>CM073929.1:0-10000000 GCA_037179545.1 Sesamia inferens | reverse complement strand
TTTTAACTTAAATTTTTGCCCGTGTACGTATTTTTTATTGAAAAACGTAAAGTAAGGTTAATTATAGTTACTTAAAAGATTTATAAATCGTAGTATTTATGTTTTAAAAACAAGTAGGTACAACCTGTTTTTTATATCTCTGAATTTCTCACCATAAAGATATAGAAATAATTATGTTGTTATTGAGTTTCTCTGCACGATTGAATCAGAAATAAGGAGATCCGCAAAAGAAACCAAAGTCACCGAGGTAGCTATTTAAATCGCTAAAGGGAAGTGGCAGTGGGCGGGGTACGTTGCACGTAGAACCGATGGCCGATGGGTCAGTAAGGATCTAGCGGAAGGAGTGGCGGCCACGTACCGGAAGAGGCAGCGTAGGGAAGCCCCCAACAAGGAGGACCGATGACCCAGTGAAGGTCGCGGGAAGCTGATTGGTGCGTGCAGCACAAGACTGATCATTGTGGAAAGCCTTGAGGGAGGCCTTTGTCCAGCAGTAGACGTTTCTAGGCTGAAGAAGAAGAAGAAAAATTCGTAATCCTGCCGCCCTTATCTTGATTGATTTGGGAGGTTGGTGTCCTACGTCTTTTTCTTTCATATTCTCTACTAGCGGCCGCCAGCGATTTCGTTCGCGCGGAGTTAGTTATGCTCCGCTCCTACTGGTCGTAGCATGATGTTATATAGCTTAAAGCCTTCCTAGATTAATGAGCTATATCACGCAAAAAGAATTTTTCAAATCGGACCAGTAGTTCCTGAGATTAGCGCGTTCAAACAAACAAACTCTTCAGCTTTTTATATTAGTATATGAATATTTGTGTGGGAAATACCGTACATTTAGTCCGATTACCGCATTTGAGACAACCAAGGTTCCCACCCCTTGATGCCACAAGATTATTTATAATAAACGGCTTAACCGCTTGTGCCTACAATTATTAAAAGATTAAGACTTATCTCCGTATGGCCCGTTCGGTAGAAAACTCCCGTGTGAGTGTTGTGAAATAAACCCTATCACTGATATGAGAATACTTGTAGGTGTTCCCCGCATGATCTAAAGACATCCTTTCCGAACGAGGGATGTGGAACCCCAATAATACCACCCTACGATCAGGCGCCATCTTGCCTGACTTTTATGCACTAGGACATCCGAGTCCCAAGGGATGAATCCATCATCCCACAATACACAGTCCCGTCCCGATTGACGGGATGCATGCGACCGGGCACGCGTAGTAGGTTACATAACTATAGGTTTGTTTCGCCCTCGCGAAGCCGCGTCCACCCGGGGTCACTAATTTATTCAGTTTATTCACGAGGAGCAGCTATCCCGTGTTGCTCAACTCGATGCCAAGGCCTCGCTCGGGTGTCCGGACGCGGCAAATGTTCTTTACGGTATGGCCCGACACTCGACTCCAGCGCAGCTAGCCCCGCCTATTCTGTGTTGCCAGGGGGGCCGCCCAAATATTACCAAAATAGCTTTTCTATTCTAAACAATAGTAGTGGTAATTTCGGTAGTTACATCAATTCTAACCTTATTATCTTTCACATAACCCATCCATCTTCACCAATCGTTAAATTGATCTTTCTCTCATATAGCCATCCACGTGTATACCTTTTATCATGCATCATCACAGACCCAAACCATGAAAACCGATTTGTACATAAGTTTTCCGTCAATGGTGACACTTTCAAACATTTGTCAATTACTCAGTCAAATAATATAAAAATGGTTTTCTTTAACAATTTTTAAATTTGATGACCAGATCAATATTGTTACGACTTTTGAAGACTTTGACTGATGAAAGTCAGACGTATGAGAAAGACTGAGTAAGAAATGATTTTAAAAAAAATGCAGATTCTTAGCGTGTGAATAACACAAATATTGCAAGTGAGACACGATAAGAAGGAGAAATGAGAAAGAAGATGAGTTAAGAAGGGAGAAAAGCGTAGTCAAAGCTCGCAAACTTCTCTGGCAAATTAACATCAATTGGAGCTCAGAACTATAGCTCCAGATATGGTCATATTTCCAGAGGTTTAATATGAACCCGATACTATTTATAAGCAATCTATCGGGCCTATCCAGCAGAACGCATTCAAGTCAAAGTGGCAGACGTCATCATAGTCTATTATGAGAAAATCAAAGTGTGCACAAGCATGGTTTTCGTTTTAGCGGGCACAAAGTTTAGAATACTAATTATATATAAACCTAATTCTAATAATGCTAAAACCTTGTACAAATCATGAAATCATTTCTGAATGTGATTCTATTTCAAATAATATATTAAGTATTGCAGTTTCACGATCACAGTCATAGTCGATGTACAATGTGGAGATCATAAGACGACAATAAATGAGAATACTGAAACCACAACACACACACACAACACTTTTTGTATTCAATATCATAAATGCGTGAGGATGGCTGAATGGATGTTTGCTACACGTTCACGCAAAAACTACAGAACGACTTTTAAATGAAAGGAGGACGTTAATGATTGATGTATCAAAAAAATAGTCACTTATACGTGCTTTAAATAACCGGGTCCAACTTATTTTTCTAGCTTGGGAAATGTTTTGTATTAATATTAAACAAACTCAATTTTATCAAACCTGTTTCATTATTATCTGTGGTATGTATGCGTTTCGTTTTAACAGCGTAGCGGTATTTAGTTAAGCGAAAATACTAGATTATTATTTTTAAATTTATTTTACATCAGTGTCTTTTATATCAATAAACAGAAAAAACAAAATAATTAATTGATTTAAAAATATTAAATACATTTAATAATATATCGGAAATATTTAGAACGGAACGTATTTTTGTCGACGTATGTATTGTGATGACAGATGACACAGCGTAGCTGGCTTGCTGGAGCGATTTCCTATGTTTTTAGTGTTTTTTCACAACCTACCTTTGACTACGGACTCCGATACATAAATAAATACATAGATACTGAACATTACAGGTAAGCAAATAAATTAGCCAAAAAGTGTTTGTTGAACAAGATCATAACGACAAGTATAAGCCGCTACAATAAAGAAACAAATCTAAAATGGCGTTGCAGTGATATATAGTAAGGTTAACAAAAAAGCAATGTGATGAAATAGCAGCTCTCAAAAGTTTTGTAATAAACCCTTCGGAACTGAAGTCGGATGATTAATTATTGAAGATATGTTTAGCAAGTGGTTATAGGTTTATCATTATATAAAAAAGATTAAGTTTTCTGTAAATGGTTTATTTTGAATACATTTATTGAATTATTCAATACACACATACACATGAATTTTATTTTAATGTTGATAGTCCTTCACCTCGTTTAAATGAATACATTTCACCACGTATAACAAAATGGTAACAGTGACGACAGTTAACAAAAACAATGAACTAATAAAAAAAACACGAAAATGATAACGAAAACAGAGAAATAATAATTTGAAAGAACCAAACGTGTCGTGACAGGAAGAGAACAAAAATTCCGACTGATTTTTTTGTATACAGTACGGCAGTGTATGAGTAGAGATAGCAATAGTGTGCGAGTGAGAGAGAATGACCGGTACCGCCATTTAAGATTTGTTTCTTTATTGGCGCGGGTTCTAGTGTTCTTTCACACGTTTTATTTCAATTGCGAGCATTTCATAAAAATTTAAAGCGAATCATGATTTTGTTTATTATAAAGGTATGCAACTACAGCATCGTATTGGCTTATATAACAATAAAATAGATAACATAGGCTACCTCGTCCATCTTTGCAGTTAAGTTATGGTTGTAGGTATAACTATAAACCATATTCATTATTACGTTCTTTATTTTTTTCTTTTGTGGCTTCGCACGGTTTGTACATTTAGCCTATGTCACGTAATGAATTGTTCAATGTCGAAAAAGACGGCCGCGTGACCCGTCTTACGATGGAGGTTTGAGACAAAGTCATGATGTGGCCACTATGCTGCGATATTTCACTGTTCTATATGAATTATTTACTGAATGCACGTTTTACTACAAAAATCTACACTTTTATTTAGTAAACGACACTATAAATAATTTTAAAAGTGCAATGAAAAATGAGCGTGACACTCAGCTTGACTTTCTCGCCAAAACCCCCATTATTACGTTATCATAACCTCAAAAATTACATTTTTTTTTTAAATTCTTCTCTTCCCGTTTCTTGGGAAAGGCAAAGGCAGAACCATGCAGCCAATCAAAAATTACAAATTATGTAAAAATTCTAAGCTCCGCCGTCGTCAAATATATATTTGCAAGGTGGAATTGCTAACGGTGGTTAGGCAAACCACTTAAGCCCTATATTAACCACGGTTGCGACATTTCATAGCCAGGTCATAGTATGTATGAGCAGTGGCCAATGTCCTTTGGCATATAGATGGTTTATAACCAGAAACATATATAGGATACTTTTTATCCAGATTTTCTCACGGGCTCTAACTTACGCGGGTGAAATCGCGAGGCGCAGCTAGGTAAGTATATGTTTGTTCAAGTCATAATATTTACGGCATTTTACTGTTGAGATTATAACTTTTGTATCTTCACAAGTAATGAAGTAAAACCGTCATAACTTTGCATATTAACCTTCCCGTGTGGAAGCACATATTACAGATAAAATTAGTTTACTAAATTATATGTGCCCAATGTGGCAATAGTAAGTATGAGTGTGATTATATAAAATGCTATCATCGATAAGCAAAATGATCAGTTTTGTTTATAGGATACCAGCAAGTAAGTGGGCAAAATTAAAATATTGTTCATTTTGTAATAATATTATGTTATTGAAGTAATTTGCCTTAAAATTAATTTCAAATTTCTAGAGCTTTTTTAGGGTTCCATTTAAACTAGGAACCCTTATAGTTTCGCCAAGTCTGTCTGTCTGTCTGTCCGTCAATCCGCAGATAATGTTAGTGACCGGACTAGAAAGCTGAAATTGAGTAAGTACCAATATGTAAAACAATCTCGCCGAAAAAGTGACCGGCTTATAAGTACTATCACGACCAACAGTCGAGTTACAATA
Organism: Sesamia inferens; assembly: GCA_037179545.1. Classification (NCBI taxonomy): domain Eukaryota; kingdom Metazoa; phylum Arthropoda; class Insecta; order Lepidoptera; family Noctuidae; genus Sesamia; species Sesamia inferens. The sequence continues at coordinate 9,994,994 of CM073929.1, read as the reverse complement.
TCACAAAACTATGGCCAAGCAATACTAGTTGTAGTTACGATCTTCTTCTATAATGAAGTTTGATACACACTCATACATTTTGACAACTTTTTACCCGCTTATGATTGTTAGGTACTACTTACTAATTTCAACGTTCACAGTAAGTGTCCGAATGGCTAAGCGGTCCTCTCCGTGATAAGCATTAAAAGTGGTTCGAGCTGAAATCAAAATACATTACAAAATTTTTGTTAAACGTTAATTGGTGAGTCATGAATGCTGACAACAAAAATATGTAAAAATACCGATTCGCAACTTAACGATGATACATTCTTTTAAGATTTTTTCTATATTAGAATCATTATAAAAAAATATGAGGGTAGATATAAAACAAAGTGAATCACTAGTTCACATAAAATATTCCACAACTATTAGCTACAATAACTCAAATAATATTAATTAGCTGTTGTTGGTTGGTGAACATATAGTTACGAGTTTATATTATTATTTTTACTTTGTTAATCAATATGCAGGCTAATACATTACGAATGGACTCAATATATCTCAAATATATTATGAAACCGGCTTTTGTAAGTTGTTTTTTTTATTATTTGGGTAAGGTGCAAACCAATCGCTTGTTGGACGTGTGTAATAAAATTGTTATTGTTATAGAGAAATACTGTAAGCCGTTGGGTTAAGAGGTTGGAGGACCAAGGTAGCTTAAAGTGTCGAGAGAAGTGGAACCAAACGACATTATTTACCGTTGAATAAACCTTTAAATCGTGCGAAGAAGGGAGGTTGCATCTGTGGTTTAAAAATAAACTGGCGAGACTGGTGGAGACTTAACTTGACGAGCTAAACAAAAAAAAAAAACAATTTAAAACAATCACAGTGCAGAAGTGTCCTACAGAGTGTTTTAAATATACAAGTGGTTATGAGTTCAAACCCCAGTAACAACTTTACTCAACAACAAATATTTATTTTATTTATAAAAACAATAATTTCGGAATTCGAAAAGAAATAAGTTCGTTAACTATTGAACTAAGAAAGCGCTTGAATATTATAATCTCATGTCATCAAACTCCAAAAAAGTCACTACAAGATGGCAGCACTAGTAACATGCTATACACAAAAAAAAAATTTAAATGTAAATAGTACTGTTTTGTGTTCTATAGATTATTTTATGATTGTAATAATATTCAGGTTAAGTTCCTCGATCCTCTTTTCAAGCGCTCAAGCTTGTTTAACAGCTCCTCAGTAGCATCCAGGTAACAGGCGTCGGCCTAGTCTATAATCGGCTAAATAAGTGTCCGTGCTAAAGAAATATTATTTGCACATATTTTTACTTTAAAATATACATCAATTATCATATTTTTATATTAAATGACACAATAAAAAGGTTTTTTCTTAATTAGGATTGGAACCCATAATCGCACGCATTTGATAGCATCATTGTTAAGTGCAGCCGCTAACTTAACTTCAACTAAAGTAACAAAATTTTGTATTAGTTTAAAGAAAGACGAACACCGCGATAAAAAAAAACGGTTTGCTGATATTGTTTTCCTTGTCTAGCATATATTACATCTTTAATTCTTCCTAGAGATACAACACAGCATGCAGTTGATTGGTTGGAATATGACACACGCATATAAAATAATGCGTTAGTGTGCGTGGCCAGCGCAGGCGACAATAGTCTTTAAGGTGAACGGGGACTTCTACATGTGATAGTACATACAAGTAAATTTTCTTCTTTCGATTAAACATTAAAAAATACATCGGCCTGACCACTGTACAACTGCGTCCGTGAAGCTAGAAGTTGCTGCAGCTTACACTTTAGAAATAACATTATCTAATAGTTTAATAGAACTAATAATATTTAAACTAACTGACCGCTGATCACAGTGTCTCAAGACTAAAGTCTTTGACCATTGTGTATTGCCAGTGATGACATACGGAACTGAAACGTGGTCGCTCACAATGGGCCTCATACCAAGGCTCAGAGTTACACAAAGGGCGATGGAAAGAGCTATGCTTGGAATTTCTCTGCGTGATCGAATCAGAAATGAGAAGATCCGCAGAAGAACCAAAATCACCATCGCTAAAATTAAGTGGTAGTGGGCGGGGCACATTCTTCGTAGAACCGATAGCTAATGGGGCTGTAAGGTTCTGGAGTGGCGGCCACATACCGAAAACCGCAGCGTTAGGAGGCCCCGAAGTAGACCGATTACCTGGTGAAAGTCGCGCGAAGCCGGTGGATGCGGCAGCACAAGACTGGTCATTATGGATAGCCTTGGGGAAGACCTTTGTCCAACAGTGGATAAAGGTAGGCTGAAAAAGAAGAAGAAGAGCACTGTGACGTAGTATCTATTGACGTAAACAATTTGAAGATAGTAGTAGCCCTGTAAGCATTTTTTTTTTTTAACTCTTTAAGTGAGGACAGCGGAGGACCTGAGTACAATGCTCGAAGACCTCAGTAGAGCCTCCGAGCGAGTCGGTCTTAAAATGAACATGGACAAGACAAAAGTCGTGTCTAATGCCCATGTTGTACCGACTCCTATAAAGATTGAAGACTCTGTTCTCGAAGTTGTTGACAGTTACGTGTATCTGGGACAAACTATCCAGTTATGAAGGTCCAACTTCGAGAAAGAGGTCAATCGTCGAATCCAATTCGGCTGGGCTGCTTTCGGGAAGCTACGTAAAACGTCTTCTCGTCCGAAATACCGCAGTCTCTCAAGTCAAAAGTCTTCGACCAGTGTGTGTTACCAGTGATGATTTATGGAATTGAGACGTGGTCGCTAACAGTGGGCCTTATACGAAGGCTCAATGTGACTCAAAGGGCAATGGAGAGAGCTATGCTTGGAGTTTCGCTGCAAGATCGAATCAGGAATGAGGAGATCCGCAGAAGAACGAGAGTAACCGAAATAGCCCGAAGAATTGCAACATTAAAGTGGCAGTGGGCTGGACACATTGTCCGTAGGATGGGGCCGACGGGTTCTCGAGTGGCGACCACACACCGGAAGACGTAGCGTGAGTAGGTTAGTTTGATTTTTATAAAAACCAAACTAAAAAAGCAATCCAAACAAGCTGAATAATATTGATGGGCCGTCTATGCGTTTTGCCGATTAACCGTCTCCTGTTAATTTTTGTTGTGCAGAATAGAAATATCATGCCCACGTCACACCATTTCATATATCGGTCTTTTTTCTTCTCCACTGTGTATTTTTCTTCTATTTTCCCAAGAGCGAAAATATCCATAGACAGTTGAGTCGCGAGCCAAAAATACGCCAATTTACCTTAGGAGCAAACTAATGTGACAGGTCTAAACTAAAATTTCATCTTCTGTTCTTTTCTTAAATAAATACAAAGAAAAAGTCGCGCTGAACTTAAATTTAATTTAGTTTGGGAACAAGAGAATGAAGGCCAAAGTCTTTCCTTTCAAAGCAGGGTTGAATACTTTTAAGGTAACAGCAACATTTCGGCGCCTCTCCCATAGCTCAATGATCGTATCCTTATCTTATTGCTAATGTGACGTCATCGAGACAAATTGTCCTGATAAGCCTAATACGTACCGTATTCCACAACACAAGAATCACGTCTGTAGTCAGAACAATGTTCACTTTGCCGTCAGGAGTTTGTATCTATTTTCTCAAGAGTAAGTCCTGAACATTCGCTTTCAAATTTGCGCTTTTATAATTTGTAACTTGACGATATTATCGTAGAGGTCGTCCATAAAATATATGAAAATACGTGCACGTTATAGCGTTATCTTGGACGGAAAAGCGTCTTCATAAATTTCCATAAATTTTACTTGCCTATGTTATCGTGATGCCGTAACGTGGATGTTCCCGATAATATCGCCACACTCTCGGTCCCAATTTGTCAAAAATACGCCTGATTTCCCAGTATAATTGTATTTTTGCCTCCTAAATGGCAATTGCCCTTTTAAATTTAATTTCAAGGTTTTTAATTACGTTAATTACTGGAATTGGTCTTGCGATTAACTTCTATAGGTTTTCAGAAACTGGGAGCAATTTGTTTACGGATTGTTTCAAAGGCTCAAGACTAAAACGGCGTCAATTTTACATTTAATTAAGCAAACCAATATGAATTTTTATTGTTCCCCGTTATTAAATGATTTAGCAACGAACTTTATGATAGGTTGTTACATGGCAATTACAAACAAATAGGTCAAGAAAAATAAAAGAAACGTTTTTATACTTTGACCCTCTTTCTTTTTCCTTCAATAGTATTTTTTTTTATGTAATAAGTAATAATATTTTTTTTACATAATTTTGGCTTACCTTACATTGCATGTCAAGATTCTTTATCCAGTCATAGCATTTCCTGTAGTATAAATAAATAGAAAATATAGAAATAAGCCGTACGGAGGACGGTTCTGAGCAGTTGTGTTGCGATGTGTGCCGGGTACGATGCGCCAAATGTTGTGGTGTTAGGAGTTTGGTCGTGGAGGATCTTCAGATCAATCTCCCTTTGGCGCAGCATCGTTGGTCATGTTGTTGGGTGCAACATTGCATCACCTCACTCAACTGCCGTCTTCCTTCCTATTCGCTCAATCTGAGTGAATAGGTTCTTAATACACTAGCACGCTTTACCATCAACGATCGCATCACTGCTTACTATCAGGCGGGATTGTGGTCAAGCGCTAGTTTATAATTATTAAAAATAAAAAAAAATAATAATAATACTTACTATAGATATATTTTCTTAAACACACTATTGCTGCAAAATCAAAGACGGGTTATGGTTTTACATATATTTGATGTTTATATACATAACACATTAAAGGTTAGTACAAATTAGATATTTTCAAATTTGTAGATTCCTCTCTTCAATCTATAGAGGTCCACTGCTGGACAATGGCTAAGCTTGTAGGTTCTAGGACATGTCAATTTTCTCGCAATGTTATTCTATACCGTTTCCACAACTCTCATAACTCACACTAAGTAAAAATCCTACTTACACAAACTACAACCTCGCAAGTCGCTGTCATGTAGAACTTCGGTAATCCGGGCCCCCGCTTGTTTGGTGATCGCTGTAATACGGCCGGGTAGTGGGATGCGCGTGGGAGGCCGGCTAATGTAGGTGCGGACTGTCATGCATGAATCAATGCACTATCCGTCAGTGTTTTGTTTATCGGTTTTGATGTAATACGTATAGTGTCAATTTAGCGCGCTTGTTAACATCATGGTGCCGCCAAGTAAACGTACGAAATTGCCATTAAAAGACAAATTGCGAATTATAGAAATGTTAGATAAAGGTGACAGTTACTCTGTCATTGCTCGGAAGTTTGGCATAGGAAGATCAACTGTAAGCGACATAAAGAAACCAAGGTTAAACATGTGCTTTATTAACATTAAATATGGCATACTATAATCCGGACGCCTCGATAGTCCGAAAAGAACTCCGGATTAACGAGGCCCTACTGTACTTCTAAGCCACCATTATCGACCATAGAAGCATTAGCTTGTATCTATAGCTCGACCTAAAAACCATTAGGTCGTATGTATAAATACCGCGACCCTCACATACGACCTAATGCTTCTAAACTCGAGCTATAGTTACGACCCAATGCTTCTATGGTCGAACATTGCTCTTCGTTAAGGAAAAGAGACTTAGTTAGTTATAAGCTAGGTACATAAAGGTTTTACTAAATCCAACAGACTGGCAACTTAAACCAAAATCTATGATTTTCGGATTTTTCAAAACTAAATAAAAAAAAAACTAATGAACGTGAAAACGTACGTCGCCTTAATACAATTACCGGAGTAGAGTCATCTGTCTGTTTGTATATCGCGGTGCATTAGCATAGAAATGTCGCACAGAGGTTCGCCTTTAACAATTAGTTAATCAGCACAGAGAACTAATTGAACTCGAAAGAACATGTTGAACGCACACAGTATTAGTGTGGTTGTTGGTAAAATATTCTACGAAAATAGTGATTATAATACATTTTAATAAATCTTTATTACACAAGAATTGGTATGATTTTCTCGGTGGTAGGCCATAACATCGACTGCCGGCAGAAGTTACCACCCACCAGATAAAGTCTTGCCGCCAAGCGATTCGACATGTTCGATGATGTCTGGTTGAAGCCGTACGGAGGACGGGTTTGACCAGTTGTGTTGCGATGTGTGCCGGTTATGATGCGCCAAATGTTGTTGTGTCGGGAGTTTGGTCTCGGAGGATCTCCAGATCAATCTCCCTGTGGCGCAGCATCGTTGGTCGTGTTGTTGAGTTTAACATTGCATCACCTCGCTCAACTGCCGTCTCCCTTCCTATTCACTAAGTTTTTTTTTAGTGAATAGGCTAAATAAACTAGCGCGCTTTACCATCAACGATTGCATCACTGCTTACCATCCAAAGGGAGATTGATCTGAAGACCCTCCAGGACCAAACTCCCAACACAACAACATTAGGCGCATCGTACCCGGCATACATCGCAACACAACTGCTCAGACCCGTCCTCCGTACGGCTTCATCAGACATCATGCCGGAACACGACAAATCGCTTGGCGGCAAGGCTTTGTCTGGTAACTTCTGCCGGCGGCACCTACAAAAACTACCAACTACTGTAAAAACTACGAACGAAAATTGTTTTGAACGAGATAATAAGTTGTTATTTTTAATACCTCGTAAATCGTAAACCGCTTATTACCGCGTAATCTTTCATACAGATAACTTAAATCTTTTAATTTCATAAATCAATGGTACAGAACCCTTTGTGCGTGAGTCCCGGCCAAATGCGACACGCACTTGGCCGGTTTTTTAATGACAATGAAAGGAAAATATGCTGTGTGCTTAAATTTAGTTACTTTGTGAATCGACGCAATTGAAGTATGTTCTGTTCACAAGCTATGTACTTAATTGTACAGTGTAACAGTTGTTCACGAACACGAAACTGACTATGAGATAGGTTTATAAACACCTTTACTACAGGCAAAGTATATCATATAGATAATGTCCACAACTTATTGTGCTGATGAATGAGTAACCGTTTTAAAAGCAACCAGTGCACGGTCTTTTCATCGAACTAACGAAGATTAATGACCATAGTATTTTTTTTTTGGATTAGCGACTCAAGAGTAAGAGTTGAGAAGTTTTATTAATCTGAATGGAAATAAATAACAATCTGACTTACAAGAAACCTGTCTGTCAAACTTGTCTTATCTTAATTACTTATGAAAAACGAACAAATGAAGGTCCATACATTAAACAAACTTTACTGAGGTGTTCAAATATATTGCGGGTGGTGAGCAGTGGGCAGCTCGCCGCCCGGTAAGGACCAGGCCCGAGTCGACGGCGTGTCGTGTTTCACGCGCGCCTCAAGAGATGTCAGCACTTCGTGACGGGGTCCACGAAAACCGATGCCTTCTGGGTCAGGGTTGCGGGTTGGTTAAACAAGAAACCGCGGCCCTGCCCGTCGCACAGGCAAGTGAAGTAACACGGGTGGGTTTTAGTCAGTAAAAGTCTGACACACCCTTCCGCTCCGCCCAGAGCGGGAGAAGTCATTTGATGATTTCAAAAAGGTGTTCAAATATATGTCTTGTTCGGATATCACACTCACGGACTTCGTATTTGATTCGTACAATATACACGTAAACAATTGTCATTCATCGATCTTTAACACGTGCGATGTATTTGCGAAGCTGAATAGTTTTTTTTGTTTGTTTGAACGCGCTAATCTCAAGAACTACTGGTCTGATTTGAAAAATTATTTTTGCGTTGGATAGTCCATTAATCCAGGAAGTCTTTAGGGTATATAACATCATGCTGCGACCAATAGGAGCGGGGCATATAAAAAAAAACGCGGATGAAACTGTTTTGCGCAGCTAGTTTGATATATACGACATATTTGAAGATCTTTGTTTTATTACCCAGTAACTTGGTTGTGGAGGTCAGTTTGGCAGATGCTTTATGGCATTCAGCTGCATTTTTTTTTTATAAATTAAAAACTAGTGCTTGACCGCAATCCCGCCAGATGATAAGCAGTGATGCAATCGTGGATGGTAAAGCACGCTTGTTTATTAAGAGCCTATTCACTGTAGCCTTGTAGACACTTAAATTGTAGTCACACAGCCGCTGGCAAATTGTTCCAGTCCCAAGATTTACGCGGTATAAAACGTAAGGGTGGGAACTCGCTGTACGATAGGTCGTCGGATGATCGCGTCAGACGGGAAGCTGACCCCAACATAGTCGGGAAATGGATAGACAGATGCGGCAGATGATGATTTAGCAACGAACATACCAAAAATATCATCATTATCAACCTTTTTATCGTCCCACTGCTGGGCACAAGTCTCCTCTCATTCAGAGAAGGATTGAGCGTAATCACCACACTTGGTCAATGCGGGTTGGTGATTTCAGACTTAAAGTCCAGGTTTCCTCAAGATATTTTCCTTCACCTTCAGTCATTGGTGTCCAAAATATACCTAGAAAGTACATATAACTTTAGAAAAGTTACATTGGTACTTGCCTGACCTGGAATCGAACCCGCGCACTCATACTTGAGAGGCTGGTGTTTTAATCACTTGGCCACCACGACTTACTTGGCCACCATGCCAGAAATATGTGAATTTATAAAAACAGACAACCAAAAAACATTGATTTATATAGATTTATAGCTCTACTAACCAGCTCCGAAATATTTTAAACATGAACGAACATTTTCAATTAAGATCAAACAATGGTTTGAGGGTAGAATTAAAGAATGTTTGCGTAATGTCTGTGGGGCATGTCAGCGATACACAAAAGCGATCTTGTGTGGTTGTTTTAAAGAGACACTGCTTCCTGTCTGCTAGGGAGGGCGGCGCAGTTCTTAAGAAAATGCGATTTTTGTTACCACAATATTTATTTGAACAAAGTTGCTCGGTAATTCTCATAATTTCCTTTTTCTATTTTTACTTACTAGCACTGCTACTCGACTCCAAGACTATAATGCCCGAGGTTTGCATTAAGAACAAGGAGGTTCTGAGAGTAGCGTGTCGTCTAAACATGTTGTTGAAATAAGGCTAGTAGACCAGATGGTCTTATTATACTAATTTCAACGATACCAGCGATTATTCTCAAGGTTTATGTGTTTTTTTTTTAATAATTATAAACTAGCGCTTGACCGCAATCCCGCCTGATGGTAAGTAGTGATGCGATCGTTGATGGTAAAGCGCGCTAGTTTATTAAGAGTGAATAGGTCACTCAGAAAAACTGAGCGAATAGGAAGAAGACGGCAGTTGAGCGAGGTGATGCAATGTTGAACCCAACAACACGACCAACGATGCTGCGAAAAAGGAAGATTGATCTGAAGACGCAAGGCTTTGTCTGGTGGGTGGTAACTTATGCCGGCGGCCGATGTTATGGCTTAACACGCTTGTATCTCCTCTTATTGAAGACTGGTAAAGTGCTCAAGTCTTGGAAACTTGCCAACGTGCAGCGCGTGCCCAAAAAGTGTAGTCATGCCGATCCTGTCAACTATTGACCGATTTCTATAAACTTCATACTCTGCAAGATTATGAAGCGTGTATTGAACCCGTGCCTCTTGATTTACCTGGACGGTAATGATTTCCTCAGGGATCGACAGGGTATGCAGATGACAGTACAGTTGTGGAGAGATACCTGCCTGGTGCTCGGGCTAGTAAGGAATCAATCCGGTTCTGAAAGAGAGGCTATGGTAAAGCGTACGAATGTTGCACTAAAGGCAAAGTCAAGCTTGTAGTGTAGTATTCAACGCCGCCTAAACATAAGCGTGTCTATTCACCGTCAAAAGGAGCCCGTTCACCTCGGGTTCTACTTTTCGGAATGTATCCTTGGAGTGCACATATTGGTCTTCTATTGGATGCATTTTAAAGAGTGTGCGCGGGAATCGTATGATACTTCAACTCTGTTCCATTATCGGACGGTCCCTAGTACGGCGAGTATTTATCCTTACGTTGTTGACACCACTGCGATCCGGACGAAGCGTTTCGCCTCGTATTTATACCGAGGACTGGAACAATTTGCTAGCGGTGGTGTCTTCAAGGCTAGAGTGAATAGGCTCTTAACAAACTACAGCGCTTTACCATCAAAGTTTGCATCAAAACTAGCCTTCTGATCTCAGTTTTAACCTTTATTTTTGACAAGTTTTTGACATTTGTCGCTGAGTATATATTGCAATTAGATTTGAAAATTCAAAATTATAAAAACACTTTCTATTTGCTTATAAGCTACGAAAATGAATCCGTGAATCCTTTTGAAATCATAGATCAACTGGAAACCACACATACAAAAAACGCACTCAAAAATTTCAAAATTCTCTTACGCCCTCCGTGAAATAAAAAAGACTACCAATTTCGAAACAGCGCTCACCACCTACTATGCTTACGCTTATGCATGGCTTAGCTATGGTGTCACCCTTTGGGGTAATAGTACAGAAGTACAAACACTTTTCATCCTGCAAAAGAAACTGATAAGAATCCTCGTAAACATTGAGCAAACAGACAGTTGCAAACCATTCTTTCAGAAACATAATATCTTAACTCTTCCCTGTATTTACATTCTAGAATCATGCAAATTTGTTCTGAAACACCAAGAGCTGTACTCAAAACGAGATGACAACCAGTCACGCTATCAACTCAGGCATCGTTCTGAACTAAACATGCCACGTTCACGCTTAAAAATGCACTCGTCAAGTCCCTATGTGATGTCTATTAAACTATATAATAAACTACCCGCACAAATAAAAAAAGAAGATAAAATAAATATTTTTATAAAAAAACTTAGACAATTTTTTATAAATAAATGCTACTACTCTGTCAACGAATACCTCAATGATAGAAATATAAAGACACAAACTTAAATAGACATACATACATTCGCACACACCCCCACACACGCACCCGTTAGCAAGCAACGTAGTAGAGTGTAAAAAAGTACTTCCTCTCTCCTAACTTCACTTATTTTGTTTGTGCCCGACAGGGTCTACATGAACTAATTTTAAGTTTTACCATCTAAGAATACATTTGGAAAACAATAAAAGTATTGAGTATTGAGATCAGTTTTGCCGTAGCAACAATCTTTTCATTCATTCAGTTGGCAGTTAACTAAATCAATAATAAGTGAAAATATATTTTATTACAAAAAAGAGGACACAATATACTACTCATCATCATCGTCATCATCTCAGCGTTAATCCCAGTCGCATCCGAAGCTTTTTCAGCTTTGGAGTCTGGGGTCCACTTTACCGGTCTAACTGCTGATTTTGGCTAAACTTCGATATTTTCCGTGATACAGTATACTATTATATGCAATAATGTGTGTTTTTTTTTAAATAATCTACTTAAGTATTGTTATAGATTTAGATAGATTTTGCCCCTCAGAATACATACAATCCCAATACCAAAGCTAACTTTGAATTGCGACTGCAAAGCCGATCTATCATCATCATCAACAACCTTTTTATCGTCCCACTGCTGGGCACAGGTGTCCTCTCATACAGAGAAGGATTGGGCGTAATCACCATGCTTGCTCAATGCGGGTTGGCGATTTCAGACTTATAAAGTCCAGGTTTCCTCAAGATGTTTTTCTTCACCTTCAGTCATTGGTGTCCAAGATATACTTAGAAAGTACATATAACTTTAGAAAAGTTACATTGGTACTTGCCTGACCTGGAATCGAACCCGCGCACTCATACTTGAGAGGCTGGTGTTTTATATGAACATACAATTTTAATATCATTATTTAGACCACCCAAACAGTACTCACCTGTCCAATACTTTTATACGTACCCCATTATCTGCATATTATTATAAAATAAATCCACCAGACTCGCCACTCAACCCTCTCACCGCTGGTAACGTACACCACATACAAAAGAAACATCACTGGCAGGGTCATAGAACAAAGGGCGGGCTCGAAACTGGAGGGTCCACCACTCCACTTGCTTTGTCCCCTATGTCACATTGTTTAACTTTCAGACACCTATGTACATACCACCTACGTGAACTACGTGTGTCACATCACATAGATCGTGTTCAATATTACATATTATGTGGTCATAACAGCTAGGGCAATCAACATGTTCATTTCAGCTAAAACACGTCCATTGCTGGAAATAGAAAGGAAATAAAGAAATATTTATTATTTAGCGCAAATAAAATACGCATTAAAAGTCAATAATAATAGCAAAAGATATAAAGAAGATGTTAAATAGTGTTCTTTCAGGCGGAGTTTATGATGAATTTGATATACTCTTTTGGACTCAGATTTTACTCGACGTCATAGATAGAAACTTTCGAAGCTTTCGTGAGGCAGTTTAATCAAGGCCCTGGTTTGAAAGGCAGAGCCTTGAGGAGGTCCTATCTCTGGAGCCTAACCACGGGTAGCTTAGACCCTGCTCCCGACATCGATGGATTACTATTTTCTTTATATTTTTAAATATTTTTTTTATGTATTTTTAATATTGAAATATTTGAAAATATAATTTAATATGATTGTTTTTAGTATATATATATCAAAACCAGGGTCTTAGACAACACATATTCTTTGACAATGCATCTGTCATCACAAGCAGTTCCATTTCGACTGGTTTCCAAGAGGTCGTCGATCCACTTTTTGGTAGGCCTTCCAATGCTACGTATTCCGGTATATTGCCACACGAGAAACTTTCAGCTTTATCGGTCATCAATTCGACCTATATGCCCACGTCCACTTAAATTTGACAATTCTTGATGGGCTACGTTGGTCCACACATATTAATTAATCTGAAACTTTGTCCTAATATTAGACACCTACGCTAATTATGAATGAAACGTTTACTTGGTGCTACGGCGTAGCGGTTAGCTACGACGTAGCTGCTAACCGCTAGACTGGGGCCGCCACGCGGTTAAACAAAATTAAGGTTGCCAATTATGATATTACTTTAAAAACTTTTAGAATAATAATATAATACTATTAATAATTACAACTAATGTTACAATAATTATGTTTTAATTAGAATTAGATTAGAGTAAAGAATATTAAATAATTTATTATTGATTATTCTTCTATTTAAACATTAACACAATTAAAAATATAATAAAATTGCAGCCCACCGGTATCGGGAACAGTCTGAATAGGGGAGTCGGGGACAAGTCTGTCAGAACGGTCCAAGCTACAGGCGGTCAGGGCTCCAGAGAGATGGACCTCCTGACATTACGAGCTGGGTCGAAAAGTACCGCTTTCTTAATCAAACCCTTTAGCTCCTGAGATATTTGTCGAGGGTCTTAGCTATTAAGCCATTGACTTTTTTTTTAATAATTATAAACTAGCGCTTGACCGCAATCCCGCCTGATGGTAAGCAGTGATGCGATCGTTGATGATAAAACGCGCTAGTTTATTAAGAACCTATTCACTCAGATTGAGCGAATAGGAAGGAAGACGGCAGTTGAGCGAGGTGATGCAATGTTAAACCCAACAACACGACCAACGATGCTGCGCGAAAAGGAGATTGATCTGAAGACATTGCATCACCTCACTCAACTGCCGTCTTCCTTCCTATTCACTCAATTTTTTTTTTTAAATGAAAAGGTCTAAAAAGAAAAGTAGGTGTGTACAGCGGGCGCACGTCCTCTCTTTCAAAGTGCACCTCTCTAATATTCGAGGTCTGCACTCCAATCTCATTGCAGTACATCACCACCTTGAGACTGAGAAGCCCCATCTACTTTTCTTGACGGAGACCCAGATCAGATGTCCGTCTGATGCGGCATACCTCAGCTACCCGGGATACGCATTGGAACACCATTTCCTGCAGCGTGCTGGGGTCTGTGTGTATGTCAGCAATGACATTTGTTGCCGGCGCCTCCGTCACCTCGAAGACCCTCATTTCTCTTCCCTATGGCTGTTGGTTGACACTGGTGTGGACAAAATTGTTTACACTTGTGTCTACCGATCGCACAGCGGTGATCAGGAGACGACTCGTTTATTTGACCACCTCAGTGAGGCTGCTGACAATGCACTGCAGCGGCACCCTGACGCACACTTCGTCGCTCTGGGGGATTTCAATGCCTGCCATCAGGACTGGCTTTTCCCGTACCAGAAGACCGACCACGCTGGGAGAGAAGCGCGAAACTTCGCGCTTTCAATGGGCCTTTCCCAGCTGGTAAAGCAAGCGACTAGGGTGCCTGATGTAGTCGGACATACTGCCAATTGTCTGGACCTTCTGCTGACCACTGATCCGGACAGGTGTGTTGTAACAGTTTCCTCACCGTTGGGAACTTCAGACCACTGTCTGGTGAAGTCTGTGTCGACCTTCTCCCCACCAGATCACGACTCTCGTGGTGAACGGCGAATGTGGCGATACAGGTCAGCAGACTGGGATGAGATGCGCCATTTCTTTGCGTCTTATCCTTGGCAGCAGGTCTGCTTCTCTTCTAGCAATCCGTCGAGCTGTGCGGATGCTATAACCGATGTGGTGCGTCAAGCTATGGAATATTTTATTCCCTATAATGACGTGCCCGTCGGTGGCTCGGCTCGCCCATGGTTCAATGCCGATTGTGCCCAAGCTGAACAGCGTAAGCACACAGCATTTCTCACCTGGGTTGACGCTCGTGACCGCGGAGCTCCGGATCTAAGCTCAAAGAAGAGAGCCTTTAACCGTGCTGCCAAGTCCTACAAAAAGGCGCTAAAGAAGGCTCGCTTTGACCGTATTACCCATATTGGCAACAAGTTATCTGCGCAGCCTTCCGGTAACAGATCTTTTTAGTCCCTTGCCAAATCGGTTGAGGCGAACTTCTGTCGGCCCTCACTGCCTCCGCTGGTTAGGCCTGATGGAACACTGGCTCATACGGCGAGAGAGAAAGCAGGTCTCTTTGCATCTCTCTTTGCCCATAATTCGCGTCTTGATACTGGCAGTGCTACTCCACCTATTTTACCCCACTGCGGTACTTCAATGCTTGAGGTACGCATTCGGAACAAGGAGGTTCTGAGAGCACTGTGTCGTCTGGACGTGAATAAGGCTAGTGGTCCGGATGGTATACCAGCGATTGTTCTAAAAGCATGTGCGCCCGAGTTGTCTCCTGTATTGACACGCTTGTATCGCCTCTCATTTGGGACTGGTATAGTGCCCAAGTCCTGGAAGCTTGCCAACGTGCAGCCCGTGCCCAAAAAGGGTAGTCGTGCCGATCCTAACAACTATCGGCCGATTTCGATCACCTCCATACTTTGCAAAATTATGGAGCGTGTATTGAACTCGCGCCTCTTGGGAAGGTAACGATCTCCTCAGTGACCGACAGTACGGGTTTCGCCGCAATCGGTCAACTGGGGACCTACTAGTGTATGCCACTCACTTGTGGGGCGAGGCACTCGAGAGGAATGGGGAAGCAATTGCTGTCTCCCTTGATGTCTCGAAGGCCTTCGACCGGGTATGGCACGCTGGCCTTTTGAGTAAACTTCCAGCGTACGGCATTTCCCCTAGCCTGACTGGCTGGGTAAAAGACTTCCTGACTGAACGGTCCCTCCGAGTTGTTGTCGACGGTTGCTCATCTGAGCCCATGTCGACTAATGCCGGTGTTCCTCAGGGGTCTGTTCTCTCTGCAACTCTGTTTCTGCTACATATTAACGATCTGCTGATGCCCGGTATCTATGGGTATGCAGATGACAGCACAGTTGTGGAGAGATACCTGCCGGATGCTCGGGCTAGTAGGGAATCAATCCGGTCCGAAAGAGAGGCCATGGTAGAGCGAACGAGTGTTGCACTTCAGGCAGTCTCCGAATGGGGCAATGCCAATCTTGTAGCATTCAATGCCGCCAAAACGCAGGCGTGTCTTTTCACCGCCAAAAGGAGCCCGTTCTCCTTGGCTCCTACTTTTCGGAATGTATCCTTGGAGTGTACCGACCGCCTTCAGCTTTTGGGTATTGAGATTTCCTCGAACCTAAACTTTGGGCGGTTCATTGAGTCCAAGGCCAAGGTGGCTGCCAGAAAACTTGGTGTAATCGCAAAGGTCCGGCGGTACTTCACACCAGGGCAGCTTCTAATGTTGTACAAAGCACAGGTCCGTTCGTGTGTGGAGTACTGCAGCCACATTTGGGCTGGTGCTGCTAAGTGTCACCTGGCCACTTTGGATTCAGTGGAGAGGCGTGCGAAGAGGCTGATTGGTGACCCTGATTTAACTCGAGTTGGTCTCCAAAGCCTAGAGCACAGGCGTAGAGTAGCCAGCCTTTCGGTGTTCTATAGGATACATTCTGGGGAGTGTGTGAGGGAACTGCACGATTTAATTCCCCCATCCCCGTTCCACCATCGGACGACCCGTCGTACGGCGAGTTTCCACCATTATGTTGTTAACACCTCTACGATCCGGACGAAGCGTTTCGCCTCCTCCTTTATACCGCGTACATCGAGGGACTGGAACAATCTGCCGGCGGCGGTGTTTCCGTCGGACTACAATTTGAGTGTCTTCAAGGCTAGAGTGAATAGGCTCTTAATAAACTAGTGCGCTTTACCATCAACGATTGCGTCACTGCTTACCATCAGGCAGGATTGCGGTCAAGCGCTGGTTTATACTTTAATAAAAAAAAAAAAAAAAAAAAGACTCCACAACCAAACTCCCAATACAACAACATTTGGCGCATCGTACCCGGCACACATCGCAACACAACTGCTCAGACCCGTCCCACGTACGGTTTCACCAGACATCATGCCGGAACACGACAAATCGCTTGGCGGCAAGGCTTTGTTTTTTTTTGGTTTGTGGCACCGAGAAACTGACTGTACTGACTATCGGTACAATGACCGCTGAATCTACATCCCACATATCGACAACCTCACGTACTAAGTCAAGATACTTGATTTATTTATCTATTTATCCCGACAGCCTCCGTGGCATAGCGGTAGCGAACGCGGCCGTTGCGCAAGGAGGCCCGGCCCGGCCCGGCCGATCCCCGCATAGTTCAAAATATTTGTATGCATGAATATGAATATTTGTACTGGTCTGGCCGTGACTCGGAAAGCACGTTAAGCCGTTAGTCCCGGTTGCCATACGAACATCTAGTGACAGTCGTTACGGGTTGTTGAAGCCCTCATAAGTCTAACAATTGGTTTAACTGTAATGCTTAGATATCACCTTCGGGTTGTAGAGATCAGACGGCAGTCGTTTCACGTAAAATATAGAAATTTAGCGAAAATCAGGAGTTAGACTGATAAAGCGGATCCCAGACTCCAAAAAGCTGAAAAGCTACGGATGCGACTGGGGTTATCCCTGAGACGATGATGATGATGACTTGATATATTTATCTTTCTCTTTGTTTTCACGAGGGTCTCATCAATGTTAAAAAATAAACCAGAGAAATTAACATTGCCAATTTATATTCAGGTTCTTAATAAGTTAATATAATCATACTAATATTATTATACAATATGTAAAGAAAACCCTGTTCGATCCGTGAAAGTATTGTTAGGTATCGATAACTGATTCTACTAATGGATACAAAACCGTGCTAAACTTACAAAAAAAAATCCCCCTAAAAAATAAATATTATTTCGCAAAAAGAGGTAACTTAATACATGTGCGGGAAGCAAACCATCCGCGGGAGGCGGGCGGCAGGGCACGCAGCACGTGGACGCATCGCTATTCGCTCATAATAATACCGGTGTTGTCACTTTATTTAAAATGATCAAATTTCGGAGAAGTTGAAATTAATTCATGGGAAAAAAAGATTATATCAAAATTCATTAGTATTGTTTCTATGATGATTACGTAAAATTTTATATTATATTAAGTGTTTACCTAACCTTTATTATCCTTATGGGTCGAACAGGGTTTTCGTTACATATTGTACTAGCTGACCCGGCGAACTTTGTTCCGCCTTAAAGGCAATAAATATCACATGATCACATTTTTTACTTTTTAAATTAGGAACACTGTAAATAAAAAAAAAGTATTCCATGATTTTTTTATTTGTCATTTATTTAGTGTAGCACCTTGTGAAAGAAATGAATTTCTACTTGTGCTTCGTAAATTATCTAGCTATTGATCTCTGAGATGTCGTGGTGGCCTAGTGGTTAAAACACCAGCCTCTCTTGTATGATTGCGCGGGTTCGATTCCAGGTCAGGCAAGTATCGATGTAACTTTTCTAAAGTGATATGTACTCTCTAAGTATAATTATCTAGGACACCAATTACTGAACGTGAAGGAAAAAATCTTGAGGAAACCTGGACTTTATAAGTCTGAAATCGCCACCCCGCATTGAGCAAGCGTGGTGATTACACTCAATCCTTCTCTGCATGAGAGGAGACCTGTCTCCAGCAGTGGGACGATAAAAAGATTGATGATGATGATGATGATCTCTGAGGTTTGTTCGCCGATTTCGCATTGTCAACGGAACAGTTTCACGGACTGCCGCCTCCCTTTGCTCTTGTGAGTGAGAAGCACGAAGGCGGCGCTCTGCACGTGCAATTTCTTGCTCTTCTTCAGTGCTTTCATTCAGAATGTTTCGATTTACTCTTGCATTACCGCTTTGTCGAGAAAGATTTGATGGTCTTGGTCACGGCATGATATTTTTATTGATGATAAATGGCACAGCAATACAATATTAGAAATTTTGAAGTTGAAGTTGGTTTTGTGGTTTTTTATTAGAAACTTTAAACCAGCAGAGAGTATTTATATTCTTTGCTTTAAACGATTGCTTCAACCGGTTAGACTTTTTGACGTGACAACGTCTATTAAATTGGTACGGCGTGGAGTCATTCTCGAAAACACCGTAACGGCCGAATCTGACGCCACACGGAGTCCACGCCTACTTTACCCCCACCCCTAGAGCGTGTGTCACACTCGTGCGCGAGGTCTATTACCATGTAATAGACGTTGTCACGTTCAAATATCGGCAGTAGACGGAGTTCTACAGACAACCAAATTTTTTTTAAATATGCTCAGCTGTCATTTGCTTTTTGCTATACCATTTTTGGTATATGAATTGCTGACTTACATTTTGAATGAGTTGGACCATGTCTTATGTCACGTCACACGGGAACGACGGGGACGGGTTCTTAACTACCTCCCACCAATATTCAGCAAAATCGGTTCAGCCGTTCTTGAGTTATATATAAATAGTGAATAAGCAACTGAATCGATTCCAATAATTTTTACACCATGTTATATTTTGTCCCAAATACATTTAGAAATTGTTACAGTGTAGTTACCGAGTGCGTCACGCAGCTTACGATACATCATAATAGTATTGTGCGCGCGCAACAGCTGACGCTAGAGGTCAATGCACCGCGCTTGCTCGCCCGCGGATCTTTGACCATATTTATGTTGGGACAACGAAGTAGAATACACGTAGCAAGCTTATTATAACTTTGTGGTTTTTCATTATATCTTTTTAAAATTTTGTACATAATATAACTTAAAAATACTGGACACGTGTTTCCTACTTTGTGGAGATGCAAGGTACCAGGGTAGCACAAAACTGTAGGAGAAGTCGAAACAATAAACCTCATTCATTCATCATTATCACAAATCATCATAATACGTGAAAGAAGTTTTATTGTGCATAGTTTGTGGACGTGCAAGGTATCAGGGTAGCACAAAAGTGTAGGAGAAGTGGAAACAATGAAGCTAATTCATTCTCATGGGATCGACGGGAACGGGATAAAAGGTATCCTATGTCCTTTTCCTAGTTTTTAGCTACCCCCATACCAATTTTCAGCCAAATCGATGGAGCCGTTCTTGAGTTATAAGTGGAGTAACTAACACGATTTTCTTCTATATATATAGATAGTGAATAAGCAACTGAATCGATTCCAATAATTTTGACACCATGTTATATTTTGTCCCAAATTCATTTAGAAATTGTTAGAGTGTAGTTACCGAGTGCGTCACGCAGCTTACGATACATCATCATAGTATTGTGCGCGCGCAACAGCTGACGCTAGAGGTCAACGCACCGCGCTCGCTCGCGCGCTGATCTTTGATCATATTTATGTTGGGACAACCAAGTAGAATACTCGTAGCAAGCTTATTATAACTTTGTAGTTTTTCATTATATCTTTTTGAAATTTTGTACATAATATTATTAACTTAAAAATACTGGACACGTGTTTCCTACTTTGTGGAGATGCAGGGTACCAGGGTAGCATAAAAGTTTAGGAGAAGCCGAAACAATAAACCTCATTCATTCATCATTATCAAATAATCGTAATACATGAAAGAAGGTGTATTGTGCATATTTTTTGACGTGCAAGGTACCAGGGTAGCATAAAAGTGTAGGAGAAATCGAAACAATAAAAAAGCTCATTCATCATTATCAAATCACCATAATACATGAAAGAGGTTTTATTGTGCATAGTTTGTGGACGTGCAAAGTATCAGGGTAGCACAAAAGTGTAGGAGAAGTCGAAACAATAAACACCTCATTCATTCATCATTATCAAATAATCATAATACATGAAAGAAGGTTTATTGTGCATATTTTTTGACGTTCAAGGTACCGGGGTAGCATAAAAGTGTGGGAGAAGTCGAAACAAAGAAGCTCATTTATTCCCACAGGAACGACGGGGAGCGGCATAGAAAGTATCCTATGTCCTTCTCCCAGTTCTTAGCTACCTCCTTACCTAATTTTCAGTCAAATTGGTATAGCCGTTCTTCAGTTATAAATGATGTAACTAACACGACTTTCTTTTATATATATAGATATGCGTGCGATGGAATTGCAATGACTTAATTCCCCATTCCCGTTCCATCATGGGACCCTTACGTTGTTGACACCACCCCGATGCGGACGAAGCGTTTCGCCTCGTCTTTTATACCGGGTATATCAAGGGACTGAAAAAAAAAATTCCAGCGGCGGTGTTTTCGTCTGACTACAATGTAAGTAACTTCAAGATCAGAGTGAATAGGCTCTTAATAAACTAGCGTGTTTTACTATCAAGGATCGCATCATTGCTTTCCATCATGCGGGATTGCGGTCAAGCACGAGTCAATACGTAAAAAATTTCTTACTCTTTCACGCAAACCCTTCTGTATGGACTTGGATGCAATTTGGCAAAAAAAATTGGTGTTGAATATCTCCTTTGATTTTTTTATTTTATCAGCGGTGAACGCTGCCGAAAACTTAAAAGTGAACGGAACGCGGCCATAGTGGACAACGTTCTTAGTCGACCGAACGGCGTGGCGAGTGCTCTTCCTTTCGAACTAACGAAAACTGCGATGGGATTTAGGCCTCGAAATTCAAAATTAATAAAGTTAGGGCACGTTGCCGCCACAACTGATTAATATACAGGATTGTCATATAAGACAGTTTTTATTCCAATATTTCGACGGGATCAAAGTTTATGGGCAATGTATACACTTTTACAACAAGCTTCCCATGGACATTCGAAACTTACCCATTAAACGATTCAAAAGTTATATAAAGGCCAAATATTGAAAAAAGGGGTATTATAAAATCACTGATTATTTAGAAGACAATAAAGCTTGAGACAGAGCTGCTCGCTCTGCTAAGCATTGTTATTAAACAATATGCGTAATTATGATATTTTAAAAATTGTTTTTTTGTTTTAAATCACGTAAATTGTTGTAAACGTTTTCATTTTTAATGTCTGAACTTGAAAAAAGAGGATGATCCATGAGTTTGTTTCGGCTATTTCTTCTCAGAGGTAGTCAGTTAGGAAATGCCGGCTTAATATAGTTTAAAAAAATATGACGTGTAAAAGTGATAAGTGTCCCTATTTGCAATCATTTCATTTCATGCGAGTGAAACTGCGGGGCCCAGCTAGTTTAATATACACTTCTCAAAATTAATTCTTGTTTATTTAACTTAATGCTATTTCTAGTTACTATTGAATACTCAGAATTATTAGAAATCATACAGTTGAAGATGCTCACAAGGTCAGGAGGTCATAGACTGTAAAGGATTCGATAGCGTTGTTGAATTTTATTTTCTAATATTTTTAGAAGATTATTTAAATTAAATCTTTTCTTTTAAGGGTTCTTTAACTAAAGGGTGCGAACGAAATCCTAATACCCTATACCTCTGTTGTCTGTGTGTCCTTCTGTCTGTCATAAGACTGTATAAGTTAAATAGTAATAAGTGAAATAGTAATAAGTGAAATAGTAATAAGTGAAATAGTAATAAGTAAAGCTTCAAATGCCCACCAAGTTACTCAAGAAAATGTTGTGTTTTTTTTTTTTAGTTATAAACTAGTACTTGACCACGATCCCGCCGAATGGTAAGTAGTGATGCAATTATTGATGGTAAAGTGCTAGTTTATTAATTGATAATGGTGTACGATGGTTGCATTAAGGGGTTAGTGATTTAAACCCACCCTTAAGCGTATCGCCTCGTCGTACAACAAGGTACTGGAACGATTTTCCAGCGGGGTGTCTTCAAGGCTAGAGTGAATAGACTCCAAATAAAGCTAGTTTATAATTTAATAAAATAAAAGAAAAAAAGGAAAACCTAAAGCCGTATGTATTCATTTCATACTGTAAAAGAAATCCAACCTGGCCAAAATCGGATTGCTGGTCATTGCGCCAATTTTGAGCAAAATATGTGAATTTTCTATCTGAAATTCCAATAATATGAAAATCAAAACACCATCATAAAATGTTTCCTAATTGGAGTACTCTTCGTGTCGTTAAGAAGCGAAGCGTGGCTAATATAAACCCATTATCATAACCGCAACCGAATCGGAGTAGTTTATACCAAATAGCTCACTATTATAGATATTCAGTTTTTATGTATCATAAAAAGTTATCGTAAAAACATTCGCACCATGTTTTATTATAATAAACTACTCTGTTGCCTCAGGAATCGAATTTAAGACTATTCAATTCACATTTCGACACTCATAAAACACATAAATAAATTGGATATTTCAGGAAAAAGTGATCCGCCCGAGATTTTTATTGTTTTTCCAAGTGTCGGTCGTAACCATGCAATTGTAAAAGATGGGTTAAAGGAAAATGATCTTAAAATGCTTCGTTATAAAGATTAATTCTTGTTTAAGAGTGGGTTTTGTAGCTCGAGTGGCATGCCTGTGACATCCTTTGTGGGGAGCTGCCCTGCTTTTGTTTAATAGCACCTTTGTTCGTGTGTTTGTTAACAACGTCGGAACTCTTATTAACTTGATGACATACAAGTTGGTTATAATTAAAAAGAAAATTATTTTTCATTTTGCGACGAGGATCGTTCTGTGTTTGACGTGTGTGTTGAGGTTGTAATCGGGACCCTTTTGAAGAAATAAGTGTCTAGTGAAAGAAAAGGAAAAACGTCTTTGGTTCAATTTAGCCCCTTGAGTTCTTAGTTTAGTCAATTTTCCTGAAGGTCTCGTGGCTAACTAACAGCAGCCGCACGAGACGATCGATCAGGTTAAGCAACGCATGTCGCGGTCATTCCGTAGATGGGTGACCATCTTCACATGCCGACTGAAAGCAGGTTAAGCTATTTTGCTCCAAGCGTCAAAGGTTTTTTCTTACATATTATAAACTCTTGACTGACCGCAATCCCGCCTGATGATAGAGCGATGCAATCGTTGTGGGTAAAGCGCGCTAGTTTATTAAGAGCCTATTCACTCTAGCCTTGAAGACACTTAAATTTTAGTCTGATGGAAACACCACCTCTGGCAAATTGTTCCATTCCGTCGATTCGTCGGGATCGTAATGGTGTCAACAACTTAAGGGTGGATACACGCCGTACGACGCATCGTCCGATGATGGAACGGAGATGGGCGATTAAGTCATGCAATTCCCGTCCATACTCTCCAAAATGCATCCCATCGAACACTTCGTACACTCACTCACTCAATACGTTTCAACTTTGCCTGTGCTCCAGGCTTTAGAGACCGGTTTGAACCAAATCTGGGTTATCAATTAGCTTCTTCGTACACCTCTCCATCGAAAAATCTCCAAAGTTGTCAGGTGGCGTTTTGCAGTACCAGCCCAAATGTGGCTGCCGTACTCCATACACGATCGGCCCTAAGCTTTGTATAACATTAGAAGCTGTTTGACTCATCGATTGGCCCGCTTCAAGGTTATAAGAACTCTCAACCTATGAGAGGCCCAAACGCGCCCGATATCGAAGATCGAGTCTGGTAATGAAAACTCATACTAGGCTCCCAGGTGTAAAGTACCATCGGAACTTTTCAAATCTTTGACTATCACCGCGTCGTTATGGACCATCGCCCAAAAGTTAGAACTACCAGGCTTACCAGAGGTATAATCAAGAATGTATATTAAGTAGACGAAAAGAAAAGGATCCCTACTTTACGTGTAGGGGAGGCAATATAAAAACAAAATTCGTTTACAAAACAAAATCTAACTTTAGTTCCAGACTTAACGTTTGAATCAGTATTTGTATTTCGAACTTTATTGAGGTTAAATCAAAGTTCTTAATACAAAAGTAAGAAATTAGTACCGAACTAAGCTATCATTTCTATAATTTTTCGGTGCATAATTCAATAACCATTCAGGTGGTCTAAACCTGATCGGAGAGGATAGAGGTGCCGAGACGTGAACTACGAAATCCTAAAAAAATACTATTATTGAGAAATGAATTGAATAGTTTTATAAATAAAATTAATAATTGCATAGATTTAAGTAATCTTGGGTTCTCCAGTGGCGACCACGCACCGGAAAACACGCACGTCGCGGGAAACCGCTTGATGCGGGAGGCGCAGGACCGGTCGTCGTGGTGAACCTTGGGGGAGGCCTACGTCCAGCAGTGAACGTCTTTCGGCTGAAATGAAGTAATCTTGATTTAAGTTCCACAGATGCATATTATATGCATATATGTATATATATTTTTTTTCTTTTCTTTTATCTATCTATGTTTTATGAAAATATTTTTTTTTATTATCCATACGCTTAATTAACTGGAAACCCAAACTTACGTATATCAAAGTTTCCATTACCAAATATTGCGGATTGCTGTAACCATTCATGCGTGCATAACATAAGACTGGTTGTCGGTTTAATCGCTTATTACTACCACTTCACAATGCGAGTGTACCTTACATATTTAAATATCGAATCCATTGACATTCATGTGTGAATTACGGATATAAAGCTTAGCGTTAAACCAGCAATGGAATGTAGGCAGTACGCTACACTCTTTGCATACCAAATAGGTGGTTTATTCAGTACGAGGGTACGGTGTTTCGGAATAACGGCCATATTAACTGGAATTCCTTTCAGATTGGCCCCGGAGTCGACCCTCATCAGATTGGACACTGTCATTACACATTAGATAATTTTGGATAGTCTCATGCTGCGTACAGCCGAGGTAAAGCGTATATTGCATTTATATTAAAAGGGAAACACTTTTAATTTAGCTTGTTAATGTTTTTTCTTTTTTTAATTAAAGGGCAAATGGTAGTGGAACTTTTTAAATGAAACCTTTTAGATTGTTCAATTTTAGTTTTATAAGAAACTTTTAGAAGTTCTTTAACTTGAACTATTACGATTTTATATTTTATTAGTACTAGCTATGGTACCGACGTAATTGACGTGTCTGAAAAGAAATTGAATTTCATAGGTTTTATTTTTTTCTATTTTTTTTTTATAAATTACAAACTAGTGCTTGATCGCGATCCCGCCTGATGGTAATTAGTGATGCAATCATTGATGGTAATGCGCGCTAGTATAGTAAGGGCCTATTCACACACCGTCGCTGGCAAATTGCTCCAGTCTCTCGATGTTTGCGGTATCTTCTTCAGCCTATGGACGTCCACTGCTGGACAAAGGCCTCCCCAAAAGCTTTCCACGCTGACCGGTCTTGTGCTGCCCGCATCCATCGGCTTCCCGCGATCTCACCAGGTCAAGGTTGTAGCTTCCCGAACGCTGTCCAGCCGAGCTGGATTCGACGAGACACCTCTTTCTCGAAGTTGGACCTACCTAGTTGGACTGTTTGTCCCAGGTATATGTACTCGTCAAGAACTTCGAGTGCAGAGCAACCAACTAGAATTGGAGTGGGTACGACATGAGAGTTCGACATGATCTTCGTCTTATCCATGTTCATCTTTAGACCCACTTGTTGGGAAGCTCTGCTGAGGTCATTGAGCATTTTGCTCAAGTCTTCCAGGGTCACAGGCATGACCACGATATCATCTGCATAACGGAGATTAGTGATGTACTCGCCGTTGATGTTAATGCCAAGTCCTTTCCAGTCCAGGAGCTTGAAGACATCTTCCAACGCAACAGTGAACAATTTAGGAGATATTACATCTCCTTGTCTCACTCCACGCTGGAAAGACCAGTTTTATACCGAACCTTAAAACTTCTGAAATAAAATTAGCCTAACATCAGCTGTCTGCCGGTAAAAGTTCCGTCAAAATCGCTTTGGCAATTTTTGAGATAAGCTGGAACAAACAGACTGAGAGTTTTCCGCATGTGCCAAACTCTCTCGCATGTTGTATTGTGTCAAAAATAAAAAAAGAACTAAAAATTTCGTCATTCATATTACTTAATACGAAACGATGACCGATGACCTGGTGAAGGTCGCGGGAAGCCGATGGATGCGGGCAGCACAAGACCGGTCAGCGTGGAAATCCTTGGGGGAGGCCTTTGTCCAGCAGTGGACATCCATAGGCTGAAGAAGAAGAAGAAGAAGAAGAATACGAAACGGGTACGATGGGCCAAATGTTGTTATGTCGGGAGTTTGGTCGTGGAGAGTCTCGAGATCAATCTCTCTCTGGCGCAGCAACGTTAATCGTGTTCTTGGGTTTCACATTGCATGACCTCGCTCAACTGCCGTCATCCTTCCTATTTCTAAGTTTTTTAAGTGAATAGGCTTAATAAACTAGTGCGCTTTACCATCAACGATTGCATCACTGCTTACCATTAGGCGGGATTGCAGTCAAGCGCTAGTTTATAATTATTAAAAAAAAAAAAAACAAAACTGGATAATTACTAAAACTTTTTGCATCGGGACATCATCAAATGATCTCTCCCGCTCTGGCGTAGCGGAAGGGCGTGTCAGATTTTTGATGACTAAAACCCACCCTTGTTCCTTCACTTACCTGTGCACCAGGGCCACGGTATCCTTTTCGAACAACCCACAGCCCTGGCAGGCATAGGTCTTCGTGGACCTGGTCACGATGTGCTGATATCATTTTGAGGCGCGCGTGGAACACAGCACTCGTTGACCCGAGCCTGGTACTTATCCTTGTACCGTGCTACAGTCACGGTGGTCAATCTTGATGGAGACTTCCTGGTCGGCCCAGACCATAGCCTAGATCTGGTTCGTAATTATAAAATAGTGCTTGACTGCAATCCTGCCTGAATGCGATGCAATCGCTGCTTTCCATCAGGCGCTTACATCGCACTTAAACAACTTAGTAAACAGGGAGGAAGATGGCCGTTGAGCAAGGTGATGCCGTGTTAAACCCAACAACACGAACAACGATGCTGCGCTAGAGGGAGATTAATCTGGAGACCCTCCACGACCAAACTCCCGACACAAGAATATTTGGCGCATCTTACCCGGCACACATCTCAACACAACTAATCAGACCCGTCTTCCGGCTTCACTAGAGATCATGCCGGAACACGACGAATCGTTTGGCTGCAAGACTTTGTCTGATGGATGGTATTTCTGCCGGCAGCCGATGTTATGGCCTACCACTGTTAAAGACATAATTTCTTATAAAGTTGTCGGCGTGCTCGATAGATGGCGTTGGCGTAGATTTAGAAGTCGCTATGGTTTCGTTACCGTGTGTAGTATATAAGTTAAGTTTTTTTTTTTTAATAAATGAGAGAGATCGAAAGAAAGAGACAGAGCTATCGAGAGCAATCAAGTCTGATCAGTACACAGTGGTTTTATTTACAACCCTCACTAGTGTACCAACAGGTCAACCTCCCTAAATACCATCGGGGTATTTAACATTGGTCCTTCGAGCCGGATCTCTTGGACAGTTTTTCCACTTTTCATCCCGTGTACTTGCAGTGGATCGCTGCAAAAAGGTACACGACAGCTTCGCCCAGTGTTGGCGGAGACTAGTTCAAGGGGTGGCCACAGAGGGCGCCACTCAGTTCAACACATCACTGGAGGACAGCAAGGTGACGCAGACGC
The DNA here is from genome assembly GCA_037179545.1 of Sesamia inferens. NCBI lineage: Eukaryota > Metazoa > Arthropoda > Insecta > Lepidoptera > Noctuidae > Sesamia > Sesamia inferens. The sequence continues at coordinate 9,966,988 of CM073929.1, read as the reverse complement.
AGCCATCACACGACGTCACAGGTGACATCACGCACAGTTCAGATAGCGGCCACAGGGGGCGCCACTTGCAGCTTGAAAACAGTGTTTGTGTGAAGTGCAATCTTGTGAGTACATTTTATATATTTATCTTGTCCACGAATTGGACAAACAGTACGAGTCAACAATTTTGAACTCTATTCCAAGGAGAAATTTAACTTAAGCAATAGTGAAGAAGTTTGGACTTAGAAAAATATTTCGTAATTTTGGACTTATAAAATTTTAAGAACATTTTTAAACTTAGAAAACTTTTAGTATATAACCAATTTGTGTGCATGTTAGTATTAGGACTTAGAATATTTTATAGAAAACGGAGGAACGGGGAACCTATGCCCGAATTCCACCAGATTTTGTTTTTAACTTAAAAACTTGTAAAATTTTAGATAGTGATTTGGGACTTGTATTATTTTGTTCAATAAAATTTATAACTTAGAAAATTTCAGTAGATCGTTACGTTCACTGATAAGTTTGGTTTGCATCACTCAGTAATCTAGCATTTTGTTATCTTTTTGAGAAAGTACTTATTGATTCTATCAACAAATTAAAACACATTTTATAGTACATAAATCGATCATAAAAATGGAAGGGTTAATTAACGTTTTAAAGGATCAACAGAATGTTATTACAAAGGGAATGATAAATTTTAAGAAATGTAATAAAGATAGGTTAACGCTAGAATACATAGAAACAAAGCAAGAGCTATTGGAAAAGGATTGGGCATTGTTTAAAGAAAATAATACTAAATTATATGAACGTTATAAAGCAGAAGATATAGTACAGAAAGTGGTTGATATCTACGATGCGACAGAAGACACTTATGTTATTTATAAAAGTTTGATAAAAACAGCTCTTAATAAAGTTCAGTTAGCTAAGGATTCTGTACAGCAAACCGATAATGCTTCAACTAGCATAAATAAAATAAGTAGTTCTTATGTTAAGTTGCCCAAAATATCTATTCCAATATTCTCGGGAAAATATGATGAATGGACAACATTCCATGATCTTTTTACATCATTAGTGCACAAAAATGATACTTTGGATAATGTGCAAAAGCTTCATTATTTAAAAGGTCACCTTTCTGGCGAAGCAGAGCAATTAATACGTCATACTCCTATAACTGATGCTAATTATATTCAGTGCTGGACTCAGTTACAAAAACGTTATAGCAATAAGAAATATTTAACAAACTGTATACTTAGTAGGTTGTTCGGTCAAAAACGTATGCAGGCGGAATCATCTACAGCCTTGAAGGATTTGCTTGATACCACTTGCGATTGTCTTAATGCGTTGAGTAATTTGAAAATCGACGTGAGTACATGGGACGTCATAATCATCCACATCGTTTCCTTTAAATTAGACCACGAAACGCGAAAACAGTGGGAGCTTTATGTACGTAACAATTATGACTCCAACAATGACTTGCCAACTTTCAATCAATTTCAATCTTTTATAGAATATCGATTTCGTGCGTTAGAGTGTTTAGAGCCAAAAAGGGCACCAGTTCATCAGGGCAACAACAGTAATAAAGGTTCATTTTCCCACACTCCAAAATCAATGTTAGCTACGAATTCAGCAATAAAATGTGAATTCTGCTCAGAAATACACAAATTATGTTACTGCAAGAAGTTTTCAAAGCAGGCAGTTGAAGTTAGGCGTGATTTTGTAGCCAAACATAAAATTTGCTTCAACTGTTTAGGTGGCAATCACATTGTTTCTGAGTGCAGGAAACCTACTGCCTGTAAGGTTTGTCAGAGGCGCCATCATTCGCTATTGCATTTAGGTCAGGAGTCAGACAAAAGAGACCAACCTTCGACATCACTGGCTATCGACAATGTTAGTTCACCTAATACTAGTCCGATTATTTCGTGCCTATCGACAGGTAATATTCCCAAGCCCAGACAAGTTTTACTAGCTACAGCGCTAATAAAAGCTGAATTTCAAACTGTCCGAGCCTTGCTCGATCAGGGCTCACAGGCATGTTTCGTAACAGAAGCCATAGTACAGCTACTAAGACTGAAAAAAATCCCTATTCAAGGAACTATTTCAGGCCTTGGTGGTAATAGTTCAACCATGGCAACGTACATGGTACATTTGAATATCCATTCTCGGATCGATCCAAATTTCAATCTTCAGGTAAACGCTTACGTTCTGAAGAAAATTACATCGTACTTACCTGAGTGTAGAGTCGACACTGCCTTGGATTGGTTAAAAGTTAACACGCTTCAACTTGCAGATCCTGGATTCAAAACCCCTAATAAAATAGATGTTTTGCTAGGCGCTGATGCTTATAGTTGCATTATTAAGGCGAACATAATTAAAAGTCCGTCAGGCACGCTGATTGCCCAGAGCACTACCTTAGGGTGGGTTCTGTCTGGTGCAGTTAGTAGAGACACATCTAAAGGTTCACCTAAAATTAATGTTATGCATGCACAAGTTAATGAAGACGACTTATTAAGGAAATTTTGGGAAATTGAAGAGCAAACTAGTTCAAAGAAAATACTGTCACCTGAAGAAAAGAAGTGTGAAGAGTTTTATACTAAAACTACAGTAAGGGATAGCAGTGGAAGGTACGTAGTGAGACTACCTTTCCGCGAGGAAAATCCTTCTTGTAAAGGTGGAGGATCTCGTGCTATCGCTGAAAAATGATATAAGTCATTAGAAACAAGGCTAGAAAGAAATACCGATCTAAAGGAAAAGTACAAACAAGTAATAGGAGAATATTTACAATTAGTACACATGAGGGAAATAAACAAAAATGATAAAAAAAAAGAAAATGGCGGTATACTTACCTCACCATGCTGTGATCCGGGAAGACAAAATTACCTCGAAGATACGCGTTGTCTTCAACGCGTCCGAGAAAAACAATAATGGAGTCTCACTCAATGACACGTTGATGGTGGGACCTACATTGCAGTCCGATTTAAGGCACACAGTATTAAGGTGGAGACTTCATCCCATAGCAATAGTAGCGGACATTGTCAAAATGTATCGTCAGGTCAGGATTTTTGAAGAAGACGCTATGTTTCAGCGCATATTATGGCGAGACAGTCCTGAGACTGAAATCAAGGACTACGAGCTGATGACTGTGACCTTTGGTACGGCATCTGCACCATACCTAGCAGTTAGAACCCTACATCAAATCGCCCACGATGAAGGTAAAAATTATAATCTGGCTGCTGGAATGGTCCTGAACTGCTTCTACATGGACGATTTGATGACCGGTTGTAATAGCATAGAAGCAGGTCTGGAAATCTATAGGCAAATGACAGCATTATTAAGAAAGGGTGGATTCACGCTCCAAAAATGGAACAGTAATAATCAAGAAATAGTAGACAAAATACAAGAATTAGAAAATAATACATTGAAAGGACAAATAGATCAAATCAAGATAAAGGACAACATGAATAAGGACAACACAACTAAGCACAAAATCATACAGGACACAGAACAAGCAATAGAGTACAATAAATCAAGGAAACCAGAACACAAGGAAAAGGAAGTAGAAATAAAATTAGATAGTACTATTAAAATTCTAGGACTTACCTGGAACCGCAACGCAGACACCTTCCAGTACATGGTGAATCTCCCTCCGCCGACGACCGCCCCAGTAACTAAAAGATCTATTATTTCTGTAATAGCACGTCTTTTTGATCCATTAGGCTGGTTAGCCCCGAATGTGGTATTAGCGAAAGTGTTTATCCAGAAGTTGTGGCTTGCAGGTGTTGGTTGGGATGAGGAGATTACCAATGAGTTAAAGAATGAATGGGAATCATATCGTGAGGAATTGGTATTACTCACCAAGATTCGGATTCCTCGTTGGCTTGGCACCAAGTCGAACGACTGTCTGGAACTTTACGGTTTTAGTGATGCCCCTAAAACAGCGTACTCAGCTGCGGTTTACTTGCGAATTGTAGACGCAGATAATAATGTTCATGTATCGTTACTGGTTGCTAAGACCAGGGTCGCACCAGTGAAGCAGATAAGTATTCCGCGGTTAGAGCTTTGCGGTGCAGTCATGCTGTCACAGATGCTAACGCAAACATCTGAGGTCTTGAATATCTCCGTAGAGAAGGTCAAGGCATATACGGATTCCACTGTAGTGTTGGCCTGGATAAATAGTCACCCATGTAAATGGAAGACGTTTGTAGCCAATAGGACATCGAAATATTGACTTCGATGAAAGCGTCGCAATGGTTTCACGTTTCCACTAAGGACAATCCAGCAGACTGTGCCTCCAGAGGTATACTTCCCAGTTCCCTGCTAGAAAACGATTTATGGTTTTCTGGACCATCTTTTCTTAAATCAAGAAATGTTATTTATAATAGGCCAAATAATGATTGCAATATAGATTTAGAAGAGTCAGCAAAGGTACATGTAGCGGTCATTCCAAACTGTTCCTTCTTTAATAAATTTTCTCAATTACGAAGATTGGTTAGGGTTGTTGCATACTGCCGAAGATTTTTAAAGGAGAACAAACCATACAGGAAAGGGTATCTACAAAAAACAAAATTAGACGCTGCGCTTGTATGCTGTATTAAGAAAACTCAGAAAGAACAATTTACTACAGAATATAAGGAACTCAAGGACAAAGGATATACACACTCAAAAAAAGGTTCAATAAAATCACTTTGCCCCTATCTCGACGATAAGGGCATCATGAGAGTAAGAGGTAGACTGGAGAAATCAGAGCTAAGCGAACAAATGAAACATCCGATAGTCCTACCTCACTCCAGTCATTTAACTCGGTTAATCATAGCTGACGCACACTGTAAAACACTTCACGGGGGTCCACAGCTAATGATAAATTATTTGAGGACAGCCTATTGGATAATAGGGGACAGAAATGTGGTCAAACACCATGTCATCAAGTGTGTGACATGTGCCAGGCAAAAAGCTAGTACGAAAAATCAATTAATGGGTTCACTACCAGCTGTTCGATGTACCCCAGCTCGACCATTTTTACATAGTGGGGTTGATTATGCTGGTCCAATTAATGTAAGGACAACAAAGGGTCGTGGCCACCGTTCATACAAAGGCTATATATGTCTGTTTGTATGCATGGTCACTCGTGCTTTGCATTTAGAAGCAGTGAGTGACATGAGCACTCAGTACTTTTTAGCTGCGTTTAGACGTTTTGTCTCAAGACGAGGTCATTGTGCCAAACTGTGGAGTGACAATGGCACCACGTTTGTAGGTGCCGCCAGGGAATTAAAGCAGTTGACAGCTATCCAATCGTCCATAGCCGAACATCTCGAAGCAAATGGCACGGAGTGGCATTTCATTCCTCCTCATAGTCCCAACTTTGGCGGACTTTGGGAGGCAGGAGTGAAGTCCACAAAGTTCCATTTAAAACGCGTGATTGGTGAAGCGACACTTACATTTGAAGAACTAACGACACTCCTCAGCCAAGTCGAAGCGTGTTTGAACTCGCGACCTATGAGCACAATTAAGGTTGATGATCCGGGTGAACCGTTACCTTTAACGCCTGGACACTTTCTGATAGGAGAGCCCTTAGTAAATGTACCAGATAAAAAGTACGAAGATTCGAATATTAATTATTTATCACGCTGGCAGTTTATTCAACGAATGCTTCAGTCATTTTGGAGACGTTGGTCTCACGAATATCTCGTTACTTTGACTAATCGTTATAAATGGTCTTCCCAAGTTGCTGAGCCAAAAATTGGAGACATTGTGTTAGTCAAAGAAGACGACTTGCCGCCCAGTCGTTGGTTAATGGGTAGGATAGTACAAAATCATCCAGGGGATGACAATATTACAAGTGTAGTCACGTTACGCACCAAATAATGTATCCAAAATATGTATTTTACCAGTAGTTGAATAAAAATGTACTGTATTTATTATTTATAAGACAGATTTTATACAACCATGCATTTTACACTTTATATTTTATGAAAACCAAGTTATTTTACCATTTTATGCATGTAAACTTTAGATCAACTGTGAAAAATCAAATTATACACATATTTTAAGTTTTTTTTACACTGTTTACAATTTTTATGTTATGTTTAAGTATACATGTACGGTATAATCTAGAATAATGCATGTTTAGACTTAAGTTATAGTAACATTTTCAGTAGCCTTTATGTATTGAATATTTTAGTTAGTATACGAACCACAGCTCGTAAGTCTTAGTTCAAATTATATCTTACAACCGTTTAGTTCAACTTGCTTTAGCAATGTGTCAATCTAGTTCAGTTTAAAAGGACATTCCGTCAGTTATGTCCTTGGTGGGCGGTATGTTAAATACATAATTTCTTATAAAGTTGTCGGCGTGCTCGATAGATGGCGTTGGCGTAGATTTAGAAGTCGCTATGGTTTCGTTACCGTGTGTAGTATATAAGTTAAGTTTTTTTTTTAATAAATGAGAGAGATCGAAAGAAAGAGACAGAGCTATCGAGAGCAATCAAGTCTGATCAGTACACAGTGGTTTTATTTACAACCCTCACTAGTGTACCAACAGGTCAACCTCCCTAAATACCATCGGGGTATTTAACAACCACCGAGTGAGTTTTTCATAGATTTTTACTTATAAATTCATCTGTTGGTCAGATAGGCAGTCGCTCCATCTAAAATATTGATATTGAGCTGAATCCGGTTAGACTGGAAGCTTACCCCAACATACTTGGAAAAAGATTCGACAGAAAAGATTCGCAATTGTCCTATCTGCGATGCCTATAATTTCTAACCAAATTCTCCTAGAATTTTTTTCGCACCAAAATTCTGCACGGTTGCTCCAATTAGTATTCCAAAAGCATTAATTTTAATACTTAGTTAACTATCTTGAATATTAAGTGGATTGATTACTGAACTTTGAATAATGTCTCGTACACTGTCGTTTCGTTTATATACATAGTACCTAACTAAAACTATATAAGACTTGTAGTAAATTCCCGTAACCTCTTCACTCATTCATACCCAAATCCCAACAAAAGTCTTGCAACAACATTACAAGGCTTGTGGGCTCGCCTGTACATACTAACTTAAACTGCGCTGTTATGTGAACTACCGCTGTAATACCTCACAATGGATCACATTAGACGGTGCTCAATGAACCGATGGTGCCGCCGCTTGGATCACTTGATTTCCCCGAAGGCTCCTGAGATCTGCCCAAACCTTACCCTTCTCTTGTATTATACGATTTGGATAACAGATTGCTTTTGATATTACGATTAAGTTGTAACAGATAATTTATTCGGTTAATGATTATTGTAAGATCCTGAGATGGTTTGGGACCCTTCAATCAAAGTCTAATCGGTTTTACAGAACGGTTTTCGAATGATAGTCGAGTATGAGGCAGTTAAACAAGTTTCATCTGTTTTTGGATCGATCCAGCTTGGATAAAATGTATCAGAAGCGAGGAAAAAGTAGCCAATAAACGATACGCCTTGTTTGCATAATTTGCCTTTAGTTATTGTAATGAGGTTTCAGGCTTTGTCTCGTCTCGCGCTGATTGAAGTAGCTTTAGATATAATGTTTTCAAAAGGCAATATTTTTTTGAAGTTTTTATTAAAAGAATTTATTATCCATGATGAAGAAAAATCTAATAATTGTTACGAACGAATAATCTAATAATTGTTGTAACGAATTAGAAATCATTATTAGGGTTCCGTACCTCAAAAGGAAAAAACGGAACCCTTATAGGATCACTTTGTTGTCCGTCTGTCCGTCCGTCCGTCTGTCAAGACCCTTTTTCTCAGGAACGCGTAGAGGTATGAAGCTGAAATTTATATCAATTACTCAGGTCTACTGTCCCTTGAAGCTGTGAAAAAATCAAACTTCTAAGCCAACGCAATCAAAAGATACAGCCGTTTATGCCGCAAATTTTCGACACTTGCAAGGGAATCAAAACCTACAGGGTGCTTCCCGTGAACTCAGAATCTTGAAATTTGGTACGAAGCAACGTCTTATAGCATAGATAAAGGAAAAATTACGAAAACCATAAATTTTTAGTTACATCACATAATATATTTTTTTTAAATAATTTTAAACTTACTACCCATTTCCTCATAAACGCGTAGAGATATTAAATTGAAATTCATACCAAATACTCAAGTCTATAATACCTTTAAGCTGTAACAAAATTAAACTTCTATGTCAACGCAATCAAAAGAAACAGCAATTTAAGCTGCATATTTTGAAACTCGCAAGTACTCGCAAGGGAATCAAAACCTAAAGGGTACTTCCAGTCGACCTAGAATCTTGAAATTTGGCATGAAGCAACGTTTTATAGCACACATAAAGGAAAAATTCCGAAAACCTTAAATTTTTAGTTACATCGGCAGCAACCTCAATATGTACACTTCATCTTCTCGTCTGATTGTTGTGGGAGACTTCAATATAGATTTTAGAATGAATCCCCAAAATGGAATTTCCACATATTTTTCATCCATAAACATGTTTCCGTTAATAAACAGTAGCACTACACGAAGTTGTACAACTATTGATAACGTTTTTTCGAACTTCAATGTTCAATGTGGTACTATTCATACCTTTTTCAGTCACCATTTACAGGTCTGGTTCAAATTTAATACTTAATTAATATTTTTGAACCAGATTTCTAAATAGTGACTAAAAAATTTAGTAAATAAATAACTTTAATATAAGAACTTTCGCAGGTCTGCTGCAAGGCTAGTATAAGTGTTTCAGTTATATTACAGATAAATGATATGTGTTAATATAAAATAAAGGATTACTTAAACGATAAAGAGATCTTTGTCTTAAATTTATGCTCCTCCATCTTTCCCCATTGTAATGTTATGAATTTCATTTTGCAATAAAAATACCATAGTTATGACTCGATTGTCGTAATGAACGAACTTTGTAAACCTTGTATATATATTCTTTTTAATTCAATAAAGCAGTGTTTGACTGCAATCACGCCTGATGGTAAGCAGTGATACAAACTTTGATAGCAAAGCGCATTAATATTTTATGAGCCAATTCACCGTTGCCTTAAAGACACATAAATTGTAATCTGAAGGGAAAACCGCTGCAGACAGATTGTTCCAGTCCTTTGACGTACACGGTATAAAAGTCGAGGCGAAACGCTTCTATTGGATCGTAGCGGTGTTACAAAAAAATAAAGACAAAGTCTTAATGAGATGTTTCGCAACAATGTGGGTGTAATCTTTTAGCTTACGTTTAAAAATATCTTGAAAACGCGTCCTTTCTTTTATGTGTTAAAAAATTTGAGCATCTTTTCAAAGTTTATCGTCTGTAAAACCGTTTTGTACTTAGAATGAAATGTAGTCGAGGAGGAGGAGGTTTGTATTTTTGCCCATTTAGCCTAAAAATATTGCAATTAATTTTGAAATATTTGAACAGAAGTTAGAATGATATTCCTTTCGTATTTTTGCATAAAATTAACTAAATTTTACAAATACTTTTTAAGTATTTATGCATAATTTATTACTTTATATGCTCAGCTTACTTAAGTACTTTTTTAATTCTCATAATATATAACTTTAGTCTGCATCAATATTAGCAAATGAACTCGCAAGTGAAAATGTTTATTTAAAAAAAAATAAGTTACGGTCTGTTTACCAACCTTTTTTACTCAAGTTTCTGAAATAGGTTATTATAATCGCTACCATGAGCAAGTTAAAATTTGCGTAATGTATAATTTGATTGCGTAGTGCATAATTTGATTGCGTAATGTATAATTTGATTGCGTAATGCATAATTTGATTGTGTAATGCAAAAACGCAAAATAGAATATCTCGGCCACGTGCTCCGACACGACAGATATGTGCTACTCCAACTGATAATGATGGGCAAGATAGAAGGGAAGAGGCGTCCTGGACGAAAGAGATAATCGTGGCTGGGAAACATCAGAGAGTGGTCCAGGATTACTTCCGTTGAAAATAACCGAGTACGCACGCATACGCTCGCAACGCAGCATAGTTAAGCTGACGGTCAACCTTCTTCTAGGATTGAAGAGGCACTGGAAGAAGAAGAAGAAGTATGTAAAATTTGTTTACATAAAGTAATTTAATTTGCCTATTTTGTTCACACTGTTGGGACACGGACTTAAAGGCAAGGAATAATTTACCACACGGACCCAGTGCCGATTGGTAGTTGTCTTTCTTGTAATGTATTTTATTTTAATAATAATAAACAAGCGCTTGACCGCAATCCTGCCTGATGGTAAGTACTAATGCGATCGTTGATGGTAAAGCGCGCTAGTTTGTTGAGAACCTATTCACACAGAAAAACTGAGCGAATAGGAAGGAAGACGGCAGTTGAGCGAGGTGATGCAATGTTAAACCCAACAACACAACCAACGATGCTGCGCCAAATCGAGATTGATCTGAAGACCTTACACGACCAAACTCCCAACACAACAACATTAGGCGCATCGTACCCGGCACACATCGCAACACAACTGCTCAGACCCGTACTCCGTACGGCTTCACCATACAACATGCCGGAACCTCATAATACTTTACTTCACCATTCTAAGAGCAGTAGTATTAATATTACCCAATTTACCCAAAATAAAGCACCTTCCGGGTTCGCAACCACGACTCACAATTGGGTTGTATCCTAAAAAATAATGTCCATCAGATAGATTTATAAAAAATATTGAACACGTATTTTTTATTTTTTGTTTCAGTCAAATACTTAGGGAGATATATTGATTTGAAATGTCGCATGACGTCACGCCGTGGTACAAAATATACCACGTCGTGACGTAAATAGCCCCCACTCCGTAACTTTAATACGCTATATCTCAGTAGTTTTTGGTAATTTCGACAAAATAAAAAATACGGGTCTTATTTTTTTTTATTATCTATAAGATGGACTAATTATTTTTTTGATTTATACCTTGGATACCTCCCTATTCTATTACTTCTGGGTCTACACTATATTCAGAATTCAATTACTGCGGATAAATACTCCACAACGAATAGCGAGATACTTAATCCATATTATAATTTAAGTGAAACATTACAATTGCTTAAAATATCAGACAACATAGCCTGACCACAGGGCTTCAGGACTTCCACGCAAAACCTGCATAACTACAAAATTCCTTATTTCAAAAATACTCGTAGCCCGTAGGTATATGATTTTTTTTATGAAATCCTTTCTACACAGGATTTCTGTGATATTGCTACGTTAGTGTCGGAGATAATTGGAACAGTCTGGGGTCTAACTAAAGGACAGTGTCGCAATTATCCCGGCACCATTCTATGCTCCGTTGACCACTGCCCTATGCTGGGGTACAAAAAACCCCGGGCCTCGGCCGAGATTTTTTTTTGGGGCGTTGTGTTTTGTTTTGCTTTGTGCTCTATCCACAATAGCTGGCCAACAGCTATTGTGATGTTCGGGTGTTTTTGTCAAAAATAATTGGTGTTGGTTATGTCAAACGGGGACTTTTTTTAGTATATCGTATATATTTAAGAATTATGCCTACATACATAATCCTACTTTCTACTTATCTTATCCTAATGTCACTAATTTTATAAGTAATTAGATAATGTGAAAGCTGGTTTGTTTGTTAGTTCCACTTTTACGCCTAAACAGCTGAACGGATTTAGATGAAATTGGGCACACAGATGGTTTATACCAGGGGTCGGCAAGTAGTTTTAAGTAGGGTCCGGATATTGCTCGAAAATTTTTAAAAGGTCCAGAAAAAAAAAAACAACTGATAATAATTAAGTACAGCTATTTATTACCTAAAATTTGTGTGAAAAATTGCATCGGCGGTCTTGAGCCAGGTTTTTAAAGTTTGGTTCTCGTGAAGAACAGCTAATTCGAAGAGTGTCTTCTAAGTGAGCGTCTGTTAATCTCGAACGATATTTGTTTTTAAAAAAAATCATTTTTGAAAAAGTTGTTTCGCATATGTATGTCGAGCCAAACATAGTGGCCAAATTGATAGCAAGTTTTTTGCAATTTTGATATTTTTCTGGGACATGTTTGACCCAAAATTCCTCAGTGGACACCTTTTTATATATTTGTAAAGACACATCTTCTTGCAAATCGATTACTTTCATTTGAAGTGATGGCTTCGGCAGATTAAATAACTTGGCAGCCACATCTGTCCCTTCGGCTGCTGCATCAACTTCAAAAGGTGACTTAAGAAACAGCTAGCTTGCCCATCTCTGCAAAGTCTTGGAATCTTGTGGCAAATTACGCAGATATAAAAGATTGGTTCAAAAATATTACGTATTTGTTTATACTTGACATACCTACAATACCTACATTACAATATTTGGCGGTCCGAGGTCCAACCTTTCGCGGTCCGCAAATGAACCGCGGTCCGCCTGTTGCTGACCGTTGGTTTATACACACAGATGGTTTATACGTATACTACTTTTCGTCACGAAATTATCACGGAATCGATCTCTCGATCTTATATGGGTAAAATCGCAAGGCTCAGCTAGTCCCTGCTTCCTTCCTTTCGTTCATTTTATTACAAATGTGAAAATGAGTTTGATTGTTCCACTTTAATACCTAAACTACTGAACGGATTCAGATGAAATTTGAGGGTGTCTGTGTACTGATTGTGGATGAGTCACGTCGTCTGGAGTCGTGGAAGATAATCAGAATATCAGATAATTATAAACTATTGCTTGACGGCAATCCTGTCTGATGGTAAGCAGTGATGCAATCGTTGACAGTAAAGCGGTTAGTTTATAAAGAGCCTATTTACTCAAAAAAACTGAGTGAATAGGAAGGAAGACGGCAGTTGAGAGTGTTGCAATTTTAAACCCAACAACACGATCGATGTTACGCTAGAGTGAGATTGATTTGGAGACCCTCCACGACCAAATTCCCGACACAACAACATTTTTGGCGCATCGTACACGGCACACATCGCAATACAACTGTTCAGACCCGCCCTCCGTACGGCTTCACCAGACATTATTCATTAGACACGACGGTGGGTGGTAACTTCAGCCGGCAGCCAATGTTACGGCCTACCACCGAGAAAATACCACTACTTGTTCTGACCTGTATGTAGCAACTAATACAAATAAGTACAGGTCTCCCAAAGTGATAATGCGCATGTGGTTAAGTGCATAAAAAGTGGTTAAGTGCACCACTCTATATACATATCTTCTTCCTAACGCTCGGGGAATACGACCGTTGCCGAACAGTGATGAAGATTTCTATGCGCATTATCACTTTGGGAGACCTGTATGAGTATGAACGTATTGTGGTCCTCGTTTTTATTTTTAAATCAGTAATACTGTTTTAAAATAAGAAACGGTTGGTGCAGTGGCTGAGCGAATAACTGCTTCCCTGCGTGTCTCGGGTACAATTCCCGCACGGAACAAATATTTGTATGGCCCACAGGTAGTTGTTACTGGTCTGGCTGTTTGTGTTTGTGAGTTAAAAAAAAACCGATAACACTTTATTTATTATAAACATTCTGTTTTTAATTATCTTTCTCTTTGTAGCCAAGGTTTTATATATTTATCGTACATATTTCCAAATCTTTATCAATAAAAACATTTATACATTCAAACCACTATGATTTTTATCGTAACATCATCCACGTTACCAATTCTTTCTAAGCTTTGATAATATGTCGTAACTCACTTTCAGCGGGTCAGGGCTGACCCACAAATGAGAACATAATGCGAAGTGAGCGACCGTTATTGTTTTAATACAACCAATTCACGTCGGTACCTAAGTATAACCTAAATTAAGTTAGGTACACGTGAATAATAATAATTATTCGTTTTTTGCCCTTGGAAGATGAGTTGTTGCACTATGTTATTTTAGTAAGTTTTAATTTTATTTTCAAATCAAATGATAAATATCATTTCGTCTTTATAATTTTACATTTCAATTAATATGAAATTTATTTTCATAAACTTTCAGCTAACTATTTACACAGGTATTCAATTAAAAGAGAAACTATATAATCAAACGTAAAAAGAGAATGATATTTAGGCGTCCAAGTGCAACTCGTCTACGTAGCTATCATTGAAAACGTGTCAAGACCAGAAGACCGCAGAATAGGGTATTTCACTAAAAAAAACTAATTAGTCCGTCAGTCAGATTCCCAAAAAATACTAGACACGTATTTTTTCTTTTTTCATATAAACAATAAATGAAGACGACACAGTGCGTTGAAAACTCGTGTGACGTCAGTGGACGCTACACTTTTTAGCGAGCAGTGACGTCACCAGCCACCACTCCTGATCTTTGATGCCTTTTATATTTGTCAATCTTTATTGATTTGATAAAACAAAATATACGTATTCAATAATTTTCTACAATACTAATTAGTTTTTTTAGTCAAATACCCTATTGGCACATTGAATGGCAATGCAGATTCTGTAGCGAAAGAACGACTCATCACTCTATGAAATTGTGTAATATAATAATAAAGGTACCAACAGAAGCTACCAATAGAAGATTGATAGCTTCTGATGATATGAAATCTACTGACTGAAGTGTTCGCATATTTATAAACTTAACGGTTATTAATTATAAGGGGTACCTATCTCACTAAGGTCTCTGCCTCGAATTTTGCGGGCAGCGGGGCGGCGGCGGCGGCGGCGAGTGAGCGGCAGGATCTTTTGCGTTAAATCAAACGGACCGAAACAGCGTTCTCGAAAAACAGCGGCGCGGCAGCGGGGCGGTGGCGGGCAGCGAGCGGTGTACTTCTCGCGCTCGAATCTTGCGGACAGCGGGCGGCCAGCGAGCGGTGATCGAGCGTTAGGAATAAATTTGAATCAAAAAGATGTTACCGCCATTGTTCAGACATTTTTTTTGCGAATAAAAACAAATATCTCGTCGACACAATCATGAACACAACACTACGCGGCTATAGTGACGCGCGATCTGCCCGCTAGTTTCGAGAACGGGTCTTCGATGCCCGCCCGGCTCCCGCGCCGCTGCGGCCGCCGCCCCGCTGCCCGCAAAATTCGAGGCAGCGGCCTAAGAGTGCACTTATTAAAACTGGATTTTTTTTTCACGCGGACCCCTTTTGACTTCAACTGGAAGGCATGAAACAGGCCAACATGTGAATCAGCAGGACGATGCAACCTGCCACACCGCGCATTCAATAATCTACTTATTGCTGCAATGATTTTCATAACACATTATCTCACAAAATTCTGATGTCAACTGGTCACTATGATCGTGCTAAGCTGAGGCCCTTTTGGCATTACAAGCCAAGTTTTTTAGTTTTAATTTATGCTTGCTGTAATGTCTATAAATGCATTTTTCTTTCTTTCTTTCTTTCTTTTTGCAGATTTGTAAAACCTCGGGTTTGTGTGAATAAACCAGAATACAATCAAATCTCGGTGTAAAAGTCATGGAAAAAATCATGAAAATAGTAATGGCCGGATATTTTATTCCATACTTAATCGGAACATGTCGTCTTTATATTAGAATAAAAATATCACAACTCTTTCATTTAAAAAAATGTTTTTATTTTAAAATGAAAAAATACACTCTTACTGAGACACCCTTTATTTAGGTCAGTTAAGATTTTACAATGGCCCATATTCCCCTGTTCTCACAATAAACTTAACTTAATTTCAGTGTTCCTTTTTAGGATTCCGTAGCCAAATGGCAAAAAACGGAACCCTCATAGATTCGTCATGTCTGTCTATCCGTCTGTCCGTCCGTATGTCACCGTCATTTTTTTCCAAAACTATAAGAGCTATACCGTTGAAACTTGGTAGGTAGATGTATTCTGGGAATAATAAATATTGGGAGCTCCCCATACACATACGTGTGGAATATCTATGGATAGATCTTCAAAAATGATATCGAGGTTTCTAAACTATTTTTTTTAAAATCGAATAGTTTGCGTGACAGACGCTTCCAAAGTGGAAAAAAGTTGGACCCTCTAACTTCTAAACTAAGAAATAAGAAAACTCTAAAAAAAAAGATGTACATTACTATAAAAACTATCAACGAAAATTATTTTTAACAAGATCTAGTAAGTAGTTTTTTTTAATACCTCGTAAATCGTAAATCGCTTATTACTGCGTAATCTTTCATACAAATAACTTAAGTCCTTTAATTTCATAAATCAATACTACAGAACCCTTTGTGCATGGGTCTGACATGTACGTAGCCGGTTTTTCCCATTAAAAAAATTGTTTTGACCGTACTTTACTTGATAGTTTAAACTATTGTTATTATTGTAATTATTCTCCAGATCTTTATGTTGTCAGACAATTATTTGGATAATAAACGTATTATTATTATTATTTCATTAAGAAAAGTATAGAAGATATGTATTAGTTTAGTATTATCAAATACGACCGCGCCTGATGTAAATTGACGTATGTTTAGTCCCCATGTTTTTAATCGCGTCTGAACTGTTTAGGAGTACCTTAATTTGAAAGGACCAAACTAATATTTTATCTTCTATCCTTTATTTATTGAAATAGAAAGAAAAAGATGCACTGACATTAAAATTAGTTTAGTTTTTGCACTAGAGAATCGTCATCAACGTATGATAGAGCAATAACTTGGCAACGTAATGTTAGTTGTTAAAGTTAAATTATTCTATAAGCTTATTGAATGTATTTCTTGTTATTTTATCAATACATTCAAGTGAGACAAATAAATGAAATGAAATAAAATATAAATGTAGTGTGTCAATTAGATAAGCAATATCATCATCATCTCCGCTTTTAGTCCCGGTTGTATCCACGGCTTTCGTATTGGAGCACGGGGTCCGATTTCTTTCTCAATCTCCTCCATTTTACGCGATCTTTAGCATTTTGTGTGAAATTTTTGGCAAGCATGTCATCTCTTACGCCAGCACTTCTTTAGTCTACCCTACTTGTACCGGCCCGGCGGAGACGCCATGGCAAGACTTTTGTTACCCCAATGAATAATAATAATTTTGAACAATATATTAATATACCTCATTTTATTTTTACGCTCTATACCCTTTTCATGCCAACAAATGTGAGCTATTTCGCGATTACCTTTCGAAACGTTGCAATATATATATATATATACACAAAAAAGTTAACAAACATAAGTTTAAGGAAAAATAAACTTAAATTCCTATATAAAAAAAAATAACTTTAATTCCTATATAATAAAGTTCAATTTAACTAACTTAAAGCTTTTTATAACTTTTACAGTAGTGTTATCACTGAAATCAAGTTAATTGTCATTAAAATATACTTGACATTTAATTAACTTAAGAGTAGCGTGGGATGTGCAAGACTACGCACTTTTACTAAACGTATTACAGAGTTCTATATTTGGAACTCTGTAAACTTTAATTTTAATTCCGAAACTATAATTTGTTTATCGAAAGGTCAGGTGCGTTGTACTTCAAAATAGCGGCGATAAGCCCCCTCTTTGAGAAGTGGCAAGAGAGGCGCCACGGCGCCCTCGCCTGACGCAGGTCCTCATCGGACACGGTTGTTTCAGGAGGTTCCGGTTTCGGATAAGGCGGGAGGAAACGCCAGAGTGTCACCATTGTGTAAATTGCCCTGAGGACACGGCGGAGGTCTGCCCGGCTTGGGTAGAGTACCGCCGTGTCTTTATGGCGGAGATCGGCGGCGATCTCTCGCGTCTGACCCTGGTCCAGGCCATGGTCTGGAGCGAGAGTGCATGGCACGTGCGCCTCACGGAGATGTCAGCACATCGTGATAGGGTCCACGAAGACCAATGCCTCCTGGGTCAGGGTTGCGAGTTGGTTAAAAAAGAAAGCGTAGCTCTGGCGCACAGGCAAGTGAAGAAACACGGGTGGGTTTTAGGCAGTAAAAGTCTGACTCGCCCTTCCGCTCCGCCCAAAGCGGGAGAGGTCATTTGATGTACTCCCATCCCAAACAAAAAAAAAATGGTGCGTTGTACTTGCAACCAGCGTGCAACATCTATCAATCGTGCATATCATCCGTAACCTATCATATTGGTAGATGTCACATGTATTCAAAGTTTTGCCTATAGGACATGTCGATTTCCTCACGCTGTTTTCCTTCACCGTTTTGAAAGCAGTGGTGATGGAAATAATTTACATAAAGCAAAGCGCCTTAAGGCCTTCGACTTATAACTTGTAAGACGCGGCCAATACCCTAGGCCATCGCTGCTCTCCGGCTTGCAGGTCGGTCAAATTAGAGAGGTATCAGGTAAGCAATGTTACAGTCGTTAATGGTAAAGCGTATTAGTTTATTAGGAGACTACTCACTGTAGACTTGAAGACGCTTAAATTAAAATCATTCTCGAGAAACTGCAGGCAAATTTTTCCAGTTTTCATCGTCTTTGATGTATGCCTTATAATAGACGACCATGATTGTAAAATGTTACATAAATATGGCAGTTATGTAGGAAAAAATCGAATACTAAAACATATATTCTTCTTCCCAAAATATATAAGTAATTCTATTTCTGAGTTAACCTTTCAAATTCAAACAAAATAACACAGTTGATACACCTACTTCCGACTTTTATTCCATTCCCGTTTCCTTAAAAAAGTTAATTTTCTTTTTCCTTAACTTTGCCTGGCATTCGTGCGCGCCTTTAGGGGAAAACCATGTAGGTCGTAGATACTAATATGAAAGTCTTGTCCGTATTTTTTTGTATTTACATAACACGAACTGAACTGAACTTAGCTATAATATTTTTCTAATAAAAGAACAGAATACAGCCCCGTGTCTAAAATAAGCATAAGACAGAATCACCTTTTATAAACCCTAATAACTGGAAAGAAGATAGCGCAATTTTACGTGGCAACAGCCTGTCCTGATACTCCATAATGTCAAATCCTTGTAGAAAATCGGAAGGAGAATAAAAGGAAAGAAATGCAATAAGTCCTTTATCGATTCCAAAACAAGTCTTGCTTTGCTGTTATTTTGGCGTGGCTAGTTGGCATATGGCAAATAATTTGATTTAATTTTCTGTGTTAATTACCATACATAGTATTGTATAAAGTCAAGTATTTTTTAAATGAACAGACGACTGTGCTGCTGAGGGTTTATTCCGCTACTTCTTCTTCCTAGGGAAAGCACTAGGAAGTGGCAAAGGGCGGGCGTTTTAGGGGACTGTCTTATATAATTTTGACGTTAAAAAAGTGAATAAATTACTTTTTGTTTTGTTTTTGATTGTGATTAAATTAATTATGTTAAAAGATGTAATTATGTTGTGATATTTATAAATAGTCCAAGGCGTAGGTATTGTGTAAAATCTGTTATTGTTTCTAATTTGTGTCCTAATTTTATTTTTCCCGAAGTGTTTTAATTTGCCTCTCGAGTCGAGGGTTGAAATAAAGTTAATTAGGTACAATTAAAAATGGTGCGGCCTCTAAAAATACTACAGGTTATTTACCATCACTGGACGTGGCATTAAAAGTTGAGTGAATGAGAAGCGATATCAGATCACTTATGTTTTTACAGATGAATACTTGAATAACTAGTGAAAAACCTTCGCTTTTCTTTAGAGAAAATTGTTAGAAGAGAAAACCAAGTGAATTTCTCCCGCGGGAAACATTTTCAAACTTGTTATAACGCAATGTTGTAATATGTGTTCTCAAGTAAATAAGTACATGTACATATATATTTGGCAAAAAAAGTGTACAAATATGGATTACCATATATATATATATGTCGGAGATCGTCGATATAATTTTAATAGAAGTTGCTGATTTGGTTTACGTAGTAGAGGGGCGAACGCTTGTGACGTTATTTTGTGATGGCGTCACATGGACAGAGTCGCTTTGGAAAGTGGGGTTCGTCGAACGGTCACTTTGTTTCGAGACGCGGACCAAGGCACTTCTCCGAACCGAAACTGTCGGTTTGCCTATTCAAATTGTTATTATGAAGATAGGAGGGTATATCTACACGCCGTGCTTTAATTCAAAACTCACCTACGCAACTGAACCTGTACCACCACACCAAGATGATGTCGACCCTACCGCTCTGCCGTCGCTGTCTCCGACATATATATTATAAAATATCTCGAAAAATATAGTCTGCTTTCAGAGAACCAATTAGGGTTTAGGCACGGAAAATCTACAGAACAATAAAGGGAAAAAATGTCTTGCTATTTTTATTGACCTGGCAAAGGCATTTGACACGATTTCTATCTCTCTCTTTTAATCAAAAAGTTAGAAGCACTGGGCGTTAGAGGAACCCAGCTTGAACTTTTCAAAAGTTACCTCTCTGGACGAACCCAGTGCGTACGAGTGGACAAATACAAAATCACTTACCTTCCAATTACACATGGTGTACCACAGGGCAGCATATTCGGGCCCACTCTTTTTCTTGTGTATATAAATACGCTTACAGCCTCTGTGGCGTAGCGGTAGCGAACGCGGCCGTTGCGCAAGGAGGCGCGGGTTCCGAGCGATCCCCGCACAGTGCAAATATTTGTATGCATGAAAATGAATATTTGCACTGGTCAGGTCGTGCCTCGGAAAGCACGTTAAGCCGTTGGTATCGATTGCTATACGAATATTTAGTGACCGTCTTACAGGTTGTTGGAGCCCTCAAAAGTCTAACAATTGATCTAACTGCAATGCTTAGATATCGCCTTCTAGTTGTGGAGGTCAGACGAATGTCGCTTCACTGAAAATATCGAAGTTTAGCCAAAATCAGCAGTTAGATTTGTAAAGCGGACCCCAGACTCCAAAGCTGAATAGCTACGGCTGTGACTAGGATTGACTCTGAGATAATGGAGATGATGATGATAAATACGCTTACCTCTCTTAAACTCACCAAAGGTAAAATTATCTTATGCGAATGACACCGTGCTGATGTTTGCTGGTGATAGTTGGGAGGAGGTTTTTACTATCGCAGAGAATGGCTTTCATATGACTAAGCAATGGCTGTAGAAAAACATACTTTGAATGTGGACAAAACCAAGTATATTAGTTTCAGCATTAGACAGGCGGTGAGTATTCGCGATGACCTAAGAATTGTTTCTCATGGGTGCGAATCTGCGGCAAGTTGCTCATGTCCACCTTTGGAACGCGTTCAGACCCTTAAGTACCTTGGTATCACTTTAGACAATAATCTAAACTTTAAGGAACATGTCAAACTTCTTTGCAATAGAGTGCGAAAAATAATATATGTGTTTAAAAATCTACGTTATGTCGCAGACCCTGAACTGCTGAAGCGAATATGCCTCTCCTCCTGGGGAGGTATCTGCAAATCCACATTGTAGATTTTGTAGAATTTACTTTACCCAACCTTATGCAAAAAAAGAAACAGTAGTGTTCCAACAATGGTACTCATTATTGGTACTCTACTGTTTCTTTTAGCTCATCAAGGAATAACGTCTTTGTGTTACTGACAATCTCACTGAAAGTAATTGGGTTACAAAAGTTCTTGGCTTAATACTAAACAACCACCGGACGGTTTGAATCGCATCGCCGCGCCGTCAATCATTGGAAGTGCTTTCTAGTCATTCGGTACTCACGCGATTTAAAGAATTTCAATAAAAGAAAAGCAATGGGAATAAAGCATAATAATATAATCAGCTGCCAACGTTCCCACTACTGGTAAAGGCATCCTTTCGGTGACAGGGAGTGGTCTAAGCGGGCCTAGTGCGGGTTGGTAGATACAAAATATCCTCTAATTTGTGATTCTAACACAATCAACCTACAATTTTCCCACTCCTAAGGACACAGATCTCCTCTCGGTGTGAAGGAGTGGAGTGTAATCTACCACGCGGGTCCATAAATGTCACATATCTTCAAAGTTTTGGTTCTATGACATGAGGATATGGGTTTTTTTTTGTTTGAGATGGGAAATCATCAATTGACCTCCCCCGCTCTGGGTGATAAGGAACTAAGTAAACCCCACCCGTTTTTCTTCACTTGTCTGTGCGACGGCCAGGACCACGGTTTCTTTTTTAACCAACCCGCAACCCTGACCTAGAAGGCATCGGTCTTCGTGGACCCTGTCACGGTGTGATGACATCTCTTTGAGCCGCGCGTGAAACACGACGCGCCGTCGACTCGCATATGCCAATATCCTCACGATGTTTTCTTTTTCCGATTTGAGGGCAGTTATTCACAAAAAGTAAAGCGCCCGTAAAGGTTTAGGTAAAAGAAAAAACTGAGAGAGAAAGATTAATTAGACTAAAATAAATTAACATTTATTTGCTTTTAATTGAGAAAGACCTCAATTAAAAGTACATAAATGTAAATTTATTTTAGTCCTTACTTGATGCCTCTTCCAGCCGCAATTCTAGGCACACGCCAACGCTGCTTTGTCAAGTTTATACCACGCCAGTTCTCAAGCTTTCCAATTTAACGTTCAGCTACGAAAACCAACTTCCACATAACCTACATCAGCTAATTAGTCAGCCCAACTCTTAAACAAAAATATTTAATATTAATATTTCTTTCCAAAATTCGTATTTAGTTAAATTTATTAGTGTAACATAAAATTAGTGAAAAACTTTATTAGTGGACTAAAAGTTTTGTTCATTCAATGATCAAAGCTGGAGCGGTCGGCAATTTCCTTTGTTTAAGAAAACAATATTGTAGTAGGTCCTTCACGAAATATGAAGGACGGATTGGCAAAACATCATTATCTTAGTGGTTTCCTCATTATCAAAGTTAATAAGGAGAATTCATTTGATTTTGTGCCGGAAATGGCCGGGATTGTTGTGTTTAAGAAGAGACGTCGTTTGGAGTCATTTCACTTATAAGTAATGATTATTTATTTTACAAAAAGGCTTTACCTATCTTTTATTTCTGCTTTTAATGGATGGATACAGTCATTATTAGAGAAAACTAGGAAAATTCTGAATCTTGAGTGATGATACGTTTTTACTTACGAACATACTTAGCTTTTGTTATGAAATATACTTAAAGGAAAGATGGCCTTTGATGTTTCTTTGTTCCATTGCTTTAATCGATTTAAAATCAACCTGCCTAGTTTTTTGCTTGCTTTGCTTAGCTTGTTAGGTTCCAGTGTAACAAAAGGGAACTGAATAGCAGTATTTTGCTTGGAGCGACTGCATATAACTAGTTGCAGTAACTAGTTGTTAAGGGGTCATAACCTACCCTAACGGCAGTCATAGTTCTATGAGTCACAATAGAGACTGATAGCTTAACGTACTTTCCGAGGCATGGCGGGTTCTCGATATTTATGAACCTATCCATGGACCTACCATGGCAAGCTTAGATAGTCTTAGATTTCAATCAACTAATGCAGCTGTAATCATTGGCCACGGTTTCTTTTTTAACCAATCCTCAACTCTGACCCAGGAGTCATCGGTCTTAGTGAACCCCGTCACGATATGCTGACATCCCTTTGAATCGCGCGTGAAACACAACCCGCCGTCAACCCGGGCCTGATCCTTACCGGTCGGCGAACTGCCTACTGCTCACCGCCCGCAAGCCCGCGCCTACGATGGCCGGGAGTGCGATGTTTTCTCCCGACCAGGGCGTGTCCTGCGGCGGCTAGATGCGTGATAGTGCTGGGATTTCCGCTCCCTCACGCGCTCCGCCTCCTCCTTTGCCAGCATTACTGCTTCGTCGAGGGAGTTGACGGTCTGCCATGCACTCTCATTCCGGACCATGGCCTGGTCCAGAGCCGGACGCGAGAGATCGGCGGTGCTCTACCCAAGCTAAGCTGACCTGCACCGTATGCTCCACCGTGTCCTCAGGGCGATCCCACAGTAGTGACATCCTGTTATTTCCTCTCGCCTTATCCGGAACAGAAACCTCCCGAAACAACCCCAAAGAAGCGACTTACCACTGCTATTGTGGCGTGCCCAAGCAGTCTTTATTCTTGTACTGTGTTAATGATTTAAAACCGTTTAGACTGATACTAATCCGTTTACATTCTTTATATCAAAACACAACATTTTCATTAACTAAAGGCGAAAACACTAATTGACAAATCTGCGACTACATAAAATGTGACCGCTTTTTATTCAAGAAATTTCAAAAGCTTCCAAATGAAATTCATCCTTTAGCCTTCCAGTAATATAACGGAGCGAACTGTACGTTATACCAAGTTGTCAGCCACTAACAAACTCCAAAATAAGGTTGGCAGTTATTCGCATACAGTAAAAAGAGAATATGCGGACGGTAAAAATACCGCACGCTTTGAATGAAGTATAAAATTTCGCGTCGTCAACACAAAGAACTCGGGTACCACCACAAAAGTTTGAAACGAAAGCCTTTTCCTTCAATGTTAGGTTGACAGCCCTGCCAGCGCCTGCAGCGAACAATATAATTTTTGCTTTTTTAATAGAAACCACAATATGACAAGTGAAACGTGGATACACGGACAGTTGTGAGCACAACTTTAAATAAGGCAACTGTTATAGCCAACCCTGATTTGCTACAGAAATATTTAGCTTATTTAGGCAGATTGTCAAATTTAAAGTGTGTTTTTGTGTTTACGAAAACTTTTTATTCAAGCCGTGGGATAGACTTTGTTCTACTTCTGTTTGTATGACTTAGTTACTTTCGAAAGTAAATAGATTATTTCTTTATCTCGTAGTTAGTCACTAGTTTTTAATTAGTTAGTCAGTGACTGTATTTAGAAACATCTCAAAATCAATTCCCTTTGTCGTGTCATTGAAAATCAATGGTATTTTTGACACAATACAACAAAGTTTATTGTCTGAACCTAAGTGCTTTAAACTGTGTGAAATAATAATAACAGCAAACGTCAACATCATATTTCCATCAATATCAAATACATTATTTTAAATCAGTTTTTCTTTTTCAAATTGTGAAATCTTCAACACAAAACCCAAGCCGAAATCTAAAATACTTAATTTAAAATGAACGTAAAAAAGTCCATACACAATGGAGAAATTTTCTAGTCGAACCAAACCGAACCGTTGGAGGTGACATCTGTCACGCGGAAGAACGAAAGTAGCCGAAATAGCCCGAAGAATTGCAACACTAAAGTGGCAGTGGGCTGAACACATTGCCCGTAGGACCGATGTCCGATGGGGCCGACGGGTTCTCGAGTGGTGACCACGCACCGGAAGACGTAGCGTGGGTAGGCCCCCGACAAGGTGAACCGAGGACCTGGTGAAAGTCGCGGGAAACCGCTGGATGCGGAAGGCGCAGAACTGGTCGTCGTGGAAAACCTTGGGGGAGGCCTATGGACATATCCAGCAGTGGACGTCTTTCGGCTGAAATGACGATGATGATGGTGCAATGTTAACAAAGATCTGCCGCAAGACAACGTGCACGCCCACCATCTCCGGACTCGTTGCTCAGCTCCGCCTCGCCGCCGCTGGTCTCCAGCGCCACTGTAAGCACTGTTACGACACCGGCCGCGGCAATTGCGTCGAGCTCGAGCGATGAGTATTTCTCTCCGCCGACGAAGCCACCACCTGCTCGCCGGACCGCTTAGGACCTCGAGGCGCATCGGCTTCTGACAGGGTCCCAGCACCCGGCGAAAGTGTGCAGCGCATGAGATGGACACAATCCATCAATGAAAATGTCATGCGCTCATACTATGGGGCTACAGAGGGAGGAAACAACCTGACCGGGTACCGTGTTCGAATGCTCTCTCGGTTTCAGGTGCTTGAACCGGCTGTCAACGTTTCGGCACAACGACTGTCAGATCGGATACGGGTTATCCAGCATAATCATATGCTGGATGATACTGTGGTTGATCGCCTGCGAAATGAAATGCACAGTAGCCATGTCATCACTCCCCAGTCGCAGACTGCGGAGATACCACCGAAGCTAACAAACTATGCTGACATAATGTGTGGTGTAAAGTGCGAAGTAATGATAGGTTTACAAATGTAAGTACCCAGTGCTATGAAAAATTAAGGAATGATTTGGAAGCTGCGAATCGGGAATATCGTTATATGTCGGTGGAACTCAGACCACGCCTGCCACGTTTGCCCATACATAACAGAAATAGGGCACTGATGGCTGCTCTGGATGCGCAGTTATCAAATAATTTTGATACCTGTGAGAACATCACCGATACTCTTTTAATTCTGTACTGTGCAGTTGTAGCAAATTATCGTGTAGCTCATGTCATGTCATTTCCTAGTGACTCTAGAGCTACACGACCGAAACCAGTCGTACCAGTTTGGCAGCACAGGATTGAACGCCGTATTGATAGGGCCAGAGCACTCATCGGTAAACTATTCTGCTTCAGGGAGGGTAATACTCGTCCTAGAGTGATGGGCTTTATGAGGCGGGCATTCTCAGGTACTAATATCAGCCCTCAGAAGAATATGGTCCGTGTCACGGAGTGCATTACCTTCCTGAAACAGAAAGTGTATGCATGGGCGAACTGTGTTCGTCGATATAAACGACGAGTAGACCGGTACAGCCAGAATCGCTCCTTCCAGAGCAATCGAAAGTGGGTTTATAGGGACTGGGAACGACCAGAACAAAGTATGGCTGACACTTGCCTACCGGATGATGATGCCATGTGTTCATTCTGGCGTAGTGTCTGGTCGGTGCCTGTCAATCACACTGAAGGTGACTGGGCCCGGGGTGCCGAGCGAGCCTGCGATCTAATACCTGAAATGGGGGCTATTACCATCTGCCCCTAAGATGGAACTCGTGCAGTCTGTCCTTTACCTAACTGGAACTTTCCAGGACCGGACGGGCTGCCTAACTTATGGATAAAATGGCTTTCAAGTTCACACGCTCGCTTTACATCTCAATTCCAGACTGATTTAGTGTCTGATTCCTTACCTCAGTTCCTAACCACTGGAATAATCCACCTGCGCCATAAATCAGGTAGCACCGCGGAACCCAAAAATTATAGGCCGATCACCCGTTTATCGACGGTCTATAAAGTTCTTACACCCATTTTGAAAGCCATAATTAACAAATATATTGACAGCAACACGATCATGCCTGTTTTTCAAAATGGATGTAGAAGTGGGTGCCGTGGTACTAAGGACCTCCTCATTGATATGGCCATTAGCCAACACGTTCGTCGTTCCCGAAAGGATCTATCGACATGTTGGATAGATTATAAGGCCTATAACTCAGTGCCACTTACTTAGCTCATGCGGATGCTGGAGTTGTATAAAGTGGATACAACTCTACGCGACTTCCTGATGACGTGTATGGGGTAATGGAGGACAGTCCTTCGCTAAGCAGGACGTCGAAATATTCAGAGGAAAAGCGAACCGTTAAGGATCGAGCGAGTCTAGGTTATCGGTTGAGCAGAGGTGGTCAGGTTATATCGCACCTCCTCTATATGGATGACCAGAAACTTATTACTTCCAACAATTTACAACTGAAGGAGCTACTGAAAATTACTGAAACTTTCAGTAACGCCATCAGGATGGAATTTGGTGTGCACAAATGTGCGGTCATGCATATAAAGCGAGGAGAGATTGTGGAATCCGTGGGAACCCAACTCACGAGTTCCATAAACGTTAGAGCCCTCTCTGCATCCGAAACCTATAAGTATTTGGGTATATCGGAAGTGTTGGGTATCAATGTTACTGACATGAATCTGTAGCGGTACCTACAAACGCCACAAAATGAACGACGCGTCATACTGGCGTCACACGAATTCTACATCTCGCAATCAGAGTTTACCGTGCAATTAGCATACATACAACTTGCCAATTTCAACCATTGGGCAAGTGGCCCACCAGACATAACACCCGTCTGGTTGGAGGATCCTCCCTTTTCTATGGAGGATGAGTGAGCTTTACTCCCTGTTCTTCATTCCTCCACACTGGTGACCCCGAGCATGAACTTCAGCGCAGCGTTCGTGCAACAACTTGAGCGTGACGTCATCATCATCACTCCCGCAAGCTTCATCGGCGAATCACCCATCCAGCCAGCACCCACTTCTTCAACGGGTATCCTGACCACAAGCATGCAGCGATCGTGCATGCCTGGTCATCACCCTCAACCTCATCAGCAACCTCGACGCAGCCTCAACCCGGCGCTGTACGACATCCGACGCACTGGAGTACAACACAGCGCCCCACCACCCCGACTCACTGGGGAATCTTCAAAGACAGTTCCGACTCACCGTGAACTACGCGGCAACCGGTTCCGACTCACTGGAACCTCAGCTGGCCTAGCAAGAATCACAGGATACAAGACTCAGCCCACTATCGACCTCCGGTCTCCGGAGGGGAGTGATGTAGCGGTACCTACAAACGCCACAAAATGAACGACGCGTCATACTGACGTCACACGAATTCTACATCTCGCAATCAGAGTTTACCGTGCAATTAGCATACATACAACTTGCCAATTTCAACCATCGGGCAAGTGGCCCACCAGACATAACACCCGTCTGGTTGGAGGATCCTCCCTTTTCTATGGAGGATGAGTGAACTTTACTCCCTGTTCCTCATGCCTCCACAAATCAATCGTTGAAGGAACGCTTCTTTGGCCGCTTGAAAAAAGTACTTAATAGTCTTCTATCAGGCGGTAACAAGGTGCGCGCTTTCAACGGTTGAGTTTTGATGTACTCTTTTGGCATACTCAAATGGATTCAAATCGAACTCGACGCCATGGATAGGAGAGTCCGTACGCTGCTGACTACAAATTGATTGCATCACCCACGGTCATCGATTATGAGGCTGTATAACCCGCGAAAGTGTTCAGATCGAGGCTGTTTAAACGCTAAGACCCTCCACAATAGCGAGATATGCAGTCTCAGGGAATATTTCCTAACAACCGACGTTGGAATGCATCGAGATGTGGTCGTGGTTGATAAGTTAGCTAAAGAGAACCGGCGCAAACCAGTGGTGCTTGACACCAATGATCACATGTAGGTATGGAAGGACAAGGAGCTTCACGTACGCTTTTTCTGAGACCTATACGGGTCTGATGTAGATTTACAAGCTTCCGTAGCCTGGCTACGATTCGGTGACCTTTTTGAGGAAACCGAAGGTTTTGTCTTTGCAATCATGAACGAAGTTATGATAACGAACAATTTCCGGACATTTATTGTGAAAGACGGCACAGTTGACATCTGTCGGGCATGTCACCGGCCGGGGGAATCAATAAGGCATATTATCTCCGGGTGTTCTCGTCTAGCTAACGGAGGGTACTTACATAGACACAACCTTGTAGCCAGGAAAATTCATCAGCAACTTGCTCTCAAGTAAAACCATGTGGAATCGTTGGTGCCGTACTACAGGTATATGCCCGACCCAGTTCTCGAAAATGGCCATATCATATTGTACTGGGATCGATCCATCATCACTGACAAGACTATTGTTGCCAATAAGCCTAGTAGACTAGGGATAGTGATGGTGGATCAATTAGAGCGGCGTGCAATGCTTGTTGACATAGCCATCCCGTATGATGAGAATCTCGTGAAAGCCGTCAAAAATAAACAAATCAAGTATCTTGACTTGGCTCACGAGGTTGTCGACATGTGGCAAGTGGATTCAGCAATCATTGAACCGATAGTCGTGACAGCCAATGCCTTAATAGCTAAGAGCCTCGACCAACACCTCAGGAGGCTCTCGTTAGGCAGCTGGATCAAAGGCTTGATTCAGAAAGCTGTAATTCTGGACACGGCTCGCATTGTCAGGAAGTTCCTCTCTCTGGAGCCCTGACCGCCGGTAGCTTTGACCCTGTTCCCGAGACCGGTAGGCTACTTTTTTATATTTTTAAATGTTTTTTTATGTAGAAATATTTAAAAATGTAATATATATGTGTATAAAATGAAATAAAGAAAAAATAATAAAAATATTTATTTACCAAAAAGGAATTATACAGATTAGACCATAATTTAACCTCATTTGATTTGTTTTGATTGACTTTTAACAACCATTCACAAGATTTTATTTATTTTATTATTTATGTATACACAATCTCTACGCCGATCGGTCCTGCGCCTCCCACGGTCGTCGTGGAGATCTTTGAGGGAGGCCTATGTCCAGCAGTGGACGTTTTTCGTCTGAAATGATGATGATGATGTATACACAATAAAATATATAATGATATCACAAAATTAAGATCTGAGTACGAAGGGCTGCTTATTTCCTAAGAAATTTCTCAATTCACAAGTCGACTAACTCCACATTTAGTAAAAAAATGATGTTTGGTTTAGCTCTTAGAAACACGATAGTAATTTAATTAGCTTACGGTATCATCTTACAACGGTATTTCAGATTTTTCCTTATATGATGTATAAAAAATATACAGTTTTAAGCATATCCTAAAAAAAATGCTTAGATGGAGTTAGCCGATTTGCGAATTAAGATATAGAAATGCAGACAATAGTGCCTAAGAATAAGGCGAAACAAATATGAATGTGTAATAAACACATTTATAATCCATGTTATTTACTTTTATAAAAAAAAAAATTGGTTGTCTGTAGAACTCCGTCTACTGCTGATATTTGAACGTGACAACGTCTATTACACGTTTACACATCGGGCGCTCTAGGGGTGGGGGTAAAGTAGGCGAGGACTCCGTGTGGCGTCAGATTCGGCCGTTACGGTGTTTTCGAGAATGACTCCACGCCGTACCAATTTAATAGACGTTGTCACGTCAAAATTGTTCCGCTTCACGCAAACTTTACGATTGAACACATGATTTCACGTTCCGCACTTGCCCAATACTACAATTAAACCAATGACAGCACGTATGTAAATTTCACTATTCTCCAGCCATTTTCCCAATAACTTTGGGGTCGGCGTCATATGCCTGTTTCTTCCATACTTTTCTACTAGTTGCCCTTTCGGTAGTAACCCCTATGCATATTTATGAAGCTTTAATATAGTTATACCAACTTGTGTCACTGACTATGCACAACTGCTCATCAGCTTATTAAGTTACCAGCTATTTACAAACTGTGACGCATGGTTGCGAATCAGCGAAATATTGGTACGAATAATGTGATTGTTGCTCATATAGTGGCCTCAATTCCCTTGCCCATAAACTAAAATTAATTTAAGTTCAGTGTGTGGAGGCATGAGGAACAGGGAGTGAAGTTCACTCATCGTCTCTAGAAAAAGAAGGATCCTCCAACCAGACGGGTGTTATGACTGACGGGCACTTGCCTAACGGTTCATGTTGAGAAGTTGTGTGCATGCTAAATGCACGATAAACTCTAATTGCGAGATGTAGAATTCGGGTGACGTCAGTATGATGCGTTGTTCGCATGTGGTGGTTGTACATATCGCTACATCACTCCCATCCGGAAACCGGAGGTCGATAGTGAGCTGAGTCTTGTATCTTGCGATGCTTGCCAGGCCAACTCAGGTTCCAGTGAGTCGGAACCTGTTGCCGCGTAGTTCACAGTGTATCGGAAATGTTTTCGGAGATTCTCCAATGAGCCGGGTTGGCGATGCGTTATACTCCGGTGGTCCTATAATCTGAATGACGGACTAAATAGAATCAATTGTTTTTACTCAGGAAACATCCCTATTGCACGGTAAACTCTGATTGCGAGATGTAGAATTCGGGTGACGTCAGTATGACACGTTGTTCGCAAGTGGCGGTTGTATTTGGATGCCGCTACAAGTGTACCTTTTTCTTTCCATTTCATCAAGAAAAGGACAGAAGATAAATATTGATTTAGTCCTATCAAATTAGTCCACGGATGACGTATTTTTATCGCCGTGTTGTTTTATCGCGTATAAACTGAATCTGTTGTATCTTAACGTATCTTAACAGAACTAAACTAATATTTTGTCTTCTATCCTTTCCCTAATTTTTTATTTTTTTTAATATTTACAAACTAGCGCTTGACTGCAATCCCGCCTGATGGTAAGCAGTGATG
Source organism: Sesamia inferens (assembly GCA_037179545.1). Taxonomy (NCBI): domain Eukaryota; kingdom Metazoa; phylum Arthropoda; class Insecta; order Lepidoptera; family Noctuidae; genus Sesamia; species Sesamia inferens. Next base: position 9,935,318 of record CM073929.1, on the reverse strand, counting down.
CAATCGTTGATGGTAAAGCGCGCCAGTTTATTAAACCCATTCACTTAAAAAACTTAGTGAATAGGAAGAAAGACGGCAGTTGAGCGAGGTGACGCAAATTTATAAACCCAACAACACGGCCAATGATGCTATGCCAGAGGGAAATTGATCTGGATGGACCATGATCAAACTCCCGACACAACATCATTTAGCGCATCGTACCCGGCAAGCTTCACAACACAACTGCTCAGACCCATCCTCCGTACGGCTTCACTAGACATCACGCCGGAACACGACGAATCGCTTGGCGGCAAGACTTTGTCTGGTGTGTGGTAACTTCTGCCGGCAGCCGATCTTATGGCCTACCACCGAGGATTTAATAGTAAGAAAAAGATTCGCTTAACTTAAAATTAGTTTGTGAAGAAGAGAATCATCACCAATATCGTGATAGGGAAATGTACACATTATCATCATCATGAAACTTTTTATCGTCTCACTGCTGGGTACAGGTCTCCTCTCATACAGAGTGATTGAGCGTAATCACCACGCTTGCTCAATGCGGGTTGGCGATTTCAAACTTAAATTCCAAGTTTCCTCTTGATGTTTTCGTTCACCTTTTAATCAGTCATTGGGATCCAGGATATACTTAGAAAGTACATATAACTTAGAAAAGTTACATTGGTACTTGCCTGATCTGGAACACGCGCACTCATACTTGAGAGGCTGATGTTTTAACCACGAGCGTGATGATTACGCTCAATTTTTCTCTGTAGGCATGAGAGGAGACCTGTGCCCAGCAGTGGGACGATAAAAAAGGTTGATGATGATGATGACACAAGACCAAATAAAATATAATGATATGTTTAAATAAAGAGGAACTGCTTTTTATCATAGTTTTAAACGTTGAGTTAACAGTATTCGTTTTTTCGTACGTTGCATGTCAGAATGGTACATTATTTAGCGTCGAGAGTTGAAATTCCAAGAGTATGTTTTTGACGCATGCTGGCGCGAATACTCTCTGATTTACTTTCAATTCCTGCATCAACAAGAGTTGAAAATCCAGCGCGCGATAAATTTCCACTGCGATATTTTTATGACCTTGCAAACCTTCCTTTCATCGTTTTTCTTACGCGTGCACAAATCTCGAGTTCCGGTTACGCTTTCGGAGTTACGGTATGGTACTGAGAAATACATTAAGGAAAAAACCACTTAATACTGCCCGATTTAGGAGTCTAATTTAAAAACCCAGCTTGAGCAGTCACCCGAGACTGAGAAAGTACTTCTACTTGCGAAAATGAACTATCACCATAGTAAAAGGTCTTATCATGCAGGAGTTGCTAAGTCAAAAGGGTGTTAAGGGGTAATGAATAAATTATAAACCAGCGCTTGACCGCAATCCCGCCTAATGGTAAGCAGTGATGCGATCGTTGATAGTAAAGCGCGCTAGTTTATTAAGAGCCTATTCACTCTAGCCTTGAAAACACTCAAATTGTAGTGTGACGGAAACACCGTCGCTGGCAAATTGTTCCAGTCCCTCGATGTACGCGGTATAAAAGAGGAAGCAAAACACTTCGTCCGGATCGCAGTGGTGTCAACAACGTAAGGGTGTAAACTCGCCGTACGACGGGTCGTCCGATGATGGAACGGAGATGGGTGAATTAAATCATGCAATTCCCTTGCACACTCACCAGAATGTATCCTATAGAAGACCGAAAGGCTGGCTACTCTACGCCTGTGCTGCAGACTTAGGAGACCGTTTCGAGTTAAGTCTGGGTCGCCAATCAACCTCTTCGCATGCCTTTCCACTGAATCTAAAGTGGCAAGGTGACACTTCGCAGCATTAGCCAGCCACCAGTGTAGGTAATCGGTAAATAAAACATCCACTTTAATATTTTTGTTAACGCGAGTGTCGTGAAAAGTCGTGATGGTCTATTGGTTAAAACACCAGCCTCTCAAGTATGAGTGCGCGGGTTCGATTCCAGGTCAGGCAAGTACCAATGTAACTTTTCTAAAGTTATATGTACTTTCTAAGTATATCTTGGACACCAATGACTGAAGGTGAAGGAAAACATCTTGAGGAAACCTGGACTTTATAAGTCTGAAATCGCCAACCCGCATTTAGCAAGCGTGGTGATTACGCTCAATCCTTCTCTCTATGAGAGGAGACCTGTGCCCAGCAGTGGGACGATAAAAAGGTTGTTAATGATGATGAGTGTCGTGGAGGTGCACAAATTACGACTGAGGGTAGGTCTCGAAACATTATGAGACGTTGGTCAATGCGCTAGCGCGGTGCTACGTAGGTATGCATATAGCTACATTGGACAACTATGACCGACCCGCTGCATACTAAGAATGTCACCCGGTGGTTCTAGTGAATTATGTTTTGACATGAAATTCATTTTTATGTCTTGGGTTTCGTACTGTATGGTAACGCAAAAAGTCGCAGCGACACGAAATCGTGTACTTAGTAGCGCTTGTACCTCGGCAACGGAAGGACGTATCCGGTATTGAATTAGTGCTAATTGTAGAGTGTCTCGGCGCCATCAAGAATATATATTCAGATTCAGTTGCATATTCTGAACAAACTATATTCAGATTTCGTGTAAACAAAAAATAATGTTGTATAATTGTTAATAGGCAAGAACTGAAAGAGCTTTAATAAAAATAAAAGAATTTTATTGATTTTGATTTGAAGAATATATATAAAAATTTTGGAAATTTTAAATTAGTCATCGAAAAAAAGACTGCGACTGGAACCGTGATTTGCGATTATTTTTTATCGCAAAAACCATAAAAGTGCTAATAACTTTTGAACTACTGGTGATATCTTCCTGATTCGAACGGTTTTTTATAGATTTCATCGCGGCGCACATTTCAAGACCATTGCATTTGCAGCTATGTAGAGCAGAAACTGGAAATTTGGGAGACGTTTGCAACTCATTTTGGAATCATGCCTCGCACAAAACCGCGCAACAAATCTAGACAAGAGGCCAAAAATCGTCCAGACCCATTGTCTACTGCAGAGCGTTGTCGCCGCTATCGAATGAGGGTTAAAGAACGCCAATCGGCCGGTAAACAGCAAAATGACGAGCCGATAAAAATGAATTTCATGATAGTCGTAGAATGTTCGTGTGTTTCGTATGAGTGATGTATGTCTGTGTGCTAGACAATGCAAAAATAACTAAAGTATCGGCGGCCACGTACCGGAAGACAGCGTAGGGAGGCCCCGAACAAGGTGTACCGATCACCTGGTGAAGGTCGCGGGAAGCCGATGGATGCGGGCAGCACATGACCGGTCATCGTGGAAAGCCTTGGGGGACGCCTTTGTCCAGCAGTGAACATCTATACGCTGAAGAAGAAGAAGAAAGCGGCGAAACGATGACCATACGAGTTGGTGATGGTGACCGTTCCAAACCTGTTACTAAAGGACGATTTTCTAATCCTTATCGTAACAGTTTTCATAAATAAAATATTCAGTCACTCTTCCTGAAGAGTTTTCCTCGCGCGAAAACACAACAACAGAACGGGATCTGAACGGATAGGATACACGATATGATACCGCGAATGCTATGTTCACTAAAACCGTTATCCAAGGCTATGGAACTTTGTTACTACGTTCTAGTGAGCATTGTAGTTCATGTCATGTTTTATTCTGTGCCCGATACGATCATAGCACGGCGATACATTCTAATGTAACTGGCAGACTCCATGTAAAAACTTAACAGATTAACGAGTAAAAGAGTAAAGAGTTTATTGTACAATACTAGGGTTATTTTATACTTATAAACTAGTGCTTTACCGCATTCCCGCCTGATGGTAAACAGTGATGCAATCGATGATTGATGTAAAGCGTGCTAGTTTATTAAGAGCCTATCGACTCAAAAAAACTGAGTGAATAGGAAGCAAAGATGATGAGGTACCGTTTCCAATGAAACAGCTGATTTTAATTAACTTTTGTATAATCTACCATTTCTCTCGGTGGTAGGCCATAACATCGGCCGCCGGCAGAAGTTACCACCCACCAGACAAAGTCTTGTCGCCAAGCGATTTGTCGTGTTCCGGCATGATGTCTGGTGAAGCCGTACGGAGGACGGGTCTGAGCAGTTGTGTTGCGATGTGGGCCGGGTACGATGCACCAAATGTTGTTGTGTTGGGAGTTTGGTCGTGGAGTGTCTTCAGATCAATCTCCCTTTGCCGCACCATGGTTATCGTGTCTATTCGCTTAGTTTTTCTGACTGAATAGGCTCTTAATAAACTAGCGCGCTTTACCATCAACGATCGCATCACAGCTTACCATCAGGCGGGATTGCGGTGAAGCGCTAGTTTATATTTATAATAAAAAAAAATTGTCACGGTAGTATACCCCATCAGCGAAATAATTGACTTTATTTTTAGAGTCATTCTCTTCCACGTTGAAAACTTTTAATTGAACGTGACAATGGCTTTTACACTCACATTTCTCTTGAAAGTATCGGTATTAATAAATTAAACTGGCTTAAATATCCATTGAAATAATATTGCATAATAAAAACATCGCCGTTTCCTTGGAGTATGTAGCCTTAGCACATATTTCCCGTGGGAGAATTTTGTCGAAAATGGTGCATATACTAATATACTATTTAGGACATAATATTATATTACATAAATACATATAGGTATCTTTTTCGAATAACCTGCAGCCCTGGCAGGCATTGGTCGTACTGGACTCCGTTACGATGTGCTGACATCTCTATGAGGCACGCGTGGAACTTCGACCCGGGCCTAGTCCTCCTTGCACCGTCACGGTGGTCAGTCTCGATGGAGACTATCCATTGACATGGGAGAGATCAAGTGCACAAGTGTTCCTGACGCCATAATTGCGCACTCAATTTCCACGCTCTCAAAGTCCGATAGTTAGTAATCCGACACGACCGAAGAGAGATTAGGCACACGAACAACGGCTTCCAAATCCCAAACTCCGAGTTGTTACCAAGAAATTCCTAATGGGAAAATTCAATAACACAACGGGAATAAGGTCCGACTTGCTAGGTAGGTCAGACTTTTGGACTTCTGACTACCTGTAACGACTGTCAAAGATCTACAAGTGATAGTCGGGACTTAAAGTGCTTTCCGAGGCACGGAGGTGCCCATCCACAGACTAACCACGGCAAGCGTATCTTAACCTGATCAATCTACCTGTGACGCAGTTATTATTACGTAGCATTCAAATCAATATCAAAAAATTCTTTTATTTTTATTAAAGCTCTTTCAGTTCTTGCCTATTAACAATTATACAACATTATTTTTTGTTTACACGAAATCTGAATATAGCTTGTTCAGAATATGCAACTGAATCTATTAAAATCATTTTTACGCCATGTTATATTTTTTTCCCAAATACATTTAGAAATTGTTGCAGAGTGGTTACCAAGCGGTTACGATAGATCATAGTACTTCCGCGCTCGCCACAGCTGACGCCAGAGGTCAACGCACCGCGCTCGCCCGCCGAGCGGAGCTTTTGCCATATTTTTGTTGGCTCATAACTTTGTGGTTTTTCATTGCATCTTTTTGAAATTTTGTACAATATAGATTCTTAACTTAAAAATGATGGACACGTGTTTCGGGTTTCGCATGAACACAAATAATGTTGTATTCATAAGATAGTCCTCCAAAACGCCTTTTTTTCTTCAAGCGTTTTGGCTGAGAATATTAAAGGGCGTATGAAGTTTTAACAATTCCAACAACATATCTGTTTGAGAACTTGTATACTATACTCGTGGTATGCAAACTATGCTTTCTGAGTACTTTTTTCTTGTAACTCCTACTGTGGACGAAAGAGTTCGACTTTTTTTAAATAAATATGTGCGAGGTACCTACACATATTTATTAAAAAAAAGACGAGCTCTTATATTTCTATTTAAATCACAAAAAGTATTAAATGAATTCGAGTTTTCACTGGCAAAAATATGGTTTAAACGAAGTAGGTGAGAACAATGTAAAATTAAAAGCATCTTTACGTAGTCCAGGTGTTGCCAACGTAAATAATTAGCTAGAGGGAAAATGGTTGCAAGATATTACGTGTCAGCTTGTGTGTTGCTAGAGTACTTAAGTCATTCACGTTCTAGTTTTCAAAAGTTGCTGTTTTAGTCTGACAGTTTAATTATAATATAATTATATAGTGTGGTGTAATACACATTGTATTGTGTACTTTATATTCAATCGTTGATGGCAAAGCGCGCTAGTTTATTAAGATCCTATTCACTCTATCCTACGAGACACTTAAATTGTAGTCAGACGGAAACACCGCCGCAAGTAAGTAGTTGGCTGATGATGACATCGAGGGATTGGTCCCTCGCTGTCATCATCAGCCTCCATGGCATATCAGTAGCGAAAGCGGGGTTCAATCCCCGCGCAGTGCAAATATTTGTATGCATGAATATGAATATTAGCACTGGTCTGGTCGTGCCTCGAAAAGCTGGTTGCCATACGAACATTTAATGGCAGTCGTTACTGGTTTTGGAGCCCTCAAAAGTCTAACAATTGGGTTGTATCCTAAAAAATAATTTAATGTCCATCAGATAGATTTATAAAAAATATTGAACACGTATTTTTTATTTTTCTCTCATTCAAATACTTAGGAAGATATATTGATTTGAAATGTCGCATGACGTCACGCCGTGCTACAAAATATACTACGGCGTGACGTAATTAGCCCCCACTCCGTAACTTTAATACGCTATATATCAGTAGATGTTGGTAATTTGGACAAAATGAAAAATAAGAGTCTTAATTTTTTTTATTATCTATAAGACGGACTGATTATTTTTTTGATTTTCATACCTTGGATACATCCCTATTGGTCTAACTGCACTGCGTCAATATCGCCTTCGGATTGTGGAGGTCAGACGGCAGTCGCTTCACGGAAAATATCAAAGTATAGCCGAAATCAGCAGTTAGACTAGTAAAGCGGACCCTAGACTCCAAAGCTGAAAAAAAAGGTTCGGATGCTACTGAGATTAATGAGAATAAGTATGAGTAACATTACAGTACCGACCACTCCCACAGATTTCGACGACTTTTTTCACAACTTAAAGTGAAAAATGAAATCAGTGTCATTGGTACAATTATTTATAAAATGTTATTTTTAGTTTACAGTGTTTTTTGGAAGTCCGTTATTTGTAAGAAGTTTTTATGGTTTGCCATGAGCCCCATTTTAAAACGAACAATGTGGTTTGTGTACCATAAAAATGTTTTCAATATAGACAATAGAAAATTACTGCTATTTTATTGTTACGTGAGCAATGAGTCCAACCATCTGATTGAAATATGTATGTAGCATAATTTAAAATCACTGATTCGCTGTGTAAACGAACGCTAATAAGTTCACAATTCAAAATATTTCAATTACGACGAAGCACCAAAACAATAATGTATCCAACAAATGTTTGCATCAGTTCAAATGCAGCAACCCGACGAATATTAATAATTTATGGTCCAACTTTGAGCGTTCGTGTTGCTTACTTTTCTCATTATCATATTTAACGTTGTCATGTAGCTTTCCACAGGCCTCCTGTAAAGACTTTATTATATTAACATTTTGTGGCTTTGTAGTGGGGTACAGAAGTTCAATTAATTGCTCTTATTAATGGGTAATATCTTATTATTTGTTCTTATTATTATTTATACACCAAATACATATTTTAAATTAGATATTGTACACCAAAATAACACGTAAAATAAAAAATACATTTAACACTACCAAATATACAGTGGGCGGCCTTATCGCTAATGCAATCTCTGCCAGGCAACCTTAGAATGGACGGAGATTTTCCTGAACATAAACTGGTTCTATCGTTGATGCATATATTATACACACAATACACTAAAATAGATACACAGATATATAATATACATATAATAATTGCTTATCTATAATATATACTGAATATATAGATAAGCAATGAAAATCAAAACAAGACTATCGATGATTGTATTTGAGACAACAAGAGTCATCTTACTAAAATTTCAATGTTTTTGGGTTTTCTAAACTGGTCGTAAAATACAAGCCGTCAAAGAGATGATATAGTCACCAACCTGGATACCTGTGCATGAAAAAAATATTGTTCTTAGCGCATTAATGGCAAACATTTCAATCGTATTTGGCCCAAAATTGAGCTGCATCAACTACACTCACTTTGATAGTTATAGTATTGTTACGAATGCACCTAATTTTAATGGCAAAAGATTCAATATTGCGCGACGTGCTTACGTAACTTTTAAGCCCATTATCATGCGACCTAGGTATTGTAGACGCACAATCTAAAATGCACTGCTAGACTTAAGGTAACTTATCGAAAAGTACAGGTTTCTTCAATATTGACAACGAAGAGTCGACTCGAAATTACTAGAAACTTCTTTCTTGAGAACCGCCAAGTAGTAAACTGAAAATACAGAAAATCGAGCGTTATTATTATTACTTCTAGATAGATTGAGAATATACGATCAGCGTGCATATATAAAGCGATGTGACTCAGCGCGTCAGTCAGTCTGCATTTGACTATCGAAGCGAACCAAGGGATAATCGAAGTAATAATGATGGTTAAGAAGCAATAATTGAGAATCGCAACGAGAACTTCAATGACTAGATACGTGAAGTAACTTCTATGCTGTAGTTGTTGGTGTACGACACTGACTTCGTGGACATAGAGGAAGACTTCGGTGCCACCATAGCTACGTTCTACTTGTCATCGCCCACTATCGAATATACCATCGTTGACAATAAACTCTAACCCTTAACTCATAACCCTTAACCGGCATTTTAGTACCCCTGGCCCGTAACACTATCATCAACAAGTGCACACGGTGGAAAATAGGCTATTGTCTGTGAGGATGTGGTACAAAATCGACTGATACCAAATTATTCGATACATCGCTGAATGTATTTCATGTGGATAATAGCTAAGAATTTTTTATTACGTAGGTTATAGTTAACGTATTCGGGTGAAACTGCTGCGCGCAACTAGGACAAACCAATTATAGGCATTTTTAAATTGTCAAGGGGTCGGCCGGGCAAAAGTTGAAATAAGTTGCGCATTCCAACTTGTGGTTAGTTCTTGTTGAATATCTCCTCTGATTTTTATGTTTATGCAGCGCTCACCGCCGGTAGCGCTGCCAAAAACTTGAGGAAAACGGAACGCAGCCATAGTGGTAGTGCGTCCTTCCGCAGACTGCCGCACGACGTGGCGCTAGTTTCTTCCCTTCGAACTCGCAAGCTGATGAGTCATAGCCGCGATCTTTTAACGGTCACAAAATTTAATTGGTTTTAAGTATTTAAAGTCACCCCCGGGGGGACATGGATTCAAAATTAATATAGTTAGGGTGTCTGCCAGTGAATTGTGTCGACGTCCGCCTTCTCCTGACCTGGGCTGATGATCTACGATCTCCACATCTGAAGGCTGGAGGGAAGTGGTTTGCCACCTTTAGTACCTCAGTCAGTGAGATATGCTCATATATTTATCACATATTTACTTATAATTTCCAATATATCGCTATCCCAAATACAGTCCACTTGAAACTTTGTTTACAATCTTTCGTGGTAAGGCACGTTGCCGCCACAGTTCCTATGGAGAGAAATGGGCAAGAAACACCACCGTGTGGTCTGCTTATTATTGTTGCTGGTTTGATTGTGGGTTTTGACTCGCATTTACATAATATTACAGGAAAATTCGCAAGGACGGGTCGAAATTAAAAACAATACTGCGGTCTGTAGGTGGTTACAAGGTAATATGTGGACGAGACTGTTCAGCACGTGTGGCGGCCATATTGCACTTATTTATTATTTTTATTCTACAGTCACGTAACATAACATTACGCCTTCTATACCTAAAAGATCCAGCAGAAGTATCCATATGATAGGGGGCGAGCCTTCCAATCAACTGAGTACAAAACCAGACTCCAGATTGTTACTTATGTTTATTTGAATACTTTATGTATTAACTAGCTGCTCCCCGCGATTTCACCCGCTTTCGATCCCGTAAAAATATACGGATAAAAAATTCTATTAAAAAAGAGCAAGCGACTTAATTTATGTTATACACATGTTATTGTTTTATATTGTAAGGTTCCACTCTTCTAAATATTTAATTTGCTATTACAAAACTAGTCAGGTCAAATGATAAGGTTTAATAGAACATACGTTATTTGCTGTGTGATATTAATTCTATATTAAAAAGGCACTTAGCACTACCGTTTATAAGTGACATTTTAAATTACCATTCTAATTTAAAATAACGTATAAAAATCAGATAAAATAGTAAATGATATAAGCAGCGTCATCTGGCGGCATATTTCTGGAAAGAATTAATGATTGGTGTCATTTATTCGTATAGATGGCGTTGCTTACTAATCGATTTTTTAGATAATAATAATTTAAATTAGACGAAATGCATCATAGATGCATTTATTATTATAAGAATAAAATATATTGAAAGTCGCGTGAGCAGAAGGGAATTGGCCCTAAAATGAAGGACAGTGTTAGAGATTGGACCACGATGTATACGTAAAAGTAGATAGAACTCTAACTGTAATGCCGTTGGATACATATACGTTGAGAAATTCACAGATGATATTTTCTTGTTGACAGGGTTCAATTAACTATTTTAATAGTTATAATATTTTAAGTATTTTCAAGAAAATAAGGTCTCCTCAAGAGTTATATCCGGCTGCTTGTAGGCCTATTGATAGTTGGCATCAATGAAGTGAGGAAACAAGCAAATGCTAAGTCTATAAGGATCACACAGGCTGGAGATGCTGTCTGTGACGTCAGGGCCATGGATTGATCTACATTGGGGTAATGTAACGTACCCATTACTCATTGTAAGTGTTAACCTGAACTTTCTTATGAACTGCAAAAATCATAGTGTCAGTGTAGTGTACGCCTTGTATCCAACACAATTCTTGAGTATACTAAATCCCAATTAGTTTTATTTCTGTCAAGATCTCATGCATATCATACCCAGATCTCATGAAAGTGCTCCGATCAGCCAAGCCAGTGGTAACTGACCTCGTGGTTGTTACAATATGCAGAACCTGGCACCATTTAGATCTCATTTCTTTCGGCTGTGAAGTCGACAACCGCACCATATCATATTGGATCTGGCTCCCATTTGTGGGTATATCTTTACAGAATAGTGAATACCCTATAGTTATATTTTAGTTGCTATATTTTAATAATTCTGTAAGACAAGGATAAGAGCAATACGGCGATTTGTTTCATGATTTGTGCATGTGGCGCCCTCTGCGCTGGGTTTTGCTTAATGTTCCCCATTTGCCGAAGTGGATTTTCTGTAACAAAATAATAGGTGTAAGGCATATTTTTCAGTTTTATGCTGTGTTTATTTTTCGATATCAAAGACGTCACAATAAATCTTTGGGTTTTATGGTTGACGAGTCTCTCGGTATTATCTGAGATTAAAAATGCGGGGAACTCGTGGTTGGTTTTAGCAAAACTTGTTTTCTATTTATTTTCAATTCGTGTAGGAGTGTCGATTCAGTCGAATTATGTAGGGTGTTAATGTTGCTTAGTTACGGTCACATTGAGAGGATAAATGAAAGCCGACATAAAAAGGCACAATGAAAAGATTTCAGTGGAAATAACGGGGGACATAGAGTGACCTTTTTGGAGTTTCTATTCTGAAAGATCAGATATTTTAACGTAAATGAAGTTGTGTCATATTGTGTCACAAAATTTGTTTTAATATTTTAACTGGCAACACTCAATAATTCCGGAGGCATTGCTCCATTTGCCGCCATTATAATTGTAGCTCTAGATTTCTGTTCCGGCAAGTCGCAACTGAACTCAGTGTTTGCTCAAAGCCTGAACTTTTTCTTTATTTTGGTAGGATATCATCAAATGACCTCTCTCACTCTGGGTGGGGCAGAAGGGTGTGTCAGACTTTTACTGACTAAAACCCACCCGTATTCCTTCACTTGCTTGGTCTTTCTAACAACGCGAGGCCCTAGCAAGCACGTCCCTGTATGCTGACATCTCTTTTCACCTTTATCACGGACCCTCGAATTCGTGAGTTTATGTATATGTGATGTTGAAAGTAAATTATATATGTATAATATAATTATTCATACCGAAGTAGGCATGAACGGATATAATACGATATAAACGGTTGGTGCAGTGGCTGAGTGCTCGAATGTTGCGCTGTGTGTCGCGGTTTCGATTCCCGCAGTTGTTACAGGTTTGATTGTTTGAGTTTGTGAGTTTAAAATATTTATAAACGCATCCATGACACAGGAGTAATTTCCAGCGTGGAGCATCGTTTTGTGCTTTTTTCAAATCGAACTAGTAATGAAATGAAATCGTTTATTAAGCAAGCAGGATCACTGATCACTTTTACACGTCGGATTTTTTTTTTTAACTAGATGAAGTCGGCATTTCCTAATTTACTACTTCTGAGAATAAATTGCCGAAACAAATTCAGGGATCATCGTCTTTTTTCAAGTCCAGACGATAAAAATGAAAATATTTACTATAATTACGCATATTGCTAAATAACAATGCTTAACAGAGCGAGCAGCTCCTTAGCAGTAGTTCCTTAGATTAATGCGTTCAAACAAATGTTATAACTGTAGTGAAAATGTTACTGTGAAAACATAGAAGAAATTATATTGAAGTGAGCAGATGTTTCCAGAAGATGCAAGGATTGATAGTGACACTTCACCTTTATATAGTAAGTATAGAGTATAGATTTTTAGTAGGATGTTGATGGCCAGAAAGAATTTTATAATTTTGGAGAATTATGAATGTTCTTCTTCTTTTTTTTTCAAGGTGAGATTCAACCTCAACTCTTGATCAATGGCCTCTGTGGAATAGATACTACAATTTTGCCAATAACACGTGTCACAAATTATAGAAATTCTTTGAAAATTTTAATTCACATAATAATGGCGGATATCGCCAATGACAGCTGAAAAAGATGACCGCGTTTACCGTCTATGAGGGAGGTTTGAGGCAAAGTCATGATGTGGCCACTATGCTCCGATATTTCAATGTTCTTTATGAATCATTTACTGAATGCACTTTTTACTACATAAATCACTTTTTAAAACGCTTTTATTTAGTAAACGACACTATAAATAATTTTAAAACTCCAATGAAAAATGCTCGTGACTCTCATCTTAGCTTTCCCGTCAAAACTCCGTGTGAATGTTTAAATAGCTAAAAATAATAGGCTATCAATAATTTTGAAGCAAATTTTCATGGCAACGTAGAAAACAGCATTGTGAAAACTAAACATAATAAATATTGTCGATACAATGAAACCGAAAGTTGTATTAACAAGTTTAAAAGGAAAAGTTTTACTTTCCAGCATGGGCAATGATTCCAGCCTTGAGATGTCACTAAGTCGTCGCAAGTTTGCGTTAAAGTTGAGGTTGTCTTTGTACTGATTCTGCGAAAGCAAAGTGACCTAGCGTCTTGGGAGATAATCAGAAAAGCTCCTAACAATAATGGAGTGTTCGTTCTAATCTGTAGTGACGAATGCAAATATACGTATTAGATATTAAGTGTCATGAAAGACATTTTAGCCAAGGATTTCCGAACGCACATTTTTTTAATTATGACAAGTGAGTCATAGATTTTGCCGCCTTTTTTCAGAGGAAGACAGGGTGACGTTTGATCGACGCGGGAAGTTTTTGGTTTAGAACGAAAACGCCGCACGCCGGGTGTGTTTTTAGGAGATTGTAATGTTACATATTCAAAACCTTGTTAAAAGTGGAATAAATGGTAATTAAAATTCTTTACTGTTTATTCATAAACGTTGCTTAAAGTTTACTAGTGATTTTGAAGTTTACACGTCACTTAACTTTATTATACATTTATGGATAAACTTAAACATCATATTGTTTAAAAGGTTAATTCATAAACGATGATTAAAGTTAAGTGACGTGCAAACGTCAAGACTGTATGATTAAGCATTTGCTAATCACTAGTCAACTTTGAATAACGTTTATGAATAAAGGGGAGGGTGTTTTGTATGAATCTTTTATACCTACGTAAATGTAAGCATGTATGAACATTACATTACTTGTAAATGTAATAAAATAAATTATATTCAAACTAGCTATCCATCCGTGGCTTCGCTCGCGTGGAATTCGGTATCGTTTGAACTCAAATGACATCAGTTGGGATCATAGGGATCCGCGGTATCAAACAAACTTCATCTTTCGATATACCAGTTAAGATCGTAGCTTCAATTAAATTCGGCAATGAGTTTTTCACTGCAAATCTAGTGACATTACACAAATTTGGTGAATAAAATTACAAAGAAAGTGGCTTTGATTTTTATGCAGTATGTTAAGAAAACCCTGTCCGACCCATAAGGATAATGAAGGTTAGGTAAACACATGACCAAATATAATATAAAATTTTACGTAATCATCATAGTAACAATACAAATGAATTTTGAAATAATCTGTTTTTCCCGCGAATTAATTCCAACTTCCCCCAAATTTGGTAATTTTAAAAAAAGTGACAACACCGCTATTTTTATGAGCGAATAGCGAAGCGACCACATGCCGCGTGCCCTGCCGCCCGCCGCCCCAGAAGGGTGTTAACTCACATTTATAAAGTTACCTCTTTTTGCGAAATAATATTTATTTTTTTTAGGGGGATTTTGTTTTTAAGTTTAGCCCGGTTTTGTATCCATTAGTAGAATCAGTTATCGATACCTAACAACACCTTCACGGGTCGGACAGGGTTTTCTTAACATAATGTATATATAGAAGTTATATATGGTTACATATATATAGATGAGATAATGATCTACCGTTCATTGAATTCATTTGTTACAAAAATGTGATAAATGAAGAACCGCTCGACCGATTTTGTTCAAACTTCACATAAACCATCTACTACATAGTCACAACAAAGCCTAAACATTTGGTTTGGATAGGTGAGTCCGTTCTTGAGCTATAAAATTACAAAGAAAGTGACATTGATTTTTATAAACACATATAGATTAAATGAAGAAACCGTTTAAAATATTAAAAAGTTCATTGGTTTTTTGTATAACAGCCTTTATTGGACGATATTTGAAACCAACTGGTATTATTTCAGTTTGCCGCGAGACTCTGAATTCTGAGATGACCTTTGGGACACTTTTTCAATAAAAATGTAGGTACGTTTTAGAGCAAGTGATACTTTGTATCATTATGGAATTCATAACAGTATTAGGTCAGTTGGTAAGGGTCATGTTTCATCATCTTAAAAGGTTTAGAGGAAATTGTTTTATTTTTAAAGATTGTATTGTGGATACAATATAAATTATATGTATGTAGTATATATATTATATACTGCGTGTGTAGAACAGAGTGGTGTAAGTAATATATGAGTAAAAGATTTTCCAGGAAACGCAAAATGAACATTTTAGTTGTGATACTGAGCGCACGAAATCAGCTGTGAGGTGAATAACCTCCGGTAGAAATTTTCTTATTATGCGAGTTACATTGACGAGTTAAAAAATAGGATAAAAAGTTTTATCGTTTTGCACCCATATGGGTGCAAAGTTCTCATGAATATGAATGAATTAAACCGATATGGGTTGTAATGAAGGTCTGCAGTAAATTCGATGATGGACCTGAGAGTCACTCGAGGGAACTCCTCAGTGATTCACAGTAGCTAACCTGAACAGACAATAGTGGAGTCATATTAGGCCCCGTTTTTCCCAAAAGTAGGTACAAAATCCTGAAAAACAAAGATTTTTATTTTTGTTGCTCTTTGAATTTTCAAATGCTAACAAACTGTTGACCTGTAAGTTTTGCATACGACACGCTTCGGCGCCTCAGAGAGCATTTTAAGCCTTCGTGTTCCGGTTGTCTTGAAAATCCAGTCTTGTTTGTAAAAATCTCCCATTGGTTACTGAACCAGGTTAAATTCCTTGCATAAATTAAATAGTTAAAAGGTTTTTGTTTTCAGAGATTACAATTTTTCCGGTGAGTTAGGTTAGATGTTTAGATGGTCGTGGGACGCGGTGGTGTCCTTCTGCGAGGACGTGATGTCGCAGAAGGAAGCTGCGGAACGGGAGAGAGAGATCTCAACTCCCTTCCCGGGCCGCAGAAGACGCACCGGGCACCGAGGAAGGGCGGATAACGCCCTCTTCCGGCCCCCATGAATGGGTCCAGGGGTGAGAGACATGGGGAAGTCCCTGCCCCCTATTCGTTGGACCCCGAGGCGAAGGCGCGCGCGAGTGTCGGGGCACGCCTCAGAGGCGATGCACGGGATAATTTAACACCTCACTACCCCGTGCAGTAGGCGAGGCCCGGAGAGTGTGGGGCCGCGGCAGAATCAGGGACTCCCGCGGCTCCGTGCGCACGTGACCAGAGAGACACCGGGGCGACGGGGTCTGTCAGATTCCTACTGACTGTAGGAATCTGACAGACCCCGTCGCCCACCCCAGGGCGGCGGACATCCATTGAGGATTTTCCACCCCGAAAAGATGTTTAGGTGAGTTTGAGGTGAGAGTGTTCCAAATGCTCGACCACAGACCATACATAAAAGTAACAGCTCAAGTTCAAAATGTGCCAGGGGATAGACAACTAATTTATGTCTAAAAATTTTGTGTTAAAATGAATGATTAAGTGTATTTGATATTTTTTAACAAAATTAAGTATGTATATCAATATAATTATTTATTTATTACCTAAATGCCCGTGACATCGCAGCGGTCCCTATCAGAATGCCAGCACTGCGTCAGTTTTTATATTGTAGTAGCACCATACTGATATAGGAGCCTTTTGTCCTCGTATAGGACTTTGTGATTCATGGTTTTTTCCGTTCTCACAATGAGAACCTATAACTTTTCATCACGGATAATGTAATCCTTTCACGACACGGTTGATGTACTGGTTGGGCGATCGACTGCTTCGAATCAAACACGGAACAAATATTTGTATTGCAAACAGTCAGGCGCGTGCGCTCCATAGAGGCAGATAAGCACTGCATACCCTACTAATTTTCTAAAAAAAAAATAATAATTTATAATATACTACAGTAAAATAATTTATATACTACGAACTTAAAACTGAAAGACTTTGTTAATCAGTTAGTGATAACACTGCCATCTCTTGGGGCTAGTGCAAACTAATAACACATATTACAATACAGCCCGCGCAACTCGACTTCGTCGCGACGCCCGCGCCACTTTGCGTAGCGGCGTAAGCAGTCACTAAATATGCCTCTTTCATACGCGTCTGTGAATAAAATTATTTCTTGTTCCGGGTCTGGCTGTTTAAAGAGTGTATCTGACATGTATCCAGTACATAATTCTGAACCCCCCAGTGGTGGAATTTCCCGTCGGCTTTTCCATGATTTAAAAAAACCGTAGTTTTTTTTTCACTTTAGACCGTTCATAATTGCTATACTTTTATAACACAAAAAAGCGCAATGAAAACAAAACTCGAAAAACTATCTTATCAGCTGATTTAATAGAGTTCACATCAGGGATCAACATCATACCTACAAACCCGCACGGCGGCACGCTTGCAACGTTCAAAGGGCGAGCCGACAGTTATTTTAAACACTTTGAATTCTGTATCCGTTCATTAACGACATAAATGAATATCATAATTTTATTAGTGGCATGCGGTCTAGCCTTTTTGCGAAGTTTGCGTTACGATGTCAGATACACCCTGTATGTATGTGAGTTTAAATGTTTGCATTGTAACCAAGTGTCGGGCAACATTTTTGAAGTGAAACTTCTTTACGCACGCTTGACTTGGGGAGTAAGCTGGCGAACGCGTGACGTAAGCGTTACGAAAAGTGATCGGCCAAGGCGAACGGAAGTTAAGTGGGGGATATAAGCACAGAGGCGCCCGTGGCGCGAGCTTGGTACTACAAGGTCTACAAAGTTTTTGAAGTGAAACTTCTTTACGCACGCTTGACTTGGGGAGTAAGCTGGCGAACGTGTGACGTAAGCGATACGAAAAGTGATCGGGCAAGGCGAACGGAGCGAAGTTAAGTGGGGGATATAAGCACAGAGGCGCCCGTGGCGCGAGCTTGGTACTACAAGGTCTACAACGAGTTTTTTTTTTTTCAATAAATAGAAGATCTATGCAAAAATATTAATTTACCAATGAAACCATGAAAAAAATTTAAATAGGTATTTATAGAAAATTAATATATGTACATGTGTATACATGTATATATTGTACACACATATATATATATATATATATACATAGAGATGGAGCGAAAGAAGTTTCACTTCAGTCGTGTGGTCAGAAGCACACTCGTATTTTTTTTTTTCAATGAAAATGGAAGATCTATGCAAAAATATTAATTTACCAATGAAACCATGAAATAAATTTAAATATTTATAGAAAATTAATGTATGTATATGTGTATACATGTATATATTGTACACACATATATATATATACCTACATACAGATGGAGCGAAAGAAGTTTCACTTCAGTCGTGTGGTCATAAGCACACTCGTATTTTTTTATTTTTTTTTTCATTTAATGTTCCATATTTTCTTTTGTTAGTTACTTTACATGTATTATTTAGCCATTGTACATAGTCAGGTGTTTTCTTTCCACTAAACAGACAGCTGCTGACGAGTTTGTTCCATCACTTCTTCCCAGCAAAAGCGTTAGGAAGCGGCGAAGGGCGGGCTTTATGGGGGCTGTCTTATATAACGTTGACGTTCAAAACATGCTGATTGAACCTTATTTGAATAAAAATAATTTTTATTTTATTATTGTTGTAACTTTTTTTTTAATAATACGCTTTTCTTTTTCACTGCGTTTAGCCTAGTTTTTCACAATACTTTTTCCCTTTCTTTTTCCCTATTACAATGCAATTAAATATACCTGAGATAAAAGTGGGTGTACTACTCTGTCTCTGCCTAACCGTTCGTGGAGTATAGGAGTGATGTTATAACTACTGCTATATCAAAACTTACATCCTCACACGATGGTATAAGAAAGGTTGACCTTTTTGGTGTAGACCTTTAAAGGTTACCATATTGCTTGGCCAAAGAGCGTATATGAGATCTTTCCCTATGTTTAACAGTATATGTCATGCTGAGACAACAGAGGCGCTCGTGGCTAAATAACAACAGCCGTACAGGTCAATCGTACACGTTAAGCTGCTCCTACCATGGTTGGACTACGGATGGGTGACCATCTTTACATACCGAGACCCCTTCGTATTTAGTGCTCTATTTTGTTTAATTGGGTTCACGATATTTGTAATTTTTTTTTTCTTTTCATTTTGCTCACGACATTTCTTTAATTTTTTGTATCGTCCTTTCATTGTGTACCTACCCGTTTACCTAATGAGTATTTATTTTATATTATTAATGTTAAGATCGAATTGTCTCACTGCAATGCTATTAATGCGCTCGCAGGTTCGACGACTTCCAGCCTCCCGAACAAGCAGGCTTCCGAAAAGGCTTTACCACCATAGACCATAACATACGCTGCGGTAAGTTATACAGAAGTTCGAGGAGTATAACAAACCACTTTGCTTGGCGTTTGTGGACTATGATAATGCCTTCGATTCGATCG
The DNA here is from genome assembly GCA_037179545.1 of Sesamia inferens. Taxonomy (NCBI): domain Eukaryota; kingdom Metazoa; phylum Arthropoda; class Insecta; order Lepidoptera; family Noctuidae; genus Sesamia; species Sesamia inferens. The sequence continues at coordinate 9,915,778 of CM073929.1, read as the reverse complement.
AGACTTGGGCGGTGCTACAGTCTCTCCAGCAGTTCTAAAGGACTGGAAACCGATCCAACTCCAGCGTGGAGTGAGACAAGGAGATGTCATATCTCCCAAATTGTTCACTGCTGCGTTGGAAGATGTCTTCAAGCTCCTGGACTGGATAGGAGTTGGCATCAACATCAACGGCGAGTACATCACTAATCTCTGTTTTGCAGATGATATCATGGTCATGTCTGAGACCCTGGAAGACTTGGGCAAAATGCTCAATGACCTCAGCAGAGCTTCCCAACAAGTGGGTCTATAGATGAACATGGACAAGATGAAGATCATGTCGAACTCTCATGTCGCACCCACTCCAATTCTAGTTGGTTGCTCTGCACTCGAAGTTGTTGACAAGTATATATACCTGGGACAAACCAGGCCTTTGTCCAGCAGTGGACATCTATAGACTGAAGAAGAATGCTATTAAATGTATTATTTTATTTTATTTCTTTCAAGGTACTTATATTTGTAACGTAAAGTAAAATTTCTAATAATTTAAAGAATTGTTAATATCTTATTGTGAATGATGTGCATTGAATATAAATGAATATACCTAGGACGTAAGTACTTAATTGTTTGTACGAACATTTTTGTTCTTCTCGCGAACACAAACACAATTAAATAAGTCCTAACATCTCAATTAATTATGGAAGTCGTACTCACAAGATATTCAAGTGAAAAACAACATTTTCACTAAATTCTCATTTATAATTTGTCTTCACAGCCGCTTGGGATTTCTTTTATGAAAAACGAAATGACGTCATTGTTACAAGTCGTTACACTCCTTTTATAATAATTTTCAGGTAACAATAATTAGAGTTACAAACTACAATTTTGTAATTTATGAAACTTATTTTTAACATTAAATTAATTATTCATTCCTTAAGACGTTTAAAGATTTATATAAAACGTGCGCCATACTTTTTTCTTTTATCAAGGGTAGGTCAAACCACTATTTCTATTAAACAAATATTAATCCAAATCCATTATTAAACTGACGCATGTCGTATTTTCTTAAAAATCAGTTTGGATAAACCCTCATTATGGATTGCTAAGAAAGTAACCAGAAATCCTAACCCAGCCTTCTACATTGAAAAAAAGCAAACTGACAATAACAAATAAATCCAAACTAATTTGTTAGGGGCTGTTTGTATAATTTGTCAGGACTTGATTGACTTTTGTTTTTGGGTTTTATATTTTCAGTTAACAAGATTGGTCTGAATCTGGAAATAAATGTCAGTCATCCTCGTTTAATTTTTATTTTGATTTTTTTTTTTCTGATTATTGAAGATTTTGGAACATATGAGTGATATGTTTAAATTTTGAATTTATACCTTTTTTTAAATTATAAACTAGTGCTTGACTGCAATCTCGTCTGATGGTAAGCAGTGATGCAATCGTTGTTGGTAAAGCGCACTAGTTTATTAAGAATCTTCACTTAAAAAAGTTAGAAATAGGAAGGATGACAGCAGTTGAGCGAGGTGATGCAATGTGAAACCCAAGACCAACACGATTAACGTTGCTGCGCCAGAGAGAGATTGATCTCGAGACTCTCCACTACCAAACTCCCGATACAACAACATTTAACGCATCGTACCCGGCACACATCGCAACACAACTGCTCAAACCCGTTCTCCATACGGCTTCACCAGACATCATGCCGGAACACGACGAATCGCTTGGCGGCAAGACCTTGTCTGGTGGGTGGTAACTTTTGCCGACAGCCGATGTTATGGCCTACCTACCAACTGTTAAGTCAGAACTTAAGTTTAATATTTTAAAGGTTTAAATTAGCCTTGTAAACTAATATATATGTCATATATATTAGTTTACATACATTGTAGCCAACTGAAACATAGTTGTGAAAAGACTAGACAAGCGATGATTTTATGCAGAACAGCTCCAAAATCCAAGAACAGTTGACCGACATCGTTATAAACGGGTATAGGACGTACACGGGTTCTCTGTTTATTTACGGAGACTTAACCTCAGCATCTTCACAAAGTGTAGCCGGGGGCTACAGATGTTGGCATAATGTACGCTATAAAGAAAATATTTATTCAGGGTTCAGTAGATTCTTAGCCTTAATTGCTTTAGCTTTTAAGTTTATAATCGTTGTACGTTTTTTACCACAGTAGACGACCAAGAAAGCTTCGAGGAAATGTTTGAAAGAAAGTGGCTGAAGCTTTGTTTTTGTGTCAGTTTAGAGGTATTTGTTTTTGTCCAGCTGTAGACTAAACTGCTATAGCGATTGCTGTACACAATTTTTTAAAAATTAGTGTTTGACCGCAATCCATCGCAATCATCCAAATGTTGGTAAGCAGTGATGCAATCGTTGGTGGTAAAGCGCGCTAGTTTATTAAGAGCCTATTCACTATAGCCTTGAAGACACTAAAATTGTAGTCCGACTGAAACACCACCGCTGACAAATTGTTCCAGTCCCTCGATGTACGCAGTATAAAAGAAGAGGCGAAACTTTTCGTTTGGATCGTTGTGATGTCAATAACGTAAGGTGGAAACTCGCTGTACGACGGGTCATCCGATGATGGAACGGAGATGAGGGAATTAAATCATGCAATTCCCTTGCACACTCTCCATAATGCATCCTATAGAATACCAACAAGCTAGCTACGCCTCCCTTTGTACCGCGTGGTGAAAATGTTTGCCTGCCCTTACATGTAAATGTTTGCCTGATAGCGCTTGCGCGAGTGAGTGTGTGTGTGTTTGTACTGTAGCTTACTACGCGCGTTGTTCGATGTTCATGGGTATATATAATAGCGCAATAAAATAATATTGTATACAATATGTACAGAAAACCCTGTCCGATCCGTAAAGTTATTGTTAGGTATCAATAACTGATTCTACTAATGGATACAAAACAGGGCTAAACTTAAAAAAAAAAACCACCTAAAAAAAAATATTATTTCGCAAAAAGAGGTAACTTAATACATGTGCGGCAAGCAACCCTGCCGCGGCACGTGGTCGCATCGCTATTGTAATAATACCGGTGTTGTCACTTTTTTAAAAATTACCAAATTTCGGGGAAGTTGGAATTAATTCGTGGGAAAAAAAGATTATTTCAAAATTCATTAGTATTGTTTCTATGATAATTACGTAAAATTTTATATTATATTTGGTCAAGTGCTTACCTAACCTTTATTATCCTCATGGGTCGGACAGGGTTTTCTTTACATATTATATAAATGAATCTTTTATACTAATAAATAAAGCAACTCGTGCAAAATTATTCCCAGACCATTCCAAAAATTCAAATTACACAACTTTAATGGTCAAGTTTTCACTTCTGCTAGCACCCCAACGAGTGCAACTTATTGTTTTTGTTTTTTTGGTCCAGGACATGAAAATATTCGCCTGATATTTTCCTACATCGTTTTGAAAATGGAAGTGATGTAATTACATACATAAAGGAAACAGACTATATTTGTTCAAACTCACAGCTGTCATCCCCTATCATCAGGTGGTATGACAGCTCATATCAAGGCCACTTAACCTAAATCTTCGCGCAATTTATATTGCAGAATAGACCGACTGTTAAAGGAGGACTCGGCTCAATGGACATTCGAGGCTACAATCTGTCTACATTTAACAATGTGCTCAAAAAATCTCCGTACGTAAGATCTAACACAAATAAACGGGCGCACATTTTTTATGACCGCGGAAGTCATTTACTTCATTAAGCTGCCAGTAATTTATAATTTGCAGTTAAGCGTAGCCTTGTTTTGGACAGATAAACAATTAAATGACAAAAGGTCTCTAATTGTCCAATTTAGATACGGAACCACGGCTGGCTTTTGTATTCGCCTTCAAAAGGGTGATTGTTGTGGCAGAATGTGCGATACATTTTAAAGCTTTGGTCGCTCTTGAAAATGGTGAAGATGCCTTTTGTAATTCGAGGACTAAGCACTGCTTCATTTTGTTAACCTACCTATTTTGTTGAATGTCATTGTTTATTTTTAGTTCGTAAACATAGGCTGTCACTGGCGTCGATTCCTTTGTTGACAATCTAAATTTAATTTGAGTTTAATGAATCATGGAAGAAATCTTCCATTTCATCATGAAAAAAACAGACGATTAAATATTAGTACTGTTTAACTTGTAATAAGGATGTTTTCTGGGTAAAATAAAAAAGATTCTATTTAATCCATCATTCAGATTATAGTAAAATATTGGATACGTAGGTATATTTTGTTCAATATCAATAAAAATCAATAAAAATTGACAAATATAAAAAGCATTAAAGAAAGTAGTGGCTGGTGACGTCACTGCTCGCTTAAAAGTGTAGCGTGCAGTGACCTCACAAGAGTTTTCAATGCTGTCGTCTTAATTTTTTGTTTATATGAAAAAAGAAAAAAACGTGTCTAGTATTTTTTGTAAATGTGACTGACGGACTAATTAGTTTTTTTTAGGCAACTACCCTATTGCTAGCTGCACCAGGAGATCGAAAACCAGCAATGGGCTCTGTTTTGCATGAATGTAATTTTTTGCGTCATGTTTACCGCAAATAAACGTTTTTTCTTTTTTTTTTACAGTCCTGTCAAATTAAAATATTCCATAGACAGTTTAGACGTGGTTATAAACATGGCGACCAAAAATATGTCATTTTACGTAAGGCGCAGACTAATCTGACACGACTAAACTAATATTAATATTTCCTTGAACTATTTGTAAACTAAAATTTTGTTTAGTTTGTGAATAAGAAGATCGGGGTCATTTTCTTTTGATTGCTTTTTTGGTAGAGTGAGCTAATGCACAGATGCTGCTGAGCATGACGTTCTAGGTTCAATTCCCAATCGAGTAAAATGTCATTCATTTTTTCCAATTGTAATTTCTCAGTAGCAATCCGCAGTAGTCCATGGTTGATTTTGAATGAATATTTGTGGAATTAATGTTTTACAAAGGGTGGCAAGTCATTCCTAAGCCGTACTGGTTCAACAGTAGATAATTTATCACAAACTAATGGAATGCATCGACATGTGTGTATCAAGTTCTCCGATGATCTCAGATATGTATTATACGAACTGCGTCTGACCTATAAGGATAATAAAGGTAGTAGGAGAAACACATCACACAAATAAAATATGAAATTTTGCGTGCCGCTATACTTATTTTAATTAATTAAAATACTTATTTTTTTAAGGTTTTTTATGGTTAACTGGACTTTGTAGCCATTAGTAGAATCAGTTATCGATACCTAACAATACCTTCACGGATCGGACAGACTTTTCTTTACATATTGTATACTATAGCTACGACTCTGATCAACCTTGAGAGAAGAAACAGGCAAGATGGCAGGTTTTGTTTTTAATATCCTATTCTATCGCTAAAGCTACACCAGTTTACTTTATATGTATTGACGTGACAACGTCTATTAAATTGGTACGGCATGGAGTCATTCTCGAAAACACCGTAACGGCCGAATCTGACGCCACACGGAGTCCACGCCTACTTTACCCCCACCCCTAGAGCGTGTGTCACACTCGTGCGCGAGGTCTATTACCATATAATAGACGTTGTCACGTTCAAATATCGACAGTAGACGGAGTTCTACAGACAACCAATTTTTTTTTCTTTTATTTTTACCCCCCTGACACGGTGGCTTTTTCAGTATAAGTCTGTCACGCCCTCCTGCTCTGCCCAGAGTGAGAGAGGCCATTTGATGATTTACTATCCAGCAGCAGAAGGTTGTGTCCTTAATAATAACGAAATAAATTTGACTATTGTTTATATGAATTAAATTAATTTGTACATTTTTAAATACATTATTATTTTGTGCTACGCGATTTGTGATAAATGTGTGATTCAGTCAACCTACCCATCACTCAAATTAAGTGGTCTTTCCTTGAAACACCATTTCAGAAATCAGTTTACATGATTCTCATATGACCATTGCAAGGCAGAGCCCCAGCGCTGGTTTTGAACAACAGCCGGCGCCGACGTAATGACGTCACTTAGTGAAACAAATAAATTGTTAAAACAAAAGTATTTATATTAATTGGACCGTTTACAAGAGCTAATGAATTGTCAAGAGGTCGATCAATCTAAAATGTAAAGCTAGTTAGCCATCCCAAAGCGTTAACTATGGAAAAGAAGCATCAAAAAAACTCCAAGGACACACGTTTAAGTGAAAATTACTATAAAACATGGTTACATTATTTAAGTTCAACAAAACTATACATGTGAGAACAAATATAGAAAGGGGAAATGCAAATTAAAAGCGTACGAACTAAAAAAGGCTAAACCAAAAAAAAAAACAAATAAATCAGTCATTAAAAGGCCAGTGGAAAAAATATCTTTTTTCTCACTCCTCCGCTATTCTTTTCTGATTAATTTCGTTGCGGGATCCAAGACAGTTGAATCGTTTCTCCGGGACTCGTCGAGCTTCATTGCTCGGCGTTTTTCTGGCGGTCTCCACTGTTGATTCTGGCTTTCAGGAGTTGCAGTGGGTGGGAAAAAGTGTGGCGGGTTTTGTCCCAAAGAACCAAGACAGGCCAAATACGTACAGATTTCTGACATCGACCAAAATATGTACGTTTTTTTTTTCTGCAACTTGTTACCCCGCTCTAAGAACTACTCCTGTATCGTGGGTGCGTTTACGAACATTTAAACTTACATACACAAAAAGCCAGACCCGGAACAACTTCAACAATTCTCGGTGGTAGGCCATAACATCGGCCGCCGGTAGAAGTTACCACCCACCAGACAAATCCTTGCCGCCAAGCGATTTATCGTGTTCCGGCATGATGTCTGGTGAAATCGTACGGAGGACGGTTCTGAGCAGTTGTGTTGCGATGTGTGCCGGGTACGATGCGCCTAATGTTCGCCTAAACGTCTTCAGATCAATCTCCCTTTGGCGCAGCATCGTTGGTCGTGTTGTTGGGTTTAACATTGCATCACCTCGCTCAACTGCCGTCTTCCTTCCTATTCGCTCAGTTTTTCTGAGCGAATAGGCTCTTAATAAACTAGCGCGCTTTACCATCAACGATCGCATCACTGCTTACCATCAGGCGGGATTGCGGTCAAGCGGTAGTTTATAATTATTTAAAAAAAAACTGCCTCTGTGGCTACCATGAGTTTTAATTACGAAGACTCGATCATAGATGTCAACAGCGTTTGACTCTTCCTTTGGCCTGCTTCAAGGTTGTAAGAACTCTCAACCAATGAAAGCGCCAAACGCAGTTGATGCGTATGATCGAGTCTCGTAATGAAAACTCATGGTAGCCACACTGTAGACAATACAAATATTTGTTCCGAGCGGGAATGGAATATACAGTATGTTAAGAAAACCCTGTCCGACCCGTGAAGGTGTTGTTAGGTATCGATAACTGATTCTACAAATGGATACAAAACCGGGCTAAACTTGAAAAAAAATCCCCCTAAAAAAATAAATATTATTTCGCAAAAAGAGGTAACTTAATAAATGTGCGTTTTGCACCATTCCGCGGGCGGCGGGCGGTAGGGCACGTGGCACGTGGTCGCATCGCTATTCGCTCATAACAATAACGGTGTTGTCACTTTTTTAAAAATTACCAAATTTCGGGGAAGTTGGAATTAATTCGCGGGAAAAAAAAAATATTTCAAAATTCATTTGTATTGGTACTATGATGATTACGTAAAATTTTATACTATATTTGGTCATGTGTTTATCTAACCTTTATTATCCTTATGGGTCGGACAGGGTTTTCTTAACATACTGTATACGTGGCACAAAGTGTAGCAATCGTACGCCCAGCCATTGGGCTAACCATATCATCAAATTACTCTCCTCTTTCGTTTTGTGTTGACTCTCACTTCTAGATCTTTGTCAATCATTACGGGTAGCACGAAGCTCGAAAATCTGAGAATCAGCCTTACTAGGGGCTGTCGTCAACATCATCATCAACCTTTTTATCGTCCCACTGCTGGGCACAGGTCTCCACTCATACAGAGAAAGCATTTAGCGTAATCACTACGCTTGCTCAATACGGGTTGGCGATTTCAGACTTAAAGTCCAGGTTTCCTCAAGATGTTTTCCTTCACCTTGTAATTAGTCATTGGTTTCCAAGATATACTTATAAAGTACATATAACTTAGAAAAGTTACATCGGTACTTACCTGACCTGGAATCGAACGAGTAACTGGACCCCTTGAAATGTCGACCCCAAAATAACTAGTACTGTAGGCAATACAAATATTTGTTTCATATAGGAGTCGAACCCGCGACCCGCAGTGCAGCAGTCGATTACACAGCCCCTGCATCAACCGTGCCGTCAAAGTGTATCATCCCTGATGAAAAGTTATAGATACTTATTGTAAGAAAGGTAAAAGCCATGCACGGTAAAAGCGTTAGAACTACCACTTAAGGTACTTTTAAATCCCATAAGCATTCTCACAAGCCATTATCACATCAAGCACAATACACCTAATAATGCAGTAAAAAATCACTCACAAGCCCAATTACCACTTAACCCCATCACAGGGGTATTTTAAGTCCCTTAACCACGTTTTAACATTCTCGCCTTCGGAGAATTGAAACTACTTCGAAGATGCACGTAAGTGCGTAACTTTTGTTAAGTAGAGTCAACAACAAAAGTCAATTAACACTTTTGTTTTCGAAACTTTAATCCTCGTCCTTAAAAGCATTAATTAGGTCGTATGTATGCCCGACCTTAGGGTTAAGGTCAACTAATGCTTCTAAGGTCTAGAATTGCTGAGCAAAATGTTTCCTTAATATCGAAACCGACAGAAATTTAATTAAAGAACAGCAATCTGATTGTTACCCGAAGAATTGCTATAATAAAGTGGCAGTGGGCTGGGCACATTGCTCGTAGGACCGATTCCAGATGAGGCAGATGAGTTCTCGAGTGGCCACCACGCACCGGAATACACAGCGTGAGTAGCCCCCGACAAGGTGGACCGACGACCTGGTGAAGTTCGTGGGAAACCGCTGGATGCGGGAGGCGCAGGAGAAACTTGGGGTAGGCCGAAATTATGATGATGATGAATCTGATTCTTTCTCTACACTTAGCTTTTATTATTATATGCCAAAAATACATCATCTAATCTTATCATGTCATTCGATATTTGTTGCTGACCGTACTAGGAACTGAAGCCGTCCGGTTAGTTTCATACGTCGGCGCAAATAACCATTTATTTCAATAGGGTTAAGGCGAATACGTAATCCTTACCGCCGGGTCGAGTGAATACGGGAAGCGTTGGGTCCGCTATAATGTGCTCCTTCATATTTCGTACCTTCGCAATTCATGCCTAAGACCGGGATCGCATGATTATCCAGGTTTGTTTGTTACTTCATTTTGTTGAGAAGGTATAGTTTCCATTTTTTTTTTTTATATTCTCTGCACCCGTGCTGATTCGTCCGCATAAGTTTGGATCCAGTAGGAATATTGGAATAAAATGTTTTATATGTGTTAATACTGGTGATATACTATCTGTGTATCAAATTTCATCCATATCCATTCAGTAGTTTTTGCGTGAAAGAGTAATCAACATCCATCCGTACAAATTTTCTCATGTTTTATAATATTAGTAGGATTTGTAGGGTAGTCGGATAAGCCTCTGCCTGCGATTTCGATTTCTTGGAAGTCGTAAGACACCACAATACACTAATTGAAAGCCAGTTTTCTTTAGCGCTAATATTTCGTTTTTGCTTAGCGCCCTTTCAGATCTCCTCTCGGCTCCTAAAGACTGTAGCTTGTTATAGCATGTCAAAAAGGCTATAGCCTCCCTCAAGAGGTTGGTTATCAAATTTGATGAGATGTTGGGGGAGTCATATGCCCAGCAGTTGACACCTTTCATCCGAATGATCATGATCACTAATTGTTCTGATACTTACTATTCAGATCTGAAAAAAATTGCTTGTTTGTACTCTTCATATATATTTCAGACTGATTCCATCTACCAACTACTATGATTTACATTTGGTACGGTTTTCTGTAGATATAGTAAATAGTTATATTGGACTTGGCTAGATTACGTCACAAATCCAACAAATTTATTAATATGACCAGCAGTTGACACCTTTCGTCTGAATGATCATGATCACTAATCGTTCTGATACTTACTATTCAAATCTGAAAAAAATTGCTTGTTTGTACTTTTCACATAAATTTCAGACTGATTCCATTTATCAACTACTATGATTTGCATGTGGTAAGGTTTTCTGTAGATATAGTAAATAGTTGTATTAGACTTGGCTAGATTACGTCACAAATCCAACAAAATTATTTAAAAAATCTTGTCCTTGATGAAATATTATGAATATTATATTGTATATGTATAAAGTTTGTCTGTAAAACATCGCTCTTAGCGATAAGACCGCCCATTGTGTCACCCTTTGTAAAATCTTTATATTTATGTTGTGTAATCTATATGGTGTACATATTAAAGAGTATTCTATTCTGTTACATAATTGGGTTGCATCCTAAAAACTAATTTAATGTCCATCAGATAGATTTATAAAAAATATTTAACACGTATTTTTATTTTTTTCTATCATTCAAATACTTAGGAAGATATATTGATATGAAATATCGCATGACGTCACACCGTGCTACAAAATATACTACGGCGTGACGTAATTAGCCCCCACTCCATAACTTTAATACGCTATATCTCAGTAGTTTTTGGTAATTTCGACGAAATAAAAAATACGGGTCTTATTTTTTTATTATCTATAAGACGGACTATTTTTTTTTTTATTTTTAACCTTGGATACATCCCTATTATTGAACCTGTAGTAAAAAAGTAGTTTATATTTAAGAACAATAGGAGTCATTTTATATAGCCGTTGCTTATCTTATCTCTAATAAAATAGATCTCACTAAATAAGAAGGTTGAGAAAGGTGAAAATGAAAAGCCCGATGCTGTCGAGTTCCGCTTTTCACAGCAAAGTGAACCGTCACATACATGTGGAACTTTGTAACAGTACACTGTTTTTATGCCTCCAAGCGAACCTTTACTGCAGTGTGCAATTTTCAACGTTGGTAGTTCTTTTGTGAAACCATAGAATGGAAGCTAAACAGATTGGACTTTCGGGTAAATATTTGGACTGAATGAAGTGCCTTGAAGGCCATTGTGTGAAAGAGGTCACATGGCCTCTGGCGCACATGCAAATGAAGGAACATGGTTAGGTTTTAATCAGTATAAGTCTGACACGCCCTTAAACTCCGATCAGAGCTTTTCTTGGATTTTCTCGGTGGTAGTTTTTCTGAGTGAATAGGCTCTTAATAAACTAGCGCGCTTTACCATCAACGATCGCATCACTGCTTACCATCAGGCGGGATTGCGGTCAAGCGCTAGTTTATAATTATAAAAAAAAGAGCGGGGTAGGTCAATAAAAAATGGCGCTCTTCGAAGCTACTCCAGTCTTACCCAAGTAATTACTGTGGAGGTCAGTTAGGTAGTCGCTTCTTACAAATTAGCTGATATTCAGTGGCATCCAGCTATACTGAAAGCCAATCCCAACATAAAAAAGGGCAAAAGGCTCGGCTTATAATGTCTCTCGTTTTTTTTTTTTTTGTAGATAACCCAGTCCCAACATAAGAGTAAGTCAAGTCCTCAGACTTTCGAAGTGATTTCAAGAAGTACGCTAAAATCTACAGGCCAGATTGACAGTATCCTGAGGTACGGAAGAGTCTTCTTTAAAATAAGCAGTACCTGGATTCGATGGAAAGGCGTGCGAAGAGGCTAATTGATGACTCTTATTTATTTCAAAATGGTCTCTAAAGCCTGAATCACAGGCGAAGAGTAGCCTGTCAGTGTTCTATAGGATGCAGTTTAGAAAGTGTGTGAGAGAATCAATGATTGCATCACTGCTTTCCATCAGGCGGGATTGCGGTCAAGCACTAGTTTATAATAGGGTATTTGACTAAAAAAAACTAATTAGTCCGTCAGTCAAATTTCCAAAAAATACTAGACACGTATTTTTTCTTTTTTCATATAAACAAAAAATGAAGACGACACAGTGCGTTGAAAACTCGTGTGATGTCACTGCACGCTACACTTTTTAGCGACCAGTGACGTCACCAGCCACCACTCCTGATCTTTGATGCCTTTTATATTTGTCAATTTGTATTGATTTGATAAAACAAAATATACGTATCCAATATTTTTCTTTAATCTGAATGACGGATTAAATAGAATCAAAATTTTTTACCCAGTAAACATCCCTATTATAAAAAATGCATGCATAGGTTTTTTTATAATTATTAACTAGTTCTTGAGCGCAATCCCGCCTGCACGTATATGCGGTTGACAATAAAAATAAATGTACATAGTAAATAATGATGTGGACTCAGCGTCCACTGTTCCGATTTTTGTGAAAGCCAATGGCTTAAGCCAAGAGCCTTGAACAACACGGAAGCCTCATTGGGCAAGAGCAGGACAAAGGGCTTGATTCAAAAAGCGTTACATTGGACGCAGCTAAAATTGTTAGAAGTTTCCTCTCTTTGGAACCCTGATCACCCCCAAATTGGACCATGATCCCAATACCGATGGGTTACTATCAATACCAATAATATAAAAGTGAAAGGGTGTGTGTGTCTGTTTATCTACCCGCCTTTCAAGGCAAAACGCAGCGACCTTTTGACGTGATTTTTTGAGTGGCGGTAGTTGAAGGGACGGAAATTGACATAAGACTTTGACTGACTTTTGTCTTTTCCTAACCCCCCCCACTTCCCTAAAATGGGGATGGAAATTTGTAGGGAGCCTTCCACAATTTTAAAAGTGGAAAACTAAAAATTTGTATGCGGACTAATTGTGAGCAACAAAAACATCATTGGTAATTTTTATTTTGAAAATCCCTAAAAGAGGGAGACATCCTAAAATACCTGTGTTTTAAGCACATAAAATAGTTTTATTTTTTTATTAATTTATAAACCAGCGCTTGACCGCAATCCCGCCTGATGGTAAGCAGTGACGCAATCGTTGATGGTAAAGCGCACTAGTTTATTAAGAGCCTATTCACTCTAGCCTTGAAGACACTCAAATTGTAGTCCGACGGAAACACCGCCGCCGGCAGATTGTTCCAGTCCCAGTCGAACTAAAATCGAGTTACCCCGAATTTAGCGAGGCGAAACCGCAGGCAAAAGCTAGTTGATTTATGTTTTAATATTCAAAAATATATTTTTTATATGTGTTATAAAATAAAGGGGATAATGTCGTAAAAGCCTTTCGTTTTTGTCGTTGAACCCCGCTAGAAGAAACTCACCAAATAAGCTATTCTTATTTACATAGCTTGGACATAAAATAGACAAAGACTGTGTCTTGGTTTTTATTTGTACGAACGACAGCAGATCAAGTTACCCGAAACTTTCAAATATTCACAATCAACCTTGAACCGTACCCTTTAGAGATAAAGTTGAAAATCTAATAAAAAATCTGGCAGTTTGTAGTAGCTTGATGCGCTATTGTCTGTACAAAAAGTCTTTTAAACATAAAAGACTTTTTGTAAGGTAATCTATTAAACCTTTTTACTTAGTTTAGACAGTCAATAACCTACATAATTTGATATAGGTAGGTATGTTATTTTCTTTTTAGGTTGACCTTGAGCCTGGCTATATCTGATCAGGGCCTGTAGCCACTGTAACATCGCTTCGTAGCGAAGCGAAATGGAATACGAAACCAACCAATGGCGGGAACGATTGACCATGTGATTTATCGCGTCACGTGGTCAATCGTTTTCATTATTGGTTGGTTTGGTATTCGATTTCGCTTCGCTACGAAGCGATGTTACATTGGCTACAGGCCCAGGTTTTGGTAAAGGTAAACGAAAAAATCACGTGACTTAGTTAATCGACTAAATCTACTTTCTTTCTTTTCTTTTCTTTAGAGTGAATACTACTTCAACTCTTCAATGGCCCCTGTGGTTAGATACCACAATTTTGCCAATAACACGTGTAACAAATTATATAAATTCTTGAAAAATTTTATTTCACAATAATTACGGATATCGCCGACAACATTTGAAAAAACGGCCACGTGAGCCGACTACGAGGAGATTTGATGCAAAGCCATAATGTATTCACTATGAAGCGATATTTCAATGTTCTTTATGAATTATTTACTGATTGCACTTTTTACTACATAAATCACGCGCTTATATTTAGTAAAGACACTATAAATAATTTACAAGTCCAATGAACAATGGGCGTGACATTCATCTTAGCTTTCCCGTCAAGAACCCGACGAAATAATATAATATGATTTCTATTCAGTTGTCATGTTGACATGGTATGTCATAGTTGAAGTTTTTAGTTTAGTAATGTTATGATTTATTAATAACTTTGCTAAATGAAAGCTATGGAGTAGATATAGGGTACGAAAGAGACAAAATAATCTGTCAGCTTATACTAGGAGATAATTGCGTTACACACTAATAGTACATAGCAGTGAGTTTCATTTAAACTACTATTACATTCATTGCATTGTCTGCGTTGCTGAGCAAACACTTTTTTCGAGTATACACAGTAATGTATTAGCAATATGCTTCAACATTATTAAATTTATGTTACGTAATTTAAGGTGCTGGTTACAAGTCAGCAATTTATTAATGATTTAAAGTTAATATTTTGTATTGCTGTTTACAAATGTACCGTCCGAAACGTACTTTAGAGCGAACACTGAGTGATGGCCTGACATTTATTTCCTAAATACATCACTCCACCATTGTTGGCTTCCTTTATGAAGAAAGATAAAATATTTCCTCAAGCGGGGAGGGTATTGTCGGGGAAATGTCGTGGGAAGAGGCGGGGTGTGCGGCATACTGGTGGGGGGTAAGGGATGAGCAAGAGCGATTAGCGGGATTCGAATAATCTACTGTGCGATTGTGTAACTATCTCTTTTTTTTCTATATATAAATTATAAACTAGTGCTTAACAGTAATCCCGCCTGACGGTAAGCAGTGATGCAGTCGTTGATGGTAAAGCGTGCAGCCCCTGGCAAATTGGTCCAGCCCCTCGATGTATGCAGTATAAAAGACGAGGCGAAACGCTTCGATCGGATCGTAAGTTTCAACAACGTAAGGGTGAAAACTCGCCGTACGCAAAATGCATACTATAAAATACCGATAAGCTGGCTACTCTACACCTGTGCTCCAGGCTTTGGAGACCGTTATGAGCTAAATCTTGGTTGCCAATTAGCCTCTCCATATGCCTTTTCACTGAAAACTAAGAATGAAAACTACAGTGAAGTGAGTGTGGGGTGAGCTGCCATTTCAAGTACCTACTGCTAAAAGACATACTACACTTTTGACGGATCAATTTACGCTCACTTTTTTTTTTGTTCCGGGATGGAAAATCCTCATGGCTGTCCGCCACCCTGCGGTGGACGACGGGGTCTGTCTGACTTCTACTGACTAAAAACCACCCCACGGGAATCCAGATTCTTCCGCGGCCCCACATTCTCGTGCTGGCCTGGTCTGTTCGGGCGTCTCCTGCACGTACCCCGTATAGGTGTTTAACTACCCCATGCTGTGCATCACCACGGAGGCGCGCGCCGACACTCACGCGGGCCTCCACCTCGGATCCATCTAGTAGGGGGCGGAGACTCTCCAAGTCTTTCGCCTCTGCACCCTAGATCGCGGACTGTAAAAACGGCTCGCGGTCTACCCTTGGAAGCGACTCTTCCGCTCCGGCAGAAATTCACCGCGGACATCAATCTCCTCGCCGGATTGTTGCTCGCGCCCAGGGTGCACCGGCACAGTGTCTGCTCGTCCTAAGGAAGCAAGAGGGCCTGCAGCCACTGAGCACTCGGGGAGGATTTCTGCCACGCACCCCAGTAAAGTTCACTTAAACCAACTTTTCAGCTCAGTGATCTCATTACTGATTTTGACGAATTCCGCAATCTAATAACAAAATGGCGTCATTGTGGCTTGTCAGTGGTCAATCACTGACACTCCATTGTACGAAACGGCAAAAAACGCTAAACTCGTCCGCACTGACAAATCAATGACTGACATATGCAGTAATCTGCTAAAATTTTGTCAATTCTTTTGATCAGTGAACTGCCATTATGGTGTCATTGTGCAATCATTGCTTTTCGTAGCCATAGTCATCAGTTTCATCGTCATACACCATGCCAGGTTTTATTCGTCTTATTTTTACAAGCCCACCGTGTTCGATTGCGGAGGTACAACTAAACTATCACTCTAAAGGATGTCACGTTCGATTCGAATAATCTCGTTTCTCGATGACTTCCTTTTGACAGTTAGGATAGCCAGAGAACTAAGTCTCACTAAAAACTTAATAATAAAATTGCCGGACAGACAGACAGACAGAGACACTTTCGCATTTATAATATTAGTATGGATTTCATCACCACTGCACTCGAGGCGGTGGTGGAAAACATCGTGAGGAAATCGGCAAGTCTAGAGGCAAGACATCGAACATATGTAATATCTACCAACCCGCACTGGGCCCGCGTGGTAGATTGCGCCCAACTCTCTCTCTCTCTCTCTCACAAAGATTAAGCCTGTGTCCCATTAGTGGGAACATTATAGGCTTATTATATTATGGGTATATACCTACAATAGAGATGTATCCAAGGTATGAAAATCAAAAAAAATAATTAGTCCGTCTTATAGATAATAAAAAAAATTAAGACCCGTATTTTTATATCTCAGTAATTTTTGGTAATTTCAACAAAATCTTATACCTTTAAACGAGCAATTCTTGTATATATATATATATATATATATATATATATAATTGGAATCTCGGAAACGGCTCCTACGATTTTCATGAAATTTTGTGTGCAGGGGGCTTCGGGGACGATAAGTCGATCTAGCTAGGTTTATTTTCAGAAAATGTTTTTTTTCCATGTTTTGAGGCACTGAACAATTGCTAAATTTCTCATAAGAAGCTAAATTTCGCCGCTGTCCTTAATGACACGAATAGCTGAGGGGCTTCGGCCTCAGATTCGGAGCTCGTAGACTTCGGGTTGGGTTAGTGGCGATATAGTGTTTTTCTTTTTTTTTTGAGTTTTAAAAAAAATAATGATGGCGTTGTCTAATGCTTTTTATTACATTTTATTGTTTTTTCCTTTTTTTTTGGAGTTTTAACAAAAATAATGATGGCGTTGTCTAATGCTTTTTATTACATTTTATTGTTTCTTCCTTTTTTATTTTGGAGTTTTAACAAAAATAATGATGGCGTTGTCTAATGCTTTTTATTACATTTTATTGTTTTTTCCTTTTTTTTTTGGAGTTTTAAAAAAAAATGATGGCGTTGTCTAATGCTTTTTATTACATTTTATATAATTGGAAACGGCGTCAACGAATTCTCTTTTTCGTTTATTAAATCAATGGAAGAAATTTTGTTTTGCCTAATTTGTGGAGATGCAAGGTACCAGGGTCGCACTAAAGTGTAGAAGTCGAAACAATTGTGAAAGAAATGATGTTGTATATAAACAACAATATTTTTTCTTGTAAATATATAATACCTGGAAGAACTTTTATTTTGCCTACTTTGTGGAGGTGCAAAGTACCAGGGTATCACAAAAGTGTAGGAGAAGTCGAAAAAATGAAGCTCATTTGTTGGGAATGAGACCCAACATGGTCGCGGTATGCACGCGCCAGCGGCGTGAGCAGTCTTCATCGGCAGCGGGCGCGGGACGCGGGCGGGGGGACATGACCGAGTGAGCGGACCGGCGCGGACCTCACCTCACTCGCTTCCACGGACCCCGCCGCCACACACGCCTCTTTTTAAATTTAATAATTGTTTGTCCAAGATTTGTTATACATATATAGAATTTATCATCAACGGCAATATACCAGACCTTAGAAATACAGTCCATCATTTCATCATCCCTTAAACACATTCATTTTAAAGATCAGCCTGAAGGAGCAGTCATTCACAACAGAATTTCTCAACAGTGTCAACATTTCAGACTTGCCACAACACGAACTGAAATATTAGTATTATTATTATTGCCAACCTTATGATACCTTGCACCTCCTCAAAGTAGGCAAAATAAAATTCATCCATATAATATGATTTAATAATAATGATGAAGTACCTGGGCGACCGAGCTTTGCTCGGCATCTTTTTTTGTGTTATAATTATTGTGCGGGACGAATAGTTTTTAATAGTACATAGGAACTAATTAGGAATAGTGTTACGAACAGTGTAGACAGTATAGTAGATCTTATTGTAATTACTTAGAATAGAACATTTGTGCATAATAATTTAGAAAGCGTGAAATGGACGATCATTCATTGTGATAGGAATGGTAGTACACATCTGGCAAGGGAACAATTATGATAGAAATGACTGTGAACATTTGGTAAAATATCAGTGACAAAAGTTAACCGTCATAAAGTGTTCCCTAGTTATAAAATGCAGCAGACATAAAATTGTAATAAAAATGGTTGTCCCACATCTGGCTGAACGTAACAACACCAAAAAGGTGGGCGCCATAAAATCCCTTGTCCTTGGTTCCTTGGGATAGGCGCAATAAAATGACCCCTTGTAATGGACGTTATAAAGTGCAGACCCTCAGGTTTAGGATGCAGCCCAGAAACGTGCGTAAGACAATGGCTGGTGAAACCCGACGATCTCGTCCCCTTCCACGGTTTGCGCCCTTGTCACAGTATAAATAGGCCCCACGTTTGAGCATCAAGACACATTCATCTTCATCTTCGAGGAGTCAATAGCTACAGTGAAACAGATTCATCTTCATCTTCAAGGAGTCAATAGCTACAGTGAAACACATTCATCTTCATCTTCGAGGAGTCAATAGCTACAGTGAATCACATTCATCTTCATCTTCGAGAAGTCAATAGCTACAGTCCAGATCAACAGCAAGATCCCTACAAGATCTCTACAGAATCAACAGTCAAGAAGTAATAGTTAAAATCAATAGTAGTATAAGTTAAATAGTGACTCCGCTAATAATTTGAAGAATATAAATCAAGTAAGTCTACACACCGAAGTCTCACTTATTTCCACCAACCCAGCAACAGAGTGTGCATCAGAACGTGCAGAGTGCAATCGCATACGTCCACTAAATGGTCCTGCATGTCTGTCACGCACAATTATTATTATTGATTTATTTACATCAGACAATTGTTCATAGTCTTCATAAAAACACATAAGTACACAAAATAAATTTAAAGTATTTATCAACTATTATAAATTAAATTAAATTAAACTGATAATTAATATAGTACTTTCATTTGATATATATGATTGAGGTTAGACCCAGAAAATTGTTTTTAAAATATCATGTGTCTTTTTTACACGAAAATGCCAAAAAGCGCTTACCAACAATTTAACTCCACGAAGCCGTGACTCATCTCAAGAAGCAGAAGAAAACCTCCATGAAAACAATCTGATTTTCGCTCGTCCCACACGTGTTTGTCAGACTTCGCACAGTGAGGGCCCATTTGAAGAAGAACTTGATGAAAATCATCAGGTTTCCGCTCATCTCACACGTGCTGCTAAAGTAAGATGCTTGCAAAACTTGACTAACATTTTAAGAACAGAAAGGTCTTATTTAGATGTTTCACGAGAGCGTGCAACACAACGTGTGGCCGCCGAAAATGATGAGCAACGGGAGCGACGTCTGCAAGATATGCGGCAGCGTGCGTCAGAACGTGAAATGATTATTATTAATGAAAACCCTCAGCATACCCGCAATATAGTATGGAAGGACGTATTTGGTTAAGACCTTAAACTATGTATTGATGATAATATATAACTGATGTAACTGATTGTTAAACTATAAGAACTTATTTATAATAAAATGTTAAACTAAATTGCACTCGTAATTTTATATTAAATAACAGTTGATAATATTGTTTTATTATTATGTCGGTATGATCGAAAAACATTAGTCAAAAAATATTATTTAAAAAATTCGCTCGTTATGTATTTTTTGTTTTGAAAATATAGAGACACGATATGTACCTAACAAAAAAAAAAAAGATGCCGAGCAAAGCTCGGTCGCCCGGTACTAATTGTTGAAATTACCAAAAATTACTGAGATATAGCGTATTAAAGTTACGGAGTGGGGCTAATTACGTCACGCCATGGTATATTTTGTACGACGGCGTGACGTCATGCGATATTTCAAATCAATATATCTTCCTAAGTATTTGAATAAAAGAAAAAATAAAAAATACGTGTTCATTATTTTATAGAAATATATCTGATGGACATTAAATTATTTTTAAGGATACAAGCCAATCCGTCGTCTTTACCACTGGCGCACTATTGCAATAGGGATGTTTCCTGGGTAAAAAAAAATGATCCTATTTTGTCCGTCATTCAGATTATAGAAAAATATTAGATACGTATATTTTGTTTTATCAATCAATAAAAATTTACAAATACAAAAGACATCAAAGATCAGGAGTGGTGGCCGGTGACGTCACAGCTCGCTAAAAAATGTAGTGCGTGCAGTGACGTCACACTAGTTTTCAACGCAATATTTCGTCTTCATATTTTGTTTATATGAAAAAAGAAAAAATATGTGTCTAGTATTTTTTGGAAATCTGACTGACGGACTAATTAGTTTTTTTTAGTCAACTACCCTATTGCTCGCTTATAACTTGCACAGAATCAAAGTTCCTACTGTAAACCTCCAACAAAGGCAGACGCCGACGTCAGTGAATTGACGAATATTTATGTTGTAAATTTTACTATATTCCTGTATAAGGTGTATCGACAGGCGTTACACATCGTGGCGTCTTTTCACGTGCACCGTTAATGTTACCTTTTGTTATATTGTTGTTACGGCGGATATAAATACGCTGCGTTTTTGTTTGTTTATTATAGGGCTAATAGATTTATTTTTATACCAGTGACCTGGTTAGTGGTGAAAGGGTTATTGTTAACATGGGTAGTTTCAGATTTTTTTGTAGCGTTCTTTGTTACTTAAGTGTTTCTTTTCTGTACTTAATAGCTTTTCCAGCTAAAGTTTCTAGCTCATTGTGTAGCTTTTATCCAAATTAGCGTATTATATCATAAACTAGCGAACCGCCCGGCTTCGCATGGATGCAATGCTGTTGTATGAACGTTGTATAAAAACCCGGTACCGCCGCAAAGGCGACGCCCCGCAGTTTTTGCGTACCTGTAATATTTTCAAATCTCTCTTCTTCATCTCAGCGTTAATCCTAGTCGTATCCGAAACTTTTCAGCTTTCTATGGTCCGCTTTACCAGTCTAACTGCTTATTTTGGCTAAACTTCAATATTTTCCATGAAGCGACTGCCGTCTGACCTCCACAACCCGAAGGCGATATCGAATCATTGCTAAAGACCAATTGTTTAACTTGAGGGCTCCAAGAACCCATAAAGACTACCAGTAGATGTTCGTATGGCAACCGGAACCAACGGCTTAACGTGCTTTCCGAGGCACGGCCTGTAATATCTTTAAATATATTCATTTAAATTATTTGCTGTAAAGGGCTATATACATTTGTATTAAATCAACAATGCATTTAAGGTATTAAATTTGGAAAAGGATTAATGCTGTATTGGTTGAAATCACTTCGAAAATGAATCAGTATTTGTCATAAAATTAATGACAAAAAAAAAAAATATTGTGGGATATCCATAAGAGATAGACATACCATCGCGGACTTGTTGGTAAACCTTCTCAATGGGGAGTTTTGGCGGGAAAGTTAAGCTGAGTGTCACGCTCATTTTTCATCGGACTTTTAAAATTATTTATAGTGTTGTTTACTAAATAAAAGTGCGTGATTTATGTAGTAAAAAGTGCATTTAGTAAATAATTCATACAGAACAGTGTAATATCGCAGCATAGTGGCCACATCATGGCTTTCCTTCAAATCTCCTTGTAGTCGGCTCACGCGGCCGTTTTTTCAACTGTCATTGGTGATATCCGCCATTATTGTGAAATAAAATTTTTAAAGAATTTCTGTAATTTGTTACACGTGTTATTGGCAAAATTGTGGTTCCTAACTACAGAGGCCATTGAAGAGTTGAAGTAGTTTTCACTCTAAAGAAAAGAAAGAAAGAACACTTGTCTGTTAATAAACCTCGAATTTATAGTGGCCACATCATGACTTTGTCTCAATCCTCCATCATAAGACGGGTCACGCGGCCGTCTTTTTAGACATGAACAATTCATTACGTGTCATTGGCTAAAAGCACATACCGTGCGAAGCCATAAAAGAAAGAAAGAAAGAACCTTTTCAATGTGTAAACGCGTATAAAATGTAATTATTTCGACATCAAATTAGAAACCTCAAAAATAATAGTATTTCACCACAATTTAATGGATGTTATACATATAAACCTTGCTCTTTAATCACTCTATCTATTAAAAAAAAAACCGCATTAAAATCCGTTGCGCATTTTAGAGATTTAATCAAGCATATGGACATAGGGAAAGAGAAAGCGACTTTCTTTTATACTATGTAGTGATATTATAAACCATTCATACACATTAATAATATATAGGCTATATATAGGCATATATAGCATATACAGTATGTTACGAAAACCCTGTCCAACCCATAAGGATAATAGAGGTTAGGTAAACACATGACCAAATATAATATAAAATTTTACGTATTCATCATAGTACCAATACAAATGAATTTTGAAATAATCTTTTTTTCCAACGAATTAATTCCAATTTCCCCGAAATTTGGTAATTTTTAAAAAGTGACAACACCGGTATTATTATGAGCGAATAGCGATGCGACCACGTGCCGCGTGTCCTGCCGCCCGCCCCCCGCGGTCGGCAGGCGAAGGGTGGTCAACGCACATTTAATAAGTTACCTCCTTTTGCGAAATAATATTTTTTTTTTTTAGGGGGATTTTTTTTTTAAGTAAAGCCCGGTTTTGTATGCATTAGTAGAATCAGTTATCGATACCTAACAACACCTTCACGGGTCGGACAGGGTTTTCGTAACATACTGTATAGGCTCAACAATCATCATCATCTGCCAAGCCTTTTCCCAAATGAAGTCAGCTTCCAGTCTGACCGTATTCAGCTAAATAGAATCATTTTACATAGAGCGACTGCCTATCTGACTTCCACAAGCCAATTACTGGATAATACGATAAATATCTCGTGGTAAGACTGGTAGTCAGACTTTTGGACTACTGATAACCAATAACGACTGCTAAAGATCTACAAATGAGAGCCGGGCCCAGGCAACGTGCTTTTCGAAGCACGGAGGTATCTAAAGATGATCACCCATCGACCGACCAACCGCGGCAAGCATAGCTTAATTTGATCATTCGACCTGTGCGGCTGTTATTATTTTAGCTACATCATCACCATCATCATGTCAGCCACAAGATGTCCACTGCTGGACATATGCCTCACCCAAGGTTATCCAAAAAGACGGTACGGACGCCTCCTGCATCCATCCATCATCACTGTCACCTAAGATACAGGAATATCAAGCTTAGGAGATAGGGTGACATGATTTTTATGGATTCGTGTAGATATTCCTTCATATTATATTGTACATTTGCTCTTATGTATGAATCATGTGTATTGTCATAATAAATGTTATTATTATCCAGCGCTTTATTATAAGCGTATAATTTTAGCCATGAGCCCCACTAATAAGCTCAACAATCATTTACTTATTTATTGTCTTATAGGTTACCCTAATGCATACACATACTATCCTTAATACCAGTGTCGCAACCAGTTTGGGTCACGATGGTCACTCTCGGCGGAGATTAGCCAGGTTCACAGGACTAGTACACAAGTGTTTGCGCAAATACAGCACTCTGTTTCTTTGCTCTCATAATCCGATAGGACGGCAATCTGACACAACCGGGGAGAGTTTAGCGATCCTTGATTTAAATGCTTTCCGAGACACTGAAACGCATAAGTATGCACATTTATTGTAGTATACATCCTGTAGAAATAGAGGAATTAAAAATATCCTGTCTGTTATTTTTTGTTTTAACAAATTATAAACTTGTGCTTGACCACAAACCCGTCAGCACTACAAGCGTGCTAGTTTATTAAGAGCCTATTCACTCAAGCCTTGAAGACACTTAAATTGTATTTGTCTTTCCCCTTGATGTACGCGGTATAAAAGACGAGGCGAAACGTTTCCTCCGGACCGTAGTGGTTTATAAACCATTTGTGTTCCAAATTTCATACAAAATGGCTAATAATTTTTGCGTGAAAGAATAACATACCAATCCATTCTTACAAACTTTCGCATTTATAATATAAGTGGGATATTCTGCAATAGTCCTACAACAATCTTAGGTTGTCCTTAGAGGGTTGGACTTTCGGTTGATTTTCTCGGTAACCCGTACGGAGGACGGGTTTGAGCAGCTGTGTTGCGATGTGTGCCGGGTACGATGCGCCAAATGTTGGTGTGATGGAAGTTTGGTCCTGGTGAGTCTCCATATCAATCTATCTCTGGCGCAGCTTTGTTGGTCGTATTGTTGGGTTTAACATTGCATAATTTTTTTTTTTTTCTTTACGCACCATACCCCGAAGGGCGTGTGTGGGACTCGCCCAGCCGAAGCCGGGAATATCCACTAAAACCACAGCGGCACATCGACATCGCCTTAGTGGTGGGGTCATGGGAAAAAGCATAGCCTGCACTACCAATCTCTCGCCGGCGATTCCCGCCTAAAAGGCGGGCCTACAATGGTCCCTCCATAGGGAGGGGTCGGGCTGGGTACATCTTTTTGTGCGAGAAGACGCAGCAGCCAAGGGTTTATTAATGAGGTGCCTTTCATCTTAGCCCCACTCGTTTGCCCAGAGGCAAACGGGGCCCCCAGTTCCTCTCAATGAGGAGACCGGGTTTCCCGACGGTGACCCGGGGTTCGACACACGTCAGCCACCTGGAGTGGTGGACAACCCGCCGCACGTGTGACCGCCTCAGCGGTCCCCACACCTGGTTTTGGTCCGAGCCGGTAAACCGTTAACCCTCTGGGGGCCGTTCCCCTATCCGCCACCTGGGGACGCGTCCAATGGCAGGCCAGAAACAGCACACGGAATATTGCATCACATCGCTCAACTGCCGTCTTCTTTCCTATTCACTCAGTTTTTTTTTTTATGAATATGCTCTTAATAAACTAGCGCGCTCTACGCACTTAGCGCGCTACTAAGCTGCATCCAGATGACGAAGCCTCATTATTATACAGTATACTTAAACAATTAAAGTTAGTAGATAAAAAATAATCTAACAACACCAAAAGAACCTCTTCAAAATTTCAACGTTACTACAATATATAAATTAAATAATATTTCATTGAAGTCTTCTTGACAAGAGATTATTTTTTCATACTTACGAACAAAGCCCCGAAGGATTCTCGCTCAAGCTTGAACTAAGGCAAAGACAGACAAAATCTAAGGCAAAGACATTGTTTTCCTTTTGAACTAACCTATTTAACAATCTTTTTGTAAAATTATTGTACCGACTTACAATGGACGATCTGATAAACGACTTTTATTTTTTTGCGAACTTACATTAAAAGCAAGACGAAGGACATTCTTTTGTGAAGTCGGTTCGATGATTATTTTGATGTTTTGGTGAAGATTTCTTTACAATATTGTGTTATGCTTTATAGCGATGCGATTTATGCGATGTTCAAGTCAGGGCTGCGGGTTGTTTAAAAGAGAAACCGTGACTCTGGTGCACAGGCAAGTGAATGAACATGGGTGGGTTTTAGTCAGAAAAGTCTGACACTTTAATTTGTGTAAATTATTTCATATATCACCATTGCTCTCGAAACGGTGAAGGAAAACATCGTGAGAAAACATGCGATGCCATGTAGTACAGGCAGTAATTACAGATTTATCAAAATAATGTATTAAATATTGTAAACATTGAAATGGTCTATAAAAAGTCCGCGATGGTATATGTCTATTTGTTATGGATAACACAATAACATTTTTTGTCATTTACTTTGTACGATAAATACCGGTAAATTTTCGAAATGATTTAAACCAATACAGTATCAATCTTTATCCAATTTAATACCTTAAAAACATTGTTAATTTAATTTAAATCTATATTGCATTCCAGTATATGATTTAAATGAATATGTACACTCATACGGAGTCAGGTATACGTATACCTAAGTACCACCACGCGAGCGCATTGACAAACATCTCTTAATGTTCCGAGACTTCCGTCAGTCCTAATTTATACACTTCCCCAACGCTCGCGTTGATACAATTATAAAAGTAGGTACTTGTTTCCTACACCACTTATAAGTTGATAAGTGTTACAATCATAAATAATGTATTCACAGTCATGCAAGAGGGAAATAATCTAAATAATCGCAAACAAAACTCACAAAACACTTAAAAAACAAATAAAAGTTTAAAAATAATAAAGAACAGTATCATGTCGATGGGCAAAGCATCGCCGAACTCTCGATCAACTTCGGGCTGCTTAAAATTTTGACACAACTTTGCGATTAGATAAGAAAGAGAGTTTAATCCGATTGAAAAGTTTTCATTCGATACTCCCGAGAAAAGATTAGAACACCATGTAGGATACGCACGTGAAAAATATATTTTTTTAGGATACTGTTGTTAAAATTCTGAATGTCGAAAATATTATTCATTATCATGAATAGCTCTTAGCAATCCACTACTTGGCATAGGCTTCCACCTTTTTTTTTTTTTTTTGACGCTGTGTGAATGCATTTACGCACCATACCCCGAAGGGCGTGTGTGGGACTCGCCCAGCCGAAGCCGGGAATACCTACTAAACCCAACAGCGGCACACCGACATCGCCTTAGTGGCGGGGTCATGGGAAATAGCAGAGCCTGCCTACCAATCCCCCGCCGGCGATTCCCGCCAGAAGGAGGCCCACAGTAGGCCCTCCATAGGGAGGGGCCCGGCTGGGTACGTCTTCTTGTGCGAGAAGACGCAGCAGCCAAAGGTTTTTTCGCGAGGTGTCCTTCCTCTTAGCCCCACTCGTTTGCCCTAAGGCAAACGGGGCCCCCAGCTCCTCTCAATGAGGAGACCGGGTTGCCCGACGGTGACCCGGAGTTCGGGTCACGTCAGCCACCTGGAGTGGTGGCCGACCCGCCGCACGTGACCGCCGAAGCGGTCCCCACTTTTGGTTTTGGTCCGCGCCGGTAAACCGGTAACCCCCATATCTGGGGGCCGTTCCCCTATCCGCCACCTGGGGACGCGTCCGATGGCAGGCCAGAAACTGCACACGGAGGCATAGGCTTCCACCTACACCAACCGATCGTGGCTCCACCCAGCAAGTGTCCTACCTAACGTTAGTCGATTCACGGTCTCCATTCTAAAACACATCTACTTCAATAGTCACCTATTAATATGGCCGGTTCAATGCCACTTCAGCTCTTAATTAGGTACTCCATAAAGCTCTTAATTAGGTACTCCATAGAGCTCTTAATTAGGTACTCCATAAAATATACCTCTATTAGAGAGGGAGATACAATAAGCACGTAATCCTTTGTGGACCATAGAAAAACATTCCTATTTACACGATGCTCTTTGATTTCATCGTTCCATTAGGTACTATCACGACCAATAGTCGAGTTACAATCTCACAAAACTAAGGCCAAGCAATACTAGTTGTGGTTACAACCTTCTCCTATAATAAAGTTTGATACACACATACACTTTGACAGCTTGCTGCCCGCTTATGATTGTTAGGTACTACTAATTTCCACGTTCACAGTAGGTGTCTCTATGGCTAAGCGGTTTACGGCGTGATCAGCATTTAAGGTGGTTCGAGTTCAAATCTAATAACTAACAAAAAAAAAAAATGTTTATTAGTGGGTTATGAATGCTGACAACAACAATATGTATAAATCCCGATCAGCATCCTGATACTTTCGTTTAAGATTTTTTTCTATGTTAAAGTCATTATAAAAAGATGAGGGTAGATTTGAAACAAAGTGGATCACTAGTTCACATAAAATATTCCACTACCTGTTAGTTGCCATAATTCAAATAATATTACTTAGCTGATGTTGGTTGGTGAACATATAATTAAGAGTTTGTGTTATTAGTTTTACTTTTTTAATCAATATGCAGGCTAATATTAGTATCGACGCTAAGGCAAATATTGTAGCTTTTGTGTAAGTTGTTTCTACATATTATTATTTGGGTAAGGTGCAAACCAATCGCTTGTTGCAAGTGTGTAATAAAATTGTTATTGTTTTAGAGAAATACTGTAAACCGTTGGGTCAAGAGGATGGAGGACGAAGGTAGCTTAAAGTGTCGAGAGAATTGGAACGAAATTACAATATTTACCGTTGAACAAACCTTTAAATATTGCGAAGAATGGAGGTTGCATTTGTGGTTTAAAAATAACACGCATTGGTCTGAAAGACAATGCGTGTTGTTTTGTGTGATTCGAAAAGAAATAAGTTCGTTAACTATTGAACTAAGAAAGCGCTTGAACATTATATTATAATCTCATGCCGTTAAAGTCCGAAACAAGCCACAGCAAGATGGCAGCGCTAGTAACATGCTATACACGCAAAAATATAGTAAATGTAAAAAGTACTGTTTTGTGTTTTATAAATTATTTTATGATTGTAATAATATTCAGGTTAAGCTTCAATCCTCTTTTCTTTAAGAAAGTGAATAATTAAGCTATATCCTCTTTAATGATAACATATAGTATTATCATTTTCATATCTAGAAACCAAAAATGTTTTTATATTTTTTACCATAACAATATCATAAGTTTGTTAGGGAGTCTTTTATATAAAATATTACAATGCTGCCATATAAAAGTTATTTTCATTTATTAGTATATCTTGACCTAATAATATATCTATATTAATTAATCGTCAAGGGGTACAGTAGACTCGATCAAAACCTTATATGAATAACAAAACGAAAAAATATTGATTTTGAGTCGACAACATATATTCGCAAAATTCGAATTATTGAGAATTTCATAAAAAAATGAAAATAAAGTTTTAGGTTTAGATTTAGACCTGTGATATAAGTCCGCTCCTGGCGTTAATAGACGTATTTTTTTTTTGGTCGCCACTTTTATGATCACCTCTAAACGATCTATGGAGTATCTTAATTTGACAGGATTAAACTAAAAATATGTTTTCTTTTATCCTTTTCCTAATGAAATAGAAAAAAAAAGATGAAATTAACCTAAAATTAGTTTAGTTTGTGAACAAGAGAATCAGCGCCATTGTACGCTTATAAATTCTACCATAACGAAATTCTCGTAGATATCCAATTTTATATCCCTGAAATTGTGTGGAAATACTTATAAATGTATGAACGGAAGAATCGACTTTATATTTGAAAGGGACTTTTCCTGTCAAAGACTTTCTTAACTATCTAAATTACAATAAAAATCCATACTTACGTTAATATTAAGAGATTCACTTACATGCAAAGACATAAAAAAACTTATTTGAGTAAATCCCTGATAATTCGGTAACATTGTCACTCCAACGCGTTTGTGCGATCCTTAGAAGTTTTCAAGTGAGTGTCGGGAACCGAAGGAAGCTAGGACACGAAAAAGATTAATACAGAATATCAGTTTCATACATAAAACGAGCGAAAAAGCACGCATACAAAAGTGAAAGTCTTTGTTTTAAATATGCACATACAAAAAATACACTTTTGGATGTCAAAAGTCGTAGTAAAATAGAAATGATTCTAATGCACATTTGGATACTTCACACATAGCGATTGCATTCGCGGAATACACGAAAATTACCCAACGGATTTGCTTGAAATTTGGCACGTAGATGGTTTATAACCAAAAATAATATTGGTATACTTAGGATACCTTTTATTCCGATATTCCCTCGGGATAGAAACTGCTGGATACTGCTAGACACATATACATACAGATACAAAATAAAATAAAATTTAGACATTGTAAACCGGTTTTTATGTGGATTTTGGCAAATAAGTCAAAGTGTGTGTCAACAAGTGGTCTTGAAGATGATTAGCAGCTGACAAAACCGAGAGAAGGCAGAGTTTGCGAGGAGTATTGTTGTACGAAGTGGGGTGCAAGAGATTAAAATGTGGAGGAGATTTCCCATCTGTGTGTGGTACGCCCGGAGGATGCCGTGGAGCATACGGTGGATGACGGCCTGGGTTGGCCGGCGCACTATCGTGTCGTCGTAGCGGCGATCGGCGTCTAATCTTCTCCATAGGAAAAGACTAATTTGGAACCTTGCACTTTAAGTTTATTTTTTTTTTTTTTTGATGGGAAATCACGAAATGACCTCTTCCCCAGAATGGAAGAAAAGGCGTATAAGTCTAGGTATCTCTTTCAAATATCCCACAGCCCTGGGGCAGTGACCTTACACTGAACCAGCTTAATTATTATTGGTTTAGGTGACAATTAATTTTGCACCAGAGCATAAAGTAAGTGTAGCTATGATGTTTCATGAACCTGATCTTCTGAGCTTACCTATTCTATGTCGAAGATAAGAAGATACGAAGTTAGTATGAGACAACTTATTACAGGTGTTACTTTACTTTGAAATACTTTCTGTGTAGCTCAACTGTCTCGTAATCTCAGAGGGCATGTAGAACACAAAGCAGGTCTCATTAAGATGTGCTACGTATGTTTTACAAAGGTAAATAGAAATAAATCTGTCTAAACAGGGTTCGTTTGTTAAAAGACTGCTCCTCTGTTCAATTGTGACAAACAACGACCACTTGTAAGTCGCAGATACCACTAGACCATCGCTGTTCTCAATATACCAGATGTACCGGAAAGTTTTTACCGGTTTTTCTGATAGATGCCGATAGCCGTCAGTATGGAATAATAATTTGACATAATTATATAACGGCGTCAGCAACGGCGGAGCAATAGGGTCGTCAGCATCTTGGTGTGGTGGTAAGAGCTTCATTTCATAGGTGACATTTTGAATTAAAGCACGAAGTGTAAATATACCCTCCAATCTTGGCAATCACAATTTAAATTGGCACACCGACGGTTTCGCCCTGCCCTGGTCTGCGCCTCAAACCGAATTGACCGTTTGATAATCCCCACTTTCCAAAACGACTCTATCCACGTGCCGCCATTACAAATTAACGTCACGGCGTTTGCCTCACTACTATGTAATTCAAATGAGAAACTTTTTATTAAAATGATATCGTTATCCATGACATAATCATGTGTCATTTTATTCTTCTGTCAATTTTCACACCGTACTCTTTTTTATAATTATAAACTAGTGCTAGACTGCAATTCCGCCTGCTGGTTAGCAATGATGCAATCTGACGTTTGACGACCTCCATGGCCCAGCGGTCAACATGCCTTCCTGCGACGTGGAGGCCCCGGGTTAGATCCCCGGGCAGTTCATGATGGAAAAACGATCTTTTCTTGATTGGCCTGGGTCTTGGATGTTTATCTATATATGTATCTATTATAAATATGGTATCGTATCCCATAACACAAGTCTAGAACTTATTTTGGGGGCTAGCTCAATCAATGTGATTTGTCCGTATATATTTATTTATTATTAATCGCTGATGGTAAAGCGCGCTAGTTTATTAAGAGCCTATTCAATCAAAAATACTGAGTAAATAGGAACCAAACTCCCGACACTACAACATTTGGCATATCGTACCCGGCACGCATCGCAGCATAACTGGTCAGACCATTTTACCAGACACCATACCCGAAGACGACGAATCGCTTGGCTCATTTCACTTCTGACTAAATAATAGTATCATAATGTTGTAGCTATGTAAATATGTCGAATTTTATACCTGACAAAGAGCGTTTGCGGCATGCATTGCTTTTCTTATTTTATCAAAAGAAAAGGCCATTGAAAGTCCATCGATTGCTGGTAGAAACTTAGAGAGCATGCCCCAAGTGTTAGTCATGGTTTTGAAAATTTAGAAGTGGGGAGTTTGATTTAACAGGCAGTAGACGTTAGGGTAGACCAAAAAAAAATTCTAGGTTCCTACCGAGTTTTCCGAAAGAATCCTTACCAGTCGTTTACCAGTTAGCTTTCGACAGAGCCTGGCATAAATTTGAATATTTTTAGTCGCCCTGTTTTTAATCCAGTTTAGACTGTCTATGGGATACCTGGATTTCACAGGACCGAATTAATATTTACCTGTCTACTGTCGTTTTTTTAATGAAATAGAAATAAAAAGATGCACTAAACTTAAATTATGTTTAGTTGAAATCAGATTAATTAATTGAATCATTCAAATTTTCGTAGATTTCTTGCTGTCCGCTCCAGAACGGTCGTTTGCGGAAACAATAATAGGAAGGCTTTGTCCAGCCTTGGACACCTTTTAATAAGATAATGATAATGATGTTGTTATGAATATTTATACAATATGTAAAGAAAACCCCGTCCGACCCATAAGGACAGCGAAGGTTATGTAAACAGATGACTAAATAAAATATGAAATTTTACATAATCGTCACACATAATAATAGTAATGATTTTTGCATTTCTTTTTTCCGTGAATTAATTCCTATTACCCTAAATATGGTAATTTTTAAAAAAAGTGACAACACCATTTTTGCCGGTATTATTATGAGCGAATAGTGATGCGACCACGTGCCGCGTGCCCTGTCCCCCTTCGCTCGCACATGCATTGCCTACCGCACATGTATAAAGTTACCTATTTTTACGAAATAATATTTATTTTATTAGGGGATTCTTTTTAAGTTTAGCCCCGCTTTCTAAGCATTAGTGGAATCAGTTATCGATACCTAACAATACCTTCACGGATCCGACAGGGTTTTCTTTATATATTGACATATTGTTTGTTGGTCTGTCTCACGTTCTACATACGATACAGATAAAAAAATGCTTTTGCATTTGATAGTTAAATTTTCAAGGAAGGCTATAGGCTACATAATATCATGCTGTGACTCTGAGGAGCTCAACAAAAAATCAGAATGAACGCTAATCAAAAACGTAGTAATAGAGCGGACACATGATGTGGGTACATCGGGTCGTCTCGAAGCACATAAACTTCACATGGAAAAAACCGCGAACAGAAGTGAGTATAATATACAATAAACATTATTCATTTTATAATTAATCCTCATAAAGTAATGTTGCCACATTACGGTCGTACTAATTCTAACTAATCGCCCGCTATCATAATTTATTGTAACGCCCGGATAATTCTGATTAATTACATTGACAGTTTCAATTCATGTAAAATTAATTATATACATATATTTGATTAATATCTACTTATATAACACTTATAAATATGCATACTCTCCGAAATAAATTATATATTATTATTCCGTTTAATTTCTATACATATTAAACTATTTTTTTAAACATTGCAAAACAAACATTTGAAACTATAAAAAATAGTGATCCGTTGATCTCGGGAACAGGGTCCAAGCTACTGGTGGTTAGGGCTCTAGAGATAGGAACCTCAACACATCGAGGAGTAATGCCTTTTGAATCAGGCCATTGATCCAATCACTTAACGAAAGCCTCGATAGTTGTTGGTTGAAGCTTTCGGCTTTCAGACCATTGGCCAATATGACAATCGGTACAATGAAAGCCGAGTGTGCTGTTGTCAAAATTATGCAGGCTTACCTCGCGTCTTAATCAAATTCCATCGCCGCGCAAATTCGCGATTGCTGCATTCTTATGGCATATTGACTTCGGTGCCGGACCAGACCTGGTTACGCTCACAAACGTCGTTTTCCGGTTTACCCAGTCAAAGGTGACATGTGATCAATGATGAGCATATAAATGCGTGACAGTTACTTTTGTTTAGGGCGCAGTTTTTATACTTTTGAAGACCAGTGGTAGCCCAGTGATAACGGTAAGAAAGCTGTAAATTCGAAGCCTGTCGGCATTTTACTCTGTGTATATTATTTCAACACCGCTGCTCTCAACAACGGTGAATGAAAATAATGCACTGAAACTGATATATCACAAAATCGAAAACATATGATATATACCCGCATTGGATCCGTATAGACGGCTCCGCCCCAGTGTTAGTAAACTTAAATTTTTTGGACGGAAAAATCTTGCTCTAAACAGAAATATTACCCATACTCCGTACCACATAAAATATTTTTTTATTATAAAATATAATTTGCGTGGCCACTGAAAATAATTAATGCAAGTTAAAAATCATTTTCAATATTACATAATACATAATTAGCCTATAATGTTAACACTTCTAGTACACAGGCCACCTCTCAATGAGAGGAAGTGGGCCATAATTTACCACGCGGGCCCAGTTTTGGTTGGTAGGTGTCACAAGTCTTCGAAGTTTTTCGTTTAGAGGACATCTGGGTTACCTCACGATTGGTTACTAAGCTTAACACATTCAAAGAACTGGGCAGATAATGATATTTTACTAACTTCATCATTATCACCTCAGCGTTACTCCCAGTCGCATCTAAGACTTTCAGCTTTGGAGTCTGGGGTTTGCTTTACCAGTCTAACTGCTGATTTGGCTAAACGTCGATAATTTTCCGTGAAGCGACTGCCATCTGACCTCCACAACCCGAAGTCGATATCGAAGCATTACAGCTAGACCAATTGTTGAACTTTTTGTGGGCTCCAGTACCTCGTTACGACTGCCATTAGAAGTTTGTATGGCAACTGGGACCAACGGCTTAGCGTACTTTCCGGGGTACGACAAGACCAGAGCAAATATTCATATTCAATGCGTACAACGATATGTTACTAACTTATCCGGCAATAATGTATTTCATACAATAGATAATAATTATTTTCTGTTGAGGTGCTCTCATTGAAAACCAATTAAGTTAATGTTACAATACAGTTGACTGTTTCCAAACTAATGTTTAATTTAAACGGCTGTCACAGATTTTATTTATATCTATGGTCTCGAGATAAAATGTCGTCCGACACAATGATATTTTTAATCTGTAAAGCTTAAGTTTTAGATTCATTTGGAAAGGCGAAAGTAGTAATTATTGGCACCTCATGAGATACTTTTTAATTAGGTAGGTAGATACATAACAAAATATAATAGCTTAGATAATATAGGACGCTTCAGTTTTTTTTTTGTTTGTGCGTTGTCAAAATCATAACTACCTCTGCCATCTTGTTTTGGCAATACAATTTGTTTTTAAATTTATAAAATGTTTACCAACAACTTCAATATAGGTCATTTAGGCGCGTTTTTGGTGGGAGAGGTCATCAAAATGTCTTCTCTCGCTCTGGGCGGAACCCGTGTTCCTTCATTAGCCTGTGGGCTATGGCATGTCTTACGAACAACTCACGGCCTTCCAAACAACTGGAGGCATCTCATCATCCGTTAACTTTTTTGTTGTGTTTAGTTCAGTTTAATTGTCTCGTACAGGACGCGTCACAATTAATAGTTTTCTTTTTTCTGACTTTGGCGTATTATGATCCTTGTATTAATCTTAAATAAGTATACAAGTATGTATACAGTATTGATGACGGAATATGTTAATACTGTTTCCAGGGAGTTTCAGGTCCAATTCTTCTTCCTCAGGACCTAGTT
The DNA here is from genome assembly GCA_037179545.1 of Sesamia inferens. Lineage (NCBI taxonomy): Eukaryota > Metazoa > Arthropoda > Insecta > Lepidoptera > Noctuidae > Sesamia > Sesamia inferens. The sequence goes on along the minus strand of CM073929.1, from coordinate 9,880,340 downwards.
TTGACTGGATGACTAGTTTCGTGAAATGTTTGGCCAGACAATGCCAGAGATCTGTGCTTACTTCATAAAACCCTTTCCCTACAAAGCATATTCATAAAAACATTCATACACAGTAAATACTACCTAGTTACTATTCTGCTATACAAGGCATTGAATAATATGTAGATACATATTTTTATACATATTTTTCTTGGTGGTAGGCCATAACATCGGCAGCCGGCAAAATTTACCACCCACCAGACAAAGCCTTGCCGCCAAGCGATTTGTCGTGTTCCGACATGATGTCTGGTGAAGCCGTACGGAAGAAGCAGAGCAGAAGAAGTCTGAGCAGTTGTGTTACGATGTGTGCCGGGTACGATGCGCCAAAAGTCGTTGTGTTGGGAGTTTGGTCGTGGATGGTCTTCAGATCAATCTCCCTTTGGCGCAGCATCGTTGGTCGTGTTGTTGGGTTTAACATTGCATCACCTCGCTCAACTGCCGTCTTCCTTCCTTTTCGCTCCGTTTTTTTGAGTGAATAGGCTCTTAATAAACTAGCGCGCTTTACCATCAACGATCGCATCACTGCTTACCATCAGGCGGGATTGCGGTCAAGCGCTAGTTTATAATTATTAAATATATAAATATTATATCTGTTATACGCTGAATCAACATGACATGCCGCAAAATAAAAATTCACTCTTATTAATTTATTTGTATCAATACTGCAATTACATTGCAGTTTTCTAAATTGAACAGAGTAAATAAAACATACGTAAATAACGCAAATTGAATGTAAACTTACCATTACCAAAATAATTACTTCGTTTACGTACAGCAATAATACAAAACGAATTTTGTGGCTTGCAAATAATCAGGTTTTTGCTTAACCGTAATTAATAAAATGGTCACTATTAAGCAATTTGGGCAGACATCTAGATTTTTAATTAAAAGATTTGCGGGCTGGTGCGTAACAGTGAAATAATTCCAGTAGTTCAATAGGTTTAACGTTGACAGTAACAGCACTGTCGCCATTAACGTTTCAAAAAAAGAACGCCTTACCAACAAAGGTACTGGCCACAAACATAAGTAAAGTGCTATTAAAAGAAAAGAATGTTCTGGGATACATTTTTTCAAAATTCGTTTTTTTTATGTAAATACTGGCCTCGGTTGTATTTTTCGCAAATTTACACCTAACAAGCACGTTATTCTTTCAGTTTCTTTAAGAAAAGAACAGCAGATAATAAGTCGTTTAGTCGTACATATTATTCTTCTTCTCTTTCTTCAGCCTATAGAGATCTGCTCACTGCTGGACAAAGGCCTCCCCCAAGGCTTTCTAATCCGGTCTTGTGCAGCCCGCATCCATCAGCTTCCCGCGACCTTCACCAGGTTATCGGCCTTCCGGTACGTGACCGCCATTCCAGAACCATACTGCCCCATCGGCCATCGACCCCGCCCACTGCCACTTAATTTTAGCGACTCGAGGAGCTATGTCGGTGACTTTGATTCTTCTGCGGATCTCCTCATTTCTGATTCGATCGCACAGAGAAACTTCGAGCATAACTCTTTCCATCGCCCTTTGTGTGACTCTGAACCTTCGTATGAGGCCCATTGTGAGTGACAACGTTTCATTTCCGTACTGGCAACACACACACACCCATAAATGCATAAGAAATAAAATTTTATATCGCTTAGTAGTACGTGTGGGTTATCTGTGTAATATTGAACTCAAACACACACACGCACTGGCTGCGCGCTCACACAGTTAATAGCAATGAAGTCCTTAGCATGCCACTGGAGTTTTGAGCGTTTATTGAAACTCGTTTATGTTTAAAAAACAATTCTAAGAGTGAGAATTTAAAATTCAGAGACCATATACATATTGTTAGTAACCATGTTTTTGATCACGTCTAAACTGTATCAGTATCTTAATTTGACATGACTAATGTTTTATTTAGTCCTTTTCTTACTTAGTCCACTTTGTGAACTTTCTTTATATTATGATTCTTTTTCGTGATTTCGCTATATGAAAAATATCTGGTAAATTTTTTCTCCAAACTTCTATTTCACCAATAACGTGTTCACATGATTACTTCCGTGCTTAAACTAACTTTAAAAACTATACAAACTACTCTATAGATACCCCGCTTCGAAGAATCGCAAATCTCGAATTTTAACAGAGTTTGGACTGTATTTCAGAATGTAACTACTTAGTTACTTTCTGAATTACAGCCTAAACTCAGTTGAATGGCAAAAGCAACATCATTTGTTTTATAGTGTTATCAATAATATTACATGCGAATAACGCGTCAGAATGACTTCACGCAAATGTTGCATCTCGCAAGCAAAGTTCGCCGCACAACTATTATAAATGTACATAAAATTTCCCGACGTATATCGTCGCGCATGTGCGCGCCACACACAACAACAGTTACATACTCCCTTTTCTACGGAGAATGACTAAGCTTTACACCCTGTCCCTCATACCTCCAAAGTTTGATATTTATTTTGTTTTTTTTTTTTTTAATAGTTATAAACTAGCACTTGACCGCATTCCCGCCTGATGGTAAGCAGTGATGCGAACGTTGATGGTAAAGCCCGCTAGTTTATTAAGAGCCTATTCACTCAGAAAAACTGAGCGAATAGGAAGGAAGACGGCAGTTGAGCGAGGTGATGCATTGTTAAACCCAACAACACGACCAACGATGCTGCGCCAAAGGGAGATTGATCTGAAGACCCTCCACGACCAAACTCCCAACACAACAACATTAGGCGCATCGTACCCGGCACACATCGCAACACAACTGCTCAGACCCGTCCGCCGAACGGCTTCACCAGACATTATGCCGGAACACGATAAATCGCTTGGCGGCAAGGCTTTGTCTGGTGGGTGGTAACTTCTGCCGGCGGCCGATGTTATGGCCTACCACTTTTCCACCACCAATTTGCTACCAATTTTCAATATTGAACATTGGTGTTGTCTGTTACCAGTACAAATGTTGGGTGGAGAGATTCAGTTCAGTTTGATCTATAAATATTCATACAGAAAATGAGAAAATATCTATATTATTTAAATAACAGCTTTTTATTCAATAGACATAAAATATACGCGATATTTGTAACTTCTTTTATATATTTTTGTTTTTATCTATCTGTCCGATTGTTCCGACTAATTTCTGAAAAGAATCTAACCCGTTATGATGTACTTACTTACTTTTAACGCTGGAAAAAAAACACATACCACGCGAGAGATGTAGTATCATTAATAACTAATATAAATCTACTCTCATATAGATAAGTTTTGTTACAGGAATCTGAAGCTTGGATTCTTTTTATACATCATTATCTAGTGCTTGATGGCGATGGTGCCTGATGGTAAACGGTGATATAATTGCTGGTGATAAAGCGGACAGAAGACAGTTAAATTGTAATCAGACGGAAAGACCGTTGCAAGCAAATTATTTCAGTCCTTCGACATACGCGGTATAAAAGACGAGAAACGCTTCGTTCGGATTCTTTGTTCGGTTTGCTACCGTTCTTTATTATTTGAAATCGCCACTGAATCAAAACATTGACATTTGAATTGCGTGTATTGTATATACAACATAATTTTTTGTTTATGCGAAACCCGAATCACGTGTCCAGTATTTTTAAGTAAAGAATTTTCAAAATTAAAGAATGTACAAAATTTCAAAAAGATATAATGAAAAATAACAAAGTTATGAGCTTGCTATTCTACTTGGTTGTCCCAACAAAAATATGGTCATGGCTCTGCTCGGGCGGGCGAGCGCGGTGCGTTGACCTCTAGCGTCAGCTATGGCGCGCGCGCGCAAGTACTAATGGTCTATTGTAACCGCTCGGTAACCACTCTGCAATAAATTCTAAATGTATTTGGGAAAAAATATAACATGGTGTAAAAATGATTGGAATAGATTCAGTTGCTTATTCTGAAAAAAATATATTCAGGTTTTGTAGAATCAAAAAAATAACATAGTATAAATATTAAAAGCAAACATTTTGTCTGAGTAAACTAGAATGGTTTTTATTACAAATGTTTACAATGACCGCCACAGAGCAAATACTTTTTATTGACTTTCCTCATTTTATCAGTTCGTAGCGATTAGACAATAATATACGTATCGCAACCAACTGGATAAATATACCGTTTAGTCAACCGCCTGCCCAAATACTCTTAAACCAATGGTTGTTTGTGTATGTGATTTTAAATGTTTGTAAACGCACACGATACCGGAGTAATCCCTTATGTGGGGCAACATCATCATCATCAACCTTTTTTTATGGGCCCATTGCTGGGCATAGGTCTCCTCTCATACAGAGAAGGATTGAGCGTAATCACCACGCTTGCTCAATGCGGGTTGGCGATTTCAGACTTAAAGTCCAGGTTTCCTCAAGATGTTTTCCTTCACCTTCAGTCATTGGTGTCCAAGATATACTTAGATAGTACATATAACTTTAAAAAAGTTGCATTGGTACTTGCCTGACGTGAAATCGAACCTGCGCACTCATACTTGAGAGGCTGGTGTTTTAACCACTACCACGACTTTGTGTGGCAACGTTTTTTAATAATTAATGAAAGTATAAGTAACGATTCACAGCTTTTACTTTGGAGCCCGGGGTCTGCTAAATACAAATATAGTGTAGGGATGTTTCCTGGGTAAAAAAAAATTATCCTATTTAGTCTGTCATTCAGATTATAGAAAGATATTGGATACGTATATTTTGTTTTATCAAATCAATAAAAATTGACAAATATAAAAGGCATCAAAGACCAGGAGTGGTGGCTGGTGACGTCATTCCTCGCTAAAAAGTGTAGCGTGCAGTGTCGTCACACGAGTTTTCAACGCACTGTCTCGTCTTCATTTTTTGTTTATATGAAAAAATAATAAATAGAAGTCACTTTTTTGAAAATCAGACTGAAATGAAATTAAATGAAACGATTTCATTTCATTCACATCACTCCGATCCGATCACTTTTACACGTCATATGCTCTCTTTTTTTTAAACTAGATGAAGCCGGCATTTCCTAACTGACTGCCTCTGAGAAGAAATAGCCGAAAGAAACTCAGAGATCATCGTCTTTTTTCAAGTCCAGACATTAAAAACGAAAATGTTTACAATAATTTACGTTTTAATTACGCATATTGCTTAATAACAATGCTCAACAGAGCGAGCAGTTCCAAGCTTTTTTGCCTTCTAAATAATCTGTGATTTTATTATACCCCTTTTTGCAAAGTTTGACCTTTATATATCTTTTAAATCGTTTAATGGGTAAGTTTCGAATGTCCATAGGAAGCTTGTTGTAAAAGTGTATACATTGACCCATGAACGAGTTGCCAACTATGTGGAGACGAGTGTGATGTACAGCAAGATTGTGTTTGTCCTGGTATTTATATTATGAATATCGCTTATTTTCTTAAAATGCGATATATTTTTATTTACATATGTACATACGATTTTCAAATATATATTGTGAAGCTACAGTCAGAATGTTCACCTCTCTGAATTTTTCTCTAAGAGAATCTCTAGGACCAAGGTTGTAAATGGCTCGAACAGCCCTTTTCTGTATAACAAAGATGATATTGATGGGTTCTTCTCTGGGGAACTTGTGCGGAAGTTCCCCAGAGAAGAACCCCATAAGTCATAAGACTATGAAAAGAACTAAAATAAAAAATTCTGGCTGTATCCACATCAGTTAGGTATCTGTCTAATTTTCTTAACAGCAAAGGCGGCAGAACTGAGTCTACCCGACAGCTTCTCAATTGACGGACTAGTTAGTATTTTTTAGTCAACTACCCTATCGGTTAATTTGAAACTAACTACGCCACGCGGTTTCATCCGCATAAGTTTTGATCCCGTCGGAGTACCGGGGCAAAAAGATGTCAATCCCAGTTATAAACCACCTGTGTGCCAAATTTTATGCATAAATCCTCAAAAACTTTCACTCCTATAAATTATAAACGTCCACACTCTTTGATGGTAAAGCGTGCTAGTTTATTCAGAGCTCATTCACTCTAGCCTTGAAGACACTCAAATTGTCATGTCATTATCAACCTTTTATCGTCCCACTGCTGGGCACAGGTCTCCTCTCATACAGAGAAGGATTGAGCGTAATCACCACGCTTGCTCAATGCGGGTTGGCGATTTCAGACTTAAAGTCCAGGTTTCCTCAAGATGTTTTCCTTCACCTTCAGTCATTGGTGTCCAAGATATACTTAGAAAGTACATATAACTTTAGAAAAGTTACATTGATACTTGCCTGACGTGGAATCGAACCCGCGCACTCATACTTGAGAGACTGGTGTTTTAACCACTAGGGCACCACGACTTTGTGTGGCAACGTTTTTTAAAAATTAATGAAAATATAAGTAACGATTCACGGCTTTTACTTTGGAGCCCGGGTCTATCGGTTAATTTGAAACTAACTACGTCACGCGGTTTCATCCGCATAAGTTTTGATCCCGTCGGAATACCGGTATAAAAAGTATCCTAGATGTCAATCCCAGTTATAAACCAAATGTGTGCCAAATTTTATGCATAAATCCTCACAAACTTTTACTCCTATAAATTATAAACGTCCACACTCGTTGATGGTAAAGCATGCTAGTTTATTCAGAGCTCATTCACTCTAGCCTTGAAGACACTCAAATTGTAGTGTGACGGAAACGCCGCCGCTGGCAAATTGTTCCAGTCCCTCGATGTAGGCGGTATAAAAGAAGAAGCGAAACACTTCGTCCGGATCGTAGTGGTGTTAATAACGTAAGGGTGGAAAGTCGCTGTACGACGGGTCGTCCGATGGTGGAACGGAGATGGGGGAATTAAATCATGTAATTCCCTTGCACACTCACCAGAATTTATCCTATAGAAGGGGCGCGACCTGGTATCGGGTCACCAAAAAAAAAGACCGGGTCGCATCATTTTGGAGGCAATGCTGCGACTTTAATATACTAACTATTATGTGACATTATGGAATGCAATAAAGTATTGAGTATAATATGATCACTGGAAGGGCGAATTGTAGATATTGTATTTGTAGGTATTCTATAGAGCGCGCGGGGGTCGGGAAGGGTCCACTTTGTAGCCCTTCCCACACCCGTGCGTATAATATTCGGTACCTTACATATTTTTTTTTTACTAATACCCATTTTAGTTGGGTGCAGAAACTTAAGCAGATCACGAAGGAGGAGTATGAAATTTACCGGGTCACGGTAGAACAAAGTTTGGGAAACGCTGGGATAGAGTATATATTAGGCGGATTGTAGAAAGGATAGAATAAATGCCTCGTATTTAGTAGGAGTACAAACTACATCAGGTCACCTATTACAATCCTTTACTCCTTTTTTCTCGTTTACTACATGTAAACGCGAGTACTACTCGCCTGACTTGTTTTAAGAATATCACCAATAGGGTCCTTGTATGTTCTTTTCCGTCCCTTATTGAAAGAATATCACCAATAGGGTCCTTGTATGTTCTTTTCCGTCCCTTATTGAAAGAATATCACCAATAGGGTCATTGTATGTTCTTTTCCGTCCCTTATTGGAAGAATATCACCAATAGGGTCCTTGTAAGTTCTTCTCCTTCCCCTATTAGAAGAATATCACTAAGAGGGTCCTTGTATGTTCTTCTCCATCCCCTATTTGAAGAATATCAGCAATAAGATAATTATATGTCCTCCTCCATCCCCTATTTGAAGAACCATTACCAGGTCAGATCAGTCCACCTCTTGTGAAACTATGCAACATTACGTCTTCCACTGTTGAGTCACCACTGCAGAACCAGGTCCATCAGACATCTGCTTTGTAATCTATGTGCCCATACTAACTTGGTAACAGTTTCCTCTCCCGATTTTTTGTGGTCGGTAGGCAGGCATTTAAAAAGGTTTCCATGAAAAAGTATTTAACATTTAAAAATATTCTTAACGAAGGCTCTCAAGCCCAATAGGGTGCAGGCGTGCCCATGAATAATTATTTGACCCTCTCCAATTAAAAAGTGCCGAGTGGGTACAGGTATTTAGCACTTCACAAACGTTGATATTTGTGAGTCATTTAGCAAAAATTAAAAGGGCTAAGGTTATGCTGCATATATATGTGACCCAGACCTAGACGACAGTTTAATACAATTATAAAAAGTTTTTAATATGATACGGGTATTATTAGACATACCGTCTGTACCTACGTACTGCTACTGATGATGGAGATTTAATTAATAAACAAGTATTTTATATTTTCAGTAACTGTACAGTAAAATAACTAGTAGACTACTCATTTTATAATTATTATCTTCTACGGCATTTGGTATGATTTCGTAGCCGTAACTACGGCGTAGCAACTGCTACGAAACACGAGCAACTTGTCATTTCTATAAATAGGCTGATATAATTATGTGCTTGGCTATAAAAATATAATTTATTTTATTTATTACTTGTTTATAATTATAATAAAAACCTTACGCATAGCTTCTGATGCTCAAAAGTGCCCATGTTGGTTTATGTGAAATAAATATATTTTTATTTGATTTGATTTAATTGTATCTGAAAGCTTAGCATCGCTAATATTCTTAAAGCTAAAATGCTGATTGATATGATAAAATAAGTCGTGGTGGCCTAGTGGTTAAAACACCAGCCTCTCAAGTATGAGTGCGCGGGTTCGATTCCAGGTCAGGCAAGTACCAATGTAACTTTTCTAAAGTTATATGTACTTTCTAAATATATCTTGGACACCAATGACTGAAGGTGAAGGAAAACATCTTGAGGAAACCTGGACTTTAAGTCAGAAATCGCCAACCCGCATTGAGCAAGCGTGGTGATTACGCTCAATCCTTCTCTGATTGATAGGAGACCTGTGCCCAGCAGTGGGACGATACAAAGGTTGATGATGATGATGATGATGATAAAATATACTACTATTCGATTTTGCCGATGACTTAGCGTTTTTCAATTTCACTATCATTCGCTTCTCACAGTAATAATTCACGCATAGTCGTAAAGACTACTTCAAGATAAAAAGAATATATTTATCGAAAAGAAAGAAAGAAAATACATTTATTCAGCACTGACTAAAAGACATACAAAACTATTGTAGTCACTTCGCTTGAACCAACGAATATCCACTATCCATTTTATAGTCCTCTTTATATAAATATCCCAAGAAGCAACATAAAGTTTATTCCCAGTAAACGCTAGACTATCGTTATTTCGTCACTATTTCGTCGCTTCGGTTTTATTGCAATTTATAGATGGATACATAGGAAGATATATTTTCTCAATAAAAGATGGCAGTAAAAACGATACGGACGGTATTCAATTAAATGAATATTGATGTAATTCAATATAGAGTGTAAATAAAACGTAGAAATCTTAATTTTTTTGGAGTTTATTACGCTATCTCAGCTTCGATTTTTTAGGTAATGAAAAAAAGTCCGCTATGTAGGTAGTAACTCAGCCAAACAGTATGAATGATCTTTAGATCAACCTCTGTGGCATACTATAGTATAAGTGGACAGACATTGATGTGGATTCCAAGATATTGTAACGAATGCACTTTATGTCGATGGCATAAGGTTCAATATTGCGTGACATGCAGTACGTAACTTTTAAGCCCTATATCTTGAGACCTAGGTATTGTAGAGGTACGCATTGTTCTAGAATTAGGATGGCCTTTCGAATGGTACAGATTTCATCAATATAGTCAACGAAGTGTCGACATCGAAATTACTAGAAACCCGTCTCCGGTGAAGTACCTATAGGTACCTGCTGAATGTACCGAAATTATGCGCTATTATTATTGATTCTAAACGGGTCTCGAATGTTCTATCAGCTGACTTATATAAAGCGCCGTGGCGCCAGCGCGGAGTCAGCCTGCATTTGACTATCGAGGCGACAGTGAAGAAGCGATAATTAAGGAGACCCATTTCGAATTCGTGAAGTAACATCTCCAGTGTTGTTGTATGTGTGCGACACGAACTTCGTGGACGTAAAGGAAGACTTCGGTGCGACATCAGCTACGTTCTACTTGTCATTGGCTACGATCGATTGTACGTTGGTTGCCAATAAACTTTGTAACCCTTGGGGGCATTTTAATACCCCTAGCCCGTAACAATATGCTTTTGCACCCCCTATACCTTTGCTGAATGCTTAATCTACATCATAATTATCATTTCAGCTGCAAGACATCCACCGATGATGATATATACCTCTCCCAAAACAATAATCCTAGGCTGGCTGGAATAATCCGCCAAAGGCCGCCGTGGTCCACGCACAATGGTCCACTGAAGGGACTGAGTGCAGAAACCAAACCAGTAACAGTACACCTCTCCCAAGTGTCTCTAAATCAACTGGGTCTGCTCTTCTCGCTTCCAGAGAATTCTTTCGGCTTTCACAAGATGTATGCACCTTCATATAGAAGTCTTCCCAAACGTTATGCCTATTGTTACACATTCGTCACTCTAGAACCTTTCGGACCCATCGTCCATCTATTCTGCGACCAATAGTGCAACTAATCTAAACATAGCATTATATTAAAGGGTCGATTTTCATACTGTCTATGTCACAACGTTGTTATCATCATCATCTCAGCGTTAATCCCAGTCGCATCCGAAGCTTTTTTCAGCTTTTGGAGTCCGGGGTCCGCTTTACCAGTCTAACTACTGATTTTGGCTAAACTTCGATATTTTCCGTGAAGCGACTGCCGTCTGACCTCCACAACCCGAAGGCGATATCGAAGCATTGCAGTTAGACCAGTTATTGAACTTTTGAAGGCTCCAACAACGCGTTACGACTGCCATTGGATGTTCTTTTGGCAATCGGGACCAACGGATTAACGTGCTTTCAAATATTTATTCATGCATACAAATATTTGCACTGCGCGGAGATCAAACATGGGACTCCTTGTGCAGGGGTCGCGTTCGCCACCGCTACGCCATGGAGGCTGCCAAAACGTTGTTTTTTTAAACTATGCCTCAGATTTTGATGTGGTTTCAGCCATCCTGTACCAAATGTATTCATAAATGTTTACATGCATAACTTAAGACAATGTTTATTTCTTTCTCGAGAATTAACTCACTGACACGTTATATGGGTTTATACAATTGTGTTTTTTTTACAATGCATAAATATGTGAGCTGTCACTGTATATGCCTGGGACTTTTATTTAGGTAATAAGTTTTTACTTATTTGCATTTCCCTTTTTCATTCATTTTTTGTTCGCTAATGTTTTGGCGTGGCTATCGGGCATGTGGTGGATAGTTTCATTTAATGTTCTATGTTAGTATTGTATAAAGTCATGCATTTTTTAATGAACAGACAGCTGTGCTACTGGAGTGTTTGTTCCACCACTTGTTCTTCTCTGTAAAAGCACTAGGAAGTAGCGTTTTGAGGGACAGTCTTATGTAATATTGACATTCAAAAGGTGCTGATTCTCAGCCTAATTTGAATACATTAATTTATTTTTTGATTTTCATCTTAAAATTACATACAATAAAAAAGGTCTCGATGTTTCATCAACTCGTAAAAACGAGCAAAACATACGCAAGTATCAAATAAATTACAGGTCATTTTTAGTGACACTACTTTCGAATTATGCCAGTCATTCTAATCTGAGATTTAAAAGTTTTATGTAGATTCAAATGTTCGCAATGCGGCGGTCTGCGCAATAAAAATGGAACCTAGAAAATAGATCCATATTTTAACCTAAGCTAGTAGCTGATCTTTTTCAAGAGATTTGTTCCGAATCTAGGTTTAAGGTAAAAGTATGACTTGTACATATATATTAGGTATATTTTTGGTACCTATATATAAGTTGTATGTACATGAAATATTTTAAAGGAATCGTTGATTAAGTGCTAGCATAACAGCAATTTTTATTTTGTTGGATTGGGGTAAAGCATTAAATTGGAGTGAGCGCGACCGATCCGACACCTTGATTGATTTCAGTTTTCACTTCTGTCGATCAGTCCCGCGTCTGTAATTTTTTATCAATGATTTATAACGTTTTTAATTAAGATAAAATAAATTAAATTTGAAAATTGTCTGTTTTTTTCCATAAAATCTTCACACCGCTTAAATGACAGTGAATATACGTAGCTAATCTAGCGTAATGTATGTAAAAAATTAGAAGTATTTATTATTTATGTGTTTTTGTTAATGACAAACTTATTGCTTCTATGTCTGCTTTTCCTCCGCCAACGGGTGATTTTCTTAAAATGTTTCGTGTATGAACACAATGCCATTTTGTACTTTGGAAACATCCACAACCCTTTTTCATCCACAGCTGGGCATAGGCCATTCTTGTCTTATTCCAATCCCAATCTCAACCAGGTTTTGCCCGAAAAGGGAACAATGTTTTCCGCCCCTGTGTTCTATAAAATAGGCAATTTTCTAAACAGAACAAGATAATGAAGTTATAACCGCTTTTACTCACTAGTCTTGACTATACTTTTTCCGTTTTGATTTTCAATCTAGGTGCTAAACCAAGCATTGAAAACTATAGTATTAGGAAAAACATAAATTATTTATTATATTCTGATAACTTTAAAACGTACCAAAAACAGGAAGTATCAAGGGAAACTAAATTACAGCAGTTACGATAAAACTGCTCAGAACATTCCTGAAACAAAATGGAGGAATATCCACGTTTCTATCTTTAGCCTGCAGTAATTTTATCTATACCCGGAGTTAATTACTCCTCTGGGACTAAGACAAATATCTAGACAGAGACACAGGATAGGGGTTGGAATATAAAAGCCTGCAGAATGCGCGCAGAATCGCGTAGAGTGCCGCAGTCTAGTAAAGTCCTTCTCACAATGATGATCTCAGCCGAAATACGCTCATTGATACTTACACCTCCTTGTAGTATCACCATAAAGTTTTGCATAAAGTTGTTTTACAGTCATCGCCATAATTTCATCTGAAAAACGTCCACTGCTGTACAGTATGTTAAGAAAACCCTGTCCGACCCGTGAAGGTGTTGTTAGGTATCGATAACTGATTCTACTAATGGACATAAAACCGGGCTAAACTTAAAAAAAATCCCCCTAAAAAAATAAATATTATTTCGCAAAAAGAGGTAACTTAATAAATGTGTGTTAACCACCCTTCCGCGGGCGGCTGGCGGCAGTATTGTCACTTTTTTAAAAATTAAAAAATTTCGGGGAAGTTGGAATTAATTCGCGGGAAAAAAGATTATTTCAAAATTCATTTGTATTAGTACTATGATGATTACGTAAAATTTTATATTATATTTGGTCATGGGTTTACCTAACCTTTATTATCCTTATGGGTCGGAAAGGGTTTTCTTAACATACTGTACACAGGCCATTTTTTTCAGGGTGAAATATCCTCATGGATGCCAACCTAGGGCGGCGGGGTCTGTCAGACTCTTACTGACTAAAACCTGCCCCTGTGTTCCATCTCATATCTATGTCAGGGGTCGAGGGAATGATACTTGCACAACTCCTGACTAGTGCCGGCCCGCCGTGGGGAGTTTCCTTGGGTAAGGGGGTTAAGTGTTCCTCCCCGCGCGACTCACGCTGGACAATGGCCTTCCCCCAGCACCTGTACTTCGGCCGGTTCCAGCGGCTTTCATAATGTCGTCGGTCCCCCTTGACGGACGCCTTCCAAAGTCTTCCATTACACGGTTGTGGGCCAAAACCATTGGCTCGGCATTTCAGTTCCATTGGCCATCTGCTCTACGAGTTATCGGCCCACTGCCGCGTAAGTTTGGAAGTTATTCGGGTTAAGTAATAAGTGGGCAGGCCACATTGCTCGTAGAACCGATGGCCGATGCGGCAGTAAGGTTCTGGAGTGGCCGCCACGTACTGGAAAACGCAGCGTAGGGAGGCCCCCAACAAGGTGGGCCGATGACCTGGTAAGGTCGCGGGAAGCCAATGGATGCGGGCAGCACAGGACCGGGCAGCGTGGAAAGCCTTGGTGGAGGTTTTTGTCCAGCAGTGGAAATCTATAGGCTGAAGAAGAAGCAATAAGTTTAGAAACCGTGGCCCTGGCCTACAGGCAAGTGAAGGAACACAGGTGGGTGAGTTTATGTGTTTGTAAGCGCACCCACGGTACAGGAGTGATTCTTATTGTGGTTGCTCCGTTTATATAAAAAAAAGAAAAAAGCATGGTGGATGGTGGTGATAGGCCATAACATCGGCCGCCGGCAGAAGTTACCACCCACCAGACAAAGCCTTGCCGCCAAGCGATTTGTCGTGTTCCGGCATGATGTCTGGTGAAGCCGTACGGAGGACGGGTCTGAGCAGTTGTGTTGCGATGTGTGCCGGGTACGATGCGCCTAATGTTGTTGTGTTGGGAGTTTGGTCGTGGAGGTTCTTCAGATCAATCTCCCTTTGGCGCAGCATCGTTGGTCGTGTTGTTGGGTTTAACATTGCATCACCTTGCTCAACTGCCGTCTTCCTTCCTATTCGCTCAGTTTTGAGTGAATAGGCTCTTAATAAACTAGCGCGCTTTACCATCAACGATCGCATCACTGCTTACCATCAGGCAGGATTGCGGTCAAGAGCTAGTTTATATATATTAAAAAAAAAAAAAAAAACATTAAAAGTCTGACACGCCCTTCCGCTCCGCCCAGAACGGAAGAGGTTAATTGATGATTCTCATCCGTTTGGATCGGGTCATCATCAAGTTTGGAAACCTTGGTTCTCCTGTGGATCACTTCATTTCTATTGCAGTATTGATAACTTTGCGACAAAAAAACACCAACCGCGTAGGCTAATTTTGACGATACTAATATGCGAATCTTGTGAATGTCATTATATCACACACACACGCATTGGTTGATACATATACGATATCATAATGTATGTAAGAGGTCTCTTGTCTATAAATAGAATCCAATAAAAGAAGGCATTCTGTATATTTATTTTATTACAAATTTTAAAATAAACTTTTCTCGAGGCGGCGTGCGTCCAATCTCGGTGATGCCTCGGCGGGCACTGACCGGCCGTTGCGAGTTCTTGAATGCTAGATTTTGTACACAATTGTTCCTTATAAAAAAAAAATTAAAAAATGTATTTTCATAGAACACTAAAAAATAATATTACCTACTTATCTTTTTGTATAATTTTTACATCGTTTACCATGTAATTTTTTCAGGGTAAACGTTTATAATAGCAATTTAGTGTCATCTTTATGATTTTTTTTTTCGAACAAATTATTTGAATTCACGTTTCTATCTTCACTGAACTCTAGACAATGTGTTCAACATTCCTGAAATATTTTCTTTTTACGCGAAATTTCAATTTTTCCTGGATTTACAGATGTTTAAAAAAGTGAAACAGTAGTACAACCTCGCCTTAACCTAATGGACAGAATATGTTATTTATTAGCACAGCATACTCCCTAACACTGCTCAAGGTCACTCAAAGTGCAATTGAGAGGCCTATGCTTGGGGTTTTACTGTGTGATTAAGTCAGAAATGAGGAGGACCGATGCCCGATGGGGCCGCGGGAATCTCGAGTAGCGACCACGCACCGGAACACGGAGCGTGGATAGGCTCGCGACGACCTGGTGAAGATCGCGGGAAGCCGCTGGATGTGGGAGGCGCAGGACCGGTTGTCGTAGAGACCGTTGGAGGAGGCGTATGTCCAGTAGTGGACGTCTTTCGGCTGAAATCGTGATAATAATGATGCTAACATACTAGCAGCTGATCTGGTAGTAAGTGGTCAAAGTCACTCATGACTATCTGAAAGGAAGAAATGACGTTTATTTGTGGTAGAAATGACACAAAAAAATTACGAGGAAAATGACTATTCCGCAGACAAGTAATTTTGAATGTCGTATTTCTCAACAGAACGATTTTTTAAAGAAAGGATTGAAAATGGAATCGATGTAATGCTTATTGCTTTAGCGCACTTTAAAACGGAGATAAATCTAATTCGGTATTTAAACCAACCAGTAAAGGTTCATTGCTATTGGCCGAACGCTCGGGCACAGCTATAAACCAACTCCTTAATACCAGGAAGCAAATCGAACTGGCATCTCAGACTTCAAGAAAGTCGTAACATTTGAATTGTAGTCGAATATAAATAAGAATTATTTTACTACGATTTAAATTTTTATTTTTCGAACTTCGATGGAACGCTATGTTGACAGTTTTAAATATCGTCTATTTGATAAATCTTGTCCTATCATTTTTTTTTTATTTATAAACTAGTACTAGACCGCTATCCTGCCTTATGATAAGCAGTAATGTTGATGGTAAAGGATATTAGTTTGTTAGGAGCCTATTCATTCTTGCCTTGAAGACACTTAAATTGTAATGTGACGGGAAGAACCGGACGAAGCGTTTCGCGGAACAATTTGCCAGAGGCGGTGTTTCCGTCTGACTATAATTAAGTGTCTTCAAGGCTAGAATGAATTGGCTCTTAATAAGCTAGCGCCTTGAAGACTTAATAGTAGTCCGAAGGAAAGACCGCCGCTGGCAAATTGTTCCAGTCACTCGATGTACGTGTTATAAAAGAAGAGGCGAAACGCTCCATCCGGATCGTTGTAGTGTCAACAACGTAAGGTTGGAAACTCGCCGCACGACGGGTCTTCCGATGATAGAACGGAGATGACGAAATTAAGTCATGCATATCCCTCGTACACTCTCCAAAATGCATTCTATAGAATATCGCAATATCCTGAATGAATCCGCTTAGACTAGAAACAGACTCCAGGATAGGAAAAATAGGCAGGTGATGATGATGTAGCATGATCGTGTTTCACTTGAGGGTGAGCAGTGGCCAGCTCGTCGTCCGGTAAGGACCAGGCCCGGGTCGACGGCGAGATGTCAGCACATCGTGGTGGGCTCCACGAAGACCGATGCCTCCTGGCCCATGGTTGCGGGTTGGTTAAAAAAGAAACCATGGCCCTGGCGCACAGGCAAGTGAAGAAACACGGGTGGGCAGTAAAAGTCTGACACGCCCTTCCGCTCCACCCAGAGCGGGAGAGGTCATTTAAATAAATAAATAAATAAATATATACGGACAAATCACACAGATTGAGCTAGCCCCAAAGTAAGTTCTAGACTTGTGTTATGGGATACTAACTCAACGATACTATATTTTATAATAGATACATATATAGATAAACATCCAAGACCCAGGCCAATCAGGAAAAGATCGTTTCCCATCATGACCTGGCCGGGGATCGAACCCGGGGCCTCCACGTCGCAGTCAGGCGTGTTGACCGCTGCGCCACGGAGACCGACAAGATTGGTGATTTCCTATCCAAAACTAGAAAAAAATCGTGTTTCATTTCACAGTGACAGTGAGACCAATATCTACGCTTTCGGAAGTACTAATTGGACGAAAATAAAGTGTTGTTAAGCCATGTACACACGTTTTATTTTTCTACTACGGATTAGTCGCCGAAAATAGGAAGTTAACAACGGTCGTGTGTTATATGGATTACTGTAGAAACTTGACGAACGCGTTTTTCCACGGTTCATACGCCGTGTGTAAGCACGATCGTCAGTGTTTTATGGATCCCTAAAGAAGCTTGTTGACACACACGTATTTTCCACGGCGCGGATTATACACAAAGGGTCTTAGTGTGTTTTGGTGTTAGAGAGTACGTGTTATAAGTTATGGAACACGCAAGTTCTCCGGCCGTATTAGTTTTAGAAAGCGAACGAGGCTCAAACAATTTAAGGTTTTTCTTAAGGCTTCTGGAGAGTACAGAAAAGTCGAGAATGTCTTAACTTATTAACTTTATACGGATATTACATTTTTTTTTTCCTTTCATAAGCGCTTTTTTCGAGCAGCCGTGGCTTGGTGGTAGGTATCTAAGCGAATTAAAAGTTGTAAGTCGTTGGTTTAAACCCCATCAGGCGAAAAATAAAATGTAATGCACAGCACTGGTCTCAAAACAGTGAAGAAAAAAAGTTAGGAAACCTGCTGGTTTCCTCACTTCTTTTCTTCACTGTTTTGTCACATGCCTTGAATGTTTTTTGGCTTTAATACATGCTTGTCCTAGAGCCAAAAAACATTCAAGGCATCTGACATCTACGAACCCGCACTGGGCTCACGTGGTAGATTACGGCCCATTCCCTGTCACCGAGAGAAGTCTTGTGTCCCAGGAGTGAACTGAAGTGAACTGGAGTGAACTGTAGACTGATTATGTGTAATTTTATGCCCTTTTTCGATGAACAAAAAAAATTGGTACGAGTATAATCCAAACGCCAAACGTTAAGAATTGAACTCACCGCATCGCAGCGCGTCAAATAAAGCACACTGCAGGATTTTCAACTTACAGCGCTTAACAGAGCGTTGAAAATCCTGTGTACGAAGAGAAATGAAAATAAATTGATATATGTATTTCATAAATCTTCCATCCCATTACTCCGGAATCAGTTCATAAATAAATAAAACGTTACCGAATTAAAACTTAGAATCTTCATAGGACCTATAAGGCCTCTGCATCGAATCTTGCGGGCGGCGGCGGCGGCGGCGAGTGAGCGGCAGAATCTTATGCGTAAAATCAAACGGATCGGTGCTCGAAAACAGCGGGGCGTTGGCAGGCAGCGAGCGGTGTTCTTCTCGCGCTCGAATCTTGCGGGCAGCAGGCGGGCAGCGAGCGGTGATCGAGCGTTAGGAATAAATTTGAATCAAAAAGAACATTTCTTTCGCGAATAAAAACAAATATCTCGTCGACACAATCGTGAACACAACACTACGCGGCTATAGTGACGCCCGATCTGCCCGCTAGTTTCGAGAACGGGTCTTCGATACCCGCCCGCTACCGCTGCCGCCCCGCTGCCCGCAAGATTCGACGCAGCGGCCTAACTTGCGCGTAAAAATATTGAAACCTCTTTTTACCTGTGAAAGGCAACGTAAATTTTACTATCGGCCGATACTTGACGTGTTTCGGCTTGAACCAAATTATCCAGTGTTCGGTATAAGAGTCGATTTACATCGCTCCGGGGAGGCCAATTTATTTTATTTATTTGTTAGGTTAAACAATTAATAAGATGATTTTGATAAACAAAAGAGCACAGGATATTAATTTTGAAATTGCTACAGTAAATCCGAAAGTGATTTGTTTGAGTTTTGATTTCTAGATGGCGTGATTATGAATATACATATGTTCTATAATTTAGGTTTACTGCTAAAGATAAAGATTAATTTTATTATGCAAACATGGGTACCTAAGTAACGATGACAAAAAAAAAATGTATATAATGACATATTCAGCCATGTTTTACCATTTAGGCATGCAGTTTTTTTTAAACTTTCAACTTAAAACTAGAAAATACAGTTTATAAAAATAGTTGAAAACAACATTATTCTAACTTAAAAAAAAACTTTTTCAGTGAGGTACTCACTTATATTATAGTATGCTTTCACCACTAAAAAGCTTCGGAGTCATTTTCTAAACAATTTTAGCGGAAGCTCTTTCCAGCTCTTTGGCAACTTATTATAAATAACTAGATATATGCCGACTAGTCGGTTAAGCTGACTATTCGGTCGCTTTTGTAGTCGGCGAGTAGTCGGTGGCTAGTCGGCAAAAAACGCCGACTAGTCGGCTTTTTACTTTGTAAGTATTTTTCATTAATATGTACTATATCTGGGGAACTGAAATGAAATAGAAACTTAATTATTCATTATTATTTGAATTTTATAATCAATCTTACACATTTCGACAAGTAAAACAAACCAGTCTTTTCTTCAGCAATAATGTCCTAAAAAATACTGGCTTAAAAAGAAGACATACATATTTATAACACCGACAAAACAGAATTAGTATCTTCTTAAAATTAGTATTAATTAACAAAAAAAAGAATATCTTCTTAACTTAAATAAATATTTATTATTTGTTAATCAAATAAAAAGTAGGTATTTTTTAATTACCAACACATTAAAAAATAAACATTCTATATTTTTTCAATATTTTTCAAACTGTTTCAAGAAAAATAAAAAAGAAACATAGGAAATTATATGATTAACCGGACACAATCCAAAAAAAAAAAAAAAATATTTATTAAAGCCTTTTTACAGCCGACTAGTCGGCTAGTCGATCAAAGTGGTAGTCGGCACATCTCTATAAACAATATGTAAAGAAAACCCTGTCCATACGACCCATAAGGATAATAAAGGTTAGGTAAACCCATGACCAAATATAATATAAAATTTTACGTAATCATCATAGAAGCAATACTAATGAATTTTGAAATAATCTTTTTTTCCCACGAATTAATTCCAACTTCCCCGAAAAGTGACAACACCGGTATTATTATGAGCGAATAGCGATGCGACCACGTGCCGCGTGCCCTGCCGCCCGCCGCCCGCGGTAGGGTTGCTTACCGCACATGTATTAAATTACCTCTTTATGCAAAATAGTATTATTTTTTAGGGGATTTTTTTTTAAAGTTTAGCTCGGTGTTGTAACCATTCGTTGAATCAGTTATATTGAATAACTAGAGCCATGCAGTGGACACTTTTCCGCATACGAGTACATAAATGCTGTCTTAGCTGACTATTGACATAGCAAGCTATTGTCGCGTCTATTGCGGGGAAAAATGTCAGCTATACGTCTGAAACTACTCGGATCTGTCTTCACAAACACAGCTACTTCTGGTATGGTCAGACAAGATAATGTCAATCCATACTAATATTATAAATGCGAAAGTATCTCTGTCTGTCTGTCCGGCTTTCACGCCAAAACTACTGAACCGATTTTAGTAAAATTTGGTACACAGATAGTCTAGAGCCTGAGAAAGGACATAGCCTATATAACATCCCGCTATGACCAATAGGAGTAGAGCAGTAACCAAAAACGTTGCGAAAACGGGAGTGAACGCGGGCGTACATATTTAACAGGCGCTTATTTTATATCAACTGAACTCCTGTAGACTGAAGTCCACGCCGACGAAGTCGCGGACAGCAGCTAGTATCTTATATTTTTTAAAGTATGGTTTATAGCTATCAGGAGGTTTCATTTTAAGCATCGCTCGATTGCATCTTTTTTTGCAAAGCTCGCTTGCACTGCAAATAATACATGCGTTTACCTCTAAACTTATTAGTACCGTCGAAGCGTCGATGTCTGCTGTCGACAACGTGCCCCTCGTGTATTTAAGCACCATTCTCAAATAAATGAGTGGTACGTGTTCTATGGCACACACCGACTCTTCAATGGCTGCAGTCGCATCTGCCGTTGACGCATCCTATTTGTGTATACAACTAATTAGTTATTAGTTTATTCGATTTTTAAATTTTGACAGCTATTTCATATCAAACCTATCAAACGGCAATTTTATTCCTCGAATAAAAGTAGCTTCTTCTTCTCAGCTTATAGAGATCCACTGCTTGGCCTCCCCCAAGACTATCCATTATGACCGGTCTTGTGCTGTCCTCATCCATCGGCTTCCCGCGACCTTCACCAGGTCATCGGTCTTGCAGGGGGCCTCTCTACGCTGCGTCTTCCGGTACGTGGCCGCCACTCCAGAACCTGAAACTACCCCACTCCAGAAATTGCCTCATTGGCCATCGGTTCTACGCAATATGCACCGCTTATTGCGACATAATTTTAGCGACTTGAAAAGCTATGTCGGTGACTTTGGTTTTTCCGCGAATCTCATCATTTCTGATTCGATCGCGCAGAGGAACTCCGAGCATAGCTCTTTCCATCGCCCTTTGTGTGACATTGAGCCTTCGTCTGAGGCTCATTGTGAGCGACCGCGTTTCCATTCCGCATGTTATCACTGGCAGCACACACACAAAAGTAGCTGGCGATGATAAAATTAATCCAAATCTTTGTATGTGTGACGACTTTTAATATTATTTAATTTAATTAATTTAATCAATTAATTTACTAACACCCCACACAATACCTTTATTTCCAAACATTTCAGGTAACAACATGAGGTTTAAAACTCACCGAGTTAATTAAGAATGTTTTAAAATCTTTTTACGACAGCATCTGTACGTGGTGCTACATAACGAAATTGCGTTAAAGCTTTCAAACAGTAATAATATCTGTAACCGTATTTATTTAAAGAACGTAAAAAAACAATTTCAACAACATTTAAACACGTTAACAGCCACGTTCCCATATCCGAATTTCATATCAGAAGAAATAATTCAATATGAAATTGTAAAATATTTATTATGAAATTCTAGCCTCAAACAAGAATGCGTGATGTGTGAATCGACCTTATTCGCGTCGTTGGTACGGTTTAAGGCGAAGTTACACACTTTACGGCGCATATTTTTATAAACGCACTTGACTTATTTTATTGGCGAAGTTGAAAAGCTTATAAAACATTCGAGGTATTAATACTGAAGTGATACTTTACTGTAGGTACATAAGTTTATTTTTTATTACGATACTCGTGTTTGCGCTGTATAATTTCGTACAGCGCCATCTGTTGGCGAATAAAAGACTATAATCGGGTTAATATAATGCTTATATTCTTTTGAATTTTATGGTCGATGGTTGTAATATGAAATTTGCACATTTCTTTGAAAAGGTTAAACTAAATTTTATTCCTATAACATATTTCTGCATTGTTAGACTAGACAGTACACGCTTGCAAATTGTTAGAAATTAACGAATCCAGCATTAAGCGCATTCCCCGAGTAGATACATTATTTACTAAAATATAGAACGTATCAGCTTCACATCGGGTTATTATATTCCTCACATTCTTTTGAATTTTACGGTCGATGGTTGTAATATGAAATTTGTACATTTCTTTGAAAAGGTTAAACTAAATTTTATTCCTATAACATATTTCTGCATTGTTAGACTAGACAGTACACGCTTGCAAAATGTTAGAAATTAACAAATCTAGCATTAAGCGCATTCCCCGAGTAGATACATTATTTACTAAAATATAGAACGTATCAGCTACACACCATTTATATTATATAGTTATGTCATGACGACAGACAGCTGCATCATGTGTTAGTTGCCAAGGTAGGTATACAACCTCCAACAAAAATTAATAGCTCAATTTCTCAAGAAGTGGCCTATTAAGTGGCAAAAAATATCAAATCCGATTGGTCCAGTTCCTCAATAGCACGTTAAAACAAAAAAAAAAGACAATTCTTCCGCCTTCAGTATAAATAATTATTGGATTCCAAATACCTTCAATAATCTACACCGTAAATCTAATATAAAACAAATACAATAAATCATTAGGAAAAACAACTTATTCAATTGTACCTTCTATTTGGTACAAACTGTCCAATGTTTTGTTTCGTAGATTCCCCTTGGGTAAGCGCGGTGGGAAGTTAGTGAATTGAATTTTACGATATTGTGCCCAAACTCCCTTTCGTCCTCGTGTGGAATCATTTAAAATTAGTCCCTATAGCAACGGGATGGTTTCCAAAACAAAAGTTCTTTAGTCCGTATTTCTCACCGTATTTCGTTGCAACTTTGTCTTTGTTAAAGTTTAAAAGAGAAATATAAATACTGAAAACCATGACGAAATTGGTCTAGATTATTTATAATCATTCATATTATAGGTAATGATGAGCGACGCAATAATTAAATTGACAAGTAGAGAGCATGGGCAAGTCTTTTGTCCTACAATGAGATAGAAATGGCTAAGAAATAAAATCGAGCAAAATACCGCGACGAATTCCACACGAAAAAAATTAATATAAGTGAATATAATTAAGTGTATTAACAGCATGACCTGCATTGATAAAAATAACTAGTAAAGCTACGTCCCGTTCATCGGAATCCTGAGCTATGAATGGTATTAATCAGTCACTGAGTCAAGCGCAGCCGGTGCGAGATTCAGCGATCAACTTATTAATAGCAGCAGAAAATATCTGGGCTCTTAAATTGCTGGATGTGGGACGCGCAGGACCGATCGTCGTATAGATCCTTGGAGGAGGCCTATGTCCAGCAGTGGACGTTTTTCGCCTGAAATGATGATGATGATGATAATTTTGAGTATTTATACTGATTGTCTCATGAATATGAAGAAGCATAGCTTGTAGAATAAAGATATGTATTATGTGTTTATATTTGATTTTCGTTCTATTCTTTCATACCGGCTAATAACATTATTTAATATTCTGTGTTTCGTAATGTTAATAGAATTATTTTATTCTATCTGGGCTGCTTTGCTGCTTTGCTATTGTTTCTTTTCTCCTCGCCTAACACACTAGGAAATGGCGACGGCAGGGCATTTTGGGGGCTGTCTTACGTTATTTTAATGTTTGGATCGTGCTTGTTCTGAGCCTATTTTAAATAAATGACCTTTGATTTTGTCCACCACGATGAAATATATACTACAGTAGTATAGACTACTGCAAAAAAAAATACGTCGTAATGATGGTACCAGGAAGGCAACCTTTTTGTGACATTGGCACAGAAACTGCATCAAAAAAAAGAAGATGGCGGCACTAGTTTCGATTTTGGGTACGTGCCAAAATCCTTTGGGACTTTCAGTTATTTTTTTTCAACGAAAAGACGGGCCCTCCCGAAAGCAGTTCGATTTTTTGGACAAATCCTAAGTACCCATACTTTATCGGACAGCAAATAGATATCGTGCTTACTCAAAAAAAAAAAAAACTCACATCTGTCATTCATTCTTAGTTTGCGCAAACTAATTTTATATCCGAATGTGAAACGAAGTATCTAAAGGCCGTGACTTCGGCTAAACTAAAGATTCAATGATATTGAGTAGACGCCCCTTACCATGGTAACAATTTTAACAACTTACGTGACAAGGAGTTTCTGCCCTTAACGGTATGAAAAATACTGCCGCATGACACTGCTGGTCTTTATGAAGTGCCGACGGTTTATTGTGCCGGTCTTAAAAGTTTAACGGGTATTGAATTGCTTTTAAAACGTATGAAAATATTTTTGAAATCTGCAGAACAATGGAATTTTATGAATCTTAAAATATGTATTCAGCATCATCATCATCATCATTTCAGTCGAATAACGTCCACTGCTGGACATAGGCCTTGCCCAAGGATCTCCACGACGACCGGTCCTGCGCCTCCCGCATCCAACAGTTTCTTGCGACCTTCACTAGGTCGTCGGTCCACTTCGTCGGGGGCCTACCCACGCTGCGTCTTCCGGTGCAATGGTCGCCGAGAATCCGTCGGCCCCATCGGGCATCGGTCCTATGGGCAATGTGCCCGGCTCACTACCACTTTAGTGTTGCAATTCTTCGGGCTATGTCGGCTACTCTCGTTCTTCTGCGGACCTCCTCTTTCCTGATTCGATAACGTAATATTTAGTAAAAATCATAATATTTTGCAGCGGATATATTTATTGCATTTTAAGCTCTTGAATGGCGATCACGTACCGGCAAGCGCAGCGTCGGACACCCACAGATTAGGTGACCTACCTATGACCTGACCAAAATCCCAGGGAAGCGCTGGATGCAGATAACGTCCAACCGTTCTTTTTGGAAATCCTTGAGGCAGGCCTATGTCCAGCAGTGGACTTAATGTGTCTGAGATGATGATGATGTATCGGCCGCAACTTTCAAGTTGTAGGTCGTAAGGTCAAACCCCGTCAGGCATTTTACTTTGTAAAAATTATTTCATCAACACTGCTCTCAAAACGGCGAAAGAAAACATTGTGATGAAACCAGCATGTCCTAGAGGCTAAACTTCGAAGACATCTGACATCTATCAACACGCACTGGGCCCGCATGGTAGAAAACGGCCTCTTGCCGATAGGAGGCCTTTGTCCGAGGTATGGGAATATCATAGGCTTATTATGTATAATATTTTTTACCTGTTTATTACTCATAATCCCCTTTATTCACAAGCGTTGCTTAAAGTTTTTCTTTCTTTTCTTTAGAGTGAATAACTACTTCAACTCTTCAATGGCCTCTGTGGTTAGACACATACCACAATTTTGCCAATAACACGTGTGACAAATTATAGAAATTCTTTAAAAAAAATATTTCACAATAATGGCGGATATCGCCAATGACAGTTGAAAAAAACGGCCGCGTGTGCCGCCTAATAGGAGATTTCATGCAAAGCCATGATGTGGCCACTATGCTGCGATATTTCAATGTTCTTTATGAATTATTCACTTAATGCACGTTTTACTACATAAATCACGCGCTTTTATTTAGTAAACGACACTATAAATAATTTTAAAAGTCCAATGAAAAATGCGCGTGACACACACAATAGATTACAAAGACACATCTGCTCCACAAACGGGCAGGTGTCTTTTCGATGATGCTTTAGAAAACCTCGAAAATTCTATCAGCAATGAGCAAGAACCTCAAGATGAAATTAATATAATTTCATACGAATCTGAGCTACAAATGCCAGAGATCATGAGACTTATACTAATCTTGGCTTTCCTGTCAAAACTCCTGCTTAAAGTTAACTAGTGATTAGCGAATGTTTAAACATACATTTTTGACGTTTGCACGTCACTTAACTTTAATCATAGCTTATGAATAAACCCCTTAAAACCTATTGTGTTTACGTAACGTGACGTGACGTAAGGTGTTGTGCTTAAGTAACGTGCCAACGTCAAAAATGTATGTTTAAACATTCGCTAATCAATAGTTAACTTTAAGCAACGTTTGTGAATAGAGGAGAATGTGTATGATTTTTCCTTTATTTATTGTAACGGGTATCAGCCAAAAAGTATTTTGTGCTATTGTCACTGTGTAACTTTTAAAGCACACATACAAACGAGTTTTCATCTTCGTAGCCTTTTTCCACCTATGTTGGCTTCTAATCTTACCAGATGCAATTAAATGCCGTGGGTATCTGACCTCCACAACACAGTTACTAGGTAAAATAATATCCTTTTGTAAGGCTGATTGTCAGATTTCCAAGCTTTCATCATCTCAGCGTTATTCCCAGTCGCGTCCGAAGCTTCTTTTTTCAGCCTTGGAGTTTGGGGTTCGCTTTGCTAGTCTAACTGCTGATTTTGGCTAAACATATTGCTAATTCATTGTTATATGCCATATGTTCGAAAACGTGTCTGGTCAACAACGTAAATAACGAATGTTGAATTGTTGTGTGACAGCCGCTGCGCAAGGAGGCGTGGATTCGATCCCCGCACAGTACAAATATTTGTATGCATGAATATGAATATTTACACTGGTCTATCGCTTTCGGGTTGTGGAGGTCAGACGGCAGTCGCTTCACGGAAAATATCGAAATTTAGCCAAAATCAAAAGTTAGATTGGTAATGCGGACCCCAGACTCCAAAGCTGAAAAGCTTCGGTAGCGACTGGGATTAACTCTGAGATGATGATGAATATTGTTGAACTGTTAAAATAACTCACTATCAGTAGCAATGGGTTTCATTGCTACTGATAGTGAGTTACGCAATTATCCTGCTGTGCGGTTGGTATTTTTAGCCAAAGACCTGACATACAAACATGATATACCATTCGAATTTTGCGTAGGGCCGCAGCACATTTGCACCAACAACTTTTTGTATTCTTTGTTTTTGACGTGACAACGTCTTATAATTCGATGGAGCCGGCTGCAAGCACGAAAAAACACGACTCTTGCGGCGTTACCCCGTTCCATTTAAGGCTTGAAGTGCAAGCGAGAGTGCAGAATGAGCGACAATGAGGCGTATTAGGACTCCGCGTTCGGCAGTTTTCGACATCTGTCTGTCTCTCTCCTACTTGAGTGAGCAATGAGTCCGCGTGAACAGCTGCTGTATAATAATACATTTACAAGTTTTCGTCAAGTATAAAGTGCAGTGAAAAGTGAATGTGGTGTCGATTGTTTATAGCAACGACAATTGCGGCGATAAAGGTTTGGAAAAAACAAGCATTCCATCAGTATTTTCTTATGACGTTGTCACGTTCAACTATCGTAAGTAAACCGTCTTTACAGACAACAGATTTTTTTTATTATATATATAAACTTACTTGGCCGCAACCCCGCCTGATGGTAAGCAGTGATGCAATCATCGATGGTGAAGCGCGCTAGTTTATTAAGAGCGTATTCACTCTAGCCTTGAAGACACTTAAATTGTATTCAGACGGAAATAACGCCGTTGGCTAATTGTTCCAGTCAATAGATAAACGCGGTATAAAACACAAGGGGAAACGCTTAGTCCGGATCGTAGTGGTGTCAACAATGTAAGGGTGAACACTCGCCGTACTATGGATCGTCCGATGATGGGACGGAGACAGAGGCGTAGCTATCGCCGTACCTGCCGTATCAATTATACGGGGCCCTCGAACCACGGGGGCCAACAACTCACGTAAGCAAAAATTAATAAAAACTTCCCAACTTTTTTTTTATTTCACAAATGACAAAAGTCAAAAAAACAATTTCTCTTTTTCCTGCGTAATGGCTTCTGCACACTGCGCGCAACGAGCGACTGGCAACGAGCGGTATCCAATGAGAGCTCTGATTTTCCGAACGGTTCCGGGGGAAGCCAAGTTCTCAAATTTTGGAAAAAGTGACAGACAGATAATTATGAAGATTAAATATTTCTATTAATTTTGTTTTTTTTTTCTTTTGTGAGAATTCTTTACCCTTCCTAAGGGCCCCCAAACAATTTTTTATACGGGGCCCCGCTAAGGCACGCTACGCTTCTGGGCGGAGATGGGGAATTAAGTCAAGCAATTCTCGCGCATACTCTCCAAGAAGCGTCCCATAGAACACTGACAGGCTGGTTACTCTTCGGTCGTATTCCAGGTTGTTCCTTTTGCGTCATGTTTACCGCAAACAAATCTTTTTCTTTTTAAGCTATTGCATAGCATCTATCGTGGGCCTTGAGCGCGGGGACCGAATCCAGAAATTCCGTAACGAAAAAACCTCACGCTCCCCATCGTCTAACGTCGTTTCAGTTCGGCAGTCTTCGGCACGGTATGTTTGTGTGCGTGCGACTACATCTTTTGAAAACAATTTATAGATTTTCAAAAAGAGCATGCATATTGCAGGGCGCGAACTCAGTCCTACACACTTGCCATGTTACTGATAGTCGCAATATGCTAAACTTGCGATCAATTTTCTCTCTGAAATAGGTCTTCTATAGAGATATGTCATAGACGTCATCGACGTTGTCATGGCTACCTTAAAAACTTTTCATATAATTAATTATTAAGTACTTTTATTCAAATTAATTTAGTAGTGTTTTTATAAAACAGCTTTTGACGTGATAACGTCTATTAAATCGGTATGCTGGGAGTCATTCGCGAAAACTGCGTAACGGCCGAATCTGACGCTACACGGAGTCCACGCCTACTAAAACTAACCTTAGCCTTGTAGCTTTAGAGTGCAATATTATTTACCTAAAAGCACGGTTGTAAACAATTAGTAGCAGTTTTTCGCATACATGATTAAAGCATTGATAGCCGAGTGGTGAAACGCTCGGATTAATATCGACTCACTCAAGAGGTGCCGCGGATCGATTCCTGACGGCAACGGACGTTTTTTATCCTTTTTAATTTTTAAATTTTTCCTTTTTAATTTTTCTTTTTCTTTTTTCTTTTTGCTTTTTTTTATTTTTTAGAAAATTTAAACAAACTATTAAATAAAAATATAAATGTTATGCATTACTTTATTTTAAATAATTTCATTGCACCCAGAAAAAATTACCATGTAATAGACGTTATCACGTTCAAATATCGGCAGTAGACGGAGTTCTACAGACAGCCAATTTTTTTTTTTTAACGGAAAAGCTAAGATGAATGTCATGCTAATTTTTCATTGGACTTTTAAATTATTTATAGTGTTGTTTACTAAATAAAAGCGCGTGATTTTATAGAGTAAAAAGTGCTCACGCGACCGTTTTTTCAATTGTTGCAAGAATTCAAAAGACTGTCTTTAAATAGTGTTCAGACGATTGCTCAAAGTGTATTAGATTTCATTAGTAATAGAAATGGCATTTCAATAATGACTTTCAACTGCCAGTTTAAATAGTCATAAATACGATTTACAAGATTCAGTTACGAGACAAACAAATGTGTTACTTCTTACCGAAACTTGCATGACGCATGATAATCCAATTGAAATACCTAATTTTAATTGTATTGTTCAGTTCAAGCGAGATACTGTTTCAAAAGGTGGGGTAGCTATTTACCAAAATAAAAATGATATTACTAATATTATGACTCCGAATATTGAAATAAATATTGCACACGTTAGCGATGTTAATGTTAGGCGCTCAGTTGTTGGAGATATTTGTGCGTGCTTATGCAAACTTAGAAATGGCCTACAAATAGTGATGGTAGCAATTTACATTTCTCCGAATCCAAAATTGGACGAGTTAGAGCATTTTATTCATCGCACTTTACTGGAATACACTGAAGAAGGCTCGAAAATACTTGGTACAAATGGTAATAAATTTCCACTTATCTTGGCTGGCGATTTCAACATTAACTTCGCTGATAAAAAATCAGAGCGGTGGACAACTTTTCTATCAAAAACATTGAATTTGAAAATGAATAATGATCCACAAAAGTCCACAACAAAATATGGGACCACCATTGACGCGGTATTTTCTAGGTATTTAGAGGATATTAAGTCGCAAACTTATGTTTCTTATTTCAGTTATCATAAACCTATAGTTTCAATGATAAATATTCCTGAATAACCAACAGCTACTGTAAGGTAATAAAACCCACATGTATTGTAAAATAATAAAAATATTTTAAATAATATTAACTTTTTATTTATTTAATAAAAGAAAAATTTGTTTTCTTACCGGTCACCAAGCTCAAAAAGTGTAACTTGAATTAATATCAAAGAAAAAAAATACTGCATAAATAAAATAAATAAATAATTATAATTGCATAAATTGATACAAAATGCTATGCAATAGCTTTACCGCGGCAGTCCCCGAGTGCCACACGTCTTTTTTTTTTTTTTTCTTTGTTTCATATGCTTAACTTTCTATTAATAGTAGAGACAATTGAATAGTATAGGAGATAGATAGGTAGAAATTTCATGTAATTGACAAAGTTTCATATTGTTATATTACGT
Source organism: Sesamia inferens (assembly GCA_037179545.1). NCBI lineage: Eukaryota > Metazoa > Arthropoda > Insecta > Lepidoptera > Noctuidae > Sesamia > Sesamia inferens. The sequence continues at coordinate 9,849,446 of CM073929.1, read as the reverse complement.
TTTGTTTTTACTCATTCGAACTCAAAGTACATATTTGTTTCAATTCAACAATTTACAGAAACTTTTGAATTATAAATGAGTCCGGTAGTTAGAAATATGAAGCTATTTGCTCATTCAAATGCATAGTATTTTGGAATTCAGGTTTGGAAGGTAAGTTCGACCATACATCCATACGCTTTGGAATGGGTAAGAGTATCGTAAGTAAGTATTGGAACTTTGGACCAATCAGAAGGCGTTGATTCAGCGAACTTCATTACTTCACCAAATCTACGTCTTCTGATTGGTCCAATTCTCCAATTTAAATTCCACGTTCAAAACAATAATTTAACAAAAGCGCGCCTTTTTCCCAACCTTCATTGACTTTAGCAAAAATTGTGAAGTTAGTAAACCTGGTGCCCTAGTGTCGGAGATATCAGACTCCGACGTGGTCTGAATTAATTAGTTACAGTGACGCCGACCCATGATTTATGTCCCGGATACCAACTGATTATTAAATAGGACAGCGAGTGATGTATGGCCGCTACTCTATTATCATACGTAAGGTAGAAATATACGAGAAACTCCCAAGTTGTGGGAAACCAGAAACTTTTCTGGTTACCATAACTTGAGTTAGATTCGAAAGAAAATGTAAGTTTTAAGGTTCAGTTTTATTTAGTTTATCGTACCAAAACGTTTAGTTATTTTCATCAAATCTGACATATATGGAATTAGTAAACACTTCAGAATCTAGATGCATTGCGGTTCAAATAGGTGACGAATGACATGAACTGTTTATAAATGGTATGGCTTTTATAATGTTTTAAATTATAATAACAACATGATGAAATGACACTCTAGGCCTATCAACAATGGGCACGCCAAAATAGCGGCGGTAAGTCTCCTCTTTGAGGAGTGGCTAGAGAAGCGCCACGGCGCCCTCACCTTCCGCCTCACGCAGGTCCTCACCGGACACGGTTCTTTCGGGAGGTTCCTGTTCCGGATAAGGCGGGAGGAAACACCAGGGTGTCACCATGGTGTAGATCGCTCTGAGGACACGGTGAAGCATACTGTGGAGGTCTGCCCGGCGTGGGTAGAGCTCCGCCGTATCCTCGTGGCGGCGATTGGCGGCGATCTCTCGCGACAGACCCTGGTCCAGACCATGGTCCAGAGCGAGAGTGCATGGCACCTCCTTCTGCGAAGTAGTGATGCTGGCAAAGGAGGACACAGAGCGCGTAAAGGAGCAGGAATCCCGGTGCCCTCACGTCACTAACCGCCGCAGGAGACGCCCTGGTCGAGAGACAACATCAAGCTCCCGGCCACCGTAGGCGCGGGCCTGCGAGCAGCGGGCAGCTCGCCGCCCGGTAAGGACCAGGCCCGAGTCGACGGCGCGTTGTGTTTCACGCGCGCTTCAAAGAGATGTCAGCACATCGTGACGGGGTCCATGAAGACAGATGCCTCCTGGGTCAGGGTTGCAAGATGGTTAAAAAAGAAACCGTGGCCCTGGCCGACACGCAGGCAAGTGAAGAAACACGGGTGGGTTTTAGTCAGTAAAAGTCTGACACGCCCTCTGCCCAGAGCGGGAGAGTTCATTTGTTGTATTCCCATCCCACAAAAAAAAAGCTTATCAACAAGTCCTAGGTAGCTAACATAGGGAATATTCTATAAATTTAGACTACAAGTCCCGAACAGTTCTCACATTCACAAAATACAAAATAATGTATTGTTACTTGCTAGGGGTATTAAAATTCCGGTTAAGGGTTGCGAAGTTTTTTTTTTAATAATTATAAACTAGCGCTTGACCGCAATCCCGCCTGATGGTAAGCAGTGATGCGATCGTTGATGGTAAAGCGCGCTAGATTATTAAGAGCTTATTCACTCAGAAAAACTGAGCGAATAGGAAGGAAGACGGCAGTTGAGCGAGGTGATGCAATGTTAAACCCAACAACACGACCAACGATGCTGCGCCAAAGGGAGATTGATCTGAAAACCCTCCACGACAAAACTCCCAACACAACAACATTAGGCGCATCGTACCCGGCACACATCGCAACACAACTGCTCAGACCCGTCCTCTGTACGGCTTCACCAGACATCATGCCGGAAAACGACAAATCGCTTGGCGGCAAGGCTTTGTCTGGTGGGTGGTAACTTCTGCCGGCGGCCGATGTTATGGCCTACCACCGAGAAAATTATTGACAACGAACAGGTACAGTCGATAGTAGACAATGACAAGTAGGACGAAGCTGATGTCGCACTCGCATCGAAGTCTTCCCTTATGTCCACGAAGTCCGTGACGTACACACACAACAACATCACCGAAGTTACTTCACGTAGTCCTTGAAGTGCTTGTTGCAGTTATCGCCTTTTAACTATCGCTTGTTTCACATCGATAGTCAAATGCAAACTGAATGCCGCGCTGAATCCGCGTTTTTATAGGCCAGCTCATCGGTTATTCCAGGTTTGTCTACCTACAGATACTTCACAGGAGACGAGTTTCTAGTAATTTCGATGTTGAAACTTTGTTGTGAATATAGACGCACCTGTACCATTCGATAGGCCATCCTAGGTCTAGCAATGCGTTTTTGTATCGTACCTCTACAATGCCTAGGTCTTAAGATATAGGGCTTAAAAGTTACGTACTGCGTGTCACGCAATGTTGAACCATATGCCATTGACATAAGGTGCATTCGTAAGAGTATCTAAAATACAAATATCTGTATAAATCAAATTACGTGATTGGTTACTATCACTAATAAAGTTGAAATTATTTAGTTAATTAATTAGTTATTTCTCGGTGATAGGCCATAACATCGACTGCCGGCAGAAGTTACCACCCACCAGACAAAGTCTTGCCGCCAAGCGATTCGTCGTGTTCCAGTATGCTGTCTGCTGAAACATACGGAGCACGGGTCTGAGCAGTTTTGTTGCGATGTGTGCCGGATACGATGCGCCAAATGTTGTTATGTCAGGAGTTTGGTCGTGAAGATTCATCATCATCATCATTTCAGCGTATAATCCCAGTCGCATCCGCGGCTGTCGCGTTGGAGCCCGGGGTCCGCTTTCCTACTATTACGCCTCCATTTCGCACGATCTCTGGCATCCTGTGGTGTGAGATTGTTGGCACGTATGTCATCTCTTACAACGTCAAGCCAGCACTTCTTTGGCCTGCCTCGCTTGTTCCGGCCCGGCGGAGGCGCCATGGCAAGACATTTGTTACCCACGTAACATGCCGGTTTACGTAAGACGTGGCCGTACCAGCGCAGGCGACTCTCTTGCAGTTTATCTGCTATGTCACGGACATGGAGACTGCCACGAATGCGGGAGTTCCTGATGCGGTCTTTCTGCGTAATTCCACACATCCACCGCAGCATACTCATCTCCGTGACACGCAGCTCCTGCTTGTGTCGCTCAAGCACAGGCCACGCCTCACTGCCATACAGAAGGACAGGTCTAATGATGGTCTTATAGACCTGTCCCTTAAGCTTAACCGGCATTTTGGCGTCACAAATGACACCTGTCATCTCACGCCATTTTGCCCAAGCTGCGGAAATGCGTGCTTTAACGTCGCAATCAATGTCGCCGGACACGTGGAGCACAGACCCCAAGTATTTAAATTGGTCTGTGCACTCGACCCTGTCTCCGCCTATGCACACAAGCATAGGGTCTGTGGTATTGCTGGCCATGTACATCGTCTTCGCCACATTGAGTTTAAGACCTCCGCTCTCAAGCGAGTTCTTCCACGCATTTACCCGCCGCACCAACCATTCCCTGTCCGCGTCTGCTAGCGCGATATCATCAGCATACATGAGCAACCAGGGAGGTTGCTCATGTGAATTCTTGATGCTGTCTGACAAGACGTCTAATATCACGCTGAACAGGAACGGACTAAGGACGGATCCCTGGTGTACACCGACGGTGATAGGGAAGGGTTTAGTGTCGCCAACAGCGGTCTTAGCAACGGAATCGGAATTGAGGTACATTTCTCGAATTATGTCAACATAGGCTTCTGGTACCCCTTTGGACCTCAGTGCCCACCAGATCACCCCCCGAGGGACACAGTCGAAGGCCTTCTGCATGTCTTAAAAGAGCATATGCAGAGGCGTGTTCTTCGATCTATATCTCTCCATGGTGATCCTTAGGGCAAAGATAGGGTCCGTGGTTCCGTACCCTGGACGGAACCCATATTGACACGTCGAGACAGCACACTCCTGCCGGATCCGGGAGTCTAAAATCCTTTCAAAGATCTTCATGGTGTGGGACATGACCTTTATACCGCGGTAGTTACCACACTCCTGTACAGAGCCCTTGCCTTTGAAGACTGGAATGATAATACTCAGCCTCCATTGGCTCAGGATTTTGCCGGACAGGAGCACGCGGTTCAGAAAGTTTGTTAACATGCCCACACCGCGAGGACCCATCGCCTTCCAGGCCTCAATGGGGACTCCGTCAGCACCGACAGCTTTCCGATTCGCCATGTGACGAAGAGCCGTGTGGACTTCCTCAGGCGTTATCGGGGGCACTAATCCAAGGTTCGGAGGGAGTTCCGGCGTCTGCACCTCTTGGTGCTGCTTATTCAGCCGCTCTTGGAAGTACGTACGCCATCTCTCCTTCACCGCGCGATCCTCGCAAAGCAGGTTGCCAGTAGGGTCTTTTACACAACGGCACTTGGATATATCCTGTGCCGCTTTCACCCTAGAACGTGCCAACTTGTAAATGAGCTTCTGCCCCTCAGACGATTCCAACTTCTGGTAGAGCGGTTCTAAGTGGTCTCGTCTGGCTCTGGCTACAGCTCTTTTAGTGGCACGTTTGGCAACCTTGTATGCGTCGCGATCTTCAGGAGATCCGGTCGCCTGCCACGTTTTGAAGAGGGCTTTCTTCACCCTTGTCTCCCTCTGGACTGTGTCGTTCCACCACCAGGTCTCCTTGTCACTTTTGCGACCGCCCTTAGACACGCCGAGCACCACCCGCGCCGCCCTAGTAATAGCTGCCTGGATTCTATCCCAGTGATCTTGGACAGATTCTCCCTCGGTACCAGCGCACTTGTCGCCAAGAACCGAAGCGAACTCCTGGTACTTATTTCCATCAAGCAGCCACCACCGGATCTGGCGTTGGCAGCGCTCTACACGTCTACGTTGGGCCTTAACGCAGAGATCCATGACAAGGAGACGGTGTTGTGCAGTAAGACTCTCACCGGGTATGACTTTGCAGTTGGCTACTTTGCCGATGTGGTGTCTCCTAGTTAGTAGGAAGTCGATCTGGGTGGCGCTTCGCCCGCTCTGGTAGGTAACAAGGTGCTCCGGTTTCTTTTTGAAGTAGGTATTCACAATTGCCAGGTCAGCGGCCGCACACGTTCGGAGAATGTTGTCCCCTTCCGCGTTGCGGCTACCGTACCCAAAGCCACCGTGAACACGCTCAAACCCGTCACACTTCTCACCCACATGACCATTCAAATCACCACCCAGAACGGGATAACGGGATCCCGTGAAGCAATCCTTCGAGCTGGCTCCAGAACAACGTCCTTTCGGCGTCACCGCACCCGGCCTGCGGAGCGTAAGCACTTATCAAGTGGGTTATTACCCCATTGACAAGCACCCGCACCGACATTAGCCAATCACTGATGCGATTCACCTCCAAGACGTCATCCTGGAGCTCGTCAGACAACACCACGGCGACCCCATTTCTCCCACTAGGTACACCTGTGTAGATCAGCTTGTAGCCATTCCCAATAAGTCGGGATCTGCTGCCTTTCCACCGAGTCTCCTGCAGGAACGCCACGGCCACCCTCCGCCTGTGGAGAGTTTCGGCCAATTCTCTCGCGCGTCCAGTTAGCGTGCCAACGTTCCACGAAGCGAAACGGAGTTTACTGGTTTGGGCTCGCTTCTTCAGCCGTGTTCGCCCATGACACGGTAGCCCTAGCCCACAGGTCACAGGAGTCGGGCGGGGCTCCTGCGCGCCATTTTGCGGCGGCGCCCTAACTGTAACTCGTGCCTTTCTTCTATTCCTTTTCATGTTTGGCGGTTTTTTTGGCTTATTACGAGTGCGACTGCCGTCTGACCACTCAACCCCGAAAGGGAAGCCGGCGTCAGGGCCCCGTCCGTATGTCAGCAGGTGCACCGTCTGGCAGGTGGGGTTGACTTGAGTCCCAAAGATGGTGGTGGGACCCCACTGCACCCTGGGACCCCACTGCACCCCCGCTTCGCTTAACTGCCGTCTTCCTTCATATTTACTTAGTTTTTTGAGTGAATGGGCTTATTAAACTAGCGCGCTTTACCACCAACGATTGCATCACTGCTTACCATCACGCGGGATTACAATCAAGCACTACTTTATAAATATTAAAAAAAAATTTGGCTTTCTTTACTTTCAAATCTCGTCAAATAATTAATAATAATTTTCGTCTTTTAGATGTAATTATAATCGAATTGTTTCACCTTTAAATAATCAAATTCCAATTTTAGTAACTGCTACAGATGCCATTAATTCATTCACTGTTCTATCTGTAGGAGTTAAAGTAGATGCAAATAATCAATCAACCTAATTTTTATATTAATCGACGTGGTATTATTTATGGACCCATTGTATTTGAAAGAATTACAATTCAAAATGTTATTAATTGAGTAAATAATTATTCATCATTAGATGACTGAAAGCAAGTACTTACTGGTCCCTTGAAATCAGGGCCAAACTGGGCACAGAGTTCACATGAGACCTAATTATGTAGAAAAGATATTTTTGAAGCCCATAACATTATAATTATGGAGAACATGTTCTCCATAACGGATTTGTGAGAAATCAACAGCGCTGGGCTCTGTTGTGCATAACGTCACAGCATAATGCTGAGCGACAGCCGTTTTGCGTGGATGTGATGCATGTCCCCTCAACCGTTTCTTTATTTTTGTGTTTTTGTAATTTGCGTCATGTTTATCACAAACAAATGATTTTTCTTTCTTTTCTTTTCTTTCAGATACTTCGATAAATTCAGACAAGAATCTTATCGACACAAGTTCTTTATTCTTCATGATAAACATTAAACATCGAGATACCCAATAAGTCAGGAAAAAGATAATTAAACCAATCAGATTATATCGTTATATTTATGCCGAGAATTTTCTTTAATACGAGCCGTACCGTGCTGTAATTACCTACATCTCATTCCAAATTAACATAAATAAACATTATCTTTTCCCTAAAAAGCTCCCAAAACATTAAAAACCACATACGACCTCTAGTCCCAAGGCGCCTAAAGAGTTTTAAGTCAGTGTAAGGGACTGATCAGATACCGGCGGCTCAGGACCCTTGGTGTACGTGACCTGTCACTCCGAGGGTTGCCGGAGGGCAGAGGAACCCACAGGAATAGGATATGATCTGGAAAGGAAGGTTTTGTTAGAGTATTAATTAGAACACCTTTTGGATAAACATAAAAGAAATTGATACAATGGATTTTAATGCAGATTCTTTTTTTAAAAGAAAAATATTTTTTTATTTTTTTGGCAGTTCTTTAATACAAATACGTCAATTTTATTCAAATAAAATAGTTTGCGCACAACTGGCAACGTCCCGTTTTAGTGTCATACTAGCTGCGCCACGCGGCTGCACCCGTGTAGGTTTCGATATGTTTTTTTTTATATGTTCCGCTCCTATTGATCGCAGCGTGATGTTATATAGCCTAAAGCCTTCTTAGATTAACGGGCTATCCATCGCAAAAAGATTTTCAAATCAGACCAGTAGTTCCTGAGATTAGCGCGCTATTTATATATTTGAACGCGCGAACTAATGGGAGCGGGGCTCGTTAAAAAGAAACATATCGAAACCTACGCGGGTTGAACAGCTTTATGTATTAGTATAGATTTCGTGGTTTTCAATTTTTATAATTTAATCTAAGCTATATTTTAAAGAAAGTGTTCTAACATTTTAGAATATAGCTCCAGTTTAATAATAAAAATTGAAAACCACGATATATAACACTAAATTGCTACGTTACCAGTAGTGCGTAGTAAACGCTCTTAAAAGAAAGCCCCGTAGCTATGAAGCACTTCCAGTGATAGTCACGAATCATGTGAGCTCGATTAAAGAGTGTGGGCATCTTTCTTTAGTTTACAATGCCTAAGTTGATTCCGAGTCACTGTACGTCTATGAGGTCTATAGATCTATTCTGTAAACATTTCACCATTAAATTCAGATGAAGTGGGCGATTTTTTAGGTGAAGAATCACCAAAATATTTCTCCCGTTTTGGATGGAGCAGGGGGGTGATCGCGTTGTTGGAGGGATGGGTTGGGCGCCGGCATGGCAACCTCACCTTCCGCTTGGTGCAGGTACTGTCCGGGCATGGGTGCTTCGGGCATTACCTGCACAGGGTCGCCCGTCGGGAGGAGTCGCCGCGGTGTCACCACTGCGACTCCCCCGACGACACGGCCGAGCACACCCTAGTGGAGTGCCCGATAAATGAAAAATTCCTTTCTAAGATCATACCAAGGTAGCATACGGATTGCTGTTTTTTAATGGGAACGTTGTTAAATTTAATAGTAGGCAATGATTTAAGATTACCTTTTAGTAGAAGTTGATAGGTTTTATGTGGCGCAAACGCTAGGCGGTTACGATCACCCCACTGAGATATTAAATTTAGGCAAGTATTGGCCAAGTTCTCAAGTCCAGCTCGGGTACTTGACTGAATGAGCAGTAGGCCATCGTCCGCGTAACCAGTAAGTGAACAGCCGCAAGGAAGCGGGATCGCGAGGAAGTCATCAAAACCCAAATTCCATAAATAAGGACCGACAACTGAACCCTGAGGACATCCCATGATTAGTGTTTTAGTACTAGAAAAATGACCGAGCTTAAGTACCGCGGAACCGTTTATAAAGTACGAGTAAACGAGATTATATATGTTTCTATAGCAACCGCGGGTTTTACATATAAAAATAGTTGGCGAAAAAGCTAAAAGGAACTTTTATGCCCTAACTAGAATATCCAAAACAACTTGGGGTCTATCATTCCTAACTTTAAAGACTATATATGGAGCTACTTACTTAGGATGTATGTGCTACGGTGCACCTGTTTGGGCCGATAGGGCCAGTATAGGGGCGGCACGACGTAAACTGCTTCAAAGCCAACGTTTGGCATTGATATTTTTATGCAAGGCGTATAGAACAGTCAGTACTGAAGCCTTACCGGTACTGGCAGGTGTACTTCCAGTCGATCTTGAGGTACAACGACGTGCTTCAATGTACTATTCCGCGAGGGGGGAGGCCATGGACACTAATTTTGTTACACAACGCGACTTTAATAAAATTTCTAGATTATTTAAACCTCAGAATGAAGTCTGGGAGGACCTCTTATCCGAATGGCAAAGTAGGTGGGATAATTCCATCAAGGGCCGGCACCTCCATCTATTCTTTCCATCCGTTTGCGATCGGCTGGCTAAGACATGGCTGGAGGTTGACCACTGCGTTGCCCAATTTCTCACAGGTCATGGCAACTTTAAAAGTAAACTGTATTCTTTTAAACTTGTTCCTTCGCCTTTGTGTCAGTGTTCTACATCGAACTGTGAATTTGAACAGTCCGCACATCACATCTTGTGGGAGTGTGTTCTTTGGCAGAATGAACGCAATATTATGTTGGATAGTGTACAAGTTACATCCGGCGTCGTTTATTATACGGACCTTGTAGAAACTAGAACCAATTTCCGTGCATTCAGGCGCTTTTGCCATACCTATTATTGGAATCAATTGTAACAGCTAATACCTACTTAGGACCCATTAACTTAATCAAATTTTATTCCGTGGTGTTTGGCAATCTGGGCTTCTCCCAGTTGCAATAATGTCCCTTTGCGCCGATTGGCCTAGTTCTGTTCTGTCTCCTGCTTGTTATGGAGGGAAGTGGAAAAAATATCTTTTTTCTTACTCCTCCGCTATTCTTTTCTGATTAATTTCGTTGCGGGACCCAAGACAGTTGAATCGTTTCTCCGGGACTCGTCGAGCTTCATTGCTCGGCGTTTTTCTGGCGGTCGCCACTGTTGATTCTGGCTTTCAGGAGTTGCAGTGGCTGGGAAAAGTGTGGCGGGTTTTGTCCCAAAAAAAAAAATAGTGGAGTGCCTGGCGAGTAAACGAGCGCCGCGACCTGGTTGCGGCGCTCGGAGGCGGACGCCTCTCCCTGGCAACCATGGTGCGAGCCGTGGTTGAAAGCGAGAGTGCATGGGAGGCTGCCGCCTCCTTCTGCGAGACCGTCCTCTTGCAGAAGGAGGCTGCGGAGAGGGAGCGGGAAGAGGATGCTCTTGCCGCTCCCCTCCGGCGTAGACGGGCGGGGCGAAGAAAGCGGGGGACGAACCCCCGTCTCCTTTAGCCCCAGAGTGTGATCCGCACGCGCATGCACCGGTCACCACGTCTGGGGATTACTCCGGTACCCCGGTAATCCCCCTTTGGCGCGGAGACCGGCCTTAACAAGGCCGGTAAGCCCTGAGCCCTGATTAGGCCTTCGGGCCGATCCCGTGTCACTCTTGTATTGTGTAGTGGCCGATCCCGTGTCACTCTTGTATAGTGGGTATTTCCGGCTTCAGCCGGGCGAGTCCCACACACGTCCGTCGCCTAGCTAGCGGCGGGTATGGTGCGTAAAGGCATTTCCACTCGTTAAAAAACAAAAAAAGGGGGGTAATCGCGCTAAATAAAACAGTAGAATTTCAACTCTTGTTCGTATCTAATCCAGTTAAAGTTATGGTTTAGTTTCGATCATATTTCGTATCGCGCTAAAGTTTCAAATTCGGTTGAAGTAAAATCAATGTAGGTATGAGTGATATATTTCATCAGATATAATAATTAAAACTAAATCAATTATAAGTAAATCTAATCGTTTAGACTTAAGTTTAGCATGGCATAGAAAAAGTGAGTTTTTTTTTCAACTTTGTTATTTGACAACAGTTACATTCCAATAGCAATCCAGTTATGGTTAAACCGTTAGCGCGATACGAAACATAACAAAAATTATGGTTTGGTTACGATCCAATTCTGTTTTGGTTGAATTATTTTAGCGCGATTGCCCCCCTGGAGATCATGTCAGACTTATACTGCCGCAACAGGATACTCACCGAGAGTACAGTTACTGGAGTCGCGCCGCAACGTCAACTTCAAGGCGTTCGTGGTGGGCATACCGAATTGTTTTCTGCCCATCGTCATGGAAGAAGTCTTCTGGCCGCAGGATGTAGTTTTCTGTCGCTTCCGCGGACAAATCCAACAGTACAGCATAAGAACGTGCTAGTAATTGCGAAGTATTTATTTTATAATATAAATATGTATGTTTAGGTTAAGGTATTTATGTATGGGCCTGCGACGCCTGAAATAAATAAAGGAGGACGGGTCTGAGCAGTTGTGTTGCGATGTGTGCCGGGTACGATGCGCCTAATGTTGTTGTGTCAATCTCCCTTTGGCGCAGCATCGTTGGTCGTGTTGTTGGGTTTAACATTGCATCACCTCGCTCAACTGCCCCCTTCCTTCTTATTCGCTCAGTTTTTCTGAGTGAATAAGCTCTTAATAAACTAGCGCGCTTTACCATCAATGATCGCATCACTGTTGTGATGTGATGATGCACATATGTTCTGTAATCTATTTGGTGTATATACATACAATATTATAAACTTGAAAGTTTGTATGAATGTATGTCTATTACACTTTCCAAGTTATTTCACACAAACACTATTGAACGGATTCGGATGATGTCTGGTGAAGCCGTACGGAGGACGGGTCTGAGCAGTTGTGTTGCAATGTGTGCCGAGTACGATGCGCCAAATGTTGTTGTGTTGGGAGTTTGGTCGTAAAGGGTCTTCAGATCAATCTCCCTTTGGCGCAGCATCGTTGGTCGTGTTGTTGGGTTTAACATTGCATCACCTCGCTCAACTGCCGTCTTCCTTCCTATTCGCTCAGTTTTTCTGAGTGGATAGGCTCTTAATAAACTAACGCGCTTTACCATCAACGATCGCATCACTGCTTACCATCGGGCGGGTCTTGATCTCGATGATTCTTGGTCGGATTGCGGTCAAGCGCTAGTTTATAACTATAAATATATATATATATATATATATATATAACCGGAATTAATACCTACGGATGAAACTGAAATGCGAGCGATCTTATTCATACTCAAACGTAGGAAGGCATACGACTGGATGGTTCCACTTCTGTTTTATTTAGATGACACCTCGTTTCATTTAGATTCTGATCCGATGAATAAGAGCATCCGCGTTTTACATAAGCCTTAAGTTATTATGTCATTGCTATCCGTGATTTTGGCATAATATAATAACCTATGTATGGTACGTGAAATTAGGGAATTCAGTCAACAATTGAATTCCCTTAACAATTGAATTGAATTTCCCAGTTATAATAACTGGAGATGCATTAAGGGAGCCCTTTATATTCGAATTTTAATTTCCTTTTCTTTTATTTCAGGTCAGTGTCAGATTGAGTGTTTATTAAAATATGATTCGCGGCCGTAACAAGTACTGTAGAATTATTCAAATTCAAATTCAAACTCTTTAGTTCAGGCAAGGCCCATATATTGTTAGTAAAAAAAAAACTTATCTTATGTTACTAAAAGAGAAACAGGGATCAGTTGGAGACATGAATGTGTGCACGCACATGTCTGTCCGCCTAGAGCCTAATAAAAGGTCCGTCAACCTTGTCCGCCACTGTAGCTAGGATACTGTTCGGGCAACACTAACCTCTAAATTTATGTTTTATGAATAGTCTTTCAATGAAAAGTAAGAAAATTTTAATATTGCGTGCTAACCCCAGCTGGGTTAGCCAGTAGTACTATGACACAGTTTACCACCCACATGAGTCATGTATGTGGCACGAAGTCATAGGCCTTCTTATAATCTATCCAACAAGTCAATACTAGAACGACAAACTTGTTGACTAATGGTCATGAGACTTAGTACCGCGGAACCCGCTCCTACATCCATTTTGAGAGGCAGACTTTATTTTATTTTATTTTTATTTATTTTATTTTTATTTATTTATTTTGCTCTCAATACGTGTGTTAGTTTTAGCTTTCAAAATGAATGTAAGAACTTTATAGACCGTCGATGAAAATGTGACAGGCCTATAATTTTTCGGTTCCGCGGTGCTACCTGATTTATGGAGCAGGTGGGTTATTCCAGTCTGGAATTGAGATACCAAGCGAGCGTGCGACTTGGAAAACCATTTGTGCAAAAGTATGCAGCCCGTCCGGCCCTGGAGACTTCAAATTAGGCAACGGACGGACTACACGAGCTGCACTTTTGGGGCAGATGATAATAGCCCCCATTTCTGGTGTTAGATCTCAGGCTCCCTCAATATCCTGAGTCCAATCATCTTCAGTGTGAATGACAGGCGAATCATCCGGTGTCGGCACGTGTCAGCCACACCTTGGTCTGGTTATTTTCAGCCCCGATAAACCCACCTTTCGTTGCTCTGAAAGGTGCGATTCTGGGTACATCGACGAATACGGTTCGCCCATGCATACACTTTTTGCTTGTTATTATTATGTTCTATGTTACGGGTTTGGTTTCCGCGCTTAAAACTCAAAGTCAGAAATCATTTATTCAAATTAGGCTGAAAATCAGCACCTTTTGAACGTCAGTATCACATAAGGCAGTCCCCCTAAAACGCCACTTCCTTGTGCTTTCGCTGGGAAGAAGTGGCGGAGAAAACTCCCCAGCAGCACAACTGTCTGTTAATTAAAAAAAGAAACACATGACTATGTATAGTAATGACTACAATAAAACACAACACCAATGAAATTATTTGCCATATGCCAGCTAGCCACGCCAAAATACCAGCAAAGGAGAAAAATAAATAAATAAAATATCATTAAAATTGAAACGTAAATAAGTAAAAAAAAATTACCAATCAATTAAAGGCCCAGGTATTAAGGGAGTGGTAACTCACATATTAATTATGCAATGTAAAACAAAGACTATTATATCAACTCATATAACGTGCCAGTAAACTAATTCTGGAGAAAGAACACAAACATTGTCTTGAGTTAATCAGAGCGACCAGCTATTCTTATCATTTAAATTGTCGTTTACGGAATAATATGCCTTTGATTAAAGCTTGGATTTAATTTGAGCTTTAAAAGCATTGTAAGGCAAGTCTAGCAAAGCAGAAGGTATCTTGTTATAAAAAGTTATACCAAGTCCAACAAAAGAGTTATGAACCTTTTTAAAGTCGGTGAAAAGGGGCTTGTAGTTTGCCTTATTTCTGGTGTTAAAATTATGAATTGTTTTGGTGTACATGTGAATATTTTGCCTAACATATACATAAGACGTTGGCTTAGATAAATTGCGAATGAGAATACCAATATCTTTAAACAAATCTGACACTGAGCTGGTAAATCGCTCGAAGAGCTCGTTTTGGGGTCCTTCCAGTGACTATTGTACGTGGATCTAATAATCCATCCATCCATCTACTAATGATTGATTCTCCATTCTCATAATGCTCATTATCATTACGTATCTGCGTCATTTACTTCGTTCGCAAGAAATAATTGGTTTCGGATCAATTATTTCATCCCAGTAAGAAGTGTGTAACAACACAATGCAAAATCATTACATCGTTATGTAAATTTTCCGCTCATATTTCAACAGCCCTGAAGGCCAATTTCCGTTGCTAAAAATTTTAAAAATAAATTGTTCGCTGTTCTTACTTTAGCTACATACATAACTTAATCAGCGTATAATGTTCCTTCTCCTGGACACAGACCTCCTATCGGTGAGAGGGAAAGAGCCAGAGAGAGGGAAATCTACCATGCGGGCCCGGTGCGGTTAATGTCACATGTCTTAGTTTTGTTTTAGAAGGGAATACTGTAAGGCGCTTGATCAAAAGATATAAGGAAGAGAATAGCCGTGTTGGTCTACAACGAAGTGGAAAGCCGTCGCTTATTAGCAAGGCGAAGCGACATCATATGGTGTGCGTGTATGAAACATATGCTTTCACACAAACATTTTGCCCCTAAACCCCGTCAGGCGCTTTGCTTTGTGTGAATCAGTTCATCACCACTGCTCTCAAAGTGGTAAAGGAAAACATCGTGACGAAACCAGCATGTCCTAGAGTCAAAACTTTGAAAACATGTGACATCTACCAAACCGCACTGGGCCCACGTGGGAGATTACGCCACACAACATTGGTCCTTCGAGCCGGATCAATGTTTAAAGGGTGATGAAATAATGGACTGTATTTTTAAGGTTCTGGTATATTGCCGTTGGCAACAAATTCAATATTTAACAGAATCCCGGACAAACAATTATTAATTTTAAGAAGAGGTGTGCTTCACGGCGGTGTCCGTGGAAGCGAGTGGTGAGGTCCGAGCCGGTCCGCTCACACGGTCATGTCCCCCGCCCGCGTCCCGCTCCCGCTGCCGATGACGACTGCTCACGCCGCTGGCACATGCATACCGCGACCATGTTGGGTCTCATTCCCAACACTGCCTGTCCAAGAGAGGCTCATGTCCCAGGAGTTGGAATTATAGGCTGATTATGTATGTAGATAGTTTGCGGTATTATTAGACACCTCATTTGCAAACTGTTCACGGCACCCTGTACGGAAGACGGTTTGCATCACAGAAAACCAGCTAAAAACAGTAATAATTTTATAATAAATATTGAATACGTATTTTTTATTTTTTCTTTCATTCAAATACTTACGCCGTGGTACAAAATATACAACGGCGTGACGTAATTAGCCCACAATCCGTAACTTTAATACGCTATATTTCAGTAGTTTTTGGTAATTTCGACAAAATAAAAAATACGTGTCCTATTTTTTTTTTTTTTTTGTCTATAAGACGGACTAATTATTTTTTTGATCTCCATACCTTGGATACATCCCTATTCCCTAATACAGACTCAGGTAGAATTACGCCACTCAGGCCGGCGAGCGGGGCGTTGACCTCTGGCATCAGCTGTCGCGCCGGCTTGCGCAATACATACTATGATCTACCGTCCGCGCCCAGTAACCAAAGTGTAACAATTTCTAAATGTATTTGAGAAAAAATATAACATGGTGTTAAAATGATTGGAATCGATTCAGTTGCTTATTCTGAATAAACTATATTCAGGTTTCGCATAAACAAAACATCACGTTTTATATTAGTGTATCTGTAAATATTTTGTGATGAGATAGTGTGGTATTGCTGTTTTGATGGTGAGGTTTAATTTCAACCTTCTTTTCGTCAATAAAATGAACACTCAAACTATAAAATCAATACATTTATTGTGAATAAATAATCGTGTTCATAAAGTCTGTTGAATACCGATACCTTTAATAAGTTTGTAACAACAATTATATTTGTGTTATTAGAATATCCTTTCCTAGTTACGTTATTGAGGGTATTCAATAAAAAATCCTATGAACGGTTAGGTAGAAGAAAACTTTTTTATGTAGGCTGAGAGTGTGACTTCACAATTTTCATAGAAGTTTGTTAACGTTATGAATAAATAACAAGAAAAACACTTTTGTTATCATTCACCACGACTTTTTAATTTCCACCTCACAACACTGAAAAGATAAATTAAATACATCATCGTTAAGTAATCAACATGAACTAATAAATAAAAGCACGAATACACTATAAATGAACATAATAATATGAACCTAACAAATTTTGCTTAAAATCCATAGATGCAACGTTATTTTTTCTTTATAAAAAACATGAATATAGAGTGTTCAGAATACGAAACTAAATAGATTCCAATCATTTTTACACCATGCAATATTTATTCCCAAATATAGTTAAAAATGTTTGCTGTGTGGGTACCGAACGCACAACACAGTACATAGCGGATCATAGTGTACTAGGGCTGCCGCCGCACCGCACCGCTGTAGGCGCGAGCAGGCAATCGATGCATTGACCATATTTTTGTTGAGACAACCGGGTAACATAACAAGATCATAACTTTGTGGTTTTTCATGACACCTTTATGAAATTAAAAAAAAAATCATGTGCAAACATATGGTGTAAGTGAAACCATCAACAATTTTGTTGTTTTGTAATTTTTTTTTTATAGTTATAAACTAGTGCTTGATCGCAATCCCGCCTGATGGTAAGCAGTGATGCAATCATTGATGGTAAAGCGCGCTAGTTTAATAAGCCCATTCACTCAAAAAACTGAGTGAATAGGAAGGAAGACGGCAGTAGAGCGAGGTGATGCAATGTTTAACCCAGAGGGAGATTGTTCTGGAGACCTTCCACGACCAAACACCAGACACAACAACACTCGGCACTCATCGCAACACAACTGCTCAGATCCGTCTTCCGCACGGCTTCACCAGACATCATGCCGGAACACGACGAACGCTTGGCCGCAAGACTTTGTCTGGTGGGTGGTAACTTCTGCCGGCAGCCGATGTTATGGCCTACCTCCGTTAGAAGAGAACAGAAGATTGTAAAACTTTAGTTTCGGTTTTTCGTTTCATAGACTTTCGAATCAGAACGATTTTAAAAAAGTTTTCACCTCGAAAATAGAACACATTGTAACTGATATTCGAGCCCAGAATAAGAAGAATAGAAGTTACCACCCACCAGAAAAAGCCTTGCCGCCAAGCGATTCGTCGTGTTCCGGCATGATGTCTGGTGAAGCCGTACGGAGGACGGGTCTGAGCAGTTGTGTTGCGATGTGTGCCGGGTACGATGCGAAAAATTTTGTTGTGTTGGAAGTTTGGTCGCGGAGGGTCTTCAGATCAATCTCCCTTTGGCGAAGCATAGTTGGTCGTGTTGTTGGGTTTAACATTTGCATCACCTCGCTCAACTGCCGTCTTCCTTCCTATTTGCTCAATCTGAGTGAATAGGTTCTTAATAAACTAGCGCGCTTTACCATCAACGATCGCATCACTGCTTACCATCAGGCGGGATTGCGGTCAAGCGTTAGTTTATGATTATTAAAAAAAAAAAAGAAAAGAATGCTAACAGCATATGATGTTTATTACATTTACACAAATATCAGCAATGCAATGATTAGAACAGATCATATAAATGCATATTCTTCTTCTTCTCCAGCCTATAGAGGTCCACTGCTGGATAAAGGCCTCCCCCAGGGCTTTCCACAATAGGCTATTCTCATCTATCAACAATAAATTATAACCTTATATTATTTGTATAGTTCTTAACGCGAGGAATCCAAAAATAATGTTGATAATACTTAAAAACCTAAGATAAATTTAATATTTCCAAAATAAAATTGAACTTTTATTATCTGTATGTCACGTGACCGAAAACGCCGTCCGCCATGAGATGACGTCATAACAAGAAAAACAACAATGGTACCTACGTAAACAATAATAGCGTCAAATTTGTCAAGTTAAAATTTTACTTCTTTTTGCGTTTAATTACTTAGTTTTTTATTATTAATTAGTCTTTCATAAATTAAATAAAAACAATCACAAAAGAACACCACAAACAAACTCGTGTTTACTTGACATTAATTGACGTTTGGATATTTTAGTTGTTATGACGTCACCAAAATGGCGGTCGGTGTTTTGGCGCGTATATTTTACGACAATTTTTTGATAATTTTTTTTCACCATAAAACTGTCGTATTTTGCTGAAATAAAAATTATGAATGATAATCAGATACAAAGGAACATATTAAAAAAGTTTGAAAAATTTGGAGAATACCCTATTACTGGTCTTATGCTGCCCGCATCTTTCGACTTCCCGCGACCTTCACCAGGTCATCGGTCCATCTTGGGGTTGCCGTCCCTACGCTACATCTTCCGGTATGTGGCAGTCATTCCAGTACCTTACTGCCCGATCGGCCATTGGTTTTACGAGCAATGTGCCCTACCTACCACCTCTTTATTCTAGCGACTCGAAGAACTATGTCGGTGACCTTGATTTTTCAGTGGATTTCCCCATTTCTAAAGAGATTACGCAGAGAAACTCCGAGCATAGCTCTTTCCATCGCCTTTTACGTGACCTTGAGCCTTAGTATGAGGCTCATTGTGAGTGACAACGTTTCAATTCCGTATGTCATAACTGGCAACACACACACATAAATGCAAAAGAAATAAAATTTAATACCGCTTTATAGTGCGTGTGGGTTATCTGTGTAATATTGAACTCATACACACACACGCACTGGCTGCGCGTTCACACAGTTAATAGCAATGAAGCCACTGGAGTTTTGAGCGTTTACTGAAACTCAAACAATTCTAAGAGTGACAATTTAAAATTCAGGCGCCTTATCTTTTGGATAATTTTGAATTCGAAGGTAAATAATATTCTAACAAGCTCTAGGGACAGTGACGGTACAAGCCGAGCTTTTAGACAATCCAATTATCGGAGTGTTTCTTGGAAATTTGAATTACGAAACCTCCCTGTCTTTGAGGGTATTAATTTGCTTACATTGTCATAGAGGTTTAGAAAAATAAATATTTTGAACCACGGTCCAGTGGAATTGGTCTCTAGACTTATGAGAATGTAGGTTGTAGGCTAGAAGGAGCTTCCCTTTGTGTAAATTATTTCATTAGGTACCACTGTTATCCAAATGAAAAAATAATAAAAGAAAACATATTCCATCTACAAATCTGCTCTTTGCCTGCATAATCCGCGATTTGTTCAAAAATAAATACCCTGGCCCCTGACGCATAGACAAGTGAAGGAACACGAGTAGGTTTTAGTCAGTAAAAGTCTGACACGCCCTTCAGCTCCTGCATAAAGCAAAAAAGGCCTGCATGGTGGTTTACAAGTCCATTATACGCTCATTATGTTAATATGGTCTCTAAATATACATCAGTCCAACCCTACCAATTTGTAATGTTTTCGCAAACACAAAATATATTGCCATCGTAAAAAGCTGCCCAGGAATCTCTGAACCAGGCGAGCGATACAATTAAGTGTTAAAAAGCAATCGAGAAGCACTCACTTCAAGCACTAACCACCACTACAGAAGAAAAAGGCTAAATAAATTGCTTCCATATATCTTTGGCTTAATCTATTAAAACCCGTTAAACGGGTTAGAAACTCGAAAAATAGTAGTTAGTGTCCAGGAGGCTCATTCAATAGATTCGAGTAAGTGGTCCGTTACTCGTCCAGTAATATCCGGTCTGAAGCGGAAAAAACTCGATTAAAAAAGGTTAGGGTAATGGCCGAAGCAGTGAAAAGTGATGCAATTACGTTAAATTGATCCCACCCTTTGTTCTTTCACTCTTGAGGCATTGATTGGTAATGGATCTACTGCCTTTTAGGGCTCCGTATCCAAAGCATGACCTATCACTAGAGCTCCAATATCAGTCCGTCTATTCTCGACTTGAGCACAGAGGATGGACCACGACAATGATAACAAAAAACACCATGTAGGTACATCAAATACAATTTGTTTTACAAGAAACAAGTTTAAAAAATGTTGTGATAAATTCGTTCTGTATCGCCAGATTTTATTTTTTCTGATTAAATGTACAGATGACAGGACATCAAGCTACTACAACCTGTTAGATTTCTTTATTCGATTTTCAACTTTATCTCTAAGGCATTAAGGCTCAAGGTTGATTGGGAATATTTGAGAATTTCGGGTAACTTGACCCGCTGTCGTCCGTACAATTCGGATTTTCTTTTATTTTGGCTTTACTTTTGTATTGATTGATAATTATAAAATAATGCTTGACCGCAATCCCACCTGATGGTAAGCAGTGATGCAATATAAAAAATAGTTTATTAAAAAATTTACCCCCTTATACATAAAAGCTACTTAAAGTTAACTAGTGATTAGCGATTCTATAAACATACATTTTTGACCATTTAACGTTATTTACCTTTAATCATCGCTTATGGATAAACCCCTTAAACACTGTGGTGTTTATTCATAACTCCCGACACAAAACAACATTTGGAGCATCGTCCCCGGCACACGTCGCAACACAACTGCTCAGACCCGTCCTCCGTACGGCTTCACCTGACATCATGAACACGATGAATCGCTTGGCAGCAAGACTTGAAAAATATTAAAAAAAAAAATTACTAAACAAATATTTCCTCTTTACAAAATTAATATGCTTATAGATCATTTCCTATGTTGTTATCTTATTGGCCGGCCGTGACTTAGAATTTGTAAAGGGTGTATCTGACATCGACGCACAAACGAGTACCATGGATCTAGTACATGATTCTCAACCCCCCCAGTGGTGGAATTTTGCGTGGGCTTTTTCCCGATTTAAAAAAGATAATATGCTGTTTTTTCACTTTAGACCGTTCATAATTGCTATACTTTTATAACCCAATAAGATTTTAAAGTAAAAAATAATTAATTCGCTAATTACACAAAAAAGCGCAATTAAAACAAATCTCGAAAAAATATCTTATCAGCTGATTTAACAGGGATCAACGTCATACCTATAACCCGTACGGCGGCACGCTTGCAACGTTCAAAGGCCGAGCCGACACATTTTTTTAAACACTGTTATTTCTGTAAGCGCTCATTAACGATATAAATGACTATCATATTTTTATTAGTGGCATACGGTGTAGCCTTCTCGCGAAGTTTGCATTACGATGTCTGACACATCCTGTATGTAAGTCGGAGGTTCGAACCCCATCAGGCGCATTGCTTTGTGTAAATTATTTCATCACCACTGCTCTCAGCCAGAATTGTTTATTTTAGTTATTTTCATAGTCTTATGACTTATGGGATTCTTCTCTGGGGAACTTGTGCGGACATCAATACCATCTTTGTTTTACAGAAAAGGACTGCCCGAGCCATTTACAACCTTGGTCCCAGAGATTCTCTTAGAGAAAAATTCACAGAGGTGGACATTCTGACTGTAGCTTCACAGTATATATTTGAAAATCTTATGTATGTGCATAAAAATATATCGGATTTTAAGAAAATAAGCGATATTCATAATATAAATACTACGAACAAACACAATGTTGCTGTACATCACACTCGTCTCCACAGAGTAGGCAACTCGTTCATGGGTCAATGTATACACATACCCATTAAACATACCCATTAAACGATTTAAAAACTATATAAAGGCCAAACTTTGCAAAAAGGGGTATTATAAAATCACAGATTATTTAGACGACAAAAAAGCTTGTGACTGAGCTGCTCGCTCTGTTAAGCATTGTTATTAAGCAATATGCGTAATTATAACGTAAATTATTGTAAACATTCTCATTTTTAATGTCTGGACTTGAAAAAAGACGATGATCCCTGAGTTTGTTTCGGCTATTTCTTCTCAGAGGTAGTCAGTTAGGAAATGCCGGCTTCATCTAGTTAAAACAAAAAACATACTTGCTTAATAAACAATTTCATTTCATTTCTCAAAACGGTAAAGAAAACATCGTGAGGCAACCGGCATGTCCACAACCACAAAGCAAAAAACTTCGAAGACATGTAACATCTACCAAACCCCTAACGTAACGTAACGTGGACCTCCACGTTACGTTACGTTAGGGCCCACTCCCTCTCATCGAAAGGAGGCCGGTGTTCCATGAGTGGGAACATTATAATCTGATTATCCTTAATGTATCCTATTCCCGCTTTTCATTTTTTTCCTCTAAGCTGATTGAACATCATAGATTTCCTGTAAAAGGTACTTAAAACGTTGAACAAACGCCCACGGCGTTTCATAAACCACGAAACAGCCGTGACAGTTTGTCCATTTACAAAAATAACAGAGGATTTCGCTTATTGAAAATCAATGGCTAGCTTAAGGGGTAAGGAGTGCGGGCTTTATCTCCTTAATTTTAAAGTCAAATTCTTAATCCGTAAAGTATTCGAGGCACGTCTGGCCGTCGTGGCTGCTTTGCGTTGCAAATACTACAAGGTTCTAACTCAGAACACCGTAGTATTTACCCTCAGAACTTCCGAGGGTTAAGGTCCGTACTGGGGAAAGTGTTTATATAATTTTCGGGGCTAATGATCCTATGTACCTGTGGCTGTTGTTTCGAATTCGTTGGAATATATTTAAAGGAGAACAGCGGTGGCCTACTAAGGCATCTATTTATCAGTATAGCTGTACTCTGTGTACTTAATCAATTATTACAATAATTTTATTAGTCTTACAGAGACAGCCTTCTTCGTCTATTGAATGATCATCTGTATTAAACATTAGATTTCGATATTTAATTAATAAAAAAATAAGGGCGAATGAACTTTTATAATGCCGGGGCTACTTTAGCGGGCTACGGCGAATATTCGGGCTACGGCGATGGCTGGGTACATCATTGCAACGCAATGTATTCATGCGCAGACGATGTAGCATCGAGACACTGACAAAGGACTTGTCTCGACAATATTCACTGGAGTGGCCACACCTACGTCACTTAGTGTCGTCCAGACTTTGAAGTGGGGCTGATGTTCTTCTTGCATTTTTTTTTATCGTTTTTGTTGTGTTGTTTGTACACGTCATGTAATAAATACTTTACTGTATAATGCAAATATAATGTAATGCAAAGCCACTGCTTCCTCCATCGTGTCGGCCGCACAACTAAACAACGAATATTCGCCCTAGGCCGCTTTCTGAATCTTCGCCCGCCAATGTATCACGTATGTCCGACCACGGATATTTTGCGCGCCAACGCGATACGAATCTTCGCCTGCTAATGTTGCCACTCCATTCCGCGTGCCCTTAGAACGGAAGATTTGAACTGCGCTTGCATATAGGGTGTTGTTGAACGACGTGACGCATCATAACAATGCATGATATATATTTTTTATTATTTTTGCTAATACTAACTTTAAATGTCTAGGAGCACTAAGTTTTTCAAGAACACTTAAATCTACTTTACTTAATAATTTCAGAAGTCGCATTCGAAGGTTAAAGCGACAGTTTTCAGAATGAGATTAATTATAACTTGAGTAAATTTCAAATGAAATTAAGCTTAATTTCATACAGATAGTTATCTAACCATCTTTATGAAATGAAACAAGGATTAGACGAGAATAAAAGTAGTTAGATAAGGCATCCGATAATTGAATGAAATTAAAACACCTAAGGAGTCAGTCGAAAAATATATTTTGGCATCGGTTATAAAAGTAGCTAAGGGAGTCATTTGTGACGAGAAGAAATGAAACGCATGTAAATAAGATGTTGAATGAGATACAGGATGACCATACACAAGAATGGAGGATTTATGGTAAGTTGGGCAAGCCACAATTGCGGCGGTAATTTCCCTATTTGAGGAGTGGCTAGAAAAGCGGGAGGAAACTCCAGAGTTCCATTGTGTGGATCGCCCTAAGGACACGATGAAGCTACGGTGGAGGTCGCCCGGCCTGGGTATAGCACCGCCGTGTCCTCATGGTGGCGATCGGCAGCGATCTTTCGCGTCTGACCCTGGTCCAGGCCATGGTCCGGAGCGAGAATGCATGGCAGGCCGTCACCTCCTTCTAAGAAGCAGTGATGCTGGCAAAGGCAAAGCGGGTGACGGAGCGGGAATCCCAGCGCCCTCACGCCACTAGGCGCTACGGTAGATTCCCTGTTCGGGAGAAAACATCGAACTCCCGGCCACCATAGGCGCGGGCTTGTGGGCGAAAGTAGACAGCTCGTCGGCTGGTAAGGACCAGGCCCGGGTCGACGGCGCGTTGTGTTTCACGCGCGCCTCAAAGAGATCTCAGCACAACGCGACTGGATCCACAAAGACCGATGCCTCCTGTCAGGGTTATGACTTGGTTCAAAAACCAAAAGAAAGAAGAAGAAGAAGTCTTTTGATAATTTCCTATCCAGAACAAAAAAAAAGAGATTTATGGTAATTAAATGCTACAACTAAAATTAAACTATAAAATAGAATAAATATTTGAGTTTATGATAACGTTACAGCTGAAATTTAAATATAGAATAGAATAAATATTTGAAGGCTGCCTCCTATTTTATTAATAAATAAGGTAGGACAAATCATATCAAAAGTCATTAATTCAAATTAGGCTGAGAATCAGCACTTTTTTAACGTCAATATTACATAAGATAGTCCCCCAAAACGCCTAGCCATCGACACTTCTTAGTGCTTTCGCTGGGAAGAAGAAGTGGCGGAACAAACTTCCCAGCAGCACAGTTGTCTGTTCATTTAAAAAAAGCAGCAGAAATTTATATATAAATAAGGCAGGGCAAATAATAGGAGGATTTGGCAAAATCTATACAGTTTATCTATATTTATGATAAACATGACGCATCGAATGAACACGTTCTCAAAAAAGAACAAGTTGAGGGAAAATATGCAACACACGGCCATCGCTCAGCATAATGCTACAACGTACTTGCGAGACAGAGTCCCAGCGTTAGTTTTCAGCGTTGACAACTTTTTTCCCACTGAAGCCAGTAAATACGTAGATACAATACAGGGTGTATCTAACATCGTACCGCAAACTTCCCTGCTGCGGTGTAGCGAAGTTTGCCACTAACAAAATTATGATAGTCATTTAAGTCGTTAATGAAGGGTTACAGAAATAACAATATTTAAAAAAGTGTCGGCTCGGCCTTTGAACGTCGCAAGCGTGCCACCGTACGGGTTTATAGGTATGACGTTGATCCCTGATGTGAACTCTATTAAATCAGCTGATAAGATAGTTTTTAGAGTTTTGTTTTCATTTAGCTTTTTTGTGTAATTAGCGAAATAATTAATTTTAACTTTAAAATCTTATTGGGTTATAAAAGTATAGCAATTATGATCGATCTAAAGTGAAAAAACTACATATATATATATATATATATATATATATATATATATATATATATATATATATATATATATGTATATATATATTTTTTAAATCATGAAAAAGCCGACGAAAAATTCCACCACTGGGGGCTCAGAATCATGTACTGGATCCATGGTACTCGTTTGTGCGTCGATGTCAGATACACCCTTTATATCTTTATTATGTGCACCACCATGACTTTTTATTCGTCTTACAAAAGCAGTCCACATCATGTATCCAATGACTAGTTAACGTTCATAAAATAAAAATAGATATTTATGAAATTTCATTAATTTAAAAACAAAAATTATGTTCATTATTATCACGTGGTTAAAAATAATAAAAACATCCTGTCGCGAGCGCAGGTATCAATGGAGTGGCTCGCGGGCGAGGCGCGGGGCGCGGTGTCTTTGTCAGAGTTCATTCAACTAGCGCAAGATAGGTTTCTTACTGTCAGTGCGTAGGTCAGTTGTAAATTAAAATCCACTTAATTCCAATTCTCCATTCATAGGGCTTAGGACCGTCAAAAACACTTTTCGTATTAAAACCGAATCAAAGTGATTGAAACGGTACTACACAAAATCCATCGTTAATTAACAAACTTTTTCAGTTGTTTATCTACTATGACGTGCAAGTGAAATATTTGTTTGCAAACTAAGTATCAAGCGACTGATAGTTGAGAGGCGCGGGCGGGGTGAAGGGTGTACCTATCAACGCGAGCCGGCCTCTCGGTCGCAAACCTGTTTGTACTTGTTTGCGTGCCCGAAATGGGAATATGATTGACCAGATATACTTATGTTTCCAAGGTAGTGTGTATGTTTACAAGGTAGCTTTAGGTAAGAATCATACGGCCGATTTCAATAACTTCAATCAATTTGTCGTTGTAATTTAAACGAAATTCCACCAAAATTGTTCACGCACATTTTGTTCGCAATTGTGTACCTACACGTCGACGCGAGTCTACAGCTATGACTTGTGTTCACGCACAAAGGCAGGTATCAATTTTCACAAACATTTTAGAAATGTTCGTAACTTCGCACTGTTTACTAGAACGAGTACATTGCCGGGCACCTGTGTTTCTGGCGTATTTAAAGAATGGGAATTAACTGAATTATTTACACTAATTACTAATTTGGTATTTACAAATGATCACTTTTTATTTACATGGATAAGCAGTAAAGACTGCGGCAATTTGAACAGTTGCTGCAATACAGGTAAAGACCTGTATTGCAGCAACTGTTCAAATTGCCTACCGTTTTGTTCGATGCACAAAGAGGCACGTTTTTGAATATTGTCTTTTAATTTATTTAAAGTCACTCTGTCTTGTTTCACTGTATCAAAAACAGCAATTATTTGCTGTTTTAATTGTTTTGTATGCTTCTTCGGTGTACACTAGTCTTTTTACTTCAGACCACAAAAAGAAAAGTCTAATTGTGTCAAATCCGGGCTGCGAGGTGGCCACGCCACGGGACCACCTCGCCCGATCCACCTGTCACCAAACTCGCGGTTTTAGGTACTCTCGCACTGAACGATAATCTTAAACAGCTGACTGCACTAGATACTCTACTCTCGTACTAGCGATCGCGAATAACACGTGATTCCCGGTCGCCCGCGCACAATGTTTCGCTTCCGGGGTTAGAACGCAAACTGAGCTGAGCCCACCTATTTATTTTTTAAGTGAAAGTGACACCAACAGTCGCGCGCGCCGCACTTGCTAAAGGATAGCGCCCGACATTCTTATTGACTTACGTTGATTGGCTTACGTTATTTTGTCTCAGAAAATGATGAATGAAATGAATTGACCAATAGATTTGGGTATTTTGTCCGTTTGATACGTAAACATTATTAACAGGATGTTTCGTATTTCTGATGTATTATTTATTTTTCGCTATACGTATTATCTTAATTAAAGGTACAAAACAAATAATCGCGGCTAGGGGTATATTATGTCGGATACAGTCAGTGCACCATCTTTGTAAGACGACTAAAATTTCATGCTGTATAAATAACAGAACACAAATTGAAGATTTTACATGGGGCGTTCATATCAAGACAGATCTTTTACAGACAACCCTTGGGCGGAATACCGAGGGCGAAGGAAAGACAGAGAGTGTAACTGGTTTTCTTTTTATATTCCTGTTTGTGTAAAATATTCTGTTAGCTTAGATTTGCTTTTTTGATATTTTTTACATGCTTTTTATTAGCTTCACTTGTATGTTTGCTTGTCCGTCTCTAACTCAAAATTTTTTCAACCTTAGCTTACATGATTTTTTTTTCTTTATTTTTTAACGGGGATTTTTCTTTACATTAATTTGTGCAGACAAAGTATTTTTTAATTTAGATTTAGATTTAGTTACTTGGGTAAAGCATCATTACGAATTTTAGCACTTGCTATTGTATAAAAAAAGTTTGGCAAACACAAATAAGCACCATTTAAGCGTTCGTGTTATCCGTATATTATTTATAAAAGTGTGAGGCGTTTAATATACAAAAATTATGGCACAAAGCGCCTCACGCTTTTTCTCATTTTACAAGTATTGTTTATTACTATTGTCATAAATGGCCCTTTTTACCAAGAAACATCCATATTTGTTCGAAATAGTGTCGAGGTCACGCAATAGGACGAAGCTATATACAATATTATATACGCAATGTAAAACCATACTTTATGAAAAGAGTACATTCGTTATTGCGCCTAAAATATTTAGTACAATTCCCAAGGACATTAGAGACTACAATAATATCTTTAAATTCAAAAATAGATTATTTAAATTTCTTAATGAACATGCATTTTATTCAGTAAATTCTTAGACTTGAAATGACTTGACTGTATTATTGATGTTTGATTGAGTGCATCGTCATCAACCTTTTACCGTCCCACTGCTGGGTTACAGGTCTCCTCTCATACAGAGAAGGATTGAGCGCTTGCTCAATGCGGGTTGACATTGAGTGCATATAACATCAGCCGCCGGCAGAAGTTACCACCCACCTGACAAAGCCTTGCCGCCAAGCGATTTGTCGTGTTCCGGCATGATGTCTGATGAAGCCGTTCGGAGGACGGGTCTGAGTAGTTATGTTGCGATGTGTGCCGGGTACGATGCGCCTAATGTTGTTGTGTTGGGAGTTTGGTCGTGGAGGGTCTTCAGATCAATCTCCCTTTGGCGCAGCATCGTTGGTTGGTTGTTGGGTTTAACATTTCACACCTCGCTCAACTGCCGTCTTCCTTCCTATTCGCTCAGTTTTTCTGAGGGAATAGGCTCTTAATAAACTAGCGCGCTTTACCTTCAACGATCGCATCACTGCTTACCATCAGGCGGGAATGCGTTCAAGTGCTAGTTTATAATTATTAAAATAAATAAATAAATAAGTATTTCTTTATTTCTTCTTTTTGTTTAGTTTTTTTTTTTTTTGTATATTTTAATTGTTTCAAGAATTTGTGTGTCTTTGAGGCAGAGCACAGCAGGAACTCACTCTGTATTTGTAAGACCTATGACATGTACCTGTGTATCACAAATAAACTACACACATCAAAAGTGTCTAGGGATCAAGCATTTTTATGCGGATTTCTTGAGATTGAGATGTGGCTTTGTAATAAATTTATGATTTTATAAATTTATATGGATCCTTTTTGGTGCATTTCATAATTTGAATCAGGAACTGTGAATCAAATTCGAGTAAAAGATGAAAATCAGCTGTCAATATTTTCCCTATAAAAACATACAACGCATTGAAGACATTATTAGTGCTACTGTTTCCCTACTACTGATTAAAACCAACGTTATTATGGAGCGGCGACGTCATTTAAGCAGGGAAGAAATGCTCAGAGCCGTGGGAATGATAGAAGCTGGTTCCCGGCAAAGTACTGTGGCTTTAGCTCTGAATACAAGTCAGAGTGTTATCAGTCGACTTTGGACACGTTACCGAAGCACTGGTACCGTGGCTGAGCGCCATGGAGGACGGTATCGCTGCACCACACGGAGATAAGACCGATACATTCAAATCTTAACTCGAAGAGCTCCAACAATAACCGCCATGATGTTAGCCGTGAGGCTTCATCACTCTTCAGGGAACTTAATTAGCGACCAAACAGTCAGAAACCGCTTGCATGAAGTGAACCTTCATTCCCGAAGACCGCTACGGGTATCACCTATAGCAATGCACAATCGTAGGATTCGATATCAATGGGCTCTTGAACACAGAAATTGGGCAGAAGAACAATGGCGTTTCGTGTGCTTTTCTGATGAGTCTCGTTTTGGTATGAGGCCGGATACAAGACGTATACGACACTGGAGAACCCCTGGACGCCAACAGCGATTAAAATCCTGCCAGAAAGTCCATCCTTATAGTGGTGGAACCATCATGGTATGGGCGGGTATTTGGATCGGCGGAAGAACTGAGTTGATTTGGATCAGAGGCAACCTCAACGCTCAAATTTATGCTGAGACGATTGTATCAGACGTCATCGTTCCTCTACAAGTGCAAATCGGTCCCTTATTTCAGTTAATGCATGATAATGCACGACCGCACACTGCAAGAGTTGTAAGACAGACTCTCGCCGCAGCTAACATCAATGTCCTGCCCTGGCCTGCTCAGTCGCCAGACTTGAACCCGATTGAGCATGCATGGGATATGCTACAGAGAAGAGCTCTGCCGAATATGGAGGGTATCCAGTCGCAAGAAGACCTTTTTTTGTTGTTGCAACGAACATGGGCGGCCATTCCACAGCGTGATTTGGATGAACTCATTTTGAGTATGCCAAACCGATGTTCTTGTGTTGTTAGTGTTCGCGGTAGAAACACGGATTATTAATTGTTTAAGTTACCCAATAAAATTTTAGAGAAAACTGTTATTTCAGTCTTTATTTTGAACTTTTGTGTTAGTGGTTCAAATGTCAAATATCCCTTTATTAGGAAAATGGCAAATTTCTTTATTAATGCAAAGGTGACTTGGTTTATCGTTACTGTGACAAACGAAAACACTTTATTTGATGAATCCTTAAAGAAAATTTTAATTAATATCAATCAGGAGAAAAGTTATTGCAAAAATATATGTTGATCCCTAGACACTTTTGATGTGTGTATTTGATTTGATTTGATAAATTAAATTTTAAAATTATTTTTAACTTTTTCGTGTAACATTCTTTAAAAGCATGTTTTTTTTAGTTATTTAATGTACTGATATCAGTAATAATATAATTGTTATAATTGTATGCTGCACCAGCACCCTAATTGCGTAACAACCTATTTCTATCAATTGGAATCATTTCGAAGCATATTTCTAGACCATTGGTCAATATCTTCGAAGAATGTCTCTACTCACTGTCTTCCCGACAATGTTAATAACGCAATGAATGTTACTGAACTGTTAATTTCAAACCCATTGCTACTGCCAATGGGTTACGTAATTACCCTGCGGGCGATATTACACCGGCGCCGGCTGTCACTGAAAACCAGCGCTAGGCTACGTTTTCCATTGGATCGCAGCATAATGCTGAGCGTCAGCCGTTTCGCGTAGATATTACGCATATTTCCTTAACTATTTATTTTTGTGTTTTTTTTTTTTTTTCTAGACAGTCTGTGGTGTTAGCGACCACGTCTCAAAGTCACTCAAAGGGCAATGGCGAGGGCTATGCTTTGTTAGGAGATCCGCAGAAGAACGAGAGTAACCGACATAGCCCGAAGAATTGCAACACCAAAGTGGCAGTGGGCTGGACACATTGCCCGTAGGACCGATTCGCGATGGGGCCGACGGGTTCTCGAGTGGCGACCACGCACCTGAAGACGTAGCGTGGGTAGGCCCCCGACAAGGTGGACCGACGACCTGGTGAAGGTCGCGGGAAACCACTGGATGCGGGAGGCGCAGGACCGGTCGTCGTGGAGAACCTTGGGGGAGGCCTATGTCCAGCAGTGGACGTCTTTCGGCTGAAATGATGATGATGAGTCTGTGGTGTATTGTTTAGAGTAAACAATAAATATATACATCCTTTAATAAACATGAAATAAGAGCAAATTAAGTATTATGATAATATTACATCGTTATCTACATGTTAACGTTATCTAGGCGGCGGTGGTAGGGTGTACTTGTGGAAATATGTCGCAAACCATGCTCTACTTCCTATCCTGTCTTCAGTGTCCTAAAACATGCATTAAAATTACCTCAGCGTTGCCACAGACGACGCCGTGTAAGTGGCAAAGTTTCGTGCCGACAAAATATAAAATTCAGTCGTGCCAGCGACATGACGACAAGACGTTATCTAAATTTTACACAAAACAGTGGTAAACTACACTAAATTTAAGTTAAGTGTATCTTTGAAACAAGCGCGCTTTACCATTAACGACTGCATCACTGCTTACCATCAGGCGGGATTGCGATCAAGCACTGGATTATAATTTAGAAAAAAAATAGTCCTGTCAAGTTATTTCGTGCCTAAATAACGCGCCAAAATTTTAGTAGCCATTAAAATCAAAGCATTTATTTCAAATAAACCAGTTACAGGCACTTTTGAATTGTCAGAAGGTCGGTCAGTCAGTAAAGTGAAGCTAGTCGCCCATTCCAAAGAGTAGGTACCTATGGAGAAGAACGGGCAAGAAACTCCATGGACTCTCTTTAAAATTTTCAAGCTATTGTTACAAATATTTGACTACATCATTCATGTTGAAATCAACCGTGTGAGAACGATGCAGAAATATATTGTACACTAAGAGCGTCCATTATGGAAAACACACAACAAAAAAATAACAACAATTCAGAAATCAATAAAAAGGACTAACCCAACAAATAGATGCTTTACAGCAAGTACATTGCGCTCACAATATTTTTAATCATGACTAAATTATTTATTTATAGGCCCTATGCATTCAAAGATCCCTCAAAATTTATACAGTTTATGTACAGCATTTTATATGAGCTTAAAGCGTTTAGAAATGTTATAATTATAGGAGATATAAATATTGATATTTCACGCAATAATATAGATGCATATTCATTGGACTATTTGGATTTATTAACTCACCACGGGCTTTTCCCGGGACAAGCGCCGGTCACACATGGATCTGATGTCTTGATCACGCCAATATAAAAAAACTTCTTTCCCTAACACAGTCATGGTGCTAGAATCCACTATCACGGATAACTTTGCAGTTCTATTCTCTTTGTCACTAAATAGATTCAAAATTTTAAATTCATGCCAAATAAGAAAAGTAAATGAGGATAAGTTTACTAATGATATTAGCAAAATAAGTTTCGATGCCGTCTATGCTACAAAAGATCCTAATTTAGCTACTGTATATGTAATGGAACCACTTCTCCTAGCATTGTCAAAAAACACTAAGACAATTTCAATTTCACGTAGATGCAGGCCGTTTAAACCCTGGATTGTTCAGGGATTACTAAAATGTATGCGTCACAGAGATAACTTATATAAAAAACTTAGAACAGATCCATCAAATGATGTCCTCGTGGTGTCCTACAAAAGGTTAAAAAAACATAAAACAATTTTTTTTGTACAAATCTGCTTCGAAAAGGAAAAACAGATTATGAGAGACTTGAATTTGGAAAAGCAGGTAGAAATTCTAAGCAACTATGGCGTGTAATTAAGGTTGCTGCTAATATGGGTCCACTGAAATATTCAGCACATGATCTTATGGCGAAAAATTGAGATAAGCAGGACACTATAAATCGAATTAATGACAATTTCGCAAATGTGGGCAAACAACTAGCTGGTAAAATACATAGGGACCCTCGATCAATTTCGCTACCTGAACTCCAGAAACAATCATTTGTACTACTTGAGACAAATGAACAAGAGGTGGAACGCTTAATCCTTTCACTTAAGAATGATTGTGCAGTTGGCTGGGACGGAATCTCGTCTAGTTTTCAAAAACGACATAGGAACAATATTGTGCCTTCGCCGACATATGTTTGCAACCTATGCCTTGATTCTGGTGTTTTTCCTAACTGGTTCAAAAAATGTATTCTCCACCCTATCTTTAAATCTGGTGACCGGGATCGTGTCGAAAATTAGAGGCCCATATCAGTTTGCCTGCGGCGTCCAAAACATTAGAAAATATAATAAATAAAAGGCTAGTTGTATATTTAGAGTCACGAAATCTTTTGTCAATTTGGCTTTCGAAAAAATCTATGTACAGCTGATGCTGTTCATAAACTGGTCAATCACATAGCTCAGAGACTTGACAACGGTAAGAAGTGTGTTGCACTATTCTTGTCAAGCTATTAAGGTTAGGCAACTGTTTGTTTTGGGCAGTGCTCTTAAACAACATGCTATTTCCAACTATTCGCAGCGAACCTATCGCCGAAACCATATAGTCGCCTCAGCTAACCTCTTTCAGTCATAGATTCTTTATTTTCCTTGGACCCTATCTTTACAATAAATTAAACCGCATTCTTTCCCTGTACTCTTTGAACAAATATAATTTTAAAATCACACTGCAAACCTGGCTACAAAGCCAATCATATGCTGCCACAGAAGCTCTCTTTGACGTCTTACGTCGACACACACACACACACACACACACACACACACACAAGGCATGTATTTTTATTTTTTACAAAAAAACTTTTTTATTACTTGCCGTGATATCTTCATATAATTATGTATACTATCAAATATGTAATCATGAACATGTGGGGACCTGTAACCTGTATCACAGGTGTTACTACCTACCACAGGCACCACTGATCCACAACTAAAAGAAGGTATTTCTTGTGTGTAACAATTTTTATGCTTGTTTTGTTTTTTGCCTTGTGGTGAGAAATAAACACATTTTTATTTTTATTTATGGAGTCTTGTCTTCTGTCATTTTCTTAATTAAATATAAAGATAAAGATGCCTTGAACTTAAATTTACTTTAGTCTGTGAATAGGAGAATCTGCGCCAGTAACTTATTTTCGAATCTAGTAAGACGCTGCATATCGTATCCAGAAACCAAAACAAATAGGCTGTTAACAACCACTTCGGTAAACAACGAAAGCGAAACAGAGCTGCTCTTGATAAGCGGTTGCATCGTATTTTAAAGTCAAATCGCCAATCGCAAAATATTCAAAGCTACCCACTGTTCCGACTTGCAAATCGTATATCTGTGTTGTTGTTAACTGTACTTACTATAGAAGTATTACATGTTTTGTGATGTAATGTAAATAAGTACAAGTATAAGTAAGGTTTTCTCGGTGGTAGGCCATAACATCGGCCGCCAGCAGAAGTTACCACCCACCAGACAAAGTCTTGCCGCCAAGCGATTCGTCGTGTTCCGGCATGATGTCTGGTGAAGCCGCATGGAGGACGGGTCTGAACAGTTGTGTTGCGATGTGTGCTGGGTACGATGCGCCAAACGTTGTGTTGGGAGAAAGGTCGCGGAGGTCTACAGATCAATCTCCCTCTGACGCAACATCGTTAGTCGTGTTATTGGGTTTCACATTGCATCACCTTTCTCAACTGCCGTCTTCCTTCCTATTCACTCAGTTTTTTTTTTTTTTTATTGAATAGGCTTATTAAACTAGCGCGCTTTACCATCAACGATTGCATCACTGCTTACCATAAAGCGGGATTGCGGTCAAGCACTAGTTTATAATTATTTAAAAAAAAAAAATAAGTGTGAGTATTGGCGAGGGACAATAGTGAGGTATAACAAACCACTATGCTTGGCGTTTGTGGACTATGAGAAGGCCTTCGATTTGATCGAGACTTGGGCGATGCTACAGTCTCTCCAGCAGCGCCAAATTGACCATCGATACATTGAGGTGATAAAGTGTTTGTATAAAAACGCCACCATGTCAGTCCTCTACTCCAGGATCAGGACTCGAAACCGATCCAACTCCAGCGTGGAGTGAGACAAGGAGATGTCGTATCTCCTAAATTGTTCACTGCTGCGTTGGAAGATGTCTTCAAGCTCCTGGACTGGAAAGGACTTGGCATCAACATCAACGGCGAGTACATCACTAATCTCCGTTTTGCAGATGATATCGTGGTTATGGCTGAGACCCTGGAAGACTTGGGCAAAATGCTCAATAACCTCAGCAGAGCTTCCTAACAAGTGGGTCTAAAGATGAACATGGATAAGACGAAGATCATGTCGAACTCTCATGTCGCACCCACTCCAATTCTAGTTGGTTGCTCTGCACTCGAAGTTGTTGACGAGTATATATACCTGGGACAAACAGTCCAACTAGGTAGGTCCAACTTCAAAAAAGAGGTGTCTCATCGAATCCAGCTCGGCTGGGCAGCGTTCGGGAAGCTACGCTACATCTTCTCGTCGCCAAGATACCACAGTGTCTCAAGACTAAAGTATTTGACCAGTGTGTGTTGCCAGTGATTACTTACGGAACTGAAACGTGGTCTCGCACAATGGGTATCATACGAAGGCTCAGAGTCACACAAAGGGCAATGGAAAGAGCTATGCTCGGAGTTTCTCTGCGTGATCGAATCAGAAATGAGGAGATCCGTAGAAGAACCAAAGTCACCGACATAGCTCTGCGAGTCGCTAAACTGAAGTGGCAGTGGGCAGGGCACATTGCTCGTAGAACCGATGGCCGATGTGGCAGTAAGGTTCTGGAGTGGCGGCCACGTACTGGAAGACGCAGCGTAGGGAGGCCCCCAACAAGGTGGACCGATGACCTGGTGAAGGTCGCGGGAAGCCGATGGATGCGGGCAGCACAAGACCGGTCTGCGTGGAAAGCCTTGGGGGAGGCCTTTGTCCAGAAGTGGACATACATAGGCTGAAGAAGAAGAAGAAGAATAGTGAGGTTAGACTTTTGCCGGCCTTCTGCACCGGCGGTGTTGTTGATGATGCGAGTGGTAGTAGACGGCCTATCCTAGCGTCCCTAGACAACCTACAGGACCTATCTTTACTCTAGGATAGTTAGTAATAAAATCACTGACCCTATGTACAGTAATTTATTCACAACCTAACTATTTACATCACAAAAACATAACTTTAAAACTATATACACAAACCTAAGGCATTAAGTCCGCCTCTGTACAATTTATGTACGAAAGAATAAATAAATAATAGATAAATAATTAATTACGGAACAGTCTACTTTATAATTACTTCACTATTTACACAATAATTAATAGACTAAGATGAACTGTTTTGTACGTATATATTATAAGTATATATTTTGGTAATAGTATATATGTATATCTAGCTTATTTAAGTATTTTTTTAATGGTGTTAAGAGGTTTTCTGTTTCTTTCTTTACAATTTTTTTCAAACTAAAGCACCTACCATCTTATCTCTTCACCATCTGTGGTTGACTGGTAGAGAATACCTAAGGCATTAAGACCGTGGGCACGCCACAATAGCGGCGGTAAGTCCCCTCTTTGAGGAATGGCTAGAGAGGCGCCACGGCGCCCTCACCTTCCGCCTGATGCAGGTCCTCACCGGACACGGTTGTTTCGGGAGATTCCTGTTCCGTATTAGGCGGGAGGAAACGCCAGGGTGTCACCATTGTGTGGATCGCCCTGAGGACACGGTGGAGCATACGGTGGAGGTCTGCCCGGCTTAGGTAGAGCACCGCCGTGTCCTCGTAGCTGCGATCGGCGGCAATCTCTCGCGTCCGACACTGGTCCAGGCCACGGTCCGGAGCGAGAGTGCATGGCAGGCCGTTACCTCCTTCTGCGAAGCAGTGATGCTGGCAAAGGAGGAGGCGGAGCACGTGAGGCAACGGGAATCCCAGCGCCCTCACGCCACTAGCCGCCGCAGTAGACGCCCTGGTCGGGAGACGACACCTAACTCCCAGACACCGTAGGCGCGGGCCTGCGGGCGGTGAGCAGTGGGCAGCTCGCCGCACGGTAAGGACCAGGCCCAAGTCGACGGCGCGTCGTGTTTCACGCGCGCCTCAAAGAGATGTCAGCACATCGTGACGGGGTCAACGAAGACCGATGCCTCCTGGGTCAGGGTTGCGGGTGGTTAAACAAGAAACCGCGACCCTGGCCGTCGCACAGGCCAGTGAAGAAACACGGGTGGGTTTTAGTCAGTAAAAGTCTGACACACCCTTCCGCTCCGCCCAGAGCGGGAGAAGTCATTTGATGATTTCCCATCCCCGCAAAAAAAAAGGCATTAAGACCGCCTCTGTACATTTCATGTGCGAAAGATTAAATAAATAAACTGAACGTAACGCGTCAGTGTGGAAAGCTTTCATTCACGTAAGCCCGACAGAGTCTCACGTCTTTGCACCGGACATAGCAAACTAACAGAAGAGAACAGAACTAACGACAGGACAGAACAGAACTGACCGACTGATCTAACAGAACTGACCTCATGGCAGCACAAAACAGAACTGACTGTGCCTCGCCAACCCTCTCGTTTATAAACCCAGCGATTATGCGAGCACCTTACCAAATATAGTAATGAACGGCTTGCTAAACCATAGCCAATGGCAGCGCGTGAAAGCTATCCTTTACCTTTTAGGGAAATGTAACTACAACTTTCGTACAGGCGCACTGTCAATGCTCGACCAATCAGAGCTTTCGTCACCATTTAAGGCAATCGCTCTGGCCTCGCGCCCAGATAAAACGTACCTACTACCTACTTAGTGCGAGCTATACGAGTAGATACGACAAGCGATGCTATTATAGGGGGACGAACATTAACAAAAATATAACAAAAACTTATTAAATTACTTAGCGAACATACATCTAATACCTTTGCTCTTATTTTAGCGCTAGGCACACGCTGAGACCTCTGCCTCGAATCTTGCGGGCAGCGGGACGGCGGCGGCGGCGGCGAGTGAGCGGCAGGATCTTATGCGTAAAATCAAACGGACCGGTTCTCGAAAACAGCGGCGCGGCAGCGGGGCGTTGGCGGGCAG
Source organism: Sesamia inferens (assembly GCA_037179545.1). Taxonomy (NCBI): domain Eukaryota; kingdom Metazoa; phylum Arthropoda; class Insecta; order Lepidoptera; family Noctuidae; genus Sesamia; species Sesamia inferens. The sequence goes on along the minus strand of CM073929.1, from coordinate 9,810,981 downwards.
CGAGCGGTGTACTTTTTGCGCTCGAATCTTGCCGGCAACTGTGATCGAGCGTGAGGAATAAATTTGAATCAAAAAGATGTTGCTGCCATTGTTCAGACATTTCTTTCGCGAAAAAAAACAAATATCTCGTCGACACAATCGTGAACACAACACTACGCGGCTATAGTGACGCGCGATCTGCCCACTAGTTTCGGGAACGGGTCTTCGATGCTCGCCCGGCTCCCGCGCCGCTGCCGCCGCCGCCCCGCTGCCCGCAAGATTCGAGGCAGCGGTCTTAAAGTAAGCACTTGTACACTTAAACACGGCACTTAAAGTTATTTTCATTCATCGTCCGTAACAGAGTATAAGTAAATTACATTACTTTTTTATATTTAAACTGGAAAATAAATTCGCCTTCAAGTCTTCAAATATTCGGAAAATACGTCCTCTAAATTAAATATTCAAACTAAGCTCATAATATTTTAGAGGTGCCAGTATCGAAAAATATAGCAGCAAGACCCAAATAAAAATATGTATCTATAACCATAGAAAATTATGTAAATGGAAGTAGCAAAAACGTGAACCTTTTGTGTTTTACCTTTATGAATACATAATGAGTCTAGAACATACTAGAAATTTGATACGTACCTATAATAACTGGAGATCGGATATTCCGGCGTTTAAATACCTAAACCTGATTTTATGAAAGAAATAGATGGATATGCCTTTCGATACATGTAGCTAATATGTATGCCACAATAGGTTTTGTTTATAAAGATTTCAAAAAATTCCACGGTATTGCGTATAAAAAAGTATTTCGTAACTTTTGAAGGAAACCTTTATCTACTAGAATAGTTACACTATAGTTGTGTATAGTAGTCTACACAATAGTTGAATGGCGTATCCACATTATTCTTTCGTCGGCATTATGTGGAAGTTTGTGTATATCCACTTGAACGTCCCGATGTGACAGCTGAGAATGCGTTGTACGTCCGAGCGCGCGATCGGTATGAAGCCGCGCCGAGCGCTCGTAAAATCCTCCTTATTTTGTTCTTATTTTTTAGCAGAAGTCTATTTAATGACTAAATATGAACTATTTATCTTGCAGGGATTATGTTGTCATATTTTAATATATTATATCAAACAAAAACTTATCGAAATCCGGCACACAATGAGCAATGAGTAATCATTTCATCGTCCACTTTAACACTCGTAAAGACAACAGCCCCCTAATCGGCGAATACATTTTTGTCAAATGATTGCGACTAGTTGGCATCAGTTGGGTTCGTTCGGACCGCCCATTGGTCAGTTCGGTCCAAACGATGCCAACTAGTCGCAATCATTTGACAAAAATGTGTTCGCCGATTAGGGGGCTGATCAGACATTGGATACAAAGTATTTATACATGATCAGAAAGAATAACTCTCGATAATTATTTTAATATGTAACACTAATAAAAATAAATAATTTATTACTCTTATTTTAATCGCAGAACTCACTTCCACTGTACAAAACTGCACTCACCGTTAATAAACAAACTTTTTTTCCGATGTTATGTGTCAGGTGGGGCACTGTTTTATACATCAGAGAATCGTTGTTTAATACAGAACCATCTAGTGAAAAGTTCATGAAGCTCTTTGATACATATCTTATGTAAAAACTCGTTTAAAGTGTACATGTCCGCGAGGCCACCATGGTTGCCTGAACGCTTAACGCCAAAAATTTTTAGGCAACTTTGTTGGCCCGGACGCTTGAGTGGATGTACAAATTGAGACACCGTTGCTTAGTTCTTTAACCCTAGAAGCCCAATCATATTTCACTGGCTATAGAGCCCAATCATACGTAAAAACGACGTACAAAAACAAAACTTCAGAGTTTTCCTATTTCTTCTAGAATTGAACTTTATTTTTGCATCAGTTATTATAAATATAGTTTTAGTTAATAAATAAAATACATTTTATGTTAATATACTCCTTAACAATTCCATTATAGAACTAACTTTACTTGAACCTTAGAGAAAATCAACAAAAATATCAAGCCCCTGACATTTTTTCTTCAAATTATGTAATAATAACTAAAATCAACTATTTTTCAGCAACACTGCTGGGCACAGGTCTCCTCTCATACAGAGAAGGATTGAGCGTTATCACCACGCTTATTCAATGCGGATTGGCGATTTCAGACTTAAAGTCCAGGTTTTCTGAAGATGTTTTCCTTCACCCTCAGTCATTGGTGCCCAATATATACTTAGAAAGTACATACAACTTTAGAAAAGTTACATTGGTACTTGCCTGACCTGGAATCGAACCCGCGCACTCATACTTGACAGGCTGGTGTTTTAACCACTAGGCCACCACGATTTTTCAATGTTTTTATAAAATTAAATCAATTTTTAATAATACCCTACGAGTCTCTTTAAAAAAACTTTTTTTTTATATACAGTCCTTACAAACGTCAGTATTGTGTTCTCCACATATATAGCCTTTTTGCATTTGCAACATTGCGCTTTGGACATCCGCCTTTTTTATATAAACAAAATCCACGATAGCGTCCTTTTTTTTTGTTCTGGCTCACCATTATTATTTTCTGTAGATGTTGGTACCTCGCGTCATACTGACGTCACACAAATTCTACATCCCGCTACTAGAGTTTACCGTAATTAGCATACATACAACTTCAACTGGTCACCTGGTCATAACACCGTCGGTTGGAGGTCGATCAAGGAGGTCGGAGGACCGCCTTTTTCTATGGAGGATGATTGAACTTTACACACAACTGTGTTCAACGCTATTTCGTCTTGGATTAGCTATGGATGGGACTCCATCTTGTATTCAACCTTAAAATATTAATACTATATCAAAATTGTTACTATATAAAACAAATCCTCAGCAAAAGCCATACACATTAAAAATAAAATAAAATATTCTGGAAATAAAATCAAAACAACTTGGCAAATTATAAATTCTGAAACTGGAAGAACCAAAGCACAAAATCGCGATTTCCATCTTAAAATTAACCATGTAGATATAAAGGCGGACTTGGAGGTAGCAACTGAGTTTGAGAATTTTTTTACTAATATTCCAATAATAACTACAAAAACTTTGTCTTCTTCCTCCACTTCTGCTTACGCCATACTAAAAGAATGTGTTCCAGAATGTGACAAACACTTTGAATTTACGTTTGTGACTGCTAAAGATATTATAGAATCTTTTAAGGTTCTTGATGTAAAGAGAACTGCTGATCATTGGGGTTTGTCAGTATATACTGTAGCTTCAATAATAGATGTTATCGTACCTTTCTTGGCATTTGTTTTTAATTCTTGTGTCACATCTGGTATATTTCCTGATTTGATGAAACTTAGCAAAGTAATTCCACTGTTCAAATCTGGTAGTTCAACTGATCCCACGAATTTTCGGCCAATTTCGATATTACCAACTTTGAGCAAAATTTTTGAAAAAATAATTTTGAAACAGTTGTTGAGGCATTTTAACTTACATAATTTATTGCACGTGAAACAATTTGGTTTTACAAAGGGTCGTTCAACTGCAGATGCGGCCGTGGCGTTGCTAAAGAACATATTTGGGGCCTGGGAGGAATCGCAAGATGCTCTTGGTATTTTTTGTGATTTGTCCAAGGCCTTTGATTGCGTACATCATGACACTCTTATTAGGAAATTGTACCATTATGGTTTAAGGGACAGAGCTCTCGACCTTCTGACTTATTATCTGAATAATCGAATTCAGAGGGTTGATGTTAATGGCAAGAGATCTGCAGGATCTGTGGTCACCGTGGGCGTTCCGCAGGGCTCAATTCTAGGTCCATTCTTGTTTTTAATCTATATTAATGACTTACCTCATCACGTGAGGGATAATCACAACATTGTATTGTTCGCGGATGACACTTCTCTTATTTTTAAAGTCAAGCGTCAGCTAGCCAATTTTGACGAAGTTAACAATGCACTTTCTAAAGTTGTCCATTGGTTTAATGTAAATAACCTTCTTTTAAATGAAAAAAAAACTAAAGTCATTAAATTTTCTACGCCAAATGTCAGGCAGCTAAGTACCAATGTTCAACTGAATGGAGTAGAGTTGATCCCTGTCGAGTCGACAGTTTTTCTTGGATTGACTATTGACGCCAAGTTGCAATGGGGTCCTCACGTTGAGAAGCTGTCGGGTAGACTCAGTTCCGTCGCCTTTGCTGTTAAGAAAATTAGACAGATAACTGATGTGGATACAGCCAGAATTGTTTATTTTAGTTATTTTTATAGTCTAATGACTTATGGGATTCTTCTCTGGGGAACTTGTGCGGACATCAATACCATCTTTGTTTTACAGAAAAGGGCTGTTCGAGCCATTTACAACCTTGGTCCTAGAGATTCTCTTAGAGAAAAATTCAGAGAGGTGGACATTCTGACTGTAGCTTCACAGTATATATTTGAAAATCTTATGTACGTACATAAAAATATATCGGTTTTTAAGAAAATAAGCGATATTCATAATATAAATACCAGGAACAAACACAATCTAGCTATACATCACACTCGACTCCACAGAGTAGGCAACTCATTCATGGGTCAATGTATACACTTTTACAACAAGCTTCCCATGGACATTCGAAACTTACCCATTAAACGATTTAAAAAGTATATAAAGGCCAAACTTTGCAAAAAAGGGTATTATAAAATCACAGATTATTTAGAAGACAAAAAAGCTTGGGACTGAGCTGTTCGCTCTGATAAGCATTGTTATTAGCAATATGCGTAATTATAAGGTAAATTATTGTAATCATTCTCATTTTTAATGTCTGGACTTGAAAAAAGACGATGACCCCTGAGTTTGTTTCGGCTATTTCTTCTCAGAGGTAGTCAGTTAGGAAATGCCGGCTTCATCTAGTTAAAAAAAAATATATGACGTGTAAAAGTGATCGGTGATCCTACTTGCTTAATAAACGATTTCATTTCATTTCATTTCATTTCAAATAACTCAAATAAATAACATAAATAAGAAATTCGATACAATTGCAAAAGTTACACAAAGCCAAAATGACGCACAACCTCTCCATTACAACAAAATGGTGGCACTTACCGAGATTATGCAAGTGTGTCCTGCGAGGTCTCAACGGCTAGTGAGTTGGTTCGGGAGTTCACAGGGACCCGATGGTAACCGTCAAAGATATTACGCCGGGGTATAAGTCAAATTAACGTAGATTGAGCTTCTAGGGTTAATCAATATGTCTACTCAACAACATAAATAATGCAATTAATGTTCTTGAAATGTCAAAATGAAAGCGATTCCCACCGTTAGTGTGCTACGCAATTACCCCGCTGGTCCCTAATGTGTCAGACTAATTAAGCGTAAACAGCCCCTCTTTCTTTCGCCAATCAATCTCTCAAGCCTGTCCCAATTATTTTTAGGGCGACTAGCGACTGCTAATCTACCTCTCCAACCTCCTGCCGGCTGCAGCTGGATATCAATATTTTAAAACGGAGCGACTTCCTAACAACCCTTTAGCACGATAGCCTCTAATAAGACTGACATGACATAAAAAGTTTTTTTTTTCTTTCTTTTATGGCTTCGCACGGTTTGTGCATTTAGCCAATGTCACTTAATGAATTATTCATGTCGAAAAAGATGGCCGCGTGTACCGTCTTACGAGGGAGGTTTGAGACAAACTCATGACGTGTGTGTGTTTCACTGTTCTTTATGAATTATTTACTGAATGCACTTTTTACTCCATAAATCACGCACTTTTATTTAGTAAACAACATCATAAATAATTTTAAAAGTCTAATGGAAAATGATCGTGACACTCAGGCAACAGGCTAATCTCAGGAACTATGGGTCCGATTTGAACAATTGTTTTTGTGTTGGATAGCCCATTCCAGGAAGGCTTTAGGCTATATAACATCACGCTGCGATCAATAGGAGCGGAGCATAACTAACTCCACGCGAACGAAGTCGCTGGCGGCCGGTAGTGTTTAATATGGCAGCTTTTTGTAGTGTACATAATTCGAAAGTTTTAGTGCATTAAAACTATTGAATCTTTGTTTTGTAACAAAGCCCGTTGTTGATATTACTATTGAAACTATAGTGACTCTATTCATTTTCCATACTCTGCTAATTTCCTCTTATTACTACTTATTTATGCAATACACACAGTCTTGTAACACGTTTGTTTATTTTGTACCACTAAACTAGAAATGGTTTGTATTGGTGCTCTCATTCGCCATAAGAATTCTTAGGTAAGCATAACATACGAGTATATTTGTATTATTGATGTACCCACACCATTCTTTTGTCTCACAATAATAATATATGCAAGTAACGTAGGTACACAACAAAAATATTACTATTACTAAACTATAAGAAAAAATAATGGTTAAAAGGGTACGCCGCAGGAGACGCCCTGGTCGGGAGACAACATCCAACTCCCGGGTCGACGGAGCGTTGAGCCACGCGCGCCTCACTGAAATGTCAGCACATCGTGACGGGGTGCACGAAGACTGATGCCTCCTGGGTCAGAGTTACGAGGTGATTAAAAAGAAACCGCGGCCCTGGCGCACAGGCAAGTGAAGGAACACGGGTGGGTTTAGTCAGTAAAAGTCTGACACGCCTTTCCGCTCCACAAAGAGCGGGAGAGGTAATTTCATTATTTCCCATCCAGAACAAAAAAAGGGTTAAAAGAGTAATAAAAAACAAAGGGATAAAATAGAACAATATTATGACAAACAACCATAGCTGTGAACATCCATCCAGCAAGTGAATGAGTCACATGCATGTTTTGAACCTACATATGCTGCTCGCAACTGGGCCGCTCATTAGAAGATCGGTCGGATCGGTGTGAGTTTTAATGTTTGTTAACGTATCCACAATACAGAATTCATTCATAATTTGCCTGATGAAAAATACATTGAATCATTCTTTTTTTAAATGTTTCCCACATTTAAAAAAAGAATGATTCAACGTATTTTTGAGACACGAATGGTTACCTAGACGACAGTCTGGGTGAAACTTATTACACACCCATCTATGGACTGACCGCTTTAACCATAACTTCGATTAACTCATAATCAAGGTATAATGTTCCCACTTTTGGGACACAGGCTTCGTCTTGAATCTTGATGAGACGGAGTGAGTGGTAATCTGCCACGCAGGCCCTGCGCGGGCTGATAGATTAACTCGTGTGGCATTATAATTATTATTTAGCGTCAAGATCTCATCTTCAGTGTAAATACGATAGAAAAAAATGATTTCATTTAAATATATCTTATGATTTTGGCATTATGTGTCGCAGGAAACCGTAAAACGCTTTTAAAGTAAACGACAATAAATGAAAGTTAATGGCGTCATAAAAGCAATTTATTTTTCTACTTTTTCATACGGGGGCCTAAATATTCTCATGCATACGTCCTAAGTGCGGCTTTCCTTTTTTTAAAACGTTCATAATGACTCGTGAAAAATTACTCCAGTAGGGTTGGTAAGTCTGTATTTATAAATGGGTTTATTTCAAGGCGCTTTATTTTGTGTTAATTAATTCATCACCACTAAAGAACCGGTGGAGGAAAACGTGGTGAAGAATGTGACATGTGGCGACCACCAACTCGCACAGTGCCCGCGTGGTAGCTTACGTTACGGTCCATTCCCTCTCACCAAGAGACTGTGTTCCAGGAGTGGGAACATTTTAGGCTTTTTTTCGGTAGTAGGCCATAACAATGTTCAAAATTTTCAATATTATTACTCTGCGCATAATAGGAATCTTCGTTCTTTCAATAATAGGGATGTATCCAAGGTATGAAAATCAAAAAAATAATTACTTAGTCCGTCTTATTACGTAAGTCGTGGTGGCCTAGTGGTTAAAACACCAGCCTCTCAAGTATGAGTGCGCGGGTTCGATTCCAGGTCAGGCAAGTACCAATGTAACTTTTCTGAAGTTATATGTACTTTCTAAGTATATCTTGGACACCATTGACTGAAGGTGAAGGAAAAACATCTTGAGGAAACCTGGACTTTATAAGTCTGAAATCGCCAACCCGCATTGAGCAAGCGTGGTGATTACGCTCTGTATGAGAGGAGACCTGTGCCCAGCAGTGGGACGATAAAAACGTTGATGACGAGTCTGTCTTATAGATAATAAAAAAATTAAGACCCGTATTTTTATTTTGTTGTAATTACCAAAAACTACTAAGATATAGCGTATTAAAGTTACGGAGTGGGGGCTAATTACCTCACGCCTTGGTATATTTTGTACCACGGCCTGACGTCGTGCGACATTTCAAATCAATATATCTTGCTAAGTATATGAATGAAAGAAAAAATAAAAATACGTGTCCAATATTTTTTATAAACCTGTCTGATTGACATAAAATTATTTTTTAGGATACAACCCAATTTTCTTCTAAGATGTCCTGCTCATCGCTCTGAATTTCTTAAGTCTTCCTTTCTTGTCCAGGCGGTTTTCCTTTGGAATGATCTTCCTCAGAATATCAGGACGTTGACCAGTCGGTATACATTTAAAGTTAAGCTCTGGTATACTTACGCAAGAAATTGGCAGATTCAGCAAACATGTAATTTTTTCTTTTTCTCTATCTATATTTATTTTTATCTCTCTCTCTACTGATTATATTTTGTATGTATGTATTTATTATAATATTTTATTTTTTGTTTCTCTTTTAAGTATAATATCTTTTATATCTTTGCACCTACCATGTTTTGTCTCTATATCACCTTAAGGTAGACTGGTAGAATATGCCTAAGGCATTAAGTCCGCTATTGTGCAATGTTGTTGTTTTAATAAATAAATAAATAACATCGGCTGCCGACAAAAGTTACCACCCACCAGACAAAGTCTTGCCGCAAGCGATTAGTCGTGTTCCGGCATGATGTCTGGTGAAGCCGTACGGAGGACGGGTATGAGCAGTTGTGTTACGATGTACGGGTACGATGCGCCAAATGTTGTTGTGTCGGGAGTTTGGTCCTGGAGGGTCTCCAGATCAATCTCCCTCTTGCGCAGCATCGTTGGTCGTGTTGTTGGGTTTAACATTGCATCACCTCGCTCAATTGCCGTCTTTCTTTTTATTCACTCAGTTTTTTTAAGTGAATAGGCTCTTAATAAACTAGCGCGCTTTACCATCAACGATTGCATCACTGCTTGCCATGAGGCGGGATTGCGGTCAGGCACTGGTTTATAAAAGCAGTAATAAAAAAGACAGTGATTTTAGATGCTGCCCTATGTTTCCTTGTGTTATCTTATGTCATATCTAAGGCACAGGACTAAAAAAGTCATGTTGGGGCAGCAAGACACAAATAATAAAACATTTTTAGAAATATTTTATTTTGATACGCAATAAAACTGTTTACATTTTTGTTATAAAAATAATTCATTGTTTTCTTCCATAAGCATGACAGCCATTCTTGACTCACGCGACCCTCATTCCTCATCTTTTTCACTCAGCATGGTCTTCTCCTTCGCCTTCATTGCGAGGTAGAATAATATTGCCGCTAGGTGCTAATAGTGACTTCGTATACAGCAATAAAACGTGTGCCTGTAAACAAGTATAATAATACTGTAAAAAGCAGTACAAAAGCAGTAGGAAGTAATGTAATATATACATAAGATCCCACTTAAATTTCTTAAATATCAAATGGATGTTTACAAGCATAAAGAGCAGGAAAATACACAGTTACTATCGGCTACTGCTTTAACATTAATTTCGTCAGTTTAGATTAGTAATTACATATAAATACAGAGATAAATACCTTTTTCTGTTTACTATAATATTATTGGAGTTTATTACTTTCACTACTATCATCACAAATACAATTATTTAATTGTAATAAATCATTTTATTTATATTCAAATTATCCGATGAAATTTCTGTCATTTTTCTGCCAAACACGACAGATAAAAAATCGCGGTTTTGACAAGTTTTTTCTAAAAAATCCATTTTTAGTCAACTATTTTGATTATAATCTGTGCCGAAAGCATAGTTTCACCTCTACTTTGTATCGCTACTAATCATCTGCTAACTAGCTTTTATGAATAAAGAAAAGTTAAGCATTGATTAAGAGCTAACTAAATGATTAGCTAAATAGTCGCTAATGAGTGATTAACGAGTTTTTTTTATGAATAACACAGTAAGTATATTTCCTTATTGTTCAGTCAGGCAAATAATTGACGATTAAATTAATATTCAATAGGCATATTCAAACCACAAGTGTTATTCTTTGAAATGTCAATGGTAATGAACATACACTGTGTTATTCATAAAAAACTCGTTAATCACTCATTAGCAACTATTTAGCTAACCATTTAGTTAGCTCTAAATCAATGCTTAACTTTTCTTTATTCATAAAAGCTAGTTAGCAGATGATTAGTAGCGATACGAAGTAGAGGTGAAACTATGCGTTCGGCACAGATTATAATCAAAATAGTTGACTAAAAATTGGAATTTTTAGAAAAAACTTGTCAAAACTGCGATTTTTTATCTGTCGTGTTTGGCAGAAAAATGTCAGAAATTTGATCGGATAATTTGAATATAAATAAAATGATTTATAACAATTAAATAATTGTATTTGTGATGATAGTAGTGAAAGTAATAAACTCCAATAATATTATAGTAAACAGAAAAAGGTATTTATCTCTGTATTTATATGTAATTACTAATCTTAAACTGACGAAATTAATGTTAAAGCAGTAGCCGATAGTAACTGTGTATTTTCCTGCTCTTTATGCTTGTAAATATCCATTTGATATTTAAGAAATTTAAGTGGGTTCTTGTGTATATATTACATTACTTCCTACTGCTTTTGTACTGCTTTTTACAGTATTACTATACTTGTTTACAGGCACACGTTTTATTGCTGTATACGAAGCCACTATTAGCACCTAGCGGCAATATACCTCGCAATGACGGCGAAGGAGAAGACCATGCTGAGTGAAAAAGATGAGGAATGAGGGTCGCGTGAGTCAAGAATGGCTCTCATGCTTATGGAAGAAAACAATGAATTATTTTTATAACAAAAATGTAAACAGTTTTATTGCTTATCAAAATAAAATATTTCTAAAAAAATGTTTTATTATTTGTGTCTTGCTGCCCCAAAATGACTTTTTTTAGTCCTGTGCCTCAGATATGACATAAGATAACACAAGGAAACATAGGGCAGCATCTAAAATCACTGTCTTTTTTATTAAGTACTGCTTTTATAAACCAGTGCCTGACCCCAATCCCGCCTCATGGCAAGCAGTGATGCAATCGTTGATGGTAAAGCGCGCTAGTTTATTAAGAGCCTATTCACTTAAAAAAAACTGAGTGAATAAAAAGAAAGACGGCAATTGAGCGAGGTGATGCAATGTTAAACCCAAAAACACGACCAACGATGCTGCGCAAGAGGGAGATTGATCTGGAGACCCTCCAGGACCAAACTCCCGACAAAACAACATTTGGCGCATCGTACCCGGCACATTTTACAACACAACTGCTCAGACCCGTCCTCCGTACGGCTTCACCAGACATCATGCCGGAACACGAGGAATCGCTTGGCGGCAAGACTTTGTCTGGTGGGTGGTAACTTCTGCCGGCAGCCGATGTTATAGTCTAGTATCGAGTAAAGCTTGTAAGTCAAAAAAGTTTCAAAGCTAATACCTATAACTTTACTACGTCGCTTTGGAAATTCAAAAAGGTTTTCAACATCCATATTTCCGCACTATTCGATATTATAAACAAAATAACTTCGAAGCATAATGATCATATTAAATCAATCAGCTGATTCAAATAAAATCCGCCATATTGTTGCCTCTAACCATCCTCTTAACAGCGGTCCGGTGATGTTTAATTTTGACAGCTACTAATCAATTGCTTAGCATCCTCTTAGCGTTAAACAGCTTTTATGAATAAGAATTTTGCTAATCAGTTGCTTAGCAAATTGTTAAAGTTTTATGAATAAGACTGACAATGAAATGTCGTATGTTTTGCTATATGAAATGACTATGTACAACCAATTGACTTATTAACCGATTCGCACGAATTTACTCACACGAAATAGGCGAATCGTGCCTTATTTAATTTGTGGCCGAATTGAGAACTACAGAAAAATTCTGCAGAAAAGCTGCACCAATTACCTTATACATTAAAATAATTTGTACATTTTGAATTTCTACGTACTACAATCACCATCATCTCAGTGTTTTTTTATATATATATATAAATTATATACTAGCGCTTGACCGCAGTTCCACCTGATGATAAGCAGTGATGCAATCGTTGATGGTAAAGGGCGCTAGGTTATTAAGAGCCTATTCACGCTAACCTTGAAGACACTTTTTAAAAAACGTTGCCCCACACTTGTAATTTCTCCTGTATCGTGGGTGCGTTTACAAATTTATAAACTGATATACACAAATAGCCAGACCCAGATCAACTACTTGTAGGTCATAAAAATATTTGTCCTGTGCGGGAATCGAACCCGCGACACGCAGCGTAGCAGTCAATAGCTTGACCACTGCGTTAACCCTGCAGTCAGTAAATTGTGGACGGAAAGAACGCCGTAGGTAAATATTTCCAGTCCTGCGACATACGCGGTATGAAAGACGTTTTTGGATGTTTCAAATTTAGGTTTTATCATGAGTACCATTATACCATTACCATTTAGGCTGAGTGCTGCGGCAATCTTTACAGAATAATGCGAAACTGCTGAATCAGAGAGGCATATTTTAACAATTGAAAAGGGATCAGATCGGTTAACTTATAAATATATTCTTTATTCAACCTGCCGATGATCTCACAACGCATTAAAGACAGAACGTCTGTTGTTCGATAGTTAATAAGTGCTTCATACTAATATCTATGTAGACGCCCCAGTAAAGCACGTACATCTACCGCGCATTTGTCACGGCTTATCCAACAAACAAGGTCGGCTTACACCACAAGTAAAATCAATCTCCGATCACACTCTAGTAAATCTACGGGACTTACCTGGGACTCAGTGTGCTTCGTCGAGAAGTGAAGTCCGGAGAATCGACGCGCGCGCGTCGATTACGATGACGTCCGATGTCTTCAAATTCACTGACTGTCCCACCAGTCGACACACCAAAGTTCCCTTATTAGGGCACCAAAGCTCACCAACGTAAGAAGTTATTTAGCAGTGTCAATCACGCCCGACAAAGATCGCCAATGAAACCACGTTTCCGATTCAAATTCAACTAAATTTACAGACGCACTGTTACGTTTTATAGTTCAAGTAAATACTTCAAAACACGGGCAACAATCGCGACAAACTATACAAAACGCGGCCGGTGGTATCTATAATTTCCCGAAAATCATTCGACCGAACATGCGACGCACGCGATGATTATTCGTCAAGAGGTTCAAGCAACGGCCCCCGTACGCGGCGGGGTCCCAACACGTTGTGTCATAATAATGGCGGCCGCGCGTCGCCATAGACAATACTAAATGCGCTAGCCCGTACCGATCGGGCATCTATCAACTCGACTAACTAAAAATCGGACTCGGCCGACGAACTAGCGTAAACATCCCCCCGCCCCGGACAGTAACAAACGGTCCGACAATTCAATCTAAGGGCAGGCGAGAGAGTGTGGCGATCGCGCGCTTCAAGACAGAGTCCCCCACCAGGACCTCGGCAAACCTGGGAACACCATCCGACCCCGGATACAATTTAACAATGCGTCCACGACGCCATCGGAGGGGTGGCAGGTTTGGGTCCTTTAACAAAACGAGGTCTCCGACCCTTGGTGGGTTCGTCTTGTCTGACCACTTAACGCGCTGTTGTAAAATGTGCAAATACTCCAGATGCCAACGGCGCCAAAAACTCTGCGTAAGCTGTTGAAGCAATTCAAATCGCGAGAGCCGTCCGGAGTTAATGTCCAAATAAGGATATTCAGGCAGGGCGTTAAGTGGTCTACCTATCAAGAAATGGCCCGGCGTGAGGGCCTCCAAATCATTCGCGTCGGATGACAAAGGGCATAACGGACGCGAGTTGAGGACCGCCTCAACCTTACAAAATACGGTCGCGAGCTCCTCAAAAGTTAGGATACTATCTCCAATAACGCGACGAAGGTGAGTTTTGGCGGCCTTTACAGTAGCTTCAAATATACCTCCCCAGTGGGGGCAGGACGGCGGTGAGTACTGCCATCGTACCCCTCTGCGGGAGAGTGTGGATCCGATCTCAACATTATGTTTATCTAAGAATTCACAAACTTCCTTCAAATAGCGATCGGTACCCTTAAAGTTGGTCCCACAGTCGGATCGAATTAAGGACGGCAGTCCGCGACGCGAAACAAATCGGCCTAGAGCAGCGACGAACGCCTCTGTTGTGAGAGCACTAACCACCTCGAGGTGCCGCCGCTTTAGTAGCTAAACACACAAAAACGCACAAGTAAGCCTTCTCGGTCTTAGCGTTACGGAGACGCGAAGCTTTTACAATGAATGGTCCCGCAAAATCCGTACCAACTCCAGCAAAGGGCATCGATTCGGTGACTCGATCGGCAGGCAAATCCCCCATTTGGGGCTGCACGATGTCCGCCTTCAAGCGGTAGCACGGGAGACAACGAAAGATAACATATCGGATCACTCTCCGCGCAGACAAAATCCAAAATTCCCGTTGGAGGATCGCAGTAAGAGCGTTGCATCCGGCATGTGCATTTTTCACATGGCGGTCTGCGATCAACAACTTCACCAAGGGGCCGTTCTTGGGGAGCAGCAATGGATGACGAGCCCCATAGGGGAGCTTAGCATTTCTAAGCCGACCTCCGACACGCATCAAACCTTGATCATCCAAGAAGGGATTCAAGCGCCCCAAGGGTCCCTTCAGATTGGATGTGCGTTGACGGAGGGTTTTCAACTCCGATGCAAATTCACTCTCTTGAACTATCCGCACCCAATATAACAGAGCGTCATTGCGCTCTTGCGGTGAGAGGACCGGAGACTCAAATTTGCCACGAGGGCTACGACAGTTGTGGATGAAACGCCGTATCCAGGCGGTGACGCCGAGCAATTTATCCAAAGAGCTGTAGCGCTCAAGCAAAAACTCCGGATCTGGAGCCGCTACAGTCTCGGTGGCGTGAACATGCACCCCTGGCGTGGATGCCCCGACCACTGCGGGGGTAAGGGGCCAAGAACCCTCCAGCTGTAACAACCATGGTGGACCCCACCACAGCTGGAGATTCACAAGTTCGGGCGCCTTGCAGCCGCGGGAAGCGCAGTCTGCGGGGTTCAAATCGCCAGGCACGTGGTGCCAAATCAACCTCCCAAAAGCGTTGGAGGATGTCCGACAAAGCAGAACCAACAGCGAGGTCGCTGTCTGCCGAAGGGGGGTCTGGGACGTCCCTAAACGATCCCATTACTACATGACCCAACAACAAAGAGGTGGATATGGCTACAAAACCGGCTGCCTGCAAAACTCGCTCGCTCCCACGCAGCAAACGACCTAGCACATTCACACCGATCAACAAATGGATCGGGCCAGGTCGGTGGAAGTGAGGATCAGCCAGAGCCAATCCAGCCGACAATTCAACGGCGGCGTGTGGGGCTCGCACTTGCGGAAGCGGCCCGACCACCGTTTCAACAACAATCGCCGAAGTACCGATTTTCGGCGTTGAGGAGGAGTGGAGGGAGAAGGAGAACGAAACCCGACCGAACGGATCCGAAATCCGCAGGTCTCCAACGCCCCGTACCGATTCCCTATGCGGTACAATATTTAAGCCCAACTGTCGGACGAGCCGAGTAGAAATTATGCAACCCTGGGCCCCTGAATCCAAGAGGGCACGCACTGTGACAAAATCACCTTTGGGGCCCCAAACACGCACGGAGGCTGTTGGCAACAGCACAAACTCCGGTGGGGGGGTTGCGCCCGACAGTGGCATTAATGAAAATCCGAGGGGGGTGATTGCCCCCCTGGACCCCGGTTGAACTGAGTCGACAAGATCGGAGGGGATCGCCGACAGTAGGCGAGGGGGTCCCACTCCGCAATGTAGGGACTCCTTCCAACTCTACTCCGAGGTGTGGGGCAATAGCCGTGGGCCGCATACGGAGGAACATAACGCCCCAGTCGAGGGTATTCCATCAAGGGGGGGGAGCAGCGTACCGCCCGCCTCCCCGAGCCCCCGACGGCCACCGCTACATCCTGCGGGGGGCCCCCGCCCGTGGGGCCCCCGCCCTTGGGGCCCCCGCCCGTGTGCGGGGGACTTGGGCCCCTTTCGGACCCACCACCATTGCGGTTCAAGCACAGGAGAGCGTGATGTCTCCCGCCGCAATGTGGACAAGCCTTAGCCTGGCGGCACACTGACTGGAGGTGGTCCCCCAGGCACATGTAACACCAGGCGCGTTGCTTGGCGAGGGCTCTTCGTCCGGCAGTCCGGAGGCCCTCGAACTTCGCGCAAGCACGCACGTCATGTCCGTCCCCCCGGCAATACCGGCACCATTTACCTGGTGCGGGGGGGAGGTCCCTTCGAACACTTCGAACAGCCGAGTATTGTTTGGTCGGACGGCGGGGTTGACCCCTCGCCGCCACCGGACGACCTGTGCTCGTTCCCGGTGTGGGGTCGGCCAGCTGGTCCAGCACTCTGCACTCGTCCTCCAAAAAACGAAGCAAATCCGAGAAGGGGGGGAGGTACGAGGCGCTATTGCCCCCGTACCTTTGCTCAAATCGCCCCTTTACGTCTGCGGGCAATTTCGCTAGGACGATGTGCAGAAGCAAAAAAGACCACTGGTCGACCGGCAAATCCAGCCGGTGCAACGAGTGGACGGCGGTCAAGAGCGGGTTGACCAAATCCTTCCTTAGTGAGGAAACCCGCGTTGCCTTCGGTAAGGCCAAAATGGCGGCCACATGGGTGTCCGCTAGCAAGCGGACGTTTTGCTAGCGGTCCAGCAACAACTGCCGCGCAACCTGGTAGTTAGCATCGCTGACTATCAGGTGCTGGACCACTGCACTGGCTTCTCCGCGGAGGGCGGAGCGCAAATAAGCCAGTTTCTGGCTGGGGGACAAATCTTCCCTGGAGTCCACCAAGCTGTCAAACAAGTTGATGAAGCCCATCCAAGCCGTGAGGTCCCCGTCAAAGTGGGGAATCTCCAATGTGGGCAGTCTCCCTAACAAAGCCGGCGGGGTCGGTTTAACCTCCCCGCTCCAAGTCGGCTTTCCCCTACGGGCAGCCAGGAGCCCTTCTGCTGACTCCGTAATTTGGTCAGCCAATTCGTACGCCTGGTCGACATCCCTTTTAAAGGTCTCCATTATGGCTTCATCCGCTGGAGGGTGTTCCAAAACGTACTCATGGAAGTCGACAACGTGTCGCTCCAAGCCTTCCATGCGCGCAGGCAACCCTTCATAACGGGTCAACAAAGCCTGCACCCGATCCGGCCGAACAATGAGGGCGGCCGCACCCGCGAGCCAACGCAATGCGGCCTGGACCTCGGCCTTCGCCGTAGCATGCGGACTGGGAGCCATTTCAAATAAAAGCCTTTAATTCAAATTACAATTAAATTCAATTAAAGAACGCGCGGAAAGCAACAAAAACAAGCGTAAATAACTCAATAAATTCCGCGAGACCGTGTGGGGACCAAAGCTAAGGGCAACCGTTACAAACAAAACACTAACATGTATAAATAAAAAATATTACAAAGTATACATACAAAATATCAGTGTGCAAACGGCCTAACTTAAGTGCGACACAGATCAAACCAATTACACAATAAACCAACAAACAAACAGAATAAAATTATTACTGTGAATTATGTAATAAATCAACAATAAACAGAACAAAATTACGACTGTGAATTACGAGCTAAATCAAAACATTCAAACACGAACTATCTGGTTCGTACAATACACGAGTTGACTAAAACAATAACAAAACATTAGTCATAAAAATAACTCGTAATTATTGATAACCGTAGTCAATATTCAATAACAAAACGAACTAGCTACTGGCTGTATGGCGGATCATTCCTTTGCGTTCTCCGTTCCTCTGAACGGAAAGAAATGAACCAAAAATAAAACAATCTACCTACAATTGTTTTCACATTTCTTACTTTGTAAATTATCGGATCCACACAATGTATGAAGGTGGTCAGAGATATAATTTTACGAGTACCGACAACAACAAATAAAAAATCAAATTTTTGCAAATTAGCCTCTGAAGGCTACCAAAATACTGGAATGATACTCTAATTAATCAAATTAGTAATTAGAAACCACGCTCTCTGCTACCAAACGATGTAGGCGCGCCCCAGTACAGCGCGCCCATCTAGCAGCGCGTTTGGAACGGCTTATCCAACAAACAAGGTCGGCTTACACCACAAGTAACATCAATCTCCGATCACACTCTAGTAAATCTACGGGACTTACCTGGGACTCAGTGTGCTTCGTCGAGAAGTGAAGTCCGGAGAATCGACGCGCGCGCGTCGATTGCGATGACGTCCGATGTCTTCAAATTCACTGACTGTCCCACCAGTCGACACACCAAAGTTCCCTTATTAGGGCACCAAAGCTCACCAACGTAAGAAGTTATTTAGCAGTGTCAATCACGCCCGACAAAGATCGCCAATGAAACCACGTTTCCGATTCAAATTCAACTCAATTTACAGACGCACTGTTACGTTTTATAGTTCAAGTAAATACTTCAAAACACGGGCAACAATCGCGACAAACTATACAAAACGCGGCCGGTGGTATCTATAATTTCCCGAAAATCATTCGACCGAACATGCGACGCACGCGATGATTATTCGTCAAGAGGTTCAAGCAACGGCCCCCGTACGCGGCGGGGTCCCAACACGTTGTGTCATAATAATGGCGGCCGCGCGTCGCCATAGACAATACTAAATGCGCTAGCCCGTACCGATCGGGCATCTATCAACTCGACTAACTAAAAATCGGACTCGGCCGACGAACTAGCGTAAACAATCTATAATGTTATTTTTTTGTTTATGCAAAACCCGAAACACGTGTTCAATATTTTTAAATTAAGAATATGTATGTATAAAATTTCAAAAGATATCACGAAAAACCACAAAGTTATGAGCTTGTTACCTTACCTGGTTGTCCCCAAAAAAATATGGTCAAAGCACCGCTAGCCGCGCCTAGTTCTATGGTCTAACGTAAGCTGATTTGTGCGCTTGGTAACCACACTGCAATACATTTCTAAATGTATTTGGGAAAATATATATAACATGGTGTAAAAATGATTAGAATCGTTTCAGTTGCTTATTCTGAACAAACTTCAATCAGGTTTCGTATATAAAAAAAATACGTTGTATAAATATGAAATTTTGTAAGGGTACATGGATGTTTCTTTCCATTTTACGCAAAACGAAGACGGATTCGGATGAAAGGAGATGTTTCAGAAATGTATGGAGCCTGGCCAACACATTGTACAGTTAATGCTAGGTATAGTTACGCTATAGTTAACTGTTTTATGTTAATTTCCTATAGTAAATATGGTGGTCAGCAATAAGCGACATAAGATTTTGACAGTGACATTTGATTGACGTGTCATGTATCTAAGGCTATCGTAGCTATATTATGTACCATATGACTGCGAAAAAAACAAAATATGAATTCCGAACATACGGCCCATTAAATAAACACAATCAACTCAAATCAACACTCGATACGAACACAACGGGAAAATAGAAGTCAAAGTCGCCAATCAAACGTCATAACCACTGTCATGGCTACCTTAATAAAGCCTTATCTCACTAAAAACCGTTTCAAAAAATTAATTATACATACTTGTATTTTTATTCAAGACCATCATTAGACCTGTTCTTCTGTATGGCAGTGAGGCGTGGCCTGTGCTTGAGCGACACAAACAGGAGCTGCTTGTCACGGAGATGAATATACTGCGGTGGATGTCTGGAGTTACGCGGAAAGACCGCATCAGGAACTCCCGCATCCGTGGCGGTCTTCGTGTCCGTGACATAGTAGACAAACTGCAAGAAGGTCGCCTACGCTGGTACGGTCACGTCTTACGAAACCAGCATGCTACGTGGGTAACAAATGTCTTGCCATGGCGCCTCCGCCGGGCCGAACAAGCGACCAAAGAAGTGCTGGCTTGACGTCGTATGAGATGAAATGCCTGTCAACAATCTCACACCACGGGATGCCAGAGATCGTGCGAAATGGAGGAGTAAGTGTAGGAAAGCGGACCCTGGGCCCCAACGCGAAAGCCGCGGATGCAACCGGGATTATACGCTGAGATGAGTTGATTTGTATTTTTATTCAAATTAATTTAGAATTATTTTTATGAAGATCTTTTATTGTTTTCCTTTTTATCTATATAGCGTGCATAGTGGTGGCCCAAAATGAAACATCTCCTTTGACGTATAGTTAGCTTGTAAATAGGATTATGATATAAGATACTTTTTATTCTGATATTCCCAAGGGTTCGAAACTTAAGCACGTGAAACCGCGGGGCGCAGCAAGTATCTACGTGATAACAATTATATACACATTCACAATGATGACAATGGTGAATTGTGACTAAAACAAAGATTCCATTATGTGCAGACCTACTGACATCGAATAATAAATTAAATTGATAATAATTGGACTTTTGGCTGCACAGCCCAGCGGGCTAACCGCTCGGTTATGCGATTTTTCACAAATTTTTCTAAGAATTTCGTTTTCTAATAAACCGTTAAGAACAGTCTTCTATTATTTAGTTAGGGTTTATTAAACTAAATGATTTAGTTTAAGTTCATAAGTTCATTAAACTAAATAATAGAAGACTGCAGTGTTGTATTACTTAGTTTAGGTTTATTAAAGCGGCCGCCAGCGACTTCGTTCGCGTGGAGTTAGTTATGCTCCGCTCCTATTGGTCGCAGCATGATGTTATACAGCCTAAAGCCTTCCTGGATTAATGGGCTATCCAACGCAAAATATTTTTTTCAAATCGGACTAGTAGTTCCTGAGATTAGCGCGTTCAAACAAACAAACAAAGAAACAAACCCTTCAGCTTTATATATTAGTATACATAGATTATTTGTCGCATAAGAAATGTATTTCTTACTTATTTTTATAATAGGGTAGTTGACTAAAAAAAATTATTAGTCCGTCAGTCAGATTTCCAAAAAATACTAGACACGTATTTTTTCTTTTTTCATAAAAAAAAAAAAATTAAAACGACACAGTGCGTTGAAAACTCGTGTGACGTCATTGCACGCTACACTTTTTAGCGAGCAGTGACATCACCAGTCACCACTCCTGATCTTTGATGCCTTTTATATTTGTCAATTTTTATTGATTTGATAAAACAAAATATACGTATCCAATGTTTTTCTATAATCTGAATGACGGACTAAATAAAATATTTTCTTTTTAGCCAGGAAACATCCCTATTATACTAGCTGTGGCCCGCGGTTTCACTCACATACGCGTAAGTAGTATTTTTTTTTTAAATAATAATTGTAAACTACCGCTTGACTGCGGTCAAGCCTCGGCCTAGGGATTGCGATCCCGCCTGATGGTAAGCAGTGATGCGATCGTTGATGGTAAAGCGCGCTAGTTTATTAAGAGCCTATTCACTCAGAGAAACTGAGCTAATAGGAAGGAAGACGGCAGTTGAGCGAGGTGATGCAATGTTAATTAAACCCAACAACACGGCCAACGATGCAGCGCCAAAGGGAGATTGATCTGAAGACCCTCCACCACCAAACTCCCAACACAACATCATTAGGCGCATCGTATCCGGCACACATCGCAACACAACTGCTCAGACCCGTCCTCCGAACAGTAATAATATAAAAAATAAATAAAAACTTATTATCATACCTAACGAATTGTATATACGAAATTTCATTAAAATCGTTTCGCCGTTTTGGAAGGGTGGGAAGGCAAATACTGTGACAGTGGAATTTTATATAATAGAGAGATATCTTTTTATATACACCCATAGCTAATGGGTAAATAATATTATTTATATACCTTCCAAGGCAACATATAGTAACACAATATAATTATTTTTGATAATTAATAGCATCAGGGAACCTACCTAACCTACATATGTAGAGAATTAAATAAATTTGAGTTTGAATTACACGACATAGTTTTTGTGTTTTGAATTTGATGAGTGTCCTTAGCGAATACGGGTACAGACGACTGCACATCAAGCTGGATGGCAACATTTTTTATTTTCGCTTCAAACTTCATTGTCTGGATTCCCACATTGACTTTTCCGTAATTCTTGTAGCTGTCAGCGACGAACAGGGAGAGTTTCCAAAACACATAAAGGAGATGGAGAAACGTTATCAAGGAAGATGATATATTACAATAATGGCTGAATATACAGTATGTTATGAAAACCCTGTCCGACCCATAAGGATAATAAAGGTTAGGTAAACACATGACCAAATATAATATAATTTTTTACGTAATCATCATAGTACCAATACAAATGAATTTTGAAATAATTTTTTTTTCCCGCGAATTAATTCCAACTTCCCCGAAATTTGGTAATTTTTAAAAAAGTGACAACACCGGTATTTTTATGAGCGAATAGCGATGCGACCACGTGCCGCGTGCCCTGCCGCTCGCCGCCCGTGGATGGATGCTTACGCACATTAATTAAGTTACCTCTTTTTGCGAAATAATTTTTTTAGGGGGATTTTTTTTAAGTTTAGCCCGGTTTTGTATCCATTAGTAGAATCAGTTATCGATACCTAACAACACCTTCACGGGTCGGACAGGGTTTTCTTAACATACTGTAGAAGTTGCAACACTGGCTCTGTATTATGCTGCATACCTAATGTATTGAACATGCCGTTGATTGTATGGACATGTCGTACGTGTATAATCTGCAGTATTTTTTTTGTTTGAAAAGAGTGAGAGAGATGGCCTATGCTTTCGGTCAAGCACTATCTCTTTCCTCATATATGATTAATGATTTTAATAATAATAAATATATACGGACAAATCACACATTTTGAGCTAGCCCCAAAGTAAGTTCAAGACTTGTGCTATGGGATACTAACTCAACGATACTATATGTATAATAGATACATATATAGCTAAACATCCAAGACCTAGGCCAATCAGGAAAAGATTGTTTTCCATCATGACCTGGCCGGGGATCGAACCCGGGCCCTTCACGTCGCAGACAGGCGTGTTGACCGCTGCGCCACGGAGGACGTAAAATTTTGAGAGAGATAAAAATAGACCGAAACTTTGTTTCCTCTCTTTCTTTCGGAGTGCCACAATTCTCATCTCTAAGGTATATGTCGATGGTATTGAATATCCGATACAACATGTACGGACGACTGTAGGTCAAGCTACCCGAAACTCTCAAATATTCCCAATCAACTTTGAACCATAATGCTTTAGAGATAAAGTTGAAAATAGATTTTCTTCATTAGAATTAAGAAATCTGACAGATTATAAATCAGACGATAGTGGCTTAATGTGCTGTCTGTATTTATTCTGTAAAATTCTTTGAGCTGACCTGTCATTCTGATAATAGGGAAGTGAAGAGATCTTATGCTCAGCTGTCGGCAGTGTCAGTACACTATTGCCAGCTTACCTTTTTTTGGCGGGAAATCGTCAAATGCCTTCTCTCGTTCTGACGGAACAGGTCATGTCAAACGTTGGCTGACTAAAACCCACCCGAGATCTTTCTGTCGCCTTTTTCAGGGACCTTTTTAGATCACTTCATGATGTTTGGGGGAGGGGGGGGGGATTTATATAGCATGGAGAATCAAATTTTGCGGCAGACCGGCGAGTAGATCACGCCGCGCGGCGCAACCGCGCAATGCAATTGGAGCCTAATTACTTTTATTTCGAGTCTCGTTTATATAAATTGATGGTTGATCATGCTTTTTTAAGTCTTTTTACCAACTTCTACAATGATGAAGTTCATTATTTGCGCCATATTTTTATTAGGTAAGTAAAATGTCCTACGTTCTCTTTGGTTTTTTAATTATATTTAAATTAAAAGCAGGGCTAAAATTACCATAGCCTTTGTATATTTGTTTTTTTTATTTCGTTTTTTGTATTATTGTTCAATTAAATAACTGCTTCCATTTTACTTTTGCAGGTATATTTTTACCTTCAATATCCTCTAAAAGAGTGCCGTTCTATAGAACCGATTATACGTACTTTGAGGAATTCGACGCCTTTTATAAAGTTCACTGGGATGAGACTGGAGTATCTTGGAGAACTGCGTTCAATGCTTGTGCTGCTGAAGAAGCTACTCTTTTCTATCCAAAAGCACAGGGAGAATGGGCTTTAGTGAAGAACTTAACAGGTGCATCGACTAATGTTTCAAATGCAACAGACATCTTTGTTGGATTCCACAACGAATATAAGTTAGGAAAGTTTATTACAGTTGATGGTAAGCATTTTAAATTGGATACTACTGCAAATCATCATTTCTTTGGTCCATTAATGAATTTGATATCTTTTACATTAAACCTTTCTTTGATTGTCAGGACTCTCGTTGCCTGACCCACTGGCGAGTGACAGTAAACTACGGCCCGAACCACTGGATTTCGACAGCAGTCTACTGCCAAACGATAATAATTGCATAACTATGAACATAGAGAGTGGAGTGTACAAAGTTGACAGTTGTTTCAGAACACCTGACACTACGTTGCCGTTTGTGTGCAAGAAAGTTGAAGACCAATCGTGTCCGACTGTTGATTACGGTAAATGATGCATTCCTGCTTTTGTGCACACCAAGAAGTACTAGTACTAGTCAAGAACCGAAGTCCGAAGTACGAACTACATATTAATTAGAATTAATGTGTAGTTCGTACTTCGGACTTCAGTAGTTATTAAAATAACTACGGGGTACTTTGACCCGGGCACAAAACCGACAACGGTCGGAAGTCGTACAAGGCAAGCCGAGGTTGCACGACGCGAACCGAAATGTCCTTTACACTCTTCGATCCGAGTAGTGTATTGCTGTGGTATAATAGTGTACTTATCCTTTTTTGAAGGTAAAGCTATTCTACAATTCATTGCTTTAGCAACAGCAATGTTGTCTCTGTCTCTATTGGTCATTACTTAGGTCACAAATGTATGAACAATATTCGAGACTTCACAACTAAGATTTATATTCAAAAACTTAATATGCATATAATTTCCAAGTACCTACACTGGTGGCTCAGTGGTGACAACCGCGACTTATGTGTTGAAGATCGATTAGATTCGAATCCATTCAGGTACTTTGTGTAAATTAATTCGTAACAACTGCTCACGAAACGGTGAAGGAAGTCATTAAAAGGTAATCGACACATCCCCGCACTGGGCTATCGAGATGGCTTACGGCCCGGTTCCTTTTAAAGAGAGGAGGATTTATAGTCCTTTTTATATATGTATAAGTATATATATTTATAAACAAGTGCCCTACAACAACATTTAGCGCATCGTATCCAGCACACATCGCAACAGAACTGTTCAGACCCGTCCTCCGTACTGCTTCACCAGACATCATGCCGGAATACGACGAATCGCTTGGCGGCAAGACTGTGTCTGGAGGGAGGTAACTTCAGGCGGCAGCCGATGGTGTGGCCTACCAACCTAAGCGGCTGCAGCTGAATATCAATATTTTTGAGCACAACATCGGCTGCCGGCAGAAGTTACCACCCTCCAAACACAGTCTTCTGCCGGCAGCCGATATTATGGCCTACCACCAAGAAAAAGCCTATAATGTTCTACTATTGGGGCACAGGCTTCCTCTCGTTGCGAGGAATTGGCCATAATCTAAAACGCTGGCCCAGTGCGGGTTGGTGCGTGCATTACAGGCTGATAATAAATTATAATTACAGGTTACAAATACATGAAGAAATCAAGAAAATGTTACAAAATAAATAAAAAGTTTCAACTATGGCCAGAAGCTATGAAGACTTGCTTAATTGAAGGAGGCATACTGGCGGTTATAGAAAACCAAACACAAGCAGATGAAGTTAAAGATATGCTAGAACCAGGAGTATCATATTTTGTAGGAGTGAGGAAACTCTTCAATCGCAATGCTTATTATACTGTAAAAGGTAAAAATATTATAACATTTAATTTATTTCGTAAAAGATTATTTATTAATTTTTTTTTTTTTATATGTCTAGGTAATCATAACATTATGCCCATATTTTCCGAAGGGTCAAGATGAGATATTATTGTGACTATACACCAAACTCGTTTTTTGCTACTTATGTTTGTAACATTTAATGAGGTGCATCTATTTTTAGCACTATACAGCGTTTCGCTTTAATGAAAATATTATTTTAAGACTCGTATTTGATTTCATGAAACGCTATTCGTTTTTAAAGGACAGACCTAAAATTTGTAGCTAGGTTATTTGACGGTTCCATAGATCACTTCGCATCAATGAAATTAAAATAATAGCGTGCAAAGAGTTGTCATATTAAAAGAAAGCGAGATCTTATCGGCTAGCGACGATGGCAGTTTTCAAATTTAGAATAATTATTTTACATTGTCATTTTTGAAGTGATAACATTCAACACTTTTGTTAGCTGGGGGCATAGATAATATACTATACCTGGAAAGCATTAAATTCGCGTGTCCGACCCGACACCGTGATAGTTTATTGTTTTTTACTTTTTGAGTAGGTACTCTGTTTTTTAATTTCAGTTTTCACCTCTGTCGGTCAAAACCCACCACTGCTATTTTTTCATGATTACGGGTCCCTACTAAGTGTTAAATTAAAGTCGCCATTGTAGGGGCACATTTCAATCTAGAAAGCAAACGTTTACGTCGCATGCCAACTAACAAAAACTTTACAAGCTACTCAAGACTTCAAAAGATTGAAAACCAACCTCGGAGCGTGAAATTAAGTTTTTGTTCTACTTTTATATTTTAGTAACAAAAACATATTCATCCTATAATGTTCCCACTGTTGGGACACTGGGCCGTAATCAACCACACCGGCCGAGTGTGGGCTGATGTAACATGTTTCTGATCGTTTTCCTCTAAGAAATGCAGTTTCCTCACAATAGTTTCCTTCACCGCTTTGAGAGCAGTGTACAACTTCAAGTCGCCACTACTGCTCTGGAAACATTAACATAATTATAAAAATTTTATTGTTTATATTACCTATTTAAAACTGGATAGTATATTAATCCTAACCTCATTTCTAACGAAAACCTGGTCTTTTAGGTAAAAAATTCAGTGAAATGTATCAAAACCAAGGCCCGTTGAATTCGAATTGGAGATATGGGACTGTGTGTAATGGAAACCATAACCTAGTTACCGAGACAGCACAAGAGCACAACAGATTACCATTCATTTGTGAAATGGAAGTTGCTGAGTAAACAGAAGAAATGAGAAGTGATAGGGAAGAAGGTAGCGTAGATTAGACTAGTGTGGCTACCATGAGCTGTTATAATTGCGAGACTCGATCATACGCATCGACCGTGTTTGGCGCTCTTATTAGTAAAGAGTTCTAACAAACAGCCTTGAAGCGGGTCAATCGATGATTCAAACACGGTCGACATTGATGATCGAGATGATCGAGACTGCACCCTAATCACATAATACATTACAATTACCACCAATTGGACTCATTTTGAAGCATAACTAATCCATTGCTCCACATATTCGTTAAATATATCCGTTCAACAATATAAATAACGCAATGAATGTTGCTGAACTGTCAAAATGAAACTTATTGCCACTGATAATTTATTGCGCAATTACCTAAAACGTAACCATTTACGTAAAAAAAAAAAGCGTATGTTCAAATAGCCAATTATTATCGACAATAAGTGTCATTACTGACTTCCAAGATTACTTATATCTTTGTGCAAAGTCTGTGTTCTATCTTATGACCTTGTACACGATTATGTCCCATGCCGTGAAGTCTATGTTGCAGCCTTAGCACCTGTTTAATTCTATTTCATTCACCAATATGACTATTTTAGAATTAGAGAATATATTTTCGGACATATTTTTTCAAATAAATAAATGTATTATATCTACTTATTTTGTTTTCATTCCCTTTATTGATATCTTGATTGGTCCAACTGCTCTTGCTCAATGTTGCAGCAAGAGTTGGGCTTTAGTAAATATTATTGCCGAATTTCCAAAAAGACCTGCTGTTTTGTTGGAAGAAACTGTTATCAACGCTTTAAGTTGCATGGTCGTCGCCCAGAACTTTTACTTGGGCTTCTTTTAGATGCTTTACTTGAATGAAGGCTCATTTTTGTTCCATTACTCATTCACACGACCTGTCATTGTGGAGATATTTCACAAACCAAGTTCCACCTCTTATGCTGCCCTCCTAGTCCTACCACATGCAGTCAAAGTGACTTTTGTTCTGCCAACGCAAATGCCATGGAAGTGGCAAAACAATGTTAAAAATACAGTTGTGCCAGCAACACAAAGAAGAATAACGGGACCAATAGGAGATATAGAAGAGAATGGGTGAGGAATGGAAGGTTTACCTGATACTTTCGTTTAGTTTTTCGATCATCCCTTGATCCAATCCGATTCCAAAATCAAACCTTATTGAAACCAATGAATTCATTTTTCAATATTGATTAATTTTATAACAGACTACTATTAATAATATGTACATTACATGTATATAAAAAAATGAAATGAAAATGAAAATAAAAAATATTTTATTCAAAAACTAAGTTGGTACAAACAAAATTGAGGTTGACCTCTCCTTTTAAGTTTGAAAACACTTGTGCCAGGAGAGGCCGCTCTCCCTTAACATATTACATATTTCTTAGCAACTTAATTAAATTGAAACCAATAATTAAGAAATACAGGTGTGAACTAAATCTATGTGAGTGCAAACTAAAAGTAAGCATGTGTGTGTGTGTGTGCAAGCGTGAGTAAGTATTTGTGTCTATGGTGTGTATGGTGTGTGTATTTGTGTGTGTCTGTAACAATTTAGAAAAAAAAAAAACAAGAAAGATCAAACGGAATCATAAGGCATCATTTTTATTAGTGTTTACCCATATTAGCGTTACGAGCAAATTACTTATGAGGATGAGCATTGCGCGGTCTAAACGCGTAGTGTAATTTAAGCCTTAACTAGTAAGAACACTAAGCGTTTATATACAAATGTATGTATGTATATTCACTGACCAAATTGCTCTCAACCAGTATGTTATCTTAAACCACAATGAAGGACCTGTCTTTCGCTGTATTTTTGTTAGGTAAGAACTGTTTTTAAATTAATTCTAACAAAATATGAAGAAAAACAAGAGCTGTAAACAATTATTTTGAACTCTATACAAACCCTCTTATTCATAAAAGTCACTTAAAGTTAACTAGTGATTAGCGATTCTTTAACCGTTCATTTTATACGTTTGCAAGTCACTTAACTTTAGTCGTCGTTTATGAATGAACCCCTTAAGCACTGTGGTGTTTATTTATAAACGATGATTAAATTTAAGTGGCGTTAAAGGGCCAAAAATGTATATTTAAAGAATCGCTAATTGCACTCAAAGGGCAATGGAGAGGGCTATGCTTGGGGTGTCACTGCGCGATCGAATCAGGAATGAGGAGATCCGCAGAAGAACGAGAGTAAGCGACGTCTTCCGGTGCGTGGTCGCCACTCCAGAAACCGTCAGCCCCATCGGGCATCGGTCCTACGGGCAATGTGTCCAGCCCACTGCCACTTTAGTGTTGCAATTCTTCGGGCTATGTCGGTTACTCTCGTTCTTCTGCGGATCTCCTCATTCCTGATTCGATCGCGCAGTGAAACCCCAAGCATAGCCCTCTCCATTGCCCCTTGAGTGACTTTGAGCCTTCTCATTAGGCAAATTGTTACCGATTACTTAGTTTAGGTTTATTAAACTATTGTGCTATTATACTCTACGGCCGCCAGCGACTTCGTTCGCGTGGAGTTAGTTATGCTCCACTCCTATTGGTCGCAGCATGATGTTATATAGCATAAAGCCTTCCTTGGGCCCCGAGTCTGCTATTGCAATAGTGTCAAAATTGTCGACTTTTAATGTCATAATGACCGATTTTGACAAAATCCGTAATCTACTAACACAATGGCGTCCCAAGTGGTCAATCACTGAACAAAATGGCATAAAACGGTAATCTTGTCCAAAATGACAAATCAATGACTGACATATGCGGTAATCTGCTAAAATTTTGACAGTTCATTTGATCATTGAACTGTTATGATGCTGTCTTTGTACAAACATTGCTTTTCGAAGCAAGGCAGCTCGATGGTGGTGGTGGTTTTGTACAAAAAGTGTGATATCTATTGTGTTTGTGGAATATTTGAGAATGTTTTCATTACTAGCCAACTCAGTGGATGCTAGAGAAGGAAGATAATATGCAGGAGACGTCGAACACATCGCTTGACGAGTTTGAATATAGATCCCTTTATTAATGTTCCCAAAGCGGAATTTCTGAAAACGTTTTGCCTTGAATATGTCTCAGTAAGAGGGTTAATTGAAGAACTCATTCTCCTTATGACCAGACTGCGTCGAATTGATAGCGTATGGGTAGAAATTAAGGTGAGGAAACGTAATTTGACAATTGATGTATTAATCTATTGTAATCTATAGCTACAAACACGAAATAGGTTGATTAATGTTATATTTTTATTGCAGATTCTAATAGCACTTGCATTTTATGCATCAGAGTCCTAAGAGAATTTTATTGGACAAGGACATTGCCCTCCTTAAAGTTTCACAAATTACTGTGTCTAGTGCAATCAATGAAGGAACAAAGACTTTGAAACTAAAAAATAAACCACAAATATTGCAAACATGCCAATAGCATTATTGCCACCTGATGAGGATTATGCAGAAGTACTGCGACAGGTATGAATTTCTTTTAACTATGTTGGTAAAGGTACATAATAGTTGGACTTCTATCAGTTATTTATTTATTGTTAACTAAAACAGTACACTAATTACATTAATTAACTTAAAAACAACTACTAAAACTAACATGGAACAGCGGACTCTCTCGCATACTTTCTTTCACAGAAGGCCAAACATACACCCATAAGCTTATTCAGCACCTTTATAGTATGACAGACCGGAGATCTGATTTCTGTTTTTGCTGTTAGTAACATAAATGAAACTACTATACCTATTAAAAATCAACGTTTATTTATAACTCTAATATATTCGTAGGTTAAAATTTGTAAAAATTTTTTCAATAAAACATTTTTATTATTTTATTATTGAAGTGAAACTTCTTTACGCACGCTTGACTTGGGGAGTAAGCTGGCGAAAGCGTTACGAAAATTGATCGGGCAAGGCGAACGGAAGTTAAGTGGGGGATATAAGCACAGAGGCGCCCGTGGCGCGAGCTTGGTACTACAAGGTCTACAACGAGTTTTTTTTTTTTCAGTAAAAATAGAAGATCTATGCAATTTTTTTTTTTTTTGTTTTGAGACACGGATACACTTATTTATTTATTTACACTTAACACTATACATTAAATTTTATGTTGACTGACAACCATTAAGGGGGTCAGTTAACATAAAATTTGGTACCGCCTACTTCACAGTCCCTCCTGTATCCCCCCTCCCTTACTCCCCCCCTCACCCCTTAATATACCAACGAAACTACCCCCCCCCCGACCCCCCTCATTGATTACCTCACCCCCCCCCCCCCCCCGTGGATTATCTCGGGAACCAGAGGTCGTGGACTACCCGAGTTTGGGGTCCCCTGATTCAGGAGGAAGAGCCCGACCTTTTGGCCCCGAGGTAATCCACTCCCCCCCCCCCGCATCCCCACGAAACCTATCCCCCTCCAGACCCCCTTTAGTTACCTCACACCCCCGTGGGTTATCTCGGGAACCAGAGGTCGTGGACTACCCGAGTTTGGGGTCCCCTGAATCAGGAGGAAGATCCCGACCTTTTGGCCCCGAGGGAATTCACTTCCCCCCCATTGAGTTATAATGTACTACGTACTAGAGAAGCTATCTCAAACAAAACATAGGGCGCACACTTGATGACGGCGGGGTACGCGCGGGTCAAGCGGGGGGTGTTATGATCTCATAGAAAACAATCAATGCGTGCAGATGCGACGGCATTTATTCTGCCTACCTGATGTTGTACGTATGTACTTGCTCAAAGAATAAATAAAAAAGTATTTAAACTGTAATAATATTTTAATTTCTTTTAAGTAATATAAGTTTAGTTAGTTTCTGCCGTTTGGTATAGTAATCCAGTTTGATCAATTTTTGCTTCGTGATTCAATCTAATTTTTGTGTACCGATTTATGATGTTGATGGCTGATTCAGTGAATGTTTATTTAAATTTGCGAATACATCTTTTCCAATGAAATGTTTAATTTTTCTCGGAGTATCAAAGATTGAATTTGAACTGCTTACTGGTTCGGACAATGATTCTGATACTTTCTGTTCACATGTTGATGGCTGAAAAATAAAATATTTTTTTAAGCCTGTCATAAGTCTCATAAGCATGGTTTAATATTCTTAACAGACAACTCAAAAAGTAAGTAGGTATTTCTAATCACAAATAAAACAAATATCCTAGCGATATTATTCAATAATATAATTACGTTATCGCATGGTACTGCAGATTTATTTAAGTACACTCTTCCTGTTTTTGTGGTGTATTTGTCGTTATCTGGAAAATGCACGGAACATATACGTGAATAACCTGCAGGTAACCACGTTTCTTCGCTGCGATTCTTCTGAACAAATTTGATCGTGGATCAAATTTGTTCTCTTGTTCCATAACACGGCCAGGGAAATCTTTAAATCCAAATAATAATAAAAAATATTAATTTTATTGCATTTATGTTATCATCGTGATTTAAAATTAATATTTTACTGCCATTAATTATGTACACTTATAGGTCGATAGTGTCAAGTCTGCGCATACAAATGTTTTACTCTTTGACATTCAAGTAAAGATGGCCGCCACCGCGGTGACGCGTTGTATTTGAAAAATTATATTTAAATTAAGCTTGTTTTAAAGATAATGAATGAACTTGCTGGTGAAAAGTCACTCCTTGATTTTTACTTATGTTTCTGGAGTTGTTTGAACAGTATCTCAATTCACACGAAGGCATAATTTGAAAAACAAAACTTCACTCAAACGTGTCGCGTTGCAGCAAGCGCTCGGCACAGACTAAGTGAGTTTAAGTGCGCGCGCTCTAACTCGTGTTACAAACTATCTAGTTGAAGCGCCTTCTCTAGTACGTAGTACATTATAACTCAATGTTCCCCCCCCCCTTTTTTCAATAAAAATAGAAGATCTATGCAAAAATATTAATTTACCAATGAAACCATGAAATAAACTGAAATATTTAAAGAAAATTAATACATGTATATGTGTATACATGTATATATTGTACACACATATACAGTACCTATGTTAAGGAAACCCTGTCCGACCCATAAGGATAATAAAGGTTAGGTAAACACATGACCAAATATAATATAAAATTTTACGTAATCATCATAGTACCAATACAAATGAATTTTGATATAATCTTTTTTTTCCCGCGAATTAATTCCAACTTCCCCGAAATTTGGTAATTTTTAAAAAAGTGACAACACCGGTATTATTATGAGCGAATAGCGATGCGACCACGTGCCGTGTGCCCTGCCGCCCGTCGCCCGCGGAAGCGTGCTTATCGCACATTTATTAAGTTACTTCTTTTTGCGAAATAATATTTATCCTTTTAGGGGGATATTTTTTTTAAGTTTAGCCCGGTTTTGTATCCATTAGTAGAATCAGTTATCGATACCTCACAACACCTTCACGGGTCGGACAGGGTTTTCTTAACATACTGTACTTATATATGTATACATACAGATGGAGCGAAAGAAGTTTCACTTCAGTCGTGTGGTCATAAGCACACTCGTTTTTTTTATAACTATATATCTATTTTCTCATAAACTAAATATCTACTTTACATTAAGTCAAAAAAAATTATTATACAAAACAAAAAGACATTTTGTCATTTAAATAATAAAACAAATCCTAGGTACAACACCTAATGTAATAATATTAACACATCAATAATCAGTCTTTTAATTTCCAGTGCAGTATGAACCGGGATCTTCTTGAAGGTTGAGCACTGCACCAGGCTTTTGTTGACTATCTGTGGAAAAATGCATACAATAAATTAGCAGGTATGTAGTGTAAACCCTTCTCAATATTCTAGGAAATTATGAAAACGCTCTATTTTTTATTAAAATGATTTAACTCTTTGTTACAGATCCACCGCAGTCATGCACAAAACAAAGATTTAAAATAAATTATTAATCTTTTTATAAACACTGTTTCATTTACTTATTACATCCATTTGTAACCCATACCGGTAGACATATTCCCCCTTATTTCATAAACGCTGCTTAAAGTTAACTAGTGATTAGCGATTTTTTAAATATACATTTTAGAAGCTTGCACGTCACTTAACTTTAATAATCGATTATGAATAAACCCCTTAAACACTGTGGTGTTTATTCATAAAGGACGATTTAAGTTAAGTGACATTAAAAGGTCAAAAATGTATGGTTAAAGAATCGCTAATCACTAGTTAACTTTAAGCAGTTTTTATGAATAAGGGGGTTTATCTTCTATGGACTATTATTATATGAACAAACTATAACCTACTAAGTATATGGACATACTTAGTAGGTTATAGTTTGTTTAATATTTTAGGAGATCTCTCCTAAAATATATTTCATTAAACTAGCTTTTAATAAATTGTCAAATTTACCTCTTGCATTCTCCAGAAATCTGACTCAGAATCTGATGACATTATAGGTAATTCTGCAGAGTTCCTGTAAAACAAAATTGACTTTAATAAATAGTTCTTATACCTATCTAA
Organism: Sesamia inferens; assembly: GCA_037179545.1. Taxonomy (NCBI): domain Eukaryota; kingdom Metazoa; phylum Arthropoda; class Insecta; order Lepidoptera; family Noctuidae; genus Sesamia; species Sesamia inferens. The sequence continues at coordinate 9,776,243 of CM073929.1, read as the reverse complement.
TATGGTTTGGTACCTAGCGCTTAGTATGTAGTTGCAATAAATAATTTAAATTCTGGCCAATGTACTACTACTGATGTAAACTTACATCTAACACAAGCTTAGCTGGGGGGTTATATTTAATTTTATGATATTGTTTTCAAAGCTACTTAATTCTTATTGTGGGTATGTTTGTAGAACACCCAATGAGTGGAAGTTCTGATTTAGGATAATTAGGTTTATTCTACTAAACTTTCATAAAGATGAATTACGTATAATTATGTATATAATCAGTGCGTAATTACCTTTTTTGACACGGATATCTCGATGACCTTGAACCATTTTTGCTGTGATGGAGCTCTGTCGATTAATGATCGCAGTCAACTTGTTGATCTTCGCCATATCTTGGCCGAAATTTGCTGATTGTTTTTCTTTACGTAGTAATTATAATTTTAATAATATTAACAAAAATAAATACAACAAAACACCAGCTGTTTTTTTTTTTTTTTTTTTCTTCTTTGGCAACTGAGCCGGTGTCGACTATTCTGCCAGTGTCACGTGGTGACGGCAGCAAGTAAAGGCAGGCCGTCGAACTTTTCCCTTCGTGGTAGGTGTTAGTATAGCTGCATGGACAAACACATGGGTTAGTAAGACAAAAAATCTAATTTACAGGGACACATGAGACAACAATTAGACTAGTTTATACTATATACAGACTATTTACACATAAACTACGCACCAATTAAAATTTTAAATCGTTCTCATTTAAGAATCGGGCCAAAAGATTAATTAATTTAGGGGAGAAGTGGGAAAGTAGGGTATGAAAATTAGTTGGAAGAGGAATTTTGAGTTTGGGAATTTTTGAATAGAGGTCAAAAGATTTATTAATAAGGGAGCAAGAAAAGAAAATATGGTCTAAAGTACCATCCTCAAGACCGCACTCGCACAGGGAATTATCCCGGACGTGGATCTTTTTCAGGAACACTGGGCTACAACAATGTCCGAGTCGAAGTCTACACAGTGAGGAAACAGTTCTCTTCGACAATTTAGGACATTTAGAAAACCAAGGCCTACGCTGAACCTCAGGCTGTATGGCAGCGTAGTAGATGCCCTTGGTTTTAGAAGTCGCCTTCCATGTTTCAGTCCACGAGTTAAATAACTTGGGTCTGGCACCATTCCGCAAATCGTAGTTATGCGCTACGTAGTGCTTTTGATCAACCGGATTCGATGTGGCATACTTTGCTAACGAATCAGCGCACTCATTGCCAGCAATACCCGAATGACCGGGGATCCAGGTTATCTCAACGTCCAAGCCGTTTTGGTAACATTCAAATAACAAGGTCTTTATATCTAAAATGATTTTACTATTAATTTTGCTATGGAATTGATTTTGTTTAAGGGCCTGAATACTACTACGGGAATCTGAAAAAATTACCGACCTTGTTATTTGATGGGATTTAATGTACTGTAAGGCTTCTAAAATAGCAACACACTCTCCTGTAAAGACTGATGCTTCTGGTGGGCATTGGAACAGTAAGGCTATTCTATAGTTTTGATAATAAACTGCCACCCCAGTACATTCTGTTACAGAGAGTTTTGAAGCATCGGTATAAAAGAAATTCCATCCTTCCCAATAACGCTTGACAGCGGACTCGAAGTCATCTCTGGCGTTTTGGGAATTCCTAGGTATACCTAAACCTAAAACGACTTTTGGTTCATAATAAATCGACTCGTATGCAGCGGAGAAGACCGGAAGAGATGGGTATTGGCAAATAGGCACGGAGAGCCGTTTAAGCTCTCTATACCTATTTATCAATAGGGGAACTGTTTTATGGTTCCAATAGGAAGAATTATGAAAAGAGAGGTCAATTTGTTCTAAAATTGGGAGCAAGGGATGGGATGAGAGGAAAAACACTTTAGTTAGGAATCGATCTGCCAAGTATTGTCTCCTAAGATGTAAGGGAGGGTCGGCACATTCCACTTGAAGTGCGTTTATGGGAGATGATTTCATAGCACCTATCACTATCCTTAGGCATTTGGACTAGATGCTATCAAGTTGCTTTAGCGCTTCTTTATTGCAAGGCTCAAGTAGGTAGCTGCAGTAATCTATAGCGCTTCTGGTCAGAGCATTATAGACCAGTTTAAGGGTGTAGGGGTGAGCTCCCCACCACACCCCAGCCAAAGCCTTAAGGACCGACACTGAACGTTCACATTTTTTGACCGTGTTGCTGATGTGATCAACCCCAGACAATTTTGAATCCAAGGTTACTCCCAGAAACCTAGCCTTATCTGAGACTGGAATGCTTTGGCCGTTCACGTTTAGGTCGATGAGAGGAACAGAACGCTTGCGTGTAAAAATGACAGCTTTACTCTTTGGTGCACTTAAAGACAAACCATTGTCAAGTAGCCATTGGTTTAATGAGGCCAGAGAGACATTCATTGAAAGAGCGGCATCCTGAATGGAACTGCCACACACCATTAGTGCAATATCGTCAGCATACTGAAGGATCTTACAGTCGAAATTAAGGGAAGAGGGCAAGCTAGCTGTGTAGATGTTGTATAATGGGGGACTAAGAACTGATCCTTGAGGTAGACCTCTCCAGACCGATCTTTGTTCAGAGTCACCCCCTGGTATTCTAAGTTGAATGGTGCGACTGGTAAAAATGCTACCAATGATGCGACAAATCCTAGCCGGGATTCTCAGCTCGTGCAACTTTTGCCTGAGATTAGGGAGGAGAACGGAATCATAGGCAGCTGATATATCCAGGAAGACAGCAACCACAGACTCATTTCTGCTAAGGGCCAGCCGGACCTCTGACGTGAGGATACCCACACTATCAGCTGTGCCCAGACCTTTCCTAAACCCAAATTGAGTCGTTGGAAGCAGTCCTCTGTTTTCCACCAACCACACTAATCGGTTTTTTACTAAGTGTTCTAATAATTTGATAAGTATGGACGATAGGGCAATGGGTCTGTAAGAGCAATGATCATTCGGATCTTTGCCTGATTTTAAAATCGGGATGACAACTTGAACCTTCCACTCTGTGGGAATGAAGCCAGAAGTAAAACAGAAATTAGCCAGGTCCAGGTAGTATTTGTGAGTTTTTGGTCCAGCTTTAGAAATAAAGGAGTACGGGAATCCATCCACTCCCGGAGCGGAGTCCTTGACGTGGGATAGCACAGCTTTCAACTCGTCCAAGCTAAATGGCATGTTCATTGGTTCCTCAATGTTGTCTGCATCATAGATGTCAACATTGGTTTCCTCAAGACTTGGAACATAAGCCGGAGCGATTTTTGAAAAGAACTGGTGTCCCAGTTCTTCCGTGAAGTTGTTGGAAGAGGAGGCAGGTGCTAAACTGCTCCTAAATCTTTTCACCTTTCGCCAAACCACCGAAACCGGGGTGGACGGGGCCAGCGAACTACAATATTTTGACCAACCTTCGCGTTTTTTCCTTTTTAGGAATTTCCTGGACTTGGCCAATATCCGTTTGAAGGCAATGAGGTTATCCAGGTTCATATTGCCATTGACTGTCTTTTCAGCCTCATTCCTGGCCCTGACCATGTCAGTGCATTCCCTATCCCACCATGGCGGGGGGGGGAGTTTACCAGAAAAGGGTTTTTTGGACGGGAAACAATCATCAGCTGTGGAAGCAATTGTGGAGGAGAAGGACAGGAAACATTCCTGGGCGTTAGCATGGTTAACTTCTGGGAGGGAGGACATTCTAAGGTCTAGAATTTTAGAATATAAATCCCAGTCTGCTGAGTTTAATTGGTATTTTAAAAGAGGGGGAGAAACTTTAAAAGGAATGCTTTTGGAAGGAAATTCAATTATGATGGGGTAGTGATCACTTCCATAGGTCATATCCAAGCGACGCCAGATGAGTAGACTAGCTATATTGGATGAGCAAAATGTTAAGTCAACACAGCTACTATTCTGACCAGGCAGAGATCTACGAGTAGCATTGCCATCGTTGATCAGGCACAGATTGAGTTCATCCAATATATCCAGCAAGCCAATGCCAAAGTTATCACAAGTGTCTGATCCCCAGCGGTAATGATGGCAATTGAAATCGCCCATTACAACTATTGGGCCACTAAGACTGCATAACAAATTCCTAATTAGTGAAAGATACTGAAGTTGTGGGTGCGCAATATAAAAAGAAAAAATATTTATACCCTCAGCCTTCACAGCAACAACATTTATGTTATCGCCAACAAAGGTTAGAGGAATCTGAGAGAATGATACCTTGCTATTGATGAGCAAGGCACATCCTCCATATCCATCAGATCTATCATCACGGACACTGGAGAAACATGGCAGCCTGAAATTGCTTCCAGGCAAAAGCCATGTCTCAGCAATGCCGCAGACTGATGGTTTAAACCTATTAATTAAATAAGAAAGATCAGGCTTCCTGGGAGTAATACTCCTCACATTCCACTGGAGAAATGTTAGGGGATGGAATTTTATGGATGAAGTTTAATATGGAGGTCAATTTCGATGCAACGTGGTCAGGTATGGAATGAGATGGGCTGGCAAGAGCAGACATGAGCATGTCTGTGATTAAATTTAGGATATCGGTATATTTATCCTGCTGTTTGTGGAGGATTGGCTGGGGAGCTTCCAATGGGAGAGCACAGCCATTTTTAGATGGGGAAAAGGAGTAATTTTGGGAGAGGTTCAGGTGGGTCCGTTTATCATAACCGGGTGAAAGTGGGGTATGGGATTTTGGTTTTAAAGGGACCGTTTTCCGGTATGAATTTTGGGTTGCTGGGATGGGTCTTGAGGACAGGGGTTGAGGTTTATTTATAGTAACTTTGTTACGTGAGAGAGATTTAGAGACATCAGCATATGATCTGAAAACAGGTGGGAAGACCCGACTTGCCTCCGCATACGATATCGATTTTTCCGCCATCAGAGCTTTGATACTCTTCTGTCGGCCCAATTCAGGACAAGCACTGTCATTTGCGAAATGGTTGCCAGCACACGAAACACAGAGACTCAATTCACGGGTGACTTCACATCCATCTCCTGGATGATCTCCACCGCACTTAAAACATCTAGGTTTCGATCTACAGATGGTGCGGGTATGGCCAAAGCGACAACAATTATAGCACTGGACTGTTGGGTAGGTGTATCTTTCCACTGGGAGAGCCGAGTAGAAGCAATAGACACGCTTGGGTAGTATTTGACCATCAAAGGTAATAACTACAGTCTGTGTGGGCTTCCACTCGGTCACACCGGCAGAAGACACCTTCCTGCTCATTCGTCTCGCCTTGATGACAGAGCCACACCCCTGAGGAACCTGGATATTTTTTATGATTTCATCTTCCGACCATTCGACTGGAATATCCCTCACAATACCCATTCTTGTGATGTTGTATTGTGGAATGGCAGCCATGTAATTGTGCTGGGATAAAATCTTATTGTTAAGGAAACTGTTTGCATCCTGATAAGACTTGAACTCAACTGACACGCGATTTCTGCCTACACGTTTGATCCCATCGAGACGTATGTTATTCACGTTATTCATCGTCAAAAACATACCAAACTTGATAGGTTGTAGCACAGTGCCTGAAGTTTGATCGTCTTTAAGTGAAACATTCACTACATAGGGTGGATTGTCTTGTGGTGTGTACGAAAGCCTGCCTAGTGTATTTTTAGGAATCTTACTTTTAATACTTGAAGAGACCGGGGGCGAACTAGCGACCCTCTTGCGACTATGGGTGTCCGTATCCATAACATTATCGTTCGGGGTTATTTCTATATTCTGTGGGAGGGTGATTGTAAGTCCAGGAGAAAGATCAAATAAGTCAGGGGGCGGGTCAGGATCAGGAGGCCTTTTTGAGGCCATTTTGAATTATGCTAACCGAAATAAAATAGAATAAAATAACAATACAAACGGACGATTACAACAAACAAAAAAACAAACCTTACACCAAGTACACAAACACAATGAACACTCTCGATCGAGTTTCACAACAAAAAAAAACAAAAAACTACAATCGAAAATATTCGTAGCACTGACAAAAGCACGTGTTAAGCCTTTCACCACTACCGACGAAAACCCGATAATATTCTTAATTATTATTTAAAACTAGTCAATTCTATAATCACCAGCTGTTAAAGGAAACATAAACGTCAGTCAGTCTGTATTAATGTCACATTGACTTTAACAGATAACAAAATATCTAGTTTTATAGTTTTACAATAATGTTTTTTGCTATTTAAGAACTATTTACTATTCCAGACTGCTTATAAAAATTTAATTAATATATAAAAATATATATTAATAAAATCTTGCATTACGAAATGTTCAAATTGAGTAGTAGTTTTTGGAAACTCATTTCTACTAACGAGTTTCATAATAATGGCAATACAGCAATGATCATTCCGTTACGAGATCAATGACCGATCTTTATGTTCTTAGCAGATTACGGGATAAAACCAAAATGACAATGGTAACGTGCTGGAATGACAAAATGATATAAAATAGCAGACTCGGCCCCCTGGATTAATGGGCTATCCAACGCAAAAATATCTTTTCAAATCGGACCAGTAGTTCCTAAGATTCTCTCTCTCTCTCTCTCTCTCTCTCTCTCTCTCTCTCTCTCTCTCTCTCTCTCTCTCTCTCTCTCTCTCTCTCTCTCTCTCTCTCCCCCCCCCCCCTCTTTTAGCTTCTATTACAAAAGTACGTACAGATGACCGCACATCAAGCTACTACAATCTGTGAACCTTCTCTATTACATTTTCAACTTTTTTTTTTATATTAATTTATAAACCAGCGCTTGACCGCAATCCCGCCTGATGGTAAGCAGTGACGCAAACCTTGATGGTAAAGCGCACTAGTTTATTAAGAGCCTATTCACTCTAGCCTACAAGACACTCAAATTGTAGTCCGACGGAAACACCGCCGCCGGCAGATTGTTCCAGTCCCTCGATGTACGCGGTAGGAGGAGGCGAAATGCTTCGTCCGAATCGTAGAGGTGTTAACAACATAAGGGTGGAAACTCGCCGACGACGCATCGTCCGATGGTAGAACGGAGATGGGGGAATTAAATCGTGCAATTCCCTCGCACACTCCCCAAAATGTATCCTATAGAACACCGAAAGGCTGGCTACTCTACTCCTGTGCTCTAGGCTTTGGAGACCAACTCGAGTTAAGTCAGAGTCACCAATCAGCCTCTTCGCACGCCTCTCCACTGAATATGTTTATTGTAATAATTTAATTTAATTAACAACAAACTTTATCGCTAAAGCATTAATGCTCAAGGTTGATTGGGAATATTTGACAGTTACGGGTAGCTTGACCTGCAGTCGTCTGTACGTTATCAAATAATTTCATTTTCACAGACTTTCCTTGCTAAACAAAACTACAGAACATCTTTACCAAATGGTAAATACTGACTACGATACGACTAATTTTGATGATATAATGTTTAAGATGCTATTAAGCTTTCAGTTCAGATTACAAGCATGCTGTTAAGTTATGGGGCACGTGTGAGAATATACTCTCCATACATAATATGAGACTTATAATTGGTTACCCACTGTGATGATCCCAATTTCCCCTGGGGCTAGTAGAGCCTGTTTTGGTCTTACCAATATTTATTATACGAGGATAGTATGTTATTATAGCGGGTATCACGCGAGCCTACATCACAAGCGGGAAATTGAAAACCATCGAATCGTATTAGGGATTTGAGTGAATATCGTAAAAATATAAGCAAACGGTCTTTTGGAATAGTCCAACAGAATAAAATATTCTGGCTTGGTTGGAATTGGATTTGCTTTATTAATATAGTTTTGTCTGCGTCAATGTTGGGACCCGTTTTAGACGCTGGAAATAAAATAAAACTCCAACAATCTATGTGAATAAATATATAATGGAAGTGTCTGTTTGCGATGTCGAAATAACAGCTTATTACTAAAGTAACAAAGTAAATTTTGAAAAGTTTATTTGTTGTTGTCTCCTAAACAGCTGTATGTATTTTCACGGGACATTTTTCGCTGGATAGCTGAAGTTATAAGTAATAAAAAAAAGTATAGCGGTACCTACAAACGCCATAAATCTAATCAACACGTCCTACTGACGTCACACGAATTTTACATCTCCCAAACAGAGTTTACTGTGTAACTAGCATAAATACAATTTCCCTACATCAACCGTGTGGAAACTATCAGCCAGACACATTCTCTGGTCGGAGGATCCTCCCTTTCCTATGGAGGATGAGTGACGTTTACACCTCGTTGGTGCCCCCGAATATGAATGTCAGCGCAGCCTTCGTGCAACGACTTCAGCGTGACGTCATCATCAGACACAGGCACAAGCACAGCACAGCCGCTGGTACAGCCAGTGCCCACGGCTTCAATGGGTATCCTGACCTCAAGCATTGCAAGATACAATACTCGGAACACTATCTACCTCCAGTCTTCGGAGGGGAGTGATGTAGCAGTACCTACAAACGCCATATGGAACAACGCGTAATACTGACGTCACACGATTTCTACATCTCGCAATCAGATTTTACCGTGTAACTAGCATACATACAATTTCCCAACATCAACCGACTGTTCACGGTATTGTTGACAGTTACGTGTACCTGGGACAAACTATCCAGTTAGGAAGGTCCAACTTCGAGAAAGAGGTCAATCGTCGAATCCAACTCGGCTGGGCTGCTTTCAGGAAGCTACGTAGAATCTTCTCATCCGAAATAACGCAGTGCCTCAAGACAAAAGTCTTCGACCAGTATGTGTTGCCAGTGATGACTTTGGAATTGAGACGTGGTCGCTAACAATGGGCCTTATAAGAAGGCTCAAAGTCACTCAAAGGGCAATGAAGAGGGCTTAGGGTTTCACTGCGCGATCGAACCAGGAATGACGAGATCCGCAGGAGAACGAGAGTAACCGACATAGCCCGAAGAATTGCAACACTACCGACTAACCGACGGATTCTCGAGTGGCGACCACGCACCGGAAGACGTAGCGTGGGTAGGCCCCCGACAAGGTGGACCGACGACTGTGTCGTCTTCATTTTTTGTTTATATTAAAAAAGAAAAAATACGTGTCTACATTTTTTTTGGAAATCTGACTGATGGACTAATTAGTTTTTTTTTAGTCAACTACCCTATTGTGACATCAGTGAACAAGTCTTGGTTTTTCAGAATTTTTACTAAGCCTTTCATATTGGCAACGGCCACCCGTTCAACCAAATGCAGCTGAATACCATTTTACAAGGAGTGTCATCATGACTCTAATACTATACCATTTTTGTGTGAATGGGAAATCATCAAATGACCTCCCGCTCTGGGCGAAGAGGAAGGGCGTGTCAGACTTTTACTGATTAAAACCCACCCGTGTTCCTTCACTTGCCTGTACACGGGCCACGGTTTCTCTTTCGACCAATCCTGACACAAGCATCGGTCTAAGTGATAGACTGGTGGTCCCACTTTTCGGCGACTGCCGACCTGTAAGACAGCAGTAATTTTTATACTTAGAGCAGAAACTTCAGGGTAAAAAAAAAAAATTTTTTTTTTTTTATTTCAACACATATGTAAATAATATCAACGTTATGTTTGGAGTCACCTTTTAAGCAAATTGTTTGCTTGTGTTAAATGATTCCGCTCCTCCAGTTTACAATTTCTAGATTATTACATATATATATATAACTAGCTGACCCGGCGAACTTTGTTCCGCCTTAAAGGCAATAAATATCACATGATCACATTTTTTACTTTTTAAATTAGGAACACTGTAAATAAAAAAAAAAAGTATTCCATGATTTTTTTATTTGTCATTTATTTAGTGTAGCACCTTGTGAAAGAAATGAATTTCTACTTGTGCTTCGTAAATTATCTAGCTATTGATCTCTGAGATGTCGTGGTGGCCTAGTGGTAACACACACACCAGCCTCTCTTGTATGATTGCGCGGGTCCGATTCCAGGTCAGGCAAGTATCGATGTAACTTTTTTAAAGTGATATGTACTCTCTAAGTATAATATCTAGGACACCAATGACTGAACGTGAAGGAAAAAATCTTGAGGAAACCTGGACTTTATAAGTCTGAAATCGCCACCCCGCATTGAGCAAGCGTGGTGATTACACTCAATGCTTCTCTGCATGAGAGGAGACCTGTCTCCAGCAGTGGGACGATAAAAAGATTGATGATGATGATGATGATCTCTGAGGTTTGTTCGCCGATTTCGCATTGTCAACGGAACAGTTTCACGGACTGCCGCCTCCCTTTGCTCTAGTGAGTGAGAAGCACGAAGTCGAGTCATAGTAAGGCGGCGCTCTGCACGTGCAATTTCTTGCTCTTCTTCAGTGCTTTCATTCAGAATGTTTCGATTTACTCTTGCATTACCGCTTTGTCGAGAAATATTTGATGGTCTTGGTCACGGCATGATATTTTTATTGATGATAAATGGCACAGCAATACAATATTAGAAATTTTGAAGTTGAAGTTGGCTTTGTGGTTTTTTATTAGAAACTTTAAACCAGCAGAGAGTATTTATATTCTTTGCTTTAAACGATGGCTTCAACCGGTTAGACTTTTTTTTAAATATGCTCTAGCCCAGTCATATTAGGGCTTTCACCTCGGAATGAAAGATAATAAGCTGCAAATTGGTATGAACCTTTGTTTTGTCATTCTAAATGCTGTCTCAAAAGTCACAATCGTTATCGTGTCCGCGTCTCAAGATATTCAAGGTCAAAGGTCACAAAAATCGGTTTTTCGCGAATATCTGGCTTCCTATCGGTTAAATGAGATTAGCATTTATTATAAAAGTTGTAGGCTATAAAATTCCCTACAACTTTTGTTTAAACTTTTTTTTCATACGACCAACCGTTTTGAAGGTAGAGCGCGAAGAGTGCACATCGTACAGTCATATACGGCCTAATGCAAGGTCAAGCGTGAGTTATGGTTATCAGTACGTTATAAAGTCAATTATTTACTTGGAAATTATAATTATTAAACAATGCCCATTATTTATGTACTAACTATTAATTATTTATAGTTAATTAAAGTAAGTAACTTGATTATTTATATATAATTATTCATATTTAACTATTTAATTATAAAATATTATTAATTCTGGATTATATATTTTAGTTTTATTTTAAGTTAAAATGATAGTAAGAGTATATATTTTACACATATTTTTATTTATTATTAAATACGGCATAATATACATTTATCAAAATGTGAGTTCAAATATCAAAAGTATCTTTATTGATTTTAATTGTAATGAAATTGGAAATGGAAGCTAATTATCTTCTTCTTCTTCGTCGTCTTCTTCTTCTTGTCGCTAAAAAATGTTCGATTCATTGTCATCATCCTCATTATCTGTCATGTTCATCTCCAAACCTTCCAGAATATCGGAATCATATGTATTTTCTTCATCGGGATTACTTGGATACAGTGAAGCGTTGAGAATAAATATTTTAATTTTGAATATTTAAGTGATTAGATAAAGTAGGTAAGTATGTAAGATAGTGTAGGTATAGGGTTTAGGTATTTAGGTAGGTATGTTAGATAGTGTAGGTATAGGTTTTAGGTATTTAGGTAGGTATGTTAAATAGTGTAGGTATAGGGTTTAGGTATTTAGGTAGGTTTGTTGGATAGTGTGGGTAAAGCTTTAGGTAAGTAGGTAGGTATGTAGGTTAGGTAAGTAGCCTACAAACTAAAATATATAATCCAGAATTAATAATATTTTATACTTAAATAGTTAAATATGAATAATTATATATAAATAATCAAGTTACTTACTTTAATTAAATATAAATAATTAATAGTTAGTACATAAATAATGGGCATTGTTTAATAATTATAAGTTCCAAGTAAATAATTGACTTTATAACGTACTGATAACCATAACTCACGCTTGACCTTGCATTAGGCCGTATATGACTGTACGATGTGCACTCTTCGCGCTCTACCTTCAAAACGGTTGGTCGTATGAAAAAAAAGTTTAAACAAACGTTGTAGGGAATTTTATAGCCTACAACTTTTATAATAAATGCAAATCTCATTTAACCGATAGGAAGCCAGATATTCGCGAAAAACCGATTTTTGTGACCTTTGACCTTGAATATCTTGAGACGCGGACACGATAACGATTGTGACTATTGAGACAACATTTAGAATGACAAAACAAAGGTTCATACCAATTTGCAGCTTATTATCTTTCATTCCGAGGTTGACCCCTTTTTTTACCTTATATGACTGGGCTATCAGCTGTCATTTGTTTTTTGTTATACCATTTTTGGTATATGAATTGCTGACTTACATTTTGAATGAGTTGGACCATGTCTTATGTCACGTCACACGGGAACGACGGGGACGGGTTCTTAACTACCTCCCACCAATATTCAGCTAAATCGGTTCAGCCGTTCTTGAGTTATATATAAATAGTGAATAAGCAACTGAATCGATTCCAATAATTTTTACACCATGTTATATTTTGTCCCAAATACATTTAGAAATTGCTACAGTGTAGTTACCGAGTGCGTCACGCAGCTTACGATACATCATCATAGTATTGTGCGCGCGCAACAGCTGACGCTAGAGGTCAATGCACTGCGCTTGCTCGCCCGCGGATCTTTGACCATATTTATGTTGGGACAACGAAGTAGAATACACGTAGCAAGCTTATTATAACTTTGTGGTTTTTCATTATATCTTTTTGAAATTTTGTACATAATATTATTAACTTAAAAATACTGGACACGTGTTTCCTACTTTGTGGAGGTGCAAGGTACCAGGGTAGCATAAAAGTGTAGGAGAAGTCGAACCAATGAAGCTAATTCATTCTCATGGGATCGACGGGAACGGGATAAAAGGTATCCTATGTCCTTTTCCTAGTTTTTAGCTACCCCCCTACCAATTTTCAGCCAAATCGATGGAGCCGTTCTTGAGTTATAAGTGGAGTTACTAACACGACTTTCTTTTATATATGTCGGAGATCGTCGATATAATTTTAATAGTTGCTGATTTGATTTACGTAGTAGAGGGGCGAACGCTTGTGACGTTATTTTGTGATGGCGTCACATGGACAGAGTCGCTTTGGGAAGTGGGGTTCGTCGAACGGTGACTTTGCATCGAGACGCGGACCAAGGCACATCTCCGAACCGAAACTGTCGGTTTGCCTATTCAAATTGTTATTATGAAGATTGGAGGGTATATCTACACGTCGTGCTTCAATTCAAAACTCACCTGCGAAATGGAACCTGTACCACCAAACCAAGATGCTGTCTACCCTACCGCTTTGCCGTCGCTGTCTCCGACATATATATAGATAGTGAATAAGCAACTGGATCGATTCCAATAATTTTGACACCATGTTATATTTTGTCCCAAATACATTTAGAAATTGTTACAGTGTAGTTACCGAGTGCGTCACGCAGCTTACGATACATCATCATAGTAATGTGCGCGCGCAACAGCTGACGCTAGAGGTCAACGCACCGCGCTCGCTCGCGCGCGGATCTTTGACCATATTTATGTTGGGACTACCAAGTAGAATACTCGTAGCAAGCTTATTATAACTTTGTGGTTTTTCATTATATCTTTTTGAAATTTTGTACATAATATTATTAACTTAAAAATACTGGACACGTGTTTCCTACTTTGTGGAGGTGCAGGGTACCAGGGTAGCACAAAAGTTTAGGAGAAGTCGAAACAATAAACCTCATTCATTCATCATTATCAAATAATCGTAATCCATGAAAGAAGGTTTATTGTGCATATTTTTTGACGTGCAAGGTACCAGGGTAGCATAAAAGTGTAGGAGAAATCGAAACAATAAAAAAGCTCATTCATCATTATCAAATCACCATAATACATGAAAGAGGTTTTATTGTGCATAGTTTGTGGACGTGCAAAGTACCAGGGTATCACAAAACTGTAGGAGAAGTCGAAACAATAAACCTCATTCGTCCATCATTATCAAATAATCATAATACGTGAAAGAAGGTTTATTGTGCATATTTTTTTGACGTGGAAGGTACCAGGGTAGCACAAAAGTGTAGGAAAAGTCGAAACAATAAACCTCATTCATTCATCATTATCAAATAATCATAATACATGAAAGAAGGTTTATTGTGCATATTTTTTGACGTTCAAGGTACCAGGGTAGCATAAAAGTGTGGGAGAAGTCGAAACAAAGAAGCTCATTTATTCCCACAGGAACGACGGGGAGCGGCATAGAAAGTATCCTATGTCCTTCTCCCAGTTCTTAGCTACCTCCTTACCAATTTTCAACCAAATTGGTATAGCCGTTCTTCAGTTATAAATGATGTAACTAACACGACTTTCTTTTATATATATAGATAATACCATATAATATTTATTAGAGATAGAGTGCTTGCGTGCGTGCGTGTGTGAGTGTGTGTGTGTGTCTTTGTTTGTTTGTCTGTGTGTGAAGTAAAAATGCGAGTGTGGGTGAGTGTTTGTATTATTTGTTTAATGGTTTGATTTTCAGTTTACGTGGGTATGTGTAGAGAATTGAAGCACGTTCAATTCAAAACTCACCTGCGAAATGGAACCTGTACCACCAAACCAAGATGCTGTCTACCCTACCGCTTTGCCGTCGCTGTCTCCGACATCAGAAGTGGGATGAAGAACTACACTGCTCACAATCTCGTTATAAATCAAGGAACAAAATAACAGTCACTTTCTGCCATTACGTGTGTAGTTGTTCATTGTCTTGGTATGAGCTTCTGTAAATGCTGGATGTACGGGCAGTGAGGCTGGAAGTGAACGTCAAGTTACGAGGTGGGCTCAATTGCTGGCGCAGAGATCGCTCCGCGTGATGGTCCGCTGCAAGAGTGCGCTGCAGGCGTGCAAGTGCTGGCTGTTGCTTGGCGCGCTACAGTGCTGGCTGTTGCTTGGCGCGCGACAGTGCTGGCTGTTGCTTGGTGCGCGACAGTGCTGGCTGTTGCTTGGTGCGCGACAGTGCTGGCTGTTGCTTGGTGCGCGACAGTGCTAGCTGTTGCTTGGTGCGCGAAGGGCGCTTGCGGAACATACAAGGTGTGCTTGCGGAGCGCGGAAGGAGCAGATGCGGAGTGTGCAAGGTGAGGTTGCGGAGCGCGCAAGGTGCGCTTGCGGAGCGCGCAAGGTGCGCTTGCGGAGCGCGCAAGGTGCGCTTGCGGAGCGCGCTTCTGGCTGCTTGGTGAATCGCATCAATGGCGTGTGGTGCTGCTGGAACTGCGTGCGGCGCAGCCGGAGCTGCGTGCGCTTTGCGGAACGCCCAAAGTTTCAAGACTTGAGCCTCTACTCTGCAGGCGATGAGAAGATGTCAAAATACCCAAAACGTTTGTGGTAGCGTGATGGGGTTTTATGAGTGCTCAGAGATGTCTGGTGTGCAACGGTTGATAACTGCCAAGTGGCAAGTGTTTGTGGGAAGTTGCCATAATCCGGTGAGTCGTATTATTTTTATTTTGATTTCGGTGCTGAATGTTCTCTTGTCAAGCTATCTGTAATTTCATTGGTATACGTAACACGCGATGGTACGTATACAGGGTATGGGTAGTACCAGCGTTGTGTACTGAACCATTTCTTTGCGACATGATAATAAGAGATATTTTTGCAAATTTTATTTCTTGTACTACCCGATTATTATTTGTTATAATGAACTGAGTAATTTTAAATCGGGCTTTTAAAATTATGATGTCTGGTTTGTCTTTAATTCAAAACTAAAGTTCACTGTAGCCTATAGTTACGAGCTCACTTGAGATTCTGATAGTATGTGTGGCTAGACTATTAAATCTTCTCAAGAGAACAAGCGGTAACGAACATAGAAATGAGTGCTATTTACGAAAAATCTAAATTTGATAGAAGTGTGCTAAAGTAACGAAATTTAATAATGGTGAGTTGTTTGATGGCGATAATGGCGATCGTTACCTATTGAAATCGTTGATTGGAAACAGAACTTGTAAGTACCCCACGATCGCATAGGTACGAAAGATTTTTCCAAGTATTGTCTGCTGAGTTAGATTTTCAAAATGTAGAAGATGGTGAGGAGGGTGCCTCCGCCAGCAAATAGAACACGTATCATGGCTGTGTGGTCGCGCTGCACGCACTAGTCTGTAGTCGTAACTGCAACCCAGTGAGGGGTTGTTCAGAGCGCGATGGGCAGCTAGTGGTGTGGCAAGGACACTAGTAGGTATGGTCGCACTGCATGCACTAGTCTGTAGTCGTAACTGCAACTCGGTGAGGAGTTGTTCAGGGCGCGATGGGCAGCTAGTGATGTGGCGGGGACTCTGGTAGATATGGTCGCACTACATGCACTGGTCTGTAGTCGTAACTGCAACTCAGTGAGGAGTTGTTCAGGGCGCGATGGGCAGCTAGTGATGTGGCGGGGACCTGGGTCTCGGAGGAGACTATTAGTTGTACGGTCATGTGTTGACCTGGGAGTCGTGGACTCTAGAGTTGGTCGTATCACAAGAGGTGATGACGATATGGGTGTCAACTATGAGTTGTCACTAGCTACTGTGGTAGCGAACCATGGTGTGTTTTCTTTTTGATGATTATGATTTTGATTTGATAATTATGAGACTTGGAGGAACCTTTTGTGTTTTCTTTTGAAATTTGATAATTATGAGGCTTGAAGAAACCTTTTGTTTTCTTTTTGAATTTTGATAATTATGTGGCTTGAAGGAAGCTCTTGCGTTTAAGTTGTTAAAATAATTAAGTTTGTTTGGTTTTCTAATACCTAGTCATTGCAATTAAACGTGACGTGTGACGGTCAGGTTGGCCGAGTTCTCAAAAATGCTTCAAAGTCGGTTTTCTGTGTTTTCTTTTAATTTGTTACAGACGTACACGAGGATGTGCAACGCGAAATATCGAAATTTTGCCGGAATCGGGCGGTTGGCCTGGTGAATCGGATCCCGAACTCCGGGGCTGAGGGAGCTTCGGATGCGACTTGGATTGGCGCTGGGATGATGATGGTGATGATGCACGAGGACGTGCAAATCGTCAGGCTGGCCGTGTCGGAGATCGTCGATATAATTTTAATAGTTGCTGATTTGATTTACGTAGTAGAGGGGCGAACGCTTGTGACGTTATTTTGTGATGGCGTCACATGGACAGAGTCGCTTTGGGAAGTGGGGTTCGTCGAACGGTGACTTTGCATCGAGACGCGGACCAAGGCACATCTCCGAACCGAAACTGTCGGTTTGCCTATTCAAATTGTTATTATGAAGATTGGAGGGTATATCTACACGTCGTGCTTCAATTCAAAACTCACCTGCGAAATGGAACCTGTACCACCAAACCAAGATGCTGTCTACCCTACCGCTTTGCCGTCGCTGTCTCCGACATATATATAGATAGTGAATAAGCAACTGGATCGATTCCAATAATTTTGACACCATGTTATATTTTGTCCCAAATACATTTAGAAATTGTTACAGTGTAGTTACCGAGTGCGTCACGCAGCTTACGATACATCATCATAGTAATGTGCGCGCGCAACAGCTGACGCTAGAGGTCAACGCACCGCGCTCGCTCGCGCGCGGATCTTTGACCATATTTATGTTGGGACTACCAAGTAGAATACTCGTAGCAAGCTTATTATAACTTTGTGGTTTTTCATTATATCTTTTTGAAATTTTGTACATAATATTATTAACTTAAAAATACTGGACACGTGTTTCCTACTTTGTGGAGGTGCAGGGTACCAGGGTAGCACAAAAGTTTAGGAGAAGTCGAAACAATAAACCTCATTCATTCATCATTATCAAATAATCGTAATCCATGAAAGAAGGTTTATTGTGCATATTTTTTGACGTGCAAGGTACCAGGGTAGCATAAAAGTGTAGGAGAAATCGAAACAATAAAAAAGCTCATTCATCATTATCAAATCACCATAATACATGAAAGAGGTTTTATTGTGCATAGTTTGTGGACGTGCAAAGTACCAGGGTATCACAAAACTGTAGGAGAAGTCGAAACAATAAACCTCATTCGTCCATCATTATCAAATAATCATAATACGTGAAAGAAGGTTTATTGTGCATATTTTTTTGACGTGGAAGGTACCAGGGTAGCACAAAAGTGTAGGAAAAGTCGAAACAATAAACCTCATTCATTCATCATTATCAAATAATCATAATACATGAAAGAAGGTTTATTGTGCATATTTTTTGACGTTCAAGGTACCAGGGTAGCATAAAAGTGTGGGAGAAGTCGAAACAAAGAAGCTCATTTATTCCCACAGGAACGACGGGGAGCGGCATAGAAAGTATCCTATGTCCTTCTCCCAGTTCTTAGCTACCTCCTTACCAATTTTCAACCAAATTGGTATAGCCGTTCTTCAGTTATAAATGATGTAACTAACACGACTTTCTTTTATATATATAGATAATACCATATAATATTTATTAGAGATAGAGTGCTTGCGTGCGTGCGTGTGTGAGTGTGTGTGTGTGTCTTTGTTTGTTTGTCTGTGTGTGAAGTAAAAATGCGAGTGTGGGTGAGTGTTTGTATTATTTGTTTAATGGTTTGATTTTCAGTTTACGTGGGTATGTGTAGAATAATCTCGATTTCTTCGTAACTTATACTTGTCAGCCATTCTGTCAGAATTTGTTTGCAATCGCGGTATGTCTTAGAGTAGATGTTACATTTTTTATTTTGAACATTATATAATATATAAGGGTATGCTGGACATATGTACCTTCTCTATTGCATGCCATTCAAGTAGATTTTTGGCAACTCCTAACCAACTGCTACCACTTGAACGTTTGAACATTTCACATTGATATTGAAAACAAAGATGAAATAAAAAAAATACCAAATACAAAAAAAAAGCTTTATTATAAGAATACACCGAAATAATATTATCAAAGTCCATGTTGAAAGATCATAACAAACCGAGGCAAAAAAGAGTGTCGGTGAACAATAAGCTGTGATGACACTTCATAAAAGGAAAGAAAACGATTACAGCAAAGTATTCGCTATTCAGCGTCATCAACCGACTGGAGGTAAGTGTAACTAGTATACCGGACTGGTGCTGGACTGTTAAGTTTCATTCACAGTTCCTTCAGAAAGAGCAAAAGTGTTTTTAAATCAGTTTTCACTTAAGAAAGACAGAATTTGTAGAAATTTTATATGCCTAAGGTCATTACTTTAAATTGAATGCACGGTTATACTTAGCCCGCAAAATTCAATTTTATTTACTTTCTTATACAATTATCAGTAAAACAATTTCTTAAAATTGCAAATTAGATTCGTATCGTAAGACCACATATACTCTGATTTGTTCTTATGGCACAAATTTAAGTAAGTAAAAATTTAAGTAAGTAAGATACATGAATGATTCTAATTACTTCATTTTTGTAAAATAGCACCCATTATAATAGCGAATCAAAATTTTATTCAGGATACAACCTGACGCTCACCTGAAAATTGCAATAAATTTAAGAAAAATGTAATTTCGCGAGTGATAACTACACTTTACCTTAACTGTTTGCTGACCTACATATAAAAAAGCTTTGGTCAGAGGAGCTTGGAAGCATGGTACCAGTACACTGGATAGTCTGATTCCCATAATGGTGACATTAAATTTCGAATCTCGCGTCACCTCTTTATGATCTGTAATCTCAGGGAACAATAGTATAGTCGAACATTTAAAAACGTTGTTAGCTGTTTTGTAGAACAACACAGCCTGTGAGTCCAGCCGTGAGTTGCGAATGCAATGCGATATGCCTGTTCACTTATCATTCGTTTCTTCGGATGAGCTGAACTCGTACCCAATCACTGCGACGTTGAATTCGGATTCATCAAACAAAATTTAACGCGACGACAATTTTCGTGCACGATGATTGTTTACCCTCTAATATCTCAACAATAATACGTAGGTATTAAATAAATAACGCGAGCAGAGGGGCAATTGTCGTAATTTTAAGAACTTTCACAGTCTGATTGATCCCAGTCTCAAAATGTGAAACTCTGAAACTTCAAATTTCCCCACATTTAGACAAGTTTCTGACATTTGTTTACCGCCGAGATGAGTCGGCGAATAGATTTTGAACGTTTTTAATTACGAGAATTGTCCTTTCGAATACGAGATAAATGTACACATTTATAAACATAGAAGATACCAGTTCAACAGTATTATATTATTGATGATATATTGCAACAATAACAGATAAATGCACGACCGCAAAGGAGTAAAACATGATTTGGGAAAAAATATGAACTATACTAAAATATCTGGCTCTGTGCTACTTTCGTTCCTTGTATACAGTGTCGTCTTAAATTTGTTCTGTTTATACTTTCGCTTCCATTTCACAAATGAAGGGTGCTTTTTCATTACAGTCCTTTGTGTTGGTATAAACCTCGTTCCGTCTCCAAACGGTTCCACAGTCCAAATTTGCTTCATTATACGGGTTTCTATACACATCACTAAATTTTTGACCTGTAATCGAAATAAAGTGCAGTATTAATTTTTTATTTAAATTATATGAGGCAATAAATAAAAACTTAAACAAAAAACGACTTCCACAAAAAAAACACTACAATGTGAAATAACTAATTTCGGAAGTCGGTGGCAAAAATTAATATACAAAAACCATAGACACTATGACTATAAACATGTATAATCATTTTTGCCACCGACTTCCGAAATTAGTTATTTTTCACTTTGTAGTGTTTTTTTTTTTTTTTGTGGAAGTCGCTTGTTTTTTTTTTACAATGTTTAGTTGTAAAAAAGTACTGCTCAGCTGGATCGGATCAGACTGGACGCTGCCACCAACATAGTTTGGTTTAGGCTAGCAAGCAAATGACGCCTTTTTTATAAAATTTCTCTGTGACCGGACTGAATGTATAAATATTGCTAGAGATGACACGATTACACAACTTAATTTCAGTCTCTTGATTTTTTTGATTGTCGCTTCAGCATGGCGAGTAGCAGTGGCTAGTGGTTGTCCTATGTTAAACATCAATGCTGTTAATTGTTGATGACTTCCCTCGACTGTCTATAGTCTTTATTATAAGATCTACTGCAGACTTTCGTTATAACCCAAATAGATACAAACTTTTCATCAATATAAATTAATTCAGGTGCTTGGACTGAATTAATTTATATTGATGAAAAGTTTGCAAGGTAATTATGAACTGTAAATTGTTAAGAAGTTCCCTGAACTGACCTTTGTCTTCATCATCAGCTCCCTAATGACAGTCACAGATTCTTATCAATACAAATTAATCAAGCACAAACATAACGTAGCTGCCGTGAATCGTTGAGGAGTTCCCTCGCCTGTCTCTCGGCTCCATCATCAGATCTACTGCAGACATTCATTATAACCCATATGGATGCAAAGTTCTCATTAACATAAATGAATTGGGTCCAAACACAAGGTAACTACTGTTAATCGTTGAGGAGTTCCCTGAACTGACATTTGTCTTCATCATCAGCTCCCTAATGACAGTTACCACCCATCTAGGTGTAAGGTTCTTATCAATACAAATTATTCAAGTACAAACATAAGGTTGCTACTGTTAAACGTTGAGGAAATCCCTTCCCTCGCTTGTCTCCTGGTTCTATCATCAGATCTACTCCAGACTCTTATTAAATTAATTCAGTTAGAATTTAGTGTAGTGCTTTCAAATACCTAATGAAAAAACTTACAAATGCACTAACAGTCCCTACAATTTTTGAAAGTTCCCCTTGATTTCTCTGGTCTTCCATCATCAAATCCTGATGTTCTTATCATGGCACTGGACAATGGACTTATCACCTTGGAAATGTCTTCTTTCCAAAGGAAAAAGAATTAGCAAAATCGGTTTATAAACGACAAAGTTATCCGCGAACAAACATTTAAAAAAGCATATACGGTCCAATTGAGTAACTTAATTATATTTTTTTATTAATTAAAAACTAGCGCTTGACTGCAATCCCGCCTGATGGTAAGCAGTGATGCAATCGTTGATGGTAAAGCGCGCTAGTTTATTAAACCCATTCACTTAAAAACTTAGTGAATAGGAAGGAAGACGGCAGTTGAGCGAGGTGGTGCAAAGTTAAACCCAACAACACGACCAACGATGGTGCGCCAGAGGGAGATTGATGTGAAGACCCTCCACGACCATACTCCCGACACAACAACACTTGACGCATCGTACTCGGCACACATCGCAACTCTACTGCTCAGACCCGTTCTTCACCAGACATCATTCCTGAACACGACGAATCGCTTGACGGCAAGACTTTGTCTGGTGGGTGGTAACTTTTGGCGGCAGCCCATGTGGCCTACCACCGAGAGTCGGTCGAACTTCCAGTCGGATTTTAAAAAAAAAACAACTTTTGCATTTATTGTTGACATGACACGCAGCTTTGTTGTTAAAAGTATTAAACATTCTACATAAATAAACCTTAATATTTAACTATTCCTCAAAATTGTTCCCCAAAAAAATGTCTTTTACAATAATCACCAAAGTAAAAAGAAGAGTTTACCTTTTACTGTGTAATATTCAGCACTGGAAAAGAGCCTGCTCACTCCTACGAAATATGGTTCATTATTTTCCATCATGTCTCTAACTTCTTCTATCTGTGCCTTGTTTTCAAAAACGGCCAATATTCCTCCCTCCAAGAAACAAATCTTCATAGCCTCCTGCCACGTCTGGTGCTTTTTATTTACTTTGTAACATTTTTTTGATGTCTTCGCGTATTTGTAACCTGAAATTATAATTCAATGCTTATCAAACATCTACTATGCCAGCGAAATATAATAGAGATATGAGGAACAGGGTGTAAAATTCACTCATTCTTCAAAGAAAGGAGAGAATCTTCCTCCCAGACATGTGTTGTGTCTGGTGGGCTACTGCCTGTCGGTTAATATCGGGATATTGTATTTATACTAGTTTTGTTTTTTTAAAACGTTGCCCTACATTAGGACTTACTCCTGTTGTGTTATGCGGTTAACTCTGGTTATGTGTTGCAGGATTTTGTGTCACTTCGGTGTGATGTGTATTTCGCATAATATTCGCAAAAGTTTCCAAGCTGTCGCGTCGTTACACGCGCGCATTTTCATAAAACCAGTAAGTAGACCTGTGTGAGCTACATGCATTATGGAAACAAGTGTTACTCGTGGGTAATCTTCATAAAGCTTAGAACATATTCCTCTTGAAAAAGGAAATTCACACGAATAAATATCCTAGAAAAAGCAGGAAATATAACGCTTACCACGATCAACAGTTGGACACGACTCATCGTCAACTTTCTTGCACACAAATGGTAACGCAGTGTTGAATGTTCGTAAGCAGCTGCCCACTTTAAACAAGCCACTATCTATGTTCATGGTTATACAATCACTGTGATGTGACAGTAGACTATCCTCGGCTGGTAGTGGATATGGCGTTGAATGTCCTGAAAAGGGGCAACATTTAAATTTAAACGTAATGCTATCATAAACTTAATGAATATTGACCATTTACTTAGTTATCAAAACAACCTAAAGAGAAATTTTAAGAACTAAATAATAACACATATTTGGCTTCTTGCTTCTATTACCAACTAGCCAAACATTCTAGAAGTCTTACAGAAAATGTGAAGTAATTAAAACTGTTAAGTAATTAAAAAGTGTAACAAAAATAATCTGTGTTAGCAGTGTTTTGAAAACACCTTTGTGTTACAGCGATAAACGATAACCACTTTCCATGTTTGCAAACCTAATACATGAAAAAGTAAACTAAACGTATACTTCGTTATAGTAATCAATACTCACCGTCTACAGTCATAAACTCTCCTACATTAAATTTGTCATGCAATCCGACAAAGATATCTGTCACATTAGGAACTTCTTTCATTCTATTGGTCAAATTCTTTACCAAGGTCCACTCTCCCTGGGCTTTCGGGTAAAACAGAGTAGCTCCTTCATCATCGCAAGTAAAAAAAGATTTATTCCAAGCTGATCCATTTTCATCCCAGTGAACTTTATAAAAGGAGTCGAACTCCTCTATGTACGTGTAGTCTTTTCTATAGAACTGTACATGACGAGAGTATATGGAGGGCATACATATACCTGTAAAAATGAAATGGCAATGAATTTAGTGGAGAGGCGTGCGAAGAGGCTGATTGGTGACCCTGATTTAACTCGAGTTGGTCTCCAAAGCCTGGAGCACAGGCGTAGAGTAGCCAGCCTTTCGGTGTTCTATATGATACATTTTGGGGAGTGTGCGAGGGAATTTCACGATTTAATTCCCCCATCTCCGTTCCACCATCGGACGACACGTCGTACGGCGAGTTTCCACCCTTATGTTGTTAACACCTCTACGATCCGGACGAAGCTTTTCGCCTCCTCCTTTATACCGCGTACATCGAGGGTCTGGAACAATCTGCGGCGGCGGTGTTTCCATCAGACTACAATTTGAGTGTCTTCAAGGCTAGAGTGAACAGGCTCTTAATAAACTAGTGCGCTTTACCATCAACGATTGCGTCACTGCTTACCATCAGGCGGGATTGCGGTCAAGCGCTGGTTTATAAATTAATTTAAAAAAAAAATCAAAACTGCTTGGAAAAAATTAAAAATTAAAATAAATTGAAATAAATGCCATGATTTTGAGTGTATAACTGTAAAAAAGGAGAAACTGAGTCTGCAGACAAAATGTCTATTAACAATGTAGACCCAGGTTGAATTCTACAATGATTGACATCATTGTTGAATTCAACCTATTTTAGAAAATTACGGCGCACTCACACAAACTGTCACTGTCTTCTTCAGATTATGCTTTTTACTTTCTTCTTTTCAGCCGATAGTGGTCCACTCCTGGACAAAGGCCTCCCCCAAGGCTTTCTTGCATTGGGAAGGTATGCCATAATCCCCACTCTTGGCAGGCGGATTGGGGAACGCATAATTTGATATTCTACAGGAGAAGCGCTGCTGCCCGCTTTCCTAGTGAGAGTTCCCTTAGTCGCCTCTTACTACACCCACGGGAGGGGTTGGTACTATTAACGCTTGTAGTAAAAAACATTTAATGGTTGGTATTTCAATCGGGTCACAGTAGTGATGACCTACAGCAGTGCGCTGTATCCATCTCATTGTGTACACTTTTTTTTTTATTTGCCGTGTTTTACTTCTTACTTGGCAAGAATCCTTGTCTTTCTTTTGTTTTTCCACCAATTCACTTTTTCCGCTTTTTCTTTTACGGCATTGGCTTGTCGTATGGGTTGCTTTTTGCCCACTGTGTCTGTATACTTTGTCTTTGTCATCTTTCTTTTTATAATTTTTATCAATAATGATGGAAATGTATTAAAAATAGAAGATGACTAGCATATAAGAAATGTATTTATTATTATATACATTTCTTATATGCTAGTCATCTTCTATTTTTAATACATTTCCATTCTTCTATGCAAGCTTACTTCTATACATTCGCTTTCATGTTACCTATTCTATTCTTGCCGACAGCAAAAAAGGCTGGACTACCCTTTAATTTAAAGCGGTGCAGATACGCGGCGAAGCCGCCCTGACTCATCAGGATTTGCGCCACGATAGACGTCCATTCGAGGCACTTCAGGACCATGCGCGCGCGCACCACATCGGGGAAGAACATCCGCGTGACATCGTGTACACTTAGGTTATACCAATAAGATTTACAAAGGTTTCAAAAAAATTACTTACCTAGTAGAACTGCGGTGAAAAATGCACACTTCATCGTTGCAGGAGGTGCCACACTGTACTAAATGAGTTGAGGTAGCAAACATAACCTTTATATACTCTTAAAAAGTATCACTTGTTTATGGTCGGGTAAGAACTTCTGTTATACAGGTTGTTGTAATGTTAAGTTTCAAGCTTGCTTTAACACGCATGAATTATACGCATATTTTTTACGAACTTTATAAACTAGTGCTTGACCACGATCCCGCCTGATGGCAAACAATAATGCAGTCATTAGTGGCAAGCCGTACTAGTTTATTAGCCTATTCAATCTAGCCTTGAAGACACTTAAATTGTAATCACCCAGGGAGACCACCGCAGGCAAATTTTTCCAGTCCCTCGAAGTACGCTGTATAAAATACGATGCGATATATAATCACAAACACTCAATGTATTTATTTAAATGAAATCAACTATCGCATTAGGTATATACCGACACCCCCAAGGAATAAACCTGTATTGTACTATTACTGACTTATTACTGTTATAACATTTTCGGTATCTACGGGATACACGTATGTAATTTTTTTCAGACTTTTTCTACGGTAATTTCCAACGATTTTCCTTATAACACTTTTGTTCTTTGGCAATTATCCGTTTTTAATGAACTAGAAAAATAACGTTATATATTATTACCACTGACATTTTGCGGCTAAATCTAAAATCGGCTAAAATTTGAAATTAATGTGATTATGATTAAAAAAAGAATTAAGTATAAATAAGATTAATTACTTTTTACTGTATTTGATGTTGCTATTTAAATTTACATAATAATAATGTTTAATAATTTAGCAAGAACCCTCTCCATGAAAGGTAAAGGCCTCCTCCAGAGAAGACCAGTACTCTCTGTTCTCTGCCGCTCGTGACCAATGAGTACCTGCTACTTTTATGATATCGTCTACCCAGCGTGCATTCGGTCTTCCTCTTCTTCTCTGTCCTAGTGGACTTGTCCATTGTGTTGTCTCTCTTGTCCATTGATTATCGCTTAGCCTCGCTACGTGTCCAGCCCATCGCCATTTGAGATTTTATGCGTAATTGAGAGCGTCAATGGCCGGAGTTTTCTGTCTTATGTGAGTGTGGCGGATCTTTTGGATTTACCTTATTTTCAGAATGCTCCTCTCCATACTCCTTTGACTGGATATAATTTTGTTTATTACTTTTCTGGTAAATTTTCAAGTTTGACAGGCGTATGTTAGTGAGGGGATTAGGCAGGTATTCATGACTTTCGTTTTCATTTTTTTTTTTTTTATTAAAATTATAAGCTAGTGCTTGACTGCAATCGCGCCTAATGGTAAGTGACGCAGTCGTTGATGGTAAAGCGCACTAGTTTATTACATTTTACTTTTAACACACACATTTTTGCATTTTACTTTTGAGTATTTCTTTGAAGCTCCTAAACTTTTTCCATGTGATGTTGATTCTTCTCTCTACTTCGTGTTCGTTATTTTCTTGGTTAAATAAAAGTTGCTTTCCCAGGTAAATGTAAGCGTTTACATATTATGTTGGAGGAGAATATTCCAGATATATTGGTTTCTCAGTATGATTCGTCATAACATTAGTTCTTAATTATTTTTTTTTTCTCTAGCTACCTCCAACGTTATTGGAACCTTTTTTATAACTATACCACATCATACCAGTTCTCGCTATTATTCCTCTCGCACTTTTATTCCGCATACTACTTATCTTTCTGTCATTCATCGTCTTTTAGTCTAATGGGTGGGACTCCCATTTTACTGTCGAACTTTCTACTTATTTATTTCGTTTGGGAAAATAATTATTAACTACAATATTTATTTATTACTCAATTACCTCTAACTTATACGCACTACAACACACTATTATTACTACATAACATAATTTTAATTTCTGAACTATTATTACTTATAATTAGTTATTTGTAGTCTATTTCCCTATGCTTAAAATAAATATATACAGGATCTACTAAGCATACTATCATTATACTAATTTATTTCTATTAATTACGGTTTCGGCTATTTTTACACAATAGTTTAAGAACAATTTTCTATTCTTTCTTCACACGACTTCTGCAATGTTGTTTTTCCTCAGGTTCACGTCATGCTGCTGCTCCAGATCATACCGCACTGCGGCATAAGCTGGACACTCCACAATCAAGTGCGGTATGGATTCGCTCACGCCTTTTTTGGTTTGGTTGATTTCCATTAAATGAATCTTTAATTTCTGTAGAGAATAGTGACGATCGTAATTATAGAACAAGAGCATAATGATGATACCAATGATAAGACTGATTAGTTTCAGTGTTTTTTATTTTTTATGCTTTATTTTTACCTTAATACTTTAACAACTTTACTTACTTTTTTATTTTTATCTTAGTTTCACCGACTGTTATTAGTGATCTATTCTGAAAACTTCCAATAAACATTATAATTTCAATTTATTTTGTGAGTTTTCTTTAATTATTTCCTCGAAGATACCGAGAGCAAAAATAATTATACATTATGGTTTTCAATGATTACAATAAATATGACTAACAAAACTTCCCAATAAAATAAGGGTTATACAATTTTACCTTTTTTTCATTATTTAATATTTCATCGCAATAAGTCAGTAACTGACACATTACAATCTCTCTTTGTAATGAAAAATCATGTTTAATAATCAAGTAAAGCGATTTTTATGAAATTCACAAGAATAATTCGGTAAGTGAACATTACTGGAATAATATTATAAGTCAGGATCATAAGTTTTCTTTACGCTAAAAATCAAATGGTATAATTTTCGGTAATATGTGTTTTGGTGAATAACTAATTCTGTGTACATTTAAAAGTTACGCTTAATACCATAAACTGTTTGGATAAAAATGCTAAGCTTTCACGTCATATAACAAAGTTGTCATAATTACCTTTTGTTGAAAAGTTATACCCGAAAATCACTAAATCATTTTTCGAATTTGATTTTTGCCATTACCGGTTTATTACCCGGGGGCGTCGATATGCACTTTTGAACTATCATGGAATGACCCTTTCAAGAGCCAATTCTGACCATTGTATGCGTGTGTGTTTCCTAAACAATCCGGGCATCCACCCCCACCTCCATGAATAAAAAGTCAGCCATGGTTACTTGCTTAGAGCTAAAAAGTGACCTGTCGTTGCCGTCCGTAACCAAGTCTATGGACGACAGTGAAGAGTACTAGGACGCGGTGGTTTACTTATGTGGGTGGCTGCAGAAAGGGAGAGGGATCTCGTCCGCCTACTCGGCCCGAAACAAACGCAGCAGGCCCCAGCGGAGGGTGGATGATGCCCTCTTCCAGCCCCCTAAATCGGTCCAATATCGGTATTAAGACTTTTAAGGTAGAAGCGTCAAGGGAGAACTCAAACACCTCACTACCTCCTGACCCGAAGTGGTCAACGTCACCAGCACTAGTCAGGGGTTGCAGAAGTATCGTACGTTCACGAGACCCCCATCATAGGTTTAAGATAGAACACCAGGATGGTTTTAAATCAGTTACGAGTCAAATAGTACGCCAGGGCCACGGTTTCTCTTGTGACCAGCCCTGGCCCAGGCAACGGTCTTAGTGGTACCTTAATAAGACTGGTAGTCCAACTTTCCTAATACTGCGGACCTGTCGCTACAGGTCAGCCGTTCTTTGACAGTCGCTACTGTCAAAGAACGACAGCCAGAACCAAAGGCTTAACGTGTTATCGTAGCCACGAATGATACTAACATTAACAGCAGTTTTATACTTGGAGTAGAAACTTCAGGGTATGCTGGACATACACCTCTTCTATTGAACGCGATTCAAGTAGATTTTTGGCAACTCCCAACCAACTGCTACCACTTGTACTATTGGGTAGCTAGGTAAATTGAAAACAAAGATTAAATAAATGAAATAACAAATACATAAAAATATTGAAATGCTTTATTAAAAAAATACACAGAAATAATCATCAAAGTTCATGTTGAAAGATCATGACAAACCGAGGCAAAAAAGAGTATCAGTAAATAATAGGCTGTGATGACACCTCATAAAAGGAAAGAAAACGGTTACAGCAAAGTATTCGCTATTCAGCGTCACCAACCGACTGGAGGTAATTGTTACTAGTACAGCATTACTGACCGACTGGAGAGGAGTATACCTGACTGGTGCAGGACTGTTAAGTTTCAATCACAGTTCCTTCAGAAAGAGCGAAAGTGCTTTTAAAGGAGTGTTCACTTCAGAAAGACAAAATTTGTAAAAATTTTGTATCCTAGAGTTCATTACTTTATGTTGAATGCAGGGTTATAGCCCGCAAAATTCAATTTTACTTACTTTTTTTATACAATATTCAGTAAAACAAATTCTTAGAATTGCAAATTAGATTTGTACCTTAAGACCAAATATACTCTGATTTTTTCTTATAGCATAAATTTAAGTTCGTAAGATATAATAATGATTCTAATGATTTCATTTCTGTGAATACGCATACATTATAATTGCTAATCAAAATTTTATTCAGGATACAACCTGACACTCAACTGAAAATTGCAATAAATTTAAGAAAAATATAATTTCGCGGGTGACAACTGCACTTTACCTTAGCTGTGCGCTGGCCTACATATAAAAGCATTGGTCAGAGGAGCTTGAAAGCATGATACCAGTACACTGGATAGTCTGATTCCCATAATGGTGGCATTAAATTTCGAATCTCGCGTCGCCTCTTTATGATCTCTCGTCTCAGGGAACAACAGTGTAGTCGAACATTTAAAAACGTTGTTAGCTGTTTTGTAGAACAACACAGCCTGTGAGTCCAGCCGTGAGTTGCGAATGCAATGCGATTTGCCTGTTCACTTATCATTCGTTTTTTCGAATGAGCTGGACTCGTAACCAATAACCGCGACGTTGAATTCCGATTCATCGAATAAATTTAACGCGACGACAATTTTCGTGCACGATGATTGTTTACCCTCTAATATCTCAACAATAATACGTAGGTATTAAATAAATAACGCGAGCAGAGGGGCAATTGTCGTAATTTTAAGAACTTTCACAGTCTTATTGATCCCAGTCTCAAAATGTGAAACTCTCAAACTTCAAATTTCCCCACATTTAGACAAGTTTCTGACATTTGTTTACCGCCGAGATGAGTCTGCAAATAGATTTTGAACGTTTTTAATTACCAGAATTGTCCTTTCGAATACGAGATAAAGGTACACATTTATAAACATAGAAGATACCAGTTCAACAGTATTATATTATTGATGATATATTGCAACAATAACAGATAAATGCACGACCGCAAAGGAGTAAAACATGATTTGGGAAAAAATATGAACTATACTAAAATATCTGGCTCTGTGCTACTTTCGTTCCTTGTATACAGTGTCGTCTTAAATTTGTTCTGTTTATACTTTCACTTCCATTTCACAAATGAAGGGTGCTTTTTCATTACAGTCCTTTGTGTTGGTGTAAACCTGGTCCTGTCTCCAAACGGTTCCACAGTTCAAATTTGCTTCACTATACGGGTTTCTATACACATCACTAAATTTTTGACCTGTAATTGAAATAAAGTGCAGTATTAATTATTTTATTTCAATTATGAGGCAATAACTACAAACTTTTTTACAAAAAACAACCGACTACCACAAAAAAAAACACTACAAAGTGAAAAATAACTAATTTCGGAAGTCGATGGCAAAAATGAATAAACATGTTCATGGTCATGGTGTCTTTGGTTTTTTTTTAAATTCATTTTTTGTGAGTCAGTTTTTTTTTTTGGAAAAATGTTTTTATTTTACAATTTTAAGTTGCAAAAAGTACTGTTCAGCTGCATCGGATCAGATTGGACGCTGCCGCCAGTATAGTTGGGAAAAGGCTAGCAAAAAAATTATGCCTTTTTTATTTGAATTTTTACCCGTAATTTTGGTTTAAATACCAAACTATTGAACCGATTTTTATAAAATTTCTCTGGAACCGGACTGAATGTATAAGCATTGCTAGAGATGACACAATTACGCGACTTAATTTCAGTCTCTTGATTTTTTTGGCTATCGCATCAGCATGGCGATAAGCAGTGGCTAGTGGTTGTACTACGTTTAACTTCAATGACTTCCCTCAACTGTCTATGGTCTTTATTATCAGATCTACTGCAGACGTTCATTATAACCCATATGGATGCAAAGTTCTCATTAATATAAATGAATTGAGTCCAAACACAAGGTAACTTCTGTAAATCGTTGAGCAGTTCCCTGAACTGACTTTTGTCTACGTCATCATCGCACAAATGACAGTCATCACCCATCTAAGTGTAAGGTTTTTATCAATACAAATTATTTAAGTACAAATACAAGGTTGCTGCTGTGAATCGTTGAGGAGTTCCCTCGCCCGTCTCCTGGTTATGGAACCAGGAGACGGGCGAGGGAACTCCTCAACGATTCACAGCAGCTCTATTCCAGAGCCTTATTAAATTATAGTGCTTTAAAGTATCTAATGAAAAAAAAAACTTTTTTTTACAAAAAAACAACCGACTTCCAAAAAACACTACAAAGTGAAAATTTTCGGAAGTCGGTGTCCTTGGTTTTTGTATATTAGTTTTTGACAACGACTCCCGAAATTAATTATTTTTCACTTTGTAGTATTTTTTTGGAAGTCGGTTGTTTTTTTTGTAAAAAAAGTTTTTATTTTACACTTTTTAGTTGTGAAAAATACTGTTCAGCTGCATCCGGTTAGACTGGATACTGACGCTAAAATACTTAATGAATTGAAAGTTCCCCTTGATTTCTCGGGTCTTTCACCATCAAACCCTGATGTCCTTATCATCGGACTACCTTGGAAATGTCTTCTTTCCAACAGAAAAAGAATTATCAAAATCGGTTCATAAACGACGAAGTTATCCGCTAACAAATAAAAAGCATATATTCGGTCGAATTGAGTAACCTCCTCCTTTATGAAGTCGGTTAAAAAAATACAAGGAATCGATAATTATTTTAACAATCGATGTTAGAAACATGCATGTTTATGACTCATAATTCATTTATTACTATACTAATGAACAACTGAAGAGATTTGCTTGTTAAACATGCTAACTTCCAGTCGGATTTTAAAAACACAACTTTTGCATTAATTGTTGACATGACATGCAGCTTTGTTGCTAAAAGTATTAAACATTCTACATAAATAAACCTTAATATTTAACTATTTCCTCAAAATTGTTCCCCAAAAAAATGTCTTTTACAATAATCACCAAAGTTAAAAGAAGAGTTTACCTTTTACTGTGTAATATTCATCACTGAAAAAAAGCCTTCTCACTCCTACGAAATATCGTTCATCATTTTCCATCATGTCTCTAACTTCTTCCGTCTGTGCTTTGTTTTCAAAAACTGCCAGTATTCCTCCCTCCATGAAGCAAGTCTTCATAGCCTCCTGCCACGTCTGGTGCTTTTTATTTACTTTGTAACATTTTTTTGATGTCTTCGCGTATTTGTAACCTGAAATTATAATTCAATGCTTATCATACATTTACTATGCCAGCGAAATATAATAGAGATATGAGGAACAGGGTGTAAAATTCACTCATTTTTCAAAGAAAGGAGAGACTCTTCCTCTCAGACATGTGTTGTGTCTGGGAGGAAAGGATGGGCTATTGCCTGACGATTAATATCGAGACGTTGTAATTATGCAAGTTTTGAAGTGAAACTTCTTTACGCACGCTTGACTTGGGGAGTAAGCTGGCGAACGCGTGACGTAAGCGTTACGAAAAGTGATCGGACAAGGCGAACGGAAGTTAAGTGGGGGATATAAGCACAGAGGCGCCTGTGGTGCGAGCTTGGTACTACAAGGTCTACAACGAGTTTTTTTTTTTCAATAAAAATAGAAGATCTATGCAAAAATATTAATTTACCAATGAAACCATGAAATAAATTTAAATATTTATAGAAAATTAATATATTTATATGTGTATACATCTATATATTGTACACACATATATATATATACATACAGATGGAGCGAAAGAAGTTTCACTTCAGTCGTGTGGTCATAAGCACACTCGTTTTTTTTTTTTTTATAAACCTTTCCGTACGATAGGAATTACTCCTGTTGTGTTGTGCGGTAAACTTTGGTTACGCGTTGCAGGATTTTGTGTCACTTCAGTGTGATGTGTATTTCACATGTTTCAATGAAGAATGCCGCCATCGTTAGTCGCAGGATTAGTCTCCAAATCAGCAACCAAAAAAGTTTCCAAGCTGTCGTGTCGTTACATGCGCGCATTTTCATAAAAATAGTAAGTAGACTTGAATGAGCTACATACCAGGTCACTCAGAAAGTATTGCGACAAAATGTTTTATGTATGAGAAAATGGCCAGTTATGATTATTTATAACTAACAATAGGTATGTTACGTATAGCTGGGACAAACTATCCAATTAGGAAGGTCCAACAAGAAAGAGGTCAATCGTCGAATCCAAATCGGCTGGGCTGCTTTCGGGAAGCTATGTAGTATCATCTCGTCCGAAATACCGCAGTGTCTCAAAACAAAAGTCTTCGACCAGTGTGCGTCGCCAGTGATGACATATGGCCTTATAAGAAGTCTCAAGGGCTATGCTTGGGGTTTCACTGCGTGATCGAATCAGGAATGAGGAGATCCGCAGAGGAACGAGAGTAACCGACATAGCCCGAAGAATTACAACACTAAAGTGGCAGTGGGCTGGGCACATTGCCCTTAAGACATGCCCGATGGGGCCGACGGGTTCTCGAGTGGCGACCACGCACCGGAAGACGTAGCGTGGGTAGGCCCCCGACAAGGTAGGCCGACGACCTAGTGAAGATCGCGGGAAATCGCTAGATGCGGCAGGCGTAAGACCGGTCGTCATGGAGATCCTTAGAGGAGGCTTATGTCCAGCAGTGAACGTCTTTCGGCTGAACTGATGATGATAATAATGAGATATGTTCCAAATTCAAAACTTCCCTTCACATTTTTGCGAGCTTATTAAAATTGTCGTGACTCTTTGAAAAATGTATTTGCGTCGAGACCATTTTTGCGCCATGATTTTTTACGATTTCAAATGTCGCCTGAAACCAAACGGATCGTACGATAGACTACAAATTACATCCATGGATGAAGGCCCTCCGAAGGCAAGCGTGTATTTGGTGTAATGAATTTAAGCGCGGTCGACTAACTTTGGGGGATGAAGAAAGAAATGGTCGCCCTTTGACGGCTGTTACAGAAGAAAACGTGCTAGCAGTGAAAATTTTGATCCAAGACAATAGCTGAATTACATACCAAGAAATTCAGCATAAACTGCTGATTGCATCAGGAAGCCTTCACGAGATTCTACACGTGCATCTTTGGTTGCGGAGGACAGTTTCACGCTGGGTGCCGCACCATCTCACCGATGGAATAGCACGGGTGGAATGGTGCCATGATTTGATAGACAAATTTGAAGCAGGCTTCTCTCGGCGTGTTTTTAAGATCGTTACAGGTGATGAATCTTCAATTTATCAATACGATCCAGAAACAAAGCGCCAGTCGATAGTTTCATCATCATTCATCATTATCAACCTTTTTATCGTCCCACTGCTGGGCACAGGTCTCCTCTCATACAGAGAAGGATTGAGCGGAATCACCACGCTTGCTCAATGCGGGTTGGCGATTTCAGACTTAAAGTCTAGGTTTCCTCAAGATGTTTTCCTTCACCTTCAGTCATCGGTGTCCAAGATATACTTAGAAAGTACATATAACTTTAGAAAAGTTACATTGGTACTTGCCTGACGTGGGATCGAACCTGCGCACTCATACTTGAGAGGCTGGTGTTTTAACCACTAGGCCACCACGACAATTTGGTTCGATAGTTTGGGTGTCTCAAACAGTCAAAGGAATGAATGTCATAGAAAAATCAGGAAATATAACGCTAACCACGGTCAACAGTAGGACACGACTCATCGTCAACTTTCTTGCACACAAATGGTAATGCCGTGTTGGGTGTTCGTAAGCAGCTGCCCACTTTAAACAAGCCACTATCTATGTTCATGGTTATGCATTCACTGTAATGTGGCAATAGGCTGGCTGGAGTAGTATCCTCGTCTGGTAGTGGATATGGTGTTGAAAGTCCTGAAAAGGAACAACATTTTAATTTAAACGTAGTGCTATCATAATCTTAATGAATGTTGACCATTTACTTAGTAAACAACTTCAAGAGAAGTTTTAATAATTAAAGAATAACACATATTTGGCTTCTAGCTCCTATTACCAACTAGCCAAACATTCTAGAAGTCCCCTTATAGAAAATGCGAAGTAATTAAAACTGTTAAGTAATTAAAAAGTGAAACAAAAATAATCAGTGTTAGCAGTATTTCGGAAACACCTTTGTATTTCAGCCGTAAATGATAACCACTTTCCATCTTTGCAAACCTAATACATGAAAAAGTAAACTAAACGTATACTTCTTTATAGTAATCAATACTCACCGTCTACAGTAATAAACTCTCCTAAATTAAATTCGTCATGCAATCCGACAAAGATATCTGTCACATTAGGAACTTCTTTCATTCTATTTGTCAAATTCTTCACCAAGGTCCACTCTCCCTGGGCTTTCGGGTAGAACAGAGTAGCTCCTTCATCATCGCAAGTAAAAAAAGCGGTACTCCAAGCCGATCCACTTACATCCCAGTGAACTTTATAAAAGGCGTCGAACTCCTCTATGTACGTGTAATCTTTTCTATAGAACGGTACACGACGAGAGTATATGGAGGGCATACATATACCTGTAAAGGTGAAATTACAATGAATATGGACAACAGATTTTTTTTTTAAACAGTTCATCTACAGTAATATACTTTATTTGGAATGGGCAACTACGCTACTACTACCAAATCTGCGGAGACTGTAAATGGGCCTCTCCTAGGCTTCGCTGTGTACGGCAGCACGTGAACACTGTGCCACCGTCATCCCTGGGGTCATTTGATGGGTGCACAAACTCCCCACTCTATGCGCACACGACCCCAAATGTCCATTTACCTGGTCCGCTTAAGGCCTATTAGTCATCGTCTTGGCGTGTCAAACAAATACCTAAGGTTTACAAAGGTTTCAAGAGAAATACTCACCTAGTACAACTGCGGTGAAAAATACACACTTCATCATTGCAGGAGATGTCACACTATAGTAAATAAGTTGAGGTAGCAAACATAACCTTTATAGACTCATATAAAGTATCACTTGTTTATGGTCGGGTAAGAACCACGCTTAAAGCGTACATAAACACTTTTGTTATACAGGCTGATGTAATGTTAAGTTGCAAGCTTGCTTAAATCATCACCTCAGCCACATAAAGTCCATTGCTGGACATAGGTCTCCCCCAAAGATTTCCAAAAAGAACGGTTGGACGCGACCTGTTTCCAGCGCTTCTAATCCGCTGGGCTATGTGTTTTAGTTCTTCTACGAATCTCCTCATTCCTGATTCGATCACGTAGAGAAACACCTAGCATAGCCCTCTCCATAGCTTTCTCTGCGACTTTGAGCTTTCTTATAAGGCCCATAGTGAAAGATCACGTTTCAGATCCATATGTCATCACCGGTAACACACATTGGTTAAAGACTTTAGTCTTTAGGCAGTGAGGTATTTTGGACGAGAAGAGACTACGGAGCTTCCCGAACTCTGCCCAGCCGAATAGGATCTGTCGAAACACCTCGTCCTTGAAGCCGGAGCTATCGATCTGGATTAGTTGTCCCAGATATACATATAGATCTACAGCTTGAAGGATGGAGCTCTCAACATAAACCGGTGATGGCGTAACATGGACATTCGACATGAGTTTCGTTTTGTCCATGTTCATTTTAAGGCCCGCCTGTTGGGAAACCTCATTGAGTTCGTTTAGCATGATACTCAAGTACTCAAGCTTGCTCAAGCTTACTTTAACACACATGTATTAAACGCACATATTTTCTTTTTTTTATTTTAAACTAGTGCTTGACCGCGATCCCGCCTGATGGCAAACAAAGATGCAGTCATTGGTGGTAAGGTGTAATAGTTTATTAAAAGCCTATTCAATTTAGTCTTGACGACACTTTAATTGTAATCAAAGAGAACAAGAAGACAAAGCAAATTGTTCCCCTCCCTTGATGTGCGCGGTATAAAAGACGAGGCGGATATATAATCAAACACTCAATGCACTTATTTAAATTAAATCAACTATCGCGTCATATATGCACTTTTGAACTATTGTGGAATGAGCCTTTGAATGAACCGGAGTGTGTTTCCTAAACCATGCCTTATAAAAGGTCCACCATGGGTGCTTGCATAGAAGTAAACAATGACCTGTCGTTGCCGTCCGTAACCAAATCGAAGGTTGACAGTTAAGAGTCCCGGGACGCGGTGGTTTCCTTATGTGGGTGGCTGCAGAAAGGGAGAGGGATCTCGTCCGCCTACTCGGCTCGAAGCAAATGCAGCAGGCTCAGGCGTAGGGTGGATAATGCTCTCATCCAGCCCCCTAAATCGGTCCAATATCGGTATCAAGACTCGAGGTAGAGGCGAAAAATGTTCCAGGCGCGATAACGTGTTCCTCACTTAGACGTCACGGAAGAACTCCTCAAACTCAAACTCAAACACCTCACTCCCGCCTGACCCGAGGTGGTCAGCAGTCACCAGCACTAGTCAGCGGTTGCGGAAGTATCGTCCTTTCACGCGACCCCCATGGGTATAAGATAGAACACCAGGGAGGTTTTTAGCCAGAGTCGGATAGACCCAGCCGATTTCCGAGACGGAGCCAAAATTTTCCACCCCGGAAATGAAATGGTTGCACATTAGATACTCCTCTTCAGTGCTTCATTTCATTAAAATATAGAGTAAAACGGTCCCTGCGCACACTTTTGTGCTTTTCCCAACTATTTTAGGGTCGGCTTCCGGTGTAACTAAATATTTTTTATTTAAACTAGTTGTCCGACTTTCGAGCCTTTAACGACGAGCAACGACTGCCAAATATCCAAACGGGCAGCCGGGACCAACGGCTTAACGTGCGCTTCGAAGCTTGGATGGATTTAAAAATGGACACTTGGTCACCCATCTGCAGACCAAACGTGGTCAGCGTAGCTTAACCTCAACGATAGACTCGAGCGACTGTTGCTACTGAGCCACAAGTCTAACACCCAAGCATTTCAAACAAAAATGAAACATGATGTATGTGATATACTTTATTTATCGCTGAAAGTCAGAGGTTGGTTGGCAACTATCCTTGCACATACAACACTGTTATTGTTGCTGACAAATAGTTATTTATGTGCAGCATAATTATTATGTAGGTCGTTAATGCATATCGACTATCAAAGTATGCAAACATCTCATCTTTTTAGGGTTCCGCACCCAAAGAGTAGCAAAAAATCCTAGTGGTTAAAACACCAGCCTCTCAAGTATGAGTGTGCGGGTTCGATTCCAGGTCAGACAAATACCAATGTAACTTTTCTAACTTATATGTACTTTCTAAGTATATCTTGGACACCAATGACTGATTAAAAAGGTGAAGGAAAACATCTTGAGGAAACCTGGACTTGTCAGGACGCGAGAGCTCCGGACCATGGCCAGTACCAGAGTCGGACGCGAGAGATCGCCGCCGATCGCCGCCATAAGGACAGGGAGGTACTCTACCTAAGCCGGGCAGACCTCCACCGTATGCTCCACCGTGTCCTCAGGGCGATCCACACAGTGGTGACATCCTGGCGTTTTCTCCCGCCTTATCCGGAACAGGAACCTCCCGAAACAACCGTGTCCGGTGAGGACCTGTGTCAGGCGGAAGGTGAGGGCACCGTGGCTCCTCTCTAGCGACTCCTCAAAGAGGGGACTTACCGTCGCTGTTGTGGCGTGCTCAGTCGCGTATTTTCTAAGACAGTCGGAAAAGTCTGAAATCGCCAACCCACATTGATGTGGTGATTGCGCTCAGTCCTTCTCTGTGTGAGAGGAGACCTGTGCCCAGCAGTGGGACGATAAAAAGGTTGATGATGATGATGATGATGAGAATACCAACAGGACCTTATTGATAAGGCTTTGCTACAACATATCTGTTAAAATTTCAAAGCTTTTGTCTATATTTATCTTATCATAATGATAGAGATAACCGTGTGGTACCAGACTTAGGATAGTACCATCCCATATCCTGCCGTGGTTGTCACCAGGGAAGCCGGCAGCAGCGCTTCTCCTGTGTAGTATCAAATTACTGCGATCCCAAAATCCGCCTGTCAAGCTTGGGGATTGTGGCAAATCCCTCCAACTTGGCGAGGCCTGTTTCCAGCAGTGAACTTCTATAGGTTGAAGACAAAGAAGAAGAATTTTAAGAAGAGTTTTTAATTATTAAATTATTATCGCATTTGATAGCCTAAATCTTAAGAAAGGTCACTTTACATGATGCAAGGGAACAAAAAAAAGTCAAAAGAATGCTAAGCAATAACGAAGTAATAGCACGGACAGGTGATGCCAGGCTAAAGGATGAGTCAAGGGAAGAAAGTTTCATGCAGATGAAGTCGCGAAATCGCGGGAGAAGCTGCTAAATAATTATAGGTTATACTTGTGTAAAAAAGTGCTAAAATATTTTAATTAAATAATGGCCATTAAACTAAAAAGTTCACTGCATCTTTTTCTTTCTACTCCATTAAGAAAAGGATAGAATATGTTTAGTTTAGTAAATTTTATCCCATGGAATTTAGTTCAGTAAAAGTTTAGTTTAGTTGTGTCAAAACAAGCTTAATATGAATTATAAATGTACACGTAAGTATGTAAAATATAGTTGCAAATGAAAGGGTTCCATACAAGAAACATGTTTTTTAATGTTTTTAAGATCTACGGAGCCCTTCTTGAGCAAGTCCGACTTGTTTGCTGGACTACTTGAACGTTTTTTATTGTTTCGTAGAAACGTACTATCTCGTCCTCGTATTACAAATGGCAGTAACACATACATAACTGACTAAACGTGACTGTACTCTAAAGTCTTTATAACATGAGATGATGATGGAGAATGTGAAACCTCCTCCCCAAATGATGAGTGTTTGTTTGGGTGTTATGAGTGTTGCTTTACTTGCATGATAGTAAATCATAATTGGTTAGAAAAACATTCTTTGAATAAGTAGGTTTGATAATTGTTGACCAGAGGGGAAGTTCTCATAACTTTGAGAACTTCTAGGTACAGACTGATCTTAGCCTCAAACTGTCAAAAACACCTCTAATTACCCTACTACCTGTATTTTTTTTTAAATTTGTTTGTCTCCAAGATGAGACTGCGACTAGGTTTTGAAAGTTTTAAATTACAAGAATATGCCTTCTAGTTATCTATCCCCAAGTTACAGAAAAACAAAAGTCACCGACATAGCTCTTCGCCAAAATTAAGTTGCAGGGGACGGGGCACATTGCTCTTAGTTAGAACCGATGGCGCTGTAAGGCTCTGGAGTGGCGGCCACGCAGCGTCGAGAGCCCCCAACAACGTGGACCGATGACTTGGTGAAGGTCGCGGGATGCTGATGGACGCGGGCAGCACAAGACCGGTCATCATGGAAAGCTTTGGGGAGGCCTTTCTCCAGCAGTGGACATCTATAGGCTGAACAAACAGTTGCTGATATTATTATCTTTCTTTATGTCTTTG
Source organism: Sesamia inferens (assembly GCA_037179545.1). NCBI lineage: Eukaryota > Metazoa > Arthropoda > Insecta > Lepidoptera > Noctuidae > Sesamia > Sesamia inferens. The sequence goes on along the minus strand of CM073929.1, from coordinate 9,735,046 downwards.
TTTTCTGCACTATCGCATTAGATTAAGGCCTGTTAAGATAGTTGTAAGAATGATAAATAAATGACTGACGTGACGACAGTAATAACTTAGGTGTAATAATAATAACAAATGAAATATCTCGACTTAGCACACGAGATTGTTGACGTGTGGAATGTGAACTCGGCTGACATTGTACCGATTGTATTATCGGCCAATGGTCTTATAGCCAAGAGCCTCGACCAACATCTACCGAGGTCCTCGTTAGGCAGTTCGATCAAGGGCCTGATTCAAAAGGCAGTAGCACTCCTCGATACGGCCTACATTGTGAGGAGGTTCCTGTCTCTGTAGCCCTCACCACCAGTAGCTTGGAACCTGCTCCCGACATCGGTAAATCAGTATTCTTTTATATATTTTTAAATGTTTTGTGTGATTTTTTATATAAAATTATAATTTAGTAGGTGTATTATATATAATTATAATCATCATCAGCAGCAGTCTGTAGCACCACAGCTGGACATAGGCCTCCCAATTCCACATAAGGACGACCGATCTTCAGGATGGATAGCGATGAATAATAATAATGCTTTATTTGTCGCACGTTTTCTCCCAATTTTCGATACAACAGGAACACCTTTGGCGAAAACCACAGAAATCTTAACTATTAAGATTTTTAAAAGAACAAACGTATGCGCCTAATATAACTTTATTGTATCTAAGCGACGGATAACGTCGTAATTAAGTAAATCCTTAAGGATCACATAACTAATCTATACTAATATGATGTAAAACTGAAGAGTTTGTTTGTTTGTTTGAACGCGCTAATCCCAGGAACTACTAATCCGATTTGAAAAATCTGTTTGCCTTTGATAGCCCATTAATCTAGGAAAGCTATAGGCTATATAACATCACCACCAATAGGAGAGGAGCATAACTAACTTCACACGGACGAAGTCGCTGGCGGCCGCTAGTAAGACAATATGATTTGATTTCATAAATGCTTTGATTTGATTTGATTTGATTTGACCTCTCCCGCTCTGGGCGGAGCGAAAGAGCGTGTCAGACTTTTACTGACTAAAACCCACCTGGGTTTCTTCTCTTGCCACCACCAGGGCCACGGTTTCTTTCTTAATCAACCCCCAACCCTGGACCCCGTCACGATGTACTGACATCTCTTTGAGGCGCGTGTGAAACACAACGCACCGTCGGCGTCGACTCGGTCCTGGTCGGTCGGTGTCGGAAGGCGAGCTGCCCACTGCTCACCGCTGACATCTCTTTGAGGCGCGCGTGAAACATAAGGCGCGTCTCCTGCGGCAGCTAGTGGCGTGAGGGCGCTGGGATTCCCGCTGCGTATCGCACTCCGCCTCCTCCTTTGCCAGCATCACTGCTTCGCAGAAGTAGGTGACGGCCTGACATGCACTCTCGCTCCGGACCATGGCCAGTACCAGAGTCGGATGCGAGAGATCGCCGCCGATTGCCGCCATGAGGACAGGGCGGTGCTCTACCTAAGCCGGGCAGGCCTGCACCGTATGCTCCACCGTGTCCTCAGGGCGATCCACACAGTGGTGACACCCTGGCATTTTCGCCCACCTTATCCGGAACAGGAACCTCCCAAAACAACCGTGTCCGGTGAGGACCTGTGTCAGGCGGAAGGTGAGGGCGCCGTGGCGCCTCTCTAGCCACTCCTCAAAGAGGGGATTTACCGCCGCTATTGTGGCGTGCTCAGTCGCATATTTTCTAAGACAGTAATTTTCAACTTTACCTACTCATGGCACGGTCCCTTTAGCAACGAAAAATATTTCGTGAGCCCCTTCTCTACGCTTCTTTTAACTTCGAATTTCAGTCTGACACTAGGTAGGCACTTGTAGTTAAACAGAAAAAATATATATATAAGTATTCCCACAATCAAACATTGCAACTTTGAAGTGTTTGATTCCATTTAAAACGTCCTATAGTTTTAATGTCTTAAGACAATCTGTTGAGTTGAATTAATATAAAAGGTCATTTATCTTGGTGCATATTTTAAGCTTGAGGATTCCATAAGAAAACAATAAAGTAAAGCTTATCATGCCTACAACTGCCGTATTTTATCATACCTACAATAAACAGAGCACTATATAAAGTTGAAGCAAGCGCCATCTCTTATCAGGATGAGGAATAAAAAGAGAGACGTCATAGAGCTAATGTATAGTGTGGTGTATGGTATGCGGTTTCATATTAGTAGTACTTTAATATCACAACAGATGGCAGTAAACAGCTCTGGCAACATTCCTTTATCTACAATTCTACATATGGATGGCCCCACAGAATAAACGTGTGAGTCAATAACGACAACTTTTCAGGAAAAAATAACACGATAAAAATTGAATAACTGTTATTTGGTAGAATGTAGGGTTAACCAAATTATACCAAATTAAAGATAAAAAAATATATTATTACATTAGATATACCTATAGATATATTTTAGTCTAAACCGTTTTCCGACAATATAAGAAATACATTTGTATTTTTTATTCTTGTGAATTTCAATGACTAGATCATAGCAAACTTTCATTATTCGGTTTTCCGTCTAAAATACACAATCCGATTAAATACCGTAGGAGGCAATGCAATACTTTAATAATTATAAATAAAAAATATTTTAAAACTATCATTGACACGTTAAAAATAAAGATTGTATGCTTTATCAACATGAATAAACGTGTAAGCTGCTATTATACAAACTCGAAGATGTGCACTAGTCTTCTCAACTAGGTTTGCTTGTTTTAACACGTTTATTCGTATGAACTCGGGGACTCCCAAAGGGTTCAACAATAGCATATATGTACTTTTATACCTGTGATACAATTCCATGATTTTTCCCTGGAAGAAACAAATCAAATGATATAATAGGCGTATTGTGAGTAAAAATTTATTAAAAAAATTTAGAAGGATCACCATCGGACGACCCGTCGTACGGTGAGTTTCCATCCTTATGTTGTTAACACCTCTACGATCCGGACGAAGCGTTTCGCCTCCTCCTTTATACCGCATACATCGAGGGACTGGAACAATCTGCCGGCGGCGGTGTTTCCGTCGGACTACAATTTGAGTGTCTTCAAGGCTAGAGTAAATAGGCTCTAAATAAACTAGTGCGCTTTACCATCAACGATTGCGTCACTGCTTACCATCAGGCGGGATTACGGTCAAGCGCTGGTTTATAAATTAATAAAAAAAAAGGTGCTGAAATGAAAAGAAAATCAATGTCAATGAAAAGAAAAATGCAAGAAAAAAAATTGTGTAAGAGCACGTTGCACGTTTATTCTGTGGGGCCATCGATATATTGTGTTCATTTTTATATTGCAGTATTAGCAGTAGACGTATTACTCGAATAATATCAAATTTAGTTTGATCAAAACTTCTATTCCAAAGGGCAAGCAGAGGACCTAACTTAGCCCGTTGGTTTTTTATTGGTTCTCCATTATTTCTACATCTTTTAACGACATAATTTTCTGGCTGGCTCCAATTTTGGTTTTGATAAAAGGCCAAAATGTATCAGAATGTATCAGACCCACATTTCATTTATCTAATTTCAGCCCACTCAGCAATGAGTCACGTTCATCTTATTTCGAACACATTCAATTTTGTTACAAGTTACACTATTAGATGGACCAATTATTTTCAGTTCGTATATATATATACAAACTTTGCCGATGAAAAGTGTCTGGATCTGAATGTTTAAGTTGGAATCATCAGTACATATCCAGTATCTTTACAACTCTCTTGGGTTCGCGTAGACACAGATAAAGATCCGATAGCAAGGATGCCTGTGTCCCTTCAGTGGTATAAAAGAGGTAAGTACCTACATGAGCGGCAGCTGCAGCTGTCCTGGAATCACACCACGGACTGTATAGTAAGATTTTTGAGCGATGCGGACGATAATGAGTGTTATTTATGATGGACGGAAGGGTGAGTTTGCTGTGCACTAATTACCTAAGAAGAACAAAACAAACTACTTTATCATGCTAAATGGCAGTACCTACAACTAAATGTATTCTTCTCCCAAAAACTGTCACTTCAAAACCACCGCAACACCTTTCAACACTATTCACCTCACTGGTCATCACTTCTAAGATTTCTACTTCCTCTTGCAACTGCACACCTCTTGAACGTAGAACGTTTTTTTTTACATTACCACTTTCTTGCAGAATAACAAAACTCATCCCAACCATGCGCAGACTACGAGACGGTTTGTCCACAGACACACTACAACAAATTTCCTTAACCCAATGGCAAACAATAACTCAGTATTGCACCAGCGTGTACTGAACAGTCCCATTTGATCGAAACTGAAAGAGCACAAAGGGCGCTTCCTAAAGTCACTTTTAAGAAACCTTACCGGATCTGATCTACTCTACCGAGAAACGAGAGGCCTCCGCGTCAACCAGCTTTTCATTCTGTCTGTTTGTACAGATTAGAGCACATCACTCAAAGGATAATGGAGATGGGTATGCTTGGGGTTCAGGGAATCAGGAATTAGGAGATCCACAGAAGAACGAGAGTAACCGACATAGCCCGAAGAATTGCAACACTAAAGTGTCAGTTGGCTGGACACATTGCAATGTCGTGGTGTTTTAAAACCTAGCCTAGTGGTTAAAACACCAGCCTCTCAAGTATGAGTGCGCGGGTTCGATTCCAGGTCAGGCAAGTACCAATGTAACTTTTCTAAAGTTATATGTACTTTCTAAGTATATCTTGGACACCAATGACTGAAGGTGAAGGAAAACATCTTGAGGAAACCTGGACTTTAAGTCTGAAATCGCCAACCCGCATTGAGCTAGCGTGGTGATTACGCTCAATCCTTCTCTGTATGAGAGGAGACCTATGCCCAGCAGTGGGCAATAAAAAGGTTGATGATGATGATTGCCCGTAGGACCGATGCCCGATGGGGCCGACAGGTTCTCGAGTGGCGACCACGCACCAGAAGACGTAGCGTGGGTAGGCCCCCGACAAGGTGGACCGACGACCTGGTGAAGGTCGTGGGAAACCGCTGGATGCGGGAGGCGCAGGACCGGTCGTCGTGGAGAGCCTTGGGGGAGGCCTATGTCCAGCAGTGGACATCTTTCGGCTGAAATGATGATGATGATGATGAGAGCACATCAAGCTACTATAATCTGTCAAATTTCCTTATTAGACTTTCAACTTTATCTCTAAAGAATTAAGGCTTAAGGTTGATTTTGAATATCTGACAGTTTGGTGTAGCTTAACCTGCTGTCGTCCGTACAAAAAACGCAGAATAATGTTCAAGGAGGCCCAACTAAAATAAGTAAAAGAAATTACAGAGATCCCAATACCTGACATCACCTCATTGCTAGCAAGATGCTCCCCAGCCTATTCTCTCACTGGTACTTACAATACAATTAAGTCTGCAAACTCTGCGGTATTAAAAAACCTGCTTCATTCTATTGCAAAAAATAAAATGGAAAAGAATTTTCGCATAGCACTAGTCACGATGACTCGAAACAATTAATACAAGGTTTTTTCGTTTACCACCCACCAGACTAAGTCTTGCCGCCAACTGATTCGTCGTGTTCCGGCATGATGTCTGGTGAAGCCGCACGAAGGACGGATCTGAGTAGTTGTGTTGCAATGTGTGCCTGTTACGATGCGCCAAATGTTGTTGTGTTAGGAGTTTGGTCGTGGAGGTCTCCAGATCAATCTTCGTCGGGCGCAGCATCGTTGGTCGTGTTGTTGAGTTTAACATTGCATCACCTCGCTCAACTGCCGTCTTCCTTTCTATTCAGTTAGTTTTTTTTTTCTTAGTGAATAGGCTCTAACAAAGGAGATTTTTTTACCATCAACGATTGCATCACTGCTTACCATCACGTGGAATTGCGGTCCAGCACTTATTTATATTTATAAAAGAAAACCTGCCTGTAACCAAAGCAAACGAAGCTCAATAGAATAAACACACACCTACACACATCCTCACAAGACAAACAATACAAAGCACACATACATACATCACACATATACACGTACCTTAACATATATGAAATCTCTCTCTAGTCTCCACTCTGGAATTCGTAGTCCGAGCTCCAAGATACAGACTGAACTGATCCAAACTAATATATACTATATTCTGTCCGTTTCTTTATAAAATAAAATAAGATGCTCTGAAATTAAATTTTAAAGTTTGTGAATAAATTTAGTTTAATTTGTGAATAAGCGAATCGGCTCCTTGTTTGTTTTGGACTTTTGGTTGTAATAACTGAGTAAGCAATACAAGTTAGGTATTTAATTGGACCAGCCGATCGATTCTGTGAAAAAATCAATGTGAGATTTCAGTGCAAAGCCAATAGTATCAATCCTTAGCTGGATTAACAGCTCACTCCACGCTCTTCTTCTTAAGTCTATACAAGTCCACTACAAAGGGCTTCCCCTAAGGCTTTCCACAATGACCGTTCTTTTGCTACCTACATCCATAGGCTTCCCGTGACTTTCATCAGGTCATCCGTCCACCTTGTTGAGGTTTACCTACGCTGCGTCTTTCGGTAAGTGGCTGCCACTTCAGAACCTTACTGCCCCATCGGCTATCGGTTCTATGAGCAATGTGCATCGCCACTGCCACTTAATTTATTCGTTATACGCAACCTTTGCAGGTAATCAACGTTCACTTCACCTAAGTTTTCACGGTGGGGCAGGGCCGGATCTACCTAAGGGTTACTTAGGCTGCAGCCCAGGGCCCCAAGGTAACCCTGAAAATGAAAACCCGGTAATGGCAACCCTGAAATCATCCACTTGTACAAATGTATGTGCAACCAATGTGCTACCAATCTGTATCATGTGCGTCTATGGAACGGAACGGGGATTTCCATTTCGTTAGTTTTTGGACGGTATACATAAATTTGTATCTAATCTTACAAGGGATTTTTCGCAGCGCTGGTTAACTGGCGTGATTTTGAGTATTTGGGGATTGGGAGGGGTTTAGCATTTAGAGGTCCCAAGGAAGTATTTGGTTCTCCATATGATGGTAATTTTATGGGGGCTCTAGAGCTATTGGCAGAGTTCGATCCATTCATTCATGAGCACATTGAACAACGGGTGCTGCGACCAAAATTGATTATATCGTACTTATCAAAAACAGTATAATGAGGAAATAATTTAGATTATGGGCCGGCAGCTAATTAAACATATTATAACTCAAATAAAAAACGACGACAAACCCCCTTATTCATAAACGCTGCTTAAAGTTAACTAGTGATTAGCGATTTTTTAAGCATACATTTTAGACGCTTGCACGTCACTTAACTTTAATCGATTATCAATAAACCCCTTAAACACTGTGGTGTTTATTCATAAAGAATGATTCAAGTTAAGTGTCGTTAAAAGCTCAAAAATGTATGGTTAAAGAATCGCTAATCACTAGTTAACTTTAAGCAGTTTTTATGAATAAGGTGGAGTAAGTATTATTCAACTGTGATGGATTCTACACCCGATCTGTCTCATAATGATCAACTTGCTATTGGCGCCGAATCTGTTGTTCACAAACTGAGCTAATTTTAAGTTATGTGCATCTTTTTCTTTCCATTTCTTTAAGAAAAGGACGGGAGATAAAATGTCAGTTTAGATCTGTCAAATTAGTGAGCTCCTCTCGTAAACTTTTTTTTTTTTTTTTATAAATTATAAACCAGCGCTTGATCGCAATCCCGCCTGATGGTAAGCAGTGACGCGATCGTTGATGGTAAAGCGCGCTAGTTTATTAAGAGCCTATTCACTCTAGCCTTGAAGACACTCAAATCGTAATGTGACGGAAACACCGACGCCGGCAAATTGTTCCAGTCCCTTGATGTACGCGGTATAAAGGAGGAAGCAAAACGCTTCGTCCGGATCGCAGTGGTGTCAACAACGTAAGGGTGGAAACTCGCCGTACGACGGGTCGTCCGATGATGGAACGGAGATGGGGGAATTAAATCATGCAATTCCCTTGCACACTCACCAGAATGCATCCTATAGAAGACCGAAAGGCTGGCTACTCTACGCCTGTGCTCCAGGCTTTGGAGACCGTTTCGAGTCTACTACAACTAGCTAAAACTAGCGTATTTTTAGTCGCCATGTTTATAATCGCGTCTAAAATGTCTACGGAGTATCTTAATTTGACAGGATTAAATTAAATTGTTATCTTCTATCCTTTTCTTAACGAGATAAAAAGAAAGAGATGCACATAACTTAAAATTAGTTTAGTTTGTGAACAACAGAATCTTGCCAATGTATTACGATACTGTTTTCGGGGCAAAATTATATGAAAGATGTAGGTATGTCATTAAAATCAGTAGTCATACTGCCTTACATTTATTTACTAGCTTTCCGCCCGCGGCTTCGCCCGCGTTAACTTCGGTTATATCGCGCTTTTTAGATTTCTCTCGGCAATACCAAATTTTTTTGGGATAAAAAGTACCCTATTATTTAATCCGGACTTCTAACTTCTGCAAAATTTCAAAGCAATCGGTTCAGGAGTTACGGCGTGAAAATGGTACAAACAAACTGACTTTCCGATGTATAATATTAGTAAGGATATATTTGGTGTACACATACAAATATTCCAGTAATCTCCTTTGGGAACTTGATGTTTTTTTAGGACCAATAGTAGCCTATGTTACTCTCCATCTTTTCAACTAACTGTATGCCAAAAATCGGGTCGATTGATTGCTTGGCTACGGCGTGAAGGAAGGACAAACAAACAAACAAACACACTTTCACATTTATAATATTAGTATGGATTATTCTACATGATTTTATAGAAACAAGTGGATTACTACTGAGTAATTGTAGCGGGCATAGGGCAATATGGCGGGTCACTACAATAGTGTATAGTACAAGCACTACTAAAACAAAAAATCACAAAACACCGCGGATTATGTGCCATATGCTGCGCATTCCCTTAACCTAGTTGGTATAGAATCTGTTTAGGTTGCAACTGAAATTGTAATTTTTTTTTGGAGTAGTGCAACAAATATACGTTTTCTTTTCTGTTTCGACCCTTAGGTGGAAACTATTGAATAGTTAAATTAAATTAAATTTCACGTTAAAAAGTTTAAGCCAGACCAGACCAGAGCTTAACATTGCATCACCTCTCTCAACTGCCGTCTTCCTTCCTATTCGCTCAGTTTTTCTGAGTGAATAGACTCTTAATAAACTAGCGCTTTACCATCAACGATCGCATCACTACTTACCATCAGGCGGGATTGCGGTCAAGTGCTAGTTTATAATTATTAAAAAAAAAGTCCTAATTTGGACAATTCGTGAAATTAAAAGTTACATTTTTATTTGGAATGTTTATGCTATTTCATATATTATGACAAATTTGGGTGTTCTGGGTATCTGTAAAAGACTCTAGTATTTCATCAGGCGGATACTACCTGGAAGTTGACGGCTGAGCCGAATTGTGGTGTATTTTTGTAGTTTCAGTTAATTTGTTCGAAGTTTTTGTTTTATTTTGGATTGAATCCTCAATGTAGCTTTCGGAGACTGTGCTGGATTTCCAGCCTCCGTGTCTTGTTGTCTTGTTTGCCCCAGAATCGGCTAAAAGAGTTGTTGACGTACGTCTATAACAATGTCCGGTATACTGCTCACAATTTGATAAATTCAAATATGTTGCTATCTGCTTCGGCATACCTGAGATTTTATTTTTCCCGATCACTTGCTTGTAGCATTTCCCATTCTGGTAGTTGAGAAAAAAACGGCCCGTTTTTAGATCACTGGGTCTCATTTTTTTATATTTCTTTACTATTTGTGTAAACTGTTTTTGTACTACAAACGAGCGCTCAATATTTGTTTTTGTTTTAGTCAGTTTTACTAGTAATAATTAGCCTTGACTTTCAATGTCCTTAATTGTCAAATTTGTGAGTTCACTGCTTCTGCAAGCGCCGTTTATACCGAGTATCAATACCACCTGTGAAAACATATATTTTTTTAGTATTTGTGTAATAAATACATTCTTATTGAATATAAATCCATAAATACTAAGACCCTCCGCACATGGAGCTACTCAAATATGACGGAATTAATCAGTAATTAGAATTACAAACTAGTTATAAACTGTATTTCGCACACGACGCTACTAACATTGCAAGGTTTCAGTCACTCCTGTTATTTCTACTACCAAATAAACACGTGCGAAAAACCTAGCAAGGGGAAATATTGGAAGCAATAAAAATGTCGAGTGGATCAAGCGATGATGATTATACTATATTATCATCATAACAGACGCCGAAGGAATCGACGCAGATTTTGGATTCACCCATATATCCAAAGTAATGTGAACTTCAGATTGTCAGTTGCAGCACGAGAGCTGCGTGAAACAGATAATAAATACTCTTCCACTTTCCGCACAAATTTAATATTTAAGGCTTGATCATTAATTTTTCACATCAAAACACAGTAAACTCGGGTAACCTAGTAGCTCGGCGACCGGCACGACGCGTCGCGCGCGATCAGTTGCCAACGCGTTACTAACTGGTTAGTGACTAGTCGCGTCGTGTGCGAACCTGTATGGCAATGTATGGGCGGTGACGCTCAAAAAACTCGTTAGTAATTTGAGTTTGTGACATTGAGTTATAATGTACTACATTATAACTCAATGGTTTGTGATTAGTTCCTTTTGAGTAGCTCCATGTGCGGAGGGCCTTAGGTAAACTTACCTTGAATCGAACCTTACCTCGAATTTCTAAATTTTAAATATGGAACTCACCACGTTATTGTTGCGATCATAGAATTAATAAATACACACATCAAAAGTGTCTAGGGATCAACATATATTTTTGCAATAACTTTTCTCCTGATTGATATTAATTAAAATTGTCTTTAAGGATTCATCAAATAAAGTGTTTTCGTTTGTCACAGTAACGATAAACCAAGTCACCTTTGCATTAATAAAGAAATTTGCCATTTTCCTAATAAAGGGATATTTGACATTTGAACCACTAACACAAAAGTTCGAAAAAAAGACTGAAATAACAGTTTTCTCTAAAATTTTATTGGGTAACTTAAACAATTAATAATCCGTGTTTCTACCGCGAACACTAACAACACAAGAACATAGGTTTGGCATACTCAAAATGAGTTCATCCAAATCACGCTGTGGAATGGCCGCCCATGTTCGTTGCAACAACAAAAAAAGGTCTTCTTGCGACTGGATACCCTCCATATTCGGCAGAGCTCTTCTCTGTAGCATATCCCATGCATGCTCAATCGGGTTCAAGTCTGGCGACTGAGCAGGCCAGGGCAGGACATTGATGTTAGCTGCGGCGAGAGTCTGTCTTACAACTCTTGCGGTGTGCGGTCGTGCATTATCATGCATTAACTGAAATAAGGGACCGATTTGCACTTGTAGAGGAACGATGACGTCTGATACAATCGTCTCAGCATAAATTTGAGCGTTGAGGTTGCCTCTGATCCAAATCAATTCAGTTCTTCCGCCGATCCAAATACCCGCCCATACCATGATGGTTCCACCACTATAAGGATGGACTTCCTGGCAGGATTTTAATCGCTGTTGGCGTCCAGGGGTTCTCCAGTGTCGTATACGTCTTGTATTCGGTCTCATACCAAAACGAGACTCATCACAAAAGCACACGAAACGCCATTGTTCTTCTGCCCAATTTCTGTGTTCAAGAGCCCATTGATATCGAATCCTACGATTGTGCATTGCTATAGGTGGTACCCGTAGCGGTCTTCGGGAATGAAGGTTCACTTCATGCAAGCGGTTTCTGACTGTTTGGTCGCTAATTAAGTTCCCTGAAGAGTGATGAAGCCTCACGGCTAACATCATGGCGGTTATTGTTGGAGCTCTTCGAGTTAAGATTTGAATGTATCGGTCTTGTCTCCGTGTGGTGCAGCGATACCGTCCTCCATGGCGCTCAGCCACGGTACCAGTGCTTCGGTAACGTGTCCAAAGTCGACTGATAACACTCTGACTTGTATTCAGAGCTAAAGCCACAGTACGTTGCCGGGAACCAGCTTCTATCATTCCCACGGCTCTGAGCATTTCTTCCCTGCTTAAATGACGTCGCCGCTCCATAATAACGTTGGTTTTAATCAGTAGTAGGGAAACAGTAGCACTAATAATGTCTTCAATGCGTTGTATGTTTTTATAGGGAAAATATTGACAGCTGATTTTCATCTTTTACTCGAATTTGATTCACAGTTCCTGATTCAAATTATGAAATGCACCAAAAAGGATCCATATAAATTTATAAAATCATAAATTTATTACAAAGTCACATCTCAATCTCAAGAAATCCACATAAAAATGCTTGATCCCTAGACACTTTTGATGTGTGTAGGTACTCTCGTACTTCTTAATTCTATGGTTGCGACCTATTTTGCTCAATGAAGTTTGCGCTAAGTTCACACTGGCTGTTTAGAAACACACATTGCCGCTACATTTTTTTTTGTTAGTTTTTTTTACACAAATTTCTTCACAGCTGACACCAGTTCTATTTTTAAAGTTCATTCAATTCCCTTAGGTGGGAAGTAATTTGTATGAGTTTTTCCCGCTCAAGAGAGGGACATAGCACCTTCTACCCAATAATCAGAACAAGAAAATACTACTTTCCAAATATGAGAAATGAAAAAGAATTTGCAGCACAAAAGTGCAGAAAGGTTGATTTATAAATTATAATTTATATAACATAACTGTCACACACATAACCTGTCAATTTCTTTTACTCATTCATAATAAATAAATAAAATTATTTTATTTCTTTTATATTCTCATATATTATATCACTGCCTGCCTCTATTGCCTGGAAAAGATTGTTATACTAATAAAGTCGCCTCTTGTACAACTAATTCCTGCGTAGATTTATCTAATATTTATGTTTTTTGTGCAATAAATAATAATAATATGTATATCATTATAGAAACAGTTTTTTGCCATGGCAATTAGTTGAGTATTTAGATAGGCCCCTAAGTAGTTTCAGCCCAGGGCGCCACAAACTCACGATCCGCCCCTGCGGTGGAAGAGAGGTTACAGAATTGAATGAAAATCATACCCTTGTTATTATGTCACTAATAATTAGTCTATTAATATTACTAGATCGTACTCAAATTATATTTATGTTCCTAAAGACCTCGATGAATCCATCACTGACTAAGTACCTAAATATAAATTAATAAAACACTTCTTAACTTAAATTATTTATTTTAATGACTGTGAGAGAGTGTTTAACATTATGAACTAAAGATCTAATAATAATTATATTAGTGATTTAATAAAAGTACAGTCTAAAGCATAATACCAAAGACACTAAAGCCACACTGTTCACGTTTCTATATGCGCTGTTGTGGTTCATCTTCGGTGTAGGTTTTGATTCGTCATGAATGCTCCTGTGAGAATGTTCTTTAATTTTATCAGGTCTTGCTTCGTCAGACGCCATGTTTTCTTGGTCATAACTATGTTCAATCGGTTTGGCAGAAACAGTGGCCAGGCGGACAGTCGTGAATGTTTCTTTGTTCTTAGCTTCTTTGTCCTTGTTAGGTTTTACAGTTATATTTTCTTTGGATTTCGTAACATCGTCTATAAGGATTTTGGGAGTAACTTGAGTTGACTTTACTGTTGTGTGTTTTATAGATATTGATGTACTTTCTGGATTAGTAGACACTTTGGTAGTTGTTTCTACGTTTGTGTTCGTGCGTGTTTTAGTATTATCGTTTACTGCAGTTTTTACACGTTCGCTTGGTTTAGTACAGTTTGCCAAATCTCTAATGTCTATGTAAAAGAGTTTTCCATTGAGTTGTGAGTCGTCGTAGTATTCATAGTCATTGTTTTGAACTTGAGATTCCTCTTCCATGAACACTTGAGGCCCATTCTTCTCGGTATCTTCGGTTTTCGCCCACAGTTCTCTCAGGTTGGTATCAGGATAGCATTTCAAATTCTCTGTAGCGCGTTTAAAATAGTCGTTTTGTGTCTTATTCATCAGAGACATGAACCAGTCCAAGCGGCAGTCGCAAGGGAAGTTGTTATCTGGAAATTGAAAGAGAAAATTGAATATCACAATGCAACTTGCTTAATGTAAAAATAAATTTATTGCATTTTTAGAATAGAATAGAATTCTCTTTATTATGTACACTATGCAAATTACAGAACATAATAAATATAAAGATTTTACAAAGGGTTACATAATGGGCGGTCTCATCGATAAGAGCGATCTTTTACAGACAACCTTTACTCAATTTAAAACACCTCGCTGCTGTAATAATAATATTTGTAAGTGTTAGTGCTCATCAAAGTGAAATAAATCGCAGATCAGACAAGAAAAATAAAGAGAATGAAAATGCTACGCTTGACTAACCGGTTTGGTTAAAATTATATGTCTATACCATCCATACGACACCGGTTACGATGATGATAATTAAGTTTACGATCCCCACAGAAGTTAAATGTCTTGCATATTAAAATACTTTAAAATTTACCAAGATTTAACCAAGTTCTATTACTAATTAGTGTTTTTAAAGTTAAATGTAAAATAGTAAGAAATATGATTTAAAAAATATCTCACCTTCCACATCTAAGTTGCTAGTGTTGCCGTAGAAATTCTTCAATATAGGTGACATGACTTCCGGCTTCAGTTCAATGAGCTGGTTGCTTTTGAAACTCAACATTGTTAGAGATTCCAGTCCTTCAAATGTTCTTACATTTTCGATATTCACTAGCTTGTTGTGAGCCAAATTTAAAGCATTCAATTGTCCTAATCCGTTAAATGCTTTCTCATCTAGCATTTGAATTTTATTCTCCTCTAAATTCAGGGTTTTTAAATTGATTAGTGGCAAAAATGTATTATCTCCGATCACTTCAAGACTGTTAGAGCTAAGGTCTAGTTTTCGCAAATTTTTCAGCCCCGAGAATGTCTCGCTGTTTAAACTAAATAGACCATTTCTATCTATTTCTAGTTCTCTTAGATTTATTAAATGTACGAATGCTCTGTCATGGATGGTTGTAATTTTATTGTTTGTCAAAAACAGTCTCTCCAAAGATGGCAGTTCAACGAATACGTCCCTGTTGATCTCAACTATATGGTTGGAGTCTAAGCCGATGATTGACAAGTCTCTGTGGTGGGCAAACGCATACTTTTCTAACACGTTGATCTGATTATCGCTAAGCGTTATTTCTTCGATAAGGCTCAAATTAGCAAAAGCGAAAGCGCCAATTTTATCAATATTGCCGTACTTGATATCAACTTTCAATAATTTGTCCATGAATTTAATGGCATTTGTAGGGATGTATGGAATTGCGATGCCTCTGGTGTTGGAGATGGTGAGTTTGTTGATATCTTTTAACAATTCAAAACTATTCCATATTTTGTCATCTTGGTGGAGGTCTTTTTTTACCAGGTGACAACTAGCGGTTTTCTCCTTATCCATGGATTGGCTCTGAACACAGTAGCATTGTACAGGGTTGGTATTATTATATACGGGGTCGCAGACGTTTTTCGTTGTTTCACGTTTTTGATAGTGGTACAATTTTGCTTCAGCGAAGATAGATGCGGTGAACGCTAACGTTATTATTCTCCAGAGCGCCATGTTTATTCTCTGGTACTCGGCACCTGAAAATTAAAAAAACCTAGTTAAGTAATTTGGCCTGTACGGTGTCTAAAAAATTTTTTTGCAAAAAAAAAACGGGAATCTTGTTTTAAGAAGATATACTGCAATGTCTTCCGGCTTGCTTATCAAGTCGTACTGTGAAGAAGTGTGTTAGAACACAACGAAACCTATAAAAGTATAATGGAAACAGATTACTCTGCACAATACGGGAATCAAAATCAGGAAGCAGTCGCTTGCCAAAACTTAATAAGCGAAAATTATTTTCCTTTTGACTCGTTTAGTTGTTATTTTCAAATAGTTTAGTAGAGTAATTGCGTAGGACACTAACAAATGCAATCATTATATTCATTATGACAATCCCACAATACTCATTGCGTTATTTACGGTATCGATCAGAAGATATATTCAAATACACAGAACAACGGATTAGGAATTTCTATCGTAGTTCTTGGGATTGTGCATTTCAAAGAAAGAAAGAGTATTTATTGTGGCTTGTATAGAAGGACGAGAAGTTTACGCTATAGTGATGCAATATTTAAAGCATTTACTGGGCGACTATTATAACACGTCATTTGGTTCAGTATATTAATCTCGAAAAGTAATGAGCCAATTCCAATGAGATTTATATTGTTCGAATATTTATGATTCGAGGCTGTGTTCCCGTTGTAAATATTAATGTTATATTTTCAGTGTATTGGAGAAGATAACGTTAAAATTATGTCATAGTGTGTGCGAAGGAGACCAATGCTACAAGAATATTTTGACAGTCGAATTACATTGAAATGGCATTAAAATGCGTTCAAATTTCTATTGCCGACATATATTTCTTTTTTCGCGAAAATAGCTATTGTAGCGCTTTAGTATTCTATTAAATTAAGACGATTAATTCAAATAGTATGAACGAGACCATTAATTCACTTACTAAAGGCCTGCTTCTATAATATACTCATAATTCGGTGCTAAATAAATTCAAGATCAACATATAGACTGTTTTTTGTTTCTTTTCGAACGTCAATTATTTTTTTCCCATGATAGAGACAGAAAGAAGTTTCAAACATATTTTGCACTATATGCATTTAGTGATTAGTGGAGTAAGCGAAGTCTAAGTGTGGTATTAGGTAATAGTAGATGACAAAACAGCGGCACATATGCTGCTAAGCTACCGGTGGTGTACCCGGGTAAAACAAACACGTGACGGGGTCCACGAGGACCGCTGCTTCCCGAGCCAGGGTTTCGGGTTGGTTAAAAAGAAACCGTGGCCCTGGCGCACAGGTAGGGGAAGGAACACGGGTGGGTTTTAGTCAGTAAAAGTCTGACACGCCCTTCCGCTCCGCCCAGAGTGGGAGAGGTCATTTGATGATTTCCTAAATAAGAGCAAAAAGACCTAAAACAAGAGAAAAAATCAAGAAATAATACTCTCCAGTGAAATGCTCAGTAAAATCAAAGCGTTGCTTGCCTTCCTTCAGGAGCCGCATAAAACGAATAATCGAATTTTGTACGTAAAATACGCGAATCAATGTGGAGTTGCAGTTACCAGCCAGAACCTATTAGGTAATTGTGAGTGCGATTTTTCCACAACCACCATTCAGTAAAAATTTAATAAAGGAAAGTTTTCAAAAATGATCATATCCTAAAGGAAGCATACAACAGCATGCCCTTAAAGCATACGACACGCTTCTTATCACCTTTCGTTAAAGGAAGTTCCCTTAAGTTAAAAATAGTAGGCGTTTTAATTCAATTTTCTAACTACAAAAAATCTCTAGTACCACCACAAAAGAGGAAAAAAAAACAAAATATTAAAACAGAACTCCCTGAAGCTCGAGATAAAATGTAAAACATTTATCCAAGTGATTTAGAAAAAGCGTTATTGGCAGTGGGCTTAAGTAAAGCCCCCGACACTCCGGCAAAGATCGACGGCTATTTCTCAAATGGGATTTAGTTAACTTCCCAACTCCGTAGGTACCAGGTGGCAGCCAAGCAAAACGTCTATATTACTTGATATTTTTTACAAATTGAAAAACTGCTTCCCGCTTCTTTTCTTGGAGAAGGGAAATAATTTTGACTTTGTAAGAATATTCAGATCAGTGGTGGCGTGGCGATCTTGGGTTCGAACACAGGTAGGCACGTTCTTTTACTGTGAACCTGTTTTTGGCTATCGATAGCTTTACTGAATGCTGTGTGTAATGGCGTTATTGTTGCACTTACGAAAAAGTATTCTATTATGTGTGGAAGAGAGGACTCGATTAAAGAATCAAGTTCTTTCAATACACTGTATTTTTGTATGTGGCAAGATAAAAAATTATATATGTATATATTAGCAACGTTTTTGGTATACATCACTTTACTTGAAAATTATTTGGGAAATCAAATTTGCCTTTTAATAAATAAGTGACTCTCCATCCTTACTCTAAGTGTGTGTGTATACATCAGAACTTTCTATGAATGACATAAGAATAAAGAAAAAAGGCACCGCTTCCTCAAATCGTACTATCACATACTTGATACTCATGAATACCTAGTACTTTGTTAAGTGCGGCTAGCAATATCTCATTACGAATATTATGTATTCATGCCATACGCAAAATATGCGCATTGTTGTGGAGCTGCGGACACCACCAGCTCGCATTACCTATTTACTTATTACCTACGTATTTCTGTTGAGTAACGACTGTCAAATATCTACAAATGGACAACCAGGACAACGCCTTAGGGAGCGTTCAAGTATTACTTAACGCAATTTGGGGGGGAGAGGGTCTCGTAAAACGTTACGATGCGTTACAGGGGCGGGAGGGGGTCTTTCTTAAAACAAGTTTCGTAAAATTGTTTCTAAAAAAAATATTATTTAGTAAATTAAAACTGTATCCAGTGTAAAAACTATTACATAACTTTTTACGACGTTTAGAGAAGGGGAGGGGGTACAGAAAAACGTTACGGTGCGTTACGAGGGGAGGGGGGTCAAACATCTTCAAAAATTGCGTTACGTAATACTTGAACACACCCTTAACCTTCTTTCCGCTACATTGGATGGTTTTGACAGTTCAGGATTGCGGAACGCACGTCGTTGGTCCTAGTTGTCCATTTGTAGATCTTCGAGAGTCGTTAGAAGAAGCGAAATGGGCCATGGATGATCAAGAATATACAACAAACTTGACCAAGTTCAAGCTTGATCGGTCGAATCCTACGGCTGCAATTCTTAGCCAATTCTCTCTAAATGTTTACCTTAACACTTGAAAATGATTTTTTATCTATGTAATCATGTACGTTGAAACCTCCAAACGTTATTTTATATCATAGAACAAACATTTATATAGTTCCTACCTACGCTACGAACTTTCTATAATAACACCAATAAAGATATAAAAGGCACCGGCTACTCACACCGTACCTGCACTCATGAATACCTAGTACTCTGTCAGGTGCGACTAGTTCATTACGAATAATAAATATTCCTGTCGAGTTCAATAAGTTTATTACTATGGGAGCCATCCATCCCTGGATTATGAGGAATGCCTATCAAAATATTGTCGGCAGTATTATGTACGAGTACTTATCCAATATATTATTACCACACAACTGGAGGATGTGATTTAATTTTTGCGATGTTAGATGTGTCTTAAGAAACAAGCGACTACCTATGCGATTTTCCTATTGCCAAAAATGAAGAATTCGGATACAAACTTCCAGGGTAGATAGAATAAATAGGCTCATCATAAACTAGTGCGCTTAACCATCAAAGATTGCATATATTATCTGCTTACCACCAGGCGAGATCACGGTCAAGCACAAGTTAATATCATTAAAAAAAATCTCTACTAAGTGACCCGGCGAACTTCATCGCCTCAGAATCAATACTTATAATAAAAAATGTATGGGGAAATTAATCATTTTCATTATATATTTCGTCAATTTATATCCTGTTTTAATTAGTAATGCTACTTCAGAATTCGGGGAGCAGATCAACAAATCAAAGATTATAAAAAGCCATTCTTGGGTTATAAATGGTCTCATTTGCCCGACTTCGTTTTATTCAGGACTGATTTTTTAATTTTAATTTAGGTATAAAAATGACGGACCTATACAATATGTAAAGAAAACCCTGTCCGATCCGTAAAGGTATTGTTAGGTATCGATAACTGATTCTACTAATGCCCACAAAGCGGGGCTAAACTTAAAAAAAAAGAAATCCCCGTAAAAAAATTAATATTATTTCGCAAAAAGATGTAACTTATTAGATGTGCGGTAGGCAAACCATGCGCGGGCGACGGGGGGCAGGGCACGCGGCACACGGTCGCATCGCTTTTGATAATACCGTCAAAATGGTGTTGTTACTTATTTTAAAATTACCAAATTTCTGGGAAGTTGGAATTAATTCGCGGGAAAAAAAGATTATTTTAAAATTCATTACTATTTTTACTATGATGATTACGTAAAATTGTATATTATATTTGTTCATGTGTTTACCTAACCTTTATTATCCTTATGGGCCCGGTAGGATTTTCTTTACATATTGTATAATAATATCGCAATGAAGAGTTAGAAAAAGCTCTAATGTGTTCATAGATTTAATCTACCAAATTAAAAGGCGATTTTTTAAATTATCTTCTGTATCCATACTAATATTTATAAATGCGAAAGTATTTCTGTCTGTCTGCCTGTCGGTCGGTTCAATAGTTTCACGCCAGGACTCCTGAACCGATTATAATGAAATTTGGTACACAGATAGTTTGAGAAAGGACATAGGCTATATAACATCCCGCTATGACCAATAGGAGCACAGCAGTAACAAAAAATGTTGCGAAAACGGTGGCAGACGCGGGCGTACATATTGCTCCCACTATTTTAACAGGCGCTTATTTTATATCAACACGCAGACGGAGTCGCGGGGAACAGCTAGACGTATATACAATAAGAAAAACTCTTGTGCATAATGCTTCCTAAACTCAGCATTTGTACGCTGTGCATTGTCCGTCAGTGAATTGTTTTTTTTATATATATATAATTATAAACTAGTGCTTAACCGCAATCCCGCCTGATGGTAAGCAGTGATGCGATCGTTGATGGTTAAGCTTGCTAGTTTATTAAGAGCCTATTCACTCAGAAAAACTGAGCGAATAGGAAGGAAGACGGCAGTTGAGCGAGGTGATGCAATGTAAACCCAACAACACGACCAACGATGCTGCGCCAAAGGGAGATTGATCTGAAGACCCTCCACGACCAAACTCCCAACACAACAACATTTGGCGCATCGTACCCAGCACACATCGCAACACAACTGCTCAAACCCGTCCTCCGTACGGCTTCACCAGACATCATGCCGGAACACGACAAATTGCTTGGCGGCAAGGCTTTGTCTGGTGGGTGGTAACTTCTGCCGGCGGCCGATGTTATGGCCTACCACCGAGCATTAATTGCATTTTTATGAGTGTAGTTTTTGCAACCTACATTATCTCGTTTTCATGCTCATTCTGGTCTCCATAGGAACAAATTACCTCAGTAATGACCTGGCACGAGCAGCTTATTCAATGTATTACGTACAACGCTCAAGCTAGCATATTGTATAAAATTACTTAGTTTTTTATTTTTTCTAAAGCGCTAGGAAATTTTCTATTTACATTATAATGTAAATAGCAAATATAACTTAAGTAAAAATAAAAGTAATTACAACAGATATCTCAAAAAGAGTGCAGTTTTTAATTTTTAAAAATAAAAATAAGTATTTTATGACAGAGTTGTGATATTGTATTGTAAAGAAGACATGTTCCGATTAAGTATGGAATAATAAATATGCGGCAAATGACCCCCACGGCTCCGAAGACAGGCCATCACTCTTTTCATGAAATTTTCCATGACTTTTGCACAGAAATGTGGCTGTTTAATAGCACGATCTTTTCGACCAATTGACATCAGAATTTCGTGAGATAATGTTTTCTGGAAATCGTTGCTGCAACTATGTTTCGATTATTTTCACGTTTGTCTAATAATCATCTGAACATCACGATAAAAATGTGTTTTTTTTTTCGCGATTTTGAAGTATTGTATTTCTTTAATTAATTAAGTTTCGGAAAAAATCAAATGATAGGGGCACATATAATTACGGTGTAAAATTGTAGAAAAAAAATTATTGCTCTAAGAGCATTATCCACGAAGAAAACAGTGGAATACTTTTGTATAGAGAAAGCACTATTAGAATCCTCTTAAGTGTGCAAACAAGGAGCATGGTGCGAGTCCGTAACCATCACTCACCGTAAAAACTTAAGTGATTTGAATGAGTTGCCCTTCCAACTAATACTAGGGATTCAGACCATTGACCGCTCACTTTAAGCTCACATTACACCGCTATAAAGATGATATTTTTACAGAATCGATTGGCAGATTTATCGTTAGATAGATATTTAAAATGAATAGGGGTAGAAGTTACTACCCACCAGACAAAGCCTTGCCGCCAAGCGATTTGTCGTGTTCCGGCTTAATGTCTGGTGAAACCGTACGGAGGACGGGCAGTTGTGTTGCGATGTGTGCCGGGTACGATGCGCCTAATGTTGTTATGTTGGGAGTTTGGTCGTGGAGGGTCTTCAGATCAATCTCCCTTTGGCGCAGCATCTTTGGTCGCGTTGTTGGGTTTAACATAGCATCGCCTCGTGAATAGGCTTTTAATAAACTAGCGCGCTTTACCATCAACGATCGCATCACTGCTTACCATCAGGCGGGATTGCGGTCAAGCGCTAGTTTATAATTATCCAGAAACATCTACTGAATCAATGGATTTGTGAACAAGTGTCAGAAGTTGTGGATTCATGTCCCTGCCTAATTAGACATTTAACACTAAAAACCCGAGCAAAAACAAAACAGTCCTACGACATCTGTTACCCCAGAACTAGGGTTATAATATTTTTGAGATTAACACAAAATTAGTGTCACTCGTAAAAGCCACCTGTGCTTGTGACTAACGCCGACTAAAACTGCCGTGAAGGTAATTACATTATATTTACCCTTCCTATGACATTGTTAAGTCCTTTGAAAAGTTTCTTTCGTACCCCTTTTTTAATGGCTGCTCACTATACTGGTACCTCGGAATTATCCCTATAAAAATAACAAATTAAAAGATAAGTAATTTTTTTATAAGTATAAGGCTTTTAATTAATAATAGCCTTATAAGCCTTATAAGTATAAGGCTTTCAAGTTTAAAGCTTTTATGTAAAAGCCTTATAAGACTTATCAATATTTTATTCGTAAATTTTCTCTTTATTTGTTAGTTCCAAAATATAAAAATTATTAACAAACCATCACTACAGCCAAAACTATAAGTCAGTCTACTCTAAAGTAAATAAAAGGCACACCGAATTTGCTCCAGTACCGCCAAACCGAGACTTATTACAAATATCAAAAGCAAACCATTACATCCATAACGAATTACAAACACACTGAATCATCAATTAAACTACACTTTACAAAAAGTAAAAGAAGGTTGTTCAAACATTATCTACCGCTACTTTGACGGAAAAGTTAGCAGCAGTGAAACGGAGCTGTGATTGATGGTGAGAATTTAATAGACCAGTGTGTGCTTACATTATGAAAACAAATGGAACTGACGCGTTTGGAGAGTTAAATAGGTTATTACAGAAACACACGGACTAAGAGAGTCAGAAAAACATGTGTCGGTCTAATCTGTGTCAATGTTACTGTAACGTCTTTGTAAAGTTAGGTGTCGTTCCATTTAACGCTAGGGATTGACAGCTGAAAGCTTACTGTCACAATATGTAATGTTACTTTGACATAACGAATTACAGCAGTAAAACGGAACAGTGATTGATAGTGAGAATATAGTAAACCTAATTTTCACAGTTCAACAAAAATCATTACGGGTTTATACTTAATATACTCCGAACTGATTCCAATTTATAAATTACTAGTAATAATGTGATATGTAATTAGGGTACGGGATGTGCTTAGATTATGATAATAAATGGAACTAACGCGCTCGGAGGAGAGAACATTCTAATTAAATTAAGAATAAAATTCTAAAAGCATCTTACCAAGAAAAATAAGGTAAAGTGACCTGCCATTCCACCTAATTTAGCCTAAGGACAAGTAAGTTATCGAAGCATTCCAGACTATATACTCTGCTTAAAGTGAGGTAGGCCATAACATCGGTTGCCGGTTGAAGTTACCATCTACCAGACAAAGTCATGCCGCCAAGCGATTCGTCGCATGATGTATGGTGAAACCATGGTAATACCATGTGTACCATGGTAATACCATGTGTGCCGGGTACGATGCGCCAAATGTTGTTGTGTCGGGAGTTAGGTCGTGGAGAGTCTATAAATCGATCTCCCTCTGGCGCAGGATCGTTGGTCGTGTTGTTGGGTTTAACATTGCATCACCTCGCTCAACTGCCGTCTTCCTTCCTATTCACTCAGTTTATTTGAATAAATAGCGCTTTACCATCAACGATTGCATCACTGCTTACCATCAGATCAGGCGGGATTGCGGTCAAGCACTAGTTTATAATTATAAAAAAGAGCAGCAATGAAATCTTCGCAGATATCATTCCACCTGATGCTGTAATTCTTTTTATCGCCCTAAGCCGATGGATGCGGGCACAAGACCGGTCATCGTGGTAAGCTTTGTGGGAGGCCTTTGTCCTGCAGTGGTCCTCTATATGTTGAAGAAGAAGAAGATGCTATAAATTGACACTATTGACAGGTCACTTGAATTTCTGTATACGGTCAGATTTATACAGAATATGTTAGCTGTATATTAGACATTTAAGTGGAGTGACATGTCAGACGAAATTACTTCACGGATATTCTGCGTGTTTACGTTTCATATGCCAATTTCAGCCTACTCATATCA
The DNA here is from genome assembly GCA_037179545.1 of Sesamia inferens. Taxonomy (NCBI): domain Eukaryota; kingdom Metazoa; phylum Arthropoda; class Insecta; order Lepidoptera; family Noctuidae; genus Sesamia; species Sesamia inferens. The sequence continues at coordinate 9,710,635 of CM073929.1, read as the reverse complement.
TGGATAATTTAATTAGCATTGTACGTGAAAGCACGTCGAACTTTTTCACGGATGTTCCGTATATGTGTCACATTTTCATTCATTAGATTTATATGACACACACACGTCTCATATTTTGAACAGCTTTATTTGACATAGCCTCTAAGTATAACAATAATAACCAATACTCTAATCTAATTAATTAAATAAAAAGCGTTTTTTTCGACAGACTTTAGCAATGTACATTTTTGGTTACTTTATCGCTCTTTCCGGCACATAAAGAAGTAAGTACTAAGGCTAATGTTAGTGTCTTAGTAATGAGTAATGCCGTCAAGCTTTACCAGTCAAAGGAGACTTCAAAAATTGGTGGTGACTATCGAAATAATGAAGTAAGGCAAGCTTGCTAGCCACGTGCAAAACAAGTATCGGCTTTAATAACAAAAAGTCAACTAAGTAAGTCAAGTTAGTTTCTAGATATTTGACACCCACAGACTTAGCTAGAACATTTATACAAGTTAGCTGTAGTTACGTATCAACTTCCTTATCTAAATTGGACACAAATGTGTTTATTCTGTTTCATATTAGCTACTAAGTGTTGCCCGGTGGTTTATTTGCATACGAACTTGAATATCCCGTAGGTAAAGTTGCTGTTTGGTCAGACGGCAGTCGCTTCACGGAAAATATAGAGGTTTAGCCAAAATCAGCAGTTAGACTGGTAAAGCGGACCCCAGACTCCAAAGCTGAAAAAAGCTTCGGATGCGACTTGGATTGGGCGCTGGGATGATGATGATGTTACTTTATATAGAATGCCAAGTTGATGTAACAAAATAAATAAAATCTCATATTTTGATAAATTTTTGTCCATGCCCGTCATGATAAATCATTACTGTTCGAATATCAAAATTACATAAGAACTGTCTTATGTATTTTATCCTCAATTCCTGTCCATTGCGTCTTCCTATTACTTTAGCTGAGAAAAAGTGAAACAAGAAACTCTCCAGCAGCAGCTGGCTGTTAGGTAAGATACTAAATAAACCTGATTGTATTAGAAACGATAGTGTGTTTTAGATAAAGTAGAAGGATGACTAGTTGAAAAATAGTGATACTCCAAGTATGAGACGAGCGTGACCGCACATTTTTCTTGACCGTGTCTTTTTAAACTTAACTACGACTAGGTAACTGCGATCTGCACATTGGATCATAAACTTTAGACAGGGTGAGTAAAAGGTTGACGTTAATATAAAGGCTTACTTAATTACAGCTAAAGCTTTGGATTTATTAACGTAATAGAAAAGAAATATAGCGTCATTTATATTTTGTAAAATGTAGTTTATTTAATAAATAAGGTTTCTCGAGTTTCTTAAATTAATAATAATAATAATATTTATTTCATCAAGAAAGGATCAGATTTCACATACATACATGGTTTATACATACATATAACTGATCTGTACACCAAAAGAGGAAACTCTGCCTCTCAAACTAGACGATAGCTTGTATCTTGAGAGACAGTGATTCATCGCTTTAACTAATAATACAATAGTGGACTACCTGAATGATTGGTCGTGATATTGCCAAAAATTTCAATTTCCTACGCTACGAGTGTTTAGGGGTGTGTGCGTGTGTGTGCATGTGTGGATGTGTGTGTGTGTGTGTGGGAGTGAGGGTGATTGTAATGGAGAAATTTATGAAGTTAGGTGACATACTTGAGTAAGGATTCAGTTTCTTGATAGTCACGCTCCAGTAGCCATTCCATCAATTTTGATTTAATTTCATATTTATTTAGATTGTCAATTTTTTGTGAACTTGTTTGTATATCGACGGGTCCCAAGAACAAAGTCCTATCTAGAAAAGATGCAAAAATAAATAAAATTTATAGAAAATTATGGTGAAAGAAAATACCCTTTACCATAATTTTTTATTAATTTTCTTTTTTTTTGCATTTTAATAGATTTGCGTACTTTTATTCCTTCGCACTGCAACAAGACAATATTGAAGATAGGACTTTTTTTTTGGGACCCGTCGATATGTGTGTACTTAAAGTATAGTATTGGTGTTTTGCAAAGGTAGTTAGTTTTATGTTTTCTTAACAAAGAATTTATATTATTCAGACTTTTCTCGAGGCATCGGGCACTTGGGAGTTGGACATCATCCCACATAAATGTAGATAGGTACTTATCACATTTTGCGACCAAGAGTAGGTATATCTGAACTGTATAAAAGACTGTGGTATCTAAGATTTTATTTGGCCTTTCTTCTTATAGTAGTCAGATACTTAAAAATGTGATTGGCGTATAATAATAATAATAGTACGTTTATCATCCAAATCATTGTCTGACAACATAACGATTTGGAGAACAATTATAGTAAGCAACAATAGTTTAAGAAAGACAAGTAAAGTACGGTCAAGAACAAAATTCTTTTAGCCCTGACTCCTAAACTAGGAAGATCTTATATCCTAGGAGCCAGTGTCTTCGAATTAATAGTGCACAAACATTCATGAGCGTATTAGCTGAAGATAGACGTATAAAAGTGTTTGTATGGACGACAGCAGGTCAAGCTACCCCAAACTGTCAGATAAACCTAATCAATCTTGAGCCTTCATGCTTAAGAGATAAAGATGAAAATCTAATAAAGAAATCTGATAGATTGTAATAGCTTGATGTGCTGTTGTCTATAGAAACTTACAGTAATAAAGTTATTTATTATTTACTACCATTTGCCAGGATAAAAAGTATTGCATGGTCTATCTGTGTGCCCTTTTATAATATTAAGGAATCGATAACTGAATAAGTTTTGTTTAATGAAAAAAAAGCAAATGTTTTCTTTTCAACTAAAGCACCTGTTATCTAATCTCTTCACCACTCATGGTTGACTGGTAGAGAATGCCTAGGGCATTAAGTCTGCCTTTGTACATACCGTTGTGCGAAAGTATAAATAAATAAATTGCGAATTTATCAAGGTTAACAAAGCAGGCATTAGTCAAGGGAAATCCGCCTTGAGAACGCGAAGCGGTCGCTCTTGGATTTCCACACAAGAAACGGGTTTACTTGTGTGGAAATTCACCTTGTAAATTCTGCGATAAACTCGGAATATAGGGAGTCTAAGAAATACTGTAATCTGTAGAATATACCACTTACACAGTCGCCGTAAGAACTTAATTTATGCAAGTGACGTAGAATGTTTAAAAGAAACGTTTTAGGTAAGATAGATGCCGACTAATACAGGACACAAAAAGGCAAGACCCGTCAGCAGCAAACTACGAGTATAAGTAACATTGACCAAAAATTATTGCTGGAATATGACGCTTTCTGGTGTTTTCACAAGTCCTGTACTTACCTACCTACAGGTACAGGAATTGTTAGGTCTAACAAATATTCCTGAACTTTGACCTTCAATATCTCTGTAACCAGAAGGTTTCTTTGTATGTTCTTGGACGAAAAAAATCACAATGACGAAGAGATCAAGTGACTCTTAACTTCGTTAAGTATTTTTACACCCGTTAGATTATCTATACACAGCAGAATATGCATACGCGGTTCATCAACCTACATGATTTAAAAAAACGATGAATCTTTTCATAGCACAATAGGTAAACAGCAGTTCGTCATCCTCTGATGATGACATGTTCAAAATAGCGATTAAAGTAAGCCAAGTTTCATAGACCCGCTATCAATAACATTTTCGTCGATACGCGTGGGAGTAGATATTACTGTATACATAAAATAATTTATGATACAGCCCGTTAAGGATTTGTGAAATAATAAAAAACGAATTTAGCCATTAAGATCATAATAAACAAGGCTGGCTTTAGTTGCCACAGGTCATGAGTTCGAATCCCGTAGTTGGATCTGGCGATACCTATGTGGGTGCAGCTTACAACACTCTGATTTCCGCTTTTGATTTTTAGGCGTTATTCTGTATCTCGTCTTAAATTGGCTCGTATAATTTAATATAATATTAAGCTTCCAAAAGGGATAACATCGTGGATTGTAGGTGGACGGAAGAAAGTGGGCGGCTCTCCACTTTTCAGATGCAAACGCGATTCCTTCTGACTGTCTTTCCTGCCATCTTTTTAAATCGAAGCCAAAGGTAATTTATTCTTTCTTTTTTAAAAAGAGCTGCCCCACATCAGGAATTTTTCCTGTATCGTGCATGCGTTTACAAACATATAAACTCACATACACAAACATCCATACCCGGCAACAACTACTTGTAGGTCATACAAATATGTGTTCCATGCGGGAATCGAACCCGCGATACGCAGTGCAGCAGTCAATAGCGTGACCACTGTGCTAACCGTGCCTGATGAGTTACAACCATGATTTGAAAAAAAACACGGTATCAGTGGTGTTTTTTATTTCAAGACATCTTGGATACTATACTCACACGAATGGAACATGGTTAGGTCAAGAGCACCGCATTCACACCGTCTTTAAAGCATTCACGATAGCTCTGACTGAAAACAATCGAGGCGGTAAGACTATCTGCATTATTGGAAAACTATCGATATAGGGATTAGTTAATCTATACTAATATATAAAGCTGAAGAGTTTTTTTGAGCGTGCTAATCTCAGGAACACTGATCCGATTTGAAAAATTATTTTTGCGTTTGATAGCCCATCAACCCAAAAAGGCTTTAGGCTATATAACATAACGCTGCAACCCATAGGAGCGGAGCATAATAACTAACTACACGCGATCGAAGTCGCGGGCGGCGGCTAGTAAGTATATATTTATGAACTTGACAGTGAACTTTACACCCTGTACCTGCTACCTCCATATAGAGATAAACTACTAAACTTCACTCATGATTCGTAGAAAAGGAAGGATTCTCCAACCTAATGAGTGCCACTGCTCGACGATTAATGTCGGGACGTTGTATATTAGTATTAGTGTAGTTAAACTTAAATACACCTTGCGCGATGCAAGATTTTCAATGACAGGTTTAGGAAAAATGACCGAGATGGGTGGTCTTTTCACTGGCGAAATGCTGGTGTCCATGTAGGACCGAAAACAAACGAAGAGATTATACGACCAAAGTATAGGCCAAAATATTTAGTATTGTTACATTAAGTCATCCTATGACTTGTAATTATTATGTTGGAGCAAAATTCAAGCAAACAACTAAACTGTAAACTGTCTGGCAAACTATGCTCTTTGTGTTTATCTACATGTGTACTCTTGTTGGCTAAAATAAATTTATTATTATCATTTCACTGGCCCCAAAAAATGTATCCAAAATGGCGTCTGAGCTGATCCCGTCAACGCCATTACAATGGAGAAATTTTGGTATAAATAAAAACAAACTGTTGTGCCATGGACATTTTTTTTTTTGTTTTGTTTGGTTCCATTTGAAACAGGTTAAGGTCAGAGACCATACTGCCATGTCTTCAGTAATTAATTTTCAACTATCCTATCCTAACTAATCTAACTTAACCTAATCTAAACCTATCTTCTTTCGTTTCCCGCGTGAACCGACTAGGAGGAAGATTTGGGACAAAGTCATGATGTGGCCACTATGCTACAATATTTCAATGTTCTTTACTGAATGCACTTTTTACTACATAAATCACGCGCTTTTATTTAGTAAACAACACTATAAATAATTTTAAAAGTCCAATGAAAAATGAGCGTGACACTCAGCTTGACTTTCCCGCCAAAACTCCGTGCCATAGACATGAAAAAGATGAGTAAGATCTTTTTAACTGTGGAAGGCAATATTCAGGAGTTTTGACAACAGGAACTTCTTTTAATAGAACTTGCCAACGGTGTCGAAAAAGACAAAATTATGGAACTTACGAATTTTATTTGAAATAGTTCTGAAACACTCAAGTCCGCATCTTTAATGTTATAATAAAAGCAGCATCACGCATCTACATGGTTCCTCCATTTTCCTTGTACACTTCCGTGCACGTTTATGTATACATCTCCGTTATAACAACGTCTGTTATGGCCTTAATTAGATTTACTTGTCAATTTCATGTAGCCTGACAGACAATCGAATCACGTCAATCCAATTCGAGTACATATTAAATCATGATATGTACTTCAGTGTGCTCGCAAGTGTACTGTATATTTGTAATTAATTAATATCCTCACTCTCCGGGAAATTGTTGTTCCGTTTTGATCGCAAGTTCAATATTAATTACATTACGACATAATTAAGCTATTTAGCTCGACTTGTGTCACATAATTTGTAAAAAGTCTGAAGATTTTTAAAGGATTTTCCCAAAATGTTTTAATGGCGAAAATTTCCTTGTTCATGCACCTTTTTCAGGTATTAGTTCTCTCAAATTAGTCCGCGCCTGACGTAAATTGGCGTATTTTTAGTAGTCACATTTTTGATCACGTCAAAACTTGTTATGGACTATTTTAATTAGAACAAAATATTCTGTCCTTTTCTTAATTAAATGAAATGATAAAGATTCATTGAATTTAATTTGGTTTAATTTTTTAACAGCGAAATTGGGGCCAATATTTGTCAAGTTCAACTAAACAGCAATTTCCCCATTATTCAGCAGCCCATTGATTTAGACTTATGGGTCGTGATTAGCTCGAAATCGTGACGTCAAACTCGTTTGTCAGAGCCAATTACTTGGTGTATTTAATTAATTTCATCACCACTCATCTCAAAATAGTGAAGGAAAACATCACCAGGATTTGCGCAGATCTTAAAAAAAAATCGGAGACATGTGACATCTACCAAACTCTGGAACCGCGTGGTACATTAAAACCTGCTACCACAAATTCTTACTGAACATATGCGAATTTCAGCAGTTTCTTAGAGATTTATTTATGATCATTACTAAGAGGCTTGCGCTTACTAATATATGAACGTAAATGAGCAAAAGGAGAACCGTAGCAGGTGGTGTTCTATAGTTAGTCTACTTACTTCTAATGGGACGAAGGCGTGAGTCTAGACCGTATAATTTTAATCGTCTTAAAACGACAGCGCACTTCATACTTAATAAAAAGTAAGCGATTTTTGTATAACTTAAAAAAAGTACTTAATATTCATTTTTGAACTAGCGTTAATGAACTGCATAATGCCAAAATTTCGTTCGTACATTACAATATACTATAGAAAATTACGATATTATCATCATCATCATTAGCATCAACATTGTTTTGTCGTCCCACTGCTGGGCATAGCGTAATCACCATGCTTGCTCAATGCGAGTTGGCGATTTCAGACATAAAGTCCAGGTTTCCTCAAGATGTTTTCCTTCACCTTGTAATCACTCATTGGTGTCCAAGATATACTTAGAAAGTACATATTATTTTAGAAAAGTTACATTGGTACTTGCCTGACCTGGAATCGTACCCGCACACTCATACTTTAGAGGCTGGTGTTTTAACCCCTAGGCCACCACGACATAATTACCATATACATAGTAAAATATATACTATACTATAGTAGAGAAGCAAGTTTTTTGTAACTGAACAGACAGCTATGTATGCTGTTGGGAAGTTTATTCCGCTTCATCTCTGGTGAAAGCACTATGAAAAGGCGAAGGGCGGATGTTTTGGTGGACTGTCTTATAAAGGGTGTCTCTGACATCGACGCACAAACGAGTACCATGGATACAGTACATGATTCTGAATCCCCCACAGGTGGAATTTTTCGTCGGTTTTTTTCCTAATTAAAAAAAAATAATATGCAATTTTTTTCACGTTAAACCATTCATAATTGCTATACTTTTATAACCCAATAAGATTTTAAAATAAAATTAATTAATTCGATAATTACACAAAAAAGCGCAATGTTAACAAAACTCGAAAAACTATCCTATCAGCTGATTAAATAGAGTTCACATCAGGGGTCAACGTCATACCCACAAACACGCGCGGTGGTACGCTTGCAACGTTCAAAGGCCGAGCCAACCCATTTTTTTAAAGACTGTGATTTCTGTAACCACTCATTAACGATATAAATGACTATCATAATTTTATTAGTGGCATGCGGTGTAGCCTTTTCGCGATGTTTGCGTTACGATGTCAGATACACCGTGTATAACTTAGACGTTCGAAAGGTACCGGTTCTCAACCTAATTTGAATAAATGACTTTCGGTTTTGAAGATCCATGTATCCTAGTTTGATAATAGGTATTGACAACGATTAGAATTTCATTGGATGCATACAATTTGCAATATCGATCGGAATTGCTTTTGGGCATGCTTGAATAATGAATATATTTGAATACATTTAGAGGGATCGTTCGTTGATAAGGGTTCCTTATGTTTGACAGCACTGTAAGGGTTTATTATCTGTGTCATCCCTGTTTTGAGTTTACCTCACTAGCAGTAGCTAAGGGTTCCATTTTGACAGTTTAACAATATCATTGCGTTATTTGCGTTGTTGAGCTGACGCTTTTTTCTACCGCATCTGAAGGTATGAATTAGAGAAAAATGATTCAGATAAAGATTGATAGTGAGGTATGCAATTACGATGAGTGAATTTAGAATTCGTTCCCGGTTTAATATTATATGCGAACTAGCTTATGTCTTCGACTTCGTCCGCGTAGCAGTCGTAAGACACCACAATAAATCAAAATGATTATCACAGTTTTATGAGAAATTATACGGAATTAAAAATTAGAAATACATATATACGGAGGACGGGTCTGAGCAGTTGTGTTGCGATGTGTGCCGGGTACGATGCGCCTAATGTTGTTGTGTCGGGAGTTTGGTCGTGGAGGGTCTCCACATCAATCTCCCTTTGGCACAGCATCGTTGGTCATGTTGTTAGGTTTACCATTGCACCACCTCGCTCAACTGCCGTCTTCTTTCCTATTCACTAAGTTTTTTAAGTGAATGGGCTCAATAAACTAGCGCGCTTTACCATTAACGATTGCATCACTGCTTACCATCAGGCGGGATTGCAGTCAAGCGCTAGTTTATAATTATTAAAAGAAAAAATACTTTTATACAATATTTTTGTATGAGAGCAGCGGTGGCTTAGTGGTACATATCGTCCGCGGCTTACAAGTGTAGGTCGTAGGTTCAAACCCCATCAGGCGCATTACTTTGTATACATTATTTCATCACCACTACTCTCAAAACGGTGAAGGAAAACATTGTGAGGAAACTAGCATGTCCTAGAGTCAAAATATTCAAAGAAATGTGACATCTACCCGCACTGGGCTAGCGTGGTAGATTACGGCCCACTTACCACTCTCACTGAGAGGAAGCCTGTATCCCAACAGTGGGCACTATAGGCTGATCATGTTATGTATGCGAAGGTATAATAAATTGGTACTGTGTTAAAAAAAAATCGATGAGGTACAATCTTTTCCAGGGTCTATTAAGTGTACCTATATAATAGCGTTACATTAAATAAATAAATAATAAACATATACGGACAAATCAGACAGATTGAGCTAGCCCCAAAGTAAGTTCGAGACTTGTGTTATGGGATACTAACTCAACGATACTATATTTATAATAGATACAGATATAGATAAACATCCAAGACCCAGACCAAACAGGAAAAGATTGTTTTCCATCATGACCTGGCCGGGGATCGAACCCGGGGCCTCCACGTCGCAGGCAGGCGTGTTGACCGCTGCGCCACGGAGGCCGACAAAAGTACATTAGTGCTTTGAGTACGATTACGCTGGGATTTCTGTTTTATTAGACATTGCTGGCCCACTTCTTGGCCTCAATTCGGTGCAGTATTTATTATTCCAGCGTGTTACCACGTGCAAACCACGTTCAGTTATCAAGCGCACCATTTTGACAATCCAAACCACACAAACTTTGAGTTTATATAGTGCGGTTTCGTTCATTGTGTCGACGAGAATTCGTTATTAGCAAACTTCGTGATTTAGGAAGGGAATTGACATGGTTTCGACGTGAGGAATCATGAAGTCGTCCCTTGTCACAGAGAATAATGGCCCTGGTTAAAGGTTCCCATTCCATTGCGTGCAAACATGTCTGTTTTTTTACCACCCACCAGACAAAGTCTTGCCACCAAGCGATTTGTCGTGTTCCGGCATTATGTCTGGTGAAGCCGTACGGAGTACGGGTCTGAGCAGTTGTGTTGCGATGTGTGCCGGGTACGATGCGCTTATTGTTGTTGTGTTGGGAGTTTGATCGTGGAGGGTTTTCAGATCAATCTCCCTTTGGCACAGCATCGTGGGTCGTGTTGTTGGGTTTAACATTGCATCACCTCGCTCAACTGCCGTCTTCTTTCCTATTCGTTCAGTTTTTCTGAGGTAATAGGCTCTTAATAAACTAGCGCGCTTTACCATCAACGATCGCATCACTGCTTACCAGCAGGCGGGATTGCGGTCAAGCGCTAGACCTAGTTTATAATTATTAAAAAAAATCTATTGAAACTACAGTTTGCAATAATAAGTAAGGAAAAGTAACGCACATTTTAGAAGTCTCTGTCTCTCACAAAACAACGCTTTAAATTCCTATTCATCACACGTCTTACCTTTAAAATTCTCCAAAAAAACACAAAAATAAACTGTTATTAACTACACATTTTCCACGTACAGTTCAAACCACAGAAAGAACGTAAGAATCACATTCGAATAAAATACAAACAAAAATCACAGCGTCTTGCATTATCTGATACACACGTGTATATCGCTCACCATTCGACTTGTAACTAACCTCAACATGTGCACATAATATGAAACAAAATGTTCCAATTAAGAGCACAATAGATGTTTACTTAATTGTTTAAATATTATTGGTAATAGACATAGTGTCATTATAACAATCGATTGATAAGTCCAATGTTAAAGGGTACTAAATATTAATAAACATTGTAATCAATTGTACTGAATGCCGTGTGATTTATACAGTACACGCAACGGTTGTTTTATTTTGATTGGGATTATTTGACAATACAGACTAGAGATTGCCATCTGCACTTTTGAATATTCGTTGAACATGGTAGGTTCATAATAGGTATGTTCGTTAGATCAAAAATATTAACTGTATTGTATGTAGTTCTGTGCTGCTGTTTGGGTATGTATGTAAGTTTTTTGCTATCCAATGTAACTGAAACATTGTTTAATTTTTAATGAAGAAGATATCTCCTTATACGTCCATCCATAGATGCTATGGCTCTCTTGTACACCGCTCGACGATATTCATGATTGATTTGGAAATCACCGTTTTACTTTACCCAGATTTGAATTTGCTAAGCTATATGACTATTTTTCGTTTTTAACCGACTTAAAAAAAGGAGAAGGTTCTTTTTTGTACTAACATTAGCTACATCTTCTTGTTTCACCTTCTCGGTAGTTCAGTCTTCTTCTTTCATCTGCCATTTCTCAATTTATCTGGGGTCCGGCCTCCTTATGCATTTTCGCCAGTAACTTCGGTCCCGAATTGTCACAGTTTTGAGTAGATAAATGACATGGTAAATGATAAATATGATATTTTTTTTTTATAATTATAAACTAGCGCTTGACCGCAATCCCGCCTGATGGTAAGCAGTGATGCGATCGTTGGTGGTAAAGCGCGCTAGTTTATTAAGAGCCTATTCACTCAGAAAAACTGAGCGAATAGGAAGGAAGACTGCAGTTGAGCGAGGTGATGCAATGTTAAACCCAACAACACGACCAACGATGCTGCGCCAGAGGGAGATTGATTTGAAGACCCTCCACGACCAAACTCCCAACACAACAATATTAGGCGCATCGTACCCGGCACACATCGCAACACAACTGCTCAGACCCGTCCTCCGTACGGCTTCACCAAACATCATGCCGGAACACGACAAATCGCTTGGCGGCAAGGCTTTGTCTGGTGGGTGGTAACTTCTGCTGACGGCCGATGTTATGGCCTACCACCGAGAAAAATGATGTAAAAGATAAAGTTAGAGTATATTTCTGTCAAACCATGCATTTCAAAAGTTAAAACACAGTTAACAAATTAATTTCTCAGTTCCCAAAGAAAACAGTAAGCGGATTTGTTGGTAAAATCCATGGCGAAACGCGAAATTACCTAGAAAGTCTAAAAGCCAGTTCAGCACCAGATGGTTTCCTTGAACTGACTGACTGACTTAAGCCCCTTTGAAATAATTTAGGTCAAAGTAAGCTTTGTATGAGAACTGGACTGTAATACTAATGAATTATATTGTGCAGAAACGGACACAAATAATTCATTATATTTGTAATCCTTGAAAGGGACAACACATAAATTTCCAGTGATGTTTCTGAAATCATAGATTGTTAACATAGTACACATTAGGGTAACAATATACCCCTTTATTCATAAACGTTGCTTAAAGTTAACTCGTGATTAGCGATTGTTTAACCATACATTTTAAGGTGACACCATAGATTTTAAGGTTTTTATTCATAAACGATGATTAAAGTTAAGTGACGTGCAAACGTCGAAAATGTATGCTTAAACTGTCGCTACACTAGTTAACTTTAAGCAATGTTTATGAATAGAAGTGTTTTTTTTTCGACTACACTATTCCACTACCTACTGAATATAAGCTTCCCCCAGATCCTTCCAAGCATCCTTTTCTAGAGTCGCGTTTAGGTCGTCGTCCGTCGTCCTTTGTCGTCCTTCGTGGCGCAGCGGTCAATAGGCCTGCCTGCGACGTGGAGGCCCCAGGTTCGATCCCCTGTCAGGTCATGATGGAAAACGATCTTTTCCTGATTGGCCTGGGTCTTGGATATTTATCTATTTATGTATCTATTATAAATATAGTATCGTTGAGTTAGTATCCCATAACACTAGTCTCGAGCTTACTTTGGGGCTAGCTCAATCTGTGTGATTTTTCCGTATATATTTATATTACCTATTATTTATTAATAACGCACGTGCTAAGCGTTTAGGTCGTTTCGTAAAAAATTGTCAAATCCTCATAATAACAATTATATTTTACATTTTTGCAAAGTTAGAGCCTTACTTTATTATTAAGATTTCTGTGTTTGAGACTTTGTCACCATGCTTTTGCAAAATTATATCTGTCTTTTTCCCGCAATATTTTTTCAACTTGTTACATGAAAAAAAAACACTTAGCCCAATGCATTTCCTAGTACAACACCATCATAAAACGAAATGACATGGAAAAGTATCAAATGATTTCATTTACCAGAGAGGGTAGACAGCGCACTCGATGTTAAAGTTATCTAGTGAATGTAAATGCCTGCGAGTGAAAATCCGTTTACAGATTTCAAGAGAGTCATATCCCAGTCATAAAGATTCAGAACTAATAACGTCTTCCTAATTACCGGTGGTGGATTAACGAAACATCAAAATGGAATTATGTGATATCGCAAAAAGTAATCTTATTATATTCTGTCATGAGTCAAAAGCAATAAGTAAAAAATAAGCTATTGCAAAAGTGCTACCGCCCGAAGATACTACTTTTATTTTCCTCCGGAGAATTTTCCTAAAAAAATCACTTTAAAAATGCTCTTTTTAAGTTAGTTCTTATTAGGAGTATTACTTCTAGGCACGTTCACGCACGTTCACAGAAACAATTGTAGCAATAAAATTCTGCTGCTCCGTAATATTACAATTTCAATTTTCCATTAGTATACAATAAATACTTCATATTTACCGCACCTCAGGCGAACGTTTTCTTTACGGGTGTGCCGATAGATCTCGTAAAATTCCCGAGAATTCATATTCTTGGCCTCTAGTGATCGATGAAGGCAATCCAGCTGTTAGTGTTATCGTCAAGCTACGAAGCGAACAAAATTGAGTGCTCGACAGAACTTATTTCCTTTTTAACGAAACGTAAAATATTAAAAGGTCCTAAAAATGCCTCGATCGTTTATAAAATTTGTACCTAAGTTACTTTTTAGTAATAAGATTTTGGGATCTGTTATTGTGGTTTTGTACATAAATAAAATACAACCAATGTATGTATCTGAATTGTGAAAATTGGTGTCGTGTGGTTAAAACACCAGCCTCTCAAGTAAGAGTGCGCGGGTTCGCTTCCAGGTCAGGCAAGTACTAATGTAACTTTTCTAAAGTTATATGTACTTTCTAAGTATATCTTGGACACCAATGACTGAAGGTGAAGGAAAACATCTTGAGGAAACCTGGACTTTATGAGTTTGAAATCGCCAACCCGCATTAAGCAATCGTGGTGATTACGCTCAATCCTTCTCTATATGAGAGGCGACCTGTGCCCAGCAGTGGGATGATAAAAAGGTTGATGATGATGATGTATCTGAATTATAAGTGCTACAGATATATATGTAGGTTATACTGTTATATAAACTTGGTTTAAAAGCAATTTATCTACTTGTGTAGGTAGCTATTTCATTCATCATTTTTTTTTTTAATAATTATAAACTAGCGCTTGACCGCAATCCCGCCTGATGGTAAGCAGTGATGCGATCGTTGATGGTAAAGCGCGCTAGTTTATTAAACCCATTCACTTAAAAAACTGAGTGAATAGGAAGGAACACGGCAGTTGAGCGAGGTGGTGCAATGTTAAACCCAACAACACGACCAACGCTGCTGCGCCAGAGAGAGATTGATGTGGAGACCCTCCACGACCAAACTCCCAACACAACAACATTAGGCGCATCGTACCCGACACACATCGCAACACAACTGCTCAGACTCGTCCTAGGTACGGCTTCACCAGACATCATGCCGGAACACGACAATTCGCTTGGCGGCAAGGCTTTATCTGATGGGTGGTAACTTCTGCCGGCGGCCGATGTTATGGCCTACCACCGAGAACAAACACAGTAATCACTAAACACAGGTTTGAATTTATACGTATCAAATTGTAGATGCAACGGATGCTCGGCCTTTGTCCTTCATATGGCTGATCCATCAAAAACGTCCTCTCTCTAAATAATCTATCTTCGTCTTCTCTTTTCATTTAATAACAGTAGGGGCTTAGTAGTAACAGCCGCCACTTATACGACTTATAAGCTGTAAAGGACTGTTACGGGAACTGGTATCGATCTATTTATATTTTTAGATTAAAACAGAAAGAAATAAAAAATTAATGTTTGAGGAATGTGAAAGGGGTAGTCGATCTATTATAAGAATAGAAACGTTACTAGATAAAAGCAGTTTTAACGTGTTTTTTTTTAGGTTTGGTTTGCAAAGAAAACAATGTGAGGAAGAACGAAAAATTCGAAGGCATGTGTGTATTGGGCCCGGCGTGGTGAATTGTGACCCACTTCTTTACACTTACAGTCCCACTGAGAGCCCAGAACCGGTGGGAACATTATATGCTCATTATGGCAATAATAGGAGCCAGTTAATGGGTGTAACAGGGTTTACAACCCATTAAAAATAAAAAAATAAATTAACCACCGTAGGTACCTTCTCCTATAGTTTAACCAATAAATCAACATTGTCCTTCTTCCAACTAACATTACAAATGTGAAATTTTATGAAGATACATGCATAAAATAATAGATGTCGGCTACTCTTTTCGCAATACTTACTGAACAAATTTGACCCAATTCTAAAGTTTATAACCAGGTATAACATAATGAATACTTTTCTCCCAATATTCCCACGAAAGCAAGCAGCAAGAGCTGGAACAAAGCTGACCAACTAAGCTGAATCCTCCCAACGCATCGGTCTCCGGATGAACTTAAACAAGACCAAAATTATGTTCAATGAACGTACCGATTGGCGTAAACAAAATACCGCTCGAAGTTGTTTCAGAATACGTATACCTCGGGCAAACGTTGCAATTAGGGAAAAGCAACTTCTAGAATAATTTGTTTCTATCGGACTACGATTGAAGTGTCTTCAAGGCTAAACTGAATGGGCTCTTAATAAACTAGTGCGCTTTACCATCAACGATTGCGTCACTGCTTACCATCAGGCGGGATTGCGGTCAAGCACTAGTTTATAATTTATAAAAATAAAAAAAAGCTTTTATGTATTATGTATCTTTCTATTAATGCAAACTCATAAAATAACCAGTTACAGTTACTGAATAAATTACAAAAATATGTAATATTGATTAAAATTTGTGGTATTATCGACCGCCTACACCGCAGCCTATATTAGACTAGTCCGCCTAACTAAAACTAGGCGGGTTATAATTAGAAGCTATTATGACTCAAGCAATATCAACCTCGCCCCATCAGTGACCAGCAAGGATTATGTACTTTCTAACTTGTCAACGTTTTGGCTACGGACAGATGGGCTCTTACGCTAAAGGCTACATGAAGACTTCAGTCCGTTATCATTATTTTAGTTTCTACGTTTGTTTTCGTCAGGAAAGTCAAATAGATACAGATAGAACCTACTAGATGCTACTTTTTTTAATAATTATAAACTAGCGCTTGACCGCAATCCCGCCTGATGGTAAGCAGTGATGCGATCGTTGATGGTAAAGCGCGCTAGTTTATTAAGAGCCTATTCACTCAGAAAAACTGAGCGAATAGGAAAGAAGACGGCAGTTGAGCGTGGTGATGCAATGTTAAACCCAACAACACGACCAACGATGCTGCGCCAAAGGGAGATTGATCTGAAGACCCTCCACGACCAAACTCCCAACACAACAACACTAGGCGCATCGTACCCGGCACACATCGCAACACGAGGAGGAGGACGGGTCTGAGCAGTTGCTCAGACCCGTCCTCCGTACGGCTTCACCAGACATCATGCCGGAACACGACAAATCGCTTGGCAGCAAGGCTTTGTCTGGTGGGTGGTAACTTCTGCCGGCGGCCGATATTATGGCCTACCACCGAGAGACCTACTTTTATGGACTGTGACAGTTTCACAAAACGAAAGTATTTATTTAATTTGTGATGCCCGTGGTGTGGTACTGAAACGCTCGCTCACAATATACCTCATTACAATCATGTCATCGAAAGGTCAAGCGACCGAATTTGTAATGAAGATATCCGTAATTCCGTACGAGTACCAAAGTGACCGAAATACCTCGAAGAACTGTCTAACATAATTGTCTAAGAACCCTGAACTCGATTCTGCAGGTATGTATTTCATTTTAATGAAACTATTTTGAACGTTTGTTAAGAAAGTATGAAACTGATTGGTTATAAAATGGCCTGTAAAAATTATCCGCAATTACCTGTAATTAATTTCAGTTTAATTATATTACTAATGTAACTTACAACTAAATTGGTATATGTTTTTCAAAATATGTACTAGATAAAACTAGAAAGACTAATATTTTATTATTATTAATCTGAACTGAAAAATAGTTATGTCTGAATGCATATCAAATACCAGTTCCTGTCATCGTAGGTAGTTTGATCTTGAGATACAGCTTTGCATATACTAATTTGGGTTCACACCAGGTGAACCAGATGGTTGAATGAACCAAGATGATCTGATAGTTTTGTCTTATTTCCTAATAGCGCAAGAAAAATTTCCTTCAGTTTAAAATTTAATATTCAATCTACTTTGATTCTGGGTATAGGAATCATTCAGAAATTGTCTATAGACTTTAGAATCAGAACTATACGAATGTTGATATATTTTTGTGGAGGCATGAGGAACACGGAGTAAAGTTCACTAATCCTCCATAGAAAAGGGAGGATCCTCCGAGGTGTTATGTATGGCGGGCACTTGCCCAATGCTAGCTATTGGGAAGTTGTATGTATGCTAGTTGCACGGTAAACTCTGATTGCGAGATGTAGAATTCGCGTGACGTTAGTATGACGCTTTGTTACATGTGGCGTTTGTAGATTTCGCTATTGAAAAAGTATCACCATTTATACCAAAGTATTAAGGAAACCTAACATTACACATGTACGAAGGGCAAAGCAGAGGTGTAGTCAAGGTACACCTTTTTTATCATAGAGAAATCCTCACGAATATCCTACGTCTGGGAATAACGGAGGGTTATGTCGGACTCAAACGACAAAAATCCCCACTGTTCCTTTTAGGAACATAAGTCTGGAAAATACTTGTACAGACATCAAGCTACTACAATCAGATTCTTTATTAGATTTTCAACTTTATCACTAAAGCATTAAGGCTCAAGGTTGACTGGGAATATTTGGCAGTTTCGGGTAGCTTGGCCTGCTGTCGTCAGTACATTCTCCAAACCCCTGACTGAGAGTCATAGTACACCTATATTTCTATAGTTACGTTTAAGTCCCATGTGACGCAGGGCTTGAAGCAGTCGAGTTAAAAAAAAACACTGTACAACAATTCTCGAGCTCAAAAGGATAAGGTCGTATCTACACTATGTAACAAAAACCCTGCTGTTCCTTTCAGGGACATATAATTTTACCTACAAGCACATCATTAATGAAGTCATAATTAGAAAACAGTAATCATTGTCTAGTCGAGGGGTCACAATCAAATACCTATTAAAACCGACAAATTCGATTTTTTTTGAATATCTAATTTTATAAGTTAAATAAATTTGCAGCGTTCTACTTATGTCTAGTTTCCTCATGCAGAATTGCAGATCTTAGAAATCAGTGACCAATTATAAATATTAATATAATTAAACATTTATTTTAATTATTTTTGTTGAACAAGTTTTATAAATTACTTGCTTTATTACGTCCGTATGCCGATTCTTAAAACGTAGGTTGAAGGAACAACAGGGTTTTTGTTACATATTGTATAGCTCGACGTTGCAAGCAGTAGGTTGTATGTTTAGGTCGTCGGATCTATCTATACATAAGACCTAATGCTTCTCAGGTCGAGCTATACATGCGACCTAATACTTCTAAGGTTGAGATTTTCATGTCAAAGTAGCTCCACAAAAGACACCGCGTAAGTAATTCAATTCCAAATTTTATATTTTACTTACTTCAAAGAGTAATCTAAATAAACATATTTCTATAGCCAAAGGTATTTGAAGATCGAACAATAAAGCAGAAATAACGGAAAACATCTGTTTTCAATGTGCAAAACCTCTGGAGAATTATGATTTATCCCGGCACTCCGACTATTGCGAAGACGAAACAATTCGGCCGAGACTGCGATGAAAACTGGATTATATATTCCTGGTCTGGTATTGCGTAAATTGTGAATAGATCTAGTAAAATTACATTGTATTCACCAGTCCTAGTAACACTATTATCAAACTTTAAGAATTAGAGGTAATCTGCAGTATACAAAGAAAAGAAAAAAGGAAAATATGTTTATTTGCTATACAAAAATGACGATAGTACAGATTATATTATTGAACCATTACCTGTGCCCCGCGGTTTTGGCCGCATTACTTCTTTCTTTATTTTATGGCTTCGCACGGTTTGTGCATTTAGCCAATGTCACGTAATGAATTGTTCATGTCGGAAAAGACGGCCGCGTGATCCGTTTTACGATAGAGGTTTGAGACAAAGTCATGATGTGGCCACTATGCTGCGATATTTCACTGTTCTTTATGAATTATTTACCGAATGAACTTTTTACTACATAAATCACGCACTTTTATTTAGTAAACAACACTATAAATAATTTTAAAAGTCCGATGAAAAATGAGCGTGACGTGTAGTTGCAATCTCATGGGAATATCGGGACAAAAAGCATCATAATGTGTCCTGGTTATAACCTATCTGTATGCTAAATTTCATTTATTTCCCTTCAGTAGTTTTTGCGTGTAAGAGTAACAAACATTCATACATACATATAAAAATCCGAAAAGAATTAGTAGGAAGTATTATTAATAGGATAAGAAGTAGAAAGTAGAAATACACAAGAATTACTACATACTTTTGATTACTATTTACGTTATTGCTTACCCATCAGGAAGTTTTCGGTAACAGGCCAGAGCATAGATTTATGATGGCAATAGTCCTGTCGCATGAATCTTAAATTGGGAAATGGGAGTGTACCCCTTAACCTAACGCTTTGCAGAAAACACGCGTGATATTATGTGTAGACCAGAAATACTGTCAACAGCGAATTGGAAACGTTTAGTAACTATAGGATAAAAACGGCATGTCCTAATTTTACATAGCGTTCTAGATACACTCCTCTATCATGACTTGGCACACGCCTGAGCTGGTTATCCGAGTAAACGAAGATATGATCTTATTTTGTTACTTTTATACTGAACAGAATATAATAGACTCTTACAAAGTTTGCAAGAATCTCAATTCCCAATTGCGTGTCCAAAATGAACGTGTAAAAGTTTTAAGTAGCTACAAAAATTAACCAGGGACCCCGTTATTATTATTTGGAAGGAAAAGTTTTGATATAAAAATTAACGTCGACACAATATTTACGTTCAGGCGTAAAGAACTTCAGAATTATGTGTTGTGATCACTGATATTAAAAAACAGAGCAGGATGGCAACCAGAAAATATTTTGTTAAGTGAATTATAATTCGACAAGCTAACATATTGGGGCCCATTTTCATCCCAACACGATTCCATTGTCATTATGTTAAAACTTTTGAACTGCTAAAGTCATAATGATCGATCAATTATAGGTCAATAGTCTCGTAATGGAATGGTGACATTGCCGTATTGCTACTATTGTAAAACGCGTTAGTGGAAATGATTTTCCAAAAACTACTACTCAATACCCCGTGTGGTTCCGGGCTTAGAATAGTAACAATCCATATCCTGCGTGCGATCCCCAACCCGCCTGCCAAGCGTGGGGATTATGGCAAACATTTGGGGGAAGTCTATGTCCAGCAGTGGACATCTTTCGGCTGAAATGATGATGATGACTATTCAATTTGAATATTTATTAATATGGAGTGGAGTGTCAGTGATTGGCCACTGCAAAGACATAATGACCCCATTTTGTTAGTAGATAACGAAACTTGTCAACATAGAACATTATGAGATCACTGATCGACCATTGTGACACTATTGTAATAGCAGAATAGGGCCCCTGCTCTTCCAGAAACTGTGCGCTTCTATCATAGCCTATCTTCGAAAACGATATGATAAAAGCTGTTATATAGTTAACGTATAAAAAAACTGACAACTAGTAAAACGTTAAACTGGTGCAATTCTAAAAAAAGCATTTTTGAATAGGGGCTTGTTTTTATTTTTTTTTAATTTGTAGCTTAAGTCATACAAATTATAAATGCGTTACGCACCATTGAAGTGTGTCATTTCTTCTTCTCAGCCTATATAGAGGTCCACTGCTGAACAGATACCTCCCCCAAGGCTATCATTCCATTGGGGGGCATTGCCATAATCCCCACGCTTGGCAGGCGGGCTGGGGATCGCAGTAATTTGTTATTCCACAGGAGAAGCACTGCTGCCCACTTCCCTGGTGAGTGTGTCATTTAGTTACCAAATATGTGAGGTATTGGAAAAATAACTTTAATCTTTACAAGATAAAGTTCAATTTACATCTTCAAATATTTTTAAGACTAAAGATTGCGAGTCTCTATGAAGTTAACTTAATAACTACTGAAATAAAATTGATATTTTGTTCAATTTTAAATAAAATCAATTCGAAATATAAGGTTTAATATTTCTTAGAAGCTTTGTCTCTAACATGAAAAAGCAAAGATTACCAGAGCGCATAACTTTTCTGGTTTATAAGCCTGATTAGTCTTTATTATAAATACTGTATAAAAGAGATCCTTAGCTTCCAAAGCTGGAGCCAATGTTGGCTCTAGTGTTACATTGGTTTTACCTATCAATTTATTGTATTAATTTATAAACCAGCGCTTGACCGCAATCCCACCTGATGGTAAGCAGTGACGCAATCGTTGATGGTAAAGCGCACTAGATTATTAAGAGCCTATTCACTCTAGCCTTGAAGACACTCAAATTGTAGTCCGACGGAAACACCGCCGCCGGCAGATTGTTCCAGTCCCTCGATATTCAATTTTATAGACACACCACTAACTGTAACTCAAGAGTTAATCAAATTCCTAGCTTTTCCCCTACATGATGGTATTGGTTTCCAGCCTACACTCAAATCAACATTTTATATGAAATGACTGTACATAATATTCAGAGCACGACACCAATGTTTTAGGATTTCACCAACCACTAGACGGGAGTGGAAATACCTATTGACGTTTATATCACCTGTACGTACTTCTAGATTGCTCATACTAGATAAATACTACATATCGTCGCCGAGGAGTGAAAACCTCTTAAGTGCAAAAAAAATAACTTTTCAGGAGGAAGAAAAAACTGCGTGCTGTAAAATTTTTGTACGGCGACTTTTATATTTTTTTATTAATTAAAACGGGGATTTAACCCGCTTTCATACTCAAATGGGTTCAGTACTATAAGATTGCCCAAATGAAAATGAAAATAAAATGAAACTACACGTTTGTTGCTAGGTATTCACACGAAACTGACAGCTGCGCGTGTTTAAGAGGTTCTCATTTAGTGTCATAGACATCGCTACGAGTATCGAATAAACAAATGAGTCAGATCAGGATGAGCGTAGTGAGGATTTCTTCCCAGAAACGCAATAAAATAAATTTGAGCAAAAATGCATTCCCGAGGTTTTCACTCTACGGTGACGATATACAAAAAGACCAATCGTTCAACTAGCTTCTTCTTTCTGACTGCGCGATTTCTTGTCATCTCAAAAGTGCATGTTCAGTCAATCTGGGTAACTGTGATTGGTTCGGGATAACATTGAAAGTGGAACCATGAACTAGTTTCGATTTTTTTTTCGTATGATACCAACTCAATAGGGATGTTTCCTGGGTAAAAAAATAAAAATTCTATTTATTCCGTCATTCAGATTATAGAAAAATATTGGATACGTATATTTTGTTCTATCAAATCAATAAAAATTGACAAATATAAAAGGCATCAAAGATCAGGAGTGGTGGCTGTTGAAGTTACTGCTCGCTAAAAAGTGTAGCATGCAGCGACGTCACACGAGTTTTCAACGCACTGTTTCATTTTTTTATATGAAAAAAGAAAAAATACGTGTCTAGTATTTTGGAAATCTGACTTACCGGACTAATTAGTCTGGAAAGTACCAATGTAACTTTTCTACCTTATATGTACTTTCTAAGTATATTTTGGACACCAATGACTGATTATAAGGTGAAACCTGGACTTTATGTCTGAAATCACCAACGCTTTATGTATGAGAGGATACCTGTGCCCAGCAGTGGGACGATAAAAAAAAAGGTTGTTATGTTGCAATGTTACCCAAATTAATTCAAAATAAAATAATTACTGCTTTTCTGTCAGTGGTTTGATGTGTCAAAGTTACCCATGTAATGACGGTAACTTTGAATGACTATCAAATCAGGTTTTTTATGAACAGACGAGTTTTTAGATAATTTCATTCATTTTTATGGATAAAAAGTGTTATGAGAGCACTATCAAAATAAAATACATTCGTGTGATAGGGTTAAAATTTTAAAATAATGTGTAATATACCGCATTTATCTGTCAATGTTACCCAGATTGATGGTATTTTATTTATTTTAAAAATAAAATATATATGGTTCCAGTTAAAAATTGACCGATTTCAAGAGAAAGAGTACTTATACTGAAACGGGGGGCGTGAGAAGATAATAGAAGTATCCTCGCGGATAATATAATATTTATCATCATTTACATTTTTCAAACCTATCATTAGACATTTCCGGTTGAAATGGTAATAATGGTCCTGACATTTTTCATTTCAACCACAGAAAACTTACTAATATACCAGATTTCAACTTTAACCAAAATTATTGAGCCCCCGAGACTTGAAATGAGGAACAGAGTAAAATAATATTCCCGTGTAAATCCTTGGAGACTTTCCTATCTATTTGGGTAAAAAGTAAAAAGTAGATAGCGTCTGAGGATTTTCTTAAGAAACTTTTTATGATATGTACTGCGAGATAATTTAACAACACGCTCACAAAGCAAATACTTTTAATTTGTCAGTTGATCAACATTTATTACATTACTTACGTTGGTAAACAATTATTTATTTATTATTCACAACTAGCTTTCCGCCCGCGGCTTCGCTCGCGTGGAGATCGGTTATATCGCGCTTTTTGATTTCCCTCGTGAATATAATTTTTTTCCGGGATAAAAAAGTACCCTATTATTTAATCCGGACTTCTAGCTTTACGTCTGCAAAATTTCAAAACAATCGGCTTAGTAGTTACGGCGTGAAAGCGGAACAAACAAACAAACAAACTCACTTTCCGATTTATAATATTAGGATATTTGGTGTACACATACAAATATTCCAGTAATCTCCCTTGGGAACTTGATGTTTTTTAGGACCAAAAGTAGCCTATGTTACTCTCCATCTTTTGAACTAACTGTATGCCAAAAATCAAGTCGATTTATTGCTTAGCTACGGCGTGAAGGAAGGACAAACAAACAAACAAACACACTTTCACATTTATAATATTAGTATGGATATCAGATATTCTAAAATATACCAAGTATTATTACACCCAATTACGAATTTACCTACAATTTAATAGCTATACAATATAAGTATCCAGCAGCACTAAAATACAAGTATTTAGCCTCATCCACTTAAGACTGGAGGCCAACCTCAACATAGTTAGCAGATGATGATGATGATGATAACAATTTATACAACTGGAACATACATACATACATTCTTCTTACTTTTACTGATCAATGCTTAGTATACAGTGGCCCCATGCTCTTGTTCTCAAACTTAACTATATTTAAGCTCAGTGCTTTTTTTTCTTTATACAGAGTGGTGCTGACAATACGACAATAAATTAAACATCGTGTACCTCAACACATTCTCTGTCGACCCATAAAAAACCATATAAATATGTCCATCAGTTTAGTCACAGGAAATTATTTTTCATTTTTCACATTGTCTACATGATGTACATGTTGATAAGGAAGCGCTTGCAGGTTAATGACCGCCGCATCCAGCGGTACCAAACTTTAATAACAATGGCGCGAAAAAAAACAAGTCGATACAGGATCGCGCTGTCGCCGATCGGTGGTCAGTGAACCAATATTTTTAAAGGGTGTTCTATTCTGTTTGCTATTTTATGCGATTTAGTTTGTTTGATTTTTTTTTTTTTTTGATGATAGGTTTTTTTCTATGGTTTAGGATTATAGCTATGAACCAGCATCATTCGTGTTTTCATTTATTGTCGTATTGTCAGCACCATTCTGTATTTCATTAAGAAAAGGACAGAAGACAATATGTTAGTTTAGATCTGTCAAATTAGTCCGCGCCTGACGTAAATTGATGTGTTTTTGGTTGCGATGTATATAATTGCGTCTAAACTGGATCACACACTTATATGGATGTTCTTAAGTATGTGCTTAAGAAGATCCAGATAGGTGTAGTTATATATTATGTTGTAGTCGTATGTAGTGGCTTGCACGCATTCTATTCAATTCTTAGATAAAGAAGAGTAGCCAGCCTGTCGGTGTTCTATAGGATCGCATGACTTAATTCCCCCCCTCTCCATTCCATCATCGGACGACCCGTCGTCGTACGGCGAGTATTCACCCTTACGTTGTTGTCACTACTACGTTTTGCCTCGACTTTTATACCGTATACATCTTAGGACTGTAATAATTTACCTGCGGCGGTGTTTCCGTCTGACTACAATTTAAATATCTTCCAGGCTAGAGTGAATGGGCAGCTCGCCGCCCGGTAAGGACCAGGCCCGAGTCGACAGCGCGTCGTGTTCCACGCGCGCCTCAAAGAGATGTCAGCACATCGTGACGAGGTCCACGAAGACCGATGCCTCCTGGACCAGCGTTGCGGGTTGGTTAAACAAGAAACCGTGGCTTTGGCCGTCGCACAGTCAAGAGAAGAAACACGGTTGGGTTTTAGTCAGTAAAAGTCTAACATGCCCTTCCGCTCCGCCCAGAGCGGGAGAAGTCATTTGATGATTTCCCATCCCAACAAAAAAACGGAGGCTAGAGTGAATAGTCTCTTAATAGATTAGCGCGCTTTACCATCAATGATTGCATCACTGCTTACCATCAGGCGGTCAAGCACTAATTTATAATATGTAAAAAAAAAAATTTACAAATACAAACTGGTATATATGTACCTATATGAAACGCATGGATTAGCAAAATCCTCCAAAATGGTTCAGATCGTAATTGAAAGTGTATTACGCAGTGAGTGAAAATAAATATGTATGAATTTTGAAAACATGCTTTTAATTTATATTTAAAAATATCGAAATGGTAGTACCTATTATTGAAAATAATAAAATTTTTCTGTTAATAATATTAAAACAGTTGTGTAATTAAATCCGACACAATTAATAAATTTTAGTAGTGTTATTCAAAACTGAGGATTAACAGATTTAAAATGATTGTGATACGAATTTAAAAATTCATATCACAGTGAAAGCTGTCATTTCAACTAGTGCTGGGGCCATCTCTAAATAAATATAGTAAGCAGTGTCTCCATACCCCATACACAGCTTACTTTAAACTCACATCACCTTGAACTTTTTTACTGAATCGTCAGGCAGAGCAGAGTTAGGGTCGTAGGTTGGACCCCGTCAGGCGTTTTACTGAACTGGCATGTCCTAAAGTCAAAAACTTCGGAGACATGTCACATTTACCCAACACACACTGGGCCCGGGCGGTAGATTACGGCCCACTCCCTCTCATTGAAAGGAGGCCTACGTTGGAACAGTGGGAACAATATAGGCTATGTTATGTCGCGGTTGCCTAGTGGTTAAAACACCAGCCTCTCATGTATGAGTGCGCGGGTTCGATTCCAGGTCAGGCAAGTACCAATGTAACTTTTCTAAAGTAATATGTACTTTATAAGTATATCTTGGACACCAATGAATGAAGGTGAAGGAGAACATCTTGAGGCAACCTGGACTTTAAGTCTGAAATCGCCAACCCGCATTGAGCAAGCGTGATTACGGTTTTTTCTCGGGGGTAGGTCATAACACCGGCCGCCGGCAGAAGTTACCACCCACCAGACAAAGCCTTGCCGCCAAGCGATTTGTCGTGTTCCGGCATGATGTCTGGTGAAGCCGCACGGAGGACGGGTCTGAGCAATTGTGTTGCGATGTGTGCCGGGTACGATGCGCCTAATGTTGTTATGTTGGGAGTTTGGTCGTGGATGATCTTCAGATCAATCTCCCTTTGGCGCAGCATCGTTGGTCGTGTTGTTGGGTTTAACATTGCATAACCTCGCTCAACTGCCGTCGTCCTTCCTATTCGCTCGGTTTTTCTGAGTGAACAGGCTCTTAATAAACAAGCGCGCTTTACCATCAACGATCGCATCACTGCTTACCATCCGGCTGGATAGCGGTCAAGCGCTAGTTTATAATTATTAAAAAAAAAAAAAAACGCTCAATCCTTCTCTGTATGAGAGGAGACCTGTACGCAGCAGTGGGACGATAAAAGGTTGATGATGATGTTATGTCGATCGGCAGGTTGGCACAAATATTGGTTCAAAAAAAAACTAGACTTGCTTTCATACAAGCAGTACGATTCTATAACATATTATTCCGTAAATGAAAACAATAGCTGGTCGCTGTGATTATTTCAAGACAATGTTTGTATTCTTTCTCCGGAATTTGCTTACTGACGAATGACGTTATATAAGTTCATATAATTTGCTTTTTTACAATGCATAAATATGTGAGCTGTCACGCCCTTTTGCCAATTAAGCGTTAGTGTCGTCCCTATACTATGGCGCTTAATAAACAAAAATTATGGCACAAAGCGCCTCACGCTCATTTTACTAGTATTGTTTATATAATATTGTCATAAATTAAATTTTAAAATTATTTTAACTTTTTAGTTTGATATTCTTTAAAAGCATGTTTTTTTTAGTTTTTTAAACTGTATTTTTAGGTAATAAGTTTTTACTTATTCACATTTCCATTTTAATGTTATTTTATTTTTTGTTTTTGCTTTGCTGGTATTTTGGCGTGGCTAGCTGGTATATGGTGGATGGTTTCATTGTTGTTGTGTTTTATTGTATCCATTACTGTACCTAGATAGTATTGTATAAAGTCATGTGTTTTTTTTAATGAACAGACAGCTGTGCTGCTGGGGAATTTGTTCCACCACTTCTTCTCAGCGAAAGCACTAGTAAGTGGCGAAGTGTGGGCGATTTGGGGGTCTGTCTTATGTAATATTGACGTTCAAAAAGTGCTGATTCTCAGCCTAATTTCAATAAATGACTTTTAGTTTTAATTTTAACCATCTCACCGCCTTCGTAATCGTAGGTGAAGTAAACGTGGAGTGATCTTTCATTCCAACTAATGGATTAACACTATTGACAGCGCACTCTAAGCTCGCTTCACTCAATTGTTCTTCTTCAGCCTATCTGTCCACTGCTGGACAAATGCCTCCCCCAAGGCTTCCATTGCATTGGGGGGGTTTGCCATAATCCCCACGCTTGGCAGGCGGGTTGGGGATCGCATAATTTGATATTCCACAGGAGAAGCGCTGCTGCCCGCTTCCCTGGTGAGAGTTCCCTTAGTCGCCCCTTACGACACCCATGGGGGATATGGGTTGGTGCTATTCTAAGCCCGATACCAAACGGGTTCACCCATCTGTTCACGGTGATATTTTAACAGAATCTATCGTCTGTAATATACGTTTAAGTGTTAGCAAAAAATGTGCTTTTATTTCCATCTAGACCATTAACGTGCTAACTTCATTAGTGGATACAAGTATTAATTAAGAATGCATGACGTTTCGCGAAATGAGGCAAAATTGTGAAGGTTTAGTGCCCTCCATACGTAGTTCTATTTGTGGGAGCTTTTAGTGAATTTATTACAGTTCTGGTACTGTGCACGAAAAAAGTAACGAAATAACGATTGTATTTACAAACTTGCAACGTGTTTTTACAAATTACAACGTGTATTTTTTTTTTTTTTTTTTTGAGAAAGAAATCTTTTTTAATTGATTTTAGTATAAAAATATTAAATTTTTCAGTTTTAAGTTTCCAGCCTTTGTGTAATTGTGTTACTTTGCAGGTCTGTAAAAAATCGTTGACCGCATACTTCAACAGCGTAAATACCTTTACGGTAAAATGTTTTTCAAACAGAAAATATACGCATCCATCACGTATTGATAAATAGCTTTTTTTTGTTTAATAAATAAACTAGCGCTTGACCGCAATCCCGCCTGATGGTAAGCAGTGATGCAATCGTTGATGGCAAAGCGCGCTAGTTTATTAGGAGCCTATTCACTCAAAAACTGAGCGAATAGGAAGGAAGACGGCAGTTGACCGAAGTGATGTAATGTTAAACCCAACAACACGACAAACGATGCTGCGCCAAAGGGAGATTGATCTGAAAACCCTCCACGACCAAACTCCCAACACAACAACATTAGGCGCATCGTACCCGGCACACATCGCAACACAACTGCTCAGATCCGTCCTCCGTACGGCTTCACCAGACATCATGCCGGAACACGGCAAATCGCTCATCATAAAATAATGAATTATCTCTCTAAAGTAATTGTTTAAATAGAAATGTTTCAATTATTATTTTAACTCCCCAGATAACCGAACAATAAAGCGTTTATAAGAGTTTTAAGAACCACCTTATCATAATAATAGTAGCTTATTATGAGACCGCTGGCCCATATAGAGATGATAAAAGGTATATAGTCAATAGAAACATTCAACTCCTTGTTTATCTCTAAAACCGTTATGGGAACTGGTCTGCTTATATTTTTAGATAAAAACAGAAGGGTATAAAAATACAGAATTAAGTTTGTGAAATGGGTCGTTCCTCTGTTATATGAATAGAAAAGTTATTTTACAACATGTAGGTACCTAATGTAATGAACGCAGACCCTCAAACACCAAAATTAGAATATTATGTTATAATCATAACGCATACATTGAATTTTTAGTTTAACATGTATATGCATTATTATTTATTAAATTAGTTATACCAATTCTTGGATAACGAAAACCTTAACGTTCTTGGAATAAAGATTTTCTTTATTTTGTATTGAATCATTAAATTTATATAAATACAAGTAAACTGCGATTTTAAAAGTCTGTACAAACAACAGGGTTAATTTTTTTTTTAATAATTATAAACTAGCGCTTGACCGCAATCTCGCCTGATGGTAAGCAGTGATGCGATCGTTGATGGTAAAGCGCGCTAGTTTATTAAGAGCCTAATCACTCAGAAAAACTGAGCGAATAGGAAGGGAGACGGCAGTTGTGCGAGGGGATGCAATGTTAAACCCAACAACACGAACAACGATGCTGCGCCAGAAGGAGATTGATCTGAAGACCCACGATCAAACTCCCAACACATCAACATTAGGCGCATCGTACCCGGCACACATCGCAACACAACTGCTCAGACCCATCCTCCGTGCGGCTTCACCAGACATCATATGACAATAATTTCTGTATTTTTAATTATTTTTGGAATAAAAAACTACTTAGGTATATTAAAAATGATATAAACAGATTCAATAAACGATTCTGAACAAAATTTTCAGGAAGTGCGTTAATTAATTTACATGTTGTAAATGTAGATAATTATGTATTTGACATTGTTTTTTTAGCATGTTGATAGTTGCATTACGAAGATACAAAACTATTCTGTAGAAATCTCACAATGAGAACTACGATAAAGTGACCTATCATTAGTGTCTGTCAATAGTATGTATGAAGTGGAATGACACACTTCAAGCTCTGTCACCTCGGCATGGTCACAATCCAACAGAATGAAGAAAGAAATGAAAAAACCGGCCAAGTGCGTGTCGGACTCACGCACAAAGGGTTTCGTACCATTGATTTATGAAATTAAAGTTATTTGTATAAAAGATTACGCGGTAATTAGCGGTTTACGATTTACGAGGTATTAAAAAAAAACTACTTACTAGATCTCGTTCAAAACAATTTTCGTTGGTAGTTTTTATAGTAATGTACATCATATGTTTTTTTTTATACTTTTCATTTTCTTATTTTAGAGGTTAGAGGGGGGGGGGGGGGCATCGTTTTTCCACTTTGGAAGCGTCAGTCACGCAAACTATTCGGTTTAGAAAAAAAATATTGTGGAAACCTCGATATCATTTTTAAAGACCTATCCATAGATATCCCACAAGTATGTGTTTGATGAAAAAAAAGGGGTTTCAGTCCCAATATTAATTATTATTTTTTATTTTTGCATCAAAATCTTAATGCGGTTCACAGAATACATCTACCTACCAAGTTTCAACAGTATAGCTCTTATAGTTTCGGAAAAAAAATCCTGTGATATACAGACGGTCAGATGGACGGACAGACATGACAAATCTATAAGTGTTCCGTTTTTTTGTCATTTGGCTACGGAACCCTAAAAATTACAAAATAAGGAATGTAAAAGCGTACGTTTGTCTATTATAAGAATAGAAAAGTTACTTTACAGTATGTGGTTTGAAGCAGTTAGGCATCTTTTTACAACTTGTCGGATTTCCTAAATCATGATAGGAGCACGGGTCCGTTGTCGTCCGTTAATGGGTGAACACCCATTTCATATCGAGACCCTTCAGTGTCTCGTTTGGCGCGTTAAGCCTCTGATCTGGCTGTGATTCGTAGATCTTTAACAATCCTTAGAGATGGTCCGGGTAGTGGAAAGTCGCACATAAGCAGCCAATCCATCTAAAATACTGGTAGCTGTATTTGGTTAGACTTTTTTTTAAATTATAAACTAGTGCTTGACCACAACCCTGCCTGATGGCAAGCAGCGATGCAATCGTTGGTGGTACAGCGCGCATTAGATAGATAGATAGAATACTCTTTATTACGTACACCATATAGGTTACAGAACATAAATAAAAATATTTTACTAAGGGTGACACAATGGGCGGTCTTATCGCTAAAAGCGATGTTTTACAGACAACCTTTTGATGGAATTCTAAGGGGAAGGATAAAGAAATAATGTAGGTAGTCTACAGTGAACTATTTACATTGATTATACAATAAATATACAGTATGTTAAGAAAACCCTGTCCGACCCGTGAAGGTGTTGTTAGGTATCGATAACTGATTCTACTAATGGGCACAAAACCGGGCTAAACTTAAAAAAATAATCCCCCTAAAAAAAAAATATATCGCAAAAAGAGGTAACTTAATAAATGTGCGTAAGCACACTTCCGCGGGCGGCGGGCGGCAGGGCACGCGACACGTGGTCGCATCGCTATTCGCTCATAATAATACCGGTGTTGTCACTTTTTTAAAAATTACCAAATTTCGGGGAAGTTGGAATTAATTCGAGGGAAAAAAGATTATTTCAAAATTCATTTGTATTGGTACTATGATGATTACGTAAAATTTTATATTGTATTTGATCATGTGTTTACCTAACCTTTATTATCCTTAAGGGTCGGACAGGGTTTTCTTAACATACTGTATACGTTAAGTGTATCATACTACACACATCAAAAGTGTCTAGGGATCAACATATATTTTTGCAATAACTTTTCTCCTGATTGATATTAATTAAAATTTTCTTTAAGAATTCATCAAATAAAGTGTTTTCGTTTGTCACAGTAACGATAAACCAAGTCACCCTTGCATTAATAAAGAAATTTGCCATTTTCCTAATAAAGGGATATTTGACATTTGAACCACTAACACAAAAGTTCGAAAAAAGACTGAAATAACAGTTTTCTCTAAAATTTTATTGGGTAATTTAAACAATTAATAATCCGTGTTTCTACCGCGAACACTAACAACACAAGAACATCGGTTTGGCATACTCAAAATGAGTTCATACAAATCACGCTGTGGAATGGCCGCCCATGTTCGTTGCAACAACAAAAAAAGGTCTTCTTGCGACTGGATACCCTCCATATTCGGCAGAGCTGTTCTCTGTAGCATATCCCATGCATGCTCAATCGGGTTCAAGTCTGGCGACTGAGCAGGCCAGGGCAGGACATTGATGTTAGCTGCGGCGAGAGTCTGTCTTACAACTCTTGCGGTGTGCGGTCGTGCATTATCATGCATTAACTGAAATAAGGGACCGATTTGCACTTGTAGAGGAACGATGACGTCTGATACAATCGTCTCAGCATAAATTTGAGCGTTGAGGTTGCCTCTGATCCAAATCAACTCAGTTCTTCCGCCCATCCAAATACCCGCCCATACCATGATGGTTCCACCACTATAAGGATGGACTTCCTGGCAGGATTTTAATCGCTATTGGCGTCCAGGGGTTCTCCAGTGTCGTATACGTCTTGTATCCGGTCTCATACCAAAACGAGACTCATCAGAAAAGCACACGAAACGCCATTGTTCTTCTGCCCAATTTCAGTGTTCAAGAGCCCATTGATATCGAATCCTACGATTGTGCATTGCTATAGGTGGTACCCGTAGCGGTCTTCGGGAATGAAGGTTCACTTCATGCAAGCGGTTTCTGACTGTTTGGTCGCTAATTAAGTTCCCTGAAGAGTGATGAAGCCTCACGGCTAACATCATGGCGGTTATTGTTGGAGCTCTTCGAGTTAAGATTTGAATGTATCGGTCTTGTCTCCGTGTGGTGCAGCGATACCGTCCTTCATGGCGCTCAGCCACGGTACCAGTGCTTCGGTAACGTGTCCAAAGTCGACTGATAACACTCTGACTTGTATTCAGAGCTAAAGCCACAGTACGTTGCCGGGAACCAGCTTCTATCATTCCCACGGCTCTGAGCATTTCTTCCCTGCTTAAATGACGTCGCCGCTCCATAATAACGTTGGTTTTAATCAGTAGTAGGGAAACAGTAGCACTAATAATGTCTTCAATGCGTTGTATGTTTTTATAGGGAAAATATTGACAGCTGATTTTCATCTTTTACTCGAATTTGATTCACAGTTCCTGATTCAAATTATGAAATGCACCAAAAAGAATCCATATAAATTTATAAAATCATAAATTTATTACAAAGCCACATCTCAATCTCAAGAAATCCGCATAAAAATGCTTGATCCCTAGACACTTTTGATGTGTGTAGTTTAAATAAATTTATAAATCTAATTAATAAATATCATACAAGAGCACATAAAATATAATAATATGTTTAAAGAGAGATTAATAATACCCATCGAGGAAAACAAGTTCAAAAAGATTTTAAAACTTAAGTTATACATATTCCCCCTTATTCATAAACGCTGCTTAAAGTTAACTAGTGATTAGCGATTTTTTAATCATACATTTTAGATGCTTGCACGTCACTAAACTTTAATAATCGATTATGAATAAACCCCATAAACACTGTGGTGTTTATTCATAAAGGATGATTTAAGTTAACTGACGTTAAAAGGTCAAAAAAGTACGGTTAAAGAATCGCTAATCACTAGTTTAACTTTAAGCAGTTTTTATGAATAAGGGGGTTTATGCTTTAAGTACATCCTCTTTGTCAAGTATTAAAGTGCACTATCAAACTGAATTGAAACCATTATGAAGAACATTGCTAGTCCATAGCTCCATATGTTCCAAAAACATATCTGCTAAACAATGTAAACAACACAGTGAATGTTGTTGAAATGTCAAAATGATATCCATTGCTTCTGATATTGTATTACGCAATTACCCTACTGGAGTATGGAAGTGTTTGTTTTTAGGTAAGTAGCGAAGAAGCGATTTAAATTATACATAATAATACTAGCTGTTTCGATCCCGTGAGAATATCCGATTAAGCTGTCCTGTATGTTAATCCTTATTATAAACCATGAGTGTGCCAAATTTCATCCAAATGTGTTCAGTAGTCTGCATGAAACAGTAACAAACATACAGCCTCCGTGGCGTAGTGGTAGCGAACGCGGCCGTTGCGCAAGGAGGTGCGGGTTCGATCCCCGCACAGTGCAAATATTTGTATGCATGAATATGAATATTTGCACTGGTCTGGTCGTGCCTCGTAAAGCACGTGAAGCCGTTGGTCCCGGTTGCCATACGAACATCTAATGGCAGTCGTTACGAGTTGTTGGAGCCTTCAAAAAATCTAACAATTGGTCTAACTGCAATGCTTAGATATCGCCTTCGGGTTGTGGAGGTCAGACGGCAGTCGCTTCAGGGAAAATATCGAAGCCAAAAATCAGCAGTTTGACTGATAAAGCGGACCCCAGACTCCAAAGCTGAAAAGCTACGCATGCGACTGGGATTAACGCTGAGATGTTGATGATGGAGTAACAAACATACAAACTTTCACATTTATAATATTAATAGGATTACTGGCTTGCAAAATATCTTGTTGTAAAAACTCTATTCTGCTAATCAAGCCCTTTTATTTGATACCAATATTGAATAAGTAGTGAAAAAACATTTCTTCCGCCATTTTGTAGTAACTTCACTTTGTAACAACAATCTTGGTTTTACAATGATACCGAATATATTAAATTGTATTGTCATCATAGCTGAAGGTGTGGACTAAATTTCAGATCAATCAGTCCACCAGAAGAGGGTCTATTTTTAATTACTAGATTTGACCCAAACAAATTAATAAACAGTGAAAACGAATTAAATATATAATATGTATATACAATAACATAGAAAGTCTTTAGTTTTATGTATAGATATACATATAGTGTAAAGCGCATTGCATCAATAGATCATATAGTAGAAAATGAGCCTTCCTAAAAATAAATAATGATATCTACACTAATATTACATAAAGATGAAAACTTTGTTTGTTTGGTTCTAATGAATAAGCTCAAAAACTACTAGACCATTTTAAATAATTCTTTCACCATTCGAAAGCTACATTATCCATGAGTAACATAAGCTAAATTTTATTTTGAAAAAAAAATAGGGTTCCGTAAGATATTTGCGATTTTTTGAACACAAGGTGTAAAAAATCAACCAGAAAAGGTAAATATTTTGCGTACGCTGCCTAAACTATAAAAGATAGAACCATAAAATGTTCTAATTAATTTTATATCTTATAAATATCTACAAAAAAGTCCGCGACACACTATACCTATCTGTCGAATGAGGCATAGCAACCATTTTTTTATTTAAAAATCTTGGAATTTTTTGGATTTCATTACTGATTACAATTTATGTAAATAATATTTGGTCTTTGAATGATTATAATAGAACGCTTAGTTTTGAAGTTATGGGGAAATTAAAATATTACGATTTCTGCTGCACGGCCCGTTGCGGCAGTTAATTCTATAGCCGGCGCCAGACATAGTTGTTTGGACACATGTGTAGCACGGGTATTTGAGTATTTGTTCAAAACTTTGTTAAAACATTTGTACTTAGACATTCGTTGTCGGTTTCGAGCGCACATTAAAGCGTTCAAAGGTGTCTGTGTTCAAACGTTTGCGTAGCCTGCTACACACGCGCAAATGATTCTTCAAAAATTTGTACAAATATTTGTCTGTGTCTGGCGCCGGCTTATGAGTAAGGTCCCCCGCGCGGCTCAGACGCAAGGTAGGCTCCCTACGCAGCGGTCGTCCGTGAAGTCTAATATGTAATTTTTGTTAGATTTTTTTAGATTACGTTTTTAAAACTACACCTACGCAAAAGTTCTTCTCAGAACTATACAACAGTTCTTCTCAGAGCTAATCAACAGGTCTTTTCAGGGCTTAACAACCGTTCTTTTCAGGGCTAAACAACAATCCTTTTAAGAGCTAGAATATTATACGCTATTACCATTTTCTTAAACATTTGTAAATGTCTAAGAGAGCCAGGTCTCAACTATCTAACGGGCAGCAAGAATACGTCGTATGGGAGAATCTTCACCTGAACATTCACAACGCCTTGCTGAACAAAATCGGAGAAACTCTCAGGTGCTCACACGAGAGTAGAGTGTCGAACGTTCGCAACGCCTTGCACAACACACTGTTCGCAACGCTCTGAGTTACGTGCGCGAGAGTCGAGGCTGGAGCGTTTCCAACGTCTTCATGAACAAAATGTAAGAACCTCTCAGTTGCCGAGCATTTGCAGCGACTTAGAGCTCAGGCAGAGAGACAGCAGTTGTCCACAAATAGAGTTCGCAATCGAATTTTAGCAAAGAGCATCACTCCAAATCAGTCTAAATCGGAATCATGAATAAGAGCTGCTCTAACTGCTCTGCCATTAAATGGGTGGACGAAACTAATGGTATGTGCTGTGCTTCAGGTAAAGTTTGTCTTCCTAACCTTCAGGAGCCGCGAAAACCAATAAAAATCTTCTAACTAATAACCATCCATTATCTGGTCATTTTTTTTTTAACAAATATAAGTAAATACAAGTCTTTTTCAAATTACTTCTTTTGGCGCAAAAGAAATAAGGCTAGGTAATTTTATGCCCACTTTTAAAATTGAAGGACTACGTGTATCTCATTGGTAGCCTTCTACCACCATCAGACCAAAACCCACAATTCTTACAAATATATTTTATTTCGCGTTTTGCAGCGGTAACCGACATCCACGCGGGCGGAGCTGCGGGCGACTGCTATGTAGTATAAAACAAAGTCGCTTTTCCTGTCCCTATATCCCTATGTATGCTTAAATCTTTAAAAGTACGCAATCGATTTTAATGCGATTTTTTTAAATAGATAGATTGATTCTAGAGCAAGGTTTATTTGTATAATACATGCACCCGAACGAAGCCGGGGTGGGTCGCTAGTAGTTATATATTATTATTCATCACATTTATGAAACTCTGTAACTGTTAGCCAATATTGAAACCGTTGCCAAACTAAATATACGACTTAAAGATGGATACTATAGAAAGTTGACAATAATAGAACGATCAGCAAATCGAAGGAGCTAAAAAGTTTTTTCATTTCCTGTCCAATACAGACTATATATTATATAAATATAACAAAAAGTAAATAGAAAAACCCGCACACATTTAAAATAAATCACCCTCTCTTAACCTAAGGTGTCACAGACTAAAAATACAGCCTTTCTGAAAAGAAACCTGCCAATAAGTTTTATTTATTCTGCGAGTGTTGTGTGGCGTATGTTATGCTGTTTTATGAACCGTCAGAATAATGTTGTGTTCGTGACAATATGGGGCAGTGGATCACGAACGAATCCGAACTGTTTCTAATTTTGAAAACTATGACATCATATTCCAATGCATTCGATAATTGAGTCATTCTGTTCTACATACGTAAACTTATTGCTTATTTGTGTTTTTTTATATATATTTCCTGGGCTATGCATAGATCAGAATAATGATGTAATTTTGGCTGCAGTACGATGTGATTAGTTTTTAAATAAAGCTGAAATGGCGACGATAAATCACAAGATCAAAATCGAAATATTATTTCTCATCTCGCATAAGCTACACGGGCACTTCTGAAACAGCTAAGTGCATGGTTCCAGTTGGTTGTTTCCTATAAAGATGAGCCGGCAGGAAACTCCACGATTACTCTTTTGAAAATAATTGGCCTTTACAATGTTTATAAATAAAAGTAAGCATAGGAGGACAACTAAGACATTTTAACAAGTACAAGGTAATTAAGAGAATAAAAAATGTGTACAGATTTAAAATCTAAACGGCCTATAAATTCCTCTCATGCTACAAGGGATCATGTTGCGAGGGAGGTCCACTTTGGTTTAACATATAGGCCGATTTACCTTGATGGACGATGTCAGTTCTTAGTTATAAATGTATGATGCCAATAACGTGTTTTGATGGGGCATTAATGTGACCAAAACAAACAGCATTAATTTTATGACGGCGTGTGGCGTCACCTAGTATAATTCCATGTCTGATTTTTTTTTTCATGCTATGAAGTAGGCTGATTTTTTTTAAAGACGTCCTCAAGTGATGATCATAGGTCGGAATAGGTAGACTGAGTTGGGGTCATTGGGGGAATTGAATGATTATTTAAAAAAAATATACACAAATTATATTAAGTCGTAAAACCGTTTGATTTGGCTTCAATATTTTATTTTTAGCCTCTAATGAAGGGTATGTCATTAGAGGCTAAAAATAAAATATTGAAGTGTATTAATGCTTCGATCGGAATTTGATTGTTTTTATTTTTTGAACAAGTAAATAATAAATTACTTTAGTTTTATTACCTTCCTTCAAATGAATTGAGTAGTAATAATGTCACTACTAACATTAACAATATTTACTTGGATCCGGAATTACATTCCGGGAAAATGGCTTGTCCACGTTATTCTTTCTGTGAACCCGTCGTACGGCGACTTAATTCCATCCTTACATTCTTGACACCGCTGCGATCCGGACGAAGCGTTTCGCTTCTTCTTTTATACCGCGTACATCGCGTGTTTCCGTCACACTACAATTTGAGTGTCTTCAAAGCTAGAGTGAATAGGCTCTTAATAAACTAGCGCGCTTTACCATCAACGATCGCATCACTGCTTACCATCAGGCAGGATTGCGGTCAAGCGCTAGTTTATAATTTATAAAAAAAATAATTATGATACGAGTACCAGAAACAAACTACCTATTCCGACCTATGGTGATGATACATGCGGCAGTTGATTTTTGTTACTCGACCGAATTATACGGATCTAGATTCTATATTTGCTCCATGAGATTGTCTTATGTATAAATAAATTAATTCTCGCTTTTCTTAGTCACCCACTGTTTACTTAGTCTCCCTATTTTTAGACTATTAATCACACATCTACTACAAAATAAATATTCTCACCAACACTTTCAAACGGACGGGTTGTTTATCAATTGTGGTAAAACGCGTGAAGTCAATGGCTTCATCAAGGGAACAGCTGATATCTAAATCTGTCGTGAGCATGAGATCATTCGAAATTCGAATAGTGTGCCATAAACTACGTTTAATTGGTACGGCTGCTTCAGAATCTTACACGTATTAAGAACAAGCCAGTATTAAGTTGTGCCAATGAAATGGTAGGTTACCGTGTTTATTTGTAGAAACAAAAAAAAAGACCGTAACTTTTTAATAGTTGGACTTGATTAAGCTTAATGAAGAGTTATAGAATATTTGAACCTATAGGTATAGAAAACCAAATGTACGTATGTAGACGGCAACTGAGCGAGGTGATGCAATGTTAAACACAACAACACGACCAACGATGCTGAGCCAAAGGGAGATTGATCTGAAGACCCTCCACAACCAAACTCCCAACACAACAACATTTGACGCATCGTACCCGGCACACATCGCAACACAACTGCTCAGACCCGTCCTTCGTACGGCTTCACCAAACATCATGCCGGAACACGACAAATCGCTTGGCGGCAAGGCTTTGGCTTGGTTTGCATAAAGCCTCAAACTCGACTAGATGCGTATGCTAATTGCGATTTTATGTGTTCTTAAGACTTTGGTCTGTATAATAGACTCAACAAGTCCTAAGCTTCTAGTGTATGGTATTAAAATGTAGTACCTACATTGTTATTAGACTACTTCTTTTTATTCTTTAGCCTATAGAGGTCCACTGCTGGATAAAAGGCTCTCCTAAAGCTTTCCACTGTGACCGGCCTTGTGCTGCCCGCATCGATCGGCTTCCCGCTACCTTCACCAGGTCGTCGGTCCACCTTGTTGGGGGCCTCTTCCGTTACTTGGTTGCCACTCCTGAACCTTACTGCCCCATCGGCCATCGGTTTTATGAGCAATGTGACCCGCCCACTGCCACTTAAGTTTCTCTGCGAAATCGAATCAAAAATGCGAAGATCCGAAGAAAAACCAAAGTCACCGAGCTCTTCGAATCGCTAAAATTAAGTGGCAATGGGCTCAGAATATTTATCAACTCCCAATTACACATAGGTACACAAGAAAAAAGTCTATAAATTTTGTTATGGGCATTATTTATTCCCTTGTATTTAATTTTGGATATTTATTTACATAGGCTTAGTTTTAAAAACATTCATTAATTAACATTTCCATGAAATCTCACTTTGGTACATTAATGACTGCCATTGTGCTTTTTTCAGAATTTAAATGTAAAGAGATGGCCTGTAATACAGGTTTCAATAAACTTAGACCGGATGGAACTAATCTCTAATGCCGAACTATAATTACTTGCACACTGTAATAAAAATTGGTTTAAAAAAGTTTATTTTCGGGCACTATCATTGTTTGATAATTTTTCTACACTTGGCTGAATGTAGACCTTTTGTATACGTTTTTATTTAAAGTTGTACATTATTATATTAATAATAAAAAAAAAATCCATGAACTTGTGTCCTGTGACCTATGTCCTGGGTGTTTGCAGACTGTGCAGGCTTTGTAAGCAAATTACCGTGGCAGATACAGTAATAGCCATATAATTTAAAACACTCTATTTGTGTGAATATTTTTGAGCATGTCTTCTTAAAATTTCTAATGAACAAGAATCGTTGAAAGCTTTTCTTAGATCTTTTTCTTTACATATTTCCTATAGGAAAGTACCAGCGGAAATACTACCAACACTGACCTTCGACGGTCAACGTTTCTTATTTAATAGCTAACAAATAACGTAATAGTACGTTTTATTTGGCACTTACGACTTCCTCCATAAAATTGCCATCTGAACAATCCTCCAGTTTCGTTTCTTAGGGTTCTGTTCCCAATTTGAGTTCGTAATGTAATTGGGTCTCTCTGGTGTATTCTTATCAGAAGTTTCGAATTAACATTGCGATGTATCAGTACATTTGTAACTCGAAACTGCTAAGGACCTGTGAATGTAATGGGTGTTGCAAAATTGTCCTGTAATTTCGGCAGACCTTAAAATATGGTGTATCGAGCTTTTGAAACAGAACAGAGTCTACTAGACTTATTAACAATATCATCACCATCATCATCGTTAACCTTTTT
Organism: Sesamia inferens; assembly: GCA_037179545.1. Lineage (NCBI taxonomy): Eukaryota > Metazoa > Arthropoda > Insecta > Lepidoptera > Noctuidae > Sesamia > Sesamia inferens. Next base: position 9,669,174 of record CM073929.1, on the reverse strand, counting down.
TATCGTCCCACTGCTGGGCACGGGTCTCGTCTCATACGGAGAAGGATTGGACGTAATCACCACGCTTGCTCAATGCGGGTTGGCGATTTCAGACTTAGAGTCCAGGTTTTTCACCTTTTAATCAGTCATTGGTGTCCAAGATATAGTTAGAAAGTACATATAACTTAGAAAAGTTACATTGGTACTTGCCTGACCTGGAATCGAAGCTGCACACTCATACTTGTGAGGCTGGTGTTTTAACCACTAGACCACCATGATTTCAATATCATGCCACGTCTTTATTTCAAGTGTCAAGCTAAATAGGTCAATGGTTTTTATTATATCATCCAGTACCTGTCACTTGAGCTCCCGGAAAAGAATAATATAAGGGACGGAATAATAAGGTTATACTACTTATTATCACTGCTGGAACACACTCTGTGAGAAGGGGATCATTTCCACCATGTGAGCTGATTATGTACGCTCAGTGCAGTTTGATAGATAGATAATATAATTATTGCTGGCTAGCTCCAAAGTGAACGAAGCTGTTGGATAAGACCTAGTTTATTGAGTCGAAATTATTACAATAATAGTGAAAGATTAACAGATTTAACAGCCTCCGTGGCGTAGCGGTAGCGAACGCGGCCGTTGCGCAAGGAGGCGCGGGTTCGATCCCCGCACAGTGAAAATATTTGTATGCATGAATATAAATATTTGCACTGGTCTGGTCGTGCCTCGGAAAGCACGTTAAGCCGTTGGTCCCGGTTGCCATACGAATCTAGTGGCAGTCGTTACAGGTTGTTGGAGCTCTCAAAAGTCTAACAATTAGTCTAGCTGCAATGCTTCGATATCGCCTACGGGTTGTGGAGGTCAGACGGCAGTCGCTTCACGGAAAATATCGAAGTTTAGCCAAAATCAGCAGTTAGACTGGTAAAGCGAACCCTAGACTCCAAAGCTGAAAAAGCTTCGGATACGACTGGGATTAACGCTGAGATGAAGTGAATAGTGCAGTTTGATAGATGTCACATGTCTCCGAAGTTGTGGTTCTAGGACATGCCTGTTTCGTCACAATGCGGGATAGTCTATATCAAAACATTTTGGCACCGGACGGTTGAGTGCTTCCTCAAAATAGACTAATAACTTTGTGAAGGCTGCAGTGTAGTTCAGGTGCTTGTGAGAGGCCTATGTGTAGCAGCGGATGGCTTTCAGCTGAAATGCCGAAAGAGCGATAATGATATGAAGAGAGATAGTGAGTTTGGGTGAATACGGGAACTTTTCTCTAATAGGGATGTATTCAAGGTATGAAAATCAAAACAATAATTAGTTCGTCTTATAGATAATAAAAAAAAAAATTAAGACCAGTATTTTTTAGTTTGTTGAAATTACCAAAAACTACTGAGAGTTAGCACATTAAAGTTACGGAGTGGGGGCTAATTACGTCACGCCGTGGTATTTTTGTACCACGGCGTGGCGTCATGCGACATTTCAAATCAATATATCTTCCTAAGTATTTGAAAGAAAGAAAAAATAAAAAAAAAGTGTTCAATATTTTTCATAATTATATCTAATGGACATTACATTATTTTTTTGGATACAACCCAATTGTTCTTACTATGTTAATATTTATCAAGCAAAGCTGACAAGTTTTACTAGCCTTTTGGGACTTCGACAAAACAGAGAATCAAACGGTGTATTTGTTACTGTAAAAATTTGTTACTGGCTACGTCGCATTATATTGAAATTCTTGCCGCGTACATCGTAGAGCTTAATCTGAACTGAACGTAATTGCTCCTGTTGATTGATCTATGTTTACTGAAGCACGCACATAGATAGAAAATAGTAGAACCTTGAAATTGTATCCCAACGTAAAATAGTATTTTTAGTCCAAACAATAAATTATACGGTATGAGAAGTAGAAGTGCTGGTTTAGAATGAAGAATTGCAGCGAAAATAATGTAATGAATTTGATTATCTCGATGACAGTAGTTTCTACTTTATATTTCTTCTCATATTCTTAGCTTTCTTGAGGATCTTTTTCAATAGCATTTATCCTAATAAAACTCTTTATAACCTACCTATTTGTTTGGATAAATAGTTTTAGGGCCATTTCTGGTTACTACGGAAACCTTTACTGTACAAGCAGTTCGGCTATGGCATGACTTGCCCGTGTCCATAAGGCGTGCTCAAACTCTGTCCACTTTTAAAACTATGATCAGAAAGCACTTCCTCTCTCTTTAAACATGTCATTATATTTTATCTGCTCTTGTATAATATTTATTAATTAAATGTATATATTTAGTTAAACTAAGTAGTATGATACATTTAACGTACATATTTATTGTATACTCTATGTAAATAATACACTGTTGACTACCTACACTATTTCTCTCTCCTTCTCCTTAGTATTTCATCCAAAGGTTGTCTGTAAAAGATCGCTCTTAGCGATAAGACCGCCCATTGTGTCACCCTTTGTAAAATCTTTATATTTATGTTTCTGTAATCTATATGGTGTACATAATAAAGAGTATTCTATTCTATTCTAAAATCAGCACTGTTCTGTGTCTCTTTAGCGCAGCGTCATGCTAAATGAAAACCTTGCCACAGCCATGTCGTACAGCCGTCGACTATTTCTGCTGTATGCTTGTAAATTTCGATATATTTTTTTATCTATTTTTCCTTATTATAAGAATGAATTACATTTCTGTATGTAGGAACATGCTTTATGACAAATAAACATATTTTTCTTCTTACCTGTAGGTAAATGTGAAAAAGTGTCCTGCTATCACGTACATACTTTGTTATTACGTATTATTGGATTATTTTGCCCAAAGGAAACTTCTCGTATATCGCTATCTTGTCGACCCCGCCTTTGTAATTAAGATAATACAATTTTTCCTTATTAGTTTATCAGAGAAGATGTCCCATCGTGTTTCTATTTATGCACAGTCTAGCAAACTTTCCGGGTGTCTGACTAAATAATCTAGAGTATACAGTATTTTGCGGTCAGATAAACATTTCGGTCGCTCGGAGATATTCTAGCTCTACGTAAAGAAGAAAAATATTAGGACCAAATGAGAGGAAATTGAAGCAGTCAGTATTAGATGACGAGAATAAAACTTAATATTGTAAGGGACACTGTTGACGGAATAACTTTCTGTACTCAGACTTTGTTTTGGGAGGAAGGGACAACCAAACAGAGGGACAGTAGTTTATGCCATTCCTTACTAGTTATCACTTGATTGTGAGTGATAATTATTGAACAACAAAAGACTGAAATAAAGATTTATGGCTGTTTTAAAAGGGATAGCCACCATTTTATGGATTGAATATATACGTATGTTACACTCGCGGCCAGGAATCGTAACAGATGGCGAACTATCGTAAAGGAGAAGATAACTACACAGGGATATCACGACTCTCAGTAATGAGGAGAACGACTTGAGGAGGAGGATGATATTCGTACGAAAACTCTAGGACTGCATAAGATTAAAACAATTTGTAAAAAACACAGAACGATAGAATTTTTTCCGTCTTTAATTATGCGTAGACACTTGATGACATCACTGTCCTACATTGGACTTGGCCAAAATGGTTAACAATTAGACAATGGCTTTCGAATCGGTATATAAGCTAATCGTTTGAAAGTTTAGATACACTAATTAGATGTAATGTTTTGTATTGTTTTGATTCCATAAATTCTTCAGTGTGAAAGTAGTTTTCGGAAATACAATATTGTTTACTTTCTTTTCTTCCATATTGGTTTTTAATCTGTTAGTATTGTTTTAAGAAGTGAGTCATCACGCTGGAATACTGGCCTCATTTTTTTACAATTGGCATCTAGCACGTTATACGAGAAGGTGGTCGGCTGCCTGTGTTTGCCTTAATAAAGTAAGACTTCTAGCCAGAGATAAGCAGACTTAAAAACTAAGCGACTATACGCTAAAGCATCCTCTTAGGAAAGCTTGACTAAGGAAGTCGCTGGGAGGGGTCCGAATAGTAAAAATATTGACCTTCATTCACCTCTACTATCTATAACTTTTGCTACAAGAAACAAGCTTTCATGACATCGTAACAGAGACTTTATGCCACACGTCGAGTATTACCTAGATGTGTCAAGTTTAATGCGTCATTGTTTTATGTTTTACGTAGGATAGTACATATCCATTTTATTATCTTACAAGCATATCCGTTTATCGTAAAGAAAGTATTATTTTATTGCTCTTCCGGCTTTCGACGCTTAGCTTAAAAGGAATCTACATTGCTTTTGATCACTCACAAGTTACTTTACTGTTAGCTTACAATGACGTCATCATAAATATTTCCACGCATATACAGTTGCGTTTCGGCGAAGCGCCTACGATTGTTTGGTTTACCTCCTTACTAGTTTCGTCATCGTTTACTTTGCATTCATTTTAAGAATTACTGTTGCCATATTGTGACGTTGTTGGTGTCAATACTGCTTCACGTTTGATAAATTCAGCTTTTATTGTTGCTTAACATTTATCTATCAACGCTGAATGAAAATATCGTGAGGAAAATGTCCTAGAGGCAAAAAAAAAACTGTGAAGGCATGAGATATCTACCAACCTGCACTGGGCCCTCGTGGTAGATTGTGGCCCGCTCCCTCTCACAAAGAGCCAAGTCCTGTGCCCCAAGAGTGGTAACATTATAAGTTGATTATATTTATGTATCCAGACATTAACATTGATAGTTTCTACTTATAATTTTCTTTTTGAAGTGAAACTTCTTTACGCACGCTTGACTTGGGGAGTAAGCTGGCGAACGCGTGACGTAAGCGTTACGAAAAGTGATCGGGCAAGGCGAACGTAAGTTAAGTGGGGGATATAATCACAGAGGCGCCCGTGGCGCGAGCTTGGTACTACAAGGTCTACAACGAGTTTTTTTTTTCAATAAAAATAGAAGATGTATGCAAAAATATTAATTTACCAATGAAACCATGAAATAAATTTCAATATTTATAGAAAATTAATATATTATGTATATGTGTATACATGTATATATTGTACACACACATGTATATATATATATACATACAGATGGAGCGAAAGAAGTTTCACCTCAGTCGTGTGGTCATAAGCACACTCGTTTTTTGTTTCTTCTATTTGGAAAAGACGCCGCCTACTAAGTGTTTAATGACACTCTTGATTCAGTGACACTTGGAGCACTTTATGTGGCCTACGCAAAAACCCTCTCTAAGGTACCGTTTTGAATTGAGCTACTGACAAATGATTACATTAGATTTTTATGTCATTACGACGGCGACGAATGAATGTGATTCCGATAATTATCCTATTTATAAAATAAAGAATATTATTTCATTCTAGTGGGTCTATTTTGAATGTATAGTTTTGACAAATCTACGAAATTCATACATGTTACAAGATCATCATTATGATAACACGATTCAATTTGCGATATCAGATGTTGGCATTAGAGACAAGATTTTGACTTTGTAGAGTGTTAAATTATTCATGAGATCTCTTCAACTTTTCAAATACTGTTTAGTAAAGAGGTTACTAATATACAATTTGATTTTGCTAGTGCTTAAAAACTTTTCACGCCAATCTCTTTACATAAAATAATAATTTCATCAAGTGCCAAGAAGCAACTGCGAAGGGAAATGACATTGGGTGCCGAAAGTGGTACGATATATCAAAATGTTGTCATCATGTATCAAAGTGTTACCATCGATCAACCTATATCCGGCTCATAACAAAAATCCAATTGCAGTTGCAATTTCCCACAGAAAATTGGATTAGAACCTAATACGTACTGATTCAGACTTTTTAAATCAAATTGCTATTTGGATGGGTTTAAGTTAACTAATTTTTATCTTATGCCCAGTTCTTACATTGAAATATGTATAAATGGATCTAATGAACGAAACTATTTGGTAATTTCAAACAATTCTGTAAAGCTAATGGCCATATTAGGAACAGGATGCAAAGAGATCTTAAGGTTTTGTAGATCTCTATTTATCAGTATTTTATGGAATGCATGACCATTTATTTGGTCGTATGGGTGTAATTAGTTTGGATTTCTAAGCCAGCGTTATACGTGACTTAAAATTTGATTGACCCCTTTGTTCGTTAATCCCAATTCGAGCAGTTTGAAGTATTCTGTACCCGAAGAGGGACGAAAAGGGAACGGATACACACGCAAATGTACCTACATGAATATTCGAGACTAGTCAAAGTGAAATTCTTTAAAGTTTTAATTTAACAGCAGAAATTGAAATCGGTTTCAATGACGATAGAAATTTAGATCAGAGAAATTTTAAGATATAGCTATCCCAAGACACGATATTGGTGTGTACAAAAGCATCTATCTATGGATGGGACTCTCTTGGCACAAGAAATTGAAACTGTCGAATAGAACGCGAAGATATTGATGGATTTGTAAAAAAGTCTTTACAACAAATAAAAACAGTCTTTACACAACACAAACAGGCTACTGAATTAGAAGACAACCTCCGTGGCGTACCGGTTGCTAACGCGGCCGTTGCGAAAGGAGGCGCGGGTTCGATCCCCGCACGGTGCAAATATTTGTATGCATGAATATGAATATTTGCTCTGGTCTGGTCGTGTCTCGGAAGGCACATTAAGCCGTTGGATCCGGTTGCCATATGAACATCTAGTGGCAGTCATTACGGGTTGTTGGAGCCCTCAAAAATCTAACAATTGGTATAAATGCAATGCTTAGATATCGCCTTCGGGATGCCGAGGTCTGACGACAGTCGCTTCACGGAAAATATCGAGTTCAGCCAAAATCAGGAGTTCGGCTGGCAAAGCGGACCCCAACCTCCAAAGCTGAAAAAAAAAAGCTGCGGATGCAACTGGGATTAACGCTGAGATGATGACGATGACTGAATCAGAAGAAAATATGAACCAGACAATTATTTATATTCGGAGAAACCGGACATTTTAATCAACAAGACAGACGCAGAGATTGTTTAGTTTAATAAGGAACATCTGAATTTAGAAATCGATAGGAATGTCTCGATTATAAATGTGGATTGCAGAAGGGGAATACCAAAATAACTATGGATGGACTGAGTTAAACATATTATGACTAGGAATAAGAGTAAATGCCGATATTAAAAACTAATAGAGAAGTATAGAACAAAAATATATGTTGTACTCATCCCCAAAATATATATATTAGGATTAGGGCAAGAAAATTATGATTATATGTATATCAGCATTAATAAACGATTTTGAAATTGTGTTATGAAACTCTCATTGCATGGTACTCGTTTGTTATGCACTGTGCAGCATTCCTTCATTGCATTATTATGTAAATAATTTATGAGTGATCTACCGATGTCGGGAGCAGGGCGAAGCTACCGCTGGTTAGAGACAGGTACGATGCGGGCCGTACCGATTCAAGCCTTTTGAATCAGGCTCTTGATCCAACTGCCTAAAGAGAGCCTCGATAGATGTTGGTCGATTTCAGCTATCAGACCATTAGCCGATTCGACAATCGGTACAATGACAGCCGAGTTCACATTCCATATGTCAACAATTTCGTATGCCAGAGTCGAGATATCATATTGTTTCTCTTTTTCAGCTTTCAAGAAATTCTCGTCATGTGACATGGTAACATCGACATGTGGAATGGAATCATTCCGAGGCGCTCTGGTCGATCTATCACTACTATATCAGGCTTATTTGCAACAATAGTCGTGTCAATATTGATAGGTATATCGAGCCCAGTATAACGAGACATGGTCATTTTCAAGAACTGGATATCTTAGCCATACTCCTTACTACCCCCATCCCGAACCCTAGCGAAAGCTTGTTTCACAAAATCTATCTATTGCATACTTATTCTTTTTCTATAGCCATAAATATATATATTTGAAACTTTTCTCGCAACTTTCATTTTCCGTATATGACAATACGTCAATGCACATTTTTTCGATATTAGGGTAAAAATTTCTCAGTTTCACACATTATTTATTGTTTATTATATGAGTTTATTCTTTCCGATCTCAAATCTGTAAATAGGACTAAAACAAACAAACCTTATGAACACGACTGACTGGATAGTATATGTGCATGCATATATTTATACCAACTACCAAATGTAACTCTTCACTAATGCTGTTTGTAGAATTCCTAAGAGTTATGTGTAATTTTCTGAAGTTCGCTCTAATAATCTTAACTACATATTTTAGAAGGATGACGTCATCACTACCTAACCCGTTCATTAGCCTCGCGTTTTCTATATCATATTTCCTTGATCTGTCCGAATGTCATTCAACTTTTACACAGGAACTTCTGTAAATTAGGCAATTATTAATTGAATTCTTAACCACTGCGGTAACGACTGCGCTATTTACTACTGTGCTGGGTGTCGAGGGTTCGAATCCCGCACGTAACAAATACTTGTATGACCTATAAGTAGTTGTTCCGGGTCCGGATGTTTGTATATGTGATTTATATTTGTTTGTACCTATATGTGGTTGTTCCTGTGGCAACACTACAGCTGACAGCTGTTTAAATTTGTTCTTATATTTTTTTAATTTTAAATATTAAATTAGCTGGATTGGTAGACCTATTTCCAATTATTCATCAAATTAATGGAACAGTAATGTATATTTTGTGTTAAGTTCACATACATGGTGCGTATTGAGTGTAATTTTTTTCTATATAAATCGTTGACAGTTACCAGTACAAGTGAATCTTGCATTGTCATCTTGATATCAGGTGTAATATTTTGTATTTTACTTGCTATTAGTTTGTTTTCAAGCTTTATTTAAATCAGCAATTTGCGTAGTTCACTTTTAGAAAGGCTACTTATTGATGCCAATGACCTCTGAACGTAAACATAACCTTATTTTGGTTTGGTGACAGAACTCCCTTTTATTTACACCAAACTCGATTATTGGTCAACTTTTACTTTCAAATCATCTTTTATTTACTTAAATCTAAATCTCATTTTTCATTTTTACTAATTATCTTAATTTTCTACCACAACTACCGCCTCACTTCTAATTTCTTGTCACTTCCTTACCTACCTAGTTTCAATAATGATCATGACTCGTAGTACCCATGCTCGCCTCCAAGAGTCCAAACTCAAAGAGGCTTTGAGCCTATTAAAGGCTTCGAGGGAGTCCTGTGACCAACTACTTAAGGAAATCGATGACAATGAGAGAGTCCTCTTCAATGCCCACGAAGCAAATAAGAAGTTGAGAAATGAAATGGCTCAGTTACATACTCAATACACTGATGCCATAGAAGCCCGGGATAGGCTCCAGCTTGTTGTGGACGGGTTCAGCCAGTGTAGCTTAGAGTATGAACAAGTTCTTTGTCAGAAAGACCTCTTACAACAGCAGCTACAAGAGGCTCAAAGTCAAATTATACAACTCGAGACTTCCAATAACAACACCACTGCCTCGCTGAATCAGAGTCTATTTAGCGAGTTGATGCCTATTGCCCCCACAATGGTTTCTGCAATAAACCCCTCTTACACTATAGATTTGACTGATGACAATGATACAAAGTCATTAAATTCAGTGAGGGTAGTAACCAGCAAAAATAAATTTAAAAAATACATCAAAATTAATAAGTACATTGTCAAAACTAAAAAAAATGGTAAAAAGACAAAGGTACTTTATAAAAAGTGTTAAGTTAAACAGAGAAAGATTGAATTTGTTGAAACAATTAGACATGTATTCATATAACTTAGAGCAAAGTAATAGGAGGTACGACATTGACACGGAGTCATTGCAATCTGAACTTGACCATCTGCAAAATAAACTTATTTCTATGACTAATAAGTATAATACCTCAGAAGACCTAATGAGAGAATATGTGTTGGCGATGAATGAGCTGGTTAACTCACACAAAACCAACTGTGAGTGCGGTTTAACATCGAATGTGCTTACACTGGATCATTCGTTGACATCATGTGATACCACCTTGCCGCAGCCTTGTGTTGATGTTGTAGTTCCTTCTGCTAATAGTCCCAATAATCTTGATCCTAATGATCTTAATAATATTAAACAAAACTTGACTAATGATGTTGTGTTGTTCTGTGATGAGATAGGTAAGGGCTTGGGGCGCTTGTTGACTGATGAATGTCCAGGTCACTCAATATTGAACTACTGTATGCCTGGTTGTTCTTTATATGGAATTATGCAAAAAATTATTAAATGTAACTTCTCCCAGGATACAACATTGTTAATTTTTGTGGGTAGTAGGGGAAATGTGAGCAAAAGAGAACTGCTTAAGTGTTGTGAAACGTTAAGCAATCTGAATGTTGGAAAGGTTGTCTTATTTACATTCCCATACAGTGAACAGTTGCCACAGGAAGAAAATAGGATTAGATATGAACTAAACATGACTATGTCCAACTTGACATTTAATAATAAAATAGTACATTTAATTGACATAAATAATTATTTTAAGAATAATTTGTATTTGACAAGAGATAGACATAACAATGTTATGTATTATCTTTCTAATTATTATAAAAGACAGATAGCTGTGTCGCTATCATATTTTTTTTCTATTACAGCCAAGAATTTGGCTAAACAAATTGCTTCTTTTGAGCAATGCAATGACATTTTAATTAATTCTGCCAATAATTTGGTCCCAGTTGACATTATTAATAATTTAAATTAGAAATTAAGACAATAGAGCCAACCTCTAGCTACAATAATATACAGGATTGCAAAGGCAACTCGGGAGGAAATTTAAGGTCAATAAATAATATTAATTTGGTGCATCAAAATATTCAAGGATTTATGAACAAAGATTTAGAGGTAGATTTATTGATGAACCATTATGGTATTGATATTCTTTGCATAACCGAACATTGGTTAAAAAGTCACCAGTTCTTGTTCAATTTTAAGAATCACCAGGTTGGTAGTTCGTTTAGCAGAATAAATGCTATACATGGTGGCTCATTAATTTTAGTGAGTAACCTGCTCAAATTTAAAAATCGTAAAGACATTGTGAGCCTGTCTGTTGAACGAACAGCTGAAATTGCCTGTATAGAGTTGGAGGGCTTCGTTGTATTAAGTGTGTACAGACCCCCTTCAGGATTGTATGACTGCTTTGAAAAGGTAATGGATGAAGTTTTACACAAGATTTGTGTTTCGAACAAAGCCATTATCGTTTGCGGTGATTTTAATGTTAATTTATTAGAGAACTCAGGTTATTGTAATAAAATTATAAGTCTATTTCAGTCCTACAATCTTGTAAACCTATTTTTGGAGCCCACAAGAATAACACCTACTTGTGCCACATGCCTAGATAATATTTTTACAAACATAATACCAAGCCGCAAAGAAGTTGTATGTTTATTTGATTCTGATCACTGCGGACAAAGGATTACTATTCCAAACAATAGTAAAAAAGTGGCCAAAAAGGATATCACTGTTAACCCCAAAACTGAAAGCCGCTTGGAGGTTTTTAAATTTAATCTCATCAATAAAATGCCAGTCTTATCCAGTTATGTTAATGCTGATCCTAATCATCTCTATGATAATTTTTTTAATATATATTGTAAGCAATTTGATTCCACCTTTGTTCCCAAGACTATCTCTATTAATAGTAATGCATCTTTCTCTGATTGGGCTACCATAGGTATTCATAAAAGTAGAACTCGGCTTTATGAACTGTACAATGAGAGGACTTATATTAACACTGTTGAATTTAATTTGTATGTTAGAAAATACTCAAAATTATTTAAACAAGTTTGCTATATGGCCAAGTCACGTTACTTGAGTTCAAAGATAAAAAACAGTAGTAATGTAATTAAAACGACTTGGAAAATTATTAATAGTGAAACGGGAAGGTCCAGTGATAGAAATACTGACTATAGCCTGACGGTTAATGGCAACATAATAAAATCAGACTCGCAAGTCGCTGAGGTGTTTGAAAATTTCTTTTCGGATATTCCTGTTTTAACTACTAAATCCCTAAACTCATCACCTTCTGTTGCTGAGTCTTTGCTTAAAGAAAATGTTAATGTTTGTAATTCGGAATTTCACTTTGAATATGTTACCAGTAAAGATATAATTAAAATCTTTCACACTCTCAATATAAAAAAGACTGCTGACCTATGGGGTCATTCGGTGGAAGTTGCGAAGTCTATTATTGATATTGTGGCACCCACTCTAGCGGTTATCTTTAATACTTGTATTGACTGTGGAGAGTTTCCTGATCTCATGAAAAATAGTAAGATAATACCTTTGTTTAAATCAGGCAGTACATCAGACCCCACAAATTATAGACCTATTTCTGTACTACCTACCTTTAGTAAAATTTTTGAGAAATTAATTTTAAACCAAATGCTAAGTTTTTTTAATAAACATAAATTATTACATAGCAAACAGTTCGGTTTTACAAGGGGTCGTTCAACTACTGATGCCGGTGTTGAACTTCTATGTCATATCTACAATGCATGGGAGGATAAATGCGATGCCTTGGGCATTTTTTGTGATTTGTCCAAGGCATTCGATTGCGTTCTTCACGAGACGTTAATCAGGAAACTCCGCCACTACGGGATCAGGAACTCTGCATTGGATCTTATTACATCCTACTTGAGTGGTAGGATTCAAAGCGTTGACGTTAATGGAAAAAGATCATCCGGATCTTTAGTAACAATGGGAGTCCCACAGGGGTCAATTCTTGGTCCCTTTTTGTTTCTTGTTTACATTAATGACCTGCCGTACCTCATAAAGGATAATCACGATATAGTGTTGTTTGCAGATGACACTTCACTTTTATTTAAACTTAAACGTCAGCAGCAGGTCACTGATGATGTAAATAGCGCGATCTCCAAAGTAGTCCACTGGTTTAATGTTAATAATTTACTCTTAAACGAGAAAAAAACCAAATGCATTAAGTTTACTCTACCTCACGTTAGGCAGGTGAAAACTAAAGTGTTGATAAGGGGCGAAGAATTGGAATCTGAAGACAGCACAGTGTTCTTGGGTATAACTCTGGATGCTAAGCTTCAATGGGGTCCCCATATAGAAAAATTGTCAAAAAAACTAAGTTCTGCTGCATACGCAGTTAGAACAATTCGTAATTTGACTGATATTGAGACGGCCCGTTTAGTGTACTTTGGCTATTTCCATAGCGTAATGTCGTACGGCATTCTGTTGTGGGGAAATGCCACTGATATTCAGACAATATTTGTTTTGCAGAAACGAGCTGTTCGTGCAATTTATAAATTAAGTCCAAGACACTCTCTCAGAGAAAAATTTAAAGAAATTAATGTACTGACCGTGCCGTCTCAATATATTTATGAAAATCTTTTGTATGCTCATAAAAATATAAAATTGTATAAGAAATACAGTGATGTCCATAATATAAATACTAGGAACAAGCACAAATTTATTGTACCTACAACAAGGCTCAAGAAAATAGGTGGCTCTTTTAGATGCCAATGTATACATTTTTACAATAGACTTCCAGAGGTGGTTCAAGATCTGAGCCTGAATAAATTCAAATGCTTCATTAAACGTAAGTTGTGTCAGAAAGCATTTTATAGTGTTAAAGATTATATTGACGACAAAAAGGCTTGGGCTTGAGCTGCGTCCGATTTCTATGCTTACACTGATTGTTCTTTGATTTTTCCTCTCGTAGTTTAATTTTGCAATTGTTTGTTTTTTTTTAACTCAAAGCCAGTACACACTATGTAGCCAGGCATATTGTACGTTACGGAATTGCATCGCTGACAGGGGTATTCGGCACTGGTGCAGCTGCACAGGAGCTAAACTTAGCATTCGGGAACACCGTTGGAGCTGCTGAACCTTGGACAAAACTGTCTTTGCATTGTGTAGATTCAATTTCTTAGTATTGTATAATTGCATGGAACACGTGTGAGCACGATCTATTTGCTGTAAAGCATCTATTTGTTGGGTTAGTCGTTTATTGACTTGATAGTGCTATGGCTGTTGAGAGTATGTCATGCTCACTCAAATGTCTCGCTGGTGGTGGCGTGTGTTTTGGGTCATTAGGTTCCCTTCAATATGGTTGAGCTGAATGATGCTGATCCATACGTCATGTTCGTGAACGGACGCCGTCAGAGGGGACTGGTCATCTCTTAGCTGCTACGGCGTATTTTAATTTCTGAATTGTTGTTTTTTTTTTTTTTCTATAATGGACGCTCTCAGCGTACAATATATTTCTGCATCGTTCTCACACGATTGATGTCAAAATGAATGATCTAATCAAATATTTGTATCAATAGCTTGATATTTTAAAAGAGTGTCCATGGAGTTTCTTGCCCGTTCTTCTCCATAGGTGCCTACTCTTTGGAATGGGCGACTAGCTTCATCTTACTGACTGACCGACCTTCTGACAATTCAAAAGTGCCTGTAACTGGTTTATTTGAAATAAATGCTTTGATTTTGATTTTTATTTTTGATTTTGATTATATCATCATGGCATCGTTTTTTAAAAAGAAAAAAAAAAGAAATTCAGATTTGAGTCGAATTAGTTTGGAAAGCTTTCTCAGCCCCTACGCAATGTGGTTTCACCCGCGCTTAAGAGGGTACTTTTTTTTTAATAATTATAAACTAGTGCTTCATCGCAATCCCGCCTGATGGTAAGCAGTAATGCATTCATTCAAAAAACTGAGTGAATAGGAAGGATGACTGCAGTTGAGCGAGGTGATGCAATGTTTAACCCAGCGGGAGATTGAACTGGAGACCCTCCAGGACCAAACTCCCGACACAAAAATATTTGGCGCATCGTACCCGGCACACATCGCAACACAACTGCTCAGACCCGTCCTCCGTACGGCTTCACCAGACATCATGCCGGCATGATGACTGGGAAGAAAATGATGAATGAATGAATGAGGGAGAAGAGAGAAAAATTAGAAAATTATTTTTTTTACCACTACAGTCATGAATCATCATGACTCTAGTGCTGCCGAGGAATTTGAAATCGAAGTATTTGAAGAAACTATAGCCGTCGCGCCGCTTCCAACCTCTCTCTGTAAAGTGCGAAAGGGACAGTTGCAACTCAGGCTGATTTTACCAACAAAAACGTTGACCAAAAGACGTTTCGTAGTCCGCTGTTTTCTTTTTCACAACACGACAGATCTCAATTACTTTTATATCAAAAGTTAAAGGATGAGTATACCTACATGTGCCTCTATTATTTTCTTTTTTGTCAAAATCACATTTGCCTAATTGTCGTCTGAACATCGCGGTAAAATGGGTTATTTTTTGGGATTTTGAAATATCATAATTCTTTTATTAATTAAGTTTTCGAAAAAATCAAATGATAGGGGTCCGTATAATGAAGGTGTAAAATTTTAGAAAAAAAATTGCCCTATAAGCGTTATCCACGAAGAACACAGCGGAATACGTTTATATGGAGAAAACGTAACTAGAGTCCCCTCTTAAGTTGCGATACCGTAGGAATATCGGAATAAAAATGTGTATATTGTAATCTTCATTTCCTACTATCTGTGTGGCCATCCAAATTCATCCAGCTGTTTTTCGTGGAAGAGAAGTAAACGTTAGTCCATCTATACATATAAACTTTCACATTTCACAATGTATTCTAAATAAAATCATTAAGGTTAATTTTATTGCCATTTTACTATCGGATAAGAACACCACAAAGTGTGGTAAAACAAATTTATTACCCGGGAGCTCTAATCGACTAATGTTACATTTATTGAGTCAAAGCATTACTTCTCATCCGTCTACATGGGCCCGATTCTTTGATGCTATTTCATATTTCACCAAAATTAATCTGTAATTACAAAGAGCTTTGAAAACAAAATTGAAGCACCTTCAATTTAATCTCAAGTAGTCGAGTAAAATTACGAGAACATAAACCACTTATACCATTTTTGTATAAAAGGCTTGAGTACTACTGAAGCACAGATTTTTATAACCAGGATAAGTATTTACTCACAGTAAGTACTTTATCAGTACCAAAGCTAATCTAATCTTACGGCCTTCCCATCCTGTGCTTGAGTGATCTTTGAAACAATATTTGAATATCAAAAGGCAAGGGTTATTAAATCTGATTGATGGCCAACCCCGAGTCAGTTCTTTTTTTCTTTTGTTGTATTTTCATGGCCTTTTACGTCATCATTGGTTATGGCCTCAATTTGATATGTTATTAAATTTACTGCTTCTTATACAAAATTGTAATTTGTATTACTGTTTGTTTAGTAATTAAACTGAAAATATTAACTCCAATATGATCAGCCTGTATTCCTACTACTTAGATACAGGCTTCCGGAGTAGCCCGTAATCCACCACACTGGCAGAGTACGGATTGGTAGACTAACCTGCGATCTTCGATCTTTTTTGCTGGTTTCTTGAAACTTGGCTACAGTGGTTATGGAATAAATTATTTACACAAAGTAAAGCGTCTGAGTTCGAAACATAATCGAAATTAAAAGTCATTTATTCAAATTAGGCTGAGGAAGTCAATATTAATAAGAAATCATTTTTATTTCGGACATAAAAATCCATACAGTGTTAGTAACATACAAAGAAAACAAAACTTAATGCCTAGTGTTAGTAATTATTATAGTGTGCACAAATTTTTAAATTATTAGAGAGCCGAAGCTCTCAGCTACAGTTTTCAGGATGCTGTTTTGACTGTCCCTCACTCTTCTCAGCAACGACGCGGTCTTTTTGCATATGATTGCATAAAAACCGTCGGTACGGGCTTGCGCAAACATTTCCGACGCACTACAGTAACGAGGCAGTCTCAACAACATCCTGAAAGCATAATTATATTGGACACGCAGGACGTCCAGCGATCTTTTAGTATAATCGACCCACAGACTATATACAGAGTGGTGCTGACAATACGACAATAAATGAAAACACGAACAATGTTGGTTCATAGGAATAATCCTAAACTATAGAAAAAAAAAACCTAGCATCAAAAATAAAAAAATGAAAATTTCAAACAAACTAAATCGCATAAAATTGCAAACGGAATAGAACATCCTTTAAAAATATTGGTTCACTGACCTCAGATCGGCGGCAGCGCGATCCTGTGACACTACAACACCATTTAAATGACCAAGTAGTCAATTATTGTATGCCTGAAGCATCTTATAGTCAAATTATAGATAAAGTTATAAGTGGTAATTACAGTCCATCCACAAATATTGTTATTTTGATTGGGAGAAGGGGAAATGCAAACAGTGTAAAGATAAAGAAATATTTTGAAAATCTGGCCTCATTAAATGTAAACAAAATAGTTTTGTTTGCCTTTCCTTATGGCAATGGCCTGTCACAGACCGAAAACAGAATTAGATATAGATGTAATATGACATTACAAACTATGACTTTGTATAATGAAAAATTTGAATTTATTGACTCTAATGCACTCATTAGTCAAAATTATTTTACGACCAAAGATAACTATTATCTTTGTAATTTTTTAAAAAGACAGGTAGCAGAATCGCTATCATACTATATATATAAGTCAGCCAAGTGTTTGGCTAACTATGCTGCTTCTATTGAGCAGTTAAGTAATACACTTAGTGGTAATGAGCAGAGCTTGGAATTTGTTCCAAGTTATTTAAATTGCAATTTGAGACAATAGAGTCAACCTCTAGCACTATTTTGAATAATGAATTAGACATGTACCCATTATCAAGGGACATTGAGACAATAGAGTTGAACTCTAGCAGAGATGTGAACCTAGAAACATTAATATCACACCCAATAAATTTTAATTTTCAAAATCTAATCAATAATAATAACCTTAAAATTGTTCATCAAAATATACAGGGTGTGATAAATAAACAATTAGAATTGGAGTTGTTCATGAACTGTAGTTATATTGATATTGTTTGTCTTACTGAACATTGGTTAAAAGCCCATCAGTTCATGTTCAGCTTTAATAACCATCAGATTGGTAGCTCATTCAGCAGAGTGAATATGATAAGGGGTGGCTCCCTAATAATTGTTCGCAACAATATCAAATTTAAAGAACGGGCTGATATTGTAAGCCTCTCTGTTGAGCGAGTTATTGAAATTGCTTGCATCGAGCTCGAGCGGTTCATTGTAATAAGTGTCTACAGGCCCCCATGTGCTTCCTATGATATTTTTGGAAAATATATGGAGGAAGTTTTATTAAAGACTTGTCACAGTAACAAAACAGTTGTTGTCTGTGGAGACTTCAACATTAATATTCTAGAGAAATCAGCTACAGTGAATGAATTTATCTCATTATTCAAGTCCTATAATTTGTACGCAAGATTCTTTGAGCCGACTAGAATAACTGCCACAAGTGCCACCTGTTTAGACAACATCTTTTCTAACCTAAGACCTTCTGACCATTTAATTATAAATGAGTTAGACTCTGATCACTGTGGCCAGTTAGTTACTTTTCCTCAGAAGAGTGAAGTCAGAGCTCAAAGAAAACTTGTGAGTTTTGTTCCTGTAAATGAAAATCGTTTAGGACAATTTAAAAATAATTTAATTGAAAAGCTACCGGGCTTGCCTCATCACACCAACCCGGATCATGCATATAGTATACTATTTAACTTGATTAATTGTGAATTTATGAAAGTTTTCACAAAAAAAACATTGCCTGTTAGCGACCGCATTATATTTAGTGACTGGGCAACCCCAGGTATTTATAAAAGCAGGGGAAAAATGTATGAATTGTATCAGGAAAAAACATATAACCATGATGTAGCTTTTCAAGAATTCGTTAAAAAATATTCAAAAACTTTTAAGAGAGCCTGTTCCTCAGCAAAAGCCATACACATTAAAAATAAAATAAAATCTTCTAGAAATAAAATCAAAACAACTTGGCAAATTATAAATTCTGAAACTGGAAGAACCAAAGTACAAAATCGCGATTTCCATCTTAAAATTAACGATGAAGATATAAAGGCGGACTTGGAGGTAGCAACTGAGTTTGAGAATTTTTTTACTAGTATTCCAATAATAACAACAAAAACTTTGTCTTCTTCCTCCACTTCTGCCTACGCCATACTAAAAGAATGTGTTCCAGAATGTAACAAACACTTTGAATTTACGTTTGCGACTGCTAAAGACATTATAGAATCTTTTAAGGATCTTGATGTAAAAAAAACTGCCGATCATTGGGGTTTGTCAGTATATACTGTAGCTTCAATAATAGATGTTATCGCACCTTTCTTAGCAATTGTTTTTAATTCTTGTGTCACATCTGGTATATTTCCTGATTTGATGAAACTTAGCAAAGTAATTCCACTGTTCAAATCTGGTAGTACAACTGATCCCACGAATTTTCGGCCAATTTCTATATTACCAACTTTGAGCAAAATTTTTGAAAAATTAATTTTGAAACAGTTGTTGAGACATTTCAACTTATATAATTTATTGCACGTGAAACAATTTGGTTTTACAAAGGGTCGTTCAACTACCGATGCGGGCGTGGCGTTGCTAAAGAACATATTTGGGGCCTGGGAGGAATCGCAAGATGCTCTTGGTATTTTTTGTGATTTGTCCAAGGCCTTTGATTGCGTACATCATGATACTCTTATTAGGAAACTGTACCATTATGGTTTAAGGGACAGAGCTCTCGACCTTCTGACTTCTTATCTGAATAATCGAATTCAGAGGGTTGATGTTAATGGCAACAAATCTGCAGGATCTGAGGTCACCATGGGCGTTCCGCAGGGCTCAATTCTAGGTCCTTTCTTGTTTTTAATTTATATTAATGACTTACCTCATCACGTGAGGGATAATCACAACATAGTATTGTTCGCGGATGACACTTCTCTTATTTTCAAAGTCAAGCGTCAGCTAGCAAATTTTGACGAAGTTAACAATGCACTTTCGAAAGTTGTCCATTGGTTTAATGTAAATAACCTTCTTTTGAATGAAAAAAAAACTAAATTCATTAAATTTTCTACGCCAAATGTCAGGCAGTTAAGTACCAATGTTCAACTGAATGGAGTAGAGTTGATCCCTGTCGAGTCGACAGTTTTTCTTGGATTGACTATTGACTCCAAGTTACAATGGGGTCCTCACATTGAGAAGCTGTCGGGTAGACTCAGTTCTGCCGCTTATGCTGTTAAGAAAATTAGACAGATAACTGATGTGAATACAGCCAGAATTGTTTATTTTAGTTATTTTCATAGTCTTATGACTTATGGGATTCTTCTCTGGGGAACTTGTGCGGACATCAATACCATCTTTGTTTTACAGAAAAGGGCTGTTCGAGCCATTTACAACCTTGGTCCTAGAGATTCTCTTAGAGAAAAATTCAGAGAGGTGAACATTCTGACTGTAGCTTCGCAATATATATTTGAAAATCTTATGTATGTACATAAAAATATATCTAATTTTAAGAAAATAAGCGAAGTTCATAATATAAATACCAGGAACAAACACAATCTTGCTGTACATCACACTCGTCTCCACAGAGTAGGCAACTCGTTCATGGGTCAATGTATACACTTTTACAACAAGCTTCCCATGGACATTCGAAACTTACCCATTAAACGATATAAAACCTATATAAAGGCCAAACTTTGCAAAAAGGGGTATTATAAAATCTCAGATTATTTAGAGGATAGAGAGGCTTGGGACTGAGCTGCTCGCTCTGTTAAGCATTGTTATTAAGCAATATGCGTAATTATAATGTAAATTATTGTAAACATTTTCATTTTTAATGTCTGGACTTTAAAAAAGACGATGATCCCTGAGTTTGTTTCGGCTATTTCTTCTCAGAGGTAGTCAGTTAGGAAATGCCGGCTTCATCTAGTTTAAAAAAAAAAAAAAAAAAAGAAAAAATAAAAAAAACATGACGTGTAAAAGTGATCGGTGATCCTACTTGCTTAATAAACGATTTCATTTCATTTCATTTCATTTCATTTCATTTCATTTCATTTCATTTCATTTCTGTATCGACTTGCTTTTTTCGCGCCATTATTATTATAGTTTGGTACCGCAGAATACGGCGGTCAATAACCTGTAAGCGCTTCATAATCAACAAGTACGTCATGTAGAATCTCGTTTTCTACATGACGTACTTTTTGATTATGAAGATGAAAAACAATTTCGTGTGACTAAACTAATGGACATATTTATATGATTTTTATGGGCATATTGTCAGCAGCACTCTGTATAGACATTACATAAGACAGTCCCTCAAAACGCCCGCCCTTCACCACTTCCTATTGCGCTCATTGGTAAGAAGAAGTGGCGGAACTAACTCCCCAGCAGCACAGCTATCTGTTCATTTAAAAAAAAAACATGACTTTATACAATACTATGTACAGCAATCAACGCAAAAACAATGAAATTATTTGCCATATGCTAGCCAGCCATGACCACCAGCAAAGCAAAAATAAAAAATCATTAAAATGGAAATGTAAATAAGTACAAACTTATTTCCTAAATAAATGAACCGGGTCTTTTTTATATACCAAAAATAAAGGTATAAAGGGCGTGATAGCTCATATATTTATGCATATAACAACAAACACATGAGTTTATACAAATCAAGATCGTTGTTACAGTGTCACCACTGCACAATTCATCAACCACCTAGCCTTTTTGCAACTACGTTGGGGTCAGCTTCCAGTCTGAAAAGTCTGATTCAGCTGAATACCAGTTTTTTCCATGGTGTGACTACCTATTAAACCTCCACAATCCAATTATTGGGTAATAAGTTTCCCCATTGCTAAGACTGGTGATAGATTTACGGAATTCTGATGACTCGTAATGACTGTTAAAGATCTACGAATTTCCAACCGTGACCAACAGCTTAACGTGCTTTCCGAGGCACGGAGGGTATATAAAGATGGGCACCCATCCATAGACCAATCGCAGCAAGCGTTGCTAAGGCTAAGAACTCACGAAGCAGTTTTCACCCGCGCCCGCCGTGGTGGCGGAATGGAGTTTTATTTTCAAAACTCACGAGACCGGAGTTTTGTGCGATTACGCAGGCGTCGCGGTAGCAATTATCGCCCGCAAACTTGGCGGTTGATTATCGCAAGACTATGAAGAGTTCCAGACTACGACCAGTTTCTTGTACCAAAGTAAATAGAAAATCGACTTCAAAATTGTTATCTATTTTGATAACAAACGTACACAAACGCTCCACTACCAGTCACTACGCTACCAGTAATAACAAGTTACTGACTGGTTGGCGTCGGATTTCTGTTAACCCCCCTTCCCCCGTTGCCTACGGGGTCAGCCGCCAACCGATCGCAGAACGCGCGGGAGCAAACCGCCGTGGCTGCGGGACCGCGACCCGCGCCCGCCGCCGGTACAAGTTTACCGCCGGTGCAGCGGGACACGCAAACAACCGCGCACACCGCGGGCGTAAAACGCGTCGTGAAATGTGTTTTAATTTTTTACCTATAATTATATCTGCATTCTACAGAAGCTGCGGGCCCGCAACCGTGGCGGACCCGGGTGAAAACCGTTCCGTGAGTTCTTAGCCTTAACCTGATTCGATCGACCCATGCGGTTGTTATTTTGCTACAAAAAATAGGCGAAGAGTAGCCAGCCTGTCAGTTTTCTACATATATGATGCTTTTTGGAGAGTGTGCGAGGGATTTGCATGACTTAATTCCCCCATCTCCGTTCCATCATCGCTCGACCCGTCGTACGGTGAGTATCCACCCTTATGTTGTTGACACCAACGATCCGGACGAAGCGTTTCACCTCGTCTTTTATAGCGTGAACATCGAGGGAACGGAACAATTTGCCAGCGGCGGTGTTTCTGACTACAATTTAAGTGTCTTCAAGAGAGTGAAGAGGCTCTTAATAAAATAGCGCGCTTTACCATCTACGATGACATCACTGCTTACCAACAGGCGGGATTGCGGTCCAACACTGGTTTATAATTTAAAAAAAATGAATCTCTGTTTCTAGGTCCTGTAATTATAGGGCGGACATACAACAGAGAGATAAAAATACCCTGAGTCCTTTAAGAGTGTGTATAGATAAGGTCACTTAGTATCGTCATGGAAACGAGCGTAAGCCTATTTTTAATAGAGAAGCTACGAACTACGTTCCTGTAAGTGATACCATACATTTATTTAAAGCTTTCATGTATATTATTTTCCCGTAACCTTATAATATAACAGCCGTTCCACGAAATCATTATTTTTACTTTCAGAAAAACACCGTATTTTTGTAATATTTTTTTAATGATTATGTTTGTGCTGGCTTTGTAATAGATAAACATTTGTTTTACTGATCCCCTGTTGCTATATGTGGCGTTTACTGTAAATCTTACCGTGAAAACTGTACTTCAATCGGAATAAGATACTACGTATATATATAATCGATGGTAGGCCATAACATCGGCCGCCGGCAGAAGTTACCACCCACCAGACAAAGTCTTGCCGCCAAGCGATTTGTCGTGTTCCGGCATGATGTCTGGCGAAGCCTCACGGAGGACAGGTCTGAGCAGTTGTGTTGCGATGTGTGCCGGGTACGATGCGCCTAATGTTGTTGTGTTGGGAGTTTGGTCGTGGAGGGTCTTCAGATCAATCTCCCTTTGGCGCAGCATCGTTGGTCGTGTTGTTGGGTTTAACATTGCATCACCTCACTTTTTCTGAGTGAATAGACTCGGATAGGAAAAAAAATAAGTGTCTTCAAAGCTATATTTAATCTCATAATTACATAACTAGTGTGCTTTAACATCAACGATTGCATCAGTGTTTACCATCACGCGGGATTGCAGTCAAACACTAGTTTATAACATAAAAAAACTGCTATAGTTTGGCCGTGGAAAACACCTGTCAGTGCAAAAATTCGAGTGACTTAGTTTACTTTTGATTAAGGCAAGTACTGGAAGACGCAGCGTAGGGAGGCCTCAAGGTGGACCGATGACCTGGTGAAGGTCGCGGGGAGCCGAAGGATGCGGGCGGCGCAAAATCCGGTCATCGTGGAAAGCTTTGGAGGAGGCCTTTGTCCAACAGTGGACATCTATAGGCTGAAGAAAAAGAACAAGAACAATAATAATAAATTGTTTATTTGTCAGCTTTGTACATAATTTTTAAAACATTTTGCTTAATCCTAAATAGTACTGATGAATAATTTGCCTGAACTAGCTGCATATTAACTAAATATTAACATATCAAAAGGCACTTCGCTTATTTAGCTCGATTGATGACACCAAAACCCGTGTGCTGCATAGAAAGCGGGTTCAGTGCCAAAATGTAGGTGCATTCGTCATGCATTAACTATTAATGTTAATGTAAGGTTGATAATAGACAGGACGTGCTTTATAATATTTCATTGTCATTTCGGCAAAGCTGTTTTGTTTTATACGTGATTATCTGAGTATCTTCTTCTTCTGCTTTAGCCTATAGACGTCTACTGCTGGACAAAGGCCTCCCACAAGGCTTACCACGATGACCGGTCTTGTACTGCCCGCATCCATCGGCTTCCCGCAACCTCCACCAAGTCAACGGTCCACCTTGTTGGGGGCCTCCCTACGCTGCGTTTTCCGGTGCGTGGCCGCCACTCTAGAATATTACTGCCCCATCGGCCGTCGGTTCTACGAGCAAGGTGCTTCTCCCGCTATCACACTAGAAGAACTATGTGACTTTGGTTCTTCTGTGGATCTCCTCATTTCTGATTCGATCGCGCAGAGAAACTCCGAGCTCTTTCCGTCGCCCTCTGTGTTGAGCTTTCGTGTGAGGCCCATTGCGAGCGACCATGTTTCAGTTTCGTATGTCGTCACTGGCAACACACACTGGTCTTCTTGGTTATACGAATCTGAGAGGCAAGTTTTGTACTTTCGAGAACAGTCGCAGTCTCATTCTTCAGCCTTTATCTGTCGAAAACACCTCAAATATTCCTACAGTTTAACAAGTTATTAACGATTAGCGGCCGCCAGCGACTTCGTTCGCGTGGAGTTAGTTATGCTCCGCTCCTATTGATCACAGCGTGATGTTATATATCCTAAAGCCTTCCTGGATTAATAAGCTATCCAACAAAAAAAAATTCAAACCGGACCAATAGTTCCTGAGATTAGCCCATTCAAACAAACAAACTCTTCAGCTTTATATGTTAATATAGATAGAGTATAGATTAAGCTTTATAAGTTCGAAAAATTTGCCATTTCAACAACGTAAATAACGCAATGAATGTTATTGAACCCTGCCGGGGTCTCTGTCTCTAGTCCGCTATTTTTATAAATTTGTCATCTAACACGATTACATTGTCATTATGCTAAAAGTTCCTAATCTGCTAAATTCATAATGATCGATAAAATGTCGGTCGTCTCCTAATGGAAAGGTGGCAGAATGACACTGCCTTATTATAAAACCCGTCACTAGAAATATTTTTCTAAAACTGCTACTTAATTTGAACATTTATTAATATGGAGTGGAGTGTATTAATAAATGTTCAAATGGCGTCATTATGATTTGATTGACCACTGGAAAATCATATTTTGTTAGTAAATTACGACACTTGTTAAATCGATCATTATGACATCACTGATCGACCATTCTGACACTATTGTAATAGCAGACTAGGCATGGATGATAATGATGATGGCCCCTGGTCATCATCATTATCATCATCATCATTTCAGCCGAAAGACATCATTTATTATAATATAATATTACGTATTTTGAAAGACTGTATTGACGTTTTTATCCTTAGGGTCAAATAGATAATCGAAGTTATAACTAGAAAAGGTAAAACTAAATATAGTTGATCATCACACTACTACAGTACCTACCAACCAAATTAGTCATTATATAAATATACAGCAACCACATGTTTTTTTCTGTAAGTCATAAGTAAACAGATAACCCTATGCTCCCGTCGTGTCTAAGCTTTAATCGGACTGAGTCACTCAATGACATAATGCACCACCGGTATGAGTACAAAAAGTAATTAATTCAATATGCAATGGGTGACTGACTCACTGACGGGATAGCGTCCAACCGCTCATTCGCAAACAACATATTAATTTATATTTTATACGAAACTTTCATATGTAGACAACGCTAAAAAATTTACAGTAATTCCACTTGTATATACACTATATAATGTTCTATATAATTTACTAGCGCTCCGATACGTGCTTCGCTACGTATAAGTGAAATAAATAAATTTATTGGATCATTAAAATTATTTATTCAAAATTTTTTTTTTTTTTAATTGCTAGCAATTTTAAAACCAAAATATTTAGATTATTAAACAAACGACTGGGAGTACCAACTCTCGAACAGGCCACATAAAGTTGGCCATTTCAAAACATGATTCCTCCAAATTCAGACCACAAACGTGAAATAATTGCCCTTGGGCTTTGTTGATGGACATAGCAAATGATAAACACACAGGATATTGTAATCGTTTGAACTCAAATGGCATATCAGTTGGGATCATAGGGATACGCGGTATTAATCAGACTTCTCCTTTTGATTTGCCAGTTAAGATCGTAGCTTCAATTAAATTTGGCAATAAGTTTTTCACTGCCGATCTGGTGCCATAACACAGTTTTGGTAGATTATAAAATTACAAAGAAAATGGAAGTTATATACAGTTATATATATATATATAGATGAGATGATGATCCACCGTTCATTGAATTCGTTTGTTACAAAATATGTGATAAATTAAAAACCGCTTGACCGATTCTATTCCAACTTCACATAAACCATCCACTAATTACTCCAAACAATGCCTAAACATTTGGTTTGGATAGGTGAGTCCGTTCTTGAGTTATAAAATTACAAAGAAAGTGGCATTGATATTTATATATTTAGATAATCGAAATAGTAACCGAATAATTCCTAAACTATTTGTCCTTCCCCTAGGTATTCCATAGTAGGTATCCATATTGATTCTCCAGATCTTTTGCAGAAAGTTAAAACTATTGCTCCAAGTAGACTACCCAGATCTGACACTTATGTACCCTTCTGTCAAACTCTGTCAAAAAGTAACCTAGGACATTTCTCCACCATCAACCGACTAGGTAAACAATACAATGCCTTAGTCAAGAAAAACACAAGCATTGATATTTTCTCAAATAAATACTCCGTCTTCCGTCGTAACATTTTATCATGGTTCACCATCTAACAATGATTGAGCCCTGTCCTTTGTCCTTTAAATTCTATGTTCTGTATAAATTGCATTCTTGTTGTCTTTTCTTTTAATATTGTAGAAATGAATAAAAATCCGACCACAAAATGATATATTCTGTGGCAACCTATAATTAAGTCTGCACTCAACATAAGATTTTATATCATTGTAATATATAAATGTAACTAGTGTAACAATTGTTTATTGGTTGTCCTAAATAAATAAATAAAAAATAAATAAAATAAAATAGAAAGGTTGTCTGTGAAAGATCTCTTAGCGACCGCCCATTGTGTCACACCTTGCAAAATCTTCATATTTATGTTATGTAATCTATATGGTGTGCAGCACATCAAGCTACTGCATTCTGTCAAATTTCTTCAGTTGGTTTTTAACTTTATGGCTTTAGTATTAAGTTCAAGTCTGATTGGGAAATTTGACTGTTTGAGGTAGCTTAAACTGCTGGCATTTGTTGTACCAATAATCATAAATATTGTTTATGAACCGTGTGACCTAAATCTGCATTTACGAGTAGGTTTACTTTCTGTGAGTTTTGTAGTTTTTTTTTTTTTTTTTACGTAAAAAGGAACCCTTGATTTCAGCACAGGTATAAAATACTCATCGTAACGCAAACTTTGCGAAAAAGCTTGACCGCATGCCAGTAATAAAACTATGATAGTCATTTATGTCGTTAATGAAAGGTTACAGAATTCACAGTGTTTAAAAAAAGTCGGCTCGGTCTTTGAACGTTGCAAGCGCGCCGCCGTGCGGGTTTTTAGGTATGACGTGGATCCCTGATGTGAACTCTATTAAATCAGCTGATAACATAGTTTTTCGAGTATTGTTTTCATTGCGCTTTTTTGTGTAATTAGCGAATTAATTAATTTTAACTTTAAAATCTTATTGGGTTATAAAAGTATAGCAATTATGAATGGTCTAAAGTGAAAAAACTACATATATTTCTTTTTAAATCATGAAAAAGCCGACGAAAAATTCCACCACTGGGGGGTTCAGAATCATGTACTGGATCCATGGTACTCGTTTGTGCGTCGATGTCAGATACACCCTTTATAAGTATTCTCGTATGGATCACACTGTCGGCCCACAAAAAGGATGATTGAAAGGCAATTGCATGCAGCTGACATGAGAATGCTTAGAGAGATATGTGGTGTTACACGACTGGATAAAATAAGAAATGAGTAGGGTGTATGAAAGTGACACCGGTAGCTGAAAAGTTTCGTGAAAATCAGTTGTCATGGTATGGGCATGTATTATGCAGGAATGAGGAAAGTATCGTAAGAAAAGTTTTGAGTATGAAATTCAGGGGCTATGAGAGTAGAGAAAGAACAAATAAGTATCTTTTGTGCTGTACTGAATACCAATTATTATTTTATAACAATCAGGGTAAAAATTCAACGCTGGATCTACACACTACAATCTGTCAGATTTGTTTATTAGATTTTTAACTATATCCCTAAAGCATTAAGCCTCAAGGTTGGTTGGGAATATTTGACAGTTTCGGGTAGCTTGGCCTGCTATCGTCCGTATATAATCAATGTTAACAGGATACGCTTTGATGTTCCTTTCCTTCTTATATTATGTGAGAAACGACTATTTTAAACATTAACATTGTTTGAATTTAAGTTTCGTTTGATTCGAACGTTTGCGCTAGGACCACGGTCAGTTACTTAACTGTCAGACATGCTTTAGTTTCTGTGGTTATAACCAAATATTGAACAACTTTTTTATTATATTACGTACGGAACAAATATTTGTATGATCCACAAGTAGTTGTTCAGGGTCTGGTTATTTGTGGAAGTGAGTAGTTCTTTCGGATTTAGCTGTTTGTTTATGTTTGTAAAGGAGCTTACGATACATAGGGCAAGATTAAAAAATCAGCTAAATTAAGGTTTGGATGTTCACATATTTTTAGCTATGTTGTGATTCTATCAGAGAACTACTTGCTTACTACTTTTCTCGGTGGTAGGCCATAACATCGGCCGCCGGCAGAAGTTACCACCCACCAGACAAAGCCTTGCCGCCAAGCGATTTGTCGTGTTCCGACATGATGTCTGGTGAAGCCGTACAGAGGACGGGTCTGAGCAGTTGTGTTGCGATGTGTGCCGAGTACGATGCGCCTAATGTTGTTGTGTTGGGAGTTTGGTCGTGGAGGGTCTTCAGATCAATCTCCCTTTGGCGCAGCATCGTTGGTCTTGTTGTTGGGTTTAACATTGCATCACCTCGCTCAACTGCCATCTTCCTTCCTATTCGCTCAGTTTTTCTTAGTGAATAGGCTCTTAATAAACTAGCGCGCTTTACCATCAACGATCGCATCACTGCTTACCATCAGGCGGGATTGCGGTCAAGCGCTAGTTTATAATTATTAAAAAAAAAAAAACTACTTATTGTAATTTTACGGCCGGAGGTCTCTAAACAAACCCATATCACAGAAAATAACTTAATGTCATGACACCATAACCCGTGTCAAAATATGAAAGAAAATTACACTTTCCTACATTATTTTCGACCTAGATTCCAGCCTAACCAGGAGCGGTCATCCTTTCCAATTTCACACAGGACTGCTGACATTTGACCGCCACAACCCAGTTAGTTGGAAACATAAATATATCATACAACCCCGCCTTTGATCTATTCACATTCCAAGTTCTAGCTACCCATTCTAAATATAGACTAACCTTTTCCTAATCTTATCCATGCGTGTCATAAGCTTTTCTAATGTCAAAAACACTATCTGCAACTTTCCGCTAGAAGCCATAATAGTGATGAAGTAAATGGGATATATCGCTACAGTTTTAAATCCGTAAGTCGCCAATTGCAGTAGATTTAAAGCAACATTTTGCCGGCGGGCTAGGCTGGCGGCTTCAGTTATTATAAGTCGTAAATCTTTGCCGGCGGCATGTCGGCGGCTCGACATCACAAACTTATTTGGCAGTTAGTGACGTGATTGTCGTGCGTCGAAAGAGCTTGGGTCATATAATTTTTATGCCATTCTTAAGGATAATTCAGTAAATAAAACTAAACATGTACGATGAGAGTGGTCTGTTGATAGCAGCTTGTGGAATTATTATTGCTTGCTCGCTCTAAAGTGAACGAAGCTGTTGGATAAGACCTAGTTTGTTGAGTCGCAATTATTACAGTGATAGTGAAAGATTAAGAGATTTGACAGCCTCCGTGGCGTAGCGATAGCGAACGCGGCCGCTGCACAAGAAGGCGCGGGTCCGATCCCCGCACGGTGCAAATATTTATATGCATGAATATGAATATTTGCACTGGTTTGGTCGTGCCTCGGATAGCACGTTCAGCCGTTGGTCCCGGTTGCCATACGAACATCTAATGGCAGTCGTTACGGATTGTTGGAGCCCTCAAAAGTCCTACAATTGGTCTAACTGCAATGCTTCGTTATCGCCTTCTGGTTGTGGAGGTCAGACGGCAGTCGCTTCATGGAAAATATATTTTTTCTCGGTGGTAGGCCATAACACCGGCCGCCGGCAGAAGTTACCACCCATCAGACAAAGCCTTGCCGCCAAGCGATTTGTCGTGTTCCGGCATGATGTCTGGTGAAGCCGTACGGAGGACGGGTCTGAGCAGCTGTGTTGCGATGTGTGCCGGGTACGATGCGCCAAATGTTGTTGTGTTGGGAGTTTGGTCGTGGAGGGTCTTCAGATCAATCTCCCTTTGGCGCAGCATCGTTGGTCGTGCTGTTGGGTTTAACATTCATCACCTCGCTCAACTGCCGTCTTCCTTCCTATTCGCTCAATCTGAGTGAATAGGTTCTTGATAAACTAGCGCGCTTTACCATCGACGATCGCATCACTCCTTACCATCAGGCGGGATTGCGGTCAAGCGCTAGCTTATAATTATTTAAGAAAAAAAAAATCAAACTTTAGGCAAAATGGGCAGTTAGACTGGTAAACCGGACCCTAGACTCCAAAGCTGAAAAGCTTCGGATACGACTGGGATTAACGCTGAGATGAAGAAGAGGAGTGAAAGATTTAGAGATTTGAAAGCAGATTGAAAAGAATCCTAATACATTTTAGAACATTTGTGAAATTAACCTACACTGAATTGAATAAATAGGTTAAATTGCACTTTAGTGTGTAGTGCGGTTTAAATTGACAAAAGATGTTCGTTTGAAAACACGATCTAAGCAACCAAACCTTTGATTTACGTTTACAATGCTTTAATTACATGAAACACTGGCCCTGATTCCCTTGTTTACAAATTAAACTAAATTTAATTTCAATGCATCTTTTTCTTCATTTTCGCTTAGCGATTTATTAATAAATAATCCGATTTCGAAACAGCGAGAAAACAGCTAGTCTCAAACATAAAAAGGAAAACTAGAAGTCATATGTTACAACTAGGTATATTACACACAAGATTATAATCCTAAAACTATCAAATTTCCCCAACAACCATGAACTTTAAAACTTCAGCGATAAAGTTGAAAACCTATTAAAGAAATTTATTTGACAGATTGTTGTAATTTGATTTGCTGACATCTGTACTACAGAATGGCTTATCTAGTAATTTGTTCACGACAAACAACTTTCCGTATATGGACCTTCTGTATCCTATCTCTATTGAACCATTAATTTATATCTATGCGAACGTTTAATGTTTTGTGGCACCTACACTGCTATCATTAAAACTGTGCTCGACAGACCACTCACAACTTTTAACTGTTTTTTTATTAATGTGCAACAATAAACAAATAAATATGTACGGACAAGTCACATTGATTGAGCTAGCCAAAAAGTAAGTTCGAGACTTGTGTTATGGATGCTAACTCAACGATACTATATTTATAATAGATACATATACAGAGTGGTGCTGACATTACGACAATAAATTAAACATCGTGTACCTAAACACATTCTCAGTCTACCCATAAAAAATCATATAAATATGTCCATTGGTTTAGTCACAGGAAATTATTTTTCATTTTTCACATTCTCTACATGATGTACATGTTGATAAGGAAACGCTTACAGGTATTAAACCTGTATGCGCATTAGACCGCCTCGTCCTGCGGTGCCAAACTTTAATAATAATGGCCCGAAAAGCAAGTCGATACAGGATCGTGCTGTCGCCGATCGGAGGTCAGTGAACCAATATTTTTAAAAGATGTTCTATTTCGTTTTTTTTGTGATTTAGTTTGTTTGAAATTTTCATTTTTTTATTTTTGATGCTAGGTCTTTTTCTATGGTTTAGGATTATTCCTATGAACCAGTATTGTTCGTGTTTTCATTTATTGTCGTATTGTCACCACCACTCTGTATAGATAAACATCCAAGACCCAGGCCAATCAGGAAAAGATCGTTTTCGATCATGACCTGGCCGGGGATCCACGTCGTAGGCAGGCGTGTTGACCGCTGCGCCACGGAAGACGACAATGATTACTGAATAATCTATACTAATATACATAAAGCTAATGAGTTTGTTTGTTTGAACGCGCTAATCGAAGGAACTACTGACCCGATTTGAACATAATTATGAAATAAGATTTGAGCATAACTAAACCACTCAAACGAAGTCGCTGGCGGCCGCTAGTTTATTATATTAGAATAAAATGCGACAGTAATCATTCGAATAGAGCTTTGCAACGGTTGCTATCTAGATGTGTTGCTAATACCGATAATGACAATATCAGGGTATGAATGTAATTATAGAGTTGACATAGGTTGGTCCATGTTTAGCTTCTCTGCGGGAACTCGAGCCCTATACAGCGTGCCTTGAGCGGAGCCAGTTTCCCATTTTGTGGAAATCTGGTCGTCTGGTCCTGCTCAGGCAGGCCGGGGCCCTGCAAACTCGTCGTCCGCCTACCGGCCCATAGTGTTACTAGACGAGGTGGGTAAGTTGTTTGAACGAATCATTGCAGCCCGCCTCGTCGGCCACATGTGCAGAGAGGGGCCGGACTTGGACGACAGTCAGTTCGGGTTTCGGCATAGGCGCTCCACCATACATGCTGTGACGCGCATAAGAGCCCTGGCGGAGGAAGCGGTGTCCCGGGGTGGGGTGATGTTGACGGTGTCCTTGGATATCTCCAACGCTTTTAACACCCTACCCTGGAATTGTATTCGGAAGGCACTGCGGTACCATCAAATGCCTCCCTACCTCCGTCAAATAGTTGGGGCTTATCTGTCCGAGAGATGTGTCACTTACATGGGACGTGATGGCGGACACCAGCGCCGCATGTCGTGCGGTGTTCCACAGGGCTCGGTCCTAGGCCCGCTCCTGTGGAACATTGGTTACGACTGGGTGCTGAGAGGCGAGCTCAGATCGGGGGTAGACCTGACGTGTTATGCGGACGACACGCTGGTCACCGCCCGGGGGAGCTCGCATAGGTAAGCAACGTTGTTGGCGACGGCTGCGGCATCACAAGTGGTGGGCCGTATACGTCGCCTAGGCCTGGAGATGGCCCTCAGCAAGTCGGAAGCCATAGTGTTTCATGGTCCCCGGCGGGCGCCGCCACCCGGCTCACACATCGTGGTCGGGGGGTTCAGATCGCTGTCGAGTCCACTATGAAGTACCTAGGATTGGTGCTCGACAGCCGGTGGGAGTTCGGCCCCCACTTCCGGCGGCTGGCGCCCAAGTTGTTAGGGGCGGCTGGGGCACTTTCAACGTTGCTTCCCAACCTGGGGGGGCCGAGCGTCGCTTGTAGGCGGCTCTACATGGGAATCGTGCGATCGATGGCCCTGTATGGGGCCCCGGTGTGGGCCTCTGACCTGACGGCCGGCAGCATCGCTGTATTGCGGAAACCGCAGAGAGTGGTGGCCGTCAGAGTCATACATGGGTATCGCACGATCTCCTATGAGGCGGCCTGCCTACTGGCTGGATCCCCGCCATAGGACCTGGAGGCGAAGGTCCTCGCGTCACTGTACCGGTGGCGTGAGCAGGCGCGAGAACGGGGCGAACGGCCGATGCAGCGTCAGCTTGAGCAGCGTCGGTCGCAGCTCAGCGAGGTCCTGGTGGCGGAATGGCGGGTCAGGCTTTCGCGCCCTACCGCCGGCCTCACCACCATCGAGGCCATCCGGCCGGTACTGGCGGACTGGCTCGGGAGAAGGCATGGTTGCTTCGGAAAGTACCTGTGTCGCATAAACAGGGAGCCGGACGCCCGGTGTC
Source organism: Sesamia inferens (assembly GCA_037179545.1). Taxonomy (NCBI): domain Eukaryota; kingdom Metazoa; phylum Arthropoda; class Insecta; order Lepidoptera; family Noctuidae; genus Sesamia; species Sesamia inferens. The sequence goes on along the minus strand of CM073929.1, from coordinate 9,635,012 downwards.
ACCACTGCATCGACTGCCGGGAGCACACAGCGCAGCATACGCTGGCACAGTGTGCCGCTTGGGAGGAGCTGCGCCGTGCCCTCATCTCTGAAGTAGACAGTGACTTATCGCTGCCGGTCGTAATCAGGTCGATGGTCGGCAGCGAAGAGTCCTGGGATGCGGTGGTTTCTTTCTGCGAAACAGTTGTCTCGCAGAAGAAGGCTGTGGAAAGGGAGAGGGAGATCTCGTCCTCTCACCCAGCCCGCAGCAGGCGTACCGGGCGTCGCCGAAGGGCGGATAATTCCGTCTTCCAGCCCCCCTAAATGGGTCCAGGGGCGATAGACTCGGGGAAATCTGTCGCTCCCCAAACATCAGGACCCGAGGTGGCGGCGCGAAGTGTTCCACGCGCGCTACTCTTAGACGTCACGAGGGGAGCTATACACCTCACTCCCCCCTGACCCGAGGAGGCCCCACGGCTGCGGGCCAGCACCAATCGGGGGTTGCGGAAGCAGTATTAGTTCTCGCAGCCCCCGGTGTAGGTATGAGACGGAACACCCGGGTGGTTTTTAGTCAGTAGGAGTCTGACAGACCCCGTCGCCCACCCCAGGGCGGCGGGCATCCATGAGGATTTTACACCAGGAAAAAAAAAATGTTTAGCGCTGGTCTCGCTATGTGCATGTCTCACACATGTAATAACAGAATTATGTTAGGAATTTCTTAGGACCATTTCTGCCCGAAATTAATTCAAATGACCATTTCTGTCTGAATTTCTGCCCGGTTGATATGCACAGCCTGTATTACATGGGATCTCAACATATTTGGGGAAATGTGGATGTATTATAGGTACACATCTGTCTACGCCGTTCAAGGAAAAAGAAACGTAATGTTATGTTTTGTGATTATATCAATACTGGAAGCTACTTAAGCAAAACTGTCCAGGATTGATATAATCACATAATGAAGATATTAGTGTGTCAAGTTGTGTCGTGACGGATCGGAAAAAAATCTTATGTCGGCGACAAATGCATATCATGATTTCACCAAATTGTGGGTAAATTGTATGTATTTTTGACGGAATGAGATTAGATTGTAGCCGTTCTTTCTTTACATTACCAGAATTGCCCCTTAGTTCAGGCCTACGTCAAATCCTAACGAGTTGTGATTGGCTATCACTGCGTCAGAAGACGTCACGGCACTATTCAAAGTAGTAATATGAATCTGGCTTTAGCGGTAAAAAAAACACGGTTCTACGATCCACGATAGTTATAAGTTATAACACGTAGGCCGTTAAGGTTTAACATAATTAATCTTTATCTATTAAGAATAAAATATATCAGTCACCACACAAGGAGATAAGATCATAAATGGCTTACTAAATACATAATATATGTATATAGCAATAACAGTTTAAAAGACAATGCTTCTACGTCACAACCCCGCATCCAATGTCTTCTATAATAAATTAGCTGATGTATTAGGTATCATTGATACAGTCTTGACCAATTGAAATACCTTTTACATAATATACATATAAAGAAAAAAATACGTATCCAATATTAATTCAAAATGTGTATTTTAATTACAATCTGAATCATTTTGAAGGTCATTGCTTCATATGTTCGAAAAAAAATTCAGGAGCACACCATAAATATAAAATAATAAATATAATGCAATGAGTGTGGAACGCATTATTCGCTGATTCAGCTTTTACGACTTCAACGGATGTCGGGGAGAAGAACATGCTTTGACACGTTATAATTTTTAAATTCATCTATCATCATAACTTAACTCACAAAATAATAATAACGATATAGAAAAATCATAGGTATTAGTACTTAGATTACTTTTCATAAACAACCAATTTGTGTGGGAGAAATCTGACATGATCATGAACAGTACGCTTACACTACACTAAGGAACCTTGACCAATATTTATTTAGACTCTCGTTAGCTATATAAGTTTCTAGGCAATAACGTCTCATGCCTATTAGGCTACTAAAGAAACACACGGCACAGTCTTACGTCCGGGCCCGTTTATTTATTCGCCTTTGAAACCTCAATGCACAAAGCTGTAGTAAATCTTCACGCTATAAAAATTATATTCGTAATCTTTACTATTTATACAATTCAACTTGCAGTGGCCTTGGTGGAAGTGTTCTGTGTTTTCATATGTTGATTTTCAAAATGAGATCAGCATATACTAGCAAACCTTGTTAAAAGAAAAACACACACACACACATAACATCGCATGACTCAACAGTGCCAAATGAAAAACATGTACAAGAAACAAACGTATTAATTGGGTTCTATCCTAAAAAATAATTTAATGTCCATCAGATAGATTTAAAAAAAAAATACTGACCACGAATTTTTTTTTTCATTCAAATACTTAGAAAGATATTATATTGATTTGAAATATCGCATGACGTCACGCCGTGGTACAAAATATACCACGACGTGATGTAATTAGCCCCCACTCCATAACTTTAATACGCTAAGTAGTTTTTGTTAATTTCGACAAAATAAAAAATACGGGTCTCAATTTTTTTTTTATTATCTATAAGACGGACTAATTATTTCTTTGATTTTCATACCTTGGATACATCCCTATTCAGCAGCATAATATGTAAATCATAATCCACTTTAAATTTCACACCTGTTATACATACAGCATACATGACACAAACCTATTTTATTATCTTCATGCATCATTCATGACAAATCCCGACGACCCAAATGCAAAGTTTTATAGCCATCGTAGCTGAATAAAAAAGAATGAGTTATATGTATAATGAATGACACCGTTAATGCAGCCGCAGCCGGCTTTGGTGTTCGGTGCCATACAGTCTAGCTATTCAATACGCGACGCACCCGCGCCAAACGCTACCAAGAATATATTTACAAATATTAAACGTTGAGATCATCCGCTAAGAAGTTCGCCGACGTATTCTGAGAAAGACTGCATTTAAAATTAAATACGTAGCATATTTGTGATATAATTGAGGACTACTGAGGAACTTTAATTGATATTGCCGTTAACACGTTCCGTGTCAAAAGGCACGTTGCAAGCATGCTTTTAGATCAGTTTCAGAGTTCCTGTTTTAGAGCGTTTTCAAATAAATGAATTATAGTATAGGCTAAATAAATTACTTACCTATTTAATATTGAGACTAATACGTTCCTTAATTTAATTTTAAACAATTATTTACCAAGCCTATCTGTGTGTTTGTCTGGAACATCTCTCGAAAGACTTTCTCGAATTGCCTTAGAAACATTGGGTCGTATGTACTATGACCGACGACCAATACATACGATCTAATGCTTCTAAGGTGGATATTTATCTCGGTGGTAGGCCATAACATCGGCCGCCGGCAGAAGTTACCACCCACCAGACAAAGCCTAGCCGCCAAGCGATTTGTCGTGTTCCGGCATGATGTCGGATGAAGCCGTACGGAGGACGGGTCTGAGCAGTTGTGCTGCGATGTGTGCCGGATGCGATGCGCCAAATGTTGTTGTGTTGGGAGTTTGGTCGTGGAGGGTCTTTAGATTAATCTCCCTTTGGCATCGTTGGTCGTGTTGTTGGGTTTAACATTGCATCACCTCGCTCAACTGCCGTCTTCCTTCCTATTCGCTCAGTTTTTCTGAGTGAATAGGCTCTTAATAAACTAGCGCGCTTTACCATCAACGATCGGATCACTGCTTACCATCAGGCGGGATTGCGGTCAAGCGCTAGTTTATAATTATTAAAAAAAAAAATGTCGTTATCCAATTAAATTCCGGATACTTTGCAGTATAATATTTTTTAAACTGATAATGGAATTCTGTTGAACGAGTATCAAACAGAACTTCCCTAACAGACATGTCACACACTTTTACCGGGGGACGTTAACTAAGATACTAACAGTAGCGATGATTTTTATTTTGACAGTTTAAGCTAATTGCGTTATTCACGTTAATTATCTTTATGCAGACGATTATTTGGAATCTATAAAGTAATAGATTAGAGAAACTGCTCAATTCGTTCAAGCGTGATGGGATGATCAAGGGAAATGGAAATTTATTTTTTTACAATTTATTTAATTATTTATTAACTTGTCATCATTATTATTATTATAGGAATTTCCTACTTCATTAATGAGCCCGTAATTAGTACCCTTAATTCACAAGAATGCATTTGCCATCATTTCAAATTACTTACCCATCATATTACTACTCGCAAAATGAATTGCACACCAACTCAAAATTGCAATCTTTATGTGTGTACAAAAAGTATAATGTTATTATCTTGTTTTCAAATCTTGCTTTAAGAATACGGCTCTACAAGTTTGCCTACACAAATGACTTAATTTTCGAATAGTATGTGTCCATGTCCTTGATGACTCACTAGTCATGGCAAGTGCTTAATTCTGCCATGTTTATTGTTCTCGAGTTCCGTTGATATATCAATACTCCCATTTTTGGAATCTACTATTATGCTTTGTAGCTATTTGTTTTCTTAGTACTTGTAAATGATATATAGTGGAGTGACATCATTCGCGGTGTGTGGTTTTGTTCAACCATGAATTTACGTAGAAAAATACTGTTTACGTATTTATTTAAATATCATGAATGTTGTCATGTTCATAAGCTTGTATAGCGTCATAGGTATAAATTTTCTAACTTTTTGAACCATGAGTGGGTATAGTATTATCAGCCTGAAAAAACGTTTACCATGCACTACTGGTACTAGTTTTAGAACGACCAGTAGTAACTAAATTATTAAGACAAAGCAAGGCGTCTGCCTGAGTTGGAACCAATGGCTTCAATTCGTTAGTCTGGCTGGGCCAGTACTAGGTTACATTAAAGTATATTATTAAATTAATCAACGACCGAGAGTAACCGACATAGCCCAAAGAATTGCAACACTAAAGTGGCAGTGGGCTGGGCACATTGCCCGTAGGACCGATGCCCGATGGGGCTGTCGGGTTTTCAAGCGGCGACCATGCACCGGAAGACGCAGCGTGGGTAGGCCTCCGACAAGGTGGACCGACGACCTAGTGAAGGTCGCGGGTAACCGCTGGATGCGGGAGGCGCAGGACCGGTCGTCTTGAAAAACCTTGGGGAAGCGTCCATCAGTGGACGTCTTTCGGCCAAAATGATGATGAAGATGGTGAAATTAATAAAAACAGATTCATCAAAACAGACAAATCAGGAAAATCCGAAGTAAACACTTGGATTTTCATGATTTGCTAATTATATAGCGGAATAAAACAATTATTATTATTCGTAACATGTTAATGTTATTTAAATAATTAGCGTAGATAATGAGTATACGGGAAGGAAGAAATTGGAAATAATCTTCCTGCTAACTGTTTGTATCTGTGTTTTAGGTACTATTAAACTACCCACCTAAACATCCAGATTTATTTTACGTACGCGTAAATTGAAAATTTCCCCTCAAATTGGTTGTTAATTTAATTACCTTCGTTGCACCGGAAGCAGCCTCCAGAAAATTGCGAATCACTAATTAATACATTACTGGCGAAGTGTGGGTCCAAAATTCTGCCACGTCATGTCTATGTTGCGGACGAAAAACGAAAAACAGAAATGGATCTCGACCTATTTCGTGTTTCTGACTCAATCCAATTGCTGTCTACGTAAAAAGAGAATGTACCGCACACTAGCTTGCTAATCGGAAAGTCATCAAGTTCCGTATAAAATTTTATGACATAGTTGCTACCGTCATAAAATTATAAGATAAGTGAATTTCAGATATTGAAGAGACATAAATACGTAAATGTGCACGAATTAATACGGATCAAATTGTTTATTCTAGACTCATAGATTTAAAGTCAGGGAAATGTTTTTTTTTTTTAATTTTTAATTCTTCTTCTACAGCCTATAGATGTCCAATGCTGGACAAAGGCCTCCCACATAATTTTCCATGATGACCGGTCTTGTGCTGCCCGTATCCATCGGCTTCCCGCGACCTGTACCAGATCATCGGTCCACCTTGTTGGGGGCCTCCCTACGCTGCGTCTTCCAGTACGTGGCCGCCACTCCAGAACCTTACCACTCCATCGGCCATAGGTTCTACGAGCAATGTGCCCTGCCCATTGCCACTTAAGTTTAGCGACTCGAAGAGCTATGTCAGTGACTTTGATTCTTCTGCGGATCTCCTCATTTCTGATTCGAGCAGAGAAACTCCGAGCATAGCTTTTTCAGCTTTCCATTGCCCTTTGTGTGATTCTGAGCCTTCGTATGAGGTCCATTGTGAACGACCACGTTTCAGTTCCGTATGTCATCACACCAGTCATAATTTTTTAATTATTGTTATTATATTACTATTGTTTTGGTTTAAGTTGCTTAGAAATAAAATTCACAAAGATAAATGCTTAAAGTTAATTAGTAATTAGTGACTGTTTTACCATATATTTTTAACTTAACTTTAATCATCGTTTATGAATAAACCACCATAGTGTTTAAAGAGTTTATTCATAAACTATAATTAAAGTTAAGTGACGTGCATACATCAAAATTGTATGGTTAAACAGTCGCTAATCACTAGTTACTGTTTATGAATAAAGGGGATAATCTCGAGTATTTTTGTTATGTACATAAGTGACGAACTTCATGTAGTAATCTACGGGTATATTTTCAGACTCATCCATCAACTATCGCGAACCAAAAGAGACTCAGCTCTGACTATATTGCATCAAATAAGCAGTAACCTCTTATAAAAGTGTTATGAGGTACGGGCCATAGAAGTTCTTATTACATACCAAGCGTCTGCGTCGCTAGCCGGCGTATGGCAATAGCTCAATTTAATATTTTGTACCTCTTAATGTTAACTTTACAAGGTTATAGGAGCAAGTTTTCCTAACTGAACAGTCTGTGTGTGTGAATTTTAGTGTAGCGGTACCTACAAACGCCACACGGAACACCGCGACATACTGACGTCACACGAATTCTACATCTCGCAATCAGAGTTTACCGTGCAATTAGCATATACAGATTGGTGCTGACAATACGACAATAAATGAAAACACGAACAATGTTGGTTCATAGGAATAATCCTAAACCATAGAAAAAACCTAGCAACAAAAATAAAAAAAAATGAAACTTTCAAACAAACTAAATCGCATAAAATTGCAAACGGAATAGAACATCCTTTAAAAATATTGGTTCACTGACCTCCGATCGGCAACAGTGCGATCCTGTATCGACTTGCTTTTTTTGCACCATTATTAATAAATTTGGTACCGCAGGATGCGGCGGTCATTAACCTGTAAGCGCTTCCTTATCAACATGTACATCATGTAGAAAATGTGAAAAATGAAAAATAATTTCCTGTGACTAAACTGATGGACATATTTATATGATTTTTTATGAGTAGACTGAAAATGTGTTGAGGTACACGATGTTTAATTTATTGTCGTATTGTCAGCACCACTCTGTATACAACTTCCCAATTTCAAGCATTGGGCAAGTGCCTGTCAGACATAACAGCCGTCTGGTCGGAGGATCCTCCCTTTTCTATGGAGGATGAGTGAACTTTACTCCCTGTTCCTCATACCTCCACATTTGGGTTCAATGCATATTTTTCTATCTATCATCAAGAGAAGAATAGAAGATAACATTTTAGTTTAATCACGTCAAATTAAGATATTCCATAGACAGTTTAGACGCGATTATAAACATGGCGACCAAAAATACATCCATTTACGTCAAGCGCGGACTATTTGACAGGTCTAAACTAATATTTTATCTTCTGTCTTTTTCTTGATGAAATATAAAGAAAAAGATGCACTGAACTAAAATTACTTTAGTTTGTGAACAAGAGATTCGGGGCCAGTGTATTGCTGAAGAGTTTTTGCGCCATTTCTTTCCAGCGAAAGCATTAGAAAGTGGTGAAGCGGGGATGTTTTGAGGGGACAGTCTTGTGTAATTTTGACGTTCTAAAAACTATTTCAGCCTAATTTTTATAATGAACTAGCGGCCGCCAGCGACTTCGTTCGCTTGGAGTTTGTTACGCTCCGCTCCTATTGGTCGCAGCGTGATGTTATATAGCCTTAAGCCTTCTTGGATGAATGGGCTATCCACCGCAAAAATAATTTTTCAAATCGGATCAGTATTTCCTGAGATTAGCGCGTTCAAAGAAACAAGTAAACAAAGTCTTCAGCTTTATATATGTATTAGTACAGATTAGCTTTTATTTTTTCCGTGGGCTGCTTAGCGTGTTGATAGCAATTGGCCCATTATGTGACTACAAATCAATTTTATTTTAGTAGCGTTCATCACTGGTTTGTTAATCAAGACACAGGCTGGTCCGGAAGTTCAGGTCCATCAATCAAAACAAGTGACTAATACACACGCGGATATAGAGAGCTGTGAAATCGTGTTGTCATTTATTCTTAAATTTCTTTTAATTAATCTTATATGTCAGTGGGAGATAAGGAGTTGGAAACGCCCGTAACTCTGGCCGAAACTACAGGCTTAGTTATTACTGAATAGACCTTCTGTACCATGCATACAACGGGCACACTAGACACGACATTACCCGCATTGCTTGCCCCAATTAATTAATTGTTCTAAAGTATTTAAATACACAAAGACTTAATTAACTCATGGACATAGAACTTTATTGTTCAGTAATTTGACAAATATATACAACTTTAAATGTAGCATCTACAAACAGTGAAGGGTTGGTCTATTTGTCTCCAAACACAATGTTGCTACAGACCAAAGTGTAAATAAAAACGTTCAACTTTAAGAACTTTTGTAGAGATTTATTCAAATCCGGAGAGCCAACCAAGTTTTCCTATCCTTTTGTAAGGGTTTTAGGTACCTGATGAAATATATTTGTTTAACTTTTTGGATCGGTAAGTACAAAACTCTATTTACTCCGACTTATTTTCAAGTGAGTGCGGTGTTGGTTTAAATTGGGTGTATCAAAGTACTCTTATGCTCGAGTCGGTTGTTTAGCTACATTATTGATTATTAGGTATATTTGAAGCCATTATCTAAACTAGGCTTAATTATTATTTTTAAAATAGGTACCTACTAGTGACTTAGGACCGCGGCTATGTCGCCGCGCCGTGACCGATGTTCGGTCGGGAGTATATTAGAATTCCTACAAAATTTTGTAAAAATATAGATATTTTCTAGGAATAAATCTTCAGCGATATCGGTACATTCTATTATTTTTACTTGGGCTGGTACAGAAAAAATATTTAACATACCTACTCATAACCATTGTGTCACCCTTTGTAAAATCTGCATATTTATGTTTTGTATGTAATTAATCTGGTTTACATAACAAAGAATATTCTATTGTATTTTACCTACAAACATTTTTAGTCAACTAAAATTCATGTTAGGAATAATGAATACACAAAAAAGAGCCGGGTCGCGTATTTTTTTTTTTTTTTTGTCTATTTAAAAAGAAAAATTCCATATATTAGTACATTAAAAAAAATCTGGAAAGCGGCACCCTAATTGCGGAACACACCATTACTATCAGTTAGAATAATTTCGAGGTATATTTCTAAGCCATTGCTCCATATGTTCGAAAATGCGTCTGCTCAACTCAACGCAAATAACACAATAAATGTTGTTTAACTGTCAAAATGAAACCTCTTACTTCTGATAGTGTGTTACACAATAAGCCTACGAGTCTCACTAAAATCTCTCCGTTTTAGAGTTCCGGTAAAGGATAAAATCGGAAATCTGTTACTAAAACTTCATTGTATATCTGTCACCAGGTTGCAATCTCATGGACTGTCATAGCCACGTACGTGTGTCCTACTCGCAGTTATCCGGTTTGTTTCTTTAAATAAGGGCTGATATTTCAATGGTGAAATATTATTTCTTGACTTATAAATATTTCGGTTTCGCAGTTTTTGTATATAAAATACTAGCTTTCCGCCCGCGGCTTCGCCCAAGTGAAATTCGGTTATGTCGAGCTTTTTAGATTTCCCTCGGGAATATCATTTTTTTTCAATAAAACATAGCCTATGTTCTTTCTCAGAGTCTAAAGATTGTCTGTACCAAATTTCAACAAAATTGGTCGAGAGGCTTAAGCGGGAAAGCGTAACAGACAGACAGACAAAGTTACTTTCGCTTTTATAATATTAGTATGGATGACAAACTGTCATAATGATTCTCGAGATAAATGTAACTTTTAAGTCGTAAGAGTAATGTTAATCTTTTGTCAACATATATTTTTTTTTGGCATTTAAACGGCTAAGAGCTTTTTAAATTTTTAAACATTAAGTTGCTAAAAAGAAAAAGTGTCGTCCTTAGTCTGCCTAATTAATCTGAAGAGCGATTGCTGGATTAGCTGGACTCCTTTTAGTAAGATTGGCCCTAGACATTTCAGGACAGATAGTGGTGGAGACAGCGTTGGAACACCTCTAAAGATTTTTGTGGTTTGTTCCTATCGTAAAAATAATATGATTCTTTCTGATCTAGACAGCGTGATATGATGAATGATAAGGTTCCATAGAACATACTTTTACAACAAGCTTCCATGCATGGACATTCAAAACTTACCCATTCAATGATATAAAAACTATATAAAGGCCAAACTTTGCAAAAAGGGGTATTATAAAATCACAGATTATTTAGAAGACAAAAAAGCTTGGGACTGAGCTGCTCGCTCTGTTAAGCATTGTTATTAAGCAATATGCGTAATTATTACGCAAATTATTGTAAACATTTTCATTTTTAATGTCTGGACTTGAAAAAAGATGATGATCCCTGAGTTTGTTTTGGCTATTTCTTCTCAGAGGTAGTCAGTTAGGAAATGCCGGCTTCATCTAGTTTAAAAAAAAACATGACGTGTAAAAGTGATCAGTGATCCTACTTGCTTAAAATAAACGATTTAATTTCATTTCATTTCATAAGTAATTTGCTTTGTGTTAATTAATAATCCTATATTGAAAAGACTATTCAAATTATATAAGTTGTTTATAAATATCGAAACCTGTTGTATCCTATTGTAGCAGAAAAGAAACTAGAAATTATGTTTTAAATTTACTTAAGAAAGTACTGTTCTAAATAAATTTCAGGCCATTACCAACCCATTTAGATCTCAATTCTTTTGTCGGTGAAGTCGACAACAACACCATATTGAACTTGGCTCCCATTTTATATATTTAAGTTTTTGGTGGGATTTAAGATTAGTCCGGATTAAAAATAGAATAATTCCCTAGTAGGTAGGTACGTATACTCCTTTCGCAATACGATTAGACAGAACTTAAAAGAGGTTGTTTTCGGATACACTTTGTAATAAAAGTACAAAATATGTATATTGTGCTTTGTTATATTCAAAAGCGATGCTGAATTTATTATTATCAACTTATATACCACTAGTTCTAATTAAACGTACTCATTTGTACTATCTTCTGACTTTATGAGGCTTTTAACTAATTATTTTTTTTACGTATACTACTAGTTTACATAATAAAAACCTAAAAGAAACAGTGGTGTGGACGTGGAGTGTATTACATTTTACTATAAATTGTGTGTATTACATTTTACTATAAGTTTGTATATATAAATGTATTACATTTTGCTATAAATTTACCAAATCTGAAATATGTACCTCCTAATACGACCATACTTTGTGGCAGCAAGTTTTTATTATAATTTTGCCAGGTTACAATGACTTCAGCCAAATTACGAAGCTGTGTTTGATTAACATTCACCATGCTATATCATACCTGTTTTTTGCTGATTTTTATTATTTTATTGTGCTTGATCGCAATTCCGCCTAATGGTAACCAGTGATGCAATCGTTGATGGTAAAGCGCGCTAGTTTATTATGAGGCTATTCACTCTAGCCTTGAAGACACTTACGTTGTAGTCCGACGGAAACACAGCCGTTGGCAAATTGTTTCAGTCCATCGATATGCGCGGTATAAAAGAAGAAGGGAAACACTTCGTTCGGATCGTTGTGGTATCAACAATGTAAGGGTAGAAACTCGCCTTACGACGGGTCGTCCGATGATGGAACGGAGATGGGAGAATTAAATCATGCAAATAAATATAATATTATATGTTATTCATCATCAACCTTTTTTTTTTACCTTCCCACTGCTGGGCACAGGTCTCTCATACAGAGAAGGATTGAGCGTAATCACCGGAGCTTGCTCAATGCGGGTTGGCGATTTTAGACTTAAAGTCCAGGTTTCCTCAAGATGTTTTCCTTCACCTTCAGTCATTGGTGTCCAAGATATACTTAGAAAGTAAATTATAACTTTAGAAAAGTTACAATGGTACTTGCCTGACCTGGAATCGAACCCGCGCACTCATACTTGAGAGGCTGGTGTTTTAACCACTAGACCACCACGACATAATATATAATGTGTCATTGTTTTGTTTTTATTTTGGTGTAACTGCAATGCTTCGATATCGCCTTCGGGTGGTGGAGGTCAGACGGCAGTCGCTACACGGAAAATATCGAAGTTTATCTAAAATCAACAGATAAACTAGTAAAGCGGACCCCAGACTTCAAAGCTGAAAAAGCTTCGGATGCGACTGAAATTAAAGCTGTGATGATGGTGATGATGATTGTTTTGTTTTTAGTTTATTATCATTATTAAAATTTATATTTAGAATTGTTAAAGTTATATTATGCATATGTGCGTCTATGAACCTCTTTTGTCGTATAGATATGGGAAATGACAAACATAAGCCGGAAAACTGGCTCAGTCAAGAAACTTTTCCTTTTTCTTTTGATTCTGCAATGAATATAAATAAATCAAGAATCCTTTACTTTTGTTTGTCTTCGTCTCCAGAGAGTTAAAAAATTGAATATCTGAATAAATAATCTGCTGCTTGCTCCTGAATTTGCTGAAAAAGGCGTTTTTGATCCATTGTGGCCTAAACAAGGTCAAGAAAATTCTTTCATGTTTTGTAAGTTATGCAAAATAAGTTGACCCAAAAAAAACTATGAAGACTTTGACGTAATGTTCTTTTTTCTTATCACAACCTTCACTCTTGTATTCTGTTTTAAAAGAAAGTAGGTATGTTTTTCTAAGATAAGCTTTAAATTCAAACGATCTAAGTGCTACTTTATTATTCAAATAATATTTAAATTTCCTCTTTTGCAACTTAAGCTTGTTTTATTTTACTGTTCTCATGAAAATTCTATTCTTACCATCAAAAAAAAAATTAACTATTAATATTGTGTTTGCAAATGTTACAAAAATGTGCAAATATTTTACTTTACAACTAACAGTTTCCCCAGCATTTTCGATTGAATAAAGATGATATTTTCCCACCTTTGAAACTGTGGCAACATTGGGAACTCCGCTGACATCCCGGCGGTGGCTTTTCTATACAATAAGCCGGCTCTGCGTTCTCTCCGAGAGCATGACAACGAATTTAATTTAAAACTTTCGTATTTTTATACAACTCCAAGGTATATTGCATAACTTGTTGAAGAATAGCCAGATTAACCTTTTTCTGAGTCTAGTCTCAGCAAAAAATATCAGGCACAAACACAGGATTTATTAAAACTTATAGTGCTGAAGAAAATGTTGCAACAAAGTTACGATGTTATTAGGTATGACGTCGTGCTTGGAAAAACTAAAATGGCGACGACACCCCTATTTACACCCATATTTTATAAGGATTCTTGACATGGACAACAAGTATTAAAGCAGCGGTCAAGTGCGACTGGTTCCCCTTAAGTGAATGTTCTATTACCTATTGAGTGTGTATTGAGTGTGAGTGACTTTGAGGTCTAAATCAGAACATGTGGTGGGAACTTTTACCTGACAAATACTTGCCATTAGCTGCTCTAAAGAATATGAATCTTAATGAGCAGCCAACAACTACGATTTTATTTCTTCTGGATTTTAAATTGCATTTCTAATGTCGTAATTTCCTTTGTTGTGTTCTTGAAATCAAAACATCAGAAGTTCAATTCCCCTAATCAAAGTCAAAGTCAAAATCCATTAATTACTTGGAATGTAGGTTTTTACAATGATCTTAAAACTATAACGAGATTATAACCCCTTCTTCTACATGGGGACTTATACAACATGTAAATTAATTAACACACTTCCTGAAAATAGTTTGTTCAGAAACGTTTACTGAATCGGTTTATATCATTTTTAATATAGGTATTTTTTATCCCAGAAATAACTCAAACTACGGAAATTATACTCATATTAACCCTGTTGTCTGTACAGACTTTTTATCGTTCAATACAAAAAAAAACAAACCTTATTCCAAGAACGATAAGGTCCTCGTTCTCCAAGAATTGGTTTTACTAATTAAATAAATAACAATGCATACACATGTTAAATCAAAAATTCAGTGTATTATGATTATAACATAATATTCGGATTGGGGTGTTTGAAGGTTTGCGTTAATTACATTACATGTTGTATAATTAGCGCTATTTAATTAGCAACTAGCTTCATATTTCAAGACAACTCTGAAGGGCCTTTTATTTCAATATATGTATGTACCATTTTAAACATTGGAGTTTACACTCATATATTACTATATTTAATTTATTACTTATATAGTTAACTTTAGTATAGTATTTATTTTTATTAGAAAGTAGTGCTTGACTGCTATCCCGCCTGATGGTAAGAAGTGATGATGATTATTAAGAGCCTTTTCACTCACAAAAAAAAAACTGAGTTAATATGCAACACGACCAACGATGCTGCGCCAGTGGGAGATTGATCTGGAGGCCCTTCACGACCAAACTCCCGACACAACAATATTTGGCGCATCGTACCCGGCACACATCGCAACACAATTGCTCAGAACTCGTCCTCCGTACGGCTTGACCAAACATCATGCCGGAACACGAGTAAACGCTTGGCGACAAGACTTTGTCTGGTGAATGGTAACTTCTTCCGGCAGCCGATGTTATGGCCTACCACCGAGTAATACTTTGAGATGAGTTGTAACAGCAAACCTCACTCCATATTTTTTTCCAGCGATTGTGTGTAACCCTAAAAACATACTAGTTGGGCGGCCATCTTGTTGGCACCTTTGCTATACAAAGCTGTGGGTACCTACCTACCTTCCTATCAATTTTTTATATTTGCAGATACCCTACAAATGTTTTATTGAAGCGACTGCTGTTACGAGTTTGTTTGGTGATGTAAAAATATCGGAGGCATTAAAACAAATTGGAATGTTCAATAAACTTTTCTCGGGCTTGAATAAAATAACAATATATAATGTTTTATTGCGGACGCCATAATTCAGAGGAAAAATTGGTTATTACGTTTTTCATAACATCTGCTTCAATCTAGATTGTATTTTTTTTTTCTCATTTTTCTTTTAAAGATAAGTTGGCTGAGAGGATTTGATGAGAACTACAATAATAGGTAAGTTATTATCGAACTATTTTTTTTATCTTAAAAATTGTTTTTCATTCATTTCAAGGAAAAATATTTTCTTTATATATTTTTGTTTTGTTGTATACCTTAATTTATTTTGTATAATATACGTACAGGCTGAAATCATGAATTTTAGTTAAATTTGTTATGTTGAGTTCTGTAAATTATCATCATCATCATCTCAGCGTTAATCCCAGACGCATCCGAAGCTTTTTCAGCTTTGGAGTCCTAGGACGACTTACTTTGTTGAGTTCAGTGAATATTCTCGGTCAATAAATAAAAACAAACCGACCTATTGCGTGTCAGGCCATACATAGAACAGGGTTCCGTGGTTATTCATAACGGCACGTGGATTTAGAAGTCGGATTTGGTAATTATTCCTAAGAATAAAGAAATTGTATAAAACAGTTTAACCATTATTTGTAACGTTTAAAAAGTATCCCAAGTAAGCATACTTTACAAGTTAACCCTCTATAACTCCTGAACTAACAAATTCATCAAAGCTTTTTTCCCTTCAAAGTTAATAACATTGAAAACCATAATGATTTGTTTCCATGTTTCGATTTCGAAAACCCATTTTGTGCTCCTAAAAATATTGTTCAATATTCTATTAGGTACTTTTTTATATTATAAACTAGTGCATGACCGCAATTCCGCTCGATAGTAAGCAGAGATGCAATCGTTGATGTTAAAGGGCGCTAGTTTATTAAGCCTATTCACTCAAAAAAAAAAAAACTGACGAATAGGAAGGAAGACGGCAGCTGAACGAGGTGATGCAATATTAAACCCAACAACACGACTAGCGGTGCTGCACCAGAGGGAGATTGATCTAGAGACCCTCCTCAGACCCGTCCTCCGTATAGCCGTGCGGACGACGGGTCTGAGCACCAGACATCATGCCGGAACACGACGAATCGCTTGGCATCAAGATTGTCTTGCGGGTGCTACCTTCTGCCCGCAGCCGATGTTATGGCCTACCACCGAGAAAAACTTAAAGTTATGGTGTTAGTTGTTTTGTTTAACCTCTAATAATTAATACTTTCGGGCTTTGAAAATCATTAAAACCGCAATATAAAATTAAAAAGTACCCACAAGATAGTAACAATACATCCAACAGAACTAATTCCTACAACAAAATAATGAAAATTATTTACAGGTAAGGAAGGATCACATCTAAAATAAATAGTAAGTAGGTATCCATATCAGGAACCATTAGTCGTCTCAAGAAGGCAACTGGACCTCTTATGATTTATTATACGTCATACGAGATTAACTACCGATAGGATATGATCAATATTAATTGCCAAGCACATCCTTGATATTTTACCCGTGTGTTGTTAGGGTTTACAGTTAAAAATTACTTCCAAAGGGGTTTATTTATTAACGATGCTTTTAAAAAGTCAAAAGTGTATAGTTTATGCTAATCATTGGTTATTTATCTTTAAGTAACTTTATAGATAAACTCCAAAGTATTTATTACAATTTCACCGTTAACTATGTGCCCACTGCCACTTAAATTTAGCGACTCGAAGAGCTATGTCGGCGACTTTAGTTCTACCGAGATCCTCATTTCTGATTCGATCGTGCAGAGAAACTCCATAGAAGCGATGGCCGATGGGGCAGTTAAGTTCTGGAGTGACGGTCACATACGGGAAGAAGCAGCGTAGGGAGGCTGGTGAAGATCGCAGGAAACCGAAGGATGCGGGCAGCACAAGATGGGTCATTGTGGAAAGCCTTGCCAGTAGGCCTTTTTCCAGCAGTGGACCACTAAAGGCTGAGAGAAGATGATTGTTAACAAGCTTTGATATATTAAAGGAGTCGGTCATTCCAAAAGACGAACAACTATCCTTCATTCTAAGGCGTAGTAAGTTCCTTTGGAGAAGATTGAGCAAAGAAACTCTATGGACACTATCGGTATGTACGGTCATAGTCGGAACATGCCTATAGTCAAGGTGTAAGAAAAAATATCTACATGTTTGTTTATTCGAATAATTTTAAAGTAAAATGATTTCTGTTTGTCTGTTTTAGTAAATACCGGTTCAAATACTCGGTCTTGTAGACCCTGGACGAGATACCTACTTTATATTGTATGTCACAACTGAAGAGGATCCCGTCTGCTTCGCCCAGAGCAGAAGAGAACATTTAATGAGTTTCCATCCGAAAAAAAGTGGCATAACTGTCCAGCACATTGTTGAAATTAAAGCTGTTTAAAGTACTACTGGGAGTACTTTTAATGACACATTTGTTACATTGCCTTTATTACAAAGGAAAGTTTCTCAGAAAAAAAATGGTTTTAAAAACTTCAGCTTCAGTATTTTAGCTCTTATTACACTCAAGGGCTCATAAACACAATTAAACCTTATTTTTCCATTTCAAAAACAAAAATGAAACACGTTTTAGTTTGTCTCGTGAGGTTTGCAAATGTGTTTAATTAAGTTTCAGTCTCTCACTGAATGCTTGTCTCTTCACTTTTCCACTTGAGCGAACATAGTTCACTGTGTGGACACATGCCACAAATGGAACAAGGAACAAATAACTCAAGTTTGAAGAAGTTGTACACAATTAAATGAAATGGAAATATTCCAGTTTCCAGGCACATTAATGATATGATAATTGAAACAAAGGTCAGTAATTCTAAAAGTGTGTGAAAGTATGGTTCATTTTCAATGTGTGAAAAATTAAAAATATACCAAACCAACACTTGTTTGTACCCAATTTAGTATGTTTTTAATTCTCGATCTCTATTTACCCTTCGTGGATATATAGTCTTGAAAATCCACAGACCATAACACATAATATGTACTGTTAAGTTTAAGCTGCTAGCTACGTAATGTATTACCTACATTATTTCGTCGTCCCTCCCATCAATTACGTAAAACTAGGTTCAGTAGTTCCAGAATTATAACTTTTAGGAGTTTTGTTTCTGAAAACAACGGCCTTAGTACCGTATGTTCGAAATAGAAACACATAACGTATTACGAAATTTTGAAACATAGCTTTAGCCGCTCCCATATCTTAAAACGATATATTTTCTTGCTCAAGGGAAGGAAAATATTTCTCAGGGGAATTTTTAGATGGTAACCTGACGTTCGTACCAACGCTCTTCTAGTAAACTTGAGTAATCATGGCTTCTTGGCGTTTAATATCTTAAGTTTAAGATGAACATTCGTAGGCCAACGTCTAATAAAGTACTCTTGGGAAATTTTGACTCGGCAAATTCTTCACAACAGCATAGTAATAGTAAATTTAAAACTATTTTGTATATCATCGCACCTCTATTCCTCAAAGGAAGTCTGTTGCTCAAAATGCTAAGTAGTTACCTACAGCTTCCCTAGAGATGTTTTCTAACAGACTGAGATGCCCAGACTGAGGGACGGAGGAGATCTTTTGAGTTGAGAGGAAACGAAGAAAGAAGAAAGAAATGACGGACGGACTAATTAGTTTTTTTTAGTCAAATACCCTATTAGGCCCATCCTTCTACGGTACTACTCAAAAGACATCATTCTTCTTTCTGTTCCTATCCCAATTTATTTACGGTCGAAAAACGTGTCTTTTTCTTCCATACATCAATCTCTACCTATTATGTAGACGTCAACGCTACGCTACTCAAAATCCACTATTATTTTGAATAGCACTGTGCAATTACCTATTTTTAGTTTGTAAAGTAACATTGATTACATAGGGAGATTTCGGTCTTTTAGTTTCTCTCTCCAAATTTAAAGTAATTCATTATTCCATCTTCGTCTCGCATTCCCGTATCTTACCGAATGATTTTAATTAAAATTCGCGGCGTTGGTTTCGGTGCTTCGGTGAAACGCCAAAAATGAACGTAGGAAGAATTTTTAATTATGTGAAGGTTTTCCTTAGATTTCCTGAATAAATGCTTGTGGTTTTGGACGCAGACGCGTTTTTGTGACGCATGTACATATATTTGAGGTGTTTTCACATCTACCAATATAGATCGTCGAACTTTTAAAGTACATTTATTTTCCATTCAGGAAAATTTACTACTTTTAAGGTAGCCACTGCCCATGATAGCTACAATGATTTAAATACATCCATCTCAAAATATTTTACTAAAATCAAATAGTACAATTTTAAGAGAACTGTGACTGAATTATTAAATAAAGTCCCTCTATAACACTAGTTTTCCGGAGAATTCCGAGAATTGTCCTGTTCTTATTGAAAGTTATCGTTGTCAGATGTTCGATATACATTTAACGCTAGTGTTTGTGTTCAGGCCCGCCGTAAGCGGGCGTGCAAAGCGTGCATCACACACGGGCGGCAAGTCCTGGGGGTAGCATATCGTGCAATTCATCAAGTAATTCAAGTCCTTGTCATAATACCCTACCCACCCCACCTTCCCACTACCCACATCACCGGGATAGATTTGATGAGTTAAAAACGTTTACTGACGTATTTGGTTTCGCAATAACTTATTTAATTACTCCAATGATGAGTTAATGAAACATTGTAGATTTAAATCTGAAACTTAAAGATGATTCAAGTGGTGAATCGGACATGGACTGTATTGATTTGTTTAATGAAATCATTGTATTAAAGTTGCATTTTGCCGAAAATCAGTTAAATGATTCACAAGCCCTATTACAATATCTTCTTACCAATGACTTAATTTCAACATTTCCGAACACAGCAATAGTGCTAAGAATATTACGTACACTTCCGGTTTCAGTTGCATCTGGTGATGAAGATCATTTTCAAAATTGGGTTGTATCCTATAAAATAATTTAATGTCCATCAGATAGATTTATAAAAAATATTGAACACGTATTTTTTATTTTCCTTTCATTCAAATCAGTATATCTTTATTATTATATAATTAGCTCCCACTCCGTAACTTTAATACGCTATATCACAGTAGTTTTTGGCAATTTCGACAAAATAAAAAATACGTGTCTTAATTTTTTTTTTTTTAATATCTATAAGACGGACTAATTATTTTTTGATTTCCACACCTTGGAAACTTGTATTAAAAATAATCAAATACTATTTAAAATCAACAATGCTCCAGCAAAGACTAAGTTTTTTAGCTATAGTTTAATTTTTTTTTTCGTTTCGTTTATTATCTTTTTTTTTTTTGACAAAATCCAGTAAGGCAGCATAATTGCTATTGGACGCGGGCGATGAAACAGCTAGCGGCGGGCCTGTTTGTGTTAAAACGATACGAAGTGCTTCAAGCACACTAAAGTGAAGAAATCGTTTTGGGAACAATTTGGCGCGAACGTCGCTTTTAGCTGACGTAGTACATCGGGCTGGACGATTATGCTAGAAACGTACTGTGGAAATGGGCGCCGAAAAACGTTGAAAAAAACTCTAGCCATATTGCTTTGAAGGGTAGGTGGATGAGGAAGCATTGCTCAGATCCAAACAAAGAAAAGGTCTAGCATTTTGTTAAAAAAGCAGTCAGAACTTTTATAAATGGAAAGACAGACTAGATGTGAGGTCAGCTATTTTGTATAACATATAAATACGTATATATTATCAAGTGAAACGACTTTTGTTTGACCTCTGAAAACGGCCTCCATTGATATTTCGAAATTGGCAGTGATAAAAGATTTAATTGTGAAATAGTGGCTTCCTATATAAGGCTCAGAATTACGTAATGAATCATCTAAACAATATATGAATGTCATACGATGGCAAGATTCCTTAACAAAAGACATGTCTGACAGATCGTATTAATATTTATATCGTCTTTTTTCAGGTAACATGTTTTAATATACAGATAAATTGGTCAAGGTTTGAATTTATGCAGATGGTGAGCAACTGGCCACATAGATATACAGATATATTATAGATTATATCAGTGCTGCGACATTTAGTTTTTAAATGTCGAAGCATTATACTGAGATAGGAGCCTTTTGGTCTCATAAAGGACTTTCTGATTTTTTGTTACTTTTTTATAGGTAATTTGTTTTGATTTTTAATTGTGTTTAATTTAGATTAGTTTTATGATCTTTGTGTTCGAGTTCATAATAAATACTTTTACTTTCTAAGTGAAACGCCGTAACTATATTTAAGGTTTATCTGATTTCAACAGAAATAAAATCAGCATTGAATATCAATCACAAACTGAATTTTGATAGATATTACTAACCCATTGCTACATATCTATGATCAAAAATGTCAGGTCAACAACGCAAATAACCCAATGAATGTTATTGAACTGTTGAAATGAGAGCCATTTCTCGTTTAGCAATAAATTGCGACTTACAACCTAACGTATTTGCTACCAATTGAACTACATATTGGCCAGTAAATTCGGAAACTGGGGTCGTGAACGGTCCCAGAATCGTGCAAAAGGAGTTACTTTATGGGGAATTGCCGACGGCAGAATCGAAGTTTCTAAATATTATTTTCTCATGTTCGTGTGATGTTGTGGGTAGGAAGAGAATAGACAAGTTAGCAAGGTCGTCGGCAAGAATTTCAATCTGCCTAGTTTGATTAGTCCAGACGTGGGCAGTAAAAATATTACAATAGGCTATTCCAATCTGCAAGGTGTCACTTGAATCGTCAAACAAAACAGGTGTTCCTCCCAGTAAATTTTGTCGAGCCGCTCGAATATTCGGTCTGTTATGTACCAGAATTCATTTAACTTATTCTTTGTCATAATAACTCTTTTTCGGGTCCAAAAAACTACAAAAGACATAGTATAGGAATCACATACCTACTACAAAAAATATCGTCGAAATGTTACTATGTAACTACTTAAAGAATTTTCAAAAGTTTAACGCCATATTTCCAATTTTGATATAAAGCATTTTGATGCATTTTTAACGATACACTATTGCAAGAGGGGGATCGTTCATCATAACTGAATAGCCGTGCACCCATTAAACCGTTTTCACAGGTCGTTACCCTCGGAAAATATTTTTGCAGGAAATTTAAGGCTGAAAATGCGCTTTATGGAGTGCAGAAAGAAAATGGACGGTCGAGCGGGTCAAAAGGGAGGAAAACGGAAGTTTCACACCCGCGTCAAGAGTTTGTTCACCGTTTTAACATACGATTTTCTTATATATATTTTTTATCATGGGGTCTAAGAAACAGGTTAGTCCTTGTCCGTGGGTATCGAGAAAGTTGACTATGTGAAGGTAGGGTAGCAGAGCAGTTCATTCTAAAATCTGAGATAAACCGATGTACAGCCGACAGCAAATCAAGCTACTACAATATGTCAAATTTCCTTATTGGATTTTCCACTTTATCACTAAGGCGTTAAGGCTAAAGGTTGATTGGGAATATTTGAAAGATTCGGGTAGCTTGACCTACTGTCTTCCGTACACAAATCGTCAAAAGTAAAGTCTATACTTACCAAATGTTTCAAATTGATATTATTTGAAGTTAAACAAATATTAACTTTATGTCAATCGTAATAAAATTGATTTTAGAGTGGATAGCACTCTTGAAGTTTTAAAAATGTTTGGAATGTCTGCTTACTATAATAATCCCAACCAATAATTATCCCACCGCGGGACAAAGGTCTCTTAGACAGAAAAGCACCTACCAGCAACCTAATCGAGTAAAACACTATTACAATCCATTGGTCCATATGTCCGAAAAGTATATCTACTCAACAAAGTAAATAACACTGTGAATGTGCTGAACCCTAATTGCATAATTACCCTATTACTATCAATTGGAATCATTTTGAAACCAATAGGGATATATCCAAGGTATGAAAAAAAAATAATAATTACTCCGTCTTATTAGTACAGTCATTTGGTTCGAAAAATGGTGGTTACCTGGAAAGTTTTCCGGGAGTTTTGCAAATTGGCAATTTTATAGATTTTGATGTGTTCTTTTCGAATTTCAACTTTGCCACCTCGTATTTTTGCCGCTCGCGCCGCCATATTGGTAAAATGGCGTCCAAAAGCAGTTTTTTGGCAATATCTCCTTTCCGACTCATTTTACGATAAAAACAGTTATATACAAAATGAAACTACAGGCAATTACCTACAATTTATGTATTAACCTTTTTTCCATAAAGTCAATAGTTTTGGCGTACGAGCGCCGCAAAGTATACTTAAACACTCATTTTGGTCAAAAAACTCATTTCCACACCACCTTGAGGTAGAGTAATCGGTGCATTTTTTTTTTATCGTGGTATCCCCAATAGGCCTAATCCACATGCAATTAAATATCCTGAAATTTAGCGCATTCTCCTTCGCTTTGCTGTTCCTGATGAACCAGGTGTTTCGGATTCATTGTCTGTAGTAACAATCGAAACGTCACAGCCCGGAATTTCGTATGCATCATCCGCGATGGGATTATCAGTTTCATCGATCGCATTTGTGGTTGAGGAGACGTGACGTCGCTTCCTCTACGCAAGGATGCTGCGATTAACTTTTCATTATTATATCGTTTTCGACATGCATCGTGAACCACTATCGTCTCCAATCCTTTTTCCTTCACTTTAATTACTTCACTCTCTTCCAATGGTTGTGCACAAATAAAACAGGTTACTTCATTAGAAGCCATGGCTTTATAAATGTAAACGACACTGTGAAACAATAGACGTATACTGATGACTCAGACTAAATATGTATTTTTATTGAGCTCTACCGGCAGATGTTTCGTAAGTGAGAGAGAAGGGGGCTCGACATAAAGACGACGCATTCCCTAAATTCCCTTATACCTGCGAAGGACAGGCCATAGTAAGTCAGTTTTTCAACGTGTAGTCTAATATCTGTATATTATATATTTGTATATTATATATTTGTATATTCTAATATCTGCATATTATAATATATATATAGACTTTTCGTAAGTCAAGTATTAAAAGAATGGACAATAAGGATAAACTTTTGGTAGGACTGCGATCGATAGTGGTTCACGATGCATGTCGAAAACGATATAATAATGAAAAGTTAATCGCAGCATCCTTGCGTAGAGGAAGCGACGTCACGTCTCCTCAACCACAACTGCGATCGATGAAACTGATAATCCCATCGCGGATGATGCATACGAAATTCCGGGCTGTGACGTTTCGATTGTTACTACAGACAATGAATCCGAGACACCTGGTTCATCAGGAACAGCAAAGCGAAGGAGAATGCGCTAAATTTCAGGATATTTAATTGCATGTGGATTAGGCCTATTGGGGATACCACGATAAAAAAAAACGCACCGATTACTCTACCTCAAGGTGATGTGGAAATGAGTTTTTTGACCAAAATGAGTGTTTAAGTATACTTTGCGGCGCTCGTACGCCAAAACTATTGACTTTATGGAAAAAAGGTTAATACATAGTTTCATTTTGTATATAACTGTTTTTATCGTAAAATGAGTCGGAAAGGAGATATTGCCAAAAAACTGCTTTTGGACGCCATTTTTTCAATATGGCGGCGCGAGCGGCAAAAATACGAGGTGGCAAAGTTGAAATTCGAAAAGAACACATCAAAATCTATAAAATTGCCAATTTGCAAAACTCCCGGAAAACTTTCCAGGTAAAACTACCAAATGACTGTACTATATAGATAAAAAAAAATTAAGACCCGTATTTTTTATTTTTTCGTAATTACCAAAAACTACTGAGATATAAGCGTATTAAAGTTACGGAGTGGGGGCTAATTACGTACGCCGTGCTATATTTTATACCACGGCGTGACGTCATGCGGCATTTCAAATCAATATATCTTCCTAAGTATTTGAATGAAAGAAAAAATAAAAAATACGTGTACAATATTTTTTATAAATCAATCTGATGGACATTAAATTATTTTTTAGGATACAACCCTATTGTTAAAACATTGCTCCATAGGTTCAGAAAATGTGTCTGCTCAACAACGTATTTAACGCAATGAATGTTGTTATACTGTCAAAATGAAACCCATTGCTATAGATAGTGTGTTCCGTAATAGTACATAGTCCAATAAAACCTGAGTGAAATTTGTTTTTTAAAAACAATCTGTTCTCCAATCCGATTGATGGTGCAGAGTTTAAAGCAAAAGTCATTGGAAAGGAAATAATGTTGAATCATTTTGAAACGGAAAGTGAAAAATAAATCGCAGGTACAGATGCCGGGGACATTGCCGTAATTTGATATCGGCGTGCCCCGAGCGACGCTCTGACCGAAATGTTCACATTATCGGAAATATACGTAGCTCGTAGTACGTGCAGGAGATGTGTATATCTGTTAGACTTAGATATTTGATTCATCAAACTGACGATTACAGTAACAATAGAATGCTTAAACAACATTATTTTTTGTTTACGACAAACCCGTAACACGTGTTCAGTATTTTTAAGTAAAGCATGATCTATGTATAAAATTTCAAAAAGATATAATGAAAAACCAAAAAGTTATGAGCTTTCTATTCTTCTTGGTTATCCCAACAAAAATATGGTCAAAGTTCCGCTCACCGGGCGAGCGCGGTGCGTTGACCTCTGGCGTCAGCTGTGGCGCGCGCGCAAGTACTCGCTAAGATCTATCGTAACCGCTCGGTATCCACTCTGCAACAATTTCTAAATGTATTTGGGAAAAAATATAACATGGTGTAAAAATGATTGGAATCGATTCAATTGCTTATCCTGAAGAAACTGTATTCAGGTTCATAACCAAAAAATAACGTTTTATCAATTACTACTTAAAGTATGTTTTGGCACGTGGATGAATCCGTTTGATTAATTCAATACCTAATACAAATTTCGTGCAATTTCACAAAACTTTACCAACAACCTGTCAAAGTAACTTGAGCACCAAAAAATCTTTGTACCACTATAACAATAAAATAAATACACACGGCTACAACCAACCAGTATAATCTGACTTCCGATTGTACGAAAACCCTATACAATGTGAAGTCAGCTCAAACTGGAAATATATACCTAGGATGATTTATAACAGTGTTTACTTACATCAAGAAAAAACCTTCAAGAAATCTTGGTTTCCATAGTAAAATACTTCTTTTTATCACGAATTGCCACTGCTTAATATTTGTGTTTATAATCTGTCAAATGTTTTTAACAGATTTTCAAATTTATCGTTAAAGAATTAAGGTGCCAAGTTAAGTAGGAAAATTTGACAGTTTCGCCTTGAACTGCTGGTGTCTCTAGATTACCGCTAAGTGCAGTGTCTAATAATACTTAGAACAATTTTTACATCGGGCTCAAACGCGATAGCCGCGGTTGCAACCGGGACTAAACGCGGAGATCGTGACTAAGAACAATTCTTACATGTTTGCGCCAGTAATTGTGGTAGCGCTAAGATTAGCATAAGAAGAAACTCATATCAATCCTGAGATGAAAAGAAAAACTCGCCTTTTACGACACCCGTGGGAAGAAGTGTTTTAAGCCGCACCACTGGGCTAATAAATCCTATATTTTTTTAAAAGAACATAAACAATAAAAACTATTTCGATAGCAACTCTCAACAATAAATTCATTAAAAGCGTTTACGACATTTTTTTTTACGTTTATTCAACTATAAATAAACTGTGTCATCTCTTATTCTTAGTTTTTAGCAGAAAACAATCTCAAGCGAACAAATATGAATCCAGGGCAGATCGAGTGATTCATCAAACGTATAATAAATGCTTGCATGTATGTATGTTAAAAGTAGGGATGTAACGGAGGTAGTTATATCGGAACCGAAAACGTAGTCAGAGTTTTTAAATTTGATTTATCGGAGTCGGAACCGGAGGCGGAGGCAGGGTCAGAAGTGGTCGTAGGAAATAGATGTTTTATTTAAACACAGAAAACGTAATTCAGTATTTTTTTTTTATTTCATTTTTTTATTATAAAATTAAACACAAACAGTGAAAAGAAAATTGCCATGTTTCCAAAAGAACAAGATATTATATGAAGTTATTAAAACCGCATAGCAAGTAGCATATATTACATGAATGTGTATGATGTAGGTATGATAATAATCGGAAGTTCCGACTTAACGCAGTCGGAATCGAAGCTCCGTAACATCTCTGATTAAAAGTAAGATAAACAGCATTGTACCACTACAAAACCCTAAAAGAGCTCCGGCCTCCGTTGCTATTTTACGGGCCGTCGTGAAAATCTGTTTATTTGACGTTAAGGTGTCAGGAACACTGTAATTTCGACAGCAACTACTATGTGACCGTTCGCCGATTTCTTGGGACATTATAGCTTTACAACTAGCTTTTGGCGTCTGAATGACATTGACATGGGGCATTGTTGGTAAACATTATTGAAATTGTCGCAGATTGTATTGACAAATCAACGTAGCGGCTTCAGTTCTGATTTCGGCCACGCAACAAAAGAACTTTGTAGCGTTGTACGAAATAAAGTCGCTGTCTGTACAAAAACTGATGAATTCACACATTTTCTCATAGCGTTGAACTCTATGGATGTTAAACAAACATGTTTTGAAGATACAATGACTCATTTTAACTGCATATTATGATAAATAGCCCCACGTTTTGTCGGACAATGATCTGAAACCGAGTAACGTTCCGGAAAGAAGTTCTTTCAAATAGATAGGGTTATATGTTACGTTAGATACGATGGAACGTTTGAAGATTATTGTTATTGTCTTACAGATGTTCCTGTAAACCGTACAGGTAACAACATTTGTTTCCAAGGATTTGTAACTAGGGCAAAATTTGTAGAAAAAACAGACTTATACGATCTGTACTTGAAAAGGTAGGGTTCAATAATAATGGCAACTACTACTGCTCTATTTCTCGACATGCTACATAGAAACTTCGTATCTTCGAGAAACCGTAAAACAAACAAGGGATATTAAACACAAGCACGAAATAACAGCCAGAAGTTGCAAAGTTTGGTAGGCCAAGGCTTTATATGGCTGATCTGTTGTGACTCCCATGGGCGCAGTATGGGAATCCAAACCCTAAGAGAGCAGTAACCGAACTGACCCTAAAACGAATTGTGTAAATTAGACAAACACAAAACAATCAGTTCACCAGACACTGATTAAAAATATTTTTCTTCTGGATTTCAAAAAACGTTTGCGTCTGAGTCTATAAAGTTTATTTTTGCGTACAGCCTGACGTATATTAACGTTTTAATGAAGCCCTCAGATATTCACTCGCACATAACCGTGTCACAAAGGGCTATTAAAGCCTGTTAGGCATCATCATTAATGTGTAAGTAAAGATGCTGACATGCTGATAAGATAATGCAGGATGACTTAATATTCTGTATGGTCCCAGAATATAGCCAAGCCTCGCCAAGGGTGGCGAGAATCTATTAAAGGCGCCTGTAAATTATATCCGAAATCTTATTAGGCGTTATGGGTCGTCATAAGCTTGAAAGTTTATAAATACATAGTTACCCGGTAACTAGAATATGGAGGACAAATAAACATCCATGTAAAATACTGATAATCATCATCTTCATCATTTCAGCCGAAAATCCTCCACTATTGGACATATACCTCCTCCAAGGATCTCCACGACGACCAGTCCTGATCCTCCCGCATCCAACGGATTCCCGCGACGTTCACAAAATTAAATTCAAAAGTCATTTATTCAAATTAGGCTGAGAATCAGCACTTTTTGAACGTCAATATTACATAAGACAGTCCCCCAAAAACGCCCACCCATCGACACTTCCTAGTGCTTTCGCTGGGAAGAAGAAGTGGCGGAACAAACTCCCCAGCAGCACAGCTGCTGTCTGTCAGCTGTCTGTTCATTTTTAAAAAAAACATGTCTTTATACAATACTATGTATAGTGATGAACACGATACGCGTTCACAAGGTCGTCGATCCACCTTTACGGGGACCTACCCAAACTGCGTCTTCCGGTGGATGGTCGCCACCATTACAGTGGTCGGCCCCATCGGGCATCGGACCTACGGGCAATAAGGCCCACTGTAATTTAAGTATTGACAATACTGGTAGTCACTTGCTTCCGGATATAGCGGAATTTAACCCTACATGGAGAAGGCTAGGCAGATGATCTTATTAATCCAGGATATTTCTGAGGTCTGCCAGGACACAGAGTTTTCTTTTTATTCGAAAGAGATACCGTGGCCCTTGGCGTACAGGGAAATATCAACACAGGTGGATTTTTGTCAGAAAAAGTGGCATGACCTTCAGCTCTACCCAGAGCGGGAGAAGTGATCAGAATTCTCATCATCCAAAAAAAAATCTCAGAGTTTTACAGGTAAATTTTCGGGGCCCTGAAATGTCCAGATATTCCACAAACGTGTAAATAAAAAAGAGTACTGGAAAATATTATTTAGTCTAAGAAATATCATAATTGAATCTCTTTTATTCCCACACTAGTTTTTAGAGTCAATGGAGGTCAATAGTTAAGAGAGTGATGATTTAATCACTATGAGACACAACTATTTATAGAGTTTCTATGCACGGATTGCTTGATCATACGAAATATATCTAGCGTCTCGACAGCCGACTTACCTAAGCTTCTTTGCCACCCACGTAAGCCGAAGTCCTTGCTACTAATTAGGAAAGATAGTAAATCAAAAACGAAATAAAACCATAAGCAGAGAAACCAGTAACAATTTAATGGAGAAAAGGATTTTTGCTTCATTGTTCTTGTGCTACTTATTAGCAAAGACACAGACATAATCCTGGGAAGTGCTGAAATGTCACGTGTGCAAAGGAGTTCAGAGCTGTTTTTATCCCAAAGATACACGGTATAATGGATATAACAGCTAATTAGAAAGCTCGTTTGGTGCCATAAAGAAAATGGAAGTAGGTATGGATGCGATAAGCACATGAACAGGAAAATGCGAGGAGGTAAGAGAAAATAAAGATTACGATATGGTTTTAGAAATCGAATTCAATATCAAGGTCTATTTCTAAAATGTTCTTTTTTGTTCAAATGCCTATAAAATGTTTTGTTAAACGTTTTTCCAATAAACAAAACAACTGCTGTAGCAGTCGTCAGATGAAGAATTTAATTACGGTATTTGATTATAATCATCATGCTCCCCTTTCTTCTGTCGTAATTTCAAGTTCAGTGCATCATACGTCAACCCAACACGATTCTGAATGACCGTGGTTTCTTTGGATGGCTTTACTCCCTCAGCTATCTGTTCGTTTAACTAGATATGCTGCCCAACCCCACTTGAAGATTTTGCCTGTCCCCGACTTTATTTGATAAGGTCGACCTTAATCGTAAACTTTATGTAGTAACAAATTTTATATAGCAATAATATCATTTGATCGTAATAGGTTTTATATTTTATTTTTCTTTTTGATGGTTTCTTATTATATTTAGTGAATGTCATGTAGCCTTTGTAGACGGTAATTTGTAGGCCTCTTTTCTTTTATCAAGTAACTTTGAAGAATTATTATGTTTGATTCATTCCTCAAAAGAGCTTCTCAGACTTATATACAGTATTACATGACCAGACCAAGATTATGTCTGGGCATTAAAAGAGACTGTGATCTTTGAGTTTATTATATAAAAAAATATGATTGACTTGTACAGGCGTTTGAACAAACCTTCTTAAAAAAATAAATCATATCATAGAAGGACAGCGTACCTTCTTGATTGGCCTACATTTTTTTTTTATACTTATAAACTAGCGCTTGACCGCAATCCCGCCTGATGGTAAGCAGTGCTGTGATCGTTGATGGTAAAGCGCGCTAGTTTATTACGAGCCTATTCACTCAGAAAAACTGAGCGAATAGGAAGGAAGACGGCAGTTGAGCGAGGTGATGCAATGTTAAACCCAACAACACGACCAACGATGCTGCGCCAAAGGGAGATTGATCTAAAGACCCTCCACGACCAAACTCTCAACACAACAACATTTGGCGCATCGTACCCGGCACACATCGCAACACAACTACTCAGGTCCGTCCTCCGTACGGCTTCATTATCCACATGCATTATCTGCATTATCTTTCCATGCCTATTAATTCTCCAATATGAAATCATTGTTTCTTTTTTATAATTATAAACTAGTGCAAGACCGCCATCCCGCCTTAAGCTAAGAGTTAAGTCAGATTTTTAGGGTCGAATTGTGAAATAAATAAATGCTAATCGCTCGCAACCTCAGCTAGCCGAGAGCAAGCGTTAAACTGCTCGGCTAGATGCGGTACTCTTTGAACGCTAGAGTCGCACGCCGTTATTTAAAAGTTAGAGATAAGTTCCCGTTTATAGTTTGACTAGGAATTAAGTGAGTTCATAGATGTTCTACGAGATTTCGTATTTCGAAATTTGATTGGTACACCCATGTAAATAACTATGTACTACTTATAGTAAACTTATTACTCCATATCTCGCACAAAATATCACAAACAGTAAAACTATGTGTCGTATCTTGCCAGAAACAAATGTAAATAAGAAGCTAGGAAACATGGTACGTACACAAACCCCATTTCGATGTCATCTTCAATAATTAAGTATGAGAGTCACTCTTCGAAATAATAACATCGTAGCGCTACGCCTAGTCTTCGCCCGAAGAAATATTTGCTGTGTTAACAACCTCCAAATTCTTGTTAGCAGTTGGTGTAGAAAACATGAACATAGAAGATCCACTAAAACTTACGACAAGTTGGAGTTTTCTAAACAAAAAAAAATTTAAGTTGAGCCAAAACTGTCGGTCAAGTACTCGCGCAACTTTGACGGCCTACCCAATCGACAAAGTTTTATCCTTCATCATCATCATCATTTCAGCCGAAAGACGTCCACTGCTGGACATAGGCCTCCCCCAAGGTTCTCCACGACGACCGGTCCTGCGCCTCCCGCATCCAGCGGTTTCCCGCGACCTTCACCAGGTCGTCGGTCCACCTTGTCGGGGGCCTACCCACGCTACGTCTTCCGGTGCGTGGTCGCCACTCGAGAACCCGTCGGCCCCATCAGGCATCGGTCCTACGGGCAATGTGTCCAGCCCATTGCCACTTCAGTGTTGCAATTCTTCGGGCTATGTCGGTTACTCTCGTTCTTCTGCGGATCTCCTCATTCCTGATTCGATCGCGCAGTGAAACCCCAAGCATAGCCCTCTCCATTGCCCTTTGAGCGACTTTAAGCCTTCTTATAAGGCCCATTGTTAGCGACCACGTCTCAATTCCATAAGTCATCACTGGCAACACACACTGGTCGAAGACTTTTGTCTTGAGACACTGCGGTATTTCGGACGAGAAGATTCTACGTAGCTTCCCGAAAGCAGCCCAGCCGAGTTGGATTCGACGATTGACCTCTTTCTCGAAGTTGGACCTTCCTAACTGGATAGTTTGTCCCAGGTACACGTAGCTGTCAACAACTTCGAGAACAGAGTCTCCAATCTTTATAGGAGTCGGTACAACATGGGCATTAGACATGACTTTCGTCTTGCCCATGTTCATTTTAAGACCGACTCGCTTGGAGGCCCTACTGAGGTCTTCGAGCATTGTACTCAGGTCCTCCGCGGTCTCAGCCATGACTACGATATCATCAGCAAACCGAAGGTGTGTCATGTACTCGCCACTCGTGTAGAGCTCGGACTGGGAAATTTTGGATTTGGGCGTCGGAACCACCGAGGCCACATGTTAGCTGGCTTCATGGAGAAGGAGGGACTCTTTATGATGAACTCCTTCTTCAAAAAGCGTGAACAGCGAAAGTGGACTTGGATCAGTCCCGACGGGGTCACTAAGAATGAGATAGACTTCATTTTGACGACAAAAAGGCACATATTCAATGATGTCTCAGTGATAAACTCGCTCAAATGCGGCAGCGATCACCGTATGGTCAGAGGCACATTGAATCTGAACATAGTGTCCGAAAGATCTCGCCTGATGAAGTCCACGCTCCGGCCAGCACCCATTCAGATCCACAACTCCGAGGGTTTCCAGCTCGAGCTCCAAAATCGCTTCGAATGCCTAAGTGGCGACGTGGACGAATATAATGACGGGTTTGTAGAAGCTGTCCGTACGGTCGGGACTAAGTATTTTAGGACCCGCCGTACAAATAGAACTAAAAAGCTCTCGGACTACACTCTCGAGCTCATGGAGGACAGACGTGAGATGATTTTGCGTTCGTCAAGTGATGCTTGCAGATACCGGCAGCTCAATAAGCAGATCTCAAAGTCTCTGAAGCGCGACCTACGTCGGTATAATACCGAGCGTATAACGGAGCCTATAGAGCGAAACAGAGGCTCTAAAGTTTTCGCTAGAGATCTGACTATTGGGCATAGCCGGCTAAGCAAGCTGAAGACTGACGACGGCAAGATCTTAACGTCCGGGCCCGAGCTTTTGAGGGAAGTCGAGAATTTCTATGGACAGCTCTACACTTCAACGACAAGACCCGCATTAAATCTTGCTGAAGACCCTAGAGCAAGATTAACCCGACACTACACTGAAGATATCCCGGACGTCAGCCTGCAGGAGATTCGATTGGCTCTGAAACAGCTTAAAAACAACAAGGCGCCAGGCGATGACGGAATAACGGCAGAGCTACTGAAGGCGGGTGGTGAACCGATCCTTAGGGCCCTTCAGAAGTTATTTAATTCCGTCATAGATAAGGGAAAAACGCCACAGGCATGGCACAGAAGTGTGGTGGTACTCTTTTTCAAAAAGGGTGACAACACCCTTTTGAAAAACTACAGACCCATCTCACTTCTGAGTCATGTCTATAAGTTGTTTTCAAGAGTCCTCACAAATCGTCTCGCCTGCAGGTTTGACGACTTCCAGCCGCCCGAACAAGCCGGTTTCCGAAAAGGCTACAGTACAGTAGACCACATACACACGCTGCGGCAGGTTATACAGAAGGCCGAGGAGTATAACCTACCCCTTTGCTTGGCGTTTGTGGACTACGAAAAAGCCTTTGATTCGATCGAGACCTGGGCTGTACTGCAGTCTCTCCAGCGGTGCCAAGTAGACTATCGATAGTTTTATCCTTGCCACTTAATTTTTATTGACCAGTTTCCTTCTACCGCCAGACCCAATTCGCATTTATATTTTATGGATTAGAATACAAAATTTTCTATTTCAATAAAATGCCATTAAAAATTTGTATTTGAAAACCGGAGGAGGAGGGCGCCACTAAGCCACGATACGTATCGGCTCCGTAATAATTGTGGATTAAAATACATAAACGGGTGAAATTCGGCATAAAACCAAGTGCAGTGGAAACATAAACAAAGGAATTTTAACTTATATTGTGGACAAGGCACCAAAACCAGTGAATATCCATCTAAATACATGCAAAACAGTGATGTTAAACAACGGTAATACTATTTTGGCAGTGACTTTTATGCGCAAAAAAGTTGATCTACGTAACCTATGAGCAACAGTAAGTAATTCAACAATTATATTAATCACCAATAAAGTGAAAAATTAATCCTAACCAACAAAATAATAAAAGCTTGCTACTTTAGATTATACCAAAAAGAGGGTACCTGTAATCTAAGGCAATTACATCAGAAAAACACATCAACATCGATCAAGCTCGAGGTACACCAAGTCAGCGTTCCTCGTACTAGTACCTAACCAAGCTAATAGAGGGCAGAACAAGTAGCAAAACAAACATTTTCTTACTAATATAAAAGATAATACTGTGTAAACCATGGAAGAAATAATGAATATGCTCCGAAAAATACAAAGCGAACTTAACGAACAAAAATTGACCATTGTCCAATCAGCGGACAACGTTACGCAACAAGTTACTCATACCATAAATCTCAAAATGGAAGAAAAATTCAAAATAATGGAAAAAATACACGATAGCCTAGAAAAAAAGCTGGAAAACCAGGAGAAAAGAATATACTTCCTAGAGAAGCATTCAAGACAGAGGAACATCGTTATATTCGGCTTAGCGGAGACGGAAACATCTTATGAAAACTCAGAAGAAAACATCATACATTTCATTAAACGCTACTTCTCTATAGAGCTAGAGAACCGAGATATACAAGAAATTAGGAGAATAGGGAAGAAAGGAGAAAAACCCCGACCGATCACTGTAACATTTGCTACACTGGGCACAAAAATAAGAATTTATAAACAGAGAAAAATATTAAAAAATACTGATTATTATATAAACGAAGACTTGCCACAACACATTTTAGAAAAAAGAAAGGAGTTACTAGAACAAATGAAAATAGAAAGAGAGAAAGGAAACAGATATGATAAATTAATAATACGCCGCAATAATGCAGATTTATCAGGCAATAAGAAAAGAACCCTACCAATTTCACCGGATGATCCTACAGGACCAGTACAAGGTACACAAGTAAACAAAAAGAACAAAACCCAGACAAAAAAAGGACTACAGAGATCATCAAGTATATCAGAAGGAGTTCTTAAACCAGGAATACTTAGTTTTTTAACCAACAAAAACTCCGGAAACCCACCAACCGAACAATTTAATAAAAACTATAAACAACAGCAACAACCGCCCCCCTCTCACGTGGAAAACACGACAAGTGCACAAATAAAGAATAAAAAACATCTTCCAAGCCGGCCGGTCACCGTGGAGGATTACGACCAAAACCTTCCAGAGAAAAATAATAACAAACCGTAGAAACAACAGTCATCTGAATACCTATAGGTACATAAGAAGATAACTTTAAAACTTAGTAAACATACTCTCAATGAACAGTGTTTAACAGAGTGTTTGGAAAATATAAACATAAACTTTGATATTACTGATATCTCATAAATTAGAAAACTAGGTAGCACGATTGAAAAATATTTAAAACGTTACATCATAAAAGCTTCACAGGTCTACCAAAAAGACTCTGGAGGAGGCCTTTACCTTTAACGGAGAGGGTTCTTGCTCAAAATATTAAATAAGTATTTTATGCCTAATTTAACTTTAACTTCAAATATTCCAAAATTAATTAATCGTATTTATATTGTTTTCTTTTTTAAAATGAATTTTGTAAAATATAATGGATTGGAATAATTATTACTATTATCATCTAATTGCTAATCACACATTTATTTTAATATTTTTTATTTTATTTTTTTTGCATGCACACTGATACTGAAATTGTATTATGTAAAGCAAGAAATAAAAGGCTTTTTATTTTTATTTTTATTTATTTTATTTGAAAACCGAACGTAGAGACAAAACCATGCAACAAATATCATAACCGAATCCCGCTCTAAAATGGTAACAAAACGTCATTAGGAAATCGCCATAAAACCAACAAAATATTCTAAAATGTGACATTTAAAACTGCACTATGAGTGGTGATATCCCTGTGGTTCTTTTTTTTTTGACGTGACAACGTCTATTAAATTGGTACGGAGGAGTCATTCTCGAAAACACCGTAACGGCCGAATCTGACGCCACACGGAGTTCAAGGCTAATTTTTTTGACGTGCAAGGTACCAGGGTAGCATAAAAGTGTAGGAGAAATCGAAACAATAAAAAAGCTCATTAATGATTATAAAATCACCATAATACATGAAAGAGGTTTTATTGTGCATAGTTTGTGGACGTGCAAAGTACCAGGGTATCACAAAAATGTAGGAGTTGACGTGAAAACGTCTATTAAATTGGTAAGGAGGACTCATTCTCGAAAATACCGTAACGGCCGAATCTGACGCTATACGGAGTCTACGCCTACTTTACCCCCACCCCTAGAGCGAATAGACGTTGTCACGTTCAAATATCGGCAGTAGACGGAGTTCTACAGACAACCATTTTTTTTTGTTATAGCATTTCGTAGTTGACCATGAGAGGCCGTGACTACTTAACTGGACTATCCTGTGGATGCCTTAAATACAATTAAAGCCTCCACTTAAGAACTCGACTACGCACTAACGGCACCTCCTGTGGGGTACGAACTTCGGCTTAGGGCGTCGCTGGAGAGGACAGTAAGGGACGGCTGGAAAGGTTAAGGTTAAAATATGCCTGTGACACTCAACAGGAATGTTATAAGCTGGGTATGTCAGTACTTCTTTGAGCAATCAAATCAGAACGATAATACATAATATTGTTTTTTATTTTTATTTTATAAATTATAAACCAGCGCTTGACCGCAATCCCGCCTGATGGTAAGCAGTGATACGATCGTTGATGGTAAAGCGCGCTAGTTTATTAAGAGCCTATTCACTCTAGCCTTGCGTCGTTTGTTGCCGAGCTTTTCCTAACTATATTAGGGCGGCTAACTAGATCAGCCTATAATGTTCCCACTGCTTAGATACTGGCTTCCTCCTAATGAGAAGGAGTGGCCACCAATCCACTAGTTCGGGTTGATAGACTAATCTTCGAATTTTTGTCGATTTCCTCACGATTTTACCCTAACCGTTTTAAAAACAGTGGTTATAGAATACATTATTTACACAAAGTTAAGCTCCTGTCTGGGTCCGAAACATAAACTAAATCAAAAGCCATTTATTCAAATTAGGCTGAGAATCAACACTTTTTAAACGTCAATATTACATAAGACAGTGCCCTAAAATGCTACCCATCGCCACTTCCTAGTGATTACGTTGGGCAGAAGAAATGGCGGAACAAAATCAGCACACACACAGCAGCACAGCAGCAGTCTGCTCATTTAAAAAAACACATACATATAACAACAAACGCATAAGTTTAGTTGCATGCAGAATTACTCGGTGGTAGGCCGTAACATTGGCTGCCGGCAAAAGTTACCAGTCACCAGACATAGTCTTACCGCCAAGCAATTCATCGTGTTCCGGCATGATGTTTGTGTTGCGATGTATACCGGGTACGATGCGCCAAACGCTGTTGTGTCGGGAGTTTGATCGTCGGGGGTCTCCAAATCAATCTCCCTCTGGCGCAGCATCGTTGGTCGTGTTGTTGGGTTTAATATTGCATCACTTTGCTCAACTCCCGTCTCCCTTCCTATTCACTCAGTTTAATAGCGCGCTTTACCATCAGGCGGGATTGCGGCCAAGCACTAGTTTATATCTAAAAATATGACCAGCCTTTTCCCAACTATGTTGGGGTCAGCTTCCAGTCTAACCTGATTCAGCTGAATACTGATCGACGGCCTATCTGATCTCCACAACCTAGTTACTGGGTAATACGGTATCTCTTGGGAAGACTGGTTACATCCAGTTACTATCCATTACTCAGGCTTCTCTTCTTCTGTCGACTAGTAAACACTGTTATAGATGCGCAAATGACTGAACGTGGTCTTTCTGTCTCCATGTTGTATTTTGGCGCGTATGAACGCTTATATGATTTATCAAACATTTGTTTTAAGTAAACGTAGTAAGTAAATGAATATTGTGTATATTGTTACTAGGTAGAACAATATTTGAGTTCACTATTTGATAATATCGTAGTCCTAAATAAGAGACAGTTTTTGTAGTTGTTGTCCTGAAAAGGGCTAACAGTCGAATGCATAGATCGATCTGGTTAGGCTACGCTTGCCGCGGTTGGTTCATGGATGGGTGGCCATTTTACATATCAAGGCAGGGTCCTTGGTAAGTACTTTGCTTAGTATGTGCTTGCGTGCTGTGCTTTCCGAGCCGCGGAGGCCGCTGTTCAGAAAGCACGAAATTGTCCCAGTTGTTGTTTGCAGATCGTAGGTAGCCCTATAAGAGAATGGGGCTTCCCACGACCCGTAACGACTATTTACATCAGACTTTAGACGTTATTTAGTCTTACTAAGGTGTTTCGGTTTACACAGTAAAAAACTGGTAGGTATTCAGCTACATCCGCACTGTAATAGGGTAGTTAACTAAAAAAAACTTATAAGTCTGTCGGTTAGATTTCCAAAAAAAACTAGACACGTATTTTTTTTTCGTGTAACCAAAAAATTAAGACGATACAGTGCGTTGAAAACTCGTGTGACGTCACTCCTTGCTACACTTTTTAGCAACGAGTGACGTCACCAGCTCCCACTCCTGATTTTTTATGCCTTTTATATTTGTCAATTTTTATTGATTTGATAAAACAAAATATACGTATCCAATATTTTTCTATAATCTGAATGACGGAGTAAATAGAATATTTTTATTTTTCACCCAGGAAACATCCCTATTACGTAATAGACTATTAGTAGCAAATTTTGACGTTCAACAACATTCATTGCGTTGTTTATGTTGTTGAGTAAACAAATTTTTAGAACTTATGAAGCAATGGACTGAAGCAATATGCTTCAAAATTGTAATTGATAGCAGTAGTGTGTTATGTAATTAAGGTGCTGGTTAGACTTGGAAGCCGACACCGACATAATTGGGAAAAGTCTTGGCACATGATGATGAAGAAGAATTCCAATGATATTTCATTCGAAATATATCTTCAACATCATTTCAGCCGAAAGGCGCGCCTCCCGCATTTAGCGGGTTCCCACGACCTTCACCAGGTCGTCGGTCCTATAATAGGTCGAAAATAAGCAGTTAAACTTTCATATGAAATCATTTATTTGTAAAGAATATAGGTATATTGTAATTTTATTTATTGATGTATGTCTACATCGTCATATACTTACATACAATTATAATAATTTATCAAACACATCTCTAAAGACCATAAAATATTTAAAATTCCACTCAAAGGCAGCTTAAAAGTTCCAGCATTAATCTAGCAGAGACGTACATTAAAACTTCGTGCTCAGACTTAAGTAACACCTGTGCAGGTCAAGCTATCACTCCATCAGGTCGACTCTATACTCTCTCAAACTTGTGGCAAACTACTCTATTATAAGTAGCTTTATGCCAAGTTGTTACGTCAGCTAAGTGCAAAATGAACGAAATGAAGGGACTCTTTGAGAGCTGTGACGTCATACTTTGTAGTTGTAATTAAAATATTCTGTGGAACTAATCAGTTATTCTGAGTAAGAATGCTTTGAGGTGCTTATTGTCGCAGTATTTTCTTTCTTTTATTTTTCATAGCCTAACTTCACTCACTCACTCCGGCCTACCACTGAGATATTGCAGATGGAAAAACCAGTAATACTTTACCTGAAACTAGAATCAAACCCGTGATTTGCAGTACTTTTCCAGCCTTTGGGTGTAGTTAAAGGCTACTAAAGACTGACAGATATAGGTGATATAGACATAATGATATCTAACAGTATTATTCTATCTTATTATTATTTTAAACCACACATGTGATAACATGAAGTTTCGCACACTGTGTACAGGTGATTATCGGCAAGGTTAACACAGAGCCTCAAATTCAGTAGTGCGGTTTCACAATCTGATGAAAGGAACGGTTTCTGATATTAAACAATGCATCTTATGATAGATACCACCACGCCCTTATTAACATCTATCAGTTCATTGTCCCCAAAATATCTCACCTAATTCCCACCGATGATGGTAATAAAGCCCCATGTGTACAAAAGTATCATGATACCCTCTGAACCGAGAGATTTCGTCGGACGACCCATTTATCGTGTTAAATGGTGTAACAGCGCACAGACTGTTTAATTGTCCAAATTGATATCACAACGCATTGTACGCTTTTCATTAGGATTAAATTGGTAGAATATATTTGCATGGTCAGTTTGCCTTGTGATTGAGGGTATACGTGTACTGTGAATTACTTTTAATGCTGAGGTAATTAGTAGCTTAATAGGCCTATAATGTTGCCACTGTCGGGACATGCCTCTTCTTTGTGGGAGGGCATCATACGGCGTAGTGGATTGGGGCCAATAGACTACAATTCACTACGCGCCAGGCCAAAAGTTGGTATTTGATTTAGAGATAGATATTGGCACCACAATATAACATAACATAATGTCTACATTCCTTGAAGGGACGTTTTAAACATCGGTTGCCGACAGAAGTTACCACCCACCAGACAAAGTCTTGCCGCCAAGCGACTCGTCGTGTTCCAGCATGATGTCTGGTGAAGCCATACGGAGGACGGGTCTGAGCAGATGTTGCCGTCTGCGGTCTCCCTTCCTATTCACTCAGTTTTTTTGAGTGAATATGCTCTTAATAATCTAGCGCGCTTAACCATCAACTATTGCAACACTGCTTACCATCAGGCGGGGTTGCGGTCAAGCACTAGTTTATAGTTATTAAAGAAGGGATAATCAAAGACACCTTCAGTATTACCTACACGCTCTTTTCGCAGTTACGATGCAGTCTCATGTCCGGACCACATATCCATACTTACTTTTAGCAGCTATTGAGAAATTTCAGATAGAAAAACCCAATGATTCGAAACCCTATTCGTAACTCGTAACTCAAGCTCATACCAATGTGGCAGTGAGGCTAGTGGTACCAAAAAAGTAATAGTAGTATCAGAATGAAATTGAACAAATAGTATGTAATAATGTATCTAATCACACGGGAGTACTGCCCTATGAAACACTAAAGGAAATGAAACCTGTTATGCTAAAGACTGATATGCAAAACAAGCATGCCTTTAATGTTAGATTCTGTTGAATATTGAAGTGAAATTGTTTACTCTGTAAATAGAATAGCGGAATCATTATAAAAAAAAAAGTCAGATGGATTTGACAATACATGTCCAATCAAGCGGAGCAATTTATTTGGCAAAAATGGAAATAAATATGAATCGATGGAAAAATCATTTTAATTCCTACACAATAAAATTCAGTTTCCGCTACAACATCAAACATTTTTATAACTTTTTCAACAGTGTTAGTTGTCTGAAATCAACTTAATTATCATTAAAATAAAGT
This sequence comes from Sesamia inferens, assembly GCA_037179545.1. Taxonomy (NCBI): domain Eukaryota; kingdom Metazoa; phylum Arthropoda; class Insecta; order Lepidoptera; family Noctuidae; genus Sesamia; species Sesamia inferens. The sequence continues at coordinate 9,593,187 of CM073929.1, read as the reverse complement.
TAATATTTGTTTCACTTGAAATAGGGTGGGAAAGTGAAGCATTGTTCACTTTTACTATAGGTCAGATCGTCTGAATATATTGATTAGTGCAGCAAATGGTCTTACTAAGAAATAATCACACAGATTTCAGTGTTCCAGTAAATATCCTGAAGGTCTACTCTGAACTTGAGATCTAATATAGTGAAATTACAGAAGGAATAGGACGATATTATGCTTCAAAATTGGAATAATGAAGTCTCATAAGTAAATAAGAAACACCAGAGCATTGACTCAAAGCCTTTTTTCATGATGTCGCTACGCACTCCGGCGTTACACATTTTTTCTTTTTTAGAAAGCCTTGCGCAAATATTCTAATATCTTTCTTGACACTACAATGTTGGTATATCCAAGAAATATTTGGAAAATAATATTTTTATGCTTTCATAACAATGGACGTTAAGAAATAATGCTCTTTATCCATTAGTCGTAATTAGATTCTGGCGCATGGTATCAAATAACTTCATCATTGTTTCGCTCAGTATTCTAGTTGAGACTTCTAAGTTCTACGGCTTCAGCAACTTTAAACAAGTTTTCTTGTATAAGAGTAATAAGTCGGATAAGTTTTCAAACAAGAAATTCGTGCTTTCATTTACGTTTCACGTTTACGACACAGTTTCTTGTTTGATGAACACTGCAAATTGTTAGCACCTTGTATTCGAACTTTTTGATCGGTGATATGGCAGTCAATTGACACTTTTTCGCCGGAAATATGACGTCAGTTCGTAGATTTCATAGTACTATGATACTTGTATGTCACATACATAAACGTGAAATTGACAGCTCTTGAAACTTTTCTTGAAGAGAGAGAACTTGTAACAGGCACTTGACAATACGACGAAATTGAACGGATTGTATTCGTTGAATCCTAGTAACATAAAAAAAAATGTGAAAACATATAATATACAGAACTCTACATAAAAATAATGTCTTTGCAATAAAATATATTTTGTGATTTTCTATTTGCTATCCTTTAGAATAAAGAGAAAATACACGTATTCCTTAATATGTAGGATTTTGTGGTAGTTATAACATGTTAGATGGTCTTAAAACTGTGCACTGACCTTAGTCTTCATATAACAAGAATGTTAATCATCTACATGGAGCATAATAGATATAGCCTTTAATTTAACAGCTAATAAAACTGATAGATACAATGGCTATAGCACATTGATAATAATGTCACGCGTCAATTAAACACATTAGTACAATTAGTTTAGGGAGTTATGAAAGGACAGTGTGAATGGCTTGATCAGCGGTAAATAGTATACGGAGGATGATGAGCGCATTAATTGGATGTAGGTATAAAGAGAAGTCTCGTTCTTACTGGCGTATGTACATATGTATATGCACGTCTATGGCCAGGTAGTTAATTTTTTTTTAATAATTATAAACTAGTGCTTGACTGCAATCCCGCCTGATGGCAAGCAGTAATGCAATAGTTTATGGTAAAGCGGGCTAGTTTATTAAGCCTATTCACTTAAAAAAACTTAGTGAATAGGTAGGAAGACGGCAGTTGATCGAGGTGATACAATGTTAAACCCAACAGCACGACCAACGATACTGCGCCAGAAGGAGATTGATCTGGGGACCATGCGGGAACACGACGAATCGCTTGGCGGCAAGACTTTGGTCTAATGGGTGGTAACTTCTGCCGGCAGCCAATATTATGGCCTACCGCCAAGAACCTTAACTTAATATGGGTTAGTTCGGTGTGTGTAACTTGTCAAATCTAAGGATTGAGTGTTTGGGGAAAGAATAGTTTCTCATAGTTACAAGAAGGTAAGGTACATATTTTTTAATCCCACGATCCCACCTGATAGTAAGCAGTAATGATGATGATAAAGCGTGCTAATTTAAATGGTCCTCCTAATTTTCTCTTTGTCTCCCACATTCTTCTACGAATTTTGTACTTGTGCGGCGGCCTTACACCTAAAATTAGTTTGCGTAATATTTGTTTTGCACAATATGATTGAATCAGCCATTACATTCAAACGATCTTCACACAATACCGTTGACAGCTGCAATGTTTTTGCTTGAACAAAACCTGTGTAATCTTTAACCTAAATGGTACAATAAAATGGTGAAATAACATCTTAATATTGTTCCATATAATTGGGCGCTTACAAAGTGATTTAATGTCTTTGGGCGCTTAGGACCCGTCTTTAACTGATTTCCAAACGACTTATTCAAATATAAAACGCGGATTCGCAATCAACTGTCCATTTTTTTTGCTAAAAACCTGATATCGATTGAGATATATTGCTCCCTAAGTAATATATCTCAATCATAAAAATCTCAGAACCAATATGTTTTCGTTCTACTAATTTCACCACAATTGATTACCATATTAAAGGCCGTACCTTTACCATTTCCTTACAAGATCGTTTTATCTGCTAACCATTTTTCATCGCCCCTCCTGAACATTAATCAATCTATTCTTATAATAGCCAAATGTAAACAGGCCCACCCTTTTAGCAGGTACTTATTTATTAGGAGTTATTTGCTAACAACCTTCGTTCCCACGCTAACAGTCGTAACAGATGATGGACTAAAAACTTCTGTCAGTGTAATCGACGCAAATGACACAATCTTGGCGGTGACGTTAGAGTTTCGTCAAGATGACAGGTTAAAGGTAAGTAAAGAAAACAAGAATTGATTAGAAGAAGTACGTGAAGGATGTACGTTTGCGCAATAAAGTTAATATTTTGGTGGTATTGTACAAACATATAATATAAAGGAAAAAAGCTTATGATGGTAAAAAAATCATCTTCATCAGCTAACAGTTTTAGATTAGGTGAAGATGCATTTTGCATAACACATAAATAAGTGTTTTTTACAGCAACTGTAAGTCGGACCGTAAATACGTAAGTATTGATGTAACACTAATGCGCAATCATAAGCATACATCACAATAAGTCATAAGTGTCTCTCTGTCAGTAAGCGGTGACAAGACCCTGAAATATAAAATGTGTGAGTGATTTGCTTACACCAGCAACGCCTACATATTTTCAAATTATAGTGTTTATTATGCGACGTTCCGTTGTAAAATGGTTCATTATAATTTTATAGGCCTAAAACATTTTTATGTCTTTAGCATAAAACAACAGTGTAATCTGACGAAATGTAAAAAGTATATATATAAACTTTAATGTACTCGTAGGTACGCCACATGGCCATTAACTAAAAATTAATGAAGACATATTAACGAAAATCTCGCTGTGACAATGTTTAATGGTCCTGCTAAGCAAATAGGGTCATGTCAAGCCAAAAGCTTGAACAGGCAATATGTAAGTCAAGCAACAGATTTGAATGACAGTATTCCCTGACGCATTACATAAAGCGAAATACAAAAGCGCTATTTCCCGAACAAGTTATTCCAGTGTGCGTGTAGAAAGGATGGCTTTAACTATACTAAAATTATTTTAGTGTCTCATAAAGTCTTCCGCAGAATTAGGTAGCTTATATTCTCTCAAAATATTCTCACTTTTACGTCCCAAAATTTTAGCATACGCTAACTGAAGTGCAGACGACGCGAGATAGACTCTTTATGGTACCCGTTATATAGAGGTTTACGAGAATTGTTTAGGGTAAAAACCATTTGTTCCTGTGACGGATAACTAGATGCAATATTTGTTCGTTTTACCTATATAACAACATTAACAGTATTGTATTATGAGGACTTCAAATGAGACCTAACTCGAAAACACCGAACATAACCGAGTTGCGTCCAAGTTCGTCACCGATTTTGTGGACATTTTACAGTGATTTATGTCATTTATAAACATTTTATGGTAATAGTGAGAAGTACGTTTATTTTGCACTACATAGCTTCTGCCAGCAACATCGCGGACATGAAATTTCAGTTACGACCCAACGAGTCGCATCCCTCATCCGACCGTACTATGACTTTGTTCTCCCTTAGCGTTCTGTCTGACTATTTTTCTTTATGCTCGACTCCTCTGGGTGTTAAATATATAGGCTTCTAACCTTCCTCGAGAATTACGCCATTAAAAGTGCCATGGGCTTATTAGTGGTATGGTTTGGTACTAAGTTATATAAAAGTCACAGCTCCTGACTATAAAAAGAGCAAACGCTCAGAAAATCATCAAGGTATAAACAAAAATGCTAACATTATTGTAAATATGTCGTTGGTGTACCATAATAAATAAAAAAAAAAAAAAAAAAAAAAAAGTACACGTTAGTTTCTGATCCAAGTACTTACGAGTTTACAGTTTAATGAACCAACTGTCGATTTTACGATGGATGCCGAACTAAATCCGCTTAGTCATTATGTCCACAAAGTGGCCAAAAAAGCCGAAAGCTATAAATCAAACAAAACAGTCGTAAAACGACAATGACGTAATCCAGGCCAGTATACCCTGCAGGGCTTTATGGGTGTTTAGTAAAACAGGTCACCGGGATGGAGGTCGTAAAGAAAAGTTTCCTAGGTTGGTACAAGTTAGGAGATTTTGCGGCCACTGAATTAGGAAGCGTAAAAGAAAAATATATTAGTAAGTTTTTAGGAGTATTTAAGAAACTCCTTAAGAAGGTAACGTTGATGAGAAATCGTGTAGTTTTACCTATACAGATTAAATGCAGGATTGACCCTAATTACTTTTTCGAAAGTTCACTCTATCTTAGTATTCCTGCAGAATTAGTTTGGGAGTTAAGCTGGCAAAACAAACGTAACAGACGTATGTATTAACACACATTTGTATATAGCGTAGATAAAGCAAGACCGCATAACTAGGAAATGCTTACAGGAATAATTATTGCAATTGCGTGCTGTCTAAAATGCATGAGAATACATTGAAAAGGAGGTGAGTATGTTATATGTACAGACAGTTGGGTCCAATAAGGTTTAGGGAAAATAACTAATGCAGTATGTACACATGGTGATATTCTTTAAACTTTGATCCACACCAACGGTCAAGTCTCAAATAACTGAGGGAGTTTATCATAAACACGAAAACCGTAAAACAAAGACTTTTTAAACTTTTGCACTTCTTTGTACCAAGTGTGAATTTGGAAGGTGTACCTTTTTTCGTTAGTTTTTAAAAACTCTTTTTTGTACTTTTGTACTTTCGCCTCCATAAACTTAGCCGGCGCTACTATTAAGTTTGCGAGCCCCAGAATTGTGTTTAGGCCTTCTGATCAAGAGTTCATTATTATGATGATACTTAAAGTTTAGGTTAGGAATTTATGAAGGAAACGTTTACTAGATATATAAGTTATTTTGGTTTAGCAAAGCAGATCATAACCTTGTAAATCATATGAAGTGACAAACCTTATTCCATTCTTATGGCAAAACAGGATATTAAATATCCTCACTAAAAAGAGAAACATAATACTTTTGTGACAATCCATTAGTTCTGGAATGTACCTAATATTTTTATTAATTATGTGCAAATTGTCAAGTATCTTCTTATTGTTCTCTTGCTAAGCTTTGAGAATCTTTGTTTCAATATGAAATCCAAATCTCAACTCCTTCACTTTGACTATTCCTCGAAAATAACTAGCTCAAACATTCCAGGGACTATCAGCTGAAAGGCTTTCAGTAAGGTAACTTTTCGCTTCACTTCAGTAGCAATGCTAGGTACTTTGCCAGTTACAATCCGAGCATTGTTGACCCATGTTACTGCTTGACCTACTCCCTTTTTGTTTTCAGTCCACAACTTTTCTCTGAGGCCATGCAAAAAATTATTGATTCGGTAAGTATCGTTAAGTAGTCGCTTATTAATGGTAATAACGTGATGATTTTAAATGATTGTCTTAATTAAGTGCAATGAGTTCAAACCTTGTATGGAATTCTCTGATTTATTAAATAGTAGCTTGCACATTCCCCGGATATAATAGGACTTTTATAAACCTACATATCTTTGTGTGATTAATTATTTATTTTGTTAGCACCACAAACAGTAGCAATGACTATCATTTTGACAGTTAAACAACATTCAGTGTACGGCAAGACAAAATTTTTTTCGAACATGTGAAGTAATGAATTATCTTCAAAATGATTCAGGTTTAAATGGTGTATTACGTAAAAGCGTACGTAGTTTCTGTAATCTGTGGTAAATGTGTTGGTTTTTATTTAAGTTTTGTAAACAACATGTAGTGTAATTGACGCATACCCTCAAACACCCCAATTAGAATATTATGTTATAATCATAATATCACTGAATTTTTCATTGAACATGTATATGCATTGCTATTTATTAAATTAGTTAAACCAATTCTTAGAGAATTAAAACCTTAACGTTCTTAGAGAAAGTTATTTTTTCTTTATTTTGTATTGAATGATTAAATTTGTATGAATACAAGCAAAATAGCGATTTAAAAGTCTGTTCAAACAACAGTGTTAATTTACATGACAATAATTTCCGTAGTTTAAATAACTGATTCAGTAAACGATTCTGAACAAAATATTTTCAAGAAGTGCGTTAATTAATTTACATGTTGTATATTCTTATGTAGATATGTATTCTATAAGTAGGAACTTATCTTAAAGCTCTCTCTCTCTCTCTCTTTTCAGTTTGTTCAATAACAAACATTGTTTACTACATCACAAGTTCCTTACTACTTGTAACAAACAGAACACGTTGCGTAACGTTTAAATTTAACCAGATTTTTTTCTTCTCGGTAACTGCACGTTACGGATATTTATTAACTGATAGTTAACCCGTTGAACCGTTTACACGTGCTGCTACCCATTGCGTTAGTGTTTATTTATATTTTGCGTATTTTGTTTATAGTATGGTTGGGGGAAGAACGCGGAGAGCTGCTGTTTCGTGTGTAATATAAGGCACATGCTATTGTCCTGTTTTTTACGGATTCTGTTTGTGTTATATTTTTATAGGCTGGATGACAGTTGGTTCCATTATGTTTTTCAAATATTTTTGCCTTCAGCTTCAATATTTCGCTCCCGATGCATACCAGCTATTATTACTTTTAACCGTTTTAGCCGTTTTAACTGTATCATCTTATGAATAAAAGAAAAAAAATAGTTTGATGAGACTTGGAGAGCGTTCTGCCCAGTAGTGGAACAGAATAGGCAAAGTAGAATTTATAAAATAAGAAGAATGATTGGTGAAACTTATTTTTTTTTTTTAATATACGGATGCTCATGATGTTGATCACGCCTAATTTAAAGCAATGGATGGGAAAGCCAAAACCCGTATCTAAAACCTTCAAAGTGTAGTCTTTACTCATAGACAGTCAATGTCAAAAACTTGTCTTAACGTAGAGAAATTAATAGACTAAGTATTATGATAGTTTGAAACTGAGATTAGATAGCGAACAATTTAGAAATTATGAGAATTGCCTGTGAAGTCTGCAATAAAACCAACGTAAATAATTAAAAGTTCCAAGCTAGGAAGCTAATGAAAGAAGGATCAAAACTCGTACACTATCTTTTCATAAACATCTATAAACCTACTAGACTCCGTTCGTCTTTTGTTCCCCAACAATGTAAACAAATTTCTAAGTACAAAATAAATTAGTAATTAATTTTATCTGCCAGTTGCCAGAACTTGATTCCGTTATCTGAATACAAAAGAGACTTTGTCGATGGTTACTGTAAAAGGTCTTATCGCTTCACAAGCCCGTTATCGTGGGCAGACTTTTTTTCTACTAAAACAATAAGCGGTAAACACTGATATGAGTCATAGAGTAAAGTTTTATGTGGGACAAGATGCGTTAGAATAATCATCATCATTCTTGGCGGCAAGCTCAGTTTGGGACACCTAAGCTAGATGGACAGGCGACCTCAAAAAGGTGGCTGGGACAGAAGTGATGCAGGAGCCGTTTAGGGTGTTTTCGAGAAGGTTGTGAGAGGCCAATGTCCAGCAGTGAACTGCAATAGCCTGCGTTGTTGATTGAACTCCTCTGTACTTACAGCCAACGTTTAGGCGACAATCCCAATTTATACGTGGTGACATAGCAAGTCGTGGTGGCCTAGAAGTCGTGGCCTTGTGGTCAAAACACCAACCTCTCAAGTATGAGTATGCGGGTTCAATTCCAGATCAGCCAAGTACCAATCTAACTTTTCTAAGTTATATGTACTTTCTAAGTATGTATATCTTGGACACAATGACTGATTAAAAGGTGAAGGAAAACATCTTAAGGAAACATGGAATTTAAGTCTGAAATCGCAAACCCGCATTGAGCAAGTGTGGAGATTACGCTCAAACCTTCTCTGTATGAGAGGAGACCTGTGCCCAGCAGTGGGACCATAAAAAGGTTGATGAGATGAGAGAGAGAAGCTGCCTAAGAATTAGCAACAATCGAACCCTGGTCACGAGCTTTAGTAACGGCAACTACCTAAGAAATACCGCCTTCACATAATATAGATTGTGCTGTGAACTACTAACATCCGGTAAGTGTGGAGCGAATACAACGCTATGTCACTCCTAGTTTTGTACTTCATTGTTAAGAATTCTAATTTACACATATACGATATAAAATGGGTTTTTAAAAATTGCCTTATTATTCCACAGGTATGGTATTACTTAGACATATATATTTTTTATTGCGGTTATATGTATACCTGTATACACCACGATAAAAAGTATCCTATTCTATCTCAGGGACATAATGTAGGTATGTATGTCCATAAGATCATTCCTGGTACACGTAAGTGAAGGCTTAGTCAAAAGCTACAAAGTTTATACAGGTGTATGTATCACTCATGGCATATGTTAGATGGGTAACAAATGTCTTGCTATGGCGCCTCCACCGGGCCGGAACAAGCGAGGTAGACCAAAGAAGTGCTGGCTTGACGTTGTAAGAGATGACATGCGTGCCAACAATCTCCCACCACGGGATGCCAGAGATCGTGCGAAATGGAAGAATAATTGTATGAAAGCGGTCTCTGGGCCCCAACGCGAAAGCCGTGGATGCAACCGGGATTATACGCTGAGATGACGATGATGTATCATGGCCAAAACAGCCAACGAATTGTAACCAATAGTTCACTTTTACAATAGGGTATTTGACAAAAAAAAAAACTAATTTTTCCGTCAGTCACATTTCCAAAAAATACTAGACACGTATTTTTTTATTTTTTCGTATAAACAAAAAATGACGACGACACAGTGCGTTGAAAACTCGTGTGACGTCACTGGACGCTACACTTTTTAGCGAGCAGTGACGTTACCAGCCACCACTCCTGTTCTTTGATGCCTTTTATATTTTTTAATCTTTATTGATTTGATAAAACAAAATATACGTATCCAATATTTTTCTATAATCTGAATGACGGACTAATTAGTTTTTTTTAGTCAAATATCCTATTATAATGCTCGAAAGTCAGTTCACAACCTACTCTCCCAGCCTAGCACTTTAGTACCGGATCGCCTTTAAAGAATACGTAACAGTGTCTAGTGCCCTTGGGCTTTGTATGTTTGAAACCAAATAAATAGATTTTTTTTCGAATAGCATAAAGACACAAGACGTTTCTATTTACGAGTACCTACTAAAAGAGCAAGTGCGTCTTCGGGGCGACATGTCTACCTGCTACCTTCAAAGTTTAGACATCCTACTTCGTACTTAATATTAAAATTTATGCGAAACTTTGTGAGGATTTTTTTTTATAATTATTGACTGGGGCTTGACCGCAATCCCGCCTGATGGTAAATAGTGGTATTGCACGTTGATGATAAAGCACGCTAGTTTATTAAGCCACTCAAAAAACTTCGTGAATAGGAAAGAAGACGGCAGTTGAGCGAGGTGATGCAATGTTGAACCCAACAACACGACCAACGATGCTGCGCCAGAGGTAGATTGATCTGGAGACCCTCCACGACCAAACTCCCGACGCAATAACATTTGGCGCATCGTACCCGGCACACTTCGCAATACAACAGACGCAGGACGGGTCAGAGCCGTCCTTCGTATGTATGTTTGTTATTCTCACGCAAAAATAAAACAAAAGATTTGACACAGTTAGTGTGTAATTAGGCACAACATATAGGATACTTTTTATCCCAATATTCCCACAGGATCGAAACTTACTCCAATGATACAGTGAAGCGCATTTAGTCTAACTAATAACTGCTGATTTTGGCTAAACTTCGATATTTTCCATGAAGCGACTGCCGTCTGACCTCCACAACCCGAGGGCGATACGGAAGCATTGCAGTTAGACCAATTGTAGGACTTTTGAGGGCTCCAACAACCCGTAACGACTGCCATTAAATGTTCGTATAGCAACCGGGGCCAACGGCTTAACGCGCTTTCCGAGGCACAACCAGACCAGTGCAAATATTCATATTCATGCATACAAATATTTGCACTGCGCGGGGATCGAACCCGCGTTCCGCGTTCGCTACGCGAACGGAGGCTGTCACAAGCGCATTTAGTGCCTACATAAAAAAAAAAATATCATGATTACCTATCAAAATCGACCGCAAAGACATACCTTTCACAAGCATCAACTTACATTAGCACGCTATCAATAGCAATGGCCATTCATTTTGACAGCTCAACAATATTCATTGTGTAATTTATGTTTTTGAGCAGACAGATTCTTCCAACATATGAAGCAATAGATTAACAATATCCTTTCAAAATGATGCAGATTGATAATTGATACGCGTTAAGCAGTTAGGGTGCGGGTAACATTCAATCTAAATGCTGAACAGAATCACAACAAACAAATTGTTGCAATCAGCGGCATGTACAAAAGAAGAGATTGTGCCTGATGCGCTTGGGCACGCGATGTCAAGCTTCATTACATCCTTGATAACGAGGCCTGATTAACTTAGGGCGGGGTACGTCATCTTACACATTCAAGTACACGAAACTCAAAGTGCGCTCATTAAGCAATCATTGTACCAAAAATGTCCCATATATACTTTTAGGCCTTGTTTAGAGGCTTTGTTGAAAAAAGAAATACAAATCTTAAAGTAAAGCTACGCTAGCTAGTCCAATACGACTGAATTTTATTTTACGTCAGTTTCTTATTTAACACAAAAACGAAATAATAGAATACAAATAATAGAGAACAGCTTGTTTTTTATTTTGATCATAAACGTTATGGAAACATGCTAGAAACAATGCTATAATAAATATCAATCAGTATCTGCTTCTCTGATTAAGAAATAGAAACTATTCTTGTAGAAATATTAAAAAAAAACATTTAAAAGTACATCAGTTATTAAAAAAGAACATCTTTCACAGTCAAGAAAAGCAATTAGTTACAAAGTTGGCTCAAAACTTATAGAATCAATTGCTTGAGTAAAAGCAATATTCTTCAACTTAACATTGTTCAAAGCAATTTTCTTGAAGGTACAATAAAGTATTAAGTTGTTTCGAATAACATTTAGATCATAAACAAACAAACAACGACTAAACTGATAAAACAACGACTGCGGTGTCTACTGATTTTTATATAGCGTCCTAAATGTAACTCGTAAGATTCTTTGAAATGCATTCAGACGCGAAAAATATATTGCTGTACAAGTGTTTTATTTAAAACACACTTAAACGCGGCTTAGTGAAAGTACTTCCTGTATTTACTCAAGCGTTTACTTTCAATAAAAATATACTGACGAAAGGAAGGGTCGGGACTCGGAGTTGGAAGACAAACTGGGGCGATGGATGTAGGTCAGTCCATGTGGTTGCATGTTAAATTATGCATATAACTGCAACGGCCGATAACTCGCTACTGGCCGCGTTGCATTGAATGAAGCCTGTCTTTCAAGCAAAAAGGGTAATTTAAATCAAAGAAACAGTGCTTGTAAAAACAGAAAAGCTGTTTTATTGAATGTATTTTCGGCCAGTATTATCATACAAAGTTTCTTAGCAAACCCTTCCTTAGTCAAAGTTACGCAAATACTGCTAAAGCACAATTTAAGGCTCCATTCACCATAATTATGGCAATTCAAAAGTTGATAAAGCCCACTACACAAAGCACTTTTCTCCAATCTGATTTCATGACTTGCTTCAAATTATAGGAGCTAAGGATGTGCCTTGTTGAATAAGAAATGCTGGCTAAATGTTTTATGTATTGAATATCAACTTCATTATGCGCAATTTTGGAGTGGCTTCAGTCCGCTGCAATCTATTATTGGGATGATATCCAACTAGACTATTATTTGAACCACATTTACCGTTAAACTTGACTATTGATGCCGCCGCAATTAATTCAAAGTCTTCAGCTAACCATCCGTCTATGCCCAAACTCAGCACAATCAAAAAGATAGATAGTCCCAGTTTGCAGAATTCCTTCCCAAGCGTAATTTACGACCTATCGGGATTCCGGAAACTATTCGACAAGTGAAATTTTAAACAGTTATTCACCAAGGTAAGAAAATTATTGGGTTCCTAGTCGTCTAGATAACAATATTATAATGGAATGAATGTCTTTGTGAGATGTTTTGCAGTATCGTGGTTTCAGTGAACAGAGGTTCCGCACTTTTAGGAGTTCTGTATCATTGTAGGTACTGTTATTCGAATAAAATAAACGTCTCATAAAAGTTATACTGTTATTTTGTGTGGCATTTTCTGCTTCAACAAGTTTACCTGATTTTATTTTAATTATCATAATATTAATACAACTCTTCAAATAAATGACGTAGAATTAGTTATTAAAATTTTTCGTACGATAATAGTAAGAATAGCGGATCTGTGCTGTAAAAATTTAGGTGAAGTGAGCTTTCAACAGGTGTCTCGTCGAATCCAGCTTGGCTGAGCAGCGTTCGGGAAACTACGCTACATCTTCTCGTCGTCCAAGATACCACAGCGCCTCAAGACTAATGTCTTTGACCAGTGTGTGTTGCCAGTGATGACATACGGAACTGAAACGTGGTCGCTCACAATGGGCCTTATGCAAAGGGCGATGGAAGGAGTTTCAGAATTGAGGAGATCGGCAAAAGAACTAAAGTTTCCCACATAACTCTTCGAGTCGCTAAAATTAAGTGGCAGTGGGCGGGACACATTGCTCATAAAACCGATGGCCGATGGGGCAGCCACGTACCGGAAGACACAGCGTAGGAAGATTCCCAGCAAAGTGACCGATGACCTGGTGAAAGTCGCAGGTAGCCGATGGATGCGGACAACACAAGACTGGTCATTGTGGAAAGCCTTGGGGGAGGCCTTTGTCCGGGGTGCGTGGCAGAAAACCTCCCCGAGTGCTCAGTGCCTGCTGGTCCTCTGGTTTTGAGACCCGAGGACGAGCAGACGCTGGGCCGGTGCACCCTGGGCGAGGGCAGCAATCTCTTCGTGACTATTGTGCAGGAGGAGATTGCTGTCCGCGGCGAATTTCTGCCGGAGCGGAGGAGTCGCTCCCGAGGGCTCCCTAACTGCGCTCTGCAGCTCTGCAGCAGAGCGCACGAATAGGGAGCGAGGTGGTGTAGACCGCGGGCCGTTTTGACAGTCCGCGGTCTAGGGGTCACGTCGCGTGACCGAGTTGGAGAAGACCGTGGGTTTCTCCTCAACCTGCGGTCTACGGGCACCTGTGGCCATTGGAGGTTTGGAGCCACGGTGCCGGGTGGTGGGTAGGTTAGGTTAGATATAGGTTAGGTTTTGGGCCGGGTAAGGCGAGGAGGTCCATGACGGGAGCTTGGCTTATCGAGCTCCCAAAAGAGACCTCCCCCTCCCAGGCCGACGCCTTGGCCAAGAAATTGGCTGAGGTGGTCGGGGAGGTGGCCGACATCACCCGGCCCACGAAAATTGCCGAGATCCGCGTGGCGGGCCTCGATGAGTCCCTCACTCAGGAGGAGGTGAGGGGGGCCCTGGCGGAGGCGGTCAAGTGCCCGCCCGACAAACTTCGGGTGGGCACCATAGCCCTGGGGGCGCGGGGCACGGGCTCGGTCCGGGTCTCGTGCCCCATAGAGGCCGCGAAGGGGCTGGCGGAGCGGGGCAAGGTGGTGGTGGGCTGGAGTGTGGCCACCATCCACCTTTTGGAGCAGCGCCCCATGCGCTGCCGCAGGTGCCTAGCGAGGGGGCACACTGCGGCGCTCTGCCCCCCCTCTGCCAAGGACCGGAGCCGGCTTTGCTTCCGGTGCGGCAAGGAGGGCCACATGGCTGCGGCCTGTAAGGCCCCTGTTAAATGCGCGCTATGCGCAGACAGGGGCCTGCCCAGCGGCCACAGAATGGCCGGCGCCGCATGCGGAGCCCCTCCGGTCCGAGGCCGCCCTGTAGTGGGACCGCCAGCGGGACCACCAGCGGCCGGCTCTGCGACCACCGCAACGGAAGGGACACCGATGGACACTGCTAATGCCCAGTAGGTCCAATGGTGCCATTCTACAGGTTAATGTCAACCACTCCGCCACGTCACAGGACCTCTTGTGTCAGGACATGGCGGAGTGGGGAGCAGACCTGGCGGTGGTGGCAGAGCCATACTTTGTTCCGAACTCGGTCAATTGGTTAGGGTCGTCGGACGGCCTGGCTGCGATCACGCGACCCGCCGCGAGCACCGGCCCCCCTCTCGTTCTTAGGGAGAGGGGTCCGGGGTTCGTCGCGGTTCAGTGGGGGGGAGTGGTGGTCATTTCGACCTACTTCTCCCCCAATCGCAGCCGGGCCGAATTCGAGCGCCTCCTGGCGGCCGTCGAGGGGACGGTCAGGAGGGCGGCTCCACGCCCCGTGTTGGTGGCGGGAGACTTCAACGCCAAGCATGGCGCGTGGGGGTCTCCCGTCACGAACGTCTTCGGTGAGGACCTGGTGGAGTGGGCCCACTGCTTGGGTCTCCAGGTCCTCAACCGGGGCAACACCCCGACGTGTGTGAGGTGGCAGGGTGAATCAATAGTGGATGTCACCCTGGCCACCTCGACCCTAGCCGACCGAGTTCGGAACTGGCGGGTAGAGACGGCGGTGGAGATCTCGGACCATAGGTACGTCCGCTTCGAGATCTCCACTGCGGGGCCTGCGGCCCCGCTCCACCTGGGCCCAGCGGCAGGCGCCTCCTCGTTCCCGAGGTGGGCGCTTGCACATCTCCGGAGGGACGTTGCCGAGGAGGTGGCGACGTTCCGAGCGTGGGCCGAACCACCGGCCCACCTCATTGGAGACGCGGACGGCATGGCGGACCTACTCGCTGAGGACCTGGAAGTGGTCTGCAGCGCCGCCATGCCGAGGGCCCAGGGACCCCGCCGAAAAAAGCAGACATACTGGTGGACGCAGGAACTCGCTCACCTGCGTGCCGCCAGTATGGCTGCACGGCGCGCCTACCAGAGGTGCTGGAGGCGCGCCGTAAGGGCGCCCGGCGAAGAGGACGGTCTTCGCCGGGCATACAGGGAGGCTCATCGAGCCCTGCGTACCGCCATATGCAGGGCAAAGGTCGCTGCCGCTGAGGAGTTCCTCGCACTCCTCGACAGCGACCCCTGGGGAAGGCCCTACAGGGTGGTGAGGGGGAAGCTGCAGGGAGCGGCACCCCCCACATCCTGTATGGAGCCGGGCCTATTGAGAAGGGTCCTGGAAACTCTGTTTCCGAACCCGGGACCCTTCACGCCCCCCAGGATGCCCGCCTCCAGTTCATCCACTCTGGAGGTGTGGACCGATGGGCCTCCCGTATCCGACGGTGAGTTGGACTCCGTCAGGGAGAGGCTCCGAGCCAAAAACAAGGCTCCGGGCCCGGACGGCGTCCCTGCGAAGGTGATGGCAATTGCCATAGAGCCCCTGGGGGACCGGTTCCGCGCGGTTATGGACACATGCATCGCGACGGGCCGCTTCCCCAGGAGGTGGAGGGTGGGCAGGCTCTGCCTCCTTCGCAAGGACGGACGTCCTGCCGACTCACCGTCGGGTTATAGGCCGGTCGTGCTCCTGGATGAGAGCGGAAAATGCTTTGAGAGAATCATCGCCTCTCGCATCCAGGAGCACCTGGAAAGCCGTGGGCCGCAGTTGGCGGACTGCCAGTACGGCTTTCGGACCGGCCGGTCCACGATGGACGCGGTGGCTCGCCTCAAGAGGTGGACTGAGGCGGCCACAGCGAGGGGTGAGGGTGTAGTCGCGGTGTCGTTAGACATCGCGAACGCGTTCAACACCCTCCCCCACGAATGCATAGAGGCGGCACTGAAGTACCATGAAGTGCCCCTCTACCTCTGCGCCCTCGTGCGGGACTACCTCCGTGAGAGGAGGGTGCTGTACGAGGACGCAGAGGGTCGCGTCCAGTCGTGGGCCGTATCAGTAGGAGTACCCCAGGGATCGGTGCTTGGTCCCCTGCTCTGGAACCTGGGGTACAACTGGGTTCTGCGTGGCGCGCTCTTGCCGCGTATGGACGTCGTCTGCTTTGCGGACGACACCCTAGTCGCGGCCAGGGCGCGTGACTGGGAGGAGGCGGTTCACCTTGCGTCGGTCGGCACCTCATTGGTCGTCCGGCGCATCCGCCTCCTGGGGCTGGAAGTGGCTCTCGAGAAGACGAGGGCCATGACCTTCCACGCCCCACGACGCAGAACCCCACCGGGTCTCCGTATCCGAGTGGAGGGGGTCCGGGTTCCCGTCGAGGTGCATATAAAGTACCTCGGCCTGATCCTGGATCCCCGCTGGAGTTTCGAGGAGCACTTTAGGCTCCTCGCTCCGCGGCTGTGCTCATTCGCAGCCGCACTCGGACGGCTCCTCCCCAATCTTGGGGGGCCGAATTCGGCGTGCCGTCGGAGCCCCGGTGTGGGCGGAGCGCCTTTCCCGGGCAACAGTGGCCCTGCTGCGGAGGCCGCAGAGGGTCATCGCGACACGGACCGTGCGGGCATACCGCACGGTAAGTCATGGGGCGGCCTGCGTGCTCGCGGGCACGCCCCCGTGGGAGGTCGATGCCCTGGTTCTGTCCCAGGTGCATCGACACCGTGTCGCGGCCCGGGAACGGGGGGAACGACCCGCCTTCGAGGAAGTAAGGCGGGTCAGATTAGCGGCTCAGGGGGAGGCCCTGAGCCGGTGGAGGGAGGCGCTCCGCTCCCCAGCTGCCGGCCACCGGACGATTGGAGCGATTCGTCCGGTGTTGGAGGGATGGGTTGGGCGCCGGCATGGCAGCCTTACCTTCCGCCTAGTGCAGGTACTGACCGGACATGGGTGCTTCGGTCACTACCTGCACCGAGTCGCCCGTCGGGAGGAGTCACCGCGGTGTCATCACTGCGACTCCCCCGACGACACGGCCGAGCACACCCTAGTGGAGTGCCCGGCCTGGCGGAACGAGCGCCGCGATCTCGTTGCGGCGCTCGGAGGCGGACGCCTCTCACTGGCAACCATGGTACGAGCCATGGTTGAAAGTGAGACGGCATGGGAGGCTGCCGCCTCCTTCTGCGAGACCGTCCTCTTGCAGAAGGAGGCTGCGGAGAGGGAGCGGGAAGAGGACGTACTTGCCGCTCCCCTCCGGCGTAGACGGGTGGGGCGAAGAAGGCGGGGGACGAACCCCCGTCTCCTTTAGCCCCAGGGTGTGACCAGCGCGTGCGGGTAGCTCCCGCACGTGCATTGCACAACGGTCACCACGTCTGGGGATTATTCCGTTACCGGGTAATCCCCCTTTGGCGCGGAAACCGGCCCTACAGGGGAGGGCCGGCAAGCCCTGAGGGTGTCACGGAGTACTTGGCCTTCGGGTCGGCCCCGTGACACTCTCAACACAGGGCCCGACGGTAACCGGGTGGTTTTAGTGGGTATTCCCGGCTACGGCCGGGCGAGTCCCACACACGCTCGTCGCCTAGCTAGCGACGGGTATGGTGCGTAAAGGCATTTCCACTCGAGAAAAAAAAAAAAAAAAAAAAAAAAAAAAAAAAAAAAAAGATATAGGTTAGGTTTAGGTTTAAATAAGAGAAAAAAAAAGGAGATCAAAGACAAAATATATAAAATTTAAAAAATCAAATACAAAATTAAAAAATCTAAAAACTAAAAAATATAAGTAGTAGTAAGTTAGTTCCTAGATACCGAGCAGCGGGCGGTATAACCTGCACCGGAGGCATCCGCTGGCCTCAGGAGGATTAATAGCCTCCCAAAAAGAGCGGCCGCATCGCCTTGGGGAAGCGATGTGCGTACCACCCATTATCGTAAATGAATATGTCGGATAATGATGATGTTTTGTCTTGCGATCCGGCTGACGCCCGGCGTTCGCAGGTGTCCGGGCCTGCGAATGTAAAATTGGCTTCCGAAGAACGCGCAGGGGTAGGCGACCAGGCCCCTGCTGTCGTTAATATTACTGGCAGCGATGATGGCAGAGTGGATGTGGACAGAGGGCCGCGTGTACCGTCATCCGTTAGGAAGCGTCCACGCGACCCTGATCAGAAGGAAGGTGGATCGGCAGAGCTGACCTCTGAAGAAGAAGGCCTGCCGGCCCCAAAGGTGCCGACTGCGAGGAGAGGTCGGCAGAATTTGAGAGGGGTGACTGCTTCGCGGCTGCGGAGGGACGGACAGGGTAGGTTCGTGCGTACTCCGGCGGCCAGCGAAGCAGAAAGTGACATGGGGGTCACTTCGGAGGACCCTGGTGGCGAGAGTTGCGCCTCGCTAGGGAGCTCGAAGGCGGAGCTCAACGCTGCCAGGAGGGAGCAGCGCAAAGCCGTCGCGGCCGACGAAGTGTCTGAAATGGCCCGACGCGCTCGAGAGCGACGCGCTGCTCTATCGGCGGAAGGGGGGCAACCGTCGGCGGTGGCCCTTAGTCAGCTGGCCTTGGACGGGGTGGACCTGGTCCTTAAGGTTGCCACAAAATCTGGCAACCTCAAGAGCACCTTCATCCGCGGTCTCAAGGAGGCTGCCGCGGACATCAGGGAGGCGGTTGGCGCCCTCCTCAAAACGACGGCCTCAGATGAGGTCGTGAAGTTGCAGGAGGAGAACAGCCGCCTCCGTGATGATCTGGAGGACCTCCGGCGACAAGTCGCTGCGCTGAGCGAGCAGCAGCAGCGACACACGCCCACCGATGCCGCTTCCGAAGTGGCCCCGGCTCCCGCACCGAGACCGGCACTTGCGGATGATGAGCTGAGCGATTCGTGCCTCGAGCGCATCGTCCGTATGTGCATGCTCCAGTGCGGGAGCATGGTCAAAGCCCAACTTGAGGCGCATTCCCGACGCGTCCCTGAGGAAAACCTCCGCCCGCCCCTAGCGGCCGACAAACGACGTAGGGCTGAGGGGACGCCGGGAACTGCGCCTCAGCGAGCTCCAGAGGGCGAGCAGCCCACGACTGCCGGGTCTAAGGGTGAGACCTGGGCGACAGTCGTGGGTCGTAAGAAGGCCCGCAAAGCCGCTAAGGCCGCCAAGGCGGCCTCAGCAGCACCAGCGCGCGCCTCCGGTAAAACCGCAAAGACGGCTCTGGAGGCTGCGCGGCGGACTGGCAAAGGCGGTCGCAAAAGCCGTCGCAAAGGACCGGCTGTGCGCGCCCCGCGTTCCGAGGCGGTGACGCTCACGCTTCAGCGTGGCGCTGCGGAGCGCGGCGTGACGTACGGCACGGTCCTTACCGAGGCCAAGGCCAAGATCAAGTTGTCAGATCTTGGCCTCCAGTCCGTCACCATAAGACATACTGCCACGGGTGCGCAGCTGTTTGAGGTAGCTGGTGCTGCGAGCGGCAATGCCAAGAAGGCGGACGCTCTGGCCGCCAAGTTGCGGGAGGTCCTCAACCCCGAGGACGTCCGGATATCCAGGCCGGTTAAAACCGCAGAGGTGCGGATTGCCGGCCTGGACGAGTCCGTGACTTCTGAGGAGGTGGTGGCGGCCGTTGCCCGAAGCGGAGAGTGTCCGCCGGACAAGGTGCGGGCCGGCGATATTCGCACCGACGCCACCGGACTCGGCGCGGTCTGGGTTCGGTGCCCTGTGGCGTCGGCGAATAAAATCGCCGCAAGTGGCAGAGTGCTGGTAGGCTGGGTTGCAGCGAGAGTTAAACTCCTGCAGCCCCGGGCTTTGCGGTGCTTCCGGTGCCTGGAGAAGGGGCACGTCCGGGCCAAGTGCACCGCCGAGGTCGACCGTAGCGATCTTTGCTATCGCTGCGGTCAGCCCGGCCACAAGGCGGCCCAGTGTTCCGCGGCGCTCAACTGCAGCCTATGTTCGGCTGCAGGGAAGCCAGCGGGACACAGAGTGGGCGGAGGGGCCTGTGGCGTGCCTGCCAGCAAGAAGGCCACAACGAAGAAGAAGAGGAGCTCTAAGCCTGCCGGGGAAATCTCGCCTCCCCCGCAGGCTAACAGCTCCGCGGTCGACTCCCGGCCCAGGACTGTTGCCGAGGGAATGGAGTGTCAATAATGGCACAACTCCGTTTCCTCCAGGGCAACATCAATCACTGCGCCAGAGCTCAGGATCTTTTGTTCCAGAGCATGGCGCAGTGGTCGATCCAAGTGGCTGTGGTCGCCGAGCCGTATTTCATCCCTGCCCGTGACGACTGGCTGGGGTGCATTGACGGCTCGGTGGCCATTATTGGCGGGACTCTGATCGACCCGTCTCGGGGCCGCGGCTGGGTTGCTGCGGTCACGGGCGGCATCGTCATCGTGGGGGCGTATTTCTCCCCCAACAAGAGTCTCGCCGACTTCGAGGGGTTCCTTGTCGAGTTGGGCACCGTCGTAGGCCGCTATCACCCTCGTCCCGTTCTGGTGCTCGGGGATCTCAACGCCAAGTCATCGGCGTGGGGATCTCCGGTCACTGACCCTCGGGGTGAGGTGCTAGCGGAGTGGGTGGTGACGACCGGCTTGGTCGTCCTGAATCGGGGTTCGGTATACACGTGCGTGCGGCAGCGGGGCGGGTCGATAGTAGACGTTACTTTCGCTAGCCCCTCTGTCGCCAGCCGTGTTCATGACTGGCGTGTCGCCGTGGAGGTGGAGACGCTGTCGGACCATCGGTATATCCGGTTCGACGTCTCAGCCCAGACCGCGAGCGGCCGCCATCCAAGAGCCCCGATTAACGACGGCCCACGCTGGGCGCTTAAGCGCCTCGACAGGGAACTACTCGAGGAAGCTGCCATAGTCCAGTCCTGGATTTGGGAGTCGGCGACGGACGGGCCCGTCGACGTTGAAGCGGAGGCGCTGCGGTTTCGCGGGGCGATGACGCAGATATGCGACGCGTCCATGCCCCGCGTCCTCCAACAGTCCGCAAGGCGCAACGTGTACTGGTGGAACGACGACATTGCGCGGTTGCGCGTCGAGTGCGTCGCGGCTCGCCGCCAGTACACGCGCTACCGGAGACGACGTCGACGGGATCCCGTCGAGGAGGCCGCGCGGTATGGGGTGTACCGCGCGGCCCAGGAGACTCTGTGGCTGGCCATCGGCGACTCCAAGTCGCGGGCCAGGGAAGAGCTGCTGGGGTCCCTAGATCGGGACCCGTGGGGGCGCCCCTACCGTTGGGTACGGGGCAAGTTGCGTCCCTGGGCGCCCCCACTGGTGCAAAGTATGCACCCCCAGCTGCAGGAGGCGGTGGTATCCACCCTCTTCCCTGAGCGGGCGGGACATGTTCCCCCGGCGATGGTTTCACCCTCAGTCACAGACTCTCCAGAAGAAGAGGGCACCGATGTCCCCGTGGTGACGCAAGCAGAGACGGGAGCGGCCGTGTCGCGGCTCCGGGCCAAGAATAAAGCGCCCGGACCCGACGGAGTTCCTGGCCGAGCTCTCGTCCTTGCTCTGAAGGAGCTAGAGCCCCAGCTGAGGGGGCTCTTCACGGCATGCTTCGAGCAGGGTCAGTTTCCCAATGTGTGGAAGGAGGGGAAGCTGGTCCTGCTCAGGAAGGAGGGGCGCCCCGCGGACTCGCCGTCCGCGTATCGGCCCATAGTGCTGCTCGACGAGGCGGGCAAACTTTTTGAGCGCATAATCGCAGATCGCCTCGTCGGCCACTTGTGCGGAGAGGGGCCGAACCTGGACGAGAAACAGTTCGGTTTTCGTCGGGGGCGCTCCACCATAGACGCCATCATGCGCGTGAGAGCCCTGACGGAGGATACGGTGTCCCGAGGTGGGGTGGTGTTGGCGGTGTCTTTAGACATTTCCAACGCCTTCAACACCCTACCCTGGAGCTGTATTAGGGAGGCCCTGAAATACCATCGGGTGCCTCCCTACCTCCGCCGCATAGTAGGGGCTTATCTAGAGGACAGATGCGTCATCTATCGGGGACGTGACGGTGCCGGTCGGCACCAAATGTCGTGCGGTGTTCCACAGGGATCGGTCTTGGGACCGCTCCTGTGGAACATCGGCTACGACTGGGTGCTGAGAGGCGAGCTCCCGTCGGGCGCAGACTTGACGTGTTATGCGGACGACACGCTTGTCACTGCCCGGGGGAGCTCGTACAGGGAAGAGACGTTGATAGCCACGGCTGCGGTGTCACAGGTGGTGAACCGCATCCGGCGCCTGGGCCTAGAGGTGGCCCTTGACAAGTCGGAGGCCATGGTCTTCCATGGCCCCCGGCGTGCGCCGGCGCCGGGATCACATATCGTGGTCAGTGGGGCCCGGATAGCTGTCGAGTTCACCATGAAGTACCTGGGATTGGTGCTCGACAGCCGGTGGGAATTCGGGCCCCACTTCCGGCGGCTGGCGCCCAAGCTGATGGGTGCAGCAGGCGCGCTATCAACGCTGCTTCCCAACATGGGGGGCCCGAGCGCCGCCTGTAGGCGGTTATACGTAGGAATCGTGCGGTCCATGGCCCTATATGGGGCCCCTGTGTGGGCGATGGACCTGACGGCCGGAACACTCGCCATTCTGCGCAAGCCGCAGAGGGCGATGGCCGTCAGGGTCGTCCGCGGGTATCGCACGATATCCTACGAGGCGGCTTGCGTCCTGGCCGGATCCCCGCCCTGGGACCTAGAGGCAAAAGTAGAAAGAAAAGAAAAGAAAAACGTTTATTTGCAATAAAAATGACGCAAGAGTTTACAAAAAACATAAAAAAAAAATAAGAAATAGTTGAGGGAAACATGCGTCACATTCACGCAAAACGGCTGTCGCTCAGCATTATGCTGCGACTCTATGCAAAAACAGAGCCCAGCGCTGGTTTTCAGCGACAGCCGGCGTCGACGTACAGACGTCACCCGATGCAACAAACAATTAAATTACAGTAAAAATTAAAAAAAAAAAAAAAACCTAATAATAAAAGATATAAAAAGTAAATCCAATTGTATATCGTGAGAGTACAGTTTAAACAAACAAACAAAAATATAAAAGCAAAATACGGGATATATAAGAATTACGAGAATATCTTCCTCAAAAATGACATACATCAAATTTCAATTTGAAATTCAGCATTTCCTAACATAGTCTGTGGTTTGTGGTTTGTCGCACGCGCATCCAAGCCAACATACATCAATGTTTACATTGTTTGATTACTATTACCATTTATAAATAATTTGTATTAGAATTAATTATTACCACACAATTGAGTTACAAAATGCTCCATACGTATAATGTTACGAACAGTTATGTGTCGGTGTTTTATCTTAGCATCAGTGAGTAGTTTGTGAGAGACGAGTCCCTGGAACTGGAAACCGGAGGATGACCCAACATGCTACACCATACAAGAAAGAACACACAGTATTCCAATAGACAATCACCGCTAAACGATTGGACCACCAATGCCAGCCTCGCGTGAAGTACCAAAGTACTCGAAGTACGGAAGTCTTCAAAGTACTCGCGTCATTGTACCGATGGCGCGAGGAAGAGCGGACACGGGGCTCCAGTCCGGTGCAGCGGCAGATAGAGCTGCGCCGAGAGGAGCTCCGTCAGGTCCTGGTGGCGGACTGGCGGCAGAGGCTTATGCGCCCTACCGTCGAGGCGATCCGGCCAGTACTCGACGACTGGCTCGGGAGGAGGCACGGCTCCCTGTCGTTCAGGGTGACGCAGGTACTGTCGGGGCACGGTTGCTTCGGCAAGTACCTGCGTCGCTTAGGCAGGGAGCCGGACGCTCGGTGCCACCACTGCGTCCAATGCGGGGAGGACACGGCGCAGCACACGCTCTCCGAGTGTGTAGCTTGGGAGGAGCAGCGCCGTGTCCTCACAAATGAAGTAGGAGGCGACCTGACGCTGCCGGCAGTAGTGCGGAGGATGGTCGGCAGCTCAGAGTCGTGGGACGCGGTGGTGTCCTTCTGCGAGGACGTGATGTCGCAGAAGGAAGCTGCGGAACGGGAGAGGGAGATATCAACTCCCTTTCCGGGCCGCAGAAGACGCACCGGGCGCCGAAGAAGGGCGGATAACGCCCTCTTCCGCCCCCCATGAATGGGTCCAGGGGCGAGGGACATGGGGAAGTCCCCACCCCCCTATTGATGGACCCCGAGGCGGAGGCGCGCGCGAGTGTCGGCGCGCGCCTTTGAGGTGATGCACGGGGTAGTTTAACACCCCACTACCCCGTGCAGGAGAGGAGGCCCGGACAGACCGGGCCAGCACGAGGGTGGGGCCGTGGAAGAATTTAGACTCCCGCGGCCCCACGCGCGCTCGTGATAGAAGACACACCGGGGTGGTTTTAGTCAGTAAAAGTCTGACATACCCCGTCGCCCACCCCAGGGCGGCGGGCATCCTATGAGGATTTCCACCCCGGCAAAAAAAAAAAAAGGCCTTTGTCCAGCAGTGGGCCCCTATAGGCTGAGAAGAGAAGAAGAGCTTTCAAGAGTGTCAATTATTAGCGTTAGTTAGAATAAAACTTCGCTCCACGCTCTCTTCATCTAAGTTTTTAGCGTGATGGTTACAATATCACACTGCAGCGGAGCTATTTTGTAAAAATATCACAGTGAAAACCACCAGGTGAATTAAATACGAAGTGACCTGTCATTCCAACAGTAGTGCCATTCTCTAAAACATCAAACCATGAAAACTTAAGTGTAGTGAAAAATAGTATAGTATAGTAAAAAAAATCTAATAGTGTCGTGTGTACAAAGTATATATAATGCAGCTGGATATTATACAATAACTAACGGGGGTTATGAACGGGATTATTAAATAACTCTGTTATGAGGTATAATACTCATTTCATACGTTAGATGGTCCTGTCTCATATGATACAGTTAAAGCTCGGTAGATTACTGTAATAAATGTGACCTACGCTAGAAAATAAGACATTACAGTCGCCGAGCTAAGTCACGCGACGTAAAGTTTAGGAAACATTTCTCTTATAATATCAACACAAAGTCATAACATAACATTACAACCGTATTACATTAATTATTGGGCAGAGGTGCACCTATTACATAGTATACTCTTTGTCAATTATGAACAAGCCCCGTGGACTAGAAGGTAAGCCAATGATCATGAACTGAGCAGAAATGGTGACTCGGCAGCTACTAAAAATTCCAATTGGAAAACTCTGTTAACATATGTATATCACCTAGCATTTATTATTAGTTTTATAATACTATACGCGACTCGAGAATTCATATACATTGCATCACCCCGCTCAACTGCCGTCTTCCTTCCTATTCACTTAGTTTTTTGAGTGAATAGGCTCTTACTAAACTGTCGCGCGTGACCATCAACGATTGCATCACTACTTACCATCAGGCCGGATTGGGGTCTAGCGCTAGTTTATAGTTATAAAAAAAATATTAAGGTACAACAAAAACAATTCGGACGTGATTATATCATGGCAACTAAAAATACGTACATTATGTCGGGCGCTGACTAATTTTACGAAACTAAAATAATATTAATTTAAGAAAACTCACAGATCCGACACTGAACCTCGACTTAATTTATGAACAAGGGACTCTGTGCCAAACCAGTTATATTATTTCAGCCACTCTTCACTCGTGAAAACTTTAAGTTTGAGGAAAAATTCACCATTTATTTTTATGCAGAACTAGCGTTGGTAGAACTCTTCTGGGTGCATTTTTGGATTCCTATTACTTCGGTATGAAAATTATATCCTTGGCTGTCGTAAAAGTCGACAAATATTTTAGCTTCACTACCGCCTCTAGCTAGAAATTCTAGTCGAGTTTTTTTGCGCGTGTAAGGTAACTACTCGGGTACTTTCCTTGCATGCGCTTATATTATTCTTAGCGCTTCGGAAGCAGATAGAACAGTCCTTCGTCGGGCTACAAGTTTGACAGCCTCAGTAACATCAATCAGTTCCTGTAATGTGCAGACGAACTGAACGCCATATTATCCCGTGGCTTGTAAAATAGTGGCACATCTTCAAATCCAGGGTAGAATCCTCTATAGACCTTTACATGCATAACTATTCACAAGCGACCGATAGCTTTCGCAACGAAAATGAAACAGTTTGACCAGCCGATTTGCCTTGCACCAACTAGAAATAACTTTAGAAGAATAGCGGGTCTGTTTGATTTAAATTGACAAAATTTTGTTGTGAATAGCTATGCTGACCGAATTATCCTTATTAGCAATTATGAAAACCAACAAACTCTAAAACCTTACTTATAGGGTTCATTTTTCTGATTGATAGTGCAACACACGTCGAAAGGTAAATTGTTACTGTCAGATATAATGCAGTATAAAAAAATGCGACTAATATGTACACATATGACTTTACAATAAAGACGGGTACACTATTTTCATTAAACACACATATAAGCTTTAATTAATAGAACTTAACAAAGACATCTTTTATTAAAGCAATGACGCCAAAAGCTTACACGGTAGCGCACCATTATTTAATACAAATGCTACCCATAATACCATAACCATACACAACAAACAGTTCATTAAAATTAAATGGATTGTAGGCAAGGTGCCCGAACAATCACTTGAAACACTTGAACCGTCTAGGTGGAGTACCGCGTGGGATAGGAGCTATTCGACACATAAGTAGTTCAAGTATTCACCATTAATACAAATACAGAAGAACCATGGATTTATTTGACAGATTGTGAGTGATGTCCAACTTCTTCTTCAGCCTATAGATGTCCACTGCTGGGCAAAGGCCTCCCCCAAGGCTTTCCATGATGACCGGTATTGTGCTGCCCACGTCCATCGGCTTCCCGCGACCTTCACCAGGTCATCGGTCCACCTTGTTGGGGGCCTCCCTACGCATGCATAGTTTATCAGCCTATTATATTCTGAGAGAGAGTGGGCTGTATCGCGGGTTGTTCGAAAGATATACCGTGGAACCTGTGGCAGAGGCAAATGAAGAATTTAAAGGTATTGAAAGGTCACCCATCCACGGGCCAACCGCGGCAAGCATAGCTTAACCTGATCGGTCGACATGCGCGGCTGTTTTTTTTAACCATGAACTCCTCGTAAAAAACCCTGCTAGACCCCTCACAAACCTTCGCTATTGTGATTCGTAAATGTTTCATCCGACAGGATTGCTGATTTACAGCAATAAGTAACTTTTAGAAAATTTGCAAAAGGTTTGCTCAGAAAAGCTCAAATAAAACAAATGACAGCCAAGCAAATTGTTTAGTCCTCGGCTATTATAAACAAAATAGAATCGTTTTGCTTACCAATGGTAGCAGTTTTTATTGCCAAAATGGGCATATAAATATATCCGTAGACCAATTTTATCTGTGACAGTTAGTGACCGAAACTTATATATGGGAAGATCTAGTCATTATAATACATCCATGGGTCTACAATGCAAAGCTACGAGGTTTTTACTACGTCATCGGTAAAATCAATCAAACAAATCGTCCAAACGTTACAGAGTTACAAACTAATCCTTCTGCGTCAAGTCCTTTACTTATTACCAACCTCGAATAACAACAAATACTCGAAGAAATGTATTACGTGTGTGATAGAAAGGAACGTTTACATTACCTTGCTTTCTGCATTGTTACTTTTGACATCCTATTTCCTAGTTCTTTTCTTTGATGACGTAGGAAAATATATGTTAGACAAGTAGGAAATGTGACGGAAATCACGTTCTAGAACTACTATTATGCGAAAAATATGAACGACTTTGTTTGACGATGTTTTGGAGTTCTTTTTTTTTTTGTGAAGGAAATGTTTCGTCCTTAGGATAAAATGTCCAGCAAATCAGGATAAACTGATTGTAAGGTATGGTAAAAGAGGAAATCACGCGCTAGACCCTACTATTTATTAGAAAAAAAGGCCACTACAATATGATAAACTGTGTATAGCTATGGTAAAATATACATGGAATCTTTGTCATAATAGAAGAAGTTTTCACAAAGCACGGTGTGGCGTTGGAATTAATGCGGGCCCAGCACGAGTTGTTAGATGTCATATGCCATGCCGGTTTCCTCACAATCGTGTTACTATCAACAAGCTGGAATTCTATAAAAGATTTCTTTTTGTGAAAAAGGCGGCTTCTACATAACATTACCATTATTTTATTCAGCGTCGATGCCATAGCACCACACAATATTTTCTATCCACAACTTCATACGCGTGAACAGCCTCTGACCCGTCGCGTCTCATCCTACAGCTCTTTCGTGCGACCCCCGCTACTATTTCGTTATCGTTCAACCTTTTCCGTGGCTTCTAAAAGTCATAGCTTGGTGATAAATTTTTTCCCTAGCCATTCCTAAATATTAAAAAATACATATTATAATTTATCATTTATTCGCTCTTCACAAAGTTGTTTGCAATAGTGTGTACAAAAAAAAATCTCAGCTGAATTCCACCTTTGTGAGAGACTGGTGCCTGTGCCTGATATAAGTATTTGGGGAAATACCTGTGTTACTAGTCACCAGGCCTTATACTAGATATTGGACATCCTGAATGTAACTTTTTGGGTTATATAGATTATTTTTTGCGCCGAACCGTAATTATTTTCTCAAATCAAATTTAACCCAACTAACATTATCTTCCAGTAAAATTCCCGTCAAAATCGGAGCTGCCAAAAGCGCCGAAAAAGTTGGTAGAGTTTTGTGGGACATAGGATGAGAGAAACAGAAAGACACAAAAAAAAATATGTTATAATTACCTTCATACTTTCCTAGAAACCTGTTCTTTCGACTTTACGAACGCAACCTTCAATATTAATAGCTTATTTGTAAGTATGTAGGATCGCTTACATTCGGATCAGTGTGTGACGTCCGCAATTTATATTCAGCACTGGTCCTTTAGGCGAATTAGCTCGAACTAATATTACTAGTGGTCCTTAGAGATGGGTAAGATAAAATCAACATGGGCGACGGCAACTACCCCAGTACTAATAACATTATGCTGCGGTCAACAATCCAATCAACCGGGGGGATTATGCCAATGTCTCTCCACGATCGTTTGCTGCTAGCAATCTGCTCGGGGCTTTAGTACAAAATAATGTGTATTGAGATGATATGGACGCTGGTAATTATAATCTTCATGAAGCTCTAATATTTAGACTGACTTTATCTTGTTGTATATGTACTCAGATCTTAATTTTGTCGTATCTTTATGTATTTTATTGTGTGTACATAAATAATAAAATAAATAAATAAATATAAATAAAAGAAACTATGAACTGTCAAGAAGATTTGGAAACTATTTAAGAAGATAGTTTTTGAGCCAGGCAACTGCTTTACTTAGTATAAATAATTTAATCACCACAGTTCTCAAACCGGTAAACAAACAAGGAAAATTAAAAAGATCAACAAAAACAAGAGAAATCAAATTAATATAAAACAAAATACAAAGAGGTGTATGAGCGAGACTTGAGCACTTACGTAATGTATCTGGCCTAGTTTTTGTGAGTCCTAATGAAGACAGCGATTTAGTTCCATATAAAAATGGCTATTTTTTGGGGTAATTACATGTCTATCAGAGGCTATCAGGGAAGATGGTGAGAGCTTAACCTTATTACTTCCTTGCCTGACAATCAGCCATTGATGTCCAAAAGTAGGTAATAAACCTATTTCGGTTATTCCATCTTCCAATCCATTAAGGGAAATGAGCATATGAATGGAGCTTTCATTTGTGAAATAACTTGCCCCAATTAATTTATTGTGAAATATTATTTCATTTCCTGTCAGATTTGTTATGGGAATTTCGTACCCGTAACTAGGACACCGCAACAATTTTTCGCTGTCATAACCTTTCAAATTTTGGTTCCATTCACGTTAGCTTTAAATATTAGGTCCTTACATAGGAAATTGGCGTTTTGTCGTACTGGCCACTTTGAACTCAAATATCTCCTCTTTGGTTTAGAATTCCAAATTCAAATTTATACAGCTATTTACTCATCAATTTGTGTCTCGAAAACAATTTTAAAATTTCGCGTTATTTAAAAATACGAGTTCCGTCGTGGCACCAGTGCTGCAGAAACGGCTCGAAGAATTAATGACGTGTACGGCAGTGGTGTCGCTAGAGAAAGCATAAAGCGTTTTTGGTTCCAACGTTTTCGTTCTGGAAATATCAACCTACAGAAGAACCCCCGTGGACGGCCGGAGACCAAAGTCGATGAATGAAGAATAGAGATGTTTCCTGGGTAAAAAAAATTGATTCTATTTATTCCGTCATTCAGATTATAGAAAAATATTAGGTACGTATATTTTGTTTTATTAAATCAATAAAAATTGACTGGTGACGTCACTGCTCGCTAAAAACTGTGGCGTACAGTGACATCACAAGAGTTTTCAACGCACTGTATCTCCTTCATTTTCTGTTTATATGAAAAAAATTAAAAATACGTGTCTAGTATTTTTTGTAAATCTGACTGACGAACTAATTAGGTTTTTTTAGTCAACTACCCTATTGAAGGCTTTTGTGGAAGCGGATCCATTACAAAATACGTCCGAGTTAGCTGCAGGCTGCGGTGTTAGTGATAAAACTGTTTTAATCCACTTGAAACAAATTGGGAAGATAAGAAAGCTCGAAAGGTGGGTACCTCATGAATTGAGTGAAGCAACCCGATAGACGCGCGTCGACTGCTGCGTTACATTACTAAATTGGCACAATAATGAAGGGATTTTAAATCGAATAATTACCTGTGATGAAAAGTGGATACTCTACAACAATAGGAAGCGCACATCGCAATGGCTGAACCCCGGTGAACCATCCAAATTCAACCCCAAGAGAAAATTGACTAGAAAAAAGTTATTGGTCAGCGTTTGTTGGACTAGTGCCGGTGTGGTACACTACAGCTTCCATAAATCTGCAGCACCACATAATGATGGATAAACTAGCCACTAAATAACCGAGACTGGTCAATCGCACAAGGCCACTGCTGCTTCAGGACAACGCGAGACCACACACTGCCAACAGACTGCTACAAAATTAGAGGAGTTTCAGTTGGAATGTTTAAGACATCCACCGAACTCCCCGGACATTGTTCCAACAGACTACATTTTTTTTTTAAATATACATAAATTTTTGCAGAGGAAAAAATTCAACTCCGATGAGGCAGTCCATACCGCCTTCAAAAATTTTATTGATTCCGGTCCTAATGTTTTTTTTAGAAAAGGCATAAACGAACTACCTATGAGGTGGCAGAAGTGCATAGATAGCAATGGATCATCCATTATATTAAAAAAAATAAACGACTTTTATTCCTCCCATACAAAACGCCAATTTCATATGTAAGGACCTAATAAAAGATGTTCACAGAAGCAGAGATGGCAACATTTAATTTTAGTAATGAGTTCAATTTTGTTTAATAAATAATGGTTTTATTATAAAATTTTGACTAGTCTAAAGAAAATATTAATAATGATAATGAAATAAAAACAAATACAGCTACGTATTTTGGCAAAAGCCATTTAAAGCCACAACCTATGCTGGATTAGGAAACATTTCAGATTTGGTAGACTTATAGTAAAATATAAAGCGTTCAAAATACTAACTAATCCTGATTCAAAAGGTTTTTAACGTGACCAGAAGTATACGTAAAAATTAAATAATTTATTTAAATAATTTAAGCCTCATAAATTCAGAAGATAGATCGTTCAAACGGGTTGATTTAAGAATACAGTTGATAAATAAGTTGATTATAATAAATTCAGTATCAATCTTATCTCTAACAAAGTATATACAATAGTTTACATAAATTGTACTTTTACTACAAAATTTTACCCTAAAACAACCTTTTATAACTTCTGTCGGATGCTATCGCGAATGGAGTACGGAAATATTTTCAAAAAAAATACGTCCCTAAACTTTTCGTAGCTTTCATGACTATCCAGTAAAACGACGAAACCTGATATTTTTTTATTCATGTTCGTGAGAAATCTGTCTGTTGCAATCAAATTCCGGATCTACTGCAGATTTTCTGTGCACAAAAAATTTTCAGCATCCTAATTGCGTAACATACAATCTACAATGTTTGTTTTTCGTACGAAACCTGAATTCAGTTTGTTCAGAACTGAACAAACTGAATCAATTCCGATGATTTTTACAGTGAAGAAAGTAAAAGTAGTAAAATATTGCAATGTGGTTACCGAGCACAACAATACAGTTCACAGCGGATCATAGTGTCGCCGTAGCCGTTGCCGTTGTAGCTGCGAGCGGGCCAGCGGCTCGTTGACCATATTTTTGTAGGGACAACCAGATAACTACTTTTTCATGATACCTACTTAAAATTTTGTACTAATTAATTATTTTATTTTGTATTAAGTACTTAATTAATTCTTTAAACAAAAAATACGTTGTATATCAATTTGCATCGTTGTGATACTTGTGATAAATATTACTAAACTTCATAATACGTTCGAATAAATAAAATTAAGCAATGATACGAATTGACACTGAGCAATGGTTTCCATTTTGACAATCCTTTGACCTTCAATATTGTTCAGTAGATAAATTTTTCTTTGTGTTACAAAAATTACGCCGCTAATCTAGTGTGTAGCTAATAAAACATGTTTGGTAATACCACGGATTGGTATCACATTTAACATGCAAATGTACGCAGCATTCCTGCTTAATTTCCAATAAATTCCAGCAGGGACTATGCACGAAGTAGGTTATGCCACATGCTCATGATCAATTACAATAGATAGCTTTGCAGTTACATTTTGCTGTGTCAGCTAGATCGACACTTTTATGTCCAAGACTTTTATGCCTCAGTTTTACGACCCGTAAGTTAGATATACTCTATAAGTTCTCAAAATGGAGCATAACGCCTCCTCGTGGGAGCAGTAGAAGACTTTCTACTTACTATAAAACATTATACGTTTAAATATAATCCGGCAATAGTTGAGTCAAAATTACGACAGACCCGAAATAAAAAACCAGCCAAGAGCAAGCCACGCCCAATGAGGGTTCCGTATTTTTCCGTCCTTCATAATAAATATCAGTATTTAAGAGTAAAAAAATGAGCTTTTTGTTACATTGAGTTGACATACTAAATACGGAATCCTAAAAAGAGACCCTCAAATGACTGAGGTAACTAAAGAAAGAATTTTAGATTTCAACTACGCATGGGAAGTTCGGAATTTTTTTGTCATTTGCCTCCCACCACGAGTAGTGGGAAAAGGTGTAACATGGAGTAATAACCAGGCAAGGGAACTCTAAGTTTCGAAGGCTTAACAAATATCGACTCATCATATTATCATCATCATAGCATTCTCTGCAATCAGTTACTATATCCTGCAAGTGTTTACTTAAATATTTTACGTTTTGGACAATGAACAAAGTTCAATAACAACGAGAGACCAACCGAACAATTTGCCAATTTAATAGCCCCTTCCTGAACCCATCAACTCAGGAGAATCTTAAGAGCGCGTAGAAACCCAAAGTACAGCCCCATCTCTAGGGGAATTGGGTTATTTACTAATATATATACAAACTAGACGGGTTATGTATGTTGGATTTTCGGTGGCAATTTTGGATTGTGTGAACCTATTTTAATATTTTTTTTTATTTTAAAGGAAGATAAATTTAGAATAATAAAATATGTAAACTTTTATAAAAATAAAATGTTACTTAGTTCAGAAAATATTTTGTAAAATTTTTCAAAAACTGTACATCTTATAAAGTTCGAAATTATAATTTTCCTAGAAAGTCTTCATTCGGTTTTACTTTTTAAGACTTTTTCAAATTATTTAAGCTAATGGTTCAAACGTTCAACCATTTTTTTTTACTTCTGGAATAATTATATCCTAAAATATTAACATTTTGAAATATGATTTTAGTAAATTCCTATTAATTTTTATTCTACCAACAAAATATCACACATTATGGTAGAAAAGAAAAAAATCTCTTCCCATTTTACGTGTATGGGACCCCCTAATAAAACATGTTTTTGGTTGATTTAGGTACACATTGGTATAAAATTTCAGCCTTCTAGTACCGGTCACTGAACTGAGTTTTTCCGCGGACGGACAGACAGGCAAACTTGGCGAAACTATAAGGGTTAGTTTACTACGGAACCCTAAAAATTGGAGTCTCTGTTAAAAAATTATTTACAAAGTGGGCAGTGGGCAAGAAAACCTATAATAAAATATAGACACAGTTATGTAATGCAGATAATCGTCCAGCTAGATCCAGTTGAAGGGTATGTGTGAAAAAGGTTTTTACCCCTCGAACTCTATTAGGCGATGATGGCTTTTGAGATATGTATTAACAAGAGATGTTTTGTCATCTTTTGTTCGCTCCGATGTGAGGATAAATCTATTTTACTCTTATATACTTACCTATATTAGATTGTGGCACGTTTTGGTTCCTATGGAAAATAAGAAAACAATAGAACATAAGAAAACTGCTGTTAAAAGTTTTCATATCTATAGATAATAATTTGTGTCGGCAATCATTAGATATAAAATAGACTCTAATATAGAGAAATGAGTAATCCCTACAAATAATTCAACTGCAAATTAAAATTAAATTAGATTATGTGTGGCGGGAAAAAAAAAGTTAAAATGAATCTCCTTTCGCACCGTGAAGGACATTTTTAATTAAAATTCTGCTCCCGCGATGCACTGAATGGTTCCATTTTTAAATTAATTTCTTTCACCATCTTATCGCTGGCCAGACACCCGCTTACCCGCTCTTTGCATTAGTTGAATGAATGAACGAACTGTTTATGTGTACTTTACGTAATCAAGAGATCTCTTTCATCACTTAAGTGTCTCGTAAACTGCTTGAATGAGTACTTAGAGGCGCAAAATCGCGTTGAATAAACGAATTAATTATTACACGTTATTGTTCCATTTCTCTCTTGTCATACTAGACATTTATTTAAAAACTTGAATTAGGTAGAATGCTAAAAAAGTTATAGTGCGAAGCAGGAAATTTTTGGGTTATTTTATCAAATTGGACCGCAAATTCTTTACATTTTTCCTAGGCATTAATTTAAAGAATAACGACACAAACTTAATATTTTCAAGATTATTAATTACTCAAAGTAGCAACTTCTAGAGATTCCTGAATTTTATTCGAAGTTTCCCATCACATCATATTTATTTAGGGATA
This sequence comes from Sesamia inferens, assembly GCA_037179545.1. Lineage (NCBI taxonomy): Eukaryota > Metazoa > Arthropoda > Insecta > Lepidoptera > Noctuidae > Sesamia > Sesamia inferens. The sequence goes on along the minus strand of CM073929.1, from coordinate 9,558,049 downwards.
TATTATTTATGTACAGTTAGAAATTACACTAACAATAACAGCTAAAAATTGGTATGCTGAATTATTTCCGACTACCAAAAAATTGTGCATCATATTTTTTTTTAATCCACCTCTTAAAAAAAGATTTAGTGAAATTTCATATGGACAAGCTGAATAAGCTTCGGATGCGACTGGGATTAACGCTAAGATGATGATGACTATATACTTTGGGTATTTGAGTTATGGAGACATTAGGTAAGTTCAAAAATGTAAATTAGATATTCTGAAGCAATGCTTTTGAATGTAAAAAGTTAAGCCTCAAAGGTGTGCTTGGAGCTGTAATTTCATATGCTTTATTCATTTTCAGCCTAGCGCAGTACGTGTACTGCGCCAAAAATTATTATGGCCATGTAAAAAGAACAGACTTTTTCAAGTTCGAAGGTTCCGTAGGTACCATAAAAAAAGATTGTGTGGTTTTATGAAACCACGGTAAAAGTGAAACTTTTATTGGCTACTCTGACGAGCGCCTTTCACTTTATCCCTACTCCGCGGCCGACCGTCACGCGACATGCAACACACAGACGAAAAAGTTTGAGGTGACGTACTAAAAGTTTCATTTTAATATTAAATGTTTTGTTCTAGCAGGAACAGAAATATACCATCAGTGAAAATTTAAACTGTCGTGCTATCGCGGTTCCTGAAATACAGCCTGGTAACAGACAGTCAGTGGCGCCGATCCCTTTGCTTACAAATTAAACTAAATTTAAGTTCATTGTCTTTATATTATAATCTGTTTCTTTCTATTTCGTTATGAAAAGAACGAATATAAAATATTAGTTTAGTGCCGTCAAATTAAGATATACCACAGACAGTTTAGACGTGATTAAAAACATGGCGCCCATCTTACGTCAGGCGCTGACTATTTGACAGGCCTAAACTAATATTTATCTTCTATCCTTTTCTTACCCACTACGTTCCTGAGGAAGAGGGTAAGGCTTGGTAAACGGACAACGAAATGACAACGATTCCCTTTTCCTATTGAGGTACGGACGGCAGCAGGTACGCCAAACTGTCAGATATTCCCAATCTAACTTGAGCCCTTTAGAGATAAAGTTGAAAATCTAATAAGGAAATCTGACAGATTGTAGTATTATTATTAGTGTATTAGATTGTACATGATGTGCTGTCGTCTGCACAATACCCAATGTTGGCATCTACTATCGGTAACTAAATTATGGTGAGTGAATACTTTATTAAGTCCTGTCTATCTTTTCACTTAAGTAGATAATAATATTTTACAAGGCCCTTAGGACCTTTGATTGTCTGAAATTTACTTTTAATGGCTTTTCAGAGAACTTTCAAGCTTTGCGTGTCTCCAGATGAAAAGGGAACCATTTACGGCCCTATTTCTTTCGTTATGTAATAATAACGCCGGTTTCGTGACCTTCATATAACTTATCTAGGAGAAAATTTCGCAAATTGTATAATGATCGCCAGTTTGTTAAGTAGAAATCTATTACTACCACTGCTAGGAATTAAATCCACCACTTGTGTGTATGCGTATTAGAGGCAAACGTTGCTAATGACGAAAGCATGAATGAAGACCATGAAATTAGTGATTATTCTTAAAGTGTTATAAAACAAAAGATAAACTACAAAATAAGGACTAGGTAAACGCAATAAGTTAACCTAAGCGAGCCGGGAGTAGTTCGACAGCTAGATCACTGTCGACTATTGGTGTCAGTAGTGGGATTCGGAACCCACGCCCTCAGTACTATAATACTTAAATCAAAAACTAAATCTCTCACGATAGTGCATAACCCTGACACTAGTACTAAACTATGCCATGGAATAATTCTCGAATTTAAAACATTTGCGATAAAAACTACCATAATACCTATCCCTTTGAAATATTAACTGCATAGTGCGTGCTGAAACAACTACGTTTTATTATGGTACTCGCCAGTCTAAAGGCAGAAATTACAAATACTAGAAAGATTTTATAGCGTAACTAGGTAGGAAACTACAATTTACAATTTTATTTATTACTGTGTTAGTAGCAGTACCTTTTTCAATCGATGTGTAAGTCTCGATCCAGTGACAATATTGGTTAAAAAGTAGGTATTCTAAGTATTTATCTGGGTCATATTCTACCTACGTGCCAGAAAATGCAAGAATTTTCTCCGTATACTACTGATTAGTTACATCGCGACTTTGTCCTCGCAAAATTTCTTGTTTTTACTCCCCTGCTCTTTTGTTTATATTCTTTGTCGGAGCCGACTGCCGCTGATAACTAGCGCTGGGGCTTTGTCTTGCTTGGAGTCGCAATTCGCAGCATATTGCTGGGTGTTAGCCTTTTTGCTTGGATGTGATGTACCTATATTTCGTCAACCATTTCTTTTTTTTTAATGTGTTTCTTTTTTCTTTTCTATGTCATGTTTACCGCAAATAAACGTATTTTCCCTCTTTCTTCTTTCTTTTTATGGCATCAACAATACTTTTCGGTTCCATTAATGAAAGAACTTTCCGAATCGAATCAGTACTTCTAAAGATTTTATTTGTTTACTAACGGCCGCCAGCAACTTCGTTCGCATGGTTTAGTGATGCTCCGCTCCTATTGGTCGCAGCGTAATGTTATACAGCCTAAAGCCTTCCTGGATTAATCGGCTATCCAACACAAAAGATTTTTTCAAATCAGACCAGTAGTTCCTGAGATTAACGTGAACAAACAAACAAACAAACTCTTCAGCTTTATATGTATATTAATATAGATTAATAATATAGATACATACTATAACGTTCTCTATTTAATAAATTTACTTGTATAAGGTACTTTGTATATTAATTTATAGATAAAACTCAACTTATAGTTAACTATAATATGTTGAGTGTTACCTCCCAGAGATTTTATTCCCACTTTCTGTAATGTAACCAAAGATTCGGAATATCTACTCGTCTTTAGATATTAGAATATTTATTAGGTGTGGTTCAGGCAAGTGCTTTTGAAATCAGTGCTTTTAGTGATACCTTAAAATTAAGATAGAGGCGTAAAACCGTACTGTTTTATCGATGTCAAGTTCAAAATTATTGTGTTACGAAATTTTCTGCTTATTAAAAAGCCCTTAATAGGAAAGTATCCTACTTTTTTCTTTAAGCTGTTTATATGCAATATTGCAAGGCTCAATTTTATGTCACTTCTGTGGATATAATTAAATAAATTCAGTGCATGTGTTAGACATCTTCGTAATATACTGAAACTTGAATTTTAATGAGCGATCGTCGTGGCTTTAACTCTAATCCAACTAGATTAGAGTTTTAGCTTTCCTAGGAAACAAAGTTCACGAAGTTATTTATATACTTAATACTAGCTTCTGGCCCCAACTTCGATCGAGGATAAATTCCTGTTCTCCGAAACAGAGTGGGTCCCATCACATCATCTATAGGCCTAGTATGAGTTTTCAATACGAAACTCGACTGTCGATATCGAGCGCGTTTGGCGCTCTCATTGGTTGAGAGTTCTTACGACCTTGAAGCGGGCCAATCGCTGAGGCAAAAGCGCTCGATATCGACGAACGAGTTTCGTAATGAAAACTCATACTAGGCCTACTGCTCGTGTCATCACTTCTTATTGACTTAGCGTTATTTCTGGTCTTTTTCCTTACTTCGGCCCTTAATGATCTTAGCGTGAAGTTAAACAGCCTATACATATTTTTATCTACATAAATCTATATCCTTCCTCGTAAATATCACACGGAAATATATTTTCTCAAATCTGACTGATTTTACCCCCTACATATAAAAACAAATAAATTTGACATATTTAAATTTTATTATTTTCAATTAATCTCCACTAAATACAAATATATAATTATTTGTAACTTCATATCAGTTTATTATTTTATCCAAATTTCCTTAAATTAGTACCCTGGTGAAAATCACTCTTTAAGCCATTAACGATGGCTTAAAGAGTGATTATTAGTGTTACATATATTGTTATATATTACTTAGTGATACATCCTGGATAGAATTACGATGAATCAGTATAGGTACATCATCGTAATTCTAAAAAAATAAATGGTCACGTTATGTATATACATAAGGAACTATAAGGTATCTTATTTGTATCATCATCATCATCATCATCAGCCTCTACTCGTCCACTGCTGGACATAGACCTCTTTCATGGCACGCCAACAAGCTCGATCCTGAGCAGTTCTCCGCCAGCGGCTACCAGCCACCTTTTTGATGTCGTCGCTCCATCTCGCTCAAGGGCGTCCTACGCTACGTTTGCCGAGACGCGGTCTCTACTCGAGGACTCGTTTACCCCAACGGTTGTCGGCCCGGCGGCATATGTGACCAGCCCATTGCCACTTCAGCTTGCTAATCCTCTCAGCTATATCGGTGACTTTGGTCCTCTGTCGGATCACCTCATTTCTGATGCGGTCCTTCAGAGAGACGCCCAACATAGCCCGCTCCATAGCTCGCTGAGCGGCTTTAAACTTATGGACTAGTCTGACCGTTAGTGTCCACGTCTCGGCTCCGTAAGCCATGACGGGTAGGACGCACTGGTTGAAGATTTTAGTCTTCAAACATTATTAATATTATTTTACCTTATTATATACATCATCATAATTTCCATTAAAATAGTTACCTATAAAACGAAATAGACTGATATGAAGTTATAAGTAGGTAGGTACTACTGTTACTATAAAGAGGTTAAAGGTAAGTCTACCCAGGGCACAACACTAAATATTAACCTTAATATTTCGTCCTGGGTAAGTATAATTATCTTTTTTAACGATTAGAAGGGGAAATAAAAATAGAATCGTAGAAATGTAGATAATTACAAAAAAAAAATATAGGAGCGAAAAATTTTAGTTCTTTAAGGTATAGAATTTTTTTCCTAGTCAAATAAAAATACAGATTTTCTCAAGATATCTCGGTGGTATAAACTTTAATGTACATACTAAGTACCTATATCATAAAAATTTCTGAAATTGGTCAGATTAGTTTATTTCAAATCTATTGTTATTTTCCCGGCCTGTCCTAAAAAATTATTAGGTCGATATCCTTGGGATTTATGTCAATTATTCTTATTTCCATTAAGTAAGTCCTGGAGACAGCACAAAAAAATTAAAAATGAATTGAAAAGATACTTACAATATCAAAGTTTAATCCTTCGGACTTCTTTGTTTTTCACATCAATCCACTGTTCAGATAATTTATAGTCATTTCATTATTAAAAATAAATGAATGGCACAATGTGTTTTAGTTTTTCTTTTCTAGCACCTTATTGTCCAGACCACCTGTTCAACAATTCAACTTTCGATCTTGCAAGGGGCGACACGACGACACACAAGCTACGTCTAGCCGGCGTTTTTCAAATGCCGCTACAAACATTCAGACAATATCCATTTTCCCGCCAAATATAATGGTTTGTACACCTTCAAATTCAGAAGGCATACTTGGTTGCATAACTCAAAAGTTCAAATTAGCTTTTTCATTTATCCGCATTATAGCAGTTTCATTCTTTCTTCAGTATAACCCAGTCAAAACTAGATGTATGATTCGTTCTAGGTTAATACTGCAATGAAAATAGAATTTTATTTTGTCACATAATAGCGCTTACAGCGACATCTAGCGAAGTAATAACATATTTTGTGGCACAATTTACAGTGACATCTATGGATATTAGAACATAATGTGTAAGCATTTTATTGTCTTTTCAATCATTACAATAATAATAATGAAAAATAGATTAAATGAAAGTTCCTTACATTCATAATGAGAAAAAATATTTATCTTGGTTGCATATAATACTTAGTTATTTATTAGAATTCGTTCATTTTTGTATAAAGGCAACATTGATCATTCTAATTTCAAATAGCTATTTGTCATTGGTCAAATGATGAGGATTGCCCTATCATTTTGACGCACACAGAATTCGACCAAATTTTTTTTTAATTTTCCGTATTCTACTGTCTTCATTCTTCTTTCTCGTAATCTCGTCAAATTGAGAATTCTTGCGAAATATTTTAGCAGTTTAAAAAATTAAAGGTATATTAATTAAATAATTATTAGTTTAGCACAAATCTTCACTGTTAATAAATCCGCGATGTTTCGACCTATTTGCACAATCGGCCAAAGGATTTCATTCGAGAGCAAAACTAAAGAATTTGTCAGGAATAAAGTAGTTCGACCCGCTTCTCTCTTGAACCCGGCAGAAAAGATTAAACTTTATAACAAGGAGAATAAAGAATTGTTCGGGCCTTTGCTCGAGACCAATAAACAGAAGAAACGTGCACAGAAGGCGGGTGAGTGGTGATTTGTTTGTAAGGTTTCAGCAACCTTGCTATTGAGCGGATTTACTACTTTCTAAATGTTAGGCAGCTGTATGAGGAAGCCTCTTGAGCACAATCTGAACCCAGTGTAGGTAATACCTATTGTTCTTACACTCGCGTTTGACTTTCGATCTCAATGTATGTGTATGTTCTACGTATCATAATAGCGTCCGCATAGCATAGGTACCTACCTACTCTGCCAATCAACATCATATGACATTTCATTTTTGGCGCCGCCAGATACACACGCGCACGCATAATACCGCCTTTATCTGTGTGTTACAGCTAAAAATAAACCTTCACATCAAAACAACAGCGCAACTACTTCCACCGAAAATACATTGAAGTTCTTAGAAAGTACAGAAGGAAATGTTAGTAGACAGAGTCAGACGTGGACTGGCTATGTAAAGTATAACCCTGTGCTAGCAGTGAATGTGTTAAAGAACAAAATGTGGCAGAATACAAGGCATTGTGTGAATTTCGTTGGTGTCGTCTTGAATAATACGGCGAGAGGTGTAGCTACATCTGCATCGTGTAATGCAGCCCGTAGCTCTCCCGCACAGCCAGGGTATGTCAGTGAAGACAAAATTCTTCAAATAAGGCAGCATAAGAATGATTTTGCGCAACAGTATCCTTCTGTAACTCTGATCTTGAACAAAACTATGACCGATCAGTCTAAAGCTGCACTAGAGAAATGGAAACAAGAGAGGATTGCTGAAATGGGAGAAGAGGAGTTCAATAAATTCTATGAAGGTATGTGTGATCCTATTTCTTACATATATTTACTTCAATCTAGTATACACACAGACACAACTAAGCAGAGAACCACTCAAAGCGGCAGTGATTGTGTCTATGTCTAGCAGTGGAGGTCTTTCTTTGAAATGTTAAAGATAAATACATTCACATCACCAGTATGTTATCAACATCATCTACCTAACCTTCCAGCCTTACTGTGGATGCATATTGGTATTTGATCAGTATTTTAGATGAAGCTACTGTATCTGACTTCCACAACCCATTTAGCGGATTATAATGAAATCACCAGTATCTACTTCTATTATAAGCTTGCTTTCCATATGATTGATAATAGCATGATTATGACTGCATCTTATAAATTATTTTAATAGCTATAATAAGAGATTTAAAAACATCATTAAGTCTAAAAATTTCAAGATTACATACAAATTACATAACATAATTTGATTATTTATTAAAGTTGAGTTAAAAACTGTACCTCAGTGAACAGTCTCATATTATAGTATGTACTTTGATTACTTATGGGGGTGGCAAGTAAAGAGAACAACCTCAAATTTTCTTTTACACAGTAATAGTGTAGGTGAATAGTTTGTTTGAACTCTTCTAGTTCTTTATTTGTATAGAAAGTAGGTACAAAATACAGATAATTAAGTTTTAGAAGATCCTTATACTGACTACTTTAACTAAGGCATGCAAACAAAAGCTAAAATTAAAAAATCTTGATAATAATAGATCATCTCATTTGATATATATTATTTACACATTATCAAATCAATATAAGTTAACTCTGTCAAAATGAAATTAAAAACAACACAATTTATTATGTCAAGTTAAAAAAATGGCATTAAAAATACTTCAGGTTGATGGTCAATACAGTTTCTACAAGTCAGTAATACAGATATGGCACATTATCAATTTAACTTCTCATCTGACAGAAATTGGCCAATTGAGTAATAACATAAATGTCTATTAGTAGAATTGTCAATTACTTTTTGAATACTGAAAATGTCTTATGTTTTTTTATTATGTTGGGTAGTTTGTTAAAGACGATCAGGCCGATACATATACATAATACTTTTCTATAATAATAGGGTAGTATTGGAGCTACCGACAATGAGCAAGTTTTTATGATGTCTCCTGATTGGCCGGATCCTATTTTCAGACACTTATTAAAAAGATACATATTTGATTACACAAAAACAGCCACTTCAAAAATAAAATATAGTGATGGAAATACAGTGGATCCCCGGTAGTCTGACAAACATTTTGCAGGGCAGTGTTGAACTATCGAATTTGTCGGATTATAGACCCCCTATAGTCCGATTTTTTTTTACATAACTTATAATCTAAGTACCTATAACGATAGAGTACCTTGTAATCCGACAAATTCGAGCACAATACTGATGGTGCATACAAGTTGTAACTTGTTAAATCGTAAATTAGCAAAGACATGTATGTAATAGACTATGTCGGATTATAAGAGGTGCCGTATTAGCCAGGGGCCGGATTACCAAGGTTTCAAGGTTACAACTATCAACCAATAATTTAGGTAGTGATAAATATGTATGTAAAGTGTATCATACTAGTTCAAATAAATATATACATCTAATTAAAAAACATCATACAAGAGCAAATAAAAAAATATTGATATGTTTCAAGAAAGAGGAAGTGCTTTTATTTATCATAGTTTTAAAAGTGGACTAAGTTTGAGCACACCTTACGGACACGGGCAAGTCATTTCATAGCCAACCAGCTTGTACAGTATAGGATTTGTCATACTACAATTCAGACTACAATTTCCCCAGAATATTATGCTGAATCTCAAGACCAATGCGACGAAACCATGGTATGCTACTAAGCTTGTAGCCATATTTACTTTCTTAGACAACTTAAAGAGTACATACACAACTGTACTCAGTTTAGCATAGAAGTGGTATGCCAAGGAGTTTTGCAACTAGTACGTGGTCAACTTTTTGTCCATTAAAGTATAAATGCAACTCCTCTGGTGGAATTTGCTGACAAAAATAAGGAATTGAAATTGGTCAAGCAATTTTTACAGGGTGCGCGGGAACTTTGATAAATGTTGTTATTGAAGAAATCCTGTTTAAAAAAAAAAAAAAAAAATGTTATCTTGTTTGAACACATACTGGACAGTTGTTGTGTTTGGCTCAAAACAATTTGTCAGCATTTGTTGCATTGTATTGATTTTTTTTTTCATTTGTCACTCAATTTTAGAAAGTGACAGCAATGCATCAGCATACCTGACTGATTTACCTGTAGAAAGCTATCCTGGAATGTGTATACAGGGTGTAAGGAGAACGCTTCCGAAGCCAGAACGTAGATTATATACAACCTAAATGCAAACGGATACCAATAACCTTTCGCTTTAAATTGATTATTTTCAAGACTTCATATTTCGTAAACAAGCATTGGATAGCGTACGAAACATGAGTTCACTGACACGCAAGGCGACGTCGCACTACCGCGCCCGCGCTTAAAAGAGCCGCCGCCGAAAAGAGCCGATTTATACGCAATTTACAAACATCACTTTCAAAATCGCAATTGTAGTCCATTGTAAAAAGCTGACAGAGGCATTTTACGTACCTGTCTAAATCCTTTGCGACCTTATGAGGTTTTTCTCGAACTGAGTTCCATTCATTTCAATACAAAGCCGGGCCCGTCGCTGTGTCGATCCGTGAACACGAGGCATCAGTATTCCTCAACACATTCTTCACGTAGTTTATTAAAAACACTCACTATTCTGCCCCGCATTTCATCAGCACTGTCACATTCCCGATCAAACACTCTTTCTTTCACATACCCCCATAAAAAGAAGTCCAACGGCGTTAAGTCGGGTGAACGGCCAGGCGTGCGGCCCCAGCCTTCCGATCCAGCAGTCATTAAAAAGCTCAGTGAGACGCTCGCGGACGGGACGCGTAACGAGCATGCTTCCATCGTGCTGGAACCATGCTCGACGAAATTCAGCCACAGACACATTCTAGCATATCATTTAAATGTCCATTTATAAAATTAAGATATGCTGATCCATTGAGACGCTGCGGTAGAAACACTGGTCCTAGAATTCTTCTCCTAAACACATCAACATGTTGCCGTATTCACGAGCACTGTACACGTATGCCTCAGGCATTGTCTAAAACAACAAAAAGTTATAACTAAAAAGAATAAAACAGCACTAAAAACGTAACAATACCTAATAACTAAACACAAATTTAAAACTAACAAAACAATAATTAAATAATCAATTAAAAACGTAACCGCTCACGAACCGAGTCGGGAATGAACTGATTAATTATTTACTAAAGAAGTACTATGAAGGTCAAACAAGCCCGCGCGGACGTCGACAAACGCATTGGGACATCCCCGCGTGAACGAAAGAATAATTACGAGATCAGAAATCAATTGATTTTAATTGTTAGGAAATTGTACTTATGCTTTATTACAAACTGTTTTCATTTTCTAACTTTTAAATAAGATTTAACTGGTTTCTTAGATTCAATTAATTTAATTATTCACTTTAAATTGATTAGGTTTACTTACTAAATGAAGGATCCAGTTCTTGCAATAAACGAGCACGCATCGTGTGACTTTAATTACATTATTATAAAGTTCAAATTCAATTGATTCACATGCGATGAAAAAATTTTAGTCAATTACAGCTGATGTCAGCGATCTTTTGCTTTATTTCATTTACTAGCGATTATCGACATAATACAAAACTGTTATTAAATTCACGATCAATCAATTAAAACTGTTGACGCCTCTGTAATGTTTATTTTTCTTTATTTTAGCGGCGCTTTACAAAGGATTTTTATGGCCTTACAGCCACACTGCCGGCTGTAGGTATCTAAGTACCTTCGATATGGGCCTCAAGGTTAAGCAAAGTAAACTGGATTTTTCTGATTTGTAAATTTGAACGTTCAGATCAAAATAAAATTGTAACCCTGTTCAAGGGGAAAATCATTACGATCCTTGCACGAATGGAACCCGTAAGCAGATATCCCACAACTAGGTAGAAGTGAACTGAAAAGACATTTGCTTCAAGCGATCGAGTGAAGGTTAGTAGTTTAGGAAGATAGTCCGATCACATGGCCCCGCCGCACTAAGTTAGCCGGCGCATCGCCCGTCCGGTGACCGCACGCGGTCGTTGAACTCGAGTGTATGCGCGAGCGTTGAAGCTGTCAGCTGATTATTTATTTACGAATACATTACTTGTTAGAGTTGTAAAGAAAAAAAAAAATGTTTAATCGCAAATAATGGTTTCATTTAACTCATTTAACTGTTCCCACAGCATAGTGTACGAAAAATGCTTAAGTAAAATTGTAAAAAAAAATCCTCATTTTTTGATGGTATCGTATCGAGAATCACTAGCCTTATCACCTGTCTTCGTTTTCGGAAGCGTTTCCCTGGCACCCTGTATAATGTAAATCCCACAGGGATCTTCAGTGTATCCCCCTTATTCATAAACGCTGCTTAAAGTTAACTAGTGATTAGCGATTTTTTAACCATACATTTTTGACCTTTTAATGCCACTTAACTTAAATCATCCTTTATGAATAAACATCACAGTGTATAAAGGGTTTAATCAGAGACGATAATTAAAGTTAAGTGTCTTTAAAAGGTCAAAAATGTATGGTTAAAGAATCGCTAATCACTAGTTAACTTTAAGCAGTGTTTATGAATAACGGGGTAGGTTTAACTTGAATGTTCAAGTGGACCATTGTGTGTTTTGAAGGCTATTTCACATTGTATTACTAACAAATAAATAAATTAGTGTTGGGTATAGTGAAGGTGCCTGCTTTGCTTAGTGCAGAAAGAAATTTAAATACCTTCCTAAATTTTATCTTGCTAAATGCTTAAATTATCTTTTTGTTCACTTTTGTATTATGCAAATATTTAATAATTTTTAAATAATAAATTACATCACATCATAATAATTATGTTTTCGTTGTTATTAAATTACTTGAATTGACCTTTATGAAATGGAGATGCCCGTAAAATCAATTAAAATATCTCAGACGGGAATCATGTCAATAAATGACCTACTTATTGAGTGAAAAAAACTGTATTAAGCACAGTTTTTTAATTTCTTTATTCGCACTATTTTTTACTGCTACCTTACGCGGCTTCGATACAGTTACTGCAGCAGTAAGATTCGCCGCAGCGAGGTAGCTACGGGAGCATTTTTAGTTTACCTACTTTCGGTGACAAAGGCCCCAGCTTCATTCCTTCCAACATTCATTCCAATTAATAGTACTAAGGGAGACACTATTGACAACTCACTTCACTCAAATTACTCTCGAAAAAATTCTCGGTGGTAGGGCATAACATCGGCTGCCGGCAGAAGTTACCACCCACCAGATAGTCTTGCCGTCAAGCGATTCGTCTTCGTTCTCTTAATAAACTAGCGCGCTTTACCATCATCGATTGCATCACTGCTTACCATCTGGCAGGATTGCGGTCAAGCACTAGTCTATAATTATAAGAAAAAAATATATCATAGATCCCATCACACATACTTCCATATAAAAAAACAGCTTGGATAATCCTGTTTCTACTGACATTATAGTCCAAGTAATATTTATTAGATATCAATGTATGTACCTATCCATACAAAAATACCATTGCACATTACTGGTGTACAATTTAAAAAACAATCTTCTAAAGTGATTTCTTTAATATCAGATATGAAATAATTGTACAAGTGCACACTTACACCCTTTTGTGTTATAAATATCTCAAATGTTATCAAGTATGAGCCGTTGGTCTGAACTGCTCTTAGCTCCTGCCAAGAGACATCACTTGCCCTATGTGATATTTGAAAAGTATCTAATTAAAGCATTATTAGTACTATTGGCGGTGGTCACTGGCGCCAAGTAGTTTCGTCACGTGATTTTATTTTTAGTTTCTGAAATAACCATTGTAAGTTTGCTTTTATTATTTCTAACTTGACGATATTATTTTCTACGTCCACGCTGTCACGATAACACAGGTAATGTTCCCATACATAACATGTATACGGAGACTAAATTCCCATCCAGGATAATGTTATATATGTATATTATAATCTATATACATTAATTTAATTAAGTATAAGTATACATTTTATGTATCGACTTACACTGAAATATCGTCACGTTAGAAGTTATTTAAGGGCCACATTCTGTTAGTAATCATATGTAAAAGAAACATCCATACACACTTTCACGTTTATAATATTAGTAAAGTGTATTTAATTTGTCTCCTAAAAAAGTTTTTCAACACAGCAGAGCTCTCCGATAGTGACAAACTATAAATTCTGTGTAGATATGACATCATACATAATTTGCATTACTAGCTCAATTTAAACACATCTTTGCATCCAACAAACTATTATCAAGGTCTCTTTAGCAATTGAATTTGAAACAATGAAACATTCACTAGCATACATTTCTATATCGAACAAATAAGTTTCATAGTAGGTAGTCATCGTGGTGGTTCACTAGTGGTTAAAACACCAGCCTCTCAAGCAGGCGCGTGCGCTCCTTACAAGCAGAAAAGCTCTGCATACCCTAATAGTCTTCTAAAATTATAATATACTGTAAAATAATTTATATACTACAAAGTTAAAACTAAAAGACTTTGTTAATCAGTTATTGATAACACTGCCATCTATTGGGCCTAGTGCTGACGAGACACATTAGTTGCCTTAGGCGCGACACCCGCGCCTCTTACGGCGTAAGCATAAACAAAATGTGCCTCTTCCGTATCTGTCTGTGTATAAAATTATTTGCTTGTGTGCCTAAACTGTTGTGTACGTGTGCGTGAAATTTCTTTGGGTTTAAAGCCCATGATAAGCACAGCTTCTAATAATGCGACGAATTTAAGAAGTTCAGAAATATAGCATGATTGTTGTTCGTTCAAATACCTTTTTATTTTAGCAGCTTATGTTGTTTCATTATTGGTGTATATGGGTTAAATATGTATTGATTGTTTTAAGCGGAATTGAATATTCATTTATTTTAGAGTTTTTGGTTTAACACAAAAGAAAGGTTGTCTTTATAAAAAGTATTATGATAATTATATGTGGTTAGCAGGTTGTGTAGTGTGTACAAATAAATTGTTTTGTTTCTCGTATAGGTATATTATTTTAAAACACGGCTTTGACAGTTCGACGTTATAAAAACTTAAAAGACCTTAAGTTTTTCAACCTACTTGCTTTTGAATTTCAATACTATACTTTGTGTTGTAATAATTTTCCTGAAGTTTACAAATTAGCAAAATTTAATAGTTATGATTCCAATGAGTAGTGCATTACGCATATTTATGAAAAGCCAAAGCAGACTCATAGATTTGTCTATCTGTCCATTTTAAAAGAACTTTTAGCGATTTCAAAACGATCTTATATATATTTGATTTTTACAGAGTTATTTAAAAATAGATAGGCGCGTTGATTTAATTTATAGATAGTGAAATATTTTTTTTTAGTTTTTTGAGAAATAAATTATTACTTATTTACAGTTGAGTTAGTAATACCATTTCATTGTATTTTGACAGCCTACATGGCGTAGCGGTAGCGAACGCGGCCGCTGCGTAAGGAGGCGCGGGTTCGATCCTCGCGCAGTGTAAGTATTTGTATGCATGAATATGAATATTTGCACTGGTCTGGTCGTATCTCGGAAAGCACGTTAAGCCGTTGGTTTCGGTTGCCCTGCGAACATCTAGTGGCAGTCGTTACGGGTTGTTGGAGCCCACAAAAGTCCAACAATTGGTCTAACTTCAATGCTTCGATATTGCCTTCGCGTTGTGGAGGTCAGACGGCAGTCGCTTCACGGAAATTGTCGAAATTTCGCCAAAATCAGCAATTAGACTGGAAAAGCGGACCCCAGATTCCAAAGCTTTGGATGCGACTGGTATTAACCCTGAGATGATGATGATTTCATTGTATTCATTTGGGCAAATAAAAAATACCTAATACCCCACGTATATCATTTATTTGACTTGTTCTTATCATCAATCACATACTTAGATGTTCATTGTAGCCACGCACAAACATCAATTCAATGTTGACATGCGAAAAAGTAGGTACGCGACTATGTTAAATTGAAACTACGTCTAAGTTACGTTTTTTAAGTTTTACCATATATAAGCACAGAGATTTGGATAGTAGGTATATTTATGCATACCCCCAATAAAATCTTTGTGCACGCCCCTGCTCTCAAGTATGAGTGCGCAGGTTCGATTCCAGGTCAGGCAAGTACCAATGTCACTTTTCTAAGTTATATGTACTTTCTAAGCATATCTTGGACAGCAATGCCTGATTACAAGGTGAAGAAAAACATCTTGAGGAAACCCGGACTTTAAGTCTGAAATCGCCAACCCTCATTGAGCAAGCGTAGTCATTACGCAATAAATGTTGTTAAAACGTAATTACCCTGCAGAATAACAACTAGGGAGATGAACAACGACTTTTGCAGGGTGACTGTTAGCAGTTGATTCATCATAATTCTCCTGCTCTATCCCAAATTCTTGGGGGTAGATTAAATTTAAAAAACACGGCTGTTTTGGTTGACGTTTATGCCATTCTATTGTATTCCTCTGTTTAACAATAACCAGTGGGACATCGCATGCCTATAGTAAATGTATCTACATTATTGCGTAAAAGGAAAAAAAAACTACAAAGTGGCACAGATTCTTTTGTTAACTAATTTTAAGTTAAGTGCGTCTTTTTCTTTCTATTTCATTAAAAAAAGGATAGAAGATAACACTTTAGTTTAATCCTATCAAATAACGATATTCCATAGACAGTTTAGACGCGATTATAAACATGGCGACCAAAAATACATCAATTTACATCAGGCGCGAACTAATTTGACAGGTCTAACCTAACATATCTTCTGTCCTTTTCTCAATGAAATATAAAGAAGAAATGCTTTAAATTAAAGGGAATCGGGGCCAGTATCATTACCCTGGGAGAAAATAAAGGAAGACGTGTGGTATATATGCCAATAACCGAGTGATCTAGTTTCCTCTTAATTTAATTGCGCCAGCGTGCAATTAAAGAGAATATTTACCTAATGATGTTGAACTAGCAACAACATATTAAACCATGAATTACCATTTCTTTTATTATCCACAGCTCAAATGGCAGTCGGCACCAAATTCCACAGCACTCTAAAGAACTATTTCACCCAACCACAAACGCAGCTTCGTATCGAGAAAGAAGTTGAAGGAGTTTGGGTGTCTGTGCAAGATGTTTTGAAAAGGATATCCACACCGAAAGCGATAGAATCGAATGTTATACACCCTGTATTGAAGTACAGGGGGATATTTGATGCGATTGCTGATTATGAGTGAGTAGAGAATTTGATGATTTATTTATATAGCTTTGTTTTTTGAGGGTCTAAAATCAACGTCGCGTCTCCCGCTCTGGGCAGAGCGGAAGGGCTTATCAGACTTTTACAAACTAAAACTCATCTTCTTTCGTATCTCTTTGAATTACCCGCGGCTTATTTATTTAGTCTCAGGCCTTGAGTTGGAGAATTTTCTATCGACAACTTTGGAGTTCTCTTGAGACGAATCAAAAATTCCTTCAAATAGAAAAAATGTCAGATAAACAGTCACTCTTTTGTAAAATACATGTATTCAAGTTTATCCGCTTAAACTGGAAGCCAACCCTAACATATGTAGTTAAAAAGGCTACACAGTTAATGATAATGTCTTATACCCGCAATAAAGGTGAAAACCGCTTCTAAATGCAGTGTGCGTGGTTTGGAAGGTACGCGGTCACAGAGGCAGACACCAAAAGCATCCTTATTATATGTATACAATACATACTTCGATATGCATGACTGGAGTACACAGTCGATTAGCAATAGCGCAATAGTCTACTTCAGTTCATTTAAATTAACGTATCTCAGACCCCAGCTGATATAATTGCGCACTCGTGGAGGTGTGTTCGTATGCGACCGCCAGTGGCCAACGGCGCGTAAAACAATCTAGTTTGAAGAAGCCCTCGGGCTAGGCCACGCTCAAGGTTGATAAACTGCGTCAATCATTAATGGAAAGTGGAAATGGTACTGTAGAGAATTTTATTTGGCTTATTGTGGCCTTACGGTTGTAGCCGATCGATCCAAATAGGTTCATTAGGCTGACCGTCCTTGTAGTAAACATATGAGGTGTAGCCTGGAGAGGATTTTCAAGAGGTAGCAGCCAAAAAGAGCTCCTGCCTTGTTTTGCTACTAGTCGGTAGTGATCTAGTGGGTTAAGTTAAACGAGCGGCCTGAACCGGCTCACAGAGCGAGCGTCCCCTATCCGCCTAAAGTAACTTAATGGAAAAAATAATGATATTCATGAATATAGCAGGAGGCAGAATGTCTAATAAATTGTGTTTTTCAAGTTTGTTGTGTATAGGGGAGAAAAAGGGATCTATACAACACACATTAATATTATACAATGTGTACTATAATATGATGATTGAATGCAAATTCGGTTTAGCCACGTATTTATTTACCCGAGAAGAACACTAATGATAGTTAATCACACACAGAATTTTTTTATCATGTTTACACTGAAATTTCATACGTAAATAAGGAAATTCAGATTACAATATGATCACTCTGCCCTGACTTAGCATTAAAACGAAACTGGTTTTTATAAGAATTTATAATAGATTAACGGTAAAAGAAATCTCATACGTCACATAACGAATTAACATAGTTTATCAGTATCGCCCACGAAATGCCTTAGATAAAGAAGTCACTGACATCCACGATTCACAATAACAGATTACTAATGTCAAGGGAAAATTCAAGGTTATCGCTTAATAATAATCTTGAAAACAGACATGCGTGCCAAACTCTTTGGATACCAATGCAGGCAAGTGATCGAAAGACATTTCACGTTCTATTCAGTAACTATTTTAGAAGACCTTGATGGTAGATCTTAGACAGATCAATCATTATGTCAATACATTGTTTTCTGAGCCATTTTATTGTTTAAAAAAAGAATAATCCATTTTAGAACTTAAACACATGGGTAATGAGATCATCGTCCATAGCTGGAAAAAAGAAGTGAGCAGTAGGTACTTAATCTCTTGTATCGCCATTGCCTATAAAAATATTGACCAGGCAAGATCAGCGACACTCATGGAGAGCCCCTGACGTATCGGTCAGGGCTATCGTATCGGTCATACAAGTTAGCGGTATATATGCGTTTTTTTTTTATAATGTTCAGATATAGATATCCCTACCGTCTAAAATGTTTGTTTTTTTTTTTTAACTTTGCCCCACACTAGTAATTTCTCCTTTATCGTGGGTGCGTTTACAAACATTTAAACTCACATTACACATAGACCAACAGCCAGAGCCGGAACAACTACTTGTAGGTTTTTTTTTTTAATAATTATAAACTAGCGCTTGACCGCAATCCCGCCTGATGGTAAGCAGTGATGCGATCGTTGATGGTAAAGCGCGCTAGTTTATTAAGAGCCTATTCACTCAGAAAAAATGTGCGAATAGGAAGGAAGTTGAGCGATGCAATGTTAAACCCAACAACACGACCAACGATGCTGCGCCACGACCAAACTCCCAACACAACAACATTAGACGCATCGTACCCGGCACACATCGCAACACAACTGCTCAGACCCGTCCTCCGTACAGCTTCACCAGACATCATGCCGGAACACGCGCAGCGCAGCAGTCGTCACTTAACCACTGCGCCAACAGCGCCGTTATAAATGAAAGAAAGCTATGTTATTAGGAGAACAACTACCGAAATGACGACTAGTAGAAATACGACCTACAAAGTCGGTTGTTCCTGGTCTGGCTGATTGTGTGTTTAATTATTTGTAAACGCACCCACGATACAATAGTAATTCCTATTGTAGGGTAACGTTTTATATGTATAGAAGATAAAGACATACTGCGTCTTAATTAAATTGGGAGAAGGGCAAGAGAGGGATGATCATGTTCAGATATCGTCTGCGTAGATGTTGTACCTATAACGTTTGCGAAGTTATGCTAACTAATCTTTGAGTCTGTATTTAAATGTTCGCCATTGACTCGTCTTGCGTTGTAAGTACTAAGTATACGTAACATACTGGGCCTATAATTTTCCCACTGCTGGGACACAACCTCTTCTCTGCGCCTTGTGCGCCTTATTCCATGCGGTCCCAGCGCGAGTTAGTAGATGTTACATAAATCTTTGAATAGAATGGAACGAGCGGCCGTTCCCTATCCGCGAATAGAAAGTGTAGTGGGAACTTTTTGGAAAAATTAATGATTTATGAATGTAAATTCTGTGCATTTTGATACCAGTAGGTTAATTACGTAACACATTATCAGTATCAATGGGTATTGTTTTGACAGTTCGACAATATTCATTGCGTTATTTACGTTCTTGAGCAGACGTATTTTTCGAATATATGGAGTAAGGGATTAGCAATATGATTCCAAATTATTCCAATTAATAGTAATAGAGGGATAGGATGCTAGTTTGTCATCTAAGTGGAGAAATAGGGATCTACAAAACAGAAAATAATGTGCATATATTATAATGACGGTAGTCGTGGTGAAATAGTGGTTAAAACACCAGCCTCTCAAGTATGAGTGCGCGGGTTCGATTCCAGGTCAGGCAAGTACCAATGTAACTTTTCTAAAGTTATATGTACTTTCTAAGTACATCTTGGACACCAATGACTGAAGGTGAAGGAAAACATCTTGAGGAAACCTGGACTTTAAGTCTGAAATTGCCAACCCGCTTTGAGCTAGCGTGGTGATTACGCTCAATGCTTCTCTGTATGAGAGGAGACCTGTGGCCAGCAGTGGGACGATAAAAAGGTTGATAATGATGATGATGATGATGATGATGATGATGAATTCGACCTATCATTAGTAAGTCGCGACCGTGCCCACTGGGCCGATACTACTATTAAAAATCGATTTAGGATCTGTAGGCCTAGTATGAGTTTTCTTTACGAGACTCGATCGTCGATATCGAGCGCGTTTGACTCATCGATTGGCCCGCTTCAAGGTTGTAAGAACTCTCAACCAATCAGGGCGCCAAACGCGGACGATATCGACGATGGAGTCTCGTAACGAAAACTCATACTAGGCATACAGTAGTTCCTAATGGATTAGGTTAACTCGAGCGAGTTAACCTCGTTGAAATGCGACCCCCGAGAAACCCGCTTCCCAGCGCGGCGCGGCGCCCCGCAATCGCCGTAAGGGCTGAGTAGCGATAGCATCTTTGTTACAATAGGGATGTATCCAAGGTATGAAAATCAAAAAAAAATATTAGTCCGTCTTATAGATAATAAAAAAAATAAAACTCAGATTTTTTATTTTGTCGAAATTACCAACACTACTGTGATATATCCTATTAAAATTCCGGTTTTTTTTTTTTCATTAATTTTGTTTTTGTTTTTAGGGTTCCGTAACTAAATGGCAAAAAACGGAACCCTTATAGATTTGTCATGTCTGTCTGTCCGTCCGTATGCCACAGCCATTTTTTTTTTCCAAAACTATAAGATCTATATTGTTGAAACTTGGTAGGTTAAGAATTTGATGCAAAAAAACAGATGATGTATGTACATTACTATAAAAACTACCAACGAAAATTGTTTTGAGCGAGATCTAGTACGTAGTTTTTTTTATACCTCGTAAACCGTTTATTACCGCGTAATCTTTCATACAAATAACTTAAATCCTTTAATTTCATAAATCAATGGCACGGAACTAGTGTTGCAAAAAAACCGTTTTTTTTTCTAATGTGAAAAAAAAACTTTTTTTTCTGGACCATGTTTTTTTCAAGAGCATGAAATCTGAAACTTTTATGGCATTTACCGTTAAATAATTACACAGAGTACATAATAGAGTCTTAGGTTTATTCTTGGCCCTACGGTACTCTTCCGATAAAATAGTACCAAAATTTCATAAAAATATTGGCGACATTCATTGATATTAACGTCAACGAAAGAGAAGTCCCCAAATCATTTATTTGTGTTGTGTAAAGGGGAAATTGAAGATAAAGAATAAATGGAAAAAACATTGAGTTGTGATTAGTGATTTTGGAAGTAGTGAATTATGAATAAATAATGTGTTGATTTATTACACAAATTACAAATTTAATTTATAATTGAACTAAAATGTAGGCTAGAAAAAAAAACCAAATTTAGAAAAAAACAACGACGCTAATTTTTTTCATGTTTTTTTTTCAATAAAGTGAAAAAAGACTTTTTTTTTCATTTTACATCACTATACGGAACCCTTTGTGCGTGAGTCCGACACGCACTTGGTCGGTTTTTTTACATTTTCGACGCGTTAGTGAAGCCTGTTGGTTGCACAAACTTTATATTTCAGTCCATGGATAATAAATTGATTTATTTGCAAAACGTCATGAGTAAAAATGATCTAGTATTGTGACACTTTATCATGAAAAAGACCTTTTATTAACATAAAATTAAATGTTATTTTTTTAACATAATTCTCATTTTTTACAAACGATGCCGTCCGAATGACGTCACGGAGCGAGGTGCACAGTTAACTCGCTCGAGTAGTATTATAAATCGATTTAATAGCTATTATAAATCGATATAATGAATGATATTGGTTCACATCGCCGGCTGTTATTTACATTCTTATCAAAAATCCTACATTATGTACTTACTTATAGCGGATACATTTTCTAACATATACAGGCCTATTCACGTCGCTATAAATCGTAGATAACTATGAAAGAAACGTAGTAATTGTGTGATTCTTGTGTTGGTAAATATTAAAGACTTTAGATAATTAGACTGGTTTATTACACTTGTAGAATTAACACATAGGGATCGACGTCTTCCAGGTCAGATCCAAAGTTACAATGACAAGACTATAGACAATATTCATAGACACTAATACATAGAGATGGTATTAGTTACTCGACTACAGAGTAGTGATGTATGATACAACATCCCCCCTGTTTAAGTTTAAATTAACCCTTGACAAACAATATTATAGAGACCTGACTTAGTTACAATTTAGACAATGACTTAAGACTATGGTTAGGTCTTAATCTAGGATACAATGTTCTACTTAATCTATTTCATCAATTAGCCTTCTGGTTGGCTTTACAACTCTTCCAGAACGAGTTACATATTGACTGACTGAGGATTGAGATGAGAGCTCTTGAGGTCTAGACTCCTGCCTGTTACCTTCCTCTCTCCCCTGCGACGAATTGGATAGCATAGGAGAATATTTGTGTCTTAAATGAACCCTATTCCTCCTATACCTGACTCCATTGACATCCTCAACGACATATGACCTATTATTAGCCAACCTTAGCTTGACAATGGCTTGTTCCCAATTGCTATCAGGCTTTCTTTTAAAGTATACATGATCATCGGGATACAATAATGACAATGACTTTGTATTTCTATTATAATATTTAGACTTATTTTTATTATTTTGCTTGACACATTCTTCATAATTTTTGAATGTAACCACTTTAGGTTTTAATTTCTTATAAGACATAGGAATGTTATTTCTTAAATTCCTGGACATTAACAATTGAGCTGGAGATGGTAAATTATTCTTAGGTGTGTTTCTATACTGTAATAAAGCTATGTATGGATCAGATGAGTTTCTTTTACATTTTTTTAACATATTTTTGATAATTTTGACTGAACTCTCTGCTTGACCATTTGACTGTGGATGATATGGGCTAGTTACAATGTGTTCTATGTCCCATTCATGCATAAAATTCTTAAATTCTAATGACTGAAAAGGAGGACCACCATCAGACACTAAAGATAAAGGTATTCCATGACGAGCAAAAATGGACTTTAAATGTGTTATTACATTCTTTGCTGTACTGTTTTTATTTAACAAAGCTATTTCTATAAATTTAGAATAATAATCTGTGACAATTAAATAAGTGAGGTTATCAAAATACATTAAATCAACACCTACTTGTTGCCATGGATATTTATTTATTTCAAAATTTTTTAGTGGTTCCTTTGGATTATTAGGTTTAAATTGTGCACATACATAACATTGTTCTACCAAGTTTTTAATATCAGCTGACATGCTTGGCCAGTACAAAGACTCCCTAGCCAGTTTTAAGCATTTATTTATACCTTGGTGACCTTCATGAATTTTACCTAACATTTCCTTATACATTGACTGTGGTACTATTAATTTTGACCCTTTGAACAACAAATCTTTGACTACATGAATTTCAGCTTGTATATTCCAAAATGGTTTTATTGACAGACTGACATTATTTTTATTTTTTGGCCAACCTTCATAATAATACTTTTTTAACAATTGCAAAGTATCATCTTTCTTAGTGTGCTGTAACAATTTTGTACAGTACTCCTTTGTGACTGCTAGACTTGAATGCATTAAATTGACATGACAAGATATTTCTGACTCATTCTCAGGTATATAATGTTCTTTCAATGCTGCTCTAGACAGAGTGTCAGATATAAACATTTCTTTACCTGGAACATGTATAACTTCCAAATCATATTTTTGTAAAGTTAACATCATACGTTGCAATCTTGCTGGTACATCATGTAATGGCTTTTTAAAAAGATAGACTAAAGGTTTATGATCAGTATGAACAGTTACTTTATGACCGTACACATACTGGTGAAATTTTTCACAACCAAACTGAATGGCTAACAATTCTTTCTCAATTTGAGCATACCTTGACTGAGTTTGAGTTAATGTTTTTGAACTATAAGCAATAGGTTTATTATTCTGCATAATGACTGCTCCTAATGCTGACTTTGACGAATCGACTGACAAGACTAATGGTACATTGGGATTATAATGAGCTAAAACTGGTGAATTTGTAATTTCATCGATTAAACTCTTAAGACATTGACTATGATTTTCATCCCAAGTCCAGACTGAATCTTTCTTCAAAAGATTTCTTAAAATTTGAGTTTTTTGAGACAAATTGCTAATAAAGGGACCTAAATAATTGATCATACCTAATATTCTTTGCAATTCTTTGACATTTTTTGGTGTGGGCATATTGACAATTGCTTTTACTTTCTCTTCATCAACCCTAGCACCATCTTTACTAAAAACATACCCTAAAAAACAGACTTCTGATACTAAAAATTTACATTTAGACTTATTGAACTTTAAATTGACTTCACGTGCTCGTTGCATGACTTTATGTACTCTCTCATTATGTACTGACTCGTTTGGTCCATATACCAAAATATCATCGATGAATATTAGAACTCCTTCTAAATCACCGAACAAATTCATCATGACTCTTTGAAAAATTTCAGACGATGCATTAATACCAAAAGGTAACCTTAAATATTTATATCTACCGAAAGGTGTTTGAAATGTACATAAATCAGAACTATATTCATCTAGTTTTAGCATCCAAAATCCTGAAAATGCATCTAAATGAGAAAAACAAACAGCTCCTGCTAGTTGAGATCTGATCTCATCTATTGACTTTAGTGGATAAATTTCCCTTACAATATTCTTATTCAAATTTCTAGGATCTAAACAAATTCGTAACTGACCCGTGCTTTTGACTGTTATCACTATACTGTTCACCCATTCTGTAGGTTTAAAAACCTTTTCAATGACCTGCATTTTCTCCATGCGATCCAATTCATCGCGCAGTTTGTTCAGTAAAGCGAAGGGTACTCTTCTCGGAGCATCCACGCATGGCACTGCTTCAGGTTTGAGTTTCAGGCGACAGACTTGAGGTAGACATCCAAGACCCTGAAATACATCATTGTATTGTGTAAGAATTTGTTCACTAAAATTTTGTTGAGACACAGAGAAAACTCTTTGAATTATACCTAATTTTTCACAAGTTGGTAGACCTAAAACATTCGGACAAACTAAATCTGCGACTATAAACACTATATTTACACTAATAGTGCTATTATTTAAAGATAAACTACATTTTATATTGACTTTGCCCATAATGGGTATTGATATACCACCAAACCCACTAACGTTTATTTGACATTTCTCAAGTGACATTTGACTTTGACATTTCAAAAATTGAAAAGTTCTCTTTGACATAATATTGATATCAGCTCCCGAGTCAATAATGCAATTAATTTGTGTATGACCAACTAAAATGTTTATGTTCCATGACTGTTTAGAATAGTATTTGTTTTGTTTTGACTCGACTGTATTGACCTGTTTACTATGTGCTGACTTTGCTGTAATAATTCTACAAGTGTTTGTTGTGTGAGATTCCTCAGACTTGTGTCTGTACTCATCATTAAGATATGAATCTCGACTAAGACTTTTTGACTTTTTTGACTTGACTGTGAATCTCTCAGACTGTTTAGTGTTTTCATCATTGAGATATGACATATGACAAGAGTCTTCATGAGATCTCTTAGACTTATCAGTCACCTGTCTTTTTTCATCACTGAGGTATTTTTTATTAGACCTCTCAGATATGACATTATCACCACTTTCATCACAGAAATATGACACAGGATATTTTTTATGACAAGATGAGTCTACATGAGATCTCTTAGACATTGACTGCGACTGGCCTATGTGCGACCTGACCGTTGATTGTAACTTTGGATGTGATTGTGACTGTGTGTATGACAACCTGCTATTTATGTAATGATTTCGATTGTGATGACTTTGTGACTCTAAATGACAATTATATTGACTAGACTTATGACTATGACTGAAATTATGACAATTTAAAATTCCAACAAAATTATCTTGACTACCAGTTGAACTAAAAGACTCTAAATGACTGACTTTTTTATTATTTGAGTAACAAAATTTTGCAAAATGACCATAAGAGTTACATGACCTGCACTTAGCTCCCTGCGCTGGACATTTGTAGCGGTGGTGTTGTCCACAGCGGCTACACGTCTTCGAGCGCTTCTCAGGACTGGGACTTGACTTTGACCTCCCTGCGCTGGATCCCTGCTGACTGACTGGTGAAGCTCGCCGTCGCTGACGCTCCGCTCGACCACGGCTCCTCCGACGCAGATGCATGACTTTTTCAGACTCTTCACTAGTGGACCTCTTGACAATTTGGTCTGCATCCTGCTGTGCGACGATGAGTGTCCTAGCTAGCTCTCGCATCCTCTGATATGTCAGATCAGGTTCCTGCAGCAGTCTCTGACGTACATGTGCTAAGTCCAAACTCAAGTTGGCGATAAAAATATCTCTGATAAGAGATTCTCTGAGCGTTCCAAATTCGCAATCTTGGCTTTTATTTTCGAGATCGGTTAAGAAATCCTCGATGCTTTCCGATTTCTGTTGACGTGTGGTAAAAAACATGTGACGATACATGGTAATGTTTTTTCTGGGTTGAAAAAATTCGTCGAATTTGGCTTTGACGTCATGTAATGTGCTTTCTCCAATATTTATGTTGAATGTGTTGAAAATATTTAAGCATTTTTCACCAATGTGATGTAATAAAATGGCGATCTTGCGTTTCTCACCGGACTTGTCTAAACCCGTTGCCAACAAGTATAATTCGAACTGTTGCCACCAGCGCTTCCAGGCTTCGTAATTGTTGTTTGTTGCATCTGACGATATTTTAAGCGCCTTCAAGCCACTGTTCATTGCAGCTTCGGTGTCATGGCCGCCACCGACGCCATCCGACTTTTGCATTTTATGAATTTTCTTTCTTCGTACTGGGTTTTTTCACTCTTCTGACACCATGTATGTGTTTTTCCACTTCTGACACCATGTATGATTCTTGTGTTGGTAAATATTAAAGACTTTAGATAATTAGACTGGTTTATTACACTTGTAGAATTAACACATAGGGATCGACGTCTTCCAGGTCAGATCCAAAGTTACAATGACAAGACTATAGACAATATTCATAGACACTAATACATAGAGATGGTATTAGTTACTCGACTACAGAGTAGTGATGTATGATACAACAGTAATATTCTGTTTTGTAACGTCGCAGTTCAGTTGTTTTGTCCGTTTCGTCTGTTGAATATTTTCATCGAGTGGGTTGAAGCCTGGGGAAAGTTTTTTTACTATTACCTATTATACAAGAATAAGTAAAATGAACGTTTTTTTTTTACTGTAATAAGATGTACCGATGTCCTATTACCACGACATTTAGCTTTTTTTTTTTAATTAAGAATCTAGTCAGATAAAAAATAGAGGTTCGTCTACCTTTTTCTTATTTTAAAAGATAAATTGTCGACATTTCTATAGATTCTTAGAAAAAAAGGCTAACGAATCAAACAAACTAGTAGTTAACTCAGTTTGACAAAACAAAATCAATGGTTTACACAGTTGTTTCTTAAATCGTTTTCATTACAATACAAGCAAAGGTTTTTTAAAACATTGATTCGAAAATGAGTACCTACCATTCTTCTGTACAGTAGGCCTAGTATAAGTTTTCATTACGAGACTCGATCGTCGATATCGAGCGCGTTTGGCGCTCTCATTGCGAGTTCTTACAACCTTGAAGCGGGCCAATCGATGAGAATCGATGATGATATATATTTTTAATAATTATAAACTAGTGCTTGACCACAATACCGCCTGATGGTAAGCAGTGATGCAATCGTTGATAGTAAAGCGCGCTAGTTTCTCACTAAAAAAACTTTGTGAATAGGAAGGGAGACGGCAGTTGAGCGAGGTGATGCAATGTTAAACTCAACAACACTACCAACGATGCTGCGCCACAGGGAGATTGATCTGGAGATGCTCCACGACCAAACTCCCGACAAACAAAAGTCAATAATTTGTCAAGATGGCGACCACGTACTGGAAGGCGCAGCGTAGGGAGGCCCCCAACAAGGTGGACCGATGACCTGGTGAAGGTCGCGGGAAGCCGATGGATGCGGGCAGCACAAGACCGGTCAGCGTGGAAAGCCTTGGGGGAGGCCTTTGTCCAGCAGTGGACATCCATAGGCTGAAGAAGAAGAAGTAGGGAAATTAGACGTATTTTTTGACATGTTGAGACAGATCAGTTTGGCGCCGGTTCCCGTGTTCACAAACCAAATTAAAGGAGATGTTTCCTTGCCCGAGTTAAATTGAATCTGTAGAAAATCTAAGCCAAAATATAATGTGCTGGCCCAGGCTCCTACATTTCTGAAACATCGCCTTTAAGATCAGTGCTTTTTCTTCCTATTTCATTAAGAAAAGGACAGAAGATAAAATGTTAGTTTAGAGTTAGACCTTTCAAATTACTCGACGTAAATTGACGTATTTTTCGTCGCTATCTTTATAACCGCGTCTAAACTGTCTATGGAGTAATCTATCTTTTAGTATATTCCATCCTTTTCTTAATGAAATAGAAAGGAAGAAACGTGCGCTTAGATTTCGGATTACAAACAAAGTTATCTAGTCATCGTACAGCGAGCGCGATATCACAAAACTTAGAAACTACCTCCTTACTATACAATATTATTACCAAAATGCTAACATTGCTCTTGCTACTCCTGGACTACAAAATGTACCTAATTTAGTCATATTAAGTATTTATTTCTGTAAAGTTACTTGTAATCTTTAGAAATAAATAAATTCAGACCGTAAAATTGGTTAAGTTTTTGAACTAGAGAATCAACGCCATTGTGGACGTTCGTAAAATTTGTAGAATTAGCCCTCTGGTCACTTATCTCCTTTACACAAACATGTAAAGAAACAAGAAAGAAAAAGCAGGTACAAAGGTGGTGCTCAGTACCAGTACCTATACCTGCGACTTGATAAAACTTACAGTATGTAAAGAAAACCCTGTCCGACCCGTGAAGGTATTATTAGGTATCAATAACTGATTCTACTAATGGATACAAAACTAGGCTAAACTTTAAAATCCCCCTAAAAAAATAAATATTATTTCGCAAAAAAGGTAACTTAATAAATGTGCGTTAAGCACCCTTCCGCGGGCGGCGGGCGGCAGGGGACGCGGCACGTGGTCGCATCGCTATTCGCTCATAATAATACTGGTGTGGTCACTTTTTTAAAAATTACCAAATTTCGGGGAAGTTGGAATAAATTCGCGGGAAAAAAAGATTATTTCAAAATTCATTTGTATTGGTACTATGATGATTACGTAAAATTTTATATTATATTTGGTCATGTGTTTACCTAACCTTTATTATCCTTATGGGTCGGACAGGGTTTTCTTAACATACTGTATATAAAAGTGATATAGGCAATGTGTGAAAGACTAAAGGAGACAAAATAAAATCATAAACAATTTACTTAATAAAACTCAACAATTATTATAACACAATATAACCTCCATATCCACTTCTACTTTCCAGGGACAAACCAACTCTAATCGAATGGAAGAAATCGGACAAACCTCGCAAGTCTATAGCGAATACTTACGACAATCCCGTCCAACTGGCTGCGTACTTCGGCGCGGTGTGCCACGATCTCAACTACAAGCATTTCAACGTCAAAGACGCGTTGCTAGTCATAGCCTATACTGACGGATCAAAAGCTGATTCCTTTCACCTCTCACCCGACAAAATAAGGGAACATTGGGCCCAGTGGCTTATTAGGTTAGAACAGTACACGAAGAAGTTCGGACATAAAGAGGAAAAAATATTGAAGGGCGGAAAAAGATTGTTTGAAGAAGATATTGGGAATCTCCAGTAAATTACGGTATGTATTTTTATGTGATTGCTTTTTAATTATGATTTGCAATGATAGTAGGGCGGGAGACTCACTCAGTGACAGTGTATTAAGTTCACTGCTGCGTCAGACCAATAGAAGAGCTTGGACGTACCTTTGGTAGGTAGTTCTTCATCTACCTCCCCCCAGTTATAAAAGTACTTATTTAACTTTCCGGTTTTCTTTTTTTCGTTTTCTAATATTTTCTTAGGCAGCATTCATACTTCCCTTCGGTCCAGCATTTATTAAAATATCGTCCAGCATTTAATCGACGACAATAAAAACCTCAACTAAATCTTATCATCTTCAAGGGGCACCGTGACCATGGCAAATGGCAAAAACAGTACGTCACAGGGCGATTCATAACTTCGAAGTCTGAAGACAATTTATGTAGTTATTTGGTTCAGGCAACAAAGGGCCCATATTAAAATACTATAGGCACATAAAACAATCTATACAATATGTAAAGAAAACCCTGTCCGACCCATAAGGATAATAAAGGTTAGGTAAACACATGACCAAATATAATGTAAAATTTTACGTCATCATCATAGTAACAATACTAATAATTTTTTAAGTAATCTTTTTTCCCGCGAATTAATTCCAACTTCCCCGAAATTTGGTAATTTTTAAAAAAGTGACAACACTATTTTAACAGTATTATTATTAGCGATGCGACCACGTGCCGCGTGTCCTTCCCCCCGTCGCCCGCGGAAGGGTTGCCTACTGCACATGTATTAAGTTACCTCTTTTGCGAAATAAGATTTATTTTTAGGGGGATTTTTTTTAAGTTTAGCCTGGTTTTTTATGCATTAGTAGAGTCAGTTATCGATACCTAACAATACCTTCACGGATCGGACAGGATTTTCTTTACATATTGTATAAAACTTAGTTGTGCACGATTCTTTATAAGCGACGACTTGAATCTCTCGTTCAGAGTAAAGTACGTTAACATACCTACGCTACGTTTAAACTAGGCCCCAGACGCTAAGTTACATCATTTTTACTTTAAATTTACTTACATACATATTTATTGTTGTTTCAGTGGAGCCGGATAAGAAACGGAAGATATAAAATACCTAAAAATGACAGGATTTTGTCATTGTTACTACGCCCGCCTTTTCACGTGTTATTTTTAAATGCACATTATTATAAAGGCATTATGTTAAGTAATTGTCACCCAAGTTCAAGTGGCTTAAACTTTGAAATTATTCCTGTTTTTTAAAGTTACACTTTATTTGGAAGTACCTATGTTAAACGAATCAACTTGTAGATTTAGAATATTTCTAATTGAAAATTATTGAATGTAAAATACTGATTTCAAACATTGATTTATAAACTGTTAGCAGTTCGTGTCGGGAGTAGCTGTGGTATATTTTACGACTCTATCTCTTCCCACAAATGGGTTGTCCGATGATTTTAATAAATTCTTGTCATGTCGAGCCGCCTTCAAGTGATGATCTTTAATAAAAATCAAAATAGTAAATGTGTTTAATTTTTGTTTGTACAAACCTACTGACAGAAAATAAAGAATTTATGATACACGCGAACATCGATATTTATTTTAATCGATTAATCATTTGAATAAACAATAGTTACGTCTGTAAGTTCGCTTCAATGGTGACAATGCTGCGCATAAACACGATTTACACTTAAATGCATTATTATAGGTCTTCTTCTATACTTAAATCAGCTCCGTCACTGCTTCTGACTAATACGTTATATAAATCTTCAGCTATACCTACAACAATAATCCGATTTACTGCATTCATTCATATCGATTTCAAATCGAATTGCATATCGATGCTTCATTACATTTAGAAATCGACCAACCTACAAAAGACTGTGTTTATTTATAAATACCTTATTGTACACCAAAAAATACATTAAATTCTTCAACATACACCATATGCGGCCGTATACCGTTTCATATAGAATTTCATACATCCGAAACTATTTTATACGGAACTAAAAGGTAACGAACTTAAAATGGAGCAATGTACGGAACATTTCTTAAATATTCTGGTCGGTTTAGATTTGGACATGTGACATAGTTGGCGATATGCCTGTTCCCATCGAAACCGACGTTGTCAAGGATGTATGACACTTTAATGTAGTATTTTCTTGTACTAGGCGTGGCGTCATATGAATGGATGACGAAATGATATCAAGATTTGCGTAAGTTTCCCTAATGAAATTTTTATAGTAGTCTTAAAAAAATTATATAACATCAATAGTTTGAAATCAGTAAGTTGTTAAGTAATTCGGCTGTAAATGTTGTGAATGTATTTATTACAGACTGGGTAAGAGTCATCTACATTATATGTTTCTGTAGATATACCATTTTGGTTAGCCTGCATTGAAATGCAAATACACGTCGCTTAAAGCGCATACCACATCATTTTAATACTACTTCCAAAACGTGCTTCAAGCGCTGTGTGCCGAATATAGGCCAAAATAATGTAGTAATGATAAGCTTCATGCATACCTTGCATGAAACATCAGCTTTCATAATGGTGCATCTACAGTAATATTACATCTCCTCACTATTTTGTCGCCATATTAAATTAGTTTACCTAGAGAAATCCACAGATGTGATTTGATTGATACCCCAGAGAAGTATATTAAAGTTAGAGTTATAGTTTAATATCTGTAGTTTCTTCAAGCAAAAAAATAAAAAATGCTTGTTGGCTTTAAAAAAATCACAATACTGTATTATTATTATATGTGTATTATGTCTATTTACTCTTTAGTTCCACATGTTTTTCTAAAGAATATTTGCCATACTGTATATTGACATTACTTTTTAGACTTATCGAATAATATTCATTCAGCGCCTGATTCAAACTTTACAATCAATAATTAATTTCTTAATTGTTTTCATGCTTAAGATAGAAACTGCAAGTCCAAAATACTTGTAAAGGTCCTACTACCAGTTTAGATCTATAATAATGTATTTGGTTTTGCCTAGGTATGTAATTGTAACTGCAGAGCTAAAATACAGTCGTATGTTAAGATGGGTCCTTCGAAATGTTATCACAAAACTCGATAAATAATTTATGTACTTGTTTTTGTCGAATTTCTTCTGAATCTGTAACAGTGGGGTAATTGCGTCACACACTCAATAGCAATGGTTGTCATTTTGACAGTTGAACGACATTCTTTGCTTTATTTACATTGTTGGGCAGATTGAGATGGATAGCGGCGCCGATTCCGTCGTTCACTAACTAATCTAATTTTAAATTCATCTTTTTCTATTTCATTATGGGAAACATAGAAAACGACGATTTCCTTGTTCATGTAGTAAACTAATCATCATTAAGAAAAGAGATGAAAATTACTGGTTTAGTTCTGTCAAATTAAGATATTCCATAGACAATTTAGACATGATTATCAACATGGCGACCAAAAATACATTAATTTACGTCAGGCGCCGACTAATCTGATAGGAGTAAATTGATATTGTGTCTCCTTTTCTTGATGAAATAGAAATAATAAAATGTACGGAACTTGTTTGTGAACAGGGAAATCGTTGCCAGTGCTTAACGCAACTAGGATGCTGGTTTTATGAGTAGATTTACCGTTCTTCTTCTTCGGCCTATTGATGTCCACTGTTGGACAAAGGCCTCCCCCAAGGCTTTCCACGCTGACCATCGGTTCTACGAGCAATGTCACTGCCACTTAAGTTTAGCGACTCGAAGAGCTATGTCGGTGGCCTTGGTTCTTCTGCGGATCTCCTCATTTCTGATACGATCACGCACACAAACTCCGAGCATAGCTCTTTCCATTGCCCTTTGTGTGACTCTGAATCTTCGTATGAGGCCCATTGTGAGTGATTTACCTTTAATTGCCAAAAAATGTGTTAGAACTAGTCCATTACTTAATACATATTGTGTTCAATGTACTAAAGAAATCCTTCTGTATGCATATGTAGTGTAATATTTTTTGTCTCGGCTCTTCTGCGGCCTCGGGCATCTTTATTTCATTGTTTTTAAGAACTTAATATTATCACTCCAATACTGTAACAGAGAATTGCTTCCTAAAAAGTTTTGAATCGTTTTACAGGCGTTTTTTAACTGATTTATTTTGTTCATGTATAGTGGTTAGTTTCCACGTACACAGGACTACAAATACTAAAAAGCTATATCAAGTTAACCAGTATAAGCTGACTTCTCTTTTCTTATATTCATAACTAGTGCTTGACCGCGATCAAACGAGAGTCGAGATTCTGACTACAAGACCTACCTGTACAATGCAAGATCACATAAAACTATATTGATCTATAGCATGATGTGTAAGGCTTGTGATCCTGCATGGGCTGAGGGCTACTAATTAAATTAACACCTGAGTGACACTAAACGCCATTAAACGTAATAACAATACAACTTCTATTGCCAACAGTATCCAACCATCTATGGCAACTTTTGTTCAGCTCAGATAATTATTTGTCTCTCAAGGCGTATAATGCGACGTTACAACTGGGAGACATTCTTGTCCGCGGGTTCGGACGCAACCGTCGCCCGTCTGTTTGATGCAATGAAGAGCCGCGCACGGCGACAAAAAAGTTGCTGGCTAGCCTATTTCTGTTTAACTAAAAATTTTTGTATCAACATAAATTTTCCAGTCACCCTCTTCTACGCATCGTACAAATCACGTCTAGGAGACAGGGACAAAAAAATTGCTAAGCTACTATGTATGTCACTGTCAGTCTGCGTCTGAGAAGAAATTTTTTATAGTTTTAGTTTTAATTTAAATACAAAGATATTTTTACTATTAATTCTATTAATTCTCGCGTTTGATGGTTTATTAACAGTTCGCACGAGTTATTGGCAAAATTGTTGTTGTGTCTCTTCCACAAGGGCCATTGATGAATTGAAGTTGAAGTACTTGTGGTCTCTTTAACTGGTTCACAAGTTTTACTAGAGTTTCAGCTCTTGTAAAAACATTCGAGTGATTTTGTACGTGGAGACTAACTGTTAGTGGGGCTAATAAAGTATGAATCGCGATTCCAGAATAATATGTTCAAGAAGCTTTCTTAACATAAGTTGTAAATTGCATTTATTACTTTTATGCCCAGAGAATCTTTTAAGTTTGTATTATATTAACTGAATTGGCTGGATTTCTCTTGTCAAAGGAATTTGTATCACCACATTATGAGTATAGTATTTTGTTTATATATTAGCTCTTCAATTATTTTAAGAAATGGTTTGCTTTTGGATTATATATCCTAAAGCAAACTACTTCAAGTGAAAGTCTATATTTAATCTTCAGACATATTTAAAGGATATGTGTATTGTACTTTTCTTAGGTAGGTATATTTTGTATAATTTTATGCGTTCTTTATTATTTGACTGCTGATATTCCTTAGCCGTCTAAAGTAAGGTCTGAATTAAGTTTATAACATTGTAATTCTCTAATATTAAATATTCTACAATATGTTTATGTATTTATTTTTCACATCCTATATCCCAACATGTCAACACATACCAAAATATGATTTTTACACAATTTTAAGTCCAAGTACTATAAACTGCAGTCTGACTAAGTTCTTATATACTGCATAGTATACAAGAACTTCAATTGTAAAATGCTCGGTTTCGTGAGTTCATAACGTTCTTCCCTAGCAAGTGCATGCGGCCGATTCACAGCTACTAAGAGGATACTACGTATGGGCCGATTGTCGTTTAGTCAAATACATTTGCACCGCTTTAATTCTGACCCACTTGTTGTAGGACGTGTATATCGCACTATTGCCATCAGTATAGAATAGAATACTCTTTATTATGTACACCATATAGGTAGATTACAGAACATGAATATAAAGATTTTACAAAGGGTGACACAATGGGCGGCCTTATCGCTAAGAGCCATCTTTTACAGACAACCTTTGGCTGGAATACTAAGGGGAAGGAGAGAGAAATAGTGTACAAAAATCAATTATCGGACGTGGACAGGCGGGGGTGTTCTTCCACGTGTCGCTAGCACGACTGTATTTTAAAACTAGTTTTCCAAAACTGTTACTTCCACTTCGTTGCGGGCAGGGTGGGCGGCGGACATTAAAAATTATTTTGTATCATCTACGTTTTGTTCCCAAGAACGGAAGTCTACAGTTAAATTTTCCCATAAATAACTTCACCCACGCTCTACTCGCCCTCGTTTCGTAATTGTCTGATGCTTGTTATTGCGGCATTAAATAATTTACACGCAAATGCCATTAGGTAAACACATAATAAATGCAATTACTACATTGTACAGTTTAAAATTAGTACAATGCTCACTATATATATGATTAACTAATATTTCATCCAATTTATAATAGGTTTGAGTGAAACATTCTTAGAATGGAACGTGAACCAGCTGTTATTGAATTTCATTGCAAATTCAAGGAGGTCAGCGGAAAAAGTATGTACTAATACCACCTCTCTTTCCCACTTGCACGATATACATACGCACTAGCACTCATTTGTTTTAATGTTTACTTACTTCGTATGTAGTCGGATTATTTATATACGAAAACAACGCGAAAGCTCGGACGCCCGGTAATGGTCTCTTGCAATTCCTTTCGCGTTGTTTCAAAGTCCAAGGGCACACAGATTTGGAAGTAAACTAACTTGTTTCCTACTATCCAGTTGTATTATTGGGTTAAACAATAGAACGACAGATGTGTTGTGTCTGAAGATTATTATTTATTACATATTACTTATTAGTTATTCAATACAGCTTATAATATCAATCAGTTCAGTGTATATATAAATTACTCTGTAGTCTGTGAGTTCATCAGTTGCCTGTTGCGGCTCAAAAATAACATTCGTGTCGAACGGTATGTGTAATGTACTCGTAATTTTTTTTATTGTTTCTTACAAAGTCTTAATCACTCGGTATTTTATTTTAAACTTTTATTAGTTTTGTGTTTTAAATACCTAGTTAATAAGCTATTTATCTATATTTATGAGATTGAAAAGTGTGGACTAGTTATCTGTGAAATATTTTTTTAAAATTATTAATTAAATTAACTGAAAACATCGATTAAAACTTAATAATATGGCTTTCCACTGATTGGTTTTTCATAATATGTTTTTTATTACATGCTTTCCGTTTAATAATAATTCGATTTTTATGTTAGAAATTTATTTGCATACATATTTTTAAACAGGCTTTTCGTTTAAGAATATCAGGTTTTTGTGATGTCATACAATATTGCGTGGTTATGAATAAATTAAAAAGCTGTTATTCCAAAAACAGTATGTTTTTATGTGAAATGTTGAATGTACTTGTACAAAAACATTTTTTTTAAATGATTGATGACACTATTACTCAACACTACTACTTACAGTCAGTTGCATAATTAATTGCTCTTATGCTAAATTATTTAAACACCTATGTCTTACTTTTCAGTCTCTTCCAAAGTCCAAAGATGGCAGGTACAGTAAGAAGCAAAGTGTTAAAAGTTTTAAATAAACAGAAGAATGGATTAATTACAGCGGTCAGACAAAAGAGTATCAATGCTCCTGAAAAAAATATTCTGACATCTGTGTTTAAAGATATTCCTGTGAATGGATACACAACTAATGACTTTGTGTGGCAAAACTTGGACCAGTGGCCTGATAAGACTGCAACAGTAAGTTAAAACTGTTACCAAACACTTTCAATTAAATCTATTACTGTAGTATTGGCT
This sequence comes from Sesamia inferens, assembly GCA_037179545.1. NCBI lineage: Eukaryota > Metazoa > Arthropoda > Insecta > Lepidoptera > Noctuidae > Sesamia > Sesamia inferens. The sequence goes on along the minus strand of CM073929.1, from coordinate 9,520,688 downwards.
CTTTGTAATTGTTTTGGGATTGGTTAGTCAAATAGAACTAGAATAACAAGGCATAGTAAGTACCCATAGGCAAGACATTCCTATAAGAACTAACTTCATGAAAAGTCTCATGAATCGTAATATAGAATGGAGAAGTTTTTTCGAAAATGTTATCTCATACTTAAATTACCTAGACCAGAATAGTGCACTCTTTATTATGTAGGTACACCATGTAAATTAGAGAACATAAATATGAAAACAGTTTTTATGCCCTATTCATCTTAGCTTTTTGTCCCTGTTCCAGTGGCGTAACTACAGGGTGGCAAGTCGGCAAAATGCCACGGGCCCCCAGCCGGAAGGGGCCCCCGGTCAGATGAAAATATCAATTCCCAACATTTATCATAATTATAACACATACACAATAAATAGAAAAATGTTTTGATTTTTGTAATAGGGGGCCCATCCGATGAATTTTGCCACGAGCCTCGAACGTTGTAGTTACGCCACTGCCCTGTTCATAAAATAAAGTTGTTAATGATTAAACATGAAAATGAAATAGATTAGGTATCTATCCCTGCCATGTTCTATACCTACTTAGTTATTGCCTCAAGAAATAAAAAGATAAAAAATGATAATGCAAATTGGATGAGTTATATTAAATCAAACTTCTATATAAATAAATAAAGTGGTAAACTTCTTAAGTTTTTTTTAAATTACTGATTGGATTTTGAAAATACTTTCAGGTAATGTGAAGCTACAGTACCGATTGCCTAATGCCAATGATCCAGGCGCGTGCCTCTATAGAGGCAGATAAGCACTGCATACCCTAATAATTTTCTAAAAAAATATAATAATTTATAATATAGTACAGTAAAATAATTTATACAGCATGTTACGAAAACCCTGTCCGACCCGTGAAGGTGTTGTTAGGTATCGATAACTGATTCTACTAATGCATACAAAACCGGGCTTTACTTAAAAAAAAAATCCCCCTAAAAAAAATAAATATTATTTCGCAAAAGGAGGTAACTTATTAAATGTGCGTTGACCACCCTTCGCCTGCCGACCGCGGGGGGCGGGCGGCAGGACACGCGGCACGTGGTCGCATCGCTATTCGCTCATAATAATACCGGTGTTGTCACTTTTTAAAAATTACCAAATTTCGGGGAAATTGGAATTAATTCGTTGGAAAAAAAGATTATTTCAAAATTCATTTGTATTGGTACTATGATGAATACGTAAAACTTTATATTATATTTGGTCATGTGTTTACCTAACCTCTATTATCCTTATAATGGGTCGGACAGGGTTTTCGTAACATACTGTATACTACAAACTTAAAACTGAAAGACTTAATCAGTTAGTGATAACACTGCTATCTATTGGGGCTAGTGCAAACTACTAACACACATTACAATGCGGCCCGCGCAACTCGGATTAGTCGCGACGCCCGCGCCACTTCGCGTAGCGGCGTAAGCAGTTACTAAATGTGCCTCTTTTATTCGCGTGTGCGTAAACTTTGCGTTCGTGGGCGTGTAATTTCATTGAATTTAGGCCAAATAAGCACAGCTTCTAATAAACCGACGAATTTAAGAAGTTCACAAATATAGCATGATTGTTGTTCGTTCAAATACCTTTTTATTTTATCAGCTTATGTTGTTTCGTTATTGGTGTATTTGGTAACATAAATATGTACCTATATTGGTTGTTTTAAGCGGAACTGAATCTTCATTTATTTTAGAGTTTTTGGTTTAACTCAAAAGAAAGGTTGTTTTAATAAATCTTCACGGAAAATGTCGAATTTTCGACAAAATCAGCAATTAGACTGGTAAAGCGGTCCCCAGACTCCAAAGCTTCGGATGCGACTAGGATTAACGCTGAGATGATGATGATGATTTCATTGTATTCATTTACCTATCCACGCACAAACATCAATTCAATGTTGGCATGCGAAAAAGTACGCGACTATGCTAAATTGAAACTACGTCTACGTCACGTTTTTTTAAGTTTCACCATATACAGGGTGTAAGGAGAACGCTTCCGAAGCCAGAACGTAGATTATATACAACCTAAATGCAAACGGATACCAATAACCTTTCGCTTTAAATTGATTATTTTCAAGACTTCATATTTCGTAAACAAGCATTGGATAGCGTACGAAACATGAGTTCACTGACACGCAAGGCGACGTCGCACTACCGCGCCCGCGCTTAAAAGAGCCGCCGCCGAAAAGAGCCGATTTATACGCAATTTACAAACATCACTTTCAAAATCGCAATTGTAGTCCATTGTAAAAAGCTGACAGAGGCATTTTACGTACCTGTCTAAATCCTTTGCGACCTTATGAGGTTTTTCTCGAACTGAGTTCCATTCATTTCAATACAAAGCCGGGCCCGTCGCTGTGTCGATCCGTGAACACGAGGCATCAGTATTCCTCAACACATTCTTCACGTAGTTTATTAAAAACACTCACTATTCTGCCCCGCATTTCATCAGCACTGTCACATTCCCGATCAAACACTCTTTCTTTCACATACCCCCATAAAAAGAAGTCCAACGGCGTTAAGTCGGGTGAACGGCCAGGCGTGCGGCCCCAGCCTTCCGATCCAGCAGTCATTAAAAAGCTCAGTGAGACGCTCGCGGACGGGACGCGTAACGAGCATGCTTCCATCGTGCTGGAACCATGCTCGACGAAATTCAGCCACAGACACATTCTAGCATATCATTTAAATGTCCATTTATAAAATTAAGATATGCTGATCCATTGAGACGCTGCGGTAGAAACACTGGTCCTAGAATTCTTCTCCTAAACACATCAACATGTTGCCGTATTCACGAGCACTGTACACGTATGCCTCAGGCATTGTCTAAAACAACAAAAAGTTATAACTAAAAAGAATAAAACAGCACTAAAAACGTAACAATACCTAATAACTAAACACAAATTTAAAACTAACAAAACAATAATTAAATAATCGATTAAAAACGTAACCGCTCACGAACCGAGTCGGGAATGAACTGATTAATTATTTACTAAAGAAGTACTATGAAGGTCAAACAAGCCCGCGCGGACGTCGACAAACGCATTGGGACATCCCCGCGTGAACGAAAGAATAATTACGAGATCAGAAATCAATTGATTTTAATTGTTAGGAAATTGTACTTATGCTTTATTACAAACTGTTTTCATTTTCTAACTTTTAAATAAGATTTAACTGGTTTCTTAGATTCAATTAATTTAATTATTCACTTTAAATTGATTAGGTTTACTTACTAAATGAAGGATCCAGTTCTTGCAATAAACGAGCACGCATCGTGTGACTTTAATTACATTATTATAAAGTTCAAATTCAATTGATTCACATGCGATGAAAAAATTTTAGTCAATTACAGCTGATGTCAGCGATCTTTTGCTTTATTTCATTTACTAGCGATTATCGACATAATACAAAACTGTTATTAAATTCACGATCAATCAATTAAAACTGTTGACGCCTCTGTAATGTTTATTTTTCTTTATTTTAGCGGCGCTTTACAAAGGATTTTTATGGCCTTACAGCCACACTGCCGGCTGTAGGTATCTAAGTACCTTCGATATGGGCCTCAAGGTTAAGCAAAGTAAACTGGATTTTTCTGATTTGTAAATTTGAACGTTCAGATCAAAATAAAATTGTAACCCTGTTCAAGGGGAAAATCATTACGATCCTTGCACGAATGGAACCCGTAAGCAGATATCCCACAACTAGGTAGAAGTGAACTGAAAAGACATTTGCTTCAAGCGATCGAGTGAAGGTTAGTAGTTTAGGAAGATAGTCCGATCACATGGCCCCGCCGCACTAAGTTAGCCGGCGCATCGCCCGTCCGGTGACCGCACGCGGTCGTTGAACTCGAGTGTATGCGCGAGCGTTGAAGCTGTCAGCTGATTATTTATTTACGAATACATTACTTGTTAGAGTTGTAAAGAAAAAAAAAATGTTTAATCGCAAATAGTGGTTTCATTTAACTCATTTAACTGTTCCCACAGCATAGTGTACGAAAAATGCTTAAGTAAAATTGTAAAAAAAAATCCTCATTTTTTGATGGTATCGTATCGAGAATCACTAGCCTTATCACCTGTCTTCGTTTTCGGAAGCGTTTCCCTGGCACCCTGTATAAGCACAGTGCACAGTGTATGTATGCATACCCTACACAAAAGCTCTGCACGCCCCTGTGCCAATCTAGCTATAGATGTTACTATAGGCTGGCTTTGAACTTTGTTTTACTATTTTTGTGAATATCCAAGCTTCAGAAAATGTTATTTTAATATTAATGCTCGTCTCAGCTTCCCACAGTTAGCTTGACACTGACTAAGAAAATATTACTTATTGTAATGCTTTGAAAACAAAACTTAAAATGTCTGAAATGATAATTGATGAATGGTGTATGAATTGTATGATGGCTCTTAGTGATAAGACCGCTCCTTGTGTTGCCGCTTGTAAAATGTTTATATTTATGTTCTCTAATAGATTACAGCAGGGGCGTACCTAGGGGTGGGGGGAGGCAGGGGGGCAGCTGGATATCTCGCAGTATATATATGAACTCAATGGTATGAACTCCCCTAATAACTAAACAAAGTATAAGTGATTCTAATTTTTAAATAAACCACGCAGTAGACACTGCCAAAATGTACGGTGTAATCGCCAAAAAACTGCGTGCGACTTAGTGCACAAAGATTGAGTAATCTTAACTTTACTTAACTTCAACTTTTTAGGCAAATTCAAATTAGAGTGAGTACTCTAATTTGAATTTGCCTAAAAAGTTGTCGTCTGTTTGTTCGGGCATCACGCAAAAAATACCGGTTCGAATACGATGAAAGTTGGTATAATTATTCTTTAATATCCTGGGCAACACATTGAGTACTTTTATGCCGGAAAAGTATATACAATAAAAAAAAACTTACCTTTGCGGACTGCGGTATAACTTTGCGGTTCGATCCCTGGACTCGATTACTATATGTACAAACCGCAAATAATAACTTTGTCGTAAGTTACGGAACCCGCGGTGGAGTTCACTAAGGGGCGGTGGACACGGCTACGATATTACAGAAAGGGTGTCTCTGACATCGACGCACAAACGAGTGCCATGGATCCAGTACATGAGTCTGAACGCCCCACAGGTGGAATTTTTCGTCGGTTTTTTCCTGAAAAAATAATATTCAGTTTTTTTCACTTTCAACCGTTCATAATTGCTACACTTTTATAACTCAACAAGATTTTAATGTAAAAATTAATTCGCTAATTACACAAAAAAGCGCAATGTGAACAAAACTCTAAAAACTATCCTATCGGGTGATTTAATAGAGTTCACATCAGGGGTCAACGTCATACAAACACGCGCGGCGGCACGCTTGCAACGTTCAAAGCACATTACATTTTTTAAACACTGTTATTTCTGTAACCGCTCATTAACGATATAAATGACTATCATAATTTTATTAATGCGGTGTAGCCTTCTCGCGAAGTTTGCGCTACGATGTCAGATACAGCCTGTATAATGTTTTATCTTAAGATACAATTTCACTCGCCATAGAATTTAATTATCACACATTACGGTAATAATAATTACCTATTATTTCATATTTTCGTTACTTTATAATAAGTACTGTTAGGTAGGATTAGTAATTCGTATAGATATTTGTTTTTAGGGATTTTGCATATTTATTGAGTTTAGATTAGTTATCTTTAGAAATATGGTTATTTAGGTAGGTATTTTATTTTCTGTTATTGAGTTCAGGTCTACCTACCCGAAACTATAAAAAAATCCCAATGAACCTTGAGTCTTAATGCTTTAAAGATAAAGTTGAATATCTACTAAAGAAATCTGACGTATCGTAGTAGGTTGATGCGCTGTCGTCGTAACTAACCTAACGTTTACTTTTATAAAGAATAGAACGTATACATTTTAATTTCAAATGTATAGGTATAATATTAAAATTTGATAGTGTGTAACGTAGGTTATTTTTAGTACTTATTCTTTGGTAGAATTAGTTAGTGGTGTAGATTTTAGCTTTTAGGGATATTTGCTTTTTTATTAGTAAGTATATACCTTGATATAAGTGCAGATAGGCGCTAGGTGTTAGGGTTCTTCTATAAGATCTAAAGGTAAGTCTTAAAGGTTTTGTAATTATCCACAAAGGGCCCACGCCGGTGCAGAAGTACCTATTACTACCGGTATGCTCTTTACACAAAAAACTCATTGATAAGTTTGTGCGTCCACGTATATTGTAGTCATCACTACATCAACGAAACTTATCAATAGGATATATCATACTTATCAATAGGAGGATATATCATCATATATCCTACTAATCCTACTTATCTTATTAATATTATAAACATGATTGTATAGGTATGGTTGTTACGTGGCGCAATAGAACGTGCATATTGCATCATCTTTTTTTGCGGGGTAGAAGGGGCGTGGGCGAGGGGAGACCGATATCGTTGGGTAGCGCGGTTCATGAAGTTTTAGTCACTGAGTCACTTCGACGGGAAGCGTCGCGCATTTTGTGTGCGCACATTTTACGAAAACTCTCGTTCGTACGTAGTTGTCAGGCGACTATTTTGTTCTGAGTATGGTGTACGGTAAATTAGGGAGGCTCCGAGTGCTAATTTAATTAAAATCTGGATAAAGCGGTTTGAAGAGACTGGATCGACGTTTAAACCACACGCAAAAGGTCGTCCACGCACATCTAGGACCGAAGACAATATTGAGAGTGTTAAGCAGTCGGTACGAGAAGATCCACAAATGTCTACTCGCAAGAGATCGTCTGTCCTAAACATATCGCGACGAAGTTTGCAACGAATTTTAAACTTGGATCTTAAATTGCATCCATACAAGTTGCAATTAACTCAAGAATTGAAAGACTTTGACTTCATAGCACGGCTCACATTTGCTAATGAAATGCTCAATCGGTTTTCAAATTTTGAAAACATCCTTTTCTCTGATGAGGCACATTTTCATATGAATGGGTTCGTAAACCGCCAAAATTGTCATTATTGGAATAGTGAGAATCCCAGACTCAAACATCAAAAACCGTTACATAGCCCTAAAGTGACAGTTTGGGCCGCAATCTCTGCCAAAGGAATAATTGGTCCTTATTTTTTTGAAAACGCACGGGGGCAAAACATCACTGTTAATACCGAACGCTATGTTGCGATGTTGGAAGGTTTTTTGGCCCCAGAACTTGAAAATTCAAGAATAAAGAACTCTAGGACTTGGTTCCAACAAGACGGAGCTACCAGTCACACATCAAATGACTCCATGGCGGTTGTGAAGCAGATGTTCCCTGGCAAACTGATTTCGAAAAGAGGTGATATCCCATGGCCTCCGCGCAGTCCAGACTTGACGCCTCCTGACTTTTTTTTTGTGGGGATACCTCAAACACAAAGTCTACACCAATAATCCGAGAAACATCAGTCAGCTCAAGAAGAATATTCGTGGTGAAATGGCAGCAATCACACCAGCACTACTTAAGAAAGTTTTCGGTAATTTCCGTTTGCGGTTAGAGGAGTGCCAACGTAGAGAGGGTCATCATTTAGATGATGTTATTTTTAAAAAATAAACTTCAGTTATCACTTAATAATCGCTTAGTTTTATTTTAACTATACCTTTTGCATTTATTTTTTAATAATTATTTTAAAAATGCACGTTCTATTGCGCCACCCTGTATATGCTGTTGTTGTTTTCTCGGTGGTAGGCCATAACATCGGCTGCCGGCAGAAGTTACCACCCACCAAATAAAGTTTTGCCGCCAAACGATTCGCCGTGTTCTGGTGAATCCGTACGGAGGACGGGTCTGAGCAGTTGTGTTGCGATGTGTGCCGGTTATGATGCACCAAATGTTGTTGTGCCGGGAGTTTGGTCGTAGAACATCTCCAGATCAATCTCATATGCCGTCGCATCATCTCGCTCAACTGCCGTCGCCCTTCCTATTTACTAAGTTTTACCATCAACGATTGCATCACTGCTTACCACCAGGCGGGATTGCGGTCAAGCACTAGTTTATAATTATTAAAAAAAATATATAATAATAGAATAGAATAGAACACTCTTTATTATGTATACCATATACAGATTACAGAACATAAATATAAAGATTTTACAGAGGGTGACACAATGGGCGGTCTTATCGCTAAGAGCAATCTTTTAGACAACCTTTCGATAGAATAATAACCAATTTATCTCTCAACTTTGTCACTGCAGTGTATTATGTAGTTATTACTTAATTCGATAATTGTAATCTCAAGGAAACAATTGGCCATTGTTACATTCTAATCATTTCTATCTCCACTATCTTGTGTGAAACAATCAACATTTTACCCTATTGTCACTAGGTATAACCGTCAGTACACCAAGCTACACATCTGTCAAATTCATTTAATAGACTTTAGATTTTATCGATGAAGCATTAATTTTCAAGATTGATTGACTTGCAGGGAATCAAACTATCAGTAGCAACAAGTTTTGACAGTTCAATAACATTCATTGCTTTGTTTACCTAGTTGAGCAAACAAAGGAGATGTTTCATTTTGGGCCACCACTTCAGAAACCACCACAACACTCAGAAAGTTTTGAGCTAAAAATAAAAAAAATTCTATAAATACATATAATATTTTATTACATCTTTTCAAAGTACTCTCCACCAGCCTCTATACAAAGTTTTATGAGTCTGAACCAGTTTTCGAAACACTTATTCCAGTCCGCCGCAGACACCTCATTTACAGCCTGCTCGAACGCTGACAGAGCATCCTCCGGCGACGAAAATTATATCCCTTTGAACTGATCTTTTATTTTTGGGATAAGAAGAAGAAGTCACACGGTGCGAGGTCAGGGCTAAAACAAGGGTGACCCAGGAGTTTGATCGGTGTAATGTCCAGGAAGTTCCTGTACCTGTGCCTCGTTTTGTCTGCGGTGTGGACGGGCGCATTGTCGTGGTGAAGCAGTAGACCGCGAAGCCCTATCGCTTCTTGCTTACAACAGAGAATACTTCTGTCAAGCATTTGGTAGTATACCATTCAGAGTTAATGCTTTTTTGGTGTCGTAAAGGAATTGACACCAAGCAGCCAGTCAAACTGAAAAGCTCACGATCAAAATCTTACTCCCGCTTCTAGACCGTTTCACTTTGGTAGGCGTTGATTCGTTTTGAAACACCCAAACCGTCGACTGGAGCTTCGTTTCTGGATCGTACATACGGACTTATGATAACGTGGTCAGAATCTCAGGTCAGGTCAGTCAGGTGCACGTTTCCAATTGGTCGCTTCCTATTGAGAAGAGCTGGCAAGAAACTCTATGGTTAGGAACCTTTTTTATATAATTATGAACTAGTGCTTGACCGCAATCCCGCCTTAAGGTCTGAAGTGATGCAATCGTTGACGGTAAAGCGTGCTAGTTGATTAAGAGCCTATTTACTCTAGCCTTGAAGACTCTCTAATTGTAGTCAGACGCCGCCGCTGGTAAATTGTTCCAGTCCCTCGATGTACGCGGTATAAAAGAGGAAGCGAAACGCTTCGTCCGGATCGCAGTGGTGTCAACAACGTAAGGGTGGAAACTCACCGTACGACGGGTCGTCAGATGGTGGAACGGAGATGGGGGAATTACATCATGCAATTCCCTTGTACACTCACCAGAATGCATCCTATAGAATGTCATATCAAATCAATGTTCTTAGCTTTATTTGAATAAATGAGTTTTGTATGTTTTTTAAGGATTCCGTACCCAAAAGGTAATAACGAAATCCTGCTACTATGACCACTGAACCGTGATAGCTAGACAGTTGAAATTTTACGGGTCACGATGTATTTCTGTTGCCGCTATAACAACAAGATTCCATCCCATCTCCGTTCCATCATCTGACGACCCGTCGTACGGCGAGGTTCCACCCCTACGTTGTAGATACCACAACGATCCGAACGAAGCGTTTCGCCTCTTATTTTATACCGCCTACATCGAAGGACTGGAACAATTTTCCAGGGCGGTGTTTCCGTTGGACTACAATTTAAATGTCTTCAAGGCTAGAGTGAATAGGCTCTTAATAAACTAGCGTGCTTTAACATTAACGATTGCATCACTGCTTACCATCAGGCGGGATTGCGGTCAAGCGCTAGTTTATAACTTATAAAAAAGTCTGTATTTATGTTACCGCTAATGTATAAGGTATTGGTAACTTTTCATACTTTCGTGAATCCGACATGCAATTAGGCGGCTTTGTTTATTTATCATTACCTCATTGAATTTCAATTAGGTGATATCTATCTACTGAGCAATTCCAACCAATTAAAATTAAATGAACCGGGTTCATTCAATGTAGTCGTCGCTAAGAGATCGACAAACATCGAAACAAAGATGCAGTATATAAACAAAGTAAAAACTACCTACTGTTAATGCTGCATCCAATTGGACTGGACGCTGACCTTGACATAGTTGGGAACAGGGCAAGCAAATGATGACCTTAAAATAAACTATCTGACAATGAGACAGTTTCAGAACATTTAAAAGGGAACTTTATATTCGCTACTTAAAGTACAGTCTCGACTCCTTGGTTCCCGATCTAAGACTTAATACGTTGAGGTAACAAGTTAAGGCAAAAGACATACGCTGTTTACGATTTGGATGATAAGTAAATTGGTGCATTGCGGATTAACGGCTCATAAATTAAGCTTAGGTAATAATAAAGCTATTGAATATAATCTGATTATTTTATAGTAACTGCAAGTAGATTAGACACATAAATTAATATAGATAAATTAAAGCTTAATTAGTTGATAAGTGAATTTTGCAGGGTACAGACGGTACCGAACACACGACAGAAGTCGTGGAGGCCTAGTGGTTAAAACACCAGCCTCTCAAGTATGATTGTGCGGGTTCGATTCCAGGTCAGGCAAGTACCAATGTAACTTTTCTAAGTTATATGTACTTTCTAAGTATATCTTGGACACCAATGACTGATTATAAATAGAAGAAAAACTTCTTGAGGAAACCTGGACTTAAAGTCTGAAATCGCCAACCCGCATTGAGCAAGCGTGGTGCTTACGCTCAATCCCTCTCTGTATGAGAGGAGACCTGTGCCTAGCAGTGGCATGATAAATAGGTTGATGGTGATGATGATGATGACAGACGACAGTACCTCAAGCTACCACAATCTGTCTGATTTCTTTATTCGATTTTCAACTCAAAGTTTATTGGGAATATTTGACACTATCAGTAGCAATGGGTTTCATTTTGACAGTTCAACAACATTTTTCGAACATACGGACCAATGGATTAGCAATATGTTTCAAAATTATTCCAATTGATAGTAATAGTGTGTTACGCAATTATGGTGCAGATTTAGCCCATCTTTTTATTAATCACCCTTACGGAGAGGCGACGTTTTGTTGTATATTGATTTTTTTTATTTACACTTTAGATGTTGATAAAACTATTCAGTTTTAACAACACCTTGTGTTAAAACTATCGTTTGCTCATCACTAATAATACCTACATTTAGTGCTCTCCTACCAAATCGCCGCTTAACTATCCTTTGCTCATCACTAATAATACCTACATTTAGCGCTCTCCTACCAAATCGCCGCTTAAAATTTTAAGTTACATGTAGCGCACTTATCAGTAAGGTCTACATATAAAACAAAGTCAAACCACAACATTTTCTATTATATTAACAAAGAGGTGGTATCCTATGATGACTCACCAGTTAATCTAGGTATTGTTATTCAAGAAAACGTTTTATATCCTAACAAACAACAAACTGGTTAGCTACCAGAAGATATATTTAAGTTGTTTATTACATTACATAATAACTTTAATTAGAAAAGCATTTTTATTTATCATTAGCTGCACTGCACCGTTTTATAAACAGTTTCAATTCCGTAGGAATATTATGATTAAAAAAAAGTACGCTAGGTGTTATTCCAGCACCCTAATTGTGTTTACGTTTGTGTTACGCGATTACTATCAGTTGGAATCATTTCGAAGCATTTTGCCAAACCATTGCTCCATATGTTCGAAAATGTTTGGTGTTTGCTCAACAACTTAAATAACGCAATTAATGTTATTGGACTGTCAAAATGAAACCCATTGCTACTGATAGTGTGTTACGCAATTACCTTACTGGTTATAAATCATCTGTGTGCAATTTTCATCCTAATCCGTGCAGTAGTTTTTGCGCGGAAGAGTAAAAAACAATGTATGCCTAGAAATTTTCGTTTATTAGCAGTAAGTATAAATATATCGATATCTGTCAAATGTTTATTGTATATTTGGATGTGAGATGGTGACATAATTTCTGTGGGCAGAACCATATATTAAATATTAAACATTTTAAGCGGTAACGACTACCGTTTAGTTTTATAAAACTAGCATCATTTAAAAAAAATCATTCTGTTGGTAGAAAATGTTAAGAGTTTTTTTAGAAGTTCGTAATACATTTTGGTCAATAAAAACATATTTGAATAATTTATTTTTAATTAACGATATTTCCGTTCATTATCAACAATTCAGTGTTTAACATAATGCTGTAGTAATTTCCTTTAATGTTGTACGAAACACACGGCTACACATGAAACTATATAATTCGAGTTTTAACTGTAGGCCTAGTATGAGTTTTCAATACGAAACTCGTTCGATCGTATCGAGCGCGTTTGGCGCTCTCATTGGTTGAGAGTTCTTACCACCTTGAAGCGGGCCAATCGCTGAGTCAAACGCGCTCGATATCGGCGAACGAGTTTCGTAATGAAAACTCATACTAGGCCTACAGACCTCATATTCTATAGGTCTTTCGTGGAATCTAGAACTCAACTTATACTCGTTATGTATACAGTATGTTACGAAAACCCTGTCCGACCCGTGAAGGTGTTGTTAGGTATCGATAACTGATTCTACTAATGCATACAAAACCGGGCTTTACTTTAAAAAAAAATCCCCCTAAAAAAAATAAATATTGTTTCGCAAAAGGAGGTAACTTATTAAATGTGCGTTGACCACCCTTCGCCTGCCGACCGCGGGGGGCGGGCGGCAGGACACGCGGCACGTGGCCGCATCGCTATTCGCTCATAATAATACCGGTGTTGTCACTTTTTAAAAATTACCAAATTTCGGGGAAATTGGAATTAATTCGTTGGAAAAAAAGATTATTTCAAAATTCATTTGTATTGGTACTATGATGAATACGTAAAATTTTATATTATATTTGGTCATGTGTTTACCTAACCTCTATTATCCTTATGGGTCGGACAGGGTTTTCGTAACATACTGTATATGTACACGCTAAAATTTTAATGGTTGTTTTCCCGCGGCAGAAAGATTTTCTTTAAGGAGTACTTTCGATAAAAAAAATAAAAATCTTTGTGTTATAAAATAATAAAAAAAAAAAAAATTGAAAAAAAAAATCATCAACTCGGTTAGTTGCGCCAGATACAATTTGTAGGTACTATTCGGAAAGGGACATGAAACGGCTTCAAAAGAAAGCAATGCATTTAAGTAATGTTCAAACCATAATAAGCTCCCGCGCACGTGATACAGCATAAAATACCTTGTAGGTAACAATCCATAAATTCACCGATATTACGTACGATACAAAAGAAAAAAATGTTCAAACCAAAAAAAAACTGTCATGTACGTGTCATACGGTATAAAATAACTTACAATAAATTACCCCTAAGCGTTCAAAGGCGAAAGGCCGCTTTATAAATGTTCAAAGTAAAATAAGCTCTCGACTCTAGTGATACGACATAAAGTTATCTGCGCGCAAAAGTTACAAACAATTATCTTAGATAATAATTTTATTTTCGTTTTCAGTAAATTGCAGCTAAAAAGTATTTATGATAGTCCTAAGCCCGTAAAAGTATGAATGGATAATTGTGGAAGCACGCGGGTCATTGGCCCCGCGCCATTCAGCTGTAGATTATTCGAGAAATATGTTTTATATGTCAAATTTTAACAATACAATCTAATGGACAAAATAAAGGGTTGATTGATAGCTGATGCTTAGGGATGCAAGTCATTACAACTGCGCCACCACTGCTCTCTCTCGTCTACTATGACAAAGAGAAACACTAGCACTGTTTTATTAGCATGTCTATAGAGGTATGAGTAACAGAGTGTAAGGTACATTAATCCTTCATTAAAAAGGGAGGGCCCTCCAACCAGATGAGTGTTGTATCTAACAGAGAATTGTCCAATGATTGATTATCAGGAGGTTACTATTATTTCCTGCTCACTTTAGAGTTTTTTTTATCACTATGTCAAATCTGCTATTTCATGTTTATAATATTTTATTTATTGAAGAAACGATTGTGTTACTAATACAAAACCGTTTCGCTGCGGGAAAACAACCATTAAAATTCCACGCTGTATAGTTTGGTAAATCTGATATTTACTAAATTCAGAGGACAGTTTGTGCGTCAATTTCTCTTCATCATCATCATGATGATTTCAGCCAAAAGACGTCCACTGCTGGACATAGGCCTCCCCCAAGGATCTCCACGACGACCGGTCCTGCGCCTCCCGCATCCAGCGATTTCCCGCGACCTTCACCAGGTCGTCAGTCCACCTTGCTGGGGCCTACCCACGCTGCGTCTTCCGGTGCGTGGTCGCCACTCGAGAACCCAATATCCCTTCTATCCAGTACTATTATGGCCTTCAAACTAATTATTCACTGTCTTTTGTTTCATAGGTATGTGCAGTAACAGGCCACGGGTACACATATGCGCAAACGCATAAGATGTCCATAGCATTCGCCGCCTCTTTGAGGTCTAAGCTCAAGTTGCAGAACGACGACAAAGTTGCCATAATCCTGCCGAATCTACCAGAATACCCTGTCACGATTCTGGGAATTTTACAAGCTGGCTGCATCGCTAGTATGATGAATCCTGTTTATACTGCAGGTAAGGTCCTTTTTTAATAACCTGCAATGTCAATAGTCTTGTTGATGTTCGTAGGTGGCAGTGATCAATTGAATTAGATGCTTGTTCTTTATTTAATTTCATAGATACGTAATCAGCCTATGTATAACTGTCCCAGTGCTGGGATAAAAATGAGTGAGTCATAATCAACGTCGCGAGTGCAATGCGCGTTTATTTATGTATTTATTATGGCACTCCAACGATTAATTCACATAAATAAAATTAGTTTTAAAGTACTACAGTGAATTTATCAATTATAGGTGTGCTCAGCACATGTAGTTAGCTTAGGTTTGCTAAGTAATTCAAGCGATTAAAACAAATAATAATAATAAAATCAAATAAATTATTCGAGAAATATGTTTTATATGTCAAATTTTAACAATACAATCTAATGGACAAAATAAAGGGTTGGTTGATAGCTGATGCTTAGGGATGAAAGTCATTACAACTGCGCCACCACTGCTCTCTCTCGTCTACTATCACAAAGAGAAACACTAGCACTGTTTTATTAGCATGTCTATAGAGTTATGAAGAACAGAGTGTAAGGTACATTAATCCTCCATTAAAAAGGGACGACTCTCCAACCAGATGGGTGTTGTATCTAACAGAGAATTGCCCAATGATTGATTTCGGGAAGTTGCATGTGATAGCATACATCAACTAATATTAATTTCTAGTGCAAAATTGTGCGTTAGTTCTGAGAAACAACTGGCAAGGGATATACCTGTTACTTACTCTATAACAACAGGCCTTGGTAGATTGATTGAATCAACACCATATTGAAATCGCACGAGAGCATTGTACCTATTACTTACCAACGTTCTTACTTAGTATTAAGTCTCGTGATATTGTGCATAAAAATGTCATCTTATGTTTCTTTATTTATAGTAGATTAGTATAATATCACAAGTGGTATTCAACACGGAATAGATAAGATCTGTTCTGTGGTATTCAAGGTCTGAATCACCTTGCCGGGGTTGCCTAGGACCAATGCCTGCCAAGGCCGTGGTTTATATAAACAGATACTGAGGCCCTGGCATAGGCAAATGAAGGAAAACGGGTGGGTTGTAGTCAGTAAAAGCCTGACTTTATTTTGTCTAAGTCCTTTGATGATTTCGAACTCAAAAAGATTGATTGACCTTAGAAGAACTGACGATTTAATAAAGTTATTTACGCCAAAAACATCAAAATTCCGCCCCCTCTCCGTAAGCGTGATTAATTAGTAGATGAGCTATTTCTGCACCCTAATTGCGTAACGCACTATTACTTTCAGTTTGAATCATTTTGAAGCTTATTGCTAATCCATTGCTCCGTACGATCCAAAAGTCTGTGCTCAACAACGTACGCTATGCTACAGATGTTCTTTAACTGTAAAAATGAAACGCATTCCTATTGATAGTGTGTTGCACAGTCACCTTTTTGGAGTCATCCGCTCCTGAATATATGTAGATTTTCCCCTTTACTAACATACTTCCCGGTTCCGTGCGTCTCATATTCAGGTTGTCTACGACTTTGACTATATTGGTATCATAGACCCAACGTGCTTTTGAAAGAACATTTTTAAAAAGGTTAATTTTTCTCTTTCAGACGAACTCAAACGCCAAATACAACTGATTAGATGCAAAGCTGTAGTTACCTCAAAGTTAACGTATGCCAACGTAAAACAAGCATTGACAGAGCTTAAGTTAGACATACCAATAATTTTAACAGACCATGATGGTTTACCTGAAGGTACCATCAAATTCGCGGAGTTTGCTCAAGATTTTAGTCTAGATACTAGTTGTTTAAAGTCCGTACAGAGGGGGCCTAAAGACATTGCTATATTGCCATTCTCGAGTGGAACTACAGGGTTTCCGAAAGGTGTGGTGCTAACGCATGGGAGTGTGGTCGCTATGAACGAACAGATCGCTGATCCAGATATAATTGTTGTTAAAGAAACTACTGGTAAGTTTTCCAAAAGTTAATTTTTGTTCTCATAATGCAGACTTATCTTACCAAGGCAATTTATCTTACCAAGAGGTACCGTATTACCCAGCAATTTGTGGGTTGTGGAGATACAGGCAAGTGCGCAACACGTAAAATACCAGTATTCAGCTGCGTTCGGTGAAACATTTTTAGCGTTTGACCTGGAGATTTGATCCAACACCTTAATTGCGTAACAAACTAGATAGTTTTGAAGTATATTGCTAATCCTTCCCTTTGTGCCGTTTGGCCTAGTTCTGTTCTGTCTCCTGCTTGTTATGGAGGGAAGTGGAAAAAATATCTTTTTTCTTACTCCTCCGCTATTCTTTTCTGATTAATTTCGTTGCGGGACCCAAGACAGTTGAATCGTTTCTCCGGGACTCGTCGAGCTTCATTGCTCGGCGTTTTTCTGGCGGTCGCCACTGTTGATTCTGGCTTTCAGGAGTTGCAGTGGTTGGGAAAAGTGTGGCGGGTTTGTCCCATTAAAATCCTTCATATGTTTGAAAAATATGCTTGCGCAGAGTGCTCAGGATCAGCAATATAAATAACGCAATGAACACTATTGAACTGTCAAAATTAAACTCAGTGTTACTGATGGTCTGTTACGTAATTACCCTGCAGCACCCTAATTACGTAACACACTATTACTTTAAGTTGGAATAATTTCAAAGCATGCCTAATTTAACTTTAACTTCAAATATTCCAAAATTAATTAATCTTATTTGTATTGTTTTCTTTTTTAAAATGAATTTTGTAAAATATAATGGATTGGAATAATTATTACTATTATCATCTAATTGCTAATCACACATTTATTTATTTATTTATTTTTTTGCATGCACACTGATACTGAAATTGTATTATGTAAGAAATAAAAGGCTTTTTATTTTTAATTTTTATTTATTTATTTTAATTTCTAAGCATATTGCTAATCCATTGCTCTATATGTTCGAAAAGTGTATCTGCTCAACAACGTAAAAAACGCAATGAATATTGTTGAACGGTCAAAATGAAACCCGTTGCTATTGATAGTGTGTTATGCAATTACCCTGCAGGAGCAGCAATTGCTCAATTCACGTCAAAACTAATAGAAACTAAAGAATGGAAAAGTAATTATTCTGCATAAATAAAACGCACATTATAAAAAGCACATAAAGTTTATTTTTCTTCTAGCAACGAATCAGGCGGTGTTGCCAGCAATCCTGCCGTTCTTCCACATTTTCGGGTTTAATAGTCTAATGATAAACCAGTTGGCGCTGGGTGTCAAACTTGTCACGTTCCCATATTTCAAACCTGAACTTTTTCTTCAGTCCCTCGTTCAACATAAGGCTGAAGTTTTGTTCTTGGTTCCACCTATGGGTAAGATAAACACTTTATTTTTTATTTTTACTATACTACTATACTATTTAAGGAGCCGCTAGTTTTTGAAGTAAAAAATATTTATTAAATATTTGTTTGATAGGGAAAACATATTGAATTCGCGTAAGCGTGACTGACCCGACACTGTGATAGTTTTTTGTTTTTTTTTGTGTATACTGTTTTTGTATGATTTCACTTCTGCCTTTTCTCTCTGGCAGAAGTACATATATTAAAAAAAAGAGCTCTATGGGTATCAAATAATTAGTCCGCATCGCTATCAGTAAGTGCTTAGTGCCCTGAAGGCAGGCATGGTATTGCAATTTTTTTATGGCAATACTGATTTGTAGGCGAGCCCATAGGTCATGAGGTCAATAATAAATCTTTATTCTGTGAAAGTGACCGCTCAACGTAGTACTAACTTTCTGTTACATTTATTTTGTGAAGTTTCATGCCAAGTCTTCTCCATAAGAAACCTACATAACTTCTAACTTTCATAAGTGCCCATGTACCTACACATTACTGTGAAATATTTTTTTATTGGAATTGAATTCATATTGAATCTTCGACGATTGTTTACCGACAGAATTCCTAAAATCTAAGAAAGGGTTATCGTGTTATCAAGTAACTAACGTTTTGCTCGTTAGATAGGCAGTCTGCATCCTGTTTGGCTGGAACCCGACAGTAACCTAGTTAGAAAAAGGAAGACTAGTCATATTACTATTCGCAGAAGCTTTATTGGAGATTATGTTCCCTTCTAACATAATTTTCTACACATTACAGTGGTATTCCTGGGGAAGCATCCAGGAGTAACTCCCAAGCACTTGGAGTCGGTCTACGGTATAATAAGCGGCGCCGCACCTATCTCAAGGGAAGACGCCGCAGCTGTCCTGGCTAAAAATGTAAGTTCCATTGATTCCGGACGAAGCGTTTTACCTCGTCTTTTATAACGCGCCAATTGAGGGACTGGAACAATTTACCAGCGGCAATGTTTCTATCTGAGTACAATTCAAGTGTTTTAAAGGCATTCACTCTAATAAATAGGCTCTTAATAAACTATCGCGCTTTACCATCAACGATTGCATAACTGCTTATTATCAAGCGGGATTGCGGTAAGCACTAGTTTATAAATAAAGAAGATAGTTCGGCAATGCGATTCTATAACCATCTTACCGTGAAAACTAGGGAAGTGGAGTCAGCTGTCATTCCGTCTAATACGAGGGATTGACACTAATACGAGGGATTGACACTATTGACAGCTCACTCTAAGCATTTTTTTTTTGTTTTGTATGGGAAATCATCAAACGACCTCTCCCGCTCTTTGCGGAGCGGAAGGGCGTGTCATACTTTTACTGACTAAACCCCACTCGTGTTCCTTCACTTGCCTTTGCCAGGGCCACGGTTTCTTTTTTAACCAACCTGTAACCCTGGCCCTGGAGGCATAAAACCTCGTGGATCGTCACGGTGTGTTGACATCTCTTTGAGGCGCGCGTAAACACAACGCGCCGTCGACCCGGGACTGGTTTTTATTGGACGGCGAACTGCCCATCGCTGGAAGGCCACAAACCCGCGCCTACTGTGGCCGGGATTCCGATGTTGTCTCCCGACCAGGGCGTCTCCTGCGGCGGCTAGTGGCGTGAGGGCGTCGGGATTCCCGATCCCTCACGCGCTCTGCCTGCTCCTTTGCTAGCATCACTGCTTCGCATAAGGAGGTGACGGCCTGCCATGCACTCTCGCTCCGGACCATGGCCTGGACCAGGGTCGGACGCGCGAGATCGCCGCTGATACTCGAAGCTCATTTCACCTCTAACTTTTTACTAAGCTACATTATTTAATTTACAGAATCAATCGGCAGCTCCCTAATTGTGTAACACATTTTCAAGTTTTACCTAAATCATTTTGAAGGATGATGCTAATACATTGCTTTATATATTCGAAAAATATGTCTGCTCAAGAACGTAATAACGCAATTAATGTAGTTGAACTGTCAACAGAAGAGCGGGTCTTCAACTACAGGCAATTCTATGCCTCAATGGAGACATCGATATGCAATTTAAGCCAAAATCATATGTGAAAGGAACTTTTTTTTAAATGGAGCTAGATCTTTGGCCAAAGCAGTATGGAGTTTGATGCCCATTCATATCCATACGAAACTAACTTTTGGGTTGTGCCAAATAGCATCAATCCCATTTTTAGTAAACCAAGAGTTCTTTAAAAAAAGATCTACTTACTTGAAATAAATCACTTAATTTTGACATATGTACAGAATTTTTAAGGTAGTTATTATATAAGACTAGCTTTCCACCTGCGTGGAATTCTGTTATATCGCGTTTCCAAGAGAACTCTTCAAAAGTCCGGAATCAAAACTATTCAATAAAATCAGTTCTGTGGTTTAGACGTGTAAGCGTAACAGACAGAGTTGCTTTTGCATTTAATATTAGTAGGGAAAAGCTTCGAGGTCTTCTTCATACTACAACAGACCACAGTTCGTTTATGTATTGAGCTTAGTTCTAGACCATATTTATGTACCCTCCAGCCGTGGAATAGAGTTCTTGCTTAGCTCATATTTAAAAGCGACCAAACCTTTTTTATCAAATAATTAGCAAAAAGATATTGTTAAATGTCTTATTTATAATTTTTAATAAATGAGTAATTTCTTAGTTACAACCCGAAGAATGAATTTCCACTATTAACTTGTGTAGATAATAAATATTGAACCAACATTTGTGTAAACATTACTCTGGCTTAGCTACAATCGGTCATTGAATGAATCTGTGTAGAATTGTAGATATATTATTAGCATAGTTTAAACTCGCGTATTTACGTCAATGGAGGTCATTCAACTGGAACGTGTGCTTGTATCTATAACTATTAAATTAAAGTCGCGTTTCGTATCTATATAAATACTACATAAAAATCCAATACACAGTTTCTAAAACTGTATATTGGACTAACTGTAGTATTTATAATTAGATTAAAATTTAGATCGCTTATTCCGGAAGGTTTAAGGCTCCCGCAGATAGGCGTTTTGCACCCATGCCATGCGGAACTGCTACAACAATTTCCATGGAAGTTATATAGAAATTGTTCTGATAGAAAGAAAAGGAAGAAAATGTTTTTATTGTGATAGTACAAAAAAAATGATAAAATGAATCTAAATTAAACATACTTAAAAATAGAAAATATGTTGTAGAAAAAAAAGAAAATAACAAAAATCGGAAAGTCCTTTACGAGGCCAAAAGGCTCCTACCTACTTTTCAGCATAATGCTTCGACATTTTTAAGTATGTATGTCGCAGCGCTGGCTTATTGTTATACAAATTAGTTTATTCCTTATTTCAAATAAAGTTTATGCTTCTGTTGTCTTCATCTTAGTAGTTATACAAAATAAAATTAAAATACTGTCCATATTTTCAAGCACATCACTTAAAAAGGCATAATCATACTTTTAAATTACCGAGCGGCTAGCTGCCCACTGCTAACGGCCCGATAACTATGAGACCTTAGAGGCAATCTGCGTTCTTCATTTAGTTGCCAAAAATGTAAACAAATATGAATTTATGGAATAATAAGTAAGTTCTATATTGCTTACATAATAAAGTTCAGTTTACGATGCAATTCCAATAAAATTTCAATAGTGTTAGTAATGGGTATACGACAGAGGGGTTAAAAGAGTAAGAAGGCCCTTGCACAGTAGAGGGACACTAATGCCAAAAATAGTTCTAATCAAACTGAAATTAACTTAATCCACATTTAAAATAAAATTTATATTTGATTAACTTTGATATCAATTGGAAATGAAATATTTGAATAGATCTTTGTACTTAGTTCAGAAGTAAAACAAAGACAATGATTATAATTATTGATAGAAAGATGCGTAACCCATAGGGTAATAGGGATGTATCCAAGGTATGAAAATCAAAAAAATAATTAGTCCGTCTTATAGATAATAAAAAAAATTAAGACCCGTATTTTTTATTTTGTCGTAATTACCAAAAACTACTGAGATATAGCGTAATAAAGTTACAGAGTGGGGGCTAATTACGTCACGCCGTTCTATATTTTGCACCACGGCGTGACGTCATGCGACATTATAAATCAATATATCTTCCTAAGTATTTGAATGAAAGAAAAAATAAAAAATACGTGTTCAATATTTTTTATAAATCTATCTGACGGACATTAAATTATTTTTTAGGATACAAGCCAATTGTGTACCATACTATCAGTAGCAATGGGTTTCATTTTGACAGTTCAACAACATTCATTGCATCATTTACGTTGTTGAGCAAACACGTTTTGAACATATGAAGCAATGGATTAGCAATATGCTTCGAAATTATTCCAACTGATTGTAATAGTGTGTTACGTAATTAGGGTGCTGTTTTACATAATAATTTATGTGGAGGCATGAGGAACAGGGAGTAAAATTCACTCATCCTCCATAGAAAAGGGAGGATCCCCCGACCAGACGGGTGTTATGACTGGCGGTTGATGTTGAGAAGTTGTGTGAATGCTAATTGCACGGTGAACTCTGGTTGTGAGATATAGAATTCGGGTGACGTCAGTATGACGCGTTGTTTTTATTTGTGAAGTTTGTAGGTACCGCTACTTTTTGTGATAACTAAACGTCAATTTAATCTTATCGATGCTATAGCTACACTGTACAGGTGACGCCAAAATCCTTTTGTTGACTTTCAAGTCTTGCTTTTGAAAAGATTAAGTTATTTGTAATCGGCTTAACTGACACTAATGTGACACAATTACTTTTTTATATCGTTGCCGAAAGCATATTTCATATAAGCTAATCTGACAGATAAGGGGATAAGAAAAGTCCTCTTTGTTTGGCTTGCCCGCTCCGTCTAGCTATTTATCTATTTATAGGGATCCATCATCATCAACATTTTTATTGTCCCACTGCTGAGCACAGGTCCTCTCATACAGAGAAGGATTGAGCGTAATCAACACGCTTGCTCAATGCAGGTTGACGATTTCAGACTTAAAGTTCAAGTTTCCTCAAGATGTTTCTTTCACCCCGTAATCAGTCAATGGCGGCCAAGATATACTTAGAAAATATGTACATATAACTTAGAAATCCATATCCATATATCCATACCTCATTAGGAAAAATGAAACTTATCAAACTACTTCGTTGTCCGTTTAAGTCTCTTGAAGCAACACCGATCACTTATATACCAGATACCTAGTGTCGAACAAAACTTATCAAAAATGGCGACAAGTATTAAGCAGTCTAAAGTAGTCAAAATAAATAAACAATAATTTAAAAAATCAGCCTTAAGTGCAGTGTATAAAGTTCTTATCACAAAGCAGTGTATAAAAAGCTATTAATTTTTACGACCGAGTACAGACTCGGTCGAAAAATTAATGAATTTGGAAAAAATTCAACCTTAGGCGCATGTATTAAGGTCAGAATTATAAAGTAAGTACTAAATGAAAGAAGCACCCAAGTGCTGCATTGTGCGCTTGTTCAGTTCAACCATCTTTTTACGCTGATTGTGAACCTAGTGTAAAAGTGATAGATGTGAATTGTGAAGCAATGAAAAAATCAAACTCAATATCGAGGAGAAGACACAGATTTTTTATTCAGACGTACCTTGTTATATTGTTATACTCTTAGGTCAGGCGATATCGAAATTTTGACATTTACCAAGAGCGGCTTAATTGATGACCGGCTTTCTAGTTTTCTTCTATAGATTTAGGATTTCATTGCTATATATATGTCCACTTCTACCAGTTTTCTAGTTTTATACTTCTATTCTATTTTTAATTATGGCAAGTAAGGCCGATGTCGACTATGCTGCCAATGTTAATGTGAATTGTAAAAACTAGTTTGCATTAAAAGAAATCGTGGAGGTTTTATAATTTCATACATGTCTAAAAAGCTATTATTTTGACATTACAAACAATCGTATTTATCTGTATAGATAAGAAATAACAAGTATTTGTTTATTAATGTACATACGCTATAGGTAACAATATTTATATTTAATTTATCAACTTTTTATATAAACCATTTTCTATCTTACGATACATTGTACAATAAATACATAGTGCATTGTGCTTGGTTATTAATCCTCTGATAGTAAAAATAATAAACTACATAATACCTTTAGCCAAGGTTAGGCATTGTTATTCCCACCTTGAACTTAATAAGAATACATAAATATACATATGTTTATTAGGTATACATATTTATATAACGCCACAGTTCATTAACGCCAAATAAAAATTATCACAATCTTTTGTTTTTAGCGTGTACGTTGATGACAACAGTGTTACTCTGTCTTTACATTGAAAAAATATATATTTTTAATATTATAAACTATTGCTTGACCGCAATCCCGCATGATGGTAAGCAGTGATGCAATTGTTGATGGAAAAGCGCGCTAGTTTATTAGGAGCCAGCCTTAAAGACCGAAATTAAAAAATTGAGTTATAGGTATAGCAATATCAGCCTTATAATGTTCCGGTACGCCCATAATGTACTACTGTCCCATATGCACTTAACGTAGCATAATAACATAATGTTCTGGTAGGCCCATAATGTACTGCTGGGACACGCGGCCGCAGTGTGGAATGGTGGATGTTACGTCTCTTCGAATTTTTAATTTTAAGACATTTTCCACCGGTTCCTTACAATGTTTTCGCTGGCCGTTTTGTGAGCAGCGCTGTTGTGAGAATTAACACGAAGTATTGGTTTAAAATTTACGATCTACAATTCAATAATTAGCACTTCAGACCGTCAAAATTACAAAGCCAATCCCTCTAAAAAAAAACGCCCGCCCTTCGCCACTTCCTAGTATTGTCGCTGGAAAGAAGAGGTGCATCAAACTCCCTAGTGTCATTTCAGATAGAAAATACTTGATTGTATACAACACTCATCATCGTCATCATCTCAGCGTTAATCCCAGTCGTATCCGAAGCTTTTTCAGCTTTGGAGTCTGGGGTCCGCTTTACCAATCTAACTTCTGATTTTGGCTAAACTTCGATATTTTCCGTGAAGCAACTGCCGTCTGACCTCCACAACTTGAAGGCATACAGTATGTTAAGAAAACCCTGTCCGACCCGTGAAGGTGTTGTTAGGTATCGATAACTGATTCTACTAATGGATATAAAACCGGGCTAAACTTCAAAAAATCCCCCTAAAAAAATAAATATTATTTCGTAAAAAGAGGTAACTTAATAAATGTGCGTAAGCACCTTTCCGCAGGCGGCGGGCGGCAGGGCACGCGGCACGTGGTCGCATCGCTATTCGCTCATAATAATACCGGTGTTGTCACTTTTTTAAAAATTACCAAATTTCGGGGAAGTTGGAATTCATTCGCAGGAAAAAAAGATTATTTCAAAATTCATTTGTATTGGTACTATGATGATTACGTAAAATTTTATATTATATTTGGTCATGTGTTTACCTAACCTTTATTATCCTTATGGGTCGGACAGGGTTTTCCTAACATACTGTATATCTAATTATGAGACTTATTGACATGAGACGATTGTATACAATACTATAGGTATGTAAATTGACAGCCTCCGTGGGGTAGCGGTAGCGAACGCGCCCGCTGCGCAAAGAGGCGCAGGTTTGATCCCCGCGCAATGCATATATTTGTATGCATGATTATGAATATTTGCACTGGTCTGGTCGTGCTTCAGAAAGCACGTTAAGCCGTTGGTCCCGGTTGCCATACGAACATCTAATGGCAGTCGTTACGGGTTGTTGGAGCCCTCAAAAGTCCTACAATTGGTCTAACTGCAATGCTTCGATATCGCCTTCGGGTTGCGGAGGTCAGACGGCAGTCGCTTCATGGAAAATATCGAAGTTTGGCCAAAATGAGCAGTTAGGTTGGTAAAGCGGACCCTAGACTCCAAAGCTAAAAAGCTTCCGATACGACTGGGTTTAACGCTGAGATGAAGGAGACGACTATAGGTATGTTAATTGATAAACATTACGAGACACAGAACATTAAATCGAGTTATTAACCACATGTCAGCTAGAAAAACCTAAATAATATTATTTAAAATGTAAACTTACTTCACACAAAACATAATGTTTTTACAGAAAAACATCCTGTTCCGCCAAGGCTACGGGTTGACAGAGACCAACGGAGCAATCTCAGTGGGAAAGAATGATGACCGCAACCATGCGTCAGTAGGACATGTCCTGGGTAGCGGCGAGGTGAAGATCGCTGACTTGAACACGCAAGAAGCTCTAGGACCGGGGCAGGCAAGTATTTTTATATTTTTAATACGGACGACAGCGGAACAAGCTACCCGAAACTGCTGTGGGGTACTTTCCACGATTTGTTTTGGAACTTGTGGGTAAAATGGAAACAAACGATGGAGATTTAAATGGAACTGTTCATTGCCTAAATCCTAGCTATTGTTATTTACAAAGGTTGAGGTCAAACTCAAAATGGATAAGTCAATCGGTTGTGAGGTTCGGTCTTCTGGTGTTCACAGTGCGCCGACTATAAATTCGTGAGGCGCCCCCGTGCAGTCAACAGCCTTGTCCGATGAAGGCCAGCCCGCGCCGCAGCTGCGCCTATAAATATAATTTTCCAACTATGACCTCTGAGTTTGTTTCGGACGTTTCTTCTCAGAGCTAGTACTAAGAAACGCCGCGGTCATCAAACCGAATTAAAACAAAAATTCGATCCAGTCGTCCCTTGCTGTTCTCTCCAGCGACGCTCTAAGCCGAGGTTCGTACCCCACAGGGGGTGCCCTTAGCGTGTAGTCGCTTAGTTTTAATAAATTCATTTAAGGCATCCACAGGAGGAAAGTCCGGTTAAGTAGTCACGGCCTCTCAAGGTCAACTACGAGATGCGATAGTCAAAAAAAAAAAAAAAAACGTGCCTTCAACAGTCTCCGATCAGTTGCACTCCGCACCCGGTCGTATGATGCTTACCGGGTGATGGTTAAGCGAGTTTACACAGGTCCCGCACTGCCAAATATTCCCAATGAATCTTGCTGCTTAATGCTTTAGCGATAACGTTGAAAATGTAATAAAGAAACTTGTCAGATTGTAGTAGCTTGCTGTCGTCTGTAATGTATGGTCAATTCTTGTAATTTAAACCTTCACGATATACGTTTGTTTTGATTCGATTAGTTCCAGTCTCATATCCGCAACATACAAATTTAAACTTGTCAAAATATATAAATATAAACTATTTCTGTTTCTAATATTATATTTGTCGTGGATGGCGGTGTCATTTCGATGGGAGTTGCTCGTTTGACTTCTGTGGTAGTGGGGCAAACGCTGTGACGTTATTTTGTGATGACGGCACATGACAGAGTCGTTTTGGAACGTGGGGACTGTTGAACGGTCACTTCGCTTGGAGACACGGACCAGGGCACTTCTCAGAGGCGAAACTGTCGGTTTGCCTATTTAAATTGTGATTGTCAAGATTGGAGGGTATATTTACACATTGTGATTTAATTCAAAACTTCATCTACGATTTACGATCACACCAAGATGCTAACGACCCTATCGCTCCGCTGTCGCTGACATCGTCATATATAATAATTGGCGGGGCACGTTTATTTGGACGTAACATATCTAATGATAATCCACTTATGCGCAATACTCTTATACTACACACGCAACACACGCACGCACACACACTCACACACGCACATATACGCACGCACCCACACGCACACGTATACACATACACACGCATACACACGTATGGATGTAGTTTAATTATTAACTTTCTTTATTACTAGTCTGGAACTAATGTAACATACTGTTGAGCTAGGCGTCGATAGCTGCGCCACAGTTTTAACTTTTGTAGCTATCTTCGTTTCTCTTTGTAAACTTATGTCCAAAAATTTGTTTCAAATAAACGATTATTATTATCATTAATGATAGGTTTTGTCTGGACAAGCCTGCAACATCGAATCATCACCTTTCTAACTTAAGAAAACAATATTTTCAGGAAGGCGAGATCTGGTACCGTGGTCCTAACTTAATGTCTAGCTACTATGAGAATGACGAAGCGACCAAAGAAGTGTTAACGGAAGACGGCTGGTACAAGACTGGGGACATTGGGCGGTATGACGAGAAGAAATACCTATACGTTACTGATAGGCTCAAGGAACTTATTAAGGTAAATTTACATTTATATTGTTAGCAAAAGGCTGACATGGAACAATAAACTTCAACACACATAACTTTCTCGGTGGTAGGCCACATCGGCTGACGGCAGAAGTTACCACCCACCAGACAAAGTCTTGCCGCCAAGCGATTCGTCGTGTTCCGGCATGATGTCTGGTGAAGCCGTACGGAGGACCGGTCTGAGCAGTTGTGTTGCGATGTGTGCCGGGTACGATGCGCCAAGTGTTGTTGTGTCGGGATTTTGGTCGTGGAGGGTCTCCACATCAATCTCCCTCTGGCGCAGCATCGTTGGTCGTGTTGTTGGGTCTAACATTGCACCACTGTTGAATGGGTTTAATAAACTAGCGCGCTTTACCATCAACGATTGCATCACTGCTTACCACCAGGCGGGATTGCAGTCAAGCGCTAGTTTATAATTATTTAAACAAAAAAAGGAAAAAAAAAAGAGAATTCTTGCTAGACTTGCTTAATTAAATTCATTACAAGCTTGTTTAACTTACAGTGTACTTATCATCATAATCAGCCCATAATGTTCCCACTGTTGGGACACAGGCCTCCTCATGGTGAGAGGGAGTGGGCCGTAATCTACCACGCGGGCCCAGTGCAATCCAGTACGCGGGCAATCTGCCTATGTTCGCGTGATATCTTGCAACTCGATTTTGTATACCTACACGTTCTGTTTGGATGACAATGACAATGTCAATCCAACATGGCGGTATACTCAAGATAATGGCCCAAATTTTTCTTTTCGTATCGTAAAATCCATTAACTTATTCACAATTTAAGTACGTCGAAATTCCTGACTGAGACTAAACCAATGTATCATAATATGATGAACATGAATACAACATAGTATCTACAATGTTACGAGTAGTTATGGTCCGGTCAAGTGGAATTTGAAGGTCGTGGGTAGAAACCTACCAGGTGCTTTAATTTTTTATACGCGCATGCCGCATTTCGTAGAACAATAAAAAATGAAGATACTTCCCAACCCACACTAGGCCCTCCCTCTCACGGAGAGATATAAGGCCTGTGTCCCAACAGGGAACACATTATAGCCTATCTATGATTATATGCTTATTCCAAACGAATCTATATTGACATTAGTTAATAATACGATGTATCTTCGTTTAAGAATTCCATTTTCTCGGTGGTAGGCCATAACATCGGCTGCCGGCAGAAGTTACCACCCACCAGACAAAGTCATGCCGCCAAGCGATTCGTCGTGTTCCGGCATGATGGCTGGTGAAGCTGTACAGAGGACTGGTCTGAGCAGTTATGTTGCGATGTGTGCCGGCTACGATGCGCCAAATGTTGTTCTGCCCGGAGTTTGGTAGAGAGGGTCTCCAGATCAATTTCCTTTTGGCGCAACATCGTTGGTCGTGTTATTGGGTTTAACATTGCATCAAAGCATTTATTTCAAATAAACCAGTTACAGGCACTTTTGAATTGTCAGAAGGTCGGTCAGTCAGTAAGATGAAGCTAGTCGCCCATTCCAAAGAGTAGGTACCTATGGAGAAGAACGGGCAAGAAACTCCATGGACACTCTTTTAAATTATTAAGCTATTGATACAAATATTTGATTCCATCATTCATTTTGAAATTAATCGTGTGAGAACGATGCAGAAATATATTGTACGCTAAGAGCGTCCATTATGGAAAACACACAAAAAAAAAAAACAACAAAAAAGACTAACCCAACAAATAGATGCTTTACAACAAGTACATTGTGCTCACACGTGTTCCATGCAATTATACAATACTAAGAAATTGAACTTCACAATGCAAAGACAGTTTTGTCCATATCATAACTCAGTTTTTTGAGCGAATAGGCTCTTAATAAACTAGCGCGCTTTACCATCAACGGCATCACTGCTTACCAGGCGGGATTGCAGAAAAAAAAAATGAATTCTCACATAAACAAATGACAATAAATTATTATCCTTTAGTTTAACATTAAAATGCATTTACAGGTCAAAGGCTTCCAAGTACCTCCGGCCGAACTGGAAATGGTGTTACGCACACACCCGAAAATTCTCGACTGCGCTGTCCTTGGTATACCCGACCCGGTCTCAGGAGAAGTGCCCAAAGCCTTCATAATACCACAACCCGGCCAGACAGTGAAGGAAGAGGAAATTCTAGAACATGTTAATAGTAAAGTCACCTTCTATAAAAGATTAAAGGCAATTCAGTTCGTTGGAGATATACCTAAGAACCCTGCGGGGAAGATTCTGAGGAAGAAATTAAGAGAACTGTACTGTTAGCATTTATAATAATGAAGATTTTGGTGTGATTGTATATACGAGATGCAAGTACGTGTAATTTTTGGCGCATTAACGTTGTATAAGGTTTGATTTTTATAATTTGTAAAGTAGTAGAGTTTTTTTACTCGTATCGTAAGATCATGCTAATATAGAATTTATAAGTATCAAATGACCAATGTACTATATGAATGCAGTGTTTAAATACGTTTTTAATGCTGAATTAGTCACTGTGACAGTACAATCTCGCTCATACTACATTGAAAATAGTTCCGCAGCGCTTCGATAGATGGCGTTGTACAAATGACGCGCAATCCTGAATCGCGGTGTCAAGATTCTCCGTGGTGTAAAAAAATCTGTCTGACACATTCGCTTAAATATCATATACGATTCCGCCTGGAATCTATAGACTATAGATTCCAGGCGGAATATAGTATAGAGTGCCTCACAAAACAATGACCATAAACTCAAGAGACGCGACAAATGCTTGCGAGCGCCGGTCGAATGTCGCGCTGAAAGTTCCCTCACTGAGGGACCAGTATATTAAACTGATTTTTGTAACCTGACGGGATGTTCGGGGCTCGCTCCACTCCCGCCGCGGGTCGGTCCGGCATTGCAGTGCCGCCGGGATCGGCCCATATAATTCAATTGTCTCTTCGTCATCACACATGGATGAAAATTACTGTTCATGAATTTATAATATGAACCGGTTAACTATTATTGATGTAGTTGGTACGTCAAAGACCGCTGTCGCTGTTAGAAATGTAACTAAAACATCAATTTATACGTGATGAAAAAGAAAGTCGATTAAGTGATAACGATCGACTCTTCGATTCATATTTTGTTCTTCTACCAGCAATTGTAAGTATGTATATTATAGAAAGAAATTAATTACAGTTACAGGCAGATTCTGTACATAATATTTAGTAAGTGGTATGTTATACTGTTTTTTAACACCTTTGCTCGTAAAGCTGATGTAATTCCACCGGTTTTAAATATGTAAAGCGGGCCATAACAAACGCGTGTGTTATCAAAGCAAATAGTTAAGTTATAGTCCATACAAATTCCATAACAGCATTATTTGCCATTTCAAATAATTATGGAACTGATCGCCGCCGCAAGGCTCCAGCCAGTGAGCAGCGCGCTGTTCCATATTTGAAATGGCAAATAATAATACTAATGGCGGGAAAGCAACAGTGTGCATTCACAGATTGTGTTTATTTAAAATAACGGACGTCCTATTTGAAATATTTTTTTTTTTTGTTTCCTCGCAAGTGTGTTAAAAAACTTCGTACGATATACGTGCGCATTGGTTATAACATCATTACGCACTAATATCGTAATGTACTATTATAAAGTCCTAGCAATGCGTGAAAGAGTAAAACATCCATTTTCATATGCGTTAATATTTGCATATATTTACTAGAAAGCAGGATAAACCATATCGGGACATTGAAAATAATTTATATTTTTGTTAAGATTAAATTATACAAGGCAAATTCACTTTGTTGAACTTCAAACTTTATTGCCATTGCACCTTGCCATTTTTAAACAGTACATGTTTTTTTTAAATAAGGACTTGTTCGCTGTCGGAATAAAGTTTGAAATACAATACTGAGTCGACGGTTTAGTCCTAAACTAAAGTTAGAACACGTTTTGTATTGACGGTATTTGTCATAATTCGATTTTGTTAATTATGCTTAGGGAGTAGAAATAATTAATTGTAAGGATTTTTATGATCTTATTTTTATGTTAGTATTTTCTCAACATAGCTTGCAATAATGAACTAGTCTATAAAGTACTTGTTAAACAAAGTAATTTACTTTTTATACATACTTTTATATCTTTATTATCTACCTTACGTAATTAATATTTTATCAGTGTTTTGTTTATGACATCATCGGTTATAGGTTTTTTTTTATAATATTTTTGTAAATGTATCATAGACCATTACTTTTATAGAGTGGGTGCTTGAGACGAGTATAAAATGAACGTGTCCCAAAAAGTTTTAAGGATGTTGCTACGCATCGAATCAGTCATAAGCAATCATAATTTTATTGGTTTTTTTTTAATATTTTGATGTCTATAATGTACTTGTTTAACAAAGTAATTATTTTCACTTTTATACATATGGTATTTATTTCTTTATTATCTACCTTGAGTAATTAATATTTTATCAGTGTTTTGTTTTTGACATCATCGGTTATAGGTTTTTTTTTATAATATTTTTGTAAATGTATCATAGACCATTACTTTTATAGAGTGGGTACTTGAGAAAAGTATAAAATGCTATTTTGAAGTGTCCTAAAAGGTTTTAATTACGTTGTTACTAATCAAATCAGTCTTTTAATAATCATAATTTTATTGTTTTTTAATGATTTGATGCCTAGAATGAGAAAAATACTGAGGTGACGGCTAATGGGTATTGATGAACTGACCAATATGTATTGACCTCGGTTCAGTGCACATTCCTCTTTCTACTTTATTAGGAAAAGGACGGAAAATAAATAATAGTTTAATCCTTCTTAAAACTATCTATATCCATCCATGGGATAATATTAGACATTTAAACAAACCCTTTTTACAGTACTTATTTTAAACCAATTTGTCTTCTATTGCTTTGGTGGTATGGCAAATAGTAGTTGCAAAAAAAAAATAATTTGCATTGTGAGCATATTTTCTTTAACTGCCATCTTTATGCCCACGAAATACAAATCAAAATCGGTTGAAAGGACTGTTAAAAGACTTACTTAAATGTCTAATTCTGTACAAAATGGAGTCTAGATACCGATTCATTGATTGTTATAACGCTTTAGTGCAAACAAAACCAGGGCCTTTTATCAGACCGTCCAGATAAAAAGTGCCTGAAAATCTAGGTATCAAATTAAGTAATATGAATTTAATTAATGCATTTTTATAAGATTTACAAACATTCATATTAAATCTTAAGATTTTATTGGCCCAGATTTTCTTGTTCACCAATTAAACTCATCTTTTTCTTAATATTTCTATTTTATAACTTATGCAACTTTAGATCTGTCAAATTAGTCCGCGCTTAACGTAAATTGATCTATTTTTGGTCGCCATGTTTATAATCGCGTCTAAACTGTCTATGGAATATCTTAATTTTTAAATATAATTTTCTATCCTTTTCTTAATGAAATAGAAAGAGAAAGTCTTTAAAATTAGTTAACAAAAAAATCTGCGCCATTATACCCATTTATTACACTTTATTATTGTTATTTCATCATATTAAAATTTTACTCAATGGTTTGTTGTGATTTTATTTGGTGTAGTTTTACACATCTACACTCTATCCACTTTAAGATTAGACATCTAAAAACCTTTTTACTCTTTGTTCAATCGATTTTAACTTCTATTCCGTAGGCTTAAGGATGTCTACAAAAGCAAAAAATTCCTTAAAAGCCAAATATTTACGGCAACCGCCAAAAGTCGTCTTAAATGTGTAATGTTATTTTGAATGTAGTATATCTTTTTACGGTCTATTCCAATCGCGGTTAGCAGTTTTAATTTCTTGACAAAACTGCAGTTACACTTACGATATGATGATGAAGCAGTTTATTTAATTTATTAAGGGGCCGCCCGCGAGCACGTTCGCGCGGAGTTAGTAATTTGAACCTTTTATTTTAAACCCAAAATGTAGGGTGAGTGGGGGTAAGATGAAAAACGGGGTAAGATAAAAAAAACTTAATAACGCCCAATACCGGGGACTTGTTTTAATGCTGGCAATATCATTGTGGGCATCATTTTATCTTGCCCCACCCCGCAGCCTGTGTCAGTCGCTGAGTGAAGGTGCTGGTGTATTATTTGACATTTTCCCGAACAGTACATTTCCCGCGAAAAATTGAGTTTTTCGATCTTACCCCGCTCGCTGTATCTCCTTACTCAGGTAAGGAACAAACATGTTGTTTTGATATTCGTAATTAGATTTTATCTGTAATATGCTCTATAATGTGGTGATTACTATATTTCACGTATTTTAAGATTTATGGTGGCTTTTAAACTTTCCCCTGCATAATTTAAAGGGGTAAGATGATAATATAAAACTTTCCATCTTACCCCGTTTACGAAACTCCTACAAAAAGTCAGGGGCCCTCAATCTAAAATACCCGGTAATATCTCTTCCACAATATCGTATTAAAAACTTGTATCAAGAGTCATTCATTAGTGCATAATTCTAGACTTTCTAGTGTTAAACCGTCGGATTAAAAAAGTCAGACGCTCTGTACATAAGTACAATACTTACACGATTAAAATGTACCAATTTCAACTGATTTTTGAGTGGATAATTAAATTCTACGATAAGAGGTCTAGAATTATATAGATAATTCTAATTACATAATTTGCGATATGTAAATCATCCATGGTAGGGAAATTCAACTTGTATAATAATATAGATAACTTTTTAGTTTTGTTTTAGGATCAAAATGCCTCGTAACTACATAAGAAAATCGTTACGGGCTACTTGTTATATTGCTGAGGACTTAGCGATTGCAATACAGAGAGTAGAGAATTAACTACGCAGCAGCTAAGTTATATAACATACCTGTCGTCTTGTAATGTCAATTTGGCAGTGATTATAATAATACTGTTTAATAATGTTTATAAAGGAAAGAGCGCCTAGCAGTGGCGAAGGGTGAAATTTTGACAAAGGGAAGCTGGTCCAAAAAAATAAACACTTAAACACTTACCTACTGCAGGATATCTTGGAGGAGATCTTCAGATAAGAATAATATCAAAAGCCCCACCTTCACCATACAAAAAAGGACTGATGATTTGATAACAGTGTCTTTCAAGTATGATAAAAGCGGCTTTGAGAAAAGCCTTTTTCGACGTGCATCTCCATACCACACATGCATGCTTGTTAGTAAGTACTAAGTTAAGTACCTATTGTTAGGGAATAAGAGTCAAGAAAAAATAAAATAAAAAATTACAAAAATAATAAAGTGTTAAAAACCGAACCACACAAACACCGATCCAAAACCAACAAAAATATTAAGCAAAAGTAGTGGCGTGGTTTCTTTGTCTCTTTCTAATAGAGGAGAGGAGAGAACTGCAAGCCGCTTGGCATTAGCCTATATTTATCAAGTTTTACCGACGGTTAGCGAGCATTAGAAAGAGATGGTCTGACACGCTCTGTCTCTTTTCACCTCATAGTAAAACGTTGACCGAGGTAAGCTGTAATTCGTCGAGTTGCCTTCAATGTAATGTACGAAAAATTGAAGCGCTAATTTACGACTATAAAATGAAATGTGATACTTAGGGTATTGCTAAGAATTACTATTTGATTAATAATACTTTGTTAATGAAATAGAATGTAAATACTTTTGTATGAATATGGAACTGATTTTTGAAAGGTAACCCGGTGGGAATCGGCTTGTATGGACTCTTCGCCACTGGTGCCTAGTTTTATTTTTTATCTTTTTTGTTAATTATTAGGAGACGCATAAATACGAGTAGATGATTTTTTAAATATTTTAGTTAAGTACTTATTTCTGCTTTGCGGGATTACCAACTGATCTGATAAAGCCAAACTTTATATTTTTGATAAGAGGTTAGTTATTTTTAGTTTTATAAGGAGTACTTATAACGGACTGATTTTATTTAACTGTAATGTTACCTCCTTTGAAATAATATTTTTAATAATATTTAATTGTATTCTGCTGTCGTGTCGTTTATTTAATAAAAATAATTATAATATAGGCTACTTGGTACTAAATTAAAACGTGTGGTTTATTTATAGACTTGACAGTCATCTATGAGCATGATTATTTAATATCTATAATATGTTGAGCACCCCTGACTGCCAGCCGTTTTAACGGGGTAAGAACGATATATTTTATTTGAAAAATGTATTTTTCTTGCTTTTAGAATGCGAATTTTTAGTGTAACTCATTTTCAAGTTATTTAGGTTATTGAAGCAGAAGGTTTATTGATTACCACACAAGCATAATGACAATGAATACGATTTTAGTTACTATATCAATCTTACCCCTTCAGCATTTCATCTTTCCCCTACATATTTTTTTTCTTAAGACCAATTTTACTAACGTTTTTTTCATAAAATATTGTTTCAAAAAGATTGCTGTCAACTTTATAGAAACAAGTTGACTGTACTTTTTTACCCAAAACATCATTTGATGCAATTGACTTAAATTCTTTTGTTTTACAACAGTTTAACTATCAACACTGTTTATCTCATCAAAAATGCATTCCATCTTACCCCCACTCACCCTACAGCATATTTTTTTTGTTATGCTCCGCTCCTGTTGGTCGCACATGTTATAGTATAGCCTAAAGCCTTCCTGGATTAATGGGCTATCCAACACAAAAATAATTTTTCATATCAGACCAGTAGTTCCTGAGATTAACGCGTTCAAACAAATCCAACAACACGACTAACGATGCTGCGCCAAAGGGAAATTGATCTGAAGACCCTTCACTGCCAAACTCCCAACACAACAACATTAGGCGCATCGTACCCGGCACACATCGCAACATAACTGCTCAGACCCGTCCTCCGTACGTCTGCACCAGACATCATGCCGGAACACGACAAATCGCTTGGCGGCAAGGCTTTCTCTGGTGGGTGGTAACTTCTGCCGGCAGCCGATGTTATGGCCTATCACAGAGAAAATTCTTCAGCTTTATATAATTAGTATAGATATTGCGCATTTTCATTCTATTCTATTTTTATTTATGGTAAGTGAAGCCGATGTCGACTATTCTGCCTCATAATCGTGCACCTAATAAAATTGTGGTCTGAACTGACAGATTCTGTACGTCAAAATTCATATTTTCCGCCAATGAAATAATTTGCTGCTGAAACGCAAAATATTAGGTAAGTACTAACTTCATGCTTGTGTAAATAAGTTGTAAGTATATTGCAAAAGTCATATGAGAAAGGTTGAAAGTTACATCATCATCAACCTTTTTATCGTCCCACTGCTGGGCACAGGTCTCCTCTCATACAGAGAAGGATTGAGCGTAATCACTACGCTTGCTCAATGAGGGTTGGCGATTTCAGACTTAACGTCCAGGTTTCCTCAAGATGTTTTCCTTCACCTTATAATCAGTCATTGGTGTCCAAGATATACTTAGTTACATAATATAACGCAAACTGAACTTTGCTGAAATAGATAATAAAGTTGATTTTCTAAGAACTCTGTAGGTATCTGTTGTATGTTTACAAATAAAAATTGGTAACTAAACTACCATCGATTGTTGTTCTCAATCGTGAAAGCAAATTGAATTCAATTACTACAATTTATATTGGATTGGATCGTGTAAACAAAATTCCAAAGTTGATGACATCAACAATATTTGTTGTAATTGTTTCGGGTCGACCTAATTCAACAAATACTACCGAAAATTTAATGTGCCGACCCGAACTGAAAGTGTATAGCCAAGAAAGTGTATTTACTGTAGGTACGTTCATCAAAAACGTCCGTTTTCGTGCCATCACTAGCGTTAATCCATTCCTGTAACGTGCAGACAACTTACACGCTGGAATCCATATTAAGCGTTCCATCCCATCGTTTGTGGAATAGCATCGACGGCCAACCAGGGCCCGGATTCTGTTTAAAGACTTGCATGTTAACTAAAGCGACTCGTATCCAGGTAGGTAGTATTAGATCCTCATCAGGTGGAACAAATGATATGGAACTATTTTCATTTCACTGACTTTCAAATCAGTGTCATCATATCATCAGCCTATAGCAGTCCTCTTTTAGACATAAGCCTCTCCTATTGCACGCTATATTCAAGTCGATTCTCATCCAGGTGCTATCAGCCATCCTGAAGATTGCCACTCCGCCTGGCCTGAGCGAAGCCGACTCGCCCAAGGTGCCCAAAGTGTACCCCAATGGTCTTCGTTCTACAGCAAATATGGCCGGCCTATTGCCACTTATGCCTGCTTATTCTGTAAGCTATGTCGACAAGTTTAGTTCTCTGCCAGATCACCTCGTTGAGTTTTCGATTCCTTAGAGATTCCAAGTATAGCCCGTTCCATAGCTCACTGAGCAATCTTGAATTAATGAACCAGCTGTACCCTGTTTAGACCGTTATGACTCCGTAAGTCATAACTAACAGGACGCACAGATTGTATACCTTCGTCTTAAAGCTACGATAACAAGACTCAACGAAGTTTACCAAACGTTCTCAAGCCAGCTGAATTCTTATTTAATCGTTCTTCGTTCTTACCTGTGTTGGTCTGAGTTAGTACAGAAGAGATTGGTGCCTAATTATTTCCATACCTATGGAAATAAGTAGACACCAACCTCCGGTACAACGGAAATAATCATGCACGTTTTAAAACATCACCAATATTTACAACAAATGTTTTTAGAAGTCAAAAAAACGAAATTCGAAGACAAACATTTGCAATTCTAACGTCGATGACAGATTATTAACCCAAAAAAATATCTAGCTATTTTAATTTGTAATTAAAATATAGTGCTTGACCGCAATCCCGCCTGATGGTAAGCAGAGATACAATCGTTGATGGTAAAGTGCGCTAGTTTATTAAGCCTATTCTCTCAAAAAAAGTGAGTGTATTGGAAAGAAGACGGCAGTTTAGCGAGGTGATGCAATGTTAAGCCCAACAACATGACTAACGATCCTGCGCCAGATGGAGATTGATCTAGACTCTAGAGGCCCTCCATGATCAAACTCCCGACACAACAACACTTGGCGCATCATACGCAAAACAACTGCTCAGACCTGTCCTCCGTATGGCTTACCAGACATCATGCCGGAACACGACGAATCGCTTTGCGGCAAGACTTTATCTGGTGGGTGGTCTGGTAACTTCTGCCGGCAGCCGGTGATATGGCCACCACCTACCATTTTACCACCAGAAATTTTAGTAAGATTGTAGCTAATGAAGACACACCGAAAGCACAGAATAGCGGCTCCGTTCCGTACAACAGGCACACGTACGTAGGTGATCTCAAATAAATGCCAAATGCGATGAGACTTTGCAAGTGCGCGTGCACTCACTCTAGGTTCGTGAAGTGTATCTGTGTGTGCGTGCGTTGTTTGTTTCATAGACTTTGCCTTCTGTAGGTACCTATGTGTTTACCTACACTTCATAGCACGTTTGATGACTGTCACGTTCATGACCTTGGTGGTACTCGCATAAAATAAACCACGCCCACGATTGTTTACTTGGTTTTTTAATGAGGACAATGTGTGAGAGCTTAATTGGCAAGATTGTTATCTCTCGTCTTTGATTAAAGGATTTGGTAACTTTTGCTCTCAGTTAAAAGAAATCATCATCACCTTTTAATCGTCCCACTGCTGGGCACAGGTCCCCTCTCATACAGAGAAGGATTGAGCGTAATCACCACGCTTGCTCAATGCGGGTTGGCGATTTCAGACTTAAAGTCCAGGTTTCCTCAAGATGTTTTCCTTCACCTTCCGTCATTGGTGTCTAAGATATACTTAGAAAGTACATATAACTTCAGAAAGTTACATTGGTACTTGCCTGACCTGGAATCGAACCCGCGCACTCATACTTGAGAGGCTGGTCTTTTAACCACTAGGCCACCACGACATTAGACGAAATAAAATACTAATAATATTTGGCATTATTTTGTTATCTTAAGGTCGAATAATTTTTCACTCGTCTTATTACAATCGTGACCTCATCAGTCGCTAGCAAAGACATTAAATTGATCGCTAACCATATGACGAATTCTAAAGGTATGGTATGACGGAAGGAAGACGGCAGTTTAGCGAGGTGATGGAATGATAAACCCAACAACACGACCAACGATTCTGCGCCAGAGGGAGATTGATCTGGAAACATCCACGACCAAACTCCCGGCACACATTGCAACAACACGGAACACGACAAATCGCTTGGCAGCAACTTTCTGTTGTGGTCACTAGACAAGAATAGGTACGCCATGACTATACCTACATAAAGGCATAGTTCGTCAGATTTAGATATGTAGATCACGGCGGGAGCTTGTTGACGGACACGTTTTTTCTACAAGGCCGGGCGGTTTGTAGGCCATAACTCGAAGAAACCGCGCTGTGTAACCTAAGCCTACAGAAAAATTACGATATGTTCGCCAAAATTGTAAACAAAATATAAATTAATGCAAAAGTAATTTTAACTCTTACACAGCAAAGTTCATTTAAGATCCTACAACTTTAATAACTTTTTAATGGTATTATAGAAGCTCTGCAATTAATTTAATTGTCCGTATTTATTCAAAATGGAACCAATCAACATATTTAAAATTCTTCTTTTTTATGGTTCCGTACCTACCTAAAAGGTAGAACGGAAACCTAGGTATTCATGAGACTTCGCTCTCCGTCTGTCAATAGGCTGTATCTTATGAACCGTGATAGCAAGACAGTTGAAATTTTCAGACATTATGTATTTCTGTTAAAACATGTAAGGGAGCCCCCCTTACATGTTTTAACAGAAACAGACGTGCCTTTTTTAAAGGTAAATGGTACGGAACCCTTATTTTTTTTAAAGAATACCTACTAAATTAGTATTCTTTAAAAAAAGAAAGAATGTCTAGTGGTTCCATTTGCATAAATACGGACAATTCTCATTAAAATAATGTTTAAGTAATTGAAATAGGACGGTGGTGTGTAGCACCAGGTTTTCCTTTTCCTCGCTCGGTCGTAACTTATGCTTGACCGTAATCCCGCCTGGTGGTAAGCAGTGATGCAATCGTTGATAGAAAAGCGCACTAGTTTATTAAGAGCCTATTCACTCTAGGCTGGAAGACACTTAAATTGTAATCAGACGAAAAGACCGTCGCTGGCAAATTGCTCCAGTCCTCTGATGAACGCGTTATAAAAGACGAGGCGAAACGATTGGTCCGGCACCCTAATTGCATAACACACTATTACTATCAATTTGAATCATTTTGAAGCAAAGACATTAAAATTATCTTAAATCTCTTTGTTTTGAAGCATATTGCTAATATACATCGATCCATATATTCGAAAAATGTGTCTGCTCAACAAAGTAAATAACGCAATTAATATTGTTGAACTATCAAAATGAAACCCATTGCTTCTGTTAATGTGTTACGTAATTACCCTGCCGATCGTAATGAAGTCAACGTACTCGCCGAACGACGGATTGTTCGATGACGGAACGAAGATGGAGTAATTATGTCATTCAATTCCCGCGCATTCTCCAAAACGCATCCTACATAATATACAGTAGGCCTAGTATGAGTTTTCAATACGAAAACTCGTTCGATCGTATCGAGCGCGTTTGGCGCTCTCATTGGTTGAGAGTTCTTACGACCTTGAAGCGGGCCAATCGCTGAGTCAAACGCGCTCGATACGATCGAACGAGTTTCGTATTGAAAACTCATACTAGGCCTACAGTATGTTAAGAAAACCCTGTCCGACCCGTGAAGGTGTTGTTAGGTATCGATAACTGATTCTACTAATGCATACAAAACCGGGCTAAACTTAAAAAAAAATACCCCTAAAAAAAATTATATTATTTCGCAAAAGGAGGTAACTTAATAAATGTGCGTTGACCACCCTTCGCCTGCCGCCCGCCCCCCGCGGGCGGCAGGACACGCGGCACGTGGTCGCATCGCTATTCGCTCATAATAATACCGGTGTTGTCACTTTTTAAAAATTAACAAATTTAGGGGAAATTGGAATTAATTCGCGGGAAAAAAAGATTATTTCAAAATTCATTTGTATTGGTACTATGATGAATACGTAAAATTTTATAATTATTATATTTGGTCATGTGTTTACCTAACCTTTATTATCCTTATGGGTCGGACAGGGTTTTCTTAACATACTGTAGAACACCGACAGGTTGGCTACTCTTCGCCTCTCAATTGATGATAATGATGTTACAGTTAATTAATAATCTCTTATAGCCTACTTAGGTTAGATTATACTATCCTGTATAGTATAACCTAACCTAAGTATATGTATCTGACATCGTAACACAAACTTCGCGAAAAGGCTAGACCGCATGCCACAAATAAAATTATGATAATCATTTATGTCGTTCATGAAAGGTTACAGAATTCACAGTGTTTAAAAAAATGTGTCGGCTCGACCTTTGAACGTTGCAATGGTGCCGCCGTGCGGGTTTGTAGGTATGACCTTGATCCCTGATGTGAACTCTATTAAATCAGCTGATAAGATAGTTTTTCGAGTTTTGTTTTCTTTGCGCTTTTTAGTGTAATTAGCGAATTAATTAATTTTACTTTAAAATCTTATTGGGTTATAAAAGTAGGTAGGTATAGCAATTATGAACGGTCTAAAGTGAAAAAGACTACATATTATTATTTTTTTTAAATCAGGCAAAAACCGACGAAATATTCCACCACTGGGGGTTCAGAATCATGTACTGGATCCATGGTACTGTTTGTGCGTCGATGTCAGATACACCCTTCACATTAAGAATTAAGTAATAATTTCTTGTGATAAACTGCTAGTGATTGTATGTCAAGCACATTGTAGGTAACTCTACCACTAACTTATATACCGAAGTAATTATTTATAATTGGCTATTTAGTAATTGCATTTCCTGAGAAGGCTGTTTACCGTGTATGTAATCGTATAGCTGGGAGTAAAGTAATGTAGGTACCTAAGTGACTCTGGTTGTGAATTTTCATGTCGATCAGATTGATTGTATTTAAAATGTTCCCTGAATATTCATGTCGATCAGACTGATTGTATTAAAAATTTTCTCTATTACAGATCTCACTGTAGAAACTTAGGTGAAGCTGTCAACAAGGTCCAACCCCAACGTTAGTTAAATTGACAGCGCAATTCACCAACTCGTACTTGAGATTTGTTCCCATATGTTATGTGCTTTGGTTTTATTTAGATTATTTT
This sequence comes from Sesamia inferens, assembly GCA_037179545.1. Lineage (NCBI taxonomy): Eukaryota > Metazoa > Arthropoda > Insecta > Lepidoptera > Noctuidae > Sesamia > Sesamia inferens. Next base: position 9,477,184 of record CM073929.1, on the reverse strand, counting down.
TTTTCTTCTAGAAGTAGGTACCTAAGGATACTGTAGAAGCTATACCTATTTAGTGTTTACGTGCAACCTCCACTGACCTTGAATAATATGTTATACAAACGAATCTTATTAACATACTTAATAATTTTTGTTTTTTTTTTTATAATTATAAACTAGTGCTTGACTACTATCCCGCCTGATGGTAAGCAGTGATGCAATCGTTGATGGTAAAGCGCGCTAGTTTTAGAGCATATTCACTCAAAAAAAGTGAGTGAATAGGAAGGAAGACGGTAGTTGAGCGAGGTGATGCAATGTTAAATCATACAACACTAACGACGATGCTGCTTCAGAGGGAGACTGATATGGAGACCCTTCACGACTAAATCGACAAAACAACATTTGGTGCATCGTACCCGGCACACATCGCAACATAACTGCTCATACCCGTCTTCCGTACGGCTTCGCCAGGCATCATGCCGGAACACGACGAATCTTTGGCGGAATGGCGGCAAAAAAAAAAAAAGAGAAAAGGAAAAAGGGGCGACCAAAGTGAAAATGAATGCATTGTGTGAGATGGATTTAGCTGCAAATTGTCATAGGCTCAAGCAGCGCCACTTCAATCGGTAATTTCATACTTTCTTCCAGCGTATTCCTGCGGCTTTCACAAGGTCATCGGTTCACCTTGTCTACTTTACCCCCTGGAAGCTCATCTGATAAAAAAACGTAAATATGTACTTTATACTAATATTTATCCTTGTAGGCATTTTATGGTCACTACAGAGGTACCTAGGTACTATGATGGTGGTAATCCATATGTCTATAATATGTATTTACCTACCTGCCGTTTTTTTTTTTTATTATTAATTGGCAGGAAATGGTCTGCCTTTGTTCTGTTTTTTTTTTTTTGTATAATTAAAAATGTTAAATATCAATTGTCTAAAAGATGACTATTTTAAACAATTATGATGGTAAAAACAACGAAATAAGAAAAGAACGATAAATAATCTGGGAAAAACACAGAAGTATTTTTGAATAAGTAATTCTTTTAATATTAGGTCCTTACGTATGGTATTGGCGTTTTGTGGTACTGGCCACTTTGATCTCAAATATTTCCTCTTTGGTTTAAAATTATTATAAAATGTATACCTACAACTATTTACTCATCAATTTGTGTGTCGAAAACCATATTTCTTCTGTTATATTTTTCTTTTGGTTTTTTCTCTGCGTCATTGAGTTTACAAACTGGCAAAGAGATTTATATAATTTTAATGTCTTTGCAAAATGGAAAATTTAAAATTTCGCGTTATTTACGAATATAAGTTCCGCCGTGGCACCAGCGCTCGAAGAATTAATGGTGTGTATGGCAGTGGTGTCACCAGAGAAAGCAAAGTGCGTTTTTGGTTCCAACGTTTTCGTTGGCCGGCCGTCCGGAAATTTCAACCTACAGAACAATCCCGTTCTGTACGTTGAAATTTCCAGACGGCCGGAGACCATAGTCGACAATGAAGAATTTAAGGCTATTGTGGAAGCGGATCCATCGCAAACTACGTCCGAGTTAGCTGCAGGCTGCGGTGTTAGTGATAAAACTGTTTTAATCCACTTTAAACAAATTGGCAAGATAAGAAAGCTCGAAAGGTAGGTACCTCATGAATTGAGTGAAGCAAACTGACAAACGCGCGTCGACTGCTGCATTACATTACTGAATCGGCACAAAAATGAAGGAATTTTAAATGGAATCATTACCTGTGATGAAAAGTATACTCTATAACAATAGGAAGCGCGCATCTCAATGGCTGAACCCCGGTGAACCATCCAAATTCTGCCCCAAGAGATAATTGACTAGAAAAAAGTTGTTGGTCAGCCTGTGGTGCACTACAGCTTTCTTAAATCTGGCCAGACGATTACTGCAGATCTCTACTGTGAGCAGCTCCAGATAATGATGGATAAACTAGCCGCTAAACAATCGAGACTGGTCAATCGCACAAGGCCACTGCTGCTTCAGGACAACGAGAGACCACACACTGCACAACAGACTGCCACCAAATTAGAAGAGCTTCAATTGGAACGTTTAAAACATCCACCATACTCCCCCGACCTTACTCCAACAGACTACCATTTTTTTAGAAATTTGGATAACTTTTTGCAGGGGAAAAAATTCAACTCCGATGAGGCAGTTCAAACTGCCTTCAAAGATTTTATTGATTCCCGTCCTAATGTTTTTTAGAAAAGGCATAAACTAACTACCTATGAGGTGGCAGAGGTGCATAAATAGCAATGGATCATACTTTGATTATATAAATATATTAAGTATATTAAAAAAAGAAACTACTTGTAAAACGCCAATTTCATAGGTAAGGACCTAATAGTATTGTAACGCTGTACGCCCCAACCAAACTTAGTATTCAGTGCAAATTAACAAAATTATCATATCAACTCGAAGTTATAAGTACATATGTACTTAGGCGATTGTTCATTTCGTTCCTCGGAACGTTTTGTACTGCTCAATCAACAACAACAAGACAAACGCGCACGCCGCACGTCAGTTGTTCATTCGCTGCCGGCAAATCTGCGCGCGAACATGCAAAATATGGCGCGAAAACTTCTCTTACGAGAAATTAAAAACTTAAAATGGCAAAGGAAATTGTCTACTAGTGTAGTGGTTAGAAATGATGATTTTATAATTAAGTCAACAATTCCTGATATTGTTATTCCAAAAACAAGGTTTATTGATCGTTTGTTTGCTGAATCGGCTGGATATAAAAATCATGTTGCTCTTGTAAGTATTTTGTTTCTATTTTTTATTAGGCATTATAAATCTCACCTTGGCATTATAAAATTCATCTTAAAAATCTATTATCAATTTGTGGTAGTGATGTACTTTATAATTTTCTGCGTAATTCTTTAATCGATTTAACTTAAAACTTAAATTGAAATTTTAGCAAATAAAAATAAAGGTTAAACCACGAAATACTGTTTCATTCTCATTAGATATTAGATTTTCAACTTTATCTCTAAAGCGTTAAGGCTGTCGTCTGTACCTACACATCGAATCGTGTTCAAATATTTTAAAATTCCTTTTAGAACTCATAAATTTTTGCATCGCTTCGGAATTTGAACTATACGTTACGCATGATTGTTTTATTATTTCACCGTCAATGGCCCCGACTTCTTTCCTCACAAACTAAATATCCAAGTAACACAACATAAACATCTTTTTCTTTCTATTTCATTATGAAAACGGCAAAAGATAAAAGATATTAGTTTTGTCCTGTGATCCTGTGACCCTGTCAGATTAACAAGCGTCTGAAATTGACGTAATTTTAGTAGAAGGTTTTTTCATCACATCTCATTAACGCGAAAATTTGTGAAGATGGAGGAATAGAGGTTTGTTGATCTTTCATGCGAAAACTATAAAACTGATTCTGATGAAGCTTTACAGGCTTTACGATGCTTCAGAATAACAAAATGGTTCCTTTTTGACCCGATATTCTCATTTACAATTTGCGAGTGAAACGGGGGGTGCTAGTAATTTCAAACTAAACTAGCAAACAACATTATTAAGTCATAAATTGAATTTTGCTTTTTATAACCTCCTATCGGATCACGGCTTTTCCTTAAAGGCACTAGTTAATCCACATATCTGACCGCAATGATAACGGCAGGGTCAGCTTATCCCCATTAGTCATTAATTTTTATGCTATTCATTTGTATTATAAACTAGATGTTGCCCCTGAATTTAATAAACAGAAAATAAAATGGACACGGTAGTCGGTACCGATAACCGAGTTTTATGAGCACTCGGTACCGGGACGAGTTTTGTCAAACCAGTTTCTTCAATTAAATTATTCCTTGATGATTTTTGAAGTACATGTTTGAACTACTAAAACATTATAATGGCGCTAATTCACTTGTTGACAAACTAAACTAATTTTAAGTTAAGTACATTTTTTCCTTTCTATTTCATTAAGAAAAGGATAGAAGATAACATTTTAGTTTAATCCTGTTAAATAAAGATATTCCATAGACAGTTTAGACGCTATTATAAACATGGCGACCAAAAATACATCAATTTACGTCAGTCGCGGACTGATTTGACAGTTCTAAAGTTTCTAAACTAACATAATATTATCTTCTGTCCTTTCCTCATTCAAATTAAATTTAGTTTAGTCTGTGAACAAGGGAAAGGGGGCCATTGATTATTTTTCTAGTGAATATTTCATTAGCGGCGTTGTGCACTTTATTTGGGATGGGTTAAAAATGTTAAAGGCGCGTCAGGACGTGTGAAAATTCACAAGACAGAGGGAAAGTAGATCAAAATGATTGCGCTAGTGTACGAGGACGTTTGTACATACATTTTCTTTATAGCCTGCAATTCGTGCAAAAATATTCTATGAACTTTCCAATACATAAAAAATGGACAATCTTAACATTCAAGTTTTCTTTTCTGCTTCCCGGAGTGCAGAAGCGTATCAACAACGCTTCAAAGATAAAATATGTAAACTAACCTTTGGAGGCCACTGTATCCTACTAATATTACAAACGTGACAGTTTGTAGGTCCAGACGAGAGCGCATCAAGCTACTTAAATCTGTCCGATTTCTTTATCCGATTTTCCACTTTATTTCTAAAGCATCGCTCAAGGTTGATTGGGAATAGCTGACTGTTTCGGGTATAGTGCGTTTCTTCTAATAGTTACTTTGCCGTCATGTTGGCATTCATTTTTTGTCACTATCGTAAACAAGGCGGACGCACTCTGCGTCTCTCTCTCTCTCACACACTAATTTGCATTAGTGCCAACATGACGGCAAAGGAACTATTAGATGAAACGCACTATAGCTTGACCTGCTGTCATCCGTACATGTATATATGTCTGTTACTCTTTCGTACAGAAACTATTGAATGGATTTAGATGAACACTCCATTCATCTTCTCTTTGGTTACCCTTTCGTCCTTCCTCTATCAGCATGGTAGGTACCTTTAAGGTTAATTGAGTATTATTCTGTATTCAACATCCGTGTTTACTATATTGGACATTAAGATATGATTTGTTATGTCTCTTGAAAGTCTTAGCATTTCATTAATTTATCTATCTGTAATGTATTTTCTTTCACTACTACATGAATACCTAATTCTACACGTGTCGTGAACTGTCGTTTCGTTACATTCTTATCTTAGTTGTTTACTTTAATATATTATCATTTACACGACCTAAGATACTTGATGTGTCATTAAAGTTCTCACGTCGTACCTATGTCATTTATGATAGCAGCAAACGTCCAAATGTCACTTTGACAGCTCTCCGACGTCAATTTTATTGTCATTTGCCAGCTTTGTTGTTTTTTAAAGGACAGCACGTTATTACCATTGAAAAGACTAGTTATACTTACATATTTAGACACGTATTGCTAAGACTACGTCTGTTATGTCCTTTTTCAAATTGAGTCAAGGTTATCGAGTTCCTCGGCAAAAATAAAATGGAGGTTTTTTGTAGTGATTAACATCTCATTTACAAGCTATTATGACTAGAAAACGTAATCATTTATTATTATTGTATTAAGACTGACAGTGAACATGAAGCAAGGTAAAGCAAAGGAAATATTAGTTTGATACAATATATATATATTTTTTCTACCAACTTTAAACAATGCCTTCTTTTGTGGATCATCAAATGACCTCTCTCAGTCTGGGCGGAACGGAAGCGCGTGTCAGACTTTTACTGACTAAAACCTCTCGACTTCCTTCACTTACCTGTGTGCCAAAACCTTGGTATCTCGTTCAAACAACCCACAGCCCTGGCAGACAGCGGTCTTCGTTACCCCGTCACGATGTGGCTATAAACCTAGGTACTTGTGACTGAGTGAAAAGGAAGGAAATATTGAATCACGGGTATACCAACAATATATTTCAATTTCATTTTTCATCACATTTCTCTGCTGATCTGATCTCTCGAGATTTTTGTGAGGGCTCATAATTATTTATTTACCTATTTATTTATTCTTTCGCACATAAATTGTACAATGGCGGACTTAATGCCTTAGGCATTCTCTACCAGTCAACCATAGGTGGTGAAGAGATTAGTAGTAGGTGCTTTAAACGAAAACATTAATATGAAAACATACTCTTAACACTATATAAAAAAATACTTAAATAAGCTATATAAACATACATACTATTACCAAAATATATTATACTTATAATATATACATACAAAACTAAAAATTTGGGAGACAGTTGTTGTAATGACTCCACCCTAACCGTTGCGAAAATAACTCTGCAATTTCCGCTTAAATGCAAACCGACTGGCGGCCATCCTGATATCAAGAGGAAGCGCATTCCACAGAAGAATAGATTGAATAAGAAATGAAGAGTGAACAAAGTCAGACGTATGTGAAGGACAGAGTAAGAGAAGATTGTTAGAAGAACGCAGATTCTTAGTGTGAGAAGAACATAAATATTGGAAGTGAGTCACAAGATAAGAAGGAGGAGTGGGTGAGTTAAGAAGGGAAAAAAGCGTGGTCAAAGCGCGCAAATTTCTTCTCTGGCGAATGGGCATCCATTTGAGTTCAGACCTGTAGCTCGACACATGGTCATATTTCCTGAGATTGAATATGAACCTGATCCCATTGTTGAGCAATCTATCAAGCTTATCCAGCAAAGCCGCATTCAGATCAAAGTAGCACACATCACCATAGTCAATAATAGGGAAAATCAGATTCTGCACAAGCATGCAATTAATCTTGGAATTTAAGTAAATATTTCAATCAATACTTTTATCTAGAACTGGCGTTTCAATATAACGATGAGCTCCGAAGTTAAAATGATCTGGCAACTAACAAGTAGGCCTAGTATGAGTTTTCATTACGAAACTCGATTGTCTTTATCGAGCGCGTTTGACTCGGCGATTGGCCCGCTTCAAGGTCGTATGAACTCTCAACCAATGAGAGCGCCAAACGTGCTGGATATCGACGATCGAGTATCGTATTGAAAACTCATACTAGGCCTACAGAACCCTTAATCGATAGACCACATCGAGTGTAACATTGATCGAATGAATGTACAAATTGCTTTTTGTGTGGGTCATTTTTACTATACATATACATAATTGGAACAGTCAACAGTCATGATTGAATGTTGACACACTCAATTGTGAGCATGAGTAGACTTTGGTCGGCAAGATCAGGGTCAGCTGTACTAATGTCGTTTAATTTTTAGGGTTCATTTAGTTTGATATTGGACAAATACTTATGACTACTTTGAATCGTGATATGTTTTTTTTTTTTTTTATAATTATAAACTAGCGCTTGACCGCAATCCCGCCTGATGGTAGCAGTGATGCGATCGTTGATGGTAAAGCGCGCTAGTTTATTAAGAGCCTATACACTCAAAAACTGAGCGAATAGGAAGTTAAGCGAGGTGACGCAATGTTAAACCCAACAACACGACCAACGATGCTGCGCCAAAGGGAGATTGATCTGAAGACCATCCACGACCAAACTCCCAACACAACAACATTAGGCGCATCGTACCCGGCACACATCGCAACACAACTGCTCCGTCCTCCGTACGGCTTCACCAGACATCATGCCGAAACACGACAAATCGACGTTCGATGAATGACTGACATGAATTATGACATTTTGCAGAGCAAGAAGAAAAGACTGAAAAGGTCTGTTGTTTAGCTCTGAAAAGAACTGTTGGTTAGCCCTGAAAAGCACTGTTGGTTTCCCCTGAAAATAACTATTGGTTGGCTCTGTAAAGAACTGTTAATTAGCTATGAGAAGAATTGTTGTTTAGTTCTGAGAAGAACTTTTGCGTAGGTGTATTTTTAACAAAGAAATCTAAAAAGAAATTTCACGAAAATTAAAAACTTAGTGCACCACCGCTGCGTAGGGAGTCGACCTCACGTTTGAGCCGTGCGGGGACCTTACTCATAGAGCTAAAGTCCCCTCTCGCATGCGTCGAAATAAATCGTAATATTTTAATTTCGTCATAACTTAAAAACCAAACGTCCAATTTTAATCATTTAAAGACCAAATATTATCTAGATAAACTGTACCTAGTATTGAAATAATTTATTTTGATAAGGATAAATAGCACGAGTAAAACAAATGCGTTTAAATATAATGTAAAAAAAATCAAAATTTTTAAATAAAAAAATGGTTTTTGTGCTGTTTGGACTTTTTTGTAGATATTTATAAGACTTCTAGGGTCTAAGTCTAGTCTAAGATTCTACAATTAATTAGAACATTTTATGATTATATCTTTTATAGTTTAGGCAGCGTACGCAAAATAAGTAACTTTTCTAGTTGATTTTTTACACCTTGTGTTCAAAAAACCCAAATATCTTACGGAACCCTATTTACTAGCTACTACTTCGTAGCTTTCTGATGAAAAGAGAATTATTAAAATCGGTCCAGTACTTTTTGAGTTTATTCGTTACATACAAAAATACAAATATTTCCTCTTTATAATATTAGTGTAGAAGTATATATAAAACATTTTCTTCACGTAAAGCATAAGTACTCATACTGTTGTTTTTTTTATTATTATTATTAAATACTCGCTGTTACCCAAGGCTTTGCCCGAGTGTATACGAGGGTCAAACTGAAAGTTCTTAGAACTGGCCACTTATAAACAATATAATAAAAAAATAATTCTAAAATTTGAAAATAGAACTCTGGCGATATTACTGAGTATATATTTCATTCATTTGTCATTACTTATATGATTTGGCGGCAAATTGAAAATTGTCTGTGTCACGTCAATATGAATTTAACACAAGAAAATTTTCGTGCAATGATTTTTTATGACTTTCGACGTCATTTAAGTCAACAAGAAAGTTATGATAGACTACGATTGGCCTTTCACGATGAAGCCTAATCTCGTGCGAATATTTACAACTGGTTTAATGAGTTTAAACGTGGTCGCACTAATCTCACTGATGATTTACGTGAGGGACGGCCTTCTACGGCGACGACTGAAGATAACATCTGTGTTGTGCGGCGTATTATAGTGACTGACAAAAGAGTGACCTATCAGCAGATTCGGACAAGCTTAGGCATCGGTATGAGTCAAGTGCACAAAATCCTCCACGAACATTTAGCGGTCAGGAAGCTTTGCGCCTGGTGGATACCTCATAATTTGACTGAGGCTCAAAAACTCCATCGTGTGGATTGGTGCCGTAAAATGATTGAAAGATTTAACGGAGGTGACTCAAATGCTGTGTTCTACATACTAACAGGTGACGAAAGCTGGATTTACTGTTATGATCCTGAAACCGGCAGACAATCTGCTCAGTGGGTGTTTCCTTTCGAGGAGTTGCCAACTAAAGTGAAGAGAGATCGAAGTGCGGGAAAAGAAATGGTGGCCTCGTTCTTTGGAAGGATAGGTCATTTCGCAACAATTGTGTTAGAGGATCAAAAAACAGTTTCTGCAGAATGGTACACTACCAATTGTTTGCCACTTGTCTTGGAAAAAGTTCGAGAGAAACGACCTCGCAGTAGGATCCTCCTTCACCACGACCACACACGCCTCGTCGCACACCGCCAAGCGATGATCAACTATTTGGCGACATCAAACGTTGAATTACTGGGTCACCCGCCGTATAATCCCGACCTCGCGCCTTGTGATTTTTATTTATTTCCAAAAATTAAAGAAAAACTTAAAGGAAAGCGGTTTATGAATGCTGAAGAAGCGGTGGCTGCGTATCGCGATGCCATTGAAGAGGGACTCTAAGGACGAGTGGGCAAAGTGCTTTTCCCAGTGGTTCCATCGCATGCAACGGTGTATTGACGTGAATGGACAATATTTTGAAAAGATATAATAAAACTAATAACTGGCTAATGTTATCAGTTTTTGATTTTCTAAGAACTTTCAGTTTAACCCTCGTAGTATACATAGAAAACAGGCTACGGTATGGTATATCCGTGTAGTTCTACAAATCTTCGCAAAGATTTTCTGGTTATGCGTGAAAATGTAATTTAGACATTTAAATAGACCCAGCGATGGATAGACAGACAGAGTAACTTCCGTATTTATAATAATGATTATGTATACATTAATATTATAGTCATGGTGGCCTAGTGGTTAAAACACCAGCTTCTCAAGTATGAGCGTGCGCTTTCGATTCCAGGTCAGGCAAGTACCAATGTAACTTTTTAAAAGTTATATGTACTTTCTAAGTATATCTTGGACACCAATGACTGACTACAAGGTGAAGGAAAACATCTTGAGGAAACCTGGACTTTAAGTCTGACATCGCCAACCCGCATTGAGCAAGCGTGGTGATTACGCTCAATCCTTCTCTGTATGGGAAGACAAAAAGGTTGATGATAATGATGATACATAATTATACTATTATGATAAGGATGGTGCCTGCCACATACAGGGTGTATGTAGCAGGCACCATACTATAATAAGTATTTTATATTACTTTGCCTAGTAGCATGTTTCAACCGAAGCAAGCTATAACAACAACAATTTATTAAAAACTTTGAACACTGTTTATAACATTTTTTCTGGCTATGGTTTGGTTTTTACACTAAAACGGTAGGTACTGTCTCGATAAAACTGCATTGATCATATTGACTGTCTACGTCCACAAGATTGGTTGCTGGTTGATTTTGCGAAGTAATCAACAGCGCCGGCGCAGTCTATTGTTATATAACTGATTACGTATTGTCTGCGCCATGTTTTTCATGCTTCATGGAATCTTATTTTGTAGCTTGCTGTGTGGTATTGCAGAATTAATGTTGTACAGCCGATAGCACAACAAGCTACTACAATTTATTTATCCGATTTTCAACTTTATCTCTAAAGACTTAAGGCTCAAGGTAGATTGGGAATATCTGACAGTTTTGGGTAGCTTGAGGTCTGCTGTCGTCCGTACTATTTATACGTAACTAGCTGAGCCGCGCGGTTTCACCCGCGTAAGTTTCGATCTCGTGGGTATAAAAAGTATCCTACATTCCCGCCAAGCTCTATAAAGAATAGAGGTAAACAAACCAATTTAGGGTGAAGTTAATAGGTATTACGTAAACGTGACTTATTAAGCCATAAATGTAAACAAATAAAAGTTTATGGTAAAATAACATTTAATAACTCTACAACATCAAACATTTTTGAAGATGTCCGTCACACCAAAATGAACTTAATTGTCATTTATATAAAGTTTTCGTATAAATGACAAAACAGTTTAGTAATATTATACTTCAAATTGGTTCTTATTGAGATTAATAGTCGGTATTTTATGTAAGTGTTTGGCTCCTGGCGCCATATCTCAATCTCAGTAATGTGAAATACGGCCCACTCCATCTCGAAGAGAGGAAGCCAGTGCCCCAGTAGGGAGAACATTATAGACCCAGTTGAGACTCACTCAACTGCTGGGTCTTCTGAGACTTTTTCACTGAGAGAATGACCTGACACCATACCCTATTGCACTTGTTTAACATTTTGCTAAATAATTATGAATTGGTTGGTGATGGAGTTACATTCAAATACAACTTTATTTACTTATATTTTTTTCTTTTTCAGGAAAGTGCAGAAACGCAGAAGACATATACGTACGCTCAGCTGGAGAAAAATGTAGCAGTCTTCGCGACTTCATTAGTAAAGAAGTTTGGTTTGAAGCCAGGTGATGTCGTGGCAGTCATGTTGCCGAATTGCCCCGAGTTCCCTGTTGTGGCATTTGGGAGCTTACAAGCGGGATGCGTGCTGACAACTGTCAACCCTATTTATAAAGAGTGTGAGTTTACTTTTATTTGTTGATGGTTTGAGAAGGGGACTTGTTTTTTTTTATAATGTTGAGCTGTAGACGTAGTATTATTATTTGGTTACTGTGTGGCGGAGCATTTTATGAAGTTATCAAAACTCCAAAAATATACACGATCGTGCATAAATTTATTTTATTTTAAAATTTCTGCGTATCAAAAATTCCCAAGAGCAAATATTTTGTACTAGTAGAAAATGACACGTTAGCAAAATGTCATGTTAGAAAATCGTTCTACAAGCTAATGCTCCTTCATAAAACAAAAGTACGTAGATAATACCATAAATAAAACGAGATTTTTTGAAGGAATAATATTGCGGAAAACTAAGTGAGCAATCTTTATAAAATTCAGTCATAATAGTTTTTGTTGAGTTCATTCCACAATGTAGAATAGAATCACTCAATAGGAGGCATTGGTATTGGTTTTTTTTTTTTTACCATACCATACTTTCATATTCAACTGCCTTCTGGCACGTTTTGAATTTAAAGTTTAGGATTGATATTCACCATATATCTTCATCATTATTCGTTTACGAAGTACCTAATTGATTTGGATAAATGGATACTCATGGAATAATAAGGCCAATTACGGCCGTTCAAAAATTGCCATCGCGGACGGTATTTCACGTCCACACGGCGGGGTATTGGTAAAGTTTTCAACTAGCAATAATCGCACCTCGGATTAACCTCATTGGTTACGATATTGCCTCTGCGCAAAGTTAACTCCATTAAATTTTTCGACCGACCCAACCAAACCGCGGTAACGAAACCATAGCGAGATCTAATTCGATCCCAACGCCATCTATCGAGTAAGGAGGTAAACTTTTACACTGCTTGCTTGTTTCCATACAATTTTAATTAAGGTCACACCAAGGATAAAAAAACGTGTTTAAGTAAATAAGTAAAAATATATGAGTTCATTTTGTTACTTAAAAATAAGATTTGTTTGGAGATTGTTGCAAAATTGCAAAAAAAATCAGCGTTGTTTGATCGTGTGATTATTATGCCATGTAAAATCTTTTTATGACGATAATTAAATTTCAAGGTAATTTTTTTTTATGATGTTGTTCAAATGGTAAGGAGAGAAGAAAATGAATTGAACAAAGTAAGATATAAGTATCCATCGTAATATTTATAAGTCAACAATGGATATATCATAATAATTATAAGTCAATGGATATTGACGGTACGGTTAGAGCAGTGGTTAAGCAATTGACTGCTGAGCTGCGTGTCGCGGGTTCGATTCCCGCACGGGACAAATATTTTAGTTCCGGGTCTGGCTGTTTGTGTATGTGAGTTTATATGTTAGTAAAAGTACCCACGATACAGGAGAAATTACTAGTGCGGGGCAACGTTTAAAAAAAAAACTGAAACACTGAATGAATGAATTAGAATGCGTTTTATAAAGGACAAGCTTCTGTAAAGACTAAAATGAACTAAGTAGGTATATTTTCGATATATTGCAGACAAGGGGAAACAGTACCCGTTACCAAATATTATTATGACAAGAGAATGCACCAATACGAAGAAAAGCAGTGGAACAGTAAATTTTTTTTGTTTAGTATTTTTGGTAGGAATATCAATACCTACCTACCTACCCTATGGAGAGGCTTTCGATATCAACTTTGTTACTGAATTTACTATCTGTAAGAATATGTAGGTATTTAAATAAACAAACATTTATTAAAATTATAATTTTACATGCCAATTTGAATCATCTCAAAGTGTCATGCTCATGAAAGTCTTATAAAATACAGAAACCCATTTGGTATTTACAGATCAACAGTAACATTTCTGTATTAATTTGTAATCTAACGTTAGAAGTGTAGGCACATAACATGTAGGTAGATACATACACAATAAGATGTTAGTAATTAAGTAAAATTCTTCAAGTCAATTAGATAAAGCCCGCGAAGTGAAGTTTGGATGTAGGTAAGTTAAAAAGGCAAAGATAATTTGAATAATTTAATAGATACAGGAGATTTGATTAGGTAAGAGTACCACAAGGGTGCGTTTTGGGCCCTTCATTTTTTCTAGCCTACATAAACACTATAAACCCTTTTTTGGCGTGGATGGGAAATCACATATGATATCTCCCGCTCTGGGCGGAAGGGCGTGTCAGACTTTTACTGACTACAATCCACCCGAGTTCTTTCACTTCTCTGTACTCCGGTGCCACGGTTTCTCTTTTAACCAGCCCGCAACCCTGACCAAGACATCGGTCTTCGTGGACCCCGTCATGATGTGCCGACATCTCATTAGAGGCGCGTGTGAAATTCAACGCGCCGTACACTATGACGTTTGAACCCTGTACTTACTATTCACTAAGGATAGCACAAAAGTAAAACATGACTGATTAATTGAAGTTGTTTCCCGAATCATTAAGTTATATTATGCACACACAACTTAATTCTTTCTAATAATTTCAATGATTCCAAGCAATCATTCTAATTAGGGTTGTAACGGAGCTTCGCCTCTGCTTCCGTTACTGCGGAAGTTCCGCAAGAAATCGTATCTTCGCTTCCGCCTCCGACTCCACACAGTTTTAGCGGAGTTATAACGGAGGTTTATTTGCGTATTTATAAAATAAATAACGCGCAAGCTACGACTCTCGACAACCGTCCGGCCGCGTTTGAGCGCGAAATGGTCAAGAATCAATTAGTGCGAGACGGGAATGCTGCAAATACAATTTGTTTCTCCTTACTAGAAGGTAATATTTTTTTATCAAGTGTACTACTACTGTACGTATTTAAAATAAAAAAAGAAATGTTTTAATTAACCATCAATTTCAATTTTTTCTATTTCTACTTTCACCTCCGCCTCCGAGGTTAAACTCGTCGCCTCCGCATCCGCCTCCGCCTCCGCTAACAAGACCTCCGTTACAACCCTAATTGAATACATACCCTAATAAATACCCTAATTGATAATATTTAGCAGGAAAACATGAACATTGAGTACAAATCGACACAGCTAAACTTTAAAGGTTGACTTAGTAGCATTATAAGTCATTGACATAGCTTAGGTTATCTGCTTATAAATTATATTTAAATTGCAAAATACGTAGATGATAAGCGACCATTAAACAATAACAATCAGAATCAATATTTCATTCGATTATTAAAAAAATGCTGTCCTTTGCATTATAATTGCGGACTTATTGTAATTTTCTTTAAAAAAGGTACTATTATTAGGTATTTACTCGGTGGTAGGCCATAACATCGGCTATTGAATGTTGTTGTGTTGGGTGTTTGGCCGTGGAGGGTCTCCAGATCAATCTCCCTCTGGCGCAGCAACGTTGGTCGTGTTTTTGGCTTTAACAATGCATCATCTCCCTCAACTACCGTCTTCCTTCCTATTCACTGATTTTTTTTTTGAGTGAATAGGCTTTTAATAAACTAGCGCGCTTTACCATCAACAATTGCATCACTGCTTACCATAAGCCGGGATGCGGTAAAACAAAAAAAAAAAAACCTTTCAAGCCTTTTTAATCACTTAAAATTAAAAATTAACAATTTGATCTTTATAGAAAGCTAAATATTTCGACCAAAATAAATGCCGTATTTTGTATGTAAATACGATATAATAGCTCTTTGATATTAGAACCCTTGCGGGGCGATGGTAACAACAATTGGCTTGTATCCTAAAAAAATAATTTAAAGTCCATCAGATAGATTTATAAAAAATATTGAACACGTATTTTTTATTTTTTCTTTCATTCAAATACTTAGGAAGATATATTGATTTGAAATGTCGCATGACGTCACGCCGTGGTCCAAAATATAGCACGGCGTGACGTGTATCAGCCCCCACTCCGTAACTTTAATACGCTACTTATATCTCAGTAGTTTTTGGTAATTACGACAAAATAAAAATACGGGTCTTAATTTTTTTTATTATCTATAAGACGGACTAATTATTTTTTTTAAATTTTAAAACAGACTTTATGGTATTGTTACCAAATGATCACCAATTAAGTTTAATATTGTTACATACTAAAAGGAAAAAAAGATCCCACGACTAGAATGGTAATAATTTTTTATTTGTGTAGGTACGTTTAAAACACATAGGTACGATTGTGTTGAATATGTGATATCAACGCCACACAGTATATCCTGCCATGGTCGCGAGTTGTTCGAAAGTCTGGCATAGACTAGTGATTAGTGAAGGAACACAGGTGGGTCTTGGTCACTAAAAGTTTGACAGGCCTTTCCGCTCCATCCAGAGTGGGAGTGTTTTTTTTTTTTTTTTTTAAATAATTATAAACTAGCACTTGACCGCATTCCCGCCTGATGGTAAGCAGTGATGCGATCGTTGATGGTAAAGCGCGCTAGTTTATTAAGAGCCTATTCACTCAGAAAAACTGAGCGAATAGGAAGGGAGACGGCAGTTGAGCGAGGTGATGCAATGTTAAACCCAACAACACGACCAACGATGCTGCGCCAAAGGGAGATTGATCTGAAGACCCTCCACGACCAAACTCCCAACACAACAACATTTGGCGCATCGTACCCAGCACACATCGCAACACAACTGCTCAGACCCGTCCTCCGTGCGGCTTCACCAGACATCATGCCGGAACACGACAAATCGCTTGGCGGTAAGACTTTGTCTGGTGGGTGGTAACTTCTGGCATAGACTAGTGAAGGAACACAGGTGGGTCTTAGTCACTAAAAGTTTGACAGGCCTTTCCGCTCCATCCAGAGTGGGAGTAATTCTTTGATGATTTCGTCATGTCTTTTTTTGGCTTCTGTTTTCGAGACGTTTTACCTACTTGGCACTTAAGATGAGCATTAGTATGAATGTTTGTTATGATTTCTGATTTTTCACAAGTCATCATGATGCTAAAGATTAAATATTAAAATGAAGAGCAAATAGGGTAATTAATAAATGTCATGTTATGCCTCTGCGATAAGATAGTACCATTTTCTTTAATATCGCAGACAGACTGTATCGTACATTACGATAGAGCCTTCGGCGACTCCAGCAGAGTAAATAACACATTCATATTATAACTATAACAATATATGAACTGATAAGTCTTTATGCTTTTATCATGTCATTATCCTATTGTAAAACAATATAGTGTTTGATAATACCGGAGTTTTTATCGTTTTGTTTTCGAGTAGATAAGCTATCAGCCCGTTTTTTTCTGCGAACATTTCTTAATATATTTTAGTACTATATGTTTCAGAAATATGTGTGCATGGGACGAATAGGATAGATAGAATTTAGCCATACTGCAACAACAATAGCCCACTTCCTCAATCCATTGGCTTTTAACCAAGACACGTGTTGGGACACGGTCAGTATAGAGTTCCGTTAAGTTCCGTAGTTTCCCATCTGCCACAACAAGTGTGTCCCAAAAATATTTGTTACATTACTAAGTACTTAATTACTAAGTACGGAATCTTAAAAACTGTTACTGCGACTCTGTTAGGGCATTTACATAATATACCTACTGTAAGCTACAGCTCAGAAATGAAAAAGGGTTTGCAATAAAACTGAACACGTTACTAATACAAAAACATATTTATTATCCTTTCCACATTAACCACCAAGACACTTAACCTCCAGAAAATAACAGTAGGGTGAGTGGGGGTAAGATGGAATGCATTTTTGATGAGATAAACAGTGTTGATAGTTAAACTGTTGTAAAACAAAAGAATTTAAGTCAATTGCATCAAATGATGTTTTGGGTAAAAAAGTACAATCAACTTGTTTCTATAAAGTTGACAGCAATCTTTTTGAAACAATATTTTATGAAAAAAACGTTAGTAAAATTGGTCTTAAGAAAAATAATATGTAGGGGAAAGATGAAATGCTGAAGGGGTAAGATTGATATAGTAACTAAAATCGTATTCATTGTCATTATGCTTGTGTGGTAATCAATAAACCTTCTGCTTCAATAACCTAAATAATTTGAAAATGAGTTACACTAAAAATTCGCATTCTAAAAGCAATAAAAATACATTTTTCAAATAAAATATATCGTTCTTACCCCGTTGAAACGGCTGGCAGTCAGGGGTGCTCAACATATTATAGATATTAAATAAATTAAATAATCATGCTCATAGATCACTGTCAAGTCTATAAATAAACCACACGTTTTAATTTAGTACCAAGTAGCCTATATTATAATTATTTTTATTAAATAAACGACACGACAGCAGAATACAATTAAATATTATTAAAAATATTATTTCAAAGGAGGTAACATCACAGTTAAATAAAATCAGTCCGTTATAAGTACTCCTTATAAAACTAAAAATAACTAACCACTTATCAAAAATATAAAGTTTGGCTTTATCAGATCAGTTGGTAATCCCGCAAAGCAGAAATAAGTACTTAACTAAAATATTTAAAAAATCATCCACTCGTATTTATGCGTCTCCTAATAATTAACAAAAAAGATAAAAAATAAAACTAGGCACTCTTTCCTTTATAAACATTATTAAACAGTATTATTATAATCACTGCCAAATTGACATTACAAGACGACAGGTATGTTATATAACTTAGCTGCTGCGTAGTTAATTCTCTACTCTCTGTATTGCAATCGCTAAGTCCTCAGCAATATAACAAGTAGCCCGTAACGATTTTCTTATGTAGTTACGAGGCATTTTGATCCTAAAACAAAACTAAAAAGTTATCTATATTATTATACAAGTTGAATTTCCCTACCATGGACGATTTACATATCGCAAATTATGTAATTAGAATTATCTACATAATTCTAGACCTCTTATCGTAGAATTTAATTATCCACTCAAAAATCAGTTGAAATTGGTACATTTTAATCGTGTAAGTATTGTACTCATGTACAGAGCGTCTGACTTTTTTAATCCGACGGTTTAACACTAGAAAGTCTAGAATTATGCACTAATGAATGACTCTTGATACAAGTTTTTAATACGATATTGTGGAAGAGATATTACCGGGTATTTTAGATTGAGGGCCCCTGACTTTTTGTAGGAGTTTCGTAAACGGGGTAAGATGGAAAGTTTTATATTATCATCTTACCCCTTTAAATTATGCAGGGGAAAGTTTGAAAGCCACCATAAATCTTAAAATACGTGAAATATAGTAATCACCACATTATAGAGCATATTACAGTTTAAATCTAATTACGAATATCAAAACAACATGTTTGTTCCTTACCTGAGTAAGGAGATACAGCGAGCGGGGTAAGAACGAAAAACTCAATTTTTCGCGGGAAATGTACTGTTCGGGAAAATGTCAAATAATACACCAGCACCTTCACTCAGCGACTGACACAGGCTGCGGGGTGGGGCAAGATAAACTGATGCTCACAATGATATTGCCAGCATTAAAACAAGTCCCCGGTATTGGGCGTTATTAAGTTTTTTTTACCTTACCCCGTTTTTCATCTTACCCCCACTCACCCTACTCAAATATATTCGTCGCCGGTCCGCGTCTCAAACTCTCAAGCAAGAAGGCGGGCTGTCAGTTGTCTACCATAGATAATGACAGGCCAGTAGGCCTAGTATGAGTTTTCATTACGAAACTCGATCGTCGATAATGAGCGCGTTTGATTCAGCGATTGGCCCGCTTCAAGGTCGTAAGAACTCTCAACCAATGAGAGCGCCAAACGCGCTCGATATCGACGATCGAGTTTCGTATTAAAAACTCATACTAGGCCTACATGTCGAGTGGCCAGAACGAATAATTTACTGTAGGGTTACCAGGTGTAAGCTAACAATACATAATATATACAGGGCATATCTTCACATAGTTTACGTTAATAGATGCTACTTCACAGCTATAGTTGGAATATTCTACATTATGTTTTCTCATTTCATATTCACCGAAGCCAGGGTTTGCAGAATACTGTTTCTGGCCACTTGTTCGGACTACTTCTTCAAAATTATTCATGTCGAATAATTATTGAAGGCAAATCCTAGTTACACGGTGGAGTTTTGCGCGGCTCGGGAGGAGTACCGTCCTGTCCTCGTGACAGCGATCAGCGGCGATCTCTCCCGTCCGGCCCTGTAGGGTAATTACGTAACGCACGTGAAAGTTAAACAACATTCATTGCGTTATTTACGTTTTTGAGCTGACACATTTTCGAACAAATGAAGCATTGGATTGGGAATTTGCTTCGAAATAATAGCACGCGTTACGCAGTTAGAGTGCTGGTCCAGGCCATGGTTTGGAGCGAGAGAGATTTCTAATGTTAGTCCGATTGAAGTCTAGGTACTTACTAACAATAAGGAATTTTTTTATGCCGGTTTTCCATTTGTAATTACTTTTTCATAACCGAATGACCTTAAAATGTTTCCAAAAGCAAAACCTTTTAAATTTCTGCAAGTCATTTGCATCATCATCATTATCATACAGTAATCTACTGTTGGACTTTGGCCTGTCATAAATATTTCTTCGGCATCTTATCCCGCGCAGATACTCGTTTCACCTAGCTTGAGGGCGCCCTACATTATGCAAGTCATTCCTTGTAATCTTCATAAATTATTATTTCATTTCCCCCAAAATAATTTGATTTCATTAATTAATTTTAACGCTATCAATCGAATTTAAGGTTTGTTTTAGCGATTGAATCAATTTTTCGCTCTACCGGTGCTGCAACCTTTGCATTGATTAATCAACATCTAGTGATACACAGATTTCATTTAGCTATCTTTAATTGAGATTGCTATTATAAATAGGGTATTTGACTAAAAAAAAAAAACTAATTAGTAATCTTAGGATAATCGTAAAATCCCATATTTTAATAATATATCATTATTTTTTCGATAAGTACTAAATTATTAATTTTTTTTAACATATTTAACTTAGGTTACTATGAACGATTGATGGTTGATAAATTTAATCAAAATTGGATACACTGATAAAAGAAAACTATTGTTAGTTTGGCATTACGCTTCCCGCCATTCGAAAAGAGAAGTTTTCAACAACTGTTGCTTGTAATATTATTTCGTAAGTTTAATTATTCTTTCCATTTATTTAACTTTTAAATTATGCCTCCTACCTGTAACACCCGTTACAAAAAAGTGTATTCGTTTGTTTGGCGATTAAGTTATTGCACGTATTATAAAATGCTTTTAAGAAAGTAAGGATAAGATTGATATTATATGAAGATTGGCCTTTTTGTTTGTGAAATTTTGGCGGGTAACAGTGTGTAACACCCGTTACGTAACGGGTAAAGAAATAACCAAAAGAAAAAAAAACGGTTTTCGAGACACAAATTGATTAGTAAATAGCTGTATAAATTTGAATTTGGAATTCTAAACCAAAGAGGAGATATTTGAGATCAAAGTGGCCAGTACGACAAAACGCCAATTTCATATGTAAGGGCCTAATATGTTGACCAGACACATTCTTCGAAATTTTGAAATGGATGAACCAAATGCTTCAAAATCATTCAAATTGATAGTGATGGTGTGTTATGCAATTTGGGTTGCTTTAAGGTGCAGTGACATTACAAACTATTTAAGTGATTAAATTGGCCTTTACGTGGTTTTAGATAAGTAAGTAATACTAGACTATATACGTCTGATTAAAAGTCATGAACCGGACTTGATGTTCACAGATAAAAATGTAATCATGTACCTACTAACATCACGATCGTCAGTCCAAGAATAAATGGCGATAAAAGTAGATAATGGTGACTTTTATCATTTTCGTAGTTTAATAAACCCTTAGCTACGATTAAGTGGCTTACGAAGTTATCATCTTATCAATTAGATAATATATTTACATATGATTGTGTTGTTGGTCATTGATAGCAAGATATTGACAATGCGGTATCTACTAAATGTATAAGTATGGTTGCACCAAACAAACTTATTGAATTACATACGTCCACAGTGCTTGCAGTGTATATATAGCTTTTAAAGACGCCAGTGTGGCTAACATGAGTTTTCATTACGAGACTCGATGATACGCATCGACCGCGTTTGGCGCTCTCATTTGTTGAGAGTTCTTACAACTTTGAAGCGGGCCAATGGATGAGTCAAACGCGGTCGATATCAATAATCCAATTTTCGTAATGAAAACTCATGGTAACCACACTGCACATCAATCTACTACAATCTATCAAATTTCTATAATAATTTTTAGCTTAGGATTAAAGGTTCATTGGGAAAAGGAGATGTTTCAGAAATGTATGGAGCCTGGGCCAGCACATTGTACAGTTAATGCTAGGTATAGCTGTTATGCTATAGTTAACTGTTTTTAATGTTAATTTCCTATATTTTGGCTTAATTTTTATACAGATTCAATTTAACTCGGGCAAGGAGTGCAACATAACTACTAATGAATATGGTGGTCAGCAATAAGTGAAACAAGATTTTGACAGTGGCATTTCATTTACGTGTCATGTATCTAAGGCTATCGTGTCTATATTATCTACCATATGACTGCGAAAAAAACAAAACATGAATTCCGAACATACGACCCATTAAATAAACACAATCAACTCAAATCAACACTCGACACGAACACAACGGGAAAATAGAACTGTCAAAGTCGCCAATCAAAATCATCATACCCACTGTCATGGCTACCTTAATAAAGGGTTATCTCACTAAATAATGTTTCAAATAATTAATTATATATACTTGTATTTTATTCAAATTAATTTAGTAGTATTTTTTATGAAAATCTTTTATGTTTTTCTTTTTATCTATATAGCGTACATAGTGGTGGCCCAAAATGAAACATCTTCTTTGATAGATTTGGCTAGCTTGAAACTGTACTTATTACTTCTTACACCGTTTTTATTAAAAAATAGGGTCGGTTGTATACATCGTTACAATCAACCTTATTCTTATGATATGTTAGTGTCATATTATTTGGATGTCATCTACATATATAGCTGTGTAGATGACATCCAAATAAAGGCCAATTTTATCACTTTAATAGTTTAGTAAATAGTCACGGCAAAGGGCAAGGCTTGAAAAGACTAAAAAACTAAAGACATACTAAATAAAGAGTATCGACATTCATATTGATAGCGAGAATCGTGTTTTAAAGAAAAGAATCGACACACTACAACATTTAATAACTTGTTAGTAAAATCTAGTAATTTAGAATAATTTTTACCTTATTCAAATCCACCAAATGGATATTTTAATAATTACTGTGATAGGCTAACTACTTGATGAAAATCAAACACTATTTATTTAAATTAGGTTGAGAATCAGCACTTTTCACACGTAAAATTACAAAATACAGTCATTGAAAACGCCCGCTTTTCACTTACGTGAAGAGCGAGATTAATAATATTTAGGGCTTTCTTATCTAAGATTTTTTATCTTGTTTAAGTCAAACACATTATATATTTTTCTCTTTTTTTACAGACGAACTCGCCAACCAAGCAACCATCACAGAGCCAAAAGTCTTCGTAACGCTCCCAGAATGTTACGAAACCGTCTTAAAATCCCTAAAAGCAGCAAAGATACAAGCCAAAATAATCCTAGTTGATAATACCAGTAAACCAGTTCCTAGTGGTGTAGTGAGATATTCAGAAGTTGCAGAATCGGGTGAAGCTGATTTTGGTGTATTAGATAAAATAACTAGGAAAGGAGGTGATGTGGCTTGTATACCATTCTCAAGTGGAACTACAGGGTTACCTAAAGGCGTTGAGATTTCTATTGATAATCTATTGGCAGGAATGGAGATTATGCACCAGAAAGAGAACTGTTTTCCGATCATTGCACACGGTAAGTTTGAAAAACTCACTTCGTACACATTTCAACACTAAGCGATGACACGCTAAGGTAGAGCTCTGTGAGGTAGGAGCCTGGGCTTTGGGCGTCGTTGGAGAGAAAAACACGGAACGACCGACATTATTATTTCGGTTTGATGACATCAACAATAGGAAATTTTAATTTACTAATTCAATCATGGAATCTACATAAGTCTCATTGCTTATCTACGAAGAAATTCTTTACAGAGATACTGATCATACTATGCTGTACTTATCAAACTCAAGCTATGTTATTGTCTATATTTATTTAAACTAGTATGATACAGTTAACGTACATATTTGTTGTATATTCTATGTTAATAGTACATTGTAGACTACCTATACTATTTCTCTCTCCTTCCCCTTAGTTTTCCATCCAAAGGTTGTCTGTTAAAGATCGCTCTTAGCAATAAGACCGCCCATTGTGTCATCCTTTGTAAAATCTTTATATTTTTGTTCTGTAATCTATATAGTGTACATAATAAAGAGTATTATATTCTATTCTCTTCTCTACGTGTATTATTTTTGATAATTTCAGATGGTTTCCAAGATATTCTCCCAGCATTCCTGCCCTTCTTCCACATATACGGCCTCGTTGTTAGTCTCTTGGGACATCTTAGTAAAGGTTGCAAGTTGATCACTATGGCTAAGTTCTCTGCCAGTTCATATTTGGATATCTTAAAGACCCAGAAGACTACCTTGCTTTACATCGTACCTCCTGTTGGTGAGAAATTTTGTATTTTTTTCATTTGTTATGATCATCATTTCATCAGAAAGACGGCCTTCCTCAAGCACCTCCACTGATTGGCTTTGTTCTTGTCGCGTGCAACAGGTTTGTGTGGCTTTTAGAAGGCCGTCGTCCACCAAGACCCTCCTTGTGGGATGCCTTCAACATATTTTATTTATTATCTATAATTAACATAGTTCTCTCTGTAGCCTCCTTTTTAATAGTTATCTGCTGTAAGACTTTGTTAAGAGGGCATGTATAATTATTATTGGCACCTTCCGAGGCAACTAACGTGCAACAATCAGCGTTACTATTATGCTGATTGTTACACACTGCTTTATCATCTACGTAAATATTTTCCCGTAACATATGCTAGTAGGATGTTGTACGTCAAAAATAAAAATCTAAACAGCACTAAGTTCAACCTGTCAAGATCCTTGAAACTACATGAATTGCTCCTCGGTTAGCATGCATTGTGCGTTACCTACCTATTTTTTTTAAATAATCTATTCAATTTCTATCTCGTTGCAGCGATCCTCCTGGGTAAGCACCCAGATGTGAATGAATCGCACTATCGTCACGTTAGACACATCGTTTGCGGCGCCGCTCCATTGGCTGCAACAGACGTTGAAGCTATCTTACAAAAGAGTAAAGTAAGTCGTCAGTTTAAACTAACTTTGCTCTCTAGAGTCATCGATGGACATAGGTGGAAATGTGGAACTCCAGCCTAGTCAAATTGGCTACCCTGGAACGGCCAGTAGGTTATGGATTTGGAGCTATGACGCAAACTATACTCTGTGTCAAAAACGTGCAGTAAAAGTAACCTTTACGCTTCCACCGAGGACGCCCTGAGAAAACGACCCGCAATTTCATGTCTGCCTTCCCTTATCCAAATTTACTTGGAATCAACCCAAACTATTTTTCTCCCATTCTACCCTTGTAAACTACCACGTTAGTATTCAGTCCCTTTTCATTCATATTATCCACGTAGAATCTATTTAGATGTTGTTTTTTTTTGTTGTTGCTGTAATTGCATTGGAGATTGCACATGACATCACGACACTGTATTCTCTGAAGGAGTAGACAGTGGTGTATCTCAGTAGGTACGTCATTTTCTTAGATAAATGTAAATCCCATAAAAAGATGATCATGTGATTGTTCAGTATAATCATTATATTCATTAATGGGGAAGGTGAAAGATGATGATAGAAAAATGACGAATTTTCCGAGAATTAATAGATTTAGGAAAGAGAGTGAATAATAAGGCGAAAGTTGAAAAGATAGAACAGTCTGTTTTGTATAAATATTACCATGAACACTTAGGTTAAGCCAGCTCAAAGTAAACGTTCAAAAGTGTCAATCCCAAGTATAAGCTGTACCGTTCTTGCGTAGCCCACTATCAAGCATAAACGGAATGAATCATTTTGAAGAATATTACTATATACATTGTTTCATATTGTGTTCGTAAAACTTATATGCTCAACCACGTAAACAACAAAGTTGTTGAATTGTCAAATTGTCTTCAAAAATTTCATATAAATAAATTGAATAGCCAGAAGAAAAGGGGTAACTTACATTTGCGTCATTTTATATTTGTCGTCCACTTACATGTTCATTGACCTTATGACTTATGTCCTCTGGTCTTGATGCATTGTTCTATCCGATCTTATGTTTCGTTTAATAATTTATATAACTTATTGTTATCGATAACGCCTATCTAGCTTTATGAAGACCTCCAACAAGTTCTTGTACCGGAGTCCGGCAAGACACTATCTACCAGATAAGCCGATATATATTAATCCGTACTTAAACCGGAAAACAAGCTATAAAAGTTTTATAATTACGTATAAATTATAATGATTGAACTATGTCATCAAGAATGCCTACAACAAAATTTATAAAAGAACCTGCCCGTCACTGAAATTTGAATAAAATTTCTTGTGCAGTTCATCGCATCGCCTGCTCGCCCTATTACTTCGTTTTCCGGCTTTACTTCTTTTGCTTGTCTCCTAAGTATTCCAGCGTGCTGTTAAACAGCCTAAATGACTTTTCTCGAGAATTCGGCTTTCAAACGCAAAAGTAATTTTATTATCCAACTTGATGTTCCAGAGATTTGGCCGTTCAAAAAAAAACCTCTGTTTAATTGCTAAAATAGTATCTAGTAGTATTTATTTTTTTATTTTGCCCGTCTTCTAAGAATCCTTGCGTGTGTTTACCTATCACCTTCCATCTGAATTGGTCGATAAATAATGTAACTTCTCTTTTCCTGTCTACTTATGAAAACTCAGACACCTAACGTTATCAACCTTTGGACTCAAACGTAATTGCCTGTTATCTATACGAAATATGCTCTTGTCCCAATTATTTAAATCAGAAGCTATTAACTTTAACTATGGAGACATGCCTGTTACCATAACAAGGTAGAGCAATAGGTTCGTCCTTGTCCTAAAGACCGTGAATATAAAAACAATGTTATTAATACTGCGACATTGCTTCTTGAAATGTATTGTAACTTGTAAATATTATGAGACATAATTTCGTACTAACAGTACCAAAAACTTTCATTTAGACAGTCAATAACAATCATTGCGTTATTTACATTGATGAGCAGACAATTTATGAGAAGAAAATAAGCAATGTATCAGCAAAATCATTCAAAATTATTGATATTTTTTAATTAATAATTTACCTTAATGTTACCTCGTTTTTCAGCAAGCCATCGAGTTCAATCAAGGCTTCGGTATGACGGAGACGACGTCACTAGCTACAAGTACTTTCAAGGGCACTCAGAACGTGAATTTCGATGCCTGTGGCGTTCCTATGGCCAGTTTCCAGCTGAAGTTTGCTGATCCAATCACTGGACAACCCGTCCCTATTGGACAAGTAAGTAGTATACAAATGTTAGTAGCTTTGCCACGCAGGTGAAGCTACTAACATTTGGTCCGAAATGATCCTAGGAGAACGGCAGTTCAGAAGTCAGTTCTTAGTAAGCTAAATTTCATATGAATGTGTTTCGCCGATTAGGAGTCAAAAAGTAACAGACCGACATGCGGATATAATTATTTCAATCATATAATTTTAAAATCAATTATCGAACATATAAAAATAGTTGGCGAAAAGCTAAAAGGAACTTTTATGCCCAAACTAGAATATCCAAAGCAACTTGGGGTCTATTATTCCTTACTTTAAAAACTATATATGGAGCTACCTACTTAGGACGTATATGCTACGGTGCACCTGTTTGGGCCCATAGGGCCAGCATAGGGGCGGCACCATGTAAACTGCTTCAAAGCCAACGTTTGGCATTGATATTTTTATGCAAGGCGTATAGAACAGTCAGTACTGAAGCTTTACCGGTACTGGCAGGTGTACTTCCAGTCGATCTTGAAGTACAGCGATGTGCTTCAATGTACTACTCCGCGAGGGGGGAGGCCATGAACTTCTATTATCATGAATTTCTAGATTATTTAAACCTCAGACTGAAGTCTGGGAGGATCTCTTAACCGCACGGCAAAGTAGGTGGGATAATTCCATCAAGGTCTCCTCCTATTCTTTCCATCCGTTGGCGATCGGCTGGCTAAGACATGGCTGGAGGTTGATCACTGCGTTGCCCAATTTCTCACAGGTCATGGCAACTTTAAAAGTAATCTGTATTCTTTTAAACTTGTTCCTTCGCCTTTGTGTCAATGTTCTACATCGAACTGTGAATTTGAACAGTCCGGACATCACATCTTGTGGGAACACTCCCACAAGATGTGATGTCCGGACTGTTCAAATCTGAAGAAAAAAGAGATTGCGTTCATTCTGCCTAAGAATACACATTCTTAGGCAGAATGAACGCAATCTCTTTTTTCTTACTCCTCCGCTATTCTTTTCTGATTAATTTCGTTGCGGAACCCAAGACAGATGAATCGTTTCTTCGGGACTCGCCGAGCTTCATTGCTCGGCGTTTTTCTGGCGGTCTCCACTGTTGATTCTGGCTTTCAGGAGTTGCAGTGGGTGGGAAAATGAGTGGCGGGCTTTGTCCCATAAAAAAAAAATGCGAATATAATTTACTTTTGCAGTGGTAATATTACAAGTTTTTTACGTTATAGTAACGTTATCAAGGCACTAGCTTTTGCCCGCTGCACTAGATTTTGCTCAACTAACTCCCTCACTATGGGTTAAAAATATCATAAAGTAGCCTTAGGTATTCAAGTACTGGAAATACAAAAATAATTCTAAGCTGATTTTCTAGTTCAATTAGCAAGTTCTACAAACATCTTGAAGGTAGTCGCTGATAAGAACGATTCTTCATGCGGGTCCTAGTATAAAGTGTTTGGATGCACTCGCAATTAAATAAATATTGTTTTACTTTTGATTTCTACTAACATAGGCTTAAGATTTTTTGTAGAGTACTAACCGAATACGGAATATAACACAATATGAAAAGTTAACCCTTTATTTGTAATTTTACAAATTTTGGAAGATTATCCTCAAAAGACCATGTTTACCTCTCCGCGTCCCAAAAAACACAAGTAACCGCAAGAAATACTCCACGCACACCCGTGTTCTACGAGACACATGCGTGGCAACAAGGTCACGTGTCTTTGCAACTTTTATTCCCTTCTTATTAAGATTTCTGTAGCAAGTTCAAACAACAACCAACTCTTCAGCTTTATAATGTTATAGTACATTACGACATTAGTGCGTAATGATGTTATAACCAATACGCACGTATATCGTACGACGTTTTTTAATATATTTGCGAATTATTGTTATTTATTATTAATAGAAAAAAAAAAAGTATTTTATATTTTGTTCATTTTTTTTTCAAATCACACAGATTGAGCTAGCCCCAAAGTAAGTTCGAGACTTGTGTTATGGGATACTAACTCAACGGTACTATATTTTATAATAGATACATATATAGATAAACATCCAAGACCCAGGCCAATCAGGAAAAGATCGTTTTTTTTTCAAACATGACCTGGCCGGGCATCGAACCCGGGGCCTCCATGTCGCAGGCAGGCGTGTTGACCGCTGCGCCACGGAGACCGACACAATTATTTAAATTATTAGTAAAATTACAATTATTAAGAATAGAAAATTTGAGAAAAATGGCGCGAGGTTTATTTTCTGCCGTAGCTGCGTGAAAATGTTGGCAAAGACGCTAGAGCATGCAGTCAAGTCTTTAAATTACCGAATAAACTGATTTTTTTTTAACAAATACTAATTTAAATACAAATACAAAATTGTTTATTTCAAATAGGACATCCGTTATTTTAAATAAACTCAATCTGTGAATGCGCACTGTTGCTTTCCCGCCATTAGTGTTATTATTTGCCATATCAAACATGGAACAGCGCGCTGCTCACTGGCTGGAGCCGTGCGGCGGCGATCAGTCCCATAATTATTAGAAATGGCAAATAATGCTGTTATGGAATTTGTATGGACTATAACTTAACTATTTGCTTTGATAACACACGCGTTTGTTATGGCCCGCTTTACATATTTAAAACCGGTGGAATTACACCAGCTTTACGAGCAAGAATGCTAAAAAGTTTTTATGTTTTTTTTTTCAGCCTGGAGAAATGTATATCAAGAGTCCAACTATAATGAAGGGATATCACAAAAATCCTAAAGCAACTGAAGAGACCATGACCAAGGACGGTTTCTTCAAGACTGGTGACCTAGGCTACTTCCAACCTGGTGTCGGATTATTTATAACTGATAGGATTAAGGAACTTATTAAGGTAAGAGATGACAAGTATTCGATAGATATGTTCAAAAATTAAACTAACTTTAAGTTCATCGCATCCTTTTCTTTCTATTCCAACAAGAAAAAGAAAGCAGATAAATACCTATTAGTTTTATCCTATCAAATTAGTCCGCGTCTGAATTAAAATTACGGGTTTATCATCACCTCTTTTTAAAGGTGATTATTTGTAAGGACTAAATAAACATTCAACTCCTGACTTTTTCTGAATGAAATAGACAATTATTATTTTTCACCTGCGCTTATGTCAGTTGCGTGCCGCAGAACAAACACACACCTACACACAACCTTACCAGACACACATGCATGCAAAGCACACAATCATCACACATACACACGTACCATATCGCCTATTCCGTGGTCGTGTGCGTCGGTCACGCATGTCGCTGGCACCGCAAGTCTGCAACGCTGTCGTTTGCGGGGTAAACCCACGTTGCTACGCATCAGTGAGTTGTTCAAAACGGCTATAAAACAATAGCACGCTACAGACTATAAACTATTAATTTTTTAAGCGCGCTATAAATAAGAAAGCACGTGGGCATCCTGCAGGCGCTATAATGATTGCAACACACTAGATTTCGTAGCACGTTACTGACGTTACATTACATATCGTTCTTCGTTACACAAACCGCGTGCTAAAAAGCATATTAACATTTTCAGGTATTAAGGGAGAATTGTTTTCTAAATTAGAACAATTTAAAAATATTATACGCTATAATATGTTTTTGCCTTAAGTGAGCCTTTAAATTGGTTATAGTAGTCTTAATGGACAACTGTCGGCTACAATAATTACAAATAGCAGTCTTGCTGGCGTCTGCGAACTTTTCAAAGAAGTTTCAAATTGGCAAACCACCACCTTTGCGATTAGACATTTTTATATAGAGTTACCTTTGCACACACTAATCGTCACGACTTCGTTTTGCAACAGAATTTTATACTAATATTAACAGACACTAACAAGCAAGATCGCGCGCGATGTAAATAACGTGCTGCGACAACAAACATACATAGGCGTCAGTAGTCCACAGCGCTCAAACGCGATGACTTTCAATCTTCAATCAAGTCTACCTACCTAGCGTGCGCTATGTGTTACGAGGAAATAGCATGCTATTGAATGGCGCTATGCGCTATATTAACCATCTCTACGGTATCACGGGCGTCCATTTGGCTCGTCAGCGCCGCGTTTATCGGCTGAACGTTAAGCATGGTGCCGTGGATTTTAGTGCCCAATGCCATGTATAGACAATAACAGGTCAAGCTACCCTAAATATTCTCAATCAATCTTGAGTCTTAATGCTTTAGCAATAAAGTTTAAAATCTAATAAAGAAACATGATAGATTATAGTAGCCTGACGTGTTGTCGCCTGTACCGTAAGCGTCAGAGGAATAATAAAAGCCTTAGTCTCAACAAACCGTGTAAAGAAAGATTAACCTCCCCTCCTTCATCACCAGGTAAAAGGCATGCAGGTAGCACCAGCTGAACTGGAGAGTCTCCTACGGTCACACCCTGCAGTACAGGACGCGGCCGTAATCGGCGTCCCTCACGAGTTCTTCGGCGAAGTGCCCAAAGCGTTCATAATCAGAAAGAATGGCTTGAAGATCACTGAGGAAGAGATCCAAGACTTTGTCGCGAGTAAAGTAGCAGTGTACAAGAAGATTGATGAGGTCATGTTTGTTGATGATATTCCTAAAACAGCGTCCGGGAAGATCTTGAGAAAAGAGTTGAAGAAAATGTATGCGTAGAATAAATGGTGTTGATTCATCTGCCTGATTTGGGGGTTTTTACCAGCCGGGTAATTGCGTACCGCATTATCAGTAGCAATGGGTTACATTCATTTTGACAGATCAACAACATTCGTTACGTTACTTACGTTGTTGTTATTCTAGTTGATAAAACTAGTGAGTATTTTTGGACCAACTTCTGGCTACACGCGCGCTCGTGATAGAAGACACACCGGGGTGGTTTTAGTCAGTAAAAGTCTGACATACCCCGTCGCCCCCCACCCCAGGGCGGCGGGCATCCTATGAGGATTTCCACCCCGGCAAAAAAAAAAAAAAAGGAGACAGGGTGACATGTTGTTTGTAGATTCATGTAGATATTTCATGTGATTTTGTTTTTTTACCTTTTGTATGTATGAATCATGTGTGTTATCATAATAAAGATTATTATTATTAATTATAAAATGTTATAATTTTAATCAACGCACTAGAAAAATAATAACGTGAATTTTATTTTACAAAGATTCAAATTAATGTATCTGGATCTTGAGGGGAAAACCTCGAATAAAAACGTTAATTGTTTCGTTTTTAAATATTAATTGATAATATTATACATAGTATTTATATGATTTAAAAAAGTTTGTGAACACTAAGTCTATAAAACAGGAAGAAAATAATCAGAGGGCATCGTCGTCAACAGGAAACGTGCCCAAAAGGCTGGCAGCATTGCTACGTTGCATGATTTTTAAATATTGATTATGTCCATTCCGAAAAAAAAATAAAAAGAGCTCAGTTGATATAAAATATGCGTCTGTTAAAATAATGGGAACAATATACGTAATATACGACCGCGTTTGCTCCAGTTTTCGCAACATTATTTGCTACTGTTATATAGCCTATGTCCTTTCTCAGGCTCTAGACTATCTGTGTACCAAATTTCATTACTATCGGCTCAGTAGTTTTGGCGTGAAAGCCGGACAGAGAGACAGACAGAGATACTTTCGCATTTATAATATTAGTATGGAATTTTCCGAAAATTAATTCCAACTTCCCCAAAATTTGGTAATTTTAAAAAAGTGACAACACCTTTTTTGACGGTATTATATATTATGAATGAGTGAGGGTCGCGCGTGCCCTGCTCCCCCCCCCTCGCCCGCGCAAGTATTGCCTACCGCACATGTATTAAGTTACTTACCTAGTTTGGCGAAATAATAATTTTTTAAAGGATTTTTTTATGTTCAGCGCGGCTTTGTAGGTATTAGAAGAATCAGTTATCGATACCTAACAATACCTTCACGGATCGGGCAGGGTTTTATTAACATAAATGTATAGTGTGAATACGTGCCTTATTGGAAAGTTTATAGACGATAATGTGGGTAGGTGTAAAGTACTATTAAGGTAATCGTTGTGATAGAATAAAATTATTATAATTGCATTTTTTTTTGTACCCGTACCAGTTGTGATTGTTTGCTGCACCGGGTGACGTCTTTACGTCGGCACCGGCTGTCGCTGAAAACCAGCGCTGGACTCTGCTTTGCTTAGGATCGCAGCATAATGCTGAGCGACTGCCGTTTTGTGTGGATGTGACGCATGTCAACTATTATCACTCAATTGTTTTTGTACACTTTTATGTCATGTTTACCGCAAATAAACGTTTTTTCTTTCTTTTCTTTCCTTCTTTCAATGTTTTCTATATCTATCGCCTTCGGGTTGTGGAGGTCAGAAGGCACTCGCTTCACGGAAAATATCGAAGTTTAGTCAAATCAGCAGTTAGACTGGTAAGGCGGACCCCAGACTCCAAATTGATAAAGCTTCGGATGCTACTGGGATTAACGCTGAGAAGGTGATGATGATGAGGTGCTTTAAATGGATGATATATTGATAATAGAAAGGAGATTTGGATTAATTATTTGTCACAGAAACACGTAAAAACAAAACCGACACCTATACCATAAAAATACGAGTGTGCTTATGAGTTATGACCACACGACTGAAGTGAAACTTCTTTCGCTCCATCTGTATGTATATATACATATATATATGTGTGTACAATATATACATGTATACACATATACATATATTAATTTTCTATAAATATTTAAATTTATTTCATGGTTTCATTGGTAAATTAATATTTTTGCATAGACCTTGTAGTACCAAGCTTGCGCCACGGGCGCCTCTGTGCTTATATCCCCCACTTAACTTCCGTTCGCCTTGCCCGATCACTTTTCGTAACGCTTACGTCACGCGTTCGCCAGCTTACTCCCCAAGTCAAGCGTGCGTAAAGAAGTTTCACTTCAAAAACAGTTTTTAGTATTAATTGGTATAGACTCAGAGGCAACTGAAATATCTTCACCTGTAAAGATTTCAACTATCTTGCATATCATGAACCGTGATAGTTTGGTGACAGACAGCCAAACGGATAGACAGAGTCTTTGTAATAGGCTGGGTAATTGCATACCACACTACCAGTAGCAATGGATTTCATTTTGACAGTTCAACAACATTCATTGCTTATTTACGTTGTTAAGCAGACACGGTTTTCGAATTAAAAGAGCAATGGATTAGCAATGTGCTTCAAAATGATTCGAATTGATAGTAATAGTGTTACGTAATTATGGTGCGGTGAGGGTCTTGTTTTAACCCTTCAAAAATCAAAATCTAAAGTCATTTATTCAAATTAGGCTGAGAATCAGCACTTTTTGAACGCCAATATTACATAAGACAGTCCCCCAAAACGCCCACTCATCGACACTTCCTAGTGCTTTCGCTGGGAAGAAGAAGTGGCGGAAGAAACTCCCCAGCAGCACAGCTGTCTGTTCATTTAAAAATAACACTTGACTTTATACAATACTACGTATAGTGATAAACACGATGAAATACAACAACAATGAAATTATTTACCATATGCCAGCTACCACGCCAAAATACCAGCAAAGCAAAACAATATATATATATTTAAATGAAAATTTAATTAGCTAAAAACTTATTACTTAAATAAAAGCCCCAGGCATAAAGGGCGTGACAGCTTACATATTTATGTACTTAATGTAAAAAAGTAAATTATATGAACTCATATAACGTATCAGTAAGCTAATTCCGGAGAAAGAACACAAACATTGGCCTGAGTTAATCAGAGCGACCAGCTATTCTTATCATTTAAATAATCATTCACGGAATAATATGCCTTTGAACAAAGCTTGGATTAGATTTGTGCTTTAAATGCATTGTAGGGCAAGTCTAGCAAAGCAGAGGGTATCTTGTTATAAAAAGCTATACCAAGCCCAACAAAAGAGTTATGAACCTTTTGAAGTCGGTGAAAAGAGGTTCGCAGTTTGTCCTTGTTCCTTCAAAAATGGAACCAACTAGGCCATCATATCGGCTGCCGGCAGAAGTTACCACCCACCAGACAGTCTTGCCGCCAAGCGGCGGCATGCAGCTGCCTCCCCCCCTGGCAGCCTCGCAGAACATGTATGCCCCCCCTAGGCCGGACTTGCCCACCCCTAGACCTAACTTGCCCCCAAAAGCCAAAAGCTGGGTAAGTCCACGTCTTGAAGTAATATTTATTTAATTACATTTAAAATTTTATGACACTGCACTGTAAAGTGACCTCGGCATTGTTACGATCATCGACATAATACTCTTGGACATGCCCCTCGGAAAGAAAGAGAGGAAACGAAGTTCATCTATGACGAAACAGCTAGTGCTAGACCAAAAGCAGAGGCCATCTCTCTCACTCTTTTCAAACCAAAAAATTACTGCACTTTATACGCGTACGGTATGTCCATTAGCATATGCCGATGGTTACGATAGTGAGCCATTCGAACCTTAATTAAATTACTAATTATCTAGATATGTACAAAAGTTTATCGTAATAAATATCACTTTATAAATAGTGTAGGTACACACACCAAAGTTCATTGTAATCAATATCTATTAAGGTGATATTGATTACAATGAACTTTGGTCATGAAATTTGATATTCTTATCAAAGATAAAATAAATTCAGGATTATAAAACTTTATGAAGATTTCAGTGGTTTCGATAACAATATTTTGTCAACAATATAATGTTGGTGTTAGTAGCGCCATCTAGCAGTTTGAGTAGTAAACACCGTTGCTTGGAGCTTCTGTTAAAACAATATTGAACTAGATGTCACTAGTGAGTATTCGGGTACAATCTAGTTATTGTAGTACCTATAGAAAAACAAATTAATTAATTAAACATAGCATGCCTTAGGTATCGGTAAAGACATCATCAATCTTAACTACTAATACCTGTTCATAAAGAATTCATTATTTACTACCTATGGTCTATGGGCATTCAGTGAATTACATACTTTCAAACATAACGCTATGGCTAAGTATATGTGTAAGTGTGTAATATTCCTGACATAATCGTCCATAACTTACTTGGTATTTGACCTATTTTAATGTATGCTGATTTTAGTCTCTAAGAAGTGCATAGCTGACGTTAGTACTACTGTTAACTTTTATTCATTCCTTTATCATGTCTATCACGGTACAAACTCCATTCATTGCCTAATGGTATGCCGTAATGTGCGTAAACAAACAGTAAACAATGCGGAGTATATAGCGAATGGAGATTTACGCCACAAAGTCGGTGCGTGGCGCGAACGTAGCTTTCGATACAATCACGTCTCTCTGTTACGTTAGTATAGCGCTG
The DNA here is from genome assembly GCA_037179545.1 of Sesamia inferens. Classification (NCBI taxonomy): domain Eukaryota; kingdom Metazoa; phylum Arthropoda; class Insecta; order Lepidoptera; family Noctuidae; genus Sesamia; species Sesamia inferens. The sequence goes on along the minus strand of CM073929.1, from coordinate 9,440,824 downwards.
CGCCGACAAAACCTTCACGCGGCGTAGGCATATTGAGCCAATGCCTACATGACCATGGTCGTCTATTCTGTAATTCAAAGATACTTACACACTTACATACTTTAAAATAATGATGTAATCACTGTTTAAATGGTAACAGAAGCACACAGGACAGATTTATCAAGTAAATAATTAAATCCGAGGAATAGAAATGCGGGACGGCAGATTAAAGATAAACATTATTTAGCATATCATGAGTAGACGCTGCTCATGATACAACAATATTTTTTTAAATAATATATCGTGTTCCATAAATAATCACCTTAGGAGAAATTAATATTATTCACGTAATAAATAATAATAATATGAAGCAAACAAAAGAGTAATGAATTAAAAAAATATATATGAAAATGTATATTTGTTATTAATTTTGATTGTGTTATTTATATAGAAAATTATATAAAAATATGTATTATTAAAATTAAATTCTGTATTAATAAAACACCTCCCCCCCTGGCAACACGGAGTAGGCGGGGCTTAGAGGTGCTTGAGTCAAGCGTCAGTAGCAAACCGAAAAAAGCTTTCGTCGCGGACGGTGCGGCGCGAGCTTCGCCACCTGCCGTGAGGCAGTGTACATATAAAAAATGGCGGACGGCCGTCATTTGCGCATAAGGGCGCGTTAGTGTTGTAATTTGGGAGTCGGACCGAAACGGGTTGTTCTTGCGCATGGGCGTGGGGTGTTTGCACTGCTCGAGTGGGGGCTGAATTCCTTCACGTCAGGAAGGATATCTTTAGATCATTCGGGGAATGCATACACATACCTGTATTGCTTATCTGTAATATACACCCTGGAATTTTAATGGTTGTTTTCCCGCGGCAGAATGATATGCTTTAAGGAGTACTTTCGATGAATAGAGTAACTCGGAAGGGACATGCAACCGCCTCAAAGGAAAGCAATGCATTTAATGTTCAAACCATAATAAGCTCCCCGCGTAGTGATACGGCATAAAATAGCTTGTAGGCAACAATCCAAAAATTCACCGCCATGCCGACAAAAGAAAAAAAATGTTCAAACCAAAAAAATCTGTCATGTGCGTTAATACGGTATAAAATAACTTAAATGTACCAATACAAAAAAAAAACTACCGCTAAGCGTTCAAAGGCGATGCCGCTTTATAAATGTTCAAAGTAAAATAAGCTCTCGACGGTAGTGATACGACATAAAGTTTACTGCGGCGAAGGCGGTAATTGCCTACATAGTACTAGTACTTGTACTTTAGTTTTCCGGCGTACGCACAGTATGTGTTATCAGTAAAAAGTGCAATATGGATCGACATTACAACTACAGCAATTTGGAGTACGTCGCTATGGCGCAACTTTATGCTAGGGCTAATTATGACTCCCATGCTACCCGGTGAATTTACGCGGAGCAGCAACACCTGTAGGTAGTCCCTCCGTCTTCGCGGGATTCAAAACCCTCAAGTCCCATCGCCACGGACCATCGTAGCGGCGACACAGCGGCTACTAGACCATGGTCAATTTCAAACACCAGCACATGCACAGGGCAGAGGTCGATCGGCCGTTATTTCGGCAGGGCTCGACGAGGAAATCATCGAGTACTTCGACCGGGATCCTCGTCGAAGTACGCGTCAGGCCGAAGCAAGGTTTAACATAAGCCATTATGACGTCTAGAAATGACTGAACTTCACTCCATTAGACTTGTTCATGTGGTATAAGGTTAAGCGCCTAGTGTATCGTGAAGAGTATGAAACTCGTGATTCGTTAATGACTGCGACAGTGGACGTTTTTAATATCGTGCGTAGTGACAGAGACACCTTATTTAAATTAAAAGACAATCAATTAAAACGTGCGCGATAGTGTATACAACGCAGAGGCTTACACTTTGTACAATTACTCCGTTACCGGGAATATAATACATTTAACAAGTTGATAGAAATGCCGATCAAAATCTGACCATGTTATGCATACCATTTATAAATTTTTATCCAAATAAATAATTTAATATTGAAAACTGTCTCAATACCTGATGATTACGCATTGTGGGGTAAAAAATAGCGGGGTGTCGCGTTTGCGGAGGTACACGGTGTGCCGTTCGCGGTAGTTTGTTATACAATGTTCACAGTGTTTCTGAAGTGTATTTAGTATCAGCATTGCACCCGTGCGAAGCCGGGGCGGGTCACTAGTTGTAAATAAGTTGATTAAATTTTTTTAAATACGCCTCAAATACATTTTTAGGTATCTGAAAATATACCTTAGATAATAATTATATCTTAGATAATAATTTTTTTTCGCATTCAGTAAATTGCAGCTAAAAAGTATTTATGATGGTCCTAAGCCCATCAAAGTATGAAGGGAAAATTTGAATAACTTGATGGTTAACAGCTGAAGCACGCGGGTCAATGGCCCCGCGCGATTCAGTTGTAGATATCGGAAGGTTAGAAGGTTAGTTCGTGCTCACTTTCGAGTTTTGTTTATCACTATCTTAAATCTGCTATTTCATGTTTCTAATATTTTATTTACTGATGAAACGATTGTATTACTAAGACAAAACCGTTTCGCTGCGGGAAAACAACCATTAAAATTCCATGGTGTATTTATAATTATACTGCACCGATAGGACATTGAGTACACATACATGACACGGAACATTCTGCGGGACATCAGGTCAGCAAAAGACATGGGTAAGTGATCAATTATAATTCTTAATTCCCGAAGGTGGTCGAGTGTGGCACGTTTATTGGTTTAGTATGCCAGGGAAAGCATTCTGGCTTCTCCGTAGCAGATAATACTATTTTTTTCATGTCGGGCACCGGGGCTTGCAAGCATTTTACGGGGGCGTCGGGATTCTCATAAATTTTTTTTGGATATCGGTACGTGGAACGTACCTACATGTTGTGATATATATTACACAAAGCAAGGGCATGGGCCTCTTAAGTTAATATACACTAATATTAAAATTTACTACATTATTACATTATTGTGTGCATTGGTGTTCTTCCTCCTTTCTCTTACTTGATCTACAACATATAAGCTATGCACGAAATATATACATATAGCTAAAAAGCTACTTCAAATCCACGCCAGAGACGCGTGGGCGCAGTGGTCGCGTTGCGGCGGGAGATAACACAGTAGGTGGTAGATTGCCACCTGTTTCGGACTACTCTACCACCGTCCACGACGCACGACCACGACATATACATACATGCTGTCAAAGTTATACAGGGTGTATCTGACATCGTAACGCAAACTTCGCGAAAAGGCTAGACCGCATGCCACTAATAAAAGTATGATAGTCATTTATGTCGTTAATGAACGGTTACAGAAATAAAAATGTTTTAAAAAAAGTGTCGGCTCGGACTTTGAACTTTGCAAGCGTGCCGCCGTGCGGGTTCAGAATCATGTACTGGATCCATGGTACTCGTTTGTGCGTGATGTCAGATACACCCTTTACAATAGTTTTAACATTAAACCTGTCAAATTAGTGCGCTCCTGACGTAAACTGGGGTATTTTTAGTCGCCATGTTTCGTAATCGCGTCTAAACTGTCTATGGAGTATCTTAATTTGACAGGAATAAACTGACATTTTATCTTCCGTCCTTTTCTCAACGAAATGGAAAGAAAAAGATGCACGTAACTTAAAATTATTTTAGTTTGTGAACAACAGAATCGACGCCATTTTCTCTCTTAGAGAGCGTTCAATTATTACGTAATGCAATTTGGGGGAGGTCTTGTAAAACTTTGCGGGTACAGAAAATCGTTACAGTGGGTTACGTAATACTTAAAAGCTCCTTTGCCAATTCACCACAGAAACACTCCATTTGTCTCTCCTCCGTGGCACAATAGTGATTAGCAATTTGGTAGAGGTGGGGTCTTGTAAAACTTTGCGGTGGTTACAAAGGCGGGAGGGGGCCTTCAAACTACGCGTTATGTTACGTTTAGGTACGTATATGGCTAAATAAAAACATACAACTTAAAAACCTTTTCCTGTGTTTATTAGTACTGTAAACGTTATTAATACAAAAACTAAGGTATTATACTTTGTTCAACATAATGGTGACATTAATGGCCACTTAAATATTACGTGACGTTTAGACAAAGGGGGGGGGGGGGGGAGGTACAGAAAATCATTACAGTGGGTTGCGTAATACTTAAACGCTCCTTTGCCAATTCACCACATAAACACTCCATTTTTCCTTCCTCCGTGGCACAATAGTGATTACATGACCGACTTCACGCATTAAACCGTTCGTATGCAGCCAACGTCATACGTAAACTATCGGGTCACAGAACCAGTGCACCGTGTTTCAACTAATGGCAACTGTGTATTAATTTAGGGACTAGAATAAATAAGTACAGATGAGACGCTAGTTTGAATGTAACACTTTCCTATACACGCTGTAAAACTGTTAGATCGTTTTCTAAGATCCTGTTTTAGTTTTCTGTAGACATAGAAATGTATCATTGGCAAAGGACAATAATTATAAATGACGGGCTATTAGAAATTTCCTTATTCGATACATTATACCTATTAATCTATTACGATATTAACAACAGTTATTAGTTATCTCTGATTCAATAAACCGTTTTCCAAATACAAGACATTGTGTTAGTTCATTGTGTGTTATTGGTATTCTGTATTTCAAGGAGGGTGATGTTTGCCTTAACTTAAATGCAAAATACTGTAGGTAACTTCTTACGAAATGAGTCGGTGAACTAAATTTTTAATATTTTTATCCTACATAGGTATGCTGCTGACGAGTTTTTTTTTGTGTAGACAAGACTTCTTTATTCAGTAACGTTTCTTAAAGAAGAGTACATACAAAAACACACATAAAACATAATAATACATAAAACATACATACATAAAACTTAATAATATTCTTTGTTTTGTCGTCATTTCTAAGTTCTGACAAAACTGAAAAATTCGAATGATGATTATTATACTTATTTAAAGTTCCAAACATAACACATTATTACTTACAATAAAATCAAAAATATCGATTAGTACAACACTTGCGATATTAACTAAACTAACAAACTTTTAAAAATATAAATTACGTATATTAATAATATGCATTATAAGAATATCTGAATATCTACTATAAGAATATCTGTAAATAAAAAAAAAAAGGCGTGTGGCACTCGGAGACTGCCGCGGTTAAGCTATTGCATAGCCTTTTTTTTATCAACTATAACTTGCAATTATAATTATTTATTTATTTTATTTATACAGTAATTTTTCCTTTGTTTTTTTTTTCTTTGATATCAATTCAAGTTTTCTTTCTGTTTTGTAATTTATTTATTTTTTACCAGCAACGTCATCAAAAGAGTGCGAAAAATGGTGACGATTAAGCGACTAAACTATATTCAATGTTTTCTGTTCGACTTTGATAAAGAGATAGAAAGAAGCTAAGCAATAGCTTAAAAATGACGTCATGTTCGTTATCACACCCATGTCAGAATGTCATGAAATATGATGTCGGCCATCTTGGATTTCAAAAATGAAATCATTTTCGTGATCAGCACCCTGAGTTTTGGCGGGAAAGTCAAGCTGAGTGTCACGCTCGTTTTTCATTGGACTTTTAAAATTATTTATAGTGTTGTTTACTAAATAAAAGTACGTGATTTATGAGTAAAAAGTGCATTTAGTAAATAGTTCATAAGAACAGTGAAATATCGCTGCATAATGACCACATCATGACTTTGTCCCAAACCTCACTCGTAAGACGGGTCACGCGGCCGTCTTTTTCGACATGAATAATTCATAATTACGTGGCATTGGCTAAATGCACAAATCGTGCGAAGCCAAAAAATAAAGAAATAAAGAAAAAACCCATGAAATCTATTATATTATCACTCGAGTCAGTAAGCATGTAAAATGAGAAAACTAACATAGAACGATCCGTGTGAGAACTAAACGATCACTATTACACAACAACACTGATACCTTTGAGAAAGCGGACTTCCTCTACAATAGGGCAATTCCTCCGTAAGGTCTGTCTATGCTATTACTTATAATCTCTGTCATTGTGTGCTGTTTCGGTGCAATCGCAAGACCGGCCGGGCACTGAGGGGCAGGCAAGACAGCTATAGTATCCTTATGACTCCACCAACTGGTATTTCGTTGACTCGGAAACGGCGCACAGGGAGCACCACGAAATATACTCAAAGACTCCGAGGTTCTTTTTCAATATACCCCACTGTTTTGTCGTGGTGGCCTAGTGGTTAAAACACCAGCCTCTCAAGTATGAGTGCGCGGGTTCGATTCCAGGTCAGGCAAGTACCAATGTAACTTTTCTAAAGTTATATGTACTTTCTAAGTATATCTTGGACACCAATGACTGAAGGCGAAGGAAAACATCTTGAGGAAACCTGGGCTTTATAAGTCTGAAATCGCCAACCCGCATTGAGCAAGCGTGGTGATTACGCTCAATCCTTCTCTGTATGAGAGGAGATCTGTGCCCAGCAGTGGGACGATAAAAAGGTTGTTGATGATGAACGGCGTCGGTGTCGAATTATTTGTTATCAATTTAATATTTTCGAGCTGATCTTTAGTAACATAATCACTTCTGATTGCGTTAACATCTGACCGTAGAATTAATAAATCCTTCATCAACTTCTTTACGTACGTTCTACGTAGTCAAAGCAAACTGGTGGCAATTTGTGAAGGTCATATGCCACAAAAACTGGGATTGTTCGGGATCCGTGATTTTAAACACCGTAATCGTATATTTTAGGTCTTTCTGCTTTTTGTTCTTACGCCTCGATACATGTTTTTGTCTTGTCTTCGTAGAAACAAACAATAACTTTTTTGCCTCATCAATGTCTTCCTCAGAAAAAGCCGACGAGCATATTTTTATTAAACTTTCGTTGTTTCGTTTCGGAGATAACAATATTACAACTCGTACACTTAAATGTACTCGTATTAACATTGTTCACCGACATCTTTCTGTAATATTTTATTTAATAAAAACTTCAACTTCAACTCTTGATCTGGTCCCTGTGGATAGATACCACAATTTTGCCAATAACACGTGTAACAAATTATAGAAATTCTTTAAAAAAATATTTTACAATAATGGCGGATATCGCCAATAACAGTTGAAAAAACGGCCGCGTGAGCACTTTTTACTCTATAAAATCACGCGCTTTTATTTAGTAAACAACACTATAAATAATTTAAAAGTCCAATGAAAAATTAGCGTGACATTCATCTTAGCTTTTCCGTTAAAAAAAAAGCTATTTTATAAAAACACTACTAAATTAATTTGAATAAAAGTACTTAATAATTAATTATATGAAAAGTTTTTAAGGTAGCCATGACAACGTCGATGACGTCTATGACATATCTCTATAGAAGACCTATTTCAGAGAGAAAATTAATCGCAAGTTTAGCACATCGCGACTATCAGTAACATGGCAAGTGTGTAGAACTGAGTTCGCGCTCTGCAATATGCATGCTCTTTTTGAAAATCTATAAATTGTTTTCAAAAGATGTAGTCGCACGCACACAAACATACCGTGCCGAAGACTGCCGAACTGAAACGACGTTAGACGATGTACGGCCTTCAAGCCACACCTCCGTGTCCGTCGGAGTGGGGAGCGTGAGGTTTTTTCGTTACGGAATTTCTGGATTCGGTCCCCGCGCCCAAGGCCCGCGATAGAAGCTATGCAATAGCTTAAAAATCATTCTTGAAAATCAGAAATACGAATTTACCAATTCCAAATTGCAATAGAAACCAAAAAAATCACAAACCTATCTCTTATTTAATACCTACGTATAAATATCTACTCTATGACCCAAACGCACATAACTTGTTCTATTCAAATAACACCGTCACAGAGTCACACCCACCAAAATTCAGTATTCTATTTTGAGGTCCACAACACACTTGCACGTAGGCACGTCGCAAGTACATAAACGCGCCGTATAAACATGTTTTTGATAGATACCAATCGACAACTACCTATCTCATAATTACTAGCACTACGATACCAGCCTCATGTCATGTACCTATGTAGTAGTTGGCTTAGTTTAGTTGACAACGGAACGCCGTCGCGAGCGGTCGTATCGCGTGAAATTTCTCTTCCTCGTATTTATAATAGTTTATACGACTCTCGTGTGTGCTTCGGTGACTGTTTAAATAGTGATTACATGTTTTAAAGTAGGTATTGTATGTAGATGGTATGGGTATTTCAAAGTTTTTTGTATAAACGTAATGTACGTGCGTTTTCAATTTCAACTATTGAGCGCTACGCAAAGTTAACTGTCGTCCAGCAACCCAACTAGTGATGATTAGTCAAAACAAACATTGGGATTTATTGTTTTAATGTCAACGGAATTACCAATGCTCTAGAGACTGGGGTTTATCATTTTCTCAGGGCAAAGTGTCGAACTTTGACGCGCCAATCGGCATTGTGGGTAATTATTCCGGTAGGTCATCATGATCATCATTATCATCATCATCAGTCTCTACTCGTCCACTGCTGGACATAGGCCTCTTCCATGGCACGCCAACAAGCTCGATCCTGAGCAGCCACCTTTTTGATACGCTACGTTTGCCGAGACGCGGTCTCCCCTCGAGGACTCGTTTACCCCAACGGTTTTCGGTCCTGCGGCATAATGTGACCAGTCCATTCAGCTTGCTAATCCTCTCAGCTATGTCGGTGACTTTGGTCCTCTGTCGGATCACCTCATTTCTGATGCGGTCCTTTAGAGAGACGCCCAACATAGCCCGCTCCATAGCTCGCTGAGCGGCTTTAAACTTATGGACTAGTCTGACCGGTAGGTGAGTATGGAAAATTGTACAAGTGTTAGCAACAACAATATAAAACTCCTCGCTCAATAACCACATGAAGTGCAATAAAAGTTTCATGATTTGATTTCTGCTGTGACACAATTTATACTAGTCTAGTCGTCAACGCTATTTCTTTTAAATATGTATGTATCTATTCATTGCCATGATTTTCTGCTAACTAGAGAGAAATTAATTGTAATTCTTAGAGTGTTCATTAAACTATTATTGTTATTTTAAGAACGCTCAATCTATCAAAGATACCCGTAATTGTTCCACATTTCTGATATTGACTGTCGCTGAGATGAGATGCAATATGTGTGTGAATTACGGAAAAGTGTCCTTCAGACCTTGATAATGCAAAGCAACTGTCTTTTAGTCTGTTATTTGTACATACATGATTCCAGGATTACTTATTATTAGTTATACCAGTGCCTAATGTTGTTGTGTTGGGAGTTTGGTCGTGGAGGGTCTTCAGATCAATCTCCCTTTGGCGCAGCATCGTTGGTTGTGTTGTTGGGTTTAACATTGCATCACCTCGCTCAACTGCCGTCTTCCTTCCTATTCGCTCAGTTTTTCTGAGTGAATTACTAAACTCTTAATAAACTAGCGCGCTTTACCATCAACGATCGCATCACTGCTTACTATCAGGCGGGATTGCGGTCAAGCGCTAGTTTATAAATATTAAAAAAAAAAAAATCTTTCATTTGGTTTTTATGTGGGTACCTACATAAAAACAAAAGACTAAACCGACCGCGAAAACTATTCAATTTTACGTATAGGTACATAGATAACCATATCGCTTGAGCGACAAACTTATACGTTATGTCAACCTAGGTATATAAAATTAATATTTACATTTATATCTGTAATTATATTATGTAGGTATAATTACCATAGGTCGGAAAAGGTAGAGTGAATTGGGGTCATTGATCAGAAACGTAAATATTAATATGGACATTTAATAATAATTAAAGATTTACGGAATTGGTTGATATTATTAAAAAAAATATGTATAAATTATATTAAGTCGTAAAACCGTTTGATTTGGTCATACCCTTCATTAGAGGCTAAAAATATAATAATGAAATATATTAATGCTTCGATCGGAATTTGATTGTTTTTATTTTTCAATAAGTAAATAATAAATTAGTTTAATTTTATTACCCCCCTTTAAATGAATTGAGTAGTAATAATGTCACTGCCAACATTAACAATATTTACTTGGATCCGGAATTATATTCCGGGAAAATGGTTTATCCACGTTATTCTTTCTGTGAACATTTATGATACAAGTACCAAAAATCACTCTACCTATTCCGACCTATGATAATAATTACAGATAACACACACAGAGGGCGCTATCGGAATACCAGTGTCGATTTTTTAAAAACCATTTTTTACGGTTTTTTTTTTATAATTATTTTTGTTTGTGTTTAGTTTAGGTTAGTTTTATGATCTTCCTGGACGAGTCAAGATAATTATCATTATTTCTATTATAATTCGCATGGTGTAACTACATAATAAAGAGTATTCTAATACCCCTTAACTTTGCAATAATAAAACTCCTATCTAAATGTCTATTATTATCATTTCCTCCACCTACTTTATGCCGCCTTATTCATAAACGCTGCTTAAATAATCATCTTTTAACTAACTAACTAACTTAAATCATCCTTTATGAATAAACACCATAGTATTTAAGGGATTTATCCATAAGCGAAGATTAAAGTTAAATAACGTTAGAAGGTCAAAAATGTATGTTTAAAGAATCGCTAATCACTAGTTAACTTTAAGCAGCTTTTATGAATAAGGGGGATAATATATAGACGACAGCACATCAAGTTACTTCAATTTCTCAGATTTACTTATTAGATTTTCAACTTTATCTCTAAAGCATTAAGGTTCAATATCTAACAGTTTGGTTGTAGCTTGACCTGTTATCGTCCGTACATGCAGCGGTTCGCACGCGTAACACAACAAACATTACTACATAGGGGTTAAGGAATGTACTAGGAATGCAATTTCATTGTTTTGAAACCTAAATATTTTGTTTTTCAATACTATATCTTACGAAAAGATTATTAGAACTAGACGAATTTGTTTTATCTTTATTAGGCATTGTATTAGATATGACTATGAAGCGAAAGTGACACGTAGGTACGCCATTTGGCCATCGTTTATATTCTTTGCGGCTTACATAGGACGTGAATGAAATATGTATGGGGTCCCAAATAGGCCAAATAATGTGTATGTTAATATATTCTCGTAATTTATGGTTTGTTTTTGAGAACTGTTTTAGATTTTATGCATTACTTTTGTGTCATTTACTTTTCATGCGCTGTCTACATCTCTGCATCTATTGTCGTATCACAGGTATGATTGAAGAGATTTCTCATGAAATCTACAGTAAAAATAGGATGGTGTTCATGATTATGGTCATCTAAAGATATTAAATGCCCCGTGTGGTACCGGGCATTAGAATAGCACCATCCCATATCTTCCCGTGGGTGTCTTAAGACGGCAACTCTCACCAGGAAAGCAGGCAGCAGCGCTTTTCCTGTGGAATACCAAACTACTGCGATCCCAACCCATCTGCCAAGCGTGGGGATTATGGCAAACCCCCTTAATGTAATGAAAGCCTTGGGGAAGGCCTTTCTCCAGCAGTGGTCCTCTATAAGCTGAAGAAGAATAAGAAGAACAAAGATATTAAATTAAGAGAGGCAATTCTCGTAAATTTATGAAGATTCTCAATCTGCGGGGTGATTGTGGACACACTATTGATAGCAAAATAGGTTTTATTTGACAGTTCAACAACATTCACTGCGTTATTTACATTCATGAACAGACACGAACATAATAGCTAAGAAGTAATGGATTAGCAATATACTTTGAAATGATTCCAATTGGTAGTAATGTATGACCTAAAGGTACTTAGGAACCAGGCCTTAAATAATTAAAAAAATGGTAGTAATGTTGTGTTACGCACTTAGGGTGCTGATAGTATCTGTCAAAAATATTTACTTACCTACCCACGTCTAATTTTACTACACTTAAATAGATAATTTTTGATGTTTGTTTGTCGAAAAGATGACATTGTGACTAGACTTTAAACGTCTTAAATTACGTGAATTGGCCTTCAGTAGGTATACAGTAATGTATAAATAATATACAAAAACAGGCGAAGTGAAGGTCGGACGAAGGCTTCCGTATAAGGCTCGACCGAGATAGGTTTTTCATTCTCGGTCGAAACCGAGACTGAGAACAAAAATATAATATCTCGGTCGAGAAAAAATTTCTCGGTGGTAGGCCATAACATCTGCTGTCGGCAGAACCACCCACCAGACAAAGTCTTGCGTGTTAGGTCGTGGAGGGTCTCCAGATCAATCTTCCTCTGGCGCAGCATCGTTGGTCGTATTGTTAGGTTTAACATTGCATCACCTCGACAACTCAACTGCCGTCTTCCTATTATTATTTTTTTTTGAGACTTAATAAACTAGCGCTCTTTGCCATCAACGATTGCATCACTGCTTACCATTAGGCTTGATTGCGGTCAAGCAATAAAAAAAGATCAAGAGCCGAGACCGAGAATAGAAAAATTAATTGTTTTAAGAATCGAAGTTAAATTACATTATATTACAATATATATAAAAAAAAAAAAAACTATTTTTCGGCATTTTCGCCCGTCAAAGAGTGTCGTCTCTCGTCACACAATTGTCCAGCTTTGCTAAACAGTTGTTCACTAGGTACGCTAGAAGGCGGCACGGATAAAAACTTATTTGCAGCAGGCCAAAGCACCTTATAACGCGAAGAAAATCAATATCCAAAAATATTAGCATTCCTCGACAAAACTGCAATTTTGCCTCTCTAAGAAAGCTACTTAGAGTCTCGGCTGTGACCGAGAATCTCGCCTATAATTAATTCGCCTAAAATAGCCAAGAACCAAGACAAATTTCTCAGTTGGATTTGTAGCTGAGAATACCGAGACCGAGATCTTGGTCGAGCCTTACTTCCGTACCATCATCATCATCTCGGCGTTAATGCCAGTCGCATCCGAAGCTTTTTCAGCTTTGAAGTCTGGGGTCCGCTTTAGCAGTCTAATTGCTGATTTTGGCTAAACTTCGATATTTTCCGTGAAGCGTCTGCCGTCTGACCTCAACAACCCGAAGGAGAATAGGGATGTTTTCTGTGTAAAAAACATTATTTTATTTATTCATTATTAACTGCACTTGAATTGCAATTTGCAGTTGGATTACAGTTGAAACGCGGTCCGTCTGACTTTACCCTAAGAGCAAATCGACCAGCACCTTAATCGGCGAACACATTTTTGTCAAATGATTGCGACTAGTTGGGATCGTTTGGACCGAACGGACCAATGGGCAGCCCGACCGATACCAACTGATCCCAACTAGTCGCAATCATTTGACAAAAATGTGTTCGCCGATTAGGGGGCAGCTTAGTTACTTTACTTTTAAAAATTTGGTTAGATACTTTTTGGTTAGCGTAACGGCGGGCGGTTGAGTATGAATTGGTTTCATTTTGAAAAGACACGTTTTTCAAACATATTGAGCAATGGAAATAATTCAAATTGATAGTATTAATGTGTTAATCGATTAGGCTGTACCCTAATCGATTAACGTATTCGTGGTTGATTTTCCATCAGTCGTCTGTACTTGTTGGACATGTTCAGCTCACTTTCATTTCAAGTCCAGCACTTTCTTTGCCGCTTCTTTTCCCTTATTCTTCTTTCTGATTGTACGGTTATTCATTCAGTCTTTCAAAAGGAAAGCCAATATAATTTTAATTTGTTACTGTTTAATTAAAATACGTCAATTTACGTCAGAGGTGGCCTAATTAGCGACTAATTAGTGTTTTTTTGTTAATGAAATGCAAAGAAAGAGATTGTACTAAACTTAAATTTGCGAACGACAGAATTTGGGCCAATATCGTAAAAACGCGCCCCGTGGTTTCACTCGCGAAAGTTTCGTTGCCGTGGAAATATCGGGATAAAAACTGTCCTATTGGTTAATCTTGGTTATAAATCACCTGTGTGCCAAATTTCATTCAAATCCGTTCAGTAGTTTTTGCGTGAAAGCGGAACAAAGAAACTGTCTTTCACATTTATGATATTAGTAAGAATGTATGTACATACATATGTGCTGTCTAATGTGATTCTCAGGAGACTCACCAAGCACGACACTACCTGATTTTATGTAGTTGCACCTACCGCTCAAACAGCGGCGGGTCCAGTGTTGCCAACCTCAAAAAGCTATAAAACAGCAACTCACCTTTAAAAAAACAGTAGAAAACAGTAGGTAAAGAAAAATAAGGCAGATTTCATCATTTTGCTCATATAATTAAATAATAATGTTCATGGTGTTGTGAGTTGTGACTATAAAACAATACGCAATACAGCAGGCGTGTAGCTGTCGTTCATTAACTAGGATTTCCCAGTGCATAAAAATATGATTTTCAAATACATATAATGTGACCACATGCGACCGAGTCGGGATTAGAGGGGATTCCCGAGAATTTCCTCGTAATCCCACTAAAGAAGATACTGCCATTTAGTGTCATTTCGTTTTATTAGGTAGTGGTTTGTCATTGCGTTATATTAGGTACGTAATGGATATCAAACAAATGTTTGCATAGTAGTGTAATAGGTACTGCTGAGCGGTAGTTGAAAAACAGTAGAAAATAGGAATGAAACAGAAAACATGGACATAAATGAGAAAACAGCAAATTTACTGTTAAAACAGTAGGGTATGTAACACTGGGCGGGTCCCATCGGTCAGCTAATACGCGCCATTTGCTCTTCGTACTGGATCGCAGCGGTTCCAAACGGTCACAGATTAATGCGACAAAGCTGTCACTGTAACTATTATTTTATCCATTATCTTTTATCATTGATACGATAAAAGATAATGGAAGCCGATCTTTAGTTACTAAACTATACTAATGTAATGGTTCAACTATAAGCTATGTTGTGTTCTAAAAACAGATGTAAATGAGTGGTTATGTCATGTGATATTTACTTTTATATTGCGTGAGAGATAACAAAAGATTAAAATATTATGGTTACTGCAGGTACTGTGTCATATCATAAGTTATACAAAATTACATATTTACTACTACTTTATATTGTTATATTATACTTATGAGACGACATATTACACTTGGTAGATCCCGTCACGATGTACTGACATCTCCAAGAGGCGCGTGTGGAACACGACACGCCTCATCGCGTCGACCAGGACCTGGCACTTACCGGGCGATAAGCTACCCCCTGCTCCCCGCTCGCGCTTACTGTGGCCGGGAGCTCGATGTTGTCTCCCGGCCAGTGCATCTTCTGCAGCGGCAAGAGGCGTGAGGGCACTGTGAATTCCGCTTCGTCACGCCCTCCGCTTCCTCCTTTGCCAGCATCACTACTTTGCGGGAGGCGACGGTCTGCGATGCACTCTCGCTCCGTACCATGGCTTGGACCTGAGCGAGTGATCGCCGCCGATCGTCGTTACAATAACATGGTGGTGTTCCGTCTAAGCCGGGCAGACCACCGTATGCTCCGTGTCCTTGGGTCCCCACAGTGGTGACCCCCTTGCGTTTCCTTTCGCTTTATGCGAAACAGGAACCTCCCGAAACAGCCTTGTTCGGTGAGGACTTGCGTCAGGCGGAAGGCGAGGGCGTCTTGGCGGCTCTCTAGTCACTCCTCAAAGAAGGGACTAAATGCCGCTATTATGGCGTGTCCATCACTGGGTTACGACTATTGTGCCGCGGAGTTATGTTCCGACGTTTTGTCTCCTTTCGCCACTCCCACATATGTGCGAGGGTTTTGACCTCAAGCACACACACACACATCCGCACATCACATCGCGGCAATCCGGCAAGGAGGCTCGCCGTCACAGCGTAGACCGTGCAGTATCCCCGGAACAGCCGAACAGCAATGACCCTCTGGGACGCGGTCAGGCATCGGGCTGGTCGCTTCCTTAGCGACGGCGCCCACACCGGTGCCCCGTAAAAGGCCATGGACCGCACGGTCCCGCGTAGTGTCTCCGGCAGGGGGCGTTTGGTCCCCCATTTATTTATTTAAAAATTTATGTACACACATAAATGGAATTAAATGGAAAATGGTACACAGGCTTATTACATAAGAAATCTCTTCCAGCGTACGATCAAAAGTACAGTAAATACAGAGATGTATATAGCGTGTGAAGCAAAGGACAATTAAGATGATACAAAAACAAAACATCATATCATCACATCTTCATCCCCGTAGTACGTACGTTCTCGTGGGATAAGATCCGAGATCCATGCAGGTTAAGATCCGAGATCCATGCAGGCTAAGATCCGAGATCTATGCAGGCTAAGATCCGAGATCCATGCAGGCTAAGATCCGAGATCCATGCAGGCTAAGATCCGAGATCCATGCAGGCTAAGATCCGAGATCCATGCAGGCTAAGATCCGAGATCCATGCAGGCTAAGATCCGAGATCCATGCAGGCTAAGCCAGATACAAAAGATCGTCATTTACAAGATTCCTTTAACATGAGTCTTCTTGCAATCAGAATGGTCCTTTGTTTAAATGTTCGTGCTTATTTTATAAAATCTATTTTTAACTCTACGATAACAAGCCATTCACTTTGTTGTACAATTTACTTGTAATCTCATTGTTGCATGCAGTCGGTAACATAAAAATAGCCATGTTTGGCGAGTTTTTATTAGTAAGTATATTCATGTAAAAACAAACTACTACTTATGTGTAACATTAATACTAAATACAAGGGTCCTGAATCTAGGCTAATTTTAATTACATACTTTACATTTCGTAGTTCAAAGACTTCAGAGTCAGTGTCATCATTTCAGCCGAAAGACGTCCACTGCTGGACATAGGCGTCCCCCAAGGTTCTCCACGACGACCGGTCCTGCGCCTCCCGCATCCAGCGGTTTCCCGCGACCTTCACCAGGTCGTCGGTCCACCTTGTCGGGGGCTTACCCACGCTACGTGTTCCGGTGCGTGGTTGCCACTCGAGAACCCGCCGGCCGCATCGGGCATCGGTCCTACGGGCAATGTGTCCAGCCCACTGCCACTTTAGTGTTGCAATTCTTCGGGCTATGTCAGTTACTCTCGTTCTTCTGCGGATCTCCTCATTCCTGATTCGATCGCGCAGTAAAACCCCAAGCATAGCCATCTCCATTGCCCTTTGAGTGACTTTGAGCCTTCTTATAAGGCCCATTGTTAGAGTCAGTGTAATCTATGCGAAAATCTGCCGAAAATACCGGTCCATTAGATTGAGCGTTTTATAACAGCTGTTTTAAAACACGGACGACAGCAGGGCAAGCTACCCGAAACTGTCAAATATTCCAATGAACCTTGTGCCTTAATACTTTAGTGATAAAGTTGCAAATCTAATAAAGAAATTTGATAGAATGTAGAAGCTTAATGTGCTGGCGTTTGAACATATTTCAGATTACGCTAAAATTGACATTAAAATGCGTAACAAAGCAAATTTATAAACTGCCTTAACTTATTGAATTATTTAGGGCTACGTGTATGATGTACCAATGTTTGCAGTGATTGCAGTTACACACAATATTGTATTTTTTCATAGAAACAATGCTTAAAGTTAACAACAAGTGATTCATTATCATCATCATCAACCTTTTTTATCGTCCCACCGCTGGGCACAAGCCTCCTCTCATACAGAGAAGGATTAAGCATAATCATCACGCTTGCTCAATGCGGTGTGGTGATTTCAGACTTTTAGTCCAGGCTTCCTCAAGTTGTTTTCCTTCACCTTGTAATCAGTCATTGGTGCCTAAGATATATTTAGAAAGTACATATATAACTTAGAAAAGTTACATTGGGCTGGTGTTTTAACCACTAGGCCACCACTGCTTAATGACAAGCAACAAGTGATTAGTGACTGTTTAATCATACATTGTTGACGTTTGAACATTATATCACTTTTATTCATTGTTTATGAATAAACCAAGTATTATAAGTAACATTAAAGCAGTAACTGGACAAACTTGGAGGAAAGCAGCTGACCATAGAGACAAATGGGCGTCACTGGAGGAGGCCTTCATTCACCCATTCTGGGGTTCCGGCAGATTAATCAAAAATTTTAAATTAGTTTTTTAAGAGCTACCATATTTTTTTCTACTGGAAATAATTAATTATTATTATTGTGTGTTACTGCAATCGCTACTTAGTTCAATCTGTTAATGAATGGTTTACCAATCAAGCGAGTCGTAAGGTTTCTTTGGCCTGTGGGTTTACCTAAAGGACAGAGTATTGTTTTTCTAACAACAATGCACCTTACTACTAAACCTCTATAATAACTATGTTTCGTCGACTTTTAAATTACTCACGCCCTTGAAGATTAATTCGACAATACAATTTAAAAATATGTCCTAATAAATGTGTTATCTTCGCCAATTAAACATGTGCTGGAACTCATCCTACACGTACACATGCGTGTGCGACAGTTTCTATTTTTAGAATGATCGGGTCTTATTCATCTGACAATCATAAAACGCTGCCTAAACTCATTCTCTTTGAAAATCGGTGGTAGGCCATAATATCGGCCGCCGGCAGAAGTTATCACCCATCAGATAAAGCCTTGCCGCCAAGCGATTTGTCGTATTCCGGCATGATGTCTGGTGAAGCCGTACGGAGGACGGGTCTGAGCAGTTGTGTTGCGATGTGTGCCGGGTACGATGCGCCTAATGTTGTTGTGTTGGGAGTTTGGTCGTGGAGGGTCTTCAGATCAATCTCCCTTTGGCGCAGCATCGTTGGTCGTGTTGTTGGGTTTAACATTGCATCACCTCGCTCAACTGCCGTCTTCCTTCCTATTCGTTCAGTTTTTCTGAGTGAATAGGCTCTTAATAAACTAACGCGCTTTACCATCAACGATCGCATCACTGCTTACCATCAGGCAGGATTGCGGCCAAGCGCTAGTTTATAATTATTAAAAAAAAAAAAATGTAGATAAATCGAATACAGATGATTTACTACATTACAAACACGATTTTGATGATTACCATAGAGTATTTAGTCCCTGAAAGAAGACATCATCAACACAGCAAAATTAAAAAATACTTTGCTGGCACGACGTTATGACGTTAATAGTAGATTAGTACCCAAGGACTATAAGGCACCCTCGAACTGTAGTAAATATATCGGGCTGCAATTGATGCTTACACCCGAGCTAACTACTCTGCATCTGGATTGTGAGGTAAGTAGAAAAAAAACTGGCATTTCAAGAATAAAACATTTTAAAACTTACAGGCAAAATGTTGTTAACTGCTGCATCAGCTTCCATTTTCATTGAATCGGGAGTGCGGCTTATATCTGCATCACTTGCAGAACTCATGTTTTTTTTTCTAAGTAGCACGTAATTATAAAAAAATCGTAATTATAAAGTAATAGTTTTCTATTCCCAACTTTTTCATTTTTTTTTTAAATTATTTTTTCAAGAACGAATTTGAGCTTCGCCGTTAGATATTTAAAATTGATGACTTTTATAGGTACACATACGAAGAAAAGGCTGAATTGTAAGCGACCTCTTTTGTCATTGGGCTGAATGCATGATGTCTATTGCCAGTGTGATGATCAAATTAGATCAAATGTACGCGAACTTTTTGAAAGAGTGAAGTTTATTTTTGAAGACTTACCGCCCTAGGGCTTTTCTAGCTACATTATTACCCTAGGGCGTTAATTGGTCACGAACATCTTTGGGGGTAATAAGGACCTACTTACCGAATATGAGAGATATAAATAATCTTTTTAAACTTCTGTCTAATGCTACCGCTAATAGAATATTCCATTTTGTGTCGATTGGAGTACGAATGGAGTAGGTATTACATTAGCATTAGACAGGTGATATCTTAAGGCCATAACGTTGTGGCAGCAAAGTATTTTTTAATTTTGCTGTGTTATAATGGCTTCCGATAAAATACATACTTAGCTGCTGTGTTTGATTGTCATTCACATGTCGATACTTATGAATTTTACTTGTTTTTTGCAGGTTTACGTTTATAGTAGTTATTGTTTGTTGCGATGTGTGCCGGATACGATGAGCCAAGTGTTGTTGTGTCGGGAGTTTAGTCGTGGAGGGTCTCCACATCAATCTCCCTCTGGCGCAGCATCGTTGGTCGTGTTGTTGGGTTTAACATTGTACCACCTCGCTCAACTGCCGTCTTCCTTCCTATTCACTAAGTTTTTTAAGTGAATGGGTTTAATAAACTAGTGCGCTTTACCATCAACGATTACATCACTGCTTAACATCAGGCGGGATTGCAGTCGAGCGCTAGTTTATAATTATTAAAAAAAAAAAAAACTACCAGTGGCAATGGGTTTAATTTTGACAGTTCAACAACATTCATTGCGTTATTTACTTCGTTGAGTAGATACATTTTTCGAATGTAAAGAGCAATGGATTAGCAATATGCTTCAAAATTATTTAAATTGATAGTCATAATGTGTTACGTAATTAGGGTGCTGAACCTACTATAGCCCTTCTACTAGACGTAAGGTACCATCCACACTTTGTTGATAGATCCCGTGCATTCACACAGCCACACTTACATATCCACACAAACTATTTTGCAGTCTATTCTTTTATACAGGGTGTATCTGACATCGTAACGCAAACTTCGCGAAAAGGCTATACCGCATGTCACTAATAAAGTAATGATAGTCATTTATGTCGTTAATAAACGGTTACAGAATACATAGTGTTTAAAAAAAGTGTCGGATCGGCCTTTGAATGTTGCAAGTGTGACGCCGTGCGGGTTTGTAGGTATGACGTTGATCCCTGATGTGAAATCTATTAAATCAGCTGATAAGATAGTTTTTCGAGTTTTGTTTTCATTGCGTAATTTTAACTTTAAAATCTTATTTGGTTATAAAAGTATAGCAATTATGAATGGTCTAAAGTGAAAAAAATTACATATATGTTTTTTTAAATCATGAAAAAGCCGACGAAAAATTTCAGCACTGGGGTTTCAGAATCATGTACTGGATCCATGGTACTCGTTTGTGCGTCGATGTCAGATACACCCTTTATTAATGAATATTTATTTTGCATTTTCCTTTTTTGCATTTTTATTTGTAATTTTCCGTTCATCCTACATACAGTATGTTAAGAAAACCCTGTCCGACCCATAAGGATAATAAAGGTTAGGTAAACGCATGACCAAATATAATATAAAATTTTATGTAATCGTCATAGTACCAATACAAATGAATTTTGAAATAGGTAATCTTTTTTTCCCGCGAATTCAACTTCCCCGAAATTTGGTAATTTTTAAAAAGTGACAACACCGGTATTATTATGAGCGAATAGCGAGGCGACCACGTGCCGCGTGCCCTGCCGCCCGCCCCCCGCGGTAGGGTGCATAACGCAGATTTATTAAGTTACCTCGTTTTGCGAAATAATATTAATTTTTTTAGGGGGATTTTTTTTAAGTTTAGCCCGGTTTTGTATGCATTAGTAGAATCAGTTATCGATACTTAACAACACCTTCACGGGTCGGACAGGGTTTTCTTAACATACTGTATAGGTATCATCTGTTAATAGACGATTGTATCAGTTGTGACACGACCGTATAGTCAGGAGGCATAGAGACCTGTAACACAGGTAGTTCTCCTAGTATAGGCTCTAGTTAGCACACACATCATCAATATATTTTGTTCCTATACTTAATTATGTGTTGAACTTAAATTTCATTTCGCTTACTCAGCGCTTTTCTTTTATGTTTATATTGCGTACAGCCAATGTTTATGTTGTATGTATTGTAATCGTCTGTTTTGATAGCAAGAGTGTGCAGGCATTTTAGGCATGCTCGTTCTACCATAGATCTCACCCCACCCCTTCGCTATTCACCAAGTGTGATCGAGGTCACGAACAGGCCCACACATGTAAATAATAAATAATAATAAATATATACGGACAAATCACACAGATTGAGCTAGCCCTAAAGTAAGTTCGAGACTTGTGTTATGGGATACTAACTCAACGATACTATATTTTATAATAGATACATATATAAATAAACATCCAAGACCCAGGCCAATCAGGAAAAGATCGTTTCCCATCATGACCTGGCCGGGGATCGAACCCGGGGCCTCCACGTCGCAGTCAGGCGTGTTGACCGCTGCGCCACGGAGACCGACAAAAATAATAAAGTGTGTGGGAGATGAGAATGCAGGTTTTATAACTGATACAAATTGGTATATTTCAAGAATTTTATTGAAGTAAACTTCTGTAGACAACTTTCGTTTTATTACGTACATTTATGAAAAAATATCATGGTCATTGTGGTGGAGTAAACAATGGATATTTGTACAATTGTGTTTTTATTTTCTTACATTCGATGCAAATAGAAATAATAGCTTCATATGCTTTTATACAACGATTTTGATTACTTATAGAACGTTATTTTATACGAAACCTGAATAGCGTTTGTTCAGTATCCACAACCAAAAAAAAAAAACCAAAAGCTATTTCTTGTGTGTAACAATTTTTTATACTTGTTTTGTTTTTTGGCTTGTGGTGAGAATTAAACACTTTTTATTTTTATTTTGTATAAGCAACTGAATCGATTCCAATCAATATTATACCATGTTATATTTTTTCCCAAATACATTTACATATAAATAGTTGCAATGTAGTTACCAAGCGCACAACGCGCTGGCGATAGATCACAGTGAGATAGCCCCAACGCGCCGCACCGCTATAGGCGCAGGCGGTGGAACGGTGCGTGGACCATATTTTTGTTGAGACAACCAGATAACAAGCTCATAACTTTGCGATTTTTCATGATATATTTTTTGAAATTTTGTACATTTTATTCTTTAAGTACTTAAAAATACTGGACACCAGTGGCGAAGGGTGAAATTTTGACAAAGGGAAGCCGGTCCAAAAAAATAAACACTTAAACACTTACTTACTGCAGGATATCTTGGAGGAGGTTTTCAGATAAGAATAATATGAAAAGCCCCACCTTCACCATACAAAAAAGGACTGATGATTTCATAACAATGTCTTTCAAGTATGATGGCTTTGTGAAAAGCCTTTTTCGACGTGCATCTCTATACCACACATGCATGCTTGTTAGTAAGTACTAAGTTAAGTACCTATTGTTAGGGAATAAGAGTCAAAAAAAAAATAAAATAAAAAATTACAAAAATAATAAAGTGTTAAAAACCGAACCACACAAACACCGATCCAAAACCAACAAAAATATTAAGCAAAAATAAAGCAAATTATACACAATCACAACGTTATTTATATTCTAATGCAATGCGTCTGTTTTTTTTTTTTAACAAAATGAGCTAAAATGTTGTTATAAAAATTCGGATTACTTTTCATTTTATTAAGCAAATTTTTTTCAATTGACATGATAGCCAAATCGGACAATCTCTGCTCTTTTTGGCAGTTTCGCACATACGTGTTGTGATGTATACAATTAAATGTGGCACACAGTTTAATGTAGCATCTCAAGACATTCCCGCTCTATCCCGAGTGGCGACTAGACGTGCCCCTTAAGCTGTGTGTACTTACTGATAATTCGGTGGTTTTACTTCAAACCTCAAAGCCCCTATAAGTGATTATAGTGAACACCACATTGGCGACGAGTAAAAGCGCAGTAAGTAAAACTATTACTGAAATTATCTGCTTACGGAAATTGGTCAGCATGAAAATATATTTGCACAGTGTTTATTTGTGCAGAGAGATTTCATATATAAATATAAAAAAAAAAAAAAAAAAAAAAATAAATAAAAACGTAAGTGTAACCATACACTAGTTGTGGTGGTTATAATTTCCATATAAATTCATATATCTTTAAGCAATTATCTTCTTATCTGTGCTCAATCTACGTTGGCGATCAGCTGAGACGAGAATATGATGCACAGATCGACCACTTAAATTCAACTCATATACCTAATATAAAACCATCTTGGGGCTCGTGGCTAAATATTAACAGCCCCGTACAGGTCGATTGATCAGCACAATAATTGTGTAACGCGCCATTACTATTACTTAGGATAATTTCGAAGCATATTGCTGATCCATTGCTTCATAATATGTTCGAAAAAGTCTGTGTCAACAAGGTAAATAACGCAATGAATGTTGTTGAACTGTCAAAATGTAACCAATTGCTACTGACAGTGTTTTACACAAGATCAAACAGCACGTTGAACCGTTGGTCCCGGCTGACATTTAGATATATTTGTATATTATAGATCTTTGACAGTCGTTATGGGTAGTCAGTAGCCCGAAAGTTTGACAACCAGTCTTACCAAGGAGAATTATCCAATAACTGGATTGTGGGGGTGATCCGTAGAAAATACCGGTATTCTGCCGAAAACGGTTAGACTGAAATCCGACTCCATTATACAACATTGTTTGGGAAAAGCTAAACGATATCAAATATGAATGGTTGACCAAATCCGTATGTAGATAATACCATCGAAATATTATTCGAAAATCATGAAAAGTTACACATCGA
Source organism: Sesamia inferens (assembly GCA_037179545.1). NCBI lineage: Eukaryota > Metazoa > Arthropoda > Insecta > Lepidoptera > Noctuidae > Sesamia > Sesamia inferens. The sequence continues at coordinate 9,416,513 of CM073929.1, read as the reverse complement.
AAGTAACGAAAATACCAATATTGTAAGTACACACAACTCAAGGGAAATAAAAAATACATTCTAACGAAAATATCGTTAATGTATAAGTTTGATCAAAAGTTCCACTTCGGTAAAATCGAAGTAAAGTAAGAAATTATTATCTTACTATAAAAACTAACTTCTGTAATACACAAATTGAGAAATAAAAAACACTCCAATGAAAACATCGTTAATGTATCAATTTTAAGTAAAGTTCTACTTCGGTAAAATCGAAGTAAAGAAAAAAAATTATTATCTTTAGAACTATTAAAACAGTGTATTACAGAAAATAAATAAGAAAATACGTTCCAACGAAAATATCGTTTAATGTGCCCGTTTTAACAGAAATTCCAATAAAGTACGGAATTATTATCTTACTGTTAAGACTAACTAGTGTCATAATAAAATAACGTAAATGTATCAGTTTTAACAGAAGTCCCACTTCGGTCAAATCGAAGTAAGGTAAAGCATTATTATCTTGCCGGTTAAAACTAACTAGTGTCTATATAAAATCTGTGAAGGTTGAACTTGTTCTAATGATTGGACTAATTTTAGTCAAATCAACGCATTTTGGCTGGCTATTCTAATAAACAACTCCTAGAATTACAGAGTCGTAATCTTCGGTGACCGTTTGAATTGTGACACGCCACTTAGAGTGTGATTAAGGTGTCTCCTTCTGTGAGACTCGCTTACTAAAGCTTATTTATTTAAAAGTTAACACTTAATACTTAGAGCGTTAATAAAGAACCTTTGTGAGGTGAGCCGCTTAAGTACAAAAACCCTTATCCGTCGAGAAAGAACAATTGGTTATAAATAACCCAAGTGTTTGATTATATTTCAACAGGAAATCTACATGTACAACATTTTGTTGATTATTAAACGATGATGAGAAATAATTCAAATTACATTAAATTATTCAGTAATCTGTAAGTTCTCCTACTACAATACGTGCTGTCTATATCTCTGATTTGACACAGCAACATGAAAACTGGATTTGTGACAGCAACAATCGAAAGACATACATTTTTGAGTTTGCTACTCTCTAGAATCTGTAAAACGACGGTGAAAATAGTCCACAATGGTCAGTACAAGTTCAACAAGCCCTAATACCAACAAAATTGACACTAAACAAAAATGACACTGAAAACAAATACATTATATTTAAAATTGCATAAAATATGGTTCCGAGGTCATTTCCAGACCCACTGCAGAACCAGGAACAACAAAAGAAAAACTCTTAACTCGAGTCAATTGACAACAATAAAGTTAAGGAGCCCAAAATAAAAACTCATAAAAATAAAAAGTCCAGTCTGTCTACATACTGTGTATATAGACAATGCTCACTGATTGCCATAGTAGATTTAACATAACCTTGAAAGTTAATGAATAGTTTTATTAACTTTTTAAAGTATAGTCTCCAACCAGCAAATGTCTCTAGACAAAACATTCATGGCTATGGTGCTAAACATTTATAAAATATTGGGATTGTTTGATGCGGCAAAACGTTGTCATAAAAAAATTGATCAAGGAATCTTTTGGGCAAAGAATCTGCCATCTTCCTTAATGGACTAAAACTAAGTTTTGATCTCAATTCCATTAGGGTTAAATCATTTCCCTAATTCAAAGATGTTCAGATAGATATAAAAAAAAATACGCCCGTTTGTCAACTTCACATACGAGTACCAATTCCCTCGATATCAAAAATAAATAAAAAAGACGAACTGGTAAAAATGCGGTTCTAAAGCCCGATGATGATATTTGTAGTTGTACTACCAAGAAAGCTGTCATTAGAGAATCAATAAACTGGTCCTTGTACATTTTAAAGAAATCATGGATAATCTTATTGTCGTGCAATGAAAATTTTATTCACGTCATTGTTGTCGTTGGATGTGATGAAAGAGAACATCTGAAAGACAATAATGATTTACTGAACAAAACTAAATAATTCTTCATTTCAACACTATTTAGTTTCTGTGTTATGGATTGGATTTTCGTATGACGGCACGGTTAGCGTAGTGGTTAAATGTTTGACTGCTGCGTTGCGTGTCGCGGGTTTAATTCCCGCACGGAACAAATACATATCAGTACCACCTACAAATAGTTGTTCTGGGACTAGTTGTTTGTGTATGTGAGTGTTATATGTTTGTAAACGCACCCACGATACAGGAGAAATACATGAAAAAAAGAAAATTTCATCATCAGGCGTCAACCATGTGACAAATAAATTTGAACTATAGAGTCTTTTGTACCACCAGAAATCAATAAAGAAAAGGGTTTCAATTTTGTTGATCGATCACCGATTTGTCAACTTTAACAGATCCCATTGTCAAATACAAAAAGCAATATGCACAAAATGCCAATATATAGGTACAGTCTGGCATAAGGATCAAACAATAAAACACGTCTGACTGAGATTCTCAGGCTTAGCTACACAAAAGACCCTATTCAGTAATTGCTGATGCAAGTCCTGTTCATCTAGAGGCTTACTGATTCAGTACGTCGCCAAAGAACGCGCATCATTTCCTTCGGAATGATAAACGTTAAAAACGTATTGTCAAATCGACTAAAGAGGGATTTAAAAAAATGAACTTATCAGAGACCATAAACCTCTAGAGGTTATAGGATAATAAAAATAAATAAAAGCTGGAAAATCAAATATACTCGTAACAACCTCATTATCATGTCTGTGTACGAGTGCCAGCATATAAAAAAAGTTTAGAATATGAACATCATATTAACTAGAAGTTCACACAAGCGACCCGTAGCATTAGGTACACCTTAGAACAATTATTATATCATTGAATAGTGACCATGACTGTTAATAAAATACTTGGGAGGTTTCAATAAATAGCTACAACTTAATAGAACATGAACTTTGGCACATTATGGACTCTTATGAAATATATATATATTAGAAGCAGCCCAAGAAGTTCACCCAGGCATTGTTAACATAAAGTATGGGTCACGTACAAAGGTGCGAAAGTAATCTAGACACGCGGTAGCGTGTTGAGCCAAGTTCAAGTAACAGATGACGAGCAGCACCGTGTTATAAATAACTGCAGGGCGATACAACCTCTAAAACAGACTGACTAGACTAAAATACTTTAGTCTCAGGCCTAATTCAACCAGTAACCATTAAAAAGTTTGACTGAATACCTACTGATGTTGATTTTTGGATCCGCTGTGTAGTAGAAATTATAATTTTACTATCATCGTATTAAAGGCGATAAAAAGACATTAAAATAATGAAATCTACACAAATTAAACAAAAGAAAATTAAATGAACCAGACTCTCAGACAATTATATAACCAAAAAATTCAAAATCAGATTGTATGGCGAAGTCGAGACTGGAAAGATGACTTGTTAAAATATTTAATGATATACAACAGTACACCTTATTACTCCACAAGAAAATCTACTTCCGAACTTATCTATCTTACGAGAGATCGGGAAAATAGATACAATAATCCGGAAGACAGATAGAAAAAAGGGAGAAATTAAACGAAGATGAAAAAACCTACACACATAGAATTAGAAATTGACGAAAAGTATAGTAAGAATACTATAAATGAAAACAAATAGATTCAACAATTTAATCACACACCGCATAAAATTACACAAATGCTCAAGCAAGCGATATAAATACAAGAAATAATGATTAAACTGGTAAAGAGTACAAGACTGAACATCGTACACCAAAAGGTAGAAGGTCAATGAAAAGTTGTCGATCACGAAGCGATCGATAAAGAAGAATTCACATGTTAACGACTGTGTAAATATTGTAAGCTTCATGCGAAATATTTATGAACTATATTGTACTCAAAGCATAATTATTTTTGAAACTTAGTAAACTTATCTAAATGTTTAAAATGATGGTTATTATATCAAATAAAGAAGAACTAACGTAAAAATGTAAAATTGTTATCGTATCAGTTAAATAAGAACTCATCTAAATGTTCAAAATTGTTATCTTATCAGGTGAAAGAAGAACTTAATCTAAATGGTTATCATATCAGATAAATAATTTTAATTCATACTCTATAGGTACTGTTTAATGATTGTAGCTTAATGTGAAATATTGAACTGTACTTAAAATGTAATTATTTTCTAAATGTTCAAGTAGTTACTTTAAACTTAATGGATTAAAATTAAATGTCAAAAAATTGTTATCTAACTTTGTAAAGTAATTAACGTCTAAATGATAAATGTTGTTAAACATCAATTAATTCATCACTATACATAGTATTGTATAAAGACATGTGTTTTTTTTTTTAAAAATGAACAGACAGCTGTGCTGCTGGGGAGTTTGTTCCGCCACTTCTTCCCAGCGAAAGCACTAGGAAGTGTCGATGGGTGGGCGTTTTGGGGGACTGTCTTATGTAATATTGACGTTCAAAAAGTGCTGATTATCAGCCTAATTTGAATAAATGACTTTTGATTTTGATTTTGAATTAACATATAAAAAGGAAGAGATGTGATGTATACAATTAAATGTGGCACACAGTTTAATGTAGCATCTCAAGACATTCCCGCTCTATCCCGAGTGGCGACTAGACGTGCCCCTTAAGCTGTGTGTACTTACTGATAATTCGGTGGTTTTACTTCAAACCTCAAAGCCCCTATAAGTGATTATAGTGAACACCACACGTGTGAATGCGTTTTAAAGCAGAAAATGACCGCTCAGCTGAAGCTACTGAAATGGGGAGGGTCAGAATTAAACTGCAAAGAGTCGAAACTTGAGAAAATGCGTCTTTCAAAGACGTATTAACAGTAACAGCACTCTATATGAATTAAAGCCATAATAACAAACAAAATCTACAGTATTTAACCAAATCTGCGATTAAATTACCTTACAGAATCCGTCACAGTTTAAATAACACAAATATTAAAAACAAACGAAAAACTCACGCACCATAGGTATAGAACGCTTCCTCGTAGTAGCGTGGTTAATTTGTCTCTTTCTAATGAGTAGAGGAGAGTACTATAAGCCGCCCGCGAGTAGCCTCATATTTATCAAGTTTTACCGACGGTTAGCGAGAATTAGAAAGAGATGGTCTGACACGCTCTCTCTTTTCGCCGTCGTTGACTGAGGTAAGCCGTGATTCCGCGGGTTTCCTTCAACGTAAAGTACGAAAAATTGAAGCGCTGATTAATTTACGACTATAAAATGAAATGTGATACTTAGGGTATTGCTAAGAATTACTATTGCTATTGTAAATCGCGCAGGCGTTTGATAAATAATACTTTGTTAATGAAATAGAATGTAAATACTTTTGTATGAATATGGAACTGATTTTTGAAAGGTAACCCGGTGGGAATCGGCTTGTATGGACCCTTCGCCACTGCTGGACACATGTTTCGGGTTTAGAATAAACAAAAAAAATAAAAAAAATAAAAAACGTTGTACACTAAGATACAAATACTGCATTAAACTATTACTTTTTAAATAGTAACACATTATTACCCGTATTTCGATTCATTTTGAAGCATCTTGCTAATCCATTGCTCCATACCCTCTACACATACAGTATGTTAAGAAAACCCCGTCCGACCCATAAGGATAATAAAGGTTAGGTAAACACATGACCAAATATAATATAAAATTTTACGTAATCATCAAAAAAGTGACCACACCAGTATTATTATGAGCTAATAGCGATGCGACCACGTGCCGCGTGCCCTGCCGCCCGCCGCCCGCGGAAGGGTGCTTAACGCACATTTATTAAGTTACCTCTTTTTGCGAAATAATATTTATTTTTTTAGGGGGATTTTTTTTTTAAGTTTAGCCCGGTTTTGTATGCATTAGTAGAATCAATTATCGATACCTAACAACACCTTTCCCGGGTCGGACAGGGTTTTCTTAACATACTGTATAGGAAATGTGTCTGCTCAATAACATAACTGAAAAAATTAAACTCAACGTGACTGTGTTACGCAATAACTATGCTGCTGTTTTATTTCATCTTTATAGGGAGACTTTGAAATTTAAACGAGTGCATTTTAAATAGAGGGTACTTCAACATTACACCGCTGTTACTAAGTACAGACGCCAGCCCTTTAAGTTACTACAATCAGTCTAATTTATTTAATATGTTTTCTACTTTATCGCTAAAGCATTAAGGTTGTTTTTTTTTTTAATAATTATAAACTAGCACTTGACCGCATTTCCGCCTGATGGTAAGCAGTGATGCGATCGTTGATGGTAAAACGCGCTAGTTTATTAAGAGCCTATTCACTCAGAAAAACTGAGCGAATAGGAAGGAAGACGGCAGTTGAGCGAGGTGATGCAATGTTAAACCCAACAACACGACCAACGATGCTGCGCCAAAGGAAGATTGATTTGAAGACCCTCCACGACCAAACTCCCAACACAACAACATTAGGCGCATCGTACCCGGCACACATCGCAACACAACTGCTCAGACCCGTCCTCCGAACGGCTTCACCAGACATCATGCCGGAACACGACAAATCGCTTGGCGGCAAGGCTTTGTCTGGTGGGTGGTAAATTCTGCCGGCGGCCGATGTTATGGGGAAATTTGTGAGTTTCGGGTAGCTTGACATAATGGTTTCTACACATACATGTTACATTTTTATATGTATAGACAAATTAGAGTTGTACACGACGTCGTACTTAATTTTTTCACTAAAGTAACCCTGTCCGACCCATAAGGATAATAAAGGTTAGGTAAACACATGACCAAATCTAATATATAAAATTCTCGTGTCACGGTGTTCGGATTTAAACTCCTCCGAAACGGCTCGACCGATTTTGATGAAATTTTTTGTGCTTATCCGGTATCTATGAGAATCGGCCAACATCTATTTTTCTTCCCCCTAAATGTTAGGGGTAGTCCACCCCTAATTTTTTTTATTATTTATATGGCAAAACAACGTTTGCCGGTCAGCTAGTATAATATAAAATTTTACGTAATCATCATAGTACCAATACAAATGAATTTTGAAATAATCTTTTTTTCCCGCGAATTAATTCCAACTTCCCCGAAATTTGGTAATTTTTAAAAAAGTGACAACACCGGTATTATGAGCGAATCGCGATGCGACCACGTGCCGCGTGCCCTGCCGCCCGCAGCCCGTTGAGGGGTGCGTAACGCACATTTGTTAAGTTACCTCTTTTTGCGAAATAATATTTATTTTTTAGGGGGATTTTTTTTTTAAGTTTAGCCCGGTTTTGTATCCATTAGTAGAATCAGTTATAGATACCTAACAACACCTTCACGGGTCAGACAGGGTTTTTTTAACATACTGTATACAAAATATCAAAAAGATATAATGAAAAAAAAAAAAACAAAGTTATGAGCTTGTTATCTTACTTGGTTGTCCCAAAAAAAATATGATCAACCCTCCGCTCGGGCTACCGCTACCGTAAACTGCGTGGCAAGCTCGGTAACCACACTGCAACCATTTCTAAACATATTTGGGAAAAAATATAACATGGTGTAAAAATGATTGAAAACGATTCAGTTGCTTATTCTTTACAAACTATATTCAGTTATCGTTTAAAGAAAAATAAAAACTGAAACATACGTATTAATAACTCAATCTTATCTTTTGCATCATAAAATCTTTCTTTATCAGAAAGTTATTCATTCTTTGTTATGTATTTGACTTTATTAGTCCAATCTTGGTTGATCTTAACACCGAAAAAGATAACATCTTTTGGATATTAAATGACAAGAAGACATATCTACTATATAAATCCGTGATAATCTCATGCAATACCTATATCGATCGTTGATATCAGCAACCACCTTGTTTATTGCATGTGGATGGAGTATGCTTCAATAATTTAAATTATGCTGAGTCAGCATAATGCTGACAACTTCCCCGAAATTTGGTATTTTTTAAGAAAGTGACAACACCATTTTTATGGTATTATTATTTATAAGCGATGCGACCACGTGCCGCGTCCCTATCCCCCCGTCGCCCGCCCATCGATTGCCTACTGCAAATGTAATAAGTTACCTCTTTTTGCGAAATAATATTACTTAATTTTTTTTTAAGTTTATTCCGGCTTTGTAGGCATTAGTAGAATCAGTTATCGAAGCCTAACAATACCTTCACGGATCGGACAGGGCTTTTTTTACATATTGTATAAATAATGCACTGCTTGAGAAAGTGACACATATCAAATCCTTGGGTGACATAGTTATTAAAACTCACCTAAAAGACGATGTGGACATTGAGCGGGAGGTAAAAAAACTTTGGAGGCTGTTTAGAGCTGACTGTACATACATCCATCTACTCGTGTAGTCTGTGGGCAAAGACTACTTTTGCGGCATCAAGCGCCCTCCGCGGCAATAATGCCTTCAGGGTTGCGTAGAGGCAGCCCCGCCATTGCAGCTCTTTAGGGCATGTTTACGGCGTCCCGCATGTCCCTAACTTCGACCTCGCGATGATCGTCTCGAGACTGGGTTGGCCTTAATACCCGGCAATACTGCCGCCTTGTGAATTTGTAGCCTGTGCGTGATTCTTTAAACTTAAACAAAGTGCATTCTTCACTGTTATACTCAACTGATATTAAATTATTAGCAGCAATAAAAATACCCATATCAGCTATTATCAAAACCGTTATTATAATGATTACTTTATAAAATAAAACTTCCAGTCTCCGATGAGTGTCATACAAAGCAGGACAATGGTAGCCAAAAATTTGATCACGGTAAATAGAACTTTAAATTCAGTTAAACAGAGCTCAAAATATGCAAGTGTTGTGATTAGAAAACACAGTGTATGGACCCAGGATAGAGTGATCAAATCACCGTTCAAAAATGTGGAAATTCCGAATTATACGTTGTATGATTATGTTTGGCAGAATCTGGACAAATGGCCTGAGAGGACTGCTTCTGTGAGTATTTTTTCTTCATATAAAATATATTATAAAATATATCTAGTTTTTTCTCTATTCTTCTTCATCTCAGCGTTAATCCTAGTCGTATCCGAAGCTTTTCGGCTTTGGAGTCCAGGCTCCGCTTTACCAGTCTAATTGCTCATTTTGGCTAAACTTCGATATTTTCCATGAAGCGACTGCCGTCTGACCTCCACAACCCGAAGGCGATATCGAAGCATTGCAGTTAGACTAATTTTAGGACTTTTGAGGGCTCCAGCAACCCGTAACGACTGCCATTAGATGTTCGTATGGCAACCGGAACCAACGGCTTAACGTGCTTTCCGAGGCACGACCAGACCAGTTCAAATTTTCATATTTATGCATACAAATATTTGCACTGCGCGGGGATCGAACCCGCGCCTCCTTGCGCAGCGGCCGCGTTCGCTACCGCTACGCCACGGAGGCTGTCGTATTTTTTTGCTCTATAATGTAATAATTTAACGGTACACCAGAGCTAGAGAATCCACTGGCGAAACTGGACTAATTTGACAGTCTAAACTGTTTTTTTAAATTTTTTTTTTAATTAAAATTATAAACTAGCGCTTGACCGCAATCCCGCCTGATGGTAAGCAGTGACGCAGTCGGTGATGGTAAAGCGCACTAGTTTATTAAGAGCCTATTCAATCTGGCCTTGAAGACACTCAAATTGTATTCCGACGGAAACACCGTCCCTGGCAAACTGTTCCAGTCCCTCGATGTACGCGGTATAAAGGAGGGGGCGAAATGGTTCGTCCGGATCGTAATGGTGTTAACAACGTAAGGGTGTAAACTTGCCGTACGACGGGTCGTCCGATGGTGGAACGGAGATGGGGGAATTAAATCATGCAATTCCTTCGCACACTCCCCAAAATGCATCCTATAGAAGACCGAAAGGCTGGCTACTCTACGCCTGTGCTCTAGGCTTTGGAGACCGTCTCGAGTTAAGTCAGGGTCACCAATCAGCCTCTTCGCCCGCCTCTCCACCGAATCCAAAGTGGCCAGGTGACACTTAGCAGCACCAGCCCAAATGTGGCTGCGGTACTCCGCACACGAACGGACCTGTGTTTGTATAACATTAGAACATTATATCTTCTGTCCTTTTCATAATGAAATAGAAACAAAAAGATGCATGGAACTGAAATTGAGTTTAGTTTATGAACAAAGGGATCGGGGCCATTGGCCATGAAAACTAATATAATCTTCCAGAGAAACTACCAGTTTGCTAGGGGTCAGCCCCACACAGTTTATTTTTCCTTTCTCCCAGTCAGCCGTCACTCTACTGTTCTCTCTTCCACATTAACTCTAAATCGTTGACGCAACGCATACATTTTTTTTCTACCTCTCCATCCATCAACATTTATGGTTATCCTTACTTTACCCACATCATTAAAAAAATATCCCTTATAAACTGCCTCTTTAAATTAATAATAATAAAAAAAAAAATATAATTGTTGGGTTTATTATAGACAGTTGAGCGAGTCGTTCAACTGTCGTCTTCCTTCCTATGCATCCAGTTTTTTTGAGTGAATAGGCCATTAATAAACTTCCGCGCTTTACCATCAACGATTGCATCATTGCTTACATCAGGTGGGATTGCTGTCAAGCACTGGTTTACAATCATTAAAAAAAATCTAGATAGAAAAACGGTAGTGAGCATATATTGTTTACAACCGAAGCAATACATGCTCGCTACCGTTTTTTAAATCTAGATTTTATTAATTTAGGGTTTTATTACCGCCCGCCTAAATGTCCCATAAAGTTGATTCGTTTTATTTTGCGTCTTTGCCAAGCAATATTAACAGATTACAATTAAGCTTGTTGTGTATCATTATGACGAACATCCGTACATTTATGTGCTCAATAATGCCTGACGAAACGAATGGAAATCATAGTGATTGCACATACAGTCATTGACGTTGCACCAAGCCTTATGATTTATGAATCATGTTTTTCGAGTATTTTTTCCGTTTTGAGGGCATTTGGACTTGCAATTCACAGGCGTAACATAATTAAAATTTTGAGACTTTTCCACTGAATGAAGATATTCCCCTGATGATTTCTCTAGATGGATTCGATTGACTTCTGATCGTCATCAGATTATCTGACTTATTCTTCTTTCAATAAAACTGCAACTTGGACAGATCCATATAATAATTTTATTCTTCACAACAGGTAACAGCCAATATATTATACTTAAATCGAATACATAACGGACGGACTCCAATATTTCTTAACTATTCCGAGTGATTCGGATGACAACCAAGAACTGAGCGTACTGGCTCTAAAAATGCTTATTTCTAATTTCAATCCCGCCACCACTTTGACGAATTAAATGAGGGTACTAGAGAGTTGGCGTAATTTCCGGTTTCGCTCTTTCTAGATAACTATATGAAATTTAAACAAAAACTGATCATTAAAATACTAATAAATGTTCTTAATATTTTAGAAAGAATCATTACATTACACTTCTTGAGCCTATAGAGGTCCACTGCTGGACCAAGACCTCCCCAAGGCTTTCCACAATGACCTGTCTTGTGCTGCCTGGTATCCATCGGCTTCCCGCGACCTTCACCGGATCATCGGTCAGCTTATCTGAATAACTTTCGTATATTCAAATTAAAACGGTTTACGCCATTTAAAGTTTGAACAGAAGTAGTTTCAAAACGTTTTGTTGTGTCTGTGATTACTTCTACTTTTAACCCATCGTCAGTGTTCAAAGTAAGAGTGAACAGGATGTAAATTTAGTGTCCCCTAGCACCACTTCCAAGAAATTCATTTTATTTAATTTTGAAGACTTCCGTTACATGCACTGCGTAAACGGTTCTGGTTGCCTAAAATATGGTATAAGAATGAACGCGGACAAAGTCGCGGGCACAGCAAGTATAAAGTTTTTTTTTTATAAATTATAAACTGGTGCCTGACCGCAATCCTGCCTAACCACTGGTAAGCAGTGATGCAATAGTTGATGGTAAAGCGCTCTAGTTTATTAAGACCCAATTCACTCTAGCTTTGAAGACACTTAAATTGTAGTCCGATAGAAACAGCTGGCAAATTGTTCCAGTCCCTAAATGTGAGCGGTATAAAAGAAGAGGCGCAAAGCATCATCCGTATCGTAGTGGTATCAACAACTTAAGGGTGGATACTCGACGTCCGTTGCTGGAACGGGGATGGGGCAATTAAATCATGCAATTTCCCACAATGGTAAATTTATATTGAATCGATTGGCAGGGCCTTCATCATGCCTTACACTTTCTTCAAGGGTTATGAACATTATAATAAGCATAATTATTTGATATTCCAGGTCTGTGCTGTAACAGGCAGAGGGTACACATATGAACAGGCGTTCAAGCTATGTAACAGATTTGCGGCGAACCTTAGGACGAAGTTCAAGATACAAGATGGAGACTCAGTCGCGATCATGCTACCGAATGTACCGGACTACCCTCTGGTATCTTTGGGTATACTGGGAGCTGGTGGAGTGATAACTACTATCAATCCAATTTATACTGCCCGTGAGTACTTCAATCATAATATTGAATATATTCTTATTCTTCTTTTTTTTTTTTAGAATTATAAACTAGCGCTTGACCGCAATCCCGCCTGATAGTAAGCAGTGATGCGATCGTCGTCGGTAAAGCGGAGCCTATTCACTCAGAAAAACTGAGCGAATAGGAAGGAAGATGACAGTTGAGCGAGGTGATGCAATGTTAAACTCAACAACACGACCAACGATGCTGCACCAAAGGGAGATTGATCTGAAGGCCCTCCACGACCAAACTCCCAACACAACAACGTTAGGCGCATCGTACCCGGTACACATCGCAACACAACTGCTCGCACTACGCTGGGAATTATTTCTATATCTTGGATGTATGAAATACGTAAAACAGCCAGACCCTAAACAACTATATTCTTACAACCTACAACCTTGAAGCGGGCCAATCGATGAATCAAACGCGATTGATATCGACGATCGAGTCTTCGTAATTCAAACTCATGGTAGCCACACTGATCCTTTTGTTGATAGAAGAAGAGAAGTTACCACCCCCCAGACAAAGTCCTGCCGCCAAGCGATTCGTCGTGTTCCGTCATGATGTCTGGCGAAGCCCTACGGAGGATGGGTCTGAGCAGTTGTGTTGCGATGTGTGCCGGGTACGATGCACCAAATGTTGTTGTGTCGGGAGTTTGGTCGTGGAGGATCTCCAGATCAATCTCCCTCTGGCGCAGCATCGTTGGTCGTGTTGTTAGGTTTAACATTGCATCACTTTGCTCAATTGCTGTCTTTCTATTCACGAAGTTTTTACGTGAATAGGCTTAATAAACTAGCGCGCTTTACCATCAACGATTGCGTCACGACTTACCATCAGGCGGGCACTAGTTTATACCTTATAAAAAAAATAAGGAAAATTTTACAACAATTGCGTAAATCTGCGATCACAATATTGTTAACTTCGGTATGTATAGAGAAAACAGTTAAATTATGAATAGAAAAGCAAGCGGACTATGTTTAGATTGCTAATGTCATTATTTATACATTTATAATCATATTTTTAATTTCAGATGAAGTACAGCGCCAATTAATAATGTCGAAAGCAAAGGTGATAGTAACACTACCAGAGATTGTTCCAACTATTAGGGAAGCATTTATCATGGCCAAACATAATATTCCAATAGTGGTACTGAACACAAATGAAAATTCAGCTCCTGAAGGGACAGCTCTATTTAATGAATTAAGCGAAGATGTGCATGTAGATAATTCTGTTTTGAAGCAAGTAAGGAGGAATCCTAACGATATATGCTTCCTGCCTTATTCTAGTGGTACTACAGGATTACCGAAAGCTGTGGAATTATCGCATAGAAATATTATTGCCAACTGTGAGCAGATTAATGAACCGCAGATTGCATTGCACAATGAAACAACACGTGAGTTGATATTTTAATAGTATAAGTACCATCTGATATTTTGTTTATTACCTGACATTTCCATGTGTCGTATAGTATCATTTTATGTATAGAAGGAAGAAAATTATTTAATTTTCATTTTTTTTTTGTTTTGTATTGGGCCCATTGTGAGTTGATATATGCCACATGTCTTCGAGATTTCTTGGTTCTAGGACATGTCGGTTTCCGTACAATGTTTTCTTCAACCATTTTGAGAGTAGTGGTGACGAAAATAATTTATACAAAACAATGCACCTGATCTTTTGGATTAGTTTGCTTAGAATAGTACCAACCCATATCCTCCCGTGGGTGTCGTAAGAGGCGACTAAGGGAACTCTCAGCAAGGAAGAGGGCAGCAGTGCTTATCTTGTGGAACATCAAATTACTGCGATCCCCAACCCAACTGCTAAGCGTGGGGATTAAAGCCTTGGGGGAGGCCTTTGTCCAGTAGTGGACCTCTATAGGCTCAAGAATAAGGCGCAGAAGAATTCACCAACTCGTATGATTCTATTATACTTAAACTACGTTAGGCCGTGTCAAGTTTAAAGTTTTACCACTATTGTCTGGTCGGTTTTACCAGCACTTCAATTGCGTAACACAAACTACCATCAATTTGAATAATTTTGAAGCATATTGCTCGTCCATTGCTTCATATGTTCGAAAAATGTGTCAGCTCAACAACTTAAATAACGCAATGAATATTGTTGAACTGTCAAAATGAAACCCACAACTACTGATAGTGTCTTGCGTAATTACTCCGCTGCTTGAAGTCATCGGCTGCTTTCAAAACAACACTTGCGATCTCATGAATTACTGTATCACGGTCTATAACTAACCTATCGTCTCGTCGTGTCTGACCCTCTGTCTCTAAGACATATATGCAAATTACTTTAGAGTTTTCTGTTCTACCTTTTTCAGCCACTCATCAAGACTCTGTGATGGGCGTGTTGCCATTTTTCCACATCTACGCGTCAACAGTTCTTATATTCCACAAGCTGTCCATGGGTGCCAAGATTGTGGCTTTAGCCAAGTTCCAGCCAGAGACGTTCCTGAACACTATTGAGAAGCATAAGACCAATTTTATGTTTGTCGCGCCACCTTTGAGTGAGTATTTTTTTTATCGTGTTCAACCTCTTGTAGGTTCTAGAAGTGATTGCGCAATCAACCAATAATGTTCACACTGCTGAAACATAGATCGCCTGGCCGTGAGTGGATGTGGGCGGGCTCAATGCGGGTTGGTCACATGTATTTGAATTTTTAGTTGAAGGGCATGCAGATTTCTTCATGAAGTCCTTCATTGTTTTAAGAGTAGTGGCAATAACAATATGTGTTAAACTAAAGGGCATTTTTTCCCCGGTGTGGAAAATTCTCGTGGATATTCGCCACACTGGGGTGGGCGGCATGGTCTGTTAGATTCTTACTGACTAAAAACCACACGGCGATGTTCCATCTCACACCTACCCGGGTCTCCAAGAACGAATATTGCTTCCGCAAGGGTCTGTCTGGCTTGGAACTAAGATTGCCACATTTTATGCAGTTAAAGTATATCCTAGGTTACTATTATGAAAAAGTATATAGTATCGAAAAATAAAATACAATTTATTTTTCTTTATGTTTAAAAAATAGTTTTTTTTCTATTTACAGTTTTTATAGGCGCATGTGATATAAAATTTTAAATCGTATTTTTATTGCACTCAAGCTCCGCTGCGAACAAAACAGTAAAGAATTTATGACAATGACTTTGACAATGTTGACATTTGAGGTTAGGTTGCGTTCAGTTAAAGGTGCTAGAGAGTGGTGTCATGGACTCGATAAATTTAGCTTAACAAACAAATACTTGAAACTTACACCTGAAAATCCCAAAGAAATGAAATCATGGTAAATAAAGTACTTTCGTGTACTTTGTTGTTGTCATAAACTATACAGTAGGTATGTACAGACAACAGCAGGTCAAACTACCCGAAACTGTCAAATATTTCCAATCAACTTTGAGCCTTTAACAATAACGAAATTAGATAGATTGATCGCACCTTGATGTGCTGTTGACTCACCATCATCATCATCACCAACACCAGCCCAGAGCAGTCCACTGCTGGACATAGGCCTCTCCTATTTCACGCCATTCAACTCGATTTTCGGCAACTCTCATCCAGTTACTACCGGTCATCCTGCGAAGATCGTCACTACCCCTAGTCTGAGGGCGTCCCACCGCTTGCTGCCAACTATGCAACAAATAACCTGAAATAACACAAAACAATTTATTATCAAGTACGGGTAGCAATCCTAGTTAGAACTTACGACAAACCACTGGTTAGTGGCTACTGTTGCCAGGCGTTATTGATGATGATATGATAATGCCACAAATAAGTTCCTCGAAAATATTAAAAAGTGATATGATATACAAGAATCATACCGAAATGACATTACAAAGGAATATAGATTGTGGAATCAACTTGATAAAGGTTATCAAGTTGATTCAACAATCTGTATTATTTGTTATTGCATGAAGATATTTTGAATAATGATTAGGTATATATGGTTTGATAAGTCCTAGATTTCGAACAAAGTCTACTCTGAGCCAAAATTATACTTAAAGATTGGTTGCCGAGTCGAACTTATAAGAAAACAGAAAACAACATTTGTTAAGTATGTACTCGTACCTACGTAAGTTAAAGGTACCACACTCTTTGATGAAATACAGTGTAGGGTTACACGATGCAGATTTTCTTGACCTTCAACTTTGCTTGTTTATTCTGTACTAGCTACCCGCCCCGGCTTCTCACGGGTGCAATTCTGATACTAAATACACCACAGAAGAACTGTAAACGTTGTATAACAAATATAGCGGCCCGGCGCTCCCGCCGCGCCGCCCCGGCCGGTCTTCATTTAATTTTAAATCAGAAGCTGTAAAGGGTGATATAGATCGATATTAAATCAACAATGTGTTTAAGATATTAAATTGGATAAAGATTGTATTAAATTGATTGCTGTATTGGCTAAAATCGCTTCGAAAGTCATCCAATATTTGTCGTAAGAAGTAAATGACAATACAATGTTATTGTGGGACATCCATAAGTGATAGACATATACCATCGCGGACTTTTCTGTAGACCTTAATGTGTACAATAATAGTACATTATTTTGTTAAATCTCGTAGGGTTCAGCCCGCTTTTCACTGCAAACGCGGAAAGAAATGTAATTATTTACGACATCAAATTAGAAACCCCAAAAATAATAGTATTTCTCCACTATTTAATAGATGTTATTATACATATAAACCTTCTATATAATAATTAAAACTTAATAAATTATAAGTAAATCGTAAGACGTAATCGTTTAGACGTAAGTTTGACAAATGGCACAGACAAAGTTTGCTTTGTATCAACTTTTTCATATGACAGCGGTTACGTTCCAATTGCGATCTAGTTATGGTTAAACCATCTGTCAAAACGCGTTAGCGCGATACGAAATATAACAAAAGTTATGGTTTGGTTGCGATCCAATTCTGTTTTGGTTGAATTATTTTAGCGAGATTGCCCCCCCCTGACACTGACCAAACAATGACACGCACGGCGCGCATACATCCTCATACCGATGTACTTTATTTGTTTACTTCACGTAATTCGCAATTACATTTATACAAGGCCAGTGAAGTCAAGAAACTTGAATATCCGGATTTTATAAGACTTGTACAGTCATGAGCAATGATCGGAATAAGTTTAGGTTATTTTCTTATCTCAACTTTCTATTCGTTATTTTGTGAAAAAAATTAATTCAATTGCCAAGTGTTCTTATAACTCATGGATATAAAATCACAATTTAATGTTGCCAAGTATTGATTAGGGAAAGCAATCCCGATCTCGCGAGAACCCACGCTTTTTCCTGAAATAACGAATAGAACGTTGAAGTAAAAAAAATATATCACAAACTTATGGGTTCGAAAATGCTATGTTAGTAACAACATAACATTTCACTAAAAATTAAATAGTGAATCGCTTTTAAAATAATGCCGGGTGTTTACATACTTTTCTCGTGATTGTACTTACTATTAAATTGATGGCCTGTTGTTTATGAGTACGGTATCCTACAAGTTGATTCCGTTTATACACCACCTCTTTGCCAAATTTCAAGCAAATTCGTTCAGTAGTTTTGCATGAGAGAGCATCCACCCTCACGAACGTTCGCATTTACAATATTAGTAAGATTTGATAATTTTCAATACCTTTCATTCATTTCAGTTCTTCTGATGGGCTCTCACCCAGCTGCCAGTGAGAAAACCTTCGAGCATGTGGAATCCGTGTGTAATGGAGCTGCTCCTCTGGCATCCAGCGATGTTGAAAGATTCTTGCACAGGACTAAGGTAAAAATCAAATCATACATATTTTCTCTTTCAAAATACTCTTGTAAAGATTCTACTACATCAAGCTGCAACATTCTGCCAAATATCTCTACTTAACTTTCAACTTTATCGCTACAGCATTAGACTGAAGTTTGATCGCGTATATTTGACAGACTATAATAGATTTAGGTACATATATATTTATTTAAATGAGTATAATATCATCATCATCATCATACAGCGAAAGATTGAGCGTAATCACCACGCACGCTCAATGCCGGTTGGCGATTTCAGACTTGAAACTCCAGGTTTCCTTAAGAAGTTTTCCTTCACCTTTTAATCAGTTATTGGTGTCTAAGATATACTTAGAAAGTACATATAACCTAAGTGTAGTAGTTATACTTTATGTGTATGTCAGAGTCATTCGTTTGATTATTTGCAATGCTAGTGCCATCTCGTGGTGATCGACAGAATTTAGCGGTATAAAAGACGGCGGAATAAAGAATGAAACGGAAGACGCAGCGGAGGGAGATCCCAACAAGGTGGACCAATGACCTGGTGAAGGTCGAAGAAAGCTGATGGATGCGGTCAGCACATGACCGGTCATTGTGGAAAGCCTTGGAGGAGGCCTTTGTCCAGCAGTGGACTTCTATAGGCTGAAGAAGGAGAAGAAGAAGAAGAATAAAGAGCATTCTATTCTATACTTTTCTCCTTTTCAGAAAAACATCGACTTCAGACAAGGCTATGGACTAACCGAGACAGCTCCTGTAGTTGCCGTCAGCCCTAAAGGATTGAACCGTTACGAAGCAACAGGTCCACCAGTAGCGAATACAGAAATCAGGATCGTGGATCAGGACCTAAAAAACTTGGGACCTAATGAGGTATGTAATACTGAAGATCAGAGACTAAGCTAACGCTATTATATTGTTACGTGTTCGGGGTATTAAAATGCCGTTAAGGGTTGCGAAGTTTACTGACAACGAAGATACAGGTAGTTGGCAATGACAAGTAGAACGTAGCTGATGTCGCACCGAAGTCTTCCCTTACGTCTACGAAGTCTGTGTCGTACACACACAACAACACTACAGATGTCACACATCACACATAGTCCTCTAAGTTCTAATAATTTAAATTAATTAAGATGCGATCTACAGCGACAATCCAACGGGATTAGTCGCTGTAGATCGCATCTTAATTATCGCTTCATACTGATCGCTGTTTCGCTTCGATAGTCAAATGAAGACTGACTCAGCCGATCAAACATTCCAAATCTGTCTAGAAGTAATAATAATTGCGCATAATTTCGAGTACTTCAGCAGGTACCTACAGGTACTTAATCGGAGACTTTCACCGGAGTTTCTATTAATTTCGATGTCGACACTTCGATGACAATATTGATGAAACCTGTACCATTCGATAGGCCATCCTAGCTCTAGCAATGCATGTTTATATCGTATAATGCCTAGGTCTTAAGATATCGGGCTTAAAAGTTATGTACTGCATGTCATGCAATATTGAACCCAATGCCATTGACATAAGGTGCATTCGTAATAATATATATAATTTATCACAGGATAATAGCGACACTTTGACCTTAATATACTTATGTCGCAATGAATTGGTTTAATATTAACCGATAGTTAACCACCTAGCCTTTTAGCTAAACTGAGGCTGTTCAACTAACGGCTTGAATGATATTTAATCAGTTATAGTTTAAGTGGGAACTGTAGCCAATCACGTGCGAGCTGAATTGATTACAGTAACTAAGCCAGGAAATCCCGACCAAGAAATTGGTTACAACTAGGATCCACCGCGTGCAAGCCGAGAGGGAGAAGCGAGGCGAGCATTAGTTCTAAACTGGTGATTGATTATACGGCTAATTTTTTTAGCAGACGAGTGATACGCGTCGACGGGAGGCAACTGCAGCCGCCAACGCGTCGACATACTCTGTCGACGCGTTGGCTGCTGACGTCGACAACTTGCCGCTCGTGGGCAGACGTAGCCTAGTGTAGAATAGACTTACGCCAACAATATTGAAGCAAAGATATGTGCCTAACGCAAATAGAGTACCCACCATTGGTGGTCCTTCGAGTCACTAGTTAGTGTTTTTTTTAATAATTATAAACTAGTGCTTGATCGCAATCCCTCCTGCTGGTAAGCAGTGATGCAATCGTTGATGGTAAAGCGCGCTAGTTTAATAAACCCATTCACTCAAAAAAACTAACTGAATAGGAAGGAAGACGGCAGTTGAGCGAGGTGATGCAACCCAGAGGGAGACTGACCTGGAGACCCTTCGCGATCAAATTCCCGACACAACAACATTTGGCGCATCGTACCCGGCACACATCGCAACACAACTGCTCAGATCCGTCCTCCGTACGGCTTCATCAGACATCATACCCTAACACGACGAATCGCTTGGCGGCAAGACTTTGTCTGGTGGGTGGTAACTTCTGCGGCAGCCGATGTTATGGCCTACCACCGAGTAAATAAAAAATAGATATGAGAATGTGGGAAATGTAAAATTGTTCTAATTGATAAGCACTTGATTTTACATCCTATTAAAAAAAAAAATATGTTAAGACGCAGCAGTTTAAATCAAGACAATGGCGTCGATTCTGTTGTTCACAAACTAAACCAATTTTAAGTTATGTGCATCTTTTTCTTTTCATTTCGTTAAGAAAAGGATAGAAGATAACATTTTAATTTAATCCTGTCAAATTAAGATATTCCATAGACATTTTAGACGCGATTATAAACATGGCGACTAAAATACGCCAGTTTACGAGAGGAGCGCACTAATTTGACAGGTCTAAACGGACATTTTATCTTCCGTCCTTTTCTTAACGAAATGGAAAGAAAAAGATGCACGTAACATAAAATTAGTTTTGTTTGTAAACAACAGAATCGGCGCCACTGTATCTCAAGAGTAATTTTAATGTTTAAAATCTAGTTCGAATCTCAACTAGGATACAAATAAATGTCAAAAAATTGCCAAATTGTAGGGAAATTACGAGGTATTTTTGAAAGTTTTTTTTTTTTATAAATAAAACGTTGCCCCTCACCAGGCATTTCTCCTGTATCGTTGGTGCGTTTACAAACATTTAAACTCACGTACACAAATAGCCAAACCCGGAACAACTGCTTGTAGGTCATACAAAAAACAACAGCGCAGCAGTCTATCTCTTAACCATTGTGCCAACCGTGCCGTCTGAGAATTGTTGTTGAATTGTCCTTCTATTCTATCTTTGTATATTACTTTGTATATTTATGCAAAATATTGCCATGCCAATGACTATGATGCAGACATCGTACAGATAATTTAATAATTAATATTCCAGCTTTGTATTTAAATCCTAGGCGCTAAGAATAAGACTAGTATGAATCCTTACTAATATTATAAATGGGAAAGTGAGTTTGTTTGTTTGTTCCGCTTTCATGCCCTAACTACTGAATCGATTGCTTTGAAATTTTGCAGACAAAATTGCTTTGAAGTTAGAAGTGGTATGCCATAACACCGGCCGCCGGCAGAAGTTACCACCCACCAGACAAAGTCTTGCCGCCAAGCGTTTCGTCGTGTTCCGGCATGATGTCTGGTGAAGCCGTACGGAGGACGGGTCCGAGCAGTTGTGTTGCGATGTGTGCCGGGTACGATGCGCCAAATATTGTTGTGTTGGGAGTTTGGTCGTGGAGTGTCTTCAGATCAATCTACCTCTGGCGCAGCATCGTTGGTCGTGTTGTTGGGTTTAACATTGCATCACCTCGCTCAATTGCCGTCTTCCTTCTTATTCGCTCAGTTTTTCCGAGTGAATAGGCTCTTAATAAACTAGCGCGCTTTACCATCAATGATTGCATCACTGCTTACCGTCAGGTGGGATTGCAGTCAAGGACTAGTTTATAATATTTTTTTTTTTAAAGTCAGGTTTAAATAATAGGGTACTTTTTATCGCGGAAAAATTTGGTATTCTCGAGGGAAATCTAAAACGCGCGATATAACCGAACTCTACGCGGGCGGAGAGGTAGTTATGAATAAAGGATAAAAACAAGTATATAATAGTACTGACAGCCGTACGGAAGCGTTCAGAATACAGACTCAATCATCGGAACGGATTTTCGTTCGGTTGTAACCAGTGCAATGGTTGGGGAAATATAATCCACCAGAGGGGTAATTGCGTAACACTATCGGTAGCAAAGGATTTCGTTTTGACAGTTCACCAACATTCATTGCGTTGTTGACGTTGTAAAGCAAACACATTTTTCGAACATATGGGGCAATGGATTGGCAATATGTTGCGAAATGATTTCAATTGCTAGTAATAGTGTGTTACGCAATTATGGTGCGAGTAGTAGGTACTCAATAAAAATATATATTCTGTATCGTTAATAACTGTCTGTATTGTGTGCCCTCAGGAATTACAATAGTAAATGTATACAGGTGAGTTTTTAAGAACCGTCCAAATTTCGATATATTAATCTTTGGCGAAAATCATTGAATACGTGTTTTTTTCTTTTAGCATCACTCAATACAAAAATATTGAGATATCACATCACAAAGTTATCAAAATTTTATAAAAAAATATAAAAACTTGATGTTTGTTGACATCGTCCCGTGCCATCGACCAGCCCACCCTGCGTTCCGCCAAAGTTCATTGAACACAATCGTTTTAAATCAATGACCACGCAGAGCGGATAATTCTTTCTAGAAAATGATTTAATATGAAAATTTTACGTATCGATTTTTTTTTCAAAAATGGAATTAGTGAATGATACCTAATGCCTAGAAAAAATTTGGGCGGTGACTAAAAAATTTTACTGTATAGCTCAGAAAACTTTACTGACTTCACTTGGAGGAAAAGTATATTTGTAGGATTGATTGGGTAAAAGAAAACATTTGACTTTTCTCTAAAAAAAATATTGACTCGCTAATGATGAATTGTTTTTAATCTAGGGTACGCTGGCCAAATGGGTTAGGTTACGTTGGAAGTGGCTCTGCAGTCTATCTAGATATGGTCTTAAGGATTCTCCTTTAGCATTATTATTTTTTCACTACAGTTTTGTTTAAATGGCTGAAATATGGCAAATTTTAACAACCCCAGAATTAAGCACTACCAAAATGAGTATATTGTAACTTAGTTGAAGTTACGAGTTATCAAGACCATCAAAACTATTAACATGCAAACTTATTAAGAATCTTCCAATAACAAAATTTATAGTTGCTTTTAAAACTAAACTTATTGTGTAAACAGTAATCTTTAAACTCCAACACCAAACTTACTCCCGGAATTCTCACCACCGTTCGCGCCCATTTGACGCTAAGTCATCTGTATCGTCAGTGTTGTCAGCCTTTTCCTTTTAATTTATTATATATTTTTATCAAACCTTACATGAATGACAATGATTGTTGAAGAAGTATTTTTTGCGCCGCGTGCGTACTAATGGAGTTATATATGAAAACTCTGGTGAAAATCTAGTTAGACCCAGCAATACGTGCATGTGAAACGTGGGCAAAAGACAGTTAAAAACAAGTAGGAAACCCATTATAGGTAACTAAATTATCACAATTTAATAACAATTATTAAAAATCTTTCAGACTGGAGAGATCCTCATCCGAGGTCCTCAAGTGATGCGAGGTTACAGAGACAACCCTGAAGCCAACTTCGAGTCCTTCACCGCAGATGGCTTTTTCAGGACTGGAGATTTGGGTGTCGCCGATGAAAAAGGAATTCTTATTGTTGCTGATAGGCTTAAGGAGCTCATCAAGGTAAGTTTCTACGGATAAACCCGTCTTATAGACGAGCTATTAATGAAGTATGTATGAACCCTTGTGGTACCGGGCTTAGAATGGTACCATCCCATGGATATGGGACACCCACGGGACCACCCCGTGGGTGTCGTAAGAGGCCACAAAGGGAACTCTCACCAGAGAAGCGGGTAGGAGCGCTTCTTCTGAATAACAAATTACTGCAATCCCCAACTCGCCTCTCAAGCTTAGGGATAGGGTAGGAGGCTGCGATAAGCTGGGTTGATTATTGACAGGGGCTTGTTATGAAAGTCATCGGTGGAATTCTGGCGAGTAAATTAGTAAGAGTAATTCTCAGTCAGGACCAGGCCCGAGTCGACGGCGCGTTGTGTTTCACGTGCACCTCAAAGAGATGTCAGCACATCATGACGGGGCCCACGAAGACCGATGCCTCCTGGGCCAGGGTTGCGGATTGGTTAAAAAAGAAACCGTGGCCCTGGCACACAGGCAAGTGAAGGAACACGGGTGGGTTTTAGTCAGTAATAGTCTGACACGCCCTTTCGCTCCATCCTGAGCGGGAGAAGTCATTAGATGATTTCCCATCAAAAAAAAAAAAAACTATGTGTAGCCCTTTTTGCACTAAAGTAATATTTAGAATTCTACTACTATCGTAAACTTTAGTCTATTTATCAAAAAATTTACAATTTTTTTTTTTGCCAATAAATATTTGTATTGTATTGTATTGTATCTGCCAATATATTCATTGAATATATTGGAAGTTATCACTATTATCCGTAAACCACGATAAAAGAATGGATGGTCTTTTACAGGTTAAAGGCTTCCAAGTGCCTCCAGCGGAACTAGAGTCCCTATTACGCGAGCATCCATCAGTCAACGATGCAGCTGTCATTGGGGTCCCTCATCAGGCTAAAGGTGAAACACCAAAAGCCTTTGTAGTACTCAAAGAAGGTCACAAATGTACGGAAAGACAGCTTAGCGAGTTTGTTAATGAGAAAGTAGCTGCGTACAAACACGTAGATGACATAACTTTTATAAGTAGTGTTCCTAAAAGTTCAGCCGGGAAAATTCTAAGAAAGGTTTTGAAGGAACAGTACTGTTAGGAGTTAAAATATAAATCAGGGTATATATCAGTCAAACTGTTTTTTTATAAGTAGGTTTTAAGATCGAGAAATTATGTATATTTTTTGATAACAAAGAAATATTTGAGAATTCACTTGGTGGATTGTGTTTGAAGTAGTTATAATTGTTGTATGTTACTGTGACGGGAAAATAATCGAAAGGACCATATTTTAAAAGTCATTTTGTAAGATATATTATTTAAATACAAAAAAATCTTAAGCAGATATCAGTCGTTTTACGTTTTATTCATTTTTGTATTTTTTGTTGGGGTTTTTCACTCGAAATGAGACATCTGCCGATGGATTCTGTAAAAATCTCATTGTGGAAATTTAAATGAAGTGAACTGTCCTGTCAACAACTGAACTATCAGCTTACTTCAACGTCACTTCACTTAAATGTTCACAATGTCACTTTAACAGAATAGAACAACAGAAAGCCTAGTGCGAGATTGTTTTACATTCGGCACCCTGGGTCGCTTCAAGGCCGCTACTAGGAGTGGTCCAATTAGAGTGCCGAATGTTAACAAACGTTCACTAGGCAAAGTTAATTCATTTTCGGGTCCTATATTTCTGGAATAAAGCACTCATTTATTTTTCTACAGAGTAATCAAAAATTAAACACGACAATGAGAATGTTCATCTGATTTTCGCATTTAATTTTTCGCATTGCTACAAAATTTTTGGAGTCGTGTTAACGCGGAATAAAACAAAAATGAACATACTCAAGCGAAGCGTCTGTTATCATTATAGGAAATGAGAATGTAGTATTTTAAGAAAACATTTCTACTAAATATTTTTAAAAAGCTTTAATATGTAACAATGACTTCCTAATTCTGGGTAACAAAGCAAACATTAGGTATTAAGTAAAGGTGTATAATAAAATCCAATCATTAATTCTGTACTCATTGAATTATATGTGAATGATAACTGTAATGTAATGTATGTAAAAAGGTCGATGACGAACTGTAATGCTACATAGCTATAAATTTAGGTACGACTAACATTAAACTTCCATATTGTTTATTTTTTAATTTTGTTTTGTCTATTAAGTACTTATGTTATTTGTTACTGGTAAAATATAAAACTATTTCATATACTCAAAGTGTTTTAATTTCATTTCTTATTTTGCTTGCGCCTATAGCTGAGTCGTGGTGGCCTAGTGGTTAAAACACGAGCCTCTCAAGTATGAAACTCGATCGTCGATATCGACCGCGTTTGGCGCTCGTATTGGTTGAGAGTTCTTACAACCTTGAAGCGGACCAATCGACGGCTGAGTTTCGTAATGAAAACTCATACTAGGCCTACTGATGGTGCGTAGACGGGTGGGGCGAAGAAGGCGGGGGACGAACCCCCGTCTCCTTTAGCCCCAGGGTGTGACCAGCGCGTGTGGGTAGCTCCCGCACGCGCATTGCACAACGGTCACCACGTCTGGGGATTACTCCGTTACCGGGTAATCCCCCTTTGGCGCGGAAACCGGCCGTAACAAGGCCGGTAAGCCCTGAGAGTGGCACGGAGTCTAGGCCTTCGGGCCGGCCCCGTGACACTCTCAACGCAGGGCCCGAGGGTAACCGAGTGGTTTTAGTGGGTATTCCCGGCTCCGGCCGGGCGAGTCCCACACACGTCCGTCGTCTAGCTAGCGGCGGGTATGATGCCTAAATGCATTTCCACTCGTTAAAAAAAAAAAAGGCCTACTGATGGTAAGCAGTGACGCACTCGTTGATGGTAAAGCGCACTAATTTATTAAGAGCCTATTCACTCTAGCCTGGAAGACACTCAAATTGTAGTCTGACGGAAACACCACCGCTGGAAAATTGCTCCAGTCCCTTGATGTACGCGGTATAAAGGAGGAGGCGAAACGCTTCGTCCGGATCGTAGTGGTGTTAACAACGTGAGGGTGGAAACTCGCCGTACGACGGGTCGTTCGATGGTGGAAAGGAGATGGGGGAATTAAATCATGCAATTCCCTTGCACATTCCCCAAAATGCATTCTATAAAACACCGAAAGGCTGGCTACTCTACGCCCGTGCTCTAAGCTTTGGAGACCGTCTCGAGTTAAATCAGGGTCACCAATCAGCCTGTTCGCACGCCTCTCCACTGAATCCAAAGTGGCCAGGTGACACTTAGCAGCACCAGCCCTAATGTGACTACAGTATTCCACACACGAACGGACCTGTGTTTTGTACATCATTAGAAGCTGCCCTGGTGTGAAGGACCGCCGGACTTTTGCGATAACGCCAAGTTTCCTGGCAGCCACCTTGGCCTTGGACTCAATGTACCGCCTAAAGTTTAGGTTTCCGCCCAGTCGCATCCGAACCTATTTCAGCTTTGGAGTTTAGGGTCCGCCAGTCTAACTGCTGATTTTGGCTAAACATCGATATTTTCCTTGAAGCGACTACCGTCTGACCTCCACAACCCGAAGGCAATATGGAAGCATTGCAGTTAGATCAATTGTTGGACTTTTGAGAGCTCCAACAACCCGTAACGACTACCATTAGATGTTTGTATGGCAACTGGGACGAACGGCTTAACGTGCTTTCGACCAACGACCAGACCTGTGCAAGTATTCATAATTATAAACCTTTTTATCACCCCACTACTAGGCACAGGTCTCCTCTCATACAGAGAAGGATTGAGTGTAATCACCACGCTTGCTCAATGCGGGTTGGTGATTTCAGACTTAAAAGTCCAGGTTGCCTCAAGAAGTTTTCCTTCACCTTCAGTCATTGGTGTCCAAGATATACTTAGGAAGTACATATAACTTTGGAAAAGTTACATTGGTACTTGCCTGACATGGAATCGAACCCGCGCTCTCATACTTGAGAGGCTGGTGTTTTAACCACTAAGACACCACGACAATTGATATTCATGCATACAAATATGAGCACTGAGCGGGGATCGAACCCGCGCCTCCTTGCGCAGGGGCAGCGTTCGCTACCTTACCTTTTTTTATCTAAACCCAGTTACTGGGCAATAAGATACCACTTGGTAAGGCTGTTTCTCATACTTTTGGACTTCTGAACACCCGTAGGTATGTGTTTGTATTTAATTGTTTTCTTTACTGTTTATAAATCACTAGTTTTCCGACAGCGGCTCGCCCGCCTGCAGTTTGGTTATATCGGGCTTTTTAGATTTTCCTCGGGAATATGAAAATTTTCCGAGATAAAAAGTACCCTATTATTTAATCCGGACTTCTAAATTTACGTCTGCAAATTTTCAAAGTTCGGTTCAGTAGTTACGGCCTGAAAGCGGAACAAACAAACGAACTCACTTTCCGATTTATAATATTAGTAAGGATTTCTTTTTTACGTCATGGAATAATGTAACCGATAATGCAAAATCAATCACATTCACTTATACGCGCGTTACTAAAATTGTCATCGTATTTGTACGGACGACAGCAAAACAAGCTTCCTGAAACTGTCAAATATTCCCAATCAATATTGAATCTTAACGATTTAGCGATAAAGTTGAAAATCTAATAAAGAAATATGACAGATTGTAGTAGCTTGACGTGCTGTCGTCTGTACAAAAATGATAAAAAAAAAATAAAAGTCAATCTTTGTATAGATAACACTTCTGTTATATTTTTGTTGATTGTCGATGTAAATAAATTAATTCAGTGTTGGTAGTTGGGCGCTTGGCGACGACTTCGTTCTCGACTATGATTTCGTGCATACATATCAAAAGCAAACAGATAATATTCAGTACAAAAAAATCAATTTTAAAATAAAATGTCTTCAAAAATATTACGTTTTAAATCTCGTTTTAGGAATTTAAGCGTGTGTGTTAGAGAAAAAAGTGTGTGGAGTAGTGATAGATTGGTTTTTTCTCCTTACAAGGACGTTGAGATTCCCAAGTTAACTGTGGACCAGTATATGTTTAGGAATTTGGAACAATGGGCCAACAAAACTGCAGTGGTAAGTACATAGTTGTTCGGATGAATTAAAAAACCAAGGAAAATATTATAAAAGTTGATTAGGTATATTTTTTTAAACTTAAAACTACTTATATCTGCTCGTGAACATTTGCATATATTTATTGTTTTAAAAACTGAAATCGTAAAGGCTTTGCAGGGGCATTTAGACAATGACTACAAAGTCTTATGAAGCCATTGCAGAAATTATTTACACAGTTGGAAACAATAGAAATTAATTATACATATTAAATATCGTATTTTCAATAATACATAACATTTTGTTTAAAATATTTACACTTATTAGTTACATACTAGGTATCTGTTTTCGTTCGATCAAAGTTCAGTCAACTCAAAACCAGTTGGAATAATTATTGCTGATATATTTCTTGTTGATAATAATGTGTGATAACATGCCAGTTTGAAGAAAAATCAAGGTATTTGAAACATAATTGTTGATATGTTATTATTAATTAACACGCTTTTATTTGCTTCACATGTGTGTGTAGTGTTTGGGTTTGTAAAGTTAAACACTAGGCACTAGATATTTATTGATTTATTATTTTGGAGACAATCTCGGTTTTTGACAAACTAAATCAGATATATCAAAAATTAAGAAAACATGAAATAGGCAATCGCACGGCCGATTTACACATCACACTACCAGTATCTTCCGGCGATGCCTGCGAATTATTATGGTTTGAAGTTATACAGTATGTTAAGAAAACCCTGTTCGACCCGTGAAGGTGTTGTTAGGTATCGATAACTGATTCTACTAATGGATACAAAACCGGGCTAAACTTAAAAAAAAAAATCCCCCTAAAAAAATAAATATTATTTCGCAAAAAGTGGTAACTTAACTTTAAATGTGCGTTCACCCTTCCGCGAGCGGCGGGCGGCAGGGCACGCGGCACGTGGTCGCATCGCTATTCGCTCATAATAATACCGGTGTTGTCACTTTTTTAAAAATTACCAAATTTCGGGGAAGTTGGAATTATTCCGTGGGAAAAAAAGATTATTTCAAAATTCATTTGTATTGGTACTATGATGATTACGTGAAATTTTATATTATATTTGGTCATGTGTTTACCTAACCTTTATTATCCTTATGGGTCGGACAGGGTTTTCTTAACATACTGTATATGTAATATGTATATAAATAAATAAAATAAGTTACCTACATCACTCCCCTCCAGAGGCCGTGTCTACGGGCGATAATAATCCGGGAAGCATACTCGTCTTCCTGAACGCGTTGTTCTTTCGACAGGAGCGTCAGGGTCATCCTGTAGTGGTGATTGGGTGAAACGGGAGGTTTGGTGATAACACCAAACCTCCCGATTAATTACCAAGTTAATCAAAATATAAATTTTGATGGGCAAGTATCGTCTGACAATATATAAGCTGGCTTTAGGCGGTCTATGCTTACGATGCTATGCTTCAAGCATATGGTGAAGTATTTAACACCTTGTTTTAAAACCTGATGTGGATCCATGTGTGGACCTGTGTATGCAGGTTGAAGTGAGCCACGTACCATTTCTTCCCTTACAAATATATGGCAAGATCCTTGTACACGAAGGTTTAGTGAGCAGAATGATGCTGAGGCGGAACTGGACGTTACGTTCTCGGTAAAAGACTTAATGCGAGTCGAAAAATCGGAGATGTTGGTTGTGAAGCCGGTGACATTATGACGGGAAAATTCGCCAGGGAGGCACAACGGTTCACCGTAAACTAGCTCCGCGGATGAAGACTGTAGGTTTTCTTTAACTGCACTCCTAATTCCAAGATGTACCAATGGTAACGACTCTGTCCAACTGGCATCAGCGTGGCAATTTATTGCTGCCTTCAGTTGGCGATGGAAACGTTCAACCAAGCCGTTGCACTGTTGGTAGTAAGAAGTCGTTTTTCGGTGGTCGAAACCTATTGATGTTGACAGCTGCTGAAAAGGGGCCGAGAGAAACTGTCTCCCGCTATCGGGAACGATTTCGACCGGATAACCGTAGCGTGACACCCAACAAGCAATGAACGCTTTGGCCACTGTTTCAGCGGTAATATCGACTTCAGGCCATCGCGTGGAGTGATCGACTAGTGTGAGGCAATACTCGCCAGCTGGAGGTAATGGGCTAATCAGGTCTATATGGACGTGTTTGAAACCCGCTGAAGGTAAGTCGAGATTACCAATTGGTGATGCGACATGCCTATTAACCTTCGAGCGTTGACACGCCAAACACGCCTTTGACCATTCTCGGCAGTTCTTACGGATCAGTGGTCAGACGAATCGAGCAACGAATTTGGCTGTGGCATTAGCACCTGGACAATTGAACACTTGCTTATGCAATTGTTTAGGAACGAATGGCCTGGGAATTAGTGTAATGACGTTGCAGTACAGTTCGGTACTACTCCCAGGTACTTGCATCTTCCTAAGCCTTAATGCCCTGTCGCCTTGAAGATGATCTGAAAATTCAGGGTCAGTGGCTTGAAGCTTTGCCATGCCTTCAAGATGGACAGGTGCCTCCAGTTCACAGGTCCAGGAGAGCGTGTCGGCAACAACATTATCTTTTCCTGAGATGATATTATACTGACGCGGAGAACAGTTACTTTTTCTCTCGTGAAAAGCGTAACAGAGAGGCTCATGGTCAGTATAGACCGTGAAGTTGGTAGCCTCTAGCATATGGCGGAAATATTTGATGCTCTCATATATTGCAAGGAGCTCACGATCATAGGGAGAGTATTTGGTTTGCGATGGGCTCAACTTGCGTGAAAAAAATGCCAGTGGTTGCCAATGACCATCTTTTTGTTGCTGTAGGACTCCACCTATCGCTGTATCTAAGGCGTCTGTGACAAGTCCAAACTTGGCTTCTGAATCCGGTTGGGCAAAAGAGCGGCTTGGCAGAGGCTCTTCTTGCAATCCTCAAACACTTGTAGAGAACGCCTGCTAGGGTAATCAGCTGAGAAGCTTTTACTGATCCAGTTAATAAGGCATTCAGCGGGACCTGAGTCGTGAGTGCGCTCGCTTGACGGGTCAGCTCCGCTACTTGCAACGTTAGCTCGTCCACTGGTGATGATGAAGCTGCTGCGACCTGTGGCGTCGCAGTGTCGTTTATAGGATCTGCGAGCTCGGCTAGGTTATCTAGTGACAACGCAGATTGCGAAGCGACGATCGACTGCACACCTGTAGGCAGACGACTGCCCCCAGATTGTCCTCAAGAAATCTTCTGGTATCTCTGTGCCGGCGTGGCTGGCTGAAGGTGCAGCAAAAATTAGGAAGGTTTGCGGGTACCGGGCTGCTCGTGCATCAGTAGTTGCTTGACTTTATTTTCTCGAGACACTGATAAGCGTTTTATAAGCTCCTTGTTCAACCTCTTGTAGTCAGGTGGGCCGGTAAGAACGTTCTCCACTTCCGCGGCGTACTGTCTGTCCAACGTGGCCAAAATATGGTAGAATTTTGCTGTTTCGTCTGTTACACTCATAATGGCAAACTGCCCTTCCACAAGCGTAAACCATATTGCCGGTATTTCTGGCTAGAATGGTGGTATCTTTATCTGTATTGGTGCCTGCGTAGTCACAGCCATCTTAAATTAAGCTGGGGTCTTTGGGCACAAAAGAATTGGAGGCCCGTTTGGTAAGTAAAAAACGCTAATTATACTAACATTTTTAAAATAAGTTTAATAATTTTTTATAGGTCATTAATGATATTCGCTGCTGTTTTTTTGGTGATTACGATAATAATAGAAACCACTATCGTAATCACCGAAAAACAGCAGCATGGGTTTTTGTTGTCATTCGGGATTTTTGTTGACCAAAATCTTCTATTTCATCATTAAAATCAATGTTTTCAAGGATATTACTTTCAATGCACATAATTGACAAATTAATTAGCCGTTCTTGTAACATTGTGGTTCGCAATTTATTTCTTATTCTATTAAGCTGCGAAAATTATTTATTTTCGGCAAAGGAATATTCTTGTAGCAATTTCATGACAATACAATACTTACTGTAAAATAAATTAAAAAAACAAAAAAAAAATCTTTTTAGTTTGATTGCTGTTAAAGCGTGTTTTTTGTTTTTTTAAATATGTAACTTATTTTATTTTTAACTTTACAAAATATTTAGTATGTATGCAAATGTCAAAGAGCGGTCGTTGTTTGTAATATTAATGAGGTATACGTTCAAACGTATGTACAAGCTTACTACTTATTCGTTCATAGTTACATGTTATTTCATGTTAAGCAAATATCAACTTTATTTCAATCACAATTAAGTTGATTCTAGTGACAGTAGCACTCTTGAAAAGTTATTAAAATGTTAAGTTTTTAAAACTGAACTCTCTTATGTAGAAACTAACGTTACTTTTCCATAAACTTATATTTACTTACAATTATGGAAATTAAATCGCGATTACAGTGTGGTTACCAATTTGTCTCATCGATTGGAACGCTTCAAGGTTGTTAGAAGTCTCAACTTATGAGGCCGCCAAATGCAGTCGAAGCGTATGATCGAGTGTCGCATTGAAAACTCATTTTAGCCACAGATTAGAATGAAAATCAAGATATCTGTGTGTTGGATAGTGATGCAAAATCAGCGATAAAATAAATGTGTTTAGATTTTATTATTAAAATCAAGCAAATCTACAAAAAAAAAGAAGTAGAAACTAGTTTCTTTCGGTTCGTGGTGAAAATCGGAACTAATCCCGCTATCTTGTTTTGACAATATCACTAATGTTTACAAATAACGCCACTTGTCAATGTCATTCATACGCCAAAAGATATTATGATCTGAAACCCTACTAAGACTGGGTCAGGGTTATGGGTCGGTTAAAAAAGAAACCGTGGCCCTGGCGCACAGGCAAGTGAAGGAAAATGGGTGGATTTTAGTCAGTAAAAGTTTCAAAAGTCAAGTAAAAGTCATTTGCTGATTTCTCATCCACAACAAAAAAAAGCATTGTGAAAAAGGGACAGCGCTGTTTATTCTGCTCCATATTTTTTTGACAATGGAATAATCATGGCATTAACACTCTATAGTAATCTCCTGTTCTCTAGACTTTAAGAGTCTTAAAACGTTCATAAACTAGTAGCAGCGTCATCGGCGACAAAAATGTTCAAAACTTATCAAAATGTAGGGAAAATAGAAGTATTTTTTGACAAATTGATGAATTGATATCAGCTTACAAACGTTCATTAAATTACTAGTTCTTATAATTGTCCATCTATCTACGTAAGGATCGCAGCATAGTTTCATTTTTTTTATGGCATCTCGTAGTTGACCATTAGAGGCCGTGACTACTTAACCGGACTTTCCTGTAGATGCCTTAAGTAAAATTAAAGCCTCCAGCCAGGGGCACTTAAAAACTAAACTAAAATTAAGGTGACTACGCACTAAGGGCACCCCCTGTGGGGTACGAACCTCGGCTTAGGGCGTCCCTAGAGAGAACAGCAAGAGACGGCTGGATCGAAAGGGTAGCATACTTCCAGGGCGAGTTTTAGCCTATATACTGTTTCCAGGTCTGTGGCCACAGTAACAGAAGTTACACGTACGAGCAGGTATACAAGAAATCAAGAATATTTGCCGCGAATTTAAGGAGAAAGTTCAAAATAAAAGATGGTGACAGTATCTGTATTTTGCTGCCGAATGTCCCAGAGTACCCCATTATCACCTTTGGTATACTCGCTGCCGGTGGTGTGGTAATGACTATGAACCCTGTATACACTGCTAGTAAGTTCATTTTTGATCAATAATGGCGAAAGGGTACTTGCGGCGTTTTACCTATAATATGTCCAAGGCTGGTAGAGCTTCTTCCAAGCAGGTAGAAGCAATAACTGCGACTGTGAAAAGAAATCGTAAACATTTCTTCATTTAAAATTTCAGATGAAATGGAAAGACAAATCCTTCTATCAGATACAACACTCATCATCACAAATGAAGACTTAGCACCAGTAGCGAAAGAAGCTCTTAAATTAGCAAAGAAAGAGCTTCCAATAATATCCCTGAACATGACCCAAAGTTTACCAGAAGGAACTGTTTCTTACAAAGAATTAGTTGAAGACAATCACATAGACCTAAGTGTGCTGAGAGACGTTAGAAGAAATCATGATGACGTAGCGATTTTGCCATTTTCTAGTGGCACTACAGGACTTCCAAAAGGAGTACAGTTGACAAATTATGGTATTATATCTAATTTTGAACAGCAGAATACGGAGCTTAGACAATATGAGTATACCACAAGTAAGTTTTGAGCTAGTACTTTTCTGTTATGATAATACTTGAACTTGAACAGGAAATTTTTGCAGATTTGTATTTCTTTTTGCCGATGAAGTCTTGACGCGCTGCAACTTATTTTAGCAGTGATGGGCCAGTGGTAACGGCCTTGATCTACGAGTCCTACTGTCCTGTGGGCTCGAATTCTTTGTTACAAAATACCGTGTCTCCATAAAATAAGCCAGCTCTTGATTGTAATAGATTTGGCCGTTTAATATTACGACAAAAGACCGTTGTGGCCCAGAAGCTGTGTGGACGGCGGTTGTTATGGAATGGGCATTCGATGCGGTATTGGGATATTTTGACGGTCGAATCACGTTGACAAGAGCTTCATGGAACGTAATGATAAACAAAAAGGAGGTGTGGCGTTAAGTCCAATTCAAAAAGTAACAATAAAGTGCTTCTTCTTCAGCCATCAGATCGCAGATCGCAGTAAATTTGAAATTTCACAGGAGAAACGCTGCTGCCTGCTTCCCTGGTGCGAGTTCCCTTTTTCGCCTCTTACGACACCCACGGGAGAATACGTGACTAAAGCGCTAATTCCTATACATTGTAAATCTGGGTCACAAATAACAAAAAAAACAAAAAAAAACAATAGATGTATTATGTTAAAGATGAACTAGAAAGCTGTTTCTTTAAATAAAATATCATCATTGTAATTACACTTATGTGTATCATTACTTTAGTTACATTTAAAAAAAATCACTTAAATTTGGATGAAAATTTGTCAGTATTGTAAATTATTTTCATTTGTGTATTCCAGAATCAAATCAAGACAGCACATTAGTAGTACTACCCATGTTCCACTGCTATGGTCTTGCCATCTGTATGCTGCACAAGATGTCTGCTGGCTTGAAGTTGGTGACCCTGCCGAAGTTTCAATCAGACATGTTGTTGAACACATTACTGACACAAAAGCCACAGTTGCTGTATTTGGCACCGCCTATGGGTAATTTTTTTTTGTAGAATAGCCCATTATTCTATACTGATACATGGTTCTTTAGGGTCTCGAGTAAAGGTGACAGGAGGCGCTTTTAGTAATCATTTGTTTTTTTTTTGTTAAATGTAATGAAAAATATAATGGTGGCTTTAGTTTCAGTTTTGGCCACGCGCCGAAATAATCTTGTAGCACTATAGGTACATCAACAGTCGTCTGATAGGAAAGAAATTGACAGTCAATTTCGGATTTTAATAACATCCTATAATGTACTTAATTGTGAATAGAGGAGAGGCTCAACAGTGCTATTTAGTAAAATTCACACCATACAATTAAATCGAACTGTCAATAGTATCAATTCCTAGGGTCCAATGCAATTACTTTTGTTCTAAATGTTTGTTGCTGTCTGATTCCCTGTGGTCTGTCTTGTTTGTATAAAACTAATGATGATGATGTAATCCCGATTAATATCAGCCACGGCGATCATCTTCAACTTTGCCGTTGATGTGCTCGCATGTGGCTTATATAGCCAATTTTGTTTATAAAAATCCTCGCACGTTGCGGGCATGAAATAAAACATAAAACTGATACAGACAAGACTATGGTGGTTCGTACAGTGGCAGGTATTTAGAACAAAAGTAAGTTTGGCGTAATAGAGTGATATGTACGCCGTAATTCTCATGTACATTAGTCTTTTAGTTATAAGGATTATTCTAGCAGAAGTTTAATGAATGTGATGTGGCTGTGCTTTAAGTAAATTACAACTCACTCCAAGCTGCCACGGTGACATTTCTATAAGGTAAATTGGCAGGCCTGCTTATTTATATCCATCACTCTTATCATCAGCCTGTTGCAGTCCACTGCTGGACATATGCGTCTTCAATTTTGCGCCATTCAACTCGATCCTCGGCAACTCTCATCCAGTTACTACCAGCCTTCTTGCGAAGATCGTCGCTCCACTTACGACATCTCTGGCATCCCACCTTACGTTTCCCGATTCGCGGTCTCTACTCTAGAACACGTATACTCTATTAATCATCGGTTCTACGCCTAATATGTCCGGCCCATTGCCACTTCAGTTTGCTCATTCTGTGAGCTATGTCGACAACTTTGGTTCTCTGCCGGATCACCTCGTTGCGGATTCGATCCCTTGAGAACTATATCCGATCTGTATAAATCTCATCACTGTTCATACCCTGCATCGGTTGATGTTATCATGTCCACGCCGGCTGTCGCTGAAAATAGGGCTAAGGATCTGTTTCCCATGGTTAGCGTGGATGCGTTGTATATTTCTTCAACTGGTTCCGAAAAGTGGAGTAACGTTTCAGAATGCTTATAGTTTCATTCATTTGGATGTTAGAGAGATGAAACTTTGCAAGGATATGTTTCTTACCACGTGGACATTCGGCACTTTCTTACATTTAAAGTTTAAGAATTTATTTATCTCGCATGTATTATAAATAGATATATGTTATGTTATTAGATAGGTCTTTTTGTTATTTACACATCGTTCGCGAGATATTCAACTTTAAAGGGCATTTTTATTTTCTCAAAATGACCATATTTTTGTTGGGATAACCAAGTAGGATAACAAGCTCATAACTTTATGGTTTTTCTTTTTCATGATATCTTTTGAAATTTTGTACATATGTAGATTCTTACTTAAAAAAACTTGACACGTGTTTTGGGTTTCTCATAAACAAAAAATAACGTTGTAAGTATATTATTAAGTCATGATAAATGTGAGAATAAACGTTTTGTCATTTATTTTCTAGTGATGTTCCTCGGCTCGAATCCTCAAGTGACTGCGAAGCACTTGGAACATGTCACCAGCATGACTTCAGGAGCGGCACCCTTGCCTTCTGCAGAC
Organism: Sesamia inferens; assembly: GCA_037179545.1. Classification (NCBI taxonomy): domain Eukaryota; kingdom Metazoa; phylum Arthropoda; class Insecta; order Lepidoptera; family Noctuidae; genus Sesamia; species Sesamia inferens. Next base: position 9,378,473 of record CM073929.1, on the reverse strand, counting down.
ATCCATAGGTTATTTGAAAAGGCACAGGTAAATTATTAACCGCTGCGCTGCGTGTCAGGGGTTCGATTCCGCATGGAACAAATGTTTGTATGATCTACTAGTAGTTATGCCAGCACCCTAATTACGTAACACACCATTACTATTAGTTGGAATCATTTTGAAGCCTATTGCTATTCCAATGCTCTCTATATTCGAAAATGTGTCTGTTCAGCAACGTAAATAACGCAATGAATGTTGTTGCACTGACAGAATGAAACACATTGCTACTGATAGTCTGTTACGCAATTACCGTGCAGTTGAGATATTCACGACATGGCGACTGCCATACACCATTCGGAATTAGATTGGATATTTAAACAAACCTGTTATAAAGTCAGTTCAGCTGATTTTTACTTCTATTCGGTTAGCATAATGATGGAATTAATAGCAAAAAAGTGGTTCCAATACCAACTATTTACTGCAGTTGCGGTTTGTCATGTCGCTAACGCAATAGAAGTCAAATTTGTATGTTCGTCACACTATTTCTACTATGTCGATCCGTACTTGAGAACCTTGCATTTCAATGTAGCATAAATAAAACTTATACAGTGCACGTTTATGTATTAACGCGATCGACACTTTGTGACGTTTGAAGCTGTGATTCAGACGTTCGACGCTCTTACTGGGCCGCTCCAAGGCCGCCGCTTGGAGCAGTCCTGCAAGAGCATCCATCTCTTATACGCGGCGATCGTCTACTTAAACTTATTATTTTCTCGGTGGTAGACCATAATATCGGCTGCCGGCAGAAGTTGTTACGACCCACCAGACAAAGTCTTGCCGCCAAGCGATTCGTCGTGTTCCGGCATGATGGCTGGTGAAGCCGTACGGATAACGGGTCTGAGCAGTTGTGTTGCGATGTGTGCCGGGTATGATGCACCAAATGTTGTCGTGTTGGGAGTTTGGTCGTGGAAGGTTTTCAGATCAATCTCCTCTGGCGCAGCATCGGTGGTCGTGGTTTAACATTGCATCACCTCGCTCAACTGCCGTCTTCCTTCCTATTCACTAAGTTTTTTAAGTTAATAGGCTTAATAAATTAGCGAGCTTTACTATCAACGGTTGCATCACTGCTTACCATCAGGAGGGATTGCGGTCAAGCACTAGTTTATAGTCATTAAAAAAAAAAAAACAAACACGTTCTACGCCTTTTCATACTTTATTTATGTCCTTGAAGGGGTCATATTTGTAGTTAGTATATACACGCGAGTACATTTTTGATCATAGGTTTAAATAAACGGGTCAAGAACATATCCAATGGACAGTGTAAGGATGGAACCACTAACGAGTTAATATGCTTGTTATGTGTCCTCTACTGATCCTGACACCTCTCTCTCTCTCATTTATTCTTAAAACCTGAAGATGTCTTCTGTCATCACTCATTAAGAGTTTGTCGAACTAAATGAATGTGATGCGGACGGTCAAGTGTTCCCGCGAAGATCGCTTTCTAGCTTTATTTTAACCACTAACATTTTTTCTTCCAATTTCCAGCGAGACCTCCAGTTCGGCCAAGGTTATGGAATGACGGAGACTTCTCCCCTAGTTACTCTGACCCCTCAGGGCCAGAAGACGTACGAGGACGTCGGGTACGCACTGCCAAACATAACGTTGAGAATTGTGGATGGAAATATGAACAATTTGGGACCCGGCGAGGTGAGGGTCCTGAGTTTTTTTTAGTTCTTTTCATATTGATTGAGTGGGTCAGTTAATTTTATTTGTTAAAATCAATTAAACCTTCTTATATTGTAAATGATAGGGTCGGCACTGCCTGGAGAGTCTTATATTAAAATGTGGACTGAAATAAGAATAGAATAGAATACTCTTTATTATGTACACCATATAGATTACAGAACATAAATAAAAATATTTTACAAAGGGTGACACAATGGTTTTTGCTACATTTCACCTCACGTCCCTGGTAGCCATTGACAGCGCCCGTATTTTGTACGTTTATTATTCTTATCTTACTTAGCGACACGCGTTTTATTTGTGCTCAACAAGTATAGAAACGCTTTGAATGCGTGTGTAAGTGCAGGAGCTCTCGGCAACATTGGAGATTTTATTTTTGTTTTTTAAATGGGACAAAACCCGCCACATTTTTCCCACCCACTGCAACTCCTGAAAGCCAGAATCAACAGTGGAGACCGCCAGAAAAACGCTGAGCAATGAAGCTCGACGAGTCCCGGAGAAACGATTCAACTGTCTTGGCTCCCGCAACGAAAAGAATAGCGGAGGAGTAAGAAAAAAGATATTTTTTCCTTTTCCCTCCATAACAAGCAGGAGATAGAACAGAACTAGGCCAATCGGCACAAAGGGACATTATTGCAACTGGGAGAAGCCCAGATTGCCAAGCACCATGGAATAAAATTTGATTAAGTTAATGATTAAATATTGGAGATATGAGCGAAGTCGTGTGAAGTATGTGCTGACGCTACTTGTCTTTAATTCTCTTCCGTGCCTCGGAAAGCATGTTAAGCCGTTGGTCCCGGAATTGCTTCATGAATCTATGCTAAGAATTGTAATGGGTCGTTAAAGGGCTGAAAGTCTGACTACCGTCTTATCAAGGGGTTTCGTATTACCCAGTATCTGGATTGTGAAAGTCAGATAGGTAGTTGCTGCACGCGAAATACTGGTACTCAACTAAATCCGGTTAGACTGGAGGCCGACCCCAATATAATTGGAGAAAAGGCTAGTCAGGTGATTTGTCTTTAAATTCAAATTCAAATTTATTTATTTGTACACATAGGTGTTATAAGATGGTATTTGAAAAAGAAAATAAGTTGCACTATGTGTTGCCTTGAAAGGCGTATAAATATTTACCCATTTGGTAGTGGGTGTACACTGTTAAGCACATATTTAGAACGCATTTGTATATTTAGTTGCCATAAAAAAACCGCGCGCTATTCCAACAGATCATCATCGACCTTTTAATCGTCCCACTGCTGGCTACAGGTCTCCTCTCATACAGAGAAGGATTGAACGTAATCACCCCGCTTGCTCAATGCGGGTTGGCGATTTCAGACTTAAAAGTCCAGGTTTCCTCAAGATGTTTTCCTTCACCTTCAGTCATTGGTGTCCAAGATATACTTAGAAAGTACATATAACTTTAGAAAAGTTACATTGGTACTTGCCTGACCTGGAATCGAACCGGCGCACTCATACTTGAGAGGCTGGTCTTTTAACCACTAGGCCACCGCGACTTTTTATCCAACAGATAAAATATTATAATTTTTATTAATGGTGTACCGATATGTGGTTTTACTAAACGAACGACAGCTGGTCAAACAATCCGAAACTGTCAAATATTCTCAATCAGCCTTGTGCCTTAATGCTTAACCACAAAGTTGAAAATCTAATAAAGAAATTTTTCAGATGTAGTCGCTTGATGTGCTGTCGTTTGTTCAATAGTATGAGAGATTGGATCCTTGCCCATATTTTGCTATATTTACCTATATTTTTCTGCATCCATTTCGACTCGGTGAACATTTTCCATTTAATATACCATACAACATTGTTTTGTTTCAGGTAGGAGAACTTCTGGTCAAAGGCCCAAATGTCATGAAGGGATACTTGAAGAACCCTCAGGCCAATAGCGAGGTGTTTGTAGGCGAGTGGCTCAGAACTGGTGACCTGGCGAAGATCAATGAAACTGGACTCATCACAATATCTGATAGGCTTAAGGAACTAATTAAGGTACATTTTGGTTTACAACTTAGTTATAATCTTCACCAACATGCAAAAAGGGACTAAAAATCATCATCTCAGCCACATGAAGTCCACTACTGGACATAGTCCTCCTTCAAGGATGTCCAAAAAGAATGGTTGGACGCGGCCCGCATCCAGCGCTTCCTTGCGATTTTAGTCAGATCATCCGATACGTGGTAAAAATACTTACCGGAAAAAATAAATACCGTACTTACCGGCAATAATCATTCCATCAACATAAAATACTAGCGGCGGCCAGCGATTTCGTTTGCGTGGAGTAAGTTATGCTCCGCTCCTATTTGTCGCATGATGTTATCCCTAAAGCCTTCCTGGATTAATGGGCTATCCAACGCAAAAAGAATGTTTCAATTCAGCCCAGTAGTTCTTGAGATTAGCGCGTTCAAACAAACAAACACACTCTTCAGCTTTATATGTATTAGTATAGATATGAACTAAGACTACCAGAACAAACAGTTGTAGCGTTATCTAAAACACCACAATATGCGAACACACCTCACCCGTAAAAAACAACACCGGTCGAAGTCTGTCTCTGTCTGTCTTGATTAGATGATGTCGAGAAGTTGTATATTGTATAATATGCTAGTTGAACGGTAAGAACAGTACTGCTTGCGAGACGCAGGATCTGCGTGACGTCAGTATGCTGCAATGATCGTATGTGGCGCTTGTAGATACCGCAACATCGTCTTTTTCTTGGTAGCTCTAAAAACTACTTACTGAGTAATTTTGAAATAGTTTGATTGCAAAAAGTCTAAGTTAGGAAGATGCTCTTATGCATTCACTGATGAAATCTCGCTCATATTATGCTAATCTAAAGACGCATGTTAGATAGTTGACAATACAATGGGGATCAATCATCATCATCTATTTTCCCAATCATGCCAACTCGCAAGTTCGCTTCCAATTTGACCGGATGCGGCGATAACGATCAATCCATTATAGAAAAGCGCCTGTGAGAAATATAACATATTTTCATAGATGAACGTGTTACAATCATCACAATTTTAGTAGGCGTTTAAACATAGCATCATTGGTCTTTATTTTTATTCATCATTATATTAAAGCTAATTGTTTGTTTTATTAATCAATTATTATTTTTTTGAATGAGCTAACGTGATTTGTTGTCTAAACCTATGGTTATTTAGAAAGTGAAATGTGTCTGATATTAGTTGAGATCATTTACTCCATCTCACTATATTGTCAGCGACTCATTATATGAATGCGGTTTTCAAAAATCATCATCATCAACGTTGCCCATGTTTCAGTTCGTTTGAGTTTGGCGCACGTTGTTCGCACATGTTTTTTTTCCCACACGAACGCTACAAAGTTCTTCTGGCACTTGGGCAAAATTAAACAACTTTTTTCTCATTTCAAATTGACGGCGTTACTCCATTTTGCTTTTTTAATGTATATCAACAGCGCCCCCTGTGGACGTCCATCTGAGAACCAAAAGATACTTCTAGCACTTTACAAATCTATTTATTGGTCCGTTATATCAATAATCCTTCCGCCTTTCGCCTTTTAACAACATTATCTCCGACATCATTCCTCCAACGTTTCTTTGGAAGGCAAAAAATTACTAATAAGCAACATTATTAAAAAAATATCAACTTTCTTTCAGGTCAAAGGCTACCAAGTTCCACCTGCTGAATTAGAAAATGTACTGAAAGAACATCCTGCAGTTTTGGATGCTGCTGTCATTGGGGTTCCTGATTCAGTCACAGGGGAAAGACCAAGAGGATTCATAGTCTTACAGCCAGGGACAAAGGCTACTGACAAAGAAATAATCGACTTTGTAACCAAAAGAGTGGCGCCGTACAAGAAGATTAATCAAATCACCTTCTTGAATCATATCCCGAAGAATCCTTCTGGGAAAATACTTAGGAAAGTATTGAAAGAAGAGTATTGTTAATATAATTAGTTGTTTATAACGGTTTTACATGTTTTTAATAAATTGATAATATTGATTGATTTGTTGATTGTTCATTTTTATGGGATACGGCACCAGTCTGTCTGTCTGTCACCAGGTTGTATTTCACGAGCGAGGCCTAAGGGAGGCCCCTTTATAGTCTCCCTAGGGATATCCCTTTACAGGCGTTACGCAGGGGCGGTTCCGGAATTGGTCTTTTAAGAGGAACCGGAACTAAAATCGCCATCCAGACATAGGGGTCTATGTGCGGATGGTGATTACCGGGGTGGTTTTAGTGAGGTCAAAATCCAAAACTCCCCGACCTCGGTCCCCAGAGGTCGGGTGCCTTCTGAAAGTTTCCTCACGAAAACAAAAAAAAGGCTGTATCTCACGAACCCTGATAGCTAGACAATTAAATTTTTCTCAGATCTATTTATTTTGCCGCAGAACACAATCCTAATCCACAATAAAAATAAAAAAAAAAGACGTGTGGCACTCGGGGACTGCCGCGGTAAAGCTATTGCATAGCATTTTGTATCAATTTATGCAATTATAATTATTTATTTATTTTATTTATGCAGTATTTCTTTTTCTTTGATATTAATTCAAGTTACACTTTTTGAGCGTGGTGACCGATAAGAAAACAAATTTTTCTTTTATTAAATAAATAAAAAGTTAATATTATTTAAAATATTTTTATTATTTTACAATACATGTGGGTTTTATTACCTTACAGTAGCTGTTGGTTATTCAGGAATATTTATCATTAAAACTATAGGTTTATGATAACTGAAATAAGAAACATAAGTTTGCGACTTAATATCCTCTAAATACCTAGAAAATACCGCGTCAACGGTGGTCCCATATTTTGTTGTGGACTCTTGTGGATCATCATTCATTTTCAAATTCAATGTTTTTGATAGAAAAGTTGTCAACCGCTCTGATTTTTTATCAGCGAAGTTAATGTTGAAATCGCCAGCCAAGATAAGTGGAAATTTATTACCATTTGTACCAAGTATTTTCGAGCCTTCTTCAGTGTACTCCAGTAAAGTGCGATGAATAAAATGCTCTACCTCGTCCAATTTTGGATTCGGAGAAATGTAAATTGCTACCATAACTATTTGTAGGCCATTTCTAAGTTTGCATAAGCACGCACAAATATCTCCAACAACTGAGCGCCTAACATTAACATCGCTAACGTGTGCAATATTTATTTCAATATTCGGAGTCATAATATTAGTAATATCATTTTTATTTTGGTAAATAGCTACCCCACCTTTTGAAACAGTATCTCGGTTGAACTGAACAATACAATTAAAATTAGGTATTTCAATTGGATTATCATGCGTCATGCAAGTTTCGGTAAGAAGTAACACATTTGTTTGTCTCTTAACTGAATCTTGTAAATCGTATTTATGACTATTTAGACTTTGGCAGTTGAAAGTCATTATTGAAATGCCATTTCTATTACTAATGAAATCTAATACACTTTGAGCAATCGTCTGAACACTATTTAAAGACAGTCTTTTGAATTCTTGCAACAATTGAAAAAATGGCCGCGTGAGCACTTTTTACTCTATAAAATCACGCGCTTTTATTTAGTAAACAACACTATAAATAATTTAAAAGTCCAATGAAAAATTAGCGTGACATTCATCTTAGCTTTTCCGTTAAAAAAAAAGCTATTTTATAAAAACACTACTAAATTAATTTGAATAAAAGTACTTAATAATTAATTATATGAAAAGTTTTTAAGGTAGCCATGACAACGTCGATGACGTCTATGACATATCTCTATAGAAGACCTATTTCAGAGAGACAATTAATCGCAAGTTTAGCACATCGCGACTGTCAGTAACATGGCAAGTGTGTAGAACTGAGTTCGCGCCCTGCAATATGCATGCTCTTTTTGAAAATCTATAAATTGTTTTCAAAAGATGTAGTCGCACGCACACAAACATACCGTGCCGAAGACTGCCGAACTGAAACGACGTTAGACGATGGGGAGCGTGAGGTTTTTTCGTTACGGAATTTCTGGATTCGGTCCCCGCGCTCAAGGCCCGCGATAGAAGCTATGCAATAGCTTAAAAAAAACAGAATCCATTCTAATATTATAAATGTGAAAGTTTTTTTTGCCATAATGAAAAAAAAATCTTTCTCCTTGAAAGACGAGGTCCATGGTGACGCCATGGACCTCGTCGGAAGGTCGGTGTCTTGTATTTTCTACTAGTGGCCCTATTGGCCTCTTGGAGGAGGGTTATGTGCCGGGGTCGGCGAAGCTTACTGATTCTGGAGAAGGTGATGCGGCGACAACCAGAAAAGCGTTGTGTCAAAGAAACGTTTGGAAAGGCGTTTCATGAATTGCTGAATAGTAGGGATTTTGAGATCGAGATGGAGGATCTCATTTCGGACGGGCCAAAGAGCATTTGTTGCTCTAGGAAGAAAGGTTTTGGAGTGTCTGCATTCTATGGATATGAGTGGGCTTGGTGTGTGCGTAGACTATGTACTAGGCGTATGTCATATTGGGGCGAATGCAGGCTGTGTACAGACGCATTTTGCTCTTGAGTGACAGCTTCATACGCGGGTTGAATGCCTTTCACGGCAAAACGGAGCGACGAATTGATGTGATTTTCAAGTGGCGATAGCTCAAGGGATGGAGAGTGACATAGGCTACGTTTTAATCCACACTTCCCTTAAATATGGAGTGGAAGTTTGTATGGAGCATTCCGCAATTTTCTAGATGGAAAGCTGAATTTGTATGCGGACTATTTGGACTAACAAAAACATCGTTTTTCTTTTTTTCTTCGTCGAAAAGTCGGGGAGAAATTTTATATTGAACTTTTCGCAGCTTTAAGGTAGGAAGCTAAAAATCTGTACACAGACTAAAGAGTCAAGAGAGTTGCCCACGAAAAATTCCTGTCTTATTTTTTTGGAAATGTTCATCCAGCCCCTAAATTAATTATGGGATGGAAATCTGAGAAAAAGAGAACCAGGTTGGCCTGAATTTAAAGAGAGTTATGTCATGTTTAGTTATGTTTAGTTAGTTTATTTTACTAGTACTTTCCCGAGATAGAGCTACTGTATATTTGTTTTTTGCAAGCGATTTGTCGTGTTCCGACATGATGTCTGGTGAAGCCGTACGGAGGGCGGATATGAGCAGTTGTGTTGCGATGTGTGCCGGGTACGATGCGCCTAATGTTGTTGTGTTGGGAGTTTGGTCGTGGAGGGTCTTCAGATCAATCTCCCTTTGGCGCAGCATCGTTGGTCGTGTTGTGTTTAACATTGCATCACCTCGCTCGACTGCCGTCTTCCTTCCTATTCACTCTGTTTTTTTGAGTGAATAGGCTCTTAAAAAACTAGCGCGCTATACAATTTTGAATATTGTGATCTGTTTTATAGTATCAGTAATAGTAGTCGTAGTAGTGTTGTTCGTAAATTACTCTACTATTTTTTTGAGTCGATTAATCGATCGGTACCTATTCGGATAAATTATGATTTTTATTAAGAGCGGGTAACACCATCTGGAGTTGCGTTTGATATAGCGAGCGACCGTTAGCGCAGGCATTCTTTGCTCAAGCTTTGATCGAGTGGGTTGGTCATACTCAAACCCAGTGGCTCTTATCTGTTTTAATCTGAGATTATATATTTTTAATACATAATGGTAAGTGGATAAGTGTGATGGATTATGGCCCTCTCATAGAGATGAGGCCTATATTGGGGTCACATTCTTTCCATCTCGGTGCAGTTGAACAGTACTATTTTACCTACATGGAGTGATTGACTATCTGACCTCCACCGCCCAGTTAACACGATACCCCTTGATTAGACTGATCGGATTTTTGAACTTCTAACAGTAACAATTGCCTAAGATTGCAAGCCAGGAACGAGAGTTTAATGTGGTATCTGAGCCACGGAGGACTCTTGATATGATCAATCATTCACGAACCAATCGCGGCAAGCAAATATAAAGTCATGTGTTTTCTTCAATGAACAAGCAGCTGCTGGGGAGTTTGTTCCGCCACTTCTTCATCCCAGCGAAAACACTAGGAAGTGGAAAAGGGCGGGCCTTTTAGGGGGACTGTCTTATGTAATATTGAAGTTCAAAAGGTGCTGATTCTCAGCCTAATTTGATTAAATAATCTTTGATTCTGATAGCTTAGTCTGATCGATCTAACTGCGTGGCTGTTTAACTGACTTCAAAAAAAGGAGGAGGTTTTCAATTCTTCGGAATGATTTATTTCTTTTTATGCACCCCACACTGTTTGTACTTGGTAAGGTGGGGTATAATGAGCTCAGGATTCGCCGAGACTTCAGTCTCACTGTATAAAGGGTGTCTCTGACATCGACGCACAAACGAGTACCATGGATCCAGTACATGATTCTGAACCCCCAGTGGGGGAATTTATCGTCGGCTTTTTCATGATTCATAAAAAAATATATGTAGTTTTTTTCACTTTAGACCGTTCATAATTGCTATACTTTTATAAACCAATAAGATTTTAAAGTAAATATTAATTAATTCGCTAATTATACAAAAAAGCGCAATGAAAACAAAACTTGAAAAACTGTCTTATCGGCTGATTTAATAGAGTTCACATCAGAGATCAACGTCATACCTACAAACCCGCACGGCAGCACGCTTGCAACGTTCAAAGGCCGAGCCGACACTTTTTTTAAACACTGTGAATTCTGTAACCGTTCATTAATGGCATAAATTACTATCATAATTTTATTAGTGGCATGCGGTCTAGCCTTTTCGCGAAAATTGCGTTACGATGACACAGATACACCCTGTATTTAGTTAAGTTATTGCGTGGCGTATCACGTAATCTGGAAGTGCTACGTCAGCTAGAGCTTCAAGGTGCGTGTGGAGGCGACGACACCCGCAACTGCTAAACATGCCTGTGGCCAGAACAAACCTACTGGCGAAAGCACCCTTCACCCGTGCAGTCCGTGTGTGAACGAGATCCATGAAAGACTGGATATATTTTCGTGTTCTTTGAGTGAACTCGCAGGAGTTTTATTAAATATTGTTAGTTAATTTTAAGAATTACTGTTTATGTAAGTATTAGTGTATAACTATACAGTCGCATTAGGTTAAGGCCTGTAAACATAGTTGTAAGAGTGATAATTAAATAAATAAATGTCGGTGAACATACCGACTGAAGGTGAAGGAAAACATCTTGAGGAAACCTGGACTTTAAGTCTGACATCGCCAACCCGCATTGAGCAAGCGTGGTGATTACGCTCAATCCTTCTCTGTATGAGAGGAGACCTGTGCCCAGCAGTGGGACGATAAAAAGGTTGATAATGATAATGATGATGTTCACCGATTAGACTCACTCTAAGACGCCTGGACTGATTTGCAAAATTCTTTTTTGTTTGAAAGGGTATTACTTCCCAGGTAGTTCTATAGTCACTAGGTTACAGGATCTGATGATGGAAGACCGGAGAAATCAAGGGGAACTTTCAAAAATCGTAAAGGCGACTATTGCATTTCTAAGTATTTTATTTAGGTATTTTAAAGCGCTACAATTTAGTAAAGGTCTAGAGTAGATCTGATGATGGAGCCGGGAGACAATCGAAGGAACTCAGCAGCTACCTTGTGTTTGTGCTTGATTAATTTGTATTAAGAACTTTACACTTAGATGGGCTGTAAATATTATAAGGGCTCTGGTGATGTAGACAAAGGCCAGTTCCGGGAACTCCTCATCGGTTTAGTAGGTACTCTGTGTTTGGACTTAATTCATGTATATTGATGAGAACTTTTCAGTCATGTGGGTTAAAAGAAAGGTCTGCAGTAGATCTGATGATGAAGACCATAGGCAGTCGAGGGAATTCCTCAAAATTTTACAGCATTGAAGTTTAACATACGACAACCACTACCTACTCCTCATGCTTATGTAGCAATCAATTAACTGACTGACTTTAAGTTGCGCAATCGCGTAAAATCTAGCTTTGCTCAGATTTCCATTTTGGTCGCATAGGAATTTTATAAAAATCGGTTCAGTAGTTTGGTTTTTAAACCAAAATTGCAGATAAAAAGTAAAGCCAACAAAATTACGTCGTTTGCTTACAGGCCTTTTTCCAACTATATTACCGTCAGCGTCCTGTCTGATCAAATTCAGCTAAACAGTACTTTTCACAACTAAAAAGTGTAAAATAAAAACCTTTCTACAAAAAAAAAAACCGAATTTCAAAAAACACTACAAAGAGAAATATAAACCAAAATTACAGATAAAAAGTAAAGCCAACAAAGGAGACGGGCGAAATTGGGCCTGACCTGTACACAAATGAATTATTTGTCAATAATTTTCATTTATTTTTTTTGTTTTCAATCATTTATTACTAATTCTGATATCGCCGGAATATAAAAGATATTATTTAACGTAAATAATACTGACTTTCTTTACTTTCACTTTTCAACAATGTTACCAGATGAAATACCAATCGTTAATAAGTTATAATCGATAAATCAAATTATTACAAAAATAAAAATAGAATTAAAAATGAATCAGTATATTTCTACCGATTCGGTTTAGAAAATCTTTTAATAAAAGGACTTAATTATATTATCTATTATTTCGTTATTAACAAAAACATCTTAAAACAAATTGATCAACGGTTCGATTTGATAATCGATTAATTATACTTTTTTATTATACAGGCAACTAAAACTCTGGTGGGCAACGTGACGACAAAGTGACAAACGTCACATTCACATATCATTCCCTTCCGGCTTTGAATTTGCCATATTTTGTTGTATTTTCGTGTGCTATTATATTTTTTTGCAGCTTTGGCTACGCATTTAGGATTCTGACGGTTATTGTTTTGACCGACGACCCACGCATTTATTTCGATTCAACATAAAATGAGTGACCAACGTCTTCATTGCATCAACTGCGGCATACAACAGAGTAATCCTTCTATCGGATTACGACAAATAGAAGCGGAAAGCATTCTTTCAGTTATACAGCATTGGGTTGCACCTCAATTGGTAGGTATTTATTTAAAACGTATGTATTTAATTAAAACTTCATTTTGTGATAAGCAGTTTTCGAGTACAGTATAACAAGGATAACTATATATAGGTATATTATTGAAGCCAGTTTCAATAATAATATTCCTATATATATATATATATATATATATATATATATATATATATATATATATATATCTCATTATAATGCACTTGAGTTATTTAAATTCCAAGTAAGATTTACAGTTTGATTATCAATTACGGAAGATAGTTCTTTTTTTATAACTTTAAGAATTCAACAATTCAATGAAACAATAGTTAAATTGAATAACCTTATATGAAAGCATTAATATAATATAATCCAAGTTTGACCACGATGTCAGTAAGAAGTAATATACACGCAATTCTGTAAGATACAGTTTTCTCGCTGTTTCTGCATCATACCTAATTCTGTAATTTTTATTTGTTGAAGCTGTAAATAACAATCTAATATTGTTGTAGGTCAATAGATCTCATCACATTTGCCAAGGATGCAGAGATTTAGCTGTGACTGCCTTGGGCACAGATGAGCAACTTCCATCTCTTATGACTGGACATCGCCAAGTGTGTGTGAACTGTGGACATTCAGTGTTGCGGGCAAGATCTCATTCATTGCACACTAACACCGAACGTGAAAGAAGAATTCATGCAGTCATTTCTGAATGGATATTGCCTCAGACTGTAAGTTTTTATTAGGTTTAGTTGTTTTGTATTTTGTACTACCACACACACACACTATCTATACTACCATTTTTTATATTTTTTTCACACTAATCTCTGAAATAGCAGTCAGCTTTAGAGAATCATTTTTGTATATTAGTGTCACATTCATGAGAAAAAATTAAATGGAAAAGGAAACTATCATATAGTTAGGCCAAAAGTTAGTGTAAAAAAAACAACTAATTATATTACAGCCTGTATTTCCAGAAGGTGTAGATTAGAAGAGATTTACTTTATTATTATTATTTATTTTCTTAATCTAGTGTACAATACATTGAGATAAAAGCACAAAACCGCAAAACCGTTTTCACGGTTTGTCTGTGGGACTGTAACAAACAGTGTATCTAAGTTAGTATCTAGCAAAGAAGTTACATTATTTACAAATATTAGGTCTTACAGAATTGCTTACAGATTACTGAGTCATGTATGTATTACTTCTTTTTTTAGAAAAAGACTCATGATATATTTTTTTTTTTTAGATTTCAAGAGCTCGAGCTCTCATATGTCATCGTTGCTGGGTGAGAGCTGATAGAAATGCTCATCATTTAATGACTGGACCATCTGGATCTTCAGCATCAGTAGATGTATCAAGTGAACATGATGAATCAACTTCACAGTCTAATATTGATGTAGCTAACAAACGAATATATAAAAACCAAAGACATCATGATCGTGAACATATGCATTCCTTTTTGCCACCGACTTTCAAAATTCGTTTATCTCACTTTGTAGTGCTTTTTTTTTGGAAGTTGGTTGTTATGTTAGTATAAAATACCCTCTGCTTTGCTAGACTTGCCTTACAATGCATTTAAAGCGCAAATCAAATCCAAGCTTTGTTTAAAGGCATATTATTCTGTAAATGACATCTTTCTCTAGAATTTCAGTAAGCTAATTCTGGAGAAATATAAGATACATACGAGTTCATATAATTTTTATTTTCACAATGCATAAATTTGTGAGCTGTCACACCCTTTATACCTGGGGCTTATATTTAAGTAATTAGTTTTTACTTATTTACATTTCCATTTTAATGATATTTTATTTTTTATTTTTGCTTTGCTGGTATTTTGGCGTGGCTAGCTGGCATATGATAAATAATTTCATTGTTGTTGTTTTCTGGTCTTCATTACTGTACCTACATAGTATTGTATAGTCTTGTTTTTTTAAAATGAACAAACAGCTGTGCCGCTGGAGAGTTTGTTCCACCACTTCTTCTTCCCAGCGAAAGCACTAGGAAGTGTTGATGGGTGGGCGTTTTGGGGGACTGTCTTATGTAATAACGATGTTCAAAAAGTGCTGATTCTCAGCCTATTTTGAATAATTGATTTTTGATTTTGCATTCGCATACCCGCGCCTATGGTGGCCGGGAGTTCGATATTGTCTCCCGACCAGGGCGTTTTCTGCTTCGGCTAGAGGCGTGAGGACGCTGAGAGACCCGCTCCCTCACGAGCTTCGCCTCCTTTTCCAGCATTAATTGTATATTAATACGATTAATAAATCAATATAAGAGAAATGCGATTTTTATTTCCGTTTACTCTTTTCTTTAATTAGATTGTAAATGGTTTTCCTAATTCTTTTTTAACCTCCATCTTTGTAACATTTAATATGCTGTTACGCGTCGCCGGCCCTTTGGAAACCACACTCACGATGTGTTAATGTAATAAAAATACATTCTGATAAAATCTAGTCTACAAAAAAAGTCTGAATAATTACTTAAATATGCCATATGAGCGCTGACAGCTTCTAAGAAAACTTATAAAAAAGCAAATGAGGTTAGTTTTTTTCCATCTAATAATACCCTATTTCGGTTTTCTCCCATACTGCCATTATAAATAAAGTTTTATTTTTTAAATAGTAATAATATTGAAATGATTTAATGCAATAATCGTTGCTGTACATTCAGGCCCAACTTTCTATGAACTTTCGCCCGTCTCCTTTGTACGCAAATTAAATAACGGTCACAGATAGTTTTAATCTTTAATTCTTTTAAATAAATCAAGATGGAAACCAAATTCATTTTCATCTAACCTTCAAGTTTCATCTAACCTAACTTTTATTCTGTGAAATACAAAAACGAAAATCTTCTGTTTACACATTATTATTTAAAATAAATAAGCTGTATGATGATATATTCGATATATATGATATTTACTAACTGATTTCATCTGATTAGAAATGACGAAATAATAGCTTCATTTTGTCATTTTTTTTCCGATGTCTGGGTCGAAGCCAAAAAGGTTTTGATTTGATAGGTCTGACATGGAAAAAAATGTTTGCTAATTTTTTTTTATTATTATTATTATATACTAGTGCCTGACCGCAATCCCGCCTGATGGTAGGCAGTGATGCAATCGTTGGTGGTAAAGCGTGCTAGTTAACTAAGAGCTACATAGTTTATTAAGAGCACTCTAGCCTTGAAGACACTTAAATTGTAGTCCGACGGAAATACCGTCGCTGGAAAATTGTTCCAGTCCTCCGATGTACGCGGTATAAAAGACGAGGCGAAACGCTTCGTTCGGATCGTTGTGGTTTAAACAAAGTAGGTAAGAGTGGAAAGTTGGAAACCCGCCGTACGACGGGTCGTCCAACGATGGCACGGAGATGGGGGAATTAAATCATGATGATCACGGCATGAGCTTTCAGACAACGTTGATGCAATGAAATGGTATTTTGAGAATAGAAGCACATTGATTTGATAGAACCAGACCATTCAAAGCAGGCGCTTTGAATGGTCTGGTTCTATCAAATCAATGTGTACCTCAATTGCTGAGTAAGTGATACGAATTACTGACAAATGCCTATTTGTCAGTAATTCGTATCACTCACTCAGCAATTGAGGTAGACTTGTTCACCAAGTCCGCAAGAATCCGCTAGCCGCATGGAGCCCATCATCATCAACCTTTTCGCCGTCCCGCTGCTGGGCCTGGTCTCCTCTCATACAGAGAAGGATTGAGCGTAATCACCATGCTTGCTCAATGTGGGTTGGCGATTTCAGACTTGAAAGTCTAGGTTTCCTCAAGATGTTTTCCTTGACCTTTAAATCAGTCATTGTTGTTCAATATACCTATACTTAGAAAGTACATATAACTTATAAAATTCAAGTACAATTTTACAAATTATAAATACAATACTCGGCAAACGTAGTGTAGGACGCCCTTGGGCGAGATGGAGCGACGACATCAAAAACGTGGACTACCAGCCACGTTTTGGCTGGCGGAGAACTGCTCAGGATCGAGCTTGTTGGCGTGGCATGGAGGGGGCCTATATCCAGCAGTGGACGAGTAGAGGCCGATGATGATGATGATAAAATACAAGGAGCACATAATAAAATAAAATAAAAAAGCCTTTTATTTCTAAACAGAAGGTAAGTTAGCTAATAGAAATGAATTAGAAAAAAAGTTAAAGTAACATAATAAACCAACAAAATATTAAATGAAAAAGTAATTAATTTATAATCTATACTTTTTTTATTATTATTATTATTATTATTCTGTAAGCAGGGCAAGAGGCAAGAGTTCATGACCTTCGTTTTTATTTTGGTTGGTAAGCTGCCTTTAAATATTTCTTTTAGGCTCCAGTACTTGTTCCATGTTAGTTGTGTCCTTCGTTCGACTTCTCGTTCGTTATTTTCGCGTGTGAAGCTGATTTGTTTACCTAAGTACAAGTACTGGTCTGTATATGTCAGAGGCGCGCTGCCAACTGATACTGTTCTCCTGATACTGTTTGTCATTACCATAGTTTTAGATAAATTCATCTCTAAGCCCACTTTTTTACTGCCTACGTTCAAGGAATCTATCATGGATTGGAGATCTTTCCCAGATTCTGATATAAGAACTAGGTCATCCGCAAATCGTAGGTGGTTTAGGTACTTCGTTCCAATCTTTATGCCGTATCGACTCCAGTCCAGTTGCCCCGTTATGGCCTCCAGTGTAGCTATAAATAGCTTTGGGGATATCGGATCTCCTTGCCTTACCCCTCTTTTCACAGGGAACCACGGCCCAACTTTCTCCAGTTTGACTCTACTTCTGCTATTACTGTAGATGTTTTTGAGTACTTGTATATATTCCTTTTCTACGTTCTGTGTTCTTAATGTTTCCCATATACTATCATGTACCAAGGTGTCGAATGCTTTCTGATAGTCTATAAAAGCTATGTAGAGTGGTCTTCTCATTTCCTGAAATTTTTGTATGAGTAGTTCCAACGTGTGAATGTGGTCTATAGTCGAGAATCCCTTTCTAAAGCCGGCTTGTTGGTGCTACAGGTTGACTCTCATCAAGTGTGTTACTTATTCTATGATTTATGATTGAAGAGAATAATTTGTAGATGCATGGAAGTAGACTTATCGGCCTGTAGTTCGCGATGTCTTTGGAGTCACCTTTTTTATAAATCAGAATTATATTAGACTCAGACCACTGGGTAGGTGTCTCACCTGTTTCCAGAACGAGGTTAAACAAATCTGTCAATGGTTTGGCGAGCGTTTCTGAGGCAATTCTTAAGGTATCATTAGTAATTTTATCTGGTCCAGGACTCTTTTCAGTTTTTAGGTTCTTGAGTGCCATTATAACTTCATTTATTTCGATTTCCGGAATTCTTGCGCAAACTTTCGCCTTGCTAGTAAGGAAGGAAATTGTGTTATTTATATCTTGCGGATTTTGGACACTGTAAAGGTTTTTGTAAAATTCGGTTGCTACTGTAATGATTTCACTTCGGTTGTTTAGTACTGTTTCATTTCGTTTTATTCCGTCTATCCATGTTTTGTGTGTTCGCAGTTCTTTATATGCTTTCCTTGTACTTCCTGTTAAGTTTATGTGTTTTTCTATGATATTTTGTCTATGATTAGTATAATCCGTCTTTATATATTTACTTGTTAGTTTGTATAGAGCACTAAGCTCATTTTTTGTCGCTCGACTTTTAGGTTTAATCCTTTGTATTTCTTGTTTTCTTCTAAGGAGCACATAACGAATCGAAATATCTGACTTTTATAATTTGATTCACAAGTTCGTGATGTAAAATTTCTGTTCATAATGAATTTCCAGCTGTTTTATGAGATAATAATTGTCAATCAATATGTTAAGAAGTATTTTAATAACATTCGAATGGAAGATGGAGCGTTACGTATACTTTATAATTTGTTTTGAAAACCTACATTAAATTGGTGGAGATGGTTTGTGACTATTTTTTTTTTTTTGTTTTTCTACTAGCTTTTCGCCCGCGGCTTCGCTGCACTGTAGACTACCTATATTATTTATCTCTCCTTCTCCTTCGTATTCCATCCAAAGGTTGTCTGTAAAAGATCGCTCTTAGCGATAAAACCACCCATTGTGTCACCCTTTGAAAAATCTTTTTATTTGTGTTTTGTAATCTATATGGTGTACATAATAAAGAGTATTCTAATCTATTCTTCGCCCGCGTGGAATTCGGTTATATCGCGCTTTTTAGATTTTTCCGGGATAAAAGTACCCTATTATTTAATCCGGACTTCTAACTTTACGTCTGCAAAATTTCAAAGCAATCGGTTCCGTAGTTACGGCGTGAAAGCGGAACAAACCAACTCACTTTCCGATTTATAATATTAGTAAGGATTTATTAGGCTATTTAATATAAACCATAGCAATATACAGTGGGTTGCCAAATTATTAGACCCAAGCTAATAAAATTAGATTTTTGAACTTTAGAGAATAATAGCGTCATTATTTAGGTGTAAATAATGTTAGTTTTTGTATTTTTCTATTTTGATAACATTTAGCAATATATTTTAATGATTGTAACACAATAAAGATACAAAATTAATGTCATTATAGGCTCGTTAGTGCACTGAGTGATTTATAACCTAAAAAGTTGTGAAATTAAAGTTGCTTCTTTTTATTAATAAAGGTAAGTTTGTGATGTTATTTTAGTTTTATTAAGACAGTATTGTTGAATAAATACATGAGTAAACCCGAATGTTAGGTTATTATTTAACTAATAAAATGGAACCGAATACTTTTAGTAGTTTGGCATATATCAATTAAGTATATGACAACAGTCTGGATTTCTTTTTAAAATAACCATAAACTACTACATTCTTCCCCCTTTCTTAATCTTGAACATAGTCATTCAGGTAGGCTGGAGGTCGCTTAAACCGATTAGAACGACGCGGTTCAACTACTGGTGTTGAGTGGTACGATTCATCAGCAACAGGGGAAGAAGGAGGCGTATTGTATGTATCCGAATCTGTCGTAGTTGTAGATTCTATCTGCTGTTCTGCTTTATCTTCATGGCTTGCGTTGTTATCATTATCAGATGGTATAATATTAGGTGTAGCAAGTCGGTGATCCGGCAGAATTAAATCGCCTCTAGGAGCAAGGTGACGATTGGAAACTGTCAATTCTCTACCATTAGAAAGTCTTATGGAACTGTAATATGGATTAGGTTCCAGAAGGTCAACTTCTTCTACCATTGGATCATATTTGCTAGCTCTAACGAATTTCTTTAAGAGAACCTTTCCTGGTTGCAACCACGACGGCATGGATTGTCCCCAAGACGATCGTCGTGGATGGTTAAACATTCTTTCGTGAGGAGTAGTATTAGTTGACGTACATAGAAGTGACCGAATGCAATGGAGTGCTTGAGTAATAACTATCTCCCACTTAGCTATTGAAAGATTTTTGTCTTTTAGTGCAAGACGTATTGTTTGCCAGAGAGTTCCGTTAAGGCGTTCTACCTGTCCATTACCTTGCGGGTTATAAGGGGAAGATCGGCTTGTAGATATTCCTTTAGAATGTAGAAATTCTTTAATTCCAGCTGACATGAAAGACGCCCCTTGGTCTGTATGAATGGTTGCTGGCATTCCAAAAATTGAGAAAATATCAGTAAGATGTTTAATAACTGTCTCCGTGCTCATATCTGGGCATGCGTAGGCAAATGGGAACCTCGAATATTCATCAATTACTGTTAGAATATATTTATTGTTCGTTGTCGATGGCAATGGTCCTTTAAAATCCAAAGATAATCTCTCAAAAGGCGTAGTTGCTTTAATTAATAGACCAGTATTTTTATTAAACCTTGGTTTTATCTCCGCACAAGTTGGACAAGAGTTTACAACTTTTTTGACATCGTCACTGGTAAACGGTAGGTTTTTAGATCTTATCCAGTGTGTAAGTCGTGTTATACCAGGGTGACAGAGAGATTTATGTAATTCTTGAAGGCGATTTTCTGTTGTGGCTCCACATACTTGTCTTGATAGTGTATCAGCTACAACATTAAGATGTCCAGGGCGATATTTGACATCGAATTTATAGTTTGATAATTCCAAACGCCATCGCTGGATCTTGTCGTTTTTTATTTTACTTGCATGACCTTGGAACATGTATGCTACTGACTTTTGATCGGTTATTAGATAAAATGGACGACCTATTAAGTAATGTCTCCATTTCTTAAGACTTCCTATAATTGCGTATGCTTCCTTTTCAATTACAGGATATTTCTTCTCGCTTTCATTAAGAGATTTTGAAAAAAATGCTACCGGTCGACCATTTTGTGTCAAAGAAGCCGCGATAGAATAATCTGAGGCATCTGTTTCTACAGTGAACGGTTCTGTGGGGTCAACTGCTGCTAAAGACGATTTCAAAATGATCTTTTTTATTTCTTCAAAAACCTTCACTTGTTCTGCGTTTAAAGGGTATGTCTCTACCTGTGTTAATGGATGTAATTTGGAAGAAAAATCAGCAACCCATTTTGAGTAGTGAGAGAATAATCCTATTACTCGTCTTAATGATGCTGAATTAGTGGGTACTGGTAAATCACGTAGTGGCCGTAGGCGTTCTGGATCTGGCTTAATGACTCCATTGTTTATATTGTAACCAAGAATCCTTAAATCAGTTATAGAAAATTCACTTTTGTCCTTGTTTATTGTAAGTCTAAATTTATCTGCAATTTCCATGAATTTTTGAAGCTTTTCATCGTGATCTTTCTGATCTTTTCCGCAGACGGTAATATCGTCCAAATATGGATAAATACCTTCAATAGATGACTTCCGAATGATAGAATCTATGGCGCGCTGAAAACAAGCCACTTCGTTGGTCACACCAAACGGAATACGACGAAATTGGTATAAATTTCCAGCGGCTTCGAAAGCAGTAAATGGTTTATTTTCTGGTATAATAGGAATTTGATGGTAAGCAGATTTTAAATCAATTTTGCTAAATACTCTATATTTAGATACCTTTGCTACGATTTCTTCGATGTTTGGTAATGGGTATGCATCAAGGTAAGTAAATCTGTTGACAGTCTGTGAATAATCAATGCACATTCTCTTTTTATGATTTGTGTTTGATGTGATCAGGACCTGGGCACGCCAGGGCGAAGTGCTCTCTTCTATAATATTATCTTGCAGTGATTTCTTGACTTCTTCTTGTATAAATTTGCTGTCCTCGCCTGCAAATCTTCGTGATTTTATTACGATAGGTTTACATTCTGATGACATATTTGGAAATAAATTGACAGGCTCAATGTTAGCTTCTTCTAATGCAAATAATCTAAGCGGAGGATGGTGTCCATTAAATTGTATTTCTAGTGCGGAATACTTTCCGAGAACATCGTGTCCCAGTATGACATGGCAACAAAGATTTTTCATGACTCGAAATAGTATTGCAGGTATAACTTGATTGTTTATCTTCAGTGTTGCTGAACATACTTTAGTTATTTGTGATGTATGTGATGAGGATGCCATCGATACTTCCTGTCTCCAAGGCATGGTTTTTAAATCATACTGCTCTACAACATTTTCATCAATGAAACTTCCAGTACTTCCTGTGTCGATCAAAGCCTGGAGTGATATTCCGTTGATGGCAACTTGAGTTTTGCATTTGTTGATGCCACTGGCTGCCAACAGTAAACAAGAGGTGATGTCTTCATCTTCCTCAAGTGAAGTGATAGCAGCGTTCACACTGCTACTTCTGCAAACCTTCGCAAAATGACCTTGTTTACCACACTTGAGGCAGGTTGCCTGAGATGCTGGACATGACCGACGGGGATGACGTGAATTCCCACAAAAATAGCATTTATCATTCCTTTGTGATTTAGGAGGTTCAAACTTTCGACTTTGATTCGAAATAGTAGCGGTTGATGGAGTATCTGTTGTAGAAGCAATTTGTGAATTGTTGAAACTTTGACTTTGGATCTGAGCAGATTCGAGAGAGCGAGCTTGGTTGTGGGCTTCGTCAAGAGTGAGTTTCATATTTTCTAGGAGTCTCTGTCGAATAGTAGGAGAACCTAAGCCGGAGATGAAAGAATCACGTATGTATTCATTTTCGTATTGACTTGCAGTTACCGCCGAAAAACTACATTCTTTGGATAAAAGTTTCAGAGACTGTATGTATTGATCAATTGTCTCGTTTGGCTGTTGTTTACGAGAAGCCAAATCGTGGCGAGCGAATATTTCACTTTTTGGCTTGATAAATAAAGTGTCTAATAAAGAGATCGCTGAAGAAAAGGTTTCTTCACGGGTTATGTGTTCGTAAATATTTGGCGATATTAGATTTGTAAGCAGCTTAAGTTGTATTTCGTCTTCCGTTGCATTGACTGCATCCAAAAAATTAATAAATGTTTTCTTCCAGTGTAACCAGAGCGCAGAATTTTTGTTGTCAAGCGGGTCCGCTTCCAATCTCTCCGGCTTCAAAAATTTCTCCATTGCGTTTATTGAATGTGTATAAATATTAGTTAAATAAATTGTTGAATAAATACATGAGTAAACCCGAATGTTAGGTTATTATTTAACTAATAAAATGGAACCGAATACTTTTAGTAGTTTGGCATATATCAATTAAGTATATGACAACAGTCTGGATTTCTTTTTAAAATAACCATAAACTACTACAAGTATATATCATAATATTTTCTGTTTGTTACAATTATTTACTGTTGTAGCGAGAAATTTATTTAAAAAGAATATTTTTTAATGTTTTAGATGGGAAAAAAATGTGACCTTTCTCCCAAGAAAGTTGGACAAGTACAGGGACTTTTACAGTCTACTAAGTTATCACAATATGATATTGCAAAAGCGGCACACGTGTCGAGAAGTTCTGTAAAGAACATAAAGAAAAAAATGGACCTCGGAATAACTTTATCGCCAAAAAGAAAAGGTGCATGTGGACGACGACGCATTACGACGCCAAGAACAGATAGAAAAATCAGAGTTATCTGTATACAAAACAGAAAATTACCGGTTCGTTTATTAACGAAGAACATCAGGGATGATGGAATACTAATTTCTCAGCGAACTGTGCAGCGGCGACTCGCTGAAAATGAACTGTTTGCGCGTAAACCTGCGCGAAAGCCTTTTTTTTTTTTTTTTTTTTTTTTTTTTTGACGCTGTGGGAATGCATTTACGCACCATACCCCGAAGGGCGTGTGTGGGACTCGCCCAGCTCTGTAGCCAGGAATACCCACTAAACCCAACAGCGGCACACCGACATCGCCTTAGTGGCGGGGTCATGGGATGTAGCAAGCCTGCCGTCCACAACCCCGCCGGCGATTCCTGCCCGAAGGCAGGCCCACAGTGGGCCCTCCATAGGGAGGGGCCCGGCTGGTCACGTCTCCGTGTGCGAGAAGACGCAGCAGCCACGGGTTTTTTAGCGAGGTGTCCTTCCTCTTAGCCCCACTCGTTTGCCCGGAAGCAAACGGGGCCCCCAGCTCCTCTCAGTGAGGAGGCCGGGTTGCCCGACGGTGACCCGGAGTTCGGGTCACGTCAGCCACCTGGAGTGGTGGCCGACCCGCCGCGCGTGACCGCCGAAGCGGTCCCCACTTCTGGTTTTGGTCCGCGCCGGTAAACCGGTAACCCCCATATCTGGGGGCCGTTCCCCTATCCGCCACCTGGGGACGCGTCCGATGGCAGGTCCAGAAACTGCGCACGGAAACCTGCGCGAAAGCCTAAGTTAACTCCGGCTATGATAAAGAAGCGACTTGACTGGGCTCGCAAATATAAAAATTTCACTATTCAAGATTGGGAAAAGGTAAAAATATATGCTATCACTGCCATAGGTCATTATTATTAATGTTTCACATTATAAACTTAAAATATTATTTGTTGTAACAGGTTTGTTTCTCCGATGAGTCCGTTTTTCAAGTTTTGATGGAAAAATCGATGTTTGTACGGCGCAAACCTGGCGAGAAATACAAACCCGACTGCATCATTCCCACTGTTAAACATCCACCTTCTATTATGGTCTGGTCTGTTATATCGGGCAAAGGCACGGGTCGCCTGTATATTGTAGAGAAGACCATGCGGCAGGACCAGTACAAAAAAGTTCTCGAAACGAGACTTATTCCCCAACTGAAGGACTGGTTTTCTAATGAAGAAGAACCAATTTTTATGCATGATGGGGCCCCTTGCCATAAAGCTAAGAGTATTACAAACTTCTTGCAACAAGAAAATATCAAAGTTTTGGATTGGCCTGGCAACTCGCCAGATATGAACCCTATCGAGAATGCCTGGGAGCTTCTCAAGAGGGAAATATCAAAATCCACCATAACCACAAAAAGGGAACTTATCGAAAAATTAATTTACGAGTGGAATTATAACCCCCAATTACAGGAAACCATCCAAGCATGCATTAAAAGTATGCCTCGCCGAATAAAAGCACTTATTGCAGCCAAAGGAGGGTCAACCAAATATTGATCAATTGAGGGTATTACAAATAAATCTTGTCTAATAACTTCATAATATAAAATATTTCAAAAACAATTGTTTTATTTAATTGTTATTATGTTTAAATATCTATAAAATACTTAAAATAATTAAAATCACGTAATTATTTACCGATATTTACTCTTACGCTGAAAAATAAGCGTTTTTGTTGTTTGGGTCTAATAATATGGCAAGGTACTGTATTATATACTATCAAGATATCATCAAACTTAGCCTTTTGTTTTGCAAATCATCAAATACCTAACCTGTCCCGCCCTGGGCGTAGCGGAACGGCGTGTCAGACTTTTACTGACTAAAATCCAATTGTATTCCTTCACTTGCCTTTGCGCCAGTCGCCACAGTAAATCATCAAACTTATTATCTAGAAACACATTTTATCGTCTTCTGATATATCGTCTTTGTTTACGCTAGTTCGTCGGCCGAGTCCGATTTTTAGTTAGTCGAGTGATAGATGCCCGTTCGGTACGGGCTGGCGCAATTAGTATTGTCTATGGCGACGCGCGGCCGCCATTCTTGAACAGACAACGTGTTGGGACCCCGCCGCGTACGGCGGGCCGTTGCTTGAACCTCTTGACGAATAATCATCGCGTGCGTGGCATGTTCGGTCGAATGATTTTCGGGAAATTATATATACCACCGGCCGCGTTTTGTATAGTTTGTCGCGATTGTTGCCCGTGTTTTGAAGTATTTACTTGAACTATAAAACGTAACAGTGCGTCTGTAAATTGAGTTGAATTTGAATCGGAAACGTGGTTTCATTGGCGATCTTTGTCGGGCGTGATTGACACTGCTAAATAACTTCTTACGTTGGTGAGCTTTGGTGCCCTAATAAGGGAACTTTGGTGTGTCGACTGGTATGGGACAGTCAGTGAACTGAAGACATCGGACGTCATCGTAATCGACGCGCGCACGTCGATTCTCCGGACTTCGCTTCGTGACGGAGCACACTGAGTCCCAGGTAAGTCCCGTAGATTTACTAGAGTGTGATCGGAGATTGATTTTACTTGTGGTGTAAGCCGACCTTGTTTGTTGAATAAGCCGCGCTAAACGCGCTGCTAGATGGGCGTGCTGTACTGGGGCGCCTACATCTTTGTGGTAGCAGAGAGCGTGGTTTCTAATTACTAATTTGATTAATTAGAGTATCATTCCAGTATTTTGGTAGCCTTCAGAGGCTAATTTGCAAAAATTTGATTTTTTATTTGTTGTTGTCGGTACTCGTAAAATTATATCTCTGACCACCTCCATCATTGTGTGGATCCGATATTTTACAAAGTAAGAAATGTGAAAACAATTGTAGGTAGATTGTTTTATTTTTTGGTTCATTTCTTTCCGTTCAGAGGAACGGAGTAGGCTAGGGCATGATACGCCATACAGCCAGTTATGTTTACGAGTAACGTTTTGTTATTGTTCACTCGATTATCTTGTGCATTTGTACGAACCAAATAGTTCGCTTTGTTGTTGAATATTGAGCTACGGATAAATAATTACGAGTTATTTTTATGACTAATGTTTTGTTATTGTTTTGGTCAACTCGTGTATTGTAAGTGCAGGTGGACCGATGACGTCCGTTCGGCGACGAATCGCCGAGACAGCAAATTAATTTTATTCATATTATTTTAAGAATTGTCATTCCATATTCTAGCATCGAATAGGTTTCACTTAAGTTTAATTGTAATTTCTTTCTTTTTAATTAAATTAATTATAAGTAACTTTGGTTTTTTTTCGAACCTTCGGCTGCAGTATACGTAATTGGCGCAGTCGGTAGGATTCTCGCGGGCCGGTTCGCGAGCGGTTAGAAGCATCTCACATCGATATTCGCGTTCGCGTGTCGCCCGGGCGGCTATCAAGCTCCAGTACGAGAATCCAGAATCTACGAAACTGCAACGCCGAGTGGAGAATCCAGACTTCGATTCACGGAGAAGAACCAGAGATGAATTATTATATGTAAGTACACTAGAATCTTTCTCGTGTTGCTTCCCATCTTTAAATCCTTATCACTTCCAAGATTTTTAGACCAGGGAAAATTTATTCCCGGGATCCTGCATCGAGACAGGCTCGCCGGCACATAGTAGATAGTTATAGAGAGTTAGATAGTGAATTAGATTGCGATTTAATAAGTTTATTTGAATTAAAAATGCCGTACGACCCGGATGTAATCTATAAGGCCTTACGCCTTGTACCAGAGTTTGATGGTAACCATAATGTATTGACGAGGTTCATTAATATTTGTGATCGAATCGTAACTCAGTACGCTAGCCCTGAGCCAGGTAGCGAATTAGCCAATCTATGTTTATTGAACGGGATTTTAAATAAAATCACAGGGTCTGCCGCTTCCACTATCAATGCGAACGGTATCCCGGACACTTGGGCAGGCATTAGAGCAGCTCTAATCAATAATTTTTCAGACCAGAGAGACGAAACGGCCTTATATAATGACCTCTCATTAGCTTTACAGGGTAACAAATCCCCGCAGCAATTTTACGATCAATGTCAAACCCTATTTAGCACAATAATGACATATGTGACCTTACATGAGACCTTACAGACGACTATTGAGGCTAAGCGAATACTTTACAAAAAGGTAGCAATGCAGGCTTTTGTACGTGGGTTAAAGGAGCCTTTAGGATCGCGTATACGATGCATGCGTCCAGACTCCATAGAAAAAGCTCTTGAGTACGTGCAGGAAGAGTTAAACGTTATGTACCTTCAGTCACGTAACGATGGCTTAAAGGTTCACAACGCCCCTAAGGCCATGCCTTTCAATATACCATTGAATACTCAGAGTGTTCCGCGGCATCCCATACCTAATTGGCCAGCACCTATGGCACAGCAACGTCCTCACCAACCACCAAACCAAGCTTTTAAATTTAACATGCCTAACCAGCAACAAAATCGGTTCCCTACACGAACCCAGCAGATGTTCCGTGCACAGCCTACTAACTACCACCCCCAAAGTAACATGTTTAGACTACAGCCTAGAAATAACGCCCCGCCAAATAATGGACCAATACCTATGAGTGGCGTTCAACATTTTACCCCTAGAGCATTACCCATGACATCAGGGCACGATTGGCAAAAAAGTGGTAATCCACCACCTAGCAATTACTTTAAGACACGTGAAATCAATCTTAACGAATTTATCTCGCCCGATAATGCCTATTATTCTGCCGAATATTGCTATTTGCCTGAATATACATGTTACACGGACTTTAATGACTATAATACCCCTTACGAGTATGACCACATTACTGCTATGACCTGTAACGATACGACTAATGACATGACTAATAATCAAGTAACACAGGAGGCAGAACCACAACCAGGGCCCAGCCACGTAGATCAATCTCCGGATTTTCGTTTAGACAAGATATCAAAAGAGCAAGGATAGATATCAATTTGCAAACCCAGAGACAATTACCGTACATAGAGATTTCCGAACCCCCTTTAAAATTCCTGATAGACACTGGTGCTAACCAATCGTTCATAAGCCCCGAGGCCATACAAAACTTCTTCTCTAACTACCAACTTAACTATGACCCTTTTGAAATAACAAATATACATGGTGTTAGCCGAAGTGACCACTCTATAACGTTGCCGAGTTTTAGTGAATTCAACGAGAAAGACGCTATCAAGTTTTTCGTATACCGTTTTCACGAGTATTTTGACGGGTTAATAGGTTTAGATATATTATCTAAATGGGAAGCCAATATCAATCTGAAGGATTTCCAATTAATAACTCGAAACGCAACAAATCAGATTAAGTTATATAACTCTCGTAATGTAAATTTTTATGAGGACATTATGCCCGCTAACAGCACTAAAATAATTAAAATACCTATTAATGCCCCTGACGGAGATGTATTAATGGACGAACAGATTTTCTGTAATTGCATTTTGCACGAATGCATTACCACCGTAACTAATGGTCGTGGTTATGTAGAGATAGAAAACCCAACATCCAATGATCTTATATTTTCCCTAGATCAACCGGCCTGTGCCGATGTATTTAATATCGAAGGTACTAAAACCGGGAGTACAAACCGGGTGAACGAGGTATTATCGCGATTACGTACAGATCATCTTAATGAAGAAGAAAAAGTCAATCTCTTGACATTATGTAGGCGATACGCAGATGTATTCTATATCGATGGAGAACCATTGACTTTTACAAACAAAATCAAACATAGAATTCGTACAACCGACGAGGTACCCGTGTATACCAAAAGCTATCGATATCCTTTCATTCACAGACAAGAAGTCAGAGACCAAATTGCGAAAATGTTGGAGCAGGGTATAATCAGACCTTCTGACTCTGCATGGAGCTCACCCATTTGGGTTGTACCCAAGAAAATGGACGCTTCAGGTAAACAAAAGTGGCGTCTTGTGGTCGACTTTCGCAAAGTAAACGATAAGACATTAGATGACAAATACCCCATACCCAATATCACTGACGTGTTAGACAAATTAGGAAGATGCCAATACTTCACGACTCTAGACCTAGCAAGTGGATTCTACCAGGTAGAAATGGACTCTCAGGACATACCTAAAACCGCATTCAATGTCGAACATGGTCATTTTGAATTTCTTCGAATGCCTATGGGTTTGAAGAATTCACCATCAACTTTCCAAAGAGTAATGGACAATGTACTTAGAGGTCTACAAAATAGCATCTGTCTTGTATATTTAGACGACATTATCGTGTTTAGTTCATCACTTCAGGAACACCTGATTAACCTGGAACGCGTTTTCCAAAGACTTAGGGAATCTAACTTCAAAATTCAGATGGACAAGTCAGAATTCTTGAAGCTAGAAACCGCATACCTGGGGCACATAATTAGTAGAGACGGCATTAAGCCTAACCCCGACAAGATCTCAGCATTGAAAAGTACCCTATACCGAACACACCAAAAGAGATTAAACAGTTTTTAGGTCTTCTCGGTTATTACCGAAAATTCATACCGGACTTTGCACGCCTTACAAAGCCTCTTACTCATTGTCTCAAGAAAGGTAGCAAAGTAGTCCATAGTCCCGAATACGTTAATGCCTTTGCTAAATGCAAAACATTACTTACAAATGACCCTATCCTACAGTACCCTGATTTCACCAAAGAGTTTAACCTTACCACCGACGCTTCAAATGTCGCTATTGGAGCGGTATTATCCCAGGGACCCATAGGATCTGACAAACCGGTGTGTTACGCTTCACGTACACTAAACGAAAGTGAACTAAATTATAGCACAATCGAAAAAGAATTGTTAGCCATAGTGTGGGCTACAAAGTACTTTCGGCCCTATCTATTTGGACGGAAGTTTAAGATACTAACCGACCATAAACCATTGCAATGGATGGTTAATTTAAAAGAGCCTAACTCCCGATTGACCAGATGGCGGCTAAAACTCAGTGAATACGACTTTACTGTAGTTTATAAGAAAGGAAAGTTTAACACCAATGCTGACGCCCTATCACGCATAGAAATTCATAACAATGAGACCGATGAAATAAACTCGGTTATTGAAAACATCAAAGAGTTAAGTTCAATGATAAATAATCCCTCAGAACCATCAATCCAATCCGCTAACCCTTTGACTGACACCTTACATTCTAATAATGAACATGTTAGAAGAGAAAGCCCCAATCAACTAGACATACCAAACGATCAAACTAATTCTTCAACTGACACCGTACATACTAGTAACGAACAACCTATCTTAGAAGTTCCTCTTACAGACGAGCCTCTTAACAAATTCCACAGACAAATCCACCTTACAATAGTTGGTGATATTAAACGAAGACCTGTAGTGACTAAACCTTTTGAAGGACATACAAGAACAGCAATTCAAATTTCCGAATCAAACTTAGAATCAGATGTTATCAATGCTATTAAAGAATACGTTAACCCGAAGGTTAAAACTGCTATACTAGTAAACCCAACTTTAGCTATGTATTCAATAGTACCAATAATACAGGATAAGTTCAAAAGTTCTTCTCTTAAATTAGTATTAACTAGGATAGAATTAGAAAATGTTAAAGAATACCTGCGGCAACAGGATATCATCAAACATTATCACGATGGTAAAACCAATCACCGTGGTATAAACGAATGCTACTTAGCACTTTCGCGAAAATATTACTGGCCAAAAATGAAGGAACAGATCGCTAAATTTATTAACGAGTGCACCATCTGCGGCCAAGCCAAATACGATCGAAACCCGGTCAGACCGTGCTTTAATATAGTGCCACCAGCTACTAAACCACTAGAGACTATTCACATGGATCTATTCACAGTCGATTCAGAAAAATACGTTACATTTATTGATACTTTTACGAAATATGGACAAGCATATCATCTACGAGATGGCACGGCCATAAGCATAATCCAATCATTATTAAAATTTTGTACTCACCATGGGTTACCCATGACTATTATAACTGACAATGGCACGGAATTCACGAACCAATTGTTCTCTGAATTCACACGTATTCATAAAATAGTGCATCATAAAACCTTACCCCACAGTCCAAACGATAACGGTAATATAGAAAGATTTCACTCGACATTATTGGAACATATTAGAATTCTTAAATTACAACATAAAAATGAGCCAGTAGTTAACCTCATGCCATATGCTATTATAGCATATAACAGCTCTATCCATAGCTTTACCAAGTGTAGGCCTTTCGATCTATTAAATGGACATTTTGACCCACGAGATCCAATTAACGTTGACTTTACTGAACATGTCCTACAGCAATATGCGCAGAATCATAGACAACAGATGAAACAGGTGTACGATATAATTAATGAAACTTCCCTTACAAACCGGACAGCTTTAATTGAAAATAGGAATAAATCACGTGAACCCGAAGTAGAATATGTCCCTCAACAGCAAGTTTTTATCAAAAACCCACTCGCCAGTCGTCAGAAAGTTGCTCCACGTTACACGCAAGACACCGTTCTAGCCGACTTACCAATCCATATCTATACCTCACGGAAACGCGGCCCCGTTGCTAAAGCGCGGCTGAAACGAGTACCTAAAAGTAACCAATTGTTACAGGAGCCTACTACTACTGATAATACCGGTGACGCAGCCTCAAGACATAAGAATTGAGACTTTAGCTGACGGAACAGGACTATTACCATACAAACTAGGAGCAACCCGATTAACGACACATTACCATTCTTTTGTACAATTTATACAGCTGACTGATGTTGAAGACAAGATAGAATCGGTACAAACTCAACTCGAAACGTTTAAGACAAAACTAAGTAGTGGAGCATACACTATTTATGAATATCAAATTGATTACCTTACCAATAAACTTAACAAGGTATTGAATCGAATAAAATCCCTAGAACCAGTTAGAGTTAAAAGAGGTTTAATAGATAGCCTAGGATCAGTAATAAAAAGTGTTACAGGCAATCTAGATTATCAAGATGCCATAAAATATGATGAAACTATTAAAATCTTGCAAGACAACGACTACAAGATAACTTCTGAATTTAATAACCATATCAGTTTGTGTAAAGAATGGATGTCTCAACATAATACTGTTCTAGAACAATTAGCGTCAAACCAGGCAAAAATTAACGCATCCCTAGAACTACTCTTAGAAAGAGATGCACTCAAAGACTATAATTTAGTGAGATTTACTAAGCTCGCTCAAATATTAAGTATAATAACTAATAATGTAGAAGATATAATGATAGAGATAATTAGGATAGAGAATATTTTAGCGTTCATACATTCATCTAGCACCCATCATTCAATGATAGATATGGATGTCTTAAAATCTATGATAGATAAATTAAAATCGTTATATAATCCAGATCAAATAATAAATTTAGAATTACGAGAATACTACGATTTGATTAAGCCAGGTTCCTATTTTGTTGGAAAAAGAATAGTAATAGTTTACAAATTCCCTATCGCTTCCTATGATATATTTGATTTATATAAGTTATCCATTTTCCCCAATGAAAATCAACTAACCCTTGTACCCCCTACTCCTTATATAGCAACAACCGAGAAATCATTCGTGTACATAGAGGCTGAATGCCCGAAGTACAACAGCATCTATCTCTGTGAAAAGAAGATAAGTCATCAAGTCCGCACCGAACCTGACTGTATCCAGGAACTAATCACCCGACAAACCCTGAAGAACACCTGCCAGTTAACTAGGATCTCATTAACTAAAGAAGCAATAGAGAAGTTGGACGACCAACACTACGTACTTTCACTACCACAACCTACAAAAGTACAATCGACCTGCGGCAGAAAGGACTTCAATACACTACAAGGAAGCTATCTCATCACTATCCCTGTAGATTGCTATATCCAGACACCAGAGTTCACCATAATTAATGACGGGAACGAGATAAAAGGTCAACCGCTGAAATTATCGAAGATACCCTACGATGAATTAAACAAGACTGAAGTTTTCGCTCACATTGGCTCCAGATCAGTAAACCTAGAAGAACTTCACAGCATTCAGAACAAAGTCTTACTGGAAAAACCTATAGAATTAGAGAAGACCCAGTCATCTGTCATGTACCATACAACGATACCCCTTTACGTCATTGTAGTATGCGCAGTTATCATTGGTATATTCATCATAAGCCGCAAAAAGAAATGTTGGAGTATAAGTTCAGAAAACAAAGAGAACCAACAAACTCTCAAGATCCACACACACGAAGAGATCAAGAACCATAAAGAGGTCCCAGCAACATTTTCTCTTAATATGACAAAATAGTTGCTGTTCTACGGATGGAGGTGTTAAGTACGGACCC
Source organism: Sesamia inferens (assembly GCA_037179545.1). Classification (NCBI taxonomy): domain Eukaryota; kingdom Metazoa; phylum Arthropoda; class Insecta; order Lepidoptera; family Noctuidae; genus Sesamia; species Sesamia inferens. The sequence goes on along the minus strand of CM073929.1, from coordinate 9,344,593 downwards.
CTAAACTACATCGTCGACGCAGCCAATTCAACATAACAATTTTGCAAGACGAGAGCGCCGACGCAGCAAAAGTGCAGGTGGACCGATGACGTCCGTTCGGCGACGAATCGCCGAGACAGCAAATTAATTTTATTCATATTATTTTAAGAATTGTCATTCCATATTCTAGCATCGAATAGGTTTCACTTAAGTTTAATTGTAATTTCTTTCTTTTTAATTAAATTAATTATAAGTAACTTTGGTTTTTTTTCGAACCTTCGGCTGCAGTATACGTAATTAACCAGATAGTTCGTGTTTGAATGTTTTGATTTAGCTCGTAATTCGTAGTCGTAATTTTGTTGATTTAGCTCGTAATTCATAGTCGTAATTTTGTTGAATTATTACATAATTCACAGTAATAATTTTATTCGGTTTGTTTGTTGATTTATTGTGTAATTGGTAGTAATAATTTTGTTTTGCTAATAAGTTTTGATCTGTGTCGCACTTAAGTTAGGCCGTTTGCACACTGATATTTTGTATGTATACTTTGTAATATTTTTTATTTTGTACATGTTAGTGTGTTGTTTGTAACGGTTGCCCTTAGCTTTGGTCCCCACACGGTCTCGCGGAATTTATTGAGTTATTTACGCTTGTTTTTGTTGCTTTCCGCGCGTTCTTTAATTGAATTTAATTGTTAATTTGAATTAAAGGCTTTTATTTGAAATGGCTCCCAGTCCGCATGCTACGGCGAAGGCCGAGGTCCAGGCCGCATTGCGTTGGCTCGCGGGTGCGGCCGCCCTGATTGTTCGGCCGGATCGGATGCAGGCTTTGTTGACCCGTTATGAAGGGTTGCCTGCGCGCATGGAAGGCTTGGAGCGACACGTTGTCGACTTCCATGCGTACGTTTTGGAACACCCTCCAGCGGTTGAAGCCATAGTGGAGACCTTTAAAAGGGATGTCGACCAGGCGTACGAATTGGCTGACCAAATTACGGAGTCAGCAGAAGGGCTCCTGGCTGCCCGTAGGGGAAAGCCGACTTGGAGCGGGGAGGTTAAACCGACCCCGCCGGCTTTGTTAGGGAGACTGCCCACATTGGAGATTCCCCACTTTGACGGGGACCTCACGGCTTGGATGGGCTTCATCAACTTGTTTGACAGCTTGGTGGACTCCAGGGAAGATTTGTCCCCCAGCCAGAAACTGGCTTATTTGCGCTCCGCCCTCCGCGGAGAAGCCAGTGCAGTGGTCCAGCATCTGATAGTCAGCGATGCTAACTACCAGGTTGCGCGGCAGTTGTTGCTGGACCGCTACCAAAACGTCCGCTTGCTAGCGGACACCCATGTGGCCTTACCGAAGGCAACGCGGGTTTCCTCACTAAGGAAGGATTTGGTCAACCCGCTCTTGACCGCCGTCCACTCGTTGCACCGGCTGGATTTGCCGGTCGACCAGTGGTCTTTTTTGCTTCTGCACATCGTCCTAGCGAAATTGCCCGCAGACGTAAAGGGGCGATTTGAGCAAAGGTACGGGGGCAATAGCGCCTCGTACCTCCCCCCCTTCTCGGATTTGCTTCGTTTTTTGGAGGACGAGTGCAGAGTACTGGACCAGCTGACCGACCCCACGCCGGGGACGAGCACGGGTCGTCCGGTGGCGGCGAGGGGACAACCCCGCCGTCCGACCAAACAATGCTCGGCTGTCCGAAGTGACTCCCCCCCCGCACCAGGTAATCGGTGCCGGTATTGTCGGGGGGACGGACATGACGTGCGTGCTTGCGAGAAGTTCGGGGGCCTCCGGACTGCAGGTCGAAGAGCCCTCGCCAAGCAACGCGCCTGGTGTTACATGTGTCTGGGGGACCACCGCCAGTCAGCGTGCCTCCAGGTTAAGGTTTGTCCACATTGCGGCGGGAGACATCACGCTCTCCTGTGTTTGAACCGCAATGGTGGCGGGTCCGAAAGGGGCCCAGATTCCCCGCGCACGGGCGGGGGCCCCAAGGGCGGGGGCCCCACGGGCGGGGGCCCCAAGGGCGGGGGCCCCACGGGCGGGGGCCCCCCGCAGGATGTAGCGGTGGCCGTCGGGGGCTCGGGGAGGCGGGCGGTACGCTACTCCCCCCCCTTGATGGAATACCCTCGATTGGGGCGTTATGTTCCCCCGTATGCGGCTCACGGTTATTGCCCCACGCCTCGGAGTGGAGTTGGAAGGAGTCCCTACGTTGCGGAGTGGGACCCTCTCGCCTACTGTCGGCGATCCCCTCCGATCTTGTCGACTCAGTTCACCCGGGGTCCAGGGGGGCAATCACCCCCCTCGGATTTTCATTAATGCCACTGTCGGGCGCAACCCCCCCACCGGAGTTTGTGCTGTTGCCAACAGCCTCCGTGCGTGTTTGGGGCCCCAAATTATGCAACCCTGGGCCCCTGAATCCAAGAGGGCTCTTGGATTCAGGGGCCCAGGGTTGCATAATTTCTACTTGGCTCGTCCGACAGTTGGGCTTAAATATTGTACCGCATAGGGAATCGGTACGGGGCGTTGGAGACCTGCGGATTTCGGATCCGATCGGTCGGGTTTCGTTCTCCTTCTCCCCCCACTCCTCCTCAACGCCGAAAATCGGTACTTCGGCGATTGTTTTTGAAACGGTGGTCGGGCCGCTTCCGCAAGTGCGAGCCCCACACGCCGCCGTTAAATTGTCGGCTGGATTGGCTCTGGCTGATCCTCACTTCCACCGACCTGGCCCGATCCATTTATTGATCGGTGTGAATGTTTTAGGTCCTTTGCTGCGTGGAAGTAAACGAGTTTTGCAGGCAGCCGGTTTTATAGCCATATCCACCTCTTTGGGTCAGACAGCGGCAGCAGACAGCGACCTCGCTGTTGGTTCTGCCTTGTCAGACATCCCCCAACGCTTTTGGTAGGTGGAGGAGCCTCCGACCGCAAAACGAGTAGACCCGTTGGACGAGGAGTGCGAATTGTTCTATCAGAACAATACTGGTCGCCTCCGCTCGGGTCGCTTGATCACTCGCTTGCCCTTTTTGTCAGTTCGCCCCCTCTTAGGCAGCTCCCGGCCACTGGCCGAAAAAAGGTTGTTGTCTATGGAGCGCCGAATGGCGAGGGACCCCGCATTAAAGCAGAAGTACATGGACTTCATGCGGGAGTATGAGGAACTGGGGCACATGTCGCTTTCGCAGCTGGATTGGCGAAATGAAGAACATTATTTTCTTCCCCACCACGCGGTTTTGAAGACTTCCAACGGGAAGATATGTGTGGTCTTTGATGGCTCAGCACCCACGTCAACCGGAGTGTCGTTGAACCAGTGTTTGCACGCCGGACCGAAGTTGCATCACGATGTGAGTGATGTTTTGACCAACTTCCGTCGACATGCTGTCGTTTTTGTGACCGACATTCGCATGATGTTCCGGCAGACTGTGATTCACCCGGAAGACAGGAGATACCAGCTTGTGCTTTGGCGAGAGGATCCCGGGGATCCAATGCTGGTCTACGAGCTGAACACCAACACCTATGGACTACGATCGAGTCCTTTTGTGGCGATCCGTTCGTTGTGGGAGCTCGCAGAGCGCGAACGGCTGCGCTACCCCCGCGCGTCTGTCCTCATAAAGGAGGATCTGTACGTCGATGACGTTTGTACAGGCGCCTCGAGTGTACGAGAGGCCCTGGTCTTGCGAGATGAGTTGATCGCTCTCCTAGGAGCTGGTGGCTACGAGTTGAGGAAATGGGTGTCCAACTCGCCCGAACTCTTGGCAGATGTACCCAAGGACCACCAGCAGGAGCCTCATCTCTTTGAAAACCCTGATACTCCAGACGTGCTGTCTGTTTTGGGAGTACAGTACAAACCAGTCCAAGATTTGTTTACCTACAGATTGGAGCTTCCGAGCCCAAAGGTCTGGACTAAACGCACAGTGCTGTCCACTGTAGCTCGCACCTTTGATCCGAATGGTTGGCTTAGTCCTGTAGTGTTCGCGGTGAAGAGTTTCCTACAGGAACTATGGGCAGCGGAAGTGACCTGTGGCTTGCTCGAGACTGGGTGCGGTTTGTCTCATCCCTCCCGGAAGTCAACCGTTTGTCTCATCCCTCCCGGAAGTCAACCGTGTTTGTATCCCTAGGCACATATTGCCTGAGGGACGGTTTTCCGCTAGCCTACACGGCTTTTGTGACGCGTCCGAAAGCGGATACGCGGCAGCCGTGTACATTCGAACGGTGGACGCACGAGGTGTTGTCGCTGTTCATCTGGTTACGGCTAAGAGTAAGGTTGCCCCACTTCGGACCCGATGGACCATACCGAAGTTGGAGTTGTCTGGCGCCACTCTATTAGCCCGATTGCTTAACCACGTCGTCGACACCTTGGGAGCTAGTGTCGACTTTAGGTCAATCTTTGCATGGTCTGACAGCCAAGTCGTCCTTTGTTGGCTGAAAAGTTCAGTCCATACCCTCGAGGTATTCGTGGCCAACCGGGTGTCTCAAATTCAGACCTCGAAAGCCCCGTTGATTTGGCGCCACGTGCCTGGCGAATTGAACCCCGCAGACTGCGCTTCCCGCGGCTGCGAGGCGCCCGAACTTGTGAATCACCAGCTGTGGTGGGGTTCACCATGGTTGTTACAGCTGGAAGGTTCTTGGCCCCATACCCCCGCAGTGGTCGGGGCATCTACGCCAGGGGTGCATGTTCACGCCACCGAGACTGTAGCGGCTCCAGATCCGGAGTTTTTGCTTGAGCGCTACAGCTCTTTGGATAAATTGCTTGGCGTCACCGCCTGGATACGGCGTTTCATCCACAACTGTCGTAGCCCTCGTGGCAAATTTGAGTCTCCGGTCCTCTCACCGCAAGAGCGCAGTGACGCTCTGTTATATTGGGTGCGGATAGTTCAAGAGAGTGAATTTGCATCGGAGTTGAAAACCCTCCGCCAACGCACATCCAATCTGAAGGGACCCTTAGGGCGCTTGAATCCCTTCTTGGATGATCAGGGTTTGATGCGTGTCGGAGGTCGGCTTAGAAATGCTAAGCTCCCCTATGGGGCTCGTCATCCATTGTTGCTCCCCAAGAACGGCCCCTTGGTGAAGTTGTTGATCGCAGACCGCCATGTGAAAAATGCACATGCCGGATGCAATGCTCTTACTGCGATCCTCCAACGTGAATTTTGGATTTTGTCTGCGCGGAGAGTGATCCGATATGTTATCTTCCGTTGTCTCCCGTGCTACCGCTTGAAAGCGGACATCGTGCAGCCCCAAAAGGGGGATTTGCCTGCCGATCGAGTCACCGAATCGATGCCCTTTGCCGGAGTTGGTACGGATTTTGCGGGACCATTTGTAGTAAAAGCTTCGCGTCTCCGTAACGCTAAGACCGAGAAGGCTTACTTGTGCGTTTTTGTGTGTTTAGCTACTAAAGCGGTCCACCTCGAGGTGGTTAGTGCTCTCACGACAGAGGCGTTCGTCGCTGCTCTTGGCAGATTTGTTTCGCGTCGCGGACTGCCGTCCTTAATTCGATCCGACTGTGGGACCAACTTAAGGGTACCGATCGTTATTTGAAGGAAGTTTGTGAATTTTTAGATAAACATAATGTTGTGATCGGATCCACACTCTCCCGCAGAGGGGTACGATGGCAGTACTCACCGCCGTCCTGCCCCCACTGGGGAGGTATATTTGAAACAATTGTAAAGGCCGCGAAAACTCACCTTCGTCGCGTTATTGGAGATAGTATCCTAACTTTTGAGGAGCTCGCGACCGTTTTTTGTAAGGTTGAGGCGGTCCTCAACTCGCGTCCGTTATGCCCTTTGTCATCCGACGCGAATGATTTGGAGGCCCTCACGCCGGGCCATTTCTTGATAGGTAGACCACTTAACGCCCTGCCTGAATATCCTTATTTGGACATTAACTCCAGACGGCTCTCGCGATTTGAATTGCTTCAACAGCTTACGCAGAGTTTTTGGCGCCGTTGGCATCTGGAGTATTTGCACATTTTACAACAGCGCGTTAAGTGGTCAGACAAGACGAACCCACCAAGGGTCGGAGACCTCGTTTTGTTAAAGGACCCAAACCTGCCACCCCTCCGATGGCGTCGTGGACGCATTGTTAAATTGTATCCGGGGTCGGATGGTGTTCCCAGGTTTGCCGAGGTCCTGGTGGGGGACTCTGTCTTGAAGCGCGCGATCGCCACACTCTCTCGCCTGCCCTTAGATTGAATTGTCGGACCGTTTGTTACTGTCCGGGGCGGGGGGATGTTTACGCTAGTTCGTCGGCCAAGTCCGATTTTTAGTTAGTCGAGTGATAGATGCCCGTTGTGTACGGGCTGGCGCAATTAGTATTGTCTATGGCGACGCGCGGCCGCCATTCTTGAACAGACAACGTGTTGGGACCCCGCCGCGTACGGCGAGCCGTTGCTTGAACCTCTTGACGAATAATCATCGCGTGCGTGGCATGTTCGGTCGAATGATCCTTGTTTGTTGGATAAGCCGTGACAAATGCGCGGTAGATGTACGCGCTTTACTGGGGCGCCTAAAGTCTTTTTTAACATAATGTTTTTTTTTAATAATTCGCACCCTAATTGCGTTACTTACTATCAATTTCGATCTGAATCATTATGACGTTGTTTTTTTATCTTTCTTGTTTTTAATAAAAATGTAATCCCTCACTAGTTTTTCTCCTTTATCGTGGGTGCGTTTACAAATATATAAACTCACATATACAAACAACCAGACCCGGAACAACAACCTGTAGGCCATACAAATATTTGTTCCGTGCAGGAATCGAACCCACAACACGTACCGAGTGCAATAGTCGATCGCTCAGCCACTGCACCAACCGTGTCGTTAATTATTGCTAATCCAATACGTCACCTGTTCGAAAAGTCTGTCTACTCAATGTAAATAAAGGAATGAGTATTGTTGCAATTTCAAAATGAATCTCATTACTACTGAGTTATTGAACTGTCAAAATTAAACAGAATGCATATGATAAATATCACTGCCATCGGTTTCATTTGTTTATGTTCACACTGATTGATACTAATAAGTATTAATCTCTAATCTCACAAAATATACAAGATGTTAAGAAAACCCTGTCCGACCCATAAGGATAATAAAGGTTAGGTAAACACATGACCAAATATAACACAAAATTTTACGTAATCATCATAGTACCAATACAAATGAATTTTGAAATAATCTTTCCCGCGAATTAATTCCAACTTCCCCGAAATTTGGTAATTTTTTAAAAAGTGACAACACCGGTATTATTATGAGCGAATAGCGATGCGACCACGTGCCGCGTGCCACCCTGCCACCCGCCGCCCGCGGAAGGGTGCTTAAAGCACATTTATTAACTTACCTCTTTTTTGCGAAATAATATTTATTTTTTTAGGGGGATTTTTTTTTTTTTAAGTTTAGCCCGGTTTTTTATCCATTAGTAGAATCAGTTATCGACACCTTCACGGGTCGGACAGGGTTTTCTTAACATACTGTATAAAAGGTCCAATTTAGCATCGTAATTTTTATTTTTTGTTATGCACACTCTTGCTTCCCCAATCTACTTTTGACATTGGCAGTAGGGTTGTAACGGAGCTTCTCCTCCGCTTCTGTTACTGCGAAATTTCCGCAAGAAATCGCATCTTCGCTTCCGCCTCCGACTCCGCACAATTTTAGCGGAGGTTTATTTACGTGTTTATAAAATAAATAACGCGCAAGCTGCGACGCTCAACAACCGTCCGGCCGCGTTTGAGCGCGAAATGGTCAAGAATCAACTAGTGCGATACGGGAATGCAGCAAATACAATTTGTTTCTCCTTAATTTACATTACTAGAAGGTAATATTTTTTTATTAAGTGTACTACTAGTAATATACGTATTTAAAATTAAAAATAAATATTTTAATTAACCATAAATTTTAATTTTTTCTATATCTACTTTCACCTCCACTTCGCCTCTGTTAACCTCCGCATCTGCGGAGGTGAGACTCGTCGCCTCCGTATCCGCCTCCGCCTTTGCTAACAAGGCCTCCTTTATTAATTTTCCTAATTGGCAGAATAGTCGACATCGGCTTAACTTGCCTTAAGAAATAGAATAAATAAATACGGGCAAATCCCACAGATTGAGCTAGCCCCAAAGTAAGTTCGAGACTTGTGTTATGGGATACTAACTCAATGATACTATATTTTATAATAGATACATATATAGATAAACATCCAAGACCCAGGCCAATCAGGAAAAGATCGTTTTCTATCATGACCTGGCCGGGGATCGAACCCGGGGCCTCCACGTCGCAGGCAGGCGTGTTGACCGCTACGCCACGAGACCGACAAGAATAGATAGATACTAGTAAGTAGCACTAATATCATTCTGTTGCTCAACTCAGACAGCAATTTACTAGGTACGTATGTAGACCTATACCATAAGACTTATATTCCGTTTTCCTCTATAATAAACCACAGAGGCGCCAATATTGATGTCTTTATAGATCCATAAATTTAACGGAAAATCAGAATGGATCCTATATTAAAATTGATCTTTTATTGCCACGAAGAATTCCAAATATTTCTATTATTACCAAAAGATTATGTAAATACGACTTTGTCCATAGGTATAATACATCAAGGAGAAATCGAGTAAATATTTTTATCGATAAGTATTTGTATTAAAAAAAGGCTTATGTCTAATAAATAATGGCTGAATCGATTATGTGGTCGGTCCGTGAGTGAACAACTATGTTTACATACTAAACTAAAAAAAGAAAAAATATAAGGTATAAAAATTAGTAAAGAATTATAGATAATCTTAGTACAGCCTTTTGCGTCTCTTAATAAACTACCCCGCTTTACCATCAACGATTGCATCACAGCTTACCATCAGGCGAGATGGCGGCAAGCAGTAGTTTATAATAATTAAAATAAAAGTTGCTTGTTACGTCGACGCTTCCCACTCATATGTATGAACACACACTGGGTATGCCTATACCCACTTTTTTTTACTCCATGTAAAAAAAACTGATCTGTATCAGTTTTTTTTTTTTTCAATCTAACAGGACACAGCTGTCTGTGTCCTGTTAGATTGGAAAGCCCCAGAATAGTTCGGAAAAAGCTCTATAAATAATGATGATTTGTATAATAAAAAAGCAATATCAGTCTGGGTTGACGCCAGTTATACATTGTGTAGTAAAAGTATTCGAAAAAAAGAAGAGGTAGGTATAATCGAAATTGTATAATCGTATGCTAATGTGTTTTGACCCGGAATCCCTCGTTGTTTTGATAGTAATATGAACTACCTACTGAATACATCAGTGTTAATAAATCGTCTGTTGCATAATTCTATACATTATAATCAGATACGGAATGGTGGCGCCAGCAAATAAATTTATTTACCTATGTAAATTTTGAGTTCGTGAAATTATAGTTCATACTTAAAATACAATTTTTAGAAATAGATCGACATTTCGTTATATTTTTTTTTTTTTTTGACGGGCATTTGGCGCCTTTCAAATTAAGGTACTCCTTATACAGTTTAGGCGGGATTAAAACGTCACAAATAGGTCAATTTAATGATCTGTCTATTTGACAGGGCTAAAGGAATATCTTCTGTTCTTTTCATAATTGTAAAGAAAAAAATAAGACGCAGTAAATTAAGTTTATTTTGTGAACAAAGCAAAAAGATTATGCGCTTTTATAATATCTAAAGTGATCGGTTTTAAATCAAATTTACTGAAGTCTGGGTTGCGGAGGTCAGATAGGCGGTCGCTATCCGTAGGTACGAGTTTTTTTTTTTTTGCAACTTAGCCGATATCGTCTATTCTGCCAACGTCATGTGGAGATAGTCGCACAGTGAGCGGTCGAACTTTGCACTTCATGGTAGTTTTCTACTAGATGTATACAATATGTAAAGAAAACCCTGTCCGATCCGTGAAGGTATTGTTAGGTATCAACTAAACTTAAAAAAAATCCCCCTAAAAAAATAAATTTTATTTCGCAAACCATGCGCGGGCGACAGGGGGCAAGGCACGCGGCACGTGGTCGCATCGCTTATAATAATACCGTTAAAATGGTGTTGTCACTTTTTTTTTAAATTACCAAATTTCAGGGAATTTGGAATTAATTCGCGGGAAAAAAGATTAATTCAAAATTCATTAGTATTGTTACTATGATGATTACGTAAAATTTTATATCATATTTGGTCATGTGCTTATTTACCTAACCTTTATTATCCTTATGGGTCGGACGGGGTTTTCTTTACATATTGTATAATAGTACAACACAAGTAGAACTATGATAAATAATAATATAAATAACAGTATTTTACTATCTATACGACGTATTATATACTAACATATACAGAATGGTTCTGACAATACGAAAATAAACGAAAACACGAACAATGCTGGTTCATAGAAATAATCCTAAGCCATAGAAAAAAACCTAGCGTCAAAAATTAAAAAACAAATAAAAATTTCAAACAAACTAAATCGCAAAAAATTGCAAACGAAATAGAACATCCTTTAAAAATATTAGTTAACTGACCTCCGCTCGGCGACAACGCGATACTGTATCGACTTGCTTTTTTCTCGCCATTATTATTAAAGTTTGGTACCGCAGGATGCAGCGATCATTAACCTGTAAGCGCTTCCTTATCAACATGTACATCATGTAGAAAATGTGAAAAATTAAAAATTATTTCCCGTGACTAAACTGATGGACATATTTATATGATTTTTTATGGGTAGTCTGAGAATGTGTTGAGTTACACGATGTTTAATTTATTGTCGTATTGTCAGCACCACTCTGTATAATTACAAAGGTATTATTACTACACACCAACCTACAGTTTCTCGTTTTAGTTTAAAAAGTTGACAAGATATGGAAAGGTACTTACTAGTTACTATACTTTATATTCCGTTCAAAATAACATTAGAAAACTGTAATGTTATGTATATATTTATAAATACTCACACTTAATTTATGCTTATTCTCATATTTCATTCATTTCTGCATAAAACGCATTCCAGTATTATGAGGCGCTGTTCTGATATTATATATATATTCTATTACACCAAGACTCATTATTTATTTCAGCTTTACAGCACTTTGTTTATTCCTAAAACTCCCTTTTATCTTAAAGAACGTTTCAAGTTCCTTCATGACACACATTTTTTTTTTTAATTTATATAAAATTATAAACTAGCGCTTGACCGAAATCACACCTGATGGAAAGCAGTGACGCAGTCGTTGATGGTAAAGCGCACTAGTTTATTAAAAGCCTTTCCACTCTAGCTTTGAAGATACCTACTCAAATTGTAGTCCGACGGAAACACAGCCGCTGGCAAATTGTTCCAGTCCCTCGATGTACGCGGTATAAAGGAGGAGGGAAATAGATATCTGAGGTCATCCGAAAACCTGATATTAGAAATGCCGATGCATTCCACTAGTTTTTACGATAAATCCTTTACTGTACAGGCAGTTCGGCTATGGAATGACTTGCCCGTGTCCGTAAGGCGTGCTCAAACTCTATCCACTTTTATAACCATGGTAAAAAAAGCATTTGCTTTCTCTTTAAACATGTTATTTTTTTTATTTGCTTTTGTATGATGTTTATTAATTAGTTGTATATATTTATTAGACTAGTATGATACACTTAACGTACATATTTATTATATAAACTATGTAACTAGTATACTGTAGACTACCTACATTATTTCTCTCTCCTTCCTCTTACTATTCCATCCAAAGGTTATCTGTAAAAGATCGCTCTTAGCGATAAGACCGCCCATTGTGTCATCCTTTGTAAAATCTTTATATTTATTATTTTATAATCTATATGGTGTACATAATAAAGAGTAACCTATTCTATTCTATTCTATTCTATTCTATTCTATTATTCAGCTTACAGACACAATCCTCAACTTTAAGCGTAAGTTACATAAGTGTTAGTAAATAGTATAAATAAGAACTGTAAGTATATGTAAGTACATACATAACACTACATTTTCCCTTAACCCTAAAAAAATTTTGGCCTGGAGAATATTTTTAAAAAGAATGCCTAATATATCATTAGAAATATCAATATCCTTATCGTACCCACCAAAGCAATTTTGAATAGGTAATGAAAGTTATGTTGCAGCTAATCTTCGGAAATATGGTGAAAGTGACGACGACAACGGTAAACGACAGTTAAAAGGTTTAACGTCCAAGCCTTGGTGAAGTTCTGCAGCAGAAACGTGAATTAAATGGCTTACAATCACATTTATCACTAACGTTGTCCCAGTGGCAATGGGCCCGCCATATTACCCGTAGAACCGATGATCGTTAGAGTAAACGTGGTATAATGGAGACCGCGTATCAGTAGGCGTAAGGTGATACGACCTCAGCCGAGGTGGAGCGACGATCTTCGCAGGATCATCATCATCATCAACCTTTTAATCGTCCCACTACTAGGCACAGGGCTCCTCTCATACAGAGAAGGATTGAGCGTAATCACCACGCTTGCTCAATACGGGTTGGCGAATTCAGACTTAAGGTCCAGGTTTCTTCAAAATGTTTTCCTTCATCTTGTAAACAGTCAGTTTGCAGGATGACTACTTACCACCAACTGGATAAGAGTTGAATGACATGAAATCAACGTTGTCTGCGACGTGGAGGCCCCTGGTTTGAACCCCGGCCAGTTCATGATGGAAAAACGATCTTTTCCTAATTTTTCTGAGTCTTGGATGTTTATCTATATATGTATATATTATAAATATAGTATCGTTGAGTTAGTATCCCTTAACACAAGTCTCGAACTTACTTTGGGGCTAGCTCAATCTGTGTGATTTGTCCGTATATATTTATTAATTTATTTTATAAATAGGAGAGGCCTATCCCTATAGCTGTCCAGCAGTGGGCTGCTATAGGGTGATGATTATGATGTTGACACATTTCTCGTAATTTTTTCCATCATGAGATAGGTAACAGTTAACAGGTTACAACTAAAACAACACCCAAAAGTAGAACATAAATCTACGATTTGACAACAGCCTTTTCGTCTGCGCTGTGCTTTGCGTGTGGGAATCTTGTATTGAAAAACCAAGAAGGCGTCATTAGATTCTGGCCATGAGCCAAAAAGTTAGTGTACATCATCACTACATATTATCAAACAAAGTTACTTTCTCTTTCCCTATGCATGACGCCGCAACGGATTTTGATGCGTTTTTTTTTAATATATAGAGTAATTAAAGAGGAGGGTTTATACGTAAAATAACATCCATTAAATTGTGGAGAAATACTATTATTTTAGAGATTTCTAATTTGATGTCGTAAATAATTATTTTTTTTCCGCGTTTGCAGTGAAACGCAGGCTAACCCTAAGAGATTTATCAAAATAATGTACTAAATATCGTACACATTGAAACGATCTACAAAGAAGTCCGCGATGGTAATATATGTTTATCTCTTATGGATATCCCACAATAACATTTTTTGTCATTTACTTTTTACGACAAATACTTTTTTTGAATTTTCGAAGCGATTTTAATCAATACAGAATTAATCCTTATCCAATTTAATACCTTAAATAAATTATTGATTTAATATAAATCTATATTGCCCCTTACACCATATAATCTAAATAAATATTTTCGAAGATATTACAGACTTAAAAATTGCGGGCAGGAGTGACCAGCAGGGGCGGCAGGAGCGGCGGCGGGCCGATATGTTTTTTATACGATCACAGTTTTTCTGTAATGTAGGTATTTAGTATCTACATTACACCCGTGTAAAGCCGGAGCGGGTCGCTAGTATACAACGTGTAACATAAAGGGTATATACATTCCAAGGGCATGGCATCTTTACATGATATCAAATGATATCGGAAAGTTTTCAACTCAAAATAAAAAACTCAAAAAATTTATACTAAATTTTCGGTTCCGTGTGTTTCTTAAATTTAAATCATAACAAACGTGCATCACACTACATACTTAATAACTACTCGTTACACGTCACATTACTTGGCAAAATCACGATAACTGCCTTCAAAAATTCTGTGCGCCTAGTATGGTAGTAGCCTATCACAGGCGGTGTTTTTTCTCGTAACTTCCTAACCTAAAGAGATAGAATTAAAAAACCCTTCCAATATCGATTGATATCATGTAAAGATATGGTATGTATATACCCTTTATGTTACACGTTGTATAATAAATGAAACTGACATCTCGTGCGAATAAAAATCGATCATGCACATGAGTCTATACAATAGGTATATCACGTGAACGCGACGAAAATTCTAATTTGGTCCCTTTTTTATAAATTTAGCTATAAATATGATAATGATTGGTATTGTAACATATCATGAATTTTAATATGCAATACTTTGTTATTTAAGTTCGAATAATGTATTCCATTTTATTTACGCGAATTTTATTCATTTATATGTAGTTTAACGGAATAATATGTGGTTTATTTATCTAGTTTTTCAAACAATAACTATAAAAATGTGTTTAAAGTGTTTGTGGACACGACAAACTGACGCCATGTCTGCGACAGTTTGGCGACAGATAGGTCGTAGGTTACTGCGTACATAACTTTATCATAGGTTAGAGGAGCTTATGGTCAATAAACAAAAAACACCTAATTCATTAATTAATTTGAAAAGTAACTAATTTCGGAAGTCGGTGATTGGTTTTTGTATATTCTTTTTTGACACCGACTTCCGAAATTACTTAGTAATTTTACACTATGTAGTGTTTTTTTGGAAGTCGGTTGTTTTTTTTTTTTTGTAAAAAGTTTTTATTCTAAACTTTTTAGTGGTGAAAAGTACTGTTTAGCTGCAGTCGGTCAGACAGGACGCTGACGCTAATATAGTTGGGAAAAGGCCTGTAAGCAAACGACGTAAAGGAGACGGGCGAAAGTTCATAGAAAGTTGGGCCTGAATGTACAGCAACGATTATTGCATTAAATCATTTCAATATTATTACTATTTAAAAAATAAAACTTTATTTATAATGGCAGTATGGGAGAAAACCGAAATAGGGTATTATTAGATGGAAAAAAACTAACCTCATTTGCTTTTTTATAAGTTTTCTTAGAAGCTGTCAGCGCTCATATGGCATATTTAAGTAATTATTCAGACTTTTTTTGTAGACTAGATTTTATCAGAATGTATTTTTATTACATTAACACATCGTGAGTGTGGTTTCCAAAGGGCCGGCGACGCGTAACAGCATATTAAATGTTACAAAGATGGAGGTTAAAAAAGAATTAGGAAAACCATTTACAATCTAATTAAAGAAAAGAGTAAACGGAAATAAAAATCGCATTTCTCTTATATTGATTTATTAATCGTATTAATATACAATTAATGCTGGAAAAGGAGGCGAAGCTCGTGAGGGAGCGGGTCTCTCAGCGTCCTCACGCCTCTAGCCGAAGCAGAAAACGCCCTGGTCGGGAGACAATATCGAACTCCCGGCCACCATAGGCGCGGGTATGCGAATGCAAAATCAAAAATCAATTATTCAAAATAGGCTGAGAATCAGCACTTTTTGAACATCGTTATTACATAAGACAGTCCCCCAAAACGCCCACCCATCAACACTTCCTAGTGCTTTCGCTGGGAAGAAGAAGTGGTGGAACAAACTCTCCAGCGGCACAGCTGTTTGTTCATTTTAAAAAAACAAGACTATACAATACTATGTAGGTACAGTAATGAAGACCAGAAAACAACAACAATGAAATTATTTATCATATGCCAGCTAGCCACGCCAAAATACCAGCAAAGCAAAAATAAAAAATAAAATATCATTAAAATGGAAATGTAAATAAGTAAAAACTAATTACTTAAATATAAGCCCCAGGTATAAAGGGTGTGACAGCTCACAAATTTATGCATTGTGAAAATAAAAATTATATGAACTCGTATGTATCTTATATTTCTCCAGAATTAGCTTACTGAAATTCTAGAGAAAGATGTCATTTACAGAATAATATGCCTTTAAACAAAGCTTGGATTTGATTTGCGCTTTAAATGCATTGTAAGGCAAGTCTAGCAAAGCAGAGGGTATTTTATACTAACATAACAACCAACTTCCAAAAAAAAAGCACTACAAAGTGAGATAAACGAATTTTGAAAGTCGGTGGCAAAAAGGAATGCATATGTTCACGATCATGATGTCTTTGGTTTTTATATATTCGTTTGTTAGCTACATCAATATTAGACTGTGAAGTTGATTCATCATGTTCACTTGATACATCTACTGATGCTGAAGATCCAGATGGTCCAGTCATTAAATGATGAGCATTTCTATCAGCTCTCACCCAGCAACGATGACATATGAGAGCTCGAGCTCTTGAAATCTAAAAAAAAAAAATATATCATGAGTCTTTTTCTAAAAAAAGAAGTAATACATACATGACTCAGTAATCTGTAAGCAATTCTGTAAGACCTAATATTTGTAAATAATGTAACTTCTTTGCTAGATACTAACTTAGATACACTGTTTGTTACAGTCCCACAGACAAACCGTGAAAACGGTTTTGCGGTTTTGTGCTTTTATCTCAATGTATTGTACACTAGATTAAGAAAATAAATAATAATAATAAAGTAAATCTCTTCTAATCTACACCTTCTGGAAATACAGGCTGTAATATAATTAGTTGTTTTTTTTACACTAACTTTTGGCCTAACTATATGATAGTTTCCTTTTCCATTTAATTTTTTCTCATGAATGTGACACTAATATACAAAAATGATTCTCTAAAGCTGACTGCTATTTCAGAGATTAGTGTGAAAAAAATATAAAAAATGGTAGTATAGATAGTGTGTGTGTGTGGTAGTACAAAATACAAAACAACTAAACCTAATAAAAACTTACAGTCTGAGGCAATATCCATTCAGAAATGACTGCATGAATTCTTCTTTCACGTTCGGTGTTAGTGTGCAATGAATGAGATCTTGCCCGCAACACTGAATGTCCACAGTTCACACACACTTGGCGATGTCCAGTCATAAGAGATGGAAGTTGCTCATCTGTGCCCAAGGCAGTCACAGCTAAATCTCTGCATCCTTGGCAAATGTGATGAGATCTATTGACCTACAACAATATTAGATTGTTATTTACAGCTTCAACAAATAAAAATTACAGAATTAGGTATGATGCAGAAACAGCGAGAAAACTGTATCTTACAGAATTGCGTGTATATTACTTCTTACTGACATCGTGGTCAAACTTGGATTATATTATATTAATGCTTTCATATAAGGTTATTCAATTTAACTATTGTTTCATTGAATTGTTGAATTCTTAAAGTTATAAAAAAAGAACTATCTTCCGTAATTGATAATCAAACTGTAAATCTTACTTGGAATTTAAATAACTCAAGTGCATTATAATGAGATATATATATATATATATATATATATATATATATAGGAATATTATTATTGAAACTGGCTTCAATAATATACCTATATATAGTTATCCTTGTTATACTGTACTCGAAAACTGCTTATCACAAAATGAAGTTTTAATTAAATACATACGTTTTAAATAAATACCTACCAATTGAGGTGCAACCCAATGCTGTATAACTGAAAGAATGCTTTCCGCTTCTATTTGTCGTAATCCGATAGAAGGATTACTCTGTTGTATGCCGCAGTTGATGCAATGAAGACGTTGGTCACTCATTTTATGTTGAATCGAAATAAATGCGTGGGTCGTCGGTCAAAACAATAACCGTCAGAATCCTAAATGCGTAGCCAAAGCTGCAAAAAAATATAATAGCACACGAAAATACAACAAAATATGGCAAATTCAAAGCCGGAAGGGAATGATATGTGAATGTGACGTTTGTCACTTTGTCGTCACGTTGCCCACCAGAGTTTTAGTTGCCTGTATAATAAAAAAGTATAATTAATCGATTATCAAATCGAACCGTTGATCAATTTGTTTTAAGATGTTTTTGTTAATAACGAAATAATAGATAATATAATTAAGTCCTTTTATTAAAAGATTTTCTAAACCGAATCGGTAGAAATATACTGATTCATTTTTAATTCTATTTTTATTTTTGTAATAATTTGATTTATCGATTATAACTTATTAACGATTGGTATTTCATCTGGTAACATTGTTGAAAAGTGAAAGTAAAGAAAGTCAGTATTATTTACGTTAAATAATATCTTTTATATTCCGGCGATATCAGAATTAGTAATAAATGATTGAAAACAAAAAAATAAATGAAAATTATTGACAAATAATTCATTTGTGTACAGGTCAGGCCCAATTTCGCCCGTCTCCTTTAGAAACAATGCAGTATAAGTGGTACAGTAAGGAGATGTTTCATTTTGGGCCACCACTATGTACGCTATATAGATAAAAAGGAAAAAATAATAGATTTTCATAAAAATACTACTAAATTAATTTGAATAAAAATACAGATAAGAGCGAAAGAGGCATTTGGTTTAGGCTTATTTAAGGAGTCACCAACCGCTCCTGCATAGGCTTATTTACAGAGTTGCAAACCGCTCCATAGAGTAGAAGAGTGAGACTGGAGAGTGGGGTTGAGCAAATGTAATGTAATGTTTGTGTAGTGAGTGATGGTTATATACAATATAAAAAATAAATAATTAAAATGTGCAGCTGTAAATGAAATGAAGAAAGAAGAATTATTTAAGTTGTTTACAAAGAATTGAAACTTCATATTTGAGCTCGTTTTTATTTAAAAGTTCGAATTTGATTGGGCGAGACATATTTAAGTGTAAGTTAGAGAAAAAAAAGGCTTAAATGTGTAAAAGTATACCTTGTTTTCCTGTTAGGGAAAAAAAAGTAAATTAAGTTAGGTGTAGCTATGTATATATGAGTGAATGAGTTGATATATGTATATGTCACATTGTCATCATTAATCTACCTATAATTTCAAAACTTAGAAAAAGTGATACAGTCGGTGGGTTTCGAACTCGGGCCATCGAGATTCGGGGCCGCGCTCGTAGCCGCCGCGCCAGGAGAACGAATACGTCATCTTGCGAAATAACTCACTGATAACTAACGCGCTACGTCACTGCGAGTCAAAACGGTTACTAAGTTCGTATAAACAAACAGAATGTCAAAATCGGCCGACATGTCAGTGTGTGATATTGATGACACTAGGCTTGCAACAACAATTGATGTAACCCCACCTAACTTTGTTTTTAAGCGCAGTAGAACTATTACTCCAGATGATTTCAATAACTTTAAAGAGGAGATAAAAAGTATGATTAGTACCTTGGGGAAGGCTCAGCAGCAAGTAATGATATCTATCCCAGCCACTTTAAAGGAGATTCAACAGAGTAATCTAAATATTGAGAACTCAATCTCACTTCTTATGTCTCAACATGAAGAACTGAGCAAAAAGATCGTGGAATTAGAAGATAAATCAAAGAAAGAAAGGGATTACATTATTCTACTCGAAGAAAAAATTGAAAATTTGCAGATGGCGGCCCGGAAATCAAACTTAGAAATAAAAAATGTTCCTCGCGGGCCTGGCGAAACAAAAGAGGATTTAGTCCAAATGGTACTAAGCTTATCTTCTACTATTGGCGGCACACTAAGCAAAGCTGACATTAAAGACATCTACAGGGTGCAGGGAAAAAAGAAGGAGTCTTCTAACACTGCGATTGTAGTTGAGACTGCATCCACACTCATTAAAACAGACATTTTAAAACTTTGCAAAGCCTTTAACACTACCAAGGCGTATAAGCTAAGCGCCAAACACCTAGGACACCGTGTGGCCTGCGATACTCCCATCTTCGTGTCGGAGCAGTTGACAGCTAAAGGTGCCCGGCTTCATTTCTTAGCAAGAGATCTCGTCAAGGCTGGTAAATATAAGTTCTGCTGGACTGCCTATGGACGTGTTTACATAAAAAAAGCAGAAAACTTCCCAACCATAGCAATCAAATCCGAGGCTCAAGTGCAGCAGCTATTTAATGGTGACTGACTATATATTTTACACTCTTGTGGATCAACTAGAGCTATTTTTCTGGCTCATTGGTTCTGTATTTTATTTTTATTTTTATTATTTCTCACTAAAATGTTAGCATGTACACTATTCTTAATTTTAATGACAACATACACACACACAAACCCGTCAATCATGTACTTACACGTTCTCTCAGACACACACTATTAATACAAATCTGCATACATACACACCCTCGCGTACCTATCTCTATCTTATACTAGAACATTACACCACCTACCCGCTCCCCTTAGATAAAAATTTCACAACTATAAATTGCTTAAACTGCATTCTGTACCGAAATAATATAATGCTTGTATCATTATTTTTTACATACATACATTTTAGTTATGAGATATGTGTAGATAACACATATATGAAATTATTCTTTTTTAATAATGGATGACGCCCTAAACACGCTAAGTGACCTCGACACTGCAGAGATAGCCAATGCATCCTTTGATGACCTTGTAAATTTTAGTAAAACAATAAATATTAAAGTCGATAATGATCTCACCTTGATGTCACAAAATATTAGGAGTGTGTACAAAAATTTTGATGACTTGCAAGTATTGCTCGCTCAATTAAACTTTAATCCAGACTTTGTGGTGCTTTCAGAATGTTGGATTGACGATGATAAAACAATCCCTAACCTATCTAACTATGTTTCTCATGTTAGTACCCGACATTTTAATCAAAACGATGGTGTTATTGCCTATATCAGAAATGAGATTTCTGTAAACGTAAAGGAAATTATGCTGCATGATGCAACATGTCTACAAATTGAGTTTAGCAGTTATACCATTTTGGCTATATACAGATCACCATCAAATACCAATGCGCAAAGATTTATCAACTCACTAAACTCCCATCTTGAATTAATTGAATTAAATAAACTTATAGTTATCGTAGGCGATATAATCATTAATATAATTGATAACCTTAGTGATCAAAGTTACAAGAGAAAAAACAGACTGGAATACCTTAATATGCTAAGTATTCACGGTATCATGCCGGGGCATAGATTGGCAACCCGGGATGGAAGCTGCCTTGATCACATTATGCTAAAATTAAATAAATGCAGGACATCTGCTCGAGTAACAGTACTCGAGACCTCAATAACAGACCATTTAACGACATTTTTACACTTATCAAACGTAAAGACTATTTCAAAAATTGCAAAAATGGCTACTGTGATTGATTATGAAACTGCTGTGAACAGTCTTCTGCACAAAAACATCTCCAACTTACTTCTTTGCGACGATCCTGAAATAATATGTCATAGCTTAATATCTAATATCACTGAAACACTGATAGAGAATACACGCGAGAAACCAATACCAAAATGTCATCGGATCATTAAGCCTTGGATAACACAAGGAGTCTTACGGTGCATTAGGAATAGAAACAATATGCAGAAAAGGTTACGTTCTAATCCCCATGATGAAATCCTTAGTATTACCTACAGACGTTACCGTAACTACTGCAATAAGCTAATGAAAAAACTCAAACAAAACTATGAAAAACAATTGCTTGAAAAATCAATTAAAAACTCAAAATGCCTGTGGAAAAACATTAAAAACATTACTCACTTAAAACAGACTAAAAATGATAACGACAAACTACTTAACATCAAATCCACTGAAAAGGAATCTGTCACCTTTGTTAATAATTTCTTTGCAGGCATAGGGGCGGGTCTTGCTGGTGAGATTACACCATTAAGTCCCGCTCAGGATTTAACTGACTCTCTGTTTCCAAGACAGTCTCAGCTCTCGTCCTTTGTCCTACTGGACACAAATCCACATGAAGTGCACGAAGTCCTGATGAGTTTAAAAACAGATAGTGCTCCTGGATGGGATCGTATACCAGTTCGCTTCCTCAAGTTGGCGAAGCACATACTGGTTCCAATAATCTCCCATTTGATAAACACATGCTTTAAAAAAGGGGTATTCCCTACTCTCTTGAAACAAGCGATCATTACTCCAGTGTATAAGAGTGGGAGCAGAGAGGATGTGAATAATTATAGACCTATCTCCGTCCTGCCTTCATTGTCCAAAATACTGGAAAACTAATCAATAATAGATTAATAACTTACCTGAATAAATACAATATTTTATCAGACTCTCAGTATGGTTTCCAACCGGGTAAGTCAACCCAGGATGCTGTATTGGCTCTAACCTCCATAATCACCGATCAATTGGACGGTGGTGGTAGATGTTTAACGGTATTTTTGGACTTAAAAAAGGCGTTCGACACCGTCTCTCCCCACATTCTCCTGCAGAAACTAGAAAATATTGGAATAAGAGGCACCGCCTTGGATCTGTTTCAGGATTATCTAAGAGGAAGGGTCCAGAAGGTTAAGGTGGGGCAATCTGTAAGTGCCGAGACTAAACAGACCTTCGGAGTGCCTCAGGGTTCGGTCCTGGGGCCAACACTTTTCCTAATTTATATTAATGATCTCTGCAATTTAAATTCTAGCAATACTAAAGTTTTCTCATATGCTGACGATACTGCCATGGTAATAACAGGAAATTCTTGGGACTCCATAAAAAGGGATGCTGAATCTGCTCTAGCTATCACTGCCCTGTGGCTAAGGAAAAATATGCTTACCTTAAATACCTCAAAGACCAACTACATTTGTTTTGCAATTAACGGTAGAACCCAACCTAGCCCCGGTTATAGTCTTAAAATACATGATTGCGTCAGTATTAACAACAACTGTGATTGCCCTACAATAAACAAAATGGGTACCACAAAATACTTGGGAATTATGATTGACGAAAGACTGTCTTGGCATTCTCAGATTGATCTAATCGTTGGTAGAATTAGGAAGTTGATATGGATTTTCAAAATCCTTAGACACTCGGCTAGCATTGAACTAATAAAAAAAGTCTATGTTGCCTTGGCTCAGTCGATCATGATCTACTGCATTCCAGTATGGGGCGGCGCATCAAAAATTAAATTCCTAGAGGTGGAGCGTGCTCAAAGAATACTCCTAAAAGTAATGTTTTTTAAAAAACTAAGATTTCCTACAACCACTCTTTATTCAGAAGCCAACCTTTTAAGTATACGCAAACTGTATATTTTACATACCACTCTAAGGAAACATAAGTCCCTTACAGTTGATCCTACTATTTTAACAAAAAGACGAAATTACGAAGTAACTAAAACAAGTGTATGTAGAACTTACTTTGCTAAGCACCAATTTTCAAATCAATCTTCGCATTTATATAACTCTATTAACAACATTCTTAAAATATATACAAAATCTACTTTGGAGTGTAAACGGATGGTGACTGAATGGCTAAAAACTCTAGACTATGAAGATACTGAAAATATGATTGTCCATATTATTAGCTAGTTTTGTTGTTATTAATAGGTAGTAATATTTCATATGTCAGGTGTACGCTTGTTATATAAATATAATAAAAATAATAATTAAAAAGTAAATAAATAAAAGCAAAAGTAAATTCAAATATAGGTATGTCCATGTGTATATTAATATATAAATAAATAAATTGTTACACACACACACACACACACATACACACAGTCCAATACACAAATACAGACACACCATACACACAAATACTTACTCACGCTTGCACACACACATGCTTACTTTTACTTTTAGTTTGTTTGTTTTATATTTCTTAATTTAAAGGTTTCAATTTAATTAAGTTGATAAGAAATATGTAATATGTTAAGGAAGAGCGGCCTCTCCTGGCACAAGTGTTTTCATACTTAAAAGGAGAGGTCAACCTCAATTTTGTTTGTACCAACTTAGTTTTTAAATAAAATATTTTTCATTTTCATTTTCATATGTTTAGAGAAAATGAAGGAGATAGAATAGCCAAAATATTTCGCCAAAGAACTGAGAATGCAAGACACTAGATGAAGTGTTTCTTTTGAATTTAGGAAGATCAAGGGGTGAAGGAAATTTTAGTTGGGCGCCAAACTGTCGTGTTAAGACAAAGAAACAAAACTAATTAAAAAAAAAAGAAAGGGAAAGGAGAGGGGAGACAAAGAATTTATTAATACAGTAAAAATATAAAAAAATGATAATGAATAGTGAGGTGGGTGAGGTGAAAGGAAAAAAAAGAAAGGTAAATCAGTAGCAGACGCTGACAGCAGGCCAGCAGCAGCAGCGGAGGAGCAGCGCCGGCAGTAGGAGGGGCCCTGGCGGCGAAGGGCCGGCAGCAGCAGCAGAGGAGTGGCCCTGGCGGCGGAGGGCCGGCAGCAGCAGCAGAGGAGTGGCCCTGGCGGCGGAGGGCCGGCAGCAGCAGCAGAGGAGTGGCCCCGGCGGCGGAGGACCGGCAACAGCAGCTGAGGAGCGGACCCGGCAGCAGAGGGCCGGCAGCAGCAGCGGAGGAGCGGCCCCGGTAGCGGAGGGCCGGCAGCAGCAGCGGAGGAGCGGCCCCGGCGACAAAGGGCCGGCAGCAGCAGCTGAGAAGCGGCTACGGCGACAAAGGGCCGGCAGCAGCAGCAGAGCAGCGGCTCCGGCGACAAAGGGCCGGCAGCAACAGTAGGCACGTCAGTTAGCAGGGAGGACACCGGCAGCGAGTACCCCTGAAAGGGCTCTGGAGGCAATGAAGCTGCTTATTTGAAAGCCAGAGCTCAACTGACCACTGCTCTGCGATGATTTCTAAAGAAACCTCGGAGAACGGTTGCAGGGCGAAATTTAAATATTCAAATATATAGACGAGGGAACGGTAAATAATTTTAAATTAAAAGAGTTCGGATGACAATTACGAAAGAAAAATAGCAGGCCAACAAGAATTTTGATGAAAAGGTTGTCATAGAGACATCAACAATGTTGTCAAAGAAATGTCATAATAATGAAAATGTTCTGTAACAATGTAAATATAAGTGGTATTAAATTAAAAAGTGCTGTGTTTGATAGGAAAAAGTAATACAGTCCTGCATAGGTACGGCTTCCTATGCAAAGGGGTCGCTAAGTCGCCGAAACTTAGGCTTAAAGTTGAGGACTGTGTCTGTTAACTGAAAAATGAGCCCTGGTGTAGTGGAATATGATCAAAACAGAGCGTCATAGTAATGGAATGCATATTATGTTCCGTGAAAATGAATGATACATATATAAGTATAAGTACGAGTATTAATAATAAGGGTGAGTATATATGACAATGTACCAGTGGCGAAGGGTGAAATTTTGACAAAGGGAAGCCGGTCCAAAAAAATAAACACTTAAACACTTACCTACTGCAGGATATCTTGGAGGAGGTCTTCAGATAAGAATAATATGAAAAGCCCCACCTTCACCTTACAAAAAAGGACTGATGATTTGATAACAATGTCTTTCAAGTATGATAAAAGCGGCTTTGTGAAAAGCCTTTTTCGACGTGCATCTCTATACCACACATGCATGCTTGTTAGTAAGTACTAAGTTAAGTACCTATTGTTAGGGAATAAGAGTCAAGAAAAAATAAAATAAAAAATTATAAAAATAATAAAGTGTTAAAAACCGAACCACACAGACACCGATCCAAAACCAACAAAAATATTAAGCAAAAATAAAGCAAATTATACACAATCACAACGTTATTTATATTCTAATGCAATGCGTCTGTTTTTTTTTAACAAAATGAGCTAAAATGTTGTTATAAAAATTCGGATTACTTTTAATTTTATTAAGCAATTTTTTTTCAATTGACATGATAGCCAAATCGGACAATCTCTGCTCTTTTTGGCAGTTTCGCACATACGTGTGAATGCGTTTTAAAGCAGAAAATGACCGCTCAGCTGAAGCTACTGAAATGGGGAGGGTCAGAATTAAACTGCAAAGAGTCGAAACTTGAGAAAATGCGTCTTTCAAAGACGAATTAACAGTAACAGCACTCTATATGAATTAAAGCCATAATAACAAACAAAATTAACAGTATTTAACCAAATCTGCGATTAAATTACCTTACAGAATCCGTCACAGTTTAAATAACACAAATATTAAAAACAAACGAAAAACTCACGCACCATAGGTAGGTATAGAACGCTATCTCGTAGTAGCGTGGTTTCTGTCTGTTTCTAATAGAGGAGAGGAGAGAAATACAAGCCGCTCGCGGGCGGCTTATATTTATCAAGTTTTACCGCGACGGTTAGCGAGAATTAGAAAGAGATGGACTGACACGCTCTCTCTTTTCGCGGCATAGTAAACCGTTGACATAGGTAAGCTGAAATTCGACGGCTTCCTTCAAGAGAACTACAAAAAGAATTACGAAAAATTGAAGCGCTGATTAATTTACGACTATAAAATGAAATGTGATACTTAGGGTATTGCTAAAAATTGCGATTGCTATTGTAAATCGCGCCGGCATTTGATTAATAATACTTTGTTAATGAAATAGAATGTAAATACTTTTGTATGAATATGGAACTGATTTTTGAAAGGTAACCCGGTGGGAATCGGCTTGTATGGACTCTTCGCCACTGCAATGTACATAACATTACAGACTGATAGTCAGACTTTCGGACTTCCGACGACCCTTAACGGTCAAAGGACTACGAATGACAGCTGAGACCGACGGCCAGGGTCAGGGTTGCGAGTTGGTAAAAAAAAAAAATCGTGGCCCTGCCCTACAGGCAAGTGAAGTAACACGGGTGGGTTTTAGTCAGTAAAAGTTTGACACTCCCGTTCACTCCGCCCAGAGTGTGAGAGGTCTCGGATGATTTCCCATCACAAACAAAAAAAAATAAAAAGGACCAACGGCTTAATGTGCTTTCCGAGGCATGGAGGCGTCTCGGTATGTAAAAATGGTGACCCATCCAAAGTGTAGCTTAACTTGATCTATCGACCCTTGTGGCTGTTATTATTTAGCCACGAGCCCCTCTTAAGCAACAATTTCGTTATCTTCAAGTGTTTTTACACAAATTCAAATTTTAACTTCTTTTATATTCTACTAGCGGCTGTCCGCGACTATGTTCGCGTGGAGTTAGAGGATTTGAACATTTTATTTTAAACCAAAAGAGTTATTTTAAAATTGTACTATTGTATAAGATGTTAATCGAAATTAAGTGGTGTCAAGAACAATTTTGATCAAAATTAAATACTATTAATTTATTTAGATAAGGATTAATATTTAAAGGAATAATATACGACCAACGATGCTGCGCCAAAGGAAGATTGATCTGAAGACCCTGCACGACCAAACTCCCAACACAACAACATTTGGCGCATCGTACCCGGTACACATTGCAACACAACTGTTCAGACCCGTCCTCCGTACGGCTTCACCAGACATCATGCCGGAACACGACAAATAGCTTGGCGGCAAGACTTTGTCTGGTGGGTGGTAACTTCTGCCGGCAGCCGATGTTAAGGCCTACCACCGAGGTGTCACATGTCTTCAAAGTTTTTGGTTCTGGGACATGCCGATGCCCTCACGATGTTTTCGTTCACCGTTTTGAGAGCAGTGGTGATGAAATAATTTATATAAAGTAAAGCGCCTGGTGGGAGAGCAGTGGTGGCCTTATGGTGTCGATCGTCGATCATGAGTTACAAGCTGTAGGTAGTAGGTTCGAAAGTTTAAAAATATTAATAACTAGCTTTCCGCCCGAGGCTTCGCCAGCGTGGAATTTGGTTACATCGTGCTTTTTAGATTTCCCTCGGGAATTTCTTTTTTTTTCAATAAAAGGTAGCCTATGTTCCTTCTCAGGGTCTAAATATTGTCTGTGCCAAATTTCATCAAAATCGGTCAAGAGGTTTAAGCGGGAAAGCGTAACAGATAGACAGACAGAGTTACTTTCGCATTTATAATATTGGTATCTTCTTCTTCAGCCTATGGATGTCCACTGCTGGACAAAGGCCTCCCCCAAGGCTTTCCATGCTGACCGGTCTTGTGCTGCCCGCATCCATCGGCTTCCAGCGACCTTCACTAGGTCATCGGTCCACCTTGTTGGGGGCCTCCCTACGCTGCGTCTTCCAGTACGTGGCCGCCACTCCAGAACCTTGCTGCCCCATCGGCCATCGCTTCTACGAGCAAATATTAGTATGGATTATATATTTATTTTTGTTGAACAATTTTTATAAATGACTTGCTTATTACGTTCGTATCATTACCATGATCATCATCAACCTTTTATCGTCCCACTGCTGGGCACAGGTCTCCTCTCATACAGAGAAGGATTGAATGTAAACACCACGCTTGCTCAATGCGGGTTGGCGATTTCAGACGTAAAGTCCAGGTTTCCTCAAGATGTTTTCCTTCACCTTGTAATCATTCATTGGGGTGCAAGATATAATTAGAAAGTATATATAACTTACAGAAAAGTTACATCGGTACTTGCCTGACATGGAATCCAACTGGCACCCTCATACTTGAGAGGCTGTTGTTTTAACCAGTAGGCCACCAGGACCACCACGACGACGTCCTTATGCCGATTCTTAAAACATGGTTAGAAGGAACAACTGGGTTTTTGTTATATTATATCGTATAAATAGTTTCATTTTATTTTAATGTCTTATGTAAATTCTAAATCCCAGCACTAGGATGTGACATTGCATAATCATATAGCTATTAAAAAATTAGACATGGCGACAAAAAGTTATACGAATTCCGATGTGTTGGTTTGTGGAGGCACAGGCGTATTTCCCCATAATATATAACATGTGCTGTTTTATTTGGCTTCTTTTGTTCGTGTTTTACGTGTTTATATCATTCCACAAATGTCTATATATCTACATTGACCATTGCCTTTTTCATAATAGAATATTACTCTGATTCCCCAATCAAAGACTATTGCCGACCACTGCTTATAATCTCTCCCAAAATGCGCCACAACATCCAGTCTGCTCTTTTACGCCTTCAAGGGGGCAAAGGCGTTAAATAAAACAGTAGAAGTTACATAAACTTTTATTCGTATCTAATCCAGTTAAAGTTGTGGATTAGTTTCGATCACATTTCGTATCGCGCTAAAGTTTAACTTCGATTAAAGGATCCTTATTCGGTTATGGGTCGGAAGTGGTAAGAAGTGGTAAAACCATTAGACATTTAGACACCTACCGTAAAACTTTAGTACCTGCCTGATACCGAACGTTGTATAGATCTCATTTTCTCCCCATACACGCAACCAAACTTTCAGCCTCCGTGGCGTAGCGGTAGCGAACGCGGCCGCTGCGCAAAAAGGCGCAGGTTCGATCCCCGCGCAGTGCAAATATTTGTATGCATGAATATGAATATTTGCACTGGCCTGGTTGTGCCTCGAAAAGCACGTTAAGCCGTTGGTCCTGGTTGCCATACGAACATCTAATGGCAGTCGTTACGGGTTGTTGGCGCCCTCAAAAGTTCAACAATTGGTTTAACTGCAATGCTTCGATATATATCACCTTCGGGTTGTGGAGGTCAGACGGTAGTCACTTCACGGAAAATATAGAAGTTAAGCCAAAATCTGCAGTTAGATTGATAAAGGGGGCCTCAGACTCCAAAGCTGAAAAAGCTTCGGATGCGACTGGGATTAACGCTGAGATGATAATGATGATAACACGCAACCAAATTTTACCTTTGCAAACCTTTACAAATCTGTTGTTACAATTGTGCCAAGAAGTTCGATTGGCGATCTCATAAGTAATGACCGATTCTGGCAAGTTTCGTGTCTGGTGAAGCCGTATGGAGGACGGGTCTAAGCAGTTGTATCGCGTTGTGTGCCGGGTACGATGCGCCAAATGTTGTTGTGACGGGAATTTGGTCGTGGAGAGTCTCGAGATCAATCTCCCTCTGGCGCAGCATCGTTGGTCGTGTTGGTCTTGGGTTTAACATTGCATCACCTCGCTCAACTGCCGTCATCCTTCCTATTCCTAAGTTTTTTAAGTCAATAGGCTTAATAAACTAGTGCGCTTTACCACCAACGATTGCGTCACTGCATACCATCAGGCGGGATTGCAGTCAAGCACTAGTTTATAATTATTAAAAATTAAAAAAAAATTATCACTTTCCAGTATCCAGTCATTGACACTCCACTCCATATTAATAAATATTCGATACGAGTAGTAGTTTTTAGAAAATCATTTCTGCTAAAGGGTTTTATAATAATGGCAATACGCCAATGTCATTCTATCACCATTCCATTACGAGACGACTGAGATAATTGATCGATCATTATGAATTTAGCAGATTACTAACTTTTAAGCACATTAGCAATGAAATGGCAATGGAATCATGTTGGAATGACAGTTAATATAAAAAAAATAGCAGATTAGGGTCTGATATCAAATTGCATGAATTTATATCAGATTCTGCCTCGCGCGATATAAAGGGTGTATCTGACATCAACGCACAAACGAGTACCATGGATCCAGTACATGATTCTAAATCCCCCGGTGGTGGAATTTTTCGTCGGCATTGTCATGATTAAAAAAAAAAAGTTTTTTTCACTTTAGGCTGTTCATAATTGCTATACTTTTATAACCCAATAAGATATTAAAGTAAACATTAATTAATTCCCTAATTACACTCAATGAAAACAAAACTCGAAAAACTATCTTATCAGCTGATTTAATAGGGTTCACACCAGGGATCAACGTCATACCTACAAACCTGCACGGCGGCACGCTTGCAACGTTCAAAGGCCGAGCCGACACTTGTTTTTAAACACTGTGAATTCTGTAACCGTTCATTAACGACATAAATGACTATCATAATTTTATTAGTGGCATGCGGTCTACCCTTTTCGCGAAGTTTGCGTTACGATGTCAGATACACCCTATATATAGTACTAGCTTTCCGCCCGCGGCTTCGCCCGCGTGGAATTCAGTTATATCGCGCTTTTTAGATTTCCCTCGGGAATATCATTTTTTTTTTAAAAAAGGTAGCCTATGTTCTTTCTCAGGGTTTAAAGATTGTGCCAAATTTCATCAAAATCGGTCGAGAGGTTTAAACGGGAAAGCGTAACAAACAGACAGATAGAAATAAATAAATAAATATGTACGGACAGATCACAGAGATTGAGTTAGCCCCAAACTAAGTTTGAGACTTGTGTTATGGGTTACTAACTCAACGATACTAATATTTATAATAGATACATATATAGATAAACATCCAAGACCCAGGCCAATCGGGAAAAGATCGTTTTCCATCATGACCTGGCCGGGGATCGAACCCGGCTCCTCTACGTCGCAGGCAGGCGTGTTGACCGCTGCGCCACGGAGGACGACAAATAGAGTTACTTTCGCATTTATAATATTAGTATGGATTTCTGAATATCATTAATTTTTCCTAAAAAGTTACTTTCCCATTCACGCAGGCCGCTAGTAACAATATAATATGGTAGTTTACGAGAAGGTCGTTTACCATAGATACAAGTCAAAGGTATGTCCGGACACCTAACAATAAATCAGCCGAAACAGACATAGTTGTTTTACCAAACGAGTATTTGATATCCTCAATATTATTTATGATACAATCATTAGATGGAACAAAAAAAAAAAAAAAACCAGCCTCGTCCATCACTTTATCTTCCACGTTGATTTATTTATAAGAATTGAATGTCAATAACGAGCTGTATCCGCGATCTCGTGGATGTCTGGAAACAATGGTGTCGGCGGTACTTCACATCAGGACAGCTTCTAATGTTATACAAAGCACAGCTCCGTTCGTGCGTGGAGTACTGCAGCCACATATAGGCTGATGCTGCGACATGCCATCTGGCTACTTTGGATTCAGTGGAGAGGCGTGCGAAGAGGCTAATTGGCGACCCGGATTTAGCTCAAAACTGTCTCCAAAACCTCCAGGTTTTGGAGACAGTTTTGAGCTAAATCCGGCGTAGAGTAGCCATCCTTTTGGTGTCGTTCTCGCGATGATTGCCAATAGACTGGATTGCCTTTATATCCAGCAATGCTGCGACAGACATATTGCTGCTATATGAATTTGTTGTCTGTGTTCGTATTCCAATATTTGTATTTTTGTGTATGTTATAAATTATCGTGTATGTTATCTTTTTATGCAGCTATTTGTGTCAATGAGTCTTGATACTTGAAATAAACTAAAATTATTATATTACAATCATAATGTTAACATAATCATAATTCACTATTCTACTGATCGTGTCGATGGTAAACTTATGGTTTTAAATCACTATTGACCAGTAGGGTAATTGCGTAAAGGCCTTTACTTTAACGGTTCAACAACTTTCACTGCGTCGTTTATATTGTTGAGCAATGAGCAGACACATTTTTCGAATATATTTATTTATTTATTTAATAATTTATTTATTAACTATGGACAACTTACAGCTAAAACAAACAGAATAAAAAAAATGGATGTCAGACTGCCAGCCAATTATAAGTCATCACTTATAAAAAACAGATTGTAGAGAGATAGTGTGGGCAATACAACACAGATACCTAGCTTATAAAAATTAAAAAAAGAAAACAAACACTACAAAAATAAAACAAAAATTAACAAACAAGCAATATAACATTCCAGCTTAAGTTACACACAAAGATAACAATGATATTAAAAAAAAAATCCTAACATACATAAAAGTCACAACCAAAAAAGCTACGGCTCATGCATTTTCTGGCTGAGGAGACACTCGTTAAAAAGGGATCGAAATCATGCCGTTTACACATGTCATTAAAGGTTCTACTTGCTCGCACTGTAAATGAATTTTGTTTTGTCTGTAATTTGTAGAAGTTAATGTAACACGCAAAGGTGCATATATGTAGCAATGTATTGGCAGTTTGCTTCAAAATGATTCAAATTGGTAGTATTAGTGTGTTAATCTTCCAAATAGTCGGTAAACGTAGCATCGGTTAGGCTTTTTTGGGGTCAGCTTCCAGACTAACCGGATTCAGCTGAATGTCAGTTTTACATGAAGAGACTGTCTATCCTCCACAACCCAGTTATTGGGTAATACCCTTCTCCTTGGTAAGACTGCTTGTCAGACATTTTTTTTTTAAATAATTATAAATTAGCGCTTGTCCGCAATCCCGCCTGATGGTAAGCAATGATGCAATCATTGATGGTAAAGCGCGTTATAAAAGCGCGTTATAAGGGTGTAAAGTTTATTAAGAGCCTATTCACTCTGAAAAACTGAGCGAATAGGAAGGAAGTCGGCAGTTGAGCGAGGTGATGCAATGTTAAACCCAACAACAAACCAACGATGCTGCGCCAAAGGGAGATTGATCTAAAGACCCTCCACGACCAAACTCCCAACACAACAACGTTAGGCGCATCGTACCCGGCACACATTGCAACACAATTGCTCAGACCCGTCCTCCGTACGGCTTCACCAGACATCATGCCGGAACACCACAAATCGCTTCTTCTTCTTCTTTTTCAAGGTGAAATTCAACCTCAACTCTTGATCAATGGCCTCTGTGGAATAGATACCACAATTTTGCCAATAACATGTGTAACAAATTATAGAAATTGTTTGAAAATTTTCAAAGAATTTCTATAATTTATTTCATAATAATGGCGGATATCGAAAATGACAGTTGAAAAAGATGGCCGCGTGAACCGTCTATGAGGGAGGCTTGAGGTAAAGTGATGATGTGGCCACTATGCTGCGATATTTCAATGTTCTTTATGAATGCACTTTTTACTACATAAATAATGCCTTTTTACTTAGTAAACGACACTATAAATAATTTTAAAAGTCCAATAAAAATGCGCGTGACACTCATCTTAGCTTTCCCTTAAAAAAAAAAAAACTTTTCAGACATTCGGTCTTTTGATTACCCGTAACGACGAAGTTGGGCCCCGCACCCTAATTGGGTAACAGACTATTACTATCAATTGGAATCATTTTGAAACTTATTGCTGTTCCATTGCTCCCTGTATTCGAAAATGTCTCAACAACGTGAATAACGCAATGGATGTTGTTAAACTGTCAAAATGAAACCCATTGTTACTGTTACGCAATAGGGATGTTTTTTGTAAAAAAAAAAAAATTCTATTTAGTCCGTCATTCAGATTATAGAAAAATATTGGATACTTATATTTTGTTTTATCAAATCAATAAAAATTGACAAATATAAAAGACATCAAAGATCAGGAGTGGCGACTGGTGACGTCACTGCTCGCTAAAAAGTGTAGCGAGCAGTGACGTCACACGAGGTTTCAACGCACTGTGTCGTCTTCATTTTTTGTTTATATGAAAAAAGAAAAATACGTGTCTAGTATTTTTTGGAGATCTGACTGACGGACTATTTAGTTTTTTTTAGTCAACTACCCTATTATTAAAAAAAAAAAATACCCACAACTGAAACAACAAAAAAGTCTAAAACTTACTAGCTGCACTCCGTGATTTCACACGCTTAAGTTTCGATTCCGTAAGAACATTGGGCAAAATAGTATCCTATGTATTAGTTCTGGTTATAAACTATCTCTGTGCCAAATAGCGATGGGCGATTCCGAAATGTTATATCAATCGAAAGAATCGGAGTCGTTAAAATAAACAACCGAGTCAACCATCGACTCGTCTTTCTTCAAAACAATCGAGATGTTCTTTAATCGACCGCTGGTTTTCAATTGTTCGAATCATCGAGTCTCGCTTCACTCGATGAATGAGGGAGTCGAGGGAGGTCAGGAGGTCAGTCGATTGCAGCGAGTCGAGGTGCATGTCAAAGTCAAGTCGTGCGACCGGCGCGTAATTTGCGAACATTTATTTATACCTTTACTTACGATGCATTGTTTTATTTTTAGATAGTTTTTATCTGACAGATTTACATTTAAATTTATACATGTCTAAATAATAAAAATAAAACAGATTCAATAAGATCCCTTGATATGTTTTATTATTTTATTTTTACGACTCAATCAAAATAAAAAAATAAAAATCTAATTATTCGTGCGTAAGTTAACTACTAACGTTTATTTATTCCCGTCGAGGTACTGCATATTTTCAATTGTTGAAAAAAAATTGTTTGGATTAGCAAACACAACACAAGACAAGAACTCGCGTCTGAACCATCGAGGAATAACTCTCGATTGCTCTCGAATGAATACGCCGTGACTAGTGAGCCCGTCGCAATAACAGACCGAGTCGGACTCGAGTCCAAGTTGAAACAATCGAGGACCATCGAGATATTTGAACAATCGAAACAATCGAATGAAACTTCTCGCTATCGCGCATCGCTAGTGCCAAATTTCATTCAAATCCGTTCAGTAGTTTTTGCGTGAAAGAATAACAAACATCCATCCATCCATAATGAGAAACTTTCCCATTTATA
The DNA here is from genome assembly GCA_037179545.1 of Sesamia inferens. NCBI lineage: Eukaryota > Metazoa > Arthropoda > Insecta > Lepidoptera > Noctuidae > Sesamia > Sesamia inferens. Next base: position 9,309,501 of record CM073929.1, on the reverse strand, counting down.
ATATTATTTTATTAGGATTTGAATAGAGGTATTTTTGACAAATTGTTTTGACAGATGAGATTGCATTGTAAAAGCCTTACTAATAACGTAGTCTCTATCTGCAAAACCGCTCGAAATTATTGCGAATTTTGCCTTGAAGCGCGGTATTTTGACAGTTTAAACTGTCAAAATACCGCGCTTGACAACCGTACGTGGTTTGAATGAAGATTACGCGCCAAATATGTAATAATTACCTACCATGAGAGTAGCGGTGGCCTGGTGGTATCAACTGCCATTTACATGTTATAGCTCCGAACCTGATCAGGCGCTTTCATCATCATCATCAATCACCATCAACCTTTTAATCGTCCCACTGCTGGGCACAAGTCTCCTCTCATACAGAGAAGGATTGAGCGGATTTGAGCGTAATCACCACGCTTTCTCAATGCGGGTTGGAGATTTCAGACTCAAAGACCAGCTTTCCTCAAGATGTTTTCCTTCACCTTTTTTAATCAGTCATTGGTGTCCAAGATATACTTAGAAAGTACATATAACTTAGAAAAGTTACATTGGTACTTGCCTGACCTGGAATCGAACCCGCACACTCATATTTGAGAGGCTGGTGTTTTAACCACTAGACCACCACGACATGTGTAGGCTATTTCATTATGACCGCTTTCAAAACGGTGAAAGAAAACATCGTGAGGAAACGATACGTTCTAGAGTCAAAAACTTCGACCACCTCCCTCTCACTGTGAGGAGGCTGTGTCTCAACAGTGGGAAACACTATACGCTGATTATACGATATGTAACAAAAACCCTGTTGTTCCTTCAACCTACGTTTTAAGAATCGGCATACGGACGTAATAAAGCAAGTAATTTATAAAAATTGTTCAACAAAAATAATTAAAATAAATGTTTATATTAATATTTATAATCTGTAACTGATTTCTTAGCTCTGCAATTCTACAGGAAGAAACTAGACATAAATAGAACGTTCCCGGGAATTTATTTAACTTATAAAATCAGATATTCTAAAAAAAAAAAAAATCGAATTTGTCGGTTTACGGAGGACGGGTCTGAGCAGTTGTGTTGCGATGTGTGCCGGGTACGATGCGCCTTTTGTTGTTGTGTTGGGAGTTTGGTCGTGGAGGGTCTTCAGATCAATCTCCCTTTGGCGCAGCATCGTTGGTCGTATTGTTGGGTTTAACATGGCATCACCTCGCTCAACTGCAGTCTTCCTTCCTATTCGCTCAGTTTTTCTGAGTGAATTGCGCGCTTTACGATCAACGATCGCATCACTGCTTACCATCAGGTGGGATTGCGGTCAAGCGCTAGTTTATAATTATTATAAGACCCCTCGACTAGACAATAATTACTGTTTTCTAATTATGACTTCATTAATGATGTGCTTGTAGGTAAAATTATATGTCCCTGAAAGGAACAACAGGGTTTTTGTTACATTGTGTATAATAATTAACACACAGAATTGGGGCTCTGGGCGATAGTTGTAGTCAAAGTAAAAATCAGACGATGTGGATTACAGAAACAATTTTTCATTGGCTTTTTAGATAAGCGAGATTTAGCCAGCGTATATCCCCGGTCATCTCAAAATCGTGTTCTTTACTTTAGCGCTTCTTGACCTCTTGACCTCCTTTTAATCTCTCATGTTGGGATTTATAATTTTACGTAGCGGTTTGATCCCATTATCTCCTAAATATTTGGGTTTTCCGAAATGTCATTGGCAAAAACTTTCTTGCTAGTGCTGTAAGAATTTGATTCTTGTTGGTAACACATACTCAGGGGCGTGCACAAAGATTTTGTTGAGGGTAGGCATACATATACCTACTACCCAAATCTCTGTGCATATATATGGCAAAACTTAAAAAACGTAACTTAGACGTAGTTTCAATTTAACATAGTCGCGTACTTTTTCGCATGTCAACATTGAATTGATGTTTGTGCGTGGCTACAATGAACATCTAAGTATGTGATTGATGATAAGAACAAGTCAAATAAATGATATACGTGGGGTATTAGGTTTTTTTTTTTGCCCAAATGAATACAATGAAATCATCATCATCATCTCAGGGTTAATACCAGTCGCATCCAAAGCTTTGGAATCTGTGGTCCGCTTTTCCAGTCTAATTGCTGATTTTGGCGAAATTTCGACATTTTCCGTGAAGCGACTGCCGTCTGACCTCCACAACGCGAAGGCAATATCGAAGCATTGAAGTTAGACCAATTGTTGGACTTTTGTGGGCTCCAACAACCCGTAACGACTGCCACTAGATGTTCGTATGGCAACCGAAACCAACGGCTTGACGTGCTTTCCGAGGCACGACCAGACCAGTGCAAATATTCATATTCATGCATACAAATACTTACACTGCGCGAGGATCGAACCCGCGCTTCCTTACGCAGCGGCCGCGTTCGCTACCGCTACGCCATGGAGGCTGTCAAAATACAATGAAATGGTATTACTAACTCAACTGTAAATAAGTAATAATTTATTTCTCAAAAAACTAAAAAAAATATATTTTACTATCTATATATTAAATCAACGCGCCTATCTATTTTTAAATAACTCTGTAAAAATTAAATACTTATATATAAGATCGTTTTGAAATCGCTAAAAGTTCTTTTAAAATGGAAATATAGACAAATCTTTCATAAATATGCGTAATGCACTACTCATTGGAATCATAACTATTAAATTTTGCTAATTTGTAAACTTCAGGAAAATTATTAAAACATAAAGTATAGACTTATTGAAATTCAAAAGCAAGTAGGTTGAAAAACTTGAGGTCTTTTAAGTTTTTATAACGACGAACTGTCAATGCCGTGTTTTAAAATAATATACCTACACGAGAAACAAAACAATTTATTTATGTGTACACACTACACAACCTGCTAACCACATATAATTATCATAATACTTTTTTATAAAGACAACCTTTCTTTTGTGTTAAACCAAAAACTCTAAAATAAATGAATATTCAATTCCACTTAAAACAATCATTATAGGTACATATTTATCCAAATACACCAATAATGAAACAACATAAGCTGCTAAAATAAAAAGGTATTTGAACGAACAACAATCATGCTATATTTCTGAACTTCTTAAATTCGTCGCATTATTAGAAGCTGTGCTTATCATGGGCTTTAAACCCAAAGAAATTTCACGCACACGTACACAACAGTTTAGGCACACAAGCAAATAATTTTATACACAGACAGATACGGAAGAGGCACATTTTGTTTATGCTTACGCCGTTACGAGAAGTGGCGCGGGTGTCGCGCCTAAGGCAACTGATGTGTCTCGTTAGCACTAGGCCCAATAGATGGCAGTGTTATCAATAACTGATTAACAAAGTCTTTCAGTTTTAAGTTTGTAGTATATAAATTATTTTACTGTAGTATACTATAAATTATTATATATTTTTTTAGAAGACTATTAGGGTATGCACAGCTTATCTGCTTGTATGGAGCGCACGCGCCTGCACATACTATATACTTATATAGCGTTTTAAATTATGAAATTGATTTTTTTGGTCGCGTTTGGGTAGTTTATTACATAATTAAAACTCATACGGCCAATCTGGGTAACTTTGATTGGTTCGGGTAACATTGACAGTGGGACCATGAACAAGTTTCTTTTTTTTTTCGTATGATGCCAACACAATTTACAAATTCAAATATAATACCTATAATACAATTTTTTTGCTTTTATTATTTTAGCTTCTTTTCTACTTAGTTATGAAAAAAAAGTCTCAAACGTGTTTTAAAGGTTTTTATATTCTCATTTAAAGTTTGTTTAATTTTATATTTATTTTATTTTATTAATTATTTTATAAAATATATAAGACAAAACTGTAAATTAATGGTTTTAATTCGTCAGTTACTGCTATTTATAAGAAAACATAAACCAATGTTACCCAAATTAATTCAAAATATAATTAATAGTGCTTTACTATCAATATGTGTCAGAGTTATCCATGTAATGACTAGAAAATCAGGTTTTTTTTTATGGACATATGAGTTTTTAGATAATCTCATTAATCTTTACGGCTGAAAAGTGTTATGAGAGGACTAACAAAATAAAATACATTCGTGTGGTATAGTTAAAATTTAAAATATTCTATAAAATACCGCATTTATCTGTCAAAGTTACCCAGATTGATGGTAGCTGGGTTCTTATTTTTTTTTTCAAATAATGACAATGACATATTATTAATGTCATTGCCATTATTTTCATCCAATTTTGTGGGTTCTTTATTTTTCAAGTAATAACTTCTTTAAAGATGTTGAGCATTTTTGTTGGATGGGGAAAAAGCATTAAATTCGCGTGAGTTTGACCGATCCGACACCATGATCGCTACAGCGAGATATACAATATGTATACTATGTATGTATAGTCTATACACCGCTATAACTGTTTTGTTCTTTTTTCTGTTTATTAACGTAAAAATGATTTAAGTTTTCACTTCTGTCGATCTGCCTTTTTTTCTTCAGTTTTTTTTATCTTTTTTATGGTCTGACAGTGAGTAATTTATGTCGCCTATCCAAATGACCTTTCTTCGGTATTAATTGAGGTACACGATTTCTGACACATGCATGCACTGACTGGTTAAGTTCTCTCAATCCGTGTGGTTCTTACCTCAAAAGTCAAGTTCTAACCTCACTGGTACCAACGATTTTGTGTGCTCATCTCGCCACCGGGCGAACGACACTTCGTCCTCCAGTCCTTGAACGCCTCAAGCACTTTGGAAATTCCAAATTTGAACCGGCCTTGGAACGAAGTCAAATTTGAAATTCGAACACTGTTGTGTTGTTTCATGCGTCAAAGTCTAATACCAAAGTAGCTCAGATATCTTTTTTTTTTTTAATAATTATAAACTAGCGCTTGACCGCAATCCCGCGAGATGGTAAGCAGTGACTCGATTGTTGATATTAAAGCGCGCTAGTTTATTACGAGCCTATTCACTCAGAAAAACTGAGCGAATAGGAAGGAAGACGCCAGTTAAGCGAGGTGATGCCATGTTAAACCCAACAACACGACTAACGATGCTGCGCCAAAGGGAGATTGATCTGAAGACCTTCCACGACCAAACTCCCAACACAACAACATTTGGCGCATCGTACCCGGCACACATCGCAACACAACTGCTAAGACCCGTCCTCCGTACGGCTTCACCAGAAGAAGCTTCCCTTCATATCTAAACTAAATGTCCTCAATACGCCGTACAAGCGATATTTCTAGGAATCTGAGTTTTCCTTTAGCCACTTCTAATGGAGTGGGTTGAGGTTTCACTGTGTGATCAAATCAGGAATGTGGAGATCTGAAGAAGAACGCAAGTAACCGACATAACCCCAAGAATTGCAACACTAAAATTGCACTGGACCGGGCACATTGCCCGTAGGATGATTCCCAATGGGGCAGACGAGTTCTCGAGTGGATACCACGCACCGGAAGACGCAGCGTGGTTAGGCCTCCGAAAAGGTGGACCGACGACCTGGTGAATGTCGCGAGAAACTGCTGGATGCGGGAGGCGTGGGACCCGTCGTCGTGAAGAGCCTTGGGGGAGGCCTATGTCCAGCAGTCGACGTCTTTCGGCTGAAATGATGATGATGATGAAGACTTCCTCCTTGGAGGCCTGTGTCCTACAGTTTAGGCTGACTTACATATGTATATGCTTAGTTTAATTAAATTTATTATTAAAAGCCCGTGATGTCTCATTAAAAGGAAAAAGCCTCTCTACCAAATATTTGTATGGCCTATAATTAGTTGTTCCGGGTCTGGCTCTTTGTGTATGTGAGTTTATATATTTGTCAACGCACCCACGATACAGGAGAAATTCCAAGTGTGAGGCAACGTTTTTTGTTTTTTTTTTTTAAAAGAAAGTTCTTGTTGAAGGAGTCCAGCTCATCCTGCTATCTCCGCCTGGGCCTGCCATGATGTCTTTTGCCAATTAGAGGAATCCACTGAGTCGTGGGTTTGTCCCATTGATTATCTGACATGCGGCAGTTGTGTTCAGCCGAATTCCATTTTAACGTGGCAGCTTTACGATTTATCTTAGTGATGGAACAGATGGTGGATGGTCGATGTTTAAGTTTGGAGATTAAATATTTCATAGACTTATGTTACTTAAAGTCCAAAATCTATATAACAGTACTGATAAACTTCATCATCATCATCAACCTTTGCATAGTCCCACTGCTGGGCACAGGTCTCCTCTCATACAGAGAAGGCTTGAGCGTAATCACCACGCTTGCTCAAGGCGGGTTGGCGATTTCAGATTTAAAGTCCAGGTTTCCTCAAGATGTTTTCCTTCACCTTGTAATCAGTCATATGTTGTCAAAATAGGTCAGTACACTTTCACTCTACATTTCTAGATACTAGCCCTAATTGTGGAACTCCTTCGCCCCTTGTTCTTACTGAAGCGTCCGGCCTATCTGATTTATGTAGCATTGTAATTAACGTTGAGGAGGTTTCTAACTTGCTTCGCAAGTTGGATACTTCTAAAGCTGCTGGCCCAGATAATATTTCATCCAAATTTCTTGTACGGTGTTCGAGTGCAATTGCCCATCCTATATCGATTCTCTTCAAGAAATCCTTAGATACTTCTGTTGTTCCTGAGCTTTGGAAATCAGCTTTCATAACGCCAATTTACAAGAAAGGAGTCAAAACCGAAATTGTTAACTATAGGCCGATATCCAAGCTTTGTATTGTGGCTAAGATATTCGAAAGGATTATCTATAACCAGGTATATAGTGCTCTTATAAATTCGCTTAGTTCCCTTCAACATGGTTTTTTGAAAGGAAGGTCTACAGTCACCAATTTAATTCTACTCAATGATTTTATTACTGATGCCATGGATGGTGGTGGGCAGGTTGATGTCGTTTATACTGATTACAGTAAAGCTTTTGATCGAATCGATCATGAGATCTTACTATCCAAGTTATATGGTATAGGAATACGAGGTGATTTACTCAGATGGTTTTCTTCGTATCTGGAAAACAGATCCCAGGCAGTAGTATTAAGCAATTATATGTCCAGTTGGGTGCCTGTCTCCAGTGGAGTCCCCCAGGGTTCATTGCTAGGTCCATTACTTTTCATTATTTATATTAACGACATCGACTCTTGCTTGACTTCATCCAAACTGCTGTGTTTTGCTGATGATATGAAGATCTATGCCACAATATCATCACATGCGGACGTAATTGCACTTCAGGATGATTTACGTCGTCTGGAGGCTTATTGTCGTGTAAACAAGCTTGATCTTAACCCCTCTAAATGTTCGGTTCTGACATATTCCCGAAAGCGCACAATCATACCATCATCGTATTTCTTAGGTGATCAAGCGCTACCTAGGACGAATTGCATCCGTGATCTGGGTGTATATCACGATTCTAAGCTTACATTTGAAGTTCATGTTGATGCCATAGTCGCTAAAGCATCTAAAGCCCTAGGTTTCATAATGCGGCTGTCCAAGTGCTTTACTCAGGCTAAAACCTTGAAAATTCTTTACTGTAGTTTTGTTAGAAGTCACTTGGAATATGCTTGTGAAATCTGGAACCCTTGTTATCACAAGTATATCGATCGCATCGAAAGCATCCAGAAAAGATTTATCAAGTATTTGTGTTATCACCAGAAAGTGCCTTACCGGTCTGAAGATTACCTCAAGCTCTGTAAAAGGTATCATATATTACCCCTAATTAATCGGCGAGCAATATCTGACTGTATTACATTATTTAAAATTTTCAACAACTCTATCAATAGTTCCGATATTCTATCAAAATTCTATTTTAACGTTCCCGGAAGGTCAAAGCGATGGAATGCACCTTTGCGTGTTCCATTAACCTCTACAAATTACAGAAAAAATTCATTTACAGTGCGAGCAAGTAGAACCTTTAATGACATGTGTAAGCGGCACGATTTCGATCCCTTTTTAACAAGTGTCTCCTCGGCCAGAAAATGCATGAGCCGTGACTTTTTTGGTTGAGACTTTTATGTACGAGTATGTTACGATTTTTTTCTTTTTTTTAAACCTTTGTTATCTTAAGCTGGAATGTTATATTGCTTGTTTTTTAATTTTTGTTTTATTCTTGTAGTGTCTGTTTTTTTTTTTAATTTTTATAAGCTAGGTAGCTGTGTTGTGTTGTCCACACTATATCTGTACAGTCTGTTTTTTATAAGTGATGACTTATAATTGGCTGTCAATCTTACATACATATTTTTTATTCTGTTTGTTTTAGCTGTAAGTTGTCCATGGTTAATAAATAAATAAATAAATAAATATAAACAACCTTTGCAGTCTAGATCTACATAACGGGATAATACTTTCTTATGCCGATGACACTGCACTAGTGTTTTCCGCTAAATCCAAAGATGAGGCATACAAACATGCCCGGCTTTAGTATTGTGTCTGATTGGCTTCATCAAAACCTTCTAGGTTTAAATGTAGGAAAAACCAAATACATTTCTCAATCTCAATGAGAAACATTAACATTCCGCTTAATAACATAAACATATATGCACACAACTGTATTCATACTGACACTGCTAGCACTTGTCCCACTTTAACTAAAGGTGACCACATAAAATATCTGGGTGTTACGATTGACACAAATCTCAATTTCCGTAAACATATCGAGTTACTGTGTACGAGAGTGCGTAAATTAATATACATTTTCAAAAACCAACGCCACATAGCCGACTATCAGTTAACAAAACAAGTTTAGTTAGCTTTGTGCCAATCTGTTATTACCTACTGTATTACTTCATGGGGTGGTGCGGCAAAGACCATACTGCTTCCTCTAGAACGGGCTCAAAGAGCTATTCTAAAGGTTGCAACCTTCCGTCCGTTCAGATTTCCCACCCATCAGCTTTATGTGGAATGCAAGGTTCTAACCGTTAACTATTTATTTTGCATACCGTACTTCATCTGCACTCTAAGCTTCCTTTTGACCCAGTAGGTACCTTTAACCAGGAGGAGAAAAGACATGGTTTGCACAAAACCACAGACGAGACATGCTTATGCCTACAGATTTTATGTATTTTTAGGCCCTTTCTTATATAACAAGCTCAACAAACTATTAGATATATACAGTATAAATTATAAAAAATGTAGTCAAGTAATATCGGAGTACCTATTGAATCTCAATTACTCAGACACAGAAAAGCTACTGGAATTTATAGTGTGATAGTAGATAGTTCGCAGATATAGGTTAGATTAGATATACAATTAATTTCGTTTTTTAAAAGATTAGATATACAATTAATTTCGTTTAAAAAAAAAAATCGTTTTTGATCCTGTGTACTCACATATGTTTTTTAAAGTGTACTAATAAATTATTATTATTATTTAATTATAATTATTATTATAAAGTTATTATTACTATCGAACAAAATACTTTCATCTTTATTATTAAATTATGTTATTGTGATGTATTGTGAAATAGTATAACATAAGATAGCATGAAAAATAACTAAAGTTTTTGTTTATTGAATTCCTAGTCCATAACGTTGCATGATTAAATCTTATGGACTTATTAATGGATTCTGATGTAGAGTGATTGCCTGAAATACAGGTTTAATAAACCTAGCTCGGGCATGTCCCTAACTTTACATGATTCTCTGTATAATAATACGTTCTGTATGACCTTATGTATATTTTTAGTCACACATAATACCTAGCTGTTATTTAGGCAATAAGATATGTATGTATTTCTATAAGAATATTTTTGTAGCTTTTATTTTACAATGTTGTGTAAGTTTTTGAATAAAGATTTTTATTATTCCCTTAAAAAAAAAATGTTGTCCAAGATATACTTAGAAAGCACATATAACTTAGAAAGTTTACATTGCATGCCTGATCTGGAATCGAATAATATTTTCTTTTATTTGTTCTTATTAGTGTCTTAGCAATGAGATTTATCTGTTCTGTTATTATAAAGATTCCGTGACCTATTTACAATCCTCAGGGGTCGTAGAGCTGAGTTATCTCAATGTCTCAACATAGTTGTTATCATTCTAATTTAATTTTAACTCGCGCAAAGCGAATACTGTACAAGCACTCGATAGTGTTTTATAAATTTTGATGAGCCTTAATGCTTTAGAGATAAAGTTGAAATTCTAATAAAAAAATTACAGAATCTAGTAGCTTGATGTGCTGTCGGCTGTACAAACGCATTTTATTTTTCTTTATTGGTTTATAGTCTTTTAATTTAATCGATTTCGTGACTACGACTTTGTCATCTAAGTTATTTTTTTTAACGTTGCCCCACACTAGGAATTTCTCCTGTATCGTGGGTGCGTACAAACATATAAACTCTCATACACACATATTTGTAGGTCATACAAATATTTGTTCCGTGCGGTATTCGAACCCGAGACACGAAGTGAAGCAGTCAATAGCTTAACCACTGCGCTAACCGTGCAGTGGTTAAGATTTACAAGATTTTTGATCGTTATGCCTGTAAAATAAGAAAATCGTAGAAGTGTCGATATATCACCCTGTGAGCAATATCGACTTTGAGATAACAGTGACATTTGGCGCTCTAAACACCAAAGCCACCGAGTCGACGGCATATGTCGGCAACATTTTGCCGGCGGGTAGGTGGCTTCAGTCATTGCAAGTAGTAAACCTTAGCCGGCGGCATGTCGGCGGCTTGACTTCAGAAACTTATTTGACAGTTAAAATACTAGCACGTCGCTACAGCTGAAATGTCGCCGGACAACTGATCGCTTGCGTACGCTAGCCGCCAGCCAGCCGCCGACGTGTTGGCGGGCATCACGCGCCTCCTTAGGTTGCCGACATGCTTTTTCAACATACGCCGGGTTGTGTCGGCGGGCTGTGCCGCCGGGCCGGCTGTGGTGCGTAGAGCGCTTGAACACACTGTGGACAAGTATTTAAGATTTTTTACCCTGTTTGTTTAAAGGCACATATTTTTCAAAATGGCTGTAAATGATTTACTTATTCTCTGTAAGTCTGTATGTGTAAACACTTAAAACATGTCAAACATTAATTATCATTACCATCTCTCACTCACTCCCTAGGATCTCCACGACGACCCTCCCGCATGCAGCAGTTTCCGGCGATCTTTACCAGGTCGTCGGTCCACCTTTTCGGGGGCCTACCAGTGGCGAAGGGTGAAATTTTGACAAAGGGAAGCCGGTCCAAAAAAATAAACACTTAACCACTTACCTACTGTAGGATAATATAGAGATCAAGAGACCGACTCAAGACTAAGTTTAAAATGTGAGCATAGCATGGAATAAACATCGCCATGGGACAGATTTCACGAACTTTAGTTTGTAAACCACCGTGCTCTCCAGACATAACTGCCGCACCATCGTAAGACTGTCCAATTAATTTATCTTTACAACGAAAGTCATCGAGAATACCGAGTAACATGGTGGTCAAAAGCCCAGAAAACGCTCTTCAATTCCACTGCTGGACAAGTACCGCAATATAACAGTCAATTGTTCCCTGTGACTGACGTCCGGCGTTTCGTCGATCATAACCGATACAAATGAAGCTGAATTTATTTCCGACTTTATCTCGTCACGCATAGAAGACGCGATACAATGAATTAAGTCATTTTGGATGTCACTTGAAAGTCCTGAAAATACAGAATTTTGGGTCGAGGAACATTGCTCCAAATGAGAATCAAGGACTGTATCGTACTTGCAATAATTTAACGTTTCAATGTAATTTCCGCGATTGTCCGAATCTGCTCTTTCATTGTGACCGCGAAATGGTAATTCTTGCTTCCCCAAAAGAATGACCGTGTCAATAAAACGTTTCATTAACTCGCGATTACGGTCAACTTTTCTGTTATGTACATCAAAAGCGTTGGAAAAAAATGACTCGATTCTGCCATTATTTCCAAATTCGTGGAGTAACAAGCAGCTGCGGATGTGTTTTTTAGTCTGAATGTGTTTTTTGGCTGAGTTAGACAAATTATTAATATCCATAAAACCCGTACTGCTCCAAACAGATTTCGAATCAGAAAATAACAAACACGGAAAACAAAACATTTTGTTCAGTTTGCAACTGCCTGTCGTCCATGTATATTTATCATATAACGACGCGTGAAATGTTTAAAAAATCCATCTCCCCTTTTGCAATCAATAATCATGTGTGGGAGTGCTCGATCTAACTGAATAACATGCTTCTTGTATGCATAACTTAGTTTTGAAAATGAAGTTTCTTTTGTAAGCAGGTAGTCTGTTGAGCAGCACTCTATATGAATTAAAGCCATAATAACAAACAAAATCCACAGTATTTAACCAAATCTGCGATTAAATTACCTTACAGAATCAGTCACAGTTTAAATAACACAAATATTAAAATATAACAAACGAAAAACTCACGCACCAGTGGTATAGGAACACATACTAACAATAATTTATTTTCAACTAAACGAAATGGAACACGAAAATATGCCAAAATAAAAAGAATATGACTTGCGAAGGATTTCATTATAACGCTAATTCTTTTTAATTTTGTCGTGTTTCCTTTCTAGTAGTGGCGTGGTTTCTTTGTCTCTTTCTAATAGAGGAGAGGAGAGAACTGCAGGCCGTTTGACATTAGCCTATATTTATCAAGTTTTACCGACGGTTAGCGAGCATTAGAAAGAGATGGTCTGACACGCTCTGTCTCTTTTCGCCTCATAGTAAAACGTTGACCGAGGTAAGCTGTAATTCGTCGAGTTGCCTTCAATGTAATGTACGAAAAATTGAAGCGCTGATTAATTTACGACTATAAAATGAAATGTGATACTTAGGGTATTGCTAAGAATTACTATTGCTATTGTAAATCGCGCAGGCATTTGATTAATAATACTTTGTTAATGAAATAGAATGTAAATACTTTTGTATGAATATGGAACTGATTTTTGAAAGGTAATCCGGTGGGAATCGGCTTGTATGGACTCTTCGCCACTGGGGCCTACCCACGCTGCGTGGTCGCCACTCGAGAACCCGTCGGCCCCATCGGGCATCGGTCCTACGGGCAATTTGCCCGGCCCACTGCCACTTAAGGGCGCAATTTTTCGGGCTAAGTCGGTTAATCTCGTTCCTCTACGGATCTTCTCATTTCTGATTGTCAACGTAACTTTCATTAAATTAGTTAGATGATTTAGGCGTATCTATCTGACTGCTAGGATAACTGATATCAATGTAAACCAAAGACATTAAAATTTAATGTAAACAGAACACACAAAAACACACTTTACGGAGTTAGGTTAATTTTTGGTCTAAGTATGTCTTAGTAACATACTAAGACCAAACCGCTTAAAGTATGCCACGCTTCCGAGAAGTTAACGTTAAAACTTGATCACGTAACGTACATATTTTACGAACTTCCTTACGTCTAGTTACATAGTTGTTTGATTGCTTGAAACTTTCAGTGTGGTTATCGCCAACATTGAAGCTACAAGATTTACGCAAACTAAATAAATTTAAAGTTCTTGATTGTAGGTATATTGTTCGGCATTGATCTTTTTCCTAATCTCTGCACTATGAGTTTATGTAGTATATGGACAGTATGTAACCAAATATGAATAATAGGAAAAATAACTCTAACTGCAACATAATAGATTTCAATTTGCGATACAACTGCAAACATTTTTATGGCCTAAATTCCTCGTAGCTATCGTCCTAATAGAAAGCGAATGCGCGATCATCGTAGGTCGTAGGCGTCTTTAGTACTTACTTGAGGATAGGACATAATCGCATTATTGAAAAACGATAAACTACGTAAACCGAAATATCCACAGAACAACAATCTTATTCAAACATCTGCACATTAATTGCGTTATTTAAGAAAAAATATTGTAAATTGGGTACTACACAGTACACAGTAATCTCAATGTAAATCGTTTTGAAGGATATCGCTAATCCATTACTTGATATGTTCCAGAAATGTGTCAACTCAACAACATAAATAATGCATTGAATGTGGTTGAACAGTCAAAATGAAACCCATTGCTATTGATAGTTCAAATCAAATCAAAGCATTTGTTTCAAATAAACCAGTTACAGGCACTTTTGAATTGTCAGAAGGTCGGTCAGTCAGTAAGGAGATGGAGAAGAACGGGCAAGAAATTCCATGGACACTTTTTTAAATTATCAAGCTATTGATACCAATATTTGATTACATTCATTTTGAAATCAATCGTGTGAGAACGATGCGGAAATATATTGTACGCTAAGAGCGTCCATTATGGAAACACACACAAAAAAAAAACAACAAAAAAGACTAACCCAACAAATAGATGCTTTACAGCAAGTACATTGTGCTCACACGTGTGCCATGCAATTATACAATACTAAGAAATTGAATCTACACAATGCAAAGATAGTTTTTGTCCAAGGTTCAGCAGCTTCAACAGTGTTCCCGAATGCTAAGTTTAGCTCCTGTGTAGCCGCACCAGTGCCGAATACCCCTGTCAGCGATGCAATTCTGTAACGTACAATATGCTTGGCTACGTAGTGTGTACTGGCTTTGAGTAAAAAAAAAAAAAAACAAACAATTACAAATTAAAACTACAAGAGGAAAAATCAAAGAACAATCAGTGTAAGTATAGAAATCGGACGCAGCTCAAGCCCAAGCCTTTTTGTCGTCAATACGTTACGCAATACGGTACGTACGTTATGCAATAACCCTTCTGAAGCTAGGTAGTACGAGGGATATTTTCTGCAAAAATGTCACTGTGAAAACGTATCTGAAGTAAGTTTGAATAGCATATCTATTGTTAATCCTTAATATCATAAAGAATAATAGCTCACTTTATTTAGGTTTTTATAGATTTTCAAAAAGTGTGGGTAAAGGAAAAGGCAAAAGGTACTTGTTTTGATTCATAGTAGGTACACATTGGACGTAACGGTGTAGATCCCCTACCGTTCAATTTCCCATAGCCTTGTAGAGTTTAGAATCGTTATTTTTATTGCACTGACATTATTATTTGTCATCCGGTCATCAGAACGGATGACGAATTGATGTGAAGAATAAACATTAAGTGATCTCACTCGTTGTGAATTAGATTCGGTTCAGGTGTATTTAATTTAATAAGGGCGGATTTTTCAATAGCCAGGTACCTTTTATGTGGTTATGGTATATGTGGCTGGTACTGCAAAATGCCACCTGGCTACTTTGGAATCAGTAGAGAGGCGTGCAAAGAGGCTAATTGGCGACCCAGATTTAGCTCAAAACGGTCTTCAAAGCCTGGAGCAGCCTGCCGGTGTTCTATAGGATGCATTTTGCGGAGGAATTGCATGATTTCATTCCCCCATTTCGGTTCCATCATCGGACGACCAGACGTACGGCGAGTTTCCACCCTTACGTTGTTAAAACCACAACGATCCGAACGAAGCATTTCGCCTCGTCTTTTATACCGCGTACATCAAGGGACTGGAACAATGTCCGGCGGCGGTGTTTCCGTCGGACTTCAATTTGGGTGTCATCAAAGAGGCGCTTAATAAAATAGCGCGATTTGCTATCAACAATTGCATTACTGCTTGCCATCAGGCGGGATTGCGGTCAAGCACTAATTTATAATTTACTAGCTGACCGGCAAACGTTGTTTTGCCATATAAACAATAGATTAAATTACTAAAATGGCTATTAAAAAATAAGAGTTGATCGTAGAAGGGTGAAAATTGGGGATTGTATGTATTTTTGTATGTTGTATCATAAAAAAATAGAAATTAAAAATTTTGTCTATAAAATAAAAAAAAACAATTAGGGGTGGACTACCCCTAACATTTAGGGGGATGAAAAATAGATGTTGGCCGATTCTCATAGATACCGGATAAGCACAAAAAATTCATCAAAATCGGTCGAGCCGTTTCGGAGGAGTTTAAATCCGAACACCGTGACACGAGAATTTTATATATTAGATAAAATAAAAGACAATATCAAAAGGCTGTGGAGGCACGAGGAACAGGGAGTAAAGTTCACTCATCCTCCAAAGAAAAGGGAGGATCCTTAGATCAGACGGGTGTTATGTCTGGCGGGCACTTGCCATAAGCTCGATTTTGGGAAGAGAAGAAAACGAGAAGTAGATTTCGTGAGACGTCAATATGACGCCTTGTTCGCATGTGGAGTTTGTAGATACCACTACATGACAAAAGATCTCGCAATATTTATTATTCAGGTATTAGTTAGCATATTAGTAGAAAATCATTTTAGAATTTGAAATTCTTGGGAATGGTTACCAATATTGTCAGCACCGACTTAGGTTGCAAGTCGGGATTTCGAACCCAGAAATGCTTTTACTTTTAGTACATCCATGTACATTTTTTCATCGCCACTGCTTTTGCTTTGAAAACAGCGAAGGATTTTTTTTTTTAATAATTATAAAGTAGCGCTTGACTGCAATCCCGTCTGATGTTAAGCAGTGATGCAATCGTTGATGGTAAAGCGCACTAGTTTATTAAACCCATTCTCTTAAAAAACTGAGTGAATAGGAAGGAAGACGGCAGTTGAGCGAGGTGGTACAATGTTAATCCCAACAACACGACCAACGATGGTGCGCCAGAGGGAGATTGATGTGGAGACTTTCCACGACCAAACTCCCGACACAACAACACTTGGCTCATCGTACCCAGCACACATCGCAACACAACTGCTCAGACCCGTCCTCCGAACGGCTTCACCAGACATCATGCCGGAACACGACGAATCGCTTGGCGGCAAGAATTTGTCTGGTGGGTGGTAACTTCTGCCGGCAGCCGATGAGAAAACTGGGGACGTGTCCTAGTATCAAAAATTCCGAATATATGTGACATATACCAACCCGCATTGGGCCCGGCGTGGTTGATTACGGTACATTTCCTCTAATAGGCTTTTTAAAATTATAAACTAGTGTTTGACCACAATCCCGCCTGATGGTAAGCAGTGATGCAATCATTGATGGTAAAGCGTGTTCGTTTATTGAGAGCATATTCGCTCAAAAAACTGAGGGAATAGGAAGGAAGACCGCAGTTGAGCGAGTTGATGCAATGTTAAACCCAAAAACACACACGACCAACGATGCAGCGCCAGAGGGAGATCGATCTGGAGACCCTTCACGACCAAACTCCCGAGACAACAATATTTGGCCTGCAACTGCTCAGACCCGTCCTCCGTACGGCTTCACCAGACATTATGAGACTTGACTGGAACACATCGAATCATTTGGTGGCAATACTTTGTCTGGTGGGTGGTAACTTCTGCCGGCAGCCGACGTTATGGCCTATCACCGAGAGTCTGTAGTCTCATAATTTCAAGAAGACATCACATAGATTTTTAATTTTAAAACATCTACTTCAATGTTAATTTTGATTATAATTGATTTGAACTGACTGATTCTTTTTGTAGGCCTTATGGTAAAAATACTTAAAACATGTAAATTTTATACATAAAACCATTGTAAGAATGTTACAAAATAAATATTTTTAAAATTTAAATTTATTACTGGGAATTACCATTAAAAATTCCAATCTACTTTTCGACTTTCGCACAGGATATGAATCTACCTACGTGCATGCTTGGACAGAATATTACATCATAGTGAAGCTAGAATCGCTGGCTTAATTAGCAAGAATATGGCCAATAAAAATATATTTAAAAAAACAACAAACGAATTACGTCTTCGCGAAAGAAATAAAAAAGTGACGATCTGGCGACAGCGTCTCGTTTTAGTAAAAATACTTCACGGATCTATGAGAACATATATGGAAATAAAAACAGTTTGTTTACATTAAAAGTGATGAATCATATGTAAATCCCAAGTACGCATTCCGACGCTGCCTGCGACCTTCGTTAGGCTTCTTACACACCTTACGACTGAAGTAGCGATGTATGATGTATGATGTTAATTGTGTCGCATTCCCAGTATAGTGCGATTTTTAATTCGAGTCAGTAAAATGACAAGTGCAACTGTCACTGATACAAAAAAGGCTGACCCGCTACAATAGTGATGTTCGGCAATCAATAGACTTAAAGATTTAGTCATGCTTTATTTTATTAGGCATCAAAGCTGTTTTTATTGTAAATATGTAATACACACCGTACTAAATAATATAATATTGGAAATATGGATCTTACCAGCATATTAAAATTGCTCACTATAACATTATTACAATAGCAGGGGAAAAATGCTTAAAGTGATTCTGAGGAATTAAGTAAAAACAATACAAGTAATTTTATACATTTTTATTCTTTATGTTTGCTATTGATTACGATTCCAATTCTGAATCGGTATATTCTGAATCGAAATCAGTTACTTTTATAATGAGTGAATCCACACATTCATCTATGATGTGGTCGAGTCATTTTGTCTTCAATTTTCAGATGACACTTCCTTCAGGCCTTCTTTAAATAATATTTTTACGTCCTTTATTTTAAAAATGTTATTGTTCTTGGCGACGTACCCGATTGCTTGAGACCAAACTAACTCTATTGGGTTGACCTCACAGCGATAGAAGGACAGATGCAGGATTGTGACACCGTATTCAGCGACTAACTCTTCCATAGCATAGCGTTCCTAATTAGATTTTTGTAACTTTTTTATTTCTATTAACTGAGCCATTAACATTGTAGGTTTTTATAACATTGAATTTGATATAACAGTGTTTTATGTAATATTTAATTATTTAGCGCATGAGTGTTCTGTTTAATTAAAATTTTATACCTATTTTTATTTAAATAAATGCGATTTGATATTTAATAAAAAAAAAAATAATCTCGGCTAAATTTTTAATTGTAAAAAGCCGATTTCACCACATCACTATTTATCTATAATAATGTTAAAAAGCTGAAGAGTTTGTTTGTTTGAACGCGCTAATCTCAGGAGCTACTGGTCCGATTTGAAAAATTCTTTTTCATTGGATAGCCCATTAATCCAGGAAGGTTTTAGGCTATATAACATCACGCTGCGACCAGTGGGAGCGGAGCATAACTAACTCCACGCCGACGAAGTCGCTGGCAGCCGCTAGTTTAGGATAAAAAACCTGCAACAGTGGAAATGTCATTTTACTGACTCGAATTAAAAATCTCACTATAGGTTATTGCATTATTAATGAACCCTGGAAACATGCAAATGGCATAATAATATAATTGTTGTTTGTCTCCTAAATCTTTTCCTCTTACCACTAGGCTCACCATAACTGTTAGCACGTATAGTTGGGTCCAAAAGTGGAGTACCACTTTTGACACTTATTGTTATAGAAATAAAGTTCAATATCATAATAATTGTTATTTTTGTTAGTGGTACAAAAGGTTTTGGCAATTTATTATTAGTTTTTATATTTATACTGATACATGTGTATGAATTAAAACTACTATGTAAAACGACTATGTACAAAATAAAACTGAGCTTTCGTAGTTTGCAGCATGAATCAGGCGGTATTTAAAACTAGCTTTCCGCCCGCGGCTTCGCCCGCCTGTATTTCGGTTATATCCCGCTTTTTAGATTTCCCTCGGGAATACAAAGTACTCTATTATTTAATCTGGACTTCTAACTTTACGTCTGCAAAATTTCAAAGCAATCGGTGTAGTAGTTACGGCGTGAAAGCAGAACAAACAAACAAACTCACTTTCCGTTTTAATTTTAGTAAAGATAATCAAATTTTATCGATACATATATGCAAAAAAAAGAAACACATTTCGATATTAATATAACAGGGTCTTCTAATTATAAAATACCTATCTTTTAATTATTGAACACTGTACCATATACCAATCCCAAAATCAACTTTTCCAAATTGCGAATTTTTTGAATTACATACCTGCCCATTTATACATGAATCATTTTAAGTAGTCGAGAGCAAACTAAATAATCGCATAAAATATCTGAAATCGTAAGTGTGTAAGCGGTTGTTTTGGAACAAAAACAAGATCATGGTCGGCATGTGGTCATTCGGACTCACGGATGGCTCGAAACTACACATAAATAGCGGTGCGAAACTGGTCATACCAAACGTGAATAAAATATTATTTGTTTGTAAAAAAACTAAACAGTTCTTCAGCTCAGCGATTTTCGGTTGTTTCAAGCAGTTTTCTCACTAACTTTGGACTTTTTTTCACACAAAATGGTGTCAAAAATTTTAATACTTGCCTTGATTGTTGGGAGCGCCAGTGCTGCTACATGGTTACGTTTGCTTCCCGAGAAACCAAGTGAACTAGGTGAGTTTTGTTTTTGAAGTGAAACTTCTTTAGGCACGCTTGACTTGGGGAGTAAACTCGCGAAAGCGTTACGAAAAATATTACAAAAATGATCGGGCAAGGCGAACGGAAAGCAAAGTATAGTCCTATTTCGTCTGTAATACAACGAAGCAGTTGGCACATGTAAATATTGCATGACATGCCGTGTATAAAGTTGTGGGTTCGCATCTCGCCGAAGATAATGTATATTTTTTGGATCTTTTTAAGATTTGTTAACAATTGAGTCGAGTATGAAGTTGTGAGTTCGCATCTCGCCGAAGGCAATATATATTTTTTGGATCTTTTTAAGATTTGTTAACAATTGATTACCTAAGAGCACAAATAATTTATAAATTTCGTTCTGTTCTGGCCTTTATATTGTTTTATATATTTTTGCTGAACATTTCTGATATAATTGAAAGTATAGAAGTTTGAAGATATCGTCACAATACGATAATTGGACACAAAGTACAAATTGCTTTCGAGCAGGCGCGTGCGCTCCTTAGAAGCAGATAAGCATTGCATACCCTAATAATTTTCTAAAAAAATATATAATAATTACATTAAAATAATTTATATACTACAAACTTAAAACTGAAAGACTGTTGATAACACTGCCATCTATTGGGGCTAATGCAAACTACTAACACACATTACAATGCTGTCCGCGCAACTCAACTTCGTCACGACGCTCGCGCCAGTTCGCGTAGCGACATAAGCAGTTACTAATGTGCCTCTTCCATACGCGTCTGTGAATAAAATTATTTGCTTGTGTGCATAATCTTTGCGTACGTGGGCGTGTAATTTCATTCAAATTTTTAGGCCGAACAAGCACAGCTTCTAATAATGCGGCGAATTTAAGAAGTTCACAAATATAGCATGATTGTTGATGAAATATAATATAAAATTTTACGTAATCATCATAGTAACAATATTAATGTATTTTGAAATAATCTTTTTTTCCCGCGAATTAATTCCAACTTTCCCGAAATTCGGTAATTTGTAAAAAGTGACAACACTATTTTGACGGTATTATTATAAGCGATGCGCCAACATGCCGCGTGCCCTGCCTCCCGCCGCCCGCGTCAGGGTTGCATACCGCACATGTATTACGTTAACTCTTTATGCGAAATAATATTAATTTTTTGAAGTGAAACTTCTTTGCGCACGCTTGACTTGCGGAGTAAGCTGGCGAACGCGTGACGTAAGCGTTACGAAAAGTGATCGGGCAAGGCGAACGGAAGTTAAGTGGGGGATATAAGCACAGAGGCGCCCGTGGCGCGAGCTTAGTACTACAAGGTCTACAACGAGTTATTTTTTTTTTTTTCAATAAAAATAGAAGATCTATGCAAAAATATTAATTTACCAATGAAACCATGAAATAAATTTAAATATTTATAGAAAATTAATATATGTATATGTGTATACATGTATATATTGTACACACATATATATATATATATATATATATATATATATATATATATATATATATATATATATATATATATATATATACATAATTACATACAGATGGAGCGAAAGAAGTTTCACTTCAGTCGTGTGGTCATAAGCACACTCGTATTTTTTTTTATTCTTCTCTTTTTGACTTAAAGTTGATATGAACAAAGTCATATTTTTAGTCTAAGACAAAAGTTTAGCAAAATTCACTATGTAACAACAACATCCTGCTCGTTTATTAACTTGTTATCAGGTTGTAGATGATTAGGTATTATATGTTGATGTTGATATCTTTTGTTCAAAATATATTTTGCCACATAATATAACTATATAAATAATGCAATATGAACGGAGTATACAGTAGAGATATTAAATACATAATAAAAAATCTTTACTGTCAGCTGTGATATAATTATGTAGTTATAATTCATTTATTTATTACAAAGTTGTACCCCTGATGACAGCACATCATGTTACTATAATCTTCAATTTTATGGTTTTTCTAAATAAAATCTGAGTTACATTATCTTAAATCAT
Organism: Sesamia inferens; assembly: GCA_037179545.1. Taxonomy (NCBI): domain Eukaryota; kingdom Metazoa; phylum Arthropoda; class Insecta; order Lepidoptera; family Noctuidae; genus Sesamia; species Sesamia inferens. The sequence continues at coordinate 9,287,323 of CM073929.1, read as the reverse complement.
AAAAGAACCCAGAATTCAGATTTTATTTTAAAAAATCAGTGACTGTTTTCCAATATAGCCTATATTATATTACCCCTATAAAATTTCATAATTTCGTTTAGTAACGGTCTTTAAAGGTGCGATAATTTAATTTTACTCTGTATTAGTAAAGACACAGTGGCTGTCACTGTGTCGTGTTGTGTCGTGACTTGGGACCAACCAATCAAAAGAATATGTTTAGGACTACGTCAAATACAAAAGAGTTTTGTTGGTTAGAACTGCATCACTCCACAACACAACACAATAAAATGGCTGTGGCTTAATAGGGATGTGTCCAAGGTATGAAAATCAAAAAATAATTCGTCCATCTTATAGATAACAAAAAAAATTAAGACCCGTATTTTTATTTTGTCGAAATTACCAAAAACTATTGAGATATCGCGTATTAAAGTTACGGAGTTTTTGTGCGGAGTGGACATTTCAAATTAATATATCTTCCTAAGCATTTGAATGAAAGAATAAATAAAAAATACTTGCCCAATATTTTTTATAAATCTGTCTGATGGACATTAAATTATTTTTAGGACACAACCCAATTATAAACATATTCTACAAATAATAATCAAGTATTATTATAAGTGTCAACGTGCGTTGTGCGTGTAATGGTTATTTCAATACTGAATCAAAACCAGAATTTTATTGATGACGCAACTACAGCTTTACTGTTTTGTTTTGAAAGAAATCCGAATTTAAATCGTGTTTTAACGTGGCACGCCAACCGGAATAATAAAAGACGAGTTTTTTTTTTCAATCAATTAATTAACAAACATGTCAGCTTTTACCTATTATCAGATATTTTTGTTATAGAAGTTCAATGTTCATAACAATCGGAGACATGTATAGATATAATCCCCCTTATTCATAAAAGATGTTTATAGTTAACTAGTGATTAGCGATTCTTTAACCATACATTTTAGACGTTTGCACGTCACTTAACTTTAATCTTCGTTTATGAATAAACCCCTTAAACACTGTGGTGTATATTCATAAAGGATGACTTAAGTTAAGCGACGTTAAAAGGTCAAAATTGAATGGTTAAAGAATCGCTAATCACTAGTTAACTTTAAGCAGCCTTTCTGAATAAGGGGTATATTATTAGGCGCTAAAACCCTTTATTTTATTTGAAATTATTGCCACATATCCTATTATTTTTATTGGGTACGACAGTTCTAGATAAATTCAATAATATTATAACAGAAATGACTGATTAAAAGCTAAAGGAAAAAATCTTGAGGAAACATAGGCTGTTAAGTCTGAAATCGCCAACCCGCATTGAGCAGGCGTGCTGATTACGCTCAATCCTTCTCTGTATGAGAGAAGATCTGTGCTGAGCAGTGGGACGATAAAAAGGTTTATGATAATGATGATAACACATAACATCGATTCCTCATTATTTTCAAATAGTCGAACTTGTATTCGCACTGATAAGTCTTACAAAGGGGTGTCTTATTACCCAGTAATTGTGTAGCGTTGTGTGAGATAGGCAGTTGCTCAATGTAGAATACTGGTATTCAACTGCATCCGGTTAGACTGGAATCTGACCCAAACATAGCTAGGAAAAGGATAGGCAGATAATAAATTCGCACTGATAGCCTTCAAAAAGTTTAGTAATATGTTATTATCATCACCTCAATTATGTTTTTCTGAAAGGTTGGGCAGAAGTCAACCTACAGTACACCCACGACACAACGACAATCAATACTTATCTAGTATAAGCTGACTTCTTACTTTACAAAAAGCTTATGCAGTGCGAGGTCAATTAAAACTGGTAATGAATTATGTCGTAATGTGTACGATCTAAGAATATTTTTGGGCCATAATATTGCTTATTATTGTGGTACTCGGCTTAGAATAGTGCTATAACTTATCCTCCCATGGGTGTCGTATGAGGTGACTAAGGGAACTCTCACCAGGGAAGTGGGCAGCAGCGCTTTTCCTGTAGAATATCAAACTTCTGCAATCCACAACCCGCCTGCCAAGCGTGGGGATTATGGAAAACCCATTGTAATGAGAGCCTTGGGCTACCCCAAGGCTCTCATTACAATGGGTTTCCCATAAGCCTTTGTCTAGCAGTGGATCTATACAGTATGTTAAGAAAACCCTGTCCGACCCGTGAAGGTGTTGTTAGGCTTCGATAACTGATGCTACTAATGCATACAAAACCGGGCTAAACTTAAAAAAATATATTATTTCTCAAAAGGAGGCAACTTAATAAATGTGCGTTATGCACCCTTCCGCGAGCGGCGGGCGGCAGGGCACGCGGCACGTGGTCGCATCGCTATTCGCTCATAATAATACCAGTGTTGTGACTTTTTTAAAAATTACCAAATTTCGGGGAAGTTGGAATTAATTCGCGGGAAAAAAAGATTATTTCAAAATTCATTTGTATTGGTACTATGATGATTACGTAAAATTTTATATTATATTTGGTCATGTGTTTACCTAAACATTATTATCCTTATGGGTCGGATAGGGTTTTCTTAACATACTGTATACGCTGAAGAAGAAAAAATATTTGTTCAAAATCTGAAAATCAATAAAACGAATAATATTCTGACATCGACAGGGTAAACGGAAAAATAAACTACATACTAAATGATGACTTTTCATTTTATTTTCAGCACACAAAGAAGGCTGTTACATTGAAGAAATAAACGACGTGATACCCTTCAACACTGACGTCAGCCCAGTAGGATATTGCTACACGATATACTGCTCAACCAGAATGATTGACTATGCCTCGTAAGTAAATTTATTTATACCTCATATGAAATAAAAATAAGCAAATTGGAGTCCACATTTCCTAGCTGGCTATCAAATCTCCTTTAAAACCCAGATAATTATAATCTTTGTGAGACCATGCGAGGAACATTTAGATTATCTACCTTGACTAGACCACGTAGTACCACGTAGTAGGACCATGTAGTGTCTCAAATGGTGTAGTAGTGTATTGATAAGCAATGAAATTTTTCTTGGTAATAAAAACATGGCTAAAGCATCTAAAACTTTAACAAGTTTAGCGCCGGTGAGCCTTTGTTTTTTTCTAAAATGTAAACATCATCTTTTGATACAGCACCCTAATTGCGTATTGCACTATTGCAATCAATTGGAAATATTTTGAAGCAAATTGCTAATCCGTTGCTCTATGTGTTCGTAAAATGTAACTGCTTAACAAAGTAAAAAACGCAATGAACGTTGTTGAACTGTCAAAATGAAACCCAGCTACTGATAGTGTGTTACACAATTGGCTTGTATCCTAAAAAATAATTTAATGTCCGTCAGATAGATTTATAAAAAATATTGAACACGTATTTTTTATTTTATCTTTCATTCAAATACTTAGGAAGATATACTGATTTGAAATGTCGCATGACGTCACGTCGTGGCTCAAAATATAGCACGGCGTGGCCTAATTAACCCCCACTCCGTAACTTTAATACGCTATACCTCAGTAGTTTTTGGTAATTACGACAAAATAAAAAATACGGGTCTTAATTTTTTTGTTATCTATAAGACGGACTAATTATTTTTTTGATTTTCATACCTTGGATACATCCCTATTTCTCTACTGGAGTTTTAATTACAAGTGTATACATAATGAAACCATTCATCGTCGTAGTCTGAAATAAATGAAATAATCTAAACATAACTATTTTTCTCCAGATGTGGTGCCGTGTCTACTAGTGACCAAACATGCTATGTCACTGATGAGGATCTCAGCAAACCCCACCCTCAATGCTGTCCACAAATCAAGTGTGATCTCGACAATAAACTGTTCTAAATAAGTTAATGTTAATGGTTAAGTTAAAAATCGTGTTAAACTCTTGGCGTTATTAAGACTTGTAATTTGAAAGTGTTATAAATAAAGAAAGGGGATTATGGTTTGGTAGAAATTCATGTGTGCCATATATTTATTGAATAGAGAGAATGCATTAAAAAATGTGCATGGTTAAGAAAAAAAAAATGTTGTGAAAAACCTTTTTTTTCGAACAAATGAAAAGTTGTGCGAAAATGTGTTCAAAATAATGTCACGATTTTAACAACACGATGTCTAAAGTCATTTAAGACGAATAGATATAGTTCCTTTCCAAAGAGTTTGTGTCCAAACTCTAGAAGCTATCTTGCCACCAAATTGTTGATTTAATTTATTTTTATTGAATTAGAAATTAATTTAATTATTGTAAGTGTTTTATTTGATACAATTTTATTGGGATTTATATCCTGCACTCTGAATGCAGTCCAAAAATTAATTAGAATAAATTTTAAAAGAACAATTCCAGAAATGAAAGTGCAATCACTTCATAATAGTTATGAAGTGATTGCTTCTTGACGTCATTTCCTTCAAATCTCAATTATTGCACTATCAGTTGATATGCTACAGTCCATTGGCATTTTTGCTACCTATAATAACATCAACGCGTGTATTCCTACTAGGTTGGGGGGAGATAATCAGAAAAAGATATTTATGGTTATTTGTAGACCCTTTGGGTGGAAAATATATCAAGGCTTTGGGCTGCTATTGATTTCAAATGGTAAAGACTCTCAATATTTTTACTAAGACTAGTCTAGTTGTGTAATTATAGAGATCGGAAATAACGCCATTTACCTACCTAACTTGACTAAATACCTAAACTTGACTAAAATGAAGACGAAAGAATTATTGTATACGCCATTTAACTAACAAATGTGTCAAAAAATCTAAAGTAATTTATTCAAATTAGGCTGAGAACCAGCACTTTTTGAATGTCAATATTACATATGACAGTCCCTCCAAAACGCCCGCCCCTCGTTCCTTTCTAGTGCTTTCGCTGGGAAGAAGAAGTGGTGGATTAAACTCCTCAGCAGCACAGCTCTCTGTACATAAAAAAACACATTACCTTATACAATACTATGTATAGTAATCCTATGTGTAGTAAATCCCCTCACCGGGAGGCCTGTGTACTAAAAAATATACTAGACGAAATACCTTGAAACGTACGCTATTTAGTGGTATTATTAGAAATATTTATTAGCAAAACCAATAGCATACATATTAAAGGCATATCCATATTTTTCTTCCGTCAAATCAAGTTTTGGTATTTAAGCGCTGGAATAGCCCATTTCTAAACGGGACGTTTTTTGCAAAACATTTTGTTTCAGTCGGGGGTAATTTGTCTATAAAATCTACAGATGAACCGTTAGGAGAAAGACATTTTCCCCCTTATTCATAAACGCTGCTTAAAGTTAACTAGTGATTAGCCATTTTTTTAAACATACATTTTAGACGCTTGCAGGTCACTTAACTTTAAAAATCGATTATGAATAAACCCTTAAATACTGTGGTATTTATTCATAAAGGATGATTTAAGTTAAGTGACGTTAAAAGGTTAAAAATGTATGGTTAAAGAATTGCTAATCACTCGTTAACTTTAAGCAGTTTTTATGAATAAGGGGGTTTGTGCTTGTGAGTGATCGTTTTTGTCTGTGCTTGTTATCAAACATACATAATTATCCTATAATGTGCCCACTGTTGGGACTTAGGCCCCTTTCCGTGAGAGGGAGTGGGCAGTAATCTGCCAAACTGGCCCAGTGCGGGTTGGTGTTACAAACTCTGATCGAGAGCAGGCCTGTTCCCCAACAGTAAAGGCTGATTATGTAATATTCATGTTATCATATATGTTTCGTTCTATTTATTTTGTTTGTATGAGTCTTATTACTTGAATATAACTTGATTTAATTGAATAAACACATATCATATATACAGTATGTTAAGAAAACCCTGTCCGACCCGTGAAGGTGTTGTTAGGTATCGATAACTGATTCTACTAATGGATACAAAACCGGACTAAACTTAAAAAAAATCCCCCTAAAAAATAGAAAAAAAAAATCGCAAAAAGAGATAACTTAATAAATGTGCGTAAGCACCCTTCCGCGGGCGGCGGGCGGCAGGGCACGCGGCACTATGATGATTACGTAAAATTTTATATTATATTTGGTCATGACCAAATATAATATAAAATTTAGGTAAATTTAGGTTAGGTAAACACATGTGTTTACCTAACCTTTATTATCCTTATGGGTTGGACAGGGTTTTCTTAATATACTGTATGTGCTACAATACCACACAAAAATGAGCAAAAAGCTATAAATATATTCTAAAAGCTTTTTTGTTAATTGCGACCAGTTTTATGACAAGTTGCCCATTACTATAAAAACTGAAACTATTTCAAAAATGCTCTTGTTAGTTTATTACGCGTAAACCAAGGAGTATTTGCTGGGTAATTGTTTAACGCGCTATCAGTAGTAATGGGTTGACCAGACATATATTTCAAACATATGAAAAATGGATTAGCAGTATGTTTCAAAATGATTTAAATTGAGTGCAACAGTGTATTACCCAATTACGACACTGGAAAACAAATTTAAATTTATTGTTATTTTAATTAATGTTGGAGGCATTTTAAATTGTTATAATTGTGTTTAATTATTTTATTTTGAAAGTCTGTTATATTTTACCATTGGTTAATTAGAATATTCAATATTTTACTAATATTGACAACTGTATTTATACCTATAACAAATAAAAAATAATTTAGTTCAAATTAAATCTACAGATTGTGTATACCTGTCAAAAAATCAAAATGATTTCTCGCATTTATAAAATATCGGATGCTAGATAAAAAGCAACCTTAAAAGAAGAACACCGGCCGCCGGCAGAAGTTACCACGCACCAGACAAAGCCTTGCCGCAAAGCGATTTGTTGTGTTCCGGCATGATGTCTGGTGAAGCCGTACGGAAGACGGGTCTGAGCAGTTGTGTTGCGATGTGTGCCGGGTACGATGCGAAAAATGTTGTTGTGTTGGGAGTTTGGTCGTGGAGGGTCTTCAGATCAATCTCCCTTTGGCGCAGCATCGTTGGTCGTGTTGTTGGGTTTAACATTGCATCACCTCGCTCAACTGCCGTCTTCCTTCCTATTCACTCAATCTGAGTGAATAGGTTCTTAATAAACTAGCACGCTTTACCATCAACGATCGCATCACTGCTTACCATCAGGCGAGATTGTGGTCAAGTGCTAGTTTATAATTATTAAAAATAAAATAAAATAAGGAAATAACAGTTGCCATTGAAGCAAGCAGCAGAGGGTTTAACTTTGACAGTTCAACAATTATTTACGTTGTTGAACGGACAGATTTTCAAACATATGGAGCAATGGGTTAGCAATATGCTAATGATAGTAATTAGGTGTTACTCGAAATTGGGGAGCTGTGTTATAAGGATTTTATGGCGTCTAAATGACATTAATAGAAAGAAAGAAAGAAAAAAATACAAGTGTGCTTGTGACCACACGACTATTTTCTATAAATATTTAAATTTATTTCATGGTTTCATTGGTAAATTAATATATTTGCATAGATCTTCTATTTTTATTGAAAAAAAAAAACTCGTTGTAGACCTTGTAGTACCAAGCTCGTGCCACGGGCGCCTCTGTGCTTATATCCCCCACTTAACTTCCGTTCGCCTTGCCCGATCACTTTTCGTAATGCTTATGTCACGCGTTCGCCAGCTTACTCCCCAAGTCAAGCGTGCGTAAAGAAGTTTAACTTCAATAATTGAGTGATAATAGTTGACATGCGTCACATCCACGTAAAACGGCTCAAAAAAGCTCAAAATCGAAAGGCGTCGTTAGTAAAATTTATGATAAATTGTATTGTTAAAACAATATGGCGGTATTCGTTCTGAAGTCCACGCGCCAAAGAATCTTGTATGAACTACAGCACATCATGCTATTTTTTTATTTATTGGGTTTTCATTTTTTTTTTTAATAATTATAAGCTAGTGCTTGATCGCAATGCCGCCAGATGGTAAATAGAGATGCAATCGTTGATGGTAAGGTGCGCTAAGCTTATGAAGCCGATTCACTAAAAACAAAAAAAAACTGAGTAAATAAGAAAGAAGACGGCACATGAGCGAGGTGATGCACTGTTAAACCCAACAACACGACCAACGATGTTGCGCCAGAGAGAGATTGATCTGGAGACGTTTCACTACCAAACTCCCGACACAACAATATTAGGCGCATCGTACTCGGCACACATCGCAACACAACTGCTAGGACCCATCCTCAGTACAGCTTTACCAGACATCATGCCCGAACACGACGATCCGCTTGACGGCTAGACTTTGGTGGGTGGTAACTTCTGGCGGCAGCCAATGTTATGGCCTACTACTGAGAATAGCGAAATACGGGGCAATTTTATTGCTAAAGTATTAAGGCTCAAGTTTGAATGTGAATATTTGACAGGTAACTTGACCTGCTTGTCGTCCGTACATAATCATAATCTGTAAAGTTCCCAATATTGGGGCAGCTCTTCCCGGTGAGAGAGTGTTGGCTATAATATACCATGCATGCCCAATGCGTGCTGGTACTCGTGGATATCACATGGGAGTTTTGGCGGGAAAGTCAAGCTGAGTGTCACGCTCGTTTTTCATTGAACTTTTAAAATAATTTATAGTGTTGTTTACTAAATAAAAGTGCGTGATTTATGTAGTAAAAAGTGCATTTAGTAAATAGTTTATAAAGAACAGTGAAATATCGCAACATAGTGGCCACATCATGACTTTGCCCCAAACCTCACTCGTAAGACGGGTCACGCTGCCGTCTTTTTCGACATGAATAATTCATAATTACTTGGCATTGGCTAAATGCATAAACCGTGCGAAGCCAAAAAATAAAGAAAAGATAATATAAAAATATTCAGTAAACCGCTGCCATCTCCTTTAACGATAACAAGCGTAACGCCTGAGAATGGAAGACTGGTTAAACCGAATGTATCCATTTAAAACTCATTGTCATCATTTAAAATAATGTTTCTGTCTGCATGAGACCGTGAACACAGTAATTAAGATTGATTAAATTACTTCACGCGTAACAGACAGGCGACCAGTGAAATGAAATGAAATCGTTCATTAAGCAAGTAGAATCACTGATCACTTTTACACGTCTTTTTTTTTAATGTTTACAATAATTTACGCTATAATTACGCATATTGCTTGATAACAATGCTTAACAGAGCGAGCAGCTCAGTCCCAAGCTTTTTTGTCTTCTAAATAATCTGAGATTTTATAATAATCCTTTTTGCAAAGTTTGGCCTTTATACAATATTTAAAGAAAACCCTGTCCGACCCATAAGGATAATAGAGGTTAGGTAAACACATGATAAAATATAATATAAAATTTTACGTAATCATCATAGTAGCAATACTAATGAATTTTGAAATAATCTTTTTTTTCCCGCGAATTAATTCCAACTTCCCCGAAATTTGGTATTTTTTAATAAGTGACAACACCGGTATTATTATGAGCGAATAGCGATGCGACCACGTGCCGCGTGCCCTGCCGTCCGCCGCCCGCGGAAGGGTGCATAACGCACATTTATTAAGTTACTTCTTTTTGCGAAATAATATTTATTTTTAAGGGGATTTCTTTTTTTAAGTTTAGCCCGGTTTTGTATGCATTAGTAGAATCAGTTATCGATACCTAACAACACCTTCACCGGTCGGACAGGGTTTTCTTAACATTCTGTATAGTTAATTATTTGAAACGTTTTTTAGTGAGATAACCCTTTATTAAGGTAGCCATGACAGTGTTTATGACGTTTGATTGACGACTTTGACAGATCTATTTTCCCGTTCTGTTCGTGGCGAGTGTTGGTTTCAGTTAATTGTGTGCCTTTAGTGATTGTTTTTGTTTTGTGTGCCATATGTTCGGAATTATTGTTTTGTGTTTGTTTTGCAGTCATCAGGTAGATAATATAAATAAGACAGCCTTAGATACATGACACGTCATTCAAATGTCACTGTCAAAATGTTATTTCGCTTATTGCTGACCACCATGTTTATCAGTAGTTGTGTTGCATGATTATGACCGAGTTAAATTGAATTTGTATAAGAACTGAGCCAAAGTATATAAAATTAACATAAAAACAGTTAACTATAATGTATACTAATATTTACATTAAGTGTACATAGTGCTTTCCCAGGCTCCATGCATTTCTGAAACATCTCCTTTAAACGTTAGAAAATGTGTCTCTAATCAAAGGAGTAGGTAGTAGGTACTGATTAAAACGAGCATTGAATTTGCTGAAGAAATTCGGGAAGACACATAACAAGTCCATGCCGCAAATATGTCAATTTATTTAAGTATATATCCCTTCTTTGACAAAAATAAATATCGTATAGTCACACAGAAAGTCGTGAGTGTGTTGCGTGTGAGTTTGAATAATTAAAAGATGTCAGCCATCAAGGTGCATTAAGATTCGTGCAAACTTTCTAAAATTTGTTGTTTCCTTATGAATGTTGGTGAAGAATAATCATGGTTTCATGGTTTTAGCTTTTGTACTGATTGTTGGTACAAGATTTACTGCTTTTTCAGGTAAAGGGAAAAAGGAATCAATTCAGAATATAACACATTTAGAAAAAAAAAGGGTACTGATGGCGCGTAGGACATATTATGAACGTAGCAGATGACTCCTTTTTTGGAGTTCTTTTTGGAAGTTTAAATTCAACTGCCCACAAGCTCAGCGTCGATTTACCACGAAGCCTTGCAGAACGTCTTTAAAACGAAATTTGATAGTGGCCTGCAAATATTGGTTAACTTTGAAGGAGTTTGGATAACAAATGAGCAAAAAAAGTAACAAGCCATCAATATTTTGAAAGAAACGGTTGTCATGGTAACGTAATAAACAGGTTTGTCAAAAAGTGTCTTAGTATTGTAAATGTTCTTCTTCTTCTTTTTCCAAGGTGAGATTCAACCTCAACTCTTGATCAATAGCCTCTGTGGCATGGCAATGGGCTCTCTGTAACAAATTATAGAAATTCTTTTAAAAATTTTATTTCACAATAATGGCGGATATTGCCAATGACAGTTGAAAAAGACGGCCGCGTGAAATGTCTGTGAGGGAGGTTTGAGGCAAAGTCATGATGTGGCCACTCTGGACCACATGATGTCGACACAATTTGTGAAATGGCTGAGCGATGGACTGCTGCGCCGCGTGTCGCGGGTTCGATTCCCGCACGGAACAAATATTTGTATGACCTACAATTAGTTGTTCCGGGTCTGGCTGATTGTGTTTGTGAGTTTATATGTTTGTAAACGCACTCACAATACAGGAGAAATTCCTAGTGTGCGCAAGGTTTTTTTTTAAAAAAAAAAAAAAAAAAAAACTCTGTTGCGATATTTAAAAAAAAGCCGTGAACTTTACAATGATTATATAATGATTTGAGATTAGAAATCAATTCAATTCATTTTAGTTAGGATTTCATTGGTGCAAATAAGTTCTTAATTCTTATTGTAAAGAAATTAGTGTAGATACTTTATTCTAATTCACTCTCAAAAATTTTGAGAGAGAATTAGAATAAGTATCTACACTAATTTCTTTACTCGGTTTACTTGGTGGTAGGCCATAACATCGGCCGCCGGCAGAAGTTACCACCCACCAGACAAAGCCTTGCCGCCAAGCGATTTGTCGTGTTCCGGCATGATGTCTGATGAAGCCGTACGGAGGACGGGTCTGAGCAGTTGTGTTGCGATGTTTGCCGGGTACGATGCGCCTAATTTTGTTGTGTTGGGAGTTTGGTCGTGGAGGGTCTTCAAATCAATCTCCCTCTGGCGCAGCATCGTTGGTCGTGTTTTTGGGTTTAACATTGCACCACCTCGCTCAACTGCCGTCTTCCTTCCTATTCGCTCAGTTTTGAGTGAATAGGCTCTTAATAAACTAGCGCGCTTTACCATCAACGATCGCATCACTGCTTACCATCAGGCGGGATTGCGGTCAAGAGCTAGTTTATATGTATAAAAAAAATATATTTATAAATAGAATGTATTAAAGAATTACTTTATTTATGGAGAATGAAACTCCAGAATAGAGTGATGTACGAAAACCAACTTAAAAGATGCGGTCTGTATTAGAACGCTTCAAAGTACTAAATTCATAAAGTTAATCATAACTCCCGTGTTAACATTATTGTCCACAATTCTGCACAAAATAGTGTTCAAATCAGAGAACAAGCAAAATACAGCCTAACCAGAACATTTTCAGCACAAGGAACAGTTTCAGCCCACCAATGACGTAATTTAATTTAATGAAAGTGTTGATTAATGCTTGTTCAACCCACCTAGTTTGAATAAGTATATTGTTTAGTGAAACTACTACGTATGAGTTTTTAATCAGGATTGATTATATTAATAATTAATTATATTAATAATTAATGTGAGAAACAATAAAAAATGTTGTTTTGGATAAGTGCGTGGTCGTAAATCATTGTTAGCCAAGTCTTATCTACACTGACGGACTAATAAACTGCATGAAAGTAATAGACTACTCTGAAATAAATATTTTAACCAAGTATGCAAACTTTCTATACAGATTTAAATTAAAATAAATTGAACTTTAAAACGGCGTAGGTCCATATCCTTAAGTTTAAGTTTGTGTACTGGAAAGGACCTTAAAGACTTTTTTGAAGAAAAAACAGAAATTTAAGGAAAATTGGTTTTAACAATAGTATACAAAGTTTATGAAAGAAAGAAAGTAAGAATTTTTTTTATTCCTCACAAACAAAACGCACTTTACAACTAAATACCATAAAATTATAATAACAAACAAAATACAGAAAAAAAAAATAATATCACCAAAAGTCTCGTACTCTAACATGCAAAACTGCCAAACTATAAACAAAGTTTCAAGGGTTTATTTATGTTTTAATAAAGACCAGTGTGTGTTGCCAGTGATGACTTACGGGACTGAGACGTGGTCGCCCACAATGGGCCTCATAGGAAGGCTCAGAGTCACACAAAGGGGAATGGAAAGAGCTATTCTCGGAGTTTCTCTGCGTGATCAAATCAGAAATGAGGAGATCCGCAGAAGAACCAAAGTCACCGACATAGCTCTGCGAGTCGCTAAACTTAAGTGCCAGTGGGCAGGGCACATTGCTCGTAGAACCGATGGCCGATGGAACAGTAAGGTTCTGGAGTGGCGGCCACGTAGTGGAAGACGTAGCGTAGGGAGGCCCCCAACAAGGTGGACCGATGACCTGGTGAAAGCCTTGGGGTAGGCCTTTTTCCAGCAGTGGACAGTGGCTGAAGAAGAAAAAGAGGAAGAAGGTGTATTACCTCCACGTGCCCTTATTACGGATTCTAATCGGTTCCGCATAGATTTTATTAGGGTAATTAAAAGATTTTTCGGAATATTGTTCCGAAAGTGCTGTTCTTAGTGTTGCCACTGTCGTGGGCACTGGATTTCTCGCATATACAGCTCTTTTTAAAATATCCCAAACATGCTGAATATGATTAAGATCCGGGTTGCAGGCTGGGCAATTCATTGTACGTATCCCAACCTCTTCGCAATATTGTCTAACTTGTGCAGCAGCGTGCGGCCGGGCATTATCATGCATTAAAGTAAAATTTTTGCCTATGAATGCCATGAAAGGCACCACGTGATCTTCTAAGATCTCTGTTATGTAGCGATGTGCAGTCAAACCCTATTACCGTTTTGACGGACCATGTCTATGAACACAAGTTCTGTTCGCCCGTTTATCGATATGCCATCCCAGATCATACACGAACCGCCTCCAAAAGGAAGACGCTCCTCAATGCAACTTTGAGCATATCGCTCCCCACGTTGACGATAGAATATTCTGCCACCATCTGCATCACATGTCCTACACTCGCCCGTGAACGCAAATTGGACAAATTGGACAGAAGAGCAATGGCTTTTCTGTCCAATGTAGGTGATCACACGCAAATCATTAACCAGCTGTTCGCTAAATTTCATACAAATCCGTTCAGTAGTTTTTGCGTGAAATAGTTTCAAACATATAGCCAAATTTTGTCATTTACAATATTAACAGGGATCACCGAATCTACTGACTCAAAAGAATTTCCAATTTCGAAATCGACATAATAAATAAATCACAATCGAGGGACTGGAACAATTTGCCAGCGGCGGTGTTGCCGTCGGACTACAATTTGAGTGTCTTCAAGGCTAGAGTGAATAGGCTCTTAATAAACTAGTGCGCTTTACCATCAACGATTGCGTCACTGCTTACCATCAGGCGGGATAGCGGTCAAGCGCTAGTTTATAATTTATAAAAATTAAAAATAATCAAGTATTTTGTTTGTTACATGGGGTTTTTCTTAAGAATGTGATGCCGTTAGTCTGAATTAAAAAAAAAAAAAAAAAAAACAGACCGGCCAGGTGCGAGTCGGTCTCGCACGCAATTAGCGCTTAAATCGGAGAACAAGCAAAATCACCAGAAAGACACACAAGGTATATTTTCAGACCACCAGTGACGTAATTTAATGAATGTTTTTGATTAATGCTTGTTCAACCCACCTAGTTTGAATATATTGTGTAGTGTGTTTATCAAATCAAACAAACTACTACGTATGAGTTTTAATCAGGATTTATGATTTATGAGAGAGGTAATAAAAAAATGTTTTGGATAAGCCGTAAAGCATTGTCAGAATAGCCTTTTTCCAACTATGGCGGGTTCTTAACCAGCTGCTCTCCATATATCATATAAATCCGTTCAGTAGTTTTGTGAAATAGTTACAAATATATAGCCAAATTTTCTCATTTACAATATTAATGAGAATCACCGGATCTACTGATTCAAAAGAATTTGCAATTTCGAGGTCGACATAATACATAAATAATTAAAATGAAGTTTATCCGTTTGTTATTTATCAACAATTTGGGGTTTTTCTCAAGAATGTGATGCCGTTAGTCTGATTCAACAAAAAAAAAAAAAACAAACGGCCAGGTGCGAGTCGGCCCCGCACACCGAAGCTTTAGTAGACACTTGTAGGTATAACTACAAATATACGGGTTTCGGAATGTTTCCTTTGCTTGTACTAAATGACATTTCATCTTGTAAATATCAATTTTCATGATTCTAGGTCAACGGGAAGTATCGTAAAGGTTTTCATTCCCTTGCGAGTGAGTATTGTCAAAATATGCAGTCTGCACGGAAAGTGCGAGGAAAGAATTATGCTCGGAATTTCTTTGCACGATCGAATCAGAAATGAGGAGATCCGTAGAAGAACCAAAGTCAGCGCCATAGCTTTTCGAGTCTCTAAACATAAGTGGCAGTCAGCGGGGCACATTGCTCGTAGAACCGATGCGACAGATGGGGCAGTAATATTCTGGAGTGGCGACCAGGTACCGGAAGACGCAGCGTAGGATGGCCCCCAGCAAGGTAGACCGATGACCTGGTGAAGGTCGCGGGAAGCCGATGGATACGGGCAGCACAAGACCGATCATTGTGGAAAGCCTTGGAGGAAGCCATTGCACAGCAGTGGACCTCTATAGGCTAAAGAAGGACGGAACATAAGCCCGTATTATTTTATTGCACTCACTGAGAAGTTTGAATCCTTCACTGCTTCAAGAGATTGCAGCCCTTAGTATTTGTGGCAATTTCAACTTGGAACACCATCATTACCTGCCTAGTCTTTCCTCAACTATGATGGCTTCCAATCTATCCGGATTCAACTGAATTATATTACAACTTAGAACGCCGGTAGTTATTTATCTCCCCACTCCCCATGTTCTTGAGAAAAAGGATATTGCCAGATGGACAACAAAGTGATCTTATAACGGTTCTGTTTTTAATTTTGAAGTATGGAACTCTAAAATTGAATTAGTTTGAGTAGAATTTTTATGAAGTGGATGCGGAACTCGTTTGACTGTCTGAATTGCTTGTTTATTCTAGTAATAATTCGGAAGACTGCTAGATGCTGTCTATTAAAAAAAAAAATAGTTATTAGACTTTGAACATTGTTTACACGGACAGGGCACAGTTATTTCAAAATTGACTTTATTTAAAGTTAAACAAATATCAATTAAAAAAGAAAAACAACCTAGTCCTTAACCGCAATCCCGCCTGAAAGTTGGAGGTAAAGCGCACTAGTTTATTAAGAGCCTATTCATTCTAGCTTTGAAGACACTTAAATTGTAATCGGACTGGAAGACCGCCGTAGGCAAAATGTTCCAGTCCTTCGATGTAAACGCCATTACGGACGAGGCGAAACGCTTCGTCCAGATTGTATTGAAGTCAACAACGTTAGGGTCGATAATCGCCGTACGACGGGTCGTCCGATGATGGAAGGGAGATGGAGGAATTAAGTCATGCTATTCCCGCGCACACTCTCCGTCACGATCGTGGATACTAAGTCGCAGGTAATAAGTTGATTTCAGAAGGACTAGCACTATTTGGAAAGGTAGACTAGTATTCCAAGTTGTAGCGTAGACTGTACTTATTTGTGTAAGAATTATGGTTACTTTTCGATAAATTCACTTTTGACGAATATATCGCAATATAATTTTACATTTCGCCTAAGCCTAATAATATCCGAGCCTGTTGTCCTGAACCGAACCGAACCGTCTGAAGTCCGGATTTGTACACAATCCGGATTTCAATAAATTTTAGATCTAAAACCCCAATAACACTTTTCCCGATCCTCGAATCGAATCCAGGAAAATAACTAAGAAACCCGAATTTCGTTTCTTTATAACGCAGTTAAAAAATACTCTGATGTTTTCGTAACAAAATAGGTACTGTCATTGTTTCTGTTAATATGTATTTGTTAATAATGTCAAGTATTTTAAACATCAATTTCAGTTTTACTAAGAAACTGTAATTACTTTTGTATAATAAAGGCGCCAAATCTTTTGTATAGTAAGGGCGCCAAGCCTTTTTGTATAATACGGATCGCTCATCCTTTCTGTATAATTATGGGCAGCCACGCCTTTTTGTGTAATTAAAGGCACCAAGCTTTTTTGTATAATTTTGGTTGCCTGGAAGAGATTGCAATAGCGATATGGCCGCCCATTGTATGTATCAAACATATTGTGTTGAATGTATTTTGATCGATGTTTGTTTTTGGTGTACAATAAAGAATATATAAATAAATAAGAGCGCCAAGCCTTCTTTGTATAATAAAGGGCGCCAAGCCTTTTTGTGGTATTCAGAGTGCCAAGTCTTTTTATATAATAATTGGCGCCAAACCATTTTGTATTATTAAGGGCGCCAAACCTTTTTTGTATTATTAAGTGCGCCACGTCTTTTTGTACTATAAAGGGCGATACGCCTTTTTTGTAATAAATATTTATAATATAATATGTGAGACTGGTTGTCAGACTTTTAGGCTCCTCACGACCGGTAATGACTGTCAAAGATCCTCTAATCACAGTTGGGACCAATCAGTTAACGTGCTTTTCAAGGCACAGGAAAGGCGTTTTGGCATATATAGATGACTAGCGGCCCAATACGTGCTTCGCTACGTATAAAGTGAAATAATAAAAACAAATTTATTGGATCATCAAAATTATGTATTTAAACATAAAACATTTTTTTATTGCTAGCAATTTTATAACTTAATCCAAAACATTTAGATTATTAAGCAAACGACTGGGGGTACCGACTCTCGAACAGGCAACATAAAGTTGACCATTTGAAAAACATGATTCCTCCAAAATCAGACCACAAACGTGAAACAATTGAGAATTGGAAGCAACCGTGGCGAGCGTAGTTTAATTGATTGATTGAACAGCGAATGTAACTCTTATTACTTAACCACAAGTCTCATTGCTTTATAATATTATATTAAATCCGGACGAAGCGTTTCGCCTCCTCTTTTATACCGCCTACTGGAACAATTTTCAGCGGCGGTGTTTCCGCTACAATTTAAGTGTCTTCAAGGCTAGAGTGACTTGGGCCAGGGTTGCGGGTTGGTTAAAAAAGAAACCGTGGCCCTGGTGCACAGGTAAGTGAAAGAACACGGGTGGGTTTTAGTCAGTAAAAGTCTGACACGCCCTTCCGCTCCGCCCAGAGCGGCAGAGGTCATTTGACGATTTCCCATCCAAAAAATGGCTAGAGTAAGCACTCTAGCCTTTTTTTAGGGTTTCGTAGCCAAATGGCAAAAAACGGAACCCTTATAGATTCGTCATGTCTGTCCTTCCGTATGTTACAGCCGCTTTTTTCCGAAACTATAAGAGCTATACTGTTGAAACTTTGTAGGTAGATGTATTCTGTGAACCGCATTAAGGTTTTGATGCAAAATAAAAAAAAAAAAAATTAATAATAACTGAAACTCAAAAATTTTGTTTTCATCAAACATATACGTGTGGGGTATCTATGGATAGGTCTTCAAAAATGATATCAAGGTTTCTAAAATATTTTTTTTCTAAATCGAATAGTTTGCGTGACAGACGTTTCCAAAGCGGAAAAAGTTGCCCCCCCCCCCTCTAACTTCTACAATAAGAAAATGAAAAATCTAAAAAACCATAATTATGATGTACAATACTATAAAAACTACTAATGAAAATTGTTTTGAACGAGACCTAGTAAGTAGTTTTTTTTAGTACCTCGTAAGTCGTAAACCGTAGTCTTTCATACAAATAACTTTAATCCTTTAATTTCATAAATCAATGGCACGAAACCCTTTGTGCGTGAGTCCGAAACGCACTTGGCCGATTTATTAAGAGCCTAATCAGGTTCTTAATAAACTAGCTCGCTTTACCATGAACGACTGCATCACTGCTTACCATTAGGCGGGGTTGCAGTAAAGCACTAGTTTATAATTTATAAAAAAAATAATTAAAATAATATATTATATTACATGCGTCACTCAAATTACTTGTAAATATGAAGTAGGTCCGCCTAATAATATTATGACATTTGGCTTCTACTTCTTAAAAGCATAAGTTGTCAACACTTTTATAGGTTTACGCCTTGTTTAATTAATTTTTATTGCTTTAGGTGTAAGTCTTGTTTTTGTTTATTAAAAACTCACAATTAACAGAAAGAGATAAGCAACAAAAACAGTTTTATAGATCCTAACCGCAAGTGTTTGTGACCTATCGATTGATGTCAATGTTACAGTAAAAATGTGCAGTTCAAGACTCCTTAGACTGAATAGAGCAAGTTTTAGACACACCGCTAAAAAGAAACGAGTTATTCGAAAGAGATACCGTGGCCTACTGCACAAGCAAGGGAAGGAAGAAGAAGAAGAAGGAACACGGGTGGGTTTTAGTCAGCAAAAGTCTGACACACCCTTACACTCAGTCCAGAGCGGGAGAGGTTATTTGATGACTTCCCATTTTTTTTTATTTAAAATATGTAAAGAAAACTAGACCAATCCGTGAAGGTATTGTTAAAATCAAACTAAAAAAATGAAAGCATTTGTTTCAAATAAACCAGTTACAGGCACTTTTGAATTGTCAGAAGGTCGGTCAGTCAGTAAGGTGAAGCTAGTCGCCCATTCCAAAGAGTAGGTACCTATGGAGAAAACGGGTAAGAAACTCCATGGAAAAAAAACAACAACAAAAAAAGACTAACCCAACACATAGATGCTTTACAGCAAGTACATTGTGCTCACATGTATGCCATGCAATTATAAAATACTAAGAAATTGAATCTACACAATGCAAAAATAGTTTTGTCCAAGGTTCAGCAGCTACAACAGTGTTCCCGAATACTAGTTTAGCTCCTGTGTAGCTGCACCAGTGCCGAACACCCCTGTCAGCGATGCAATTCCGTAACGTACAATATGCTTGGCTACACAGTGTGTACTGGCTTTGAGTAAAAAAAAAAAAACAAACAATTACAAATTAAAACTACAAGAGGAAAAATCAAAGAACAATCAGTGTAATTATAGAAATCGGACGCAGCTCAAGCCCAAGCGTTTTTGTCCTCAATATAATCCTTAACATTATAAAATGCTTTGTGACACAACTTACAAATATAGTATCGTTAAGTTAGTATCCCATAACACAAGTCTCGAACTTACTTTGGGGCTAGCCCAATCTGTGTGATTTGTACGTATATATTTATTCTATCTATAATAATAGAGAAAAAACTTTTTACAAAAAAATAATGCTTGCTTTGCTATTCAATGTCTTAGTGGAAATTCGAAAATTACTTTTTTTCACCTCATAACAATAGTGGCAGCCATAACCCATGTTAGAATAAGTTCTCATCAATACGAAAACAATCCCTATCTCTAAAACTACTGAACCGATTTTGATGAAACTTACAGTATTCCATAAGTTGAATAATACATGGTACAACAAAATAAGAATTACTTAAATCGGACTTGTAGTTCCGGAAATTGCGCGCACAAACATAAAAACATACATACATGCATACACTTGAAATTTGGCTTACATACATACGGGTCGAATTGATAACCTTTCTTTTGAAGTCGGTTAAAAAAGGTTGTCTGTAAAAGTTCACTCGTAGTGATAAAGCCGCCCACTATGTCACCCTATGTTAAATCTTCATACTTATGTTCTATAATTTAAAACAATCATATTTTATATTATTTAATAGAACAGTCTTTATTATGTACATCATAATAGTGTTATTCTATTGTTTAATCATCGTGTAATCATGATTTGAAAGAAACTTGGCGCCATCTATTAATATAACAGCACTTTGTTTTGTTTTTGGGATAAAAGGTAAAATAAGCGTGCGGGCGTGCGGTTTCTGTATTCCTGACATACTTATATGCAAAATTTCGGGATGATTGTTTTAGTGTTTTAGTGTTATGTAGTTATGTAATAATAATAATATGTTAATATAAAATTCGGTTTCTTTTCTTCTGCTTACTATCCGACTATTTCCTAAGAAGAAATAGTGAAAAAAATCTCAAGCGACTGGTTTCTTTACTTCCTTATGTACGTTATCTACATTATCTTGGTAGGAAGGTATGTAGTAAAAAACTCGCCTCACTATGCGTTTGAAGACATATTTTGCTTTGTCTAGTAAAATATAATTATGTCATTTATATAATTATAATATTATTTAAACTGTTTCTCTCAGTATGTTCACAATGAGATTCGGCATCAGAACCGAAAATAGTTACAGCCAAAAAACAACGTACCTACATAATTTGAGATAAAAAAGCCTTCCATTTAAGTACCCATGGTCGAACAAAAATGTAAAATTGATACATCAGCTGTTTTGTCCTTTAATTCGAAGATGCTCATTATAACTAATGAGATTCATTAAAGAACATGATAAATACATAGCGCCGAAAAACTGCCCTGTAGTTATTTTACACTAGTATTTATTACTGGGTTTGTTCAAAAACTTTAAACTATTTGGTTGATCATTTCTGTGTTAAGACGACAGCAGGTCATACTACCCGAAACTGACAAACATGCCCAATCAACCTTGAGCGTTAATGTTTTAGAGATAAAGTTGAAAATTTAATAAAGAAATCTGACAGATTGTAGTGCTGTCATCTGTACGATAACAACATGTATATTTCTGCGCGTTTACAAATTGGAAAATCGCCGTCCGTTATCTTGCCTTTCAATATATTTAAAACCGCGTCCTCCTGTCAATGTCATTCGAGCACCAAATGATCCTTGTGGTTTGCCACACACAGTCCGTTTACAGATAATTTATATTTGGTAAAGTATAAATTATCTGTGAACGGACTGTAAACTGTCATTTGAGACTTAGGTATTTATATCATTGGTAATGGCATCGCTGGTTTTTTTGGCGGGAAAGTCAAGCTGAGTGTCACGTTCGTTTTTCATTGGACTTTTAAAATTATTTATAGTGTTGTTTACTAAATAAAAGTGCGTGATTTATGTAGTAAAAAGTGCATTTAGTAAATAGTTTATAAAGAACAGTGAAATATCGCAGCATAGTGGCCACATCATGACTTTGCCCCTAACCTCACACGTAAGACTGGTCACGCTGCAGTCTTTTTCTACATGAATAATTCATAATTACTTGGCATTGGCTAAATGCACAAACCGTGCGAAGCCAAAAAATAAAGAAAGAAAGAATGGCATCGCTTGCCTTGTTCACAGACTGAACTAATAAGTTCTGTGAATCTTGTTCTTTCTATTTCATTTCGAAAAGGATAGAAGATTTTGTTTTTTCCTGTCGTGTGAAGATTTGTTTAGTCCCGTCAAATTATTTAGCTCCTACCGCAAATTGAGGTATTTTTGGTCGCCATGTTTTTAATCACGTCCAAAGTATCTATATCTTAAATTGACAGAACTTACGTAGTATTTTATCTTCTGTCCTCGTTTTTGAAGAACGGACTCGGAACCAATTTACGATGTGGAGGCATGAGGAACAGAGAGTAAAGCTCACTCATCCTCCATAGAAAAGGGAGGATCCTCCGATCAGACGGGTGTTATGTCTGGTGGGCCACTTGCCCAATGGTTGAAATTGGCAAGTTGTATGTATGCTAATTGCACGGTAAACTCTGATTGCGAGATGTAGAATTCGTGTGACGTCAGTATGACGCGTCGTTCATTTTTGTGGCGTTTGTAGGTACCGCTACATCGGTCCCCTCCGAAGATTGGAGGTTGATAGTGTTCTGACTTGTATCTTACGAAGCTGTGCCTCTGCCTGTGCCTGTGCCTGAGCCAGTTATACAACATTATTTTTTGTTTATGCAAAACCCAAAACGCGTGTCCAGTATTTTTAAGTAAAGAATCTATGTACAAAATTTCAAAAAGATATCATGAAAACCACAAAGTTATGAACTTTCTTGGTTGTCCCAACAAAAATATCGTCAACGAACAGCTAGCCCGCCCGCGCCTACAGCGCCGCGGCGTGGGGTTGTCGGTGCGTTGGCCTGTATCAGCTGTGTGATCCGTCAGATGTTTTACGCGCTCGCTAACCACACTGCAACAATTTCTAAATGTAATTGGGAAAAATATAACATGGTGTAAAAAAGATTGAAATTGATTCAGCATCCTAATTGCGTAACACACTATTACTATCAAATCTATCAATTGGAATCATTTTGAAGCATAGTGCTTATCCATTGATTCATGAATATATTCGAAAAATGTGTCAGCTCCAGCGCCGTAAATAGGGAGTATTAAAGGTATGAAAAAAAAAAATAGTACATCTTAAAGATAATAAAATAAATTAAGACCCGTATTTTTTGTTTTGTTTGTACCAAAAACTACTGAGATATAGCGTATTTAAGTTACAGAGTGGGGGCTAATTACATCACACCGTGGTATATTTTGTACCACGGCGTGACGTCATGCGACATATCAAATCAATGGATCTTCCTAAGTATTTGAATGAAAGAAAAAATAAAAAATACGTGTTCAATATTTTTTACAAATTTATCTGATGGACATTAAATTATTTTTTAGGATACAATCCAATTACGCAATGAATATTGTTAAACTGTCAGAATGAAGCTGATGCTTATTCTAAACAAACTATATTCAGGTTACGCATTAAGAAAAAATAACGTTATATAGTACACTCGGGGAAGTGTAAACAGACTGTCAACTAAAATAGGCCGTTTATTCAATTCACACAAATGTGATAAATATAAATAAGAATTTATCAAATGTTTGAAATGGCTATTCACTGACTACACTACGGTACATGCCGTCTATGTTAGCCGTATCGACATTGCAAACAAACTCTATCTTTAACAATCATATATAGAAATGTCAGACAGACATATAAAAATTAAGTAAGTATTTTATACTCGACCCGCAAAAGCCTTCTTGACGGTGTCAAGGTCCCACAAATACCTCTCGAGGTCTTCACAAAAAAAACTTTTACTGTGCGAGATAAAATTGATAAAATATTCATACAAAGAACTTGTTTCTAAATGGATGATATACTCATAAAGCAGTTTCGTGGTTGATTGATGAGGTATTCATTTCCTTAGGTACATAATAAACCCATGTAATCTATGGAATCCTATAATTTTATTATCCGTCTGTATATCACTGGGCTAAATTTGCCCATTTGGCAGAATACATAATAAGTAATGCACGCTAGACAAAGGTAGGTACTTACGTATAGGATACAAACTTTCATCTCCTATTTAACTAAGATAAAAAAAAAAAAATCGTTTATTTGCACCTTAAAGTAAAGAGAAACACAAAACAATTGTTTTACAATAAAAATAGACCTAAGGTAAGTAAAGTTGTAATTTAGAGTTGCAACCAATACCTAAGCTAAGATAACTAAATATCTTGTAATTATAGGTATCAGCGCCCACCTTCGGAAACAATTGTACCCAAATGATCAAAATAACATATAAGCTATGTACTTTACTCAATTGAATAATTGTCATTGCCTAGATTCTTATTGCCTAGATGAGTATGAGTTATAATTATTTGGATTTTAGATTCAAGGCAATAATTATTATTAATATTTAGGTGCAAAACTAGAAACCAAGAAAACAAAAATGATTAAAAAAACAAAAATTAAATCAAACAAATAAACGGTACCTGCTAGTGCCTATAGAGCATGTGAGTGTATGTGTGCTTTTGTGTAGGTGTGTAATGTTTGTGCATGGGTGATATGTGTGTGTGCGCACGCGAGTGTTTGTATTTTTGTGGTGTATGTGTATGGTGTATGTGTGTTTTGTGAGGGTGTATGATGTTTGTGTGTGGGTAGCGTGTGTGTGTGCCCGAGAAAAATAGGACATAAGATATTCACTTAGAACAAGTATAAACAAGGGATCAACCAGGTGACTATTGCCGACCTTGTCCTGCCATACCCATTGTAATTTGATAGCATTAATCAATCAATTTAAAATAGAAAGCGTGGCTTTTTTACCGTCTCCTCTCCATAGAAAACGACTAATTGGGACCGTGCACCCAGCCACAGACACATCACCACTACCCATGTCGGTTTAAGTGAAATAGAATTTATTAATTGTATTTAAATATTTTTGTTACTAAAAAAATCCTATACAGCTATGCTAAATAGTTTTTCGGTTTCATCATAGGTTAGGGGAAGAAGCCAAGTGATTACATTCTACTTGCACTCTCTTTTTGACATGGAGAAAATGTGCAACTGCTTATTTGCAATGTTAAATAGTTTTGGGCCAAGGAACATGCTGAATTTTTGAGCAAAAGATGTTCTGCATGGAACTGATTTCAACAAGTCGAAACGTCTTCTCCTTGCAATATCTTTTTACAATACACTTAACTGGACACAGGAATGCTGTCTCATAATTAAAGCTAATACAAACAGTTTGCGTACGGTTAGTACCTCACATTC
The DNA here is from genome assembly GCA_037179545.1 of Sesamia inferens. Classification (NCBI taxonomy): domain Eukaryota; kingdom Metazoa; phylum Arthropoda; class Insecta; order Lepidoptera; family Noctuidae; genus Sesamia; species Sesamia inferens. Next base: position 9,262,228 of record CM073929.1, on the reverse strand, counting down.
CCTGTACAGCTCAATAGTAGAAAAATACCTGGGTTTAAAATAACTTACCTTCAGTAAGGCCCTTTGAGCTCTTTCAGCAATTATATTATGCGTTTTAGCAGCACCGCCCCAACAGGTAATACAATAGGTTATAACCGATTGACACAAAGAATAATAAATCATTTTCATAATATTGGCATTTGTCGAATGTCTTATTTGCTTGAATACATATATAAGTTTTCTTAGTCTGTGTGAGAGATTAATCAAATGATTTTTAAAATTAAGTTTTCTGTCAAATATAAGTCCTAAATATTTAATGTATTCAACAGGAGACAGAGACGGACAAGAGCAATTTATAGATTCACTATGGCAAATGTGGGAGGTTATACGATACGTTGATCGTAGCAATTCATTTGTATTTCGAATAGAAAATGGGATATATTTAGTTTTTTCGGTATTAAGAGAGAGGTAGTTTTGAGCAAGCCATTTTGTAACCGTGTTATAGCCATTTTGTGCGTTTCGGAAAGTTTCACTCCAAGTATCACCATGGAATGTTAGGGTAGTATCATCTGCATACGAAATTATTTTGCAGTTTTCAATATTAAGTAGTGTAAGATTATTTAAATATATAAGGAACAACGTTGGACCTAAGATACTACCCTGTGGCACTCCATGGATAACAGGTAAGGCATCGCTCGTGTATTTGCCAATTTTCACCATTTGTGTTCTTCCAGACAAATAATCAGACAGTAATTTGAGTTGATTTCCACGGACTCCGAGTTGATACAGCTTGTTAATTAGGGTAGGAATAGAAACCGTGTCAAACGCCTTCGCCAGATCGAGAAATATAGTAAGGCATTTCTTTTTGTCATCAATAGTTTTGACAATATGTTCAGTAAAGTCATTTAAGGCATCTTCCGTGGACTTGCCTGTACGGAAACCAAATTGATTATTAGAGAGTAGCTTATATTTTTCCAAATAATTTATAAGTCTTTTATTAATTAACCTTTCAAGGATTTTTGATAGAGAGGACAGAATTGAAATAGGCCGATAGTTAGTGACACGGCTTCTATCTCCACCCTTAAAGATAGGTCTTACTATAGACCGCTTAAGTGATTCAGGAAAAATACCCATTTGCAAACACATATTAAAAATATGCGTGAGTGGGGCTATTATGTTATTTTTTATCAATTTAAGTATGTCTGCTGAGATTCCATCGTCACCAGCAGCACAGTTACTTTTCAGACCAGTAATTGTTTTTTCAATTTCATCTTCGTCAGTGTCAAGAAGAACAAATGAATTACAAGTTAATGACGAATGTCCATGTGTCTCCTCTGAGGGGGAATGTCCTACCGGCAGGATAATTTTGTTTGCTAAGTTTTGGCCTATAGTGGCAAAGAACTCATTTGTGGCATTTACCGACAGATGAGGAGTTGACTCTGTAGAAAGAAGATCCAAAGAGTTATCTTTCTTAACATTTCTATTAGTTATATTATTTATAGCCTTCCATATGTTTTTATTATTGTTACCTGCTTCTCTTAGCAACCCTTTTTCATATTCTCGTTTCAACTTACTAATAATCTTATTATAAAAGTTCCGGTAACGTTTGTATGTGATTTCGAGTACAACGTTATCTGGATTTTGTTTAAATTTTTTATGCATCCGATCCCTATTTCGAGAACACCTGATGAGTCCTGGCGTCATCCAAGGCTTTAGTATTCTAAACCTATTTGTTACATTAACCATTTTTGTGTTTGTTTGCACAATATGAGATATTTTAGATATAAATATCTCCATAGCAGAATTAGGGTTAATCGCTTTAAAAATAGAGGTAAAATCCAAAAGTTCACATGCCAGCTTAATGGCCTCATAATCAAGTTTAACCATTTGTTTTTTTAAATACTTATTAACGTTTTTAATTTTCGCACAGCAAAGTGTGGTGAATGATCAGTAATAAGGGATTCAATAATAAACGTCGTTATAGGTATTTTTGTCTTCATAATTGCATGATCAAGACAGCTATTTGCACGAGTTGCTGTGTTAAATGCTGGAATAAGTCCATTAAGGGAAAGAAAATCAAGATAATCCGACATGAAGCGATCAGAGCTATTGGTAGCAATATTTATATTAATGTCACCCACCATTATAATATTTTTGAAGGCTGATAAGCTATCTATTATTTTTTGTAAGGACAATAAAAAGGCATCTATAGTTTTGAAACAAAAAGGACGGTATATTGCCAAGATGGCCACTGAATTAGAGATTTTTATGAGTAAACAGTTGGCCTCTTGTATAACGGGTTCTTCCAGAGAGGCTTTAATACTACTTTTTATGTATACTACCACACCATCATTCTGGTTATAGTGGGTAGATGTAGACATACTCAAATATCCATCCAATACAGGTAGATTTCGAACGCACGACATCCAGCACTCAGAAAGAACTATGACGTCACTATCAAATTGTAACCTTTGTAGAAGAATATTTAAATTATCAAAATTAGCATTTAGACTACGTATGTTTTGCGACAAGATTTTTAAGAAACATTTAGGTTCCTTCAGAAAAGACGCGCAATTTTCAGGTTCACATCTGATCGTGTCGGATATAGAAAAGTCATCGATCTCATCTAATACCTCATTATCGAATTTTAAATATTAATTTTCACAATGGTGTACGACACTATTACATAACGATTGTTTGTGTTTAAGGGATGAATTATCTAGAATACTGCCGTAATGCTCGGTAATGTTGTACCCTTGTATTCACTTATTTTATTTATTTAATTAAAGTTCACCAACAGTTGCTGCAAATACTTTACACATTATAAATAAATACAAATTACTGTGTCTTAAATCTATCTGCACAACCAGTTACAGACAAAAACTACATGCTAAGTGCTCTTTGTAATTTTACCAATATATGCTTATATTCTGACTAGACTGCATTCCAAATAACTAAGACACTAATGACGTCTGACAAAAGTCGATATGGAGTCAGTGTGGACGTCAACCAGGTCGCTGTGTTCGTTAACCAGTTTGTTTTTAGAATCGTTTTTTGCTAATTATTATTTTTCTATTTCTTTTTTTCAGTGAGCTGTTATTTGGCTGGTGCTTTTTTAGGGTTGCTTTTTTCCCTTTATTCTTTTTAGCGTCTTTTATCAATACAATTTTCCTTAATTACTATATCTTATCACCAATATATAACCTTATTACAATATTACAAGCTAAAACCAATAACACACATTAAAATTTCGAAGTCATCAAATTCACCACTCGTCCAATTACATTTAACCTATTCTTTCCGACGGCACGGCGCTTGGCTGTGCCGCCCTTGTCCAGTTCCTTTCTATTGACTGTTTAGCCACTTTGAGGCAGAACCGCTCCAGACTCGGCCTGGAGTGTTTGTCCGCCATAAGGTCGGCAATAGTTATTTCCGTCAGTATTCTGCCTGTACTTACTTCCAGGTCGTATCTGTCGCGGTTATGCCTCGGACACTCGAACAGGAGGTGCTGGATGGTCTCAGTTGCCTGTGTGCCACACACACAGGCCGGGCTGTCTTTCAGCATAAATCTATGTAGGTACGAGCGAAGGCACCGTGACCTGTCGAGATCTGCGCCCAAATAGACGTCCTGTCGAGGCTCTTCAGGACCTTGCGCGCGCACACCACGTCGGGGAAGAACATCCGCGTGACCTCAGCCGTGGCCCCGCCGGTGTACCTCCCGTTCCAGACAGCTACTGTGCCCTCCCTCAAACGTCGCTTGACGTATGAGACTGAACACCTGTCATACGCTGGGGCGACCCTTGACTGGGCCGCCGCATGCCTAGCCAATTCGTCGGCGCGCTCATTGCCGGGGATCCCGATATGAGTTTTCACCCAAAATTCGTTTATCAGTTTGCACATGCGAGGCACAGGTGAATTAGCACCAGACACTATGGCGAAGAGGTGAAGCTAAGGGAGTTATGGGTTTACGAGGTGGTCTAAGTGGTACTCTGGTTTCATCATAATCAGCCTATAATAAACCCACTGTTGGGATACGAGCCTCCTCTCGGTGAGAGGCAATGGGCCATCTACCAAGCTGGCCCAGTGCAGTGGTAGATGTCACAAGTCTTGGATATATCTGTTTTTTTGGTCCAGGACATGCCGGATTCCTCACTAGGACACCGCTGATATCACCCTTGTATTTCTTTTATTTTAGAAATCTTAAATACTGAGCAAAATGTTTGTTCCAAAGAAATACCGTGGCATTTGGTGCACAGGCCAATAGGGATGTATCCAAGGTATGAAAATCAAAAAAATAATTAGTCCGTCTTATAGATAATAAAAAAAATTAAGACCCGTATTTTTCATTTTGTCGAAATTACCAAAAACTACTGAGATATAGCGTATTAAAATTACGGAGTGGGGGCCAATTACGGCACGCCGTTGTATATTTTGTAGCACGGCGTGACGTCATGCGACATTTCAAATCAATATATCTTCCTGAGTATTTGAATGAGAGAAAAAATAAAAAATACGTGTTCAATATTTTTTATAAATCTACCTGATGGACATTAAATTATTTTTTAGGATACAACCCAATTAAGTAACACGGACGGGTTTTAGTCAGTAACTGTTTGACACGCTGTTCTGCTCCGCCCAGGGCGGGAGACGGCATTTGATGATTTCTCATTCTGAAAACACAAAAAAGTAGTAACGTTTACTTAAAGACCAGTACTCTGATATCTTTAAATTATGTGCATCTTTTTCTTTCCATTTCATTAAGAAAAGGACAGAAGAGAAAATGTCAGTTTAGACCTGTCAAATTAGTGCGCTCCTGACATAATCTGGCGTATTTTTAGTCGCCATGTTTATAATCGCGTCTAAACTGTCTATGGAGTATCTTAATTTAACAGGATTAAATTGAAATGTTATCGTCTATCCTTTTCTTAACAAAAAGGAAAGAAAAAGATGCACATAACTTAAAATTAGTTTAGTTGGTTAACGACAGAATCGGCGCCAATTTCTCTCTATTTATTATCTGTTAACTTCTATTACTTCTTTATACAGTATGTTAAGAAAACCCTGTCCGACCCATAAGGATAATAAAGGTTAGGTAAACACATGACCAAATATAATATAAAATTTTACGTAATCATCATAGTACCAATACAAATGAATTTTGAAATAATCTTTTTTTCCCCCGAATTAATTCCAATTTCCCCGAAATTTGGTAATTTTTAAAAAAGTGACAACACCGGTATTATTATGAGCGAATAGCGATGCGACCACGTGCCGCGTGCCCTGCCGCCCGCCCCCTGCGGGCGGCAGGCGAAGGGTGGTTAACGCACTTTTATTATGTTACCTCTTTTTGCGAAATAATATTTATTTTTTTAGGGGGATTTTTTTTTAAGTTTAGCCCGGTTTTGTATGCATTAGTAGAATCAGTTATCGATACCTAACAACACCTTCACGGGTCGGACAGGGTTTTCTTAACATACTGTATACGATAAGTTACGGAATTGCATCGCTGACAGGGGTATTCGGCACTGGTGCAGCTACACAGGAGCTAAACTTAGCGTTCGGGAACACCGTTGGAGCTGCTGAACCTTGGACAAAACTGTCTTTGCATTGTGTAGATTCAATTTCTTAGTATTGTATAATTGCATGGAACACGTGTGAGCACAATGTACTTGCTGTAAAGCATCTATTTGTTGGGTTAGTATTTTATTGACTTGATAGTGCTATGGCTGTTGAGAGTATGTCATGCTCACTCAAATGTCTCGCTGGTGGTGGCGTGTGTGTTGGATCATTAGGTTCCCTTCAATATGGTTGAGCTGAATGATGCTGATCCATACGTCATGTTCGTGAACGGACGCCGTCAGAGGGGACTGATCATCTCTTAGCTGCTACGGCGTATTTTAATTTCTGAATTGTTGTTTTTTCCATAATGGGCGCTCTCAGCGTACAATATATTTCTGCATCGTTCTCACACGATTGATTTAAAAATGAATGATGTAATCAAATATTTGTATCAATAGCTTGATAATTTAAAAGTAAGATAAGTTATAAGTGTCCATGGAGTTTCTTGCCCGTTCTTCTCCATAGTTACCTATTCTTTGGAATGGGCGACTAGCTTCACCTTACTGACTGACCGACCTTCTGACAATTCAAAAGTGCCTGTAACTGGTTTATTTGAAATAAATGCTTTGATTTTGATTTTTTTGATTTTATTAAAAATTACATTATCGTATCATATAAGTCGTATTAACGACACGTTTGGTGCAGCGGCTGATATGGAACTAATATTTATATGGCCTACAGGCTGGTCTGGCTGTTTGTGTATGCAAGTTTAAGCGTTTGTATATGCTTCCACGATACAAGAGTAATTCGTCAGCCTCCGGGGTGTAGCGGTAGCGAACGCAGCCGCTGCGCAAGGAGGCGCGGGTTCGATCCCCGCGCAGTGCAAATATTTGTAAGCATGAATATGAATATTTGCACTGGTCTGGTCGTGCCTCGGAAAGCACGATTATCCGTTGGTCCCGGTTGCGGAGCCCTCAAAAGTCCAACAATTGGTCTAACTGCAATGCTTCGATATTGCCTTCGGGTTGTGGAGGTCAAACGGCAGTCGCTTCACGGAAAATATCGAAGTTAGCTAAAATCAGCAGTTAGACTGGTAAAGCGGACCCTAGACACCAAAGCTGAAAAGCTTCCGATGCGACTGGGATTAAAGCTGAGATGATGACGATGATGATGATACAGGAGTAATACCTGGGGTGGGGAAAAGTTTTTTTTTATGTGAAGAAAATGATTTCCGTTTAATCGACTTTTGTTGCTGGCGGTATTTGTTAAAAGACCATAACAGTCCCACCACACCTATTAGCACTGCTTTTTGACCGCCTCATTGCTTCTTCATCTTGCTTATTCTTTTGGCTATGCTTATATGACTTATATGTTATATTGTATCGTATGTTACTTTATTGTTCCTTCATTATATTTTGCAACTTAATTAAAGGTAAACAAAAATAATGCGTGGTTTATTTAACCGACTAAAATTATAATATCAGTCAGTTCAGTTATCATTATACGTCTAAGTCGTACTTCTCAATTTAGCAACAATATAGATAGTTGGATTTGTAACATTGCCAAAGTGAAAAGTACAACGAAGCATGACAACTAATGTAATACCAGTCGTATAACATTTATTCGGTTAACTTTATCACGCGATGTTTTGTTTCTTCTTTTTCAGCCTATAGATGTCCACTGCTGGACAAAGGCCTCCCCCAAGGATTTCCAAAAAGAACGGTTAGGCGCGGCCGGCATCCAGCGCTTCCCTGCAATTTTAGTCAGGTCATCCGACCACCTATTCGGTGGGTGTCCGTGCGCTTGCCGTTACGTGGTCACCATTCCAGAATGTTTCTGCCCTATCGGACCGATGCATCGATGGCATCAGCTCTACGAGCTATGTACTCCGCCCACTAACACTTCAAAGAGCTAATCCGCTGGGCTATGTCGGAGACTTTAGTTCCTCTACGAATCTCCTCATTCCTGATTCGATTACATAGAGAAACACCTAATATTGTCCTCTCCATGGTTCTTATGCGTCTTTGAGCTTTCGTATAAGGCCCATAGTGAGAGACCATGTTTCTGATCCATATGTCATCACCGGTAACACATATTGATTAAAGACGATGAGCCTCGAGTATTTCTCTTCGCCGACGACACCACTACCTGCTGGCCGACGGGGAGGACGCCGGCCTACTGACGGCTGCTTACGGTACGGATGACTGCTGGGGACCTCGAGGCCTACCGGCCTCTGATGGGGTCCCCGTTGCCGGTGGAAGTGTGCAGCGCATGAAATGGACGCAATCAATTATCGAGAACGTCATGCGCGTGTTAGGATAGCAGAGTGTGGGTATATTATAGGGGATAAAGTAAAGCACAGACCCCGTCCTCAACCCGTGTAGCAGACTATGCTCAAGTGCAAATTACGCTTATAGCTTACAGCATGCATACGCCCGATTATGACATACGCTTGTCCAGTCTTCACACATGCCAAGCCGCGTCATATCCATAGGATGCAAGTAATCCAAAAACGTTTCCTCCGTAAAGCCACAAATGCCCCTTGGTTCGTCCGAAATGAGATCCTCCATATTGATCTCAAAATCCCCACCATCCAGCAGTTCATGAAACGTCTTTCCTTACGCTTCGTTGACACTGCTGTCAAGCACCGCAATCCCCTGATAGCAGCGTCTGCTACCTATACCCCCTCCACCATCTCCAAACTTTGCCGTCCACGGCATGCCCTCACAGATCCCGATGACCCCATAACCCTCCTCCAAGATGCCAATAGGGCCACTAGCACAATAAACAAAAGACCGACCTACCGACCTCGTTTGTTTCGGACGTTTCTTCTCAGAGTTAGTACAAGAAACACCACGGTCATCAAACTGAATTAAAATAAAACTTCGATCCAGCCGTCCCTTGCTGTTCTCTTCAGCGATGCCCTAAGTCGAGGTTCGTACCCCACAGGGTACACCTTTTAGCGTGTAGGCGCTTAGTTTTAGTTGCCCTGGCTGGAGGCTTAACCTTTCAAGGTCAATTACGAGATGCCATAGAAAAAAAAAGGACCGATCGCACTCGCTACTTAGAAGGCACAGTGGTCGATAGCCACGCAGTCACCACTGTTGTCATAAGTCTTAACCTTGACCTGAGCGGAGGCCGTGCCGCCCTCAGGAATTGCCTAGCTAGGAGGTAAAGAGATAGGATAGCCCCGCAGTCCATCCCTAGAACCACAAATAGGTTTCGCCTCAGTGTAACTTTGTTTGCTATAATCTGTCAGGTGTTTGAAGTTAAGTGAATAAACTACTATCTGTCATCATCGTTGGTTTTATGACACCGACACCATTATATTGGCGCCCAACGTAAATCTTCTTCTACCTGCAACAATTTTATTGGTTCACCCACATATGGGCGGATAAACAAGAGCATAACCTCAAGAAAATTTATAGTATTTTGACAGTATTGACGTGTCTGAGAAAAAACAAGAGATGATGATGGTGATGACTCAAGAACAATTCATTGAACTTATAACAAAAGTGTCAGAAGTGAACGAACATGGAAGTAAACATTTTAAAAGTTTTGCTGCGTGTACAAAGCCTCACAACGGTGAACTAAATTTTAACAAAGTTGAAGAATTTGTAATCGGTGTATCACATTACAAAAAAAAAAAAAAAAAAGAATTGCGACGAAGACGCATTGGAAGGTTTAAACTTGTTAGTGTCTGGTGCTGCTGCTACGTGGTGGAATGGTGTAAAGTGAGTGGTGTAAGTGTTAAAAAGTGGACCGAAACTCTCGGCGCCATTAAATCTGCTTTTGCGTCGAAAATGCAGCCACATGAAATTTAATTGGAACTGTACTCGAAGAAGCAAACAATTGACGTATTTGTGTGCAAAAAGCGTGCCTTACTTGCCCAGTTACCTGCAAAGAGACGGAAGGAAGAGGAACACTTGGACGTTATTTATGGACTTCTCAACATAACCTACAAAAAGGAGATTGCTCAGACACAAGTGAAGACATTTTCAGAACTTCTGGATCGTGGTCGTCATATTGAGAGTCTGCTCAAGGAAGCAGACGAGGTACCGACTTCGACGCAATCAGAACGTAAGCCGCTCAAAAGAAGTTTTTTTTATGGCAAGAAGGAACAAAATGATACGGTAGTATCTGAACCTGAGCAGAAACCAGCCATCACGCGGCTATAGATGTGGAGCACCTAATGTTTACAGAAGCAACTGCACTGCCTGTAAAACAAAAGAAACGGCACCAAAGACAGTTGCATTTTATAAAGTACAAAATAGCCTCAAGATACAAGCCAAAATACCGACGATAAAGGTATAAAAGGAGAAGAAGGCTATGCCTATATAGACACTGGTGCCCGTCGCAGTATTGCCAGCATGCAACTATATAAGATGTTACGAAAAAGAAGACAGTTTGATCAGCAAGTAACTGACATCAAATTAGCAGATGGAACAGTGAAAACATCAAACTTGATAACAACAACAACTGACATACGTATTGGAGAACGCACACTACCAATAACATTCTCAGTCGTACCAGAAGCTGTTGACAACCGCACGCTGTCCGCATGCTGTTAGGCATTGAATTCCTAGACTAGAACAGGAATTGTACTCAATGCACCGCAACGCAGTTGGAATTTTATTGACGAACCAGAAAAAAATATATCACTTCATACAACTCTAAGAGTTATTGTCGCACTATCACTCACGGAGTACCACAGGTCAGCATACTGGGACCTACATTATTCCTCACCGTAAACTTACCCAAGGTAATATCACATCCTTCGCAGATAATACTGGTTTCTTTTATTCCGGTGATACATGGGATGAGGTTTTTGGTGTTCCCCAGTTGGGTTTTAATGTCGTTGGAGGGTGGCTCCAGAGTAACATCCTTACATTAAATGTCATCATGATCATTTAAGCCGAAAGACGTCCACTGCTGGACATAGGCCTCCCTCAAGGTTCTCCACGACGACCGGTCCTGCGCCTCTCGTATCCAGCGGTTTCCCGCGACCTTCACCAGGTCGTCGGTCCACCTTGTCGGGGGCCTACCCACGCTACGTCTTCCGGTACGTGGTCGCCACTCGAGAACCCGTCGGCCGTCATCAGGCATCGGTCCTACGGGCAATGTGTCCAGCCCACTGCCACTTTAGTGTTGCAATTCTTCGGGCTATGTCGGTTACTCTCGTTCTTCTGCGGATCTCCTCATTCCTGATTCGATCGCGCAGTGAAACCCCAAGCGTAGCCCTCTTCATTGCCCTTTGAGTGACTTTGAGCCTTCTTATAAGGCCCATTGTTAGCGACCACGTCTCAATTCCATAAGTCATCACTGGCAACACACACTGGTCGAAGACTTTTGTCTTGAGACACTGCGGTGTTTCGGACGAGAAGATTCTACGTAGCTTTCCGAAAGCAGCCCAGCCGAGTTGGATTCGACGATTGACCTCTTTCTCGAAGTTGGACCTTCCTAACTGGATAGTTTGTCCCAGGTACACGTAACTGTCTACAACTTCGAGAACAGAATCTCCAATCTTTATAGGAGTCGGTACAACATGGGCATTAGACATGACTTTCGTCTTGCCCATGTTCATTTTAAGACCGACTCGCTCGGAGGCTCTCTGAGGTCTTCGAGCATTGTACTCAGGTCCTCCGCGGTCTCAGGCATGACTACAATATCATCAGCAAACCGTAGGTGTGTCATATACTCGCCATTGATGTTGATGCCCAGTCCTTACCAGTCCAGAACCTTGAAGACATCCTCCAATGCAGTGGTGATCAGTTTCGGGGAGATAACATTTCACTGTCTGACACCACGCTGCAGAGGTATTGGTTTCGAGGTCTGGTCCTGTATTCGGACTGACATGGTGGCGTTTTCGTACAAACCCTTCAGCGCTTCAATAAACCGATAGTCTACTTGGCACCGCTGGAGAGACTGCAGTACAGCCCAGGTCTCGATCGAATCAAAGGCTTTTTCGTAGTCCTCAAACGCCAAGCAAAGGAGTAGGTTATACTCCTCGGCCTTCTGTATAACCTGCCGCAGCGTATGTATGTGGTCTACTGTGCTGAAGCCCTTTCGGAAACCGGCTTGTCGGGCGGCTGGAAGTCGTCAAACCTGCAGGCGAGACGATTCGTGAGGACTCTTGAAAACAACTTTTAGACATGACTCAGAAGTGAGATGGATCTGTAGTTTTTCAAAAGGGTGTTGTCACCCTTTTTGAAAAAGAGTACCACCACACTTCTTCACCACATATTTACAACGGTATTTCCAGTTCCAAAAATGTCGTAGCAGTCCACCGTCTTATAAGTCGGGTTCGCGACGAACAAGGTAACACCAGCCTACATCCCACACAGACAGTCGCCATTATCATTGCCATTGCCATACCATGGAAAAAGATTAAGGAAAATAAAATAAAAAGCAGAAATGTCACTCATGCTGATTTATTAATTGGAAAGTCATTTCCTCCCATAATTCCCAAAAAACCCATTGACCAGATTACAGATTTTCTTGAAAATGATGATTTTTTTTTACTACTTACTAAAATAGTTTTGTCTTTAAAAAAGGACAAAGAAACAAAAATTACAACTGAAAATATAAAAAGCATTCTAATGGATACCTTCTCAACTTTAAATAAAGATAGAACTAAGTAATACTTTCTTTCTTTGTTTTCAATATGGATAGTTTAAATATAATTCAATGGAACGCCCAAAGTCTCTTAAAGAATAGACATGTTTTTACTTACTTCTTATAAAATAATAATATTCACATAGCTTTAATCTCAGAAACATGACTTCATTCTAATGTTTAATTTTAATATCAGAGGTTATAAACTTGAAAGATTAGATATAGGTAATAAACATAATGGAGTAGCAATTCTTATAAAAGATAATTTACATTATGACCGACTGAACACATATCGTGACGAATATCACATATCTTCAGAATATAGCACTAGCTGCTGAATGTAATAGAGGATAATGACTTGTGCTTATTGAACGATGGACAAACTACTACAATTGGATCACACATTTGGCGTCCAAATGCCTTGGACTTAACTATAGTTTCAACATCATTATTACTTCGTTGTAACTGGTCTGTTGTTGATCAGCCTCTTGGTAGTTATCATCTGCCAACTATCACCAGTCTCCTTGCTAGCTCTGCAAATGGCAATGAAAATATTACTCAAGGGAATTTTACACGGCCAAGTTATGTTAATGTTGATTGGGAATTATATAGAGCTAATGCCAATAATAAATTGTCTGAATATAGCTACGATCCTTCAGATCCTATTCTGTTGTACAGAAAGTTGGGTGATATCTTACTAACTAGTGTAAATGAAGCCAATTCTAAGCCTGTTCCAACAGCCCCTTGTGGTCCTAGACCATTTAGAAAAAAGAGATTAAGTTTATCCTGGTGGAATCATAATTGTACTACTGCAGTCGGTGAATGCAGAACTGTATCTATCTTACTTTCAAATCAAATCCTAATCTAGGTAACTTCATTAATTTTAAAAAGCAGCAAACTATTAAGAAACTTACTTTAAAGAAAGAGCGAGATGCTTCCTGGGTTGCCTTTTGCGAGCTCTTCAATAGACACACTCCTGCATCTATAATCTGGAAAGTAATAAGGAAATTTAACAAAACATTCACACTTCATACTTCTAGTTAGTCTATGGACACCAGCTGGGTTTTAGCAATTTTGGACAAATACTCATCAGATTCACAAACTCAAAATTATATAAATGTTTAATCATCAAACAACAACAATAATAATTTCCTAATTGGTCCTTTTACTGAGAATGAGTTCTTAAGTGCCCTCAATTCCAGAAGGGATACAGTCTTTGGTTTGGATAATATTTCATATGAAATACTGAAATCACTTTCACATGATTGTAAAAGAACAATCTTAAATGTTCTCAATCAACTTTGGGATTCATCAGGCATTCCATCAGAATGGAAGATAGATTGTTTGTTTCCAATCCTCAAACCAGGGAAAACACCTTATGACCCAGATTCATACAGACCAATAAAAAGCAAAAGCTTTAACATCTTGTGTAGGCAAAATTTTTGAGCAGCTATTAAAACAAAGACTAGAATTTTATGTAGAAAATAATAGATTGTTACCTTCTAATCAGTTTTCTTTCCGTAGAAGTGCATCTGCAGCAGAAAGTTTTAATCATCTGTACCTTAACATACACAGTTCATTTGCTAATAACAGGTTCTTGGTATGTGTTTTCGTTGACATAGTAGGGGCTTATAATAATGTAAACCATGTTGTACTGACACAAGAACTGCAGCGGCTTGGCTTGCCTGGAAAGGTTATAAACTGGGTGTTTAACTTTCTGAATGGAAGACAAGTATATGTTAAGCATGATAACAACCTAAATGGCCCAAGAAGCTCTTATAAGGGTGTGTGCCAGGGTGGAATACTGAGCCCATTGGTTTTTATTTTATATATCCATAGACTAAACATTATATTGGGCTCAGATGTGCTAAACTTACAGTATGCAGATGACCTGGCTATATACTGTTCAGGCTGGAGCATGAAAATTGTTGAAAGTAAAATTAACTGTGCTCTGAAGAAGCTAAAATCCTACTATGATCACTTACACCTCAAAATTAGTTCAGATAAATCAAAAGTGGTAGTATTCAGCAGAGCCAGAACTTTACTTAGTAACATATGCTACAATGGCTCAGTTCTCCTAGTAGTAGACGAGTTCAAGTTTCTTGGCATCACCTTTACTAGGAATCTGTTTTGGAATAAGCATGTACACAATTTATTGGACAGGGCTTCCAAAGCATTTAATGTACTAAAATCCCTAATTAGAAGAACTTGGGCCGCCGATCCAAAAGTATTACTTATGTTGTACAAATCAATAGTTCGATCACATTTTGAACATAGTTACACTTGTTTTGCTTCTAACACAAATTTAGTTAAAAAATTAGAACTGTTACAAAACAAGAACTTACGCCTTATTACAGGTGCTATGAAAACGACTCCAATTGTTTCTATGCAGGTAGAATCCAATATTCCTCCATTGCCAATAAGATTTAAGTTCCTCAAACATAAATTTCTTCTTAAGTTTTTCTCCATTATTCATCACCCACTTTTACGTAAAATTAATGAGTCATGTAATTAGCAGCATCTTCCAGTTCCTTGAAATTCCCATATATTCTTCTTGACTTTTCCATAATAAGTGAACTCATTGAAAAGTATAATTTATACAAACTCTATAGATGGGTATGTTATGAGGGTGTATATGAGAGTAAACACTGTAACATTTTCATTTCAATAAACAAGGATCTCCTCTGCTAGGAAGATGTTTATGATCACTTGGTCAACTGGTCAGGATTCAACACCATATACACAGACAGATCAAAATCTGATCAAAGGGTTTCCTCAGCTATTTACCACACTAATATCAAATATAGTAGATGAATGCGATTAACTTCGATACTAAGCATTTTCTCTGCGGAAGCTTTTGTAATCCTGTATGCTTTAAAATATATCTTAGAAGACGTGATGGCTAGAAATTAGAACCAATGGCTCATTATTACTGATAGTGTATCGTATTAAAGGCTCTACAGAATCATTGTTTTAACAGCTCCACAAATTACTTAATTCACCACATAAAAGAAACATGGACAGATTTAAAAAAACAAGGAATTACTGTTGAATTCACATGGACACCAGCTCACAAAGGTGTAAGGGGCAATGAAAATGTTGATTTTCTTGCCAAAACAATTACAACACAAGGTGGTCAGATTAAAAATGTACCAATACCTTGGCAAGACATTATTCCGAAATTTCGTGAAATGGCTATTAATTATTGGGCAGAAATAGGCACTCTATTATCCAAGACAAGGGCAAATGGAATGCCGAAATTAATAAAGAAATTGGACAAAACCGTGGTTCTCCAAAAACAAAATATTAAATATCTTGGCGTTTCAATTGATAGCAATCTCAACTTCAAGGAGCACATACGACTGCTGAGCAGTAGGATAAGAAAATTCGTATATATTTTTAAAAACCTAAGGCACGTTGCAGATCCTGAGTTGATAAAACATATATACTACGCACTTTGTTAGTCACTTCTTACGTATTGTATAACATCTTGGGGAGGTGCGGTAAAGACTGCAATAAAGCCTTTAGAGATTGATCAACGAGCAATTCTTAAGGTGAGCCAATTTAAACCAATATACTTTCCTACTGCCAAACTGTATCAGCTCTGTGAAGTCTTGACTGTTAGACAGTTATTTATTTTGAGTATGATTTTGTTACAACATGGCATACAGGTATATGACCCACGTAATCTCCAAAAACGACGAACAGACCTAGTATGTAGCAGCTTGACTCTTTTCAAAAATAAATTTATCCAACGCTTCGCGGACTTCATTGGACCCTTTCTTTATAATAAAACAAACAGGATTATAAATATATACACACTAACTGAATGTAAAAAAAGGTCTCTAAATATTTACAAAATCTAAATTTTGAAGATACTGAACTTCTACTGCATATAGCTCAATGATCACAATATAATGAAGTTGTCTGGTTGAAATTTACAAAACTCACTCGGTCCTTCCAACGGTAACTTTCTCAAGGAATACACATATTCACGCACACCTCACACATAAATACACCTTCTCTCAACTCACACACTCACACCTCATTCCACACACTGAGAGGACACGAATTCAATACCGTAAAATGGGGTGAATAGGGACAAAATCGAACTTGTCACTGAAATTAATCGATGTTGTAGGACGAATGCAATATTGATAACTCTTTCCAAGGGTTTCCGGCAGTTAATACTTTTCGTAAATGTTAAAAATATCCCCAGAATTAGTTAAAATTTAGATATTTTAACAAAAATATAGGCTGTCCCTATTCATGCTTGAAGTGGGGTGACCTGGAACGAGACATGGGTAACTTGGGAAAAACTAGTAGGGTTGTCTCTTTCCTATTTAAAAAAGAACTAATTACCTTCTGCTAAAAGATTAATTTTCTTCATTAAATTTAAAAATTTTGGAAATAAAAATAATACAATAAATCTAAAATCTTTTATTGAAATAAAAGAACATAAATATTTTACATATTTTTTATCAAGACATATGAAAATAACAAAATTAGGAACCATCAGTCGTATAAAAATTAGGATCAATCAGTATTATAAAAATAATTATCTCAAAGCTTTACTATGGTTTAAGACTCTTTCCGGGTATTTTGCGCCTCTTTTTGTTATAACTTTTCTTCTTCCGGAATCGTCCGATAAATTTGTTTCGTCATAGTTAACAACGTTACACATTGGCACTCCTTCTAAGGATTTCTCCAATTCAATAAAATAGTCTTCTATAATTTGCGGTGAAACGGACGCTCGGCATCTTTTTATGTTTTGGCTAATTCGTAATGAAATTTTGTTTTTGTTTCTTTGTAAAAAACTTTTTACAAAATCTGGACCAGGTAAATTATCTCGAAATCTTTTCTCAGTTATGCCAGATCTATCTAAATAACCTTTAACCAATACCCTCAGGTCGTAAGTATCTAAAGGGTATCCCCACTCAGCACAATGATTAAGATTTTCGACTATGTATTCCTCGGCTTCTGCATTTAAAACTGGTTGACCTCCTGGCTTTTTCATAAACCTGGTGTTATGTCTTTGTAAGACCGATTTAGGAATATCATATTTTGCACTAATATTTCCCAGTGATAAATTTGAATTATTATATTCATTAAGCGCAACTTGCATAGTCAACTCATCATATTTTTTGTAGTGTTTTGTACCACCCGGTTTATATACACGAGGCATTTCTGAAAATAACAACAATCAAGGTTAGGTAGGTACCTAAGTCGCTATTTATTTACTGTAGTAGGTGAGTACCCATCTATTTTGTAGAAATCAGGTATCCACATACCCATTTTTAACAATCACATAAGACAAAATTTTGTACGCTAAAAATGTTAAAACCGATCGACTTCGATATCTTGCAGAAAGCTACTTAGCGTTATAATATTATAAAACCTCTGTAAAAATGTGCATACATGTTTATCTATTTCGCCAATTTTCTAAAAAAATGAGGAACCAATTTTGATAAATTTTATTATGAGGCCTGCTCTGATCTTATATCCTATCATACAAAAAAAAAAATCATCAAAATCAGTTCACGATAATGACGGAGTAATAGCGCCACATACAAACCAAACAAAAAACATACAGTCGAATTTAGGACCTCCAGGTTTTTTTTTAAGTTGAAAATAAAAGCGTAAACAAATTTAAAGAATATAGAAACCTATAAATGTAAAATATTAAAATGCATAAAACAACGAAGACCCATGTATTGTTAGTTCCACACACTAGGTACGTATTTTTATTATTTGTAGGCTTGTTTTTTAAATCGTACAAGTTCGTACCTATGTATCTCTTATTACTTCGCATTAGTTCGCCTTGTACGCATGCCTGTATATAAGTTTAAAATAAATAAAATGAAAATGCCTTATTTTAATAAAAAGTGAAATCCTGCAAAACATTGCGATAAAATGTTCAATTCATGTTGTAGCAGCCCTGACCCTATTCAAACTTTACCGTTCCTAATCAACTTTCATATGTCCCTATTTACCAAGTATAGCCGACTCTATTTGTACTTTAGCCGTCCCTTGTCACCCCGTTACCGTATTTATTCACCTCGAAAAAATAAACAATCCCAGAGGTTTTAAAGAAAACGATTTCAAACAAAAACTATGTAAAATCTAGGCTTACCTCTTTTTGTGTAGATATTATGTCGTTGGCTAACTTCACACGTTGTCAAAAAACACTAGGATTTTCAAAAACGGTCAACTTAAGGGACAATACCGCAACCTCACATCTACAGTCGTATTGGAAAGAAGATTTTTGACACCTTTTGCTAACTTCACAATGCTTCGGCGTTGCCAGTTAGAAGATAATATATTCTACTTTTAGAAGAAAAAAAAGGTAGCAATTGGATGTTCTTGTTTTTTTATTTTGTGGCTTCGAAACTAGATTCCTCGATTTGACCCTATTTACCCCTGAGTCCTTATTCACCCCCCACATATTATATTAAATTTTGTAAAATAACACTGATATAAACGTAACCCACATCTTGTAGAATATAATATAATATGGCGCTGATAGCTGAAATACAGGCCTTGCCTAGTTCGGTTACAGATACTTAACTCTTTTGTGCTTAAAACTAGCCTATTTTTGTTTGTAAAATATATTATGTTTGTATCCTCTATCAAATAAATAAATATTATTATTATTGCTTTATTTCATTTTATATACATATAAATTATATTTTTACATAAAACAATAATATTTCTACATAAAAATATTTAAAAAAAAACATTTAAAAATATAAAAAATAGTAGCCCACCGGTATCGGGAACAGGGTCCAAGCTACTGGCAGTCAGGGCTCCAGAGAGAGGAACTTCCTGACGATGCGAGCCGTGTCCAGCAGTACCGCTTTCTCAATCAAGCCCTTGATCCAGCTGCCTAACGAGAGCCTCCTGAGGTGTTGGTCGAAGCTCTTGGCTATTACGCCATTGGCTATCACGACCATCGGTACAATGATTCCTGAATCCACCTCCCACATGTCGACAACCTCGTGAGCCAAGTCAAGATACTTGATTTGTTTATCTTTCTCGGCTTTCACGAGATTCTCATCATGCGGGATGGTTATGTCAACAATCACTGCACGCCCCTCTGATCGAGCCACCAGCTCTATATCAGGCTTATTGCGTACAATAGTCCTGTCAGTGATGATGGATCGATCCCAGTACAATGTGATATGGCCATTTTCGAGAACTGAGTCGGGCATATACCTACAGTACGACACCTCCGATTCCACAAGGTTGTATTTAAGAGCAAGTCGCTGGTGAATTATCCTGGCTACAAGGTTGTGTCTATGCAAGTACTCTCCGTTAGTTAAACGAGAACACCCGGAAATAATATGTCTGATTGATTCTCCCGGCCGATGACATGCCCGACAGATGTCAACTGTGCCGTCTTTCACAATGAATCTCCGGTAATTGTTCGTCATCTTATCTTCGTCCATAATTGCACAGACAAAACCTTCGGTTTTCCCAAAAAGGTCACTGAAACGTAGCCAGGCTACGGACGCTTGAAAATCTACATCGGGCCCGTGCAGGGCTCGGAAAAAGCGTCCGTGAAGCTCCGTGCTCTACCATACTCTCCATGCGATCCTTAGTTTCAAGCACTACTGGTTTGCGCCAGTTCTCTTTAGCCAAGGAAAGCGGAGTGAGGCTCTTGTCAACCGCGACTACATCTCGATGCATTCCCACGTCAGTTTTCAGGAAATATACCCTGAGACTGCATATCTCGCGATTGTGGAGTGTCTTAGCGTTTAAAAAGCCTCGACCTCGACAGTTTCGCGGGATATACAGCCTCATAACCGATGACCGTGGGTGATGCAATCGATTTGCAGTCAGCAGTGTACGGACTCTCCTATCCAGGGCGTCGAGTTCGGTTTGAGTCCATTTGAGTATGCCAAAAGAGTACATCAAAACCAAAATGATGTGCGAATATCTGATACCAAAACTCCAACACTATCCATGGTACTGAGTTCCTTTCTAAAGCCAAATTGACACCTAGGAAGTAAGTCTCTTGATTCTACTAAAAATTCTAACCGGTTTTTCAGCAAGTGTTCAAAAATTTTCGCAAGGACTGATGACAGAGCGATTGGTCTGAAGCTATTTGGGTTATCAGCGGGTTTGCCTGGTTTCAAGATAGGAATAATCATTTGAGTTTTCCAATGATCAGGCACCCAGCCATTAATGTAACAAAAATTTAAAATATTTAAAAAGAGGGTTTTTGTTCCTTGACCCGCATGTGTTAAAAAGGAATAGAAAATCCCGTCTATACCTGTGGATGTCCACAGGTATAGACGGGATTTTCTATTCCTTGATTATTGAACCATGCATGTAGCTTAACTTAGTTTTAAACGATGTGGTTTAAAACTAAGTTAAGCTACAGCATAGAAAATGGCGCATCTAGAGGATAATCAGAAGGAATAAGAGACGGATGATTGAGTTCATTTTCCGCTGGAACCTACGGAGGGTCCAGTTTGTCAAAGAACCGCTCAGCAGTTTCACGAAGGATGGGAGAGGAAATTGTAGGAGAACACCCGGATCTAAACCGGTCGATCCTCTTCCATACAACCGATACAGAGGTGGATGGGGATAAAGAACCACAAAAGTTAACCCAACTGGCACGTTTCTTTCCTCGCAGCAGTCTTTTAGATTTAGCGAGGGTCCTGTTGTACGTCATTAGGTTATCGCTAGTCATCGCCCCATTGCAGGCCCTTTCAGCATCGTTCCTTTCCTTTATGGCCTTTGTACATTCCTGGTCCCACCATGGAGGAGAAGGAATTTTTCCACTAACAGAGTTTTTAAGGGGAAAGCGTGAGTCAGCACTCGCTGTTATGGCAGAAATTAGGTGTTTATAACAGTGTGACACTTGTAAGGGACTAAGAGACTTTAAATCCTTATTTTGCCCTCCATTAGTGAGGAATACTCCATCCAATCAGGGTTAGACAGATTATACCTCAAGAGCGGGGGGCTCGATTTTTCCGTCCAATCAGGGTTAGACAGATTGTACCTCAAGAGCGGGGGGCTCGATTTTTCTAAATATGTTTTATCAGTCAAAGATATTAAAATTGGGTAGTGGTCACTTCCATGTGACAAACTGGTACACTCCCAGTGACACGACGCTGCGATATCCAGTGAACAAAATGTAAGGTCAACACAACTCCTATGCTGACCAGGAAGAGAGCTACGAGCTGGGCAACCATTGTTTAATATACATAAGTTAAGGTTATCTAGGATTTCCACTAAACCTTCCCCAAAAGAGTCGCAACGTTCAGAACCCCACCTGAAGTAATGGCAGTTGAAGTCCCCCATAACAAGTATTCCAGTGCCGGGCCTTCTATGTATTCCAGTGTACGCTTCAGGACTGAGAGTAAACTTTGGTGAGGATGAGCAATATAGACTGATAGGAGGGTTATACCCTCCACCCTGCCGGCCACAATGCTAATATCATTCCTTACAAAAGGCAATGATACAGCCACAAGTGGAACACGATTGTTCATGCAGAGAGCCGACCCGCCATAGCCATCAGATCGGTCGCATCTGAGAATATTGAAAGAAGGTAAACGGAAACTAAGACTCGGAACAAGCCAAGTCTCAGCGAGAGAACAAGCTAAGGGTTTGAATTTGTTTAAAAGGAATGTGAGCTCGTGCTTCTTATGCAGCGCGCTCCTCACATTCCGTTGAAAAAACACTAGTTGAGGCAACGTTGGACGGTAATGGAGTTTTATTAGAGGAAGACATTAAAGTTAAAAGAACTTTGCTGAGAAGTTCAATTATTGAGGACAAGTTTTCAGGAGATTGTGAGGGTTGAGTATTGAGAGCACAGCCAAAGGCTGAGAAGATAATGGAGTGCTAGTAAGCTGTGAATGTACGGAGTTATTATAGGAGAAGAAGCTTGGGTCTTTGGCTTAAGAAACATAGTTTTGCGGTATGACTGGGTTTGTGACTTCGTAATGTTAGCATAGCTACGAGTAGAACTAGGAAGTGTTTTACTTGCTTCAGCGTACGAAATCACTTTCTCAGCCATGTCATGGTTTTAATAGTCCTTTGTCTGCTGTACTCCGGATAGGACTTGCTATTAGCAAAGTGACCCCCAGAGCACAACACGCAGAAAGCTTCACTCTCAGCAATGCTGCAACCAACACCAGGGTGATTACCCTGGTGTTGATTGCCGCGCTTGCTGCAGCGGGGTCTGGAGCAACACAGGAATTCTACATTCCCAAATCGGCAACACTTGCGGCATTGGATAGTAGGGTATATATATTGCTCAACGGTAAGGGATGTGTAGGAGCAGAAAATACGGGTAGGTGAAAATGTGATGACGCAAGTTTCTGTAGGCCTGTATTCTATTAAACTGTCTTTATTAACTCTTCGAATTATCCTCCTCACTTTAATTATATGTCCACAGCCAGCTGGTACTTGTAAATACGCCAGGTCTTCATCCTCCAAGAAGTCTGTAGGGATACCACTGAAAACGCCCATGCGGGTTATGTTAAAAGATGGTATTGTTGCTTCATAGCGATTTGAGCCCAAAACATTATTAGACAAGAAGACGTTGGCGTCCTGAGGCGATTTAAATTCCACGGATACGCGGTTACAGTCAACACGTTTAACGGCAGTAATATTTCTTAAGTTTAAACTAGCTAAAAAGCGACCAAATGTTACCGGATGTAAAGTAAATCCAGAGTTAGTTTACGTTTCCAGACAGGAAACGTTGACAATAAAAGGTTCTTTAACAGTGACCGAGTATCTAGCGCGGCCTATATGGGATCTAGGTTGCTTTGTAGGTCGATTAGGAACATCCTCATCATTTCCGGGACGTTTTCGGATGTTAGTCTGAGAAGTAAAGTTTAGTGACTGGCTTAATGGGTAGGAGGGTTATATCATCCGGAGGGTCCGGAGGTTTAGTTTTATCCATATTCCTGGATAAACGTGTTTGAGGTTATGATTAAAAAAAAAAAAAAAAAAATTCGTATTTTTTCACCATTTCATATTTTTATGTAAACAGACAATTATAAGGATCTAATTATGTTTTATTTTTATCCGACTTACATTTCATTGATATAAATTTATCAGTAGCATGCCAGAGGTCAACGATGTTTTTGCAACCAGTTGAGTAGGATCCGTATATAAATACAAACGCTCCAAATATCTTTCAGTTCAGCAGTAATCGTCAGCTGCAGTGTCTATACTTTAGTAATCATGTGGAAGATAACAAGTCTATTTGCCCTTTTAATCGTTACTCAGGCCACGGAATTACAAGATTTCTACGGGGACTGGATTGAGGTCGCTTTTTATCCAACTTCTGAATACGTCCCTGTGTGCATGCGCTTCAATTTCGCTAAAAGCCCAGACAATGTGCATTGTACCTATGATGATGGAAGAAACTCAACTTTAATTGGAGTCAATGTGATGAAAGATAATGGAGATTTCTTAAACAGTCATCAGATGGCAATGAGGGTGGTACATACGCCTGCGGAAGTCATGCCGGCGTTGAACATCGGCGTGAAATGTGGTGACAAAGTACTCAATAAAAAAGCACGTGGTGTTGCAAGGATGGTGAACGAAAACTACTTCGTTTTGTATACTTATCTTTCGGAAAGTTCACGCACTACGGTAGAACAGAATTTAGCATTACTTTTTGGAAGAAATGTTGTGTCTGCGGAAAAATTATACAACGATATGACGAGTATTGAAGATCTTAAGAACAGACGAGGATCTCAGATGTGTAGTACTGAAAATTATGGTGGATTCAAGAATACTGAAAATTAAGTTCGTAATAAAAAAAAATTAAGTCATAAAATATAAATTATTGCTACGTGGCTGTATAATGTCATCAATTAATGCCTTATTAGTATCCTTGTATTCTACTAATACTGTAAAGGTGACGTTATAAAATAAACTTTGATGAATAATTAATATTTTGTGTATTATTAGTCTTTTTTGGTATTTTCTTGATAAAGTAGTAAATATGTATTTATACCATAAATATTAATATGAGTAACTATATTGTGGAGGTAAGATAACCAGTCGCATTATCTAAAATAATGGTGTTCAGCTGCATCCGGTTCGACTACAGGAATACAGCATGCTGAGCTGTGTGTCCATAGTGTTTTTTTAACGGTTACACACAAATTTTAAATTTCCAGCCATTGATTTTAGTATATGATTGTTGTCAGTCACTAGGTAACTTCTATTTGAATTTTGAAGATTTTATTGTGTGAGTAGTGTTATCAGTAACAAGTCTATATTATGTGTTAGATTCGAGCCAAAAGTCATTTATGTAATAAATAAAGGAAGCTGAAATAATTATTCCTCATAAGATCATGATCATCATCATTTCAGCCGAAAGACGTCCACCGCTAGACATAGGCCTCCCCTAAGGATACCACGATGACCGGTCCTGCGCCTCCCGTATCCAGCGGTTTCCCGCGCCCTTCACCAGGTCGTCGGTTCATCTTGTCGTTGGCCTACCACGCAGGCCTACACGCTGCGTCTTCCGGTGCGTGGTCGCCACTCGAGAACCCGTCGGCCCTATCGGGCATCGGTCCTACGTGCAATGTTCCCGGCCAATTGCCACTTAAGTGTTGCAATTCTTCGAGCTGTTACATACTCTCGTTCTTCTGCGAATCTCCTTATTTCTGATTTGATCACGCAGTGAAACCCCAAGCATAGCCCTCTCCATTGCCATTTGAGTATCTTTGAGTGTTCTTATAAAGCACATTGTTGGGTCTTTTTGGTGGGTCCTTGAAGCCGAAGCGTTAGGGACCATGTCTCAGATAAAAGTTATCACTGGCAATACACACCGATCGAAGACTTTTGTTTTGAGAAACTGCGGTATGTCATTTATTGAATTAAATAAAACCTACAAGTTTCGTCGTAGACACAGTGGAAATCCACAGATCTAATTTTCCATAACGTGGATAGGTGTAGTCTTAATAAAACCTCCTATTACTCTCAAAGGTTGATTTTGAATTTTATTTTGTTTGCCTACGCGACACTTTCCACTCACATCATAAAAGCTTCTTCAGTTTATGCGACTTCTGGTTAAGGCTATGTAAATATGTCTGAAATATTTACGGTGCAAGACCCATTCAGTGCCAGCTAGATCTTTGAGTAAACTTATGCTCCTTTGTACTTTGTCGGCATATTGATGTGTGGACCTGTCCGACTATATACCCAAATCTACTAACTGTAAACTATGCACATTTTTGATTGACATAGAGTGGTTACTCTTTCTCTCTATACTTACTTTACTCTTTTGCTCAGAACGTATTTTTCGTGTAATCGTATTTAAGTCAAATTTTTTGACTGACTAATCTTTGTGCACTATAGTCGGATACGGTTTTTTGGCAATTACACCGTCCATTTTGTCAGTGTCTACTGCGTGGTTTATTTAAAACTTAAAGATAAGTTTTCATTTATACTTTGTTTAGTAATCATAATACATTTTCCCCCCTCTCCTGCACTCCTCGGTACGCCCATGCTCTTACTAAATTCACGTGCGATAAACGCTCTCTTTTCGTAATGCAGTGCTTTACCCAGACTTGTCGATTTCGGCTTTTATTAGTTTTTAAAATGTAGTATGATATAATTCCCAAATAATACAAAGCTTCTTCTCTCGACGACATCACGATATAGTATGAGCAAGCTTCACATGTGTCACCGACGTCGAGCCGGGTAAGTTCACGATCTTAAAAACCGCGTGTTTTAAGTTCGTATATCTATCACCCGCTTTAAACGGAATTCTTAGCTTTATCATATATTAACATAATGTATGTAATGAAATCAAATGAATATCATGTGTAGCTTGCCTATAAAGTCGTGAAAACCAATGTTTCTGGAACTAATAAAATTAAAAGTAAGGCAACACTGTTAATTTCGTGAGCATAAAGTTTTTGTTGTCATTGCAACATGTCGAATTGTAAACAATATTTTTTGTTTCGAAACAAGGTCTCGTCTCCACATATTGTTATCATATAGCAAAATATTATCTTAAAGCACCATTTCATATTTTTATGTAAACAGACCATTATAAGGATCTCCTTGTATTTTATTTTTAACCAACTTACATTTTATTGAAATATTTATTAGTAACATGGGGTTGCCAACCATACTTTATATTAAATAACGTATCCTACTTTATTTTTGGTAATTATACTTTTACATAAAAAAATCCAAAAATATTTTATTTTCAACCTTCAGTGATGTGTAAAACAAAACCTAATGAAAGACAACTGTGACACACATAATACACATGCTATAGGATACTTGATTTGTGGTATAGAAAATATTTGGATGTGGAAGTCTTATAAAACTTAAAGAAATCCAAAGAAAATTCGCTAATAATAAAAAATAATTTTCGGTGAAAATTACAGTAGAAAAAATAGCAATATATGGCTTCAAAATGCATCTGATAGCTTACAATAAAGCTTGTTTGCAATAAAGCCCCCAGCAGATCCAAGGTTGAGGAAAAGGGAGTCTAATATATTAAGAATTGAGCATACCAACACTGCCCTTTTACGGAAAAGCGTTTATGAAATGGCTCCAAGAATATATAACAAAATACCCCATGCCTTAAAAATACTAAATATAAATGCCTTTATGAAAAAGCTGAAGGAACTGTTAATAAAGAAATGTTGCTACTCTGTTAATGAATTTTTACTATGATTATAATTAATATAATTAATTTAGATTTAAAAAACAAAATTGTGTAATATAATTAATAAAGTTTTCGAAACAGACTGTATAAATATGTATGCATAATAGAAAAAATAATTATAATTACAATAGAGATTAACATTACTATATATGTATAAATATAATAGAGTAAGAAAGCCCAATAATTAATGTAAATTTAAAAAATAAAACTATATTATATGTTAAGCAATGATTAGATATAAGTGATGGAATTAGTACTCGTATTATATAAATGTGATAGTATTATATACATAATGATAGGTTAATAGAATATAAGTAATTCTCGTTTAAAATAATTTTCCTATGCCCACAGGCACAATGTAGCGAACTTCCTGCAACCCTAACACCTTTTGTATTATACACCTGCTTTGACGAATAAAAAGATTTGATTTGATTGATTTGATTTGATTTACCAAATATAAAAAAAATATTTCTTACCTACTCTCTATCCTGCCATTTCACACAGCTTTCACTGAAAGATTTTTTTCTGTAATGAATCTGAAGTGGCGAGAAGAGAGAAATAGAGCATCAATAAATTAAATTAAAAACGAATTGTTTATTTATTTAAATTTTAATGTAGATTGTCAAATACAAGCTTTTTAACATTTATAGATGGCAAAAGATTGTTAGCGTGTGCTAAAGGCACACAAGCCAGCGTCCCGTTTCGCCGGTAGTCTCAACGTACAGCTTGACCACGCAACGTGTAGGAAATACGTGTTTTCTCGGTGATAGGTCATACATAACATCGAATGCCGGCAGAAGTTACCACCCACCAGAGAAAGTCTTGCCGCCAAGCGATTCGTCGTGTTCCGGCATGATGTCTGGTGAAGCCGTACGGGGGACGGGTCTGAGCAGTTGTGTTGCGATGTATGCCGGGTACAATGCGTCGAATGTTGTTGTGTCGGGAGTTTGGTCGTGGAGGGTCTCCAGATCCATCTCCCTCTGGCGCAGCTTCGTTGGTTGTGTTGTTGTGTTTAACATTGCACCACCTCAATCTACTGCCGCCTTCCTTGATATTCACTAAGGTTTTTAAGGGAATGAGCTTAATAAACTAGCGCGCCTTACCATCAAAGATTGCATCACTGCTTACCATCAGGCGGGATTGCAGTCAAGCACCAGTTTATAATTATTAAAAAAACGTGTAGGAATGACAAGGACGGATAGATAAAAGAAGAAGATGGTTAAAGGGTTCCAGGATATGTTAAGCATTCATCACATGTTATTACGTGAAAGAAAATATAAATTAATGCACTAATAAACAATAAAACATGTCGCAAACAGTGGGCCGGGCGGGTCACCCTAGGTCTGGGATTTGACCTAGGGACGTATAGAGAAGACTGACGGAAATTAATGTTTCTGCTGTATAAAGATTGGAATGATCCTCAAAATCAACACAAGCTTACGAGGGGAAATTACCAATACCCGAGGCTAAACTTCAGGATTAAAGTACTTATGCCGTAATAATAATATACCATCTGTTTATCATGACTTTTACATGAGTTTGATAGAGGGCAGCAATGAGAACCAACATGACAATGAAAGATAAAGAAGACGAAGAAGATGAATAGAGAAAACATCTTGTGGTCGCTGTACTGATTAGTTAATTACTGTTGCGGTCATTAGTCTTCTATACTACTAATATATAAAGCTGAAGAGTTTGTTTGTTTGAACGCGCTAATCTCAGGAACTACTAATCCGATTTGAAAAATTCTTTTTGCGTTGGATAGTCCATTAATCCAGTAAGGCTTTAGGCTATGTACGTCGCGGCACTTTGAATTGGGTAGACATATTTTTAACCTGCACCCGCTTAAAAAATTTTAAAAAATAGGTTTTTTTCGCGAAAAGTAACAAGTGTGATATACCGTTACAACCGTGCTTCTGAGGCGCATGCTACTATTAAAGTTTAATTGTGAAAAGTAGAAAATTGAAAAAGTTATCGAAGAAAAACTTTGCTTGGAGACTTTGCGGCTCGACGCTGCTAAATTTTTGAGCGAAGACTTAAAAATCTGAGACTGTAGCTGGATGCGCCGCAAAAAGACCTATCTCTGAACACCAAATTTGGAATTTTCAGACTTGGAATTACGGAGATATCGGGAAAAAAAAGATACAAAACCACGCGTGACGTGGTCAGACATCCCGAAGGATTCTACTGTTTCTGTGAGTCATTCCTGATAGCAATACAGACGAGCGGCTTGGAAGCTGTTTGACATAAAGGAAAATCTTCGTGGAGCACCTGTATAAACTGAGGTCAAAATTGTTATTTAATTTGAATAACTGGTAACTAACTTTCCTGGGAAATTAGATCGAAGACATATATTTTTATTGAGTCTAAAAATAGTTCAGTGAATAGAAGTGAAGACATAACTTTATAACAGTGACAATAAAAAAGTAATAAACAAATACAACAACAGTGAATAACTGTGAATATCTGCAATGAAAACACTTCAAGTCAGCAATAAACTTTAAGCCAACATTAAAAAGTGAAAGAATAATCTTAAATAAGTGTTATTTTCTATAATTGAGAGAACAACAAAACAGTGCAAAGAAATTTTAACACGTGAATCATAATAACCGTCACAAGTTAATATGAAATATCTGTTATTATATTAAGCTGCACTATTTCATCAATCAACATATCTGCGAGCATAGTTCTGTTAGAAAATTGTACGCCTCAGCAAGCGGCTTTGCTCGAGTTCGATTCCTACCCGCGCGGATTCTTTTTGTGAATTGTCTGGTAATGTTTCTTAACTATGTCTATGGAAACAAACCACAACGTTACATTGCGACGAGGAGGAAGGCCACTCCTAAGATCAAAGTCAATAGATTTAGTGAGTAATGATTCATCATTGGACATAACCAGTTCGGACATACATGTAAGAAGTCTTGATCTATCAACGGGTATAAGCAAAAATGAATTAGAAGAAATGAAGGTTGAAATACAACATTTAAATGAACAGTTTGAACTAACACAAAATGAATTGGATAAGGTGATATGCGACAACAATGAACTCAAGGAAACGATATTACGACAACAAACTTATATTGATACACTTAAATCTCTTTGTACCAGTCCCCAAAATTCGCAAAGGCAGAAATTAATGTCCACGAGAAAAAGAAATAGACGTTCTATTACGGATAGTCTACGTAATGCATCACTAGTCCAAGAACAGTCATTCAGCAATAATGAAGGAGACTGCGTTGAGAGCTCCAATTTATTATTAAAGTCACCTATTTTTGATAAATCGCCTAAATCCATCTCTGTACCAGTATACGCCGATAAGCAAACGCAGACCGAAGCATCTGTATCTACTGAATATAGCAATTATAGCGACAATGAGATTAAAATACATGAGAAGACACTACAAGATCGTCGTGAGGTTACAAAAGCCAGTAGGAAAAAAAGAAAGCTATGTGTTCTCAATAACTGCAACCATAGAGGGACACTGGAAGTATTGGAAAGCACTTTTGGCCTACACTTTGACTTTTGTCATTACTTTTCTCGTAATGGTACCATAAAAGACGTTATTTCCAATATAGGTAAAAAACTACAGAATTATAGCTTAGACGACTACTGTATTATTATGATTGGCGAACAAGACTTTAAAGGGACCGGAGAACCAATTGAAATGGTTAGGTTCATTAGAGAATCTCTTAAAACTGTAACTCATACAAATGTTATTATATGCTGCCCTACTTACGTACAAGGGGCTCTGATACACAATTACAAAGTTGAATTGTTCAATAATTTACTTTACACTGACATAGAAAATCTTAATTATGCTTATTTTTTTTGACAGTAATTTTGACTTATCTGATGAAACATTCTCATATAATACAGATAAACTTAACAAACTAGGACAAAAACGTATTTAAGAAAATATATTCCGTCGCGTACTTGTTGACATTGAGACCTACCCAAGTCAGTATGACTACGACTGTAACTCTTCAATATCACCAAAAAATACCCAAAAAACTAATTTTCGTCCCAATACATAAAAGGTTTGTTGGTAATAATGACAATTTAAAGAAAAATCAATTTATTCTATTACATCAAAATATAGCTGGGATCTTAAATAAAATTGATATATTTGAAATCACAATTACCGACTTGACAAATCAGATTGGCGATATAGATTTTATTTGTCTCAGTGAAACTTTTATAAAATCGGGGCATGAAAGTAATCTGGCTCTTACACACTATAACTTAGCTGCCAGTTATACAAGATACGGTAAGAAACGCGGTGGAACATGTGTTTTAGTGAAAAAAGGTATAACTTTTAGTCCGTTACCAATAACTAATGAGCTGGCAATCGAATTTTGCTTCGAATGCTGTGGTACAGAAATACTGAGCCACAATTTAATTATAGTGTGCATTTACAGAATTCCAGATTCAGATGTGTTCACATTTTATAAACATCTTGAATTATTATTACACAATCTAACCCACAAAGCTAAAAAAAATATTATTTTGTGCGGAGATTGGAACATAGATATTTTAAAAGACAGCAAATATACAAAAGAATTAATATCAATACTAAATAATTATAATATCTCACTACATGTTAGGATGCCCACTAGGAAAAATGCTAGCATAGATCAAAGAGCAAGTAATGTTCCCGCAACTGACCTGAAATGCAGTTTACATAATTTAGCTCTCTCCGATCACGATACCGGACAATCATTTTTTTTTTATGTTCCAGCGATGAATAATAATAAATCAAAATCTATAGAATTTTGGTATGAAATGAAAAGAGATTACGGTAAGAGCAATGTAACAAAGTTTCTGGATTGCTTAGCAGCCTTAAGTTTTAGTGAAATATATGAAGAGACAGACTGAAATAAAGCATTTAATTTATTCCACGACTTGTTCACGCTCTTCTATAAATTGTGTTTTCCCGAAATACTCGTCAAAAAGACAAATGAACCTATTAAAAACAAATGGCTTAGTAGGGGTTTAAAAATATCATGCATAAAGAAGAGAGCTTTATATTACGCATATCAACACGATCCTATGAGTAAAGATTATCACAAGAAAAAATACCGCAATTATACTAAGATCTTAAAAAATGCATATCAAAATCACAGCAAATAAATAACAACATTTTTTTATATAATGCTAAAAATAAATGTAAGGCGACATGGTCAATCATAAAACATTACTCAAATAACAACAACTATATAAATGAACTAATAATCTGTAATAAAAAAATCACTAATCCTTATGACATATGTAACCAATTTAATGATTATTTTATCGAACTGAAACAAAAATCTAACATTAATAATTATAACGTAGACAACATTGACATTGAGAGTAACACTAATACTATATTTTTGACTCCAGTAAATGAAATTGACATTACTAAAATTGTTCGCGACGAAAACATCCCACTTCACATTCCACATTCACATAAAAATTAATAGAAACATTTTAAGAAAATTATCTCAACAAAATATGTAAACAAATAATAGCAAGACTGACAGATGACATTTCGACGCAATAACCATAGATAAAGAACAAAACGGAAACATTTATGAAACGATGTAAAGATCTAGCGACATCTAGAATTCGGAGGAATAATCTACATTAACATATTGACAGTTATTGATCTGACAATCTGTCAACTCACACACACGCATTGACCAATGACAGCGCGGCAAGCATCAGCGACGTCTGGTGTCGAGTAGCGGAACCTCCCAAACGGCCAATGTTTTTTTTTTTTTTTTTTTTTTTATTGTGCCGTCTCTTTTCTTCTTGCATGGCAAGAATCATTGTTTGCTCTTTTATTTTTTCCGCCAATTCTGTTTTTTCCGCGCTTACTTTCTTTTTTTTTTGCGGCGTTGGCCTTGTCGTTTTCTTTTCGGGGTCGCTTTTTTCCCCAGTCAATATTTTCTTTTCTTTCTTAGTCATTCTTTTCTTTTTATGTCATATTACAATTAATCTTATCCTACTTAAGCTATCTTACTTCTATTACTTCTATACAATTTTCATACTTCAACAATTCGTGGGTCCCTATTAACATTGTCGTATGTGCATTTTTGCCATTTCTTTTTTATTTCATTAATCACTCTTAAAATGTCCCTTCTTTTAGTAGGTAAAACGAAAAAAAGAAAAATATAAGTAATTTTCAAAATAACCACGTTAACATTGTCGGATATTGTCATAACCGCCAGTTAACAATGACTGATGTCAACTCGCGACAATGTTTGCGGGGCACGAGGGGCGGCGGCGCGTGCGGTTGTGGCAGTACGGACCATGTTACAGGTGTCGTGTCGCACATTGTGTGAGATTGCAGGCCAAAGATATTTTTTATTTTACCTTTGTTCTTTATAACAACCATAACGTCTACAAGGTCCGCCCGCTTAATAAAACTAGCCACTAAACAATCTGAACAATATTATGTAGATAAAAACAAGAGTATGGGGTTAAATATTTTGAGTAATGCAGATGAAGATGAAAAAACAGGTACTTAAAAATTTATTATTATTTTATTACTAACACAGCTTTTGGAACATAATACTAACTATTAAAAAACAAACTATTTAATACTTACTTTTATATTTAAAGTAAGTACGCAATTAGTTCAGTTAAAATTGTAGGAAGTGACATAACCGACATTGTTAACTGTCTTTTATGAAGTAAAATATGTCGGTAGTGTCACATCCAACGTTGTTAATCGTTTTTTGTGAGATAAAGTATGTAGGTAGTACCAGATCCGACTTTTTTAGTACCTTTAATTTACGTTCTATTTGTCGGATGTGTTACTTCCAACTTTGTTAACTGTATTTATTTTAAAACGTTTTGTTGAATATGTGTGATATCTAACAATGTTTTATTCATTTTAATGTTGGTTTTATAAATAGTCTTTATAAAATGCATTTTGTCACGTTTGTGTCATTTAAACTGGTTTAGCTCTACTGATTAATATAATTTTTGCGAGACAAAGTGCATAAAAATTGACCTTGTTTTTTATTTATCGCTATATTAGTATCTAACTTTTTTCAGTTAATAGAGAATCTCCATTACCAAGTGGTTTCCAAAATGAGTTCATTAAGTTGAATGAAATGCTTGATGACGTTTTCAATGAAGATGCAGTTCCAGAAAGAGAAAATAATGAACCCACTATTTCTCACCACCAACCCTCTGAACCATCTGCTTATTTTGAAATTCCTACTGAAAGTAATGTTGCTGTTAACCACGAAAAAATATCGAAAACACCAATAACGTCCCCATCTTCTCATGAAAATAACAATGACGCCGCAATATTACGTATTCTCAAACTGAGTTCACAGTTTCAGAAAACGTGGCACCACCGCCACCAAACCTTACCTTCAGCAAAACGTGGCGCATACGAAATGTCTAGTTGTCTCTATCAGTTTATGAAACAAAAAGTTTTACAAAATGGAGTGTAAACATTTTGGTTCTGGTCAGATAATTGTGCGGGGCAAAACCTGAATCGCATTGTTTTTGCTCTTTACCTTATAGCCGCGAAAGAATTTGGAGTCACAATCACCCATCGTTTTATGGAGAAAGGTCACGCCCAGAAAGAGGGTGATAGTGTCCATTCAACTATTATACGTGCAAGTGATCGCAGGCTGATTTATGTGCCATAAGAATGGTTCTGCCTGGTTCGCTGGGCTAAACCCATATATAGTGAAAGAGATGACAACCTCTGACATATTTGACTTTAAATCACTGCTACCAAAAAATAATTGGTCAATAAACAGTGACAATGTGAAAATTCAGTGGACTCGCTTAAGAGAGGTGGCGGTACATGCACAGCACTATGATAGGATTGAATAAAAGTATAATTTTGAAGATGGCCCGAAAACTATAACCGAAACACTGAAAGGCTATCTTGATTAGAATTTCTAATCAAGCAAGCTTATAATGGGGATATTTTTATCAGTCGTGAAAAATATCAAGATTTAATTAACATGTGTCAAAGTGGAATAACTCCGGAGAAATATCACAGTTATTAACAAAACTTAAAATTTGATCAAAATACCCGCAAGTCACATGAAAACACTGATGAGGAAGATTAATTAAAGTATAACTCTTAAGACTGATTCTTATTTTGTTCCTATGTTATAATAATAAAACCTAAAATGTGATAATAATGTGCTATTATTAAAATAATGATACTTGTTAAGACTGACTATTTATTTTAAATAAGAGTTTTTAAAATAGAGTAATTTTATAAACTTTTCACTGGATCTAAGAGTGTCATGTAAGTTATGCCGATTTTATTCTTTATGATTTATGTTAAGAATAAGGTGTTTTTGGGCAAAAATAATGTAGGTGAAGAATTTTATAAATTTTTTGTTTCGGATGTGTACTAAGTCACACGATTTTTATTTTTATCCTTTTCACGGTTTTTATTAATCTACACTAATATATAAAGCAGAAGAGTTTGTTTGAACGCGCTAATCTCAGGAACTGTTGGTCTGATTTGAAAAATTCTTCTTGGGTTGGATAGCCCATTAATCCAGGAAAGCTTTAGGCTATATAACATCACGCCGCGACCAATAGAAGCGGAGCATAACTAACTCCACGCGAACGAAGTCGCTGGGGGCCGCTAGTTACTTATAAAAGCCTTTTGATCCTTTTAAGGCTGTGTATTGTGAAGTCAGGTTGTTTTATTTTGAATTATACTTCTGGAGTTTTTTTTTCTGATATTAATTTTATAAGCTTTTCGGTTTTTATAAGCTCGTATAAAATTGAAGTTGTTTTTTTATGGTCCTAGAGTTTTGTTTTGATTGCTATTGAATTTTGCAATA
The DNA here is from genome assembly GCA_037179545.1 of Sesamia inferens. Classification (NCBI taxonomy): domain Eukaryota; kingdom Metazoa; phylum Arthropoda; class Insecta; order Lepidoptera; family Noctuidae; genus Sesamia; species Sesamia inferens. The sequence goes on along the minus strand of CM073929.1, from coordinate 9,226,594 downwards.
AATATCTAGTTACAAAGATATTTAAAAAATGTTTTATTTATAATTTTTATTTAGATACGACAGACATTGGTCTAGGATTTTCAATTAACATATACGTATGTGCCACTTCCAACAAATATAATCAATAATTTTATACACATAATAATGTCGTATGTGGCACTTCCAACAAATAGTCAATTTATTTGTACATGTAACATTGTCGTATGTGGCAGATCCGACAAAATACACTTGATTTGATACGGTTAAAAAAGTCTTTTGTGATTTTTAACATACTTAGAAAACCAATAATAGTAATTTATTCTCATACAAATAAACTTTTAAACTTCTATTACAATTCTGATAGTTTCTGTTAACCCAGTTCGTACAATAAAAAAAATATCAACAATTCAAACTTTGCCGCGCTCTCCTGTAAAGTAGTCGATTTTCACATACGACAATGTTAATAGGGACCCACGAATTCTTGCCGACGGCACAGTGCTTGGCTGTGCTGCCCTTGTCCGATTCCTCTCTATACATATTTTGGCCACTTTGAGGCAAAACCGCTCCAGGTACGGCCTGGAGTGTTTGTCCGCCATAAGGTCGGCTATGGATGATTCCGTCAACATTTTTCCAGTACTTACTTCCAGGTCGTACCTGTCGCGGTTGTGCCTCGGACACTCGAAGAGGAGGTGCTGGATCGTTTCACTGGCCTGTGTGTCACACACACAGGCTGGACTACTCTTTAACTTAAACTTATGCAGGTACGCGGCGAAACCGCCGTGACCCGTCAAAATTTGCGCCCAGATAGACGTCCTGTCGAGGCACTTCAGGACCTTGCGCGCGCGCACCACATCGGGGAAGAACATTCGCGTGACCCCAGCCGTGGCCCCGCCGGTGTACCTCCCGTTCCAGACAGCTACTGTGCCCTCTCTCAAACGTCGTTTGACGTATGAGACTGGACACCTGTCATACGCTGGGGCGACCCTGGACTGGGCCGCCGCCTGCCTAGCCAATTCGTCGGCGCGCTCATTGCCGGGGATCCCGACATGAGCTTTCACCCAGAAGAACCGGAGGATTTTACCACTCCCCTCTTGCTCCCTGATATTCTTACGAATATGGGTAGCAAGGGGGTGGTGCGTTTCCGGGTTTCGGATCAAGTCGAGCGAGGATCGAGAGTCGCTGAGCACCGCCGCGCAGTCGAAGCCTCTCAGGACAACCAGGTCCGTAGCCCTGGCTATCGCGAGCAGCTCCGCCTGAAAGACGGTACACATCGGCTCCAACCTCATTCGCTTGGTCCGGATCTCGGACCCATCCCGCCAGTATGAATATGCCGCCCCGACCCCTTCATCCGATTTACTACCGTCTGTGTAAATCAGATGAGCGGGGAGCTGTAGCTGAAACGGCCAATGTTAGAACGAGACAGATAGATAAAAAAAAAAAGACGTGTGGCACTCGGGGACTGCCGCGGTAAAGCTATTGCATAGCATTTTGTATCAATTTATGCAATTATAATTATTTATTTATTTTATTTATGCAGTATTTCTTTTTCTTTGATATTAATTCAAGTTACACTTTTTGAGCGTGGTGACCGATAAGAACTCACTCGAGTCAGTAAGCATGTAAAATGAGAAAACTAACATAGAACGATCCGTGTGAGAACTAAACGATCACTATTACACAACAACACTGATACCTTTGAGAAAGTGGACTTCCTCTACAATAGGGCAATTCCTCCGTAAGGTCTGTCTATGCTATTACTTATAATCTCTGTCATTGTGTGCTGTTTCGGTGCAATCGCAAGACCGGCCGGGCACTGAGGGGCAGGCAAGACAGCTATAGTATCCTTATGACTCCACCAACTGGTATTTCGTTGACTCGGAAACGGCGCACAGGGAGCACCACGAAATATACTCAAAGACTCCGAGGTTCTTTTTCAATATACCCCACTGTTTTGTCGTGGTGGCCTAGTGGTTAAAACACCAGCCTCTCAAGTATGAGTGCGCGGGTTCGATTCCAGGTCAGGCAAGTACCAATGTAACTTTTCTAAAGTTATATGTACTTTCTAAGTATATCTTGGACACCAATGACTGAAGGCGAAGGAAAACATCTTGAGGAAACCTGGGCTTTATAAGACTGAAATCGCCAACCCGCATTGAGCAAGCATGGTGATTACGCTCAATCCTTCTCTGTATGAGAGGAGATCTGTGCCCAGCAGTGGGACGATAAAAAGGTTGTTGATGATGAACGGCGTCGGTGTCGAATTATTTGTTGTCAATTTAATATTTTCGAGCTGATCTTTAGTAACATAATCACTTCTGATTGCGTTAACATCTGACCGTAGAATTAATAAATCCTTCATCAACTTCTTTACGTACGTTCTACGTAGTCAAAGCAAACTGGTGGCAATTTGTGAAGGTCATATGCCACAAAAACTGGGATTGTTCGGGATCCGTGATTTTAAACACCGTAATCGTATATTTTAGGTCTTTCTGCTTTTTGTTCTTACGCCTCGATACATGTTTTTGTCTTGTCTTCGTAGAAACAAACAATAACTTTTTTGCCTCATCAATGTCTTCCTCAGAAAAAGCCGACGAGCATATTTTTTATTAAACTTTCGTTGTTTCGTTTCGGAGATAACAATATTACAACTCGTACACTTAAATGTACTCGTATTAACATTGTTCACCGACATCTTTCTGTAATATTTTATTTAATAAAAACTTCAACTTCAACTCTTGATCTGGTCCCTGTGGATAGATACCACAATTTTGCCAATAACACGTGTAACAAATTATAGAAATTCTTTAAAAAAATATTTCACAATAATGGCGGATATCGCCAATAACAGTTGAAAAAACGGCCGCGTGAGCACTTTTTACTCTATAAAATCACGCGCTTTTATTTAGTAAACAACACTATAAATAATTTAAAAGTCCAATGAAAAATTAGCGTGACATTCATCTTAGCGTTTCCGTTAAAAAAAAAAGCTTTTTTATAAAAACACTACTAAATTAATTTGAATAAAAGTACTTAATAATTAATTATATGAAAAGTTTTTAAGGTAGCCATGACAACGTCGATGACGTCTATGACATATCTCTATAGAAGACCTATTTCAGAGAGAAAATTAATCGCAAGTTTAGCACATCGCGACAATCAGTAACATGGCAAGTGTGTAGAACTGAGTTCGCGCCCTGCAATATGTATGCTCTTTTTGAAAATCTATAAATTGTTTTCAAAAGATGTAGTCGCACGCACACAAACATACCGTGCCGAAGACTGCCGAACTGAAACGACGTTAGACGATGTACGGCCTTCAAGCCACACCTCCGTGCCCGTTGGAGTGGGGAGCGTGAGGTTTTTTCGTTACGGAATTTCTGGATTCGGTCCCCGCGCTCAAGGCCCGCGATAGAAGCTATGCAATAGCTTAAAAAGAGTACAGACATATGAACTTCCTGTCCGCGTAGCCGCGAGAAGATTCGGGACTATTCTGGGAAGCAATTCGAGAGAGTTCTCCGCTCCTGGTTTGACCGTATAAATACGCGTAAAAGCCGGCGAGTGTCATTCAGCCCCGCCCAGTGCTCGCGGGTGTACCGCAGGGCAGCTGCTTGTCGCCTGCGTGCTTCTCACGTTACACCGACGACATCCCCACTAACTCGGAAGCGATGCTCGCGCTGACGACGCCGCGTACATTACTACATCGCTTAACGCGAAGTACGCGGCCGTCAAGATGCAGCGTGCGCTCGGGCTCCTTCCTGAGTGGCTCTCGAAGTGGCGGCTGTCGGTGAACGTGGGAAAAACGCAGGCGATTGTATTCGGATACGCGTCCCTCCCACCCCCCCTGAGACTCCTGGGAGCCGACGTCGAGTGGTCCCCCCGGGTGAAGTACCTGGGGGTGACGATTGATCGCCGGCTCACCATGGGGCCACACGTCCGCTCGGTCGCCGCACGGGGCAGGGTTGCCCGCTACCTGCTCTATCCAGTGCTCTCGTCCTGCATCCCGGCGCGCGTCAAACTGGCCGTGTACAAGTTGTACATACGGCCCATATTGACGTACGCCGCTCCGGCATGGTTCGCCCTCACTAGCGAGGCGCACCGGAGGACGCTCCGCGCGCAAGAAAATCTTGCGCTGCGGACCATAGTTGCCGCTCCTCGCTATGTGAGGAACGATGTCATCCGGAGGGACCTCAGGATAGAGAGCCTGGATGAGTTTGTGCGGCGCCTCGCGAAGGGAATGTTCGCGCGTGCCGACGCGTCCGACTTGACGCATGTCAAGGACATTGCGCCCTGGCACGCGCGCCCCCCTGACGCGAAACCCTTCCCCCGCGACCTGGTAGCTGACGAGTGACCCCACACCACCGGATTGACGCCACAGGTGAGCTGCACCCAGGCTACACGCGGCTCATCTGACCCAATAATACTCCACCCTTTACACGCACTCGTCGCGTCGCGTGTGCTAAGTTAATATAGGCACGCTAACGCGGCGATCAGACAACCTCTACATCACAGACACCCTACACATACACGCGTATGCGCAGCGCGGGTAGCGGTACGCGTTATCACTGGGCGGTGTTACTGTACAGTTCAATACCGCCCACACATACATCACGACCCCTTAGCCCGGAACGTAACCGTACATAGCTGGGAACCGGACGGGCGGGGGTTTACACCCTGAATTTCTGTAGGGCGTCGAGTCGGCGCCTCTGTCGCTGGTCGTCCTCCGCTGGGCTTCCTCCAGGTAACTGGAGGTCTCACCTGGCGGGGACAGACCGCCGAGGTGCCGACTGCCGTGAAGCAAGCAGGACCGTGAGTGGGTTCTGTGACGCGCCTACAGTAAAACACATTGCAACCATTTACACAGACGTGCGCAACTCACGCACGTACTATTACATAATTAACAGGCCCTTGTTGCCGACCAGACGAAGGGCCCGTAGTGACGGGCCAATGTAAATGACTCCGCGGCCGGGGGGCTTAGCCCTGGCACCGCTCGCCACGCCCCCTGACGGGGGCGTCGCGACCTCCACAGAGTTGAGTGTCATTCAGTTTACAGTTGAGTTTCCGAATACTTCGAGCTGATCTGCGACAGTGAACAGTACAGTATAGTGAATACAGTATAGTAACAGCAAATAGTTATTCAGTTCATTCAGTCTACAGTTGAGTTTCCGAGTACTTCGAGCTGATCTGCGAGTAAATAGTGACAGTGAACAGTACAGTATAGTGAATAGTGATTAGTGAACAGTACAGTACAGTAACAGTGCAGTAATAGTAACAGTGTTTTGCCGCCATATTCGACGTCATAGTTTACTAGTTCCGTCTTTTTAAATACCTTTCCCGCCATAGTGATATAGTGTTGTCAGTGTTGCCAACATAATAAAATAGTTTACCACAGTGTTTTGTACCGAACGATTTTATAGTAAAATAAATAGTATATACAGTCCATAAATAGTGTTGTTTGTTCATGTACACATGGGGTAGTACGGAACGTATATGCTGACCCCTGCCCCGTACATAGTGGTCCTTCGAGCCGGATTGTGAACCGGATCGTGATATAGACTCTGACAGTGTTTCGTATCGCGTCGTATCACCGCGCCGCGAGTGTTAAAACAGTGTTCCGTTATACGTAGTTATTTTAAAGGACGATATAGTTTCGTGAGTGTCAGTGAAAAGGCACCTCGCACGCACGCGTTTCAGTGTTGTTTTTGTGAAAACAGTATAGACTGATAGTTACATAGATACATGGACATTTAGAGTATAGAGACGTTTCATAGACAATCGATTAATATAGACATTTATTCGTACGATTAATGTTATATAACCGAGTTATACAGTGGACAATAGTGGACCATAGACATTTTCATGGGTGAATAGATAGTTTTTGTTCGTGTTTTAGTGGACATTTTTGTGAATATTACTGTGGACACCTTTTACAAGGATTTTAAAAATGCCAGTGACAAGGTCCGTTACTAGAGCGCAAGTGCACACCGACATGCAGCAGTCTGCTCATGAACTTGAACAGGCGCCTCAACAATCGCCGCAAAAGGTTGCACATCTGCCATCGCATATGTCGCCACAGCTACCACCTCAGGTACTACCACAGACGTCAGCGCGTCACTCACTACAAAGAGATGTTACAGTACAAAAAGCTCCATCAATGAAGTCTACAGTTTCTGAAAAATCACTACGACTTAAAGAACAGATTATTCGAAGTAAAATAAAAGAAGAGAGGCTGAAAATAGAGCAATTAGAAATCCTACTCCAGATAGAAGAAAATAGAGAACAAGAGCATGAAAACTCCTCACATGTCAGTGAAAACAGCCGAAGAACAGATCGGGTTCGAGAATGGGTGGATCAACATTCCAACGTATCATGGGAATATTTTGAAGAAAATAAACCAGATACTCCCAGAATAATGAAAACTGAAAATTTTCAAGAACAAAAATCCTTCAAGTTGAATACCGAAGAACTGAAGAAAGAAAATTCAAGAATGAAGACTGAAGAACAAGAAATAGAAAAATACCAGAAGACAGAAGATTTGAAGACCACGATAAAGAGAAGATTGAAACAAGAAGACGAAGATGAAGAATATAAAGACTATAAAGAAAAGAAGCACGAAGAAAGAAGATGGCCCAAAAATCAGAATAAAGAAGAAAATCACATCTCAGAAAAGAAGAAAGAAGAAAGCGATGACAGACAGAAGATAGATGTCACCGACTTGGCTTCAGCTATAGCACAAGCAGCCCGTTCGTATAAACCACGATATATCGGAGAATTGCCTACTTCAGCGGAGCTCATACAGAATGGCTCGCCTATCGCGCAGCATATAAAGAAACAGAGAAATACTATACAGAAGTGGAGAATACTGCAAGACTGCGTCGATCACTGAAGGGAAGAGCCCAAGAAGCAGTCCGTTGCCTACTTACTGCAAATGCAAAGCCAGCTGATGTTTTAGAAACATTAGAGTATCGATTCGGTAGACCAGATTCGATTGCACTCTCCGAGCTAGACAGCCTGAAAAGCCTGCGACGCATAACAGAATCGCCACAAGATATATGCCTGTTCGCAAGCAAAGGTCAGAATGCCGTCGCCACTCTCCAAGCACTGAAGCGTAGCCACTACCTGTAAATCCTAAAGAACCTGACACAGAAGTTGACGCCTACACTCCGCTCCAGGTGGCTGGATATTGTTGACGGAGAAAATGAAGATGAACCAGATTTAATTACATTCAGCAAATTCATCACTAAAGAAGCCCGCAAGATTGGAAGGTTTGCATCGCCCGAAAGAATAGAAAAACGCGATTACGATCAACCAAGAAGAGATGCCAATCAACCATACCGCAGAGAACAGTATCATCCAGTGGAATATAGAAGAGAGCCACGGCAAAAGGAATATAGAAAAGAACAGCAAAATAGGGAACCACGAAAAGAATTCGATCAATATCATAGAGACAGAACCTTTCGAACAACAGGAAATGATAAGAAGACAAAAAACGCAACTCAAACATGCTATCTCTGCAAGGATTCGAAGCATGAAGCAAGAGATTGCCCGAAATTTAAAGAAGCAGACAGCAACAAGCGCTGGTAACTGGCAAAGGAGCACAACCTTTGTTTTCGATGTCTGAAGAAAAGGACTTCAGAACATAGCTGCCGATCACAGACCTGCAAAGTCTACGGGTGTGAACGCACGCACCATTCGCTATTACATTTCACAAAAAGGAAAGAAGAACAAAACACCGCCAAAATAGAAGAACGTGTAACTTCAGCTGCAACCCAGAAACAGTTCGCATTTTTGAAAATCCTACCCGTTACAGTCAAGGGACCTCGTGGGGAAATGAACATCCACGCTTTATTGGACGACGGATCAACTGTAACACTCATAGACTCAAAGGTAGCAAGCCAAATTGGATGTCGAGGTCCAACCGATCCCTTGCAAATAGAAGCAGTAGCAGGAGCTAAATTAGAAGCAGATAGATCACAGCGAGTCACTTTCAAAATTAGAGGCCAAGGAAAAGAATTGAAAATCAAGGCACGCACTATTGACCAATTAAACTTAGCACCGCAAACAGTAAAAATAGAAGACATAGACCATTGCATGCACCTCGAAGACATTAAACACGTCATCCAATACGAAGAAGGAAGACCAACTCTGTTGATTGGACAGGATAACTGGCAATTTTTAATGAAATGAAATCGTTTATTAAGCAAGTAGGATCACCGATCACTTTTACACGTCATGTTTTTTTTTTTTTTTCTTTTTTTTTTTTTTTAAACTAGATGAAGCCGGCATTTCCTAACTGACTACCTCTGAGAAGAAATAGCCGAAACAAACTCAGGGATCATCGTCTTTTTTAAAGTCCAGACATTAAAAATGAAAATGTTTACAATAATTTACGTTATAATTACGCATATTGCTTAATAACAATGCTTAACAGAGCGAGCAGCTCAGTCCCAAGCCTCTCTATCCTCTAAATAATCTGAGATTTTATAATACCCCTTTTTGCAAAGTTTGGCCTTTATATAGGTTTTATATCGTTTAATGGGTAAGGTTCGAATGTCCATGGGAAGCTTGTTGTAAAAGTGTATACATTGACCCATGAACGAGTTGCCTACTCTGTGGAGACGAGTGTGATGTACAGCAAGATTGTGTTTGTTCCTGGTATTTATATTATGAACTTCGCTTATTTTCTTAAAATTAGATATATTTTTATGTACATACATAAGATTTTCAAATATATATTGCGAAGCTACAGTCAGAATGTTCACCTCTCTGAATTTTTCTCTAAGAGAATCTCTAGGACCAAGGTTGTAAATGGCTCGAACAGCCCTTTTCTGTAAAACAAAGATGGTATTGATGTCCGCACAAGTTCCCCAGAGAAGAATCCCATAAGTCATAAGACTATGAAAATAACTAAAATAAACAATTCTGGCTGTATTCACTGTAATTGCCGAAACGATAAAAAGAGGTTCCGCAGATCAACCAGTGGCATCATTAACGTCTTTAGGATGGGTTCTTCACGGAGTAAATACAAGAAGCCTCGGAAGACAAGTCAACTACTGCTATAGAACCTCTTTAGAAGAATTAGATGAACAGATGAAGAAATACTTCTTGATAGACTCACTGGGAGTAACAGCAAGAAAACCAAAAACCTATACAGAAGAAAGAGCACTATCAGTTCTTACAGAGAAAACCGTAGAACGTCCCCATGGTGGATATGAAACAGGTCTGCTCTGGAAGAAGGATAAAATAGAACTACCAAACAGCTATGAACAAGCATTCAAGAGACTGAGTGGAATTGAGAGAAATGAGAAACAAATTGGTATCATAAAAGAAGACAGAGACAGATTCCGATTTTCGTGGCGAAAATACCGGCGGGAGGGTCCTCCAACAGAATATAGAAAGAAGTCTGCAAACTTCGGAGCAAGAAATTCACTGCATTATACAAGGCAGAAAAATACAGAGAAGAATACCCAAAAGCACAGGGACATCCATACTAATATTATAAATGTGAAAGTGTGTTTGTTTGTTTGTTTGTCCTTCCTTCACGCCGTAGCTAAGCAATCAATTGACCTGATTTTTGGCATACAGTTAGTTGAAAAGAAGGAGAGTAACATAGGCTACTTTTGGTTCTAAAAAAACATCAAGTTCCCAAGGGAGATTACTGGAATATTTGTATGTGTACACCAAATAACCTAAATATAAATCGGAAAGTGAGTTTGTTTGTTTGTTTGTTCCGCTTTCACGCCGTAACTACTAAGCCGATTGTTTTGAAATTTTGCAGACGTAAAGTTAGAAGTCCGGACTAAATAATAGGGTATTTTTTATCCCGGAAAAAAATTACATTCTCGAGGAAAATCTAAAAGCGCGATATAACCGATCTCTACGCGAGCGAAGCCGCGGGCGGAAAGCTAGTGTGGATATATTTTGGAAAAGATGGATAAAAGAATATCTTCCGAACTCGCAATACCGGCTGGAGCCTAGAGGTAATGGAAAACAGCAGGCAGGATTTTATGAAGGCCGACAAAGAAGCTCGTACTGCTTCCAGTCACAGATAGTATCGTCGTTTCACCGGAATAGATGCGCCGTCGATACCGACAACGCACGGCGGGAGTATGTTCGCGACGAAAACATCCCACTTCACATTACACATTCACATGAAAATTAATAGAAAGGTTTTAAGAAAATTATCTCAACAAAATATGTAAACAAATAATAGCAAGACTGACAGATGACATTTCGACGCAATAACCATAGATAAGGAACAAAACGGAAACATTTATGAAACGATATAAAGATCTAGCGACATCTAGAATTCGGAGGAATAATCTACATTAACATATTGACAGTTATTGATCTGACAATCTGTCAACTCACACACACGCATTGACCAATGACAGCGCGGCAAGCATCAGCGACGTCTGGTGTCGAGTAGCGGAACCTCCCAAACGGCCAATGTTAGAACGAGACAGATAGATAAAAAAGAGTACAGACATATGAACTTCCTGTCCGCGTAGCCGCGAGAAGATTCGGGACTATTCTGGGAAGCAATTCGAGAGAGTTCTCCGCTCCTGGTTTGACCGTATAAATACGCGTAAAAGCCGGCGAGTGTCATTCAGTTTACAGTTGAGTTTCCGAATACTTCGAGCTGATCTGCGACAGTGAACAGTACAGTATAGTGAATACAGTATAGTAACAGCAAATAGTTATTCAGTTCATTCAGTCTACAGTTGAGTTTCCGAGTACTTCGAGCTGATCTGCGAGTAAATAGTGACAGTGAACAGTACAGTATAGTGAATAGTGATTAGTGAACAGTACAGTACAGTAACAGTGCAGTAATAGTAACAGTGTTTTGCCGCCATATTCGACGTCATAGTTTACTGGTTCCGTCTTTTTAAATACCTTTCCCGCCATAGTGATATAGTGTTGTCAGTGTTGCCAACATAATAAAATAGTTTACCACAGTGTTTTGTACCGAACGATTTTATAGTAAAATAAATAGTATATACAGTCCATAAATAGTGTTGTTTGTTCATGTACACATGGGGTAGTACGGAACGTATATGCTGACCCCTGCCCCGTACAAAAATAAATTAATTCATTGAATAACACAAATTCGACCGGATATGACGAAGTAACGACTAAAATAATTAAATTAAGTGCAAAAATTATTGCATTCCCACTTAGCTATTTAATAAATCTCTCATTTGAAAATGGTATTTTCCCAACCCAACTAAAGGAATCTATAATTAAACCAATATATAAAAAGGGTAATTCTTCTGATATGGGTAATTATAGGCCCATTACACTGATCCCAATATTTGCAAAAATTTTTGAAAAAGCAATGCATGGCAAAATATATAGCTTTTTAAATAAACACGACCTGATTGTGGAGACTCAGTTTGGCTTCAGAAAAAATTATTCAACAATTCTGGCCTGTTTTTCCTTAGTAAAACTAATCACTGAAGCTCTTAATAATAAAATGTCTGCATTGTCAGTATTCTTGGATATGAGCAAAGCGTTCGATTTTGTGTCACATGAACGTCTACTCCACAAAATAGAAAAGTATGGAATAAGAGGCAAGGCTCACGCATGGCTTAAAAGTTATTTGCTGATCGCCAACAGAGAACTGTTATATCTAGAATAGGGAAAAAAAGTAGGAAGATATATTGCTCAGAATTAAAAATTAACAGTTCTGGCGTTCCACAGGGAAGCATACTGGGTCCGCTATTATTTGTATTATATATAAATGACCTTAAAAATGTTTAAAATGTGAATGTATACAATTTGCAGACGACACCACTTTAGTGATAAAATGTACCAATAAAACTGACATTGAAAATTATACTGAGACTGAATTAATTAATGTAATTAACTGGTTAAGAGACAATAATCTTCATGTTAATATAAATAAAACCAAAGTCGTAAAATTTCAGACATGCAACTTGTTAGCAACACCAACAATAATTCAATATGATGATACAATTTTGCAACCAGAACCATCAGCTTTATTTTTGGGTATAATAATTGACAACAAACTGAATTGGAAGGAACATGTAGAAAGAGTATGCAGTAAGCTTGATAAGTTTGTATATGCTCTCCGCAAGTTGAGACTGGCATCCAGTAAACAGACAGTCCTAACTGCTTATCATGGGTACGTTTCATCAGTATTGCGTTACGGCCTTGTTATATGGGGAAATTCAGTGGACGTGGACAGAGTATTCAAAGTACAAAAAAAATCTATCCGAGCTATGAGTGGAGCAGAATACTTAGATCATTGCAAACCATTATTTAAAGAATTAAAAATTCTTCCACTCCCGTGTCTATATATTTTTGAGGTTTGTCTATTTGTAAAAAAAATATCCTCATTTATACTCACTGAATGAACAAGTATCAGAAAGATTGAAAAAAAAAATATTCTGGGATACTGTTAGTTCCTTCTCAGAGATTACATCTCTATAGTAGAAATGCCAGTTGTATGACGATAAAAATTTATAATAAATTGCCACCTGCGTTCAGAATTTTGCCATTTGATAAATTTAAACATAAAATATTTGCTTGGCTTTTAGACATGTGTTTCTATTCTGTTAATGCATTTTTAAATCACACTTTTTGACATTGATAATAGTGACAGTAATAATATTCTATGTAATTGGATTTTCTTAATTTATTTGACATTATATTACATGTATTTGACTTAATTTATTTGACATTATATTACATTTAATTTTTAATAAATTTAATTTTAGTGCTTGAAAATGTTTGTACGCTGAAAGACAGCAGAATATTTTGGACGTGAATTGTATGTAACACCTTGTAACAACAATATTCTTACAAATAAATTCTATTATTATTATTATTATAACATCACGCTTGTACCAATAGGAGCAGTGAGGTAACATATTTAAAAAAAAACGCGGGTGAAGCCGCATGGCGCAGCTAGTTAATGATAAAACGTGCAATTTTATTACTCCATAAGTAAAATAATATAGAATCTTATTAAAATCAATATAAGTAAGTACACAATGACAGTTCAGTAATAAGTATCATATTAAATTTGATCCCAGTGCAAGAATGTTCAAATAACTTTTGAAAGGACTGATTTATATTAATTGATAAATACAAATTTTAAATGTTCATTATATTTATAATTAACATTACGATTTTTTAACAATTCATTTTGAGAAAAACCCCTTATTACGAAATGAACAAAAACTGCCTTTAAGGCAGTTTTTTATAAAGTCAAAGAATGTTTTTATTTTTTCATATTTATTTTATTAGTTTAGTTTTATATAAGTGATTTCCAGTTCAATAAGAACTTATACCTAATGAAACAAAAGAGAAAAGTTTGATTACCAGTAAGTAGGCAGATGTCATTTTTAATTAATGTTACATAAGATCTTCGGTGTTATAAACATATGTACAACATATAATGTTACTTTTTGACACTTGAAACGGTTAAAATTTGTATTTTGTGTTTTGAGCCAATTTACGATGTGGAGGCATGAGGAATAGAGAGTAAAGTTCACTCATACTCCATAGAAAAGGGAGGATCTTCCGACCAGACGGGTGTTATGTCTGGTGGGCCACTTGCTCAATGGTTGAAATTGGCAAGTTGTATGTATGCTAATTGCACGGAAACTCTGATTGCGAGATGTAGAATTCGTGTGACGTCAGTATGACGCGTCTTTCATTTTTGTGGCGTTTGTAGGTACTGCTACATCAATCCCCTCCGAAGATTGGAGGTTGATAGTGTTCTAATATGTATCTTGCGATGCTTGTGGTTGTGCTGCGCCTGTTCCTGAGCCTGTTCCTGAGCCTGAGCTTGTGCCCGTGCTTGTGCCTGTGCCTGTGCCTGAGTCAGATATACAACATTATTTTTTGTTTATGCGAAACCCAAAATGCGTGTCCAGTATTTTTAAGTAAAGAATCTATGTACAAAATTTCAAAAAGATATCAGGAAAACCACAAAGTTATGAACTTACTTGGTTGTCCCAACAAAAATACGAGTATAGTCAACGCACCGCTAGCCCGCTCGCGCCAACAGCGCTGACGCTGGCGGTGCGTTGACCTGTCTCAGCTGTGTGATCCGTCAGCTGTGTTGCGCGCTCGCTGACCACTTTGCAACAATTTTTAAATGTATTTGGGAAGAATGAATACAAACTACGAGCCAACAGAAGGAAAAACAAATTGATGTGTTCAGAAATGAAATATCTGGGTCACCTAATGGTTGCTAATGGTATCAAAACAGATTCAGAGAAAAGTTTTGCTATTGCAAATCGTCAGGCGCCTAAAAATCTAAAACAGCTATTATCATTTTTACAAACCACATCATGGTATCGGAGATTTATACATAATTTTGCCGATATTGCTAGACCACTTAATAACCTAACGAAGAAGAACATAAGCTGGAAGTGGGATCAAGAGCATCAACAACCATTTATGAAATTGAAAAACGCCTTGACTACGTTACCAGTGTTAAAATAGGCTAGTGACGATTTACCCTTTACTATAAAGACTGATGCCAGCCATTATGCCATTGGCACAGCTTTAGTGCAAGGGGAGGGAGACAATGAGTACCCTATTGAATACACAAGTAGACTCTTACACAAGCTGAACGGAATTACAGTGTCACATAAAAGGAAGCACTAGACATACTATGGGCTATTTCAAAATTTCGTGGCTATGTAGAAGCAACAAAGTTCATAACTATTAGAGATCATCAACCTTTGAAATGGTTAATGAACCTAAAAACACCTACTGGTCACTTAGCACGATGGGCACTACAGCTACAACCATACAAATTCAAAATCCAATATACTCCAGGACGAACTAATATAGTAGCTGATACGCTGTCTTAACCACACACAGAGTTAGATCTACCCAGATATAATAAAAAAACAGTTAAGAGACGAACGAATGAAAGATGACACCCTTCAAACTATTATAAAAATATTAGAAGAAGGAAAAGAAATACCAAGGTATGTAAAATACACCAAGAAAGGATACTTAGTGGATAAAGGTGTCCTGTATGTTTACATGCCAGAACAAGAAAACGACAATGAAGAGTTAGTAGTTCCATACCATGAAATACAAAACGTAATGAACGCTTACCATGACTCACTTACTGCACATCATATGTGAGTAAAAAGAACAGTGTAACGTATAACAATTTAATTTTATTGGACGGAACTACGTAAAGATATTATAAAATACGTAAAAACATGTAATTAATTTCAAAAATATAAGCCCTCTAATCAAAAATCAGGGTCCACCCCAAACTCTCAACGATTTGAGGTATTGTCTATTGATCTTTTTGGACCTTTGCCAAAGAGACCATCAGGAGAAAAGTGGTATATCTGATCATAGAAGATACTACTTCAAAGTGGTTAGAATTATTGCCACTAAATGAAACAACTAGTGAAAATTGTGCCATCATTTTACTCAATGAAATATTTCTTCGATATGGGTTGCCAAGGAAAATTATCAGCGATAAAGGAGTATAATTCATAACAGCGATAATGCAAAAACTTGCATATTATTTAGAAATTCAACAAATTTTCGCCCCCAGTTTATCACCCTGAACCAAATGTAGTTGAAAGGAAAAATAGGCACATGAAGTCACGTCAAATTGAAATTATGGTGAAAGATAAACATCAGAATTGGTCATTGACTTTACCATAAGATTCGCAATGAATACCGCTAAGTGTCAAACTACATGTTTCTGACCGTATTACCTTACATTTGGAAAAGAATTGCGTACGCCATATGATTTGACACATGATCTGCTCTCTCTCTCTGATCATGCTCAGTAGTAGAATCAAAAACTTTGTCGCAGAAATCATGTCAAAATTAAAACAACTAGCCCAAGACTTGGAGCTAGCAAAAGAAAATATAGAGGAAGAAAAGATCTGACACAGACTATTAAGTTGGAGACATAGTCTTGGTACAATTTCATCCCGAAAGCAACATCGATAAACAGCTTACTCCGAAATTTGCACCTCGACGAGATGGACCATATGATATATTAAAGAAACATGGAACCTCCACTTATGACGTCTGTAATAATGAAGTTTGAAAATTTAAACAACGTGATACCCAAACCTACTTATCCGATACGCTGAAGAGGAAGACCGCGAATAGAATCAAGTCCTGCTACTCAGTTCAGGACAACCATAAAGTACCAGAGGGGGAGAATATAACACGACCACTTACGCCATTTACCTGATTGTGTGCACAACACTATGCCATCTGAGTAAATCACAACAGACTTCTAACGACATCTATCATGCAACGTATGAAGATGACACTCACAACAACATACAAGCATTAGATGATGAAGAGTCTAAGTCTCGCTACTTAGAAGGCACAGTGGTCGATAGCCCCGCTGTCACCACTGTTGTCATAAGTCTTAAGCTTGACCTGAGCGGAGGCCACGTCGCCCTCAGGAATTGCCTAGCTAGGAGATAATGAGATAGGATAGCCCCGCAGTCCATCCCTAGAACCACAAATAGGTTTCGCCTCAGTGTAACTTTGTTTGCTAAAATCTGTCAGGTGTTTGAAGTAAAGTGAATAAACCACCACCTGTCATCATCGTTGGTATTATTCCACCGCCACCATTATAGTAGTCTCTTGTTCACAAATTAAACTAATTTGAAGTTAAGTACATCTTTGTCTTTCTTTTTCATTAATGAAAGGTCAGAAGATAAAATTTTAGTTTAGATCTGTCAAATTAAATTTAAAATTAGTTTTCGAACAAGAGAATCGGCGCCATTACCTCAGAAGTTAGGAATGTAGGTAATACTGAAGTTGTTACAAACGACACGCGTCGATGTCCGGGTCACCCTGTATTAATATTATCATGATATTTTTAATGCATCAATTGTTATTATTATGCGTCTTCACCGCTTTAGGTACTTTACTAAAGGTAAACAATAATAACGCGTGATTTATTTAACCGACTAAAACTATAACATCTGTCACTTCAGTTATCATTGTACGTTACAGTCGTATTTCTCAATTTAGCAACATTATAGATAGTTAGATTTGTAACGTTGCCAAACTGAAAAGTGATAAAAACATAACCTGACAACTCATGTATATAATACCAGTCGTCTTACGTTTATTCGGTTCACTAAATAAGGCGGTGTTTTCTTTCATCATCATCATCATCATGTCAGCCATAGGAAGTCCACTGCTGGTCACAGACCTCTCCCAAAGATTTCCAAAAAGACCGGTTGGACGCGGCCTGCATCCAGTGCTTCCCTACGATTTTGGTCAGGTCATCCGATCACCTAGTCGATGGCTGTCCGACGCTGCGCTTGCCGTTACAGGTCGCCATTCAGGAGCCTTCCTGCTCCATCGGCCATCGGCTCTACGTGCTATGTGCCCAGCTCACTGCCACTTCAAAGGGCTAAGGTGTTTTGTTTACATTTAATTAGTTATAACTTGTCTATAAAGTCGTGAAAATGGATGTTTCTTGAAGTAAACATTTTAAAAATAAAGTACAAGTACGTCGAATGTCATCGGCAGTCATAGATTTGGGTCATAGATTTTTACTCGGGAAATTAATTTTAAACTTAATCATTAATGTTTGTTAGTACACTAAGCTGGACAAATTTTACGAAATATAGTTGATATTTATACTGGAACAGTTGCTAAAACAGGTATGTAATCATGTTACTGTTTGTTTTTGTATCTACTAGAAGTTTCAAATTTACTAAGTAAACGATTTTAAGACTAAAATAAGGATTATTATTATTATCGCATTGCGCATTTGTAGGTTAGATTGCAAGTTTTTAATACCATGTTGTAGTGCGTTTTGATATTTTAGGTTATTTAATTTACCGCTGATTTTAAAAAAGAATTATATCATGTTGGGAATTAAAATTAGTGGTATCCATCTTCTGATAGAAATTACATATTATTTGAGGCCATTCATACGGATAAAAATGTGTTAATTGGTGAGGATTTCATACAACCCAAAATGATCCTTAGACACTTAGCCTGAATACTATACAACCTTGCCAAAGCACATTAGTTGCAAGGGTTTAAGAGGAAAGATCCATAATCCAGAACACTCCGGACTAGAGCATTGTATACCAGTTTCATGGTGTAGGGATGAGCACCCCACCAGACACCGGCAAGAACTTTAAGTATGAGAACAGTTCCCTCGCACTTATTAGCTAAGTAATTTAGATGGCGTAAACCAGTCAATTTAGAATCTAAAACAACGCCTAAAAATTTAACTTTTGCAGAAACCGGTACACTATGCCCTTGGATGCTAACCGAAGTTTGAGTTATCAATCTCCTTCTTCTGACACCGGCGAGAAAATACAACCACATTTCTTTTTGGGGAAGACAGATTCGGGCCGTGGAAATTTAGACATTAGTTTAGAGAGTCCAGGGATATGCATAGAGATGTTGCAGCGTCGCTAGCAGTGATTGCTGACATATAAAGCCAGGTCATCAGCATACTGAAATTCTTCAGTATTCTTTCCTGTATTATCGGCTATTGCAGTTTTTGCCTGAGAATGGGAAGAAGGACATTATCGTATGCAGAGGAAATCATATACTAATCTAATATTTACTCTAGTTCGCAGAATATTCGAACTTCTGTTCAATTTTCACCCCTGGTTAGGAATTTTTAATTCAAAACGTATTTACTTGAGTGTGCTATAACGTGTGTAATTTATGTAATCATAAATGTTATCTGATATTTACCTACGTAGGTACCTATAACTGTAACCATTAAATATAAGCTAGCTTAGAAAGAAGCGACACAGTTACATGAGAAAAAGTGAAACGTGAAAAAAAGTCAAGGACTTCCAAAATATTGTCTTAAAGCACCATTTCGATAGTAGAAATTGGTTTAGACGGAAAGCTAAGACAAATGTCACGCTCATTTTTCATTGGACTTTCAAATTATTTATAATATCCTTTACTAAATAAAAGCATGTGATTTATGTAGTAAAAAGTGCATTCAGTGAATAATTCATAAAGAACATTGAAATATCGCAGCATAGTGACCACATCATGGTTTTGCCTCAAATCTCCTCGTAGTTGGCTCACAGGGCCATTTTTTCAAATGTTATCGGCGATATCCGCCATTATTGTGAAATAATTTTTTTAAAGAATTTTTATTATTTGGCACACGTGTTATTGGCAATTGTGATATCTAACACAGGGGCCATTGAAGAGTTGAAGTAATATTCACTCTAAAGAAAAGAAAGCACCATTTCATATTTTTATGTAAACAGACCATAAGGATCTCCTTGTGTTTTATATTATCCGACTAACATTTTATTGATATAAATTTATCAGTAGCATGCCAGAGGTCAACGATGTTTTTGCAACCAGTTGAGTAGGATCTGTATATAAATACAAACGCTCCAAATATACTTCAGTTTAACAGTAATCGTCAGCTGCAGTGTCTATACTTTAGTAATCATGTGGAAGATAACAAGTCTATTTGCACTTTTAATCGTTGCTCAGGCCACGGAATTACAAGATTTCTACGGGGACTGGTTTGAGGTCGCTTTTTATCCACTTTCTGCCTACGTCCCTGTGTGCATTCGCTTCAATTTCTCTGAAAGCCCAGACAATGTGCATTGTACCTATGATGATGGAAGAAACTCAACTTTACTTCGAGTCTATATGATGAAAGATAATGGAGATGTGTTAGATATTCATCAGAGTACAATGAGGGTGGTACATACGCCAGCGGAAGTCATGCCGGCGTTGAACATCGGCGTCAAATGTGGTGACAAAGTACTCAATGAAAAAGCACGTGCTGTTGCAAGGATGGTGAACGAAAACTACTTCGTTATGTATACTTATCTTTCGGAAAGTTCTCGCACTACGGTAGAACAGAATTTAGCATTACTTTTTGGAAGAAATGTAGTGCCTGCGGAAAAATTATATAACGATATGATGAGTATTGAAGATCTTAAGAACAGACGAGGAGCTCAGATGTGTGGTACTGAAAATTATGGTGGATTCAAGAATACTGAAAATTAAGTTCGTAATAAAAAAAATGAATCATAAAATATAAATTATTGCTACGTGGCTGTATAATGTCATCAACTAATGCCTTATTAGTATCCTTGTATTCTACTAATACTGTAAAGGTGACGTTTGTGTGGTGGAGGGATTTTTGTTAATCTTACAATAATCTTTGGCGTAGTATATTGGTTCTGAAAAAGCATATACTTTGAATGCGATAAGATAAACTTTTATGAATAATTGATTTTGTGTATTATTGCTCTTTCTCGGTATTTTCTTGATAAAGTAGTAAATATGTATTTATACCATAAATATTAATATGAGTAACTGTATTGTGGAGGTAAGATAACCAGTCGCATTATCTAAAATAATGGTGTTCAGCTGCATCCGGTTCGACTACAGGAATACAGCATGCTGAGCTGTGTGTCCATAGTAATTTTGTAACGGTTACACACAAATTTTTAATTTCCAGCCATTGATTTTAGTATATGATTGTTGTCAGTCACTAGGTAACTTCTATTTGAATTTTGAAGATTTTATTGTGTGAGTAGTGTTATCAGTAACAAGTCTATATTATGTGTTAAATTCGAGCCAAAAGTCATTTATGTAATAAATAAAGGAAGCTGAAATAATTATTCCTCATAAGATCATGATCATCATCATTTCAGCCGAAAGACGTCCACCGCTAGACATAGGCCTCCCCTAAGGATATCCACGATGACCGGTCCTGCGCCTCTCGTATCCAGCGGTTTCCCGCGACCTTCACCAGGTCGTCGGTCCACCTTGTCGTTGGCCTACCACGCGGGCCTACACGCTGCGACTTCCGGTGCGTGGTCGCCACACGAGAACCCGTCGGCCCTATCGAGCATCGGTCCTGTGCCAATGTTCCCGGCCCATTGCCACTTAAGTGTTGCAATTCTTCGAGCTGTCAGTTACTCTCGTTCTTCTGCGAATCTCCTTATTTCTGATTTGATCACGCAGTGAAACCCCAAGCATAGCCCCCTCCATTGCCATTTCAGTATCCTTGAGCTTTTTTATAAAGCCCATTTGGTCTGTTTGGTGGGTCCTTGAAGCCGAAGCGACGTGGTCCCTCTACGTCTCAGTTAAAAGTCATCACTGGCAACACACACTGGTCGAAGACTTTTGTTTTGAGACACTGCGGTATGTCATTTATTGAATTAAATAAAACCTATAAGTTTCGTCGTAGACACAGTGGAACTACACAGATCTAATTTTCCATAATGTGGATAGGTGTAGTCTTGATAATACCTCCTATTACTCTCAAAGCTTGATTTTGAATTTAATTTTGTTTGCCTACGAGACACTTTCCACTCACATCATAAAAGCTTCTGCAGTCTATGCGACTTCTGGTCAAGGCTACATAGCCTTGACCGTAAATATTTCAGACATATTTACATAAATATGTTTGAAATATTTACGCTGCAAGACCCATTCAGTGCCAGCTAGATCTTTGAGTAAACTTATGCTCCTTTGTACTTTGTATTGTATTGATGTGTGGACCTGTCCGACTATATACCCAAATCTACTAACTGTAAACTATGCACATTCTTGATTGACACAGAGTGGTTACTCTCTCTCTCTCTATACTTACTTTACTCTTTTGCTCAGAACGTATTTTTCGTGTAATCGTATTTAAGTCAAATTTTTTGACTGACTAATCTTTGTGCGCTATAGTCGGATACGGTTTTTTGGCAATTACACCGTCCATTTTGTCAGTGTCTACTGCGTGGTTTATTTAAAATTTAAAGATAAGTTTTCATTTATACTTTGTTTAGTAATCATAATACATTTCCCCCCCTCTCCTGCACTCCTCGGTACGCCCATGCTCTTACTAAATTCACGTGCGATAAACGCTCTCTTTTCGTAATGCAGTGCTTTACCCAGACTTGTCGATTTCGGCTTTTATTAGTTTTTAAAATGTAGTATGATATAATTCCCAAATAATACAAAGCTTCTTCTCTCGACGACGTCACGATATAGTATGAGCAAGCTTCACATGTGTCACCGACGTCGAGCCGGGTAAGTTCACGATCTTAAAAAAACGCGTGTTTTAAGTTCGTATATCTATCACCCACTTTAAACGGAATTCTTAGCTGTATCATATATTAACATAATGTATGTAATGAAATCAAATGAATATCATGTGTAGCTTGCCTGTAAAGTCGTGAAAACCAATGTTTCTGGAACTAAAAAAGTTAAAAGTAAGGCAACACTGTTAATTTCGTGAGCATAAAGTTTTTGTTGCATCATTGCAACATGTCGAATTGTTAACAATATTTTTTGTTTCGAAACAAGGTCTCGTCTCCACATATTGTTATCATATAGCAAAATATTATCTTAAAGCACCATTTCATATTTTTATGTAAACAGACCATTATAAGGATCTCCTTGTATTTTATTTTTAAACAACTTACATTTTATTGAAATATTTATCAGTGACATGGGGTTGCCAACCATACTTTATATAAAATAACGTATCCTACTTTATTTTTGGTAATTATATTTTATACTTTTACATAAAAATAAAGTATCCAAAAATATTTTATTTTCAACCTAGTGATGCGTAAAACAAAATCTAATGAAAGACAACTGTGACACACATAATACACATGCTATGGGCTACTTGATTTATGGTATAGAAAATATTTGGATGTGGAAGTCTTATAAAACTTAAAGAAATCCAAAGAAAATTCGCTAATGATAAAAAATAATTTTCAGTGAAAATTACAGTAAAAAAATAGCAATATATGGCTTCAAAATGCATCTGATAGCTTACAATAAAGCTTGTTTGCAATAAAGCCCCCAGCAGATCCAAGGTTGAGGAAAAGGGAGTCTAATATATTAAGAATTGAGCATACCAACACTGCCCTTTTACGGAAAAGCGTTTATGAAATGGCTCCAAGAATATATAAGCTACTACTCCGTTAATTAAAAAAAATTAAAAATTAAAATTCATTTATTTCAGATATCTTAGATCCATACACTTTAACAAAGAGAGAAATTTGAATAAAATAAAAATTAACAATCAAATATAAATAAATAAAATAATATAATAAAATTTAAAATCATAAAAAAAATAAAAATGTCAACAAGTCATAAATAATTTACATACTAATTTAATTCCCTCAAATAAATTAATAAACAAGTGCACATAATCATGTACAATCGTTACCGGAGGCAGCTGGCCACGTGCCTGCTACAACACTGTCGAATATACGGACAGTCAATCCTCTCGGCAATCATCGATTATAATTCATATAATTAATTTAGATTTAAAAAACAAAATTGTGTAATATAATTAATAAAGTTTTCGAAACAGACTATATAAATATGTATGCATAATAGAAAAAATAATTATAATTACAATAGAGATTAACATTACTATATATGTATAAATATAATAGAGTAAGAAAGCCCAATAATTAATGTAAATTTAAAAAATAAAAACTATATTGTATGTTAAGCAATGATTTGATATAAGTGATGGAATTAGTATTATATAAATGTGATAGTATTATATACATAATGATAGGTTAATAAAATATAAGTAATTCTCGTTTAAAATAATTTTCGTATGCCCACAGGCACAATGTAGCGAACTTCCTGCAACCCTAACATCTTTTGTATTATACACCTGCATTGACGAATAAAAAGATTTGATTTGATTGATTTGATTTGATTTACCAAATATAAAAAAAATATTTCTTACCTACTCTCCATCCTGCCTTTCACACAGCTTTCACTGAAAGATTTTTTTCTATAATGAATCTGAAGTGCCGAGAAGAGAGAAATAGAGCATCAATAAATTTAATTAAAAACGAATTGTTTATTTATTTAAATTTGAATGTTGATTGTCAAATACAAGCTTTTTAACATTTATAGATGGCAAAAGATTGTTAGCGTGTGCTAAAGGCACACAAGCCAGCGTCTCGTTTCGCCGGTAGTCTCAACGTACAGCTTGACCACGCAACGTGTAGGAAAGACGTGTTTTCTCGGTGATAGGTCATACATAACATCTGCTGCCGGCAGAAGTTACCACTCACCAGAGAAAGTCTTGCCGCCAAGCGATTCGTCGTGTTCCGGCATGATGTCTGGTGAAGCCGTACGGGGGACGGGTCTGAGCAGTTGTGTTGCGATGTATTGGTACAATGCGTCGAATGTTTTTGTGTCGGGAGTTTGGTCATGGAGGGTCTCCAGATCAATCTCCGTCCGGCGCAGCTTCGTTGGTCGTGTTGTTGTGGTTAACATTGCACCACCTCGCTCAACTGCCGCCTTCCTTGATATTCACTAAGGTTTTTTAAGGGAATGGGTTTAATAAACTAGCGCGCTTTACCATCAAAGATTGCGTTACTGCTTACCATCAGGCGGGATTGCAGTCAAGCACCAGTTTATAATTATTAAAAAAAAAACGTGTAGGAATGACAAGGACGGATAGATAAAGGAAGAAGATGGTTAAAGGGTTCCAGGCTATGTTAAGCATTCATCACATGTTATTGCGTGAAAGAAAATATAATTTAATGCTCTAATAAACAATAAAACATGTCGCAAAGAGTTGGCCGGGGGGTCACCCCAGGTCTGGGATTTGACCTAGGGACTTATAGAGAAGACTGACGGGAATTAATATTTCTGCTGTATAAAGATTGGATTGATCCTCAAAATCAACACAAGCTTACGAGGGGAAATTACCAATACCCTAGGCTAAACTTCAGGATTTAAAGTACTTATGCCGTAATAATAATATACCATCTATTTATCATGACTTTTACATGAGTTTGATAGAGGGCAGCAATGAGAACCAACATGACAATGAAAGATAAAGAAGACGAAGAAGATGAATAGAGAAAACATCTTGTGGTCGCTGTACTGATTAGTTAATTACTGTTGGGGTCATTAGTCATCTATACTACTAATATATAAAGCTGAAGAGTTTGTTTGTTTGAACGCGCTAATCTCAGGAACTACTAATCCGATTTGAAAAATTCTTTTTGCGTTGGATAGTCCATTAATCCAGAAAGGCTTTAGGCTATATAACATCACGCTTGGCCTAATAGGAGCAGGGAGGCAGCATATTTAAAAAAAAAACGCGGGTGAAGCCGCATGGCGCAGCTAGTTAATGATAAAACGTGCAATTTTATTACTCCATAAGTAAAATAATTGTTAAGGCTATTCGAAGAGCGTGAGCAGTGCCACCTATTGGAAGTAATTCGCAAGTGTTTTTGTTGTTCGGTCCCGTGTTTGCGCCGCTAACATCGATGTAACCATTGTCCTTAATAAATATAGTTTATTCCAGTAAAAGGTGCTTTTTTATCCCATATCCCTTCAATAATATAGAACCTTATTAAAATCATTATAAGTAAGTACACAATGACAGTTCAGTAATAAGTATCATATTAAATTTGATCACAGTGCAAGAATGTCCAAATAACTTTTTGAAAGGACTGATTTATATTAATTGATAAATACTAATATTACATGTTCATTATATTTAGAATTAACATTACGATATTTTAAGACCTTATTTCGAGACAAAACCCTTATTACGAAATGAACAATAACTGCCTTTAAGGCAGTTTTGCTGCCTGTGCTGCGCCTGTGCCTGTGCCTGAACCAGATATACAACATTATTTTTTGTTTATGCGAAACCCAAAACGCGTGTCCAGTATTTTTAAGTCAAGAATCTATGTACAAAATTTCAAAAAGATATCATGAAAACCACAAAGTTATGAACTTACTTGGTTGTCCCAACAAAAATATAGTGAACGCACCGCTAGCCCGCCCACCTAATGGTTGCTAATGGTATCAAAACAGATTCAGAGAAAAGTTTTGCTATTGCAAATCGTCAGGCGCCTAAAAATCTAAAACAGCTATTATCATTTTTACAAACCGCATCATGGTATCGGAGATTTATACATAATTTTGCCGATATTGCTAGACCACTTAATAACCTAACAAAGAAGAACATAAGCTGGAAGTGGGATCAAGAGCATCAAGAAGCATTTATGAAATTGAAAAACGCCTTGACTACGTTACCAGTATTAAAACAGGCTAGTGACGATTTACCCTTTACTATCAAGACTGATGCCAGCCATTATGCCATTGGCACAGCTTTAGTGCAAGGGGAGGGAGACAATGAGTACCCTATTGAATACACAAGTAGACTCTTACACAAGCTGAACGGAATTACAGTGTCACAGAAAAGGAAGCACTAGACATACTATGGGCTATTTCAAAATTTCGTGGCTATGTAGAAGCAACAAAGTTCATAACTATTAGAGATCATCAACCTTTGAAATGGTTAATGAACCTAAAAACACCTACTGGTCGCTTAGCACGATGGGCACTACAGCTACAACCATACAAATTCAAAATCCAATATACTCCAGGACGAACTAATATAGTAGCTGATACGCTATCTTAACCACACACAGAGTTAGATCTACCCAGATATAATGAAAAACAGTTAAGAGACGAATGAATGAAAGATGACACCCTTCAAACTATTATAAAAATATTAGAAGAAGGAAAATAAATACCAAGGTATGTAAAATACATCAAGAAAGGATACTTAGTGCATAAAGGTGTCCTGTATGTTTACATGCCAGAACAAGAAAACGACAATGCAAAGTTAGTAGCTCCATGCCATGAAATACACAACGTAATGAACGCTTACCATGACTCACTTACTGCACATCATAAGTGAGTAGAAAGAACAGTGCAACGTATAACAATTTAATTTTATTGGATGGGACTACGTAAAGATATTATAAAATACGTAAAAACATGTAATTAATTTCAAAAAAATATAAGCCCTCTAATCAAAAATCAGCGGGCTTATATCAGTCCACCCCAAACTCTCAACGATTTGAGGTATTGTCTATTGATCTTTTTGGACCTTTGCCAAAGAGACCATCAGGTGTAAAGTGGATTCTGATCATAGAAGATACTACTTCAAAGTGGTTAGAATTATTGCCACTAAAGGAAACAACTATTGAAAATTGTGCCATCATTTTACTCAATGAAATATTTCTTCGATATGGGTTGCCAAGGAAAATTATCAGCGATAAAGGAGTATAATTCATAACAGCGATAATGCAAAAATTTGCATATTACTTAGAAATTCAAAAAATTTTCGCACCCGTTTATCACCCTGAACCAAATGTAGTTGAAAGGAAAAATAGGCACATGAAGTCACGTCAAATTGAAATTATGGTGAAAGATAAACATCAGAATTGGCCATTGATTTTACCAACAATAAGATTCGCAATGAATACCGCTAAGTGTCAAACTACATGTTTCTCACCGTATTACCTTACATTTGGAAGAGAATTTCGTACGCCATATAAATTGATACATGATCTGCTCTCTCTCTCTGATCATGCTCAGTAGTAGAATCAGAAAACTATGTCGCAGAAATCATGTCAAAGTTAAAACAACTAGCCCAAAATTTGGAGCTAGCAAAAGAAAATATAGAGGAAGAAAAGATCTGACCCAGACTATTAAGCTGGAGACATATTCTTGGTAGAATCTCATCCCGTAAACAACATCGATAAACAGCTTACTCCGAAATTTGCACCTCGACGAGATGGACCGTATGTTATATTAAAGAAACATGGAACCTCCACTTATGACTCTGTAATAATGAAGTTTGAAAATTTAAACAACGTGATATCCAAACCTACTTATCCGATACGCTGAAGAGGAAGACCGCGAATAGAATCAAGTCCTGTTACTCAGTTCAGGACGACCATAGAGTACCAGAGGGGGAGAATATAACACGACCACTTACGCCATTTACCTGATTGTGTGCACAACACTATGCCATCTGAGTAAATCACAACAGACATCTAACGACATCTATCATGCAACGTATGAAGATGACACTCACAACCACATACAAGCATTAGATGATGAAGAGTCTAAGTCTCGCTACTTAGAAGGCACAGTGGTCGATAGCTAGATTTCTCGGTGGTAGGCCACAACATCGGCCGCCGGCGTAGTTACCACCCACCAGACAAATTCATGCCGCCAAGCGATTCGTCGTGTTCCGGCATGATGTCTGGTGAAGCCGTACGGAGGACGGGTCTGAGCAGTTGTGTTGCGATGTGTGCCGGGCTCGATGCGACAAATGTTGTTGTGTCGGGAGCTTGGTCCTGGAGGGTAGCGGGATCCGAAGCACGGTGCTCCGCTGGCCGACCGCAGGTAGTTGGGGGCCCAAGTAGTGTGCCAGCCACACACGAAAGGCTGCCCCGCCAACTACGAAAAATCCCAGGGTGGCCCCATCGTGCCGGTTGGCGACCGGACGAGAGGACCCGATGGCGATCCCTGAGGGGGTTCGGGCGTCCCCGCAGTCTCCAGATCAATCTCCCACTGGCGCAGCATCGTTGGTAGTGTTGTTGGGTTTATCATTGCATCACCTCGCTCAACTGCCGTCTTCCTTCCTATTCACTCAGTATATTAAAATGAAAAGTTTTAAAAAGAAAAGTAGGTGTGCACAGCGGGCGCACGTCCTCTAATTTAAAGTGCACCTCTCAAACATTCGAGGTCTGCACTCCAATATCGATGCAGTCCATCACCACCTTGAGACTGAAAAGCCCCACCTACTTTTCTTGACGGAGACCCAGATCAGATGTCCGTCTGATGCGGCATACCTCAACTACCCGGGATACTCTTTGGAGCATCATTTCCTGCAGCGTGCCGGGGTCTGCGTGTATGTCCGCAATGACATCTGTTGCCGGCGTCTCCGTCACCTCGAAGACTCTCATCTATCGTCCTTATGGCTGTTGGTTGACACTGGTGTGGACAAAATTGTCTACACCTGTGTCTACCGATCGCACAGCGGTGACCAGGAGACAACTCGACTATTTGACCACCTCAGTGTGGCTGCTGATAATGTACTGCATCGGCACCCTGACGCACAGTTCGTCGCTCTGGGGGACTTCAACGCCTGCCATCAGGATTGGCTTTTCCCATACCAGAGGACCGACCACGCTGGGAGAGAAGCGTGAAACTTTGCGCTATCAATGGGCCTTTCCCAGCTGGTGGAAGAAGCGACTAGGGTTCCTGATGTGGCTGGTCATACCGCCAATTGTCCGGACCTTCTGCTGACCACTGATCCGGACAGATGTGTTGTTACAGTTTCCTCACCGTTAGGAACTTCAGACCACTGTCTGGTGAAGTCTGTGACGTCCTTCTCCCCACCTGATTGCGACTCGCGTGGTGAGCGGCGAATATGGCGTTACAAGTCAGCAGATTGGGATGAGATGCGCCACTTCTTTGCGTCTTATCCTTGGCAGCAGGTCTGCTTCTCTTCTAGCAATCCATCGAGCTGTGCGGACGCTTAACCGACGTGGTGCGTCAAGCAATGGAGTATTTTATCCCCTTCAGTGACGTGCCCGTCGGTGGCTCGGCTCGCCCATGGTTTAACACCGACTGTGTTCAAGCTGAACAGCGTAAGCACACGGCATTCCTCGCCTGGGTTGACGCTCGTGACCGCAGAGCTCTGGATCTAAGCTCAAAGAAGAGAGCCTTTAACCGTGCTGCCAAGTCCTACAAAAAGGCGCTTAAGAAGGCTCGCTTCGACCGCATTACTAACATTGGTAACAAGCTCTCTGCGCACCCTTCCGGTAGCAGATCTTTCTGGTCCCTAGCCAAATCGGTCGAGGCGAACTTCTGTCGGCCCACACTGCCTCCGCTGGTTAGGCCTGATGGAGCACTGGCCCATACGGCGAGAGAGAAAGCAGGTCTCTTTGCATCTCTCTTTGCCCATAGTTCGCGTCTTGACACTGGCAATGCTACTCCACCTAATTTACCTCATTGCGGAACTTCAGTGCCGGAGGTTCGCATTAGAAACAAGGAGGTTCTGAGAGTATTGTGTCGTCTGGACGTGAATAAGGCTAGTGGTCCAGATGGTATACCAGCGATTGTTCTTAAGGCTTGTGCGCCCGAGTTGTCTCCTGTATTGACGCGCCTGTATCGCCTCTCATTTAGGACTGGTATAGTGCCCAAGTCCTGGAAGCTTGCCAACGTGCAGCCCGTGCCCAAAAAGGGTAGTCGTGCCGATCCTACCAACTATCGGCCGATTTCAATAACCTCCATACTCTGCAGGATTATGGAGCGTGTGTTGAACTCGCGCCTCTTGGCATACCTGGAAGGTAACGATCTCCTCAGTGACCGACAGTACGGTTTTCGACGCAATCGGTCAACTGGGGACCTACTAGTGTATGCCACTCACTTGTGGGGCGAGGCCCTCGAGAAAAATGGGGAAGCGATTGCCGTCTCCCTTGATGTCTCGAAGGCCTTCGATCGGGTATGGCACGCTGGCCTTTTGAGTAAGCTTCCAGCGTACGGCATTTCCGCTGGCCTGACTGGCTGGGTAAAAGACTTCCTGACTGAACGGTCCCTCCGAGTTGTTGTCGACGGATGTTCATCTGAGCCCATGTCGACCAATGCCGGTTTTCCTCAGGGGTCTGTTCTCTCTCTGCAACTCTGTTCCTGCTGCATATTAACGATCTACTGATGCCCGGTATCTATGGGTATGCAGATGACAGCACAGTTGTGGAGAGATACCTGCCGGAAGCTCGGGCTAGTAAGGAAACTATCCGGTCCGAAAGAGAGGCCATGGTAGAGCGTGTGAGTGCTGCACTGCAGGCAGTCTCCGAATGGGGCAATGCCAATCTTGTAGCATTCAATGCCGCCAAAACACAGGCGTGTCTTTGCACCGCCAAAAGGAGCCCGTTTACCTTGGCTCCTACTTTTCAGAATGTATCCTTGGAGTGTACCGACCGCCTTCAGCTTTTGGGAGTTGAGATTTCCTCGAGCCTTAACTTTGGGCGGTTCATTGAGTCCAGGGCCGGGGTGGCTGCCAGAAAACTAGGCGTCATCGCGAAAGTCGAAACTTCACACTTGGGCAGCTTCTAATTTTATACAAAGCACAGGTCCGCTCGTGTGTGGAGTACTGCAGCCACATTTGGGCTGGTGCTGCGAAATGTCACCTTGCCACTTTGGATTCGGTGGAGAGGCGTGCGAAGAGGCTGATTGGCGACCCAGACTTAACTCGAAACGGTCTCCAAAGCCTGGAGCACAGGCGTAGGGTAGCCAGCCTTTCGGTCTTCTATAGGATGCATTCTGGTGAGTGTGCAAGGGAATTGCATGATTTAATTCCCCCATCTCCGTTCCATCATCGGACGACCCGTCGTACGGCGAGTTTGCACCCTTACGTTGTTGACACCACTGCGATCCGGACGAAGCGTTTTGCTTCCTCCTTTATACCGCGTACATCGAGGGACTGGAACAATTTGCCGGCGTCGGTGTTTCCGTCACATTACAATTTGAGTGTCTTCAAGGCTAGAGTGAATAGGCTCTTAATAAACTAGCGCGCTTTACCATCAACGATCGCATCACTGCTTACCATCAGGCGGGATTGCGGTCAAGCGCTGGTTTATAATTTATAAAAAAAAAAAAATTAAAAGCCCCGCAGTCACCACTGTTGTCATAAGTCTTAAGCTTGACCTGAGCAGAGGCCGCGTCGCCCTCAGTAATTGCCTAGCTAGGAGATAATGAGATAGGATAGCCCCGCAGTCCATCCCTAGAACCACAAATAGGTTTCGCCTCAGTGTAACTTTGTTTGCTAAAAATCTGTCAGGTGTTTGAAGTAAAGTGAATAAACCACCACCTGTCATCATCGTTGGTATTATTCCACCGCCACCATTATAATAGTCTCTTGTTCACAAATTAAACTAATTTGAAGTTAAGTACCTCTTTTTCTTTCTTTTTCGTTAATGAAAGGACAGAAGATAAAATTTTAGTTTAGATCTGTCAAATTAAATTTAAAATTAGTTTTTGAACAAGTGAATCGGCGCCATTACCTCAGAAGTTAGGAATGTGGGTAATACTGAAGTTGTTACAAACGACACGCGTCGATGTCCGGGTCATCCTGTATTAATATTATCAAGATATTTTTAATGCATCAATTGTTATTATTATGCGTCTTCACCGCTTTAGGTACTTTACTAAAGGTAAACAATAATAACGCGTGATTTATTTAACCGACTAAAACTATAACATCTGTCACTTCAGTTATCATTGTACGTTACAGTCGTATTTCTCAATTTAGCAACATTATAGATAGTTCGATTTGTAACGTTGTCAAATTGAAAAGTGATAAAAACATAACATGACAACTTATGTATATAATACCAGTCGTATTACGTTTATTCGGTTCACTAAATAAGGCGGTGTTTTCTTTCATCATCATCATCATCATGTCAGCCATAGGAAGTCCACTGCTGGTCACAGACCTCTCCCAAAGATTTCCAAAAAGACCGGTTGGACGCGGCCTGCATCCAGTGCTTCCCTACGATTTTGGTCAGGTCATCCGATCACCTAGTCGATGGCTGTCCGACGCTGCGCTTGCCGTTACAGGTCGCCATTCAGGAGCCTTCCTGCTCCATCGGCCATCGGCTCTACGTGCTATGTGCCCAGCTCACTGCCACTTCAAAGGGCTAAGGTGTTTTGTTTACATTTAATTAGTTATAACTTGTCTATAAAGTCGTGAAAATGGATGTTTCTTGAAGTAAACATTTTAAAAATAAAGTACAAGTACGTCGAATGTCATCGGCAGTCATAGATTTGTTTTGTGACTTGTTATTTATTGAAATTTGTATTATTTTCATATTTATTAAGATAAAACATCGAAGAAATGTGTTAAATATGAGAAAAACAAACCGGAGTGGAGCTCGGGAAATTAATTTTAAACTTAATCATTAATGTTTGTTAGTACACTAAGCTGGACAAATTTTACGAAATATAGTTGATATTTATACTGGAACAGTTGCTAAAACAGGTATGTAATCATGTTACTGTTTGTTTTTGTATCTACTAGAAGTTTCAAATTTACTAAGTAAACGATTTTAAGACTAAAATAAGGATTATTTTTATTATCGCATTGCGCATTTGTAGGTTAGATTGCAAGTTTTTAATACCATGTTGTAGTGCGTTTTGATATTTTAGGTTATTTAATTTACCGCTGATTTTAAAAAAGAATTATATCATGTTGGGAATTAAAATTAGTGGTATCCATCTTCTGATAGAAATTACATATTATTTGAGGCCATTCATACGGATAAAAATGTGTTAATTGGTGAGGATTTCATACAACCCAAAATGATCCTTAGACACTTAGCCTGAATACTATACAACCTTGCCAAAGCACCTTAGTTGCAAGGGTTTAAGAGGAAAGATCCATAATCCAGAACACTCCGGACTAGAGCATTGTATACCAGTTTCATGGTGTAGGGATGAGCACCCCACCAGACACCGGCAAGAACTTTAAGTATGAGAACAGTTCCCTCGCACTTATTAGCTAAGTAATTTAGATGGCGTAAACCAGTCAATTTAGAATCTAAAACAACGCCTAAAAATTTAACTTTTGCAGAAACCGGTACACTATGCCCTTGGATGCTAACCGAAGTTTGAGTTATCAATCTCCTTCTTCTGACACCGGCGAGAAAATACAACCACATTTCTTTTTGGGGAAGACAGATTCGGGCCGTGGAAATTTAGACATTAGTTTAGAGAGTCCAGGGATATGCATAGAGATGTTGCAGCGTCGCTAGCAGTGATTGCTGACATATAAAGCCAGGTCATCAACATACTGAAATTCTTCAGTATTCTTTCCTGTATTATCGGCTATTGCAGTTTTTGCCTGAGAATGGGAAGAAGGACATTATCGTATGCAGAGGAAATCATATACTAATCTAATATTTACTCTAGTTCGCAGAATATTCGAACTTCTGTTCAATTTTCGCCCCTGGTTAGGAATTTTTAATTCAAAACGTATTTACTTGAGTGTGCTATAACGTGTGTAATTTATGTAATCATAAATGTTATCTGATATTTACCTACGTAGGTACCTATAACTGTAACCATAAAATAGCTAGCTTAGAAAGAAGCGACACAGTTACATGAGAAAAAGTGAAACGTGAAAAAAAGTCAAGGTCTTCCAAAATATTGTCTTAAAGCACCATTTCGATAGTAGAAATTGGTTTAGACGGAAAGCTAAGACAAATGTCACGCTCATTTTTCATTGGACTTTCAAATTATTTATAATATCCTTTACTAAATAAAAGCATGTGATTTATGTAGTAAAAAGTGCATTCAGTGAATAATTCATAAAGAACATTGAAATATCGCAGCATAGTGACCACATCATGGTTTTGCCTCAAATCTCCTCGTAGTTGGCTCACGCGGCCATTTTTTCAAATGTTATCGGCGATATCCGCCATTATTGTGAAATAATTTTTTTAAAGAATTTTTATTATTTGGCACACGTGTTATTGGCAATTGTGATATCTAACACAGGGGCCATTGAAGAGTTGAAGTAATATTCACTCTAAAGAAAAGAAAGCACCATTTCATATTTTTATGTAAACAGACCATAAGGATCTCCTTGTGTTTTATATTATCCGACTAACATTTTATTGATATAAATTTATCAGTAGCATGCCAGAGGTCAACGATGTTTTTGCAACCAGTTGAGTAGGATCTGTATATAAATACAAACGCTCCAAATATACTTCAGTTTAACAGTAATCGTCAGCTGCAGTGTCTATACTTTAGTAATCATGTGGAAGATAACAAGTCTATTTGCACTTTTAATCGTTGCTCAGGCCACGGAATTACAAGATTTCTACGGGGACTGGTTTGAGGTCGCTTTTTATCCACTTTCTGCCTACGTCCCTGTGTGCATTCGCTTCAATTTCTCTGAAAGCCCAGACAATGTGCATTGTACCTATGATGATGGAAGAAACTCAACTTTACTTCGAGTCTATATGATGAAAGATAATGGAGATGTATTAGATATTCATCAGAGTACAATGAGGGTGGTACATACGCCAGCGGAAGTCATGCCGGCGTTGAACATCGGCGTCAAATGTGGTGACAAAGTACTCAATGAAAAAGCACGTGCTGTTGCAAGGATGGTGAACGAAAACTACTTCGTTATGTATACTTATCTTTCGGAAAGTTCTCGCACTACGGTAGAACAGAATTTAGCATTACTTTTTGGAAGAAATGTAGTGCCTGCGGAAAAATTATATAACGATATGATGAGTATTGAAGATCTTAAGAACAGACGAGGAGCTCAGATGTGTGGTACTGAAAATTATGGTGGATTCAAGAATACTGAAAATTAAGTTCGTAATAAAAAAAATGAATCATAAAATATAAATTATTGCTACGTGGCTGTATAATGTCATCAACTAATGCCTTATTAGTATCCTTGTATTCTACTAATACTGTAAAGGTGACGTTTGTGTGGTGGAGGGATTTTTGTTAATCTTACAATAATCTTTGGCGTAGTATATTGGTTCTGAAAAAGCATATACTTTGAATGCGATAAGATAAACTTTTATGAATAATTGATTTTGTTTATTATTGCTCTTTCTCGGTATTTTCTTGATAAAGTAGTAAATATGTATTTATACCATAAATATTAATATGAGTAACTGTATTGTGGAGGTAAGATAACCAGTCGCATTATCTAAAATAATGGTGTTCAGCTGCATCCGGTTCGACTACAGGAATACAGCATGCTGAGCTGTGTGTCCATAGTAATTTTGTAACGGTTACACACAAATTTTTAATTTCCAGCCATTGATTTTAGTATATGATTGTTGTCAGTCACTAGGTAACTTCTATTTGAATTTTGAAGATTTTATTGTGTGAGTAGTGTTATCAGTAACAAGTCTATATTATGTGTTAAATTCGAGCCAAAAGTCATTTATGTAATAAATAAAGGAAGCTGAAATAATTATTCCTCATAAGATCATGATCATCATCATTTCAGCCGAAAGACGTCCACCGCTAGACATAGGCCTCCCCTAAGGATATCCACGATGACCGGTCCTGCGCCTCCCGTATCCAGCGGTTTCCCGCGACCTTCACCAGGTCGTCGGTCTACCTTGTCGTTGGCCTACCACGCGGGCCTACACGCTGCGACTTCCGGTGCGTGGTCGCCACACGAGAACCCGTCGGCCCTATCGAGCATCGGTCCTGTGCCAATGTTCCCGGCCCATTGCCACTTAAGTGTTGCAATTCTTCGAGCTGTCAGTTACTCTCGTTCTTCTGCGAATCTCCTTATTTCTGATTTGATCACGCAGTGAAACCCCAAGCATAGCCCCCTCCATTGCCATTTCAGTATCCTTGAGCTTTTTTATAAAGCCCATTTGGTCTGTTTGGTGGGTCCTTGAAGCCGAAGCGACGTGGTCCCTCTACGTCTCAGTTAAAAGTCATCACTGGCAACACACACTGGTCGAAGACTTTTGTTTTGAGTAACTGCGGTATGTCATTTATTGAATTAAATAAAACCTATAATTTTCGTCGTAGACACAGTGGAACTACACAGATCTAATTTTCCATAACGTGGATAGGTGTAGTCTTGATAATACCTCCTATTACTCTCAAAGCTTGATTTTGAATTTAATTTTGTTTGCCTACGCGACACTTTCCACTCACATCATAAAAGCTTCTGCAGTCTATGCGACTTCTGGTCAAGGCTACATAGCCTTGACCGTAAATATTTCAGACATATTTACATAAATATGTCTGAAATATTTACGCTGCAAGACCCATTCAGTGCCAGCTAGATCTTTGAGTAAACTTATGCTCCTTTGTACTTTGTATTGTATTGATGTGTGGACCTGTCCGACTATATACCCAAATCTACTAACTGTAAACTATGCACATTTTTGATTGACACAGAGTGGTTACTCTTTCTCTCTATACTTACTTTACTCTTTTGCTCAGAACGTATTTTTCGTGTAATCGTATTTAAGTCAAATTTTTTGAGTGACTAATCTTTGTGCGCTATAGTCGGACACGGTTTTTTGGCAATTACACCGTCCATTTTGTCAGTGTCTACTGCGTGGTTTATTTAAAACTTAAAGATAAGTTTTCATTTATACTTTGTTTAGTAATCATAATACATTTCCCCCCCTCTCCTGCACCCCTTGGTATGCCCATGCTCTTACTAAATTCACGTGCGATAAACGCTCTCTTTTCGTAATGCAGTGCTTTACCCAGACTTGTCGATTTCGGCTTTTATTAGTTTTTAAAATGTAGTATGATATAATTCCCAAATAATACAAAGTCTCTTCTCTCGACGACATCACGATATAGTATGAGCAAGCTTCACATGTGTCACCGACGTCGAGTAGGGTAAGTTCACGATCTTAAAAACCGCGTGTTTTAAGTTCGTATATCTATCACCCGCTTTAAACGGAATTCTTAGCTGTATCATATACGAGTATTAACATAATGTATGCAATGCAATCAAATGAATATCATGTGTAGTTGCCTATAAAGTTGTGAAAACGAGTTCCATCCTTACGTTGTTGACACCATTACGATCCGGACGAAGCGTTTCGCCTCCTCCTTTATACCGCGTACATCGAGGGACTGGAACAGTTTGCCAGCGGCGGTGTTTCCGTCGGACTACAATTTGAGTGTCTTCAAAGCTAGAGTGAATAGGCTCTTAATAAACTAGTGCGCTTTACCATCAACGACTGCGTCACTGCTTACCATCAGGCGGGATTGCGGTCAAGCGCTAGTTTATAATGTTATAAAAAAAAAACTAATTAAAAGTAAGGCAACACTGTTATTTTCGTGAGCATAAAGTTTTTGTTGCATCATTGCAACATGTCGAATTATAAATAATATTTTTTGTTTCGAAACAAGGTCTCGTTTCCACATATTGTTATCATATAGCAAAATAGTATCTTAAAGCACCATTTCATATTTTTATGTAAACAGACCATTATAAGGATCTCCTTACATTTTATTGATATATTTATCAGTAACATGGGGTTGCCAACCATACTTTATATAAAATAACGTCATCATCATCATCATCATCATCTCAGCGCATTATCCCGGTCGCATCCGCGGCTTTCGCGTTGGAGCCCGGGGTCCGCTTTCCTGCTATTACGCCTCCATTTCGCACGATCTCTGGCATCCTGTGGTGTGAGATTGTTGGCACGCATGTCATCACTTACAACGCCAAGCCAGCACTTCTTTGGCCTGCCTCGCTTGTTCCGGCCCGGCGGAGGCGCCATGGCAAGACATTTGTTACCCACGTAACATGCCGGTTTACGTAAGACGTGGCCGTACCAGCGCAGGCGACTCTCTTGCAGTTTGTCTGCTATGTCACGGACATGGAGACTGCCACGGATGCGGGAGTTCCTGATGCGGTCTTTCCGCGTAACTCCACATATCCACCGCAGCATACTCATCTCCGTGACACGCAGCTCCTGCTTGTGTCGCGCAAGCACAGGCCACGCCTCACTGCCATACAGAAGGACAGGTCTAATGATGGTCTTATAGACCTGTCCCTTAAGCTTAACCGGCATTTTGGGGTCACAAATGACACCTGTCATCTCACGCCATTTTGCCCAAGCAGCGGAAATGCGTGCCTTGACGTCGCAATCAATGTCGCCGGACGCGTGGAACACAGACCCCAAGTATTTAAATTGATCTGTGCACTCGACCCTGTCTCTGCCTATGCACACAGGCATAGGGTCTGTGGTGTTGCTGGCCATGTACACCGTCTTCGCCACATTGAGTTTAAGACCTCCGCTCTCAAGCGTGTTCTTCCACGCATTTACCCGCCGCACCAACCGTTCCCTGTCCGCGTCTGCCAGCGCGATATCATCTGCATACATGAGCAACCAGGGAGGTTGCTCATGTGAATTCTTGATGCTGTCTGACAAGACATCTAATATCACGCTGAACAGGAACGGACTAAGGACGGATCCCTGGTGTACACCGACGGTGATGGGGAAGGGTTTAGTGTCGCCAACAGCGGTCCTAACAACGGAATCGGAATTGAGGTACATGTCTCGAATTATGTCAACATAGGCTTCTGGTACTCCTTTGGACCTCAGTGCCCACCAGATCACCCCCCGAGGGACACAGTCGAAGGCCTTCTGCATGTCTAAAAAGAGCATGTGCAGAGGCGTGTTCTTCGATCTGTATCTCTCCATGGTGATCCTTAGGGCGAAGATAGGGTCCGTGGTTCCGTACCCTGGACGGAACCCATATTGACACGTCGAGACAGAACACTCCTGCCGGATCCGGGAGTCTAAAATCCTCTCAAAGATCTTCATGGTGTGGGACATGACCTTTATACCGCGGTAGTTACCACACTCCTGTACAGAGCCCTTGCCTTTGAAGACTGGAGTGATAATACTCAGCCTCCATTGGCTCGGGATTTTGCCGGACAGGAGCACGCGGTTCAGAAAGTTTGTTAGGATGCCCACACCGCGAGGACCCATCGCCTTCCAGGCCTCAATGGGGACTCCGTCAGCACCGACAGCTTTCCGATTCGCAATGCAACGAAGAGCCGTGTGGACTTCCTCAGGCGTTATCGGGGGCACCAATCCAAGGTTCGGAGGGAGTTCCGGTGTCTGCACCTCTTGGTGCTGCTTATTCAGCAGCTCGTGGAAGTACGTACGCCATCTCTCCTTCACCGCGCGATCCTCGCAAAGTAGGTTGCCAGTAGGGTCTTTTACACAGCGGCACTTGGATATATCCTGTGCCGCTTTCACCCTAGAACGTGCCAACTTGTAAATGAGCTTCTGCCCCTCAGACGATTCCAACTTTTGGTAGAGCGGTTCTAAGTGGTCTCGTCTGGCTCTGGCTACAGCTCTTTTAGTGGCACGTTTGGCAACCTTGTATGCGTCGCGATCTTCAGGAGATCCGGTCGCCTGCCACTATTTGAAGAGGGCTTTCTTCACCCTTGTCTCCCTCTGGACTGTGTCGTTCCACCACCAGGTCTCCTTGTCACTTTTGCGTCCGCCCTTAGACATGCCGAGCACCTCCCGCGCCGCCCTAGTAATAGCTGCCTGGATTCTGTCCCAGTGATCTTGGACAGACTCTCCCTCGGTACCAGCGCACTTGTCGCCAATAACCGAAGCGAGCTCCTGGTACTTATTTTCATCAAGCAGCCACCACCGGATCTGGCGCCGGCAGTGCTCTACACGTCTACGTTGGGCCTTAACGCAGAGATCCATGACAAGGAGACGGTGTTGTGCAGTAAGACTCTCACCGGGTATGACTTTGCAGTTGGCTACTTTGCCGATATGGTGTCTCCTAGTTAGTAGGAAGTCGATCTGGGTAGCGCTTCGCCCGCTCCGGTAGGTAACAAGGTGCTCCGGTTTCTTTTTAAAGTAGGTGTTCACAATTGCTAGGTCAGCGGCCGCACACGTTCGGAGAATGTTGTCCCTTTCCGCGTTGCGGCTACCGTACCCAAAGCCACCGTGAACACGCTCAAACCCGTCACACTTCTCACCCACATGACCGTTCAAATCACCACCCAGAACGATTCCCTGGGATAACGGGATCCCGTGAAGCAATCCTTCGAGCTGACTCCAGAACAACGTCCTTTCGGCGTCACCGCACCCGGCCTGCGGAGCGTAAGCACTTATCAAGTGGGTTATTACCCCATTGACAAGCACCCGCACCGACATTAGCCGATCACTGATGCGGTTCACCTCCAAGACGTCATCCTGGAGCTCGTCAGACAACACCACGGCGACCCCATTCCTTCCACTAGGTACACCCGTGTAGATCAGCTTGTAGCCATTCCCAATAAGTCGGGATCTGCAGCCTTTCCACCGAGTCTCCTGCAGGAACGCCACGGCCACCCTGCGCCTGTGGAGAGTGTCGGCCAATTCTCTCGCGCGTCCAGTTAGCGTGCCAACGTTCCACGAAGCGAAACGGAGTTTACTGGTTTGGGCTCGCTTCTTCAGCCGTGTCCGCCCCTGACACGGTAGCCCTAGCCCACAGGTCACAGGAGTCGGGCGGGGCTCCTGCGCGCCGTTTTGCGGCGGCGCCCTAACTGTAACTTGTGCCTTTCTATTATTCCTTTTCATGTTTTGGCGGTTTTTGGCTTTTACGAGTGCGACTGCCGTCTGACCACTCAACCCCGAAAGGGAAGCCGGCGTCAGGGCCCCGTCCGTGTGTCAGCAGGTGCACCGTCTGGCAGGTGGGGTTGACTTGAGTCCCAAAGATGGAGGTGGGACCCCACAGCACCAAAATTTATATAAAATAACGTATCCTACTTTATTTTTGGTAATTATACTTTATACTTTTAAATAAAAATAAAGTATCCAAAAATATTTTATTTTCAACCTTTAGTGATGCGTAAAACAAAACCTAATGAAAGACAACTGTGACACACACATAATACACATGCTATGCGGAAGAGGAAATCACTAATGATAAAAAATAATTTTCAGTGAAAATTACAGTAGAAAAAACAGCAATATATAGCTTCAAAATGCATCTGATAGCATACCAAATATAAAAAAAATATATTTCTTACCTGCTCTCCATCCTGCCATTTCACACAGCTTTCACTGAAAGAATTTTTTCTGTAATGAATCTGAAGTGGCGAGAAGAGAGAAATAGAGCATCAATAAATTTAATTACTAATATACTCGTATATATATGGTTTTGCTTTGCTGGTATTCTGACGTGGTAGCTGGCATATTTTCAATACTTTCATTGTTGTTATATTTTCTTGTATTCATCACTATACATAGTATTGTATAAAGTCATGTATTTTTTAAATGAACAGACAGCTGTGCTGCTGGGGAGTTTCTTCCGCAACTTCTTCTTCCCAGCGAAAGCACTAGGAAGTGTCGATGGGTGGGCGTTTTGGGGGACTGTCTTATGTAATATTACGACAAGCACCAGTTTATAATTATTAAAAAAAACGTGTAGGAGTGACAAGGCCGGATAGATAAAGGAAGAAGGTGGTTAAAGGGTTCCAGGATATGTTAAGCATTCATCACATGTTATTGCGTGAAAGAAAATATAATTTAATGCACTAATTAACAATAAAACATGTCGCAAACAGTGGGCCGGGGGGGTCACCCTAGGTCTGGGATTTGACCTACAGACTTATAGAGAAGACTGAAGGGAATTAATGTTTCTGCTGTATAAAGATTGGAATGATCCTCAAAATCAACACAAGCTTACGAGGGGAAATTACAAATACCCGAGGCTAAACTTCAGGATTTAAAGTACTTATGCCGTAATAATAATAATATACCATCTGTTTATCATGACTTTTACATGAGTTTGATCCGATTTGAAATTTTTTTTTGCTTTGGATAGTCCATTAATCCAAAAAGGCTTTAGGCTATGACATCACGCTTGGACCAATAGGAGCAGTGAGGTAACATATAAAAAAAAAAACGCGGGTGAAGCCGCATGGCGCAGCTAGTTAATGATAAAACGTGCAATTTTATTACTCCATA
Source organism: Sesamia inferens (assembly GCA_037179545.1). Classification (NCBI taxonomy): domain Eukaryota; kingdom Metazoa; phylum Arthropoda; class Insecta; order Lepidoptera; family Noctuidae; genus Sesamia; species Sesamia inferens. Next base: position 9,184,280 of record CM073929.1, on the reverse strand, counting down.
AGTAAAATAATATATAATCTTATTAAAATCATTATAAGTAAGTACACAATGACAGTTCAGTAATAAGTATCATATTAAATTTGATCTCAGTGCAAGAATGTTCAAATAACTTTTTGAAAGGACTGATTTATATTAATTGATAAATACTAATATTAAATGTTCATTATATTTAGAATTAACATTACGATATTTTAAGAATTCATTTTGAGACAAACCCCTTATTACGAAATGAACAAAAACTGCCTTTAAGGCAGTTCTTTTATAAAGTCAAAGAATGTTTTTATTATTTCATATTTATTTTTTTAGTTTAGTTTTATATAAGTGATTTCCAGTTCAATAAGAACTTACACCTAATGAAACAAAAGAGAAAAGTTTGATTACCAGTAAGTAGGCAGATGCCATTTTTAATTAATGTTACATAAGATCTTCGGTGTTATAAACATATGTACAACTATATGTTGTACATATGTTACTTTTTGACACTTGAAACGGTTGAAATTTGTATTTTGTGTTTTGAACCAATTTACGATGTGGAGGCATGAGGAATAGAGAGTAAAGTTCACTCATACTCCATAGAAAAGGGAGGATCTTCCGACCAGACGGGTGTTATGTCTGGTGGGCCACTTGCTCAATGGTTGAAATTGGCAAGTTGTATGTATGCTAATTGCACGGAAACTCTGATTGCGAGATGTAGAATTCGTGTGACGTCAGTATGACGCGTCTTTCATTTTTGTGGCGTTTGTAGGTACTGCTACATCAATCCCCTCCGAAGATTGGAGGTTGATAGTGTTCTAATATGTATCTTGCGATGCTTGTGGTTGTGCTGCGCCTGTGCCTGAGCTGCGCCTGTGCCTGAGCTGCGCCTGTGCCTGAGCCTGTTCCTGAGCCTGAGTCAGATATACAACATTATTTTTTGTTTATGCGAAACCCAAAATGCGTGTCCAGTATTTTTAAGTAAAGAATCTATGTACAAAATTTCAAAAAGATATCAGGAAATCCACAAAGTTATGAACTTACTTGGTTGTCCCAACAAAAATACGAGTATAGTCAACGCACCGCTAGCCCGCCCGCGCCAACAGCGCCGCGGCGTGGGGTGGGCGGTGCGTTGACCTGTCTCAGCTGTGTGATCCGTCAGCTGTGTGATCCGTCAGCTGTGTTGCGCGCTCGCTGACCACTTTGCAACAATTTTTAAATGTATTTGGGAAGAATGAATACAAACTACGAGCCAACAGAAGGAAAAACAAATTGATGTGTTCAGAAATGAAATATCTGGGTCACCTAATGGTTGCTAATGGTATCAAAACAGATTCAGAGAAAAGTTTTGCTATTGCAAATCGTCAGGCGCCTAAAAATCTAAAACAGCTATTATCATTTTTACAAACCACATCATGGTATCGGAGATTTATACATAATTTTGCCGATATTGCTAGACCACTTAATAACCTAACGAAGAAGAACATAAGCTGGAAGTGGGATCAAGAGCATCAAGAAGCATTTATGAAATTGAAAAACGCCTTGACTACGTTACCAGTGTTAAAATAGGCTAGTGACGATTTACCCTTTACTATAAAGACTGATGCCAGCCATTATGCCATTGGCACAGCTTTAGTGCAAGGGGAGGGAGACAATGAGTACCCTATTGAATACACAAGTAGACTCTTACACAAGCTGAACGGAATTACAGTGTCACAGAAAAGGAAGCACTAGACATACTATGGGCTATTTCAAAATTTCGTGGCTATGTAGAAGCAACAAAGTTCATAACTATTAGAGATCATCAACCTTTGAAATGGTTAATGAACCTAAAAACACCTACTGGTCACTTAGCACGATGGGCACTACAGCTACAACCATACAAATTCAAAATCCAATATACTTCAGGACGAACTAATATAGTAGCTGATACGCTGTCTTAACCACACACAGAGTTAGATCTACCCAGATATAATCAAAAAACAGTTAAGAGACGAACGAATGAAAGATGACACCCTTCAAACTATTATAAAAATATTAGAAGAAGGAAAAGAAATACCAAGGTATGTAAAATACACCAAGAAAGGATACTTAGTGGATAAAGGTGTCCTGTATGTTTACATGCCAGAACAAGAAAACGACAATGAAGAGTTAGTAGTTCCATACCATGAAATACAAAACGTAATGAACGCTTACCATGACTCACTTACTGCACATCATATGTGAGTAAAAAGAACAGTGTAACGTATAACAATTTAATTTTATTGGACGGAACTACGTAAAGATATTATAAAATACGTAAAAACATGTAATTAATTTCAAAAATATAAGCCCTCTAATCAAAAATCAGCGGGCTTGTACCAGTCCACCCCAAACTCTCAACGATTTGAGGTATTGTCTATTGATCTTTTTGGACCTTTGCCAAAGAGACCATCAGGAGAAAAGTGGTATATCTGATCATAGAAGATACTACTTCAAAGTGGTTAGAATTATTGCCACTAAATGAAACAACTAGTGAAAATTGTGTCATCATTTTACTCAATGAAATATTTCTTCGATATGGGTTGCCAAGGAAAATTATCAGCGATAAAGCAGTATAATTCATAACAGCGATAATGCAAAAACTTGCATATTATTTAGAAATTCAACAAATTTTCGCACCCAGTTTATCACCCTGAACCAAATGCAGTTGAAAGGAAAAATAGGCACATGAAGTCACGTCAAATTGAAATTATGGTGAAAGATAAACATCAGAATTGGTAATTGACTTTACCATAAGATTCGCAATGAATACCGCTAAGTGTCAAACTACATGTTTCTGACCGTATTACCTTACATTTGGAAAAGAATTGCGTACGCCATATGATTTGACACATGATCTGCTCTCTCTCTCTGATCATGCTCAGTAGTAGAATCAGAAAACTTTGTCGCAGAAATCATGTCAAAATTAAAACAACTAGCCCAAGACTTGGAGCTAGCAAAAGAAAATATAGAGGAAGAAAAGATCTGACCCAGACTATTAAGTTGGAGACATAGTCTTGGTACAATTTCATCCCGAAAGCAACATCGATAAACAGCTTACTCCGAAATTTGCACCTCGACGAGATGGACCATATGATATATTAAAGAAACATGGAACCTCCACTTATGACGTCTGTAATAATGAAGTTTGAAAATTTAAACAACGTGATATCCAAACCTACTTATCCGATACGCTGAAGAGGAAGACCGCGAATAGAATCAAGTCCTGTTACTCAGTTCAGGACAACCATAAAGTACCAGAGGGGGAGAATATAACACGACCACTTACGGCATTTACCTGATTATGTGCACAACACTATGCCATCTGAGTAAATCACAACAGACTTCTAACGACATCTATCATGCAACGTATGAAGATAACACTCACAACCAGATACAAGCATTAGATGATGAAGAGTCTAAGTCTCGCTACTTAGAAGGCACAGTGGTCGATAGCCCCGCTGTCACCACTGTTGTCATAAGTCTTAAGCTTGACCTGAGCGGAGGCCACGTCGCCCTCAGGAATTGCCTAGCTAGGAGATAATGAGATAGGATAGCCCCGCAGTTCATCCCTAGAACCACAAATAGGTTTCGCCTCAGTGTAACTTTGTTTGCTAAAATCTGTCAGGTGTTTGAAGTAAAGTGAATAAACCACCACCTGTCATCATCGTTGGTATTATTCCACCGCCACCATTATAGTAGTCTCTTGTTCACAAATTAAACTAATTTGAAGTTAAGTACATCTTTGTCTTTCTTTTTCATTAATGAAAGGTCAGAAGATAAAATTTTAGTTTAGATCTGTCAAATTAAATTTAAAATTAGTTTTCGAACAAGAGAATCGGCGCCATTACCTCAGAAGTTAGGAATGTAGGTAATACTGAAGTTGTTACAAACGACACGCGTCGATGTCCGGGTCACCCTGTATTAATATTATCATGATATTTTTAATGCATCAATTGTTATTATTATGCGTCTTCACCGCTTTAGGTACTTTACTAAAGGTAAACAATAATAACGCGTGATTTATTTAACCGACTAAAACTATAACATCTGTCACTTCAGTTATCATTGTACGTTACAGTCGTATTTCTCAATTTAGCAACATTATAGATAGTTCGATTTGTAACGTTGACAAACTGAAAAGTGATAAAAACATAACATGACAACTCATGTATATAATACCCGTCGTATTACGTTTATTCGGTTCACTAAATAAGGCGGTGTTTTCTTTCATCATCATCATCATCATGTCAGCCATAGGAAGTCCACTGCTGGACATAGACCTCTCCCAAAGATTTCCAAAAAGACCGGTTGGACGCGGCCTGCATCCAGTGCTTCCCTACGATTTTGGTCAGGTCATCCGATCACCTAGTCGATGGCTCTCCAACGCTGCGCTTGCCGGTACAGGTCGCCATTCAGGAGCCTCCCTGCCCCATCGGCCATCGGCTCTATGTGCTATGTGCCCAGCTCACTGCCACTTCAAAGGGCTAAGGTGTTTTGTTTACATTTAATTAGTTATAACTTGTCTATAAAGTCGTGAAAATGGATGTTTCTTGAACTAAACATTTTAAAAATAGGGTAACAATAAATCTCATTAAGTACAAGTAAGTACGTCGAATGTCATCGGCAGTCATGGATTTGTTTTGTGACTTGTTATTTATTGAAATTTGTATTAATTTTCATATTTATTTTGATAAAACATCGAAGAAATGTGTTAAATATGAGAAAAACAAACCGTTGTTAGTACACTATTGTTAGCTTGTTTACTAATGTTTGTTAGTACACTAAGCTGGACAAATTTTACGAAATATAGTTGACATTTATACTGGAACAGTTGCTAAAACAGGTATGTAATCATGTTACTGTTTGTTTTTATCTACTAGAAGTTTCAAATTTACTAAGTAAACGATTTTAAGACTAAAATAAGGATTATTATTATTACATTGCGCATTTGTAGGTTAGATTGCAAGTTTTTAATACCATGTTGTAGTGCGTTTTGATATTTTAGGTTATTTAATTTACCGCTGATTTTTAAAAAGAATTATATTATGTTGGGAATTAAAATTAGTGCTATCCATCTTCTGATAGAAATTACTTATTATTTGAGGCCATTCATACGGACAAAATCCATCAAAGCTCCAAATAGCTTTGAAGAAGAATGTGCTAGTAAAGACGGAAAGTTAGTTGTGACAGGGATATATAATTTAGGAAGACGACTATACAGATCATGGGCTGGGTTATTATTGGAGCACTGGAAAAATATATGCTAAAATGTACCTTCATCCAGCCCACATTCACAGAGCGATGTGTCTCTGACCCGAAGTTTGTTGAGGTATACCGGGGAACAACAATGGCCCATACGGAGACGAAAAATAGAAGATATTACCCTCTTTGAGGTTTTTTTATACGAGTAAAACCAAGGTTTGGGTGTAACATTAGGCTGTATTGCGTGATAAAAAGCACCTTTCCGCTTACTTGCATTTTGCCACTGCACCTGCCATCTGGATAGCAAATTCTTTTTTGAAGAAGGCTCAGCAAATCATAACCATATCATGACATTTAAAATACTAGATGTCAGCGTCTTGGGACGTGACAGCGTCCTTAGTAAGAGCATCGACCCACTCGTTTCCTCTTAAGCCACAGTGGCTTGGAACCCAAACCAAGTGGACGGTTTTAAGATTCTTAGCACAAAATAAAAGGGACTTTTTGATTTGGAGCAAGATTGGGTTGTGCAGTTTGCTCTTGAAAGGACTTTGCTCCAAAGCTTGCAGGCAACTAAGGGAGTCCGTGAAGATGACACTAAAATGTATGTTATGGGCTTCTATAAATAAACAAGCCTCTAGTATGGCTACGCACTCACCCGTAAACACTGATGACTGTTTAGGGCATTTAAACTTCAAAACGATTTTTGAGTTTTGGTAGTATACCGCAGCACCAGTGCAGCTTGAATCTGAGAATTTAGAGGCGTCCGTGAAGAATCTCTCAAAATTTCGCTAGCGCCCACCAACCGCACCACCGCCGCATTGAAAATAGAGTTAGCTGAAGGGGACGTTTGAGATATGCCGATATTATAGAAAATTTCGGGTTTGAAACAAATGGTTTCATAGTCAAAATTGTAAACAAGGAAATTCGATCGGAAACTGAGCGATAAGAGAATCTAAATTTTGGTACCAACGAAAATAACTTATAAACAAAGGGACTTCTTTATGTTTCCAATAATTGGAATTTCGGCATGCGGTATTCAGGTCTTTCACTCTTTCAATAAGCGGGTGGGAGTATTTAGTAGTGACTCTAGCCCAAAATCTCGACGCTAGATGCTGTCTTCTCAAGGCCAAAGGTGGTTCAGCGCACTCTACCTGCAATGCGTTAATTGGTGAGGATTTCATACAACCCAAAATGATCCTTAGACACTTAGCCTGAATACTATCCAACCTTGCCAAAGCACCTTTGTTGCAAGGGATTAATTAGAGCATTGTATACCAGTTTCATGGTGTAGGGATGAGCACCCCACCAGACACCGACAAGAACTTTAATTATGAGAATAGTTCCCTCGCACTTATTAGCTAAATAATGTAGATGGCGTAAACCAGTCAATTTAGAATCTAAAACAACGCCTAAAAATTTAACTTTTGCAGAAACCGGTATATAATGCCCTTGGATGCTAACCGAAATTTGAGTTATCAATCTCCTTCTTCTGACACCGGCGAGAAAATACAACCACAGTACCTTTTGGGGAAGATAGATTCAGGCAGGAAAAATTTAGCCATTAGTTTAGAGAGTCCAGGGATATGCAAAGAGATATTGCAGCGTCGCTAGCAGAGTGATTGGTGACATATAAAGCCAGTTCATCAGCATACTGAAATTCTTCAGTATTCTTTCCGGTATTCTCGGCTATTGCAGTTTTTGCCTGAAAATGGGAAGAATGACATTATCGTATGCAGAGGAAATCATGTACTAATCTAATATTTACTCTAGTTCGCAGAATATTCGAACTTCTGTTCAGTTTTCGCCTCTGGTTAGGAATTTTTAATTCAAAACGTATTTACTTGAGTGTGCTATAACGTATGTAATTTATGTAATCATAAATATTATTTGATATTCACCTACGTAGGTACCTATAACTGAGACTCGGGACATATTTCGATAATTTCGTGTGCATAAAATATAAGATAGCTTAGAAAGAAGCGACACAGTTACATGAGAAAAATTGAAACGTCAAAAAAAAGTCTAGGTCTTCCAAAATATTATATTAAAGCACCATTTCGTTAGTAGAGATCGGTTTTGACGGGAAAGCTAAGACAAATGTCACGCTCATTTTTCATTGGACTTTTAAATTATTTATAATGTCGTTTACTAAATAAAAGCATGTGATTTATGTACTAAAAAGTGCATTCAGTGAATAATTCATAAAGAACATTGAAATATCGCAGCATAGTGACCACATCATGGCTTTGCATCAAATCTCCTCGTAGTCGGCCCACGCGGCCATTTTTTCAAATGTTATTGGCGATATCCGCCATTATTGTGAAATAAATTTTTTAAAGGTTTTTTATTATTTGGCACATGTGTTATTGGCAATTGTGATATCTAACCACAGGAGCCATAGAGTTGAAGTAATATTCACTCTAAAGAAAAGAAAGCACCATTTCATATTTTTATGTAAACAGACCATAAGGATCTCCTTGTGTTTTATATTATCCGACTTACATTTTATTGATATAAATTTATCAGTAGCATGCCAGAGGTCAACGATGTTTTTGCAACCAGTTGAGTAGGATCCGTATATAAATACAAACGCTCCAAATATCTTTCAGTTCAGCAGTAATCGTCAGCTGCAGTGTCTATACTTTAGTAATCATGTGGAAGATAACAAGTCTATTTGCACTTTTAATCGTTGCTCAGGCCACGGAATTACAAGATTTCTACGGGGACTGGATTGAGGTCGCTTTTTATCCACCTTCTGCCTACGTCCCTGTGTGCATTCGCTTCAATTTCTCTAAAAGCCCAGACAATGTGCATTGTACCTATGATGATGGAAGAAACTCAACCTTACTTCGAGTCTATATGATGAAAGATAATGGAGATTTGTTAGACATTCATCAGATGACAATGAGGGTGGTACATACGCCTGCGGAAGTCATGCCGGCGTTGAACATCGGCGTCAAATGTGGTGACAAAGTAGTCGATGAAAAAGAACGTGCTGTTGCAAGGATGGTGAACGAAAACTACTTCGTTATGTATACTTATCTTTCGGAAAGTTCTCGCACTACGGTAGAACAGAATTCAGCATTACTTTTTGGAAGAAATGTAGTGCCTTCGGAAAAATTATATAACGATATGATGAGTATTGAAGATCTTAAAAACAGACGAGGAGCTCAGATGTGTGGTACTGAAAATTATGGTGGATTCAAGAATACTGAAAATTAAGTTCGTGATAATTCTTTTTTAAATCATAAAATATAAATTATTGCTACATTATACAGTAATGTCATCAATTAATGCCTTATTAGTATCCTTGTATTCTACTAATACTGTAAAGGTGACGTTTGTGTGGTGGAGGGATGTTTGTTGAGATGACTTAAATATGCCTTTTATACAATATGTAAAGAAAACCCTGTCCGACCCATAAGGATAATAAAGGTTAGGTAAACACTTGACCAAATATAATATAAAATTTTACTTAATCAACATAGAAACAATACTAATGAATTTTGACATAATCTTTTTTTCCCGCGAATTAATTCCAACTTCCCCGAAATTTGGTAATTTTTAAAAAAGTGACAACATTGGTATTATTATGAGCGAATAGCGATGCGACTACGTGCCGCGTGCCCTGCCCGCCGCCCGCGGAAGGGTTATTTACCGTAAATGTATTAAGTTACCTCTTTTTGCGAAATAATATTTATTATTTTTGGGGGAATTTTTTTTTTAAGTTTAGCCCGGTTCTGTATCCATTAGTAGAATCAGTTATCGATACCTAACTATACCTTGACGGATCGGACAGGGTTTTCTTTACATATTGTATAGAGTCCTAGTTTGCGCCAATTCGGCTTACTAATTATATTTTCTCGGATTGACATAAATAGTATGGGAGAAAGTGGGTCTCCCTGTTTCACTCCTCTTTTTATAGGAAAATATATATAACTTAATATTAATTGGAACGAAAACAAAAAAGAATTAAATATTTTTTTTCTACCAAGCATATTGAGTGTGGTATCAAAATGAAGGATTTTAATCACTGATTCTAATAAATATATTGATTGTAAATATATTTTATATATAAGGTTTGTACCTATAAAATTGCCGTATAATATGAAAAAATTCAAATGAATTCTTTTCATGTTTTTTTTATTTCTATTAATCGAAGTAATCACCCATGCAATCAATGTATCTTTTTCAACGCAGTTGCAGTTTATTAATGCCCTATTAAAATAAATAGTCGCGGTGGCCGAGTGGTTAAAACACCAGCCTGTCAAGTATGAGTACGCGGGTTCGATTCCAGGCCAGGCAAGTACCAATGTAACTTTTCTAAAGTTATATGTACTTTTTAAGTATATCTTGGACACCAATGACTGAAGGTGAAGGAAAACATCTTGAGGAAACCGCCAACCAATTGAGCAAGCGTGGTGATTACGCTCAATCCTTCTTTGTATGAGAGGAGACCGATGCCCAGCAGTGGGACGATAAAAGAAGATAATGATGATGCCCTTCTTAAAGAAATCGGGACGAGAGGCAACAAATTCTTCAAAGGCATTTTGTACTGCCTCTCGGGTATAGAATTTTTTTCCCGCCAAGAAGTTATTCAAGTTCTGGATAAAGTAGTAATCTGTAGGCGCAAGGTCTGGTTAGTAGGGCGGATGATGGAGAGCTTCCAATCCCATTTCTTGCAACTTGGAGATCGTCTGTTGTGCAGTATGAGGTCGCGTCTGGTTGTGCAGGAGCAGCGGAGAGGACCGATTGACCAATGCTGGTTGGAGATGTGCCACTTTCTCCATCATTGTGTTCAGTTCTTCACAGTACACATCTGCAGTAATCTCTTTGGTTAAGAAGCTGTTATTAATCACACCGGCGCTTGACCACCAAACAGCGACTTTGACTTTCCTAGGGGTAAGTTTTCGTTTAGGGCATTATTTAGGTGTTGACCAGGATCCACAAAACTTGCTGAGCCCTTGCGGTTATCAAACAGAATCAATTTTTATCGCAGGTAGCAATGTGGAGCAGTGCAAGGCACGTCTCGCGTACTTCGCGCTGGCGAACATTGAGTTCGTGGGGAACCCATTTTTCCAGCTTTTTTACCTTGGCAATGCGACGCCTATGGACTAATATTGTTTATTTATTCCCAAAACAGAAGCGAGCAAACCAATAACAGGTGGTGCATTGGTTTGTAGTGTTAGATCCGAAAATGTCGTTGATGTTGCGTGTCACTTGCGTGATGGTACTCATATTCCATAGTTACTCGAATTTTTAACGTATCCATGATGGTGAAAAAGATTAAAATGTCATGGAAATGTACCACTAGTCAATAAACAAATGACTACTTTTGCAAAAAAACCGGTAAAGTGCATGTCGGACTCACGCACAAAGGGTTCCGTACCATTGATTTATTAAATTAAAGGATTTAAGTTATTTGTATGAAAGATTACGCGGTAATAAGCGGTTTACAATATACGAGGTATTAAAAAAAAAACTACTTACTAGATCTCGCTCAAAACAATTTTCGTTGGTAGTTTTTATAGTAATGTACATCATATGTTTTTTTTTGATTTTTCATTTTCTTATTTTCTTATTTTAGAAGTACGACGAAGGCAAGAGTAGTAAAAAAGATCCTGTTTGGCTAAGAATTTTAATTTCAAATTAACTTTGTTTTAATAACATGAAACTTCTTTTTTTAGGGTTCCGTAACCAAATTGCAAAAAAACGGAACCCTTATAGATTCGTCATGTCTGTCAGTTCGTCCGTATGTATGAACGAACGGACCTGTGCTTTGTACAGCATTAGAAGCTGTCTTTAGCTTTAAAGGGTTGAGATTTCCTGAAATCTTAACTTTAGGCAGTTCATTGAGTCCCAAGCCAATGTGGGCTGCCAGGAAACTTGGCTTTATTGGAAAGATCCGGCGGTACTTCACACCTGGGGCCCTCGTCTGCTATTTTTATATTTTTTTTATTCCAACACGATTCCATTGTCATTCCATTATCATTGTGCTAAAAGTTCATAATCTGCCAAATTTATAATGAATAACATACAGATTGGTGCTGATAATACGACAATAAATGAGAACACGTACCTATAATGCTGGATCATAGGAATAATCCTAAACCACAGAGAAAAACCTAGCTTCAAAAGAAAAAAAAAAAAATTCTAAGAAGGTAAATCTCATAAAATTGTAAACGGGATAGAACATCTTTTAAAATATTAGTACACAGACTGAATCCGATCAGTGGCAACGCGGTCCTGTAACGACTTGTTTTTTCGCGCCTTGCGGCGGTCATTAACCTGTAGGTAAGCGCTTCCTTATCAACATGTACATCATGTAGAAAATGTGAAAAATGAAAAATAATTTCCTGTGATTAAACTTATTGATATATTTATATGTTTTTTTATGAATATAAAAATCATCAAAATCAAAATCAAAAGTCATTTATTCAAATTAGGCTGAGAATCAGTACTTTTTGAACGTCAATATTACATAAGGCAATCCCCCAAAACACCCACCCATCGACACTTCTTAGTGCTTTCGCTGGGAAGAAGAAGTGGCGGAAGAAACTCCCCAGCAGCACAACTGTCTGTTCATTTAAAAAAAACACATGACTTTATACAATACTATGTATAGTGATGAACACAAGAAAATACAACAACAATGAAACTCTTGAAAACATGCCACCTACCACGCCAAAATACCAGCAAAGCAAAACAATATATATATAAATAAATAACTAAAAACTTATTACTTCAATAAAAGTCTAGAAATCTCTCAGAGGAAATCTGACACCGAACTGGAAAATTGCTCGGACAGCTCGTTTTTGGAGTACAAATATATTTTGTATGTCAGCGGCTTTGCCCCACAGTAGAATACCGTAGGACATCACGCTGTGGAAATAACTAAAATAAACTAAACGAGCTGTATAAACGTCAGTATATTGTCTTACTTTCCTGACGGCGTAGGCGGCCGAACTGAGCGTTCCTGCTAGGGTTGATATGTGTGGTCCCCATTGAAGTTTGGAATCTACTGTTATTCCCAGAAAAACTGCCGAGCTCACAGTTTCAAGCACCTCTTTGTCTAAAACAATGTTGGGTCCTAGATTTCTAACGTTAGGCAGGGAGAACTTTACACATTTCGTTTTCTTGGTATTAAGAACTAGTTTATTTGACGTAAACCAATCCGTAACTGTTGAGAGTGCGCTGTTTACTTCGTCAAAATCATGTCTATTCCTGTCTACTTTAAAAATTAGAGAGGTATCATCTGCAAACAGCACAACGTCACAGATGTCCTTTAAATAGAATGGCCTTGCGGTACACCTAACTGAACCGGTAGCCCGGAAGATTTCACACCGTTAATATCTACGAATGTGTTGGGGTACACGATGTTTAATTTATTGTTGTATTGTCATCACTACTTTGTATAAAAAAGTCAAGTCAACAAATTTGCGTCGTTTGTTTGTTAGCCTTTTCCCAACTATGGTGGCGTCAGCGTCCACTCTGACCGGATGCAGCTGAATACCTAGTCTGCTATTTTTATAAATTTGACATTCCAACACGATTCAATTGTCATTGTGCAAGAAGTTCGAATTCTGGTAATTTCATAATAATTGATCAATTTTCAATCTGTCGTCTCGTAATGGCATGGTGACAGAATGACATTACCGTATTGCCATTATTATAAAACCCATTAGTAGAATTTTTTTTCTAAAAATTACTACTCAATTTAAACATTTATTAATACGGAATGGAGTATCAGTTATTGGCTACTGGAAAGTCATAATAACGCAATTTTATTAGTAGATTACAAAGCTCGTCAAAATCAGAAGGTCAAAAATGGAATCACGAAAAAGAGTAGTGACCTATACTGATAGTTATAAGAAATATAGTTCCGTCTTTAAACTCGTGAAAATAATTGAGGGCGCTGCGATCGTGCATATAGTAACCCTATTGATTTGACTTTTATACTAGAAGCACAACTGATTTTAATGAAAACACAAATCTATGGTTTCTAGCGTTTAAATAAATTGCGTAAAAAAAAAACTATCATACATATTTATTATTATATGTTTTAACGCGTTTTTACCAATGAAAAGTATTCCAAAATATATTAATTGCTTTCATCATCTGATTACAAATATTCTTCGTTAAAAAGTATTTTCATTGTCCGCTGCGTCACTAACAACGTCTCCGCTACTGCTGTCATCAGCCTACTATCTTCACTTAAGCGAATAACTAACTCATATTTATCTTAATAAAGGGTTTACTCTCACATTTTCCTGAAAGATTAAATATAATACTATGTTATTTTTATCAGAAGATGGATAGCATTAATTTTAATTCCGAACATGATATAATTCATTTTTAAAATCAGCGGTAAATTAAATCACCTAAATTATCAAACTGTGCCAGTCGCACTACAGTATGGTCTACTTATATTTGCAATCTAACCTATAAATGCGCAATGTAAACAATCCTCATTTTAGTCTTAAAATCGTTTATTTAGTAAATTTGAAACTTCTAGTAGATAAAAACAAACAGTAACATGATTACATAGCTGTTTTAGCAACTGTTCAAGCATAAATATCATCCATATTTGATAAAATTTGTCCAGCTTAGCTTTCTAACAAACATCGCCGATATACTTTAAAAATTATTTCCCGAACTCCACTTTTATTTGTTTTGCTCATTTTTAATACATTTCTTCGATGTTTTATCCATGTAACATAATGTTAGTAAAATTGGTCTTAAGAAAAAAAAAAAAATATGTAGGGAAAGATGAAATGCTGAAGGGGTAAGATTGATATAGTGACTAAAATCGTATTCATTGTCATTATGCTTGTGTGGTGATCAATAAATCTTCTGCTTCAATAACTTAAATAACTTGAAAATGAGTTGCACTAAAAACTCGCATTCTAAAAGTAAGAAAAATACATTTTTCAAATAAAATATATCGTTCTTACCCCGTTGAAACGGCTGGCAGTCAGGTGTGCTCAACATATTATAGATATTAAATACATTAAATAATCATGGTCATGGATGACTGTCAAGTCTACAAATAAAACACACTTTTTAATTTAGTACCAAGTAGCCTGTATTATAATTATTTTTATTAAATAAACGAAACGGCAGCAGAATACAATTAAACATTATTTAATCATGTTTAATTGTATTCTGCTGTGTCTAATATTATATCAAGGGAGGCAATACCTAAACATCACAGTTAAATAAAATCAGTCCGTTATAAGTACTCCTTATAAAACTAAAAATAACTAACCTCTTATCAAAAATATAAAATTTGGCTTTATCAGATCAGTTGGTAATCCCGCAAAGCAGAAGTAACAAAAATATTTAAAAAATCACCTACTCGTATTTATGCGTCACCTAATAATTAACAAAAAAGAAAAAAAAAACAAAACTAGGTACTCTTTCCTTTATAAGCATTAGTAAACAGTGTTATTATTATCACTGCCAAATTGACATTACAAGACGGCAGGTATGTTATATAACTTAGCTGCTGCGTAGTTAATTCTCTACTCTCTGTATTGCAATCGCTAAGTCCTCAGGAGTATAACAAGTAGCCCGTAACGATTTCCTTATGTAGTTAAGAGGCATTTTGATCCTAAAATAAAATTAAAAAGTTATTTATATTATTATACAAGTTGAATTTCCATACCGTGGATGATTTACATATCGCAAATTATGTAATTAGAATTATCTACATAATTCTAGACATCTTAACGTAGAATTTAATTATCAGCTCAAAAATCAGTTGAAATTGGTACATTTTAATCGTGTAAGTATTGTACTTATGTACAGTCGTCTGACTTTTCTAATCCGACGGTTTAACACGAGAGAGTCTAGAATTATGTACTAATTTCTTGATACAAGTTTTTAATACGATATTGTGGAAGAGATATTAGCAGGTATTTCAGATTGAGGACCCCTGACTTTTTGTAGGAGTTTCGTAAACGGGGTAAGATGGAAAGTTTTATATTATCATCTTACCTTTAAATTATGCAAGGGAAAGTTTGAAAGGCACCATAAATCTTAAAATACGTGAAATATATTAATCACCACATTATAGAGCATATTACGGTGTAAATCTAATTACGAATATCAAAACAACATGTTTGTTCCTTACCTGAGTAAGGAGATACAGCGAGCGGCGTAAGATCGAAAAACTCAATAATTCGCGGGAAATGATGTTGTTCGGAAAAATGACAAATAATATACCAGCACCTTCACTCAGCGACTGACGCATTCTGCGGGGTGGGGCAAGATAAAATGATGTCCACAATGATATTGCCAGCATTAAAACCCTGGTATTGGGCGTTATTAATTTTTTTTAATCTTACCCCCAGTCACCTTACGTCGAATATCATCGGCTGTCGATTTTGTTTTGTAATTCGATATATATGTTGCATTTATTATTACTTTTCAAATCTACATGGATAAAACATCGAAAAAATGTATAATAATTTTTAAAGTATATCGGCGATGTTTGTTAGACAGCTAAGCTGGACAAATTTTATCAAATATGGATGATATTTATGCTTGAACAGTTGCTAAAACAGGTATGTAATCATGTTACTGTTTGTTTTTATCTACTAGAAGTTTCAAATTTACTAAATAAACGATTTTAAGACTAAAATGAGGATTGTTTACATAGCGCATTTATAGGTAAGATTGCAAATATAAGTAGTCCATACTGTAGTGCGACTGGCACAGTTTGATAATTTAGGTGATTTAATTTACCGCTAATTTTAAAAATGAATTATATCATGTTCGGAATTAAAATTAGTGCTATCCATCTTCTGATAAAAATAACATAGTATTTCTTTAATCTTTCAGGAAAATGTGAGAGTAAACCCTTTATCAAGATAAATATGAGTTAGTTATTCGCTTAAGTGAAGATAGTAGGCTGATCACAGCAGTAGCGGAGACGTTAGTTACGCAGCGGACAATGAAAATACTTTTTAACGAAGAATATTTGTAATCAGATGATGACAGCAATTAATATGTTTTGGAATACTTTTCATTGGTAAAAACGCGTTAAAACATATAATAATAAATATGTATGATTGTTTGTTTTTTGTTTTACTCATTTTATTTAAACGCTAGAAACCATAGATTTGTGTTTTCATTAAAATCAGTTGTGCTTCTAGTATAAAAGTCAAATCAATAGGGTTGCTATATGCACGACCGCAGCGCCCTCATTTATTTTCACGACTTTATAGACACACTATATTGTATGTACTCGCGAGTCGCTATCTTAGTCCCATATGAATAAAGTCGCAAGCGCAGAGAATCACATGTTATAATTATCAGTATAGGTCAAAGTTTATTACATCCGATATTAAACATAACCATGACACATGCCTCAGTGTTTGGACTACTTTATGTCAGTGATCTTTAAACATAAAACCATGTGGCAAATAATAGTTTTATCTACTCTCTTAGCCGTCATTCAAACAAAAGATATACAAAATATCTACGGAGACTGGATGATGGTTGCTTTGTATCCATCTTCTGCAAACCAACCAGTTTGCATACGCTTCTCGTTTACTCAAAGCCCTGTAAGTGTGCAATGTACGTACGACGATGGAAGAAAAGCAAATTCAGTACAAGTTACCATGATGACAGAAACTGGAGAATTATTGGAACGGTATTCGATGCCGATGATGGTAGTTGATACTCGTGCAGAAGTGATGCCGGCGTTAAGCATCGGTTGTAAATGTGGGAAAGAAGAAGTCAGTGACCATGCCGTTGTAAGGTTGGTTGATGACAACTACTTTGTTATGTACCACTACGCCCCGCCATCTACCGGAGCTGCTAGTACTAACAAAGACCAGAACGCTGCGTACCTTTTTGCGAAAATAATTGTGTCGGAACCGAAATTGTTTGACTTTATGACAAGCATCGAAGATCTTAAAGAAAGAGAAGGATCTGTAATGTGTGCGACAGAAAACTATGGTGGGCCTCAGTGAGAAAAATCATGACTCAGATGTTATTAATATTGTGCCATGAACAATTATTGTGCTGACCAAACTGTAAGTAATACAACTGATGTAACGTGTGGTACTTTTATCGACTATGAGAAATTAAATGATTAGTATTATTATATGATTAATTTACCAGACATTTTCGTTTTATTAACTGTTCCTTGATACAATATCAATTTGTAATAAGTAATAACTTATGAATGGGATTTAATTCTTACTCCTATGGCAGAATGATTAAATATTAAGTTTACCAAATTTCCCAAAAGAATACGTCCTTGACACCGGGCAGTCTCAAACGCATACGTTTTTTAGGGTTCCGTACCTAAAAGGTAAAACGGAACGCTATTCATGAGACTTCCCTGTCCGTCTGTCAGCAGGCTGTATCTCATGAACAGCAATAGCTGGATAGTTTAAATTTTCAGAGATTATGTACTTCTCTTGCCGCTATGACAATACACTAAAAATAAAAAATATTTAAGGTTACTCCCATACAACAAACGTGATTTTTTTGCCGTTTTTTGCTCCATATCAATAACGGAAATAAATAGACGCTTGAAATGTTCACAGAATATTGGGTTATATTTTAAAAATAAAAAAAAGGCGTGTGGCACTCGGAGACTGCCGCGGTAAAGCTATTGCATAGCCTTTTTTTTTATCAACTATAACTTGCAATTATAATTATTTATTTATTTTATTTATACAGTAATTTTTCCTTTGTTTTTTTTTTTCTTTGATATCAATTCAAGTTTTCTTTCTGTTTTGTAATTTATTTATTTTTTACCAGCAACGTCATCAAAAGAGTGCGAAAAATGGTGACGATTAAGCGACTAAACTATATTCAATGTTTTCAGTTCGACTTTGATAAAGAGATAGAAAGAAGCTAAGCAATAGCTTAAAAATGACGTCATGTTCGTTGTCACACCCATGTCAGAATGTCATGAAATATGATGTCGGCCATCTTGGATTTCAAAAATGAAATCATTTTCGTGATCAGCACCCTGAGTTTTGGCGGGAAAGTCAAGCTGAGTGTCACGCTCGTTTTTCATTGGACTTTTAAAATTATTTATAGTGTTGTTTACTAAATAAAAGTGCGTGATTTATGTAGTAAAAAGTGCATTTAGTAAATAGCTCATATAGAACAGTGAAATATCGCTGCATAGTGGCCACATCATGACTTTGTCCTAAACCACACTCGTAAGACGGGTCACGCGGCCGTCTTTTTCGACATGAATAATTCATAATTACGTGGCATTGGCTAAATGCACAAACCGTGCGAAGCCAAAAAATAAAGAAATAAAGATAAAACCCATGAAATCTATTATATTATCACTCGAGTCAGTAAGCATGTAAAATGAGAAAACTAACATAGAACGATCCGTGTGAGAACTAAACGATCACTATTACACAACAACACCGATACCTTTGAGAAAGCGGACTTCCTCTACAATAGGGCAATTCCTCCGTAAGGTCTGTCTATGCTATTACTTATAATCTCTGTCATTGTGTGCTGTTTCGGTGCAATCGCAAGACCGGCCGGGCACTGAGGGGTAGGCAAGACAGCTATAGTATCCTTATGACTCCACCAACTGGTATTTCGTTGACTCGGAAACGGCGCACAGGGAGCACCACGAAATATACTCAAAGACTCCGAGGTTCTTTTTCAATATACCCCATTGTTTTGTCGTGGTGGCCTAGTGGTTAAAACACCAGTCTCTCAAGTATGAGTGCGCGGGTTCGATTCCAGGTCAGGCAAGTACCAATGTAACTTTTCTAAAGTTATATGTACTTTCTAAGTATATCTTGGACACCAATGACTAAAGGCGAAGGAAAACATCTTGAGGAAACCTGGGCTTTATAAGTCTGAAATCGCCAACCCGCATTGAGCAAGCGTGGTGATTACGCTCAATCCTTCTCTGTATGAGAGGAGATCTGTGCCCAGCAGTGGGACGATAAAAAGGTTGTTGATGATGAACGGCGTCGGTGTCGAATTATTTGTTATCAATTTAATATTTACGAGCTGATCTTTAGTAACATCATCAATCACTTCTGATTGCGTTAACATCTGACCGTAGAATTAATAAATCCTTCATCAACTTCTTTACGTACGTTCTACGTAGTCAAAGCAAACTGGTGGCAATTTGTGAAGGTCATATGCCACAAAAACTGGGATTGTTCGGGATCCGTGATTTTAAACACCGTAATCGTATATTTTAGGTCTTTCTGCTTTTTGTTCTTACGCCTCGATACATGTTTTTGTCTTGTCTTCGTAGAAACAAACAATAACTTTTTTGCCTCATCAATGTCTTCCTCAGAAAAAGCCGACGAGCATATTTTTATTAAACTTTCGTTGTTTCGTTTCGGAGATAACAATATTACAACTCGTACACTTAAATGTACTCGTATTAACATTGTTCACCGACATCTTTCTGTAATATTTTATTTAATAAAAACTTCAACTTCAACTCTTGATCTGGTCCCTGTGGATAGATACCACAATTTTGCCAATAACACGTGTAACAAATTATAGAAATTCTTTAAAAAAATATTTCACAATAACGGCGGATATCGCCAATAACAGTTGAAAAAACGGCCGCGTGAGCACTTTTTACTCTATAAAATCACGCGCTTTTATTTAGTAAACAACACTATAAATAATTTAAAAGTCCAATGAAAAATTAGCGTGACATTCATCTTAGCTTTTCCGTTAAAAAAAAAGCTATTTTATAAAAACACTACTAAATTAATTTGAATAAAAGTACTTAATAATTAATTATATGAAAAGTTTTTAAGGTAGCCATGACAACGTCGATGACGTCTATGACATATCTCTATAGAAGACCTATTTCAGAGAGAAAATTAATCGCAAGTTTAGCACATCGCGACTATCAGTAACATGGCAAGTGTGTAGAACTGAGTTCGCGCCCTGCAATATGCATGCTCTTTTTGAAAATCTATAAATTGTTTACAAAAGATGTAGTCGCACGCACACAAACATACCGTGCCGAAGACTGCCGAACTGAAACGACGTTAGACGATGTACGGCCTTCAAGCCACACCTCCGTGCCCGTCGGAGTGGGGAGCGTGAGGTTTTTTCGTAATACGGAATTTCTTGATTCGGTCCCCGCGCTCAAGGCCCGCGATAGAAGCTATGCAATAGCTTAACAAATAATTAAATTAAAGTAAAATAGATATTGAAGTGGGGATTCAAAATTTATTTTCTTTTGTGTTGTCTATTTATACATATGTGTAAATAAATGGTTAAATAAAATAAAATAATATTTTCTAAGAAACATAATACCTACAGTGAACAGCCACTTCTTTTCATTATTATCTTCTTTGGAGGCTAAAATGCTGACAGCCTCCGTGGCGTAGCGTTAGCGAACGCGGCCGCTGCGCAAGGAAGCGCAGGTTTGATTCCCGCCCAATGCGAATATTTGTATGCATGAATATGAATATTCTGTCTGATCGAGCCTAGGAAATCACGTTAAGCCGTTGGTCCCGGTTGCCATACGAATATCTAATAGCAGTCATTACGGGTTGTTGGAGCCCCTCAAAAGTCCAACATTTCGATCTAGTTTCAATGCTTCGATATCGCCTTCGGATTGTGGAGGTCAGACAGTAGACGTTTCACGGAAAATATTGATGTTTAGCCAAAATCAGCAGTTAGACTGCTAAAGCGGATCCCAGGCTCCAAAGCTGAAAAAGTTTCGGATGATGACTGGGATTAACGCTGAGACGATCATGATGATGAGTACATTCGATGAGAGAGCCGAGAGACAGTTGAGGGATCTCCTCATCGATATACGGGAACTACTTTGTGTTTTTGTTTGAATAATTTGTATTGAATTATAAACTAGTGCTCGACCTCCATCTCACCTGCTATTAAGCAATGATGCAATCGTTGATGGTAAAGCGCGCAAGTTTTTAAGAGCCTATTCACACAAAAAGACTGAGTGAATAGGAAGGAAGACGGAAGTTGAACGAGGTGATGCAATGTTCAATGCAACAACACGACGAACGTTGCTGCGCAAGAGGGAGATTGATCTGGAGACCCTCTACGACCAAACTCTCGACACAAAAACATTTGGCGCATCGTACGTGGCACACATCGTAACACAACTGCTCAGATCCGTCCTCCATACGGCTTCACCAGACATTATGCCGGAACACGATGAATCGCTTGGCGGCAAGAATTTTTCTGGCGGGTGGTAACTTCTGCCGGCAGCCGATGTTAATAAAATAAATTTATTATTAATTGGATTACATGACCTCGGTTTATTAAATAAATAAATAAATAATAAATAAATATATACGGACAAATCACACAGATTGATCTAGCCCCAAAGTAAGCTCGAGACTTATGTTATGGGATACTAACTCAACGATACTATATTTTATAATAGATACATATATAGATATACATCCAAGACCCAGGCCAATCAGGAAAAGATCGTTTTCTATCATGACCTGGCCGGGGATCGAACCCGGGGCCTCCACGCCGCAGGCAGGCGTGTTGACCGCTGCGCCACGGAGACATTTACATTACATTAATTTCTCATTTTATCATAATTATGATGTGTCCCATGGTCAACGTTGAAATTGAACAAATCGATTCTAGTCACAAACATTGCTCGGAATAAATTAATGCTGTTTTTACTGAATTCATAGTGGTTAACTGTTTGTGCATTGTTATTTTTATCCTATACCTTATTGCTTACTAAATTATTATAAATCGCAGTAGCATAAAGCATGAATCACCGTTTTGAGAGGTAACCTAGTCTACTTTTATTTAATTAAACAACATTAATTACGGTATTTACTATAACAAAATAGTAGTTTATGAAACTGTTACATAAAGAGGGATATTATGCACGAGTGTGAGTTTAAAAAACGAGCGAAGCAAGTGTGTAATACCTAATTATGTACAGTTTCATACACTACTTTATCTAATCTCATACATTTTAAGAAACAATAATAATCAATTATGTGTCCAGCGAAACACAACAACGACTCGCAATGCAAAGAAACGTATTTGGCGCCAAAATTCTGCACCCTGCATCAAAGCGCACGCGCCAAAGCGCGCGCAGCCATAGATAAAAAAATGAAATAGTGCTACTATGGTTTGTAATCTGTTCGGCAATGAAAAAAAAAATTATTATAACATTATTTTGTTAGAGAAATAATGTTATAATTTAATTTTTTAATTTCCTTTCTATATACTATGGGTAAAGTACGTCAATATAAAGTCCTTTTTAGTTTTATATTTTTAAATTTATGATATGGGAGTAGATAAAATCCTTTATACCTTCTCAAGTAAAAACCCACATGCAAAAAAAATATATATGGCGCAAGCTAAAACGGGCTTCGTTGGACAAACGCCGAATTTCAAACAACTCTGCAATTTATTTTCAATCGAGGCCCCTCTGTTGCAAAACGCGGCGTTGCGGCCAAAAAGGTGAACGCTTCGGCTATTGATAGGACGTTTTCTATTTTTTAGCTTTGGTTTCAATTTCGAGAAATTTCAGAAACTAAAAATTCGTGTGTGAACGTTATTAATTTAGTGCAGTTTTTTTGTGCGCTCCAGTGATCTCTATGAATTGGGATTAGATTACGGAAGTCACAGTTATATGGTTTTGTTTGCGGGTTTTTTGAACGTTACGTGAATGAATTTATTGTATAGTTAATCTCAATTTATAATATATGGCCCCAGCAGGGTAATTCTAATCTAATCTTATAATCTGGATTTTCAACGATGGACTGCTCGAGGTGAACATAAGGCTTTGAAACAAGCTAGAAAACACACCACGTAATACAAGTTTCGTGAGCAAACTGGAATGCTGATTGATATTTTCAAACAGCTATGTATTTAATTTTTGCTCTTTTTTATTTTGTTTGTGTATTATATTTCTATGTATTGTATATTACAGTATTGTTTTCTCATTTTAGGGTTTTGGAACTACAAATGATGGAAATACTGCGAGGGTTTTTTTCCAAGTCTACAAAAGATCATCCAGAACAACGGGAATTGATTTTCCGTTATTCTTCAAGCCATATCATCAGACAAAAACAATGGCTGTGAAAAATTTAGAAGCTGACTTAAGAAATTTATATTTAGTCCAAGAAATTAGTATTTACTTTTTGTATCGTAGCTGTAATAAGGTACGATGGGACTGACAATAATTTTATATAAAAGTGCCTAAATTAAATAAAGAGAAAAAATACTTTTGCAGCTATCATCGTTTCTCCCTTCATCTATGCATATGTTTAATTGTTTATGTTCCAAAAATAAAACTTTTTTTTTATAAATTATAAACTAGCGCTTGACCGCAATCCCGCCTGATGGTAAAGCGCATTCTTTTATTAAGAGCCTATTCACTCTAGTCTTGAAGATACTCAAATTGTCTGACGGAAACACCGCCGCTGGCAATTTGATCCAGTCCCTAGATGTACGCGGTATAAAGGAGGAAGCGAAACGCTTCGTCCGGATCATAGTGGTGTTAATAACGTAAGGGTGGAAACTCGCCGTACGATCGTCCGATGGTGGAACGGAGATGGGGGAATTAAATCATGCAATTCCCTCGCACACTCCCCAAAATGCATCCTATAGAACACCGAAAGGCTGGCTACCCTACGCATGTGCTCTAGGCTTTGGAATTTGAAAAAAAAATAAGTGCTCTGCTTTCTGTGTCTGAGCATTGCTTTACCTTCAAACATTTTGACTACTAAAACAGCAGATAAATCGCTACTTAAGTAAATACTGATTACTTAAGTGAATCCTCATAAATCCATGTAACATGAATTTGTTTGTTATAAAGATACCTATGCCACAACAGCATTGTATTGGCTTATATAACAATCAAATAGATAACCTAGGCTACCTCGTCCACCTTTGCAGTGTAGTTATGATTGTAACTTTGTAGGTATAACTATAAACCATATTCATTATTACGTTGTCATAACCTCAAAAATTGTACGAATCGTTATCATCCTCAACCGCTGGATGCGGGAGGCGCAGGACCGGTCGTCGTGGAGAACCTTGGGGGAGGCCGATTTCCAGCAGTGAACGTCTTTCGGCTGATATGATGATGAACCTCAAATATATATTTTTTTTTATTTTTCTCGGTTCTTGGGAAAGGCAAAAAAAAAGAGCCGTGCAGCCTATCAAAAATTACAAATTATGTAAAAATTCTAAGCTCTCCTGGTTTCAAATATATATTTGCAATGTGGAATTGCTAACCGTGATTAGGCGAACCATTTAAGTCCTATATTAACCTTGTTTATGACATTTCATAGCTAGGTCACAGTATGTATGGGCAGTTGCCAATGTCCTTTAAATAAATAACCAATTCATTTTTAATTAAATTTATTGATGCTTTATTTCTATCTTCTCACCACTTTAGATTCATTAAAAAAAAAAAAAAAACTCTTTCAGTGAAAGCTGAAGTGGTACGAATGGAGAGTAAGTAAGTAATATTTTGTTCATTTCACATTGTTTCCATTATCCGTTTTAAACATTTAGTTCAGCAAGTACAAATCGTTAAGCATCACAGTAAAGGATGAAATTAAAGTATTTTTGCATACTTTATTTGTATGTAAAAAATAAAGTAGGAGACGTTATTATAAAGTATGGTTGACAACCCTATAATCACAAGATGGCCACTTTTCATTTCATTTGGCCCTAGCGGAAAAAAATTGATTCTAGAAGACCCGATGCCCAGTAATAAGTTATTTTGTTTAATCTTCTTGTTGTAATGTTTCTCAAAGCATAACAATAAGAAAATTAGACATAATAACTTAACTAACTATACTTATGAATATATATATACATGGAGGTAAGTACCTATACGTATGTATAACATGCCTATAACTCTTGCCAAGAAATCTAGATGGCGCTTCAAAATCGCTTGCATAAAAATTTCACGAGAGGGCTCTCTTTTTCGCTAGTATTATTTTACTTTTTGACAATAAGTCTCAAACCGCCTGACGTAAATTGGCATATTTGCGACGGTTAGAGCTACCAATTAATTAAATAAGTATGAAATGGTTGGACAGGAAAAAAATTAAGTATTTGGAAGAATAAAAAATTTTTTTTTATGGTCTTAAAATGTATTTTTGTGTAGTTTCAGTACATGTAAAAATTTTTTTTTGCTAAATTGAAATGTTGTTAAATAACCAATAATTTGATTGTAATTAAAATGGACGTTATCTTTCTGTCTTGGTCACTTTAGGTTCTTTACTGAGAAAAATCTTTCAGTGGAAAATAAATATTTTTTTTTTTACATTTGGTAAAATATCAGAATATATTACATCATATCATATCATATATCATATTATATTATATATCAACTATACTTTTCTCGGAATATCACAGAAATGGCGTTAAACATTTCGTTCAGTAATTTTAAATCGTTTCTCTAACCCTCTGCGCTGTTATATTTATCTACCCACAATGAGTGTTTTATTTTGGAAATAACATCAAAGGTTGGAAATAATGTATTTTTGTCTACTTTATTTTTATGCGAAATATAAAATATGTTTAGAAAAATAAAGTAGAATACGTTTTAATGAAGTATGGTTGGCAACCCTACGGCCAATGTTGCCTTTCGCCTTTGCACTGCTGTTATTCGTGATAAACTTTTATCAACTAAAAGGTTAGGGGTTAACTTCCAGGTGTCATAATATTTGGCCCACATCGTGATGATTGTTAGTATAAACTTGGCACGAGGCTACGTCGCTCGTTTTTTACTAGTCCGTACATAAATCGCCGTCCAGTGTTCGAAATGTGGACAGTAATATTCTTATTAATGTCGCTGAGTTTCATACAAGGATTTAATACTAACGAAATCTACGGAAATTATACAATGGTCATGGTGTATCCAAATAGTATGATGATGCCGTTGTGCCTTACGATTGGTTTGTCTGCCGATGGAAGTAACACTCAGTGCAAATGTTCTGATGGGCATAATAGCATACGTCTAATGGTATTGACATTCGTTGAACGTATAGCCCCCCATCGAGAGATAAAACAACCAAGACCGTTAACAGAACCTATGCGAATCGTCGACGATGGAACTGATCTGCTGTCCCTCGGGAATGTCACCTGTAATTGTGCTGAAAAAGAGTATCATATTCGTTTGGCTTTTAAAAACATAAACGAAAACTATATGCTAGTTTACGTGGTAAATGATCTTGATTCTTTTGCGAAAAGAGATTTTTTGGGTGCACGGAATTTACCGAGTTCTGCCGAACTGGAGACTGATATCACACTCATTGATGAAGTGAAGCATAGGAACGGAACACGCATGTGTACACGAGAAATATACGAGGACATTCACCCAAAACATTAATTTTATTTTTTGTAATATAATCTTCTTTTTCATATAACTGTGTTTTATTACGGTATTCATTTGCTTCTTGTACAATGTACACACAGGTGTAGGCTATGATTAGTTTGTTTTTAAGCTATTGCATAGCTTCTATCGCGGGCCTTGAGCGCGGGGACCGAATCCAGAAATTCCGTAACGAAAAAACCTCACGCTCCCCACTCCGACGGGCACGGAGGTGTGGCTTGAAGGCCGTACATCGTCTAACGTCGTTTCAGTTCGGCAGTCTTCGGCACGGTATGTTTGTGTGAATGCGACTACATCTTTTGAAAATAATTTATAGATTTTCAAAAAGAGCATGCATATTGCAGGGCGCGAACTCAGTTCTACACACTTGCCATGTTACTGATAGTCGCGATGTGCTAAACTTGCGATTAATTTTCTCTCTGAAATAGGTCTTCTATAGAGATATGTCATAGACGTCATCGACGTTGTCATGGCTACCTTAAAAACTTTTCATATAATTAATTATTAAGTACTTTTATTCAAATTAATTTAGTAGTGTTTTTATAAAATAGCTTTTTTTTTAACGGAAAAGCTAAGATGAATGTCACTCTAATTTTTCATTGGACTTTTAAATTATTTATAGTGTTGTTTACTAAATAAAAGCGCGTGATTTTATAGAGTAAAAAGTGCTCACGCGGCCGTTTTTTCAACTGTTATTGGCGATATCCGCCATTATTGTGAAATATTTTTTTAAAGAATTTCTATAATTTGTTACACGTGTTATTGGCAAAATTGTGGTATCTATCCACAGGGACCAGATCAAGAGTTGAAGTTGAAGTATTTATTAAATAAAATATTACAGAAAGATGTCGGTGAACAATGTTAATACGAGTACATTTAAGTGTACGAGTCGTAATATTGTTGTCTCCGAAACGAAACAACGAAAGTTTAATAAAAATATGCTCGTCGGCTTTTTCTGAGGAAGACATTGTTGAGGCAAAAAAGTTATTGTTTGTTTCTACGAAGACAAGACAAAAACATGTATCGAGGCGTAAGAACAAAAAGCAGAAAGACCTAAAATATACGATTACGGTGTTTAAAATCACGGATCCCGAACAATCCCAGTTTTTGTGGCATATGACCTTCACAAATTGCCACCAGTTTGCTTTGACTACGTAGAACGTACGTAAAGAAGTTGATGAAGGATTTATTAGTTCTACGGTCAGATGTTAACGCAATCAGAAGTGATTATGTTACTAAAGATCAGCTCGAAAATATTAAATTGATAACAAATAATTCGACACCGACGCCGTTCATCATCAACAACCTTTTTATCGTCCCACTGCTGGGCACAGATCTCCTCTCATACAGAGAAGGATTGAGCGTAATCACCACGCTTGCTCAATGCGGGTTGGCGATTTCAGACTTATAAAGCCCAGGTTTCCTCAAGATGTTTTCCTTCGCCTTCAGTCATTGGTGTCCAAGATATACTTAGAAAGTACATATAACTTTAGAAAAGTTACATTGGTACTTGCCTGACCTGGAATCGAACCCGCGCACTCATACTTGAGAGGCTGGTGTTTTAACCACTAGGCCACCACGACAAAACAGTGGGGTATATTGAAAAAGAACCTCGGAGTCTTTGAGTATATTTCGTGGTGCTCCCTGTGCGCCGTTTCCGAGTCAACGAAATACCAGTTGGTGGAGTCATAAGGATACTATAGCTGTCTTGCCTGCCCCTCAGTGCCCGGCCGGTCTTGCGATTGCACCGAAACAGCACACAATGACAGAGATTATAAGTAATAGCATAGACAGACCTTACGGAGGAATTGCCCTATTGTAGAGGAAGTCCGCTTTCTCAAAGGTATCAGTGTTGTTGTGTAATAGTGATCGTTTAGTTCTCACACGGATCGTTCTATGTTAGTTTTCTCATTTTACATTCTTACTGACTCGAGTGATAATATAATAGATTTCATGGGTTTTTTTTTCTTTATTTCTTTATTTTTTGGCTTCGCACGGTTTGTGCATTTAGCCAATGCCACGTAATTATGAATTATTCATGTCGAAAAAGACGGCCGCGTGACCCGTCTTACGAGTGAGGTTTGGGACAAAGTCATGATGTGGCCACTATGCAGCGATATTTCACTGTTCTTTATGAACTATTTACTAAATGCACTTTTTACTACATAAATCACGCACTTTTATTTAGTAAACAACACTATAAATAATTTTAAAAGTCCAATGAAAAACGAGCGTGACACTCAGCTTGACTTTCCCGCCAAAACTCAGGGTGCTGATCACGAAAATGATTTCATTTTTGAAATCCAAGATGGCCGACATCATATTTCATGACATTCTGACATGGGTGTGATGACGTCATTTTTAAGCTATTGCTTAGCTTCTTTCTATCTCTTTATCAAAGTCGAACAGAAAACATTGAATATAGTTTAGTCGCTTAATTGTCACCATTTTTCGCACTCTTTTGATGACGTTGCTGGTAAAAAATAAATAAATTACAAAACAGAAAGAAAACTTGAATTGATATCAAAGAAAAAAAAAAAGGCGTGTGGCACTCGGAGACTGCCACGGTAAAGCTATTGCATAGCCTTTTTTTATCAACTATAACTTGCAATTATAATTATTTATTTATTTTATTTATACAGCAATTTTTCCTTTGTTTTTTTTTCTTTGATATCAATTCAGGTTTTCTTTCTGTTTTGTAATTTATTTATTTTTTTACCAGCAACGTCACCAAAAGAGTGCGAAAAATGGTGACGATTAAGCGACTAAACTATATTCAATGTTTTCTGTTCGACTTTGATAAAGAGATAGAAAGACGAAATGACGTCATGTTCGTTATCACACCCATGTCAGAATGTCATGAAATATGATGTCGGCCATCTTGGATTTCAAAAATGAAATCATTTTTGTGATCAGCACCCTGAGTTTTGGCGGGAAAGTCAAGCTGAGTGTCACGCTCGTTTTTCATTGGACTTTTAAAATTATTTATAGTGTTGTTTACTAAATAAAAGGGCGTGATTTATGTAGTAAAAAGTGCATTTAGTAAATAGTTCATAAAGAACAGTGAAATATCTCTGCATAGTGGCCACATCATGACTTTGTCCCAAACCTCACTCGTAAGACGGGTCACGCGGCCGTCTTTTTCGACATGAATAATTCATAATTACGTGGCATTGGCTAAATGCACAAACCGTGCGAAGCCAAAAAATAAAGAAATAAAGAAAAAACCCATGAAATCTATTATATTATCACTCGAGTCAGTAAGCATGTAAAATGAGAAAACTAACATAGAAAGATCCGTGTGAGAACTAAACGATCACTATTGTACAACAACACTGATACCTTTGAGAAAGCGGACTTCCTCTACAATAGGGCAATTCCTCCGTAAGGTCTGTCTATGCTATTACTTATAATCTCTGTCATTGTGTGCTGTTTCGGTGCAATCGCAAGACCGGCCGGGCACTGAGGGGCAGGCAAGACAGCTATAGTATCCTTATGACTCCACCAACTGGTATTTCGTTGACTCGGAAACGGCGCACAGGGAGCACCACGAAATATACTCAAAAACTCCGAGGTTCTTTTTCAATATACCCCACTGTTTTGTCGGGTGGCCTAGTGGTTAAAACACCAGCCTCTCAAGTATGAGTGCGCGGGTTCGATTCCAGGTCAGGCAAGTACCAATGTAACTTTTCTAAAGTTATATGTACTTTCTAAGTATATCTTGGACACCAATGACTGAAGGCGAAGTAAAACATCTTGAGGAAACCTGGGCTTTATAAGTCTGAAATCGCCAACCAGCATTGAGCAAGCGTGGTGATTACGCTCAATCCTTCTCTGTATGAGAGGAGATCTGTGCCCAGCAGTGGGACGATAAAAAGGTTGTTGATGATGAACGGCGTCGGTGTCGAATTATTTGTTATCAATTTAATATTTTCGAGCTGATCTTTAGTAACATAATCACTTCTGATTGCGTTAACATCTGACCGTAGAATTAATAAATCCTTCATCAACTTCTTTACGTACGTTCTACGTAGTCAAAGCAAACTGGTGGCAATTTGTGAAGGTCATATGCCACAAAAACTGGGATTGTTCGGGATCCGTGATTTTAAACACCGTAATCGTATATTTTAAGTCTTTCTGCTTTTTGTTCTTACGCCTCGATACATGTTTTTGTCTTGTCTTCGTAGAAACAAACAATAACTTTTTTGCCTCATCAATGTCTTCCTCAGAAAAAGCCGACGAGCATATTTTTATTAAACTTTCGTTGTTTCGTTTCGGAGATAACAATATTACAACTCGTACACTTAAATGTACCTACTCGTATTAACATTGTTCACCGACATCTTTCTGTAATATTTTATTTAATAAAAACTTCAACTTCAACTCTTGATCTGGTCCCTGTGGATAGATACCACAATTTTGCCAATAACACGTGTAACAAATTATAGAAATTCCTTAAAAAAATATTTCACAATAATGGCGGATATCGCCAATAACAGTTGAAAAAAGTGGCCGCGTGAGCACTTTTTACTCTATAAAATCACGCGCTTTTATTTAGTAAACAACACTATAAATAATTTAAAAGTCCAATGAAAAATTAGCGTGACATTCATCTTAGCTTTTCCGTTAAAAAAAAGCTATTTTATAAAAACACTACTAAATTAATTTGAATAAAAGTACTTAATAATTAATTATATGAAAAGTTTTTAAGGTAGCCATGACAACGTCGATGACGTCTATGACATATCTCTATAGAAGACCTATTTCAGAGAGAAAATTAATCGCAAGTTTAGCACATCGCGACTATCAGTAACATGGCAAGTGTGTAGAACTGAGTTCGCGCCCTGCAATATGAATGCTCTTTTTGAAAGTCTATAAATTGTTTTCAAAAGATGTAGTCGCACGCACAGAAACATACCGTGCCGAAGACTGCCGAACTGAAACGACGTTAGACGATGTACGGCCTTCAAGCCACACCTCCGTGCCCGTCGGAGTGGGGAGCGTGAGGTTTTTTCGTTACGGAATTTCTGGATTCGGTCCCCGCGCTCAAGGCCCGCGATAGAAGCTATGCAATAGCTTAAAAACAAAGGAAAAATTACTGTATAAATAAAATAAATAAATAATTATAATTGCAAGTTATACAGTATGTTAAGAAAACCCTGTCCGACCCGTGAAGGTATTGCTAGGTATCGTTAGCTGATTCTACTAATGCGTACATAACCTGGCTAAACAAAAAAAAAATACCCCCTTAAAAATAAATAACTTAAATATAATAAATAGGTAATTTCATGACAACACAGGCACAGGTCGTGACCTCAGTTGACCTCATGCATGTAGGTATAGGTAGTCTAACCACGTTTATCGACTCTCGAAAGAAACAATGATACCTACTTAGGCAGCTCGTGAAAAGAACTTTTTTTAAGTAGGAAGGTCGTCTGACCCTCCGAATGTATCTTCGAATTTCATTTGATGAGCACAATGGCTGTGGCGGAGATGTTGTTCCATATTTCGTTCACTAAGAACGATACCGGCCTGGCACCGTCGCACGAGATTAGCACGGTGTTTCACAAAGTTAGTCCACCCCTACCAATCCACTGCTCGCCGAACTGATAGTGGAGGTACTCATGCTGGAACCACATTGACCAATAAGTAATCACATCCGAATCGTTCAACACCTGATCACAAGACAACACAATTGCAGTTACCTACTACCTTCCATCAGCATGTTACATTACGTTAGAAAACGATATGATCACACAATAAACGATACGTCTACACGGACGCAATGTCCACGCGAAACTAATAAATTTAAAATAAAAATTATTTTTATTTCATAAAAATAGGTACTCTAGCTGCACGGCGGTGCCCTTTGACTAGAGGTGTGAAAGTATTCAAAATATTCTCGTAACGATTTTTGATATCGATCGACGTGAAATTCTGCAATTTTAATTGCAGAATTTCACGCATCGATTCAACATCGCATGACATTCTTTAGATTTTAGAACTTTCACATAACTTAAATCAGGTGAACTTGAATGCTTTACATTGTTTATAATATTTTCCTAAAATCGTATTTCATAAGACCTTTCTAGTTCTTATTTACTAATAGGTACTTGTGTTACAATATTGTTATGAGTAATTAATCGATAATCAAAAAAAGTACTTTTACCATTAGGTAATCTGTGTTTTTACAACAAATCTTAAAAAATTTTGTAATGTGCTACTAGAGAAAATGAACAATAAACACATATCTGAACAAAGTATAGTAATTAAAAGAAGAATTTTTAATGACAAAAACAGCAGTGCTTTCAAAAATTCAATTAATAATAAGAATTGGTCTAATTTAGGTATAAATGGTTTTATAGATTGTCTTGCTGAAGCATTCCAGAAATGTTATCGAAAGAAGACAATTAGAATAAAACCATTTAAAAATAAAACAATAAAGTGGATTACTAAAGGACTTAAAGTTTCAAGTCTAATGAAAAGAGTACTATGTACTGGAACGCTGAAAAATGACAGCATTATAAAATATAAGAACAACTATGTTCGAATTTATAGAAGAGTCATTCAGCAAGCCAAAAGAGATGCCTTGATAAATAAATTGGATAATGCTAAAGATATAACAAGATTGACGTGGAAAATTGTAAATGAAAGTACAAAGAAGACAACAAATAGGCAGTATAGGACTATAATATTAAAAATAGGCAATAAAGTGATAACTAATCCTCAGCAGGTCGCAAATCAATTCCTTGACACTTTTTTGTTGAAATTCTCTATGGGTGGCAAAGAAAAAGTAAGGGCAATGTCCTTCCTTTTCGAGACTACTAAAAGAGTAGATAGTGATTTAATTTTTTATCCGACGACACCGTCGGAAATCACAAAAATTGTTAGTAGGATGGACAATAAAAAATCTAGCGGTTTTGATGACTTACCAATTTCAATAATAAAGCAGAACGTGGACTTTTTGGCAGATCCTCTTTCTGGTTTTTTTAATAAATGTTTTGAAGAGTCAGTCTTCCCTGACCAGTTCAAACTGGCTAAAGTAATCCCAGTGTACAAGAAAGGCATGAAGACTGATCCAAAAAATTACCGACCTATATCCCTTCTGCCAACCTTATCCAAAATATTTGAGAAACTCATTAAACAAAGGCTGATGGTACATTTGAATGTCAATAAAATAATTAATAAAAGACAATTTGGATACCAGAAAGGCGTTGGTTGTTCTGATGCAATAAACACTCTTATATACGACATAATTAATAAATTAAATGACAAAATGAAAGTGGCTGGACTATTTATCGACCTCAGCTCGGCTTTTGATACTATTGACTATGAATTATTACTGACTAAATTAGAACATTACGGTATCAGAGGCAATTCCTTAATTCTCTTAAGATCCTACTTACATAATAGAAGAATGTCTGTAGAAATTAAAAGCATCGATAGAAACAATCACGAAGTTGTATACACGTCTAAAATCACAAAGATACAACGTGGTGTACCTCAAGGTTCAATTTTGGGGCCTATCCTATTTATAATATTTACAAATGACTTGCTGAACTTTATGCATCACACTCAACCTAACGTAAAACTTGTCGTCTTTGCGGATGACACTAATATAATAATAGGGGCTAATGACTTAAAAGAATTGACTCAAGCTGTAAACGAAACACTTAAAAATCTAAACGATTGGTTTACAGCTAATAACCTTCTGCTAAATACAAATAAAACCAACATTACCTTATTCAAGACAACAACTCGTAAAAATGATAATCTAGACGTACAAATTAATGGAGACAAGATTGATTTAGTAGACAAAGTCAAATTCTTAGGTATTAACATAGATGTAAACTTAAATTGGAAACATGAGGTAGCTGCTATAGACTCTTCTATTTCATTAGCATGCTATGCACTCAGGAGCCTTAGAGATATTTTAGATTTAAAGCATCTAAAGGCTATATATTATGCGCTTATAGAAGCTAGATTGAGGTATAGCATCATGCTTTGGGGTAACAGCTACAACTATAATTGTCAGAAAGCGTTCATCTTACAGAAACGTGCTATAAGGACTTTAGTAAGGATCTCACAAACAGAATCATGTAGAGAGCATTTTAAAAAGTTGAATATTTTGACAGTACCAAGTTTATATATATTGGTTATACTTTGTTACTTTGCTAAGTATATTCATCAGTATGAATCACAAGAGGAACGTAAGGTAAGAGAAAGCACAAGAAGAAAGGAGTTTAAACACAAGTTGTCACCAAATTTTAACGTGGTCAGGCATTGCTCCAGATACCAAGCAGTTGAATTATTCAATAGGTTACCAACTGATTTGAAATTGTTAATATATAATAGTCATTTATTTAAAAATAAATTAAAAACCTTCTTGTTGGAAAGATGTTTATACTCAGTGTCAGAATTCATGTCAAATGATACAAAATAAATAAAGTACCAGTGAACACGCTTTCGACTGAATTCCTTAACTTTGACTGTAACATTATGCTTTGACTTTAATTTGACATTATTTATTTATTTATTTATTTTTTAATTTTCTTGTAATCATATCTGACATTAGTTTGTATATCTATTGACATACTTATGTATAATTGATTGACTTGTTATATTTGTCTGTGATTATGTTTTATTTATATTCCAATTCGACATTTTTCATTTTTATAGCCGCATGTGGTATTTCTATTTTAATTTTTTTATACAATGTTCAACACAATGTAAAATTGTTATGAATAAATAAATGATGATGATGATGATGAATCATTCGGCCAGGTACAGTTTCGAATAATAGCGACAAAAACAAAACGTTATTACGCAAAAACTAGTACAGCTCTAATTATTCCTTTGCCGCCGTCGGCGGCTAGACACACTGACGCCGCTAAAGAACCTAAAAAAATAATCAAAAGAAAGCCGACAATTATAAGGTCTAAAATGGTGTTTACACTTTTTTAAATTTGCCGAATTTTGGGGAAGTTACAGTAAATTCGCGGGGAAAAAAAGATTATTTCAAAATTCATTAGTATTGTTACTATGATGATTATGCAAAATTTTATATTTTATTTGGTCATTTGTTTACCTAACCATTATTATCCTTATGGGTCGGACAGGGTTTTCTTAACATGCTGTAGTTGATAAAAAAAAGGCTATGCAATAGCTTTACCGCGGCAGTCTCCGAGTGCCACACGCCTTTTTTTTTTTATAAATTATACTACCATCGCGTCTATTACCATCAGGTGGGATTGCGGTCAAGCCCCGCCACGGGCGGACCGTATCCCGGACGTCGGCCTGCAGGAGATTCGATTGGCTCTGAAACAGCTTAAAAACAACAAGGAGAATAACGGCAGAGCTACTGATGTCGGGTGGTGAACCGATCCTTAGGGCCCTTCAGAAGTTATTTAATTCCGTCATAGTCAAGGGAAAAACGCCACAGGCATGGCACAGAAGTATGGTGGTACTCTTTTTCAAAAAGGGAGACAACACCCTTTTGAAAAACTACAGACCCATCTCACTTCTGAGTCATGTCTATAAATTGTTTTCGAGAGTCTTTTTTTTTTTAATAATTATAAACTAGCGCTTGACCGTAATCCCGCCTGATGCTAAGCAGTGATAAGATCGTTGATGATAAAGCGCGCTAGTTTATTCAGAGCCTATTCACTCTAGCCTTGAAGATACTTAAATTGTAGCTCGACGGAAACACCGCCGCTGGTAAATTGTTCCAGTCCTTCGATGTACGCGATATAAAAGACGGAAGGTGAAACGATCCGTTCGGATTGTTGTGGTGTCAACAACGTAAGGGTGGAACCTCGCCGTACTACGGGTCGTCCGATGATGGAACGGAAATGGGGGAATTAAATCATGAAATTCCCCCGCACACTCACCAAAATGCATCCTATAGAACACCGACAGGCTGGCTACTCTTCGCCTGTGTGTGTGTGTTTTGGATACCGTTTTGAGCTAAATCTGGGTCGCTAATTACTTCGCACGCCTCTCCACTGAATCCAAAGTAGCCAGGTGGTATCTTGCAGCACCAGCCCAACCGTGGCTGCAGTAGGTACTCCACACACGAAGGGACCTGTGCTTTGTATAACATTAGAAGCTGTCCTGGTGTGAAGTACTACCGGAACTTAGCGATAACGCCAATATTCCTGATAGGCACCTTGGTCTGTAAGCTTTATTATTTCATGAGGTCATGTTTAATATAAAGAGTGTATCTGATTATATGATTGGATAATGATGAGTATATGATTACAAACCCCCCAGAGGTGAAATTTTGCGTCGGCTTTTTCCCGATAAAAAAAAAATATGCAGTTTTTTCTCTTTAGACCATTCATAATTGTTATAATTTTATAACCCAATAAGATTTTAAAGTAATTCACTCAATTCATGTCCGATGATGAAAACGATCTTTTCCTGATTGGCTTGGGTTTTGGATGTTTATCTATATATTTATCTATTATAAATATAGTATCGTTGAGTTAGTATCCCATAACATAAGACTCGTACTTACTTTGGGGCTAGCTAGCTAGCTATGTTAAGAAAACCCTGTCCGACCCATAAGGATAATAAAGGTTAGGTAAACACATGACCAAATATAATATAAAATTTTACGTATTCATCATAGTACCAATACAAATGAATATTGAAATAATCTTTTTTTCCCGCGAATTAATCCCAATTTCCCCGAAATTTGGTAATTTTTAAAAAGTGACAACACCGGTATTATTATGAGCGAATAGCGATGCGACCACGTGCCGCGTGCCCTGCCGCCCGCCCCCCGCGGGCGGCAGGCGAAGGGTGGTTAACGCGCATTTATTAAGTTACCTCTTTTTGCGAAATAATATTTATTTTTTTAGGGGGATTTTTTTTTTAAGTTTAGCCCGGTTTTGTATGCATTAGTAGATTCAGTTATCGATACCTAACAACACATTCACGGGTCGAACAGGGTTTTCTTAACATACTGTATATTATTTTATTTTATTTTATAATATAACGTTCGATATTTCTTATTTATTTAATTTATGTAGCAATGCATATGACCGTATTGATATTCGTAATAGGTTTTTTTTTTAATATTTATAAACTAGCGCTTGACCGCAATCCCGCCTGATGGTAAGCAGTGATGCGATCGTTGATGGTAAAGCGCACTAGTTTATTAACAGCCTATTTACTCAGAAAAACTGAGCGAATAGGAAGGAAGACGGCAGTTGAGCGAGGTGATGCAATATTAAACCCAACAACACGACCAACGATGGTGCGCCAAAGGGAGATTAATCTGAAGACCTTCCACGACCAAACTCCCAACACAACAACATTTGGCGCATCGTACCCGGCATACATCGCAACTGCTCAGACCCGTCCTCCGTACGGCTTCACCAGACATCATGCCGGAACATGACAAATCGCTTGGCGGCAAGACTTTGTCTGGTGGGTGGTAACTTCTGCCGGCGGCCGATGTTATAGCCTACGTTAAGTTATAGGAAAACGGCAGTGTGCCGAGCGGTACGTCTTCGGGCATTGTTTGCTGACCTCTTGTCGCAGTAACACAGGTATGCGAGTGCCCTTGTGGCATCTTACCAAAAATTACAATGACAAATTGTTACTATTTTTGTGGTAGCTGACTGCTTTATTTTAGAATAAAAAGAAAAAAACAGTCAACTTTTTTTATTTCCTAAATAATAATAATATTAAATAGTTAACCATTGATTATATACCATAACGTACCTCTTTGTTAATACGGGGTTATTACATTAATTTTGTTTTGTATCTAAGTGCTATATGTACCTAATGTAGTATCATTTTTTCCCAAAAAAATAAAATTAATGTTGTTTACATACAGCAATTCTTATCAAAGCTTGTTTTGTTACATGCCTTTGATAACAATTTCTGTTTAATTAAAATATAGTTGTTTGTTTCATTTCTCAGAGCGCCTTAAAGGTTCTTATTTGCCAAGATGGAATAGAGTTTTTGCATATAATAAGTATTTTTCATCTCAAGATGGGAAGAGTTGTCTCCAATACACATGCCAAATGGATAATACAATAAGTATATTTAGGTAAGATGCTAAACTTAACTCGAGGGTTTTGACTTCTTCGATCGATCCGGTTCAGCTACCCTTTTTTTATTTTGGATAATTAGAATTTGCTGCAGCCGTCTGGAATCCCCATGAATCCACATATGAATTATTGATTGAGAAGGTTCAGAAAGCTTTCCTGCGTTTTTTGTATAAGAAGATATACGGATATTATCCACTCATGTATCCTACTCATTTCCTGCTGGGAATATTAGGGTATAATTCCCTTTCAGTGCGTAGAGCTAGGGATCAGATCCGAATAGCAATCAAAGTCTTGAGGGGCATGGTGGATTCTCCTGAGCTACATAACACTTTGTGTAGACTTTATGTGCCTGACAACTACCTGCGTCACAGGCCTTCTCGACGACATCGACTGTTTGCCACATCCCAGTGCCGTACTGTGTCGCGCGCGCAATCTCCATTGTGTCGTATGCTTGGTGCCCTAAACTCCTTAATGGTTGCAGTCCCGGAGTGTGATATTTTTAATGATACACTCAGGGCGATCATGTCTAATTGTGTAATGTTCTGCGAAAGGTATGTTTGTTTGTAAATAATTTATATGTTGTAATAACTTTTTCTATTTCATTTTGGGCATTTTATTTTAATTTCCTAAGTTAAATATTTTGTCTGATCTCTAATCTGTTATTTTTTCTTGAATGATGTTTGCTCATGTAATATGTTTAATTTTATCTTTTCTTTTTTTTTAATTTTAATTTTATCTTTATTAGTTTTACGTTTATTTTTATGTGTGTATACCTTGATAACTGTCATTGGCACAAGCCGTTGTAATTAATAATAATAAATAAATAAATTAATAAAACCCACCCGTGTTCCTTCACTTACCTGTGTGACGGCCAGGGCCACGGTTTCTTTTTTAACCAACCCGCAACTCTGGCCCAGGACGTATTGGTCCTCGTGGACGGTTGTGCTGACATCTCTTTGAGGCACGCGTGAGACACAACGCGTCCATTGCTCGCCGAACGCAAGCCCGCGTTGGCCGGGAGTCCGATCCGGTCTTGAATGGGAGCCCGTCTTTACAGTGCGTTTGACACGGTTGACGAAGTGGCTGAGGCAGACGCGTGCGATCCATAGCGGCAGATAAGCACTGCTTACCCTAATCAGTTTTTAATTCGGTACACTCGAATTGTATTATAATTATAATATAATTTACATACTACGTACAGTAAAAACTGTTACTCATTGCTAATACGTTTAATACTATCTTTTGGGGGCTAGCGCAAACTATGTATTAACACACATTACAATGCGGCTTCGTCACTGGCGCCACTTCCCGCAGCGGCATAGGCACAAACATTTCATTCACAAACACGCTTGTTTGTGAATGAAATTGTTTGATTGTGTGCGTAAAGTTTTCGTGTGTGACCGTGCAATTTCATTGAGTTTATAAGCCAAAATAAGCATTGCCTAATGCCTATACTATACGCTGGCGTACGTTGTTGTTCGTTAAAATACCTTTTTATTTTATCAGCCTATGTTGCTTGGTTATATATGGTACTTTAGAGTTTAGATACATATTTCTTTCTAAAATATGGAAACTTATTCCTGTGAGATCTGGATTTATTTCAAAAGAAAGGTTGTTTAAAAAGTAAAGTATTATGATAATTTTAACTGGTTAGCAGGCTCTGTGTAAATAAATAATTTTGTTTCCCGTGTACCTCCTCCTATATTGTTTTAAAACGCGGTATTGACAACGTTCATGAATATTATAGGCGCGTGTTTTATGATATTATTGATAACTAACTTTTCGCCTGCGGCTTCGCCCGCGTTGAATTCGGTTATATCGCGCTGGTTATCGGTGTCGTTGCATGATATTTTTTTAACACGGATTGCCTTAGGTACGAGCTCCGATGCCTTTATAAATCAGACGAATTAAAAACCCTAGGAATATTTGATCATATTCAAAATACATATAAAACCTAACAGCCATATTTCCTGAAGATTAATAGTTACGATTCCAATAAGTAGGTACCTACGAGGGAATCAGTGAGAGTGATCATTTTCGTCCCTAAAAAGTGGATTCTTTTTACAAAATATTTACGAAACACACGTGGCCAAAGCAGATTCACAGATTTGTCTATGATTTTCATCGAAAAAGAACTTTTAGAGATTTTATAACGATCTTCCAATAAACTATAAAAAAAATGAAAGGCGATTGATTTTATTTTAAATAGTCAGTAAAATAATATTTTTATTTTTTTGTGAAATACGTTATTACTTATTTATATTTCAGTTAGTTATAACATTTCTATTTATTCATATACGCAAAAAAAAAATACTTAACATTTCACGGTCTTGTAGGCCTCTCGGGATATCATTTATATAACTTGTTTTTACCATCAATCACATGTTTGGATGTTCATTGTGACCACGCACAAACATCAATCCAATATTGACATGCGGAAAAGTCACACAAAAAGTACGCGACTATGCTAAATTGAATCTGGTAAGTTTACTTCTTTTAAGTTTTACCATATACTTATAAGCACAGAGATTTCGGTAGTCTATGTATTCATACCCTTTTTTTTTTTAACGAGTGGAAATGCATTTAGGCACCATACCCGCCGCACTAAAACAACTCGGTTACCCTCGGGCCCTGTGTTGAGAGTGTCACGGGGTCGGTCCGAAGGCCTAGACGCCGTGCCACTCTCAGGGCTTACCGGCCTTGTTAAGGCCGGTTTCCGCGCCAAAGGGGGATTACCCGGTAACGGAGTAATCCCCAGACGTGGTGACCGTTGTGCAATGCGCGTGCGGGAGGTACCCACACGCGCTGGTCACATTCTGGGGCTAAAGGAGACGGGGGTTCGTCCCCCGCCTTCTTCGCCCCACCCGTCTACGCCGGAGGGGAGCGGCAAGAGCATCCTCTTCCCGCTCCCTCTCCGCAGCCTCCTTCTGCAAAAGGACGGTCTCGCAGAAGGAGGCGGCAGCCTCCCATGCACTCTCGCTTTCAACCATGGCTCGCACCATGGTTGCCAGGGAGAGGCGTCCGCCTATGTATTCATACCCTGCCCAAAATCTCTGTGCATGCCCCTGGCTGAAGGATCTGGCATGCTAAGTCCTGTGGCTAGAGGGAACCATAGATTAGTTCATGCGGGTAACGACTATCCATGAATGACAGCTGATACAGTTTCCGAACATATGGAGCAATGCACTAGCAATAGGCTTCAAAATGATTCCAAGTAATAGTAATAATGTGTTACTCGATAATGGTGCTGCACCCTCATTGAGTAACACTTTATTACTATCAATTGGAATCAATCTGAAGCTAATTGCTAATCCATTGCTCCATATGTTCGGAAACTGTATCTGCTCAATAACGAAAATAACGCAATTAATTTTATTGAACTGTCAAAATGAAAGCCATTGCTACTGATACTTTGTTACGCAATTACCCTGCTGGATCCTCCATACCGGCTGTCAAACTTAAAGCACTCATTTCAAATAATTTAATGAGATGCAGTTTTGAATTTTCAAAGGGGTAGTTTATCAACAAAAATACATATTTTTAGAAAGAAATGTTTAGAAAATCAATTGCGACTCGTAAAGGAAGATCACAAACTAAGCAACACTAATGCTACTTCGACGTTTACTAACATTTATTACTACTTTTTTCAGTTGTGGTGACATCTCCGTTGAAAAAAACTGCTATTGACTATCTAGAGGTATATATGCTATCTTTTTACAGCGAAATTTAAGTAACTGTAAATTAGGCTACTACAAAATGTGTAGGAGCCCTGGAAGCTTGAAGGGAAGTTACCACCCACCAGACAAAGCCTTGCCGCCAAGCGATTTGTCGTGTTCCGGCATGATGTCTGGTGAAGCCGTACGGAGGACGGGTCTGAGCAGTTGTGTTGCGATGTGTGCCGGGTACGATGCGCCTAATGTTGTTATGTTGGGAGTTTGGTCGTGGAGGGTCTTCAGATCCATCTCCCTTTGGCGCAGCATCGTTGGTCGTGTTGTTGGGTTTAACATTGCATCACCTCGCTCAACTGCCGTCTTCCTTCCTATTCGCTCAGTTTTTCTGAGTAAATAGGCTCTTAATAAACTAGCGCGCTTTATCATCAACGATCGCATCACTGCTTACCATCAGGCGGGATTGCGGTCAAGCGCTAGTTTATAATTATTACAAAAAAAAAAAAATACTGCCCACAATTGGTATATAGGTTCAACTTCAGAGTACCACTTAGACGACGTGATAACAACCAAACTCATAACACCCTTAGCTCCACCTCTTCGCCATACAGCGTCAGGTGCTAATTCACCTGTACCTCGCATGTGCAAACTGGTAAACGAACGCAGCGATCTGGATGACGTCCACGCTGACTCAATATCGACATTTATCAGACGTCATTATTGTATAAGTTAGTACCTGCGCCACACGGTTTCAACCGCGTTTTTTTATATGCCCCACTCCTATTGATCGCAGCGTGATGTTATACAGTAAGATTTTTTAGTAACCGTAAATTTTTTCTAGGCATTAGGTAGAGTATGGATATGGCTAGGGATAGGCTGTATAGATTAAAGTCTTTCTGGGTTAAGGAACTATCCAACACAAAAAAAAAATCAAATCGGACCAGTAGTTCCTGAGATTAGCGAGTTCAAACAAACAAACTCATCAGCTTTATATATTAGCATATCAGTATAGATTTCAAATCCAGTTTAGTCAGAATATAGAGCACTTAGGGCGGGTTGTTTCACGTTCACTTAACGCATGCGTAAAGGTTAAAAAAGGTGCTAACTATCGTTAAGTCAAAAAAATGAGTTGTTTCACAATACGTAAACGTTAAAGCATGCCAAAAAATTACGATTACGTTAACTGATGGTCTGAGCACTGGTTAACGTAACTTATGTCAAATTGTCAAGTTGTGTTTAGTCCGCCGTGGTGACAAATAATAAAAACAACATGAATTTATGTATAAGAAACATGAATTCAACATGAATTTTTGTATTCGCGAGTTTGGTCTTTAATTAACGATAGTAGTTCATCTGATGATGATACTAGTAGCGTAGAGAGAAAAAGAAGTGTTTAAAACACGTACCTATTAATAATTTATGCCTTTGGGATGATCGTAAATTTATTGAAAGGTACCGAATATCAAAGGAAGTAGCTATATTGTTAACACGCCAAATTGAAGAAGAGATAAAATTGGCTACAGAAAAGTGGATAACCTACCACAATAGACAACCCATCAGATTTTTATTATTAACCCAGCATTGTTGGCATTTTAATTTAATTTGTAGGTTAAGTACCTACTTACTTTTATTTTTAAATTAATTTGTCCATTATATATTTTTTTTTAATAATGAACTTTTAAATTCACATAATTTTTGGGAACCTGGTGACGGCTATAAATTGATTCGATTGGATGTCAAGGATATTAAAAAGCAGAAAATTATACTAACTAGTGATTTATTTAAGAATAATTTATTGTTTCCAGTATTACAGCTACAGAGAACTATAATACTGAAAGCAAAATTAATTATTTATTTTCCAATAAACTTATTACTAAAAGAAGTTTCTTTTTCTTTATTTCTAATATCTCCATTTCCTTTTCATATCATGCCTTTTCCTCTTTTCTTCTTTCCTCCATGTGTTTTATCTGTATCTCCTTGTTCTATGCTTTTTTAAGCACTTCAGCTTTAAGGTCTTGACAAGTTTTTTTTTCGCTTTTTATGAATTCCTGGAACAAAAAATGAAGTGAGTATTTATTAATAAAATCTCCTTAATACAATGAAACAATGTTATAACTATTTTATAGGTGGTACGCCATAACATCGGCCGCTGGCAGAAGTTACCACCCACCAGACAAAGTTCCGGCTGTACAGGAGGAGCAGATGGTCCACCCCCAGTTCTAATTCTGGACAGTCTTTCTTGACTGGCGTCCTAAAACGAACCATGCAACTTCTTAATATTTTATATTCAACTTTACAATAATGATCAATGTCGAAAGTGTGTGGACAAGTTGTGCATAATGAATAATAATGTTTATTACCTTACAAGCAGTCCGTTTCATATTATCAAACTTTGCCTTCAACTGTCGTAATGATCTTGGCTGTTCTCCACATGCATTAAACTCTGCGTGTATTACAGCCCAAGTTCTGTTTTT
Source organism: Sesamia inferens (assembly GCA_037179545.1). Lineage (NCBI taxonomy): Eukaryota > Metazoa > Arthropoda > Insecta > Lepidoptera > Noctuidae > Sesamia > Sesamia inferens. The sequence goes on along the minus strand of CM073929.1, from coordinate 9,139,528 downwards.
TTTTTTAATTACTTGTGTTGTCTGTTTTTTTTTGCAGAACAACACGTCTTTATATTTTTCAATCAAAGATTAAAAGCGATCTTTCTCATTTTTGTTAAAATTAGTAGACCGTTCTCTGAAAAAAAATGTTTAAATTATAGTTTAAACGAGTTTTGTTAGATTACAATGTTTACTGGACTTGTATGTCTGAAATCGCCAACCCCCCATTGAGCAAGGTTGATGATGATGATGGTCTTAAACAAAGTAACTATGTTTAAAATGTATAGTGAGTGTGGTAATTTACTTACTTTGGTGTATATGTATCCATTTTTCGTCAAAGTATAGCTTTATAAAAATAGCACAAAATTCTTTTCCACAACAATAAACAATGAAAGTTAGATACAGCACAATGACAGTCGCCCATTTTTTTTTTGGTTTACTTCTTTCCGTTCATAGGAACGGAAAAGGCAAAGGCATAGTACGCCATACAGCCTAGTCTTAAGTAATTTTTTTTCTTCAGTTTATAGCCTAATTTATCCTTTTTTTTTTGTTTGCGCTGGGGAAACGACAATTACGCATCCCCACCCGTCGGGGGACGGGAGGGGTATGTGGGACTGCCCGGGAGATAGCCTCCCGGTATACCCACTAAAAACCCCAGCGGTACTCCGGCATCGCCATAGTGGCGGGGGAGTGGGAAACTAGCGGAGCCTGAGCTACCACTCCTCCGCCGGCGAAATCCACCGAATAAGGCGGGCCCTCATTTGCCCCTCCTAAGGAGGGGCGGTGGCTCCCACATGGTGAGCAGTGCAAGGTGGGCGCGGGCACCCCCGTGCCTCACGCCCGCCGCTCACCTCAGGGCGGGAGAAAGCGGGCGAAATCCCGCCTTCTCTTGCCCCTACGCCGTCTACGGAGCGCCGGAGCGAGGGGATCCTCCTCTCGCTCCCGCTCCGCGGCCTCCTTCTGCGACATCACGACCTCACAGAAGGAGGCCATCGCCACCCAGGCCCCCTCTCTCCCCACCATCGCTCTGACGATAGCGGGCAGCGAGAGGTCCCCTCCTACCGCCGCGACAAGATCGCGGCGCGGCACGGCCCACGACGGGCACACCGCGAGGGTGTGTCCCGCCGTGTCCTCCGTCGCGCCGCAACCGTGGCACGACGGCGTCTCCTCTCGTCCTATCCAGTGCAGGTACCTGCCGAAGCAGCCGTGACCGGAGAGGAAGGAGAGGAACCCATGACGCCTGTCAAGCCAATCCTTCAGGACCGGCCCGATGGCGTCGAGGGTACGGCGGCCGAACACCGCGGAGGCGAGGTCCCGCGTCCAATGCCTTGCCTCTTTCTTTCTACGCTACTAGTATCATCATCAGATGAACTACTATCGTCAATTAAAGACCAAACTCGCGAATACAAAAGGGAGTTCATGTTGTTTTTACTATTTGACACCACGGCGGACTAAACACAACTTGACAATTTGACACAAGTTACGTTAACCAGTGCTCAGACCATCAGTTAACGTAATCGTAATTTTTTGCGTGCGTTAACGTTTACGTATTGTGAAACAACTCATTTTTTGACTTAACGATAGTTAGCACCATTTTTAACTTTTACGCATGCGTTAAGTGAACGTCAAATAACCCGCCCTACACTTTGAAACAACACTTCTTATTTAACGAACGTTAAACATCAGCCGTTAACGTAACTTTTTGACGTACGTATGTTACGATAACCAACCGTTTGAAACAACCCGCGCTTAGCGTGTGGTGTTTGCCTATAATTAGTTGTGCTGTTAGATTTAAGACACAATAATTTGTAGGTATTTGTAATGTGTAAAATATCTGTAGCTAGTGTTGGTGAACCTTAAATATATAAATAACTGAATTTAATTTGATTGTACGGACGACAGCAGGTCAAGCTCCAAATGCCGAGGTCCTCACCGGACACGGTTGTTTCGGAAGGTTCCTGTTCCGTAAAAGGCGGGAGGAAACGCCAGGGTGTCACCATTGTGTGGATCGCCCTGACGACTCGGTGGAGCTTACGGTAGAGGTCTGCCCGGCTTGGGTAGAGCACCGCCGTGTCCTCGTAGCGTCGATCGGCGGCGATCTCTCGCGTCCGACCCTGGTCCAGGCCAGGACTGTGCTTGGCAGTCCGTCACCTCCTTCTGCGAAGCAATGATGCTGGCAAAGGAAGAGGCGTAGCGCGTGAGGCAGCAGGAATCCGAGCGCCCTCACGTCACTAGCCGCCACTGCAGACGCCCTGGTCGGGAGACGACACCGAACTCCCGGCCACCGTAGGCGCGGGCCTGCGGGCGGTGAGCAGTGGGCAGCTCGCCGCCCGGTAAGGACCAGGCCCGAGTCGACGGCGCGTCGTGTTTCACACGCGCCTCAAAGAGATGTCAGCACATCGTAATAATAATAAAAAAGAAGGAGTAACTACATATTATTAATTTAATATAATATTGCACTTTGGTTTGCTACCAGTTATGTATGTATAAGTAATGACTTCCTAAGTTATGTGCATTTATTTTCTTAGAGCCAGTTACATACATTGATTCGATAAGAATGTTTAATTATTTCATTTTTGCATACCACAATGTTTGTGGTAGCTAATAGAATTCTGTGGTTTACCGCCATCTATGCTATTTATGCGTAAACTTGAAAGTTCGCAGTGATTGCGTCAGATGTCGCTACAATACTCGTTTGGTTGAATGTCACAGAAAGTAGCGACTTTTCTTTTGATTAGAACTAAGTTCGGTTTCTGAATGAGTTACATAATACTATAGTATTCCTTACTGCATTTGTGTATAGAAACTGAAGGCTAGAGGTTTTTTTTATGCAGATGCGGCTGTATGCATCAATACTGCCCTGCTACATGCAGAGAAGGTAGGTATCTCAGGAAAAGTATGTTTCTTCTCATTCTATTCTCTTTACGAGGTTTGTCTTAAATCACCGTTATTTGGAATGGCACACCTACTTTAGCTATCCAAAATCAAAATCAAAAGTTATTTATTCAAATTTGGCTGAGAATCAGCACTTTTTGAACGTCGATATTACATAAGACAGTCCCCCAAAAGTGCTTTCGCTGGGAAGAAGAAGTGGTGGAACAAACTCCCCAACAGCACAGCTGCCTGTTCATTAATAAAAAATCTAATCGGGTACGATGCGCCTAATGTTGTTATGCCGGGAGTTTGATCGTGAACGGCCTCCAGATCAATCTCCCTCTGGCGCAACATCGTTGGTAGTGTTGTTGGGTTTAACATTGCATCACCTCCCTCAACTGCAGTTTTTCTTCCTATTCACTAAGTTTTAAGTGAATAGGCTTAATAAACTATTGCGCTTTACCATCAACTATTGCATCACTGCTTACCATCAGGTGGAATTGCAGGCAAAAAAAAAAAACTGAGTGAATGGTAATTCACTCAATTTTAATAAAATAATGTGCTTTACCATCAACGATTGCTTACTATCTCTATCTGCTTACTATCAGGCAGGATTGCGGTCAAGCACTAGTTTATAAATATTAAAAAATAAAATGTGCTAGTAATTAAACACTCCATAGCTTTAATCCGAATCACAGCTTAGCAACAGAAATAGGTAGGTATCGACGTAATTCAACCACTTAACCGTAAATCAATGATCGGTAGACTTAGAAAGTTAGTTAATTTGTGGAAGATGTACGCTGTTATGTACGCCTAAAATATAGTGTCACAAAAAGCGAACTCATGATATTTAAGGCAGGTGCCAATTCACCAGATCGGATATCTATCTAATCATACCTCGGCTACCTTATTTTTTTGTGGAATCAATTTGATCAATAATGTTGCAACTCATAACTGTTGTTTATCCCAAATAACTAAAATAAAAAAGAAACAAACATCATCCGACGGCGTTAAATACCTTCCGACTCGGGAATCTAAACCAAGACCCCACGCTTAACAGAACCGCATTTGACCACGAGGCCTACGGGGCAGTCATCTCGTTACCATACACCGTAAAAGTAACAATAAAAGGATTCTCCTTGGTAATGTTCAATAAACTCGCTAACTACCAGACGGTATTTTATGATTATTGCAAAGCCCGCAGTTCTTACCCAAATTATGCTATTCGTTTTAATGCGTGCTCTTACTGCCAATATTTTTGCTGGCATTTTCACACTTTCTTTTTTAGATAGATAGATGGAAATCATAGATGGACATAGGCGATTCCCTGGTTGCACTGTCTTTCGATAAACCTGCAGGGTAATTGCGTAATACACTACTATCAATAGCAATGGGTTTCATTATGACACTTCAACAATATTCATTGCGTTATTTACGTTGTTAAGTAGACACATTTTCGAACACATGGAGCAATGCATTAGCAATATGCTTCGAAATACGGTTTGAATTCATTTATTTCTAAAGATAACAAATCACTTTTTCTCGGTGGTAGGCCTTAACATCGGCCGCCGGCAAAAGTTACCACCCACCAGACAAAGCCTTGCCGCCAAGCGATTTGTCGTGTTCCGGCATGATGTCTGGTGAAGCCGTACGGAGCACGGGTCTGAGCAGTTGTGTTGCGATGTGTGCCGGGTACAATGCGCCTAATGTTGTTGTGTTGGGAGTTTGGTCGTGGAGGGTCTTCAGATCAATCTCCCTTTGGCGCAGCATCGTTGGTCGTGTTGTTGGGTTTAACATTGCATCACCTCGCTCAACTGCCGTCTTCCTTCCTATTCGCTCAGTTTTTCTGAGTGAATAGGCTCTTAATAAACTAGCGCGCTTTACCATCAACGATCGCATCACTGCTTATCATCAGGCGGGGTTGCGGTCAAGCGCTAGTTTATAATTATTAAAAGAAAAAAAAAAAGATTCAGAAATAAATACTTAATATGACTAAATTAGGTACATTTTTGTAGTCCATGAGTAGCAAGAGCAATGTTAACATTTTGGTAATAATATTGTATAGTAAGGAGGTAGTTTCTAAGTTTTGTGATATCGCGCTCGCTGTACGATGACTAGATAACTTTGTTTGTGGTTCTAAATCTAAGGGCACGTTTACACTATGAGTAAATAAATGTTTTTAGTTATTTTAATTAATTATTTTATGACTTTTTAAGATGTGGCATTTTAGTAAACGATTCCAACTAATAGTAATATGTAATTATGTCTTTTATGTAATTAGGGTGCTGGCCAGCTCAATGCCACTTCAGTTTGCTCACTCTGCAAGTTACTCATTGCAGAGTAAGTACACTAAAGTGGCATTGAGATGGCCAGGTTTGTCGAAATACCAATGGTCGGTGGAGCAGACGGGTCTTAGAATGGAGACCGCGTATTGGCAAACGTAGAATGGGACGCCTCCCAGCTAGACGGACGGATGTCCTAACAAGGTGGCTGGACCAGATTGAATGCAGAAGATGGAGGACAGGATCTTGTGGTGCAGCCAGGGACTGCAATCGGCCGAGTTGATCGAGATAGACTAGAGAATAGTCTTCATTATGTAGGACGGATGTAGATGCATTTTACAAAGGGTGACACAAGGGGTGATGTTATCGCTAAGAGCAATCTTTTAACAAGCAATAGATTACCAGCAGTCTTCAAAATTATTCCTAATCATATACCAATTACGGTAAAAAAGCAACAATCATTCATGTGCTGCTTTCCTTCAATCCTGTGCGTCGTGGACACCGAACAAGTGGCGATGGATCACGCCGCTAATGCATGCTGCAAGAGCATCATTTCTTCATAGACTCCCGTTACTATTTAGGATAATAATGTGGAGTACAGTACGTAGCTAACTACATAAACAGATCTCTCGGTTGCCGCATTCAGATCACTGGTAAACACTGCTTTTGTCACATGAACTTTGTAATGATTTTTATTTATGTTGATGTGCCCTAATTTAAATATATTTTAAATTAGGGCACATCAACAGTTTTGTTTCTATCACATCCAGTTTTATTTGTGACAGCTACATATATATTTCTGACCTTATATACGTTTCTCTGTTTACATAACTACATTTAGTCGACTTTGTTACTATTGTGTTTGCTAAATTACATTTTATTAACATCGGCTACCGGCAGAAGTTACCACCCACCAGACAAAGTCTTGCCGCCAAGCGATTCGTCGTGTACGGGCATGATGTCTTGTGAAGCCGTACGGAGGACGGGTCTGAGCAGTTGTGTTGCGATGTGTGCGGGTACGATGCGCCAAATGTTGTTGTGTCGGGAGTTTGGTCGTGAAGGGTCTCCAAATCAATCTCCCTCTGGGTTAAACATTGCATCACCTCGCTCAACTGCCGTCTTCCTTCCTACTCAATCAGTTTTTTGAGTGAATGGGCTTATTAAACTAGCGCGCTTTACCATCAACGATTGCATCACTGCTTACCATCAGGCGGGATTGCGATCAAGCATTAGTTTATAGTATTAAAATTAAAACAAAAAAAAATTGAAGAAAAACAGAATTATAAGGAAAAACTCGCATGGATATGTTTTGTGAATGTTGTTCAAAATTTTCCTAGGTAACCATAAAGCGGAAAATTACAAAGATTTAATGAATGACTTTAAGGAATCAAAGCTTTAGGGTGTAATGTCCTTGAAAATACATATGTTGGACTCTCATCTGGATTTCTTAAGGGCAAATTTGGGTGCTGTGGTTCTATCAGGACATTTCCTTAATGGAGAAGCGTTATTAAAGGAAATGGAGTCCAGGAATGCTAGCAGACTATTATTGGGGGCTTGTAAGGGACCTACCAGAAACCACATATTCAAGAAAATCATAAGTATCTATTAGGTATTTGGAAATAATTCTGTAAGTGTAACTGATTTTTGTACTTTTTATCAAAATATATGTTTTGATGTCACAAGAAAACCTGATGTATACATTTTTTTTTTCATTGATATATTATAGTTTGGTGGCCCTAGTATATTCAAAATTTGATATTTATTTTCATGTGACAAAAAAAGAATACAAATTACTTGACCAGCCCCCTAATCGGCGAACACATATTTGTCAAATGATTGCGACTAGTTGGCATCAGTTGGTATCGTTCGGGCCGCCCATTGGTCCGTTCGGTCCAAACGATCCCAACTAGTTGCAATCATTTGACAAAAATGTCTTCGCCGGTTAGGGGGCAGTGTTATGAATTAACTTGTTTGTCTAACGTCAGTGTCATTACGAATATAGTGCCAATGTACATGACAAGCAGTGTAGTGGTACCTACTAACGCCGCAAATCATAATGACTTCACACGATTTTTTTTTTTTTAATTATATTATAAACTAGCACTTGACCGCAATCCCGCCTGATGGTAAGCAGCCTATTCGCTCAGAAAAACTGAGCGAATAGGAAGGAAGGCGGCAGTTGAGCGAGGTGATGCAATGTTAAACCCAACAACACGACCAACGATGCTGCGCCAAAGGGAGATTGATCTGAAGACCCTCCACGACCAAACTCCCAACACAACAACATTTGGCGCATCGTACCCGGCTCACAACGCAACACAACTGCTCAGACCCGTCCTCCGTACGGCTTCACCAGACATCATGCCGGAACATGACAAATCGCTTGGCGGCAAGGCTTTGTCTGGTGGGTGGTAACTTCTGCCGGCGGCCGATGTTATGGCCTACCACCGAGAATTAAAATCTCGCAAGCAGAGTTTACCGAGCAGTTATGTTACATACAACTTCCCTACTTCAATCGTTGGGCAAGTGCCCGCCAGACATAAGACCCGTCTGGTCGGAGGATCCTTCTTTTTCCATAGAGGATGACTGAACTATACTCCCTGTTCCTCATGCCTCCACAGGCAGAATATCAAGATAAGGGATAATCTGTGAAGCGCTCAGACACTGACCCTATGCGGAGAAAAAGTGAACTTCCCTTTAACAATTAATCTGAATCCACTATATGTCTTCCATTTCATCTGATCTATTTGGTTAGATTATTGGAGCTGACGCGGTATATTATTGGAGCAAGCGTATTGTGTGACGCCCCAGACAAGTTCTGGAGTGAAGACCGCGTATCGGCAAGTATAGTTAGGGGAGCTCTGCAGCTAATGGGGCGGACGACACAAAGAAGGTGGCTGAGATATATTGCATAGGGAAGATGGAGGACATGGTAATGGTATTGGGGCACTGCCTGTGAGAGGCTTATGTTCAACAGTGGACTGTAATATACTTTTATAATTGGAGAGGTAAGTATCTGATGATAGAAGAATTATTGAACATTTAAGGCAGTTTTACCTGAATTAATAAAATTGATCCTTCATTGTTGCTTTTTGGAAACATGCCTGTCATGGCAACTCAAATGAAGAAAGGAGAAATTTATTTCCAAAACTTTATATGCATAAATAATGTCTCGATTCCTGATTTCCATCTTGTATGACATTGAACAAGGTTTCAGGATTTAGAGTATACAGTATGTTAAGTAAACCCTGTCCGACCCGTGAAGTTGTTGTTAGGTAACGATAACTGATACTACTAATGCGTACAAAACCGGGCTAAACTTAAAAAAAAAATCTCCCTAAAAAAATAAATATTATTTCGGAAAGAGAGGTAACTTAACAAATGTGCGTTAACCACCCTTCCACGGGCAGCGGGGGGCAGGGCACGCGGCACGTGGTCGCATCGCTATTCGCTCATAATAATACTTTTTTAAAAATTACCAAATTTCGGAGAAGTTGGAATTAATTCGCGGGAAAAAAAGATTATTTCAAAATTTATTTGTATTGGTACTATGATGATTACGTAAAATTTTATATTATATTTGGTCATGTGTTTACCTAACCTTTATTATGGGTCGGACAGGGTTTTCTTAACATACTGTATAATTATTAGGGAACAAAAAACTGAAACATAATGCACAAATATATTGAATTATTAATTTTTATAAAACATATCATGTACATACATTGCCGTCTTTACTTGAAACCTGTGACATTTATACATCTTCACGTCTTCAGTCACAGTGACATCGGTATCGCCTCAAGGCACCTCCGACAATAACGTGTCATTTTTAGAGAACGTCACGTGACAGTGATGGATGGCTATCCTTTCTGTATTTCAGTGTATTTTCCTCGATTTGATACATGAAGGTGGATATTTACTTATCAACATTAAGCCCAAGAGAATAAAGTATTTTATACTTAAAAACTCTTTTAGTCGCATTCATTTTAGGTTATAAAAATTAAGTAAATATTATGATTGACATAAAAATTATTTTATGATGCAAGTACAGTCATTTGAATAAGTAATTTGTGTTGGTCAGTGATCGTGAGGTTTTTACTACTAGGTTTTATAATAATAAATAACCAGCAATACGTAAGTATACCTTGGACATCAATGACTGAAGGTGAAGGAAAAAATCTTGAGGAAACCTGGACTTTAAGTCTGAAATCGCCAACCTTCAATTCGCTTCGCTCAATCCTTCTCTGTACGAGAGGAGACCTGTGCCCAGCAGTGGGACGATAAAAAAGGTTGATGATGAATGAATAAATGATGAATCAGCAATACGAGGAAATTTACTACAACTCCTACTAGACCTACGAATCAAAATGGCATTCAACGTAGTACTCGTACTTTTACATAATATTTAATATGCCGTGACAATCCACAAAACTTTCAAATTATTTTCTAGACTACTTTTAAAAGAATAAAAACATAATCTAAATCCGGAAACAGCTCCAGAAAACCGAGACTTTAAAAAAGATTTAAATGTATAAATAGTTGCAGAATACAACTGCACCCAGAGGAGGAGCGGAAAAAAAGAGATGCAAGATAACAATGATTTAATGAACGCGAAAAAGTTTAAGCATCCCAGTTTAAATGCCACCCGTGAGGGTACTGAGGGAACTTTGTTCGCACTTCTTGTTAGGGCGCAGTGAGAGCGACCAGCGGTTTTAAAGATAATCAAAACTAAAGGGGAAATGTTCAAAATAGTTGAGGATGAAAGTCAAAATACTAAAACTACTTGATGACAGTGTAGTATTATGAAATTCTGAATAAAAATACTTAGCGAGATGTATGAACGCAAGCAATACAATTGGAAGGAATGTTCCATACGTGTGTCGTGTTTCCTAAATGAGTCGTGGTGGCCTAATGGTTAAAACACCAGCCTTTAAAGTATGAGTGTGCCGGTTCGATTCTAGGTCCGGCAAGTACCAATATAACTTTCTAAGTTATATGTACTTCCTAAGTATATCTTGGACACCAATGACTGATTAAAAGGTTAAGAAAAACATCTTGAGGACACCCGGACGTAGTCTGAAATCGCCAACCCGCATTGAGCAAGCGTGGTGAATAAGGTCAATCCTTCTCTGTATCAGAGAAGACCAGTGCCCAGCGATTAAAAGTTGATGATGATGATGTTCTATACGTGTAAATGAAAAAAAAGTATAGGTTACCAGTGCGAAGTATTCGCATGGTATTTTCAAGTGTAAAAAAAAAATAAAGCCGAAAAACCACTGAATATTTTTCCGATTTAACGGCCCAGAAAAGCTTTAAAATGATGCCTCATTTATGTATATTGATAAAGTATGAAGCCCTTGAGAAATAATATATACTATGATTTGTGATTTAAAAGAAAATCATCATCTCTCCTCCTTACATGGCGTCAGGTTAAAACATTTTCTTTATCCATTCTCCCCTGAAGACCGTCACGCTTTTTCATTTATTCACTCAATCCCATTTTTCATGCCAATCCTGACACAATCCATTCATATTGCCTGTGGCTTTTCTCTCCAATACCATCCATCCATTTTTATATAGTGACTAATTCGATAGGACTAAACTAACATTTATCTTTTATCATTTTTTTTTTCCAAGGCCAGGGTGGCTGCCAGAAAACTAGGCGTCATCGCGAAGGTCCGGCGGTACTTCACACCTGGGCAGCTTCTAATTTTATACAAAGCACAGGTCCGTTCGTGTGTGGAGTACTGCAGCCACATTTGGGCTGGTGCTGCGAAATGTCACCTTGCCACTTTGGATTCGGTGGAGAGGCGTGCGAGGAGGCTGATTGGCGACCCAGACTTAACTCGAAACGGTCTCCAAAGCCTGGAGCACAGGCGTAGAGTAGCCAGCCTTTCGGTCTTCTATAGGATGCATTCTGGTGAGTGTGCAAGGGAATTGCATGATTTAATTCCCCCATCTCCGTTCCATCATCGGACGACCCGTCGTACGGCGAGTTTCCACCCTTACGTTGTTGACACCACTGCGATCCGGACGAAGCGTTTTGCTTCCTCCTTTATACCGCGTACATCGAGGGACTGGAACGATTTGCCGGCGTCGGTGTTTCCGTCACATTACAATTTGAGTGTCTTCAAGGCTAGAGTGAATAGGCTCTTAATAAACTAGCGCGCTTTACCATCAACGATCGCGTCACTGCTTACCATCAGGCGGGATTGCGGTCAAGCGCTAGTTTATAATTTATATAAAAAAAAAAAAAAAAAAGAAATAGAAAGATGCACAGAACTAAAATTGAATTTAGTTTGTTAACAAGGAATCCGAAGCCATAATCGATTTGATTTTACCAAAATCGGCTTGCCTGTAGTTCCTGTCCTGAATATTAATGCAAAAATAATAAAACCAGAAGGGTTTTATTTCGTTCCCTTTTCGACGAGCTCAGAAAATATAGTATCTTTAGCTCTTCCATCTAATCCATATCTCGTACGTTCCTTCATAACTGATGCCCTCCACAGGCCCTTAATATCCAACGTGACGAGTCTATAAAAGAAAGGTCAGTATATAAAGTTTTTATCTACTTCAGTCGTAAAGATTGAGAGACATGATTTTAAAGCAACAGGCTACGAATCTTTGGTAGGGTGGGTGAATCACATACCGCGTGTAATAAAACAGAAGAAAGCCCCCTATCTACTATTAAATTAAACCCGATTAGCACATCTGCTGAGCTGTCAATATTCCCTTGTTCAGAAACTAAATTAATTTTAAGTTAAGTGCATATTTTTCCTTCTATTTCATTAAGAAAAGGATAGAAGATAACATTTTAGTTTCATCCTGTCAAATTAAGATATTCCATAGACAGTTTAGACGCGATTAAAAACATGGCTACCAAAAATACATCAACATACGACAAGCGCGGACTAATTTGACAGGTCTAAACTGACATATTATGTTCTGTCCTTTTCTTAATGAAATAAAAAGAAACAGATGCACTGAACTTAAATTTAGTTTAGTTTGTGAACAAAAAAAAAAAATCGGGGCCATTGACAATATTCCAGAACTAAAAGCATAGTAAACAACTCTTGAACGCGGTTTAAATGCGGTGATTGAGTTTTGGAGGGCAAGTCAAGCTGAGTGTCACGCTCGTTTTTCATTGGACTGTTAAAATTATTTATAGTGTTGTTTACTAAATAAAAGTGCGTGATTTATGTAGTCTAAAGTGCATTTAGTAAATAGTTTATAAAGAACACTGAAATATCGCAGTATAGTGGCCACATCATGACTTTGCCCCAAACCTCACACGTAAGACTGGTCACGCTGCAGTCTTTTTCTACATGAATAATTTATAATTACTTGACATTGGCTAAATGCACAAACCGTGCGGAGCCAAAAAAGAAAGAAAGAAAGAAAGAAAATGCGGTGATTGATTTCAGCTTTATTGGTAAGATTCACCCTTATCTGCGTCCTCATTTGTGTCATTTCAACGGACTTAACGTGGAATCTTGAAACAATTCACTGTGTTTTTATCACTGACTGTGATGTTCCTTTAAAAGGCACAAAATGTGGACAACGTAGTTTATTTACTACTTAGAAAATATTACGATACTAGGTGCTCAGAATTACAGAAGAGGCTTATCGTGGTATTGGCAAGTAAAGTGACGTGCAACATGAACTTATTAACCTACATAGTGGAGTGTTTGTTAAACCGGTGGAACCGAAAATTTTGTATCAATTAGAGAATATTTTATTTTGAGTTGAAATCCATTAAATATCAGTTGATTTTTGTTTTTTAATAATTATAAACCAGTGCTTGACCGCAATCCCGCCTGATAGTAAACAGTGATACAATCATTGATGTTAAAGCGCGCTAAATTATTAAACCTATTCACTTAAAAAACTTAGTGAATAGGAAGGGCAACGACAGTTGGGCGAGGTGATGCAATGTTAAACCCAACAACACGACCAACGATGCTGCGCCAAAGGGAGATTGATCTGCAGACCCTCCACGATCAAACTCCCAACACAACAACATTAGGCGCATCGTACCCGGCACACATCGCAACACAACTGCTCAGACCCGTCATCACGCCGGAACACGCCGAATTGCAATCGGCAAGACTTTGTCTGGTGGGTGGTAACTTCTGTCGCCAGCCGATATTATGGCCTACCACCGATATCATTCAAAGAAGCCGTGCCCTTGTTATGTGTATAACGAATGAAGTCAATACCTAAAACTAGATAAATCACACAAAACCTATACCATCCGACATAGAGGCTTCCCCAAAAGCCTAAACCGCATCACTCTCAATAATAATAAAAAAAAAAAAATTCAATTCAATAATTTGTTCGCTAACAGGGAAACCAAACTCCATTTATTTGTATAGTGCGCAACGCAACATAACAAAATTTATTTTTCTCGTATAAATACCGGCTTACGTGGAAATAAAAATACCTAAATAAAATTTGTCAGATCTAAAGCCCAGTGTTTACTGAAAGAGTTTATAGTTTTTGCATTTTTTGTTTGTGACGGAGAGTTTTTAGAAATAGTTGCGTTTTAGTATAGACATAATAGGGTATTTGACTAAAAAAACTAATTAGTCCGTCAGTTAGATTTCCAAAAAATACTAGACACATATTTTTTGTTTTATCAAATTAATAAAAATTTACAAATATAAAAAGCATCAAAGATAAAGAGTGGCGGCTAGTGACGTCACTGGTCGCTAAAAAGTGTAGCGTGCAGTGACGTCACACGAGTTTTCAACGCACTATGTCGTCTTCATTTTTTTATTTTTATGAAAAAAGAAAAAAATACGTGTCTAGTATTTTTTGGAAATCTGACTGACGGACTAATTAGTTTTTTTTAGTCAAATACCCTATTTATTCTTATAAATTGACAATAATAATTGCCATCCAGCATGGCAATGTAGTCAGTCTCTTCGGTATGTATGGACGACAGCAAGTCAAGCTTCCCGAATCTGTTAAATATTCCCAATTAAACTTGAGCCTATGTTTTAGAGATAAAGTTGAAAATACAATAAAGAAATCTGATAGATTGTAGTATCTTGATGTGTTGTCGTCTATACATTATCAGTCGACAGAGGTTGCAAATAACTTTTGTAGACGCCATGTTTTAGTTTGTTTTAGTTTTAGGTATTTATAAGTTTACAATTTTACATTAAATTTTATAATTATTATTATTACGGCGCATCTAGTGCGAGCTGGACTCTTTTTTTTAATAAATTATAAACCAGTGCTTGACCGCAATCCCGCCTGATGGTAAGCAGTGATGCGATCGTTGATGGTAAAGCGCGCTAGTTTATTTAGAGCCTATTCACTCTAGCCTTGAAGACACTCAAATTGTAGTGTGACGGAAACACCGCCGCCGGCAAATTGTTCCAGTCCCTCGATGTACGCGGTATAAAAGAAGAAGCGAAAAAAAATCCATCAATAAAAACTGTTCTTCAGCAGCTTTTAATTGAGAGAAGCGGAAAGAAAGTAGGGAGGTCTTTGCCCAGCAGTGGGATCTCAGGCTTTTAGAAATAATTTGTTATTTGTTATTCAATTCTTGGAGCAGGTTTTAAGCTAATTTATACATCAAGCATTAATATGAAGTAGCCGAGTAAAAGTAAAATTCGGAAGGAACGCTAAGCCAAAATTAAATGAACGAATGAATGAACCGCATATGTTGTATATAATAAAGAGTATATAAAAAACATGATCACACGGTTGGCTAAGCAATCGACTTCTGCGGTGCGTTTCGCTGATACCTATAATACAGGGTGCATCTGGCATCGTAACGCAAACTTCGCGAAAAGGCTACACCGCATGTCACTAATAAAATTATGATAGTCATTTATGTCTTTAATGAGCAGTTACAGAAATCACAGTGTTTAAAAAAAAGTGTCGGCTCGGACTTTGAACGTGCAAGCGTGCCGCCGTCGTGTTTGTAGGTATGACGTTGACCCCTGATATCATCATCAGCCCCTACTCGTCCACTGCTGGACATAGGCCTCCTCCATGGCACGCCAACAAGCTCGATCCTGAGCAGTTCTCCGCCAACCACTACCAGCCACCTTTTTGATGTCGTCGCTCCATCTCGCCCAAGGGCGTCCTACACTACGTTTGCCGAGACGCGGTCTCCACATCCACTCGAGGACTCGTTTACCCCAACGGTTGTCGGTCCTGCGGCATATGTGACCAGCCCATTGCCACTTCAGCTTGCTAATCCTCACAGCTATGTCGGTGACTCTGGTCCTCTGTCGGATCATCTCATTTCTGATGCGGTCCTTCAGAGAAACGCCCAACATAGCCCGCTCCATAGCTCTCTGAGCGGCTTTAAACTTATGGACTAGTCTGACCATTAATATCCACGTCTCGGCTCCGTAAGTCATGACAGATAGGACGCACTGGTTGAAGATTTTAGTCTTCAAACATTGGGGTATGGGTGACGAAAATACCCGGCGAAGTTTACCAAATGCTGCCCATCCCAGCTGGATCCTTCTATTTGCCTCCTTCTCCAAGTTCATCATCCTCATCATTTCAGCCGAAAGACGTCCACTGCTGGACATAGGCCTCCCCCAAGGTTCTCCACGAAGACCGGTCCTGCGCCTCCCGCATCCAGCGGTTTCCCGCGACCTTCACCAGGTCGTCGGTCCACCTTGTCGGGGGCCTACCCACGCTACGTCTTCCGGTGCGTGGTCGCCACTCGAGAACCCGTCGGCCCCATCGGGCATCGGTCGGGGTATCGGTCGCTTCTCCAAGTTGTTTTTCCCTAATTGCAACGTTTGCCCGAGGTATACATATTCTGAAACAACTTCGAGCGGCATTCCGTTTACGGTAACCGGTCCCGGAGTGACCCGTTCATTGAACATAATTTTGGTCTTGTCTAAGTTCATCCGGAGACCGATGCGTTGGGAGGAGTCAGCTAAGTTGGCCAGTATTTGTTCCAGCTCTTGCTGCGTTTCCGCCATGATGACGATATCGTCCGCAAATCGCAAGTGTCTCACACTTGCGATTGATATACTCGCAGTTAATGTTAATGCCCCGACCCTGCCAATCCAGCGTCTTAAACATATCCTCGAGGGCATTGGAGAACAATTTGGGGGAAATAACGTCCCCTTGTCGCACTCCTTGCTTAAGAGGGATATGTTTAGTCTGCTTGTTCTGGACTTGGACGGGCATAGTGGCGGCATCGTAAAGACATCTCGTCACTTGGATATATCGCCAATCGACTTGGCATCGCTGCAATGATTCTAGAACAGACCAGGTCTCGATGGAGTCAAAGGCCTTCTCATAGTCCACAAATGCTAGACACAGGGGCTGATTATACTCTTCGGTCTTCTGTATAATTTGCCTCACCGTGTGTACGTGATCTATGGTGCTAAATCCTCTTCGAAACCCGGCCTGCTCAGGTGGCTGGAATTCGTCGAGTCTGCGCGCTAGTCAGTTCGTGATCACTCTCAAAAACAGCTTGAAGACATGGCTCAAAAGCGATATGGGTCTATAGTTCTTTAGTGAGGTTTTATCACCTTTCTTGAATAACCTGGTGGTGATATAAATTCTATTAAATCGGCAGATAAGATAGTTTTTCGAGTTTTGTTCAGATTGCGCTTTTTTGTGTAATTAGTGAATTAATTAATTATTATATTAAAATCTTATTGGGTTATAAAAGTAAAGTAATTATGAACGGTCTAAAGTGAAAAAAATGCATATTTTTTTTTCTTAAATCAAGAAAAAGCCGACACTAAATTCCACCACTGGGGGGTTCAGAATCATGTACTGGATACATGGTACTCGTTTGTGCGTCGATGTCAGATACACCCTTTATAATGTTTACAAGTAGTTGTTCTAGGTCTGGCTGTCTATCCGTGTGCAGTTTCTAGCCTGGCATTGGACGCGTCCCCAGGTGGCGGATACGGGAACGGCCCCCAAAAATGGGGGGTACCGGTTTACCGGCGCGGACCAAAGCCAATCGCGGGAACCGTTTCTGCGGTCATACGTGCGGCGGGTTGGCCACCACTCCAGGTGAGCTGACACGACCCGAACTCCGGGTCGCCATCGGACCACCCGGGCTCCTCACTGAGAGGAACTGGGGGCCCCGGTTGCATGCGTGCAATTCCTATGTGGAGTGTAGAGTTTTTTTTTAAATGTGCCATACAACGGCGATGCTTCCGTCAGTCTGCAATTTGAGTGTCTTCTAGGCTAGAGTGAATAGGCTCTTAATAAACTAGCGCGCCTGACTATCAACGATCGCATCACTGCTTACCATCAGGCGGGATTGCGGTCAAGCGCTAGTTTATAATTTATAAAAAAAAAGCTCAGCCAACAAGAAATTACATGCAGATAGTAAAGTACCCGAATGTCATGACACGTACTGTGACACTGGTGATCTGAGTTTCTGTCACAAAGGAGGTAGAATGTGATTGGTTGGACACAATCACAAACTATAATAACGCACCGGGAATTCCCGTGGTCGTGGATGAAGGGACCAATGCCTGTTATAGCAAAAACGGCTCTCATTTTCACAAACCATTTATTTAAGGCTTAAAGCACACGATGAAGCAAGCGAATGTTATCTAAATAATTACTAAGGAACAGATATGAGGGAGGTTCATTACAGTTAGTCCTGCCTGCAGTTGACTAATGCATGTTATTTCCTTGGCCAAGAATTAACTATGCCTGCCTGTGTTTTGCTCGTCTGTCTACGGTGACTGGTCTAGATTATGCGTGACAGCGGGTTTTATAATGTATACTAATATACAACGTGTAACATAAAGGGTATATACATACCAAGGGCATGGCATCTTTACATGATATCAAATGATATCGGAAGGTTTTCAACTCAAAATAAAATACTCAAAAAATTTATACAAAATTTTCGGTTCCGTGTGTTTCTTAAATTCAAATCATAACAAACGTGCACCACACTACATACGTTACTAACTACTCGTTACACGTCACATTACTTAGCAAAATCACGATAAATGTGTTCAAAAAGTCTGTGCGCCTAGTATGGTAATAGCCTATCACAGGCGGTGCTTTTTCTCGTAACTTCCTAACATAAAGAGATAGGATAAAAAAAAAAAGACGTGTGGCACTCGGGGACTGCCGCGGTAAAGCTATTGCATAGCATTTTGTATCAATTTATGCAATTATAATTATTTATTTATTTTATTTATGCAGTATTTTTTTTCTTTGATATTAATTCAAGTTACACTTTTTGAGCGTGGTGACCGATAAGAAAACAAATTTTTCTTTTATTAAATAAATAAAAAGTTAATATTATTTAAAATATTTTTATTATTTTACAATACATGTGGGTTTTATTACCTTACAGTAGCTGTTGGTTATTCAGGAATATTTATCATTGAAACTATAGGTTTATGATAACTGAAATAAGAAACATAAGTTTGCGACTTAATATCCTCTAAATACCTAGAAAATACCGCGTCAATGGTGGTCCCATATTTTGTTGTGGACTTTTGTGGATCATTATTCATTTTCAAATTCAATGTTTTTGATAGAAAAGTTGTCCACCGCTCTGATTTTTTATCAGCGAAGTTAATGTTGAAATCGCCAGCCAAGATAAGTGGAAATTTATTACCATTTGTACCAAGTATTTTCGAGCCTTCTTCAGTGTACTCCAGTAAAGTGCGATGAATAAAATGCTCTACCTCGCCCAATTTTGGATTCGGAGAAATGTAAATTGCTACCATAACTATTTGTAGGCCATTTCTAAGTTTGCATAAGCACGCACAAATATCTCCAACAACTGAGCGCCTAATATTAACATCGCTAACGTGTGCAATATTTATTTCAATATTCGGAGTCATAATATTAGTAATATCATTTTTATTTTGGTAAATAGCTACCCCACCTTTTGAAACAGTATCTCGTTTGAACTGAACAATACAATTAAAATTAGGTATTTCAATTTGATTATCATGCGTCATGCAAGTTTCGGTAAGAAGTAACACATTTGTTTGTCTCGTAACTGAATCTTGTAAATCGTATTTATGACTATTTAGACTGGCAGTTGAAAGTCATTATTGAAATGCCATTTCTATTACTAATGAAATCTAATACACTTTGAGCAATCGTCTGAACACTATTTAAAGACAGTCTTTTGAATTCTTGCAACAATTGAAAAAACGGTCGCGTGAGCACTTTTTACTCTATAAAATCACGCGCTTTTATTTAGTAAACAACACTATAAATAATTTAAAAGTCCAATGAAAAATTAGCATGACATTCATCTTAGCTTTTCCGTTAAAAAAAAGCTATTTTATAAAAACACTACTAAATTAATTTGAATAAAAGTACTTAATAATTAATTATATGAAAAGTTTTTAAGGTAGCCATGACAACGTCGATGACGTCTATGACATATCTCTATAGAAGACCTATTTCAGAGAGAAAATTAATCGCAAGTTTAGCACATCGCGACTATCAGTAACATGGCAAGTGTGTAGGACTGAGTTCGCGCCCTGCAATATGCATGCTCTTTTTGAAAATCTATAAATTGTTTTCAAAAGATGTAGTCGCACGCACACAAACATACCGTGCCGAAGACTGCCGAACTGAAACGACGTTAGACGATGGGGAGCGTGAGGTTTTTTCGTTACGGAATTTCTGGATTCGGTCCCCGCGCTCAAGGCCCGCGATAGAAGCTATGCAATAGCTTAAAAACCCTTCCAATATCGATTGATATCATGTAAAGATGCCATGCCCTTGGTATGTATATACCCTTTATGTTACACGTTGTATAAAGCTGAAGAGTTTGTTTGTTTATTTGTTTGGACGCGCTAAACTCAGGATCTACTGGTCCGATTTGAAAAATTTGCGTTTGGATAGCCCATTAATTCAGGAAGGCTTTAGGCTATATAACATCACGCTGTGACCAATAGGAGCGGAGCATAACTAACTCCACACGAACGAAGTCGCTGGCGGCCGCTAGTTATTTATAAAACTTTTAAGTACTAATTGTGAGGCTTTCTTTATTACAAGATGAATGCGTGTGCAAAATCAATCTAAAATGTGATAAGTGTGAGTAAGAGCAGTAATCCATCAGCAGTGCGATAGCGCTATTGAGCAGTGGTGATAAAATAATTTCAAACCTAGCCAGAGCCTAGACCAGTCAGTAGAAGTTCTTGTTTTCGTTCAAAATTCATTTTAGCCTTCTAGAAGACAAATAACATTATTATACTCATCCCGTGTGCAATGAATGCAAAAAATCCAGTATATTTGAGTATAGAATCTATAAATTTCAAAAATATGTCATGAAAATCCACAAAGTTATAAGCTTGTTTTCTTACCTGGTTGTCCCAACAAAAATATGGTCACCGCACCGCTGGGCCGCACCTGCAACGGCGCGGCTCGAGGTGTTGTGACTCACGTGCACTGTGATCTAACGTCAACTGAGTTGTGCGCTCGGTAAACCACACTGCAACAATTTATAAATGTATTTGGGAAAAAATGTAATATGGTATAAAAATGATTGGAATCGATTCAGTGGCTTATTGTGAACAAACTATATTCAGGTTTCGTATAAACAAAAAAAAAAAAAAAGGTTGTATATGGTACAACTGATATGATAGACTGTTTCAGTCCAGCGCTCATCAGGCATTAGCTCCGAACTTGTTAAAACATTATAACTGATCAAAAACATAATATCATATATCAAAAATAAACAATTATTTCAATTACCGGTTATGAAGAGGACTTTAATATAAACGTGAATTAAAAAAAATGGAATTGTTGTGGCGAAACTTCTTCATGAACCCGAAATACAACAGTAAATTGGAAATATTACTCGATCAAAATTAAAAGTCTTTTATTCAAATAATCCTAAGAATTTTTTGACATCAAAATTACAAAAGACATGTCCTTAAAACTCCCGCTCTTCACCACTTCCTAGTGCTTTCGCAGAGAAGGCGAAGTGCCGAACAAACTTCGCAGCAGCGCAGCTATTTGTTCTGTCAAAAAATCACTTGACTACAATACTTGGCTACTGCAGCTTCACTGATTCATCAATGGTTTTCAAAGTCGGGGGAAGGAGGGAACTATGTCCCAATCGAACGTTGTTCACGACTACCAAGGCGTGAACAGAGTCCTCGCCAGGGGACGCGCGGAGAGGGCGGTGCGGCGCGGGACGACAGCGGCAAGCGGCGGATGGCGGCCGGCCAGTGTGACCAAATGTGGCAGGATCCCTCCTTTTTGGCAGGTTTAGCCCTTTATTTTACTCTCTGGCACTTTTGTTTGACGTTTTAGAAATCTGGCAGGATTTGACAGTATTAACAATATAGGCTAACAAATTTAGCAGTATAGCCGCTAGCCGCTACAGTCCACAAAACGAGTAGAATGCAGTATCCAATTCAAATTCAAATAATACTTTATTCAAGTAGGCTTAGATACAAGCACTTCCGAATCGTCAGTTACAACCAGAGAACAGAGCATTTTGTTGTTAGGAACGTAAAAAAGTAATGTCAAAAGAAAAAAAAAGAAAATAATCTAGAATGTATCTAGAACAAAATTCTTATGTCAAATAATGGAATAGATAGAATGTTATTTAATGTCATAACTACATATTAAACAGGGCATTGGTGAATATAGTGACTGCGTTTCATTCCAGCCAACTAAAGAAATGATTAAACAAATGACAAAAGCGATGTATAAAGAAAGTGATCAAGAAAAATACGATGCTAATACGAATGTGTAATTTAATTCAGTTCACTTTTAGACTTTAAGATCTATTATTTGAAATAAAACTTTAAATATAATATGTTTATTTATTTTAAACTTCTAACTTAGCAGAAAGTGCCAAAATAATGCCAATATAATCATATTGGCATTATTTTGGCACTTTCTGCTTTTGATTTTGGCAGGATTTGTCAGTTTTTTTGTCTAAGTGGGGCAGGATCTCTAATTTAAGGTTGGTCACACTGCGGCCGGCTCTTCACTCTGCTAATGAATTGGTCGTCGACGCTCGCGCGCACTTGTCAATATCATAGTTTCCAACATTTTACTGTCTTGAACCATTATATTAAGTTTTACAGTTCACCTGACTATTATTAATAACCTTAGTTAGGTCCTTAACATACGTTATATTAATCGTTGTCTCTTATAAATTATTCCACACACGTTTTCGGTCCGTCTATCTAACCGCTGCAATTTAAGCCCATTGTCTTAATGAAACAGGCCGTTTCTACACATTACGCCCTGCCCGCGTCATTTATAGAACAGACAACGACCTACCGTAGAAGACTTAAAGAAAATTTAATTACGTGTGAATTATTTAACGGTTCTGCTGAATATTTTAATAGTTGGTCGTAACTATGCTTACAAAGTTGTAGGGTTAATTTCGCGGAGCTGTAAATAAAATTTTTGAATTCCTTAGAATGTCGATGAAATTTTATTGTTGTATGCTTAGATATTACAGAATAATTGACCATAAAATAAATGAATAAATATATACGGACAAATCACACATTGAGCTAGCCCCAAAGTAAGTTCGAGACTTGTGTTTTGGGATACTAGCTCAACGATACTATATTTATAATAGATACATATATAGATAAACATCCAAGACCCAGGCCAATCAGGAAAAGATCGTTTTCCATCATGACCTGGCCGGGGATCGAACCCGGGGCCTCCACGTCGCAGGCAGGCGTGTTGACCGCTGCGCCACGGAGGACGATAAAGAATAGAATAGAATAGAATACTCTTTATTATGTACACCATATAGATTACAGAACATAAATAAAAATATTTTACAAAGGGTGACACAATGGGCGGTCTTATCGCTAAGAGCGATATTTTACAGACCTAACTTACTGTAAACTCAATATTATTTATGAAGACCTACCTATAGATACCCCACACGTATGTGTTTGAAGAAAAAAAAAATGAGTTTCAGTTCTAAGTATGGGGAGCCCCCAATAATTATTATTATTATTATTTTATTTTTGCATCAAAATCTTAATGCGGTTCATAGAATACATCTACCTACCAAGTTACAACAGTATAGCTCTTATAATTTCGAAAAAAAAAATGACTGTGACATACGGATGGACAGACAGACAGACAGACATGACGAATCTATAAGGGTTCCGTTTTTGCCATTTGGCTACGGAACCCTAACAACGGCATAAAAATCACGATTCTTGTAAGGGCCACCCTTGCAAGAATCGTGATTTTTATGTTTCAATATTTATTTTATTTTAACTTAATTATTTATTTTAATTTTAATATATAAACAAATATACAGTGAATATTTCAAGCGTCTATCTATTTCCGTTATTAATATGGAGCAAAAAACGGCATAAAAATCACGTTTGTTGTATGGGAGCCCACCTTCAATATTTGATTTTTTTCATTTCAATAAAAATACCTACATAATCTCTGAAAATTTCAACTGTCTAGCTAATACGGTTCATGAGATACAGCCTATTGACAGACGGACAGACAGACGGACAGCGAAGTCTCATGAATAGGGTTCCGTTTTACCCTTTAGGTACGTAACCCTAAACAAAGAAAGATTAAACTATATCAATAATAAGTTGCTAAATTATTTACATTTTTTTTTTTGCGTGGATACAGAAATAAAACCTTGCATTTGTTTTTTTTAAATCATCTTCATCTGCCCAGCCTTTTCCCAATTACTGTATGTTGGTGTCGCCTTCCTATATTTATTTATTTATATATTTAATTCAAGCTACTAGGGCCCATAGAAAATACAATACAAACGATAGCATAAAAATACTTGTAAACTAATATATAAAATTTTTCACGACAAATACAATACTATACTATTAAAACTTAAAAATACTATAAATACATATAACTTAACAACTAAAACTACTGTACACGGATCATCGGCGTCGCGTTTCGCTGACTGGTGTCACGTAGCCGGCCACGAAACCGGTACACAACACCCTTCGGCCATAGCTCTTCTTTCAGGAACTTGTCGAGGTCATGCGTCGGAACACGTATCACGAACGACTTGAAGTACGTGCTGTGGCGCGGCTCCAACACCTCGACCCTCACAGTCCAGTTAGACTTGACGCGCAGATACTCCACTATTTCCTCAGCCTTCGTGGAGTGATGCAGTCTGGACACGTATACCATTGTCGTCGGTACAGCTGGACGCAGCAGCATGTTATTTCCTGTCACCGCAGTACCGTACTGGTTCCGACAAGGAGGCTTCTTCTTCTCTACCTTGATGAAACCATCCTTATCGCACTTGTCCTTGTCTGGACCCTGTTTATTCGAAACCAGGTTTGCGTGATCTTTAGCATCCTGTGGTAAGAGATTGTTGGCACGCATGTCATCTCTTACAACGCCAAGCAGCATTTCTTTCGCCTTCCAATCTGATCAGTTGCAATTAAGTACCAGTATTTTAAATGGAGCAAATGCCTATGTGACTTTTACAGCCCCGATACGGACTAAAATGAGGTAATACTGGGCTTCTGAGGACTGATAATGACTGTCAACGATTTGACGTAAATTTCAAGACATTAAGGGGTCTTGGTTTGTAAATGTTGTCACCGATCCACGGGTCACCGCGCCAAGCTTAGCTTAACTTCATCGGACGAACCGTATGGTTGTTATAACTTATCCATAAGTCTATCTACGTCTTTCTCTATTGTGAGATGTCACTTAAAAAAGTTAAAAAAAAGTGTCGTTACTTCCGATTTTGACCACTCACCACAATAAGGTTGCAGCGCTATACAACTTATTGTCGAAGAATTTTAAGAAGTTATAAAAAACAAGAAACAACTAAACGAAAAATTTCATTTTATTTTCAGCCTGTATTAAAGTATTTTTCTCCAAAAAGGAGATTCTGTGCCTAATTAGTTTAGCAACTCGACCGCTAAAGTCTACAAATTATGTGCCTTTCTTATGCTAAAGATAATTTTGCTTGAAATATCTCTGTTTTACATTCTAAACGAAGCCGTGTTATTTTATAGATATTTTAGCGAAGTTTATTCATAAATCCTTGTATACCTGCGTACATTTTTCCCTATATTTGTTTCCTTGAATCTTTTTCGCGACCAAAGAGAAGCGATTACCCAACAAAAGTATAATTTTTATTTATTTCAGTATTAGAAACGGTTTATATTGTATTTTACAAACAACAAAAATAATAAAAATATCCTAAAAAGAATTCTCATTAAAAAGGTAAAAAAAAAAGAATTAATAAATATGGTGTTCCAAGAAACAAAAGAACAATTTCCTTAAACAACAACACCAGACGGGAAAATTTTCGTAACATTGTGAACGTTCATAAACTTACTGAAACAGAGGTCAGATTACGATCTGAGTGACAATTCTCATAATTTGAACTTACAGTCTGATCTCAGTCTTAATTTGTCAAAAATACTTTTACTAAGTTTTTGTCGTCGACATGAGACTGCGACTGGATTTTGAACATTTCAATTTATAAGGATTGGTTTTTTGAGCGTATTGAATCAATACTTATAGTTATCACAGACTAGATGCGACCCACAGTTTCCCTTACATACATATGTCTTGTTCCCGTAGGAATATCGAGATAAAAACTTAAAAGTTATTTCATATCCTAATCCAGTCCATGGTGTATCCATATGCCATTATTGAAAAAAACTTCTCGTTTTTTTCAACAAACGTTTTTAGTAATAACGGACATATAAGTTTGGACTTCGTCTTTGAAAACAATGATGGCACGCGCGCTCTAGTCAAACCAATGTTACAATAACTAAGTAAGTTACACAACACACATAGTAAGTATATGAGAACTACAGTACTATGAGAATGATTGTATTGACGAGAATGTACGCTCAGTAAAATTGACTTTGAGATAGGTAAACCTATCAATATTTGCAGAAAAATGTCACAGCCCTTCGTTATATATTAGAAAAAAAATCTGAGTGGTAATACCATACCCGTGTTTGTAAGAACACTAATATTCTTACCTCAGTCTCAGTCTGGCCAAAATAGCTCTATATCCTGTCCATTACGTTAACCGTTTTATGACAGCTGCCAAAACTCCAGTGGCAAGCTAAGAACTACATTGCTATGAACTGTACCAGTGCGTGTGCGTTTATAAGTGATGTTTCAACATTCCACAGATAACACACACTAATGAACTGTCGTTAAATTATGCGTAATTATATTATATTTCTATTGCATTCAGAATATGCGTCATAATGGCGACCCGTTCTTACCATTGCATTGCTAAAATACACATAAATGGGTTCACGTTCTAGGAATCTTAATTATAACGTGTGGTTATTTGCTCTGTTTTCTTGACTAGGACTAAGGCATTTAAACCAAACTTAAATTTAAGATGAATAAAGTGATATATTTATATAAACATATTACTAAATGATGATGATGCTGATTTAGGTGCGCCATCTAATTATTAAAACCAAAACTTCTAAATCTATACTCTATACTAATATATAAAGCTGAAGAGTTTGTTTGTTTGTTTGAACGCACTAATCTCAGGAACTACAGGTCCGATTTGAAAAATTCTTTTTGCGTTGGATAGCCCATTAATCCAGGAAGGCTTTAGACTATAACATCACGCCGCGGAACAATAGGAGCGGAGCATAACTAGCTCCATGCGAACGAAGTCGCTGGCGGCCGCTAGTAGGTATTAAAATTTTATATAATCCCATTATTTTTAATACAGTCAACTAGATCACAAATTTCGGTTACTCTAAAATTTTCCCACAACTCCATGCAATATATTTTTAATTGTTGAATATAATTCTCATTCCGTGTTTTTGTTCCACGATCTCCTTTTCGCCATCAAACTCATAGGTGTTCTATGGGATTGAGGTCAGGCGATCACGCTAGCCACGGGACAACAATTATCTCCACATGATTGTGAAACCACTCACGCACATTGCGCATCCATTGAATAGGACAATTGTCCGTGACAAATGCTATTTGTGTCACGTCATCATCTGGGTACATATTACATACAGTAGGTAGCATAACATCGTCTTATAACTTCTACATCATCATTATCATCATCACGTCAGCCAGACCACTGCTGGGCATAGGCCTCCCCCAAGTATTTCCAAAAAGAACGGTTAGACGCGGCCTGCATCCAGCGCTTCCCTGCGATTTTGGTCATTTCATCCGACCACCTAGTAGGTGGGCGTCCGAGGCTGCGCTTGCCGGTACGCGGTCACCATTCAAAAGCATTTCTGCCCTATCGGCCATCGGCTCTACGAGCGATGTGCCCCGCCCACTGCCACTTCAGAGAGCTAATCCGCTGGGCTATGTCGGCGACTTTAGTTCTTCTACGGAACTCCTCATTCCTGATTCGATCACGTAGAGAAACAACTAGTATAGCTTTCTCCGTAGATCTCTGTGCGACCTTAAGCTTTCTTATGAGGCCCATAGTGAGGGATCACGTTTCTGATCCATGTATAGACCTATTGGCCTCAATCTATAAAATATATGTAAAGAAAACCCCGTCCGACCCATAGGAATAATAAAGGTTAGGTAAACACATGACCAAATAAACATATATAATACTAACTTATATTGTAAAATACTTATACATAGTAAAATACTTGACGGTATTATTATGAGTGAATAGCGATGCAACCGTGTGCCCTGCCCCCTTTCGCCCGCGCATGTATTAATTACCTCCTTTTGCGAAATAATATTTACTTTTAGGAGGATTTATTTTAAATTTTATCCCGGCTTTCTAGACATTAGTAGAATCAGTTATCGATATCTAACAATACCTTCACGGATCGGAAAGGGTTTTTTACATATTGTATAATGTTTAAAAAATCATGCATCCGATTAAGTTAGTAACTTATTATTAATTACTAATTATTACTAATTAGTTACTACTTATTTGGTTAATAAACGATTTATTATTATTATTAACTATTTTTAACTCATGTCTACCTCCCTTTGAGTTTCTATTATTTTCCTTTGTAACTTCACGAAACATATGCTACAACTACACAAAAATATGTATACCATATTTTAGTTTTATCTACCGTAAGCTGCGTGGCGCGTTCGATAACCACACTGCAACAATTTCTAAATATATTTGGGAAAAAATATAACATGGTGTAAAAATGATTGGAATCGATTCAGTTGCTTATTCCGAACAAATTATATTCAGGTTTCGTATAAAGAAAAATTTATGTTGTATATGTACCACGCTCTTAATTGCTAGGTCATTTTGACTTATAATGTTGAAATTAAAATTATGTATCACCATTTGACGACAAGGATACATGTGTATTTTCATGAAATTCAAAGGACCTAGGGTAATTTAAACGTCAAGATATTGGTTTGTGAGATTGCCTATAGACTTTTGGTCAACACTGTACATATTCCAGATGAAGTAAATGTTTGCTTTGAAATGCGTAGTAAAATAAATATATAAACTTACTAACCCTTTCATCAAGAACGCGTAGGGGTATTAAATTGAAATTCACATGAAGGAGGCTTCTGCAGGGGAACATTACAGGTTTTTAATATAATGTTTTAAATAATTGCTATGAAATGAAAAGAAATTAAGTATCTTTACGAAATAATTAATTGGATAAATCTTGTTAACAACCAACATTAGTTATTATTTACCCATACTTACAGATACTGCTGGGATACAGGACTGCTCACTTCGAAAGGTAAGAGGCAGTAATTTACCAGCGGGCCCAGTGCGGATTGATAAATGTCACATTCATCAATCAAATTTTTAGCCGTAGAATAACCCGCTTTATCCACGATGTTTTCTTTCACTATTTTGTTAGCAGTGTTGATGAAATAATTGACACGAAGCATCTGCTTGCCAACTGCTATATTACGGTCGTTATCATACCCATCCTATCTCATGAAAGTACACCACTAAAAGCTAAAACAACAAAGTCTGGGAACAAAATGCTCATAACATAGAAAATTTTCATTAAAAACATGATTGTTTTACGAAGTTTCAACAGAGGCTCTAGATATTACGCAATTAACTACTTGAGCGCGTATTAAGCAACATTTTGCTTATAACATGAGACGGCTTCATAAGAAATTAATAAAATAATAATTGCTCTCTTATGAAGCCGGCTCTAACCTTTGATTACTGGGTGGAATTGGGGCCGTGAGGAGGGTAACAACTCTCTTATATTAAGTTTCTTGACGGTTTGTTTAAAAATTTTCGTCTTTCTTTTTAAAGACATTACATAGCACTGGCCCCAGTTGGTACCTAGTTCTTTACTTTTTGTATATTATTTCTCTACCACTAGGCTATGACAACTCAAAGGAGTAATACTTAGTTTGGGGAAAAAATATTCCTTACTTCAACACCGTGTTAATTATTTAGCATTTCACACAGATATCTTGTACAGAAGACAGCACATTAAGCTACTTTAATCTTTCTTCATTACAGTTTCAACTTTATCAATAAAGCATTAAGGCTCAAGGTTGATTGGGCATATTTGGATTGCACACATGTTTTTTGATGTTTTAATGCTGTATGGATCTCCTCTTTACCTTGATCACGCCTGATGGAAAACGATGAATGAGATTTATGATCAAACGAGCAAGCTTAGAAGATGTCTATTCACCATTGTATTGAAAGCAAACGGCATGCTATAGGCAGACGAGATGTCACATTTCATCGAATGGGTGTGCGTAGTAGATTAACCAACCTAAGAAAGTTCGAATAACGTTGGAGAAATCAGCTCTAAATAAAATAATCTAGTTTTTCTTGGTGGTAGGCCATAACATCGGCTGCCGGCAGAAGTTACCGCCCACCAGGCAAAGTATTGCCGCCAAGCAATTCGTCATGTTCCGGCATGATGTCTGGTGAAGCCGGAGGACGGGTCTGAGCAGTTGTATTGCGATGTGTGCCGGGTACGATGCACCAAATGTTGTTGTGTCGGAAGTTTGGTCTTGGAGGGTCTCCATATCAATCTCCTTTTGGCGCAGCATCGTTGGTCGTGTTGTAGAATTTAACATTGAAGCACCTCGCTTAACTGCCGTCTTCTTTCCTATTCACTCAGTTTATTTTTTGAGTGAATAGGCTTAATAAACTAGCGCACTTTACCATCAAAGATTGCATCACTGCTTACCATCAGGCGGGATTGCGGTCAAGCACTACTTAATAATTAAAAAAGAAAAGAAATGTTATATAGATAGTCAATTTATCTGGCAAGGAAGTGTACGCAGTGAAGAGAGTTTCCTTTATGTAAACTCCAGTTTGGAATATTATATTTGACTTACAAACAATTACTTTTGTTGACATAAATACTTATCAAAGTGTGCTGATTAATTAATACTGAACCATTTTAATATTACATGTAATTGAATTTTATTAAATTAGGTTAAGTGATTCTCTTTGAATAACAAAGAAGCTGACGGAACTGAACAGCCTTATGAGCTAAGACGGCTGATCAACTTAATTGAATAAACTGTGGGCCCATATAACACAAAACTGGTGCTCTGAGAGCTGAGAGAGTGGGGTGGGGGCAGACCACGTCGGATATTGCAGAACGAGTTTTGACGGAATCTATCGCTTCGTCAAAACTAAAAGGATGATGGGCTCAGGAAAGATAGAAGAAGTCGAGGGAAGCATTTGCCCAGGAGTGTGAATGCTATTTTTTTTGCCTGAAAAGGCAATCCTTTGGGAGAGTTTGTTTGTTAAGTACTGGGAAGTATTTAAGTGAAGGACGAGCGTTTTGGGGGACTTTAGCTGTTTAAAAAGTGTTGAAATTAGTCAGCCTAATTTGAATTAACGACGATTCATGGTGATGAAGTCTATAGGTACAGAAGAAAAAATATATATTGGAGCAACTTTTACTTAAAGAAGTGTAGCGTAGGGGTCATTTTCCGGGGCCAGGGATCACGAACTCACAATAAAATCGATATTTGATGAAGATGCAATTTTAGACAATCGTCTTTTTTATTACCTTACGTTGCTCAACACTAGGAATTACTCCTGTATCGTGGGTGCGTTTACAAATATATAAACTCATATACACAAACTGCCAGATTCGGAACAACTACCTCGTACCTGAATCGTATTGAAAAGAAATAACGTTTAATGATATTGAAATATGTTCATAAAACGATAGTGAGAATCCGTATTCGTGTTACGTGTGTAATATTAATGTAGCCATTCAAGCCCCACGCTATATAAATCCTTATTATTAAGTATTACGTCCCACTTAGTATTTAAAAATCTTCTTTCAGTAAAAATGTGGGTATTATTATGTCTTTTTCTACCTAAGACAGACATAACGTTCCCAAAACCACAACTTCTTTTTTCTTCACGACCAAGGATGCTACGCCATAGGGAGACCGATCTGGAGATCCTCCACGGCCAAACTACCGACACAACACATTTAGCTCAGATCCATCCTCTACGACCCGAAACTATAACGATTTTTTTACACTTGTCTCCAAGATTAATATGGAAATTAGGACTGAAAAAAGGCAGTAAGTCTGCAGCTTATGTCTCTGTTAAAGTACCTACTAAAAGTCAAATGAGGGTACCAAGTATGGCGGTCGTAAAGGACAGGCGGCCATCTTTTGTGACGCTATCATCGCTGTAAACTAACGTCTTTTTCTTCTGTTTAGCAATAATATTCAAGCTTTGATAGTTTAGGTGACCTACATATCTAACTATCAGAGTTAGCGCAGTTGGTTAAGAGATTGACTGCTGCGCTTCGTGTCACGGGTTCGGCTCCCGCACGAAACAAATATTTGTTTGGCCTGCAGTCAATTGTTCTGAGTTTGTTTGTTTGTGTATGTGAGTTTTAATGTTTTTAAACGCACCCACGATACAGGAGAAATTTCTAGTGTGGGGAAATGATTTTATAAAAAAAAAAAAACATGTCTAGATATTTTTAATTCCCGCTTCAAAAATGAGAAAAGAGATTTAGACCCTTTGTTTACGGATTGGATTTCATCAATTTACTTTTTTCGCTCTAGGTGGAGCAGGAGCGCACGTCAGACATTTACTGACTTAAATCTCACCACGATATCTCCTTCGAATACCTCGACCTCCTGGCAGGCATCAGGCCTAGCCGTTTGATCCGCGATTTGTTCTTAAAAGTGATAATATTAAAATTTAACAAATATTTTGATGAAGTTAACATTTCGTGCCTAACTAATACGAAATGTTGACTACATAAAACTATTTGTTAAATTTTAATATCACGCGTAACGTGTTAAATTTTAATATCACGCGTAACGTGTTAAATTTTAATATCACGCTTTGAAGACATGTGACATCTACCAACCCGCACTAGGCTCGCGTGGTAGATTATGGCCCACTTTCTCTCACTGAGAGGAGGCCGGTGTCCCAGGGGTGGGAACATTTCAGACTGATTATGTAATATCGTGGTAGACTGATTATGTATGTCGTGGTGGCCTAGTATGTCGTGGTGGCCTAGTGGTTAAAAAACCAGCCTCTCAAGTATGAGTGCGCGGGTTCGATTCCAGGTCAGGCAAGTACAAATGTAACTTTTCTGAAGTTATATGTACTTTCTAAGTATATCTTAGACACCAATGACTGAAGGTGAAGGAAAACATCTTGAGGAAACCTGGACTTTAAGTCTGAAATCGCCAACCCGCATTGAGCAAGCGTGGTGATTACGCTCAATCCTTCTCTGTATGAGAGGAGACCTGTGCCCAGCAGTGGGACGATTAGAAAAGGTCGATGATGATGATGATGTAATATCACGTGTTAAAGCGATTTTAATGTGTTTTTCAAAGAAAAACAATTTCTCTTCAATGCAACAATGACAATCAGTGTACTCTGTAATAAACAGCAATCCTTACAAAAATTTCAATGTCTAGTTTGAACATAAATTGACTCAGAAAGGTTAATGTAACTCTCTGTCTACTTACTGTAATAAGCCAGAGTAGATCTTCACTTGAAATTAGAAATAATAAAGATTAGTTTACACTGTACCAGGACCTATTTTTTAAACTCATTGCTCTCTGGGCAGTTTTTTAACCGCAGCAAGGGTTATTTTCGAGATAAGAGTATACCATTAAAGGTAATGTAATATTTATCAAGTATTTTCTATCAGAAACGAGGGCCTGAATGTCTTCAAGGCTAGAATGAATGCTCTTAATAAACTAGCGCACTTTACCATTAATGATTGCTTCACTGCTTACCATCATTTTGGATTGCGGTCAAGCATTAGTTTATATTTTATAAAAAAAAGCGGTCAAAAACTAGTTTATATTTTACCAGCGGCCGTCCGCGACATCGTTCGCATTTTTTAATTATATGCTATTAATTATATGGGAGCGGACTCCCATTGGCCGAAGCGCTTTGACGAAAACCAGAACTTCTACTGACTGGTCTAGGCTCTGGTTAGGTTCGAACCCAGACAGGCACTTTCTTTAGTAAATTATTTTATCACCACTGCTCCATTGCGCTATCGCACTGTTGATGGCTTACTGCTCTTACTCACACTTATCATATTTTAGACTGATTTTGCACACGCATTCATCTTGTAATAAGGAAAACCCCACAATTAGTACTTAAAAGTTTTATAAATAACTAGCGGCCGCCAGCGACTTCGTTCGCGTGGAGTTAGTTATGCTCCGCTCCTATTGGTCACAGCGTGATATTATATAGCCTAAAACCTTCCTAGATTAATTTGCTATCCAACGCAAAAATATTTTTTCAATTCGGACCAGCAGTTTCTGAGATTAGCGCGATCAAACAAACAAACAAACTTTTCAGTTTTATATATTAGTATAGATAAAAATAAACAATGCCTATGGTACTAGGGAGCTTGTTGCGCCACTTCTTCCCAGCAAAAGCACTAGGAAATGGTGAAGGCATTTTGGGGCGTTTTTTGTAATTTTGACATTTATAAATGCTAATCCTACAGTGAGTTGCCAAATTATTAGGGACAGATACAAAAACACGGTATTGCTGAAGTCATCATCATCATCATCATTTCAGCCGAAAGACGTCCACTGCTGGACATAGGCCTCCCCCAAGGTTCTCCACGACGACCGGTCCTGCGCCTCCCGCATCCAGCGGTTTCCCGCGACCTTCACCAGGTCGTCGGTCCACCTTGTCGGGGGCCTACCCACGCTACGTCTTCCGGTGCGTGGTCGCCACTCGAGAACCCGTCGGCCCCATCGGGCATCGGTCCTACGGGCAATGTGTCCAGCCCATTGCATTGCTGAAGTATTGTAATTAAATTAATTATAAAAATTATAATATGATAATACAAGTATTTAAGAATTATAAAATAAAATATTTATAGTAAAATGTCAAAAAACAAATTTTATATGAAAATAAATAAACATGCAGTAAAATAAATCAGTATTTTGTAACATTTCCCTTTGCCTCAATCAGGGCTGCTATACGCCTGGGCATATTTTCTTTTTTTTTTTTTTAGTAATTATAAACTAGCGCTTGACCGCAATCCCGCCTGATGGTAAGCAGTGATGCGATCGTTGATGGTAAAGCGCGCTAGTTTATTAAGAGCCTATTGACTCAGAAAAACTGAGCGAATAGGAAGGAAGACGGCAGTTGAGCGAGGTGGTGCAATGTTAAACCCAACAACACGACCAAGGTTTTTTTTTTTTTGCTTTTTTTATTTTATTTTCTATGCATTGTTTTGCACTTTATTTTATATTAGGGTTGTGGTGCCACACATTAATTAGTTTTTCGATGAGTCCTTGGTGGTTATCTGCTTCTTGGCTATTTCTGCCTTGGTGATCTCCCATAGATATTCTATGGGGTTCATGTCAGGAGAATTGCCCGGCCAAGGTAGAACTGGGATGTTCTTGTCTACCAGGAACTTGGTTACGCTCCTGGCTTCATGGCACGGTGCTGAATCGTGCATAAACACAAATTCTTCACCGTCTGGAAACCACTCTTCAAGTGTCGGCATAGTTCCCTGGACGAGTAAAGGCGTCCAACCCCTTTGGCGCTTATAACTGACCACACCATTACCTTAACAGGGTATTTTATCCTCCCTACAATGCATCAGGCTGGTATTTTTCACCTGGGCGTCGTTTGACAAAGCTGCTCTTGTCGGCTAAAATTTCAAATGACGTTTCATCTGAGAAACACACCTGTAAAAAATTAATAGTTGCTTACATTTTTTTTTAATAATTATAAATTTGAAATTAATACTAATTAATGAAATTATTAATTTAATTATAATTAACATTTTTGGATTTAGTGTTTTAAACTGAATAGAATATTAATACAATCTGACCTTACTCCAGTCCTCAACAGTCTTATGATGGTGTTAACGAGCCCAGGCAAGACGTTTGTTTATCATTGCCTCTCATCATCAACCTTTTTATCGTCCCACTGCTGGGCACAGGTCTGCTCTCATACAGAGAAGGATTGAGCGTAATCACCACGCTTGCTCAATGCGGGTTGGCGATTTCAGACTTATAAAGTCCAGGTTTCCTCAAGATGTTTTTCTTTACCTTCAGTCACTGGTATCTAAGATATACTTAGAAAATACATATAACTTTAGAAAAGTTACATTGGTACTTGCCTGACCTGGAATCGAACCCGCGCACTCATACTTGAAAGACTGGTGTTTTAACCACTAGGCCACCACGACTTCATTGCCTCTGTTAGCCTGGATTTTTTTGCGGGACGTTGTCCTTTCATTCCTTCCTCTGCCAACCTACGCTGTACAGTTCTTCTGGATATCATAATTCCTGACTCTTGAACCATCTGGGTTAATAATCCACTATTCTTTTTTCTATTTCGTAAACAGATATCCCGAATTTTTCGGTCTGTACGTGGGGCTGTGATGCGTTTTCGTTCGCAATGAGCTTTTCTTTGGGGAGTTATTGGCTGATCCAGGTCCAATTTCTTTTTTATTTTGTTAACTATCGACTTAGAAACACCAGCAATATCTGATTTCTGCCTTTGAGAATGACTGGTGTGTTGTAGCAGTGTTTTAATTTTGCTTTTCTTTTTTGAGGTCAAATCACAACCTCTTTCCATGCTAAAACCCAAAAAATAAAAAAAAAACACGTTATTATTGCAATAATAGGCACTTAAAATAAATTTCATAAACATAAAATAATAATACATACATTTATAATTAATTTTAGGTACTAAATACCAAAATAACTTTCTTTAAAATATTAAAACTCGTCTTTCACTAACACACGTCTTCAGCAATTGTAACACTCACTTAAGTAAACAATTTTTTTTTTATTAATTTATAAACCATCGCTTAACCGCAATCCCGCCTGATGGTAAGCAGTGACGCAATCGTTGATGGTAAAGCGCACTAGTTTATTAAGAGCCTATTCACTCTAGCCTTGAAGACACTCAAATTGTAGTCCGACGGAAACAGCGGGTTATATATTATATCACCACCACCCCACACACAAATTTGTTTTAAATAATATTTTTAAATTATAAAAAAGTTATGAATAACAGCCAAACAGAAACAAAATATTCCTGCATCACTATCACCACTTAAAACTGCAGTCAAGTGCATCCAAAGTGAGAAATTGATATAAAAACGTAAGTGTCCATAATAATTTGGCAACCTACTGTAAGTATAATTTGAATAAAATGAAGTCCATTTATTTATTTCGTAAAAAAAAAAAACTAAAAATAAAATACATACAAGATGTCATGAATATCTTTGTGCAAACTGAAATCATTATTCCAGAACATGCATGATTCGAGAGTGTCGAAATATGTTTAGTTCGTTATAATAAACAATAAATGTTTTATAGAAATACGTTTTGGTTAATAAGTATGGAGAAACATTTTTTTATAACCGATTTTTTATTACTAAACTAAGGGACTAAACTTAAAATTCACTGGCTCACATCCTTGGAATATGGTGCACCGATCGAACGGGATGGCGGCGGCGCACTGTGGACACCCTCTGCACTATCTAGGGGACACAGGAACTTAAATTAAGTAAGTCATTAGTATGGGTTTCAGAAAAGTATACTGAAATCGAGGTTTCAATTAGCGCATCGATGTTTTCATTCTGCATATCGTCACCGTAGTGTGAAAACCTCGGGAATCATTTTTGCTCAAATTTATTTTATTGCGTTTCTGTTAAGAAAACCTCACTACGCACATTCAGATCTGACTTATTTGTTCATTCGATACTCGTAGCGACATCTATGACACTAAATGGGAATCTCGTAAACACGCGCAACTGTCAGTTTCGTGTGAATACCTAGCAACGAACGTGTAGTTTCATTTTATTTTCATTTTCATTTGGGCAATCTTATAGTACTGAACCAATTTGGGTATGAAAGCGGGTTAAATCTCCATATTAATTAATAAAAAAACATAAAAGTCGCCGTACAAAAATTTTACAGCACGCAGTGTTTTCTTCCTCCTGAAAAGTTACTATTTTCGCACTTACGTGGTTTTCACTCTACGGCGACAATATGTAATATCACAACTTTGCATAAAAAAAAAAACATCGTTTCACTACTACACAAATCAGACATGTTGTGAATCTAGCTTTACGATACGAACTCTAGGTGTAAGCGAGATGGCAACACTAGTGACAGGTGCACCGAAGTATCTAGAACGAGGGTATAACAAAAATTTTATTGGTCGACAGATTTACGAGCTATTTGCCAGGGATCAGTCGCCCTCGAAAAGTATTATAGATTATCTACGAAAAGGAATTACGATTGGGTATAAAATTTTGTTGGATTTATGGAACGACAATGAATGAAATTGGAGTCTGGAGCATAAAGAATATTCATGACTTTATGTTCAGGTTTTTTGCTCTTGCATTCACTTAGTTGGTTTCCATTGCTAAAATCTTGCGAAAATTGGATTTTCCGAGAAAAGCCTACAATAAGAATTTTGACATATTACTTAACTATGATGTTGACTTGATGACGTGTTTGTGGATGAATGAAATAAGCTTGTGCGTGTATATTTGGTTTTCTGTAAAAGAAAGTATGCGAGAGAGTTAATGTTATTGTTTGTTTCTATATTAATTAATGTAATTGGTATTGTACCGTTTTAATTTTTTTAACTTCAATTTCATTTCTGTTGTTATTGCTTTTTTTTCTCCCTTCTTTTGTACATCTGTTAGTTCAATTCACTGACACTGAATTCTCATGCCCTTATGGAAATTGTTTACAGAATCCATTTGGCTGAACCCTATCTTTTAAGATACAGGCAAGTCCTAGTTTAAATGATAGAGGCGACTATTGCATAGTAATTATAAACTTTCCTTTCATGGAACAGTGTGAAGTGCTATGTATTTTTTGTGAAATAAAAACTTTATTAAAAAAAAAAATAACCATAAATAAATAAATAATATAATCATATCTGCCTATATTGTTCCTAGTCCTGGGACACAGGGCTCCTTTCGGTGAGAGGAAGTGGGCCGAATTCTAACACTAGTGTGGGTAGGTAGGTGTCATATATTGTCTTCATGTTCTAGAGGCCTTGCCTCTAGAACATGCCGTTTTCCTGACGATATTTTCCTTCACCGTTTTGAGAGCAGTGGTGATGAAATAATTCACACAAAGTAAAGCGTCTGATGGTGTTCTAACCCACGACCTACAACTTCTAAGTTGTGGTCGATACCACTGGTTCATTGTATTATTTAGTATTGTCTATTATTTAGGCCTTGCAGGCTACGGGGTTTTGTGATTCAGATACTAAAAAAAAAAAATTGTAGACCAAAAGTTAGTATTATTTACGTAACATAACATAACTGGTCAATTGATGTTGTTTAAAGCTATGATTGATAAAAGAAAATATCTAAATAAATATACTATTCATTTAAGTGAAAAAAAAAATGCACTCTCATTATTTTCGCTCAAAAAAAGCCCCGTTCCTCTAAGTAAAAAAATTATAATCTTGTGAGTAGATACGGAAAGTAAACAGGGAAGAACGTATCAAGTATGTCAGTATAATCCTGTGTGATCCACTTTTCTCGTTACTTGCCAGTCTCCGTACCGTGCAAACGCATGGTAAGACCCTTAATCCTCTTACACAAAGATACAGCTTGCTTAAAAATTTCATGTGTACCGAATATTTTCTATGAAGCTTTCAAGAAAGAGTAACATTAAGGCAAGGTTACATTTTGATTAGAGATGTATTGCTGAGAATAAGAAAGTTAAGTATGTCTATGTGATTGGTCAACATGAGATTATTGTCACATATCTAGGGGTTTAGCTATAATAGAAATATAAATAAAAAAAATAATAAAATATAAATTTCCCTCTCTAAACTCTAGACCCCTCTAGAGTAGCGGTGGCCTAGTAAGTCGTAAGTTCAAAGTGTTCAAACCCCGTCAGACGCTTTACAGTGTGTGACGTCGTGTAGGGTGTGTTCGTGTGTGTACAGTTTTGTAAAATGAGAAGTTTTATTACGTGCCTAGATAATTTGGAACTAAGTTCTTCTGTACGCAAATGATCTGACAGCAACATATAATAGAAACAATTTATAGTTCCAGTAGTTCACTCCTTTGAAATAAGTTTTGACCGCTGCATTATCATCATCATCAGAATATAATAGTCCACTGCTGGACATAGGCTTCTCCAATTTATTATAATAAGTATACAAAGCGATTTCTGCAACTCTCATCCAGTTACGACCCGTCATTCTGCGAAGATCGTCGCTCCACTCAGCCTCAGGGCGTCCTACTTTACGTTTACTGATTCGAGGTCTCCACTCAAGAACATGTCTAATCCAAAGGTCATCAGTTCTACGGCTAATATGTCCCACTAGTACTTCAGTTTGCTTATTCTGTGACCTATGTCGACAATACAGCTATGTTTGACCGCTGTCAGGAGCATACCTACGAGAGAATGGCTACACGTTTTCTATGGCCATCTGGCCATAGGTTTTTTTCATTTCCCGCCATTCAATCTTTAATATATAATAGGCATCTCTCATCCAGTTACTACCAGTCATCCTGCGAAGATCGTCGCTCCACCCAGCCAGAGGGCTTCCCTTACTTTCACTAAATCGTGGTCTCCACTCAAGAACACGTCTATTCCAGCGGTCATCGGTTCTACGCCTAATATGGCCATACTAATGATTATACAATAAACAAGATTTACAACACATTAGGGACAGAGGACGTATTTTCACGGCTTGTCATTTTGACTGTAGTCTTTTTCATTAGCGCTCAATTGCTGTGACGTTTTCACGTGTTCATAAGTCGAGGAAGACAATATGGTCACGTTAAAATGAATAATATACAAAACAAAACACAAATTGTCACACAAGATGTTTGTGTGAACAGGTGGACACTATAATCGCAACTAAAAAACGACATGAATGATATTAATATTAAAATAAAATATGCTAAGAAAACGGATTGCAATAATCATGACACAAGAGGCTTTTCGGTTATTAACCGCCAGCATAAAATACACGATAAATTTAACAGCTAATAAACGAAAATAATTAGAAATTATTTATACAGCGTCTCCACGTTCATCAGTAATGAAATAATTGCCATAAACACCCGAGGCGCTTAACACAATAGAATTTAGTGTTTGTAATGTAAAAGGTACAATGAATACATTATGGTGTTTAGTCAATTTATTGATTTTTACACAATTTGTAGCATGTCGCGACTTCTACATTGGTATGTTCAAGCGAAATGATTTTCTAGTAGCCCAGGACGTTATATATAAGCCACCAGCGCCTTTTGGTATTACAACTACAGTCTATGGAAGATTATTCAAATGTCCAGTAAGTTTTTACGGCATCTTATTTAAGTACTAACTTTATCCGTGGCTCAGGATTCTGTATTTTTTAGTAGTTACCTATATTATTGAATCAACTTGGCTTCTTCATTTTGATGGAAACTTGTCAACTTATTTACTTTAACCCTAGAAAGATAATCTACGTCTGCGAGACGTAGACAGCGGTTAAATATTGCTATATCTTTTTACCTACGATACGCAGCGCGCTGTCTGTCTCAGCCAACTCAGTCGTCGGCCGGAGCTAACGTGGGACGGTCGTGTCGCAACGGTAAGTGGCCTAGGTACCTATATACAGCTATGGTGTACGTCCACGAGACGTATGATTATCTTCTGTGAAACTTTTAGAAGATATATATATTTTTTTTGTTTTCACGTTTTATTGTATTTTGATAATTATTTGTTTAATATTTAAGGTACATATTATTATTATAAAATGACAAGTCGGAGAGCGTTTACCGAGCAGGAGATTGGGCAATTTTTAATGGAAAATGAGGATGATTCATCACAGGAAAGTGATAGCGAAGTGGAAAACCAACTTTTTGAAGATGATGTACAAAGCGATACAGAAGACGAGTTAGTCGATGAAACAGTCGAAGCTTCAGATTGCCCTTCTGACGTAGAGTCAAGTCAATTGACGGAGTCTACTGCCAATGTAATTCCTTCGTTGGACACTCGCATAGTTACCCCGTCTCAGCGTACGCTTCGAGGTAAAAATAGGTACTGCTGGGCTACAAGCAAGGGTCAAAGTCGCGGCAGGACATCAGCTATAAATATTGTTCGATCAGCTAGGGGACCAACTCGAATGTGCAAAAATCTGTATGATCCTGTCCTATGTTTTAATCTGTTTATGACTGATGAGATTGTACTGGAAATAGTGCGATGGACAAATGCGGAGATCCACCTAAAACGCAAAGAAAAAGAAGCAAAAGAAAGAGAAAGTACAGGAAAGGCTTCTAACTTTTCTGCAACTTTTAGAGACACCAATGAAACTGAAATTCGTGCTTTCATTGGAGTTCTGACATTATCTGCTGCACTAAAAGACAACCACCTTTCAACAGATGAACTTTTCAACAGTTCCTTTTCAGGGACACGATATGTCGCTGTTATGAGTCGTGAGAGGTTCGACTTTCTCGTACGATGCCTGCGAATGGATGACAAATCCTTACGCCCATCTCTTAGAGCAGAAGATCCATTCGTTCCTGTAAGAAAGGTTTGGAATCTGTTGATCAATCAGTGCATAAATAATTATACTCCCGGACCTCATCTTACCATTGACGAGCAGCTACTTGGATTCCGAGGAAGATGCCCATTTCGGATGTATATCCCTAATAAGCCCAATAAATATGGCATCAAAATACCTATGATGTGTGATAATGGCACAAAATATATGATAAACGCTATGCCTTACATAGGAAAAGCGACGAACACCAACGGCGTGCCTCAGGGAGAGTATTATGTAAAGGAGTTGTCAAAACCTGTACATGGGACCAATAGAAATATAACCTGCGATAATTGGTTCACATCAGTGCCTTTGGCAAAATCATTACTTCAGAATCCCTATAAACTGACGCTAGTAGGCACTATACACAAATGAAGAACACTCGTTCTCGAGCTGTGGGCACTTCGATGTTCTGCTACGATGGGCCCCTGACACTTGTGTCTTACAAACCAAAACCTTCCAAAATGGTTTATTTGCTATCTTCTTGTGACGAAGAAGGCACAATAAACCAAACAACGGGGAAACCAGAAATGATAATGTATTATAATCAAACAAAGGGAGGAGTTGATACTTTTGATCAAATGTGTTCATCAATGTGTTGCTCTAGGAAGACGAATAGGTGACCAATGGCTGTATTTTATGGCATGTTAAACATATCGTTTGTGAACTCATATGTCATATATTGTCATAATGTACTCTCGAAAAATGAAAAGCCACTAAATAGGAAGGAATTCATGAAGAAATTAAGCACAGAGCTAACTTCATCTTGGATGGAAAAAAGATTGGAAGCTCCTACGTTGAAGAGATACTTGCGCCAAAATATAAAAGAACTGCTACCTGAAAATACAAATGATAATGGTCAGGAAAGAGAAAAAGAAGAACCTGTAGTGAAAAAGAAAAGATATTGTGCATACTGTCCATCAAAAATACGCAGAATGTCCAAAATGGAGTGTGCACTCTGCAAAAAACCTGTTTGTGGGAATCACAAAAAAGATGTGTGCAATAAATGTGTTTTAAATATGTAAGAAGGTTGCCTTTGTTATGTAAAAGACTGTTAAGCATTTATATATACCAAAAAGTGCCAAATATTTGCAATTAAAGGCTGATAGTATATAGAAAGTTCCTATTAGAGAAGTAAGGTTGATTTTTGTTAATTTTTAAGAGGGTTTTCTATTTGCTGTTCTTATTGTCAACTAAATAAATATAATAACATAATATTTGTTTTATTTCATTGCATAATATTTAAACTAATAAGTAAGATCCTATAAATAACTAAAAATAGTATTGGCGATGCAAAGATTCTAACTAGCGCCTCTAGTGTCAAAATTGTGAAGCTGTCTAAGAACGACACTTTGACATTTTTCGTTACAATTAAGGTCAGGGAAAAACATAAATAATAAATACAAATAAGATTTACGTGGCATTTTGCTGTTTAAGACAATAATTATGTTGTCAATAGTCGATGTAATTAATGCGTCTGCAGGATACACAAAACCAATGCGTTCTGGTGAAGAATTATTACGGAGTGGAATGGTGATTTCGGTTAGAAAAAAAATAAAATAATAATAACGTAATTCATGTACAAGCACTGGTACTACGAACGTCGGGATTAAATTCCAAACATCCAGCCATTATAAAACTGTGGATAGATGTATCTCAAGAATATGGAAATAGATTAGTTGGTGATAATGAACAAGAAGTCACAAAGGTCTGCGATTGTCCTGCTGGAGCTTCAGAGAAATGTAAACACATAGTAGCTGTTATGCTTTATCTCTCAAGGTTTGTAAATTGGTCAATTACTTTTATATCCATTTGTCCTACCTCATCCATATGCACTATGAATTCTATAAAATAATGTTAAAGTAGGTACCTAATTTACTCTGACTGTCTGTCTGTAACAATTTTACAGTCAGGTAATAGATAATGTAAAGTACTTACCTATATAAGTACTAGACCATAATTGTAAATGATTAGCTATTTTTCTCTTTTTCAGAACTGAGGAGGCAGATCTGGAGGACCTGAGTTGTACGGACATTGAGAAACAATGGGGTACACTTAAAACTACAGCATTGAAGGAATATGAAGCAAAATCTTTGTCTGAAATGTGCCATGTGAAAGGACAGAGGGACATCTATGTGAAAACAATGCCAGAAGTCACTGAAGAGATGGAAAGTCGTTGGAGAATGAAGTTAATGCAGAATAAATACTTGTAAAGCATAATATGGCTCCTACCTGGAAAACATCAATTTCATAAAATTATATTTTCAGATTGAATGGACAGTTACAAACGAAAATGAAGTTTCTAAAATTATGTTGTTTATTTCAGGCGCACCAAACAGTGAATATTCTTTATTTACAAGTCTAATGCGAAGAGGTGATGGAGTTGTTGATAATGGTGAAAGGGTAATTAGTAGAAGTGTAGACAAGACAAAATTTCCTGAAAAACTATTGACTTTTAATTCGTGGCGGGTAATAAATATATTAAGAAAACTGACTGAAGAAAAGTTGAAGACATGTAAAGTAAATGAATTTGAATTTTACAACAGATATGTAGCTGTATCATTAGACCAAAGTACAGAAATAATCAATGCTGAGCAGGGTACTCCTTTTTGGCATAAAGCTAGAAAAGTAAGACTAACAGCCTCCAAAGCGAGAGCCCAGTTTACTTATTATTCTAATAAAAATGCTGATTGGGATAAAAGATATCAAGAGGTTTTTCACAGTAATTTTCTTGGGAATGAAGATACTATCAGAGGCCTTCGCTGTGAAGCAGTCGCAAGAGATTTATATGCAGAGCGTTATAGCTGCATGATTTTAGAGTCTGGATTGCTGGTTCGACCAGAATTACCATGGCTTTCTGCAAGTCTAGACGGTACTGCCATGGATAAAGATGGAAATTTTCTT
Organism: Sesamia inferens; assembly: GCA_037179545.1. Taxonomy (NCBI): domain Eukaryota; kingdom Metazoa; phylum Arthropoda; class Insecta; order Lepidoptera; family Noctuidae; genus Sesamia; species Sesamia inferens. The sequence continues at coordinate 9,094,588 of CM073929.1, read as the reverse complement.
ACAAATATTGAGATTAAGACATTAAAGGAAGGAACTCGTTTAACTGCAGATGAACTGATAGAAATGAATGCAATTCCTATATTAGATAAAAATCAAAATTTGAAAAAAAATACTCAGCATTATACTCAAATGCAAGTAGGCATGTTATTGTCAGGTATTACAAATTGTGATTATTTAGTTTACTCTGAAATAGGAAAAGATTTAGCTGTAAGAAGAGTTTCATTTGATGAAAATCATATTTTGGAAATTTGTGTATGTCTTGTTAATGTTTATTTTGAGAAATTTCTTCCTAGAATAGTTAACGACTATGGATCAAATTATGACTGAATTTGAATAAAAATAAATACAACTCTGTGTACTAAATTATTTATTCACTGTAAAAATTTATTGCCACTCTTACAAAATTCCCTTCCGATTATATAATAAGTACATAAATTTATCAATGTGAATAATTGGTGGACCCAAATTTGTAAGACCACCAACAATAATTAATATATCATCAAAATAAGACGCCAGTGACCATGGTAATGGTCCACATAGAAGTTTATATTGTCGTAATCTCTGTATCACTCTCTCAACATGCACTCTTGCCCGTGCAATCTCTGCAGTGCGGATTGCATCTTCTTTGGTCATCTGCTTTTTCTGACTCAAGAAAGGAGGCCTGACAAGCTGAAGCAGACGCTGTAACAAGAACATTAATATGTAAATACATTGCATAATTAATCAAATGTCATTTGTACTAACTATTCAATTAATATCTTTAACTAACTTCATTACACTCGGATTCAATCCTGTATCCTTTATCCACCATCACTCCATCATTAAACTCGCATTTATTTAAGATTCCTGATTTATTTACAATATGTTTATCTGATGCTCGACCACCATAAGATGCACTTATTTCAGTTATAAGTCCAGAAGGAGTTATTCCAATATTAAACTTGGCTGTATTGTTTTTTTTTATATTGAGAGTACATATGTCAATATTCTACATTTTAAACATTTACATTTTTCAATCACAGTTTCAGCACAGTCGAATATTAATCTTGTATTTTTATATTTTTGGAATGATTTAGGTAGGTTGCTACGGATCATTTCGATATCAGGCCAAGGAATAATAACTTTGAGTACTCTACTCAGCATGGGGCACATATTATTAAAATAATTAGAACATGTCTGCCTGTTTATACCAAACAAAACACCAATGGCTCTAAATGACATATTTTGTTTAATTTTTACCATTGTCAAAATAACTCTGTCTCTTACAGATAACATTTTCTTATTTGTTGGAGCATCTAAGGCCAATTCACTAACACAAGTCACCAATGTTTCTAAAAGTTCTATTGAATGAATACCCGTAAAAGTAAATAAATACATATCACTACTAAGTAAATCTGAGAGGGTTAATTGCTTTAAAGCTGATCTATCCTCTTCCCACATAGGAAGAAAATTTATTTGATTGCACTTTTCCAAAGGTTCTTTGTCACAAAGAATGTCAGCTAAACTCCAATCTTCTCGGGGACGATAATTTCTGTAATCCACTAAATTGACTTGTGTCGATGAAGTCTTGACATGATGATGACTGTTGTTATCAGTTATATTATTGTCCTCAAATTTAGTTTTTTCATTCTCAACAGCAAGTCCAAGCTCTTTATTTGATTCCACTATTTTCCTGTGTCTAATAACAGCCCTATTTTCTCGAGCAATTGTTTTTTTTATTTGCACTAATGGTACTTCTTTATCAGAGCTTATTTTAGGAGTATTCTGAGACGGTACGGCATAAGGAAACAACTTCTGCCTTTTAGAATCTGGAACAATAAACATAATCTCGTTATCTGACGAGAAACTCGCCTTGGCGTAAACTAAATGAATAACTTATGAAATACTTATAAATATAATTTATGTAAAATGAAATAAAGAAAACATAAATATACTTACTGCCCGGAAAAAAGTTTGAAGTTTGAAAATGATGAGAACAAACTCTCATTGATGGTGAAATTGGCTTGCCTATTCTTAAAGCAGTCTTCCATTTTTTCTTCATTATTTTGTCTTTTGGGAATAAATGAAAACTTATTCCCGTATCTCCGTAAGTACTACATTGAGGAACGCAACAATATTTCGTATTTCTGCTTTTATTAGCAACAGGTTTCTTTAAATAATCGTGATCCATCTGAATAATCTAACATAACCTCAACAAATAAACAAACAAAGTGTCGTTCTTAGACAGTTTCTAAATTTCGCCGCCAGAGGCGTGCGGATAATCTTTGCTTCGCCAATATATTTTACAATATATGTTAATAACGTGGCATACGTCTCTGGGACGTATGATTATCTTTAACGCCATCTCGTACATGATTATCTTTCTAGGGTTAATGCAATCAAATTAGAATTCAAAATTAAACTACAATGATGATATAAGATTGAAACTATAATTTTGTTTATGGCATCAATTACAAAGTAGGTAGCTGTTACAAGATAAAAAAAATATATAATATCCTACTCGGTGGTAGGCCATAACATCGGCCGCCGGCAGAAGTTACCACCCACCAGACAAAGTCTTGCCGCCAAGCGATTTGTCGTGTTCCGGCATGATGTCTGGTGAAGCCGTACGGAGGACGGGTCTGAGCAGTTGTGTTGCGATGTATGCCGGGTACGATGCGCCAGATGTTGTTGTGTTGGGAGTTTGGTCGTGGAGGGTCTTCAGATCAATCTCCCTTTGGCGCAGCATCGTTTGTCGTGTTGTTGGGTTTAACATTGCATCTCCTCGCTCAACTGCCGTCTTCCTTCCTTAATAAACTAGCGCGCTTTACCATCAACGATCGCATCACTGCTTACCATCAGGCGGGATTGCAGTCAAGAGCTAGTTTACTATTATTAAAAAAAAATCATTTGATTTAGTGGATATAAGCAATTAAGCATTTACCAGCTCCCTAATCGGCGAACACATTTTTGTCAAATGATTGCGACTAGTTGGGATCGTTTGGACCGAATACACCAATGGGCGGCCCGAACGATACCAACTGATCCCAACTAGTGGCATTCATTTGACAAAAATATGTTCGCCGATTAGGTTGCTGATCCATGGCAATCATTGATGTAGCAAACTCTTTTTACAGATAACCTACTTCAGGGTGGTCGACCGTCTAGGACAGGGTCGAGGCCCTATCACGACGATTATTCGCGGTGGTCTTAGGAAAAAATATATAAATGTACGCATCAAATCAGGCTACAGGCTTCCCATTTCCGTCAATATATACGTTGGTTGTGAAAACAAACAGCCCAGTACATTCAGGACTACGCGAATGATACCTTTATCTACAACAACTGTTACTACTACTAAAGGTGCTGTTACTAATGGTACTAAACCTACAACTAGTCCTAGTGGTAATGATACTGCTACTGAAATAGATGCCACTATTCCTGGTGAAGATGGCACTACAGCTACAAGAAATAATGACGATCCTGGTAAAGTTACTGGTGAAACCACTGTTAGTGACATTGGAGAAAGTACAACAGAGTCCGATGAAGCCGGTACAACGGAATCAGACCCAGAATCGTAGTGGTAGCAGAAAGTTATTACTTTTTTGAATTATGTGTTTCATTTTAACGATTTATTTACACTTTATCATTTCTAATATTAAGGAGTTGCTATGTGGATTTATGTGTATTGAGACCTTTTCTGGTGATTTAATTTCAAAATGACGGGGATGGCAATTCATTATTTATGCAGACTTCTATAGCATGAAGAAGCTGAATTCTCGAAAAGGCAATAGGAATTGTTGGGGTCACCAGTGTTGTGTCCTCTTATATTAGTTTAACTTGTGTACCATGGACTCCTCAATGAAACTCCGTATACGCATAACTATTTATATTTGAGACACATACAATCTGTACAGAGGTTATTGATCGACTGGCTTTATAAATCTACTTATCTGTAATTGAGTAACGTGAGTCGTGTGATCTCATCATACTAAAAAAGGAAATGTGCTGCAGGCACAATATGAAATCCATTTTGAGGAATAGGGTGACTATTGGGCGCTTAAAAAATTAAAATATTCACGGATTATTGTTATTTATCGCTAAAAGTGAATAACCTTTATTTAACCTCTAATTATGACTTCTTTGGATCTAAAGCAATAAATCCTTTGCAATAAAATATATATACGCTCAGACACACTTGTTTGCAACTGTCAAGAGTGACAAGTTGTATAATCAATAAATATCATCTCAAATTCTGCAAACATTCGGTTACTATACTTAGCGATTAGCGAAATTAACAGCAAATAAAGATATAACATAGGAATTGCTTCGTCCCAACTTGTAAAAACGACTCATAAAATAGTCCAGATAAAGTTTTTGTTCGTATTGTTTACTCTATGACACTAATGACTGACACTGACATGACACCATTGAAATTTTTCTAACGTCAATTTTTATTTTCAACAGAAATTATTATTTTTGGTAAAAGGGCTTAGTAATATTATGCCAATAATGACGTTAACGCAACGAAGTTACTCGTAAATTTAAATAATGAATAGAAATATAATGACTACATAAATTTTAAAAATATTCAAATTAGTTTCTCAGAACGCTCTATACTATCGAAATCTTAAATAAAAAATGTGTTTCGAAAAAAATGTCCAAAGCCCATTATAAAAATTAGACGGGAGAGAGATCTGAGGAGCAATTCTCGTAATTTTAAGAACGTTTCAGTCTGATCACAGTGTCAGTGTGTCAAAACGTCCTCGAATTTCCCTACATTTTGACAAGCTTTTGTCATTTGCTTGCTGAGATGAGACTGCGAATAGATTTTGAACATGAAAAATTACGAGAATTGGCCTTTAGGTGCAGGATCTATGATTTTTTTTTATTTTTCATTTCCAACTCTATGGTATTGTCGTGGACGCAAAATTGCACGCCCAAAAATATGGAAAAACGTACATGCTAAAAACAATTGACGAATAAATTTAAAACCTAAGTTTTCACAAACCTTATCTCTGTAGCTAAACAATTTAGAGCATTTCCATATTAATAGCTTTTGCACAGTTAGCGCAGTGGTTAAGTGATTACTGTCGCTGCGTGTCATGGAACAAATATTTCTAAGACCTCCTACAGGTAATTGTTCCGGGTCTGGCTGTTTGTGTGTATGAATCATTAAATGTTTGTAAGAGCAGCTTACAAACATTTAATGATTCATATACACAAACCTTGATCTCAAAATCGCCACCATCCAGCAGTTCATGAAGCGTCTTTCCAAACGCTTCTTTGACACTGCTGCCAAGCACCGCAATCCCCTGATAGCAGCGGCTGCTAACTATATCTATACCCTCCACCATCTCCAAGCTTCGCCGTCCACGGCATGCCCTCGCAGATCCCGATGACCCGATAACCCCCCTCCAAGAGGACAATAGGGCTACTAGCACAATACATAAAAGATCGACCTACCGACCTTGCCACCGAGGCCCATCGCGATGCATTCAACGTAGTAGCCGATCCAGCCGTCCCTTGCTGTTCTCTCCAGCGACGCCCTGAGCCGAGGTTCGTACCCCACAGGGGGTGCCCTTTGGGTGTAGTCTCTGAGATGCCCTGGTTGGAGGCTTTAAATTCATTTAAGGCAGCCACAGGATAGTCCGGTTAAGTAGTCACGTCCTCTCAAGGTCAACTACGAGATGCCATGATGGAACAAAAAAAAAAGTAAGTGCAGCCACGACAAAGGAGAAATTCTTAATGTGGGGCAATGATTTTAATAGAAAAGAAATATCGTGTTAGGCATCTACGGATTTAATAGAGGTCAATGGGAAATTAGATCCGCTTCACCGCCCTCCGCGGCAGTACGCGGTGCCGTGTGTGAATCGCCTTACTCTTTCACTTAAGATCTATTGAATGAATTTAGATGTATGTAATTTAGTAGACAGATTTGGCACGAAGATAATTTATAACCAGGATTAACATCTAGGATACTTTTTACCCCGATATTCCCACGGGATAGAAATATAATAGTGAAACCCCGGGTCGCAGTTAGTATGTACTTACATAATAGGTATAAGTATTGGGCCGAACATAAAGTTCATTTTCTGGGATGTTGGTAGAATAGACACTAGTAGTGGGAACTTAAAAAAAAGTTAATTTTTATATGGTACAAGTAAAACCTTATGAAATTTTGGTCTCAAGATACATTCCAATGCACGTACGGACAACAGCAGGTCAAGCTACCCGAAATTGTCAGATATTCCTAATCAACGTTGAGCCTTAATACTTTATAAATAAAGTTCTTCTTCTTCTCAGCCTATGGATGTCCACTGGTGGACAAAGGCCTCCCCCAACGCTTTCCATGCTGACCGGTCTTGTGCTACCCGCATCCATCGGCTTCCCGCGACCTTTACCAGGTCATCGGTCCACCTTGTAGGGGGCCTCCCTACGCTGCGTCTTCCAGTACGTGGCCGCCACTCCAGAACCTTACTGCCCCATCGGCCATCGGTTCTACGAGCAATGTGCGCTGCCCACTGTCACTTAAGTTTAGCGACTCGCAGAGCTATGTCGGTGACTTTGGTTCTTCTGCGGATCTCCTCATTTCTGATTCGATCACGCAGAGAAACTCCGAGCAAAGCTCTTTCCATTGCCCTTTGTGTGACTCTGAGCCTTCGTATGAGGCCCAATGTGAGCGATCACGTTTCAGTTCCGTAAGTCATCACTGGCAACACACACTGGTCAAAGACTTTAGTCTTGAGACACTGTGGTATCTTGCACGACGAGAAGATGTATTGTAGCTTCCCGAACGCTGCCCAGCCGAGCTGGATTCGACGAGACACCTCTTTCTCGAAGTTGGACCTACCTAGTTGGACTGTTTGTCCCAGGTATATATACTCGTCAACAACTTCGAGTGCAGAGCAACCAACTAGAATTGGAGTGGGTGCGACATGAGAGTTCGACATGATCTTCGTCTTATCCATGTTCATCTTTAGACCCACTTGCTGGGAAGCTTTGCTGAGGTCATTGAGCATTTTGCCCAAGTCTTCCAGGGTCTCAGCCATAATAAAGTTGAAAATCTAATAAAGAAATCTGACAGATTGTAGTAGATTGATGTGCTGTCGTCTGTGCAATGCTGAGGCTTAATCAAATTCCCATGCCTCTAAACACAAGTGGAGGGTGTATAAACAGAACACAAAGAGAACCACAAAAAATATATCCAAGTGCCTTTGCACAGGATATATCCAAGTGCCGTTGTGTAAAAGACCCTACTGGCAACCTGCTTTGGAGAAATGGCGCTCGTACTACCACAAGCTGCTAAATAAGCAGCACTAAGAGGTGCAGACACCGGAACTCCCTTCGAACTTTGGTTTAGTGCCCCTGATAACGCCTGAGTAGGTCCACACGGCTCTTCGTCGCATGGCGAATCGGAAGGCTGTCGTAGCTGACGGAGTCCCCATTGAGCATGGCCATGTTAACGAACTTTCTGAACCGCGTGCTCTGCTCATGCTGAGTATTATCACTCCAGTCTTCATAGGCAAGAGCTCGGTACAGGAGTGTGGTAACTACCGCGGTATAAACTCAATGTGGCGAAAACGGTGTACATGGCCAGCAACATCACAGGCGGCGACATGGTTGAGTGCACAGACCAATTTAAATACTTGGGGTCTGTGGTCCACGCATCCGGCGACATTGATTGCGACGTTAAGGCATGCATTTCCGCAGCTTGGGCAAAATGGCGTGAGTTGACAGGTGTCATTTGTGACCCCAAAATGCCGGTTAAGCTTAAGGGACACTTTTCAATGCTTCCTATCTCATTTTCTCTTACTTTAAATATTATGAATTTGTGTCTTGTCTCTTTTCCGGTCGATTTTTCGTTTCCTTGACTTTCAAAATCACAACTATGGTAATAAAGTTTTCACTTTGAAATTGTTTTAAATTTGAAGTATTTTCACTTTAAACTCGGGTTCTTGCTCAAAATGTTGCAAGTTTGTATCCTGTAAAAACGGCACTGGTGAATTTTCTGTAGGATGCATCTTTTAGGGACTTTAAGTAAATAAACTCAAAGAATTTCGATTTTATTTACTACAAATCAGCACAGTTTTATTTTTCTCAACTAGACATTTTAAACAACTGTCCAGTTAATTTACAGTATCGAAATATCTTGTGAAAAGTGAATAATACTTAATATTAAGGCTCATTCTACGCATTAATAATCAGAATTGTTAGTACCGAACGTAATGTGATTTCTTCTTATTCTGCTTCTTTGGCTTCGCCTTTTCCCATTACGTGGGGTCGGCTTTCCTGGCGCCACTTATTCAGCTGGTATGCGTCGTGATCTGAAAGCCCCAACTGCTTCATATCCTTGCGGACATTCGTATTCTATGTAGTGGGGACCTTCCCCTCCCTCTCGTCTTTGTAGATATTAAAAGTAATACGACGGACAATAATGATTGCAGTTATGTTTTCGATAACCTCAAATAAAACTGTCCCAATGTCCTATGAGAATCAATTTGTTTCAGACGTAAACATGAATGTTCCGATTAACAGCTTTTAAAGTTTCCTCCAGTAGCTGGAAACTTTTTCAACTCCTTTGCAACATGGCGCTAAATTCACTTCTGTATTTACAAGTTAGTCGCAGTTAACTATAACTTCGTCTCTAAAAGTGTCCTGTTCCAAGTGAAATAAAACTGGACTTACAAGTAGTTCTTTGAGATTTCTCAACCTCATCTCTTTGAAATGTTTCTCTTGTTTTCGGTTCGAATCTGCAACCAACTTGTAAGTCACGGCCGATACCTCTAGGCTACCATTGCCCGTCTGGAGAGTAGTTGGATAGAACTTATAAAGCTCATTTAAATAAAATAATAATTCATACGAGTACATTATTTATTGCGGTATCTAGGCTGTCGAGTAACCGAATTTTTCGAACATTTGAAAAAATGGATTACAAATTTTCTTCAAATATCTTATTATTATACAATATGTAAAGAAAACCCTGTTCGGCCCACAAGGATAATAAAGATTAGGTAAACTCTTGTCCAAATATGATATAAAATTTTACGTAATCATCATAGAAACAATACTAATGAATTTTGAAATAATCTTTTTTTCCCGCGTATTAATTCAAACTTCCCCGAAATTTAGTAATGTTTAAAAAAGTGACAACACCGGTATTATTATGAGCGAATAGCGATGCGACCACGTGCCGCGTGCCCTGCCCCCCGCCGCCCGCGGAAGGGTTGCTTACTGCAAATGTATTAAGTTACCTCTTTTTGCGAAATATTATTTATTTTTTTAGGGGGATCTTTTTTTTTAAGTTTAGCCCGGCTTTGTATCCATCGGACAGGGTTTTCTTAACATATTGTATACAGTATGTTAAGGAAACCCTGTCCGACCCGTGAAGGTGTTGTTAGGTATCAATAACTAATTTTACTAATGGATACAAAACCGGGCTAAACTTAAAACAAAAAATCCCCCTAAAAAATAAATATTATTCCGCAAAAAGAGGTAACTTAATAAATGTGCGTTAAGCACCCTTCCGCGGGCGGCGGGCGGCAGGGCAAGCGGCACGTGGTCGCATCGCTATTCGCTCATAATAATACCGGTGTTGTCACTTTTTTAATAATTACCAAATTTCGGGGAAGTTTGAATTAATTCGCGGGAAAAAAAGGTTATTTCAAAATTAATTTGTATTGGTACTATGATGATTACATAAAATTTTATATTATATTTGGTCATGTGTTTACCTAACCTTTATTATCCTTATGGGTCGGACAGGGTTTTCTTAACATACTGTATATGGATTATTCTAGAAGGCTTGGTACGGGGTGCTACAAGGAGTAACCGTCGAGTTGCGGTGTAATAATTGAAACTGACATGATTTCGTAAATACGCTGCTAAGTAATGATTGTTTGTTTGACATACAACAACTGCATCCCTCATTACGGAGAGTAGGGATGTATGTATGTTTTAAAATACTAGATACTGAAAAAAAAAACATCTATAAAAAAAGAGAAAGACATCACAATTTTAATTGTAATAATACAATTATAATTGTATTATTACAACATTTTCACACGACCCATTGAATCTAGAACGTAGTTAAGTTAAACAAACATGAATGTTAATAATAATAAATATTTGAGCTATAGCTCATCTATATATATAAAGAGAAAACACCGTGTAGAGTATACTGCAATTGATATAATTTCTTTCGATCGAATAGTCAACCATGTGTATTAAAACTTTAATCTTAATATTTATTATACGTGAAATGAAAGCAGTGGAAGCAGGGAATAATACGCAGTCTAATGGTACATTTCCCGAAGAAGATATTTTAAAAACCGAAAACAAGACTTTGGAGCAATCAGTGAACCGTTACAGCAAAATAGAAGCTTTAAGAGAGAATGAGTTAAAAGATACAGGTGGTTACTGCCGGTCTTTTAATAAATGCTTCGACTGTGTAAAAAGTTTACGATTTTCATGTGGCTGGTGTCATAACTATGGATGCACAGATATTCCTGAAGAAATATGTCCATTTGCTGAGATAGAAACTGAAAGATTCAATATAGCTGGGGTAACAAAAGCTTGTCCATATGTCGAACACAAGGGGCCTTTGATTATCCCAGAGGGTATAAGAACTAAGATAAAAGTTAAACTATATGTACCAAATCCAGAAATTTATGATAAAGCAATTATATGCAAGATCAGGGTTCGAGACAGGATGATTCATCTTAAAGGAGGGGTAGTTAATGATATCGTGCATTGTAATCCTGTTGTATTGCACTCGTTTGATAGATCATACGGTGAATTAGATACTGGTTATCTAACCGTGATTTGGGGCGGAGCGCAACCATATTCAAATCATATTCCGTTGACGGTGTATAATTGTGAAACAATGGCTGGTTATTGTGAAACCTGCAGCAAAATCCCAGCTGAATATAGATGTAGATGGTGTGATTCAATAGACAAATGTGTGATTGAAGAAAAATGTGTCAACGGCAGCTTCAGTTTGTCTCTGAACAGGTTGCCTTGTACGCATAGAGTGAGAAACTGGAAGACTCTTGAACATTTAGTATGAGTATTAAAAATAAAGAAATGTTAGGGTTAAAAAAAAAAAAAAAAACAAAACACCGAAGTAACTTTGACATTTAATGTTGTCGGCTTGCCTTGATGAATTGTGTGCGTACTTCATACTCGTATAAATGCAGCAATAATATGTATTTTTCCATCTATATTTTAAATCACTACAATATTATAAAACAGTCACTTTTTCTTTCTCTATGTCCCTTTGTATTTTTTTTTTAAATAATTATAAACTAGCGCTTGACCGCAATCCCGCCTGATGGTAAGCAGTGATGCGATCGTTGATGATAAAGAGCGCTAGTTTATTAAGAGCCTATTCACTCAGAAAAACTGAGCGAATAGGAAGGAAGACGGCAGTTGAGCGAGGTGATGCAATGTTAAACCCAACAACACGACCAATGATGCTGCGCCAAAGGGAGATTGATCTGAAGACCCTCCACGACCAAACTCCCAACACAACAACATTAGGCGCATCGTACCCGGCACACATCGCAACACAACTGCTCAGACCCGTCCTCCGTACGGCTTCACCAGACATCATGCCGGAACACGACAAATCGCTTGGCGGCAAGGCAAAACTACGTAACGGATTTTGATGCGGTTTTCTTAATAATAAGTTTCATAATAAGTTGTCGTATAGAAAGATATTTCAGAAGATAATTAAGGGCCTTAGTCTCATTTAGTAGCGTAAAATGGTCACTTTAGGAAGCTAATTTCTAATTAACGGCTTGGTTTTGAGATTTGAAAAAAATATATCTTGTCTATTGATTCATATACAACATTTACTAAAGATGATTTTTTCGTAGGATTTTGCCTTTTGCCTTAAAAAAATAGTTACCAAAACGCTATTTTTGGCTAATATTCGTTATTACTTCTAAACGGCATTGATGTGTGGAAATATTTTTACACTGAAAAATTCGCGGTTAGAAGTGCTACAGATATGCAAGAGCGTATTTAAATCCATCAACATTTGCCAAGAAAATATCCTTATTTTGAAACATAGGTTTAGAGGTGCTCTGCGCGGGCGTGGGCGGCAGTCGTGCGTTAGCATTCAGACGGGAGGGTTGTGTCGCTTGCTGCTCTGCTCCGGCTATCGCCGACTATGCGTGGTTGTCTGTGTGAGTGCAAATATTTACGAGCGAATCGTGTCAGTGTACGTTCATAGATTAGCTCGCAAATGAGAATTGAAGATGCGTCTGGTGGCGTAAGTATCTATCTACCTATACTCTTGTATTTATACCTACATATTACTGTATTTTTCTTTATAATTACTATTAGCTTTTGTAACCATTTTTCTTTTACAATTGAAGTTAAACAATTACGAATTGTTCCAGGAAATCTAGAAAGAAATCTTTAGACTTGAAAGGCAATAATCCGACTAACTACATCCGCTGATAATATAGAAGACTCTATTCAGGTAAGTAAACACTCGCACTTAGATTATAATTTATAGGTTTGTAAGGAGATTTAAAAATAAAAATCTTATTAGAAATTTACGTAACTTGAAAATGTGATTTTTTGTTTATGGTGATATAAACCAAAAATTAGGACTCAATTAAAGGTTTTGGTGTAAAAACAGTTTTACAAAAAGTTTTGAGTTGATAGGACTTTTAGTTTTTGCGATATTAGCAAAAATGTGTAATAAAAACTCTTACTTGGATTATTTTAAATGATTCTTCCTGTAAATATTTCATTTCTATATGTAATTGTTTAAAGTAGCCGAAGCCGATGGACGCGGGCTGGCGGGCTTGGAATGTCACAGTTATCAGTAAATTTTTTTGACGTCCTCCGTGGCGCAGCGGTCAACACGCCTGCCTGCGACGTGGAGGCCGCGGGTTCGATTCCCGGCCAGGTCATGATGGAAAACGATCTTTTCCTGATTGGCCTGGGTCTTGGATGTTTATCTATATATGTATCTATTATAAATATAGTATCGTTGAGTTAGTATCCCATAACACAAGTCTCGAACTTACTTTGGGGCTAGCTCAATCTGTGTGATTTGTCCGTATATATACAGTATGTTAAGAAAACCCTGTCCGACCCGTAAGGATAATAAAGGTTAAGTAAACACATGACCAAATATGATATAAAATTTTACGTAATCATCATAGTACCAATACAAATGAATTTTGAAATAACTTCCCCGAAATTTGCTAATTTTTAAAAAAGTGACAACACCGGTATTATTATGAGCGAATAGCGACAGCGATGCGACCACGTGCCGCGTGCCCTGCCGCCCGCCGCCCGCGGAAGGGTGCTTAACGCATATTTATTAAGTTACCTCTTTTTGCGAAATAATATTTATTTTTTTAGGGTGATTTTTTTTTAAGTTAGCCTGGTTTTGTATGCATTAGTAGAATCAGTTATCGATACCTAACAACACCTTCACGGGTCGGACAGGGTTTTCTTAACATACTGTAGGATATATATATATATAAATATATATATATATATTCTGTTTTTCACAAATAATATTGTAATAACATTTTTCGACTTACAGAAAAGAAGAGAAAGAAACCAATCGACAGAACTTAAAAGTTTAATTTGCTTTTTAGGTCGAACACTAACGCAGTTGATTCTAGGTCAGACATCCATACAGAATGTCGTCAAGAAAATGATAATATTATATATCTCTATGTGCACAAAAAAACGATGCAAGTTCCATCATCATCATTCAGGTAAAATTATGCCTGCATGTCCTACAACCTATATTTTTAGTTTACAAATATATCATATACCTGTAAAATTATTTTTTTGTTAATTCTTAATTAATTTTTCTTGATAAATTCTTAATTCCTTGACATAAATCTCTAACAGTGTTGCAAGGGTTAATTAAAATGTATGTTATATCTTTTTTTAGCTCAAAATATCACCAAAACCTCAACAAATCTCAAGCTTGTTTCATCGAAGGGCGACGCATAATTAATATTGCTTACTTTTATTCAGAACTAAAGAAAATTGCCAAGCACGGAGAATTATAGACTGTGGTTTAGGATCTGTAGATATTGTTGGAGAACGACAAGTGGGACTACATTCCCTATTTATTTTTAAATGCCGTATGTGTATGGAAACATTTTGCACATCCTACAGAAATCAATATCAGCTGTGCAGTTGTAGGAACAATAGAAATAGACTGTGGCCATTCTCAACTGCAAGAAATTTCTGCAGCTTTAGATATGCCTATAATCTCGCATGTTATTTATTGGATCGAAGAATTAAAATTTACAGATTTTAAAATAACTCGTGTTTTATTTGAAACCTCATTACGACGAAGTACATTCAATCCGACGTCACTGACACAGTATAAATAGGGTACTATCTCTTTATGGAAAACGGCCGAAACTACGCGCTTTGTAATCTCAAGGCATCTATATAAAGCACGGTTAGCGCAGCGGTTAAGCTATTGACTGCTGCGCTGCTTGTCGCGGGTTCAATTCCCGCGCGGAACAAATATTCAGAACATGTCCTACAAGTAGTTGTTCCGGGTCTGGCTGTTTGTGTCTGTGAATTTATATGTTTAAAAATGCACCCACGATAAAAGTAATTTCTAGTGTGGTTCAACGTTTTTTTTTTTTTTTAATAAAAATATCACAGTGCCTAGTGCGCGTTTGGTTTACGTTAACGCGATGAACTCGTTTATGTTATTCGCATTAGTAATTAATTCAAGGACACTGCAAAGACATGATACTCATATACTGAAAAGTAGTGAAAAAAAAATTCAAATATGTTGAATCGGTAGATATTACCATCTACCATTATTTTTTATGTGAATGTTATGATATATTATAATGTGTGGGTACTTGTTTTCCAAATGTCTGTCAGTCTGCGATCGGCCATTAAACTGTGTAACGAGCACTCCTTGATTTTATTTAAACATTGATCAAGAATACTAAAAATATATTATAGTACGATATTACCATTTATTAATGCAAAATATACATTTATCGTCTTGCATCCATACCCCCGTCTGAAATCGTAGGCACAAATCGCGACCTACACGCGGCTTGTCTGCATCTCTGGATATTCTCTGATTGTCGTTTTAGTTTAGCGCGCCACCGCGCGCATTTTACGAATTCGGGAGTACGGCGTTTAGCTCCGCCCACATGCACAAGGTCATTGAGGCTACTATAACCGTTAAGGGCCAGGCTCGAGTCGACAAAGCGTTGTGTACACGCGCGCCTCAAAGTGATGTCAGCACATCGCGACGGAGTCCACGAAAACCGATTCCTCACCTCATAAAAGAAACCGTGGCCCTAGCCCATAGGCAAGTGAAGAGACACGGTTGGATTTTAGTCAGTAAAAGTCTGTCACGCCCTTTCGCTCCGCTCAGAGTGCGAGAGGTGTTTTTGATCCCAAATGAAAAAAAAAAGGTTCTTATCACAAAGTTTCTAATGATTAAAAAAGAGTGCCCGTGGAGTTTCTTATATGTTCTTCATTATACACTTTTGAATGGGCAACTAGCTTTATCTTTCTGACTGACACTGACAAATCAAAAGTGAAGTGACTGTAAGTGTTTGTAAGGAGTTTTGGCGGGAAAGTCAAGCTGAGTGTCACGCTTATTTTTCATTGAACCTTTAAAATTATTTATAGTGTTGTTTACTAAATAAAAGTGCGTGATTTATGTAGTAAAAAGTGCATTCAGTAAATAATGCATAAAGAACAGAGAAATATCGCAGCATAGTGGCCACATTATGACTTTGTCTCAAACCTCCATCGTAAGACGGGTCACGCGGCCGTCTTTTTCGACATGAACAATTCATTACGTGACATTGGCTAAATGCACAAACCGTGCGAAGCCATAAAAGAAAGAAAGAAAGTGTTTGTAATTGCTTTATTTGACATGAATGCTTTCAGTTTGAGTTGTTTTACGAAGGTTCTAATCAGGAAGGTTCTAATCACGAAGATCTAATCGCGCTGTTTCTATAATCACGAAGTTTTCTATCACGAAGTTTCTAATCACTTAGGTTCTACTTCTAATCATGGAGTTTTTAATCATGAACGTTGTAATCACGGAGTTTCTAATCACAGAAATAGTGAAAAGTTCTTTCTAACATCTATGGTTCAATCCTACCTAAATAACAAACCAAAAAGTTTAACATCTTTGAGTATAATACCGATGCGGACAACATTAATTTTGCGGCAAATGCAATATGTCTTCCGGAAGTTTCCAATTTACACAAACCTACCGTAAATCTGTGGAAGCTTTTGTCTCGAAAATTTTAAATATTACCGCCCGAACATCGCTACAAGAACTTGTACCATTATACTTTAAGGGCCGAATGATTTATTTTATTTAGAAGTATTTGAGAAAATCACTTAAATAAGAATTGGAGCATTTCCCTAATTTTTATATCGAAACCCTGAATGTAAAATATTATATTTGTGAAGTTCGTCGCATATCCAGATGAGATGAGAATCACGTGCATTGTTGAGTTTTTGATAAAAAAATATTAACTCAAAACAGCATTTCTGTTTATTATTAACATTTACAAACGGTTAGTGTTCAGGTACTATAGGCATGTTTTTAAAGACATAGGACTAAGATATTTTTAAGTATTTATTTAAACACTTACTTGCAAGCCTAATGCGGTATACTATCGGCATCAATTACCAACTTTTTTTTATAAACTCTTGCTTGACCGTAATCCCGCATGATGGTAAGCGTTTCCACAGGGATCGGTTCTGGGACTGCATCTGTGGAAAATCAGGTACGACTGGGTGCTACGCGCCGACCTCAATATCGGCGTCAGAGTAGTTTGTTACGCTGAGGACACGCTAGTTCTGGCACGAGGGAGGTCGCACCAGGCGGCGGCTGACGCAGCGACCTTCGGGGTTATGACAATCGTCAACAGGATCCGGCAATTGGGACTCGAGGTGGTCCTGCAGAAGTTCGAGGCCATGTGCTTTCATGGTCCTCGGAATGCGCCACCGTCGGGTTCCTACATAACGGTAGGATGGGTTCACATCGCCGTCGGGTCGAAGATGAAGTACCTAGGACTTATCCTCGACAGCCTGTGGAGCTTCGAGGAGCACTTCTGACGTTTGGCACCCGGACTGGAACAGGCCAGGACTGCCCTGAGGTGGCTTTTCCCCAATCTAGGGGGACCAAACGCCTCCTATCGGAGGCACAACGCGGGGGCCGTGCGGTCCATGGCCCTTTACGGGGCACCAGTGCGGGCGCGGTCGCTAAGGAAGCGACCAACCCGATGCCTCACCGCGTCCCAGAGGATCACGGCTGTTCGGCTGGTCCGGCGATACCGCACCGTCTTCGCTGAGGCCGCGAGCCTCCTTGCCGCCATGGGATCTGGAGGCCAAAGCCCTCGCCTACATGTGGGAGTGGCGAGAGGAGGCATAATGCCGGGGCATAACTCCGCTGCCGCGACAAATCGCGGTACGGCGGACAGAGCTGCGGCGAGATCTCATGGCGACATGGTGAGTGTGATTGTCGCAATTAAATCAGTGTTGGGCACGCCGCAATAGCGGCGGTAAGTCCCCTCTTTGAGGAGTGTCTAGAGAGGCGCCACGGCGCCCTCACCTTCCGTCTGACGCCACCGGCCACGTTTGTTTCGGGAGGTTCCAGTTTCGTATAAGGCGGGAGGAAACACCAGGGTGTCACCATTATGTGGATCGCCCTGAGCACAGGGTGGAGCATATGAGGAGGTCTGCCTGGCTTGGGTAGAGCACCGCCATGTCCCCGTAGCTGCAATCGGCGGTGATCTTTCGCTTCCCACCCTGGTCCAGACCATGGTCCGGAGCGAAAGTGCATGGCAGGCCGTCACCTCCTTCTGTGAAGCAGTGATGCTGGCAAAGGAGGAGGCGGAGCGCTTGAGGCAGCGGGAATCCCACCGCCCTCATGCCACTACACACCGCAGGAGACGCCCTGATCGGGAGACGACATCGAACTCCCATCAACCGTAGGCGCGGGCTTGCGGGCGGTGAACAGTGGGCAGCTCGCCGCCCGGTAATGACCAGGCCCGAGTTGATGGCGCGTTGTATTTCACGCGCGTCTCAAAAAGATGCCAGCACATCGTGACGAGGTCCAGGAAGACCGATGCCTCCTGGGTCAGGGTTGCGGGTTGGTCAAAAAAGAAACCGTGACACAGGCAAGTGAAGAAATGCAGCTGGATTTTAGTCAGTAAAAGTCTGACACGCCTTTCCGCACCACACAGAGCGGGAGAAGTCATTTGATGATTTCCCATCCCAACAAAAAAACAGAAGTAAGCGTTTACAAGAAACATTTCTATACAACCGTTTAGAATCCCTATTTATCCCTAGGGAATTAATTTTCTAAAATCCCTTGTCTTGTGCTCACTTCCGTTATATGTATAAGAAAAACAAGGATTTAATTACTTTGTGTTTCTATTTATTGTTGTTTAACAACTTGAGGAAGAGATAAAGCAAGCATTTTCTACAATATTGGTTACAAGATCGGGTTATACGAAATCAAATAAAAACACAAAAACAGAAACGCATAAACAGTAAAGGTATACCAGTATTGAGCCTTTTATCATAATGAGAATAGCACCAATATCCGTAGGCTGAACTCTTTTCTATCTGTGCCGAAACAAGATCTAGTAAAGCGAGAAAATTGAACAGATGCTACAGAAACGGCTGCCTCACCAGGTTACATTACTATTGAGAACAGAAAGAAGTACATAGATCGGAGAAAGTGCTGATTCGGCAGTTTGCTGTGACATCGATATAATAACAATCAACGTTTTTATATTTGTCCTCTATGCATTCCGAAGCCATTGGTCAGATTGTTATGAAACTTTTGTAGTCTATTCAGGTAATGCTTATGAGGGGCATTACAATGCATTTAGTGCAGCTAGTGTAATATGAATGTTGGTTAAAGAAGATAGGTTTTAGACTTAACGAGCGAATGTTTAAATGTTGTTTGTGTTTTCATCAATACTGCGTCAAACTCTTTTCGTGTAATCAGAGACAGAGCATTCTTCTGTTGTTATATCTTGCTAGCGGAGATTTCATTAAATGTTCTAAGAATGCTCGCTGGTTTGACGTCGTTGAATGTGGTTGTTCAAACTAAAAACTTATTAGGACATTTTTGATACAAATTGTCGCACAAAATCAACTTAAACTGTATTTTACTAAGGTATAATATGTACTTTAGTGAAGTGTATTCCAAGTTGATTTTTGTTATTTATACTAATAGGTATATAAAGCTGAAGAGTTTGTTTGTTTGAACGCGCTAATCTTAGAAACTACTGATTCTATTTGAAAAATTCTTTAAAAGTGGATAGCCCATTGATACAGGAAGGCAGTAGGCAATATAACATCACGCTGTGACCAATAGGAGCAGAGCATAACATGTTCAAATTACTAACTGTACGCCAACAAAGTCGCTGGCGACCGCTAGTCACTGATAAACAAAGATAGAATATTAATTATGAAGACTGCTAAAGTTTTTAACTTTATCCAAAATACATACAATATTATATTCTGAACTTACTTTATGGAGGAATTTATTTAGTTACCGCCTCCAGCTTTCGTAAATCAAATAAGCACCTACCTACTATCGACTACACGGCATAAACGTCTGGACATTGATTTCTACAAATGGGTTCAGTAAGTGTATTGTCTTGTAAAAATCCTTGGTACTAAGTGGATGAGCAGAGAAAAGAAACCAAGTAAATCAATAATAAAAAATGAATCTTGATCATTATCATCATCTCAGCGTTAATCCGAGCCACATCCGAAGCTTTTTCAGCCTTGGAGTCTAGGGTCCGCTTCACCAGTCTAACTGCTGATTTTCGATATTTTCCGTGAAGCGACTACCGTCTAACCTCCACATCCCGATGGCGATATCGAAGCTTTGCAGTTAGACCAATTGTTGGACTTTTGAGGGTTCTAAGAACCCGTAATGATTGCCATTAGATGTTCATATGACAACCGGGACCAACGGCTTTGCGTGCTTTCCAAGGCACGACCAGACCAGTGCAACTATATAATTATATACCTGGTACTGTACCTGGCGCTGGTACCCAAGAATTTGATATTAGAAGTTTGGGAATACATTTAATCAGAATATGCGAGTATTAATCTTTCAATGCCTAAATTTATAGCCTGTGTTGGTCGTTTACTTAATAAACAGAAACGAAACCAATTTGATAGTCTGAGCGTGTTTGGTCTTCAACATAGAACTAATAATGTTATAGAGTCCTATCATTCTTCACTCCATAAATTTTTAAATAAAAACGTTACAGTATTAGGTTTATTAAACGTATTAGTGGATAATGAGACGTTTACTGAAACAGAGGAACCAAAACACCGTAAAAAAGAACATGTAATCCGAGATGACGATATTCGACACATAATAATATAATATTTAACTGGGGAGATCACAATTGGACGTCTGGAAAAACTGTGATAGATTATTTAATTCTTAACTAGCGACCCGCCCATGCTTCGCAAGGGTGCAATGATAATACTCTTCTATTCTATGTGTAGTGAGTTATGTGCTTCACATTTGCTTTTATTTTCTAATTAAACTGATTTTTATTATTGAGTACCAAAGATTTTATACGGAATCCTGTCATTTAGTTTCGTCGCAGTGGAAAAAGGGTTTCGTTTGTATGGTACTATGGTTGATTTTAAAAAATGAAATTGTCTTTATCAGAAGGCTTGTGCCAAGATTTTATAGTAGGAGGTATTTGTAGTTTAATATATTAAGCTCAGTTGTGCCGTTAGGAATTCAAAAACACATTAAATTAGGCATCCGAACAACTAGTTGATTTCAATGAATCAAATGCCACAGTTGAGTTGCATTCGGAACAATTACTTGATCCATTCCGTTGGTCAATCATGCATACAAATATTTGCATGGCGCGGGGATCGATCCCGCGCCTCCTTGCGGAGCGGCCGCGTTCGCTACCGCAACGCCACGGAGGCTGTCAAATAATGTTTCTCGATGCTGCATTAAAATTACCAACAAAACAAATGGTAGATGGATATAGAAACCATTCTGTAAGTCTTTTCCCAGTAGTAGAATCTTTCAATAGGTTATGGATGTGACATTCATGATAGAATAGAATAAGTAACACGAGTCTCAGAAAAAAACGGACGGATTTCTTATTAGCATAAAACATTTTTCCAAAAAGAAACAATCGACTTCCAAGAAAACGCTGCAAATTAAAAAATAACTAACTTCGGAAGTCGGTGTCTTTGGTTTTTATATACAGTTTGTTAAGAAAACCCTGTCCGACCCGTGAAGGTGTTGTTAGGTATCGATAACTGATTCTACTAATGCATACAAAACCGAGCTAAACTTAAAAAAAAATCCCCCTAAAAAAATAAATATTATTTCGCAAAAAGAGGTAACTTAATAAATGTGCGTTATGCACCCTTCCGCGGGCGACGGGCGGCAGGGCACGGGGCACGTGGTCGCATCGCTATTCGCTCATAATAATACCGGTATTGTCACTTTTAAAAAAATACCAAATTTCGGGGAAGTTGGAATTAATTCGCGGGAAAAAAATATTATTTCAAAATTCATTTGTATTGGTACTATGATGATTATGTAAAATTTTATATTATATTTGGTCATGTGTTTACCTAACCTTTATTATCCTTATGGATCGGACAGGGTTTTCTTAACATACTGTATTTGTTTTGACACCGACTTCTGAAATTAGTTATTTTTCAATTTGCAGTGTTTTCTCGGAAGTCGGTTGTTTCTTCTTGGAAAAATGTTTTTATGTTACACTTTTTAGTTGTGAAAAGTTTTGTAAGAAAACGACGTCGTTTTGTTTCCTTCAATTTTAACCCGTAATTTTGGTTCATAAACGAAACCACTGAACCGATATTTTTTTTTAAAATAATTATAAACTAGCGCTTGACCGCATTTCCGCCTGATGGTAAGCAGTGATGCGATCGTTGATGGTAAAGCGCGCTAGTTTATTAAGAGCCTATTCACTCAGAAAAACTGAGCGAATAGGAAGTAAGACGGCAGTTGAGCGAGGTGATGCAATGTTAAACCCAACAACACGACCAACGATGCTGCGCCAAAGGGAGATTGATCTGAAGACCCTCCACGACCAAACTCCCAACACAACAACATTAGGCGCATCGTACCCGGCACACATCGCAACACAACACTATCCAGCATCCTAGTGGCGTTTCACTCTGCTGCAGTCAGTTAGAATCATTTTGAAACTAGCTGCTAATCTATTCCTCCAAATTCAAACTTGTATTGAATAGTGTTGTTTTAGATTTAATATTATTTTTTTAGTTTTTTATTTTGTTGTATAAATTTTATTAGTTTTGTTTTAATTTAATTTTATTTATTATATGTGTAAGTTTCCACAGTGTATGTTAAATGTATCCTTTCTGCCGCATTAGGTTAAGCAACCTGTAATGGTAGAAAGTGTATGATTAAATAAATAAATAAATAACAACTGCTCAGACCCGTCCTCCGAACGGCTTCACCAGACATCATGCCGGAACACGACAAATCGCTTGGCGGCAAGGCTTTGTCTGGTGGGTGGTAACTTCTGCCGGCGGCCGAGGTTATGGCCTACCACCGAGACCAAACTGAAAGTACCTCTATAAGCCATGCTAGATATGACGCGATGACGCAACTTAAATTCAGTCTCTTGATTTGAATTTGATTGTTGCAAAAGCGTGACGAGTAGGTAGTGGTTGTCCTATATTAAATTCCAATGCTGTACATTTTTGAGGAATTCCCTCGCCAGCCTATGGTCTTCATCATCAGAATTACTGCAGACCATCATTTTAACCCATATAGGTGCACAGTTCTCATCAATATTGATGAATTGAGTCCAAATACAAGGTAGCTACTGAAAATCGTTAAGAAGTTCCCTGAACTTACCTTTGTATTCATCTTCAGCCCCTTAATGAAAGTCACGACCCATCTAGGTGTAAGGTTCTTATCAATACAAATTAATCAAGCACAAACACAAGGTAGCTGCTGTAAACCGTTAAAGAGTTCCCTGAACAGGTCTTGTTTTCATCATCAGAGCCCTAGTTACAGTCACAACTCATCTAGGTGTAAGGTTCTTATCAATACAAATTATTCAAGCACGAACACTAGGATCTCAAGTATGAGTGTGCGGGTTCGATTCCAGGTCAGGCAAGAACCAATGTAACTTTTCTAAGTTATATGGACTTTCTAAGTATATCTTGGACACCAATCACTGATTACAAGGTGAAGGAAAAGATCTTGAGGAAACCTGGACTTTAAGTCTGAAATCGCCAACCCGCATTGAGTAAGCGTGATGATTAGGCTCAAACCTTCTCTGCATGAGAGGAGACCTGTGTCCAGCAGTCGGACGATAAAAAGGTTGATGATGATGATGAGCACAAGGAAGCTGTTGTGAATCGTTGAGGAGTTCCCTCGAATGTCTCTTGGATCCTTCATCAGATCTGTAGCTGACCTTCATGATAACCCACATGGATGCAAACTTCTCATTAATATTGATGAATTGAGTCCAAATACAAGGTAGCTACTGTAAATCGTTAAGGAGTTCCATGAACTAACCTTTGTCTTCATCATCCGCCCCTTAATGAAAGTCACAACCCATCTAGGTGTAAGTTTCTTATCAATACAAGTTAATCAAGCACAAACACAAGGTAGCTGCTGTGAATCGTTGAGAAGTTCCCTCGGCTGTCTCCCAGCTCCATCATCAGATCTATTCCAGACCCTTATTAAATTATAGTGCATTAAAATACCTAATGAAAAAACTTACAAATGCACTAGCCGTCCCTACAATTTTTGAAAGTTCCCCTTGATTTCTCTGGTCTTCCACCATCAAACCTTGATGTCCTTATCATGGGACTACCCTGGGACTGTCTCCTTTTCAACACAAAAGAATTATCAGAATCGTTTAATTAACGACGAAGTTATGCGCGAACAACAAATAAAAGCATATGTGCGGTCGAATTGAGTAACCTTCTCCTTTTTGAAGTCGGTTAAAATTGCTCTCCGTTTTAATCAGCTGTCTCTGACGTTGCCTAACATATATCATGGGTTACTGGAATAAAGAAAAACTATTTTATCTCTTCACCACCCATAGTTGACTGGTAGAGAATGCCTAAGGCATTAAGCATGCTTTTATACATTTCTATGTGCGAAAAGTATAAATAAATAAATAAATTTAAGGCGTCTGGCGTCTTCAAATTAAAAAAAAAATACTCTTTCGATGATCTAAACTAAACAGTAAATGATATAACAATTCAAAAGCAACGTATAATAGAGGAAATTAAAAGAAAACAATAACCCAGAATCATTTTTGTCTCATGTAAAGGTACTTTTACTTGAATAAAATATTCATAATGAAATGTTTTCTCTGCGTGTAGCTCATACATAGCTAACAGGCATAGCTCTTAACTGTTGTACGGGTAAGTCCTTTGAAATTATGGATTGAATATACATAGAATAGAATATAATATAATACTCTTTATTATCTACACCATGTAAATTACAAAGCATAAATATGAAGATATTACAAAAGGTGACATAACGGCCGATCCTATCGCTAAGAGCGATCTTTTACAGACGATAACTACTACTATTTATTGCTAAAGGTAACTTTACATATTTTGCTAAAAGTATTATTGTGATAATCGATGCCATATGACCATAGATTATCGTTTTCCATTCATAATCGTAATCATAATTTTAGCAGAATTCGTTCACTGCTGGTTATAAACCCCAAGCAAAGCCACTTCGTCCGTAATACGCAAATAGCAACTCAAAAACCGAATGTCATAGAATAAGCATTCAGGCTGTAGAGAAAGTGGGCCCGACACGACGCTATAAAGAGATTGTCAAAGATTGTCATGGCGGTTGAGAATGCCATGCTCATTCTGATGTCTTGCTGATGGAAGCGTGTGTGTTGGATCATTAAGTTCCCTTCAAAATGGCTGAGCTAAATGGTGCTTATCTATGCGTCATGTTGGTCAACGGGCGTCGTCAGTGCGGACTGGTCATCTTTTAGCTGCTGGCTGCGACACGGTTTGGAAGGATCGTGAGGACTAAAAAACAATATAGACTAACGAGAAAGAAATGTTCCTTTAGAAACTTTATTTTTCAAACTGAAAAGATTTTAATTTGTTGTAAATATTAGCACTTTAGTTCACAGTCGCATTTTTGAAGTAGGCCAGGCCTTTAACGATCCATTTGTATAAACGTTATACCTATAAAGTAGGTACAAACTCAAAACTAATCCTCTGTTATTATACAAGTGCATACGAAAATGCACCCTCACGCAACATTAGCCATTTCCCATTATGGTATTATCATCCCTACACATCCCCTATTCCCTATTATTCGGAAAGAGTGAAAACATACAGGATATAAATATAAGAGCGGCACAGCGAGGACTTGTCAACAAAAACTTTTTAGTATGTCTTTTTACAATACTCAGATATATTTTGTGTGAAGGATGTATGTATTTTTACTTCTTATATTTAACTGTTTCCACCTTTGAAGACCTCAGCGAGTTCCATGCTTTACTTAACCTATAAAACAGCAATATTGATTTTTCTGATGAATTATTTTTTATCAGTCTTTAGGTTTTTTATTGATAAATGGATTTGGTATTGAAACGGCTGATGGAAAACCCTAGTTCAGAACGAGAGGGAACTTCGTTACATTCTAATATACAGTATGGATTCTTAAGACGGAGCAGTAAGAGCCAATGCATAAACCATTGTACCCATCCACAATAAAACGGTTTAGGGAGTTCCCTTAACTTTTTGAGAAATTTGAATTTTTATTCTCAGATTTTGAAAAATAAATACAGTTGGCAGCTAAATTGGCCATTTTTCCAAAAAACTTTTTTATACTAATCGCTTAAGTTTCTTATAAAGATACCCTCTATCAGACCAACTGAGGTTTGAGTACTAGAAAGACAGAAATAGCAAATGCTTTCTTCCATAAATTTCGTAGGAAATAAATAGAGCTGAAAACATGTTGATTTGATGTTATTTTGTCGGCCTTTGTTTACAATTAGCGTAAAGTTCACAGACTCGAAAAACATCGATATCATAACAAAAGAAACAATCCAATAGAAATAAAACAAAATTCATGTTATTTAGACATGTTACACATAACATCACCAGTTTCGCTGACCTTTTTAATATATGTGTGTCTCAAAATGTAAAAAAATCTATGTTAAAGCATTTATCTCAAGTAAAGTAATTATAGGCCATTTTACATTTTAAAATGGTTTAAAAACCACATAAAACAAAGAGGCAACAAACGATATACACCTAAACCCATAGTTACAGTTCATTTTTGCTCCCAACCAAGGACCTGCCATGTATCTGGGTAGAGCGGAATTTAGACTTTAACTGACTAAAGCATACCGGTGTTACTTCATTTTTGTGCGCCGTATCTCTTTCGAACAATCCCACGGCGTTGGCAGTCAAATCGCGGTATTGGCAGGCAACCCGTGGCCCTGGCAGTGATGGAGAATGTCTTAGGAAATGTTTTTCAATCTTTTTCATTGCAGGTCCTCCTTAGTCAGCCTATAGAGATCCACTGCTGGACAAAGGCCTTCCCCAAGTTGAGGGGATTTGCCATAATCCCCACGCTTGGCAAGTGAATTGGGGATCACAATAGTTTGCTGCAGCCCGCTTCCCTGGTAAGAGATTCCCTAGCCGCCTCTTACGACACCCGGGAGAGGATATGAGATAGTAATATTCTAAGCCCGTTACCACACGGAGAACCTCAGAGTACTTTCTTAGTATCGAACAAGATTTCGCGAACCCCTTATTTCCGCTACTTCAAACATGAAATTTCAGTCAACTACTATGGTAACTTTTTTTTCTATACAGAAAACAGAATTACCAATACCAATCTATCATTGAAACTTTGAAGTATCTGATTCCATTGGGAATCTTCTATTATTTTGAACAAACGGCGACTTCGCCAATGAGTCTTAGGCCTTAGGAGCTCGCTAGACAAAAACACTGTTTTTGCGAGAAGCATAAATAAATATTTATTCCATGAATAAAAGCATAAATAAATTTTTATTGCTTCTCGTAAAAACAGTGTTGTTATCTAAAATATAAATATTAAATATAATAAATATTAAATATATAAAATATAAATATTTATTTATTTATAGTTCGTATAGTATATAGTTAATATAGTAGTAGACTGTGGTAGTAGTATTTTAGCGTTTAATAAACGCTGCGGGAACGCCCTATAAACGTCGTCAGTATATTTCCAATAAAGTGTGGAAGGAAATCGTTTATAAATAAACACATTAGTGTGAAAGCCGGATTTTGATGGTGTTAACAACAATAGTATCGGAGATTCATCGCGCGACGCAATACATTCTGATAGCTGCTTAGGTACGATGAATTTATGGGCATGTTGCTATGGGCTTATGAATATTCGAACGGATATTGATTGAAAAGATACTGCGTTATACAGTGGAGCGATTAAGATATCAAATTAATCGAAACCACGTATTCTACGTTATTTATTTTAAAATATAATGCATTTGCTGCACGGTTAGTGCAGTGGCTGAAAGCTACTGACTGCTGCGCTGCGAGTCGCGGGTTCGATTCCCGCAGGGAGCAAATATTTATATGGCCTACAAGTAGTATAAACTAGTGCTTGACCGCAATCTCGCCTGATGGTAAGCAGTGATGCAATCGGTGTGGTAAAGCGCGCTATTAAGAGCATATATGTTTGTAAACGCACCTACGATACAGGAGAAAGTCGCAGTGTGGAGCAACATTAAAAAAAAACCTTAATTGTAACAATGATGATTTATTTTCTGTTATCGGGTCATGTATAAACACATTTACAAGAATAGAATAGAATAGATTTCACAAAGGGTGACACAATGGGCGGTCTTATCGCTAAGAGCTTAAGCTCGATCTTTTACAAAACATTTTTTTAACTAGATCAGTTCGTAACAATCATTTCCTCTCTGATTGCTATGAGAAGAAAGTCTGAAACAAACTCAGAGGTCACAGAATCTTAAATATAATTTACATTCTGTAATCATGAGACCATTTTAGTTTTAGTATTTAACAATGTTGAATTTAGTTTGGGATTGTTTGGTAATAATACCACAAGGTTTGTGTTGATACCATCGGTCCGCATGTGTGCTTTGTTGTGAAAAGACTATTGTTACTTACGTACCAAATTTTAAGCTATTTATTGTATTAGAAAAAATATTTTTATTAAAATAGATTGAGTTTTACATTACTATAAATAAAATAACTATATCTCGTGAATTTCGACATCATTTTGAAAAAATTGCTCATTTGAATTATGTAGTAGTGGGGAAAACGCTGTGACGTTATTTTGTAATGGTGGCACGTAGACAGCGCCGTTTTGGAAAGTGGAGACATTGAACTGCCACTTCGGATTGAGACGCGGACCAAGGCACATCTCTGGGGCGAAACTGTCGGTTTGCCTATTTCTATTAGGTATTATTGTCGAGATTGGAGGGTATATTTACACTTCGTGCTTTAATTAAAATCTTCACTTATGAAATGGAGCCCTTACCACCACGCCAAGATAGTGACGACCATATCCCTCCCCCGTCATTGATCTTGTCATATATTTTTTTGGTCTTCAAACTTGGTAGAGAGTTCTTGGTAGAGTAATCTTGTATACAACAATCCGTTGCATCACAAAAATTATTGATGTCATTCGGAAAGCTGCCGTACTTAAATGGAATTGAGCTGGACACATCTGTTTCATGTCAGATGATCAATAGGCCGAATTTACGACACACTGGAACCGGTAGGGTAATTGCGTAACATACTATCAGTAGCAATGGGTTTCATTTTGACAGTTCCACAAGTGTCTTCAAGGCTAGAGTGAATAGGCTCTTAATAAACTAGCGCGCTTTACCATCAACGATCGCGTCACTGCTTACCATCAGGCGGGATTGCGGTCAAGCGCTAGTTTATAATTTATATATAAAAAAAAAAACATTCATTGCTCTATTTACGTTGTTGAGAAGACACACTTTCCGAACGTATGGAGTAATGGTTTAGCAATTGGCTTTAGAATTATTCCTATTTATATTAATATAGTGTTACCAAATTAAAAATTAAATCGCGGCAGGCCGGCCAGACGTAGATGGCGGGATGAGCAGAACTCTTTTCATAAGAATTGATTCTTGGCAGCTCTGTACAGAGACAGGTGGAAAACTAATGAGTTCTCTTTAAACGTTGCCACACGCTACGAATTACTCCGGACTGTATGGTGGGTGAGTTTACAAACATTTTAAGTCACATACATAAACAGCCTGTCCCGGATAAACTATAGTGCGATTTGTAATTCGTGTCAGTAAAATGAAATTTCAAAGTGTTGCAGGTTTTTTGTCCCTAATAAACAGTGATGTTGTAAATTGAGTTTTTAATTATTTTTTTTTAATACTTATAAACTAGCGCTTGACCGCAATCCCGCCTGATGGTAAGCAGGGATGCGATCGTTGATGGTCAAGCGCTCTAGTTTATTAAGAGCCTATTCAGCTCAGAAAAACTGAGCGAATAGGAAGGAAGACGGCAGTTGAGCGTGGTGATGCAATGTTAAACTCAACACCACGACTAACGGTGCTGCGCCAAAGATAGATTGATCTGAAGACTCTCCACAACCAAACTCCCAACACAACAACATTAGGCGCATCGTACCCGGCACACATCGCAACACAACTGCTCAGACCCGTCCTCCGTACGGCTTCACCAGACATCATTCCGGAACACGACAAATCGCTTGGCGGCAAGGCTTTGTATGGTGGGTGGTAACTTCTGCCGGCGGCCGATGTTATGGCCTACCACAGAGAAAATAAAAATTTTACAATAGTTAGTCGTGATTTCATTTTTTTATTCAAATCGCGAAACCCGAGACACGTGTACAGTATTTTTAAGTAAAGAATCTATGTACAATAATTCAAAAAATATTATGAAAAACAACTAAATTGGAGCTTGTTATCTAATTGGCTGTTCCAACAAAAATATGATCCACGCTCCGCTCCGGCGTGCGAGCGGTGCATCTCTGGCGTCAGCTGTTGCGCGGGTGATGGTCGACCTAAGCTACGTTCCGAGCTCGGTAACCATATTGCAACAGTTTTTAAATGTATTTGGAAAAAAAATATAACATTGTGTAAAATGATTGGAATCGATTCAGTTGCTTATTCTAAACCAACTGTGTTCAGGTTTCGCATAAACAAAAAATAACGTATTTATATATAAATAAAAGTTCGACCAAAGTTCCAAAAGTTCGTTTATATTTGAAATGATGATAAAAAAAAAATAATTACAGCTGATTAATATAGTTTTCAATAGAATACAAAAGGGGAATTTATTTCTTAAGAATCACATCATCCATATGCAATCCTTCATTATTCTAACATTACTGCAATCTAGAGCGAAAATTTTCGATAAAAGCTTTTCATGTTTTTGTTGTGTTGTTTTGGATTTCTGTGCGAATACGATCCTTTAATTCGTCAAGTGGGTTGGTGTCGTAAACTTTAGACTTAAGAAATCCCCAAACAAAAAACCCATTGAGGATAGATCCGGGCTACGAGGCGGCCAGTTAATGTTAATGTCCCCTCTTCTCGATATCACTTTCGGGCCAAAAATGTCTCGAGCTGTCTTTATTGAGTCATTACATGTCTACATATATACAATCAACTTTCGTTAATTTAAACTTGCGATAATTCGAACTAACATATTAACTATAAGATAAATCTCTATAATTTGAAGTTATCACGTGTTCCCGACAAAATCTCTTTATATTTCGAACTAAATCAATACATTTTTGTGCTCTTGGTAATTAGAATGATAAAACCATTGCTGTATAGCAAAAATCCGTGTTAATTCGAACTCCACTACTCGACAATTCGAAGACGCAGAGAAAAAGAGGCGAAAAAATTGTAGATATTAATGATTGTTGTTATACCAATGAAAAAAGTAACGATGAAGACGAGGAAGATACATCAGAACCTTTGGTAGAGGTGTCAGTTAAGGAAGCAAAAGCCTGAGGGCACGGTGGAGCATACGGTGGAGGTCTGCCCGGCTTGGGTCGAGCACCGCCGTGTCCTCGTGGCGGTGATATTTCTCTGAATCCATAAGGCCATAATATCGGCCGCCGGCAGAAGATACCACCCATCAGACAAAGTCTTGCCGCCAAGCGATTCGTCGTGTTCCGGCATGATGTCTGGTGAAGCCGTACGGAGGACGGGTCTGAGCAATAGTGTTGCGATATGTGCCTGGTACGATGCAGCAAAATAATGTTATTGTGTCGGGAGTTTGGTCGTGGAGGGTCTCCAGATCAGTTTCCCTCTGGCGCAGCATCGTTGGTCGTGCTGTTGGGTTTAACATTGCATCACCTCGCTCAACTGCCGTCTTCCTTGCTATTCGCTCAGTTTTTCTGAGTGAATAGGCTCTTAATAAATTAGCGCGCTTTACCATCAACGATCGCATCACTGCTTACCATCAGGCGGGATTGCGGTCAAGCGCTAGTTTATAATTATTAAAAAAAGGTCCATAGTGCTAAAATCATATTATTAAATACGGTATGTACTACATATTTGCAATAAAAAAACCGCTTTGATACATAATAAAATAATGCATGACTAAATGTCTAAGTCTTTTGATTGCCGAACATACTATTGTAACGGGTCACCCATTTTTGTATCAGTGACAGTTGCACTTGTCATTTTAATGACTCGAATTAAAAATCACACTTTACCTATGACTTTCTACCTGTTAAGGATTACAGACGTGTAGGTATTAAGCGCTGATTTTACAATCATTTGACAAATTTATTTGAAGAACAATATTTAAATTTTCACAGTTATTTAATACAATGTCTAACGTCAATTTTATAAATCGAATAAAAGTTATCTGGTGTTGGAAATATCAGTCAATTGAAATGCACCTATAACAAACCCATATTCCGCCAGTTATTTTAATATCAATATGATGAAAAAGGAATATTGTGGTACCCTGCGCTACAAGGTCGCGGACTTGCGCATGGTCTCTTGAAAGCAGTCGGTGCGCGCCTCAAAATGCAAATAAAACTCCAAGACGAAAAAATATCCAGCGCAAACAAAACGCACATTACACAAAAAAAAAAAAAACACATAAAATACAATATAGTCAAACGCTGAGAAAATAATGTTGACAATTTTATCCATTGCCAAATGTCAGGACCAGGGCCTAAGACAACACACCTTGTTTGAATAAACTCCATTATTATAAAACAACCTGAGCATAAAACATTTATTAGGTATTTTTAGTACATACATTTTAAAGGAAAAAGAATAACTTTAACTAACTCTTAAGCCGAACAATTATTGACTTACTTGTACAAACGCAAGCCCACGAATGAAGATATTTGAGGCTTGATATGGCCTGTGAGCAAACATCAGGAGATAGGATTGGATCAAATATTTGTCCAACACGAAGCCATGCAAATGTGAATGTTGAGTAATCTGTGCTTACGGGCGTGTGTTTAACCCATTGGTAGAGTTTCTAAAGATTTCCAATTACAAAGGGGCCAAAAAAATATATTCCGTCCTTTTCTTGATTAGATAAAAACAAAAAGCATTGAACTAAATTTAGTTTAGTTTCTGAATAAGGGAAACGACGGTATTGGAATGTTCTGTGTATTATAAGAATCACTTTTATATATTTAAGGCTTTTGTTTGTTTGTTAGAACGCTATATATAGAAATATTTTTGGTCATTCAAAGGTCCTTATTTTTCGGATTCCTTTTCTTACAACCAACCCGCAACTTTGGGCCAAACATTGGTCTTCGCAGACCCCGACACGATATACTGACATCTCATCTCACAATGCGTCGTCGACCCAGCCCTGGTCCTTACCGGGCTGCGAGCTGCTCACTGCTTGCTCGCCCCCCACAAGCCCGCTCCTACGGTGGCCGGAAGTTCGATTTTGCGTTCCGACCAGGGTATATTCTCCTGCGGCGGCTAGAGGCGTGAGAGCGCTGAGAGTCCTGCTACCTCACGCGCTCCGCCTCCTCCTTTGCCAGCATCACTGTTTCTCAGAAAGAGGTGATGGCCTGCCATGCACTCTCGCTATAGACCATGGCCTGGACCATGACCGGAAACGCCTTCTCATCTCAGAAGCGTGTGTTATCTAGTCTTAAAGCAAATAATTTATCATCTAAATTGGGATCTCAATCAGTCTTAAAAACCTCGAAATCCATGAGAGAAATACGGATCTTCCCGACAATAGTTGATATGTCAAAGCAAAAGATCATTTCTTAATTTTTAGTACTGGCAATAAAAAAATTTAGGGTATGGACAACGGATGAATTGATCATCATTCTTAGGATGGAAATGAAATGCTGTTAGACATTGGGGAATAATGGATTAGAAGCTAAATTGAAACAGAATGAAACTGATGCCGTACAAAATAAAATGACCAAATTTACCCTGGAAATTGTCAGAAAATCAAAAAAAATTACCGACTTTGTGGCGCATCATTTTTTACGGCACTGCGCGCTTTCTTATTATTTTTCATGGATTTACCGATGGTAAAAATGCCGTACAAAAATATATGACCCAAAAGGTACTCACTCTACCTGCGCTTTTGAATTCTCACCAGCACTCAGTTGGACAGCTTATAAGTGACGGCATAGAGCTGAATCTTATTATTTTATGCTCTTATATCGTCCTATATACGTCACCTGGTGGTTCATATGACCCATCCATTTTTGGACATGGGCCTGTAGTCTATGTCATCCATTCTTAGATCTTGTGTCCGTAAGTGTCCCAATGTCGAAAATGTAACCTTCAGTCGAAACTACGGACTTCTGCAGGTGCAAGTAAAAGGAAGCCGAAAACCTACATTATGCAGTTTTAGGGGATAAGACTGTAATATTCGGTCACCAGTGTGCAGTACTAGAGCATAAAGTAAGAATATTTTAAAGGACATTTTTTACTGAGTTGATGGTACACACTTTTACTGAGTTGGTGCCTGGGCACCTTGCCCGTAGGACCGATGCCCGATGGGGCCGACTGGTTTTCGAGTGGTGACCACACACCGGAAGACGTAGCGTGGGTAGGCCCCCGAAAAGGTGGACCGACGACCTGGTGAAGGTCGCGGGAAACCGCTGAATGCGGGACGCGTAGGACCGGTCGTCGTGGAGAACCTTGGGGGAGCCCTATGTCCAGCAGTGGACGTCTTTCGGCTGAAAATGATGAATGAATGATGATGATGGTATAATCTAGTTAATTGTTTTATTACCTATCGACCAAATCCTTCTTTTACCCCTTCAAACTCGCACCACTTTATAGCCGTAGGATGCCATAATATATTGTTATAATACAAAAACAGTTAAAATCCTGATATATCTTCACTAAGTTGTACGAGACTGGACGGTTAAGCTGTTGACTGCAGTGCTGCGCGTCGCGGTTTCGATTCGGTCGATTCGGAAGTAGTTGTTCCGGGTCTAGACGTTTGTATATGTGAGTTATATGTTTGTAAACCCGGCCACGATACAGGAAAAATTTCTAGCGTGGGACAACTTTTTTTTTTAATTTTGAATACACCGTTGTTACATTTAATTAACTCAGTCGACAAGGATACGAGATTGTGTAATATGGCGGTTTGTTTACTGTATTCGCTTGTGGCGCCCTCTGCGGCAAGTTTTGTGCAATGTTCCCTATTCCATAAAGAAAAATAAAACTAGGAAACCACAGGATGAGATTATGAAAATTTCCAATTGCGGTGTTTTCAAAACACCTGTGTCACTTCATACCTAACATTCGGGAGCGCAATGCGATACAAAATGAATATTTGGCGGCAATTCTTATGCAGCTGCCAATTTCAACTAGGTAATTCGTGAAAAAGTCGTTTCTTCAAAAATGTTGTGCGGTTTTGAAGGAAATTGCCCGGATACGAAGTTATTTTCCACAATTATACGAGTTTCGAAGTTTTAACGACATTAATTTGTTTAAATTTCGTCTGAGTGATTTATGTTTGTTGATCTAATAACAGAATTTTCGGTTTACTTTTGAAGTAATATTATGTTTACGCCAGTGAAGAATATCCCGATGGTAGCGGCACGGACTTGTGAGTTGTAGGTCGTAGGTTTAAGCCCAGGCAGACGCACGCTTTACCTTGTGTAAATTATAACATCACCATTGCTCTCAAAACAGTGAAGAAATAAAATCGTTACATCCCTTATTTTTACTTTATACGATACCTGAATACAGTTTCACAATGCCCGTAGGATCGATGCCCGATGGGGCCGACGGGTTCTCGAGTGGCCACCACGCACCGGAAGACGTAGCGTGAATCCGCTGGATGCGAGAGGCGCAGGACCGGCCGCAGTGGAGAACTTTGGGGGAGGCCTATGTCCAGCAGTGGACGTCTTCCGGCTGAAATGATGATGATGATGATGAATACAGTTTGTTCAGAATAAGCAACTGAATCGATTCCAGTCATTTTTACACCATGTTATATTTTTTTCCAAATAGATTTAGAAATTGTTGCGGTGTGGTCACCGAGTGGACTCACTGACGGTAAATAATAGTCATAGGAGCACAGTGAGACAGTCCTCACCGCGCCCCACCGCTTCAGACGCGGGTGGCAGAGTGGTTCGAAGACCATATTTTTGTTCGGACAACCAAGTAAGATAGCAAGCTCATAACTTTGTGGTTTTTCATGTTATCTATTTGAAATTTTGTACATATGTTCTTTACTTAAAAATACTGGACACGTGTTTCGGGTTTCGCATATAACGTTGTATACTGGTCAACCACCATACAGTAGGTTTAGTTGGGTCACCATTATTGCGCCACCCGCTCATTATGTTTCCACCATTTATATTATTCCATTTACTCCATAATAGTTCAGTATGTAATTTAGCGACAAGTCGTGCTCGTGACTCATAATCACATATCGTACACCATTCATCCTCATATAAATGAATCTTAATCTTATAGCGCGCCAAAATAATAATACGACGTTGCCCGCTCGCGTCATCCCTCGCGCCCCACGTTGGGCGCCAGTTATAGGAGGTGTGGGTCGTAATAAAAGGGCAACGATACGATCCAACCACTATATTAATAAGATAAGATAAAGTCAATACTTTCAATCCTCAACATTAGTTCATACCATTGATATTGTTGTATTAAGGTATACTGTATAATCTTAAACGTTGAAATGATACATGTAGCGCCATCTATGCACTAATTTGGGAAGTCACCGGCGTAGGATAAAAGTTTTTTAATCTTAGTACATCTTGTCTTTTGCAATGCCCTGTAACGAAATGTGCTCCTAGAATAAAACCAATATAAAATAAGTTTCTTTTATTCAAAGTAAACCAACCACTTCAACATGGTAGCAGAGCGTGGTTGCGTGGTTTTTTTTAAGAAAAAGTAGTGTGTAAAGTAAATAAGTACGAAGTGCAAAGAAGTAATAAAAATCCGATTGAGGTTATGTAAGTTGTTACTGTTGGAATATGTGACAAAATGATGTGTGTGGTAGTGCCATCTAATATCTCTATGATGTACTATTGTCTATGTTTTTGAATAAATCCCTAGTTGTCCAGCCATACTGTTTTTCATTACAGGTTATGGGCACAGTTGCGCGAGTTTTATACGATTTTGGTGGAAATAAAGAGTAAAAATGTCGACAAATCTTATAACAAGTATTACAAAGCTAAAAGTAAGAGAAAATTACGATGATTGGGCGTTCGCACTAGAAAACTACCTCGTTTTAGATGGCATGCAACAATTCATCATGACCGGCGGCGATCCAAACGACGCTAAAGCAAAAGCCAAGATAATTTTAATGATAGATCCCAGTTTACTTGTGCATATCAAGAGTGAATCAACTGCAATGGGACTGTGGCAGAAGTTAAAAAAAAATATTTGATGATAATGGCAACGCGTGACGCATCGGATTGCTTTGGAACCTCATTTCAATTCGTCGAGAAAATTCGGATTCAATGTCTCAATATGTGACTTCGCTGTTAGAAACAAGTCAACGATTGAATAATACACGATTCAAGATCAGTGATGAGTGGGTCGGCTCCTTGTTGTTAGCAGGATTACCTGAGAAATTTGAGCCAATAATAATGGCCATAGAACATTCCGGTATTGAGTTGACAACGGATGCCATTATATCAAAATTACTAGATCGACACCTCCTACGTACAACTAAGTAACTGAAAAATGCAAATTTTATAGAAGAGCGAATTGAAGATTTCATTTTTTTTGAATCGCCATAGCTCGCATAGCCGCACACCAAATATTATACACACATCAAAAGTGTCTAGGGATCAAGCATTTTTATGCGGATTTCTTGAGATTGAGATGTGGCTTTGTAATAAATTTATGATTTTATAAATTTATATGGATCCTTTTTGGTGCATTTCATAATTTGAATCAGGAACTGTGAATCAAATTCGAGTAAAAGATGAAAATCAGCTGTCAATATTTTCCCTATAAAAACATACAACGCATTGAAGACATTATTAGTGCTACTGTTTCCCTACTACTGATTAAAACCAACGTTATTATGGAGCGGCGACGTCATTTAAGCAGGGAAGAAATGCTCAGAGCCGTGGGAATGATAGAAGCTGGTTCCCGGCAACGTACTGTGGC
Organism: Sesamia inferens; assembly: GCA_037179545.1. NCBI lineage: Eukaryota > Metazoa > Arthropoda > Insecta > Lepidoptera > Noctuidae > Sesamia > Sesamia inferens. The sequence continues at coordinate 9,056,933 of CM073929.1, read as the reverse complement.
TTTAGCTCTGAATACAAGTCAGAGTGTTATCAGTCGACTTTGGACACGTTACCGAAGCACTGGTACCGTGGCTGAGCGCCATGGAGGACGGTATCGCTGCACCACACGGAGACAAAACCGATACATTCAAATCTTAACTCGAAGAGCTCCAACAATAACCGCCATGATGTTAGCCGTGAGGCTTCATCACTCTTCAGGGAACTTAATTAGCGACCAAACAGTCAGAAACCGCTTGCATGAAGTGAACCTTCATTCCCGAAGACCGCTACGGGTACCACCTATAGCAATGCACAATCGTAGGATTCGATATCAATAGGCTCTTGAACACAGAAATTGGGCAGAAGAACAATGGCGTTTCGTGTGCTTTTCTGATGAGTCTCGTTTTGGTATGAGACCGGATACAAGACGTATATGACACTGGAGAACCCCTGGACGCCAACAGCGATTAAAATCCTGCCAGGAAGTCCATCCTTATAGTGGTGGAACCATCATGGTATGGGCGGGTATTTGGATCGGCGGAAGAACTGAGTTGATTTGGATCAGAGGCAACCTCAACGCTCAAATTTATGCTGAGACGATTGTATCAGACGTCATCGTTCCTCTACAAGTGCAAATCGGTCCCTTATTTCAGTTAATGCATGATAATGCACGACCGCACACCGCAAGAGTTGTAAGACAGACTCTCGCCGCAGCTAACATCAATGTCCTGCCCTGGCCTGCTCAGTCGCCAGACTTGAACCCGATTGAGCATGCATGGGATATGCTACAGAGAAGAGCTCTGCCGAATATGGAGGGTATCCAGTCGCAAGAAGACCTTTTTTTGTTGTTGCAACGAACATGGGCGGCCATTCCACAGCGTGATTTGGATGAACTCATTTTGAGTAAGCCAAACCGATGTTCTTGTGTTGTTAGTGTTCGCGGTAGAAACACGGATTATTAATTGTTTAAGTTACCCAATAAAATTTTAGAGAAAACTGTTATTTCTGTCTTTTTTTCGAACTTTTGTGTTAGTGGTTCAAATGTCAAATATCCCTTTATTAGGAAAATGGCAAATTTCTTTATTAATGCAAAGGTGACTTGGTTTATCGTTACTGTGACAAACGAAAACACTTTATTTGATGAATCCTTAAAGAAAATTTTTTAATATCAATCAGGAGAAAAGTTATTGCAAAAATATATGTTGATCCCTAGACACTTTTGATGTGTGTATTTCAATTCTATAAAGGTATGGAATTGAAATATAATATTTGGTGTGCGGGTTTAAACTTAAGTGAAATTTATAATTAAGAATATATTTTGTGTCTAAATCTTCAAGTTTTTGTTTTATCACACATGCATACTTTTACTGCGTCGTAAAAAACAATCAAAATATGCTAACTGGCACATACACATTTCTTCATTGGAATATTCAGGCACTCTATTTCTTTAACTGTCAGATACGTACATACTTATAATCAGTAAAGTCAATTGTAATATTCTGTGTATCTGATACTTACATAATTTATGACCGTATTTTTTTTTTTTTTACCGTAATTATATTATTGTGCATATAAGTGTAACTGAATTCCAAAACTTGTTACAATAATCACGTGTGTTGATATTTTGAAATAAAAGCGGTGGATATATTTGTATTATCTAATGTTTATTTTCAAAACACAAAAATACAAATTTCAACCGTTTCAAGTGTCAAAAAGTAACATTACGAGTATATGTTGTATGTTTATATCACCGAAGATCTTATGTAACATTAATTAAAAATGGCATCTGCCTACTTACTGGTAATCAGACTTTTCTTTTTTGTTTAATTAGGTATAAGTTCTTATTGAACTGGAAAACACTTATATAAAACTAAACTAAAAAAGAAATATGAAAAAATAAAAATATTCTTTAACTTTATAAAAAAAAAACTGCCTTAAAGGCAGTTTTTGTTGAACGAACATGTAAAATTAGTACTTATCAATAAATCAGTCCTTTCAAAAAGTTATTTGGACATTTTTGCACTGAGATCAAATTTAATATGATACTTATTACTGAACTATCATTGTGTACTTATAATGATTTTAACAAGGTTTCATTCTATATTATTTTACTTATTTAGTAATAAAATTGCAGGTTTTATCATTAACTAGCTGCGCCACGCGGCTTCACCCGCATCTTTTGTAATATGCCCTGCTCCTATTGGTCCAAGCGTGATGTTATATAGCCTAAAGTCTTTCTGGGTTAATGGGCTATCCAACACAAAAAGAATTTATCAAATCTGATTAGTAGTTCCTGAGATTAGCGCGTTCAAACAAACAAACTCTTCAGCTTTATATATTAGTAGTGTTACGGGCTGGGGGTACTAAAATACCGGTTAAAGGTTACGAAGTTTATTGGCAACGAAGGTACAGTCGATTGTAGGCAATGACAAGTAGAATGTTGCTGATGTTGCACCGGAGTCTTCCCTTACGTCCACGAAGTCCGTGTCGTAAACACACAATAACACTACAGATGTTACTTCACGTAGTACTCACAGTTCTCGTTACAGTTGTCGCAGTAGGTATTCTCAAAGATCGCTTCTTAGCTGTCGCTTGTTCTCGTCTCGGTAGTCAAATGTAGACTGACTCGGCGCTGGCGCCACGGCGCTATATATAGGCCAGCTGATCGAACATTCCAGAATCGTCTAGACGTAATAATAATAGCGCATAACTTCGAGTACATTCACTAGGTACCTACGGTAATTCCCGGAAACGGATTTCTAGAAATTTCGATGTCGTCACTTAGTTGACAAAATTGATGAAACCTGTACCATTCGATAGGCCACCTTAAGTCTAGGAATGCGTTTTTATATTACACCTAGACAATGTCTAGGTCTCGAGTTACAGGGCTTAAAATTTGCACACTGCATGTCACGCGATATTGAACCTTATGCCCCCGACATAAGGTGCATTCGTAACATTGCCCCCTTCTTAGACATGCTCGTCCCGAGCATGATTTGATGCATAATAGCGAGCTAGGCGATCTACGTGTACGATCTTCAGCTTCCCCTTAGGTCCTTTCCTTATCCGGTAAGTGACATCGTTTATCCTGGTTACTATCGTGTACGGACCCTCCCATTTGGCTTGAAATTTCGGACTCTTTCCTTTTCTCCTAATGGGATTATGTAACCATACCAAAGTTCCCTCTTCAAATCCGGGCACGTTAGCTTTGCGGTCGTATCGAATCTTCATTTTCTCGCTGGTTTTCAGACCGCTCTCTCTCACTAGCTCATGTATTCTATCGAGTTTACGCCGCAGGTCGGCTACATAGTCGACGGCTAGGATAGGGGTATCGGGGGGTGTTCCGGTTAGTGCATCTATGGGTAGTCTAATCTCTCGGCCGAAGTTGACTTTCGCCGGTGTACAATTTGTGCTGTCATGTGTTGCAGAGCGGTATGACATTAAGAAGAGTGGAATATATTGGTCCCAATCCCTCTGGTGTTCTTCCACTACTTTGGCCAAATGATTCTCTAGCGTCTGGTTGAATCTTTCGACCATTCTATCTGACTGAGGGTGATATGGTGTTGTACGAGTCTTATGTATCCCGAGTAGTTGGCAAACCTCTTGAAACAGTGAAGACTCAAAGTTTCTACCCTGGTCAGAGTGTAACTCCAAGGGTACGCCAAATCGACAGAACACCTCGTGAACTAGCTTTTTGGCGACTGTATGAGCTTCTTGGTTAGGTACTGCAAAAGCTTCTGGCCATTTGCTGAAATGGTCTTGCATGACGATGATATACCTATTCCCTTCTTCAGTGATAGGGAATGGCCCAGCTATATCGACAGCAACTCTTTCCCATGGTGCACCAACATTGTACACTTTCATCCGACCTCTGGCTCTCGTTTGCGGTCCCTTTACTGAGGAGCAGGCTACACATTTCCTACACCAGTCCTCTACGTCTTCGCGACAATGCACCCAATAAAATATTTTTCTCACATTCTCCAGGGTTTTCTTCACTCCTAGATGTCCTCCGGATACTCCGTCGTGCACCTGCTTTAGCACTGATGCGACTTTATCGCAGGGGACAACTATCTGTAAAGTGACCTCCTGTCCACTGGGTGATTCCCATTTCCTCTTCATAACTCCATTATCAATTATCAGGCTGTCCCATTGAGCCCAGTAACTTTTTGCTGTTGGGCTAAGCGCTGATATTTCACTCCAAGCGGGCCTCTGGCCACGCTGCTTCCATTCGATTACTGTTTTCAAGTCACTATCTTCCTTTTGTGCCTCTTCCAATGATCGATTATCCCAATCTTCATCCAAAGCGTTCACCTGGATAATCCTTACGTTCTCTTTCTTTTCCTGTTTGGCACAATGTCGGCAAGATTCTTCGCAAGGCCGTCTAGATAAAGCATCAGCATTATTGTGTGACTTGCCTTTTCGATGTTCAGTGACAAAGTCAAATTCTTGCAGCTGCTCTATCCACCTTGCTACTTGTCCTTCTGGGTCTTTGAACTGAAGCAACCACTGTAAGGCAGCATGATCGGTGCGAAGTGTAAACTGTCTCCCAATCAAATATTTCTTGAAGTGTTGTAAGGTCTTAACAACGGCTAGAAGTTCTCGACGGGTAACACAGTAATTTCTTTCTGGCTTGGAAAGACATTTGCTGAAATATGCAATAACGACATGCCGATCTCCTTGTGTTTGAGAGAGAACTCCTCCAATACCAACATTGCTGGCATCTGTGTCTATCAAAAATCGGCCTTCCCTACTAGGGTAACCTAATACAGGAGCCTCACACAAGTGAGTTTTCAGTACCGCAAATGCCTGTTCGCAGTCAGAGTTCCATTCAAATTGACACTTTTCCTCTGTTAAATGATGCAATGGTTTCGCTAACTCGGAGAAATTCTTCACAAACCGACGGTAATATGCACACAGACCCAAGAAAGAGCGTACCTCAGTTTTGTTACGAGGGGTAGGCCACTTCGACACGGCTTTTATTTTTTCAGGATCTGTTCGAATTCCTTGCGCCGAAATAATGTGTCCTAAGTATCCAACCTCTTTCTGGAATAGTGTACACTTACTAGGACTGAGTTTTAAATTCGCTTCACGCAGTTTTTGGAACACTTTCTCCAAATTGCGTAGGTGCTCTTCGAAGCTTCGTCCCATAATGATGATGTCATCCAAATAGACCAGGCATGCATCACCAAGCAACCCCACCAAAATGCGCTCCATTAGGCGCTCGAATGTAGCTGGAGCATTGCACAGTCCAAAAGGCATGACATTGAATTGCCAGAGACCGTTCCCAGGACCAGTGGAGAAAGCGGTCTTTTCTTTATCCTGCTGACAGATTTCCACCTGCCAGTATCCACTTTTGAGGTCAACTGTGGAGAACCATTTCATGCCACTTAGCAAGTCCAACGTGTCATCTATACGCGGCAGAGGATAACTATCCTTTTTCGTGGCATCATTCAACATCCTGTAGTCAACGCAAAACCTTGTACTGCCATTCTTTTTCTTGACTAGTACAACTGGAGATGACCAAGGGCTGGTGGATGCTTCTATAATCCGGTTTCTCTCCATATCTCTTAACATTTCCGCGACTTCCTGTTCTCTTGCAAAGGGAATACGACGTGGTCTCTGTCTTATCGGCTGTGTATCACCCGTATCTATATGGTGTTTAACTAGCCCGGTCCTTCCCACGTCACCGTCAGTCTTCGCGAAGATGTCATGGAAGTTATGTAACAGTTGCTTAACTTTGTGACTTTCGAACTTGTTTAAATTGCCCTTACAACTTTCGAGTAGTGTCGATACATGTTCCTGCCACTTCTTATCACGTTCCTTTTCGTGCACCTCTGTTTTTCTCAAAGATGCTACATTATCGCACACACCCACCACGCGATTCTTTTCGAGAATTATTTCTTTGTTACTAACGTTGATTATGCGTATTTTTGGTTTATCGGAAATCATCCAGTCTGGGTGATCTCCAGAGTCTTCTATTATAATGCAACGTTTGCGGCATCCTATTGGTGAAAATCTAATATCTACTAAAGTTTCTGACCTTGGTGGTAATACCGTTTTCCTTAAACAATACGCTGACCCTTGTTTTGCACCTTGAAGAAATACTTCTTGTTCTGGAAAACTCAATACTCCTTTTGCTACATTAAGGGCGCACTGTTGTTTCTTCAGAAAATCCAGTCCTATTATGCAATCATCTGTAATATTCGCTACTAAAACAGGATGTGTAAATGTCTTATCACCCATTTTCAAGGTCACATTCGTTTCACCAAGGACGAGTACTGGTTGGCCGGTGGCAGTTTGTAACCGGCATTGTGAAGATCCTCTTTTCCATACTATGGTCCGAGGAAATAGCTCTGGTCGTGCAATAGTTCTTGATGCACCAGTATCCAATGTGAAACTGCAGGATTTACCATTCAGTTCCCCTTCTATAATGAGACTGTTTCCTTCACCCACTTGTGATACTGTTATAATGGGGGCTTCATGTCGACCAGCCAGTACTCGCCCCATAGCCCTGGCTGTTCTTAGTTTAAATCCTCGGGTTCCACCTGTGTCCCAGAAGTACTTCTTCCCTTAGCCTTCCTGGGACAATTAATTCGAATGTGCCCCTTCTCGCCGCACTCATAACAAGTTGGTCCTTGTCGGGTTTTTATATGTGCGGTTACCTCACGAATGCGGTGGTGTTGTCGGCCGTCTTGGCGTACTGCTTCCACTTCCAGAGCGTGTGTCAAGGCTGCCTTCAGAGTCTGATGGTGACCCAGACGAACTGCAGCCCTGACTTCCGCATCTCTGATTCCATCGGTAAAAGCTTGCACCGTAGTAGCATCAATTAATCCCGGCGTTGATGCATACGCCCTCCGGACAATACGTTCTATTTCCGTTGCCCATTGTTGCAAACCCTCACTGTTCTTCTGTGTGCGGTCGCGGAGTTGAGCCCTGTAGACGTGTTCGAGGTGTTTCTCTCCATATCTAGACTCTAACGCTTCCAACAAACAGGCTAGGGTATTGCAATCGCCGGAAATATTTTCGAGGATTTGTACCGCATCACCACGCAGAGCAAGCGTAAGAGCGGTTACCGCTTGATCGTCGTCCCAATTGTTGCCTTTGGCGATCTTCTCAAACTGTAGACGGAAGGCCACCCATGACGTTGTTCCGTCAAAATGAGGTACCTTGAAAGTCGGCAAAGCACTGGGTACTGGTACCACACCTTTGATACCTCCTTTCTGCACAGCTTTATGGAGAAACTGTATTTCTTTCTCACACTCCATGATAGTACTGTCTAGTTTCTCTAAACGCGCATCATGTTTGTCTATACGAGCATCGTGATAGTCTATACGCGTATCTTGATAGTCCATACGCGCTTCTTGTTGTCTATGCGCGTATCTTGCTGGTCCATGCGTGCATCTTGTTGTGCTGTTTTTACTCTAAGTTCGTTGACCTCTTCTTTGGTGTTTTCCCATTTTTCGTTTAATTCTAATACCAGCTGCTGAGATTCCTTTATTTGTGCCTGGGTTTCTGCCTGGGATTCTGCTACTATGATTTTTATTTGTGCTAGTAACGCCGATATATCGAATCCGCTACTGCCGGGAATAGTGGTGGTAGTAAGCGCACTTACATTTGTCGGTGGTATGACGGCCGCATCTTCTACGGGTACAGGGACACCAAGCGATGCTTCCTCTTGACGCGCCAAATCCATCGCTGCTTGTCTTCGCGTGCGAACTCTTTCGTCTTCCCTTGGCGTGACCGGCATTCCGCTTCTGACACCAATTGTTACGGGCTGGGGGTACTAAAATACCGGTTAAAGGTTACGAAGTTTATTGGCAACGAAGGTACAGTCGATTGTAGGCAATGACAAGTAGAATGTTGCTGATGTTGCACCGGAGTCTTCCCTTACGTCCACGAAGTCCGTGTCGTAACCACACAATAACACTACAGATGTTACTTCACGTAGTACTCACAGTTCTCGTTACAGTTGTCGCAGTAGGTATTCTCAAAGATCGCTTCTTAGCTGTCGCTTGTTCTCGTCTCGGTAGTCAAATGTAGACTGACTCGGCGCTGGCGCCACGGCGCTATATATAGGCCAGCTGATCGAACATTCCAGAATCGTCTAGACGTAATAATAATAGCGCATAACTTCGAGTACATTCACTAGGTACCTACGGTAATTCCCGGAAACGGGCTTCTAGAAATTTCGATGTCGTCACTTAGTTGACAAAATTGATGAAACCTGTACCATTCGATAGGCCACCTTAAGTCTAGGAATGCGTTTTTATATTACACCTAGACAATGTCTAGGTCTCGAGTTACAGGGCTTAAAATTTGCACACTGCATGTCACGCGATATTGAACCTTATGCCCCCGACATAAGGTGCATTCGTAACAGTAGTATAGATGAATAATGAAGCACTTATATTTATAACTAAAATAGTAAACTTGTAGCAACTGCAGATTTGGTTGGAGGTGTCTATAAGTTGAGAATAAAGCAGGTGGATTGTTTGTTGACTTCAATGTCCAAAAGTGTGTGGCATTGAAGGTTTGGTCACCTAAATAGCAAAGACCTCAATGTATGAGAGGTGGAGCTGTAAAAGGTATGTCAAACTCGGACAAGGCTCAGGTCAGTAAAACAAACTGCATTGTGTGCTGCGAGGGAAGCAGGCTAGGCTGCCATTCTCACACATTGGCAACAGAAGCAAGGAACTTCTCGATATTGTACATGCAGACGTTTTTGGACCTATGTAAGCCAGATCTATTGGAGGAAAGAGATATTTTTTGTTGTTCGTCGACGACTATAGTCGGATGACATTTGTATATTTCCTGAAGACAAAAGATGAAGTATTCTCACAGTTCAAGGCATTCAAGACTTTGGTGGAAAATCAGACTGGTAGGAAGCTGAAACTGTTTAGGACAGACAACGGTATGGAATTTTGCAGTAAGGAATTTGAAAAATTCTTGGAACTTGCTGGAATTGTGCATCAGAAAACGTGATCATACACGCTAGAACAGCAGGTATAACCGTACAGTAGTAGAGAAAGCAAGGTGTTTGCTATTTGATGCAGGATTACCTAAGCGTTTTTGGGCAAAAGCAGTGTATACTGCTGTTTATTTGCGCAACAGGTCAATCGCATCAGAACTGGAAAACAAAACACATGTGGAATCTGGACCGGAGATAAACCAGATGTCAGTAATTTACGCATCTTTGGAAGTAAGACCATGGTGCACACACCTAAAGAAAAAAGGTTCAAATTTGATAGAAAAGCAACTCAGTATATTCTTATTGGGTACTCAGACGCTGTGAAATGTTACAGAGTTCACAATCCCAACAATAACAGTTTAACTATAGCTAGAGATATTCTTGTCATTGAGGAGGGAATTGAACAGAACCAAGATGTGATACACTTTGACATTAGTGATGACAAAGGCACTGATGACATTCTCCCAATGAAGAAAGAAAGGGAAGAATGTACCCAAGAAGTGGGGGATATGAAGCGAACAAGAAGATTAGAAGGTCAGGAGAAGAAAGAAGTACTGAGCCCCATAGGAAAAAGTTCAGGTAGTGATGAACTTGCGGAGCCAAAGCAAGATCACATGTCTCAGCCTAGGCTTGAGTGTCCAGTGGAGAAGCTTACTAAGCGTATCCGCCTGATCGTTATGGCTATGGTGTTAGTAATGTGTGTTTAGGTCAAATCAGTGATACAAGTGCAAGTGAAATAACTCTAGATGAAGCGTTGAATAAACCAGAAAGTGAACAGTGGAAATTAGCAATGCAAAGTGAATTTCAATCATTTGAGGAAAATGACGCTTGGGAATTGGTTGATGTTCCTCCTAATGACACTATTGTAGAGTGTAGATGGGTTTTTAAGCGAAAAATTGATAATGATAATAAAGTCAGGTATAGGGCCAGACTAGTGGCTAAGGGACCCAAAAGCCTGAACTATGTCTGTTTACTAAACTTGATAAAGATATAAAGATAATTATAGCATTGTATGTTGATGATTTCTTTGTGTTTTCAAATAATGAAAAAGAAACTATGTTGTTAAAAGAAATTTTGTCATCAAAATTTAAAATTAAAGATTTGGATTGTATTAAGAATTGTTTAGGTATGAGAGTGGTAGTCGATAATCAGAAAGGTACTATAACTATAGAACAAGGAAGCTATAATGAAGATTTGTTGTTAAAATTTAACTTTTCTGATTGGAAGTCTGCAGAGACACCAATTGAACCTAAACTGAATTTGACTAGAAGTGAGAAATGTGACAATAAGTTTCCTTATCAGAAACTGATTGGTTCGCTGATGTATCTAGCTGTGCTCACAGGACCTGGTAATCTATTTTCTGTAAATTTCATGAGTCAGTTTAATAACTACTACAATAAGAAACATTTTTCATATGAAGTTACCAGTCGTTTAGTCGGGGTCAGAGAGGACAACAGCGAGGTTCCAACAGAGGTCGATTCAACAGAGGTCGCAGCCACGGCAGAGGTCAAGATCAATCATCTAGCAATCATCCTAGAGGTCAATCTTGAAGTAATTATCCCTCCGAGTCATGGACAGCTGAAATATGTAAACCGAAAGTAAATCAGGTATCAGGATGTACTGAAAAGGTAAAACATAATTATAATATAATTTAAAGTAATTATTTGGCCTTTAGATAGTAAGTGCACAGACCATCTTATAACTGATGATTCATAATTTTATAACTATGTAGATTTGAAAGTTGTAGTCTATGTAAAATTACCAGATGGAAAAACTTTGAAAGCAACCAAAGTAGGTACTGTGAAAATTTATTTCAAAAACCATTATAATGCAGAGCATGTGGATTTAAAAAATGTTAATTATATCAAAGAAATAAAGCAAAATTTGTTAAGTTTTTCAGAGTTCATAGTTGTTATTAATAAAATAAATAATTTGTATTGTTTAAAAAGTTATATCTCGAAAAATGAAATATGCGCACATTTTGTAAAGTTAACCTAGTAAGAAAAATCCCCTAGACTCCAAAGCTGAAAAGCTTCGGATACAACTGGGATTAACGCTGAGATGAAGAAGAAGAAGACAGTTGTAAAAATTATTTATTTGTAGAGCAAATGGACGTTGAAACGGCGTTTTTAAGTGGTTATGTAAAGTCAGAAGTTTATGTAAATCTACCAGAAGGTTATAAAAGAGACAATAAAGTTTACAAATTGAAAAATCTCTCTATGGTCTCAAAGAAAGCCCTAGAGTCTGGTTTTTGATTAATTTATAAAAACTTTAAATTTTGTTATATGATTACTGTTTGTATGTTAATAGAGCAAGCAAAGATTCAATATATATGTTAATATTTGTTGATGATTTTTTAATATATTGTAAAGATAAAAATAAAATAAAAGAGTTAAAAATAAGTTTAATGAAAAGATTTGCAATGAAAGATTTAGGATAAATTGAAAGCTATATTGGCATAGATATTGAGTATAATGGTGATAAAAATGTGATGACATTAAGTCAAACAAAATATATTGAATCTTTGGCTGCAAAATATGATTTGGAAAATCCTAAGTTATATGATACTTCTACGGAAAATAATTTAAAATTAGAACAAGCTAATGAGGTAGATGAAAATATTAAGTACGGAAATATAATAGGTGAATTATTGTATATTAGTACAGGCACAAGGCCAGATGTAGCGTACAGTGTTAATTAGTTGAGTAGATATCAAAGTTATTATAACCGAACACATTACAAATATGCAATGAGAGTGTTAAAATATCTGTATAAAACTAAGGATCTTAAGTTGACATATTATGATAATGCAGATGCTGATATTTTAGATTGTATGGTAGATTCAGACTATGCAGGGGATAACGTGGATAGGAAATTTACATCAGGTTTTATTATAAGACTGTTTGGAAACTTAATATTTTGGAAATCACGTAAACAAAATACAGTAACTAAATGTCCCACTTTTGCAGAGTATGTTGCAATGTCAGAGGCTGTAACTGAAGCACTTTTTTATAAGAAATTTGCTAAGTGAGCCATTTGATTTAAACTTTTGTAATCCAATAAAATTGTATGAACACCACTCAGGTGCAATTGCGACAGCTTTTTTTTTTTAATAATTATAAACTAGCGCTTGACCGCAATCCCGCCTGATGGTAAGCAGTGATGCGATCGTTGCTGGTAAAGCGCGCTTGTTTATTAAGAGCCTATTCACTCAGAAAAAACTGAGCGAATAGAAAAGAAGACGGCAGTTGAGCGAGGTTATGCAATGTTAAACCCAACAACACGACCAACGATGCTGCGCCAAAGGGAGATTGATCTGGAGACCCTCCACGACCAAACTTCCGACACAACAACATTTGGCGCTTCGTACCCGGCACACATCGTAGCACAACTGCTCAGACCCGTCCTCCGTACGGCTTCACCAGACATCATGCCGGAACACGACTAATCGCTTGGCGGCAAGGCTTTGTCTGGTGGGTGGTAACTTCCGCCGGCGGCCGATGTTATGGCCTACCACCGAGAAAAGTAAAGCTAAGTATAGTAATTTTACTAAAAATTCAAAGCACATTGAAGTGAAATATCATTATATAAACAAGAATTATGAAAACAAACTAATTGATATTATTAAAATTGATACAAAATGTAACTTAGCAGACATGTTAACTCAGAGTATAGGTAAAACAAAATTTTTGAAAAACAGAACGGAAAATAAATTTATTTTAAGAGTTAAGATTTTAAATTTAAGGGGGTGAATTGTATAATCTTAAAGGTTAAAATAATACATGTAGCGCCATCTATGCACTAATTTGGGAAGTTACCCGCGTAGGATAAAAAGTTTTTTAATCTGTATGACATCTTGTCTTTTGCAATGCCCTGTAACGAAATGTGCTTCTAGAATAAAACCAATATAAAATAAGTTTCTTTTATTCAAAGTAAACCAACCACTTCAACAGATATAATATTAAACTAAAGTGGATAAGTCACTAGCGCATTGAACATGAAGCTTACAAAAGATTGTAATTCTAATCTTTTGCTTAAGTTACTCTCGATACACTCGTTCCGTACGCGCATGTGTTCTGGTGGCTAAGGAAGCCTTTTCCGCATTCAAAATGACGTTTTGTGTAATGCACGAATTATTTGAGAGAAACATTAACAAAAGTCATGGAATCACATTACATAAGTAAGTATTCCAAAATATTTAGATAAATAATATAATTTCAATTATTTTGTCAAACATTCTTACAAATTACGATAATAATTTACAGTACAGATTACATACCATAGACAGCATTATTTCATTTTGTATCGTATTCGTTGATGCAGGGAGCAGAATTTTGGCGCCAAATACATTTCTTTGCACTGCAAGTCGTTGTTGTGTTTCGCTGGACACATAATTGATTATTATTGTTTCTTAAATTGTGAAGTGACAGTGAAGAAAATTTGACGCCGCTCGATATTTTAGAGGCTACGATAGCAGTCAGTCTTAATTTACTACCAATTAAGTCAAGAAAATTATACGATAAATATTATCAAGATTTTTTAACATGGAAAATGAATAAAAGTGCTACTTCGTTCTCAGAAAATGTTCTATTGGCATATTTTCAAGAACTGTCTGAAGGTTGTAAATGTTCGTCGCTGTGGTCTAAGTATTCAATGCTAAAGAGTACTTTAAACATATATAATAAGTTGATATATCGAAATTTGCAAAATTGATTGCATTATTGAAAAGACAATCTCAAGGATTTAAAAAAAAAACATTGTAATCGTTTACACCTGAACATTCCTAAAAAAAGCTCAAAGACGCGAATATCTTTTAACGAAGGTACCTATTTATAAATAAATATTTGGTTTTTAGTTATATTAAAGTGAAATTTAATTAGCGCGTTTCTTGTTCTTGCTTGTATTCTAAATTTTTATTTTCATTTGTTCCAGACTGCACTTATTTTTAGTATTATGGGTGCCTGTCGGAGACAAGAACTCTACAATTTGCAATTTCAGGATGTGGAAGTTTACGAAAATACAATATTAGTAACAATTCGTAATACAAAAAATAAACAAGACCGCGCGTTTAGTATTACAGGAAAATACTATGACATGTGTAAAGAATACATGGATCTACGGCCCGTTTCTCGTAAAAATGCCTGTTTCTTTTTAAATTACCAACGTGGAAAATGCACGCAACAGAGAGTTGGCATCAACAAATTTGGAACTTTAAGTAAAACTGTAACCGATTATCTACAGCTTCCCAGTTCAGAGCAGTATACTGGACATTGCTTAAGACGCACTTCTGCGACCCTACTTATTGACGCCGGTGGGGATATCACTACGCTAAAACGCCACGACGGATGGAAATCGACAGCCGTGGGGGAAGGCTATATAGATGAATCCATGACAAGCAAAATATTGGTGTCTAACTCGATTCTAAACGCCATAGAAATAATAGAAATGAAATCAATATTAATGTACCAGTTGCACCTACACCAAGTGCGAGTGCGTCTAACGCCAACGCAACACAATTACATATTCAGTTTAATAATTGTAATATACAAAATGTTAATACTTACATTAACCAATAAATAAACTGAATCAATCTCTATCTTTTATTTCATATATTCAATACAATGTATGAGATTAGATAAAGTAGTGTATGAAACTGTACATAATTAGGTATTACACGCTCGTGTGATACTATTAAAAAACTCGCAAACTCACACTCATTATGCAACAGTTTCATAAACTACTATTATAAATCCATTTTAGTTTAATAAACCCCGTTTTTAAACCAAGAAAGCAGATTTCCTACAAGTCTATCTACTACTATCTATTATATAAAATTGTTAATAGTTAATATTTGTCAATCACTAGTAATGCTCAAAATTCTACTCCAAAAACAAATACGTCTAGCACAAATATAAAAATGAATCTCAACTATTTCGCTTCACTTACCGCAGCACGAGATTCAGTTCCCTTAAACCAATTAAAAATCCAATATTCTTTCACTTTAGCTCCTATATATTCTCACCGTGGAATTTATAGTTTCTAGAATGTTCGCCCAAATAATTAGGTACCTATTATTTGACACTTAAAAGAATGGAATTACCACTTCAAGCACTTGTGAGTTTTCTTGAAATTCTTTGGCGCTTTAATGAATTTCTATGTTGAGCTATGAAAACAGCGTTTTAAGCGGGGAACTAAACATTACTTTTATTGGCGAAGTGTAAAAGTTTTATTTCCATTGCAAGCGAACGAGTTGTTGTGGAAACCGATTTATAGCCAATCGTTATTTTTTCGTAGGTCACCTTAAAACGACGCCGAACATAAATAATACAATTTATCTAGGGGTAATATATTTTTGAAGTGAATTACTTTGGCCAGGGTCACAAAGTATATTCACCTCATAGTCTTGTAGTAGGCTCGCGAATGAATCACAAACATGACGAAGGAAGGATTTAAACACAGTGTAGGGACTTGAAGAATGCCTACGCACGCAAATCGCCCTGCGGGCTAACCGAACAGCGGCGAGCCACGCCAGTCGTTTCGGGGGGCTCAGTATGGTGGCACACTTGTAATTCTTCTTGTATTATTGTAAAAGGGTAATCTGAAAGTAAACCACAGTTTCAATGTAACACTGGTTTCATTTATACATAGAAACAAAACCTCTGAAACAGGTCCAAGTATGTACAGACACACACTTATTTTCATTCATTTCCTGCAGGAATTAATTCAAGTAAGTGCTTATACAATATGTAAAGAAAACCCTGTCCGATCCGTGAAGGTATTGTTAGGTATCGGTAACTGATTCTACTAATGCCTACAAGACCGGGCTAAACTTAAAAAAAATCCCCCTAAGAAAATAAATATTATTTCGATAAAGCGAGGTAACTTAATACATGCGCGGTAGGGAACACGGTAGGCATATATGCGCGGGCAAAGTGGGCAGGGCACGCCGACGCCGCACATGGTCTCATTACTCATAATGATGTCTAAAATGGTGTTGTCACTTTTTTTAAAAATACCGAAT
Source organism: Sesamia inferens (assembly GCA_037179545.1). NCBI lineage: Eukaryota > Metazoa > Arthropoda > Insecta > Lepidoptera > Noctuidae > Sesamia > Sesamia inferens. Next base: position 9,040,966 of record CM073929.1, on the reverse strand, counting down.
TTTGGGGAAGTTGGAATTAATTCGGAAAAAAAAAGATTATTTCTAAATTCATTAGTATTGTTACTATGATAATTATGCAAAACTTCATATTTTATTTGCTCATGTGTATCTTCTTCTTCAGCCTACTGATGTCCATTGTTGGACAAAGGCCTCCCCCAAGACTTTCCACGCTAACCGGTCTTGTGCTGGCCGCATCCATCGGCTTCCCGTGACCTTCACCAGGTCATAGGTCCACCTTGTTGGGGGCTTCCCAACGCTGCGTCTTCCAGTACGTGGCCGCCACTCCAGAACCTTACTGCCCCATCGGCCATTGGTTCTACGAGCAATGTGCCCTGCCCACTGCCACTTAAGTTTAGCGACTCGAAGAACTATGTCGGTGAATTTGGTCCTTCTGCGGATCTCCTCATTTCTGATTCGATCACGCAGAGAAACTCTGAGCATAACTCTTTCCAATACCCTTTGCGTGACTCTGAGCCTTCATATGAGGCCCATTGTGAGCGACCACGTTTCAGTTCCGTAAGTCATTACTGGGAACACACAATGGTCAAAGACTTAATCTTGAGACACTGTGGTATCTTGGACGACGAGAAGATGTAGCGTAGCTTCCCGAACGCTGCCCAGCTGAGCTAGATTCGACGAGACACCTCTTTCTAAAAGTTGGACCTACCTGGTTGGACTGTTTGTCCCAGGTATATATACTCGTCAACAACTTCGAGTGTAGAGCAACCAACTAGAATTGGAGTGGGCGCGACATGTGAGTTCGACATGATCTTCGTCTTATCCATGTGTATACCGAACCTTTATTATCCTTTTGGGTCGGACGGGGTTTACTTTACATATTGTATACGACAGCAGGTCAAGCTACCCGAAACTGTCAAATACTCCCCCAATCAGCCTTGAGTATTAATGCTTTAGCGATAAAGTTGAAAACCTAATAATGAAATCTGACATATTGTAGTAGCTTGATGTGCTCTCGACTGTACATTACGTTACAACCTACAAATTACATTTGAGGAAAACTTATAATGGCTAGAATACATTGGGGTAGGCCACAGTACAACGCATTCCTAAAATCCGGAGTTTTGGCGGGGAAGTCAAGCTTTGTGTAAAGCTCATTTTTTATTTGACTTCTAATTTTTTTTATAGTGTTGTTTACTAAATAAAAGCTCGTGATTTATGTAGTAAAAAGTGCATTCCGTGAATAATTTATAAAGAATATTGAAATGTTGTAGCATAGTGGCCACATCATGATTTACTCCAAACCCCTCCTAGTCGGCTCACGCGGGTAATGAAAGGAGATAGGTTTTTTTTTTTTTTTTTTGTTTTAGCTTTCTTCTCCCTTCTTGCATGGCAAGAAATCTTTTTTGCCTTTTTTTACTTTTATAACTGTTATCTTTTCCGCTTCACTTTTTTGCGGCTTGTCCATCTTTTCGGGTTGCTCTTTTCCCGTTGCGTCATGTTATCTTTTTTATATATATATTTTTCATCTTTTGTCAGCTTTGTTTTATCTTTTTTATCTCATTTTTATACATTTTCTTATTTACTAATCTTTTCTATACTTACTTCTATAATATTCACATTTTAGGCTATTCTTGCCGATGGCAGCTGCGGGGCTGTGCTGCCCCTCGTCCTATTCCTTTCAATACATATTTTGGCTACTTTGAGGCAAAACCGCTCCAGGTACGGCCTGGAAAGGAGATAGGTTAGGTTAAATTAAGTTAGGATAAGTTACGAAGTTAAAATCTATTTATGTATTCGACTGAAGGACTTGTATCCATGGTCATGAAATAAATTATTATAAAAAAAATTGCTAAAATCCTCTTCTATGAGTTTTGTACATTTTCTACGAGTCAACGATATTATAGGCGATATAGCTTTTTAAAATGTGTTGTGATGCAGTCCCGTTACGATCTTAATACGCATTTGGCTTTATTTGGCATTTCAGATGACATTATAAATTATAATGTTATTTTAGACAGCATTTTTATTAACGAGGTGCTTGGAAACTGAGGGCTTAGCAGTTTTTCTGGGAATAACAGTAGATGCCAAACTTTAGTGGGCACCACACATATCAACCCTAGCAGGAAGGCTCAGTTCGGCTGCGTATACCGTCGGGAAAGTAAGACAGTCTATTTTAGATATTTCCACAGCGTTATGTATTCTACTCTGGAGAAAACCCGCTGACATACAATATATATTAATACTCCAAAAACGAGCTGCTCGAGCAATTGAACAGTTCGGTGTCAGAGTTTCTTTTAGATATGTCTTTAAAGATATTGGTATTCTTACGGTTGATTCGCAATTTATCTTAACCAACATCTTACACGTTAGGAAAAATATTGTCATGTACACTAAAACAGTGAGATTCGTAATCTTAACACCAGAAACAAGGACAAACTACGAGCTCCTTTCCACCTATTTTAAAAGGTTAATAACTCTTTTGTTGGGCTTGGTATAACTTTTTATAACAAGATACCCCCTGCTTTGCTAGACTTGCCTTACAATGCATGGCTAGCTGGCATATGGCACATATTTTTTTTATTTGTGTTCATTACTATACAATATACATGGTGTTGTATAAAGACATGTATTTTTTTTTAAATGAAGAGAAAGCTGTGCTGCTGCGGAGTTCCTTCCGCCACTTGATCTTCCCAGCGAAAGCACTTGGAAGTGGCGAAGGGCGGGCGTTTTGGGGGGATGGTTTTATGTAATCTTGACGTTCGAAAAGTGCTGATTCTGAGTCTAGTTTGAATAAATTATTTCTGCTTTTTTTATTTTTTTTAGAATAGAATACAATACTCTTTATTATGTGCGGCATTTAGATTACAGAAACATAAATATAATGATTTTACAAAGGGTGACACAATGGGCGGTCTTATTACTAAGAGCGATTTTTTACAGACAACATTTGGATGGAATACTAAGCGCATCTAATTGACTTATTGTAATCATAAAATTACCACTATACTTTAAAATTTATTCTGATTCATAGTAATGTAGTACCTTGTATATTCTTTATTTCATTATTAATTTATTTGACATTCAACTTAATTTTATTTGACAGTTTCTACCATAGGTTTATTTTTATGATTAATGTATTTAATGTAATGCAACTATAATTTATTGTGTAATTAAAATGATTTAATGAAAGTTTTTGGTATATATATTATATATATATATATATATATATATACAGTATGTTAAGAAAACCCTGTCCGACCCGTGAAGGCGTTGTTAGGTATCGATAACTGATTCTATTAATGCATACAAAACCGGGCTAAACTTAAAAAAAAAATCCCCCTAAAAAAATAAATATTATTTCGCAAAAAGAGGTAACTTAATAAATGCGCGATAACCACCCTTCGCCTGCCGTCCGCGGGGGGCGGGCGGCAGGGCATGCGGCACGTGGTCGCATCGCTATTCGCTCATAATAATACCGGTGTTGTCACTTTTTAAAAATTACCAAATTTCGGGGAAATTGGAATTAATTCGCGGTAAAAAAAGATTATTTCAAAATTCATTCGTATTGGTACTATGATGAATACGTAAAATTTTATATTATATTTGGTCATGTGTTTACTTAACCTTTATTATCCTTATGGGTCGGACAGGGTTTTCGTAACATACTGTATATATATATATTATATACTAGCGGCCGCCTTCGACTTCGTACGCGTGGAGTTAGTTATGCTCCGCTTCTATTGGTCGCAGCGTGATGTTATATAGCCTGAAGCCTTCCTGGATTAATAGGCTATCCAACGCAAAAATAATTTTTCAAATCGGACCAGTATGGGTATCTTCCCTGAAATAAATTATTATTATTATTCCCTTTATTTTTCTATGCATATGTATTGTTTTACATTTTTAAATATTTATATAAAAACATACAAAAACATTTAAAAATATAAAACATAGTGTTCCACTGATGGCGGGAACGGGGTCCAAGCTACCGGTGGTTAAGGCTCCAGAGATTATTAATTCATATTAATTATTAATTCTTATTATTAAGAGAACGGAGAGATAAATAATGTAGGTAGTCAAACATTTTATTTTATAATATAATAATAATAATAATAATAATAATTTATTTCAGACGTAGTCCTTATAATGTTAGTCATACAAAAATTTAAATACAAATAAAACCTTATAAATCTATTGTTAGTAAACAAAACAGAAATACAACACAATCAAATGGAACCGCACAGAAGTTCCAAGTTATGCCAAGCCCAGGACGCGACTACCCGTAGTGTGTAGTCGCATCCAGTGCCGCCACATCGGCGAGTCCCAGCGGTCCACGAAAACATTCAGAAGACTGTTCGGGCTGGCCCGCATTCGCTTCAAGAGAGATGCACAGCGCTTTCGCATGATGGCATGGAAACCATCCACTCTTTTTTCAGCAAACATTGCTGAAGCGCTGCAGCAGCGCCGTAGTCCGAACAGTATTCTGAACGCATTATTATAATGGACTCGCAGAGCGGTGCATGTACGCTGCGTGTACTTAGTCCACAGGCTGCAAGTGTAGAAGGACTGGCAGAAGGCCTTAAATAACGTCACCTTGACTTGCTCGGTACACCTTGCAAACCTGCGGGCCAGCATGTTACAGGCGACAGACAGCGCCCTGCGATCCCTCTCCAAATCACAGTCATCACTCAAATCCTCAGAGACCCAGTGACCCAGATATTTGAAACTAGACACTCTGTTTAAGGTGGCACCGCAAAGATACAGAGGAGGCACACTAGCGAATGATTTGTTACCAGCCTTAAACACCATCACTTCACTCTTCTTTACATTATATCTGAGTCCATGGGCTCGTGCATATCTTTCACAAACTTTTAGCAGTTTACGCATGGCACTAATCGACGGGCTCAGCAGCACCATGTCATCCGCGTAGCTTATATTATTGACGCACTGTCCATCTATATGGCACCCTATGCCTGCTCTGCTGAGCTCGCCGATCAGCTCATTCATGTACAAGTTAAAGAGACGAGGAGAGGTTAACCCCCCTGCCTCACCCCGCACTCCAACCCATACATGTCCGAGTGTGTGCCTGCCCATCGCACAGTATTCCTTTGGCTCGAGTACCAATATCTCAAAATAGCGATAACATTACCTGACACGTCCGTTTCATTTTTCAATTTGTACCACAACACGTCATATGACACCAAATCAAATGCCCTGGATAAGTCCAGGTAACAGGCATAGACCGGCGTACTCCTGTCTGTATAATACTGTACAGTCTGCTTGAGGCACAGAATGGCACTTTCAGTCGAGAGACCAGGTCTGAAACCAAATTGAGCATCATGAAGCTTTATGTGCCTATCCATGTGTTTGTCAAGCAGACTGTCCAGCACTTTTGCTATTACAGTAGCCAGCGAGATTGGTCTATAGTTAGCCAGGTCTGAGACATCCCCCGTTTTGTTTTTTATAACCGGAACAATCACGGTCCGCATAAGTTCGTCCGGTAGGTAACAATGACTCACACATAAGTTGAAAAACATAGCAAGCACTCGAGACAAATGGAAACCAGCATGCTTCAGATGCTCAATGCTAAGACCATCGTGACCAGGGGACCTACCTCGCACCATTTTACAAATTACGGAGGCAACTTCCTTGGCACTAAATCGAAAATTAACGTCCCCTGCCACGATTTCAGCACCTCGCATCAGGTCAAAAGACCCCACAGTAGGAGGTTCCACCTTGAAATGACTCCGAAACAGGTTAGCTATATCACGAGGCTCATGCACGCCCGCAACGCTCACAGGTAGACTCGATTTTGGGTTCAATTTATTTGTCTTTTTCCAGAATTTACCAAATTGTTTATCTGAATGATGCTGTGCAATTATATCTAACTTGATTTGTTTCTCATTATCTTGACAAAATTTTACCCGCGATTTAAAAATTCTCCTCGTTTGGCACATTCTATCATAGATAGGTCCACTTCTTTGTTTCCCATTCAATAACCAGTGTTGATAACATAATCGAGCCTCTCTGTGAGCAGCGCTAACGTGCCTGTTCCACCCCGGTATATATTTGTGTTTCTTGGACACAGGACCAGCATAACTGTCTACCGCCGCCTTACTAATTATTTGTACAATATCGTTATACATTTCCTTCAAAATACGCTTGTGATCCTTACTATAACAACAGTGATGCGCGCAGTACATAAACTCGACAGGAAAATGAATCTTTCTCAATTGCGACTGACAACTTTCATAATAATAGCCTATGCTATGCCTATCCCCAAAGACATAAAATTAATAAGTCTCTTAGGCTATACCACTCTAAGGTAGATCTCTCCTCCATCCTTTCTATTTTCGCAAGCCTGTTAGTCCTCGGAATCTATTCAATTTATCTCGCCAGCTCTTACATGGTTAACTGCGACGTCCCTTTCTCTCAGTAAACAAAAAAAAAGACGTGTGGCACTCGGGGACTGCCGCGGTAAAGCTATTGCATAGCATTTTGTACCAATTTATGCAATCATAATTATTATAATTATTAGATTTACGGCAATTGCCACCAGTAAGATCGACACCAATTTACAAGACAATCAGAACGAGCATGATTGGACCGCATTTAAATTTATTTTAAAGTTGGAATTAATTCGCTGGAAAAAAAGATTATTTCAAAATTCATTTGTATTGGTATTTAAAATAATTTTGCCAATAACACGTGTAACAAATTATAGAAATTCTTTAAAAAAATATTTCACAATAATGGCGGATATCGCCAATCACAGTTGAAAAAACGGCCGCGTGAGCACTTTTTACTCTATAAAATCACGCGCTTTTATTTAGTAAACAACACTATAAATAATTTAAAAGTCCAATGAAAAATTAGCGTGACATTCATCTTAGCTTTTCCGTTAAAAAAAAAGCTATTTTATAAAAACACTACTAAATTAATTTGAATAAAAGTACTTAATAATTAATTATATGAAAAGTTTTTAAGGTAGCCATGACAACGTCGATGACGTCTATGACATATCTCTATAGAAGACCTATTTCAGAGAGAAAATTAATCGCAAGTTTAGCACATCGCGACTATCAGTAACATGGCAAGTGTGTAGAACTGAGTTCGCGCCCTGCAATATGCATGCTCTTTTTGAAAATCTATAAATTGTTTTCAAAAGATGTAGTCGCACGCACACAAACATACCGTGTCGAAGACTGCCGAACTGAAACGACGTTAGACGATGTACGGCCTTCAAGCCACACCTCCGTGCCCGTCGGAGTGGGGAGCGTGAGGTTTTTTCGTTACGGAATTTCTGGATTCGGTCCCCGCGCTCAAGGCCCGCGATAGAAGCTATGCAATAGCTTAAAACTCTATATCTTTAGGGTAAAAAATCTCGCTTTTAATGACTCTACACAGAATGAAGATAGTTAATATCTTCTTGGTAGCCGGCAACCCCGGCGCCGGGAGCGCTTAAACGTTATTTTAATTTAGTATTATTTTTAAACGTAGAGCCTTCACTTCTATGAGACATAAACAGGAAATAACGCACTCCCCTTTGAAACTAAAATTGAGCTTTAATATTTTCTGATTATAATAACATTATTTTAAAAGAATATCAGTACCATACGGCGTTGTGTAGTTTCTGCGTCCTCTACGGGAAGAAGCGGTTTTTATGTATGTAGATTGTAGGTACCAAACCACATTTCGTAGATTACGGCCTCGGTGCTTGGCATACGGTGGTCTGTGTCCCAACAGTGCCACTACAATATGATCATGTATGCATGAATAAAAGTTTATATGTGAATTAATAAACTCGAGACTTAAGTTTCCAAAAGCAATACGTTGTATTTTGCATTGATAATAGCCTTTTAATTCCACGACAAATATCCTGCCAATCGTTATTGGTTTTTTATCAATGGAATTTATTTTCCTATATTACACGGATTTACAAAACGTTTTGGTATGATATATTTATAGAGTACCTATTTTTAAATATCGGTCCTAACATGAACCATTATTAAAATGTATTTGACGTTCATTTATTTATGAGATTCACTGTATCTGTGTATTGTCTTTTTTCATTATCTAGGCACGAGTAACATTATACCATTGCATCACAACTTGTATTCTTGTTTTATTAAATAAATATTTTTATTTTCCTATTTTCATACTTATCTATGTATATACGTAACGGCTCGTGACTGGTTAATTTTGAATATTGTGATCTGGTTTTCGTATCAGTATCAATTGACCGTAAATTACTGTACTATTTTTTTGAAGTCGATTAATCGGTCGGTAGCCGGATAAATTATGATTTTTGTTAAGAGCGGGTACCACCATGGAGCGAATGGTAACACCGACTGGAGTTGCGTTTGATATAGCGAGTGACCGTTTGCACGGGCAATAGTTTTTGCTCAAGCTTCGATCGAGTGTGTGTAGGTTATACTCAAACCCAGTGGCTCTTATCTGTTTTAATCTGAGATTATCATTGTAATCCCTTAATATTAAAGTGATCTGAGTGTCTGTACAGTTAAAATAATAAGAATCGCAGATCTCACTATAGTTATTTTTCAACGTTTTATCGAAATACTGTCTACGATGGATAGGAATCATGGGATGAGAAGACACCTCAACTATCCGGAACTTTGGGCCCGCCTTCCTGATGTTTTCCCCGTCATCAGAAGTGGCATCTGAGCCTCGCTGGCTCAGTGTTGGAGATCCAGCAGCGGAGTGTGATGCAGTAGATTGAGGCTATCGGCCTCATCGTCCGGGATCGCTCTGCCGGAGGTCGGCACAGAGCTCAAACTTAAACTCATTTATTGCGAAAACAGGAATTTCGATTTAACATTGATATATAAGATAGTTTGGCATCTCCATAATCCGCCTGAAGGCACGCAATTTTAATTGGTGTTTGTTTCTACCTATTGTACATTACTAATTATAAATTTTATAAATTCATTCAAAATAAAATAAAAAAAAGGCAAAAAGATGTCATTAAAATAATAAATGTCAAGAAAATTTGTCATTTACAGGTCAATTCAGAATTCATAAATATGTCAAACAATAATTAAAATAAGTCAACTCAATTATTCCGGGTCAGGGTTGCGGGTTGGTTAAAAAAGAAACCGTGGCCCTGGCCTACAGGCAAGTGAAGGAATACAGGTGTGTTTTAGTCAGTAAAAGTCTGACACACCCTTCCGCTCCGCCTAGAGCGGGAGAAGTCATTTGATGATTTCTCATCCAAACCAAAAAAAAAAGGCTCCAAACTGCTCCTTACAACGTGAGCCGTATCAAAGAGTACTCTAGTATTAGATTAAGGTGTATAGTAGGCTCAATGACCTTGCGCATGTGGGCGGAGCTAAATGCCGTACTCCCGAATTCGTAAAATGCACGCGGTGGCGCGCTAAACTAAAACGACAATCAAAGAATATCCAGAGATGCAGACAAGACGCGTGTAGGTCGCGATTTGTGCCTACGATTGCAGACGGGGGTATGGATGCAAGACCGATAAATGTATATTTTGTATTGATAAATGGTAATATCGTACTATGATATATTTGTAGTATTCTTGATCAATGTTTGAATAAAATCAAGGAGTGCTCGTTACACAGTTTAATGGCCGATCGCAGACTGACAGACATTTGTAAAACAAGTATCCACACATTATAATATATCATAACATTAATATAAAAAAACCTCTAACCACGAATTTTCCAGTGTAAAAATATTTCTACACATCAATGCCGTTCAGAAGTAATAACGAATATTAGCCAAAAATAGCGTTTTGGTAAATATTTTTGAAGTGAAACTTCTTTAGGCACGCTTGACTTGGGGAGTAAACTGGCGAAAGCGTTACGAAAAATGATTGGGCAAGGCGAACGGAAGCAGAGTATAGTCCTATTTCGTCTGTACTACAAACAAGGAGTTGGCTCATGTAAATATTGCATTACATGTCGAGTATGAAGTTGTGAGTTTGCATCTCGCCGAAGGCAATATATATTTTTTGGATCTTTTTAAGATTTGTTAACAATTGAGTCGAGTATGAAGTTGTGAGTTCGCATCTCGCCGAAGGCAATATATATTTTTTGGATCTTTTTAAGATTTGTTAACAATTGATTACCTAAGAGCACAAATAATTTATAAATTTCGTACTGTTCTGGCCTTTATATTGTTTTATATATTTTTGCTGAACATTTCTGATATAGTTGAAAGTATAGAAGCTTGAAGATATCGTCACAATACTATAATTGGACACAAAGTACAAATTGCTTTCAAGCCTCATAAGCTCAATTATTAAGCTAAGTACCTTGATTGATTAAGAACTATGAATTTCTTCGAGAACATGACGCTGAGAACACCCCCCGACCCCCCTCATTGATTACCTCACCCCCCCGTGGATTATCTCGGGAACCAGAGGTCGTGGACTACCCGAGTTTGGGGTCCCCTGATTCAGGAGGAAGAGCCCGACCTTTTGGCTCCGAGGGAATCCACTTTTTTTTTTTTTTAATTGGAGGTCTATGCAAAAATATTAATTTATAAATGAAAGCATGAAATAAATTTAAATATTTATAGAATATTAATATATGTATATATGTATACATGTATATATTGTACACACATATATATATATACATATATACATACAGATGGTGCGAAAGAAGTTTTACTTCAGTCGTGTGGTCATAAGCACACTCGTTTTTTTTTTAAGGCAAAAGGCAAAGTCCTACGAAAAAATCATCTTTAGTAAATGTTGTACATGAATCAATAGATAAGACATATTTTTTTCAAGTCTCAAAACTAAGCCGTTAAATAGAAATTAGCTTCCTAATGTGACCCTTTCTCGCTACTAATGAGAGTAAGGCCCTTAAGATATCTAGAGCTCTTGATCGGGGTTTTCTTTCACCAGACTATTGGCCTCGACATCAACCATACTAACAACCACAGAACAAATGAAAAGTATTAGAAAGGAAATTGGTCGGGATTTGTACGAGAACGCGTGTCGCCGCTTGTCTCCCTTCTTTAACTCCACTGTAAGCAAGAAACCAATATGGAAGCGCAATACGCATACAATTAAATACTCGCACTTTTATAAGTTTGTAATTGGTCGTCACACTAACGCAAGTAGCGCATTTGAGGTTTGCTCATACATTGATAAATTTCTTATACACGCTATGGCTTATACGACTATTTCGTAATTTGTAAGGAGTTTAAAAAAAAACCGATTTTTAGTAAAAAATTACGTAACTTGAAAATGTGTTTTTTTTGTTTATGGTGCATTACACATAAAATTGGGGTTAAATGAAAGGTTAAGGTTTAAAACAGTACTACAAAAAGTTTTGAGTTGATAGGACTTTTAGTTTTCGAGATATTAGCAAAAATGTGCAATAAAACGTCGTACCTAACTTTGTTTATTTTAATTGTTTTTTTTTCTATAAGCTTTTTGTTTCTATAAGTAATGGTTTAGATTATGGTGCCAGTTTAGAAAAATGTTAGTTTTTTTACGAAACCTAAAATTATAATTACTTAATTGAGTGAACTTATGAACTTACATGAGTGATATTTCAATTATCTAAGATTTTGATACTAAATAAGTAAATACTTATATTATAATACCTAAATAGTCATAGTTGACATGGCCCTTTATAATATTATTTATTCAACCAGTAATACATTATTGAAATATGTCAAACTAAAAATAAAAGATCTTTAATTAATTATAAAATAATTCAAACATTATGTTTATCATACGTACAGTCCTAAATTCTATCGATAATTTTATTTAACCATATGGGCATCTCTCTATAGTTAAATATGGCGCCCTGCATTTCGGCCAATCAAGGAAAAGGTCAAAATGACAACGAGTAAAGTGTAGAAGACATATTGGATTTACACATTGTACGCGGACTTTCTTATTGTTTTGAAAAACCGAATACAAAACGAGCAATGTATTTTTTTTTGTATCTTGATGCAAAAATATCGTGAAAGTTTGGAATATCATAGTCATCAGTACATTTTTGTCTTTTTTACTAATTATATTGTAGTAAAATGTTATTTTCGACTTACTCATGGAAAGATATACTTCCTCGTTTACGATTTGAGGTCTGACTTTTTGTCTTGCATGTTATAATTGTACAATACGGCATTTTAAAGCAGAGCTCCGTCTCTGAAGTAGTTTGAAGAATACTAAACGCGGTGAATGCATGTTTCAGTCAACATACGATTTTCGTATCACATTCATGGCACGCCTGCCCCGCTGACAATACCTTTCCAGTCTTACTTTTCTATTCCGTGCCAACAAATTTGTGTGCTATGTAGATATATTTAGTTTCTCTTTCACAACCTTTCCGAGGTTATTAATCATCGAAAGGCATTATACATACGTATAACATATAAGTACTTAATAACAAATGCTTCTCAGTAAATCAATATTATATATCGATAGTACGTAAGTACATACAAATAGTATTGGTGAACTGTAAATGACAGCAATGTGTCATCGTTTATTCAGCTAGCAATTTGAAAATAGACCCGAATATAAAGTGATAGAAAACCGCATACAAATTGCCAGTAGGATATTAAATCATAGCTCCGGCTTGCAAGCCTCTGTAACACAGTAGATACACCGTCCCTTTAAGAATTTCCTTTAGACAGACGTCCGTCTAAATTCGACACCTTCGTTAAATCCAGACGATAGAATGCTGACGTCGATTCCACCTCATTTGCCACCAAAAGGGCTTCAAATAAATCCCTTTTTGACATTCTTTTTTATTCTTGGCGTCTTCGTAATAATAATCCTTGGAAACAGAACAGATCGTATATTTTATCAGGGATCCAGAATATGGACATATTTGGAACTTTCTTTTGTAATGAAAGGACTGCTAATGTTACAAAAGACTACTGATTCTGTGATCAACCGGCACCGGGTCGGCGTAATAAACCTTTTATAGGTGGACGTTTATCGCCTGAATGTGTTCTGGCTATTGGTTAGGCTGGTTTTCCTCATTTTCTGTCCAGAAATTGATGTATTTTTATGGTAGGTATGAGTACTGCAATGGATTGTGCACTCGGCATGATAACGCTTTTAGGATGCTGATGGAGCTACCGTGGTGTCGACTCATTGCTGCACCGTCTATGAAGCAGCAGCAATAGCATCCTTATTGCTATTGCTAACCGTTTTTAGTGGATAAAAACAGCCATATGCATCAGTTAGGTATAGATACTAATCATGCTAACATGATTTTATGTATAATTATTGTACATTGTACGAGTATGTATATTTATAAACATAATTTTGCGTAAAATCATATTGATTTTACTTATAATTATTGCTTTTATTTTTAATTATGTACATTATGAAGATTATCTGAAAAAAATAATATTAGTAAACTAGCTTCGCCGCGCGGTTTCACCCGCGTAGGTTTCGATGTTTCTTTTTATATGCTCCGCTCCTATTGGTCGCAGCGTAATTTTATATCGCCTAAAGCCTTCCTGGATTAATGGGCTACACAAAATCACTAATCTCTAACACAAAAAGAATTTTTCAAATCGGACCAGTGGTTGGTGTTCATACAAACAAACATACAAACTCTTCAGCTTTATATATTAATATAGATAAGTAACTAAATATTGTAAGTATCTGTACTTACGATATTTAGGTATAGTATATCTACATAGATTCTAAATTAAATACGTGTTCCGTGTCTATCTACGCGACCGAGTTATTCTCCGAAACGATACAATGAATTTTGATAAAATAGTGGTTCTATGACATCGAAATTCGTCATTTAGAAATTTTTATGCATTATGTGTGTTTGTCTATTCATGCACACCATGCGAAGCAGGGCCGATTCCATATCAAAATTAAAAGTCTATTGTTCAAATTAGACTGGGAATCTTTTTCAACGTCAATATTACACAACACAGCCCCCCAAAAAGCCTGCCCTTCGGCACTGAAAAGGACGGGCGGGCACTAGGAAGTGCCCCAGTGCTTTCGCTGGGAAGAAAAGTGGCGGAACAACATTATCGTTTAAATATTCGTCGATAAAATAGTATGTATGCCTTTTAACAGAGGAATGCCTGCATTTTCACTAAGAAAAAACTTCTAAATATTTTTGTTTGCAAATTTAATTACTTACCAGTGTTTGTGTTTGTCTATGATTTCCAAAGGTATTTCTGGTAAATGATACATAAACAAAAGACTTAATGAAGGTATTTCGTTCAGCTTTAATGAATACCCTATTTTAATGAAAACTCTTCTCTATTTTTTGTTCGTCAGTTGGTACTAATTCAATGACACTGTTCGTTCACGAAGTGCATAGATAGAAGTGTCTTTGAACTTGCCAAAGCAATTTGTTTTGTATGCACAGTTTTGCTGAAAAGATTAGCATGTATTTTTTTTTAACGCGGTTTTTTTCCTAAAGTATTTACATATTACGTACTAACTGTGCTTCGCAGTTTCGATCCCATGGGAATATCAGAAGGAAATAACGTATTAATACTAGACGTGCAACGGATATCCGGTATCTGGCCTATCCGGCCGTCCTAATACTATCCGGCGGAATACCGGATAGTTAATATTTGGCCGGATGTCCATTCGGCCGAATAAATGGAACAAACTGGATAAATTAAACATATTTTTGAGTAATTATTTGCTTTATTTAGTTAGTATCACTTTAATATAATTAGTTTAAGATTTATATTTTTAATGACACAATAGTAAATTAATGTAATACAAAGAAAATGAATGAATTAGTACTCATACTACACTAAGGGCAAATTATGGTGAATGAATACCAATTTCTCTGCATTGGGAGGTAGCAGGCGGTTGCGTTTCTCTTCATAAATAAGGCCAGCTTCAGAAAAAAGTCTTTCGCTATACACACTGCTGCAAGGTGCAGAAAGACAGATTTGAGCAAACTTTATTAAATTTGGGTATTCTTTGGAGTTAGCTACCCACCAAGAATAAGGGTCGCAATTGCCATCAATTAGCACTGACTTGAGATAAAAATCCAGCTCAAGTTTATCGCCGCCTGCGCAAACGACTAAGTTTCACCGGATATTCGGTTATCCGGCCACATGGTCGGCCGGATATCCGGTATCCGGTATCCGGCCAAACTACTATCCGTTACATCTCTAATTATTACTATTACTCTATACCAAATTCATAAAAATTAAAACAAACTTTCCATTCATTAATGATTTGTATTTCTTTCTGTAACTAGCTCTACACTCGTACAAACACTTTTACACGTCAAGTAATTGCTTACCTATTTCATAATTTGATATTTTCTTCTTTTTAAACCCGACACAAAAATAGATTTTCACTATTGTTTCACTTATACAACTTTCCTTTAACCACTTTATTTCCAATTCACTACAGACCAGTAGTTTACGCCAAACTTTGATTCGGAACGAGAGCAAAATTCGTAAGTCAAAAATATATAGAGCAACTAAAATAGACTGAAACAGAGTTGTGCCCGTGTTTTATGTAACATGATCGACAGTTTAATTTACTTGTCAGTTAGCGGAGCGGCTTTATGCAAAGTGATTTATCGGATACTAAACGTTAGTTTTGGAAATGTGAAGTGGGGTGAGATGTGTCCTATTTTCAGACGCCGCATTTTGGATTATTTATTTAACTTGAAGTATCACTCTTTACTTATTGCCGGGATAATTTATTATTAAATTGGAACGGAATAATTTATTGACATTATTATAATACACTACTTTGATCTAGTAGCCGAAAATCACACTCACTCATTGTTTCACAATGGAGTTTGTGATTTTATATTTTTATATATTGATTATTTGATTATATTGTATATTCGTTTTTTTTTATAAATTTTATACTAGCGCTTGACGGTAATCCCGCCTAATGGTAAGCAGTGATGCGATCGTTGATGGTAAGGCGCGCTAGTTTATTAAGAGCTTATCCACTCTAGCCTTGAAGACACTCAAATTGTAGTGTGACGGAAACACCGACGCTGGATAATTGTTCCAGTCCCTCGATATACGCGGTATAAAAGAAGAAGCGAAACGCTTCGTCCGTATCGTAGTGGTGTTAACAACGTAAGGGTGGAAAGTCGTCGTACGAAGGGGTCGTCCGATGTTGGAACGGAGATGGGGGAATTAAATCATGCAATTCCCTTGCATACTCACCAGAACGCATCCTATGGAAGACCGAAAGACTGGTTACTCTATGCCTGTGCTCCAGGCTTTGGAGACCATTTCGAGTTAAATCTAGGTCGCCAATCAGCCTTCGCACGCCTCTCCACTGAATCCAAAGTAGCCAGGTGACATTTCGCAGCACCAGCCCAAATGTGGCTATCATATTGATCCTTTTTTATTGTAAAACAAAATATCAGTCATATTATAAATTAAAGAAAGGTAAATGATGAACTATAACTTCTTACTATGTACTACAAACTTGTATCCTATGTGATAACGTCGAGACAAAACATCATAATAAATATATTTTACTGTAGGTATCAATTTGAGACTATCATTAATTAATATACCAATCATTTTAGTTATAATCTCTTCAATATAATAAACACTATAAGAGTTTCAATAGCACACGACAATTTCTTTTTAGAATCATGTTTCGTTGCAAACTTAACAACAAAATTTTTAAAATTACCGAACGATAACCTATAAAACTCCATGTACTGTGCAACGGCGAATTTCATAGAAAATTGTATAAGTTTCTGACAAACGTTATTTGCTTAGGATTGCAAGTGGACTTTTCAATTTATTTTATTTTTTACTCGACACAAGCGAAAACTGTTTTCATGGGAAATACACGCTTGCTTAAACACCTTGGCTCAAGGTAGCTGTTTATAGTTTCAGCAGTAAGTGGCGATTAAGTCGGTGAACCTTTGCATTACTTAAGAACGACATAAAGTTTTTATTTTACTTGGACTTTACTATCAGGAGTCCACAGTTACCTCTACAGGTACGCATTCTTACTTGTCGTTGTCCTCATTCGTTTATTAATTAGTCCGAATAATAAACGGTCATTTGCATCTTATTCTAAAGACTTGTAGAATATTCTTTTAAAGTCAACATAACTAGAAAATTTTTGGGCATAAAATACGCCCTTGAGGTAGTCCAAAATTAATTTCCATTAGACTGGAATTACCAAATGTTATGGTAACCCCTAATGAGCATTCGCTCAGTACAGTGAATATCCAATTACACAGACGGGCATTCATCACATATTAAGAACCTTACTAATTAGTCTAGCGTATAGAACCCTATCAAAGGCCTTGGAGATATTGCCAATTACGGAAAAGGTTTCTGTGAAAGTTAACCATTAATATTGAGTGACGTATTAGGTGTGAGTGTTTAATAATGCGCTATCATTCAAGTATTACTTATTCAAAGGACGTATGCCAAAAGCTTGGTGAAAATAACGATAACTGTGTTTATCTTCTAAACTTAGGCCGCAAGTAATAAGCGATTTCTACAGATTTTCTAATAAGGATTTATTTTTGTCGCATGAAAAATTCCAAATCTGTTTGGAATAATATCAGGTATAAAGCGTAAAAATAGATAATTATTACTTTCAAATCTAATAATTCTTTAAAAAAATATCACATTGATTTTTTCAGATCATTTTGTTGAATGGCGTATATTTGGTTTTACTTTAAAAATGTGACCACTCACAATTGAAAAGTTATATTTTGTACGTTTCTTTAATATTAGATTTGGTACAAATCAGTGGATTAATGCTTTGACTAATGTTCATTTTGTTTCCGCTCTCACTTTTAAATTATAACTGAACAGAAGCTGACAGGAACTTTAACAAAGAGAAGCTAATCTGGTGTGACATTAACTGATATAACTTTAGGCGATGGCGTGTTCTCCATTACACTTCCTTCTTCCTTTCACGTGAATTATGAATTTCTCGTAGAAAATAAAAACTATATAGTTTCAGAATGTGTTTATTTATTAACTTATTGTCTTTAGAGATCACTCATTATAACTAGTCATACGTACACTTTCCTCACTAACTAGGCAAAAGACTTTATGGGGCACCGATATATATCCGCCTCTCAATTCTCCTCACTCTATGCTCTGGCAGCGATCCAGTCTTTTCTTTCATATACGAAGATATGGTTTGTAGTACTCTCTCATCCTTCCCCTTTTCCGATGACATGGCAATAAAATACGACACATACACATACGTTGTACATATGTTGAATTGTTGCAGAAATATAGTAAAAATCTATATATCTATCAAATTATAAACTATCGCTTGACCGCAATCCCGCCTTATGGGCTGATGGTATTTATAAAATTATTAATCAATTTTCAATTAATTAAATATATATAAATTAAACTAAAAATAATCCATAAATGAATATACATATTACATATTTATTCTAGCATCGTAGGTTACTTTTGACTTAGAATTACTATTAGATGAAGTTTTAATCTATAAAGTTAATTTTATTTTCCATGTTACAGTCAATTTTATTAGGTTAGGTTTATTTTTTTTAGGTTCCTTAACAATTACTTACACAAATACATATAATACATTCCCAAAGTTAACAAGTTAATATTATTTAAAATATTTTTATTATTTTACAATACATGTGGGTTTTATTACCTTACAGTAGCTGTTGGTTATTCAGGAATATTTATCATTGAAACTATAGGTTTATGATAACTGAAATAAGAAACATAAGTTTGCGACTTAATATCCTCTAAATACCTAGAAAATACCGCGTCAATGGTGGTCCCATATTTTGTTGTGGACTTTTGTGGATCATTATTCATTTTCAAATTCAATGTTTTTGATAGAAAAGTTGTCCACCGCTCTGATTTTTTATCAGCGAAGTTAATGTTGAAATCGCCAGCCAAGATAAGTGGAAATTTATTACCATTTGTTTCAAGTATTTTCGAGCCACTCGAGTTACTCCAGTAAAATGCGATGAATAAAATGCTCTACCTCGTCCAATTTTGGATTCGGAGAAATGTAAATTGCTACCATAATTATTTGTAGGCCATTTCTAAGTTTGCATAAGCACGCACAAATATCTCCAACAACTGAGCGCCTAACATTAACATCGCTAACGTGTGCAATATTTATTTCAATATTCGGAGTCATAATATTAGTAATATCATTTTTATTTTGGTAAATAGCTACCCCACCTTTTGAAACAGTATCTCGCTTGAACTGAACAATACAATTAAAATTAGGTATTTCAATTGGATTATCATGCGTCATGCAAGTTTCGGTAAGAAGTAACACATTTGTTTGTCTCGTAACTGAATCTTGTAAATCGTATTTATGACTATTTAGACTGGCAGTTGAAAGTCATTATTGAAATGCCATTTCTATTACTAATGAAATCTAATACACTTTGAGCAATCGTCTGAACACTATTTAAAGACAGTCTTTTGAACTCTTGCAACAATTGAAAAAACGGTCGCGTGAGCACTTTTTACTCTATAAAATCACGCGCTTTTATTTAGTAAACAACACTATAAATAATTTAAAAGTCCAATGAAAAGTTAGCATGACATTCATCTTAGCTTTTCCGTTAAAAAAAAAGCTATTTTATAAAAACACTACTAAATTAATTTGAATAAAAGTACTTAATAATTAATTATATGAAAAGTTTTTAAGGTAGCCATGACAACGTCGATGACGTCTATGACATATCTCTATAGAAGACCTATTTCAGAGAGAAAATTAATCGCAAGTTTAGCACATTGCGACTATCAGTAACATGGCAAGTGTGTAGGACTGAGTTCGCGCCCTGCAATATGCATGCTCTTTTTGAAAATCTATAAATTGTTTTCAAAAGATGTAGTCGCACGCACACAAACATACCGTGCCGAAGACTGCCGAACTGAAACGACGTTAGACTATGGGGAGCGTGAGGTTTTTTCGTTACGGAATTTCTGGATTCGGTCCCCGCGCTCAAGGCCCGCGATAGAAGCTATGCAATAGCTTAACAATGTATCAATAATTATATATTCTCGGTGGTAGGCCTCACCATCGGCCGCCGGCGTAGTTACCACCCACCAGACAAAGTCATGCCGCCAAGCGATTCGTCGTGTTCCGGCATGATGTCTGGTGAAGCCGTTTGGAGGGCGGGTCTGAGCAGTTGTGTTGCGATGTATGCCGGGTACGATGCGCCAATTGTTGTCGTGTCGGGAGTTTGGTCGTGGAGGGTAGCGGGATCCGAAGCACGGTTTTCCGCTGGCCGACCGCAGGTAGTTGGGGGCCCAAGTAGTGTGCCAGCCACACATGAAAGGCTGCCCCGCCAACTGCGAAAAATCCCAGGGTGGCCCCATCGTGCCGGTTGGCGACCGGACGAGAGGACCCGATGGCGATCCCTGGGGGGGTTCGGGCGTCCCCGCAGTCTCCAGATCAATCTCCCTCTGGCCCGGCATCGTTGGTCGCATTGTTGGGATTAACATTGCATCACCTCACTCAACTGCCGTCTTCCTTCCTATTCACTCATTTTTTTTTTTTTTCAAATGAAAAAGTCAAATAAGAAAAGTAGGTGTGTACAGCGGGCGCACGTCCTCTCTTTCAAAGTGCACCTCTCTAATATTCGAGGTCTGCACTCCAATCTCATTGCAGTACATCACCACCTTGAGACTGAGAAGCCCCATCTACTTTTCTTGACGGAGACCCAGATCAGATGTCCGTCTGATGCGGCATACCTCAACTACCCGGGATACGCATTGGAGCACCATTTCCTGCAGCGTGCCGGGGTCTGTGTGTATGTCCGCAATGACATTTGTTGCCGGCGCCTCCGTCACCTCGAAGACCCTCATTTCTCGTCCCTATGGCTGTTGGTTGACACTGGTGTGGACAAAATTGTTTACACTTGTGTCTACCGATCGCACAGCGGTGATCAGGAGACAACTCGTTTATTTGACCACCTCAGTGAGGCTGCTGACAATGCACTGCAGCGGCACCCTGACGCACACTTCGTCGCTCTGGGGGACTTCAATGCCTGCCATTAGGACTGGCTTTTCCCGTACCAGAGGACCGACCACGCTGGGAGAGAAGCGCGAAACTTCGCGCTTTCAATGGGCCTTTCCCAGCTGGTAAAGCAAGCGACTAGGGTGCCTGATGTAGTTGGTCATACTGCCAATTGTCTGGACCTTCTGCTGACCACTGATCCGGACAGGTGTGTTGTAACAGTTTCCTCACCGTTGGGAACTTCAGACCACTGTCTGGTGAAGTCTGTGTCGACCTTCTCCCCACCAGATCACGACTCTCGTGGTGAACGGCGAATGTGGCGATACAGGTCAGCAGACTGGGATGAGATGCGCCATTTCTTTGCGTCTTATCCTTGGCAGCAGGTCTGCTTCTCTTCTAGCAATCCGTCGAGCTGTGCGGATGCTATAACCGATGTGGTGCGTCAAGCTATGGAATATTTTATTCCCTATAATGACGTGCCCGTCGGTGGCTCGGCTCGCCCATGGTTCAATGCCGATTGTGCCCAAGCCGAACAGCGTAAGCACACGGCATTTCTCACCTGGGTTGACGCTCGTGACCGCGGAGCTCCGGATCTAAGCTCAAAGAAGAGAGCCTTTAACCGTGCTGCCAAGTCCTACAAAAAGGCACTAAAGAAGGCTCGCTTCGACCGTATTACCCATATTGGCAACAAGTTATCTGCGCAGCCTTCCGGTAGCAGATCTTTTTGGTCCCTTGCCAAATCGGTCGAGGCGAACTTCTGTCGGCCCTCACTGCCTCCGCTGGTTAGGCCTGATGGAACACTGGCCCATACGGCGAGAGAGAAAGCAGGTCTCTTTGCATCTCTCTTTGCCCATAATTCGCGTCTTGATACTGGCAGTGCTACTCCACCTATTTTACCCCATTGCGGTACTTCAATGCCTGAGGTTCGCATTCGGAACAAGGAGGTTCTGAGAGCACTGTGTCGTCTGGACGTGAATAAGGCTAGTGGTCCGGATGGTATACCAGCGATTGTTCTAAAAGCATGTGCGCCCGAGTTGTCTCCTGTATTGACACGCTTGTACCGCCTCTCATTTGGGACTGGTATAGTGCCCAAGTCCTGGAAGCTTGCCAACGTGCAGCCCGTGCCCAAAAAGGGTAGTCGTGCCGATCCTACCAACTATCGGCCGATTTCGATCACCTCCATACTTTGTAAAATTATGGAGCGTGTATTGAACTCGCGCCTCTTGGCATACCTGGAAGGTAACGATCTCCTCAGTGACCGACAGTACGGGTTTCGCCGCAATCGGTCAACTGGGGACCTACTAGTGTATGCCACTCACTTGTGGGGCGAGGCCCTCGAGAGAAATGGGGAAGCGATTGCTGTCTCCCTTGATGTCTCGAAGGCCTTCGACCGGGTATGGCACGCTGGCTTTTTGAGTAAGCTTCCAGCGTACGGCATTTCCCCTAGCCTGACTGGCTGGGTAAAAGACTTCCTGACTGAACGGTCCCTCCGAGTTGTTGTCGACGGATGCTCATCTGAGCCCATGTCGACTAATGCCGGTGTTCCTCAGGGGTCTGTTCTCTCTGCAACTCTGTTTTTGCTGCATATTAACGATCTGCTGATGCCCGGTATCTATGGGTATGCAGATGACAGCACAGTTGTGGAGAGATACCTGCCGGATGCTCGGGCTAGTAGGGAATCAATCCGGTCCGAAAGAGAGGCCATGGTAGAGCGAACGAGTGTTGCACTTCAGGCAGTCTCCGAATGGGGCAATGCCAATCTTGTAGCATTCAATGCCGCCAAAACGCAGGCGTGTCTCTTCACCGCCAAAAGGAGCCCGTTCACCTTGGCTCCTACTTTTCGGAATGTATCCTTGGAGTGTACCGACCGCCTTCAGCTTTTGGGTGTTGAGATTTCCTCGAACCTAAACTTTGGGCGGTTCATTGAGTCCAAGGCCAAGGTGGCTGCCAGAAAACTTGGTGTAATCGCAAAGGTCCGGCAGTACTTCACACCAGGGCAGCTTCTAATGTTGTACAAAGCACAGGTCCGTTCGTGTGTGGAGTACTGCAGCCACATTTGGGCTGGTGCTGCTAAGTGTCACCTGGCCACTTTGGATTCAGTGGAGAGGCGTGCGAAGAGGCTGATTGGTGACCCTGATTTAACTCGAGTTGGTCTCCAAAGCCTAGAGCACAGGCGTAGAGTAGCCAGCCTTTCGGTGTTCTATAGGATACATTCTGGGGAGTGTGCGAGGGAATTGCACGATTTAATTCCCCCATCTCCGTTTCACCATCGGACGACCCGTCGTACGGCGAGTTTCCACCCTTATGTTGTTAACACCTCAACGATCCGGACGAAGCGTTTCGCCTCGTCCTTTATACCGCGTACATCGAGGGACTGGAACAATCTGCCGGCGGCGGTGTTTCCGTCGGACTACAATTTGAGTGTCTTCAAGGCTAGAGTGAATAGGCTCTTAATAAACTAGTGCGCTTTACCATCAACGATTGCGTCACTGCTTACCATCAGGCGGGATTGCGGTCAAGCGCTGGTTTATATTTTAATAAAAAAAAAAAAAAAAAAAATATATATATATAAACACAACATGCATACAAAAATGTATCAAATAAATTAGCTAACTTACTTATGATTTATTTTATAATTATAAACTAGCGCTTGACCGCAATCCCGCCTGATGGTAAGCAGTGATGCGATCGTTGATGGTAAAGCACGCCAGTTTATTAAGAGCCTATTCACTCAGAAAAACTAAGCGAATAGGAAGGAAGACGGCAGTTGAGCGAGGTGATGCAATGTTAAACCCAACAACACGACCAGCGATGCTGCGCCAAAGGGAGATTGATCTGAAGACCCTCCACGACCAAACTCCCAACACAACAACATTTGGCGCATCGTACCTGGCACACCTGCTCAGACCCGTCCTCCATACGGCTTCACTAGACATCATGCCGGAACACGACAAATCGCTTGGCGGCAAGGCTTTGATCAATTTATGACATTGGTATTTTATGCTGTAATGTATGTTGTAAGTAGGTAGTGTTACAAAATGTTTCAACATTGTACCCTCAACATTATGTGTGTATCGATCGCTGTCCTCTTAATAAACGGTTCGCCAGTCGACCATATACTGCATTCAAGGAAGTCGTATTATTTCTCCAAAACCCCTATATATAATATTTGGCGACGAGTTGGACCATAGCGTGTTATACTGCGGTTAATACAAGATGTCTTTGGGAAAATTGGAAGTTTTTGACGTCGTAACTGATAATTGGACTTTGTACATTGAGCGGTTGGAGCAGTACTTTTTAGTGAATGATGTGAAAGTGGATTTAAAAGTACCAACATTGATAACGGTCATGGGAAGTGCGTGTTACGAATTATTAGTCACATTATGTACGCCGAAGAAGCCTTCTACATTAAAATTTGATGAGATTGTTACGATACTGCAAAGTCATCTTCAACCGAAACCAAATGTACTGGCCGAGAGATTTAAATTCAGACAAAGGAAACAGTTGAAAGGGGAGAATATCGCAACTTATGTAGCTGAACTGAAAAAGTTGACGAAGTTCTGTGATTTTGGGGAAGCTCTGGATAATAATCTCAGGGATCAATTTGATTGCGGTATTGAAAATGACGTCATTCGGCAACGCTTGTTCGAGGGAGAGGTACCGACGTTCAGTAAGGCGCTCCAGTTGGCAGTGGCGATGGAGGCGGCGGAGTCTGACGCGGCGATGGTAGAACCTCGGGCTCGGGACCGCGGTCAGTGCAGTGACGTCAGAGACGCGGCGCAAGGGGCAGCGACGCACTATGTTGGCGCGGCCGGGCGAGGCAGCGGGCGGTCGGGGGCTCGCGGCCGTCGGTCAGCGAAACATAACCCGCAGCAAGACACAAAGTGCGCGCCAGCGGTGAGTCAGCGTGGGGGCCGCGGTGCACGAGCGGCGCCGGCCGAGTCGAGGCAAACGCAACTAGCGGCAAGTCCGTGTGCCGCTTGCGGAGCATACCACGAGAAGAGTATGTGCCGTTTTAGAAGATATACGTGCCGTGTGTGTAATCTGGAAGGTCATTTAAAGAAGATGTGTCCTAGACTGAAAAAGGACAGAGATCTTATGTGGACACAAGTGAGCGACGAAGGGGAGGAGTCAGCCAGTAATAATGATTATTTCGATAACCTAGAACAAGTAAATTTAAATGTACTTCAATTAGATAATTCGGTGAAATATAAACCTTATTATATTGGCGTCTCAATAGATGAAAAAAATGTTTGTATGGAGGTAGATACAGGTAGTAGAATTTCGTGTGTAAGTTACGAGTTTTATAAAAAAAAATTAAGTACCCTGCCTTTAATTACATGCAATTTAGTACTTAACTATTATACTGGCGAAAAGGTGTATCCACGGGGCAGAATTAAACCCTATGTACGGTTTGGTAATACTTGCAAAGAGTTAGATTTATTTGTAATAGACCACGGTAAAGAGCCATTATTGGGTCGAGAATGGTTATACGAATTGAAAATTAAGTTAGAAGTTATTGATAAACTCAATCAACAATGTATAAATAATATGACTAGTACTAAAGTTTTTAATATTAATGAATTGCGTTACAGATACTCTGAGGTGTTTTCTGACGGTCTTGGCTGTTTTACTGGTGGTGAAGTGAGTTTGCGTGTACGACCCGATGCGAGACCAATATATTTGCGAGCGCGATCACTAGCATACGCGCTGCGGGAGCGTGTGGAGCAAGCGCTGGATCAGCTGGAGAGGGACGGTATCATCACACCTGTCGAGACGTCAGACTGGGCGACACCGGTCGTACCAGTCATTAAGAAAGACGGCTCGCTACGATTGTGCGGTGACTATAAACTTACCTTAAATAAATGTTTAGAGGTTGACCGTTTTCCCCTACCTAGAATAGATGATTTATTAAGTAAATTACATTCGGGGCATAAATTTACAAAGATTGATTTATCTCAAGCATACGCACAATTTTGTCTGGATGAACCATCGAAATTATATACTGTAATCAATACACACCGGGGGTTATATAAATACAATCGTTTGATATATGGTTTGTCATCAAGTCCAGGGATATTTCAAAGAAAAATTGAACAAATTTTTGAAGGTATGCCTAGGGTAGGAGTTTTTCTTGATGATGTCATTTTGACAGGCCGGGACGAGGCAGAACATATGGATACTTTATTTAAAGTTTTCGATAGATTACAGCGGTACGGGTTAAAGGTTAAGAAAGAGAAATGTACGTTTTTTGCGGATGAGGTATCTTATTTAGGGTTCATAATTAGTAAAGATGGAGTAAAGACATGCCCAAGTAAAGTAGAAGCTATAAAAAAGGTACCTATACCGTCCAATGTATCCGAACTTAGATCGTTCTTGGGTATGGTTATGTACTATGCCAAGTTTGTTAGGAATATTAGTATGAGGCTAACCCCCCTTTACGAGTTACTAAGGAAGGATAATAAGTTTGTTTGGACAAAAGATTGTACGGAAGTTTTCAACAGCATTAAAAATCTGTTGTCTTCTAGTGAGGTACTCGCGCATTATGATCCGCGTATGCCGGTAACACTGACGACGGATGCGAGTGCGCAGGGGGTGGGAGCGGTCATAGCTCATGTGTGGCCCGATGGAACCGAGCGTCCGATCGCTTACGCGTCGCGGGTTTTAAACGCATCGGAAGCAAACTACTCGCAGATTCAAAGGGAGGCGCTTGCTATTATTTTTGGAGTAAGGAAGTTCCATCAGTACTTATACGGGCGAGAGTTTGTTCTCAAAACGGACCACAAACCACTAGTTTCTATTTTTGGGGATAAAACGGGCATTCCAACGATGGCAGCAAGTAGGCTACAAAGGTGGGCGGTAGTCCTCTCTGGTTATCAGTATCGAATTCAATACGTACCTACCGATAAGAATGGTGCAGATGCGTTGTCTAGGTTGCCAGTGGGTACAAGGAACAAAGAACAGAACGAAATCACATATATAAATTTCGTACAGGATTTTTTACCGATAACCAGTCAAGATGTCAGTAAACTGGGGAATATGGATAGTGTTTTGAGAAAAGTCGTGATATATATAAGGTCAGGTTGGCCTCCTTCAAGTCCCGATGCGGAGCTACAAGCTTATTTTGTTAGAAGGAATGAGTTGTATGTCGAGTCGGGATGTGTAATGTGGGGCTATAGAGTTGTGATACCAACGGAATTGCGAAGTATTATATTAAAAGAGTTGCATATCAGTCACATGGGCATTGTTAAAATGAAATCAATGGCTCGTAGTTACGTTTGGTGGCCTGGTATCGATGCAGACATTGAACGCGTTTGCCAGGAATGCAATACATGTCGGTTGGAAGCTCCAGCTCCACCGAAAGCACCCCCTCAACCCTGGCCCTATATCTCAGAGCCGTGGAGTAGGTTACATGTTGATTTCCTAGGCCCTTTTCAGGGTAAGACGTTTTTTGTCATAGTGGATTCGTCGTCTAAATGGATCGAAGCTTTTGAAATGAAAAGAACGACCGGAAAGGAAGTTCTTAAGGTATTAAGGGATGTTTTAGCTCGGTTTGGGTTACCAAAAGAGATAGTATCGGACAACGGACCTCCTTTTACAGGTGTTGAAATAGCAGAATTTATGCGTGTTAACGGTATTAAACATATTTTTACGCCTGTTTATCACCCTGCATCGAATGGAGCTGCAGAGAATGCCGTTAAAATTTGTAAAAATGCGTTAAAAAAGGCTTTTAGGGACGGTATAGAGGTTGATACGGCATTGAAGTCGTACCTATTTATGTATAGGAATACCGTGCATAGCACGACGGGAGAGTCACCGGCGAGGTTACTGCAGCATAGAACGTTAAGGTCTCGCCTAGATCTGTTGAATATGGGCAATAAGGTTCAAGGCGTTAAACAAAGAGTGGAAGAGGCTCAACAGAAACAGGTCAAAAGTGCGGGTGGTATAATGCGTGCCTTAGAGATAGGGGATGACGTGTGGGCTCGAGGTTTTGGAAGGGAGGATAAGTGGATTAGAGGTAAAATTGACGGGAACTTAGGATCTCGTTATTACTTAGTTAGTAGGGAAAATGGTCCACCTTTAAAAAGACATATAGATCAAATTTGGAGAAAGTCTCCACGGTCTATGTTAACTTGTCCACTCCCAACTGACGTTGGCGAACCTGATAGTGGAGTAAGTTCACTGACACCACCACCACCACCAGCAACAGCATCCGAGACCCGAAGTAAACGTGTAAGGAAACCGGTCACAAGGTACCAGCCATGAATATACTTAATTGTAAATTAGTTGTATAAGAGCAGTTTAGAATAAGTGGTAGGGTGTAATGTATGTTGTAAGTAGGTAGTGTTACAAAATGTTTCAACATTCTACCCTCAACATTAGGTGTGTATCGATCGCTGTCCTCTTAATAAACGGTTCGCCAGTCGACCATATACTGCATTCAAGGAAGTCGTATTATTTCTCCAAAACCCCTATATATAATATATGCAACGAGTATGAAGTCGAAACACTATATTAGCAAAAACGGTTTTTCTTGTTTCTAGAAAATAAGGTAACGTTAGCATGGAAAAATAGAAAAAAAAATACAGTAATTATTTTATAAATTGTATAATTATTTAAACAATATTCACGTAGATTGGTTAAATTCAAAATGATACTGTAACAGCTAAAGCAGATGAAGCTAATTTACAGAGAGATTGTAGGGGTCGGCTCACAGATGTCCATATTTGGAATGGTAATCAGTCCTTTTGCTAAAGGAAATTGAAGAATTAACGTCAAGTAAACAAATGAAATGAGGAAGAACAAACAGTATATTAAAACGAAAATACTCAAAGATCTTACAAGAGTCTATTAGAAATCACAGCTGTGAATGTTAAAAATATCCCGCAATATTAAAAAGTCCAGACGATAAAATGTCATAATTTAATGAATCCTTCGAAGATATTATTTTTAATAGTATTCTATGGTAATTTCTGCTGGTGTTCGTATATTTTTTTTATTGAATTTTTAAGGATTTTCTTTTTCCTTAGAGCGTGTTCACAACCCAACATTAATATTTTAAGTTTCTGCTGTGTCTATGTGTGGCAACATTGTCGGTGTATTTTATGTATGGCAACATGATGTTTTGTCTGTCATCTTTCTCATGTATCAAGTTCTACACGTCTTGTATTGTATCTTTTTTTTAAATTATTATAAACTAGTGCTTGATTGCAATCCCACCTGATGGTAAGCAGTGATGCAATCGTTGATGGTAAAGCGCGCTAGTTTATTAAAAGCCTATTCACTCGGAAAAACTGAGCGAATAGGAAGGAATACGGCAGTTGAGCGAGTTGATGCAATGTTAAACCCAACAACACGACCCAACGAGGCTGCGCCAGAGGGAGATTGATCTGAAGACCCTCCACGACCAAACTCCCAACACAACAATATTTGTATCGTACCCGGCACACATCGCAACACAACTGCTCAGACCCGTCCTCCGTACGGTTTCACCAGACATCATGTCGGAACACGACGAATCGCTTGGCGGCAAGACTTTGTCTGATGGGTGATAACTTCTGCCGGCGGCCGATGTTATGGCCTACCGCCGAGAAAATAATCTTGTGGTTTTTATTAATTTACCAGTACAACTAATAAATAAATAAAATAAAAATAAAAAATAAAAAGCCTTTTATTTCTTGCATAAAAAATATCACATTACAATTTACATGTTTATAAAAGATTTGTTATTTAGATATAATAAATTAATTTGCGAATTAAATTTCAATTTAAATTTACTAATTTAATTAATTAATTTTTATTTTTATTTGAACATGCAGGCATGCAAGAACCCCTCTTTAAATGAGGGTGAAGGCCTCCTCCAGACTTTTCCATTTGACCCTATCTTTGGCTATTGTCATCCAGTTTTTTCCAACAATTTTTAATATGTCGTTTTCCCACCGAGTTACCGGTCTTCCTCTGTTTCTTATACCGGCAGGGCCGCGCCATGACGTCAGTCGAGAAGTCCATCGGTCCTCGGTCATCCTGGCCACGTGTCCTGCCCAACGCCACTTTAACTTCTGCGAGAAATTTAGAGCATCTGTTACTTTGGTCTTTTTCCGTATAATATTGTGTGGGATTTTTTGTATTTTTCTCACCAGTACAACTATAGTCCATTAAACTATACATCGAAACCGTTTTCCTTCAGAGCGTAATTGTGATATCGGACTTGTATGTATAAATACACACACATCCATCCTTCCCGTGCATATCATAACATAGCCTATAATGTTCCCACTCGTAGGATACAGGCCTCCTATCGGTGAAAGGGAGTGGGCCATAATCGGGTTGGTAAATGTCACATATATTCGAAGTTTTGGCTATAAGACATGCCGTTTTCGCTTCCTCGTGATGTTTTCCTTCACCGTTTTGAGATCAGTGATGAAGAAATAATTTACACAAAATAAAGCGCCTGATAGGGTTCAAACGCACGACCTACAATTTTTAAGTTGCGTCCGATACCACTCCAAGTAAATAAAATTAAAAATAATTTCCAGGATCCTCATAAACCTTTTTTGGGCATTTTTGGCGATTTATGTTGAACTAGGTATGCCGTTCAGGTGCACGTCAAAAAATAAATTGTCATCGTTTTCGCATCCTTTTTCTTCTTTAAAAACATTTTACTCCATAAAACATGTGAGAGTTTCGAAATTAAGAGGAAAAAACAGATTAAAAATA
The DNA here is from genome assembly GCA_037179545.1 of Sesamia inferens. Classification (NCBI taxonomy): domain Eukaryota; kingdom Metazoa; phylum Arthropoda; class Insecta; order Lepidoptera; family Noctuidae; genus Sesamia; species Sesamia inferens. The sequence continues at coordinate 9,010,347 of CM073929.1, read as the reverse complement.
TTTTTTTATTTTCTGACGTGCGTCCTTTAAAAAGCTGTAATTTTGAAATTGCAAATAGACTCTTCACTTTTTTAAATTGTTTATAGATTCATCTATTTTCATATGCAAAACTAGCTGCGTCGCGCAACTTCGCCTGTATTAGTTTCGATCTCGTGGGAATACTCGAATAAAACTATTCTATTTTATTAATCCTGGTTATAAAACCAACTGTGCGCCAAATTTCATCCAAATCCATTAAGTAGTTTTGCGTAAAATATAGCAAACATATAGTAAGGGGTCAAAAGTGGAGTACCACTTTTGACCCTTACTGTACATACGTACAAACATTCACGTATACAATATATTAAAAAAAAACGTTGTCCCACACTAAGAATTTCTCCTGTATCGTGGGTGCATTTACAAACATTTTAACTCACATAGACAAACAACAATTACATACCTGTAGCTACTAGCTGCGCCGCGCGGTGGCACCCGCGTAGGTTTTTGATGTGTTTTTTTATATGCTCCGCTCCTATTAGTCGTAGCGTGATGTTAAAAATAAAACGCAAAAACGAATTTTGAAAACGGAGCAGTAGTTCCTGAGATTAGTGAGTTCAAACAAACAAACAAACTCTTCAGCTTTATATATTAGTACCTATAGATAGTAGAGGGTAAGGTCCATACTTACAAATGTATTCAAATCAAAATCAAGAATTCCTTCAACCGCAATAAAGAATCGTCAACAAGCGTGAAATCCTGCTGAACACTGCTACCCTCCGTAATAGTTTTTAAAGTACTAGGACCATAAGCTTGCCTTGTATCTTAACATCAGTAAGTGTCCCTAACGAGGGTAATATCCCTCTGACATTACCCTTTATACCAGCAGTGTCCGGATATGAAACTTTTCATAACCACTTTAGTAAGTATCAAGAGAAGGCCCAGTTAATTATTTAAACGTAATGTTTGACCTCTGAGCGTAGCCCACGACTGCAGGGAACTTTAATTATCTCGATTCCAACCCTCGTTTTAACGATACCCAAGTGCGTAATTGCTTACGCAAGGGTGGGGTATGCGAACGTAGAGTGACAGAAAAAGGCTAGTTTTACGGAATTAAGTACAGAGTAGAGGAAGAAATGTGTTGGGATTTGTTTTATAAATTGAATGCCAGGACTGATGAATATACTCTCTTGATTTTGTTTGTCTTCTGCAGTACCTCTCGTCAATTCTCAATGATGATCTTTGAATTGCTTAGTATACTTTTTCGTCCCTGATGATTGATGTAGGGCAGTCTCAGTGATTTTACTTCTATCTGTTTACTTTCCCACTTGTCCCTCAGGTTCTTGAACCAGCCTTCGCGGTACGCGTCCAAGTCAACTCGCTACAGCTTTCAGGGACGACCTCGGCTGCGTCATCCATTTTCAAACGTTGTCTCTCCATTGCCATTTGAGTGACCTTTAGTTTTCTGATAAGGGCCATTGTTAGCGACCACGTCTCAATTTCAAATGTCATCACTGGTAACATACACCGATATGTACGTACATATACATATGTAGCGGTACCTACAAACGCCACAAAATGAACGACGCGTCATACTGACGTCACACGAATTCTACATCTCGCAATCAGAGTTTACCGTGCAATTAGCATACATACAACTTGCCAATTTCAACCATCGGGCAAGTGCCCGCCAGACATAACACCCGTCTGGTTGGAGGATCCTCCCTTTTCTGTGGAGGATGAGTGAGCTTTACTCGCTGTTCCTCATGCCACCACATTGGTGACCCCGATCATGAACGTCAGCGCAGCCTTCGTGCAACAACTTCATCATCATCATCACTCCCGAATGCTTCATCGACGAATCACCCAGCCAGCCAGCACCCACGGCTACAACGGGTATCCTGACCACAAGCATGCAGCGACCGCGCATCCCTGGTCATCACCCTCAGCCTCATCAGCAACCTCGGCACAGCACACCAGCACACTGCACTTTCGGCCGGTCAACAAGCAGAGCCTTCTCTCCTGGTCGACGCAGCAGCCAGCCTCAACCCGGCGCTGTACGACATCCGACGCACTGGAGTATAACGCAGCGCCACCACCCCGACTCACTGGGGAATCTTCAAAGACAGTTCCGACTCACCGTGAACTACGCGGCAACCGGTTCCGACTCACTGGAACCTCAGCTGGCCTAGCAAGAATCACAAGATACAAGACTCAGCCCACTATCGACCTCCGGTCTCCGGAGGGGAGTGATGTAGCGGTACCTACAAACGCCACAAAATGAACGACGCGTCATACTGACGTCCCACGAATTCTACATCTCGCAATCAGAGTTTACCGTGCAATTAGCATACATACAACTTGCCAATTTCAACCATCGGGCAAGTGCCCGCCAGACATAACACCCGTCTGGTTGGAGGATCCTCCCTTTTCTGTGGAGGATGAGTGAGCTTTACTCCCTGTTCCTCATGCCTCCACACATACATACATATTTCGATACATACTTCGGACGAGAAGATTCTACGTATCTTCCCAAAAGCAGTACAATCGACTTGGATTTCCCGTCGTCTAATAACCATACAGCCAACTTGATAAATTCTCATGAATGTATTGGTTTGTTGATCAACTTGTTTCGTATGTATTATGAAATTAATTAATGAGTTTTAAGCTTGAGTTTTAATTATAGCCGTGTACTTAGATTAGTTTTCTTCCTTTCGGAAACTTCAACAAAAAAGTCTTCGTCAATAAGGCATTTTCTTTTCCAATTTCGCTGAATGACACGACAATATAAGGATTGTTCATTGATAGTTGAAATCACAATGGGAATCAAATTCTATTACGCAATTATACTTCCCAAACCTCCAAAATCACCCAATATCAATCACGTTTAACAAAGCAAGAATTTTCCCAACACACTGTCACCGGAAGCGACGATATTTCAAACAGGACAATAGGTCCAATAATGTCCAGGCCTCCTGATCACGCCTCTTCGGACTTCGGATAGTGGAAACCCAGACATTAGTCCTAAACCCATAGCTGCTCTTGACTTTTCACTGGACAAAAGCTTTCAACCATTTCCCCTGCATCTAATTAGTACCTAAATTGTGCAAATCCAATTTTGAACTTAACGGCTTTTGTGAAAATAAAGTATGGCCGCCATCAAAGAAAATTATTGGCACATCTTTTACAAAAGACTTGAGGCATGAAATAAACAGGGTCTATTCTTGTCAATTGTTTTGCAAACAAATAAATGAAAAACATTTGAATTGTTAGATATACCAAGGTTTTGTTTCCGACGGTTTAATTACAAAGCGTATAATAATGAATTAGCGTCAATATTGTAAGCGGCTTAAATAAATACATGTACAATTAGTAGGAATTTGTATTATAATAGGGGTTAAAGTATTATTATTATTTCCGATTTGTACTGAAAATCTAGATTGTTTAATTTTAACTAATTTATTTAATCAAAATAGTTACCATTATTGGTCTTTACATTACTGCCATCTAATATGGAGGTCATTTATGCCTTTGCGATAGAACTCTGAGGATCTAGACTGCAGAAAATGTGTGAAATCATGTTGTACTGCCTCCAGGGAAGAAAACTTCTTAACACGTAGATAATTGTCCAAATCACGAAAAAAATGGTAGTCGGTTTCTAACTGCAGTTTCTGAAGGGTCAAAATGGTTTCTCGTGCTGTATGAGGTCTCGAGTTGGCTTGGAGTAATAATGGTAAAGATCGATTCACGAGTCTTTTACGGCTACTTTTATCAACATTGTTCGGGGTTCGGCACAATAGACATCAGTCATTATTGCTTGATCAGATCTGAAAAAACTAAACCAAACACCACGAGACCACCAAACAGTTATCATTTACCTTTTTACTTTTAAGTTTTGCTTAAAACCACTGTTGTGGCGTTTAACCTGGGGTCAGTTATTGCATTTTTCTTTTTCAGTTATCATAAAGAATCCACTTTTAATCACATGTCACAATTCGTTTCAATATTCCTTTATTTCTGTAGGAATCGATTCAACAAGGCAACACAAGTTTCAATACGCGTTTTTTCTGCAGGTTGGTCAAATCATGAGGTATCCATTATTCGTTTTTTTATTTTTTATTTTATTGATTTAACGCAAATGAGTCAATATTGTGGGTAAAGTAATGTTAAACCATGCCGCTAATTCCTGGGTAGTTTGACTAGTATCGGGTTTCACCATAGGTATCTCTTAATTTATCGTTATTCACCTGTGTGCGCGGTCTTCCTGGTGGCTCGTTTTTCAAGTCATCATCAAGTTTCCATCACACATCATCAAAATCAGACGGTGCTTAAATTAGTAGATCCTCCCCAAATACAACATTGATATTGGGGCCTGTTTTTGCCGCGTTAATTCCGCGTCGGAACTTATATTCATAAAATCACTTGAATTTCATTGTCCAAGTTAAATAACAAAAACAATTGAAAGTCGATATATTCAAATGTTTTGTTTCAGTATGGGCGCTGTAGCTTATCAATGTAGACCGTTCAGGACCCTACATCGACTGGCAGTATATATGTATACCTATATTGAAAAGCCGAATCAAAATCCGCTAAACACGTCATTCGGAAACTGTTACCCAGAATGCACTAACAGTATCTAGTCTACGCTTGAGGCCAACAAGAAGTGTAAATAACATTTCTAAACGTGACATTACATTAAGCGCTCGAATCGTTGCAATGCCAATTCTCTCGATATCAGTTGCTTATTCAATCGGCGCGATTTGAGCTAGCGAGCGAAAATACAGTTGGGTGCACTGAACAATTTACAATTCACTTGTGCCCGCCTCTGTACCGCGGGGACAATGGGTGTGTGTGATTTGAGGTTTGATTTTACTCCAGCGTTGGCTTAACTCGCACTGTCAAACGATTTCGGTGACTGGGTGAATTTTTTATTTCATATATTGATTAAGTTTTTGTTCGATATATAGGTTAAGTAGGTTTGTTTTATATGTATTATGGGATTTGTAATTTATTTTATAGGCAAGATTTTCCATTTCGCTAAATAATAGATAACATTCGCATTCGTCGATCGAACAGGTTATGCTATACTTGATGCGGTTTGTCTAAGGATGGGTTACTCTTCTATCTTGACATTCCAAGGCCCGTTGATAGTCGCTACAGTTAGTCAGTAGTCTGGAAGTGTGACAACTAGTATTAGCCAGGGATATCATATTACTAACATACTCAAACATATATATTCGCATTTATTCCTGCAGGCCAGCAGCAAGCATTCCAATACTGTTAGGCGCTGTTCTGATTTATCCATCACATGGTTTTACCAGATGATCACCCATCAAAGTACTGACCAGGCCCGATGTTGCTTAACTTCGGTGATTGGATGAGAACTTGAGTAGCCAACGTCCATTGGTAATACTTTTTCCTTCTGAACTCAGCACTTTTTAACACAATTAACTTGTCATTGAATTGAATCAATAACATTAATTTATTGTAAATATTATTATTAAAACAATTTTTGACAACGCTGTTTATTACATCGCCATGAAAATATAAAATAATATATAAATAGACAGAAAATTAAAGGAACGACTGGAGTTCCTTCCAAAATACAGTTTTTGTATGGAGAAGAAACAACAGGAATCTCCATATTAGTTACTCTTTTAAAATGTTTCACAATATTTTGTATACATTTAAAAATTTAATTAGTGAAGACGATGCACATAGAATAAAAAAAACTGTTTAGGATTTATTTATATTTGCAATTTTACACTTAGAAAGAAAGAACATACATTTATTTAGCACAGACTAAAATCACACACAACACATAAGATGAAGAAAAACATTAAAAAAGAAAAAGTGGTAATAATAAAATAAAGTAAAATGTGGAAAAAAACAAATGTAGAAAACTAGAAGGAATGTGTGCCTCCCGGCTACGGCAATAAAGTTCAGTTCAGCAAAAATGCCAGGCTACTAGTGCCTGACGCTTGTTTTCAACTGAGCCTGATGGGCGAGGTGACTGATGTAAAACAGTTTTATACAATGTACACCAAACCGTGCAACGAGCCAACAATATAACATTTAACTAAAAGTGCGATATATGTAAAACTTGACTTAATAAGTTTACATACATAATTACCATTATCAGAGGTCGGAATAGGTAGGGTGATTTTTAATACTTGTATTATAAATGTTCATAGAAAGTATAACGTGGAGAAGCCATTTGCCGGAATGTAATCCCGGATCCAAGTAAATATTGTTAATGTTGGTAGTGACATTATTACTACTCAATTCATTTAGAGGAAGGTAACAAAACAAAATAAATTTATTATTTACTTGTTGAAAAATAGGAACAATCGAATTCCGATCGAAGCATTAATACATTTCAATATTTTATTTTTAGGCTTTAATGAAGGATATGGCCAAATTAAACAGTTTCACGATTTAATATAATTTATACATATTTTTTTAATATTAAACCAATTCCGTAAATGCGGAGGAATGTCCATATTTATATATACGTTTCCTATCAATGTCCCCAATTCACTCTAAATATTCCGACCTATGATAATTACGGACGTGAACATATATCACGACCGTATTTTCAGAAGGGAGGGCAGTACATATTATAATAACCTACAATTTGTTGGATTTCACCAGATAACCTACATACAGTGAGACAAAATTTAAGAAAATGAAAATCTTATCATTCAACTGCAAAGCCTTTTATTATATTCTATTGTAATATCTATAGTACAAAATGGGTACCCTCTGATCTAAATTCAGACGAAATTGGTCAAGTAAAGTGAGATTATCTAGCTTCGGAGCAGTGCTGGCATCAAATATACATACACCTACCACACCGGTCTAGGTCGTAATGATACTTCAATTTAAATTGCTGAGCGATCGCCATAGAGCGGAAGACCTGACAGTCGACTGACGGATGAGGATTGTGTTTTATAGGATCATTCAATGTGTTAACAGTTTGTGGACCAAAATTCTTTAACAGATTGCGGTAGAGGTGAACTTGTAGAAATGGTCACGTAACGAAAAAGCTTCATGCTGTTTGACTATACATTTTTGTATATACATACATATAGGTCCATAATGCCTAGGTGAAGGATTAGGTCTAACCATATTCATAAATCATCTACATACGTTTGCATAACTTTGACACAAGTCATCTCAAAATGTTGCTATGACACAAACATACCAATTACGGTAAAGAAATCTAAAAAAAAAAGAAAATTAAGTCCGCCTCTGTACAATTTATGTGCGAAAGAATAAATAAATAAAGAAAAGGAGTTTTGGCGGGAAAGTCAAGCTGAGTGTTACGCTCGTTTTTCATTGGACTTTAAAAATTATTTATAGTGTTGTTTATTAAATAAAAGTGCGTGATTTATGTAGTCAAAAGTGCATTTAGTAAATAATTCATAAAGAACCGTGAAATATCGCAGCATATTGGCCACATCATGACTTTTTCTCAAACCTCCCTCGTAAGACGGTTCACGCGGCCGTCTTTTTCGACATGAATAATTCATTACCTACGTGACATTGGCTAAGTGCACAAACCGTGCGAAGCTAAAACAGAAAGAAAAAAAAAATAAATAAAACACGACTGAAGTGAAACTTCTTTCGCTCCATCTGTATGTATATATATATATGTGTGTACAATATATACATGTATACACATATACATATATTAATTTTCTATAAATATTTAAATTTATTTCATGGTTTCTTTGGTAAATTAATATTTTTGCATAGATCTTCTATTTTTGTTGAAAAAAAAAAAAAAGAAAACTCGTTGTAGACCTTGTAGTACCAAGCTCGCGCCCCCAATCCCCCACTTAACTTCCGTTCGCCTTGCCCGATCAGTTTTCGTAACGCTTTCGCCAGCTTACTCCCCAAGTCAAGCGTGTGTAAAGAAGTTTCACTTCAAAAAGTAGCGGACCTCAGACTCCAAAGCTGAAAAAACTTTGGATGCGACTGGGATTAACCCTGAGATGATGATGATGATGATGACTTAGAGGTGTCCGTGAGAATTTAGCAAAGGTCGCATTTGCAAATTGGTGCAATATTTAATGCCCGATCTCAGACGCTGTTCTGTCTGTCACACACACATAGGTTGCAATTTATAATCTATGTTGAACATATATTCATAAACTGCAACTTTACTAATAAATTTCAACTGATTAACTATTTTTAATCTTCTTGGTACACAAGATCTTTCTGTATTGTTTTGCTGTGGGGACCCTGGTACACAGACTTCTACAAGTTACTTCTTAAGTCTAAACATTGTTAATTGTTAAGGAAACCAATATTGTGAACAAAGAAATAAAATAATAAGACAAAATAAAGGGTATGATTTTAAAAATGTTTGGTAATGAATTTACTGGTTAATGCTAGTTTAGTCGAATAGCCAGACTATGGCCAATTAACTTATCACTTTCAAGTGGCTAGTTTGCTCTTAGTCAGTGAATTAGATACTGATCAAACATCAAATAGTTAAATGGTTTGTTGTTGGCTTGTTGTTCGCTTTGGTGTAGGTATAATGTTATGTGGCGGAATAAAACACGGTTTAATGTTTCGATATGAACTCTTGTAATCGAACGACTTGATACATTTTTTTTTTGATATGGCATCAATCTACTACAATCTCTCAAATTTCTTTAGTAGATTTTCAACTTTATCCCAAAAGCATTTAGGCTCAAAGTTGATTAGGAATATTTTACAGTCGGGGGTAGCTTGACCCGCTGACGTCCGTACAAACTCATAAATTTTGAAAATACTTCGGTTTTTAGGCGTTAGACAAAGAATTTCTTATTTATCATGTCATTAGTCAGCATTCTGTAAAGTAGGGTCTATACTTTTCTCTTCATATTTCTGTAATTTAGTAGAAAAACAAGAAAATTCACTACCTTAATCATTGACGATGGTTTTGTGATTGTTGTTAATAGTAGAAAGGAGTTTACTGCTGCCAAGTTTATGACTATCACAACTTTATCAATATCTTTCCTCTATATTGTTATAATTGAATTTTGAAATAATCTTTTTTTCCCGCAAATTAATTCCAATTTCCCCGAAATTTGGTAATTTTTAAAAAAGTGACAACACCGGTATTATTATGAGCGAATAGCGATGCGACCACGTGCCGCGTGCCCTGCCGCCCGCCCCCCGCGGGCTGCAGGCGAAGGGTGGTTAGCGCGTATTTATTTAAGTTACCTCTTTTTGCGAAATAATATTTATTTTTTTAGGGGGATTTTTTTTTTAACTTTAGCCCGGTTTTGTATGCATTAGTAGAATCAGTTATCGATACCTAACAACACCTTCACGGGTCGGGCAGGGTTTCTTAACATACTGTATACATATTTATATATTTTAGTATATGTATTTATTTTTGGTTTATGTGTATATTTAAAAATACTTTAGACTTTATTACATTCATTTTTTTATTTAATTAATAATACATTTTTTTTGTCCTTAGTATTAAACACTATTGTCTATATTAATTCTGCTTTACTCGGATATTAATTTGGTCATATCTTTTTATATTTTATTACAATTTCAACATTTATTAATATGCAATGGAGTGTCAGTAGTTGATCACTGGAAAGTCATAATGACACCATTTTGTTAGTAGATAAACAAACTTGTCAAAATCTATCTTTATGAGATCACTGACCGACCATTCTGATCCTATTGTAAAAGCAAATGAGGGCCCTTGGTCGCGCGAAACGGATTACACGATGAAGGAATTATTGCTGCGTGATATGAAGGTAAAAGGCTTATATAATCGACCTCTGCGACTGTTATTTTAGCCACAAAGCTCACTCAACACATATCATTTACATCTTCACAACGTTATTTTTTGTATTTGCGAAACCGGAAAGACGTGTCCAGTATTTTTATGTAAAGAATTTATATACAACATTTCAAGAAACTATCATGAAAAATCACAAAGATATGAACATGTTATGTCACCTGGTTGTCTCTACAAATATATATGGAACCAGCCGCTTGCCCGCTCTCGCCTACAGCGGCGCGGCGCGGTGGGGTGCCTCTAGGACACTATGATCCTCTGTGAACTGTATTGCTGCGCTCGGTAACCACACTGCAACATTTTTTAAATATATTTGGGAAAAATATAACATGGTGTAAAAATGATTGGAATCGATTCAGTTGCTTGTTCTAAAAAAAAATATATTATACATATAGCCAACAAACAGTCTGTGTACCGATTTTAAGTTTCCTTTCTAGAAAACTAAGAAAAGTCCTATGTAAAATGTCACCCCCTCATTGAAAATGCGGATTTAAAAAAAATAGTTATGCACGACTTTTGTGTTTTTGTACAAATAGTTCGTATACCATTTTTTAGCTTTTTACCTTGAAAATTGTAGATTGATTCAAACAAACCTCCACCTCACATTTTAGGTAACTGGGGGGTTAGGAAGAGACAAAAGCCTATCTCTCCTTTCAAATATCGCCACTTTAAAATCACGCCAAATCGTCGCTCCATTTTGCCGTGATAGACGGACAAAAAACAGACACACACACTTTCCTATTCATAATATATAGGTATGTTGTTGTATGTATGTAGGTATGGATTACAGAATTACCAACATCCAATTATACGAAACAAAGACTCTCGAAACACGAGAAAGTCGAATCAAAACTAATCCTAAATGACATTATTTCTGACAAAATAGTACTTAATAACGCAATGAAGATTGAGGGCTACTACAAAAGAGAATGTTTTGTAATTGGCATCTATAAAAAGGCGAATCTGATTAATAGCTTTTTGTCTACGCACGTCTTTGTCCGTTAATCAAGTAAATAGTCGACAAGCGCCTAAATTAATTTCAAGACAAACATTTCGGGAAGAAAGAGGAAATAGTGTTTGAAAATTTATTAATGATTATAGCAGCTATTATCATTAATATTGTTACGGGCTTGGGGTATTAAAATAAGGGTTGCGAAATTTATTCAACGAAGGTACACTCTATAGTAGGCAATGACAAGTAGAACGTCGCTGATGTCACACCGAAGTCTTCCTTTATGTCCACGAAGTCTGTATCGTACACACACAACAACACTACAGATGTTACTCGATGTAGTCCTCTAACTCAAAGTTCTCGTTGGGTTGTCGCTGTAGATCTTCTTTGTTATAGCTTCTTAACTGTAGCTTGTTTCGTAACGATATTCAAATGCAGACTGACTGCGCACTGGCGTCACGGCGCTTTATATAGGCCAGCTGATCGAAAATTCCAGACTCGTCCAGAATCAATAATAATAGCGCATAATTTCGAATACGTTCAGCAGGTACTTCACCGGAGATAAGTTTCTAGTAATTTCGATGTCGATACTTTTGACAATGTTGATGAAACCTGTACCATTCGAAAGGCCATTCTAGGTCTGGCAATGCCTTTTAATATCGTACCTCTACAATGCCTAGGTCTCCAGATATAGGGCTTGAGAATTACGTACTGCATGTTACGCATTATTGAACCTTATGCCATTAACATAAGGTGGCGAATCGACCTTATCTCATAAGGTTCAATATAACAACATTGTTTAAATGTTGTGAAACTGTTTACTTCCGAGTCATTGATATCCAAGCAAAATTGGCTTATTTCAAATTAATAAAAAAAATCGAATACAAGCCTAGTTTTTCTAGGGTTTCGTAGTAAACTAGGAACCCTTATAGTTTTTGTCAAATCTGTCCGTCCATCCGCGGATAATCTCAGTGACCGTTAACACTAGAAAGCTGAAATTTGGTACCGATAAAATGATCAAATAAAAAAAAAAGTTAAAGGGGGAGAGACTTATTATTCTTAAAAATAATCCAGAAGTTTTTTTTCAATAATTATAAACTAGTGCTTGACCGCAATCCCGCCTAATGGTAATCAAAGATGCAATCATTGATGGTAAAGTGAGCTAGTTTATTAAACCTATTCACTCAAAAAACCTGAGTAAATAGGAAAGAAGACGGCAGTTGAGCGAGGTGATACAATGTTAAACAAACAACACGACCAACGATGCTGAGCCAGAGTTAAATTTAGTTAATCCATAGACAGTTTAGAAGCGATTAAAAACATATCGACTAAAAATACATCAATTTACTTCAAATTTTAACTAATTTGACATGATTAAACTAATGTTTATCGTCTGTCCTTTTGATAGTAAAATAGAAAGAAAAAGATGCTCTAACCTTAAATTAAGTTTAGTTTATAAAAAAGGGAATCGGCGGCAAGGTCATAGTTTCTGGCAAACGTAATAATCAGTTCTATTAATACAATATTTGACTAAAAAAAAAACGAATTAGTCTGTCAGTCAGATTTCCAAAAAATACTAGACACGTATCTTTTCTTTTTTCATATAAACAAAAAATGAAGACTACACAGTGCGTTGGAAACTCGTGTGACGTCACTGCGCGCTACACTTTTTAGCGACCAGTGACGTTATCAGCCACCAATCCTGATCTTTAATGCCTTTTATATTTGTCAATTTTTATTGTATTCATAAAACAAAAAATACGTGTCTAGTATTTTTTGGAAATCTGACTGACGGACTAATTAGTTTTTTTTAGTCAAATATCCTTTTATAAACTAGTGCGCTTTACCATCAACGATTGCATCACTGCTTACCATCAGGCGGGATTGCAGTCAAGCGCTGGTTTATATATTAATAAAAAAAACAATGCAAGCGAAACCAGAGATCCGCAGAAGAACGAGAGTAACCGACATAGCCCGAAGAATTGCAACACTGAAGTGGCAATGGGCTGGACACATTGCCCGTAGGACCGATGCCCGATGGGGCCGACGGGTTCTCGAGTGGCGACCACGCACCGGAAGACGTAGCGTGGGTAGGCCCCCGACAAGGTGGACCGACGACCTGGTGAAGGTCGCGGGAAACCGCTGGATGCGGGAGGCGCAGGGCCGGTCGTCGTGGAGAACCTTGGGGGAGGCCTATGTCCAGCAGTGGACGTCTTTCGGCTGAAATGATGAAACGAAACTCTACGGAGCACGGTTGATGCAGTGGTTAAGCTATTGTCTGCTGGGCTGCGTGTCGCGGGTACAAGTAGTTTTTCCGGGTCTGGCTGTTTGTATATGTAACTTTATATATTTGTACCACAATAAAGGAGAAATAACCAGTGTGAAGCACCGCATTTAAAAAAAATAGGTACTATGGCTATTAAAGGCCAACTCCTGCTAAATAAAGAACATTCATAAGACAATTTATTAACCAATATTACTTTTCTTCTACTCGTACAATGCGAATCCATAAATCAGAACGAATTGAACACCGTTTAAAACAAGACACATAAAATGGCGCACAATTAAGCGTAATTTATTGGATTTACGAACTTTTGTTCAGTATATTTATACTTAAGCTGTATATTTTAGGGGTATACTTCTGTTTCAAATAAAGAGCGATAATTTTTTTTTTTTATAAATATAAATTAGTGCTTGGCCACAATCCCGCCTGATTGTAAGCAGTGATGCAAACGTTGATCGTAAAGCACGCTAGTTTATTAAGAGCCTATTCACTAAAAAAGCCGAGTGAACAGGAAGAAAGACGGCAGATGAGCGAGCAAACAACACCACCAACGCTACCGCGCCAGAGGGAGATTGATTGATCTTCCACGACCAAACTACCGACACAACAACACTTGGCGCATCGTACCCGGCACACATCGCAGCACAACTGCTCAGACCCGTCTTCAGCCATCATGTCGGAACACGATGAATCGCTTGGCGGCAAGACTTTGTCTGGTGGGTGGTAAATTTTGCCGGCAGCCGATGTTATGGCCTACCACCAAGATAACGTTTTTTTAATATTATAAACCAATGCTTGTCCGGGATCCGGCCTAATGGTAAGCAGATATGAAATTGTTGATGGTAAAGCTCTTAAGTTTTTAAGAGCCTATTCACTTTAGCCGTGAAGATACTTACGGCAAAAGACAAGGCGAAACGCTTCCTCCGGTTAGACTACTTAGATGTAACCTCTTTGATCCAGTTATGGCAAGCTCTACTGATTTATTATAATTAATATCCTGCGTGCGATTTTAAACCGAGAAAATTCTTATTGGGATTTTTGTGTTATAAATTTCTCAATAGCAGTCCGGAGACTGACTTTGTGCGCAAATGACAACAATATGTTCGTTCCTTATTACATATCCGGCCTTCAGGAAATACAAGAACGACGTTATTTTTAAGCTGTAAGATATTTTTCCAGATGGGTGGTAATAACAGGCGTACTGTCCACAAGTAAAGTTGGGCTATAATTATTGAGGATAATATTCTCGTAGGACTTATATATACCGTTTTTTTTTTTCTTTATATTCCTGTTTGTTTTTGTGTAATTTTCATTTCTTAGAATGCACATATTTTTATTGTACCGGTTCAATAGAACCAATAATAATATTGCTGCACCAGGCGGTGTTATTACTTCGGCATAGGTTGTCACTGAAAACCAGCGCCGGGGCTTTGTTTTGCTTAGGGTCCAGGAATATAGATTTTGGGCACGCCACAATAGCGGCGATAAGTCCCCTCATTGTGGAGTAACTAGAGAAGCACCACGGCGCCCTCACCTTCTGCCTGACGCAGGTCCTCACTGGACACGGTTGTTTCGGAAGGTTCCTGTTCTAGATAAGGCGGGAGAAAACGCCAGGGTGTCACCATTGTGTGGATCGTTCTAAGGACACGGTGGAGCACACGCTGGCAAAGGAGGAGGCGGAGCGTGTGGAAGCGGTAATCCCAGTTCTCTCATGCCACTAGCTGCCGGAGGAGACGCCCTGGTCGGGAGACAACATCGAGCTCCCGGCCACCGTCCGGCCTGCGGGCGGTGAGCAGTGGGCAGTCCACCGCTTGGTAAGGACCAGGCCCGAGTTGAACGCGCGTTGTGTTTCATGCGCGCCTCAAAGAGATGTCAGCACATCGTAACGGGGTCCACGAAGACCGATGCCTCCTAGGTCAGGGTTGCGGGTTGGTTAAAGAAACCGTGGCGCTGGCTGTCGCGCAGGCAAGTGAAGAAACACGTGTGGGTTTTAGGTTAGGTGTTTTACATTTGATGATTTCCCATCCCAAAAAAAAAAAAAAAATTGGGAGAAAGATTTACATAGATGTAACGCAAGATTTCCTCAAACAATTCAAAAGACATTTTTGTATTTTTGCGTCATGTTTACCGTTAATAAACTGATCTTTTTTTAAACATTGTTGACTTTCTCAGTTTACTTTTATTTGAATTCTACCCTCTTCCTCTTCCCTATTTTTAATGTGCTCGACAGGGTCCATATTGATCAAATGAAAAGAAATGAAATGAAATGAAATCGTTTATTAAGCAAGTAGGATCACCGATCACTTTTACACGTCATATGTTTTTTTTCTTATTTTTTTTTTTTTTAATTCTGCAAAGTCTATCTCCAAGTTCAAATGCTATAATATATGCTATACTCAATATTATATTTAATGCTGACTATTGAGTTAAGTACTAAGGGCGCCTTTAGGAATATATTACGGTTTGTTTATTTTCCACTCTGTGTAATAATTTTTCAAATAAATTACGAATCGATTTGTAAGCCCTTGTCAAAGATGTAATATTTATAGTACACCCTCGTAACACGCCTCGACCAAACCTTTGGGATTAGAGCCTTGATGTTGTGTACGATCATCTTTTGTTAATTCTTCTGTACGTAAACTGTAATTATGTATACCTACACTTCATTTGGAAGATAATTGTCTGCAACATTTTTCACACACAACAATTGGTTCATGTAGAAACCAATTTCTGTGCCTGTAACCAGATCTTGGTGGTTTATTTTGCGTCGCTAATACGGTGTAACGAACAGTACAGTTTTATCTTACTAAATGCGTAAAACTAAAAATTTTCGTGACTTTACCGTTGGAGTACACGTGTTGCATAGTGGAGACCGTGAATCGATAAATGTAAGGTGGGACGCCCTTAGGCTAGAAGGAGCAGCGGTCTTCACAGGATGACTGGTGGTAAGTGGATGAGAGTTGCCGAGAATCGAGTTGAATGGCGTGAAATAGGAGAGGCCCATATCCAGCAGTGGACTGCTACAGGCTGATAATGATGACGATTTTTCCTAATTATTAAAAAATTACAACAGTAGTAATCAAAATCTAGTTGCATCAATTCCTGCTGGTCGCCTAGAAATAAAATAATATGAAATATTTAAAAATGTCGATTCCTCCTTTTCTTGCGAATTAACTCGTGCGAATCGACACATACGCTACGTGGTGTTGTGTTCTTTGACCGGTTTAGGGATTCCATTTCCTGCCACTGAATGAACCAATATAAGATAGATGGAGAACATTGTTGTATAGAATCAGTCTATTCAACAATTTTCTCATTATGTCGTCTCTCTTATCTGATGCTGTAAGCATTACATTACACAATCATCTAATTAATGTAGTCAGAGAGATTTTCATACAAGGCGGGTGGAAACGCCAGGGTGTCATTACTCTGGGGCTCGCTCTGAGGGCACGGTAGAGTACACGGTGGAGGTCGGCCCAGCTTGGGTGGAGCAGCACCGTGTTCCAATGGCGGCGATCGGCGGCGATCTCACCCGTCCGGCCCTGGTCCAGGCCATAGTCTGAAGCGAGAGTGCATGCAAGGCCGTCACCTCCTTCTGTAAAGCAGTGATGCTGGCAAAGGAGAAGGCAGAGTGCGTGAGGGAGTGGGAATCTGAGTGCCTTCACGCTTCTAGCCGCCGCTGGAGAGGTCTGGTACACCGTAGGCGAAGGCATAGGCTCGTGGGCGGCGTCAGTGGGCAGCCTGCCACCTGGCAAGGACCAGGCCCAGGTCGACGGTGCGTTTTGTTCCACGCGAGCTTCAAAGACATGTACGCACATCGTGACTGAGTCCACGAAAACCGATGCCTACTAGCGCTGCGGGTTACCCGAAAGTGAGAAAATTTAAATTTTAGGATATTCAAATGTTTTAAATTAGTAACTAGAAATTCTCCGCTTTTTATTCCTTTCCCTAATGTTTTCTGGACTTCAAGCTCAATTTGTTCCGAGAAAATATTAAAATGAATTTTGCCGTCTGTTTGCATATAATTCTTAATAACGAAATATCAGATGAACCGTACCCTTTTATTATTGAAATATTTGAAAATTGAAATAGAATGAAAAGGTAAAATGCTTAAGAGGGAACTCTAGTGGTGTTTTCTCTATACAAACGTATTCCACTGTTTTCTTCGAGGATAGTTTTTAGAGCAATCATTTTTTTCTACAATTTTACGTGTCCCCCTATCATTTGATTTTTTCCGAAACTTAATTAATACAACACTTCAAAATCGCGAAAAATTAAAAAAAAATTGGACAAAGGTTTTTTTTTTTGGTGATAAGTTTTTGAAAAAAAAAAGAAAATAATAGAAGCATAGGTCTGTCGTGTTTTGAAAAAGAAAACAGCGGAATACGAAACGTCATTTGATCAAACTTTTTTAGGTAAAATCAGCCTGAGGTGCAACTGTCCTTTTCGCACTTTACCAGGAGAGGTTGGAAGCAGCGCGACGGCAACAATTTCTTCAAATACCTGTTTTCCAAATTCCTCGGCTCTAGAGTCCCCTCTTATCTAAAAATATTAAGTACTAGCGACCCGCGCCGGCTTCTCACGGTTGTATGTAGGTATTATACATAATTATAAACCTTCCTCTTGAATCACTCTATGTATTTAAAAAAATCGCATCTAAATCGCTTAAGTCGCTAAGGATATAGGGATATAGGGACAGAGAAAGTGACTTTGTTTTATACTACATAGCGGTCGCCCGCAACTCCGCTCTTTTTTTTTTAATAATTATATACTAGCGCTTGACCGCAATCCCGCCTGATGGTAAGCAGTGATGCGATCGTTGATGGTAAAGCACGCTTGTTTATTAAGAGCCTATTCACTCAGAAAAACTGAGTGAATAGGAAGGAAGACGGCAGGTGAGCGAGGTGATGCAATGTTAAACCCAACAACACGACCAACGATGCTGCGTCAAAGGGAGAGTGAACTGAAAACCCTCCACGACCAAACTCCCAACACGCTTGCGTGTATGTCTCTTACCGGTGCAAAACGCCTACCCAGGAAAGCGTGTAATATATTAGCACTGAAAAGGTCTATTCTTTAGCCCTGAAAAGAACTGTTGTTTAGCCCTAAAAAGAACTATTGGTTAACCGTGTAAAGAACTGTTAATTAGCGTGAGAAGAACTGTTGTTTAGTTCTGAGAAGAACTTTTGCGTAGGTGTAGTTTTAACAACGAAATCTAAAAAACATCGCACGAAAATTATTATTAGACTTCACGCACCACCGCTGCGTAGGGAGCCGACCTCGCGTTTGAGCCGCGCGGGGACCTTACTAGATCTAAACTCTCCCCCCGCATGCGTCGAAAGAAATCGTAATATTTTAGTTTCGCCATAACTTCAACACCAAACGTCCAATTTTAATCATTGTAAGACCAAATATTATCTACACAAATTGTACCTAGTGATGAAAATTTATTTTAATAAGGATAAATACCACGAGTAAAATAAATGAGTTTAAATGTAGTCCAAAAGAAACAAGATTTTTAAATAAAAAAATGGATGTTGTGCCTCACTCGACATAGATAGGTATAGTGTGTTACGGACTTTTTTGTAGATATTTATAAGATCTACAAATAAATTAGTACATTTTATGGTTATATCTTTTATAGTTTAGGCAGCTTACGCAAAATAAGTAACTTTTCTGGTTTCTTTACACCTTGTGTTCCAAAAAGCCAAACATCTTACGGAACCCTATTTTTTTTTCAAAATAAAATTTAGCCTATGTTACCCGTGGATAATGTAGCTTGCGTATGGTGAAAGATTTTTTGAAAATGGTCCAATAGTTTTTGAGCCTATTCATTACAACTAAACAAACAGAAGTTTTCCTCTTTATAATATTAGTGTAGATATTATACATACCCATGGCTGGTATTGTTAGAATACATAATCTATATTGACAGTGTACTAGATTTTGTGTACAAGTTCAACAAAAACTAAGCTTCATAATTATTCCATGGCGATATTTTTTTTGTTCGACAGATTCGTAATGAGTTAAGTTTCGATGCAAAATAAACCTCTAATGCAATAATACCAATAATGCTCACAATAATGATAAAGTTGACTTGCTATTAGACATAAACAAGTACTGTATATTGGCCTATGCCAACATACAATAGTAATGTCAAATAGAAAGCCCCATTATTGGTTTTTCTTTATAATTTATTTGTACGCTTTGTAAGGCAAAACATAATGATAAAACACAATTTTTGTACCATATACTACACCTTTATTTTACAAATAAAATAGGTATTTTGACGTTTATAAGTATGCTGTTACGTACATCTGTTTCAATGTTATTTATTTTTCATGAAGATGTATTTGGTTCTTCGAGCCGGATATCTGTTTAATATCATTTTCTTCGACAGCCTCCGTGGCACAGGGGTAGCGAACGCGGCCGCTGCGCAAGGAGGCGCGCAGTGTAAATATTTGTATGCATGATCATGAATATTTGCATTGGTCTGGTCGTGCCTCGGAAAGCACGTTACGCCGTTGGTCTTGGCTGCCATACGAACATCTAATGACAGTCGTTACGGGTTGTTGGAGCCCTCAAAAGTCCAACAATTGGTCTAGTTGCAATGCTTCGATATCGCCTCCGGGTTGTGTAGGTCTTTTTTTTTTGTTTTTTTTTTTTTTTTATCGCCTATACCTCCGACATTGGGCCAGAGACCTTATCTACTATACACTTTCATACCAGTTCTCGCAGTTTTGCTTCTCGCACTTTTATTCTTCATACTTAATCTTTCTTTCATACATTCTCTTTCACACATTTACAGGTGGGACGCCTGTCTAGCCTAGGTGTTCTATTTATTTGGGTGTGGTTCAATAATTGTACAGTTTTCCTTTATTGTTTTGCAGCTAAGTTTACAATAATTCTATCCATGCTTATTTTTTACATTTACTAAGTACATCTTATATCTATTACATGCTTTCTTTCTTTTCTTTTTATATATTATGCTTATACTTATTTTACTTAAATTACTATTATTTACTTAATTTCTATTACGTTTTTATTTTTCATATTTCAGGGTTACAGGCTTACTATTCGCTCTCTTCATATACTAGTTTATTTTCTCTTATTTCTAATGCGTCTACGGGTTGTGTAGGTCAGCCGGCAGTCGCTTCACGGAAAATATCGAAGTTTCGCCAAAACCAGCAGTTAGACTGGTAAAGTGGAACCTAGACTCCAGAGCTGGAAAAAGGCTTCGGATGTGACTGGGATTAACGCTGAGATGATAATGATGATCATTTACTTTGTCTTATATTATGGAAATAATTTCAGTTTGACTCATAAAATAGAAGCGGTAAGTTTGTAATAAAAAGAACACAAAAGAGTAACAAATAGAAATAAAAACAAATAGCACAGACAGCAATAGATATTTTTAGCTGTTAATAATTTTCTAAAAGTAAGCCTAAAATATTATTAGTATGAGCTCGTAGCGAGCCACTTGAATTATTATAGAAGTTGATGTTGTTTTGAATTATCTAGTCAGGGGTACAGTCGAGCCAATAGATATTAATTCTTTGGTCTATATCGCTTGTGCTTGCTGTTTTCTGTAACTGATTTCTACTACGTGTTCCACATTAGTTATAAGTAACGACCATGCTGCGATTTATATCGTTACATTCTTTATGAATGTAAATCGATGAAATTTAATGTTTATGAAAGCATAATCTGCAGAGTAGTTGAGTAACATACTACCAGCAAGAATGGATTTCATGATCACAGTTCAACAACGTTCAGAACGTTGTTGAGCAGGCATATTTTTGGAACATATGGAGCAATGTATTAGGAATATGCTTTCAAATTATTAAAATTCAGAGTTATAGTGTGTTACGCAATTAGAGCGCAGATTAAACAGCTGTTTACACTGTTGGGACTCAGGCCTTCTCTCTCTCTCTATCTGTAAGAGGGAGTAGAACATAACTTGTTATACGGGTCCAGTGCAGGATGGTAAATGTCTTAATTTTTTTCATGACATTTTTTTTGTCATTATGAGAACAGTGGTGATGCAATACTTCCTTGTTGGTAGGCCATAATATCGGCTGTCGGCAGAAGTTCTCACCCACCAGACAAAGTCTTGCCGCCAAACGATTCTTCGTGTTCTGACGTCGTTCGTGATGCCTCGGGAGTTTAGTCGTGGAGGATCTCCAGATCAATCTCCCTCTGGCGCAGCATCGTTGGTCGTGTTGTTGGGTTTAATATTGCATCACGTTTTGTCGTCTTCCTTCCTATTCACTAAGTTTTGCAGTGAATAGGCTTAATAAACTAGCGCGCTTCACCATCGATGACTGCATCACTGCTTACCACCAGGCGGGATTGCAGTCAAGCACTAGTTTATATTAAAAAACGAGTGTGCTTATGACCACACGACTGAAGTGAAACTTCTTTCGCACCATCTGTATGTATATATATATATATATGTGTGTGTACAATATATACATGTATACACATATACATATATTAATTTTCTATAAATATTTAAATTTATTTCATGCTTTCATTTATAAATTAATATTTTTGCATAGACCTCCAATTAAAAAAAAAAAAAGTGGATTCCCTCGGGGCCAAAAGGTCGGGCTCTTCCTCCTGAATCAGGGGACCCCAAACTCGGGTAGTCCACGACCTCTGGTTCCCGAGATAATCCACGGGGGGGTGAGGTAACTAAAGGGGGTCGGGGGGGGATAGGTTTCGTGGGGTTGCGGGGGAGGGAGGGGGAGAGGGGGCAGTGGATTCCCTCAGGGCCAAAAGGTCGGGCTCCTCCTCCTGATTCAGGGGACCCCAAACTTGGGTAGTCCACGACCTCTGGTTCCCGAGATAATCCACGGGGGGTGAGGTAACTAAAGGGGGCGGGGGGGGGGGATTTCGTGGGGTTGCGGGGGGTAGGGGGGAGGGGGAGAGGGGGGAAGGGGAGAGGGTGGAGTGGATTCCCTCGGGGCCAAAAGGTCGGGCTCCTCCTCCTGATTCAGGAGACCCCAAACTCGGGTAGTCCACGACCTCTGGTTCCCGAGATAATCCTCGGGGGGGTGAGGTAATCAATGAGGGGGGTCGGGGGGTGTTCGCAGCGTCATGTTCTCGAAGAAATTCATAGTTCTTAATCAATCAAGGTACTTAGCTTAATAATTGAGCTTATGAGGCTCGGAAGCAATTTGTACTTTGTGTCCAATTATCGTATTGTGACGATATCTTCTTCTATACTTTCAATTATATCAGAAATGTTCAGCAAAAATATATAAAACAATATAAAAGCCAGAACAGAACGAAATTTATAAATTATTTGTGCTCTTAGGTAATCAATTGTTAACAAATCTTAAAAAGATCAAAAAAATATATATTGCCTTCGGCGAGATGCGAACTCACAACTTCATACTCGACTCAATTGTTAACAAATCTTAAAAAGATCCAAAAAATATATATTGCCTTCGGCGAGATGCGAACTCACAACTTCATACTCGACATGTCATGCAATATTTACATGAGCCAACTCCTTGGTTGTAGTACAGACGAAATAGGACTATACTTTGCTTCCGTTCGCCTTGCCCGATCATTTTTCGTAACATTTTTCGTAACGCTTTCGCCAGTTTACTCCCCAAGTCAAGCGTGCCTAAAGAAGTTTCACTTCAAAAAAAAAAAAACAATCACAATTCAAAGCGCCTGATTGGTAATGTTACATTTAATAATATTTTACATTACATCTGCATTTTCCGAGCCATCAGCTCTAAAATACCACATACAAACAACGCGTCATACTGACGTCACGCAGATCCTGCATCTCGCAAGCAAAGTTTATTTATGCAACTAGTATACATACAACTTCCTAACATGAACCGTCACATATGCGTGACGGTTCATGTTAGGACCACCACACACCATACACCATTGACACCCAACATCCTGGTTAAGTAAACTTCCCAACTCGCAGGACACACGGGTTACATTTTGACATTTTAACAACATTCATTGCGTTATTTGAGTTGTTGAAGTGACACATTTACGAACATATAGAGCAATGAACGGTATGGACTGGACTTGGCATCAACATCAACGGCGAGTACATCACTAATCTCCGTTTTGCAGTTGATATCGTGGTCATGACTGAGACCCTGGAAGACTTGGGCAAAATGCTCAATGACCTCAGCAGAGCTTCCCAATAAGTGGGTCTAAAGATCAACATGGATAAGACGACGATCATGTCGAACTCTCATGTCGCACCCACTCCAATTCTAGTTGGTGGCTCTGCACTCGAAGTTGTTAAAGAGTGGGAGACCTGGGACAAACAGTCCAACTAGGTAGGTCCAACTTCGAGAAAGAGGTGTCTCGTCGAATCCAGCTCGGCGGGGCAGCGTTCGGGAAGCTACGATACATCTTCTCGTCGTCCAAGATACCACAGTGTCTCAAGACTAAAGTCTTTGACCAGTGTGTGTTGCCAGTGATGACTTACGGAACTGAAACGTGGTCGCTCACAATGGGCCTCACACGAAGGCTCAGAGTCACACAAAAGGAAATGGAAAGAGCTATGCTCGGAGTTTTTCTGCGTGATCGAGTCAGAAATGAGGAGATCCGCAGAAGAACAAAAGTCACCGACATAGCTCTGCGAGACGCTAAACTTAAGTGGCAGTGGGCAGGGCACATTGCTCGTAGAACCGATGGCCGATGGGGCAGTAAGGTTCTGGAGTGGCAGCCACGTACTGGAAGACGCAACGTAGCGAGGCCCCTAACAAGGTGGACCGATGACCTAGTGAAGGTCGCGGGAAGCCGATGGATGCGGGCAGCACAAGACCGGCCAGCGTGGAAAGCCTTGAGGGAGGCCTTTATCCAGCAGTGGATATCCATAGGCTGAAGAAGAAAGAAGAAGAGCAATGGATTTGCAATATGCTTGGAAATAATTCCAACTGATAATAATGGTGTGTTACGCAATCAGGGTGCTGTTCCCTATACTTCTAAACTGACCCCGAATATGAAGGCTGTGCAAACATCTCAGTCGGGGTAAGTTGTATAAGGTTTTTCCAGATTTTATAAATAGCACCCTTCAGCCTTAAGTCGTGGTGGCCTAATGGTTAAAACACCAGCCTCTTAAGTATGAGTGCGCGGGTTCGATTCCAGGTCAGGCAAGTACCAATGTAACTTTTCTAAAGTTTATATGTGCTTTCTAAGTATATCTTGGACACCACAATTACTGAAGGTGAAGGAAAACATTTTGAAGAAACCTGGACTTTATAAGTCTGAAATCGCTAACCCGCATTGAGCAAGCATGGTGATTACGCTCAGTCCTTCTCTGTATAAGAGGAGACCTGTGCCCAGCAGTGGGACGATAAAAAGGTTGTTGATGATCACCCTTCAGCCTGATCTACAGAAATGTCTGGACACAGATGTTTATATCATTCCTGCATACATGTTTTGTGACTATATATCCGTCCTCACTGCTGATTGTAAGCAGCTGATACAGCGGAATTAAAGAATTGGCTCGTAACTTCTTTTGTTTAGTTTTCACACAGTGCCGGTGGATGGCAGTAGGTTTATTTCAACGGCATATTTTATTGTAATAAATTCTTGTCTTCAGATTATCTAGACTAGATGAATGTATTGTCGGCAACCCCACCTCAAGCTCACTATAAAAAGCGCGGCTTAACCGCACCCGCTCTCTTTTAGAATCTTCACTTGAAGCTGTTACATCGCCGAAACTCTGTGAGACCTATATTTTCCGTATTAATTAATAGCTGATTGCTATCGTTTTACATGTTATTGTGTACTCAGCGATTGTTATTTTGTTCCTATCTAAGCTTTATAAGTTTTGGTTGTAATTGTAAAGCAAATTGATAATATACGAACATTAGTGGCTACCTCCTGATTTGTTTTTTTTAATAAACACCATATCTGATCGCTAAAAGTATATAATCATTCGACGGCATTGCAGTAGTTAAGCGATTGATTGCTGCGCTGTGTATTGCGGGTTTAATTCCCGCAGTACCGGGCGACCGAGCTTTGCTCGGCAACTTTTTTTTTTTGTTAGGTACATCGTGTGTCTCTATATTTTCAAAACATAAAATACATAACGAGCGAATTTTTTAAATAATATTTTTTGACTAATGTTTTTCGATCATACCGACATAATAATAAAAAATATTATTAACTGTTATTTAAATATAAAATTACGAGTGGAATTTAGTTTAACATTTTATTATAAATAAGTACTTTTAGTTTAACAATCAGTTACATCAGTTATATATTATCATCAATACATAGTTCAAATCACACAATACATAGTTCATAGTCTTAACCTAATACTTCCTTTCATACTATATTGCGAGTATGTCGAGGGTTTTCATTAATAATAATCATGCCGGGTACGATGCGCCAAATATTGTTGTGTTGGGAGTTTTGTCGTGGAGGTTCTCCAGATCAAACTCCCTTTGGCGCAGCATTGTTGGTCGTGTTGTTGGGTTTAACATTGCATCACCTCGCTCAACTGCCGTCTTCCTTCCTATTCGCTCAGTTTTTCGGAGTAAATAGGCTCTTAATAACCTAGCGCACTTTACCATCAACGATCGCATCACTGCTTACCATCAGGCGGGATTGCGGTCAAGCGCTAGTTTATAATTATTAAAAAAAAAAAAAAAAACATTTTACGTTCTGATGCACGCTGCCGCATGTCTTGCAGACATCGCTCCCGTTGTTCATTATTTTCGGCGGCCACACGTTGTGCTGCACGCTCTCGTGAAACATCTAAATCATAAGACCTTTCTGTTCTTAAAATGTTAGTCAAGTTTTGCAAGCATCTTACTTTAGCAGCACGTGTGGGATGAGCGGAAACCTGATGATTTTCATCAAGTTCTTTTTCAAGTGGGTCCTCACTGTGTGAAGTCTGACAAACACGTGTGGGACGAGCGAAAATCAGATTGTTTTCATGGAGGTTTTCTTCTGCTTTTTGAGATAAGTCACGGCTTCGTGGAGTTTAATTGTTCGTAAGCGATTTTTTTTAATATTCTTTTTGGCATTTTCGTGTAAAAAAAGACACATGATATTTTAAAAGCAATTTTCTGGGTCTAACCTCAAACCAAACATTGGCTTCGTGTACCATGAATGTAAACGTCATCTATATCAAATCAAAGTACTATATTAATTATTAGTTTAATTTAATTTTATTTTATTGTATATTTATAATAGTTTATAAATAATTTAAATGTATTTTGTGTATGTGTTTTTATGAAAACCATGAACAATTGTCTGATGTAAATAAATTAATAATAATAACTATAACAAAAAAAAAAGATGCCGAGCAAAGCTCGGTCGCCCAGGTACTTCATCATTATTAAATCATATTATATGGATGAATTTTATATTGCCTACTTTGAGGAGGTGCAAGGTATCATAATGTTAGCAATAATAATAATATTTCAGATCGTGTTGTGGCAAGTCTGAAATGTTGACACTGTTAAGAAATTCTGTTGTAAATTCGACTGCTCCTTCAGGCTGATCTTTAAAATGAATGAGTTTCATTGTTTCGACTTCTCCTACACTTTGTGCGACCTGGTACCTTGCATCTCCACAAATTAGGCAAAACAAAATTTCTTCCATTGATTTAATAAACGAAAAAGATAATTCGTTGACGCCGTTTCCAATTATATAAAAAAAAGAAAAAAAAGAAAATTTAAATTAAATAAATTAAATTAAATTTTTATTAAATAAAAAAAAGCATTAGACAACGCCAAAATTCTTTTTTTTTTAATCTTCAAAAAAAAAATGAAAATACACTATATCGTCAGGGATTTGAACCCGAAGTCTAGGAGCTCCGGATCAGAGGCTGAAGCCCCTCAGCTATTCGTATCATTAAGGACAATGGCGAAATTTAGCTTCTTATGAGAAGTTTAGCAATTGTTCAGTGCCTCAAAACGTGGAAAAAAGACATTTTCTGAAAATTAAACCTAGCTAGATCGACTTATCGTCCCCGAAGCCCCCTGCACACAAAATTTCATGAAAATCGTAGGAGCCGTTTCCGAGATTCCAATTATATATATATATACAAGAATTGCTCGTTTAAAGGTATAAGATGTAACAAATATTTGTATGACCTACAAGTACTTGTTTTGGGTCTGGATGTTGATGTATGTTAGTTTAAATGTTTCTAAACGCACCCACTGCATCCGCGTGCGTTTTTTTATTTTGAAATATTCTTAGAAATTTTGGCTATTTTCAATAATTCTTGTGGTTTATGATGATTCACAGACTTTATTATTTGCTATCGTTCATTGAATTAAATAACTAAATGTTCATAATAACTATTAAGACCATATAGTACTAACTGAATGAACTCTGCGTAAATACAAACGATTACTATCGGAAAAAATATAATCGAAAGTCTTTTCTTAATGAATAATTTTTCCAATATCGATCGTTTGTATACCGCGGTATTTAAAAAATAAACATTTATATATCAGCACCACATTTTGAACTTTAATTAGATGACAGAATTTATTTATTATTTATGTATACACAATAAAATACGGAAAGATACGGCAAAATTAAGATCTGAGTACAAAGGAGCTGCTTATTTCTTGAAGTAAAACAGAAGTGTAGACAATAGTGTGTAAGAACAAGGAGGAAATAAAATATGAATATGATAACTATAAAAGTAATAATATTAAATATACCTTATGCTTTGCTGATGTGTGGTAGCACCGTACATGCTCCCGAGCGGAAAGATGAATATCAGATGAACATGAAAAGTTGAGTGACAAGATGATGCCAATTGGTCCTTATGCCAGATGATTAACAAGGTGATTCCAATCGGTCCTTATTCTATGTTTATAGTCTCTATTTGAATTCTGTTTTGCTAGTCATAGGCACTATACACTTGTCCACTTTATGCACTTTAGGAATTTTACTGTAATCGGATACACATGGAATCTCACACTAGCATATAAACCAAAAATAATTATATAAGTATAGTATACTTATACAGTATGTTAAGAAAACCCTGTCCGACCCGTGAAGGTGTTGTTAGGTATCGATAACTGATTCTACTAATGCATACAAAACCGGACTAAACTTAAAAAAAAAATCCACCTAAAAAAATAAATATTATTTCGCAAAAAGTGGTAACTTAATAAATCTGCGTTATCCACCCTTCCGCGCGCGGCGGCGGAGGCGGCGGGCGACAGGGCACGCGGCACGTGGTCGCATCGCTATTCGCTCATAATGATACCGGTGTTGTCAATTTCTAAAAATTACCAAATTTCTAAAAATTAAAAAATTCATTTGTATTGGTACTATGATGATTACGTAAAATTTTATATTATATGTGGTCATGTGTTTACCTAACCTTTATTATCCTTATGGGTCGGACAGGGTTTTCTTAACATACTGTATAAATAAATAATACTAAAATATATAAATATGTATAAATAATAAACAAATTGTCACAATATAGAGGAAAGGTCTCTTTTAATCGACGTTTAAATTTCGTAATGGTGTTTAAATCACGAATGTTAGGCAGGACTGAGTTTCACAATCTTACAGCATGTACAGAGAAAGAATAGGAATAGTAAATCGTTTTATGAGGATGATGGATGGATCTTAGGTGTGACCCACAGAGTGCGCCGCTAGATTGTGCGTAAGAAAAACGCTGACGCAGGTAGGAAGGATCAGACGGGTTGTGTAAGATGTTGAAAAGGAGATATAAAATCCTAGTATTCCTGCGAAGGCGGATTGGGAGCACTTCAGTTAATTGCAAAGGTGAGAAACATGGTCATACTTACGAAGACCGAAAACAAAGCGAATGCAAAGGTTTTGCAAGCGCTCAGGCTTGTTTAACAGTAGAAGAATGTCGATACAGCTGCAGGTCATCTGCGTAGATATGGAACCTGGAGGAGATTACTCTAGTAACAGATTTTATGAAAATAGAGAAAAGAAGAGGAGAGAGAACGCTACAGGGTAGCGTTCTCTCTCTCTCTCTCTCCTTCTTCAGGAATACCTTCAGTGTGATTACCTCTAAGCGAACACACTGAGACCGTCCCCGGAGATATGAGCTGAACCAGTCTAAAGCGGAAGAAGAGAAATTGATAGAATTGAGAATGCCTAGTAAAATGTCGAAATCCACTTAGTTGAAGGCGCTGCTAAAGTCAAGCAATACAAGGACAGTCAGTATATTATTATGTAAATGGTCAGTATATTATTATATAATAGTATAATTTAAGTTACTAATTTTTCTCTCTTTCTTTCATTCTCTGTCTCAGTTCAGGATTTTAATCATTTACTTCTGTATTTACCTGCATTATGACACCTTCTCACTCCATTACAGCACTCGCAAGGCTCACAGCTTAAACTGACAGCTAAACTCCTAGATTTCTTTACTGAGTTATTTATTAGACTCGACTACGAAGAAGGTTTGAATCAATGTTGCAAACAGCTTAATCTGAGACCACTGGAGATTTGCTCAAAATGTAACATGTTTTTTGTTAAGGTATTTACTACATAATCACAGCATCTACAGTTTTGGACTCAAAACAGTAGGACATGGGACCCGAGTGCGCGTCTCCATTTTAAGGAATTTTCTCTCCAGCTGGTCGTCACTTCACGTGACCAGAAGACTGTGTCGTTCCTTGGCCAAAGAATCAGCAAATTTGCTATTTAAAGTGCCAATAAATAAAAAAACAATCTGCTGGCTCCTTTAATAACCCCTATCCTTATCTCTGATCCCTGGATAACAGTGACGCGCAATTATCTAGTCTAGATGTAGTTTTGCTTTTCCATTAATTTGTATAATTTGCTTATCAGCCATTTTACTTAGTCTATCGAATACCAAACTAAATATCAATCTAAATAGTCAGTACAAAAATTGTGTTGTGGAGAATTTTTCAATCAAAATACTAAATTGAAGGAATCTAAAACAAAGAATATCGAAACGCAATCTAAAAGAAAGAGCTAAAATATCTAGCGTCTAGACTTACTGGAGTATTGAAACTAAAAAGTGTCAAAAATGTAGATATATATAGAAACGAATATAAAACGTGAATAAAAAATATCCATGTAATAATCGTTCGGTATGACAAATGGTACATTCCAAATAGTTTTCGTCGACCGTAACATAATTTCGATAGTCATAACTCATTTCTACTCGTCTTGACAGCCAAATAATCGTGGTTGGTTCTGACAAATGGTCGTCGATTTGTTTCGTCTCCCAAATGGTTTCAAATTAATGCAAGATCTAATGGAGGATTTGGGATACAGATAGTGTCTGTCTTAACCCTTGAACTTCAGATGTCGAACTACTGAATGAAATTCAACTAAGCTTAATTGAGAATGTCAGGATTAAATGGAAAAGCCGTGCGCTTTTGGACTAAGGGCGAATTTTACCAATGAAACTGAACGCCTACGTATAAACGTGTTTAATAGCTGTTAGTGTCATGTTTCTTGTGGGTATTGACGGTGCTTGGACGGTATTGATGAAATTCGCCCATAATGTTATGCTCTGTGGAATTTTGTGCCTGGTTGATGCGACATTAAGATTTTATAAATGGAATATATTCATGTTTCATAAGAAAAAAAAAGAAGATAACGCTAGCCTTGTGACGTGATCTCCGGAAATAACAAGTAATCACTATATATTATAATCACTACATGTTATAAAACTTCTCTAATAGATAGAGTGATTAAAGAGGAAGGTTTATATGTATAATAACATCCATTAAATTGTGGAGAAATACTATTATTTTTGAGGTTTCTAATGTGATGTCGTAAATATTTTTTTTTTCCGCGTCTGCAGTGAAACGCAGGCTGAACCCTGAGAGATTTCTCAAAATAATGTACTAAATATTCTACACATTGATACGTCTACAAAAAAGTCCGCGATGGTATATATCTCTTATGGATATCCCACATGAATATTTTTTGTGGTAGGCCATAACATCGGCCGCCGGCAGAAGTTAACACCCACCAGACAAAGCCTGGCCGCCAAGCGATTTGTCGTGTTCCGGTATGATGTCTGGTGAAGCCGTACGGAGGTCGGGTCTGAGCAGTTGTGTTGCGATGTGTGCCGGGTACGATGCGTCTAATGTTGTTGTGTTGGGAGTTTGGTCGTGGAAGGTCTTCAGATCAATCTCCCTTTGACGCAGCATTGTTGGTCGTGTTGTTGGGTTTAACATTGCATCACCTCGCTCAACTGCCGTCTTCCTTCCTATTAGCTCAGTTTTTCTGAGTGAATAGGCTCTTAATAAACTAGCGCGCTTTACTACCAACGATCGCATCATTGCGTACTATCAGGCGGGATTGTAGTCAAGCGCTAGTTTATGTTTAAAAAAAAATTATATTTAAAAAAAAAACTTTTTACGACAAATACCGGCTAATTTTCGAAGAGATTTTAACCAATACAGCATTAATCCTTATCCAATTTAATACCTTAAATAAATTTCTGATTTAATATATGTATTTTTCCCCTTACAGTATATGATTTAAATGAATATTTTCGAAGATATTACAGATTAAATAATTGCGGGGAGAACCGGCCAGCCGCTATGCTTTTTATACGTTCACAGTTTTTCTATAGTGTATTTAGTACATATCAGCATTAGACCCGTGCGAAGCCGGGGCGGGTCGCTAATAATCGTAAATAATATTTGTCAAGGGCTCTTATTTTCGGTACGTCATAACTTCCTTCACACTTTATCAAAATGCATAAAAGATCCACCATTTTAAAGGTTTTCTGGATGCTGGCTTGCATGGTTGCATTTCAGTGGTATAATGTAAGAATATGAACTACAAATTTAGACAACAAACAGATAAAATTGTAATAAACGTTTTACCGTTAAAAAACAAAAAGGCGACTTCATTAATAACTCCTACATCTTGTTCCAATGTTCGTACGCCATTAAAAATCTGTCGAAGCAACGTAATGGCGTCGGGATGCAACGAGCAATTACTGTCACTCACTCGAATGCACTAGTCTCAGCAAAATTCGATGTATCTATTCTATCGAATTAGCTTTTAAGCGAGTCCCTTTCAACATTGTTAGAGGAACGCTTTGAAGAATTTATTTTTACACTTGAGTTGTTTTCAAGTGGGTACGCAATAAGCGTTCGCTTTTTAATTTGCGATTGAATGAAGACGTCATTATTTTTTTATTTATGCCCTGTGCGTTACTTTTCCTTTCACTTTATACTTTACTTTGTTATCTTTGTTCAGGAGAAAATCATTATTGATAAGTAGGTTTCTTTTGTGACTGCTGATTGAACAATCAATTCTCGTTTACATATTGAACATTATTTTATATTGTCAAATTTTCAAGATTGTTTCAAGAAAATTTCCATATCATTACGTAAATAAAAATTCAAAATCAAAAGTTTTTTACTTAAATTAGTCTGCGAATTCGAGCTCACGAAATTATATAAGACTTTTCTCCAAAACGCCCGCCCTTTACCATAGATTCCTGAGTAATACCATTTCTATAGATATCCTTACACTAATAATATATTTGCAAATGTGACCACAAACATAACATCACTACGACTTTTATAGTTCCATAGACAGCAACTCCAGCAGTTATTTTGGAAACAAAAAAATATTAACGGTCACAATCGTCGATGGGCCTATTGAAAGCGTCTCCTGTAGCCATTATCTCTCCACTAACTAGTTATAATAATTGCATATTTACCTACTTTATTGGCCACAGTTGGACTCCGATAACGCACATAAAGTTGAATGGGTTATTCCATTTACATAAACGATTGGGAACAGTATGATTGAGCTCGTTGAGTGTACATAATATACATTTTTTTCGATGCTTTTCTTAGGTCGTTGTTATATTCTAAGCGTGTGCTCAGGTCATTTTTAGACGAGTGTGAAGAATCTTGGCTTTAATTAAACGTCATTAAGCTCATGTCATGCGTCAAATGTCAAGCTACTGTCATGCGAATGATATAACAGACGTTGCGGGCTGAAAATAAATTGGCGTTTGTCTGACTTAAAGTAAAAAAGGTAGACTACTGTAGACATATATCTAAATTTATCAACGAAAAAGTCCAGTCAGATTTCTTTAGACATCTCGTAAATACAAACAAAAAAAAAAACTGCAAACCGACCAACCGCTACGGAACAATATTTTACTTCTGATTAAATTCGCACCAACTTCACAGCTTAGGAAAAAAAGGATCAGCTGTTCATAAAAAAGTGAAGCCCTATTGGAAAAAACGTACAATAAATCAATCTAAAAGTACTTATTTGTTTCTCGGCGTATTGAAATTTCGCGAGCCAAACTGTATTGTTACCCGGTGTATTGCAAGGCAAAGTTGAGAGTCTTATTTTTTATTGTTTTTCGAACCTCGTTAAAACTATCCATGGATGAACCGCGTTTTTCTGACGAAATTTTATTTTTCGACAGATTGATAGCGAACTATATGTGGTTAGTAAAATAGAAGAGTAGTTTTTTGTAATACCTACATGATTTGTGAAATATTTGGACGCTTATTTACAAAATATTTTGCTGGCTGCTAAGATGGAGCCGAAGAAGATGGTGCACTACTGTGACAATACACACACACACACACACACAACGATAGTGTATCTTTGAGAGAGATAAGCACTGTGCTTTGTAATATTCCTAACATCACACCTGCTACTTTAAGGAGGGAGAAAGTGATATGTAGTAGATACTAATTTAGGTACATAGTCATATACTTAATCTATTATAACAGGTTGTACGTGGATGTTCTTACTACCCTGTATATTTTGCTTGCTTTACTAAATCAAATGTCATTGCCACATACGAATCATAAGCGAGTATATGTAGTTTGTTAGAAATCGAGCAATAACACATTGAAGCGGCAATCATTTGAAAGAGTGAGTCAAGATCAATAATGTACTTCCTTTGTTTGTGTAGTGTTTTACTTGTTTTAAAGGCGATCCTGTTCATTGGTGACGGGAACCCTTTTTCGCTCGAAATTTTCCAAATTCTGGAGATGCCAGAGCTATCTCGAAAACTGTTCACCCGCACATGATTATTATTTTATTTCTTCCGTGTCCTTGCTGAAACACAAGATTTTCATATAAAAATGTCCCTATAGCGCGGCCGAGGGTAGACTGCGTTCTTGACATGTGTCAGTTTCATTACAAACGAATACGTGAGTTGCAAATTTGATCTTCATTAGCTACTTGAGTTGGCACATGGACAGGTGTCAAGCACATTCTTTTGATGACCGGACTATACGAGTATATACAATAGATCCAAAGAGGGACAATAAAAGGAAATATTTTAAAATAAAAGAAATCATTGTCTAGTATTTAACCGCTTATTTAACTTTCCAATATGGCCGCGCGTTTTCGGAAACGGACGTCCTGACTTTTCCAATTCATTATTGCAACTAATTAAAACTTTAGTTTAATCCGAGATTCCCATTATACTTTCAGAAATGGCGACGGGTTAACCTAGAACTGCCGGGAGGGTGATCTTATTGGATACTTTTACACCGTACTGTAATAGTAATACCAATACTGCAGACCGAATTTTGGTTTTGGTCGCAGAACAGATACTAGACGTTTTGGTGGTCAATCACAGGAGAGACTAGCTTTTCGCGCTGGAGATATATATAACGTTATTTTAACTTTATATGAAACCTGAATATAGTTTGTTCAGAATAAGCAACTATAATAAAAATAAAAATTGTTTATTGATACCAGAAACATTCACAACTTTACAGCATAAAACGGGTAACAATGTCATTGTATAGTACAATACATGATGTTATTGATTCCCAAACTAAGCTTGAGCTTGTATTTTGGGAAAACAATGTTCAGTCATAGTGATGACATACAATATAAATTAATTGATGTTTGAGGGCAAAGGTGAAATATTGTGAAAAAATTGCGTGCATATATGTACTTATCACTAATTATGGGTGAGTGTATGTGGACAGGTGAGTGTCCGAAAGTAAGGGTGAGTGTCCGTGTGTATAGGTGAACGTCAGTGTGTGTGCGGGTGTACGCAGCCCTGTGATATAAATCTTGGGGTCGGTTTCATTACCACTACGTACTGTGTGCTTAGTATGTGAGTATGCATCTGTAGTTTTAGGCGTGTCTGAAAAAGATTACGTGTTGTATATTAATATATAATTCTTCTTGTTTTGTGGTAGTCTAGTTGCAAAAGCAAATCCAACTGGATTGATTCCAATAATTTTTACACCATGTAATATTCTTTGTCAAATACATTTAGAAATTGTTGCAGTGTAGTTACCGAGCGCACAACACAACTAACGGTAGATCATAGTACTAGAAGTCCGCCACGCCTGAAGCGGCGCGGCGAGGCGAGCAGTGCTTTTACCATAAGAAGCTCATAACTTTGTGGTATTTCATGATATCTTTTTGAAATTTTGTACATAGATTCTTTACTTAGAAATACTGGCCACGTATTTCTGGTTTCACATAAACAAAAAATAAAATTGTATAGTGCACAATTGTGTACGAAGACATAAGTTCACTCTCTCTTCCATCTCTCTCGTCGTCCGATGGGACGGCAATCCGACACAACCGAAGATGAATCAGGTGCAGGATGAACGGCTTATCGTGCCTTCCAAGGCTCGCGAATAACACACCGACAACTTCAAAACGCAGCAGGATATCAGAACTGGTATGGCAGTCTAGCAGTCATTAAGGTTTTCATACGAACAAAAAAATCTGTACGGTATCAATGCAAGGCTCAGATTTTTCATAAGCGGGCGGAGGATTAACGAGAACATTCCAACGCAATAAACGGTACCTACCTAAAGCACCTGGAATTTTAGCCTTCTTACAAAGACAACCCAAAAACATGATTCTTGAAATATTAAACATTATTAATAATATAATTTTTTTAGCTAGATTGAATGAACTCTGGTAAATATGTCATCGCTTCTCTGCGCATTTCGCGTATCCTTAGAACGCAAAACGTAATGTGCTCTTATATAAGGTGTTTTAAATATGTACACGTGTCATAATAATGCGTGATCTTTTATGTTTTCTTTTAATTATTCAAAAACTGTTTTTTTTAGACATTCGATAAATGAAGTGGGCTGTCTTTGTAAGATGACTATAATTCCAAGGTATAAAAGAAACAGCCAACAGCACATCAAACAACTGCAACCTGTCAAATTTCTTGATTGGATTTTCTACTTTATCGATGCTACATTAACGCCCAAGATTCATTGGGAACATTTGACAGTTTTGGGTAGGTTGACCTGCTGTCGTCCGTGTATAAATATCGCCAAAGCAAATTTTTTATGCATTAACACAATGGTATCTTTCTTTTCACTTAAATATAGAGAACTATAAAATCGTGCTGATCCTGCTTCATGGTCATCCTCCTCATTAAACCGTATTCGGGCATCCCTAATTAATGAGTCTGTTAATCTACTACCACATTTCTGAGAAGGATCTTACTAAAAACCTTGAGTTTGCTTCCTAATACGGTTTCACCTCTGCGGAGAGGAAATACTACAATAGATTATCCTACATCTAAATTCCCGGTCTGTATATAGAAATTCATTCTAATATATCCTATAGTTTAGTCAATATTTATTGCCAATGTTTTCATTTATAGTTGTGTTATCTTCTCTATGTTATAGATATAACATTGTCCTATTTATAGCCCAACTTTATCGACAAGTTCAGATTTCTAACCAGGTTTGTAGTACGTTGATCATGCTGTTACTATAGAATTTTCTATATATAAAACATTGCCTAAACTTTTCGTTAGATCACAAATTCAACTGTCCAAGTGATTGATATTTTACAGACAGAGAAATTAAATGTTCAGTAGACATACTGTACCTACTATTACCCTATAATTTTCCCACAGCAGAGATACTGGTCTCGTTGTCCTGAGAGAGAATGCGCCGTAATCTGGCACGTGTATGGAAAATTGCAGGAAATGAAACGGGC
Organism: Sesamia inferens; assembly: GCA_037179545.1. Taxonomy (NCBI): domain Eukaryota; kingdom Metazoa; phylum Arthropoda; class Insecta; order Lepidoptera; family Noctuidae; genus Sesamia; species Sesamia inferens. Next base: position 8,973,384 of record CM073929.1, on the reverse strand, counting down.
TCAGAAAGAGATGTAGATACGAGCTAGATTCATTTTTAAAGATTGGCTCGCAACCGCAGTAGACCAAGAAAATTTAAAAGCTGTAAAACAAGTTTTTGCTTAGGCAAAAACCTGTTTAATTATTATTAAAACGCGCCTGCCTGGCCATTTCTTTTTGTAGGTGGAAAAATGCTCATGGACTATCCTCCGCTCGGAGACACGGAAGGGTGTGCCGGAGTCTTACCGGCTCAAAAACTTCCTATGCATTCGTCACCCGCCTTTCCGGGGTACCGGGTCCTCCCTATTCTGCGGTACCCCCGGCAGGCCTTGACCCATCGTCGTGAGTTCGACAGGTCTTTTATTTAGGTCTGGGTACGGACCTACAATCTACAACTTGTTAGTTGCAGCCGATACCACTAAGCAACCACTGCTTCCCGTTTTATACCAAAGTCCTACATGTTAATTTACATAACATATTCAGGGTATAATGTTCCCACTCCTGGGACACAGGTATCCTCTCAGTGAGAGGGAGTGGGCCATAATCTACCACGCGAGCCCAATGCGGGTTAATAGATATTACATGTCTTCGAAGTTTTGCTGTTAGGATATGCCGGTTTTCTCGCGATGTTTTTCTTCACCGTTTTGAGAGCAGTAGTTATGATATAATTTAGACAAAGTAAAGCTCCTGACGCGCAGTGTCTCAAGACAAAAGTCTTCGACCAGTGTGTGTTGCCAGTGATGACTTATGGAATTGAGGCGTGGTCGCTAACAATGGGCCTTATAAGAAGGCTCAAAGGGCTATGCTTGGGGATTCACTGCGCGATCGAATCAGGAATGAGGAACACTGAAGTGGCAATGGGCTGGACACATTGCCCGTAGGACCGATGTCCGATGGGGCCGATGGGTTCTCGAGTGGCGACCACGCACCGGAAGACGTAGCGTGGGTAGGCCCCCGACAAGGTGGACCGACGGCCTGGTGAAGGTCGCGGGAAACCGCTGGATGCGGGAGGCGCAGGACCGGTCGTCGTGGAGAACCTTGGGGGAGGCCTATGTCCAGCAGTGGACGTCTTTCGGCTGAAATGATGATGATGATGAAAGCGCCTGACGGGGTTCGAACCTACGACCTACTACTTGGTAAGTCGCGGCCGATACCATTGGCCTCTACATATTACATATTAATTAGTAGTCAATTAATTAATTTTCAAGAATCATTTACATTTTTGGACTGTACAGCTGTAATTATGGATCGTAATGACATGACAAGCCATTTTGAATTAAGAAAGAAACACTCACTGCAAATCAAATGGTGTTCCCCATGAATCATATATGAGTCACAACTGAATTGGGAAAGGGTTCTTTTTAAAACGGTTGACTCAACAATGTTTGACACTCTGAATTGGGAATACAAACTACCATTAGGCATTTAGTGTTACTTAAAGTTAAATATTTAAAAATAATTTAAAAATTCTAGTAATTTTTAAGTTTTTGGAAACATATTTTACGATAAGAATCTGTATTCTTCCAACAATCTTATCCTCCTCTTTTCTTCGCATACCTCTGCCTGACTTTGTTCATATTCCATTTCTTATTCAGTCGATTGTTATTTGGAAATTCACTTTTCTAGACATCAGCATAGCTACTAGTTTTTCAGCTACTATTTTCAAAATAAATAGCGCACAGTTATCTCAATTACCTCTTTTTCTTGACTTTGTATTAACTATGTGCGTATGTATGTTCGGTACAATTTTCAAACCTATTTTAATACTTACTTGTGTGGAGGGACACAATTATTAAAATATTTAATAGGTTTTTGTGTTCTTTTAGGGTTCGGTAGTCAACTAGGAACCCTAATGATTTCGCTAAGTCTGCTTGACTATCCATCTGCCCGCGGATAAGTGACGTGGCTGAATGATCAGTGACTGATAGCACTAGAAAGCTGATATTTGGTATCAATATGTATATAACATACAACGTGGCGATGCTGCCAGCTTTTTGGGCACCATTCAATACCCTTTGATTATTACTCCGCTTTTTTATAAACTTGTGAATATTATAATTTTAAGACTGATAGCGTTTTAATTTATGTAAATAATTAAAAGGCATCCTAACAAACAAAATTTTTAAAACCATTCGAGTTAACAATACATGTGTATTTAAAATACAAATTATTCGCAATCACTTCGGTGTGTAAGGCACGCTAGAACCTTACAAAGCAGAAGGAAAACAGCAGGACTTAAATGGTTTTCTCTTTGTTGAGCCAATTCAGTAATGTGCTTATTTTCACAACATGACGTCTGATGGTAGATTCAATTTGTTCATGGAACCTAGACTATTGTAGTTATGGGATTCAAAAATGGCTTTAATGAGTTTACTATAGCGGTAGTTTGTACTATATAAATTTGGACTTTATTATTTAGCCGTAGAGATGCATATTGAGCGGTAAGGAACGACTAAAAACTTTGTAATGTTTTCTTAGTTGCTAAGATCGTTTTATGCGAACGTGGTGGCAAGTAAATGAGTGTTGGAGTTCTTTGTAAGATGTGAAACTAATATAAACTCTAAGGTTGATCCTATACCTACAATATTATTTTATTTTAAGGAAATGCCGTCATTTCATCCAGCCGGTCTTGATCCTGTACCTACTTAACCGTTTGATTTATTTGGCCATTGCTATGCTTAAGTGAATAGAGCTCCTATATCTCTTGCACTCATTCTTTTTTTATATAGATACAGAATGTTCAGTTTTTTATTCGGGGTTTCAGAATCCTCATGAATGCCCACCACAACGGGGAGGGCGAGCGGTGTCTGTTAGACTTACATTGGGTACTGATGTTTGGGGGGCGACAGATGTCCCGGCGTGTCCTCCCGACAGCCAACGCTGTAGTGAAACCGGGCGTCCGGCTCCCAACACAGGAACTTCCTGAATCAGTCATGCCTCGAGAGCACCTGTGTCACTCGAAACGTTCAGGGAGTCATGCCCGTCCGTCCTCAGCTTATCTTTCCAACCCTTCATTGCAATGCTTGTATTTGTAATTTATTCGCCACCGTACAGCCGTCACCAGATGTAAATGAATATTTAAAAAATACATATAATGACTGTTTTATTGACCTGCACTATTCAGTTACTAGATAATACACCACACCTTGGCAAAAATATTACCTACAGTCACATTAGAAAATTAAGTAGTAAATCTACGAATACATTTAATAAAGAACAACTGAGAAGCCATGTATATATTTTAATAAGTATTTTAACATATCCAAACAAGGTGAAACATGTTTCAAAAAGTCTTTCCATTTTAGATCTCAATCTATAGACTATACGCAAATTCAAATAAAAAAAAAAAATACGTTCGCTATCCTCGTTCGAAATTCAAAAGTGGTGCGCCAGTAGCTAAAGTTCAGTTGTTATGAACGTACGTGACTCTCCATACTTTGTGGTTGATGTCCTTAAAAACCGGGTAAATGGTGTACGTACCGGTAATTATTTCAGGAACATGATGTAGTGGAACAAATAATATGTGCTAAGTAAAGTTTTGAGAAGATTTACTTATTGAGTTAAAAGGTCCAAAGTATAACTGCTCAAAATACTTCTTAGAGGCGGATAACTTATCCGCGTAACTATAATAATTTTGAGAACGGATAGTTTTGACCGCAGTTGGTTGTTATTAATTTAAATAATAATAAAAGTTTATTTATTAAAAAAAGTAATAATACTATATGGCATTGCGCTATTTAAGTTTAAAAAGTATTAATTCAAAAATCCATTGAACCCTATCAATGGATGCATAATCCCTATATTTTTTTTTTACTTTTTAACCACAATATCCATTCTCAGAGCTCATAAGTTCTACTCATAGGGACATATAAAATAAGCGTTCCTTGTACATGTCTTGAAGCTCTGAAAATTGCCAAAATCAATAACAACTGCTCATTGCTCTGCGATGATAAGGTATTAATTTATTAATAAAAAAACCATATATAAGGTATAATATAAGGTGTAATCCTTTTAGGTGCAGAATCTACTTGAGTATTAATTTACAAACATCGTGCTTATAATGATCAAGGCTTAATGTTTCCTAACATAAGATAAGGAGCAATTTATTAAAGCAATTCAACCAATAAGATTATAATTTCTAAAATCCGTAAATTATATTTATAAAATTAAATTGAGATAAAATAATTATCTTATCTCCGCAATCTTAGTATGAACCTATTCTAATTTACTAAATAACAAATCACTATTATTTAAATAATATACTTAGCAATTGCGACATGTATATAATTATGCCCGGACATCTCTGCCAGTCTAGAGCCTAATAAAAGATTCATTAACGTTGTCCGCCAAATGTATCTTACATTTTTTTTTTAATAATCATAAACTAGCGCTTAACCGCAATCCCGCCTGATGGTAAGCAGTGATGCGATCGTTGATGGTAAAGCGCGCTAGTCTATTAAGAACCTATTCGCTCAGATTGAGCGAATAGGAAGGAAGACGGCAGTTGAGCGAGGTGATGCAAATGATAAACCCAACAACACGACCAACTATGCTTCGCCAAAGGGAGATTGATCTGAAGACCCTCCGCGACCAAACTTCCAACACAACAAAATTTGGCGCATCGTACCCGGCACACATCGCAACACAACTGCTCAGACCCGTCCTCCGTACGGCTTCACCAGACATCATGCCGGAACACGACAAATCGCTTGGCGGCAAGGCTTTGTCTTGTGGGTGGTAACTTCTGCCGGCGGCCGGTGTTATGGCCTACCACCAAGAGAACCTACTAATAGAGAATACTATTAATACCCTGAAATATATAAATACCCCGCTCTAATGGTAGATCTGACATTTTCAACAATGAAGGCAAGGCAGAAGGCATGTTACAGACTCTCGCCACGAACATTACGACGAACCCAGAATCGAGCATTTGCTGACACGTTACATTACATAGAAATGTTTTTGGAAACTGAAATTTCGCTAGTAGATATTGTATTGTTCTCAAGAAAAGTACATCATAAAGCAAGAAAAGAAAGATTATAGAAAATATAACGAAAAGAGAAAAGAAAGAAAAACATTACGTTTATTTGTGGCAAAAATTGTGCAAAAAAGAACATACAACATATAAAAATGGATACATGGAAATGCTCGACAAAATTCTCTTGCACATACTTTAAAGCTTTTGGTGTCTTGCCAGCAATTAAGCTCTGAGAGGAGCATCGGCCTGTGTGCACGAGACAGAATTACACGTCAGTGTCCATCTGTTCCTCAGATGGATGGAAGTCCGTGTTTCTCACTAGAATCGATTTGAATTTCAGCATTAACCTGTGGGGTAGCGTAACACACTTATATTGGCAATGCCTTTCTTTTGAGCGTTCAACGACATACATTGCATTTTGTACGTTGTTGAATAGACGAATTTTTCAAACAAACGCCTTAGTGTAGTGTAGTGGTGTAGAAATAATAGTGACAATAAAGTAAGAACAAAGTTTTATATTATCACTGGCAGTAATCGACTAATCACTGAAGCCGAGGTTTTAATAGGTACGATTTAGAAGCCTATGCACTAATGTAGTAGGTCTGGTTGGATAGATGGTGTCTGAAAGAACAGGACGTGTTCTCTTTAGAAAACGTTCGCATTTTATCGCGCACTAGATTTACAACGAGCATTGAGAATCCAACAGAGCGCATTCCGCCGCGTCAACGAAAACACGCTGTTTGATTTTGAACCCACGGCGTAAAGCAGTACGTTGAAAATTCAGTGCACGTAAAAAGATTGCTGCGAGAATACGAGTATCATACCCGTGTGAACCTGAGCTTACGATCGTTTAAAAAGTATGATAATTTCATCAAGTATATAATTTTATCGTTTAAAAATTATTTGATTGTGATTGATTAATTTATTCGCCACCGTACAGCCGTCACCAGATGTAAATGAATATTAAAAAAATACATATTATGACTGTTTTATTGACCTGCACAAATTAGTTACTGGATAATACACTACACCTTGGCAAAAATATTACAGTCACATTAGAAAATTAATTAGAAAATCTACGAATACAAATGTAAAATATATACATGGCTTCTCAGTTGTTCTTCATTAAATAATGAAGAATATAATATAATATAGAAAATGCTATATATATAATATGGTTTATAGATTGAGATCTAAAATGGAAAGAGTTTTTAAAACATATTTCACCTTTTTTGGATATGTTAAAATACTAATTAAAATATATACATGGCTTCTCAGTTGTTCTTCATTAAATAATGAAGAATAACTAAGAAGCCATTCATTCATTCAATCATAGTCTTCATTAAATAATGAAGAATAACTGATATTTCACCTTTTTTGGATGTGTTAAAATACTGATTAAAATATATACATGGCTTCTCAGTTGTTCTTCATTAAATAATGAAGAATAACTGAGAAGCCATTCATTCATTCAATCATAGTCTTCATTAAGTAATGAAGAATAACTGAGAAGCCATGAATATATTTTAATTAGTACTTTAACATATCCAAAAAAGGTGAAATATGTTTTAAAAACTCTTTCCATTTTAGATCTCAATCTATAAACCATATGCAAATTCAAATAAAAAAAAATACGTTCGCTATCCTCGTTAATACATAACCAATCACAATTAAATAATTAACATACTTTTTTTTTAAATTAGGCCCTTTGTACAATGGAACGGGTTTAAACAGTTTTAACGACGGCATAGAAAAATCTGAAGTCCTTGTATTTTTATGTATTTACTAGCGGCCGCCCGCGATTTCGTTCGCAGTGATTAATTATTTGAGCATTTTATTTTAGCCTCAAAATATACAGCATGGATTTAAAATTTTTGTTATGCTCTGCTCCTATTGGTCGCAGCGAGATGTCATAAAACCTTCCTGGATTAATGGGCTATCCAACGTAAACATAAGTTTTATCGGACTAGCAGGTTATTTGCGTAATGCACTATCAGTAGTAATGGGTTTCATTGTGACAGATCGACATTAATCATTACGTTATTGAGCAGACATATTTATCCAACTAATGGAGCAATGGATTAGCAGTAAGCCTCAAAATGATTCTAATTGATAGTAATAGTTTGTAAAGCAATTCAAACAAACAAACTTTTCAGCTTTATATATTTGTATAGATTAATTTTAGGTGATGCATTTCCACAGATAAACCTAAATTGTGGTATTTGGGCAAGGAAGTGATGAAACACTATGTCCTGTGGCCATAATTTTTCTTCCATGATGATAGACCGATAACAATGGCACGGTTGTATGGAATATGGATACGCAGTGAGAGTAAATTTCCATAATAATCCATACAATACTGAAGACCGTGCGTACATAAGGTGAATCATAGTTTATTACAGCAAGAGAAATATTTATGTACGAAGGCCTTACGGCTGCATCTTTCAGCTTTATATTTTGAATCCAATCACTTCAGAATAAAATTGACTTTGGATCCCAATAAAGTACTGAATCTAGGCGAAGAGGCTCGAGATCGATTGCCAACGCTTAAAATTTTTGCAGCAAAAATACAATAAGTTTCGTTTGCGTATACTTTGTCCGTGAATTTCAAAGAGCAGTTTTCCTTCGTGCTAATGAAACAAAAAGGTTTTGGTTAGTAGAATGTACAGTATTTTACGGAGTTGAAAGCTTTTCTCTCAATCACCACCGTTGTTTCAGAACTGTTTGTTTAAATCAATTTTTACCCTTTCCTGTAAATGGTAAGTAAAATGCTTTTATTCCCATTATGAAAAGTTATTAAGGACAAATGTCTTGTCATGGCGCCTCCGCCGGACCGGAACAAGCGAGGGAGACCAAAGAAGTGCTGGCTTGACGTTGTAAGAGATGGCATGCGTGCCAACAATCTCACACCACGGGATGCAAGAGATCGTGCGAAATGGAGGCGTATTAGTAGGAAAGCGAACCCCTGGCTCCAACGCGAAAGCCGCGGATGCGACCGAGATTATACGCTGAGATGATGATGATTAAGGAGTTGTACTTTTTAAATTTTTGTTTAAAAGGTCAATCATTCGAGTAAAAACTTTTTGTAAGTAACATCATTGTTTGCTTCATGTCCGGTTTGATCAAATGGTAGAATACAATTGTTCTTTATTTGCACAGAAAGTACACTCCATCCAAATGATTGCGACTAGTTGGCATCAGTTGGGATCGTTCGGACCGCCCATTGGTCCGTTCGATCCAAACGATCCCAACTAGTCGCAATCATTGGACAAAAATGTGTTCGCCGATTAGGGGACTGAATAAGATTAGACTGCGTACATCGAAGGACTGGAACAATTGCATGCGGCGGCCTTTCCGTCTTGTGTTGTGTTGTGGCCTTTAATAAACTAGTGCGCTTTACCATCAACGATTGTGTCACTGGTGGGAACGCGGTCATGCATTAGTTTATAATGTTAAAAAAAGACATTACAAGCCCTTTCTGTAGTCCGTTCAACAATTTTCACTACTATTACGTTGGCATGACAAACCACAGCCAGCCAAGTTAAAAAGTTGTATTGTGCTTTTTTCTTTTAATGTTATTCGGATTAAAAGACAAAATCGGTCGAGCTGACTGTAATAAAGGTTTGTTTAAATGCGTAATAAAATAGCCATATTAGATTTAAAATTATCCTTAATCTTATTCCGAATGAATTGAACTGAAATGGTGATGATGGTGATGTCATTATCATCACCATTTCAGCCGACAGACGTCCACTGCTGGGCATAGGCCTCCCCTGTCAACATGCCTGCCTGCGACGTGGAGGCCCCGGGTTCGATCTCTGGCCAGGTCATGATGGAAAACGATATTTTCCTGATTGGCCTGGGTCTTGGATGTTTATCTAGATATGTATCTATTATAAATTATAGTATCGTTGAGTTAGTATCCCATAACACAAGTCTGGAACTTACTTTGGGGCTAGCTCAATCGGTGTGAGTAAAAAAAAAAGTTCTCCACGATGACTGGTCGTGCGCCTCGCGAATCTAGCGATTTCCCGCGACCTTCACCAGGTCGTCAGTCCACCTTGGTGGGGTCTCAGCCAAGCTGCGTCTTCCGGTGTGTGGTCGCCACTCCCGAAACCGTCGGCCCCATCATTGGTCCTACGGGCAATGTGCCCGGCCCACTGCCACTAAGTTTTGCAATTCTTCGGTACACATATTACATTTAAAATTATCCTTAGACTAACTACCTTAATTGGGGCATGCAAACAGTGATAGCTGTAATAACACAGACTGAGTAATATTCATTTTTAAGACATTCAATCAAATCAGTATAAGTTACTTTTCTCTTCTCTTTCTTTTCTCTTTCATCTTCATGAAAAGATGATGTTTGGTACATAATTTCAAATAGGCAGTACAATAGGAGAAAAAGGCCAAGTTTAATAAAATAGAATTAAAAATTCGTTACGTTGATGCCCGCCTAAACATCAAAAAATGGCGCTGCTTATCGACAACCCAAAACGTGTTCTTTCAAATTACAATAGGGTAGTTGACTAAAAAAAAACTAATTAGTCCGTCAGTCAGATTTCCAAAAAATAGTAGACACGTATTTTTCCTTTTTCATATAAACAAAAAATTAAGACGACACAGTGCGTTGAAAAATCATGTGCCGTCACTGCACGCTACAATTTTAGCGAGCAGTGACGTCACCAGCCACCACTCCTGATCTTTGATGCCTTTAATATTTGTCAATTTTTATTGATTTGATAAAATAAAATATACTTATCTAATATTTTTCTATAATCTGAATGACGGAGTAAATAGAATCATTTTTTTTTTTACCCAGGAAACATCCATATTACAAAATTATGTTAAGTTACTTCAAATAATTACGATTATGTACAACTTTAGTTTACTTGTGTGACGTTAACCAGCAGTTTGAAACATCTGTCCTTTTTTTTCTTATGGATGGGAAATTATCAAATCACCTCTCCCGATCTGGGTGGAGCGGACGGGCATGTCAGACTTTAACTGACTAAAACCCATCTGTGTTACTTTACTTTCCTATGCGCCAGGGCCACGGTTTCTTTTTTAACCAACTCGCAACCCTTATTAGTAAACATGTATGAAAGAGGAAGTACTAACTTCAAGTTTCTACCGCCTAACATCGTCGACTAGGGCGCCGATTTCCTAGTTCAAATCAAATAAAAAGAAAAGGAGAGCAGATATATTGATCATCATCAATCTTTTTTATTATGTCACTGCTGGGCACAGGTTTCCTCTCATACTGAGAAGGATTGAGCGTAAACACTAAGCTTGCTTAATGCATGATGGCGATTTAAGACTTAAAGTCCAAGTTACCTCAAGATGTTTTCCTTCACCTTTTAATCAGTCATTGGTGTCCAAGATATACTTAGAAAGTACATATAACTTAGAAAAGTTACATTGGTACTTGCCTGACCTGGAATCGAAATCTGTCGAGAACCGCATACTCATACTTGAAAGGCTGGTGTTCTAACTACAAGGCCACCACGACTTACCACGATTGTCCTCTGTGTACTAAACTGAAATATAGTTTAGTTTGTAGACAAGGGCATGGATGCAATTGAATTTAGATTCGAGGCCTTTTGTCTACCGACACAATCATTGGGAACATCAAAGGAGTAAGGTGACGGCGCCAAAGTAGCAATACATTTACTATGGCGGCGTGTCCACTGCACAAGTCACGTTCGGTTGGAATATTATCGATTATTGTTGATGTTCCCTTGACTTTGTGCGGTGGACAAGCATTGTTAGGTTCCGGTTTCCAGCATAATTACAGGCACATCACACATTCCCCCTTTGTCTCTGGGATCTCTGGGATATCAACATCACTGTAATTGCAAATACATAGTCGCTATTGATAATAGACGTTGGTAAACACATAACATCAGATAATCAGCCTGTTTATTTTTCAACCATAGCATATTCTATTCAGCCTATTTTGTTCCCATTGCTGGGATACCTTCGATTTTATTAATATTACACGCCCGATTTCCTCAGAAAGTTTCCCTTCACCATTTTGGAATCAGTAAATAAATAAAATTAATAAATTGTTAATTTCTCAGCTTTGTACATAATTTTTATAATAATTTCCTTAATTCTAAATAGCACTAATGTTCAATTTGCCTGAACTAAGTAGAACCTGTGCTTCAGGCGCAAAAGTGCTTATTATAAATTTTTATTTTGCAATAAATTAACAATGTAAAAATCTAGGACACAACGGAAGTATACAGTGTTATTATTAGTATCCTATTGCTTGCATAATAATATTAGTTAATGTAATGATTATTTCTAAATTTATTTACATACTGTAAATGGGTCTTCAGTCTGCTCACCTTGTAGATAATTAGAAACAACATTCTTACAGCTAAAATAATTCAAATTATAAATATTAAATACTCTATTTAATCTATTGTATAAATAGGGCCCTAAGAACGTATAGAATTTGTGTGTAAATGCATATTCAGAGTTAGAGGTTAAGCTGCGCACTATACCATTCCGCCTTTTGTTAATTATATTAGCGTTGTAAGTAAGCGTAGTATGCCGTTTTAGTGTTATGTGCAGTATATAAATTTGCCGAACTGACAAAACTTTGCAGGATTTAAATAACTGGAAGGTAGGGAAAAGGAATGGCAGACAATTTGCTTGACAAGGATAGATTTTGATGTTCTAGCCCATGAAGTTATGCAATATTGAACTATAGTTTGACATAGAGCAAAATAAACTTGGTGTTTGCAATGGAGCGCAGACACCAATTTTTTTTGAATACAAACATCAGTTTACGTGGTCCTGTAACCAAACTTTCAATATGTTGTCTATAGCATAGTGTCTTGTCAACAAAGACTCCATGATATTTTAAGCGCTTTGTTTCAAGGATCCTAGGACAGGTACAAGAAGTGATAGACGGTTTGTTACAGTGGTGAGCGTATAAATGGGAATCAATTATTTTGTTATCAACACTGCTCATAGTGAAATGAATATATTTTATTTTCTCAACATTCAGTGTTAATAGATTACAACGAAGCCAGTTAAGAACGGAGTTAAAGCCACCCTGTGCTATGCTATAAAGCACGGAAATTATTTTGGCGGTAAAAATAATCGCAGTGTCATCGGCGTACGATATTATTTTGTCATTTACTACATTTAAGTTACATAAATCATTAATGTATAGAAGGAATAATGATGGACCAAGGATACTCCCTTGTGGAACTCCAAAACCTAGAGTATTTTTCTTCATCACTAGTCACATACTCGATTCGATCACTTTGCGATCTATCGCCTTGATAATCTTTGAAGAGTTTCAGCAGAGTACCTGTTATTCCTAAAGCCACCAGTTTATTCAAAGGCAAAAGCTTTTGCTAAGTCTAGGAAGATAGTTAACTTAAGACCTGGTTTCCATCACCGAGTTCTTGTGCAATGTGGTCTGTTAGCTTTTGTACAGTATTCGCTGTAGACAATTTGCCTCTAAACCCGAACTGTGAAGGAGACAATAAGTTGTTCGTTTCTAAGTAACTGACTAGTCTTTTATTTATTTATTTTTTCCAATATTTTTTACAGTGCAGGCAGTATAGATATTGGTATATAATTAGTCACTACATATCTACGACCACTTTTAAAAATAGTGATGACCGTCGCTTTTTTCAGACTTTCAGGAAAAACTCCTTTTCTGAGGCACATTTGAAATACATATATACGTTAAAGGGCAAAATTTGTTTAAAACGCTTTAGTATTTCATTGTTAATATTATCCCAGTCTACCGCATAATTATCCTTCAGCTCTGAGATGATTTGTTCTATTTCAATTTCGTCCGTGTCCAACAGTGCAATAAATTTTACACAGCTCTTTAGAGATGTCTGATAATATGCGGTCTGGTCGCCAGATTGCTTCAGAAGTTATTTACAAAATTAGTTGATGGTAGCGGTGATGAGATAATGAGCAGTAAACTTGATATTGATTCCCGTGGATTATTTCTGTAAGTCAAGTTTTTAATATGTTTCCATATCTGTTTACTATTATTGCCTGTTTTCTGTAATTCGTTTTTATCGTAATCAATTTTAAGGTTTTTCAAGAGATTGTTACAAAAGTTCCTGTATCTCATGTATGTAACAAGAAGCATTTTATTGTCAGGAAAAAGTTTAGCCTTCTGATGTAGTTTATCTCTGTGCCTTGTACATAGAACAAGACCCGGAGTAATCCACGGTTTAATATTAAAATACTTCCGATTTAATGTGGTGATAGTCGTATTATGTAATATTGCTTGTTGAACATTATTAATTAAATAAGATAAAGATAAATCAGCGTCAGTAGAATTGTACACAGAGCTAAAATCAGTGTTATGCAGGCCATGTTCCAATTTATTTATATTTAATTTAGACTTTCACAGGGGACAATTTTGCCTAGGTAGCGTTTAGTTCATTGTTAATAGGACGGCGTTATGATCGGTTATTGTTGATTTAGTAACTAGGGTAATATATGGTAAGGTAGTTTTTATCATCATGTAATCGAGACATGAGCACATTGATGTATCGATAGCGTATGACTGGTGTGAAACATACGGTATGAACATAAATTTAGGTAATTTAGAGTACCTGTATCGCCGTTTTCTGCTCTGATGTTTATGTTAATGTCACCCGTTAATATAATGTGCTTAAAAGCGGAAAGACTCCGACAAGCCTGGTTTAAGAAATGATGAAAGGAGTCTAGATTTCTAAACGATGGGGACCTATTTTAATTATAAGGCAGTTACAGTCTAGTCGATTCTATTCTGCGACTGAGACACTAATCGATTGTTGAGCGTAAACCACGACCCCATCATTTTGATTCTGGTTATTCGTGCTATGGAAAAAGTTGTATCCCGACATGGTGGTAGGGTATCTTGTTGTTTTGATAACCAACATTCGGTTAGTACTATGATATCGCATACTATGTCTAGTCTATGAAGAAAAATATTAAAGCTGTCAAAGTTCTTACAGATACTACGTATATTCTGTGTTAGTACTATAAATGGCTTTTGATATCCGGAAAGATATTGTTTGCATTTTTCAACCTCACATGTTTTAGATTCTGACTGAAAAGTATTGTCTATTTCTGCAATTAAATTATCCATAACTAAAATATACCTATACAAAGTATGTACTTCTGTGTATAGATGTAATTAGAGCTATATATAATCTAGTGTTTGGCGCTCTTAGACGCCTTCATAATCTACGGAGTTGATATACCTGAATTCAGCGTCCTTTCTTGCTGGGCAATCGGAAGCTCCCCACTTGTGGTTGCTGGGTTTTTTATAGAACTTGCAGGTTGTGAATTTCGGCGAGGCTTCTTTCTTTTTTGGTGATTCAATATTGTAATTCATATAAAGGAAAAAAAACTTGTTCCTATATCTCATGTATGTGACAAGAAGCATTTTATTGTCAGGAAAAAGTTTGGTCTTCTGATGTAGTTTATCTCTGTGCCTTGTACATAGAAGTCTAGGTTTCCTCAAAATGTTTTCCTTCACCTTGTTATCAGTCATTGGTGTCCAAGATATACTAAGAAAGTACATACAACTTAGAAAACTTACATTGGTATTTGCCTGACCTGGAATCGAACCCGCACACTCATAAAATACTTTAAGTCTGAAATAGCCAACCCGCAAACCTTCTCTGTATGAGAGGAGGATAAAAAGGTTGTTGATGATGATTATGGAAGTAAAAAGACTCTCTGGGTTCGACTTTAGGATCTGTCTCAGTCATAAAATCAAATACATTAAAATGTTTATTGTATTTTGAGTATTTAATATAAATAAACTAAGCTTAACAATACTTTTCTTTCAAAATCCTTTTCAGTATCTTTCCAGAAGGATTCTTCGGTAACGCGTCTAGAAATACGACTTCCTTCACTTGCTTATATACTGCAACTCTTTCGGATACAAAGGAAGTTATACCATTTGCATCTAATTTACGTCCATCTTTTAAAACTACGAAGGCTTTAGGAACTTCTCCCGACCGCGCATCTGGAATACCGAGTACTGCTGCGTCTAGAATGTCTGGATGTTCTTTTAGCAAGTTTTCTAATTCAGCTGGTGGAACCTGGTAACCTTTTACCTGAAAATACAACATTATATATTACTACATACATTTTGATATCTGATAATTATCTGTCATTAGATCCACCATCCACCAGGAGCATATAGCGCGTGTTGATGTTAGTTGGTTGATCTTGTCTAAAGTAGAGCAATGATTGCGCATTGGTCACGGCTGAGTCCTCACCAAAACGTGCAATGATACTAGTATAAATAGTAGCATCAATCAATTTGCTAACAACTTGTTGCATATAAATTCAAAATATTCACTATGAATATTAAAAAAATTCCTCCATATTTTTTGAACTTGCTTAATTTTCATAACACATAAATGTCGTGATGTGACCAACTATGTTTGTTAATATCTAAGTAAGTTATTATGTTTTCTATTTAAACTTGAAAATACCGATAGCTGCATATTATTTTAAAAATTACAAGATTTTCACTTTTTTTTTTAATTAATTTATAAACCAGCGCTTGACCGCAATCCCGCCTGATGGTAAGCAATGACGCAATCGTTGATGGTAAAGCGAACTAGTTTATTAAGAGCCTATTCACTCTAGCTTTGAAGAGTGAATAGGCTATTTAAGTCGAATGCACGTTACTATAACCGTCTAACCGACATATTCCTACGTAATAGACGTGATAATGGCCAACTTTGTCTCCAACCCGCTAAGACGAGCCTAATGCGCAAAAGCATATATTGTATGGGTCCAGTCATCTATAATAAAGTACCCAAAAGTTGGAGAGAACTACCTCTATCAATGTATAAAAACAAACTTCGTACTTTTTTGACCGCCAGAGCATATTATAGTGTTAACGAGTTCCTTAATGAAAATATTTTTTTTTGACAAAAATAATTAATTGATTTCATTTTAACTGACTTATATAATAATAATATTGATTTAATTGATAATTTTATAATACATTAGTAAATAAGTATGAAAACGTTTAATATTGTAAAAAAAATTCTTTAAATTGTTTAACTCTATTGTGTTGGAGCTTAACATTATTTATCATCATGTATGCACTTTTTATGTATGTACACACACATGTTTATGCAAATAAAATCTTATCTTATCTTATCTTATCTTATTTAAATTGAAGTCAGCTATCGCTTTTTATAGGGTTTATGCGAGCCCAAAATATTCGACAATAAAAAAATAAAAAGCTAATGGAGCGACCTATTATAGGTACGATATTTTTGTCACGGTATAATGTAATACTTACTTGCATATAGCAGTTTAAAAGAAGTTATTTTTTTATGGCCACGACATATTTCAACTCTATAACTAGTCCGGTAGGGTAATTGCGTAACAAACTATCAGAAGCAATGAGTTTCATTTTGACAGTTAAACAACGTTTATTGTAGTATTAACATTGTTAAGCAGACATGTTTTTCGAACTTGTAGCAATGGACAAGCAATAGGCTTAAAAAATATTTCAATTGATACTTAGTAACAGTGCGTTACGCAATTATTAGGGTCCCGACCGAACCGAACATTATGAATTGGTTCAGAATCATGTACCATCATATGTAGAAGTCCGCTTCCACCTTAAACACTACTATCGACTGCGCTCAATCGGCCACGGCACACTAACGCATTATTTTGTATCCGTGTGTGTCATATTCCAACCAATCAACCGCATGCTGTGTAGTATCTCTACGAAGAATTAAAGATGTAGTCTATACTAGACAAGGAATACAATATTAGTAAATCGCTTTTTATCGCCGTCTTCATCTTTCTTTAAAGTAATGCAAAATTTTGTTACCTCAGGTGAAGTTAATTTAGCGGCCGCACTTAACAATGATGCGATCAAACGGGTGCGATTAGGGGTTCGGATCATAACTATAACAAAATCCTTATGTTATTTTAAAGTAAAAATGTTTACAAATAATATTTATACGAATAGGAAAATTTATTGAATATTTATACGAAAATGGTTTTGATTACATGTTTTAGTTTACTGTTACGGGCTGGGGGTACTAAAACGCCGGTTAAGGGTTACGAAGTTTATTGGCAACGAAGGTACAGTCGATTGTAGGCAATGACAAGTAGAAAGTTGCTGACGTTGCACCGAAGTCTTCACTTACACGAAGTCCGTGTCGTAAACACACAATAACACTACAGATGTTACTTCACGTAGTACTCACAGTTCTCGTTACAGTTGTCGCAATAGGTATTCCCAAAGATCGCTTCTTAAGTATCGCTTGTTTTCGTCTCGGTAGTCAAGTGCAGACTGACCCTGCGTTGGCGTCAGGGCGCTATATATAGGCCAGCTGATCGAACATTCCAGAATCGTCTAGACGTAATAATAATAGCGCATAACTTCGAGTACATTCAGTGGGTACCTACGGTAATTCCCGGAAACGGGTTTCTAGAAATTTCGATGTCGTTACTTAGTTGACAAAATTGATAAAACCTGTACCATTCGATAGGCCACCTTAAGTCTAGGAATGCGTTTTTATATTACACCTAGACAATGTCTAGGTCTCGAGTTATAGGGCTTAAAAGTTACGCACTGCATGTCACGCGATATTGAACCTTATGCCCTCGACATAAGGTGCATTCGTAACATTACTATGGATTAACACCAATAAACATATTATAATGCATTATAATTAAAGTTACATATTATTAGGTCTAGGTATACTAATAAATTAAACTAACTTTGATTGGTAGTATTGTAATATTTTATATAAAAGTAATCCCTGACAAACTTATGATATTGTCATGGTAAAAATTATAAAAATCATTCTTGGTTTTAAGATATAAAAATTTTAATCATTATAAACTAGTGCTTGACTGCAATC
Source organism: Sesamia inferens (assembly GCA_037179545.1). Taxonomy (NCBI): domain Eukaryota; kingdom Metazoa; phylum Arthropoda; class Insecta; order Lepidoptera; family Noctuidae; genus Sesamia; species Sesamia inferens. Next base: position 8,955,533 of record CM073929.1, on the reverse strand, counting down.
CCGCCTGATGCTAAGCAGTAATGCAATCGTTGATGCTAAAGCACTTAAAAAACTTAGTGAATAGGAAGGAAGACGGCAGTTACCCCTTGTGATTTTTATTTGTGGGGTGAAATAAAACGTCGCGTGTACGTGGAAGAGGCTCAAAGCCTAGGTGACCTAAAATCTAGGATTATAAACGCTTTTGACGAAGTGAAAAATGACACTAGTGTTTTAAATAAACTAAATGACAATTTATTTAAACGTGCACGTTTATGCTTACAAAGAGATTTTTTTAAATTTTTTTTTTATTAATAATTATAAACTAGCGCTTGACCGCAATCCCGCCTGATGGTAAGCAGTAAAGCGATCGTTGATGGTAATGCGTGCTAGTTTATTAAGAGCCTATTCACACAGAAAAACTGAGCGAATAGGAAGGAAGACGGCCATAATAATTTAGCGATAAAGTTGAAAATCTATTAAAGAAATCTGACAGATTGTAGTAGCATGATGTGCGCCGACTGCGATGCGTTGGCGTGATGCCAATAATGTGAATTCATTACCTCATTTTTTCGATAAACGCCAATGCCAACGCCAACGTTTTTAAAATACATTGGAGTAAGTCTCTAATTTTGTATTCATAAAATTTTGCCTTATGAGCTGCCACTAATAAGGAAAAGAATTATCTGTTTTGTTTATTGTTAATCGAGGCTTTATTTTCTGCATTTCGATGGTCCTAAGCGCATAAAAGTATGAAGGAAAAATTGGAATTACTCTGCGAATAACAGCTAATTCGAACCTGATAAAATAGCAATCTCTTATGCAAAATAAAGGGCGGCCCTAAGGTCACGGAACACGCGGGGGCCGCGTGGGATGCCGGTACCTACAGGCCGCGTAGTGAACATGCGGGCGGCGCTGGCACACGGGGTTACTGTGATGTTCTCGCCGTCCCCACTCCTCCGAACACGAATGAGATCGCGTGCGGTGACCATAACATCGATTTCATAATTAACATCTTTCGTTATCAATAACTATTTTTTTTGTACCAAACCATATCAAAGTAATAATATTTTTATCTATAAAACTTATTTAACAATAAGTCAGACAAAGTTTGCGCACTGGATAAAATTTTATCGGATCGGTATTTTCACATATTTTTGTTGTCAGCATTCATAACTCACCAATAAATCTTTAATAAAAGAATTGTAACTTATTAGATTTGAACTCGAACTACCTTAAATGCTTATCACGGCGTAAACCGCTTAGCTGTCGAGACACTTATGAAGATAGTTGAAATTAGTAGTACCTAACAATCATAAGTGGGCAGCAACTTATCAAAGTGTGTGTGACTTTTTATAGAAGAAGAAGGTCGTAACTAGAACTAGTATTATGTAATGTATGTAAGTTTTGCAAGATTGTAAGTCGATTTTTGGCCGTGATAGTAGCTACTGAAGTCATGGTTATAGTTTGTGCGTCGATATGTCCGCGACAAGTTTATTTCATGACAAAGTTCGTGAGTAAACTGGATGACATAGTGTTTAAGGTACCTTAATCAGTTCTTTGATACGGTCGCATATGGTAACGCTTCCTTTTTCATCGATGCTTGCAAGGTCGCCCGTTCTATACCAGCCATCTTCAGAAATAGCTTCCTTTGTAGCTTCTGAGTTATTTCTGTAGCCTTTCATCACTTGAGGACCACGAATAAAAAGCTCTCCCATCTGTAAGTAAAGGGATTTAGGTAATTATTTCAATGCTTCGTTGGCAAAGGTTATAAGTTCTACTGCACAGAATATGAGCGTTTCTGAGTTCAAATACTAGTTAGAGCAGAAAGGCTGAGTTTTCCATCTGAAATTTCATAGAAGCAGCCTGAAGTTTGAATTCATGGCTGATTAATTGTAATGCGTTTGCCTCCTCTTATATTGGACTTTAACACAACTGGCGAAATGTGAATATAGAATCTCTTCGCAGCATATGTAAAGATTTTGAGCTATAACCGTTTTGCATGGATGTGACGAATGTTTCCCTCAACTATTTGTTTTTTTCTTTTGTTCTTTTTTGCATTATGATTACCGCAAAGGAACGTATTTGTTTTTCTATCTATTTTTTTTTGTATTATTTCTTTAATTAGAGCAAAGAAAAAAAAAATGCAATGAAATAAAAATCGTGCCTATAGATAAATAATTTATGGCGAATACATTGAGTAGACCACATTTGTAATACAACTACAATTGCACGGTGTATAATTAAATTGTTTTGTACCATTAATTATAAGGCATTATTGGTGCGGATGGGAAAACATCAAATGACATCTCCTGTTCTGAGCGGAGTGGAAGGGTATGTCAGACTTTTACTGACTAAAACCTACACGTGTTCCTTCACTTACCTGTGCCATCCTCTAATCCTGGCCAAAATGATATTAGGCTCGATCTCGCCATTAGAAACCCGATGGATAACGCCATAGCAATATTAATTACATGAAATTTTATATCAGCTATAATTTAATTATAATTATAAATTCAGCCTTAATTTATACTAGAAATTAATGAAGTCATATGACCGGGCGGTATGGGTTAAATTAAATTTGTTACTTAGATTCTGTTAGACTAATGATACTTAAATTATATCGAAGATGACGGTAAATTAATATCTGTTGTTAATTTTTAAAATAACTAGTACAGCACAAAATCAAAAGTCATTTATTCAAACTATTCTGAAAAATTACAAAGACAGTCCCCCAAAATGCCTGCCCTTCAACACTTCCTAATGCTTTTGCTGGGAAGAAGAAATTTCAAAAAACTCTTTAGCAGAGAGAGCTGCATTGTTCTTCCTGTTAATACATAATGTTATTTGTAAACATTTTATAAATCAATTATTTTTAAAGTGCGACCTTGTATCTTCTCTCTGGTTCTTCTTCATAAGAAATAATAAATTAGAACCACGCATATAAATTCTCACGTTTCTAAGTGTTACTTTTTTTTTAAATGTCGCAGCAACATACTGAGGTAGGCGCATTTTGGCCTTGGATAGGACTAACTGATTCATTTTTATTTTTGTGCTGTTTTATATTTATAACTAGTGACTCGCCCCGGCTTTGCACGGGTGCAATGCCGATACTAAATACACTACAGAAAAACTGTGTATAAAAAACAGCGGCCCGCTGCTTCCGCCCGCCCCGGCCGGTCTATCGGTCCACCATTTTTTTAAACCAGTAATATCTTCGAAAATATTCATTTAAACCATATGCTGTAAAGGGCGATATATATCTACATTAAATCAACAACGTATTTAAGGTATTAAATTGGATAAGGATTTAATGCTGTATTGGTTAAAATCACTTCGAAAATTTGCCCGTTTTTGTCATAAAAAGTAAATGACAAAAAAAATGTCATTGTGGGATATCCATAAGAGATAGACATATACCATGGCGGACTTGTTTCTAGGCCTTTTAAATGCGTACAATATTTAGTAAATTATTTTGATATAAATCTTGTAGGGTTCAGCCAGCGTTTCAGTGCAAATACGGAAAAAAGGAATTATTTACGACATTACATTAGAAACCTCAAAAATAATAGTACTTCTCCACAATTTAATGGATCTTATTATACATACAAACCTTCGTCTTTAATCACTCTATCTATTAAAAACAAACCGCATCAAAATTCATTGCGGAGTTTTAAAGATTCAATCATACAAAAGGACATAGGGAAAGAGAAAGTGACTTTGTTTTTTAGTATGTAATAAAGTAGTTATTTTTTGGTTCGTTTACTTTGTGATCTTACTGTATGAGTTGCACTAAATACATTTTCTTTTTTTCTTATCCTTCATCATCAACCTTTTTATCGTCCCATTGCTGGGCACAGGTCTCCTTTCATACAGAGAAGGATTGAGCGTAATCACCACGCTTGCTCAACGCGGGTTAGCGATTTCAGACTTAAAATCCAGGTTTCCTCAAGATGTTTTCCTTCACCTTCAGTCATTGGTGTCCAAGATATACTTAGAAAGTACATATAACTTTAGAAAAGTTACATTGGTACTTGCCTGACCTGGAATCGAACCCGCGCACTCATACTTGAGAGGCTGGTGTTTTAACCACTAGGCCACCACGACTACTAGGCCACCACGACTTTTCGACGATTTTTTTATTCTTACCAATATTAGAAATGTGTAAGTGAGTTTGTTTGTTTGTTCTGCTTTCACGTCTAAATTACTGAACATATTCGGATGAAATTTAGCATACATATAGTTTATAACTAGGAAAAGCACATAGAATATGTGTTTTATAATTACGGTTTTATACGTGATAAAACGATAACGATATTCTCACGATATCGAACCATACGCGGGTGAAACCGCGTGGCGCAGGTAATAATTATGACCACACGACTGAAGTGAAACTTCTTTCGCTCCATCTGTATGTATATATATATATATATATGTGTACAATATATACATGTATACACATATACATATATTAATTTTCTATAAATATTCATTTTCGGTTTCATTGGTAAATTAATATTTTTGCATAGATCTTCTATTTTTATTGAAAAAAAAAAAAAAAACTTGTTGTAGACCTTGTAGTACCAAGCTCGCGCCACGGGCGCCTCTGTGCTTATATCCCCCACTTAACTTCCGTTCGCCTTGCCCGATCACTTTTCGTAACGCTTACGTCACGCGTTCGCCACCTTACTCCCCAAGTCAAACGTGCGTAAAGAAGTTTCACTTCATTAATAATATATAAATATGACAGTGAAAATGAAATGAACTGTCAATATTTTCAATCCCCAAGATTTACACGTCATTTGAACAAACCTCTTTTACATTTCATTCAATCGATTTTACCTTCTATTTCATAGACATAAGAATTGCATTTAAAAAAAAGTATTTACAATGGCAATTGCCAACACCAATGCAATAGAATTGCTTGAACGTTTTAAAAGTAAAAAAGGTTTATATCTTATTCAGAATAGAGACTAAGTGAAATAACAGCTCACTTGAAGCCCACTTCACGTCCGTTTTCACGTTGAGTATTTTACACAATAGAAAGGCATGATTTTTTTTAAATCTCACCTCATTAGGTCCCAATGTTCGTAAGTCTTTGTCTGCAATTTTTAATTCGGTATTTGATACGGCATAACCAGCTGTGGAGTAATCAGTAGAACCTGGCAACATTGCACTTACAAGTGGCGATGCTTCTGTCATTCCGTAGATTTGTAAAAACTCCATATTGTGCTAAAAAATAAAGAAAACATTATACAGTTAGTATTTTCATGGCAATGTACTGCATTAATAGCTTGCGCAGACGAGGGATTTTTGTCTGCGGACTTTTTTGTCCGCTAAAATAAATTAAAATTTATGTTCAATGCATCTTTTCCTTTATATTTCATTAAGAAAAGGCCAGAAGATAATATGTTACTTAAGACCTGTCAAACTAGTCCTTTATCATTTTCTTCTGTAATTTAGTTAGTAAACTGTGTAGGCTTAATAAAGTAGACGATGACGAATTACGATTTCGATTCGTTATGAAGCGATGTTACATTGGCTAGGACCCTGTATCAGGTAACGCAAATGAGGGATTAAAAGTACCACGTACAATAAGACCTCCGAATGATCGAGGACATGCAGAGGACAGACCGGACAAAAGTACGGGGGAGTCACCGAATAAAATAGAACTCGTGTGACTCGGCGAAGCAACATACATGGCGGACTTCTTTCTTTCTTTATTTTTTGGCCTCGCACGGTTTGTGCATTTAGCCATTGTCACGTAATTATAGATTATTCATGTCGAAAAAGACGGCCTCGTGACCCCGTCTTACGAGTGAGGTTTGGGGCAAAGTCATGATGTGGCCACTATGCTGCGATATTTCACTGTCCTTTATGAACTATTTACTAAATGCACTTTTTACTACATAAATCACGCACTTTTATTTAGTAAACAACACTATAAATAATTTTAAAAGTCCAATGAAAAACGAGCGTGACACTCAGCTTGACTTTCCCGCCAAAACTCCCATGGCGGACTTTAGTCCGCGTTGTGTGCTCTGACTTCTCTACATTAGGTATGGGTCGTAACTCCTTTTTCAATAAACGTAATGTAACCAGTTACTTGATCGGCGTAACCTGTTATAAAACAAGTTATTTTTGTAGCTAGTTATTTTAATTCAGCTACTGTGATTGTTTACATAAATATAACCACCAACTTTACAGTTACAGACGAAACGAAACTGGACGTGGTCCTTATTTCACGTAACTAGTTACAATAACTAGCGATGCGCGCAATCGTGGCGCCAGTGTGATGCACGATACGGCTACCCGCTACCGCATAACGTGTGTATGAAATAACGCATTTACAAAAATAACTACTTTTTAATTTGACTTGTAACTAGTGATTCAGTTACTCATCGCGTCGCTGGTTATTGTAACCAATTACGTGAAATAACGACCACGTCTACTCTACATTTATGGATAACAAATGACCGCACACCGTGTGCGTTGAGTTCGCGGTAAATCTGAGGTGGAGGTGGCTGGAGAAAACTCCGTCGTCTGCGCAGGCCCTAAAATTCCAAAACCAAGGTCCTCGTCTACGTGTCATCATCTCCTCTGCAAATATTCCAAACAATGTTAGGGTCGGCTTCTATTCTAACATCACCCTAATTGCGTAACCTACTATTACTATCAGATGGAATTATTTTAAAGCTTATTGCTTTTCCATTGCTCCATATGTTCCTAAATGTGTCTGTTCAACAAGATAAATAACTCATTGAACGTTGTTGAACTATTAAAATGAAACCCATTGCTACTGATAATAAGGTAGGAAATTCCACTGCGGGTGCTGCTGAATACCAGTATTTTACTTAGAACAAGTGCCTATCTAACCTCCATAAACCTGTTACTGGGTTGGACTGGTAAGACTAGTTACCACCTATCAGACAAAGTCTTGCCGCCACGCGATTCGTCGTGTTCCAGCATGATGTCTGGTGAAGCCGTACGGAGGACGGGTTGAGCAGTTGTGTTGCGATGTGTGCCGGGTACGATGTACCAAATGTTGTTGTGTCGGGAGTTTGGTCGTCGAGAGTCTCCAGATCAATCTCCCTCTGGCGCGGCATCTTTGGTCGTGATGGTGGATTTAACATTGCATCACCTCGCTCAACTGCCGTCTTCCTTCCTATACACTCAGTTTTGTTTTGAGCGAATAGGCTCTGAATAGACTAGCGCGCTTTACTAACAACTATTGCATCACTGTTTACCATCAGGCGGGATTGTGGTCAAACACTAGTTTATAATTATTACAAAAAAAGACTGGTTTTCAGATTTGTCTGGCTTTTGAAGACCCGTAACCACTGTCTCAGATTCTGAAAAGAAAGGCAGAACCACTGGATTAACGTGCTTTCCAAGGCACGGAAGGACCGCTGAAAGCATAGCTTAACTTGATCTATCCACCCATCCGGCTATCATTACATAAGGTCTATTTTATATTTTTAGGAGAAAATGAAACGCAATCCAGAAAAAGGACTTTGAAGGATATTAATGTTACAAAGTTTGGACTTTCGTTATGCAAAGAAAGTTTGGATTATTTTTATTTTCTTCATTTATCTTCGATAGCGCTCCGTAAGGATTTTTTCAGTTTACGTTTTTTTCTTTGAAAATTTATATTAATGAAGGTTTAGTATTGAAAGTTGTTTAATTCATGGGTTCATTAAAATCGATCTCCTTACGTGTTAATAGGAGCAATGTGTGTAAATCGAGAATTCCTCCGGTGGTAGGCCATAAGATCGGCTGCCGGCAGAAGAAACCGCCACCCACCAGACAAAGTCTTGCCGCTAAGCGATTCGTCGTGTTTCAGTATGATGTCTGGTGAAGCCCGGAGAACGGCAGGGTAATTGCGTAACACACTATCAGTGATTATGGGGTTTCTTTTGACAATTCAACAATATTCATTGCGTTATTTCCGTTGTTGAATAGACACAATTTTTCAACCTAAGGAGCAATATGCTTCAAAATGATTCCAATTGCTAGTAATATTCTGTTAAGTAATTAGGGCGCTGGTTTGAGCAGTTGTGTTGCGATGTGTGCCAGGTACGCTGCGCCAAATGTTTTTGTGTCGGGAGTTTGATCTTGGAGGGTTTCAAGATCAATCTCCGTCTGGCGCAACATCGTTGGACGTGTTGTGGGGTTTAACATTGCATCACCTTACGTCGTCAATCGCTCAAAAAAACTGAAACAGTTTTTTGAGTGAACGAGCTTAATAAACTAGCGTGTTTTACCATCAACGATTGCATCTCTGCTTACCGTCAGGCGGGATTGCGGTCAAGCACTAGTTTCTTCTTCAGCCTATGGATGTCCACTGCTGGACAAAGGCCTCCCCCAAAGCTTTCCACGCTGACCGGTCTTGTGCTGCTCGCATCCATCGACTTCCCGCGATCTTCACCAGGTCATCGGTCCTCCTTGTTGGGGGCCTCCCTACGCTGCGTCTTCCAGTACGTGGCCGCCACTTCAGAACCTTACTGCCCCATCGGCCATCGGTTCTACGAGCAATGTGCCCTGCCCACTGCCACTTCAGTTTAGCGACTCGCAGAGCTATGTCGGTGACTTTGGTTCTTCTGCGGATCTCCTCATTTCTGATTCGATCACGCAGAGAAACTCCGAGCATAGCTCTTTCCATTGCCCTTTGTGTGACTCTGAGCCTTCGTATGAGGCCCATTGTGAGTCACCACGTTTCAGTTCCGTAAATCATCACTGGCAACACACACTGGTCAAAGACTTTAGTCTTGAGACACTGTGGTATCTTAGACGACGAGAAAATGTATCGTAGCTTTCCGAACGCTGCCCAGCCGAGCTGGATTCGACGAGACACCTCTTTTTCGAAGCACTAGTTTATAGGTGATGACTTTGTAATTATACAAAGGAATTGTTTTAAATTAATAATAAAACCACACTTGTTGTACCACGGAATCATAGAGAAGTATTTTATTATTATAGAGCTGTCATAGACTACAGATGTACATAGTAACTTAACATAGACTGAGGAAAGGCGGCAAATTTAATAATTAATTCAACACTCCTGCCAAATTCAAGCCTTCCATGTACTAAAAAATAAATTATTAATCATAAACGAAACAAAGCAAACATACTTGATTAGATTAAAGATTACATAACATATCTATGGATAACATTCCAATTTGGTCTCTCATATATTGAAATTTATCTCTAGGTAAAGCCTTAGTTAAAAAGTCAGCAAGTTGATTGCATGTTGAAACATATTTTAAATCAATAACTTTAGAATAATACTTTTCTTTTATGAAATGATATTTAGTGTCTATATGTTTGCACCTCTTGTGAAACTTTATATTTTTAATAACACTTATTGCAATTTGATTGTCTATATTTATCACTACTGTTTGTTGCTTAAATTCACCAAGGTCACACAATAACTGTTTAATCCAAATAGCTTCTTTGGTGGCACTACATGCGGCCATAAATTCTGCTTCTGTAGTTGATAAAGCAACAGTGTGTTGCCTTTGACTACACCATGTCACAGCAGCTCCACATTTGAAGAAAATGTATCCAGTTGTTGACCTTCTAGTAGTGATGTCATTAGCATAATCAGCATCACTATAGCCAACTAATTCAGAAGATTTTGCTGATAGGTAACATAGGCCAAAGTTGATAGTGTCTTTGAGATACTTTAGAATCTTTTTAACAGCTGTCCAGTGAGACTCATCATAACAGTTCAAAAATCTACTCACCAAGCTCACAGCAAACATTATGTCCGGTCGGCTTACTATGGCAACATGCATCAGAGAACCAACAGCTTCTCTATAAGGAAGATTCTTGTCAGGCTGGTGCTCACTTTTCATTAGCTTTGAATGAGGATCCATTTCTTTAATGTTTGCAACATATACACATTGGTCTGCTTTACTATTTATGAAGCCAAATTTCTGAAGTACACAATTGAATTTAGTATTCCAGCACCGTGGTGCTTGTTTAAGACCATACAGTGACTTTATCAATTTACATACTTTATTGGGTTCATGTATTAGACCTTCAGGAGGATACATATATATGTTTTCTTCTAGTTCCCCATACAGAAAAGCTGTTTTAATGTCAAGTTGAAGAATTTCATAACCGTTTTTAGCAGCTAGAGATAACAATAAACGTATTGAATCATACCTTACAGTCGGTGAGTATGTTTCCTTATAGTCAATACCTTCTGCCTGTGCATAACCCTTTGCACAAAGCCTGGACTTGAAGCGAGGACCCGTTGGTTGGTCTTTTACTCTAAAAACCCATTTACAGCCGATGATGTTTGCATTTTTAGGCTTGTTTACCAATATCCATGTGCCATTTCTTTCATGGGCTTCAAGTTCCTCTTCAATTGACTTTTTCCATTTTTCAGCATTCACACAACTAGTAGCTTCTTTGAATGTGTCAGGGACTTGCTCAGGCACTAAGCATTCATCATAGCAAAGGTAAGTTTGTTCTTTATTTTTATTTCTAGGTCTCAACGTTATGTTACTTCGTGGAGGAGTAACAATCTTCGTTTCTGGTAAGTATTCATCTGAATCAGAATTATTTTTAACAGTATTATATGAGCTATCTGAGTTATATGATTCCTCCTTGCTTTCTTCATTGGAGTCATTTAACATTAAACTTCCTTTATTACTTTTACTATGTGTATCTAACAATTTATTTTCTGTTTCAGATAATTCCAGAGAGGCATAGTTCCTCTTGACAGTGGATTCCAGAAATACAGCATCCCTGCTCTTTATAATAGTTCTTGTATTTGGTAATATAAATCTGTACCCTTTTGTGTTCTCGCAATAGCCAATAAAGATCATTTTTTGTGCCTTTGGATCCCATTTCTTGCGTTTTTCTTTTGGTAAATGGACCATGGCTTCACACCCGAACACTTTCATATTACTTATATTTGGTTTATGTCCAGTCCAAACCTCTTCAGGCGTTTTGAACAATAAGGATTTAGTTGGAGTTCTATTTATGATGTATGCAGCAGTTTTTATAGCTTCAGCCCAGAAAAACTTTGACAAGCCTGCATTCAAAATCATACACTTTGCTCTCTCCACTAGAGTTCTATTTAACCTCTCTGCAGCTCCATTTTGTTCAGGAGTATAAGGAGTTGATGTTTGGTGTCTTATTCCAGCACTTTTTAGGAAGTCAGAGAATGGTTTGTTGACATATTCCAGGCCATTGTCAGTCCGAATACATTTGAGTTTACATTCAGTTTGATTTTCAACTTCTGTTTTGAACTCTTTGAATTTTGACAATACCTCAGTTTTGTTGTTCAAAATATATACAAATACCTTTTTGGAATAATCATCCAAAAATGTTAAAAAGTATTTACCCCCTCCTAGTGACTGTGTTTCCATGGGGCCACATAAGTCAGAATGCACCAGTTCCAATAGCTTTGAGGAATGTGATCCTTGACTCTTGAAGGGCATTCTTGTTTGCTTGCCCTCTTTACATGTTATACAAGTTATATTGTTTACTTGTTTATCGGACAATGTGAATCCTTCAGAACTGTCTTTCAATTTCTTCAAGGTGTCTAGGTTCAGATGACCCATTCTTTGGTGCCATAAAAATATATCATCTTGTTTAACGTCAGACATGTATGCATTGTTGGTATTCAAGTTAAGCCGGTACATGTTGTTAACTTTTGTTGCTGTTGCTACAATAACATGCTGTCTGTTCAGTATAGTACCTACAGCCGTTGGAATCAAATTTAACTTGACCACCCTTTTCTGTAATTTGATGAACAGATATTAGGTTCACTGCAATTTCTGGTACATACAAGACATTTGTAAGTAAAATTGCAATTGACTGATTTTCTCCATTCAATGTATTCAATGTCACATTACCAGAGCTACTTACTTAAAGTGTTTTGTTGTTAGCAACTTTGATTTGTTCAATAGGTGGTGAGTGTTCATTTTGAAGAAGGTTTTGATGTCTTGTCATGTGCATGGTTACCCCAGAATCAATGTACCATGCGGAGCTGTTGTTGTCAAACGGAATGACAAATGCGGCAGCATATGAACTATTTGATTTAGCAACCTTTTCTTTCGGTTTTGACCTGCATTCTGTACTCTTGTGTCCATATTTGTTACACTGAAAACATCTAGGACCTTTGTTGAACTTCTTTTTCACATTATTGGTTTGATAACCATGAGCAGATGTAAAAGCAGAGTTACTGTTTTCAGATTTTACTTCTTGGAGCAATTTTGATTTAACAGAGTCTGCACATATTTTCATTCCAGAGCTCTCAATGGCTAGGATCATTGGTTTATAATGTTCAGGTAGCCCGGAGAGTAAAAGTGTCCCGAGCCACTCATCATCAACTTGGAATCCTATATTTCGGAGCTTATGTGCTGTAGACATTATCTTACTCACATATTCGTCTATATTTTGGCAACCAGAGAGTGTAGTAGTACAGAGATCACGTAGTAGGCCAACTCTGCGTGTAAGCCCTGAGTCGTCGAAAGCACGGGATAAGTTTTCCCACACTTCTTTTGCTGTTCCTGCCTCTTGGATGTGTACGTAGTTGATACTATCGACAAGTAAAATTATCTTAGATTTGGCTTTTGTGTCCTTCTTTGCGTCGAATGGTTCGTTATTGGGATTTTCTATACATTCCCAAAGTTCTTCATGTTGAAGGTATGTTTTCACAGCAAACCGCCAGGTATTGTAGTTCTCTCGGCCTGTTAATTTTTCTATTAATGCCAGAGGATTATTACTAGTCATGATCACTAGGATTTTCTAAGATTTGAAAAACTGAACCACGCGGCTTGAAGGTTATGTCGTCGGCACACAATCACCTCACCGGCACAAATTGTTTATAATTCTATTTTATTAGTCTAATGAACTTCGCAATCGCTTTTCTTTATGACTTTGGCTTTACTGGGCCCATAACCTGATGACTTTGTAATTATACAAAGGAATTGTTTTAAATTAATAATAAAACCACACTTGTTGTACCACGGAATCATAGAGAAGTATTTTATTATTATAGAGCTGTCATAGACTACAGATGTACATAGTAACTTAACATAGACTGAGGAAAGGCGGCAAATTTAATAATTAATTCAACAATAGGCATACAAAAATCTTTGAGTTTGTGCGAAGTTTACCATTGAAAGTGTCACCGAAAACTTTGAGATTAAAACATAATAATGAATATATAATCTTACCTTAACCTTTTCAAGGACTTTAGTGACATCATTTTTAGCTAACGGTGCAGCCCCACAAGTAATCGTTTTGATTGATGCCAGGTGTTCTTCATTTATCCCAGGATGTGACCCAAGAAACAGTACTGAAGATATGACATGGAATAGAGACAAAAACGTTATAGTTGTTTATTACCACCAAACTGATGGCCTTGACGTCGTCGTCGTCTACGTCGCCACTGTCTGATAGGTAGCTCAGCACATCGGTGGTGAAGCGTCGAAATGGTTTTCGGTGCCTATCAAGCTGGACACAGGAACCGCTGCCGTTGGATGTTTTGTCATCGAGACTGTCGAGACAGCCAGTAATATTTAGTTTTTAAGACTTACCCAAAGGCGGAGCAGCGCAAAACAGGTTTATCTTATAAGTTTTTAATGTTTCCATGAATGTATTTGGCTGAAATTTTGGCACTGTAACTATTTTATATCCCACTGATAGTTTGTGCCACATAACTACAACTTGCCCATAGATGTGGTAGAATGGTAAAATTGCCAAAGCAGTATCTTGATTGGTTTCTGCAATAAAATAATATACTAATTACTACAACTGGTTGTTTGTATATGTGAGGTTTTTTTATATAATTATAAACTAGTACTTGACTGCAATCCCGCCTCATGGTAATCAGAGTTGCAATCGTTGATGATAAAGTACGCTAGTTTATTAAGAGCCTATTCACCCAAAACTCACTGAGTAATTCAAACTAAGTGAATAGGGAGGACAATGAGAACACAATGGAATGGAGAGAAATAATACGTTAATTATGACGTCCAAACGTAAAAAATAACCTTTTTATAAATAGCGTTTTTGTAAATAACTAAGTGAACTTCGACTGTGGCTTTATAACTAGGTCAAACGTCAGAAGAACCTGATGATGACGAAGAACGAACAAATTAGTGAGAGAAAGAGAGAAAAGAAAAACAAAAAATAGGTCTTTTTGACACATATGCATACAAAAAAAATCCGATTCAAAGATTCAATTGAAGCTGTACGTTTTATAGCAAACAAACGTTATAAATAAACGGAGCAATTGTAGAACATATAGAGTAACTGCGTAGCACACTATCTGTAGCAATGTGTTTCATTTGGATAGTTCAACATTCATTTCGTTATTTAAGTTGTTGAGCAGACACATTTTTCGAACATATTTAGCGATGTATTAGCAATATTCTTCAAAATTATTTAAATTGATAGTAATAGTTTGTTACGCAATTAGGGTGCCGGATATTTGATCATTTGCTATCAAGTATAACGTTTTTTTTTTTGCTTTGGCTAAAGAACCACTATACCTACATATAAACCATTCTTTGTCATCATCAGCCCAAAACTCCAGTCTACTGGTGGATATAGATCTCACCTATTACATGCCAGTCAACTTGAATTTCTTTTTTCCTTCGAAGATCATCGCTCAACCTAGCCTTAGAAAGCGTAGTATCTTTCTATATCTTTTACTTCTTCAGCCTATGGTAATTCACTGCTCAACAAAGGCCTCCCTTAAGGCTTTCTTGGATAAGGGTTTGCCATAATAGCCATCCTTGGCAAGCGGGTTGAAGATTGTTTATTCCACAGAAGAAGCGCTGTTGCCTGTTGCGCTTCCCTGGTGAGAATTCTCTTGTCGTCTCTTACGACACCCACAGGAAGATACGGGTTGGTACTATTCTAAGCCTGGTGCCATGCGTCTTTGCAATTTTATGTATACGTATTTATTTCTTTAACTTACTTGTAGTTTCAACGTAAAATCGGACACTGTCAACATCTTGCTGCATACAGTTAACAACAATATTCTTATGTGTCAACTCCACGCCTTTTGGGAGACCCGTAGTTCCACTTGAATATGGCAGAAAAGCGACATCCTTAGAGTTCCTTGCAACCTCTTTAAGCACACTGTGATCAACATTATCAGCAAGTGCAAATTCTTGGAATGAAATAGTTTTTGGTGGAAGATCTCTATTGGCTTCTTTGACAGTAATTATGGGTATATCTTTTTTGGCCAAAAATAATGCTTCTTTTAACACTGGTATGGTTTCTGGTACACCGATCAATATTTTAGGATCGGATTGAGTTATTTGGCGCTCTACCTCATCTGTAATAAAAAAAAAATAAAAAGTGGCTTAAGAAAATATAAAAAACTAAAAGAACACAAACAAAAATAAATGACGATTTGCGCTTGAACGTGTAAGATTAAGATTGAAATCTAAAATAATGCAAATGAAAGAGAAGGCGAGAGAATGAGGTGGACACATGACCAAGATGCATACTGTAAGGGTTCGATCGACGTGCTGGATCGGATAAGATAATTAAAAAAAACCGTGCGAGTTGGACTCGCGCGCTGATACAATTTTTTTTTTTAATAATTATTAACTAGTATTTGTCCGCAATCCAGTCTGACGATAAGCAGAGATACAATCATTGATGGCGAAGCGCGCTAGTTTTAAGTTTAAGCCTAATCACTCAAAAAAACTTAGTGAATAGAAAGGAAGACGGCACTTGAGCGAGGTGATGTAATGTTTAACTCAACAACACGACCAACGA
Source organism: Sesamia inferens (assembly GCA_037179545.1). Taxonomy (NCBI): domain Eukaryota; kingdom Metazoa; phylum Arthropoda; class Insecta; order Lepidoptera; family Noctuidae; genus Sesamia; species Sesamia inferens. The sequence goes on along the minus strand of CM073929.1, from coordinate 8,939,795 downwards.
TGATGCGTCAGAGGGAGATTGATCTGGAGACCCTCCACGACCAAACTCCCGACACAACAACAATTGGCGTTTCGTATCCGGCACACATCGCAACACAACTCAGACAAATCAAATTTGTAGGTATGTAAGTACAAATTTACCGTTTTCGGATTGATTTCTTTACTTCTTTTATTTATGAAATTGTCGGTTGCTGAATTTTATGATTCTATGTCAACAAGATGTTTTCTTCATGTCTTGATTCCCTTACGAGTATCAAAATATGCGACATAAACGGAACACCCGTATCTTTTGATTACAGTGATATAGAAGTTTGATTTTTTCACTGATTCAAGGGTTTGAATATTTAATATTAAATTCAAATTTATAGCTTTACAATTTTCTGAGAAAGAGGATCTTGACAGACGAATAACTAAGTGATCTTACAAGTTTTCTCGTTTTACATTTTAAGGAACGGAATCTTGGAATGGTTAAAATATGCTGATAAGTAAATTAAATAAAAACATTCATGACTTTGCGTAATAGATAAATGTATTTATCATAAAACTATTATGAGATTTGATAAGGAGTATTTATCGAGTTAAATAGAATATATACATATACATAAAAGTTAATTACTACAACAATAAATTATCTGTGATAATATATAATTATGACAATATATACAAGATAATATTTTCATTATGACCCTACACTTTTTGTTTACGAAACATTTCTTAGAAACAATTACCGCACACAATCATCTGTCTCAGTAGCTGCAGGTAAGCATCACCCCTCCTATTCATGTACCTCGCTTCAGTCATCCATCCCACGCATGGAGTAACACGTGTGTAAAACTGCGACCAGGTTTGAACCCAATTTGAACATCGAATCCAGGACTCAACGCTCATCTGTGGCACTAACAACTACTTAACTAACGAATTCGAAATCTTGGGCTTGGAATACCTACTTTAATAGATTATCAACTAGGCCCTTGAGTTGAACTATAGAGAGGGAGTGGAACGTAATCCACAGCGCGGCCCCGGTGCAGTTTGGCAGGTGTTACGTGTCTTCGAAATTTTGGTTCTTGTTCTTTGCGATGTTTTCCTACTCTGTTTTGAGAGAAGTCGTGATGAAATAATGGATACAAAGTAAGGCATTTGCAAGGTTGCACCCATGATTTAAACTTTTAGGATCCGCCCATTGCTATTAGGCGACTACTGCTTTATTTCGAAAGAATTTGATCCGCGGGAATGAGGAGATTAGAACGACAGTAACTGACATAGCCCGAAGAATTACAACACTAAAGTGGCAGTGGGCCGGGCACATTGCCCGTAGGACCGATGCCCAATGGGGCCCACGGGTTCTCAAGTGGCGACCATGCACCGGAAGACTCATGGTGGGTAGGGCCTCGACAAGGCGGACCGACGACCTGGTGAAGGTCGCGGGGAACCGCTGGATGCGGAAGGCACAGGATAGGCTCAAATGCTGATGAAGAGTAGTCGCCCAATAGCAATGGTCAAACCAAAGTCGAGTAGTGTATTGTGTGTGTAGTGCCATATAGTAGAGCCGAAGCCTTTTGCGATGATATGCCGGATGTTGTCATTGATCAGCATTTTAAGTTATGCACCTCAATATTGAGTTCTTGATGAGTTTATAGTTTAAAAGAATACTTACATGGAGTGTAAATAGGGTTGACAGTGGTGACTTCCGCACCGGCTTCCAATGCTCCAAGGGCTGCCAACGGATATTCAGGAGAGTTGGGCATCATAATACAGATTACGTCTCCATCTCTGATCTTCAACTGCGTACGAAGTTTTGCGGCGAAATTTCGTGAGTATTTGTACAGCTGATGGTAAGTGTAGGATCTATCTGTTATTGCACATACCTTAAAAGAAATTTATGAAAAATAAGATAAGACTATATTTCTTTTCTACTGATCTCAAAACGATGAAGGGAAATATCTTCAGGAATCCTGCACATCCTAGATCCAAGATTTTCATGTCAAAGAAAATCTTACGCATACGCAACGCATACGGTATGTATGAAATGAAATGAAATTGTTTTTTAAGCAAGTAGGATTACTGATCACTTTTACACGTCATTATTTTTTTAACTAGATGGAGCCAGCATTTTCTGACTGACCACCTATGAGAAGAAATAGCCGAAACAAACTCAGGGATCATCGTCTTTTTTCAAGTCCAGACATTAAAAATGAAAACGTCATTTACGTGACTTAAAAAAAACAGTGTTTAAAATGTCATAATTACGCATATTGCTTAATAACAATGTAAGTATCGAATGTCAATGGGAAGCTTGTTGTAAAAGTCTATATATTGACCCATGAACGAGTTGCCTACTCTGTGGAGACGAGTATGATGTACTGACGTGTGTGACGAGTGTGATTGTGTTTGTTAGAATAGAATAGAATAGAATACTCTTTATTATGTACACCATATAGATTACAGAACATAATTAAAAATATATTAGAAAGGGTGACACAATGGGCGGTCTTATCGCTAAGAGCGATCTTTTACAGACAACCTTTGGATGCAATTCTAAGGGGAAGTATAGAGAAATAATGTAGGTAGTCTACGGTGTACTATTTAAATATATACGTTAGGTGTATCATACTAGTTTAAATAAATTTATACATCTAATTAATAAATATCATACAAGAGCACATAAACTAATTAATAATAATTATTCGATATATCTTTATGTACGTAAATATGATTTTCAAATATATATTCTGAAGCTACAGTCAGAATGTTCACCTCTTTGAATTTTTCTCTAAGAGGATTGCTAGGACCAAGGTTGTAAATGGCTCGAATAGCCTTTTTCTGTAAAATAAAGATGGTATTGATGTCCATACAAGTTCCCCAGAGAAAAATCCCAAACTCATAAGCCTATGAAAATAACTAAAATAAACAATTCTGGCTGTATCTACATCAGTTGTCTGTCTAATTTTCTTAACAGCGAAGGCGGCAGAACTGAGTCTACCCGGCAGTTTTTCAATACGAGAACCCCATTGCAAGTTGGCATCAACTTGGGTTATAACTACCCAAGAAAAACCGTCGACTCGACTGGGATCAACTCTACTCCATTCAGTTGAACAATGGTACTTAGCTGCCTGACATTTGGCGTAGAAAATTTAATGACTTTAGTTTTTTTTTTCAATTAAAAGAAGTTTATTTACATGAAACTAATGGACAACTTTAGAAAGTGCATTGTTAACTTCGTCAAAATTGGCTAGCTGACGCTTGACTTTAAAAATAAGAGAAGTGTCATCCGCGAACAATACTATGTTGTGATTATCCCTCACGTGATGAGGTAGGTCATTAATATAACTTAAAAACAAGAAAGGACCTAGAATTGAGCCCTGCGGAACGCCCATGGTGACCGAAGATCCTGCAGATCTCTTGCCATTAACATCAACTCTCTGAATTCGATTATTCAGATAAGAAGTCAGAAGGTCGAGAGCTCTGTCCCTTAAACCATAATGGTACCATTTCCTAATAAGAGTATCATGATGTACGCAATCAAAGGCCTTGGACAAATCACAAAAAAATACCAAGAGCACCTTGCGATTCCTCCCAGGCCCCAAATATGTTCATTAGCAATGCCACGCCCGCATCTGTAGTTGAACGACCCTTTGTAAAACCAAATTGTTTCACGTGCAATAAATTATTTAAATTGAGTTGCTCAAATTTGGTAATATTGAAGTTGGCCGAAAATTTGTTGGATCAGTAATTGTACTACCAGATTTGATTAGTGGAATTACTTTGCTAAGTTTCATCAAATTAGGAAATATAGCAAATGTGACACAAGAATTAAAAACAATAGCTAAGAAAGGTGCGATAACATCTATTTTTGAAGCTACAGTATATACTGACAAACGCTAATGATCGGCAGTTCTTTTTACATCAAGATCCTTAAAAGATTCTACAATGTCTTTATCAGTCACAAATGTAAATTCCAAGTGTTTGTCATATTCTGGAACACATTCTTTTAGTATGGCGTAAGCAGATGTGGAAGAAGCAGACAAAGTTTTTGTTGTTATTATTGGAATATTAGTAAAAAAAAATTCCCCCACTCCGTCTCTCTAAGGGAAGGTGTATCTTGTGTCCCAGCAATGAGAGTGTTATACTATTCAGATTACGCAATATGCACGACAAAAAGTATGATAATGCAATGTAGTAACGGCAGCCTTAAAAAAACAATGGTTTGCACTGCGGGAGTGCCGGTAGAAGTGAAAACTTGAACATTAACATAAAAAAATTATTTTAATTTTTTTTTTTTTTTTTTTTGTTAGAACGCAGGCCTCCTCTCCATGAGAGGTTGGTAAATAGTTCAGTAATGTTTGTACATTTAAACTCACATACACAAACAGCCAGAGCCGGATTAATTACCTGTAGGTTATACATATATTTTTTTCCGAGTTATTTTTCTATTTGACATTTAATATTTTGGAATTGTTAGGGAAAAATTTCAAGAATTGCTTATCTACACTAATTTTTAATACTATAAAGAGGAAAACTTTGTTTGTTTATTTGGTTGTAACGAATAGGCCATTAAAAAAAAAAACACTCTTCAAAAGCTACAGGCTATTTAGCCTATGTTACTTGTGGATGATGTAGCTTTTGAAGAGTGAAAAATTTCAAATCACTTTTGGAGAGTGAACCCTATTTTGAAAAAAAATAGGGTTCCGTAAGATACGAGTATTTGGGTTTTTTGATCAGAAGGTGCAAAAAATCAACCTGAAAAGTTACTTATTTTGCGTACGCTGCCTAAAACATTAAAAGATAGACCCATAAAACGTTTTAATAAATTTTAGATCTTATAAATATCTACAAAAAAGTCGCGCTATAAAAGTCCGCGACACACTATAGTGTGTCGCGGACTTTTATAGCGCGACATAGATAGGTATACCTATCTATGTCGAGTGCGGCACAACAACCATTTTTTTTTATTTAAAAATCTATTTTTTTTTTATACTACATTTAATAGCTTTTATTTTACTCATGCTATTAATCCATATCGATATTATTACATCACTAAGTACAGTTTATTTAGATAATATTTGGTCTTTGAATGATTATAATTTAACGTTTGGTTTTGAAGTTATGGCGAAATTAAAATATTGCGATTTCTGCTGCACGGTCCGTTGCGGGAGTTTATATCTATGAGTAAGGTCCCCCGCGCGGCTCAGACGCAAGGTCGGCTTCCTACGCAGCGGTCGTGCGTGAAGTCTAATATGTAATTTTCCTTTCGTTTTTTTTTTTAGATTTCATTCTTAAAACTACACCTACGCAAAAGTTCTTCTCAGACCCATACAACAGTTCCTCTCAAAGCTAATCAACACTTCTTTTCAGGGCTAACCAACACTTCTTTTCAGGGCTAAACAACAGTTCTTTTCAAGGCTAAACAATAGTTCTTTTCAGGGCTAACCAACGGTTATTTTCAGGGCTAATCAACAGTTCTTTTCAGGGCTAACCAAGAGTTCTTTTCAGGGCTAAACAACAGTTCTTTTCAAAGCTAAACAACAGTTCTTTTTAGGGCTAAACAACAGTCCTTTCAGAGCTAGAGTTGTGAAATGTTTAAGAAAATGTCTAAGAGAGCCAGGTCTCAACTTTCTAAACATAGTTCTCAATCGACCGGGTGGGTCGCTAGTTACTTTATATACAAGAAATTACAAGTATACCAAGAGACGAGCTATCAGCGGTCACCTTCCGCGTAGCAGTCTGTAGTACAAATACCCTCTCGCAAGCACTTTTCAACGCTTACACGAAATACCAGGAGCAGGAATGCATTTTCGCCGTGCGGTAGAAAGAAAGAGGATATGCCGGTCGTCTACTCTCCCTCCGTCTTACGAATTTTCGCTCAGTATCACGTGTCCAGACGCGACTTTAATTTTTTTTTATTCACCCTAAACAGTGCATAACGCCGATAAAGACGGTTTTAGTCCAAAAATAATATCTTTGAATATAATACCATAAAAAGAATACACCTAAGCACACACAGATGTTAGGACACTTACAGGCTTCCTTTTGTGAGTAGAACTGTGCTGTAATTCACCATGCTGGACTTTTTGGTGGATGTCACAACCATGTCTTCGAATTCCAAGTACCAAGTTCTTCTTAGAACTTATTATAACATAAAATTAAGTACATACTATTGATCTTCTTCTCATAGAGAGGGCTTGTGTCTCAGAAGTGGGAACATTATGAAGTGATTACTCACCATATTAATATCGTACTGCCCACCAATATTATAAATATGAAAGTTGTATGGATCTATGGATGAAGGGCTCATGTGGCAGATTATGGCCCACTGCCTCTCACTGAAAGAAGGCATGTGTTTCATATCACATCATAGGCTGATTATGACACTTTTTTTCCCATTATTCCCACGGTATCAAAACTTAAGAGGGTAACCAACGCGCAGCTAATACCAAACGATATAACTTTGCCAGCTTTATTTGAAGACAGAACTGGGCCCTGATCCCGAATAAAAACTGCTTTTTTTTCTATCTTTTCGGATTCGGGCCATGAATCGAAATATCCTGAGCTTTACAAAGCGGTAGAACTAGAAATTAAAAGGCGGTCACAAATACTATAGTCAGAAAAATACGTACCATGGCTGTTTTATCTGCCCACCGCTCCATATTCTCCCATATATGCTCAGGGATAGTCCTGTTTGGTATATCCACATTCTTGTGAGGTGATTTGACGATATTATCAGCTGTCCAGAGACTGCTATGCTTTCTATGAGTTCCAGAAATATGTCTATATCTCAACAGCCTTTGGGCTGTTCTTGGTAGAAGTTTTGATGCTACCATGTTTTTTTTTCTGAAATGTATATTATAATTATATACTTTATAAATAGTACTGTATTGTTTATATTATAGGGTATAATGTAGTTCCTAAGTAGTTATTGCATTTTTGTAGGAAAAATGTACCTGGGCTCGCTTACTTGATGATGGTGATTTTAGACCCTTAGTCCGTTTAAAGCTCTGAAACTATTTTAATTATGATATACTAAGGCAAAGTAAAAAAACCCTTTTTGCGGGAATAGTTCCATTTAGAGTTAAATGTTTTTCATCTAATTATTTAGTAATACGGTTTTCTTAATATTCAAAGTCAACGAAAAAACAATAATGAAGGATGTTCATTTTCTAGTTGGAATATCAGGATAAAAGTATCTTATGTGTTATTCCTGGTTATATAAAAACATGTGTGCCAAATTTTATCCAAATCCGTTGAGTAGTTTTTACACAAAGTGTTATTAGGTTCTTCATTAAGAATTTCTAAGTAACAGTCCGAAGTTTGGTTGTTAATACACCGTATTTCGGATAGTGCGCAATGCTTTTGGTGCTGCGTCTATTTTTTCCCCGATTCGGTTGGATTGCTATCCCATTGGACTTTGAGAGTAAAGGAACACCTGTATTTACGCACTTGTCCACTATAATAACTCCTATATAATTGGCTAATCTCCGTTAATATTGGCTACCATGACCGAAATCAGTCGAGTGGCTATTTTACTCAATCATTCAAAAACGGTTCAACGAATGTGAATTAAAATTGGCATACATACCGTAGTTTTTTTTTCATTTTTAGGGTTCCATGGCCAAATGGCAAAAAATGGAACTCTTATAGATTCGTCATGTCTGTCTGTCCGTCTGTCCGTCCGTATGTCACAGCCATTTTTTTCCGAAACTATCACAGCTATACTGTTGAAACTTGGTAGGTAGATGTAGGAAGGAAGAAGAAGGTTCCTCCCCCAAGGTTCTCCACGACGAGCGATCCTGCGCCTCCCGCATCCAGCGGTTTCCCACGATCTTCATCAGGTCGTCGGTCCACCTTGTCGGGGGCCTACCGATGCTACGTCTTCCGGTGCGTGGTCGCCACTCGAGAACCCGTCGGCTCCATCGGGCATCGGTCCTACGGACAATGTGTCCAGCCCACTGCCACGTTAGGGAACGTACCCATACTACGTGACCCGTTTAGGGGGGGGAGGGGGGTCGTCAAAATACCACGCTTGGGCACAGGGGCGGGGGGGGGGGCCTTAAGTTTTCGTCACGTAATCAATATACTTTAGGAAAATCTCGCGTTTTTGCGAGCTATATTCAAATATGGCGGGCAACGTTAGCGCTTTTCAAACTCATTAGGGCTTAAAAGGACCTGTATCAAGAGCCGTTAAAATAAATGATTAAAAAAAATTCAAACTCATAGGTGGCAACACTGACGCACATATGTCAGAACGTCAGCTGATACAAAGCTGATATTTTATAGTGTAGTCCATAGTGTAATACATACCTGTGCAATCATGTCGTTGTACGATCGATTGTACAATGCATTTATTAAATGCTACAAGGATTCCTTGTCAATGCAGGCAATTCAAAAAAAGACTAATGAATTTTGGGTTCCTTTAAGGAATGAATTTAAAAAAAATCCAAAGGAGCTGGAGCGTCTCACAATATTAAAAATTGAGGAACTGTGTCAGATTGGCACTAAAAAAAGCGCTCGTCTTCTCAATTTCTTCGTGAAGGTGAGTATTCTTGAGCATTTACCACGTATTGTTTTGCCTACTCTTTTGGCCTGTACTGACTCATAAAAGTACGTTTTTGATATTCTATTTACCGCATGGGTTTAATAATGACATACTATTTATCGTATGGTATTTCATTCTATTTTCAGAATAAATACTTTATTTTCATGTCGCTTTCATTTCGATAAAATAACAAGCAAATGAATTTATTTCTGCTCTCGCATGTATGAACATTGCTGATGTATGTCTCTTTTTGTATTTGGTGAATGTAGCTACCTGCACTAAAAGCTCCAGCCACGCAAGGTGATCCTAATCTTCTTTCCATCACCGAAGATATCAGTGATAATACCGCTGAAGAGTCTGTATCTATTACTCGGAAAGGTTAGCCAACTACTTTCTGCTCTGCCAGTGCCAATGTATTTTCTTTTTTTTTTTCTTCAACTTCGATAGCCTAAAATCGGGTTTTAACTGTAACATATATTAATAACTTTTTACAAAACTCTTTTTGGCTTTTCGATTTTATGGGTAGTGATATAATACTAGTTACATTTTTTTTTTCTAGCCTGCAGTAACAATGAATCTACCGGTGACCAATCTTCTCTTTCAATGCCTTCTTTATCTGTATCTACAACAGCTCCGACACCAAAACAGGACGCTTTGAAATCTGAAATTTCAGTTCTCGAAGCCGAGTTAAATGCCACCGTGAGAAAGCGAGATGCAGGACTTGGAAAAGACGGGATTGAGAAGAAAATTAAAAAATTGAGGCATGATACTGATGTGAAGAAAAAAGAGTTAAAGAACAAATTACTCCGTGCAGAGAACATGCGAAAATTCAGGGCAAAGCAAAAAGCTCAAGTTTTGAGCCTGAAATCCGCTCATCCCAACGTGCAATCTTCGTCTATAAGGACTCAGCCAGGACGCCCTGCACTTGAAGAGAACCAGTCAGGCCTTTTACAAGTGATTTGCGATATAGCGACACATGGAAGCTCAGCTGCTGATCGACGCCGATCAGAAGTATTGAGAACTTGTAAGACTCTTGATGAATTGCATGCACGGCTTGTTGAAGATGGATTTTTTATCTCGCGAACCTCTACATGCCGTAGGCTGATTCCAAAATATTCTGGATCTTTAGAGGGAAAGCGCCATGTCACAACTGTGCCTGTGAGACTGTGTCGAGCCCAAACAGATAGACACCGAGATCACGCTGATCAATATTTCTGCAAGGCTACTGCCAACGGCCTCGAGGAACTTGCATCTGTACTTGGGCCTGAACAGGTTGTTTTTATCTCTCAAGATGATAAGGCAAAGGTACCGATTGGAAAAACAGCTGCAAAAGTACAGGCTCCTGTTTTAATGCATGTGAGTTATAAAGTGCGCCTTGATGACCACGATTTTGCTGTTGGAGAACGCCATCAACTGACTCCTTCGGTATATGCTGGGATCATAATCAAAGAAAACTGCATGGGTAGAAAAGAAGCTGTTACATATTCTGGCCCAACGTATATCGTCATCCGCAGTGGAAAACATAGCAGTTCGACAGCAACAACTCACGCCAAAGACCTTATCAAACTGCTAACATTAGATGATTTTAAAAATCTGGCAATAGGGAAGGATGGAAAAGTCAAGCCTGTGATGATTTTATCAGTAGATGGAGGACCGGATGAAAATCCACGCTACAAAAAGGTTATATCTAACTGCATATCGCATTTTAAAGAGTACGATTTGGATGGGCTGTTCGTGTTTACAAATGCACCCGGTCGATCGGCTTACAACAGAGTTGAGCGCAGGATGGCACCTTTGAGCCGTGAGCTAGCCACGGTAGTCCTTCCTTATGAACACTACGGGTCCCATCTCGATTCTCAAGGAAAAACAATCGACAATGAGCTAGAATTAATAAACTTTCAGCATGCAGGTATATTTAAATAAAAAGTGATATATAGTCTTCTCTGTTGCTAAAATATAAAAACTTGATTTTTTAAAATTATGTATTTAATTTTCTATTACTTTCAGGCGAAACATTGGCTGAGATTTGGTCCCAAATGGTTATTGACGGCCACAACGTGATAGCAGAATATGTGCCTCCTGGAGAAACCCTTCCGGAAACCGCACAAGTTTCTGATACCTGGTATGGAAATCACTTTTGTAGATATAAAGGTCGACGGGGTTCGTGGCACCGTGGAAAAAAAAAAAAATTTTAAAGGAAAGATGTTGTTCGGTGAAAAGTTTATATTGAAGTAAGCGCTAAGGTAAACAAGGCTTTCAAATAAAATAAAAATAGAATAGAACACAATGAAAATAATAAAACGTGCCAGTAGGCTCTAAGGCCTGGTTTACACAGCTGAGATTAGGCATAATCTACAACAGCCCCACATAATCGAAGCTGTGAAACAAAAAAAATCTGCACAGAAAAATTAAATTAAACCTAAACCAGCTACACATCTCTTGTATGCTATAGGCCCCAGTGTTTTAGTGAGAACATCTGCAGGCATATCACAACTCTGAAGATATTCTAACTTAACAACATTAGAAGAGACCTTTTCTCGAATAAAATGATGTTTCGTATCTATGTGCTTCGTCCTGTTGTGGTGTACAGGATTGTGAACGAGATTTATGGCACTCTGACTATCTGAATACAGCTTAACTGGCGTAAGTTTACCTGTTATTTCATGGATAAAACGGCGTAAATAACAAGCTTCTTTAGTAGCGGACGCAAGCGCCATATATTCGGCCTCTGCAGAGGAGAGCGCTACCGTGGGTTGTTTTTTCGACTCCCATGACACAGGTGCTCCACCTTGTACAAAAAACATAACCTGTGTATGACCTTCTGTCGATCGTACAGTTTGCCCAATCAGCATCACAGAATCCTTTTAAGAGTTCTCCATTTTTTCTATAAACCAATGAGTAGTTGAGAGTGCCTTTCAAGTATTGTAAAACTCTTTTTGCAGCATTCCAATGCTCTTTAGTATAACACGTATTAAATTGACTGAGATAGCTCGTCGTATACGCGATATCTGGTCGTGTGTTTACAGACAAATACATAAGAGAACCAATAAGAGTTTGGTATGGAAAATTCTCACTAACCTGATCATCACAACGCTTTTCCATCGATTTCTTTACAAGTGGAGTATTTACCGTCTTACACTCTATCATATTAAATTTTTGTAGTAGTGAACTTATGTATGACGATTGATTAATTTCTATAACATTTTCCTGTATATTAAAATTCAGGCCTAAATACTTTTTCAAAAAACCCAAATCTTTTAGTGAAAAATTACTCGACAAATCCTTTTTGACAATGTCTAATGTCATTTCAGAGTCAAAAAATACTAAAAAGTCATCGACAAAGACACTAAGAATAACGAGTTCCTTATCAAAAAGTTTAGTGTATACGCAAGATTCAGAAGGAGTTGGAACAAAACCTATTTTTAAAAGTGTTTCATTTAACTTTTTATTCCAGGCACGCGGTGCCTGTTTTAGGCCGTAAAGGGATTTCTTTAATAGGCAAACCTTACTTTCGCCACCCTTTTCTATGAAACCAAAAGGTTGCTCCATATAAACTTCCTCTTCCAAGTTTCCATTTAGGAACGCGGTATCTACGTCCAAATGTTTTATTTTTAAACCAATTTCTGCAGCCAACGCAAATAAAGCACGTAGGGAAGAATGATGAATTACTGGCGCAAACGTTTCGTCGTAATCCACTCCTTTAACTTGCTTAAAACCTTTTGTGACCAGTCTAGCCTTGTATTTCAGTATATTTCCACTAGCGTCCTTTTTCAGTTTATAAACCCACTTGCATGGTATTACTTTCTTGTTTGGTCTGTCAACAAGATCCCAGCTCTTGAGCTTCATAAGAGAATTGTGCTCATCTTGCATAGCATTTTTGCCATTTTTCGGCATCGTCAGCATGAACTGCTTCATAGTATGTCGTCGGCTCATCCAAATCATCAGACAATACATTATAAGTAAGAAAATCTGGTGGTTTCCTGTTTCGTGAGGGGTACCGATGCTCCTGGATAAATGGCTGCTCTTCCAAACTAGCTGGTTCTTCATCAAAACGCTGTGTGTTTATTGGTGAAGACGTTTCAGCTATAGGGTCGATACTCTCAACACAATCGTGAAATTCAATTTCATTTTCATCTCTTTCAGCATTTTCTTCAAAAAGTAAAACTGAGTCCGACTGTACCTCAGGTTCATTCTGCTTTCGTTTCAAAAATGTAAAGCAGTTTTCAAAAAAGGTTACATCCCTAGATTTTAGGATTCGCCGTGGGTTAGAAGGATCTCTAAAAATATAACTATTTGGATCTTCAGAATAACCCACAAAAATAGCTTCTTCAGCTTTCATGTCAAACTTTTTTCTATTACATGAAGGTATATGGACAAGGGCTCTGCATCCAAAAATTCTTAGATGACTAAGATCACATCTTCTGCCACACCATTTATCATAGGGTATATCCCCACTTAAGGCTCGATGAGGGGACCTATTTTTTAGGTATACAGCTACGCGAAATGCGTCTTCCCAGTAAGCCTTAGGTAGTGAGCTTTCAGCCAGCAGCGATCTCGCCTTCTCGGTTATAGATCGGTGGGTTCGCTCTGCAACTCCGTTTTGTTGAGGGCTGTAAGGCGTCGTTGTTTGATGCGCGATACCTTTTGATGAAAGATAATCAGCAAAAACTTTATTAACAAACTCTGTGCCGCCATCAGTCCTAATCCTTTTTATTTTAAAACTTAATTGATTTTCAACTAAAGTTTGAAAATGACAAAATTTATCTTTTACTTCGGTCTTTGAACTTAAGAAATACGCAAAAACTTTTCGGGTATAATCATCAACTAAAGTTAACATATATTTATTACCTTGAAAAGAGGTTGTAGACATAGGTCCACACAGATCACAGTGGATCAACTCTAAAGGTGAAGTTGCTCTATTAAAAGCTATCCTTTTAAAAGGTTTTCTTGCTTGTTTGCCTTCTACACAAGCGATGCAACTTGATTTATCTACTACGGAAAATTCTACCCCTACCTGGTGATTCTTCAACCGATTCATGCCTATTCGACAAAGGTGTCCAAGTCTCTTATGCCAGATTTGATACCTATCCTGACAGTCAGAGTGCTCATCTTTTGTTAAATAATTATCAGCCACAGTGTTGGAAACATTTGTAGAGCCATTAAGTACATACAATCCACCACAGGGCGAAGCATGAAGAAGCGAATCACCTGTAACACAAAAGGTATCATTTTTATAAAAGTTACATCCATTTTTATTAAAAACACATATAAAACCCTTATCTACAGCTTTTTGTACAGATAGCAAATTAGCATTTAAGTCTGGTACATAAGCAACATCAGAAATTGTATTTATTTTATTTTTAGGTGTCGAGATCGAAATATCTCCTAATCCTAAACATTTGATCTTTTCACCATTTGCGACAGTTACGGTTCCTCTATCAGTCAACTTTATATGTTGAAACCAATCACGCCTTGAAGACATATGTTTAGTTGCACCTGAGTCTACATACCAAACATCCTTGTTTTCAGATCCAGAAGTATTCAAAGCAGTAAATGAGGAGTCATTTGTACTCGTAACATTACCCTTTTCCTTCTTCTTTTTCAATGGACAGTCTGGTCTTTTATGTCCGGGTACATTACAGTCATAACATACTACTTCCTTCTTCTTTTTGGATTTAGGTTTCACTTTTGCTTGAAATACCGAATCCGTCGTTAATGTGTCGCTTTTAGACATTTCATTAAGGAGTCTCGTTTTTACCAGGTCAGTAGTTACATCAACATTGCAATTTTCAAGCGCCATAATGAGGGGCTCATATTTTGGAGTGAGTCCACCTAAAAGTATAGCGGCAATCGACGTATCTTCTATCACCTTCCCAATATCTGCAAGATCCTGTGCAGTTGAAGTAACTGCATTTATGTACTGTTCAATGTCTGCATAATCTGCGAGACTTAAGCGGTACAACTTACGTTCAAGAGCTATTCTTCGTCCTATACCGTTATCCTCAAAAGCTTTCTGTAATGATTTCCACGCTTCCGATGCAGTCTTTGCACTTCTAACGTGAGTTATAGCTGCACCATCTACAGTTAGGCAAATCTTAGCAAGAGCTTTTGTATCGTACTTTACCCTTATAGCCTGAGGAGTTGTGTCACCTTCTGGGTATCCAGTAACGGCAAACCAGAGATCCTCGTGGAGTAGGTAGTTTCTCATTTTAAACTTCCACGTCGGATAACCCTCCTTGTTTCTTAAGCCAAAGGTTGGTAATGACGAAGAGCTTGACTTCGCCACAACATTACTATCACCAGTATCATGTGACATGTTTACGCACACCAAAAAATACAAAAAACAATATTTTCCAAAAAAATACACTTTTGTATATATTTCACACACGGATTTTATACTCCACAATTTCGTGCTGATAACGTTTTGTAGATATAAAGGTCGACGGGGTTCGTGGCACCGTGGTAAAAAAAATATTTTAAAGGAAAGATGTTGTTCGGTGAAAAGTTTATATTGAAGTAAGCGCTAAGGTAAACAAGGCTTTCAAATAAAATAAAAATAGAATAGAACACAATGAAAATAATAAAACGTGCCAGTAGGCTCTAAGGCCTGGTTTACACAGCTGAGATTAGGCATAATCTACAACAATCACGTTCGTGAAAGTCAATATTTTCTTCAAATAACAAAGTGCGCCGATGATTCTTGCTGTGCTCCTCGCCGCAGTGCATTAAAAAATATTTTGTACCAAGGCTTTTTCCCGGCACCTTTTCCGATGTCACAAAACCCTTTCCGTATACCAAACCCAGATGAAGTCGGATCGGAGATTTTTCCATCATTGCTTGTGCGACAATGTATAACACTACGCCCGGATTTCTCACAGGGTAGAGAAATACCCTACGATACATACTGCCCATCTATTAAAGATGACATCACCGGAAGGACATGCACAATTTGTGGACTTTATTTTGCCTCAAAAAGTTCCATGAACAACCATCGAAAGAACGTGCATGGTAGTGCAGTGCACCACATGTCTCGCGTGCGACCACTTCGGGTTCTCTCCAGGAGACCGCAAGAGGTCTTGTGTATCGTAAAGGAAAGCGTGGAGTGGATAGACGTCGAAGCCATCGATGAGGAGAAAATAATCACGTCTGAGGATATTCCTCCAGATACTACCGCCCCCGTGATCTATGATGTGTCCGAATGGATTGATGCTGGGAACGTGTTCGTTGAAGATGATTGAGATAATTATAAATGAGAATAAGAGAAAAAAAGACTTTTTTTTATTTTTATTTGGGATAACCACAACCTTTATAATATAGGTGTGTTAAATATTAATCGTGACAACAACTCTGGACTATCGATACGCCCACTTAATATATCATATATTATATGATATATTACTATTAAATAGTCATGGACATGGGACTATTAAATAGTCCCATGTCCATCATATCACACTTTTGTTTTTTGTGATTTAAGATTCTGTTACAATATGACTACGTATGTTTATTCTTCTTAATAATATTTTTTTTAACTTGTGATTATAGGTATTATAGGCAAGCGCCGTATTAATAAAGATAAATATGAAAAAAATTAATTTTTTTTTAAACTTTCTATTTGCAAAAAATAATTCAAAACCATATTTATGAATTACTACGTGAAAACTAGAGGGGGAGGGAGGGGGTCTTAGCATATACTACGGGTAGTCACCGAGGGGGGGGAGGGGGGTAAAAATTGTAAAATATGGGTCACGTAGTATGGGTACGTTCCCTTAGTGTTGCAATTCTTCGGGCTAGGTCGGTTACTCTCGTTCTTCTGATTTATAACCAGAAATATCACACACACAAGATTCTTTTTATCCCGATATTCCCACTGGATCGAAATATAGTCGGGTGAAATCGCGGGGAGCACCTAATATTTATTATAAGGGCGAACGCTCGTGCGTTCGTGTTTGTTACTGTTTCACGCAGAAACATCGGCCGCCGGCATAAGTTACCACCCACAAAACAAAGCCTTGCCGCCAAGCGATTTATCGTGTTTCGGCATGATGTCTGGTGAAGCCGTATGGAGGATGGGTCCGAGTTACCACCCACCAGACAAAGTCTTGTCGCCAAGAGATTCGTCGTGTTCCGGCATGATGTCTGGTGAAGCCGTACGGAGGACGGGTCTAAGCAGTTGTGTTGCGATGTGTGCCGGGTACGATGCACCAAATGTTATTATGTCGGAAGTTCTGGAGGTGTCCAGATCAGTCTCAATCTGGCGCAGCATCGTTGGTCGTGCTGTTGGTTTTAACATTGCATCACCTCGCTTAACTGCCGTCTTCCTTCCTATTCACTAAGTTTTTTTAAGTGAAAAGGCTTAATTAACTAGCGCGCTTTACCATTAATGATTGCATTACTGCTTACCATCAGGCGGGATTGCCTTGCAATCCCGCCTACCCACTAAACACTAGTTTATAATGATTAAAAAAAAAAGGAAATTCAACACACAGATCGTTCATAACCGAGTTTAAAATATAGTAAACGGATTATCCTGATATTCTCACGAGATCGACTCTAATGCGGGCGAAACCGCGGGGTTTAGCTAGTAGTTGATAAAACACTTTGTTACAAAGTGTTACATATTGTCACTCTTGTTGAGTCAGTACATATACCCTAGACCAGCGTTTCCAAAACTTTGTTTTACTGTGAACCGGTAAATTTCATACTCCTCCTTCGTGACCCAATTAGGTTTTTGGACCCAACAAAAATCGGTGTTAGGTAAATTTAAACACAAATATTGCTAATGTATGTCTTACAATACAATAATATACGCGCGGGTGTAGAAAGGATTATAAAGTGCGACAGAAACAAAAGCTAGCCACAACGCATGCGCATGAGTGCACTTCTTCTGACCCCCGCGCGCGCCTTTAGTTACAATACCTACTATCCACCCGTCGACCGATCATCATTGTCTCGTTAGTCAAGAAATAAAATCGACCATCTCCTAGCACTTACCTAAAATTTCGGGTCACGGCATTGCCTCCATAATGCTGCGACCCGGTATTTTTTTTGGCGACTCGGTGCCGTGTCGCGATTAACCTAATGGCAAAACGCAGCACTAGGCTAACTTTACTAATGGTTAAGTTACCTTAAGCCCATAGCTAGTGCAGTAGCGTGTAGAGTCTTTACCAACAATTAAATTCCAGTTCACTTAATTATAAAAAAAACAGCTTGTACAATACCTTAGTGAAACCGATTAAATCCCGTTTATAAAAACAACTGACTCCACGGATTGTAACAAAGTGCTATCTTCTAAATAAACTAACTTAATCAATACTGTTATCACATTTCACACACAGTAGTCTTAGATTCTCTATTACCAATACAACGAAAACTTCACCGACAACTGACCTTTGCTTAATTGATAAGAATATTATTAAACGTGATAACAATAATATTGTTTTAGTTATGTTCATGTGAACGTGGAGAGGGGCAGCGACCAACTGATTCGATTATTTCATTGTCATCGTGAATGCGCATACAAAAAAACACTTTTGTAAAGACGGGTTTCTTCACAAGACTATACAATAAAAAAAATGTAGACACAGAGTATATCTGTAACGTCGCACAACCTTCTACAACTGTGTGTTTTGTGTTGATATTTATCTTTGTTTGACGAGGTAGATAATAAATTAGGATTAGTCTACAGATAATTTGGTGTTCTTTGAAAAGAAGCGCTTAGTATGGGGAGAGCAGTAGATAGCACGAACATTGCCGTCGAGCTGGCCTAGCGTAGTACGGAGTTTTAATAAAATGCAAAGACATATACTAGTTCTGGACGGAATATTGTTCTGGATTATATTACCTGAACCCTATTATTATTGTTATCTGTTAGTAGACGTTTGTTGCAGTGTAACTAGACCGTATAATGTGGAGGCCTGGAGATATAGAGGAGGTAAAATGCCGAGGCATAAATCCGCTGCGGCGAGAAATCGCAGTACAGCGGACAGAGCTCCGGCGGTATCTCATGGCGTCATGGGGATTGCGATTGTCGCAACCCACCACAATAGCTGCGCCCTCTTTGAGGAGTGTCCTGAGAGGCGCCAAGGCGCCCTTACCTTTCCGCCTGACACAAGACACGGCTGTTTCGGGAGGTTCCTGTTCCGGATAAGGCGGAAGGAAATGCCAGGGTGTTACCACTGTGGGGATCGCCCTGAAGACACGGGTAACATAGAGGTTTGGCTTAGGCGGAGCACCGGAGTGTTCTCGTGGCGGCGATTAATGGCCATCTCTCGCGTCCGGCCCTGGTCCAGGCCATGGTCTGAAGCGAGAGTGCATGTCAGGCTGTCACCTCCATGTTTGAAGTATGAGGCAGTGATATTGGCAAAGGAGGAGGCGGAGCGCGTAAGGGAGCGGAAAGCTCAGCGCCATCAGGCCTCTAGCCGCCGCAGGAGAGGCCCTGGTCGGGAGATAACGTCGAACTCCCGGCCACCGAAGGCGCGGGCTTACGCAGTGAGCAGCTTGCCGCTCTGTAAGGATCAAAACCGGATCGACGGCGCGGTTTGTTCCACGCGCGCCCCAAAGAGATGTCAGCACATCGTGACGGGATTCACGAAGATCGATGCCCAGGGCTGTGGAATGTTTGACAGGGATACCGCGTCCCTGACGCACAGGCAAGTGTAGGAATACGGGTAGGTTTAAGTGAGTTAAAGTCTGATACCTTAATGACCTTCGCCCAGACAGGGAGAGGTCATTTGATGATTTCCCATCCGGAAAAAAAGGCCTAGACACGTTGGTATTCTTAGTACAGGTTACTGTTTCCACACATTTTTTTCTTGGATTCACTATTATGTATTGTATTCATGTTTCATTATGTGACGGAGGAAATAAACGTTTTGCCACAGTAATTGTTACTGTATACTTATTTCTGGTGTCAAGGAGTAATTACGTAACACAGTATCAGTAGGAATGGGTTTCATGTTGACAGTTTAACAACATTCATTGCGTTGTTTATGTTTTGAGACGGAAATATTTTTCGAACATACGATGTATGAAGCAATGGACTTGGAATTCTAACTGCGGCTGTCAACACGCTTCGACGGCGGCCGTAGACACTCGTAAGGGGTACTCAATTATGCGAGCGGGACGTTAATAATGAATGCAGAAATCACTGCCGTTATTGTGTGCTAGTTTAGTATGAGCACCTAGATGCAATTTCTGTGACTATTAAACAAATGTTTAACAAGGCCCCCTTTTAATGTTATTCAATCGCCATAAGATTATTATACAAAAAAGTCTAGCACCGTGACAGGACGGACACACCAGTCCACGGAGGAACACTAGAAGACATTGACATTATAATTGGTCTGGGTATGTGTCGCATACCCATGTTCTGTAGTTTCCCGTCCATCAATATAAGTGTCCCCACTTAAGAGTTAAAAAATTGGCCCTTCACTTCATTGCTCTCGATGTGGCATCTGATTTAGAATTTTTTAAAAAAATAATAATTATAAACTAGAGCTTGACTGCAATCCTGCCTGATGGTAAGCAGTGATGCAATTGTTGATGGTAAAGCCCGCTAGTTTATTAAGCCTATTCGCTTAAAAAATTTAGTGAATAGGAAGGAAGATGGCAGTTGAGTGAGGTGCTGCAATGTTCACAAGCTCTCCGAGTGTACACGCTCTCCGAGTGTGTAGCTTGGGAGGAGCAGCACTGTGTCCTCACAAATGATGTAGGAGGCGCGTGCCTCTGAGGTGATGCACGGGGTAGTTTAACACCCCACGAGGCCGGCACGAGGGTGTGGGGCCCTGGAAGAATTTAGACTCCCGCGGCCCCACGCGCGCTCGTGTCAAAAGAGACACGTCGTTTTTAGTCTAGTAAAAGTCTGACAGACCCTTCGCCCACCCCAGGGCGGCGGACATGCATGAGCATTTTCCACCCCGGAACAAAAAAAAAAAAAGGTGATGCAATGGCGGCCAATGATGCTGCGCCAGAAGGAGCTTGATCTGGAGACCCTCCACGACCAAACTCCCGACACAACAATATTTGGCAGCTTGTACCCGGCGGCACACATCGCAACTCAACTGCTCAGACCCGTCCTCCGTACGGCTTCAGAACCATGAAATTTTCGTGAATAAGCATTTAATATTTGTGCATGGAATCTAAAAATACCTGCTATGGGCGTGTCGGTCCACGCACCATGTAGGATTCCCTAATTTCCCGTCGTTACATTGAGTTGATTTACTAAGTACGGAATTATAAAAACGGGGTCACGAAGGAAAGCGGTAACTAAAGAAAGAGTTATACATATGTATAACTATTTCTTTATTTTACCCTAATAAATATTTTTTCCACTTTTTATATTTTCTTTTTGTATCTAAACAATGGGCGAAACTCCACAAAAAAAAACTAAATGATTATTTATTTATTTATCCTTTTATTTCAGCTATCAAGGCCCATACGTCGACATCGTGTCCCATTCACTGGTGTCACGTAGCTGGCCATGAAACCAACGGGAAACAACACGTGTCGGCCAGAACTCTTGGAGGAACTCCTTCTTGTTATGCCTTTTTCCTTCAAAGTATTTTTAACGAGAACTACACTACTTTAAAAATTTCCAATAAATTACATCTCCGAAGTTTAGTAACACTTTTCATATTACTTACTGCTGACTGAAAGTGGTTCTCACTGGAACACTTCAAGAATTAGCAGAACTTCGATATTTAAACTCCACTAACAGAACTGCAACTTCCAGGTAGTTTTCAGACTCAGAGAGTATAACTCACCTACAATTGTGCGCCAGTGACGTAAGAGCGATCTAATAAAGATAGTTGTAACTTTAAGAGGGGGCTGTATGTGTATACAGAACTGAAGATTAACTAATGATTGGTTCCTTATACAAAAATTGATAGTTTTTTAGAAAACAGTTCTAAAAGAACGAATCCACGGTGTGGTTAAGCTATTGAGTGCTGCGCTGCGTGTCGCGGGTAAGTTTCCCGCACTAAACAAATATTTATATGACCTACAAGTAGTTGGTTTACCGTATAAGGCACGCAAGCAAAAACATACTAGGTATATCTTTTTCAGTCGCATGTGTACGTTTAGCCTATTAACAGCTAGCTCTGGTCTATCATTAAGTGATTACTGTACCACGCTCGCTCGGGCGGAACATGTATCAAAAGCAATTGACAATAACAATGCGTTTCCCAGCCATTATACCAATTCTAAGCCGTGTATAATTTCCCGCAAACATTTGATGTAATAGGGCTTAAGATAACACTGGTGGTGATTTGGCCAATTATGTGACAATCTATTAACGATACTATTAAAGTTTCGTGAATATATTATCTATAGTCACGACCAAAGGTAAGTATATACACAACTTTTTTTTAATTATTATAAACTAGTGCTTGACCGCAATCTTGCCTGATGGAAAGCAGTGATGCAATCGTTGATGGTAAAGCGCGCTAGTTTATTAAGAAACTATTCACTCAAAAAACCTGAGTGAATGGGAAGGAAGACAGCAGTTGAGCGAGGTGATGCATTATTAAACCCAACAACACCACTCTCAACACCAAATTCCCTACACAACAACATTTGGCGCATCGTACCCGGTACTATCGCATGACAACGGCTTTACCAGACATCGTGCCGCAACACAGCGAATCGCTTGGCGGCAAGACTTTGTCTGGTGGGCGGTAACTTCTGCCAGCAGCCGATGTTATGGCGTATCACCGAGAGCTTTAACCAAAAGCGTCGGAGTTTCGGGTAAGGCATCTCCCTTACCCGAAACTCCGACGCTTTTGGTTAAAGCTCTAGAAGCAAACAAATCCTAGTACTTAAAAAAAAATCAAAGACATGTGACGTCAATGAACCTGCACAGCGATTTACAGTTCAATCCCTTTCACCGAGAGGAACCCTGTATCCCAGTAGGTTCTGGTAACACGTATGAGATGATTATACTTATAAGCATATATAATCAGTTAGAATATTGTGAGAAGTTTCTTCAGGAAACTGTCCTCATGAGGCCGCTCTTCATTATCTTCTAACCTCATTGTGCCAACATTAAACTTCGATAACGTGAATCTATTTAGAGTACAGCTCACTGCTCCGATTATGACACCGACTAAAGTCTGTACGGTACATTAAACAATCGGCTCTCGGGATTCCGCCTGAGAAATGTTACTTAAAATGGCGAATCTCTTTACATTGTTTTGAAGTCCTTAGTTGTTCTAAATAGGCTTGTCGGATAATTTAACTGTTAAACTTTGAATGTTCGCGTCATTATTCAATTAGTTAAGGTTGTGAAGGTGAGGGGTACCTAATTAAAGCGAAATTTTAAATACAATGGTGCCATTGGTGCCAGCCTTTTGGCCACTTTACCTATTCACAGCAATGCTTCAAAAAAAAAAGAGGTCCTCAATTCGACTATTTTTTATTTGTTGTCTTAGAACTCTCGACTGGCTGAAAGGATATTGATGTTTGTTATTTGAAAGCTGGTGATTTCCGTGTCCGGTCCCATTTCACTTTGGTCCAATGCTGACAATGACATCCATAAGAAAACCGGATAAGTCTTAAATTTGTGAAGTATGTGCGCGATAAATGGGCAAATAACTCAATAACAGGCTAACTGATTTCGATGATTCTTTTTCTATATGAAAGGATTATACTTTCAGTTTGGTCCTTTTTATTTTATCAAAAATCGGTTCAGTAGATAGGTTTTAAACCAAAATTACTAGTTAAAAAATATCAAGTGTACTAAATTGCGTAAACCGTGTATTTAATGTAATTTCTAAGTATATCTTGGACACTAATGACTGATTAAAAGGTGAAGAAAAACATCTTGAGGAAACCTGGACTTTAAGTTTGAAATCGTCAACCCGCATTGAGCAAGCGTGGTGATAACGCTCAATCCTTCTCTGTATGAGAGGAGACCTGTGCCCAGCAGTGGGACGATAAAAAGTTTGATGGTGATGAACATGCTTTTACTCGAAAAACTCCATGCAAAAATCTTCAGCGTGACGTTATCATCATCGCACCCGCAAGCTTTAGCGGAGACTCAACCAGCTAGCCAGTGGCTTCAACGGGTATCCTGACCACCAGCATGTAGCGACAGTGCATACCTTATTATCACCCTCAGTCTCATCAGCAACTTCACACTGCGCACTTTCGGCCTATCAATAAGAAGACCCTTCTTTCCTGGTTGACGAAGCAGCCAACCTCATCCCGGCGCTGTACGACATCCGACGCACTGGAGTACAACGCAACGCCACTACCCCGACTCACTGGGCTAGCTCCATAGACAGTTCTGACTCACTGTGAACTCCGACTCACTGGAACCTCAGCTAGCCTGGCAAGTTTCGCAGGATAGAAGACTCAGCCTACTATGGAACTACGGTCTCCAGAGGGGAGTAATGGGAAGTAAAATCTACAAACGCCATGAATAAAACAACGAGTCATACTGACATTACACGATCTCGCAAGCAGAGTTTCCCGTGCAAGTAACATACATACAACTTTTCAACTTTAACCGTTGGGCAAGTGCAATAAAAAAAGACACAAGACTCGTCGCTTCGGTTCGGAGGATTCTCCCTTTCCAATGGAAAATGAGTGAACTATACTCCGTATTCCTCATGCCTCCACACTTAAATCAGATAAGTTATGTTATAATTTTGTAATTTCATGCTGTATCTATTTCATCACATAGTACACTTTGCTTGTACCTTGCTTGTATTATTAAGTTAAACAGTATAACAATTGTAGATAGACCAATAAATATAAAAACAAACTGAACACAACATAAGCAGATAAAATACAGAAAACTAAATAAAATACTTTTTGAAAGAAAAATTAAATTACAGGCTAAAAACTGTGTCTAACTTCAGCCTATAAGTAACTTTCGCACTGAGTGCTCAAGCATTCGTATTCGTACAAGAAACTTAGCAAGGAGTAACAGACTATCAATCACAATCTGTATAATTTTGAAGGATATTGCTAATCTACTACTCCATATGTTCGAGAAATGTGTCTACTCAGCAACGTAAATAACGAAATGAATGACGTAGAACTGTCAAAATGAAAGCCGTTCCTACTGTTAGTGTTTCAACTACCCCATAGTATGATAAATATTTATAATATATTTTTTATTAATGCTTGCATTGAGCAGATTGTTGTAGTCGATGGTCGTGGAGTCGTGGTGGTCTAGTGGTTAAAACACCAGCCTCTCAAGTATGAGTGTGCGAGTTTGATACTAGGTCAGGCAAGTATCGATGTAACTTTTCTAAGTTATATGTACTTTCTAAGTATGTCCTGGACGCCAATAATTATAAGGTGAAGGAAAACATCTTCTGAAATCGCCAACCCGCATTGAGTAAGCATGGTGATTACGCTCAATCCTTCTCTATATGAGAGGAGACCCGTGCCCAGCAGTGGGACGATAAAAAGGTTGATGATGATGATGATGATGACGATGAGCAGATTATATTCGTGCAAATACGCGAACAGAGTAAAAAATGATGCATATGATATTGTGCGCAAAGGCAGAGGAAAAGTCAAGGCGACCGTTACACATGGCTGGGACAAGATACATTATCTAAATGACCGTCCGTTTACAGTTATGTCACCTCTCATTTAAAATCACAGTGATAGTTAGTGTTGAATATCTCCGCTGATTTGTGTGCTGTGTAAACGTAGTGGACCGCATTCTTCCACTG
This sequence comes from Sesamia inferens, assembly GCA_037179545.1. Classification (NCBI taxonomy): domain Eukaryota; kingdom Metazoa; phylum Arthropoda; class Insecta; order Lepidoptera; family Noctuidae; genus Sesamia; species Sesamia inferens. The sequence goes on along the minus strand of CM073929.1, from coordinate 8,914,575 downwards.
ATCATCTAGCGGCGGCGTGGCGAATGCTCTTCCTTTCGAACTCTCAAGGTAGCGAGTCATGGCCACGATCGATTAACGGGCACGAAAATGAAATTAGTTTAAGTCTTAAAGTAACCCCGGAGGATTTAGGCCTCAAAATTTTTTATTGATAATGTTAGGGAGTCTGCCAGTGAATTATGTCGATGTGCGCCTCCTCGTGATCTGGTCTGGTGGTCTACGAACTCCGCATCTGAAGGTTGGAGATAAATGGTTTACCACTTCTAGCACTTTAATCGGAGAGATATACTCCGAACGCATCATTCTATCACATATTCACTTATAATTTCTAATATATTGCTATCCTAACCTAAATACTACTAAATGTTACACTTGAATCTTGTTCAAAATCTTTCGTGGTAGGCACGCTGCCGCCACAGTGAGTTTAGTAAATTTTATGTAAAAAAAACTGCGTTTTCCTAATAAGGTATGAATGAAGTCGGCGTTTCCTATCTGACTACAGCAAAGCGAGCGTGCCGCGGCAGCGGCCGGCGAAGCGCCAGAAAAAAAATGGTTTTTATTTCTTATTAAAAAAAAAATATTAAAATCTACTTTGAATAAATTAATCTACCATAGTAAATTATGGAATATGGCGCAACAATTTGCGTGATTTTGCAAATTGTTTCGCCATATCCCTTAAAAATGACTTAGAAGGTATAATGTGCGTTATACATTATTAGCTGTGCATAATTAAGCTTTACTTTAAGATAAATAGCAGTACGCTACGAATATAAATTGTACTTAGCTTATTTAGTAATGTTTTGAGTTGAGTATTTTGCTGTGCAATCAGTAATTTTGAAATTAATTTGGATTATTCATAGATACAAAAATTGTTTTTGTTGAACAACCCACAGCTCTGGCAGACCGGGGGCTGCACTTGCATAATGCATACAGGGATAATAGTCGGTTGGTGCCTCTCGTACGCCTTCCAGCGGGCGGAAAACACATGCCAGAAATATGAAAATTATAACACTAAACAAAAAAGTAACAATACAATTATAAGGTGAACTACGAACTAAATAAGCGTAGATATAATTATCACATAAATGATTCCTGTAGGTCAAAGACCGAAAGTAGGTTATCATTATCATTTATTTAAATAAAGAGCAGTACCTGAGTAGTAAACTGACGACTTCTAGTCTTTTATTCTTGATCTGTTCTGCAACCGACTTCTAACTACCCGTAACCACTGTCAATGATACACGAACGATAGGAGAAACCAATGATTTAGCGTACTTTTCAGTGCACAGAGAGGCATCAAGGCGTGATGGGCCCATTCATGATCCAACTGCCAGCATAGCTAAACCTTCAAACGATTCCAATTTAATAACGACATCTGCATCAAGCATACAAGTACTCCTGAACAAGCTTTTTGGAGAGCTACGTTTTATTATTCTTTGCTAGTCTTGACTACAGAATAAATTATGTTTTTCACAAGAACGGGTAACAATCCAAGTTTATCTAAGTAAATGTACTTACGTAAGTAACTTTGTAATAACTTAGTCTTGAAACTTCAGCATCTTCTGCCGGATCACTAAGATATTTTTTTTTTGTGTATTGTTATTGTAGGCAAAGGAAGTATTGAGTAAATGAAGTATTATGAGTTTCGACCTGAAGACACGGTAGAGCATACGATGCCGACCCGACTTGGGTAGAGCACCGCCGTGTCCTCTTGGCGGTGATCGGCAGCGATCTCTCGCATCCGACCCTGATCCAGGCCATGGTTTGGAGCAAGAGTGCATGGCTGGCCATCACTTCCTGCGAAATAGTGACGCTGGCAAAGGAGGAGGCGGAGAGCGTTAGAGCCCTCATGCCGACTCCCTGGTCGGGAGACAACATCGAACTCCCCCCAGCCACGTGTGCCTCAAAGAGATGTCAGCACATCGTGACAGGGTTCAAGAGGATCGATGCCTCCTTTTTATTTTATTTTTTTGTTCCGGGGTGGAAAATCCTCAATGGATGTCCGCCGCACTGAGGTGGGCGACGGTGTCTGTCAGACTCCTACTGACTAAAAACCACCCCGGTGTCTATCCGGTCACGTGCGCATGCAGCCGCGGGAGTCCCTGATTCTGCCGCGGCCCCACACGGCGGTAGTGAGGTGTTAAACTACCCCGTGCATCGCCTCTGAGGCGTACGCCGACAATCGCGCGCCTCCGCCTCGGGGCCCAACGAATAGGGGACGGAGACTTCCCCATGTCCCTCGCCCCTGGACCCATTCATGGGGGCCGGAAGAGGGCGTTATCCGCCCTTCCTCGGCACCCGGTGCGTCTTCTGCGGCCTGGGAAGGAAGTTGAGATCTCTCTCTCCCTCCTCCCTCCTCTCTGCCTCCTGGGCCAGGTTTGCGGGTTGGGTAAATAAGAAACCGTGGCCCTGGCGCACAGGCAAGTAAAGAGACATGGGTGGGTTTTAGTCAGTAAAAGTTTGACACGCCCTGCTCCACCCGGAGCGGGAGAGGCCATTTGATGACTTCTCATTCCTAACAAACTACTCGGTGGTAGGTCATAACATCGGCCGCCGGCAGAAGTCACCACCCACCAGACAAAGCCTTGCCGCTAAGCGATTTGTCGTGTTCCGGAATGATGTCTGGTGAAGCCGTTCGGAGGATGGGTTTGAGCAGTTGTGTTGCGATGTGTGCCGGGTACGAGGCGCCTAATGTTGTTATGTTGGGAGTTTGGTCGTGGAGGGTCTTCAGATCAATCTCCCTTTGGCGCAGCATCGTTGGTCGTGTTGTTGGGTTTAACATTGCATCACCTCGCTCAACTGCCGTCTTCCTTCCTATTCGCTCAGTTTTTCTGAGTGAATAGTGCTTATGTATAACCTCGACGAATCGATAAGAGACAAACATCAACTTAGTTTTAACATTAACAGAACCTTGCTTAAGACTTAAGCATTATTTAAAAATAATTGCAAGCAATCAAATGCCTTCGAACAAGTTTTAAGTAATGCTTCAGTTTTTTCTTCTTCTTCAGCTCTGTAATACGCACTTAAGCCCCCTTATTCATAAATGTTGCTTAAAGTTAACTAGCTATAAGCGATTGTTTAACCATACATTTTAGACGTTTGCACATCACTTAACTTTAATCATCGTTTGTGAATAAACCCCTTAATCACTATGGTGTTTTTTCATAAACGATGACTAAAGTGAAGTGACGCTACAAGGACAAAAATGTATGGTTAAAGAATCGCTAATCACTAGTTAACTTTGATCAACCTTTATGAATAACGGGAAATATTGAATATGAAATATGCAGGGGTCTGTCTAGATCACCGCAATCAACAATGTACGATACAATAGTTCTGCGGCGGTGATTTATTTTAGGTAATTATTTTAAAGAAAAGGCTTTCTCTGCTTTTAAAAAAACGATTGTCCACTTCCTGGATATAATGTTATCCCCATACATTTCGGCTGTTCTAAAATCTGGGACCGCCCCAGATTTTAGAACAGCATTAATGCAGATAAATCAGTTGACAATAAATTTTCTCGTGAACTTTGGTGTAAGATAGATTTCTCGGGCATTTTGTCTTTCCGTTCTTGTAGGTTTCACTATGAAACAATACAGTTAATTTTGTTTTATCTTCGAAGGATCTTTAGTAGACTCCATTATTATATATCAAAGTTTTATGTTTCTTACATAACATTTTATAATGTAAGAGAGATCGACAAAAAGATTGTAAGTTAGTCTTTGTATCATATTAACTATCTGCTTAACTGCTGTCCGCTGACTTGAACATAGTTTGTATAGCTTCCAAATAAGCTGGCTGCAGTTTAATACCAGCATTCTACTTGGAGTAATTCATTAATATACATTAATAATAATTATTATTGGAATATAATATTATTAGCAGGGATGAAACCACAGAGGGGGACTATTTGCTTAGTGTTTTTATCCCTGCTAATAATATTTTAATTTTCTATATCTCCATTTTTTTTATATAAATTATAAACTAGCGCTTTACCACAATCCCGCCTGATGGTAAGCATTGACGTAATCGATGATGGTAAAGCGCACTAGTTTATTAAGAGCCTATTCACTCTAGCCTTGAAGACACTCAAATTGTAGTCCGACGGAAACACCGCCGCTGGCAAATTGTTCCAGTCCCTCGATGTACGCGGTATGAAAGAGGAGGCGAAACGCTTCGTCCGAATCGTAGTGGTAACAATGTAAGGGTGGAAACTCGCCGTGCGACCGGTCGTCCGATGGTGGGACGGAGATGGGGGAACTAATTCATGCAAGTCCTTCGCACACTCACCAAAATGAATCCTATAAAACACCGAAAGGCTGGCTACTCTACGCCTGTGCTCTAGGCTTTGGAGACCGTTTTGAATTAAATTATACTTTCGCACAAAGAAAATGTACTGAGGCGGACTTAATGCCTTAGGCATACTCTATCAGTCAACCACGTGTGGTGTCAGGATTTTAGGAAATTCTAAATCTTTAATGTTTATTAAATTAATAAACAAATACAATAAAATCTATTTATTTCAGGCAACATGCCCATATATTGTTAGTGTACATCTTAAAAACTATGTTAGTATTAAATAAAAAGAATTAATTAAGGTATTTACCTCCCTCTGGGGCACCAAGCACACGCACTTGTGCTTGAACCCAGTACCGCAGAAGGGGACTATCCAGCTTGTGGCTGAGCACGTTCAGAATGGTGTTGGGGCTCCCACGCGTGCCAACATCAGCGATGCAATGTGGCGCTGCAGCAGCGTGTGAAAGCCGTCTGTGTGCGCGTGCGCAAACATCGCAGACGCAGTACACCCTGAACGCATTATTTAATTTTATTTTATAATTATCAAAAATAAAATCAATTTATTTCATACAACTTTGGCTTAGATTGGGAGGAGTCTCTAGGCATAGAAATGCCCGTAGTTGAATTCTCTGCCTTTCCCTTAAGTTTCAAATATGTTTCTTCACAATAAAAACAGAAAAATGAAATAATGCCCGAAAATGTCAAGGCTCTTGTTCTCTTAAAATTAATGTGGCAACAAAAGCAGCCGTCGTCAGTTCGCACGATCGAGCGGTCAGAGCCACCGTGTTCTCGCTGATCTCGGCCGGCGCCCGCTCGTCCATACTAATGGACACCTAACTGCGGAACCGACAACCGCAGGATAATCGACTTTGTAATTAGATGGATCCCGTTACATAACACTTTTTTGTTTTGAAATATTATCAGAAGTGTGAATGACGATTTTGTTAGAATTTAATTTCCAAAACAGACACACTTTTTGGCGTTTATATAATATACACTGAATAGAATAAAATAGAATATAATACTCTTTATTATGTACACCATATAGATTAGAGAACATAAGTATAAATATTATACAAAGGGTGACACAATGAGCGGTCTTATCGCTAAGAGCGATCTTTTACAGAAAACTTTTGGATGGAATACTAAGGGGAAGGACAGAGAAATAATGTAGGTAGTTTACAGTGTACTATTTACATAGATTATATAATAAAATATGTACGTTAAGTGTATTATACTAGTTTAAATAAATACATGATCACAGCTAATCCCGAAACTAAGGGACAATGCGGCGACTCCCATTTGGGTGAGATATGGGTGCAGTCACCTCACAACGCAAGCGGATATTTCATCTAATTAATAAACATCATACAAGAACAAATAAAAAATAATGATATGCTTAAAGAGAGAGGTAGTGCTTTTTATTATAGTTTTAAAAGTGGATAGAGTTTGAGCACGCCTTACGGACACGACCAAGTCATTCCATAGCCGAACTGCTTGTACTGTAAAGAATTTATCATAGAAACTAATGGAATGCATCGGCATTTCTAATTTCAGGTTTTACGATGACCTCAAATATCTATTATGTGTATCGATACGATGAGAGGGATAAACGCTTTATACCTATCTATCAAACCATGCCTAAATTCTAGTTAAGTAGTTCTGTGATTAATTGTCAAAAATAATATTTAAATTTAGTTCCTCCTCTTTTTCCCAAAAGATTATTATATGAGGATAGATCTGGGTTATGCTGCATCTAATTTATAAGAGCATTATTTAGACAGTTCAGATTAGTCGTTCAACATCAACTCTGCGGTCACACATTCGGCACTGTTTTGTCAGACCAGACTGACCATCAGACCTGACCGTCAGTCAGATCACCTCATGAACTGCAGGCATTATCATAATGCTGTTGATTACTGTCGAAATTTCTCTTTTTTGAGATTGTTACATTTTGTTTAAGCTGAGACTCCACTGTCCGTCTGTCCGCCCGTCTTTCTGTCTATCACTAGGCTCTTTTAATGGTACGAATCATAAGAAAATAGGTTAACTGTTAATTATAACTTTAAAGTTTGGCTCCCTAATTGTAATCGTCAATTAGCATTCACTCACAATCACAGCCTGACTTCACACATTCTTGAATATAGGCTTCTCTTTTTCTGCCAATCACTACACTCCTGTGTCAGCCTTATTACAGAGAGTTTTTGCCCACGATAGCAATAATTTCTTCGCCACTAGACGATCGATATCTCGTCTTACAGTCTCCTGTTACGTTGTACCTAGATCTGTTGTGCGCCGGGAGGTGCGTGCACCTCAGCTATTCTATACTGCACAATGTAGAACGAAGGCTGGGGTGCGGGCCCCTCTCCGCCAATTGTTTGAAACATATAACTCTCAAATTTCTGAAATTGATATTTTCGAACTATCAAAAGCTAAATTTAAAAAAATGGTTTCCCAATCTCTTGCAAGTCACCTATAGGTCGGCTGTTTTTTTCAATCTGTCCTTTCAATTCAGTATTTTACTTTTATAAATTACCTTTTAACTTTTCTTCTATTGCATGCTTTCGTTCTCTTAGTCCGATGTCACTTTGTGGACAATAGTGTGGATTATACGTTTTCACAACTATAATTGTATCTACTTTATGTAAATGCTGTACTGTAAACTGTTTTTTGTCCCAAACAAATAAAATAAAATACAATAAAATATCACACAACCTTAAAATAGAAAACTGCAGTTGTTACATGTAAAATAACATAATCTAATGACAGTGGCGACGATTTTTTAGTTCAAAAACTAAACTGAAGTTTAGATCATCTTTTTCTTTCTATTACATTAAGAAAAGGACAGAAAATAAAATATTAGTGTACGAGTCAGCCATCGTACATGACACGCGCACATTACCTACATAGATCAGCAGCACCGCCTTGCACAAATTATAGTGTAAGGCGACAGTACACGATCAGCCTTCAAAGACTGTACTCATTTACACATTCATATATTGTTAGTTACGAGTTAGTTAAATAATCAATAAAGCATCATATTTGGCTATCTGTGACTATCATTCAAGTTAATAACCAAGCTGTGTGCGAACCATTCAGCAGCGCATACAATTAGCTTAGTCCTGTCAAATTAAGATATTCCATAGACTAATTTGACATGACTTATCTATCTAACATTTATCTTCTGTCTTCTTCTTAATGACATAGAATAAAAAAACGATGCTATTGTATTTATAAATTTGATTTAGTTTGTTCACAGGGGCATCGAGGCCATTATCCAATATAAATCGACTGAATACAGTTTAGATTGATCGTTGCACTCATCCCCATTCGAATCAACTCTGCGGTCACACATTCGACACTGTGTTCCTATTCAGTCGCGTTTAAAATGGCAGTCAACCGGTAAACCACCAAAATGTAATTAAACAGAACGGATTACGTCACAATCTAATTACTTAGCACCTGTTTTCCGTAGCCGAAAGGATTACATGAGTTTTGGTTGGCGTGTGCTTGAGCTAAATTGTTGAATGTTAGCTGTGAAAATAAGGTAATTGTTAAGGTTTAACACTTGGGATGTGGGCGATGATTTTGTTCTCGTAATAGGTGAGATAACAGTTGCAAATAGGTGGAAAGACGCTACGTCTGGACTGACTACATATTATAATAATTATAATTAGTGCTCTTTGAGATATAACAGTCTTACAGACAGAGACATAACTTATAATTAATCATTGATGATAACCGCTACAGCTATAGAAAATTAGACACACCACGGAATTACGATAAAAGAAGCAACTGCTTCATACATTGTGTTCGTATATTTGAATAAAGTAAACATATGAATGCTTCCTTCTCGTCCAAAATATTGCAGTGTCTCAAGACCAAAGTCTTCAACTAGTGTGTTGCCATTGATAACACATGAAACTGAGACGTGGTCGCTAACAATGGGCCTTATAGGAAGCTCAAGGTCACTCAAAGGGCTACGGAGAGGGATATGCTTGAGGTTTCACTGCATGATCAAATTAGAAATGAGGAGATCCTCAGAAGAACGGGAGGTTACTCCCGTTATGTGGGTTACCACATAGCCCGAAGAATAGCAACACTTAAGCAGTGGGCCAGGCACATTGCCCGTAGGAGCGATGCCCGATGGGGCCAACAGGTTCTCGAGCAAACTAATCAGTAAATCAGACTCCTACTTATATAAAATAAATAAATGGAATGAAATTACATAATTCCAAAAAAGTTATAAACACATATGAGTTCACCCGCGTATGTTTTGTTCTCTGCGAGATCAAAACAGAAACCAGAAGAATCAAAGTCATTGACATAGCTCTTCGAGTTGCTAAAGTTAAGTGGCGTGGGTGGGGCACATTGATTGTAGAACCAATGACGGATGGAGCAGTAAGGTTCTGGAGTGGCGGCCACTTGCCGCAAGACGCAGCGTAGGGAGGCTCAAAAGAAGGTGAACCGATGACCTGGTGAAGATCACCGGAAGCCGATGGATGCGGGCAGCATAAGGCTGGTCATTGTGGAAAGCCTTGGGGGAGGCCTATGTCCAGCAGTGGACCTCTTTAGGCTGAAGCAGAAGAAGAAGTTTGATTCCACGGGAATCTCGGGATAAAAATATCCTTAGTATTATTCTTGGTTATAAACTATCTCTGTGCTAAATTTCATCTAAATCCGTTCAGTAGTTTCTGCGTGAAATAGTAGTAAATATTTATACTCACAAACTTTTGCATTTATAATATTAGTTGGATGGAAAAAAAATACTTTAATCCCTTTAGGATAAAGTTTAGTTTACGCTATAACTTCAAACATTTTAATATTTTTTAGTTTTATTAATCACTCGATGAAATCAACCTGGTTACCATTTAAATAAAGTTGGTATTTGTTTAACTTCAAAAAAAACGTCACTTTGAAACATAAATAAAATTTAAATATAGACTTTAAGAAGCACCAAAATCCTTGCTGGGATTCGCCAGAATATTAAGAACTCATTACTCTAAATTCCATGAATAAATGATCTCCACGACGACCGGTCCTGCGGCTCCGCATCCAAAAGACTGAGAGTAACCGACCTTTTTTTTTAGGGATGGGAAATCATAAAATAACCTCTCCCACTTTGGGCGGAGCGGAAGGGCGTGTCAGAATTTTACTTACTAAAACCCACCCGTGTTTCTTCACTTGCCTGTGCGCCAGGGCCACGGTTTCTTTTTTAGACAACCCGCAATCCTGACTCAAGTGGCATCGGTGTTCGTGGACCCCGTCACGATATACTGACATCTCTTTGAGGCACGCGTGAAACACGACGCGCCATTTACTCGGGCCAGGTCATTACTGGGCGACAAGCTACCCACTGCTTACCACCCGCAGGCCCGCACCTACGGTGGCTGGGAGTTCGTACTCGTCTTCCGACCAGGGCGTCTCCTGCGGCGGCTAGTGGCGTGAGGGTGCTGGTATTCCCACATGCCTCCTCGTATGCCTCACGCGCTCCGCCTTTGCTAGCATCACTGCTTCGCATTAGGAGGTGACGGCCTGCCATGCACTCTCTCTCCCAACCATGGCCTCGACCAGGGTCGGACACGAGAGATCGCCGCCGATCGCCACCACGAGGACACGGCGGTACTCTACCCAAGTCGGGCAGACCTCCACCGAATGCTTGACCGTGTCCTTAGGGCGATTCACACAATAGCGTTTCCTACCGCCTTATCCGGAACAGGAACCTCCCGAAACAACCGTGTCCGGTGAGGGCCTGCGTCACGCAGAAGGTGAGGGCACCCTGGCGCCTCTCTAGCCACTCCTCAAAGAGCCACCACCGCTATTGTAGCGTGTCCAAACCGACATAGCCTGAAGAATTGCAACACACGGGCCGAACACATTGCCCGTAGGACCGATCCATAATACTAAGGGGCTCATAAACTGGACTCGCGTATAGCCAACGTGGGCTTACAGCCTGATTTCTGTCATTGAGAAGGCCTTTGCTCCAGAATTGGGATTATGAGATAGTTATGATAAGCGGTGTAACGATTGCTGCTATTTTTATTGACTGCTTACCATCAGGCGGGATCGCGGTCAAGCACTTCTTTATAATTAGTTTTTTTTTATATCTGAAACCAGAAACACGCGTCCAGTGTTTTTATGTTACGAATTTTTATACAAAATTTTACTAATGAAAAATCACAAAGTTATGAGATCTTTGTGGTACCTGGTTGTCCCATGAAAAATATGGCCATTGCGTCGCTCACACGCTCGCGTCTGCATCGATGCAGCGTCATCTTACGTTTATTCTTAATAATTTCTGTTTGTACTGTAATTAACTTGTGATAATATTTGGTTTGGTTGGTGATAAGATAACGGTCTAGTGTAGGTAGATATTAATTTGTTATTTATTATACACTTTACTTGTAAATGCAGCCGTAAGTGATAAATTGCCCCGTCCCACTGAACTGAACCTGAACTCTTTAAGTCTTCGTGAAAAGAAAAGAGAAACAAACAATAAACTAGTAAATTCAAGGATCATGTTGAAACAAAATATTAAGTAATAGGGTAGTTGACTAAAAAATACTAATTAGTCCGTCAGTCAGACTACCAAAAAATACTAGACACGTATTTTTTCTTTTTTCATATAAACAAAAAATGAAGACGACACAGTGCGTTGAAAACTCGTGTGACGTCACTGCACACTACACTTTTTAGCGAGCAGTGACGTCACCAGCCACTCCTGATCTTTGATGCCTTTTATATTTGTTATTTTTTATTGATTTGATAAAACAAAATATTCGTATCCAATATTTCTCTCTGAATAGCGGATTAAATGGAATCATTTTTTTTACCCAGGAAGCATTGTAATGTTTAAGGTAAACTAATAAATAATTCTTGAATCTTATGACTTTCACATTGATTCCCGAAGAAATCAAACAGAAATATTAATATTGCTGATCATAAACAAAATTAGCTTTTCTACGAAAACTTAATTACTTATAAAAAATAATTACTTATTGAATATTCTGAAATAAAGTCCACATTTGAATAGTTTTAAAATAATAATATGTACAATTGATTAGTAGGATTTATGTAATATTCAACACTATTCACTGCATAGATCTAGTTGTTTAGCAATAATAATGTTAAATGAATAAATACATGTCACTATGAATCTGTTGATCAACTCGGGTGCCTCCTACATCCGAGTTGATCAATAGTTTGCAGATGTAGCGTGCAGTGTCCAACGACTTCTATTAACACACATCAAGAAGAAGCGTTGACATAAGCGTAAATAGTTTATTTTTCGTATAGAAAACCCATTTATTAATTATCCTAAATAAGTTCCAATTAAAGTTAAGTTCTTATCTTCAATAGCCGCTATAGAATCTGTTCTATAACATTCCCTACAGCATTTATAAAAATACTTCTAAAACCATACTTTATGCCCGAAATTGGTTGTAAAAATAATCCGCGAATCTTCTCAAGTATCCATATTGGATATAAAAGAATATTCATTCAGGCCGAACCCATCAATCAACGTCTAAAAACAGATAAAATAAAAACATAACGACATAGCTGTCGTCGGTTGGATATGTAATTCAATTTGGACGCGAACCAAAATTGTTTTGTTTTCAATATAAAATAGTTGAACGATTGAAATCGTGTTATTGTTTCATTTTTGTATTGTTTGTAAAGGGTACTTTTGTTATTTTTTAAATGATTCATTTCTGAATACTGAATAGCTGTTGTTTCGAAATACAGTAAAATGTAGTTGTCAATTTAAACAAGTTCTACCTCGTGTGTTGAAAAATGCGTTGCAATTTAGGAAAAAGAAACTCTTTCAAAATACTTCTGACACTTTGTGGTAATGATTGTTAATATTGACAATAAATTGTTTTGACTGTGTCATGCATTGAAATTTTTCCAATACTAATAATTTATTGTTTCTTTATGTTCTCTGCACTAACTCTCAGCGTCTCTGTCTCTCATACATATATGTACTACATAATTACATAGTATACTACATAGCATTGAATATCATATTACCTAGATGTAACCTCTTTGCATATCGTAACTTATAGGTATGAGAACTGTTATGCACGTATAGCACGTTCGCAAATCAATAAAGTTCCTTTAACCAAATTTAATTTTTTTTGTGGACATATCATAGCACTAAGAAAATTTTAGTCAAAGGTATGATCAAATCTATTCCGCTATTCAAATTAGCTGGAGAATCAACTCTTTCAACTTCAAAATTATATTAAAAATGTCTGCAAAAGCTCTAATGCTTTAGCTGGGAGGACGTGCCATAGCAAACTCCTCAAAATCAGAATTGTCTGTAAGAAAAACTTAGTTTTTTATTCTGTTTACCTAGTTATGTTATGTGCTGCTGTTTATTTTTAAAACAAATGAACGTAATCTAATTCTTTACAACTGAAAGTAAAGTAGGTAATTAACATAACAAAATAAAGAAAACAACTTGTAGATCGTTTGTTGATCCACAACTGTGTACAAGTAAAAATAGTCGTCCATTTTCCCATCACACCATTCGATTCTCCGATCTCCGTATCAGTCTGTAATACATATAAGCGCACTTCCTTCAAGTAATTTTCCACTTGATCAGTCTACTGACATTTTTTCCTCCTTTTTTCTGTTTCCTTATACCAAGCCAAGTGTAAAATTATTGGCCTGCTAAGAATTCTAATAAAAGTTAGATAGATCAAGGTAGTAAGACCAAGTGGCTCTTGACCTTAGTCGATACTGAAGTGGGAGGGGTTGACGATGGTACTTGATTTAAATACAGCAGCTATTACGTGATCTGAATGGTAAACTCTCTTGTTTCTTTGTTTTTGTTTATTGCCTCCAAGATGTAAAGTAATTAAATCAGCAACTGTCTGAGATTAGAATAACGATTCGGCTGTTTTTGAATTTCTTTGAAATCTTATTTGAATTTTCTCCAATATTGTTAGATTTCGCTGGTAATTATTTACTGCTCTTCTTTTGTTTATTGTATTATTACTATTATAAAACTTATAAAAAATAAATGCTACTAAACATTATTTAGAAAATTATGCAAAATAACTTTTAAATTTTTATTCACTTAAGGTACCGATTGAGCAGTAGTAAATCGACCGATAATTTTGTCTTCATAATGTTTACAAAAACTCTATAGAGTTTGTCTTTGAATGAATCTAAATTATAAATAAATAAATCAAAAAACCTCTGTTTCAATAAGAAGGCTTCAGTTATTCATTGAGAGATTGTTGGAAGTAAAAGTCTGTTATTATCAGCCGTTTTCAATTACAACCCTCTCAGAAACCTTGTTATTTAGACCTTTATAAGGCTGTTACTTCTAATGGGCGAAGCGGGAAAGATTGATTATGTTTTCATTGGCGGATATTTTGTTCTTAAATTTTATTTGGTTCTGAACATATTTAGTTATACAACATATAATGGAGAGGCTATATTCTAAAGACTCGGCTTCTTTAGTTGATATCAATCGATATTGGAAGGATAAGTTTAAAATCAAAATCAAAACATATATTTCAAATAAACCACTTACAGTTAGTCAGTAAGGTGAAGCTAGTCGCCCATTCCAAAGAGTAGGTATCTATATAGAAGAACGGGTAAGAAACTCCATGGATACTCTTTTAAATTATCGAGTTATTGATAGAAATATTGATTACATCATTCATGTTGAAATCAACCGTGTGAGAACGATGCAGAAACATATTGTACGCTAAGAGCGTCCATTATGGAAAACATAAAAAAAAACTACAATTCAGAAATCAATAAAAAAAGACTAACCCTACAAATAGATGCTTTACAGTAACTACATTGTGCTGATACGTTTGCCATGCAATTATACAATATTAAGAAATTGAATCTACAGAATGCAAAGATAGTTTTGTCCAAGTTTCAGCAGCTCCAACAGTGTTCCCAAATACTAAGTTTAGCTCCTGTGTAGCTGTACCAATGCCAAACACCCCTATCAGCGATGTAATTCCGAAAACCTTTAACCCTACATCTGATATATTATCTTATATTAGATGTAGGGTTAAACTTATCCCCATTTATTTATTCACCACACCAGCCCCAATTCCTTTGTCCACAAACTAAATTAAATTTAAGTTCAGTACACCTTTTTCATTCTACTTTATTAAGAAAAGGACAGCAGATAAAGTGTTAGTTTAGACCTGTCAAATTAGTCCGCTCCTGACGTAAATTGACGTATTTTTCGTCGCCATGTTGATAATCGCTTCTAAACTATCTATGGAGTAACTTAAATTGACAGGATTAAACTAAAATGTTATCTTCTATCCTTTTCTTAATGAAATAGAATGAAAAAGATGCACTGAACTTAAAATTAGTTTAGTTTGTGATTATATCTTTATCTTTATATCCATATCTTTTTTGGAAAAAAAACGTGGCCCCTACACACTTGGAATTTCTCCTGTGTCGTGGGTGCGTTTACAAACATATATTATAAACTCAAATACTCAAACAACCAGACCCGGAACAACCACTTGTAGGTCATACAAACACTGCACGCTAATCGTGGAGTCATTAAAAATGCATGCAGGATAACATTTAAAAAATATCTGACATGTTTACCACCTAGTGTAGCGTGCAAATATTATAAAAAATTATTATAATTTCAAGTCATAAAAAAAAATGTCGGAAGTAGAAAAATAAATAATATCGCAAAAAAATCTATGTCAATATAAGTGCTTCTGTCAGATATTCATTAATATTATGATAAGATTCGCCAAATAAATAATACTTTAGTCGAAGATTTAACTGTGAATTATTTAGCTCCCTCCAACTTTAAGACAACTTATTATAAATAACACAAACACATCACCTTATCGTGATTGAAACCTACGTAGTACGGTGACACGTACGGTTTGTTATGATTTGAATAATTATAAAACGTAAACTTTGACATCAACCCCTTTTTTGTTCTCTATGAGAAATCATCAAATGACCAGATCCCGCTCTGGGCAGAGCGGAAGAGCGTGTCAGACTTTTTCTGACTAAAACCCACCCGTGTTTCTTCACTTGCCTGTGGGCCAGAGCCACGGTATCTTCTTTAAAACAATCCACAACCCTGACTCAGAGGGCAACGGTCTTCATGGACCACGTCACGATGTGATGACATCTCTTTGAGGGTCGCGTGAAACACGACGCGCCGTCGACTCAGGCCGTCACTCCCACATGTGAGCGAGGGCTTTGCCTCCAGATACCACGGCGGCAATCCGGCATGGCGGAGGTCGTGCGGTATCCCCGAATCAGCCGAATGGCCATGACCCTCTGGGGAGCGGTAAGGCCTCCAGCTGGTCGCTTCCTTAGCGACAGTGCCCACACCGGCGCCATGGCCCATGCACCACACGGCCCCCGCCTAGAGCCTCCGGCAGGAGGCGTTTGGTCCCTCTAGATTGGGTAGAAGCCACCTCAGGGCAGTCCCGGCCCGTTCCAGTCTGGGAGCCAAACGTCGGAAACCCTCGCACACCCTTAGACTACACCCTTAAGAGTATGAGGTAAAATCATTCATTGTGATTCTTTATCAGTTGTGTCAGTGACTATGCATATTTGCTCCAAGTTATATGTACTTTCTAAGTATATCTTGGACGCCAATGACTGATTATAAGGTGCAGGAAAACGTCTTGAGGAAGCCTGAAATCGCCAATCTCAAAACAAAATATAAATTTATAATCTTTCTTTACACTAAATCCATCGAAAGCTGGTAGGATATTTCTCTGTAATAAATAGTAACCTCTTTCCGCCTTCTGTTTATAACTTCAACATCGAATCATCTCAGTTGCTGAACATTGTTTTAGGTTTGAACTTAGTTGATCCGGCGGGCGGAATAATCCTGTCGACCGTGATGTACTTCTATCTCTGTAATTGAAATATAAAGCATCTTTCGACAGTATTGAGGGTGAAATTTAACCATATTTTGCTCTAGAATTTGGACAAAAGTAATGGGAAATCAATTGTTTGGAAGATTTGAAGATCATGTATTATTCTTTTCGACAACTGAATGCGAAAAGGTATAGAGAAAAGACAATAAAAAGCAATCGTATGTTTCTTAATTCTTCCATCTCCGTTCCATCATTAGATGACCTGTCGTACGGCGAGTATTCACCCTTACGTTGTTGATACCACTACGATCCGGACGAAGTGTTTCGCTTAGTATTTTATACCGCGTATATTGAGGGACTGGAAAAATTTGCCAGCGGCGGTGTTTCCGTCTGACTACAATATGTCTTCAAGTCTAGAATCCATGTCACATGGCGTGATGGTGTGCAAATATTTTAGGTATGTATGGACGACAGCAGGTCAAGCTGACCCAAACTGCCAAATATTCGCAATCAACCTTTAACCTTAATGCTTTAGAGATTGATAATCTAATAAAGAAATCTGACAGACTGTAGTAGCCTAATGTGCTGTCATTTGTACATAATGTGTACATAAATTATTACTATGGAATCGATGATTTTAAATTTTACACTTATACATCAGATATCGAACCCAACTCAAAACATTTCTTAATTTCTTGGTAATTTGTCTGTCATCCGAAGAAGGAAAGGTCGATTTAATTTCACAAACATTACTATTTCTAATAGGTATACAATATGTAAAGAAAACCCTGTCCGATCCATGAAGGTATTGTTAGGTATCGATAACTGATTCTACTAATGCTTACAAAGCCGGACTAAAATCAAAAATAAAATCACCCTAAAAAATCAATATTATTTCCCAAAAAGAGGTAACTTAATATGTATTAAGTTACCTCTTTTTGGGAAATAATATTGATTTTTTATGTGTGCGGTAGGCAATATAAGCGCGGGTGAAGGGGAACAGGACATGCGGCACGCGGTCGCATCGCTACTCGTTCATAATAATAGCGTCAAAAATGGTGTTGTCGCTTTTTTTTAAAATACCAAATTTTGGGGAAGTTAGAATTAATTCGCGGAAAAAATAGATTATTTCAAAATTCATTAGTATTTTTACTATCATGATTATGTAAAATATCATATTTTATTTGGTTATGTCTTTACCTAACCTTTATTATCATTATGAGTCGAACGGGGTTTTCATTACATATACACACATCAAAAGTGTCTAGGGATCAACATATATTTTTGCAATAACTTTTCTCCTGATTGATATTAATTAAAATTTTCTTTAAGGATTCATCAAATAAAGTGTTTTCGTTTGTCACAGTAACGATAAACCAAGTCACCTTTGCATTAATAAAGAAATTTGCCATTTTCCTAATAAAGGGATATTTGACATTTGAACCACTAACACAAAAGTTCGAAAAAAAGACTGAAATAACAGCTTTCTCTAAAATTTTATTGGGTAACTTAAACAATTAATAATCCGTGTTTCTACCGCGAACACTAACAACACAAGAACATCGGTTTGGCATACTCAAAATGAGTTCATCCAAATCACGCTGTGGAATGGCCGCCCATGTTCGTTGCAACAACAAAAAAAGGTCTTCTTGCGACTGGATACCCTCCATATTCGGCAGAGCTCTTCTCTGCAGCATATCCCATGCATGCTCAATCGGGTTCAAGTCTGGCGACTGAGCAGGCCAGGGCAGGACATTGATGTTAGCTGCGGCGAGAGTCTGTCTTACAACTCTTGCGGTGTGCGGTCGTGCATTATCATGCATTAACCGAAATAAGGGACCGATTTGCACTTGTAGAGGAACGATGACGTCTGATACAATCGTCTCAGCATAAATTTGAGCGTTGAGGTTGCCTCTGATCCAAATCAACTCAGTTCTTCCGCCGATCCAAATACCCGCCCATACCATGATGGTTCCACCACTATAAGGATGGACTTCCTGGCAGGATTTTAATCGCTGTTGGCGTCCAGGGGTTCTCCAGTGTCGTATACGTCTTGTATCCGGTCTCATACCAAAACGAGACTCATCAGAAAAGCACACGAAACGCCATTGTTCTTCTGCCCAATTTCTGTGTTCAAGAGCCCATTGATATCGAATCCTACGATTGTGCATTGCTATAGGTGGTACCCGTAGCGGTCTTCGGGAATGAAGGTTCACTTCATGCAAGCGGTTTCTGACTGTTTGGTCGCTAATTAAGTTCCCTGAAGAGTGATGAAGCCTCACGGCTAACATCATGGCGGTTATTGTTGGAGCTCTTCGAGTTAAGATTTGAATGTATCGGTCTTGTCTCCGTGTGGTGCAGCGATACCGTCCTCCATGGCGCTCAGCCACGGTACCAGTGCTTCGGTAAGGTGTCCAAAGTCGACTGATAACACTCTGACTTGTATTCAGAGCTAAAGCCACAGTACGTTGCCGGGAACCAGCTTCTATCATTCCCACGGCTCTGAGCATTTCTTCCCTGCTTAAATGACGTCACCGCTCCATAATAACGTTGGTTTTAATCAGTAGTAGGGAAACAGTAGCACTAATAATGTCTTCAATGCGTTGTATGTTTTTATAGGGAAAATATTGACAGCTGATTTTCATCTTTTACTCGAATTTGATTCACAGTTCCTGATTCAAATTATGAAATGCACCAAAAAGGATCCATATAAATTTATAAAATCATAAATTTATTACAAAGCCACATCTCAATCTCAAGAAATCCGCATAAAAATGCTTGATCCCTAGACACTTTTGATGTGTGTAGTATTATGTAAAGATAATATTGAAGTATGATATTCAATGAAATATTTTTTACAGCTATCGGTAGTTCTGAGATTAAACATTGATTTCAGGCAGAACTTTTGTTATGTAAACATAAAATGTTTATCGGTTGAGTTTGTGTTTTGAACATTAGTTGCATGACAGATGGTAGATGCAGTGATGCACCGTGAATAGTTTGCATTGTAACCAATTTGCTATCTTTATGTCTACATAATATAAATCAAAATCGGTTGAACGCACTGTGGAAAAGGTTTATTGAAAAATATATTGGACCGCGCTCTTGACCTAGATGAACCCATGATGAGAACAACTACATATAGCAAATTGGATGGGAAAGGGAGATTGATCTGAAGACCCTCCACGACCAAACTCCCAACACAACAACATTAGGCGCATCGTACCCGGCACACATCGCAACACAACTGCTCAGACCCGTCCTCCGTACGGCTTCACCAGACATCATGCCGGAACACGACAAATCGCTTGGCGGCAAGGCTTTGTCTGGTGGGTGGTAACTTCTGCCGGCGGCCGATGTTATAGGCCTCCTCTGGCGAGTGGGAGTGGGCCATAATCCACATCGCGGGCCTAGTGTGGATTGGTAGATTTCACGTGTCTTCAAATTTTTATTTCTATGATAATTCTTACCGTTTCCTCGCGATGTTTTCCTGAGTTTTTGAGAGCAGTCAAAATCATACGAATTAAAAAGTCATTTTAAATGAGGCTGAGAATCAGCACTTTTTAAAAGGCAATATTACATAAGACAGTCCCTCCAAAACGCCCGCCCTTCACCACTTCCTAGTGCTTTCGCTGGGAAGAAGAAGTGGTGGAACTAACTCCCCAACAGCACAGCTGTCTGTTCAAAAAACACATGACTTTATAAATAAATATATACGGACAAATCACACAGATTGAGCTAGCCCCAAAGTAAGTTCGAGACTTGTGTTATGGGATACTAACTCAACGATATTATATTTATAATAGTTACATTATAGATAACCATCCAAGACCTAGGACAATCAGGAAAAGATCGTTTTCCATCATGGCCTGGCCGGGGATCGAACCCGGGGCCTCCACGTCGCAGGCAGGCGTGTTGACCGCTGCGCCACGGAGGACGTCGTTTATACAATACTATGTACAGTAATAATTACAAGATAACACAACAACGACGAAATTTTAAACCATATGCCAGCTAGCGACGCCAAAAGACCACTAAAGAAAAAGAAAAAAATAAAACGTCATAAAATGTGTGTATTACATAAAGTGCCTGTCGAAGTTTAAATGTGGATTCGAATCTACAACTCGTAAGATTAGGTCATTTCCCATCCCACGCCATATTTGCTATCACTCTGTTTTGAGACCAGTGAGCAGTGGTGCTGGGTGCTCACTGCTCTCAAACCACTTTTCGCAGTAATAGGAAAGACTTATATGCAGCAGCCGGCTAAGCGATTGAGAAGTGACTGCCTTCAGTTTACCTGCCCGCTTTAAAAGTATTCAAGAACTTGATTTTAAAACTGAGATATTCTTCGATTTCAGGGTAGCAAAATTAAACTAAGAAGTCACCGACTTAATTGCTCAATGTTGCTCTGTAACTTGGCACTGTTTCAAGTTAAAGCTGCAACGCTAACCAGTACAATTAACTGGAAAGTTTACTGAATACGGACAGTTTTTGCAAATCTTTGATTCAAATTGGATTCTATTCAGTTTTGTGTTTCGTTTTAGTTTTTCTAGTTTTAGGAACGAAATTCTTTAATTCGGAATACAATAAATTTTTACTAATGAAATTGTAAAATAATGCGATAGTTTCATACAAAAAAACATAATAATTCATAACTTTTCGTGCGGGGAAGTTATGGAGAAAGATTTTTTGTTGGAAATTACCTCCTTTATTTCCCTGTTTCGTTTGATCCACGACTTTTTGACGATTATGCTCTATGGACATTTTAAAAGTCATTAAAATCATGGCGGATAAAATGCGTTAATTTATGCCAGGCTCTGACTAATCTGAGAGCACTAAACTAATATTTATCTTCTGTAATTTTCTTGATGAGATGGAAAGAAAAGATGCACTTAATTTAAATTTAGTTATGTTGTGATCAAGGGAATGTGCGCTAGTATCTGAGATAAGTTTTAGACGTTTTGGATCGAGTTATCAAAAAACTGTTAAGAAAATCCCAAACATATTTATATTTAAATCATCATCTCAGCGTATAATCCCGGTCGCATCCGCGGCTTTCGCGTTGGAACCCGGGGTTCGCTTAATAATCCCAGTCGCATCCGAAACCTTTTTCCAGCCCTGAAGTCTGGGGTCGCTTTACCACTCTAATTGCTGATTTTGGCGAAACTTCGACATTTTCCATGAAGCGACTGCCGTCTGACCTCCACAACCCGAAGGCGATATCGAAGCATTGCAGCTAGACCAATTGTTGGACTTTTGAGGGCTCCAACAACTCGTAACGATTGCCACTAGATGTTTCGGCTTAACGTGCTTTCCGAGGCATGACCAGACCAATGCAATTATTCATATTCATGGATACAAATATTTGCACTGCGAACCCGCGCCTCCTTGCGCAGCGGCCGCGTTCGCTACCGCTACGCCACGGAGGCTGTCAAATATATTTTGTATTTATATTCAAATATCGATAAAAATTGCAAGCAATACTTTAGAAATCGATAATCGATAAAAAAAAAACTTTTAATATAAATTTGCAGTCTCTTTGAAGGGCCAAAAACTAAGCTACTGGCTGTTATAAATTCTTTGAAAGACTCGACGAATACATATATTTGTAAAACTGATTGGGTCACTTAGAATTAATAACTTTTAATACAAACTGACAAACCTCTAACAGATTTATAAAAGAGTCTTCAAGTATCTCAGTTTTGAAATTTATAGTTTTATTAATTGTTTAATATCGGTAGACATTTAATGTAGCGTAGAGTAATAAAGATACAATACTTTCATAATGTAAACGAAAATATCAATGACTTAAGAGTATTAATTTTAGCAAGAGGTACTCCGAGAACATACAACGCATCACCGCTTTGTGAATAGCTGCGCTAGCCTATGAAACACTACGCTAAAGTCCACCGCGCCACAACAATCTACGCTGGGCTTGGAAGCTTTATTTTAAGCTACGCTAAGCTGCTCTGCGTTACGACGATCTATAACTAGCTATGCCAAACTAGGACAAACTACGATGCAGTACAAGTAACAACTCACAGGACTACGCCGCAATACGATTCCTTACAACGCGCTGCACCAAGAAACCCGCACTACAATGAAGCACTTGAGAGAGTTGATAAATAATTCTCTAGTCATCTCAAATTTATTATAATTACTAACTTTAAACTTGAGGGAACACAATACACCCGCATGGCTCGATTGAAGCTTAAGCTACGCGTGCTAAAGTCGGTTTGTGCAAGAATAAGAATCTATCACATATCAAAAACCCTCCGTGCTTCGGAGTACGCATTAAGCCGTTGATCCCGGGTAATCAGAAGCCCACAAGTTTCTAATCACCACTCTCACCAAGTGGTATCGTGGTACTGACTAACTGGGTTGTGGTTGTTAGATAAGAATGTGCAGTTTTTAGCCTGCCATCGGACGCGTCACCAGGTGGCGGATAGGGGAACGGCCCCCAGATATGGGGGTTACCGGTTTCTGGCGCGGACCAAAATCAGAAGTGGGGACCGCTTCGGTGTTCACACGTGCGGCGGGTCGGCTACCACTCCAGGTGGCTGACGTGACCCGAACTCCGGGTCACCGTCGGGCTACCCGGTCTCCTCATTGAGAGGAGCTGGGGGCCCCGTTTGCATCCGTGCAAACGAGTGGGGCTAAGAGGAAGGACACCTCGCTAAAAAACTCTTGCCTGCTGCGTCTTCTCGCACAAGAAGACGTACCCAGCCCGGCCCTTCCGTATGGGGGGCCACTGTGGGCCCGCCTTTTGGCGGGAATCGCCGGCGGGGGATTAGTAGCGCAGGCTCTGCTATTTCCCAAGACCCCGCCACTCAGGCGATGTCGATGTGCCGCTGTGGTTTTAGTGGGTCTTCCCGGCTACGGCTGGGCGAGTCCCACATACGCTCCTCGGGGTATGGTGCGTAAAAGCATTTCCACAGCGTCAAAAAAAAAAAGGAGTCGCTCGATATAAATTTGGGAGGGCCAAGCATGTGGTGCCGGAGGGAGAACGTCACCGCTCTTCGGGCGCCCCAAAGGGCGCGAGGAGGATCCCCTCGCTCCGGCGCTCCGCAGGCGGCGTAGGGGCAGTAGAAGGCGAGATTTCGCCCGCTTTCTCCCTCCCTGAGGTGAGCGGCGGGCGTGAGGCACGGGGGTGCCCGCGCCCGCCACGCGCTCACCATGAGGGTGGCTGAGCCACGGCCCCTCCCTGTGGAGGGGCGAATGAGGGCCCGCCGTACTAGGCGGGCATAACGCCGGTGGGGGGCTGGTAGCCAAGGCTCCGCTTTATCCCAGTCCCCCACGACCAAGGCGACTCCGGAGTGCTACTGGGGTTTTTAGTGGGTATACCGGGAGCCTCTCTCCCGGGGAGTCCCACATAGCCTTCCCGTCCCCCGACGGGCGGGAATGCGTCATTGACATTTTCCCCAGCGACAACAAAAAAAAAAAAAGAAAAGAAAAGGAGTCGCTCGATAAAAAATACATATCTCTCTAAATGGTAATCTCGGTGGCAGGCCTCAACATCGGCTGCCGGTAGAAGTTACCATCCACCAGAAAGAGTCTTGCCGCCAAGCGATTCGTCGTGTTCCGACATGATGTCTGGTGAAGCCGTACTGAGGACGGGTCTGAGCAGTTGTGTTGAGATGTGCACCGGGTACAATTCGCCTGATGTTGTTGTGTCGAGAGCTTAGTCCTCCAGATCAATCTCCCTATGGCGCAGCATCGTTGGTCGTGTTGTTGGGTTTAACATTGCATCATCTTGCTCAACTGCCGTCTTCTTACCTATTTACTCATTTTTTTTGAGTGAATAAGCTCTTAATGGCAATGGGCAGGGCACATTGCTTGTAGAACCGATTGCCGATGGGGCAGTAAGGTTCTGGAGTGGCGGCCACGTACTGGAAGACGCAGCGTAGGGAAGCCCCCAACAAGGTGGACCCATGACCTGGTGAAGGTCGCGGGAAGCCGATGGGTACGGGCAGCACAAGACCGGTCAGCTTGGAAAGCCTTGGGGGAGGCCTTTGTCCAGCAGTTGACATCCATAGGCTGAAGAAGAAGTCTCTTAATAAACTAGTGAGCTGTACTATCAACGATTACATTACTGCTTACCATCAGGCGGGGTTGTGGTAAAATGCTAGTTTATAGTTATAAAAAAAAACTGATTTTCAGCTGCACTGCAGTGGCTAGACTAGAAGGCGACCAATAAAGTTGGGCAAAGCTTAAGCAGCTAAGAATATAACCTTCACTCCATAGATGTAATGGGTAAAAGGGCTGTTATTATAGCAACATTTTCCTTATCTGGTTTATCTCGTAACTTGCTCATATAATGGAAAGTTATGTAAACCAAAAAACTTTTACATATATATCAGGAGGTGTGGAGTTGTTTACTTACACTCCGTATGCCCCCTGGAGTATCTCAACTGAAACTTATTGTGTGTATCTAAATTGATAACCATTTCCTAAGGGATTTTACTGTATGGAAATAATCAATATAATTTGAATTGTCTTTATTCTTCACCTTACTGGGTTTTTATTCTTTTTTTTTTGGTTTGGGATTTATAATGGTATTGAAAAATATACATGAAGTGTCCCTGTTACATATTCTGTAGCATTTCCTTTTGGTAAGGAATAAACGAAATTTTTTCTTCTAGAAAGATTACAATGTAATAAATAAAAAAAAATGCTTTTTTACACAAACTTAGATTGTAAAAGATCTAAAAAATACAGCCGAGATGGATTAACGTACTTTCTGAGGCAAGGAGAGGTCAATAATATGTAGGTACATTTTGTATTTACTCATTTAAGATCTCATTTTCCCCATCTCCGTTCCATCATCGGACGACCCGTCGTACGGTGAATAGGACGTACTCTTACCTTGTTGACACCACTATGATCTGGACGAAGCCTTTCGCCTCGTCTTTAATACCGCGTAAACCGTGGGACTGCAACAATTTGAAAGCGGCGGTGTTTCCGTCTGACTACAATTTATTATCCGCCTTGTTCATAAACGCCGCTTAAAGTTAACTAGTGATTAGCGATTCTTTCACCATACATTTTTAACTTTTTAACGTCACTTAACTTAAATCATCCTTTATGAATAAACACCATAGTATTTAAGGGATTTATCCATAAGCGAAGATTAAAGTTAAATAACGTTAAAAGGTCAAAAATGTATGTTTAAAGAATCGCTAATCACTAGTTAACTTTAAGCAGCTTTGATGAATAAGTCTTGAAAGCTGGAGAGTGAATAGGCCCTTAATAAACTAACACGCTTTACCATCAATGATTGCATCATTGCTAACCATCAGGCAGTATTGTGGTCAAGCACTAGTTAATAGTTATAAAAAAATACTATGCTGCTCAATACAGTTCTGGTGATGATTGCGGAGGTTGGCCATCCGTTTAAAGGACATTGCTGTAGCAAGCATGTTGCTAGCTGTGTCCGGCAACTTTTGTCTTATGTGTTGTAATGTGTTTATTTTGGTTGATATCTTTATTATTATAAAAAAATAATAAAAAAAAAAATGATTAAAGGGATGTCGACAATTAAGATATAGTAGTAACGAAACGTGATAAGTATAGTCCGTATATTTTATACGAAAAAATCGATGTGATGGATGGTAAAATGGTGAATAAATGTTTTTTTTTTCTATTAGGTATTTAGGGTTTGTGCTATTGTATATTTTTTCCTGGCTCTACCCTTTTAGTTGGATTATTGGTGGAAAAAAAGTAACGGACGGGGCTTACGAATAGGGTAGTTGACTAAAAAACCTAATTAGTCCCTCAGTCAGATTTCCAAAACATACTAGACACGTATTTTTTCCTTTTTTCATATAAACGGAAAAATTAAGACGACAGAGTGCATTGAAAACTCGTGTGATGTCACTGCACGCTACACTTTTTAGCGAGGAGTGACGTCACCAGCCACCATTGATGATCTTTGATGCCTTTTATATTATTTTGTCAATTTTTATTGATTTGATAAGTCAAAATATACGTATCCAATATTTTTCTATAATCTGAATGACGGACTAAATAGAAACAATTTTTTTACCCAGTAAACATCCCTATCGTAGGTCATAGGCTCCAGTCCAAAGTTGCACTTTAGTTTGTGTAATTTAGTTCTCCATCATTGATCTCAAAATGGTGAAGAAAAACGTCGTGAGAAAACCAGAATCTACTCGAACTCAAAAATTCAAAGACATGGAAGATCTACTTACTCGTACAGGGCCCGCGTTTTTGGGTTATAGCTTATTTATCCTCCAAGAGAGGATACCCATTTTCCAATACTGGTAACATTGGAAGCCGATATTGTTATTGGAGAGTGTGCGCGGGAATTGCATGATTTAATTCCCCCATCTTCGTCCCATTATCGGACGATCCGTGGTACGGGTACCCTTACATTGTTGTAACCATTACGATCTGCACGAAACATTTCGCCTCATTTTATATACCGCTTACATCATCATTTTCTCGGTGGTAGGCCATAACATCGGCCGCCGGCAGAAGTTACCACCCACCAGACAACACCAGACAAAGCCTTGCCGCCAAGCGATTTGTCGTGTTCCGGCATGATGTCTGGTGAAGCCGTACGGAGGACGGGTCTGAGCAGTTGTGTTGCGATGTGTGCCGGGTACAATGCGCCTAATGTTGTTGTGTTGGGAGTTTGGTCGTGGAGGGTCTTCAGATCAATCTCCCCTTGGCGCAGCATCGTTGGTCGTGTTGTTGGGTTTAACATTGGATTACCTCGCTCAACTGTCGTCTTCCTTCCTATTCGCTCAGTTTTTCTGAGTCACCTATTCACTCTTAATTAAACTAGCGCGCTTTACTATCAACGATCGCATCACTGCTTACCATCAGGCGGGATTGCGGTCAAGCGCTAGTTTATAATTATTAAAAAAAAAAAATCGAGGGACTGGAACAATTAGCCAGCGACGGTGTTTCCGTCTTACTACAATTTAAGTATCTTCAAGGCTAGAGTGAATGGGCTATTAATAATCTCTATACAATTCTGGTGATGATTGCAAAGGTTTGACTGCCCGTATATAGGACATTGCTGTAACAAGCATGTTGCTAGCTGTGTCCGGCAACTTTTGTCTTATGTATTGTATTGTATGTGTTTATTTTGGTTGATATATGGGTGCTTTTGGGTTTCCTGAAAGAGGTGCTTTTCATTAATTTTATGCTATGTTAGTGTTTTTGTTATGGTTGGGCTTAAATGTTTTATTTTATTTTCCTCTACTGTACATTTCTGCATAAAAATATGCAAACGTAGAACGTATAAATGTAGTGTAAAAACACTACGTTTTTATTATTATCGTTGTCCTAACAATGTCTGCAAAGTATATCAACATCCCATTTATGTGGCATCCTCCATAAACGTAAGAGGATTAATATTTTAATTACCATGGCATTTGACTGTCTTCTGCCAGTTCTCTTTAGTACTCATTGAATTGGTAGCTAGTTGGCGGGAATTTAATTAGGAAAATGAATTTATGGATATTATAGCGGCTTTTAAAATGGTTACATCGTGACGTCAAAGTCGTGGCAAAACCAGTCACCAGTCATATATAAACTATTCTTCCCATAGGTGTAGGCAGAACTACTGAACTTCATCAGCTACGCTTACGTTCATTCATAACATACATTACATAACCAGCCTATAATGTTCCCACTGTTGGGACACAGGCGTCCTCTCGGTGAGAGGAAGTGGGCCATAATCCACCACGCTGCCCCAACGCGGTTTGGTAGATGTCACATTTCTTCGAAGGTTTTAGCTCTAGGACATGTCGGTTTCTCACGATATTTGCCTTCAGCGTTTTGAGAGCAGTGGTAATGAAATAATTTACAAAAAGTAATGCATCTGACGGGATTCGAACCTACGACCTACAACACTTGTAAGCCACGGCCGATACCATAGAGCACCCTAATAGGGTAGTTGACTAAAAAAAAAAACTAATTAATCCGTCAGTCAGATTTACAAAAAATACTAGACACGTATTTTTCTCTTTTCATATTAACAAAAAATGTGTGTTTGTGTGTTGCGTGCGTTGAAAAATCGTGTGACGTCACTTCACGCTACAATTTTTAGCGAGCAGTGACGTCACCAGCCACCACTCCTGATCTTTGATGCCTTTTAAGTATATTATTTTGTCAATTATTATTGATTTGATAAAACACGTTTATTTTCGTTTATTACACGATTTGACAAAACAATACGTTTCCAATATTTTTCTATAATCTGAATGACGGACTAAATGGAATCATTTTTTTTTACCCAGTAAACATCCCTATTGAATAACACACTATATATCTCATTCTGATTGATTTTGAAGTATATGGATTATAATCCGCCGTGGTCGTATTTTTTTTTAAAGAGATACCGCGGTCCCCGGAACACAGGCAAAATCACTTGCCCAGTCGTTTTAGTCAGTAAAAGGCTGAAACACCCTACTGCAAAGCGACCTATCGCTCCTTCTAAAGCGCGAGAGTTCATTTGAAGATTTCCAATACTAAAAAAATAGTATATTGACAATAAAAAATGTATCTGCTCATCAACGTTAATAATGCAATGAATTGTCTAAATGAAACCAATTGCTATTGATGTGTGTGTTACGTAAATGCCTCGCTGATAGGTAGCGTAGAAAGGTCAGTTGCGTAGTAGGCTACGCAACTGACCTTTCTTATGACATCACCAAAGAGGTCACTATCTCCTCTTAGGGCGTCCTCTCCCAGAGTTTGGTTTGTAAATACTTTGTTATTAACAATGCAGCAAACTAAAATCACATTGAAAGCAACATCAATTCTCAAAATTTCATTATCTAGTCAGCGAAAAGCAAATCTTTTCATTCATTCAAGTCATTTCTATACAGTTTAAAGAGCAAACGGTTTCTATTACTAAAAACAGTAAATCTTCGAAAACTGGATTTCAAGAGGTATTTTAAGGTTTGCTAGTAATTTTCCCAAGTCGATTATTACTTTATAAGTTATTTCTTTACAGAAATCCCAATGTTTTAGATAACATTACGCTTTAATTCCCAGAGTGGATAAGCAATGGTGTGTCTAAAGCACATCAACATATCCGTCAATCATCTTTATGTAAACTGGATTCAAGCCCAAGTTACTAAGAAATGTTGGAGAGGAAAACCCAACAAAACTTTCGTTGTTTATTTGAGCGTAAAATCGAAAATACTAACCTTCTAAATTGATTTATAAGAATTGAAAGTATTAATATAAAATGCAAAATACTTTCGAAAACAAATATCCGGTAAGGTAAGTCCTTATCCGTAATGGAATGAGACAAATTTTCAAGATCTGCGGAAAGCAATACGAATATTAGAAAATCCCCATACGAAGATACTGTGCGGCTAGGAGACGCGCGAATTTATTTCATGGTACGACATTATTCCTGGCATATTTTTGGTTTATCGCGAGAAAAGGTTTGTGAAAGAAACTGTTGTTTTGGCGTCAAAATAAGAATCTCTGTAATAAACAAAGGAATACGTTATGTTATGTGCTCATTCCTTTGTTTTTTTTTTTGGTTATTGGTCAGATCGATTTTGGTGAAATAGTCACAAATAAATATTTTATTAGCATCATTCTCAAATTTTTCTTAGGGTGAATTCACACGTACCACAAACATATCACAGCCACATCTACACCACAACGACGCCACGTGGTTGGGCGGATATTTTGTATTGAAAATGAATTGATGAATTTTGTATAGAATTTACACGTACCACATTTTGGCGTTGTTATCGACCACCTGTGTAATACGACCACATCGCAACCACATCGCGATGGCAATGCCACCACCACCAATATACCTATATTTTATGAGAAAATCTTTAAATACCCTGTGGCAATCTACTCCTTATTATTTTACTTTTTCGTAGAGAAATCCTCATAGATACCCTCCGTCTGGAAAACTCCACTATTTCTTCAAGTGCCATAAGTTGGGTGCCCAGGAGATACAATTACATTCGCTGCACCCCCGTCAGGATCTACCCTAAAAGATTTTTTGAGGTTTGAGTTTGTCTGTAACCTGTTTCTGTTTTTTTTTTATATTTGTTTGGCTAATGGTGGTGACGAACTCCATTCTAAACTCGTGGGGGTCGTAATTTCTTATAATGCATCAATTATTTATAGTTTAATTTCTAGGTTTCCGTGACCAAAGAGTGTCGACGGGACCCCATCGGACAGCCTCCGCTGTTCGTCCATCCGTCTGTACATATTTCACGACTGTATCTTTTGAACCCTAATAGATGCATGAACTCTTCACAGAGTTTTTACTATAGCTGTTATAACGAGCTTGGCTTCTACTTGCTCGCTTTTTATGTTTATCTGCTAAAGTGAAGGTAATAAAAAGTATTTTTTATGACTCGTACAGAAAGATCATAAAACTAAACTAAATTAAACACTATTAAAAGTAAAATCAAACTTTAAGATATAAAAAAAGTAAATAAAAATCTGAGTCTTTTACCAGGCTCCTATCTATCTAGGCTAGGTGAGAGTTTTTAACTGTGACATTTAAAAAGTTAAATGCCTATATACACGTACGGACGACACAAGGTCAAGCCACCCAAACTGCCAAATATTCCCAATCAACCTTGAGCCTTAATACTTAAGAGATAAAGTTGAAAATCTAATAAAGAAATCTGACAGATTATAGTAGCTTGATGCGCTGTCGTCTGTACATAAATGGTATTATGATAGGACCTGGTGTGATCATCATAATCATTACCATACACAACCTCAAATCACCCACTACTGGGTCTCTACAAGAAAAACGAGGCCTATGCCTCGCTTTTCTTGTTCCAGTCACTACATTTTTGTGCTACCCTCATCATGATTTTGCCCACGGTAGCTAGAATGTCGTCTAGCTATTTCATCTATAAACTTGATCACACTGCAAGAATTATTTCCCTACCGTTTCGTCTTCAAAATGCTTAATATTTGGTTAACGCAACTTCAATAATTTTACATTTCACAATAATTCGATTCCCGCCAACTTCAAAGCCGTAAGCTTAAGATATTATTTCTGGCTTCCTTTGGAAACATACTTAACAGATTTGAAAACTTTATCAGTATTTGCTGTAAGACATCGAATCATTCGAGCTTTTTTAAATGGTATTAGTAACAGGTACCTAGGCACCAACATTTTATTTCTTAATGGACTACGTGGTAACCGGAGATCTGGTTTCTCAAGGTATGAGAAACAGTGTGTAAAGTTAAAGCACTTGCCCGGTGGTTGATTTTGGAAAGTTGTGTGTATGTTAGTTGCACGGAAAACTCTGCTTGTGACATGTAGAATCCGTGTGACATCAGTATGACGCGTTGCTTGTATGTGGCGTTTGCAGATACCGCTACAGGCTAAACGGAGTTTGCTTCCATAGTCCGACTGTACCTACTTAAAAGCTTATTCTTGAAACAAGCGTTAATTACTTTCCCTTCATTATTTGTTCGGCCACCAGTCTGGTGGCCAAGAACTAGTCTGAGCACAGCCCAAAAAGGCCTCGAGAAGCTACAACGGTTGGCGTGTGTGGCAATCACCAGTTGCATGAGAACCACGCCTACAGCCGCCCTGCAGGCGATGTTGGGACTGCCCCCCCTTCACCTAGTTGTGAGGGAGGAAGCGACACTGGCTGCCTTCAGACTCCACCTATCAGGAACCCTGAGCAAATACTCCAGGGTCAAACATATACGCCTAATGCTAGATGCAATTAAAAGGCAACCAATGATGCAAGCCAATGACATGGTACCAAAACAGTACTGCTTTCAAAAGCACTATCAGATAGCACTTGAAGAAGAGCAGTGCGACCACTCAGGTCCGGAGGAGTTGAGAGTATACACCGACAGATCAAAAACCGACCAAGGAACGGGCGACCTCAACATAAATATATCCAGATCGCTAGGGATGCTTAACACGGTTTATCAAGCAGAATGTGTGGGCATAACTCTGGCAGCCCTAGCCATAAAAGCCGGGAGAGTTGCAGACACGCATGTCCGCATACTCACTGACAGTGCTTCCGTCCTCCAATCCCTAAAGCAGGGATGTATCACGTCAAGTCTAATACTTGAGTGCCACGATGCACTGAAATGGATAACCGCACCAGACCGCAACATCGTGGCACTACAATGGATAAAGGATCACAGCGGTTCACTGGGTAATGACGCAGCCGACGAGCTGGCTAGAAGGACATTCAGCGCGTTGGTCAGCGGACCGGAGCCCATTGTGCCTATCCCCTTCATTCAAATACGCAGATGGCTACAAAGGTATACCTACGAACAAGCGGAGACTTGGTGGTCCTCGTCACCGGGCTGCAGGCAGTCCAAGGAGGCTATGCCATCCTTGGATGGCATGCTAACCAAAAGGCTGTTGCGCCTGGATAGGAAAACCCTACGATTGAGGACGGGGATCATTACGGGCCACTGCTTGCTGAATAAGCATCTCCACACAATAGGCGTAACGGACAGCCCTCTGAGCAGAGGCTGCATAGAGGCTGATGAGACAGTTGCGCATGTATTCTTCGAGTGTACAGGCGTTTCTCAAATTAGAAACAAAACTATAAGAGCACCAAATCTTACACAGATGTTCTCAACAGGCTAGGAGACCTGATGGGCTTCTGGAGGGAGGTGGGCTGGCTGGAATAACCGCCAAAGGCCACCTTGGTCTACGCACAATGGTCCACTGGAGGGACTGAGTGCGGAAACCAAACCAGTAACATAGAACATACTTAAAAGCTTATTCTTGAAACAAGCGTTAATTACTTTCCCTTTATTATTCGTTCCTCTCATTTTGCGTCGTCTTGGGCGTAAACTGCTATAAAAGTAACTACTGTCTTTGAGCGGCGTAAATTACGCTGAGTTAGTGCCGCGTATCGAAACCAAATTTTATTTAACCTCAAGTTACAGTAAACAATGTTTTGAACAGTACTATAAATCCATACTAATATTAAAATAGTCGTGGTGGCCTAGTGGTTAAAACAACAGCCTCTCAAGTATGAGTGCGCAGGTTCAATTCCACGTCAGGCATGTACCAATGTAACTTTTCTAAAGTTATATGTATTTTCTAAGTATATCTTGGACACCAATGACTGAAGGTGAAAGAAAACATCTTGAACCTGGACTTTAAGTCTGAAATAGCCAACCCGCATTGAGCAAGTGTGATTCCGCTCAATCTTTCTCTGTATGAGAGGAGACCTGTGGCCAACAGTGGGACGATAAAAAGGTTGATAATGATGATGAATATTATAAATGCGAATGTATCTCTGACTGTCCGGCTTTCACGCCAAAACTGCTGCACCGATTGTAATGAAATTAGGTACAGAGATAGTCTAGAGCTTGGGAAAGGACATAGCTATATAACATCTCGCTATGACTAATAGGAGCAGAGCAGTAACAAAGAATGTTGCGAAAACGGTGGGAAACGCGGACGTACATATTGCTCCCATTATTTTAATAGTCGCTTATTTTATATCAACACGCGGACGGAGTCGCGGGTAACAGCTAGTAATATATAATTATCATTATTTCACATATTCTTCTGTATATTCGTTTTTGACAAAGACCGACTGTAAACGTCTTACCAATGCAAATTAATTACACAGCACAAACACAAGGTAGTTGCTGTGAATCGTTCAGGAGTTCACTCGACTGTCTTCCGGCTCCAGGACTTCAGAGAGTAGATCTAATGATCTCTGCCTTATTAAATTGTACTGTTTTTAAATACTAAAAGAAAATTCTTAGAAATGCACTAGTCGCCCCTACGATTTTTGAAATTTCTCCTTGATTTCTCTAGTCTTTCATCACTAGATTCTGACCTGGTAGCTATAGGACCATTTGAAAAGTATACACCGTTTCAAACAAAAAAGAATTTTGCAAATCAGTCTTAAAGTAATCGGTGAAAATACATAAAAAAAAATGTTCCGACAAATTGAGCACTTTGAGCTTTTATTGAAATTGGTAAAAAAAGGACACTACATCACACAAGAAACAACTACAATATGAACTATCCACAATTGACAACTTTTGTGACGATGTCAGAGTCTTCTTAGATGTTTATAAACTCGTAACATATTTTGTTAAAATATATGTATAATTTTTATCATGGTCACACAACCACTGTCTGACGTTGATCTTAGGCTGGTCGATATGATATCATATGTTAGACTAGTAATTATGGCTACTCTTTTCATGTCTCATATAAACAAAGGCACGTTGCGTCTTTTGTTGTGAAAAGTGATCGAATAGCGAGACCAGCTCGTCCTGATTTTGTCGCGGGAAGAATTCCAATCGAATGATACATCGAACGCGTGATACACAAGAATTGCCTTCCTGGTCTAAGAAAAAAATACTGAACGGCTAAAATAAGCCTCAAAGCTCCTCCGACCAGAAACAATCTATTTTAACGAACTTTGCGTTCGTTGTATTAATCCTTATAGACACGGCTGGCGAGAGACGTTTAGCCATTATTATTATATTCTCGCAATCAGTACCCCCTCATTACGTATTCTCGTCGGCCTAAGGTTCCGTACTTGTATCTTAAGGTGTACAATAAAAATAGATGAACCCTTTATACGGACCTCTGTAATTTGTTTTAAGCAAAGTGCTTTCGTCGCACATTGCTACGAGTTTTCGGACGTAGAATTGCTGGAAACGAATGTTACCATGAAGGCTTTTAGTATTATGTTTATTAATTAGATGTATATATTTATTTAAACTAGTATGATAAACTTAACGTTCATATTTATTGTATAATCTATGTAAATAGTACACCGTAGACAACCCTACATTATTTCACTTTCCTTCACCTTAGTATTCCATTCAAAGGTTGTCTGTAAAAGATTGCTCTTAGTGATAAGACCGCCCATTGTGTCACCCTTTGTAAAATCTTTATATTTATGTTCTGTAATGAATGTGGTGTACATAATATAGAGTATTCTATTCCATTAATAATTTTGTAGGAGAGTTTACAATTAAATAATATTTAAGCAAATAGTAAGATGTCTGAAACCGATTTTGAATAATAATTTTGTTAGTAGAAGATGGCAGGAGGAGCTTGGCAAAGCAAATGATCAGTCTTGGTCCATATTAGTACTAGAAGTCATAGGGAGAAGCCTTTGTCCAGCAGTGGGATATTTCAAGCTAACAGTAATCGTATTATCCTGCTTTTACAATAATTGAAATTATGTATATAAGCAAATATTCAGCAGTAGATTGTATGGTTCAAATCCAGGTCAAGCAAAGTATTATTTCAAAAACACAATACCACTGGTATTTCATTCCCTTAGTCTGGAGTGGTGCCAGAATTTGTTTGTTTCTTTAATTAAGGTTCACCAACAGGAATAAATAAGTAATTGTGTCTGCGTACCACATGGAAATTGCTCTTTGTAATTTAAAAGAAAAGGAAAATTAATTTAGGTTTAAAGACTCAATATATGTGTCTGATATGAGTCCAATAGAATTAATTTAGTATGATCATTGAATTTGAACAGAACTGATGTAGGAATGTTCCATACAATTCTGTCTCAATCAAATGGTGACGATGCGAAAGGTTTGTTCAAATTCGTGCCGAATCAAAGCCTTTGATTCGATCGAAACCTGGGCTGTATTGCAGTCTTTCCAGCGGTGCCAAGTAGACTATCAGTATATTGAAGCGCTGAAGAGTTTGTACGAAAACGCAACCATGTCAGTCCGAATACAGGATCAGACCTAGAAAAAAATACTTCTGCAGCGTGGTGTCAGAGAGGGAGATAATATTTCCCCGAAACTGTCCACCGCTGCATTGGAGGATGTCTTCAAGGTTCTAGACTGGAAAGAACAGGGCATCAACATCAATGGCGACTACATTACACACCTTCGGTTTGCTGATGATATCGTAGTCAGGGCTGTGACTGCAGAAGACCTGAGTACAATGCTCGAAGACCTCAGTAGAGTCTCCGAGCGAGTCGATCTTAGAAGGAACATGGACAAGACGAAAGTCATATCTGATACCCATATTATAATACCGACTCCTATAAAGATTGGAAACTCTGTTTTCGAAGTTGTTGACACACACGTCATCAGGGATGCGCATCTATTTCTAATAATGGCAATAAAACCATTAATATTATTATCCGCAAACATTCCTGACGCACTAAAACGCCGCCGCAGCTATAACAGTATCCTCAGTGCGTTATTATATTGGACAGGGTATACTACATCCCTGTCTTCTCTCGGAGAATAAAGAAATGCTGGTATATCACTTCCAGTGTTCATATCTCTAAACTTGGCCATACTACGTAAGTACCACGGCACGTGGTTAGCGTTACGCGGTACAAAACTTTCGGTGTTCAGCCGCGGTACATTTTAGCTTAATTACATTTTCACAATGTACAGTACACTTACTTACCTGCCTAGTAATTGTATAGAAGATGAAAGGGGTATTTATTACAAATTACATTAGGGACGAGTACCTAATTTGGACTTGCTTAAAAATATATTAAATTAAATTTTGTTAATTCGACCCTTGTTTTGAAATTTATTTTTAAATTTATTGAAAAAATATTTTGAACTTTCTTTCCAGGAGAGTCGGAATAAGTCTATAGACTGATTTATCATAAACAAACCTTTAGCACATTACATAGGAAATTACTCTAAATTACAAATGTATGTACAAATATGAATACCATATTTTCGTTCCACGTTCGAATTTCAAACTTGGCTTTTCCAAACCTGAATTTATTTATTTATTTATTTAATCTTTCGCACATGAAATGTACAGAGGCGGACTTAATGCCTTAGGCATTCTCTACCAGTCAACCATAGGTGGTGAAGAGATAAGAATTCCTGTTATGATTTTAGGACACCGGTGAAATTGCCGATTTTATCGCTCAATTTAATATATACACATTAGATACAGCTCAAAGGAAGAGGAGATCGTGGCTAAAATAATAAGAGCAGCACAGGTCGATTAATCAGGTTAAGTTACACTTACTACAGTTGATGTGTAGATGGGTGACCATCTCTACATATCGAAACCCCTCCGTGCCTCGGAAGCACTTTAAGCCATTGGTCCTGGTTGTCACAATTGTAGATCTTTGACAATCATTACGGATCGTCGGAAATATATGTGGTCATGCCTTGCTAGCTTTCTAATTCGACAGTGAGTCATGGCCACGTTATTTTAACGGCCACCAAATTTAAGTATATAGAATTTGAGGCCTAAATTAATAAAGTAAACACCACCAGTCTTACCAAGATAAATATATATAGTATTACCCAGTACCTGGGTTGTAGAGGTCCATGTAAAATATTGGTATTTACCTAAATCCGGTTAGATTGGAAGCCGACCCTAACATTGTTGGGAAACTGCAAGGCAGATGTGATGATGACATTAAAGCAGCTAAGAAACGGACTAAATTCAGATTCAGCAACTAAGCTCCGAAGGGACTGAATTTAACCCTCTAAATGCTAAGTGCGAACGATAAACTACACGACTACGTCATCCATAACTAAATTACGTTCAAACCAGGGGTAGTAAATCATTGGCACGTTTCAAATTAATTCAGTACTGTACCTGAGGCTAATCCACGACGCAATCATATTGCTCTTGAGCCCAAAAACGAGTAACGGCAAGGATTTGTTTAATGAGAAGTTTTAAAAATAGCTTATTACTCATTATATTGATTAACGTGGGAATTTGTTTTTCACCACTAATCTCAATCATAAAAATGGGTTAAAAAAAAAAAACAATTGATAAGATTCCGGTTTTTTTAAATCGTTTTAAAATTTTTAATGAGTTGCCCGTTAATAATAATAAAAATAATGGCAACACAGCAAATGTCAACATCATATTTCCATCAAGATCAAATATATTATTTTTTATCAGTTTTTCTTTTCCTTATTCTATATTTTCAAGGCAAAACCCAAGCCCAAATCTAAAATA
Source organism: Sesamia inferens (assembly GCA_037179545.1). Taxonomy (NCBI): domain Eukaryota; kingdom Metazoa; phylum Arthropoda; class Insecta; order Lepidoptera; family Noctuidae; genus Sesamia; species Sesamia inferens. The sequence continues at coordinate 8,876,514 of CM073929.1, read as the reverse complement.
CATTAAAAATTACTTTAAAAAGTCTCTATAAAGGGTGTATCTGACATCGACGCACAAACGAGTACCCTGGATCCAGTACATGATTCTGAACCCCCCAGTGGTGGAATTTTTCGTCGGCTTTTTCATGATATAAAAAAATATATGTAGTTTTTTTCACTTCAAACCGTTCATAATTCCTATACTTTTATAGCCCAATAAGATTTTAAAATAAAAATTAATTAATTCGCTAATTATACGGTATAGCCTCTTCGCGAAGTTTGCGTAACGAAGTCTGATACAGCCTGTATACAATGGAGAAGTTTTCTACTGGCACCAAACCGAACCGTTGGAAGTGACATCTGTCACGTCACCATGGATTGTCCACGGTGACACGGTAAAACAAAGAAAAGAAAAATATTTAATACGAATATGTAATGTTGATAAGATCTGCCGCAACGTGACAACGTGCACGCCCACCGTCTCCGGACTTGTTGCGGCTTTGTCGAGCTCGAGAGAAGAGTACTTCTCTCCGCTGACGACGCCACTACCCGCTTGCCGACGGGGAGGATGCCGGCCGCCGGACTGCTTAGGACATCGAGGCCCATCGGCTTCTGGCAGGGTCTCAGCTCCCGGCGGAAGTGTGCAGCGCATGAGGTGGACACAATCCATCAATGAAAATGTCATGCGCTCATACTATGGGGCTACAGAAGGAGGAATCAACCTGACCGCCGTACCGTGTTCGAATGCTCTCTCTGTTTCAGGTGCTTGAACCAGCTGTCAACGTTTCGGCACAACGTCTATCAGATCAGGTACGGGTTATCCAGCGCAATAATATATTTAATGATACTGTGCTTGATCGCCTACGAAATGAAATGCAGAGTAGCCGTGTCATCGCTCACCAGTCGCAGACTGCGGAGATACCACCGAAGCCAACAAACTATGCTGACGAGGGGAGTAATGATAGGGGTACAAATGTAAGTGTGTCTGTAATGAGGAATTAAGGAATGCTTTGGAGGCTGCGATTTTGGAATATCGTTTTATTTCGGCAGAACTTAGAGCACGCCTGCCACGTTCGCCCATGCATAACAGAAATAGGGCACTGATGGCTGCTCTGGATGCGCAGTTATCAAATAATTTTGATACCTGTGAGAACATCACCGATACTCTTTCAATTCTGTACTGTGCAGTTGTAGCAAATTATCGTGTAGGTCATGTCATGTCATTTCCTAGTGACTCTAGAGCTACACGACCGAAACCAGTCGTACCAGTTTGGCAGCACAGGATTGAACGCCGTATTGATAGGGCCAGAGCACTCATCGGTAAACTAATCTGCTTCAGGGAGGGTAATAATCGTCCTAGAGTGATGCGCTTTGTGAGGCGGGCATTTTCAGGTACAAATACCAGCCCTCAGAATTATATTGCCCATCTCACGGAGCGCATCGATTTACTGAAGCAGAAAGTGTATGCATGAGCGAACCGTATTCGTCGATATAAACTACGAGTAGAACGGTACACCCAGAATCGCACCTTCCAGAGCAATCAAAGGTGGGTTTATAGGGACTGGGAACGATCAGAACAAGGTGCGGCTGACACGTGCCTACCGGATGATAATGCCATATGTTGATTCTGGCACAGTATCTGATCTGGCTGGACCCGGGAGTACGAGCGAAACTGCGATCCAATACCTGAAATGGGGGCTATTACAATCTACCCCCAAGATGTAGCTCGTGCAGTCCGTCCGTTACCTAACTGGAAGTATCCAGGACCGGACGGGCTGCATAACTTTTGGATAACCTTGAAAGCCATTTGCTCGCTTGGCATCTCAATCCCAGACTGCTTTAGTGTCTGGTTCGTTACCTCAGTTCCTAACTACTGGAATAACCCACCTGCTACATAAATCAGGTAGCACTGCGGAACCCAAAAATTATAGGCCGATCACCTGTTCACCGATGGTCTATAAAGTTTTTACATCCATTTTGAAAGCCAAAATTAACAAACACATTGATAGCAACTCGATCAGGTCTGTCTCTCAAAATGCATGTAGAAGTGGGTCCCGTGGTACTAAGGAGCTACTCCTCATTTATATGGCCATTAGCCAACAAGTTTGTCGTTCCCGACAGGATCTATCGACATGCTGGATAGATTATAAGAAGGCCTATGACTCAGTGCCACATACATGGCTCATGCGGGTGCTGGAGTTGTATATACAACTCTACACACCTTCCTGATTACGTGCATGGGGCAATGGAGGACAGGCCTTCGCTATCCAGGATGTCGAGATATTCAGAGGAATAGCGAACCGATAAGGATCGAGCGAGGTATATTTCAGGGCGATAGTTTGAGTCCACTTTGGTTTTGCTTAGCATTGAATCCTCTAAGCACACTATTGGAGGATTCAGGTTTAGGCTATCGGTTGAGGAGAGGTGGTCAGGTTATATCGCACCTCCTTTACATGGATGACCTGAAACTTTTTGCTCCCAACAATTCACAACTGAAGGAGCTACTGAAAATTACTGAAACTTTCAGTAGCGCCATCAGGATGGAATTTGGTGTGGACAAATGTGCGGTCATGCATGTAAAGCGAGGAGAGATTGTGGAATCCGTGGGAACCCAACTCACGAGTTCCATAAACCTTAGAGCCCTCTCCGCATCCGAAACCTATAAGTATTTGGGTATGTCGGAAGCGTTGGGTATCAATGTTACTGACATGAAGCAATCGTTGAAGGAACGCTTCTTTGGCCGCCTGAAAAAAGTACTTAATAGTCTTCTATCAGGCGGAAACAAGGTGCGCGCTTTCAACGGTTGGGTCATGCCGGTATTGATGTACTCTTTCGGCATACTCAGATGGACTCAAACCGAACTTGACGCCCTGGATCAGAGGGTCCATACGCTGCTGACTGCAAATCGATTGTATCACCCACGATCTAGAAACCGACGTGGGGATGCATCGAGATGTGGTCGCGGTTGACAAGGGCCTCACTCCGCTCTCCTTGGCTAAAGAGAACTGGCGCAAACCCGTAGTGCTTGACAACTATGATCGCATGGAGGTATGGAAGAGCAAAGAGCTTCACGGACGCTTTTTCCGAGCCCTACATGGGCTGGATGTAGATTTTCAAGCGTCCGTAGCCAGGCTACGTTTCGGTGATCTTTTTGGGGAAACCGGAGGTTTTGTATGTGCAATTATGGACGAAGTTATGATGACGAACAATTACCGGAGATTTATTGTGAAAGACGGACGGCCCGACAGATGTCAACTGTGCCGAGTTGACATTTGTCGGGCATGTCACCGGCCGTGGGAATTAATAAGGCATATTATCTATTATATTATTGGCATATTGTCTAGCTAACGGAGAGTACGTACTTGCACAGACACAACCTTGTAGCCAGGATAATTCATCAGCAACTTGCTCTCAAATACAACCGTGTGGAATCGGAGGTGCCGTACTACAGGTATATGCCCGAGCCAGTTCTTGAAAATGGCCATATCACATTGTACTGGGATCGATCCATCATCACTGACAGGACTATTGTTGCCAATAAGCCTGATATAGTGATGGTGGATCGATCTGAACGGCGTGCAATGATTGTTGACATAACCATTCCGCATAATGAGAACCTTGTGAAAGCCGAGACAGTTAAACAAATCAAGTATCTTGACTTGGTTCACGAGGTTGTCGACATGTGGAAAGTGGATTCAGCAATCATTGTACCGATAGTCGTAACAGCCAATGGCTTAATAGCAAAGAGCCTCGACCAACACCTCAGGAGGCTCTCGTTAGGCAGCTGGATCAAGAGCTTGATTCAGAAAGCTGTAATTCTGGACACGGCTCGCATTGTCAGGAAGATCCTCTCTCTGGAGCCCTAACCTCCGATAGCTTGGATCCTATTCCCGATACCGGTGGGCTACTATTTTTTATATTTTTAAATGATTTTTGTGTATTTTTACGTAGAAATATTTTAAAAATGTAATTTATATGTATATAAAATGAAATAAAGGATAATAATAAAAATAATTTATTTCAGGTAAGATACCCATAATTTCAAATAAGTAAATACAAATACACAGCAGACATGAAACACAAACAAAGGAAGAAAAAAAAAACAAAAAATATACTAAGTACCAGGTTGCCGACGGGTTAGGTTCCACGCGCCTAAAACAAATGTCATTACACAGTGACGTCGTCCACAAGGGCCGACGCCTGCCGGGGCAGTGAGTTGTTCGGAAGAAATACCGTGGAGCACCGGAAAGTGAAAAAACGTGGGTGGGTTTTAGTCAGTTAAAGTCTGACACAACTTTCCGAGTCCCCCAGAGAGGCAGAAGTCATTTGATGATGTCACATTCAAAAAATAAAAAGGGCAGGTGATTAAGTAGTCAATTATTCGTAATTATCGTTTTCGGGTACTTTGGGTAGTTTTGGGAAATTAAAACAACAAAACTTAATTACTGATACTAAAATATTTAATAAAATACTTTTGGGCACTAAAATTTAATATATTCGTAGTTTTTTAGCTGAATAAGCATATGGTTTTATTAATTAGGTTTTAGTACATATCCTAATTTTTATAATACTGAACTAATTATGTATTATAAATACGAAAATTTGTAAGGATGTGTTTATGGATAGGTGCATGTTTGTCACTCTTTTTTGCAAAAACTATCAAATGGACTTGAATCTAATTTCACACAAAGATAATTTATAATCAGAAAAAACACATATTATAGAATATTTTTATCCCGATATTGGCAGGAGATTGAAACTTGCGCGAGTGACACCAATAGCTAGTTGAATTTAATAACCTTTTTTTTTTCTTCTTCATTGAAAACCTAATTAAACTTGGGCCTCCTTATTACAAAACATGGATATTATTTAGATGAGGTTTAAACCACCTAAATGGTTATTGAATAATGCACCTAACCTTTATAGAAATGCAGTTTTTTATACAACGTTATTTTTTGTATATGCGAAACCAACGCACCGCTCGTCCGACTGCGCCTGCAGAGTTATGACGTCGTCTTGCGTTAATTGATAATCATTTCTGTTTGTTTTTGTGTACTTAAAAAGTGATAAGATTTTTGAAGTGAAACTTCTTTACGCACGCTTGACTTGGGGAGTAAGCTGGCGAAAGCGTTACGAAAAGTGATCGGGCAAGGCGAACGGAAGTTAAGTGGGGGATATAAGCACAGAGGCGCCCGTGGCGCGAGCTTGGTACTACAAGGTATACAACGAGTTTTTTTTTTTTCAGTAAAAATAGATGATCTATGCAATTTTTTTTTTCTTTTTTATATTTGAGACACGGATACACTTATTTATTTATTTACACTTAACACTATACATTAAATTTTATTTTGACTGACAACCATTAAAGGAGTCAGTTAACATAAAATTTGGTACCGCCTACTTCACAGTCCCTCCTATATCCCCCTCCATTACTCCCCCCCTCACCCCCTAATATTCCCACGAAACTACCCCGACCCCCCTCAGGAGGAGCCCGACCTTTTGGCTCCGAGGGAATCCACTCCCCCCTTCTCCCCTCTGCCCCTCCCCCCGCAACCCCACGAAACCTATTCCCCCTCCGACCCCCTTTAGTTATCTCACCCCCCCCGTGGATTATCTCGGGAACCAGAGGTCGTAGACTACCAGAGTTTGGGGTCCCCTGATTCAGGAGGAAGAGCCCGACCTTTTGGCCCCGAGGGAATCCTCCCCCCGCATCCCCACGAAACCTATCCCCCCCCTCCCGACCCCCTTTAGTTACCTCACCCCCCCGTGGATTATCTCGGTAACCAGAGGTCGTGGACTACCCGAGTTTGGGGTCCCCTGAATCAGGAGGAAGAGCCCGACCTTTTGGCCCCAAGGGAATTCACTCCCACCCCCCCGTCTTGCCCTATTCCACTGACTCACCTGGCGCTGCGCACTCAATCGTTGGCGAGCAGGCTGTGTCTTATAGGTTAGTTAGGTTAGGAATTGTGTGTGTTGTGCTGTTATCGTCCCCCTATTGAGACGCATAATTTTAATTCTAGTTTAACCCTTAGCTGGTTTCGGGGGTCAATAATTACCCCAGGCGCACACATTTTCAAAGATATCTTTCCTGTTTAAAAACGTATACTCTTGCGCGTCGGTGTAATCTCACTACGTCGCGGGGTGCGGTGGGTTACGGACGCACGTCGCTCTACCATTGCTGGAAGCGGAGGTACGTACACTGTTGGGGTCAAAAATTACCCCCGACACCAAAAGTGCTGTTTTTTTTTGCGCGCGCATGTAACGGTTTTTTTGTTATTTTAGGAAAATATCGAAAGAGAGGTAGGTGCTACTTATGTGATCGCAAAAAAGACGTAAAGTGTACCAAAAAGTGTGGCAAGTGCTTACTCTTTATATGTAAAGAGCATACTGCCAAAGCAATCACTTGTACCAAATGTTAGAATTTTAGGAGTAGTTTTTAGACTTTTGATTTGCGTTGTCAGTTTTTTATTTTTTTTTTATTTTAAAAGAAGTTCCTAATTTTTGTTATTAAGATTATATAAGAAAACTATGAGAAAAAAGAAATTTAAGTTATGTTTACGTTTTTATATAATAAATAGTTCCTAAAGTAACAAGTGCCTAACTAAGTACAAAAAATTTAAAATATTTTAAATAAGTAAAAAAAAATGTGATTTTTGATTGTAATATACCTTAAAAACTGATTGATCTCTAGATTCAAAGTTGTATTTCTATAAATAAAACAAAAAATTATAAAAAAAATGTTTTTTCATTTTATTTTTTTATATTTTTTTAGTGGGGTCATGTTTCACCCCCGATACCAATAACGTTACTAATTTTAGCGAAACCAGCTAAGGGTTAAGTAAGTCTTTTGACCGCCACCCCTATTGGTGGCGTAGATTTTAATTATTAGTAATTATTGAAGTGAAACTTCTTTACGTACGCTTGACTTGGGGAGTAAGCTGGCGAACGCGTGACGTAAGCGTTACGAAAAGTGATCGGGCAAGGCGAACGGAAGTTAAGTGGGGGATATAAGCACAGAGGCGCCCGTGGCGCGAGCTTGGTACTACAAGGTCTACAACGAGTTTTTTTTTTTTCAATGAAAATAGAAGATCTATGCAAAAATATTAATTTACCAATGAAACCATGAAATAAATTTAAATATTAATAGAAAATTAATATATGTATATGTGTATACATGTATATATTGTAAACAGATATATATATATATATATACATACAGATGGAGCGAAAGAAGTTTGACTTCAGTCGTGTAGTCATATGCACACTCGTATTTTTTTTTCATCACATTTGCAGGCTTTGGACTAGCGAACAGTCAAGTGTAGGTAGATATTCTTATGTACAGGGTTTTTCATTAAGAGCGCTCAAACATTGAAATGAAATAAAACAATCTGTTTAAGTGATATTACCACAATTTTTATTACATTTTAAAGAAAATTCAATGAAATTATGTGGGGAAAATAATATCAGCCAAATGTCCACCGCGACTCCGCTGTAGATGGTGTAATCTTGTGGACCAATTTTGAAGGATGTCTTACTATATTAGTAAATTCAGCCGTAAGTGATAAAATAAAACGTAATATAATTTACTTAAACCATGTGAATTTTACTTAGAATGTATTGTACCCCTGCACAGAGGGGCGGAGAATTTATCCAGCTCTGCGCACGCGCCTAGTATCACTGATCTACCGTGAACTGTGTTGTGCGCTCGGTAACTACACTGCAACAAATTCTAAATATATTTCGGAAAAAATATAACACGGTGTAAAAACGATTGTGTTTGAGCTTGCAATTTTCTGTGTCCAATGCCCGTCCTAAATTCTAAACACCGACACCGCCACCTATCAAGCGTTGTGTGCTCCTACCGTCAGTGCAAAATCGCGCGCCGCGGCACAAGCCAGCCATCTTAACAAGCACCAGAAAACCAATTAAAACTCATGTCCGAACTTGATAAAATCTTGGAAATGTGCACAAAGCCCCTGTAGGGAGTGACTAACACTACACACAAAACTAAAAACTACAGAAGTGCACTGTGATTGTGTGAATGAATCAAGCTGCAGCAGATGGGTGGAGCATTAAGTACATACCTATATCATAAATTCCTATCTCCCCATGACCCTGCAGCTTTTCATATTACGTTTCGCAGAAAACTCTTAGGCTTACAAACTCGAATAGATCTTTAAACGCCCGCATGTGGCCTAGGGCTTACGGCTATAAAAAACGCTGTTAAAGTCACGCTAGATTGAAATCGGTTTGAATCGGTGAGTAAACTAAATTCAAGTTTTGTAAAAAGAAAAAATGACGTTGTACAAAAATGACAGTATAGATCGGTACTAAGTACCTAGTCACTTTTATATTAAGAATCTTGCATTCTTACATAAATCTAAATAAAGTTCGAAATACACACAACTAAATCAAAGGTTAAGTCTAGAAGTAAAGTTCGATTTCAGTTTGCAATAAGGGGCACCAATTTACGGTTAGTAGGTACACGTACGTTAAATGTACGGTTTTGTCATAATACTGTTTTAATACACACACTGGTAGGCCAAAAATGTTGTATATTAGTAATCATCCCAACTAGTGTCCACCACACGTGCCTGGCGTAGGAGATAATGGTTTTTTCAAAAAAACTTCGTCGATTGTAAGACAACTTATGATATCTTTCCTTGTTGAATATGAAGTGAATTCGACACGATATTCTCCGTAAAAAAACGATTTTCCTAAGAACTGGTAAATTGTTTCTGAAAAGTTTACGTAGACTCTTATAGTACCCTGAAAGGAAAAGTAATTACATTAATATAAGTCTAAATTCACCTATAAAAGGGAACAGGCCAATCAATTTCTCAATTTCTATTTTCTAAGAAATATGTCTAAATGGCAATCCACAGTAACACTTGGCGAACCACACAATCAATAGAAGCACTTTGTTATAAGCTAAGGTAAGGTCTCCCTTCTCTTCTTGAACCTCTCTCTGTACAGAGCTGCCAAGGAACAATCTTTACAGATGGTTTTTTTTTTTACACATTATAGTGTTTCATCTATCTCATCATCATCTTTTGCCCCGTGTGGTACCGGGCTTAGAATGGTGCCAACCCATATCCTCCCATGGGTGTAGTAAGAGGCGACTAAGGGAAATCACCAGGGAAGCGGGCAGCAGCGCTTCTTCTGTGTAATATCAAATCACAGCGATCCCAACCCGCCTGCCAAGCGTGGGGATTATGGCAACCCCCTCCCCCCCAATGATGCACACGACACAGCCCAGGCCCCTAGTCCCCGCCCAACTAACATTTAGGAAGTCGAGTAGACGTTTTGTTGGCGACTTAATGTTATATAATATAGTCGTATAAACGTTATAAGGACGTTTACTCGACCGCATTAGGGCCCATTTTATTCAACTTAAGTCGCTAAGAGTGTCGTGTAATAGTCATATATGGTCCTGTAAAGTCGTATAGTAGTCATATTTACGTCGGCGATTTGACTACATGTCATGTAAGAACAACTGTCGCGACGTGCATTCGACTTCGTGTCGAGTAATGGCTCACAATATGACTTTTATCCAATGTAAAGTTGTGTTATTGTCATTTAAAGGTGTGCTTATTTGAACAAATTCTATAACATATCACGTTAATATAATATGGCAGTGTTTTTGACAGCAGAGTTAATATTGTATATTTTCTTTGTTATTTGAGATGATAAAACTATTTCATCAGTTGTCAACCATTGCGCAATCAAGTTTACTCATTAATATGAGGTAAGTTTCTAACAATTTTTTTACGCGCTTTTGAAATATTAATGTTTTCACATATTTCTATTAATTTATTATTAACGTGACTGCGTTATATGACAACTACATAACTTCCCGACGTATAACTGCGTGTTCATTCATTCGAGTAGGCCATGACAGTTGATTTAGGGATCAATAATAACACAATAAACGCCTAACTAACTTTGTTCAATTAGGATGTATTTGTACTAAGTTAGCTAGGCATTTATATTTTAAGAACCGATTTGCGTGACATATATCTATATATCATCATCTATCTATATATCATATATCTATATCTTAGAATATTTTTGTTTTAGGTAAACCCCACAAGGATGTTGAAAAGTTTTTACCAAAGGAAGCAAAAGTGTTGCACGAAAATAATCAGCAGCCAGTTGAAAAGCAATGCAATGTCCAGAATGTAGAGCTAGAAAATACACCATAATTTTATATGTTCTATTGTAAGATTTTATTAGCTTCAAAAGATGTATCAATGTGGCAAAATAAATGAAGGTTTGATTTTGTATAATATTTCATATTTGACATCTATGGTTCAAAAAGCCATTTAAGTTTTTCCAAAAACTAGCAATATTTGAAATCTTTGCTTTTATTTCTAATTAATAAGTCTCGTCAAACTTGAAATGTTAATTACTTTCTTGGGAATAATAAAAAAAAATACTTCAATAATTTTTACTGCCTTTTTATTACCTATTTCTTAAATGTATGAATAACACACTAACCAACTGACACTTTATATCAGTACCTAAACTAATATAGGTATGACTTCAGTTTGCGAAATTTCCTTCTCATATATTTGGATATGAAGATTTACAAAACATCTTTCCTTAAGTTTCAAATCATTTAATTGCTTTAATACAATTTGGGGAATATTAAAATCAATAGCCCCCACTTTTTTTAAAGGTCTCTGAAGTCGTCATTGTGGGTGTCTTTATTGACGTTAACTTCATTTTTGGACTATGAATAACTATTTTCAAATTTGGAAAGTGAACAAGAGTCCTGAACTTCGGCAAATGAACTGCAAGATGTACCTACTCGTAGAATTTTGGTTAAATTTACATTTAAACGTGATACGGAACCCTTCACATTTTCTTCACTATCAGTTTGAGTTCTATTACTTTGTATTAAAGGACGTGCTCGAAGCGAATGATACTTGTTTTTAGTTCCCCACTTCTTTCAATACTTTTCTACTTTTATCAATCCATTTGTTGTAGCAAACAGTAAATACCTAAATATAATTTCAAAATGATGGAAGTTGTATATAAGGTGATTATAAACCTCTATTATGAGTAATAATTAAATAGCGGTCGTATTAGCATGTTTGTAATACTTTAGGTTGTATAAAGGTTGCTCTCGTAATACTTATCCGACTTAAATATAATGGTTACAAATACTACGTCTAAACAATTATTATCCGTATAGCAGTTGTATAAAAGGTAATTATATGACAAAATTGACAGTATTACGTCGTTTATACGATGAAGGTAGGCCACAACATCGGCCGCCGGCGTAGTTACCACCCACCAGACAAAGTCATGCAGCAGTTGTGTTGCGATGTGTGCCGGGCTCGATGCGGCAAATGTTGTTGTGTCGGGAGTTTGGTCGTGGAGGGTAGCGGGATCGGAAGCACGGTGCTCCGCTGGCCGACCGCAGGTAGTTGGGGGCCCAAGTAGTGTGCCAGCCACACACGAAAGGCTGCCCCGCCAACTGCGAAAAATCCCAGGGTGGCCCCATCGTGCCGGTTGGCGACCGGACGAGAGGACCCGATGGCGATCCCTGGGGGGGTTCGGGCGTCCCCGCAGTCTCCAGATCAATCTCCCACTGGCGCAGCATCGTTGGTAGTGTTGTTGGGTTTATCATTGCATCACCTCGCTCAACTGCCGTCTTCCTTCCTATTCACTCAGTTTATCAAAATGAAAAGTTTTAAAAAGAAAAGTAGGTGTGCACAGCGGGCGCACGTCCTCTCATTTAAAGTGCACCTCTCAAACATTCGAGGTCTGCACTCCAATACCGATGCAGTCCATCACCACCTTGAGACTGAAAAGCCCCACCTACTTTTCTTGACGGAGACTCAGATCAGATGTCCGTCTGATGCGGCATACCTCAACTACCCGGGATACTCTTTGGAGCATCATTTCCTGCAGCGTGCCGGGGTCTGTGTGTATGTCCGCAATGACATCTGTTGCCGGCGTCTCCGTCACCTCGAAGACTCTCATCTATTGTCCTTATGGCTGTTGGTTGACACTGGTGTGGACAAAATTGTCTACACCTGTGTCTATCGATCGCACAGCGGTGACCAGGAGACAACTCGACTATTTGACCACCTCAGTGTGTCTGCTGACAATGTACTGCATCAGCACCCTGACGCACAGTTCGTCGCTCTGGGGGACTTTAATGCCTGCCACCAAGACTGGCTTTTCCCATACCAGAGGACCGACCACGCTGGGAGAGAAGCGCGAAACTTTGCGCTATCTATGGGCCTTTCCCAGTTGGTGGAAGAAGCGACTAGGGTGCCTGATGTGGCTGGTCATACCGCCAATTGTCTGGACCTTCTGCTGACCACTGATCCGGACAGATGTGTTGTTACAGTTTCCTCACCGTTAGGAACTTCAGACCACTGTCTGGTGAAGTCTGTGACGTCCTTCTCCCCACCTGATTGCGACTCGCATGGTGAGCGGCGAATATGGCGTTACAAGTCAGCAGATTGGGATGAGATGCGCCACTTCTTTGCATCTTATCCTTGGCAGCAGGTCTGCTTCTCTTCTAGCAATCCATCGAGCTGTGCGGACGCTATAACCGACGTGGTGCGTCAAGCTATGGAGTATTTTATCCCCTTCAGTGACGTGCCCGTCGGTGGCTCGGCTCGCCCATGGTTTAACGCCGACTGTGTTCAAGCTGAACAGCGTAAGCACACGACATTCCTCGCCTGGGTTGACGCTCGTGACCGCAGAGCTCTGGATCTAAGCTCAAAGAAGAGAGCCTTTAACCGTGCTGCCAAGTCCTACAAAAAGGCGCTTAAGAAGGCTCGCTTCGACCGCATTACTAACATTGGTAACAAGCTCTCTGCGCACCCTTCCGGTAGCAGATCATTCTGGTCCCTAGCCAAATCGGTCGAGGCGAACTTCTGTCGGCCCACACTGCCTCCGCTGGTTAGGCCCGATGGAGCACTGGCCCATACGGCGAGAGAGAAAGCAGGTCTCTTTGCATCTCTCTTTGCCCATAGTTCGCGTCTTGACACTGGCAATGCTACTCCACCTAATTTACCTCATTGCGGAACTTCAATGCCGGAGGTTCGCATTAGAAACAAGGAGGTTCTGAGAGTATTGTGTCGTCTGGACGTGAATAAGGCTAGTGGTCCAGATGGTATACCAGCGATTGTTCTTAAGGCTTGTGCGCCCGAGTTGTCTCCTGTATTGACGCGCCTGTATCGCCTCTCATTTAGGACTGGTATAGTGCCCAAGTCCTGGAAGCTTGCCAACGTGCAGCCCGTGCCCAAAAAGGGTAGTCGTGCCGATCCTACCAACTATCGGCCGATTTCAATAACCTCCATACTCTGCAAGATTATGGAGCGTGTATTGAACTCGCGCCTCTTGGCATACCTGGAAGGTAACGATCTCCTCAGTGACCGACAGTACGGTTTTCGACGCAATCGGTCAACTGGGGACCTACTAGTGTATGCCACTCACTTGTGGGGCGAGGCCCTCGAGAAAAATGGGGAAGCGATTGCCGTCTCTCTTGATGTCTCGAAGGCCTTCGACCGGGTATGGCACGCTGGCCTTTTGAGTAAGCTTCCAGCGTACGGCATTTCCACTGGCCTGACTGGCTGGGTAAAAGACTTCCTGACTGAACGGTCCCTCCGAGTTGTTGTCGACGGATGTTCATCTGAGCCCATGTCGACCAATGCCGGTGTTCCTCAGGGGTCTGTTCTCTCTGCAACTCTGTTCCTGCTGCATATTAATGATCTGCTGATGCCCGGTATCTATGGGTATGCAGATGACAGCACAGTTGTGGAGAGATACCTGCCGGAAGCTCGGGCTAGTAAGGAAACAATCCGGTCCGAAAGAGAGGCCATGGTAGAGCGTGTGAATGCTGCACTGCAGGCAGTCTCCGAATGGGGCAATGCCAATCTTGTAGCATTCAATGCCGCCAAAACACAGGCGTGTCTTTTCACCGCCAAAAGGAGCCCGTTCACCCTGGCTCCTACTTTTCAGAATGTATCCTTGGAGTGTACCGACCGCCTTCAGCTTTTGGGAGTTGAGATTTCCTCGAGCCTTAACTTTGGGCGGTTCATTGAGTCCAAGGCCAGGGTGGCTGCCAGAAAACTAGGCGTCATCGCGAAGGTCCGACGGTACTTCACACCTGGGCAGCTTCTAATTTTATACAAAGCACAGGTCCGTTCGTGTGTGGAGTACTGCAGCCACATTTGGGCTGGTGCTGCGAAATGTCACCTTGCCACTTTGGATTCGATGGAGAGGCGTGCGAAGAGGCTGATTGGCGACCCAGACTTAACTCGAAACGGTCTCCAAAGCCTGGAGCACAGGCGTAGAGTGGCCAGCCTTTCGGTCTTCTATAGGATGCATTCTGGTGAGTGTGCAAGGGAATTGCATGATTTAATTCCCCCATCTCCGTTCCATCATCGGACGACCCGTCGTACGGCGAGTTTCCACCCTTACGTTGTTGACACCACTGCGATCCGGACGAAGCGTTTTGCTTCCTCCTTTATACCGCGTACATCGAGGGACTGGAACAATTTGCCGGCGTCGGTGTTTCCGTCACATTACGATTTGAGTGTCTTCAAGGCTAGAGTGAATAGGCTCTTAATAAACTAGCGCGCTTTACCATCAACGATCGCGTCACTGCTTACCATCAGGCGGGATTGCGGTCAAGCGCTGGTTTATAATTTATAAAAAAAAAAAAAAAAAAAGAAAACGTTTACACGACGAAAAGTTGTATAAGTTAGTTTTATAGAAGTCGTCGTAGACACTACTATATGACGGTTGTATAAAAAGGTCGCAATAACGTCTATACGACTTTATTATACAACGAAAAGCGTATATGACTATCGGACACATAATGCACCAGTACACGACTAAGAGTTAACAAAAATACCGTAAAACAACTTTAATACGACTCAAGGTCATATAAATGTTTGATTATATGACAAAAATGTTAGTTGGGCGGTGACGTAAGCAGAAACGGGAGCGGCCGTGTCTCGGCTCCGGGCCAGGAATAAAGCGCCCGGACCCGACGGAGTTCCTGGCCGAGCTCTCGTCCTGGCTTTGAAGGAGCTAGAGACCCAGCTGAGGGGACTCTTCACGGCATGCTTTGAGCAGGGTCACTTTCTCAGTGTGTGGAAGGAGGGGAAGCTGGTCCTGCTCAGGAAGGAGGGGCGCCCCGCGGACTCACCGCCCGCGTGTCGGCCCATAGTGCTGCTCGACGAGGCGGGCAAACTTTTTGAGCGCATAATCGCAGATCGCCTCGTCGGCCACTTGTGCGGAGAGGGGCCGAACCTGGACGACAACCAGTTCGGTTTTCATCGGGGGCGCTCCACCATAGACGCCATCATGCGCGTGAGAGCCCTGGTGGAGGATACGGTGTCCCGGGGTGGGGTGGTGTTGGCGGTGTCTTTAGACATTTCCAACGCCTTCAAC
Organism: Sesamia inferens; assembly: GCA_037179545.1. Classification (NCBI taxonomy): domain Eukaryota; kingdom Metazoa; phylum Arthropoda; class Insecta; order Lepidoptera; family Noctuidae; genus Sesamia; species Sesamia inferens. Next base: position 8,861,107 of record CM073929.1, on the reverse strand, counting down.
ACCCTACCCTGAAATACCATCGGGTGCCTTCCTACCTCCGCCGCATAGTAGTGGCTTATCTGGAGGACAGATGCGTCATCTATCGGGGACGTGACGGTGCCGGTCGGCACCAAATGTCGTGCGGTGTTCCACAGGGATCGGTCTTGGGACCGCTCCTGTGGAACATCGGCTACGACTGGGTGTTGAGAGCCGAGCTCCCGTCGGGCGGCGACTTGACGTGTTATGCGGATGACATGCTTGTCACTGCCCGGGGGAGCTCGTACAGGGAAGCGACGTTGATAGCCACGGCTGCGGTGTCACAGGTGGTGAACCGCATCCGGCGCCTGAGCCTGGAGGTGGCCCTTGACAAGTCGGAGGCCATGGTTTTCCATGGCCCCCGGCATGCGCCGGCGCACGCCGGGGCACGCACGTTCAACATGAAGTACCTGGGATTGGTGCTCGACAGCAGGTGGGAATTCGGGCCCCACTTCCGGCGGCTGGCGCCCAAGCTGATGGGTGCAGCAGGCGCGCTATCAACGCTGCTTCCCAACATGGGGGCCCGAGCGCCGCCTGTAGGCGATTGTACGTAGGAATCGACGGTCCATGGCCCTGTATGGGGCCCCTGTGTGGGCGATGGACCTGACGGCCGGAACACTCGCCATTCTGCGCAAGCCGCAGAGGGCGATGGCCGTCAGGGTCGTCCGCGGGTATCGCACGATATCCTACGAGGCGGCTTGCGTCCTGGCCGGATCCCCGCCCTGGGACCTAGAGGCGAAAGTACTCGCGTCATTGTACCGATGGCGCGAGGAAGAGCGGACACGGGGCTCCAGTCCGGTGCAGCGGCAGATCGAGCTGCGCCGAGAGGAGCTCCGTCAGGTCCTGGTGGCGGACTGGCGGGAGAGGCTTATGCGCCCTACCGCCGGCCTCGCTACCGTCGAGGCGATCCGGCCAGTACTCGACGACTGGCTCGGGAGGAGGCACGGCTCCCTGTCTTTCAGGGTGACGCAGGTACTGTCGGGGCACGGCTGCTTCGGTAAGTACCTGCGTCGCCGCTTAGGCAGGGAGCCGGACGCTCGGTGCCACCACTGCGTCCAATGCGTGGAGGCACGGCGCAGCACACACTCTCCGAGTGTGTGGCTTGGGAGGAGCAGCGCCGTGTCCTCACAAACGAAGTAGAAGGCGACCTGACGCTACCGGCAGTAGTGTGTGTTGGAAAGATTATTACTGGTTTGTAAACACAACCTAAACCTTGAAGGAATAATATGTCACTGTTCAAAAATAGAAACGTCAACACCTCTTTTCGTTTGTTCATGTCTCGTATGCTTTAGTATGTGATCGCGGTTGGTCTATAATAAATCTGCTGAAATATCCGTCGTATTTTTCATTTACCACGATAATTTCCAACAGTGCGGAGGATGGTTGGTAGCGTAGAGTCGTGGGACGCGGTGGTGTCATGTCAACATTAGGCTCGAACGCTGTAGACTTATGAAGTAGAGTACGCTCCGTCCAGCGTCACCCCAACTCCAGAACAGCGAAAGCTTTCAGATCGAACTGCAAAATCGCTTCGAAAGCCTCGGTGAATGCTTAGATGTGGACGACTATAACAACAGGTATGTGGAAACTCTCCAAACGGAAGGGTCCAAGTTTTACAAAACCCTCCGTTCAAAAGGACAGAAGAAGATCTCCGATCCCACCCGTCGGCTAATGGAAGAAAGACGGGAGCTGGTCTTAAAATCCCCTGATGACGCTTCAGCGCGTATCAGATGCCTTAACAGACAGATCTCAAAGTCTCTAACTTGCGATATAAGCAAATTTAATACAAATTGTATTAAAGAGACTATTGAGCGGAATAAAGGCTCCAAAGTGTTCGCACGAGATTTGTCTGTTAGACAGAGCCTACTTGCCAAGCTAAAGACTGGGGATGGTAGAATCGTCACTTCCAAGCCCGAGATTTTGGGTGAGATTGAGAAATTCTACGGAGAGTTATACACATCAACACACGCACCTGTTGTAAGCCTGGCTTATGATCCTAGAGCTAGACTAACCCGACACTATACCGACGATATCCCGGACGTCAGCCTGTACGAGATTAGTATGGCCCTGAAACAGCTCAAGAACGATAAGGCGGCTGGAGATGATGGAATTACAGATGGTACTTAAAGCGCTTCAGAAGCTATTTAATTCCGTGATTATTAAAGGCGAAACGCCTAAGACGTGGCACAGGAGTGTGGTGGTGTTGTTTTTCAAAAAAGGTGACAATAACCTCCTGAAAAACTACAGACCGATATCCCTGCCATGTCATGTCTATAAGCTATTTTCTAGGATCATCACGAATCGTCTCGCTCGCAGGTTCGACGACTTCCAGCCTCCCGAACAAGCAGGCTTCCGAAAAGGCTTTAGCACCATAGATACGGCACATACATACGGCAAGTTATACAGAAGTCCGAGGAGTAAAACAAACAACTATGCTTGGCGTTTGTGGACTATGAGAAGGCCTTCGATTCGATCGAGACTTGGGCGGTGCTACAGTCTCCCCAGCGGTGCCAAATTGACCATCGATACATTGAGGTGATAAAGTGTTTGTACAGCGGTGGCCCAGTCCAGGGTCGCCCCAGCGTATGACAGGTATCCAGTCTCATACGTCAAACGACGTTTGAGAGAGCGCACAGTAGCTGTCTGGAACGGGAGGTACACTGGCGGGGCCACGGCTGAGGTCACGCGGATGTTCTTCCCCGATGTGGTGCGTGCGCGCAAGGTATGAGGAGCCTCGACAGGACGTCTATTTGGGCGCAGATCTTGACAGGTCACGGCGGCTTCGCCGCGTACCTGCATAGATTTAAGCTGAAAGACAGTCCGGCCTGTGTGTGTGACACACAGGCAACTGAGACTATCCAGCACTTACTGTTTGAATGCCTGAGGCACAACCGCGACAGGTACGACCTGGAAGTAAGCACAGGAAAAATTCTGACTGAAACAACTATTTCTGACCTAATGGCAGACAAGCACTCCAGGCCGTATCTGAAGCGGTTTTGCCTCAAGGTTGCTAAAATAGCCATAGAACGGAACAGAACAAGGGGCGGTGTTACCGGCACCCCGTCGGCAAGATGAATTGGTGTTTAATATTATAAATAAATAAATGCATAATTGTTAATGTTAAATTATAATGTAAGGAATGTTTTAAAAAAATGTAATATAAGAAAATAAATAAAGAAAATAAGAAGACAAAGTGGGAAAAAGCAGCCCAAAAAGAGAGCCAATGCCACAAAAAGCCGTCAGTGGAAAAAAAAGAATTGGCGGATAAGTAATTTGCTAACCAAGGATTCTTGCCACGCAAGAAGTAGGGACGACAACGCCCTGTGATGACGGGTGTCTAAAAAAAAAAAAGTGTTTGTACAAAAACGCCACCATGTCAGTTCGTCTTCAGGATCAGGACTCGAAACCGCTCCAACTCCAGAGGGGAGTGAGACAAGGAGATGTCATATCTTCTAAATTGTTCACTACTGCGTTGGAAGATGTCGTCAAGCTCCTGGACTGGAAAGGACTTGGCATCAACATCAACGGCGAGTACATCACTAATCTCCGTTTTGCAGATGATATCGTGGTCATGGCTGAGACCCTGGATGACTTGGGTAAAATGCTCAATGACCTCAGCAGAGCTTCCCAACAAGTGGGTCTAAAGAAGAACATGGATAAGACGAAAATCATGTCGAACTCTCATGTCGCCCCCACTCCAATTGAGGACCTTGCAGCAAAAGGGGGGCAGATCCAAATTTTGACCGTTACTTTTTTTTCACCTACAATTTAAACAAAAATTTTAGCTATGGTTTGATGCATTTACGAGGCAAATCCGGCGAAAAACAAGCGCGCTATAACATAATTTGGATCTGCTACCTTATTCTGTTTGGTGCAAGAAGGGAGCAGGTCCGGACCTGCCTCCTTCTTGCACCAAATGAAATTATTATATAATTTGTAACAAGTCAGTGCACGTTTTCTGCTCAGCCCTAAAGGACGTGCCCATTATTCTATTACATAATTAATTGTAAAACAATTAATTATGTTGTATTATTTAATACGTCAAGAGAGTACAAAATTAGTGACTCTGAACCGTTTAGTAGCGGCTCGTCAGATATTTACCAGCTTCCTGTCTATGATTCGTGTTCAACCAGTTCAGATGATGATGGAAGATGTGGAACCAAGCACAGTAAAAAAAAAAAGACGTGTGGCACTCGGGGACTGCCGCGGTAAAGCTATTGCATAGCATTTTGTATCAATTTATGCAATTATAATTATTTATTTATTTTATTTATGCAGTATTTCTTTTTCTTTGATATTAATTCAAGTTACACTTTTTGAGCATGGTGACCGATAAGAAAATATTTTTTTCTTTTATTAAATAAATAAAAAGTTAATATTATTTAAAATATTTTTTTATTATTTTACAATACATGTGGGTTTTATTACCTTACAGTAGCTGTTGGTTATTCAGGAATATTTATTATTGAAACTATAGGTTTATGATAACTGAAATAAGAAACATAAGTTTGCGACTTAATATCCTCTAAATACCTAGAAAATACCGCGTCAATGGTGGTCCCATATTTTGTTGTGGACTCTTGTGGATCATTATTCATTTTCTTTGTTATCAATTTAATATTTTCGAGCTGATCTTTAGTAACATAATCACTTCTGATTGCGTTAACATCTGACCGTAGAATTAATAAATCCTTCATCAACTTCTTTACGTACGTTCTACGTAGTCAAAGCAAACTGGTGGCAATTTGTGAAGGTCATATGCCACAAAAACTGGGACTGTTCGGGATCCGTGATTTTAAACACCGTAATCGTATATTTTAGGTCTTCCTGCTTTTTGTTCTTACGCCTCGATACATGTTTTTGTCTTGTCTTCGTAGAAACAAACAATAACTTTTTTGCCTCATCAATGTCTTCCTCAGAAAAAGCCGACGAGCATATTTTTATTAAACTTTCGTTGTTTCGTTTCGGAGATAACAATATTACAACTCGTACACTTAAATGTACTCGTATTAACATTGTTCACCGACATCTTTCTGTAATATTTTATTTAATAAAAACTTCAACTTCAACTCTTGATCTGGTCCCTGTGGATAGATACCACAATTTTGCCAATAACACGTGTAACAAATTATAGAAATTCTTTAAAAAAATATTTCACAATAATGGCGGATATCGCCAATCACAGTTGAAAAAACGGCCGCGTGAGCACTTTTTACTCTATAAAATCACGCGCTTTTATTTAGTAAACAACACTATAAATAATTTAAAAATCCAATGAAAAATTAGCGTGACATTCATCTTAGCTTTTCCGTTAAAAAAAAGCTATTTTATAAAAACACTACTAAATTAATTTGAATAAAAGTACTTAATAATTAATTATATGAAAAGTTTTTAAGGTAGCCATGACAACGTCGATGACGTCTATGACATATCTCTATAGAAGACCTATTTCAGAGAGAAACTTAATCGCAAGTTTAGCACATCGCGACTATCAGTAACATGGCAAGTGTGTAGAACTGAGTTCGCGCCCTGCAATATGCATGCTCTTTTTGAAAATCTATAAATTGTTTTCAAAAGATGTAGTCGCACGTACACAAACATACCGTGCCGAAGACTACCGAAATGAAACGACGTTAGACGATGTGGGGAGCGTGAGGTTTTTTCGTTACGGAATTTCTGGATTCGGTCCCCGCGCTCAAGGCCCGCGATAGAAGCTATGCAATAGCTTAAAAACTGTATTTATTTTCGAATAACACAGTAGCACAAAATAAAAACTCTACATTAGTCCAGTATCTATATACGCTTATGAGGTGTTCACCTTTTGAAAAGATTGTTCATCGATATCCACAACCAGGACACAGCTTCTTACCGTGTGATCGGTGTTTCGGCTTAATAGAAGAGTTTAAAAGAAGGAAAGATTACATATTTACGACTTCTGAATATGCTGATTGTATTACGCAAGCATCTAAAAATTTTAAAGTTGTAAATGCAAACAAAAATATGATACTTAACTTCAGCCAACATTATGAGAGTCATTTCAAAAAAGTAATAACAAATACAGAGAAGATAAGATTCAAAATATCTCAATATCGTATTTTTGAATACAGTAAAGACCACATAGAGACAATTGCAGTCAGTGTTACAACGGGAACACCTGTATTTGATTATTTTCCTATAATGAGAAATGCTCAAGCCCAGCTATCAGTTTTGCCTCAGAAACCGCTGTATGATTATGCACTGCCGTTGAAAAAGGCTAAGTACAACGATGTGATACAGTTAGTAAAGAACTATGTTCCACCAAATAAACTGTATTTCTACGTGATCCTTAAAAGTGAAGCTGTCGGACCAATAGATGATATTTCTAGCGAAGACGACGATGATCAAGCTGAAGTTGACCTTTAAAAAAATATTTTTTAATAAGCACTTCTTCGTTTTTGTATTTCTTTTGATTGTTTGATTCTTCATGCGCGGATTAATAGTTGTTGAAATAAATAAATAACCGTGTTTACGTGTTTTATTATCCATAATACAAAATTCGGTAGTATTTTTCTCTAATCTTGGTGCAAAAGGGAGGCAGATCCAAATTTTAAAAAATCGTAGTAATTCTATAACTTCTTTAATTGCCTTAAAATCTTGAATAAAATGCGTATATACGTTCATATTATATTATGCCATAAAGGCATAAGTATATCAATTAATTTTTAAAAATCTTTTTTCTTCCTACCCGAAAGTTTTGAAATTTGGACTTGCATCCCTTTTGCTGCAAGGTCCTCAATTGTAGTTGGTTGCTCTGCACTCGAAGTTTTTGACGAGTATATGTATATACCTGGGACAAACAGTCCAACTAGGTAGATCCAACTTCGAGAAACAGGTGTCTCTTCGAATCCAGCTCGGCTGGGCAGCGTTCGGGAAGCTACGACACATCTTCTCGTTGTCAAAGATACCACAGTGTCTCAAGACTAAAGTCTTTGACCAGTGTGTGTTGCCAGTGATGACTTACGGAACTGAAACGTGGTCGTTCACAATGGGCCTCATACGAAGGCTCAGAGTCACACAAAGGGCAACGGAAAGAGCTATGCTCGGAGTTTCTCTGAGTGATCGAGTCAGAAATTAGGAGAGCTGCAGAAGAACCAAAGTCATCGACATAGCTCTGCGAGTCGCTAAACTTAAGTGGCAGTAGGCAGGGCACATTGCTCGTAGAAACGATGGCCGATGGGGCAGTAAGGTTCTGGAGTGGCGGCCACATACTGGAAGACGCAGCGTAGGGAGGCCCCCAACAAGGTGGACCGATCACCTAATGAAGGTCGCAGAAGCCGATCGATGTAGGCAGCACACGACCGATTAGCGTGGAAAGTCTTGGGGGAGGCCTTTGTCCAGCAGTGGACATCCATAGGCTGAAGAAGAAGTGTTTCATCGCAATCCCGCCGCAATAGTTTATTAAGAGCCTTTTCGTCGTTTGGTCTATTTTAGCTATTGTCACAGCCTGTTGTCCTGTAAAAATATTGGTACTCTCACATATTCCTCATAATTCATGTTAGCTAACATCTTATCCATTAGGTAAAATATTCACTTGTACACTAAAAACAGTGATATTTACAATGTTTTTTTTTTAATAATTATAAACTAGCGCTTGACCGCAATCCCGCCTGATGGTAAGCAGTGACGCGATAGTTGATGGTAAAGCGCGCTAGTTTTTCTGAGTATCCGCTCAGTTTCTCTGAGTGAATACTCAGAAAAACTGAGCGAATCGGAAGGAAGACGGCAGTTGAGCGAGGTGATGCAATGTTATACCCAAGAACACGACCAACGATGCTGCGCCAAAGGGAGATTGATCTGAAGACTTTCCACGACCAAAGTCCCAACACAACAATATTTGGCGCATCGTACCCGGCACACATCGCAACACAACTGCTCAGACCCGTCCTCCGTACGGCTTCACCAGACATCTTGCCTTGATCTGGTGGGTTCTCCTGCCGGCGGCCGATGTCATGGCCTACCACTGAGAGATGACACCACCAGACCACCGATGTTAACACCAAAAGGACAATTCTAATAATTTAAATCGCTCTAAATCTAGTCGAATCGCTCCGCTTTATTGCAGACACTAACTAAGTAAAAAAGTATATTTTGCTTTATGTCAATCTATGCTTCAGTTTTGCATAACTTCATGGGATAGAACATCAAACTCTATACTCATCTCACTCGACCGTGCTACAAAGAGCTGTTCTAAAAGTAGCAAATTCTCTGCTTTTCCTTTCTCTACCTACCTAATACGATTATCTTTTAAAACACCTTATATCGTAGATTTAGTAGTGGTTGTTTATTTTCTTTATTTCATTTTAAACACATATAAATTATATTTTTAAATATTTCTACAACAAAAAATACATAAATACATTTAAAAATATTAATATATTTATTATTATAATATTTAAATAAGAATGAATATCATATATAGGTACCTTTCTCATGACACAACCACGAATATCTAAATATTGTTTGAGTATTCCTGCAAAAACGTGGTTTGAACATGGCTTCTCAATCGTGAAGTTCCACAATAGATTACTTTGTTTGTTCTTAATACTGTGATAGACAACCTTCATCTGTAAACAATTTTTTTTTTTAAATTCACGTGTGGTTCCATGCAGGCGGAAACCAAAGAAAGCAGTGTGCTATTATCCTACTATACTTCCTTTGCATGGTTTATGTTCATACATCCATTCACATGCACCTCACCTTCTTAATAATAGCTTCGTCGCGGCCACTGCGCAAGGAAGCGTCGGTTAGATCCCCGCGCAGTGCAAATATTTGTATGCATGAATATAAATATTTGCACTGGTCTGGTCATCCCTCGGAAAGCACGTTAAGCCGTTGGTCTCCGTCGCCATACGAACAACAAATGGCAGTTATCACGGGCTGTTGGAGCCCTCAAAAAGTCCAACAATTGATCTAGCTGCAATAATTCGATATCACCTTCGGGTTCTAGAGGTCAGACGGCAGTCGTTTCGCGGAAAATATCGAAGTTTAGCCAAAATAAAGCGGACCCCAGACATCAAAGCTAAAAAAGCTTGGGATGCGACTGGGATTAATACTGAGATGATGATGATGATGACATGCACCCAACCTTTTTAATGGGACAACCTTCAAAAAGGCATGATTTTTCGCGTAAATTTCTTTCCGGGCAAGAGTATTTTGCACAAGTATCATTTCGAACAAAAGTCCATTGGTGGAAATGTGTAATGGAATTTAGATGTCTTTCACGCAATTGCCCTGCTACCGACCTTCGCGTGGGAATAGACATGGGTAAAGTAATACAATAGCAATAATAATGTACGAACTTTAAAAAACCGCACAGCTTTAGTCAGCGTGAAGTTGAAATATGCCATGTATGCACTTTGTTCACACACCAGTGCTGTACTCATGTTTGCTAAATAGTTTTCTGTGTGTGAACATATGCCTATGTATTTAAAATCCACGACGTATGAGCCCTGTAAAGTAAACAAATACACAAATTAAAAAAAATGATGTTGCGGTCTATCAAGGCCATTTAACAAGGTATACCGACAATATTATTAATATAACTTTGAAAACTTCAAAAGTCTTGCCAGAAATTCAAACCGGAGACAAATATTATCAATAACACTGGTTAACAATGGTTTTGCCCATGAATGATGAAATACAAAAATAGGCAGTACTTGGTGAATACTAATCATCAGTTATAATATTACAAGTGTCTTAGCTCGAGTTATCGAGCTATACAAGTTTAATCTTGTATTGCGTTCGCCGCACTCTCGCAAGTTTCGACTTGTTCGTTATTACAGCACGGCTTTACTTTACTAGATTTAAAAAAAACCTGGTTAAGAATATGATCCAAGCATTGTACGCTCTCGGTTGCAAAATGTCCCTCAAAATACATATTCTCGACTCACATTTGGACGTTTGTCCTGAAAATATGGGAGATGTTAGCGACGAACATGGTGAACGTTTTCACCAGGATATTTCAGGCATGGAAGAGCGATACCAGGGCAAATGGAGTCCTGCTATGTTAGCAGACTACTGCTGGACGTTGAAGAGAGAGGCTGTACATATTACTTATAAACGGAAAAGCAATATATTAACTCATTTTTAAATTTTATAATATGTGATTTATGAATATAATGTTATCTTAAGTCAAAACATTTTTATTTGATTCCACAAAAAACGCGAGCTAACTCGACCTTAAAACTTACATCAAAATGTATGTTTAGAGGTATTCTTTCGCAATTAGCACAACTCATTTCATGGATTAACAAAACCTTAAAATTTGTTAACCAGTGTAATTTGTGAAAACTGTAGGGAATTTACAAGTGCTTTTGACCAATTAAGACAGAGCACACACTCTGAACCATCGTTTAATAACCATAGAGAATTTATTCTAAGGTAAAGACTAATTAGAATAAAGGTAGGAGGAAGCAAACTGTCACATTTGAAAGGGTCTGGAGAGAGTGCAGCCGGACTGTGGATTATGACGATGATAATCTAGATTCTAGAATTACGAATGCACCTTATGTCAAGAGCATAAGGTTCAATGGTTCAATATCGCGTGCGTGAGGCATGTCACACGATATTGAATATCTTATATATATATATATATATATTTTTATGGGACAAAACCCGCCACACTTTTCCCAACCACTGCAACTCCTGAAAGCCAGAATCAACAGTGGAGACCGCCAGAAAAACGTCGAGCAATGAAGTTCGACGAGTCCCGGAGAAACGATTCAACTGTCTTGGGTTCCGCAACGAAATTAATCAGAAAAGAATAGCGAAGGAGTAAGTAAAAATATATTTTTTTCCACTTCCCTCCATAACAAGCAGGAGACAGAACAGAACTAGGCCAATCGGCACAAAGGGACATTATTGCAACTGGGAGAAGCCCAGATTGCCAAACACCACGGAATAAAATTTGATTAAGTTAATGGGTCCTAAGTAGGTATTAGCTGTTACAATTGATTCCAATAATAGGTATGGCAAAAGCGCCTGAACGCACGGAAATTGGTTCTAGTTTCTACAAGGTCCGTATAATAAACGACTCCGGATTTAACTTGTACACTATCCAACATAATATTGCGTTCATTCTGCCAAAGAACACACTCCCACAAGATGTGATATGCGGACTGTTCAAATTCACAGTTCGATGTAGAACACTGACACAAAAGCGAAGGAATAAGTTTAAAAGAATACAGTTTACTTTTAAAGTTGCCATGACCTGTGAGAAATTGGGCAACGCAGTGGTCAACCTTCAGCCATGTCTTAGCCAGCCGATCGCCAACGGATGGAAAGAATAGAGGAGGACGGCCCTTAATGGAATTATCCCACCTACTTTATAATCTTATATATCTTGAGACCTAGGCATTGTCAAGGTAGTCCGAAACATTAGTAAAGATAGAAACTAGTAGAAATATTGAAATAAAGTTTTTTATCTACCTATTCTTATATAATTATTTATAAAGTATGTCATGAAACATATTATGTTTCATGACATACTTCATAAATAATCAGCTTATATTGTTCCCACTGTTGAGACACATGCCTCCTCTCGATGAGAAGCCGTAAATTACCACGCTGACCTAGTGTGGGTTGGTAAATGCCATATGTCTTCGAAATTTTATAACTTATCTACTACAGATACTTTAAAATTATTCGTTTGTTTATTTAAACATAATCAACCGCCTAGCCTAAGCGCTAAACCTCAGTTCGGTGTCGTCATACAATTAGATGGAAGAATGAAGGAAGGATCTAAATCAATAAACAACTGACTGCTGTCTTCTAAAATATAACTTCAGAAAGTACATAAAATAAGTAATTCATACTTACGTAGGTGTCAGAAGTTTTAGGTCTAGCCATGAAAAACTGCATTGAATGCACACATTGTATTGATGTAATTATTAACAAGAAATTCAAAATAAACATCAGGGTAGCTTTTGCTATGTAGTATAATACGAAAATAATGAACAAAATAATTGTATTAATGTTACCTACCTAACCTGACATTAGAAATACATTATATATATATATATATATGTATATATTTATAACAAAGGCAAATAAAGGTCCATCTACACTTATCCAATGTCGTGCCCTGTAATATGGAGTATAGAAAAGGGTGGATCCCCCGACGGGTGTTATGTCAGGTAGGCACTTGCCCGAGAGTTGATGTTGGGAAGTTGTTTGTATGCTTATTGCACGGTTAACTCTGTTTGCGAGATATAGAATTTGTGTGACGTCAGTATGACGCGTTGTTCCATGTGGTGTTTGTACCGCTACATTACTCTCCTCTGAAGACCGGAGTTCGATAGTGGACAGAGTATTATTCCTTGCGATTGGATGTGCCACGGTCCTATCATGTCATGGCTTAGTTCACGGCTCTGATATGTGTGGATAGACCTTAATGATGACAATATTATAATGGATGAAATTGTATTGTATTTATCTGATTCCGGAGATAGTGATAACATTTTCCATTACAATTGCAGGCTTTGGACTGTGGAATGGTCAAGTGTAGGTAGATATTACGAGTATTATGTACTTTACTAGTCAATTCAGCCGTAAGTGATAAAATAAAACTTAATACAGTATGTAAAGAAAACCCTGTCCGACCCGTGAAGGTATTGTTAGATATCGTTAGCTGATTCTACTAATGCCTACATAACCTGGCTAAACTAAAAAAAAAAAAAAATACCCCCTTAAAAATAAATAAAATAAATAGGTAATTTCATGGCAACACAGGCACAGGTCATGACCTCAGTTGACCTCATGCAGGTAGTTGTTGATAGTCTAACCACGTTTATCGACTCTCGAAAGAAACAATGATACCTACTTAGGCAGCTCGTGAAAAGAACTTTATTAAGTAGGAAGGTCGTCTGACCCTCCGAATGTATCATTTCATTCGATGAGCACAATGGCTGTGGCGGAGATGTTGTTCCATATTACGTTCACTAAGAATAACACAGGCCTGGAACCGTCGCACGAGATTAGCACGGTGTTTCACAAAATTAGTCCACCCCTACCAATCCACTGCTCGCCGAACTGATAGTGGAGGTACTCACGTACAGGTAGGCAAAAATATGGTGGGGCACCGTCATGCTGGAACCACATTGACCAATAAGTAGTCACATCCGAATCGTCCAACACCAGATCACAACACAACACAGCTAATTGCAGTTACTACCTTCCAACAGCATGTTACAATACGTTAGAAAACGATATGATCACACAATAAACGGTACGTCTACAGGGACGCAATGTCTACGCGAAACTAATAAATTTAAAATAACAATGATTTTTATTTCATAAAAATAGGTACTCAAGCTGCACGGCGGTACCCTTTGACTAAAGGTGTGAAAGTATTTAAAATATGACTCGTAATGATTTTTGGTATCGATTTAGTATTGCAGAAAGGCGCACCGGAAAATTAATTAAACCTCATGTCCGAACTTGATCAAATCTTAGCTAAGTAACCAAAACCCCTAAAGGGAGTGACTGGGTCGGTATCCAATGTATCCATGGAGCTATATGTGCACTGTGTTTGTGTGAGTAAATCAAGCTGAAGAAGACGGGCGGATCAGTAAGTACATACCTATATCATAAATTCTTATCTCCCCATGACCCTGCAGCTTTTCATGTTACGTTTCGCAGAAAACTCTTAGGCTTACAAACTCGGATAGATCTATAAACGCCCGCAAGTGGCCTAGGGCTTACGGCTATAAAAAAACGCCGTTCAAGTCACGCCAGATTGAAATCGATCCAGTTGCTTATTTTGAATAAACTGTATTCAGGTTTTGTATAAAGAAAAAATAACGTTGTATAAAAATGACAGTATAGGTCGGTACTAAGTACCTAGTCACTTTTATATTAAGAATCTTGCATTCTTGCATAAATCTAAATAAATTTCGAAATACAAATACTGACTCAAAAGTTAAGTCTAGAAGTAAAGTTTGATTTTAACGGTGTCAGTTCGGTGGTCAATAATCAAATGCTACAATATTTGAAAGGAAACAATATGCTACCGGGCCTTCAGTCGGACTTTAGGAAGGGACGTGGGACTGCCAAAGCTCTCTCTGATGTAGTGGGGAATATCCTAGAGGCACGGGACAGAGGGGAGGGAACAATCCTTGTACTTTTTGATTTCTCACGGGCTTTCGATTCAATAAACACTTCTCTATTGCTTTCAAAGCTAGCATATTATGGGTTTACAACGAAAACAATAGAGTGGTTCGCCAGCTACTTTCAAAATAGATCACAGCTTGTTGAAATCCAGAAGGAAGATGGATCAAGGCTTTCATCCCCCCTTCGCCAGGTGCCACGTGGTGTGCCTCAGGGATCTATTTTGGGGCCCCTTTTATATATTCTATACAGCGCACACATTGTTAAGTCATACCAGTATTGCAAGTATCACATGTACACAGATGATATCCAGTTGTATAAAACTTTTAAACCAGCTGATACATTGGAAGCAAACAGTACGCAAGCAAGCGAACAAAGCAGTTGGTAATAAGAGGGGCTCAAATAATAACAGGCGAACAGGTCGATCCATCTGGATAAGCTACGCTTGCCGCGGTTGGTCTGTGGATGGGTAACCATCTTGACATACTGAAACCACCCCGTACCTTGGGAAAGCACGTTAATCTGTTTGTCACGGAAACACCAAAGGAGAGTTGTTGTTGTTGTTTTATTTAAAGCTTAAACACATCATGGGCATTTGCCTAATGTAGCTGACCGTTTTTTTATAATAACTTGATGAACTAAAATACAATGAATGATTTGTTTTTTTGTTGAAATCATCGTAAACATAGCGATATATTCTCCGTAGAAAAACGAAGGTCCAAAAAACTGGTAAGCCGCTGCGTCTGTTAAATTTAATGTAAAGCTGTAGGCACTCTGAAACCAAAATTAATATAACACGATTGCATTCCCTATTGCGATAAGCTCCTATATGTTTTTAATTATATTATAGGCAGGACATTCAGAAATAATAAAGGGGTTCTATAGGTATTATTTTTTAAATAAATACTTCAGAGTACTCTCCACCACCCTTTATCTATACAAAGTTTCATATATCTGAACCAGTTTTAGAAACACCTTTTCGAGTCCGCTGTAGACCCTTCGTCTATAGGTCTCTCGATCGCTGGCAGCGTTACTTCCAGCAGGTCAGGGCTATAACCCAGGTGACCCAGGATATTAACACACGTACAAGACATCATTTAAGGGCGGTTTGCGTGTGTTTTTTTTTTCTTAATAAGACACGAAAATTTTTTATCGGGTTCAAGGATGGATGGAACTGCTGAACTCACGGTAAGTTTTCGAGTGGATATATTTGCCACACTTTATGTTTCCAATAGTATTTTTCAAGGGAAATTAATCAAACAAATAAATAAATAAATATTTACGGACAAATCACACAGATTGAGCTAGCCTCAAAGTAAACACGAGACTTGTGTTATGAAATACTAACTCAACGATACTATATTTTATAATAGATACATATATAGATAAACATCCAAGACCCAGGCGAATTAGGAATAGATCGTTTTCCATCACGACCTGACCAGGGATCGAACCCTGGGCCTCCATGTCGCAGGCAGGCGTGTTGAACCCAAAATCTCAACTTACCACATTACGATACCAAACCTTAATTAGCATTTGTTAAGATACTCTGAAGACCTCCAAAAAATTATATATTATCTTGAACCAAATTTAAAGTAGCGTAGTATTTTTATCCTATATAATTCAAAGACACATCAGTACTATACCTTTTTCAGGACACAAGTGCAAATATCTAAATGTGTTTTGAGCACCTCTAATATGAAACGGGTTGAGCAAGGTTTCACTATTGTGAATTGCCATAACAGTTTCTTGTGATCGTTTTTCATAGTATGAATGGCGACTTTCATCTGTAATCAAACGGTTATCTTCCAAAATCACGCCTTATGTAGATGGAAACAAAAAGCTAGATGCTACTGTGATTGTTGCTTAATAACCCTAGACTGACATTTTTTTTGGTGAGAGTACTTGGGTGAACTTGATTACATAGACACATAAAAAACTTTATCTACTCTCATATCAAAAAATTAAAAATATAAAACTAAAAAGGAGTTTATATTGACGTACTTTACCCATAGCATATCGAAAGGAAATAAGAAAATTAAATTATAACATTATTTCTCTAACAAAATAATGTTATAATATTTTTTTTTTCATTACCGTACAGATTACAAACCATAGATAACACTATTTAATTTTTTTATCTGTGGCTGCGCGCGCTTTGGCGTGTGCGCTTTGATGCAGGGTGCAGAATTTTGGCGCCCAATACGTTTCTTTGCATTGCGAGCCGTTGTTGTGTTTCGCTGGACACATAATTGATTATTATTGTTTCTTAAAATGTATGAGATTAAATAAAGTAGTGTATGAAACTGTACATAATTAGGTATTACACACTCGTGTGATACTATTAAAAAACCCGCTTCGCTCGTTTTTTAAACTCACACTCGTGCATAATATCCCTCATTATGTAACAGTTTCATAAACTACTATTTCGTAATATTTCAATAACTTTGTACGTTAAATTAATGATTTTTCTTTAATTTAATGAGAGAGACTCTCCGTAGAGTCTTATATTGTCAGGTGGCATTTTGCAGCAATAGCCCAAATGTGGTTGTAGTAGGTATTTCACATCCAAACAGATATGCTCTTTGTATAACATTAGAAGACATCCCGGTGTGAAGCACCGCCAGACCTTGCCAATAATGACAAGTTTCCTGGCAATCATTTTGGTTTTAATGTACCGCCCAATGTTGATGGAATCTTAACTTCCAAAAGCTGAAGGCACTCCAGAGATATATTCCGTAACGTCAAGAACTCCATTTGGCGGTGAACAGACCCGCTTGTGTAGTTGTGGCGTTGAATGGAACAAGATTGACTTCTATCCTTTCGGAGACTGAAGATTGAAGTACAACATTCACACCCACTACCATAGCCTCTCTTTCGGACCGGATTACTTCCATACTAGCCCGAGCACTTGACAGTTATCTCTCCATAACTGTGCTGTCATCTGCACACATATATATTCCGTGCAATTCAATAATATGCAGCAGGAAAATAGTAGCAGAGAGAAAAGACGTAATTTTAAAGGGAGAATTTTACTACATAGCTTGATAAACTCAAAAATTCATAAAAAATAATGCCTTCATATCATGTTCAGTTTATATATATATATTCCCATTTATTTTATTATTAAACTTGAAACTTGTCAAGAGAAAATAGCGAAAGTCATTAAGCAGTAAATAAGCTCATAATTTACTAGTGCGCTTTACCAACAACGATTGCATCCCTATATACCATCTGACCGTATCGCCGTTGAGGTGGGATAAGATAACAGACAGTGATGGTACTTTCGCTGTCTGTTACCATATCCCGCCTTAATGGCTGAATGACTTTCGATTTTGGTACTCAGATGACTATGTCCAAGAGACAATAGTTTTAAGCCTGCTACGCGACTGAAGATCCTATTGGCAAAAGTGAATAAAGTTTTCGTGACATAAAACAATAACAATTTAATACAGACTTCAGCAATCCGGACGGCTTGAGGGACCGTGGCATGGATAGTTCCATTGTATATATTCCTTTTACATGACAGTTTCACAGTCGCGTTAGCTAAATAATCTTCAGAGTGTAAGCACGTGTCTATGCGTTTAATGTCAACGACGTATGGGCCCTGGAAAAATTAATCATATTACCTAACCATCTACGATCTAATGTTGTCGGGGACTTTAAGCTAGGGGATAACTGCAGATTTCGAATGATCAGGATATGCTGATAGCCCTGCTGTGGTTGCGAATTTGTTCAGTTCATTTCTAAAATTCGCAATGTCCTGGTAGCTATGTTTAAGGTCTCTGCCTCGAATCTTGCGTGCAGCGGGGCGGTAGCGGCGGCGGCGCTGCAACGGGGCGGGAATCGAAGACCCGTTCACGTAACTAGCGGGCAGATTGCGCGTCACTATGGCCGCGTAGTGTTGTTTTCACGATTGTGCCGACGAGATATTTGTTTTTATTCGCGAAAGGTATGTTTGAACAATGGCGGCAACATCCTTTTCATTCAAATTTATGCCTAACGCTTGATCACCGCTTGACTTAAAGTACACTACCCGCTGCCTGCAAGATTCGAGTGCGAGAAGTACACTGCTCGCTGCCAGCCACCGCCGCCCCGCTGTTTTCGAGAACCGGTCCCTTTGATTTTATGCATAAGATCCTGCCGCTCAATCCTTCTCTGTATGAGAGGAGACCTGTGCCCAGCAGTGGGACGATAAAAAGGTTGATAATGATGATGATGATGACAAGATCCTGCCGCTCACTCGCCCGCAAGAGTCGAGGCAGAGACCTAACTGAACATATTCCAGCTGAGCATGTAATGTTTATTTATTAGTATTATACAACATTTAATCATTGTTTTACGGTAGTCCTATTGACACACCAAAAAGCTAAATTAATATTAACAAAAATACTTCATACTTACGAATGTATCAGAATTTTTTGGTCCCGCCATTAAAAAATCTAATGAATACACATATTGTGATAAAGTTATAAATATATAAATGTTCAAAATGAACATCACGATAGCTTTTCCTTTAAAACGTAAAACGTAAATAATGAACCCAATAGTAATAATTTCAAATGCTACTTGAACTAAAGTTGAAATTAAATATGAATTTAATGTAGGGTAATTCCGGGATAGATGGCCGTACGGGAGAGTTGGCCACTGCCTAAAAATTGTACAAAGAATCGCTAGATGGCATAACTGTGTACTAAGTTTGCTTGCCGAGGTGCATAAGAACAACCGTACGCCAAAAGATCTTCCAAAAATAAATTAAAATGTGAGTAAAATCTTAATGTTTGATTTGACTAATGCTAATTCTTTTTTTAGAGTTTATGTACGAAGTTGTGGTCATATTAGTTTTCAAAAATAACATGTTTTTTTTATTATTTTTACCAGATAATGAACCGGGCTACATTATAACCTCAAAACTACGGCATGGTTTGGCACTTTTTTTTACGTGGATGGCATGGCCATCTCTCCCGGATGATTAAGAGAGATGGCCTCAGTTTGTCAGTGTCAGATGGCCGTATGATTGTAGGGGATAAATTTTAATATTTTTTTTGTTTTCGTTATTTTCTGTCTCCGATTCCTGAAAGGTTAGAAGAGGTACGCAAACGAGCGAAGCATGTTGGCAAAGTTCTCATTTCTGAGAAACATATTCATGAAAGAAAGTCTAAAGAAGAGGCTTAACTGCTCAAGGAACAAAAAAAGATTTTTATATTTTCTTACTTTCTTGTTCCTTCTTAATCAAGAAGGAACAAAAAAGTAAGAAAATAATAGAAATAAAGGAAAATATCAAGACTAAGAAAGTAAAAAAGACTGCTGATAGCACTAAGATGGCTGACAACACAAAAAATAAATTACCTCTTAAAAGAAAATCGACTAGGAAAATATCTCAAAAAAGCAGCGATGACGAAGAAGTAGCGAGTTTTAAATCATAGAGATGAAGAGAGCGATATGAAAGAAGAAGACAATTGTGCAGACTGTGGAGAAAATTATTACTAAACACAGCTAATCGAAGATTGGATTCAATGTGCCATTTGTTTTCTTTGGGTACATGAGAATTGCACAGAATTTGATACCATGTGCTCTAAATGCGGTGGATGCAAAAAAAGTGAGATGGCACAAAATAAAGCTGTGTTAATAATAAAAAAGTGAGATGTAGTACTGGCCATCTTACCCGTCCTACTATGGCCATCTCACCCTTAGTATCCGGGAGAGATGGCCAGAGCTGTTTTTTTTTCAAAGTTAGTTTTAAGGTTGATCTCTTTAAAAAATATCAATATCATATGTCACTTCCATAAGTTGAATGTTCAGAGTTTAATTAAAAGTACTGATTATCATTATGCATATTGTAGTTTAATTTTTAGTGGGCTTCAAAAAAACTATGGCCATCTATCCCGGCTTTACCCTAGATGGTGATGAGAAACTATATGTAATATTAATGACAATTTAATAAGTGGAATTATATATAAATTACTCAATAACGGCAATGGAGAATATTGTAATCTGTTCTAGATATAAACCTATATTATTGTTTATCTCCTGCATATTTAGCAACTAAATTACGCAAAATTTAATAAAACAAGCATCGAAATTATTCTTCAAAAAAAACATGTCAAAGACTAGAGTCATGACTAAAAACTTAAAACTAAAATATTGTGTAGAGGGTGTGAAGATTGCATTTCTGGCAAAAATACATCTATAGAGAGAGGTAGATGTGTATGATCCAGTCGGATGTTTCTGGTGAGACAGGCAAAAAAAAAATTACTCGACACAACAAAGGCACATGAAAGAAACTATAGGACAGTGAAAAACTTCATGAAAGGAGAACTACCAATTTGCCATAAACGCAAATTGAAACTCAATTTCAACCTATGCGACAGCAATTTAGCGACCAGGATTCTTGGCTTAATTAAAAGAAAACCTATTCAAAACAATCATACCAACTTTATGGTGGGACACGTGCCAATGGAATGCATGTTTGGTGGGGAGGACCGGTAGCGAGCGCCGACATCGGCGGACACGACAAACGTTGAAAATTACTTTTTAGGAGGAATGGATGAAATCATGTGGTTAGTAACATACCCTGCACTATACCGTGTTTTTGTATCGCTCTGCAGTAATAAATGTAGTCTTAAGTAGTTCTAGGTTCATTGTTGGTGATAAATTGGTTTCTGGACATACACCTTACTTTTGAGTGAAGGAAATAACACACACACTACTGTTAGAGATCAGAAGTGGTATTTATTAAAGAAACAAATCAGGACGTTCCAATGTTCGTGTATTATCCATTTGAATTACAATTACAACCAGAACTTATTAAATAAGATAGGAACAGAATAATAATCACTGAGCGTACAACAATATGTCAAACAATAGCCAGCAGCTCTTAATTAATATAGGAAATATAGGTCTCACAGAGTTTGGACGTATCAAAAGTGCGCGAGCACGGGTAGGCAGCGCCTTTTACAGTGAGCTTAGGGAAAATTTAATTTTAAGAAAATAAGCGATGTTCATAATATAAATACCAGGAACAAACACAATCTTGCTGTACATCACACTCGTCTCCACAGAGTATGCAACTCGTTCATGGGTCAATGTATACACTTTGACAACAAGCTTCCCATGGTCATTAGAAACTTACCCATTAAACGATATAAAAACTATATAAAGGCCAAACTTTGCAAAAAGGAGTATTATAAAACCTCAGATTATTTAGAAGACAAAAAGCTTGAGACTGAGCTGCTCGCTCTGTTAAGCATTGTTATTAAGCAAGATGCGTAATTATAACGTAAATTATTGTAAACATTTTCATTTTTAATGTCTGGACTTGAAAAAAGACGATGATCCCTGAGTTTGTTTCGGCTATTTCTTCTCAGAGGTAGTCAGTTAGGAAATGCCGGCTTCATCTAGTTTAAAAAAAAACATATGGCGCGTAAAAGTGATCAGTGATCCTACTTGCCTAATAAACGATTTCATTTCAGGCATTTTCTACCAGTCTACCTTAAGGTGATGCAGAGACAAAACATCAAATATCTGATGTGAATTTCTCAATGTACATGAATCAGACGGCATTACAGTTGGAGTTTTATCTACTTAATACGTACACATCGTGGTCCAATATCTAACACGGTTCATCATTTTGGAAGAGATTCCTTTCCTCACACGTGACATTCAATACTTTTTGATTTTTATTGAATCAGAGTTTATCAAAAAAACTTCTCCTCTCAAAATAGACCGCAGCCCCTTCTTCACTACAAAGTCTATAGACGTCATGTCTCCCGACGACATACGTAAACAACGCCATACGGACACATGCACTTATCATAATTCATTCCACAATTTGCTGCTAGATGTCGCTGGTTATATCTTTCACCAGTTTTTTTTCCGATTTTTATACGTTACAGGAGCAGCCTTTTGTGTGTGGCTGGCACATTACTTGGGCCCCCAACCACCTGTGATTGGCCAGCGGAATTCTGTGCTTCGGATATTAACACCAGAAATAAGGACAAACTGCGAGCCCCTTCTCATCGACTTGAAAAGGTTCATGACTCTTTTGTTGGGCTTGGTATAGCATTTTATAACAAGATGCCCTCTGCTTTGCTTGACTTGCCTTACAATGCATTTAAAGCACAAATCAAATCCAAGCTTTGTTCAAAAGCATATTATTCCGTGAATGATTATTTAAATGATTAGGTCGATTAACTCAGGACAATGTTTGTGTTCTTTCTCCGGAATTAGCTTACTGATACGTTATGTGAGTTCAAATAATTAACTTTTTTACATTACATAAATATGTAAGCTGTCATATTTTATATATTTGCTTTGCTGGTATTTTGGCGTGGTAGCTGGCATATGGTAAATAATGTCATTGTTGTTGTATTTTATCGTGTTCATCACTATACGTAGTATTGTATAAAGTCATGTGTTTTTTTTAAATGAACAATCAGCGTCAGATGGTACACTTCGTGTTGTCATCTGACATTATGCTGAGCTGAGGCCCTTTTGGCATTACAAGACAAGTTTTATAGTCTTAAATTTATGTATCTTGCTGTAATGTCAATAAATGCATTTTTCTTTCTTTCTTTCTGTGCTGCTGGGGAGTTTCTTCCGCCACTTCTTCTTCCCAGCGAAAGCACTAGGAAGTGTCGATGTGTGGGCGTTTTGGGGGACTGTTTTATGTAATATTGACGTTCAAAAAGTGCTGATTCTCAGCCTCATTTTAATAAATGACTTTTGATTTGATTTTGATTTGATTTGATACCGCTACCCTCCACTACAAAACTCCCGACACAACAACATTTGGCACATCAAATCCGGCACACATCGCAACAACAACAGTTCAGACCCGTTCTCCTAATCAGACATCATGTCGGACCACGGCGAATTGCTTGGCGGCAAGACTTTGTCTGATGGGCGTAATTTTGCCGGCAGCCGATCTTATGGCCTACCACTAAGATTGAGATTGCACTGATTCAATAATAACTCAATAGCATTAGGTATTTTTGCACTGTTTGAGTTTCTTTATTCGGTGTCTGGGTCTTAAGGAAGCGTGTAATTAGCCCACTATACCCTAGCCCACTGGTGGGGCTGCCACCTCAGAGCCTGTTGAACGGACTTGTTTCGGGTTCCCTCATTAGTAAATCGATTCTGATATTGAGGGGCAGAATATTCGCCTTGAATTTCGAAATTTTGAATTTCCCTGTATCAGTTGCAGCAAGTCTCAAGGAGGACGACGGAGACTTGGATGGCTAGGACGGGCTTGTACTTCACTCTGGATGTAACTTTTCCACGAAGTACAACAGGAACCCTAGCTTGCCCTACAATGTAGATATTTTTATTGTTTTTTATTTTTTTTTTTTGGTTTGGCCGTTCAATGCTTTTATTCTAGTTCCTCTCCCAAACTGTTAAATACTAGATTTAAGGATACGATGAATGCACATTTTTATATCAATTTCCTTTTATGGCAAATTAATAGTTCTTATTTCATGAGGTTTTTCATTGAGGTGTATTTTGGCAGAAATACAATATCCACTCACTCTACACAGTATGTTAGTTAGACAGCTGTCGTTCATGACGTTGGTCTTCCGAGGATTCTAGAAAACCCATTTTGATTGTCTTCTTGAATGGCCCATAATTAGTCTATAAATAAAAATCATGTGATGATTTTCTATTTTAACTGTCACTTCATTACCTAAGAACCTTTCTATGTAACCAAAAAACTTTCTAAAGCATCCATCTGCTAAATGTGAAAGGGAGAAGTTTAATAATAACTTTATAAATAGAAGCCTAACTTTTATGTCTGAATTGATCCATTTATTACAACAACTCTTCCAAAATGACTAATTTCCGATACAATTATATTTACTTGATTTATAAGTAATTCGTGGTAATTAAATACGCCAGCGAATAAATTAAACTGGTGATTGCGGACGCATCAAAAAATATTTTAAATAACCATTACATGAAAGAATCATTTTAAAAGCATTAAGCTACAAATTATTGTCATATTAAATTCATATTTAACACAACATGTACTACCTATGCTGGTGTGTTACGTTGGTTTTAGCAATTCTCATTTTGAATTTTAGTTCGCGTGCTATGTCTTTGGAACTTTCTATGAATGCAAATTCGAACAACTATGTAAGTAATCTAGATATCAGTAAGAAACTTTTCCAGAGACGCTAATAGTCAGCTGAAAACCTGTGCTAGAATAACAAACCCACTGGGATTCAAGTGGCCGTATAAAAAAATTAAGATGATAGATCAAATGTGATGCCACAAAAATGCCTATCAAACAATTCATTATTTTTTATACATATATTTGTACATATTAATATATTCCATATAAAAAAATAAAATACCTAATACATTGTTGACGACACGGTTGGCGTTGTGGCTTCGAGCTTGATTGCTGCGTTCTTGACGTGGGTTTAATTCCTGCACGAAAGAAATATGTATTTGTATCGCATACTTGCTGTTCCACGTCTGGCCTTTTGTGTATATGTTTCGGTAAGTGTGATTATTTGAAAATTATTAATAATTACCAAAATTGAAGACAAAAATAATGAATTATCTACTTTTACCAGTCATTATTAATAATTACACTTTACGGATATTAACCTTAACGGGTATTAACGGGCCTTAATAATTACCATAACCGGGTAAGTAGCGAGGATGAGGATGAGATTCCCAGTACAAATTGTAGGGTACGAGAAAGTGCCCGCAAGGATTCAATTGTGGGTGGACAAGGCATTGTAATTTTAATTGTAGTTCGTCTTCAGCTTTTGGGAGTTGAGTTTTCCTAGAACCTTAACTTTGGGCGGTTCATTGAGACCAAGGCCAAGGTGGCTGCCAGGAAACTTGGCGTTATCGCAAAGGTCCGGCAGTACTGTGAAGTAGGGCTTAGCCAGGGCTGCTTCTAATGTTGTACAAAGCACAGGTCCGTTCGTCTGTGGAGTACTGCAGGCACATTTGGGCTGGTGCTGCTAAGTGCCACCTGGCCACTTTGGACTCAGTGGAGAGGCGTGCGAAGAGGCTTATTGGTGACTCTGTTTTAACTCGAGTTGGTCTCCAAAGCGTAGCGTAGGCGCAGAGTAGCCAGCCTTTCGGTGTTCTATAGGATGCATTTTTGGAGAGTGTGCGAGGGAACTGCATGATTTAATTCCCCCATCTCCGTAACACCATCGGACCCGTCGTACGGCGAGTTTCCACCCTTACGTTGTTAACACCTCTACGATCCGGACGAAGCGTTTTGCCTCCTCCTTTATACCGCGTACATCGAGAGACTGGAACAATTTGCTAGCGTTGGTGTTTCCGTCAGACTACAATTTGAATGTCTTTTAGGCTAAACTGAATAGGCTCTTAATAATCTAGTGCGCTTTACCATCAATGATTGTGTCACTGCTTACCATCAGGCGGGATTGCGGTCAAGCGCTAGTTTATAATAAAAAAAAAAAAAATCGGTGATTGTAAAGCTAACCGATGTAAATGCATAATAATGCACGTTCTTTACAATTATTGAAAGTGCCAACAGAGCCATTCTACTATATTTTTGTTACCTACGGATTTAGTTTCCGCACTTCAGGCCTGTGCAGACGATGGGGTTTTCTCCATGGCGGAGAAAAAAGTACGCTCGCGAATAAAAAGTCCACCACGAATTTACCGCGAACTCAACGCACACGGTGTGCGGTCATTTGTTGCCCAGAAATGTAGAGAAGTGAGAGCACACAACGTGGACTAAAGTCCGCCATGTACATTGCTTCGCTGAGTCACACAAGTTCTATTTTATTCGGAGACTCCCCCGTACTTTTGTCCGGTCCGCTCTCTGAATGTCCTTGGTTATTCAGGGGCCTTTTAGTAAGTGGTACTTGTAATCTCTCGTTTGCGTTACTCAATACAGTTGTAAGCGATCTATTTTAGCGGAGAAAAAAGTCCGCGGACAAAAATCCTTCATCAGCTCAGGCTATTAGTCATTCCAGTGGACCATTGTGATTCATTATTACTTTAATTGCTAATAAATGTTGACTAACAATTGTTTCTTATTTGTTTTATTACTTTTACCACACCACATAGCCAATTATAAATAAAAAACTAACCAAAAAAATTGCGGGTAGTTGTACGTACAAGTGTAAAAAATATTTGCCCAATTTTTAAAAATTTATTAATGTTATAAATATATACAATTTTCCTATTTAAATGTACACTTATACATGCTAAACTAAGGTACCTACCAGTCTAGTGTTATCTCCTAAATTGATCAAACAACTTTTAAAAAAAAACACAAAATTTTAAAATTTTACAATGGAAGCTATGCAAGGCTAAATTTCGAACATGAAGTTGCTGTTCCAAAACAAGATGACAGCCTTTGAAGCATAATTGCAAAGCAACCCTTCGGGAACAGCAAGCTGCACAAGTGACGGTTTTGTTGCGGACTTCACTCCATTTAAGACATTTATTCTAGAGGCATTGGTCTGTCTTCAGCGGCAGTTGGAAGTATTGGCTCAGGGACTCGACAACTTGGAGATGCGTGGGCGTCCCAAGATGATCTTGTTGCATGGAATAACTGAGCAGGCCAAGGAAGAACCCACACAAGTCGTCGCTGAGGTTGTGCGATGTCACCTGAAGTTGAATGATTTTGCTGTTGCTGACATCAGGCGGTGCCACCGGTTGGGTAGACAAGCGGGTGCTAGCAAACCCAGGCCCATTCTCTGCAAGCTCCGGGACGTCGGCGTCAGAGACAGCATCTGGTTTGCTAAAGCAAAGTTGAAGGGTACTGGGATAACTGTTTCAGAGTTATTGACGAGATCGCGGCATCAGCTCTTTATGTCAGCGCGTGAAAGACTTGGTGAAACGAATTGCTGGACTAAGCAGGGACAAATATATGTTCTTCGCTCTGACGGCTCCCGGCAACGAGTAAATAGCATAGATGATCTCAACAACATCAAGCAGGTGAGTGAAAAAGCCATGTCTCCTGGCGCCTCAACACTGTCCCCGTCGCTGTGTCCATCACCAACACCGAAGAAAGCCCGGCGTGCTGCCGCGAAGAAGAAGTAAGCCAGTGCGCTCTTTATTTCTCGTTCTTTTGGCGAGTATCATCCGGGTAGCAGGTTTCATTAATAACTTGTAACCTTTAAAAATTTTATATCCTTATCTTCCCACATACATATTATATTAGGTACATGTAAATATTTGTTTCTATTACGTAGTCATAGGTTTATATTGTTACTCATTTTATTTCGGTCTGTCAGCTGTCAATTCATTAACTCGCGTCATATGTCATTCTATTTTTGAAGTTTTCGTTCAGAAACTTTAGGGATGGAGTGACGGTGTGCGTGCCAGATGAAGACAGTGTGCCAAGGACATATTTTGCCATATATTGATTTTATTTGTTATATTTGTACATATTTTTGTTACTACTCTCTTCATTATAGAAAATTAAATATATTATAAACTTTACCTATGTGATATCTCACTGTTAACCGGATGATGAAACTATTTAAGTGTTGTTTTATGTTTAAGTTGTAAACACTCAACTGGCGGGTGGATTTAAATTATTGTTCTTTTTATATTATTATTTATATTTTAAATATATATTTATTTTTATTACGTTTGTTATTATTTTTTATAGTGCTGATGACATATAACAATGACGATAGCGATACCGAAGGCTTTTTGTCGGTCTGTAGTAATAACAGCTCTGTTAGCTTTCAGTCCCTTCCTGACACCCTTGAGTCTCAGTTTTCCGATGTATCTAAGAATTTCAATGTAGTCCATATAAATGCCCAGAGTATTCCGGCACATTATTCTGACATGCTAGTTAACCTTGACTGTAAGAACATCCACGCTATCCTTGTCTCAGAATCTTGGCTAAAGCCTTGCCTACCTTCTTCTTCCTATTCCTTGCCGGGTTATCAACCGATAGGAAATGATCGCAGGAGTGGCGGTGGTGGTGGTGTTGCCATATACCTTCGTTCACATATTCCTTTTTCAATTGTTGATATGTCCACACAGCCTCCACCGCAACATGCTGGCGGGCATCTCTTTTTGGAAGTTACCCTACACCATGTAAGAGTTGTATTGGGTGTTTATTATTGCCCTTCGTCACGCATAAGTTTCATGTCTTCCTTTGAAAAGATCCTAGAAAACCTAACACCCTCTTACAGTCATACAGTCATTATGGGGGATTTCAATACTTGCTTATTGAAAAACGACTTCCGCTCTTATTCTCTTCTATCAATAGTCCAGTCTTCAAATCTTTCAATTCTCCCTTTGAGTGCTACACATCATTTTCCCAACTGTAATCCTTCACTTTTGGATCTTCTCATTGTTTCTTCTCCGCAACACGTCAGCAAGCATGGTCAATGCCCAGCTGACATGTTTTCTTACCATCATCGGTTATTCTTATCCTATAAAATTCGCCCACCTAAGGCAAAACCTAAAGTTCTCCTGCAGCGCAATTTTGGTGGTATGAATACTGATGATCTCCGAAGAGGCGCTGCTAACATTGACTGGGTTTCTTTATTTGATGCTGAATCGATGGATGATAAAATCAGACTACTCACTGACCATTTGGTGCAGCTGCATGATATTCACGCTCCAATTCGTGCAGTGAAAATCAAACATCTTCCGGCGCCATGGCTTACAGATGATATTAGGGCTATCATGCGCAGAAAGGCTCTGACTATAACTAAATATAAGTGCCGGCCCTCGCCTTTAAACTGGAAGATCCTTGTTGATGCACGCAGTCGCTGCAATAAGATATGTAGAGATGCACAACGCCGTTATATCCACACTTCCGTTGAAAACGGAGATCCAGCAAAAGTATGAAAATTTCTCAAATCCATGGGTGTTGGAAAATCTCGCCAAGAATCGCTTCCCAAAGACTTAAATATTGATCTTCTGAATCAACACTTCTCCTCTTCGTCCCACTGTAATGGGATCATAAAGGCGAATACAACTAACAACCTTTCGAACCTTCCAACACCGGATCATGACCCATTTATTTTTAGTCAATTCACTGATTGTGATGTTAAGAAGAGCATACTTTCGATCACGTCCAACGCAATCGGTAGTGATTGTGTACGTCGGAAAATGATACTCCCTGTCCTCGACGAGATCCTTCCTGTCCTGTGCTACATCCTTAACTACTCTGTATCCTATGGTGCCTTTCCATCGATGTGGAAAGATGCCAAAGTCATTCCGTTACCCAAAAAATCCAATCCAACTTCGTTTTCTGAATACCGTCCCATATCCATCTTGCCTTTCCTCTCCAAGGTCCTAGAACGCCTTGTCCATCATCAGCTTAGTACTTTTCTTTGTAAGAATAGTCTACTGAATCCTTTCCAATCTGGTTTTCGTCCTGGTCACAATATCACTATATCTATATCTGATGACATACGTTTGGGTATGGAGCAGGAAAATCTGACGGTTCTTTGCTTACTGGATTTTAGTAATGCATTCAACAGTGTCGATTTCGATATCCTACTTGGAATGCTTCGCTCGCTTAACATATCTCCAACGGCGATTGACTGGTTTCGTAGTTACCTGTATGGTCGTCGGCAACGTATATGCATAGAAGAGTCTTGCTCTTCGTGGTGCTATACGTCTGCCGGTGTAGCTCAGGGCGGCGTTTTATCTCCTTTACTTTTCGCAATATTTATCAACTCCATCACCAAAAACCTTCTTTCCTCCTACCACCTTTATGCAGATGATTTGCAGATTTATAAACAAGCTGGCCACTCAGATCTAGCTGATGCCATTTAAATTATCAACAAGGATTTGTTCTCAATCTGTGAGTGGAGTGAGACGCATGAGTTGCATGTTAACCCATCGAAGACTCAGGTCATCGTTATTGGCAGTTCAAGGATGTTCCCCAGGATAGACTGGTCGCAACTTCCCCAAGTTCAATTTAATGGTACTGATATTCCGTTCAGTGAGAAGGTTAAGAACCTTAGGGTTTAGATCGACAAGCATCTTTCCTGGGATCAACAGCTACAGGATGTCTGGAGTACTGCCACTAAAACTGCGCTTGCACAATCACTTCTACTTCCGATCCTTGACTACGCAGATGTCAATTATCCAGATCTTACTAAGGCACAACTAGATAAACTTGTGCGACTTCAAAACTTTAACATAATAAGATTTATATTTGGCCTGCGCAAATACTCGTATGATCACATATCTGAATTTCGTACAAAGCTTAGGTGGCTTCCCATACGTCTTCGCCGGAATTCTCATATACTATTTCAGCTCTACAACATTTTGTTTAATCCTAAAACCCCCTCTTACCTTAAAGAACGTTTCAAGTTCCTTCATGACACACATAATAGATACCTGAGGTCATCGGAAAACCTGATATTAAACATGCATTATGCATTCCACTAGTTTCTATGATAAATCCTTTACTGTACAAGCAGTTCGGCTATGGAATGACTTGCCCGTGTCCGTAAGGCGTGCTCAAACACTGTTTACTTTTAAATCTATGATAAAAAGCACTTCCTCTCTCTTTAAACATATTATTATTATAAAGATAACAAAATTACTATAGTAAACAACACAAAATTTCTAGGGATTTGGTTAGATCAGCAGATGACATGGAAAACACAGATTGATCATATAGTAAAAAAACTCAATCAATATTGCTATGCTTTGCACAATTTGAACAAGGTTGCCAATCGCAGCACTGTTCTTACTGCGTATCACGCATACGTTTCCACCACGCTGCGATACGGCATAATCTTTTGGGGTAATTCGACAGACAGGGAATTAGCCTTTAAAGCCCAAAAAAAGTGTCTTCGTGCAATATGCATAATTAAAAATACTGACAGTTGCAAACCATTTTTTATTAATCTAAAATTATTAACACTTCCGTCCATATATATTTTTGAAGTAGTCATGTTCATAAAACATAACCAAAACCTATTTCAAACTCTTTCCACAAAACGCCACCCAGGTGCTCTTAAATCTAAAACCCATCAAACCGCCCTATTTTCAAAAAGTTTCCTAGGTATGGCTCCAAAAATATATAATAAATTACCCAAATCCATAAAAGCTTCAAAAGACTTAAATACCTTCAAAAAAACACTACGTAGGTTTTTAATACAGAAAGCTTATTATACGATAAACGAATACCTTAGTGAAATATAGAATCTACACCATCTTTCTCAGATCTGTTTATTGCATTATTTTTTACTTTAGTTCATAAGATTATTTTATAATACTTGTGTAAACATTGTATATATATTGTTACTTAATTTTATAATTAGGTCTACAGCCATTAATGTACAGTGTACACCCACTACCAAATGGGTAAATATTTGTACGCCTTTCAAGGCGACACATAGTGCAACTTTTGTTTTTTAAATACCACCTTATAACACCTATGTGTACAAATAAATAAATTTGAATTTGAATTTGAATTTGAATTATATTTAATGTGCTCTTGTATGATATTTATTAATTAGATGTATAAATTTGTTTAAACTAGTATGATATACTTAACGTATATATTTATTGTATAATCTATGTAAATAGTACACTGTAGACTACCTACACTATTTATTTATCCTACCCCTTAGAATTCCATCTAAAGGTTGTCTGTAAAAGATCGCTCTTAGCGATAAGACCGCCCATTGTGTCACCCTTTGTAAAATATTTTTATTTATGTTCTGTAATCTATATGGTGTACATAATAAAGAGTATTCTATTCTATTCTATTCTAAGAACCAGTTAAAGTGATGAATTTCACAGTTTTCATCACATTTACCAAATCATGAAATAAGTATTAATAATTGCTGGTTATTATTAATAACAACCATAGTAATCACATTTACCGTAACATATATAATATTACAGGTACCCATAACCCAGGAGTAATTATTAATGTAGGGCAGTTTAAAAATATAGTGACATACATTAGTGACATACGTATTTAAAGAAAAACATTGGTGTGTTTAATAATTAATTAATCTTAGATCTGCAGCATATGAGCTGCGCCCTAATCTTGCTTGCTGTACTAGACAGTTCGACATAAATGAGTTAAGGTGTATATTACCTTAATTCATTTATGTCGAACTGTCTAGTTCCGTACAGATATTTTTTGTGAATGCATATTCCTTCTCGAATATAGACCCTAATTATGTCCTTGTTCATCTTATTCTTAGTGTATTAGTTCGCACTTTTAACGAAATAATTTACTTAATTTTTTTTTTATCCAGGGACCCTATAATGTCAAATTTCACAACTTCAAGTTTTGCGCAGGTCCACACTCAAAAAATGTAACGCTAATGTCATACTCACTCAATAATGACCAACAAGGATATGTTTGTACTTTCAATTGTTCATTTATAATGCCAACTAAAGTGGAAGAGGTAAGGGAAAATTATGTTTTTTTGTTTTGTACGATTTGTTATACTCCCACAATATCCTAATAATAATAATATAATAATAATATCATTTATTTGCGTAAAACATGGTATAAAGGTGGAACATACATAGTAGAACCTACATGTTTTGCTTCATAGAAGCGTGCAAACTTTACATGCAAATAATACCTATTTATTTAACCCTACTGTTTCATGCTCTAGGAACTCCCTGACACTGTAAAAACTATTAGCCGACAACCATTTATATAATTTACGTTTAAACAATCTTTTATTTAACATTTTAAATTCATCTGGTATTTTATTGTATACCCGGACACACATAAACATGCAGCTTTTATTATACACACATCAAAAGTGTCTAGGGATCAACATATATTTTTGCAATAACTTTTCTCCTGATTGATATTAATTAAAATTTTCTTTAAGGATTCATCAAATAAAGTGTTTTCGTTTGTCACAGTAACGATAAACCAAGTCACCTTTGCATTAATAAAGAAATTTGCCATTTTCCTAATAAAGGGATATTTGACATTTGAACCACTAACACAAAAGTTCGAAAAAAAGACTGAAATAACAGTTTTCTCTAAAATTTTATTGGGTAACTTAAACAATTAGTAATCCGTGTTTCTACCGCGAACACTAACAACACAAGAACATCGGTTTGGCATACTCAAAATGAGTTCATCCAAATCACGCTGTGGAATGGCCGCCCATGTTCGTTGCAACAACAAAAAAAGGTCTTCTTGCGACTGGATACCCTCCATATTCGGCAGAGCTCTTCTCTGTAGCATATCCCATGCATGCTCAATCGGGTTCAAGTCTGGCGACTGAGCAGGCCAGGGCAGGACATTGATGTTAGCTGCGGCGAGAGTCTGTCTTACAACTCTTGCGGTGTGCGGTCGTGCATTATCATGCATTAACTGAAATAAGGGACCGATTTGCACTTGTAGAGGAACGATGACGTCTGATACAATCGTCTCAGCATAAATTTGAGCGTTGAGGTTGCCTCTGATCCAAATCAACTCAGTTCTTCCGCCGATCCAAATACCCGCCCATACCGTGATGGTTCCACCACTATAAGGATGGACTTCCTGGCAGGATTTTAATCGCTGTTGGCGTCCAGGGGTTCTCCAGTGTCGTATACGTCTTGTATCCGGTCTCATACCAAAACGAGACTCATCAGAAAAGCACACGTAACGCCATTGTTCTTCTGCCCAATTTCTGTGTTCAAGAGCCCATTGATATCGAATCCTACGATTGTGCATTGCTATAGGTGGTACCCGTAGCGGTCTTCGGGAATGAAGGTTCACTTCATGCAAGCGGTTTCTGACTGTTTGGTCGCTAATTAAGTTCCCTGAAGAGTGATGAAGCCTCACGGCTAACATCATGGCTGTTATTGTTGGAGCTCTTCGAGTTAAGATTTGAATGTATCGGTCTTGTCTCCGTGTGGTGTAGCGATACCGTCCTCCATGGCGCTCAGCCACGGTATCAGTGCTTCGGTAACGTGTCCAAAGTCGACTGATAACACTCTGACTTGTATTCAGAGCTAAAGCCACAGTACGTTGCCGGGAACCAGCTTCTATCATTCCCACGGCTCTGAGCATTTCTTCCCTGCTTAAATGACGTCGCCGCTCCATAATAACGTTGGTTTTAATCAGTAGTAGGGAAACAGTAGCACTAATAATGTCTTCAATGCGTTGTATGTTTTTATAGGGAAAATATTGACAGCTGATTTTCATCTTTTACTCGAATTTGATTCACAGTTCCTGATCCAAATTATGAAATGCACCAAAAAGGATCCATATAAATTTATAAAATCATAAATTTATTACAAAGCCACATCTCAATCTCAAGAAATCCGCATAAAAATGCTTGATCCCTAGACACTTGGTAGGACATCTAGCACGAGCCCGTGAAGGTCACGACGGCTACGAGAATTTATATCGCTCGCTTTAGTAAACTACTCCTTATGCCTCCACACAAACATACAAATTTCTAGAATATAAAGAGACGGTAATCAAGTTTTTTAAATATCGGCCTACAAGATTCGTCAGGTTGAAGCCCATATATAGCTCTAATGCATTTTTTTGCGCGACAAATGCTCTATTTTGATCGGTGCTATTACCCCTATGATTAGACCATAGCGTAACACAGATTCCACATATCCATGGTATGTAGTAATTGCTGTTTTGGTGTTTGTTATTTTACTGATCTGTCTCAGTGCGTATACAAACTTATTAATTTTTTTGGAAACTGTATCAACATGAACCTATTTTAGGTACAAATCATCACGCTATAATTATCTTTCAAATTGGTTTTTTAGATTTTCTAGTTTATCGCTAACGCATTAATGCTAAAGGTTGATTTGGAATATTTGATAATTTCGAGTAGCTTTACCTGGTGTAGTTTGTAACAAAATAACTTCAAGCAAACTTAAGAAGCTCAAAAAGGCTGTCGACCCTTCGTGTCACTTAAAAACGATTGTGGACATTAGATAATCCATATGAAACACTCTTATTAAATAATTAGACAGCTGGCCGACCAAAACATAGACAGAGATTTGATTAGATCTGGTCGAGGTAATGTTGTTGCGATCGGTAGTCAAAGATGTACTTCCTCTTCTTCTTCAGCCTATAGATGTCCACTGCTGGACAAAGGCCTCCCCCAAGGATTTCCACGCTGACCGGTCCTATGCTGCTTGCATCCATCGGCTTCTCGCGACCTTCATCAGATCATCGGTTCACCTAGTTGGGGGCCTCCCTACGCTGCGTCTTCCAGTTCGTGGCCGCCACTCCCGAACCTTACTGCCCCGTCAGCCATCGATTCTACGAGCAATGTGCCCTGCCCACTGCCACTTAAGTTTAGCGACTCGCTGAGCTATGTCGATAACTTTGGTTCTTCTGAGGATCTCCTCATTTCTGATTCGATCATGCAGAGAAACTCCGAGCATAGCTCTTTCCATTGCCCTTTGTGTGACTCTGAGCCTTCGTATGAGGCCCATTGTGAGCGACCACGTCTCAGTTCCGTAAGTCATCACTGGCTATACACACTGGTCAAAAACTTTAGTCTTGAGACACTTTGGTATCTCAACAACTTCGAGTGCAGAGTAACCAACTAGAATTGGAGTGGGTGCGACATGAGAGTTCGATATGATCTTCGTCTTATCTATGTTCATCTTTAGACCCACTTGTGGTTGTTAGGAAGCTCTGCTGAGGTCATTGAGCATTTTGCCCAAGTCTTCCAGGGTCTCAGCCATGACCACGATATCATCTGCAAAACGGAGATTAGTTATGTACTCGCCGTTAATTTTAATGCCAAGTCCTTGAAGACATCTTCTAATGCAGCAGTGAACAATTTGGGAGATATGACATCTCCTTGTTGTCTCACTCCACGCTGGAGTTGGCTGTACACTCAGTAGAAGTTAGTTTCTCATAACACGAAAATCTTATACAATGTGAGGTTGCTAAAATTGCGCTGTGTGTGCATAGGTAATTTCTATACGTTCATTTATGAAAATGCATGTAGCTGAACTGTTAGGTTGCGATTAATGCTGTGAACATATTCCCAAGTATAAGAATAGATGATAAAAATAATAAAGTACTCAGAAATAATCATGAAGTCACAATTATTATTTAAAGATTATCACTTTGGGGAGTTGAGATTCCCTCAAACTTAAACATTGAGTCCAAAGCCAAGATGGCTGTCAGAAAACTTGGCGTTATCACAAAGGTTCGGCAGTACTTCACACTAGAACAGCTTCTAATGTTACACAAAGCACAGGTCCATTCGTGTGTGGAGTACTGTAGCTGGATTTGGGCTAGTGCTGCAAAATGCCACCTGACTACTTTGGATTCAGTGAACAGGCGTGCGAGGTCTACAAAGCCTGAAGCGGTCACGTCTTACGAAAACGTGGATAACAAATGTCTTGCTATGGCGCCTGCGCAGGGCCGGAATAAGGGGGGAAGACCAAAGAAGTGCTGGCTTGACGTTGTAAGAGACGGCATGCGTGCCAAAAATCTCACACCACAGGAGGCGATCGCGCGAAATGTGAGGAGATCAAGCAAGAAAGTGAACGCTCTAACGCAAAAGCCGAAGATACAACCGGGACTAAACGTGGAGATGATGATGATGATGGTCTACAAAGCCTGATGCACAGGCGTAGAGTAGACAGCCTGCCAGAGTAGTCAGTCGGTGTTCTATAGGATGCATTTTGGAGATGATATATCAATGATTATATAACAATATAATGATTATATCACAAATTCCCTCCTGCACTGCGAGGGAATTGCATGATTTAATTCTCCCATCTCCGTTCCATCATTGGACGACCCATTAGGATCAGAATCAAAATTTTATTTGCAGTAAGGTTCGTCGTACGGTGGGTTACCGCCCTTATATG
The DNA here is from genome assembly GCA_037179545.1 of Sesamia inferens. Taxonomy (NCBI): domain Eukaryota; kingdom Metazoa; phylum Arthropoda; class Insecta; order Lepidoptera; family Noctuidae; genus Sesamia; species Sesamia inferens. Next base: position 8,824,177 of record CM073929.1, on the reverse strand, counting down.
GTTGACGTCACTATGATCCGGACGATGCGTTTCGCTTCCTCTTTTATACCGCGTACATCGAGGGACTGGGACAATTAGCCAGCGGCGGTGTTTCCGTCGGACTACAATTTAAGTCGTAAGTAAGGCGTGCGAAGAGGCTTATTGGTGACTCTGTTTTAACTCGAGTTGGTCTCCAAAGCGTAGCGTAGGCGCAGAGTAGCCAGCCTTTCGGTGTTCTATAGGATGCATTTTTGGAGAGTGTGCGAGGGAACTGCATGATTTAATTCCCCCATCTCCGTAACACCATCGGACCCGTCGTACGGCGAGTTTCCACCCTTACGTTGTTAACACCTCTACGATCCGGACGAAGCGTTTTGCCTCCTCCTTTATACCGCGTACATCGAGAGACTGGAACAATTTGCTAGCGTTGGTGTTTCCGTCAGACTACAATTTGAATGTCTTTTAGGCTAAACTGAATAGGCTCTTAATAAACTAGCGCACTTCACCATCAACTATTGCATCACTGCTTACCATCAGGCGGCATTGCGGTCAGGCACTAGTTTATAATTTATAAAATATGTCCAGTCAAATGGTAAACAATAGTAATCATCATCATCATCAAACTTTTTATAGTCCCACAGCTGGGAAGAGGTCTCCTCTCATAAGTAGAAGGATTGAGTGTAATCACCACGCTTGCTAAATGCGATTAGCTTTGATTTTTGCAAAATTTAAAATTATCTGTCTAAGAATTATTTAGATTATTTGAGAATTTTGTCATACACAGCTCAAAATCAGCGTGTGGAGTATAAAAAAAGAAAAAAAGGATATTTTGTGGAATTATAAAATGAAGCCATGTCAGCATTTCTTGATCGGTGGGATGATGCAACAATATTTTCGTAATATGCACAACTGTGTAGTTCCTCAGGTTTGTATCCATGTTTTGAATACATGATTTTGTTATCTACCATCCGAAAGTTCATTAATCTTTTAGTAAGTTCCAAGGATTTTATCCACACGGGAGAGACATAGCTAAGGTACGCATTTGTTTTACGCTGTAGACAGTTGTTTGTACTGCAATGGGACAGTTACCGGATGACATTACTATAAAAGTTGAAGCTGCCCCTTGCAGTGAGTTTTATCTCCTGTCCCACATCGCTCGCCAAACTGTAACTGTTCCACTGTCTGTTAAAGATAATAATTTTATTAGCAAACATAGGGCATAAAATGTCAACTTGCTCTTGGCAGCTTTGTATCTTTTTATCTACATTATCCTCTTTAGGATGATGAACTGGGTCAAACATATTGTTAAAAGGTAAATTTATATTTTTACAGTCTCTTACTTTTCATGGAATTAAAAACTGTTATTCTTTTCAGGGTGACTACTACTTCAAAACCAACTTCACTGAGGGCATGTATCAATTATTAGGAAATTCTTTCTTCTATGGCGACTATTTGTTTAAAGCAAACGCTATTGCAAAAAAAGGCAATGTAATTTGTGTCCAGTTCATTGCTTTAATTTCAAAAAAGTGATAAAATAAATATGAATGTGAATGTGCATTTATATTTATAAATAATGCATGCAAATAAAAAACGTTATTTTATTTATTCATATTTTATTTATTACATATTATTCAACTATTTCTTCTTTGTCTACTTTTCTTCATCTTACTGTTTTCCTCTTATTTTGCCTGTCCGCTGTCAAGGTGTATATTTTAGTGGAATCGCTCACACAATTAATCATAACTAATAAGTTAATAATTAATATTTTACAGATGTGCTGCTGGGGAGTTTTTTCCGCCACTTCTTCCCAGCGAAAGCACTAGGAAGTGTCGATGAGTGGGCGTTTTTGGGGACTGTCTTATGTAACATTGACGTTCAAAAAGTGCTGATTCTCAGCCTAATTTGAATAAATGACTTTTGATCTGATTTGATTGATTTGAAGAGGCTTAAAGAAACTTTATTTCTCAAAAAAAGAAAAAAAAAAGAATATAATACAGTTCACTTATATGAGATTTAACATTTAATGCACAAATTATTTCGTCTAGTGACGTAGCAAGCAGATACACAATAGGTAAAACGATAACAAAGCAAAAACCAAAGGGTGGGTAGTTACATAGTACATTTACAAATAAGTTAACACAGCTGGCCAATTAGAAACCTAGGTATCCTCTTTGTGCTTATGTATGCAAAAAACTATAGTATCAGAGACCAGTGATCGTTTATGTGTTTTTATTTTTACTCTTTATTTAGTTTAGGGATCTTTACACGAATGTGTATGCCAGTCCCACCGTAACTAACCCAAAAACTTAACCAAACCTTAACCTAACAATAATCTTAATTTAACAAATATAAAAACTTTATAGGCGGCATCTGAAGTAGGTGTGGACAATATATGATGGAAAGCACCAACATCATATCTATTAACTTCCAACTCTTTAAACAATTTTTCTCTTTCAGACTGCAATCTAACACATTCCGTCAATAATGTGTGTGTTACTTTTATGTTGTAATTATTACTTGGGTGTAGTTATTATTAAATATAATATTTAAATAAGTACATGCTTTTTTATGCTTATTTTTCTTGATTTACAAGTAGTAGTCGTATTTAATAGTTTATTAGTTTACCAAGTATAATATTATGTTATGAGTACATATTATGTTGCCAGGGTATTTATGTACAACTTACATTCAGCGTAATAATTATATTCCTTTAGTTTTCTTTTATGAATATTCAGAAGCATGAATATTTACACTCCTTGATTTCACCCCCTTTTGGACCCCTTCGTATAAAAAGTTCTTTTTCCCATATTTTACTGTTCTAGGAAAACGCAGAACTACTACGTTTCTATTTCTTCGGCTGTGTGTGTATGTATTTTTTGGAAGTTGAATGTTCGTTTATGTGGTGATATCTAAAACCTTTTTTACTAATATGCAAGTATTGTAATTGTATAGTTGACGGAGATTGAAAATTTTAGTTTTTTCATACAAGTGTTTAGTAGGTGTGAGGAAGTCATAACAATATAACCGTTTAATAATTTTGCTTTGGGTCCTCTGTATGTAACTTAGGTTAGTCTTGGATGCTGATCCCCAAATCTCAATCAGATATTCTAAATTAGGTTTTACTAATGAATTGTAAATGTGCGTTTTATTTTAAGCGACAAACAGTTTCCCATTTTGCGAAGAGCACCAGAAAGTGACACAAGTTTGGATTTTACGTGCTCGATATGGGGTTTTCACGACAGTTTGTCATCCAATAGTAGACCAAGATACTTTTCGGTACTGGACTTTTGGATACTTAGGTTATTAATGATTAAAGGGGCATGGGGTGGAATCTTTTTATTTTTGACTGCAAATATCATGTATGATGTTTTCGAAGTATTAATGATCAGTAAGTTATGTAAAAACCATTCATTTACCACGTTAAGATCGTTTTGAGCTTCACTAATAATATCATGTACAGATTGACCGACGTAGAATATAATAATAATAATAATAATCCATAAATCAGGTAGCACCGCGGAACCCAAAAATTATAGGCCGATCACGTGTTTACCGACGGTCTATAAAGTTCTTACATCCATTTTGAAAGCTAAAATTAACACGCATGTTGACAGCAACTCCATCATGTCTGCCTCTCAAAATGGATGTGGGAACGGGTCCCGCGGTACTAAGGAGCTACTCCTTATTGATATGGCCATTAGCCAACAGGTTCGTCGTTCCCGAAAGGATCTGTCGACATGTTGGATAGATTATAAGAAGGCCTTTGACTCGGTGCCACATACATGGCTCATGCGGGTGCTAGAGTTGTATAAAGTAGATGCAACTCTGCGCACCTTCCTGATGACATGTATGGCGCAATGGAGAACTGTCCTTCACTATCCAGGATTTCGAAATATTCAGAGGAATAGCGAACCGATAAGGATCGAGCGAGGTATATTTCAGGGCGATAGTTTGAGTCCACTTTGGTTTTGCTTAGCCTCCTCTAAGCACATTGCTGGAGGATTCAGGTCTCGGCTATAGGCTGAGGAGAGGTGGTCAAGTTATATCACACCTCCTCTACATGGATGACCTAAAACTATTTGCTCCCAACGATTTGCAACTGAGGGAGCTACTGAAAATTACTGAAACTTTCAGTAGCGCCATCAGGATGGAATTCGGTGTGGACAAATGTGCGGTCATGCATGTACAGCGAGGAGAGATTATGGAATCCGTGGGAACCCAACTCACTGGTTCCATAAACCTTAGAGCCCTCTCCGCATTCGAAACCTATAAGTATTTGGGTATGTCGGAAGCGTTGGGTATCAATGTTACTGACATGAAGCAATCGTTGAAGGAGCGCTTCTTTGGCCGCCTGAAAAAAGTACTTAATAGTCTTCTATCAGGCGGAAACAAGGTGCGCGCTTTCAACGGTTGGGTCATGCCGGTATTGATGTACTCTTTCAGCATACTCAAATGGACTCAAACCGAACTTGACGCCCTGGATCAGAGGGTCCGTACGCTGCTGACTGCAAATCGATTGCATCACCCACGATCATCGGTTATGAGGCTGTATATCCCGCGAAAATGTGGAGGTCGTGGCTTTTTAAACGCTAAGACCCTCCACAATCGCGAGGTATGCAGTCTCAGGGAATATTTTCTAGAAGCCGACGTGGGGATGCATCGAGATGTGGTCGCGGTTGACAAGGGCCTCACTCCGCTCTCCTTGGCTAAAGAGAACTGGCGTAAACCAGCAGTGCTTGACACCAATGATCGCATGGAGGTATGGAAGAACAAGGAGCTTCACGGACGCTTTTTCAGAGCCCTACACGGGCCTGATGTAGATTTACAAGCGTCCGTGGCTTGGCTACGATTCGGTGACCTCTTTGGGGAAACCGAAGGTTTTGTATGTGCAATTATGGACGAAGTTATGATGACGAACAATTACCGGAGATTTATTGTGAAAGACGGCACAGTTGACATCTGTCGGGCATGTCACCGGCCGGGGGAATCAATAAGGCATATTATCTCCGGGTGTTCTCGTCTAGCTAATGGAGAGTACTTGCATAGACACAACCTCGTAGCCAGGATAATTCATCAGCAACTTGCTCTCAAATACAACCTTGTGGAATCGGAGGTGCCGTACTACAGGTATATGCCCGACCCAGTTCTCGAAAATGGCCATATCACATTGTACTGGGATCCATCATCACTGACAGGACTATTGTTGCCAATAAGCCTGATATAGTGCTGGTGGATCGATCAGAGCGGCGTGCAATGATTGTTGACATAACCATCCCACATGATGAGAACCTTGTGAAAGCTGAGAAAGATAAACAGATCAAGTATCTTGACTTGGCTCACGAGGTTGTCGACATGTGGGAGGTGGATTCAGCAATCATTGTACCGATAGTCGTGACAGCCAATGGCTTGATAGCCAAGAGCCTCGACCAACACCTCAGGAGGCTCTCGTTAGGCAGCTGGATCAAGGGCTTGATTCAGAAAGCGGTACTGCTGGACACGGCTCGCATCATTAGGAAGTTCCTCTCTTTGGAGCCCTGACCGCCGGTAGCTTGGACCCTGTTCCCGATACCGGTGGGCTACTATTTTTTATATTTTTAAATGTTTTTATGTTTTTTATAAATATTTAAAAATGTAAATGAATATGTATATATATAAAAATAAACGAAAATAATAATAATAATAATGTTTATTTGTGCAAAACCTTACAGAGAAGCTTAATATCTAGCTAAAATTAAAGGCGCACAAAAGTTAAAACCCTGACTCCCGCACTAGGAATTACCTGTGACTTAGGAGTCAGTGTTCTGCCACTAGAATGACATTCTGGTAAGCTAATATTGTTCACGAAAATATATTACTAAACATATTGCATTTGAAAATACAGTATAAGAAAAGTGATAAACAAAAAGTAAAAACAGTACAGAAAAAACTAAAAAGATAAAAAAATTGATAACTTGTGTGTGTAACTGAAAATCATTAGTATTGTTTCCATTGTCTGAGTGGGTGTGTGTGTGCATGTGGGTGTATGTGCGTGTGGGTGTGGATGAATGTGCGTGTGTATGTGTGTGTGTGTGTGGATGCATGACGTGTCCATTTTTAGGTTATGTGAGTATGATGTGAATGATGAGAAGCATAAGTATATATGTGTGTTATACGTGTTTATACGTTATTTATTATTCATTTAGAAACAAACAATTATAGCTAGGCTAGCTAATTATAATTATTATAGGCTTAGTATCGTCCGCGTAAAGTGTTCGATATCCTGTTAACCCTATCTGATTGATGTTGTTTTTTTTTTTTTTAGGTATAACAGTGTTCCTAGAACAGATCCTTGTGGAACTCCGTATGTTATTTTTCGAGGAATATTCCTGTAGTCACCAATTTTAACAATTTGGCATCTGTTTAATAAATAGGATTCGAATAACTTGTAAGCTATTCCAGTGATACCCAAGTTAATTAGTTTTTGTAATAGTTTTGCACGAGAAACAGTATCAAAAGCTTTTTTCAAATCAATGAAGATACAGCCTATATTTGTTTTATCTAGATTTGTTTTTATTTTAGTTACTAGGTCAATGGTTGCAGACAGGGTGCTTGATTTTGATCTAAAACCATATTGTTGGTCTACCAGGAGGCTTTTTTCGTTTAAATATTCACTCACTAACTTAACACATTCACGGTTGTAAATAATTTTCTCAAAGATTTTGGATATCACTGGAAGCACAGAAATGGGCCTATAATTGCTTGGGTCCGTCCTCACACCAGACTTAAAGATAGGAGAAAATTTTGCCAATTTCAGGCTATCGGGAAACGTGCCATGGTCAAGACATTTATTAACGCAACTAAATAAGGGTAAAATTCTAATTTTCTTTATGCATTTGAATGCCTTTGAGCTAATTCCACCCAAGCCTGTGCTAGTATAAACATCCATTTAATCGATAAGTTTGGAAATTTCCTCGATCGTACAGTGTCTAAATTGAGTGAGCTTTTCTATGTATTCATGTCCGTCTTTATACATTAGTGTGTTACTTGAATTTAAGTGGTATCCTGACGGTATCCCATTGGCCAACTCTGTACCAATAGTGGCGAAATATACGTTTAGCACATCACAGATTTTTTCACCCTCTGTTACACTTTGTGAATTTACTGTTAGCTTTGAAGGTAAACTATTTGTTAGTTAGTTTTATTTATGGCTAGAGAATTAATAGTCTTCCACATCTTCTTCGGATTATTGTTACATTTTTGGAATTTATTGTAGTAGTAACTGTTTTTATCATTGTTTATTTTCTTTCTTACTTTATTTCGTTCCGCTAAAAACGTTCTCTTCAAAACAATATTATCTTTCTTGCCTTTTAATTGATGCCGCAAGGCATTTCTGTTATCGATCATCTCAATAACTTCTCTGTTAATCCAGTCATCCTTCGATAAGTTAGTTATTCTAGACTTATTTTGTAAAATGTGTGAGGTAATGAAGGCTTCCAGGCATTTGTAATCATCTCCCAAGACTGTGTATGAAGCTTTGCTAATACGTAGTCGATGGCCTCATATTGGACATTTCCAGATAGATCTGTTTATAGTCGGACATAGCAGACCCCAGGATAACAAAATGGAAGGGCTGTTTTTGCAAGTCAGTTGCAACATGATCTAAGATGGTGCTTGTTGTTTGAGTTTGCCTCGTGGAATATTCCTTATCTAAATATATAATCCTCATTGAAATACCTGAATTGTCGAATTACGACTTCAATGTCGTCCACAATTCTTTTGTGGTCTTTGCATGCTTTATGTGCACGAATAAGGATGAATCTATCGTTAAACCACTTGCCATCGCACGTGTTTTCGCGTCTATCATGTCTGGTACTGCTGTAGAAGCACTAGGTGTTTCTTCTCATATATATTTGTCAACACCCTCCAGTATGTGCAAGTTTTCTACTGCAAACGCCCTTTCATCGTGTTTTTTTTTTTTATAAATTATATAAACTAGCGCTTGACCGTAATCCCGCCTGATGGTAAGCAGTGACGCAATCGTTGAGGGTAAAGCGCACTGTTTATTCACTATTCACTCTAGCCTTGAAGACACTCAAATTGTAGTCCGACGGAAACACCGCCGGAAACAGGAGGAGGCGAAACGCTTCGTCCGGATCGTAGTGGTGTTAACAACATAAGGGTGGAAACTCGCCGTACGATGGGTCATCCGATGGTGGAACGGAGATGGGGGAATGTATCCTATAGAACACCGAAAGGCTGGCTACTCTACGCCTGTGCTCTAGGCTTTGGAGACCATCTCAATTTTTTTTACCCTTTAGTTTTGGTACATTAGCTAGATAATTTAAACTCATTTTAACAGACTGCGCACGAAAAATATAACAAAGAATAACTATTACTTATTTCTATTCTATTTTTCTTTATGGCAATAAAACAAACAAAAAAAAAATAGTAATAAAAATACGTTAAATATATTATGGTTAATCATGTCATTAATACGGTTAAAATCCATCAAAGCTCCAAATAGCTTTGGGGAAGTATATGTTATTAAATATGGAAAGTTAGTTGGGACAGGGATATGTAACTTACGCTGCCGGCAGTAGTGCGGAAGATGGTCGGCAGCTCAGAGTCGTGGGACGCGGTGGTGTCCTTCTGCGAGGATGTGATGTCGCAGAAGGAAGCTGCGGAACGGGAGAGGGAGATATCAACTCCCTTCTCGGGCCGCAGAAGACGCACCGGGCGTCGAAGAAGGGCGGATAACGCCCTCTTCCGCCCCCCATGAATGGGTCCAGGGGCGAAGGACATGGGGAAGTCCCCGCCCCCCCTATTGATGGACCCCGAGGCGGAGGCGCGCGCGAGTGTCGGCGCACGCCTCAGAGGCGATGCACGGGGTAGTTTAACACCTCACTACCCCGTGCAGGAGGCGAGGCCCGGACAGACCGGGCCGGCACGAGAGTGTGGGGCTGCGGCAGAATCAGGGACTCCCGCGGCTCCGTGCGCACGTGACCGGAGAGACACCGGGGTGGTTTTTAGTCAGTAGGAGTCTGACATACCCCGTCGCCCACCCCAGGGCGGCGGACATCCATTGAGGATTTTCCACCCCGGAACAAAAAAAAAAAAAAAAAAAAAAAAGGGATATGTAACTTAGAAAGACGACTATACAGATCAAGGGCTGGGTTATTATTGGAGCACTGGAAAAATATATGCCCCAATGTACCTTCACCCAGTCCACATTCACAGAGCGATGTGTCTCTGACGCGGATTTTATGGAGGAATACCGGGGAACAACAATGGCCCATATGGAGGCGAGAAATAGAAGATATTACCCACTTTGAGGTTTTTAAACGGGTAAAACCAAGGTTTGGGTGTAAATTTGGCTGTATTGTATGATAAAAAGCACCTTTCCACTTACTTATACCTATTTTGCCACTGCACCTACCATGTGGATAGCAAGTTCTTTTTTGGAAAATCATAACCCTGGCATTTAAAATATTTGAGGTCAGCGTCTTGGGACGTGACAGCGTCCTTAGCAAGAGCATCGACACTCTCGTTTCCTCTTATGCCGCAGTGGCTTGGAATCCAAACCAAGTGGACTGTTTTAAGGTTCTTGGCACAAGATAAAACGGACTTTTTGATTTGGAGCAAGATTGGACTGTGCAGTTTGCTCTTGAGAGGACTTTGCTCCAAAGTTTGCAGGCAACTAAGGGAGTCCGTGAAGATGACAACAAAATGTAGGCTTCTATAAATAAACAAGCTTCCAGTATGGCTACGCATTCCCTCGTAAACACTGATGACTGTTTAGGGCATCTAAATTTCTACACGATTTTTGAGTTTTGGTAGTATACCGCAGCACCAGTGCAGCTTGAATCTGAGAATTTAGAGGCGTCCTTGAAGAATATCTCAAAATTTTGCTAGTGCTCACCAACCGCCGCATTGAAAATAGAGTTAGCCGAAGGGGACTTTTTAGATATTATAGAAAATGTCAGGTTTGAAACACATGGTTTCATAGTCAAAATTGTAAACAGAGAGATTCGGAAACTGAGCGATAGGAGAATCTAAATTTTTAGACCAACGAAAAGAATTTACAAACAAGGGGACTTCTTATTTTTCCAATAATTGGAACTTCGACATGCAGTATCCAGGTCTTTCAATGTTTGAACAGGCGGGTGAGAGTATTTAATAGTGCCTCTAGCCCAAAAACTCGACGCTAGATACTGTCTTCTCAAGGCCAAAGGTGGTTCAATGCACTCTACCTGCAATGCATTAAGTGGTGAGGATTTCATACAACCTAAAACGATCCTTAGCCACTTAGCCTGAATACTATCCACCCCTTGCCAGAGCACCTTTGTTGCAAAGAATCAAAAGGAAAGGTGCATAGTCCAGAACACTAAAGACTAGAGCATTGTATACCATGGTATTTCATGGTGTAGGGATGAGCACCCCACCAGACACGGGCAAGAACTTTAAGGATGGGAATAGTTCTCTCGCGCCTATTAGCTAAATAATTTAGATGATGTAAGTCAGTCAATTTATAATCTAAAACAATGCCTAAAAATTTAACTTTTGCAGAAGCCGGTACACAATAAATACCCTTGGACGCTTACCGAAATTTGAGGTATTAATCTCCTGCGAGAAAATACATCCACAGTACTTTTTGGGGCAGACAGACTCAGGCTATGGAGATTTAGCCATTGGTTTAGAGAATCAAGGGATATGCATAGAGATGTTGCAGCGTCGGTAACAGAGTGATTGGTGACATATAAAGCCAGGTCATCAGCATACTGAAGAATTTGATAGTCATTATTCAGGCATGAGTTTAAGTCAGCTGTATACAGATTGTACAGTAAAGGGCTAAGCACAGATCCTTGTGGTCGTGTGCCCTTCTATGACGTCCTGGCCTCAAATTCTTCCCCCGGGACTCTCAAAACCTGAGACCTAGACATAAGTAGACTGCAGATGCACTGTGGCATTCTTTCCGGTATTCTCAGCTGTTGCAGTTTTTGCGGGCTAAATTAATAATATTACATTGATTTCGCGTTGTCTACAATACATTGCGTGCTCGAAAATTGTGATTTCCGTAACTGCTCATTAACGACATAAATGACATTCATGATTTTATTAGTGGCAGACCGAGTAGCCTTTTCGCGTAGTTTACGTTACCATGTCAGATATAGCCTGTATATGGATGAAGTTTTATTTTGCCTACTTTGTGGAGGTGCAAGGTACCAGGGTAGCACAAAAGTGTAGGAGAACTCAAAAACATGAAGCTCATTCATTCATCATGATCAAATCATAATACATGGATGAAGTTTTATTTTGCCTACTTTGTGGAGATGCAAGGTACCAGGGTAGCACAAAAGGAGATTTAGAATCAATTATGCTCATTCATCATTAAATCAATGGAAAAAGTTTTGTTTTGCCTACTTTGTGAAATTGCAAGGTCCCAGGGTAGCACAAAAGTGTAAGAGAAGTCGAAAAAATTAAGCTCAATTCACTCCCACGGGAACGACGGTAACGGGATAAAAAGATCGTATGTCATTCTCCCAGTTCTTAGCTACCTCCTTACCAATTTTCAGTCAAATCGCGTCAGCCGTTCTTGAGTTATAAATAGTGTAACTAACACGACTTTCTTTTATATATATACGAGTAGGTAATGGATTATAAAAACTGGAAAGATTCAAGAATACTGGTGGCTACATGAGGAAAGTAGTTAAAAAGTACAACGAAATGTTAAAAAGAAAAACAAATATCCCTCGGCCTTTTTTTCTCTGTCTCGATTTAAGCTTTTAAATAACTTTGCGAGGAACTCTAATTTATTCCAATTAAAAGATAGTACTCCATTACTATCTTTAGTATACTTACCGAATGCTAAAATAAGAGTAAACAATCTTATATTACTCCAATAGTGAGCTCGTAAAATGCAGCTATACTGATGGTGACACTATCAATAAAAATTAACAAATATCCTTTTTAAACAAGATCATGAAACACCTTATTTAACAAGGCGCATTAATTTTGAAGAGGCCAAATAATGTAAATAATAAATTTCAATACGATTACTGACCTTAAAACTACTTTTACCTACTTTTGCATAAACAACGTAGCATAAATATTATAACTTCACGCAACTTGTTGTCATTTCAAACCAAACAAACACTCATGAACTTTGGTTCTGAAGTAAAATTCTCAAAACATTCTAACCTTACACTAATATTAGACCCGAAATACAAGGGACTATTTAAAGTCATCGAATTACTTGATGGCGTGCATTACCTAAACTGACTGTGTATGTACTTAGTGATTAAAGAATTTATTTTGATAAGGATTAATAGTATTAGTAAAATAAATGCATTTAAATATAGTAAAAAAAAAAATTCAAGATTTTTAAATAAAAATAATATGGTTATTGTGCCTCACTCGACATAGATAGGTAAGTTAAAGAGAGTTTTTTGTAGATATTTATAAGACCTACAATTAATTAGAACATTTTATGTTTCTATCTTTTATAGTTTAGGCAGCGTACACAAAATACTTGTGATATACCTTATATAATACCTTCTCTTGTTGATTTTTTACACCTTCTTCTTATTTATTTATTTATATATTCTTTATTGTCAAGCATCGAACAAAATACATTCAACACAAAACATACAATGGACCTACAATGGGCGGCCTTATCGCTAATGCAATTTCTTCCAGGCGACCAAAGAATGGACAGATTCTCCTGAACCACAAATACCACCTTCTTCTTCTTCATCTCAGCGTTAATCCGAGTCGCATCCGAAACTTTTTTCAGCTTAGGAGTCTGGGGTCCGCTTTACCAGTCTAACTGCTGATTTTGGCTAAACTTCGATATTTTTCGTGAAGCGACTGCCGTCTGACCTCCACAACCCGAAGGTGATATCGAAGCATTGCAGTTAGACCAATTGTTGGACTTTTTGAGGGCTCTAACAACCCGTAACGACTGCCATTAGATGTTCGTATGGCAACCGGAACGGCTTAGCGTGCTTTCCGAGGCACGACCAGACCAATGCAAATTTTCATATTCATGCATACAAATATTTTCACTGCGCGGGGATTGAACCCGCGCCTTCTTGCGCAGCGGCCGCGTTCGCTACCACTACGCCACGGAGGCTGTCAAAATGCTTATGTTAACTGATTTTTTACACCATGTGTTCAAGAAACCCAAATATTTTACGGAAGCCTATTTTTTTTTAAATAAAATTTAGCCTATGTTACTTTTTGCAAATGGTCCAGTAGTTAATGACCAGGGTAAATTGTATAATCTTGAAGAATTTTTCGTCTAACCACTGAAAAATAAAATGACAATAAATAATGATGTCATTTTATTTTTCACTGGTTAGATGAAACAATTCTCGTCATTTTTCGTTCAAGTTAATGAAACAACGTTGTCAAAACTGTGGTAATATGATAAATATTATAGATACAATGAAACTGACTTGAAGGGATGATGCCAAATAAACGTGACTAAGTATATTACATTGTAGATTATGTTTGGAGTCTAAAATAATATGGATTAATTGTGTGAGCGGTTCGATTAAAATAACAGGAGTGGTTGATAATGACAGCAGATAGAGAAAACAAAATAAAAAAAATCTTATTAATTAAAAAACGTAAACATGCATTGTGTGTAAATTTAATGTACGGTTATCTTTATTTTTACACTTTTTGAGAAAATAAAGCATTAAATTGGTTACATATTACATTGCCTTGTTTTGCAATAACTTTTGCTTTGAACGAATAGTTGCCATAGAAGAAAGAATCTCCTAATAATCGATACATATTCTCAGTGAAGTTAGTTTTGAAGTAGTAGTCACCCTGCAAAGAATAACAGTTTTTAATTATATGAGAGGTTTAAGCGACTGTAAAAACATAATTTTCATTATTTAAGACCCTTTCATGATCCTATAAATGATACGAAGAGTACAAAGCTGCCTAAAGCAAGTTGACATTCTAAGAGCTATGATCACTAATTAAATTATTTTCTTTAACAGTCAGTGGAATAGTTATGTTTAGTAGTAAGCGATGTGGGGCCGGACACATTACTTGCTGCAAGGGCCAGCTTCAACTACATATTTTAATAATACCATCCTTGGTACTTAGTAAAAGTGTACAAACCTGAGGAACTACACAGTTGTGCATATTACGAAAATATTGTTGCAAAATCCCAGCGATCAAAAAATGCTGACATGGCTTCATTTTGTAATTCCACAAAATATTCTTTTTATCTCCTTTTATACTCCACACGCTGAGTTTGAGCTGTGGATAACCAAATTCTCAAATGATGTAAATAATTATTATTTTGTACATATAATTTTAAATTTTCTAGAAATCATTTTTTATTTTTTTGTTATTGTTTAGTTGTCCTTGGATAGAAGTGGGCTGTCTTTGTCAGACGACTAAATGTGATTTATTATTTGTATTACGAGTATTATGTACTAAGTATCTTGACTTGGCTCACGTGGTTGTCCACATGTGGGAAGTGGATTCAGCTATCATTGTACCGATAGTCGTGACAGCCAAGAGCCTCGACCAACACCTCAGGAGGCTCTGGTTAGGCAGCTGGACCAAAACTTGATTCAAAAAGCGGTACTGCTGGACATAGCTCGTATCGTCAGGAAGCTCCTCTCTCTGGAGTCCTGACCGGTACAAGCTACCGGTTCCCGATACCGGTGGGCTAGTATTTTTAATTTAGTTAATTTATGTATTTATGTATATTTAAAAATGTAAAACAATATCTACATATAGAAAAATAAAGGAAATAATAATAATAATAATAAATAAATAAATAAATAACTGGCAACACCGCAAACGTCAACACCATATTTTTTTTATCAATTTAAGAAATAATATTTTATATCAGTTTTTCATTACGATTCTGTGAAATATTCAACAAAAACCGAAACCCAAACTTAAAGCAGTTTAAAATTTATATAAAAAGTGTTTTTAAACATATCTACAATGATAAAATTACCGAATCATTGGAGGTGACATCTGTCATGTCACCTCGGAAAATATATAATTATGCACAATACAACAACATAAGACAGTAAAATAAGTATGAAATGTTGACAAGATCTGCCGCTCGACGTGCACGCTCACCACCCCCGGACTCGTCGCCCAGCTCCGCCTCGCCGCCGCCGGTCTCCAGCCTCACTGTGAACGCTGTGACGACACCGGCCGCGGCAGTTGCGTCGAGCTCGAGCGACGAGTATTTCTCTCCGCCGACGTCGCCAACACCTGTACGTCGGCAGGGGAGAGGCCGGCCACCGAAGAGCTTGGGACTTAGGGGCCATCCGGCCCCGAGCCGGGTCCCCGCTGCCGGTGG
Source organism: Sesamia inferens (assembly GCA_037179545.1). Classification (NCBI taxonomy): domain Eukaryota; kingdom Metazoa; phylum Arthropoda; class Insecta; order Lepidoptera; family Noctuidae; genus Sesamia; species Sesamia inferens. Next base: position 8,808,873 of record CM073929.1, on the reverse strand, counting down.
TTGTGTGCAGCGCATGAGATGGACTCAGACAATGAATGAGAACGTCATGCGCGCATATTACGGGGCTACAGAGGGGGGAACTAACCTCACTGCGTACCGTGAAAGGATGCTGTCTTTGTTTCAGGCACTGGAACCAACTGTCAACGTCTCGGCCCAACGACTGTCGGATCAGGTGCGTGTCATCCAACGCAATCACAGGTTGGACGATATCGCGCTTGATAGGCTGCGCTCAGAGGTACTGAGCAACCAAATCGCCCCGACTCTGACCGAGACCGCGGCACAAGCGTCAATTATTGATGCTGTTCCGCCGCGGTCCAATCGTGTCGAAGAAGAGGACGATAGGGTTGAAACAGTAAGTAGCCAGTATAACGATCGACTGAGGAGCGCACTGGAGGATGCGTTCCGCGACTATAGATCCACTCCGACCAACCTTAGACCCCGGTTACCACGGCTACCTATGCACAAAAAAAATAGGGCGCTGGTGTGTGCTTTGGACTCGCAGCTCAAGAATTTTTTCGAGAGCAGCGAGGATCTCATTGATACACACTCGATCCTGTATTGTGCGGCTGTAGCGGCATGTCGATTAGCCAAAGTCAAGTTTCCAAATTATGACGAAGCTACTCGACCAAAACCAGCCGTACCAGCCTGGCAACGCAGAATCGAGCGTCGTATCGATGGGACCAGGGTACTCATCGGCAAACTATACTGCTTCAGGGAGGGCAATACTAGACCACGAGTGATGCGCTTTGTGAGACAGGCATTCTCGGGGACTGGTATCAGCCCTCGAGAATACATAAATAATGTCACAGAGCGCATCGACTTCCTGAAGCAGAAAGTTTGTGCATGGGCGAGCCGTATTCGGCGGTATAAGCGGCGAGTGGATCGATATACGCAGAATCGCATGTTCCAGAGCGATGAGAGGTGGGTTTACAGAACTTGGGAGCGACCAGAACAAAACGAGGCTGACGTGTACCGCCCAGATGATGCCACCACAAGAGCATTCTGGCGCGGTATATGGTCGGTATCCGTTTGTCACACTGAGGGTGACTGGATACAGGATGTCAAACAAGGGTGTGAAAACTTACCAGAAATGGATAGTATTTTCATAACATCATCAGACGTAGCCACAGCAGTCCGTTCGTTACCGAACTGGAAATCACCGGGACCGGACGGACTGCATAACTTTTGGTTAAAATGGCTAAGTAGTTCACACACTTGTTTGGCATCTCAATTCCAGTCATCCTTAGATTCTGGTTCGCTACCCCTGTTCTTAACAACTGGAATTACCCACCTGCTCCATAAATCAGGTAGCACCGCGGAACCCAAAAATTATAGACCGATCACTTGTTTACCAACGGTCTATAAAGTTCTTACATCCATTTTGAAAGCTAAAATAAACAAACATCTTGACAGCAACACCATCATGTCTGTCTCTCAAAATGGATGTAGGAGCGGGTCCCGTGGTACTAAGGAGCTACTCCTCATAGACATGGCCATCAGCCAACAGGTTCGCCGATCCCGCAAGGATCTCTCAACCTGCTGGATAGATTATAAGAAGGCCTACGATTCGGTGCCACATACATGGCTTTTGAGGGTGCTGGAGTTGTACAAGGTAAATACAACTCTACGCACTTTCCTTAAGTCGTGTATGGGGCAATGGAAGACAGTCCTTCGCTATCCAGGGAGTCGACAGATCCAGGGGAATGATGAACCTGTATGGATTAAGCGGGGAATATTCCAGGGCGACAGTCTGAGTCCACTATGGTTCTGCTTAGCTCTGAACCCTCTAAGCACACTGCTGGAGGATTCAGGTCTGGGTTATCGATTGAGGAGAGGCGGTCAGGTGATATCTCACCTTCTCTACATGGATGATTTGAAACTCTTTGCCCCCAATAAATTGCATCTGATGAAGCTACTGAATGTGACTGAAACTTTTAGTAGTGGCATCAGAATGGAATTTGGTGTGGACAAATGTGCAGTCATGCATGTAAAGGGGGGGGAGATTATGGAATCCGAGGGAATTACACTCCCAGATTCCATACACCTTAGATCCCTCTCCTCATTCGAGAGCTATAAATATTTGGGTATGTCGGAAGCGTTAGGTATCAACGATGCTGACATGAAGCAATCGTTGAAGGAGCGCTTCTTTGGTCGCCTGAAGAAGGTATTAAAAAGTCTTCTTTCGGGCGGAAATAAGGTGCGCGCCTTCAACGGGTGGGTCATGCCGGTTTTGATGTACTCTTTCGGCATACTTAAATGGACTCAGACCGAACTCGACGCCCTGGATAGAAGGGTCCGTACACTGCTGACAGCATACAGGATGCATCATCCACGATCATCGGTGATGAGACTGTATATTCCGCGGAAGTGCGGGGGTCGAGGCTTTTTAAATGCGAAGATCCTCCACAACCGAGAAGTATGCAGTCTCAGAGAACATTTTTTAAAAACCGTAGTGGGTATGCATCATGATGTGGTCACGGTAGACAAGGGGCTTACCCCGCTATCCATGGCGAAAGAGAACTGGCACAAGCCTATAATACTTACTACTGATGACCGCAAGATGATATGGCAAAGCAAGGAACTTCACGGGCGATTTTATCGGGCTCTTCATGAGCCCGATGTAGACTTCTTAGCCTCCGTATCCTGGCTACGATTCAGTGACCTTTTCGGGGAAACTGAAGGTTTCGTCTGTGCAATTATGGACGAAGTTATCTTAACGAATAACTACCGGAGATATATTATGAAGGACGGGACGATTGACGTGTGTCGGGCATGTCACCATCCGGGTGAGTCCATCAGACATATTATCTCTGGTTGTTCTCGTTTGGCTAATGGCGAGTATTTGCATAGGCATAACCAAGTAGCTAGGATTATCCACCAGCAACTTGCTTTGAAATATAAACTTGTGGATTCTGAGGTACCGTATTATAAGTATGTGCCCGACCCAGTTCTTGAAAATGGCCATGTCACGTTATACTGGGATCGGTCTATCATTACTGACAGGACTATTGTTGCAAATAAGCCTGATATAGTAGTGATAGATCGATTAGCGCGCCTCGCAATGATTGTCGATGTTACCATTCCACATGACGGGAATCTCGTGAAAGCTGAGAAAGAGAAGCAAATTAAATATCTCGACTTGGCGCACGAGGTTGTTGACATGTGGAATGTGAACTCGGCTGTCATTGTACCGATTGTCGTATCGGCCAATGGTTTGATAGCCAAGAGCCTCGACCAACATCTATTGAGGCTCTCGTTAGGCAGTTGGATCAAAGGCCTGATTCAAAAGGCAGTACTCCTCGATACGGCCCGCATCGTGAGGAGGTTCCTCTCTCTGGAGCCCTAACCACCGGTAGCTTGGACCCCGCTCCCGCCATCGGTGGAACACTATTTTTTATATTTTTAAATGTTTTTGTATGTTTTTATATAAATATTTAAAAATGTAGAATAATATGTATGTATAAAGAAATAAAGGGAATAATAATAATAATAAAAAAAAAAAAACAAGGCAACACGTACGTCAACATATTCTGCTAATATTTTTTTGGATTTCATTATATTTTACAGTGCTTATTATACACAAATCAAAGGATATTTATAAAAACCAAAGGAACTAACAGAATATTCATACTTTTTTAACAAATATAAACAATATAAATTTAATGAAGAAAATCAGCCGAACCGCAAGTGACATGACAGGTGTCACCGCACCACAAAAACTGCAATAATGAAAATAAAATAACAAATAATGTTGACAAGATCTGCCGCGAGACAACGTGCACGCCCACCATCTCCGGACTCGTTGCTCAGCTCCGCCTCGCCGCCGCCGGTCTCCAGCGCCACTGTAAGTGCTGTGACGACCCCGGCCGCGGCAGTTGCGTCGAGCTCGAGCGACGAGTACTTCTCTCCGCCGACGACGCCACCACCTGTTCGCCGACGGGGAGGACGCCGGCCGCCGGACCGCTTAGGACCTCGAGGCCCATCGGCTTCTGACAGGGTCCCAGCTCCCGGCGGAAGTGTGCAGCGCATGAGATGGACACAATCCATCAACGAAAATGTCATGCGCTCATACTATGGGGCTACAGAGGGAGGAAACAACCTGACCGCGTACCGTGTTCGAATGCTCTCTCTGTTTCAGGTGCTTGAACCGGCTGTCAACGTTTCGGCACAACGACTGTCGGATCAGGTACGGGTTATCCAGCGTAATCATATGTTGGATGATACTGTGCTTGATCGCCTGCGAAATGAAATGCAGAGTAGCCGTGTCATTGCTCACCAATCGCAAACTGCGGAGATACCACCGCAGTCAACAAACTATGCTGACGAGGGGAGTAATGATAGGGCTACAAATGTAAGTACCCAGTGCAATGAGGAATTAAGGAATGCTTTGGAGGCTGCGATTCGGGAATACCGTTACATGTCGGCAGAAATTAGACCACGCCTGCCACGTTTGCCCATGCATAACAGAAATAGGGCACTGATGGCTGCTCTGGATGCGCAGTTATCAAATTATTTTGATACCTGCGAGGACCTCACTGATACTCATTCAATCCTGTACTGCGCAGCTGTAGCAGCTTGTCGTGTAGCTCATGTCAAATTTCACAGTGACTCCAGAGCTACACGACCGAAACCAGTAGTACCAGCTTGGCAGCGCAGGATTGAACGTCGTATTGGTGAGGCCAGAGCACTCATCGGTAAACTAATCTGCTTCAGGGAGGGTAATACTCGTCCTAGAGTAATGCGCTTTGTGAGGCGGGCATTCTCAGGTACAAATACCAGCCCTGAGAATTATATGGCCCGTGTCACGGAGCGCATCGACTTCCTGAAGCAGAAAGTGTATGCATGGGCGAACCGCATTCGTCGATATAAACGACGAGTAGAACGGTACACCCAGAATCGCACCTTCCAGAGCAATCAAAGGTGGGTTTATAGGGACTGGGAGCAACCAGAACAAGGTGTGGCTGACACGTGCCTACCGGGTGATGATGCCATGTGTTCATTCTGGCGCAGTATCTGGTCGGTACCTGTCAGTCACACTGAAGGTGACTGGGCTCGGGATGTCGAGCGAGCCTGCGATCCAATACCTGAAATGGGGGCTATCACCATCTGCCCCCAAGATGTAGCTCGTGCAGTCCGTCCGTTACCTAACTGGAAATCTCCGGGACCGGACGGGCTGCATAACTTTTGGATAAAATGGCTTCCAAGGTCGCACGCTCGCTTGGCATCTCAATTCCAGACTGCCTTAGGGTCTGGTTCGTTACCTCAGTTCCTAACTACTGGAATAACCCACCTGCTCCATAAATCAGGTAGCACCGCGGAACCCAAAAATTATAGACCGATCACATGTTTACCGACGGTCTATAAAGTTCTTACATCCATTTTGAAAACTAAAATTAACAAACATATTGACAGCAACGCTATCATGTCTGCCTCTCAAAATGGATGTAGGAGCGGGTCCCGCGGTACTAAGGAGCTACTCCTCATTGATATGACCATCAGCCAACAAGTTCGTCGTTCCCGAAAGGATCTTTCGACATGTTGGATAGACTATAAGAAGGCCTATGACTCAGTGCCACATACATGGCTCATGCGGGTGCTGGAGTTGTATAAAGTGGATACAACTCTACGCACCTTCCTGATGACGTGTATGGGGCAATGGAGGACAGTCCTTCGCTATCCAGGATGTCGAAATATTCAGAGGAATAGCGAACCGATAAGGATCGAGCGAGGTATATTTCAGGGCGACAGTTTGAGTCCGCTTTGGTTTTGCTTAGCATTGAATCCTCTAAGCACACTATTGGAGAATTCAGGTCTAGGCTATCGGTTGAGGAGAGGTGGTCAGGTTATATCGCACCTCCTTTACATGGATGATCTGAAACTTTTTGCTCCCAACAATTCACAACTGAAGGAGCTACTGAAAATTACTGAAACTTTCAGTAGCTCCATTAGGATGGAATTTGGTGTGGACAAATGTGCGGTCATGCATGTAAAGCGAGGAGAGATTATGGAATCCGTGGGAACCCAACTCACGAGTTCCATAAACCTTAGAGCCCTCTCCGCATCCGAAACCTATAAGTATTTGGGTATGTCGGAAGCGTTGGGCATCAATGTTACTGACATGAAGCAATCGTTGAAGGAACGCTTCTTTGGCCGCCTGAAAAAAGTACTTAATAGTCTTCTATCAGGCGGAAACAAGGTGCGCGCTTTCAACGGTTGGGTCATGCCGGTATTGATGTACTCTTTCGGCATACTCAAATGGACTCAAACCGAACTTGACGCCCTGGATCAGAGGGTCCGTACGCTGCTGACTGCAAATCGATTGCATCACCCACGATCTTCGGTTATGAGGCTGTATATCCCGCGAAAATGTGGAGGTCGTGGCTTTTTAAACGCTAAGACCCTCCACAATCGCGAGGTATGCAGTCTCAGGGAATATTTTCTAGAAACCGACGTGGGGATGCATCGAGATGTGGTCGCGGTTGACAAGGGCCTCACTCCGCTCTCCTTGGCTAAAGAGAACTGGCGTAAACCAGCAGTGCTTGACACCAATGATCGCATGGAGGTATGGAAGAACAAGGAGCTTCACGGACGCTTTTTCAGAGCCCTACACGGGCCTGATGTAGATTTACAAGCGTCCGTGGCCTGGCTACGATTCGGTGACCTCTTTGGGGAAACCGAAGGTTTTGTATGTGCAATTATGGACGAAGTTATGATGACGAACAATTACCGGAGATTTATTGTGAAAGACGGCACAGTTGACATCTGTCGGGCATGTCACCGGCCGGGGGAATCAATAAGGCATATTATCTCCGGGTGTTCTCGTCTAGCTAACGGAGAGTACTTGCATAGACACAACCTTGTGGCCAGGATAATTCATCAGCAACTTGCTCTCAAATACAACCTTGTGGAATCGGAGGTGCCGTACTACAGGTATATGCCCGACCCAGTTCTCGAAAATGGCCATATCACATTGTACTGGGATCGATCCATCATCACTGACAGGACTATTGTTGCCAATAAGCCTGATATAGTGATGGTGGATCAATCAGAGCGGCGTGCAACGATTGTTGACATAACCATCCCGCATGATGAGAACCTCGTGAAAGCCGAGAAAGATAAACAAATCAAGTATCTTGACTTGGCTCACGAGGTTGTCGACATGTGGGAGGTGGATTCAGCAATCATTGTACCGATAGTCGTGACAGCCAATGGCTTAATAGCCAAGAGCCTCGACCAACACCTCAAGAGGCTCTCGTTAGGCAGCTGGATCAAAGGCTTGATTCAGAAAGCTGTACTTCTAGACACGGCTCGCATTGTCAGGAAGTTCCTCTCTCTGGAGCCCTGACCGCCGGTAGCTTGGACCCTGTTCCCGATGCCGGTGGGCTACTATTTTTTATATTTTTAAATGTTTTTTATGTATTGTTTATATAGAAATATTTAAAAATGTAATTTATATGTATATACAGTGAAATAAAGGAAATAATAATAATAATAATAAACGTTTATTTTTTCCATCACATAATTAAACATAAGTTTAACACATAATTAAGTATACAAGATATAATGATGTAGTGAAAACTGGAGCCTGTACTAGGACTACACTTGTTACAGGTCTCCAGGCCTCCTGACTACACGGTCGTGTCACAATCACAACTAATACAAACGTATACTAACAGATGACAAAGTTTATGGGATGAAAGAAAATTGTAAACAATGCAAAAAGGAAAACACAAAGTAAATAATTATGTAATTTAAAAGATTAGACAGCAAAGTGGGTTATGTTCGTGTCGATGTTTGAGTGTGGATGTGGATGTGTGAGTGTGGCTGTGGTTATGTAAGTCTATTTGTGAAGTGTGTGTGTGTGGGTAGGACGATTCGAGTTCCTTATTATGAGATCACTTCCAAGTGTCTTTCAGTGGCATCATAATCGTGAGATTGAAGCCAATTTAGAACTTTTGTTTTACAATTGAAAAAGGATAAGCAGTAGATAAAAATGGCTGTATTGGCTTTGTTGTAAAGATAATCTCCTAGAAAACAAAAGAATCTAGGACTGAACCTGGTTTTAAACGACTTAGATTTACAGACTGTGTGTTTGCGTCTCTTAGTGAGGATTTCAACAGGATTGTATGAAAGTTGGGTATGTTTACGTGAAATGGTATTCAAAATGAATAATTGCCGAATTGTCAGTACTTTACACTGCACGTAAAGTTCTTTGGTAGGAAAGAGAAAGGGAAGTTTACGACTAGCTTTAAGAACGGCTCACTGAGCTCTCTCCAACTTCAGCATGGATGTCTTTGGGGCTCCTCCCCAAGCCGTTATGCTTGGGGAGATAATAATATGATAAAATTGACTGAAGTAGTACATAGTATACGGTGTCTATAATCTTAGTTTCCGCCACATGGCGAAGGTTCTTGAAAACGTATATCAATTTTCGTATTCTCCTTGTAAGTAAATCTATGTGTAGCTGAAAGCCAAGACGATTGTCAATCTGAATTCCCAAATATTTGATACCAGCCGTTTTTTGAGAATAGGACATGAGCAGGGATTGTCCTGTTGGAAAGAGCAAATGTGTGATGTTATGGTAAGATTTTGGTTAGACCGGATTTCGTGATTTCTTATTATAAAAGGGATATACATAGATTTCGGTACGTTAAGCGTAAGTTTATTATTTTTTAGCCACTCGACTACCATGTCAAAACCAAGTTGGCATTTAGAAAGAGTTTCTCCGCGTCCACGTGGAAAAGCATAGCTGTGTCATCCTTAAAGGTAATGATCCTGCCACCACGCAACTTGAGGTTATGTGAGGTCGTTGATATACGCCATGAATAATGTAGGACCTAGGATACTGCCCTGCGGTACCCCATACGTGATGTCAAGATCATCACTGCACATATCACCAACCCTTACTATCTGCCTGTGATTTGTGACGTAATCAGAAAGCAGGTCAAATTGCTTGACTCTCACTACAAGCCACTCCAACTTCTCGAGGAGCAAGGGGGCAGAGACTGTGTCAAAAGCCTTGACCATATCCAGAAATATCGCCAATACCTTTTGTTTACCATCGAGATTTGTGGAAACAAAGTTCACCAGTTCTTGGACGGCATCACTAGCTGATTTTCTATATCTGAAGCCAAACTGAGAAGGTGTCAGCAGTTTATTTGACTCGAGGTACTTAGTTAATCGTTTGTTTTTTAAAGAAACCGGAGAAACACCAGTTGTTAAAGCTAGATTACAAATATAAGTCAAAGGTGGAAGTAGAACCTCTCGATAACGCTTTAGAAAGATTGCAAGTTTGTTGTGACGACCAACGCCACAGTTATTTTTGAGTCCTAAGATGATTTGTTCAACCTCAACTATATCAGTGGGAAGTAAAACAAAAGATTGTGTGGATGACTTTTTAGTGTGTACAAAAGACTGGTAGAAAATGCCTAAGGCATTAAGTCCGCCATTGTACAATGTTATTCTTTGTGCATAAAGTTTTAATAAATAAAAGTATGTGGAAAGCGATTATTACTACTTGTAAGTGATATTTTTTCAACAAGATTTTTGCCCATGGTTGCCAAAAATGAATTTATATTGTTTAAGTCGTCATGGGAACTGTTTTTTATTAGTTCAGTAGGGATGTCCTCGCATTTTTATGTATTCGTGACTGTCTTTACGGTCTCCCAGAGTTTTTTGCTACTAATAGCAGCAGCTTTGCTGATTTAGCCTTCTCATATTCAGCTCTTATTTTTATTAAAATATCGTTGCAGAAATTCCGATATCTTCTGTTCGTTACGTCAAGCGTTTCATTAAATTGCTCTTTCTTTTTGAGTTCTTTTAGTTTTCGATGCGTATTGTCATGGTTCCTCATACATCTTAACATACCCTTTGTTAAAGCATGCAACCATTCTTATATCAAGCACATTCAAATTACCCGGTTCCTTCCCATTCATTCAAATTTAGTGCTCACGAATAACTTTACTCACTCTCTCTTCAACAAAATCGAAAAAAGTTCACCACACGCGCCGGCCGGCTTATCATAAAAATTCTATAAATCGATCGTTACCCCTTGAAACCACCAACAAAGTGACCAAGTGAATATCTGTGGAGACCTCCATCACAACCCGGAGATTGCAGCGCTAGGAAGCCAGTAAGTCCACCCTTGTCTCAATTGTTTATGCTTGGGATCCGTGGGGATTCCACCGAGTTTCCCAGAAGACTCGCCTAAGAAATGCAGTCCAGCTATCGAAGAAATATCAGTATAACATCACCAAACATTTTTTGATCCTACGAGACGTAATTTTGGGAAATTTTGAGCCTTCCATATTAGTTCACATAATTCTATCAATTTACTGAACATTTGTCATCATAAAAACATTGCAACGTCAAATAGTCACATAAGCAAGCGGTTTTTATTTATAATTTTCATTGACAAGTTTCATCCATTTAGTGAAATCTAGTTTTCGCATTCGGACAGGAAGAAACTTGTCACCCATTTTGGCGGTTCGGTGTCCCGGTACATAACATTCGTTCAAGGACTATTTGCTAATCATTATCATTTTGGTACAATCGTATGATTAGGTATCCTGTGTTGTGTCCATTTCAAGGGTTGTATCATCATCATTTCAATCTAACAAATCGTTTATAGTCTGCGAAGCATAAAGCGTGATTATAAACATAATCATCAAACATAAACATATCAATGGTCCTTCGAAAATTATCACCATTTTATCAATCGATTTTCAAATCGGAAAATCGATCACAGAAGAGAATTTTAGCAAAATAATCTCTTGAACACTCTATTATTCATTCATTCATCGTGTCATTGGCCTAAGGAGACTTATTCCAAGCCAATTCAGTCTTCACTGGCTATCAAAACAATTTTTTTTTTCAAACAAATTCATTTTGTTTCCAAGTTTTTTTTTAAGTGAATTTTATATTAAACCTATCAAAATGAGCGAATCATTAGTGATGCGTTATGAAAACAAACGAAACTTAGCATATAAATGCATTGAAGATGCCGTTACTTCTGCGCGTCAATGTCAAAATAGAATATTGCCTCGATTCGAGACTTGGTTTTCTCGCCTGGAGTCGCTTATTGAAACTTTTAATGACTCTCATGTCAAATTATTTTACGAATTAAAGAAGGGCAAGCCCCTCCAGAGAGGTTTCAGAAAGAATCAGCAATCCAGGTGAGTGCTGATGATATGTATTTTGAGTTTTTGGAAATTAAGCGTGTATTGATGCCCGATGTAAAATCACCACCACTTGAGACATTCCCTATAAGTAACAGTAAATTACCCATCATAAAACTACCGATTTTTTCTGGCGAATTTAAAGATTTTCCCGGATACACTGACTTATTTAATACACTCGTCCATTATAGGGCAGATTTGTCTAATATAGAGAAGCTCCACTACCTACAAACATCCTTAGCAGGGGAACCAGTTAATATCATTAAACCATATCCTACATCTGAAGTTAATTACTTGAGTGCATATGAAGCTTTAATTAATAGGTATGATAACAAAAGACACTTAGCATTTGTATGTTGGGAACAAATAAGTAACTCGAAGCCGATATCTACAGGCCCGGCTCAACATTTGAGAATGTTGTTAGATACTTTCATTTAAATTTCATTCATTATTAACAAAATTATTTAAAACATCTCGAGAAGCCTTTGAGTTATCCTGTAAAGGTAGTGGTTTGCCACCATTTTCTGAATTACAAACCTTTTTATTGGATAGGTGTAATGCACTAGAGCGTTCATCTTTAACTAATATTACTTATAGCAATAATATCGTTAGTAAAAATAATAAATCCAAAAATCTTCAACTACTAGCACAAACATCTAGTCCTGGTTGTGTACTGTGCCAATCAAATCATGCTCTTTATATGTGTCCAATTTTTATTTCTAAATCACCCCAAGAGCGTTGCAAACTTGTAAAGCAGCATAAACTTTGCTTGAATTGTTTACGCACTAATCATACAACTGAAAAATGCTTCTCTTCATACACCTGCAAGACCTTTAATCAAAAACATAATAGTTTATTGCGCTTTCCTTCAAACAAAGAAAATGATAATTCATCTAATAATCAATCAGCATCAGATGAGTCTGATGAACATGTGACCCCTGTCACATCCTTGTTCGATATTTCTGGCTGCGTGTTCAAGTCTTCTTTTATGTTGTTGGAAACAGCTGAGGTGGAAATTAGGGATGGGCGAGGCACATATCAAAAGGTCCGAGCTTTTTTAGATCCGGGTAGCCAAAGTCATATCATATCAAATTCATGTGTCAATTGTCTTGATTTGAATCGTTATAAATCAAACACACAAATGTCAGGAATCGGTGAAATGCCAACCCAAACATCCAGCAAGGTCTTTTTGGAGATTCCTCCAGTAAGTAAGACAAGTCCACTGTTTACTCCTGAGGCTGTGACTCTTAACAAAATATGTAGCGATATGCCTACTCATCAAATCAATATCAATCAATTCAAACATATCACTAATATCAAATTGGCAGATGAGCACTTTGAAAAATCTCGTCCAATTGATATTTTCATTGGTGGAGAAATCTTTCCGCAGATTTTATTGCCAGGTAAGATAGATGGCGGAGATCATATAGCATCAGCTATCAATACAGTTTTTGGGTATATCTTCATGGGCAAGACCTTATCAGCTTCTACTCCCAAACCATTATCAATCAATCATTTGTCTCTGGATGCTAAGACCTTCGTTGTGAAGAAATTTATCAATCAACACATCAATGTGATCCTGATGGTCGTTGTGTAGTTCAACTACCGTTTCATGATCCTCAACCATCATTTGAGGGTTCATTTAACATTGCCCTTCGGCAATTATTTTATTTAGAGAAGCGATTGCTTAATCTACCAGCATTTCATCACCAATATCAAGAACATGTCATGGAGTATTTATCATCAGTGTCAGTCCTCCACTGCCTATTACATACCTCATCATGCGGTTGTGAAGCTTGGGAAATTGCGCGTCGTATACAATGTTTCCTGTAAAGATAAGAACGGAGTTTCCCTCAACGACACACTCCTTACCAGCGCTAAGCTGCAAGCGGACATCTGCAACATCATTTTTGCGTTTTCGCCTCCATGCCATTGTTTTCACTGACGACGTACGACAAATGTACAGGCAAATCGTCATCTCGAATCATCATCGGGATTATCAACGAATCTTGTTCAGAAGTTCAGCTGATCACTCCATTCAGGAGTACCGTCTTAATCGAGTCACATTTGGTGTATCATCAGCGCCATATCTGGCTATACGTACCATGCGTCAGCTTGCTCAAGATGAGCTAACATCATTTCCAGCCGCTGCTGAAGCGCTGCTGAACGACCTGTATGTTGATGACTTTGTGACTGGCGCGCAAGATATTGATCGTGCCCTTAATATCAAACAACAACTCGTCGGCATCATGGGTTCGGCAGGTTTCGAGTTAAGGAAATGGTCCAGCAACCACCCGGCTGTACTACAGGATTTACCTGGTGATCATAAAGCGGTACCGGACGTGACTTTTGACAATGATACAAACTTCATCAAAGTTCTTAAAATGGCCTGGAACTCATCGCAGGACATTTACAACTATCAAGTCAATCAACTGCCTCGCGATGGCACCAAGCGAACGATGCTATCAGAGCTTGCTCGCATTTATGACCCCATTCGTCTTTTAACACCTTTAAAGTTTTTAGCGAGGCATCTTATTCAACGCCTATGGCTTTTGGGTTCATCCTGGGATGATCCAGTGCCACAGGATATTCATCACAAATTGACTAAATACACTCAGCAGCTTCCTAATCTTACGAAGCTTCACATTTCAAGACGTATGACTTGCGACGATGCAGTCTCTTATCAATTGCAAGGTTTCTGTGATGCTAGCGAAGCCGGTTATTATGCACGTGTCGTGTATCTTCACTCCACTAACAAACATAATCATCATCATGTCGCTATCGTGAGCGCCAGATCACGTGTGGCTCCTACCAAGCGCAGGACTCTACCCAGGCTTGAGTTCTGTGGTGCGACTCTGCTTGAGGAACTTATGTAGTATATCATCAATATAATCTTCATCTATATCACCATCAGCAGTGTTCATGCATGGTCCGATTCCATGATAGTTCTCCCTTGGATTAAATCAAACAGCTCCGATTTTAAGGTCTTTGTTGGCAATCGCATAGCAAGTATTCAGCGTAAAATACCACACGCAGTCTGGAGTCACGTACCTGGAAAAGAAAACCCAGCTGATTGCGCTAGCCGTGGTGTGACTCCAGATGAACTCGTCAGTCATAGCATGTGGTAGACTGGATCGAAGTGGCTTTCCAAAGATAAAGACTTTTGGCCACGTGAAATTGAAACGAACAAAACAAATTTAAAACAAAATCAAGAAAATAGTTGTAGATACGTACCTCTGCTTTGCTCATGACCGCCGCCCAAGCGAAGCGTTTGTTCACCTTATTATCAAATTTTCATCATTGCGCAAGATTCAGCGCATCGTAGCTTACTGTCAACGGTTCATCAACGCTCTGCGTAAATGCAAACGGACAGGCCACTTAACAGAGACTGAGCAGCATGATACTCTCATGGTTCTCGTCAATCATGTCCAAGGCCTTATATCAAAACAAATTAGGAAATTAAATCCATTTTTGACCTATACTGGCGTTTTACGCGTGGGGGGAAGACTAGCATGTTCAGAGCTCAATTTTTCAGCCGGAACCTATATTCAGATAGGACCCCTAGACCCCCATTTTGACCCCATAGTACCTGACCCCCAATACCCATATAGCACATACATTCCGAGATTCCAGTGTCCTGTCCCCTCCCACTCTCCCCTCATGTTGTGACCCCAGGTGGACAGGATCCTTCCAACACTTAGACAACGCCCCCCTCACTTACCCCTCCCCCCTCCCCCTAGACTCAACCTAGCCTCCCCACCCCTCTCCTCTACACTCCCTTACCCCCCCCACTTGCTCCTCAGGCCACCTCACCCCCCGCGGCCTATCTCGGGATCCGGAGGTCCTAGACTAGCCGAGTTTGGGCTCTTCGGAATCAGGAGGAAGAGCCCAACATTCTGGCCCCGGGGGATTCCGCATCCCGCATCCCGCATTTCGCATTTCACACTGACTCATCTGGTGCTGGCGCGTGCAATTGTTGGGACATACAGGCTGTATCTTTAGGTTAGTTTAGTATTAAATTTGGTGTTGTATTTAGTCGTGGACCGTCCCCCTATTGGGGATGCTAAGTTTTAATCTTAATAATGTTATTTTACGCGCCACGCGCGTTACGCGCCATCTTTTTATTAAAATTATATTAAAATTCGCCAGCGGGGGGAAAAAATGTTAAAGCATGCAACCATTCTTATATCAAGCACATTAAAATTTCCCGGTTCCTTTCCATTCATTCACATTCAGCGCTCACGAATAACTTCATTCACTCTCTCTTCAACAATATCGATAAAAAGTTCACCATGCGCGACGGCCGGCTTATCATAAAAATTCTATAAATCGATAATTACCCCTTGAAACCACCAACAAAGTGACCAAGTGAACATCTGTAGAGGCCTCCATCACAACTCGGAGAGTGCAGCGCTAGGAATCCTGTAAGTCCATCCTTGCCTCATTTGTTTGTGCTTGGGATCCGTGGGGATTCCACCGAGTTTCCCAGAAGACGCGCCTAAAAACGCAGTCCAGCTAACGAAGAAATATCAGTATACCATTACCAAACACCCTTGGTAATCCAGGGTTTCTTAATAACTTTCCTAATAGAGGTCTTAAATGTTGTAATACTATTTATAATTACTGGATTTAGTGCCGAAATATAATAATTTGTGGAAGTGTTAACATCACTGTCACTATATACTGGGAAAACGTCGATCGAGTTCATGTCATTGTCCAAGGTGCTATAGTTTATTTTTTTTATTACTTTTGCAAAAGGCTTATGGTCTCGTCAATTTAGTTTAATTGTAAAAAATATACAATCGTCGTCGGTAATAGAACTTTCTGCTATGTAACAATAAGCAGGTAACCTTGACATAAGAAATAGATGGTCATGGAGACATGTTAAACTATGTGTGGGGATTTTATGCGCTGGTAACATACCATGGGAGGCTAACAGGTTTAAGTATGAAGACGAGTTAATAGAAAAGGAATCAACACTACCAAGGGATGAGGTTGCGACAGCTAAATCGTCAAGGTCATTAGCTATTTATATTAGGTTATCGAATTTAAAAAAATAAAACACATTAATAGTCCTGGTATAACTTAAAAAATGCGGAAATAAGTCAAAAAAGAGATACAGCTAAGGTTAGTGTTCAAATTTTCAATAGGAGCTCTAAGCAGGAGATAGCGAGTAATTGCGCGCAATAGCTTGTATAATTTATACTGGTAGGCACTGCAAAGCTTCGATAAGGTACAAAACACCCAGCGCAATGACGCGACGAAGCGGTCGTCGAGCGAACGAGACACAGTGCACCACCGCACTGGTTCTACGGAGATTAGGGCTCCGAACTTAATAAAATACACAGTTTTATTTCACTACGGAAGGTGTCGATTTAGTCCAAGTTCAATATCACTCCTTCGATCCGTATTTCATCACTTTGCATTTGAGTTTTTTTTTTTTGAAGATAATGCACTGAAGAGTTCTCTAAGCACGTCAACACTTTAAATTATACCACAGGTTTGTTTACTTCTACGTTTTAACTATTTTTAAAGAAATTTTTAAAACAGACTCGATGTGACCGTGTGGCACTCTCCCACTCTCACACCATCTACTATAAATTATTTCTGAGTACATCGTTATTTTTACTGTCTAATCTTATGCTTGGGAATATTTTCAGTGCAGTAATCGCAACCAAACAACTCAGTTGCAGTCATTTTCATAAATGCATGTATCGTAAATACATGTGATCAGTTCTAGCTGACTTCATATTATAAACGATTTAAGCATAATGAGCAGTCAACTCATACTGGAAATGTATAGCTTTATATCTCATCGTGAGTACTTCTTCGACTACCAGTGTTTACGCCAGTTTATCGGCGAGTCCGATTTTTAGTTAGTCGAGTGATAGATGCCCGATCGGAACGGGCTGGCGTAATTTAGTATTGTCTATGGCGACGCGCGGCCGCCATTCTTGAACTCACAACGTGTTGGGACCCCGCCGCGGGCGGCGGCCGTTGCTTGAACTCTTGACGAATAATCATCGCGTGCGTGGCATGTTCGGTTCGAATGATTTTCGGGAAATTATATATACCACCGGCCGCGTTTTGTATAGTTTGTCGCGATTGTTGCCCGTGTTTTGAAGTATTTACTTGAACTATAAAACGTAACAGTGCGTCTGTAAATTGAGTTGAACTTGAATCGGAAACGTGGTTTCATTGGCGATCTTTGTCGGGCGTGATTGACACTGCTAAATAACTTCTTACGTTGGTGAGCTTTGGTGCCCTAATAAGGGAACTTTGGAGTGTCGACTGGTATGGGACAGTCAGCGAATTTGAAGACATCGGACGTCATCGTAATCGACGCGCGCGCGTCGATTCTCCGGACTTCACTTCTAGACGAAGCACACTGAGTCCCAGGTAAGTCCCGTAGATTTACCAGAGTGTGGTCGGAGATTGATTTACTTGTGGTGTAGGCCGACCTTGTTTGTTGGATAAGCGTTAACAAACGCCCTGCTAGATGGACGCGCTGTACTGGGGCGCGTCTACATCGTTTGGTAGCAGAGAGCGTGGTTTCTAATTACTAATTTGATTAATTAGAGTATCATTCCAGTATTTTGGTGGCCTTCAGAGGCTAATTTGCAAAAATTTGTTTTTTTTATTTGTTGTTGTCGGTACCCGTAAAATTATATCTCTGACCACCTCTATCATTGTGTGGATCCGATAATTTGCAAAGTAAAAAATGTGAAAACAATTGTAGGTAGATTGTTTTTATTTTTTGGTTCATTTCTTTCCGTTCAGAGGAACGGAGTTGGCTAGGGCATGATACGCCATCCGTGTGCAGTTTCTGGTCTGCCATCGGACGCGTCCCCAGGTGGCGGATAGGGGAACGGCCCCCAGATATGGGGGTTACCGGTTTACCGGCGCGGACCAAAACCAGAAGTGGGGACCGCTTCGGCGGTCACGTGCGGCGGGTCGGCCACCACTCCAGGTGGCTGACGTGACCCGAACTCCGGGTCACCGTCGGGCAACCGGGTCTCCTCACTGAGAGGAGCTCGGGGCCCCGTTTGCTTCCGGGCAAACGAGTGGGGCTAAGAGGAAGGACACCTCGCTAAAAAACCCTTGGCTGCTGCGTCTTCTCGCACACGAAGACGTACCCAGCCGGGCCCCTCCCTATGGAGGGCCCACTGTGGGCCCGCCTTCTGGCGGGAATCGCCGGCGGGGGATTGGTAGGCAGGCTTGCTATTTCCCATGACCCCGCCACCAAGGCGATGTCGGTGTGCCGCTGTTCGGTTTTAGTGGGTATTCCCGGCTTCGGCTGGGCGAGTCCCACACACGCCCTTCGGGGTATGGTGCGTAAATGTCATTTCCACAGCGTCAAAAAAAAAAAAAAAAAGGGCATGATACGCCATACAGCCAGTTATGTTTACGAGTAACGTTTTGTTATTGTTCACTCGATTATCTTGTGCATTTGTACGAACCAAATAGTTCGCTTTGTTGTTGAATATTGAGCTACGGATAAATAATTACGAGTTATTTTTATGACTAATGTTTTGTTATTGTTTTGGTCAACTCGTGTATTGTACGAACCAGATAGTTCGTGTTTGAATGTTTTGATTTAGCTCGTAATTCATAGTCGTAATTTTGTTGAATTATTACATAATTCACAGTAATGGTTTTATTCGGTTTGTTTGTTGATTTATTGTGTAATTGGTAGTAATAATTTTGTTTTGTTAATAAGTTTTGATCTGTGTCGCACTTAAGTTAGGCCGTTTGCACACTGATATTTTGTATGTATACTTTGTAATATTTTTTATTTGTACATGTTAGTGTTTTGTTTGTAACGGTTGCCCTTAGCTTTGGTCCCCACACGGTCTCGCGGAATTTATTGAGTTATTTACGCTTGTTTTTGTTGCTTTCCGCGCGTTCTTTAATTGAATTTAATTGTTAATTTGAATTAAAGGCTTTTATTTGAAATGGCTCCCAGTCCGCATGCTACGGCGAAGGCCGAGGTCCAGGCCGCATTGCGTTGGCTCGCGGGTGCGGCCGCCCTGATTGTTCGGCCGGATCGGGTGCAGGCTTTGTTGACCCGTTATGAAGGGTTGCCTGCGCGCATGGAAGGCTTGGAGCGACACGTTGTCGACTTCCATGCGTACGTTTTGGAACACCCTCCAGCGGATGAAGCCATAGTGGAGACCTTTAAAAGGGATGTCGACCAGGCGTACGAATTGGCTGACCAAATTACGGAGTCAGCAGAAGGGCTCTTGGCTGCCCGTAGGGGAAAGCCGACTTGGAGCGGGGAGGTTAAACCGACCCCGCCGGCTTTGTTAGGGAGACTGCCCACATTTTAGATTCCCCACTTTGACGGGGACCTCACGGCTTAAATGGGCTTCATCAACTTGTTTGACAGCTTGGTGGACTCCAGGGAAGATTTGTCCCCCAGCCAGAAACTGGCTTATTTGCGCTCCGCCCTCCGCGGAGAAGCCAGTGCAGTGGTCCAGCACCTGATAGTCAGCGATGCTAACTACCAGGTTGCGCGGCAGTTGTTGCTGGACCGCTACCAAAACGTCCGCTTGCTAGCGGACACCCATGTGGCCGCCATTTTGGCCTTACCGAAGGCAACGCGGGTTTCCTCACTAAGGAAGGATTTGGTCAACCCGCTCTTGACCGCCGTCCACTCGTTGCACCGGCTGGATTTGCCGGTCGACCAGTGGTCTTTTTTGCTTCTGCACATCGTCCTAACGAAATTGCCCGCAGACGTAAAGGGGCGATTTGAGCAAAGGTACGGGGGCAATAGCGCCTCGTACCTCCCCCCCTTCTCGGATTTGCTTCGTTTTTTGGAGGACGAGTGCCGAGTACTGGACCAGCTGACCGACCCCACGCCGGGGACGAGCACGGGTCGTCCGGTGGCGGCGAGGGGACAACCCCGCCGTCCGACCAAACAATGCTCGGCTGTCCGAAGTGACTCCCCCCCCCGCACCAGGTAAACGGTGCCGGTATTGTCGGGGGGACGGACATGACGTGCGTGCTTGCGAGAAGTTCGGGGGCCTCCGGACTGCAGGTCGAAGAGCCCTCGCCAAGCAACGCGCCTGGTGTTACATGTGTCTGGGGGACCACCGCCAGTCAGCGTGCCTCCAGGCTAAGGTTTGTCCACATTGCGGCGGGAGACATCACGCTCTCCTGTGTTTGAACCGCAATGGTGGCGGGTCCGAAAGGGGCCCAGATTCCCCGCGCACGGGCGGGGGCCCCAAGGGCGGGGGCCCCACGGGCGGGGGCCCCCCGCAGGATGTAGCGGTGGCCGTCGGGGGCTCGGGGAGGCGGGCGGTACGCTACTCCCCCCCCTTGATGGAATACCCTCGATTGGGGCGTTATGTTCCCCCGTATGCGGCTCACGGTTATTGCCCCACGCCTCGGAGTGGAGTTGGAAGGAGTCCCTACGTTGCGGAGTGGGACCCTCTCGCCTACTGTCGGCGATCCCCTCCGATCTTGTCGACTCAGTTCACCCGGGGTCCAGGGGGGCAATCACCCCCCTCGGATTTTCATTAATGCCACTGTCGGGCGCAACCCCCCCCACCGGAGTTTGTGCTGTTGCCAACAGCCTCCGTGCGTGTTTGGGGCCCCAAAGGTGATTTTGTCACAGTGCGTGCCCTCTTGGATTCAGGGGCCCAGGGTTGCATAATTTCTACTTGGCTCGTCCGACAGTTGGGCTTAAATATTGTACCGCATAGGGAATCGGTACGGGGCGTTGGAGACCTGCGGATTTCGGATCCGATCGGTCGGGTTTCGTTCTCCTTCTCCCCCCACTCCTCCTCAACGCCGAAAATCGATACTTCGGCGATTGTTTTTGAAACGGTGGTCGGGCCGCTTCCGCAAGTGCGAGCCCCACACGCCGCCGTTAAATTGTCGGCTGGATTGGCTCTGGCTGATCCTCACTTCCACCGACCTGGCCCGATCCATTTATTGATCGGTGTGAATGTTTTAGGTCGTTTGCTGCGTGGAAGTAAACGAGTTTTGCAGGCAGCCGGTTTTATAGCCATATCCACCTCTTTGGGTCATGTAGTAATGGGATCATTTAGGGACGGCCCAGACCCCCCTTCGGCAGACAGCGACCTCGCTGTTGGTTCTGCCTTGTCAGACATCCTCCAACGCTTTTGGGAGGTGGAGGAGCCTCCGACCGCAAAACGAGTGGACCCGTTGGACGAGGAGTGCGAATTGTTCTATCAGAACAATACTGGTCGCCTCCGCTCGGGTCGCTTGATCACTCGCTTGCCCTTTTTGTCAGTTCGCCCCCTCTTAGGCAGCTCCCGGCCACTGGCCGAAAAAAGGTTGTTGTCTATGGAGCGCCGAATGGCGAGGGACCCCGCATTAAAGCAGAAGTACATGGACTTCATGCGGGAGTATGAGGAACTGGGGCACATGTCGCTTTCGCAGCTGGATTGGCGAAATGAAGAACATTATTTTCTTCCCCACCACGCGGTTTTGAAGACTTCCAACGGGAAGATACGTGTGGTCTTTGATGGCTCAGCACCCACGTCAACCGGAGTGTCGTTGAACCAGTGTTTGCACGCCGGACCGAAGTTGCATCACGATGTGAGTGATGTTTTGACCAACTTCCGTCGACATGCTGTCGTTTTTGTGACCGACATTCGCATGATGTTCCGGCAGACTGTGATTCACCCGGAAGACAGGAGATACCAGCTTGTGCTTTGGCGAGAGGATCCCGGGGATACAATGCTGGTCTACGAGCTGAACACCAACACCTATGGACTACGATCGAGTCCTTTTGTGGCGATCCGTTCGTTGTGGGAGCTCGCAGAGCGCGAACGGCTGCGCTACCCCCGCGCGTCTGTCCTCATAAAGGAGGATCTCTACGTCGATGACGTTTGTACAGGCGCCTCGAGTGTACGAGAGGCCCTGGTCTTGCGAGATGAGTTGATCGCTCTCCTAGGAGCTGGTGGCTACGAGTTGAGGAAATGGGTGTCCAACTCGCCCGAACTCTTGGCAGATGTACCCAAGGACCACCAGCAGGAGCCTCATCTCTTTGAAAACCCTGATACTCCAGACATGCTGTCTGTTTTGGGAGTACAGTACAAACCAGTCCAAGATTTGTTTACCTACAGATTGGAGCTTCCGAGCCCAAAGGTCTGGACTAAACGCACAGTGCTGTCCACTGTAGCTCGCACCTTTGATCCGAATGGTTGGCTTAGTCCTGTAGTGTTCGCAATGAAGTGTTTCCTACAGGAACTATGGGCAGCGGAAGTGACCTGGGATGAGCCCCTCTCCGGCGGCTTGCTCCGAGACTAGGTGCGGTTTGTCTCATCCCTCCCGGAAGTCAACCGTGTTTGTATCCCTAGGCACATATTGCCTGAGGGACGGTTTTCCGCTAGCCTACACGGCTTTTGTGACGCGTCCGAAAGCGGACACGCGGCAGCCGTGTACATTCGAACGGTGGACGCACGAGGTGTTGTCGCTATTCATCTGGTTACGGCTAAGAGTAAGGTTGCCCCACTTCGGACCCGATGGACCATACCGAAGTTGGTGTTGTCTGGCGCCACTCTATTAGCCCGATTGCTTAACCACGTTGTCGACACCTTGGGAGCTAGTGTCGACTTTAGGTCAATCTTTGCATGGTCTGACAGCCAAGTCGTCCTTTGTTGGCTGAAATGTTCAGTCCATACCCTCGAGGTATTCGTGGCCAACCGGGTGTCTCAAATTCAGACCTCGAAAGCCCCGTTGATTTGGCGCCACGTGCCTGGCGAATTGAACCCCGCAGACTGCGCTTTCCGCGGCTGCGAGGCGCCCGAACTTGTGAATCACCAGCTGTGGTGGGGTCCACCATGGTTGTTACAGCTGGAAGGTTCTTGGCCCCATACCCCCGCAGTGGTCGGGGCATCTACGCCAGGGGTGCATGTTCACGCCACCGAGACTGTAGCGGCTCCAGATCCGGAGTTTTTGCTTGAGCGCTACAGCTCTTTGGATAAATTGCTCGGCGTCACCGCCTGGATACGGCGTTTCATCCACAACTGTCGTAGCCCTCGTGGCAAATTTGAGTCTCCGGTCCTCTCACCGCAAGAGCGCAATGACGCTCTGTTGTATTGGGTGCGGATAGTTCAAGAGAGTGAATTTACATCGGAGTTGAAAACCCTCCGCCAACGCACATCCAATCTGAAGGGACCCTTAGGGCGCTTGAATCCCATCTTGGATGATCAGGGTTTGATGCGTGTCGGAGGTCGGCTTAGAAATGCTAAGCTCCCCTATGGGGCTCGTCATCCATTGTTGCTCCCCAAGAACGGCCCCTTGGTGAAGTTGTTGATCGCAGACCGCCATGTGAAAAATGCACATGCCGGATGCAACGCTCTTACTGCGATCCTCCAACGGGAATTTTGGATTTTGTCTGCGCGGAGAGTGATCCGATATGTTATCTTTCGTTGTCTCCCGTGCTACCGCTTGAAGGCGGACATCGTGCAGCCCCAAATGGGGGATTTGCCTGCCGATCGAGTCACCGAATCGATGCCCTTTGCTGGAGTTGGTACGGATTTTGCGGGACCATTCATTGTAAAAGCTTCGCGTCTCCGTAACGCTAAGACCGAGAAGGCGTACTTGTGTGATTTTGTGTGTTTAGCTACTAAAGCGGTCCACCTCGAGGTGGTTAGTGCTCTCACAACAGAGGCGTTCGTCGCTGCTCTAGGCAGATTTGTTTCGCGTCGCGGACTGCCGTCCTTAATTCGATCCGACTGTGGGACCAACTTTAAGGGTACCGATTGTTATTTGAAGGAAGTTTGTGAATTTTTGGATAAACATAATGTTGTGATCGGATCCACACTCTCCCGCAGAGGGGTACGATGGCAGTACTCACCGCCGTCCTGCCCCCACTGGGGAGGTATATTTGAAACAATTGTAAAGGCCGCGAAAACTCACCTTCGTCGCGTTATTGGAGATAGTATCCTAACTTTTGAGGAGCTCGCGACCGTATTTTGTAAGGTTGAGGCGGTCCTCAACTCGCGTCCGTTATGCCCTTTGTCATCCGACGCGAATGTTTTGGAGGCCCTCACGCCGGGCCATTTCTTGATAGGTAGACCACTTAACGCCCTGCCTGAATCTCCTTATTTGGACATTAACTCCGGACGGCTCTCGCGATTTGAATTGCTTCAACAGCTTACGCAGAGTTTTTTGGCGCCGTTGGCATCTGGAGTATTTGCACATTTTACAACAGCGCGTTAAGTGGTCAGACAAGACGAACCCACCAAGGGTCGGAGACCTCGTTTTGTTAAAGGACCCAAACCTGCCACCCCTCCGATGGCGTCGTGGACGCATTGTTAAATTGTATCCGGGGTCGGATGGTGTTCCCAGGTTTGCCGAGGTCCTGGTGGGGGACTCTGTCTTGAAGCGCGCGATCGCCACACTCTCTCGCCTGCCCTTAGATTGAGTTGTCGGACCGTTTGTTACTGTCCGGGGCGGGGGATGTTTACGCCAGTTTATCGGCGAGTCCGATTTTTATTTAGTCGAGTGATAGATGCCCGATCGGAACGGGCTGGCGTAATTTAGTATTGTCTATGGCGACGCGCGGCCGCCATTCTTGAACTCACAACGTGTTGGGACCCCGCCGCGGGCGCCGGCCGTTGCTTGAACTCTTGACGAATAATCATCGCGTGCGTGGCATGTTCGGTTCGAATGATTTTCGAGAAATTATATATACCACCGGCCGCGTTTTGTATAGTTTGTCGCGATTGTTGCCCGTGTTTTGAAGTATTTACTTGAACTATAAAACGTAACAGTGCGTCTGTAAATTGAGTTGAACTTGAATCGGAAACGTGGTTTCATTGGCGATCTTTGTCGGGCGTGATTGACACTGCTAAATAACTTCTTACGTTGGTGAGCTTTGGTGCCCTAATAAGGGAACTTTGGAGTGTCGACTGGTATGGGACAGTTAGCGAATTTGAAGACATCGGACGTCATCGTAATCGACGCGCGCGCGTCGATTGTCCGGACTTCACTTCTAGACGAAGCACACTGAGTCCCAGGTAAGTCCCGTAGATTTACCAGAGTGTGGTCGGAGATTGATTTACTTGTGGTGTAGGCCGACCTTGATTGTTGGATAAGCCGTGACAAATGCGCGGTAGATGTACGTGCTTTACTGGGCCGCCTACAACCAGTCTCAACAACATAACTTGAATCATTCCTAATCAAGTCTCTATCTAAGTTTGTGTCGGCTTCCAATCCAATCATTTAATACTAGTGTTTCGTATAGGTTATCTAATATCCACAACCGTTAGCAGGTAACACGCAGAGTTGTCAGCTTTTTTGAGCTTATTAAATTTGATTGAAGTTAAGTTGGTACAGACGACAGCAGATCAAACTACCCGCAATTATCAAATAGTCCAAATCAACCTTGAGCTTTAACGCGTTAGCAATAAAATTAAAAATTTAATAAAGAAATCTGACAGATTGTAGTAGCTTCATGTGCAGTCACCCACTATCTAGAAAAGGATAGAGTATATGAAATCGTACAAAAAGAAACATGTGCTGCTCTTACCTCATCCACTTTAGCTGGCATTATAAATGAATAATTGAAAGTACGAACATATCCTTGTTGGTCAGTATTGAGCGAGGATGATGTGATTGTTACATTTTTTGAGCGTGGACCTGAGCATAACTTGTAGTTATAAAATTTGATATTGTAGGAACCCTGGATAAAAAATAATTTATTAAAAAATTATAGTACGGGACTAATAAACTATGATCAAGATGAACAAGGACATAAATAATTTATATTCTACAAGGAAAACACATTCATAAAAAATATTTGTAAGGAACTCGACAGGTTGACATATGTAAATGGGTTAAGGTGTTACATGAATTTCTATAAGAAATCGAATGAAATAGCTGCTTACACCAAGCCAGACACACTATAAATATCAGTAGGTTTCATTTTGACAGTGCAACAAAATTCATTGCGTTCTATATGTTGTCAAGCAAATACATTTTGGGCTGGTGCTGCGAAATGGCACCTGGCATGGATTCGGTGCAGGAGAGTGCAGAGAGGCTTACTGGCGACCCAGATTTGGTTTAAAACGGTCTCCAAAGCCTGGAGCGCAGGCGAAGAGTAGCCGGCTTGTCGGTATTGTATAGGATACATTTTGGAGAGAATGCGAGAGAATTGTATATCCTAATTCCATCATGTCCGTTCAACAGTTGATCTATCCTTTTAATTCCTTATACGGACACATGATTTCCTGTGTTTTTATTGTTCTAGCAGTCGTGCTGTACATCTGACATATAGCGTCTCTTGAAAAGTTATAAAATAGGGAATGAAAATTTGTATGAAACTTTGTCAATTTAAAATCGATCTGACTGAGACTGTGCATGCATAAAGCTACTAGGCCTTAGGTATATACTTTAAGAAAGAATTTTGAAAAATTCCTCCCCTACGGGGATAAAATAGTGGATGAATTTTTTTGTAAATTCAATTACATTTTTGACAGATTGAGGTGAAATTAAAGATTGAAGCTGCTATGATAAAGAGGATGCTTAAATAGGATTTTGATAAATTCAACCCCATGGAGATAAAATAAGGAATGATGGAGGATGTAAATTAATTAGTTTAAACCTATAAGTACCTAATAGAATGAATACATTAAGACGAACAAAATAATTTTTAGTTCTAAATGTTGACAATTTAGGAGGCGTTAGTATAACGCTCTATCGTTGTGTTTCACTGAGTTACATATACCCTATTATGAGTGGCCGCAGTATCTAATAGTAGATAGGTAATTTACCCAAATATTTCTAGCGGATTATATTTGACGATTTTGGTTGCACTTTTGTTGGCATATTTTGGATTGCATTTGTTTTGTTTCGGTTTAGTAGTTTTGGCTTTAAAATCTGCTTTGTATTTGACATTTGTATTGTTTTCGTTTGATTTAAGTATAGATTTTGTCAGAAAATTTGAACGTTAACCTCTTGAGTGTCGCATGATACCCCATAGGTACATAAGAAAAATGGCCAGGATTGTCAACCGTACCTCATAGGTACACAACTACTGTCATGGCCACGGTCCCCATTGGACGATGGTATTTGAGGGTTTGTTTGCACTTTGAACACGGTCTGATTGTATCATTCGAATAATCGATTCATACTTGACCGATTTTAGTAACATTTTAAAGGAAACACCACGTCCGCTTTCCCGCACATTCTCCTCCATTTCGCGCGATCTTTGGCATCCTGTGGTGAGAGATTGTTAGCACGCATGTGATCTCTTACAACGTCAAGCCAGCACTTCTTTGGTGTACACCGCTTATTCCAGCGGGGGCACCATTGTAAGACATTTGTTACCCACGTAACGTGCCATCTTTCGTAAGACGTGGCCGTACCAGCATAGGCGACGCTCCTGCAGTTTGTCTGCTATGTCACGGACACGAAGTCAACCCCGGATGCGGGAGCTCCTGATGCGGTCGTTCCACGTAACTCCACACATCCACCGCAGCATATTCATCTTCGCGATATGCAGCTCCTGCTTGTGTCGCTCAAGCACAGGCCACGTCTCACTGCCATACAGAAGAACAGGTCTAATGATGATCTTATAGACCTGTCTCTTAAGCTTAACCGGCATTTTGGGATCACAAATGACACCCGTCATCTCACGCCATTTTGCCCAAACTGTGTAAATGCGTGCCCTGACGTAACAATCCATGTCGCCGGACGCATGTAAGACCCCAAGTATTTAAACTGGTCTGTGCACTCGACCATGTCTCCGCCTATGCCCACAGACATGGGGTCCGTCGTGTTGCTGGCCATATACACGGTCTTCGCCAAATTGAGTTTCAGATCTCAGTTCTCGAGCGAGACTTTCACGCATTCACACATCGCACCAGCCGTTCCCTGTCCGCATCCGCTAGTGCGATATCGTCAGCATACATGAGCAACCAGGGAAACCTCCCTGATTTCTTAAGCAACCGCTCATGTGAATCAAATCAAATCAAAGCATTTATTTCAAATAAACCAGTTACAGGCACTTTTGAATTGTCAGAAGGTCGGTCAGTCAGTAAGGTGAAGCTAGTCGCCCACTCCAAAGAGTAGGTACCTATGGAGAAGAACGGGCAAGAAACTCCATGGACACTCTTTTAAATTATCAAGCTATTGATACAAATATTTGATTACGTCATTCATTTTGGAATCAACCGTAGGAGAACGATGCAGAAATATATTGTACACTAAGAGCGTCCATTATGAAAAAACACACAAAAAAAAACAACAACAAAAAAAGACTAACCCAATAAATAGATGCTATACAGAAAGTACATTGTGCTCACACGTGTGCCATGCAATTATACAATACTAAGAAATTGAATCTACACAATGCAAAGACAGTTTTGTCCAAGGTTCAGCAGCTCCAACAGTGTTCCCGAATGCTAAGTTTAGCTCCTGTGTAGCTACACCAGTGCCGAATACCCCTGTCAGAGATGCAATTTCGTAACGTACAATATGCCTGGCTGCATAGTGTGTACTGGCTTTGAGAAAAAAAAAAAAACTGCACTTTATCAAGCACCGCATATGATTTGAAAGCTCTTAACTATCATTTCATTATTTTCCAGGTTACCGACCCCTTATGTCTTTGAAAAAAAATACAAAGAATAGGTTTATGAAGACTTTAAGAAACAACTGGAAAGGCAAAGTGACGTGGATGAGAGACATTCCACCGGACCTGATATTTCTCAAATACCTGTCAGTTTTAGAAGATGCCGTGTTATCATTAGGCGGCCGTCCCTTTAAAGAGTATGGATTACCTCAGCCAATAACATCAATACATTTTGAGAATAGAGAGTACATGATGGAGACCAGTTATGATACAGTGGTCTTAGAAAACGCAGTAAAAGAAAATGATGGATGCATCATTGAATGACGAGTCAAGCAACAGGAAGTTTACAATCAAATTATCACAAGTGTAGATGCAAATGACCGTCGAATATTCTTCTTTAGACGCTCCAGGTGGAACTGGTAAAACCTTCCTTATTAATTTAGTTTTGGCGAAATTAAGAAATACTCATGGCATTTCCCTGGCTGTGGCGTCATCCGGCGGCATAGCTGCAACATTGTCAAACTGCTCATGCTATTTTTAAGTTACCACTAAATTTAATCACTGTCGACACTCCCATTTGCAACATCTCCGAACAAAATAATTATGCTGAAGTTTTAAAGAGTACAAAATAACAGTGTGGTACAAAATAACAATACTAGTGGTGCCAAAAGGAACCAGAGCTGACGAAGTAAAGAAGCCCACTTTGTTGCCCTAGCTTAATATACTTGCTGGTAGGCTGGGGTGCAGCGATGGTTAAACTCCTGCAGCCCCGGGCTTTGCGGTGCTTCCGGTGCCTGGAGAAGGGGCACGTCCGGGCCAAGTGCACCGCTGAGGTTGACCGTACCGATCTTTGCTATCGCTGCGGTCAGCCCGGCCACAAGGCGGCCCAGTGTTCCGCGGAGCTCTAAGCCTGCCGGGGAAATCTCGCCTCCCCCGCAGGCTAACAGCTCCGCGGCCGACTCCCGGCCCAGGACCGTTGTCGAGGGAATGGAGTGTCAATAATGGCACAACTCCGTTTCCTCCAGGGCAACATCAATCACTGCGCCAGAGCTCAGGATCTTTTGTTCCAGAGCATGGCGCAGTGGTCGATCCAAGTGGCTGTGGTCGCCGAGTCGTATTTCATCCCCGCCCGTGACGATTGGCTCGGATGCATTGACGGCTCGGTGGCCATTATTGGCGGGACTCTGATAGACCCTCTCGGGGCCGCGGCTGGGTTGCTGCGGTCTCGGGCGGCATCGTCATCGTGGGGGCGTATTTCTCCCCCAACAAGAGTCTCGCCGACTTCGAGGGGTTTCTTGTCGAGTTGGGCACCGTCGTGGGCCGCTATCACCCTCGTCCCATTCTGGTGCTCGGAAATCTAAACGCCAAGTCATCGGCGTGGGGATCTCCGGTCACTGACCCTCGGGGCGAGGTGCTAGCGGAGTGGGTAATGACGACCGGTCTGGTCGTCCTGAATCGGGGTTCGGTATACACGTGCGTGCGTTTTTTTTTCTTACTCCTCCGCTATTCTTTTCTGATTAATTTGTTGCGGGGCCCAAGACAGTTGAATCGTTTCTCCGGGACTCGTCGAGCTTCATTGCTCGGCGTTTTTCTGGCGGTCGCCACTGTTGATTCTGGCTTTCAGGAGTTGCAGTGGTTGGGAAAAGTGTGGCGGGTTTTGTCCCATTAAAAAAAAAAAAAAAAAAAAAAAAAAAAAAAAAAAAAAAAAAAAAAAAAAAAAAAAAAAACACGTGCGTGCGGCAGCGGGGCGGGTCGATAGTAGACGTTACTTTCGCTAGCCCCTCTGTCACCAGCCGTATCCATGACTGGCGTGTCGCCGTGGAGGTGGAGACGCTGTCGGACCATCGATATATCCGGTTCGACGTCTCCGCCCAGACCGCGAACGGCCGCCATCCAGGAGCCCCGATTAATGACGGCCCGCGCTGGGCGTTTAAGCGTCTCGACAGGGAACTACTCGAGGAAGCTGCCATAGTCCAGTCCTGGATTTGGGAGTCGGCAAGGGATGGCCCCGTCGACGTCGAAGCGGAGGCGCTGCGGTTTCGCGGGGCGATGACGCAGATCTGCGACGTGTCCATGCCCCGCGTCCGCCAACAGTCCGCAAGGCGCAAAGTGTACTGGTGGAACGACGACATTGCGCGGTTGCGCGTCGAGTGCGTCGCGGCTCGCCGCCAGTACACGCGCTACCGGAGACGACGTCGACGGGATCCCGTCGAGGAAGCCGCGCGGTATGGGGTGTACCGCGCGGCCCAGGAGACTCTGTGGCTGGCCATCGGCGACTTTAAGTCGCGGGCCAGGGAAGAGCTGCTGGGGTCCCTAGATCGGGACCCGTGGGGGCGCCTCTACCGTTGGGTACGCGGCAAGTTGCGTCCCTGGGCGCCCCCACTGGTGCAAAGTATACAACCCCAGCTGCTGGAGGCGGTGGTATCCACCCTCTTCCCTGAGCGGGCGGGACATGTTCCCCCGGCGATGGTTTCACCCTCAGCCACAGACTCTCTAGAAGAGGAGGGCACCGATGTCCCCGAGGTGACGCAAGCAGAGACGGGAGCGGCCGTGTCGCGGCTCCGGGCCAAGAATAAAGCGCCCAGACCCGACGGAGTTCCTGGCCGAGGTCTCGTCCTTGCTCTGAAGGAGCTAGAGCCCCAGCTGAGGGGGCTCTTCACGGCATGCTTCGAGCAGGGTCAGTTTCCCAGTGTGTGGAAGGAGGGGAAGCTGGTCCTGCTCAGGAAGGAGGGCCGCCCCGCGGACTCGCCGTCCGCGTATCGGCCCATAGTGCTGCTCGACGAGGCGGGTAAACTTTTTGAGCGCATAATCGCAGATCGCCTCGTCGGCCACTTGTGCGGAGAGGGGCCGAACCTAGACGACAATCAGTTCAGTTTTCGTCGGGGGCGCTCCACCATAGACGCCATCATGCGCGTGAGAGCCCTGGCGGGAGGATACGGTGTCCCGGGGTGGGGTGGTGATGGCGGTGTCTTTAGACATTTCCAACGCCTTCAACACCCTATCCTGGAACTGTATTAGGGAGGCCCCTACCTCTCGGGTGCCTCCCTACCTCTGCCGCATAGTAGGGGCTTATCTGGAGGACAGATGCGTCATCTATCGGGAACGTGACGGTGCCGGACGGCACCAAATGTCGTGCGGTGTTCCACAGGGAACGGTCTTGGGACCGCTCGGCTACGACTGGGTGCTGAGAGGCGAGCTCCTGTCGGGCGCCGACTTGACGTGTTATGCGGACGACACTGTTGTCACTGCCCGGGGGAGCTCGTACAGGAAAGCGATGTTGATAGCCACGGCTGCAGTGTCACAGGTGGTGAACCGCACCGGCGCCTGGGCCTGGAGGTGGCCCTTGACAAGTCGGAGGCCATGGTTTTCTATGGCCTCCGGTGTGCGCCGGCGCCAGCATCACATATCGTGGTCAGTTGGGCCCGGATAGCTGTCGAGTTCACCATGAAGTACCTGGGATTGGTGCTCAACAGCCGGTGGGAATTCGGATCCCACTTCGGGCGGCTGGCGCCCAAGCTGATGGGTGCAGCAGGCGCGCTATCAACATTGCTTCCCAACATGGGGGGCCCGAGCGCCGCCTGTAGGCGGTTGTACGTAGGAATCGTGCGGTCCTGTATGGGACCCCTGTGTGGGCGATGGACCTGACGGCCGGAACACTTGCCATTCTGCGCAAGCTGCAGAGGGCGATAGCCGTCAGGGTCGTCTGCGGGTATCGCACGATATCCTACGAGGCGGCTTGCGTCCTGGCCGGATCCCCGCCCTGGGACCTAGAGGCGAAAGTACTCGCGTCATTGTATCGATGGCGCGAGGAAGAGCGGACACGGGGCTCCAGTCCGGTGCAGCGACAGATCGAGCTGCGCCGAAAAGAGCTCAGTCAGGTCCTGGTGGCGGACTGGCGGCAGAGGCTTATGCGCCTTACCGCCGGCCTCGCTATCGTCGAGGCGATCCGGTCACTCTCGACGACTGGATCGGGAGGAGGCACGGCTCCCTATCGTTCAGGGTGACGCAGGTACTGTCGGGGCACGGCTGCTTCGGCAAGTACCTACGTCGCTTAGGCAGGGAGCCGGACGCTCGGTGCCACCACTGCGTCCAATGCTAGGTGGACACGGCACAGCACACGCTTTCCGAGTGTGTAGCTTGGGAGGAGCAGCGCCGTGTCGTCACAAATGAAGTAGGAGGCGACCTGACGCTGCCAGCAGTAGTGCGGAGGATGGTCGGTAGCGCAGAGTCGTGGGACGCGGTGGTTTCCTTCTGCGAGGACTTAATGTCGCAGAAGGAAGCTGCGCAACTGGAGAGAGAGATCTCAACTCCCTTCCCGGGCCGCAGAAGACGCACCGGGCGCCGAGGAAGGGTGGATAACGCCCTCTTCCGCCCCCCATGAATGGGTCCAGGGGCGAGGGACATGGGGAAGTCCCAGCCCCCTATTGATGGACCCCGAAGCGAAGGCGCGCGCGAGTGTCGGCGCGCGCCTCTGAGGTGATGCGCGGGGTAGTATACACCCCACTACCCCGTGCAGGAGACGAGGCCCGGCCAGCACGAGGGTGTGGGGCCGTGGAAGAATTTAGACTCCCGCGGCCCCACGCGTTTGCTCGTGATAGAAGAGACACCGGGGTGGTTTTAGTCAGTAAAAGTCTGACAGACCCCGTCGCCCACCCCAGGGCGGCGGACATCCTATGAGGATTTCCACCCCGGGAAAAAAAAAAAGAAAAAACGAACGGGAACGAGTCTACTGGTAGATTTTCAGAACTCCTTCTTAAAATCGGTTACGGTGATTTTCAATCGTCTGATTGGATGATAACTAACTACGCTTCAAGAATAATTGCCGTTATAATTAGCGTTACGATACAAAAATATTGCTGTCTAATGTTAATCCAGACATATACATAACAAACCTATTGAATGATTATGTGAGAGTGTCATATTTACTCCAAAGAAGGATCAAGCAGCAGATGCCAACGATATCCTGCTCATCTCATTTGAGGGCGAAGAAAAGGTCTATACTTCAATTAATACTGTGTTTAATACGGATGACGCTACTAATAACCCTGTAGAATTTTTTAATTCATTGAAAGCACTAGGTTTGCCATATCATAAGCCACCAAAACTTTGTAACGGTACGAGACTGCAAGTGAAATAGTGGCAGCCACTATATCAACCAGGTGTGCGAAAGAGGAAATTGTATTTATACCACGAATCCCATTAATACCTAACGATATGCCGCTCGAATTTAATTGATTACAATTTCCCCTAAAAGTCTGCTTTGCCATGACAATAAACAAGTCTCAGGGGCAAACTGTCAAATTTGCGGGTATTGACTTGAAAGAACATTGTTTCTCTCATGGACAGTTTTATGTTGCTTGCTCAACAGTAAGGTTCACCCAATAGCTTGATAGTGTTAGCGCCTAATGACAGATTAGTTAAGAATATTGTTACGAATGCACCTTATGTCGAGGGCATAAGGTTCAATATCGCGTGACATGCAGTGCGTAAATTTTAAGCTCTGTAACTCGAGATCTAGACATTATATAGATATAATATAAAAACGCATTCCTAGACTTAAGATAGCCTATCGAATGGTACAGGTTTCATCAATTTTGTCAACTAAGTGACGACATCGAAATTTCTAGAAGCCCGTTTCCGGGAATTACCGTAGGTACCTAGTGAATGTACTCGAAGTTATGCGCTATTATTATTACGTCTAGACGATTCTGGAATGTTCGATCAGCTGGCCTATATATAGCGCCGTGACGCCGGCGCCGAGTCAGTCTACACTTGACTACCGAGACGAAACAGCGACAGTTAAGAAGCGATCTTTGAGAATACCTACTGCGACAACTGTAACGAGAACATTGAGTACTACGTGAAGAAACATTTGTGGTGTTATTGTGTGGTTACGACACGGACTTCGTGGACGTAAGGGAAGACTTCGGTGCAACATCAGCAACATTCTACTTGTCATTGCCTACAACCGACTGTACCTTCGTTGCCAATAAACTTCGCAACCCTTAACCGGCGTTTTAGTACCCCTAGCCCGTAACAATTGGTGTCAGAAGCGGAATGCCGGTCACGCCAAGGGAAGACGAAAGAGTTCGCACGCGACGACAAGCAGCGATGGATTTGGCGCGTCAAGAGGAAGCATCGCTTGGTGTCCCTGTACCCGTAGAAGATGCGGCCGTCGTACCACCGACGAATGTGAGTGCGCCCACTACCACCACTATTCCCGGCAGTAGCGGATTCGATATATCGGCGTTACTAGCACAAATAAAAAACATAGTAGCAGAATCCCAGGCAGAAACCCAGGCAAAAATAGAACAATCTCAAGCAGAAACCCAGTCACAAATAAAGGAATCCCAGCAACTGATATTAGAATTAAATGAAAAATGGGATAAAACCAAAGAAGAAGTCAACGAACTTAGAATAAAAACATTTCAACAAGATGCCCGTATGGACCAGCAGGATACGCGCATAGACAAACAAGATTCGCGTATGGACCAGCAAGATACCCGAATAGACAAACAAGATGAGCGTATGGAGGAATTAAACAGTACCATCGTGGAGTGTGAGAAAGAAATACAGTTTCTCCATAAAGCTGTGCAGAAAGGAGGTATTAAAGGTGTGGTATCTGTACCTAATGCTTTGCCGACGTTCCAAGTACCTCACTTTGACGGAACAACGTCATGGGTTGCCTTCCGACTTCAATTCGAAAAGGTCGTAAAAGGCAACAACTGGGACGACGACCAAGCGGTAACCGCTCTTACGCTTGCTCTGCGTGGTGATGCGGTACAAATCCTTGAAAATATTTCCGGCGATTGCAATACCCTAGCCTGTCTGTTAGAAGCGTTGGAGTCTAGATATGGAGAGAAACACCTCGAACATGTCTACAGGGCCCAACTCCGCGACCGCACACAGAAGAGCAGTGAGGGTCTGCAACAGTGGGCAACGGAAATAGAGCGTTTGGTTCGCAAGGCGTATGCATCAACACCGGGACTGATTGACGCTACTACTCTGCGATTCTTTACTGATGGGATTCGAGATGCAGAAGTCAGAGCTGCAGTTCGTCTGGGCCACCATCAGACTCTGAAGGCAGCTTTGACACATGCTCTGGAGGTGGAAGCTGTACGTCAAGATGGCCGACAACACGACCGTATTCGAAAAGTGACCGCACAAATAAAAGCCCGACGAGGACCAACTTGCTATGAATGTGGCGAAAAGGGGCACATTCGAATTGATTGTCCCAGGAAGGCTAAGGGAAGAAGTGCTTCTTGGGCACGTAAAGACGCAGAGGTGTTGCTGTGGCGCAAGCGCGACGCCAAGGTCGAGCCCGAGCGCCCGAGCGAGCGCGTCAATTGGCGCGAGCGGAGCGATCGGAGTGGGCGCCGCGAGCGACCCGCTGAACGAGAGCGGGTACGTGTCAAGGACCGGGAACGCGAACGTTCCGGCAAGCGAGAACAAGAGCGCGAGCGGTCGCGCGGAAAGTCGTGGAGTGCGGCGGAAGCAAGGCGGGACAAGGAAGTCGAGGACGAGGCGCGTAAGAAGAAGCGCCTCGAGAAAAAGGCAAAACAAAAGGTCCGCCGCCGCCAGATTACTTCAGGTAGTAAGGACCGAGGTGAAGAACGCAAACAGGAAAAGACAGAGAACGTGAGGATTATCCAGGTGAACGCGTTGGACGAGGACTGGAATAATCATTCATTGGAAAATGCACAGAAGGAAGATAGCGTCTTGAGGACAGTAATTGAATGGAAGCAAAATGGCCAGCGGCCCCCTTGGAGTGAAATATCAGCGCTTAGCCCAACAGCAAAAAGTTACTGGGCTCAATGGGACAGCCTGATAATTGATAATGGAGTTCTGAAGAGGAAATGGGAATCACCTAGTGGACAGGAGGTCGCCTTACAGATAGTTGTCCCCTGTGAGAAGGTCGCGTCGGTGCTAAGACAGGTGCACGACGGAGTATCCGGAGGACATCTAGGAGTAAAGAAAACCCTGGAAAAGGTGAGAAAAAGATTCTATTGGGTGCATTGCCGCGAAGACGTAGAGGACTGGTGTAGAAAATGTGTAGCCTGCTCCTCAGTAAAGGGACCGCAAACGAGGGCCAGAGGTCGGCTGAAAGTGTACAATGTTGGTGCACCATGGGAAAGAGTTGCTGTCGATATAGCTGGGCCATTCCCTATTACTGAAGAAGGGAATAGGTATATCATCGTCATGCAAGACTATTTCAGCAAATGGCCAGAAGCTTTTGCAGTACCCAACCAAGAAGCTGATACTGTCGCCAAAAAGCTAGTTCACGAGGTGTTCTGTCGATTTGGCGTCCCCTTGGAGTTACACTCTGATCAGGGTAGAAATTTCGAGTCTTCACTGTTCCGAGAGGTTTGCCAACTACTCGGGATACATAAGACTCGTACAACACCATATCACCCTCAGTCAGATGGAATGGTCGAAAGATTCAACCAGACGCTAGAGAATCATTTGGCCAAAGTAGTGGAAGAACACCAGAGGGATTGGGACCAATACATCCCACTCTTCTTAATGTCATACCGCTCTGCAACACATGATAGCACAAATTGTACTCCGGCGAAAGTCAACTTCGGCCGAGAAATTAGACTACCTATAGATGCACTAACCGGAACACCCCCCGATACCCCTATCCTTGCCGTCGACTATGTGGCTGACCTACGACGTAAACTAGATGGAGTACATGAGCTAGTGAGAGACAATGGTCTGAAAACCAGCGACAAAATGAAGATCCGATACGACCGCAAAGCTAACGTGCCCGGATTTGAAGAGGGAACTTTGGTATGGTTACATAATCCCATAAGGAGAAAAGGAAAGAGTCCGAAATTTCAAGCCAAATGGGAGGGTCCATACACGATAGTAACCAGGATAAACGATGTCACCTACCGGATAAGGAAAGGACCTAGAGGGAAGCTGAAGATCGTACACGTAGACCGCCTAGCTCGCTATTATGGATCAAATCATGCTCGGGACGAGCACGACTAAGAAGGGGGCAATGTTACGAATGCACCTTATGTCGAGGGCATAAGGTTCAATATCGCGTGACATGCAGTGCGTAAATTTTAAGCTCTGTAACTCGAGATCTAGACATTATATAGATATAATATAAAAACGCATTCCTAGACTTAAGATAGCCTATCGAATGGTACAGGTTTCATCAATTTTGTCAACTAAGTGACGACATCGAAATTTCTAGAAGCCCGTTTCCGGGAATTACCGTAGGTACCTAGTGAATGTACTCGAAGTTATGCGCTATTATTATTACGTCTAGACGATTCTGGAATGTTCGATCAGCTGGCCTATATATAGCGCCGTGACGCCGGCGCCGAGTCAGTCTACACTTGACTACCGAGACGAAACAGCGACAGTTAAGAAGCGATCTTTGAGAATACCTACTGCGACAACTGTAACGAGAACATTGAGTACTACGTGAAGAAACATTTGTGGTGTTATTGTGTGGTTACGACACGGACTTCGTGGACGTAAGGGAAGACTTCGGTGCAACATCAGCAACATTCTACTTGTCATTGCCTACAACCGACTGTACCTTCGTTGCCAATAAACTTCGCAACCCTTAACCGGCGTTTTAGTACCCCTAGCCCGTAACAATATTGTGTACAAAAAAGTTTTGTAAACCCTCATTTTTTACACATGCTAAACAAAAGTAAAGCCGCAAGAACTATACCTAATTAATAAAAATAGAAACTTCTTATTGTAATTCATAGTTTTACTTACACTAATAAAGAAATTATTGAGGTGAAAACTTCTTTAGCGACGTTGTTGAGTAGGTACTTTTGTTGGATGGAGGAAAATCATTGAATTCGTGTGAGTGTGACTGACCCGACACCATGATTTTTTGTTTCTTTTTTTTTTACTTTTTGTGTATTCTGTGTTTTTAATGATTTTAGTTTTTACTTTTGGCGGTCAGTTGATACAACACGACTGCTATTTTTTTTTTTTGGAAATTATTAACTATCGCTTGACCGCAATCCCGTCTGATGGTAAGCATGACGCAATCGTTGATGGCGAAGCGCACTAGTTTATCAGGAACAAGGGGGGAAGGGAGACGGAAGTTGAGTGAGGTGGTGCAAAGTTACATCCAACAATGCCACCAACAAGGGCCAGAGGGAGATTGATCTGGACACTGCGGGGACCCCTGAACCCCCCAGGCATCGCCATCGGGTCCACTCATCCGGTCGCCAACCGGCACGATGGGGCCGCCCTGGGATTTTTCACAGTTGGCGGGGCAGCCTATCGTATGTGGCTGGGATACTACTTGGGCTCGGAACCCGCTACCCTCCACGACCAAACTCCCGTCACAACATCATTTGGCGCATCGTACTGCTGCCTTCTGAAATATAATTTCAGAAAGTACGTAAACTAAGTAATTCATACTTACGTAGGTATCAGAATTTTTAGATCCAGCCATTGATAACTCCAATGAATGCACATATTGTATTGATGTAATTATTAAAAAGAAATTCAAAACAAACATCAGGGTAGCTTTTGCTGTGCAGTATAATACGAAAATAATGAGCGAAACAATTTTAATAATGTTACCTAACCTGATATTAGAAATACACACACATATATATATATATATATAACAAGGACAAATAAAGGTTTATTCACACTTATCCAATGTCGTGCCCTGAACGTGGAAAGACAAGGTCTTTCCTGTCCTTCTTAGTCAGGGGCTTAAAATATGTGTAGGTAAACATTTTATACGAGCTCTCATTCAATAATTTCACAATCGTCAGTGTTTGGGCCTGCAACCGAGCTTCAGCTTCCGTTCATAAGGATGTTAACATATCTAAGCGGGTATTGCTCCGAGAATTGAAAATTCAACGAAGAGCTTATTGATCAACTCCTCTTTTTTTGCGCGCCATAAAGAGATGTCATCGCGATGTCAGCACATCGTGACGGGGTCCACGAAGACCGATGCCTCCTGGGTCAGGGTAGCGAAAACGTTAAAAAAGAAACCGTGGCCCTGGCTTACGGGCAAGTGAAGGAAATCTCCCATCCCAAACAAAAAAGAAGGGGAGATTTAGGCCCTAAAATTCAAAATTAATAAAGTTAGAGAGTCTGCCAGTGAATTGTGTCGACATGCGTCTTTTCGTAATCTGGTCTGGTGGTCTATGAACTCTGCATCTGAAGGTTGGAGAAAGTGATTTGCCGCTTTAGCAACTTTATCAGAGAGATATACTACGAAGGCATAATTTTGTTGCATATTTTCTTATAGAGTCTAATGTATTGATATCCTAAATATAGTCCACTTGAATCATGTTGTTCCTCGCTCTCGCCTCGCTCTGGAATGGGCTCTGTGGCAGGCACGTTGCCGCCACAGAGCCCATTCCAGAATGTTATAAACACACTATTGGAATGCGTTAAAAGTCTATGAAAACCTTATAGGTATCCTGTGTATGTGCCACGGCCCTATCACGTCACGACTTGGTTCATAGCTGTGTGGATAGACCTTAATGATGACAATATTATAATGGATAAAATTATATGATTATCTGATTCAGGAGATGGTGAGGAGTGTAATGGATTTCTGATGAAAATAATTAATGGTTACATGTAATGTTGGTAATGAAAGTGGCTCGTTACTAAAATATAACAGTCGAATCAACCTGTGATTGATCAGGTTAAGCTACGCTTGCAGCGGTTGGTCTGTGGATGGGTGACCATCTTTACATACTCTTTACATACCGAACCGAACCCGTGCCGCGGAATGCACGTTATTCTGTTGGTCCCGGCGACGCCAAAGGAGAATTGGGTAATGAAGTTGTGACATCATGCATGGGGGTATATACTGTGGATAGTAAACCCATAAGTCCCCAAATCTGTTTTGGTTACAATCCTATATTTACTGATGTAGGTTAGAGGTAAGAGGAACAGTCTGAAGTTCACTCATATAAAAGGGAGGGTCCTCCGACTTCTGTTTGGTGGTCACTTGCCCGATGTTTGATATCGGGAATTCATTTGAATGCTAGTAAGTTGCGCGGGAAACTCTGCTTGCGAGGGAATGCAGGAATCTCGTGACGTCAGTATGTGGCGTTGTAGACACCGCCACAGTAGTTTTTTTTTAGTTAAGACATTGGTGTCATTTTAGTGGTTATTGAAGTCACTGACAACGCTAATGAACTATTTACTTGCAGTCTGCCTGTGAAATTAAATTATCTATCCAAATCAATGTAAATATATCAAAAAAATGTAATAGTTGTCTGTCCAAATCTTTGAAAGAATAAAGATATGATAATAATGATGACTTCGTGGTGGCCTAGTGGTTAAAACACCAGCCTCTCAAGTATAAGTGCGCGGGTTCGATTTTAGGTCAGGCAACTACCAATGGAACTTTTATAAGTTGTATGTACTTTCTAGGTATATATGTATATAGTGAACGAAAACATCTAGAGGAGACCTGGACTTTTAAGTCTGAAATCAGCAAAGCGCATTGAGCAAGCGTGGCGATTATTGTCAAACCTTCTCTGTATAAGAGAAGGCCTGTGCCCAGTAGTGGGATGATAAAAACGATTGAGGATGGTGATGATGATGATGATGAATTATGAAGAAATTTAATTATGCTAACTTTTTGAGAAACTGTCATTAAACGCAAGTGAATTCGCGGATGTGTTTTGTTTTTCGCACAAATGTTTCTTAGTGCTAAAGTCCATTCTGTGAAATACAACATATTACGCACAAGTATCCTGCTACAATTTAGACTTAGTTTATAATTTCCGATGAACTGGAAATAGAAAAAAAGGTGATGAAAATTGTTATTCCTTAAATGAAACAACGACGGTGACTTACTTAAATTTTATACTGATAAAATATATTTAATCATGACAATCTATAGTAAACCTTTAGTTTGGTGATACATACGAGTACTTACAATGTGAGGCAAAAATTGTTAATTTGAAGCTTAACACATAATGAGCATTTTCCTGATGTAGCTTACGATTTTTTACTAATAACTTCATGAACTAAGATACAAAAGAGGTTTTGTTTTCTAGTTGAAATCAGCGTGAACATACTGAGATATTTTCAGTAGAAACACGAAGTTCCAAAAAAGTTAATATGACACGATTTCATTCCCTATTCGGATAAACTCCCATATGTTTTAATTATATTATACGCAGGACAATAAGAAATAATAAAAGGGTTCTATAGATATTTTTTTAAAATAAATCCTTTCAAATTACTCTCGACCAGCTTCTATGCTTACAATGTTTCATACATCTAAATCACTTTTCGTAATTTCTTTTCCAATCCTTTGTAGATACTTCGTCTATAGATCTCTCCAACGCTGGCAGCGTATCTTTCGGCAGATCAGAGATGTAATCCAGATGACCCAGGTAAAATCCTAGGTCACACACTTACAGGACGTCACTTAAGAGCGGTCTGCGCATTTTTTTTTTTATATAAAGGGTCAAGGATCATTAACTGCTAAACTTAGGGTTATGATATTCGAGTGGATAGCTCTGCCACACTTTATATTTCCAAAAGCTATTTTTAAAGGGAAATTAATATAACACTTTGTCTAAACCTTAGTTTGAACCCAAAATCCCACCTTACCACATTACGGTCCCAAACCTTAATTGACATTTGTTAAGATTCACTGAAGACCTCCAAAGGATTATATCTTATCTTGAACCACAGTTGAAGTAGCGTAGCATTTGTATCCAAAGGCACACCAGTACTATACCTTTTTCAGAACACAAGTGGGATTATCTAAATGTGCTTTGATTTGCACCCCTCATATGTGATGGTTTGAGCACGGTTTCACTATTGTGAATTTCCATAACAGTTTCTTGTGATAGTTCTTCATAGTATAAGTGGCGACTCAATGTGGCGAAGACTGTGTACATGGCCAGCAACACCACAGACCCTATGCCTGTGTGCATAGGCGGAGACAAGGTCGAGTGCACAGACCAATTTAAATACTTGGGGTCTGTGCTCCACGCGTCCGGCGACATTGATTGCGACGTTAAAGCACGCATTTCCGCAGCTTGGGCAAAATGGCGTGAGATGACAGGTGTCATTTGTGACCCCAAAATGCCGGTTAAGCTTAAGGACAGGTCTATAAGACCATCATTAGACCTGTCCTTCTGTATGGCAGTGAGGCGTGGCCTGTGCTTGAGCGACACAAGCAGGAGCTGCGTGTCACGGAGATGAGTATGCTGCGGTGGATGTGTGGAGTTACGCGGAAAGACCGCATCAGGAACTCCCGCATTCGTGGCAGTCTCCATGTCCGTGACATAGCAGACAAACTGCAAGAGAGTCGCCTACGATGGTACGGCCACGTCTTACGTAAACCGGCATGTTACGTGGGTAACAAATGTCTTGCCATGGCGCCTCCGCCGGGCCGGAACAAGCGAGGCAGGCCAAAGAAGTGCTGGCTTGACGTTGTAAGAGATGACATGCGTGCCAACAATCTCACACCACAGGATGCCAGAGATCGTGCGAAATGGAGGCGTAATAGTAGGAAAGCGGACCCCGGGCTCCAACGCGAAGGCCGCGGATGCGACCGGGATTATACGCTGAGATGATGATGATGAGTATAAGTGGCGACTTCCATCTGTAATCAAAAGGTTATGTTTCAAATTCATGCCTTTTCTTATGTAGATGGAAACAAAAAGCTAAAAGCTACTGTGATTGTTTCTAAATAACCCTAGGCTGACAAGTTTTTTAGTGTGAGTATTTAGGTGAACTTGATTACATAGACACAGAAAAAGCTTTTAAAAATACTTCAATAACTTTGTATATTAAATTGGTGATTTTTCTTTTATTTTATAAGAATGCCTCTCCCCTGGGTCTAATGCTGCCAGCTTAGCAACTATATACTAACTTAGAAATTATAAGAGAGAAAGAGAGCCGCCTTTAGGCGGTTGTACGTGGGAATCGTGCGGTCCATGGCCCTCTATGGGGCCCTTGTATGGGTGATGGACCTCACGGCCGGAAATCTCGCCATTCTGCGCAAACCGCAGAGGGCTATGGTCGTCAGGGTCGTCCGCGGGTATCGCACGATTTCCTACAAGGCGGCTTGGATCCTGGCCGGTTCCCTCCTCCTGTGACCTAGAGACGAAAGTACTTGCGTCACTATACCGGTGGCGCAAGGAAGAACGGACACGGGGCTCCATTCCGGTGCAGTGACAGATCGAGCTGCGCCGAGAGGAGCTCCGTCAGGTCCTGGTGGTGGACTGGCGGCAATGGCTTATGTGCCCTACGGCCGGCCTCGCTACCGTCGAGGCAATCTGGCCAGTACTCGATGACTGCCTCGGAAGGAAACACGGCTGCTTCGGCAAGTACCTGCGTCGCATAGACAGGGAGCCGAACGCTCGGTGCCACCACTGCGTCCAATGCGGGGAGGACACGGCGCAGTACACGGTATCCGAGTGTGTAGCTTGGGAGGAGCAGAGCCGTGTCCTCACAAATGAAGTAGGAGGCAACCTGACGCTGCCGGCAGTAGTGCGGAGGATGGTCGGTAGCGCAGTGTCGTGG
Source organism: Sesamia inferens (assembly GCA_037179545.1). Classification (NCBI taxonomy): domain Eukaryota; kingdom Metazoa; phylum Arthropoda; class Insecta; order Lepidoptera; family Noctuidae; genus Sesamia; species Sesamia inferens. The sequence goes on along the minus strand of CM073929.1, from coordinate 8,764,629 downwards.
GACGCGGTGGTGTCCTTCTGCTAGGAAGTAATGTCGCAGAAGGAAGCTGCGATTCGGAAGAGGTAGATTTCAACTCCCATCTCGGGCTGCAGACGATGCACCGGGCGTAGGGGAAGGGCGGACAACGCCCTTTTCCGGCCCCGTGCAGAGGTCAAACGATAAGGCTAAGCTTTGCTTGCTGAGGATGCAATTTTGTTCAGTTCATTTCTAAAATTCGCAATGATCTGATTATATAAGCTATGTTTAACTGAATATGTTCTAACTGAGCATGTAACCTTTAATTGTGGTTATTATACAATATTTGATTATCGTTTTACGGTGGTCCTAATCACACACCGAAAAGCTAAAAAAATATTAATAAAGCTAATTCATACTTACAAATGCATCTGAATTTTTTGGTGCCTCCATTAAAAAATCTAATGAGTAGGTACACCTATTGTGATAAAGTTATCAATATATAGGTAGAAGATCAAAATAAACATCACGATAGCTTTGCTTCGAAGCATAATACGAAAATAATGAACCCAATAGTAATAGTTTAAAATCCTACTTGAACTAAAGTTGAAAATAAATATGAATTTAATGTAGATGATGACGAGAAACTGAATTTAATATTAATGACAATTTAATAAGTGGAATTATTTTTAAATTACTCAATTACAGAAATGGTGAATATTGTAATCTGTTCTTGAAACAAACATATAATATTGTTCTATCCCCTACATATTTAGCTACCAAATTACGCGTAATTGAATGAAACAAGCAATTTTGACATATTTTTTTTCGTCATGACTAAGAACGTCAAATTAAAACATTGATTAGAGGGTGTGAAGATTTAATTTCTGCCAAAATACATCTAGAGAGAGGTTGTTGTGCATAGTCCAGGCGGACGTTTCATATAGACACATGAAAGAAAAAGAGACAACGAAAGACTACATGAAAGGAGACCTACGAATTTGCCATAAACGCAAATTTAAATGAATATGTGCATTCAACCTATTCTTTCATGTGGCACAAATCTAGTATTTAAAAAAAAAAAACTGAAACAGTGCAAAAATACCTGTTACCATCTAGTTATTATTGAATCAGTAAAATCTTCAGATACCTGGGCAGCGGTTAATTAACCCAATGTGGCCTACCTAGCTAGGTGAAAGGATTAAGAGTGATATTGTTAATATACGAAAAATGTAAATGTTAGTGGCCAGGGTAAATTGTGTAATTTTGGAGAATTTTTAGTTATGAATAGGTAAAAAATAACAAGCTGTTGGCGCCCTCTATTATCGTTTATAAATAAAATTGTCGCGCAGAATCTCTTGGCTGATTCCTACCCAAATACCCTCCATTTATGTCATATACCTACCGGCTACCGCCGAAACAAACAGTACCCAGTTGGAACTGAACCGCTAAACCCGCGTCGCATCTGTGATGTGGTAATACATATTCGCTTAACCACTTGGATCCTATGTGATCTCCCCGCTAATCGCTTCCCGCTGGTCTCCGTGTGTATGTAAAAAGAGTAGCACTCGCCCGCTGTATTTTTCAACGCCTGCACTCACACAGTTCTGGCGTGTGAATTTTTCTCTAAACGATATAATCAGTCGATTATAAGTTATATCTAACCGCTCAATTGGTGGCGTGTCCTCGTGGCTTCATGGGAAGAAGACTAAAGTGTTGAATTGTAGAGAACTTAATAACCACGTGTGTTTTTGCTGTACTTGTGCTGAACCGTGCCACCGACAAGAGTATGAAGAGCCGTCGAAGACCTTTAAACTGCTAGAATTCCTACCGGACGACGGAACAGCTCGTGGAAGAGGTAAGGTGCAAGGCATTCAATAACCCTCTCCCTAGGTTAAGAGTTTTTTTCTCCGCGACAGTAACATCATTATCTTTTCTTTAATTCTTAATTATAGTTCACGATCGAAGGAGGGTATATTTTTCCCATGCGAAGCCACTTAGCCGCTCCAGAAGCCGTCTATAATTTCAAAGAAAAATGGCCATCGCAACGTAGTAAACGACGTTGTTAAAACTGTCGTTATATTATAAATACTGTTAATATAGTGAAACAGACTTTGAGAAATGATTGCAAAAAAAACATGACTGTGTACATTTCATTTGCAGATTTTGCTTGGAGCCTAAAAAAATATGGATTAATTGTTGTGAGCAGTTCCATTAATAAAAAGTAGTGATAACGTTTGGCGTGTAAAAGCATATTATGGATTAATTGTGTGAGCGCTTCCATTAAAATAAAGGGAGTGACTGATAATGTGACAGCGGATAGGGCAAATAAAAGAGGAAAACAGTAAGATGAAGAAAAGGAGAGGAACACGAAATAGTGGCGTATATATATACGGCAATAAAAACGTAAACATGCGTTATTTGTAAATGTAATGTACATTCACATTCATCTTTATTGTTTTACTTCTTTAAAAAATAAAGCATTGAACTGAGCACATACTACATTGCCTTGTTTTGCGACAGCATTTGCTTTGAACGAATAGTTGCCATAAAAGAAAGAATCTCCTAAGAATCGATATATATTCTCAGTGATGTTGCATTTGAAGTAGTAGTCACCCTGCAAAGAATAACAGTTTTGAATCCTTTGAAAGGTAAGTGACTGTAAAAACATAACTTTGCCTTTTCACAGTATGTTTGACCCTTTCATGATACTTAAGTTCTTGATACTTAATTTCATGATACTTACTTACGTAGGGTACAAATCTGCCAAAAGCAAGTTGAGATTCGAAGAGCTATGTTCAGAAAAAAAAAATTTTTTCAAGAATCAGTGGAAAAGTTATAGTTTTGGTACAGGAGACATTTCTCGTTAAAGGCCCCATTGCAGTGCAAACACCTCTCAGCGTAGAACAAATGAGTACCGAGCTCGCTCTCCTGTCTAGATAAAATCCTTGGTGCTTAGTAAAAGAGTACTGAATCTTGGGATAGTGGATAATAATATGTATATTGTATTCAAAACATGCATACAAACCTGAGGAACTATACAGTTGTGCATATTATTACTAAAATATTGTTGCATCATCCCAGCTAACAAAAAATGCTGACATGGCTTCAGTTTGTAATTCCACAAAATATTCTTTTTATCTCCTATTATGCTCCACATGGTGATTTTGAGCTGTGGACGACAGAATTCTCAAATAATCTACGAGTATATAATTTTGTATATTCTTTTTAGTAGTCTTTTGATAGATGAAGTGGGCTGTCTTTGTAAGGCGAGTACATTTTCCAAGTGCACTTATTAATTTGTCTACTATTTTATAACAATATTACTATTGTTTACCATTTGACTTGTGCTATTATTTAAATAAGAATGTGATTTAATACTTATTTGTGTGTACTTATTATTTTTACCGTCTAATCATATCCTTATAACAGTTGTCGATCCTAATACTTGTGCGGAAAGAGCTGGCGGTCTTTCTGAGTAGGTTTTCTGCTCTGGAGGTCAATGTTCTGCGCCCCTCATTAGTGTTGAGACAGCTAGACTTAGGCCAGCGGATGGTGGCAATTTACGCTACTTCCGTGGCTGCTACAGCCGCAGCCGCGGAGAAGGTGACGTCCAAATGTGGGCTCTAACAGGCTCCGGTTAAGAGGGCCCGTCCCTCTTCCTAGTTGAGAAGAGGGCAATGCGGCTAAGGCTGTAAGGTTGGTGAGAAAGCGGTAGCGGCAAAAACAGAGAAGCGTCCCGGCTAGGCTACATGCCCTTAAGTCCACTGCTATAGTGATAACACAACAGCCGGAAAAGGAAAGGAAGGGTATGTCCTACCGCAACGTGCTCGCTAAGGCGATGGATGCGGCGAACCTCCAGGAGCTTGGCGTTTCTGGTAGCATCCGGATGAGGCTCACTGTGACTAAAGCCCGGATGTTAGAGGTTCCTGGTGCGGCTAGTGACGGGACTGCCGACTACTGTAGATGCGGTCGAAAACACACCGGGGTGCAAATCGTTTCGGTGAACTGCCCCATGTCGGCGGCCCATAAAATTGCCGGGGCCGGATTCTGGTGAGCTGCGTTTCAAGGTAGGTGAAACTGGCTGGAACCCAGACCTCTGAGGTACTACCGCAGCCAGGTGGGTCACCACGTGAGAGCTAAATGCACCCCTAAGGTGACCGCAGCGGTCTCTGCTTCTGCTGCGATCAGCCCGGTCACAAGGCCGATTCATGTAGGTAATGCCGCTCCGCACTGCACTATATGTGTGGTAACTGTTAATTCAGCCGAACACCAGGCTGGGAGCAAGGCCTGTGCCCCCACACACCAGTGGCAATGACAAAGGCCGTCCCTCCGCAACCACCGCCGTCGCAGCCGCAACCACTGCTGCTGCCACCGCCACTAGCGCCGTCGCCACCGCCGTACCCACTGCGGCTGGGCCCTCCAAAGGCGAGACTCTTTACCTTGACCCCAGGAGGAGTTATGGAGTGCCAATAAATGACCCAATTATGCCTTCTCCAGGCGAACATCAACCACTGCGCTTCCGGTCTGGGTTTATTGCTCCAGAGGATGGCGCAGTGGTCGATCAACATCTCCGTGGTCGCTGCGCCGTACTTTGTCCCGCTTAAGGATGACTGGGTGGAGGACCTGAACGGCTCAGTGACACTAATTATATTCATTCCTACAGGTCATAATACACATTCCAGTACTATGAGGTGCTGTGTCTGTGGGCTGAATAATAAGACCTGGTGTAGTGGAAATTGATCAGAACAGCGCCTCGTGGTTACTAAAATGAGTATTATAACCCGAAGGAATGAATGAAGTACGAGTACAAATAATAAGTGTGAGTATCCCTATATGTGCATTAGATTACAAAGAGAGGACGGAGTTGCGTAGCGGTACCTAGAATAGGATATTGTGGGAGTATATCAAATCGTACAAAAAAAAAACAAAATATTTTTCTCTTACCTCTTCCACTTTAGTTGGCATTATAAATGAACAATTGAAAGTACGAACATATCCTTGTTGCTCAGTATTGAGTGAAGTTGATGTTAGTGTTATATTTTTTTGACGTGGACCTGAGCATAACTTGAAGTTGTTAAATTTGATAGTATAGGGACCCTGGATAAAAATTAATAAAAATAATTAACAAGGATAAAATTAGGGTTCATATTCGACTAGGAAAATATATTCACAAAAAATATCTCTACGGATCTAAACAGGTCGAAATAGAATTTCTATTAGAAATCGAATGAAATAGCTGCTTACACCAAGCTTACATTTCAACAACATTCATTGCATTATGGAGGAACAGATTATCTGTATGCGTCAAAATTATTCAATTTGATAGTAGTAGTGGGTTACGAGATTAGGGTGCAGCCCCCATGCAGAAGAAGTAAGATAATTGAATTATTAAACACACCAATGTTTTTAATTAATTACAATACAACACACACATGTATGTCACTCGTTTTTTTTAACTTCTCTACACTAGTAGTAACTCCTGTTTCGTAAGTGTTTTGAATATCATATAGACAGGCCAGACCCAGAACAACAACTACCTGTAAGTAATACAAATATTTCTTTCGTGCGGGAATTAAACACACATTTTTATGGTATCATATTATTTTGAACAATCCTCTTAATTTTTTATACTGACACATGATTCCTTGTGTGTTTGTAACTCTACCATTCGTGCTTTGCAGTTGACAATAGGGTAGTTGACTAAAAGAAAACTAATTATTCCGTCAGTCAGATTTCTAAAAAATACTAGACACGTATTATTTCTTTTTTCATATAAGATGAAGACGACACAGTGCGTTGAAAACTCGTATGACGTTACTGCACGCGACAGTTTTTAGCGAGCAGTGACGTTACCAGCCACCACTCCTGATCTTTGATGCTTTTTATATTTGTCAATTTTTATTGATTTGATAAAACAAAATAGACATATCCAATATTTTTCTATAATCTAAATGACTATTAGCGTCTCTTGAAAAGTTTCTTACTAATTTCTAGATTACTTACATAGTTGTACGAATTTTTATTCATATTAAGATCCAAAAAAGAAGCACGCGAAATAAAATTTAAAACCAGAATTGTTAAAGCCAACATAATACACCAGCTTATGGAGTACATGTTGTGTTCAATATGATTTTAATCTAAACATACTTTGTAGCTTAATGTTTTTAAGATGGATCTCTCATGTAATGGTTATTAAAAAAAATTGTCGCTTCCGCAATCATCGTTTCAATTTTTTTGCGGGCGTATTTCATTACCATGAATTACTTATAGATCAAGTAAATATAACTTTATCGGAGATAATTTATTTTGGTTAGTAAGGCAAACTTATACTTGATGGACATAGTAAAATAAAGCCAATACAAAAGTAAACACAAGCCTAACATTGACACTATTTATATCTTCAAAATCGAAGGGACCGGATTTGTGCACTTCCAACGTTTGGCACACATGCTGGAACCGGCCGGGGCTGCCCTGAGGTGGCTTCTCCTCAATCTAGGGGGACCAAATGTGTCCTGTCGGAGGCTCTATGCTGGGGCCGTGCGGTCCATGGCCTGTACGGGGCACCGGTGTGGGCGCGGTCGCTAAGGGCTGACTGTGTCCCAGAGGGTCATGGCCGTTCGGCTGGTCCGGGGATACCGCACGGTCTCCGCTGAGACGGCGAGCCTCCTTGCCGGATTTCTGCCTTGTGATCTGGAGGCCGAAGCTCTCGCCCACATTTGTGAGTGGTGAGAGGAGGCTGCGACTGTCGCAACCTAGTGCTGGGTACGTCACAATAGCACCGCTATTGTAAGTAAATCCCCTCTTTGAGGAGAAGCGCCACGGTTTCATTCAGTCATTACCGGACACGGCTGTTTTGGAAGGTTCCTGTTCCGAATAAGGCGGAAGGAAAAGTCAGGGTGTCACCACTGTGAGGATCGCCCTGATGATACGGTGGAGTATACGGTCAAGGTCTGCCCGGCTTGGGCAGAGCACCGCTGTTTCCTCGTGGTGGCAATCGACGGCCATCTGTTGCGTCCGGTCCTGGTCAAGGCTGCAAGACTGTATGGTAGACGGTCACCTCCTTTCGCGAAGCTGTGAAACTGTCAAAAAACGAGGTGGAGTGCGTGAGGGAGCCTCTAGCCGCCACAGGCGCGCTGGTCAGGAGACAACATCGAATTCCCTACCACCATCGCTTGGGCTGTTCCTAAAAAGCTGAGTACTGTTGGATTGGAGCTAACATAATACTTTGTTGAATAATTTCAAATGATTGATAATGCTTATCGAAACCCATGACGACTAATGCTGGTGTGTAATAAAATATTATATTTGGCTATCCGTGACTATCGTTGAAGTTAATAACCAAGGTGTGTGCGAACCATTCAGCAGCGCATACATCTTTATTGTCCTTCGAGACGGATGATAGGAAAGATTTGACGCTCACGAATATCAGCCAAAGCTACTGGATATTAGACGGAAACAGAGCTGTAAAGAAGCGCTTACATACATGCGTTACTTGTAGAAAGCATTAAACTGTCATACAAAAGCAACTGATGAAGGCCAAAAGTATCAGCACAACAGGACAGCACAAGCATTGCAAGAAGAATTCTATATGGATGACCTTGTAAGTGGTAGTTTCACGTTATCGTCAGCTAAACAACAGCAAGGCGATTTGATCCGTTTGCTAAGGTCGGGATGTTTCAACTTACGGAAATGGTCGGCTAACAACGAAGAATTACTTCAAAGCGTCAGTCGAGCGTCAAATCAAGCATCATTAGATTTCAAGCAAGCAGAATCAACGAAGACGCTCGGGCTGAAATTTAGCGGCCTGCAATTTCTCCCTGGGTTTGAGGAGTCATCAATCGCATCTACGTCACGGATCAAGAGGAACGAAAATCAAAACAAAGCTACGTCACTATTCATCAACATAGCGATGATGTCATACAATTTATGCTACAAAAAAACACAGTAATTTGACACGCGCCATGCGCGTGCTTGCTTGGGTGCTACGTATCACACAACGTCGCAACGAGCACACTACTTACATGAACGGAAGTGAATTAGAAACCGCAAATTAAATATGTACAAGAATCGGAATTTTCAGAAGTAATTAATATGCTGCGAAGACAAGAACAAGTACATAAGAAGAGTAAAACTTTGTGCCGCAATCTATTCTTAGACAAGGACGGACTTTTGAGAGTGGAAGACAGACTCAAGCATGCGAATATTGATGAAAATGTGTAGCATCCACTTCTTTAGTCTAGTTTCTTTAGTTAGGTCTTTGTTGACTCCGTCACGTTGTGCTGACATCTCTTTGAGCCACGCGTGAAACACAACGCGCCGTCGCCTCGGGCCTGGTCCTCACCAAGCGGCGAGCTGCCCACTGCTCGCCGCCTGGTTTCCGGGAGCTTGATGTTGTCTCCCGGCCAGGGCGTCTCCTGCGGCGGCTATTGGCGTAAGGGCGCTGATATTCCCGCTCCATCATGCGCTCCGCCTCTTCATTTGCCAGCATCACTGATTTGCAGAAGGAGGTGACGGTCTACATTGCACTCTCTTAGGAAATAAATGCCCACGCTCGCAACTTCAATTCAGCGATCGGCACTCTTGGCTTAATTGCCTGGGCTGAGAGTGGTAATGTTAATATATGAAAAATGTTAATGTTAGTTACCAGGGTAAATTGTATAATTTTGGAGAATTTTCGTCCAACCAGTGAAAAATAAAATGACATCATTCACTTGAACGGAATTTTGGCCATAGCAGTATAGTAAACAGCATTGTTAAAACTATGGTAATATGATTAATATTATTGATACAATTAAACTGCCTTGAAGGCATGATGGCAAATAAACGTGACTATATACATCACATTGCAGATTGTGTTTTGATTCTAAAAGAATATGGATTAACTGTGTGAGCAATTCCATTAAAATAAAGGAAGTGACTGATAATGATCGCAGATTGGGAAAATAAAACAGAAAAACTGTAAGATAAGAATAATAAGAAAAGAAGAGGAAGAAGAAATAGCGTATATGCGTAAAAAGCCTAATTAATTAAAAAAAACGTAAACATGCATTATTTGTTACTTTAATGTATATTTATATTACATTTTTCACTTTTTGAGATAATAAAGCACTAAACTGGTTACATATTACATTGCCTTGTTTTGCAATAACGTTTGCTTTGAACGTATAATTGCCATAGAAGAAAGAATCTCCTAAGAATCGATACATACTCTCAGTGAAGTTAGTTTTGAAGTAGTAGTCACCCTGAAAAGAATAACAGTTTTTAATTCTATCAAAGGTAAATGACTGTAAAAACATGACTTTCGCTTTTCAGAGTATTTTTGACCCATTCATGATCATAAAATAGTGTACAAAGCTGCCAAAAGCAAGTTGCCATTCTAAGAGCTATATTACCAATAAAATTATTTTCTTTAACAGTTAGTGGGAAAGTTGTAGTTCGGCGAGAGATGTGGGGCAGGACACATTACTCACTGCAAGGGTCAGCTTCCACTCTTATAATGTCTTCCAGTACCGTTACTGGAAGACAGAGAGACTGAGAGGTGTTGTGAGTGGCAGTACGAACACCGCTCAGCTTAAAACAAATGTTAGCGAGCTCGCTCTCTCATCTGGATAAAATCCTTGGTGCTTAGTAAAAGAGTACAAACCTGAGGAACTACACAGTTGTGCATATTACGAAAATATTGTTGCAACATCCCAGCGACCACAAAATGCTGACATGGCTTCAGTTTGTAATTCCATAAAATATTCTTTTTATCTCCTATTATGTTCCACACGCTGATTTTGACCTGTGGATGTCCAAATTCTCAAGTAATGTAAATAATTCTTAAATATTCTTATAATATTTACCAAAAATCTATTTTTTTATTTAGGTTTAGTACTTAGTCATTGGATAGAAGTAGGTTGCCTTTATGAGTTGACTAAATGTGATTTATTAATTTATTATTTTCTAACAAAAGGTATAGTCCGTCTATAAATTCGTGAAATGGCTGTTTCTTGAACTAAACAATTTAAAATTAAATATGAGAAAAACAAACCGTTGTGGAGCTCGGGAAATTATTTTTAAAGCTTATCATCAATGTTTGTTAGTACACCAAGCTGAACAAATTTTATCAAATATGGATGATATTTATGCTTGAACAGTTTCTAAAACAGGTATGTAATCATATTACTGTTTGTTTTTATCTAATAGAAGTTTCAAATTCACCAAGTAAACGATTTTAAGACTAAAATGAGGATTGTTTACATTGCGCGTTTGTAGGTTAGATTGGAAATATAAGTAGACCATGGTTTAGAAGTTTTGATTATATAGGTGAATTAATTTACCGCTGATTTTAAAAATGAATTATACGAGTATCATGTTCGGAATTAAAAATTAGTGCTATCCATCTTCTGATAGAAACGACATATTATTATTTTTAATCTTCCATGAAAATATGGGAGTAAACCCTTTATCAAGATATGCATGAGTTAGTTATTCGCTTAAGTGAAGATAGTAGGCTGATGACAGCAGTAGCGGAGACGTTGTTAGTGACGCAGCTGGCAATGAAAACACATTTTAACGAAGAATATTTGGAATCAGATGATGAAAGCAATTATTATGTTTTGAAATACTTTTTATTGGTAAAAACACATTAAAAAATATAATAATAAATATTTATGATTTTTTTTATTTTACTCATTTTAATTAAACGCCAGAGACCATAGATATGTGTTTTCATTAAAACCAGTTTTGCTTCTAGTACAAAATAATGTGCTAGTATCAAAAAACTTTTTTCTAAAAAAAATAACCGACTTCTAGAAACCACTACAAAGTGAAAAATGACTAATTTCGGTGTCTTTGGTTTTTGTATATTCGTTTTTGAAAGAAAAATCGTTATTTTTTTTTTGAAAAAATGTTTTTATTTAACAATTTTTAGTTGTGAAAAGTACTATGTATTCAGTTGCATCCAGTCATACTGGAAGCTGACGCAAATCAAGTTGTGAAGCGACGGTATTTTTGTTTACTTTAATTTTTACCCGTAATTTTGAAGAATTCCCTCGACTGCCTATGGTCTTCATCATCAGATTTCAACTTATACTGGAAATGTATAGCTTAATATCTCGTCACGAGTACGTCTTCGATTACCAGTCTTAACAACATAACCTGAATCAGACCGAACCAAATCTCTATCTAAGTAGATTTCGGCTTCCTATCTAATTATTGAATACTAATGTTTGATATGGGTAATCTAATATCCATAATCGTTACTGGGTAAGACACAGACTCGCCAGCTTTGTTGAGCTTATTAAATTTGATTGAAGTTAATTTGGTACAGACGACAGCAGATCAAACTACCCGCAACTATCAAATAGACCAAACCAACCTTGAGCTTTAACGCTTTAGCGATAAAATTTTAAAAATTTAATGAAGAACTCTGACAGATTGTAGTAGCTTGATGTGCAGGAACCCGTATCTAGAAAAGGATAGAGTATATCCAATCGTACAAAAAGAAACTTATGCTGCTCTTACCTCTTCCACTTTAGCTGGCATTATAAATGAATATTTGAAAGTACGAACATATCCTTGTTGGTCACTATTGAGTGAGGATGATGTTATTGTTACATTTTTTGAGCGTGGACCTGAGCATAACTTGTAGTTATAAAAAATTATATTGTAGGGTCCCTGGAAAACAAATAATAAATATAATTTGTTATTAATCTAATAACAAAATAGTACGGACTAATAAACTATGAAATGAATGAACAAGGATGTACTTGTTCATATTTTATTAGTAATTAGGGTTTATATTCTAGAAGAAAAATACGTGACAAAGAGACCTGGTGGTAGGACGACACAGTCCAGAGGGAGACTAAGGTGAAGAAAGCTCTCTTCAAAACGTGGCAAGCGACCGGAATCCCTGAAGATCGCGACGCATACAAGGTTGCCAAACGTGCCACTAAAAGAGCTGTAGACTGAGCCAGACGAGACCACATGCAACTGTTCTACGAGAAGTTGGAATCGTCTGAGGGGCAAAAGATCATTTACGAGTTGTCACGTTCCAGGGTCAAAGCGGCACAGGATATATCTAAGTGCCGCTGTGTAAAAGACCCTTTGGCAACCTACTATGCGAAGACCTCGCGGTGAAGGAGAGATGGCGCTCGTACTTCCATGAGCTGCTGAATAAACAGCATCAAGAGGTGCAAGCACCGGAACTCCAAATCTTAGATTAGTGCCCCCGATAACGCCTGAAGAAGTCTATACGGCTCTTCTTCGCATGGCGAATCGGAAAACTGTCGGAGCTCATGGAGTCCCCATAGAGGCCTGGAAGGCGATGGGTCCTCGCGGTGTATGTTAATTAACTTTTTGAACCACGTGCTCCTGATCAACAAAATCCCGAGCCAATGCAGACTGAGTATTATTACTCCAGTCTTCAAAGGTAAGGGATCGGTACAGGAGTGGGGCAACTATCGGGGTTTAAAGATCATGTACCACACCATGAAGATTTTTGAGAGGATTATAGACCCCTGGATCCGACAGGAGTGTGCTATATCGTAGTGTAAATATTATGTGTTTCGTCCAGGATTCTGAACTATGGATCCTACCTTCGCTCTAAGGATCGCCATGAAGAGATACAGATCGAAGAATACACCTCTGCATATGCTTTCTTGATCTGCAGAAGGCCTTCGACAGTGTCTCTCAGGGGGTGATCTGGTGGGCACTGAGGTCCAAAGGGGTACCAGAAAACTATGTTGACATATGTAATTAGAGACATGTACCTCAATTCCGATTCCGTTGTTGGGACCGCTATTGGTGATACTAAACCCTTCCTCTTCACCGTCGGAGTCCACCAAGGTTCCAGGTCAAGGTTTCCTAAGTCTGTTTCTGTTATATTATACGTCTTGTCTGGATAGCATCAGGGATGCACATGAGCAACCTCCTTGGTTATTCATGATACCGGGCTGGCAGTTTAAATACTTGGGGTCTGTGCTCGACACGTCCGACGACATTGATTGCGACGTTAGGGCACGTATTTCCGCAGCTTGGGCAAAATGGCGTGAGGTGATAGGTGTAGATTATGACCCCAAAATGCCGGTTAAGCTTAAGGGCCAGGTCTATAAAACCATTGTGGAGGCATGAGGAACAGGGAGTAAAGTTCACTCATCCTCCATAGGAAGGGAAGGAAAGGGAGGATCTTCTAACCAGACCTGTCTGGACGTAACACCCGTGTTATATCTGGTGGGCACTTGCCCAACGGTTGAAATTGGGAAGTTGTATATATGCTAGTTGCACGGTAAACTCTGATTGCGAGATGTAGAATTCGTGTGACGTCAATATGACCCGTTGTATATTATTGGCGTTTTGTAGGTACCGCTACATCACTTCCCTCCGGAGACCGGAGGTCGGTAGTAGGCTGAGTCTTGTATCTTGCGATGTTTGTCAGGCCAGCTGAGGTTTCAGTGAGTCGGAAGCGCTTGCCGCGAAGTTCACGGTGAGTCTGAACTGTCTTCGGAGATTCCCCAGTGAGTCGGGGTGGTGGCGCTCCGTTATACTCCAGTGCGTTGGACGTCGTATAGCGCCGGGTTGAAGCTGGCTGCTGCGTCGACCAGAAGAGAGGGCTCTGCTTGTTAACCGCCCGAAAGGGCAGTGTGCTGTGCCGAGGTTGCTGATGAGGCTGAGGGTGATGACCAGGTATGCGCGTTCGCTGCATGCTTATGGTCAGGATACCCGCTGTAGCCGTGGGTGCTGGCTGGCTGGGTGACTCGTCGCCAAAGCTTGCGAGAGTGATGATGATGACGTCACGCTAAAGTTGTAGCACGAAGGTTGCGCTGACGATCACGTCGAGGTAACCAGAATGGAGGCATGAGGAACAGGGAGTAAAGTTCACTTCTCCTCCCTAGAAAAGGGAGGATCCTCCGACCAGAGGGGTGTTATGTCTGGTGGGCACTTGCCACATGCTTGAAATTGGGAAGTTGTATCTAAGCTAGTTGCACGGTAAACTCTAATTGCGAGATGTAGAATTCGTGTGACGTCAGTATGACGCTTTGTTTATTATTGGTAGGTACCGCTACACCATCATTGACTTGTTCTCCTGTATGGCAGTGAGGCGTGGTCTGTGCTTGAGCGACACAAGGAGGAGCTACGTGTCACGGAGATGAGTATGCTGCGGTGGACGAGTGGAGTTGCGCAGAAAGACCGCATCAGGAACTCCCGCATACGTGGCAGTCTCCATGTCCGTAACATAGTGGACAAACTCCAGGAGCGTTGCTTACGTTAGTACGGTCACGTCTTACGAAAACCGGCATGCTACGTGGATCACAAATGTCTTGCCATCGCGCTTCCGCCGGACCGGAGTAGACCAAAGAAGTACTGGCTTGACGTTGTAAGAGATGACATGCGTGCCAATAATCTTACGTCACAGGATGCTAAAGATTGCGTGAAATGGAGGAAATCGAAAGCGGATCCTGGGCTCCAAACCAAAGCCGCGTATGCAACCGGGATAAACGCTAAGATGATGATTAGTATATTATGCGTGTGTGTAATAATATTAGCCGCACCCTGATCGCGTAACACACTCATCATCATCTTAGCGACCGGGCATCCCCGTATGATCCCCGGCCAGGTTATGATGGAAAACGATCTTCTGATTGTCCTGGGTCTTGGATGTTTATCTATACTCGTATATTATGTATCTATTATAAATATAGTATCGTTGAGTTAGTATCCCATAACACAAGTTTCGAACTTACTTTGGGGCTATCTCAATCTGTGTGATTTGTCCGTATATATTTATTTATTATGAAACACACCAACGTATTTCATTTTTTTTATAATAATTATAAACTAGCGCTTGACCGCAATCCCGCCTGATGGTAAGCAGTGATGCAATCGTTGATGGTAAAGCGCGCTAGTTTATTAAGAGCCTATTCACTCAGAAAAACTGAGCGAATAGGAAGGAAGACGGCAGTTGAGCGAGGTGATGCAATGTTAAACCCAACAACACGACCAACGATGCTGCGCCGATGCTGCCGATCTGAAGTCCCTCCACGACCAAACTCCCAACACAAGAACATTAGGCGCACCGTACCCGGCACACATCACAACACAACTGCTCAGACCCGTCCTCCGTACGGCTTCACCAAACATCATGCCGGAACACGACAAATCGCTTGGCGGCAAGGCCGTCTGTCTCTTCTGGTGGGTGGTAACTTCTGCCGGCGGCCGATGTTATGGCCTACCACCGATTACTATATAACACACGTATACACATGCTTGTCACTACATTTTTTAAAACTCCCCTATACTAGTTATTACTCCTGTTCCGTGAGTGCCATAAATATACATCACAAACGACCAGACCTGGAACAACCATCTGTAAGCAAGGCAAATATTTCTTTCGAACGGGAATTAAACCTACGTCACGCAACGCAGCAGTGAATCGTCCATCCAATGTGCCAACTGTGTCGTCAAAAGTATATTAATTAACTAGCTGTGCCCGCGGTTTCACACGCGTTAGTGTAGATCCCGCGGAAATATTGGGATAAAAAGTATCATATATGTTATTTTTGGTTATAAACTACCTGGGTGTACAAATATCATCTAAATCCGTGCAGCATTTTTTAGTTGAAAGTGTTGGAATCTGTGTAATGTCTAGTATATATTGAAAATAATAAAAACAGTGTAGGCGCCCCAGTAAAGCACGTACATCTACCGCGCATTTGTCACGGCTTATCCAACAAACAAGGTCGGCTTATACCACAAGTAAATCAATCTCCGACCACACTCTGGTAAATCTACGGGACTTACCTGGGACTCAGCGTGCTCCGTCGCGAAGTGAAGTCCGGAGAATCGACGCGCGCGCGTCGATTACGATGACATCCGATGTCTTCAATTCACTGACTGTCCCATACCAGTCGACACACCAAGTTCCCTTAATAGGGCACCAAAGCTCACCAACGTAAGAAGTTATTTAGCAGTGTCAATCACGCCCGACAAAGTTCGCCAATGAAACCACGTTTCCGACTCAAACTCAACTCAATTTACAGACGGCGCTGTTACGTCTTATAGTTCAGGTAAATACTTCAAAACACGGGCAACAATCGCGACAAACTATCTAAAACGCGGCCGGTGGTATTTATTTCTCGAAATTCACTCGTCCGAACGTGCCACGCACGCGAGCTTTTTCGTCAAGAAGTTCAAGCAACGACCCGCCGTACGCGGCGGGGTCTCAACACGTTGTCTTTTAATTTAAAGTTCAAGCAACGGACCCCGTACGCGACGGGGTCTCAAGACGTTGTCTTTCCCGAAATTCACTCGTCCGAACGCGCCACGCACGCGAGGATTTCGTCCAGAAGTTCAAGCAACGACCGCTGCCGGCGCGGTCCCAAAACGTTGTGTTTTAATTTAAAGTTCAAGCAACGGACCCCGTACACGACGGGGTCTCAAGACGTTGACTATAATAATGGCGGCCGCGCGTCGCCATAGACAATACTAATTACGCTAGCCCGTACCGGTCGGGGATCTAACAACTCGACTAACTAACAATCGGACCCGATCGATAAACTAGCGTAAACATCCCCCCGCCCCGGACAGTAACAAACGGTCCGACAATTCAATCTAAGGGCAGGCGAGAGAGTGTGGCGATCGCGCGCTTCAAGACAGAGTCCCCCACCAGGACCTCGGCAAACCTGGGAACACCATCCGACCCCGGATACAATTTAACAATGCGTCCACGACGCCATCGGAGGGGTGGCAGGTTTGGGTCCTTTAACAAAACGAGGTCTCCGACTCTTGGTACCCTTAAAGTTGGTCCCACAGTCGGATCGAATTAATGACGGCAGTCCGCGACGCGAAACAAATCCGCCAAGAGCAGCGACGAACGCCTCTGTCGTGACAGCACTAACCACCTCGAGGTGGACCGCTTTAGTAGCTAAACACACAAAAACGCACAAGTAAGCCTTCTCGGTCTTAGCGTTACGGAGACGCGAAGCTTTTACTACAAATGGTCCCGCAAAATCCGTACCAACTCCGGCAAAGGGCATCGATTCGGTGACTCGATCGGCAGGCAAATCCCCCATTTGGGGCTGCACGATGTCCGCTTTCAAGCGGTAGCACGGGAGACAACGGAAGATAACATATCGGATCACTCTCCGCGCAGACAAAATCCAAAATTCCCGTTGGAGGATCGCAGTAAGAGCATTGCATCCGGCATGTGCATTTTTCACATGGCGGTCTGCGATCAACAACTTCACCAAGGGGCCGTTCTTGGGGAGCAACAATGGATGACGAGCCCCATAGGGGAGCTTAGCATTTCTAAGCCGACCTCCGACACGCATCAAACCCTGATTATCCAAGAAGGGATTCAGGCGCCCTAAGGGTCCCTTCAGATTGGATGTGCGTTGACGGAGGGTTTTCAACTCCGATGCAAATTCACTCTCTTGAACTATCCGCACCCAATATAACAGAGCGTTATTGCGCTCTTGCGATGAGAGGACCGAAGACTCAAATTTGTCACGAGGGCTACGACAGTTGTGGATGAAACGCCGTATCCAGGCGGTGACGCCGAGCAATTTATCCAAAGAGCTGTAGCGCTCAAGCAAAAACTCCGGATCTGGAGCCGCTACAGTCTCGGTGGCGTGAACATGCACCCCTGGCGTAGATGCCCTGACCACTGCGGGGGTATGGGGCCAAGAACCCTCCAGCTGTAACAACCATGGTGGACCCCACCACAGCTGGAGATTCACAAGTTCAGGCGCCTCGCAGCCGCGGGAAGCGCAGTCTGCGGGGTTCAAATCGCCAAAACCGTCCCTCAGGCAATATGGGCCTAGGGATACAAACACGGTTGGCTTTCGGGAGGGATGAGACAAACAACACCCAGTCTCGGAGCAAGTTGCCGGAGAGGATGTCCGACAAGGCAGAACCAACAGCGAGGTCGCTGTCTGCCAAAAGGGGTGTCTGGGACGTCCCTAAACGATCCCATTACTACATGACCCAACAACAAAGAGGTGGATATGGCTACAAAACCGGCTGCCTGCAAAACTCGCTCGCTCCCACGCAGCAAACGACCTAGCACATTCACACCGATCAACAAATGGATCGGGCCAGGTCGGTGGAAGTGAGGATCAGCCAGAGCCAATCCAGCCGACAATTCAACGGCGGCGTGTGGCGCTCGCACTTGCGGAAGCGGCCCGACCACCGTTTCAAAAACAATCGCCGAAGTACCGATTCTCGGCGTAGAGGAGGAGTGGGGGGAGAAGGAGAACGAAACCCGACCGATCGGATCCGAAATCCGCAGGTCCCCAACGCCCCGTACCGAGTCCCTATGCGGTACAATATTTAGGCCCAACTGTCGGACGAGTCAAGTAGAAATTATGCAACCCTGAGCCCCTGAATCCAAGAGGGCACGCACTGTGACAAAATCACCTTTGGGGCCCCAAACACGCACGGAGGCTGTTGGCAACAGCACAAACTCCGGTGGGGGGGTTGCGCCCGACAGTAGCATTAATGAAAACCCGGGGGGGATCGCCGACAGTAGGCGAGAGGGTCCCACTCCACAACATCGAGACTCCTTCCAACACTACTCCGGGGTGTGGGCCAATGGGAAATGTGGCCATGTGGGAATCTGGGCCCCTTTCGGACCCGCCACCATTGCGGTTCAAGCACAGGAGAGCGTGATGTCTCCCGCCGCAATGTGGACAAACCTTAGCCTGGGGGCACGCTGACTGGCGGTGGTCCCCCAGACACATGTAGCACCAGGCGCGTTGCTTGGCGAGGGCTCTTCGACCTGCAATCCGGAGGCCCCCGAACTTCATCATGTCCGTCCCCCCGGCAATACCGGCACCGTTTACCTGGTGCGGGGGGGGGACTCCCTTCGGACAGCCGAGTATTGTTTGGTCGGACGGCGGGGTTGTGCCCTCGCCGCCACCGGACGACCTGTGCTCGTTCCCGGTGTGGGGTCGGTCAGCTTGTCCAGCACTCTGCACTCGTCCTCCAAAAAACGAAGCAAATCCGAGAAGGGGGGGAGGTACGAGGCGCTATTGCCCCCGTACCTTTGCTCAAATCGCCCCTTTACGTCTGCGGGCAATTTCGTTAGGACGATGTGCAGAAACAGAAAAGACCACTGGTCGACCGGCAAATCCAGCCGGCGCAACGAGTGGAGGGCGGTCAAGAGCGGGTTGACCAAATCCCTCCGCAATGAGGAAACCCGCGTTGCCTTCGGTAAGGCCAAAATGGCTGCCACATGGGTGTCCGCTAGCAAGCTGACATTTTGGTAGCGGTCCAGCAACAACTGCCGCGCAACCTGGTAGTTAGCATCGCTGACTATCAGGTGCTGGACCACTGCACTGGCTTCTCCGCGGAGGGCGGAGCGCAAATAAGCCAGTTTCTGGCTGGGGGACAAATCTTCCCTGGAGTCCACCAAGCTGTCAAACAAGTTGATGAA
Organism: Sesamia inferens; assembly: GCA_037179545.1. Lineage (NCBI taxonomy): Eukaryota > Metazoa > Arthropoda > Insecta > Lepidoptera > Noctuidae > Sesamia > Sesamia inferens. The sequence goes on along the minus strand of CM073929.1, from coordinate 8,745,254 downwards.
GCCCATCCAAGCCGTGAGGTCCCCGTCAAAGTGGGGAATCTCCAATGTGGGCAGTCTCCCTAACAAAGCCGGCGGGGTCGGTTTAACCTCCCCGCTCCAAGTCGGCTTTCCCCTACGGGTAGCCAGGAACCCTTCTGCTGACTCCGTAATTTGGTCAGCCAATTCGTACGCCTGGTCGACATCCCTTCTAAAGGTCTCCACTACGGCTTCATCCGCTGGAGGGTGTTCCAAAACGTACGCATGGAAGTCGACAACATGTCGCTCCAAACCTTCCATGCGCGCAGGCAACCCTTCATAACGGGTCAACAAAGCCTGTACCCGATCCGGCCGAACAATCAGGGCAGCCGCACCCGCGAGCCAACGCAATGCGGCTTGGACCTCGGCCTTTGCCGTAGCAAGCGGATTGGGAGCCATTTCAAACAAAAGCCTTTAATTCAAATTAACAAATTAAATTCAATTAAAGAACGCGCGGAAAGCAACAAAAACAAGCGTAAATAACTCAATAAATTCCGCGAGACCGTGTGGGGACCAAAGCTAAGGGCAACCGTTACAAACAAAATATTAACAATGTATAAATAAAAAATATTACAAAGTATACATACAAAATATCAGTGTGCAAACGGCCTAACTTAACTGCGACACAGATCCAAACTTATTAGCAAAACAAAATTATTACTACCAATTACACAATAAATCAACAAACAAACAGAATAAAATTATTACTGTGAATTATGTAATAAATCAACAACAAACAGAACAAAATTACGACTGTTAATTACGAGCTAAATCAACAAAATTACGACTATGAATTACGAGCTAAATCAACAAAATTACGACTATGAATTACGAGCTAAATCAAACATTCAATCACGAACTATTTGGTTCGTACAATACACGAGTTGACTAAAACAATAACAAAACATTAGTCATAAAAATAACTCGTAATTATTGATAACCGTAGTCAATGACTCAACAATGTACCTACCGGTAACTGTGGCTCAATAACAAAGCGAACTATTTGGTTCGTACAAATACACAAGATAATCGAGTCAACAATAACAAAACGTTACTCGTAAACATAACTGGCTGTATGGCGTATCATGCCTTAGCCTACTCCGTTCCTCTGAGCGGAAAGAAATGAGGCTGTATGGCGTATCATGCCTTTGCCTTTTCCGTTCGGAAGTACGGAAAGAAGAGAACCAAAAAAAAAAAAAAGGAAAGAAATGAACCAAAAAATAAAACAATCTACCTACAATTGTTTTCACATTTCTTACTTTGTAAAATATCGGATCCACACAATGATGGAGGTGGTCAGAGATATAATTTTACGAGTACCGACAACAACAAATAAAAAAACAAATTTTTGCAAATTAGCCTCTGAAGGCTACCAAAGTACTGGAATGATACTCTAATTAATCAAATTAGTAATTAGAAACCACGCTCTGCTACCACAAAGATGTAGGCGCGCCCCAGTACAGCGCGCCGATCTAGCAGCGCGTTTAGCGCGGCTTATGCAACAAACAAGGTCGGCTTATACCACAAGTAAATCAATCTCCGACCACACTCTGGTAAATCTACGGGACTTACCTGGGACTCAGCGTGCTCCGTCGCGAAGTGAAGTCCGGAGAATCGACGCGCGCGCGTCGATTACGATGACATCCGATGTCTTCAATTCACTGACTGTCCCATACCAGTCGACACACCAAGTTCCCTTAATAGGGCACCAAAGCTCACCAACGTAAGAAGTTATTTAGCAGTGTCAATCACGCCCGACAAAGTTCGCCAATGAAACCACGTTTCCGACTCAAACTCAACTCAATTTACAGACGGCGCTGTTACGTCTTATAGTTCAGGTAAATACTTCAAAACACGGGCAACAATCGCGACAAACTATCTAAAACGCGGCCGGTGGTATTTATTTCTCGAAATTCACTCGTCCGAACGTGCCATGCACACGAGCTTTTTCGTCAAGAAGTTCAAGCAACGACCCGCCGTACGCGGCGGGGTCTCAACACGTTGTCTTTTAATTTAAAGTTCAAGCAACGGACCCCGTACGCGACGGGGTCTCAAGACGTTGTCTTTCCTGAAATTTACTCGTCCGAACGCGCCACGCACGCGAGGATTTCGTCCAGAAGTTCAAGCAACGACCGCTGCCGGCGCGGTCCCAAAACGTTGTGTTTTAATTTAAAGTTCAAGCAACGGACCCCGTACACGACGGGGTCTCAAGACGTTGACTATAATAATGGCGGCCGCGCGTCGCCATAGACAATACTAATTACGCTAGCCCGTACCGGTCGGGGATCTAACAACTCGACTAACTAACAATCGGACCCGATCGATAAACTAGCGTAAACAAACAGTAAAATCAAGATACGATGGTTGCTATATTCAAAGTTGTTGTTTCTTTTTACATTGACATTACGTGAAAAATTAAAAAGTACTTAGTACCAAATAGTCCAGTACCAAGTAGTTTTACAATATCCGCCCTTAATGGAAATAAAAAGACAAAATAGTAATGCTAAACACAACAATAAAACATTAGTACCAGACTAAATAGACACAAAATATTAACCTACCAAAATTAAATATAAAAATATTCTACCTATTTATCAAACCTATATTAACAATGCCCCTAAGATTTTTTCACGCTTGGTTAGAACGTCGGCTGTCATTTTATCCGAAGTTATAAATTTTATGTCTATAAGTTCCTCCGTAACTTTTTCATGAATAAAGTCATATCTCCTATCAATATGTTTAGTTATTGCACCGTGCGCGTCTCTCTTTATGTTGACCACCCATTTCACATGGAATAACAAACAAGCGATGTATGTTCGTGCACTTTGACCTACAAATATGCCACGTGTTTGTACGCGATAACACCACTCTGCAGCATCCATTCCAAGGTCATACAAGATCATCGAACGTTAAAAAAAGTACTTTACAATCCAACTACCAGGACGAATTAGCAATATATCGATTGATCGCCTCAAACCCGCGTACACAATCAACACAGAAGATGATCCCAAGCATACCAACAGCGAGACCAATCAAGCACCTGCAACTACCATAGATGAGCAATCCAGCCTACTTCCAGACCCGCATACGAGGGAACAACTTACCAGATCAAGCCGGATCGTCAAGACGCCTGTGGAGCGTGGAGAGAGACGCCAGGAGGACTGTAGCAGATGCTACACATGTTCTTATACCCGCCGCGAAGGGTCGGCTATAAATCACACCAGGACCGCGGAAGTCATGGCGCGCGTCGCTGCGACCCTGACCCCTAGGGCGAGGGTTCCCATAAATCTCACCCTGGAAGACATCTGTCGACCATCGTCGTCATGTGCGTGAGAACCATAGCGAGTTATCTTGCACGTGAAGAGGAATTGGCGCGCTTTCTACACCAACCAATCACACGCCGCGGCCTGCCTCGATCAACGAATCAACATCAAGAACGCACTCGACACCCCTTGGACATTCGCGGGACAGCAAGCTGATTTGCATATATTATATATTTGAATTTTTTGTTTAATGTACTTGTCAGTACTAACCAAAATAAATATTACATTTAGTGTAAGCTTCTTAAGTCAATATAACAATTGTTTTAATGAAAGTTATTGGAAACATTAAAAACGTTTATTGTAGTATTTGAAAGGCACTAGACAGTATGGTCTTGTATAAAGAAAACCAATTGTAAGCTTCTTGTTCGCGTGATTGAAAGTCATATACTGGATTTTGCTTTCTCATGACAAATTTTGTAGTGTCCTATGAATCAAAGAAACAAAAAACTGTAACACTATCTACTATCTAAATTACTGAATGAGCTTGTACAATATGTAAATAAGCCACTGCATTTGTATAGTGATAACCAAAGCTCGATTAAAATAGTTTCTAATGCCTTGTTTCACAACAAGCTCATAAAACATATAGATTTCAGATATCACTATGTAAGAGAATATGTTTTGGAAGAAAAATTAAAAATTGAATATGTGTCAACTAATGATATGCCAGCTGATATACTTACCAAAAGCCTATATAAAAATAAACATTATACGTTTTTAAGTCTAATGGGTGTTTCAAAAGTGTAGTATGTGTCACGCAGATATTACTGTTTATATAAAGATTTGTTCTGTAAGGTAGAATTTAGTTTATTTTGTTAGGTCAGGGTGCTAAATAAATATAACAAAATAACTGTCCCGTTTATGACTCGTAGCACCATCTAGTGTCATTCATAGTTAAGCTTATTAGGCTGTATGGCTGATGATGATTGTATGTATGTGTACCTGCTGTGAATTAAAAGTAATAAAGTCAGTTGATTGCAAACTCCCGTAGCGTTTTAATAATAACATGTCATCACTGAAAGTGCCGTATGAAAAATAATCTGGAGTCTTGCTTACTCGTATAGGATATCGTCTTTCAGGACAAACAACGCTGGTATCATTTGAAGGAACTATAGATAGGTCAGTTTGTTCACCCAAATGTGAAGACTCTACGTCACCTTCATCACCCGTTTCATCGGTAGCGTACACAAAAACCTTAGCTTGCTCTACCGGGGCCATCTCTACGTCTTCTGAAGTAGGTGAAGATGAATTAAAAGAAGATGAGATAAAAGTTGCCAGTAGCAATGTTGTATCTGAAGAAGTTTGTGAAAACCAGTTAATGGCACTGGGTCTCATAACAAGATCATGCTGAACATGCTTATCCTTCAATCCAGAAAAGTTATTTTCAATAAACGTAATATCCCATGACTCTCTTCAATCTCCGAGGGTTTTCTGCGCTACGGAAATAATAAATCCTTGGATCGTCTATATATTCAACGAATACACATTCAGAAGCTTTCATATCTAGCTTAGTTCTCTGGTATGAAGGCACGTGAACTAAAGGTCGGGTTTACTCCCATACCACATTTCATATGGCGTCTTACCATAAAGTGCACGATCAGGTGACCTATTCTTTGAATAAACACTGGTATCAACAGCATCCTGCCAAAAAGCTTTCGACAGAGAGCTCTGTGCCAGCAAGGAACGGACCTTCTCCACAATACTACGATTGCAACGTTCAGCTACCCCATTTTGTTGAGGGCTATATGGTACAGATGTTTCATGTCGTGTATTTTCAAAATATAATCAGTAATAATAACCTTAAAATTGTTCATCAAAATATATAGGGTGAGATAAATAAACAATTAGAATTGAAGTTGTTCATGAACTGTAGTTTGAAATCGCCAACCCGCATTGAACAAACGTGGTGATTACGCTCAATCCTTCTCTGTACGAGAGGAGACCTGTGCCCAGAAGTGGGACAGCAAAAAGGTTGATAATGATGATGATGATGATGAACTGTTGTTATATTGATATTGTTTGTCTTACTGAACATTGGTTAAAAGCATCAGTTCATGCTCAGCTTTAATAACCATCAGATTGCTAGCTCATTCAGCAGAGTGAATATAATAAGGGGTGGCTCCCTAATAATTGTTCGTAACAATATCAAATTTAAAAAACGGGCTGATATTGTAAGCCTCTCTGTTGAGCGAGTTATTGAAATTGCTTGCATCGAGCTTGAGCAGTTCATTGTAATAAGTGTCTACAGGCCCCCATGTGCTTCCTATAATATTTTTGAAAAATATATGGAGGAAGTTTTATTAAAGACTTGTCACGGTAACAAAACAGTTGTTGTCTGTGGAGACTTCAAAATTAATGTTCTAGAGAAATCAGCTACAGTTAATAAATTTATGTCATTATTCAAGTCTTATAATTTGTACGCAAGATTATTTGAGCCGACTAGAATAACTGTCACAAATGCCACCTGTTTAGACAACATCTTTACTAACTTAAGACCTTCTGACCATTTAATTATAAATGAGTTAGACTCTGACCAGTTAGTTAGCTTTCCTCAGAAAAGTGACGTCAGAGCTCAAAGAGAACATGTGAGTTTTGTTCCAGTAAATGAAAATCGTTTAGGACAATTTAAAAATAATTTAATTAAAAAGCTACCGGGCTTGCCTTATCACAACAACCCAGATCATGCGCATAGTGTACAATTTAACCTGATTAATTGTGAATTTATGAAAGTTTTCACAAAAAAAAACATTGCCTGTTAGCGACCGCATTATATTTAGTGACTGGGCAACCCCAGGTATTTATAGAAGCAAGGTAAAAATGTACGAATTTTATCAGGAAAAAACATATAACCATGATGAAACATTTCAAGAATTTGTTAAATATTATTCAAAAACTTTTAAAAACACAATAAAACAAAAATAAAATAAAATCTTCTGGAAATTAAATCAAAATAACTCGGCAAATTATAAATTCTGAAACTGGAAGAACCAAAGTACAAAATCGCGATTTCCATCTTAACATTAACGATGAAGATATAAAGGTGGATTTGGAGGTAGCAACTGAATTTGAATTTCTTTTTACTAATATTTCAATAATAACAACAAAAACTTTGTCTTCTTCCTCCACTTGTGCTTACGCCATACTAAAAGAATGTGTTCCAGAATGTGACAAACACCTTGAATTTACGTTTGTGATTGCTAAAGATATTATAGAATCTTTTAAAAATCTTGATGTAAAAAAAACTGCCGATCATTGGGGTTTGTCAGTATATACTGTAGCTTCAATAATAGATGTTATCACACCTTTCTTAGCAATGGTTTTTAATTCTTGTGTCACATCTGGTATATTTCCTGATTTGAAACTTGGCAAAGTAATTACACTATTGAAATCTGGTAATCCCACGAATTTTCGGCCAATTTCGATATTATCAACTTTGTACCAACAGTGCCCGCCGAAGCCTCACCGAGGTCGGACGCAAGCCGCCTTTTCCGAAAAAATTCCCTCCGCGTTTGCGTTATCTAATAGGTCAACTTTTTAAAAACTTGTTTTGATTTTATTACAAAAAAATGTTAATAAAACACTATACAGAAAATTGATACCTTTACAATATCGACAATATTATTGGCATTCGAGTTTCAAATCATTTACTGCATACATTTATAAAGAAGCAGCTAATTATTTACAGTAAATTATTTCGTTTATGACGTAAAGTTCCACAAATTATTTACTTCAATATTTTTTTAAGCGCACCACAATACAAACAAGTTTGTCCGGACGTCAGCAGGTTAACTTACCCGAAATTGTGATATGTTTTCAATCAACCTTGAGCATTAAAGCTTTAGCAATGAAGTTGAAAATGAAATAAAGTAATCTGTGAGATTGTAGTAGCTTTATGTACTGTCGTCGAATTGAACAAATCAAATTGAACTTGATCAAACGATTATTTTGTTTGTTCAATAATTTTGATGTAGCGGATTACAAAATATCCTGTGAATTCAAGGTAAAATTAAAAAACAACGTAAAATGTAACAAACTAGATATATTTTGTATTGCAGAGCTTCAATGAGACCAAAAAAAGAAAACCAAAATCATACTAACTTCTATATCCGAATAATCAGTTGTTTGCGATATACATACATAATTATTTAAAGTTTATGTATTGGTGTGAAAAAATTACGGAATTATATTGTGTAATTACAATACCATTATCTGTAAGTATACATATAAAGAAGAAAAAAAATAGAGAAATAAATTATGAATAATGAAAACAGATTTAGGTAGGAGAAATAAAAAATAATTAACATATCAAAGATGATTCGTAATTATTACAACAGTTTAAAAAGGATAAAAATAAACACAGAAAATAAATAATTATTTTCAGGAAAAAAATTACGTGAATGTCATAGTGAAAAAATAATCAAATGTAAAATGTCAAAATCAATTGTATGTAATACACATACAATTGATTAGAATAATAATCATTTCACAATTAATTGTAGAGTGTATTTTAAGGTGGTTAAATTCTTTTCGTATTTTGAAACGAAATGTAAAATAATAAAGTTAATTTGATTACAAAACAAAAAGCAATTTTATTTTCTTCGTATCGGCTAGCTTGGCGGCCGGCGCGTGCGCTCGCTTCCTGAGTCTTTACGTTCGATACATTACTATTTAGCGGGGGGTGAGGTAGCGTGTTCATACCTACACACCGCACTATAAGCGGGCCTTAAGGGACAGAGCCGTCGAACTTCTGACTTCTTATCTCAATAATCGAATTCAGAGGGTTGATGTTAATGGCAAGAGATCTGCAGGAACTGTGGTCACCATGGGCGTTCCGCAGGGCTCAATTCTAGGTCCATTCTTGGTTTTAATCTATATTAATTACTTACCTCATCACGTGAGGGATAATCACAATATTGTATTGTTCGCAGATAACACTTCTCTTATTTTTATTAAAGTCAAGCGTCAGTTAGCAAACTTTGACGAAGTTAACAATGCACTTTCTAAAGTTGTCCATTGGTTTAATGTAAATAAACTTCTTTTAAATGAAAAAAATAAATAAAGTCATTAAATTTTCTACGCCAAATGTCAGGCAGCTAAGTACCAATGTTCAACTGAATGCAGTAGAGTTGATCCCTGTCGAGTCGACAGTTTTTCTTGGATTGACTATTGACACCAAGTTGCAAGGGTTCTCACGTTGAGAAGCTGTCGGGTAGACTCAGTTCCGCCCCCTTTGCTGTTAAGAAAATTAGACAGATAACTGATGTGGATACAGCCAGAATTGTTTATTTTATTTATTTTTATAGTCTTATGACTTATGGGATTCTTCTCTGGGGAACTTGTGCGGGCATCAATACTATCTTTGATTGACAGAAAAGGGCTGTTTGAGCGATTTACAACCTTGGTCTTAAAGATTCTCTTAGAGAAAAATTCAGAGAGGTGGACATTCTGACTGTAGCTTCATAGTATATATTTGAAAATCTTATGTATGTACATAAAAATATATCGGATTTTAAGAGAATGAGCGATATTCATAATATAAATACCAAACTTTGCAAAAAGGGGTATCATAAAATCATAGATTATTTAGAAGACAAAAAGCTTGGGACTGGGCTGCTCGCTTTGTTAAGCATTATTATTAAGCAATATGCGTAATTATATGGTAAATTATTGTAAACATTCTCAGTTTTAATGTCTGGACTTGAAGAAAGGCGATGATCCCTGAGTTTGTTTCGGCTATTTCTCCTTAGAGATAGTCAGTTAGGAATTGCCGCCTTCATCTAGTTTAGAAAAATAAATAAAAAAACATATGACGTGTAAAAGTGATCGGTGATCCTACATGCTTAGTAAACGATTTCATTTCATTTCATTTCGAATCTCTTGGGCCTGCAAATAGTCTGTCAACTTCTTATTGACATACTCACTCCCATTATCTGACCAAAGAGTTCGAATTTTAATGTCAGTCTGTCTCTCAACAAGTGTTTGGAAAGCACAAAAATACTTTTGAACTTCTGTCTTAGATGACATACAATAAAGGGTTATAAAACGTGTATAGTCATCTACAAAAATAATAAAATGTTTATTGCCTTTAAAAGATTCAGTAGCCAGGGCTTTACAAACATACGTATGGACCAATTCTAATGGTGACGAAGCCTTCTTATACTTTATCCCTTTGAAAGGCTTCCGGGCCTGCTTACCTTCTACATAAGGTACGCATGGTTCTTTATCAATCTCAGTATACTCCAGCTAGACATTTTCTGAGTTGATCCATACCAATACGGCAGAGGTGTCCTAAACGCTTACGCCAAAGCTGAAACTGGGCCAAATTCTAAACTGAAACACTTCGCGGCTTTACTGTACAATCTAAAGAGTACAATCTACTACAAATAGAACCATGTAAAACGGGACTATTTATAAAAGAAACATCATTAGAATTCTAAAAATTACAGCCAATACTATCAAAAACTACTGAGTGACCTGTCTCTACTGCTTTTTTAACCGACAGTAAAATACAATCTAGTTCAGGAACATGTACAACATTAAAAAAAATCCTTGAAATTGATATTTGTGTCAATCGTAATATATCCTAAAGAGACAGTCGGCAAACTGTTACTATTTGCGACAGCTATCTTCCCATTATGGATTTGGTTACTATCAAACAATTCAGCATGTGGAGTCATGTGAGTAGTCGCATCAGAGTCGATAATCCATTTCTCAGACATCTGAACATTAGGTACAACCAGTTCCGTGACACCATCCAAAGCCAATTTCGTGACATTTCCTGAACTTGAAACAACTAGTCCCTTATCCTTAGAATAACTTTCTGTAGAGTAACTCGCTTTTGCCCTTTTCTCCTTCTTTTTGAGCGGGCAATTAGGGCTCTTGTGCCCACTTCTTACACAGAAAGTAAATAACCTGTTTTGTTTGTAATGCAGTCACATCATCTTTAGTCTCCTTCGTCATTTCGCTCAACAACTTAGTCCACACCAAATCTGTTGTGACTTCAAAGCTTCCATTCTCAAACGCCATGATCATGGGCTCGAAGCGAGACGTCAGACCTCCCAATATAACAGCTGCCAGTGAGCTATCTTATATGATCTTGCCAATATCGACCAGGTCTAGTGCTGTTGTAGCCATTGCCGTTAAGTAAGCCTCTACGTCAGAAAAGACAGATAAGGAGTACCTGTACAACTTGCGTTCCAGTGTCAGTTTACGACCCAATCTTCGATCCTCGTAGGATTTTTATAGAGCATCCTACGCTTTATTTGCGGTTTTAGCTGGTCAAACAATCGAAATAGCAGCACCATCTACAGTAAGGCATGGTAACTAGGTATATTTTTCACCAACAATCTCTTTTTAAATTTGATTGTAAAATATACAGAGCCCCTCGAAAAAAGAAAATAAATATGATTGAACGACGTGCAACAGGAAGTTTACTGTATAATTATCACAAGGTGTAGATGCAAATGATGGTTGAATATTCATTTAAGACGCTCCACGTAGAACTGGTAAAACCTTACTTATTAATTTACTATTGGCGAAAGTAAGAAGTACTAACGGCATTGCCCTGGCTGTGGTGTTGTCGTCGGCGAAAGTAAGTAAAATAAGTAATTCATACTTACGAAGGTATCAGAATTTTTAGATCCAGCCATTAAAAACTGCATTGAATGCATATGTTGTATTGATGTAATTATTAACAAGAACTTTAAAATAAACATCAGGGTAGCTTTTGTTGTGCAGTATAATACGAAAAGAATGAACAAAACAATTTTAACAATGTTACTGAACGCAATATTAGAAATACATAATTATATTTAACAAGGACAAATAAAGGTCTATCCACAACTATCCGATGTCGTGCACTGGACGCGGAAAGACCTTGCATCGTCAGGGGCTTAAAATATGTAAAAGTAAGTATTTTACATGAACACCCATTCAATAATTTCACACACGTCAGTGTTTGGGCCTGCAACTGAGTTTCAACCTCCGTTTATAAGGATGTTAAAATATCTTAGCGGGTATTGGTCAGAGAATTGAAAATTCAACAAAGAGTTATTTCAGCATATTAAAAACACACTATTGGAGTGCTTTGAAAATCTATGAAAACCTGCTAGCCTGTGTATGTGCCACAGTCCTATCACGTCACGGCATGGTTCACGGCTCTGATATGTGTGGATAGACCTTAATGGTGAAAATACTATAATGGATGAAATTATGTGATTATCTGATTGCGGAAATGGTGAGGAGTGTAATGGATTTCTGATAAAAACAGTTAATGGTTACATTTGTTTACATTACGAGTAGCTCGTGATTACAATAATAACAGTCGAACAGGTTGATTGATCAAGTGAAGCTACGCTTGCCGCGTAAAAGATGTGAAAATGCGATCCTTTCGTAATATCACACATGGGGGTGTATACAGTGGATAGTAAACCCATAAGTCACCATTTCTGTTTCAGATACAATCCTATACTTACTGTTGTAGTTTAGAGGTAAGAGGAATTCATAGTTCACTCATACTCCATAGAAAAAGGAGGATCCTCTGACTTGTGTTTGGTGGGCACTTGTCTAACAGTTGATATCGGGAAGTTGTTTGAATGTTAGTTGCGCGGTAAACTCTGCTTGCGAGATGTAGAAATTTCGTGACGTTAGTATGATGCGTTGTTAGGATAGCACGGGGCTTTGTAGATATCACGACAGTGTTTCTTTTTTTTTTTTTTTGTTAAGATTTTTGTGTCATTTTAGTGATTATCGAGGCCACTGACTACGTCAATAAACTATTTACTTGCAGTCTGCCTATAAAATGAAATTATTTTTCAAAATGTGGGTAACAGTATACATCCCTGTCCAAATCTTTGAAAGAATAAAGATATGATTATTATGAAGAAATTTAATTAGGTATTCTAACTTTTTTGAGAAACTGTCATTACACGCAAGTGAATTCGCGGATGTGTTTTGTCTTTTGCATAAATGTTTCTTAATGCTAAACTCCATTCGGGGAAATACAAAGTATTCCGCACAAGTATCCTGCTACAATTAAGACTTACTTTCAATTTCCGAAGAACTGGAAAAAGAAGAAAGGATCATTTAACTTATATTCCCTAAGTGAAACAATGAAGTACATAAATGGCTTACATAAATTATATACTAATAAATATTGAATCATGTCAATCTATAGTAAATCTATAGTTTCTTTAACATACAATGTAGGGCAAAAAATTTTATTTGAAGCTTAAACACATCATGAGCCCGATAAAACTAACGGTTTTTTACTAATAACTTCATGAACTGAAATACAAAGAATGTTTTGTTTTGTTGTTGAAATCAGCGCAAACGTAGCGAGATATTCTCCATAGAAAAACGAAGGTCCAAAAAATTGGTAGACTGCGTCTGTAAAACTTAATGTAAATCTGTGGACACCCTGAAACCAAAAATTACTAAGTTAACATGACACGATTAAAACATGTGGGAACTGATCCCAATAGGGAATATTGGAATAAGCTCCCACATGTTTTAATTATATTATTCGCAGGATAATACGAAATAATAACAGGGTTCTATAGATATTTTTTTAAAATAAATCCTTGCAAAGTACTCTCGACCAGCTTCTATGCTTATAATGTTTCATACATCTGAATTAGTTTTCGAAATTCGTTGTCCAGTCCGTTGTAGACACTTCGTCTATAGATCTCTCGAACGCTGGCAGCGTATCTTTGAGAAGGTCAGGGCTATAACCCAGGTGATCCAGGTAAAATCCTGGGTCACACACCCATAGGAGATCACTGTGACTTTTTTTTTCTTAATAAGGCACGAAAAATTTTAGCGATAAAGGGAAAGCATCATTAACTACTAAACTCAGGGTTACGATTTTCAAGTGAATAGCTCTGCCACACTTCATATTTCCAATAGCTATTTTTAAAGGGAAATTAATATAACACTTTGTCCAAACCCTAGTTTGAACCTAAAATCCCACCTTACAACATTACAGTCCTAAACCTTAATTGGCATTTGTTAAGATACACTGAAGATCTCCAAAGGATTATATCTTATCTTGAACCACAGTTGAAGTAGCGTAGTATTTGTATCCTATGTAATTCAACAGTAATATACCTTTTTCAGGACACAAGTTCGAACATCTAAATGTGCTTTGAGCACCCCTGATATGAGACGGTTTGAGCACGGTTTCTCTATTGTGAATATCCATAGCAGTTTCTTGTAATCGTTCTTCATAGTATAAATGGCGACTTTCATCTGTAATCAAAAAGTTATGTTCCAAATTCACGTCTTTTCTTACGTAGATGGAAACAAAAAGCTAAGAGCCACTGTTCTTGTTTTTAAACAACCCTAAGCTGATAAGTTTTTTTGTGTGAGTATTTGGGTGAACTTGATTATATAGACACAGAAAAAGCTTTTAGAAATACTTCAATAACTTTGTATGTTAAATTGGTAATTTTTTTTTTTGAAAGAATCCCTCTCCACGGGCTCTAATGTTGTCAGGTGTCATTTTGCAGGAACTACCCAAATGTGGTTGCAGAAGTACACACACAAACAGATCTGTTCTTTGTATCATATAAAAATCTGTCTTGGTGTGCAGCACCGCCAAACCTTGGTAATAATGACAAGTTTCTTGGTTATTTTGGCTTTGGATTTAATGTACCGGCTTAAGTTTAGGTTTGAGGAAATCTTAACTTCTTAAAGTTGAAGGCACTCCAAGGATACATTCTGAAACCCAGGAGCCAAGGTGTACATACTCCATTTGGCGGTAAAAAGACCGGCGTGTGTAGTTGTGGCGTTGATTGCCACAAGATTGGCTTTGATCCATTCGGAGACTGCCTAAACTGCAACATTTGCACCCATAGCCTTTCTTTTGGATCGGATTGCTTCCTTACTAGCCCCAGCACTCGACAGTTAGCTCTCCATACTAGCTTTAGTTCTACATACATGCTGTGCTATCATCTGCATACGCATATGTTCCTGCCTGCGACGTGGAGGCCCCGGGTTCGATCCCCGGCCAGGTCATGATGGAAAACGATCTTTTCCTGATTGGCCTGGGTCTTGGATGCTTATCTATATATGTATCTATTATAAAATATAGTATCGTTGAGTTAGTATCCCATAACACAAGTCTCGAACTTACTTTGGGGCTAGCTCAAGCTGTGTGATTTGTCCGTATTTATTTATTTATTTATTTATATACAGCAGGAAGAAATTAGCAGAGAGAAAAGACCTAATTTAAGAGAAAGAATTTAACTATATAGCTTGATAAACTCGAAAATTGGTATAAATAACGCCTCCATGTCATGTTAAGTTTATATAAATAAATATGTAAATTCCCAATTATTTCGATATTAAACTTGAAACTTGTCAAGAAATAATAGAGAAAGTCGTTAAGCAGTGAATAAGCTCATAATTTACTAGTGCGCTTTGCTGTCAACGATTGCATCACTATATACGATCAGGCCGGGTCGCCGTTGAGGTGGGATAAGGTAACAGATAGTGATGGTACTTTCACTGTCTGTTACCATATCCCGCCTTAATGGCTAAATGATTTTCGATTTTGATACTAAGGTGACAAATGACTATGTCCAAGGACAATATTTTTAAACCTGCTACGCGACTGAAGACGTTGGCAAATTGGTAAAGGTAAGCAAAGTTTTTGTGACATAAAACAATAATAATGTGATACAGACTTCAGCAATCCGGACGGCTTGAGGGAGCGTGACGGTAACAGTTCCACTGTATATATACGGTTCACATTACAGTTTCACAGTCATATTAGCTAAATAATTTTCAGGGTGTAAGCATGTTTTTAAGTGTTTGATGTCAACGACATATGGGCCCTGGAAAAAATAAATAATATTACCCAACCATCGTAAGTCCTAATATTAGGCTTTAGACTAGGGAATAACTGCAGAGGTCAAACGATAAGGCTAATCTATGCTTGCTGCGGTTGCGATTTTGATCAGTTCATTTCTAAAATTCGCAATGCTACGTTAGCTACGTTTAACTGAACATATTCCAACTAAGCATATAATCTTTAATTGTGACTATTATACATGTCGGCGCAAGGCTAACATAAACCTTTAAAATATTTAGGATTTCCGGTTACTTTGATAGCAACCCCTGATTGAGGGTTTATCCAAACTTAGGTTTAAGAAAATAGTTATAGGTAATAGTAGTAGTAGTAATAGTTGTAGGTACGGAGGATGGGTCTGAGCAGTTATGTTGCGATGTGTGCCGGGTACGATGCGCCAAATGTTGTTGTGTTGGGAGTTTGGTAGTGGAGGGTCTTCAGATCAATCTTCCTTTGACGCAGCATCGTTGGCCTTATTGTTTGGTTTAACACAACTGCCGTCTTCCTTTCTATTTGCTCAGTTTTCCGAGTGAATAGGCTCTTAATAAACTACCGCGCTTTACTATCAATGATTGCATCACTGCTTACCAACAGGTGGGATTGCAGTCAAGCACTAGTTTATAATGATAATAAAAAAAAAAATATCTATAGTCAATCCATTTCATGATTAATAAGCGACATGCGTATTCTAAAGCATGTCGCTGGATGGATTTGGATTAATATTCGTTTAACAGATATACAGCCTCCGTAGCGTAGCGGTAGCGAACGCGGCCGCTGCGCAAGGAGGCGTGGGTTCGATCCCCGTGCTGTGCAAATATTTGTATGCATGAATATGAATATTTGCACTGGTCTGGTCGTGCCTCGGAAAGCACGTTAAGCCGTTGATCCCGGTTGCCATACCAACATCTAATGGCAGTCGATACGGGTTGTTGGAGCCCTCAAAAGTTCAACAATTGGTCTAATTGCAATGCTTCGATATCGCCTTCGGGTCGTGGAGGTCAGACGGCAGTCGCTTCATGGAAAATATCGAAGATTAGCCAAAATGAGCAGTTAGACTGGTAAAGCGGACCCCAGACTCCAAAGCCGAAAAAGCTTCGGATGCGACTGGGATTAACGCTGAGATGATAATGATGATTACGCATGAGAATAGATTTTTATTGGACCGAACCGAACTATACGCTGAGATGATGATGATTCGTTTAACAGATATAGTCTCTTGATAAAACGAAAAAGCATGGCGCATGTTTTAAATAAATGTTTAAACGTGTTAAGCAATGAATAATTAATTCAATGTTAAAATCAAGTGTTAGAAATGGTAAATGGAATTAGTAAATTGTAGTTTGTAACTGTAATTATTGTTACTTGCAAATTATTATAAAATGACTTGTAACAACAACGCCATGACGTTTTCCATAAAATAATTGACAAACGGCTGTGAACACAGATTGTCAACGAGAATTTTGATGAATATGTTGTTTTTCACTAGAATATCTTGTAAGTACGATTTCTGTAACCAATTGAGATGTTCGGGTTTATTTTATTGTGTTTGTGATCGCTGTTTAGTGAGAACAATAAAAATGTACGTAAAAACAATTAGTCGTATTCATTTTTGGTACATCTGAGCCTAGTGTTGGAGACAATGGTTTCTACGAATTCCAATGATCATGGTACACCGATATCAGAAGTGAGATTACCCCCACTTCCGACCGACCATCTGGCTGAGCAGTCTAAATAAAAATAAATCGCTTCTGTTAATGGGGTCTTGATGGAGATTTTCACTTAGATGTTGCAAGTAATGAATCACAGGTCCGTTCGTATGATGACACAACCAGATACACTCATAGTCAAAATAATTGCTGTGTTTTTGTCGTCTTACGATTGGGACACCAATGTTGAGATTAGACTGTAATGATCAAATGAATGAAATGATATTGAAAAAGGTCGGACATTTGTTTATTCATGGTTTCTTTGGCTCACGCGTCAATACCGCCGGAAATGGCTACCGTTTGGACTCAGCAACGTCGTATCATTCTATCAGCTTTGTATAAATACGGTACCAGGTTTGCCAGGTAATTCCTTAGGGCCCAGGCTCATATAGAACGCGTATTATTTGCCCTTAAAACGGCCGGTTTTCGACCACTATCACTATGAAAATGCCATTATAATTGGTTATGGGTTCTACGAATTCCAATGATCATGGTACTCGGTTATACAATATATAATTATTGTCTTTTACGGTAGTCCTATTTAGACATCAGAAAGCTAAAAGAATATTAATAAAACTATTTCAAACTTACGAATGTATCTGAATTTTTTGGTCCCGTCATTAAAAAATTTAATGAATACACATATTGTGATAAAGTTATCAATATATAGAAGATTAAAATAAACACCACGATAACTTTGCTTTGAGGCATTATACGAAAATAACGAACCCAATAGTAATAGTTTCAAATGCTACTTGAACTAAAGTTGAAAATAAATATGAATTTAATGTAAATGATGATGAGAAACTGAATTTAATATTAATGACAATTTAATAAGTGGAATGGTGTACAAATTACTCAATTACGGAAATGGTGAATATTATAATCTGTTCTTGATACAAAACTATATTATTGTTTTATCCCCTACATATTTAGCAACTAAATTACGCGATATTGAATAAAACAAGCATAGAAATTATTCTTCGAAAAAAACATGTCAAAGACTAAAGTCATGTCTAAGAATGTCAAACAAAACATTGTGTACAGGATGTCAACATTGAATTTTTGCCCAAATACATCTAGAGAGAGAGGTAGTTGTGTGTAGTTCTATGGGCCCTAGTTGTTTGAATTAAAGGAACTATGGGACAACGAAAGACCTCATGAAAGGAGAACTACCAATTTGCCATAAACGCCAATTAAAATGAATATGTGCTTTCAACCTATCCTTTCATAATATATGGCGCAAATCTAGTATTTAAAAGAAACTGAAATAGTGCAAAAATACCTGTTACCATTGAGTAATTACTGAATCAGTACAATGTCCAGATACCTGGGCAGCGGTTAATTAACCCAATCTGGCCTAAATAGCTAGGCAAAAGTGGGCATTAGGAAATAAATACCCACGCCCGCAACTTCAATTTAGCGATCGGGACTCTTGGCTTAATTGCTTGAGTTGAGAGTGATAATGTAAGTATATGAAAAAATGTTAATGTTAGTGGCCAGGGTAAATTGTGTAATTTTTGTATTTTTTTTTTTCATATAAATAGGTGAAAAATAACAAGTCGTCAGTAATTTGAAAGAATGGCCATGGCAACGTAATAAACGACGTTGTTAAAACTGTCGTTATATTATAAATACTGTTGACACAGTGAAACTGACTTGGACATTTGGTTGCAAAAAACGTGACTGTGTACACTTCATTGCAGATTTTGCTTGGAGTCTAAAAATTATGGATTAATTGTGTGAGCAGTTCCATTAAACTAAAAGGTAGTGATAACGAGACAGCGGATAGGACAAATACAAGGGGAAAACAGTCAGATGAAGAAAAGGAGAGGAAGAAGAAATAGTTGCATAATAAAAAAAACCTAAATAAATAAAAAACGTAAACAAGCATTATTTGTAAATTTAATGTACATTAAAATTCATCTTTATTTTTTTCCTTTTTTGGATAACAAAGTATTGAATTGGGCACAAATTACATTGCCTTGTGTTGCGATAACGTTTGCTTTGAAAAAATAGTAGTAGATACGTATTCTCAGTGAAGTTAGTTTAGAAGTAGTAGAAGTAGAAGCGACTGTAAAATCATAACTTTCCCTTTTCACAGTATATTTGACCCTTTCATGATCCTAAAGAAGATACGTAGGGTACAAAGCTGCGAAAGCAAGTTGAGATTCGAATGGCTATGTTCACATATAAAATTATTTTCTTCAACAGTCAGTGGAAAAGTTATAGTTCGGCATAGTCATTTGGGGCAGGAGACGTTACTCGCTATAAGGGCCAGCTTCCGCTTTTGTAATAATGTGATCCGGTAACTGTCTCATAGCAGTACAAACACCTCTCAGCGTAGAACAAATGCCTACCGAGCTCGCTCTCCCTTCTGGATAAAATCCTTGGTGCTTTGTAAAAGAGTGCTGAATCTTGGGATGGTAGATAATAATATATTATATTGTATTCAAAGCATATATACATACATACCTGAGGAACTACACAATTATGCATACGAGTATTACGAAAATATCTATTTATTTAAACTTCATGCGCAAAAAAATACCATTACACAATGGCGGTCTTAATGCCGTAGGCATTTTCTACCAGTCTACCTTAAGGTGATGCAGAATCAAAACACGGTAGGTGCAAAGATATAAAAGATATTAAAGTTTAAAAAGAAATAAAAAAATATATAATAAATACATATATACAAAATATAAACTGTAGAGAGAGATAAAAAAATGTAGATAGAGCAAAATAATAAATTGCATGTTTGACGAATCTGCCAATTTCTTGCGTAAGTATTCCCGAGCTTTAACTTTAAACATTTATCGATACACATGTATCGACTGGTCAACATCCTGATATTCTGAGGAAGATCATTCCAAAAGATAACGGCCTGGACAAGAAATGAAGATTTAAGAAAACCAAAGCGGTGAGAAGGACATCCTAGAAGACAATTATTGGAAGAACGAAGATTTCTATTATACGCAGAGCATAAATATTGAATATGAGAAGATAAGAAGGAGAACAAGGTTTGTGTAGGAGTGAAAATAAGGTCGTCAAAGCCCTTAGAGCTCTGCGCTGCCTGATGGGTAGCCATTTCAAGATAGACCGGTGAGAAGATACATGATCGTACTTACGAAGATAAAATACGAATCGAATGCAGTTATTTAGAAGTTGGTCAAGTTTATTGAATAGATCTACATTCAAAATTGCATCATCCCAGCGATAATGAAATGCTGACATGGCTTCAGTTTGTAATTCCACAAAATATTCTTTTTATGTCCTATAAAAGTCCACATACTGATTTTGTAACGTATAAAAATCAGAAAAATTAGTAAACGATATAAGCTACATCTAGCGGCAAATTGTGAAATGAATTAATGAGAGGTGCCAAGGGTTCGTCTATATGAACATTCATTAATTCTGCGTTGCTTACTAATCGATTTTTTAAGAAAATAATAATTTAAATTAGAAGAAATGAATTATATATGCATATATCCCAACTAATATTATAAATGCGAAAGTGTGTTTGTTTGTTTGTTTGTTTATTTGTTTGTTTGTTTGTTTGTTTGTTACCTCTTCACGCTTAAACTACTGCACCGATCATCACGAAAATTTGCATACACATAGTCTAGGGTACGGGGAAGGATATCACATTTTATCCCGGAAGAAAGTAGCTACTGTTCCCGTGGGATCGAAATTAACGCGGACGGAGCAACGACGGGCGGAGCCACGGGCAAGAAATAACAATATAATTATTTAATAATATTTAATATTTGCATACACATAGTCTGCGGAACGAGAAAGGACATAGGACACCTTTTATCTGTTCCCGTGGGATCTAAATTAACACGGGCGGGCTACTAACAGTGTAATTATTTATATGTTTGTTACCTCTTTAACTTAGTCTGTGGTACGGAGAAGGATATAGGATACATTTTATCCCGGAAGAAAGTATCTACTGTTCCCGCGGGATCCTCTTTAACTGTTACCTCTTTAACTGTTTTCTTCACGCTTTATCTACTCAATAAATCTTTTTTTCACATGTACAACGTGTTAATAAAAAAGCGCAAAATGAGAAAACCGTTTCTCCCTTTGGGGTCACTGACTCCGGGAAAAATACTTAAAAGTTCAAATTCTCAACTTCATTTTCAGGACGGCGGGAAGTATGGATAAAGTAACGAATCGACTTGATTTTTGGCATACAGTTAGTTGAAAAGATGGAGAGTAACATAGGCTACTTTTGGTCCCCAAAAAACATCAAGTTCCCAAGGGAGATTACTGGAATATTTGTATGTGTACACCAAATATCCATACTATTATAATAAATGTGAAAGTGTGTTTGTTTGTTTGTTTGTCCTTCCTTCACGCCGTAGCTAAGCAATCAATCGACCTGATTTTTGGCATAAAGTTAGTTGAAAAGATGGAGAGTAACATAGGCTACTTTTGGTCCCCAAAAAACATCAAGTTCCCAAGGGAGATTACTGGAATATTTGTATGTGTACACCAAATATCGTCCATATATATAACCTAATAAAGTAACGAATCGACTTGATTTTTGGCATACAGTTAGTTGAAAAGATGGAGAGTAACATAGGCTACTTTTGGTCCCCAAAAAACATCAAGTTCCCAAGGGAGATTACTGGAATATTTGTATGTGTACATCAAATATCGTCCATATATATAACCTAATAAAGTAACGAATCGACTTGATTTT
Organism: Sesamia inferens; assembly: GCA_037179545.1. Classification (NCBI taxonomy): domain Eukaryota; kingdom Metazoa; phylum Arthropoda; class Insecta; order Lepidoptera; family Noctuidae; genus Sesamia; species Sesamia inferens. The sequence continues at coordinate 8,723,648 of CM073929.1, read as the reverse complement.
TGGCATACAGTTAGTTGAAAAGATGGAGAGTAACATAGGCTACTTTTGGTCCCCAAAAAACATCAAGTTCCCAAGGGAGATTACTGGAATATTTGTATGTGTACACCAAATATCCATACTAATATTATAAATGTGAAAGTGTGTTTGTTTGTTTGTTTGTCCTTCCTTCACGCCGTAGTTAAGCAATCAATCGACCTGATTTTTGGCATACAGTTAGTTGAAAAGATGGAGAGTAACATAGGCTACTTTTGGTCCCCAAAAAATATCAAGTTCCCAAGGGAGATTACTGGAATATTTGTATGTGTACACCAAATATCGTCCATATATATCTATACAAATATTATAAAGAGGAAAGGTTTGATTTTTTGTTTGTTTGTTTGTTTGTATGAATTGAATAGGCTCCGAAACTACTTGGCAGATTTGAAAAATTCTTTCACTGTTGGAAAGCTACATCATTCCTGAGTGACATAGGCTATATTTCATTTTCAAAAAAAATAGGCATCCTTACTAAAATTACGATAACGTAATCCAAGGTGTGAAAAAAATATCAAAAAACTACCTTTCATCGCGTGCGCTGCGAAAACTATTGATGATAGAACAAAATGATATACTACATTTTTTTAGAACACACCATTATCTACAAAAAATCAGCGGCAGCATATCTCTAACTATTACAGTCATGTCACAATAAGCGTTTTTTTTTTGAAAAAAGAAATTAATATACCACCGCTACAAAAAGCTCTTTAATTGTACCTTGGTATTAACCCTTATCAAAATAAATGATGTATTATTTAAGACTGCTTCAATATCTTTACATTACTTTTTGAATTATTCGATTCTGACAATCCATTCAAAAGATATCACGAGTTAAAAAAAATTAAAAAATAAACTGTATTCGGCTAGCTATGCGTTGTAGGCGTCACTCGGGCAGGGGTACGGGAGGGGGGTTAAGATCACGAAATAAACTTGCCGCGACCGCGAGGCTCACTCGCGCGGTCGGCCCCCTACGTGATGGACGTGTGCGGAATTTACGCTTGATAATAATTCGTTTAATAAGTAACTAAACCGATTTAAAAAGTTCTTTTCAGAACTAAACCCATTTATATAAAATATTGTTCACTTGGTTATCCATACTAATATTATAAATGTGAAAGTGTGTTTGTTTGTTTGTCCTTCCTTCACGTCGTAGCTAAGCAATCAATCGACCTGATTTTTGGCATACAGTTAGTTGAAAAGATGGAGAGTAACATAGGCTACTTTTGGTCCTAATAAAACATCAAGTTCCCAAGGGAGATTACTGGAATATTTGTATGTGTACACCAAATATATCCTTACTAATATTATACATCGGAAAGTGAGTTTGTTTGTACCACTTTCACGCCGTAACTTCTGAACCGATTGCTTTGAAATTTTGCAGACGTAAAGTTAGAAGTCCGGATTAAATTATAGGGTACTTTTTATCGCGAAAAAATTTGACATTCCCGAGAGAAATCTAAAAAGCGCGATATAACCGAAGTTAACGCGGGCGAAGCCGCGGGCGGAAAGCTAGTTAATATAATAATGATAAAAAAGTTTTTTTCTTGATATGCAATTAGTGTTGAACTTTAATATTGTAAAATAAAAAACACAGTCTGTGGTCGTGAGAGATGACGTCTATGGACTTTGAAGTAAACCAAGGGGCTACGGTCTATTTTTGGTAGAGAAGTTTTTTTGATAAACTCTGATTTAATTAAATACTAAAACATTAAATGTCGCGTGAGCGGAAGGGAATCGGCCCCAAAATGAAGGACAGTGTTAGAGATCGGACCACGACATGTACCTATGTGTATAAAGTAGATAGAACGCTTACTGTAATGCCGTTGGAAATTACATTAAAAAATTCACATATCATATTTTCTTGTTAACAGGGTTCAATTAACTATTGTAATAGTTTATTATAAGTATTTTTAAAGAAAATAAGGTCTCCAAGAGTCTAGGTCTCTCTCAAGAGTTATATACAGCTGTGTGTAGGCCTATTGATAGTTTGCATCAATGAGGTGAGGCAACAGGCACATGTTAAGTCTATAAGTATCACAGAGGCTGGAGATCCTGTCTGCGATGTCAGGTCCATGGATTGATCTACATTGGGGAAATACTTGGGCACTTACATGTGGGGCGAGCTTCTCGAGAAAAATGGGGAAGAGATTGTCGTCTCCTTAGATGTCCAGAAGGCCTTCGATCGGGTGTGGCACGCTGGTCTTTTGAGTAAGCTTAAAGCGTACGGCATTTCTCCTGGCCTGACTGACTGCGTAAAAGACTTCTTGGCTGAATGGTCCTTCCGAGTTGCTGTCGACACGTATGTTCATCGGAGCTCATGTTGACTAATGTCATCCTCAAGGGTCAGTTCTCTCTGCAACTCTGTTTCTGCTGCATGATTATGTGCATAAAAAAAATAATCTGTTGATGCCAGGTATCTATGAGTATGCAGATAACATCACAATTGTTGAAAGATACCTGCCTGGTACTCTGGCTAGTAAGGAATCAATCCGGTCTGAAAGAAAGGCTATAATAGTGAGTGTTGCACCAGAGGCAGTCTCCGAATGGATCGAAGCCAATCTTGTAACAATTAATGCAGCCCAAATACAAGCTTGTCCATTCACTGCCAAAATAAGCCCATTCACCTTGGCTCCTACTTTTCGGAATGTATTCTTGGAGTGCACTGACCACCCTCAACTTTTGGGAGTTGAAATGTCCTCGAACCTTAATTTTGGGCAGTTCATTGAGTCCAAAGCCAAGGTGACTGCCAGGTAACTTGACGTTATTGCAAAGGTCCGGCGGTACTCCACACCAGGACAATGCTGTACAAAGCACAGGTCCGGTCGTGTGTGGAATACTATAGCCACATTAGGGCTGATATTGCAAAATGATACCTGGTAACAGTTCAAGTCCGATTATAATTTAAGTGTCTTCAAGGCTAGAGTGACTTGACTCTTAGTAAACTATCGCGCTTTACTATAAATGATTGCATCACTGCTTACCATCAGGTGGGATTATGGCAAGCACTAATTTACATTATAATTATAAAAAAAAAAACAAAAATCTCCAGATACCTGAGAGGCGGGTAATTAACCCAATGTGGCCAAAAGTCGATGTTAGGAAATAAATACCTGCGCCCGCAACTTCAATTCAGCGATTGGGACACTTGGCTTAATTTCTTGGACTGTGAGTGGTTATGTTAATATATGAAAAATATTAATGTTAGTGACCAGGGTAAATTGTGTTAATTTGGAGAGAGTTTTTTCATCTAACCAGTGAAACCTAAACAGAAACCAATGATGTGTAAAAAATAGTAGAGTAATTTACGTACAATTGATACTGATACAAAACAGATCACAATATTCAAAATTAACCAGTCACTCGCCGTTATACATTAATTACATTGCAGATTTTGTTTGGAGTCTAAAAGAATATAGATTATTTGTGTGAGAGGTTCCATTAAACAAAAGAAGTGACTGATAACGTGACAGCGGATAGGAAAAATAAAAGAGGAAAACAGTTAGAAGAAGAAAAGGAGAGGAAGAAAAAATAGTTGCGTAAAAAAATCTAATTAAATAAAAAACGTTAACATGCATTATTTTTAAATTTAATGAACATTCACATTCATATTTAATTTTTCACTTTTTTGGATAACAACGTATTGAATTGGGCATACATTACATTGCCTTGTTTTACAATTACGTTTGCTTTGAAAGAATAGTCGCTATAGAAGAAGGAATCTCCTAAGAATCGATACGTATTCTTAGTGAAGTTAGTTTTGAAGTAGTAGTCATCCTGCAAAGAATAACAATTTTTAATCCCTTGAAAGTGTGTCCTCAAGGCGATCCATACAATGGTGACACCTCGACGTTTCCGCCTGATCTGGAACAGGAACCTGCCGAAACAACAGTGTCCGGTGAGGACCTGCGTCAGGCGGAAGGTGAGGGGCAGGACGCATTACTTATTATTGTAGTGCTAACTAATTTAGATACTGTCGGAAATAAATTATTATTATTACTTACTGCCCTGGAAACTGTCCCATTGTAGTACAAAAACCTCACAGCATGGAACGAATGCCTACCGAGTTAGGTCTCTTACTAAAAGGGTACTGAATCTTGAGATGGTACCATAATAATAGTGTATTAAGTCAGTGTTCTCAACTGTGTGTAATTAATAATTGTTTTCCTGGTGCCAGTATGAGCCAATTGATTAGCAATATGAAATCGACAAAAATATACCCCGGTTCAACTATTATATTATTATATGGGGATAGTTTGAATGTCAGAAAAAGGGAAATTATTAAATGTGTGGATTTCATGTTGCATCTTGGTGAGGCCAATGATTGTAAATTTATTTTTTCTGCCTTGCCTTATTCCCGTTATTTATCCAGGGAGCAAAACAGGCATATTTATAATTTAAATATGTTAATTTATAATAGAACTTGTCATCACAGTGACACCATTTCATTTTTTGACTGTAATCAATTTATGTCTGATTATAAGTTGACTTATTATGGTATGTATTTGTCACCTAGTAGTAGGAGACAGATTGCGGGCCTTTTGGCTTATAGTATGCGAAGTGACACTGGTACTTGTAGTGTACCTTCGATTACTGTTAGTAGTAATACTAATGATTCTTTTGACACACCTTGTAGTTTAAACTATTAGGTGCGACAATGGGTCAGCTGCCTATGTTGAATGTTGTACATCAAAATATGCAGGGTCTGTCCGGCAAAGAGCTAGAGTTAAGTTTATTTTTAGAATATTATGATGTTCAGGTATTATGTTTGACTGAACACTGGTTGAAAGAACATGAAGTAGTGTTTATCAATATTGATAATTTTACCGTGCAAAGTGCATTTGTGAGGAAAAGGGCTATTCGCGGTGGCTCTTTAATTCTTGTTTCGAACATGTTGAAGTGTAAGCAACGTTTAGATTTAGTTAATCTTTCTATTGAGCGCACTATTGTGTTGTCTTGTGTTGAACTTGAGCGATACATTATAATTTGTGTTTATAGGCCCCCCTCTGGGGTCAACACGCCTGACTGCGACGTGGAGGCCCCGGGTTCGATCCCCGGTCAGGTCATGATGGGAAACGATCTTTTCCTGATTGGCCTGGGTCTTGGATGTTTATCTATATATGTATCTATTATAAAATATAGTATCATTGAGTTAGTATCCCATAACACAAGTCTCGAACTTACTTTGGGGCTAGCTCAATCTGTGTGATTTGTCCGTATATATTTATTTATATTTTATTTATTTTAATGGAGGATGCACTTAATAGGTTGAAATCGAGTAACAAAAGTAGTATTTTATGTGGAGATTTCAACATTGACATTTTAGAGGTTACTCCTTCAAGTATTAGACTTCTCAATCTGTTTAGGTCTTATAATTTAATTAACTTGTTTTTTGAACCTACGCGTATCACGGCATCTTCGTCAACCTGTCTTGATAATATATTTAGTGATAGTAATGCCGATAGTAAATTTGTATTAAATGAGCTAACATCCGACCACTGTGGCTTATTAGCTAACTTTCCCATTCAATTCCATAAAAAGCCGCATATGCTTCAATGCAGGCCTTATACAGCTAGTCTCTGCAAAATGTTTAAAAATAATGTGGCTCATAATATGACACGTTGTGCAAATGGAGTACCAAATTATTTTCAAGACCAAAACAATTAAGCTTAATGGATCGTCTGTTGGATTTAACCAATGGGCTACTCCGGGTATTTATAAAAGTAGAGCGAGACTATACGAGCTATATGGTAAGAAAAAATACAGGTTTGAGGTTTACCCTTTCTAGAGTATATAAAAAAATATTCAAAATTATTCAAAAGAATTTGTGTTTCTGCTAAATCAAAATTTCTAAGCGATACAATTAAAAATTCAAATAATAAAGTAAAAACCACTTGGAAAATTATTAATAATGAAACTGGCAAATCACATTATATACTTTGTTAAGCAAATGCATTTTTTCATACATATGGAGCAACAGATTAGTAGTATGATCAAGATTATTTAAATTGATAGCAGTAGTGTGTTAGGTACGCAAATAAAGTGCAGTGCAGCTCATAAGCTGAAGAGGTAATATGAGTCAATTATTAAATACACCAATATTTTTATGAATTACAATACAACACACACAAACAGCTAAACTTAATAATTAATATATAATTTAATTTTTTATTAAAAAAAAAATTGTGACATATGTCACTACCCTCCACTAATAATTTAGCTGTTTATGTGAGTTTAAATGTTTGTAAACGCACCCACGATACATGAGATATTCCTAGTGCGGGGCAACGTTTTTATAAAAAAGAAAAACAAAATTATCCCTTTTTCGTGGATTCCTTTAATATGCCAGTGGGCCAGGCCTGGAACGACTACCTGTAAGTAATACAAATTTCTCTTTGTTATGGGAATCGGACTCACGCCCAGTCACTGCGCCAACCGTGTCATCAACCATTTATTATATGATTTTGTATGATCATTTTTATGGTATCGCATTTGAAATAGTCTTTTAATTTTTTATACGGACACATGATTCTCTGTGTGTTTGTTATTCTAGCACTCGTGGTTTGCAGTTAATAATTAGCGTCTTTTGAAAAGTGTCTTACTAATATCTAGATTATTTACATAATTGTTTGAATTTTTATTCATGGTTAGTTCCAAAGAAGTAGAACGGGAAATAAAATTTAAAATAAGAATTGTTAAAACCAACATTATACACCTGCATATTCTGTACATGTTGTGTTTAATATGAATTTAATTATACCATGATTTGTAACTTAATGTTTTTAAAATGGATCTCTCATGTAATAGAAAAAAAAAAAAATTGATGAGTCCGCAATCACCGGTTCAATTTATTCGCTGGCGTATTTCATTGCCATGAATTACTTATAGATCAAGTAAATGTAACTTCATCAGAGATTTCTAATTTTGGAGGAGTGATTGTAATAGATTGATAAAAGGCAAACTTATATTGATACAAATAGCAAAATGTTCAGTTATCAATGTTAGGCTTGTGTTTTGAAAGTTATTATTAAACTTCTTCCATTCACAATAAGCAGATTCTTGCTTTAGAAACTTTTTTGGTTAATTGAAAGATTTTTAGGTTTTAGGTAACCAATAGAATAGACCATTCAAACAGAGGATTTTTATATAGACTAATTCTGGGTCATTTAAGAATACAACCAAAATGAGTTTTCTGGAATCTTCGACTTTAAATTGCGCTTAATCGTTTTAAATTTAAAAAAAAAAATTAAAGACCAATCCCATGCACGATAGCGCCAAACTAAACATAGTGTAAAGGCTGAGCACTGTGTGGAAATTGAATTTCAATATGGATGTTTCTAGTGAGGCCATCAAAAACAAATTACTTAACGCACCGAAAACACCTGAACTTGCAACTATTGGGCAATGAAAAAGCTCATGAAAAGAGAAGTAGCAATTTTCCTTAAACCAAATTGAAATGAACATGTGCATTCAAGCTATCCTTTCATACAGCGCTCAAATCTAGTATTTAACAGTTTGGGAGAGGAATTACAGTGAAAGCGCAATACAATAAAAAAATAAAAAAAAAAAATGAGGCATTACCAACACTGTAGGGGAAGCTAGGGTTCCTGCGTTACTTTGTGGCGAAGTAACATCCACAGCGGAGTTCTAGCCACTTCGAGCTACCCACATTTCCGTCGTCCTCCCTACGATCCAACGCGACTGAGTAATCACTTGTCCGCCATCACTAATACATATTGCAAATGCTAACGGCACAGGTTAAAAGACCCTAGATCAGAATCATCTCACTAGGGAAGGAAACCGAAACAAATCCGAGCAACGTGCTCTAAGGTAGCAGTCCCACCAGTGTGCTAGGGTATAGTGGGCTAATCACTAGTTTATCAAAGGCCCCAAAACCGATTAAAGAAACTGAAACAGAGCAAAAATAACTACTACTATTGAGTTATTATTGAATCAGTACTGTTATAATATACAATGCTCCTAAACGACAACCCTAAGTAAACTGCTAACCATGCATCAGTTGTTTACTTGGTTTTTACTGAGACTCGGTGAGGTACTGACGTCAATCAAATGTTTCGTAAGCACTGTCGATGCACATAGTTCAGTTCGGCTTAAGGGTTTGATGTGGCCACATCCTATTTTGATCGGCCAATTTTGTAATCCTTTCTTTAAAATATATTTCCAGTTTGTAATAAAAGTGTTTTTTAAAAAGACTCCATCAACCCACCCCATAACATTACAATCCACAGACACCTCAGTGGCGGTTAATTAACCCAATCTAACCTTACTAGCCAGTCAAAGGTGTATGTTAAGGAATAAATCGCAATCAATTCAGCGGTCGGGACTTTGGCTTAATTGCCTGGGCTGAGATAATGATGAATATGAATGATTTTAATGTTAGTGACCAGGGCAAATTGTGTAATGTTAGAGAAGTTTTTCGTTTAACAAATGAATAATAAAAAGACATCAATAACTTGGACGAAATATAATATAATACATTGAAACTGACTTGAAGCAATGATTGCAAATAAACGTGACTATGTACGTTTCTTGCAGATTTTGTTTGGGGTCCAAAAGAATATGGATTAACTGTGTAAGTGGTTCCATTAAAATAAAGGGAGTGACTGATAATGTGACAGCGGATAAGGTAAAAGAAAGAGGAAGACAGTAGAATGAAGAAAAGGAGAGGAAGAAGAAATAGATGCGTAAAAAAATCTAATTAAATGAAACACGTAAACATTTATCATTTGTAAATTTTATGTACATTCACATTGATCTTTATTTTTTCACTTTTTTAGAAAATAAAGCATTGAACTGGGCACACATTACATTGCCTTGTTTTGCGATAACGTTTGCTTTAAAATAATAGTCGCCATAGAAGAAGGAATCGCCTAAAAATCGATACATATTCTCAGTGAAGTTGATTTTGAAGTAGTAGTCACCCTGCAAAGAATAACAATTTTTAATCTTATGAAAGGTAAGCGACTGTAAAAACATAACTTTCCCAATCCCTTCATTCCTTCGGTGTCCCTTTCATGATACTAAAGAAGATACGAAGGCTACAAAGTTGCCAAAAGTAAGTTGAGATTCGAAGAGCCATGTTCACAATTTTTAAGCTAGCATAGCTTCTATCGCGGCCTTGAGCGTGGAAACTGAATCCAGAAATTCCGTAACGAAAATAACCTAACACCCCACTCCGACCGGCACAGCGGTGCGATGTTAAAAGCCGTGCATCGTCTAACGTCGTTTCAGTTCGGCAGTCTTCGGCACGGTGTGTTAGTGTGCGTGTGACTGCATCTTTTGATAAAAAATTATAGATTATCAAAAAGAGCGTGCATAGTGCAGGACACGAAGTCAGTTCTACACATTCGACAAGTTAACGATTGTCGCGATGTGCTATAGTTCTTTACGACGCGGCCGACATCAATTTTATGATATTTTGACTTGGTGTCGTAACAGGGGTTTTTGGGGATACTGATTACTAAAATGACGTCATTTTTGAAATCCAAGATGGCCGACATCACATTTCATGAATTTTTGACATGGGTGTCGTGACAAGAGTTTTCGGGGACGCTGATCACGAAAATGACGTCATTTTGAAGCTATTGCATAGCTTCTATCTGTTTATGAAAGTAGAACATAAAACATTGGATATAAACGTCGCTAAATCGCCCCCATATTTCGCACACTTTTGATGACGTTATTGTTAAAACAAATACAAAAAAGAAAATAGCTTGAAATAATATAAAAGAAAAAAATAGAAATGAAAAAAAAATCATAAATAAAATATATAAATGATTATAATTGCATAAGTTAATAAAAAAAATGCTATGCAATAGCTTTACCGCGACAGTCCCCGAGTACCACACGTTATTTTTTTTAACAGTCAGTGGATAAGTTATAGTTTAGCGAGTAATTTGGGACAGGACACATTACTCGCTGCAAGAATCAGCTGCCCCTTTTATAATAATGTCATCCGGTAACTGTTCCATTGCAGTACAAACACCTCTCAGCAAAGAACAAATACGTACCGAGCTCGTTCTCCCGTCTGGATTAAATCCTTGGTGCTTAATAAAAGAGTACTGAATCTTGGGATGGTGGATAATAATAATATATATATATATATATATATATATATATACGGACAAATCACACAGATTGAGCTAGCCCCAAAGTAAGTTCGAGACTTGTGTTATGGGATACTAATTCAACGATACTATATTTTATAATAGATACACATATAGATAAACATCCAAGACCCAGGCCAATCAGGAAAATATCGTTTTCTATCATGACCTGGCCGGGGATCGAACCCGGGGCCTCCACGTCGCAGGCAGGCGTGTTGACCGCTGCGCCACGTAGACCAATATATAATATTGGGATAATATGTATATTGTATTCAAAACATGCATACAAACCTGAGGAACTATACAGTTGTGCATATTACGAAAACATTGTTGCATCATCCCAGCGAACAAGAAATGCTGACATGGCTTTAGTTTGTAGTTCCACAAAATATTTTTTTTATCTCCTTTTATACTCCACAAGGTCATTTTCATCTGTGGACGACAGAATTTTCAAATAATTTAAATAATTCAGAATATTAATTTTTTTAGTAGTGTTTTTTTTTAATAATTATAAACTAGCGCTTGACCGCAATCCCGCCTTATGGTAAGCAGTGATGCGATCGTTGATGATAAAGCGCGCTAGTTTATTAAGAGCCTATTCACTCAGAAAAACTGAGTGAATAGGAAGGAAGACGGCAGTTGAGCGAGGTGATGCAACGTTAAACCCAACAACACGACCAACAATGCTGCGCCAAAGGGAGATTGATCTGAAGACCCTCCACGACCAAACTCCCAACACAACAACATTAGGCGCATCGTACCCGGCACACATCGTAACACAACTGCTCAGACCCGTCCTCCGTACGGCTTCACCAGACATCATGCCGGAGCACGACAAATCGCTTGGCGGCAAGGCTTTGTTTGGTGGGTGGTAACTTCTGCCGGCGGCCGATGTTATGGCCTACTTGATTTGGATAGATGAAGTGATGTGTCTTTGTAAGCAAGTAAAAAATGTTGTCTACTATTTTATAAAAAATATTACTCTTGTTTACCATTTGATTTGTGCTATTATTTAAAAGAATCATCATCATCATCTCAGCGTTTATCCCGGTTGCATCCGTGGCTTTCGCGTTGGAGCCCGGGGTCCGCTTTCCTGCTTAATTTCCTCCATTTCGTTCTCCGTTCAAAAAGCTAATTAACATGCCCACACCGCGAGGACCCATCGCCTTCCAGGCCTCAATGGGAACTCCATCAGCTCCGACAGCTTTCCGATTTGCCATGCGACGAAGAGCCGTATGGACTTCCTCAGGCGTTATCGGGGGCACTAATCCAAGATTTGGAGGGAGTTCCGGTGTCCGCACCTCTTGGTGCTGCTTATTCAGCACCTCTTGGTGCTGCTTATTCAGCAGCTCGTGGAAGTACGAGCGCCATCTCTCCTTCACCGCGAGGTCTTCGCATAGTAGGTTGCCAACAGGGTCTTTTACACAGCGGCACTTGGATATATCCTGTGCCGCTTTGACCCTAGAACGTGCCAACTTGTAAATGAGCTTTTGCCCCTCAGACGATTCCAGCTTCTCGTAGAGCGCTTGCAAGTGATCTCGTCTGGCTCTGGCTACAGCTCTTAGTGGCACGTTTGGCAACTTTGTATGCGTCGCGATCTTCAGGGGATCCGGTCGCTTGCCACGTTTTGAAGAGGGCTTTCTTCGCCTTAGTCTCCCTCTGGACTGTGTCGTCTCACGACTAGGTCTCCTTGTCACGTTTGCGGCCGCCCTTGGAGACGCCGAGCACCACCCGCGCCGCCCCAGTGATAGCTGCCTGGATCCTGTTCCAGTGTTCTTGAACAGGTTTCCTATCGGTACCGGCGCACTTGTCGCCAATAAGCCCCGCAAAATCCTGGGACCTGTTTTCATCCAGCAGCCACCACCGGATCTGGCGCGGGTAGCGCTCTACACGTCTACATGCACTTTACTATATGTGCGGTAGCTGGTAAGCCAGCCGAGCATCGGGCTGGGAGCAAGGCCTACGCCCCACATGCCAGTGGCAGTGCCAAGGGCCGGCCCTACGCTACCAGCGCCGTCGTCGCCGCAGCTGCAACCACTACGGCTGAGCCCTCAAAAGAGTCTCGGGAGGAGTTATGGAGTGGCAATAAGTGGCCCCATTATGCCTTCTCCAGGCGAACATCAACCACTGCACTTCAGATCTGAGTTTATTGCTCCAGAACATGGCGCAGTGTTCGGTTTACATTGCCGTGGTCGCTGAACCGTACTTTGACCCGCTGAGGGATGTTTTATTTTTTAATTTGAATATAAATAAGTGCTTGACCGCCATCCCGCCTGATGGTAAACAGCGATGTAATCGTTGATGGTAAAGCACTCTAGTATATTAAGAGTCTATTCAGTCTTTAGCCTTTAAGACAATTAAATTGTAGTCAGACGAAAACTAAGTTTAATGTTTTGCAAGCCTGAGACCAAGATTTACCTCTTCAACTGTTTTGTCCGTCGTATTTTGGAATACTGCGTGATTGTGTTGCGTCCTCACTATGCAACTCATAGTCTCAGAAAAGAGCGGATCCAGAAAAGATTTTTATACCATATTGCCTATTCTACGAGACTGGATAAAAAGGTTCCAAGCCACGCGAAACGTCTTGAAAATTTTGGTATGAATTCACTTGAAAAAAGAAGAGACATTTTAGATTTAATTTTTCTGTTCAAAATACTACAGAGTAAAATAGACTGCCCCCAGTTGTTAAGTATGCTTAAGTTTAACGTTCCCCACAGTTATCCGCGTCACCCTATCAAACTATTCTGGCCCCCTTTCCGCAAAACTGTTTCAGGATCCAATCCGCCTATCCCTAGAATTTGCAGGCTATTTGATAATTCAAATGACTTGATTGATATCTTTACCATAACACTTCAAAAGTTCAAGCGACAAGTCCTAAAAAACAAATAACCTTATTGCTGAATTTTTAATTTTTAAATTCTTTTTAATTTTTTTTTACTCTCTCTTTGCTAAATTCGCATTGGTTGCTGTAAAGTTATTTCTGCACTTTTTGTAACTTTTAATTGTATCATTATTTTTTTTATTTGCATGCTGTGTCTATCGCATCATATTGTGCACTATGTTTGTATGTTGCTTGTATTGTTTTGTTGTTGTTGTATAACAAATCAAATCAAAGCATTCATATCAAATAAACCAGTTACAGGCACTTTTGAATTTTCAGAAGGTCGGTGAGTCAGTAAGGTGAAGCTAGTCGCAACAATTGTAAATAGACCAATAAATAAAATAAAATAAAACACCGCCGCTGGCAAATTGTTCCAGTCCCTCGATGTACGCGGTATAAATGAAGAAGCGAAACGCTTCGTCTGGATCTTAGTGGTGTCAACAACGTAAGGGTGAAAACTCGCCGTACGATGGGTCGAGCGATGATGGAACGGAGATGGGGGAATTAAATCATGCGATTCCGTTACACACTCTCCAAAATGCATCCTATAGAACACCGACAGGTTTTCTACTCTAAGCCTGTGCTTCCGGGCTTTGGAGACCGTTATGAGCTAAATCTGGGTCACCAATTACCAATGACCTCTTCGCACGCCTCTTCTCTGAATCCAAAGTAGCCAGGTGGTATTTTGCAGCTCAAATGTGGCTGCAGTACTTCACACACGGACGGACCTGTGCTTTGTATAGTATTAGAAGCTATACCGCTGTTAAATACCGCCGGGTCTTTGTGATAACGCCAAGGTTCCTGGCAACCACCTTGGCCTTGGAGCTAGTAAATCGCCTAAAGATAAGGTTTGAGGAAATCTGTACTCCTAAAATATGAAGGCGTTCGGTGCAATCCAGGGACACATTCCGAAAAGTAGGGGCCAAGGTGAACCGGCTTCTTTTGGCGGGGAATAGATATGCTTGTGTTTTGGTGGCATTGAATGCTACAAGGTCGGCTTTGCCCCAATCAGAGACTGCCTGTAGTGCAACATTCCTACGCTCTACCATAGTCTCTCCTTCGAACCGGATTGATTCCTTACTAGCCCGACAATCCGGCAGGTATCTCTCCACAACTGTGCTGTCATCTGCATACCCATAGATATCGGGCATTAGCAGATTGTCAACATGCAACAGGAACAGAGTTGTAGAGACAATTGACCCCTGAGGCATTAGTTAAGATGGGCTCCAATGAGCATTCGTCGACAACAACTCGGAGAGACCATTCAGTCAGGAAGTCTTTTACCCAGCCAGTCAGGCCAGTGGAAATGTCGTACGCTGGAAGCTTACTCATAAGAGTATACTCTACCCATGCCATACCCTGTCGAAGGCTTTCGAGACATCAAGTGAGACGGCAATTGTTTCCCCATTTTTCTTGAGGACCTCGCCCCACAAGTGAGTGGTAAACACTAGTATGTCCCCAGTTGACCAATTGCGGCGAAACCCTGTACGGACTTCGCGTTTCTGAGGAGATTGTTACCTTCCAGGTAAGCCAAGAGGCGCGTATTCAATACACGCGCCATATCTTGCAGAGCATGAAGCTAGCTAGCTGGCCTAGCCACCGATAAGCACATCACTGAAGGGGATAAAATACTCCGTAGCTTGATGCACTACAACGGATATAGCGTCCGCCCAGCTCGACGGACTGTCAGATGAGAAGCAGACCTGCTGTCAAGGACCTGTATCGCCACATTCGCCATTCATCACGTGTGTCGCAATATAGTGGGGAGAAAGACGATACAGACCTCACCTGACAGTGGTCTGAAGCTCCTAACAATGACTGGGTGGAGAACCTGAACGGCTCAGGACCCTAATTTCCTCGGCCACCGTTGGTATTCCGTCCCTATAGGTACTCAAGATGTAATGTTATGTACATATTATATACGTATCCTCACACTTATTATTTCTACTCATAGTTATTTTAATTCATTCCTACAGGTCATAATGCACATTCCAGTACTATGAGGCGTTGTGTCTGTGAGCTGAATATTGAGTCCTGGTGTAGCGGAAATTGATCTTAAAATTGAATTGACCTACGCTAAAGGGTATTACTTTTACCTACTAAACACAATAGCTTTTAGTTAAATATCACTTACGATAACATTGTTAAAACAAATAAATGTAATGTAATGTACATATTATATAAGTATACTCACATTTATTATTTGTTTACATATGTGCATTACATTACAAAGAGAGGACGGAGTTGCGTAGCAGTTAGTACCTAGAATATAGATATTGTAGGAGTATATCAAATCGTACAAGAAACAAACCTTTTTCCCTTACCTGTTCCACTTTAGCTGGTATTATAAATGAACAATTGAAAGTACGAACATATCCTTGTTGGTCAGTATTGAGCGAGGTTGATGTTAATGTTACATTCTTTTGGCGTGACCCTGAGCATAACTCGAAGTTGTAAAAATTCATATCGTAGGGACCCTGGACAAAAATTAACAAAAATCTTTCATTAAAATATTATAGTACGAACTAATAAACTAAGAACAAGATGAACAAGGACATAATTAGGTAGAATATTCGTCAAAGAAAATGGATTCACAAAAATATCTGTACGGAAATATAAGTCGAGAATGAGTTAAAGTAGAATTTCTATAAGAAATCGAATGAAATAGCTGCTTACACCAAGCTTACAATTCAACAACATTTATTGCGTTATCATCATCATCTCAGCGTTTATCCCGGTTGCATCCGTGGCTTTCGTGTTGGAGCCGGGGGTCCGCATTCCTGCTTAATTTCCTCCATTTCGCGCGATCAACAAGCTCGATCCAGAGCAGTTCTCGGCCAGCCACTGCAAGCCACCTTTTTGATGTCGTCGCTCCATCTCGCCCATGGGCGTCCTACACTACGTTTGCCAAGATGCGGTCTCCAACTTAGCTGAATCCTCCCAACGCATCGGTCTCCGAATGACTCTGGGACAGGTTGCCGTAAACGGAATGACGCTCGAAGTTGTTTCAGAATATGTATACCTTGGGCAAAAGTTGCAATTAGGGAAAAATAACTTCGAGAAGGAGGCAAGTAGAAGGATCCAGCTGGGATGGGCAGCATTTGGTAAACTTCGTCAGGTATTTTCGTCGCCCATACCCCAATGTTTGACGACTAAAATCTTCAATCAGTGCGTCCTACCCATCATGACTTGCGGAGCCTAGACGTGAACACTAATGATCAGACTAGTCCATAAGCTTAAAGCGGCTCAGCGAGCTATGGAGGACCAAAGTCACCGACATAGCTGAAAGGATTAGCAAGCTGAAGTGACAATGGGCTGGTGGCGTCGGGGTAAACGAGCCCTATATATTTGATCTATCCTCTTAATTTTTTATACTGACACATGTGTGATTGTAACTCTACCACTTGCGCTTTGCAGATGACAATTAGCGTGTCTTGAAAAGTTTCTTAGTAATATCTAGATTACTTACATAGTTGTACGAATTTTTATTTATATTAAGTTCCAAAGAGGTAGCACGCGAAATAAAATTTAAAACCAGAATTGTTAAAACCAACATAATACACCAGCATATACAGTACATGGTGTGTTCAATATGAATTTAATATTACATAATTTGTATTTTAATGTTTTTAACATGGATATCTCATGTAATCGTTATTTAATGAAACAATTTGATGAGTCCACAATCACTGGTTTAATTTACTCGCTGGCGTATTTAATTACCATGAATTACTTATAGATCAAGTAAATGTAACTCCGAGTTTTTATCGACGGATGCTCATCGCAGCCTATGTCAACTAATGCCGGTGTTCCTCATAGGACTACTCTCTCAGCAACTTCCTGTTGCATATTAACGATCTGCCGGATCCCGGTATCTATGGGTATGCATAATTATGACATCATAGTTGTGGAGAGAAATCTGCCGGGTGCTCGGACTAGTAAGGAATCAATCAAGTCCGATAGGCTATGGTAGAGCGTACAAGTGTTGCAGCACAGGCAGTCTCCGAATGGGGCGAAGCCAATCTTGTAACATTCAACGCCGCCAAAACACAAGCGTGTCTATTCACTGCCAAAAGAAGCCCGTTCACCTTGGCTCCTACTTTTCAGAATGGATCCTTGGAGTGCACTGACCGCCTTCAGCTTGTGAGAGTTGAGATTACCTCAAACCTAAACTTTGGGTGGTTCACTGACTCCAAAGCCAAGGCGGCTGCCAAGAAACTTGAATTTATTTTAAAGGTCCGGCGGTGCTTCACACCAGGACAACTTCTTACTATAGCCACATTTGGGCTGATACTACAAAATGCCACCTGGGAACTCCGGAAAAGGCCTTTTAGCCCCTACTAATTGGTGAACTAAATGCAGTTTATAATGCTCTCCAAAGCCAGCACAGGCCAAGAGTACCTAGCCTGTCGGTGTTCTATAGGTTGGATTTTGGAGAGTGTGCGAGGGAATTGAATGACTTAATTCTCCTATCTCCGTTCCATCATTGGACGACAGAATGTTAACACAGTTTGACGTGTCGCCTCGTTTTTTATACCGCATACATCTATTGACTGGAGCAATTTGCAAACGACGGTGTACCGTTTGACTACAAATTAAGTGTTTCCAAGGTTAAAGTGAATAGGCTCTTAATAAACCAGCTTTACCATCAATGATTTCATCACTGCTTACCATCAGGCGGGATTGTGGGCAAGCACTAGTTTATGTTGTAATCGTCGTAAAAAAAGTCGAGTGACAAAAGAGCACGATTCAGACAAGTCTCCAAAAGGAGCCCGTTCACCTTGGCTCCTACTTTTCAGAATGGATCCTTGGAGTGCACCGACAGCCTTCAGCTTTTGGGAGTTGAGATTTCCTCAAACTTAAACTTTGGGCGGTTCATTGAGTCCAAGGCCAAGGTGGCTGCCAGAAAACTTGGCGTCATCGCAAAGGTCCGGCGGTACTTCACACCAGGGCAGCTTCTAATATTGTACAAAGCACAGGTCCGCTTGGGTGTGGAGTACTGCAGCCACATTTGGGCTGGTGCTGCGAAATGTCACCTGGCTACTTTGGATTCAGTAGAGAGGTGGGTGAAGTGGCTGATTGGCGATCCAGATTTAACTCGAAACGGTCTCCAAAGCCTGGAGCACAGGCGTAGAGTAGCCAGCCTTTCGACCTTCTATAGGATGCATTCTGGCGAGTGTGCAAGGGAATTGCATGATTTAATTCCCCCATCTCCGTTCCACCATCAGACGACCCGTCGTTGACACCACTAAGATCCAGACGAAGCGTTTCCCTTCTTCTTTTATACCGTGTATATCGAGGGACTGGAACAATTTGCCGGCGGCGGTGTTTCCGTCACACTACAATTTGAGTGTCTTCAAGACTAGAGTGAATAGTGTTTACGCTCGTTTATCGGTCGGTTCCGATTGTTAGTTCGAAGATTGTTTGATAGATGGCGCGACCGGTA
Source organism: Sesamia inferens (assembly GCA_037179545.1). NCBI lineage: Eukaryota > Metazoa > Arthropoda > Insecta > Lepidoptera > Noctuidae > Sesamia > Sesamia inferens. The sequence goes on along the minus strand of CM073929.1, from coordinate 8,705,161 downwards.
CGGGCGAGCGGAATGTATTACAATCTTGTGAGTGACGGTGGCAGAACACCTTGAGGAGTCTTGAGAAAATCATCGCGCGCGGGGTGCGATTTGACGATTGATTTTTGGAAAATATAGTCCCGGGCCGCGGTTTGGACAGTTGTCGCGTTTTTGTTGCCCGTGTGTTTGAAATATTTACTTGGATTATAAACCGTAACAGTGCCGCCTTTAATTTGAATCTGAAACGTGGTTTCGTTGTTGATTTTTGTCGGGCGTGGTTTGACGCTGCTAAATAACGGTTTTTTATGTTGGTGAGCCTTGGTTGTTCTCATGGAGGAACTTTAATGTCTACTGGTATTGGACAATTAGTGTGTTGGAAGACATCGGACAGCGTTGTAAGTCGGCGCGCGCGCCGGCTCTCCGGTAATTCATCCCACGGCGGAAACACACGGTGTCGTAGGTAAGTTACTTAACTTTGTGTAGTGTGGTCGGAGATTTGATTGTTGTGTAAGCCGTGACTGATCGCGGTAAATGTACGTGCTATACTGGGGCGCGTTCATCGATGGTAGCAGAGCGTGGTTGATTAATTTGATTAATTAGAGTAACATTCCAGTATCTTAATAACCCTCAGCGGCTATTTTGCAAATATTTGATTTTTTATTTTTTTGGTGTAGGTAGTCGTAAAATCAATCTCTGACCACCTACCACACTTGTGTGGATCCGAAAATAGATTTGTAATTTGGCAAAGAAAAAATGTAAAAGAAATGTAGGTAGTTTGTTTTGTTGTTGAATCATTGAGCCCTACGGCTACCAGTAAGTACATAATGTTTTTGAGTAATGTTTGTTTATTGATTTAGTTAACCCGTGTATTTGTACGAACACAAATACCTAGTTAGTTTTTTTGAATGCTGTTTTGATTTAGTTTGTAATTCGCAGTAATAATTTTGTTTTGTTTGTAAGTTCTGAACTGTGTTGCAATTAAATTAGGCCGTTTGCACACTGTGATATTTTGTATTTATACATTGTAATATTTTTTATTTATACTTGTTAATATTTTGTATTTGTAACGGTTGCCCTTAGCTTTGGTCCCCGCACGGTTTCGCGGGATTTATCGAGTTATTTCCGCTTTTGAGTTATTCTCCGCGCGTTTTTAAATTGAATTTAATTTGTTAATTTGAATTTGAGGCTTTAATTTGAAATGGCTCCCAATCCGCTTACTACGGCTAAAGCAGAGGTTCAGGCCGCTTTGCGTTGGCTCGCGGGTGCGGCTGCCCTGATTGTTCGGCAGGATCGGGTTCAGGCATTGTTGACCCGTTACGAAGGGTTGCCTGCGCGCATGCAAGAGTTGAAGCGACACGTTGTCGACTTCCATGCCTACGTTTTGGAACACCCTCCAGCGGATGACGCCATAGTGGAGACCTTTAAAAGGGATGTCGACCAGGCGTACGAACTGGCCGACCAAATTACGGAGTCGGCAGAAGGGCTCCTGGCTGCCCGTAGGGGAGAGCCGACTTTGAGCGGGGAGGTTAAACCGACCCCGCCGGCTTTGTTAGGGAGACTGCCCACACTGGAGATTCCCCACTTTGACGGGGACCTCACGGCTTGGATGGGCTTCATCAACCTGTTTGACAGCTTGGTGGACTCCAGGGAAGATTTGTCCCCCAGCCAGAAACTGGCTTATTTGCGCTCCGCCCTCCGCGGAGAAGCCAGCGCAGTGGTCCAACACCTGATAGTTAGCGATGCTAACTACCAGGTCGCGCGGCAGTTGTTGCTGGATCGCTACCAAAACGTCCGCTTGCTAGCGGACACCCATGTGGCGGCCATTTTGGCCCTACCAAAGGCAACGCGGGTTTCCTCATTGCGGATGGATTTGGTCAACCCGATTTTGAACGCCATCCACTCGTTGCGCCGGCTGGATTTGCCGGTCGACCAGTGGTCTTTTCTTCTTCTGCACATCGTCCTCACGAAATTGCCCGCAGAGGTAAAGGGGCTATTTGAACAAAGGTACGGGGGCAATAGCGCCTCGTATCTCCCCCCTTTCTCGAACCTGCTTCGTTTTTTGGAGGACGAGTGCAGAGTGATGGACCAGCTGACCGACCCCACATCGGGAACGAGCACAGGTCGTCCGGTGGCGGCGAGGGGACAACCCCGCCGTCCAACCAAACAATACTCGGTTGTCCGAAGGGACTCCTCCCCCGCACCACGTGAACGGTGCCGGTATTGCCGGGGGGACGGACATGACGTGCGTGCTTGCGCGAAGTTCGGGGGCCTCCGCACTGCGGGACGAAGAGCCCTCGCCAAGCAACGCGCCTGGTGTTACATGTGCCTGGGGGACCACCTCCAGTCAGTGTGCCCCCAGGCTAAGGCTTGTCCACATTGCGGCGGGAGACATCACGCTCTCCTGTGCCTGAACCGCAATGGTGGCGGGTACGAAAGGGGCCCAAATTCCCCGCGCACGGGCGGGGGCCCCCCGCAGGATTTAGCGGTGGCCGTCGGAGGATGTGTGATGTGTGTGCATCGTCGGAGACAGGCGGTACGCTGCTCCCCCCCCCTTGATGGAGTACCCTCGACTGGGGCGTTATGTTCCCCCGTTTGCGGCCCACGGTTATTGGCCCACACCTCGGAGTAGAGTTGGAAGGAGTCCCTATGTTGCGGAGTGGGACCCTCTCGCCTACTGTCGGCGACCCTCTCCCACCTTTTCGACTCCGTCCAACCGGGGTCCAGGGGGGCAATCACCCCCCTCGGATTTTCATTAATGCCACTGTCGGGCGCAACCCCCCCACGGGAGTTTGTGCTGTTGCCAACAGCCTCCATGCGTGTTTGGGGCCCCAAAGGTGATGTTGTCACAGTGCGTGCCCTCTTGGATTCAGGGGCCCAGGGTTGCATAATTTCTACTTGGCTCGTCCGACAGTTGGGCCTAGCTATCGTGCCGCATAGGGAATCGGTACGGGGCGTTGGAGACCTGCGGATTTCGGATCCGATCGGTCGGGTTTCGTTCTCCTTCTCCCCCCACTCCTCCTCAACGCCGAAAATCGGTACTTCGGCGATTGTTTTTGAAACGGTGGTCGGGCCGCTTCCGCAAGTGCGAGCCCCACACGCCGCCGTTGAATTGTCGGCTGGACTGGCTCTGGGTGATCCTCACTTCCACCGACCTGGCCCGGTCCATTTATTGATCGGGGTGAATGTGTTAGGTCGTTTGCTGCGTGGAAGCAAACGAGTTTTGCAGGCAGCCGGTTTTGTAGCCATATCCACCTCTTTGAGTCATGTAGTAATGGGATCGTTTAGGGACGTCCCAGACCCCCCTTCGGCAGACAGCGACCTCGCTGTTGGTTCTGCTTTGTCGGACATCCTCCAACGCTTTTGGGAGGTGGAGGAGCCTCCGACCGCAAAACGAGTGGACCCGTTGGACGAGGAGTGCGAATTGTTCTATCAAAACAATACTGGTCGCCTCCGCTCGGGTCGCTTGATCACTCGCTTGCCCTTTTTGTCAGTTCGCCCCCTCTTAGGCAGCTCCCGGCCGCTGGCCGAAAAAAGGTTATTGTCTATGGAGCGCCGAATGGTGAGGGACCCCGCATTTAAGCAGAAGTACGTGGACTTCATGCGGGAGTATGAGGATCTGGGGCACATGTCGGTTTCGCATCTGGATTGGCGAAATGAAGAACATTATTTTCTTCCCCACCACGCGGTTTTGAAGACTTCCAACGGGAAGATACGTGTGGTCTTTGATGGTTCAGCACCCACGTCAACCGGAGTGTCGTTGAACCAGTGTTTGCACGCCGGACCGAAGTTGCATCACGATGTGAGTGATGTTTTGACCAACTTCCGTCGACATGCTGTCGTTTTTGTGACCGACATTCGCATGATGTTTCGGCAGACTGTGATTCACCCGGAAGACAGGAGATACCAGCTTATACTTTGGCGAGAGGATCCCAGGGATCCAATGCTGGTCTACGAGCTGAACACCAACACCTATGGACTACGATCGAGTCCTTTTGTGGCGATCCGTTCGCTGTGGGAGCTCGCAGAGCGCGAACGGCTGCGCTACCCCCGCGTGTCTGTCATCATTAAGGAGGATCTGTACGTCGATGACGTTTGTACAGGCGCCTCGAGTGTACGAGAGGCCCTGGTCTTGCGAGATGAGCAGATCGCTCTCCTAGGAGCTGGTGGCTGGCTGGCTCGCTCTCTCGCCTGCCCTTAGATTGAATTGTCGGACCGTTTGTTACTGTCCGGGGCGGGGGGATGTTTACGCTCGTTTATCGGTCGGTTCCGATTGTTAGTTCGAAGATTGTTTGATAGATGGCGTGACCGGTACGGGCGAGCGGAATTTATTATAATCTTGTGAGTGACGGTGGCAGAACACCTTGAGGAGTTTTGAGAAAAACATTGCGCGCAAGGTGCGATTTGACGATTGATTTTTGGAAAATATAGTCACGGGCCGCGGTTTGGACAGTTCTCGCGTTTTTGTTGCCCGTGTGTTTGAAATATTTACTTGGATTATAAACCGTAACAGTGCCGCCTTTAATTTGAATCTGAAACGTGGTTTCGTTGTTGATTGTTTGTCGGGCGTGGTTTGACGCTGCTAAATAACGGTTTTTTATGTTGGTGAGCCTTGGTTGTCCTCATGGAGGAACTTTAATGTCTACTGGTATTGGACAATTAGTGTGTTGGAAGACATCGGACAGCGTTGTAAGTCGGCGCGCGCGCCGGCTCTCCGGTAATTCATCCCACGACGGAAACACACGGTGTCGTAGGTAAGTTACTTAACTTTGTGTAGTGTGGTCGGAGATTTGATTGTTGTGTAAGCCGTGACTGATCGCGGTAAATGTACGTGCTATACTGGGGCGCGTTCAAATGGGCTCTTAATGAACTAGCGCGCTTTGCCATCAACGACCGCATCACTGCTTACCATCAGGCGGGATTGCAGTCAAGCGCTAGTTTATAATATATAAAAAAAAAACCGCCGGCGCTAAGCGGGCGTAGCAGGTAGCGCCGTGGGATGGGGTATGTCCGACTTTCGTCTCTATCTAATTCCCACTTCCCTTTCTATGACGCCTTACATTCGCATCTTACTTGCTAGGTACATGTTATTATAAATCCTATGTCCTATTTAAGACACCTTAGTTCTGATTATATATCTAAATACTATAACCAAGTACTCATGTCCTAAACTATCGCTTGACAGCAATCCCATCTGATGATAAGCAGTGACGCAATCGATGATGGTAAAGCGCACTAGTTTATTAAGAGCCTATTCACCGTAGCCTTGAAGACACTCAAATCGTAGTCCGACGGAAACACCGCCGCTGGCAAATTGTTCCAGTCAATCAATAAATATTGTAGTGATCGCCCAACGACACTAGAGGCAGCATGGTAGAAACAGTTCGAATGTTCTAGAAACTTCCAGAACCGAAAGTTGAATTAAAAGAGCGAGTTCCTTCTGTCCACATTTTATTGTAAAGTTCTGTTCGCCTTCAGACGCCAAAAACGCCTTCAAACCTCATTTCGATATAAACAATGTACCGTAGCTACACTTGCCCGAATTCTGGAATTGTAATAGTTTCAAACCTGTGGAATACTGACAATAAATCTGGCAGTAGTCCGCATGTTTTTCATTACTATTGGAGAAGTCCTTTGTCCTCAACATTGGTCCATTCGAGCCGGATGCTCCAGTATTCTTCTTTCAATAGTCGGATTAGGCCAGGTTATGCTTCGGTTTAATCTCACGTAAAAACAGTAGTGGTGTATGTAGTACCGTTGACATGGTGAAAACACGCGGTATGCAAGAAGCCGTTATAGGAGCTTCGGATGGGGAAGAGCCCGTCTCCACAGAATTCCAGCAGACAGACTGCAGACAGAAAGACCAGCAGATCCGCCTAACTATTCCGTCGCAGAGTCGGATCAAATCCAGCCTCACAGACCTGGGGCGACCATACCCCCACATACAGTCGTTGGCCGCTAGGTTGGCACTCTTGGAAGCAGAATCAGTAGATGAAGAACTAATAGATGGGAGTACTACTGCGACATCGAAACGTCAGACGGATGCCGCAGACAGACTTAGTGAACATTTTAAAGCAGCGTATAATGAGTCTGCGTCGACTCACACTGAGGCAGGAAATTTGGCCCATCTCAGAAAATCCTCGAGAGGGGCCGCGTTCGAGGCAGTTAAACGCCTATTCCTAGGATCCTCAGCCGTTCAAATTATGCAAAGGTTGGAATCTCGATTTGGACGACCCACCGCTTTAATAACTTACGAATTAAATAATTTACGTCAGTTACCTAAACTATCAGATAACCCTACAGATATATGTGTATTTACATCGAAGGTCACAAACGCCATTGCCGCGGTGCAAGCTCTGAAAACAGAATATTTATATAGCCCGGAGATGATTTCTGCAATTTCATAAAAGATGTCAGTTACGTTAAGGAGCCGGTGGTGGTACGACTATGAGATGGCTGCAGGTGACGCAGAGCCTAAGAGCCTAGCCTAGTAGTATTGGGACAATTTCTCGATAGAGAGGCCTATCTTAATGCGCTTAACACCTCAGCAGAAGTGGAACATAAACGAGACCTTCCACGACGACCTGCTCACAAGACATTTAAAATAGAGACTGATAGAACACCTTGCATGATATGCAACGGTAACTGTAGTAGCGTGACTATCCGTTCTAACTTTAAGAAAATGTCGATAAATGATAGATGGGAAACTGCACGTAAAAATAAATTATGTTTCAGATGCCTAAACCGACAAACGTGGAAGTATAGATGCAAAAGCAAGCAGTGTGAAGTGCAAGATTGCGAGAATTATCATTACAGGCTACTGCACAGCGAAAGCAAACAGGGAACGTGCACCATGTGGTGACAGTGCGCCGCACGCCGTCATCAACAACACGAGCCAAGAACAACCTTGGTACAACTAAGTCTTGCTGAAAGTAGTACCTGTAACACTATCGGGACCAAACGGTAAAGTAGACACATTTGCTTTGTTGGACGATGGGTCGACAATAACTCTTATTACCGCTGACGTCGCGCAGCGGATAGGCGCAAAAGGCCCAAATGAGTCATTTTACATCAAGGCCGTAGCAGGCGCGCGCATTGACGCCACGAATAGACATCGAAGCCAGAACTATTGACAGACTCGAATTATCAGGCCAGTCGATACGCGCAATGGACCTTGCGGGCTTCGAACACCTGACACCAATAGCCGAGCAGCTAGCATACAATGCTGGCTTACCAGCTGTTTTGATAGGCCAAGACAATTGGGCACTACTGCTCGCCTCTGAAGCACGAGTAGGCACAAAGAATCAACCGGTAGCATCACGCACATCGCTTGGCTGGATATCACATGGCAATACCAGTGGCCTGGCAAAAGTACATGTATTACCACAGATTGGAGAATGCTGCGGTCATAGCTTCGATAACGCAGAAGTAGCGAACCAAGTGTCTAAAACAGTCTATGTGGTGTGGTGGTATGTGGTGCGGCCGAGCCCGCAGCGAAGCATACTCTGCTTAACAAGGAGGAGAAAATTTTTAGGATTCAACTTCAGGAAATTAGACCCTTCTTATTTGAGCATGTAGGTTACGAAACGTCAGTTATTAAAACAAAAATGTCTTTTTATGATCTGCTGGGTCTTTAAGATACAAGCAAAGTGCAAGACGCTTGGCGTTTAAAAATCTGTTGGGACGAGCGCCTACCTAAAAATCTAGAACGTAAACGACGCGACTGGATAACAGCTCAGCAAATTCTGAAAGGCGTTCATATTCCACGTTGTCACCCGGGTTATAATGACTCGACTAAGTTAGAATTGTACGTTTTCGTGGACGCAAGCGAACGAGCCTATGCTGCAGCAGCATATTGGCGTTCGGTGAATGACATAAGTCAAGTAAATGTGTCGCTCGCGGCAGCGAAAGGGCTCGTTGCGCCCCTTAAGGTCACATCTATACTTAGACTTGAATTACAGGCTGCCGTGCTCGACGAGCGACTGGCACGCCGCGTGGAGATAGAGCACGCTCGTCGCGCCGACCGCCGAGTCTTCTGGTCCGACTCACGCACTGCCCTTGCGTGGCTGCGCGCGGGCGCACGCACTTTCAACTTTTACCATGTCCTATTAGATTATAAACTAGTAAAAGAGTGTGCTAGGTCACCATAGCGCCAAGCATTACTCTTTTCGCCACCGTTGATACATTGGCCCTTCGTTTTTCTATGACAACGAAAACGACTGACTACAGGTAACAGACTCATATCCCTATATAGACACGGGCTAAGAGAGTATTACCATTACTATTGTTGACGAACAGTCTATTTTAATAGCGGCGCTACCTGATGTTACGCGTTTCTCTTCATGGTTACGACTCATCCGGACAACGGCCCGCATTCTTCAATTTATCGAGTGACTTCGTAACAGTAGCGTAGACGACCGTCCAGTTCGGGTCGTCTACGCTAGTGTTTTTAGCACGTGTTTTCAGCAACGGGAAGGTACGAGAAAGCGATCCAGAGAGCAGAACCGCAACCCCAGCGTTACTCCAATGGTCTACATACCCCTAAGTATACAGTACACACGTCGGGCAGAGATCCTTTGGACATGCGCTATACAGGTAGAAAGTTTCGCAAATGAGTTACGTCACGTCACCGGCAGGAGGACGGTACCGACTGACAGCCAGTTGAAGCGGCTATCTCTGGCAGTCGATGAACACAAGATAATGAGAATACAGTTGATATATCACACGAAACATAGTGACATAGACACATAGTGTATTAGTTGGCAACCACCGTTACTGCCGCTTGTACATAGACTGGATCCATCGAAAGTTACACCACAGCGGCGTGTAGACATGTGTAGACACTAGTGTAGAGTAGAATAAGTTCTCACATTATGTGTATCCTTGATGGCGTCACTCCAGAATTCTGCTTCAAGGAGGAGTTTGTTTTTAGTTTAATTTGAACTAATGTAATTAGCAGAGCAAGGATTCTAGGGTAGCTACCCTTAACTTAAATTATTATGTTATTTAATTAATAAAATTATTCATTACATTATTATATATCACTGGTATATTACACAATATTAAAAAAATTAATGAAAATGCGAGAGAAATGTGACTGATGTATACAAGTAGCGTCCTCTGTTATCTACGCAGCGAAAGCAGTCTAACAGAAATATCCTTACGTTTGCTACAAGAGGGCGATAGCATCAATGAACTATTTACGTATAATATCAATAACTACTCGCCTTTGGACACTAGGGGCGCTATTCTATCAATCAATCATTGTTAATAATTTGAAGTAAATGCCGTAGTTATCATCTTTGGACACTAGGGGCGCTACTTCATCAATGAATCACTGTTATTTATTAATGAAAATTGTAGTGATCGCCTCTCGACACTAGAGGCAGCATGGTAGAAACAGTTCGAATGTTCTGGAAACTTCCAGAACCGAAAGTAGAATTAAAAGAGTTCCTTCCGCCCACCTTTTATTGCCTCAGTACCTACCAAGTAATCAGTCCCTATTTTATCACTTGCTGTTTAAGGCAATGTCTTCAATTGTTAATTATGTCGGTTAAACGCTCGCTAACGAAGCCTATTTCTGATATCTGTCCGTTCCTGCAGTTTGAATCTTCTCCAGACCTCTCTACCATCGGACAAGTTTATAATGTAACAAACCTTAAGCATAAGTATGGCGGTTGTGATTGTATAGACCATCTGAATGAAATTCGTGTATTATTTGACGAAGTAAACAGTGCACTCTCAACAGTTACGAATTGCTTGAATTTTTAATTGGCATCTACTGTTATTCCCAGAAAAACTGCCGAGCCCAGTTTCAAGCACCACTTTGTCTAAAACGATGTTGGGTCCTAGATTTCTAACGGTAAGCAAGGCGAACTTTACACATTTCGTTTTCTTAGTATTAAGAACTAGTTTATTTGACGTTAACCAATCCGTAACTGTTGAGAGTACACTGTTTACTTCGTCAAAATCATTTCTATTCCTGTCTACTTTAAAAATTAGAGAGGTATCATCTGCAAACAGCACAATGTCAAATAGAATGGTAAATCATTAATGTATACTAAAAACAAGATTGGACCCAGTATTGAGCCTTGCGGTACACCTAACTGAACTGGTAGCCCGGAAGATTTTACACCGTTAATATCTACACACTTTAATCAATAGATTAAAGTGTGTAGATATTAACGGTGTAAAATCCGGTGTTCCTATTAACATAATAATGTTAATAGGAACCTATCACGTTGAGAGCTTCATTTTCGACACCGTAATGGCGGAGTTTACGCGAAAGTATGTCATGGTGCACGCAATCAAAGGCTTTGGAGAGATCACCAAAAATTCTAATAGCATTTTGCGACCTCTCCCATGCATCAAATACATGTTTCAGTAGAGCAACACCCGTATCCATAGTCGAACGACTGTATTCTTTTAAACTTGTTCCCTCGCCTTTGTGTCAATGTTCTACATCGAACTGTGAATTTGAACAGTCCGCACATCACATCTTGTGGGAGTGTATTCTTTGGCAGAATGAACGCAATATTATGTTGGATAGTGTACAAGTTACATCCGGACTCGTTTATTATACGGGCCTTGTAGACACTAGAACCAATTTCCGTGCGTTCAGGTGCTTTTGCCATATCTGTTATTGGAATCAATTGTAACAGCACATACCTAGTTAGGACCCATTAACTTAATCAAATTTTATTCCGTGGTGCTTGGCAATCTGGGCTTCTCTCAGTTGCAATAATATCCCTTTGTGCCAATTGGCCTAGTTCTGTTCTGTCTCCTGCTTGTTATGGAGGGAAGTGGAAAAAATATTTTTTTTCTTACACCTCCGCTATTCTTTTCTGATTAATTTCGTTGCGGGACCCATGACAGTTGAATCGTTTCTCTGGGACTCGTCGAGCTTCATTGCTCGGCGTTTCTTTGGCAGTCTCCACTGTTGATTCTGGCCTTCAGGAGTTGCAGTGGGTGGGAAAAGTGTGCCGGGTTTTGTCCCAAAAAAAAAAAATCGAACTACCCCTTGTGAAACCATATTGTTCACTATGTAGGAGATTACTCAAATTAAAATGATTTAGCAGCTGCTTAAGTATTAATTTTTCAAATATTTTGCTGAATGCAGGTAAGATAGAAATGGGTCTGAAGTTGCCAACATTGGTTTTATTACCTGATTTAAATAATGAAAAATCACTAAGTCAACACATTTATTAAAATTAACAGCTAGATAGGGGGCTACGATGCCTATTATATTATTTAATACTTTAATGGAAATTTCTCAGAAATCACCGGTGTTTTTAGACTCAAGTGTTTTAAAAATATTAACCACATCACGCGGTGATACGTGTTTAAAGTGAAACAAACGACTACACTTAGATACACTACTATGCAGAAGATTCTCAGCTTTAGATGGAGATGAATTTAAGGAGCGAGTTGTAGCTATTGGTATGTTAGCAAAAAAACTCATTAAATGGCTCAGTTACGTCCGCGGCTTTATGGTCTAATTCGTTGTCGATGGTGTTTATCCTGTTTAATAGATTTGCCAGTTTCATTATTAATAATTTCCCAAGTGATTTTTACTTTATTATTTGAATTTAACTCTTTTTTTTTTAATAACTTTGAATATTTTTTTGTATACTCTAGAAATGGAGTATCAAACCTGTATTTCTATTAAACCATATAGCTCGTATAGTCTCGCTCTACTTTTATAAATACCCGGGGTAGCTCATTGGTTAAATCCAACAGACGATCCATTAATCTTAATGGTTTTGGTCTTGATAACAATTTGGTACTCCATTTGCACAACATTAAAAAAGGGCACTATACATTTCATTAGCATTCTTGTATTCTACTATGGATGGTGTAACTTTATGAGCTACATTATTTTTAAACATTTGGCAGCGGCTATCTGTATAAGGCCTGCATTGAAGCTTATGCGGCTTTTTAAGTAATTGAATGGGGAAGCTAGCTAATAAAACACAATGGTCGGATGTTAGGTCATTTAATACAAATTTACTATCGGCATTACAATCACTAAATATATTATCAAGACAGGTAGTTACGAAGATGCCGTTATAAGCGTAGGTTCAAAAAACAAGTTAATTAAATTATAAGACCTAAACAGATTGAGAAGTCTAAGACTTGAAGAAGTAACTCAATAGTGCGCTCAATAGAAAGATTAACTAAATCTAAAAGTTGCTTACATTTCAACATATTCGAGACAAAAATTAAAGAGTCACCGCGAATAGCAATTATCCTCACGAATGCACTTTGCAAGGTAAAATTATCATTATTGATAAACACTACTTCATGTTCTTTCAACCAGTGTTCAGTCAAACATAATACCTGAACATCATAATATTCTATAAATAATCTTAACTCTAGCTGTATTTAGATGTACAACATTCAACGTAGGTAGCTGACCCATTGTCGCAAAGTCTAGCGACAAGGACAATATATGTATTCACAAAAATATATGTACGGAACTAGACAGGTCGACATAAATGATTTAAGGTGTAAGAATTTCTGTAAGAATTCTATTGAAATAGGTGCTTACACCAAGACAGATACACTATCAGTATCATTGTGTTTCATTTTGATAGTTTAACAACATTCATTGCGTTATATATTATGTTGTCAAGCAAATACATTTTTCCAACATAAGGCGCAACAGAGTAGCAGTATATTTCAAAATTATTTAAATTTTAAATTGATAGTAGTAGTTTGTTACCCGATTTGGGTACAGCCCATATGCTGAAGAAGTAAGATGCATCAATTATTAAACACACCAATGTTTTTCATTAATTACAATAAAACACACATACATTCATGTATGTCACTACATACATACTTTTAAACTCCCCTACACTAATAATAACTCCTGTTTCGTAGGTGCCTTTAACATCGTATACACAAAAGGCCGGACCTGGAAGAACTACCTGTAGGCAATACGCACCAGTCAATCGCCCTGCTACTGCGCCAACTGCGTCGTCAACAATATGTTAATTGATTTTGTATGGAAAATAGTAAGTTTTCTACAAATCTATAAAATAATTGAAATTTTTCAATGGGCATTTTTATAGTATCACATTTGATCTATCCATTTAATTCTTCATACGGACACATGGTTTCCTGTGTTCACGTATTCGTGGTTTGCTGTTATCAATTAGCCTCTCTTCTTAGTAATATCTAGATTACTTACAAAGTTGTTCGAATTTTTTGTCATAGTAAGTTCCAAAGAAGTAACACCCGAAAAAAAATTTAAAATCAGAATCGTTAAATCCAACATAATACACCAGCTTATGCAGTACATGTTGCATTAAATATGAATTTAAGATTAAGAAGATATCAATTTATAACCTAATGTTTTTAAAATGTGTCTCTCAGGTCATGGTTATTTGGAACAAATCATTGTCGCTTCCAAAATCACTGATTCAATTTACTTGCTGGCGTATTTCATTAACATGAATTACTTATAGAACAAGTAAATATAACTTTATCGGAGACAAGTCATCTTGGAGGGGTGATTGTAAAATGTTGACAATATTTGTATCTTCAAAACTGAAGGGACCGCATTTATCGGCCAGCCAGTTTGGCTGTCGCAGACAATCACAGATCGACTCGTCAGCCACTTGTGCAGACAGGGGTGAACCTGGACGAACCTGGGAGGCTCTGAAATAGCATCGGGTGCCTCCCTACCTCCGCCGTACGTTGGGGGCTTATCTGCAGGACAGATGCATCACCTATCGGGGATGTGACGGTGCCGGTCGGTACCAAATACCGTGCGGTATCCCACAGGGATCGGTCTTGGGACCACTCATATGGAACATCGGTTACGACTGGGTGCTGAGAGGCGAGCTTCTGCAGAAGCCGCAACGGGCGCAAGAGATTTGGGGACAACGCCCTTTTCTGGTCCCCATGATTGAGTCCAGCAGCAAGGGACTTGAGGAAGTCTCCACCCCCAAGAACACCAGCCTCTCAAGTATGAGAGTGTGGTTTCGATTGCAGGCCAGGGAAGTACCAATGTATCTTTTCTAAGTTATATGTACTTGCTAAGTACATCTTAGATACCAATGACTAATTAAAAGGTGAAAGAAAACATCTTGAGGAAACCTTTACTTTAAGTCTGAAATCGCCACCCCGCATTGAGCAAGCGTAGTGATAACGCTCAATCCTTCTCTGCATGATAGGAGACCTGTGCCCAGAAGTGGGACGATAAAAAGACTAATGATGATGAGGTGGAGGTGAGCTCAAGTTTCGGTGCGCGCCCTTGAGGCGATGTACGGGGTAATTAAACACCTCACTACCCCGTGCAGGAGACGAGTCATGGACAGACGGTGCCAGCTGGAACATGGCTACAGAAGAATCTAAACTGTCGCGGCCCCGCGCGCACATTAGAGGAGAGACATCAGGGTGGTTTTAGGCAGTATGAGTCTGAGAGACCCTGTTGCCCGCCTCAGGGCGGTGGACATGAGGATTTTTCACCCCGGAAAAAAAGGGCACCAGACCAGATCACGAGACCATGCAAATGAACACAATCCAATGGCAGACTCCCTAACTTTATTAATTTTAAATGTTGAAGCCCCGGGGGTCACTTTAACTACCTATTTGAACTAATAAAATTTTATGACCATTAAAAGTTTCGTGGCCATGACTCGCTAGCTTGCCAGTTTGAAAGGAAGTGCTCTCGCCACGTCGATCAGCGGTCGGCGAAAGAATGCGGTCCCACTATGGCCGCGTTCCGTTTACTTTAAGATTTTGGAAACGTTCACCGCCGATTAACAGAAAAATCAAAGAAGATATTCAACACCGTCCTATCTCTGTCGAGTAGTCGAGGCTTATCTAACGGACAGATCCATCCTCTACCCATCAAGCAATGTGGAACTAGCAAGAGATGTTGTGCGATATTCTACAGAGATTGGTCCTGGGGCCGCATCTGTGGAACATCGGGTACGACTGGGTGCTGTGTAGCTATCTGCCCTCGTCGTCGGCGTCGTGTGTTAAGCTGATGACACGGTGATTCTGGCGTAAGGGAGGTCGCGTCGGGGGCGGCCGATGCAGTGACTCTCGGAGATGCGACAATGGTTGAGAGGAACCGGCAATTGGGACTCGAGGTGGCCCTGCACAAGTCCGAGGCTTTCATGGTCATTGGGACGCGCCACAGAGTTTCCACATAACGGCAGGAGGGGTTACCTGGGGTCGTTCTCGATAGGCGGTGGAACTTGGAAGAGCACTTTCGACGTTTGGCTCCCAGACTGGAAAGGGCCGGGCCTGCAATGAGGCCGCTCCTCCTCAATCAAAGGGATCAAACGTCTCCTGCCGGAGGCTCTATCGGCAGTCTAATCAGCCGAGGATACCGCACGGTCTCCGCTGAGGCTGCGCGCCTTGCTGGATTGCCGCCATGGGATCTTTTTTTTTTTTTTAATAATTATAAACTAGCGCTTGACCGCAATCCCGCCTGATGGTAAGCAGTGATGCGATCGTTGATTGTAAAACGCGCTAGTTTCTTAAGAACCTATTCACTCAGATTTAGCGAATAGGAAGGAAGACGGCAGTTGAGCCAGGCGATGCAATGTTAAACCCAACAACACGATCAACGATGCTGCGCCAAAGGGGGATTGGTCTGAAGATCCTCCACGAAAAAACACCCAACACAACAACATTTGGCGCATCATACCCGGCACACATCGCAACACTACTGCTCAGACCCGTCCTCCGTACGGCTTCACCAGACATCATGCCGGAACACGACAAATCGCTTGGCGGCAAGGCTTTGTCTCGTGGGTGGTAACTTCTGCCAAATCCTTCGCCCATATGTGTGAGTGGTGAGAGGAGGCAAAACGCCGGGAAAAAACTCCGCTGCCGCAAGAAATCGCGGTACGGTGGACAGAGTTCCGGCGGGATGTCATGGCGACATGGAGACTGCGATTATTGCAGCCTAGTGCTGGGCACGCCACAATAGAGCAAACAAACAAACTCTTCAGCTTTATATATAACTATAAATTGAGTGAGCAGTTCCATAAAAAAGGGAGTCACTGATAATGTGACAGTGGATAGGAAAAATAAAAGAGGAAAAAGGTAAGATGAAGAAAATGAGAGGAAGAAGAAGTTGTGCGTGACAGACATGCAGGACCATTTAGTGGACGTATGCGATTGCACTCTGCACGTTCTGATGCACACTCTGTTGCTGGGTTGGTAGAAATAAGTGAGACTTCGGTGTGTGGACTTACTTGGTTTATATTCTTCCAAGATACTAGCAGGGTCACTATTTAACTTATAATATACTACTATTGATTCTTGACTATAACTTCTTGACTGCTGTTCTTGATTGTTGATCCTGTAGGGATCTTGCTGTTGATCTTGACTGTAGCTATTGACTCCTCGAAGATGAAGATGAATGTGTTTGCTGTAGCTATTGACTCCTCGAAGACGAAGATGAATGTGTCCTTCTTACTGTAACTGTTGACTTCTCGAAGACAAAGATGAATGTGATTAATTGTAGCTATTGACTCCTCGAAGATGAAGATGAATGTGTCTTGATGCTTTTTTTTTTTTTTGATATGGCATCTCGTAGTTGACCTTGAGAGGCCGTGACTACTTAACCGGACTTTCCTGTGGATGCCTTAAATGAATTTAAAGCCTCCAGCCAGGGCTATTAAAAACTAAGCGACTGCGTTCTAAGGGCACCCCCTGTGGGGTACGAACCTCGGCTTAGGGCGTCGCAGGAGAGAACAGCAAGGGATGGCTGGATCGAATTTTTTATTTTTATTTTGGTTTGATGACCGCGGCGTTTCCTAGTACTAGCTCTGAGAAGAAACGTCCGAAACAAACTCAGAGGTCATAGTTGGGAAAGTAGTTATCTTTAGTGGCTCAGCTGCGGCGCGGGCTGGCCTTCGTCGGACAAGGGACGGGGGAGGGGGCTACTACGTTGAACGCGTCGCGATGGACCTCGGCGGCGAGGTCGGTAGGTCTTGGGCGGCGAAGCTTGGAGATGGTGGAGGGGGTGTAGTTAGCAGCCGCTACTATCAGGGGATTGCGGTGCTTGGCAGCAGTGTCAAAGAAGCGTTTGGAAAGACGCTTCATGAACTTTACGCAGGAAACGGTTTTGGACTACTTGCATCCTATGGATATGACGCGGCTTGGCATGTGCGAAGACTGGACAAGCGTATGTTATAATCGGGCGTATGCACGCTGTGTCAAGCGCTTTTTGCACTTGAGCGATAGTTTGCTACGCGGGTTGAGGACGGGGTGGAGTCGACCCAGAGCGTAGGCGGCACGTGAGCGGACCGCCTTAATGTGCTCTGAGAAGTTGAGGTTACGGTCGAGAATCACACCTAGATATTTGGCTTGCTTCCCCCAGGGGATCAGCTCGCCAGACATGGAGATGGGTCGTGGGGTGGGGACGTTTAGTCGCGGTTTCGTGTGGAGTATCGCTTGACTCTTTTGGGGGTTAACTTCGATCCTCCATTTCTTGAACTAGTCAGCCAGTTTGTTGACTGCGGTTTGGAGATGGTGTCGAATTCGGTCAGGGCTGAGTCCCGAGCAGTAGATGGCGGTGTCGTCTGCGAACAGAGCGACTTGGGCCTTACCACCTTTCGGGATATCGCTTGTGTACAGCGTGAATATGAGGGGGGCTAGCACGGAGCCCTGGGTGTCTTGATGCTCAAACGTGGGGCCTATTTATACTATGACAAGGGCGCTAACCGTGGGAAGCGACGAGATCGTCGGGTTTCACCAGCCATTGTCTTACACACGTTTCTGGGCTGCATCCTAAACCTGAGGGTCTGCACTTTATAACGTCCATTACAAGGGGTCATTTTATTGCTCCTATCCCAAGGAACCAAGGACGTTACGTTCAGCCAGATGTGGGACAACCATTTCTATTACAATTTAATGTCTGCTGCATTTTATAACAAGGGAACACTTTATGACAGTTAACTTTTGTCACTGATATTTTACCAAATGTTCACAGTCATTCCTATCATAATTGCTACCTTGCCAGAGGTGTACAACCATTCCTATCACAATGAATGATCGTCCATCTTACGCTTTCTAAATTCTTATGCACAAATGTGCTATTCTATGTAATTAATATAACATCTACTATACTGTATACACTGTTCGTAATACTATTCCTAATTAGTTCCTATGTACTATTAAAAACTATTCGTCCCGCACAGAAGTAGTTCCGTAATAAAATCTAATTAAATGAAATTTATATTCACATTCATCTTTATTTTTTCACTTTTTTGGATAACAAAGTATATAAAATTGGGCATACATTACATTGCCTTGTTTTGCGATAATGTTTGCTTTGACCGAATAGTCGCCATAGAAGAATGAACCTCCTGCGAATCGATACATACTGTCAGTGAAGTTAGTCTTGAAATAGTAGTCACCCTGCAAAGAACAACAGTTTTTAATTCCATAAAAGGTAAGCGACACATAACTTCCTTTTCACAGTATGTTTGACCCTGTTCATGATCCTAAAGAAGATACGTAGGGTACATAGATGCCAAAAGCAAGTTGACATTTTAAGAGCCATGTTCATAAATACATATATATTTTTTTTAACAGTCAGTGGAAAAGTTATACTTCGGTGAGTTATGTGGATCAGGTCACATTACTCGCTGCAAGAACCAGTTTTCACTATTATCTACACTATCTACACTAATATTATAAATAGGAAAGATTTGTATTTTTGTATGTAACGAATAAAATCAAAAAGTACTGGACCGATTATAATTTTTTTTTTTCATTAGGAAGCTACATTATCACCGAGTAACTAAGGCTATATTAAGTACTAGATTACTATAGAAATCTTTAGAAATTCTTATTAAAAGCAACCAAAGGTGTAAAAAAAATTGTCTTTCATCGTATACGTTGCGAAGAGTATTAATGAAAGGACAAAAACGGTTCGACATTATTATAGAATATATCAATATCTACAAAAAACTTCGCAAGACTATATGTCTAATTATTGTAGTTACGTCACTATAACTACTTTTTTACATTTAACAAACATTTAAAAATTTATATGTTTTTTATCCAAGTAAATAATTTAATATTCAAGACTGTCCCAATACCTGATGCAGTGCGGGAGAAGGGGGTGGACTATTATGAATTTTCGAAGCGATTTCAACCAATACAGCAGTAACTCTTATTAAATTTAATACCTTAAATATATTATTGATTTAATATAGATATTAAACATTGCGGGGTGTCGCGTATGCGGCGGTACACGGTGTGACGTTCGCGGCGGTTTTTGCACCCGTGCGAAGCCGGGGCGGGTCGCTAGTAATAATATCGTCCAGTAACTCTACCGTTGGAGTAGAAACACAGCTCAGCGTAGAACAATTGCGTACCGAGCTCGCTCTCTCGTCTGGATAAAATCCTTCGTGCTTAGTAAAAGACTACTGAATCTTAGGATGCTAGATAATAATATATTTTATTCGAAACATGCATACAAACTTGAGGAACTACACACTTGTGTATATTACGAAAATATTGCATTGCATGGCTTTAGTTTGTAAACCCACAAAATACTTCTTTTTTGAAGTGCTGTGGACGACAAATTCTTAAACAATCTATATAGTTGTTAAATAGATAATTCTTAAATTGAACTTCTTAATTGTACTTTTGTTTAGAACACATTGGATAAATGAAGAGGGCTGTCTTTCTAAGACGAAAGAAATCTTGATGTGTATTTTTCTTAACTTTATGATTAATTTGTCTGCTATTTTGTAATAATAGTATATATAGTAATATATGTGAATTGTGCTATTATTTAAATAATAATGTGATTTGATGATTATTTGTGAGTACTTTATTATTTTTATCGTCTAATCTTACACTTGGGAATATGTTCAGTACAGAGATCGCATCGAAGCAGATCAGCTGCATGCATTTTCATGAATGAACGTATCGCAATTACACATTATATAGCACATTTTTAGCTGAACTCACACTGGTTTAAGATTTTCGTATAATAAGAAGTTAACTCATACTGCAAATGTCTCGCAGTGCGTAGGTACTTCTTCAACTACCGGCCGCAACAACATTACTTGAATAGGTTTTGGCGGCTCGGGAGACAACATCAAACTCCCGGCCACCGTAACACAGGCTTGCGGGCTGTGAGCAGTGGGCAGCTCGCCGCATGGTAAGGACCTGGCCCGAGTCGAGAGATGACAGCACATCGTGACGGGGTCCACGAAGACGGATACCTCCTGAGTCAGGGTTGGTTAAAAAAGAAATCGTGGCCCTGGCTTACACGCAAGTGACGGGAACACGGGTGGGTTTTATTCAGTAAAAGTCTGACACGCCCTTGCTCTCCACGCAGAGCGGAAGAGGTCATTTCCCATATCAAATAAAAAAAGGTTTGTTTGGCTTCCTATCTAATGATTTAATACCAGTGTTTCATATGAGTTATCTAACACCCACAATCGTTACTGGGTAACACGCAGGATAGCCAGTCTTCTTAAGCGTCTTTAATTTGCTTCAAGTTAAGTTGGTATAGATGACAGCAGGTCAATCTAATCGACATTATCAAATAATCCAAATCAACTTTATGCCTTAATTAATGCATTAGCGATAAAGTTGAAAATCTAATTTGACAGCTTGTAGTAGCTTGACGTGCAGTCATACTATTTCTGTTCCTAGAAAAGGATTTTGTGGGAGTATATCAAATAAAAAAAAAATAACACATTTTGCCTTACCTCTTCCACTTTAGCCGGCATTATAAGTGAATAATTGAAAGTACCAATATATCCTTGTTGGTGACTATTGAGTGAGGATGATAATGTTGTTACATTTTTTGAGCGTGAACCTGAGCATAACTTGTAGTTGTAAAATTTGTTATTGTATGGACCCTGGATAAAAAATTATAAAAATTATTCGTTTAAAGAAGAAACTAAGAACAAGATGAACAAGGACATATTCAGGCTTTATTTTCGACAAGGAAAATACTTTCATAAAAATGAAATAGCTAATACACCAAGCCAGACGCACTATCAGTTTCATTGGGTTTCATTTTGACAGTTCAATAACATTCATTGCGTTACATAGGTATTTTGTTAAGCAAATTTTTCTTACATAATTGGAGCAACAAATTAGTTGTATGCTTCAACATTATTCAAATTTTTAGTGATAGTGTTTTACGCGAATAGGGTGCAGCTCATAAGCTGAAGAAGTAAGATAAATCATTTATTAAACACACCGAGGTTTTTTATTAATTAGAATACAACACAAATACATGTATGTCACTACAATTTTTTAAACTCCCCTAGTCTAATAATTACCCGTTTCGTGGGTGCCTATAGTATCAAATACACGAAAGGCCTGACCTAGAGCAATTACCTATAAGAAATACAAATTTTACTTTCGTACAGGAACCGGACCCACGTCACGCAATGCAACAGGCGATAGCCCAGCCACTGCGCCAACAGTGTCATCAACAATATATTATATGATTTTGTATGAGCATTTTTATGGAATCACATTTAATTTATTTTTTTATACAGACACATGATTTTCTGTGTGTTTGTTATTCTAACACTCGTGGTTTGCACTTGACAATTTGCATCTCTTGAGAAGTTTCTTACTAATATCTAGATTACTTACTTATATGGTGGTTCGAATTTTTATTCATAGTTAGTTCTAAAGAAGTAGCACGAGAAATAAAATTTAAATCAGAATTCTTAAAACCAACATTATACACCAGCATATTCTATACGTGTTGTGTTTAATATGAATTTAATTATATGATGATTTGTAACTTAATGTTTTTAAAGTGGATC
This sequence comes from Sesamia inferens, assembly GCA_037179545.1. Taxonomy (NCBI): domain Eukaryota; kingdom Metazoa; phylum Arthropoda; class Insecta; order Lepidoptera; family Noctuidae; genus Sesamia; species Sesamia inferens. The sequence goes on along the minus strand of CM073929.1, from coordinate 8,683,397 downwards.
TCTCCTGTAATGGTTACTTTATTAAAAAAAAATGATGAGTCCGCAATCACCGGTTCAATTTATTCGCTGGCGTATTTCATTGCCATGAATTACTTATAGATCAAGTAAATGTAACTTTATCGGAGATGAGTCATTTTGGAGACGCGATTGTAATAGATGGGTAAAAGACAAACTTATACTTCACAGACATAGTAAAATGTTTAGTTATCAATGTTAGGCTAGTGTTTTTAAAAGCTATTATTAAACTTCTTCCTTTATCATTTAGTAGTTTTATGCTTTAAAAACTTTTTTGATTACATTGAAAGGTTTTAGGTTGTAGTTAATCAATAGAACAGACCATTAAATTAGAGGGTTTTATGTAGAGACTAATTCTGGGCGCATTCACCGAAAATACCTGAAAACAACTATTGGGCAATGAAAAAACTCATGAAAGGAGAACTACCAAATTTTCCGTATACGAAATGGAAATGAACATGTTCATTCCAAGCCTTTCGTACGGCGCTGAAATCTAGTATTTAACAGTTTGGGAGAGAAACTAGAGAGTAAGCATAGTACAATAAAAAAAATAGGCATTACCATAATATACTTCGTTGGCGAAGTATCATACACAGCGGAGTTCTAGCCAGTTTGACCTATCCACATTCCTGTCATTCTCTCTGCGACACATCACAACCGCGTAATTACTCGGCCGCTATCTCTAATTGCAGCTGCCAATTGCAATTGTACAGGGCGAAAGGCGAATATTCTGCGCCCGATAACAAAATCATCTCACAAGAGAGGGAAAACGAAACAAATCCGAGTAACAGGCTCTAAGGTGGCAGTCCCACCAGTGGGCTAGGGTATAATGGAGTCACTCGTTTACCTAAAACCCCAAAACCTAATGAAGAAACTTAAACAGTGCAAAAATACCACTACTATTGAGTAATTATTGAATCAGTAAAATCTCCAGATAGGCGGAGGTTAATTAACACAATCTGGCCTTACTAGCCAGTCAAAAGTGTATGTTAGGAAATAAATCCCATTCAAATCAGCTATCGGGACTCTTGGCTTAATTGCCTGGGCGGAGCGTGATACTGTTAATGTATGAAAAATGTAAAAAGTTAGTGACCAATATATAATAAATAGATAGACCAATACAGAATAAAGTAATCATCATCATCATCAACCTTTTTACCGTCCCACTGCTGGGCACAGGTCTCCTCTCATGCAGAGAAGGATTGAGCGTAATCACCACGCTTGCTCAATGCGGGTTGGCGATTTCAGACTTAAAGTCCAGGTTTCCTCAAGATGTTTTCCTTCACCTTCAGTCATTGGTGTCCAAGATATACTTAGAAAGTACATATAACTTAAGAAAACTTACATTGGTACTTGCCTGACCTGGAATCGAACCCGCGCACTCATACTTGAGAGGCTGGTGTTTTAACCACTAGGCCACCACGACATTCAAATAAAGTAATAATGTTAATAAATTAATTAATCCTGGTTTCTACCAGGGTAAATTGTATCATTACATAGGCCTCCCCCAAGGTTCTCCACGACGTCCGCTCCTGGGGCCTACCCACGCTGCGTCTTCCGGTGCGTGGTCGCTACTCGAAAATCCGTCGGCCCCATCAGGCATCGATCCTACGGGCATTGTGCACAGCCCACTGCCACTTTAGTGTTGCAATTCTTCGGGCTATGTCGGTTACTCTCGTCCTTCTGCGGATGTCCTCATTCTTGATTCGATCGCGCAGTGAAACTCCAAGCATACACCTCTCCATTGCCCTTTGAGTGATTTTGAGCCTTCTTATAAAGCCCATTGTAAGCGAACACGTCTCAATCCCATAAATCATCACTGGCATCACACACTGGTCGAAAACTTTTGTCTTCTAAAAGAATTTTATGGATTAATTGTGTGAGCGCTTCCATTAAAATAAAGGGAGTGACTGATAATGTGACAGCGGATAGGGGAAATAAAATAGGAAAACAGTAAGATGAAGGAAAGGAGAGGAAGAAGGAGTAGTTGCGTAAAAAACAATCTTATTAAATAAAAAACGTAAACATGCATTATTTTTAAATTTAATATACATTAACATTCATCTTTATTTTTTCACTTTTTTGGATAACAAAGTATTGAATTGGGCACATAATACATTGCCTTGTTTTGCGATAAGGTTTGCTTTGAAAGAATAGTCGCCATAGAAGAAAGAATCTCCTAAGAATCGATACATATTCTCAGTAAAGTTGGTTTTGATGTAGTAATGACCCTGCAAAGAATAACAGTTTTTAATTCCATTAGAAACAAGGGACTGTAAAAACATAACTTTCTTTTTTTACAGTATGTTTGACCCCGTTCATCATCCTAAAAAGGATACGTAGGAAACAAAGCTGCCACAAGCTAGTTGACATTCTAAGACCTATGTTCATAATTTTATATATTTTTTTTAAAGTCGGTGGAAAAGTTGTAGTTCAGCGAGTGTTGCGTCCTGTCCCAGGGGGACAGACGGGGGGGGGGCGGACATTCCTCGCTGCAAGGGCCAATTTCCACTTTTATAATAATGTCATTCGGTAACTGTCCTATTGCAGTACAAACACCTCTCAGCGTAGAACAAGTGCTTACCGAGCTCGCTCTCCCGTCTGGATAAAATCCTCAGTGCTTAGTAAAAGAGTAGGTACTGAATCTTGGGATGGTAGATAATAATATATTGTACTCAAAATCTGCATACAAACCTGAGGAACTACACAGTTGTGCATATTACGCAAATATTGTTGCAACATCCCAGCGAACAAGAAATGCTGACATGGCTTTAGTTTGTAATTCCACAAAATATTCTTTTTTTCTCCTTTTATGCTCCACACGCTGATTTTGAGCTGTGGATTACAAAATCCTCAAACAATCTGTGTAATTTTTAAAATTTTTAAAGAAATATGTTTTTTTTATCGTTTAATTTTATGCTTGGGAATATGTTCAGTACAGTGACCGCAACGAAACTGGTCAGCTGCATGCATTTTCATAAATGAACGTATCGCAATTACTTGTTCGCATACAGCGCAATTTTAGCTGACCTCTAACACACTTTTTAAAGCTTACTGTCAATCCTCCTACACGTGCAGCCTGTGAGTTAATTTCATTCAGCGGGCATACAGCGACCTACATATTCAATATAATAACGCACTGAGGGTGCTGTTGGGGCTGTCGTGGCATTGTAGTGCGTCAGGGATGTTTGCGGATAATCATAGTAATGGTTTTACTGCCACTATTAGGAATAAATTCGCATCCTTGATGATGCGTGTTCACCGCAGCAGCAACAGTATTCTCAGTGTGTTCGCGGTTCGGTGGGATTTTCCCAAGTTGCTGAGGTGGATGCAGCTCCACGCTAAGTTTTATGTGTTTATTTTATGTATGCATATCTGTATCTGTAACCTACTAACACTAAAAATTAAGTAAAATTATTCTAATCTTATAATAAAAGGATTCTATTCTATTAGATTTTAGTATAATGCGAATCCAAGTCATACTGCATATGCCATCATTTTTATCATCTCAGCGTTAATCCCAGTTGCATCCAAAGCTTTGTCAGCTTTTAGAGTCTAGGGTCCACTTTATCAGTCTAACTGCTGATTTTTAGCTAAACTTCGATATTTTCTGTGAAGCGACTGCAGTCTGAGCTTTGCAGTTAGAACAAATGTTGGACTTTTAAGGGCTCCAACAAACCGCAACGACTGCCTTTAGGTGTATGTATGCTCCTTGCGCAGCGGCCGCGATTGCTACTGCTACGCCACGGAGGCTCTCGGCTGTCATACTGCAAATGTATAGCTTAATATCTCGTTGTGCGTACTTTTTCGACTACCAATCGCTACGAAATTTCTTGAACCAGTTCTTATCAAATCTCTATCTGTGTTTTGGTCGGCTTCCTGTCTAATTATTTAATACCAGTATTTAATATGGATTATCCACAATCATTACTGGGCAATACGCAGAATCGCCAGCCTTTTTCAGCCACTTTAGTTTGCTTGAAGTTAAGTTGGTACAGACTACAGCGGATCAACCTACTGTAAATTATCAAATATTCCAAATCAAACTTGAGCCTTGATGCATTAGCGATAAAGTCGAAAATCTAATTTGAAAGCTTGTATAGCTTGACGTGCAGTCATACTATTTCTGTACCTAGAAAAGGATAATGTGGGAGTACATCAAATTGAAAAGAAATAACACAATTTGCCCTTACCTCTTCCAATTTAGCTGGCATTATATATGAATAATTGAAAGTACCAATATAATATCCTGGTTTGTCAGTATTTAGTGTGGTTGAGCCTAAAGTTACATTTTTTGAGCGTGGACCTGAGCATAACTTGTAGTTGTAAAATTTTATACTATAGGGACCCTGGGGAAAAATAAAAATTCGTTAAGGAATTATAGTACGAACTAATAAACTAAGAATAAGATGAACAAGGACAGAGTTAGGGTTTATATTCGACAAGGAAAATACATTCACAAAAATATCTGTACGGAACTACAAAGTTCGACATAAATGAGTTATGGTTACGTAAATCATTTCTATAAGAAATCAAATGAAATAGCTGCTTACACCAAGTCAGACAAACTATCAGTAACATTGGGTTTCATTTTGACTGTTCAACATGATTCATTGAGTTATATAGAATGTTAAGCAAATGCATTTTTCATACATATGGAGCAACACTCATCTGTTGCTCCATATGTATTAAAAATATGTTATGTTATTTTTTTTTTTGTTTTGTATGGGAAATCATCAAATGACTTCTCCCGCTCTGGGCGGAGCGGAAGGGCGTGTCAGACTTTTACTGAATAAAACCCAGCCGTGTTTCTTCACTTGTTTGTGCGCCAGGGGCACAGTTTCCTTTTCAACCAACCCGCAAGCCTGGCTCAGGAGGCATCTGCCCTCGTGGACCCCGTCGAGATGTGCTGACAACTCTTTGAGGCGCGCGTGAAAGACAACGCGTCGTCGACCTGTGCCTGTTCCATACCAGTGGCTGGCAAGCTGCCCGTCGCTAGCCGCCTGCAAGCCCGCCCCTACGGTAGTCGGGAGTTCAATGTCATCTCCTGCGGCGGCTAGAGGCGTGTAAGCGCTGGGATTCCCGCTCGTTCACGCATCACTGCTTCGCAGAAGGAGGTTAAAGGCCTGCCATGCATTGTAGCTCCGGACCATGGCCTGGACCAGTGTCGTACAAGAGAGATCGCCGTCCACCGCAACCATGAGGACATGGCGGTGCTTTACCCAAGCCGGGCAGACCTCTACCGTATACTCTACCGTGTCCCCATGGCAATCTACACAGTGATGATACCCTGTCGTTTCCTTCTGCCTTACCTGGAACAGGAACCTACAGAAACAACAGTGTCCAGTGAGGACCTGCATCAGGCGGAAATTGAGGGCGACGTGGCGCTTCACTAACCACTCCTCAAAGAGCAGTATGATTCAAAATTATTCAAATTGCTAGTAGTATTGTGTTAAGCGATTAGTGTACAGCCCATATGCCGAAGAAGTAATATGAATCAATTATTAAACACACTAAAGTTTTTCATTAATTACAATATAACACACACACACATGTAAGTCACTATATTTTTTAAACTCGTTTCATGGCTGCCTTTAATATTACATCAAAATACCAGACCTGGAATATTTCTTTCATACGGGAATCAGACCTACATCACGCAATGCAACAGTCGATCGCTTAGTCACTGCACCAACCAATATTATATGATTTTGTAGTAGCATTTTTATGTTATCATATTTATTTATTTTTTACGGACACATGATTCCCTGTGTGGTTGTTATTCTAACACTCGTGGTTTGAACTTTACAATTAGCGTCTCTTGAGAAGTTTCTTACTAATATCTAGATTACTTACATAGTTGTTCGAATTTTTATTCATAGTTAGTCCCAAAGAAGTAGCACGAGAAATAAAATTTAAAATCAAAATTGTTAAAACCAACATTATACACCAGCATATTCTATAAATGTTGTGTTTATTATGAATTTAATTATACCGTGATTTGTAACTTAATGTTTTTAAAATGGATCTCTCATCTAAAAATACTTTATAAAAAAAAATGATGAGTCCGCGTTTATTCGCTGGCGTATTTCAATGCCATGAATTACTCACAGATCAAGTAAATGTAACTCTATCGGAGAAGAGTCATTTTATAGGCGTGATTGTAATAGATGCGTAAAAGGCAAACTTATACTTGACAGACACAGCAAAATTGTTAGTCATCAATGTTAGGCTTATGTTTTTAAAAGCTATTATTAAACTTCTTCCTTTCACGTTTAGTAGTTTATGCTTCATAAACTTTTTTGATTACATCGAAAGGTTTTCAGGTTGTAGTTAATCAATAGAATAGACCATCAAATTAGAGGGTTTTATGTAGAGACTAATTCTAGGCGCATTCACCGAAAATACCTGAAAACAACTATTGGGTAGTGAAAAAACTCATGAAAAGAGAACTAGGTACCAATTTGCCGTAAACGAAATTGAAATGAACATGTGCATTACAAGCCTTTTATACGGCGCTCAAATCTAGTATTTAACAGTTTGGGAGAGGAACTAGAATGAAAGCATAGTACAGTAAAATAAATAGGCATTACCACAATATACCTCGTGGCGGAGTATCATACACAGCGGTGTTCTAACCAGTTTGACCTACCCACATTCCTGTCATCCTCTCTGCGACACACCGTGACCGCGTAATTACTCGGCCGCTGTCTCTAATTACAGCTGCCAATTGCAATTGTACAGAGCGAAAGGCGAATATTCTGCACCAGAAAACAAAATCATTTCACAAGAGAGGGAAAACGAAACAAATCCGAGCAACAGGCTCTAAAGTGGTAGTCCCACCAGTGGGCTAGGGTATAATGGGCTAATCGTTTAGCTAAAACCCCAAAGCCAATTGGAGATTCATAAATAGTCCAAAAATACCTACTTCTATTGATTTATTATTCCATCAGTAGAATCTCCAGATAGGCGGCGGTTAATTAACACAATCTGGCCTTACTAGCCAGTCAAAAGTGTATGTTAAGAAATAAAACCCATTCAAATCAGCGATCGGGACTCTTGGGTCAATAGGGATGTATCCAAGGTATGAAAATCAAAAAAAATATTAGTCCAATTTATAGATAATACAAAAAATTAAGACCCGTATTTTTAATTTTGTCGAATTTACCAAAAACTACTGAGATATTGTGTATTTAAATTACGGAGTGGGAGTTAATTACATCACGCCGTGGTATATTTTGGTACACGGCGTGACGTCATGCGATATTTAAAATCAATATATCTTCCGAAGTATTTGAATGAAATAAAAAATAAAAAATACGTGTTCAATATTTTTTACAAATCTATCTGATGGACATTAAATTATTTTTTAGGAAACAACCCAATTGCCTGGTCTGAGAGTGATACTGTTAATGTATGAAAAATGCTAATGTTAGTGACCAATATATAATAAATAGATAGACCGATATAGAATAAAGTGATAATGTTAATAAATGAATTAACTCTGGTTTCTACCAGGGTAAATTGTATCATCTTCATCTTTTCAGCCGAAAGCCGTCCACTGCTGGAGATAGGCCTTCCTCAAAGTTCTCCACGACGACCGGTCCTGCGCCTCCCGTATCCAGCAGTTTACCGCGACTTTACAAGGTCGTCGGTCCACTTTGTCGGGGCCCTAGCCACGCTGCGTCTTCCGGTGCGTGATCGCTACTCGAGAACCTGTCGGCCCCATCGGGCATCGGTCCTACGGGCAATGTGCCCAGTCCACTGCCACTTTAGTGTTGCAATTCTTCGGGCTATGTCGGTTACTCACGTTCTTCTGCCGATCTCCTCATTCCTGATTCGACCGCGCAGTGAAACTCTAAGCATAGCCCTCTCCGTTGCCCTTTGAGTGAGTTTGAGCCTTCTTATATGGCCCATTGTTAGCGATCACGTCTCAATTCCATAAGTCATCACCGGCATCACACACTGGTCGAAGACTTTTGTCTTGAGATACTGCGGTATTTCGGATAAATTGTATAATTTTGGAGAAATTTTTCGTCTGACAAATGAAAATAAAAAAAAACATCAATAACTTGAAAATGGCCATGGCAACTTAGGTAAACAGCGTTTTGCAAACTATCATAATGTAATAAATATTGCTGGTACAATGAAACTGATTTGAAGGAATTATTGCAAATGAACGTGACTATGTACACTCCAAACAAAATCTGCAATGTAATATTACAGATTTCGTTTGGAGTGTAAAAGCATATTATGGATTAATTGTGTGAGCGCTTCCATTAAAATAAAGGGAGTGACTGATAATGTGACAGCGGATAGGGAAAATAAAATAGGAAAAGAGTAAGATGAAGGAAAGGAGAGGAAGAAGGAATAGTTGCGTAAAAAACAATCTTATTAAATAAAAAACCTAAAGATTCATTATTTTTAAATTTAATATACATTAACATTCATCTTTATTTTTTCACTTTTTTGGATAACAAAGTATTGAATTGGGCACATAGTACATTGCCTTGTTTTGCGATAAGGTTTGCTTTGGAAGAATAGTCGCCATAGAAGAAAGAATCTCCTAAGAATCGATACAAATTCTCAGTAAAGTTGGTTTTGATGTAGTAATGACCCTGCAAAGAATAACAGTTTTTAATGCCATTAGAAACAAGGGACTGTAAAAACATAACTTTCTTTTTTTACAGTATGTTAGACCCCGTTCATCGTCCTAAAAAGGATACGTAGGAAACAAAGCTGCCACAAGCTAGTTGACATTCTAAGACCTATGTTCATAATCGTATATATTTTTTTTAAAGTCGGTGGAAAAGTTGTAGTTCAGCGAGTGATGCGTCCTGTCCCAGGGGGACACATTCCAGGGGGGGGGGACATTCCTCGCTGCAAGGGCCAATTTCCACCTTTGTAATAATGTCATTCGGTATCTGTCCTATTGCAGTACAAACACCTCTCAGCGTAGAACAAGTGCTTACCGAGCTCGCCCTCCCGTCTGGGTAAAATCTTCGGTGCTTAGTAAAAGAGTAGGTACTGAGTCTTGGGATGGTAGATAATAATATATTGTACTCAAAATCTGCATACAAACCTGAGGAACTACACAGTTGTGCATATTACGTACATATTGTTGCAACATCCCAGTGAACAAGAAATGCTGACATGGCTTTAGTTTGTAATTCCACAAAATATTCTTTTTTTCTCCTTTTATGCTCCACACGCTGATTTTGAGCTGTGGACTACAAAATCCTCAAACAATCTGTGTAATTTTTAAATAGATGATTTTTAAAATTTTCAAAGAATTTTTTTTTTTATCGTTTAATTTTATGCCTGGGAATATGTTCAGTACATTGACCGCAACGAAACTGGTCAGCTGCATGCATTTTCATAAATGAACGTATCGCAATTACTTGTTCGCATACAGCGCAATTTTAGCTGACCTCTAACACACTTTCTAAAGCTTATTGTCAATCCTCCTAATTTTTTTAATTTCATTCAGCGGGCATACAGCGACTTACGTATTCAATATAATAACGCACTGAGGGTGCTGTTGGGACTGTCGTGGCATTGTAGTGCGTCAGGGATGTTTGCAGATAATCATAGCAATGGTTTTACTGCCATTATTAGGAATAGATTCGCATCCCTGATGATACGTGTTCACCGCAGCAGCAACAGTATTCTCAGTGTGTTCGCGGTTCGGTGGGATTTTCCCAAGTTGCTGAGGTGGATGCAGCTCCAAGCTAAGTTTTAAGTGTTTATTTTATGTATGCATATCTGTATCTGTAACCTTCTAACACTAAAAGTTAAGTAAAATTATTCTAACCTTATAATAAAAGGATTCTATTCTATTAGATTTTAGTATAATGAGAATCCAAGTCATACTGCATATGCCATCATTATTATCATCTCAGCGTTAATCCCAGTTGCATCCAAAGCTTTGTCAGCTTTTAGAGTCTGGGGTCCACTTTACCAGTCTAACTGCTGATTTTATTCGATATTTTCCGTGAAGCGACTGCAGTCTGAGCTTTGCAGTTAGACCAATTATTGGACTTTTAAGGGCTCCAACTACCCGTAACGACTGCCTTTAGGTGCATGTATGCTCCTTGCGCAGCGGCCGCGATTTTTACTGCTACGCCACGGAGGCTCTCGGCTGTCATACTGAAAATGTATAGCTTAATATCTCGTTGTGCGTACAAACATTCAGGGTCCTTTGAAAGGTACTAAAGAAAAACTGGCAAACTTCACGATGCTAGACTACTGTATCATATTGGTAGGCGGTGAGGACTTCCAAGTCACGTGTAAATACTATGACAGCATTTTAGTTATAAGACAAGTTTTACAGGAAATCAAAAATACAAACATAATTATATGCACACCAACGTACAAATTTTTCACTAATAACTATTTGTATAATTCGAGAGTGGAAATGTTCAATAACTTATTATATTTAGATACAGCTACTCATGGACATGCTTATTTCCTGGATAGTAACAGAAATTTGCGATATGATGATACGATGTTCAATAGACGCACGGGAATGATAAATTACTCCGGAATGAAATCTATTTTTAATGACATTTGAAATATGATTATTTATATTGACGGTATGAATGCAAAAATTGAAATATGCTGAAATGACATAATACATGCAAATGACAACTCCAATGTGTTTAAGACAACATCTGTGATTAATACAGAGAGACAAAACTCGCAGTTTTTTCTATAATACCCTCAATATTTTACACCAAAACATTGCCGGTTTACTGAATAAATCGGACTTATTAACTATTAAATTAAATAACCTTGAAAACCAAGGCACAATTGTAGACATTCTCTGTATAACTGAACATTTTGTTACTTCTGGTCATGAGAGTTTAATATATCTTCCTGGTTTCCATTCCGCTGCTATCTTTTGTCGCGAAACAAATCGTGGAGGGACGTGTATATTAGTTAGAACTGGGCATCAATATAAAGAACTGCCAGATATTGCTAAGCTCTCTGTGTCAGGCGTTGTTGAAATTTGCGGTATTGAACTATTAACTCATTCTATTATTGTAATTTGTGTTTATAGAGTTCCTAAATATAATTATTTGACATTTTATGACAAGCTTGACATTGTTTTGAGTGAGTTATGTTTATTAAATAGGAAAAAAAATGTTTTATGTGGCGATTTAAATATTGATGTATTAAACAGGAACAGGACTACTTTAGAATTAGAAAATTTTCTACTGAGCTATAACTTGACATTAGAAATAAATGAACCTACTAGGCTTAGTAGTAACTCATGTATCAATAATTTCGCGCATAACATGCAAAGAGGCTGTAGGGCTGAAATTATTGATCTCATCCTTTCTGATCACACATCGCAACTACTTAGAGTTCCCATAAATAGGACATGTCGCTTAAAATTTTGGAAAATGGTTAAAAAAGACTACTCCACAGAGAATCTTCATAAATTCCGAGAATGCATACGTAGCTTAACTTTTAAGGAAGTGTATGAAACCAATGATGCTAATTTAGCCTACAAATTATTTTTTGAATCATTTTATTTGTTTTATAAACTCTGCTTCCCAGACAAAATAATAACCATTCACACCAATAAAAACGTAAAATGGATATCACGTGGTATAAAAATCTGTAGTAAAAGACAAAGAAAATTACTATGGACATATAGACTAAACCCTACATTAAAGAATAAAATTGACTTTCAAAAATACTCTTTACAATATAAGAAAATTATAAGACTAACACAACAAGCTCAAAATAATTACTTTATAAAAATCTCGCATAATAAATCGAAGGCTACATGGCAAATAATTAATAGATAAAAAAATAACATTCCCCGAGAACAAATAATGACAATTAATAAAAATGACATGACCTTTACAAAACCTATTGACATTGCAAATGCATTTAATGAGTATTTTATAGATGACATTGAGAACAATAGTAAAACTGACATAGATTTTGACAACAAATTAGGCAATTTAACAAGACAATCAATGTATATGCAGCCGGTTCTATCGACAGACATTACTTCGTCTATAAGATCACTTAAAAATACAAGTACTGTAGGATTTGACGGTGTGTCAACAAAGGTTCTAAAATCGGTGAACGAAATTATAGCACCTGTATTAGCACATATCATGAACCTTTGCATTATTGACGGAGTTTATCCGGAAGACTTGAAGAAAGTCATTATTAAACCACTCCATGAAAAAGATAAAAAAAAACGATATGAAGAATTACAGGCCAATAGCAAAAATTTCAGTATTTTCTAAAATATTCGAAAAAATTATTTATAAGTCTCTGTACTGTTATCTTCACAAATTTAATTTATTATGTAAGGAACAAAATGGCTTCAGAAAGAATACCACGATCAACATGGCTATTTTTTATTTTTTACGTAGTATTATGTTGGCAGTAGATCAAAGAGCTCCTATCTGTGCTATTTTTACAGATATGCCTATGATAAGCCTTTGATTATGTAAAGCACGACGTATTATTAGCGAAACTGCAGAGCTACGGCATCAGAGGTAATATTTTAAAACTACTCACATCATATCTTTCTAATAGAAAGCAATGTACAGAGATTGCAAGAGTATGTAAAAAAACAAAAATTGAAAATAGTTTCTTTTCTCACCCAAGATTAGTAAAGTTTGGTGTCCCACAGGGTAGCGTCCTTGGGCCACTGCTTTTTTTAATCTATATAAATGATCTGCCAAATGTGACACGACATCAAATGGTGATGTTTGCGGATGACTCTACTGCCATTGTGAAATGTATTAATCGCAATATTTATGAAGATGACATAAATAGTACATTATCAGACATAATAACTTGGCCTAATCAAAATAATTTACTTACAAAAAACGAAAATAATGCACTATCATCAAAGAACTGTAGCACCAAAAGTAAATATCAGACATAGTAACTGTGAAATTGAAGAGGTTAAAGTAGCAAAACTCTTAGGTTTATTACTGGATAACCAAGTAAACTGGAAGGCCCATATAGATGGCCTAAGTAAAAAAGTAAATAGATCATCGTACACACTTTTCCAAATTGCTAGAAAAATAAATATCGATGCGCTACTAGTTGCATATCATGGCTTAGTAGCCTCAATTTTGCGATATGGCATTATTTTTTGGGGAAACTCTACTCATAAAGATGTCATATTTAAGGCACAAAAAAGGTGCATAAGATCGATGTGTGGTCTGAAAATTGACGATAGCTGTGTACCATTTTTTAAGTCTCTGAAAATTTTAACCTTACCATCATTGTACATTTATGAAATTAGTGTTTTTGTCAAGACAAACATAAGATTGTTTGAAACGGTGTCAACGTTACGAGATGTTACTATTCGTAGTCAATATGCAAATGTTTTAAAAAATCAGCGTTGTAATACTGCTTTAGTAAAAAAGAGTGTTTTAGGAATGGCAACGCGCATCTACAACAAATTACCAGTTGGCATAAAAAATTTGAATATTATACAATTCAAGACAAAATTAAAACATTTATTAATTGAGAAATGTTATTATACAACTGATGAATTCCTAAATGACAAATTAATGTAGACTTATTTATTTTGACTAGCGAAATTACTCCGTATTGTGACATTGTTTTTACTCATTTATCATTTATTTTGACATTATATAATTAATCATTTGTTTTTTTTTTGCATATAGCATGATTGACAAAAAAATGTTAATGTTTTGCATGCAAGTATTTGTACGCTTCTTAGCATGACATAGCGACCTATAAACATAAATTTAAGAACTGTATTCACTACCTATGTTATACAAATAAAATTGATTTTGATTTTGATTTTGCGTACTTTTTCGACTACCGATCGCTACGAAATTTCTTGAACCAGTTCTTATCAAATCTCTATCTGAGTTTTGGTCGGCTTCCTGTCTAATTGTTTAATACCAGTATTTCATATGGATTATCCACAATCATTACTGGGCAATACGCAGGATCGCCAGCCTTTTTCAGCCTCTTTAGTTTGCTTGAAGTTAAGTTGGTACAGACTACAGCGGGTCAACCTACTGTAAATTATCAAATATTCCAAATCAAACTTGAGCCTTGATGCATTGGCGATAAAGTTGAAAATCTAATTTGAAAGCTTGTAGTAGCTTGACGTGCAGTCATACTATTTCTATACCTAGAAAAGGATATTGTAGGAGTATATCAAATCGAAAAGAAATAACACAATTTGCCCTTACCTCTTCCAATTTAGCTGGCATTATAAATGAATAATTGAAAGTACCAATATAATATCCTGGTTTGTCAGTATTTAGTGTGGTTGATCCTAAAGTTACATTTTTTGAGCGTGGACCTGAACATAACTTGTAGTTGTAAAATTTTATACTATAGGGACCCTGGGGAAAAATAAAAATTCGTTAAGGAATTATAGTACGAACTAATAAACTAAGAATAAGATGAACAAGGACAGAGTTAGGGTTTATATTCGACAAGGAAAATACATTCACAAAAATATTTGCACGGAACTAGAAAGTTCGACATAAATGAGTTAAGGTTATGTAAATCATTTCTATAAGAAATCAAGTCAGACAAACTATCAGTAACATTGGGTTTAATTTTGACTGTTCAACATGATTCATTGAGTTGTATAGAATGTTAAGCAAATGCATTTTTCATACACACGGAGCAACACTAATTTGTTGCTCCATATGTATGAAAAATATGTTATGTTATTTTTTTTTGTTTTGTATGGGAAATCATCAAATGACTTCTCCCGCTCTGGGCGGAGCGGAAGGGCGTGTCAGACTTTTACTGACTAAAACCCAGTCGTGTTTCTTCACTTGTTTGTGCGCCAGGGGCACGGTTTCCTTTTCAACCAACCCGCAACCCTGGCTCAGGAGGCATCTGCCCTCGTGGACCCCGTCGAGATGTGCTGACAACTCTTTGAGGCGCGCGTGAAAGACAACGCGTCGTCGACCTGTGCCTGTTACATACCAGTGGCTGGCAAGGTGCCCGTCGCTAGCCGCCTGCAAGCCCGCCCCTACGGTAGTCGGGAGTTCAATGTAATCTCCTGACTAGGGCATCTCCTACGGCGGCTAGAGGCGTGTAAGCGCTGGGATTCCCGCTCGTTCACGCATTCCGCCTCCTCCTTTGCTAGCATTACTGCTTCACAGAAGGAGGTGACTGCCTGCCATGCATTGTAGCTCCGGACCATGGCCTGGACCAGTGTCGTACGAGAGAGATCGCCGTCCACCGCAACCACGAGGACATGGCGGTGCTCTACCCAAGCCGGGCAGACCTCTACCGTGTCCCCATGGCGATCCACACAGTGATGATACCCTGTCGTTTCCTTCCGCCTTACTTGGAACAGGAACCTCCAGAAACAACAGAGTCCAGTGAGGACCAGCGTCAGGCGGAAGTTGAGGCCGCCATGGCGCCTCACTAGCCACTCCTCAAAGAGCAGTATGATTCAAAATTATTCAAATTGCTAGTAGTATTGTGTTAAGCGATTAGTGTACAGCCCATATGCTGAAGAAGTAATATGAATCAATTATTAAACACACTAAAATTTTTCATTAATTACAATATAACACACACGCACTTGTATGTCACTACATTTTTTAAACTCTTTTCGTGGCTGCCTTTAATATTACATCAAAATACCAGACCTGGAATATTTCTTTCGTACGGGAATCAGACCTACATCACGCAATGCAACAGTCGATCGCTTAGCCACTGCGCCAACCAATATTAACCAATACTATATGATTTTGTAGTAGCATTTTTATGTTATCATATTTATTTATTTTTTACAGACACATGATTCCCTGTGTGTTTACTTGACAATTAGCGTCTCTTGAGAAGTTTCTTACTAATATCTAGATTACTTACATAGTTGTTCGAATTTTTATTCATAGTTAGTTCCAAAGAAGTAGCAAGAGAAATAAAATTTAAAATCAGAATTGATAAAACCAACATTATACACCAGCATATTCTATACATGTTGTGTTTAATATGAATTTAATTATACCATGATTTGTAACTTAATGTTTTTAAAATGGCTCTCTCATGTAATTGATACTTTAAAAAAAAAAAAATGAATCCGCATTTTAAAGGCGTGATTGTAATAGATGGGTAAAAGGCAAACTTATACTTGACAGACACAGCAAAATTTTTAGTCATCAATGTTAGGCTTGTGTTTTTAAAAGCTATTATTAAACTTCTTCTTTTCACGTTTAGTAGTTTTATGCTTTAGAAGCTTTTTTGATTACATCGAAAGGTTTTGAGGTTGTAGTTAATCAATAGAATAGACCATTAAATTAGAGGGTATTATGTAGAGACTAATTCTGGGCTCATTCACCGAAAATACCTGAAAACAACTATTGGGCAGTGAAAAAACTCATGAAAGGAAAACTACCAATTTGCCGTAAACGAAATTGAAATGAACATGTGCATTGCAAGCCTTTCATACGGCGTTCAAATCTAGTATTAACAGTTTGGGAGAGGAACTACAATGAAAGCATAGTACAGTAAAAAAATAGGCATTACCACAATATACTTCGTGGCGAAATATCATACACAGCGGAGTTCTAACTCGTTTGAAATATTCCTGTCATCCTCTCTGTGACACACCGTGACCGCGTAATTACTCGGCCGCTGTCTCTAATTACAGCTGCCAATTGCAATTGTACAGAGTGAAAGGCGAATATTCTGCGCCCGAAAACAAAATCATTTCACAAGAGAGGGAACCCGCCACACTTTTCCCAACCACTGCAACTCCTGAAAGCCAGAATCAACAGTGGCGACCGCCGGAAAAACGCCGAGCAATGAAGCTCGACGAGTCCCGGAGAAACGATTCAACTGTCTTGGGTCCCGCAACGAAATTAATCAGAAAAGAATTGCGGAGGAGTAAGAAAAAATATATTTTTTCCACTTCCCTCCATAACAAGCAGGAGACAGAACAGAACTAGGCCAAACGGCACAAAGGGACATTATTGCAACTGGGAGAAGCCCAGATTGCCAAACACCACGGAATAAAATTTGATTAATTAGCTGTTACAATTGATTCCAATAATAGGTATGGCAAAAGCGCCTGAACGCACGGAAATTGGTTCTAGTTTCTACAAGGTCCGTATAATAAACGACTCCGGATGTAACTTGTACACTATCCAACATAATATTGCGTTCATTCTGCCAAAGAACACACTCCCACAAGATGTGATGTGCGGACTGTTCAAATTCACAGTTCGATGTAGAACACTGACACAAAGGGGAAGGAACAAGTTTTAAAGAATACAGTTTACTTTTAAAGTTGCCATGACCTGTGAGAAATTGAGCAACGCAGCGGTCAACCTCCAGCCATGTCTTAGACAGCCGATCGCCAACGGATGGAAAGAATAGATGGAGGTAGGCCCTTGATGGAATTATCCCACCTACTTTGACATTCGGATAAGAGGTCCTCCCAGATTTCAGTCTGAGGTTTAAATAATCTAGAGATTTTATTAAAGTCGCGTTGTGTAACAAAATTAGTGTCCATGGCCTCCCCCCTCGCGGAGTAGTACATTGAAGCACGTCGCTGTACCTCAAGGGCGACTGGAAGTACACCTGCCAGTACCGGTAAGGCTTCAGTACTGACCGTTCTATACGCCTTGCATAAAAATATCAATGCCAAACGTTGGCTTTGAAGCAGTTTACTTCGTGCCGCCCCTATGCTGGCCCTATCGGCCCAAACAGGTGCACCGTAGCACATACATCCTAAGTAGGTAGCTCCATATATAGTTTTTAAAGTAATGATAGACCCCAAGTTGCTTTGGATATTCTAGTTAGGGCTTTTCATTTATCGAACATATAAAAATAGTTGGTGAAAAAGCTAAAAGGAACTTTTATAAGTTCCTTTTAGCTTTTTCACCAACTATTTTTATATGTTCGATAAATGAAAAATTCCTTTCTAAGATCATACCAAGGTAGCATACGGATTGCTGTTTTTTAATGGGAACGTTGTTAAATTTAATAGTAGGCAATGATTTAAGATTACCTTTTAGTAGAAGTTGATAGGTTTTATGTGGCGCAAACGCTAGGCGGTTACGATCACCCCACTGAGATATTAAATTTAGGCAAGTATTGGCCAAGTTCTCAAGTCCAGCTCGGGTACTTGACTGAATGAGCAGTAGGCCATCGTCCGCGTAACCTGTAAGTGAACAGCCGCAAGGAAGCGGGATCGCGAGGAAGTCATCAAAACCCAAATTCCATAAAAAAGGACCGACAACTGAACCCTGAGGACATCCCATGGTTAGTGTTTTAGTACTAGAAAAATGACCGAGCTTAAGTACCGCGGAACCGTTTATAAAGTAAGAGTAAACGAGATTATATATGCTTCTATAGCAACCTCGGGTTTTTAATTTTAACAACAGCATAGGCCACCAGGCGTTATCAAAAGCCCCAGAAATATCCAGGAAGATCCCAATTACGTACTTGTTTTCAGATTGGTTAACGGTTCTTCTGACAGAAAGCGCCGCGTTGACTGTAGATTTACCTATGGTGAAGCCATATTGATTATTATGGTATTTTGGACCGTTCGGTAGTAAACGTGGAACGATGAGGCGCTCAAGAAATTTACCCAAAGATGGTAGAAGTGTGATAGGACGATGTCCGCGCCCCAGTACAGCACGGACATTCACCGCGCATTAGTCACGGCTTATACAACAAATAAATCGGCTTATACCACAAGAAATCAATCTCTTACCACTCCACAACAAAACTAAGGTACTTACCTTAGGACACAGTGTGTTCCGTCGTACCACCAGAGGGGTCAGCGTGCGCGCGCCGACTTCCAGACGCCGTCCGGATGGCTTCCACACTGGTTGTCCAATACCAGTCGACACATTAAAGTTCCTCCAGGAGGACACCAAAGCTCACCAACGTAGGAAACCGTTATTTATCAGCGTCAATTCACGCCCGACAAACAATCAACCATGAAACCACGTTTCAGATTCAACTTCAACTCAATTTAAAGACGGCATTGTTATTACGGTTTATAATTCAAGTAAATACTTCAAAAACACGGGCAACAAACGCGAACCTGTCCAAAATCGCGGCCGGTGGTATTTACTTCCCGAAAATCAATCATCCAGACGCGCCACGCGCGCGATGATTCGGTCAAGAGCTCTAGAAACGGACTGTCAACGTTCACTCGAAAACGCTGTGTCATGGCTGCGCGTCACCATAGATTACACTAAATTACGATCGCCCCTACCGGTCGCGTCATCTATCAAACTCGACTAACTAACAATCGGACTCGACCGATAAACGTGCGCAAACATCCCCCCGCCCCGGACAGTAACAAACGG
Source organism: Sesamia inferens (assembly GCA_037179545.1). Taxonomy (NCBI): domain Eukaryota; kingdom Metazoa; phylum Arthropoda; class Insecta; order Lepidoptera; family Noctuidae; genus Sesamia; species Sesamia inferens. The sequence goes on along the minus strand of CM073929.1, from coordinate 8,664,060 downwards.
TCCGACAATTCAATCTAAGGGCAGGCGAGAGAGTGTGGCGATCGCGCGCTTCAAGACAGAGTCCCCCACCAGGACCTCGGCAAACCTGGGAACACCATCTGACCCTGGATACAATTTAACAATGCGTCCACGACGCCATCGGAGGGGTGGCAGATTTGGGTCCTTTAACAAAACGAGGTCTCCGACTCTTGGTGGGTTCGTCTTGTCTGACCACTTAACGCGCTGTTGTAAAATGTGCAGATACTCCAGATGCCAACGGCGCCAAAAACTCTGCGTAAGCTGTTGAAGCAATTCAAATCGCGAGAGCCGTCCGGAGTTAATGTCCAAATAAGGATACTCAGACAGGGCGTTAAGTGGTCTCCCTATCAAAAAATGGCCCGGCGTGAGGGCCTCCAAATCATTCGCGTCGGATGACAAAGGGCATAACGGACGCGAGTTGAGGACCGCCTCAACCTTACAAAATACGGTCGCGAGCTCCTCAAAAGTTAGGATAGTATCTCCAATAACGCGACGAAGGTGAGTTTTCGCGGCCTTTACAGTTGCTTCAAATATACCTCCCCAGTGGGGGCAGGACGGCGGTGAGTACTGCCATCGTACCCCTCTGCGGGAGAGTGTGGATCCGATCTCAACATTATGCTTATCTAAAAATTCACAAACATTCTTCAAATAACGATCGGTACCCTTAAAGTTGGTCCCACAGTCGGATCGAATTAAGGACGGCAGTCCGCGACGCGAAACAAATCTGCCAAGAGCAGCGACGAACGCCTCTGTCGTGAGAGCACTAACCACCTCGAGGTGGACCGCTTTAGTAGCTAAACACACAAAAACGCACAAGTAAGCCTTCTCGGTCTTAGCGTTACGGAGACGCGAAGCTTTAACAATAAATGGTCCCGCAAAATCCGTACCAACTCCAGCAAAGGGCATCGATTCGGTGACTCGATCGGCAGGAAAATCCCCCATTTGGGGCTGCACGATGTCCGCCTTCAAGCGGTAGCACGGGAGACAACGAAAGATAACATATCGGATCACTCTCCGCGCAGACAAAATCCAAAATTCACGTTGGAGGATCGCAGCAAGAGCGTTACATCCGGCATGTGCATTTTTCACATGGCGATCCGCGATCAACAACTTCACTAAGGGGCCGTTCTTGGGGAGCAACAATGGATGACGAGCCCCATAGGGGAGCTTAGCATTTCTAAGCCGACCTCCGACACGCATCAAACCCTGATCATCCACGAAAGGATTCAATCGCCCTAAGGGTCCCTTCAGATTGGATGTGCGTTGGCGGAGGGTTTTCAACTCCGATGCAAATTCACTCTCTTGAACTATCTGCACCCAATATAGCAGAGCGTCATTGCGCTTTTGCGGTGAGAGGACCGGAGACTCAAATTTGCCACGAGGGTTACGACAGTTGTGGATGAAACGCCGTATCCAGGCGGTGACGCCGAGCAATTTATCCAAAGAGCTGTAGCGCTCAAGCAAAAACTCCGGATCTGGAGCCGCTACAGTCTCGGTGGCGTGAACATGCACCCCTGGCGTAGATGCCCTGACCACTGCGGGGGTATAGGGCCAAGAACCCTCCGGCTGTAACAACCATGGTGGACCCCACCACAGCTGGTGATTCACAAGTTCGGGCGCCTCGCAGCCGCGGGAAGCGCAGTCTGCGGGGTTCAATTCGCCAGGCACGTGGCGCCAAATCAACTGGGCTTTCGATGTCTGAATTTGAGACACCCGGTTGGCCACGAATACCTCGAGGGTATGGACTGAACTTTTCAGCCAACAAGGACGACTTGGCTGTCAGACCATGCATTTGCGGTCGGAGGCTCCTCCACCTCCCAAAAGCGTTGGAGGATGTCCGACAAGGCAGAACCAACAGCGAGGTCGCTGTCTGCCGAAGGGGGGTCTGGGCCGTCCCTAAACGATCCCATTACTACATGACCCAAAGAGGTGGATATGGCTACAAAACCGGCTGCCTGCAAGACTCGTTTGCTTCCACGCAGCAAACGACCTAAAACATTCACACCGATCAATAAATGGATCGGGCCAGGTCGGTGGAAGTGAGGATCAGCCAGAGCCAATCCAGCCGACAATTCAACGGCGGCGTGTGGGGCTCGCACTTGCGGAAGCGGCCCGACCACCGTTTCAAAAACAATCGCCGAAGTACCGATTTTCGGCGTTGAGGAGGAGTGGGGGGAGAAGGAGAACGAAACCCGACCGATCGGATCCGAAATCCGCAGGTCTCCAACGCCCCGTACCGATTCCCTATGCGGCACAATATTTAGGCCCAACTGTCAGACGAGCCAAGTAGAAATTATGCAACCCTGGGCCCCTGAATCCAAGAGGGCACGCACTGTGACAAAATCACCTTTGGGGCCCCAAACACGCACGGAGGCTGTTGGCAACAGCACAAACTCCTGTGGGAGGGTTGCGCCCGACAGTGGCATTAATGCAAATCCGAGGGGGGTGATTGCCCCCCTGGACCCCGGTTGGACTGAGTCGAAAAGATGGGAGGGGGTCGCCGACAGTAGGCGAGAGGGTCCCACTCCGCAACATAGGGACTCCTTACAACTCTACTCCGAGATGTGGGCCAATAGCCGTGGGCCGCATACGGGGGAACATAACGCCCCAGTCGAGGGTAATCCATCAAGGGGGGGGAGCAGCGTCCTGCCCGCCTCCCCGAGCCCCCGACGGCCACCGCTATATCCTGCGGGGGGCCCCCGCCCGTGGGGCCCCCGCCCTTGGGGCCCCCGCCCGTGTGCGGGGAATTTGGGCCCCTTTCGGACCCGCCACCATTGCGGTTCAAGCACAGGAGAGCGTGATGTCTCCCGCCGCAATGTGGACAAACCTTAGCCTGGGGGCACACTGACTGGAGGTGGTCCCCCAGACACATGTAGCACCAGGCGCGTTGCTTGGCGAGGGCTCTTCGTCCCGCAGTCCGGAGGCCCCCGAACTTCTCGCAAGCACGCACGTCATGTCCGTCCCCCCGGCAATACCGGCACCGTTTACCTGGTGCGGGGGGGGAGTCCCTTCGGACAGCCGAGTATTGTTTGGTCGGACGGCGGGGTTGTCCCCTCGCCGCCACCGGACGACCTGTGCTCGTTCCCGGTGTGGGGTCGGTCAGCTGGTCCAGCACTCTGCACTCGTCCTCCAAAAAACGAAGCAAGTCCGAGAAGGGGGGGAGATACGAGGCGCTATTGCCCCCGTACCTTTGTTCAAATCGCCCCTTTACCTCTGCGGGCAATTTCGTTAGGACGATGTGCAGAAGAAGAAAAGACCACTGGTCGACCGGCAAATCCAGCCGGCGCAACGAGTGGATGGCGGTCAAGAGCAGGTTGACCAAATCCTTCCGCAAGGAGGAAACCCGCGTTGCCTTCGGTAAGGCCAAAATGGCTGCCACATGGGTGTCCGCTAGCAAGCGGACGTTTTGGTAGCGGTCCAGCAACAACTGCCGCGCGACCTGGTAGTTAGCATCGCTAACTATCAGGTGCTGGACCACTGCACTGGCTTCTCCGCGGAGGGCGGAGCGCAAATAAGCCAGTTTCTGGCTGGGGGACAAATCTTCCCTGGAGTCCACCAAGCTGTCAAACAGGTTGATGAAGCCCATCCAAGCCGTGAGGTCCCCGTCAAAGTGGGGAATCTCCAGTGTAGGCAGTCTCCCTAACAAAGCCGGCGGGGTCGGTTTAACCTCCCCGCTCAAAGTCGGCTCTCCCCTACGGGCAGCCAGGAGCCCTTTTGCTGACTCCGTAATTTGGTCGGCCAATTCGTACGCCTGGTCGACATCCCTTTTAAAGGTCTCCACTATGGCGTCATCCGCTGGAGGGTGTTCCAAAACGTAGGCATGGAAGTCGACAACGTGTCGCTCCAACCCTTCCATGCGCGCAGGCAACCCTTCATAACGGGTCAATAATGCCTGAACCCGATCCGGCCGAACAATCAGGGCAGCCGCACCCGCGAGCCAACGCAATGCGGCTTGAACCTCTGCTTTAGCCGTCGCAAGCGGACTGGGAGCCATTTCAAATTAAAGCCTCAAATTCAAATTAACAAATTAAATTCGATTAAAAAACGCGCGGAAAATAACAAAAAAGCGTAAATAACGCGATAAATTCCGCGAGACCGTGTGGGGACCAAGGCTAAGGGCAACCGTTACAAACAAAATATTAACAAGTACAAATAAAAATATTACAATGTATAAATACAAAATATCAGTGTGCAAACGGCCTAACTTAATTGCGACACAGGTCAAAACTTATAAACAAACGACATTATTACTACGTATTACGTAATAAATCAAACAACAAGCAGAACAAAATTATTACTGCGAATTACATAATAAATCAAACAACAAACAGAACAAAATTGTTACTGCGTAATAAATCAAACAAACAGACAGAACAAAATTGTTACTGTGTATTACGAGCTAAATCAAAACAAAATTCAAAACCGAACTATTTGGTTCGTACCCATACACGAGATAATCGAATCAACAATAACAAAACATTTTTTACTTTGTAAGATTATAAATTTATTATCGGATCCACACAGGTGTGGTAGGTGGGCAGAGATTTAATTTTACGAGTACCGACAACAAAAAATAAAAAATCAATTTTTTACAAAATTAGCCGCTGAGGGCTACCAAGATACTGGAATGTTACTCTAATTAATCAAATTAGTAACCACGCTCTGCTACCAAACGATGTCCGCGCCCCAGTACAGCACGTACATTTACCGCGCATTAGTCACGGCTTATACAACAAATAAATCGGCTTATACCACAACAAATCAGTCTCCGACCATTCCACAGCAAAATTAAGGTACTTACCTTAGGACACAGTGTGTTCCGTCGTACCACCAGAGGGTCAGCGCGCGCGCGCCGACTTCAACGCCGTCCGGATGGCTTCAAATACACTGATTGTCCAATACCAGTCGACACATTAAAGTTCCTCCAGGAGGACACCAAAGCTCACCAACGTAGGAAACCGTTATTTAGCAGCGTCAAACCACGCCCGACAAACCATCGACAATGAAACCACGTTTCAGATTCAACTTCAACTCAATTTAAAGACGGCACTGTTATTACGGTTTATAATTCAAGTAAATACTTCAAAAACACGGGCAACAAACGCGAACCTGTCCAAAACCGCGGCCGGTGGTATTTACTTCCCGAAAATCAATCGTCCAGACGCGCCACGCGCGCGATGATTCGATCAAGAGCTCTAGAAATGGACTGTCAACGTTCACTCGAAAACGCTGTGTCATGGCCGCGCGTCACCATAGATTATACTAAACTACGCTCGCCCCTACCGGTCGCGTCATCTATCAAACTCGACTAACTAACAATCGGACTCGACCGATAAACGAGCGCAAACAGACGATATGACTTCGGATCATCCGGTGGTTTGTCACCACACTTTGGTATTATTCGTATGAAACCGCGTCGCCATTTACGAGGAAAAACGCCTTCAGCAATGCATCGGTTGTATACAGTTAAGATGGCATCACCCGCTGTTTTACACGCTTCTTTAATCATCCTATTAGATATTTTATCTTCACCTGATGATTTGTTGACCGGTAGTTTTCTAACAATATTTATAAATTCGTCATTAGATGGTACGTCTGACATTGGTGATTCAGGTGGCACAGGAGCCCACGCTCGAATCTGTTGGTGGTAGTCGCTATCGTTAGACGGTGAATCATCAGGGATAAGTGTATTAATTAGCACTTCTGTTGTTTCCTCTATGCCTGTGGTATGCTTATCATTGACTTTAATGTTTTGAACGTATGCAAGGTAATTACATTTTCGGCCACGACGGAGGGTGCAAATGGAAACTATAATCACTTATTACTATACTATATATATACTATACTACATTTATTATAGTTAAAATTACACGGTAACTCCTAAATCTACTTAACCTAAGTGCGAATGCGTCCGAAGTTAGGACGACACTGCTACACTCCACTATCCTACATTATGTCTAATGCCTAATATCTACTGCCGCTGCATCTGTCGGGATTCCTCTATATATGTGCTTTGGGTTTACGTTTAATGAGGTGATTGATGATTTAGCGATTCGCGGCTGGGCACGAGGCCGCGACACGAGGAGACGACTCAGCCGTTGGGATGTTGTAATACTCCGCATAGCTTCAGTTGCATGAAAATAGGTATAATATCCTGATTCGGCTGATTTGGGCCTCGTGACAAGGTGCTGGTCACGTTGAGGGGACATGTGTTGGTACCGATACGTAACATCTCCACCCTCAGAACAGCAACTATTTGAAGACTAACGTCGAGAATATTGCTGGTTCATGTCTCTTATCTGTGGTTGATTCTGCATCTTCATTTCGATGATTTTCAGGATTCTAATTCATTGACTGTGACATTGTTCCATGGCTTCTTCGGTCAGCGTGAGTTTCGTGGGTCAGCATGATTTCTTCAGAGTTTGGCTGTAGATAAGTCTTTGGATACAGTCCAGATGTCCTGTCGTTGGTTCATGGTTGACTCTTTCTTCGCAGAGATGATACTGGTTGAACTTCGGGCATTCTGCCTCTATGTACTTGAAGACTTTTCCATTGGTTGCAGTGAAAGGATAGGGAGGAATAAAGGTATACATATGTTTATTGGGAACTATTGCTAACGTATGTAATTCAAACTTATCAGGGGATATTACTGAGAGTTTAAATATGATAACTATATAGATATGTATTATTTTATTTGTATAATAATGGCTTGATTTTATAGTTGTATAATATTCTTTTAAGCAGACTAAAAAGAATATTAAGAATTCGAATTCCACAATGCTCATATAATCGGTAACGCGACTAATGCACTCGTGGAGAATGCAATTATAGTGTATTTGCTGAGCAATCGAAACATCGCTGTCTGGATTATAAGTAAGAATATTAATTAATTTAATTAAAAAATTACAATAACTAATTATTAACTTAGGCTAGGACTTTTTGTGTAGACTTGGGCGGCGATGCTATTACCGAAGTGACGAAATTTTATTATTGCTCTATTAATTACAATTTAATAATGGATTGCAAAATTGAGTTAAATGGGCTGCTTCGTCAGCGTGACGAAAGTAGGCGATCGGCGACACGAGGCGTCGAGTCAGCAGAGTGCGGTGGTTGCAGTTTTATGTGGAAACATCCGTTTGACGTAAATAGCAACCATGTCGCTATGCAGCTGATTTGGTGTAGGCAGAACACGTAACATAATTACGGGAATGGTTTCTTGATAATTAGGTTTTCCATATTGATATAAACGTATGAGTAGGTATGGTAGCAAAATCTGTAATCTGTGTTCCGGTAAGCAATTTTAGACCATCGAAATAATTATGGAATCTATAGATGAACATCTTAACATTTACGGGGTTATTAAATTCACTAAAATGCGGGATAGTAATGGAATGGTTATGCTTACTAGTTACGGGAGTATAGACTAGATATTCTGTTCGGGTTTAGAAGAAGTATATGGTTGTGGAGCGTCTAGGCATTTAGCGTTAGATTGAGAGTTATCCTGTACGTATTGGTAATAATTTGGGTCGTTTTGATCGTGGTTGTAATGCTCAGAATAGTCCTATTTATCTGTCTGAAACAGACAGATTTCGTTCTACTTTCTTCTGGATGAAAATCTTGTCTTAATAAATATAATATAGGTAAAAGGAAGGACAAGGTAGCAACACTTGAAGAAGGGTTCAAGGACTTACTTTAAACATGGTTTTCTTCGTTGTATAGATGCCTGGATACGTCTTTAGTTGCGTCAGTTCTATAATTCGGAGGATAATGGCGATAGATTGCTTCTGTGTAACTTTGACGATTAATTTTATTTTTGCTTATAGTGTAGATATTTGATTTTCCTTCGACGTAATTTTCTTCCGTCGTTCGTTCCATACTGCTTGATTCAATATTCTGGGGATTGGTGGCGTCACCCATTACGATGCTGAAGCGTAGGTGCGCGCGATGGACTATCAGCCGGTGGAGGCTTTCCTGGGTAGCTTGCTGCTGATCTGCACCTTTTCGCGAATGCCTTGGGCTTCGTTCATATTCATCGGTATCATCTGCTTCTGGTGGCTCTGGAGGAGGAAGACTTCTTGGATGCTGCGCCGTATGATGGGCCTGCGCCAGCGGGGTAGTTATTTTAATAATATGTCTTCTATGTCTAACTTATGTAGTATTGCTGCTTTCTTTCTTCTTTTTTTTTTCTAACGTTGGATGATTTTTGATTCCAATTGCGCTATCGATGTGTGGATATCCTCTGCTGTGGCTTCACGTAGATTCTGGATACTCGTACAGTGCTTGATAGCGACCCGGGTAGCTCGCGATCACAAATATCGATATTAGATAATTTTAACGCGCTCGCGAACCGTACCGCGAGTATCCTACCGACTGCGCCAATTACATTTTCGGCCACGACGGAGGGTGCAAATGGAAACTATAATCACTTATACTACATTTATTATAGTTAAAATTACATGGTAACTCCTAAATCTACTTAACCTAAGTGCGAATGCGTCCGAAGTTAGGACGACACTGCTACACTCCACTATCCTACATTATGTCTAATGCCTAATATCTACTGCCTAATATCTACTGCCGCTGCATCTGTCGGGATTCCTCTATATATGTGCTTTGGGTTTACGTCTAATGAGGTGATTGATGATTTAGCGATTCGCGGCTGGGCACGAGGCGGCGACACGAGGAGACGACTCAGCCGTTGGGATGTTGTAATACTCCGGATAGCTTCAGTTGCATGAAAATAGGTATAATATCCTGATTCGGCTGATTTGGGCCTCGTGACAAGGTGCTGGTCACGTTGAGGGGACATGTGTTGGTACCGATACGTAACAAGGTCGACCGATCTGTTAGCTTTAAATTCGTGATATAAGGGAGACCACGGACCCTCCCTGTCAAGTTTATCAACGATTTTTCGCAACAAGTTACCCTTAGATTTTTCCACCGATGCTTTGTAGCGTGACTTGGCAACTCTAAAAGCATTTGAAGCGAACGTAAGAAGATCTCCAGTAATCTTTCGCCTCTTGAGTTTATTTAACTGTCTACTACTCTGCGATATCTTTTACGCTGTTCAACTAAGTAATCACTCCACCAGTCACATCTACGAATATTGGTCATAGATCCGCGACCAATGGCAATGTCAGCACAGTAGGTAAAGGTTTCTGACATAATGTCAGCACTTTCTTCGGCTGACAGCCCGTCCCGAGTGAATTCTTTGGCGTGACACGCAAAAAGCGAGCCGAAAAATTCCCAGTTCGCGCCTTTACATCTATATCTAAAATTACCGGGAATATGAGACGGACCCTGAATATAATTAGGAACAAATTCGTACACGATCAGGCGATGGTCACTACAAGACGCGTCCGGTAGGACACGCCACCTATCCAAACGTACGTCCGCACTTGAAAGTGTGACGTCAATACAAGATTCGCCCATTTGGCTGCAGAAAGTAGGTGGTGCATCAGGGGTATTATGAATCGATAGGTTCATCTCAGCAATGAAATCCTCAACAGCGCAGCGTCGTTCGGTATCGGTGGCCCGAACCTTGCCATACCACAGAGACGATGACGCGTTGACTAACTTACTTTGCAGCCCGCGTTACAGCACTACGTTGGATAACTTTGCAGCCCGCGAGTGACCGCAAGACATGACGGAGATTATGTATATGAGGAGTAACAGGATCTGAATATTGAAAGTAACAGCTTACAACGAATACTTTAAAAGAAGCTGATGATACTTCGGCAACCGCACAGTGTGGCGTCATGAGGTCACGTAAAGACGTTACCGTAAAGTTAGAAGACCGCGCAACATAAATTCCGGCTCGTGACTTGCAATCCAGTTGCACTACCCTGTGACGTAAACGTGAGTTTTGATATTGTTCTTGAATGAGTACAAGGTCTAAGTTGTAGTCAATAATTAATTTATCTAACTCTGATGTCGCCACCTTATCGTTGTGAAGGTTTAATTGCCCTATGTTTAACCTATCCATCTTAATTAGTAATTAGTATGCAGGATAAGTTGTTCGAGTTTTAATTTATAGGTACCGCACTGTTCAGATCCAAGGGCTTTTTATAACGTTTACACGCCGCGCAAACCGGGGTAAAATTTGAATCGCCCTTATGCGGGCAAACATTGCTTTCGTGAGCCTCGGAACAGACAGCGCAGGTTGGTGATTTTTTAGCGCAATGCTTTTTAACATGACCGAATTGTTGACAATACGCGCAACGACCTACCTCGATATCATCAACAAAACGGCAAGTGGCCCAGTCAATAAATAATTTATCCTTGGTAGTCACAAGATGTTTACGTACCGCAGGTTCAATTTCTATGCCTATCCATTTCCGACCAGTATCGGTGGAACGCCTACGGGCTATTTTTGTGGATTTAATAAAATCGTCTTCTTTTATTGGCAACTCATTTTTAATGTTTTGGCGGTATATAGCGTGCAAAAAATTTTTGTCTTCCACTGAGGCGGGAATATCCTTAACTAATAGACGGGGGCGGCGACCCTTTGGTTTTTCTAAGTGGAGACCGGCAGACTTTATAGCATCTACCGATTCTAATCTTTTTAATTGGTTTTCATTAGCCACACATAGTACAACGCCCGATTCGACTCGGTCTAATCGCCTTCATAAGAGCCAGTTTAGTGGCGGAAGATGACGCATAGTCAGCTGATCGCTCTTGGGTCGGATAGGCGACGACACAAGGCAGAGGCACTCTAGATTCAATAGCCGGGGCCACTTTAGGCAACCGCAGTTTCAAAGAATCTGCGTACGACATTTTATTGACCTCATTAACGGTTTTAACGCCGGATTTTAATTTGATTATTTCTAATTCGCGCTCGGTATTAGCAAGCTTTGTTTCGTTACACGAAGATTTTAAAGCTAACAAAGACACGATACTTTTAACTCGTTGAGTCATATCCATAATAGATGATTTATTCGCGACATTTATACGAGAACCGTTATCGTTAACCAGTTCGTTGATTTTGGCCAGGTACACAGACGCCTCCGAAACCAAATCGTAATAATTATCACTGTTACTATTGGACATATTTAATCACAAGAGAGGGAAAACGAAACAAATCCGAGCAACAGGCTCTAAAGTGGTAGTCCCACCAGTGGGCTAGGGTATAATGGGCTAATCGTTTAACTAAAACCCCAAAGCCAATTGAAGATTCATAGATAGTGCAAAAATACCTACTACTATTGATTTATTATTCAATCAGTAGGTACAATCTCCAGATAGGCGGCGGTTAATTAACACAATCTGGCCTTACTAGCCAGTCAAAAGTGTATGTTAGGAAATAAAACCCATTCAAATCAGTGATCGGGACTCTTGGGTCAATAGGGATGTGTTCGCGCCATCTGGTTAATATGCGAAGTGCCACTACACCAGAGCGCGGTACCAGAGGGACGCGGGAGGGGGGCGATCGCCCCGCGCGGCCGCACCGCGCCCTCAACGACACTCTCTCACCGACGACAGCCCGGACGCACGCTAGTTAGCCATTTTACTTAAATTTAAATATAACTGTAATAAACGAATAATAATAAACGAATTTTTAAAAAAGCGCAATTAAAGGGAATCATTGAAGAAGACCTAGACAACCTGCATCCCCGCAACATAGTGGTCCTTCGACGCCGGAGCATCATCAGAAGTTCGAGCGACTGCATCACGTCCTGTGGAACATCATCGTGAAGACGGAAGAGCAGTTAAACGGTCAGGCTATTCAATCCTTCCTCACCCATCCTAAACGATTTGATTTGTGCTAACTTTAGTGTCTGTCTTCAAATTCCAGTGGCAACGGTTTCCACTGCCTGCCTGCTGTGCGTCTCCAGGGGTGATCCTAAACGATTGTAAGTACCTTTTGCTTCCCATATTTCCCCAAAATGAGTGATGAGGATGTTAGTTCCAGACTTCCTTTACCTAAATCGATAAAGGAGGGTAGTCGTAGTCGGTCGCCTTCAAAAGAAGGTCCTAGAACCGGTACAGACTTTAAAAAGCAAAGAGGAATTTTTAAAGCTAGATTGTCTTATTTTGATAAATTAATTACAAAATTTCAAAATGTAACTTTGTCTAAATCACAGTTGATAGAATTAAATTTAAGAACTTCACAACTCGAATCAATATACAAAGAATTCAATGAAGTTCAGACTAAAATTGAGGATTTTTCAGAAGAACAAGATTTGTTGGCTCAAATGGAATATCGAGAAAGTTTTGAGGAACAATATTACGGTTCTATTTCCATTGCTAAATCGATTTTGTATGATAATAATTACAACGAAACTATCATAAATAGTAATAGCGACAATTTATCTCAAATAAGTAAACCGTCACAAATTAAATTACCCGATATCAAATTACCCACATTTGACGGTTCATATGACGACTGGCTTGAGTATAAAAATTCCTATATAACGATGATTCATAAACGTACAGACTTAGACGGAATACAAAAATTCCATTATCTGCGGTCATCGCTCAGCGGTGGTGCACTTCAGGTGATAAGCGCATTAGAATTTACTCCTGCTAATTACGTCCACGCGTGGGATTTATTAGTTAAACGATTCCAAAATGATCGGTTGTTGGTTCAAAATCACGTGAAATCATTGTTTTCGTTGTCGAATATGCATAAGGAGTCTCCAGTACTAATTAGGAAAGTAATTGACACTATTTTACGCAATTTGCGCGCCTTGTCATCCTTAGGGGATCCAACGGAATCATGGGACACACTTATTATATACTTGGTAGTGAGTAAGTTAGATAGTTCTACGGAACGCGAGTGGGAAGATTATAAGGGAACACTTATTTCTAATACCCAAAGTGAGGATACTAAGCGAAAACTGAAGCTAGATGACTTGTTGACCTTCCTTAGAAACAGAGCTGATTTATTAGAAACGATACACTTTAATAATAACAATAATTCGAATAATACTCATTCTAATAAGGCGCACAAACCACCTTCTTCTGTCAAGTCTCAGGCGCAGGTACATACACATAGTTATGCCGCCGCCAATAATGCGAAGTCGATTAAACGTAATCGTGTTTGTGTTTTGTGTCACGGGAATCATGCGTTGTATATGTGTAGCATGTTTCTTAATTTATCCGTTAATGATAGATTGAAATTAGCGTCAGATAAAGGCTTATGTCAAAACTGTTTGCGTGCAGGCCACTCGATGAACGAATGCCGTTTCGGTCCTTGCAAGCAATGCAATCGTAAACATAACAGTTTGCTACATAAAGATGCCTACGATAAGTCTAATTTTTCATCAGTTAATTCTAACACGTCTCCAGTAAAATCAACTGTATTGCATTCGTCATTAGGTTCAAAATATAATGATTGCAATGCACGGCTACCACAGCCGAACCTACAGTCGGTTATATTATGTACTGCACGGGTAGAGGTGTTGGACGAAAACAATAAACTACACACAGCCCGGGCGCTCCTAGATAACGGAAGTCAACATTGTTTTGTTACGGATGCATTTTGTAAGCGAATTAATTATACGAATTTTATACAGTCCACTGTGCAGATTTCAGGTGTAGGACAATCGGTCTCACACTCAAATAGATTATGCGATTTAGTTATTCGATCGAAAGTAAGCGATTACTATGCGAAAATTCAATGTTTCGTTTTACCGCGTATAACGTCATTCTTGCCGTCTGTGAGTATTGATGTTGATTCTATACAAATTCCTAAGAACATTGAACTAGCTGATTCCACTTATCATCTACCCTCAGAAATCGATTTATTGATAGGTGCGGATCTGTTTTGGGAACTTTTAAGCGATAACAAAATACGATTAAAATGCGGTCCATTCCTACAAAATTCGAAATTAGGGTGGTTGCTTTCGGGACCTATTTATGCAAATAAATTGCATAACAAAATTAATGTTCAATGCAATTTCACACAAACTATCGATTCACAGCTGCGAATGTTTTGGGAAATAGAAGATTGTAATTCTCGTGAGAATAATTTTAATAAGGAAGAACGTAAATGTGAAGAAATATTTCTTAAAACGACAAAACGTGAATTAGACGGTAGGTTTTCGGTACGCATGCCATTAAAAGTATCAGCTGATTCGTTAGGTGATTCATACACCACAGCTTATAAGCGATTTGTTTCTTTAGAAAAGAAATTAGAGCGTATGCCTCAATATAAACGTATGTATGCGGATTTTATACGAGAATATCGCGAGTTAGGCCACATGTCTAAAATATATAAGTACAGTGAGCCACATTATTTCCTGCCACATCATGGGGTATTCCGTGAGGGTAGTACAACCACACGTTTAAGAGTAGTTTTCGATGCCAGCTGTGCTACATCTAACAGCAAATCGTTAAATGATATTCAGTTTGTCGGACCTAGTTTACAAAACGATATTTTTTCGATTTTATTGCGTTTTAGACAGTATCAAGCGGTAGCATGTGCAGATGTCGAGAAAATGTTTCGACAGACGCTTATTCAACCAGACCAGCGTAATCTGCAACTCATTCTCTGGCGAGAAAGCCCCTCTGATCCGATAGACGTTTATCAGCTGAACACCGTCACCTACGGAACCGCGTCAGCGCCATACCTTAGCATGCGCTGCCTGCAGCAAGTCGCGCGCGAGTGTGATGACGAGACGGTCTCACGCGTGATTAAAGAGGATTTCTACGTAGATGATTTGATCACAGGACACGATAATCCTCTAAAATTAATAGAGATATGCGAAAAAACCTCACAAATTCTTAGAGAATATTGTTATCCATTGCGTAAGTGGACATTTAATTATGAAGTCACAGCCACTACATCTAAAGAGTTAGCTATAGGTGAGCACGTACAAACTAAGACCTTAGGGCTAGGTTGGTGTAGTAAAGACGATCAGCTTCATTTCACCACCAAGTTAGACAGGACTGACACTTTACAATTAACTAAGCGAAACATGTTGTCAGTTATCTCGCAAATTTATGACCCTTTAGGCCTTGTAGCTCCTTCTGTCATAGTGTCAAAGATTCTTTTACAAAAGCTGTGGTTATGTAAAATCGGTTGGGATGACCCTGTGCCACACGACGTCATAGAAAAATTCCATAAATTTATAGATTCGATTAAAAAACATTTACATAAGGTAAAGGTTCCAAGGTTTGTAAGGAGTGTCCATGCTCAGCGAACAGAATTACATATTTTTTCTGATGCTTCTCAGGATGCATACGGAGCTTGTGCATATATTCGTACAATAGAAAATAATGTGCTTATTACAATTAACTTGTTATGCGCAAAAAGCAAAGTAGCACCTTTAAAAACACTTACTATTCCAAAATTGGAACTCTGTGGAGCCTTAATTGGTGCGCGATTGTACAAAAAGATTATTAAATCGCTTAGGTTGAATTTTGACTCTATCTTTTTTTGGTCGGACTCGACAATAGTGATCGGTTGGTTACGTATGTCCCCACATTTATTAAAAACATTTGTACAAAATCGAGTTACAGAGATAAACGAGTTAACGGGTGATTCAGTGTGGTTACATATTGATGGACTTAATAATCCAGCCGATCTAGTGTCAAGAGGCCTTTATATCGATGCACTAAATGATAGTAACCTGTGGTGGCACGGTCCGGTCTGTCTGCAGAATCCTAGCTGGTCAAACAACGATCAAATCATGTCTGTGTATAATGATAATGATTTACCTAAATTAAAAAATAAAACGATTAGTGCAATCTGTACAGCTGAGGAAATACCGTTTGATTTTGATAGGTTTTCATCTTTTAGCAAGCTAAAACGGGCCGGGGCGTACGTACTCAGGTTCATTCATAACACTCGTCATAAACACGCGCAGCGAACCGGTTTGATAACAGCCCCCGAGTTACTCGAGTCGGAGGCGCTTATTACACGCTGTGCGCAAGCGCAGTCATTTCCTACGATTTATACATGTTTGTTAAATGAAATTCCCTTAACGAAATGCAAAGATGCGAATAAAATAATAGGATTAAATGTTTTTCTGGATGACAATAAAATAATTCGTGTGGGTGGTAGGCTATGCGATTCACCCATTTTTAGTTATAATAAACGACATCCCGCGTTGTTATGTTCTAAACACAACTTCACTCGGCTTTTGTTCCGATATCAACATCGAGTTTTACTCCACGCTGGACCTCAGCTCCTGTTGTGCACTATACGCGAGGGTTGGTGGCCGCTGTCAGGTAGGAATCTCGCCAGGAAAACCGTGCATGAGTGCGTGACGTGCACACGCATGAGAGGTAAGACCTTGATGCCGATAATGGGTAATATACCTAAAGAACGCTTAGAGGCAGGCTTTCCTTTCATGCGCACTGGCGTAGATTACGCGGGGCCAGTTTACATATTGAACCGCAGGGGTCGGGGTTCGAGGTTGATGAAAGCGTATATTTGTTTGTTTGTTTGTTTTGCAACGAAAGCTATTCATTTAGAATTAGTAAGTGGCTTATCCACAAACGATTACATATTAGCCTTAAAACGATTTATTTCTAGACGCGGAAAACCCGCAGAAATATTTTCCGATAACGGGAAAAATTTAATTGGTGCGGAAAAAGAGTTTCCACTATTGTTACAAAATGATCTCGATAAAATAATAGATTTTACTGCCAATGATGGTATAAAATTTACTTTTATTCCTCCATACGCGCCTCATTTTGGGGGTCTTTGGGAGGCTGGGGTGAAATCGTGTAAGTATCATCTCAGACGCATAGTAGGTAATGCAAAATTAACGTTTGAGGAGTTCAGTACGACATTGGCACAAATCGAAGCCGTCTTGAATTCCCGACCTATATCCGCTATGTCCACAGATCCTTCAGACTACCTACCCTTAACTCCAGCCCATTTTCTCATTGGTCGACCGTTGACTGCTCCGGCCTGCCGGCCTGCGCAGACTTCACCGCGGTGCGGAGCGACCGCTTACCATGCTACGACCGGGTCGAGCAACTACGGCAACACTTTTGGAAGCGCTGGTCAATGGAATATGTGGCGGAGCTACAGCGCAGAACAAAATGGAAAACTGAAGCGAACGACATACAACTTGACAGTCTCGTCTTAATCAAGGAAGATAACCAGCCTCCCCTTAAATGGCGTCTGGGGAGGATAAGCCGAGTTTTCCCTGGTAAAGACGGAGTTTCACGAGTTGCTGACATACAAACAGCAACTGGCTCCGTGCAGCGAGCATTCTCCAAAATATGCCCGCTGCCACTGCCCACAAGTGGAAAAGATGAGACTACAACACCAACCCTGACGTCGGCACCCAAGACGTCATCGACGGAATCGACATAATTTCGACTTCTTTGGAAGCTTGGAGCTTCCAAGGCCGGCGGCATGTTCGCGCCATCTGGTTAATATGCGAAGTGCCACTACACCAGAGCGCGGTACCAGAGGGACGCGGGAGGGGGGCGATCGCCCCGCGCGGCCGCACCGCGCCCTCAACGACACTCTCTCACCGACGACAGCCCGGACGCACGCTAGTTAGCCATTTTACTTAAATTTAAATATAACTGTAATAAACAAATAATAATAAACGATTTTTTTAAAAAAGCGCAATTAAAGGGAATCATTGAAGAAGACCTAGACAACCTGCATCCCCGCAACAGATGTATCCAAGGTATGAAAATCAAAAAAATAATTAGTCCGTTTTATAGATAATACAAAAAATGAAGACCCGTATTTTTAATTTTGTCGAATTTACCAAAAACTACTGAGATATTGTGTATTAAAATTACAGAGTGGGAGTTAATTATATCATGCCGTGGTATATTTTGGTACACGGCGTGACGTCATGCGACATTTAAAATCAATATATCTTCCGAAGTATTAGAATGAAAGAAAAAATGTGTTCAATATTTTTTACAAATCTATCTGATGGACATTAAATTATTTTTTAGGATACAACCCAATTGCCTGGGCTGAGAGTGATACTGTTAATGTATGAAAAATGTTAATGTTAGTGACCAATATATAATAAATAGATAGACCAATATAGACAAGGGCCGGCACCTCCATCTATTCTTTCCATCCGTTGGCGATCGGCTGGCTAGGACGTGGCTGGAGGTTGACCACTGCGTTGCCCAATTTCTCACAGGTCATGGCAACTTTAAAAGTAAACTGTATTCTTTTAAACTTGTTCCTTCCCCTTTGTGTCAGTGTTCTACATCGAACTGTGAATTTGAACAGTCCGCACATCACATCTTGTGGGAGTGTGTTCTTTGGCAGAATGAACGCAATATTATGTTGGATAGTGTACAAGTTACATCCGGAGTCGTTTATTATACGGACCTTGTAGAAACTAGAACCAATTTCCGTGCGTTCAGGCGCTTTTGCCATACCTATTATTGGAATCAATTGTAACAGCTAATACCTACTTAGGACCCATTAACTTAATCAAATTTTATTCCGTGGTGTTTGGCAATCTGGGCTTCTCCCAGTTGCAATAATGTCCCTTTGTGCCGATTGGCCTAGTTCTGTTCTGTCTCCTGCTTGTTATGGAGGGAAGTGGAAAAAATATCTTTTTTCTTACTCCTCCGCTATTCTTTTCTGATTAATTTGTTGCGGGACCCAAGACAGTTGAATCGTTTCTCCGGGACTCGTCGAGCTTCATTGCTCGGCGTTTTTCTGGCGGTCGCCACTGTTGATTCTGGCTTTCAGGAGTTGCAGTGGTTGGGAAAAGTGTGGCGGGTTTGTCCCATTAAAAAAAAAAAAAAAAAAAGACCAATATAGAATAAAGTGATAATGTTAATAAATGAATTAACCCTGGTTTCTACCAGGGTAAATTGTATCATCTTCATCTTTTCAGCCGAAAGCCGTCCACTGCTGGAGATAGGCCTTCCTCAAGGTTCTCCACGACGACCGGTCCTGCGCCTCCCGCATCCAGCGGTTTACCGCGACTTTCACAAGGTCGTCGGTCCACCTTGTCGGGGGCCTACCCACGCTACGTCTTTCGGTGCGTGATCGCTACTCGAGAACCCGTCGGCCCCATCGGGCATCGGTCCTACGGGCAATGTGCCCAGTCCACTGCTACTTTAGTGATGCAATTCTTCGGGCTATGTCGGTTACTCTCGTTCTTCTGCCGATCTTCTCATTCCTGATTCGACCGCGCAGTGAAACTCTAAGCATAGCCCTCTCCGTTGCCCTTTGAGCGACTTTGAGCCTTCTTATAAGGCCCATTGTTAGCGATCACGTCTCAATTCCATAAGTCATCACCGGCATTACACACTGGTCGAAGACTCTTGAGATACTGCGGTATTACGGAGAAATTTTATAATTTTGGAGAAATTTTTCGTCTAATCAATGAAAAAAAAAAAAAAAACATCAATAACTTGAACGAAAAATGGCCATGGCAACTTAGGTAAACGGCGTTTTCAAAACTGTCGTAATGTAATAAATATTGCTGGTACAATGAAACTAATTTGAAGGAATTATTGCAAATGAACGTGACTATGTACACTCCAAACAAAATCTGCAATGTAATATTACATATTTCGTTTGGAGTGTAAAAGCATATTATGGACTAATTGTGTGAGCGCTTCCATTAAAATAAAGGGAGTGACTGATAAAGTGACAGCGGATAGGGAAAATGAAATAGGAAAACAGTAAGATGAAGGAAAGGAGAGGAAGAAGGAGTAGTTGCCTAAAAACAATTTTCAGTAAAGTTAATTTTGATGTAGTAATCACTCTGCAAAGAATAACAATTTTTAATTCCATCAACAGTAAGGGACTGTAAAAACATAACTTTCTTTTTTTACAGTATGTTAGACCCCGTTCATCATCCTAAAAAGGATACGTAGGAAACAAAGCTGCCACAAAGCTGCCACAAACTAGTTGATATTCTAAGACCTATGTTCACAATTTTATATATATATTTTTTAAAGTCTGTGGACAAGTTGCAGTTCTGCGAGTGATGTATTCTGTCCCAGGGAGGGCCGCTGCAAGGGCCAGTTTCCACCTTTATAATAATGTCATTCAGTAACTGTCCCGTTGCAGTACAAACACGTAGTTTACACGTAATTTTTTACCTCTCAGCGTAGAACAAGTTCGTACCGAGCTCGCTCTCCCGTCTGGATAAAATCCTCGGTGCTTAGTAAAAGAGTAGCTACTGAATCTTGGGATGGTAGATAATAATGTATTGTACTCAAAATCTGCATACAAACCTGAGGAACTACGCAGTTGTGCATATTACGAAAATATTGTTGCATCAATCCAGCGAACAAGAAATGCTGACATGGCTTTATTTTGTAATTCCACAAAATATTTTTTTTTTCTTCTTTTATACTCCACACGCTGATTTTGAGCTGAGGACGAAAAAATCCTCAAACAATCTGTGTAATTTTTAAATAGATGATTTTTAAAATTTTCAAACAATGATTTTTTTTTTTTTTTACTTTTGTTTAGAACTCATTGGGTACAAAGAGGGCTGTCTTTGTTAGACAAATGAAATTCTGATGTGTATTTATTAATTTTTCAACTACCTATTTCATAATAATGTTATTATTATATTATTTACCATTTGACATGTGTTATAATTTAAATAATAACGTGATTTGATGATTATTTGTGATTACTTTATTATTTTTATCGTTTAAGCTTATGCTTGGGAATATGTTCAGTACAGTGACTGCAACGAAACTGGTCAGCTGCGTGCAGTTTCATAAATGAACGTATAGCAATTACTTGTTCGCACACAGCGTAATTTTAGCTAACCTCTAACACACTTTTTAAAGCTTACTGTCAACCTCCTAAACGTGTAGCCTGTGGGTTAATTTCACTCAGCGGGCATACAGCGACCTACTTATTTAATATAATAACACATTGAGGGTGCTGTTGGGGCTGCCGTGGCGTTGTAGTGCGTCAGGGATGTTTGCGGATAATAATAGTAATGGTTTTACTGCCATTATTAGGAATAGATGCGCATCCCTAATGACACGTTTTCACCGCAGTGGCAACAGTATTCTCAGTGCATTCGCGGATCGGTGGGATTCTTCCAAGTTGCAGAGGTGGATGCAGCTCCACTCTAAGTTTTAAGTGTTTATTTTATGTTTGTATATATGTATCTATAACCTACAAACACTAAAACTTAAGTAAAATTATTCTAACCTTATAATAAAAGGATTCTCTTCTATAGGATTTTCGTATAATGCGAACCCAAGTCATACTGCAAATGTCATCATCATCATCTCAGCATTAATCCCAGTTGCATCCAAAGCTTTGTCAGCTTTTGTAGTCTGGGATCCGCTTTATCAGTTTAACTACTGATTATTAACCTAAACTTCGATATTTTCCGTGAAACGACTGCCGTCTGACCTCCACAACCCGAAGACGATATCGAAGCTTTACAATTAGACCAATTGTTGGACTTTAGAGGGCTCCAACAACCCGTAACGACTGCCATTAGATGAATGTACGCTCCTTGCGCAGCCGCTGCGTTTGGGCACGGAGGCTCTCGGCTGTCGCAAATGTATAGCTTAATATCTCGTTTTGCGTACTTTTTCGACTACCGATCGCTACAAAATTTCCTGAACCAGATCTTATCAAATCTCTATCTGAGTTTTGGTCGGCTTCCTGTCTTATTGTTTACATCCGCAATCATTACTGGGTAACACGCAGGATCGCCAGCCTTTTTCAACCTCTTTAGTTTGCTTGAAGTTAAGTTGGTACAGACTACAGCTGGTCAACCTACTGTAAATTATCAAATATTCCGAATCAAACTAGAGCCTTAATGCATTAGCGATAAAGTTGAAAATCTAATTTGACAACTTGTAGTAGCTTGACTTGGATAATGTGGGCGTACATCTTATCGAAAAGAAATAACACAGTTTGCCCTTACCTCTTCCACTTTAGCTGGTATTGTGAATGAATAATTGAAAGTACCAATATAATATCCTTTTTCGTCAGTGTTGAGTGTGGATGATCCTAGAGTTACATTTTTTGAGCGCGGACCTGAGCATAACTTGTAGTTGTAATATTTGATATTGTAGGGACCCTGGATAAAAATAAAAATAATTATTTGTTAAGAGATTAGAGTACGAACTAATAAACTAAGAATGAGATGAACAAGGACATAGGTTTATATTCAATAAGGAAAATACATGCACAAAAATATCTATACAGAACTAGACAGCTCGACATAAATGAGTTAAGGTGTATGATTTCTATAAGAAATCAAATAAAATAGCTGCTTACACCAAGTCAGACACATAATCAGTATCACTAGGTTTCATTTTGACAGTTCAACAAGATTCATTGCGTTATATAGATTGCTAAGCAAATGCATTTTTCATACATATGGAGCAACAGATTAGCAGTATGTTTTTTTTGTTTTGGATGGGAAATTATCAAATGACCTCTCCCGCTTCGGGCTCAGACTTTTATTTATTTATTTATTAACTATGGACCACTTACAGCTAAAACAAACAGAATAAAAAAAATGTATGTCAGACTGACAGCCAATTATAAGTCATCACTTATAAAAAACATATTGTACAGAGATAGTGTGGACAACACAAACTACCTAGATTATAAGTATTAAAAAAAAACAAAAACTACAAAATAAAACAAAAATTAAAAAAAAAATCAAGCAATATAACATTCCAGCTTAAGTTACACCCAAAGATAACAATGATATAAAAAAAAATCCTAACATACATGAAAGTCTCAATCAACAAAGCTACGGCTCATGCATTTTCTGTCTGAGGAGACACTCGTTAAAAAGGGATCGAAATCGTGCCGCTTACACTTGCCATTAAAGGTTCTACTTGCTTGCACTGCAAAAGAATTTTGTCTATAATTTGTAGAGGTTAATGGAACACGTAAAGGTGCATTCCATCGCTTTGACCTTCCGGGAACGTTAAAATAGAATTTTGATAGAATATCGGAACTATTAATAGAGTTATTGAAAATTTTACATAATCTAATACAGTCAGATATTGCTCGCGATTAATTAGGGGTAATATATGATACCTTTTACAGAGCTTGAGACCGGTAGGGCACTTTCTGATGATAACATATTCCAAGCATATTCCAAGTGGCTTCTAACAAAACTAAAGTAAAGAATTTTCAAGGTTTGAGCCTGAGTGAAGCACTTGGACAGCCACATCATGAAACCTAGGGCTTTAGATGCTTTAGCGACTATGGCATCAACATGAACTTCAAATGTAAGCTTAGAATCGTGATATACACCCAAGTCACTGATGCAATTCGTCCTAGGTAGCACTTGATCACCTAAGAAATACGATGATGGTATGATTGTGCGCTTTCGGGAATATGTCAGAACCGAACATTTAGAAGGGTTAAGATCAAGCTTGTTCACACGACAATAAGCCTCCAGACGACGTAAATCATCCTGAAGTGCAATTATGTCCGCATGTGATGATAGTGTGGCATAAATCTTCATATCATCAGCAAAACACATCAGTTTGGATGAAGTCAGGCAAGAGTTGATGTCGTTAATATAAATAATGAAAAGTAATGGACCTAGTAATGAACCCTGGGTGACTCCACTGTCGACCCATGCCTGTTCCTTACTAACGGGTGGCCAGCTATCCGTCGCTAACCGCCCACAAGCCCGCCCCTGCGGTAGTCGGGAGTTCGATGTTGTCTCCCGACTAGGGGATCTCCTGCGGCGGCTAGTGGCGTGAGGGCTCTGGGATTCCCGCTCGCTCACGCGTTCCGCCTTCACCTTTTCCAGAATCACTGCTTTGCAGAAGGAGGTGACGGCCTGCCATGCACTCTCGTTTCGGGCCATGGCCTGGACCAGGGTCGTACGCGAGAGATCGCCACCCGTCGTCACAACGAGGACACGGCTCCCACGGTGCTCTACCCAACCCGGGCAGACGTCTGCCCTATGCTCTACCGTGTCCCCAAGGCGATCCACACAGTGATGATACCTTGTCGTTTCCTTCCGAATTATCTGGAACAGGAACCTCCAGAAACATCAGTGTCCAGTGAGGGCCTGCGTCAGGCGGAAGTTGAGGGCGACGTGGCGCCTCACTAGCCACTTCTCAAAGAGCAGTATGATTCAAAATTATTCAAATTGATAGTAGTACTGTGTTTAGCGATTAGGGTACAGCCCATACCTTGAAGAAGTAATATGAATCAATTATTAAACACACTAATGTTTTTCATTAGTGACAATATAACACACACACATATATGTCACTACATTTTTTAAACTCCCCTACACAAGTAATTACTCTTGTTTCGTGAGTGCCTTTAATATTACATCAAAATACCAGACCTGGAACAACTACAAGTAAGAAATACAGATATTTCTTTCGCACAGGAATCGGAACAACGTCACGCAATGCAACAGTCGATCGCCCAACCACTGCGCCCACCGTGTCATCAACAATATATTAAATGAATTTATATTAGCATTTTATAGTATCAGATTTAATTTATTTTTTTATACGCACACGTGATTCCCTGTGTGTTTGTTATTCTAACACTCGTGGTTTGCACTTTACAATTAGCGTCTCTTGAGAAGTTTCTTACTAATATCTAGATTACTTACATAATTGTTCGAATTTTTATTCATAGTTAGTTCCAAAGAAGTAGCACGAGAAATAAAATTTAAAATCAAAATTGTTAAAACCAACATTATACACCAGCATATTCTATACATGTTGTGTTTAATATGAATTTAATTATACCATGATTTGTAACTTAATGTTTTTAAAATGCATCTCTCCTGTAATAGTTACTTTATAAAACAAAATTGGAGTCCGCAATCACCATTTCAATGCCATGAATTACTCATAGATCAAGTAAATGTAACTTTATCGGAGATGAGTCATTTTGGAGGCGTGATTGTAATAGATGGGTAAAAGGCAAACTTATACTTGACAGACCGAGCAAAATTTTTAGTTATTAATGTTAGGGTAGTGTTTATAAAACCTAATAATAAACTTCTTCAGTTTTATGCGATAGAAACTTTTATGATTACATTTTTTTTTAAATTAAATTATAAACTAGCGCTTGACCGCAATCCCGCCTGATGGTAAGCAGTGACGCAGTCGTTGATGGTAAAGCGCACTAGTTTATTAAAAGTCTATTCACTCTAGCCTTGAAGACACTCAAATTGTAGAACGCCGCTGGAAAACTGTTCCAGTCCCTCGATGTAAGCGGTATAAAGGAGGAGGCGAAACGCTTCGTTCGGATCGTAGTGGTGTTAACAACATAAGGGTGGAAACTAGCCGGGTCGTCCGATGGTGGAACGGAGATGGGAATTAAATCATGCAATTCCCTCGCACACTCCCCAAAATGCATCCTAAAGAAGACCGAAAGGCTGGCTACTCTACGTCTGTGCTCTAGGTTTTGGAGACCGTCTCGTGTTAAGTCAGGGTCACCAATCAGCCTCTTCGCCCGCCTCTCCACTGAATCCAAAGTGGCCAGGTGACACTTAGCAGCACCAGCCACACGAACGGACCTGTGCCTTTATAACATTAGATGCTGCCCTGGTGTGAAGTACTGCCGGACCTTTGCGATAACGCCAAGTTTCTTGGCCACCTTGGCCTTGGACTCAATGAACCACCCAAAGTTTAGGTTCGAGGAAATCTCAACTTCCAAAAGCTAAAGGCGGTCGGTACACTCCAAGGATACATTTCGAAAAGTAGGAGCCAAGGTGAATGGGCTCCTTTTGGCGGTGAAAAGACACGCCTGTATTTTGGCAGCATTGAATGCTACAAGATTAGCATTGCCACATTCAGAGACTACCTGTAGTGCAACACTCGTTCGCTTTACCATAGTCTCTCTTTCGGACCGGATTGATTCCCTACTAGCCCGAGCATCTGGCAGGTATCTCTCCACAACTGTGCTGTCATCTGCATATCCATAGATACCGGGCATCAACAGATTGTTAATATGCAGCAAGAACAGAGTTGCAGAGAGAAGAAGAGAAACACCGGCATTTATCAACGTGGGCTCAGATGAACATCCGTCGACAGCGACTCGGAGGGGCCGTTCAGTCAGAAAGTCTTTTACCCAGCCAGTCAGGCCAGGGGAAATGCCATACGCTGGAAGCTACTCATAAGGCCAGCATGTCATACCCGGTCGAAGCCCTTCGACACATCAAGGGAGACAGCAATCGCTTCCCTATTTCTCTCTAGGGCCTCGCCCCACAAGTGAGTGGCATACACTAGTAGGTCCGCAGTTGACCGATTGCGGCGAAACCCGTACTGTCGGTCACTGAGGAGATCGTTACATTCCAGGTATGCCCAGAGGCGCGAGTTCAACACACGCTCCATAATTTTGTAAAGTATGGAGGTGATCGAAATCGGCCGATAGTTGGTAGGATCGGCACGATCACCCTATTTGTGCACGGGCTGTACGTTGGTAAGCTTCCAGGAGTTGGGCACTATATTATTCCTAAATGAGAGGCGTTACAAGCGTGTCAATACAGGAGACAACTCGGGCGCACATGCTTTAAAAACAATCGCTAGTATACCATCCGGACTACTAGTCTTATTCACGTCCAGACGACACAGTGCTCCCAGAATCTCCTTGTTCCGAATGCGCACCTCAGGCATTAAAGTACCGCAATGAGGTAAAATAGGTGGAGTAGCACTGCCAGTATCAAGACGTGAATTATGGGCAAAGAGAAATGTAAAGAGACCTACTTTCTCTCTAGCCGTATGAGCCAGTGTTCCATCAGGCCTAACCAGCGGAGGCAGTGCGGGCCGACAGAAGTTCGCCTCGACCGATTTGGCAAGGGACCAAAAAGATCTGCTACCGGAAGGCTGCGTGGATAACTTGTTGTCCATATGGGAAATGCGGTCGAAGCGAGCCCTCTTAAGCGCCTTTTTGTTGGACTTGCCAGCATGGTTAAAGGCTCTCTTCTTTGAGCTTAGATCCGGAGCTCCGCGGTCACGAGCGTCATCCCAGCTGAGAAATGTCATGTGCTTACGCTGCTCAGCTTGGACACAATCGGCATTGAACCATTTGCGAGCCGAGCCACTGACGGGCACGTCATTGAAGGGGATAAAATACTCCATAGATTGACGCATGGAATCGGTTATAGCGTCCGCACAGCTCGACGGATTGTCAAAAGAGAAGCAGACCTGCTGCCAAGGATAAGACGCAAAGAAGTGGTGCATCTCATCCCAATCTGCTGACCTGTATCGCCACATTCGCCTTTCACCACGAGGGTCGTGATCTGGTGGGTAGAAGAACGATACAGACTTCACCAGACATCGAAAGGTTTTTAGATTGTAGTTAACCAATAGAATAGATCATTAAATTAGAGGGTTTTATGTAGAGACTCATTATTGGCACATTCAGCGAAAATACCTGAAAACTACTATTGTCAATGATAGTAATAATCACTCATGAAAGGAGAATTACCAATTTGCCGTAAACGAAATTGAAATGAACATGTGTATTCCAAGCCTTTCATACGGCGCTCAAATCTGGTATTTAACAGTTTGGGACAGGAACTAGAGAGAAAGCATAGTACAATTAAAAAAACAGCCATTACCATAATATACTTCGTGGCGAAGTATCATACACATCAAAGTTTTAGCCAGTTTGACATATCAACATTCCTGTCACCCTCTCTGCGAGACATCACAACCGCGTAATTACTCGGCCGCTATCTCTAATTGCAGCTGCCAATTGCAATAGGGATGTTTTCTGGGTAAAAAAAATTGATTCTATTTAGTCCGTCATTCAGATTATAGAAAAATATTGGATACGTATATTTTGTTTTATCAAATCAATAAAAAATGGCAAATATAAAAGGCATCAAAGATCAGGAGTGGTGGCTGGTGACGTCTCTGGTCGCCAAAAAGTGTAGCGTGCAGTGACGTCACACGAGTTTTCAACGCACTACAACGACACGTGTCGTCTTCATTTTTTGTTTATATGAAAAAAGAAAACATACGTGTCTAATATTTTTTGGATATCTGATTGACAGACTAATTAGTTTTTTTAGTCAAATACCCTATTGTATAGGGCGAAAGGCGAATATTCTGCGCCCGAAAATAAAATCATCTCACAAGAGAGCGAAAACGAAACAAATCCGAGCATCAGGCTCTAAGGTGGCAGTCCCACCACTGGGCTAAGGTATAATGGGCTAATCACTCGTTTACCTAAAACCTCAAAGCCAATTGAAGAATCTCAAACTGTGCAAAAATACCTACTACTATTGATTTATTATTCAATCAGTACAATCTCCAGATAGGCGGCGGTTAATTAATACAATCTGGCCTTACTAGCCAGTCAAAAGTGTATGTTGGGAAATAAATCCCATTCAAATCAGCGACCGGGACTCTTGGTTTCATTGCCTGGGCCGAGAGTGATAATGTTAATGTATGAAAAATGTTAATGTTAATGACCAATATATAATAGATAGATAGATCAATATAGAATAGAGTGATAATGTTAAATGTTTATGTAAAATCAAAAAAAAAAAAACATCAATATTTGAACGAAAAGTGGCCATGGCAACTTAATAAACAGCATTTTCAAAACTATCGTAATGTAATAAATATTGTTGATACAATGAAACTGACTTGAAGGAATGATTGCAAATAAACGTGACTATGTACAATCCATACAAAATTTGCAATGTAATATTACAAATTTCGTTTGGAGTGTAAAAGAATATGGATTAATTGTGTGAACGGTTCCATTAAAATAAAGGGGGGGGGGGGGGGGCGATAGGGAAACTAAAGGAGGAAAACAGTAAAATGAAAAAACGAAGAGGAAAAGAAGTAGTTGCGTAAAAGACAATCTTATTAAATAAAAACGTAATCATGCATTATTTTTAAACTTAATGTACATTCACATTCATCTTTATTTTTTCACTTTTATGGAAAACAAAGTATTGAACTGAACACACATTACATTGCCTTGTTTTGCGATAACGTTTGCTTTGAAAGAATAGTCGCCATAGAAGAAAGAATCTCCTAAGAATCGATACATATTCTCAGTGAAGTTGATTTTGAAGTAGTAGTCTCCCTGCAAGAATAACAAACAGTTTTTAATTCCATGAGAAGTAAGCGACTGTTAAGACATAACTTTCCCTTTTTACAGTATGTTTGACTCTTTACTGGTGTGGGGTGGGACTCTCGATACAAATTAAACTACTCGTAATATTTCACTGAAACTATATTTTACTTTCACTTTCCCTAATACAAATATCAGAAAGACTACAAGTGTACGACCATACTGGGTCTCCGGAACCGACTGGCGTGGCTCGCCGCTGTTCGGCTCGCCTTGCCTGCGTAGGCAATCCGCACGTCCCCACACTCATTTTAAAAAAAAAATTGAAAAAAAAAAAATAATCACTAGGACAAAATATCTTCTAACTAATACCACAAAATGCGACTCGCCCTTGGCGTGCAAAGCAATGTTCCGTGCTCCCGTATTACATTACGCGATAAGCGAGTTCAGTAGGCCTAGTATGAGTTTTCATTACGAAACTCGATCGTCGTTATTGAGCGCGTTTGATTCATCGGTTGTAAGAACTCTCAACCAATCAGAGCTCGATATCAACGATGGAGTCTCGTAATGTAAACTCATACTAGGCATACAGGTGAATCGGCCCAACTCTCGGGCCTTTTTTTTGACTACGACAACAAAAACTGACTCCATAGCTTACAATTGATCGCTGTTTTACACATACTTATACATACAATGTAAAAAAAAAAATCTTTCGTTATTCTCTCCGCAGTAGGTGTCTATCTCTTGACCTTGCGGGGCTGGGGCGCCTCCATCGCCGCCATTTGAGCTGCCGGTGCCTATCCATTGTCAAGGACCTTCGTCTAGGCGTTGCAGCTGTACGTCCCGTGGCCTCATTACATAGTGCACTTCCAACGCCAGCGTCTTGATATTTTTTATAAAACCTCTGTCTAGGCCACTGCCACTTCCGGCAACCACGTGCTGTGTTGCCACGTGCCATTAGATAACCTCTCGCTGCTCTTAGTTTTCCTGACTCTGCCTCCACCAATGGGAGGTTAAAAAGCCTTCCTTACCTGCTTACCGTTGTAAGGTATGTAACGCAGGGAGTCGTTTCCAGACACCAGGCTCAAAGCACAATTGCAACTGCGTCGCTACTGTCCACCACTTGTTTGCTCATTTTGCTGTTTAATTCGGGGGTCACCACTGTAGGGGTGTGAGACTCTCGATATAAATTAAAGTAATATTTCACTGAAACTATATTTTACTTTCACTTTTCCCTAATACAAATATCAGAAGGATTACAAGTGTACGACCATACTGGGTCTCCGGAACCGACTGGCGTGGCTAGCCGCTGTTTGGCTCGCCCGCCGGACGATTTGCCTGCGTAGGCAATCCGCACGTCCCTACAACCCTGTTCATCATTCTAAAAAAGAGACGTAGGAAACAAAGCTGTCACAAGCAAGTTGACATTCGAAGAGCTATAATAAGATTTTTTTTTTAAGTCAGGGAATAGTTGTAGTTCGGCGAGTGATGTGGGGCAGGACACATTACTCGCTGTAAGGGCCAGCTTCCAAATTTATAGTAATAGTAATTTATTTTGGACTGTATACATATTTGATTATATGTACTACGAAAAAAAAATCATAACCCTATGTTAGTAGAAATAATAAGTAAAACAATACTTATTTAATTGCGAGCTCAGCCAGACACTTCACACTGTCTAACTAGGACCCGCATGAAACTTTGCATTAATTTATAGTAGATCTTATCAGTGACTACCTTCAAGATGCTGTTAGTGCTGCCCCGTACTCTACGTAGCAAGAGGAGGTTCTCTTGCATATAATGGCATAAGGCCATTAACACGAGCTTCCGCAAATATGCCAGATGCACTACAGAAACGGGGCAAACCCAGCAACATCCTGAAACCGTTGTTGTATAGAACCTGCAGGGCACCTAGCGATCTTTTCTTCTTCTTCTTCTTCTGCAGCCTGTAGAGGTTCACTATTGGACAAAGGCCTTCCCCAAGGGTTTCCACGATGACCGGTCTTGTACTACCCGCAACCATCGGCTTCCCGCGACCTTCACCAGGTCATTGGTCCCTCTTGATAGGGGCCTCCCTACGCTGCGTCTTCCGGTACGTGGCCGCCACTAAAGAACCTTATTGCCCCATCGGACATCGGTTCTACAAGCAATGTACCCCGCCCACTGCTACTTAATTTTAGCGACTCGAAGAGCTTTGTCGGTGACTTTGGTTCCTCTGCGGATCTTCTCATTCCTGATTCGATCGCGCAGAGAAACTCCGAGCATAGCTCTTTCCATCACCTTTTGTATGACTCTGAGCCTTCGTATGAGGCCCGTCTAGAGCGACCAGTTCCTTAAGTCGTCACTAGCAACACACACTGGTCAAAGACTTTAGTCTTGAGACACGAGCGATCTCTGCGTATAACAAAATCAGAGAGCCTTCTTATAAGGCCCATTGTTAGCGACCACGTGACGTGGTCGTGGTCTTTGATGAGCGATAGTCAGCAATTATAGTCATTTTATTTTGCTCACGATTGTATTGACACCGTTTCAGTTTATTTTTATAAATATTTTTCTACTTACACACGTTTCAACATACAAGCGATCTATCCTTGGTCTATTATACCGAATCCAATTATGAACTTTGAGTCTGGCTACCCTATGTGCCTCGCGTAAATGTTTATTCCACCCTATCACATTTTTACTGGACTCAAAAGTGTAACTATTTCTGCTACTGTTGATAGAAGCATCTTTTAAGGTACTGATTTTATCTCATTATACATTGAATCCAGTAAATTTCTGTTCTCTAAATTATTACAAATATTAACATTGTAATGTCAAAATTCTTAACAAAAATCTATAGTTTTAAGCTAATTATTATTTATTTATTTATTTATATTTATTAGAGCCAACAGTTATTGTTGCAGCACTCAAATGTACATTTAATAATTATTAGTTCTAAGCTAGTTGCACAACATACTAAGGTAGCTACAGCGTACAATTAGAGGAGCGTTATGGACAGTGGTTAATAAAATTATACATAACAAATATTAATCCATTCTAAAGATAAATCTATTTGTTCATTGGATCTGTTTCCCCAAATAACATTTTTGCTTATACGAACGTCTTCTCTGAGTCTAGCTTTGCTCATAATTAGGTTTAAATCACATTTAATAACAAGCGGCAAGTGATCTGACCAATACGTGTTGTATTTTATGGTAAAATCGCTTGCCGTTTGCCAAGCGGAATGACTTCCAACAGAATGATCGAGCCACCGAGTACAGCCATTTACATCACTTATACATGTAAATGGCTGTACACATAGTTACATGTTACATTGCCTAACTTATTAATATCAGCGAATATACATTGTTGATCTGCATAGGTAATGCAATACTATACCGAATAGTCTCCCCGGATGCGCATTAAAGTCACCTAGCACGTAGACAGCTTATACAGAACTACTTACAACTATGGCACATACCTCGCTAAAACAATCCGTGAATTCAGGTAAATGATCTACCTCGTCATTAGGCATGTACACACTAAATACAATAATACCTCGGCCACCCGCAATTCCTTTTATCGCACTAATACGCGTATTATTGCACTCATTCACTAAAGCTTGACTAAATAGATTTAGTCAAGCTAGTTAGCGGAAAGATAGATCTTTCCGCCACAATATTATCACATCACCATAAGGCCCGCAGAAGTATCGACCGCTGACGTGCCGGTGTTTGCAATGTCTGTATGTATTGAACCGAGGACTGGTATGTCATGTGGTATCAACCATGTTTCTTGTAGTGCTACGATGTCTGCTATCTCACCCAGTCCTCGTTCTTTTATAATTATGTCATCCGGCAACTGTCCCTTTGAGGTACAAACAAATCTCACCGTAGAAAAAATGCGTACCGAGCTTGTTCTCCCGTCTTAACAAAATCCTTGGTGCTTAGTAAAAGACTACTGAATTTTGGGATGGTAGATAATAATGTAGTTTATTGAAAATATGCATACAAACCTGAGGAACTATACAGTTGTGCATATTACGATAATATTGTTGCATCATCCCAGCGATTAAGAAATGCTGACATGGTTTTAGTTTGTAATTCCACAAAATATTCCTCTTTTCACCTTTTATACTCCACACGCTGATTTTGAGCTGTGGACGACAAAATCCTCAAACAATCTGTGTAATTTTTAAATAGATGATTTTTAAAATTTTCAAACAATGATTTTATTTTTTTTACTTTTGTTTAGAACTCATTGGTTAGATAAAGAGGGCTGGCTTTGTAAGACAAATGAAATTCTGATATGTATTTATTAATTTGTCAACTACCTATTTCATAATAATGTTATTATTATATTATTTACCATTTGACAGGTGCTGTTATTTAAATAATAACGTGATTTGATGATTATTTGTGAGTACTTTATTATTTTTATCGTTTAATCTTATGCTTGGGAATATGTTCAGTACAGTGACCACAACGAAACTGGTCAGCTGCATGCAGTTTCATAAATGAACGTATCGCAATTACTTGTTCGCACACAGCGTAATTTTAGCTAACCTCTAACACACTTTTTAAAGCTTACTGTCAACCTCCTAAACGTGTAGCCTGTGGGTTAATTTCACTCAGCGGGCATACAGCGACCTACTTATTTAATATAATAACACATTGAGGGTGCTGTTGGGGCTGCCGTGGCGTTGTAGTGCGTCAGGGATGTTTGCGGATAATAATAGTAATGGTTTTACTGCCATTATTAGGAATAGATGCGCATCCCTAATGACACGTTTTCATCGCAGTGGCAACAGTATTCTCAGTGCATTCGCGGATCGGTGGGATTCTTCCAAGTTGCAGAGGTGGATGCAGCTCCACTCTAAGTTTTAAGTGTTTATTTTATGTTTCTATATATGTATCTATAACCTACAAACACTAAAACTTAAGTAAAATTATTCTAACCTTATAATAAAAGGATTCTGTTCTATAGGATTTTCGTATAATGCGAACCCAAGTCATACTGCAAATGTCATCATCATCATCTCAGCATTAATCCCAGTTGCATCCAAAGCTTTGTCAGCTTTTGTAGTCAGGGGGCCGCTTTATCAGTTTAACTACTGATTATTAACCTAAACTTCGATATTTTCCGTGAAGCGACTGCCGTCTGACCTCCACAACCCGAAGACGATATCGAAGCTTTACAGTTAGACCAATTGTTGGACTTTAGAGGGCTCCAACAACCCGTAACGACTGCCATTAGATGAATGTACGCTCCTTGCGCAGCCGCTGCGTTTGGGCACGGAGGCTCTCGGCTGTCGCAAATGTATAGCTTAATATCTCGTTTTGCGTACTTTTTCGACTACCGATCGCTACAAAATTTCCTGAACCAGATCTTATCAAATCTCTATCTGAGTTTTGGTCGGCTTCCTGTCTTATTGTTTACATCCGCAATCATTACTGGGTAACACGCAGGATCGCCAGCCTTTTTCAACCTCTTTAGTTTGCTTGAAGTTAAGTTGGTACAGACTACAGCTGGTCAACCTACTGTAAATTATCAAATATTCCGAATCAAACTAGAGCCTTAATGCATTAGCGATAAAGTTGAAAATCTAATTTGACAACTTGTAGTAGCTTGACGTGCAGTAATACTATTTCTGTACCTAGAAAAGGATAATGTGGGCGTACATCTAATCGAAAAGAAATAACTCAGTTTGCCCTTACCTCTTCCACTTTAGCTGGCATTATGAATGAATAATTGAAAGTACCAATATAATATCCTTTTTCGTCAGTATTGAGTGTGGATGATCCTAGAGTTACATTTTTTGAGCGCGGACCTGAGCATAACTTGTAGTTGTAATATTTGATATTATAGGGACCCTGGATAAAAATAAAAATAATTATTCGTTAAGAGATTAGAGTACGAACTAATAAACTAAGAATGAGATGAACAAGGGCATAGGTTTATATTCAATTCAAGGAAAATACATGCATAAAAATATCTATACAGAACTAGACAGCTCGACATAAATGAGTTAAGGTGTATGATTTCTATAAGAAATCAAATGAAATAGCTGCTTACACCAAGTCAGACACATAATCAGTATCATTGGGTTTCATTTTGACAGTTCAACAAGATTCATTGCGTTATATAGATTGCTAAGCAAATGCATTTTTCATACATATGGAGCAACAGATTAGCAGTATGTTTTTTTTTTTTGTTTTGGATGGGAAATTATCAAATGACCTCTCCCGCGTTGGGCTCAGACTTTTATTTATTTATTTATTAACTATGGACCACTTATAGCTAAAACAAACAGAATAAAAAAAATGTATGTCAGACTGACAGCCAATTATACTTATAATTGGCTGTCAGTCTGACATACATTTTTTTAAGTGATGACTTCATCACTTATAAAAAACATATTGTACAGAGATAGTGTGGACAACACAAACTACCTAGATTATAAGTATTAAAAAAAACAAAAACTACAAAAAAAAAACAAAAATTAAAAAAAAACAAGCAATATAACATTCCAGCTTAAGTTACACACAAAGATAACAATGATATAAAAAAAAATCCTAACATACATGAAAGTCTCAATCAACAAAGCTACGGCTTATGCATTTTCTGGCTGAGGAGACACTCGTTAAAAAGGGATCGAAATCGTGCCGCTTACACATGTCATTAAAGGTTCTACTTGCTTGCACTGCAAAAGAATTTTGTCTGTAATTTGTAGAGGTTAATGGAACACGTAAAGGTGCATTCCATCGCTTTGACCTTCCGGGAACGTTAAAATAGAATTTTGATAGAATATCGGAACTATTAATAGAGTTATTGAAAATTTTATATAATCTAATACAGTCAGATATTGCTCGCGATTAATTAGGGGTAATATATGATACCTTTTACAGAGTTTGAGACCGGTAGGGCACTTTCTGATGATAACACAAATACTTAATAAATCTTTTCTGGATGCTCTCGATACGATCAATATACTTGTGATAACAAGGATTCCAGATTTCACAAGCATATTCCAAGTGGCTTCTAACAAAACTAAAGTAAAGAATTTTCAAAGTTTGAGCCTGAGTGAAGCACTTGGACAGCCGCATCATGAAACCTAGGGCTTTAGAGGCTTTAGCGACTATGGCATCGACATGAACTTCAAATGTAAGCTTAGAATCGTGATATACACCCAAGTCACTGATGCAATTCGTCCTAGGTAGCACTTGATCACCTAAGAAATACGATGATGGTATGATTGTGCGCTTTCGGGAATATGTCAGAACCGAACATTTAGAAGGGTTAAGATCAAGCTTGTTCACACGACAATAAGCCTCCAGACGACGTAAATCATCCTGAAGTGCAATTATGTCCGCATGTGATGATATTGTGGCATAAATCTTCATATCATCAGCAAAACACATCAGTTTGGATGAAGTCAGGCAAGAGTTGATGTCGTTAATATAAATAATGAAAAGTAATGGACCTAGTAATGAACCCTGGGTGACACCACTGTCGACCCATGCCTGTTCCTTACTAACGGGTGGCCAGCTGTCCGCCGCTAACCGCCCACAAGCCCGCCCCTGCGGTAGTCGGGAGTTCGATGTTGTCTCCCGACTAGGGGATCTCCTGCGGCGGCTAGAGGCGTGAGGGCACTGGGATTCCCGCTCGCTCACGCGTTCCGCCTTCACCTTTTCCAGAATCACTGCTTTGCAGAAGGAGGTGACGGCCTGCCTTGCACTCTCGCTTCGGACCATGGCCTGGACCAGGGTCGTACGCGAGAGATCGCCGCCCGTCGTCACAACGAGGACACGGCTCTCACGGTGCTCTACCCAACCCGGGCAGACGTCTGCCCTATGCTCTACCGTGTCCCCAAGGCGATCCACACAGTGATGATACCTTGTCGTTTCCTTCCGAATTATCTGGAACAGGAACCTCCAGAAATAACAGTGTCCAGTGAGGACCTGCGTCAGGCGGAAGTTGAGGGCGACGTGGCGCCTCACTAGCCACTCCTCAAAGAGCAGTTTGATTCAAAATTATTCAAATTGATAGTAGTACTGTGTTTAGCGATTAGGGTACAGCCCATACCTTGAAGAAGTAATATGAATCAATTATTATTAAACACACTAATGTTTTTCATTAGTGACAATATAACACACACACATGTATGTCACTACATTTTTTAAACTTCCCTACACTAGTAATTACTCCTGTTTAGTGAGTGCCTTTAATATTACATCAAAATACCAGACCTGGAACAACTACATGTAAGAAATACAGATATTTCTTCCGCACAGGAATCGGAACAACGTCACGCAATACAACAGTCGATCGCCCAACCACTGCGCCAACCGTGTCATCAACAATATATTAAATTAATTTATGTTAGCATTTTATAGTATCACATTTAATTTATTTTTTTTATACGGACACATGATTCCCTGTGTGTTTGTTATTCTAACACTCGTGGTTTGCACTTTACAATTAGCGTCTCTTGAGAAGTTTCTTACTAATATCTACATTACTTACATAATTGTTCGAATTTTTATTCATAGTTAGTTCCAAAGAAGTAGCACGAGAAATAAAATTTAAAATCAAAATTGTTAAAACCAACATTATACACCAGCATATTCTATACATGTTGTGTTTAATATGAATTTAATTATACCATGATTTGTAACTTAATGTTTTTAAAATGCATCTCTCCTGTAATCGTTACTTTATAAAAAAAAAATTGGAGTCCGCAATCACCATTTCAATGCCATGAATTACTCATAGATCAAGTAAATGTAACTTTATCGGAGATGAGTCATTTTGGAGGCGTGATTGTAATAGATGGGTAAAAGGCAAACTTATACTTGACAGACCGAGCAAAATTTTTAGTTATTAATGTTAGGGTAGTGTTTATAAAACCTATTAATAAACTTCTTCAGTTTTATGAGATAGAAACTTTTATGATTACATTTTTTTTTTTTATTAAATTATAAACTAGCGCTTGACCGCAATCCCGCCTGATGGTAAACAGTGACGCAGTCGTTGATAGTAAAGCGCACTAGTTTATTAAAAGCCTATTCACTCTAGCCTTGAAGACACTCAAATTGTAGAACGCCGCTGGAAAACTGTTCCAGTCCCTCGATGTAAGCGGCATAAAGGAGGAGGCGAAACGCTTCGTTTGGATCGTAGTGGTGTTATCAACATAAGGGTGGGAACTAGCTGTAAGACGGGTCGTCCGATGGTGGAACGAAGATGGGAATTAAATCATGCGATTCCCTCGCACACTCCCCAAAATGCATCGTATAGAAGACCGAAAGGCTGGTTACTCTACGTCTGTGCCCTAGGCTTTGGAGACCGTCTCGTGTTAAGTCAGGGTCACCAATCAGCCTCTTCGCACGTCTCTCCACTGAATCCAAAGTGGCCAAGTGACACTTAGTAGCACCAGCCCAAATGTGGCTGAAGTACTACACACATGAACGGACCTGTGCCTTTTACAACATTAGATGCTGCCCTGGTGTGAAGTACCGCCGGACCTTTGCGATAACGCCAAGTTTCTTGGCCACCTTGGCCTTGGGCTCAATGAAGCACCCAAAGTTTAGGTTCGAGGAAATCTCAACTTCCAAAAGCTGAAGGCGGTCGGTACACTCCAAGGATACATTTCGAAAAGTAGGAGCCAAGGTGAATGGGCTCCTTTTGGCGGTGAAAAGACACGCCTGTATTTCGGCAGCATTGAATGCTACAAGATTGGCATTGCCCCATTCGGAGACTACCTGTAGTGCAACACTCGTTCGCTCTACCATAGTCTCTCTTTCGGACCGGATTGATTCCCTACTAGCCCGAGCATCCGGCAGGTATCTCTCCACAACTGTGCTGTCATCTGCATATCCATAGATACCGGGCATCAGCAGATTGTTAATATGCAGCAGGAACAGAGTTGCAGAGAGAAGAAGAGGAACACTGGCATTTATCAACGTGGGCTCAGATGAACATCCGTCGACAGCGACTCGGAGGGGCCGTTCAGTCAGAAAGTCTTTTACCCAGCCAGTCAGGCCAGGGGAAATGCCATACGCTGGAAGCCTACTCATAAGGCCAGCGTGTCATACCCGGTCGAAGCCCTTCGACACATCAAGGGAGACAGCAATCGCTTCCCTATTTCTCTCTAGGGCCTCGCCCCACAAGTAACTGGCATACACTAGTAGGTCCGCAGTTGACCGATTGCGGCGAAACCCGTACTGTCGGTCACTGAGGAGATCGTTACATTCCAGGTATGCCAAGAGGCGCGAGTTCAACACGCGCTCCATAATTTTGCAAAGTATGGAGGTGATCGAAATCGGCCGATAGTTGGTAGGATCGGCACGACTACCCTTTTTGTGCACGGGCTGCACGTTGGTAAGCTTCCAGGAGTTGGGCACTATACCATTCCTAAATGAGAGGCGATACAAGCGTGTCAATACAGGAGACAACTCGGGCGCACATGCTTTAAAAACAATCGCTAGTATACCATCCGGACCACTAGTCTTATTCACGTCCAGACGACACAGTGCTCCCAGAACCTCCTTGTTCCGAATGCGCACCTCAGGCATTGAAGAACCGCAATGGGGTAAAATAGGTGAAGTGGCACTGCCAGTATCAAGACGCGAATTATGGGCAAAGAGAAATGTAAAGAGACCTACTTTCTCTCTAGCCGTATGAGCCAGTGTTCCATCAGGCCTAACCAGCGGAGGCAGTGCGGGCCGACAGAAGTTCGCCTCGACCGATTTGGCAAGGGACCAAAAAGATCTGCTACCGGAAGGCTGCGCAGATAACTTGTTGTCCATATGGGAAATGCGGTCGAAGCGAGCCCTCTTAAGCGCCTTTTTGTTGGACTTGGCAGCATGGTTAAAGGCTCTCTTCTTTGAGCTTAGATCCGGAGCTCCGCGGTCACGAGCGTCATCCCAGCTG
The DNA here is from genome assembly GCA_037179545.1 of Sesamia inferens. Lineage (NCBI taxonomy): Eukaryota > Metazoa > Arthropoda > Insecta > Lepidoptera > Noctuidae > Sesamia > Sesamia inferens. The sequence continues at coordinate 8,624,198 of CM073929.1, read as the reverse complement.
AGAAATGCCATGTGCTTACGCTGCTCAGCTTGGACACAATCGGCATTGAACCATGGGCGAGCCGAGCCACTGACGGGCACGTCATTGAAGGGGATAAAATACTCCATAGATTGACGCATGTCAGAAGAGAAGCAGACCTGCTGCCCAATCTGCTGACCTGTATCGCCACATTCGCCTTTCACCACGAGGGTCGTGATCTGGTGGGGAGAAGGACGATACAGACTTCACCAGACATCGAAAGGTTTTTAGGTTGTAGTTAACCAATAGAATAGATCATTAAATTAGAGGGTTTTATGTAGAGACTCATTATTGGCACATTCAGCGAGAATACCTGAAAACTACTATTGTCAATGATAGTAATAATAACTCATGAAAGGAGAATTACCAATTTGCCGTAAACGAAATTGAAATGAACATGTGTATTCCAAGCCTTTCATACGGCGCTCAAATCTGGTATTTAACAGTTTGGGACAGGAACTAGAGAGAAAGCATAGTACAATTAAAAAAACAGCCATTACCATAATATACTTCGTGGCGAAGTATCATACACAGCAAAGTTTTAGCCAGTTTGACATATCAACATTCCTGTCACCCTCTCTGCGAGACATCACAACCGCGTAATTACTCGGCCGCTATCTCTAATTGCAGCTGCCAATTGCAATAGGGATGTTTTCTGGGTAAAAAAAATTGATTCTATTTAGTCCGTCATTCAGATTATAGAAAAATATTGGATACGTATATTTTGTTTTATCAAATCAATAAAAAATGGCAAATATAAAAGGCATCAAAGATCAGGAGTGGTGGCTGGTGACGTCTCTGGTCGCCAAAAAGTGTAGCGTGCAGTGACGTCACACGAGTTTTCAACGCACTACAACGACACGTGTCGTCTTCATTTTTTGTTTATATGAAAAAAGAAAACATACGTGTCTAATATTTTTTGGATATCAGATTTATAGACTAATTATTTTTTTTAGTCAAATACCCTATTGTATAGGGCGAAAGGCGAATATTCTGCGCCCGAAAATAAAATCATCTCACAAGAGAGCGAAAACGAAACAAATCCGAGCATCAGGCTCTAAGGTGGCAGTCCCACCACTGGGCTAAGGTATAATGGGCTAATCACTCGTTTACCTAAAACCTCAAAGCCAATTGAAGAATCTCAAACTGTGCAAAAATACCTACTACTATTGATTTATTATTCAATCAGTACAATCTCCAGATAGGCGGCGGTTAATTAATACAATCTGGCCTTACTAGCCAGTCAAAAGTGTATGTTGGGAAATAAATCCCATTCAAATCAGCGACCGGGACTCTTGGTTTCATTGCCTGGGCCGAGAGTGATAATGTTAATGTATGAAAAATGTTAATGTTAATGACCAATATATAATAGATAGATAGATCAATATAGAATAGAGTGATAATGTTAAATGTTTATGTAAAATCAAAAAAAAAAAAACATCAATATTTGAACGAAAAGTGGCCATGGCAACTTAATAAACAGCATTTTCAAAACTATCGTAATGTAATAAATATTGTTGATACAATGAAACTGACTTAAAGGAATGATTGCAAATAAACGTGACTATGTACAATCCATACAAAATTTGCAATGTAATATTACAAATTTCGTTTGGAGTGTAAAAGAATATGGATTAATTGTGTGAACGGTTCCATTAAAATAAAGGGGGGGGGGGCGATAGGGAAACTAAAGGAGGAAAACAGTAAAATGAAAAAACGAAGAGGAAAAGAAGTAGTTGCGTAAAAGACAATCTTATTAAATAAAAACGTAATCATGCATTATTTTTAAACTTAATGTACATTCACATTCATCTTTATTTTTTCACTTTTATGGAAAACAAAGTATTGAACTGAACACACATTACATTGCCTTGTTTTGCGATAACGTTTGCTTTGAAAGAATAGTCGCCATAGAAGAAAGAATCTCCTAAGAATCGATACATATTCTCAGTGAAGTTGATTTTGAAGTAGTAGTCTCCCTGCAAGAATAACAAACAGTTTTTAATTCCATGAGAAGTAAGCGACTGTTAAGACATAACTTTCCCTTTTTACAGTATGTTTGACTCTTTACTGGTGTGGGGTGGGACTCTCGATACAAATTAAACTACTCGTAATATTTCACTGAAACTATATTTTACTTTCACTTTCCCTAATACAAATATCAGAAAGACTACAAGTGTACGACCATACTGGGTCTCCGGAACCGACTGGCGTGGCTCGCCGCTGTTCGGCTCGCCTTGCCTGCGTAGGCAATCCGCACGTCCCCACACTCATTTTAAAAAAAAATTGAAAAGAAAAAAAATAATCACTAGGACAAAATATCTTCTAACTAATACCACAAAATGCGACTCGCCCTTGGCGTGCAAAGCAATGTTCCGTGCTCCCGTATTACATTACGCGATAAGCGAGTTCAGTAGGCCTAGTATGAGTTTTCATTACGAAACTCGATCGTCGTTATTGAGCGCGTTTGATTCATCGGTTGTAAGAACTCTCAACCAATCAGAGCTCGATATCAACGATGGAGTCTCGTAATGTAAACTCATACTAGGCATACAGGTGAATCGGCCCAACTCTCGGGCCTTTTTTTTGACTACGACAACAAAAACTGACTCCATAGCTTACAATTGATCGCTGTTTTACACATACTTATACATACAATGTAAAAAAAAAAATCTTTCGTTATTCTCTCCGCAGTAGGTGTCTATCTCTTGACCTTGCGGGGCTGGGGCGCCTCCATCGCCGCCATTTGAGCTGCCGGTGCCTATCCATTGTCAAGGACCTTCGTCTAGGCGTTGCAGCTGTACGTCCCGTGGCCTCATTACATAGTGCACTTCCAACGCCAGCGTCTTGATATTTTTTATAAAACCTCTGTCTAGGCCACTGCCACTTCCGGCAACCACGTGCTGTGTTGCCACGTGCCATTAGATAACCTCTCGCTGCTCTTAGTTTTCCTGACTCTGCCTCCACCAATGGGAGGTTAAAAAGCCTTCCTTACCTGCTTACCGTTGTAAGGTATGTAACGCAGGGAGTCGTTTCCAGACACCAGGCTCAAAGCACAATTGCAACTGCGTCGCTACTGTCCACCACTTGTTTGCTCATTTTGCTGTTTAATTCGGGGGTCACCACTGTAGGGGTGTGAGACTCTCGATATAAATTAAAGTAATATTTCACTGAAACTATATTTTACTTTCACTTTTCCCTAATACAAATATCAGAAGGATTACAAGTGTACGACCATACTGGGTCTCCGGAACCGACTGGCGTGGCTAGCCGCTGTTTGGCTCGCCCGCCGGACGATTTGCCTGCGTAGGCAATCCGCACGTCCCTACAACCCTGTTCATCATTCTAAAAAAGAGACGTAGGAAACAAAGCTGTCACAAGCAAGTTGACATTCGAAGAGCTATAATAAGATTTTTTTTTTAAGTCAGGGAATAGTTGTAGTTCGGCGAGTGATGTGGGGCAGGACACATTACTCGCTGTAAGGGCCAGCTTCCAAATTTATAGTAATAGTAATTTATTTTGGACTGTATACATATTTGATTATATGTACTACGAAAAAAAAATCATAACCCTATGTTAGTAGAAATAATAAGTAAAACAATACTTATTTAATTGCGAGCTCAGCCAGACACTTCACACTGTCTAACTAGGACCCGCATGAAACTTTGCATTAATTTATAGTAGATTTTATCAGCGACTACCTTAAAAATGCTGTTAGTGCCGCCCCGTACTCTACGTAGCAAGAGGAGGTTTTCTTGCATATAATGGCATAAAGCCGTTAACACGAGCTAACGCAAACATGCCAGATGCACTACAGAAACGGGGCAAACATCCTGAAACCGTTGTTGTATAGAACCCGCAGGGCACCTAGCGATCTTTTCTTCTGCTTCTTCTTCTATAGCCTGTAGAGGTCCACTGCTGGACATAGGCCTTTCCTAAGGGTTTACACGGTGACCGGTCTCATACTACCCGCATCCATCGGCTTCCCGCGACCTTCACCAGGTCATTGGTCCCTCTTGATAGGGGCCTCCCTACGCTGCGTCTTCCGGTACGTGGCCGCCTCTCCAGAACCTTACTACCCTTTCGGACATCGGTTCTACGAGCAATGTACCCCGCCCACTGCTACTTAATTTTAGGGACTCGAAGAGCTTTGTTTGTTTGAGCTTTGACTTTGGTTCCTCTGCGGAGCTCCTCATTCCTGATTCGGTCGCGCAGAGAAACTCCGAGCCTATACTCGGAGTTTCAGTAGCTCTTTCCATCGCCTTTTGTGTGACTCTCAGCCTTCGTATGAGGTCCGTCGTGAGCGACCACATTTCAGTTCCTTAAGTCGTCACTGGCGACACACACTGGTCAGACTTTAGTCTTGAAACACGAGCGATCTCTGCGTATAACAAAATCAGAGAGCCTTCTTATAAGGCCCATTGTTAGCGACCACGTGACGTGCTCGTGGTCTTTGATGAGCGATAGTCAGCAATTATGGTCATTTTATTTTGCTCACGATTGTCTTGACACCATTTCAGTTTATTTTTGTAAACATTTTTCTACTTACACACATTTCTAAATACAAGCGACCTTTCCTTGGTCTATTATACCGAATCCAATTATGAACTTTGAGTCTGGCATCCCTATGTGCCTCGCGTACATGTTTATTCCACCCCATCACATGGCCTTATTACTGGACTCAATAGTGTAACTATTATTGCTACTATTGATAGAAGCATCTTTTAAGGTACTGATTTTATCTCATTATACATTGAATCTAGTAAGTTTCTGTGCTCTAAATTATTACAAATATTAAAACTGTACTGTCAAAATTCTTAACAAAAATCTATAGTTTTAAGCTAATTATTATTTATTTATTTATTTATATTTATTAGAGCCAACAGTTATTGTTACAACACTCAAATGTACATTTAATAATTATTAGTTCTTAGCTAGTTGCACAACATACTAAGGTAGCTACAGCGTACAATTAGAGGAGCGTTATGGACAGTGGTTAATAAAATTATACATAACAAATATTAATCCATTCTAAAGATAAATCCATTTGTTCATTGGTTCTGTTTCCCCAAATAACATTTTTGCTTATACGAACGTTTTCTCCGAGTCTAGCTTTGCTCATAATTAGGTTTAAATCACATTTAATAACAAGCGGCAAGTGATCTGACCAATACGTGTTGTATTTTATGGTAAAATCGCTTGCCGTTTGCCAAGCGGAATGACTTCCAACAGAATGATCGAGCCACCGAGTACAGCCATTTACATCACTTATACATGTATAGTTACATGTTACATTGCCTAACTTATTAATATCAGCGAATATACATTGTTGATCTGCATAGGAAATGCAATACACAGCTTATACAGAACTACTTACAACTATGGCACATACCTCGCTAAAACAATCCGTGAATTCAGGTAAATGATCTACCTCGTCATTAGGCATGTACAATTGTACACACTAAATACAATAATACCTCGGCCACCCGCAATTCCTTTTATCGCACTAATACGCGTATTACTGCACTCATTCACTAAAGCTTGACTAAATAGATTTAGTCAAGCTAGTTAGCGGAAAGATAGATCTTTCCGCCACAATATTATCACATCACCATAAGGCCCGCAGAAGTATCGACCGCTGACTTGCCGGTGTATGCAATGTCTGTATGTATTGAACCGAGGACTGATATGTCATGTGGTATCAACCATGTTTCTTGTAGTGCTACGATGTCTGCTATCTCACACAGTCCTCGTTCTTTTATAATTATGTCATCCGGCAACTGTCCCGTTGAGGTACAAACAAATCTCACAGTAGAAAAAATGCGTACCGAGCTTGCTCTCCCGTCTTAACAAAATCCTTGGTGCTTAGTAAAAGACTACTGAATTTTGGGATGGTGATGGTAATATAGTTTATTGAAAATGCATACAAACCTGAGGAACTATACAGTTGTGCATATTACGATAATATTGTTGCATCATCCCAGTGATTAAGAAATGCTGACATGGCTTTAGTTTGTAATTCCACAAAATATTCCTCTTTTCACCTTTTATACTCCACACGCTGATTTTGAGCTGTGAACGACAGAATTCTCTAATAATCTATGTATATCATTGGTAAATAGATAAATTTTAAATTTTGCAAAAAAACATTTTTTTTTTTATTTTACTTTTGTTTAGTAGTCATTGGATAGATAAAGAGGGAGTCTATATGACTCATGAAATTCTGATGTGTAGTTATTAATTTGTCAATTATTTTATAATAATTTTATTATTATTTACCATTTGACATGTGCTATTACTCAAATAGTAATGTGATTTGATGATTATTTGTGAGTACTTTATTATTTTTATCGTTATGCATGAATATGTTCAGTACAGTAATCGCAACGAAACAGGTCAACTGCATGCATTTCATAAATGAACGTAACGCAATTTTAGCTGACCTCAAAAACACTTTTTAATGCTTGCTATTTAAACTTTTTAAACTTCACTCAGCGGGCACACAGCTACCTACGTGTTCAATATAATAACGAACTGAGGGTGCTGTTGGGGCTGCCGTGGCGTTGTAGTGCGTCAGGGATGTTTGCGGATAAATTATATAATTAACCAATTTTCTCGGTGGTAGGCCATAACATCGGCCGCCGGCAGGAGTTACCACCCAACAGACAAAGCCTTGCCGCCAAACGATTTGTCGTGTTCCGGCATGGTGTCTGGTGAAGCCGTACGGAGGACGGGTTTGAGCAGTTGTGTTGTGATGTGTGCCGGGTACGGTGCGCCTAATGTTGTTGTGTTGGAAGTTTGGACGTGGAGGGTCTTCAGATCAATCTCCCTTTGGCGCAGCATCGTTGTTGGGTTTAACATTGCATCACCTCGCTCAACTGCCGTCTTCCTTCCTATTCGCTCAGTTTTTCTGAGTGAATAGGTTCTTAAAGAGCTAGCCCGCTTTACCACCAACTATCGCATCACTGCTTACCATCAGGCGGGATTGCGGTCAAGCGCTGGTTTATAATTATTAAAAAAAAAAAAAACGTTGCAGAGGTGACTGTTATGGGGGTTTAAACTTTTTATTTTATGTATGTTTATCTGTGTCTGTAACCTACTAGCACCAAAAGTTAAGCAAAGTTGTTACTAACCTTATAGACTCCGGTCTGATATAAGTATAATGAGAATCCAAGTCATACTGCAAATGTATAGCTTAATATCTCGTTGTGCGTTTTTTTTCGACTACCGATCGCTACAATATTCTTTGAACCAGATCCTAACAATCTCTATCTAACTTTGTTCGACTTTCTATCTAATTGTCTAATACTAGTGTTTCATATAGGTTATCTAACATCCACAGACGTTACTGGGTAACACGCAGGGTCGTCAGCTTTTTCGAGCTGCTGAATCAACCTTGAGCCTTAATGCATTAGCGATAAAGTTGAAAATCTAATTTAACAGATTTTAGCAGCTTGACGTGCACTCAAACTAGTTTTGTACCTAGAAAAGGATAATGTGGGAGTATATCAAATCGAAAAAATAGAACACATTTTGCTCTTACCTCTTCCACTTTAGCTGGCATTATGAATGAATAATTGAAAGTACCAATATAATATCCTTGTTGGTCAGTATTGAGTGTGGATGATCCTTGAGTTACATTTTTTAAGCGTGGACTTGAGCATAACTTGTAGTTGTAAAATTTGATATTGTAGGAACCCTGGATAAAATAAAAATAATAATTCGTTAAGAGATTATAGTACGAACTAACAAACTAAGAAAAAGATGAACAAGAAAATAATTAGGATTTATATACGACAAGGAAAATACATTCACAAAAATATCTGTACAGAACTAGACAGGTCGACATAAATGAGTTAAGGTGTATGATTTCTATAAGAAATCAAACGAAATAGCTGCTTACATCAAGTCAGACGTGTGTCTGACTTGGTGTAAGCAGCTACTTCAGATTCATTGCGTTATATAGATTGCTAAGCAAATGCATTTTTCATACATATGGAGCAACAGATTAGCAGTATGCTTTTTTTTGTTTTGGATGGGATCATCAAATGACCTCTCCCGCTTTGGGCGAGCGAAAGGACGTGTCAAACTTTTACTGACTAAAACCCAGCCGTGTTTCTTCACTTGCCTGTGCGCCAGGGCCACGGTTTCTTTATCAGGAGGCATCTGCCCTCGTGGACCCCGTCACGATATGCTGAAATCTCTTTGAGGCGCGCATGAAACAAAACGCGCCGTCGAGCCATGCCTGGTCCTTACCACCTGGCGGCAAGCTGACGGTCGCTCGCCGCCCACAATCCCGCATCTACGGTGATCGGAAGTTCAATGTTGTCTCCCGACTAGAGCGTCTCCTGCGGCGGCTAGAGGCGTGAGGGCGCTGGGATTGCCGCTCGCAGACGCGTTTTACCTTCGCTTTTTCCAGCATCACTGCTTTGCAGAAGGAGGTGACGGTCTACTATGCACTCTCGCTTCGGACAATGGCCTGGACCAGGGTCGTACGCGAGAGATCGCCGCCCATCATCACCCCGAGGACACGGCGGTGCTCTACCCAACCCGGGCAGACCTCTATGTATGCTCCTCCGTGTCCCCATGGAAGCGGAAGGCGGAAGGAAACAACAGGGTATCTGTTGTTTCCTTCCGCCTTATTCAGATCAGGAACCTTCAGAAACAACAATCCGATGAGTACTTGCGTCAGGCGGAAGTTGAGGGTGCCATGGCGCCTCCCTAGCCACTCCTCAAAGAGCAGTATGCTTCAAAATTATGCAAATTGATAGTAGTACTGTATTAAGCGATTAGGGTACAGCCCATACGAGTATGCTGAAGACACTAATATTTAACACATGGTATTTTGATGTAATATTTAACACACTAATGTTTTTCATTAAATTATAATACAAGACACACAAACATGTATGCCACTACATTTTTTAAACTCCCCTATAATAGTAATTACTCCTGTTTCGTGGGTGCCTTTAATATTACATCAAAATACCAGAACTGCAACAACTACCTGTAAGAAATACAAATTTTTCAGTCGTACAGGAATCGGACCCACGTCACGCAATGCAACAGTTGATCGCCTAGCCGCTGTGTTAACCGTGTCATCAACTATATTACCTATATGATTTTGTATGAACATTTTTACATGCTTTATATTAGCTACACTTGTATGTTTGCTTACTTGCTTGCTTGTTTCTTTGTTTGACCGTCTCTAACTCTTTGGACTACGAGTGAGCGGCTCATTACTAAAATGTCCCACCGTTTTCAATACGTTCGTTCAACCATTTCATTTTTTTTTTTTAAAGAATATCGAACTATAAATTTGAAAATATTTATTAAAAAGCGTGAGGCGCTTTGCGCCTTATTTTTTGTATATTAACTTTTTAGTTTGATATTCTTTAAAAGCATGTTTTTCTTTTTTTTAGTTTTTTAAACTATATTTATTATGGTTTTATTTTTGATCTATTATCTTAATTCTTAATACGGACACATGATTTCCTGTGTGTTTGTTATTCTAGCATTCGTGGTTTGCAGTTGACAATTAGTGTCTCTTGAGAAGTTTCTTACTAATATCTATATTACTTACATAGTTGTTAGAATATTTATTCATAGTTAATTCCAAAGAAGTAGCACGAGAAATAAAACTTAAAATCAGAATTGATAAAAGCAACATTATACACCAGCATATTCTGTACATGTTGTGTTAAATATGAATTTAATAATACTTAATGTTTTTAAAATGGATCTTTCATGTAATGGTTATTTAATAAAAAAAATTGATGAATCCGCAATCACCGGTTCAATTTATTCGCTGGCGTATTTCATTACCATGAATTACTTATATATTAAGTAAATGTAACTTTATCGGAGACTAGTCATTTTGCATGGGTGGTTATAATAGATGGATAAAAAACAAACTTATTATTCTTAAACTTCTTTCTTTAACCTTTAGCGTTTAATGCTTTAGAGGTATGAGGAACAGGGTGTAAACTTCACTTATACTCCATTGAAAAGGGAGGTTTCTACGACCAGATAGATCTTGAGTCTGGCGAGCACAGTTGAAGTTGGAGAATTGAATGTCTATTATGCTAGTTGCACGGTAAACTCTGCTTGCCAGATATAGAATCCGTGTGGACATCACTATGAGCTACATCCATAGTTCACGGTGTTTACAGTACAGATTTTGATTTTCATTTAATAACTAGCCGCCGCCTGCAACTTTGTTCGCGTGGAGTTAGTTATTGGAACATTTTATTTTAAACAAAAAGAGTCGATTTCCATAGATACATTATTACACTTCTTCTATTACACTTTAATTTCAATTAAAAACACTGGACTTTCATATAAACTTCCTAACTTGCTTTTACCTCCTTAAGAAATGATTTTGGAAAAAAATGTTTCCTTTCTGCTTTAAAGGGCTATCCAACGCAACAAAAAAATCCGACGCAAATCCGACCAGTAGTTCTTGAGATTTATTTATTTATTTACTAGGTCTGTCGTTTTAATTGAAAACTATAATTACATAATTTTGCATGATTTTGAAACATATTTTTAGGCTAAATATTGTTTTCATGAGCCACATGAACATCATATTTTAAACGCCTAGTGGCATAACAAAACGCCCTATGGAATAGAGAGTTGTCGGTTGCAGTACTACAATCTCCCATTAGTGAAAGAATTATTGATATCAGTAGGCCTAGTATGAGTTTTTCAATACTGTAAACTATGAAAGTTTTAGTTTAAACGTCAAACTGTTAGTTTTCGATGATATTGGTAGTACGAGTTCCTTTTTTCAAATAAAGTTTAAACTATAACGTGCAACGAAACGTTCGATTGAACGAATTTCACACCGCATATTTCTGTCTCTTTTTTAAATTAGAAATTAGAAAGAAACACTAAATCTGTCACTTTTGAAGTTTCGCCGTTAGTTTTGTCGTAGATTTGAATTATTTGCTTTTTTAAGATTTTGAATTATTTAAATATACTTACTTAATATACATTATAAAAGTAATTAGTATGTCGGGAACAAGTTCTTCACAATTCGAAGTAATGGTGGAGTATATGGAAAGGTAAATAGCTTCGTTTATTTTACTAAGTAAACATTCAGTCAAAATATATATTTGTTCATAATTAAAATATTCCTTATTATTGCAGTAATGGAGACTTGAATAAATTTGCAGATGGCCCAAATGGCCGCATTACGGCTCATAATAAATGAACCGAACTAATCAGAGTCCTCAATATGGATACAACTGGTTCTTATAAGCCAGTTGAAAAGTGGAAAAAGGTACGGCTTTTTAAATTAAACATTACATTAAAGCTTACTAATGAGTGTTATTAATGATTGTTTTGCTATTTACATGTGAAGGTGTGGAGTGATCTGAAGAACAACACAAAAAGGAAGGCAGCTAAAATTCATCGTTCTGCCAGTGGAACAGGTGGTGCATGGCCCTGCATGTAGATTAATTTTAACAGACCTGGAGCAGAGGGTCCTCAACTTAACAGGAACCCAAGCTGCGACAGGTCTAATAAGCAAACCTGAAGTTGGTGTTGAGGTAACTATTAATATAATTTTACTTTAACGTTTGCAATGGTAATAATACATATTAGTAGCTTTGTGTATAATCAGCATTAAAGTGTGTGGACTAAATAATCCATTTGCCTTTGCAAGTTTATATTCTATACATTAAATATACTTATTGCACAACACTCTTTCTTAAGACTTCACTATCACATTCTTCAAACAATATTTAATGCATGTTACAGACAACTTCAGCTGAATGTGATACAGCGCAACAGCAGCAGCAGGTGCCTCCACCTCCACCGCAGTACTTCACATCTCCCCGTGAGAATATCCATATTGAGAACAGTAAGTAGTCATAATATGTAACTATATTGAAATAAAATTTTGTTGAAAGTGTGTAGGTACTTTATGACAAATCCACATAAATTTTGTTTTATAATCTATACAAATATATAAAGCTGAAGAGTTTGTTTGTTTGAAAAAGCTAATCTCAAGAAGTACTGGTCTGATTTGAAAAATTCTTTTTGCGTTGGATAACGCATTAATCGAGGAAGGTTTTTGGCTATAAAATCAAGCTGCAACCCAGAGGAGCGGAGCATATAAAAATTGTGCTGTATATTATGATCTAGAAGTGAAATAATGTATCTATAGAAATCGACTCTTTTGCGGTTAAAATAAAATGTTCAAATAACTAACTCCATGCGAAAGAAGTCTGGCAGCTGCTAGTTATTAAATAAATAAAGGCCATGATAAGTTGTTAATGCTTTTAGTATTATAAAGTTTGTCTTGTACATAATTTAGTAACTGTTATTTTCAGCAACGGTTAATGAAAATCGGCCAGGCACAAGCCAGGAGCAAGTGGAGTTCTATGTTGAGGAGATAGAGGGAGTTGCTGTTTCCCCTACTCCCCACTACGCTCTTGTGAGTCCAAGACGCATCAAAGTCGGGGCTCGCCGTGTCATTCGCCCACGCCGCACCTCACCGCGCCACCGCCATACACGCCCTGTTGATGCAGCTTCCCTCTTTGCTGGCACCGAAGAAAGATGGCAGAATTTCGCTACAGAGTTTGCCAATGAGCATGTAAGGCTTAGAGAACGGGAGCTCGAACAACAGTCTCAGTGGGAAATTGTTAGTTATATTAGAAAATTTTATTAAAAAACCTTAAATAACTTGCTTAGTTTTTATTTACAAAATTAAACTACTGATTCTCATAAATAATGCTAGCCAGCCGGTCCCGTACTAGGCGTCCTAATGTGAGCAATGATTGGTCTGCTTGCAGTGGCACTTCATGTCTTTGGGATACAGGACCAACTGTAAAGAAATACGAAATAGTTAAGTATGAGTATTTTAAATATCATTGATACACTTTCAAAGGCAGAAAAATGCTTAGGCATTCCTTATGGATAAATTGTAATATCGTACATAACACTAAATAATATTAAAACAATTTCTTACATAAATGGATCGAGATGGTGTAAAAATAGATATGTCTTGTAGTTGGTCTTGGTCTTGTAGGAATCAAACCCTCCACCATGGCACAGAGGGTATGTTTAGTGTCATCCGTCCATTAGATCGTTAAATGGATTACCTAGCTTGTGAGAAAATTAGTAACTACTTACCATTTACTTCATCTTGTGGAAGTGGCACACCAAAATCCAAAGCAATGTTGTGTAAAACACAACATGCCATTATTATTTGGGTGCACTTTTCGGGTTTATAATGCAATACTCTATCCTTGCATACGCATCGCCATCTATTTTTAAGACGCCCAAATGTGTTCTCTATTAAGACCCTGGTTCTACTATGCACTTTATTATATGCCTCTGCTTCTGAACCAACTACTGGGTCTGTGTAAGGGGTCATTAACCATGGATGTTGTGGGTATCCTGAATCTCCTGCAAATAATTATTATTCATTATAAGTAATTTATTAAAAACAAATCCAAATGTTGAGAATAAATAACAAACCTAAAAGCCATGCTGATTCACCAGTCTGATGCAGAGTTTGCATATAAGAATTTATGACACTATTATCCCAAATAAATGCATCATGGCTGGCACCTCCAAATTTAGCATTAATGCTAAGGATACGGCATTCATGATCGCAAACCTTGAAATAGTAGTTAAAACAGGTAGATATATTAGATATGAAGAATTATTTCTTTTAAGATTCTGTTACAGTATTTGTATCACCTACCATCTGAATGTTAAGGGAGTGGTAATGCTTTCTGCAGTAATAAATATGTTCTTCATCCTTTCTAGGTTTAAAAATCCTAAAATGTGAGCCATCCACACAACCCACAACTCCAGGAATACCATATTTGTTCAGAAATCTATAACATAAATGAAGGTATAAAATGTTTGAAAGCATACAAACAAATAAACACAACATAACAATTAATGTATTCAAATTTACCTTTGTTGTAATTGCTCCCTTGCTTCTCTTGTGTTAGGAAATTTTATAATTTTTTTTTATAATTTGAGGTTGAGTAAGGGCTGCGGTTACTTCACTTATGAACCTACTTATGGCTTCCTGCGAAAAATGGTTGGCTACTCCAACTACACGTTGGTAGTCACCATTCGCGTAAAACAACAGCGCACACAACACCTTAAAACAACAAGTAAAACAATTATTATTTAATAGGTACCTACCTAAGTTAAACAAACCATACCGGTATTTTTTCCTTCGCTCCCACTAGTACACCCAACCCAATCATACCTTTGTCTCAAGTGAGACTCTTTGCGAGCTTCGGAGGTCACTATAGGTGCGCATAAATATTTAAATGCAGCTTTCGTCAGCCGATACCGCTGGACAAAATGGGTATCGGAAATACGGCTGATAGAGAATAATTCTCTTTGACGAATGTTGTCACGCCTTTCTATGTTCGCTACTTCGTCCTGCGTTGTTTGCCACGCAAAATACCAACGGGCAGACATTTCTTTTTATAAAAGTTTTAACAACTCACTAAAAATTTATAGGTGACAACTTTAACTACAAAAGTTTTCGTTTTCGTTGAAGGATACTAAAAACGTATTGTCAAAGTAGTAACTCATACTGCCAAATTATCATTGCCTTTCGAAAACTTACAAAATAATCGAATAGTTTAATTCGATTTGAACTCATACTGCCATTTTTAGTAAGCAATAGTTTCCGCTAGAGGCGCTCGTGTGCAATGTATGGAAACAAGACGAGACGATCATAGTTTTAGAAAACTATCAAAACTCATACTAGGCCTACAGATCCGTAGTTCCGCCGAGTGTCGTATCCGTACACTCTACATTTAACTCAGAGACATGTCTCTTTAAAATAAATATTAGTATACACAGGTTTTGATTGTAAATAATAACAAGACGAAAATAGATTCCACTGGCTGTCGCTCATAGCTCTATCGACAAGACAACCATTATTTTGACGTATATGGAATAACACGATTAATTATTTAAAGTTGAAGTAAGAGTAATAAGTATATGAGGTATCATCATCATCATTTCAGCCGAAAGACGTTCCCTCCTGGACATAGGCCTCCCCCAAGGATCTCCACGACGATCGGTCCTGTGCCTCCAGCATCCAGCGATTTCTCGCGATCTTCACCAGTTCGTCTGTCCACCTTGCCGGGGGCCTACCCACGCTGCATCTTCCGATGCGTGGTCGCCACTCGAGAACCCGTCGGTCCCGTTGGGAATCAGTCCTATTGGCAATGTGCCCGGTCCACTGCAACCTCAGTGTCGCAATTCTTCGGGCTATTTCGGTTACTGTCGTTTTACTGTGGATGTCCTTATTCCTGATTCGATCACGTAGTGCCTTTGCGATTGCCCATTGAATGACCTTGAACCTTCTTATAAGGACAATGTTAGCGACCACGTGTCAATTCCATAACTCATCACATAAACACACAATGGTCAAAGATTTTTGTCTTGAGACACTGCGGTATTTCGGACAAGAAGATTCTACGTAGTTTCCCGAAAGGAGCCCAGTTGAGCTGCATTCGACGATCAATCCTCAAATCCAACACGACTAGGCTCCTTTGACTTCCGCCTTGGACTTCTGGGACTCCTTGGACTCCTTGGACTCCTTGGTCTCTTTAGACTCCTTGGAACCCTTGGAATTCTTGGACTAATTGAACTCCTTGGACTTGGACATATTTCACTTCTCGGACTCCTTGGACTTCTTGGACTCTTGGTCTCCTTGGAATCCTTGGACTCCTTGGACTCCTTGGCTTTCTTGGACTCCTTGAAATCCTTGGAATCCTTGGACTCCTCAGACTCCTTGGACTCCTTGGACTTCTTGCACTCCTTGGACTCCTTGAACTTCTTGGATTTCTTGGAGTCCTTGGACTCCTTGGACTCCTGGGACTCCTTGGACCCCTTGCACTCGCTGGACTTTTTGTACTTGGACATGCCCTTCTTGGACTCCTAGGACTCCTTGGACTCTTGTAATTGTTGGATTCCTTAGACTCCTGGGACCCTTTGACTTCTTGCACTCCTTGGACTTCTTGAAGTCCTTGGACTCCTTGGACTCCTTGGACAGGGATATTATTGAGTCGTCGATAATAATCTACATTATTCTATCTATCTATCTACGACTCAATAATATAACTAAACCTGACAGATATCCGTTGCCTCGTATCGAAGACTTATTACATCAGACAAGGGTGATGCCATACATGTTAACAATTGATTTTTACAGTCACATTACTGAAAGATTATGGTACACCTAGATGATAACGATAAAACAAGCTTTGTATTACCATTTGGAATGTGCCGTTTCAAGGGAATTCCATTCCGAAATGAGCATTTCTCTTTTTTTTTGCCATTACACATTTGTGGAATGTCCCGTGATTTTGTAGATGAATAACTTTGGTGTAATCTATAAATTGCTAATACTGTTTTACTAAGAAGCACTACTGTAATTCAAATTTACAGAAAAAATGTTAGCAAATAATATATATATCATACTAAAATAAAAAAACAACTAAATATAAACTGTCGAAAATTTCAATGTATGAAAATTCGTATGTCCCAGTCTACCAATCGCAATTTCAAATTTAAATGTTTCGATATAATTCAAAGAAACTATTCTGAGATTTTGATTATAATCGTATTACAAGGTAAAAGGTTTTACGTAATATTTCTTTCATGGTAATTTGGTTATAATTTTACGGTTATTAATTAATTTTAAACATGTCCCAGAAACAGTTCCAAAATGGATTTCAGTTTTTGTTACCCAATTTAGACATGCAAATTATTGAGAAATATCAATTTAGTTATATTTTTTGGAACTAGCAATAACGTAGATCTCACAAAATACCGCCATATCGATGTAATGCGTCAGTTGCTGTTCCGAAGTTTGAAATGTGTACACGTACCCGTTTAAGAGTGAATCTCATTCCGGCTTTTGTTATTGCTGTTTCAAGATAAGTTGGCAATATTTACCCACTATTTTTATCATAGTGCAATAGTTATTAGCTTCGTATAAAATTTAGTGTATAATAATAGACGTAACTGTAATTTCAACTACCAAAACAATATTTCAATAAAATCAAACACTAGTTTCGTTACTTCCTTTTTTGTTACTTTGGGGTAGTAACGTATAAGCAGAAAAATTAAGTAACAAAAACGGAATCATAAAGCTATGTTTACAATTTAACAGCACAACAAAATGCCACTAACTCCGGCAGAAAAAATGAATCGTAATAGAGAGAAATTAAAACAGAACCCGGATAAGTTGGAAGAAATAAGAAAGAAAAATTTAGAAAGAATAAAATCAAAATATAAATATAAAAATTATTGTCATTATTGTCATATAAAATGGTTATACTATTAAGCTAAATATTTCCATTTTGTTAATTTGTTCTTAAATAACAAAATGACATATAGTACAGTCAATATGTCGAAAAAAAAGCCGTGAGCTCCGAAAAATGACAAACCGGAATTTGACTTGATGAATCGTTAGAGGGGCGAGTAATAAACTTAATGTTAGATTTCCGAAGTCCCTCCTCCTGCTGTTTTTGAGAAAATCCAAAAATATTTTGAAATTGATTTATCTCAGCAACTATAAGGGCTAGCGACCTTTTTTTTTTTTAAACTGTTAAGGACACTTAGGACTACATTTTCTTTCATTGAAGTGACATCGTCCGACTTAAACTGCAAAAGCTAGATGGCGCTAAAGTTTGAAAAAATTGGTTTTTTGCCATTTTCATTATGAAATAACAATTTTTTTACAATAATGTAAATGAGAAAGTTGTTTGTCACAAAATTAGCTACAACTTTTGTTTAAAACATTTTTTCGTAAAACTTACCGTTTCCGAGCTATATAGGTGAAGAAGTGCAGTGAGCAGAACAACGGTTCTTTTGTCACTTTCACCGAATACGTGGGCATAGTTTGGACAATGGACCGGTTTCTAACATCTGCCAGATGCTCTAAGAAGCGTACAAAAAAAAAAAAAATTAAAAATTATTAAAAATTGAAAATTATGTAAACATTTCAATTCATTGATCTATCCATGAATTGTGTGACAAACACCCTACAGCAAGGCACGTAATGTACGATTTGTACACTTCAACAAGCTTCAGCTCGGAAACGGTGAGTTTTACGAAAAAATGTTTTAAACAAAAGTTGTAGCTAATTTTGTGACAAACAACTTTCTCATTTACATTATTGTAAAAAAATTGTTATTTCATAATGAAAATGGCAAAAAACCAATTTTTTCAAACTTTAGCGCCATCTAGCTTTTGCAGTTTAAGTCGGACGATGTCACTTCAATGAAAGAAAATGTAGTCCTAAGTGTCCTTAACAGTTTAAAAAAAAAAAAAGGTCGCTAGCCCTTATAGTTGCTGAGATAAATCAATTTCAAAATATTTTTGGATTTTCTCAAAAACAGCAGGAGGAGGGACTTCGGAAATCTAACATTAAGTTTATTACTCGCCCCTCTAACGATTCATCAAGTCAAATTCCGGTTTGTCATTTTTCGGAGCTCAAATTGCAGATTGACTGTACTAATAAGATTGTCAAGGTCTGGAATAATGTTAAATTTAAAAAAAGTGTCAAAATTACCTAACGGCGGGTCTGATTAGGTATATACAGTTTATTAAACGTTGATTATGATTAAGGATTAATCCATATTTTTATTTATTCATATATTTAATCCTTAAAAATAAAACTGAAAAAGCACGTTCTAAAAACAATGTTGTTCAGAGGAAAGCCGTGGTCGTACCTATATGCCAATTTGCCCTAAAGTTAATGATCCCATAGTACTGTTAGGTGGGTTCTTAAGCGCTTTCGTTTGATACCTAACACGCCATGACTAAAAAAAATATACTATTTTTTATTCGTGACTTTTCGCCGTAGTCGAGTAAAAATAACCATTGTAGACGCAACCTTGTGTTTTTTATTTTGTTACTAATTACTCCTTTTTTGTTACTGTCCCAAACATCTCCCGTCTTTAAACTCGCTTTTTGTATTTATTTATTCAATATAAATGAACATTACGTGTATAAAATATCAATTTTGCTAAACATTTTTATAAAAAATAAGCAAATTCTTTTAATTTTGTATATTTTTCATATAATCAAAACTTTTAATTTACTTTAGGTTAAAGGTAACAAAAAAAATGTTAAAGCACCCAAATTGGAAATATTTGTCGCTATTCTTAGTAGTCCTTTGCGATGATTTTATCAAACTTATCATGAATTTTATGAAACAGAAAATTTAGCTACAGAATTTGCAACTTCGAAGTTTTTTTTTACCAATTAAGGAGTAACAAAATAAGAACGCTTAGCCTACCTTGATTTAGTTTTTTATAATTTTAATACAAAAATCTTAAATCAAACAGAATTCCTGTAGAAAAGTTAAAATACTCATAAAATAATTTATCTGATTTCATGACCAAAACAGGGATATAGTGTATTTTTTTTTATTGACGATTTTTTGAAAATATGGCAAAAAATAAGAGAAACGCTCAAATAATGGGTAGCTTAATGGACGAATTCATATACATATATATCATTCATATATTATCACACGAAAAGTTATTGTTCTTATAAATCGATCACCTAAATAGCATCATAATACATGCTTATGCTATTTAGGTGATCTATTTATAAGAACAATAACTTTAAGTCAACCTATTAAAGATTCAATACAAGTATTTATTAAACTGAGAGAACATAAACTACGAGCTAACACAAGGAAATGCACATTTATGTGTTCAGTGTGGTATCCACTACACACTTGTTTATATAAGTGCATAAATTAAACATATTGATGTAACAAATGTCACAATCATTGATATCCTACACATAATACATACTTACACATTTATATACAACTTAAACTAAAGATTATAATTATATAAATATTTTATTCATACATATTACACAACTACAATAAACATGCACCACTCAATTTAATACAAAATATTGTTAATAAAATTACTTTGAATATAGACTAGTCGTGAGGCGATCGTCGCGAAGTCGTATAGTAAAAAGGTCTTCCCTGTTCTTAACGAACAATAGAACCGGTTTGAAGACGCGTGCGCCGATCGCCCCCCGGCAGTCCCTTGATAGCTTCCTCGGATGATACATGTCGCTTGTGCAATATTTACATAGTAAACGGCATTCGTCTTGTGAAACTTCCATCTAACCTGTAACTGTACCTACGCATCTTCACGCTTATTCTTCTTCTCGCTATTGCTGTTATCTACTCTTGCTTCTGTTCGTGCTTGTGCAAAAATAAACTGAAATAAACTGTGTGGTGCAACTGTGTATTTGGACTATCATTTCAAGTTCCTGTAACCTGCAGTCCAACGGCAGCAACCACCACCAAACTGGTGACCCCTCTAAGGAACACGAAGACCATCAGAAACCGTAAGATAACAATTTATAATAATGAGTCAAGAAAAAAAACAAGATGTGGGTACTTACAATGAGCCCGACAATAAGTCGGAAAAGACATTTACACCTCACGACATTTGTCGTGTCGGAGTCAAGGCACCGCCATTTTGGGCTGCAGAACCGTCAGTATGGTTCGCCCAATTGGAAGGCAATTTTGTTTTGGCTGGCATCAAAGACGACGAAACTAAGTTTTACTACGTAACATCGAACCTCGAGCACAGGTATGCAGCGGAAGTAAAAGATATTATTGTTTCACCGCCCGCAAAAGGCAAATACGAGAAATTGAAGAACGAGCTAATTAAGAGACTATCAGCTTCACGAGAAAAAGAGGTGAAACAGCTACTCATGCACGAGGAATTAGGGGATAGACGACCCTCACAGTTCCTCCGACATTTACAACACCTAGCGGGACCTGACATTCCTGACGATTTCTTACGCACCATTTGGACAAGCCGCCTACCGAGCAGCATACAAACCGTTATTGCTTGCCAACCAACTTCGGAGCTACAAGTGCTGGCAGAATTGGCAGACAAGATTCACGACATCGTGCCATCATCACCTCAAGTTGCTAGCACTCAAGCAACTTCAACATCAGTCTTAGAAACAATGGCCAAGCAAATTTCTGCGCTTACAAAGCAAGTCCAAGCTCTTGCCACAAGATCAGGTGATAGAGATACGCAAAGATCAAGGTCCAGAACTAGAAACACAGAGCGTCGGCGTAGCAACAGCAGATCTCAATCGAACTACCGCAGATTTCCAAACTGTTGGTATCACTATAAGTTTGGAACCAAGGCTCACAAGTGCGTCAAACCATGCGACTATAACCAATCGGGAAATGCTCAGGGCAGTCGCTAGCGGCGACGAACGTCTGCCCCACACCAACATTACCAGGTCGCCTGTTCGTCACGGATCGGCATTCGAAAATGCAATTCCTCGTTGATACTGGCAGCGATATTTGTGTTTTCCCCCGCACCGCACTCCGACAACATCGAACCGGCACCACCGAATACCAACTATTTGCTGTCAACCGCACTCCTATCGCCACTTATGGAAGTGTACATTTGGAGCTGAACCTCGGCTTACGTCGTGCATTCACGTGGTGCTTCACAGTAGCAGACGTCACGAAGGCGATAATAGGCGTCGACTTCCTGTCCCATTTCGGTCTCGTCGTCGACTGCCGCAACCAACGTCTTATAGACAATACTACTACACTCAGTACAGCAGCTGCACCAGTAGCACCGTCGAGCACTATATCTTCAGTGAAGACATTGATCGGCGAGTCCAAATATCATAACTTGTTACGCAGATTCCCAGAAATAACACGACCAGCCGGTGCGCACAGAGTAACGAGCCATAACACAGTCCATCATATCAGGACCACGCCAGGCCCGCCTGTAAACTGCGCATCACGACAACTTGCGCCTGATAAATTAAGGATCGCCAAGCAGGAATTTGAAGCAATGTTGAAGATTGGGACTGCAAGACCATCAGAGAGCCCATGGGCTTCTCCACTACATCTCGCGCCCAAGAAAGAAAACCAGTGGCGACCGTGCGGTGACTACCGGATGCTAAATGCTCGCACCGTACCGGACCGCTACCCGATTCGCCATATCCACGATTTCACGCACAACATCGCCAATAGTACCATCTTCTCGACTATCGATCTCGTAAAAGCGTACAATCAAATACCAGTCTGTGAAGAAGATATCCCAAAAACCGCAATTAAAACACCATTTGGGTTATATGAGTTTCCATTTATGACGTTTGGCCTTAGGAACGCCGGCCAAACGTTCCAAAGATTCGTCGACGAGCTAACTCGTGGCATGGACTACTGCTACGCTTACCTCGACGACTTCCTTATATTCTCCAAGGACGAACAAGAACACGAAAAACATCTCCGCCAAGTATTCACAAAGCTGAAGGAAT
The DNA here is from genome assembly GCA_037179545.1 of Sesamia inferens. NCBI lineage: Eukaryota > Metazoa > Arthropoda > Insecta > Lepidoptera > Noctuidae > Sesamia > Sesamia inferens. Next base: position 8,601,842 of record CM073929.1, on the reverse strand, counting down.
ATGGTATGGTGATAAATACGTCGAAGAGCGTCTTTGGAGCCAAAGAAGTGAACTTTTTGGGATACAACGTAACGAGTGACGGCATCAAGTCTCTCGAGACAAAAGTTGAGGCGATAAAGGAATTCCCAATCCCTAAGTCAGTCAAAGAGCTACGCCGATTCTTAGGAATGGTGAACTTTTACAGGAAGTTCCTCCCGAAGGCAGCTCAAATTCAAGCCCCACTTCATGCGTTGCTAACAGGATCTGTAAAAGGCTCTCATCCTGTTGATATCACGGGAGACGCACGGACTGCATTCGAGGAATGCAAGGAAAGCCTCTGCCAAGCTACTCTCTTAACGCATCCAGATTTAGAAGCGCGTATAGCGCTAATCACAGATGCTTCGGATAAGGCAATCGGTGCCGCATTGCAACAATACAAAGATAATGCATGGCAACCACTAGCATTCTTCTCTAGAAAACTCAGTCCTTCTCAGCAAAAGTATTCCCCATACGATAGAGAATTACTAGCTATTTATGAAGGGATTCGCTACTTTCGACATATGCTTGAAGCTCGACATTTCAAAATTTTTACGGATCACAAGCCAATTTGCTACGCGTTCCACCCGAGAAAAGACAACTGTTCCCCGCGTCAATTCAGACATCTGGATTATATAGCACAGTTCACAACAGACATACAACACGTTGCTGGCAAAGATAATATTGTCGCGGATACGCTGTCCAGGGACGAGGAACTGACTCAACCATTAGACCTGATTAATTTGGCAAAGTCACAAGAGTCCGACCAAGAGCTAAAGAATTTGTTAGACGGAGGTTCCTCGCTTCAGCTACGACAAGTTCACATACCTGGTACACAATTACCACTGTACTGTGATGACAGCAATCAAACCCTCAGACCGTTCGTCACCAAACCATTCAGACGACAAGTTTTCGACAGTCTGCACTCACTAAGCCATCCCGGCGTCAATGCGACCGTCAAAATGGTGTCACATCGTTTCGTCTGGCCTGGAATACGAAGAGACTGCCGTGAATGGGCAAGATGTTGTCACCAGTGTCAAAAAGCCAAAGTTAGTCGACACACATCCTCTCCACTGGGAACGTATAGACTACCATCAGCACGATTTACCTGCATCCACATTGATCTCATAGGACCACTTCCAATCTCAGAGGGATACCGCTATTGTCTGACTGCAGTAGACCGCTTCACCCGATGGTCAGAAGTGATACCCATACACGATATAACAGCAGAGACGGTAGCCAAAGCCCTGCTCTCAGGTTGGATAGCGCGCTTTGGCAGCCCCACTACTATCATTACCGACAGAGGAAAACAATTTGACTCGGCACTTTTTAAATGTCTCGCTAAAATAGCAGGATTCCAACACAAGCAAACTACGGCATACCACCCTGCTTGTAATAGGATGGTTGAAAGATTCCACAGGCAGCTGAAAGCAGCTGTAGTCTGCCACGCCAACTCGAACTGGACAGAATCACTTCCACTTGTCTTACTTGGGATACGAAGCGCTGTAAAGGAAGATCTCCAAGCATCGTCAGCAGAGCTTGTATATGGAGAACCACTGAGACTTCCAGGAGAGCTATTTGATCCAGCTACAGAGATCAGCTCAGATGTGACAGATTTCACAACGCGTTTACGCTCAACTGTCCAGAAGCTCCAACCTCAGCCAGCCGCGAGACACTGCAAGCGAACCATCTTCGTTTATAAGGACCTAGCCACGACGAGGCACGTTTATGTACGCGAAGACGCCGTCAGAGGCGCTCTGCAACCTGCCTACTCCGGGCCACATGAAGTCCTAGACAGAAACGAAAAAGTCTTTAAACTATCAATGAAGGGAAAACCAACAACGGTTACCATTGATAGACTAAAACCAGCATACGTACTCAACGATAACACACACGCTTCTCCACAACCTGACCATACGCCACCTGACAATATAAACTTAAATACTAATATAAAAACCAGATCGGGACGTGTAGTCAAATTTCCAAATTATTATCGACCGTAGGACGGTCTCTGGAGGGGAGTGGTTTGGTATCCACTACACACTTGTTTATATAAGTGCATAAATGAAACATATTGATGTAACAAATATCACAATCATTGATATCCTACACATAATACATACTTACACATTTATATACAACTTAAACTAAAGATTATAATTATATAAATATTTTATTCATACATATTACACAACTACAATAAACATGCACCACTCAATTTAATACAAAATATTGTTAATAAAATTACTTTGAATATAGACTAGTCGTGAGGCGATCGTCGCGAAGTCGTATAGTAAAAAGGTCTTCCCTGTTCTTAACGAACAATAGAACCGGTTTGAAGACGCGTGCGCCGATCGCCCCCCGGCAGTCCCTTGATAGCTTCCTCGGATGATACATGTCGCTTGTGCAATATTTACATAGTAAACGGCATTCGTCTTGTGAAACTTCCATCTAACCTGTAACTGTACCTACGCATCTTCACGCTTATTCTTCTTCTCGCTATTGCTGTTATCTACTCTTGCTTCTGTTCGTGCTTGTGCAAAAATAAACTGAAATAAACTGTGTGGTGCAACTGTGTATTTGGACTATCATTTCAAGTTCCTGTAACCTGCAGTCCAACGGCAGCAACCACCACCAAATCAGAATTTGCTGTGTCTAGTTCACATAATACAATAGTCACTAACGGTAACAAAACAGCCCCCTAATTGGCGAACACACATTTGTCAAATGATTGCGACTAGTTGGCATCAGTTGGGATCATTCGGACCGCCCATTGGTCCGTTCGGTCCAAACGATCCCAACTAGTAGCAATCATTTGACAAAAATGTGTTCGCCGATTAGGGGGCAGATCCAGGGAAAAATTCTGCTATTGCAAACCGTCAGGCGCCTACAAACATAAAACAACTATTATCATAGTCATAGACATAATTTGAATTTGAAGTAATAATAATAATAATAAATTGTTTAATTTTTATAATGATTTTCTTAATTCTAAATAGCACTGATGTATAATTTGGCTGAACTAGGTAGAACCTGTGCTTATAGAAATTTATTAGGTAGAAATTTTTATTATGCAATAAATTAACAATAAAATATAGTACGTTAAAATCTAGGACACAACGGAACTATACAGTGTTATTATTAGTATCCTATTGCTTACATAGTATTATTAGTCTTCTAATGTAATGATTATTGCTAAATTTATTTACATACTGTAATTAGGTCTTCAGTCTGCTCATATGACAAACCTTGTAGATAATTAGAAACAACATTCCTACAACTAAAATAATTCAAATTATAAATATTTAATACTCTATTTTGATCTATTGTATAAAAAGGGCCCCAAGAAAGTATAGAATTTGTGTGTAAATGCATATTTAGAGATAGAGATCGAGCTGCGCACTATATCATTTCGTCTTTTGTTAATTATATTAGCGTTGTAAGTAAGCGTAGCATGCTGTTTTAGTGTTATGTGCAGTATATAAATTTGCCGAACTGACAAAACTTTGCAGGATTTAAATAACCGGAATGTAGGGAAAAGGAAAGGCAGAGAATTTGCTACTTTTAGAACAACTCTTTATGCACGTTCCAGGGAGAGAAGGATAGATTTTGATGTTCCACCCCATGAATTAATGCAATACTGAGGTATAGATGGACATAGAGCAAAATAAACTTGTTTTACTTAGTTATAGTCTGAAACGGAGCGAAGTTTTTTGAAAAAAAACTGCGCTCATAAGTTTACGTACTCTTGTAATCAAACTTTCAATATGTTGTCTATAGAATAGTGTGTTGTCAACAAAGACTCCAAGATATTTTAGGCACTTTGTTTCAAGGATCCTAGGACAGGTACAAGTGATAGACGGTTTGTTACAGTGGTGAGCGTATAAATGTTTTGTTATTAACATTGCGCATAGTGAAATGAATATATTTTGTTTTCAAGTGGGATTGAGTAGAAGCATTTATGAAATTAAAAAATGGCTTGACTAATTCACCAGTGTTAAAATGGGCAAGTGATGATTTACCCTTTGCTATCAAGACTGAAGCCAGCCAGTATGCCATTGGTGTAGCGTTAGTGCAGAGGGTGGGAGACTATGAGCAACCTACTGAATACGCAAGTACACTCTTAACACAAGCAGAACGGAATTACAATGTCATAGAAAAGGAAGCAATGGCCATAGCATGTGTTATTTCTTATTTTCGTGGCAAAAGAAAAAAGGAACAAAGTTCATAACTATAACAGATCATCAACCGTTGAAAAGGTTTAATGAATTTTATAACACCTACTGGTCACTTAGCACGATGATCGCTACAGCTGCAACCATACCAGATCAATAACATGTTTAGGGCGATGCTGAGGCTGCCCCGCCACTACAGCGCCTCAGCCATGTGACAATACGCGAGCGGTGCGCGTCTCTAGTGCACAAAGTGCGGCGCATTAAAATAGAGTTATATAGAAAACTTCAATAAAGTCGATAAAGCTGTACCACATTTTACATAACAAGAAAACAACAATTTAAAGTTAGTTGTTCCACGTCATGAAATACAAAACATACTGAACGCTTACCATGACTCACCTACAGCAAGTCATACAAATACATAGGAGTAGAAAGAATTGTGCAAAAAAAAATAATAAATATTTTTTATAGAACGGGACAAGGACCAGCAAAATTTGTACCGTTTCACCTCAAACTGTCAACGATTTGAGATATATCTATTGATCTTTATGGATTTTTGCCAAAGGCATCATCAGGAAAAAGTAGATTTGCGCACTAGTTAATCAGTCAATCTTCTTGAAAACAAATGTACCTTTACTGTGTTTGCATTATTTATTTATTCTTTCGCATAAAGAAATGAACATAGACCGACTTAATGCCTTAGGCATTCTCTACTGGTTAAAATAAGAAGATATATTATAAGATCTTCTATATATACATATATATAATATTGATTGTCCCAACTTTTATTATAAAATGTAGTTTTTTAGTTTTTGTCTAATGGTATCTTGAATAGAGAATACATAGAAACAGAAGCCTGCAGGTTAAACTACCCGAAATTAACAAATTCTCCCAATTTCTTTTTTTTTTCATAAATATAAACTAGTGCTTGACTGCAATCCCGCCTGATGGTAAGCAGTGATCCAATCGTTGACGGTAAAACGCGCTAGTTTATTAAGCCTATTCGCTTAAAAAACTTACTGAATAGGAAGGAAGATCTCAACTGCCGAGCGAGGTGATGCAATGTTAAACCCAACAACACGAACAACGATGCTGCGCCAGAGGGAGATTGATCTGGAAATCCTCCACGACCAAACTCCCGACACAACAACATTTGGTGCATGCCCATTGCAACACAACTACTCAGACCCGTCCTCCGTACGGCTTTACCAGACATAATGCTGGAACACCACAAATCGCTTGGCGGTGAGATTTTGTCTGGTAGGTGGTAACTTCTGCTACCGAGAGAAAACAAATGGGTCAGATCGTTATAACTTGATGTGCAGGCGTCTGTACATACATAAACAGCTTATAAATTTTTCACTGCTGGAATATACAGGCTATTTTTCGGTGAGAGAGAGTTGGCCGTAATTCACCTCGCGAGAACAGTGCGGCAGACCTCACATGTCTTCTAATTCCTGATTCTACGACATTCCGGTTTCCTCACGTTGTTTTCTTTAACCAAAACAAACAAAACTTTTTTTTTTCTTGGCCAGCTTTATTTTTACAGTCTCAAAATTTAAAAGATAAGTTCCTTGTTACTCGCTGTTACTTATTGTTTCATTTCCTTTTCATCAAACCCAGTCTATTTTTAACACCGCAAACCAAAGCAATTGTTGAGGTTTCATATACAAAGTCTGGCTGTAAAAAGTATATTTTTATATATTTGAAATATGAAACTGAATGTGTCAAGTTGTTGACAAGGAAAATTAATATGTCTACTATTATGTGGCTCTCTTGTAATGTGTTTATTGTAGTCTATCTACGTAATTATATCTATTAATATCTTAAATATTTGTGTTTCCTTCTAAAGCGAATAACACTGTGCACTCTATCTCATGGCTCATAACCCCAAGAACAATTGCATGTAGCAAATCACTAAATCGAAAATTGTAATGGCAAAAGTTAAGTGGTCACTCAGTTGTCTCACACGTCTTGATGTACAACATCCTTATCATCCTTAGTGCAAAGTTAACAAGGAGACACATCGCTTGTTTATACCTACATCACAGCGGTAAAAATGTGGAAAACAATAATTCTATCAGCGTTGCTCAGTATTCATCAAGGAGCATGTGTAAACGACATCTACGGAAATTACTCGTTTGTGTTAGTGTATCCAAAAGATATCATAACCGAACCTGCGTGCGGAGCCATTGCATTTTCGGAAGACCCGCGAAACATTGAGTGCTCCTGTTCAGATGGATCAAATTGTACATTAATGAAAATTAATTTACTAGACCGGGAACGCCCCGTCCAGCCCAACATTGTAAATATTAAGCCAGTGGTATTATTAGTTCCTGTGTTGATAGTTAATAATGTGCTCGGTGTGCCTCTCGTAAATGTATCTTGCAGTTATGCAAATTATACATCCAGAGATCGAAGTGTTATTGAAATTGTGAACAAGAATTATATTCTCAGTTACGTGACAACGAACACAAATGATACTCTAGTTTTCTTGATGGCACGCGAATTGCCAAGTGCTTCAGAATTGGAGCTTGAAATTACACAGATTGATAAACTTAAAGACAGAGACTGGTCACGGTTGTGTACCCGAGAAATATATGATCAACTACATTTTAAAAATTAATCATTCAAAAGTTTTAATAGTAATATTAATATGTGACAAGAGAATTTTATTAGAATATTTATAGTTGGAAAAATAAATGTAACTGCTTATAACTTTGAATCTCTATATGTGTTTACAACATGATCAAGAAGACAAACAAATTTTATGCTTAAGGAAATGTTGTAAATAAATAAATATATACGGACAAATCACACAGATTGAGCTAGCCCCAAAGTAAGTTCGAGACTTGTGTTATGGGATACTAACTCAACGATACTATATTTTATAATAGATACACATCCAAGACCCAGGCCAATCAGGAAAAGATCGTTTCCCATCATGACCTGGCCGGGGATCGAACCCGGGGCTTCCACGTCACAGGCGTGTTGACCGCTGCGCCACCTAACCTAACTTTGATGGCTATGCACTCAATTGTTTTTTTTTTTTCTATAAAGTTACAAATATTATTGATTAGAAATGTATTATTGATTAAAAAGTGTATCCCTAGTTATTTTTAATAGTTCGTGCCAAGGGATGTCAGTTGAAATATATATTTTTATGTATTACATACAAGCTCTGCAATATGCGCCGTAGTACTTTATAACGAAGTTATAATAACATTCCATTGAGAATTTATCACGTGAAAATTAATCTTTTTAGCTTCAATATAAATTCTCGATGGAAACTGTCGTAGAATATATCCACGGGGATTGGAAACCAGTAGATGATTATCCAGCTGTCACATGTACCCGGATCTGTTATCTTTTCTCGTTCACAAAATCTCCGGAAAATGCGCTTTGTTCATGTGATGATGGAGGCAATAAGATTTTAAGTCGTCGAAACTAAAGTTACGGGCGACAACTCACCATTTTTGCTAAAGTGAGCTTAAAGTGAACGTCAAATGCAATTGTGAAACCGAAGAATATACGACGTTGGCGTTACCAGATTTGTAGACGACAATTACTACTTTACTCTTTATCGAGTCATATGATCTACTCGTATCAAGCAAGATCCCAAACCGTTCACGAAGTCAATTATGCCATGTTAAACTGCTCCGCGAAATGGAAGGTATTGAAAAAATTGCGTGGAAGAAAAAGTATTTATTATGTGGTTGCAAGTTTTATGAATCATCATCATCATCCTCTACTCGTCCACTGCTGAACATAGGCCTCTTCCATGGCACGCCAACAAGCTCGATTCTGAGCAGTTCTTCGAATAATTTAAATTATTCTCTTATATTGTTAATATAAATAACAATGTTATCGTTATGTTATGTAATCGTTAACAAAGTGTTTATTTTATGAAATGTCTGTAACAGTACACATGTCTTATTTATAATTAAATATCTGTATGAAGTTTCTCAAGAACTATTTGTACCTTATGGCATGCGGAGAGCATAGTTTGCCTCTACGTCGTAGACTCTCTTTCTATTTCCGGAATCGGGGTTTCAGTTTTGAAGATCAGCAGCGGGCTAATTGCGTAACATAATATGAGTACACAAGAGGACGTCTGAAACTGGCACCGGTTACTAAAAAGATCCGTGATGACATAGGTATGTGTTACGGAGAAATGAGGAAAATGTTATAAGGAGAATTTTGAGTATAAATGTCGATGCCTATAAAAGTAAGGGAAGACCAAAGAATGGAGGACGGAATATGAAAATGATGATTTGATTAAAAAGGGAGTGTTTGCCGGGATGACTTCCAATAGAGATGTATGGAAAGGACATGTTGCGCCCACGTCGTTGTGAATTGGATAAGTATCATTAGCAATGGATTTAATTTTGACATTTCAGCAGCATTCATTGCGTTATAATTTACTTTGTATAGCAGATAAATATTTCCAACAGATACAGAAATAGATGAGCAATGAACTTCGAAATGGTTCTGATTAAGATTAATAGTGTGTAACGCAATTGGCCGCTGATCCCTGACCATGAACGGAAGAGAGATATTACCCGCTGTACTAACCGACCCTCGTTGAAGCGCTTATTGTTGTCTGCCTAGTATTTCATAAGAATTAATGGAATACCCACTTCTTTTTATTATTATCTATCTTCTTTGGAGACAAACATGCAGATAAATCACCAAATAGTAAGAAGTTATTGACGACCTTGGACTTTTGCAATCTTCTAAAAACATGACGATCAAAACTCTTAAAGGTCCGGCGGAATGCGTTCCTGAGGGCAGTCATTGTGACAACTCTAGTGTTTATGAAATATCATATTCTCAATAAACGTATTCGTTTGAAACTGACACGTGTCAAAAACACTTTCTCTTGGGTAAATTGGCAAATAAGACATTTCATTTATTTATTAAATTAAGGTTCACCAACATTTGTTACAGATATTTTACAAGTAGCAATATAGAAATTATTGTGCCTTAAATCTAACTCTACAACCAATTACAGGCAAACTCCACATGCAAAGCTATTTGTAATTTAATCAAGGCTCGGTATACTTAAATTCTTATGGGACTAAATTCGAAATAGAAATTATAATGACAACATTCAATCATACTGCCATAGGAATCAGAAATAAATTTTACTATATTATAAAAATTAAATCAAAAACTTAATAAAACATATTATTCAGTCTGGCCTTACCATCGTTACTACTAAATGGTGTACCACAATATTAATAATATCAAAGTAAGCACATGATTTTTCTCACTTAGGCTCACCATAGTTTTCTACAGCTCCTTCTCATTCTCTCAGATGTTCGATGGTTGCTGTAACACCAAACAATTTTGGTTCCGACACAATCATTCTCGAGAAAAGGTATGCAGCGTGCTGATCTTAGTTCCAGTAGCTCCGGTAGACGGCGGGGCGTAGTTGTACACGACAAAGTAGTTCTCATCTACCAACAACGGCGTGGTCATTGACTTCTTTCCCGCATTTTTTACCGATGCTCCACGCCGGCATTACTTCTGCTAGAGCATCAGTTACCATCATCGGCATCGAATACCAAATAAACCAATAATTCTCCGGTTTCTGTCATCATAGAAACTTGTACTGAATTTGATTTTCTTCCACTGTCGTGCTTACAGTAAGGGTCAAAAGTGCATTACCATTTTTGAACTTTATTGCACTAACAATAAGTGTCAAAAGTGGTACTCCACTTTTGACCCTTACTGTACACATATTGCACACTTACAGGGCTTCGAGTGAACGAGAAGCATATGCAAAGTGGTACGTTTGTAGAAGATAGATTTAAAGCAACCGTCATCCAGTCCCCGTACCCATGTTGTTTTATTTTGTTTGAATGACGGCTAATAATGTAGATAAAACTATTATTTGCCACATGGTTATATGTTTAAAAATTACTGATATAAAGTAGCCCAAACACTAAGGCATATAATTATCATCATTGTGTTTAATTTCGGATGTAAAAAACTTTGACCTAAACTGATAAAATAATATAACATGTGATCCTCTGCGTTCGCGACTTAATTCTGGTGGAAGCAAAATGGCAACACTGGCCAGTGATTCCTGAGTATATTGGAACTTTCATATGTGAGAGATGAGATAAAAGAGTTACGTGTTCTACTTATTTATTTATACGTTTGACTTCTACTTTTATCTAATTTTATTTTATTAAACTTTACAGTTTAATAAAATAGTGATACCATGTTAAAACTAGTACAAGTGTTGGGGTAGTGAACGATTTTGAGTAAATTTAAAAATTTGTTATTTGTCGAATATTCAAACCAATGAAAAAATTATGACAATGGTTTAATTTAGTTTATTAAAAATAAATCATGTTGATCATTCGATAATAAGAATATTCGACGAATAACAAATATTTTATTCTCGTAATTCGTCGAATATTCTAACATTCTAAAAAACCTAAGATGACCTTAAAGAACTCCGCAGCCCAGTTACTAGTATGAATGCTTTTGTTTTTAAATAGTATCAAAATAGTACCGGCAATAGATCAGACACAAAATGTTAGTTATTCATCAAAACTTATTTTATCGCTTTCAAAGTACCCAAATGCTCCTTCGGAAATAATATAGGTACTTACATAAAAGAATATTGAAAGAGTAAAAAACATCCATACCTACATTATTAAAAACTTTCAATTTTATAATAAGGTTTTTATTTTTACTTTATAAAAAAAAAAATGGTAGCACAGTAAGATACTATTGAGACATTCATCGGAGACAATATTCAGCTACGTAGCGACGATTTATATTTTATGAATAAAAAAATTAGAATTTAAACTTAATTTCCGGATTCTTGAATCCACGATAATTTTCTGTATTACACATCTGGGCTCCTTGTCTGTTCTTGAGATCTCCAATATTCATCATAACATTATATAATTGTTCTGAAGACACTACATTTCTTCCAAAAAGTTTTGCTTCATTCTGTTCTGTCGCACTACGAGTATGTTCCTTGGACGACGGAATGTGAGCATACAAAATGAAGTAGTCTTCGTTCACCAGCCTTAAAACAGCACGTTCAGTAACACGAACTACCTTGTCACCACATTTGAGGCTGATGTTCAATGCCGGCATGACTTCCTCAGGCGTATCTACCACTCTCATCGGCAATGCATTGCTGTTCATTAAATCTCCAATATCTGTCAAGATAGTGACTTGAAATAAGGATGCGTTTCTTCCATCATCATAGGTACATTGCATATTGTCTGTGCTTTTAGCGAAACTGAAGCGAATGCACAAAGGTATGTAGGTAACAACTGGATAAAAAGCGACTTGGATCCAGTCACCGTAGAAATCTTGCATGTCCGTGGCCTGAGCGACGATTAAAAGAGCAAATAGACTAGTTATCTTCCACATGATTACTAAAATATAGACACTGCCGCTGAGAATCTTGAACTGAAGGATATTTAGAATATCTGTGTTTATATTTGGATCTTACTTTAATAAAACGAAAACAACGCTAACCTCTGGCATGCTACTGATAAATAGAGGAAAGTCACCAAATATGGAATAGCATTTTATTTGTTAACTAGCGACCCGCCCCGGCTTTGAATGTGGACATATGATATAGATACCTAAGTCTTCCTTAAGAAACGGTGGCCCTTCAGTAAAAATAATGTCTACTATGCCGCCCATCAGCCAATGTCTGACTCTGTACGATACATCGACCCTATTGTCCATGGATAGTCAGTTCCACCTCCTACAAACAGAATGCGAAATTCAACGGAACGCGTTCCGTAGCTATTAAGTAGGTACTGTCATAAATTTTTATATCTTCAAAATTTGATATCAGTGGATTATCCCCTTATTTTTTTTTTTGTAAAAACTTAAGTTTATAAGCGACAATCATTTGGTGCAGTGCGCGAAGAGTTACCCAGTGTTTTAAAGACGATTAACCAACAATAGTAATATTGTTCAAAGGTGCCGTATCACAGTGACTGTTTAACAAGTGCACGGAATTCTCGCAACTAATTGTACGGCATAAACAGCAAAGTCCTCTGCGCGCATTCCTCGCTGGACTGTCAGTGCAACCAACATACTGACAACGCACTTGGCACAAACGTTCCGTTCCAAGTAACAAAAACGGTGCGTTCCAGCTACATAAATAATTACCTAGATTGTGACTGGTGGCGCCACCCCTACCACAGTAATATCTTCAATTGTTAATTATGTCGGTTAAACGCTCGCCAGCGAAACCTATTTCTGATATCCGTCCGTTCCTGCAGTCTGAATCTTCTCCAGACCTCTCTACCTTGGGACAAGATTACAATAAATTAAAAAAAATTCTCGGTGGTAGGCCATAATATCGGCCGCCGGCAGAAGTTACCACCCACCAGACAAAGTCTTGCCGCCAAGCGATTTGTCGTGTTCCGGCATGATGTCTGGTAAAGCCGTGCGGAAGACTGGTCTGAGCAGTTGTGTTGCGATGTGTGCCGGGTAGGATGCGCCAAATGTTGTTGTGTTGTGAGTTTGGTCGTGGAGGGTCTTCAAATCAATCTCCCTTTGGCGCAGCATCGTTGGTCGTGTTGTTGGATTTAACATTGCATTACCTCGCTCAACTGCCGTCTTCCTTCCTATTCGCTCAGTTTTTCTGAGTGAATAGGCTCTTAATAAACTACCATCAATGATCGTATCACTGCTTACCATCAGGCGGGATTGCGGTCAAGTGCTAGTTTATAATTATTAAAAAAAAAATGATTTTATTATATTAACAGAATGCTGGTTGCACGTTGCGGGTTACATCCCTGTATTGCAGGGCTATACTTCGCTCTCCACTAGCAACAACCCTATAAAAAACGATGGCGTCGTAATTTACGAATTTAGACACAATTACCTGTACCACACATGAACCATTATTTTCGGATGCTAACTGTCATCCGAAAATAATGGTTCATGTGTGGTACAGGTAATTGTGTCTTGTAGTTTTCAGTATGTTGGTTGCACTGACAGTTCAGCGAGGAATGCGCGCAGAGGACTTTGCTGTTTATGCCGTACAACTAGTTGCGAGAATTCCGTGCACTTGTTAAACAGTCACTGTGATACGGCACCTTTGAACAATATTACTATTGTTGGTTAATTGTCTTTAAAACACTGGGTAACTCTTTGCGCACTGCACCAAATGATGTTCGCTTATAAACTTGAGTTTTTACAAAAAAAAAAATAAGGGGATAATCCACTGATATCAAATTTTGAAGATATAAAAATTTATGACAGTACCTATTTAACAGCTACGGAGCGCGTTTCGTTGAATTTCGCATTCTGTTTGTAGGAGGTGGAACTGGCTATCCATGGACAATAGGGTCGATGTATCGTACAGAGTCAGATATTGGCTGATGGGCGGCATAGTAGACATTATTTTTACTGAAGGGCCACCGTTTCTTAAGGAAGGCTTAGGTATCTATATCATTTGTCCACGTTCAAAGCCGGGGCGGGTCGCTAGTTAACAAATAAAACGCTATTCCATATTTGGTGATTTTCCTCTAATTATCAGTAGCATGCCAGAGGTTACCGTTGTTTTCGTTTTATTAACCTTCATACGTTTCTCAAAGTTACCAACGTAAACGGGCTTTGGGTCTTATTTGACCCAGTGCTATGTTGCCTTAATTTACACTCAATAATTGCATGGTAAATATCATTGATGTTTATAATTTAATATGAATAACTTATTAATAAAAAAAACTGTTGGTTTAAGTAAGTTTTTATTAAAATCAAGTAATGAACACAGAACAAATTTTGTGAAATAATAACAAAATCCTATTATTATATCCAAAACAAAAAGTAATTATTACTTATCACATGTATTACATAGAGTCATAGTTTTAGAGTGCTTTTTAAATATAAACTTATTGCACGTAAGGCAAACTAATCCCGTTTTATTATCTGTTTTTGAACATAATTGGCATCTACTTCTCTTGGTCGTTGTTTTCCTGTATTGTTTTCAGACTGGACTGAAGATGATGGCTGTGGATCGTGCTGCGTGGAATCGCGTATATTTTTTGCAATTTCCAGTGAAAATGGTGTTCGAGGAAAAGTTTTCCGGGTTAAATATTCCAAACATAACTTATTGCAGAATCACATAGCACCCAAAACGTTATGCCATTCTTTGCCGGTTTTGATGGCATATATTGTCGGAATGGGCACTTTCCCCGGAATACGACTAATTGTTCGTCTATTGTCACATTTTCGAAAGGATTATAAATCTTCGGTAATACCTCAATCCACTGATTCCTCAGCTAACGAATGGGAGCAAATTTATACGATAGTCGCCGTTCACTGAGTTAGTCTATTATCAAACCTTATAACTCTTGATATTTTTTGAATGATTTTTGTGACATAGTTGCTCCGAATATAGGTCTACCTTTATTAGAATCCCATAAACTTTCAGTACTTTCGTTGTTTGATCAAAAAACACACCAGCTGACAGGAGTAAATCTATGAATGCAAATAAATCCGTATTATCAATATCAGTCCATTCTTTATCAAATACATGTCTTCCCTCAATATTTGTGTAATACAAAATAGTGTGTATCAATGGAGGCGTAAAAAATAATTCAAAACTTGATCTTTTTTCTTCTGTGATTCTTGAAGAAGAATATCTAGTCAATCCTGGCATCATGCTGATGATATTTTCTCTAGCGGCTCTTCCTTGACTGCTTCCAAGCGGTTTTTTGGAATAAGTTATTTGGCCATTCTTTGATGTAATTCTTTCAGAAGGATCAAATGTACTTACACTCTCACTAAAACTAGTGCTAGATGAAGCAGCATTCTCCACATGATCCCCCAACTCTGAACACGGTTCTTCTTCATCGGATACTCCGTTCAAAAAGCTCTCAATCTCACTGTCCCTCATTTTCAAATATAAAATAATACTCGACCGTGAAACACTATGACGTTCTGTGTACTCAAAACTATGATACTGCTTTAGCAGTATAACTACAAAATGGAGGGTAATCCAATAACAAAAGAGGAACTACAATCTTTTAATACGTATGGTCAATTTTGACCCGAGAACCATAAGATTATAAAAAGTTGTAAATTAAATACTACAATATACTTTTATAAAACAATCAAATATTTAAATTGACCTTAAGACTTCAGAAAAAGTCATTAAATATCAAGTGTTAAATAAATATATTAAAAGAGAAAACTTAGTTTCTTTCCTAAAATGGGTCTAAATTGACCCGAAGACCGTATAAAGGTTAAAGTTATCCAAATATAAACACAGATATTCTAAATATCCTTCAGTTCAAGATTCTCAGCGGCAGTGTCTATATTTTAGTAATCATGTGGAAGATAACTAGTCTATTTGCTCTTTTGATCGTCGCTCAGGCCACGGATATGCAAGATTTCTACGGTGACTGGATCCAAGTCACTTTTTATCCAGTTGTTACCCACATACCTTTGTGCATTCACTTCAGTTTCGCTAAAAGCACAGACAATATGCAATGTACCTATGATGATGGAAGAAACGCATCCTTATTTCAAGTCACTATCTTGACAGATATTGGAGATTTAATGAACAGCAATACATTGCCGATGAGAGCGGTAGATACGCCTGAGGAAGTCATGCCGGCATTGAACATCAGCCTCAAATGTGGTGACAAGGTAGTTCGTGTTACTGAACATGCTGTTTTAAGGCTGGTGAACGAAGACTACTTCATTTTGTATGCTCACATTCCGTCGTCCAAGGAACATACTCGTACGACAGAACAGAATGAAGCAAAACTTTTTGGAAGAAATGTAGTGTCTTCAGAACAGTTATATAATGTTATGATGAATATTGGAGATCTCAAGAACAGACAAGGAGCTCAGATGTGTAATACAGAAAATTATCGTGGATTCAAAAATCCGGAAATTAAGTTTAAATTCTAATTTTTTTATTCATAAAATATAAATCGTCGCTACGTAGCTGAATATTGTCTCCGATTAATTTCTCAATAGTATCTTACTGTGCTACTCTCGTTCACTCAAAGCCCTGTAAGTGTGCAATATGTGTACAGTAAGGGTCAAAAGTGGAGTACCACTTTTGAGACTTATTGTTAGTGCAATAAAGTTCAAAAATGGTAATGCACTTTTGACCCTTACTGTAAGTACGACAGTGGAAGAAAATCAAATTCAGTACAAGTTTCTATGATGACAGAAACTGGAGAATTATTTGTTTATTTGGTATTCGATGCCGATGATGGTAGCTGATACTGTAGCAGTAGTGATGCGGCGTGGAGCATCGGTTAAAAATGCGGGAAAGAAGCCAATGTCACGCCGTTGTTGGTGGATGAGAACTACTTTGTCATGTACAACTACGCCATCTACCGGAGCTACTGGAACTAAGATCAGCACGCTGCATACCTTTTCTCGAGAATGATTGTGTCGGAACCAAAATTGTTTGGTGTTACAGCAACCATCGAAGATCTGAGAGAATGAGAAGGAGCTGTAGAAAACTATGGTGTGCCTAAGTGAGAAAAATTATATAATATTTCTGATATCCGTTCGTTCCTGCAGTCTGAATCTTCTCCAGACCTGTCTACCTTGGGACAAGATTACAATAAATTAAAAAAAATTCTCGGTGGTAGGCCATAATATCGGCCGCCGGCAGAAGTTACCACCCACCAGACAAAGTCTTGCCGCCAAGCGATTTGTCGTGTTCCGGCATGATGTCTGGTAAAGCCGTACGGAAGACGGGTCTGAGCAGTTGTGTTGCGATGTGTGCCGGGTAGGATGCGCCAAATGTTGTTGTGTTAGGAGTTTGGTCGTGGAGGGTCTTCAGATCAATCTCCCTTTGGCGCAGCATCGTTGGTCGTGTTGTTGGATTTAACATTGCATTACCTCGCTCAACTGCCGTCTTCCTTCCTATTCGCTCAGTTTTTCTGAGTGAATAGGCTCTTAATAAACTACCATCAATGATCGCATCACTGCTTACCATCAGGCGGGATTGCGGTCAAGTGCTAGTTTATAATTATTTAAAAAAAAATGATTTTATTATATTAACAGAATGCTGGTTGCACGTTGCGGGTTACATCCCTGTATTGCAGGGCTATACTTCGCTCTCCACTAGCAACAACCCTATAAAAAACGATGGCGTCGTAATTTACGAATTTAGACACAATTACCTGTACCACACATGAACCATTATTTTCGGATGCTAACTGTCATCCGAAAATAATGGTTCATGTGTGGTACAGGTAATTGTGTCTTGTAGTTTTCAGTATGTTGGTTGCACTGACAATTCAGCGAGGAATGCGCGCAGAGGACTTTGCTGTTTATGCCGTACAACTAGTTGCGAGAATTCCGTGCACTTGTTAAACAGTCACTGTGATACGGCACCTTTGAACAATATTACTATGTTGGTTAATCGTCTACTGTCTAGTGACAGTTAGCATCCGACAATAATGGTTAAAAATAAAATAATGGTACTAACATGCTACAATAACACAGCTATAATAGCAGTTTACCGGTCTCCATCTTATCTAAACCCAACTAATTTCTTATCTAGTTTAAATGACACAATAACTTCTGTTAAATCACAAAACAACATTATCCTCATTGGTGATATTAATATTGAGTTCAGGTCAGGAAACAATGATCGTCACTCTGACGACTACTTAACATTATCAGCAATGTACGGCTTGCTGCCTGCCCACAGTCTCCCGACAAGGATAAATAGTTGTCTGGATCATGTCATGATGAAGACTAAATCGCCTGCCAAGGTTCTTGTATTGGACACCCATGTTACTGATCACTTTCCCGTTGCTGTTTTCCTGGGGACTAGTAAAACAACTACAGCCCCTCTAAAAAAAACCTCTGTCCGATATGACTATGACGAAATAAAAAAGGAAATTAGTAATCATGATTTTACTCCCATTCTCATCACCTCCGATCCGGACCAAGCCACAAATCTTCAATTGCCGATCTTCAAGCTATCATATTAAAAATACCAAGATTGTTCAGACTATTATTATATACATATTATTATAATATTACTACCTGACGGCGCTACTGAAAGTTTCAGTAATTTTCAGTAGCTCCCTCAGTTGCAAATCGTTGGGAGCATATAGTTTTAGGTCATCCATGTAGAGGAGGTGCGATATAACCTGACCACCTCTCCTCAGCCAGACCTGAATCCTCCAACAGTGTCCAAAGGATTCAAGGCTCAGCAAAACGAAAGTGGACTCAAACTATCGCCCTGATATATACCTCGCTCGATCCTTATCGGTTCGCTATTCCTCTGAATATTCGACACCCTGGATAGTGAAGGACCGTTCTCCATTGCGCGGTGCGCACGGTGCGCAGAGTTGCATCTACTTTATACAACTCTAGCACTCGCATGAGTCATGTATGTGGCACTGAGTCAAAGGCCTTCTTATAATCTATCCAACATGTCGACAGATCCTTTCGGGAACGACGAACCTGTTGGCTAATTGCCATATCAATAAGGTGTAGCTCCTTAGTACCCGTTCCCACATCTATTTTGAGAGGCAGACATGATGGAGTTGCTGTCAATATACGTGTTAATTTTAGCTTTCAAAATGGATGTAAGAACTTTATACCGTTTAGACCGTCGATAAACACGTGATCGGCCTATAATTTTTGGGTTCCATGGTGCTACCTGATTTATGGAGCAGGTGGGTTGTTGTTAGGAACTCGGGTAGCGAACCAGACTCTAAAGCAGTCTGGAACTGAGATGCCAAGCGAGCGTGCGACCTGGAAAACCATTTAATCCAAAAGTTATGCAGCCCATCCGGCTCTGGAGACTTCCATTTAGGCAACGGACGGACTGCACGAGTTACATCTTGGGGGCAGATGGTTATAGCCCCCATTTCTGGTACTGGATCGCAGGCTCGCTCAACATCCCGAGTCCAATCATCTTCGGTGTGACTGACAGGTACCGACCAGATATTGCGCCAGAATGAACACGTAGCATCATCATCTGGTAGGCACGTATCAGTGACACCTTGGTCTCATCGCTCCAATCCGCTCAATTTGCGATTCTGAGAATACCGCTCCACTCTTCGCTTGTACCGACGAATACGGTTTGCACATGCATATATCTTCTGTTTAAGAAAGTCGATGCGCTGTGTGACGCGGAACAAATAGTGTCGAGTACTAATATCAGTCCCCGAGAACGCCCGCCTCACAAAGCGCATCACTCTAGGGCGTGTATTGCCCTCGCTGAAACTAATTAGCTTGCCAATGAGTGCTCTCTCCGTGAGTCTCTCCGATACGACGTTCAATCCTGTACTGCCAAGCTGGTACAGCTGATTTTGGTCGTGTGGCTCTGTCACTGTCTGGGAATTTGACATGAGCCACACGACATATCGAAACAGCTCCGCAGTACAAGATTGAATGTGTACCAGTCAGATCCTTGCTGTCTTTTAAATAATTAGACAGCTGAGAGTCTAGAGCACACATCGGCGCCTTATTTTTTTATGCATGGGCAATCGAGGTAAACGTCTAAGTTCAGGCGGAGTAGAGCGGTATTCACGGAAAGCATCCTCCAAAGCGCTCCTCAACTTTTCATTGCACTGGGGACTCACGGATATAGCCCTATCATCATCCTCTTCATCAACGTGGTTGGGTCGCGGTCGCCTGCTTCGTCATTGGACGCGGTACAACTTAACAGTGTTCACGATTTATTCAAAACTAAACGGCACGCGGATTTTTCTTGAGTTTAGTTTTGAATAAATCGTGATATCTCCTGAATGAAACCTCCCATTCCAATAATTTGAAAAGCTGCAGCTGCTTCTACTGAAATCACCATTGATATGACTTAATTTATTTGGACAGGATTAATAATAAGGAACAAATAGTGGGATCTGATTACGACTGGCATTTTATGAAAATAAAAATCCGCGTGCCGGAATAGTCATGTTACGCCTAACATGACTATTCCGGCACGCGGATTTTTTTGACTTTAGTTTTGAATAAATCGTGATATCTCCTGAATGAAACCTCCCATTCCAATAATTTAAAAAGCTGCAGCTGCTGCTACGGAAATCACCATTGATATGACTTAATTTATTTGGACAGGATTAATAATAAGGAACAAATAGTGGGATCTGATTTCGACTGGCATTTTAATTAACTTTTCAAACTTAAAAAAGTAGTCATAATTAAGAAACTATAGGAGATAGATATATGGTGTCACAGACTTTTTGTAGGCATTTTTAAGGTCTACAATACTGTAGTACATTATTTTGATGTTTTGCGTTTGCAATGTGAGCCCAAAAAAATGGGTTTATTTTGCGACATGTGTTAGAAACCTCAAAAATTATCAGTGTTCCTTTTATACATTATGCAGGTTATACACAAAAAAAACCTTTCTGTTGAATCACTCTATCTATTAAAAAAAACTCTATCAAAATCCGTTGCGTAGTTTTAAAGATTCATCATACAAAACGACATAGGAAAAGTAAAAGTGACTTTGTTTTATAATATGTAGTGTTAATTATATATGATTACTAGCGACCAGCCCCGGCTTCGCACGGGTGCAATGCTGATACTAAATACACTACAGGAAAACTGTGAACGTTGCGTTGTATACAAAACATCAAGCAAACGCGACGTCGCGCAATTTTTTAATGTAAAATATCTTCGAAAATTTTAATTTCAATTTTATGCTGTAAAGGGCGATATAGATCTATATTAAATCAACAATGTATTTGAAGTGATTAATTAGATATGGATTAATGCTGTATTGTGTAAAATCGCTACGGAAATTAGAAAGTATTTCTCGTAAAAAGTAAATAACAAAAATGTGTTTTTGTGGGATATCCAAAATATAACATGGCGTAACGTAATTAGCCCCCACTCCGTAACTTTAATACGCTATATCTCAGTAGTTTTTGGTAATTATGACAAAATAAAAAATACGGGTCTTAATGTTTTTAATTATCTATAAGACGGACTAATTGTTTTTTTTATTTTCATACCTTGGATACATCTCTATTGTTGGGTCGACATGAGCATATGTAATAATAATCAAGCTAATCATTTTTACATACAGATACAATATATTTGATCTCTCCCCACTTTGCGCGTGTGGGATAATAATAAAGATTTTTTAAACCGGCGTGATTGATTTACACATTGATACCAAAATTCAGCTTTTTAGTGCTAACTATTACTGAGATTATCCGACGGACAGACAGATTTAGTGAAACTACAAGGGTTTTTTGCTTACTACGGAACCGTAAAAAAGATCAATTGTATAAGCGATAATATTAGAGACATAAGATGAAGAAGGAAAAATAATGAATTATTGTATTAAATTTATGCCAAGTATTGTCATTATTTGTAAATTTAATGTGAATTACACTTTCTTTGAAAATGAACCATCAAACTGAATACACAATACATTGCCTTGTCTTGTGATAACGTTTGCTCTGAACGAAAAGTCGCCATAAAAGACAGAACCTCCTGAGAGTCCATAAACAATCTCGTGTAGTTAACTCTGAAGTAGTAGTTACCCTGCAAAGAATATCAGTTATTAATTACATCAGAGGCAGATGACTGGAAAAATATGACTTTCCCTTTTTAAACTCCGTTTACCCTGTTCATCATCCTATAGAAGATACTTAGGTTAGGACGTTGCTAAAACCAAGATATCATTCTAAGGGCAACAATAAAATCATCTTATTTAAATGTCAGTGGGAAAATCTATTACAAAGTTAATATTCACAAACTACAAAATATCAAAATTATACGCCTATAAATATTAAATGCGCATCTTATGTCAAGTGCAAGAGGTTCAATATTGTGTGACATTCCTTAGGTAACTTTTAAACCCTATAGTTTTAGACCTAGTCATTGTAGATGTACGATCAAAAATGTATTGTTAAGCCCAAAGTGATCTATCTCATTAGTATAGATTTCATCAATATTGACAACGAAGGTTCGACATCGACTCCTTCACCGAAGCATTGATGCTAGTAAAGGAGTAGGCGGAGTGCGTCAGGGAGATTCCCGTCAACACAAAAATAAAAAGTAAAAAAACAGTAAATACCAAGCAACTAACGAAGCTTGCAAATAAAAAGCAGCGTGATTCAGCGGATGAGTCAGTCTACAATTGACTATCGATAGGAAACAAATTATAAGCCATAATCAAGAACATCTAGGTACAGCGACAACTGCAAGGAGCACTTCAGGGATTACGTGAAGTAACTTTTGTACCGCTTGGTAAGAGTCGTGCCTTGCCCTCACCTCTGAAGTAGGCCGTGACTTGTCGCTGCCGGCTGTAATAGATTTGATGGTTGTCAGCGACTCTTTCGCAGAAGCAGGCTACGGAAAGGGAGAGAAGATCTCGTCCACTCACCCAGCCCGCACGCACTCTTCCAGCCGCCGTGACTGCGTCCAGGAGCGGCAGAAGGCCTTCGTGCCAAATCCGATCGAAGGCCTTCGAGACATCTAGGAAGACGGCAATCGCTTACCCATTTTTCTCGAGGACCTCGCCTCACAAGTAAGTAACTCCTCCTCAGCGAATATAGCTGTTTTAGAAGGTTCCTCGTCCGAATAAGACGGAAGGACACGCCAGAGTACCACCATTGTGGACTTCGCCTTGAGGACACGGTGGAGCATATGGTGGAGGTCTGTCCGGCTTTGACGGAGCACTGCCATGTCCTCGTGGCAGCGATCGACGGTGATCTCTCGCGTCTGGCCCTGGACTACGGGAACGGATGCCTACCACGATTATTATTTTGAAAAAAATACCATTGTCCATTGTACACAGGTAAGTGATGGAACACAGGTGGGTATTAGTGAGTAAAAGTCTGACACGCCCTTTCGCTTCGTCGAGAGTGGGAGAGGTCATTATATGATTTCCCAGCCTCAAGAATAAAAAAACCCTACCTACCTTCAATGACAATTAAAACATGTCATTCGGTTTCTTGCCATTGACGTATAGCAAGCCAATAGGTTATATTACTACTAAACCACTCAGAAAAGAACTCGTCCGATGATGTTCGCGTAACGAGCTAAGCGATCCATTATTTCGTAAGATAGGCGAGGTGTCCATGGCTGTTGACATCTACGCTATATTCCACTTTTTCTAGGAATATTCCTAGAAACAGTGGAATATAGCGGTAGCGGTAACAGTGCACCCGACAACCCATATGGGTTGTCGGGTGCACTAGTAACTAGGGAATTAAATTTCTAGGCATACGTGGAATCAATCGATGTTCTTTAAATCAGTTGCATTAATCATCAATATCTATAAGTACTTAACCTTCGCTTGATAGGAAATGAAATCTTGATTACAAAACATGAATACAAACCGGAGAAATCACACAGTTACGTATATTAGGAAAATATTGTTGTAACATCCCACTGAACAAGAAATGGTGACAGGGCTTCAATTTGTAATGCCACAGCATATTCTTTTGTTCATGCTTTACATTCCACACGAAGATCTTTAGCTGTGGATGACAAAATTCTTAAATTATTAACTTTTTAAGAATTCCTTAAAATTTTTACTGTCATATAATGATTTTACTTTATTTACCATTTTATCATAATAATAGAATAGAATATAATACTCTTTATCATGGATACCATATAGATTACAGAAACATAAATATAAAGACATTATAAAGACTGACACAATGGGAGGTCTTTTCGCTAAGAGCCATCTTTCTTATGTTATTGATGATTTTTTTATATAATTTTATTCTTGAGAATATGTTTAGTGTAGTATTTGCAAAGGAAAAGCTGCATTACTATCAAGTTAGCACATATGGCGATAACGCAAAATGTAGAACATAGCTCAAAAAAATTTGCTTAAAGTGAAGTTGTTATTTAGTAACAGACATTGTAAGTGTATGTTAAATCATGAAAAGGAATAATAAATGTTTTTCGTTTACCTCTTCTACTTTAACAGGTATTGTCAATGACACATGGTAAGAAACAATATATCCGTTTTGGTCACTATTGACTGAAGATGTAATTGTTAAATTTTTTGCACGAGAACGTGAGCATTGTTTTTAGTTGCAAAATTTGCTGTTGAATGGACCCTGGATAAAAAAAAAGTAATAATCATTCAAATATTTTTAGTACATATAACCTTAAAATCTATGAAGAAGAAGGACAAGGAGATAATCTAGGGTGATATTCGACATGGAAAACACATTGACAGTAAATATGTACATATATGGAACTCGACAGGTTGATATAAGTAAGTGAATTTGAATCTCCAGAAGAATTTGAATGTAATCAGTGCTTACAACAACCCCAGCTCATGACCTGAAAAAGTGAAATTAATCCAATTTAAAATACACAAATGTACTTTATTGATCACAATACAACGTATTATTTGATTGTCTATGAGCATTTTTATGGTGTCACATTTGATCCATTATCTTAATTTTTTATACGGACTCATTGACCAGATTTCCTGTGTGTGTATTCTAACCTGTGGCACTCGTCGCACGCCGATTTTCAATTGCTACAACTAAAACTTGACGTCAGTCATTTGGGATTATTATTTTAGCATTAACTGTTTTTTATGCGCTAATAAATTCATGATTCTGTTTTTTTCTTTACATTAAATAATCATAATAATAAGTTTATTGAACCAAAACATAAATTAGCTCCAGATAGATTAATCATAGTTTGTACTACGGAAAAGACTCTCATGCGTAAAAGTGACGCATATACATATTTGAATTAGCTGTATGTCTAGGTAATTTAGTTTATTTCAATGAATTGTATGTTATTATATATACTTACAATACATATATTAGAATAATTAATACAGCAGATATTTTTTATAGTCATCATACTATCATACTAATATTATAAATTGGAAAGTGAGTTTGTTTGTTTGTTTGTTCCGCTTTGACGCCGTAACTACTGAACCGATTGCTTTGTAGACGTAAAGTTAGAAGTCCGGATTAAGTAATAGGGTATTTTTTATTACGGAAAAAAATAATATTCCCGAGGGAAAACAAAAATATTGTTAGCTTCATATCAGTTCGCTGATAGATGACGCTGTGTGTCGTTTAAAACAAGGTTATATTGCAAACGAATATGCACATGTAAACTTAGAAGCTAAATGATACAATAATTTAATCCTCGAAAATGAGGAATTCCCGAGGGATGACGTACAATCTGGTTTATCGTCTAAGCTGTTTGTTTATATATATTTATCCTGTGTACTTAGTTTTTTTTTTTTTACATTTTACTGTAGCTAAGCAAAAACTTCTGTACTTATTTACCTACCCTTTTATCCTGATATAATAGACCGAAGAAGTGGCCCGTAGTTTATCAAAATAATGGTTTACTTACCGTAAGAACCTATCTTCTTTGGTGGACATTAAAATTCCACGTTGGCTTAACACTAAATCCAGCAATGTCAAAACGGAGCTACATGGTTTTGCGGATGCCTCATAAATAGCTTATGCTGCACTGATATACATCAGAGTTATAGATGCAGAGGGTAACATACAAGTTGGGTTAGTTACTTCGTAAACCAAAATTGCTCCCATCTAACAGGTATCAATACCTAGTTAAATTGACAGAGGACGTTGCTAAAAGTCTGAACGTAAATTTGTTAGATGTTCATGCTTGGACGGATTCCGAAGTTTTTCCGAGCCGTTGGAAAACCTTTGTGGCTAATCGAACTACAGACATCTTAAACACATTGGTTACACAATATTGGTCATACGTTCCATCTAAACAAAATCCAGCAAATTGTGTCTCTCGAGGCGTAGCTCCAGGAGACCTCGGCAATACTTCGATATGGTTCAATGGACCAGACCTTTTAAGGCAAACATTAATATAATATAAAAAGCCTAAACACTTGATTACTAAATGGGAAGAAGTAAGAAGGAGGAAGTAAGACTTTCTGCAATATATCCTTGGTGAGCGGTAAGTCTTTTAAAAGTACAAAAGTTTACCTGACGCTTCCCTAGATGGTGTTGGAATCGAAATAGAACTCGCTATGGTTTCGTTACCGAGTAAACTACATATACACAGATTTTGATTTTTTAGTGTACCTTCGATCTTTGTGATTAAATCGTCTTATTTGAAACCAGGGAGTATTTCATTTAGTGTTCTCGCCTTCGGACCTTGAAAACCGTCACCGTCCGGTGCACTTTTCGACTCTTTGCCATTTATTTGCTGTTTTATATTATTTCACTAGCTATAGTTTATTTTTTTATAACTATTTTTCGCTTTTTAATTTAGTTCCTACCATTTTACATTAAATTATAGATTTTAGGTTTTAGGCAGTAGCTGTATAATAGTTAGGTTAGTTAAGTGCTATTTTCTAGGTAAATATCTAAATTAGGTAGGTACATTGTTTTTTCAATAGGTATTTAAGTCGCTTTGGTAATAAATAGCTAGGTTAAGTTATTTGAGTGCTTTATTTCTAGGTAGATATCTAAAGAAGTTATTATTTTTTCGGTAGGTAATTACTCGTACGTCGCTTTGTTCGTCTTTTACATTGTTTGAGTTTAAGATTATACTTTAGGTTATAGATTTTACTTTATTCATATTTTCACAATGTCTCGCAAACGTAAATCTAATTTGTGGAGCACCTCATCTAAAGCTCGGGCAATGAAAATTGCCCGGTCTCAAGAATCGTCTCTTCATGCTGAATTAAGAAGGCGCGATCAAGCAGAGCGTCAGGATGCTTCGAGAGCTGCTGAGCTACCATCTCAGCGCCACTAAAGACTTGAGGAGCACGCCGCTCGCCGAGCTTCTTTGAGGGCTTCTGAAAATGATAATCGTACTCAAGTCCGATTGTCGCAACAGGCTCAACGTTCGACAGCACTAAGGGCGTTGGAGACACCTCTTCAAAAGCAGCTACGTTTGGAAGAGCAATCAGATAGGCAGGCGACTTTAAGAGCTAGCGAGATGCCCCTTGAAATACAGCTTCGTTTAGAGGCAAGCAGAAAGGCAAGCTATTTTGAGTGCTAATAAGGCGCTTCTTCAAACGCAACATCATTTCGAGGAGCAAGTTGAGTGACAGGCAGCTTCTAGAATGGCGAAGATTCCAGAAGAGTGTCGTGTTAGACAGTAAAGAAAAAGGAAAAGGAGAGGGGAAACAAAGAATTTAATAAAATTATATAAAAATCCTTCTCTGTATGAGAGGAGACCTGTGCCCAGCAGTGGGACGATAAAAAGGTTGATGATGATATAAAAATAAAGTTAAAAATATAAAAATGAAATGATATGCGTGAGGTGATGACAAAAGTAAACAGTTAAAAAAAAGGAGGAAGAGCAGTCAGTCGGGCAGGGCACAGCAGCAGCAGTCACTGACAGCAAGCCGGCAGCAGCAGCTGAGGAGCGGCGCCGGCTGTAAAAGCGGTGCCGGCTGTAGAAATGGCGTCGACAGCAGAAGCAGACGCCGCGGCAGTAGGAGCGGCGCTGGCGGTAGAGGGTCGGCAGCCGCAGTGGAGGAGCGGCACCGGCAGTAAGAGCGGCGCTGGTGGTAGGAGCGTCACTGGCGGTAGAGGGTCAGCAGCCGCAGTGGAGGAGCGGCACCGGCAGTAAGAGCGGCGCTGGTGGTAGGAGCGGCGCCAGAAGCCGAGACAGCGCCCGGCAACAGTACCTGCGCCACCATCAAAGGCGGCACCAGGCAGCAGAACAGCGGCAGAATCAGCACTAAATCACAGAATCACAGAAATAGCACAGCACAGGTCAGCACAGGCAGGAGGAGGTTCAGAGGAGGTTCCCCTCTCCGTTAAGGAGAGGGCACCCCTGGGAGGGCTCTGCGAGGAAAAATTACACAATTAAATTACTGAATTGTTGAAGTCAGACCGAAAACTAAACTGGCACTGGTCAGCGAGGGCTTCCGAAGAAACCTCGGAGAACAGCTTTTTCGCGAAATTTAAATATTTGAATAATTATAAGCAATATGAAATAACTTAAAGGAGCTCGGATAACAAATCCGGTAGAAAAATAGCAGGCAGTCAAGAATTTAGAAGAAAAGGTTGTCATAGAGACATAATCAACAGCGTTGTCAAAGACTGTCATAACAATGAAAATATTATTGTAGAATATAAATATAAGTAAATATTAAATTATAGTGTTGTGTTGAGTAGGAAAATTAATACAGCACAGCATAGGTACAGCTTCTTACGCTAAGATATCACCAAGTCGCTGAAACTTAGGCTTGAAGTTGAGCACCGTGTCTGTAAGCTGAATAACGAGTCTTGGTGTAGTAAAATGTTATCAGAACAGCGCCTCATAATACTGTAATTCGTATTATGACCTGCAGAAATGAATGATATAAATGTATGAATACAAATAAATAAGTGTAAGTATCTGTAGGTAAATACATAACACTACAAGAGTCTCTGGCGAGCAGAACCGCACATGCAGTAATGCGAACTCAACGGCGTCGAGCTTTCATGAGAAACACTTGGTCTGTGTTTAATAATACTGCATTTGAATACGATCCTTTGATCGATTACAAAAACCATTCCTTGATCGTCATCGAGTTAATGAATAAAAAATGTAGATTTTGTGATGCCATTAAATGGAAAGACGAAACGGCAGGTCTATGTTGCGTCAATGGGAAAGTACGTATTCCTACATTGGATGCACCAGAAGAACCCCTTAAAACTCTTCCTTTATATGACTCCGATGATTCACGGCGCTTTTTAAATAGGATTCGAAAATATAATTCCTGTTTCCAGATGACATCTTTCGGGGTATACCGGGAAATAATCATGCCTGATTTTTCACCAACTTTTACTATCCAGGGCTAAGTTTACCATAGGACCGGTTCTATGCTTCCTGCGGCCAATGAACAACATAAATTTCTTCAGATATATTTCATGGGAGATGAAGATAATGAAGCGGATCGGCGATGTCAGTACATTCAGAGAGTTGAGAGGGAAATCGTATTAAAAATCCAAAGAATGTTGCATGAGCACAATCGACTTATTAATACTTTTAAAACTGCGTTAGACCGCATGCCTCACGAACAGTACAAATTAGTTATTCACGCGGATCGCACTCCGCACGGAGAACACGAGAGACGATTCAATGCGCCCCTCATTAATGATATTGCTGCAGTGGTTTGTGATGACTTTTCTTCATCACGCGACATCGTCCTCCTTGAGCATGATAATACTTTGACACGAGTACCCGATACTCACAAGTTCTATGACGTCCTTCAGTATCCCTTGATTTTCAGCAAAGGCCAGGAAGGTTATCATTTTGAGCTGCCATTAATCAACCCAACTACAAGTCAACCCATGGCTAATAAAAAGTATCCTGCATGAACTTTTATGCTTATCACATGATCTTACATGAGAATGATTTTAACTTGCAGGCACGTTTCAGGCAACTTTTCCATCAATATTTAGTGGACATGTGGGTTAAAACAGAGAGTAGAGAGAGAGAGAGAGACGGTTACGGCTGGCTACTCTACGTAGAGCCTACGTAGAGTAGCCAGCCTTTCGGTGTTCTATAGGATACATTTTGGGGAGTGTGCGAGGGAATTGCATGATTTAATTCCCCATCTCCGTTCCACCATCGGACGACTCGTCGTACGGCGAGTTTTCACGCTTACGTTGTTAACACCACTACGATCCGGACGAAGCGTTTCGCCTCCTCCTTCATACCGCGTACACCGAGAGACTGGAACAATTTGCCAGCGTCGGCGTTTCCGTCGGACTACAATTTGAGTGTGTTCAAGGCTAGAGTGAATAGGCTCTTAATGAACTAGTGCGCTTTGCCATCAACGATTGCGTCACTGCTTACCATCAGGCGGGAGTGCGGTCAAGCGCTAGTTTATAATTTATAAAAAAGAAAAAACAGAAAGCGAGCGGTTCCGTTATATAACTCTAAACCAAAAGAAATTACGAGCTGAACAATACATTCACCTGCAAGATGCAGTAAGTAACGATGAAAATGTAAATCCCAATGATTTAGGAAAGATGGTCAATCTCCCATCAACCTTAATCAATAGCCTGCGCTACTTACACGAATATACGCAAGATGCTTTTGCATACGTACGTGCTCACGGCCGTCCCGATCTCTTTGTTACATTTCCCTGTATCCCGTCTTGGAAGGAGATTACCGATGAGTTAATGCCAGGTCAGAAACCAATTGACAGATACGACTTGGCAGCGAGAGTATTCAGATTAAAAGTACAGAAACTTATAGGTGTCATTACCAAAGGTAAAGTATTTGGCGACGTGCAATGTTATATGTATTCCATCGAATGGCGAAAAAGGGGGCTGCCACATGTTCATATTTTGATTTTTCTCAAGGAAAACCTACGACCAACCCACATTGACAATCTGATTAGAGCTGAAGTTCCTGATCCTACAGAAGATAAGGAGTTGCACGATACTGTGGTTAAAAACACGATGCATGGTCCCTGTGGCACTCGTAACTCTACGTCACCGTGTATGAAGGAGGGAAAATGCACTAAAAACTACCCGCGCTCACTTATAAAAGACACTATCCACATTGAACAGGGTTATCCGTTATACAGACAAAGATCACCTTACACGATAATATACATGATGACCAATAGTTCTGCGAATGCGCAATATTAGCACCAAAAAATGAAACGGTCACTACAATGAATGAAAATATTTTGGCTGAAGTTATGAGAGAAACTACTGAATATTTATCTGTAGACACAGTGCTTGAAACTTCTCATAAATTGAAAATAAAAGTAGGGGTTCCGGTGATGCTCATGCGTAATCTCGATGCCCCTAGACTGTGTAATGGTACCAGGCTGCGTGTCACTCAGCTTGGGCGGAATATTATTAAAGAAACTATTTTAACTGGCGCAGCAAAGGGTACTCATTCCTCGGATTCCAATTATTCCAACAGACCTCCCATTTCAATTTAAAAAACTTCAATTTCCTATAAGGGTTTCATTTGCCATGACCATTAATAAAGCACGAGGCCAAACTCTAAGGATTGCCGGAGCACACTTGGAAAAACATTGTTTTTCGAAGAATTTATTAATCCTATTTCATAGATCATCTAAGTGTATTTTCCAGTTTAAATCTTGATCTATGAATACACCCAAGAATTTGGTTTCAATTACTTCTTTTAGGCTGTCAATATTAATTTTAAAATTATATTGGGCATGTTTTTATTTATTAAATTGGGCGTAAATAGATTTATCTAAATTAATTTTTAATTTATTTAATATTGTAATTGTATAATTTTGTCAATAGTGTTATTAATTTCAATTTCATGGTTAGATTTTGATTTTTATCAGATTTCACCATAATTGAGATGTCGTCTGCAAATAATATAAATTTATGATTAGTCACTAGTGGCATGTCATTTACATATAATAAAAATAAAATAGGACCTAATACACTTCCTTGAGGGACACCACGTTTGTTTACCCTAGTGTTTGAATAGTAGGAACTAAGTATATTCTCATTTAATTTATCTTTGACAACGTATTGTTTTCGATGACTTATATATGACGAAATCCACTGCAGTGCAACTCCTCTTATTCCAAGTATTTCTAACTTTTCCAATAATGTGTCATGCGCTACGAAGTCAAAAGCTTGCGACAGATCGAAAAATAGTCCTGTTGTTAATTTGTTATTGTTTAAGTTACTCAGAATATTGCTCACAAGAGTAAATATTGCTTGTGTTGTTGATCTGTGCTTTTGAAATCCAAACTGATATTTAGATATTATTTTATATTTGCTACAAAAGTTAACAAGTCTCTTGAGTATACATTTCTCGAAAACCTTTGACAGTATGGGAATAAGTTTTACCGGTCGATAGTTTTTGACATCCTTTTTAATGTCAATGAAATAATTGTTAAAAGCATTCGCTATGCCAGTGGGATTTATCAGTAGGTACTTGTTTATCTAATTGTATTTTAGAAATATTATTAATACCTGAACTTGCATTTCCAAATTCATGATTAACAATCGACCATGTGGCTCTGCATTTGTTCTTGCTATGTTTAATAAAATTCATGTTAGTATTCATTTTTGATTTATAAATACACTTTTTCAATAACTTTGAGTTTTTTATATATCACGTTTTATTGGATAATGTTTTGTTCTTGCAATAGTGATATAGCAAAAATCTTTTAGTTTTGCAAATATTTCTGAGATCCTTACTTATCCATGTTTGCAGAAAAGCCTTGCCGCCAAGCGATTTGTCGTGTTCCGGCATGATGTCTGGTGAAGCCGTACGGAGGACGGGTCTGAGCAGTTGTGTTGCGATGTGTGCCGGGTACGATGCGCTTAATGTTGTTGTGTTGGGAGTTTGGTCGTGGAGGTTCTTCAGATCAATCTCCCTTTGGCGCAGCATCGTTGGTCGTGTTGTTGGGTTTAACATTGCATCACCTCGTTCAACTGCCGTCTTCCTTTCTATTCGCTCAGTTTTTCTGAGTGAATAGGCTCTTAATAAACTGGCGCACTTTACCATCAACGATCGCATCATTGCTGACCATCAGGCGGGATTGCGGTCAAGCGCTAGTTTATAATTATTAAAAAAAAAGAAATGATTAAGATTTATTCATCTTTATTTTTATGTTTGGTGAGCACAAATTAAATAGTAAGCATAAAAAATCACGGAATATATTGAAAGCTAGATTGATTTTCCCTGGTTTCATAGTATTTATATTGAAGTCACCAGCAATAACTACTTTCAGACTTGACCCATGTTTTTAAGTAATTTCCACATCAATAGATCCAACTTATTCAGAAATACATTAGGGTCAGACGTTGGTGTTCTAAAAACACATACAATAACTAATTTATGCAATGTGATTTCAATGCCACAGGCCTCAAAGACTTTATTAAATGGGTGAATATTTTTAAAGCATGCCAGCTCATTACAAGTAATGCCCTGTTTTGCGAGTATACAGGTACCCCCTCTCTGTTGGTCCCTACTAAACGCAGCAGCCAAAAAAAGTTATTGATTTTGAGGTGCCTTTCGTTTCCAGCTCGCATAAAAGTATCAGAAAAACATAAAATATAGGGTTCATTACTCGCGTCTCGTAATTCTAGCAACGTTAGTTCGAAAATTTCTTTTTTCGATATAAATGCTGACAATCTTTTGATGAAATACTTTAAAAGTTTGTAACCTACTACTGTTTTTCACGAAAAAAATTATTCCTGTCTATAAACTTACAAGTAGTATGGTATGGTGTTCATTTTTGCTGAAATGGTGTTGTTAATATCTGGTGTACTTGTGGCATCGTACTCAGACTGTGTTCAAGTTTTCTGTGCACGTATAAAGATCTCGTGAAGGTTTCCTGATGCATTCTGAAGTTTATGCTGAATTTCGTAGTATATAATTCGTCTATTGCCTTGGATCAAACTTTTCACTGTTAGCATGTTTTTTTTTTCTGTAACAGCCGTCAAAGGGTCACTACTTCTTTCTTCATCACCCAAAGTTAGTCGACCTCGCTTAAATTCATTAAACCACGGATACACGGTTGCCTTCGAAGGGCCTTCGTCCATGAATTCCATTTGAAGTCTATTGTACGATTGATCTGGTTTCAAGCGACATTTGAAATCATAAAAAATCGTAGCGCGAAAATGGTTTCGACACAAATCCATTTTTCAAAGAGACACGATCATTTTAATTAGATCGGAAAAATGTGGAGGGAAGTTTTGATTTTACTTCCCTATTATTAGTTACTGGCGGCGCACCCAGGCTTCGCACGGGTGCATGTATTATACATATAAACCTTCCTCTTGAATCACATATTTAAAAAAATCGCATTAAAATCGGTTGCGTAGTTTTAAAGATTTAAGCAAACATAGGAATATAGAGACAGAAAAAGCGACTTTGTTTTATACTACATAGCGGCCGCCCGCAGTTCCGCCCACGTGGATGTCGGTTACCGCTGCAAAACGTGAATTAAAATATATTTGTAAGAATTGTGGGTTTTAGCCTGATGGTGGTAAAAGGGTGCTCTGGAGTCCTACCACCATCTTTGGGACCCAAGTCAACCCCACCTGCCAGACGGTGCACCTGCTAACTAACGAACGGGGCACTGACGCCGGCTTTCCCTCCGGGGTTGAGTGGTCAGACGGCAGTCGCACTTGTAATAGCAAAACAAGGCAATCAACAACAACAGACAGGAATATAAGAGATGCACATGTCACAGCTAAGGCGCCTCCGTACAGGAGCCTCGGCCGACTCCTGCGACCTGTGGGCTAGGGCTACCTTGTTAGAAGTGGACACGACTGAAGATGTGAGCCCAAGCCAAGAAAATCCATTTCGCGTCTGGGAACGTTGGTACGCTAACTGGTTGCGCGGCGGTGATGCCGAAAGGACGTTGTTCTGGACCCAGTTCGATGGATTGTAAATACTATATATTATTTGTAAATACAACCTTAAGTGATAAAATTATGTCAATGAGATTTGTTGCAGATTACGCCAGCCACTTAAGAGGGGACTCTAGTGCCGAAGAATTTGAAAAACATGAAACATATACCTCAATTCCGATTCCGTTGTTAGGACCGCTGTTGGTGACACTAAACCCTTCCCGGTCACCGTAAGAGTCCACCAAGGTTCCGTCCTTAATCCGTTCCGGTTATGTATGCTGACGATATTGCGCTGGCGGACGCGGACATGGACACGAATCGGTTGGTGCGGCGTGTGAATGTGTGGAAGGACTTGCTCGAGAACAGAGGTCTGAAACTCAATGTGGCGAAGACCGTGTATATGGCTAGCAACACGACAGATCTCATGTCTGTGCGCATAGGCGGTGACATGGTCGGATGCACAGATCAGTTTAAATACTTGAGGTCTGTAGTCCGCGCGTCCAGCGACATTGATTGCGACGTCTGGGCACGTATTTCCGCAGCTTGGGCAAAATGGCGTGAGGTTGTCCCGCGCGTTTACCTGTCGGTGTCGTTTTTGAACCCAAAATACCGGTTAAGCTAAAGGGGCAGGTCTATAAGACCATCATTAGACCTGTTCTCCGTATGGCAGTGAGGCGTGGCCTGTTTTTGAGCGACACAAGCAGGAGCTGCGTGTCACGGAGATGAATATGCTGCGGTGGATGTGTGGAGCTACGCGGAAGAACCACATCAGGAGCTCCCGCATCCATGGCAGTCTTCATGACCGTGACATAGTGGACAAACTGCAGGACGGTCGCCTACGTTGGTACGATCACGTCGTTTGAAAACGGCATGTTACGCGGGTCACAAATGTCGCTTGTGCCAGGCCGGAACAAGCGGGGTAGACCAAAGAAGTGCTGGCTTAACGTTGTAAGAGTTGACATAGGTGCCAACAATCTCACACCACAGAATGCTAAAGAACGCGCGAAATGGAGGAAATTGAGCAAGAAAGCGAACCCCGGGCTCCAACGCGAAAGCCGTGGAGGCAACCGGAATAAACGCTAAGATGATGATGATGATGGTGGTAAAAGGCTACCAATGAGATGATATACGTAGTCATTCAATTTTAAAAGTGGGTATATAATTACCTAGCCTTATTTCTTTTGTGTCAAAAGAAGTAATTAGAAACAGACTATTGTATTTACGTAGTACCTAAAGGCTGTATCTGACATCGACGCACAAACGAGTACCATGGATCCAGTACATGATTCTGAATCCCCCAGTGGTGGAAATTTGCGTCGGGATTTTCCCGATTTAAAAAAAAAATTTAGTTTTTTCACTTTAGACTGTTCATAATTGCTATACTTTTATAACCCAATAAAATTTTAAAGTAAAAATTAATTATTTCGTTAATTACACAAAAAAACGCAATGTGAACAATACTAGAAAAACTATCGTATCTGCTGATTTAATAGAGTTCGCATCATAGGTCAACGTCATACCTAAAAACATGCATGGCGGCACGCTTGCAACGTTCTAAGGCCGAGTCGACACTTTTTTAAAACACTGTTATTTCTGTAACCGCTCATTAACGACATAAATGATTATCATAATTTTGTTAGTGGCGTGCAGTGTAGCCTTTTCACGAAGTTAGCGTTACGATATCAAATACAGCCTGTATATTTGCTAAAAAAAAAATGACCAGATAATGGATGGTTATTAGTTAGAAGATTTTTTATTTGGTTGTGGCGGCTCCTGAAGGTTAGGAAGACAAACTTTACCTGAAGCACAGCACATATCATTAGTGGTATGTGCTGTTCGTCCGCCCATTTCTTGGCAGAGCAGTTAGAGCAGATCTTATTCATAACTCCGATTTGGGCTGACGCTTGTTGTGCACAATCAATCTGCGGATCATATCTGAAAGCCAGTCTGTTGCTGTTTGCTAAAATTCGATTGCGAACTCTATTTGATAGTGGACAACTGCTGTCTCTCTCCCTGAGCTCTAAGTCGCTGCAAAGGCTCGGCAACTGAAGGGGTTCTTACATTTTGTTAATGAAGACGTTGGAAACGCTCCAGCCTCGACTCGACCTAACTCAGAGATTCTCAGACTTTGTTGTGCAAGGCGTTGCAAACGTTGGACACTCGACTCTCGTGTGCGTACCTGAGAGTTTCTCCGGTTTTGTTCAGCAAGCCGTTATAAAAGTTAAGGTGAAGATTCTCCCATACGAAGCATTTTTGGTGTCCGTGCTTGAGAACTATATTTAGAAAGTTGAGACCTGGCTCTCTTAGTCATTTTCAAATGTTTAAGAATATGTTAATAGCGTGTAATATTCTAGTTCTGAGAAGGACTGATGTTTAGCCCTGAATAAAACTGTTGTTTAGCCTTGAAAAGTACTGTTCGACGGGTCCCAACAACAAAGTCCTATCTTCAATATTGTCTTGTTGCAGTGCGAAGCAATAAAGTTACGCGAATCTATTAAAATGAAAAAATAAAGAAAATGAATAGACATTTAGTGTAAAGGGTATTTTCTTTCACCATAATTTTCTATAAATTTTATTTATTTTTGCAACTTAATAGATTCGAGTAATTTTATTGCTTCACACTGCAACTAGACAATTTTGTAGATAGGACTGTGTTCTTGAGACCCGTCGTGTTGTTAGCCCTGAAAAGAACTGTTGATTAGTGCTGAGAAGAACTTTTGCGTAGGTACTACACCTACCCAAAAGTTAAGAAAGAAATTTAAAAAAAATCGTACAAAAATTACATAGAGTACCATAATTTGTAATTTGTTGTTTTTAAAATGGATCATTCATGTAATGGGTATTTATTTGGCTTCATGCACAACCGCTGCGTAGGGAGCCGACCTTGC
Source organism: Sesamia inferens (assembly GCA_037179545.1). NCBI lineage: Eukaryota > Metazoa > Arthropoda > Insecta > Lepidoptera > Noctuidae > Sesamia > Sesamia inferens. The sequence continues at coordinate 8,564,492 of CM073929.1, read as the reverse complement.
GTCTGAGCCGCGCGGGGGACCTTCCTCATAGATATAAACTCTCGCAACGGGCCGTGCAGCAGAAATCGTAATATTTTAAGTTCGATTGTTGGGCCTCACTAGACACAGATAGGTATAGTGACTTCTTTGTAGATATTTATAAGATCGAAAATTAATTAGAACATTTTGTGGTTTTATATTTTATAGTTTAGCCAATGTACGCAAAATAAGTAACTTTTCTGGTTGATTTTTTACAGCTTGTGTTCAAAAAACCCAATTATCTTACGGAAATCTATTTTTTTTCCCACAATAAAATATAGCTTATGTTCATCATTTTTTTCATCATCATTTCAGCCGAAAGACGTCCACTGCTGGACATAGGCCTCCCCCAAGGTTCTCCACGACGACCGGTCCTGCGCCTCCCGCATCCAGCGGTTTCCCGCGACCTTCACCAGGTCGTCGGTCCACCTTGTCGGGGGCCTACCCACGCTACGTCTTCCGGTGCGTGGTCGCCACTCGAGAACCCGTCGGCCCCATCGGGCATCGGTCCTACGGGCAATGTGTCCAGCCCATTGCCACTTCACTGTTGCAATTCTTCGGGCTATGTCGGTTACTCTCGTTCTTCTGCGGATCTCCTCATTCCTGATTCGATCGCGCAGTGAAACCCCAAGCATAGCCCTCTCCATTGCCCTTTGAGCGACTTTGAGCCTTCTTATAAGGCCCATTGTTAGCGACCACGTCTCAATTCCATAAGTCATCACTGGCAACACACACTGGTCGAAGACTTTTGTCTTGAGACACTGCGGTATTTCGGACGAGAAGATTCTACGTAGCTTCCCGAAAGCAGCCCAGCCGAGTTGGATTCGACGATTGACCTCTTTCTCGAAGTTGGACCTTCCTAACTGGATAGTTTGTCCCAGGTACACGTAGCTGTCAACAACTTCGAGAACAGAGTCTCCAATCTTTATAGGAGTCGGTACAACATGGGCATTAGACATGACTTTCGTCTTGCCCATGTTCATTTTAAGACCGACTCGCTTGGAGGCCCTACTGAGGTCTTCGAGCATTGTACTCAGGTCCTCCGCGGTCTCAGCCATGACTACGATATCATCAGCAAACCGAAGGTGTGTCATGTACTCGCCATTGATGTTGATGCCCAGTCCTTTGCAGTCCAGAACCTTGAAGACATCCTCCAATGCAGCGGTGAACAGTTTCGGAGAGATAACATCTCCCTGTCTGACACCACGCTGCAGAGGTATTGGTTTCGAGGTCTGGTCCTGTATTCGGACTGACATGGTGGCGTTTTCGTACAAACCCTTCAGCGCTTCAATATATCGATAGTCTACTTGGCACCGCTGGAGAGACTGCAGTACAGCCCAGGTCTCGATCGAATCAAAGGCTTTTTCGTAGTCCACAAACGCCAAGCAAAGGGGTAGGTTATACTCCTCGGCCTTCTGTATAACCTGCCGCAGCGTATGTATGTGGTCTACTGTGCTGTAGCCTTTTCGGAAACCGGCTTGTTCGGGCGGCTGGAAGTCGTCAAACCTGCAGGCGAGACGATTTGTGAGGACTCTTGAAAACAACTTATAGACATGACTCAGAAGTGAGATGGGTCTGTAGTTTTTCAAAAGGGTGTTGTCACCCTTTTTGAAAAAGAGTACCACCACACTTCTGTGCCATGCCTGTGGCGTTTTTCCCTTATCTATGACGGAATTAAATAACTTCTGAAGGGCCCTAAGGATCGGTTCACCACCCGCCTTCAGTAGCTCTGCCGTTATTCCGTCATCGCCTGGCGCCTTGTTGTTTTTAAGCTGTTTCAGAGCCAATCGAATCTCCTGCAGGCTGACGTCCGGGATATCTTCAGTGTAGTGTCGGGTTAATCTTGCTCTAGGGTCTTCAGCAAGATTTAATGCGGGTCTTGTCGTTGAAGTATAGAGCTGTCCATAGAAATTCTCGACTTCCCTCAAAAGCTCGGGCCCGGACGTTAAGATCTTGCCGTCGTCAGTCTTCAGCTTGCTTAGCCGGCTATGCCCAATAGTCAGATCTCTAGCGAAAACTTTAGAGCCTCTGTTTCGCTCTATAGCCTCCGTTATACGCTCGGTATTATACCGACGTAGGTCGCGCTTCAGAGACTTTGAGATCTGCTTATTGAGCTGCCGGTATCTGCAAGCATCACTTGACGAACGCAAAATCATCTCACGTCTGTCCTCCATGAGCTCGAGAGTGTAGTCCGAGAGCTTTTTAGTTCTATTTGTACGGCGGGTCCTAAAATACTTAGTCCCGACCGTACGGACAGCTTCTACAAACCCGTCATTATATTCGTCCACGTCGCCACTTAGGCATTCGAAGCGATTTTGGAGCTCGAGCTGGAAACCCTCGGAGTTGTGGATCTGAATGGGTGCTGGCCGGAGCGTGGACTTCATCAGGCGAGATCTTTCGGACACTATGTTCAGATTCAATGTGCCTCTGACCATACGGTGATCGCTGCCGCATTTGAGCGAGTTGATCACTGAGACATCATTGAATATGTGCCTTTTTGTCGTCAAAATGAAGTCTATCTCATTCTTAGTGACCCCGTCGGGACTGATCCAAGTCCACTTTCGCTGTTCACGCTTTTTGAAGAAGGAGTTCATCATAAAGAGTCCCTCCTTCTCCATGAAGCCAGCTAACATGTGGCCTCGGTGGTTCCGACGCTCAAATCCAAAATTTCCCAGTCCGAGCTCTTCACCACTCCGTTTACCAAGTTTAGCGTTGAAGTCCCCCATGATAACGCTGTAGTGAGTTTTAGAGCTATGTATGGCTTTAGAGATGTCCTCATACATAGTCTCTACTTCATCGTCGGAGTGTGTCGTGGTCGGGGCGTATACCTGAATGACCTTCAGCGAATACCGTTTGGTTATTCTGAGTATCAGGAACGCCACCCTGGTCGACACACTCTCGATCTTCACTACATTGTCGACAAGGGACCTGTGGACGAGGAACCCGACACCACCTTGGGACTGATGGTCGCCCTCCCGGAAATAGAGCAAGTTACCGGATTTAAGGATTATCGAGTCCTCACCCTCTCTTCGGACTTCAGATAATCCCAGGACACCCCATCGCAACTTGCTCAATTCTTCCTCCAGTTCAATAACCCTCTCGTCGGTCCGCAGTGTGCGCATGTTTAGTGTTGCCAGGTCGATCCGTCGTTGCTTGTGGTAGCCGGATCTCTTCCGGAGATTCTTCGCACCCCTTGCCCCGCCGTTACCTTGGCCGCTACCACAATGACCAGGAATAGCGGAGCTGCCGGGGACTAGGGGCCTTGGCTTAGTCGTGTGCAACATTTGGGGGGGGTTTGCCATAATCCCCACGCTTGGCAGGCGGGTTGGGGATCGCAGGATTTCATATTCCACAGAAGAAGCGCTGCTGCCCGCTTCCCTGGTGAGAGTTCCCTTAGTCGCCTCTTACGACACCCACGGGAGGATATGGGTTGGTACTATTCTAAGCCCGGTACCACACGGGGCTTATGTTACTCGTGAATAATGTAGATTTCGAATAGTGAAAGATTTTTTGAAAATGGTCCAGTAATTTTTGAGCCTATTCATTACAACCAAACAAACAAAGTTTTCCTCTTTATAATATTAGTGTAGATAAATAATCACATTTTTAAATAAATTGTAACTGGCCAGTTTCTCATACATAAAATAAATTTGTTGCAGTATACTTTCTGAGTGACCTGGTATTTATCTGAATATCTGTAAACTATTTATACTATTAAAATATGAAAAAAGATATGAAACACAACAAAAGTGTCATATAAGCCAAAATCATTATACATCACGTGGTAGCTCCCAGTGAACGAATAAGATGTCCTTAAGGCAAAGCAATGGTAATCGTTGGTCGTGTTGTTGGGTTTAACATTGCATCACCTCGCTTAACTGCCGTCTTCCTTCCTATTCGCTCAGTTTTTCTGAGTGAATAGGCTCTTAATAAACTAGCGCGCTTTACCATCAACGCTCGCATCACTGCTTACCATCAGGCGGGAATGCGGTCAAGTGCTAGTTTATAATTATTAAAAAAAAAAAAAAAAATCTGCCTCCTAAACCACGTATTTCCTGTATCTCAAAAAATCAAAAAATCAAATCAAAATCAAATTTATTAGAGCTTCAAATTATTTGACATTAGTTGTTGATTGGAGCCTCCTGGTAAGCAAATAATGCCTGTGTTAGGAGACTCCGCTCTTCCACAGCAGTATACAACTTTTTCGAAACCTTATGTAGTACATATAATTAACATGCAAGTATATGTGCGTGTGTGTGTGCGTGCGTGTGTGTGTGTGTGTGTGCGTGTGCGTGTGCGTGTGCGTGTGCGTGTGTGTGAGTGAATGCGTCCGTGCGTGCGTGCGTGCGTGCTTGTATCATTTTGTGTGGTTCAATAGTTCCTCAGTGTCTGTGTAATTTAGTGTCTTTATCCAATTTGTTAACATTTTTTTACAGTCATGTAACTTTTTATTGTATATATATATATATGTTTATTGATCCTATTATAGAGTTGGCATGATAGTGTACCATATTGAATCGCAGCAAATTTAGTTTTTGTTTGTGGAACTTGTGCTATAAGATCTCTTCGCCTTCTTGTTAATCTATCAGGATCATATGGTATATTCTTATGTTTTTTTAGAACAGTGTTTATGATATATATCTTTCTAACAGAAAGCAATCCACTATCCCGATAGAGTAATTCAGTAGGGTATGAGATCCTTTTGAAATACATTATTTTTATAACAGCACGTTGTCCTCTTTCAACATGTATAAACTTTGATTTTGCTGCGCCGCCCCATATTGGGATGCAGTAGGCTATAACAGATTGTGCTATAGAGATGTATATTTCATTTAACAAATTTCTGTGGGCGCCTGATTTCTTATTTACATCTGTTGGCAAAATGTGTCTTAAGGTTTTAAAAATCCACCCCAGTTTTCTAATCCGTCCCGTGACATGTTCAATATGAGAGTACCATGATAATTTGTGATCAATTATTACACCTAAGTATTTTGTTTCCAGAACTTTATTAATATTGGGACAATTACAGTTATTATTCATAGGTTGATCACATGAGTGTACTTTGATGTTGAACACTTCATCTGGTTGTGATTTTCTATAGATGCAGAAGCATATGTAATTAGTTTTTGAAGTATTTAATGTGAGAAGATTGCCATCAAGCCAAGACGCAATTTGGAACATACCCAACTCTGCCTTAATTTTAACGTCAGACCAGCTATGTCCATGAAAGACAACAGCAGTGTCATCGGCGTAGGAGAATATGTTTGCGTTTTCAACTTTTAGGTTACAAAGGTCATTTATATAAGCTAGAAAAAGTGTGGGACCCAGGACACTACCTTGCGGTACGCCAAATGACACATCAGCATCATCACTAATGTGCCCTCCAATCTTAACCCTCTGTTTTCTGTTAGTTAAGTAATCTGTAAAGAATTTGAGAGGAGTTCCTCTTATTCCGAATTTGGAATCCAGTTTATTCACAAGGGTGGGAACGGAAACGGTGTCAAATGCTTTTTTTAGATCTAGAAATACCGTCAAACATTTCTCTCCTCTGTCTAGATGATCAGTTACTAACGAAGTGAGAGCTCCAACTGCATCTTCGGTGGAAACTCCCTGTCTAAAGCCAAATTGCGTTGGGGATATCATTTTAAACTTATTCAAGTAAGCTACTAATCTACTATTGACTAATTTTTCTATTACCTTGGATAAGGCTGGCAACACCGAGATAGGCCTATAATTATTGACATCGTTTCTGCTCCCCCCCTTGTGGACCGGCGTAATAACAGATTGTTTCAGAGGAGCGGGGAATACTCCGTCTCTAAAGCACAGGTTAGCTAGATGGGCAATGACAGGGGTCAGTTCTTTATGAAAGTATTTTAAGAATTTTGTTGAAATACCATCCCATCCAGAAGCACTATTAGCCTTCAAGTTCCCAATGATTCTTTCTACTTCCTCAATGTCAGTATCTAAGAGCACAAATGAGTTGGTTTGTGTATGTAAATTGTTGCGTTGATCATAAGTGCTGCTATTATTTCTAGGCTGTATTTGTTCAGCTAATGCTTTTCCTATGTTCGCAAGATAGGTATTAACAAAGTTAACCGACTCAGTTGGAGTTGTTTTAATATTTATCAATTCTGTACTTTGGTTTTTAGTTTTGTTCGTATATGTAATTGTTTTTATATTTTTCCAAAGAAATTTTGTGTTAGATACTGAATTAGCTAGTAATTCTCTTTCATATTTTCTTTTTAGTTTTTTAATAAGGTTGTTACAGTAGTTTCTATATCGGTTATACGTGATTTTGAGAATTTCATTATCTGGGTCAGCGCGCGATTTTTTTTGTAATTTATTACGATTTCTTATACAACGGAGTATTCCCGAGGTTATCCACGGTTTTATGATACGTTTGTTGTTGGGAATATTTCTAATTGTAGTATTATTCTTAATCGTTTCTGTAAGTTTTTTTATAAGTAGATCAGTTAGTGCAATAGGATCATTGCAGGACATTAATTCGTGTATGTTATTTCCTTGTAAGTAGTTTAATGCTTGCTCAAAATTCAGGGTGGCAACATTTTTATGTACAGTTTCCTTATTTTTTGTTTTCGATAGTGATAAAAATATAGTGAAATGGTCCGTGATGGAAGTCTGTAATGTAGCGATTGATGCATAATTTTTATTCCGATTAATTCGTGTCATGAAATGGTCTAAGCAATTTTGTTCTCTGGTAGGTAGTGTGTGACCCGGCATTATACCATAACCTGACAAAGTATTAAGGTAATTGAGGCGGTTATTTCGCTCACTGAGCGCCTCAGTATTTTTAGGCCTAATGTTAATATTTATATCCCCAGCTATTATTACGTTTTTCTGCAAGTTTATGTAATCTAGTTGTGAACAGAGCGAGTCTAAGAAGTTGTTTATATTTGTGTTTGCCGGCGAACGATATATGCATAACACAGACATATTAAAAATATCTACCCGAAGACACGAGGCCTGGAATAACTCTATTTCTTGTATTTTTGGTTTTATTTTATTTTTCACATAAACAACCACCCCATCATTCTGATTGTATTGACGCGCCGTGGCATAGGACTGATAATTAGCTAGTTGTGGTATAGGTTTATTAATATTTAATCTACATTCCGTTAGTATGATCAAATCCATATCAATGTTAAGTGACGATAACATAACAACAAAATCATCAAAATTGCAGTAGATGCTCCTTATGTTCTGAGCAAGCATAGTTAAATCATTTTTATTAACACAAATATGACTAGACAGATTAGAAGGATCACATTCGATTGAGCTTGATATTTCAATTTGATCTATATCGTTAACTGTTTGAATTGTATTATTCATATCGAAAATTTCCAAGTAGAATGTAGTGGCGTCTCGAACGTAAAAAAAATACCCCCGATTAATAAGCGAATGTAGTCCATTATTATAGTAACAAAAAGTGGGTATATGTATAATATTATTGTAAATGTTGCTTGACTGGGTATTACTAGTTCGTTCAAAGTATAAAATATGTTAAAATATGCTTTCAAAAACAGACTCTGAGACGTATATGTGTATTTAGTGACCTGTGTTTGTGTTTTGTATAATGTGGCTATGTGTGAGTAAGTAAATAGTGTTGAACATGAATGAGAGTAAGTGTTTGTGTGAGTACTCAGTTTTCTATAACATGCAAAAAAGTATATTATTACTATTTCATTAAAATTACACAGTGCGAATTGCAAACAAACATTTGGTAAGAAAAAAATCAATAAGGTACTCAAATAAATGTAAACTAATAGTATAATTGTGTACCCTCGTAGTGCAAAGACACAATAACAAGCGATTAGTCATACTTTCTGCAATAGCTGCTGTATTTGTGCCTCGCTATTAATAATTATAGTCGCAGCCTGGTCATCTTGCTTTACGAGTACTTTGCCGTACGCAGTCCAGCAATACTTGTATGCGCCAGATTTTTTTAAGTCACGGGCGAGGAAATATAAGCGAGAGCCCTTGGAGGTTAAGTGCTCCGCCAGGAATATCGGTGTATCTTCATGCGTTTTAAAGCCTAGATGCTTGCAGCATAATTTGGTCTTATGTCTGATGTTAAAATTCTTAGCCATTTTTAGAATATCGTCTTTGAGGAGTGTAGATCCTGTTTCGACAACTATGGGTGTATTATAGTTCTGTTTGTTTCCACGCACCCTATAAATGTCCTTGATGTCATTTTTAATTATGGAACAATCAATATTCTGAGAAAGATTCATCACCATTTCCATTAAGTCCTGCCTAGACTCACCCGCAGTTTTAGGCACATTTTTTATCACGAAATTAGCCTTACGACACCCCGTTGCCAGTTCCTCAATTTTATGCTCCAGAGTTGTGATATACTTCTTATCTTCTTTTGACTGATTTTCCAGGCAGGAAATTTTCTTTTCGAGGTCTAGGTTCTGTGACGAGAGCAGTTTAATAGTATCTTGTATGTTAAGATTTGTTTCCTGGATTTCTTTCAGAGTTAAAGAGACTTGTTTTATCTCATGTTCGTGTTTGGTCATAAATGCAGCCATCATTTCCTTTATTTCTCTTTTGAAATCATCTAATTGTTCAGCAAATAAGATGTCCTCCCGGCTTCTTTTTGTTCTCTGGAATACGTAACGAGGGGGCGAGATGTTGGCATTATTGCTTATATGGTCAATCTCTGACTCCGAGACAGATTTATTCATCGGAGAAGCCATAGTGTAATATATTATAGAACATACAAGATAGCAAAACCCAAGAAAGTATCTTAGGAGACATGATAATATTACAAAAGAAAACATTCTTACTAATGTTTAATTACTTACATAGTTGTTCCCAAATTTTGGAATAGTAAACTCCGAAGAAGTAACACACGAAATAAAATTTAAAATCAGAATTGTCAAAACCAACATAATACACCAGTATATGCTGTACATGTTGTGTTAAATATGAATTTAATAGTAACATAATTTGTAATTTGATGATTTTAAAATGGATCATTCATGTAATGGGTATTTAATATAAATTTTGATGTGCAATCACCTATCCAATATTGCTCTGTTTAATAAGCATAGTAAAAGATGAGTTTAGAAAATTATTATTAAATTTCTTCCTTTATCTTTTAACAGTTTGATGACAGTAATCGTGCCTGATGGTGAGTATAGATAGTTCAATCCACGAAGACACGCCCCACTATTTCTCCTAACCGTTTATAGTATATGTGTGCAAGCTTCCGTCAATGTTTGAGTGTTATCCGTACACAATAATTATCTATGAGTGCACACCCATACTACAATAAATTGACTAATCAGGAGAGAGCGTCATGGTCAAAGTGAAAGATGCTCTACTTCAATTTTATACTCTTTACCCGACTGCAAGGAAAATTGAGGTGTGGATATTTTATGTGATTATTAGTTAATATACGATTATAATACCATTTTTATATAATAATAGGAGGTAATTAGAGACATAAATGAAATACGTGAAAAAGTTTTATGGAACTTTTTTTATTGAAATAAAAATCGTCAATCACTAGTTTCAGAAATGTCTGATTCAGATTCTGAAGTATCACTGACATTTATAATAAAATTGAAATCAAGATCACAGTGTCTCATGTATTCGTCTTCTATTTTTTCCACGTGCTGACAAGTATTGAACCAGACATCTTTATTTACTCGATCAAATGCTTCATTTAAAATGGGCATAATCGAAGTGTAGTTTTGATTGATATTGCGGCTAGCAACGTCGTTTTTTACAATACCCCAAATGTTTTCGATTGGATTTAACTCTGGGTGATAAGGAGGCAGCCGAAGCACTTTGAATCCATATTCCTTTAATAATTCGTCAACTCTGTACTTGCGGAAGTTTTCTTTGTTTTTTAATATAAGGTCATAAAGTTCAGGCTTTTTGTAGGTTGGTACAAAATGGATATTTTTTGCATTCAGTCAAGTCTGCATGTCTAATTTGTTGGAGTTGGATGTGGGTATTTTTTCCGAACTAGTATTGTGATAGGCTGCATTATCCAAGACTACCACGGCATCATTTGGGAGATTTGGTATTAGTTTCTCCTTAAGCCACTTTAAGTAATTATCCGAGTTCATATTATCGTGGTAGTCTCCGGATTTGATCTCTGCTCTGTACGTTAACAACGCATTTGGTACGAAACCCTCAGCACTTCCGGCATGTACTATAATTATGCGCACACCCTTTGTTAAATTTTGTTTCATTGCTGTTTTAGAGCCTTTGTCGGCCCAAGATTTTTTTTGCACGTGGTTGGTATGAATATATGATTCATCTGTGTACACTATAGGTCTACCTGCATTACGAAAAGATTTTACCTGTTTTAAATATTTCAATCTTAACATTTGAATATCATGTTTTTCGGTTAGGAGCTTCCTATTATTCTCAGTTTTTCTCCATTTATAACCAAGCTTAAGTAACAATGTTCTTAGGGTGGTTCTACATCCATTAAATTGTATACGGTCTTTCAAAATAGTATTAAGTCGTGATAATGTTGGAAATTGATGATGTTCTTTATGGCAGTTTTGGATAGTTCTTCGGACTACACCAATATCAAATTTGTCTAAATTAATTTTTCGTGGTCTTACCCTTCTCTTCTTCATAGGTGATGTAAAAATAGAAGCACTTCTGCCTGCTAAATTCGAATGCGACGTACTCGCTTCATTTTTAGAATCAATATCCATTCCCGTAGTCGGCTCTGTTGTACGCTCTTCACTTTGGACTACAGAAACTATCGCATCCGTCTCCATAGTTATATTAGACTCCATAGTAGATACTGTAGTTTGCTTTATTGTCTCAGTATAAGCCTTTCTTTCGCGTAGAATTCTAGTCACTGTGCTTTCAGATATTTCAACAGCCTGTGCGGTTCTCCATCGAGCATCAGTGAGTTTTTCTGCAAAATTTTGACTTGCTTCTTTTTTCATGAAATCGTAAACTTTAGAAATAATTTCTCTTGCCTACAATTAAAAAAAAAATAAAAAGAAATAACATTAGTCTTACTTTTATATATAAAATGAAGTCTAGTTAGTAAAATTTAATTTTGAATTAAACTACTTTTCTTTTATTATTTTATGTGTTTCGTAACAATAATTTACATACCTGGCTTTTAAGTACAACACGCTGAGATTTTTTCGACATTTAAAAAAAATATAAAGTAGAGCAACTTTCGTGTCGAGTCTGGATTTTTGAAATACAGGTTGTACTACTTGTGTGCATCGAACCACTGACGGTCCGTGACTGACGCTCGGCGAAAACTCCCCGCGCCCCGCGATCCCCTCAACCTAAAATTGGTGGGGCGCGTCTTCGTGGATTGAACTATCTATAGAGATGCAATCGTACCTTGCCGTACTCTAACCTTGAAGGCACTTAAATTGTAGTCAGACGTAAACATCGCCACTGGCAAATTGTTCTAGTCCCTCAATCATCATCATCATCATCATCATCATCATCTCAGCGTTAATCCCAGTCGCATCCGTAGCTTTTCAGCTTAGGAGCCTAGGCTCCGCTTCACCAGTCTAACTGCTGATTTTGGCTAAACTTCGATATTTTCCGTGAAGCCGTCTGACCTCCACAACCCGAAGGCGATATCTAAGCATTGCAGTTAGACCAATTGTTAGTTTTTGAGGGCTCCAACAACCCGTAACGACTGCCACTAGATATTTGTATGGCAACCGGGACCAACGGTTTAACGTGCTTTCCGAGGCACGACCAGACCACTTCAAATATTCATATTCATGCATACAAATATTTGCACTGTGCGGGGATCGACCCCGCGCCTCCTTGCGCAACGGCCGCGTTTGCTACCGCTACGCCACGGAGGCTGTCAAATCATCAAAAAATGTGTTCTAGTCCCTCGATCTATGCGGTATAAAAGACAAGGTGAAACGCTTTGTCCATATCGTAGTGGTGTTAATAATCTAAGGGTGTGTATGATGGAACTTAAGTCATACATACGCCACGGCGCCCTCATCTTCCGCCTGAGGCAGGTCCTCACTGGACACTATTGTTTCTGGAGCTTCCTGTTCCGAATAAGGCCAGAGGAAACGCCAGGGTGTCACCATTGTTTGGATCTCCCTAAGGACACGGTGGAACACACGGTGGACGTCTGCCCGGCTTGGATAGAGCACGGCCGTGTCCTCGTGGTGGCGATAGGCGGCGATCTCTCGCGTCCGACTCTGGTCCAGGGCATGGTCCGAAGCGAGAGTGTATGGCAGGCCGTCACCTACTTTTGCGAAGCAGTGATGCTGGCAAAGGAGGAGGCGGATCGCGTGATGCATCCCAGCGGCCTCACTAGGCGCCACAGGAGATGGTCGGGAGACAACATCGAACCCCGGCCACCGTAGGCACGGCCTGAGGGCGGTGAGCATTGGGCAGCTGCCGTCCGGTAAGGAACAGGCCAGAGTCGACGGCTCGTTGTGTATCACTCGCGCCTCGAAGAGATGTCAAGACATCGTGACGGGTCACGAAGATCGATGTCAGGGTTTCGGGTTGGTTAAAAAAAAACCGTGGCCTTGTGTGAAGAAACACGGGTGGGCTTTAGTCAGTAAAAGTCTGACACGCCTTTCCGCTTCGCCCAGAGTGGAAGAGGTCATTAGATGATTTCCCATCCCAAAAAAAATCATGTTCACCGCATGGTGCGGCCGCTTCCGCTTGCACGCTCGTTTTGCGTTCATTGTGTTTGTATAGTAATTAAATAATAATAACATTTCCTATACAATTGCAGGTTTTTGGGCTGTCGGAACGGTTAAGTGTACAAATAATATCTATCCATCTTGGTTCCTTTAAAGATGTTAATTGTCACTATTCACAACAATTTACTTAACACTAGATTACACTCGCCTCTTTTTTTACACGAGTACACGCGTGGCGTACTATAGTAGGCCATTTTAAAATGTCAATATGTTGGAATTGGAGAAACTCTCAGGTACGCACACGAGAATCGAGTGTCGAACGTTCGCAACGCTTTGCACAACAAAGTCTGAGAATCTCCGAGTTACGTGCACGAGAGCCGAGGCTGGAGCGTTTCCAACGTTTTCATGAACACAATGTAAGGACCTCTCAGTTGCCGAGCGTTTGCAGCGACTTAGAGCTCAGGCAGAGAGACAGCAGTTGTCCACTAATAGAGTTCGCAATCGAATTTCTGAACGTGGTTCTCATAAAGGTCGCCAGGTGTCGTCAGGTGTCATCTCATCATGGGTGAAATAAAACAAATGTTATTAAAAATGCAACAAGATATGGCACAACAAAAACAAGATATTTTAGATATGAAGGAGGATATAAAAAATACAATAAATAGTAACTTTAACGAGAAATTCACAATTTTAGATCAGAAAAATGCTATCTTGGAGAAAAAAATAGAAGAACAAAGTGTAAAAATAAACAGGCTAGAAAGGCAGATTAGATGGAAAAACTTAGTCATGTTTGGGATAGAAGAATGCGAAAAATCCTACCAAGATTTAGAGGATATGATAATTAATATTATAATTACACACTTTAAATTTTCATGCGACAGAACCCACTTCGAAGCTATCAGAAGACTGGGGAAAAAAGGGGAAAAAATCAGACCAGTAGTAATAACATTCTCCACAGTGGGCTTCAGATTGAATATTATGAAAAATAAATCTTGTTTAAAGAATACGTCATACTATATAAAGGAAGATTATCCTATAGACGTCCTGAACAAACGCAAGGAACTACAAGCTCAGCTGCAAAAGGAAAAAGAAGCAGGTAATATCGCTTTTATAAAGTATGACAAACTAATAGTATTGAATAACATGAAGAGCAACCATCGCCAACAACCAAATAAAAGGAACCTGTCTGAATCCCCTGAGGTGATTCCACCCCATCCAGGAGGCCAGGAAGCTCAACGCGATAACAAACTACCAACGAAGAAAAATAAAGGCTCTAATATGAGAGATTTCATAATTCAAAAACCGAAACTAATCTTTACTCAAACTGATAGTCCTCAAAATCAAGATCACGCAAATATATCTGAGCCCAACTTAGCATAGCAACCACAGTCGGATCCTCTACCCCCCACATATCTCCCACCACGGCTGGTCACCGCGGGAGAGACAGACCAAAACCCTCCAAAGAATAATCGTTCAGAAGAAAAAAACTCCATATATATATGTACACTTAATGTGAGATCATTATCTTCCCCAGAAAAACTGCTAGAATTAAAAACGGCACTCCGTAACGTAAAACACGACATAATAGGTCTGTGCGAGGTGCGCCGGCTTGGCGAAAACATAATAGAAGACGAAAATTATATTATGTACTATATAGGACAAACAAAAGGCCAGTACGGCGTTGGTTTCCTAATCAAAAGACAATATAAAGAAAATATAATAAACTTTCTAGGAATATCAGAACGAGTTTGCATACTAGAAATAAAACTAGGAAAGTTACACTTCGCAATCATACAGGCGTATGCACCAACAGAATGCTCGACACAAGAAGATTTAGACACATTCTACAATGATTTGGAAAAAGCACATGATAGGATCTCTACATCGTATATAATATCCATGGGCAACTTCAACGCACAGATCGGCAAACCGAAGAGCTATGAGAAAAAAGTAATGGATAGTCACGGATTCGGGAAAAGGAGTAAGAGGGGAGAAAGGCTAATTCGGTATGCGTATGAACATAATCTGAAAATAATTAATACAATGTCTAAATCAAAAGCCAGCCAGAGATGGACCTGGATTTCACCTGACAAAGATACTAGAAAAGAAATTGATTACATAACAACAACTAAACCTAAATTGTTCTCAAAATATGAGGTGCTAAATTCTTTCTCCTTTGGCACTGATCATAGATTGCTGAGAGCAACTCTTTGCCTACGTATGGAAAAAAAGAGTAGAAAAAACTTTACCAGTCCCAGAAACACACTTAAGTCTCTAGAAGAGCAGAAAATATACCTAGAAAAGTTGAAGGAATTTATACCTGAACTAATAGAAAACCACGAAAAATATTCAGTCACAGAGTACTACAACAAAATAGAAAACTCTATATCAACAAGCCTGAAAAACAAGAAACGATTAAGCAACAAGAAAAAAAGAATTCTATCGGAAAAGGCTATTCAATTAATGGAAAAAATAAGTACACTACAAAGTAAAAATAAGCTCACTAAAAAGGACAAAGATGAACTGAAAAACTTATACAAACAAACAAATAAAGAAATAAGAAAATGTTATGAAAATAATAGATTACAAATATTGGAAAAACATATAGAAAACACGAGATCCGCAAAAAAGGCGTACAAAGAACTGGATATGTCAAAAAAATGGATCCCATCTCTCCAGAGAGGCTCTACAACATGCAAATCACAAACTGACATTATTAACATAGCTGGAGATTTCTCTGCCAGCCTTTATAGTTCTACAGCGGTCCCAGTGGAAAATACAGAACAAGATCAACCAAAAAACACTTCATATGTACCTAAATTTAGCGAAATCGAAATCATACAACAAATAAATAAACTGAAATCAGATAAGAGCCCAGGACCAGACAGTTTAAGTAATGAATGCATCAAATACGGTAGAACACTTTTATCAACACCCCTTACAATATTATTTAATAAAATACTCAAAGAAGAAACTGTACCACAGCAATGGGCAGAATCTGATATTATTTTACTGTATAAAAAGGGTGATCCGAAAGATATAGGCAACTACCGCCCGATAAGTCTCATGTCTTGTCCATACAAACTCTTTGCATCTTGTTTATTAAATAGAATATCCTCTCAAATAGACTCATGCCAACCTATGGAACAAGCTGGTTTCCGAAGTGGATTTAGCACTATAGACCATATTCACACCGTAGACCAAGTTATCGAAAAGTATGTCGAATATAAAAAATCGCTCTACATAGCCTTTATCGATTATAAGAAAGCTTTCGACTCTATCTCTCACAATAGCATCTGGGAAACACTGAACAAACAGAACATAAACACAAAATATATAAAAATTATCAAGAATATATATGGCAACTGCACTAGTAGAGTCAGGCTAGATAGAGTGGGTACCAGGATCAGTATTAACCGAGGAGTCAGACAAGGTGAACCTATCTCGCCGAAATTATTTATTGCAGTCTTACAAAATGTAATGGGAGACTTACCATGGTCAAAACAAGGAATCAATGTGGTTGGTAAACATTTAAGCCACCTTCGCTTTGCGGACGACATCGTCCTGTTCTCTGAAAGTTTGTACAAGCTCAATACAATGAATAATGATCTTCAAACTGCTAGTGCTCGCGTGGGCTTGGAAATGAACCTAGAAAAAACCAAAGTCATGACTAACGGGGAGTTATCGCCAGTACTGGTTAAAAAGGTACCACTCGAGTACGTAGGCAGCTACACTTACCTTGGAAAGGAAATTTCATTTGGGAAAGACCGAAATATAGAAGAAATAAATAGAAGAGTAGCCATCACATGGAAAAAATACTGGGCCCAAAAGGAAATTCTCAAATCGAAATTGCCAATTAAATTGAAAAGAACTATCTTAGACACGACAATTTTACCTTGTCTCACATATGGCTGCCAAACGTGGATCTACGACCACAAGACAAGACAAAAAATCCAGACCACTCAGACTTCCAGACAGACTTCCTGACTGAACGGTCCCTCCGAGTTGTTGTCGACGGATGCTCATCTGAGCCCATGTCGACTAATGCCGGTGTTCCTCATGGGTCTGTTCTCTCTGCAACTCTGTTTCTGCTGCATATTAACGATCTGCTGATGCCCGGTATCTATGGGTATGCAGATGACAGCACAGTTGTGGAGAGATACCTGCCGGATGCTCGGGCTAGTAGGGAATCAGTCCGGTCCGAAAGAGAGGCCATGGTAGAGCGAACGAGTGTTGCACTTCAGGCAGTCTCCGAATGGGGCAATGCCAATCTTGTAGCATTCAATGCCGCCAAAACGCAGGCGTGTCTCTTCACCGCCAAAAGGAGCCCGTTCACCTTGGCTCCTACTTTTCGGAATGTATCCTTCGAGTGTACCGACCGCCTTCAGCTTTTGGGTGTTGAGATTTCCTCGAACCTAAACTTTGGGCGGTTCATTGAGTCCAAGGCCAAGGTGGCTGCCAGAAAACTTGGTGTAATCGCAAAGGTCCGGCAGTACTTCACACCAGGGCAGCTTCTAATGTTGTACAAAGCACAGGTCCGTTCGTGTGTGGAGTACTGCAGCCACATTTGGGCTGGTGCTGCTAAGTGTCACCGGGCCACTTTGGATTCAGTGGAGAGGCGTGCGAAGAGGCTGATTGGTGACCCTGATTTAACTCGAGTTGGTCTCCAAAGCCTAGAGCACAGGTGTAGAGTAGCCAGCCTTTCGGTGTTCTATAGGATACATTCCGGGGAGTGTGCGAGGGAATTGCACGATTTAATTCCCCCATCTCCGTTCCACCATCGGACGACCCGTCGTACGGCGAGTTTCCACCCTTATGTTGTTAACACCTCTACGATCCGGACGAAGCGTTTCGCGTCGTCCTTTACACCGCGTACATCGAGTGGAACAATCTGCCGGCGGCGGTATTTCCGTCGGACTACAATTTGAGTGTCTTCAAGGCTAGAGTGAATAGGCTCTTAATAAACTAGTGCGCTTTACCATCAGCGATTGCGTCACTGCTTACCATCAGGCGGGATTGCGGTCAAGCGCTGGTTAATATTTAATATAAAAAAAAAAAATGATGCTCTATATTATGCTCAACGTCTAAAATAGAGATGGGCCGGTCATGTTGCGAGATATGACGATAACCGATGGACAATCAACACCACGAAATGGAAAGGACCGCATGGCCTGAGAAGCAGAGGTCGACCTCGCGCCCGGTGGCAGGACGAGATTGTGGCTAATGCAGGAAGAGACTGGATGACCACGGCCAAAGATAGAATGAAATGGATTTCTTTGGAGGAGGCTTTTACCCTAAGGGGGTCCACATTTATAAAAAATTAAATAACATATAAATGTAAAACATATAACTATTTGTGGAATAAATAAAGCTTTATTATTATTATTAGATTACACTCGCCTCTTTTTTTACATGAGTACACGCGTGGCGTACTATAGTAGGCCATTTTAAAATGTCAATATGTTGGAATTGGAGAAACTCTCAGGTACGCACACGAGAATCGAGTGTCGAACGTTCGCAACGCTTTGCACAACAAAGTTTGAGAATCTCTGAGTTATGTGCACGAGAGTCGAAGCTGGAGCGTTTCCAACGTTTTCATGAACACAATGTAAGGACCTCTCAGTTCCAAGCGTTTGCAGCGACTTAGAGCTCAGGTAGAGAGACAGCAGTTGTCCACTAATAGAGTTCGCAATCGAATTTCAGCAAACAGCAACAGACTGGCTTTCAGATAATTATGATCCGCAGACTGATTATGCACAACAAGCGTCAGTTCAAATCGGAATCATGAATAAGATCTGCCAAGAAATGGGCGGACGATTTTCTTACTAATAACCATCCACTATCTGGTATTTTTTAACAAATATAAGTAAATACAATAGTCTTTTTCAAATTATATCTTTTGGCGCAAAATAAATAAAGCTAGGTAATTTTATGTCCACTTTTTTGAAGGATTACGTGTATCATCTCATTCGTAGCCTTTTACCACCATCAGGCCAAAACCCACAATTCTTACAAATATATTTTATTTCCCGTTTTGCAGCGGTAACCGACATCCACGCGGGCGGAGCTGCGGGCGACCGCTATGTAGTACATTTTAAACAAAGTCACTTTTTCTGTCCCTATATCCCTATGTATGCTTAATTCTTTAAAACTCCGCAACCGATTTTAATGCGATTTTTTTAAATAGATAGAGTGATTCAAGAGGAAGGTTTATATGTAAACCGATAATACACCAAAAATTACTAACCTCAATTTGGTACACCATTACACGCGCGGACTACTATAGTCGTCCCACAGATTTGGCGTCAAATTGCTCGTGCGTGCGTACGCGCTGGGGTCGCAGGGGGTACTTAGCTTGTGACAAATATATCGGAATAGGATTATCTGTAATTACAAGATTCTAGTACGCTCAGAAAACAAAAATAAAATAATGCAAAAAAAAATACCCTGGTCTACCAAAGCAGACCGTGCGTGTACTCTAGTGTTAATCATTATTTACAATGTTTCTAATCATTCGCTACCCTCATACCTAACTTTGAAATTGTTCGAAATGTCCCCCATTTCGTCTTATGCATAAACGAGCGCGTTTGCATAAAGAAGGATGGCCATTTATGTATAGCAATGAAATAAATTGATCGTTGATGGTAAAGCGCGCTAATTAAGAGCCTAATCATTCTAGGCTTGAAGACACTCAAATTGTAGTCAGTACCTTCGCTGGCTAATTATTTCAGTCCCTCTTTGTACGCGGTATAAAAGACGAGGCAAAACGCTTCCTCCGGATCGATGGAAGGATGGGTACTTGCCGTACGAAGAGTCGTCCAATGATGGAACGGAGGCAGAGGAATTAAGTCTTGCAATTGCCTTGCACACTATCCAAAATGCATCCTATAGAACACCGGCAAGCTAGCCAGTCAGTGGTATTTTACAGCACCAGTCCAAATGTGGCTGCAGTACTCCACATACGAATAAAAAAAAAACAAAAATCAAAGCATTTATTTCAAATAAACCAGTTACTGGCACTTTTGAAATGTCAGAAGGTCGGTCAGTCAGTAAGATGAAGCTAGTCGCCCATTCCAAAGAGTAGGTACCTATGGAGAAGAACGGGCAAGAAACTCCATGGACACTCTTTTAACTTATCAAGCTATTGATACAAATATTTGATTACATCATTCATTTTGAAATCAACCGTGTGAGAACTATGCAGAAATATATTGTACGCTAAGAGCGTCCATTATGGAAAACACAAAAAAAAAAACAACAACAAAAAAAGACTAACCTAACAAATGGATGCCTTACAGCAAGTACATTGTGCTCACACGTGTGCCCTGCAACTGAATGGACTTGTACTTTATATTATGTATAATATTAGAAGCATTTTGTATGAATGTTCCAACAATTTTATCCCGCACAGCAAAAGCTTTTTTTATGAAGGCCTCGGAAGATGTTTGTGGGACCTTGACACCGTTAAGAAGGCTTTTACGGGTCGAATTTTAAAATACTTAATTTTTATATGTCTGTCTGACATTTCTTTGTATAATTTCTAAAGATAGTTTTTGATGTCTTTACGACTAACATAGACGGCATGTACCATAGTGTACCTATTCAGTAATTAGCCATTTTAAGCATCTAATAAATTATCACATTTATGTGATTTGAATAAACGGTCTATTTTAGTTGAGAGCCTGTTTACACTTCCCAGACTGTACTTGGAGCTTGGAGCCACTAGTTAAAAAACTTAATTAAATTTTAAATCAGCCCATCTTTTTTTCTGTTTCATCGTTGAAAGGATAGAAGATAAAATATCAGTTAAGTCATCTTAATTTAAGATATTCCATACACAGTTTACCAATGATTAAACACATGGCGACCAGGTACATCAATTTATCTTAGGTGCTCAATAATTTGAAAGGACTAAACTTATATATTCATCGTCCGTCCTTTCCGTAATGAAATAGAAAGAATAACATTCACTGAACTTAAATTTGTACAGTTTGTGAACAAGGGACGCCATTGCTAATCGTATAAATAAGTCCCAAAAGACAGTTACAGACGGTTCACAGATAATTTATACTCGATACCACATTTGGTGCTCGAATGACGTTGGGGCGCTCCGAAATACACATATTGATATTGTGCAGCCGAGGTCAGAATTCAAACATTATAAAACTATCGAAAACATAATTCATCACACCGAGATCTTCTTCTATTACGCGTGGGGATTATGACATGACAATTAGCTAAAAGCCTTCCTTGATGAATGGGCTATCCAATGCAGTAAGAATTATTCAAATCGGATTCGTAGTTCTTGAGATTAGCGCGTTCAAACAAACAAACTCTTCAGTTTTATATATTAGTATAGATTTACCAGCTGGACTTATGTGAGGACACCTGAGAATTATACTTACAATATGTTTTAATCCCGAACGGGGACTATATTCCATAAGTTAAAATAGAACAATAAATCCTAGAATCAAGGTAATCAATTAATCAACCATTCCTAGGGTCACATATTTGTATGCATGAATATGAATATTTGCGCTAGCCTGTACGCGTCTCGGAAAGCACGTTAAGCCTTTGGTCGCGGTTGCCATACGAACATCTAACGGCAGTCGTAACTGCAATGCTTCGATATCGCCTTCGGGTTGTGGAGGTCAGACGGCAGTTGCTTCACGGAAAATATCGAAATTTAGCCAAAATCAATTTATCTATTTTATTCATAATAGCGGCTGCCAGCGACTTCGTTCGCGTGGAGTTATGGTCCGCTGCTATTGGTAGCAGCGTGATGTTATATAGCCTTCCTGGATTAATGGGCTATCCAACGCAAAAAGATTTTTTCAAATCGGACTAGGAGTTCCTGAGATTAGTGCGTTCAAACAAACAAACAAACTCTTCAGCTTTATATATTAGCATAAATTTAATGTGAATTACACTTTCTTTGAAAATGAAGCATCAAATCGACTACAGAATATATTGCCTTGTCTTGCGATAACGTTTACTCCGAGCGAAAAGTCGCCATAAAAAACAGAACCTCCTGAGAATCCATAAACAATCTCGTTGTAGTTAGCTCTGAAGTAGTAGTTACCCTGCAAAGAATATCAGTTATTAATGACAGAGGCAAGTGACTGGAAAAATATGATTTTCCCTTTTCATACTCCGTTTACCCTGTTCATCATCCTATAGGGGTTACTTAGGTTAGGACGCTGCTAAAACCAAGTTAACATTCTAAAGGCTTATTTAAATGTCAGTGGATAAATCAAATATATTATGCTTCTAGCTTTTGCAAGCGACTCCGTCAGCGTATTGATATAAAATAAGCGCCTGTTAAAATAATGGGAGTAATATATACGTCCGCGTTTGCCCCCGTTTTTGCAACATTTTTTGTTACTGCTCTGCTCCTATTGGTCATAGATGGATGTCTCCTTTCTCATGGTCTAGACTATCTGTGTACCAAATTTTATTACAATCGGTTCAGTAGTTTTGGCGTGAAAGCCGGACAGACAGACAGACAGAGATACTTTCGCATTTATAATATTAGTATGGATTATATGAATAAACTGCTATTGTTACGAATTCATCAAAGCCGCCAAAACGCAGGCGTGTCTTTTCACCGCCAAAAGGAGCCCGTTCACCTTGGCTCCTACTTTTCGGAATGTATCCTTGGAGTGTACCGACCGCCTTCAGCTTTTGAGTATTGAGATTTCCTCGAACCTAAACTTTGGGCGGTTCATTGGGTCCAAGGCCAAGGTGGCTGCCAGAAAACTTGGTGTAATCGCAAAGGTCCGGCAGTACTTCACACCAGGGCAGCTTCTAATGTTGTACAAAGCACAGGTCCGTTCGTGTGTGGAGTACTGCAGCCACATTTGGGCTGGTGCTGCTAAGTGTCACCTGGCCACTTTGGATTCAGTGGAGAGGCGTGCGAAGAGGCTGATTGGTGACCCTGATTTAACTCGAGTTGGTCTCCAAAGCCTAGAGCACAGGCGTAGAGTAGCCAGCCTTTCGGTGTTCTATAGGATACATTCTGGGGAGTGTGCGAGGGAATTGCACGATTTAATTCCCCCATCTCTGTTCCACCATCGGACGACCCGTCGTACGGCGAGTTTCCACCCTTATGTTGTTAACACCTCTACGATCCGGACGAAGCGTTTCGCCTCCTCCTTTATACCGCGTACATCGAGGGACTGGAACAATCTGCCGGCGGCGGTGTTTCCGTCGGACTACAATTTGAGTGTCTTCAAGGCTAGAGTGAATAGGCTCTTAATAAACTAGTGCGCTTTACCATCAACGATTGCGTCACTGCTTACCATCAGGCAGGATTGCGGTCAAGCGCTGGTTTATACTTTAATAAAAAAAAAAAAAAATGACAATGGCAAGAGGTTCAATATTGTGTGAAAATCCTTACGTAATTTTTAAACCTTATAGTTTGAGGCCTAGGTATAGTAGAGAATTGGAATGCTAAGACGAAAGTGATCTATCTAACAGTACAGGTTTTATTAATATTGACCACGAAGATTCGACATCGACTTCTTCACCGAAGCATTGATATTGGTAAAGGAGGAGGCGGAGTGCGTAAGGGAGATTCCCATCCAGACTAAAATAAAAAAGTCGACATTAAAATTACTAGAAATTAGTCTCCTGTGAATACCTGCTGAATGTATTAGAAACCAAGCGTTATTATTATTACTTCTAGACAGATCTGGAATGTTCGATGAGCTTGCATAAACATACAAAGCGGCATTACTCAGCGGATGAGTCAGTCTGCTAGACTATCGAAGTGAAACAAGTTATAAGTAAGAATAGAATAGAATACTCATTATTATGTACACCATACAGATTACAAACGATAAACAAGAACATCTACGGCGAAACCTGTAACGAGCACTTCAAGGACTACGTAAAGTTCCTTCTGTAGTGTTGTTGTGTGTTATGACACCAAAGTCGTGGACATAATGGAAGACTTCAGTGAGACATCAGCTACGTTCTACTTGTCATTGCCTACTATCGATTATTGCCAAAGTAATATCGTTATCAATAAACTTCTATAACCCTAAGCAGCATTTTTATACCTCTAGCCCGTAACACTATAACATAGCGAAATATTCTTCCGCATCACTGTCGACTGGTAATGTACTCAAATGAATTTAGCAATTGGAGAAGAATTAGTCAGCACTTGAGTGAACGGATGTGTCAACAGGTCTTTTAAAGAGTGCACTGAACAACCACTAAGGCTTTCCGCAGCAGCAGCAGCAGTAACGCCCACACAGCACTCTGGGCCTGGAAGAGAGGATTGCCTCCAGGCGATTCTGGCGGACTAGCTCGGAAGAAGGCACTGCTACCTGACGTTTCGGGTAACACAGGTACTCTCGGGGCAAAGTTGCTTCGGAATGTACCTGTATCGCACAAACAGGGAGCCAGACGACCGATGCCACCACTGCGTAGACTACCGCGAGGACACGGCTCGCATACGCTGGCAGTGTGTCGCTAGGTAGGAGCCGCGTCGTACCCCCATCTCTGAAGTAGATCGTGATCTGTCGCTGCCGGCTGTAATCGATTTGAAGATTGGTAGCGCAGTGTCCTGGGATGCGGTGGTTTCCTTCTCCGAAACAATCGTCACACAGAAGGATTTTGCGGAAAGGGAGAGGGAGATAACGTCCTCTTCCAGCCCCCCTAACTGAGTCCAGAGGCGACAAAAGACATGCGTGTCATACGCGGTCGAAGGTCTTCGAGACATCTAGGGGGACGGCAATCACTTTCTCTTTTTTCTCGAAGGCCTCGCCCCACATGTGAGTGGCGAATTCTAGTAGATCCCCAGTTGACCAATTGCGCCGAAAGCCATACTGTCAGTCACTGATGAGATGGTTACCGTCGTCGAGGCGCGAGTTCAGTATACGCTCCATAATCTTGCAGAGCATGGAATTTAAATCCACCTATAGTTATTAGGATCGGCACGACTACCTTTTTGGGGCACGGGCTGCTAATTTGTAGTCAAACGAAAACAACGCCGCTTGGAAATTGTCCCAATCCCTCGATGTACGCGGTATAAAAGACGTGGCGAAAGGCTTCGGCCGGATCGCAGCTGTGTCAACAACATAAGGGTAGATACTAACCGTACGACAGGTCGTCCGATGATGGAACGGAGATGGGGGAAATAAGTCATGCGATTCCCTCGCATAGTCTCCAAAATGCATCTTATAGAACACCGGTAGGCTACTCTTAGCCTGTGATCCAGGCTTTTAAACCAAATCTGGGCCGTCAATTAGCTTTTTTGCATGCCTCTCCACCGGATCGAAAGTTACCACGTGGCATTTTGCAGCAACCGCCCAAATATGGCTGCAGTACTCCACACACAGAACAGACCTGTGCTATGTATAACATTAGTAGCTGTGATTTCCAGATGATATCGTGATCATAACGGAGACCTTAGAAGACTTGGCCAAAGTGCTCAATGACCACAGCAGAGCTTCCCAACAAGGGGGTCTAAAGATGAACATGGATAAGACGTAAATCACGTCGAACTCCCATGTCGCACCCAATCCAGTTCTAGTTGATTGCTCTACAGTCGAAGTTATTGACGAGTATAATTATATACCTGGAACTAACAGTCGCTAGGTAGTCAACTAGGTAGGTCAAATTTTGACAAAGAGGTGTCTCGTCGAATCCAGCTTGGCTGGCAGCGTTCGGAAAGCAACGCCACATTTTCTCGTTGTCCAAGATACCACAGTGTCTCTAGACCAAAGTCTTTGACCAGTGTGTGTTACCAGTGATGACATACGGAAATGAAACTTGATCGCTTACAATGGGCCTCATACGAAGGCGCAGATTCCACCGATGAAAAGTGCTGTGCTCGGAGTTTCTCAGCCTGATCCAATCAGAAATGAGGAGAGTCGCAGAAGAACCAAAGTGACCTACATAGCTCTTCGATTCTCTAAAATTAAGTGGGAGTGGGCGGGGCACATTGCTCGTAGAACCGATGGCCGATGGGGCAGTAAGGTTCTGGAGTGCAGACCATGTACCGGAAGATGCAGAGTAGGGAGGCCCTCAACAAGGCGAGTCACGGGAAGCCGAAGACCGGTCATCGTGGAAAGATCGTTGGGGACGCCTTAATCTAGTAGTGGACATTTATAGGCTGAAGAAGAAGCAGATTTTATTACAAATAAAACACTTAGACAGGAACTCGTCAGATGATGACATTGATGTTCACGTACCGAGTTAAGCGATCCATGCTTATGTCGTAAGATTAGGCGTGGTGTTCGAGGCTGTTAACATCTAAAGATTAGTAATTAGGCAATTAAAATTCTTATCATACATATGTAGCATTCATCGATGGCTCTTGAAATCAGTTGCAATAATCATTAATATCTTTCGCCGAAATGTATACTTCGACTGCTGGACATATGCCACTTTCAAGTCTATGTTTGAAGGCGGTCTAACAATACCCTTCTTCTTTAGAATATGTATTGTAATCCAGTAACTTTCAAATTTCAGGAACACATCGAACTCTCTCTCCCATGTGAATAAAATTCTTGGTGCTTAGTAAATGAGTACTTAACCTGCGGATGATAGGGAATGAAATCTTGGTTACAATACTTGCATACAAACCGGAAAAATTTCACAGTTACGCATATTATGAAAAACTTCTTGTAATATCCCACTTATCAAGAAATGCTGACAGGGCTTCAATTTGTAATTCCACAGCACAGATTTTTGTTCTCGCTTTACATTCCACACGACGATCTTCAGCTGTAGGTGACAAAATTCTTAAATTAATAACTTTTTTAGAATTAGGCAAATAACATTTTTATTTTCTTTTTTCATTACCTTTATGTATCAATTTATGATTATTACTTTAGGTTGCCATTTTACATATGTTATTTTTTTAAGTTGGGTAAATTGGTGACTTTTTTAAATCTTCTTCTTGGGAATATCTTCTTTTTCAGCCTATAGAGGTCCACTGCTGGACAAATGCCTCTCCCAGCATTCCACGACCTTCACCAGGCCATTGGTCCACCTTGTTGGGGTCTCCCGGTACGTGGCCGCCACCGCAGAACTTTACTGCCTCGACCATCGCTTCTACGAGCAATGTCCCCTGCTCACTGCCACTTAATTTTAGTGACTCGAAGAGCTATGTTGTGGTTCTTCTGCGGAATATGTTCAGTGCAATAATCAAAACAAAAAAATTAAAATAAATAAAAACATTTATTTTTGGAACATAAACATATGAATAGATGAAGGGAGAAACGATGATAGCTGCAAAAGTTAAAACTGTGTCGCAGTTATCAAAGCCCGTTTTAACATGTAAAAAAATGTTCCAGACATAAAGAACATTAAAAACTAAAGATTTAAGAATAAAATATAGTATAAAATAAAAATAATGGCATGCAAAAGTGTATTTTGAACAGATGTAGGGTAAAAGTGTGGATGTATGAAAATGTGTGTGAAAAGCTGTGTGTATATGCGCGTATGAGGGTGTGTGTATGTGTGGTATGTTAGGCATGTATATAGGATTATTCCTGGCCCTCTGGAATTCAGAAGTTGCATGTTCTTGCTTTAGTTTTTTAAGAATATTATTACAGTGGTTTCGATACCCGAGAAAAATAAGTTTGTGGTTGTGATTTTCAGGATTCTTCAAGAATGCCCTGGAAAGTTTATCTCTATGTCTTATACATTTTAGAAGGCCAGGGATAATAAATGGCTTTAAAATACGGAGTCTCCTAGAGATAAGTGATGCATGAGTGTGAGATTTTATGGAAGTAGACAAGAGCGACACAAGGGATTCAGCAGCTATATATGTTTGGGACATAACAGTCAATAATGGAAGAAAAGTCCATATTATTCAGGTCATTATAACCTTATACCAATATTCGTTTTAGAATACATTCGGGGTTAATTGCAATGTTTTGATAGAAAAGAAGATCAGGGAAATGGTAAAAAGCGGCATTAATAACACCTTGGCAAATACGGCGATAACGCAAAATGTTTTACATTTTGCGTTAAAACTCTTTGCTTAAAGTGTAGTTGGTATTTAGTAATGGACATGGTAAGTATAAATAGAGTGGTGCTGACAATACGACAATAAATGAAAACGCGAACAATGCTGGTTCATAGGAATAATCCTAAACCATAGAAAAAAAAAACCTAGCATCAAAGGACAATGCCCAGTCTCCATAGTAACTTTGGCTCAATATGAATTTGTTGTGTACAGTGAATATTCTTACGTTTTTTTGTGTGGTTTAATGTCAAAAGTATGTTTGTGATTTCCATTTTTAAATTGAACTTGTAAGAAAGAAGTTATTCAGACATTTTAAATTGGAGGTTATGCATTTCTACGCAGAGAAAATTAAAGAACAAATAAACTGATGAATAGTTTTATTCTTTTTTATCATAATTATTCATTATCATCATCATCAATTTCATTATTAAATTCGATTAACAATTCATCAAGAAACTGTGCAGGGGGTTCAATATTGTTTTGGTGTCGAGCCCACCCTCAATACCATAAAATGGTCATAATGTGGGAACAGCATCCCACAGTTCGTTTGCCTACCTTACAATAAATTGCAATATTATTGACTTATTGCCTTTCTCCCATTTAAATTATTATCAATCAAAACATACACAAAATATTCTTTTCTTCTTATATGGCGACTTTGAATTTTTGCTCTTCTTTGAGAGAGAGACAATTGCTCTCTTAGATTACCGATTGATGCCTCCCTACACACTTCTATCTTATATTGGCCACTAAAACGGATATGCTCACCATAGTAAGATCGAGCTTGACGGAGTTGGTAGGTACCACAAGCTATTAAAATCAAATCATGAAAATCTAGCTGGGGAACTCAGCGACATTGCTGTTATCAACATTTATATTTGAGAATTGTGCCCTTCTTCTATTATAATTATTTTGTATAATAAACTCACTTAAAGTATTTGTTTGGAACATTTTTTGTTGGATGATTTCTAATATCTGGGCAGCATCAAACCTGTCTGTGAGCGGTGGTCGAAATCTATTAATTAGGGCAGCAGCTATAGAAAAGTCAATCATGACATGTGATGAAGCTCTGTTGTTGAACTCGTGTCGGAATATTTTAAACTGTTGCTTAAAAATCCCATTCACAACTTCAATCACCCATCTGCAGATATTAACAGCCCTAGTGTAGTTTGCTGACATTGATACAACAGAGGCTGTAGAAGATTGATAAATACTTGATGATATGGGGTGTTTAAGTTCCGTTGAACAGAACGGTAACTTCTTTGCCAACATGGGTGACAGATCTTATTTGTTGATCTAAGCTGTAACAAAAACAAAAATATCTTATTGTAATCAGAATAAAACATCAACCACAGCAACACATAAAATCATTGAAGGATATTGCTTACCTGTAGTGATTCGATCTGTTGCTATATCAAGCATCTGATAGCGTATTCTCTTTCTGAACGAGACCACACAATGAATTGCTGGCATTGCTGCTTGTTGGATTACACTGTTATTTGGAATCTAAAACAAACAAAATACAGTTATGTTACAATTCAACATTTAGATCGGCTAAAATAGTTGACATTCTATTAATATGAATCGTACTTTACCTCAAAAAGTGAAGTCCATTGCCGTAATAATGCTCGTACATCATCAGATTCAACACAATAAGTCTGTTACTTACGCAAACGCAGAGGAATACGAAAAGAAAACACCGTTCTGAGTTCTCAGAAAACAATAAGAGATTTTGACAGATATGCAATTAACAGGGTTGCCATTACAAGACGATTATCATTGCCATATCAACTTATCAAGATGTTATCGATCACAGATGGAAAATCGATTTTTGAAACTATTAACTGTAAAATACGACGAACGTATTAATTAAGAAAATATAAATAAGAAAAAAGAATATTGAGGCGGTAAATATAAGTAAAGATTATATTTTTTATTTAAAACTATCTAAACAATAAAAAAATATTTTTACAATACAATTATCGATTACAGTAGCAGGATTTTATTTATTTAGAGTTATCGATTACAGTAACAAGATTGGCAACATTTTTGGTATTCGAATCTTGAATTCAAGAACTTAAATTAATTACTTATTATAATGATTTTTTATTGGACACAATTCCGTAAAGTACTAAATATGTTTTTTTAAGTTTGTAGTTTATATTTAAATTGTTGGGAGTAAGAACTTAGTGAAAACGTAAGTTTAATAATAAAAGTTGTGTAGGCCGTAAGTTGACATTCTCCTTTAAAAAATTAAAATTTCAAACAAACTAAATCGCATATAATTGCAAACGGAATAGAACATCCTTTAAAAATATTGATTCACTGACCTTCGAACGACGACCGCGCGATCCTGTATCGACTTGCTTTTTAGCGCCATTATTATTAAAGTTTGGTATCGCAGGATGCGGCGGTCATAAACCTGTAAGCGCTTCCTTATCAACATGTACATCATGTAGAAAATGTGAAAAATGAAAAATAATTTCCTGTGACTAAACTAATGGACATATTTATATGACTTTTTATGGGTAGACTGAGAATGTGATGAGGTACATGATGTTTAATTTATTGTTGTATTGTCATCACCACTCTGTATATGTTTTTACATGTATGTACATTATGTGTGTACATTTCTTATATGCATGTTGTGCTTATATGCCTATAAGTAATTGATGCACTGTTATTTTACCTTTGTGAATGTATTATTTGGTTGTTTTTGTGTAATCAATTGTTAGTGAACATAATAAAATAAAATAAAGTAAATAAATAAAATGTTAAATCATGAAAAGAAATAATAAATGTTTTTCGTTTACCTCTTCTATTTTAAGAGGTATTGTCAATGAAACGTTGTAAGAAACAATATATCCGTGTTGGTCCCTATTGACTGAAGATGTTATTGTTACATTTTTTCCGCGTGGACGTGAGCATTGTCTGTAGTTGCAAAATTTGCTGTTGAATGGACCCTGGATAATAAAAATAACCGTTAAAACATTTTTAGTATACATTAAAATATATGAATAATATGAACGAGGAGATAATTTAGGTTCATTCGACATGGAAAACACATTCACAGAAAATATGTATACGGAACTATACTATTTTTTCTTTTTTTGTTTCGAGATGGAAAATCCTCAATGGATGTCCGTCGCCCTGGGGTGGTGGGGCGAGGGGGTCTGTCAGACTGACTAAAAACCACCCCGGTGACTCGTCTCGCAGGTTCACGCGGGGCCGCGGGAGTCCAGATTCCTCCGCAGCCCCACACTCTCGTTCTCGTGCAACACTTCTGAGGCGCGAGCCGGCACTCGCGCTCGCCTCCGTCTCGGGTCCATCGAGTAAGGGGCGGAGACTCCCTAAGTCCCTTGCCCCTGGGGCCTAGACCGCGGACAGTAAAAACGGGCCGCGGTCTACTCCACCTCGTTCCCTATTCATGCACTTTGCAGCTGCAGAGTGCAGATAGAGAGCCCTCGTTATTATTGGAATCAATTGTAACAGCTAATACCTACTTAGGACCCATTAACTTAATCAAATTTTATTCCGTGGTGTTTGGCAATCTGGGCTTCTCCCAGTTGCAATAACGTCCCTTTGTGCCGTTTGGCCTAGTTCTGTTCTGTCTCCTGCTTGTTATGGAGGGAAGTGGAAAAAATATCTTTTTTCTTACTCCTCCGCTATTCTTTTCTGATTAATTTCGTTGCGGGACCCAAGACAGTTGAATCGTTTCTCCGGGACTCGTCGAGCTTCATTGCTCGGCGTTTTTCTGGCGGTCGCCATTGATTCTGGCTTTCAGGAGTTGCAGTGGTTGGGAAAAGTGTGGCAGGTTTTGTCCCATAAAAAAAAAAAAAAAAAAAAAAGAGAGCCCTCGGGAGCGACTCCTCCGCTCCGGCAGAAATTCGCCACGGACAAAAATCCCCTCGCCGCGGATTGTTGCCCGTGCCTAGGGTGCACCGGCCCAGCGTCTGCTAGTCCTCGGGGATCAAAACCGAGGACCAGCAGCCACTGAGCACTCGGGGAGATTTTCTGCCACGCAACCCATATGGAACTATACTTTTTTTTTTTTGTTCTGGGTGGAAAATCCTCAATGGGTGTCCGCCGGGACATGGGGGACGGAAGAGGGCGTTATCCGCCCTTCCTCGGCGCCGGGTGCGTCTTCTGCGGCCCGGGAAGGGAGTTCAGATCTCCCTCTCCCGTTCCGCAACTTCCTTCTGTGATATCACGTCCTCGCAGAAGGACACCACCGCGTCCCACGACTATGCGCTACCGACCGTCCTCCGCACAACTGCCAGCAGCGTCAGGTCGCCTCCTACTACATTTGTGAGGACACGGGGCTGCTCCTCTCAAGCTACACACTCGGAGAGCGTGTGCTGCGCCGTATCCTCCAGTCGTCGAGTACTGGCCGAATCGTCTCTACGGTAGCGAGGCCGGCGGTAGGGCACATACGTTTCTGCCGCCAGTCCGTCATCATCCGATACAACCCTAGTTCAGATTTAATGTGCCTCTAACCATACGGTGATCGCTGCCGCATTAGAGCGAGTTGCTTACGGGGACGTCATTGAATATGTGCCTTTTTGTCGTCATGATGAAGTCTATCTTATTCTTCGTGACCTTGTCGGGACTGATCCAAGTCCACATCCGCTGTTCACGCTAATGAAGTAGGAGTTCAAGATATAGAATCCCTCCTTCTCCATGAAGCCAGCTAACATGTGGCTCCTGTGGTTCCGGTGCCCAAATCCAAAATTTTCCAGTCCGAGCTCATCACAGCTCCGTTTCCCAAGCTTAGCGTTGAAGTCATCCATGATGACGCTCTAGTGGGTTGTAGAGCTATCTATGGCTATAAAGATGTATTTATACATAGCCTCTACTTCATCTTCTGAGTGTGCCGAGGTCGGGGCGTATACCTGAATGACCTTTAGCGAGTACCGTTTGGATATTCTATCCTTACTAATATTATAAATCGGAAAGTGAGTTTGCTTGTTTGTTCCGCTTTCATGCCGTAACTACTGTACCGATTGCTCTGAAATTTTGCAGGCGTAAAGTTAGAAGTCGAAAGAAAGCAAAAATTTGTTAGCTTCATACCAGTACGGTGATAGATGGAGCTATGTGTTGTTTAAAGCAATATAATATATCGCAAACGAATATGCACATGTAAATATATAAGCTATATGATATACTACTAATACGATAAATAATCCCCGAAGATGAGGAATCTAAAAAGCGCGATATAACCTAATTCCATGCGGGCGAAGCCGCGGGCGGAAAGCTAGTATTCAATATAGAAAATATTATTCGATTTTCAATTCATCATTCATCATTATTGTCAACCTTTTAATAGACCCACTGCTGGGCACAGGTCTCCTCTCATACAGAGAAGGATTGAGCGTAATCACCACGATTGCTCAATGCGAGTTGGCGATTTCAGACTTAAAGTGCAGATTTCCTCAAGATGTTTTCCTTCACCTTCAATCATTGGTGTCCCAGATATACTTAGAAAGTACATATAACTTTAGAAAAGTTACATTGGTACTTGTCTGACCAGGAATCCAACCCGCGCACTCGTACTTGAGAGGCTGGTGTTTTAACCACTAGGCCACCACAACTTTGTAATTAGATCTATTGTTCTAGATTAAAAAATTGGGGTCAGTGGTACATCTTGTGTTGTCATTTGACATCATACTGAGCATTTGGCATTATTATTTTAGCATTTACTGTTATTTTATGCTCTAATAAATTGTTTTTACTGTCTTTTTTATTTAAAATAAATAATCATACAAGACAAAGTTTGCATACTTGGTAAAAGCTAAGACTAAAACTAATAATAGACACAAGTGGAGAGAAAATAGTAAAATAATAGTCTATATGACAATAAACAATAAATCCTCTCTTCTTAACTAGTTCTTTTCTGTATTTTAGGAGACAGGACAATAACAAAATAAAATATTCTTACTAATGATTAATTACTTACATAGTTTTTTGCATATTTTGTTGTTGATTGTTGCTGTTCCCTAGTAAATTCCGGTGAAGTAGCACATGAAATAAAATTTAAAATCAGAATTGTTAAAACCAACATAATACACCAGAATATGCCGTACATGTTGTGTTAAATATGAAGTTAATAGTACTATCATTTATGACTTGATGCTTTTGAGATGGATCATTCATGTAATGGTTATTTAATATAAATTTTGATGTGTCCGCAATCACTGATCCATTTTCCTTGCTCTGTTTGATAATCATAGTTAAATGTGAATATTTGTATTATTCGTGTTAATGATTGGTTCCGGATGGGTGTGTGTGGATGAGTTTTGAAAATTATTATTAAACTCCTTCCTTTACCTTTTAACAGTTTGATGTCTTCTTTATAATTTTTGTTTTTTTCTCAAAGTCGTTCGACAAAGTCTTGCTGCCAAGCGATTCGTGTCGTGTTCCGGTGTGACGTCTGGTGAAGCCTTACGGAGGACGGGTCTGAGCAGTTGTGTTGTGAAGCTTGCCGGGTACAATGCGCCAAATGATGTTGTGTCGGGAGTTTGATCATGGTCCATCCAGATCAATTTCCCTCTGGCGTAGCATCATTGGCCGTGTTGTTGGGTTTATAATTGCGTCACTTCGCTCAACTGCCGTCTTTCTTCCTATTCACTAAGTTTTTTAAGTGAATGGGTTTAATAAACTAGCGCGCTTTATCATCAATGATTGCATCATTGCATACCATCAGGCGGGATTGCATTCTAGCGCTAGTTTATAATTTAAAAAAAAATACAATTTGTGGTTGCTTTTTTAATAGATGTGGTAGATCATTAATGTATACTAAAAAAAAGGAAAGGACCCAAAATTGAGCCCTGTGGTACACTCATTTTGACTTTCAAACCCGGAGAATTGACACCATTTATCAGAACTTGCTGTTATCTATCAATCAAATAAGATTTTACCAAGCTGAGTGCAAGTTTACCCAGCCCATAATGTGCAAGCTTTAAAAGTAAGGTTTCATGATTGATACAATCAAAAGCCTTTGAGAGGTCACAAAAAATCCCTACCACCTCTTGGGCTTCTTCCCACGCTCGTCCTCTGGTGAAACCATACTGTTGATCGTGAAAGATTGTATTACTGTTAAAATGATAAAACATTTGATTAAACATAACTTTTTCAAACACCTTACTGAAAACAGGCAATACCGATACGGGTCTGTAATTATAAGTGTTCTTATGGTCACCGGATTTAAAAAGTGGTATTACCTTACTGTATTTCATTATATCTGGAAAGACGCCTTGATCCACACATAAATTAAATATTAAAGCTAAGTATGGTGCTATGGTCTCAATTATGGATGTGCATACTTTAACAGACATTCCCCATAGGTCTTCGGTTATTTTGACTTTTATTTGCCGGAAAGCCTTTATAATTGTCATATGGTTTATGTCATCATCATTATCATTATCAACCTTTTATCGTCCCACTGCTGGGCACAGGTCTCTTCTCATACAAAGAAGGATTGGTTTATATGTTTGAATTGAAATTCAACCGGACAGCCTGGCAAGTTAGCTTTTAATAAATCAATCGAAGCTTCTGTGGAGGAATTTAGAGCTTCCGCTGTCCTAAGAGGTATATTCGTGAAATAATTCACAAACTCTTGGGCTACCTCTAAGTTAGAGCTTTTTACACCATGTGGAGTCTCCAATAAATAATCAATACTGCGTAATTTATTCCTACCAGTTTCACTATTAATAACTTTCCACACACTCTTTATTTTGTTGTCTGCCGATTTGATCTTGTGGCTAATGTACAGGGCCTTTGCCACCTTGCAAATCTTTCTGAATAGTTTAGAATATCTATTTACATATTTATTAAAGGTTTCATTATTGAAGAATGGCTTAAGGCTGTATAGCTCATACAGTCTTTCCCTACTTACCCTAATACCTTTAGTTGCCCAGTCACTAAAAACAACCTTAGGGGAATATACTTTTCGACATCTTTTCGAAAAGCGTATTTAATGCATTAAGTACCAATGAAAAAAAAATATCATAAAATGTATTAGCATCATTAATATCATGTCCCAGAACATTTAAATTATTTTGTAAAATACTCTTAAATTTTTCTTATTTGCCTATTGTAATTGGCCCGAATTATATCTGAGTTTTTTCCAGGGATGCTTGAGACATAAAAGTTACAGTTTGTTCACTATGATCTGAAGGAAGATAATTTACTATAGCTTTATCTAAACTAAAACTGCAAGTTGTATGGACAATGGTTGGACTTACTCTAGTTGGTTCAGTAAAAAGGTTAAATAAATTAAATGATATAAAAAGGCTTAAAAATCTGCTGCTATTTGAATTATTTTCCAAAATATTAATGTTAAAATCCCCACAAATAATTACTGATTTGTTACTATCTGCAAGTATGGCTAAAATATTCTTCATTGTTGATTCAAAAAGACTAAAGTTTTGAGGGTTCGGGGGTCTGTACAGTGTACACGCACACTATAACATGCTTATCTAGCTTAACACAAGACAATTCTATACAATGTTCCATTGACAAATTAACTATATCTTTGCGTTGCTTAGATTTTAAGCGTTATTCTGTTAAGATAAGGGAACCACCACGCAACATAGATTTGCGGTTAACACAACTACCCACACTATAATTTTCATAACTAAGTAACACCAGTCGTAATGTAAGTAAGTAAGTAAGTAAGTAAGTAAGTAAGTAAGTCATTTATTTTGCAAATATGGGTACAGTACATGGTGATACAGTGATAATCGATAGGTTCAGCCACATTTTACCAATAGGCATGCAAAAATTATAATTTGAAGCTAAAGTTACTGGAAATTTATACTTAGACTGCATGTACTATTGAATAATTTGATGTCATAGCTTGATAAAAATGACATAATAATGTTACAATATGCAGAAACCAGTTACAATTATTATCAAATACCTACACAGTTTAGAGTCATTAACAATAAAAATGTCATATAATACAATTTCAAATATGATGTCAAAGAAGTGTAAAAGAATGAAATATATAAAGGGGAAAAAAAGCAGTCACAATAAAAAGTAATAATAATAATTAGGACACAATATGATTAGAAAAAGTCAAATATAATCAAAAAATGTCAATTGTAATAAAAATGTCAAATAATATGTAAAAGAACAAATAAAATTAATGAAAATAGTAATAATAAACAATAAAAAAAAAAACAAAAATACTTTTACATACATACAGATCTCATAATATTTTCTCAAAATTTTTCTCAGTAAGGAATTCGCTGACAGTGTAGTATGCTTTATGCGTTAGAAAACTTCGAAGCCTGTTTTTAAACAATGGTAGTGGTAATTCTTTCCATTGCCTAGGTAATTTATTATAGATTGCCGGAGCCATGCAGTAGACACTTTTCCGCATTAGTGCCGTTTTAGCGGGGTGGGAGCACAGTACATTATTGTCTCGTCTGTTACGTGGTACTACATCGGCCAGACGTTTAAAACGATTTGGGTTGGACTTCACAAACACAGCCACTTCCATTATGTACAAACTAGGTAATGTTAATATTTTATGCTGTTTAAAGTATGGCATGCAACTATCAGTGGATTTAAGCATAAACATCGCACGTAAACATCTTTTCTGTGCTTTAAAAACTGTTTCCCTCTCGGTTGAATTTCCCCAGAATATTATACCGTAACGTAAGTGGGATTCTACTATGCCATAATAGGCAGTAAGAAGTGCATCTACATCAATTATTGGGGATAGCGAATGTAGAGCGTAGGCGGACTTACTAATTCTCCTACATAAAGTATCACAATGTGCCTTCCAATTTAGGTTTTTATCTATTACGAGTCCTAAAAATTTTGTACTGTCCACTTCTTCTACGACTTCATTGTTATAATGTATTTTAGGGCGCGTGCTGGGAATCCGCTGACTAAAATGTACAGCTTTTGTCTTTTTTAAATTTATTTTTAAATTGTTTGCCTCTAACCAATTTACAACACTCCTTAAACATTTATTAATGTCCGATTCATACGTTACCAGATTTTCACATGGTATTGTCATAGTGCTGTCGTCTGCAAACAGTGTTATTGGGTGTTCAACCCATTTAGGTAGATCATTTATGTATAGAATAAATATGAAGGGACCTAGTACGCTCCCCTGCGGTACTCCATACTTAACTTTACGCTCTGAGGATCGATATATCTCTTCACGCTTGCTAACTGGATTAATTTGGTAAATTTCAGTTATTTATTTTCGGTCTTTAAGATAAGTCTCAATAAGTCTAAGTAAATTACCTCTAATACCGTAAGCTTCAAGTTTACTTATGAGAGTAGGATAATCTACGTGGTCAAAGGCCTGTGTCATATCACAAAATAAGCCACATACAGGTATTCGACTATTGACATTCTGAATAACATTATATATAAAGTCAAATATAGCCATATTAATTGTTCTGTGTTGTCTAAACCCTTTCTGTTCGTCACACAAAATGTTATTCTTTTCAATAAATTTGTATATTTCATTATAAATATACTTCTCAAATATTTTGGATATCACAGGTATGAGTGCGATTGGTCGGTAATATTCCATTAATTCTCTGTTCTGTTTCTTAAATATCGGCTTTATTATTGAGGTTTTTAAGGCATCCGGGAAGATTCCTGCGCTGATACTAAGGTTAATTATATGAATTAGATGATTACATATTTCCATAGATACGTGTTTGAGAATTTTCGTACTAATGCCATCATATCCTACACTATTTGTGTTACGTAAAGACATTATTATTCTATGTATTTCGGCAGGTACACTAGGCAGCATGAATAATGATTTAGGGCTTGTGTTAATCTTAGTGTAATTCGACCGGATGTCTATCTGTTTTGGTAGAATTTTATCAACAAAGTAGTTGTTAAACGCTTCAGCAATGGTTTTAGGATTTGAGACAATATGATTTCCAACCTTAATGTTAGAAATTATTTTTTTGGGTAAATTATGCTTTGTTTCAACCAGTGTTCGATAATACATACATATAACATCGAACATTCTTTTTTCTAATAACATTTCAATTTCTAATAATTTAGAAGAGATACCTTGAATATTTTGATGAAACAATTTCAATTCATGCTTTGACCCTTTTTGTCGTTTAACTATTTGAGAGCAAGAAGATACCTTGTGACGGTTGGTGTAACTATTAATTTATTGGTACCCTCTGTTGTCTTATTTATTAGTTTAAATGAGCCGTAGTTCGCCCCAAATCCACAATACCACCTGGTAGTGAGTTGCTACTAAGTGTAGGTTCTACGTTAAATACAGAATTAACTAATGGGACCTGCTTTGTACAATTTATAAAAGTATTCATAGCAATTGTGCTAACTTTAGTCTAGTCTACCACATAATTGTTAGTATTATTACTAAGCATTGTGGTGTCAATTACACAAGACTTCGACATACTACTTATGTCTGTGTTAATTTTTTTTTTTTTTACGAGTGGAAATGACTTTACGCACCATACCCGTCGCTAGCTAGGCGGCGAGCGTGTGTGGGACTTGCCCGGCCGAAGCCGGGAATACCCACTAAAACCACTCGGTTACCCTCAGGCCCTGCGTTGGGAGTGACACGGGATCGGCCCGGAGGCCTAATCACCGTGCCACTCTCAGGGCTTACCGGCCTCATAAGGCCGGTTTCCTTCCGCGCCAAAGGGGGATTACCCGGGTACCGGAGTAATCCCCAGACGTGGTGACCGGTGCAATGCGCGTGCGGGGGCTACCCACACGCGCTGGTCACACTCTGGGGCTAAAGTAGACGGGGGTTCGTCCCCTGCCTTCTTCGCCCCGCCCGTCTACGCCGGAGGGGAGCGGTAAGAGCATCCTCTTCCCGCTTCCTCTCCGCAGCCTCCTTCTGCAAGAGGACGGTCTCGCAGAAGGAGGCGGCAGCCTCCCATGCATTCTCGCTTTCAACCATGATGTCTGAGTTACAAAATTAGTGATATTTTCTTTGCGTACATTTGAACTAACGTATGTAACATTTGAACCTATAATCACTGTTAAATTAGTTATTGTTCCAGTCCTTCGATGTATGCGGTATGAAAGATGAAGCGAAACGCTTCGTTCGAATTGTAGTGGTGTCAACAATGTAAAAGCTCGTTCCCACTTGTCGCGTGTGGGATCCGTATATTAATCGGAGATTATAGTGGCATATATGAAGCTATTCACACTTATCGGAAACCGAGTTTGTGTCGACTCCGACAAGAAATGTCGTGTTACCAGCCAGTTACCAGCCCTCTACGCCCGGAAAAAATCGTGTTGGATCTCGCTCGCCTATGATTAAGCGGCGACAGCTCCGGCAAGCGCCGCAGCGCTGGCAGCGTGGGCTTGGCCTCTCGCCTTCGTCTTCGGCCGAACATTTGCCTGATATCTATATTTACTAGGGTTATCGGGGCCGACAACCCTGGCTCCGCTACCCCTCGTTCCGTCCATGCGTACGTCATCGGTAGTTTATGCTCATTGATATTTGTGCCAATAGATGGTTGAATGTAGTTATCGACATGCTAAAATAATTGAAAAACTCAATTTGGTCACTCCTCAATTCTGTTATTAAGTTCACAAATGTTCTCAAACTAAATCTTTCTCTCAGGATTATTGGCACCATTGGATTATTTATTTACTTGGCTGTCTTTTCTCGTTTTCTTCTTAAATAATAATACATCACAACAAGAACTTCGTCGATGTCCATCGTGCACAGTCGCTTTGCGTAGAGTGCTTAAAATTGTCACTATGTTCAGCCGTGGCCGACTACCGGTTATTAATCGTGTGTGTGAATAAAGGCGCCGACATCCGATTAATATACAGATCCGATACTCGACATGTGGGAACGAGCTGTTAAGGATGAACACTCGTCGTACGACGGGACGTCCTATGACGGAACGGAGATGAGGAAATTAAGTCATGCAATTCTCGCGCACACTCTCTATAACGCATCCACAAGTATTTTGGAATATTTACCTGCATAATGAACAAAAAATACATACCTATTCGTTGTTAACATCTCTAAAAACTCAAACAAAATACGCAATTAACTTGAAAACGTTTCTTAATCTATCATGAGCCAAGGGGTTTTCCGGACCATCTTAAATTCTCCATAGTGAAACCTTTATTTAATAAATTTTGTGACTCTTTTGTCAAATTTTTCTACTATTCACGAGACCGAATCTATGTATATGTTATAGTTATAGTGATTAAATGTTATTAATATGGCAATGTTTATTCATAATTGTAATGTTGGCTGTACTTCAAGACTAACGTGTTAAAATATTAATGTTGGTACTATTGTTTTTTAACCGTTCTCATTGGTCGTTCATTGTCTTGTTATTCCAAACGTGTAAGGTGTGTAGCTCAGGAATATTAAATAAAAACTATATTGTTAAGAAGAAAATCCTGCTTTTATTTCAAAATAACATTAGGTTATGGGCCCAGGCACATATACCTATTTGTTAAAAAGTTTGAAGTGAGCTACAACAGTAAAGTCGGCGAGAAGGAAAAGTGAGGTTAAGTGACCTCATTACGGCATTGTGGCGTGGTGCGCTGTGCAACCCAGAACAATCATCGTCGAGGAGTACTTTTCCAGGTGAAAGGACAAGGTCGGAATGGAAGGCAACAACAATGTCAGTGTGATCAAATTGGAAGGGGCCAAAAATTGGAATATCTGGAAATTTCAAACTAAAGTACAGTTGAGAGGCAATGGCTGGTTGGACATTGTGGAGGGAAACCAAATTAAGCCCGAAAATGCCAGTGAGATAGCTTCATGGG
The DNA here is from genome assembly GCA_037179545.1 of Sesamia inferens. Classification (NCBI taxonomy): domain Eukaryota; kingdom Metazoa; phylum Arthropoda; class Insecta; order Lepidoptera; family Noctuidae; genus Sesamia; species Sesamia inferens. The sequence continues at coordinate 8,523,065 of CM073929.1, read as the reverse complement.
AAGCTAAAGATGCCAAGGCGCAAACTTTACTGGTTACTCGGATGTCGGAGGAGGCAATGCTGCATATCATTACGTGTACGAGTTCTTTCGAAATGTGGCGAAAACTTCACAGTGTTTATGAACAGAAAAGCGAGACTAGCGTGCATATTATACAACAACGATTTTTCCAATACAAGTTTGAAAAGGGCACAGACATGTCAGTATTTTTGTCAAAGGTGCAAGAAATGCAAAACCAACTAAAACAAATGGGTGAAGAGATTTCGGATAAGTTTGTAGTCACAAAAGTATTAATGTCATTACCAGACGAATATAAGCATTTCATATCGGCTTGGGAATCTGCGCCGGACGACAAGCAAACACTTGACAATTTGATTGCAAGATTATTAATCGAAGAAGAGAGAGTTAAAGGAAAATACGAAGAAGCGCAACAAACTTCTTCTGCGTTCTTAGTGAAAAATAAGCGGCCCATAAAATGTTTCAAGTGTGGCAAGAACGGACATTATCAAACTGATTGCAAAAGTAACAAAAGTAACAGTGAAGAAAATGTGATTAATAATAACTGTTTCATTTGTGGAAAGTTTGGCCACTTCAAGTCCCAGTGTCGTTTTCGAAAGCAAAGATTGGCAAAAATGGAAAATAAAACGAAAAGTAATGCGTTTATGGTGGTGTCTGATTCGTCGCAAAAACTGCAAAAATCCAAATGGTTAGTGGATTCTGGTGCTTCGGATCATATGTGTAAGGATCGCGCATTGTTTACATCATTTACAACTACACCGCCTAAATCTGTGATTATCGGTAATGGCGCCACTATTAATGCGCGTGGTTGCGGACAGATGGCGGTTCAAGTATCGAACGGGAACGAATGGATTGATACAGTAATAGACAACGTACTGTATGTTCCGGAATTAAACAAACCTGTTCTCTGTCAAAAGCGCCACAGATAAAGGATATGTCATGATGACGGATGACAGTTCATGTAAGTTTTATATGTCAAACGAATTATGTGCCGTAGCGGAAAGAATTAGAAGCTCTTATTACATGGATTTACGTTATAATAGTAATTATGACATGGCGAGTATTGCAAAATTAATACCGGATGACCTGAATGAGTGGCACAGAAGATTAGCGCATGAAAATTTCACATACATTAAAGATATCCTACGCAAACATAACATTGAGGTTAGACAAACATCTAAGGTACAGTGCGAGAGTTGTTTGGTCGGAAAAATACATAGATTGCCATTCAATAAAAGTGATTACAAGAGCTCGAAGACTTGTGAACTAATTCATGCTGATACTTGCGGTCCCATGGAAGAACCGTCTGTTGGTGGGTCAAGGTACTTTGTTGTTTTAAAGCAGTAGTTCCCAAACTTATTTTTCTCGTGGACCACTTTCAAAATTTTACTGGTTTCGGTGGACCCCCTGCTGCTACATTTCTACCACATTCTTAAAGTCGCCAAAAAATAAAAATTGTATCACTTCTGAGTTCTGTCACTATATTCCGATATGTAAAATAAAAACAAAAAATGGTACATTTTATATCACTTTATTTATTAAAAGAATAGAATTACAAGAAAAAAATATTAAGGTAATATAGGTTCAGGTCATAATTTTAATTAATGGGAAGGATGTATCTGATGGAGTGTCAGCAAACGATCAATGTTTGGCTTTATTTTTGTCAGCAATAACCGCAAATCCCCCCGCTCTGTGATGTTTAATTTGCTCCTTTTTTTTTGTTAAGAGGTTTGTAACGGCACTAAAACTCCTTTCGACAAGGTATAACGAGGGAAAAGCTATTAAAAAATTCCTTGCGATTTCCCACAGTCCAGGATATTTTTCGGGTATTTCTGCTTGCAGCCAAAATGTTGGGTAGCCTTTTCTAAATTTCACCTTCAGCTCCTCATTAGTGCTTAGCTCGAGCAGCTCCTCTTGTAATACAACATTGGCTACTTCCGTTTCATCAAATGGATTTATGATCCATGGTGGTATATCCATCGTCAGTATATCTTCAAACAAAACCCTGGTTTTGAAGTCATCATGCAGGGCACTTAAATGTTGACTGTAGGTATGGATATCCTCATCAATACATTCTACCTGCGACGAGTTTGGAAATTGAGAGAATTCGCGCCGACTAATGTTTTGCTTCATAAATTTCAATTTCCTAAGAAAAGCCGAAATTATCCCCTTTGTTTTTATTAAATTCAGGCTGTCCCCTTGTAACTGCAAGTTAATATCATTAAATTTTTTAATCAAATCTGTCAAATACGCAATGTCTGCTTTGAATTTGATCAAGTTTTCTTTTAAATCTGGATCTCTACTTTCTAAGAACTCTAATATGGAATCGAAAACAGAGTAAAATCTCGTTAAGCATGCACTTTTCGACAACCAGCGTACTTCAGTATGTAAGAGCAGTCGTTGGAAGTCTTCATCATTTTCATCGCACAATTGAGCAAATAAACGCGTATTCAATGCATTGCTTCTGATTTTGTTGACAGCTTTTATTACAAAATGAAGAGATTGGTTCAACCTGTCACTTAAATGTTTTGCCACAAGATGTTGTCGGTGGATTACGCAATGAATAGCTGTAAGTCCTGGTATAATTCTTTTGAGATGACTTATAAACCCACGATATCGCCCGACCATTGCAGGAGCTCCGTCTGTTGCCACTGAAATAATGTTTGTAAATGGGATTGATTTTTCCGTAAAAAAATTACTCAGGATATTAAATATTGATTCCCCTTTAGTGTCAGTCTCCAAAGTTCTGGCAAATACCAATTCGTCGTGAATTTCTTCCTCAACAATAAATCGGACATATGCCATTAGTAATGCTTCATTACTGGGTAACGTTGACTCGTCCAGTTGTATAGAAAAATGAGTTTTTTGCAGATGATTGCACAAAAAGCTTTCGATATCAGAGCTCATTTCATCAATGCGTCTTTGTACAGTATTGTTACTTAATGGGATTCTATTTAGTACGTCAAATGGAGATTTGTGCAAAACAGTTTTTAAAACCTCTTCAACAGCGGGTAAAATTAATTGTTCTCCGATAGTGTGCGGTTTTCCAGATTTTGCTATAAGTAATGAGATATTGTAAGATGCCCGCAAGCCATCATCGTTACTTTGAGATATTGAAGCGAACATACTGTGCTCGGTGGGTCTCTTTCCATATTTTTCTTTCAATGTTTGAAAATATTTTAAATCTTTACCTATTTTATCAGTATGACACCTTTTTAGATGATCTTCGAGCTTTGATGGTTTCATAGAGTCATTGCTCAAAACTTTGTTGCATAATAGGCACATGGGCAATTGTTTGTCTGCCTCTGATGGAACAAAACCATATTTCAAATAATCGACACTATATTGTCGACATTTTTTCTTTGCTGTAGCCATGTTTCGTGTCAGTTACCTTACCTGTAAAAAAAATATTTTAGTAACCAAGTTTTTTTCTGAATATAGGTATCACACCGCAGCCTTTGTCAGCACGCGGAAATAGAATTACGGCTTGTAAAGGGACCAAGTAATAAACCGCTGAGACAAATACAGACGTTTTCACAAAACGGTATCAATTTTAAAGTACATAATTTACCACTAATTTTTAATAGTATAAATAAAAATTGGTGTACTCAGTATCGAATACTGATCATATTTGTGTAGGAAAAAATAAAAGTCGAAATCCCAAAATTATCCATAAAAACGATAACTAAAATTTTATTAAATCAATGAGTTCACGCGCTCCGTGTATTTGCGTATTTTTTGTCTTTTTTTTTTATAAATTATAAACTAGCGCTTGATCGCACTCCCGCCTGATGGTAAGCAGTGACGCAATCGTTGATGGTAAAGCGCGTTAGTTTATTAAGAGCCTATTCACTCTAGCCTTGAAGACACTCAAATTGTAATGTGACGGAAACACCGACGCCGGCAAATTGTTCCAGTACCTCGATGTATGCGGTATAAAGGAGGAAGCAAAACGCTTCATCCGGATCGCAGTGGTGTCAACAACGTAAGGGTGGAAACTCGCCGTACGACGGGTCGTCCGATGATGGAACGGAGTTGGGGGAATTAAATCATGCAATTCCCTTGCACACTCACCAGAATGCATCCTATAGAAGACCGAAAGGCTGGCTACTCTACGCCTGTGCTCCAGGCTTTGGAGACCGTTTCGAGTTAAGTCTGGGTCGCCAATCAGCCTCTTCGCACGCCTCTCCACCGAATCCAAAGTGGCAAGGTGACATTTCACAGCACCAGCCCAAATGTGGCTGCAGTACTCCACACACGAGCGGACCTGTGCTTTGTATAAAATTAGAAGCTGCCCAGGTGTGAAGTACCGCCGGACTTTCGCGATGACGCCTAGTTTTCTGGCAGCCACCCTGGCCTTGGACTCAATGAACCGCCCAAAGTTAAGGTCTGCGGCTTCATTGTTAAGACGTGACAAACTGGCATCGAAGTTCAAGCCCCGCCCTTTTCCCGTCGCCCGCGCACCGCTCGCTCTTTCCGAAAAGGAATAGTTTTGATAAAATAGTTACATCAAAATCAATTTAAACTGATTATGAAATTACTGTTTTATAAAATTAGTAGTTATTTGCAAGAAAAATTACAAAATTAATTGCTCTGCAATATTGCTTATTCGGCCTTTTTAGAGAGGCAGTGCTTCTCTCGTGAAAAAAACAATTGAATAACGTTTTATTCAATTGTTTGTCTTCAAATCGAAAGAGGACAATTAAAATATCTGTAAGTTACTAAGTTACCTATCTATACAGGCCGTTGTGATCAACCGACTAGTACACGTAAACAAAATACTTAAGTACTATAACAAAAAAAGGTAGGTTACTTACTTTTCTCCGGCACTAGCAAACACAGATATAAATTTTCTCACAACTTTTTTTCCAAATTCCGCCTTTTTTCGAAATTCCGGAAACGAATGAATGCGTTTGCCTTTGGCATCAAGTATTTATAGTGGTGATCAAGTTCATGTCTGAACAAGCATTAAGCATTGTCGGGCGGATAGCGCTTTGCAAGTCTGTACACGAAATTGTACGTAATATCGAATACGCAAGTTTGGACAAGTAACAGTCGCTTGCCTTATTAAAATATTATCTGCTTAGATAGGTACTTAAAACAATGTAGGTAGGTCCCTATAAAAACTATGCTTACATTTTTGCTCTTTACTATCAAAAGCAGATAAATTTTCGTGGACCCCCATTAACATCTTATGGATCCCCATTTTTTGTTCACGCCTACGTAGACCCCCAGCAAGTCTCCCGTGAACCCCTGGGGGTCCACCTGGACCACTTTGGGAATCACTGTTTTAAAGGATGACTACTCGAACTATCGAGGTGTGTATTTTGTAAAAACAAAAGATCAAATAAAACATAGCATCGAAGATTTTATAAATAAAGCTGAAAATACTACAGGAAACAGAGTTAATATATTTAGAAGTGACAATGGTTCGGAGTTTGTAAACAGTGATGTGAAGGCAATATTTTCAAAGCGGGGAATAACGCATCAAACACCAGTACCTATACACCCGAGCAGAACGGGAAGGCTGAAAGAGAAAATAGAACATTAATTGAAGCAGCAAGGATTATGCTACATGAAAAGAATTTACCAAAGAAATTATGGGCTGAAGCTGTGAACACAGCTGTGTATGTGTTAAATAGAACGGGAAAGAGCCATGAAGATGAAAAATCTCCATTTGAAGTATGGACCGGCAAAATATTTAATATCCATGATTTGAAAGCTTTTGGTACAGAAGTATACGTACACATACCAAAAGAACGAAGAAGAAAGTGGGATAAGAAAGGAGAGAAGGGATTAATGGTTGGGTATGAAGAGAATGTAAAGGGATATCGGATATACTATGCTGAGAGGAATATAGTAGAGACAAAAAGGGACATTGTTTTCTTACTAGAAGAAAAGGAAAAACCTCAAATGAAGGGAGGTGAAGGAGAAATTCTAGTATCACTAAATCAGGAAGAAGAGTTAGTGCATGGAAGTAGTTCGGAGATAAACTCTGATGAAGTAGTAATGTCTGAAAGTCAGCTCGAAGAGATGACCGATACGAGCAGTACCCTAGAAAATAATTCTGACAGCGAATACCTACCATGTAGTGAGGAAGAACACCTGCTAGAAGAGATAAGTCCACACAGACCGGAAAGGAGCAAGCGTGTGCGTAAACAAACAGAGTTCTATAAGTGCAATAATGTGCAATTGGACAAAAGTGAGTGTGAGCCAATCAGTTATAGTGATGCCATGAGCAGAAGTGATGCAGGTAAGTGGAGTGAAGCTATAGCTAGAGAACTTTAGACTCTTAAAGACAATAACACATGGGAGTTTTGTGATTTACCTATAAATACAAAGCCTGTTAGTAGCCGGTGGGTTTTTAAGATTAAAAATTCAAATAATATCAAGCAGTATAAGGCTAGGCTTGTTGCCAGGGGGTTCGAACAACAGGATGTACTTAATTTGAATGACATTTATGCCCCAGTTGCTAAGCTAGCAACTTTTAGGTTATTTGTAGTAATAGCAACTAAATATAATTTACCCATTTATCAAATGGATGTCACAGGGGCTTTCTTGTATGGTGATATTACAGAAAATGTGTACTTAAGTCTGCCAGAAGGGGCTTATTTAGGAAATAATAATATAGTTAAACTAAATAAGTCATTATATGAGTTGAAAAGCTCACCTAAATCTTGGAATATTAAATTTAATTCTGTAATAACTCGAGAAGGCTTTACAAGGTCAAAATGTGATTCATGCATGTATACAAAATATATAGGTTCAAATAAATTATTTGTATTAATATATGTCGACGATTTGTTGATTTTTGGGACAAATGATAATGAAGTCACAAAGATTAAGGCAATATTAAATAAAGAATTTAAAATGAAAGATTTAGGATTGATTTCTGACTTCTTAGGAATAAATGTAAAACAAGATTTAAAAAGTGGTACAACTGTATTATCACAAAGAAATTACTTAGAAAATGTACTTAAAAGATTTGGTATGGAAAATTCCAAACCTATATTGACACCCCTGGATATAAATTTCAATACAAATATATTTGATTCTGCTAACTATGATAAAGACATTGAAAGAATCTGTAGGCAAATGATTGGTTGCCTTATGTATGCGGTTTCTGGCACTAGGCCTGATTTGAGTTTTACAGTATCCCTGCTAAGCAGATATCAGAAATGTGGAAATAGTGTGTTGCTAAGCGCACTAAAGAGAGTATTGCGTTATGTGAACCATACTTTAGATTATAAAATAATTTATAAGTGTAAAGGTACTATGTTACAAGGCTATTGTGATGCTGATTGGGGAGGTGATCAGAGGGACAGGAAGTCCACCTCTGGCTATTTGTTTATGTTTGAAAATTGTTTAATTGCGCGGTGCTCGAGGAAACAGTCTTCAGTCAGTTTATCTTCTACTGAAGCTGAGTAAGTTTCTATGAGCATGGCAGCTAGTGAAGCGTGCTGGCTCATTAATTTATTAAATGATTTTGGTTTACAGAATATTAGTCCAGTAATCTTGTATTGCGACAATCAGTCAGCCATTTTAAATGCAAGTACAGAGTCAGTTAAACGCCTTAAACATGTTGATATAAGGTACCATTTTGTCAAAGATTTGATTAAAGCTAATAAAATTAATATTCAGTATATAAGTACGTCTGAACAATTAGCAGACATGCTGACAAAATCCTTGTGTAATGATTCTCTAGTTAAATTTATAACACAATGTAATGTAACTTTATAGACTAAGAGATGGAGATGTAATAGTACTAGCTTCAGGTAATATTATATTTTTTGGTTAATGTTAATTTGTTAAATTCATCGTGTGAAAGTAATAAAGCGTTAAACACGTCTATTTAAGTATACCTATATAAACATTGAGAAGGGGTGTTATTAATATGGCAATGTTTATTCATAATTGTAATGTTGGCTGTACTTCAAGACTAACGTGTTAAAATATTAATGTTGGTACTATTGTTTTTTAAACCGTTCTTATTGGTCGTTCACTGTCTTGTTATTCCAAACGTGTAAGGTGGGTAGCTCAGGAATATTAAATAAAAACTATATTGTTAAGAAGAAAATCCTGCTTTTATTTTAAAATAACATTATTATACATACTGACTGGTCATTATATATAAAAGCCAAATTTACTAGACAATGTAATAAATTAATCACTTTATCTGGACATTATTCATAATAGCGTGTCAAAGTTAGCCAAAGTAATAAATATGGTCTAGCCGACTTGATACCGTTATGGGCCCAGTCCCAATTTTTAAGTTTTTTAAAGTTATTCTGTTGAATTCTGTCTAATACAGTGCATTATGTCGACGTCAGGTTACCTAGTCAATGTGCCAAAATTAAAAGTTCGCGAAAATTACGACGATTAGGCATTCGCGACAAGTAATTTTTTGTTACTCGAGAGAATCGACTTAGAGAACCTGCCAGCGGAAATTAGTGAAGCTGAGATGAAAAAAGGTAAAGCCAAACTCGTGATGACTATTGACTCTTCATTATACGAGCATGTCAAGAGTGAGACAATAGTAAGGGGTGTATGGAATAAATTTAAACAATTGTTCGATGACACAGGATATCAACGAAAAATCAGTTTGCTTCGAACGTTAATTTCAATTCGCCTTGAAGACTGTGATTCTATGACAAGCTATGTATCTCAAGTAGTTGAAACGACGCAGAAATTGAAGGGAACAGGTTTTGAGATCACAGATGAGTGGATCGGTTCGTTGCTTTTAGCGGGACTCTCAGATAAGTTTTCACCAATGATAATGGCGATCGAGCATTCTGGAATCACCATTAGCGCTGACATCATCAAGACAAAATTACTCGACATGTGTGAGGTTGGTACTACTGAAAAAGACTCTGCATTTTGGTCAAAACAACAGCGGTGGAAAAGTGATAACACTAACCGCGGTGTCAAATCGCAAACGTCAAAGTCAAATAGTGACAGTGCAGTTAAAAATTGCAGCAAAGAAATAAAGTGCTATAATTGCAAGAAAATAGGTCATTTTAAGAATAAATGTCCCGAACTGAAAACAAAAAGGACCTTAAATGCTTTTAGTGCTGCATTTTTCAACGGAAATTTTAGTACAGAAGACTGGTACATCGATTCGGGTGCAAGCGCACACATGACGGCAAATCGAGATTGTTTAGTGCTAAATAGACCCGTGCATGGAATTAAAGAAATAGTAGTCGCAAATCAAATGACTGTGCCTGTTGTAAGTGTTGGTGAAACACAGTTAACGACGATAGTAAATGGATCTCAGTATAATGTTATTGTGAAGAATGTTTTGTATATACCGAAGCTCACAACAAACTTATTATCAGTAAGTCAACTAATAGCAAAGGGCAATAAAGTATCGTTTAAAAGGGATGTTTGTTTGATATGTAACCAAGGAAATGAGCTTATAGGAGTTGCAAACTTGACAAATAGTGTGTGCAAGCTACAAATACAAAGATCAGAGAGTACATTATCGTCCATGACAATGTGGCATAGAAGGCTAGGACATGTAAACAGCAAGTCTCTAGACAAGATGAAAGAAGGTGCTGTGGAAGGGGTTATTTTCGACAAGAAGGCTGATATTCGGGTCCAGAACTGTGAAGTGTGATGTGAAGGGAAACAGACTCGTTTTCCTTTCCCATCTGCTAATCATAGGAGTGATATACTGCTAGATGTAATACACTCAGATTTATGCGGGCCGATGGAGACCAAATCGATTGGTCAAGCTAAGTACTTTCTTCTGTTTGTAGATGATGCCAGCAGAATGACTTATGTCTATTTCCTGAAGGAGAAGAACCAGGTAGTCCAGCATTTCAAGGAATTTCGAGTTTTGGTGGAAAATCAAACAGGAAACAAGATAAAAGGCTTAAGAACTGACCATGGAGGTGAGTTTTGTTCAAAAGAGATGGAAATTTTTTTTTTTTTTTTTTATAAATTATAAACCAGCGCTTGACCGCAATCCCGCCTGATGGTAAGCAGTGACGCGATCGTTGATGGTAAAGCGCGCTAGTTTATTAAGAGCCTATTCACTCTAGCCTTGAAGACAAACAGGAATCATCCATCAGAAGACTAATCCTCACACTCCACAACAGAATGGACTTTCAGAAAGATTCGACAGAACTGTAGTTGAACGGGCTAGATGTTTAATGTTTGAAACCGATCTAGAAAAAAGTTATTGGGGTGAAGCAGTAAATACTGCAGTATACCTGATGAATAGAACGCCAGCTGCCAGTTTAGGCATGATGACACCATTTGAGAAATGGACAGGCAGGAAACCAGATCTGAGCCATGTCAGAATATTTGGAAGTAAAGTAATGGTGCATGTTCCCAAAGTGAACTTTCTTTGAATTTTCAGAAAGTCGGTCAGTAAGTAAGGTGAAACTAGTCGCCCATTCCAAAGAGTAGGTACCTAAGGAGAAGAACGTGCAAGAAACTCCATGGACACTCTTTTAACTTATCAAGCTATTGATACAAATGTTTGATTACATCATTCATTTTGTAATCAACCGTGTGAGAACTATGCAGAAATATATTGTACGCTAAGAGCGTCCATTATGGAAAACATACATAAAAAAACAACAACAATAAAAGACTAACCCAACAAATAGATGCCTTACAGCAAGTACATTGTGCTCACACGTATGCCATGCAACTGAATGGACTTGTACTTTATACTTATTATGTATAATATTAGAACCATTTTGTATGAATGTTCTAACAATTTTATCCCGCACAGCAAAACCTTTTTTTTTTTGAAGGCCTCGGGAGGTGTCTGTGGGACCTTGACACCGTTAAGAAGGCTTTTACGGTCGAAGTTTAAAATACTTACTTATTTTTTATATGTTTGTCTTACATTTCTTAATATAATTTCTAAAGATAGATTTGATTGTAATGTCGTTACGACTAACATAGACGACATGTACCGTAGTGTATTCAGTGATTAGCCATTTTAAACATTTAATAAATTACCACATATTTGTGATTTGAATAAACGGTCTATTTTAGTTGAGAGGCTGTTTACACTTCCCAGAGTGTACTAGCTTGGAGCCCCTAGTTCAAAAACTAAATTAAATTTAAAATCAGCCCATATTTTTTCTGTTTCATCATTGAAAGGATAAAAGATAAAATATCAATTAAGTCATCTTAATTTAAGATATTCCATACCACACAATTTAAGATATTCCATGATTAAACACATGGCGACCAGGTACATCAATTTATATTAGGCGCTCAATAATTTGAAAGGACTAAACTTACATCGTCCGTAATTTCCATAATGAAATAGAAAGAATAACATTCATTGAATTTAAATTTGTACAGTTTGTGAACAAGGGAAGGGACGCCATTGCTAATCGTATAAATAAGTCCCAAAAGACAGTTACAGACGGTTCATAGATAATTTATACTCGATACCACATTTGGTGCTCGAACGACGTTGGGAGGCACTGTTTCACGAAATGTACTAGATAAAAACCCGACTTCATTCGAGTGAAATGTGACATATGTTACTTAAATTTTATGTTTTTAAAGCTTGTAGCGGTACCTACAACGCTACACGTGGGTTTTTTGACAGGAAAGCCAAGATAAGTGTCACGCGCATTTTTCATTGGATTTTAAAATTATTTATAGTGTCGTTTACTAAATAAAAACGCATGATTTATGTAGTAAAAAGTGCATTCAGTGAATAATTCATAAAGTACATTGAACTACGCAGCATAGTGGCCACATCATGGCTTTGCATCAAATCTCCCAGTAGGCGGCTCACGCGGCCATTTTTTCAACTGTCATAGGTGACATGCGCCATTATTGTGAAATAATTTTTTTAAAGAATTTCTATAATTTGTCACACGTGTTATTGGCAAAATTGTGGTATCTAACCACAGAGGCCATTGAAGATTTGAAGTAGTATTTACTCTAAAGAAAAGAAAGAAAGAACGCTACACGTGAACAACGCGTCATACTGACGTAACTCAAATCCAGCATCTCGCAAGCAGAGTTTACTGTGCAATTAGCATGCATACATGTTCATGACATCAACCGGTGGGCAAAGTGCCCGCCAAACAATCCCAATCTAGTCGGAGGATCCTTCCTTTTTTATGGAGGATGAGAGAGCTTTACACGCTGCTCCTCATACCTCCACAAACTTTACGGAAACGGAACGTTTATCTACTTCTCAGAATATCATTCGGTGTCAGTGACGTTTCGCTAAAATTGCCCATATGGCGACTGTGAATTGCTTCGTCAGAATCGTTAGAATTTAACAAAATATTCGACCATCCGAATTTTGCGGATGTGTGTTCTAGATCAAACAATAAAACATAAGAAAAAGTAGTTTTTTTATGTTTTATTGTTTGATCGACTCTAACATTGACGCATTTGACGAAATTATTAATATAAATTGAAAGGCAAGATGGCTAATAGCGATGTTAGTTCCGAATTTTCCGCGCTCTGAAATACACATATATTATGATATTGTGTAGCCGAGGTCAGAATTCAAACATTATAAAACTATCGAAAACATAATTCGTCACACCGAGATCTTCTTCTATTAAGGCATTTCGCACATACATACACACCAGTATAATATATTATTTAATAATGTTTCGCTTTAGGGAGAAGTACTGTGAGCCGTTAAGGTGATAAGTAACACTGACCAGGGAAGCGGGCAGTAGCGCTTTTCCTGTGAATTATTTAATTACTGCGATCCCCATCCCGTCTGCCAAGCGTGGGGATTATGCCCCCACAATGTAATGAAAGTCTTGGGGAGGCCTATGTCCATCAGTGGACCTCTATAGGCTGAAGAAGAAGAAGAATTGAGGAAGAGGAAAATCAGTAAGAAGTGCTAGATCGCCGCTTGTTAATCAGTCTCAGTGATGTTTTATAATGAATTTAGTCAGTTGATATGTTAAGTACGGAATCCTATAAACGGCCCCACGAAGGACGGTGATAACTAAAGAAAGGATTCCACCTGCAAAGTTCGAAAAAGTGTAGTCATCTGAGTCCCACCACGAGTGGAAGGGGTTGTAATGTGGAATGAGAACCAGGCAAAACAACTCCAATTTTCTACGTCTATATGAAAGTCGTATGCCATTATCTGTGGATCAGATACGTCCTCCCATATCCTACAAGTGTTTATGTAGATATTGTACGTTATGGATAATAAACAGATTTCAATGACAACAAGACACCAACTAACTATTCGATTATTCAATAGCTCACATTCGTCCCTTAGGGCCACCCCGACTATGGGATAAGTATAAAGTCACGAAAAACTAACAGTGCGAAGTAACACAAAATACATTTATGGTTTAATATTGTGTTTTTTATGGTAGTAATATTCTGTTTTTGACGTGACAACGTCTTAAATTAGGTTGCGGCTGGGAGTCACTTATGAAAAAGTGTAACGCTCGGTAACGTTACGATGAGTCACCGATGTTTTAGTAAACAAAATATATTTCTATATTTAAAATTTGTGCAATTCTTATTTTCATTCAATTCCTTGTTCCTATTGTGCAATTTAATTATATTCATATCAATAAATATTCTACCGAGAAAAAGACGTTGTCACGTAAAATCTTCGCCCGTAAAACCGACTTTACAGGCAACCATTTTTTTTTTACTTTTAGAGCGATTGTTTCTGAAAATATTAGCATAGTCAAGCTATTAATTTTTGCTTACATATACAATATATCCGATCTCTCCCCACTTTAGGCATGTGGGATAATAATAATGATATTTTACACTTTGTCGGCGTGATTGATTTACACATTGATATCAAAATTTACTTTCTAGTGCTAATAGTTACTGAGATTATCTGGTGGGCAGACAGACTTGGCGAATTGGCTTGGTTCCCTGGAACCCTACAAAAATAGATAAATATTATGAGCGATAATATTAGGGCATGGAGAGTGACTGATAACGTAACAGCGGATAGAGAAAATGACCGTGACGTGACCAGTGACCGTGGACGAAATTAAAAAAATCATCTTGTCAATAAAATCTAGGGCCGTGGGCTGTGATGGCATCAGCCGTAATATGGTTGTTTGGATCCTTGATTGCCTTCTCCCTCCGATCACCCACATCATTAACTATTCTCTCGATTCCAGACAATTTCCATCCCTGTGGCGCATGGCTTATGTCCGCTCACTCCCTAAAATTTCAAATTCTTCCCAACCCGGTCACTTTCGTCCCATTTCTATTCTCCCATTCCTGTCTAAAGTGCTTGAGGCCTGCGTACATAAGCAGTATTCTGGGTTTTTTTATCGGAATAGCCTCATCAGTCCTTTACAGTCTGGTTTCAGACCTGGGCACAGCACAGCCTCCGCTCTCCTTAAAGTGACTGGTGACATTAGAGAAGCTATGGATGATACCAAAGTTATCGTTTTGGTATTAATTGATTTCTCCAATGCCTTTAACGCCATCAGCCACGATATTCTCCTTGCTAATCTTTCTCACCTTATGGTTTCGTCCGAGACACTGGAATGGTTCACTTCTTATCTTCGGGGACGTCGGCAGTCGGTTCGCGTCGATGATAGCTCATCGAGTTGGCGTGACCTGGATGCTGGTGTTCCACAGGGCGGTATTCTATCTCCATTATTATTCTCCATTTTCATTAATTTCATAACTCACTGTCTTCGGTGTTCGTATCATCTATACGCTGATGATCTTCAATTATATGCAGCTGAGCGGGTGGAAGGTGTGTCGAACGCTATAGCGGAGGTAAACCAAGACTTGGAGGCTATCAAAGACTGGTCTGATAGGTTTGGGGTGTCAGTAAACCCCTTAAAGTGTCAGGCCATTATTATTGGAAGCTCACGCATGATGATTAGGTTAACTCTTAGCTCTCTCCCTCCTCTTATCTTCAATGGTACCGTCATACCCATTACCCCTAATGTCAAAGATCTCGGTTTGTATATTGACTCGACGCTTAGCTGGCAACGTCAGGTCTCCTACGTTAGTCAAAGGGTCCACGGTACCCTGCGTTCCCTGTATCGTCTGAGGAACTTTTTACCCGTTAAAACGAAAACCATGCTTGTGCAGACTTTGATTTTCCCTATAATCGACTATGGTGACGTGTGCTACTTTGACCTGAATGCGGCTTTGCTGGATAAGCTTGATAGGTTGCTCAACAATGGGATCCGGTTCATATTTAATCTAAAGAAATATGACCATGTGTCGAGCTACAGGTCTGAACTGAAATGGATGCCCATTCGTCAGAGAAGAAATTTGCGCGCCTTGACCACGCCTTTCTCCCTTCTTAAATCACCCACTCCTCCTTCTTATCTTGTGACTCACTTCCAATATTTATGTTCCTCTCACACTAAGAATCTGCGTTCTTCTAACAATCTCCTCTTACTCTGTCCTTCGCATACGTCTGACTTTGTTCATTCTTCATTTCATATTAAATCCATTCTTCTGTGGAATGCGCTTCCTCTCGATATCAGGATGGCCGCCAGTCGGTTTGCATTTAAGCGGAAATTGCAGAGTTATTTTCGCAACAATTAGGTTAGAGTTATTGCTACACCTCTCTCCCAAATTTTAGTTTTGTATGTATACAGTATGTTAAGAAAACCCTGTCGGACCCATAAGGATAATAAAGGTTAGGTAAACACATGACCAAATATAATATAAAATTTTACGTAATCATCATAGTACTAATACAAATGAATTTTGAAATAATCTTTTTTTCCCGCGAATTAATTCCAACTTCCCCGAAATTTGGTAATTTTGAAAAAGTGACAACACCGGTATTATTATGAGCGAATAGCGATGCGACCACGTGCCGCGTGCCCTGCCGCCCGCCGCCTCCGCCGCCGCGCGCGTAATGGTGGATAACGCAGATTTATTAAGTTACCTCTTTTTGCGATATAATATTTATTTTTTTAGGTGGATTTTTTTTTTTAATTTAGCCCGGTTTTGTATGCATTAGTAGAATCAGTTATTGATACCTAACAACACCTTCACGGGTCGGACAGGGTTTTCTTAACATACTGTATATTATAAGTATATATTTTGGTAATAGTATGTATGTATATTTAGCTTATTTAAGTATTTTTTTAATAGTATTAAGAGGTTTCTTTTTTTTATCTTTCTTTACATTTTTTTTTGCAAACGAAAGCACCTACCATCTTATCTCTTCACCACCTATGGTTGACTGGTAGAGAATGCCTAAGGCATTAAGTCCGCCTCTGTACATATCATGTGCGAAAGATTAAATAAATAAATAAATAAATAAATAAATAAGATGCAGACAAAAGATGAAGAAGGAAAAACATTAAATTATTGTATAAAATTCATATTCCCAAGTATTGCCAATATTTGCAAACTAGCTGCGCCGCGCGGTTTCACTCGCATAGGTTTTGATATGTGTTTTAAATCCTCCGCTTCTATTGGTCGGACCATGATGTTATATAGCCAAAAGCCTTACTTGATGAATGGGCTATTCAATGCAATAAGAATAATTTAAATCGGACTAGTAGTTCCTGAGATTACTGCGTTCAAACAAACAAACAAACAAACTCTTCAGCTTTATAATTATATTAGTATAGATTTAATGTGAATTACACTTTCTTTGAAAATGAACCATCAACCCGAATACAGAATACATTGCCTTGTCTTGCGATAAGATTTACTCCGAATGAAAAGTCGCCATAAAAGACAGAACCTCCTGAGAATCCATAAAGAATCTCGTTGTAGTTAACTCTGAAGTAGTAGTTACCCTGCAAAGAATATCAGTTATTAATTACATCACAGGCAACTGACTGGAATAATATGACTTTCCCTTTTCATACTCCGTTTACCTTGTTCATCATATAGAGGATACTTAAGTTAGGGCGCTGCTAAAACCAAGTTAACATTCTGAAGGCTTATTTAAATGTCAGTGTAAAATCAAATATATTATGCTTCTAGCTTTTGCACGCAACTCCGTCAGCGTAATGATATAAAATAAGCGCCTGTTAAAATAATGGGAGTAATATATACGTCCGCGTTTGCCCCTGTTTTCGCAACATTTTTTGATACTGCTCTGCTCCTATTGGTCATATCTGGGTGTTATCTCTCCTTTCTCATGCTCTAGACTATCTGTATACTAAATTTTATTACAATCGGTTCAGTAGTTTTGGCGTGAAAGCCGAACAGACAGACAGAGATAATTTTGCATTTATAATATTAGTATGTATTATATGAATAAAATGCTATTGTTACGAATGCATCTTATGTCAATGGCAAGAGGTTCAATCATCAACAACCTTTTTATCGTCCCTCTGCTGCCTGCTGGGTACA
Source organism: Sesamia inferens (assembly GCA_037179545.1). NCBI lineage: Eukaryota > Metazoa > Arthropoda > Insecta > Lepidoptera > Noctuidae > Sesamia > Sesamia inferens. The sequence continues at coordinate 8,505,761 of CM073929.1, read as the reverse complement.
TGGCTCCTCTCATACAGAGAGGGATTGAGCGTAATCACCACGCTTGCTCAATGCGGGTTGGCGATTTCAGACTTATAAAGTCCAGGTTTCCTCAAGATGTTTTCCTTCACCTTCAGTCAATGCTGTCCAAGATATATTTAGAAAGTACATATAACTTTAGGAAAGTTACATTGGTACTTGCCTGACCTGGAATCGAACCCGCACACTCATACTTGAGAGTCTGGTGTTTTAACCACTAGGCCACCACGACATTGACGACTTTGGTTCAATATTGTGTGACAATCCTTACGTAATTTTTAAACCTTATAGTTTGAGGCCTAGTTATTGTAGAGAAATGGATTGCTAAGATCAAAGTCTCTCTATCTAACAGTACAGGTTCTATTAATATTGACCACGAAGATACGACATCGACGCCTTCATCGAAGCATTGATAGTGGTAAAGGAGGAGGCGGAGTGCGTAAGGGAGATTCCCATCCAGACTAAAATAAAAAAGTCGATATTATAATTACTAGAAACTCGTCTCCTGTGAAGTACCTGTAAATACCTGCTGAATGTATTAGAAACCAAGCGTTATTATTATTACTTCTAGACAGATCTGGAATGTTCGATGAGCTTGCATAAACATACAAAGCGGCATTACTCAGCGGACAAGTTATAACTTGTTTCACTTTGATAATCTAGCAGTAGCTTATAAGTAGGAATAGAATAGAATAGAATACTCTTTATTATGTACACCATACAGATTACAAACGATAAACAAGAACATCTACGGCAAAACCTGTAACGAGCACTTCAAGGACACGTAAAGTTCCTTCTGTAGTGTTGTTGTGTGTTATGACACCAAAGTCGTGGATATAATGGAAGACTTCAGTGAGATATCAGCTACGTTCTACTTGTCATTGCCTAATATCGATTATTGCCTAAGTAATATCGTTATCAATAAACTTCGTAATCGCAGCGGTGTCAACAACATAAGGGTAGACACTAACCGTACGACAGGTCATCCGATGATGGAACGGAGATGGGGGAAATAAGTCATGCGATTCCCTCGCACAGTCTTCAGAATGCATCTTATAGAACACCGATAGGCTACTCTTAGCCTGTGCTCTAGGCTTTTGAGATCGTTTTAAACCAAATCCGAGGCGTCAATTAGTTTTTTTGCATAGGTACCTCTCCACCGGATCGAAAGTTACCACGTGGCATTTTGCAGCACCAGCCCAAATATGGCTGCAGTACTCCACACACAGAACAGACCTGTGCTTTGTATAACATTAGTAGCTGTGATTTCCAGATGGGTGCTGTGGGGTCCCACCACCATCTTTGGGACTCAAGTCAACCCCACCTGCCAGACAGTGCACCTGCTGACATACGGACGGGGCCCTGACGCCGGCTTCCCTTTCGGGGTTGAGTGGTCAGACGGCAGTCGCACTCGTAATAAGCCAAACAACCGCCAAACATGAAAAGGTATAGAAGAAAGGCACGAGTTACAGTTAGGGCGCCGCCGCAAAACGGCGCGCAGGAGCCCCGCCCGACTCCTGTGACCTGTGGGCTAGGGCTACCGTGTCAGGGGCGGACACGGCTGAAGAAGCGAGCCCAAACCAATAAACTCCGTTTCGCTTCGTGGAACGTTGGCACACTAACTGGACGCGCGAGAGAATTGGCCGAAACTCTCCACAGGCGGAGGGTGGCCGTGGCGTTCCTGCAGGAGACTCGGTGGAAAGGCAGCAGATCCCGACTTATTGGGAATGGCTACAAGCTGATCTATACGGGTGTACCTAGTGGGAGAAATGGGGTCGCCGTGGTGTTGTCTGACGAGCTCCAGGATGACGTCTTGGAGGTGAATCGCATCAGTGATCGGCTAATGTCGGTGCGGGTGCTTGTCAATGGGGTAATAACCCACTTGATAAGTGCTTACGCTCCGCAGGCCGGGTGCGGTGACGCCGAAAGGACGTTGTTCTGGAGCCAGCTCGAAGGATTGCTTCACGGGATCCCGTTATCCCAGGGAATCGTTTTGGGTGGTGATTTGAACGGTCATGTGGGTGAGAAGTGTGACGGGTTTCAGCGTGTTCACGGTGGCTTTGGGTACGGTAGCCGCAACGCGGAAGGGGACAACATTCTCCGAACGTGTGCGGCCGCTGACCTGGCAATTGTGAACACCTACTTCAAAAAGAAACCGGAGCACCTTGTTACCTACCGGAGCGGGCGAAGCGCTACCCAGATTGACTTCCTACTAACTAGGAGACACCACATCGGCAAAGTAGCCAACTGCAAAGTCATACCCGGTGAGAGTCTTACTGCACAACACCGTCCCTTGTCATGGATCTCTGCGTTAAGGCTCAACGTAGACGTGTAGAGCGCTGCCGTCGCCAGATCCAGTGGTGGCTGCTTGATGAAAATAAGTACCAGGAGTTTGCTTCGGTTATTGGCGACAAGTGCGCTGGTACCGAGGGAGAATCTGTCCAAGATCACTGGAACAGAATCCAGGCAGCTATTACAAGGGCGGCGCGGGTGGTGCTCGGCGTGTCTAAGGGCGGTCGCAAAAGTGACAAGGAGACCTGGTGGTGGAACGACACAGTCCAGAGGGAGACAAGGGTGAAGAAAGCCCTCTTCAAAACGTGGCAGGCGACCGGATCTCCTGAAGATCGCGACGCATACAAGGTTGCCAAACGTGCCACTAAAAGAGCTGTAGCCAGAGCCAGACGAGACCACTTAGAACCGCTCTACCAGAAGTTGGAATCGTCTGAGGGGCAGAAGCTTATTTACAAGTTGGCACGTTCTAGGGTGAAAGCGGCACAGGATATATCCAGGTGCCGTTGTGTAAAAGACCCTACTGGCAACCTGCTTTGCGCGGTGAAGGAGAGATGGCGTACGTACTTCCACGAGCTGCTGAATAAGCAGCACCAAGAGGTGCAGACACCGGAACTCCCTCCGAACCTTGTATTAGTGCCCCCGATAACGCCTGAGGAAGTCCACACGGCTCTTCGTCGCATGGCGAATCGGAAAGCTGTTGGCGCTGACGGAGTCCCCATTGAGGCCTGGAAGGCGATAGGTCCTCGCGGTGTGGGCATGTTAACAAACTTTCTGAACCGCGTGCTCCTGTCCGGCAAAATCCCGAGCCAATGGAGGCTGAGTATTATCACTCCAGTCTTCAAAGGCAAGGGCTCCGTACAGGAGTGTGGTAACTACCGCGGTATAAAGGTCATGTCCCACACCATGAAGATCTTTGAGAGGATTTTAGACTCCCGGATCCGGCAGGAGTGTGCTGTCTCGACGTGTCAATATGGGTTCCGTCCAGGGTACGGAACCACGGACCCTATCTTCGCCCTAAGGATCACCATGGAGAGATATAGATCGAAGAACACGCCTCTGCATATGCTCTTTTTAGACATGCAGAAGGCCTTCGACTGTGTCCCACGAGGGGTGATCTGGTGGGCACTGAGGTCCAAAGGGGTACCAGAAACCTATGTTGACATAATTCGAGACATGTACCTCAATTCCGATTCCGTTGTTAAGACCGCTGTTGGCGACACTAAACCCTTCCCCATCACCGTCGGTGTACACCAGGGATCCGTCCTTAGTCCGTTCCTGTTCAGCGTGATATTAGACGTCTTGTCAGACAGCATCAAGAATCCACATGAGCAACCTCCCTGGTTGCTCATGTATGCTGATGATATCGCGCTGGCAGACGCGGACAGGGAACGGTTGGTGCGGCGGGTAAATGCGTGGAAGAAGTCGCTTGAGAGCGGTGGTCTTAAACTCAATGTAGCGAAGACGGTGTACATAACCAGCAACACCACAGACCCTATGCCTGTGTGCTTAGGCGGAGACAAGGTCGAGTGCACAGACCAATTTAAATACTTGGGGTCTGTGTTCCACGCGTCCGGCAACATTGATTGCGACGTTAAAGTACGCATTTCCGCAGCTTGGGCAAAATGGCGTGAGATGACAGGTGTCATTTGTGACCCCAAAATGCCGGTTAAGCTTACGGGACAGGTCTATAAGACCATCATTAGACCTGTCCTTCTGTATGGCAGTGAGGCGTGGCCTGTGCTTGAGCGACACAAGCAGGAGCTGCGTGTCACGGAGATGAGTATGCTGCGGTGGATGTGTGGAGTTACGCGGAAATACCGCATCAGGAACTCCCGCATTCGTGGCAGTCTCCGTGTCCGTGACATAGCAGACAAACTGCAAGAGAGTCGCCTACGCTGGTACGGCCACGTCTTACGTAAACCGGCATGTTACGTGGGTAACAAATGTCTTGCCATGGCGCCTCCGCCGGGCCGGAACAAGCGAGGCAGGCCAAAGAAGTGCTGGCTTGACGTTGTAAGAGATGACATGCGTGCCAACAATCTCACACCACAGGATGCCAGAGATCGTGCGAAATGGTGGCGTAATAGCAGAAAAGCGGACCCCGGGCTCCAACGCGAAAGCCGCGGATGCGACCGGGATTATACGCTGAGATGATGATGATTTCCAGATGATATCGTGATCATAACGGAGACCTTGGAAGACTTGGTCAAAGTGCTCAATGACCACAGTAGAGCTTCCCAACAAGGGGGTCTAAAGATGAACATGGATAAGACATAAGTCACGTCGAACTTCCATGTCGCACCTAATCCAGTTCTAGTTGGTTGCTCTGCAGTCGAAGTTATTGACGAGTATAATTATATACCTGAGACTAAAGAATAAAGTAAACGGTAAAGTAAGCGATAAAGTGTCTCGTCGAATTCAGCTTGGCTGGCAGTGTTCGGAAAGCAACGCTACATCTTCTCGTTGTCCAAGATACCACAGTGTCTCTAGACCAAATTCTTTGACCAGTGTGTGTTGCCAGTGATGACATACGGAACTGAAACTTGATCGCTCACAATGGGCCTCATACGACGGCGCAGATTCCACCGATGGAAAGTGCTGTGCTCGGAGTTTCTTTGCCTGATCCAATCAGAAATAAGGAGAGCCACAGAAGAACCAAAGTCACCTGCATAGCTCTTCGATTCTCTAAAATTAAGTGGGAGTGGGCGGGGCACATTGCTCGTAGAACCGATGGCCGACGGGGCAGTAAGGTTCTGGAGTGCAGACCATGTACCGGAAGATGCAGAGTAGGGAGGCCCCCAACAAGGCGAGTCACGGGAAGCCAAAGACCGGTCATCGTGGAAAGATCGTTGGGGGACGCCTTAATCTAGTAGTGGACATTTATTGGCTAAAGGAGAAGCAGATTTCATTACAAATAAAACACTTAGACAGGAACTCGTCAGATGATGACATTGATGTTCGCGTACCGAGTTAAGCGATCCATGCTTATGACGTAAAATTAGGCGTGGTGTTCGAGGCTGTTAACATCTAAAGATTAGTAATTAGGCAATTAAAATTCTTATCATACATATGTAGCCTTCATTGATGGCTCTTGAAATCAGTTGCAATAATCATCAATATTTTTCGCCGAAATGTATACTTCGACTGCTGGACATATGCCACTTTCAAGTCTATGTTTGAAGGCGGTCTAACAATACCCTTCTTCTTTAGAATATGTATTGTAAACCCTTAATAACTTTACGTAACTTTCAAATTTCAGGAACACATCGAGCTCTCTCTCCCATGTGAATAAATTCTTGGTGCTTAGTAAATGAGTACTTAACCTGCGGATGATAGGTCATTCCCTATCAATCTTGGTTACAATACTTGCATACAAACCGGAGAAATTTCACAGTTACGCATATTATGAAAATATTCTTGTAACATCCCACTTATCAAGAAATGCTGACAGGGCTTCAATTTGTAATTCCACAGCACAGACTTTCGTTCTCGCTTTACATTCCACACGACGATCTTCAGCTGTAGATGACAAAATTCTTAAATTAATAACTTTTTTAGAATTAGGCAAATAACATTTTTATTGTCTTTTTTCATTACCTTTATGTATCAATTTATGATCATATTATTACTTTGGGTTGCCATTTTACATATGTTTTTTTTTTAAGTTGGGTAAATTGGTGACTTTTTTAAATCTTCTTGGGAATATCTTCTCTTCAGCCTATAGAGGTCCACTGCTGGACAAATGCCTCCCCCAAGGCTTTCCACAATGACCGATCTTGTGTTGCCCGCATCCATTGGCTTTCCACGACCTTCACCAGGTCATTGGTCCACCTTGTTGGGGTCTCCCGGTACGTGGCCGCCACCGCAGAATTTTACCGCCTCGGCCATCGGTTCTACGAGCAATGTGCCCTGCTCACTGCCACTTAATTTTAGTGACTCGAAGAGCTATGAGCTATGTTGTGGTTCTTCTGCGGAATATGTTCAGTGCAATAATCAAAAGCAGTTTGGGCGACAACCGAATCCGATGAAGCGCGGACAGTCGTCAACTTTCCGACCTTTGCTAATTTATAGACACTGGATTAAAATTTAGCTAAACGTGACAACCATAAGACAGTAGGCATTTAAATCGCGGATTGGGTCGGAGATAACCTACTTCCCTCTTTATACTATGGCGATAGCTTTTTGTTTATTATTTAGGCTGTTCACTATTTCATCAGTGAGTTCCAGAACTGCATCATCTGTAGATTTTCCAGTCCGGAAACCAAACTGGTTGGAGGCTAAGATCTGGTTTTTAATAAGATAGTTTTATGAACTATCTTATTAAAAACCAGTCTAACATTAATTACTTTTTCGAATATTTTGGAAAATGGAGAAAGAGCCCATAAAGGCCCGTAGTTAACGACCCTGCTGTTGTCTCCAGTTTTAAATATAGGGTGAACTATAGCCGTCTTGAAAACATCTGGGAAGACTCCCCTCGTCGGGCACATGTTAAAAATGTGCACCATGTGATGACGGAGGCGGAGGCACCATCGATACCTACAGCACACTTATATTTTAAGTTTAAGATAATTTTATCTAATTCTTCTCCGTCAACGTCATATAGAACCATTGATCCTCGTGGAGAAAATATATCTGGACCCATACATTTAGGACTTGAATATTTATTTGATAATGATAGATCAGGTTGACTGATTTTAGAAGCCAAATTATTGCCGATAGAAGGGAAGTATTGGTTTACTTCGTTGACTGAATCCACAGGATCGTCACAGAGTTTTAGCAGCTCTAGAGCAGATGCCCTGATACACTGCTCAAGGTTTGCCACTTGTCTGACAAGTTGCCAGGTGACCTTAGGATAATTCCTGGCCCTCTGAAATTCAGAACTTTCATGTTCTTGCTTTAGTATTTTAAGAATATTATTACAGTGGTTTCGATACCGGAGAAAAATAAGCTTGTGTTTGCGATTTTCAGGATTCTTCAAGAACACCCTGGAAAGTTTATCTCTATGTCTTGTACATTTTAGAAGGCCAGGTATCCCTGGCCAGGTATCCCTGAGGAGACTCCGTATTTTAAAGCCATTTATTATCATAAATGGCTTTAAAATACGGAGTCTCCTAGAGATAAGTAATGCATGAGTGTGAGATTTTATGGAAGTAGATAAGATCGACACAAGGGATTCAGCAGCTATATATGTTTGGGTCAGAACAGTCAATAATGGAAGAAAAGTCCATATTATTCATGTCATTATAACCTTAGCAATATTCGTTTTAGAATACATTCTTTTGAGGGTGTTAACAGCAATGTTTTGATCATAGAAAAGAAGATCTGGGAAATGGTAAAAAGCGGCATTGTTGCTTAAAGTGTAGTGGGTATTTAGTAATGGACATTGTAAGTATATACAGAGTGGTGCTGAAAATATGATAATAAATGAAAACACGACCAATGCTGGTTCATAGGAATAATCCAAAACCATAGAAAAAAAGCTAGCATCAAAATTAAAAAAAATAAAATTTCAAACACACTAAATCGCATATAATTGCAAACAGAATAGAGAATCCTTTAAAAATATTGGTTCACTGACCGCCGATCGACGACCGCGTGATCCTGTATCGACTTGCTTTTTTAGCGCCATTATTGTTAAAGTTTGGTACCGCAGAATGCGGCGGTCATTAACTTGTAAGCGCTTCCTTATCAACATGTAGGTAAATCATGTAGAAAATGTGAAAAATGAAAATTTTTTTTTTTTTTTTTTATAAATTATACTAAACTAATGGACATATTTATATGATTTTTTATGGGTAGACTGAGAATATGATGAGTACACGATGTTTAATTTATTGTTGTATTGCCATCACCACTCTGTATAGGTTTTTACATGTATCTACATTATGTGTGTACATTTCTTATATGCATGTTGTGCTTATATGCCTATAAGTAATTGATGCACTGTTATTTTACCTTTGTGAATGTATTATTTGGTTGTTTTTGAGTAATCAATTGTTAGTGAACTTAATAAAATAAAATAAAGTAAATAAATAAAATGTAAAATCATGAAAAGAAATAATAAATGTTTTTCGTTTACCTCTTCTATTTTAAGAGGTACTGTCAATGAAACATTGTAAGAAACAATATATCCGTGTTGGTCGCTATTGACTGAAGATGTTATTGTTACATTTTTTCCGCGTGAATGTGAGCATTGTCTGTAGTTGCAAAATTTGCTGTTGAATGGACCCTGGATTAAAAAAAATAACCGTTAAAACATTTTTAGTATACATTAAAATATATGAAAAATATGAATAAGGAGATAATCTAGGTTCATTCGACATGGAAAACATATTCACAGAAAATATGTATACGGAACTATACTATTTTTTCTTTTTTTGTTTCGGGGTGCAAAATCCTCAATGGATATACGCCACCCTGGGGTGGGCGATGGGGTCTTTCAGACTCCTACTGACTATAAACCACCCCGGTGACTCGTCTCGCAGGTTCACGCGGGGCCGCGGGAGTCCAGATTCCTCCGCAGCCCCACACTCTCGTGCTCGTGCACCACTTCTGAGGCTCGAGCCGACATTCGCGCTCGCCTCCGTCTCGGGTCCATCGAGTAAGGGGCGGAGACTTCCCAAGTCCCTTGCCCCTGGGGCCTAGACCACGGACAGTAAAAACGGGCCGCGGTCTACTCCACCTCGTTCCCTATTCATGCACTCTGCAGCTGCAGAGTGCAGATAGAGAGCCCTCGGGAGCGACTCCTCCGCTCCGGCAGAAATTCGCCACGGACAAAAATCCCCTCGCCGCGGATTGTTGCCCGTGCCCAGGGTGCACCGGCCCAGCGGACCAGCAGCCACTGAGCACTCGGGGAGATTTTCTGCCACGCAACTCATATGGAACTATACTTTTTTTTTTGTTCTGGGTGTAAAATCCTCAATGGGTGTCCGCCGGGATATGGGGGACGGAAGAGGGCGTTATCCGCCCTTCCTCGGCGCCGGGTGCGTTTTCTGCGGCCCGGGAAGGGAGTTGAGATCTCCCTCTCCCGTTCCGCAACTTCCTTCTGTGATATCACGTCCTCGCAGAAGGACACCACCGCGTCCCACGACTATGCGCTACCGACCGTCCTCCGCACAACTGCCAGCAGCGTCAGGTCACCTCCTACTACATTTGTGAGGACACGGCGCTGCTCCTCTCAAGCTACACACTCGGAGAGCGTGTGCTGCGCCGTGTCCTCCAGTCGTCGAGTACTGGCCGAATCGTCTCTACGGTAGCGAGGTAGGGCACATACGTTTCTGCCGCCAGTCCGTCATCATCCGATACAACCCTAGTTCAGATTTAATGTGCCTCTAACCATACGGTGATCGCTGCCGCATTAGAGCGAGTTGCTTACGGGGACGTCATTGAATATGTTCCTTTTTGTCGTCATGATGAAGTCTATCTTATTCTTCGTGACCTTGTCGGGATTGATCCAAGTCCACATCCGCTGTTCGACGCTTTTGAAGTAGGAGTTCAAGATATAGAATCCCTCCTTCTCCACGAAGCCAGCTAACATGTGGCTCCTGTGGTTCCGGTGCCCAAATCCAAAATTTTCCAGTCCGAGCTCATCACAGCTCCGTTTCCCAAGCTTAGCGTTGAAGTCATCCATGATAACGCTATAGTGGGTTGTAGAGCTATCTATGGCTATAAAGATGTACTTATACATAGTCTCTACTTCATCTTCTGAGTGTGCCGAGGTCGGGGCGTATACCTGAATGACCTTTAGCGAGTACCGTTTGGATATTCTATCCTTACTAATATTATAAATCGGAAAGTGAGTTTGCTTGTTTGTTCCGCTTTCATGCCGTAACTACTGTACCGATTGCTCTGAAATTTTGCAGGCGTAAAGTTAGAAGTCGAAAGAAAGCAAAAATATTGTTAGCTTCATAACAGTTCGGTGATAAATGGCGCTATATGTTGTTTAAAGCAATATAATATATTGCAAACGAATATGCACATGTAAATATAGAAGCTATATGATATACTACTAATACGATAAATAATCCCCGAAGATGAGGAATCTAAAAAGCGCGATATAACCTAATTCCATGCGGGCGAAGCCGCGGTCGGAAAGCTAGTATTCAATATAGAAAATAACATTCGATTTTTCATCATTACTGTCAACCTTTTTATAGACCCACTGCTGGGCACAGGTCTCCTCTCATACAGAGAAGGATTGAGCGTAATCACCACGATTGCTCAATGCGAGTTGGCGATTTCAGACTTAAAGTGCAGATTTCCTCAAGATGTTTTTCTTCACCTTCAATCATTGGTGTCCAAGATATACTTAGAAAGTACATATAACTTTAGAAAAGTTACATTGGTACTTGCCTGACTAGGAATCCAACCCGCGCACTCGTACTTGAGAGGCTGGTGTTTTAACCACTAGGCCACCACGACTTTGTAATTAGATCTATTGTTCTAGATTAAAAAATTGGGGTCAGTGGTACATCTTGTGTTGTCATTTGACATCATACTGAGCATTTGGCATTATTATTTTAGCATTTACTGTTATTTTATGCTCTAATAAATTGTTTTTACTGTCTTTTTTATTTAAAATAAATAATCATACAAGACAAAGTTTGCATACTTGGTACAAGCTAAGACTAAAACTAATAATAGACACAAGTGGAGAGAAAATAGTAAAATAATAGTCTATATGACAGTAAACATATATGACAATAGTCTTTTCTGTATTTTAGGAGACAGGACAATAAAAAAAATAAAATATTCTTACTAATGATTAATTACTTACATAGTTTTTTGCATATTTTGTTGTTGATTGTTGCTGTTCCCTAGTAAATTCCGGTGAAGTAGCACATGAAATAAAATTTAAAATCAGAATTGTTAAAACCAACATAATACACCAGAATATGCCGTACATGTTGTGTTAAATATGAATTTAATAGTACCATCATTTATGACTTGATGCTTTTGAGATGGATCATTCATGTAATGGTTATTTAATATAAATGTTCGCCGCAATCACTGATCCATTTTCCGTGCTCTGTTTGATAAGCATAATTAAATGTGAATAGATGTATTATTCGTGTTAATGATTGGTTCCGGATGGGTGTGTATGGATGAGTTTTGAAAATTATTATTAAACTCCTTCCTTTATCTTTTAACAGTTTGATGCCTTTTTTATAATTTTTTAATTTTTTCTCGGTGGTAGGCCATAACATCAGCTGCCGGCAGAAGTTACCACCCTCCAGAGTAAGTCTTGCCGCCAAGCGATTCGTCATGTTCCGGCATGACGTCTGGTGAAACCGTACAGAGGACGGGTCTGAGCAGTTGCGTTGCGATGTGTGCCGTAGAGGATCTCCAGATCAATCTCCCTGTAGCGCAGCATCGTTGGTCGTGTTGTTGAGTTTAATATTGCAACACCTCGCTCAACTGCCGTCTCCTTTCTTATCCACTAAGTTTTTTTTAAAGTGAATAGGCTAAATAAACTAGCGCGCTTTACCATCAGCGATTGCATCACTGCTTACCATCAGGCGGGATTGCGGGATTTTATAATTATTTAAAAAAAATAATTATAACTCTTCCAAACCTACAAAATTGTCTGTGGCTATGGAGCAGGACTGGCATTTAGCCAAGCATTTTTATCAAGGATATAATCTTCCAGTTTATAATATGCTTGTTTATACAGCGTGCATTTAATGCATGTTTTAAATTTCGACTCATTGAGTTGTTGAATCGCTAGCGGTGCTTTATTATATAATTTTACACAGTACCCCATTAAAGAACTATTTACTTTAGCCAATCTGAACTGAGGTTGATCTAAGTTGTTTCTATTCCTAGTATCAAAATTGTGCCTGTCACTTATTAAAAAGATCAATATTTTTCCGAACATACATAATGTTTTCATAAATGTATTGACAAGGGACCGTAAGGATGTTTATTTCTTTAAATAGTCCCCTAAGAGAATCGCATCTGCGAAGATTAAATATGGCTCTGATAGCTCTTTTCTGCAGAATAAAAATAGGACTCTATGTCAGCAGCCCGTCCCCAAAGCAAAATACCGTATGACATGATACTATGAAATTAGCTAAAATAGACTAGTCTCGCAGTATCTACATCAGTAAATTGACGAATTTTTCTGACAGCATATGCTGCTGCACTAAGCCGTCCTGCCAGAGATATTAAATGAGGTCCCCATTATAGCCTCGAATCAAGCGTGATCCCCAAGAAAACCGTGTTCTCGACGAATTCGAGTTTCTCCTACTTCAATACTGTATCGGAGTAAGTACTTGTAATATTTGGTAACGCAAATCTTATACACTTAGTCTTTTTTGCATCTAGTACTAAATTATTAGCAGTAGACCAATTTTGGACTTGCTGTAAAGCATTTTTTACATCCTCAAGGTTTGAGCAACGTCTTTTTTTTTGAGACAAAACCCACCACACATTTTCCCACCCACTGCAACTCCTGAAAGCCAGAATCAACAGTGGAGACCGCCAGAAAAACGCCGAACAATGAAGCTCAACGAGTCTCGGAGAAACGATTCAACTGTCTTGGGTCCCGCAAAGAAATTAATCAGAAAAGAATAACGGAGGAGTAAGAAAAATATATTTTTTCCACTTCCCTCCATAACAAGCAGGAGACAGAACAAAACTAGGCCAATCGGCACAAAGGGACATTATTGCAACTGGGAGAAGCCCAGATTGCCAAGCACCACGGAATAAAATTTCATTAAGTTAATGGGTCCTAAGTAGGTATGTGCTGTTACAATGGATTCCAATAATAGGTATGGCAAAAGCTCCTGAACGCAAGGAAATTGATTGTAGTTTCTACAAGGTTCGTATAATAAACGACTCCGGATGTAACTTTTATACTAACCAACATAATATTGCATTCATTCTGCCAAAGAATATACTCCCACAAGATGTGATGTGCGGACTGTTCAAATTTACAGTTCTATGTAGAACATTAAAGGCAAAGGAACAAGCTTAAAAGAATACAGTTTACGTTTAAAGTTGCCATAATCTGTGAGAAATTGGGCAACGCAGTGGTCAACCTCCAGCCATGTCTTATCCAGCCGATCGCCAACGGATGGAAAGAATAGATGGAGGTGCCGACCCTTGATGAAATTATCCCACCTACTTTGCTATTCGGATAAGAGGTCCTCCCAGACTTCAGTCTAAGGTTTAAATAATCTAGAAATTCTATTAAAGTCGCGTTGTGTAACAAAATTAGTGTCCATGGCCTCCCCCCTCGCGAAGTTGTACATTGAAGCACGTCGATGTACTTCAAGATCGACTGGAAGTACACCTGCCAGTACCGGTAAGGCTTCAGTGCTGACTGTTTTATACGCCTTGCATAAAAATATCAATGCCAAACGTTGGCTTTGAAGCAGTTTACGTCGTGCTGCCGCTATGCTGGCCCTATCAGCCCAAATAGGTGCACCGTAGCACATACATCCTAAGTAGGTAGCCCCATATATAGTTTTTAAAGTTAGGAATGATAGACCCCAAGTTGCTTTGGATATTCTAGTTAGGGCATAAAAGTTCCTTTTAGATTTTTCGCCAACTATTTTATATGTTCGATAAAATATAAATTCCTTTCTAAGACCATACCAAGGTAGTATACGGATTGCTGTTTTTTAATGGGAACGTTGTTAAATTTAATAGTAGGCAATGATTTAAGATTACCTTTTAGTAGAAGTTGATAGGTTTTATGCGGCGCAAACGCTAGGCGGTTACGATCACCCCACTGAGATATTAAATTTAGGCAATTATTGGCCAAGTTCTCAAGTCCAGCTTGGGTACTTGACTGAATGAGCAGTAAGCCATCGTCCGCGTAACCAGTAAGTGAACAGCCGCAAGGAAGCGGGATCGTGAGGAAGTCATCAAAACCGAAATTCCATAAATAAGGACCGACAACTGAACCCTGAGGACATCCCATGGTTAGTGTTTTAGTACTAGAAAAATTACCGAGCTTAAGTACCGCGGAACGGTTTATAAAGTACGAGTAAACGAGATTATGTATCTTTCTATAGCAACCGCGGGTTTTTAATTTTAACAAACAGCATAGGCCACCAAGCGTTATCAAAAGTCCCAGAAATATCCAGGAAAATCCCAATTACGTATTTGTTTTCGGATTGGTTAACAGTTCTTCTGACAGAAAGCGCCGCGTCGACTGTAGATTTACCTATAGTGAAGTCATATTGATTACTATGAAATTTTGGACCGTTCGGTAGTAAACGTGAAACGATGAGGCGCTCAAGAAGTTTACCCAAAGATGGTAGAAGTGTGATAGGACTATATGACTTCGGATCATCCGGTGGTTTGTCACCACACTTTGGTATTATTCGTATGATTGAGCAACGTCTATTGATTTTAAAAATTAACGAAGCAAACAATACAATATGTGGTTGCTTTTTTAATAGATGCGGTAGATCATTTATATATACTAAAAAGAGGAAAGGACCCAAAACTGAGCCTTATGGTACACCCATTTATTTATTTATTTATTTATTCTTAATTGTACACCAATCAAACATCGAAGAAAATACATGGAACATAAAACATACAATGGGCGGCCTTATCGCTAATGCGATTTCTTCCAGGCAACCAAAGAATGGACAGATTCTCCTGAACCACAAATGGGACTGTCGTTGGTGCAAATATCATTGTTACAATTTACTAAAGTAGATACACAAATACATACATAAATACATAGATACTTTAATAGTATAAATAGCCATAAAGTGTTTATTTAACAAGATCATAACGACAAGTAGTGTTTCCTCACAAGTCTTGAATTCCTGAAACGATTGTGCGCGTTTAATTTCAATTGGCAATGCATTCCACAAACGAGGGGCCTGAACAGTGAAAGATTTATCAAGGAACGTTGTGGAATGCATAGGCATTTTGAGCTTGAAGTTATCTGATGACCTTAACGATTTAGTATGTGAGTTGCACAGAAATTGAAAGCGATTCTTGAGATAAACAGGGGTGAAAGGAGAAAAAAGCACATTATATAGAAGGGAAAGAATATGAGCATTCCGACGAAGGCGAATTGGTAACCACTTGAGCTTCACACGAAATTCGGATACATGGTCATATTTGCGCAGACCGAATATGAACCTTATACAAATATTTTGAAGTCGCTCAAGCTTATCTAGTTGGTCTTGGGTAAGATCAAGATAGCTGACATCGGCATAGTCAAGGATGGGTAGAAGAAGTGATTGTGCAAGTGCAATTTTGGTGGTAGTCGGTTTGACTTTCAAACCCAGAGAATTGACACCATTTATCAGAACTTGCTGTTGTCTATCACTTAAATAAGATTTTACCAAGCTGAGTGCAAGTTTACCCAGCCCATAATGTTCAAGCTTTAAAAGTAAGGTTTCATGATTGACACAATCAAAAGCCTTTGAGCATCTTGCCGCATCCGCATCTTGGGCTTCTTCCCACGCTCGTCCTCTGGTGAAACCATACTGTTGATCGTGAAAGACTGTATTGCTGTTAAAATTATAAAGCATTTGATTAAGCATAACTTTTTCAAACACCTTACTGAAAACAGGCAATACCGATACAGGTCTATAATTACTACTTTTTAAATCCGGTGACACTAATGTCACCGGATTTAAAAAGTGGTATTACGTTACTGTATTTCATTATGTCTAGAAAGACGCCTTGATCCACACATAAATTAAATATTAAAGCTAAGTATGGTGCTATGGTCTCAATTATGGATATGCATACCTTAACAGACATTCCCCATAAGTCTTCGGTTATTTTGAAATTTAACCGGACAGCCTGGCAAGTTTACTTTTAATAAATCAATCGAAGCTTGTGTGGAGGAATTTAGAGCTTCCGCTGTCCTAAGAGGTATATTGGTGAAATAATTCACAAAATCTTGGGCTACCTCTAAGTTAGAGCTTTGGAGACCATGTGGAGTCTCCAATAATTAATCTGTAATGCGTAATTTATTTCTACCAGTTTCACTATTAATAACTTTCCACACACTCTTTATTTTGTTGTCTGCCGATTTGATCTTGTCGCTAATGTACAGGGCCTTTGGCACCTTGCAAATCTTTCTGAATAGTTTAGAATATCTATTTACATATTTATTAAAGGTTTCAATATTGAAGAATGGCTTAAGACTGTATAACTCATACATTCTTTCCCTACTTACCCTAATACCTTTAGTTGCCCAGTCACTAAACAACAACCTTAGGGGAATATACTTTTCTACATCTTTTCGAAAAGCGTATTTAATGCATTAAGTACCAATGAAAAAAAAATATCATAAAATGTATTAGCATCATTAATATCATGTCCCAGAACATTTAAATTATTTTGTAAATTAGTCTTAAATTTTGCTAATTTGCCTATTGTAATTGGCCCGAATTATATCTGAGTTTTTTCCAGGGATGCTTGAGACATAAAAGCTACAGTTTGTCCACTATGATCTGAAGGAAGATAATTTACTATAGCTTTATCTAAACTACAACTGCAACTTGTATTGACAATGTTTTCTGTAATTGTGACAATTACAGAAAACATTGTCAATATAAGTTGCAGAGTTTGGAGGTACTCTAGTTAGTTCTGTATACACGTTAAATAAATTAAATGATTTAAAAAGGCTTAAAAACCTGCTGCTATTTGAATTATTTTCCAAAATATTAATGTTAAAATGTCCACAAATAATTACTGATTTAGTAACAAATCAGTAATTATTTGTGGTTCTGCAAGTTTGGCTAAAATATCCTCCATTGTTGATTCAAAAAGACTAAAGTTTTGAGGGTTCGGGGGTCTGTACACGCACACTATAACATGCTTATCTAGCTTAACACAAGACAATTCTATACAATGTTCCATTGAAAATTAACTATATCTATGCGTTGCTTAGATTTTAAGCGTTTTTCTGTTAAGATAAGGGAACCACCACGCAACATAGATTTGCGGTTGAAACAACTACCAACACTATAATTTTCATAACTAAGTAACACCAGTGGTAATGTTTCAAGCAGTGTTCGCTAATACATATAACATCGAACATTCTTTTTTCTAATAACATATCAATTTCTAATAATTTAGAAGAGATACCTTGAATATTTTGATGAAACAATTTCAATTCATGCTTTGACCCTTTTTGTCGTTTAACTATTTGAGAGCAAGAAGATACCTTGTGACGGTTGGTGTAACTACTAATTTATTGGTACCCTCTGTTGTCTTATTTATTAGTTTAAATGATCCGGAGTTGGCCCCAAATCTACAATACCACCTGGTAGTGAGTTGCTACTAATTGTAGGTTCTACGTCAAATACAGAACTAACTAATGGGACCTGCTTTGTACAATTTAAAAAAGTATTCATAGCAATTGTGCTAACATTAGTCTAGTCTACCACATAATTGTTAGTATTGTTACTAAGCACTGTGGTGTCAATTACACAAGACTTTGACATACTACTTATGTCTGTGTGAATATAATAAGTCAATAACTTAGCTATTGTGTGTCTATAACTAATTGGCAGATAAGTAGTACCCCTGGTCGAATTTAAATATTCAACAAAATTGTTGGTGTCAAAAAATACAAATTTGTCACTATACAGTATGTAAAGAAAACCCTGTCCGACCCGTGAAGGTATTGTTAGATATCGTTAGCTGATTCTACTAATGCCTACATAACCTGACTAAACTAAAAACAAAAATATCCCCTTAGAAATAAATAACTTAAATAAAATAAATAGGTAATTTCATGGCAACACAGGCACAGGTCATGACTTCAGTTGACCTCATGCATGTAGGTATTGGTAGTCTAACTACGTTTATTGACTCTCGAAAGAAACAATGATACCTACTCAGGCAGCTCATGAAAAGAACTTTTTTTAAGTAGGAAGGTCGTCTGACCCTCCGAATGTATCATTTCATTCCATGAGCACAATGGCTGTGGCGGAGATGTTGTTCCATATTTCGTCGTCGTCCGTCTCACGAGATTAGCACGGTGTTTCACAAAGTTAGTCCACCCCTATCAATCCACTGCTCGCCGAACTGATAGTGGAGGCACTCACGTACAGGTCGGCAAAAATATGGTGGGGCACCGTCATGCTGGAACCACACCACCACCACCAAATCCGAATCGTCCAACATCTGATCACAACACAATACAGCTAATTGCAGTTACTACCTTCCATCAGCATATTACATTACGTTAGAAAACAATAAGATCACACAGTAAACGATACGTCTACACGGACGCAATGTCTACGCGAAACTAAGAAATTAAAATGATTTTTATTTCAAAAAAATAGGTACTCTAGCTGCACGGCGGTAACCTTTGACAAGAGGTGTGAAAGTATTCAAAATATTGATGGATTTACTCGTAGCGATTTTTGGTGTCGATTAAGTATTGCAGAATCTCACGCATCGATTCAACATCGCATGGCATTCTTTAGATTTTAGAACTTTCACATAACTTAAATCAGGTGAACTTAAATGTTTTACATTGTTTTTATTATAATTTCGTAAAATCGTATTTCATAAGACCTTTCTAGTTTCTATTTACTAATACCTGTGACGTAAAAATGTTATTAGTAATTAACCGATAATCAAAAAAAGTACTTTTACCATTAGGTAATCTGTGCTTTTACAACAAATCATCCGACCAGGTACATGTTTCGATTAATAGCGATAAAAACAAAACGTTATTAGGCAAAAAATGCAAAAAGTACTTTTTTATTATCGATTAATTACTAATAACATTATTATAACACGAGTATTAGACTTGTGTTATAATAATGTTATTAGTAATTAATCGATAATAAAAAAAGTACATTTACCATTAGGTAATCTGTGTTTTTACAACAAATCATTCGGCCAGGTACAAGTTTCGATTAATAGCGATGAAAACAAAACGATATTACGCAAAAAATGCAAAAAGTACTTTTTTATACACACATCAAAAGTGTCTAGGGATCAACATATATTTTTGCAATAACTTTTCTCCTGATTGATATTAATTAAAATTTTCTTTAAGGATTCATCATATAAAGTGTTTACGTTTGTCACAGTAACGATAAACCAAGTCACCTTTGCATTAATAAAGAAATTTGCCATTTTCCTAATAAAGGGATATTTGACATTTGAACCACTAACACAAAAGTTCGAAAAAAAGACTGAAATAACAGTTTTCTCTAAAATTTTATTGGGTAACTTAAACAATTAATAATCCGTGCTTCTACCGCGAACACTAACAACACAAGAACATCGGTTTGGCATACTCAAAATGAGTTCATCCAAATCACGCTGTGGAATGGCCGCCCATGTTCGTTGCAACAACAAAAAAAGGTCTTCTTGCGACTGGATACCCTCCATATTCGGCAGAGCTCTTCTCTGTAGCATATCCCATGCATGCTCAATCGGGTTCAAGTCTGGCGACTGAGCAGGCCAGGGCAGGACATTGATGTTAGCTGCGGCGAGAGTCTGTCTTACAACTCTTGCGGTGTGCGGTCGTGCATTATCATGCATTAACTGAAATAAGGGACCGATTTGCACTTATAGAGAAACGATGACGTCTGATACAATCGTCTCAGCATAAATTTGAGCGTTGAGGTTGCCTCTGATCCAAATCAACTCAGTTCTTCCGCCGATCCAAATACCCGCCCATACCATGATGGTTCCACCACTATAAGGATGGACTTCCTGGCAGGATTTTAATCGCTGTTGGCGTCCAGGGGTTCTCCAGTGTCGTATACGTCTTGTATCCGGTCTCATACCAAAACGAGACTCATCAGAAAAGCACACGAAACGCCATTGTTCTTCTGCCCAATTTCTGTGTTCAAGAGCCCATTGATATCGAATCCTACGATTGTGCATTGCTATAGGTGGTACCCTTAGCGGTCTTCGGGAATGAAGGTTCACTTCATGCAAGCGGTTTCTGACTGTTTGGTCGCTAATTAAGTTCCCTGAAGAGTGATGAAGCCTCACGGCTAACATCATGGCGGTTATTGTTGGAGCTCTTCGAGTTAAGATTTGAATGTATCGGTCTTGTCTCCGTGTGGTGCAGCGATACCGTCCTCCATGGCGCTCAGCCACGATACCAGTGCTTCGGTAACGTGTCCAAAGTCGACTGATAACACTTTGACTTGTATTCAGAGCTAAAGCCACAGTACGTTGCCGGGAACCAGCTGCTATCATTCCCACGGCTCTGAGCATTTCTTCCCTGCTTAAATGACGTCGCCGCTCCATAATAACGTTGGTTTTAATCAGTAGTAGGGAAACAGTAGCACTAATAATGTCTTCAATGCGTTGTATGTTTTTATAGGGAAAATATTGACAGCTGATTTTCATCTTTTACTCGAATTTGATTCACAGTTCGTGATTCAAATTATGAAATGCACCAAAAAGGATCCATATAAATTTATAAAGTCATAAATTTATTACAAAGCCACATCTCAATCTCAAGAAATCCGCATAAAAATGCTTGATCCCTAGACACTTTTGATGTGTGTATTATCGATTAATTACTAATAAAAAAGTACATTTACCATTAGGTAATCTGTGTTTTTACAACAAATCATTCGGCCAGGTACAAGTTAAGATTAATAGCGATAAAAACAAAACGTTATTACGCAAAAAATAGTACAGCTCTAATTATTCCTTTGTCGCCGCTGAAAATGCTCACGCGAGCGACGATTGGTCGGCAAGACAGACTGACGCCGCTAAAGAACCTAACAAAAAAATCAAAGGAAAGCTGTACCGTCAGTGCAGTTATACCGTCTAAAATGGTGTTTACACTTTTTTTAAATTTGCCGAATTTTGGGGAAGTTACAGTAAACTCGCGGGAAAAAAAGATTATTTCAAAATTCATTAGTATTGTTACTATGATGATTATGCAAAATTTCAAATTTAATTTGGTCATGTGATTATCTAACCTTTATTATCCTTATGAGTCGGACGGGGTTTTCTTTACATATTGTAGAGACATATTACATATTGTATTGATGTCGTGGTGGCCTAGTGGTTAAAAGACCAACCTCTCAAGTATGAGTGCGCGGGTTCGATTCCAGGTCAGGCAAGTACCAATGTAACTTTTCTGAAGTTATATGTACTTTCTAAGTATATCTTGGACACCAATGACTGAAGGTGAAGGAAAACATCTTGAGGAAACCTGGACTTTAAGTCTGAAATCGCCAACCCGCATTGAGCAGGCGTGGTGCTCCATCCTGTATGAGAGGAGATCTGTGCCCAGCAGTGGGACGATTAAAAGGTTTATGATGATTGTAGAGACTAACTAAAAAGTACATATTTTATTAAGCATATTCTGAATATAATTATTTTGTTTGTCTGATAACTGCTGAAAATACGGAAAAGCACACAATATAATTTTTTTTTCATTTTAATTTTAATATCTGAGTTACATAATTAGTGATATTTTCCTTGCGTACGTTTGAACTAACGTACGTAACGTTTGAACCTATAATCACTGTTAAATTAGTTATTGTTCCAGTCCTTCGATGTATGCGAAATGCTTCGTCCGAATTGTAGTGGTGTCAACAATATAAAAGCTCGTTCCCACTTGTCGCGTGTGGGATCCGTATATTAATCGGGGATTATAGTGGCAGAGCATTATATATGAAGCTATTCACACTTATCGGAAACCGAGTTTGTGTCGACTCCGATAAGAAATGTCGTGTGTTTTACCAGCCCTCTACGCCCGGAAAAAAATCGTGTTGGATCTCGCTCGCCTATGATTAAGCGGCGACAGCTCCGGCAAGCGCCGCAGTGCCGGCAGCGTGGGCTTGGCCTCTCGCCTTCGTCTTCGGCCGAACATTTGCCTGACATCTATATTTGGCAGGGTTATCGGGGCCGATAATCCCGGCTCCGCTACCCCTCGTTCCATCCGTGCGTACGTCGTCGGTAGTTTATGCTCACTGATATTTGTGCCAATAGATGGTTGAATGTAGTTATCGACATGCTAAAATAATTGAAAAACTTAATTTCGTCACTCCTCCATTCTGTTATTAAGTTCTCAAATATTCCCAAACTAAATCTTTCTCTCAGGATTATTGGCACGATTGGATTATTTACTTGGCTGTCTTTTCTCGTTTTCTTCTTAAATAGTAAAACATCACAACAAGAACTTCGTCGATGTCCATCGTGCACAGTCGCCTTGCGTAGAGTGCTTAAAATTGTCACTATGTTCAGCCGTGGCCGACTACCGGTTATTAATAGTGTGTGTGAATAAAGGCGCCGACATCCGATTAATATACAGATCCGATACCCGACATGTGGGAACGAGCTGTTAAGGGTGAACACTCGTCGTACGATGGGACGTCCTATGACGGAACGGAGATGAGGAAATTAAGTCATGCAATTCTCGCGCACACTCTCCATAACGCATCCACAAGTATTTTGGAATATTTACCTGCGTAATTAACAATAAATACATACCTATTCGTTGTTGATATCTCTAAAAACTCAAACAAAACACGCAATTAACTTGAAAATGTTTCTTAATCTATAATCAGCCAAGGGGTTTTCCGGACCATCTTAAATTCTCCATAGTGAAACTTTTATTTTAAAAATTTTGTGACTCTTTTGCCAAATTTTCCTACTATTTATGAGACCTAATCTGTCGGTCAATGCCACAAATGAGTTCTTTGCCACTATAGGCCAAAACTTAGCAAACAAAATTATCCTGCCGGTAGGACATTCTCCTTCAGAGGAGACGCATGGATATTCGTCATTAACTTGTAATTCATTTGTTCTTCTTGACACTGACGAAGATGAAATTGAAAAAAACAATTACTGGTCTGAAAAGTAACTGTGCTGCTGGTGGCGATGGAATCTCAGCAGACATACTTAAATTGATAAAAAATAACATACTCGTAATAGCCCCACTCACTCATATTTTTAATGTGTGTTTGCAAATGGGTATTTTTCCTGAATCACTTAAGCGATCTATAGTAAGACCTATTTTTAAGGGTGGAGATAGAAGCCGTGTCACTAACTATCGACCTATTTCAACTCTGCCCTCTCTATCAAAAATCCTTGAAAGGTTAATTAATAAAAGACTTATAAATTATTTGGAAAAATATAAGCTACTCTCTAAAAATCAATTTGGTTTCCGTACAGGCAAGTTCACGGAAGATGCCTTAAATGACTTTACTGAACATATTGTCAAAACTATTGATGACAAAAAGAAATGCCTTACCTTACCTTACCTTACCTTACTTGCCTATATTTCTCGATTAGGCGAAGGCGTTTGACAGCTGTATCAACTCGGAGTCCGTGGAAATCAACTCAAATTACTGTCTGATTATTTGTCTGGAAGAGCACAAAGGGTGAAAATTGGCAAATACACGAGCGATGACTTACCTGTTATCCATGGAGTGCCACAGGGTAGTATCTTAGGTCCAACGTTGTTCCTTATATATTTAAATAATCTTACACTACTTAATATTGAAAACTGCAAAATAATTTCGTATGCAGATGATACTACCCTAACATTCCACGGTGATACTTGGAGTGAAACTTTCCGAAACGCACAAAATGGCTATAACACGGTTACAAAATGGCTTGCTCAAAACTACCTCTCTCTTAATACCGAAAAAACCAAATATATCCCATTTTCTATTCGAAATACAAATGAATTTCGAATAGAAAATGGAAAATGTATCGTATAACCTCCCACATTTGCCATAGTAAATCTATAAATTGCTCTTGTCCGTCTCTGTCTCCTGTTGAATACTTTAAATATTTAGGACTTATATTTGACAGAAAACTTAATTTTAAAAATCATTTAATTAATCTCTCACATAGACTAAGAAAACTTATATATTTATTTAAGCAAATAAGACATTCGACAAATGCCAATATTATCAAAATGATTTATTATTCTTTGTGTTAATCGGTTATAACCTATTGTATTACCTGTTGGGGTGGTGCTGCTAAAACGCATAATATAATTGCTGAAAGAGCTCAAAGGGCCTTACTGAAGGTAAGTTATTTTAAACCCAGGTATTTTCTACTATTGAGCTATATAGGGAATGTGAGGTACTAACCGTACGCAAACTGTTTGTATTAGCTTTAAGTACCGGGCGACCGAGCTTTGCTCGGCAACTTTTTTTTTTTGTTAGGTACATCGTGTGTCTCTATATTTTCAAAACAAAAAATACATAACGAGCGAATTTTTTAAATAATATTTTTTGACTAATGTTTTTCGATCATACCGACATAATAATAAAAATTATTATTAACTGCTATTTAAATATAAAATTACGAGTGCAATTTAGTTTAACATTTTATTATGAATAAGTACTTATAGTTTAACAATCAGTTACATCAGTTATATATTATCGTCAATACATAGTTTAAGGTCTTAACCTAATACTTCATTCCATACTATATTGCGGGTATGTCGAAGGTTTTCATTAATAATAATCATGCCGGGTACGATGCGCCAAATGTTGTTGTGTTGGGAGTTTTGTCGTGGAGGTTCTCCAGATCAATCTCCCTTTGGCGCAGCATTGTTGGTCGTGCTGTTGGGTTTAACATTGTATCACCTTGTTCAACTGCCATCTTCCTTCCTATTCGCTCAGTTTTTCGGAGTGAATAGGCTCTTAATAACCTAGCGCGCTTTACCATCAACGATCGCATCACTGCTTACCATCAGGCGGGATTGCGGTCAAGCGCTAGTTTATAATTATTAAAAAAAAAAAAAAAAACATTTTACGTTCTGACGCACGCTGCATATCTTGCAGACGTCACTCCCGTTGTTCATCATTTTCGGTGGGCACACATTGTGCTGCACGCTCTCGTGAAACATCTAAATCATAAGACCTTTCTGTCCTTAAAATGTTAGTCAAGTTTTGCAAGCATCTTACTTTAGCAGCACGTGTGGGATGAGCGGAAACCTGATTATTTTCATCAAGTTCTTCTTCAATTGGGTCCTCACTGTGCGAAGTCTGACAAGCACGTGTGGGACGAGCGAAAATCAGATTGTTTCTTCTGCTTCTTGAGATGAGTCACGGCTTCGTGAAGTTAAATTGTTCGTAAGCGATTTTTTTATTATTCTTTTTGACATTTTCGTGTAAAAAAGACACATGATATTTTAAGAGCAATTTTCTGGGTCTAACCTAAAACCAAACATTGGCTTCGTGTACCATGAATGTAAACGTCATCTATATCAAATCAAAGTACTATATTAATTATCAGTTTAATTTAATTTTATTTTATTTTGGAATGTTATATGTATATTTATAATAGTTCATAAATAATTTAAATGTATTTTGTGTATGTGTTTTTATGAAAACTATGGACAATTGTCTGATGTAAATAAATTAATAATAATAATTATAACAAAAAAAAAGATGCCCAGCAAAGCTTGGTCGCCCAGGTACTTCATCATTATTAAATCATATTATATGGATGAATTTTATATTGCCTACTTTGAGGAGGTGCAAGGTAGCATAATGTTAGCAATAATAATAATATTTCAGTTCGTGTTGTGGCAAGTCTGAAATGTTGACACTGTTGAGAAATTCTGTTGTAAATTCGACTGCTCCTTCAGGCTGATCTTTAAAATGAAAGAGCTTCATTGTTTTGACTTCTCCTACACTTTTGTGCGACCCTGGTACCTTGCATCTCCACAAATTAGGCAAAACAAAATAATAAATTTAATAAACGAAAAAGAAAATTCGTTGACGCCGTTTCCAATTATATATTAAAAAAGAAAAAAAAAAAAATTAAATAAATTTTTATTAAATAAAAAAAGCATTAGACAACGCCATCATTCTTTTTTTTAAACTTCAAAAAAAAAAAAGGAAAAAACACTATATCGTCAGGGATTTGAACCCGAAGTCTACGAGCTCCGAATCAGAGGCCGAAGCCCCTCAGCTATTCGTATCATTAAGGACAGCGGTGAAATTTAGCTATTGTTCAGTGCGTCAAAACATGGAAAAAGACATTTTCTGAAAATTAAACCTAGCTAGATCGATTTATCGTCCCCGAAGCTCCCTGCACACAAAATTTCATGAAAATCGTAGGAGCCGTTTCCGAGATTCCAATTATATATATATACAGTATGTTAAGAAAACCCTGTCCGACCCATAAGGGTAATAAAGGTTAGGTAAACACTTGACCAAATATAATATTAAATTTTACGTATTCATCATAGTACCAATACAAATGAATTTTGAAATAATCTCTTCTTCCCGCGAATTAATTCCAATTTCCCCGAAATTTGGTAATTTTTAAAAAGTGACAACACCGGTATTATTATGAGCGAATAGCGATGCGACCACGTGCCGCGTGTCCTGCCGCCCGCCCCCCGCGGGCAGCATGCGAAGGGTGGTCAACGCACGTTTATTAAGTTACCTCCTTTTGCGAAATAATATTTATTTTTTTTAGGGGGATTTTTTTTTAAGTTTAGCCCGGTTTTGTATGCATTAGTAGAATCAGTTATCGATACCTAACAACACCTTCACGGGTCGGACAGGGTTTTCTTAACATACTGTATATATATATATATAAATATATAATTATACAAGAATTGCTCGTTTAAAGGTATAAGATTATGAGACAGCATTCCTGCGTCCAGTTAAGTGTACTGTCCGAAAAAGATATTGCAAGGAGAAGACGTTTCGACTTGTTGAAATCAGTTCTATGCAGAAAATCTTTTGCTCAAAAATTCAACATGTTCCTTGGCCCAAAACTATTTAACATTGCAAATAAGCAGTTACACATTTTCTCCATGTCAAAAAGAGAGTGCAAGCAGAATGTAATCACTTGGCTTCTTCCCATAACCTATAATGAAACCGAAAAACTATTTAGCATAGCTGTATAGGATTTTTTTAGTAACAAAAATATTTAAATACAATTAATAAATTCTTTTTCACATAAACCAACATGGGTAGTAGTGATGTGTCTGTGGCTGGGTGCACGGTACCAATTAGTCGTTTTCTATGGAGAGGAGACGGCAAAAAAGCCACGCTTTCTATTTTAAATTGATTGATTAATGTTATCAAATTACAATGGGTATGGCAGGACAAGGTCGGCAATAGTTACCTGGTTGATCCCTTGTTTATACTTGTTCTAAGTAAATATCTTATGTCTTATTTTTCTCGGGCACACACACACACGCTACCCACACACAAATATCATACACCCTCACAAAACACACATACACCATCACAAAAACACAAACACTCGCGCGCACACACACACATATCACCCATGAACAAACATTACACACCCACACAAAAGCACACATACACTCACATGCACCTCTGTAGGCACTAGCAGGTACCGTTTATTTGTTTTTTTTTTTTAATCTTTTTTTTGTTTTCTTGGTTTCTAGTTTTGCACCTAAATAGTAATAATAATTATTGCCTTGTATCTAAAATCCAAATAATTATAACTTAAACTCATCTAGGCAATAATAATCTAGGCAATAATAGTCTAGGCAATAATAAATAATAATAAATATATACGGACAAATCACACAGATTGAGCTAGCCCCAAAGTAAGCTCGAGACTTGTGTTATGGGATACTAACTCAACGATACTCTATTTTATAATAGATACATATATAGATAAACATCCAAGACCCAGGCCAATCAGGAAAAGATCGTTTTCCATCACGACCTGGCCGGGGATCGAACCCGGCCAATGATATTATTCAATTGAGTAAAGTACATAGTTTATATGTTATTTTGATCATTTGGGTACAATTGTGTCCGAAGGTGGGTATGGGTGGGTAATACCTATAATTACAAGATATTTCGTTATCTTAGCTTAGGTATTGGTTGCAACTCTAAAATACAACTTTACTTACCTTAGGTCTATTTTTATTGTAAAACAATTGTTTTGTATTTTTCTTTAAGGTGCAAATAAACGATTTTTATTTTTTATTATTTTTATTATTGCTTTACTGTTTTTCAGACGTAAAGTTAGAAGTCTGGATTAAATAATAGAGTACTTTTTATCCCAGAAAAATTTAATATTCCTGAGGGAAAACAAAAATACCGTAGTTCTAGTAAAGCTAGTTTAATATAACTTTACACTTTCTTAGAAATTGATCCATCAATCTGGTTACACAATAGATTAGCTTGTTTGGCGACAATGTTTGCCTTGAACGAATAGTCCCCATAGAAGAATGAATCTCCAACAAATCGTCTAAAAATCTCGGTGTAGTTAGTTTTGATGTAGTAGTCACCCTGAAAAGAATATCTGTTATTAATGTTAAAACATGACTATCCATTTTAGCAGTCCGTTTAATTCTGCTAACAAGTTAATATGATCATGAAGAAAATCATTTCATATAAATCAGTGTCAAAAATTATTACAAAGTTAATTAAGATAATATTTATAAACTTGTAACCCTAAAAAAACCTTAACCTAATAAAATTAAAAAGCAACAGTCTATAGTTAACTTAAGCTATTAAATAACTAAAATGTACTGTTATCGCTGTCGACTGGTAATGTTCCCACATGAACTTAGCTAACTGGACTAGAACAAGTCAACACTTGGATCAACAGATGTATCAACTAGTCTTTTAGAGAGTCCATTGAACAAGCAATGAGGATTTTAACATCAAACGGCTTCATAATGTAATTTTCGACAGGATGGCGCAAGAGTAATGGACACACGTTTCATCCCATACTCAAGTCCTATTTACGTTACGGCCTATATGCGAATGTTCCGGACTCTTGTCATCGTCGTATACCAATCCAGTAGGTTTTAATACAGCTGATACTCCGACGGTGACAATGGCTCGTTGGAAGATGGCATTGGTGTTCGCGTACCGAGCTATGCGACCCATACCTATGCAGTAAGATAAGCCGTGGTGTCCAAGACTTTTGACATTATGCCACAGTGACAACGATAAGAAAAGTAAGGAGCTATGTTCGACGAAGGTAGTACATAAAGGGCCAGATAGAGGCCCACACGCTTAGTATCACTAGCACATGAGTCAAGTAAATTGTTCTTCAGAGCGGCGGAGAACAGCGACGGCTCATACCACTGTCGCCTGGAAGATGGATTGCCGGGTAGATTAGTAATAAGCTAATTAAATTTCTAGGCATCCGTAGCCTCGCGCATCACACATCTGAATTAGTCGATGGGGGTAAGGGGGGGCTAGGATTTCCCTAGTTATTTTATTAGTGTCGTAGACTGTGGATATGAAAGCTTTACGTTCTTTGAATATATAATATAATAACTAAAACTATACATTTTGCGGATGAAATTAAATTAAATACATCCTCTGAGCCTGTTTTTTGTTTATTTTGGCTTCACATGATATCTTTCACCGAAAGGTGTATGACTGCTAGACTTAATCCACCTTCAAACATAGACTCGATACCTCTCTACTTTATAATAATGTAATCCAGTAACTGTCCCATTTCAGAATAAATAGCTCTTAACTATATCAGAAACATACCGAGCTCCCATCTGAATAAAATTCTTGGTAGAAATAAAATCATGTATTCCAAATATGTATACTAACCGAAGAAATTACACAGTTGCGCATAAAAGGAAAATATTGTTGCATCATGCCAGAGATCAAAAAATGCTGACAGGGCTTCACTTTGTAATTCCACAGTATATTCTTTTTTTCACTCTTTACATTCCAAACGGTGATTTTGAGCTGTGGATGACAAAATTCTTAAATAGACAATATTTCTACTTTATTTACCATTTCATAACACGTTTACTCTGTTTACCATTACTTTTTACTATTTTTTACCATCTGAGGATTATTTTACTTTGTTAATAATTTTACTCAATGTATCATATTGTAATAATATTACGTCTTTAGTTCATAATTTTACTTTTCATAATTTAATTTGGTAATTACTATATTTTCTTTTTCTAATCTTATGCCTGAGAATATATTCGGTGCAATATTCACAAACGAAGAGCTGCATTAATAACAAGTAAGCACACGACGAAGATTTAGAAAATAGCTCATTCTTTCGAGTACGATTTGTCATACATCAAATCACGGATAGAAAAAAAAATGATTATCGCTTACCAGTTCCACTTTAGCAGGCATTATAAATGATATATTGAATGAAACAACATATCCGTATTGGTCAGTATTTTGTGAGGATGTAATTGTTGTTAAATTTTTTGCACGTGAACCTGAACATTGTTTGTAGTTGTAAAATTTGATGTTGAATGGACCCTGGATACAAAAACAATAACCATTTAAACTTTTTTAATATAACCTTAAAAACTATTAAGAAGATGAACAGAGGGATAATGTAGGGTGATATGCGACACATTTAGACCACATTCATAGAAATGCACATGTATACACTAACTAGACAGATTGATATAATAATAATAAATATAATATATAAATAATTGGCAATACCAACGTCAATGTCAACATCTCTTTTGATAACTTTTCAATATTTAAATACTATATGTTAAGAAAACCCTGTCCGACACATAAGGATAATAAAGGTTAGGTAAACACCTAACCAAATATAATATAAAATTTTACGTAATCATCATACAAACAATACCAATAAATTTTGAAATAATCTTTTTTTCCCACGAATTAATTCCAACTTCCCCGAAATTTGGTATTTTATAAAATAGTGACAACACCGGTATTATTATGAGCGAATAGCGATGCAACCACGTACCGCGCGCCCTGCCGCCCGCCGCCCGCGGAAGGGTGCTTAACACACATGTATTAAGTTGCCTCTTTTTGCGAAATAATATTTATTTTTTTAGGGGGATTTTTTTTTTAAGTTTAGCCCGGTTTTTTATCCATTAGTAGAATCAGTTATTGATACCTAACAATACCTTTACGGATCGGACAGGGTTTTCTTGACATATTGTATATATATAATTATTACAAGCAGTTTACATATTTATACACGTGGAATTTAAACCAATTTTTAAAACGTATTATTTATAATTTCAAAACGATAAAATGAAAGAAAGCTTGGAACAAGAAATAGAAAATCAGTGACATCTGTCATGTCACGTGCACAGTCCTATATACAATAAAGATGAGAAAAGTATGAATATGTTGACACGAGCAGCCACACGAAACTCCGGACTCGTTGCTCAGCTACGCCTCATCACAAAATTTGATTTATGACAATAGTATATAGACAATACTATGTAGTAACATGAGAAAAAAGCGTAAGGCGCTTAATATACAAAAATCATGGCACAAAGCACCAAAAATATTTTTTTACTTTCTTATTCTTTAAAAGCTTGTTTTTTAAATTATATTTTTGATTCTTATCTTTTTATATATATTCTTTAATTTATTTGGTAATCTATTATATAACTTGGGTGCCATTCCCAGAAAGCTCTTTGAGTACAGTGCAGTCTTGTGTGGAGCAGCACATATCTCTCTATATCGTCTTTTTGATCTCAATGTTGGAAACAAATGCATGTTTGATTTTGTGAATACTACTGTCTCGTAAATGTACGTACAAGGCAAAGTAAGTAGTTTATATTTTTTAAATAAGTGTCTTATCAGTCTGTTTCAGCTTAAACACAGCACGCAAACATCTCGTTTGGGCTTTGAACGCGATGTCTTTATCGGTGGAATTTCCCCAATACATTATACCAAAAGATATGATCGATGACACAAACGCTTTATATGCAATCAATACTACAGATTCATTGGATATTTTTGCAAGATTATACAGTGCATAAGAATATTGGTTTAATTTTGAACAAACACTCTCGACATGATCCTTCCAATTTAGATGATTATACAAATAAAGTCCTAGGAATCTGGCACTGTTGTTTTCATATATTTTTTGGTCTACATATCTTATATTTAAAATTTGTTTTTTTGTTCTTTGTTGGAACATCAAAACTTGTGTTTTCCCTAAGTTTATTTGTATGTAGCCAGTTAATAACACAATAGATGGAATTATTTATTTCATTTTCATATGAGTCCAAGTCTTCACACGGTATAATAATGGTGCTGTCATCAGCAAACAGGACGGTCTAGTAGCCGGTACATTTTGGCAAATCATTTATAAAAATGAGGAAGAGCAAAGGCCCAAGGACACTCCCTTGGGGTACACCGTAAGTTGTATACCTAACGGACGACTTGTGAGCAACTTCTCTGTTTGATTTGGGACAAATTCTATTTATAACTGTAATTTGTTTTATTCCATGTAGATAAGATGCTATTAGGCTCAATATATTTCCTCGGACACCATAACGTTGTAACTTACTTAATAATATTTTATGGTCCACGTGATCGAATATCTTAGACATATCCATGAGATCCACGACAATAGGGTTTTTTTATCAACAATTTTTAAATTTTTGCCACCAACTCATAGACTGCTTTGTTAATGTTTCTATTTTTTCGAAACCC
Organism: Sesamia inferens; assembly: GCA_037179545.1. NCBI lineage: Eukaryota > Metazoa > Arthropoda > Insecta > Lepidoptera > Noctuidae > Sesamia > Sesamia inferens. The sequence goes on along the minus strand of CM073929.1, from coordinate 8,473,107 downwards.
ATACTGTTCATTAGCGAATATATCATTTGTTTCAAAGAACGAGTTAAGGGAATTATAAATCACTTTCTCAGATATTTTTGACAATACCGGTATAAGCGCTATTGGACGATAATTTGAAATAGTTGCTTTGTCTCCTTTCTTATGAATGGGTTTAATTATAGTCGTTTTTAATAAGTTTGGAAAGTGGCCATATTCAATGCATAAGTTAATTATATAACTTAGGACGGGTGCAATTATATACGACTGTTTAAAAAATTGTTTGTTTTCTACATTTGGTGATCGCCTATACAACCATAACATCTCCCTCTTTCGCTTACTACAGTTTTTGATACCTTTAGACAACCACCGAGGAGTTCTTCGAGTGGAAATCTTTTTTCTCACGGTTGGAAAACACAAGTCGTAAAAAAGTTTGAACATATCATAAAACGAATTAAAAGCTATTTCTGGATTTGAGCAATTGAAAACTTCTGTAAAGCTTAAGTTACTTATGGCTTCAATGAATTTAGATACATCCTCAGAGCTATAGTCACGACTTAATACAAACCAGTGATCAATTGAACATGATTTCCTAACCGAACATTTAAAAAGCTGGGCGGTGTGGTCTGATAGGGCCAGCTCTAAAACTTCACCAGTACCATCTCTGACATTATGCAGGACATTGTCGATACAGGTTCCACTTGATATACGAGTCGGACAATGTATACTTGGCTTAAGATTGTAGTTCAGTAGTAGATGTTGGAATTCAGCGGATATTCTTGTTTTTTGAAGAATATCGATATTAAAATCACCACAAAGTATGATCCGTTTTCCCAAGCTTTTACCACAAAAATTTAAAATATGCTAAATTTTGTCAAATAAAATATAAGTAGCATCCATCGTGTATTTTGGAGGTCTATAGGTGCAAATGACAACCAAATATACACTCACACTTGAAACATAATTACATTTTGTAGAACCGCTATAAATAATTTCGGCGAGATAGGATCGCCCTGTCTGGCTCCTCGGTTAATACTGATTTTGGTACCCATTCTGTCTAGCCTGACTACTTGTGCAATTAAGATAATATTTTTAATAATGTTAAAATATTTCGCTTCAATGTCTTGTTTGCTTAATGCTTCCCAGATACTATTATGATGAATACAAAATAATGACACATTTACACCACATTGACAGAAAATACACATATATACACTAACTAGACAGGTTGAAATAGGTACCTAAGTGAATTAAAATCTATATAAGAATTTGCAGGGTAATTGCGTAACACACTATCAGTAGCAATGGGTTTCATTTTGACAGTTCAACAACATTCCTTGCGTTATTTACGTTGTTGACCAGACATACTTTCCGAACACATGGAGCAATGGATTAGCAATTGGCTTCAAAATGATTTCAGTTTATAATAATAATGCGTTACGCAATCAGGGTTCAGTGCTTATACCAAGCTCAGCACATAACCTGACGAAGTAAGAGGAATCAAACTTCAAATGAAGCATTCCACGAAGCACAGCCAAACGAAGCACACCCAGATGCAGCACAGCTAACGTATTCTACTTAGCACACCACCCGTAGCTGGGCTTCAAATAAAAATATTAAAATAATTAATTTCCTATTCCACGAAGCTTACCTATGAAATATCACTCGCATAGTGCGGGGACAATGAAATAAAAGTATCGATAGAAGAAAATATTTATTATTTAAAAGACTAGGTAACTTGAATTTCTAACTTGTAATTTTTATAATGTTACAAAAATCCCATAGATAAATATACATGATGCGCAAATAGTCAACGCGTGCGCCCGCTACTGTATTTCCGAGCCAACCCGAATTTAGCTGAGAATGTCCGGTATTTATTTACATGGTTAGTTCTCTTAGATGCCCTTGTTCACACACTAAATTAAATTTAAGTTCAGAAGATATAATGTTAGTTTAGAACTGTCAAATTAGTCCGCGTCTGATGTAAATTGTTGTATTTTAGGTATATATATAAGGTTTATATAATCGCGTCTAAACTGTCTATGGAGAAACTTATATTGACAGGATTATACTAATATGTTATCTTCTATCCTTTTCTTAATGAAATAGAATGAAAAAGATGCACTTAACTTAAAATTAGTTTAAATTCTGTACAAGAGAATCAGCGCCATTGAACAATTTATGGAGTAACTATCTAACATGGCGGCTTTTATTTTGAGAACGAGAACTTTTATTTTCCATCTTACTTTAAATATTGTGACAATAAACAATTATTATTAGTTTAAAAAAAGTATATTTGATATTACCGTTCAACCGTTTCAAGATTTTGTACTTGCTGACTATAACGACGGGAAAACGAGAATACTTTTATTTTGCTACACAGAAGAGTAGACAGTAACTTGAAAGTTGCGGCCATATATACTGCGATGGAACTTTTAAATGCGCGCCCAAACCATTTCTCCAAATTTACAGTATCCACGGTGAGGTTGAGAATATCTGTAAACCTATGCCCATGCTTTATTACAAAACAAAAAAAAAATCGACCCATAAAATATTATTTTAATGATTAAAAACAACAATACTCAAAATGCAAATCAATATTTTCACTAGCGATTTTGAGGAAGCTGCCGTCAGGACTTTTATAGCATTATTTCCTAACGCACAGATAAAGAGATGCAATTTTCATTTTAAAAAAGCAATTTTAAAAAGTTTAGGGACTTAGATTTAGATAAGAATAGCATACATAGAAAACATGTCTGGTCATGCCTCGGAAAGCACGTTAATCCGTTGGTCCCGGTTGCCATACGAACATCTAGTGGCAGTCGATACGGGTTGTTGGAGCCCTCAAAAGTTTAACAATTTGTCTAACTGCAATGCTTAGATATCGGTCAGACGGCAGTCGCTTCACGGAAAATATCGAAGTTTAGCCAAAATCAGCAGTTGGACTGGTAAACTCCAAAACCTTTGGATGCGACTGGCATTAATGCTGAGATGATGATGATTTTTTTTTTTTTTTTTTAATAATTATAAACTAGCGCTTGACCGCAATCCCGCCTGATGGTAAGCAGTGATGCGATCGTTGATGGTAAAGCGCGCTAGTTTATTAAGAGCCTATTCACTCAGAAAAACCGAGCGAATACGAAGGAAGACGGCAGTTGAGCGAGGTTATGCAATGTTAAACCCAACAACACGACCAACGATGCTGCGCCAAAGGGAGATTGATGTGAAGACCCTCCACGACCAAACTCCCAACACAACAACATTAGGCCGCATCGTACTCGGCACACATCGCAACACAACTGCTCAGACCCGTCCTCCGTACGGCTTCACCAGACATCATGCCGGAACACGACAAATCGCTTGGCGGTAAGACTTTGTCTGGTGGGTGGTAACTTCTGCCGGCGGCTGATGTTATGGCCTACCACCGAGTGATGATGATGATGATGTCCAATTATTTTCTATGAGAAAATAAAACTCATTTATCTATTTTATTTTATAATAGCGGCCGCCAGCGACTTCGTTCGCGTGGAGTTAGTTATGGTACGGAAAATATCGAACTTTAGCCAAAATCAGCAGTTGAACTGTAAAGCGGAGCCCAGGCTCCAAAGCTGAAAAAGCTTCGGATGGGACTGGGATTAACGATGAGATGATGTTGACATAGAAAACATGTTGCCTTATATCCAGTTTTGCCATATTTACCGCCGGAAGAGTTTTTTTATTTATTTATTTATTCTTACGGACTTTTATAAAGTTATTGTACATGCCAGTCCCATCAGACCTTATAATTAATAATATTAGCAAAAACAACAATAAAAAAGTACTACTACTTTATACCGCAAAACGTAATAACACAAACTTAATTAGTAGAGTATTTTTATTATTCATTAAACAGGTAGTTATAAGAACACTTGAACATAGATCTCTATGTAAAACATTTTTTTTTTATATATTTGTCCAAGTTTTTGTTGAAATTAGGAAACAGTCTGTGATTTTTTGATGTTAAAGTAGATTATTTTTATTATTCACTAAACTGGCAGTTATAGTAAAACTTCAACATAGGTCTCTATGTAAAACAATATTTAAAATGTTTTTGGCCCGGTCACCAAGTTTCTACTGCATATTATGAAAGAATCTGTGATTTTATTCAGAGCCCAAAAGACAAATAGTAAAAAATAGTATATACAAATAGTAAAAAAAAAAAAATTGGAAAGATCATTATAGATAGAGAATTGTGAAACAATCTATGATTTTAAATAGTAAGAATATCAAAATGACATATATTGCGTCACATTATTATAATGAAACTGAAAGATGTTAGAAATTTAAGTTAGTCTTTTAAGTGAATATTTCTTCTATCGATATTTTTATTTCATCGTCCCGCACTATGCGAGTGATATTTCATAGGTGTGCTTCGTGGAATAGAAAATTAATTATTTTAATATTTTTATTTGAAGCCCAGCTACGGGTGTGCTAAGTGGAATACGTTAGATGTGCTTCATCTGGGTGTGCTTCGTTTGGCTGTGCTTCGTGGAATGCTTCCTTCAAATACACGAATCTTTGCTATGGATCACAATATCATATAATATGCAGTATCAAATTTGATCTCTCTTAATTTTTTATACGGACACATGATTCCGTGACTGTTTGTTATTTCCGCTCATTTGATATTATGCTGAGCATTTGGTATTATCATTTTATTATTTACTGTTTCTTTACAATAAATAAATCAAAATTAAACAAAATCTTCTTCCTAAATACTAAATTACTTACATAGTTGTTCGCATTTTTTGTACTAGTGAACTCCAAAGAAGTAGCACAGGAAACAAAAATTAAAATCACAATTTTTAAAACCAACATAATACACCAACCTATGCTGTACATGTTGTGTTAAATAACCATAATTTTTAACTTAATGTTTTTAAAATAGGTCTCTCATGTAATGGTTATTTAATATAAGCTATTTTTCTGCGTCCGTAATTACCGATTAAATTTATTTCTTTTAAATGAGTTACTTATTTATGGATACAGGTAAATTTAACATTACTGGAGACGAGTCATTTGGCAGGGGTATTCTTTTTATTAAAAGGAATATAAGATGGATGAAAGGCAAACTTACGCTTGATAGACATAGTAAAATATTTCGATATTACTGGTGTTAATGAGAACAAATACGATTATCTTGCCATTATCATGTTTCGAAAAAATGACAATACTGCAACTTCCCATTAGTGGAAGAGTTATTAAATTCAGATCACTAGTTGCGTACGAAAACATTGAAGAATGCATAGGGATTTTGTATTTCAAGTTACGTGATAACCCTAGAGATTTCGTGTGCGAGTCGCAAAGAAACTGTTAAAACGTTTCTGGACATAGAAAAGGGAAGAAAAGGGAAAAGAACACATTAAACAGAGGGGAAATAATATAAACATTCCGGCAAAGGAAAATTGGTAACCAGATATATTTAAAAATGTAATTAAACAAATAGAATAAACAATCGACACGGTTGGTGCGGTTGTTGAGTGATCGACTACTGCGCTGCATATCGCGAGTTCGATCCCCGCATGGAATAAATATTTGTATGGCCTACAGGCAGTTGTTCCGGGTATGGATGTTTATGTATGTGAGATTTAATGATTGTAAACGTACCTACGCTACAGGAGTATGTACTTCCAAGTACCTGGCGACGTTTTATTTAAAAAAAAGAAATAAATGTTTTTACGAAAAAAGGTTTTTTTTTTTTAGATTTAGCCGTCTCTTTCCTTCTTGCATGGCAAGAATCGTTTTTTACTATTTTTTTTTTACTTACTTTTTATCTTTTTAGTGAGCTGTTACTTCGGCTTGTGCTTTTTTGGGTTGCTCTTTTCCCATAATCTACGAAAAAAGGTTAATAATAATAAAGTTTATTCAGGAATTTTTTACAAGATTACACAAAAATATATTATAGGCTATAATGTATTGTTACAATCGAGTTAGTCATCTGAAACCGAACTAGGCAAAATCCTGTGTTTCAATTATCGGCGCCCAAACCCTTACAAAGAAGCCACAAGATATAGCTAGCAATTGAGTAGAGTCATCATTTTGTACAATTAGTAGTTCAAGTAAAATAAATGAATTTTTAATGCAATAAAATAACAAAACATCAACTAGGTAAATATACATTACAGATAAAATAGACATTTTTTAAATTTCCCAGGGATAATAAATTAAGTTAAAATAAATGAAGATTTAGTGAATAATAAGCACTGAACAGTACGTGTGTCCTCTATTTGTGTGATATGATTATGCGTGTATGAATGTAAGAGAGTGTGTGTGGGTGGAAGATAGTCAGTCACTGTGGTATATGTAATATTAATTCAGTCTCTTCGTAATTAAGATACAAAAATACTTACAAAATACTTTTAAAAACCAAGCAATCAATATATATATATTGATTGCTTGGTTTATCTTATTACTAGCTTTCCGCCCGCGGCTTCGCCCGCGTGGGTTTCGGTTATATCGCGTTTCCAAGAGAACTCTTCAAAAGTCTGGAATCAAAATTATCCTATGTTATTTCTCAAGATAAACTCTATCTTTGTACCAAATTTCAATAAAATCAGTTCAGTGGTTTAGATGTGAAAGCGTAACAGACAGAAAGACAGACAGACAGAGGTACTTTCGCTTTTATAATATTAGTAGGGATGGATGTGAGGTCCAATGAAGTTTGTAAATCTTGAGCTAAATTTAGTAGTACTTATTTCGTTTCTAACGCATACTCTATTGGTTGCAAATTAAAATAGAAATCAATTAGAGATAGCTAAAGAATTTTTGGAATAATTTCTGTACCATACCTGTAGGGTTCAACGAGACCCTATTTTTAAGACTCCACTTTCTATCAGCAGGCTGTATCTCATGAACCGAGATAGCTAGACAGCTGGAGTTTTCACAGATGATGGATATCATTTGACTTACCGGGTATACCGGAATGTTTTTACCGGTTTCCGTGACACATGCCGCTAGCCGTCCGTATATAATAAAATAATTTGACATAATTATATATCACTTTATTCTACTGTCATTAACCTTCAAAAACTACTTATTTACATTCCGACTACATAATGGTGTTGTAACTCTGTGAATATGTCAAATTACATACCTGGCAAAGAGCATTTGCGGCATGCATTGCTTTTCTTATTTCATCAAAAGAAACGACCATTGAGAGTCATAGTTTGCTGATAGAAACATAAGAAGACCATGCTGCAAGTATAAAAAAAAAGGTGAGAGACGTGATTTCGGAAATTTAAAAGTGGGAATTTTGATTTAACAGACACTTTCGGGTAGACCAAAAACATTTCTGGACGCAGAATTACAATAGTTATTGGACGAAGACCCAAATCAAAATCAAAAACAATCGGCAGAACGATTAAATGTGGTTCAAAAAAGGATAAGCGACCGCTTCATTTAAAAATTCGGTACACCTATGTAATACAATGTCGAAAACCTCAACTAAGTCCGTTGTGTGCTTTTGAAAAACAATACGGACACATAGACGCAAAAAGCAAGCTCGGATAATTTTATTTTACTCTACTTAGTATGTATCTAAAAAGACACGACAGGTTGTGGATTTAATAAATTCAATCTTTCTCTGGAGTAGGTCATCAATACATAAATTTGTCTCAGGTAAGTTAATGGGGTAATTCAACAGCTTAATCTAAACTACTAATAATACATTCATGCATAATATAAAGCAACATATGCGTTCATACATTATGACCCATAACTGATTCAGATTAGAACTAATTGCAGGAATGATGTATGACAAATAGATATTAGTGAACTATCTGTTGTTTCAATTAGGACATTTATATGTAAGTGATTGGGGCCTTTTAGTTTGAACTTAGTAGTCTTGAACACAGACAACAAGGGAGATATTATATAAAATAAATAAAATGAGAGCAGTGGTAGTATCGGCCGTGACTTGCAAATTGTAGGTCGTAGGTTCGAACCCCGTCAGGCGCTTTACTTTGACTAAATTATTTCATCACCACTGCTCTCAAAACGGTGAAGGAACAGTGACATCTGCCAACTTGCAATGGGTCAGCGTGGTAATTAGGGTAGTGGCGTGGTAAGCCATAACATCGGCCGCCGGCAGAAGTTACCACCCACCATATAAAGACTTGCCGCCAAGCGATTTGTCGTGTTCCGGCATGATGTCTGGTGAAGCCGTACGGAGGACGAGTTGCAATTGCAGCAGTTGTGTTGCGATGTATGCCGGGTACGATGCGCCTAATGTTGTTGTGTTGGGAGTTTGGTCGTGGAGGGTCGCAGCATCGTTGGGCGTGTCGTTGGGTTTAACATTGCATCACCTCGCTTAACTACCGTCATCCTTCCTTTTCGCTCAGTTTTTCTGGGTGAATAGGCTCTTAATAAACTAACGCGCTTTACCATCAACGATCGCATCACTGCTTACCATCAGGCGGGACTGCGGTCAAGCGCTAGTTTATAATTATTAAAATAAAAAACTCCCTCTCATTGAGAGGGAGCCTGTGTCACAACAGTGGGAACAATATAGTATATTGTGTTGCTTTTATAAATTATTTTTGCAAGGAAACGTACCGTGATAATTCCTTAGATCATTTGCACCGTAAACCGTTGAGCCTTATACAGAAACCCTGACACGCTCCGCCATATTCTTTGTGAGCTTTTCTACTGTCACGGCCGAACAGAAGAGAATTCGTCTGCCAATCGTCGCCAAGAGGACACAGCAGTTCTTCAGCCAAGCCGGACAGACCTCCCAAACAACAGTATCTCGTGAAGACCTGCGTTAAATGGAAGATGAAGATTCCGTCACGCCTCTCCAGCTATTCGTCAACGACCTCACGCCACAATTGTGGCGTGCTCAGCACTGAGTTACGTAATTGCACTCGTCATGTCGTCATGAAATCCCGCCAAAGCTCTGTCCGCTGTGCTGTAATTTGTCGCAGTAGCGGATTTAGACCCTAGCGTTTTGCTTTCTGGCCTCGGTGGCCTCTGTCGAGGCCAAATCCACCATGTAATCTGTCCCGTGGAAGCAATCCGGACACTATCTCAAAAAGGTAAAAAAAAATTAAAACTTATGCAAAAGAAGCGTAATGAACCATAAGTAGCAATGAGTTTCCTTTTGACAGTTCAACAATATTCATTGCATAGTTTACGTTGTTGAACAAACGCATTTTTCGAAATGATTCGAATTGTGACTAATAGTTCTTACACAATTACGGTACAGGTATCATAACTGTACTCACTATGGGCAAGACTAGTTGCCATATTGAAAATAATCTACTTCAGGCTCGTTAAGGGCTCGGAAAAGTGTCCGTGAAGCTCCTTGCTCTGCCATACCTCCATGCGAGCGTTAGCGTCCACTACTGGTTAGCGCTAGTTTTTTTAGCCAAAGGGAGCGGAGTGAGGCCCTTGTCAACCGCGACCACATCTCGATGCATCGCCACGTCGGCTTTTAGGAAATATTCCCTGAGACTGAATATCTCGTGATTCTGGAAGGGTACGCAATTAGGATGCAGGTGTTATAGGAACCAGGAACCATATAATTTAATTTAATGCTTTGTACTTCGTTATGTCAATTAGGTACTTTATTTAGCTACTTACATACTATTGTCTAGAATCATGTATTTTCTCATTGAACGAAGAGCGACTTCTTGCTGCCTTTATTTTCTAGTAGAGGTAGTAAAGAACGGATGTTATGGAAACCTTCCTATGTAATTTCGATGTTCAAAAATTTGTAATTCTCCGCCTAATAAAAAACATTAAATATTAATCCATTTTCAGATTTCTGATGAAATTTAAACTCGTTTGTAACATCTTTTTGAACACAAGATAAATCACGAAGCAAATTAGTTTATCATGAATAGGTTTTCGGCTTCCGTACGCTATTAAATCATGCGTGTACATAATTACTAATTAATAGCGCCTGTCAGCCGTTGGATCATGTTAATGATGTCTAAGCATCATAGGGCTTTTGTTGGTTTGTCAAGGCTAAAAAACTATGTCCAAACAATAGACATAATAGTACATTTATAAGTAGTAAAGTTATTTTATATACCTACAGCGTTGTTTTTTCTTTATATCAGCAGTTTGTTCAGAATAAGTAACTGAGTCGCTTCCAATAATTTCTACACCTGTTTTTTTAATAATTATAAACTAGCGCTTGACCGCAATCCCGCCTGATGGTAAGCAGTGATGCGACGGTTGATAGTAAAGCGCGCTAGTTTATTAGCGCCTATTCACTCAGAAAAACTGAGCGAATAGGAAGGAAGACGGCAGTTGAGCGAGGTGATGCAATGTTAAACCCAACAACACGACCAACGATGCTGCGCCAAAGGGAGATTGATTTGAAGTCCCCCAAACTCCCAACACAACAACATTAGGCGCATCGTACCCGGCACATATCGCAACACAACTGCTCAGACCCGTCCTCCATACGGCTTCAACAGACATCATGCCGGAACACGACAAATCTCTTCTCCCAACAATATTTTGAAATTTGTTGCAGTGTGTTTACGAAGCGCACAACACAGTTCACGCAGACCAGAGATACTAGGCACGTACACACAGCGGGATAGGGCCCCGCCCCACTCTGCAGTGCTGCAATATGTTCCAAGTAAAATTGACATGTTTTAAGTAAATTATGCTTCATTTTGTTTTATCACTTACGGCTGAATTTAGGACTAAAGTACATAATAATATCTACCTACATTTAACTGTTACGACAGTCCAAAGCCTGCAAGTGTGATGGAAAATGTTACCTAAATTAAACACTTTGTCATTATGACTAACGTACTTCTGCTATGCTCTTGTATATTCAATGGATCAGGACGAAGAATATTATCATGACGCAAAAGGTCACAGGTAAGTCACACGGACACGCGCACTTACCTTTAGTTTCTCGCCACGCACCGGGATTCTCCAGCTGGATCTGAACCAGAAAACTAAGAATCCTGTGATTGCAGGATTCTCAGTAGATAGTTTGTTATATTGAGCAATAATTGTCCAAAACAGTATAAAAATTGGGCACTGATTCACTTATTTTAGTTTTTATAAATTAATGTGATTTCTTTGATTTTATATAATTAAAAAATAATTAATTAATCAATGTTAATTTTCTGTATGTTCTGCATGTCATAATTTTATGTAATGTGTAATGTTCAACACAATTTAAATTTAATGAATAAATAAATGAAATGAAATGAAATGACACCAAGTCAATCTCCATATCTTATTATTTATTTCCAAAATATCTAGTTTACTACGAAAAAAAAATCCAAACAAACACATGCCATCTTATCTCTTCACTGCCAAAGGTTGACTGGTAGAGAATGCCTATGATATTAAGTCCACCTTTAGACATATGTATTCTTGTGCGGAAGTATAAATAAATAAATAAAAAGCTTCTAAATCCTAAATTGCATAAATTGTAAGTATAAGTAACTCTTGTTATATATAGCTAGGTGCAGTTCTACCCACAATATAGAAGGTAATCTACATTTGCGTTTGACCTCATCACACTAAGTTTGATAGAGAAATATAGGTTGTCTGTAAAAGATCGCTCTTAGCGATAAGACCGGGATGTCACCGTTTGTAAAATCTTCAAATTTATGTTCTGTAATTTATATGGTACGTTACACAATAAAGAGTAATCTATTAGGAGGTATAACTTCGACTGATAACTAGCTACGATTTTAAGATGGTTTACATTTTCTTTAGTGGCAAAGAGGAACTTCTATAATCAACCTATCATGTTCCCGTTTTCTTTGAGAAGAAACTCACAGCGTTATAACTTTGTTCGAAAAGTTAAACAGTCTCTTTTGCATCTTATTAAATTGGATGTCCTGTTAAAATAAACCTCAAATAATGCCCAAATTGTTTTCCTAAAATATTATTCAATACTTGTTATAATGATGGTGCCTCTTTTTCTTCATCTCAAATAATACATTTTTCGTGGTTTTATAAATATACTGAATAGCTAGTTAACGTTCACTGCACTCACGTATATATACAATGCATCCAAAATGCATACATATATACGTGTGTCCAGTGAACTAGTAACCATAGTAAAAAAAAAGTTGTGTTAATTATCGGTTTAAAAATGATGGCGTTGACGTAGAGCTAAACAATAACTATGTGATCATTATATTTGACTTACGTAATTTACGTTATAATCGTGACGTTACCATCTGTTTAAAAAGTTTTGAGAGTGCAGAGGAATTACATGACATAATTCCGCCATTGCCGTTTCATCATCGGACGACCCCTCGTACGCCGAGTATCCACCCTTTTCGTTGTGGATGGAAATCATCAAATCACCTCTCCCACGTGTCAAAACCCGCCATACTTTTCTCACCCACTGCAACTCCTGAAGGCCAGAATCAACAGTGGAGACCGCCAGAAAAACGCCGAGCAATGAAGCTCGACGAGTCCCGGAGTAACGATTCAATTGTCTTGGGCCCCGCAACGAAAATAATCAGAAAAGAATAGCGGAGGAGTAAGAAAAAAGATATTTTTTCCACTTCCCTCCCACGTGTCAGACTTTTACTAACTAAGACCTGTGTTTCTTAATTTGCTTATGCGACAGGGCCATGGATTCTCTTTTAACTAATCCGCGATCCTGACCCATGACGCATCGGTCTTCGCGGACCCCGTCACGATGTGCTAAGATTCCTTTGAGGCGCACGGCGCCGGGCGGCGAGCTGCCTACTGTTGTGCAAGCCCGCTTCTACAGTGATGTGAGCAACGATAATTGCCCTCTTCATCATCAACCTTTTTATCGTCCCACTGCTGGGCACAGGTCTCCTCTCATACAGAGAAGGATTGAGCGTAATCACTACGCTTGCTCAATGCGGGTTGGCGATTTCAGACTTAAAGTCCAGGTTTCCTCAAGATGTGTTCCTTCATCCTGTAATTAATCATTGGTGTCCAAGATATACTTAGAAAATACATATAACTTTAAAAAAATTGCATGTACCGCTCGTACCTTAATAAGTAGAAATCAAATGCATATGTATAAAAATTTATTTATTCTTTTTTTTAATATACTCTAAAGCTCTAAACCAGTAGTTCCCAAACTTATTTTTCTCGTGGACCACTTTCAAAATTTTACTGGTTTCGGTAGACCCCCTGCTGCTACATTTCTACCACATTCTTAAAGTCGCCAAAAAATAAAAATTGTGTCACTTCTGAGTTCTGTCCCTATATTCCGATATGTAAAATAAAAACGAAAAATGGTACATTTTATATCACTTTATTTATTAAAAGAATAGAATTACAAGAAAAAAATATTAAGGTAATATAGGTTCAGGTCATAATTTTAATTAATGGGAAGGATGTATCTGATGGAGTGTCAGCAAACGATCAATGTTTGGCTTTATTTTTGTCAGCAATAACCGCAAATCCCCCCGCTCTGTGATGTTTAATTTGCTCCTTTTTTTTGTTAAGAGGTTTGTAACGGCACTAAAACTCCTTTCGACAAGGTATGACGAGGGAAAAGCTATTAAAAATTTCCTTGCGATTTCCCACAGTCCAGGATATTTTTCGGGTATTTCTGCTTGCAGCCAAAATGTTGGGTAGCCTTTTCTAAATTTCACCTTCAGCTCCTCATTAGTGCTTAGCTCGAGCAGCTCCTGTAGTAATACAACATTGGCCACTTCCGTTTCATCAAATGGATTTATGATCCATGGTGGTATATCCATCGTCAGTATATCTTCAAACCTGGTTTTGAAGTCATCATGCAGGGCACTTAAATGTTGACTGTAGGTATGGATATCCTAATCAATACATTCTACCTGCGACAAGTTTGGAAATTGAGAGAATTCGCGCCGACTAATGTTTTGCTTCATAAATTTCAATTTCCCAAGAAAAGCCGAAATTATCCCCTTTGTTTTTATTAAATTCAGGCTGTCCCCTTGTAACTGCAAGTTAATATAATTAAATTTTTTAAACAAATCCGTCAAATACGCAATGTCTGCTTTGAATTTGATCAAGTTTTCTTTTAAATCTGGATCTCTACTTTCTAAGAACTCTAATATGGAATCGAAAACAGAGTAAAATCTCGTTAAGCATGCACCTTTCGACAACCAGCGTACTTCAGTATGTAAGAGCAGTCGTTGGAAGTCTTCATTATTTTCGTCGCACAATTGAGCAAATAAACGCGTATTTAATGCATTGCTTCTGATTTTGTTGACAGCTTTTATTACAAAATGAAGAGATTGGTTCAACCTGTCATTTAAATGTTTTGCCATAAGATGTTGTCGGTGGATTACGCAATGAATAGCTGTAAGTCCTGGTATAATTCTTTTGAGATGACTTATAAACCCACGATATCGCCCGACCATTGCAGGAGCTCCGTCTGTTGCCACTGAAATAATGTTTGTAAATGGGATCGATGTTTCCGTAAAAAAATTACTCAGGACATTAAATATTGATTCGCCTTTAGTGTCAGTCTCCAAAGTTCTGGCAAATAGCAATTCTTCGTGAATTTCTTCCTCAACAATAAATCGGACATATGCCAATAGTAATGCTTCATTACTGGGTAACGTTGACTCGTCCAGTTGTATAGAAAAATGAGTTTTTTGCAGATGATTGCACAAAAAGCTTTCGATATCAGAGCTCATTTCATCAATGCGTCTTTTATACAGTATTGTTACTTAATGGGATTCTATTTAGTACGTCAAATGGAGATTTGTGCAAAACAGTTTTTAAAACCTCTTCAACAGCGGGTAAAATTAATTGTTCTCCGATAGTGTGCGGTTTTCCAGATTTTGCTATAAGTAATGAGATATTGTAAGATGCCCGCAAGCCATCATCGTTACTTTGAGATGTTGAAGCGAACATACTGTGCACGGTGGGTCTCTTTCCATATTTTTCTTTCAATGTTTGAAAATATTTTAAATCTTTACCTATTTTATCAGTATGACACCTTTTTAGATGATCTTCGAGCTTTGATGGTTTCATAGAGTCATTGCTCAAAACTTTGTTGCATAATAGGCACATGGGCAATTGTTTATCTGCCTCTGATGGAACAAAACCATATTTCAAATAATCGACACTATATTGTCGACATTTTTTCTTTGCTGTAGCCATGTTTCGTGTTAGTTACTTTACCTGTAAAAAAAATATTTTAGTAACCAAGTTTTTTTCTGAATATAGGTATCACACCGCAGCCTTTGTCAGCACGCGGAAATAGAATTACGGCTTGTAAAGGGACCAAGTAATAAACCGCTGAGACAAATACAGACGTTTTCACAAAACGGTATCAATTTTAAAGTACATAATTTACCACTAATTTTTAATAGTATAAATAAAAATTGGTGTACTCAGTATCGAATACTGATCATATTTGTGTAGGAAAAAATAAAAGTTGAAATCCCAAAATTGTCCATAAAAACGATAACTAAAATTTTATTAAATCAATGAGTTCACGTGCTCCGTGTATTTGCGTATTTTTTGTCTGCGGCTTCATTGTTAAAACGTGACACACTGGCATCGAAGTTCAAGCCCCGCCCTTTTCCCGTCGCCCGCGCACCGCTCGCTCTTTCCGAAAAGGAATAGTTTTGATAAAATAGTTACATCAAAATCAATTTAAAATGATTATGAAATTACTGTTTTATAAAATCAGTAGTTGTTTGCAAGAAAAATTACAAAATTAATTGCTCTTCAATATTGCTTATTCGGCCTTTTTAGAGAGGCAGTGCTTCTCTCGTGAAAAAACAATTGAATAAAACGTGCTGTGTTTGTCTTCAAATCGAAAGAGGACAATTAAAATATCTGTAAGTTACTAAGTTACCTATCTATACAGGCCGTTGTGATCAACCGACTAGTACACGTAAACAAAATACTTAAGTACTATAACAAAAAAAAGGTAGGTTACTTACTTTTCTCCGGCACTAGCAAACACAGATATAAATTATCACACAACTTTTTTTCCAAATTCCGCCTTTTTTCGAAATTCCGGAAACGAATGAATGCGTTTGCCTTTGGCATCAAGTATTTATAGTGGTGATCAAGTTCATGTCTGAACAAGCATTAAGCATTGTCGGGCGGATAGCGCTTTGCAAGTCTGTACACGAAATTGTACGTAATATCGAATACGCAAGTATGGACAAGTAACAGTCGCTTGCCTTTTTAAAATATTATCTGCTTAGATAGGTACTTAAAACAATGTACGTAGGCCCTTATAAAAACTATGCTTACATTTTTGCTCTTTACTATCAAAAGCAGATAAATTTTCGTGGACCCCCATTAACATCTTATGGACCCCCATTTTTTGTTCACGCCTACGTAGACCCCCAGCAAGTCTCCCGTGGACCCCTGGGGGTCCACCTGGACCACTTTGGGAATCACTGCTCTAAACAGTGTCCAACTTTTTCAGAAAACACTCAATTTCGGTAAAAAACATAAGACAAATTGAACGTCACCATTAAAATGTATCAGTCATTTCGGGTAAGTGACGAATAATTAATTAAAACGTTTAATAAATTACTTAGCTAAAAGCGTTGTTAATAAATGATGAAAGGCCTTATACTTGCTCGTAACTGTAGATCCCGTTATCGGCACTCGGGCGATTTAAAATTGCCAAACTGTTGCCGACAATGTTTTTTTTCCACAATCTCCTCCCTCCATCCTCACAGCTTATTGGATAAAATAACTGAATAACAGGTTTCTACAAAATTTTACTATTTTTTACAAAAGTTCACCGATTGATTAAAATCTCTTTGAAATTATATGAATTGAAAGAAACTGATATGCATTACTTTAAAAAAAAGTTGTCGCTGCTGAAATTGGTTTCAGCCACTAACTACGACTGTTATTAGAATATTGTCTGCTATAAATGCTGTAGGCTGCCACGTGATATGCGATATCTTCTGTACGAAAGCAGTCTTGATCGCTTTAAATCATTCAGCCTTAGAAATTGCTCAGTTAACAGTGTTCGGTGATTTTTTCGCACAAGTAATTAGTCCAATGTTGCCCGTGTGTCTCCACCATTTGGCTTTGTTTTTGCTCCATGTTGCACAATAAGTATTTATGTTTAATGTGTAGCGAAGGCATTCTCTTTGTGATCCTAATTTTGGATACTAGTGTTAATTAGGTATATAAGGGAAGTGGAAGATAGTAGTTACAGTGTGTGTGGGATTCCCGAATAGGTTTACCTCCACGTCAACGCTTAGAATTATTTTGTGAAGAATATCATTTTGCGTAGATGTAAAAGAAGGTAACAACTTACTATCTCCTATTTCTCGAATGCGTATATTGAGAATGCAGACCTCAAAATGGTGTGTAGCTAATATAATGCTACAAGTCAAACTTGTGATATTTTTGACTGTTATATTTTTAACTAGCGACCCACCTCGGCTTCGCACGGGTGCAATGTTGATAATAAATACACTACAGAAACGAACTGTGTACGTTGTTGTATACAAAAACATAGCTGTACGGCAACGCGACGCCGCCCCGGCAGGCCACTGCGTCCCGCAATTTTTAAATCTGTAATGTCTTCGAAAATATCCATTTAGATCATATGCTGTAAAGGGCCATACGAATCTATATTAAATGAACAATGTAGTTAAGGTATTTAATTAGATAAAGATGAATGCTGTATTGATTAAAATCGCTTAGAAAATTAGCCAATATATGTCTTAAAAAATAAATGACAAAAAATATTTTTGTGGGATTTCCATAACAGATAGACATATACCATCGTGGACTTTTCCACGTGTACAGCCTGCGTTTCACTGCAAACGCAGGAAAAATGTAATTATTTACGACATCGCATTAGAAACCTCAAAAATATTAGTATTTTTCCACTATTTAATGGATGTTATTATACATTATAAACCTTCCTCTTTAATCACTCTATCTATTAAGAAACCGCATCAAAATCCGTTGCGCAATTTTAAAGATTTAATCATACAAAGGGACATAGGGAAAGAGAAAGCGACTTTATTTTATAATATGAGTGTATTTCTTCTAGTGACAAATATGTTGGTTTTAAAAAAATAATAATTTTAAGATAACAATTTACAAATTTGTTTTCAATTCACAAGTAAATATTGTTGTATCCATTTGTTTGAGCTTGCAATTTCCTGTGTCCATCCCAAATTCTAAGTCCTGACGCTGTTACCTACCAAAACCACGCGCCGCGAAAACAAGCCAGCCATCTTTACGCGTACCAGAAAACTAATTAAAACTCACAAATTAGAGGTATTTTTCAATAGTGGTAGTCTAATTAGACTACCACTATTGAAAAATTGATTTAAGACTTCTAGGTCTTGAGTTCGAAAGCAGACAGGCATTTTACTTTTTGTGTTTAATTTCATCATCACTTAATTTGCACTACACTCATCAATTTGCCAGCGGCGGTGTTTCCGTTTGACTACAATTTAAGTATCTTCAAGGCTAGATTGAATAGGATCTCAATAAATTAGCACGTTTTACCATCAATGATTGCAATTCTGCTGACCATCAAAGGCCCTAGTTACCGCGAGAAATCGCGGAACGGTGGACAGAGCTCCGGCGGTATCTCATGGCGACATGGAGAGTGCGATTGTCGCAACCCAGTGCTGGGCACGCCACAATAGCGGCGGTAAGTCCCCTCTTTGAGGAGTAGCTAGAGAGGCGCCACGGCGCCCTCACCTTCCGCCTGACGCAGGTCCTCACCGGACACGGTTGTTTCGGGAGGTTCCTGTTCCGTATTAGGCGGGAGGAAACGCCAGGGTGTCACCATTGTGTGAATCGCCCTGAGGACACGGTGGAGGTCTGCCCGGCTTGGGTAGAGCACCGCCGTGTCCTCGTAGAGGCGATCGGCGGCGATCTCTCGCATCCGACCCTGGTCCAGGCCATGGTCCGGAGCGAAAGTGCATGGCAGGCCGTCACCTCCTTCTGCGAAGCAGTGATGCTGGCAAAGGAGGAGGCGGAGCGCGTGGGGCAACGGGAATCCCAGCGCCCTCACGCCACTAGCCGCCGCAGTAGACGCCCTGGTCGGGAGACGACACCTAACTCCCAGCCACCGTAGGCGCGGGCCTGCGGGCGGTGAGCAATGGGCAGCTCGCCGCCCGGTAAGGACCAGTTAGATATTTTTATAAATTTGTCCTTCCAACTCCATTTTGTTGTCATTCCCTTATGATTGTGCTAAAAGTTAGTCATGACCTCCACCGTATGCTCCACTGTGTCCTCAGTGCGATCCACACAATGGTGACATCCTGGCGTTTCCTCCCGCCTTATATAGAAACAAGAACTTCCGGAAACAACCATGTCCGGTGAGGACCTGCGTCAGGTGGAAGGTGAGGGCCTCCTGGCCAGCTACTTGGAGGACCGTGCTGTCCTCCTCGAAGACGGAGCTGGCCAGCTGCGGCGATACGCTGTCGGAACCGGCGTTCCACAGGGGTCCGTTCTAGGACCTCTACTGTGGAACGTCGGGTATGACTGGCTCCTGCGGGGAACCCTCCTTCGAGGTACGAGTGTCATCTGCTATGCGGATGACACTCTCCTCACTTCCCGCGGGAGCACCTTCCGGAAGGCGGCCAGTTTGGCGTCGGCGGGCGGATCCTTAGTGGCGGGAAGGATCCGCCGCCTGGGCTTGAGGGTGGCGCTGCACAAAACGGAGGCAGTGTTCTTTCACGGCCCCCGGCAGCGCCGCCCAACTGACGCCCACATTTTTGTGGAGGGCGTCAGGATTGGGGTCGAGGCCCAGATGAAGTATCTGGGCCTCATGTTGGACAGCAGGCTGCGCTTCGGCCCGCATTTCAGCGGGCTGTCGACGCGCCTGCTGAAAGCCGCGGGCGCCCTCTCATGGCTCATGCCGAACATGGGAGGGCCCAGCACGCGGTGCCGGCGCTTATACGCCGGCATACTGCGGAGCATGGCCCTTTATGGGGCCCCCATTTGGGCGGACTCCCTCCATAGGAGGGAGAACCTCACCGCCCTTCGGGCGCCCCAAAGGGCCATCGCCCAGCGGGCAGCGCGGGCCTACCGGACGGTAGGCTTCGCTTCGGCATGCGCTCTGGCGAGCACCCCGCCTTGGGAGCTCGAGGCCTGGGTGCTCGCCAGAGTGTACGAGTGGACGGCGGGGCGCAGGGCGCTGGGCGAGCGTCCGGCCCCAGAAGTGAGGGAAGCCGTCCGCCGCGAGGCGAGGGACGCCATCATCCAGCATTGGACGCAGGACCTCGCCTCCGCGGTGTTCGGCCGCCGTACCCTCGATGCCATCGGGCCGGTCCTGAAGGACTGGCTCGACAGGCGTCACGGGTTCCTCTCGTTCCGTCTGGTGCAGGTACTCTCCGGTCACGGCTGCTTCGGCAGGTACCTGCACCGGATAGGACGAGAGGAGACGCCGTCGTGCCATGGTTGCGGCGCGGCGGAGGACACGGCGGAACACACCCTCGCGGACCTATGTGGCTGTCCTCACATATGCTGCGGCCGTATGGTGGCGGAGAGTTTGTTGTTATGCAGTGCGGAGTACGCTGCTCCGCACGCAACGCCCGGCACTGGTGCTGCTGTCGAAGGCCTATAGGTCTGTGAGTACCACGGCACTGCCCGTGCTGGCGGGTGTGCTGCCGGCCGACCTGGAGGTTTGTCGTGCAGGACGAATCGCGCAGGAGTGTTCCGGAATGTTTGGCATGGAGCGCAGGGAGGCGATCAAGAGGGTAAGAGCGGAGGTCGTTGCCCAGTGGCAGGAGCGGTGGGCTTCTTCCAGGGACGGTAGGGAGCTGTACTCCTTCTTTCCGGACGTGGCTCTGCGTCTGGCGCTGGAGTGGGTGGAACCGGAATATGTCACATCACAGATGCTAACAGGACATGGGAGTTTCAGAAGCCGGCTACACGCAATGTCGGTATCCGACGTTGCCGTATGTTACTGTGGGCTGGCGGATGAAACTCGGGACCATGTCCTGTGGGACTGCACCCTCTATGAGGAAGAGCGAGAGGCCATGTTGTCAGACTGGTCCAGACACGTGATTGGTCCGGTTTACCACCAAGACCTGGTAGCGGACGCGGAGGGCTTCCGGAGACTGTGGTCATTCGCCCACAAATGGCACAGAAAAAGGAAGGAGTTGGAGCTTGGTGCAGAGCGTGAGGTCAGCTAGGCATAATGCTGATGCGGCTGCAAATTTACTCTGGGACTAGCTGCTCGGGTGCGAAGTCACGTATTGTGTCGTTGCACGTCCCAATCGGGAGAACTAACACGAGCAGACGGACAACTACTAGACTGTACAATGGTCCGTATGCCGCAAGGCGGGAAGGACCTGTACAGGACAGTCGGGGTTCCAACACCCTCGCGGTGTGCCCGTCGTGGGCCGTGCCGCGCCGCGATCTTGTCGCGGCGGTAGGAGGGGACCTCTCGCTGCCCGCCGTCGTCAGAGCGATGGTGGGGAGCGAGGGGGCCTGGGCGGCGGTGGCCTCCTTCTGCGAGGTCGTGATGTCGCAGAAGGAGGCCGCGGAGCGGGAGCGAGAGGAGGATCCCCTCGCTCCAGCGCTCCGTAGGCGGCGTAGGGGTAGGAGAAGGCGGGACTTTGCCCGCTTTCTCCCTCCCTGAGGTGAGTGGCGGGCGTGAGGCACGGGGGTGCCCGCGCCCGCCTTGCACCGCTCACCACGCGGGAGCTACGGCCCCTCTTTAAGAGGGGCAAATGAGGGCCCGCCTCACTAGGCGGGGTTCGCCGGCGGGGGAGAGGTAGCTGTGGCTCCGCTAGTTTCCCACTCCCCCGCCACTATGGCGATGCCGGAGTAGCGCTGGGGTTTTTAGTGGGTATACCGGGAGGCTCTCTCCCGGGGAGTCCCACATACCCCTCCCGTCCCCCGACGGGTGGGGATGCGTAATTGACATTTTCCCCAGCGACAAAAAAAAAAAAAAAAAACAAAAAAAAAAAAAACAAAAAAAAAAAAAAAGGTGGAAGGTGAGGGCGCCGTGACGCCTCTCTAGCCACTTCTCAAAGAGAGGACTTACCGCCGCTATTGTGGCGTGCCTAGCACTAGGTTGCGACAATCGCAGTCTCTATAAGACAACTAGGTAGGTACTCAATTTAAAATTTATAAACCCCTTTGTAGCCGGCTGGACATTAATAAAAAAAAAAATCTGTGCGAATATACTGATACCAAATTCTTTTTTATTCTGGTAATACCGCAATTACCCTATTGCGGAATTACCAGAATAAAAAGCATTTCATATAAAAATAAATGATATGCCTGGTAATATCAAAATATGTCGAAATTCGCAATGGCGTGGAAACAACGATCGGGGAATGCGGCTCAGATAAGTTTTTGAAGATTCTTTTAATATATTGAAAGGTTTTTATGGCTTAACTATGCATTATTTATTCTTGCAATGGGACGTTTTATTATCCATATAGTGTTAGCTTGTCAAAAATCACACAGCCATGCAAACTTATAATACCCCATCTTTATGCGTCAGAAATTAAAAATAGTAATAAACAACACCAATAGAAGATAGAATACTGGAATATTACCTATATAAATGAGAAAGTATCTATCCGGCTATATAGATATATAGTCTATCCGGCTTTCACGCCAAAACAACTGAACCGATTGTAATGAAATTTGGTACACAGATAATCTAGAGCCTGAGAAAGGACATAGGCTATATTATACCATTCCGCTATGACTAATAAGAGCAAAGCAGTAACAAAAAATGTTGCGAAAACAAAGGCAAACGCGGACGTACATATTGCTTCCATTATTTTAAGACACGCGGACAGAGTCGCGGGCAACAGCTAGTATGGTAATAAATAATAACCCAATAGTGTTATAATAAAGTTGTAATTTGCACTTAAAATCAGTTGTCTAGTATACTTCACACTGTCAATTGCTCGGAATTACTATTACTGTTTTTGTTTGGGAAGCAGGCTGGACAATGCCAACTATTAAGTATTTTGATTTTGTACGGGCTGCATGTATTAAATAAGCTTTTCCTTTTGTTTCAGCGATAGATATGTTTCCGCAAGAGTAGGTTAGTTTCTTTGATACCGACTGAATATGCATGTTCAGATTCTACTGAAGCATCATCGACCGATGAACTTGAAATTAACAATCACACGACAAACAACCACGGCTTTTCGGATAAAAAGAGTCTAAAATAGTGGATTTACCTTCAGACGCACTTCTTATTTTAGACTCGAGTAGTAAATACAATGAGTTTACCATTGACACCAATCATCCAAAATTACGATAGCCCAAGTCGACCATTGATACATGTTCTAGGAAACGTAAAAAAGCACAGAAAAAAATACTATTTCCTAAAAAAATCAAAACATCTGAGAAGTTCGTTCTGAGTTACAAGTGGAAAAAGGAATAATTTGTTCATCGGATCGAAAATACGTCGCTGATGCCGAGGGAAGACGAACAACTTCTTTTGTTCTATTATAGTTTATTTTCACCGAGTATAATAAAAGATATAATTGGTCAAATGAATCTGTGCTCTGTTCAGGTAAAAGGAAGATCTATACAACCATAAGGAGTTTGTATCTTTTCTTGCCATACAAATTTTAATGGGAATTATACGTATGCCTAGCTGCTTCTATTGAACCGAAAGCTTAGATTTACTAATATTGCCAATCTCATGTCACTAAAGCAATATCATATCAGGAAACTGAAAGTCATTAAATTTTGAACTTGACTCACGGTGTCAAATGTTCAATTTAGTTATTTTTATTGTTCTGCCAATTTAAGGGTTAATATAAATAGGAGTGTTAGTGAATGACCACTGGTAAGTCATAATGACGCCATTTTATTACTAAATTACGAAACTTCTCAAAATCAATCATTATGAGATCACTGATCAACCATTCTGACACTATTTTAATAGCGGACTAGGGCCCCAGGTGGAATTGCGGTCAAGCACGAGTTTTTAATTATTATATATAAAAAAAAATATTGCTCTCAAAATGGCCACGGAAAACTTTGCGAGGAAACACTATTAAGACCAGTGGTCATGATGTAAATTGCACAAAGTATAGAGCTTGTTTGAGATAGAACCCTACGTTTCGAGGCTGTTACCACTCAGCGACCACTTCTACACGCCCAGTTAGATATGTATTTTGAATTCTGCCCCAATTGAAACCCTTCAGAGAATAAATCAAATCATATCATTCATTTATTTTAAATAAACCAGTTACAGGCACTTTTGAATTGTCAGAAGGTCGGTCAGTCAATAAGGTGAAGCTAGTCGCCCATTCCAAAGAGTAGGTACCTATGGAGAAGAACGGGCAAGAAACTCCATGGACACTCTTTTAGATTATCAAGCTATTGATACAAATATTTGATAACATCATTCATGTTCAAAATCAATAACAGTTTTTTTTGTATCTACTTACCCACTAAATCACACTCTGTGAATATAATTAATACAAAAAAAAATCAACCGACTTCCAAAAACCCTTCCAGAAACAAAGTGAAAAATAACTAATTTCAAAAGTCGCTGACAAAAACAAATATATATGTCATGGTCATGGCGTCTTTGGTTTTTGTATGTATATTCGTTTTTGCTATCGACTTCCTGTAATGTGGCGGGAACGGAGCGATAAATAAGATATACGTCTAGTCTGCTCATGAGACGTTTATTGACTGCCTTACCTTACATCGATACTTACTTACTAACACCACTACATCTACGGGGTTGTATTAAAAAAAAAACATAAACAAGGTTTTTTTTTCACATACAATTAGACAAATATTTGCCATTTATCAATCATTATGTTGATGCTTAAACTATGTAATTTTACTTCTAAGTACATTTATTTATTAACAAAGTTATGTTTATGTAATTGACACACGTATGTAATGTTATAATATTGTCCACTTGCTTATCGTACGGATATTGTTACAATGTTATTATACTTAATGCTAATACTAAACTAGTGTACATATGGTTTTGTTCGATTT
This sequence comes from Sesamia inferens, assembly GCA_037179545.1. Lineage (NCBI taxonomy): Eukaryota > Metazoa > Arthropoda > Insecta > Lepidoptera > Noctuidae > Sesamia > Sesamia inferens. The sequence goes on along the minus strand of CM073929.1, from coordinate 8,448,225 downwards.
TTGTGGACAGTCTCATTTTTACCATTCTTAAGTACTATTACATTGGGCTCATCTTCACTTATTACCTGGTACGGGCCATCAAACAAATTATCCAATTTTTTACCAGACTCATTTCTTATCAATATCAAATCACCCTTTTGGTATTTAACTGGATTACTTCTGCGATCGTAATAACATTTCCTTTTTATTTTAGACGTAACTAAATTTTCTCTTGCTTCTTTATTCGCTAACTGTAATCTATATTTTAGTTCGAGTGCATAGTTATCTGGATTGTATAGAGGGTCTACTATAGTATTAGATAAATTACTCGGCAAATGGCATGGTTTTCCATAGACTAGTTCGTAGGGTGTGTACTTAGTTTCGGTATGTACGGTGGTATTATAGGAGAAACACCAGAACGGAAGCCACTGACTCCAAGTTTCCGAATGTCCATCACATTGGGTCCGCAAGAAAGCAGCTAAATGTTTATGCGTATTTTCTAACGCACCCAATGTCTGATGGTGATAAGCAGTAGAGTTCATCTTTTCAATTTGTAGTAACTTGCATACCTCTGTCATGGTTTCTGACATGAACTCCGTGCCACGATCTGTTGTGATAGCCTTTGGCAAACCGTACCTAAGTATAAAATTATTAATAAAAGATCGTGCTACACTCACCGTATCTTTTCGCTGAATTGGATACGCCTCGACGTACTTGCTCAGCTCACATTGTAAACTTAAAATATAAACATTACCTTCTAAATCCTTATCTAGGGGCCCCACTAAATCTAAATACACCTTTTCAAAAGCGCTAGTCGCTGTAGACGTTATAACCATGGGTTCTATAATATTTTTAGAGTACTTATTCATCTGACATTTTTGGCACTTGCTAACGTACCTTCGTACATCGCTTTCTAGACCTGGCCAAAAATATTTACTTTTAATATTATTTATCATACGTCGTACTCCTGCGTGTCCACTCGTAGGCAGTACGTGATAGTCGTGTAGTATGTATGTCTTTTCTTCATTATCTAGGACTCGTTTAACTCCTCTTAAAATATTTATGTGTGGTCCGGACCACTTCTCTCTACTTTTTATCTCATTTATTAATTCTTTGATAAAATTATTATTGTATTGATTTTTTACAATGCATATTTCTTTAATATTTATATCATTACAAAAACTACTCAATTTATTCGCAAATTCGGCTCGCGTAAAATGCGACATATAATTGGTGTCTATGTATAAAGTTTTCTCTGCGTCTAAATAAACAAAACATTCTTTTTCATAAGTTATAGATGCTTTTGATAATTTATCTTTTTTTATAAACTTTAATTCTACATAGTCACTCGGCTTTCTTAATATCTCTGCGAATCTTGGTTGGCCAAACCTCGGTTCTGCAGTTATATTAGAAGACCTTGTGCTTTCTTTATTTTTCTGATCGATTCTAGTCTTTTGCGCTCTAGTCATTACCATCGTTACTTTTTCATTTAATGATTTTAACTCGTCCGAACTTATGGTCACCCTACTCAAAGCATCTGCCACTACATTATCGTTTCCTTTTATATAAACAACATTGTAATCGTATTCCTCTAGTTGTAGTCTAAATTTTAAAAGTCTTGTAGAGGGATCCTTCATTCCAAATAGGTAAATAAGCGGTTTATGATCAGTCATTACGGTAAATTTTCTTCCGTATAAATAGGGTCTAAAATATTTTATACTCCAAACAATTGCTAAAAGTTCCTTCTGGATAGTGGGATAATTTATTTCCGCTTTATTTAGTGGCCTACTAGCATAGGCTATCGGCCTCATATTTTTGTTGCATAAAACAGATCCTATTGCTATACCCGATGCGTCTGTCTGAAGGACAAACGTGTTATCTTTAGAGAAATCCGGATATTGTAAAATGGTAGGTGAAATTAATTGCTTTTTTAGATTTTCGAAACTTTTTTGACATTCATCAGTCCAAATAAATGGTTGATGTTTTCGGCATAATTTATTTAACGGTAGTGTTATCTCTGAAAATGAAGGTATAAATTTCCTGTAATAATTACAAAATGCCACGAATCGTCTGACCTCATCCGCGTTTTTTGGTACTGGATAATTTTGCAATACTGCAACCTTATCAGGGTCAGGTAACACACCACTACCTGACACTACATGTCCTAAATATAACAGTTGCGTTTTCATGAAATCACACTTATGCGGGTTGAGTTTAAGGTTCATTTTTCTGAGTCGCTCAAATACATCTAACAAGTTTTTATTGTGAATTTCGCGATTTCTGCCAAAGACTATGAGGTCATCACAATAGACGAAACACTGCTCATAAGTAAGTCCTGACATTGCTACTGACATTAATCTGGAAAATACACTGGGACTGATTTTCAACCCCATAAGTAAACGTTTCATTTGATATTGTCCCGTACTTGTACTGAAGCTAGTAATATTTCTACACTCTGGTTTTGTGCTGACTTGGAAAAAACCTTGATACAGGTCCAAATGGGTAAAATAATTACTTCCGGAAAGCGAATCTAATATTTCGGTTATGTTGGGTAGCGGAAATTTATCATCCTGTATCGAGTCATTAACCTTCTTGTAATCAACAACTAAACGCCATTTTTTTTTTCCTTCCGTTTTTTTAGGCACCAAGAGTACTGGACTATTCCACTCGCTATTTGCGGGTTCTATAATATCGTCATCGAGCATTTTTTGAACTTGTTTATTAATTTCTGACTTCAACGACTGCGGTAGCCGATAAGGCTTTACATACACGGGTTTGGTATTCGGTTTCACGGTAATGGACTGGTCAGCGACATTCGCTGTACCTAACTTATCGCCTTCTAAAAAAAAGATGTCAGCATACTTCGCGCAAATAATTTCAATTTGTTTTCTGTCATTGTTATTTAAATGATTTAATTTTAATTGTGGTAGTAACTTTTTTACACGTTCTACACCCCGTTCTGATTTATTAAATAAACATACATCATAATTTTCTAAATAGTCTAATTCGTCGTAACTTATTAAATTATTTTTAGATATTTCTATTGAATTTTCACCGGTGTTTAATATTTTTATTGGGATTTTACCTCTTATTGGTTTTACAATACTTGCTGCCATGAATATATTTTCACCTAATTGTTTCGCGTATATGACACAATCTTTGTATATATTTTTATTTATGTGAATATAATGTATTGATTCACAACGTGCCGGAGCAGTTAAATAATCATCCGACTGTACTTTGTTGATATAGCTATTATGTATTAATAATGTACAAGTTCTATTATTACATTGTAATGTAAGTCGGTTCGTAGGTACATTTATGTTTGCGTTATAAGTTCTCAGAAAGTCAAGACCGATAATACTGTCCGCTGCACATGGCATTTTGTCGAATAAGCGCAACTTGTGACGAAATACGAACCCTGTCTCTGACTGTAACGGAATGTATGCGAAACACTTTGACTCTACTTTCCCACCTATTCCTTGTATAACTGTACTTTCATTATACCTAACTGTACTACTTTTAACTATATGACCATTAATTATAGATATCGAAGCGCCAGTATCTAATAAAATTTACACATCTTATTCTCTACATATAAGTTGATGAAATCTAAACCTTTACAAGTTAACGCGTAATTAGGCTCGAAAAAACTGTTTGACATTTTCGTCATGCTGCTCACCTTTGGACTCCTGATACTTCTGACTGTCATCTTCTGATGTATAATACGTATCACGCCTTGCACCTCTGGCACCTCTGTTAAAATTATTTCTTAAATTACCTCTGTTTGACCGCGTGTAAGCACGTTGAAAACTCCTGCCGCGACTATTAAAACCATTTCCGCGACTGCCACGCGACTCAACCACATATCTTGGCTGCATCTGGTTTCCTCTAAAATGTTGCTGGGACCAGCCACGATTATAATATCCTCGACTACGGTTAACTCTACCGTTATTGTAATATTGATTTTTATTCGTACCTCGTGAATATGAATAGACAGCATCCTGCCCTGACGTCCCAGGGCGCGCGTCTTCCTCGTCCTCTGCCGTGCGTACCGCATCCTTGAGCTCCTTGTAGTCTCGGGCTGATATTACTGTACTCAGCCGCCGATTCCTCAGGCCATCTGCAAATCTTTTTATAACCATCTTCTCGTTTATAGGACTTAGTATTGCACTTGCTTTTGGATTTCCATCGGCTTGTGCTATAGTAAGCCCTATAAAGAGTTCTTCTAACTTCGCTCCATATTCTGCAATGGTCATATTACGTTGAGATAAATTATTTATTTGTGACAACAAAGAGTTGGCTGATTTTTTTGTCAATAAATACGTTTTAATATCTTTTACTAAATTGTCAACACTTTCATACTCCGATTTTAATTTCAATTTAGCTGATTTTGTTAGACGGGTTTTTAGGACAAAAGAAATCAGCAGTTTTTTACTGTCACTCGTTTGTAAACAACTATTATACATCTCTATGCCGTCGATTATCTTTTCTGTTGTTTCCTCTTTACCGTCCATTATTGGAATGAGGACACTCGCGGTTTTTAATTCAAAATTTTCCATTTTATTTCCTTCTTGAGAATCTACTTTATATCTTTAAATTTTAGAGTTCAACTCCTCTATACCTTCGCAAACTAAATCGAATAAAGATCCACATAACGCTGCAGTACGAACTTCTTCTTTGTCAAGAGACCCTAAAATTAACTTATACTCATTATATAATGCTAAAGCCTGTTCAAACTTTTGCTTTCCTAAATTTTGTTTTCGCCTCTTAGGGCCTAATTTTCCTATGCTTTCACATAACTTTTTTATGTCTTCATATATACTACTTAACCTTTCCATTAAAGGTCCTAATCATTATCTTACCATTATTATTATCTTACCATATTTATTTTAAAACTAACCCTTTCGAAACGAGGGAAAAAACGCGACACATAAACTTATAGCACTGCACTACTCACTTCACTTCACACCATTTCTTGTCCATTACTCCCGATTTTACCTTCTTGATGTCTCCTATTTCCTCTGCCAGACAACCTTGCCTGAATACGCCGCACCATTTCACGCCTCACCTCTCTTTTTATAATGCTTTGGCCATATTTTGCACATATCTTGATGAGAAAAATGATCATCAAAACGCCAACAATTCCAACGATGAATGACAGAAGGATTGTGTGCTCACGTCTGTCTGCTGATGCTCCATTCGAGCCACCTGATGCTGTTTGTGCGATCACTACCTCGTCCTTAGAGTAACTCTTCCCCATCTTTGATATGGTTTATGAATTCGAAATATTCTCCAAAATTTTCGATGCTTTTGCACGCAATATAATTATTACGGTCTTCTATCGCAATCACCTTTGATGCCATGCCACAATCCATATTCGCTTGTAGGAATATAATGCGGCGTTGCAAAACTCGCGCTATTACCTACCAAGCCGGGCTTGGCAGGATCGCCATGTAATGTGGCGGGAACGGAGCGATAAATAAGATATACGTCTAGTCTGCTCATGAGACGTTTATTGACTGCCTTACCTTACATCGATACTTACTTACTAACACCACTACATTCCAAAATTAGTAGTTTTCATTTTGTAGTGGTTTTCCATTAGTAGCCTTGCCGCCAAGCGATTTGTCGTATTCCGGCATAATGTCTGGTGAAGCTGTACAGAGGACGGGTCTGAGCAGTTGTGTTGCGATGTGTGCCGGGTACGATGCGCCTAGTGTTATTTGGTCGTGGAGGGTCTTCAGATCAATCTCCCTTTGGCGCAGCATCGTTGGTCGTGTTGTTGGGTTTAACATTGCATCACCTCGCTCAGCTGCCGTCTTCTTCCTTCCTATTCGCTCAGTTTTTCTGAGTGAATAGGCTCTTAATAAACTAGCGCGCTTTACCATCAACGATCGCATCACTGCTTACCATCAGGCGGGATTGCGGTCAAGCGCTAGTTTATAATTATTTAAAAAAAGTAGTTTTCTGTTAAGATAAGATAACATTTTATTTGCATAAACATGTGTGTGTACATACATAAAAAGTTAAGCTCCAACATGTTTGTCACAATATGACGAGCAAAATAATAGAGTTAAACAATTTAAAAAAAAGTTATTACAATATTAAACGTTTTCATACTTATTTACTAATGTACTATAAAATTATCAATTAAATCAATATTATTATTATACAAGTCAGTCAAAAAGAAGTCAATTAATTGTTTATGTCAAAAAAAATCTTTTCATTAAGGAACTCATTAATACTAATATGCTCTGGCGGTCATAAAAGTACGAAGTTTGTTTTTATACATTGATAGAGGTAGTTCTCTCCAACTTTTGGGTACTTTATTATAGATGACTGGACTTATACAATATATGCTTTTGCGCATTAGGCTCGTCTTAGCGGATTGGAGACAAAGTTGGCCATTGTCACGTCTATTACGTGGGAATATTTATTTTAAGCTATTGTATAGCTTCTATCGCGGGCCTTGAGCGCGGGGACCGAATCCAGAAATTCCGTAACGAAAAACCTCACGCTCCCCACTCCGACGGGCACGGAGGTGTGGCTTGAAGGCCGTACATCGTCTAACGTCGTTTCAGATCGGCAGTCTTCGGCACGGTATGTTTGTGTGCGTGCGACTACATCTTTTGAAAACAATTTATAGATTTTCAAAAAGAGCATGCATATTGCAGGGCTCGAACTCAGTTCTACACACTTGCCATGTTACTGATAGTCGCGAGGTGCTAAACTTGCGATAATTTTCTCTCTGAAATAGGTCTTCTATAGAGATATGTCATAGACGTCATCGACGTTGTCATGGCTACCTTAAAAACTTTTCATATAATTGATTATTAAGTACTTTTATTCAAATTAATTTAGTAGTGTTTTTATAAAATAGCTTTTTTTTTTAACGGAAAAGCTAAGATGAATGTCACGCTAATTTTTCATTGGACTTTTAAATTATTTATAGTGTTGTTTACTAAATAAAAGCGCGTGATTTTATAGCGTAAAAAGTACTCACGCGGCCGTTTTTTCAACTGTGATTGGCGATATCCGCCATTATTATAAATATTTTTTTAAAGAATTTCTATAATTTGTTACACGTGTTATTGGCAAAATTGTGGTATCTATCCACAGGGACCAGATCAAGAGTTGAAGTTGAAGTTTTTATTAAATAAAATGTTACAGAAAGATGTCGGTGAACAATGTTAATACAAGTACATTTAAGTGTACGAGTTGTAATATTGTTATCTCCGAAACGAAACAACGAAAGTTTAATAAAAATATGCTCGTCGGCTTTTTCTGAGGAAGACATTGATGAGGCAAAAAAGTTATTGTTTGTTTCTACGAAGACAAAACAAAAACATGTATCGAGGCATGTATGTAATTGCATAAATTGATACAAAATGCTATGCAATAGCTTTACCGCGGCAGTCCCCGAGTGCCACACGTCTTTTTTTATTTATTTATTTTTACATTTTAAGGAAACTTACAGCTAGCATATATACAGATAGAATATAATTAGTGAAAGAAGGCCAATTAAAAGTTTCCACAGATAACATCAGGTTAGCACAAGAGACAGTAACAGGTACAGCACAGGACATGAAAGTGAAATTAAGAACAAGTAAGCACTCTGAGAGTATTTAGTAAAACTTAATTTTTTTTAGTAATTAACAAAGAAGCTATCACAAAGTATTTTTTTTAGTTTAGGAACACTGGTGGAGAACAAATCGAGATCATTAACCCTCCGACACAACAAATTATATGCTCTGCTAGCTCTTATCATATAAGAGTTTTGTCGGTATACGCATCGCACAGAGGGAACATACAGAGGCTGATGATTCCTTAAAGTGAAGGATGGAACACGCAGACCAATTTTGCTCAACAATTCAGAACAGTCGATTGAGCCATTAGCTATATTGAACAGAAATACCATGTCGGCAATTTTTCTCCGCTCAATCAGTGGAAGAACGTGAAACTTTCTGCAACGGTTGTTGTAATTAGGCAAATAAGTTCTGGATCTAAACTGAATGCACCTCAAAAATTTCCTTTGGATACTTTCGATGCGATTGACGTAAGTATCGTAGATAGGATTCCATACTGGTGAGCAGTATTCGAGATGACTGCGCACAAAAGCACAGTACAGAATTTTGAGTGTTTTAATGTTTTTAAAATCCACTGATATCCTCAAGATAAAACCAAGGGCTTTAGAAGCTTTTTTAATAATTTTATCAATGTGTGTGTCAAAGAGAAGTTTCGAGTCAAAAGTGACTCCCAAGTCTGTAATCGTGTTAACTCTGGCTATTGAAGTATTGGCTAATTTGTAGTCATAAATAACGCGCTTCAGTTTACGAGTGAATGTACACGTGCAGCATTTCGAGACATTTAGATCTAACCGGTTGGCCGTGCAGTACCCTACGAACCTGTCCAGATCGTGTTGGAGGCGTTCAGCATCTTCATGAGTCCCGATCTCACTTAGAATCTTCATGTCGTCCGCAAATAAAAGGACTGTTGAATTCGAGAAACATGAAGATACATCATTTATGAAGATGTTGAATAACAAGGGTCCCAAAAGCGATCCCTGCGGAATTCCTGAGGGGGCCGTCATAGTTCTTGATGTATATCCATTAAGGACAACAGTTTGACACCTGTTGGCCACATAAGATGAGAACCACCTAAAAAGATTTCCACTGATACCCATAGCCAGCAGTTTGCGCAAAAGTATAACATGATCCAAACGATCAAAACACTTGCTGTAATCTGTGTATGTTACATCTACTTGTGAGTGGCGGGCCATACATTCAGTCAAGTAGTCGCTACAAAGAATTAGGTTGGTGGTTGTGGACCGACCTCGCAGGAAACCATGTTGGCGGTCGTTGATGCTTAATTTAAGACAGGTGTAAAGCTGTTTGTATATAATTTTTTCCAAGATTTTAGCGAAAATACATAGTTTGGATATGGGTCTGTAATTTTCTACAAGGTTTCTAGGCCCTTTTTTATGGATCGGAGTGATTATTGCCGACTTCCAAACTGCAGGTACCTCTCCCAAATTTAGGGACCGCCTGAACAGGAGTAAAAGAGGAAGAGTCAGACTTTTGGCACAGTTGAGTATAAAAACTGGTGGAATATTGTCTGGTCCTGCAGATTTGGATAAGTCAACTCCTTTAAGTAGATTGAATACTTCTAATTCATTAACTTCGACTGAATGTATGTCCGAGACAGTATCGATCAAATACATGCTAGGCCCCCGCACGTGGTCAATGGAAAGATCGTCGTCAATAATACTAGCAGCAGAACCAAGAAAATTAGAGTAGAAATACTCGCTAAACATGTTACAGATGTCCTCTCCGACACTTGAGGTGCTATTTCTATATTTAAGCAAGGAAGGGTAAGCATTGATTTGATTTCTTGATTTAACATATGACCAAAACGCTCTGGGTGTCTTAGAAATGTCTGCCTCAATTTTTGCAATATAGGAGTTAAACATTTCACTTTCAACTTCCCTGGCACGCTGTCGAAGCAAGACAAAAGACTCGTGGTCAGACAGGTTTCCGTATTTCTTGAACTTTGCGTGGTATTTAGATTTTTCTTTTAAAATTTTTATCAGAGGTTGTTTGAACCAAAGAGGGTATCTGCTACTTGACTAAAGAATCACGTACATAGTTCACTGATTGTGTTATAGAAAAATGATACAGCATCCTCCAATGTCCCAGAGCTCACGGCGTTGCGCCAATCGATCTGGCTCAACCGATGATTAATAGCTGTATAGTCGGCCGAATGATATAAAAATTTAGTATGAGGACGTGCCGGGAGAGTATGAAGTTCTACGAAATCAGCAGACACACAGAGAGCTTTATGATGTGGATCTTCCGGCACCAGAGGATCAGCGCAACTTGCTACTGAGACCTCACTATTGGATAAAACTAGATCTAGTATTTTGTTGTTAATATTTACTTGCTGATTATATTGTGACATATTGCAGATTGCAAAGTTATCAAACAAGTTAGCCTGAACATTACCTTGAATATTACTAGGGCAAATGGACTGACCATCATCAGCTAGTTCCCAACTTATGTTTGGTAGGTTATAATCGCCAAGAAGTAGAAATTTATCAGACGGATGCTTCTGAACAATATCGGCTAGGTTATTAGAAAAATTTGTTAACTGACCTGTTTGAGAGTGCCCAAGATTTTGGTTGCAGATGTACACCACACAAATATGTATTTTATACGATACTCGTGGCCGCTTCCTATGTAGGGTGAGAGTAACCCATAAGTCTTCAGCAGAGGAGAACCATTCACTGCGGAGATCACTAATAAGTTCGCGTCGAACTGCGATAAGCACGCCACCCCCCCATGTTTGTTTTGTGCTAGAATAATTTCTATCGCGTCGCCACACTATGTAACGGTCATCAAACAATTCACTGTCTTTAATACCTTCAATAAGCCAAGACTCTGTTAAGCAAATGATATCGTAAGAATTGACACACACATTGCGATAGAATGTTAACGTTTTCGTACGCAATCCCCGAACATTTTGGTAATAAACACTAATAGGTGACATCGCAAACAAAAAGAATACGAATGAATAGCACTACAATAATAATTGAAATGAGAGGTACATTCAGATTAGAGCAAAAAAATAAAAATAAATGACGGTACATTATACACACGATCAAGACAATCACAACCTTAGATCTATGCGAATAGGATTCAATAGAAAAATAGCTATAGTTAACACCGAGCGATAACTGAACAAAAGGGAAGCAGACAAGGAATTTACATAAAAACATGCCACCAGTGTCCCTCAAAGTGATAGCGATGTACTTGTGAGTATACAAGTACGAAAAATTATAAAATTCACGCATCCTTAACTTAGAAACTTCTTTAAATCCCGTTCCGAATTTATATGGTAGGTTGGAGAGGTAGTGTTTTTCTTTATAAGAATTTTGCAACCAACTACCCAAGTGTATAAAAAACCTCGTTCTTTAGCGAGTTTTTTCGTTTTATTAAGCAGCATTTTGTTTTCAAGAGTTAGATGATCATTGACGTAGATGACACTGTCGGACTGCAAGCCCAACTTGCCTGCAGTTATAGATCCTTTAAGCTTTTTAGCGGCGGCCACGAAATCGTTTTTGAGGTATCTATTATGAACCGAGCATATAATACTTTTGTTCTGTTCGTTATTTCGTGTCGGTACTCTCGCAATGAAGTTTATCTGCTCCTTAGTGATACTGCATCCTATGATATCACCAATCTTGCCAATAATCGCGAACAGATTTTCTGAGTTGGTTGACGGAACACCCTTTATTTCCAAGTTGTTCATTCTTGATCTTTGCTCCGTTTCGCGATGAAGATCTTCAATTTTGGAGCAACGTTCGTGTAATACTGCCATCTCCTCCTTAGTTTTCTTAAGACAGTCCACTTCACATCTTGTTGGCCAATGTCTCCACCGAATGGTCCAGAAACTCAACAGCTGTTTTAAGGCTGGAGTACTCCGTCCTGATCGACTTCAGCTCTAATATTCTCCATTATAGTGGGTAAGCTGTCCATCCGGGCTGAGAGAGCCTTTAGTTCTGACATTATTGCGTCCATGTCAGCTGTTACAGGCGTAGTCGTAGGGCGAGGACTGGATACTGCTGGGGATTTGCAATTACTGCACTTCCATGTATTCCTGCGATCCCCCAGTTTCCTCCATCCTCCTTCCGTTATGCCAGCGCAGGGAAAGTCGAACTGTTCCAGGCATCCCACGCATTTCGCTCCATCCCTGCTTTCCAGTTGGCAACGCTTGCATTTAAACATTTTGTGTAACTTGTCAGAAAAATTTGAGAATCGGTAATTAATCACACGCGAAGTGTTATGCGTCCGGCCGATTTGCTGTCTACCGTCGGAATGACTAGACGCTTATAGTACCTTGCATTCGACTTAACAATGTTCGACTATATAATGTTATATGTATTTATATTAATTCAAGTTATTATATTAATATAGTATTGTATATGTTTATATGGGCCTTGTTGCCTGAAATCAATCGATAAATAAATAAATGCTGTATATTGTTGAGGAATTCCCTCGACTGTTTGTGGTATTTATTATCAGATCTATTGCAGACTTTAATTTTAACCAACATGGGCGCAAAGTTGTTATGAATATAAATGAATTAAGTCCAAACACAAGGTAGCTACTGTAAACCGTTGAGGATTTCCCTGAAATGCCCTTAGTCTTCATAAGTTGTTGTTGTTGTGTGTTGTTGTGTTGGGAGTTTGATCGTGGAGGGTGTTCAGATCAATCTCCCTTTGGCGCAGCATCGTTGTCATGTTGTTGGGTTTAACATTGCATCACCTCACTCAACTGTCATCTTCCTTCCTATTCGCTCAGTTTTTCTGAGTGAATAGGCTCTTAATAAACTAGCGCGCTTTAGCATCAACGATCGCATCACTGCTTACCATCAGGCGGGATTGCGGTCAAGCGCTAGTTTATAATTATTAAAAAAAAAAACTGTTGAGGAGTACTCCAGACCTTTATTAAATTGTAGTGTTTTAAAATTACCAATGGTGAAACTTTCAAAGTCGCTTCTACGATTTTTGAAAGTTCTTCTTGATTTTTGTGGTCTTCCATCATTAAACCCTGGTGTCCTTTACATATGACTACCTTGGAAATATTTTCTTTCCAACAACCATTAAAAAATAAATAATACATACAGTCAAATTGAGTAATCTCCTCCTTTTTGAAGTCGGTTAATAATACTCTGTGATTCAGAGAAAACTATTTTGTAACGTTATTAACGTGCGGGTTTATTATAGTATTTTACAGCCAATTAATTTTATTTAAACTTTTAACATTCCTAAAAGATGCACGTTATCGGTGCGCAGCCCCGTTGATGGACATCAGATGACTCTAGTTAAAAACAAAAAGCCTTTTAAAAGGAAGCTTTTAGAATCTAGAAGCTTAGGCCGCATTTCCATTGAACCGGGCAGGGCGGAGAAAAGCACTGAAGAGCGGTAAAAAGTGGGCAGTGTTTCCACTGAAGCAGAGCAGGGTAGAGAGGAGCGGTGAAGAGCGGACAAAAAAAGTCAGTGTTTCCACTAAAGCGGAGCTGGGCAGAGAGGAGCGGTGAAGAGCGGTGGAAAGTGGTTAGTATTTCGACTGAAGTGGAGCGGAGTGGAGTGGATTGGAATGGTGCGGGGCGGAGCGGAGCATACTTTTAGAATCGCGCATTTTTGCGCTTAATTATATTCTGAGACTACTGTACTGGTGGAAATAAAGAATGTAAGATACTTCGACGTTTCATTCAACAATAACATACAGTCCACCTCAACAGTTTGTCTCTCAGAAAGACTCCGCATCGCCCCGCTGTCCTCCACACAGCACCACCCCGCTGTCCTCCGCACAGTATCGCCCCGCTCTGTTCTGCACCAAAATGGTCGATGTTCTCCGTACCGCATCGCCTCGCTGTATTTTCATTCTGAATATCCGCTCAGCTCTGCTCCACCCTGCTCGTGCTGTTTCCATTGAATCGGAGCGGGGTTTACGAGTATAGTGATTAGTCAATTCGTGCACCGCTAAGCTCTTCTCCGCCCCGCTCCACATCTGTGGAAACTCGGCCTTAGACGCGACCGCTTTGGCCGGGCGGTATTGATTCCAAAAAAGGTTCGGGCCTGACCGGCTATGACCTGTATTTAGATCAACAACGTTAAAAATTATGATCTCGAAAAACCGCTCATCACCAAATTTACAAAAAACCCCATTAGAATATTATAATAAATACACCGAACTTTAAATTTTATGTACAAAAGATTGTTCATTAATTAAATTAGTTTTCACTGTGGGAGAAAATTGTGGTCACATTCAAACTTACGCGCGTTTACATCGCGTAATAGGTACTACGTGTATTTTGGTTTGTTTTAATCGTACAGCAAAACTGTGACTTTGACTAACTTAATTAATTTAATTATTTAACAATCAAAGTTTTAATTATCAATTTCATTTATTTTGGGACAATAAATAAATTCAGTTCAATCAGAAATCGTTTAAATAACCGATTCCGAACAAACTACTTTCTTAATATGCATCAATTCAGTAGTCCCTATTTGCTATATATATAGTATTATTATCAATTTAAATTACATATTTTGAAGCATATTGCCAATCCATTGTTCCGTGTCTTCAATAAATGTGTCTGCTCAACAACGTTAATAATACAATGAATGTTGATGAATTGTCAAAATAAAACCCATCGCCATAATAGGTATAATAGGTTATAGCCCTGCAGTTATTTCATCCTCAGTCTTTTTATCGTCTGCTGAGCGACAGCCGTTTTGCGTGGATGTGACGCATGTTTCCCTCAACTATGTCTTACTTTTTGTGTTTTTGTAAACTTTTGCGTCATATTTACTGCAAATAAAAGTTTTTTCTTTCTTTCTTTCTTTTCCCCTGCTGAGCACAGGTCTCCTCTCATACAGAGAAGGATTGAGCATAATCACCACGCTTGTTCAATGCGGGTTGGCGATTTCAGACTTAGCCCAAGTTTTCTCAAGATGTTTTCCTTCACCTTATAATCAGTCACTGGTGTCCAAGATATACTTAAAAAAACTTAATAATAACTACAAACTAAAAATATACAAACTATAAAACTAAATAATATACTTAAAAAAGTACATATATAACTTAGAAAATTTATATTGGTACGTGCCTGACCTAGAATCGAACCCGCACACTCATACTTGAGAGGCTGGTGGTTTAACCACTAGGCCACCGCGACGGACCTCAGTGAACGGTACTCTGCAGTTATTTATACTTATAAAATTTCTATATTTTTTGGAATATTTATAAAGTACATACATAATAAATAAATCAATTCTTCTCTTACACTTACCATTGTACTTCTGCAGTATATGTACATATAATATCTTATTCAGTGATCAATGCCAGTTAAATAATAAACGCGGCAAGTGAAATGTCAATCTTAATGTGGTTGATTAAGTCTGGTAGAGAGTGACTGACCCCTTTTGTTGATAATTGAACGGTTGATAGGGTTCAGTTATCGTGTTGAATCATAATATCAGGAAGATTCTCAACACGTAGAATTGTTTTAAGTACTTACCAAGTTGTTACCTTCATCACCTTGAAGAAATGGTATCGTGACAGCATTATAAAAGAATTATGACTTCATTTTGCAGCCGATAGTAATTACCATACCAACCTTATAGGAACTAGGTGATATTGACAAAGCTTCGTAAAGTTGGGTATGAGTAATATGGATATCACGCACCCATGGCCAGCTTGGTATATTTGATAACGCGTTAAACGTATTCAAATAAAACCTTCATATTACTTATAATATGAAGGTTTTATTTTGGTTTTATTTGTTTTATTTGCACTGGCACGGCACCACTAACTAATGCCATCTAAATGCTCCAGAAAACAGTAAAGTTATCAGGTACTACAACAATGGTGTCTTAATCTTTAACGAGCTTACGTCTGCCCATCACGGAAACTTTTACGTTCCGATTATTCTTCTAATTAGCTAACCGTCCTCGATATTTAGTTATTTAACAGTTGGTTTCTGTTCAGGAATTAGCTGGATGTTAGCAGCATAGGACTAATGGAAGTAGAAATACTACAGGAAACCTAAATTAAGCACTGGATATCTATCGGCTGGAATGATGATGGACAGACGTGATGATAATTTTTGATATGGAGTCTGCACTTGTGCTCGGTTTATAATTTATATTCCACCGATATTTTACGTGACCTTGACTTTAGGGTAACAGCTGCGCTATTAAATGTCACACTGCTGGACAAATTCCTCCCTTTTCCTTCAAAATGTCTCCGTTCTGTACGATATTTGACCATTCTGGATCTGGAAAAATGACAAAAAATGCCTATACAGTCAAATCTTGGGTCTCAAGTATGAAGAAACCTTTGTACAGTTCACTCTCCATAGAAAAGAGAGGATCATCCGGCCAGACGGATGTTCTTTCCTAGTTGCGCGGCAAATTTTGCTTGAGCAATGCAGAATTTTTCGTGACGTCAGGGTGTCGTATGTAGCGCATTGTTGCATATTAATGTCATCACAAGACTACATGTATGTACTGAATCGGTACTCAAATTAATTAATAGCATGTGCATCACCATTTTGTTCTGAAGTCGTCTGTTGAAAACAACTCGCTACTCTCTGGAACTACCGGTCGGATTTGAAAAACTCTTTTTATACAGTACTTGGAGTCGCCTGCGATTTCGTTCGCATGAAGTTAGTTATTTGACAACTTTATTTTAACCCCAAAATATGCAGCATACATTTTAAATTTTCGTTATGCTCCGCTCCTATTTGTCGCAGCGTGATGTTATATTATCTAAAGCCTTCGTGTATTAATAGGCAATTCAACTCAAAAAGAATTTTGCAAATCGGACCAGTAGTTCCTGAGATTAACGCGTTCAAACAAACAACAAACAAACAAACTCTTTGTGCTTTATATACTAGTAAAATAGATTTGTTTCCTAATTGGTCAGATTGGCTATGGGTTACTTAACATCTCGCTAGTACCCTTTTTTATTGGTGTGGATGAGAAACTATCATATGACTTTTCCCGCTCTAGGCAGAGCGGAAGGGCGTATCAGACTTCTACTGACTAAAACCTATTCTTTTATTTCACTTTCCAAGAGATCGCTGCCGATCGCCGCTACGAGGACACGGCGGTGCTCCGCCCCTGCCGTGCAGACCACCACCGTATGCTCCACCGTGTTCTCAGGGCGATCCCCACAGTGGTGGCACCCTGGCGTTTCCCTCGGCCTTTTTCGGAATAGAGACCACCCGAAACAGTCTTGTCCGGTAAGGGCCTGCATCAAGCAAAAGGTGAGGGCGTGGTGGCGCCTTTCTAGCCACTCCTCAAAAAGGGGAGTTGCACTCTCCATGTGGCCATGAGATCCCACCGGGGCTTTATCATACCGTGATTTCTCGCGGCAACGGAGGTATGCCCCGGTGTTTTGCCTCCTCTCGCCTTTCCCACATGTGAGCGAGGGCTTAGGCCTCCAGATTCTATGGCGGTAATTCAGCAAGCAGGATCATCGCCTCAACGGAGGGCCTCGGACTTATGCAGGGCCATCTCGGGTTCCAATTGCCGGATCCTCTCGACGATTTTTGCAACCCAAGGGCTGCATCGGCCGCCGCCTGGTGTGACCTCACTTGCATCAGGACCACCGTGAACCTTAGAGACCTTAGAAGTCAAACAAACCCGAAAAAAACGTCAAAAATATTATTTAGCGATAGCAAAATAATAGCGCAGACAGAAAGCAGATGAAATGCGACGCGGTTGATCATGGGAGCAAAGTTTTCACGCAAACAAAGTCGCGGCAGAAGCTAGTTAATACTTAATAACTAACTTCTGCCAATTACAGCTAAAAGACTTAGCTGAACGTTCTTATGGAATATTAGAGGTAGGAACGCTTTTGGAATGAATTATTAGAAGTTTATTTAGTCTTCGACTGAAATTATTTGATCACAGGAGGAGCGCTACAGTTCCCTGTTATAGTATTTCAGTAATATTGTCGCAGTCTTCTTGCCTTTAGGCATCATTTCTTATCCATGTCGTCAATGTTAAGACTTCAACACATACAACTTACTTCTATAGTAACAACTAATGCTAAACCAAGTTTAAGTTGTTCAGTGAAAAGGTATATGATTCGAGACCAATTTAATATTAATGGTAGTGAGTTTTCCAGGATCCAAAGTTAAGTTAAGGATTTAACATGTCCTATGAGTGTGATATGTCCACTATGTAATTAAACCCTTATTAATAAATAAAGAGGAAACCGAGATGTAAATCAAGGGAACAAAATTCCTGGCACAAACATACATTCTTAAGTTATGTACAGTCATAGTTTGCACCCTGGCGTTATATTTGAGTGGAGCAGTGGCTCTCAAAACGATGAATGAATATTTTAAAGAAACTGGGATATCCTAGAACCAAAAACAGAGAAAAAATGCATCTAACCTTTACCGGTTTGAGGAGCTTAATACCCTGTTCTACTTTGGTATAAAGAATATGATATACAATTTTAGGTTTATGCGGAACCTGAATATAGTTTAATTTTTACATCATGTTATATTTTTTCCCAAATACATTTAGGAATTTTTGCAGTGTGGATACCGAGCGCTACCAGCTTTACGATAGATCATAATACTCGCACGCGCAACAACTGACGCCATATTTTCGTTTTGACAGCCAAGTAGAATAGCAGGCATAAATTTGTGGTTTTTCATTATATCTCTTTGAAATTTTGTACATAGATTCTATACTTCATAAAAACTATTTTTACTAAAAAAAAAAAAACAACCGACTTCCAAAAAACACTACAAAGTTAAAAATAACTAATTTCGGAAGTCGGTGTCTTTGGTTTTTGTATATTAGTTTTGACACCGACTTCCGAAATTAGTTATTTTTAACTTTGCAGTGTTTTTTGGAAGTCGATTTCTTTTGTAAAAAAAGTTTTTATTTTACACTTTTTAGGTATGAAAAGTACTGTTCAGCTGCATCCGGTTAGACTGGAAGCTGACGCTAAAATACCTAATGAAAAAACTTACAAATGCACTGGTTGCCCCTACGATTTTTGAAAGATCCCCTTGATTTCTCTGGTCCACCAACATCAAACCCTGATGTCCTTATCTTGGGAATATCTTCTTTCCAACACAAAAAGAATTATCAAAATCGGTTCATAAACGACGAAGTTATCCGTCTTACGTAAACCAGCATGTTACGTGGGTAACAAATGTCTTGCCATGGCGCCTCCGCCGGGCCGGAACAAGCAAGGCAGGCCAAAGAAGTGCTGGCTTAACGTTGTAAGAGATGACATGCGTGCCAACAATCTCACAACACAGGATGCCAGAGATCGTGCGAAATGGAGGCGTAATAGTAGGAAAGCGGACCCCGGGCTCCAACGCGAAAGCCGCGGATGCAACCGGGATTATACGCTGAGATGATGAAACGACGAAGTTATTCGCGAACAAACATAAAAAAGCATATATACGGTCGAATTGAGTAACCTCCTCCTTTTTGAAGTCTAGTAAAAAATACTGGACACGTGTTCCTGGTTTCGTATATACAAAGGATAATGTTGTATACTATTCCATCGCTAAAACCTGAACATATTGCTTCAGTTACATTGCTTTCCCGTATGTATCAGTATTATTATACGTATAATAATATATCCACACAAGAAACGTGTTTTCGTGTAAAATATCTGTTTAAAAAAATGTAATCCGGTGGTACGGGACTTAAGTACGTTTACTTGAAAGGAGGAATTTCGGGAAGTCTGAATTTCAAATATACGGAAGAGATTATCGTGTGAGTATCCAAATTAATATACCGCTTAACGTCTGTGCGGTTGTCATGACATATCTATACATTCTTACCGTTTCTTCTTTTGGCCTTAAAAGTGTTTGCCGTAGAAGCCTTTTCGATGTTTTCAATATTATAGATCAGTCTTTTCCACGTCGTGGTGGCCTAGAGGTTAAAACACCAGCTTCTCAAGTGTGAACGCGCAGTTTCGATTCCAGGCAAATACCAATGTAACTTTTCTAAAGTTATATGTACTTTCTAAGTATATCTTGGACACCAATGACTGAAGGTGAAGGAAAATCTCTTGAGGAAACCTGGACTTTATAAGTCTGAAATCGCCAATCCGCATTGAGCTAGCGTGGTGATTAATTGAGCGTAATCACCACGCTTGCTCTATGCGAGTTGGCGATTATTTCATCAAAATTTAGAAAAAAAAGTATATCAAACTAAATAGTTAAAAATATTTTTTTAAAAAGCATGAGGCGCTTAATATAAAAAAAAAATATGGCACATTGCGCCTCACGCTTTTTTTAAAATTATTTGTAACTTTTTAGTTTGATATTCTTTAAAAGCATGTTTTTTTAGTTTTTAAACTATATTTATTTTTCTTTCTAACTTTAAAAAGAGTATTTAACATGTAAACGCTAAAGGCTAAAAGAATGAAGCTGTAAACATAAATTTAGTTCTAAAGAAACTTGAGAAATTGTGTTAGGAACAAACTACATCTTGAAATTTCTGTTTCTCAAACTAGTTAAAATAAAGATAGACAATTACTCCAATAATGAATAGAACACTTGCAAAATATAGTCCAACTTTAAACATAAGGATACAGAGATTTTTACAGTGTACGATATGCGATGTTGCGCAGCGATCAATCGGCTCGCCCTACTAAGTTTTTAAAACTAAAAAGAGATTGGTAAAAACCACTATCATCATCTCAGCGTTAATCCCAGTCGCATCCAAAGCTTTGGAGTGTGGGGTCCCCTTTACCAGTCTAATTGCTGATTTTGGCGAAACTTCGACATTTTCCGTGAAGCGACTGCCATCTGACGTCCACCACCCGAAGGTGATATCGAAGCATTGCAGTTAGACCAATTGTTGGACTTTTGAAGGCTCTAACAATCCATAACGACTGCCACTAGATGTTCGTATGGCAACCGGGACCAACGGCTTAACGTGCTTTCCGAGGTACGACTAGACCAGTGCAAATATTCATATTCATACAAATATTTGCACTGCGCGGGGATCGAACCCGCGCCTCCTTGCGCAGCGACCGCGTTCGCTACCGCTACACTACGGAGGCTGGCTAGGGTAAAAACCACTATAATCAGTCTTATTGCATGAACTTTCAAATTTTCCACAATTGAATAATCCTCAAGGAAATATTATGCACGTGTGACGATAAACAAAAAGCAAAGATAATATATAAATCGCATGAACTTTTAATCTTGCACACGAAAGTTGTTGCTACGCAACCGGCCGTAATCGAGTCGATGATCGGCAGGGAAGAGTCCTGAGACGCATGTCTCGCAGAAGGAAACCAGTTCCTCCAACAAAGGCTGCGGAAAGCAAGAGGGATATCTCATCCACTCATCCAGCCTACAGCAGGTGCAACAGGCATCGGCGGAAGGCAGATAACGCCTTCTTCCAGCCCCCCTAAATGAGTCCAGGGGCTACAGACGAGTACATACGTCGCTCAAAAATCAATACGCGAGGTCGTGGCGCATTACATACCCAGTGCTCCTGCTCTTCTCCTACTTGATCTATGCTGTGCCGGAAAGAATCCATAACTATGACTATTATAATTATGTTTCTATTAACTGTATAAATTATGGCACACAATAAACAATTCAGAATACACAAATGTACACGATCAATCGAATCGCAAGCACAGAACAAGACCTACCGCTGAACGCGAATGGGACCAGCGTACAACCGTAATAAAAAGTAGCATATGTACACATATTTACGTCTCAAGACGCGGGAACCTCTCCTGCCTTTATTATTTACGCGCCGCGACAGACATGTTGACACTGGTTAAGGTGTGGTTTCAATGATGGAGAGCTTTAGAATCCAAGGATAGTTTTGAATTGTTTGAGATTAGACAACATGTGATAATAGAGCCATTCCTCTTATTAACTAAACTAACCTGGACCTTATAAGAAAGCTCAATGTCACTCAAAAGACAATGGAGAGGGCTATGCTTGGGGTTTCACAAGCATAACCCAGCCAAGAACTAGAGTAAGCGTTATAGACCGAAGAATTGCAATACTTATGTGGCAGTGGGCCGGACACATTGCCTGTAGGACCGATACCCAATAGGGCCAACGGGTTCTCGAGTGGCGATCATGCACCGGAAGACGCGACGTGGGTAGGTCCCCGACAAGGTGGACCGACGACTTCGTGAAGGTCGCGGGAAACTGCTGTTTGCGGGAGGCGCTGGACCGGTCGTCGTGGCAATCCTTGGAGGAGGCCTATGCCCAGCAGTGGTCGTCTTTCGGCTGAAATAATGATGATGAGTAAAACAACAACAAGGAATCGTTATCAATATGGGTCTTCAATATCAGAAAGCATGATATAGAACTGAAATGGAGTTGAGTAGGACACATAGCGAGGTGCAGCGATAACAGATAGAATAAGACTGCACTCTTTTCAAATTTCGTCTTCCAGTCTTTGGATTGAACTGAGACTGGAAGCCGAAATTTAGGTCATTCAGCATCGATATGGGCAGACGAAATTATTACTATACGGGCGAAACTGGAATGCGGCTTACATATGAGTGTGGTGATTGGAATAAGGATAGAAAAGCCTTGTGCCAAAATCCGTCATCATCCACAGTCTAACTTCACCCAGTAGTGGGTGAACTTAGACTGTGGGTGATAACGATGATGTTAATGTTAACTACTATGTATTTATGATTTAAAATATCCAGTCAGATAGACAGATATTGTAAGCTTAACTACAATTCATAGCCCCGTCTGGATATAGAACTCGAAACAATACAGTTTGATAACTTGGTTAGATTTATCTATACTAATATAAAGCTGACGAGTTTGTTTGTTTGTTTGAACGCGCTAATCTCAGGAACTACTGGTCTGATTAGAAAAAATATTTTAGCGTTGGATAGCCCATTAATCCAGAAAGGCTTAAGGCTATATAACATCAAGCAGCGACCAATAGGAGCGGAGCATAACTAAATCCACGTGAACGAAGTCGTTGGTGGCCGCTAGTTTATTAATAATATCGTAACTCACGTTGTTGTATTCAGATCTTAAGAATATATTATGAAGCATGATAGTCATAAAACTTGTTGAAAGGAAAATTCTGTGTTTTCCTTTCCAAGGATTATCTTTTTATTTTACCTAAAAGTGGAAGATGGAAATTCTTTTACAGTGGTATATTTTGTAGACATCATCATCTCTCCTCCTCCTCAAAATACTGAAGTTAATTTAAAAGTCACGCCAGTGGAACCGCACCCATATTATACTTCAAAATATGAAAGGTGCCCGATGAAGTAGCGTTGTGAGTCGCCCACAGAGAATATAAACCGCACACCCGGCGTGCATACACGTCCGCGTTTTACGGGGATTGCATTCAGACAAAGAATCTTCACGTTTTACCACCCGCTTCACTGTGAAAAAAAAATTAAACGCAATAATGAAACCAGAAAATGATGAAGTGAAATATGCAATTGGTGTGAAAAGTTGCTCTATAATATTTCACTTCTCGTGTTACATTTTTTTTTTTACCTATTCCGTCAATACTGCTGAGCGTGCACGCCTACTGCCTATCGGTGCATGGGAGTTGGGATTCTGGCTTCAGGCGCTAATGTTACTCAATATAAGCACTTTGCTGAGTGACACATTCTTCCGGTTCGCTTCAGGGAGCTTTTTGCCAATGCGTTGAAGGTATCAACTGTCTAGGACTACCTATCTCGAAACATTCATTATTAACCTTTTTGTGATCCCACTGCTGGGCACAGGTCTCCTCTCATACAAATTCAGGGTAATAAATAAATATTAAAAATAGGTAATCTTACATCGATATTTAACCAAATAAAACAAAAATACGGAGTTACGTTGGAAAACTTGATTTATTGGCAACAAAAATCAGTTTGGATCGAACTTATTTTTCGTATAAATTATAATAAAGAGGCCAAACCTTTTATATCCTTACTGAGTGGTTTCTAAAAAGCCTAGATCTCTTTACGCTTGGGTATTGTAGTAGCAGACATCTTAAGGATTATGTTAAAAGGGATACGAAGCTTCGTAGACATAGATGTTGTAAGTAGGAACAAGCGTATTTATACTATACAGTATAGACTTATTTATAGCAGTAGTCAGTCTTCAAAACTCATGGATTCACCTAAACATAATGTATTGTTTTCTCCAAATATCTGTAACGGCCATAAGGCGCTATGCTTTGTGGAACTTATTTGATCACTATTGCTATCAAAACGTTTCTTTTTTTTTTAATAATTATAAACTAGCGCTTGACCGCAATCCCGCCTGATGGTAAGCAGTAATGCGATCGTTGATGGTAAAGCGCGCTAGTTTATTAAGAGCCTATTCACTCAGAAAAACTGAGCGAAAAGGAAGGAAGACGGCAGTTGAGCGAGGTGATGCAATGTTAAACCCAACAACACGACCAAAGATGGGCAACCAAAGGGAGATTGATCTGAAGACCCTCCACGACCAAACTCCCAACACAAAAACATTAGGCGCATCGTACCCGGCACTTCTTGCTGGGCCTGGATACTAGATTATGGTTATTTTGAAAGATAAGGAGGCGATGCTATACTGGAATGATATAAGCTGACTATGGCGATCTTTTAAAAAATACTATACCAGTGAAAGAGTGTGCACTCAATTTTCAGCAATATTTATAAAACCAATATTAAACCGTCCAGCATATTTAGAGAATATTTTGAAATTTTTCAATAACCAGATATAAAAGATTTAAAAAAAGTCTAAATAAGATAATGTCATGTTCGCACAAGCACAGGTCCGTTCATGTGTATTGAACATTTGGGTAAATGCTGCAAAATGCCACCTGACAACTTTCAATTAGGTAGAAGCGTGCAAAGAGGCTAATTAAGGACCCAAATTTAGTTCAAAATGCTCTCAAAGCCTGGAGCACAAGCGAAAAGTAGCCAGCCTGTCGGTGTTCTATAGGATGCATTTTGGGGAGTGTGCGTGGGATTCGCATGACTTAATTCAATGATCAGAAGGTTGCGTGTTCAAATCACGTCGGGGTCACCAGTGTGGAGGCATGAGGATCAGGGAGTAAAGTTCACTCATCCTCCATAGAAAAGGGAAGATCCTCCGACCAGACGGGTGATTGTCTGGCGGGCACTTGCCCGATGGTTGAAATTGGCAAGTTGTATGTATGCTAATTGCACGGTAAACTCTGATTGCGAGATGTAGAATTCGTGTGATGTCAATATGACGCGTCGTTCATTTTGAGGCGTTTGTAGCTACTGCTACACCCCCATCTCCGTTTCATTATCCAACGACTCGTCGGACGGCGAGTATCCAGCCTTACGATCCGAACCAGCG
The DNA here is from genome assembly GCA_037179545.1 of Sesamia inferens. Lineage (NCBI taxonomy): Eukaryota > Metazoa > Arthropoda > Insecta > Lepidoptera > Noctuidae > Sesamia > Sesamia inferens. The sequence goes on along the minus strand of CM073929.1, from coordinate 8,423,367 downwards.
TACATCGAGGGAATGGAACAATTTGCCAGCGGTGGTGTTTCCGTCTGACTACAATTAATAAACTAGCGTGCTTTACTATCAACGATTACATCACTACTTACTATCACGGTCAAGGACTTGTTTATAATTATAAAAAAAAAAACACACATTTTCTACGTTAGCCAAAATATTAACCACAAAGAAATTTCACACTCCTACGGGCTATTTGGGGATTCATCGAAACGCAAACATTGGTATGAATAACAATTTTACATTTGGTGCAATATGAAAGTTTTAACAACAGTCTATTGCACATGATTCGAATCGTCCATGCGTACGCAGAATTTCAATATCCGTTCATGGGTTTATAGAGGTACTTTCATTCAGAAGGCTGCTTACATTCTCGAGACTATCCGCCTTATTCATAAACGCTGCTTAAAGTTAACTAGTGATTAGCGATTCTTTAACCATACATTTTTGACCTTTTAACGCCACTTAACTTAAATCATCCTTTATGAATAAACACAACAGTGTTTAAGGGGTTTATCCATAAGCGATGATTAAAGTTAAATAACGTTAAAAGGTCAAAAATTTATGTTTAAAGAATCGCTAATCACTAGTTAACTTTAAGCAGCTTTTATGAATAAGGGGGTATATACAATACTGAAAATTTTGCAGTTTAATGTTACTTACATATTGCTTAAAATTTAATCTGTTCAACTTATTCATGTTTGAAATCTTGTCTTCAACGATATGACAAAAACACAATATGTCCTTCAGTGTTGCCAGCGTGCAATAAAAAAGGTTTATTATGCATTTCAAAATTTTGATTTCGTGGCTCTTTATAGCATCGTGATAAAATAATCTACATCAGTATTTCGTTTCTTATAGAACCTAATAAAGAAAATTATGAATAGTGTTTTATTTTAATAGGACATTAAACTTGTTGAAAATGTTTATCTCACATTTTTAACACAACTTATTTCCCTCCCGGACTCCAAAATCGAGCCACAAACTACAATTTTTTTTTGTATACAAGTATGTGTATTATCTGTAATGGTGGTGACTTCGAGTAACGTACCCGATGTCATAATGGTCGTCCAACTGTCGACTACAATATTAATTTTTAATAAACAGACACAGACAGTTCACTAGTGTCTGTTTATTCATGAATATTGTATTGAAGACGACTGGGAGGTAATAATTTATGTTAATAAATGTAAGGTAAACATTTTGAGGAAACATGGCAAATCGAATAATAATCAAATTCATTCATAAACTTGGCTCTCTTTCACCAGTGTCTGTTTATTCATGAATAATGTAGTCGACATTTTTGGATGTGCTACCATTGTGACACTGGACTCTTTTAATCAGTATGAACAAGAGCAAAGTTTATGAATGATATTGTTTATTATTAATACAACGATGGATCTACGATGTCATTTTGATTGCAATTTAGAAAAAAATAATCTTATAATTCTTACTTTTTATGAGATACTTGTTAGTACTGGTTAGCTATTAAAACTTGATTATTATTTAAAGTAACTTTTGACTGCAGCCCTACTATGTGTTGCAAGCCTAAATGTCGTTTTGACATTTTAATATAAACCCGATATTTTACTGGCAACTCTGATATTACTAGCATTTGAATATCGAGTGCGATACAAGTTAGTTCGGGGATGGTATTAGGAAATTAAATGGTGAAACTCTATTTAGTTTCAGCACTGAACAGAACGTGAACGAGGAATATAGTGCCGGTTAGTATTCTGAACGAGTCTTATACTCCATTTACGACAGCATTAGACGAGAAGTAAAAAAAGGTTTTTACATTGTAATAAAAGTGCAATATATGTATATAGAACGTAATTTTTTGTATATGTAAAACCCGAAACACGTGTTTCGTACTTACGAGCTTGGACAAAATTTTCTTAAGAAATAAGCAACACCTTTGCATTCAGTTTTTAATTGTGTCATATCCCTTATGTATTTTATTGTATGTACATAAATAAATAAATAAATAAAAAAGCCGGCTAAGAGCGTGTCAAGCCCCACTCAAAGTAGGGTTCCATAGTTTCCTGTCCATCACAATAAGTGACCCTACTTAAGAGTTAAATAAGATATAAAAAGTAGGCTATTTGTTCCATTGAGTTGACATACTAAGTCTTGTTCGGAAAACTATAAACGTACTCACAAAAGACGGTGATAATTAAAGATAGAGTTAAAGACTCCAACTATACTATTGAATAGCTCACACCCGTCCCGACCCCATCAGCTCAAGAAAAATCTTAACAGCGCGAAATAGCCCAAAGTACAGCGGCATTTCTCTGGAAATTGGGTTACTAATTTATTCAAACTAGACGAGTTATGTATTTTTTACTTTCATTGGTAAAATTGTATTGTGTGCTCCGATTATAGTAATTCGCTTTTATAATTTGAAAGAACACACGTTCAGGATAATAAAATATGTAAAGTAAATAAAAAAAAATGCTTCCATTTATACTGTTTAATTACAAATTTAGTTCAGCAATTATTTTGTACAATTTTTCAAAAATGCTCAAATAAATTTTACTACCTAGATAGTCTTTATAAAGTTCTGCTTATGACTTTTTTTCTAATTGTTTTTAAACTAATTTATTAATTTATTTATTTACTAAATAAATAAATTAGCTTAAAAAAATTTAGAACAGAAGCTAATGTTCAGAAGTTAGAGGGGAGGGGTGGCATTTTTTTATTGGAGCGATTATTTCCGAAAATATTGACATTATCAAATAATTATAATTACTTAATCATTTTTAAATACCTATCCAACAATAATCATACATATATTATATAGCACGTTAGGGTTGAAAAGAATCCCTCCCCAGTTTAGATGCATGAGACCCCCCAATAAAATATTTTTTTTTACTTTTTATTTTAACGCTTTGATTTCGTGATTGATTTACATAATGGTAGTAAATTTCAGCTTCCTAGTGCTAACGGTCCCTGAGATTATCCGCGGATAGACAGACAGAGAGACTTCGCGAAACTATAAGGGTTCCTAGTTTACTACAGATTCCTAAAAATAGGCCTGTACGAGGAAAAAACTTTCCCATCTCATTATATGCTCAGCGTTTTCCCTATCGATTGCAGCTAAATATTTTATATGCAGTAGCTGCCAATCTATCCCCACCAGTAACAACCCAGTTACTGGATAATTCCTTGATAAGATTGGGTGTCAGACTATCCCTAAACGACTGTCAAAATCCATGAACCAACAGTTAACGGGATAAACAGTTTCACGTGTTTTCCCAGGCATGAAGGGTCTTGGTATGCAAAGATAATTATCACTCATCTATGAACCAACCGACAAACGTAAACCTAACCCTCCTTCTCTTCCTCCGGTGCCTCTTCAATCCTAAAGGTTGGCCGTCAGCTTCTTGTACTCGGCCTTTTCAATCGCGAGTTGGAACAGTTTTTCGATGGAAGTAATGCCGGTCCACTCCCTGATGTTTCGCGGCCACGATTTTCTCTTTAGTCCAGCGCGCCTCTTCCCTTCCACCTTCCATCATAATCAGTTGGAGTAGCACATATCTGTCGTGTCAAAGCACGTAACCGAGATATCCTATTTTGCGTTTTTTTTAAGGTGGACAACAACTTTCGAGGCGTTTGAACGCGCTGAAGGACGGTGTCATTTCTGTCATTTTGAGTCCAGCTTACAACTACGATTGCGCGCAGTATATGACGGTAGCACCACATTTCAAATGCCTGTAAGCGTCGTGTAGTGTGTGTGTAAGTTTTCGACAGCACAGAACTTAAACCTAACCTAATTGGTCCAATCTACCGACTATTATTACTTATCCACAAATCCCTCTTTCCCATTACTACCTCATAGTATTTGAGTTCCACAATTCAGTTACCGAACACAAACCTATTAAAACTATATAATGCAATCATAAAAAAGTAAAATTTACATGGTTTTTTGTATAGTGTTACCAATATTCAACAACGAAATCCAATTCCATTGCTGCCTATAGCACAATACTTCCCGATCAAGCATCATAGTGACACCTTCATAAATTATTTCAACAAAGAATTCTAACAATAATATGTCCTTGTCTAGTTAACTCATACGATATCCTCACTTTACCCTCCCTACCTACCCCCATTATGTCGCGGAAACGTTTTTAGTTCAACAGATCACAAGAAAGAACGTACATGGAAGGTTGTACAATTTAACCATACCAGAAAGACATGCGGAACTAGTCTTTAGTTTACCACAATAAGGTTGAATAAAGGTATATTGGTTAAGTTGGTAAATTCAGTCACAAGATTAAGTGAGATCATTGATGTGGTAATTGTATCTATGAGGAGTTTCAAGGAACTATTTCACTGGAATTCCTTTATTGGTATTAGAGTAACAAAGGGTTTTCCTGATAATATTGCTTTATGTGGTTAGTGTGTTGCAATAAGTAATGAGTACGAGAGTTGGGATTACGTTATTATGCTGATAATTGAGTGGGTCGTTGCTACATAATAACGATTGATGAGGTTAATCAAGATCGGTCAATGCAAGGGTTACCATTTTTACACACCGATATAGCCCAAGCCTGGAGCACAGGCGAAGAATAGCCAGCCTGTTGGTGTTCTATAGGATGCATTTTGGAAAGTGTGCGAGGGAGGTCCATGACTTAATTCTTCCATCTCTTTCCGTCATCGGACGACCCGTCCCGAGTATCCACCATTACGTTGTTGACACCACAACGATCCGGACGAAGCGTTTAGCCTCATCTTTTGTACGGCGTACATCGAGGAATTGGAACAATTTGCCAGCGGCGGTGTTTTCATCCGAATACAATTTAAGTATCTTCAAGGCTCTGAATAAACTAGCGTGCTTTACCATCAACGATAGCATCACTGCTTATTGGGATTGCGGTCAAACTGGTTTATAATTATAAAAAAAAAAGATACTCATAGCCTCGATAAGCACGTTAAGCAATTAATCCCGTATGTTGTTAATGGATCTTTGTCAATCGTTACGGGTCATCAGAAGCCCCAAAATCTCACACATAGTCATAAAATGGGTATTGTATTACCCAGTTACAGTTGGGTTTTGGAGCTTAGATATCCAGCTGTGGTTCCATTTAAACTGTTGGTGTTCAGCTGCTGCCAGGTTGCAAATCGAGTTCAACATAGTTCAACAAAAATTATGGCGGTGGTAGGCCATAATATCGGCTGCCGGCAGAAGTTACCACCCACCAGACAAAGTCTTGCCACCAAGCGATTCGTCGTGTTCCGACATGATGTCTGGTGAAGCCGTACGGAGGACGGGTCTGAGCAGTTGTGTTGCGATGTATGCCGGGTACGATGCGTCAAAGGTTGTTGTGTTGGGAGTTTGGTCGTGGGGGTCTCTAAATCAATCTCCCTCTGGCGGGCATCATTGAACGTGCTGTGTTTCACATTGCATCACCTTCCTCAACAGCCGCCTTCCTTCCTATTCACTCAGTCTTTCTGAGTGAATAGGCTCTTAATAAACTAACATGCTTTACCATCAACGATTGCATCATTGCTTACCATCAGTCGGGATTGAAGTCAAGCACTAGTTTATAGTTATAAAAAAAGGCGGACAATTCAAAGTGAACATGACCACCAGTGCCATCTATCTACCCACACATGACCCGAATGGAAGATAATGGCCTCTAATATAGACACAGCTTATGTCCCATAAATGGGAATGTTCTATGTTGATTGATATAAGTCTATCTAAAGCAAAAATGTAAAGAAAAACTTAAAAATAAGTACAGTTACGAAAATTACCATTTTCACAAATTGATTTACTACAAAAAGCGTCAAAGAAAGACAGTTGTTAACCAAATACATACTTGTACAATTTTATTTGGCACCCGATTTGATGAATGGTGAATTACTCTGGTTTTAAATTAAGTAATTAACTTTATAATTGGCTATTTAATCACAGAGAAGGGGCCTTCTTCACAGCTTTGGGAACATTATAGGCGTATTATGTTTCCCTATACTAATACTAAAAGAGAAAAGATTTTATTACTCTTTCTCCTTAAAACTACTCAATGGATTTAGATTTTGACTTTGACACATGACTAGACTATGACATGTATTGATATAAGATACTGTTTATCCCGAAACCACAAATAACCGAGATTTATGCGTGCAAACCGCGGTATGTAGCTAGTGCTAAATACTTACTGTTGTAAATCAGCCATTCATTGTAAATTAAGTAAAAGCACATTACGGAAATAGAATACCTACTATTGTCAGCCTCTCAGATCCAAAAAAACATTAACGTCAATGTTCCAAAGTGATCTACAGTAAGTACTTTGATATCATTAATTCATGTCCAGGATAAAAGATGGCGCCACCGAGTTAAGGGTACGCTGTCTAAACGAAAATTAGGTAGCCTTAAATCCCCCGAGAGTAATTTTAACTAAGCTTTTACTTAAAGGCCCGTTCAAGTTGAAACCTTTTGTTGCAAACCAAACACTAAACCCATTAATTACTTACGTGATGTTTGAGTAAGTCATTGGCTGATAGAGTTAAATTTGATGTGGATTAAGCGGTAATTTATCGACATACCTTCCAGAATAAGTAAGCTGAAGTGGCAATGAGTCGACTATATTAGCCGTGTTTTTAAGTGGAGTCAGTTGTAAATTAGGATGCCCTCGGGCTAGATGGAGCCACGACCTTCGCGGGATGGCTGGTGGCTGTTTGGTAAGAGTTGCTCAATATATGCAGTAAGGGAGGCCTATGTCCAGCAGTGGAATGTTATTGATTAATGTTGAACCCACAAGTATTTGTTTTCTGAAGTGGAAATAATGGCAAAGTAGATATAAGTATAATACAAACAGGATTTTTTAATTAACTTATATACGGCCACCAAACGTACATCACTCAAATACGTCTACTTTAAATTTAATATAATGTTGATTTCGTTATCTTCAAAAGATTGTTAGAAACATGTACAATATATATTTAGCGTTAAACACATATTAATGACTAGCGGCCGCCAGCGACTTCGTTCGCGTGGAGTTAGTAATGCTCTTCTTCTATTGGTCGTAGCGTGATGTTATATAGCCTAAAGCCTTCCTGGATTAAGAGGCTATCCAACGCAAAAAGAATTTTTCAAATTGTACCAGTAGTTCCTGAGATTAGCGCGTTCAAACAAACAAACTCTTCAGCTTTATATATTAGTATAGATTTTCGGTGCACGTGCTTTAACATGTAACACAACAGTTACTGCAATTTTTATTTCTTTTATTTTTATTTTTTTAAATAAATGTTATCCCACACAAGGAATTTGTCCTGTATCGTGGGTGCATTTACAAACATATAAACTCACATATACAAATAGCATATCATTATCAGCTAATCATTATCATCTATCTGCCTAGCCTCAGCTCTCATCTATGTTTACACATCGGGTCGGCTTCTATTCTTACCAGATGAAGATGAATACCTGTATTTACATAGAGTGGCCATTTCTCTGACCTAGACAACCGGTTATAGCAATCTACACCAATATCATCACCTACCCAAAATGCCATTGAAACTTTTTTATAACGCCACCTAAAACTTGTGTAATCTGTTTCACTAAGAGAACTAATTGCGTTTCTAGTACTTCGGCTTGTTTATTAAGGTCCTCAAACTTTGTTATTGGCTTCTTAATGTACAACTTTGTTGAAACAGTAAGGCTTAGATGATCCCGTTTCGTGAGTGCCGAGATGTTTGTGGAATTCCTTGAGAGATACTTTTGGTGCTCTTAAAGAGGTTCTGTTGTTTCTTTATTAGAAACCAATATTGTTTATTTATCTGTATTGTATACTTATAAACTAATTAGATACAATTTTGTTGCTACCTATTCTGTAATATATTTTTAGCTGTTTTGTGTGCCTTTTTGTAGTATGTAGAATCTTGTACGTTGTAAATCGAATTTCGAAGGCCACATCTAGTGTTGTTCGTTTAAAAATCACTAATAGCTTTCAGTTAGTAAATTTAATGAAATAGTTTTAACATTATTGCTTGATAAAAAATAATTTTCAATATTGAGACAAATTGCATTACTCTTAGTTTGACTTGTTTACAAAGTTTGTTAATGGCTTCTTAATGTCCTATTTTGTTGAAACATTAAGGCGTGAACTATACCGTTCGGTAAGTGCCGAAATATTTGTGGGTTTCATTGAAAGCTATTCAGATGCTCTTTAAGAGACTACTACTATTGTGTCTGTTTTAATAAGAGATAATGTTTGTTTTTCTATATCATTAACTTGAAAACAAGTTTCTCTTTATTATGTAAGAGCTAACAGTGTGTGGAAGGCATGAGGAACAGGGAGTAAAGTTCACTCATCCTCCATGGAAGATCCTCCGACCAGATGGGTGTCATTTGCCCAATGGTGGAAATTGGCAAGTTGTATGTATGCTAATTGCACGGTAACTCTGATTGCGAGATGTAGAATTCGTGTGACGTCAGTATGACGCGTCGTTCATTTCTGTGGCGTTTGTAGGTACTGCTACAAGTGTATCCTTGTGATATGTGTTTTCTTCTTATTCATAGTCAATGGTTTGTCTAATTTTATTGATGTGGGATTCTAGAGAGCTTGAGATATTCAATACTTACTTCTTTTTATTACTATGTAGTATTTACTTCTTTAATGTCTACTAGGGTTAGTAATCATCATTTCAGCCGAAAGACGTCCACTGCTGGACATAGGCCTCCCCCAAGGTTCTCCACGACGACCAAGGTTAGTAATAAATTTTCAATATTTCAAGGTGACGAGACATCCTAGGCATGTACTGCAAGGGTAGGACCACGTTGGCTGTAAGAAAAGTTTGGTTGAATAGATTTGGATTCTTTATAAAACAATAAACTTAACTTTATACAGTATGTCAAGAAAACCCTGTCCGACCCATAGGGATAATAAAGGTTAGGTAAACACATAACCAAATGTAATATAAAATTTTACGTAATCATCATAGTACCAATACAAATGAATTTTGAAATAATATTTTTTTCCCGCGAATTCCAACTTCCTCGAAATTTGGTAATTTTTAAAAAAGTGACAACACCGGTATTATTATGAGCGAATAGCGATGCGACCACGTGCCGCGTGCCCTGCCGCCCTCCGCCCGCGGAAGGGTGCTTACGCACATTTATTTTTTTTTTTTTTAAGTTTAGCCCGGTTTTGTATCCATTAGTAGAATCAGTTATCGATACCTAACAACATTTTCACGGGTCGTACAGGGTTTTCTTAACATACTGTATAGTTGTGAAGTCTTTCATATTTGGTTTAATACTACCTTGTTAGTGAATACCTACTAGCATTCCTTAGCCTTCTTTTTACTTTGCCTTTTCCTAACCATCTCGGGGTTGCTTTCCAGTTATGGAGATTTGAGGAACACGATGTAAAGTTCACTCATCTTCCGTAGAAAACGGAGGATCCTCCAACCAAATGGGTGTTGTGTTTGGCGGATACTTGCCCAACGATTGATGTTGGGAAGTTGTATGTATGCTAGTTGCACTGTAAACTCTGCTTGCGAGGTGCAGGAATGGTGTGTCGCCAGTGTGACGCGTTGTTCGCATGTGGTGTCTGCAGATACCGCCATTTTGTCTTAATTTTTTTAATTTTTATTTTTTTATTATTAAATTATAAACTAGTGCTTGACCGCAATCCCGCCTGATATTAAGCAGTGACACAGTCGTTGATGGTAAAGCGCACTAGTTTATTAAGAGCCTATTCACTCTAGCCTTAAAGACACTCAAATTGTAGTCCGACGGAAACACCGCCGCTGGCAAACTTGTCCAGTCCCTCGGTGTACGCGGTATAAAAGAGGAGGCGAAACGCAAAATGGAAATTAACTGCAGCTGAATACCAGCACTTTAATTGCGTAACACACCATACTAATATGAATGTTTTTGAACTGTAAACAGTAAAAATGATAACAATAAATAAATATATATGGACAAATCATACAGATTTAGCTAGCCCCAAAATAAGTTCAGGACTTGCGTTATGGGATACTAACTCAACGATACTATATTTATAATAGATACATATATAGACAAACATCCAAGACCCAGGCCAATCAGGAAAAGATCGTTTTTCCATCATGAACTGGTCGAGGATCCCCAACCATTCCTCCTATTCTAGCCATTCCTCCTATGACTGTGTTACACAGTCACTTCGCAGTAGTTTGCAAGGAGCCTCTCACATCCACACAACTTCGATATAAAATGCGAAATATTTTTATATTTTACATCTCTTTATTCTACTACTAATTAAAAAAAAACTTCACTCTTTCAAAAAGTTCGCGTACATCTAATGTAGGTAATCATGATACTGACAATAGACATCATGCATTCAGCCCAATGACAAAATAGTTTCGCAATTCAGCATTTTCTTCATGTGGGTATAATAGTCATCAATTTTAAATACCGAACGGCGAAGTTTATTTTAGTTCTTAAAAAAAATGGCGAAAAAGTGAGTTCTGCAAGTATAAGCTGCACTCCCTGTGCAATGAAAATGGAAGCTGACGCCGTAATTAACAACATATTCCCTGAAAATTCTAAAGAGAGGTTGTTTCTGTAATCTATATGGTGTACATAATAAAGAGTATTCTATTCTATTCTATTATTCTTGTAATGCCGGTTTTCTAGGGTTCCGTACCTAAAAAACAAAACAGAACCCTATTATTGAGACTTCGCTGTCCGTCTGTCTGTCCGTCGGTCGCCAGGCTGTATCTCATGAACCGTAATAGCTAAATAGTTGAAATTTTCAGAGAATATGTATTTTTGTTGCCGCTATAACAACAAATACTAAAAATTAAAAAACTCCTCCTAGGGGGCGCCCACACAATAAACGTGACTTTTATGCTGTTTTCTGCTCTATATTGATAACAGAAATAGATAGACGCTTGAAATGTTCACATATTAATTATTAATGAAATTAAAATGAAATAAAAATTTAATTGGTGGTTCCATACAAAAAAGTGATTTTTAAAGAAGGAACCCTTCGTGTGCGTGTTTGGCTCGCACTTGCCGATTTTTATTTCTACTTACCTCACCATCGAGATAATATATAGTAGAGTAGTTAGCTCGGGTGTAAGCACCAATTGCACCCTCGAACTATATGCGGGCGAGCTGCGTGCTCGTGCTCCTAAATATCTCGGCCTACAATTGATGCCTTACAGCCCTTGGCTACTAATCTACTATTAATTAAAAGTACTCAAAAATGTACGCAAAAACCTTCAACTTTTTTATAGTCGACTCACTACACCTGCGATATTACCTGCATTAATTTCGATCCCGTGAAAATATCGAAAAAAAAGTTATATGTTAATCATGATCATAACCATTTCTGTGTCAAATTTCTTCCCGACCCGTGTAGTTTTTGTATAAAAAAGTAACAAACATCGATCTTTAAAAACTTTTTACGTTTATACAAAATTTAATAAAACTGCAAACATTTTGTTTTCCCATATTCAACCAAAAATTATTTCCGTATCATCCGAATTTCGCTTTTAACATCAGCGAACGTCCTTCCGTGTAATGTATTTATAAGTACTTGATTTGTTGCCTTTAATAACATGGCAACTGAAATACGATCCTCTCACAATGCTTTTAATTCTGTTTGTAGACCATTTATTATCGTAATATTGAGCTGTGAACACTACAATAGGGCTAAAGATTGGGGGCCGCTGTACTTGCATGGTATTGACATTGGTTATTTATTCGCCATTGTTAGATGTAATTTTGGCTAGGGGAAAAGTTTTAGGAGTTTGGGTAGGTAAAATTTATTTTTATGGAAGCAAAAAAATAAGTATTGTGTCATCAATCATTATATTTACATTATTTTTGGTTGGTATACGTAAACAATTTATATGACATATGAAAACTATGTGCTCGATTCGAATCAATATTTGAATAATGATTCAAATCCACCCTTACCTGAATGAAGAAGATTGCTTATAAGAGATAGTATCATTGGGTGAATGTAGTAAGTTAATAAGTGTGAGTATACGTACATTGAATTATAAACTGTCTATTGGAATCTGACTTTCATTACTTTTCATGTAGGTCTCTGTGCTCTGTGTGTATCAGAAATCTGGACATCCGCAGAAGAAAGAGAGTAACCGACATAGCCCGAAGAATTGCAACACTTAAGTGTCAGTGGGCCGGGCATATTGCCCGTAGTACTGATGCCCGGACAAGGTGGACAGCCGCCTTAGTCAAGGTCGCGGGAAATCGCTGGTTGCGGGAGGCGGAGGACCGGTTGTCGTGAACGTGTGTCAAATATTTATTAATGTCAGTCTGAACTGAAGACGTTACGAGCTTTTGCATGTGGCTGTTCTTATTTAACCACAAACCCCCCTTTTTTTTTTGTTGGGATGGGTAATCATCAAATGACTTCTCCTGCTCTGGGCGGAGCGGAAAGGTGTGTCAGACTTTTACTGGCTAAAACCCACCCATGTTTCTTCACTTGCCTGTGCGGCGGCCAGGGCCGCGGTTTCTTGTTTAACCAACCCGCAACCCTGACCCAGGAGGCATCGGTCTTCGTGGACCCCGTCACGATGTGCTGACATCTCTTTGAGGCGCGCGTGAAACACGACGCGCTGTCGACTCTGGCCAGGTCCTTACCGGGCGGCGAGCTGCCCACTGCTCACCGCCCGCAGGCCCGCGCCTACGGTGGCTAGGAGTTAGGTGTCGTCTCCCGACCAGGGCGTCTACTGCGGCGGCTAGTGGCGTGATGGCGCTGGGATTCCCGTTGCCTCACGCGCTCCGCCTCCTCTTTTGCCAGCATCACTGCTTCGCAGAAGGAGGTAACCACAACCCCCTTAGATGACATTGTAAACAAAAGTTTTTATTTGAGAACAACCTATAGAGTGAACCAGTTCTAAAATTTGAATATGAAATGACAAAACAGAACGAGATAGGTCTGTTGTTCCTGTACGAAAACTTTTTATAAGAGGATTTAAAAAGAACCTTTCGCCCAATCCTGATAAAACTAAGTTGAGAAGTATAACAAGGTGCTAAGGGATAAGTTAAACAATGTCAGTAAGAATTTGTTTAAAGGATTACGTTTATTAATGAAGACAAATAGTATTTGCTTAAGATTCTACGGAAAAAGGGGAAATTTCGTAAAGTCTCATTGCTACTATACAATTATATATAATACTAAGGTTCCAGTCAGATTTGTAAGGGATTTACCGTTACTTGTTTACCGAGCGTAAAATTAACTAAATTGTAGCGTCTATTGTTGCTGTAATGAAAGATTTTAATAACAAAGTCTTAACGTTCAATGCCAGTCTTAAATGCTTAGCTAATATAGATACTGTCTATACCATTTATTGTAAATGTATATTGCTCAATTATTTCATCGTAATGTTTCACAGACTGACAGCGATTACTCAATAGGGATGTTTTCTGGGTAAAAAAACATTGACTCTATTTAGTCCATCATTCAGATTATAGAAAAATATTGGATACGTATATTTTGTTTTATCAAATCAATAAAAATTGACAAATATAAAAGGCACCAAAGATCACGAGTGGTGGCTGGTGACACCCCTCGTTGCTAAAAAGTTTAGCAAGGAGTGACGTCACACGAGTTTTCAATTCACTGTATCGTCTTAATTTTTTGTCAACTAATTAGTTTTTTTTAGTTAACTACCCTATTGTATTGGTCAGAGAAGCAGTCATTCATGTTAAATACTGCATGGGTAAGACTGGAAGCGTACCTCAACATAGTTAGGAGGATAGACTGTTGGTTTTGTCCTAATTATCATAACAACAAATTAAATAGTTCAATTTCATAATATTTCCTTGCACAGAGACCTCAACATCATTATCATTTCAGCCTTTAGATGTCCACTGCTGGACATAGGCCTCCTAAAGGAATATACTGCGTAGTTGGGGTAAATAAATTAAAGCTGTTTTAATTACAATCAGAGATTTATTACGTTACAACAACGTGAACAAAAAGCGGGAAGAATTGACAGCTACAGAGGCGCCACACGTGCCTAAAAATAAAACTAATTTGGTTGCGTTCCTATTCACACTAACACCCTCCCTTGGGACGCAACCCCATCTTTGTGATACAATACAAATATTTTTCAGCAGTAGTGCCTTTAGTTTAGTTATTAGCAATCATTTCCTCACCCTTAGCATAACAAAATTTTATATTTAAATTGTTAACATGGTCTTTAAAAAAATTATAACAAATGTCAATATGTTGTGACCTAGGCAAGTAATAATCATATTATACAATTTAATTGCAATTTGGTTATCATTAAAAATTACGAATGGTTTGTTCTCTTCTTTCCCGTGTTCAGCATGCAGTTGTTGGAGCCACAGGGCCTCCTGCGTCGCCGACAACACCGACATGTACTCCGCCTCAGCCGTGGATAGTGCCACAGTCTGCTGCTTTTGGGATCTCCAAGATTTAGCAACAACCTGTAACAAAAATATATAACCCGTGCACGACTTTCTGTCGCGCGTATCGCTCGCGCAGTCAGCATCACAATATCCTGTGATTTAGTCATTACCACCTTTGGTGTATATCAGCTACAGGCCTTTGGTACCTTGCAGGTATCTGAAAATTCGTTTGACTGCAGTCCAGTGTGCAACTGTAGGATTTCTATCAAATCTGCTCATGGTGTTAAGTGCAAATGATATATCAGGTCATGTACCTTGAGCCACATATAGCAAGAAGCCAATAACCTGTTGGTATGAACAGATACGGATTGTTTCTTCCTCGTTTTTATCATCAAATTTCATACCAGCTACACAAGGTGTTTTCACGGGTTTACAGCCTGACATTCTGAATTTTGCTAATATATTATTTATGTATTTCTCTTAATCCAGTAACACATTATTCCCATCTGTAGTAATATGTAGACCGACACATTGACTTATTGGACCAATATCTTTCATATCAAAATGTTTTTTCAATGCCTTCTTGTACACATTTTTGATGCTTTCTTCAGAAGTGAACAGAATTAAGTCATCCACCCAGATGGCTATAAAAGTATTCTTTTTAACATTATAGTAGACACAAGTATCTGTTTTAGATTGAATTATTCCTATTTCATGCAGGACTGAACTTAATTTCAGATTCCAAAGTCTGCTGGCTAGCTTGAGTCCATAGATAGATTTTGTAGCATGCATACCTGTGATCCTTATTTATACTCTTCAGGCTGTTGCATGTAAATGTCTCTATCAATCTTTCCTTGCAAAAAGGCAGATACAGCATCCATCTGATTTATTGCCAGCAAATAAATAGCGTATAGTTGTATACCGGACCACTGGTATATATTAGGTATTCATAATCTGTGCCCCATCTTTGTGCATACCCCTTTATGACCTGGCCTTATATCTCATAACATTTCCTTTCTGATCGGTTTATACTTTAAACACCCACTTATATGGAAGAGCCTTTTTACCTGGGGGCAAGTCAGTCAACGTCAATGTTTTATTTCTCATCAAAGAAGAGTAGTCCTCATCCATAGCCTTCTTCCATTCTGTAGCTTGTGGAGATGTTAGTGCTTCCTCGACAGTCTGTGGGTCAGTTATATCAGTAAATAAACACAAGAAGCCCATTTTGTCCTCATTCCACTTATTTTGTGATTGTCTTGGTCTCAATGTTATATTACTGTGATAATCTTGTTTAATAGGATATGGAGGATGGTAAGTTTCATCAGGGTCGTCAGTTTCATACTCTCTTGAGTCTTGATTTTCACCTTGTGTATATAAGTCTTCACTGGACATCAAAAGTGCATAAGTGGGTCCTTGGTGTTCATTTTATCTTTCTGACTGCCCAAGTTTGTACTCTCTTGTGAACCGGAGCTGGTAGTGGCTGCTTGACTGTCTTTTACTGGAACATAACAAACACAACATAACATCTCATGCCGTTCTGCTGTGGAGTATACGGAGTAAAGGTCTGATGGATTATACCATATTTAGATAAGTACTTTTCAAAGTTTACATTGTAGTATTCGGTGTCATTATCAGTAAGAAGCTTTTCTTCTTTCTACAAACAAAATAGATGATAAGATCATGTCTGAATCGGAAAGAAGAATTTATCTCAATGTCCCAAATGTTATATTTGTGGAGAATATACAATAAAAGGTTCAGGAAGCCTATAACTAATTTTCTAAAAAGTGGTTATTTTTAATTTTTTAAGTCGCAAATCCGTCTACAATTTGCCATTTAAAAGAACCCTCGATGGTGGTGGATACTTCAAATTATTTACAAAACGTGCTAGGAATATTTAAGAAGGTACAAGAAGTCGTATAAAGTTTGGGGTACCTATGCAATGGAGAGAAGAAAAAATCAGTTCAATAACTGTTACTTCTGATGTGTCAATTTGCGTGATGTTACTGTGTTAAAAATGACTTATTCAGACTTACAATCAGCTTTACCATATTCAGAGAAAGTACCTGTTCAGACATTTTGTTCTAACCTTAGACCTGATAAAATTCCCATGTTAAGCATGCAAAAGATAAAAGCGGGTATTTTTGATGGACCATAGGAAATAATATTGATTAAAGATTGCCTAATTTCCTAAGTTCAATAACCAATTTGGAACAAATACCTGGAATTCGTTTATTGAAGTTACTAAAAGCTTTCTGGGAAATATCAAGTCAAGTAATTACTCTGAAATTATTAACAACATGGTGGCGAATTTCAAAAACTTAGAATGTACACACTCGTTTTGACCAGTTTCCAGAGAATCTTGATTCCTATAGTGTAGAACAAGGGAAAGGCTATCATCAGGATCTAAAAAAACTTTTTTACAAAAAATAAAAAAAAAAACAGACTCCAAAAACCACTACAAAGTAAAAAATAATTAATTCGAGATTAATTATTTTTTACTTTGTAGTAGTTTTTGGAGTCTGTTGTTTTTTTTTCATCATCTATTTTGTAGTCAGTGTCTTTGGTTTTTGTATATTCGTTCTTGACAAAAAAGTTTTTATTTTACACTTTTTAGTTGCTCAGACTGGAAGCTGACGCAAATATAGTTGGAAATCGACGTAAGTTTGTTTACTTTAATTTTTACCCGCAATTTTGAATCTACATCATCAGATTTACTGCATTCCATTATTTTAACCCAACGGGTGCAAAGTTCTCATCAATATAAATGAATAAGTCCAAACACAACGTAGCTACTGTAAACCGTTGAGGAGTGCAGTCACAACCAATGTAGGTGCAAAGTTCTTATCAATACAAATTAATCAAGCCCAAACACAAGGTAGCAGCTGTGAATTGTTGAAGAGTTCCTTTGACTGTCTCCCGGCTCCATCACGACATCTACTCCAGATCTTTATTAAAATGTAGTGCTTTAAAATACTTAAGGAAATACCTCCCGACACCGAAAGATAGAAGAGGTACATACTCATAGGTACTGTGAGAAGCTTTTATGTATGAAGAAGAACGGGTAAGAAAGTCTACAGACTCTCTTATTCATGAAATTGTTACAAAATATTGTTTAAATCATTCATGATGAAATTAAACATTTTGGAATGATGTATTGTTAAAAGAGGTTCACATATAAAGCATCTGAATTAAAAATCATAAAAATGATTTTGAAACTAAAATAAAATTGTTATAACATCTACGGAGTCTGCCAAAATGTCTTTTTGCTGTCTCTAGGAATCCAAGTTTATTTTTGTCCACAGTTCGTTGGCCTAAGAGATAAACTTAATATTCAACATTATTAATTGAATATTAATGATATGGAAGTTTATTATTATTTACACAAGCAGCCAGCTAGATCACGATTCGGAGTTCGGTCGTGTGTATTCTATGCACCTAATAGCTTTTGAGAATCCTCAGAGAGTTCATTGGCATGTCTCGTCAAGACCAATGCTATTACTTTCTAGAATGAAATCATTCAAGTAATATATTTCCACTCCATCGATTACACGTGCTGTTCAGATCTGGTGCTTCAATTAGTTTAGATGAAGTACCATTTTCACCGATAAATCTAAATGAGATCAGAAACTTACATCTGATGTCAAACGAGTTCAAGAGCCGCTAGTGTCAAAGGACCATCACAATGATGACACTGACAATTTTTACTGATTGTGTTAAGTTTAATTAGTGAAATTTATTCTAATTTAGACTAATCTTTCAGACTAAGGTAGATTAAAGTAATGTTATTTTTGAATAAGGTAAATAAGGACAATTGTAGGTCAGACAAAGGTCAGAATAAAATAAATATAGCCAATAACGTCAGCCTACAGAGACTAATGTAAATTAAGTTCAGACTACTGTAGATCAAGGTAATTTAATTTTTATGTACGGTATATCATAAGTACAGTACAGTCATTATTATCAACATAGAGTAGCCCTCTGCTGGATATAGGCGTTTTCTATTCAAACTTCATCCCAGCGAAATCACTAGGAAGTGGCGAGGAGCGGGCATTTTGGGGACTATCTTTTGTAATTTTGGCTTTCAAAAGTGTTTATTCTCAGCTTAATTTGAATAAATGACTTTTGATTTGATTCAACTCAAACATTTGGCAACATCTACCTGCTATCCTGCGAAGTTAAACTGGCGCTTGACTGCAATCCCGCCTGATGGTAAGCAGTGGTGCAATCGTTGATGGTAAATCGCGCTAGTTTATTAAACCCATTCACTTAAAAAACATAGTGAATAGGAAGGAAGACGGCAGTTCAGTTGAGCGAGGTGGTGCAATGTTAAACCCAACAACACGACCAACGATGCTGCGCCAGAGGGAGATTGATGTGGAGACCCTCCACATCAAACTCCCGACACAACAACACTTGCCGCATCGTACCCGGCACACATCGCAACACAACTGCTCAGACCCGTCCTCCGTACGGCTTCACCAGACATCATGATCATTTTACCTAACCTGAGGGCGTCCTACCTAAGATTAAAAAAATAATAATTAAAATTAACTATTAAGGTAGACTAAGTTTGAATATGAACGTAATTTAAGTTTACAGTAAGATAAAAGTAATTAACAAGAAAAGCGAGTCTTATTAATTCTACAACATCAATAGTTTATCTTTCAGCTACAATCCCCCACATACAAAAACGTTCCCACACAAAATATTCATGAGTCATTAGAAATACTATGACTATGTCTAATATGGAACAATTTATTGTCTCGGAATTTCTGAACAACTATTCCATCAAACAAGACTTTAGCGTCTTATTCTATATAATTAACAGGTCCCTAGTTTTAATAGCAGGCAATCAGTCGAATAGTCGCCGTATAATAATTGCATAGTAATTTACAATATCGAGGATCGCTGTTGACAATTTCCCTTTTTGTTCTATTGTTGCATTTATTATTATTCTATTTTTGTGGTTCAAGTCTTTGGATTTCACTGTTTTTTACGTTTATTTTTGATTGTCGAATTCATGACACCTGACAATGTTTTGCCAATTTGTTCTATATTTCTTACTAGGATTGTTGCAATGACTGAATGAATGCGCTCCTGACCCCTGAGTCAGAAACGCAGTCTCTTGACAGCCGTAGTTTAGAAACTTGCTAATCATCTTTTTTATTTGCTGTAATAAGCGATGCTCTCCTTCTAGTTATTATTATTTCTGTACACGCATACTATACTCAGAGCAGAATACTATATAAGTCCGTCAAAAAGATACGGGTCCATTCACAAATAGTTCGAAACTTAGAAGAGAACCCTGCTCCAACTAATGAACATTTTCAGATGGGAAAAACATAATTATCGGATCCAAACTAATCTTATTTCTATAGGTAATACGTAATGGGAATCTCCTGTAACTTTGCCTGAAACTTCCGTATTCGTTGTCAGGGAGTAGCTCTCCTGATCCTTGCTTTAATTAATCTATACATATAATAAATCTGTACAAAACTCATTTTTGTACATTGAAGAAATTGAAAAAAAAAATAGCCAGCGTGTTAAAGGATGACTAACAGGACCCATTTCCATGATTTTTGGAATTTTTGTCTGTTTGTTTGTGCGCGCATCACGTAAAATCTACGAATTCAATGCAGACACAGTTTATATACAAAAGTTAAACGCAACTTGAGGTATAACTTAGTTTTTGTTTCATCGAAATCGGTTCACTCTATCAAAAGATATCATTAATTTAGTGAGTTCAGGAAGTAAAATATTACAACACGCAATTCAGTATAG
Source organism: Sesamia inferens (assembly GCA_037179545.1). NCBI lineage: Eukaryota > Metazoa > Arthropoda > Insecta > Lepidoptera > Noctuidae > Sesamia > Sesamia inferens. The sequence goes on along the minus strand of CM073929.1, from coordinate 8,403,230 downwards.
ATGTATGCGTGTTGTAACGACATCTTGAGACTAAAAATAGTACTAATGTTGATAATTGATCCAAATTCGATAGATGGCGTTGTGCAAATGACGTCATTTTCTGAATGGCGATGTTAAGATTTTTCGCGAGAGAATCACCCTCGGCCGTGTTTACATGATAAATTGGGTTTCGTTAGGTGTCTTAAAAGTTCTTGAGTGTGTCGTAAAATGTCTTTGGTAATTGATTGCTTGGAAAATTATCGATGTTCTAAATTGGTCGAAAAAGAAGTATTGGCTTTTTAGTTTCGTTTGGTCTTTGGTTTGAAGTACGAAGTAAAGGTGCTCCTTGATATTTGAAACAAATAGTATTTACTTCTGAGTTTGAATAGGTAGTTTCAAATCGTTTTACAGTTAGTGTTGCCAATTCGTTGAGTCACGACCAAGAACAGACGATTCGTTGTCATACGAGACTGTTCGACGCATTGTTCTTTTAAGTTTGTAAGCTATTCGGTTAAAAGTGTTGCTGGTTTTGTTTATTGCTTTGGTTATTATCCTTGAACATGCCTCAAAGAAAAAAAAACAAACCTTTCGAGACGTAGCCGAAATGCGAAAAGAATGAGACTTAGTAGATCTCACGAATATGAAGAAAATAATGAAGCACAGTTATCTGCTAACCGTGAGCACGTAGCTCTTTCACGTTCGCAACATAGGAACGCGAAGTACGTCTGTCAGCTGTTCGAGAGAGTATTGCCCTCTCACTACAGTCAGAGATTTTCACAGAAAGGGAGTCGCGCTTGAGTTTGCAAAGAAGTAGGTTCGCGACTTTGCGCTCTCAAGAGAGCATCCAAGAACGCGAAGTGCGACTATCGGCTGATCGAGTGCGTCACGATCTCTCACGCGAGTCGCGCTTAAGTTCGCAAAGAACTCCGACCACAGATCTACGCTCCCAAGAGAGTCCTCTGACCGAGAGCGTCACGCTTTCTCGCGCGAGTCTGATTCTCTCTCACAGATAGAAGATAGACATAACTATGTTGGCGTACAAAGAAACAATGAAATTTATCTTGCATCTGAAAGGGAAAGAATAGATTAACTAAGACGAGCAGAAACAGTAGAACAACGTCAATTTCGCGTAGACTTTGTATATACTCCGGGTAATTCCACCGCTAACATAGTATTTAGAGAAGCATTAACGTAATCAACTATACCAAAGTCAGGATCATTATTCGCAAATTCTTTATTGTCCAAAAAAATACCACCTTCTTGAATTTATTTTTATTTTATTTTATTTATTAGGGACAAAAAACAGTTACATGTTACAATGTTAACAATCTAGATAATGTATAATACAGTAAACAAACATATAACCCACACCAATGTCCACGGAATCACATTGTTTGTACAAGACATAAGGAAACGGACGTATACAGAAGGAGACAGTGAGAAAGTAACGAATGACAAAACTAATGATAAAACTAAACCCTAAAAATAAACCCTATAAATCACACAAACAAATTCAAGACAGCGTGCCCCGTCCAGATATGGTCCATGGGCATAATCACGTCACATCAAACATCAGCAAGAAACAGTAGGAGTTAAGGATTACCAGAAAGTAAATCAATAGCCATTTTTCTGAACTCGCTCTGGTTAAGAGCGAAAATATCTGAATGAATTATATACGTATGTAGATGGCTTACTCTTATCTAAATGACGTTGTTTTGTTTTCGACAACCACGCGAACGAAGTTGCGGGCTCAGCTAGTTTATAAGTAAAGCACGCTTTCACCCAACATGCGGTGTCATTCAACATGTTATGTTGGATTTACCCTCTACTGATGTTGGCATTGTTCGGCCGTAACGTTTACTTTAAAGCCGAAAAGACGCTTTGGTACACTGAATGATTGTATTTTGAACATGTTCTCGAATTAATTAGGGATAATATTTAAATAGCCTCCGTTTTTGTTGGCTCTGCATTTATTTTCTATAACTTTGGACGTTTAAAGAAGTTTAACAGTTCAGATTTAAGCTTACTTTCCATGACTTGAACCAAATCCATTCTAAAGCCTTATAGTGAAGTGAATTGAGGACTTCAAAATAGCCGTCCGGTTCAACGTGCGGTGCAATATTAATCGCACTGAATTCTGGATCGCTGCCATTAAATCATTGATGTTTAATTGCTCTAAAAAGCGAATGCTTTTAGTTTATCGGTACTATAGAAATATTTTTTGCTGTTTTCATATGATGATTATAACAATTGGGACTGTGGTGTTTCTAATGAATCACTATCAACATATTATAATAATGCCACGGCTGGGACACAGGCTTTAATTTTGTGAGATGAAGTGGGAACAATGACGCGGGTTCAGTACAAGTTGGTGGATTAATCAGTCACATGTTTTCGAGTTCCTTGGTTCTTTATAATGAAAGCCGACGTACTCACAATGTTTTCTTTGCACGTTTTAAGAGCAAGTAATGAAGAGATTAAACATACAAAGTAAAACGCTTGCTTAGGTTTGAACCCATGGCATACAACTATTAGGCCTGGGCCGATATTGCATATCGGTCGATATACCATATAAAAACTTAAGTTTTATAAGCAGCATGGTAGATTGAAAATTCTTATATTAATATATTTCGTATTATCATTATCCACAGCCTAGCTTCAGACACTTTTCTACATAGACTTCTCTTTTCTTCTTACCCCTGTGCCAGTTTCATCTATCTAGATTCTACCCGCGTAGGGTAACAAAGTCAGAATCAAATCTTAAGTTTTGTATTTATATTAGACTAAGTAATAATTCAAATTCAAATGTTCAAAATACAAAAGGTAGTCCCACATAACGTCCATCCCTTCAACATTTCTCAGCTCTGTTAGTAAGAAAATATTTGGCTGAAAACAATAGGTACTGGGTATGCAAACATAACAAGACACAGGACATTAAATTATTTGGCATAAGACAGCTAGCCACCATAATAATATTATGCTGTCGATGACATATCTCACCACCTAAATAATAAGTACCCAAAAATATTCACATACAAATTCTTGGATACTTATTATTTGGGCCTTTAATGATAAAAAGTGTTGTACCAATTGATTTGTGTATGGCACATACCTTTACTTTTATTAATGCGCTCCATTGCAAGTTAAAAAATTGATGCTTTTGATTCGGCAAAAAGCACTCACGAAAAAAATTACGTAAAAAGCCAAAAACGACAAAAAAATTCTGGAAATTTATCATGAAAAAAAAAAACACGCCCGTATAAATAACATGTTAGGCTCAACGTTAACTCGCAAATGGAATTCATTCCCTCAAATCCGCGTCATAAGAGTACTTAACACACGAAACGTATTCAAACGCGAAGGGGACTTGACAAAATAAGTTATTTAGGTGCTCATTATTTTGGTGATCGAGGTGTTCGTTGAAAGAAGGTGTAATAACAGTAAATGGTACCCATCATGCGGCGAGGCATTAACATCCGTCGAGATGGGAATCACGCCTGCGATGGGTACTACTTTTGTATGTCGAAATTTTATCACTGTGGTGAATTTTCTGATATACAATCAGGGAAATCAATTGTTGTGTAATGGCGAATCGGCGTAAGGTGTCGCGTATGCTTAGCAATTAATTAAAAATCACTTTGCGCTGACATCAATGATTTTCTTATTATATGCCAAGAGGTCAAGTAGAAAAATGGCTATCTTCGACGAAGCTTATTTGCATCTAATTAAACTAAAGTACCATCCATATCTTTGTTTTATTAGCTTTTATGCTGCCACCTATCTGGCTCATCCATTTTTATCCACACATCATCATCATCTTCATCAGTCTGTGATAATCTAATACTCCTTCGAACTGCATCCTGATATCTCGACGGATGTCCTCGACTTGCTCTACTAGAGTATTTCTTGGAAATTACTGTCATCTGTAGAAGATATTATCGTGAGGAAACTTCAGTCTCAAACCAACAACCTAGCTTGAGCAATCATGATAATCAATGCTTGTACATATTTCATGTGAAAAATGACCAGTGTTCTACAGTAGAACATCAAAGGATTTATATTAATCAACTTTAAACTGCTGTTAGTTGATAATAATAGATTTTTCCATTTTAAACTTCACAAAAGAAGGGTGATTTGCCGATCTCCATAAAGTGCATGTTCATCGATATCTCTATCCCCATCCTAAGTCACGATGCTCAGACTTGGTCGCTCATAGCGTCACATAAGATTCGCCTTGGACTTTGGCAAAGGCGATAGGATGCAGCGTTTCTGAGTTTTAAAAGACAGTATAGAATTCTAAACACTACTTGCATTCCAAAAGGAGCAAAATGGATGTGGAAAAATAGGCTTCTAGGCTCAAAAAGCATTTAGCGATCTCATCAACCATATTCATGATGACCGATAGCCAAAATCCTTCACACAATTGTATTCTAAGTCGGCCCAGTAAGAGATGAATGATCTAAAAGCATACCGTGGGAGTTGATGACGCTGGAAAAGAGTTCCTGGATGGATTTGGGATAGAACTTTACCCACCAGTGGGAAGAATTATTTTGTAAAGTTAAAAAAATCAATAAAAGATATTGTGATATTGTATTAGGGAAGATATACTATTTTGAAGCAAGAGGTGTTGATGTATGTGGTATGACTAATATTACTGGATGATGGGAGCCAGCTAACAGTATCCTCTAGAAGAAAAGAGTCATCTGTCAAAAGTCGAAAACCGAAACTTTGTTAAAATATGGGCTTGTGTCTTTACAATACAGAAACCGGTAGTAGAGTCTCTAAGGTGCTGCGCCGCACGAAGTAAAATACTTGTACTTATTATCTCAGCATTTTTAAGGTACAAAGCTTCGTCTACATTTTTTGCACTTATACTTAGCATTGTTACTTAAAAAACAAAACTGTCGGCGCCTTTTTTGTGTTTGTTTTCCTATTTTCCGGATTTAGGATTGCGGTTATACGAGCTTGAAGATTTTACATATCTATTTACATAATAATATCAAGTTACTATGTTAAACAAATGAAAATCAAGTGTTCTTGATTCTTATTCACAAATGGTGTTCACAACGTAACATTATTAGGTACTACGCTGACGGTCTCCTATGTGGTGCCGGTCTTAGAATAGTACCATCCCATATCTTCCCGTGGGTGTCGTATTTTTTTTATTTTTTTTTTTATAAATTATAAACTAGCGCTTGACCGCAATCCCGCCTGATGGTAAGCAGTGACGCGATCGTTGATGGTAAAGCGCGCTAGTTTATTAAGAGCCTATTCACTCTAGCCTTGAAGACACTCAAATTGTAATGTGACAGAAACACCGACGCCGGCAAATCGTTCCAGTCCCTCGATGTACGCGGTATAAAGGAGGAAGCAAAACGCTTCGTCCGGATCGCAGTGGTGTCAACAACGTAAGGCGACTAAGGGATATCTTACCATGGAAACGGGCAGCAGCGCTACTTCTGTGGAATATCAAATTACTGCGAACTGAGCCGGTTGTGCTGGGTCATTGTGGACTCATCTGAAGTCCGAAGAGAGAGAAAGGATTCGATAATCCTGAAGTCCGGCAACCACCAATTCTAGTTAGTTGACGAAGTTGTTGACGAGTATATATACCTGGGACAAACAGTCCAACTAGGTAGGTCCAACTTCGAGAAGGAGGTGTTTCGTCGAATCCAGCTCGGCTGGGCAGCGTTCGGGAAGCTACGCTACATCTTCTTGTCGTTCAAGATACCACAGTGTCTCAAGACAAGTCTTTGATCAGTGTGTGTTACCAGTGATGACTTACGGAACTGAAACGTGGTCGCTCACAATGGGCCTCATGCGAAGGCACAGAGTCACACAAAGGGCGATGGAAAGAGCTATGCTCGGATTTTCTCTGCGTGATGGAATCAGAAATGAAAACTGAAGCTAGATGACTTGTTGACCTTCCTTAGAAACCGAGCTGATTTATTAGAAACGATACACTTTAATAACAATAATTCGAATAATACTCATTCTAATAAGGCGCACAAACCACCTTCTTCTGTCAAGTCTCAGGCGCAGGTACATACACATAGTTATGCCGCCGCCAATAATGCGAAGTCGATTAAACGTAATCGTGTTTGTGTTTTGTGTCACGGGAATCATGCGTTGTATATGTGTAGCATGTTTCTTAATTTATCCGTTGATGATAGATTGAAATTAGCGTCAGATAAAGGCTTATGTCAAAACTGTTTGCGTGCAGGCCACTCGATGAACGAATGCCGTTTCGGTCCTTGCAAGCAATGCAATCGTAAACATAACAGTTTGCTACATAAAGATGCCTACGATAAGTCTAATTTTTCATCAGTTAATTCTAACACGTCTCCAGTAAAATCAACTGTAATGCATTCGTCATTAGGTTCAAAACATACTGATTGCAATGCACGGCTACCACAGCCGAGCCTACAGTCGGTTATATTATGTACTGCACGGGTAGAGGTGTTGGACGAAAACAATAAACTTCACACAGCCCGGGCGCTCCTAGATAACGGAAGTCAACATTGTTTTGTTACGGATGCGTTTTGTAAGCGAATTAATTATACGAATTTTATACAGTCCACTGTGCAGATTTCAGGTGTAGGACAATCGGTCTCACACTCAAATAGATTATGCGATTTAGTTATTCGATCGAAAGTAAGCGATTACTATGCGAAAATTCAATGTTTCGTTTTACCGCGTATAACGTCTTTCTTGCCGTCTGTGAGTATTGATGTTGATTCTATACAAATTCCTAAGAACATTGAACTAGCTGATCCCACTTATCATCTACCCTCAGAAATCGATTTATTGATAGGTGCGGATTTGTTTTGGGAACTTTTAAGCGGTAACAAAATACGATTAAAATGCGGTCCATTCCTACAAAATTCGAAATTAGGGTGGTTGCTTTCGGGACCTATTTATGCAAATAAATTGCATAACAAAATTAATGTTCAATGCAATTTCACACAAACTATCGATTCACAGCTGCGAATGTTTTGGGAACTAGAAGATTGTAATTCTCGTGAGAATATTTTTAATAAGGAAGTAAATGTGAAGAAATATTTCTTAAAACGACAAAACGTGAATCAGACGGTAGGTTTTCGGTACGCATACCATTAAAAGAATCAGCTGATTCGTTAGGTGATTCATACACCACAGCTTATAAGCGATTTGTTTCTTTAGAAAAGAAATTAGAGCGTATGCCTCAATATAAACGTATGTATGCGGATTTTATACGAGAATATCGCGAGTTAGGCCACATGTCTAAGATATATAAGTACAGTGAGCCACATTATTTCTTGCCACATCATGGGGTATTCCGTGAGGGTCATTAAAAGGAATCATTGAAGAAGACCTAGACAACCTGCATCCCCGCAACACTACGTTTGTTTGAACGCGCTAATCTCAGGAACTACTGATCCGATTTGAAAAATTCTTTTTCCGTTGGATAGCCCATTAATCCAGGAAGGTTTTAGGCTATGTAACATGACGCTCCGACCAATAGAAGCGGAGCACAACTAAACCACGCGAACGAAGTCACTGGCGGCCGCTAGTATCTATACTAATATACAGTATGTTAAGAAAACCCTGTCCGACCCGTGAAGGTGTTGTTAGGTATCGATAACTGATTCTACTAATGCATACAAAACCGGGCTAAACTTAAAAAAAAATCCCCCTAAAAAAAATAAATATTATTTCGCAAAAGGAGGTAACTTAATAAATGTGCGTTGACCACCCTTCGCCTGCCGCCAGCGGGGGGCGGGCGGCAGGACACGCGGCACGTGGTCGCATCGCTATTCGCTCATAATAATACCGGTGTTGTCACTTTTTAAAAATTACCAAATTTCGGGGAAATTGGAATTAATTCGCGGGAAAAAAAGATTATTTCAAAATTCATTTGTATTGGTACTATGATGAATACGTAAAATTTTATATTATATTTGGTCATGTGTTTACGTAACCTTTATTATCCTTATGGGTCGGACAGGGTTTTCTTAACATACTGTATAAAGCTAAAGAGTTTGTTTGTTTGAACGCGCTAATCACAGGAACTACTGAGCCGATTTGAAAAATTCTTTTTGTATCGGATAGCCCATTAATCCAGGAAGGCTTTAGGCTACACAGTATGTTAAGAAAACCCTGTCCGACCCGTGAAGGTGTTGTTAGGTATCGATAACAGATTCTACTAATGCATACAAAACCGGGCTAAACCTAAAAAAAAAACCCCTAAAAAAATAAATATTATTTCGCAAAAAAGAGGTAACTTAATAAAAGTGCGCTATGCACACCTATGCCTCATTCCGCGGGCGGCGGGCGGCAGGGCACGCGGCACGTGGTCGCATCGCTATTCGCCCATAATAATACCGGTGTTGTCACTTTTTAAAAATTACCAAATTTCGGGGAAGTTGAAATTGATTCGCGGGAAAAAAAGATTATTTCAAAATTCATTTGTATCAGTACTATGATGATTACGTAAAATTTTATATTATATTAGGTCATGTGTTTACCTAACCTTTATTATCCTTATGGGTCGGACAAGGTTTTCTTAACATACTGTATAACATGACGCTGCGCCGCGTGGAGTCAGTTATTCTCCGCTCTTATTGGTAGGAGAGGCGCATAACTAACTCCACGCGAACGAAGTCGCTGGCGGCCGCTAGTAATACGTAATAGCTAATTTCAGGTTATACAAATAGTTGTTCAGTACAGGAATCGAACCCGCGACACACAGCGCAGCAGTCAATGGCTAATACGAACGCGGCCGCTGCGCAAGGAGGCGCGGGTTCAATCTCCGCGCAGTGCAAATATTTGTATGCATGAATATGAATATTTGCACTGGTCTGGCTGTGCCTCGGAAAGCACGTTAAGCCGTTGTTCCCGGTTGCCATATGAACATTTAATGGCATTCGTTACGGGTTGTTGGAGCCCTCAAAAGTCCAACGATTGGTCTAACTGCAATGCTACGATATCGCCTTCAGGTTACATCCACAACCCGAAGGCGATATCGAAGTATTGCAGTTAGACCAATCGTTGCCAAATCTGCAGTTAGACTGGTAAAGCAGACCCTAGACTCCAGAGCTGAAAAAGCTTCGGATGTGACTGGGATTAACGCTGAGATGATGATGATGATAATATAATATACTAGCTGACCGGCAAACGTTGTTTTGTCATATAAATAATAGATTAAATTACTAAAATGGCTATTGATCGTAGAAGGGTGAAAATTGGGGATTGTATGTATTTTTGTATGTTGTATCATAAAAAAATAGAAATTAAAAATTTTGTCTAAAAAATAAAAAAATAAAAATTTAGGGGTGGACTACCCCTAACATTTAGGGGGATGAAAAATAGATGTTGGCCGATTCTCATAGATACCGGATAAGCACAAAAAATTTCATGAAAATCGGTCGAGCCGTTTCGGAGGAGTTTAATGTCGAACACCGTGACACGAGAATTTTATATATTAGAGGTATAAATATAATAGTATATCATGGTCAATAAAGATAATTTATCATCATCATCATCAGCCCCTACTCGTCCACTGCTGGACATAGGCCTCCTCCATGGCACGCGACAAGCTCGATCCTGATCAGTTCTCCGCCAGCCACTACCAGCCACCTTTTTGATGTCGTCACTCCATCTCGCCCAAGGGCGTCCAACGCTACATTTGCCGAGACGCGGTCTCCACTCGAGCACTCGTTTACCCCAACGGTTTTCGGTCCTGCGGCATATGTGACCAGCCCATTGCCACTAGTAGTAGGCCATTACCTTTCATGGCAGGCACAACGAAAGATAATAATTTTTTATTAATTATTTTAATTAGTATTTAAAAACTCAAAACATATCGTCGAAAAAGATTCGCCCTCATAGCTGTCGACTGGTAATGTATCCAAGAAGCATGTGAAACACAACTTGGCAATGCCACTGCCAAGTAGTATGGCAACCAACCCACTCCAGGACCCCTGGTAGATTATGGCTCTGTCACCATGAGGAAGCCTTTGTCCCAAGACACATTATAGGCTAATTATTTTATGTGATATATATAGCAATGTTTGGCCTCTGACCAAGATAAAAGCTAGCCCTTAGGTCACGGGAAATATCAACAAGCCGCTTTGGGAGTTCATTGAACAAACAGGGAGTACTTGGATATCACTGTCTGACAGTTTCAAAAAGAAATCTGTTTTCCTTTTCCACTTCAGAGGTCGTACAAGAAATTGATTGGTTTTGATAAAAAAAAAAGCTGATCAAATTAAGTATTCATGGAAACTTACTACATGTTTAAAAAACAAACGTGGGCGTTAAGGGCCTTGTTTTAATTCAGCCTGGGCTTAAACAACTTATAAATAAATTTAGTGACTACGCACTAAGGAGACACCCTACCGGTACGGAGCAAGCTCAGGACGTCGCTGGAAGTGGCAGCAAGGGGCAGGTTAGACTGGAATTATTGAGGAAAGAATTTAAAACTACAGGTTCAGAGACGCAACGAACTCCCGGCCAACAAAAGCGCGGGCTTGCGGGCGGCGAATAGGTAAGGACCAGACTCGGGTCGACGACGGCGGGCTTTGTATTTCACGCGCACCTAAAAGAGATGTCAGCGCATGATGACAGGGTCCTCTAAGAAGGATGCCTACCACGGCCACGAGTTGTTCAAAAGGAATACCGTGGACACAGGCACAGGCGAATGAATTAACACGGGTACGTTTTAGTCAAAAGTCTGGCACGTCCTTCCGCTCCACCCAGAGCGGGAGTAGTCATCTAAAACCTGTTCCTGTAATTAATATAAATTGTTGAAAATATAGTAACAGTCTCACCTTTGGTTCAAACATTTTTATTGTAGTAAAATTAGACGTGTTTTTGACAGATTGTGACTAAGATCAGATTTAGAATGTTGTTAAAAATACGAAAATTGTCTTCTTTGTAAATTTCGCACGTAAAAAAAGGTTCAAGGACGAGGGGAATGGTTTAGCGTCACGAAGACTGTACTTTTATATTCCTGCAGACTTAAGGTTTCAATTATTTTTGATTATAATGTCTGTGTGATATCATAACAATGGCGCCGATCTCTTATTTACAGTTAACTAATTTTAAGTATGCATTTGTTGTTTTTATATATTATAAACTAGCGCTTGACCGCAGTCCCACCTGATGGGAAGCAGTGATGCGATCGTTGAAGGTAAAGCGCGCTAGTTTATTAAGAGCCTATTCACTCTAGCTTTTTTCTTTCTATTTCATTAAGAAAAGTACAGAAGATAAACTATCAGTTTAGTTCTGTAAAATTATGGATACTCTGGAGACAATTTAGATGTGATTAAAAAAAAGTTATTTTTACGCTAAATTCGGTCTAATTTGACTGGAATAGACGAATATTTTTTTTTTTTGGGTTTTTCGTATAATCAGATCTCAGCTTATATTGGTTTTGTGTAGTTTAATGTTGGCCTTTTGAACGTTATCAGCACCCTAATCGGCGAAGACATTTTTGTCAAATGATTGCGACTAGTTGGAATCAGTTGGTATCGTTCGGGCCGCCCATTGGTCTATTCGGTCCAAACGATCCCAACTAGTCGCAATCATTTGACAAAAATGTGTTCGCTGATTTGGGGGCAGATTGTCATACCACCGTTGCCATGGTATACCGGCAGTGATGTACTCCCTCAGGCGTTCATTGCCTAAGTAATCTTTCTCTATAGTAATCTTTGCCCATTCCTCCCGGGTATTCCCATTCGCGAGATGCATCCTGTGCACTCCCACTTCAGCCGGCAGTCTTTCCTCCAGCCTCCTTTAGTTATGGAGTACAACTTGGTGTTTCTAACCAGTGTTAATTTCAGTAAATTATGAATAACAGAAATTCGGTGCCTTATCTGGAATTACTTACCGCCCCGGAGTTTGGAGTTGTCCTCGATACTTTAAGAAAGTAGCAAAATGTTGGTATACACATAATACTAAACCAACATTTAGCTCTGAATAGTGATTATTCTGAACTTTGATAAGCCTAAGCAATATATCTAGTACCACTAGAATCCTGGATATGTTTAATCTTCAAATAATATTAAGTTAAATCACGTACGTAACCTTGATAATTCTGAGAACCTAACATTAAGTGAATTTACCGTGTCATACGCATAAACAACGTAATATATTACGCAGTATTACTTCCAAATATTTGTATCGAATCTTGTATATCACTAGACACGTAACAAACTTGGTGTTAGCTCCCAGAGGTAACTTAACTCCATTATTATATAATTATCTGTCATTAGCAAACTTTCAGAATCAGTCTCGTATAGTTCCCTTTTGTTCGGCTTATTGTTACTAATTTCGGTATTAGTTACTCCATATGTAACGTGGGATGTGGATTCTGTTATCTAAGTTTGGAGATTTGATACTCTTTGATTTACTTCTAACTATAGTACTCCAATAGTTCTAAATACACTTGTATTCAGAACTGTTGGAGTACCTACTATATTATGAAATTCTAAAGTAGTGTAGTTACTGAAGTATACGCCTATATAATTTATAATATGATCATAGGAGAGTTATTTTGTTATTGAGTTCGTCATAAGTAATGAGAACTACAAAGTTTTAACTAGTCTCCATAGTTAGCAATTTCATCATCATCAACCTTTTTAAAGTCTCACTGCTGGGCACAGGTCTCCTTTCATACAGAAAAGGATTGAGCGGAATCACCACGCTTGCTCAATGCGGGCTGTCGATTTCAGACGTAAAGCCCAGTTTTCCTCAAGATGTTTTCCTTCACCTTCAGTCATTGGTGTCCAAGATATACTTAGAAAGTACATATAACTTTAGAGAAGTTACATTGGTACTTGCCTGACCTGGAATCGAACCCGCGCACTCATACATGAGAGACTAATGTTTTAACCACTAGGCCACCACGATTTACTAGGCCACCACGACTTACACTTTAGCAATTTTTAACATATATCTTAATAACAGCCAGCTATAGACAGCCAGACAAAGTCTGAGCAGTTCTGTTGCGATGTGTGCCGGGTACGATGCGCTAAATCGGGCATCGGGAGTTTGGTCGTGGAGGATCTCCAGATCAATATCCCTCTGGCGCAGCAACGTTGGTAGTGGTGTTGGGTTTTAAATGACCTCGCCCTATCCACTCAGTTTTTTGAGAGAATAGGCTCTTAATAAACCAACGTGCTTTACCATCAACGATTATTATTGCTTACCATCAGGCGGGATTACGGTCAAACACTAGTTTATAATTATAAAAAAAAAACAATAAGACTAAACGTAAACGTTCTCCAAATTACGAGGATTTCTTCTCTAGTCGCTGTGTTTACTTATCATCAGTTGGCAAGACTACTTAATTACCACCCGATGGTTTATCCGCTTACCAGCAGCTACTGTACAGCTTGAGCAAAAGTACTTAGCCTATAATATTTCCGTTACTGAGACAGAGGCCCTTTTTCTGTAAGAGGGAGAGACTCATAGTCCAAAACGCGGGTCCAGGGGGGTTTGTCAAATGTGTCATGTCATCTAAATTTTGGTTTTAATAATAATAATAATAATGTTTATTACCAGTAAAAATGTTACATACGTTACAAATACAGTAGCATGGTACATCAAAAGGTGCATTGGTTATATCTCCTGGCTCCCAAACTAGGTTTATAGCTTGTGACTTGGGAACCAGTGATTCAATGAGGGTAGACATATGTAGATGATGAAGTGTCATACAAAGACTGTTTTCACCAGTAACATAGTGAACATAACAAAACAATCGTTAATTATATGTATTATACAGGAAAAGTAAAAAATAATAATAATAAAAAACTGTAAAGTGGGTTTTTGAGTGAGTGTAATTATGTAGAAGTGTTGTGTATGAGTAAGTAGTGTGAAAGCGCTGAGTGTGTATAGCTTAGAGTGTCTTGGTAAGTGTGGTACCGGTAGATGTGTGTTAATGGACGGTGTATAGAGTATTTGTATTTAAATAAGAAGAGATCCAACCTAATCATGCGGGAAAAGAAGTTTTTCGATTTCGTCATATGATTTCTCAAGTAGCCATTCTTTAACTGAGTTTTTACATTTGTGATAATTGAGACTGTGGATATGGAGAAATTTATTTATTGTATTGTACAGAATATAGCTGAGGTAGGCGAATTGGTGTTTAGCGAAGGTGGTTTTATGTCTAACTGGTGGAAGCGCAATGTCTGTACGGCGCTTAGTACTTTCTGTATACGGAAGCCGATGTTTCCTTAACACACATTGTAGCACATATAATCCTCTCACCGGCAAAACCTTGCTTTCTCTAAAAAGTTCAAAAGTGGGGTATCTATAGGGCTTGCAGAACACAACTTTAAGGACTGCTCGTTGAGCTCGTTCTAATTTTAGTAAGTATGTTTTGCGGGCGCCACCCCAAGCAGGCAAACAATATAGGAGAAGAGACTGACAGAGTGAGTAATAGACCATCATGAGTGTTTGTGAATCAGCTGAACAACGGAGTTTCTTAAAGATGGAGATGAGTTTGCGCGTTCGGGTAACGAGATTATCTATGTGACTGTACCAGTTCAAGTGGTCATCAATTTGGACACCCAAGTATTTTATGCAAGATGTGGTTGCCAGAGTGGGACAGGTACAGCTGGAGTTTGAAGAACAACTATGTACTTTAACAACAGGTGATATGATTGGCTGAGTTCTATTACTTAGGGAGAAAGAAATAAGCTTCGTTTTTTCTGCATTCAAAGTTAATAAATTATTATTAAACCAGTTCATGACAATATCCAATACCATCTGAGCATATTTTTCTGTTTCACTCCAATCATTCCCATGAACAAGTAGAGCAGTATCATCAGCATAGGTAAATATGCAACAATTAGTTAAGGGGAGTGAACACAGATCATTGATGTAGATGAGGAACAAGGTTGGACCTAGAATGCTGCCTTGCGGCACGCCATATTCTATTCTAGTTTTATCACTTGTTACCTCATCCAATTGAACATGTTGGAAACGATTCTCCAGGTAACTTGAGAAGATGTCAAGTGCAGGGCCGCGAATTCCCATGCGTTCCAGTTTTGTCAGAAGTATGGGCGCAGAGACGGTGTCAAAAGCCTTCGAGATATCAAGAAATAAACCCAGACACCGCTGCTTTTTGTCCATGAGCTGAGTCACTTTTTCAGAGAGTGCAATAACTGCATCATCTGTTGCAATTCCGGCTCTGAATCCATATTGGTTGACGGAGAGAAGATGGTGAGCATTTAAAAATTTAAGCAAACGGTTGTTCAGTATCTTCTCCAGAATCTTTGAAATGGTTGGTAGAATAGATATAGGCCTATAATTCTCGACACAGCCTCTGTTTCCCCCTTTATGAATTGGGTGTACTAGAGCTATTTTGAGACTGTCCGGGAAAACACCAGTATTTATTGCTAGATTGCAGATATGAGTAATGTAGGGTATTAGAATATTGCGTGTCAACTTCAATACATGTCCCGAAATCCCGTCAATTCCAGCCACAGAACTAGATTTCAAGTTAATTATAATTCGCTCTACTTCCGAGTCGTCGGTTTCCAGGAGACACATTGAGTCACAAGTTGAAGCTAAACTTGATGGGTGTGATGTTATATTCACTCCCTGCCGTATATTAGTAGCTAGGATTTTACCTACATTTACAAAGTAATTGTTAACTCTGTTTGCTGATGCTAGTTTGTCGGGTTCGAGTCGTTGCAATTCTTTCAATGGAGAGGCTGTGGATTTCGAGTGCGTTATGGATTTAATTAGATCCCATGTAGCTCTGGAGTTGTTTTTTCTTTTCAAAAATTCAGTTTTCTCATATAATATTTTCAATTTCCGGAGCAAAGAATTGCAGTAATTGCGATAGCGGGAATACGTTAATTTGAGGATAGGGTTATTTGGATGTGTTTTTAAATTAAGATGCATTTTATCCCTGTTTCTAATACAGCGAAGTAATCCGGGCGTGATCCAGGGCTTGATGTTGCGGTTCCTACGAGAGACTTTGGAGACGCGAGTGTTCTTGTCAATAATTTGAGTCAATAAAGTTGTTAACATGTCTGCTGCTTCATTAGCGTCATTTGAAAGAAGGATTGGGGAGAAATCAGTGCTCTCAATAACGTTTTGTATGTTTGAGATATCAACAACTTTGGACGTGTAGGTGGGCTTGGGCCTAGGAATATCTAGGTTGATACTTAGGAATACAGGTAGATGGTCGGTAATAGGTGAATCTATGACAATGGATGTTCCTGGGTGATTTGTTTTTAACAGAATATGATCTAAACAGTTATTTACTCGTGTAGGATATAAATGCGCCGGTAATAAACCATGGGAAGCAGTGAACGTGAGGTATTCGTACGAATGCCTATCTTTATTGTTCGGTTTGATATCTATGTTGATATCACCGACTAATGCAACGTGTTTAAATCTTGCTAAAGGTTTTAAAATGGAATCCAAGCTGTTCAGAAAACTATCAACGTGGACGAAGTTAGGTGATCTATATAGGGCTAAGATGCCAATATTATTGTCAATTTTGCAAAGTAGACAGTTTGCGTCAGTTATATCAGGTTCAGAAACGACGCAGTGCAATGAAGACCTAATATACATGACCACCCCATCATTCTGGTTTTTTGTATTTTTAGTGAAGTGGACACTGTAACCATTCATGTTGGGAATTACAGCAGACTTTAGCCAGCACTCGGTCAAAACTATAATATCACAATCAATTTTAAAGAGATGTAAGAATGCTATAAAGCTATCGAAGTTCTTGTTTAAGCTACGGATATTGAGTTGTAGTATGGATAAGTTTCTTTGCGTCTTCGGTATTTTAGTTATGCATTCACTTAATGGTAATTTGTAAGATTTTGATACCTGGTAGGCATCTAATTCTAATTCAAGGGTATTAATGTGGTTAGCCATTGATAGAAAATAAGATATTCTAATATAAAGTTGATGCACATATTTATGCATGAGCAGATTAAGCAGACAGCAACTATATCAGCTACATTTACCGTGCAGAGGCATTCTTTGTCAACCGAAGAATTCAAGTTAAACTTCACTTCCTTAATAATTGTTATGTACTCGTGGATATAAATAGTTAAGAACAGTATTGAGAGCGCGAATAAGTGTGTGAGGAATGACAGTGTGAGTAACCAGGGGATTATGGATGGAGAGTGTACGTATTGGGGATTACGTGTGTGTGGAGGATGATTGTGGTGGTGTGTAGTTCTTAATATATACTCAAAACAAACAGTATTAATAAAAATAAACATGCAGGTGATAAAACTTACAACAAAACAGAAGTTAGCTTTTATGAACACAGTATAACAAAACAATAACGTATAGCAGGTTATTAGTCATAGATTAATTTGTGCCAGATCACGTAACGTCTGCTCGGATTTGACCCGTATTGGTTTGACTCCCTCTTCCTTCCGCAATAGTATGTTGCCGTTTGCCGTCCAACAGAATTTATAATTTTTAAGTTTTGCAAACTCGCGAGCAGCAAAGAATAGTTTCCTTGCGCTGGCTGGGAGGTACTCACTAACATATAGCGGACGTTCGTCTCCAAAAACTCCTATATTTGTAGTGCTGAGTCGGGACTCCTTTGGTTGCTTGTTGTTGAAGTTGCGCACAGAATTCAATAATAAGTTTTTAGTATCCATTGCGGCAAATTCAGCAACGACCGGTCTGGCGGTACCAGGTTTCCCAGGCAATCGATAAACGTCGCGGATATCGTTGTCTTTAAGAGGCATGTTAACGGCAGCACTCACACGAGCAACTATCGCTGATAGATCTTTGGCCCGCTCATTTTCTTTGAATGGAATATTACGAATCTCTATGGAAGAAGAGCGTGACAACTGTTGCAAATCTTCGACACGCATCTCTAAGTTTTGTATGCAATCCCTATACATTTGTTTTTCTCTTTGCATTACATTAATCTGCGTCATCATGTCGTCGTATTGTTTATTAATGAAACTTATTGACTTCTCAATTTCATTATTTGCCTTTTGAATGGCTACGTTCTGCAATTTAAGCTCTGCTACTTCTGAAAATAGTTTGGCGAGGGATGAGCTTTGTTCCTGAGAAAACTTTTGGAAATTTGCCTGTTCCTCCGCCTTCCAAGAATTTAGCATATCTAAAATTTCCTGTTTGAAGTCCAGCAGTTCACTACCAGGTGAAAAAGCTTGACGTGGACGTTTGTATCGCGAGGTGGTGTTGACATTTTCATAGGGGCTGCTTGTGATAGCCTGAGGAATGTCCGAATCAGATATTGACTGAACCATGCCACTAGCAGCTGTAGACGCGGGAGTCGCTGGGGGAGTGCGTTTTAGGCGAGGCATTTCCAAGCGCCAGCCGACACTCGACTTTAGAAAGCAGGAAACAAAGAAGCAATACGTATGCGTGGGTCTCAGGCAATCTCGTAGCGGCACAGCGCGTAGCCGATGCGCAAGATCGTAGGCTCGTAGCAGTCAAGCACGCCGTAGCACTCACGATGACGTCAGCCCGTAGCACTGCTCACACACCGGTACCGCAACTTCGTCACTCGGTAGCTAGTTCGTTTGGTTCGGGGCGACAGCGCGTGGCCACCGATGCAGCGGTCACAAGCTCAAACCCACCACTCTCGGGAGCAAATTAGAGCGCCACAGATTTAGATGACACGATAAAAACTATTTGTTTCACTCTATGACCGCCCAAAAGGCGGCGCCTGTCTATTAGAACACTTAAGGTGTGACAAGGAATTGGAATTTTAAAGAACACCCAATCAGATGAGAGCACAAAAATCAAAGAGTTACTGGGGAACACAGTCACTGCACACGACCGCACGACGTCGTGACCCGCGGTAGAATCAAATCTAATCTTCATCGTTTTTGGGAGCAGTTTGTTGAAATAAGTTACACAAAGTAACGTGCCAGATTGGGTATATCCTAGATTGGCGTGGCATGCTGACACATGAAAATGTATTTATTTAATGTTCTGTGGTTTATAATAGTAACTTTACATTCCTAGACATCATCATCATTATCATCTCAGTGTTAATCCCAGTAACATCCGAAGCTTTTTCAGCTTTGGAGTCTAGGGTCCGCTTTACCAATCTAACTGCTGTTTTGGCTAAACTTCGATATTTTCCGTGAAGCGACTGCCGTCTGACCTCCACAGCCCGAAGGCGATATCGAAGCATTGCAGCTAGACCAATTGTTGGACTTTTGAGGGCTCCAACAACCCGTAACGACTGCCATTAGATGTTCATATGGCAACCGGCACCTTACATGGGTGCAATGGGACTTTATACGCCTAGTAATTAGTATTATACACAAAATGTATTGACCAAGCAAACACATATTTATTATTGTTATAAACATTTTCATTTTTAATGTCTGGACTTGAAAAAAGACGTTGATCGCTGAGTTTGTTTCGGCTTTTCTTCTCAGTGGTAGTCAGTTAGGAATTGCCGGCTACAGATAGTCCAAAAAAAAATGACGTCTAAAAGTGATCATAAGTAATAAACGATTTCATTTAATTTCACACCGTTTGGTGTTTTTTCAACTGAACAGACAGCTCAAATGCTGAGGAGTTTGTTCCGTCACTTCTTTTCAGCTTTCCCACTAGGCAGTGGCCGAGGACAGGCGTTTTGAGGGACTGTCTTATGTAATATTGACGTTCAAAAAGAGCTGGTCTTCAGCCTAATTTCAATAAAATTACTTTTCATTTTAATTTTCAACGTATTATCGTACGTCGAGGTCGTTACTTTTGTTCTACCACTTGCTTATCTTAACTTGAAAACAGAAGTGACGGGTTCTCGAGTAGCGACCACGCACTGAAAGATGCAGCGTGGGTAGGCCCCCGACAAGGTGGACCGATGACCTGGTGAAGATCGCGGGAAACCGCTGGATGCGAGAGGAGCAGGACTGGTGGTTTTGAAGATCCTTGGTTAGGCCTATGTCCAGCAGTGGACGTGTTTCGGCGGAAATGATGATGATGTATTGATTATATTGATTATATATTATTATTATGGTTTCTATCATTGTTAATAAGAGATATAGAGAACTTTAAAGGCTATATAATTTTTGACTGCACAGTTAGCGCAGTTGTTACGCTATTGAATGCTGCGCTGAGTGTGGCGGGTTCGATTCCCGCACGGAACAAATATTTGTATGACCTACAAGTAGTTGTTCTGGGTCTGGATGTTTGTGTATGTCAGTTATATGTTTGAAAAGGCACCCACAATACAGGAAAATTCCTAGTGTGGGGCAACCTTGAAAAAAAAAAACAAAATAAAAATAATTCAACAGCACATCTATCTATGTATGTCACTTAGGATGATACAGTTGCAAATCGTCTAATAGTACCTATATAAGGTACCAAGTTACTTATTTTCCACCCAAAAGAAGTGGTTTACCGCAATGAACTTCAACTGTCATGAGAAAAAGTCACGAAAAGGGGTCGATCCCTAGTTGGAAATCCCAAAAGGACGAAGGGTTCTGCGCGACCGCTTATGTTATAAACCATGAGGTGTAAAAGCTCCCTAGAGGTTTGTGAAATCCATGGTTCAAATAGTGAAATACAGAGTAAACTCTGTATTCGTAAATAATATTAAGTGACTAGCTCCATTAAATGGAGAAAAACTTAATAAAGATAAGAAAAATGTAATGAAAATGTTTATTTTGTAAATAGGATGTCGGATATCTTTTGAGTATAAAACTGGTATGAATATAATGTAGAATTTTTAATATACTCAAAACTAGAGCTCAATTAAAAAAGATGAAGATATGATGAGAAGAAATGGACTTTAAGTCTGAAATCGCCAACCCGCATTGAGTAAACGTGGTGATTATACTCAATCCTTCTCTGTATGAGAGGAGACCTGTGCCCAGCAGTGGGACAATTGAAGGTGATGATGTTGATGATAGTTTTGTTAAATAATGTGTATGGTGTGTGAGCGTCATTTAAATGATGTATTTATGTCACTTTAATTTGTGTGTAGTTAGAAATAAAGCATAAACAACTAAAACTGATATATATTACGATCATCCGCGACAAATAATCTTTTTTATCATATAAACGATGACATGCAACTAGTTCCTGTTAATTGAAATATGCACTGACGACAGCAGGTCAAGCTACCCGAAACTGTCAAATATTCCCAATTAACCTTGAGCCGTAATGCTTTAGAAATATAGTTGAAAATGTAATAAAGAAATCTGACAGATTGTAGTAACTTGATGTTCTGTCGTTTGTACCTAGGAGGATCTATAAAATTTACCTATCTACCTACCTACCTATAATATTACCTATCTTTTATTCATCCACTGCGTGGCGATGTCAGCATAAAATTGATTAAGTACGGAATTGTTTGTTCAATGTGAATCGCGATACAGAAGTTAATAGAAGGGTTACACAGAAATAGGTTTTAGTTATTTATTTGACTTACATTATCAGCCTTTTTTAATCGGCACCCTGCTGGGCACAGGTCTCCTCTCATAAAGAGGATTGAGCGTAATCACCACGCTTGTTCAATGCGGGTTGGCGATTTCAGACTTAAAGTCTAGGTTTCCTCAAGATGTTTTCCCTCACCTTGTAATCAGTCATTGGTGTCCCAACACTCATTACTTGAAAGCCTGGTGTTTAACCACTAGGCCACCATGACGTTATTGTTAACACGACATATTGTTATTTGTTTAACAAGATTGGAATGTTTGGCGCTCCGGATTGGTCTTTTGGGACGTGATATCACACTGTTGCATCGAACGATATCACAACAGAATAACCTTAGCCTATTTAGTTATAACTGGCAAAATACTACTTTAAACAAGCCCAATTCAGAAAAAAAAAATATACCACAAACAGATCTTAAATCTCTTTACTGTAGCAAACTACATATCACGGAGAGTCTAGGATTGATCCCCAGAGAACTGAGGGATATATCAAGAGAAAACAGATAAGTCATAGTAATATCTACATTCATATTATCCCAGACTTCAATAATGATATTGAGTTTTGCATATACATCGCAATCATGACTCTTTCAGACTGTACTGAAACGTGAAATTGAATTTTAACTAGATTCTAGAACAACTAGATAATACGTGTTACCTGTTGTGTAGGATAACAGAGATTGTTTGAGTATCAAAGAGACTTTGTGAATACGCTTTATGCTCATATGATTTGACATCAAACATCTAGCCTGTTGAGAATTTTAGCTTCTCGTAATCTTTGAAAATATTCCAACTTATTTATAGTCGTATTTACTTCGTCTTACATTATTTTTTGTGATGGCCCAGTGGTTAAGGATGATTATGATGGGCAGGTCTAGGGCCTATCTTTCATGCACGAGGTTGTGCGAGGGTGTGGTTGCGCCGAGATGATGATGATGATGACGTATGAATAGTAAAGTGGTGATGGCCTAGTGGTTAAACATCAGCCTCTCAAGTATGAGTGTTCGGGTTCGATTCCAGGTCAGGCAAGTAGCAATGTTACTTTTCTAAAGTTATATGTACTTTCTAAGTATATCTTGGACAACAATAACTGATTACAAGGTGAAGAAAAACATCTTGAGAAAACCTGGACTTTTTAAGTCAACCAACCTGCATTGAGCAAGCGTGGTGATTATGCTCAATCCTTCTCTGTATGAGAGGAGACCTGTGCCCCACTGTGGGATGATAAAAAGGTTGTTGATGATGATGATGATGACATATGACTTTAAAATGTAACGTTTTTTTTTCTTTTTCAGTTCATCGTATATTGTACTAATATGTAACTGGCTTGTGAATGTTAGACAGACAGTCTTCTTTTTCTTCTTCAGCCAATAGAAGTCCACTACTGGACAAAGGCCTTCCCCAAGGCTGTCCATGATGACCGGTCTTGTGCTGTCCGCATCTATCGGCTTTCCGTGACCTTCACCAGGTCATCAGTCCAACTTGTTGGGGGCCTCCCTACGCTGCGTCTTCCGGTACGTGGCCGCCACACCAGAACTTTATTGCCGTATCTGCCATTGGTTCTACGAGAAATGTGCCCGCCCACTGCAACTTAATTGTAGCGACTGACTCATTATCAGTGACATTGGTTCTTCTGCGGATCTTCTCAATTCAGGACAGAACAGACAGTCATTTCAGGTAAAATACTCCTCTGAGACCAATTAGAGTAAACGCCGAACCCAATAAACATAGTATAGTTGGGATTAATTCAAGGCAGAAATGTAAACACGTCAATTTTATCCTGAACGTTTCTGAAATCGGTAACAAAAAAATATCGCGAGGAAACCTAGATTTCTAGTTACACATAAGTGTGAAATTACAAAGTAATAATCAATGTTGGTGCCTCTGTGTGTTTCGTGTCTAGCTGCGACAAACTTTTCTGCACCATTGCCAATAATAAACGGGTTATTATAACTATTAAATTCTTAGCGGCCTTATTTCTATATGAGAAATAATGAGTGGTGATTCAGTTATCATTTTATACAAGTACAGCGGTTATTACAGTCTGTAAATCATGAAATAAAACTATTTTCCTGGACGAGT
Organism: Sesamia inferens; assembly: GCA_037179545.1. Classification (NCBI taxonomy): domain Eukaryota; kingdom Metazoa; phylum Arthropoda; class Insecta; order Lepidoptera; family Noctuidae; genus Sesamia; species Sesamia inferens. The sequence continues at coordinate 8,379,768 of CM073929.1, read as the reverse complement.
CTGAGCAGTTGTGTTGCGATGTGTGCCGGGTACGATGCGCCAAATATTGTTGTGTCGGGAGTTTGGTCGTAGAGGGTCTCCAGATCAATCTCCCTCTGTCTCCTGTCTTCCTTCCATTTCACTCAGTTTTTGAGTAAATGTGCTTATTAAACTAGCGCGCTTTACCATCAACGATTGCATCACAGCTTACCATCAGGCGGGATTGCGATCAAGCACTAGTTCATAGTTATTAAAAAAAATCTGACAAAATAATAAATAGGCAAAAAAGTAGCATGGAATACTTTACTACCCTTGGTTATAAATACTCTAATGAAAAATGCGGTTCCACGGCCATTAAAATTGTAATTGTTTAAGTTTTAAATAATAAATGGATTATTATGTTCATTAAAATGAACGAAAAGATTGGTTCCATAGCTAGAACGTTAATTGTCACTAATCATTGTAATTGTTTATGTTTTAAATATGAAATGAAATACGTGGATTCAACTATTGTAATTATCTAATTACCACACTGTTTAGATTCCGTATAATTTTTTTTAAAAATAGAATACTCGTTTTTATTTTACAAATTGTGACACTATGGGCGGTCTTATCGCTAAAAGAGCGATCTTTTAAAGGTCACCTTACCATTATTATTACCATTTTAATTAATTTGAACAACTGACATTTATGCTTTTCCCACTTTGACGATCCAATTTGTAAACCTGTACAAAAAAACCGAAATCAGTACAACTAAACTTTTTCTGTCTGTAAGATTTTCTATTTTCAGACAACTTGGGTTAACAAACCTGACCAAATAAATCGCTAAAAAAATTTATGATCTCAAAAAGTTTATTAATCCTTTGTCTGCTAGTTACAATATCCAAATCCTTAAATTTATTATTTACAACAATTACGATTATTATATATTTACATTTTTATTTCATTCACGGACCTAACTCACACAAAAATCGGGTACATGCATCTAAAGCGTTAACATTGAATATTCGATTTCCGCATTCGCCTATAAATCAGCAAAATAGGAGTGTCTTTCATATCTAGATTTACAGACGTATGATTTGTGTTTGTAATAGCATCTTTTGCCATATGGAAGTTTTAATATGGTCACCAACGGCAACCTTTTTGTTGCTATTGGTATCATCATTTTCTGTAGCACTCAACGATTAACTCGTTGTTTTGTTTATAATTAAATAACATGTAAAAGCACTCATTAATTAGACATCGTCTATGTTAACATCATTCTGTTTAATACTAAAACGAATCGTATTTGTACACAGGAGATCACCTATTGTGAAAAATTTGAACTAAAGATACAATCTTTAATCTTTGCTCAAACTTTGCACTTTCATTTTCCATTATTTGCTTTTCGAATACGTCTCCTTTGAACTTGGTTTATATCTAAAAGCCTTATGCTTAAAAGATCGAGTCACCATTCCCCAAAACTTTTGGTCACGTAGATATATCAACTGTACTTTCTAAAAGCTGCTTGGTCCAAATTTATGATGACCTTTTTTGATATTCTAACCTGATCAAAAACTTTTGGGTACTCTTTTCGTTTAAGACTTACATTTTACCGAATATAAAAAATAGATTCTACACAATTGTAAATTAGATTGAACATTTACAAAATCTTTACGTCATGGTATGTTTTATCAACAAGTTGGAACAAATCCAAGATCACAATGAGAACGTTTAAGTTATGGATATTAAGACATTATGGATATATTTTTAGAATCTTCGATACTGGCTATACACAATACATTGTTTTTAAATTACATTTACTAAGGAATAATTTAATTAAATATCTAAACCAGTCTTTTCTCATAAAGTCTAAAAATCAGGCATGTAGCAGAAGTATAAAACTATAAGCTCTTAGTGCTGAAATGTGCGGAAAAATTCTATCATTCATTGTCAATAGTCACAGCAGGTCAGTAAAAAAACATAATGGTCTTTTAATTCAGATTTTTATAAGAGAAAAAATGTGTGACGTGCTAATGTTATCACTGATTATACTGTTAAAGGAGAGATTGTTACCAAAGGAGGCAAGATAATCGGACTTATAACCATTACGCAACCTGCTTTAGAATCAGAAGGAAAGTATCTTTCTGTGTAATATTTGTTATCTTAAGTCCAATTCTCTTAATTTAAAACATTCAAAATCTAGGCGCAGTCTCATCTTGGTGACAAAAACTTTCACAATACAACGTTATTTTTACTTTATACGAAACCTGAACATAGTTTCTTCAAAATAAGCAACTGAAACGATTCCAACAATTTTTACACCATGTTATGTTTTTCCCAAATACGTTTAGAAATTGTTGCAGTGTGGTTACTGGGCGCACTTGAACACAGCTGACGATTGACGGTAGATCATAGTACTAGAAGTCACCCCCGCGCTGCGTGCTTCGTCCACGGGTGGGCGAGCGGTGCGTTGACCACATTTTTGTTGGGACAACCAAGGAAGATAACATGTTCATAACTTTGTGGTTTCTCATGATATGTTTTTAAAATTTTATAGATAGATTTTTAGTTAAAAATACTGAACACGTGTTTCGGGTTTCGCGTAAACTAAAAATGGCGTTATAAAAGAAAATTTGAAGTACATATTTTTGATATATTGACACTGAAATTAGACTGTGAAAATTTTTAAAATTACGAGAATAGTCGAGTGGCTATTCTCGTAATTTCATTGTAGCAGAGTTACCTACTACATGAACTTATACGTTGATTTCAGCACTACTATCGTACATAGCATCACACCGGTGACTTAAAATATTACTTAGTGATTAAAATACACTTATTGATAGTAACGTCAATATGAAAAACAATTTTGGCATGATCCGAATGCTGATATTCGATTGCCAGTAATTTTCGTCTTTTGATGAGAGCATTAGTGAATCTTCACCACTTCGAACTAGCTGGCGAGGACAAGGCAAAGTTTCTACAGGCATATTTACTATTGTTAGTTGATTGGAAACAACTGATTGCAAGGTCGGTTCGAATTTGTATTGATTTGTATCTTCATACAATTCTTCATCATTGGCATCTTGTTGAAGTACCTCGGCATTCGCTTCTATCTCGTACAGTTGTTCAGATTTTGAAGGTTTGGGGTCATTGAAACCAGAGTTCACATCGTTCGATGTACTTTCAACTGTTTCGTCGGTACTCATGACACATGTGACGCTATCTAAAGCAATCCTTAGAGGTTCGCTCTTTGTTTCATTTCTTAGAACTTGAATCCAAGAGAGGCGACAGTCGCAATTTAGTTTGTTACCTGTTAATAGAAAATTAAACGTTAGTAACAGCATTATTTTGATCATAGATATTTGAGAAAGAATGAAATAAATTATTCAAATATTGTTCAAAACTCCGAGAGTGAAAATACATTTTTGAGACTGAAAAGTTATAATCACATAATATTATGAGATTGAAATTTTATGCTCTAGTAAGTTTTAAGTTATATGTGTGAGTGAGTCAAGGATGGAGAAGGGATGATAGTACAATTTTTGGTTAATAATGACATCTGCTAGCTGCAGCCTTGTCAATTGCCAGTCAAGTAAAGATATCTTTTCAAAGGTGTTTAAACAAAGTTTTTGAAGAATACGATTAATGGTGCAGTAACTTTTGTTGAAGCTTCATGTGACCTTTTATGTTAAACATAATTTACAAGATCGCTATCGTTTAACTTTTTCTAAGTTTACCATGGGTAATTGCGAAGTATGCGTAAACAGTTACGGGCATAGCTGTTCTAAGGTTGTCAAGCGCAATATTATTCTACATAAAACGTGAGTCTCTTCAATAATCCCTTCAATAATAGATATAAAACTACACACGTGCCAATTTAATAAAAATGTCAAAATTAAAATAATTAATTCCATGTTTGTTTTTAATAAAACTACACCATTCTACAGAATCGACTTATGGCTACGTTTAAATCGATAAAGGGCGCGTTTACACTCATTAATTGTCCTTAATGTGAAGGGTGCTTCAGCAAGGGGATTAAAATGCAGCAGGGAATTCCCCATTGTATGCACGAAACATAGTTATTTAACTTCCCAAGAGTTGTGTGCTGGGCACTATTTATCTTAACATTACATGTTGCCAACAAAAATGGACCCGTAATATTATTATAATGGCAATGTAATGTCATTATCTTGAATAATAACATTGACAGTGATAGAATTGAATATGAATTTCCTGCTACAATTCAAATGGTGTTTGAAGTTATTACAACGTAATTGCTGGGGGGAACATGAAATAATGGTCACGAAAAATATTGAAGAGTCAGTAGGTATGAAAGGTTCGTGTAGACCGGTTGGGTTGAATGATAGTAAAAAAGGGATATTATAAAATCACTGATTATTTAGAAGACAATAAAGCTTGGGACTGAGATGCTCGCTCTGCCAAACATTGCTATTAAGTAATATGTGTAATTATGACATTTTAAAAACTGCTTTTTTTTTTTAAATCACGTATATGATTGTAAACGTTTTCATTTTTAATGTCTGGATTTGAAAAAAGACGATGATCCTTGAGTTTGTTTCGGCTATTTCTTCTCAGAGGTAATCAGTTAGGATATACCGCCTCCATCTAGTTAAAAAAAAATGAAGTGTAATAGGGATCACTGATCCTAATTGCTTAATAAACGATTTCATTTTAGTAATTAGTACAGCAGAGTCACCTATATTAATTAAATATTTCATATTCGAATATTAACATCTTTCGAAGCAATAACTCTTGATAAAACAGGTTGAAGTTAAAACTTACCGCTCAAATATAGGACAGCATTCTTCATTTTCAAATTTTCCATTATTGGCTTTATTGTTTCGTAAGTAAAATGTTCTATCTCATTGTTCCTCAGATCCAATAATTCAAGACCGCGCACACCTTCTAATAGCCCCTCATTAATAGACTTCAATTTATTTCCTGTCATAGATAATTTCTGTAACAGAGCGAGACCATCAAAGGCCCTTTCGGATAGGAATTTCAATTCGTTATTATCCAGAAGGAGCTCGTTAAGATTCCACAGTTCCGTAAAAGTTAAATCGCCCAACATTGACAACTTGTTGGACCGCAGATCCAATCTCGTCAGATTAGCCAAGCCCCTGAATGTGTCTTTAGTCAGTACCGTAATTGAATTAGCTTCCAGTATCAGATCGTTTAGTACGGTAAGATGTTCGAAACAACCGTCGTGCGCTAGATTGATACTGTTAAAAGACAAATCCAGATATTTGAGACTCGGCAAATCGACGAACACGTCCCTCTGTACTTCAGTTACTTTATTCTCTTTTATTGTTAGGTTTACGAGCGACGGGAGATTCGTGAACGATGAGAAGTCCAATTCGGTTATTTTGTTGTTCATCAGAGTTATTTCCTTGAGAGTGGTTATGTTTGAGAATGTTCTTTTCTCAATTTTGTTTAGGGTAGCGTAGTGTATGAAGAGCTTTTGTAGTCTTTTCATGCGATGGATTACGTGGAAGGGAATGAACTTAAGTGCTCCGTCGGATCGAACGTTGAATGTTAGCCTTTCCAAATAAGGCTGAGAGTTGAAAGTGGACCATATTGGATCTGTTTCATCAATACCTCCGTTGAAAACCCAGCAGTCGGCTCTGGTGGCTGATTTGACGTCAGTGCTCTCGCAATAGCAATGTACTTTGGATTCTCTGTTCGTTATCTCGCATATGTTATCTTTTACTTGCGTCCCGTGGTACCTCCTTTCAGTTTTATCCCTGCGTTTTTCATTTAGACGGCTTTCAGTGTAGGATATTTGCACTGAAGTCAGAGCCAAAGCTAGGAGTAAATATTGAACGACGGTCTCCATGTCCCCTTGCCTTTTCACTAACCTGGAACAAACAAAAAATAAATTAAAGAGCCTGCTTTGACAGCGCTGTAGCGGGTTGAAATAATGTTACAACATTTTTTGAATGTTTTAATAAAACGTTTGACTTAGAAGATGCTTCATGAATATTAATTTCAACGTCTTGTACCTCTTTCTACGTAAATACGATGAAAAATATTCCTTAAAATACAATTTTTATATTACCTCAAAAAATATTAAAGTAAAAAATGTATGTATATAACAATTTCTTATCGGAAACGTAAAAGTTCGTTCGTGCTGATGGTCTAAATAAAATACACGCTTTATAGTAGCCACCTGTAGTAAATTTACATAATCACTTACACTGAAGGCTTTAAAACAATGACTCAGCGTTTGACTGCCTACTATATTACTTAAACTGATAGTAATTCATTCGCCCATTGACTTGTTGGAGTGGGTATCGGATGTATCGCCTGCACTCAGCCTAATTTGCGGGGAGGCGTGTAATGAACGCACCGGAACATGTCACGTGACTTTGAGTCATTTATGCTACGTTCACCCTTTGTAAATTCGATTTTTTACTATTACTTTTTTAGGCAATTACCATGATAATATGCTTTTCAATGGCGATGGCGGAGGGGAAAAATGAAATGTAACGTATGACTTGCCGTTACACAACGTTTTGTATCATTTGGTTTATTAAGGACAGCTTTCATAGTAATATCCCAGCCCCTTTGATGTATTTAGTATAAAATGAACATTTTAAAAGTCATTATTAGAATCCCTAAAACAAAAGAAATTCAATACAATAGAAGAACCTCCTAGTCTTATTGGTTATTATTAAAAGACGCAAGTGGATTCTTCAAATATTAGAATTTAAAGTAACCCATTAAAACTCCAATATTCCACAGTGATTTTTTATTCCACCCATTTCCTCCAAATAAATTAACAAAACACAAAAGCATTGTCGTCAAGAGAAAATTACACATCGCGAAACTAGCTCATCAGCTTGTTTAATTAAAGTCTTTTCTCTTTTTCACGCGAATGAGGTTAGTAATCAGTATGAGCGGGACAAAAAGCGTTGTGTGCAGACTTTTTTGTTTCTTCCAAATGGTTATTAGGGATTGAAATTTTAAGGGCATCCCTTGACGCTTTCGCGTCGCTTTAATTAAAGGGATTGTTAGATCGAGATGCTAAAGTTCGGCAGTTAAGTCTTTTGTTATTGTAAAAAGTTTAATATCATGCGAAGATTCCCGAATCATGTTTTCCTTTTAAAGCAGCTTTTTAGAAGTAGCGCCTTTGTCTTGTGAGTGCTCTCAAACTTTTGTCTTGAAAATGTTTTCTTCATTTGGTTGTTAGACAAGGTTTTTATTAAATTCTATATTTGTAATGAGTACTGTGTAACAAAAAATATTAAGAAAAGCTACATAGTTTAAGTAAAATGTTTGATCTAGTTAGATACATATATTTGAAATAGAGAAAATTATACGCCTAACTCTTAAAATGTAACCTAACTCTTGAATGTACGTTTGTATTGTAGTTTCCAGAAAAAATACGTATGAATACATGAAATATAACTAGGTATCCACATTCTGTAAAACCCTTACACAAGTGCTTCGTGTTACATTACGAAAAAAAAAAAACAAAATCCTTTTCTCAAATTTCAAAAAAAGAAGATGGAATTCTTAAAAATCATTACATTTTCCGCAGCGCGACCGTTCGACCACCACCGCCGTCGATCGAACTTTTTTAAATTTAATTTTATCCGGAATAGAGACCGCAAAACCTATTTGAAGTGAAGTTGTAAAAAGATACTGTTAGAAGTCCAACGTTTCGTTTGAAATCTTTGTTTGCTTGTTTTTCTTTTATTTACAAACACTTGCGAGCAAAAGCTGTCTATTCTTTTTTTAATAAAGTCCCTCTGCTTGTTTGATTTGTGTTTGGAGTACGTATATTTACAGAGGTCACAAACAATAACACACTCAAAAACTAATAACGTTCTTTGCATACTTCGTTGGGCAGCATGTAAAAAGTTTGTTAGTATGATCGGGTACTTTTTTTTTGTTCTGGCTCTGTAAAAATTATGATTGAAACGATTTTAAGAAAACAGTAGTTTTTAACGTATTCTATATTACGTATATTCATAAAAATGTTGAGATTGTGTAGTAATAGTTTCCTTAGTTTCTTTAGCGGTTAAATTAATATGTGAAAAGTGAAAACTAGTTTTGGGTTCCGTGATTGGGATTGGTGTTTATTGATCGTGTTTTCTTTAAATTTATTTTTGCTTCTGAGTACATTAGATCGCTCTGATTAAATTATTAATTAACGGTATCTTATCACAAAATGTAATAATAGATTTGGAAGGAGGTTCAATCCAATTTTTTGGGATGAGAAATCATCAAATGACCTCTCCTGCTCAAGACGGGACGGAAGGGCTGATTTTTACTGACCAACAATACCCGTGTTTTATTCATTAGCCTGTAAACTAGAGGCCACGGTATTCCTTTCGAACAGCCCATGGCCCAGGGGCTCAACCTTGGATGAAGAATTTGCTCATTAGAACAATACGATATTTCAACGAAATTAGCACTCAAGTTTGATGGTTTCCTTTATGAAAACTTTATTTACCCAGAAAAGTCCCTGCTGTGAATATTTAGTCATGAACAGTATAATATTAATCAGTTTTGAATGTATTTTAAGTTATGTTAAGCGTAAATTTAAAACTAATAAAGAAGTGAAAACTGATTTGTTGAAAATTCGATCAAGCGCACTTTTATTGCTTTTGCGAATCTTTAATTATTTCATAGAATCAGTTAGGAGGTTCATTTGCGTTGTAAAAAAATTATGTTCTCCTAAATATTTTCATTCTTCAATATATTCAAATCAAAACCATTATTCTTTGATACTTTATAAAATGGCTTGAAGGCAAATTGCCTAATTTGAAAAAAAAAATTGATAAACAATTACTTTCTTTAATCGTACCTGTCCTGGGTATCTACTTATAACAATAAGTTTAGAAATGGCAACCAATTTATCATCTGCCTAGCATTTAGCCATACTATGGTTGGCTTCTAGTCTAGCCCACGCAGCCGAATACCAGTGTACATGAAGAGATTGTCGGTTGTACCTCCACCACTCAGTTTGGTACTGAGTAATACCCAGAAACTGATAATACTGGTTATCATAAAGTCGGCCATTTGACAATCCGTAACGATTGCTAAAGATTCATGAATGACTGTCGTAACCCACAGCTGATCTTACTTTTCGAGGTACGTAAGGGTGATATGTGAGAAATGAATATAGTTACCCATCAACGGCTCAAACGCGGCGACCGTAGTTTTACCTTTTTTTATAAATTATAAACTAGCGCTTGACCGCAATCCCACCTGTTGGTAAGCAGTAATGCAATCATTGATGGTAAAGCGCGCTAGTTTATTAAGAGCCTATTCACTAGCCTTGAAGACACAAATTGTATTCCGATGGAATCACCACCGCTGGCAAATTGCTCCAGTCCCTCGATGTACGCGGTATAAAAGAGGAAGCGAAACGCTTCGTCCGGATCGTAGTGGTGTTATCAACGTAAGGGTGGAAAGTCGCCGTACTACGAGTCGTCCAATGGTGGAACGGAGATGGGGAATTAAATCATGCGTCATCACCTGATCGACCGATCCGAGCGGTCTAAATAATCACTATTTAGTCTAAATAATATCAATTTTAAGATTATATAATAATGATATTAATACCATCATAAGAGGCTCTTAATAAACTAGGGCGCTTTACCGTCAACGATTGCTTCACTGCTTGCCATCAGGCGGGATTGCGGTCAAGCACCAGCTTGAAATTTATAAAAAAAAAAAATCATGACAATGATAATGATCAATGTTAATTGTTAACATTGTCCATACAAATAATTATGTTACCTAAAATCTGTAAGCATTCCATGGCAGCATATCACATATTAATCAAATTTGAATTTTCTGTCGTTTGAAGCGTCAGTTATGTAGAATTTATTCATTAATTTATGACTCCATGTTTTGTTACTGGAATTTGGCAGTATACTCGTACACTGTCGAGATCCGATATAGGGCATAGCGTTTCTCAAGAAATCACTATTTGTTATTTCATGGCTCAAAGTTTGAATTATTAAACTGTTTAAAAAAAAAATATTTTTAGATATTTTAGTTTAGCAACATCAAATAAATACACAATTTAATGTGGTATGTGCAGCAGAAATTGCGTAGCACGATTTTTTTGTTAAACAGTTGATTTTAAAAGAAATTCCAAAGCCATTGTTTGCAGCATATGTTAAAAAGTTTTGCTCGATTACGTGAATAACGCAATTGATTGCATCGAATTCGACGTTAGATTTACTTAAGAAGAAGTTATTTTAATATTATATTACACACCTATTCACATTTGACCAAAGATACAAATTATAAACGTGGTTCCTATAAATCTCACACAAATCACACAATTACAAAACTTAAAATACTCGTATCATTTCCTAATAATAGTAATATCCGACCCCGCATTCGCTTGCAGTCAGGTACCACCTTAAAACGTCTGCATCGAAATCTGTTATTTTAGATGAAATCAATACCTTTGATGTCCAGATTCGGACGTTCCCTATATTGGAAATCATAGTTACAGATTTATATACGGCAACAGTTACAGATTTAGCCATTCATATTACAGCACTGATGACAGTAGGTAAACTAACATTGCAGGCATTTGATTCCATTCAATGGCTTATGAATCATTGAAACTATAAATTGAATAATAATAATGATTGGAAAGAATGAATGAACATTAATTTAATGTTCACTATAGTTTAGTTACATGACTAGAGTATTAATGTGGCTTTGGGTGAAGTATCTGAATTCATGATCATTAGGCTCGCATCGCACGCAATCATACCTACAAACTATTCATAATGTTAGTTAGACTACTTTTTAGGGTTACAATCGTTACGGGAAACTCCGACAGCCAATCTTACAAAGGCATTATCTAGTAACGGCAGATAGTTATATAGTGTGCAGTTCGGCCCCCAGATATGGGGGTAACCGGTTTCCGGCGCGAACTAAAGCCAGACGCAGGAACTGCTTCTGCGGTCATGCGTGCGACGTGTTGGCCACTATTCCTGGTGAGCTGACATGACCCGAACCCCGGGTCGCCGTCGGACTACCCGGGCTCCTCACTGAGAGGAGCTGGGGGCCTGCTTGCATGCGTGCAAGCGAATGGGGTTAAGAGGAAGGACACCTCGCTAAAAAACCCTTCGCTGTTGCGTCTTCTTGTCCAAGAAGACGTACCTAACCCGGCCCCTCCCTATGGAGGGACGAATGAGCCGTCATCGCCGGCGGGGGATTGTTAGCTGAGGCTCCGCCTGATTCCCATGACCCCGCCACTAAGGCGACGCCGGAGTACCGCTGGGGTTTTTAGTGGGTATACCGGGAGACTACCTCTCAGGGAGTTCCACATACCCCTCGGGGTTGCGTAATGGTCAATTTCCCCAGTGACAAAAAAAGATACCTACTCCATATAAAGTAGATACTGATAGGCAGCTGCAATCGATCGGGATAACGCTGACCAAATAACGAGATGAGAGAAATTTTATCCTCGTAGTATAGGCCAAGGTTTTTAGGTTTCCGTAGTCAACTAAGAACCCATATAGTTACGTCAAGTCTGTCTGTCCTACCGCGGATAATCTCAGTGACCGTTGACACTAGAGAGCTGATATTTTATACCAATATATATATAAAAATCACGACGAGAAAGTGCAAAAATAAAAAGTGGAAAAAAATGTTTTATTAGGGTACTCTTCATACAGGTAAAGAGGGAAGAGATTTTTTTTTCATTATCAATCCAATGTGTGTGTTGGATAAGTATTTAAAAATTAATAGTTTTTTTTACTAAAGTAATATTTGCTGTTGTTAATATTTTCGGAAATAATTGCTCCGAAAGTAGAAAAACCCCTACAAGTTTTGAACCATGTGTATGAAAAAAATCACAAAAATAGAACTTTATAAAGACTTACTAATTTAACCGTATATGGAAACATAAGTATTTACTATCTTAGTTTACATATTTTATTACCTTGAACATATGTTTTTTCGCATAAAAAAAGAATTATTAAAATCGGTTCACGCTATTCAAAATTACTACCGAAAATCCAACATATAAACCCATCTACTTACTTTATATAAATTAGTAAACCGAGAGAAGGCGCTGTACTTTACGTTACTTCGCGCTATTAACTTTTTTCCGATTTCCATACCCGTCCCGACCCGAGAGACGGGTATGAGCTATTAAATTGTCGAATTTTTCGGTTGTTCTCTCGTTGTCATTTAAATTTGTTCATTGTCCATAACGTACAATATCTACGTAAGCACTTGCAGTAGACCACCCGATCAATTTATTTACCCTTCCCCCACTTCGTGGTGGGACTCAAATCACAACATTCTTTCGAACTTTCCATGTGTAGTTGAAATCTATAACTCTTTCGTTACTTTTCAGTGTCCTTCGTGGGCATTTTTAGGTTTCCTTACTTAGTATGTCAACTCAATGTAACATAGAGCTCATTTTTTTAACAATAAGTGTATTGTGATGGACGGAAAACTACGGAAGCCTACACCGAGCGTGGCCATATACGCTTTGGGCCGGTTTTTTGTATGTTAAGCCCGATAATCTGACAAGCAGTCATACTAAGGTGCATCAAGGGGTATTACTCCCGTATAAACTCCCGACATAACAACATTTGGTGCATCGTACCCGGCACACATCGCAACACAACAGCTCAGACCCGTCCCCTATACAGCTTCACCAGACTTCATGCCGGAATACAACGAATCGCAATATAGTGATACTAATATTTTTAATAGTTTTTTTTTTTTTTTTATTAATTTATAAACCAGCGCTTGACCGCAGTCCCGCCTGATGGTAAGCAGTGAAGCAATCGTTGATGGTGGAAGCGCACTAGTTTATTAAGAGCCTATTCACTCTAGCCTTGAAGACACTCAAATTGTAGTCCGACGGAAACACCGCCGCTGGCAAATTGTTCCAGTCCCTCGATGTACGCGGTATAAAGGAGGAGGCGAAACGCTTCGTCCGGATCGTAGTGGTGTTAACAACATAAGGGTGGAAACTCGCCGTACGACGGGTCGTCCGATGGTGGAACGGAGATGGGGGAATTAAATCATGCAATTCCCTCGCACACTCCCCAAAATGTATCCTATAGAGCACCGAAAGGCTGGCTACTCTACGCCTGTGCTCTAGAGACTTCTTAGAGACCAACTCGAGTTAAATCAGGGTCACCGATCAGCCTCTTCGCACGCCTCTCCATTGAATCCAAAGTGGCCAGGTGACACTTAGCAGCACCAGCCCATATGTAGCTGCAGTACTCCACACACGAACGGACCTGTGCTTTGTACAACATTAGAAGCTGCCCTGGTCTGAAGTACTGCCGTACCTTTGCGATAACGCCAAGTTTCCTGGCAGCCAACTTGGCCTTGGACTCAATGAACCGCCCAAAGTTTAGGTTCGAGGAAATCTCAACACCCAAAAGCTGAAGGCGGTCGGTACACTTTAAGGATACATTCCGAAAAGTAGGAGCCAAGGTGAACGGGCTCCTTTTGGCGGCTTTTTCTTTTAAATTGGACATACACAGGATCTGCCTAAATGATAGTTATTTGCATCTCAACTATGTTGTGGTCAGGTTCAGCACATACACAGGATATACCAAACGTAATTAAAATTAACCGAGAATAAATTTAGATGTAGCAAACTACAAACTTTTTTAATTACGCATATTTACCTATATATTTACAATACATGTTTAATTTCTACGGACTAGTGGTGGTACGCGAGATAGGATTTATATAGAAATGCTTGTCAGCAGGGTAATTGCGTTACACAGTATCAGTAGCACTGGGTCTTGTTTTGACAGGTCAACAACAGCCATTGCGTTATATACATTGTTGAGCAGACACATGTTTCAAATGTAAGGAGCAATGGATTAGTAATTTGCGTCAAAATTATTGAAATAAATAGTGTTAGGTGCAGGTGAAGATGATGATGTTTGTAAGAGAAGATTTGAAATTGTAAAATTTTTGTTGAATATTGACGTTTAGTCTTTGAAAAGATAGTATTATCAAATGAATGTATATGTTGGAATGTTGATGTTGTTGTTGTTGCTGGTTGTTGTTATTCTTAATAGTGAGTTACGCAATGCTTGTTGCTTTATAGTTCTAAACAATGTAAGTGTCTCATTATCATAATCGACTGAAGAGACTCAAAATGGCTGCAAACAAAAACGAAATCTCAACAATAAAGCGAAACAATCCGTAAAATAACTTTTATTTCAATCCAAAACCATCTATCCAAAAGTATTAGATTAACCCTAAACTAATAAAAACTTATGAAACGGAAAACATTGTAAAAGAAAATGTTTGTTACGAAATTTCTCACATAATTTTGGGAGACAAGTGTGTAAAATCACTGCTTTGATCTTTGTCACGCTCGCAAAATGCGACATTAAAATAATACGAGGGTGCTACGTGCTTACTTAATATTAAACTCTAGTTCCATTAGCCGAGCGCCCGAACGTTCGGTCGTGAGCTTTTATCGTAGAATTTGTTTTGATAAAATATTACGTCTTTTCGAGGGCACCCTTTCAAATTATTGGCATCACCTGTTTATGGTCAATAACTAATTCATTGGAGATTTTAATGCCTTGGTTGTAATATTTTGCGTGTATTTTATTGAGATTCGAATTACCAGCAAGGTGGTATCATTTTAACTTACTAGGGCAACGCAGTAGATTTTAAGATCTATATGTTAATTACTATTGTTTTCCCGGTTGCCATACTAACATCTAATGACAGTCGTTACGGTTTGTTGGAGCACTTAAAAGTCCAACAATTGCTCTAGCTGCAATGCTTCGATATCGCCTTCGGGTTGTGGAGGTCAGACGGCAGTCGCTTCACGGAAAATATCGAAGTTTAGCCAAAATCAACAGTTAGACTGGTAAAGCGGACCCCAGACTCCAAAGCTGAAAAAGCTTCGGACGTGACTGGGATTATGATGATGATGTTAATTACTATTGTGTGAAGACACAGCTACACAGGAAGACCCTGTTGATAAAGAGAACTTGCAAATTTTGCAATACACCAGTAAACTGTAAACTACTACATAAATGCAACGTTATGTTTTGTTTATACGAAATCTGAATACAGTTTGTTCAGAATAAACAACTGAATCGATTACAATATTTTTTTAAATTTTAAAAATAATTCAGTTTGGTTACAGAGTGCTCAATACAGTTCATAGCGGATCATAGTGTCCTAGGGCCCCCGCCGAGCCGCGCTGCTGTAGGCGCGAGCGGGCGAGCGGCACGGGCGAGCGGGCGAGCCGCACGGGCGAGCGGCATGTTGCCCATATTACAATTGTAGGGACACCAGAACCAGAATTGCGTAACACACTATTACTATCGATTGGAATAATTTTGAATCATATTGCTAGTCCATTGCTCCATGTGTTCGAAAAATGTGTGTGCTTAACAACGTAAATAACGCAATGAATGTCGTTGAACTGTCAAAATGAAACACATTGCTACTGATAATGTATTAAACAAGTACCCTGCTGGTAACATAACAAGAATATAACTTTGTGATTTTTCATGAGAGCTTTTTGAAATTGTAAATTCTTTACATGAATATACAAAAAATGAAGTTATAGATTTTAACTTGTCTTTGTGCCACACAACATTCCCAAAAATAAACATTAAGCAAATACAAAACGTTTTGCGCACAAAAATCACGACCTACATTCAATTAAGAAGATTCACTTACGAAAATGCCCGAAAATACATCAGGAAAATAGCGGGTATACTCGAAATTCTCACAAGTACATGGTAAGCCTTATCTTTTTCTACTTAGATGGAAATCGTCTTAGCCGTATAGTGTACGTTAATCCTTTAAGAGCATTGTCTTTTACGCCAATTGTGAGCTGATTCTGGTGGAATCGAAACGTATCCTGATAATAGGATTTTTCAAGGATTACAATGTAATACAAATGATGTTTTTTCTTCAAAAAGACATTGCTAAAGTATTTTATATCTATTCGTTTTCAGCGACATAAATTCATGATTAAGTTTAAAATGTTTGAAGTTCTTAAAATTGGAGTTTTAATGGCTTTTAGTAGTCTTCGTTGGGCTTATTAGTCTTGAGCCCTTTTGGGGTCTACTGAACAGTTTATAAACCATATTATCGGGTTTGAAGTGGGTGCTAGAAATTTGTAGACTAAAATTGCTTAGAATAACCATTTATTCATGCATATTTTTACTCACACAAACAATACAATCTTCTGTTTTTTTAAACAATTAGAAACAACCTTTATAAATCTCACTGTGCATGCGCTCAAATTATTATCACCCCTGCTACCTGCCTATTTATTTATACCTGTACCTTTTTCAAACAACCCTAAAAGATTTTTTCTAACAAAATCCTTCAAATTTATCACTAGGCACGTTTACCTGTCGTATAGGCATATAATTTTACCTGCGGGCAGAAGAATTCTTTGAATTTTATTCAATGGGGTTTTAATGCAAAGTAATTGTGTAATGAAAACTGTAAACGTGTCTTTTGTTGCATTTTTTTCTTGCTTTTTCGAGTGTTGCTTGTTTAGATAGGTTCATGAGGAGGCTGCAAAAACCTATGATGGGGATAAGGGGATTATTTTCTTAGAAGCCAGCATGTTTCGGAATAAATAAACCTTTGTAACGGTATATTGTAGATACCATACGTGAAATATGTATCATACTAACGTCGCGCAAAATGATGCATCTCACAAGCAGAATTTATAGCTAAGTTGCCCGCTAGAAAAAACACCCGTCTGGTCCGATGATCCTTCCTTTTATATGGAGGATCAGTAACCTTCATACCTTTATTAGGTAAGATAAATTGATATACTTTTAGTACACTTCTGCTTAACTGAGAAACTTTTGACGAAAAAAGTCCAATCAAACTTTTATTCAAACTAGTATACCATGCTCAGCAGTGGTGCTTTACAATTAAACTAAAATGTTTTCTTTGATCCTTTTCTTAATGCAACAGAAATAAAACTATAAACTAAACAATAAACTTAAAATTAGTTAAGAATAAGAGTAAACAAGAGAATCAGCGCCAACGTATTGTTGAAAAAATCTGTCATATCATAATTTGAAAAATGAGGCTTTTGACTACTCTGTACAGTATATGAGTATGTTATCTATTTTTAATGGTAATATACGTTTTTTTTTTTGTAAAGACTATACATTTTTCCACTTTTCTTTTTACATCAATGAAATATCTATTGATTTGCACAAAGATGAAGTAGCAAATATTATTGTTTTTTTTTTTTTTTCTTTAATTGCAGGTGCTTTAGAAAACCCAAACATCATAAAGAACCTGGACAGCCTCAACTCATTTGTATACAATACTCCCCTTAATTCAAGAGAAACTTGAACAAATACTTCACGTCCGAACTCATTACATAACAGTAAAGATAGGCCATAACATTTCCCATAAAAAGACCATAACTCAGTCGATGATGTAATCAACGAAATACAGAAGGAACCTTGACCTCCTAAAGTAGCTGTATAGTTTAGTAAATGGCATCTTTTATCACCAAGCGTTATAAAACAACTAGGAGATGAGCAGTCGGCAGGCGGTAGAATAGTTATATTTTATATAGCAAAAGTTATAGCCAAAGTTAAATTTTAAGGCTGATGGAACACAAAGTTTTAAAGTTGATGAATTTTTTTATATATATAAAGTAAAAATATCTGCAATGCGTCTTTTGTGAGACGATTATGCTTAGTACCACCAGTAAACCATAACGTTCCAAGCTATAATGTTCCTGTAGGGAACCAACATCCTCAGTGAGGCGAATTTTTGGTCTCAAGATATGCCGATTTCAAAATGATGTTTTCTTTCGAAAAACTTTTAGTACAATGACTATTTTCAAAATTAGTTTCAGATAATCATAGTTAAAAGAACGGAAACGTATGACGAATCATTTGAATCAAAAGAGACAACAAGCATAAAGCCTAGTAGTTGACGATAAAAAAATATTAAGGGACTCAATCAAAAGAAATGGTTGTTTGTTCTCACAAAACAATTCTCTCCGGCACATAAATTTACACGATATCAAAAGATACTCAAAGGTAGGAAGTATCGCCACTTTCGATTATACTACAATGGTTTCTCCAGGAAAACCCAAAAAAATAAAGGCGTTATTTCTAAATAGGTGCGGTATGCGGTAACGTCTCATAAGTTTCTGTCAGCGACACTGGGCTATTCGTACGGATGCATAATGGGAACCGCCTTTAGGCAAATTTACGGCTAGGATCGGCTTATGAATGGGCACGGGTTGGTCATGTCCGAACTATTTTGTGGAAAATTGTTTTTAGGTAGAAAAGTAAAGTTAGTTGTTGGTTTCTTATGCTATTTTTTCCTTCTTTCTGGATTCCTTTGCTTGTTTAGGAGGTGGTTTATCATTGGTGAAACCATTTACACATTAATTTAGTGAAAAATTCGCGATTTCATAAAGGATTAGGATCTATGTAACTTGTGTTTTTAAATCTAATATCTGATATTAAAGACAAGTCGATTGGTGCTCGGTTATTAATAATACTTCCTAGCCAAGTACTTTAAAATAACTAGCTAAATATTGATATTGGTCGATAGAACAGAATCAATATATTATTTTCTAGAATTTATGCAAAAGGTGCACATCTGCCTATTTCTTTGGGAATTACAGGTGTGATGTTATGTTATTTTACATTTGAAAGGGTGAGGGTTTAAATCTATTTTTAATATATGCTTCTTAGTAATCATATTTTCTTTAGTTATAGTGAACTAAAAGCCAGGTATTGTAATACCTTTCTGAGTTTAGCTAACATCATTGTATCGATATTTATAATACATAACTTTGTATTTTTCACTATTAGAGGAGAAATAAAATCTAATGCATGTTTATGGACTCGGAAAATCAGTCATTTTAATTGGTGTAAATGTTTAGACTATAATATAATATGTTAGAAATATTTCTATTTCTTTGTGTATTTAATTTCATTTCCACTATTCCCATAACAGCAAAAAATCATAAAGAATCTGGCATCTCCTAGAACCAAAAAATCGAAAACATATGACATCCACCAATATGATTGTGGATTATAGCCCAATAACCTATAAAAGAGAGAAGGCCCAACAGTGGGAACACTGTGGCGAACCAACTAATTGTATGTGATTCCCACTGAATCTATAAGCACACCACTAAGGTGTCTAGTAGATGTCTATGGACGGCAGTTTTTTATTTAGAGCGCAGACGACTATTAGCACATAACTAGATAACAGATAGTTGGCAAGAATCTTAATCTAAATGAGTATACTAAATACAATAGTGTATTTCATGTGAACCTCCATTATTTATCTAACATTATAACCTTGTATTCTTACGCGGCCATTGTATATGCAACGAGGAAATAAACAAGGCGTCATACCGCGCCTAAAACACTAAAGGGTGATTATGAAGTCATCAAGGCTTACCTTTTTATTTTGACACAGCCTAAATCTAATAAAACAGCTAAGCCCAATAAGAATAATAAATTCTACTACCCGAAGAACCATCCTTATCTCTTATGGATGCAGCAAAGTTAGAGTAAGTTAACTTGACGAATGACTTAGTAAGTCTTATTAAGTGAATTAACTAAGTATTGAAATAGACGAGTTGGTACTTAAGACAATTAAAGCTTTTGTGATGAAGAGATAAAAACTGTTCGCCTTTAAACATTAACCGTATCTAATGTTACATTACAAAGCATGTTTTGAAGTAACGTTGAGTTTAATTTGTTCGAAATATTTTATACTCGGGCAAGTGTAGTTTTAGGTCCAGCTTAAGATGGAGGCATGAGTTTGACTCGTTTAAGAAGAACTGGTGCTTAGCAGCTTTGAATATAGACAACAGAATTAGAGATAGAGTTTTATCCAGGTTTCTGCTTATCATTTATTTGAATTTTAAAGATATAAGACTATTTATTTTTATAAAGCTATGAAACGTAGGTAATTTATCAAATCAGAAAGAGGAGATCCGCAGAAGAACAAGATCAACCGACATAGCCCAAAGAATTGCAACACTTAAGTGGCAGTGGGCCGGGCACATTGCCCGTAAGACCGATGCCCGATGGGGTCGACGGGTTCTCTAGTGGCGACGACGCACCGGAAAACGCAGCATGGGTAGGTCCCCGACAAGGTGGACCGACAACTTAGTGAAGGTTCCAGGAAACCGCTGGATGTGAGGAATATGTCCAGCAGTGGATGTTTTTGACTGAAATGATGATGATGTTTATGTGACTTAAGACCTGAATGACATATGCCGTAATTTAAAGCGTTCAAAGTCTAGTCGTAGCCTCTTTTAGGCAACAAACAAATGCCAGGAAGTTGTCAAAATATCAGGAAAGCATAATTCTTGACAAATTGGTACAGAGATCAGACTGTGAACGTTCAAAAAAATCATTATTATTATCCTTTTGAAAGCTACACATCATTAAAAATATACTTCAAACGCAAGCTTTTTATGATTACTTCCTACACATACAGATTTAAAAAAAATCATATAACAATAAATATACGTACCTACATATATGTACGATAATTGTCTATAAGCGTTCATCAAACGTTTATTTAAATATTACACAATGTTTTCGATTTTATTATTTCAGTCTGACATTGAACAACATTCAAAGTAATGTAACCTAATTGGCGTTAAACATTATTCAATCATAAATTTTCTTCAATATATATATTTTATCATTTATTAAATAAGCTAAGATGTGCACTTTTACCAGATTTCTCTCTTTGTTTTAAGTTATTAAATAACTAAAAACGTAGTAACCACTTCTACATTATATTATTATAACGCAATAGAAAACTTTTATAAGTTTTCTCGTGGGCAAGTAAAAGTTTATTGTAGTTTACTTGACCAGTTCAGTTCATTGTAATAATGTATAAAATGATACGTTTTTACAAGATTTACTTTAGTTTTGAAAAATCAATAGACGAAGTCGGTGCTGGAACTTTCAGTTAATTAGCATTCAGATTAATATTCTTAGAACAGTAATTTCCAACTTGTACCTGCCAGTTATTGATGAAGCATTTAAAGTTTACCTTTTGAAACTGAATGAATCAAAGTATATTTAATAATGATACTAGCCTACTTGTTCTATGGCAAAATTTGAATTTTATGGTAAAGCAAAACTATAACTGAAATATTACACAATATGGACTCATAAAGCAGCGTTAAATTTAAAAAAGGTTTTATTTTTCTTCTTAATTCTAAACCATTTGACATTTCATTTAAAAACAATTAAGGAACGTTTCTAAATTCAGAATTCAAATTTCGATCTGCCATAAATTTTGTTAAATTTGTGTAAAATTGTAGATTGTTACAAACAATGTAATTGCTCGTACATCACAATACAAAGTTTGAAATATATCACAATTCTCAGGCCATCCGTCATCAAGCTATTGTATCTCGCATAGATAAATAATTCAACACTGTAAAGGAAATTTGACAGCCGAATTAAAACAAAGGAATTTCGTTCTTGTTCATTTGTTGTTAGAGTTGTTATTTCGAACTGGGTTTTTATGGCCTTAAAGTTGTGGTGAGAGTCTTCATCAGAGTAGACGGGACTCGATTGAAGCTTCTAGTCTTTGTTTTATGCGCTGTTAGCCAGTTTTATTTCGAAAAGCCAGGGAGCAAATGGCAGAATAAAGACACTACATGTTTTGAAGTCACAATGGTCGTGAAACAGAATAAAACATTAATTGAGTTTATATTTCTCAGTGTTGGCACTACTCTTTTGTTTTGTCTTCATATTAAATGAGTACATATTTTCTTGTTTTTAGATTTGTGAAACGATACTTTTAATTAAGATTTCGTGTTTGTGATTAAAAACGTTATGAACAGCATTTCTCTTGCAGTTAAAAATAAAACAATGCTGTTCTCTATTTTCTCCTACGATATAATGTAGAACAATATTAAGAAAATGATGCAATAACCGATCAATCTGCTTTTTCCCAACAATTTTGGGGTTGACTTCTAGGTTAAACAGATGTAACAAAGTACTAGTATATTCCATGAAGTGGACATTTACCAACCCGCACTGGGCTAGCGTGGTAGATTACGGCCCACTCCATCCCACCGAGAGTAGGACTGTGCCCCAACAGTGGGAACATTATACGCTAATGATGATGATGATGATGGACACGATTCCCGATGGAAAATACTCTTGTGCTTCCAACTAACGACTGTCAAAAATCGAATGACAGCCATACCATTGATTTAACATACTTCCGAGGCACGGAGGTGTATGTAATAGATTTTTTTTTTAAATAATTATAAACTAGCACTTGACCGCAATCCCGCCTGATGGTAAGCAGTGATGCAATCGTTGATGGTAAAGCGCACTAGTTTATTAAGAACCTATTCACTCAGATTGAGCGAATAGGAAGGAAGACGGCAGTTGAGTGGGGTAATGCAATGTTAAACCCAACAACACGACCAACAATGCTGCGCCAAAGGGAGATTGATCGGAAGACCCTCCACGACCAAACTCCCAACACAACAACATTTGGCGCATCGTACCCGGCACACATCGCAACACAACTGCTCAGACCCGTCCTCCGTACGGCTTCACCAGACGTCATGGCGGAACACGACAAATCGCTTGGCGGCAAGGCTTTGTCTGGTGGGTGGTAACTTCTGCCGGCGGCCGGTGTTATGCACGGATCGCGGCAAAAGTAACTTAACTTCAGATTGAACCGTACAACTGTTATATTAGCCACGAACCACAAATTCTTAATTTAGAAACCTTCATTGCCTATGTTTAAATTGGTTGAAAAGAAAAAATGAAATCGTGCTCAAATTCTAGGATTGAAATAAGAAATAATCGTGTGAAACAAATGTTTAAATTAATTTGGACTAAAATATCATCTCTTCTAATGCTGCATCGCGTTAAAAAATATGGCCCTCATTAGATACCGCTGTTGTAATGTCTATTTATGCAAGGTTTAGTCTGCAAAATGGTCTCGAAACCAATTTGGAATAGAAGGAATAAGCTTAAAGCGATAGCAATTACCACTGGGAATACGATAAAGAGTATAAGAGTATTCAATGTGTTTAAAAAATCAAAGATCGAAGGTCAATACAGACCTTAGCGGGCACGGCAATGTTTCCATTCCTGATATAGGCCAAGGTAGATGTCAAATGTCTTCAAATTATTGATTTTAAGACGTTCCAGTTTCCGTTCCTTGTAAATCCTTCAACGTTTTGAGAGCTTAACTTAAGTTCCTGTGTCCCCTAGATGGGGCAGAGGGCATCCAAGTGAACCGCCACTCCGTTCGGTCTTAAGCTTCGCGTTTTATTTCGTTCCAGGTCTTCCCTATGTTCTTCACTTCTGTGATGACCGTTCGGCGCCAGGTCTACTTAGGGTGGTCACGTTTACGCTTATCTAGGGGATTCCAGTCTAAGGCTGGCTTTGATACCTTCGGAGCGTTGAACGTAAATTATTTATATAAACAAAGTACAGCGCCTATCTGAGTCCAAATATACGACCGACTCATAAGTCTGGTAGATACCAGTAGACCACCACTTCTTATAAAAAAAGTGTCATAACTGAACGGCCCTCGTCACTTAATTATGACGCTCGATTATTGACGCTTTGCTAGAAGCAGTGAAAATCTGTCACTTTCATGAGTATTTAAAGTTAAGGCCAAAAAACCTTTTGTATTTGTACAGCTGTTATTGTATGACCGCTCATCCTTTTACTAAGAAACCAAATCTGAAGAAAATATTTGTGGTGGACAAATAAGCTATCGATTACCTAGACCTACTCATGTGTATAAAATCTAGGGTAAGGTACTTTCATAATATTTGAAATATTTATAATTTATGTCCGACACCTGCTACGAGAACTGGTTTAAAGTGCGCCACTTTAACCAAAAAAGAGTTATTGGAAAGACTTGGTGGAAGCTTTTGCCCAGCCGTGGCAATGGTCAAACAAAAAAACTTAACGTAATTCAGCGTTCATATATATATATATACCTTCTCCCCTCTATTCCTAAACGTTACTTGAAGTTAACTAGTGATTAGTGACTTTTAACCATAATTTTTTTACGTTTTAACGTCACTTAACTTTAATTATCACTTATGAATAAACACCATAGTATTTAAGGGGTTTATTCATAAACAACGATTAAAGTTAAGTGACGTGCAAACGTCAAATATGTATGGTTAAAAGTCATTAATTACTAGTTAACTTAAAGCAACGTTTATGAATAAAGGGGATTATCTCTAATCTTCAATCACGAGTTGTTTGTCAAAAAGGACCAAAGTTTAGTTGTTAATATAAAATTGAATTGAGTTACAGACCTCCAATCGTCCACAGGTTAAGTAAAAAAAAAGTATTAAACAATGATCATGTAATGTAACAAAATAAGGCATGGCCTCTATCAATCCAATATATTTTCGTCTTTTTCATCACCGCTACTAACGGTAGAATGTCTCTTTGTCTGGACCCCAAGTCGAGAGCACGGTTCTTGTAGTGTGAAATAACTCACATACTCCAAAACTACAAATAGACTAAACAAGTTACCGCCCAAACAAACTCAAACAAAGACACGTAAATAAAAGCACAAACGAATCCCATACCCGCCGCGCGTCTCTCGGACCACACCTCGGGGTTTACCGCCTCCCCAAAGCCTCGCGAACTAATAAACGAGTGACACTAATTGGTGTTGAGCTTCCCCGTCTTTGTGGACGACCACTCACAATGAAAATTCTTTAAAAAATCTCTCGAAATACCTCTCTGCCGTATTTCTTACGCCATTTATTAAAGGCCAGAATATTACACGTAGAGAGCTTGTCTTTACATTTTTTTTTTGTAAAGAAATTTGCGATGAGACCAATTTTAGGCCATGAATGGGAGTAATTGACATTTTTTTCTCGACGCCATTATGCTTTTGTATACGTAATATTGGATTAGGTTCAATGAAGTGCTACGCAGTACGATAATATGTTTTAATCTTAAGTCTGTCTGAATCTTTGAAAATGTATTTAGTTTTTTCTGTAGCTAAAAGCAATTTCCAACACACGTAAAAATTACAAAAATGTAATAATATTATATAATTCCATAATAAAGGACTTTGAAGATTATCTTACCTGAAGACTGAATAAGGTAGTACCTAAGCTCCTTGAGAACTCCCACACAAAAGAAGGTAATGTTTTATTTATCTTCTATTAATTATTCGGTGATTTAACTGTTCTAATATACTTCAATGAGAAGGTAAGTCTTTTTATACCGGCTTCGTTTTGAAGGTCGTATCTTGTTTTAAAGTCGAGAGATAGATTGATTGTTAAAGACAAGCCACGATTACAGCCAGGTTGCATTAGTATCTAGGAGGCTTTTACTAAAACGATTTCTTCTCCAGCGCGTTGTTTTATTCCATATTCAAGATTTTGGTAAATTTCCTACACCATGTTTCTCTGTGCATCTGTTTGTCTGAACGTGATAAAGTCAGAAACCATCAAATGGATATTCATAAGGTTTTCATCAATGAACGGAAAGTTTAAGTATGGTTGGTTTAAAGTGGTAGTATGGTTGGATTTATTTATTAAAAGTACGGTATTGTGTAAATTGGTTGAAAGATTGTGATGTTTGTTAAAGATTTCGAGGAGAGTTATGCCGACTGGGAGCTTTACTGGCCAACACTAGCGCGCAGCGCCGCGTGTCCCAATATCATTCCCCTTGGAAAGATCTATTAAACGTATTGGTATGTTTCCGTTGGATAATGTCAGACTTCCATGCAAACGAAGCCGTGGGATAGATACAGTTTTTGCTTACATCTTAGTGCAATGCCAAAATAATCATGTAATGTTGTACAATACAATATAAATAGTGCGTTTATATTTAGAAAGAACACATATAACGTGTTTTGATCACGCCCAAAGCCCCAAGGCATTAGACCTCCTTTCTTTGTACCTTTTTTTGTGTATAAATTGCATTTAGATGCCGACTAGTGTTGACGAAAATAAACATAACAAACACATTCGTATGTACGTATTTTTATGGTGTTTTTTGTTACTTTAAACATTAAAATGAGACAATCATTTTTATGTTTGATATGTCAAAGGTAACTGAATCATCATCATCGTTAATCCTTCAATTTATTTGTAATCGAAGTAATTGTAATGTCTTCTATAGTTGCGTATTAGTCATAATTTTGGTAGATACGTAACTTCTAAACATATTATCTGAATGATAGTTATTCGATCATCGTATATTTGGTCTTCCTCAACGTAATTGAATGTAACTGGAAATAAACTTCGGCTCCTTGTCGATTGTCCATGATAAATCAGAATTCATATCGATTGACAGATTTCTATTTCCTGTGTCAATGAATAGAGCAAAGGCCTCATGAGCTACAGTCAGCCATTTTGAAATGGAATCAATGTTATTTGGCAAAGCTTTAATATAGTTTGTGACCTCCGCCCTTTGTAAGCTTTATTTGTTAAACCGTTTTGTATAGACTTGTCTGTCAACAAGGTTCCATTAGTGATCCATACAACTGACGACCATGCCTACACATATCAAAAAAACCGTAGTTTTCAAGGCAAGCAATACATATGTGTTCAAAGGGCCTAAGTGAAACGCTAAGTATTCTATAAAATACAGATGATTTTTCAATATAATATCATGGCATGTAGTGGTATTTTTATATAGACTTAATTGTAAATATGATTGTATAATACTTATATAGTTTCGCGGGCTTTTTCCCGCGGTTCCACCACGTGCCGATGCCGATGCCGAATAATATTCCACGAGAACGTTCAACCGGATTTAAAAGTGCCCTAAGTGGTAATTCGGATCATAAAATTTAAATTATGGCAAATGTGTTACATTCAATCGTTTTAACTTCATCATCATCAACATTTTTATCGTCACACTGCTAGTCACAGGTCTCCTCTCATATAGTGAAGGAATGAGAGTTATCACCACGCTTGTTCTATGCGGGTTGGTGATTTTAGACTTAAAGTCCAAGTTTCCTCAAGATGTTTTCCTTCACCTTATAATCATTAATTAGTGTCAAAGTATACTTAGATAGTACATATAACTTAGAAAAGTTACATTAATACTTGCCTAACCCGGAATCGAACACGCACAATCATACTTGAGAGGCTGGTGTTTTCAGCACTAGGCCACCATGACTATAATTTTCAATTCAGTTAAAACGTCTAAAAGTAAAAAAATCTAAAAAAGATATTTTTGTCTTCCTTACTATATGATATGTATAATAATTTATAAAATACAGATTCGAATTTTAAAAATAATGAAACTGGTATTTGTGCTGGTTGGTATTTTATGAAGGTATGTATATGCGTCGATTGTATTTTAGATTGTGTAAATTAAAAATATTGAAATTGGTAGAATATCCTACTAATAATGTTAAGAAAACCCTGTCCGACCCATAAGGATAATAAAGGTTAGGTAAACACATGACCAAATATAATATAAAATTTTACGTAATCATCATAGTACCAATACAAATGAATTTAGAAATAATCTTTTTTTCCCGCTAATTAATTCCAACATCCCCGAAATTTGGTAATTTTTAAAAAAGTGACAACACCGGTATTATTATGAGTGAATAGCGATGCGACCACGTGCCGCGTGCCCTGCCGCCCGCCGCCTGCGGAAGGGTGCTATAACGCACATTTATTAAGTTACCTCTTTTTGCGAAATAATATTTATTTTTTTAGGGGGATTTTTTTTTTAAGTTTAGCCCGGTTTTGTATCGATTAGTAGAATCAGTTATCGATACCTAACAACACCTTCACGGGTCGGACAGGGTTTTCTTAACATACTGTATAAATAGGAAAGTTTGTGAGTATGGATGGAAATTTGTTACTCTTTCACGCAAAACTACCAATTGAATTTAGATGAAATTTTGCACATAGTTTATAACCAGGAAAAATACTTAGGATACCTTTTATCTCGATATTCCCGCGGAATCAAAAGTTTCGCGGGTGAAACCGCGGAGCGCAGTTATTACTACATAATATATCATAGCATAAAAACCAAATGTTACATATTGAAATTGAAAAACAAACTTAATATTTTGAAAGTACTACATGCTCTGCAATTAAAAAGATTCGTAGCCAACTGAATACAAAATTTTCTATTCCAACAACTAGATTCTCAAATTACATATCATGTACTGAACAAACCCATTTTTAAATATTTAATTAACTGTTAAGTTATTTACTTCACTATCACTACACCGAGACAGAATCACTTCCAAACTCAATACATGCTTCTTTTAGTTTTTATTAACGAAACCGATTAGTATGTATAATCATAAATTAATAACTTCAAAATCTTTTCAATCAACTACTTTCACAAATCTGACATCATTGACTGACCAAATCACTAATACCTAATAACACGAACTCAAGTCATCATTTTTACCTCATGGTCATTATCATGTCAGCCACAGGAAGTCCACTGCTGGACATAGACATTCTCCAAAGATTTCTAAAAAGACCGGTTGGACGCGGCCTGCATCCAGCGCTTTCCTACGATTTTGGTCATGTGATACGAACACCTAGTCATTTTTACCTGACTATTTCCATCCACTGTATTGACCCATTACATTCGACTCTGGAAATTGTAATCTACTCTAGCTGACTAATTTAGGCAATATTACTAATGACAGCCAGAGAGAACGTGCGGCACAGCTAGATCTGTATCCGTAATGGTTTAGGACTATGAATAGATAGACGCTGACTGACTCTGATATAGGATATACAGACGGCCGAACAATAGGATAGATATCTATAAGTATAGATAAAGTCACGTGCGGTATATCTAGGTACCTAACGTTTCATGAATCAATATACTGATTTAATGACCTGTTATAATATGAGCACGTTTAAAATATATGTAATTTATAATTTTACTTGATTTTAGAAGTCAAGAGTTTAACACATGCGGATAGAGAAAAAAAAAAAAAACATGTTGTAAATATAAATTTACACATGGGAAAAGTCCTGAAAAACTAAGTTAGGGAGTGGACGCGAAATGATGTAAATAAATAAATTAGAAATTGTGTAGACTGCCAAGGATCAAGGACAAGAGACGGAGTAGGTATACCTATAAATTACTGCATACCTCAATTTTGTCAGAACATAAGTACATAAATAACCTATTGCACTATACAACGAACAAAAAATTAGTAAAGTAAATATAAATTCCTCACCTCTGAAAATCCCAACACGTACGAACCACTTCACACAAACCCACAGAATAAATACTTAGAAAAAAAGGAGCAAGTTCGGACAGCGATGCAACGAATTCGTAAAGTTGAAGTCGGCAGGGGAGCGAACGCGCGTGCTTCCCTTATCGGGTGCGAAATGACAACTGGGCTATACGACGCGGGGCGTGGACTCCCAAAACTAGAGGGGAGTGGACGCGTTTAGGGGCTGTAATGGACAACCAAGGTAACGTAAATAATTTAGAATGAACTCCGGACAGATAAGAAGATTTGCTATGCTTTTCTGAATATTATGACAAAATAACATTCTTAATACTCTCCTTCAATATTGGTAGTGAAAAAAAGCTTGACAAAAAATATAGAGATATTAATTGTTCGATCTCGTCCTCAGAAATGTTCCTTTTTTATCAAGTGTTGAAAGTTTTGGGTTGTTAAAAGCTTTGGATTGTTTAATAGCAAACGTGTCTGTTACTTTCAGCTGTTACACTTTAGGGTGAAAGAATTTATTTACTAAGGATATTTTATTGAGACGTAAACTGCCATAGGCATATGTATATTGAATCTTCTTTGTAACATAAAATCGTATGATCAAAAATTAATAGAAAAGTAAGGAGCTCATTGGACGTCAAAAAAATTGTCCGTCAATGGGATGAGTACCCATTAAGCTGCCAGCTACCACGTTGGATAACAGTGCTGATTCTTTAGGTTAAAACAGGCCAACGCTTGTTTATTTGGATTAAATCTCCATTGAGGAAAATAATCAGAATCTTCACTCGCCATTAAATAAATCATTCTCAACCAAGATCTTAGCCACGATTTATTTAGTGCCCGTAAAAAGAAACACGGCACAAATAATTAAGTTCCTCATCTCGGATCCTAAGTAAACAAATCAGTTCATATATGCTTAAGGCCTGATGACCGGCAAATTATCCGAGAAACATGTTCCAACGTTTGCCAGGAAAATAGTAGATAATATATCCTGGAGGCCACATGATTAGTGGGATTTATTAGTGACTATGCTTTCGACTACCGCTACTAATGATGTCCCTTGAGAGGTTTACGGAGCGTTCTAGTAAGATTTTGTACCTGGCAGGAATACCTTTGGACATCGGCGTAATCTTCGATCCGCTGGAGTGACAGGTAAGTAATACTGTTGTAATATTACCGCAGTAACCGTCAGAGAGGACAAAGTGAAGGAAGCTCAGTCAGAAGTAAATAATTATGCTGATAGTGAACAAGAACTATTTCATCAATTTGCTAGCTACATATAGTGAATGTTTGGATACGCATAGCATTTTCAGCCTATAATTTACGCATTACTTAGACACAGGCCTCCTTTCAGTCAAAGTTGGCCGTAATCAACCATGCAGGGCCAGTACAGGTTGCTAGATGCCAAATGTCTTTAAAATTTTTTATTATAAGAAATATTGGTTTCTTTAAGATGTTTCCTTTACCGTTATGAGAGCATTAGTGATAAAATAATTCAGACAAAGTGATGCGCATAATCTGGATTCTAATCTATGATCTACAACTTCTAAGTCACAGCTGTTACCTCTTGGCCACCCCTGCTCATTGACTATACGACTGAATAAATTAATCAACTCGTCAAAAGGATGAATACCATCGTCTTTCTTTTCAAATATCTGAGAATCAGCTGTCAAAAAAAAAGCTTGGCAAAGTCTTGCCGTCAAGCGATTTGTCGTGTTCCGGCATGATGTCTGAGCAGTTGTGTTGCGATGTGTGCCGGGTACGATACGCCAAATATTGTTGTGTTGGGAGTTTGGTCGTGGAGGGTCTTCAGATCAATCTCCCTTTGGCACACACACATTGCATCACCTCGCTCAACTGCCGTCTTCCTTCCTATTCGCTCAGTTTTTCCGAGTGAATAGGCTCTTAATAAACTAGCGCGCTTTACCATCAACGATCGCATCACTGCTTACCATCAGGCGGGATTGCGGTCAAGCGCTAGTTTATAATTATTAAAAAAAAAAGACGTGTGGCACTCGGGGACTGCCGCGGTAAAGCTATTGCATAGCATTTTGTATCAATTTATGCAATTATAATTATTTATTTATTTTATTTATGCAGTATTTCTTTTTCTTTGATATTAATTCAAGTTACACTTTTTGAGCGTGGTGACCGATAAGAACTCACTCGAGTCAGTAAGCATGTAAAATGAGAAAACTAACATAGAACGATCCGTGTGAGAACTAAACGATCACTATTACACAACAACACTGATACCTTTGAGAAAGCGGACTTCCTCTACAATAGGGCAATTCCTCCGTAAGGTCTGTCTATGCTATTACTTATAATCTCTGTCATTGTGTGCTGTTTCGGTGCAATCGCAAGACCGACCGGGCACTGAGGGGCAGGCAAGACAGCTATAGTATCCTTATGACTCCACCAACTGGTATTTCGTTGACTCGGAAACGGCGCACAGGGAGCACCACGAAATATACTCAAAGACTCCGAGGTTCTTTTTCAATATACCCCACTGTTTTGTCGTGGTGGCCTAGTGGTTAAAACACCAGCCTCTCAAGTATGAGTGCGCGGGTTCGATTCCAGGTCAGGCAAGTACCAATGTAACTTTTCTAAAGTTGTATGTACTTTCTAAGTATATCTTGGACACCAATGACTGAAGACGAAGGAAAACATCTTGAAGAAACCTGGGCTTTATAAGTCTGAAATCGCCAACCCGCATTGAGCAAGCGTGGTGATTACGCTCAATCCTTCTCTGTATGAGAGGAGATCTGTGCCCAGCAGTGGGACGATAAAAAGGTTGGTGATGATGAACGGCGTCGGTGTCGAATTATTTGTTATCAATTTAATATTTTCGAGCTGATCTTTAGTAACATAATCACTTCTGATTGCGTTAACATCTGACCGTAGAATTAATAAATCCTTCATCAACTTCTTTACGTACGTTCTACGTAGTCAAAGCAAACTGGTGGCAATTTGTGAAGGTCATATGCCACAAAAACTGGGATTGTTCGGGATCCGTGATTTTAAACACCGTAATCGTATATTTTAGGTCTTTCTGCTTTTTGTTCTTACGCCTCGATACATGTTTTTGTCTTGTCTTCGTAGAAACAAACAATAACTTTTTTGCCTTATCAATATCTTCCTCAGAAAAAGCCGACGAGCATATTTTTATTAAACTTTCGTTGTTTCGTTTCGGAGATAACAATATTACAACTCGTACACTTAAATGTACTCGTATTAACATTGTTCACCGACATCTTTCTGTAATATTTTATTTAATAAAAACTTCAACTTCAACTCTTGATCTGGTTCCTGTGGGTAGATACCACAAATTTTGCCAATAACACGTGTAACAAATTATAGAAATTCTTTAAAAAAATATTTCACAATAATGGCGGATATCACCAATAACAGTTGAAAAAACGGCCGCGTGAGCACTTTTTACTCTATAAAATCACGCGCTTTTATTTAGTAAACAACACTATAAATAATTTAAAAGTCCAATGAAAAATTAGCGTGACATTCATCTTAGCTTTTCCGTTAAAAAAAAAGCTATTTTATAAAAACACTACTAAATTAATTTGAATAAAAGTACTTAATAATTAATTATATGAAAAGTTTTTAAGGTAGCCATGACAACGTCGATGACGTCTATGACATATCTCTATAGAAGACCTATTTCAGAGAGAAAATTAATCGCAAGTTTAGCACATCGCGACTATCAGTAACATGGCAAGTGTGTAGAACTGAGTTCGCGCCCTGCAATATGCATGCTCTTTTTGAAAATCTATAAATTGTTTTCAAAAGATGTAGTCGCACGCACACAAACATACCGTGCCGAAGACTGCCGAACTGAAACGACGTTAGACGATGTACGGCCTTCAAGCCACACCTCCGTGCCCGTCGGAGTGGGGAGCGTGAGGTTTTTTCGTTACGGAATTTCTGGATTCGGTCCCCGCGCTCAAGGCCCGCGATAGAAGCTATGCAATAGCTTAAAAACTTTTTTGAAGATAGATTGACCGCTATTACGCTTGATAGTAAGCAGTGATGCAATCGATGATGGTACAGCGTGCTACTTTATTAAGAGCCTTTGCTTCAGCCAACTAAGTGTCTATTTTAACCGAATTAAAGTTCGCGTTCTTAACGTCAACTTTAAGGCTGACCACACCTTTACTGGTATAAAAAACTAGACATATACAGCAGACATGCGGCTCCCTGGCCCCCGAACCTCCGGGTCTCAGAGCCAGGTTGGACAGAACGTCAACGTAGTTTACAATATATTTTGCTGACGTACGCCTGTAGGTAGATGCATCCAACGGCAATTGAACGAACGCCACCACATGAATGGAATAAGCTGTCTGTATATTTTGGTCTTCTGTGGAAGAATGTATGCGAGAGAGTCGACTGTTCCATGTTAGTTTACAGTAGTTTTAATAATAATAACCACAGTCTCACCTGATGGTAGCAGTGATGCGATCGTTGATGGTTAAGCGCGCTAGTTTATTAAGAGCCTATTCACTCTAGCCTTGATATGTTTGTTTCTATGTTAATTGATGTTATTGGTACTGTACCATTTTAATTAACTATGAACTCTTTCTTGGAGCTTTGTTGTTCATTCTGTGGTCTTTTGTAATTGAAGAAGTAGGTACACCTACTGAATATACTCTGTTATCCACAAATTTTATATACATAATGTATTTAGTATTAGTTTGTGTTTGAAGTACTAACACTAAATAAATTATTGATAAGCTGTAATAATAATATAGGCATGACGATACCAAATTATATTAGCCAAACTACAACCACTTTCTCTAATAACGTAACTTTATGACTAAACAGCATAATAAAATTGAATACAATATCCTTTCGGCATAGAATTAATCAAATAATGCCATGTTTGCTAGGAGGCGGGCATATAGATTGTTTAATAACATTATAGAAAGCAGGTGGTGTTTGTGACTCATCCGTTTATGACGGCGCTTTAGGGTTGGCTCGTGACGTCATGCAGATGTTTATGGACTTTTTATACCATTTAATATTTTCGTTGGAACTGTCTGGAAATTAGAGAAAAAGTCAGTATATACTACATGATACTGAAACCCAATAATAAAAAATATTTCATTACTTACTAAAAAAAAAATACTGTTCCATGTTTTGACAGCGTTGGTGATGCATTTTTTATGAAAGTGCTGGTCTTGCGATAACCCGTTAATTAACATTTTCTATGCTAGAAATCATGGTTCTGTCTAGAGTCATATCCATTCAGTTCCTGCACTTCTATAACCAACAACCCACCTCCCTCCTATAACCGAGTATAAGTGGCTGCCTGGCATATCGTTAAAATTATTATTTTTAAACCGTTTCTGTCCGTAAGTGCTAAACACCTCTAATCTCTACAGTGATAGCTCTTTCACGTGCTTAAAGATCTATCATCATTATCATCATCATCAACCTTTTTCGGCCCAATACTGGGCACAGATCTCCTCTCATACAGAGATGTATTGAGTGTAATCACCACGCTTGCTCAATGCGGGTTGGCGATTTCAGACTTAAAGTCCAAGTTTCTTCAAGATGTTTTCCTTCACCTTGTAATCAGTCACTGGTGTCCAAGATACTTAGAAAGTACATATAACTGAGAAAAGTTTTTATTTTTGACACCACTACTTAAAGATCTATACTTTAGTCTTTTCCTGTACAAGTGTTCCGAGCTGTATCAAAACAGTAGCTTTTCTAACTTAATCTTTATTTTAATTTAGCTACAAAATCCGTTCCCTAATAAATATATCGACGTGACATCCCTAACATGTAGACCTACATCAAGGGTAAGTGTATCTAAACAATGGATATTTTGGCTTGATTTGATTGCCTTTATCTTCCAAATTATCAGAATTATGAAGCAGAACTCAAAAGGTAATCTAATGAACTGCATACTCTATCGTATGGAATCATTGTTTAATGTTGCAGCTGACCGTAGTATCTCATTACGCTTCGTTGGAACATACTGGAAGGGCCTCGAAAGCTATAATTTTAGTTCGAGTGTTTTTTTTTTATTAAAAATGATAATATTTCCTTAGCAAAAGTTTTGAACATCAGCTGTCGACATCTCATGTAGGTACCTACATAAGACATGTACCATAACACAAAGTATAGCAAACCAACATAATATATAAAATATTAAGGGTAATTACATAAAATATTCACAAGCTTTCGTTGCAGGAATTCAAAAGACTTGTGAAGGAACAATTCTTGTCGTTGTGAATGTGATCTTGTTCGACAATTTTTGCTTGATTGCTTTGCTTACCTATTATATTCAGTATGTATGTATTTCTTTGTGGGTGTATAATTTTGGTTGTGTAAATATCTTTGTACCTATTTTAGTATATTGTATTTATAGTATTTGCACTAACGATAGTCTATTTATGATTTAGAAGAATCTCTAACCATTCTTTGGTTGCCTGGAAAAGATTACATTAGCGATAAGGCCGCCAATTACATATTTTCTTACGTTTGTTGAATGTATTTTAATCAATGTACGAGTATGTTTTTGGTGTACAATAAAGAGGATAAAACTAAATAAATAAAAACAAACTCAAAATATTAAACCAACATTGCAAACAAAAAAATATTAAGAAATTACTCTTAACATTTAATAAAACTAAAAGGCATAATCTGTCCGATTAAAACATAGTTAATTAAATTAAGAATATAAAAACTTGTATAAAAATATCAAGATCTAACTACCCATGTTTGCAAGCCAATAAATGATTTTGATTTGGTTTGATTGATTTGATTTGAGCTCAATGAATGTGCGCGTAAACTTTTGCAATTTTGATCTGAACCCGTTGTAACCCTATCACTTATTTTCCACTTTTCTATCATCACTCCTCAGTGTACGCACCCTAAAATACTAATAAACAGTTAGTTTATTCACACCAAATGTACCATTTCTAGTTCGTAACAATTCAACAATGATAGTGTCTTTATTTAGTCTTGTCCGAAATCCTACGCCAAATTTCCTCTTTTGAAGCAAGCAGAGCGTCAAGTAGTCACGCACAGGTAGAATTCATTCCCTTTTAGGACGTCAGTAGTGTAAATGTATGTCCAAGTCACGTCCACTAGCATTTTAAGCTAAAATAGCTGCAACTTCTTGTATATTTTAGGATGAATAAATACTTATTATATTTACTTTTGTTTTATCGGTTTTCTGATAACCAAGACTATAACTGCATATAACTTTAATTTATATGTATATTGGGCCCCTCTAGTTTTGGTTCACTAAAATCATCAACATCATCTCCGCTTTTACATAGTCTCTTTTGCATCCGCGGCTTTCACGTTGTAGCCCAGGGTCAACTAAAATCTATATACCTAATGAAATCGTAACGATGATAAAACTGTGTCTGGGAACAGTTCTAATACCAAAAATATAGGTTTGGTTTTTATTGGATTTTCTTCCCGTATATCTAACTGTTGTACACATATAATATGATTGAAGGAAAAATCACCGAAACAATTTGGATTACATTTGGCACACTGACAGATGATAATATGGAATGTCATAAAGGTACTTTTAATCCCTGTAGTACGTACTTAGGATATTTTCCGACATCTACGGGTAAAAGCCACGAGCGATAAAAAATAAGTGAGTGATTTAAATATCCAGTCAAACCAAAGTACTTAATATCAATTCACAGAAGTTTGCTGGTAGAAATATTAAAGGAAATAAGCGTAACAATTTTTATAATGAGGCAATTAAAAGGCTTTAAATTGTTAACAGTTTACATAATGATCTAAAGCCTCGAAAGCTGCAACAGAAAAAGCAAGTGTCAATTTGCCAACCACATGTACTGTCAGGGAATTAATGGCTCCTGAAGCGGACGACATCTCAATAGGAAACCGCATACCAGCAAATGAAGTTTTGGACGTTCTTAACCAGATAACGTATCGCCAAGTAAATTATTGGACAGACTACATGCCAAATTAGACTTTAAATTCACGTAAAATTTACAGGAATTGATTTTAACTGTGTTCTTGGTATATCGTTTTTAAATAAACACAACCAGCTTAGTCTCAAGCTAATTTATAACTGCCGGTACTTACATTATAAAAAGTAGATGTTATAAAGTAAGTGCTTATACAATTCAGTTCTCATTATTATCTTTGTTGAAAGGATTTTTTATTAGCTTCACAAAATCTTGTGTATCTTTTTCGTCTTCTTTACGAGCTTCAAAGACAGCTAAGTTTCATAAGATTTAGGGTAAACATTTATACCCTAAATTTTATAAAACTCAGCTGTCTTTATTCTAAGATCTACAGTTCTGATTGTACGATTATCATCCGTTTCGCGTCTACCCTCTCTTTCCTCGTTTTCATCTAGTCAATTAGGTTAATTAATTTAATTCACAAGAGCCGCATCTAATTCCGCAAGTACTGCAATAAACAACACAGGTATATTATGCCCTGTAAGGAGGTTGGCCTTTTGTCTCAGTAAATGTTCTATAATAAGATCTTAATGCCAGTTTTATGAGGATCCTTCCAACTACACTTCTTATTGTGTGCAGGAACAATGAACCTTTAATAGTTGTTGAGTATTAGCTCCGCCTCGTCGTGTTTAGCGTCCGTCTCTTTTGTTGGTGTTTTACCTGGCTTCATTTTATTTCTGTATTGCTTTTGTTTGGCTTTTTATATTATAACTGTGTTATTGGTTCAGGGATCCAGTTGAGGGGAAAGACCCACATCAGTGAACGTTGTTGATTTATTTTAATTTCGATACAATGTTCGAAGATTTATTATGTGAATTGCACTGAGTCATGTTTGTTGTGAGCTCGCTTATTGGTTTATTTCGATTGGTTACTTTTATTTAAATCAGATTTGATTTCATTGTAGCCGTCGGTTAAAATTGTAAATTTATTTTGAGCGGTGGTGCAGTGGTTGAGTGTTTGACTACTGTGCTGCATCTCGCGGGTTTGATGCACGGACCAAATATTTGTATGACCTACGTGACCTCCGAGTCTGGCGACGCACCCACGATGCAGGAGAAACTCCTAGAGTGGGGCAAAGTGTTGTAAAAAAAAACTGTCTGCATTTGAGCTGGGGTTTCCTTTTCTAGGTGATTCTAAGACATGTCAGTTTCGTCATGATGTAGATTCCAGTATTTGATTACTTCTACCGGTATTAATTTCCCTGTATCCGTCATAAACATACTTACTATGTATTTTCAATTTTAACAAGAAGAAAACATATTCTTTCATATTACATTTCTAGGAAATTCTTCAATTACCAAATTTCAGAAATGTAATTCAGTTACAAAACCCGTGACAAAAACAAACAACAAAAGAGTTATGTGCTAAAACGCATTGTCCTTTGCACTCCAAGTCACAAAGCGCTTTTATTACTGAACTGCACGCAAAGAACTTATTGTTTGGCACTCGAAAAGTCGGAATTCCATTGTGTTCTTGAAAGATAGTTTGCGGAAATTTTATTGTTTTCTTAAGGATTTTACTACAGAATTTCATTGTTGGATAGTTAAGCTGAGCTATTCGCAACTACTTGTTTTCTGTGTGATCAAAATTTCGATTACTTTTGCTTTAAAGCTTCCAATGTCTGGGCAAAGGCCCCGATTTCCTTGTCCACAAGCTAAACCAATTTTAAGTCAAATCCATCCTTTTCTTTCTATTTCATTAACAAAAGGGTAGAAGATAATATATTAGTTTACTCCTGTTTGCTTCCACTGTTGGAACATAGGCCTCCTCATAGTGTGGGTAATCCATAATCCATGACGAGGACCCGGTGTGAAAAATTATTTCACTATCAACTGATAGTGAAATAATTTTTCGAACTTTTTGATTATAGTATATTTTTAATAATTATAAGCTAATGCTTGACCGCAATTCCGCATGATAGTAAGCAGTGATGTAATCGTTGATGATTAAGCGCACTAGTTTGATAAGGGCTTATTTATTCAATTTTTTGAGTGAACAGGAAGGAAGAAGGCAGTTGAGCGATGTTGTGCAATGTTTAACCCAGAGGGAGATTGATCTGGAGACCCTCCACGACCAAACTCCCCTTCATGTACTTAATTACCTCAAAAATCCTACACTATGCTATTTACATTATTCTATATATGGAGCTATACATAAATAACCTATACAAACAGGAAAATACATTTTTCTGAAATTGGAAATGACTTGTGCAAGAACTTCATTAAATCGAGTGCCCATGACATGATAATAAAAAAAATCTAGCCCCAACAAATAAGGTAAGATGAGGGGAACGTATAAAGGGCTTCATAGGTAGAATCAAGAGGCTAAGTCATTGCTTTCAAGGGTCATTACGGGGCCCTTTCCCCTTTTGTCGATATATTAACATACGACTGGGTATCACACTAATAGGATTTTCTCACTGTTTTTATTGAACTATTTATTTTGTGTAAATAATAACGTCAAGATTTATTTAAAAAGAGGAGACTTAAAGACAACAAGACAACTTACCTCAACCAAAAAGAATGCTGTAGGTTTATTTGCTTTTACGTAGGTAAAATAACGTCAGCATGAAAACCATTTTTAAATGGACGATGGTGTAATTTCAAAAGTCCGAAATTATCTAGTACTTTAACAGAAAATACTTTTTTTTTTTAATTTTTTCAAATTTTACTCGGTGGTAGACCATAATATGAAACATTTGCTACCGGCAGAAGTTACCAACCACCAGATAAAGTCATACCGCCAAGCGTGTTCGTGTTCCGTCGTGTAAGCTGTACGGAGGACGGGTAGATATGAGCAGTTGTGTTGCAATATGTGCTGGGTACGATGCACCAAATGTTGTTGTGTCTGAAGTTTGGTCATGGAGAGTCTCCAGATCAACCTCATCTCGCTCAACTGCCGTCTTCCTTTATATTCACTCGGTTTGTTTTTTGAGCGAATAGGCTCTTAGTAAACAAGCGCGCTTTACCATCAACGATTGCATCACTCCTATCATCAGGTAGGATTGCGGTCAAGCATTACTTCATAATTTAAAAACAAAAAGATATTCGAATTTTACAAACTAAACTAAA
The DNA here is from genome assembly GCA_037179545.1 of Sesamia inferens. NCBI lineage: Eukaryota > Metazoa > Arthropoda > Insecta > Lepidoptera > Noctuidae > Sesamia > Sesamia inferens. Next base: position 8,339,546 of record CM073929.1, on the reverse strand, counting down.
ACATATTTATTTATTTATTAAAACTTTATGCACAAAGAAAAACATTGCACAATTACGGACTTAATGCCTTAGGCATTTTCTACCAGTCTACCTTAAGTTGATACAGAGACAGACACATGGACAGAGACATGGTAGGTGCAAAGATATTAAAGTTAAAAGAGAAAAAAATATTATAATAAATACATACCAAATATAAATAGTAGAGATAGATAAAAAATTATAGATAGAAAAAAGAATAAATTACATGTGGGATGAATCTGCCAATTTCTTGCGTAAATATTCCCGAGCTTTAATTTTAAATGTGTACCGACTGGTCAACGTAATGATATTCTGAGGGAGATCTTATCTTGTTGATAGATTTCTGTCAATCATGTCTAATTTATTTCGATACTAGTCTTACATGCAGACCTTTTCTTTCGACGTTCGACAAATCTATAATAGCCTAAATACAAGCTTTATGTCCAGATACCCCAATAGTAACCGGAAACTTCCTCACTGTATTAACAACCACTCTCAAACATCACGCTATTACAATAGGGTACCGAACAAAAGTCGTGGCCATAATCAGACGGGTCTTAGCCCACCCATTAATGCGAAATATCTTTTCAGAGGGGCAGTAAAAAAATCAAAATATGTTATTAGAAATCTGTTCGTCCCCTAGTTATGAAATTATGTTAATGTTGAACTATCCTTAGAGCAATTTTATACTGTAATGCTGCCATATAAGGTTGGTTACGGAATGTTTAACTGCACAAAAGAACGTCACGGTGTTATGGTTCTTTTGATAAAGAGATTATTATGAGAAAAATCTCCCATGGAGTTTTATTGTCTGCAATGTTTGTACTAAAGTAATATAATATGAAGCTTTGGTGTAGTTTAATAAATGTTCAATATACACTATAATGGTGGGTATATCGGATTATTAAGAAAGGTGCATTGTGAGTAGAAAAAAATATATATGGTTTTTATGTGAATCTAAAGGGGGCGCACACTTCTGGGATCGAAAGTGAAATTGACTGTTCAAAAATTATAAAAAAAAATGCAATATTAAAAAATCGAGAGATCTGCGTTATGTCTTTTCCAGCCATGCTTAGGCCGGTTTCCAGTATAACCGAATGCGGGTGAATACCAAAAATTTACTGTTCCTTTTTCGATCTGCATTACTTCCATTAGATGGGTTATAGATGGAGATAGATCCCAGCCTATCGGTGTTCTATAGGATGAATTTTGGAGAGCGTGCGTGGGAATTGCATGACTTAATTCCTCCATCTCCGTTCCATCATCAGACGACTCGTCGTATGGCGTGTATCTACCCTTACGTTGTAGACACCAATATGATGTGGACAAAGCGTTTCGCCTCGATATACCGCTTACATCGAGCGACTGTCAGAGCTTACATTTTCGATAATTAATGATACAAGAGGCTTATGGTAACTAAAGTAGAAGTTAAAAAAAAATCACAAAACAAACCAGCGAGTGTATTAAGAAACACTGTATAATGCTTCTTATGTAATTTTTCCTATATTAATTAAGTCTTATGAATGTTTTTACTGACTCTTTTCTCATCGACTTTCAAAGACTTTAAGTTTTCACTTCAATATATATATACAATATGTAAAGAAAACCCTGTCCGACCCATAAGGATAATAAGGGTTAGGTAAACACATGACCAAATATAGTATAAAATTTTACGTAATCATTATAGTAACACTACTAATGGATTTTGAAATAATCTTTTTTCCCGCGAATTAATTCTAACTTCCCGGAAATCTGGAAGTTTTTAAAAAAGTGACAACACCATTTTCACGGTATTATTATAAGCGATGGGACTACGTGCCGCCTGCCCTGCCCCCCGTCGCCCACGGAATGGTTGCCTACCGCACATGTATTAAGTTACCTCTTTTTGCGAAATAATATTTAATTTTTTGGGGGTATTTTTTTTAAAGTTTAGCCCGGCTTTGTATCCATTAGTAGAATCAGTTATCGCTACCTAACAATACCTTCACGGATCGGACAGGGGTTTCTTTACGGGAAAACCGTCAGGAAGGTGGGGGCCGAAGTTCCGGATAATTGAGTTGTCCTCCCACGCGCATGACCATCCATTGCGGGCGGCATCTCAAGAAACCATTGAACAATAACTATAGTGTGATGTTCGATTCTAACTATTTCAACCGTACAGACACTTACATCAATTTAATATTAAGGGATTACAAGGATAATCTAAGATTAAAACAGATAAGAGCCACTGGGCTTGAGCATGACCAACATACTCGACTGAAACTTGAGCACAGAACCGAATAATGCCCGCCCAAACCGTCGCTCGCCATGTCAAACGCAACTCCGGTCGGCGCCATCATTCTCTCCACGATGACCCGCTCTTAATAAAAATCATAATTTATCCGAATACCGATCGATTAATTGACTTCAAAAAAATCGTAGAGTAATTTACGGTTAATTGATACTGATACGATAAAACAGATCACAATATTAAAAATTAACCAGTCACGCGCCATTATATATATATAAGTGAGCCCTTTGTCTCGTAAAGCAAAAACCAACATTGATCACCACGCGTGCTGACTTATAGCATCCCCGATCCAACTAGTGTGGCTGTTTGTATAATGAGTTTACTAAAATAATATTTAAAACTTATATACACAAACGAGAAAATATACACAAAAAAGGAGAAATTCCTAGAGTGGGGCAAAATTTATCTTTAAAAAATAATTTGTTTTATGGCGTTAAATCATAACATTTCTTTCAAAATTCTTTACAGGTTAAATTAATACAGTCAGCCTTAAATACAAATCATAATTCTAAGTCTGAATTGGAAAACATGTTTTCCTTGTGATAATATTTTTTTTTTTATACTTAAATAAAGTTTTGGTTGATCTTCAACAATCGTTACGGGTCATTAGAACAGCAAAAGTCTGGCAAGCAGTTCCAGCAAAAACGGTAGCCAGAGCTGAATCCCCGGTCCTTCGTAGTCTAAAGGTGCTAAATGCCCTTCTGATGGCCAACCCTGAATGTGACGTGTTTGCGGATGAATAGCTTATGCGTGTATATTTGGTCTTCTGTGAAAGAAAGTATGCGAGAGAGTCCACCGTGCCATGTTGGTTTTCGTAGTTGTTCCTAAGTTAATTAATAAAATTGATATTGTGTCGTTTTAATTAACCATAAATCTTTACTAATATAAATGGGAAAGTGTGTTTGTTTGTTTGTTTCGCTTTCACGCCGTAACCACTGAACCAATTTGCATTGAAATTTTGCAGACGTAAAGTTAGGTTTCCGGATTAAATAATAGGGTACTTTTTATCACCGAAAAATGATATTCCCGAGGGAAATCTAAAAAGCCGCGGGCAGAATTAAATAAATATATGATAATGTAAATACAAAGGAGTGTTACCTTGTTATCCAGTAACTGGGTTGTGGAGGTGATACAGGTGGTCGCTCCTTCAAAAATACCTACTTGTATTCAGCTGCAACCATAGACTGGAAGGCGATCCCAATGTAGGTGCTAATAGATTAGACAGATTTTTTTAAAAGAACGTTGTCACTAGGAAACCCACATACACAAACAGCTAGAACAACTTTTGTTTTATGATTATAAACTAGTACTTGACCACAATCCTGCCTGATGCTAAGCAATGATGCAATAGTTGACGGTAAAGCTCACTAGTTTATTTAGAGCCTATTCACTCTAGCCTTGAAGACACATACATTGTAGTCAGACGATAACACTGCTGCTGGCAAATTTTGCGATGATCGCGGTATAAGAGATGAGGCCAAACGCTTCGTCCGGATTGTAGTGGTGTTAACAGCGTAGGGGTAGATTCGCCGTGTGAGTGGTAGGTAAACTACTTGTAGGTCATATAATTCCGTGTGGGAATCAAAAACGCAACACGAAGCACAGCAGTCAACAGCTTAACCATTGCTTCAGCCATGACGTCTTGATTGAGGTCATCACAAAATTAAATATTCATCTATCCCATAATTTAAATACATTTTCGTTTAAATTAGACGTTTTCCGAGCACACAGGATAGACTCAACTTAATTAAAAATGACCAGGAGCAAATGAACATGCAGGAAACTAGGTTTTTTTTTAATTACACAAACATTTAAAATACTTGTTTAAGTTCTTCGAACTAGTGGTAGAACATATAATTTACCTTAAAACAGTTAATTAACTCAAGTTTAAAGCTGAGCCAACGAGTACAGTAGAATTTCAGTTTTTTTTTTTTTTTGTAAACATTAGGCTAGTTCTTTGTTAGTTACTACCTACTGAATAGCTCTACATACCATATCATCTCCATCCAGAAACTACTATGATATGAGGCATGGATATAATACCTAATTATAGTACACATTAAGTGTAGGAAATATTGGCTTGAAAAATGTAGAATAATTAAAAAAACATCAAAAATACTATAGCTTTAATTTCGGAAATCGGCCTTCTTCTACCAACTTCTAAAATTAAAGTTATTGTTATACATACATTGGATTTAAAACAAGACTTATACCATAAAAGAAGGTAGGTTTGTGACACAGAAGACCGCATACCTAGCTACTATAATTTGTCATAATTCTTTATTAGATTTTCTACTCGACGTCCAAGATACCACAGTGTCTCAAGACTAAAGTCTTTGACCAGTGTGTGTTGCCAGTGATGACTTACGGAACTGAAACGTGGTCGCTCACAATGGGCCTCATACGAAGTCTCAGAGTCACACAAAGGGCGATGGAACGAGCTATGTTCGGAGTTTCTCTGCGTAATCGAATCAGTAATGAGGAGATCCGCAGAAGAACCAAAGTCAGTTGGCAGAGCACATTGCTCGTAGAACCGATGGCCGATGGGGCAATAAGGCTCTGGAGTGGCGGCCACGTACCTGAAGACGCAGAGTAGGGAGGCCCCCAACAAGGTGGACCGATGACCTGGTGAAGGTCGTGGGAAGCCGATGGATGCAGGCAGCACAAGACTGGTCATTGTGGAAAGCCTTGGGGGAGGCCAGCAGTGGACCTCTATAGGCTGGAGAAGAAGAAAAAGAAGAAGAAGATTTTCTACTTAATCGCTAAAGTATTAAGGCCTAAGATTGATTGAGAATATTTGACAGTTTCATGTAGCTTGACCTGCTGTCATCCGTACCTATGCAATAGAAATGCGTATACGCATTGTACTTGGTTATATCTTCTTCAGCCTATGGATGTCCACTGCTGGACAAAGGCCTCCCCCAAGGCTTTCCACGCTGACCGGTCTTGTGCTGCCCGCATCCATCGGCTTCCCGCAACCTTCACCAGGTCATCCGTCCACCTTGTTGGGGGCCTCCCTACGCTGCGTCTTAGTTATATACTTTATTGTACACCAAAAACATCATTATTATTAAAAATACATTCAACACGACAAACTATACGCGGGCCTTATCGCTAATGCAATCTATATGGGTATATCAGCTATTGTATAATTTATAGTATGTAATAAATGTTTATTTTTGTGGATTATTGTGGTGTATAATTGCGTTTTTGTTACATAAATAAATAATATTTCTAATATAGGTGGGATACATTATTATAATGTAGGCAGTGGTTTCTGAATCTGATCTGTAATTCAAAGATCTCGAATTTCTAAAATTTTTACAATAACATTTTCCGTTTCTCAAGTTAAGCTGCTTTTCTAAAAACAATTTTATCTGGAAAGCCTTTTTTCAGGAATCAAAGCAATATTTATTCTCAGAAGACTCATAATAGGCACTATACATAGAATCGCGTACTACTTTTTAGGTTATCAGCTGATATTAAACAGAAATGACGTGTTGGTACATCATCATCATCAACTTTTTTATCGTCCCACTGCTGGGCACAGGTCTTCTCTCATACAGAGAAGAATTGAGCGTAATCACCACGCTTGCTCAATGCAGGTTGGCGATTTCAGACTTATAGTGCAGGTTTCCTCAAGATGTTTACCTTCACCTTGTATTCAGTCATTGGTGTCCCAGATACTTAGAAAGTACATATAATTTAGAAAAGTTACATAGGTACTTCCCTGATTGGAATTGGACCCACACACTTATGCTTGAGAGGTTGCTGTTTTAACCACTAAGTCACCACGACTACATAGGTATACAGGTACAAGTAAACACTATTACTGTTGCTGGAAATGTTTAGATAAACATCAATCACGTACATCTCATGACGAGTTAACGTATGAGTAAATTATGCTCATATTACGTTCAGTAGTAGAATATTGTATACAGATACATACATGGATAGCATGCGACGACTCCCCAAGCTAGGTCGGTCAATGATCTTAATAAAGTTGCTTTACAGGATAGCCTGAATACGTTTGCCTTCCTAAGATAGACTTAGTCTAGAAACTAGACTTCATCTAGCAGTAGACTTCAAAAAGCTAAGTTGATTACAGTGGCGTAACTATACCATTCGGGGCAGCTCTATCAACGCTATAGTTTTTATTTTACTGTCACTTCGCCCTTTTTTTTTTTTGTTGGGATGGGAATCATCAAATGACTTCTCCCGCTCTGAACGGAGCGGAAGGGCGTATCAGACTTTTACTGACTAAAACCCACCCGTGTTTCTTCACTTGCCTGCGCGGCGGCCAGGACCACGGTTTCTTTTTTAACCAACCCGCAACCCTGACCCAGGAGGCATCGGTTTTCGTGGACCCCATCACGATGTACAGACATCTCTTCGAAGCGTGCGTGAAACACAACGCGCCGTCGACTCGGGCCTGGTCCTTACTGAGCGGCGAGCTACTGTCACTTCACCTGTGACTTCGTTTGCGTAGGTTTTGTAATTTCCCTTCTGTACTCATACTCATTTTACTCGGTGGTAGGCCATAACATCGGCCGCCGGCACAAGTTACCACCCACCAGACAAAGCCTTGCCGCCAAACGATTTGTCGTGTTCCGGCATGATGTCTAGTGAAGCCGTACGGAGGACGGGTCTGAGCAGTTGTGTTGCGATGTGTGCCTTGTACGATGCGCCTAATGTTGTTGTGTTGGGAGTTTGGTCGTGGAGGGTCTTCAGATCAATCTCCCTTTGGCGCAGCATCGTTGGTCGTGTTGTTGGGATTAACATTGCATCACCTCGCTCAACTGCCGTCTTCCTTCCTATTCGCTCAGTTTTTCTGAGTGAATAGGCTCTTAATAAACTAGCGCGCTTTACCATCAACGATCGCATCACGGCTTACCATCAGGCGGGATTGCGGTCAAGCGCTAGTTTATAATTATTAAAAAAAAAAAAACTCATCATACTCTCATGGGCCAGGGCCTTTTGCCCTTTTACCATTCGCCATTGGCTGATTGTTTGACATAATTACACAGATGTCTTCTCCTTCTTTGTGTGCCTTTGGCAATCTGAATGGATTCAGACCAGAATTCAAATACTTATTAGGCGTCATCACAAGCGTTCATCATTTCACATCACGTGCAAAAGCCAAGACCTACAGAGTACGATATTAGCCCCAGTTCGGATATAATAACATATTTTATGGACTAATTATGACGTGCGGCCTACCTTACCAACTGGATATACTTAATGAAGCTGCTAAAGGAATATTCAACATACATGTGGCAAAATACTGTCACCCGTCTAACATTTCAACATTATTGCACGTCAATCAATGAAAAAATCTAACCTCGGGCAAAATTTGCAGCTTGGTAAGAACAATTTTGAGAGTGAGGCTAGCAGGGAATTCAGTTGAGCTGGGCAGCCTTTGAGAAGCTTCATCGAGTCTTCTTGTCGCATATATGGATCCATAGACCAAGCTCTCTGCCTTTTCTATCAAAAACTATATGAGCTAAGGGACTTGTACATTCCAGTTAAACCGCTAAAGAAATTGACACACCCCCTCAGGTATACCAATGCTTTAATTAAAATATTTAAGAAAAAGCAGAAATACCATATTAAATATAAAAATTACGGTAATCTATCAGACTACCACTCCTTTTCCATTTTAAGAAACCGAGTTAAGCAAATTGAGGCGGTTTGTTTTGGTCCTTATATGGAAAATCTAATCTTTGAATCTCCCTAAAAACCCTAAGTCATTTTGTTCCTATGTTAAAAGTAAAAAAGTGCTGATTCATTACTCAACGTATTGTATTACATGGACCTGTCCGCAGACACCGGAAAGGGTATCACTGAGTTATTCTCATCTTACTTTCATTCAACTTTCCAAGAAACAGACTCAGACTCTGATATTCTGGATTCTAATAAAGATATTAATTCTTCCGGCTCAGTGAACCTAAGTACCGTTAACGTGTGCCCAGACATGGTATTTAAGCTACTTAAAGGCTATCTATCTAGCTAAACCGGACACGATACCGCCAATTTTCATTGTCAATTGTGCAAAAAGTCTTGTGGAGCCAGTATGCATGTTGTTTCAGAGGTCTTTGAGACAGGGTGTTGTCCCGAAAGTATGGAAATCAGCATTCATCATTATACCTATCTTTAAAAATGGCGATAAGTCGAAAATGGAAAATTACCGTCCCATATCTAAATTAAGCCTTTTCTCTAAAGTTCTGGAACAATTTGGTATTGTCCAACGAATTCATAACCATTGGGATTGATAATCGTTGCCAGGTTGATGTTATCTACACGGACCACAGCAAGTGTTTCGACTGAATAGATCACCGTGTGCTTCTTCAGAAACTTTTATCTGCAGGAATACACGGTGACCTGTTTTGCTGGTTTTCATCATATATAGATAATCGAAGGCAGGCTTTTGTTCTGCTGGTTGGAAAAGTGTCCCATCGGGCGTGCCTGAAGGCTCGATTTTGGGGCCGTTGCTGTTCACAATATTTATCTCGGCCCTAAAGAACTGCTTTACTAATTCAAGTATTTTACTACATGCAGATGACATGAAGATTATATGTACAGTCTATACTTACATTAACTGATACTGAGCTACTTCAGTCGGATCTTCACAAATTCTTTTTATACTGCAAAACCAACAAGTTACAACTCAACATATCCATATGTTTTCACGTAATCTGAACGCATCGAATAACTGCTATCGGTTCAGGATATGCTCTGGATGGTACGTACATAAGTAAGACAGGCAGTGTCAGGCATCTTGTTGTAGTACATGACAGCAAATTACTTTTTGACGATCACATAGAAACCATTGTCAAAAAGGCTTTCAAGGCCATGGGTTTCATTATCAGAGCTTGCTCTAACTTTCGGTCTCTGAAACCAATAAAAGTCCTCTACTGTTAACTTGTGCGTAGCCATCTCGGGTACGCTTCCCAAGTCTGGAATCCCTAATGCGAGAGTTCCATATCACGCATTGAACTTTCAGCAAAAGTTTCTGCGCTACTTGGATTTTACGGCGGGGCATTTCTCATTAGACTATGAACACCGTTGCAACCCATATCATTTCTTGCATACGACGTAATATTGCTGACATATGTTTTTTGGCAATCATAGCAAATGGCTCAATTGATTATCCGGAACTGCTCAGTAAAATACTTCTTCGTACCAATCAAAACAACCTACGCAAACAACCTCTGTTGCAGGCACCACGCGCATCAACTAATTACAGATGCAACGCCTTTTTGATTCGTAGTGTAAAAGCCTTCAATTGTTTGCCATCGCACCTGGATATCGACCTGTTTTGCACCAACGCACATAATATTAGAAAGGTTCTAAACAAGGAATATTTTGGGGATAGTCATGAATAGGTTGAGCTGTTTAGTGGTTCAGTATACTAACTGAACTACTAAATGGTTTAACTGCTTTGATATTGCACGATCTTTTATAATGCTCTTTAATCAGTTTTTTATTCCTCTTTAATCAGTTTTTTATTTTATTCTTTTTGTTTTTTTAAATTTTACTCCTGGTTTGCAAATCGCGCGGTTTACGTGTGGTAGACCGTCAGGCTAAGTAAAGCGACGATCTTTGCAGGATGGCTGGTTGTAACTGGATGAGAATTGCCGAGAATCGAGTTGAAAGGCGTGAAATTGGAGAGGCCTATGTTCAGCAATGGACTGCTACAGACTAATGATGATGAATCAATCAAAACCTACTAATATAAGCTTTACGTTTCTTTTTATTATTTTTCTTAAATCGCAACAAGGATCGTTTTGTCTTATCTTCCATTTTTCTTTTTTTGTTTCAGTTAGAACACATTCCTTCGGCACTTTTCATTGCCACAGTTCGCCGTCATAACTTACTCCTAATACATATAGATCAATCAAACCTCCATATAACTAAGGCCATCTTTTAGTACTTCTTTTAAAATACCAACACAAAATTCACGTACCTCGATACCTATTGTAGTACCTACTGTTACGTAACACATTCGAAAAAGTGTCCAAATAAACCGAGGCATATACAGCTTCGAGCGAGTGCGACATAAATAATCTGAACAGAACGGTGTCTCTAATTCCCATAAATCGAAATATCCGTGGGGCCACATCGACCCGGCTGCGGTGATAACGCATATTTATGATGATGATGCGTCCACTTTGTCTGCGGCTGAAAGTACCCTTGAATGGTGGTTGGTCCTTTCGAGTGGATTTTGCATTGAACAATCAGGGTCCGTTGCCACCATTGATATTGTAGACTTGTATATGTAGCGTACAAAGGGTATTTTTGTGTAAGAGTGACAATAAAGTTTGAGAAATTCCTCCTTCCTTTGGCAAAACATTTCACTTACAGTAGAGAAAGGAAAGTCAACATTCTGCTGCCCTTATCCCAATTCACTTTGGGTCGGTGCAGTATATCTTTATATTTCGAATTGATAAAGAAAAGAAGGAAGAAAAGAATTTTGATGTTTTTGCGGTAACATGACGCAAAAATAGAACAAACCAATGTTAGTTTTCATCGACAGCCGAGTAGCCGGCGCCAACATAACCACGCTCGGTGCAAAAAAAAAAAAAAAATACAAAAATACAAGTATTAAAATTCTGTATTATTTCATTTTGTTATAATTATTTTTCTATTCTGTTCTATTCTATTAGCTGTCATCTCGATAGTTACGCTGTTTCTAATCTAACGGTAGAAGGAGACCTTGCTGAATTCCCCTGATTTTGTGGTCCCTGAGTTTGTTTCGGCTTTTCTTCTCAGAGGTAGTCAATTTCGGAAATGTCGGCTCCAGATTTTTTTTTTTTTTTTATAATTATAAACTAGCGCTTGACCGCAATCCCGCCTGATGGTAAGCAGTGATGCGATCGTTGATGGTAAAGCGCGCTAGTTTATTAAGAGCCTATTCACTCAGAAAAACCGAGCGAATAGGAAGGAAGACGGCAGTTGAGCGAGGTGATGCAATGTTAAACCCAACAACACGACCAACGATGCTGCGCCAAAAGGAAGATTGCTGTGAAGACCCTCCACGACCAAACTCCCAACATAACAACATTAGGCGCATCGTACTCGGCACACATCGCAACACAACTGCTCAGACCCGTCCTCCGTACGGCTTCACCAGACATCATGCCGGAACACGACAAATCGCTTGGCGGCAAGACTTTGTCTGGTGGGTGGTAACTTCTGCCGGCGGCCGATGTTATGGCCTACCACCGAGAAAGATAAAGATAGTATAAAAAAATAAGTTGTGTAAAAGTGATCAGTGATCCTACTTGCATAATAAACGATTTCAATTGATATTTTAGTAGATTATGAAAACAAATATTGTATTAACAGCTCTTCTCAGAAACGATGACGAAAACGGTAGTTTTCCTAAAATATAACAATATTGCGGTCATAACAGAACTTGAATATTTGTAAATCGTATTTGTAGCCTACAAGTGGACGTACGTCGTATTTGTATTTGTTTTTACTGGGTAGTACTACAACAACCCGTCTTCTGGGAATTCAAAATCGGACTAGGAACAACAGCTTTCAAAAGTGGGAACGATACTCGTACATAATTGGTATCCGGAAACTATTTTCTAGGATCTTCTCATCACAGACTGTAATTCCAAACTGGAAATGTAATTCCCTGTAATCTTCAACAAGTGGATATGGAATGAGTGCCAGCACAACGAGTAGCAGAAGATACTCTAATAAATGGAGCGATGAGGTTGGTGGCCGCTAGAGTGTAACAAGTTAAGCCTATTGTGTAACACTGTAAGGTCATTCGAAGATGAGTAGGGACAGAGGGACTAAACTAAAAAACCCTTCCAATTCCAATCAATCAATTAATTTCAATTTTCCGTCCTTCAATATTGAAATATTCTTTAAGGAACTAATAAGTGTACGGTTCTGGTCTGATGGAATGTTATGAATATTTCTGTAAAGAGAACTTTTAAGACACAATGGTGTCGACTGTCTTGTTTACAGACTAATTAAATTAAGAGCATCTTTTCCTTTTTATTTCATTAAGAAAAGGATAGAAGTTAATTTACTGGCATTAGTTTACTGTCAAATCAAAATACTGCATAGACATTTTTTTTTTTTTGGTTCACTTCTTTCCTTACTTCTGAACGGAAAAGGCAAAGGCATAGTACGCTGAAGATTTGCTTTGGATGGAGTGTTTTCCTTGTTTTCATGTTGTTGTGCAATAGAAGTGAGATCTAATTATTACGACGCGTCGCCTGTCATTGTAAATAATGTTGAATAGACTTTTATGTTACTTTGCTACCGCTCTCTGAAAACTAGTATCTTGTCGTAATGTGCGCTGGGTTACTATTTCAAAGCACGATGCACGATGTCGAAACACGATGTGTTTTCGAAGTTGATATCTGCTTTGAATAACACATCGTCTTTAATCTTTAATTTTGTATGCACTATAGTTCTTATTATCCTGATCAATAGACTTTTGTTCCTATATATCAGTAGACCTTAGTATGTACGCAATAATACATTTCTAGTTTTATCTGATCTCGAATTATATCAGTTTTTCGAGCAGTAATTACTCTGATTATACTGTTTATGTATAGCTTGATATGACTTTATACCAGGAGCTATAAACGCATCCGAGGAAACACGCATTTTAGCTATTTAAGTATTCCATTTCCACCCAGGAAACTGAGAAAATTCATTATAGAATGTAAGCTCCGTAACAAGCTTTCCCCCAGCCCTCCAATTGCAGCTCATACATTGAAAGCGCACCTACCACCCATATCTTAGCATCATTCATTCAATAACTCAAAACGTTTGCTGCATTGAATTATGCACTGAATGGGCAGTGTCTATCGTTACATCACAGTGAACGAATAGCCCTCTCTGGACCGGCCGGCAATTCGTTTGCGGTATTTGCGATGGTCCTGCAACGGTATTTCACAAATATTTGGATTTGTAAAATGTTGTGGCAGATATTACTTGGGATTTTGAAATTGAACTGGCAGATTTGATAGCTTTTGTTGCGGATTTAGTTGTGGGAATTTATTCATTTGATTGCATTAAATTAATTGAAAGGCTAAAAATTTGGTTTTTTTACCACTAACGCCACATAAGTGCATAAGGGCCTCGTAGGAGTTCTTTGTCATTCCAGCGATAGCCATAAAATATTTGTCACTTGCACAGACTGTAATGTTTATGTACAGGCAAAGACAAAGCTGATTGGGAATATTTGGCCATTTCGGGTAGCTTGACCTGCTGACATCCGTACATGCAAAGTAATATTATTGCTTTTAATTATTTTTTTTTGGTCTCCGTCACCAATTCATTTATTTTCTGAAATCAAGTATAATAATACATATTAAAAAAATATTTGTAAAATCGAGGTATTGCACTCAGAGCGCTGATTTCAACTGCACTTGCCTGGGTGAACCTGACCACTTTTAACCCGACTTACAATTGCCTGAACCTGACCGCTTTTGGCCTTTTTTTTTTTTTTGTTGGGATGGGAAATCATCAAATGACTTCTCCCGCTCTGGGCGGAGCGGAAGGGTGTGTCAGACTTTTACTGACTAAAACCCACCCGTGTTTCTTCACTTGCCTGTGCGACGGCCAGGGCCACGGTTTCTTGTTAAACCAACCCGCAACCCTGACCCAGGAAGCATCGTTCTTCGTGGACCCCGTCACGATGTGCTGACATCTCTTCGAAGCGTGCGTGAAACACAACGCGCCGTCGACTCGGGCCTGGTCCTTACTGGGCAGCGAGCTACTGTCTCTTCACCTGTGACTTCGTTTGCGTAAGTTTTGTAATTTCCCTTCTGTACTCATACTCATTTTACTCGGTGGTAGGCCATAACATGCAAAGTAATATTATTGCTTTTAATTATTTTTTTTTGGTCTCCGTCATCAATTCATTTATTTTCTGAAATCAAGTACAACAATACATATTAAAAAAATATTTGTAAAATCGAGGTATTGCACTCAAAGCGCTGATTTCAACTGCACTTGCCTGGGTGAACCTGACCACTTTTAACCCGACTTACAATTGCCTGAACCTGACCGCTTTTGGCCTTTTTTTTTTTTTTGTTGGGATGGGAAATCATCAAATGACTTCTCCCGCTCTGGGCGGAGCGGAAGGGTGTGTCAGACTTTTACTGACTAAAACCCACCCGTGTTTCTTCACTTGCCTGTGCGACGGCCAGGGCCACGGTTTCTTGTTAAACCAACCCGCAACCCTGACCCAGGAAGCATCGGTCTTCGTGGACCCCGTCACGATGTGCTGACTGACATCTCTTTGAGGCGCGCGTGAAACACGACGCGCCGTCGACTCGGGCCTGGTCCTTACCGGGCGGCGAGTTGCCCACTGCTCACCGCCCGCAGGCCCGCGCCTACGGTGGCTGGGAGTTAGGTGTCGTCTCCCTACCAGAGCGTCTACTGCGGCGGCTAGTGGCGTGAGGGCGCTGGGATTCCCGTTGCCTCGCGCGCTCCGCCTCCTCCTTTGCCAGCATCACTGCTTCGCAGTAGGAGGTGACGGCCTGCCATGCACTCTCGCTCCGGACCATGGCCTGGACCAGGGTCGGACGCGAGAGATCGCCGCCGATCACCGCTTTTGGCCTGACATCCACATACCGCACGGAAACCAATTTTTGTAACATGTTCTTTTCTGTCCTTTTTCTTTTCGCTAGACTTCTAAATGCCATAGCGTGATGTTCAAGTCTTAATCAAATAAATAAAAAAGAAACATGAATCGATATTAATTGTTGTATTTTTTTCGGTCGTTCAACCTTCGTCAAAATATTCCATGTCTTAATTACTATGACCGTTTTATTTTCATTCTTGTCCACTTATTTTCCATTTCACTAAAAGATTTCAATCAAAATGAAACCCGATATTCACAAATAAATTCAACGCTTTCATTGAATGTCCAAACCCTTCAAATAATAATAAGTGTTTCTATATATACCCCAGTACTGTTGTATACAATAGTATCACACATGTAATCTGAATGTCCCCAGGATTAATCTTTGTATCGTCCATTGTACGGAATGTACCTACAGGCGGAAAGGGATTATTTTCAATAGGTTTTCGTGTCTCATATCTGTTGTTTGTTTTGCTTTGAACATGTAGGTATATCAAAATCTCTATCGATAAGAATTTATTATTGGTTGTTTGGGAAACGGTGTCCAAATCCAAGTTTAGGAATATTATATGTTGTACACAAAAATATGTAAGAGTAATAAGATAGTAATATTTTCGTAGCGGAATCTACAACGCCAAATCCAAATAATCCCACCGGCAAACTGTTACGCAGTTTGGTGAGTTTATTATATGTAAACAATTGTTGGTCAAAATAAAGCATTTTTTTTTAATACGAACAACGCGTCATAATGACGTCACGCAAATCCTGCATTGCGCAAGCAGAGTTTACTACGCAACTATAACTTCCCGACATCAACCGTTGGGCTGTTGCCCGTCAAAAACAATACCCCTCTGATCGGAGGATCCTCTCTTTTCTATGGAGGATGAGTGAACTTTACATAGGGTCTAAAGTTCACTTCGTTCTTCAAATCAGTATAATACTGATGACCCCAAACATGAACGGCAGCACGGCTTTCGTACAAATACTGTCGCGTGACGTCATTATCTTCACGCCCGCTCCTGTTGCAACTGCCGCCGATATGCGTCGACAGCTGCAGTTGCCTTTGTCATTTACACGTGGCATCCGTATCAGTGGGTATGAGAAATATATCACTTATTGCTTATTTAGTATAATACTCGTATCATCATCATCATCATTTCAGCGTTAATCCTAGTTGCATCCAAAGCTTTTCAGCTTTGGAGTCTGAGGTCCGCTTTACCAGTCTAACTGCTGATTTTGGCTAAACTTCGATATTTTCGGTGAAGCGACTGCCGTCTGACCTCCACAACCCGAAGGCGATATCGAAGCATAGCAGTTAGGCCAATCGTTGGAATTGACTTTTAAGAGCTCCAACAAAGCGTAACAACTGCCATTAGATGTTCGTATGGCAACCGGGTCCAACGGCTTAACGTGTTTTCCAAGGTACGACCCGAACATGATGATCGAACCCGCGCCTCCTTACGCAGCGGCCGCGTTCGCTACGTAAGGCTGCATTTAGTGTAATATCATTAACAAAAATAATACTGTGAAAAATCTTGTAATACAATAAAGCTGGCGACTGTTTATATGAATTCACTACACGGTAATTGCGTAATAGACTGTCAGTAGCAAGAGGTTTCATTTTGACAGTTCAACAACATTCATTGCGTTATTTACGTTGCTGAGCAAACAAATTTTTCAAACTTATGAGACAATGGACTAACAACATGCTTGAAATTGATACGAATTGATATTAGGTTATAATATGTTACTCAATTAGGGTGCAGATTTCTCAAAAACCCGGTCAGATTTAAAAAAAAAAGCTACTTACATTTGATAGCTCAATAGGGTATTTGACTAAAAAAAACTAATTAGTCCGTCAGTCAGATTTCCAAAAAAATACTAGACACGTATTTTTTGTTTTATCAAATCAATAAAAATTTACAAATATAAAAGGCATCAAAGATCAGGAGTGGTGGCTGGTGACGTCACTGGTCGCTAAAAAGTGTAGCGTGCAGTGACGTCACACGAGTTTTCAACGCACTGTGTCGTCTTCATTCTTTGTTTATATAAAATAAGAAAAAATACGTGTCTAGTATTTTTTTTTAAATCTCACTGACGGACTAATTTGTTTTTATTTAGTCAAATACTCTATTGTTGAGGCAGATAATATGTTATTTAACATCACGTTTCATCAATTTATTATTTATGCTCGGCTTCTTAAAAAGCATAAAGAGTAAATTTCAGAAAGAATTCTAAGGAAAAACGAAGTACGAACTGCTAACAGGCGGTATGGTGCTATAATTTATAAAAAAAAATCCCGCACCCTAAATTGCGGATAGGAGCTTGTTGTAAATAAATTTGCCATAATTTCAATTTTTTATCTAAGAAAATTCATCATGAACTAAAAAAAAAAAAATGATATAAAATCTTTCATTCAAAATTGTAACAAAATAGAATTATTCTTTTTTTTTAATTCAGCTGTTTGAATAACAAACATATATTCTCGACACAAAATAAATGATTCTATGTATTTATTTTACCCAATCGGTGGTTCTATTAGACCTGTCCAGGATAGGCCCTGGATAAGTCTAATAGAACCACCGATTGGGCTTCACTAAATACACGACGCAATCGTGGCTAGCATAGCCGGGATGGCAAGAATGAGCCTTACGGTAGGAACTGGCCATTCCAAAAGACAGAATCGTGTGGAAAAGGGAGAGAGAGTCTATTTTCTTGGGGATTTATTATATTGAAAATTGATAAACTAGTGCTTGACCATGATTTCGTCTGATGGTAAACAGTGATGTAATATTTGATGATAAAGGGCATTAGTTTGATGAGCCTATTCAGTCTAGCCTTAAAGATACTTAAATTGTAGTCAGACGGAAAGACCACCACAGGTAAATTGTACCAGTTCTTCGATGTACGCAGTATAAAAGACGAGGTGAAAAGCTTCGTCCGGATCATAGTGATGTCAACAATGTAAGGGGGATAATCGTTAGACTAGATTAGTATTATCTAAACTGTTTTATCTCAGTCACACAAAGGGCGATGGAATGCGCTACGTTTGAAGTTTCTCTACGCGATCGAATCAGAAATGAGGAGATCCGCAGAGGAACCAAAGTCACCGACAGCTCTTCCAGTCGCTAAAATTAAGTGGCAGTGGGCGAGGCACACATTGCTCGTAGAACCGATGGCCGATGGGGCAGTAAGGTTCTGGAGTGACGGCCACGTACCGGAAGACGCAGCGTAGGGATGTTCCTAACAAGGTGGACCGATGACCTCGTGAAACTCGCGGGAAGCCGTCAAGACCGGTCGTCGTGGATAGCCTTGGGGGAGGCCTTTGTCCAGCATTAGACATCTATAGGCTCAAGAAGAAGAAACTGTTTGAACATTGAGTAAAGTTTATAAACATTGTATTATTTCATACGTCCTACAAAGTCTATTACGTACGTACACATGTTATAATACCGAAAATCCTACGTGTGGGTACGATAAACACGTTTAAGATAATAAATATGACTGACGATATACACGTGTTCCACTAAAACTCCTCTATTACCACGAAATATTTAATATTTCCATGTATTTGATAGACACGTGTAAAGTTATAGTACCTACGTTATGAAATAAGTGAGTGAAGTAAGTTGAAATTTGCAGTCGAGGCAATATTGTTAGCCCGAGCCGCAAGCGAGGAAAAGCAAAGGGATGCAGAGGATGTAACTATTTAAGCGCCAGTATGTCATAAACACGGACTTTTATTTCCTTTTTTTTTTTTAGACAAAGGTACAAAAATCCTCCAGTATTACTTATAAAGTAAATTAATATTTTTCTGTTTCTGTTATAGATAAATGGTTGTAATTTAATTTAGTGACAGAAATTATTTGAATTAAAGAATTAAATGTGTACTTTTTAAGTTTTATGTGCCAAGTTAATTTTATTCCTAAAATATTGCCCGCTTTTTTAATTCATAAAATTAATAGATAGTTAAAACTTTAAAATCTTTTAGATTTAAAAAGTATCGTTCCGTGTATAAACCAAGCATTTTGCTTTATTAAATAAATAGTGGGATTACATTACAGTGAAACAAAAGTGCGTAATTAGATACAATAAGAAATTAAAATTGGTGAAATACTATTGTAAGAGACTCTTTGCGAGCAAATGTGTCATTAAATATATGATTGCTTTGGACCCACAATCGGCCATTGAAAAAAATTTCATCAATAAAATTACCTACTTCGGAAATTTGAGAAGAAAATTGTGTTCGTATTATTAGACATACGGAACTACCACAACTGCTCCGTGCCTCATAAAACATATTAAGTCTTGGTTCTGTTTATCCTTCGTGGAAAACAGACGTAGCAGGTCTTCATGAGCCCGAAAGTCGTACAATCAGTCACCTTAAGGGTTAGTACCTAGCGAGTTTTAGAGGTCATATAAGCAGCCACTTTGTTCAATACTGGAACTCAAATGCACCCAGTTAGATCGGAAGTCGAACTTTTTTTATAATTATAAACCAGTGCTTGACCACAATCCCAGCTGATGATAAACAGTGATGCAATCGTTGATGGTAAAGCGCACTAGTTTATTAAGAGCCTATTCACTACGAAAAAACTTAGTGAATAGAAAGGAAGACGGCAGTTGAGCGAGGTGCTGCAATGTTAAACTCAACAACACGACCAACGATGCTACGCCAGAGGGAGATAGATCTGGAGACCCTCCACGCCCAAACTGCACAACGTCATTTGGTGCATCGTACCAGGCACGTATCGCAATACAACTGCTCAGGCCCGTCCTCCGTACGGCTTCACCAGACATCATACCGGAACACGACGAATCGCTTGGCGGCAAGACTTTGTCCGGTGGGTGATAACTTCTGCTCGCAGCCGATGTTATGGCCTACCACGGATCCCTAAACAATCTGCTTAGGTCTTCCCAACAGCCTAGGTAGATGATAACTGATGTATACTAAGTACAGTTATTAAAGAGGCAAAAGGAAATGTATCCAACAACACAGTTAGCTTAAGAGATCAATCTTCTAAAAGGAATTGCAATAATAGTATCTATTAATGTAATGAGGGACAAAGTTTGACCCTCATCGGATGAAAATAAATCATTTTGATCGATGCGATGAACTCACGTGCGAAACAGGGATGCATTGTTATGTGCCCGTGTCTATTGTGGTTCAAGTTAAAAGAGGTTTTCATAACCAGTCTACACATCTATACTAATATAATAAAGCTGAAGAGTTTGTTTGTTTGTTTGAACGCGCTAATCTCATGAGCTACTGGTCCGATTAGAATTTTTTTTTTGCGTCAGATAGCCCAATAATCCAGGAAGGTTTTAAGCTATATAACATCACGCTGCGACCAATAGGAGCGGGGTATATAAAAAACAACGCGGAAGAAACCGCGAGGCGCAACTAGTCCTTACTTCCTTACTAATATTATAAATGGGAAAGTGAGTTTGTTTGTTTGTTTGTCTCGCTTTCACGCCATAACTACTGAACCGATTGCTTTGAAATTTTGCAGACATAAAGTTAGAAGTCCGGATTAAATAATAGGATACTTCTTATCCCGGAAAAATTTGACATTCCCGAGAGAAATCTAAAAAGAGCGCTAGTAATACAAGAAAAGAAAATCAGAAAAGAAAAAGCTAGTAATACATAATCAGCCTAAAATGTTCCTACTCCTGGTACACAGGCCTTCGATTAAATACGTATATGTGACATGTCTTCGAAAGTTTGACTCTAGGATATACCGGTTTCCTCACAATGTTTTCTTTCATTGTTTTTGAGAGCAGTGGTGATGAAATAATTTACACAAAGTGAAGCGCCTGATGGAGTTGGAACCCCTAGACCACGGCTGCTCTCAAGCTTTAGAAAAAAGAAAAGTGATTTAGTTAAATATATTAAATTAAGCATAAATAATCTCACCGTTTTCCCATGGCGTAGGCAGAAATTACAGAACGCCACCTCGTACGATCAGTTCACTTTTAAATTATAAAATTCATTTCCTCTTTAGCTTTTATATGTTGTTTCGTTTACTTCCATTTGGTCGTCTTAATTTTCTGAAAAACATCGCCAATAAAGTAACTTGTTAGTACTTTATTGGTGATGTTTGATTATGTGTGGATTATATATTATTATCATTTTAGGAACATTAAATTTGCATAGAAAACTCGAATGTTCTATAATTTATTTAAGACTAACTAGTAACGTATGCCGCAATTTCACTCGCAAAAGTTTCGATTGCTTCAAAATATCGTCTGTGTTAATCCTAGGTGCAAACTAGCAAAATTAACATTCAAATATTTAACACTAAAAAAAAATACGAGTGTGCTTATGACCACACGACTGAAGTGAAACTTCTTTCGCTCCATCTGTATGTATATATATACATAAGTGTGTACAATATATACATGTATACACATATACATATATTAATTTTCTATAAATATTTAAATTTATTTCATGGTTTCATTGGTAAATTAATATTTTTGCATAGATCTTCTATTTTTATTAAAAAAAAAAAAAAAAAAAAACTCGTTGTAGACCTTGTAGGACCAAGCTCGCGCCACGGGCGCCTCTGTGCTTATATCCCCCACTTAACTTCCGTTCGCCTTGCCCGATCACTTTTCGTAACGCTTACGTCACGCGTTCGCTATCTTACTCCCCAATTCAAGCGTGCGTAAAGAAGTTTCACTTCAAAAATTGCTAATCAAATCAAGCAGATTATTGCTGTTAAACAGCGCCCCAATTGAGTAACACACAATTACTATCGATTGGAATAATTTTGAAGCATATTGCTAATCCATTGTTCCATAATTATGTTCAAAAAATCTTATTGCTCAACGACGTAAATAATGCAATGAATGTTTTAGAACTGTCAAAACGAAACCTATCGCTACTGATAGAGTGTTCCGCCATTACCCTGCTGATTGCCAGTCGAATTTGTTATCCGTTTTACTTTTCTTTTTTTTAATAATTATAAACTAGCGCTTGACTGCAGTCCCGCCTGATGGTAAGCAGTGATGCAATCGTTGATGGTAAAGCGCGCTAATTTATTAAACACTTAAAAAACTTAGTGAATAGGAAGAAAGACGGCAGTTGAGCGAGGTGATGCAAATTTATAAACCCAACAACACGGCCAATGATGCTACGCCAGAGGGAAATTGATCTGGATGGACCGTGATCAAACTCCCGACACAACGGGTACGATGCGCCAAATCACCGAGCTTCAAAACACAACTGCACAGACTCGTCCTCCGTACGGCTTTACCAGACATTACGCCGGAACACGACGAATCGCTTGGCGGCAAGACTTTGTCTGGTGGGTGGTAACTTCTGCCGGCAGCCGATCTTATGGCCTACCACCGAGAAAATTGTTTTCATAGTCAAATCGCTAAAAGCATTAAGTAGTCTGGTTCTGTTTTTTTCTGAAGTCAGACTATGATAACGTAAGAATTTCTGGAAGGATTTCAGGAGGTCTTTGCTCAGAAAAAGGAAATGCACTGGGCCGCAAAATTCCGAGTTGCTTATAAAAAAGTGTGATAGTTTCTTAAATACACAACACTAATCTGTGAAATTGTAGTATGTTAAAGATGATTGAGTTATACATAAAATAAAATACATAACATATTTGTAAACTCAATAATTTTATTTGAAAACTTTTTCTTTTCTATTCTTTAGAGTGAATACTACTTCAACTCTTCAATGGCCCCTGTGGTTAGATACCATAATTTTGCCAATAACACGTGTGACAAATTATAGAAATTCTTTAAAAAAAAATTCACAATAATGGCGGATATCGCCGATAACATTTGAAAAAAACGGCCGCGTGCGCCGACTACGAGGAGATTTATGCAAAGCCATGATGTGGCCATTATGCTGCGATATTTCAATGTTCTTTATGAATTATTCACTGAATGCACTTTTTACTACATAAATCACGCGCTTTTATTTAGTAAACGATACAATAAATTATTTAAAAGTCCAATGAAAAATGAAGGGGACATTCATTTTAGCTTTCCCGTCAAAAAACCCCTTACTTTTGACAACGAAAATAAACAACACAGTTAATCTGCAAATTTTTTTTTTTTTTTTTTTAATAATTATAAACTAGCGCTTGACCGCAATCCCGCCTGATGGTAAGCAGTGATGCGATCGTTGATGGTAAAGCGCACTAGTTTATTAAGATCCTATTCACTCAGAAAAACTGAGCGAATTGGAAGGAAGACGGCAGTTGAGCGAGGTGATGCAATGTTAAACCCAACAACACGACCAACGATGCCAAAGGGAGATTGATCTAAAGACTCTCCACGACCAAACTCCCGACACAACAACATTTGGCGCATCGTGTCCGGCACACATCGCAGCACACCTGCTCAGACCCGTCCTCCGTACGGCTTCACCCGACATCATGCCGGAACACGACAAATCGCTTGGCGGCTAGGCTTTGTCTGGTGGGTGGTAACTTCTGCCGGCGGCCGATGTTATGGCCTACCACCTAAATAAAGCTTTTCTCACGTTTTAACAGCTTGTATTTCTTCCACGAGCCCGTATCACTCCATTAAGACTATGTGGCATATTGTAAACCAATTTTTAGTACGGTTTTGGTCTACCATTCTGTCCTTAGCATACTCCTTAACTCGCGTAAGGTAGCTACAGCTAGAGAATGTTGCTTAACACATCTCCCGAGCTCATCTCATATATAAATGCTCTGTGGGATTTAAGTCCGGGCTATGAGCTGGTCATTTTATGCTGATACCGAAGTCTTGATTATTTATATCATAATCTGGGAGCCGTCAAAGAACCGTTTTCTATAATCACTAACTCCGTAATCTCTGAAGATTTCCCAGCCCAAACCACTGGTGCCATTCGTTGGAGGGGCAATCCCTCCAACGAATGGCACCTTTTCTTCAACACGCTTGACGATAATGCTCACCTGGTCGCCTATATACTCTTTCTCTCCCATCGTGTGTGACTAAACAAAATCTTGACTCATCAGAAAACATAACCCTGAACCAATCTTTATCTGTCCACTAGACACGTATTTTTACTTTTTTCATAAAAACAAAAAATTAAGACGATACAGTGAATTGAAAACTCGTGTGACGTCACTGCTTGCTACACTTTTTAGCAACCAGTGACGTCACCAGCTACCACTCCTGATCTTTGATGCCTTTTATATTTGTCAATTTTTATTGGTTTGATAAAACAAAATATACATATCCAATATTTTTCTATAATCTGAATGACGGACTAAATAGAATCATTTTTTTTTTCCCTAGGAAACATCCCTATTTGTATTGTATTTTCTTTTTCTGATTGTATTTCAAAGTAGGCCTTATTATTTCTTAACTTAAAAAATCGCTACGCTCCTAATTTAGACCACAACCGTTATACAAAAGTTATTCATTCGGAAGAAGAGTTTCCTTTGTGGCCCTACCCTCAAATATTCAGCAACATTTTAAACTTATAATAATAAAGGAATTTGAGCCGGATTAATTGTGTTATTTTTGTACTGCGGACCTTTTTATGTTCTATCAAACGTAAGTAATATGTTGCTGTATGGTCTTGAAAGTATTCTGAAATTGATTTTTGTAAACATTTAGTTTTAATACAAGTTTTGTTGTTTAGTTTTTTTTATTGCGTTGAAATTTTTTCGACGTCTTAGTAACTTTGTAAAATTTACTCAGTCATTTATACTAATATAATTATTAAACGTAATTTTATCGGAATTTTCAATAACTTTTGTACTTTACCATTGTAGTTAAAATTTTCTTCGAGATATCATATTTAATTCTTAAACTCAATTGTATTTTTATGTTGTGTAAAATATTAAATAACTGTTATTGGCTTTTCTCGGTGGTAGGCCATAACATCGACCGCCGGCAGAAGCTACCATCCACCAGACAAAGTGGCAACAGCTTGGCGGCAAGGCCAAGCATTTGTCGTGTTCCGGCATGATGTCTGGTGAAGCCGTACGGAGGACGAGTCTGAGCAGTTTTGTTGCGATGTGTGCCGGCTACGATGCCCCAAAGTTGTTGTGTTGGGAGTTTGGTCATGGAGGGTCTTCAGATCAATCTCCCTTTGGCGCAGTATCGTTGGTCGTGTTGTTGTGGGTTTAACATTGCAACACCTTTTTTTTTTTTTTTTTTTTTGCCGGGGTGGAAATCCTCATAGGATGCCCGCCGCCCTGGGGTGGGCGACGGGGTATGTCAGACTTTTACTGACTAAAACCACCCCGGTGTGTCTTCTATCACGAGCGCGCGTGGGGCCGCGGGAGTCTAAATTCTTCCACGGCCCCACATCCTCGTGCTGGCCCGGTCTGTCCGGGCCTCGTCTCCTGCACGGGGTAGTGGGGTGTTAAACTACCCCGTGCATCGCCTCAAAGGCGCGCGCCGACACTCGCGCGCGCCTCCGCCTCGGGGTCCATCAATGGGGGGCGGGGACTTCCCCATGTCCCTCGCCCCTGGACCCAATCATGGGGGGCGGAAGAGGGCGTTATCCGCCCTTCCTCGGCGCCCGGTGCGTCTTCTGCGGCCCGGGAAGGGAGTTGATATCTCCCTCTCCCGTTCCGCAGCTTCCTTCTGCGACATCACGTCTTCGCAGAAAGACACCACCGCGTCCCATGACTCTGAGCTGCCGACCATCCACCGCACTACTGCCGGCAGCGTCAGGTCGCCTCCTACTTCATTTGTGAGGACACGGCGCTGCTCCTCCCAAGCTACACACTCAGAGAGCGTGTGCTGCGCCGTGTCCTCCCCGCATTGGACGCAGTGGTGGCACCGAGCGTCCGGCTCCCTGCCTAAGCGACGCAGGTACTTGCCGAAGCAGCCATGCCCCGACAGTACCTGCGTCACCCTGAACGACAGGGAGCCGTGCCTCCTCCCGAGCCAGTCGTCGAGTACTGGCCGGATCGCCTCGACGGTAGCGAGGCTGGCGGTAGGGCGCATAAGCCTCTGCCGCCAGTCCGCCACCAGGACCTGACGGAGCTCCTCTCGGCGCAGCTCTATCTGCCGCTGCACCGGACTGGAGCCCCGTGTCCGTTCTTCCTCGCGCCATCGGTACAATGACGCGAGTACTTTCGCCTCTAGGTCCCAGGGCGGGGATCCGGCCAGGACGCAAGCCGCCTCGTAGGATATCGTGCGATACCCGCGGACGACCCTGACGGCCATCGCCCTCAGGCTCAGGCAGTGTTCCGGCCGTCAGGTCCATCGCCCACACAGGGGCCCCATACAGGGCCATGGACCGCACGATTCCCACGTACAACCGCCTACAGGCGGCGCTCGGGCCCCCCATGTTGGGAAGCAACGTTGATAGTGCGCCCGCTGCACTCATCAGCTTGGGCGCCAGCCGCCGGAAGTGGGGTCCGAAATCCCACCGGCTGTCGAGCACCAATCCCAGGTACTTCATGGTGAACTCGACAGCTATCCGGGCCCCACTGACCACGATGTGATCCCGGCGCCAGCGCACGCCGGGGGCCATGGAAAACCATGGCCTCCGACTTGTTAAGGGCCACCTCCAGGCCCAGGCGCCGGATGCGGTTCACCACCTGTGACACCGCAGCCGTGGCTATCAACGTCGCTTCCCTGTAGGAGCTCCCCCGGGCAGTGACAAGCGTGTCGTCCGCATAACACGTCAAGTCGGCGCCCGACGGGAGCTCGCCTCTCAGCACCCAGTCGTAGCCGATGTTCCACAGGAGCGGTCCCAAGACCGATCCCTGTGGAACACCGCACGACATTTGGTGCCGACCGGCACCGTCACGTCCCCGATAGATGACGCATCTGTCCTCCAGATAAGCCCCTACTATGCGGCGGAGGTAGGGAGGCACCCGATGGTATTTCAGGGCCTCCCTAATACAGCTCCAGGGTAGGGTGTTGAAGGCGTTGGAAATGTCTAAAGACACCGCCAACACCACCCCACCCCGGGACACCGTATCCTCCGCCAGGGCTCTCACGCGCATGATGGCGTCTATGGTGGAGCGCCCCCGACGAAAGCCGAACTGTTTGTCGTCCAGGTTCGGCCCCTCTCCGCACAAGTGGCCGACGAGGCGATCTGCGATTATGCGCTCAAAAAGTTTGCCCGCCTCGTCGAGCAGCACTATGGGCCGATACGCGGACGGCGAGTCCGCGGGGCGCCCCTCCTTCCTGAGCAGGACCAGCTTCCCCTCCTTCCACACACTGGGAAACTGACCCTGCTCGAAGCATGCCGTGAAGAGCCCCCTCAGCTGGGGCTCTAGCTCCTTCAGAGCAAGGACGAGAGCTCGGCCAGGAACTCCGTCGGGTCCGGGCGCTTTATTCTTGGTCCGGAGCCGCGACACGGCCGCTCCCGTCTCTGCTCTGCTTGCGTCACCACGGGGACATCGGTGCCCTCTTCTTCTGGAGAGTCTGTGGCTGAGGGTGAAACCATCGCCGGGGGAACATGTCCCGCCCGCTCAGGGAAGAGGGTGGATACCACCGCCTCCAGCAGCTGGGGTTGCATACTTTGCACCAGTGGGGGCGCCCAGGGACGCAACTTGCCCCGTACCCAACGGTAGGGGCGCCCCCACGGGTCCCGATCTAGGGACCCCAGCAGCTCTTCCCTGGCCCGCGACTTGGAGTCGCCGATGGCCAGCCACAGAGTCTCCTGGGCCGCGCGGTACACCCCATACCGCGCGGCCTCCTCGACGGGATCCCGTCGACGTCGTCTCCGGTAGCGCGTGTACTGGCGGCGACGGACTCGACGCGCAACCGCGCAATGTCGTCGCTCCATCAGTACACGTTGCGCCTTGCGGACTGTTGGCGGACGCGGGGCATGGACGCGTCGCAGATCTGCGTCATCGCCCCGCGAAACCGCAGCGCCTCCGCTTCGACGTCGACGGGGCTGTCCGTCGCCGACTCCCAAATCCAGGACTGGACTATGGCAGCTTCCTCGAGTAAACATTGCATCACCTCGCTCAACTGCCGTCTTCCTTCCTATTCGCTCAGTTTTTTCTGAGTGAATAGGCTCTTAATAAACTAGCGCGCTTTACCATCAACGATCGCATCCCTGCTTACCATCAGGCAGGATTGCGGTCAAGCGCTAGTTTATAATTACTAAAAAAAAAAAGAAATATTTTGATAAATAAAAATACTGACTTATGCATCCTAATGAGAGACGATTTTTTTGTTGATTTAAGACTGATCTCAAATCTCAATAATCTCAAGCTTGATATAAGTATATAATTGTATGCGTTATTAACTAAACTATTTACAGTCACCAATTACTAAGCTTTTTCAAAAATTGGCCTGCTTTATACAACATTTAAAAAAGAAGTTCTATTTTTCTCGGTGGTAGGTCATAACCTCGGCTGCCGGCAGAAGTCCGACAGACAAAAACTTGCCACCAAGCGATTCATCGTGTTCCGGCATGATGTCTGGTGAAGCCTAGGCCGGGTCGGAGCAGTATGCCTAGTATGAGTTTTCATTACGAGACTCGTGTCGAGTGCGTTTGGCGTTCTCATTGGTTGAGAGTTCTTACACCCTTCAAGCGGGCCAATTGACGAGTCAAACGCATTCTATATCCACGATCGAATTTCGTGATGAAAACTCATACTAGGCCTACTGTTGTGTTGCAAGTGAATAGGCTCTTAATAAACTAGCGTGCGAAATAAATAAATAAACTAACTTACCATCAACGATTGCGTCACTGCTTACCATCAGACGGGATGTGGCTGCTATTACTCTCGAAGTATATCTAGAAACTGAATATAAGTTATACTGCTTTTATCGACGAATTTAAATGATTTTATACTGGCCCAAAACCAATGCCGTAAAACTTAAATATATTTTTTTTTATACTTACATAGGTAGGGCTTTACCAGATTTTTTCGATATTCACTACTTTATCACACTCTCCACAACATTCTCAATAACCAAAACTATGTCAACACAAGGCATACTTTTTATATTTATAATATTTTTCAAAATGGCTGACAGGCTTCCAGTAATATAAAATCATTTTATTATGGCATTCGCATGTGTATGTACCTGAATACAAAGCTAATGTTACAGATACGTCACTTGTTTTTTTTAGTTATGATGTCAGTTTGTGCCTAAAAGGAGCTTGCCGCACAGAAGAACAAACACACACAGTCCAGATGACGAAGGAATGTTTTGCGTTCTTTATCTGACAGCTTGTAATAAACGAACACGAGTTCTGTAAATTTGTTATTTATTACGACGTTTATGAATTTTCAAACACAGCATACGGCCGTCTTCTTCGTCGGTCGCCGTTAGCATGTGGTCAGCTAGACTCCAGCTTAAGAATCACTTAATCAAATACTCCAAGGGCAGTCCCTACTTTTAGAATATTTTATTCATTAAAAGTCTGGCGTTGCTTGGTACCAGATAAAAACAATTTGCATAATTTTCTCATTCACGTTAAAACAAAGGGTTTAATACCGAAAAAATCGTTCCTTTTGACAGCTGATATGCGCGAAAATATTTTATGTTATCATTTTGAAAGCTACTGGGCTTAGCACGAAAATGGCTATTAGCAACAAAATGAATTATTTGATCGATTCAATTGCATACATATCATTTGGTACAATTTTCATCATAACATAAGATCGTGCTTGTATCTTCTGAAGGGTTTAGCAGAGGTGTATATAACTAAACCCACATTTCGACTGTATGTCCCTTGTGAAAGAAGACAAGTCATTTTCCATTATTCAGATCCAGATTCCAAGTTGCTACCGACAAATTCCAGATGGAAACCTTAAATGTGGGCTCCGGGAATCGAAACTCAGCAGTAGGTCTAGAAATAGTCGCAAGTACAGCGGTACTGCAACCGTTCATAAATATTTCTTGGATCAGTTTTTTTCACCACGTATGTAATGTGGAAACTTCACTTCTCCAAGAAATATCAGTTTTTTCTTGTGATAACCGACGAATATATCTTTCTGCGGTTTCGCTAGAATACAAAATATATAGTATAGTTACTTTTATATTGCCTTAATTATTATTAGTTTAAGGCCTCTGCCTCGAATCTTACGGGCAGCGGGGCGGCGGCGGCGGCGGCGAATGAGCGGCAGGATCTTATGTGTAAAATCAAACGGACCGGTTCTCTAAAACAGCGGCGCGGCAGCGGGGCGGTGGCGGGCAGCGAGCGGTCCACTTCTCGCGCTCGAATCTTGCGGGCAGCGGGCGGGCAGTGAGCGGTGATCGAGCGTTAGGAATAAATTTGAATCAAAAAGAAGTTGTCGCCATTGTTCAAACTTTTCTTTCGCGAATAAAAACAAATATCTTTTCGACACAATCATGAACACAACACTACGCGGCTATACTGACGCGCGATTTGCCCGCTAGTTTCGAGAACGGGTCTTCGATGCCCGCCCGAATCCCGCGCCGCTGCCGCCGCCGCCCCGCTGCCCGCAAGATTCGAGGCAGCGGCCTAAGTCCCTAGTGCTTTTAAAAACTAAAAACTTAATAACTAGTGTTAGACACATAAATACAAATAGCAGCTGTTTTTTTTTATTATCTACTAGTAATTTAGGGGCTTTTGGTCACAATACGACCATGCCAGCCCCATCATTACCTAATAAAAGATTTACACTATTGCGACTTCAAAATCTTATAAACTACATTGCAAAGTAAAATACCTAGCTGCATTCATTCAGTATGAAAAACGATACGTCTTATGTCCACTAACAATAGCAACGTGGGCATTTTCTTTAAGTAGTAGGCAATCAATATCCATTGTATAGCTTATTAAACCATTCTCCACTTTTCATTTTTTCTACTAAAAAGTGTTTTAGAGTTTCAAAAACTAATTTCAATATTTCAGTGATCTTCTTATCCAACTGTTTTCTTGAAAGGATGATGTCTTTAATCCGTTTCATTAACTGCCAAAACGAATAATTTTCCAGTCTTTTTTTCTTCCGATTAGACTCTCCATCATTCTGTTTCTGCTCCTCATCATTCTGACATCCTACCGGTTCCTCTTCAATACCCTCTTCCCCAATAATCATATTTTCGCTGTGCTCATGCTCATTTTTCCTTTTGTCTTCTTTCTTACTGGTGTCAATATTTACTTGGCCAGTCTTTTTCTTTTTCATAGTCTAATGCCTTTGGTTTTTGGGTATCTCCCACTAAAATGTCCCTAAAGGAATGGGTTTGTTGACTATCATTTGCGCCGTTATTATCATTACTTGTAATTGACTGTATTTCGCGTTCATCATTTTCATTCATATAGTGTAAAGAAAATATTCTTTTCAGTTTCTCTCTCTAGGTAAATATCAAGTGCTTTTTATATGTGGAATTCATAGCAGACATGATTCGATGTATTTCTTTTTCTTTCAAGAAAATAGGATAACTTTTATTGAAGGGCATGTGTGTACCATTACAACTGATACATCTATATTGCATTGTTTCACAGTTCGCATGCAATCCACCACACTTTGGGCATATAGGGCTTTTACTAGGTCACTGACGAAGTAGATGACCAAAACGCCAGCAGTTCGAACATTGTGTTACTGGAAATGTGTATGACTCCACCTTAAACTTGCAGCCGTATTCCTCAACAATCGGGGGTACCGTAGGGCCTTTAAAACAAATGCGAACTGTTTCACTATCTACCCATTTTCCTCCTTCCGTGAATCGTTTCAAACGTTTCACAGAAACAATATCATATTCACAGTGTAATAATATTTCTGTCAGTTCTGTTTCATCATTAAAAAAAAAAACCTTTTATCGTCCCACTGCTGGGCACAGGTCTCCTCTCATCAGAGAAGGATTGAGAGTAATCACCACGCTTGCTCAATGCGGGTTGGCGATTTCAGACTTAAAGTCCAGGTTTCCTCAAGATATTTTCCTTCACCTTGTAATCAGTCATTGGTGTCCAAGATATCCTTAGAAATTACGTATAACTTAGAAAAGTTACATTGGTACTTGCCTGACCTGGAATCGAACCCGCACACTCATACTTGAGAGGCTGGTGTTTTAACCACTAGGCCACCACGACTACAATATAAGTTCTGTTTCATCCACCTCCAATTCGATATTTCTGACGACTCCATATCATAGATAAATTTCTTGAGCAAATTGACACCTGTAACCCAATTCCTTCATTGTTTCGCAAGACAATAGTTTCTCAGCATGTTGCCAGCTTTTAAATTGTATACTCTATAATTAATTGATACTCTAAACGAGTTTTTATAATTAATTGTGGCAATACCAGGAATATTTTCGGATCTTAAGAGCTTGGCAAGACCAATTTGTTTTGGTAGGCATTCCTTAGAGGAAATATAAACCTCATAATTGTTTTCCAATGTACGGTTAATATCATAGTTCAACGAGGAACTACGATTTAGCCGTTTTGGGTTTCTTCTCACTGTTATAAATTCATCGTCATCTATATTTTCTTCGCTATCTTCCTTCATTCTTTTCTCGGCTATTGGGATAAATGAATATTCCTTACTTGGATTGAATTTTTATCTCGCTTTGCATTTTATCTTCTTTATTACTGCATAGCACCTCATTTAAAACATGTTGCTCATGCACAATTGATTCTTCATCACTATTTAAATTCGTTAAACTAACTCCATCTGAATTATTACTCATTTTTATTATATTTTAATTTGAGGTTATAAAAAGACACTTATCGATAACTGAGTAAAGCATCCGCTCGCTACGAAATGTCGCGCGCGAAAAGCAGCTGTTATGGATTGTTAACCAGTGACGAGACACTGAGAAAGCAAAGACTCCCACCGAACTGAGAGCACGTTCAGGAGACCATTGGTGGTGGTGTATAGTTAGACGGCTATGGAGGCGGTTTTCTTATTATAGCATGATAAGTATCTGTGCCTGTTTCCGTAAACATTGCCACAACCGTATCCTAAATGCATAATTATATTGGACACGCCGATCACTGTATGCCTTCTACGAAAAATTATTCCAAAGACTGCATGTGTAGAAAGATGTGTTGATGCTGTATTTAGACTATTTTGTCTACTAGAATAGCAAAATGAGGATACTCTGAGGTTTGATAAAATATCATCTCTACAGTTTTCTTGGAAACTTTTCCCAACTATG
The DNA here is from genome assembly GCA_037179545.1 of Sesamia inferens. Taxonomy (NCBI): domain Eukaryota; kingdom Metazoa; phylum Arthropoda; class Insecta; order Lepidoptera; family Noctuidae; genus Sesamia; species Sesamia inferens. The sequence goes on along the minus strand of CM073929.1, from coordinate 8,306,574 downwards.
TTTAGGTCGGTTTCCAGTCTAACAGGATTCAGATGAATACCAGCATTTTACATGGAGCGACAGCCTATATGACTTCCAAAACCCAGTTACTGGGCAATACGATGCTCCTTGGTATTAACCATTACCAAAGTACATCCAGCATTAAACATGTCCTATCTTTGAAAACATTTCCTATTCTATGCCCCATACGTGCGTGAGTTAGTAGCATAAAGAACGAAGCGCGAACATTCAGGCTGCATTACTAGCTAATAATTCAACGCTGGTATTTACTGGTTAGATGCGTGAAATGATAAATGTTGTACCTTAGATATAGTATAGAGTGGCATGCAGCAAAAGAGTTGTTTTCCGTGATGTCCGGGATGATAGATAACGTTATCTATTATGATAAGGGAATGTTTTATTACAGTTACTTATGAACGCATTGGAAAATTAATCGTTAGTTTGTGAGTTACATTTAGACAATAATAAAAAATAATGTACAAAAAGAATTTTATATTAGAAATCTAATCTAACATACTTTTGTCTGTTGACCTGTATTTTTGTGCGCCAAATAATTGGTTAATTTATCTTTCTATACATATAGTTATTACAAAGTTTGATGGCCAAGCGATACGCAGGGGGGTTCCCGAACTGGTCTTTAAAGAGTTATCGGGACTAACCCAATAAACGGATGGTGAGATAAATGTCCCACAGTCCCCAAAGGTCGGATGCCTTTATAACGTTTACTCACTTTGCAAATTGTACAAATCATCTTAAAGTCACTCAGTTTCGAACTTTTTATCGGTCTTTGGAACAATTTTTCGCAGGAGGCATACAGTGATCGGAGTGTTCAATAAAATAGTGTAATTATATATTTAGGATACTGGCGCGGCAATTTTTGTGGAGACGCGCACAGACGCTTTTTCGCCATAATCCATCTCGCCCTACCACCAACGGCCTCCTGAGTATGTTCTCAGTGCGGTGGTAGTCTCTGCTGCACCACTGGATAAGAATCCGTACCAGCTGATATTTGTATTTATGTGCCTCTAACTCCTAACAGATTGAGTTTTGGCGGGAAAGTCAAGCTGAGTGTCACGCTCGTTTTTCATTGGACTTTTAAAATTATTTAGTGTTGTTTACTAAATAAAAGTGCGTGATTTACGTAGTAAAAAGTGCATTTAGTAAATAGTTCATATAGAACAGTGAAATATCGCAGCATAGTGGCCACATCATGACTTTGCGCCAAACCTCACTCGTAAGACGGGTCACGCGGCCGTCTTTTTCGACATGAATAATCCATAATTACGTGACATTGGCTAAATGCACAAACCTTGCGAAGCCAAAAAATACAGAAAGATAAAGAACTCCTAACATTAGCTATAAAGTGATTTTATTTTAGTAGCACTATAGAGTCAGACTGATGCTTGAAAGGAACGCAGATTGTTCGGATGACATACCGTGGCCCGGTGCATAAGTGAAGGACCACGGGTGAGCTTTAGTTAGAAAAGTCTGACCCGCCCAGGGCGGAAGAGCTCATTTGCTGATATCCCATCTAAAGAAATGGTCTGAACTAAAATGAAATATATACATCGTTACAATAAAATATATACATTCAGTCCTGGTGGCCTAGTGGTTAAAATACCAGCCTATCAAGTATGAGTGTTCGGGTTCGATTCCAAGTCAGGCAAGTACTAATGTGAATTTTCTAAGTTACGTGTACTTTCTTAGTATATCTCGGACACCAATGACTGATTACAAGGCGAAGGAACACATCATGAGGAAACCTGGACTTTAAGTCTCAAAGCGCCAACCCGCATTGAGCAAGCGTGGTAATTACGCTCAATCCTTCTATGTATGAGATACATTATTTTGTTTTTCAAAGCAGCAATTTTTCGCCACACTTGGTTAACTAGCAGAGAATCCCTTGGGCATCAAAAGCATCCAAGAGATTTATCATCATCATCATCAACCTTTTTTATCGTCCCACTGCTGGGCACAGGTCTCTCTCATACAGAGAAGGATTGAGCGTAATCACCACGCTTGCTCAATGAAGAGTCCAGGTTTCCTCAAGATGTTTTCCTTCATCTTCAATCATTGGTGTCCAAGATATACTTAGAAAGTACTTTCTAAGTATATCTTGGTAAAGTTATATGTACATATAACTTTAGAAACGTTACATTGGTACTTGCCTGACCTGTAATCGAACCCGCGCACTCATACTTGAGAGGCTGGTGTTTTAACCACTAGGCCACCACGGCTAATATCTTACTAGAAATGCCCTCGACTTCTTTCAGACCTTTTGGAAAACAAATACCATTTCATATTTAACCGAACCATCATCATATTTCTAAATTTAAAATTGCATCCGTTACTAAACTTACCTAAATAAGGTGAAAGTAAACTAAAATAAATATACCTTTTAATTGAAGCGTTGTTATCATAAGGTTTATAAAATAATAACAACAAAATAGCAACAAAAATCTCTGCACCTTAGGGACCATCTTCCTCTTACCCAACTTACTGAACCCACAAAGCTACTTAAGTATGTAAATAATAAAATGGAATAAATATGTTCCATTTACCAATAAGTATCTTAGTTTTATATCGCATGTTTTCCGAAGCAGTTAATATCAGTTTTATAGCATTTATTTTATACTCGAGCGCAACACTGAACGTCTTTGCTCCACGTATGTCGATATAACTTATTGTTCTTTAATATGTGCACGAAAACTGTGAACAAAGGACCTTTTACGTAACGAACTAACAACTTAATTATGTTATGTTTGAGCATTTGTAAGAAAACCTTAGCAGCGCCTTGTGGTATAAAATTTTCTGCGTCTTAAAGATATCAGTAACTAGTGATTTGTGAAATTAAAAATCAAAAGTCATTTATTCAAATTAGGCTAAGAATCAGCACTTTTTAAACGTCTATATTACATAAGACAGTCCCCACAGAAACGCCCGTCATTAGCCACTTACTAGTGCTCTCGTTGGGAAGAAGAAGCTCCCCAGCGGAACAAACTCCTCACCAGCACAGCTGTATTTTCATTAAAAAAAAAAAAACACTGAACCGGTGTGAGGTTTTGGAATTATTAATTTTGTTACTAAAATGACGTTTCCGAGAAAAATTATACAATAATTAAATGTAATTTTTGCCGAAAGTTCATCACTATACCGTGAAAGAGAATATAACACGTAACATCATACCTGTTTCTCCGAATGGTAAAATACTTATGCATCCGCCACCGTAGTGTTTCACCTCTTCCAATGGCCAGGGTTAGGGCCATTGTTCCTCAGCGGTTTCCATCTCCCCTTGCGGTCATTCTTCTTATGTTCGGACCTACACACACTAACACTGCGGCACCGAGACTGGCCTGTTTGTATAGACCCCGACCCCATTGGTACTGGCAACACACAGTCCTGCTTTACGGTTTGGAGAAAATGATACACTTATCTTTTTTCGGGTGGGAAATCATAAAATGACCTCTCTCGTTCAGGGCGAAGCTCATTGCGGACTTTCATCATCATCATCAACCTTTTTGTCGTCCCACTGGTAGGCATAGGTCACCTCTCATACAGAAAAGGATTGAGCGTAATCACCACGCTTGCTCAATGCGGGTTGGCGATTTCAGATTTAAAGTCCAGGTTTGCTCAAGATGTTTTCCTTCAACTTATAATCAGTCGTTGGTGTCCAAGATATACTTAGAATGTATATATAACTCTCTCGTCCACTGATTGACATTCAGCATCTGTTTTGTTCAAAAATAATGTCATCATGCTTAGTATGCACCCAATGGTTCACTCACTTCAATCCGTTTTATAATATTTTGTCACAGTGTCAAGTCTTGCGTGCTAAGTCTTTTGAGCCTCCTAAAAGTTTTGGTTTTCATTAGGTTTGATGCCAGTTTGTTGGAATGGTTCGTGACCCTGTTCTTGTAAGCTCTCACTGTTTGTGTGATTTCCTCTTTTACGCTTTTTATTTTCAAGGCCCTGTGCAAGTTATCGTTGATGATATACCACGGTGCGTTAGTAATTATTCGCAGCATTTTTGATTGGAACCTCTGAAGTATCTCTATGTTGCTATTTGCTGTCGTTCCCCACAGCTGTATGCCATATGTGCAAATGGGCTTTATTATAGTTTTATAATTTCTGAGCTCATTTTCCAGTGAAAGCTTGGAGTTTTTTGATAGTAGCCAATAGTGTTTCCTAAGTTGTAAACTTATCTTTACGCTTGGTGAAAATATGTTTTGCGCCCTCCACTTGAGGAATCACAACATTATTAAGTTGTACCGGGGGGCATGGGGCATGTATCTCTTCTTTTCGTAAACGTCACGTGTACAGATTTGGTTTCGTTTGCTTTTATTCTCCATTCTCATAGCCATTTAGAAATATCATCCAAGCTTTTTTGGAGTATCACAGATGCCTGTATAGCATCTTCATGTGCGGCTAGTGTAGCAGTGTCATCGGCAAATGTGCCCAAGACTACTCCTTCTGTCACGGGAAGATCAGCGGTATATAGCAGGTAGAGAATGGGACCTATTACACTGCCTTGCGGCACCCCCGCCCTAATTTTATGCAGTCCACTTAGTTCACAGCCTTGTCTAACAAAGAAATATCTTTTCTCCAGATAAGCTTTAATAAATAAGTAATAATTTATTATGAGTGACTTTCTAATTTTATATAAGAGACCCTCATGCCAAACACGATCGAAAGCCTGAGAAATGTCTAGGAAAGCAGCCGAGCAGTATTCCTTCCGTTCATAAGTTAAATGGATTTTTTCCACAAGCCGATGTATTTGTTCTATTGTTCCATGTCTTTGTCTAAACCCGAATTGGTGGTCAGGTAAGAATAAGTTTTGGTGGATAAGTGGTCGTACTCTATTAAGGAACAAAGTTTCAAGTAATTTTGAAGGAATTTGTAATAAGCTAATGGGCTGGTAAGATTTCACATGGCTGGACACTTTGCTGGTTTATTAATCATGATTATTTGGGCGACTTTCCACTGTGGAGGAATGTACCCTTTTAAGAGCACTGCACATTCTTTCTTCAATTTTAGACCTGCTTTAGGAAGTTTTTTTTAATATTTTTGCTGTAATTAAATCATATCCAGGTGCTTTGTGTTCATTTAGTTTATAGGTAGCAGTTTTTACTTCATTTTTCGAAACTTTTTTCAAGGGCAAGTCGAGTTGGTATGTTACCTGTAAGTATGATGTTATTTCACTATGCAATTCTTGTGATCCTTGAGCATCGTTGGGAGTAAATACTTCGCTCAGGTATTTAACAAAGGTTTGTGCTTTTTCAAGGTCACTTTTGGCCCATGTTTTGTCGCTTTTACGTATTGGTGCTTGGGTAGCTACATGTCTTTTGAGCTTTTTTGTTACTCGCCACAGAGAATAATCTGAACCAGCATTTAGATTTTAGGTGTATTTCTCCATATCGAGATTTTGATCATCATTGAGTGCTGATTTAAGATGAGTTGTGATATAATTCAGGTTTTTCTTGTCAGCGGGGTATCTTGTCATTTGCTAACGTTTCCTTGCTTTTCGCTTCTTTTCTATCAAGTCCCTGACTGTTTCAGATATCTGTATATTTGCATGATCAGTTTTGTGTACAGGGGTGGCGCTCCATTCAGATTGTTGTATGCAGTGATTAAAATGTTCAACTGCCTAGAAAATGTCATTTTCAGTCTGCAAAGGCAGTCTATTACGTATAGAGGACTCAACAAGCTGTCTGAACCAAGGCCAATTCGTTTTTCGTCTGTGCAGTTTGCAGGGTTTTGGTTTCTCCACCATTTTGCGACTCAATGTGATAAAAACTGGCGCATGGTCTGAGGACAGGTCTTCACTGGAGAAACAAGAAACATACTTGTTGGTAATGCCTTGTACAACGCAAAAATCAATGAGATCCGGAGGTTTGTTTACATCGGTTAGCCAGTAAGTTGGTTTTCCAGTCGAAGTCACATCGAGATTCTGTGTCTGGAGTGCTTGATATAACTGTCGTCCTTTCGTTGTTGTTATCCGGGATCCCCAGTGTGTGTGTTTGGCGTTATAGTCGCCTCTGGCTAGGAATCTGTAACCCAATGTATTAAAGTATTGTAAGTAATCTTCTTTTTTAATATTATGTTTGGCTTCTTTTTTAATATATGTGGGCTATAAATAGCTGATATTACTAGTGGCGCTACCCAGTCTTCAATAGTAACACTTGTTACCTGTATTTCATGGGTGTCACTTTCGTTTCTGAAAACCTCTGTGCTTTAATAGGCGGTTCCGGGTATTTTATCTTTTGAAGCTCTTGGTATACAGCGCAACCTTTGTAGTTTGCAGGATGATTTCCCTCACACAAAACACATTTGACATTATCTGACTGTCCCTTCCTTTCACAGCTAATCGAGGCATGATCTCCAGCACATTTGATGTATTTGGGTTTCCTATTGACAGTATTTCTTAGTGTGCCCATACTGTTGACAGTTAGCATATTGTGGAATCTCGCGTTTTAGCCGAGGAGGCTCGAATGTACAACGGCAATATATTCACAACTTCGTAGATCAACTTATTATTACTTTTTGGCTCTAATTCCACAATAAAAATTGGTAGAGGTTTTTTTGGTTATTCTCTGCTTTATATACCAAATATTTATTGCTGTGTGTTCTAGGCTAACCAGCTCATCTGATAATTCACTTGTGTCCGTAGTTGGGTGAATATTTCTCGATACGACTTTGAAACTCCTATCTTGTTTGGGTTTGTAAGTATAAAGCTCAGTTTGTTTAATTTCTAGCTGTTTGAAAATTAGTGAGTAAGTCTCAGAAGACTTTGGTTGAATTTTTACCTGTTCATTACGTAGAACCTTTATTTCATAGTTATTATTGGCATGTTCTTCAAGCATTAAAATGAGAGCCTGGGTATTACTGACCTTATCAACATAGATTGGTGGGGGTTTCGTTACCTTTTTCGGCCCAGTATTTGAAGTAACGGTATCTTCCTCAAGACCTGCAAAGCTATTTGAGGTCACAATTGTTTGTTTAGCCAGTAATGATTTAGTTTCGATTGTTTTTCATTTCTGTGGGTGTGTGGACTTTTTCTCAGTCTCTTTTTCGAGTGAGAAACTTCTTTGAAATCATCAACATTTTCTTCCAGGTTTGAGGTGCTTTCTTCAGTAAGTTCAATATTAGCCGTAGTTGGTAAAGGTTTAGCAGAAGGACTTTGTGAAAGTGGTTTGCTCGTAAAGAGAGCTCTGTGAAACACTTACTGCGGTCTGACTTGCCAGACCTGGAATCGAACCTGCACAGTCATACTTGAGAGGCTGATGTTTTAACCATTAGGCTACCACCGACTTTCACTGCGGACTTTTAACTGACTAAAACCCAAAAGTGTTCATAGACTTGCGACGATCTCTCGGCTCGTCGAATCTCTTTCAAACAACCGGCGGCCCTGGCAGGTATCGATCTTTCTGAACCCCATTACTGTTTGTAAACATCTCTTTGTGGTGGTTATAGATATAGCACAGCTAAATGAATCAATGAATGTAATAAAATAATACCTACTTCTGAGTATTCCTAATTGTAAACACATTACTGCAAAGAAGGGTTACAGACGTATTTTGGAGCGTATTTATACGCTTCTTGAAAGGCATCCAATTTGAGGAATTACGCCATTTTAATGATGAATCATTAAGGTGAGTCGGTTTTAACTCGAAACACCATCAAAGAAAATAATCGTCAAATCATATAACCTATTATGATTACGTCAAAATATATATTTATAAACAAAATAACCCAAGTCTCAAGCTGACTATTCACGCCAATACCCCAGTTTGTTAGTTTCCTTTGAGGATTTGGTTTACGACTCCACCGTATAGAGAGCCATCGTAAACTTAAAGAAACTATGTCGAAACGTTTGGTGTATCGCGGAATATCCTTTCGGTACTCGTATGTACGAGATCTGACGGCTACATTGTTTCGTGTATACTGTTGTGAGTTTGTAATAGACTTATGAATATTTTTTTTCTGATTCACTGGTTTGGAACTTGTTGATATTGTATAGAGACGAAAAAGGTTATTAGATCTATTTGAAAAAAGGGGATTTTTTTTGTTTTTGTGACGAAAGACGTACAGTCAGTATTTGTATGTATTATATCAATACACCTTCCTAATTCACACACCTATTCAGCTGCATCTAGTTAGACTGCAAACGAACCCCCACATAATTTGGATAATACTAGGTAGATACTAATATAATATTTATGTACAAAGCTTCGACTACCTACCTAGAAATTGCTGTTTGATTCGACTACATTTTGATTAAGTTTCTGGTGCCCTTAATCACCAGAAACTTCAGCTTCACTGAACATGATCAGAATTTGTCAGTATCATAATAACTATTACACATTTCTGGTTAATGATATTTAATTCTCATTAAGACATTTCCAATTCACTTACATGAGAACTTATATTTTATTTAAAAAAAATTCTAATCATTGTCCTTGCACAGATTAGTACCTATCGTTTTGTCCTTTTATATTAGTTGAAATTGAAGTTGGGTACCATGGACTTTTTAATGAAACTCCGTAAACACATAATTATTTATATTTGAGACACATACAATCTGTACAGAGGTTATTGATAGACTGACTCTATAAATCTACCTATCTGTAATTGAGTAACGTGAGTCTGGTGATCTCAACACACTAAAAAAGGAAATATGCTGATTGCTGGGCCACTAAGTGTAACTACCCTGTCTTGCATTAAAGAGTCATCATCATCATCATCAACCTTTTTATCGTCCCACTGCTGGGCACAGGTCTCCTCTCATACAGAGATGGATTGAGCGTAATCACCGCGCTTGCTCAATGCGGGTTGGCGATTTCAGACTTATAAAGTCCAGGTTTCCTCAAGATGTTTTCCTTCACCTTCAGTCAATAGTGTCCAAGATATACTTAGAAAATACATATAACTTTAGAAAAGTTACATTGGTACTTGTCTGAACTGGAATCGAAACCGCGCACTCATACTTGAGAGGCTGGTGTTTTAACGACTAGGCCACCACGACTTAAAGAGTGCGATCCCGTTATCACAATGCAAATACATCAGTCAAAATTCGTTATTATCACTTTGTAACATTATTTCAACCGTCATCATCATTACATGATCATGATTTCAATTCTGTAACCATCTTACCAAATAAAATTAGGTTGAAGCGAGCGTGAAGCCAGCCTCTAAAGTATGAGTGCATGGGTTCGATTCCAGGTCAGGCAAGTAGCAATGGAACTTTTCTAAGTTATATGTACTTTTTAAGAATATCTTGGACACAGATTACTGATACAAGGTGAAGGAAAATATCTCGAGGACACCTGGACTTTAAGTCTGCAATCGCCAACCCGCATTGAGCAAGCCTGGTGATAATCCTAAACCCTTCTCTGTATGAGAGGAGGCCTGTGCCCAGCAGTAGATCGATGAAAAAAAAAATCTGATGATGATGAAGATGCGCGTGGAGTGAGCTGCCATTGCAACTAATACTAGGGATTGACACTATTAACAGTTCACTTTAAGCTTATTTCACCCAACTTTTCACAATAATATTTTAACAGAATCATGATATCTTGGTCGATATCCAACCGAATAATTTTGAAAAGGTATAATAATTTGAGGGTAACAGAAATAAAAGTAGATGCAAAAAGTTTATTTTTTATTTATTTTTTTGACTATGGCATCTCGTAGTTGATCATTAGAGGCCGTGACTACTTAACCGTACTTTCCTGTGGATGCCTTAAAAATTAAAGCCTCCAACCAGGGCACTTAAAACTAAGTTAAAATTAGACGACTACGCTCTAAGGGCACCCCCTGTGGGGTACGAACCTCGGCTTAGGGCGTCGCTAGAGAGGACAGCAAGGGACGGTTGGATCGAAATGGTCAAAAAGTTTATTATGATTATCTACTTAAGTATCTATTGTAAACTTATAAGAAACACTGGTTTCATAGGCACAAGAACATCATGTGACTGGATACGTCCTTTACGCAATAGAAGGTACCCACTCATTCATCAAAGAACCTCTCTATATAATTCTGAATACAACAACACCTCACTAGACAGAAAATTCCCATCATACACGTGTCACATTACTTACATGCATGAAGACACATGTCATCCCCTCCCCTCGTAATACGTGTAATGCTGAGCTGCATTCCCTTTGTTCATGACTTAATTATCTACGCCGAAATAAGCCGATCACTCAACGCGCATCTTCACGCTAAATAAACAGGGGGAATTGAGGTTGTGGATGTGAGGTGACTAGATGGGGCAGTGTGAGTCCGGATTGTGCGTACTCGGCTTTTTAAATATTCTTCAAGGCCAGATGAAGAAATGATAACTTTGATAAAAGTACTTCCCCTTTCTTAAAACATTACCATTATAATTTATTCACTATTTTTTGAGAGACACGTTTATAAATATGAGAGAAAAGCAAAGAAAAATATCCTTACTAATATTATAAATCGGAAAGTGAGTTTGTTTGTTCCGGTTTCACGCCGTAACTCCTAAACCAATTGCTTAGAAATTTTGCAGACGTAAGGTTAGAATTAAATAATAGGGTACTTTTTATTCCGGAAAAAGAACTTGGGCGCTTCTTTCATTTAGTACTTACTTTATAATTCTGACTTTAATTCATGCGTGTAAGGTTGAATTTGGTTTAATGCTTGATGTACCAGACTCGGTCGTAAAAATTAATGGCTTTTGTACATTACTTTGTGATAAGAACTTTATACACTGCACTTGAGGCTGATCTTTATCTATGTATCTATGATGATGATTTCTTACTTTAAAATATCCGTAGCTAATAATACCTTCGAAAACTTAATTGATTTAATAATTTTCATTGCTTGAAAAAAAGGACTTGAATACGATTTAACTCTACGATTCCTCATCCAATAATACTAAGTGCCTAGGGCATAGGCACTTAGTAGACAGAGACCAGAGACAATAAAATATGTTCTTTTGTTAGGTGCATTGTATAGTTTTGAAGCCATTTCCAGATTATTTCTATCTTCACAAAGGTATATGAAGGCAGTTGTTTAATTTAGCCCTGGATTGCTCATTGTTGGAAAGCCCGTGATCCGATGCACCCATTACCCTGGGACCTGGGCGCATTGTGCCGGCTTGTTCTCTGTTTGATTTAGGGGTGCATAAGTTCAGCGATGTGACGCGTTTAATTAAGTTTGAAGAAGTTATCTTTAAAAATATAAAAGGGGTCTGTCAAATTTCGTCTACATTGATGGAACAGATATCAAATTGTAATTGTGTATGCACCAAAGTGACTGATGTCTGAATAATTGTTTGTTTAATTGGCTTGTATAGAGATTTGCTTTTTTGATAATTTAAAAGAGTGTCCATGGAGTTTCTTGCCCGTTCTTCTTCATAGGTACCTACTCTTTGGAATGGGCGACTAGCTTCACCTTACTGACTGACCGACCTTCTGACAATTCAAAAGTGCCTGTAACTGGTTTATTTGAAATAAATGCTTTGATTTTGATTTTTGAAAGAACTGGGCTCTAAATAATTAATTACAATGTAGCCTATACTACTAATCATCATTATCATCATCATCTCAGCGTTAATCTCAGTCGCATCTGAATCCGAAAGCGATATCAAAGCATTGCAGTTAGACCAATTGTTGGACTTTTGAGGGTCCCAACAACCCGTAATGACCGCCATTAGATGCTCGTATAGCAACCGGGACCAAGGGCTTAACATGCTTTCCGAGGCACGACCAGACCAGTACAATACTCATATTCATGCATACAAATATTTGCACTGCGCGTGGATCGAATCCGTGTCTCCTTGCGCAGCGGCCGTGTTCGCTACCGCTACGCTACGGACGCTGTCAAACCTAGCCTAAACTACTAATGAGCAATTTAAATCTAACATAATTTGGTTAAAATAAACCGCTAAAATAGGATTGGGCTCAATTTCATTTTGAAGTAAGTTTGGTCCCATTAATGGTAAGCGACATTGGGGTAGACCTCTTTGAACAAAAACTGATTCTCAGAAGCTTGAAATAGGGAGTAATGTAATGGGGAGGTCTTTGACCTAAACTGGGTTTTCGCATGCTTTTAATAAAATGCATCTATGACATATTTAACCGCGGATGAAGCTAGAGCGCATCAAATACTCAAACAACTGTAACGTTAGGTTTTCATGTAATCTGTATTTACAAAATAATCGCGAAAAATGTGAACAAACATAAGTTTATAGAAAATAATTTTAATGTCTACACAATAAAATACAGAATAAGCTACAAATCTAAAACATTTTTATAACTCTGTAGGCATCTGTTAATTTTTGACATTGAATTTTTGATATTTTACGACATTGCGTGAAATAAATGCAATGTAGCCAGCCTGTCGGTGTTCTATAGGAAACATTTTGGAGAGTGTGCGCGGGAATTGCATGACTTAATTCCCCCATCTCCATTCTATCATCGGACGACCCGTCGTACGGCGAGTATCTACTCTTACGTTGTTGACACCACTATGATACGGACAGCGTTCCGCCTCGTCTTTTACACCGCCTACATCGAAGGACTGGAACAACTTGCCAGTAGCGGTGTTTCCGTCTGAATACAATTGAAGCATCTTTAAGGCAAAACAGAATAGAATCTTAATAAACTAACGCGCTTTACCATCAACGTTAGGCGGGATTGCAGTCAAGCACTAGTTTACAATTATGAAAACAGAAAATGTTCCACCAATAAGTTTCAGTAGTGCTAGTTATTCTGTAATCAATTTAATTTGTCATTGCAATAAAGCTGATATTTCACTCACACAAGCCAATGTTTTTAACACACTTACTCTTATAAAAGGTGTTCAATGCATTGGTTTGTGTGAGTAAAAACTGTATATGAAATAATTGTGTGAGTGTTTGATGCAGTATTTTCATATCAATAAGCAATGCTCGGTTTATGTGTAGTTACGAAGTGTACAAGTTTTTATACGTACAGAAATAGAAAATATTTATTTTCTGGCCAATCTAGTAAATAGGTTCACAGTTTAACATCAAGTTGAGACGACAGCAATGTTACATACTTACATTAAATATTTGCAAGTGCACCCTACACTCAGCGTTAAATCTGTAACTTGAGGCTTGTGGCACGAATTTCAGTTTGGCGACAACATAGCCGTTTTTGATGTGGCGGGTGCGGTGTGTATAAGGCTTGTGGTGTATGTCTGTATTCAGTTTCAATGTACTGCCAGAAATGTAAAAAAAAATATCTTCTGAAGTCGGTATATTTTTGGTTTTTGTAATTTCGATTTTTGCTATCGATATTTTTCACTTTGTGGTGTTGTTTTTGGAAGTCGGTTTTAAAATCAAGTTGTTTTGTTGCATGTGCGTGTGCTTGGATGTGCGTGTGCGTGCGTGTATGTGTGTCATTTGTTATCTTCACGCACACAGTCACAGACTGTATATACACATATTTACTAATGAGTATGTCGTCTGTACCTATTGTTGAAATCCAATATATTAAGTCTCTACCAGAATACCCACCGCCAACTTAAAACTTTTGAAATACCCAATAAACAAGTAACCTTCTTCTTTACAAAACAAATCTTACAGTAAAAGAATCTAAACAAAGTGTGTCTTAATGTCAACGTTGTGGCATTTAGAATGCCTACTCGCTTACCTGAGTTTTTATTGTCTCAACGTGAAGTTCTAGCTACAGGACAGAGCAGAAGGTTCGTTTCGTACAATGACTAAAATCAAGTACACGCACACATATACACGTACTTGCGACGATCCCAAACAAATACCAGTCGTGAGTATGCTTATACTCACTGTAAGTGAAGCATATAGAAAGCTAATTTTTGTACATGCGAAACACGTGTCCAGTATTTTTGTGTTAAAAATGTATGTTCAAAAGTTCAAGAAGCTATCTATAAATTCTATATGGTCCACGAGCCGCTCGCCCGCTTGTACCTACAGCGGCGCAGCGTGGCGAGGGCCCTAAATCCGCTGTGAACTGTGTTGTTGCGCTCGGTAACACCATTGCAACATTTTTTGAATATACATATTTTGAAAAACACGGTGTAAAAATGATTGGAATCGATTCAGTTGCTTGTTCTGAACAAACTGTATTCAGGTTTTGTGTAAAGAAAAATACCGTTGTATATGACGTGTGCGTGCGATTTCACTGACTGTATGCAGTTGACCTTCTGAACCCATCTATTTCAAATAAGACATAACGTGCCTTAGAATTCTTGGAGGCTACAGCGCGTATTGTTTGAGTAACTATGATTCATATTTCAAGGGAGTTTTTGCACACTGTTTCGTTTGCCTTGAGGCAGAAATGCGCGTTTTTGCGTGGGGAATTTTAGCGGGTAGTTTTATTTTGTCCTTATCAGTAAGAATATCTAGAAATGTTGCCTGAACGATAAGTAGCGATTCATAAGTGAACTTAATGGATGAATGACAATTGTCATAGTCCTACTTATCTGCTACTCCAATCATATGGAAAAGCATTCCCGGCGAATGCTAGGAATTGAAACTATTGTAACAAAGGATATGATGTAATTACCAATTTTGAATTTCACCAATTGGATAGCCGTGCGTCACAATGAATAACTCGAAAAACGTGAAAACGTGAAAACGTGAATAACTCGAATCTTAGATTGTAGTTCACTTTAGACTGTTTCGATTATCTCAATATACTTGTTTCCATATCATGAAATAGTCCTACACCAACCTTCGGTCCACTTGCGTAGTGCGAACCGGAATAATCGTTGGATGGCGCCACATTTCAATAAAATTTCCTAAGGGGCCTCTTCCAGTTGACTACGGCCCTTCATCCTTCCAAAGGTTTGGGACCCCAGTCAAACCATAAAAATAAATAATATATGATCAAAAGGTTTCAACATTTTTGGATCTCAGCATGTGCTGAAACAATGGAAGATGTGTTCTGAAGAAAGAAAAACCGTGGAATGACAGTCCGGCTGTCCAGAAAATGCGTCCCTGACCGCACTTAGTGTGATTATATTAGTAAATAATATAGATGCGTTTCGCAAAATACGTATTCGTTTATATGGAATTGATGCGTGGCAAAAATGCATATTTCGATTGCCGAACTGTAAGACGTCGCATCAAACACTACATTCCACAGTTAGTATCGGCACTTTTTGACGTTAGGTGTTATAATAATTACTTTAATTATAATAATAAACTTTATTGCTCAAAAGATTACAGAGATTTTGGATTGGCCCCAAACTAGGCAAGTCTGTATCTTGGGTACCAATATGGAGGGTTTACCATTTAAGCAATTTAAAAGCATATTTAGTATAGTACGAGAAAAGTAAATTAGCTCGATATTACTTACTAAAAGAAAAAACAGAATAAAATATTAGAAGCAGAATTAAAGAGAATGTAACAAAAGTTTAAAAATAAAAAAAATATATATATATGTCGGAGACAGCGACGGCAGAGCGGTAGAGTGGACACCATCTTGGTGTGGTGGTACAAGTTCCATTTCGTAAGTGAGTTTTGAATTGAAGCACGACGTATAGATAATTATACCCTCCAATCTTCATAATAACAATTTTGAATAGGCAAACCGACAGTTTCGGTTCGGAGATATGCCTTGGTCCGCGTCTCGATGCAAAGTGACAGTTCGACGAACCCCACTTTTCAAAGCGACTCTGTCCATGTGCCGCCATCACAAAATAACGTCACAAGCGTTTGCCCCTCTACTACGTAAATCAAATCAGCAACTTCTATTAAAATTATATCGACGATCACCGACATATATAAAATCAGAAATGAACGGCAAATAATAAAAATAAAACTATTAAAAGAAAACCGCTACTATCAAGTCTCTTTTTTTTTAATAATTATAAAGTAGTGCTTGACCGTGATCCCGCCTGATGGTATGCAGTGATGCAATTGTTAATGGTAAAGCGCGATAGCTTATGAAGACCCTATTCACTAAAAAAACTGAGTGAATAGGAAGGAAGACGGCAGTTGAGTGAGGTTGCGGAATGTTAAACCCAACGACACGAGCAAAGAAGCTGAGCCAGAGGGAGATTGATCTGGAGACCCTCCACGACCAAACTCCCGACACAAGTACATTATTTTGGCGCATCGTACTCGGCACACATCGCAACACAGCTACTCAGACATTCTCCTATCTACATAGGTTTTACAAAGTCCTTTAGGTATAACTATGTACCACCATTTTCACCATACAGTCCAAGGGGCACGCTTCGCAACTCAAACAGGCACAAGTTTACTATATATTTTTTCTTTATATTTAAAGATAATATGTGCTATTCATGCTTCCGTAGAAAAACAAGAGGAATATTTTGTTTGTAAAATACATGCCTGAAGCAACAAAAATATGTGCTTAGAAGCTCAACTCCGAGTCAGAATATAAAGACAACACGTCATTTGTTTGTTGTTATTGTTGTGGCTAATTTGTGAGAGATTGTACATGACAACTGTAATAGCTAATTGTACATCATTTACAGTTAAAGTAAGCCCCTCTTGTAGCTAACTTTTTTTCTTTTTTTTTAATAAATTATAAACTAGCGCTTGACCGCAATCGCACTAGTTTATTAAGAGCCTATTTAGATGGTGAAAACTCGCCATACGACGGGTCGTCTGATGGTGGAACGGAGATGGAGGAATTAAATCATGCAATTCCCTCGCACACTCCCCAAAATGTATCCTATAGAACACTGAATCCACACGAACAGACCTGTGCTTTGTACAACATTAGAAGCTGTCCTGGTATGAAGTACTGCCGGACCTTTGCGATAACGCCAAGTTTCCTGACAGCCACCTTGGCCTTGGACTCAATGAACCGCCCAAAGTTTAGGTTCGAGGAAATCTCAACACCCAAATCTGAAAGCGGTCGGTACACTCCAAGGATACATTTCGAAAAGTAGGAGCCAAGGTGTATGGGCTCCTTTTGGCGGGGAAAAGACACGCCTGTGTTTTCGCGGCATTGAATGCTACAAGATCGGCATTGCCCCATTCAGAGACTGCCTGTAGTGCAACACTCGTTCGCTCTACCATGGCCTCTCTTTCGGACCGGATTGATTCCATACTAGCCCGAGCACCCGGCAGGTATTTCTCCACAACTGTGCTGTCATCTGAATACCCATAGATACCGCGCATCAGCAGATCGTTAATATACAGCAGAAACAGAGTTTCAGAGAGAACAGACCCCTGAGGAACACCGGCATTAGTTGACATGGGCTCAGATGAGCATCAGTCGACAACAAATCGGAGGCACCATTCAGTCGCCTCGCCATCTCGCCTGATGGTAAGCAGTTATGCAATCGTTAATGGTAAAGCGCTCTAGTTTATTAAGAGTCTTTTCACAAAAAAATGAGTGAATACAAAGGAAGACGGCAGTTAAGCGAAGTGATGCAAAGTTAAACCCAACAACACGACCAACGATGTTGCGCCAGAGGGAGATTGATCTGGAGACCCTTCACGAACAAACTCCTGACCCAACAACATTTGGCGCATCGTACTCAGCAGACACGTAACAAAACTGCTCAGACCCTTTCTAAGTACGGCTTCACCATACATCATGCCGGAACACGACGAATCGCTTGACGGCAAGATAAAAAGAGTACAACTGCAAAGGTCGATCATTCAGGTTAATGTAACGCTTGCCGCCATTGGTATGTGGCTGGATGACCGTCTTTACATACCGAGACTCGTCCGTGCCTCGGAAAGCATGTCTCGACTGTCATTCGCAGATCTTTGACTGTCGTTACGGGCCGGCAGAAACCCAAAAGTCTGACCACGAGTCTTACCAAGGGGTATAGTATTACCCAGTAACTGGGTTGTGTAGGTAGATAGGCAGACGCTCTATAAAAAAATACTGCCATTCAGCTGAATAGCAGTCGTTGTGGTCTAGCAAGTCGCGGTGGCCTAGTGGTTAAAACACCAGCCTCTCAAGGATGATTCCAGGTCAGGCAAGTACCAATGTAACTTTTCGAAGTTACTAGCGGCCGCCAGCGACTTCGTTCGCGTGGAGTTTGTTATGATCCTCTCCTATTGGTCGCAGCGTTATGTTATATAGCTTACAGCCTTCCTGTATTAATGGGTTATCCAACGCAAAAAGAATTTTTCAATTCGGACCAGTGGTCCTTGAGATTAGTGCGTTCAAACAAACAAATAAACAAACTCTTCAGCTTTATATATTAGTATAGATATGTACTTGCTAAGTATACACTTGTATACACTAAGTATATACTTGGACACCAGTAAAAGGTAAAGGAAAACATCTTGAGGAAACTTGGACTTTAAGTCTGAAATCGCCAACCCTCATTGAGCAAGCGTGGTGATTACGCTCAATCCTTCTCTTCGCCCAAAAGTGGGACGATAAAAGAAAAAAAAGTATGATGATAATTTTATAAAAGTCGTATCAGAATTCTGTAAACAGTGTGTTACCTTGCCAAACGTTTGACGGAAGGAAAGTCAGTATATAACCCGTGAGATCGTGTCCTTTTTTTAAAAATATTGTACATATATTATTAGGCCTCCTCATGAGCCAGAGTGAAGCCTAATCCACCAAGCGGATCCCAGTGCGGATTGAGATATGTCATATATATGTCGGAGACAGCGACGGCAGAGCGGTAGGGTCGACAGCATCTTGGTGTGGTGGTACAGATTCCATTTTGTAGGTGAGTTTTGAATTGAAGCACGAAGTGTAGATATACCCTCCAATCTTCATAATCACAATTTGAATAGGCAAACCGACAGTTTCGGTTCGGAGATGTGCCTTGGTCCGCGTCTCGATGCAAAGTGACCGTTCGACGAACCCCACTTTCCAAAGCGACTCTGTCCATGTGACGCCATTACAAAATAACGTCACAAGCGTTCGCCCCTCTACTACGTAAATCAAATCAGCAACTTCTATTAAAATTATAACGACGATCTCCGACATATATTTAATTTTTTTTTTTTTTTTAATTAGTAATAAAGTGCTTGACAGGAATCCTGCTTAATGGTAAGCAGTGATGCCATCGTTCATGGTAAAGCGCACTAGTTTATTAAGAGCCTATTCACTCTAGCCTTGAATACACTTCAATTGTAGTCAGACAAAAAGACCACCAAATAGCAAATTGTACCAGTGCCTCTGTATATGCGGTATAAAAGACGAAGCATCATAGTAGTGTCAACAATAATAATAATAATAATAATAATAAATAATAAATCTGTGGCAACACTGCAAACGTCAACATCATATTTCCATCAGTATTAGATATATATTTTTAAAATCAGTTTTTCTTTTCCATATTGTGAAATCTTCAACACAAAACCCAAGCCCAAATCTAAAATAATTTAAAATATACATAAAAAAGTCTCTATACATAATGGAGAAGTTTTCTAGCCGCACTAAACCGAACCATTGGAGCTGACATCTGTCATGTCACCGTGGACAATACAAAACAGAAATGAAAAATATTTAATATGAATATGCAATGTTGACAAGATCTGCCGCAAGACAACGTGCACGCCCAACATCTCCGGACTCGTTGCTCAGCTCCGCCTCGCCGCCGCCGGTCTCCAGCGCCACTGTAAGTGCTGTGACGACCCCGGCTGCGGCAGTTGCGTCGAGCTCGAGCGACGAGTACTTCTCTCCGCCGACGACGCCACCACCTGTTCGCCGACGGGGAGGACGCCGGCCGCCGGACCGCTTAGGACCTCGAGGCCCATCGGCTTCTGACAGGGTCCCAGCTCCCGGCGGAAGTGTGCAGCGCATGAGATGGACACAATCCATCAACGAAAATGTCATGCGCTCATACTATGGGGCTACAGAGGGAGGAAACAACCTGACCGCGTACCGTGTTCGAATGCTCTCTCTGTTTCAGGTGCTTGAACCAGCTGTCAACGTTTCGGCTCAACGACTGTCGGATCAGGTACGGGTTATCCAGCGTAATCATATGTTGGATGATACTGTGCTTGATCGCCTGCGAAGTGAAATGCAGAGTAGCCGTGTCATTGCTCACCAATCGCAGACTGCGGAGATACCACCGCAGTCAACAAACTATGCTGACGAGGGGAGCAATGATGTGGCTACAAATGTAAGTACCCAGTGCAATGAGGAATTAAGGAATGCTTTGGAGGCTGCGATTCGGGAATACCGTTACATGTCGGCAGAAGTTAGACCACGCCTGCCACGTTTGCCCATGCATAACAGAAATAGGGCACTGATGGCTGCTCTGGATGCGCAGTTATCAAATTATTTTGATACCTGCGAGGACCTCACTGATACTCATTCAATCCTGTACTGCGCAGCTGTAGCAGCATGTCGTGTAGCTCATGTCAAATTTCCCAGTGACTTTAGAGCTACACGACCAAAACCAGTAGTACCAGCTTGGCAGCACAGGATTGAACGTCGTATTGGTGGGGCCAGAGCACTCATCGGTAAACTAATCTGCTTCAGGGAGGGTAATACTCGTCCTAGAGTGATGCGCTTTGTGAGGCGGGCATTCTCAGGTACAAATACCAGCCCTGAGAATTATATGGCCCGTATCACGGAGCGCATCGACTTCCTGAAGCAGAAAGTGTATGCATGGGCGAACCGTATTCGTCGGTATAAACGACGAGTAGAACGGTACACCCAGAATCGCACCTTCCAGAGCAATCAAAGGTGGGTTTATAGGGACTGGGAACGACCAGAACAAGGTGTGGCTGACACGTGCCTACCAGATGATGATGCCATGTGTTCATTCTGGCGCAGTATCTGGTCGGTGTCTGTCAGTCACACTGAAGGTGACTGGGCTCGGGATGTCGAGCGAGCCTGCGATCCAATACCTGAAATGGGGGCTATTACCATCTGCCCCCAAGATGTAGCTCATGCAGTCCGTCCGTTACCTAACTGGAAATCTCCAGGACCGGACGGGCTGCATAACTTTTGGATAAAATGGTTTCCAAGGTCGCACGCTCGCTTGGCATCTCAATTCCAGACTGCCTTAGTGTCTGGTTCGTTACCTCAGTTCCTAACTACTGGAATAACCCACTTGCTCCATAAATCAGGTAGCACCGCGGAACCCAAAAATTATAGACCGATCACCTGTTTACCGACGGTCTATAAAGTTCTTACATCCATTTTGAAAACTAAAATTAACAAACATATTGACAGTAACGCTATCATGTCTGCCTCTCAAAATGGATGTAGGAGCGGGTCCCGCGGTACTAAGGAGCTACTCCTCATTGATATGACCATTAGCCAACAAGTTCGTCGTTCCCGAAAGGATCTGTCGACATGTTGGATAGATTATAAGAAGGCCTATGACTCAGTGCCACATACATGGCTCATGCGGGTGCTGGAGTTGTATAAAGTGGATACAACTCTACGCACCTTCCTGATGACGTGTATGGGGCAATGGAGGACAGTCCTTCGCTATCCAGGATGTCGAAATATTCAGAGGAATAGCGAACCGATAAGGATCGAGCGAGGTATATTTCAGGGCGACAGTTTGAGTCCGCTTTGGTTTTGCTTAGCATTGAATCCTCTAAGCACACTATTGGAGGATTCAGGTCTAGGCTATCGGTTGAGGAGAGGTGGTCAGGTTATATCGCACCTCCTTTACATGGATGATCTGAAACTTTTTGCTCCCAACAATTCACAACTGAAGGAGCTACTGAAAATTACTGAAACTTTCAGTAGCTCCATTAGGATGGAATTTGGTGTGGACAAATGTGCGGTCATGCATGTAAAGCGAGGAGAGATTATGGAATCCGTGGGAACCCAACTCACGAGTTCCATAAACCTTAGAGCCCTCTCCGCATCCGAAACCTATAAGTATTTGGGTATGTCGGAAGCGTTGGGCATCAATGTTACTGACATGAAGCAATCGTTGAAGGAACGCTTCTTTGGCCGCCTGAAAAAAGTACTTAATAGTCTTCTATCAGGCGGAAACAAGGTGCGTGCTTTCAACGGTTGGGTCATGCCGGTATTGATGTACTCTTTCGGCATACTCAAATGGACTCAAACCGAACTTGACGCCCTGGATCAGAGGGTCCGTACGCTGCTGACTGCAAATCGATTGCATCACCCACGATCATCGGTTATGAGGCTGTATATCCCGCGAAAATGTGGAGGTCGTGGCTTTTTAAACGCTAAGACCCTCCACAATCGCGAGGTATGCAGTCTCAGGGAATATTTTCTAGAAACCGACGTGGGGATGCATCGAGATGTGGTCGCGGTTGACAAGGGCCTCACTCCGCTCTCCTTGGCTAAAGAGAACTGGCGTAAACCAGCAGTGCTTGACACCAATGATCGCATGGAGGTATGGAAGAACAAGGAGCTTCACGGACGCTTTTTCAGAGCCCTACACGGGCCTGATGTAGATTTACAAGCGTCCGTGGCCTGGCTACGATTCGGTGACCTCTTTGGGGAAACCGAAGGTTTTGTATGTGCAATTATGGACGAAGTTATGATGACGAACAATTACCGGAGATTTATTGTGAAAGACGGCACAGTTGACATCTGTCGGGCATGTCACCGGCCGGGGGAATCAATAAGGCATATTATCTCCGGGTGTTCTCGTCTAGCTAACGGAGAGTACTTGCATAGACACAACCTTGTAGCCAGGATAATTCATCAGCAACTTGCTCTCAAATACAACCTTGTGGAATCGGAGGTGCCGTACTACAGGTATATGCCCGACCCAGTTCTCGAAAATGGCCATATCACATTGTACTGGGATCGATCCATCATCACTGATAGGACTATTGTTGCCAATAAGCCTGATATAGTGATGGTGGATCGATCAGAGCGGCGTGCAATGATTGTTGACATAACCATCCCGCATGATGAGAACCTCGTGAAAGCCGAGAAAGATAAACAAATCAAGTATCTTGACTTGGCTCACGAGGTTGTCGACATGTGGGAGGTGGATTCAGCAATCATTGTACCGATAGTCGTGACAGCCAATGGCTTAATAGCCAAGAGCCTCGACCAACACCTCAAGAGGCTCTCGTTAGGCAGCTGGATCAAAGGCTTGATTCAGAAAGCTGTACTTCTGGACACGGCTCGCATTGTCAGGAAGTTCCTCTCTCTGGGGCCCTGACCGCCGGTAGCTTGGACCCTGTTCCCGATGCCGGTGGGCTACTATTTTTTATATTTTTAAATGTTTTTTATGTATTGTTTATATAGAAATATTTAAAAATGTAATTTATATGTATATACAGTGAAATAAAGGAATAATAATAATAATAATAATAGCAACACCAACACCAACGTCAACATCAAGGATTATTTTGTCTCTTCACATTTCTAAATAATTATTACAATAGACGCTGTTTTTATATAATTTATATTAATACGTGAAATACCTACAAATCGGAACCTATAAATATACAAGGAAAATATTTTTTGGAATATGTTTTTAATAAAAATAGCCAAGACAACCTATGACATCTGTCATGCCAAACGAAGAAAAATTATAAATATGAGAAAATAATATCGAAAATGTTGACAAGATCTGCCGCTCGACGTGCACGCTCACCACCCCCGGACTCGTCGCCCAGCTCCGCCTCGCCGCCGCCGGTCTCCAGCCTCACTGTGAACGCTGTGACGACACCGGCCGCGGTAGTTGCGTCAAGCTCGAGCGACGAGTATTTCTCTCCGCCGACGTCGCCAACACCTGTACGTCGGCAGGGGAGAGGCCGGCCACCGAAGAGCTTGGGACTTAGGGGCCGTCCGGCCCCGAGCCGGGTCCCCGCTGCCGGTGGTTGTGTGCAGCGCATGAGATGGACTCAGACAATGAATGAGAATGTCATGCGCGCATATTACGGGGCTACAGAGGGGGGAATTAACCTCACTGCGTACCGTGAAAGGATGCTGTCTTTGTTTCAGGCACTGGAACCAACTGTCAACGTCTCGGCCCAACGACTATCGGATCAGGTGCGGGTCATCCAGCGCAATCACAGGTTGGACGATATCGCACTTGATAGGCTGCGCTCAGAGGTACTGAGCAACCAAATCGCCCCGACTCTGACCCAGACCGCGGCACAAGCGTCAATTATTGATGCTGTTCCGCCGCGGTCCAATCGTGTCGAAGAAGAGGATGATAGGGTTGAAACAGTAAGTAGCCAGTATAACGACCGACTGAGGAGCGCACTGGAGGATGCGTTCCGCGACTATAGATCCACTCCGACCAACCTTAGACCCCGGTTACCACGGCTACCTATGCACAAAAAAAATAGGGCGCTGGTGTGTGCTTTGGACTCGCAGCTCAAGAATTTCTTCGAGAGCAGCGAGGATCTCATTGATACACACTCGATCCTGTATTGCGCGGCTGTAGCGGCATGTCGATTAGCCAAAGTCAAGTTCCCAAATTGTGACGAAGCTAGTCGACCAAAACCAGCCGTACCAGCCTGGCAACGCAGAATCGAGCGTCGTATCGATGGGACCAGGGTACTCATCGGCAAACTATACTGCTTCAGGGAGGGCAATACTAGACCACGAGTGATGCGCTTTGTGAGACAGGCATTCTCGGGGACTGGTATCAGCCCTCGAGAATACATAAATAATGTCACAGAGCGCATCGACTTCCTGAAGCAGAAAGTTTGTGCATGGGCGAGCCGTATTCGGCGGTATAAGCGGCGAGTGGATCGATATACGCAGAATCGCATGTTCCAGAGCGATGAGAGGTGGGTTTACAGAACTTGGGAGCGACCAGAACAAAACGAGGCTGACGTGTACCACCCAGATGATGCCACCACAAGTGCATTCTGGCGCGGTATATGGTCGGTATCCGTTTGTCACACTGAGGGTGACTGGATACAGGATATCAAACAAGGGTGTGAAAACTTACCAGAAATGGCTAGTATTTTCATAACATCATCAGACGTAGCCACAGCAGTCCGTTCGTTACCGAACTGGAAATCACCGGGACCGGACGGGCTGCATAACTTTTGGTTAAAATGGCTAAGTAGTTCACACACTTGTTTGGCATCTCAATTCCAGTCATCCTTAGATTCTGGTTCGCTACCCCTGTTCTTAACAACTGGAATTACCCACCTGCTCCACAAATCAGGAAGCACCGCGGAACCCAAAAATTATAGACCGATCACTTGTTTACCAACGGTCTATAAAGTTCTTACATCCATTTTGAAAGCTAAAATAAACAAACATCTTGACAGCAACTCCATCATGTCTGTCTCTCAAAATGGATGTAGGAGCGGGTCCCGTGGTACTAAGGAGCTACTCCTCATAGACATGGCCATCAGCCAACAGGTTCGTCGATCCCGCAAGGATCTCTCAACCTGCTGGATAGATTATAAGAAGGCCTACGATTCGGTGCCACATACATGGCTTTTGAGGGTGCTGGAGTTGTACAAGATAAATGCAACTCTACGCACTTTCCTTAAGTCGTGTATGGGGCAATGGAAGACAGTCCTTCGCTATCCAGGGAGTCGACAGATCCAGGGGAATGATGAACCTGTATGGATTAAGCGGGGAATATTCCAGGGCGACAGTCTGAGTCCACTATGGTTCTGCTTAGCTCTGAATCCTCTAAGCACGCTGCTGGAGGATTCAGGTCTGGGTTATCGATTGAGGAGAGGCGGTCAGGTCATATCTCACCTTCTCTATATGGATGATTTGAAACTCTTTGCCCCCAATAAATTGCATCTGATGAAGCTACTGAATGTAACTGAAACTTTTAGTAGTAGCATCAGAATGGAATTTGGTGTGGACAAATGTGCAGTCATGCATGTAAATCGAGGGGAGATTATGGAATCCGAGGGAATTACACTCCCAGATTCCATACACCTTAGATCCCTCTCCTCATTCGAGAGCTATAAATATTTGGGTATGTCGGAAGCGTTAGGTATCAACGATGCTGACATGAAGCAATCGTTGAAGGAGCGCTTCTTTGGTCGCCTGAAGAAGGTATTAAAAAGTCTTCTTTCGGGCGGAAATAAGGTGCGCGCCTTCAACGGGTGGGTCATGCCGGTTTTGATGTACTCTTTCGGCATACTTAAATGGACTCAGACCGAACTCGACGCCCTGGATAGAAGGGTCCGTACACTGCTGACAGCAAACAGGATGCATCATCCACGATCATCGGTGATGAGACTGTATATTCCGCGGAAGTGCGGGGGTCGAGGCTTTTTAAATGCGAAGATCCTCCACAACCGAGAAGTATGCAGTCTCAGAGAACATTTTTTAAAAACCGTAGTGGGTATGCATCATGATGTGGTCACGGTAGACAAGGGGCTTACCCCGCTATCCATGGCGAAAGAGAACTGGCACAAGCCTATAGTACTTACCACTGATGACCGCAAGATGATATGGCAAAGCAAGGAACTTCACGGGCGATTTTATCGGGCTCTTCATGAGCCCGATGTAGACTTCTTAGCCTCCGTATCCTGGCTACGATTCAGTGACCTTTTC
Organism: Sesamia inferens; assembly: GCA_037179545.1. Classification (NCBI taxonomy): domain Eukaryota; kingdom Metazoa; phylum Arthropoda; class Insecta; order Lepidoptera; family Noctuidae; genus Sesamia; species Sesamia inferens. The sequence continues at coordinate 8,280,190 of CM073929.1, read as the reverse complement.
GGGGAAACTGAAGGTTTCGTCTGTGCAATTATGGACGAAGTTATCTTAACGAATAACTACCGGAGATATATTATGAAGGACGGGACGATTGACGTGTGTCGGGCATGTCACCATCCGGGTGAGTCCATCAGACATATTATCTCCGGTTGTTCTCGTTTGGCTAATGGCGAGTATTTGCACAGGCATAACCAAGTAGCTAGGATTATCCACCAGCAACTTGCTTTGAAATATAAACTTGTGGATTCTGAGGTACCGTATTATAAGTATGTGCCCGACCCAGTTCTTGAAAATGGCCATGTCACGTTATACTGGGATCGGTCTATCATTACTGACAGGACTATTGTTGCAAATAAGCCTGATATAGTAGTGATAGATCGATTAGCGCGCCTCGCAATGATTGTCGATGTTACCATTCCACATGACGGGAATCTCGTGAAAGCTGAGAAAGAGAAACAAATTAAATATCTCGACTTGGCGCACGAGGTTGTTGACATGTGGAATGTGAACTCGGCTGTCATTGTACCGATTGTCGTATCGGCCAATGGTTTGATAGCCAAGAGCCTCGACCAACATCTATTGAGGCTCTCGTTAGGCAGTTGGATCAAAGGCCTGATTCAAAAGGCAGTACTCCTCGATACGGCCCGCATCGTGAGGAGGTTCCTGTCTCTGGAGCCCTAACCACCGGTAGCTTGGACCCCGCTCCCGCCATCGGTGGAACACTATTTTTTATATTTTTAAATGTTTTTGTGTGTTTTTATATAAATATTTAAAAATGTAGAATAATATGTATGTATAAACAAATAAAGGGAATAATAATAATAATAATATTTTATTTGCATTATTAGTAGGTACACAATGAAGATGTTCAGTTATACAAGATCCTTTACTAACTACCTTAGATTAGGCATGCAAAAACAGATTTTAAACTAATGTCGATAAGATACAAAAATAATGTCATAAAAATTAAGAAAATGTCATAAAAAAAGTATCATGTCAGGTTAAATAAAATTACAAATAAAATAACAATGTAAGGGTAGATACTCGCCGTACGACGGGTCTTCCGATGTTGGAACGGAGATAGAGGAATTAAGTCATGCAATAGGGTAGTTGAGTAAAAAAAAACTAATTAGTCCGTCAGTCAGATTTCCAAAAAATAATAGACTCTTATTTTTTCATATAAACAAAAAATTAAGACGACAGAGTACGTTGAAAACTCGTGTGACGTCACTGCACGCTACACTTTTTAGCGAGCAGTGACGTCACCAGCCACCACGCCTGATTTTTGATGCCTTTTATATTTGTCATTTTTTTTTTGACGTGGCAACGTCTTAAATTAGGTTGCGGCTGGGAGTCACTTATGAAAAAGTGTAACGCTCGGTAACGTTACGATGAGTCACCGATGTTTTAGTAAACAAAATATATTTCTATAGTTAAAATTTGTGCAATTCTTATTTTCATTCAATTCCTTGTTCCTATTGTGCAATTTAATTATATTCATATCAATAAATATTCTACCGAGAAAAAGACGTTGTCACGTAAAATCTTCGCCCGTAAAACCGACTTTACAGGCAACCATTTTTTTTTACCCAGGAAACATCTCTATTCCCTCGCACATCCTTTAGAAGATCGACAGGCTGGCTACTCTTCGCTGGTGCTCCTGGTTTTGGAGAGCGTTTTGAACCAAATCTGGGTCGCAAATTAACCTCTAGAGTCTACCTACCGAATAGCTCACGATATCAGTAGCTATGAGTTTGGTCTAGCTGCAATGCTTCGATATCGCCTTCGGGTTGTGGAGGTCAGACGGCAGTCGCTTCACAGAAAATATCGAAGTTTAGCCAAAATCAGGAGTTAGACCGGTAAAGCGGACCCCAGACTCCAAAGCTGAAAAAGCTTCGGATGTGACTGGGATTAATGCTGAGATGTTGATCAGTAGCTATGAGTTTCACATTGACACTTCAACAATATTAAGGCTTCATTTACTTTCTTGAGCAGGCACATGAACTTAAGAAGCTATGTATTAGCAATATCCTTCAAAATGATTCCAAATGATAGTCACACATAAAATACAGCATTCCTATATGGTTGCTGTATTTAATCTTTTTTCCCTAAAATATATTTTACCCGCGCATTTTAGTCATATTTTTTTATAATTATCAAGACTTGGCTGAGTCTTGATAATTGAATCATAACAGCTATTGTGTACAAACATATATTTGCAAAAAAGCAATTCTAGTCAATTCTAACTTCCAGGCACTCGCGTAATCGCGTATTTTTTTCTCTATATATCAACTTAAAATTATTTTCTTTAAACATCGTTCACAAGACTTCTGGTGCACTCTACTTAACCAGATTGTCAATGGCCAATGACCTTCAGATACTTTTAATGAGACGTCTAGGTCTACAGTCAAGTCCACTCCCCGGAAACTCATTCGAAGAGGTACCCCCTCCCCGTCACTGTCTTATCCTATCAGTGACAATCGGGGGTGTTAACTGTACCTTCTGTCTACTTGCATTTTATACGACACATAAATTCACATGTACGTAGGTGGAAATCAGTGTTCTCCAGCCGTACATTACTTTCACCCTAATATTATCATATACTTACAATTTACATAAGGGTACATCTACTTATCAAGATATAAGAGAAGACATAGGATTTCAAAATCATCTGTTTAGGTATATCTACTAGTACCGTCACAATCGATTGTATGTACGACATCAGGTCAGCTACACTAAACTATCAAAAATTCCCAATTGTTCTTGAGCCTTAATGCTTTAGCGATAAAGTTAAATATTAAATAAAGAAATATGATAGATTGTAGAAGATTGCTGAAGTGAGACATATTTATATGTGTATACTGTATATTTATAGTGTATATAATAGTAAAGATTGCGTCACCGCTATTAATTAATTATTTGTTCTTTTTTTATTTACATAATAATGATTTCAGTTTTCACTTTTGTCGGTCAGTCCCGCGACGGCGTTTTTAAAGTTATGATATTTGTGATATCAAGCCGTTGAGATAATGGACAATAATTAGTATTATATAAACTAGTCATGATGGCCGAGTGGTTAAATCACCAGCCTCTCAAGTATGAGTGTGTGGGTTCGTTTCCAGGTCAGGCAAGTACTAATGTAACTTTTTTAAGTTATATGCACATTCTAAGTATATCTTGGACAAAAATGACTGATCAAAAGGTGAAGGAAAACATCTTGAGAAAATCTGGACTTTAAGTCTGAATTCGCCAACCCGCATTGAGCAAGCGTGGTGATTACGCTCAATCCTTCTCTGTAGGTATAAAAGGAGACCAGTACCTAGCAGTGGGACGAAAAAAGGTTGATGATGTGTAATACTTTTGAAATATGGTTCAAAATATATAATAAATATACATATAATATAGTAATTACAATATAATTAAAAAACGGGGAAGCGATTGCCGTCTCCCTTGATGTCTCGAAGGCCTTCGACCGGGTATGGCACGCTTGGCCTTTTGAGTAAGCTTCCAACTTACGTCATTTCCGTTGGCCTGACTGGCTGGGTAAAAGACTTCCTGACTGAATGGTCCCTCCGAGTTGTTATCGACGGATGCTTATCGGAACCCATGTCGACCAACGCCGGTGTTCCTCAGGGGTCTTTTTTCTCTGCAACTCTGTTCCTGCTGCATATTAACGATCTGCTGATGCCCAATATCTATGGGTATGCAGATGACAGCACAGTTGTGGAGAGATACTAGATATATTAGAGTAAGGAATCAATCCGGTCCGAAAGAGAGGCTATGGTAGAGCTTACGAGTGCTGGACTACAGGCAGTCTCCGAATGAGGCAAATCTTGTAGCATTCAATGCCGCCAAAACACAGGCGTGTCTTTTCTTCGCCAAAAGGAGCCACTTCTCCTTGGTTCCTACTTTTCAGAATGTATCCTTGGAGTACACCGACCCGCTTCAGCTTTTGGGAGTTGAGATTTCCTCGAACCTAAACTTTCGGCAGTTCATTGAGTCCAAGGCCAAGGTAGCTGCGAGACAACTTGGCGTCATCGCAAAGGTCTTCACACCAGGGCAGCTTCTAATGTTGTACCAAGCACAGGTCCGCTGGTGTGTAGAGTACTGCAGCCACATTTGGACGGGTGCTGCGAAATGTCATTTGGATTCAGTGGAGAGGCGTGCGATGAGGCTGATTGGCGACCCAGATTTAACACGAAACGGTCTCCAAAGCCAGCCTCTCGGTTTTCTATAGTATGTATTCTGGCTAGTGTACAAGGAAATTGCATGATTTAATTCCCCCATCGCAGTTCCATCATCGGACGACCCGTTGTACGGCGACTTTCTACCCTTATATTGATGACACCACTACGATCCGGATGAAGCGTTTCGCTTCTTCTTTTATACCACGTACATCGAGGGACTGGCTTAATTTGCCGGCGGCGGTGTTTCCGTCACACTACAGTTTGAGTATCTTCAAGGCTAGAGTGAATAGGCTCTTAATAAACTAGCGCGCTTTACCATCAACGATCGCATCACTGCTTACCATCAGGCGGGATTGCGGTCAAGAGCTAGTTTATAATTTATATAAAAAAATATTGCTTATTAATAAAAATGTGTCTTGAATATTTAAAGAGAAATGAAGTCCAAAAGTTCCTTGTTCCATGTTCTTTTATTACAAAGTGCGGTCACACAAAAACTACATTAGACATATATAAGGAAAAACAGAGCAGGTAGGTGTAGTTGTATGGACATATAAACTACCAGATGTTCCCAAAACATAAATGAATAAAAAAAAACAGTTATTAAGTCATCTTGAAATTAAAATTGTAAACAATTTGAACGAGCACTCTAAAGAAGGAACAAAAATGCAGCGTGATGCAGAATTTAATTTCAGGGATATTTATTATGCAGAATTCTTCTTGCAATTAACATTTTTGAGACAAAAATGTTTGCGTTAAAATTCTTTCTTTAATGTCCTCATCACACAAATAGAGAACAGGTATTATACCAGGAGTTCCTATAGCCCCCAATTCCCTATGGCTGATGCGTGTCGGCCTAAGTTGTGAGAAGTAGCGTTCTGATTCTGATTATAATTCACCACCAGGCACCAGTTTCTTCCTATAGTGAAATATCATCATCACCATCATCATCTCAGCCACTTGAAGTCCATTTCTGGACATAGACCTCCCCCAAGGATTTCCAAAAAGAACGATTGGACGCGGCCTACATGCGCGCTTTCCTGCGATTTTGGTCAGGTCATCCGACAGCGTCGGACACCCGCCGAATAGGTGCGTTGGGTGTCCGACGCTGCGCTTGCCGGTGTGTTGCCATTCTGCCCCATCCGGTATCGGCAATCGGCTCTACGTGCTATGTGCCATGGGCGTTGCCCATTGCCACTTCAAAGAGATAATCCGCTGGGCTACGTCGGTGACTTTAGTTTTTCTACGCATCTCCTCATTCCTGATTCGACCATGTAGAGAAACACCTATCATAGCCCTCTCCATAGCTCTCTGTGTGACCGTGAGCTTTCTTATTAGGCCCATAGTGGGAGCCCACGTTTCTGATCTATATGTCATCACCGGTAATACACATTGGTTAAAGACTTTTGTCTTTAAGCACTGAGGTATTTTGGACGAGAATACTAAATAAAGCTGATTTTGGCGAGTAGAATTTAAGTACATTAAGGAATCAATATTGTTAAGATAATAGAAATAATAATAATAATTCATCTTCTTAGTTGTTTCTGCCTATCAGATCGTTTTGGTAGCTCCATTTAAATATACTTTATTTATTTTTTTAAATTAATCTTATACTGATACTTAAAGCATTACATTTTAATAAAATTATTTCCAGGCACTTTTTAAATATCAAGGAGTCGATCAGTCAGATTTATAAGTTGGCCAAAGCCCATTTTAAAGGGTAAAATTTTAATAATTTGGAAAATGAAGGCCAGGAAATTCTTTTTTTTTTATTTATTGATTTTCATTTTATTTATTTATACAAAGGGGTGATGACAATAAATTAAACACCGCGTACCTCAACACATTCTCAGTCTATATATAAAAAATCATATAAATATATCCATTAGTTTAATTATAGGAAAATATTTTTCAATTTTCACATTTTCTACATGTTGATAAGGAAGCGCTTGCAGGTTGATGACCGCCGCATCCAGCGGTTAATACGAGTAATGGCGCGAAAAAAGAAACTCGATGCAGGACCACGATGTCGCCAATCGGAGGTCACTGAACCAATATTTTAAAGGTGTTTTATTCAGTTTTTAATTTTATGCGATTTAATTTAGTAATGAAATATTCATTTCTTTGGTTTATTATTTTTTTATGTTTATATTACATTCCATTTCATTTAAGATGCTAGGTTTTTTTGTATGGTTTAGGATTATTCCTATGAACCAGCATTGTCCGTGTTTTCATTTGTTGCCGTATTATCAGCACCACTCTGTATATACGTCATTGAATGCCAGGAAATACATATAAAAAATACGATTATCATTAAAAAACATACAATAAACATATGTAGTATAGGCAAACTCGGAATGAATAATGACTGCGTAGATACAATAAACAGGGTCGTCAGTGGGGCAAAAGAATATATTAATGACATTATGTAGATTATATGTATTGCGATTTGCGTTGGCGATGTAACCTAATCTTCGTTTTGTAAAAATACTGACTGTACGAGTGTTTTAGTATTTTAATTTCCTCTAGATCGCTATATCTCATGCCACATCCCCCACCGTAATAAGGGTGCAACACAATGGCATGGGGTGGCATAATTTCACGGGCCGCTGACACCCTCGTATGCTCAATAATATGTACAATGTTTACACAGCGGCTTTGCTCAGCAAACATAGTTGTTATTGGATGTAGGTCTAGATTTACCGCTAATTCATAAGCTTCTAAAAGTGTAGAAAAAAGCTTTTTTAAATGTAATATTTTTATTACATTTCTGTTTTCAAAGAATTTGTAAAGTTATGTAGGTACCAAATAATTAAAAGGAAATGAGATGTAGGTAGTTAATCTGGAGAAACGATTCGATTGGGGCGAAGTTTTGTGTGGTATTTAGTGCACTGCCATCCCAAAGACATACAGGATTAAATGAAATATCTCGTGATGTTCCCAGGGCTAATACAATTAAAATAATGCTGGACCTACAACTTTACCAATACCAAAAGGGACCTAAAGTAACCTGGGATATGTCAAGAAAATAGATACAACCTCCAGTCTGCTAATTACAACCAACCGCGGTCACCAATCCTTCGTTCCAACGGACTGTGTAATTGTGGCAATTTTCTCGTTGACCCTTTATTGTAAAAGCAGAGATCATTTGGATCCTCGCCTTCTCAACAGTGACCGTTTACTGTCTGAATATATTTTGTACAGGCTACAACAATGATTTTGAAACGAAATTCACACGTCTTGCGGTAGGAGGATACTGGTAGAAATCGAAACATAACAAAAAAACGTTAAGTGAACTCTGCATGGGTCTCTTTATATTCTATGTCTATTGCTACTATTTATTTTACCATTTATGAAATAACATTTATAACTAGAAAAAAAAGATCAGAAAAAAATTGTACAGAGAAGAAATCTCTTCCATATCTGCATATCTGCGATAGGATAACAGATGAAGTGATTTAGACAGCGTGAAAAAGGATAAAATAATTAATATATTTCTCGGTGGTAGGACATAACAGCGGCTTGCATGACCGCATCACCAAGATATGCTTCCAAAATCGCCGCATGAAGGAAACAAGAGACCGAGTTGAGAGAATTCAAGACTCTGGAGGCATTAGGATGTCACCCGATACGAGCACTATTAAAGCACCGTTACCAATGCATGAAGGGGAATACCAGGCGCAGTACCAGCAGCCACATTTGCCGGTGCAACCTTACCAGCCTCCGGTTACAGCATACAGTTTTGCCGCCAAGTGATTCGTCGTGTTCCGGCATGATGTCTTTTGAAGTCATGCAGAGGACGGGTCTGAGCAAATGTGTTGCAATGTGTGCCGGGTACGATGCCAAATGTTGTTGTATCGGGAGTTTCGTAGTGGAGGAGTGTGTCCAGATCTACTTCCCACTGGCGCAGCATCGTTCGTCGTGTTGTTGGGTTTAACATTGCATCACCTCGCTAAACTGCCGTCTTCTTGCTGGAGAATGGGCTCTTAAAAAACGAGTGGGCTTTACAATCAACGATTGCATTACTGCTTACCATCCGGTAGGATTGCGTTCAAGCACAACTTTACATTAAAAAAAAAAGTTGAGAAAGACAGTTGCCATGGTTGATGTTCAAGATGGCCGTTGCCGCCATAACTTTTTTTCCGTGATAGTTGTCATTTTTATGATTTTTGATTATATTGATGTTAGTATATTAAAGAGATCAGTAGATTCATTATACTTTACTATTGTCTCAATGGTTACTAAAGGTTCTCTGCTCTTACAGACAATAATAGCTTGTTTGTACATTTGGTATACACAAGTAAAGCGCGTCTCAAAAAGTGAATATAAAAAACTGTGCAAACAAAAACAAATTAGATTTTGCTAAAGCGTCTTTAAGCCAATATTTAATTTCATGTCATTATTCGTTATATAAATATTACGCCCTTAAATAAAATTGTACAGATAATCCATGTAAACGTATTTTCGATGCTCATTTTTTTACCCTAGCGATGAAATAGAACTTGACGACACAAAATATAATAGCCCCCAGCACTTAGGGGAAGTTCCACCCCAGGCATAAAAATAGAGTTAATTGTATGCTAGAACATTTAATCACCCCCTTATCTTACTTGCACACGAAAGAAGTTATTATAAGGTTTTATTTAACTTAAATTATTAGTTTGTTAATGACCCCGTTCCCTTATTCATATACTAATAATTTTAAGGTCAGTTCATCTTTTTCTTTCTATTTCAATAAAAAAAAGGACAGAAAACAAGATTTTAGGTTAGTCCTGTCAAAATAAGATGTTCCATAGACAGTTTAGACATGATTTAAACATGGCGTATAAAATACGTCAGTTTATGTCAGGCGCTGGCTAATTTGAGAGGACTAAACTTATTAGCACACTTATTTCACATTAACAACTATGTAATAATAAATAATATTCAAGATAAATGATTGAACAATGAGTTCAAATCTCTAGAAGTTCAAATCGTACAGAAATATAATGTATAACATGAGATTTAACGATTGATCGCTAGAGCGTGCGTAAGAAAAACGCTCACGCAAGTAGGAAGGCTAAAACGGCTTGTGAGATGTTGGAAAAAAAACATAAAATCCAATTATTCTTGCGAAGGTGAATTGGGAGTCACTTGAGTTCCTTGCGAAGGTGAGAAACATGGTTATACTTACGAAGACCGAAAACAAAGCGATTGCACAGGTTTTGCAAGCGCTCAAGCTTGTTTAACAGCTCGTCAGTAGCATCCAGGTAGCAGGCATCGGCATAATCTATAATCAGCTGAATAAGTGTTGCTGCCAAAAAAAATTTTAGTCTTCAAGGGCAGAAGACCGTAAAGGCATTTCAAAGAATGAAAGGAGAAATGTACACGTATAAAGGCAAGAGTGATGTAATATTAGTCGCATTTTAGCGGGACTTTAACCGGTTCTGCGTTCCTCCTATCCAGCGTATTTTTTTTTATATTCATGCGAGTATTATTTTTTTATCAGTATGGCTTTAAGGAACCCTTCTCTCGCTACATCTTCCAATACGCGTTTGTGTTTCAAAAACATACCCTCAACAATAATGATATAAATTAAAATGCCAACATTACCGTGAAACATCCTCAGTTCTTTGGAAGAAGGGTCAGCAAATACGAGAAATATATTCGATACAATGGGCTTTGTAGCTAGGGGAGATAAAAGATTGTCCGTCAAAGTTATCAGAGGAAGGGACACGAGGTAATCCCAACAATACTTGTGACGCATTTACTCTGAAGTGATTGATGTGATTACATTTTATTATGTCGTTGTTTGATTTTTTTTTTTTTTACTGTAGTGTTAAGGGTTCCGTATCTATAAGGTGTCAATAGGTCTCTTATACCAAGTTGCCGTGGTCCGTAAAAAGCCAAAGCCTAGAGCACAGGCGTAGAGTAGCCAGTCTTTCGGTGTTCTATAGGATACATTTTGGGGAGTATGCGAGGGAACTGCATGATTTTAAATATTTGTTTTAAATTTATAGCAGGATCATGTTTTTTTATTATTATTATAGTTATAAGTTCAAGTTAGATTCGAACTTTTCCTGTTCGAATCCAACTTGAACTTAGATTTTTTTTTGTAATTTAAGCAGAAGAAATAAGAAACAAACGTCTTTGAAGGTGGATTTTATTTACGTACCATTTTTTTTTTACCTAAGTTATTGTGTTTATTACACATATGTCCTGGATAACGATATCCTTTTAATAAAATTTGCTCATTCTATTTATGTAGTAGTGGGGCAAACGCTTTGACTTTATTTTGTAATGGCGGCACGTAAAAACTCATTATCAGAGTCGTTTTGGATTGTCGAATGGTCACTTCGCTTGGAGGCGCAGTGCCCTTCTCCTGGGTGAAACTGTCGGTTTGCCTATTTAAGTGTTATTGCCAAGATTGGGGGTATATTTACACTTCGTGCTTTAATTCAAAACTTCATCTACGAAATACAGGCCTACCACCAAACCAAGATGATGACGACCATCGCTGACGTCGTCATATATATATTGTATTGTGATAATTTGTATTCTTTATATGTATACTGATGTTTCTAGAAATGTCTTCTAGAATCATCTACACGACACCAATCCATCTAAACTTTTCCAGCTTAACTGACCTCGCATTGTATACGTTTTCATAAATAAGAAGTCGGCATATACAGGAAATGTAGGAATAGCTTGAACTTTGTCGTCCTACGTGGCGCAGCGGTCAATACGCCTGCCTGCGACGTAGAGGCCCCGGGTTCGATCCCCAGCCTGGTCATGATGTAACACTGTCTTTTCCTGATTGTCCTGGGTCTTGGATGTTTATCTATGTATGTATCTATTATAAATATAGTATCGTTGAGTTAGTATCCCATAATACAAGTTTCGAACTTACTTTGGGGCTAGCCTAATCCGTGTGATTTGTCCGTGTATATTTATTTATTTAAAATTGTTATGTAATTTATATGGTGTACAAAATTTTTGTATTTAAAAAAAAAAACAATAAAGAGTATACTGTTCTATTCAATTTTATTGTATTCTTACCTCTTTGTAGTCAGTATTATTTTGTTAAAAAATAGATAATTGAAAGTTCTTTTCCTTTCTTTACTCTCGTCGGCTTTTACTAAGAAAAGTGAACCATACAATAGAATGGCCACATTTTTCTTATAAACTGTAACAAAATACAATGTTGTACGGTTTATCAAGGATGATATTAAAAATACTGGCTTTAATTCACATTTCCATACTAATATTATAAATGTGAAAGTGTGTTTGTTTGTTTGTTTGTCCTTCCTTCACGCCGTAGCTAAGCAATCAATCGACCTGATTTTTGGCATACAGTTAGTTGAAAAGATGGAGAGTAACATAGGCTACTTTTGGTCCTAAAAAAACGTCAAGTTCCCAAGGGAGATTACTGGAATATTTGTATGTGTACACCAAATATCCTAATATTATAAATCAGAAAGTGAGTTTGTTTGTTTGTTTGTTCCGCTTTCACGCCGTATCTACTAAGCCGATTGTTTTGAAATTTTGCAGACGTAAAGTTAGAAGTCCGGATTAAATAATAGGGTACTTTTTTATCCCGGAAAAAAATTATATTCACGAGGGAAATCTAAAAGCGCGATATAACCGATCTCCACGCGAGAGAAGCCGCGGGCGGAAAGCTAGTTAAACTATATTTACTTTCGGTGCATCTTTTTTTTTTCTATTTCGTTAAGAAAAGGACAGACGATAAATATTTGTTCAGTCGTGTCAAATTAAGACACTCTAATGAGTGGTATTAATGAGAAGGCGTTTTATCTCCTCTTTTATACCGCGTACATCGAGGCTAGCGGCTGTTTCCGTTCGACAACAATATTTGAGTGTCTTCAAGGCTAGAGTGAATAGGCTCTTAATAAACTAGCGCGCTTTACCATCAACGATTGCATCACTGCTTACCATCAGGCGGGATTGCGGTCAAGCACTAGTTTATAACTTATATAAACAATAAAAAAAGGACTCCATATAGATTTTCAGACTCACACAAAGGCCAATGGAAAGAGCTATGCTCGGAGTTTCTCTGCGCGATCGAATCAGAAATGAGGATGTCCGCTGAAGAACCAAAGTCACCGACATAGCTCTTCGAGTTGCTAAAATTGGTAAAACAGTGGGCGGAACACATTGCTCTTAGAACCGATGGCCGATGGAGCAGTAAGGTTCTGGAGTAGCGAACCACGTAATAGAAGACGCAGCGCAGGTAGGCCCTCAACAAGGTGAACCTGGACCTGGTGAAGGCCGCGGGAAGCCGATGGAAGCACAATACCGGTCATCTTGGAAAGCCTTGAGGGAGATCTTGGTCTAGCAGTGCATCTCTATAAGCTGAACAAGAATATAGATTTTAATCGTGATTAAAAACATGGCGATTAAAATAACGTCAATTTGCGTCGAGCGTTGACTAATAATTTTTTTTTATCCGCTATCTCGGAAAGAGTATTTTTGCTCTTTGATATCTGATTGAAAAAGCCGTTTTTATTCGCTAGAGGATAAATTAAATTGAATTTAGAACATCGTATGCACTAGTGAATGCTAAGCATTATTAAACCTTCCACCTCCATCATGCCGAATAAATCATGCTAACTTAATTTTTGCATTTTTAGTCATTTCCTCGCTGTGGTGGAATGAAAAGCTACATGTTACACTCGAATGCAAAAAAAAATTCTCGTGCTCTTTTGATTCTAATTTTAGAATCCTTCGCTTGTTTGGCCGTCAAAACTGAGCACGTGGTTAAACAGCTACTTAGCACAATATTTTTAAGCTATTGCATAGCTTCTATCGCGGGCCTTGAGCGCGGGGACCGAATCCAGAAATTCCGTAACGAAAAAACCTCACGCTCCCCATCGTCTAACGTCGTTTCAGTTCGGCAGTCTTCGGCACGGTATGTTTGTGTGCGTGCGACTACATCTTTTGAAAACAATTTATAGATTCTCAAAAAGAGCATGCATATTGCAGGGCGCGAACTCGGTTCTACACACTTGCCATGTTACTGATAGTCGCGATGTGCTAAACTTGCGATTAATTTTCTCTCTGAAATAGGTCTTCTATAGAGATATGTCATAGACGTCATCGACGTTGTCATGGCTACCTTAAAAACTTTTCATATAATTCATTATTAAGTACTTTTATTCAAATTAATTTAGTAGTGTTTTTATAAAATATTTTTTTTTTAGCGGAAAAGCTAAGATGAATGTCACGCTAATTTTTCATTGGACTTTTAAATTATTTATAGTGTTGTTTACTAAATAAAAGCGCGTGATTTTATAGAGTAAAAAGTGCTCACGCGGCCGTTTTTTCAATTGTTGCAAGAATTCAAAAGACTGTCTTTAAATAGTGTTCAGACGATTGCTCAAAGTGTATTAGATTTCATTAGTAATAGAAATGGCATTTCAATAATGACTTTCAACTGCCAAAGTGTAAATAGTCATAAATACGATTTACAAGATTCAGTTACGAGACAAACAAATCTGTTACTTCTTACCGAAACTTGCATGACGCATGATAATCCAATTGAAATACCTAATTTTAATTGTATTGTTCAGTTCAAACGAGATACTGTTTCAAAAGGTGGGGTAGCTATTTACCAAAATAAAAATGATATTACTAATATTATGACTTATATATTACTAATATATTGAAATAAATATTGCACACGTTAGCGATATTAATGTTAGGCGCCCATATATAGATATATGTTGGAGATATTTGTGCGTGCTTATGCAAACTTAGAAATGGCCTACAAATAGTTATGGTAGCAATTTACATTTCTCCGAATCCAAAATTGGACGAGGTAAAGCATTTTATTCATCGCACTTTACTGGAGTACACTGAAGAAGGCTCGAAAATACTTGGTACAAATGGTAATAAATTTCCAGTTACATATCTTGGCTGGCGATTTCAACATTAACTTCGCTGATAAAATATCAGAGCGGTAGACAACTTTTCTATCAAAAACATTGAATTTGAAAATGAATAATGATCCACAAGAGTCCACAACAAAATATGGGACCACCATTGACGCGATATTTTCTAGGTATTTAGAGGATATTAAGTCGCAAACTTATGTTTCTTATTTCAGTTATCATAAACCTATAGTTTCAATGATAAATATTCCTGAATAACCAACAGCTACTGTAAGGTAATAAAACCCACATGTATTGTAAAATAATAAAAATATTTTAAATAATATTAACTTTTTATTTATTTAATAAAAGAAAAATTTGTTTTCTTATCGGTCACCACGCTCAAAAAGTGTAACTTGAATTAATATCAAAGAAAAAGAAATACTGTATAAATAAAAAAAAATACGAGTGTGCTTATGACCACACGAGTGAAGTGAAACTTCTTTCGCTCCATCTGTATGTATATACAGTATGTTAAGAAAACCCTGTCCGACTCGTGAAGGTGTTGTTAGGTATCGATAACCGCTTCTACTAATGGATACAAAACCGGGGTAAACTTAAAAAAAAATCCCCCTAAAAAAATAAATATTATTTCGCAAAAAGTGGTAACTTAATAAATCTGCGTTAACCACCCTTCCGCGGGGCGCGGGCGGCAGGGCACGCGGCACGTGGTCGCATCGCTATTCGCTCATAATAATACCGGTGTTGTCACTATTTTAAAAATTACCAAATTTCGGTGAAGTTGGAATTAATTCACGGGAAAAAAGATTATTTCAAAATTCATTTATATTGTACTATGATGATTACGTAAAATTTTATATTATACACACATCAAAAGTGTCTAGGGATCAACATATATTTTTGCAATAACTTTTCTCCTGATTGATATTAATTAAAATTTTCTTTAAGGATTCATCAAATAAAGTGTTTTCGTTTGTCACAGTAACGATAAACCAAGTCACCTTTGCATTAATAAAGAAATTTGCCATTTTCCTAATAAAGGGATATTTGACATTTGAACCACTAACACAAAAGTTCGAAAAAAAGACTGAAATAACAGTTTTCTCTAAAATTTTATTGGGTAACTTAAACAATTAATAATCCGTGTTTCTACCGCGAACACTAACAACACAAGAACATCGGTTTGGCATACTCAAAATGAGTTCATCCAAATCACGCTGTGGAATGGCCGCCCATGTTCGTTGCAACAACAAAAAAAAGGTCTTCTTGCGACTGGATACCCTCCATATTCGGCAGAGCTCTTCTCTGTAGCATATCCCATGCATGCTCAATCGGGTTCAAGTCTGGCGACTGAGCAGGCCAGGGCAGGACATTGATGTTAGCTGCGGCGAGAGTCTGTCTTACAACTCTTGCGGTGTGCGGTCGTGCATTATCATGCATTAACTGAAATAAGGGACCGATTTGCACTTGTAGAGGAACGATGACGTCTGATACAATCGTCTCAGCATAAATTTGAGCGTTGAGGTTGCCTCTGATCCAAATCAACTCAGTTCTTCCGCCGATCCAAATACCCGCCCATACCATGATGGTTCCACCACTATAAGGATGGACTTCCTGGCAGGATTTTAATCGCTGTTGGCGTCCAGGGGTTCACCAGTGTCGTATACGTCTTGTATCCGGTCTCATACCAAAACGAGACTCATCAGAAAAGCACACGAAACGCCATTGTTCTTCTGCCCAATTTCTGTGTTCAAGAGCCCATTGATATCGAATCCTACGATTGTGCATTGCTATAGGTGGTACCCGTAGCGGTCTTCGGGAATGAAGGTTCACTTCATGCAAGCGGTTTCTGACTGTTTGGTCGCTAATTAAGTTCCCTGAAGAGTGATGAAGCCTCACGGCTAACATCATGGCGGTTATTGTTGGAGCTCTTCGAGTTAAGATTTGAATGTATCGGTCTTGTCTCCGTGTGGTGCAGCGATACCGTCCTCCATGGCGCTCAGCCACGGTACCAGTGCTTCGGTAACGTGTCCAAAGTCGACTGATAACACTCTGACTTGTATTCAGAGCTAAAGCCACAGTACGTTGTCGGGAACCAGCTTCTATCATTCCCACGGCTGTGAGCATTTCTTCCCTGCTTAAATGACGTCGCCGCTCCATAATAACGTTGGTTTTAATCAGTAGTAGGGAAACAGTAGCACTAATAATGTCTTCAATGCGTTGTGTTTTTATAGGGAAAATATTGACAGCTGATTTTCATCTTTTACTCGAATTTGATTCACAGTTCCTGATTCAAATTATGAAATGGACCAAAAAGGATCCATATAAATTTATAAAATCATAAATTTATTACAAAGCCACATCTCAATCTCAAGAAATCCGCATAATAATGCTTGATCCCTAGACACTTTTGATGTGTGTATTTGGTCATGTGTTTACCTAACCTTTATTATCCTTATGGGTCGGACAGGGTTTTCTTAACATACTGTATATATATGTGTGTACAATATATACATGTATACACATATACATATATTAATTTTCTATAAATATTTAAATTTATTTCATGGTTTCATTGGTAAATTAATATTTTTGCATAGATTTTCTATTTTTATTGAAAAAAAAAAAAAAACTCGTAGACCTTGTAGTTCCAAGCTCGCGCCACGGGCGCCTCTGTGCTTATAGACCCCACTTAACTTCCGTTCGCCTTGCCCGATCACTTTTCGTAACGCTTACGTCACGCGTTCGCCAGCTTACTCCCCAAGTCAAGCGTGCGTAAAGAAGTTTCACTTCAATAAATAAATAATTATAATTGCATAAATTGATACAAAATGCTATGCAATAGCTTTACCGCGGCAGTCCCCGAGTGCCACACCTCTTTTTTTTTTTGTTTTTTGTTGACCTTTGAATTTTTTTAGTATCTTTACGCGAAATTCACCTATTATCCTATTAATATTATAAATGCGAAGTTTGTGAGGATGTACATATGAAAATATGTACTAAGTACTTTTAATTCTGATAATCCCACGGGATCGAATCCTACGCTGATAAAACCCGAGGCACAGCTAGTAATATTATAATATTTTTACTCCTCGTGCTTATGGCTAAGACAACAGCTAATTGTATCGTGGTCATGTAAAGTTTCAGGTTATCATTTTATACCGCGTTTATTGAGGGATTCGATAATTTGCTAGCGGCGATATTTTCGTCTGACTATAATTTAAGTAACTTCAAGGCTAGAGTGAATAGGCTCTTAATAAACCAGCGTGATTTACCGTCAATGATTGCATCATTGCTTACCATCAGGCGGTATTGTGGTCAAGCACTAGTTCATAATTATAAAAAAAGCTACGGTCGCCGAGGTTACATCGTTAATAGGTGTATCTTTTCATCCATCATGAAATAACCTCTACCGCTTTGGGCGGAATGGAAGGACGTATCAGACATTTACTGCATAAAGCCCACCCGTGTTTCATCACTTGCCTGTGCGCCAGGGACCAAAGGTGTCTCTTTCGAACAACCCAAGGCTCCTTTACAAATGTCAAGAACTATCCAACTATTATAGCACGGCAATCGTTACGGGTCGTCAGTGACCCGAACGTCTAACCAGCAATCCAGAAGAACCACATTAGGGCTGGTGCTGCAAAATGCCACCTGGCTACTTTTGATTCAGCAGAGAGGCGTGCGAAGAGGCTAATTGGCAACCAGATTTAGCTAAAAACGCTCAGAAGCGCTTAAATCTCCAAAGCCTTCAGTACAGGCAAAGAGTAGCCAGCCTGTCGGTGTTCAATAGGATGCATTTTGATGAGTGTGCGAGGGAATCGCATGATTTAATTCCCCATTTCCGTTCCATCTTCGGACGACCCATCGTGCGGCGAGTTTCCACCCTTACGTTGTCGACACAACAACGATCCAAGCTTTTCGCCTCCTTTTTTATACTGTGTACATCAAGAGACTGGAACAATTTGCCAGCGTTGGCGTTTCCATCGGACTACAATTTAAGTGTCTTCAAGGCTAGAGTAAATAGGCTCGCTTTACCATCAACGATTGCATCACTGCTTACCATCAGGCGGGATGGTGGTCAAGCACTAGTTTATAATATATAAATTCTCTTCAGTACCAACGCATCCGGTGAATCTGATAATTGACCCCAAAATAACACTAGCACAAGCAGTCTTACCAATAGGTATTGTCTGAACTTGTCTCAACTAAGTTTAGGATTGGCCTTCAGTCTCACTGGAAGGTGTTAAATACTGATATGTTACCTAAATGAAACAAGTGCCTTGAATTAACTCAATTACTGTCTTGTATATGACATGTATTGTATGTAAAAGGAGCTTGATCGTGTGGTCAGAGGTAGGTTGGTGAATATATTTTTATCTTAGCTATATACCAAGTTATTTTAAAGAACAACATTTTTTAAGTTCTTATTTAGCAAATGTTAAAGTTCGAAATAATTTTGAAACTTCAGTCTAAGAATCTATACCTGTGAAACGTGAGCGCAATAAATTCTGTAGCAACATAATAGGGATCTATTCAAGGTATGAAAATCAAAAAAATAATTAGTCCGTCTTATAGACAATAAAAAAAAATTAAGACCCGTATTTTATATTTTGTCGAAATTATCAAAACTACTAAGATATAGCCTATTAAAGTTACGGAGTGAATGCTAATTACGTCACGCCGTGGTAAATTTTGTACAACGGCGTGATGTCATGTATCATTTCAAATCAATATATTAATAATAATAATACAAAACGAACGGCCATTGCTGATGCTATCCTTGGCCGATTGCTTCATGTTACTGACATGAAGCAAACGTTGAAAGAACACTTCTTTAGCCGCTTGTTGTTTTGATGTACTCTTTTGGCATACTCAAATGAACTCAAGCCACTACACTGCTGAATGCAAATTGATTGCATCACCCATGGTCATCGGTTATGAGGCTGTATATCCCGCGAAAATGTGGAGGTCGAGTCTTTTTAAACGCTAAGACCCTCCACAATAACGAGATATGCAGTCTCAGGGAACATTTCCTAACAACCGAAGTGGGAATGCATCGAGATGAGGTCGCGGTTGATAAGGGTATCACTCCGCTCTCCTTGGCTAAAAAAAACTGGCGCAAACCAGTAGTGCTTGACACCAATGATCGCATGGAGGCATGGAAGAACAAGGAGCTTCACGGACGCTTTTTCAGAGCCATTCACGGGCCTGATGTAGATTTACAAGCGTCCGTAACCTGGCTACGATTCGGTCACATTTTTGGACAAACCGAAGGTTTTGTATATGCAATTATGGACGAAGTTATGATGACGAATAATTACCGGAGATTTATTGTGAAACACTGCACAGTTGGCATCTGTGGGGCATGTCACCGGCCGGGGGAATCAATAAGGCATATTATCTCTGAGTGTTCTCGTCTAGCTAACGGAGGGTACTTGCATAGACATATCTTGTAGCCAGGATAATTCATTAGCAACTTGCTCTCAAATACTACCTTGTGGAATCGGAGGTGCTTACTACAGGTATATGCCCGACCCAGTTCTCGAAAATTACCATATCACATTGTACTGGGATCGATCCATCATCACTGTCAGGACTATTGTTGCCAATAAGCCTGATATAGTGATGGTGGATCGATCAGAGCGGCGTGCAACGATTGTTGACATAACCATCCCGCATGATGAGAACCTCGTGAAAGCCGAGAAAGATAAACAAATCAAGTATCTTGACTTGGCTTATGGGGTTGTCGACATGTGGAAAGTGGATTCAGCAATCATCGTACCGATAGTCGTGACAGCTAATGGCTTAATTGCCAAGAGCCTCGACCATCAGGAGGCTCTTGTTAGGCAGCTGGATTAAGGGCTTGATTCAGAAAGCTGTAATTTTAGATTCAGCTCGCATTGTCAGGAAGTTCCTCTCCCTGGAGCCTTGATCGCCCTTAGCTTGGACCCTGTTCCCGATACCGGTGGGCTACTATTTTTTATATTTTTGAAAGTTTTTTCATGTATTTTTTTATGTAGAAATATATAAAAATTTAATTTATATGTGTATACAATGAAATAAAGGAATATAACAAAATAATAAGTATTTGAATGGAAGAAAAAATAAAAAATACGTGTTCAATATTTTTTATAAATCTATCTGATGGACATTAAATTATTTTTTAGGATACAACAAATGTTAATCGTCTAAAAAAGAATTGATTTTCAAATTCACGCAATTTCCCTCTTAATAAGAATTATTTGAGTGAAGATCTCAGGGCGCGATTCGCAGATCGCAATGTGAAGTAAGTGAATCATCATCTTCAACCTTTTTACTGTCCCACTGCTGGGCACAGGTCTCTCCTCACACAGAGAAGGATTGAGCGTAATCACCATGCTTGCTCAATGCGGGTTGGCGATTTCAGATTTAAAGTCCAGGTTTCCTCAAGATGTTTTCCTTCACCTTTTAATCAACCATTGGTGTCCAAGATATACTTAGAAAGTACATATAACTTTACGTTACATTGGTACTTGCCTAACCTGGAATAGAACCCGCACACTCATACTTGAGAGGCTGGTCCTTTAACCACTAGGCCACCACGACTTATAATAATAAGTAAGTGAATACGATATGAATCCTACTGTTTTGAGTAAGGAATGTGAGCAAGCATTGGCAAAATGGTGACATTGCAATGGCATTCGAAAAATACATATGTCGAAGTCAGCGCCGGCTTAGCGGTAGGGTCATCACTATCTTGGCATGGTGGTAATTGCTCCATTTCGTAGGTGGAGTTTTGAATTAAAGCACGAAGTCTAAATATACCCTCCAACCTTGACAATAACAATTTAAATAGGCAAACCGACAGTTTCGTCTCGGAGAAGTGCCCTGGTCCGCGTCTCAAAACGAAATGACCGTTCGACGGTACCCACTTTCTAAAACGACTCTGTCCATTTGCCGCCATCACAAAATAACGTCACAGCGCTTGTCCCACTACTACAGACGTCAAATGAGCAACTCCCATCGAAATGGCACCGCCATCCACGACATATATATCGCTTCATGATCATAATCATCATTTCAGCCGAAAGACGTCCACTGCTGGACATAGGCCTCCCCCAAGGTTCTCCACGACGACCGATGCTGCGCCTCCCGCATCCAGCGGTTTCCCGCCACCTTCACCAGGTCGTCGGTGCAACTTGTCGGGGGCCTACCCACGCTACGCATTCCGGTGCGTGGTCGCCACTCGAGAACCTGTCAGCCCCATCGGGCATCGGTCCTACGGGCAATGTGTCCAGCCCACTGCCACTTTAGTGTTGCAATTCTTCGAGCTATGTCGGTTACTCTCGTTCTTCTGCGGATCTCCTCATTCCTGATTCGATCGCGCAGTGAAACCCCAAGCATAGCCCTCTCCATTGCCCTTTGAGTGACTTTGAGCCTTCTTGTAAGGCCCATTGTTAGCGACCACGTCTCAATTCCATAAGTCATCACTGGCAACACACACTGGTCGAAGACTTTTGTCTTGAGACACTGCGGTATTTCGGACGAGAAGATTCTACGTAGCTTCCCGAAAGCAGCCCAGCCGAGTTGGATTCGCTATATATCGCTTACTTTTCAGTAAAGCAAGAGGCTGAAGTATGTGTAAGTAGTACCAAATGTCATTTTTCTTAACACAACATGTGCTTTCTGAGTTTACCTTTTACATTACCGACATCGGTTATTAAACCTGGACTTATCTATACTAACATTGTATTATGTAATCGTTTTTTTGAACTCTCTAATCATTGAAACTGCCTTTATTTTGTTTTATTGTTGATTGCTCCATTCATAATGAACGGTAAGCTGTGCTACGTCGCGCTTGAACCCACCGGAACCTATCAGAAACGTAAATTCGGAAATAAAACTAGGGTAGTATAATTTCTTATGGACTATGTTGTGAGCTGAAGCTGGTAGTTTATGTGTGTCTGAATTCACCAACATATGAGTAAGCGTGGTGAAGAATATTCTTCTCTTTACGATAAGAATACTTCAAACATTAATAGGCTTTCAAAGTGCACTCTGTGAGTCTTGCCCTTAATATTATTCTGTAGTCCTTCTACGGAACAATATACCTTCGGTCTTTTGTTATCATAAACGAAATTATTGTTTTCGTTTATCTAACAGTAAATTAACTCGAGCACTTAAAGGCGTAACTTAATTTAGTCATTGGAATAATTAATTATTACAGTTCGTTTGGACTTTGAAGTTTGATGGTCCTCGTTCTTATAATATCAGCCAGCCGCACGGGTCATCCAATGGTTAAATTACGCAGTTGCTTCTTGGATAGGTTCCATTTCTTACATATCAAGAGCTCAACGCTACAGGAAGTGCTTTAAGCCGTTGTACCAGATGTCATATGTAGACAGTCATTAAGGGTAGCCAGAAGCCCAAAAGTTAATGGGCTTTCGTGTTACTCAGTAACTGGGTAGTCAAATAGGCAGTCTTTGTACGTAAAATACTGGTAATCAACTGCATACTATAACACTGGAAGCCGATCTTGATATTTCTGGGAAAAGTTCCTCATAACAGGGAAAACGTCAGGAAGGCGGGGCCGAAGGTTTCGGATAGTTGAGTTATCTTCTCATCCGCATGAGCATCCATCGTGGGCGGTATTTCGAGAAAACGTTGAACAATAACTATAGCGTAATGTTCGATTTTATTATTTTAACTGCACAGTCACTTAAATCACTTTAATATTAAGGGATTTGTCGTCCTCCGTGACGCAACGGTCACCACGCCTGCCTGCGACGTGGAGGCCCCGGGTTCGATCCCCGGCCAGGTTATAATGGAAAACGATCTTTTCCTGATTGGTCTGGGTCTTGGATGTTTATCTATTTATGTATCTATTATAAATATAGTATCGTTGAGTTAGTATCCCATAACACAAGTCTCGAGCTTACTTTGGGGCTAGTTCAATCTATGTAATTTGTCCGTATATATTTATTTATTACGATGCTAATACGATGGTTTGAGTATGACCAATACACACTCGATCTAAGCTTGAGTAAAGTTTAAACGCAATTTGCAAATCACCGCTCGCTATGTTGAAAACACAACTCCAGTCGGTGTTACCATTCGCTCCATGGTGTTACCCGTTCCTAATAAAAATCACAATTTATACGAATACCGATCGATTAAGCGACTTCAAAAAATAGTAGAGTAATTAATTTACGGACAATTAATACTGATACAAATCAGATCACAACATTCAAAATTAACCAGTCACACGCAATTATAAATATGTAATTTATAATAGTTTTCTGTGCCTATCTACGTAGTATAAAACAGGTTTTAAGTAAGAAAGTATAAAATTCTTTCAAGATACGCAATGCATTTAGGAGAAGCATTATATATGATGTCTGGTGAAGCCGTACGGAGGACGGGTCTGAGCAGTTGTGTTGCGATGTGTGCCGGGTACGATGCGCCAAATGTTGTTGTGTTGGGAGTTTGGTCGTGGAGGGTCTTCAGATCAATCTCCCTTTGGCGCAGCATCGTTGGTCGTGTTGTTGGGTTTAACATTGCATCACCTTTTTTTTTTTGTTCCGGGGTGGAAAATCCTCAATGGATGTCCGCCGCCCTGGGGTGGGCGACGGGGTCTGTCAGACTTCTACTGGCCAAAAACCACCCCGGCGTCTCCCCAGTCACGTGCGCACGGAGCCGCGGGAGTCCCTGATGCTGCCGCGGCCCCACATTCTCGTGCCGGCCCGGTCTGTCCGGGCCTCGCCTCAACATTGCATCACCTCGCTCAACTGCCGTCTTCCTTTCTATTCGCTCAATTTTTCTGAGTGAATAGGCTCTTAATAAACTAGCGCGCTTTACCATCAACGATCGCATCACTGCTTACCATGGCGGCGGGATTGTCAAGCGCTAGTTTATAATTATTAAAAAAAAAATATCCAGCAGTGGACTTCTATAGGTTGATGATAATGACGGAATGGATTTTGATGCGGATTTTGAAGCTTATATTGTTCCCACTGTTGAGACACATGTCTCCTCTTGGTGAGAGGGAGTGGGCCGTTATCTACCCCGCTGGTCCAGTGTGGGATAGGGTCACATCACGTCAACAGGGTGGGTAGATGTCACATGTCTTCGAAGTTGTTAGCTCTAGGGCATGACGGTTTCCTCAGGATGTTTTCCTTCGCCGTTTTGAGAGCAGTGGCGATACAATAATTTACATAAAGTAAAGTGCCTCATGGGATTCGAACCTGCGACCTACAACTTGTTAGTTGCGGCCGATACCACTAGGCTACCACTGCTCTTTTTTGCTCTGGATTCATTCATCATTATCATCAACCTTTTGCCTCTCATACAGAGAAGGATTGAGCGTAATCACCACGCTTGCTCAATGCGGGTTGGCTATTTCAGACTTAAAGTCCAGGTTTCCTCAAGATGTTTTCCTTCACCTTCAGTCATTGGTGTCCAAGATATACTTAGAAAGTACATACAACTTTAGAAACATTACATTGGTACTTGCCTGACCTGGAATCGAACCAGCGCACTCATACTTGAGAGGCTGGTGTTTTAACCACTAGGCCACCACGACAGTTCCCCGACTCTGAATTCTTTAATAGGTATTAAACTAAGATGTAGTATGCTGTAAGATTTTTCTGTCACGCAGTATGTCAACCGATTCTTATGCCTATGCAGTAGAAATAAATCCCAATGATAACAGCTGCACATTACAATCCAGCCTTAGATTTCCAATAGCACCACACGACACCAATAATCAATCAATGTACGAAATTCCTCATTATAATATGCATTTAATATGGCGAGTGCAAGAACTCGTCAGCGTCGTTCGGGACTCGAATGACAAATGACAACGATCATTTATCTTCCTTTCTGTCAGCTGAGCCAATCAACGCACATAGCAGAGCAGTAGGACTTGCTTTAAGGTCACATCGACACCGATACAATCGAATCCCAACCTTAAACCTCACATAATAGAGATTATACAAACTGCAGTTTACATTTTTGTCAATCCATGCTATTTGCCAATTGCATCTGAGCTGCAACATTGTTCCGCATTCTAATATTTAATAAAGAACTGAGGGGTCCTTCTAAAATGGTTATAGCATGGACGGTCGGTTGTCATGACGACGGATTGACGGTCAAGCAATCGCTAATCGCCAGCAATCAATCAAGCATTTGAAATGGAACAGTACAAGTAGTGTAAGAATAGCTTTGAAATATTCCAAATGTATTGAATGGGATATTAGGGATGGGTTAAACGTTGAATCGTGATGATTATCTGATGTTACCATTAGTTGGAATATAGAAACGTGAATGTGAAGATGCCTATATTCACTCTGTAAAGAAAAAGGTATTTATACAAACTGAATGACTTGTTTATAGAATCTGTGGGAAAAGTATAACCCTGAAAAACTCATCTTTAAAATATTAGTTCATGCGACTTTGCAGACAGTTATAATTAATTCGTTTATTTAATTTGATAACAATGGTCTAATGTTTAGTACAATAACAGCTTATCAATTAGGGCTTAATTATATTAAATTAAACAATATTAAATTACCTTAATTAAAATTACTTTACATTAAAATTACAATTACATTAAATTTATTTGAGACATTTTGAATGCCTTATATCTATAATAATGTTGATTTAGTGTATAAGTTTAATAATACACTAGTAAATAAGTATGATAATTTTTTAAATTGTATAATTCCAATATTCTGCACGTTATGTAGTGACAAAAATGTTTGAACTAAATATTATTTATCAACTTGTATGCTCCTTTTATGCATGTACACATGTTTAAGCGAACAAAAAATCTTATCTTAAATAAAATTAAGTATATTAAATATTACAGTAATTCTAAAAGCATGACAGTTGTTCGATTTGAAAACGAAAAGTGACCCATTACATTTATTATAATATGATATCATTGGTAGTCCGATGGTCACACGATGTCGATATTTTGGGTTTCAAAATCAAAAGTCATTTATTCAAATTAGGCTGGGAATCAGCAGTTTTTGAACGTCAATATTACATAAGACAGACCCCCAAAACTGCCACCCATCGACACTTCCTAGTGCTTTCGCTGGGGAGAAGAAGTAGCGGAACAAACTCCCCAGCAGCACAGCTGTCTGTTCATTAAAAAAAACACATGACTTTATACAACACTATGTGTAGTAATAAACACAAGAAAATACAACAACAATGAAATTATTTGCCATGTGCCAGCTGGGCACGCCAAAATACCAGCAAAGCAAAACAAGAAATAAAAATCATTATACCTAGGTATGTTGAGATGATGAATCGGTCGGTGCTAGGTGGCTGAGCTTTGAGCGGAGTTCGTCACCATTGTCGGTGCATTTTAGGGTTCCATGCCATAATATATTCTCTCGTCTACGGTACCTATGTTGTCAATAACAGCCACCGGAATGCATTAACTGCCATCGCTGTCACTAAGCCACGGTTGCAGTTGCTTCTGTCCACGATGCCTGGCCCTTGTGTGACTCACTGACTCAGAATAATAATACAAATCCATTCTAATACAAACGTAACTCTATCTGTATGCGAGTAAGTCTGTATATTACGTTCATAATCGCACATGTTTACCTCGAGCAGCAGTAGCAACGGGTTTCATATTGACAGTTCAACAAAATTTATTGCGTTCTTTATGCAGTTGAGGAAATACATTTTTTGCAATTGCAATTGATTATCAATATGCTTCAACATGATTTAAATTAAGAGTAATAATGTATTTTTGCGACCAGGGGCCCTAGTCTGCTATTTTTTATGAATTTGCCATTCCGATACGATTCCATCGTTATTGTGCTTAAAAGTTGGTAATCTGCTAAATTTATAATAATCGATCAATTATCTAAGTCATCTCGTAACGGAGTGGTGATAGAATGACACGCCGCATTGTAAAACGTAGAAATGTTTTTTTTTTAAAACTACTGCTCAATTTGAACATTTATTAATAAGGGGTGGAATATCAGTAATTGACCCCTGGAAAGTTATAATGTTGCCTTTTTGTTAGTGGATTACGAAACTTGTCAAAGTAGGTCATTATGAGATCACTGAACGACCATTCTGACACTATTGTGATAACAGACTAATGCTCCAGGACGATGGGTTAGAACATAGGATACTTTAAATACCTGAAAAGAGTAATGCTCGGCGCTATGGTGACCTAGCACACTCTTCTACTAGTAATAGGATATGGTAAAAGTCAAAGTCTTGGATTATAAACGAAATAGCTATATTAAATCACTATATTACTTAGTAACAAGAAATGGTAATAAATGTATAAACTTAGACACAATTATTGGTAAAATATGGTAAAATGGTAATGATAATGAGAACACGGTGTCTCTGGAGAGATCTTAACGCGAACTGGTCACATTTTGGTGAAACGAGCGAAAGTGCATATTTGCCTTCTACGCAATTATGCATTTTCGCTGAGTGTTCGATTAAAACTCGAACATATTCCCGAGAGCGAGAACAAACGCTGGATGAAAAATATATCTAATGACGTTATGACTATGATATTTGTGAAAGATTAAGCTACTTAAATAAAAGACATTCGCTTTAAAGAACTTATCTAGTAAATACAAAAACATTGGTATCCCAAGCATAAAAAAAACATTAAGAGTGCATTAGTGCGTTACTTAAATAATTAACATTAGACTATCGTTACAAGAATTTACACTATCGTGTCTTCAATAGTAAAAGCAATATTTTGATTGCCTGTGGCTGTATTTCTGTCCCGTTTAATCACACCATAGTTCGCACTAGGCCAGCGTTTAGCAAAACTGTTTAACTGATGTTGCCTGGCTTCACTTTCATCCTTAAGGCCTTTAACACTAAGCGCTTCACTGTATGGTTCATTTCTTCGGTTTGGTTCCGATGCCAGCGGAGCAGCTACCAGCTGCTTCTGGCAGCAACCCTCGCTACGGCGTCGAGGTCTCGAAAGCTGCGGAGTTACCGTAGTCTGCTGCCGGGATCCCTCTCCACGGCGCCCAGAGGTGGCCCTTTTGCACAGGCGACATGGTCTCGTCCGCCACAGCCAGGCCGCTGCTACGCATAGAGCGATCGACATCAGTGCGTAGCAAATTACGTATTGGTGTATATAATGGGATGACAGATCGTCTATTCCTGAATCATTGTCCTTCAGCCTTTTTATCGCCTCCCCCAGATTTTTCATGGGCGTGGTTAAATTTCCTTCCTCAGTAAGCCTTACGTCAGGGATTTTGATGTTAATCAACTGGTTAATTTGGTCAAATTCGGGAACGTAAATGGTTGGTGAAACGAGCGAACGTGCATATTTGCCTTCTACGCAATTATGCATTTTCGCTGAGTGTTCGATTAAAACTCGAACATACACATGAAAAGAGTACATACGAGTTGTGTGTTTTAACGTGGGTGCTGTGGTCAACAGCTATAATAGTCGAAATTACTGATTACAGTGCGATTGGTAGATGTCACATGCCTTCGTAGTTGTTATCTCTAGGACATGCCGGTTTCCTCACAACGTTTTCCTTCACTGTTTTGAGAGCAGTGGTGTTAAAATAATTTACACAAAATAAATCGCCTGATGGGGTTCGACCCTACGACTAATTTGTAAGTCGCGGCCAATACCACCCCTGCCGCTACTCAATAAATAAGAATAAATAATTCGGTAAATAATGCTCGGAGTTTCTCTGCGCGTTTGAAACAGAAATTAGGAGATCCGCAGAAGAACCAAAATCACCGACATAGCTCTGCGAGTCGCTAAAATTAAGTAGTAGTGGGCGGAGCACATTGCTCGTAAAACCGATGGCCGATGGGGTAGTAAAGTTTTGGAGTGGCGGCCACGTACCTTAAGTCGCAGCGTTAGGAAGCCCCCAACAAGGTGGACCGATGACCTGGTGAAGGTCGCGGGAAGCCGATGGATGCGGGCAGCACAAGACCGGTCATCGTGGAAAGATTTGGGGAAGGCCTTTTTCCAGCAGTAGACCTCTATAGGCTAAAGAAGAAGAAAAAGACAAAGAAAAAAGTAGGATCATGTTTTTTTTTTTTATTTTTTTTTTCAATTTAAAAAAAAAAAGGTTAGGTTAGGTTTTTTTTTTTTTTTTTTAAATTTCGCCTTTCTCTCCCTTCTTGCATGGCAAGAAATCTTTTTTGCCTTTTCTTTTTTATTTGCAGTTATACTTTATCCGCTTTCACTTTTTTGCGGCATGTCAATCTTTGCGGGTTGCTCTTTTCCCGTTGCGTCTTGTCATGTTTTTTATATTCATATATTCTTTTTATCATCTTTTGTCAACTTTTTACTCTTTTTATACATTTTCTTATGTACTAATCTTAGTCTACTGTAGGATCATGTTGGGGTATTATGAGTTTCTTCTTCAATTGGCACATTATAAACCACACTTGATATTAAGGCACTAAACACGCACGGGGCGATGGTATCAACAAACCAACACAAAATTTATGTTGTAGTTAACAACAATAATCACAAAATTAAATTGAATGTTTTTCTTAATTATTTAACTTGAATATGTTCAAAATTCGTTATGTAAATGCGTGGTCTTAATTAAACGTGTTAACCTAATCACTAATTTGTTCATAGCGTCGGTGGAGAGCGAATTGAGACTCAGAGATCGCCTTCACGGTTTATTGTCCAAGAAAATAGCCTTAGGACTAAAAACAATGTGACAAAACTCGTAATTAATTTAATTTTCTACTTGAGCGCAACTAGTTAACGCGCAAATGTTTTCTTTGCATCGCCATACGTCAAATTGTCTCTCTATTGCTAGGCAACGACTTGTTTACACCTAAAAGCAAGATGTGACCATTCTTTTCGAGTTTTGGCAGGAAAGCTGAGTGTCACGCTCATGAATCATTACACTTTTTAAATTATTTATAGTATTGTTTCCTAAATAAAAGTGTGTAATTTATGTAGTAAAAAGTGCATTCATTAAATAATTCATAAATAACATTGAGATATCGCAGCATAGTGGCCTCATCATGACTTTGCCTCAAATCTCCCTCATAGACAGGTCACGTGGCCGTCTTTTTCGACATGAATAATTCATTACGTGACATTGGCTAAATGCACAAACCGTGCAAAGCTAAAAAAAGAACGAAAAGAATATTCTTTTATATATAAAAGCCAAATTGGATAAAGAATAGAGATAAACAAACCGTTGCTAGGCAACGAGTTGTTTATGCCTAAAAGACAGATGTTAAAAACCTTTTCTAGATAGCTGATTTTCATAAAAGTATCCTACATCCTACTAACGTAAACAGCTTACTTATGTTTACATATTTTTGATTTATATAGAACGCTTAACCGGTTTGAATGAAATATGACACACAGTAAGCTAATTTCCTAATAAGTTAAATTTTAGATTTTTTAAACATAGTATATAAATATACTATACTTAGTCCATACTTGAAAGTATTATGCATTTGATTTGAAAAGTAGTTTAAATATAATATATATAAAATTGTATGTGACAAATGCTTCAACTATATTCATTGACTGAATTCTACAAAATGTGTTTAATGCCAGGATTTCATCTATATTTCTTTTTTTGTAAGGCTATCACGTAAAATTAACGTTGACTGTTTAATCGTTTTTAGAAACAGCAAGTTAATCTGCATGTTATTTTAGTGATTCTATTGAAATATGCTGCAATAGAAATTGTTAATAAATAGTTAGTACCTATGTAAAGTCGATAATCATCTAACTTATAGGAGAATTGTTAAACGTCAGTTGTGATAACCCTAAATTGCTTTTTTTTCTCTATCGAGCATCAATTGGTTCGAAATCCGGACCCCGGATTGCTACTGAGAATATCCTAATGGAAAAATCTGGTAACACTTTAACCGAGCCAAAATTTTAAAACTTTATGCCTTGAAAAACTACACATCAAAAATAAGGCTTCAAAAGTTTGAACCGAGCAAAAACATACTAATTCAGGTAATTCACTCTATTCAGCCGAGAACACCTATCAACGTTCAGTTTATATGATACTCAACTATTTAGGTATTCAATAATAAAAAAAAACACTTTAGTTAACTGACTAAACGTTATATCAGTTACTTCATCATCATTATCAATCTTTTTATCGTCCCACTGCTGGGCACAGGTCTCCTCTCATACAGAGAAGAATTGAGCGTAATCACCACGCTTGCTCAATGCGGGTTGGCGATTTTAGACTTAACGTCCAGGTTTCCTCAAGATGTTTCTAACATTTAGAAAAGTTATATTGGTACCAGTTACTTATTTTGACATTTTCCGTCGCAGTTGTACTCTTCAACTTGGTAATATTAGAATTAGATTCGTAACGTTGATTAAATGAAAAGTACCAGTAAGATATTATGTTTATTCGGTTGATTATAAATGATTTATTTTCTGTAGGTAGGTTTGTATTAACACTTTTACTGGTCTCTTTTTAAGGGTTCCATAGCCAAATGGCAAAAAACGGAACTCTTATAGATTCGTCATGTCTGTCTATCCGTCCGTATGTCACAGCCATTTTTTTCCGAAACTATAAGAGCTATAGTGTTGAAACTTGGTAAGTAGATGTATTCTGTGATCCGCATTAAGATTTAATAGCAAAAATAAAAAAATAATAATAAATATTGGGTGCTCCCCATACTTAGAACTGAAACTCAAAAATTTAATTTTTCAACAAACACTTACGTGTGGGGTATCTATAGATAGGTCTTCAAAAATGATATCGAGGTTTCTAAAATATTTTTTGTTCTTAACCGAATAGTTTGCGTGACAGACGCTTCCAAAGTGGAAAAAAGTTGGTCCTCCCCTCCCCCCCTCTAACTTCTAAAATAAGAAAATTAAAATTCTAAATAAAACATATGATGTAAGTACATTACTATAAAACTACAAACGAAAATTGTTTTGAACGAGATCTAGTAAGTAGCTTTTTTTAATGCCACGTAAATCGTAAACCGCTTATTACCGCGTAATCGTTCATACAAATATCTTAAATCCTTTAATTTCATAAATCAATGGTACGGAACACTGTGCGTGAGTCCGACATGCACTAGGCCGGTTTTTTCCACTACGTTCTTTGTCATCCACATCAAAGTCACAGTTTCTAAACTTTTGAAACCACTCACAACAACTTCTCTCGCTTAAATCAGATTCACCATAAGTTTCTACAGTCAATCGATGCGCTTCATCTACAGATTTCTTCAAATTAAAGAAGTAAATCAAAAATTCGCCCTGCGCCGGAATTCTCATATACTATTTCAGCTCTACAACATTTTGTTCAATCCTAAAACCCCTCTTATCTTAAAGAACGTTTCAAGTTCCTTCATGACACACATATTAGATATCTGAGGTCATCCGAAAACCTGGTATTAGAGATGCCGATGCATTCCACAAGTTTCTATGATAAATCCTTTACTGTACAAGCAGTTCGGCTATGGAATGACTTGCCCGTGTCCGTAAGGCGTGCTCAAACACTGTTTACTTTTAAAACTATGATAAAAAAGCACTTCCTCTCTCTTTAAACATATTAATATTTTATGTACTCTTGTATGATATTTATTAATTAGATGTATAAATTTATTTAAACTAGTATGATACACTTAACGTATATATCTATTGTATAATCTATGTAAATAGTACACTGTAGACTACCTACATTATTTCTATATATTATCCTTTCCCTTAGAATTCCATCCAAAGGTTGTCTGTAAAAGATCGCTCTTAGCGATGAGACCGCCCATTGTGTCACCCTTTGTAAAATATTTTTATTTATGTTCTGTAATCAATATGGTGTACAAAATAAAGAGTATTCTATTCCATTCTATTCTATTCCCACAAATGACGCTTATTCGGCACAAAATTTGTAAATTTTCCACAAAAAGAAATATGTGATAGTGATAGAGAGCCCGCCGCCGCCAAAAGGAGCCTGTTCACCTTGGCTCCTACTTTTCGGAATGTATCCTTGGAGTGTACCGACTGCCTTCAGCTTTTGGGTGTTGAGATTTCCTCGAACCTAAACTTTGGGCGGTTCATTAAGTCCAAGGCCAAGTTGGCTGCCAGGAAACTTGGCGTTATCGCAAAGGTCCGGCAGTACTTCACATCAGGGCAGCTTCTAATGTTGTACAAAGCACAGGTCCGTTCGTGTGTGGAGTACTGCAGCCACATTTGGGCTGATGCTGCTAAGTGTCACCTGGCCACTTTGGATTCAGTGGAGAGGCGTGCGAAGAGGCTGATTGGTGACCCTGAGTTAACTCGAGTTAGTCTCCAAAGCCTAGAGCACAGGCGTAGAGTAGCCAGCCTTTCGGTGTTCTATAGGATACATTTTGGGGTGTGTGCGAGGGAATTGCATGATTTAATTCCCCCATCTCCGTTCCACCATCGGACGACCCGTTGTACGGCGAGTTTCCACCCTTATGTTGTTAACACCACTGCGATCCGGACGAAGCGTTTCGCCTCCTCATTTATACGGCGTACATCGAGGGACTGGAACAATTTGCCAGCGGCGGTGTTTCGGTCGGACTACAATTTGAGTGTCTTCAAGGCTAGAGTGAATAGGCTCCTAATAAACTAGTGCGCTTTACCATCAACGATTGCGTCACTGCTTACCATCAGGCGGGACTGCGGTCAAGCGCTGGTTTATAAATT
Organism: Sesamia inferens; assembly: GCA_037179545.1. Taxonomy (NCBI): domain Eukaryota; kingdom Metazoa; phylum Arthropoda; class Insecta; order Lepidoptera; family Noctuidae; genus Sesamia; species Sesamia inferens. The sequence continues at coordinate 8,246,480 of CM073929.1, read as the reverse complement.
AATAAAAGAAAAGTGTATATTTTTACCAGAAGTCCGAACTTACGATATCATCTGACAATTTCAACGTAACCTCTTAGTGAGGACTTCGTTTGTTAAACAGCGGAAACTTATTTTTACACCTATTTTTCTTTTAACTTGCTGAATTTGGCGTTTCCTATCTGACTACACTTGTGTAGTTAAAGTAAACCGATGGATTTTAGTTTCTGTTTGCGTGCGATTTCTTGGTCCACGACCTACCACATCGGATCGCATTGCTTGATTTACTTAGCACCCTTTCTAACTTTCTTTCTTTTTGCTCATTCCGTAAGCCTCACAGCGTGATGTTAAATAGCCTATAGCGTTTCTCAAAACTTGAGCTATCAAAACAAAAATACTTTTCTAAACCCAAACGGTGATTCTAAAGCTTCTTTTCTTCAGCCTATAGAGGCCCACTACTGGATAAAGGCCTCCTCCAAGGCTTCCCATGATGACCGGTTGGCTGCCCGCATCCATCGTCTTCCCGCAACCTTCATCAGGTCATCGGTCTACCTTGTTGGAGGTCTCCCTACGCTGCGTCTTCCGGTACGTGGCGCCACTCTAGAACCATCGGACATCGGTTCTACGAGCAATGTGACTCGCCCACTGCCACTTATTTTAGCGACTCGAAAAGCTATGTCGGTGATTCTAAAGATTAGCGCGTACAAAAAAAAAAACAAATACACAAACTTGTCATTATATAAGATTACTAACTGCGCCTCGTGGTTTCAGCCGCGTAAGTAGGATCGCACTTATGAATATAAAAAATAGATAAAAACATATTCTTATGCCTAATGAATGTTTATACGAAATTCCATTAAAATCGGTTCAGCCGTTTTGGAGGAGTTCGAGAACAAACAATGTGACGGAGAATTTTATATAATGGAAAATATTCTTGCTAATAATGAAAGGCTTTACAAACTTTTAATAATATGAAAACATAGCACTTAATTACAAAATAAATTGCATATAAATATTAACCCTTTTATTACTTCGACGAAAAATACCAAAATTACAGGAAAAAAGAATATCTTCAAATTACAAGAGTATTTAAACTGAAACCAATTAATAAAATTATAGCTGAAAAATTCTTGAAACCAAATATAAAATGACATCCTTCAAGTGCTTCAAATATTTTTATTCAACCTTAAAAAATATAATTTAACCACTAAAATTATTAAACAAAATAATTTTAATGTGACGCTCTTTCACAATTAAATAAAAGTAATCAAGAGTGAATGAATGAATCACAATAAGTTATATTTTACATTAGTATCATCATCATCATCATTTCAGCCGAAAGACGTTCACTGCTGAACAAGCTGGCTGCTTGGCTTCCACCAAGGATCTCCACGACGGCCGGTCCTGCGCCCCCTGCATCCAGCGGTTTCCCGCGACCTTCACCCAGGTCGTCGGTACACCTTGTCGGGAGCCTACCCACGCTGCGTCTTCCGGTGCATGGTCGCCACTCGAGAACCCGTCGGCCTCATCGGGCATCGGTCCTACGGGCAATGTGCCAAGTGTTGCAATTCTTCGGACTATGTCGATTACTCTCGTTCTTCTGCGAATCTACTCATTTCTGACTTGATCACGCAGTGAAACCTCAAGCATAGCTCTCTCCATTACCCTTTGGGTGACCTTGAGCTTTCTTATAAGGCCCATTGTTAGCGACCACGTCTCAGTTCCATAAGTCATCAGTGGGAACACATACTAGTCGCAGACTTTTGTCTTGAGGCACTGCGACACTTATTACATAAGGGTAAATACTTGACACCAATATGTTTTTTAATAAATTCCAAGCACGTATATTCCTGGGAACCTGTACTCCTCGCAAGTGGTAAGAAAATTTCAGGCTGCAAAGAACCCGACCTGGAGACATCAACTGGGAACTTTCTTTAACAATATTGTGGAACTAGTTCAATAATATTTCAGTGAAACTCTTCGAACGAAAGGAAAAATGTAAAGTGTACTTTTGCATTTTATTTTACAACTTTGCGACTTGATTGGAATGAATATGGTAGGAGATGTAATAAAAATGGGGCGGCGGTGATTACACATTGTCTTTAGTAGGTTTTATAGATTTATAGAGATTATAGAGTTGTGTGGACAGAAAGATAACATAATGATGTTAGTCATATAGGAGTATACTATAGATTTCTTTAACACGCTTCTTCCTTGTTATTCCCACATCTCTGAGGATTGCGACCACAAATTACGCATAGCCATTATATGCGGTCGTCTGCAGTGCGGACCGCTCGGTATTTTTTGACTTATCTGACTATTTTGCAAGTGCTACGTCTTGTGCGAGTTTTCTTTTAATGTTCAACACTCTTACTTTATATAAAAAGAATCCAAGTAACTATTTGAATTTATGAACTTTAGAACTTTAGAAGCGTTTTTATATACTATCCCTCTGATTCATAACCGCTGCTTAAAGTTAACTAGTGATTACCGATTGTTTAACCATACATTTTAGACCTATGCACGTCACTTAACTTTAATTATTGTTTATAAATACCCTTAAATAATGTCGTGTTTATTAATAAATGAAGATTAAAGTTAAGTGACATTAAAAGGTCAAAAATTGATAGTTGGTAATTTCTAGTTAACTTTAAGCAACTTTTTATAAAAAAGAGGGTCTGTCTGTAGCTAGCGCATTTATTGCAGTTTACATTTGCATTCGTTAAGCAGCGCGTTTCACAGTCATTTTAATTCTGCCACATAGTGCGATTTAATTGCTTGTGGTATACCATTAGTTGAAGCAAAATTAAAAGTATCACTGACTTAACAGTGTTAGACGACTCATGTCTTGTTGCTTTAAATATTATTTTATGTTGTAAACAATCATAAACACGCAATTGGGTTGTATCCTAAAAAATAATTTAATGTCCATCAGATAGCTTTATAAAAAATATTGAACACCTATTTTTTATTTTATTCAAATACTTAGGAAGATATATTGATTTGAAATGTCGCATGACGTCACGCCATGGTGGAAAATATAGAACGGCGTGACGTAATTAGCCCCCACTCTGTAACTTTAATACGCTATATCTCAGTAATTTTTGGTAATTACGACATAATAAAAAATACGGGTCTTAATTTTTTTTATTATCTATAAGACGGACTAATTATTTTTTTGATTTTCATACCTTGGATACATCCCTATTAGACGCTTAAATCAGTAAGGCTGGAATCAACTATAATGCAGATCATGTCGTTAGGGGCAGGCCACATTTATCGCATCTCAGATGAATTGTGGGCTGAGACCACCACAAGATGGGTTCCTAAAAACTTCCAACGGCATCGCGGAAGACTTATTTCAAATAAGTCTTCTCAAAAAATCAAATTCTTTGCTTTCGACAAATAACTAATTTGTCGAAAGCCAACCCGCACTGGGCCAGCGTGGTAGACAGTCACTCCCTCTACCGAGAGGAGGCCCGTGTCCCAACAGTGGGAATATAATAGGCTGATTATGTACATATCTCTCTTTCTTCTTCTTCAGCCTATAGATGTCCACTGCTGGACAAAGGCCTCCCCCAAGGCTTTCCACGATGACCGGTCTTGTGCTGCCCGCATCCATCAGCTTCCCGCTTCTTAAGTACTTATGTATGTTTTTTTTTTATATTTATAAACTAGCGCTTGATTGCAATCCCGCCTGATGGTAAGGAGTGATGCAATCGTTGACGGTAAAGCGTGCTAGTTTATTAAGCCCATTCACTTAAAAAAATTAGTGAATAGGAAAGAAGACGGCAGTTGAGCGAGGTGGTGCAATGTTAAACCCAACAGCAAGAAACAACGATGCTGCGCCAGAGGGAGATTGATGTGGAGACCCTCCACGACCAAACTCCCGACAGAACAACACTTGACGCATCGTACCTGGCACACATCGCAACACAACTGCTCAGACCCGTCCTCCGTACGGCTTCACCAGATTTAAATCTTTCTTCGCTTTACAACTACCAAATCTTGACATATTCCAAGTCATTACCTTGTAAAGGCCATCTGGAAACATTAAACTAACCTCGTAAGAACTGTTTTTATAGACTATCATAATAACATTAACAGGCAGTCTCATTGCGAATGGCGAGTGTTAAAGAGGAAATTTTAAAATGTATACACTGCTTATATATAGTATATAGGATGTATTTTGTGCAATAAAGTTTATAACGTAGTGTATTTTGTGAATGACGTACCAAAATTTAGATTAACAAGCAAACATTTAGATACGGTATTTTTCTTTCTAGTTTTAGATTCACATCAAAATATTTTAAAGAGAGTTTCAGTAAAAGCTGAAAATATCATCGTAATCCAAGATCTCCCTTTAATATATTCTATACCTAGCGCAGTATTTTGTCCTTTTAAACCATAATTTAATAATAGATCCTAGTTCACCCAGATAACATGGTTTTGCCACATTTCTCGGAAACAAATATTTTTCACATAATAAAAAAATAAGAAGTAAAAATATTGTCTAAAAAAAATTCCAGAGGAGAAAAACCCTTATTACTTAGGAATACGAAAAATAAATAGTAGCCGCTTCTTAAACCAACTGATAATGACTGAAATTTCAGAAAAATGGCCCAAGCCGGTTCTGAGGAGTATTAACTTTGTCACATGAGAATTTTATATAATATGACGACGTCAGCGACGGGTCGCCACCATTTTGATGTGGTGGTAAGGGCTGCATTTCGTAGGTGAAGTTTTGAATTAAAGAACGAAGTGTAAATATACCCCAAAAACTTGACAATAACAATTCAAATAGGCAAGCCGACAGTTTCGCTCCGGAGAAGTACCCTGGTTCGCGTCTAAACGCGAAATCCTCGTTCGACAATCCAAACTTTCCAAAACGACTCTGGCCACGTGCCGCCATTACAAAATAACATCACAGCGTTTTCCCCACTACTACATAAATCGAATGAGCAACTTTTACTTAAATGATATCGTTACCCACGACACATATAAGATAAATATGTATTTACTTACATTTTTCAGTTACTATGTGATCAAGCATAGTCATCCGATAGAATAATTAATAAATAAATAAAGAGCTGAGCTAGCCCCAAAGTATGTTCGAGACTTGTGTTATGGGATACTAACTCAACGATACTATATTTTATAATAGATACATATATAGATAACCATCCAAGACCCAGGCCAATCAGGAAAAGACCGTTTTCCATCATGACCTGGCCGGGGATCGAACCCGGGGCCTCCACATCGCAGACCGCTGCGCCTCGGAGACCGACTTGAAATTGCTGAAAACGTTTCCAATTTTTATACACAATGTCAAACATAAAATATTTTTACATAAAACCTTACATACTTTCTAAAGAATCTTCATAAAAAAAACACTATCTGTTGCAATGGGTTTCATTTTGACAGTTCAACAACATTCATTGCATTATTTACATTGTTGAGCTGACATATTTTCCGAACATGCATAGCAATGGTTTAGCAATCTGCTTCAAAATGATTCAAATCGATAGTGATTGTGTATTGTGTAATTGGGGTGCAGGAGTCTGAAGTTGACATATTCATGTATAGCAGCAAATCTAAATAACACAGGCTTTGCTTGGTGGTAGGCCATAACATCGGCCGCCGGCAGAAGTTACCACCCGCCAGACAAAGCCTTGTCACCAAGCGATTTGTCGTGTTCCGGAATGATATCTGGTGAAGCCGTACGGAGGACGGGTCTGAGCAGTTATGTTGCGATGTGTGCCGGGTACGATGCACCTAATGTTGTTGTGTTGGGAGTTTGGTCGTGGAGGGTCTTCAGATCAATCTACCTTTGGCGCAGCATCGTTGGTCGTGTTGTTGGGTTTAACATTGCATCACCTCACTCAACTGCCGTCTTCCTTCCTATTGGCTCAGTTTTTCTGAGTGAATAGGCTCTTAATAAACTAGCGCGCTTTACCATCAACGATCGCTTCACTGCTTACCATCAGGCGGGATTGCGGTCAAGCGCTAGTTTATAATTAAAAAAAAAAAAACACGTTCCGCAATAAAGTCATGCACTTTACTTCTGAATGTTTAAAATTAGCATGCATACAATATGTTTTTAAAGCTTTTTAACCCATAAATGGTAAAAACCCTCCGGACCACACATTATTTTCATTATTTCGGGTTATGACAAAGCAATTCAAATGTGTGTAATTTATGTTGCAAATTGACTAGCTTGGAGGGCGGGTGTGTTTTTCGTATATAAAAAACTTACAAGGTTGGGAAAAGTGTTGATATTTAATCGTCAAATAACGCCGGAGGACACATGTAAGTAAGCGGATTTCTCATTTATGAAATGACAGGATCAATAAATCTACTCCGCCTTCCAAACTGTACTGTTACAAGACGTGGCGGTGTCTCAAAAATGTGACAGGTACTTATAAGGCTTTTCTAATTAGGAAATTCTCTGTTACTACGCGCAGTCTAAAATTGTGCGCGATCTTTAGCAAATAGGCTTGATCCTTAGGTACATGCGGCTGAATCATAAGTAACGAAACAAGGGCGTGGCAGCTCGCCTCCGGTAAGGACCAGGTCGGGGCGACGGCGCGTTGTGGTTTACGCGCGCCTCAAAGAGATGTCAGCACATCATTACGGGATCCATGAAGACCAATGCCTGGGTCGGGGTTGCGGGTTGGTTGAAAGAGAAACCGTAGTCTTGGAGGACGTGCAAGTGAAGGAACACGGCTGGGTTTTAGTCAGTAAAAGTCTGACACGTCCTTCCGCTCCGCCCAAAGCAGGAGAGGTCATTTGATCATTTCACATTTACAGAAAAAAAAAAGGATGGTACCACCTACATTCAAACGTAGAAAAATAAATTGTATGTATTTTATAAGAGATTGTTTTCTTTTTGCAAGTGGGAATACAGTTACAGTACACAGAAAACAGTCATACAAATATGTGTTCCGTGCGGGAATCAAACTGCGACACCCAACACAGCAGTCGATTGCTTAACCATTTCACTAACTGTGTCGTCATTGATCATCTATTTTGAACTATGTCATTATTTCTGCTTAAAGCTACATGGGCACTTATGAAACTAACTAAGCTTGGTGTCCGACCGGACACAAAACTTAGCAACGGAAAAATATAGGAAACGACCCACTAAGACCCCAGCGGGGTCATTTCCTATGCAGAGGAGATGGCAAGGAGAAAATTACAAGAGATATTGGTACCGAGTCCCTCGTCCACGAACGAAATGAAATTTAAGTAAGGGCATCTTTTTATTTCATTAAAAAAGACTACTTAATTTAAGTCAGACGCTATTTCTAAAATTAATGTATTTTTAGTAGCCAATTTAGACGTGTTAAAAAATTTGTCTAAGGAGTGTATTCTTGGACAAATTTAGACGTGTTACAAATTGATTACTAAAAATACATAAATTTAGACAGGCGCGTACTAATTTGGCCGTACTAAATTAATATTTATCTTCTGTCCTTTTCTGAATGAAATAGAAAGAAAAAGATGCAGTGCTTAAACTTAGTTTAGTTTGTGAACCAGGGAACCCACGCAATTGTTTGTTTATGTAAACTTTTAGCACTCAAAGAAGGTGCAAAGGCAGACTTAATTAATTAGGCATTCTCTACCAAAGAGATGGAGAGATTATTAGTGTACAGAGTACCGTATCTGCCTTTCCTGGTTCTGTAGCAGTAGCATCTTTATACCACATTGATGTAACGTCTGTTGCTGTGAACCCATTATTTGCGGATCGAATGGCCCATTTTCCTCGAAGCCTAGAGACATCGTTAAACAAAATTTTATACTCACAATACTAAAAACTTGGGACCCAGTAGTACTTATTAATGTTCGTAACCAGTTTGATGATTATGTTTTAGTGATATTAACCGAGAAACTGTGAAATTTCGGCTGTGTTTCGGTATTGGACCAGATTTTAAGGTAATGGGCCTTTTTGAGGTTATACTAGTTAAGAAATGGCTGCCATGATTATTGAGGTGCAAAAAACATTACTTACTAAAGTGGGAAAGGAGTGTTTAAAAGTGGAGGCTAAAATAATAGGGAATAAACTTGTGGAGGCATGAGGAACAGGGAGTAAAGTTCACTCATCCTCCATAGAAAAGGGAGGATCCTCCGACCAGACATAACATTGTGCAAGTGCCCGCAATAGAGATATTTCCTGGGTAAAAAAAAAAAAATTCTATTTAGTCCTTCATTCAGATTATAGAAAAATATTGGATACGTATATTTTGTTTTATCAAATGAATAAAAATTGACAAATATAAAAGGCATCAAAGATCAGGAGTGGGGGTGGTGACGTCACTGTTTGCTAAAAAGTGTAGCGTGCAGTGACGTTACACGAGTTTTCAACGCACTGTGACGTCTGCATTTTTTGTTTATATGAAAACAGAAAAAAGATACGTGTCTAGTATTTTTAGGAAATGTGACTGACGGACTAATGAGTTTTTTTTTAGTTTTAGTCAACTAAACTATTTTACAGGTCTATACTGACATTTTATCTTCTGTCCTTTTCTTAATGAAATAGAAAGAAAAAGATGGACTAAACTTAAATTTAATTTAGTTTGTCAACAAGGGAATCGGGGTCATTATCTATATGTTTATTATAGGTAGTTATGGAAAACAGACTGTGATGAAACCACAAAAAGTTTGATGTACCACTCCGGGATATTATACTTTTTACGAATATTAATGTGGAGTATGTGGTTTAGTGCGACGTTACTCGTTTATGTGTAGTCAAATTATGTGCTGGAATACGATTTTTTAAAGCCTAGTAATAATCGTTAACATTTTCATTATTGCAAGCTTTTGTTAGAATTTCAAGTGCCTTATACAGTGTGCACACTAATGGCAAAATAGTTTTAATAGTGTGGCGGAGTGGTATCGGTTACTTATATGTTGTAGATCGTAGGTTTGAACACATCATTTATCATCATCATCAACCTTTTTATCACCCCACTGCTGGGCACAGGTCTTCTCTCATACAGAGAAGGATTGAGCGTAATCACCATGCTTGCTGAATGCGGGTTGGCGATTTCAGACTTAAAGTCCAGGGTTCTTCAAGATGTTTACCTTCACCTTGTAAGTTGTTATTGATGTCCAAGATATACGTAGAAAGTATATATATTATATATCTTATAAAAGTTACATTGATAGTTGCCTGACCTGGAATCGAACCAGCACACTCATACTTGAGAGGCTGGTGTTTAACCACTAGGACTTTATTATTTTGTGAAAATTATTACATCAAAACTACTCTAAAAAAAGTGAAGGAAAACATCTTGAGAAAACCGACGTATCCAAGAGCTAAAACTTCTAAGACACGTGATATCTATCAAGCCGCACCGGGCGCAAAACACACAATCACACTCAATAAAAATAGTTAGCAAAACAATAACTTATCAACTAGGGGTTAGTTATAGGAAGGTTGAGTTGTCTACATAAAAAATAAAATTAAATTTTAAAATAATTTTTAACTTTTTTAGTTCGATATTTTTAAAAGAATGTATTTTTTAAAAAACTAAAAAAACATTATTTTAAAAATATCAAACTAAAAAAGTTAAAAATAATTTTAAACTTTAATTTATGACAGTAGTATATAAACAATACTAGTATAAATGAGGAAAAAGCGTGAGGCGCTTTGTGCCATAATTTTTGTATATTAAGCGCCTCACGCTCTAAACTATATTTATGTTCAACTTTTTAGTTCGATATTCTTTTTACAGTAATGAGCCGCTCACCCGTAGTCCAAAGAGTTAGAGACGGACAAACAAACTAACAAGCAAGCAAACATACAAGTGAAGCTAATAAAAAGCATGTAATTTAAAAAAAAATATGCGTGCGGTTGGGAAACTTCCATTAGGAACGAAGTTCCTTACATGATAATAGCATAGATAGGGACCTCAGTGTCCCTTTCTATTATTGGACGTGTGTATGTGCGTAAAATATAAAACGGCGACGATTCCTTATTTAAAAACTGAACTAAATTTAAGTTCAGTGCATTATTTTCTTTTTATTTGATCAAGAAAAGGTTATAAAATAAAACATTAGTTTAGTCCTGGCAAATTAAGATATTCCATGGACAGTTTAAATACATGGCCTAAAAATACGTCAATTTACTTCAGGCGCGAATTTATTTGACAAGAGTAAACTATTTTTTATGTTCTGTCTTATTCGTAAGGGAATAGAAAGAATAGAAACATACTAAATTTAAATTTAGTTTAATTTGTGAACAAAGAAATCAGGGCCAGTGTGAATTTAATACGTGCATTTAATACGGAGTCATGTTTTAAGAAATTCTTATGAAGTTGTTACGGTCTTAGATTTTCATTTAGATTTTCGCGGTATCGGCTTTAGCAGCCTCGGAAACCATGAAACTATCTCTCAAAGTCGCATGGAGGGAACATAACGTAACTTTTCTATTACGTACCGCTGATTAACTGGCTACGTCGAGCCTTTTTCATGATTACTTTCTTACTTAAAGATAGTTTTGACTAATAGTGCGTATAGCCGTAGAAATATCAACATCATCATCACTCTATAGCAGTCAACTGCTGTACATAGGCCTCTCCAATTTCACGTCATTCAACTCGATTTTTTTTAATACTTATAAACTAGTACTTGACTGCCATCCCGCCTGATGGTAAGCAGTGAAGCAATCGTTGATGGTAAAGCGCACTAGTTTATTAAGCCTATTCAGTTAAAAAACTTAGGAATAGGAAGGATGACAGCAGTTGAGCGAGGTGATGCAATGTTAAACCCAAGACTAACACGACCAACGATGCTGCGCCAGAGGGAGATTGATCTGGAGACTCTCCACGACCAAACTCCCGACACAACAACATTTGGCGCATCGTACCCGGCACACATCGCAACACAACTGCTCAGATCCGTCCTCCGTACGGCTTCACCAGACATCATGCCGTAACACGACGAATCGCTTGGCGGCAAGACGGCTATAATATTTTGTATTCTAATTTGCTACCTGGGTGTGCCGAAAAGTGTGTATACAACAAGTGTGGGACTATGGGGTGCCATAGTTATTAAAAGAAACACTTACTGTGAAGTGGCAGAAGTTACCACCCACCAGACAAAGTCTTGCCGCCAAGCAATTCGTCGTGTTATATGTTCTCTGGTGAAGCCGTACCGAGAACGGGTCTGAGCAGTTGTGTTGCGATTTGTGCCGGGTACGATGAACCAAATGTTGTTGTGTCAGAAGTTTGGTCCTGGAGGGTCTATAGATTAATCTTCCTCTGGCGCAACATCGTTGGTCATGTTGTTGGATTTAACATTGCATCACCACGCTCAACTACCGTCTTCCTTCCTATTCACTAAGTTTTTTAAATGAATAAGCTTAATAAACTAGCGCGCTTTACCATCAACGATTGCATCACTGCTTACTATCAGGCGGGAATAAAGTCAAGCACTAATTTATAATTATTAACAAAAATTAAGAAAAATGGAGCTTCTTAATATTTAAATGTTATTCTTGGCTCCCGGAAAATTTACTTCAAGCCTTTTTGTAATGTTTTCCACCAATCTTGTAAATACGAACAGCTATTTCCCACTAGGGTGAGCTTGAAAATTACGCTTAAATACCCGTATTTTGAGACATTATCGTTACAGACCCCTCTTCTTCCCTCTCTCAATTATTATTACTTTGTAGTGCATTAACTTACACCACATTATGGCTGAATAAAAAGTATGAATATAAAACAGGTCTTAATCAAATTTTTTATGGAAGTAATAGACAAAATTATGCGTAGCGATTGTTCTTGTAGTGCCGCTAGTGCTGAAACACTGTATCGTCATTGTTAAAGCATGCAAACATTCTTACATCAAGCAAATTCAAATTTCCCGATTCCTTCCCATTTGATTCCATATATTCCTAATTCTATACATTTCTGGCTTAAAGGCCTAGAGATTGAGCCAGAAAAACTTACAAAAAAAAACGTGTGGCACTCGGGGACTGCCGCGGTAAAGCTATTGCATAGCATTTTGTATCAATTTATGCAATTATAATTATTTATTTATTTTATTTATGCAGTATTTCTTTTTCTTTGATATTAATTCAAGTTACACTTTTTGAGCGTGGTGATCGATAAGAAAACAAATTTTTCTTTTATTAAATAAATAAAAAGTTAATATTATTTAAAATATTTTTATTATTTTACAATACATGTGGGTTTTATTACCTTACAGTAGCTGTTGGCTATTCAGGAATATTTATCATTGAAACTATAGGTTTATGATAACTGAAATAAGAAACATAAGTTTGCGACTTAATATCCTCTAAATACCTAGAAAATACCGCGTCAATGGTGGTCCCATATTTTGCTGTGGACTCTTGTGGATCATTATTCATTTTCAAATTCAATGTTTTTGATAGAAAAGTTGTCAACCGCTCTGATTTTTTATCAGCGAAGTTAATGTTGAAATCGCCAGCCAAGATAAGTGGAAATTTATTACCATTTGTACCAAGTATTTTCGAGCCTTGGTACAAATGGTAATAAACTGATATACTTAGAAAGTACATAAGTTATATGTACTTTCTAAGTATATCTTGGACACCAATGACTGAAGGCGAAGGAAAACATCTTGAGGAAACCTGGGCTTTATAAGTCTGAAATCGCCAACCCGCATTGAGCAAGCGTGGTGATTACGCTCAATCCTTCTCTGTATGAGAGGAGATCTGTGCCCAGCAGTAGGACGATAAAAAGGTTGTTGATGGTAAACGGCGTCGGTGTCGAATTATTTGTTATCAATTTAATATTTTCGAGCTGATCTTTAGTAACCTAATCACTTCTGATTGCGTTAACATCTGACCGTAGAATTAATAAATCCTTCATCAACTTCTTTACGTACGTTCTACGTAGTCAAAGCAAACTGGTGGCAATTTGTGAAGGTCATATGCCACAAAAACTGGGATTGTTCGGGATCCGTGATTTTAAACACCGTAATCGTATATTTTAGGTCTTTCTGCTTTTTGTTCTTACGCCTCGATACGTGTTTTTGTCTTGTCTTCGTAGAAACAAACAATAACTTTTTTGCCTCATCAATGTCTTCCTCAGAAAAAGCCGACGAGCATATTTTTATTAAACTTTCGTTGTTTCGTTTCGGAGATAACAGTATTACAACTCGTACACTTAAATGTACTCGTATTAACATTGTTCACCGACATCTTTCTGTAATATTTTATTTCATAAAAACTTCAACTTCAACTCTTGATCTGGTCCCTGTGGATAGATACCACAATTTTGCCAATAACACGTGTAACAAATTATAGAAATTCTTTAAAAAAATATTTCACAATAATGGCGGATATCGCCAATCACAGTTGAAAAAGCGGCCGCGTGAGCACTTTTTACTCTATAAAATCACGCGCTTTTATTTAGTAAACAACACTATAAATAATTTAAAAGTCCAATGAAAAATTAGCGTGACATTCATCTTAGCTTTTCCGTTAAAAAAAAGCTATTTTATAATAACACTACTAAATTAATTTGAATAAAAGTACTTAATAATTAATTATATGAAAAGTTTTTAAGGTAGCCATGACAACGTCGATGACGTCTATGACATATCTCTATAGAAGACCTATTTCAGAGAGAAAATTAATCGCAAGTTTAGCACATCGCGACTATCAGTAACATGGCAAGTGTGTAGAACTGAGTTCGCGCCCTGCAATATGCATGCTCTTTTTGAAAATCTATAAATTGTTTTCAAAAGATGTAGTCGCACGCACACAAACATACCGTGCCGAAGACTGCCGAACTGTAACGACGTTAGACGATGTACGGCCTTCATGCCACACCTCCGTGCCCGTCGGAGTGGGGAGCGTGAGGTTTTTTCGTTACGGAATTTCTGGATTCGGTCCCCGCGCTCAAGGCCCGCGATAGAAGCTATGCAATAGCTTAAAAACCTACCTCTCTTTGTTTTAAAACACTTGAGCAAAAAAAAGCAACATCATCGTACGCCGGTCGGCAAATATAAAAATTCTATAAATCAATAGTTACCCCTTGAATCCAACAACCAAACAGACCAGTGAGCATTTATGGAGGCCTCCATCACCACCCGGAGTGTGCAGCGCTTAAAATTCCAGTAATTCCTTTTCCTTTTTTTCCGTTTGACTGTGCCACATGTAATTCCCCAAAATTGCGCTTAAGAAACTCAGGTCAGCTATCGAAAATATATCAGTAACATTATCAAACAGTCATAATTATTCGCATAGCCTTTTCCGACTGACTCTACTAATATGATTGTACGTTACCTACTTTTACTTTCATTAATTACACTCACAATCAATATAGGTATATGTGTTCTTGTTACTGTTAACCTACATCATCCCACTGCTGGCCATAGGCAGAGGCCTCATGACTTACAGCTCTTTGGATCCGCCGCTTAAGTTCGACTACGAATTCGAATTTCAATTTGTACGATTTGAAATTCGAATCGATACGCGAATGTGCGACTACGGTCATTTGTTTTGTCCAACTTTCTCGGGGTTTGATACGACATCTACTAGCTATGTTAGCACTCTACGTGGCGGTTATTTTGCCCACTGCTGGTGCCGTATGCCCATACGGCAGAGAGTGTAACTTCAACTTTGTGGCTTTTTGAGCAAAGTCAATAATCTGTATTTTGCAGCCCAGTGAGGTATTTCGATTATGGTCTGACAATTTTACGCCTATAATAAATACTAGGCTCTATCGCATGTTTGAAAATCTATATTGAGTGTGGTCGTTTAAATGTCTGGCAAAGACTAAGGTCCATATTACAGGACCTCACTCAAAACTCAAACTTTACTTAAAACTTGTTTGCAGCTACTTGTTGGGTTGAAACTACTTTTAAGTAATGCTTAAATCTTAAGTAAGGTTCTGTAATACAGTCCTAAATCAGGAATCCATATATCGAAATGGGAAAGATGCACATGTCTATAATTTTTCACTTTTGTGGCAAAGGCATATTGCCTTTGCCACTTATTTCTTGTAAGTATTCTATTATTTTATTTATTTTTAATAATTATAAACTAGCGCTTGACCGCAATCCCGCCTGATGGTAAGCAGTGATGCGATCGTTTGTGGTAAAGCACGCTAGTTTATTAAGAACCTATTCACTCAGATTGAGCGAATAGGAAGGAAGACGGCAGTTTAGCGAGGTGATGCAATGTTAAACCCAACAACACGACCAACGATGCTGCGCCAAAGGGAGATTGATCTGAAGACCCTTCACGACCAAACTCCCAACATAACAACATTTGGCGCATCGTACCCGGCATACATTGCAACACAACTGCTCAGACCCGACCTCCGTACGGCTTCACCAGACATCATGCCGGAATACGACAAATCGCTTAGCGGCAAGGCTTTGTCTGGTGGGTGGTAACTTCTGCCGGCAGAAGAATCTTCTGTTCCATTGTTATTTTCAAGTTCTGCACCTTAGGTGACTGGTGGCAAAAGTGCTTCAGACACTGAATCCGTCTTTGTATTCTTTTACGTATTATTTAAGTTTTAATAAATCAATACACCGTCACCCCAATGTCAGCTTTCCGGATATATGCGTCACCTGACAAAAATAATAAATTCCGCTTTGTTAGAAAAAGTCAGCATTTCATGCATGACTCGTCAACTCTTATCGGGCTATTTAATCATACATACGTTCTTGCCAAAGTAAAACGCATATATTATTGTAACCCCACTAAACACACGTTAGGATTGACTGTAGTATCAAACTCGGGGTCGCTACACTACCCACTACTTGTGTACCTCGGGACCGTACGGACAACCGTCCCGCGGGAAAACGGACACGCATTGCGACAGATTCGTGTTCGGACTGGTACACTGAGAGCAATACATTTTAACGCTTTCAGCTGTAACTTTGATGGATCGAGTTTTTGTGTTGATGATAGTCGTATATCTAACAGGATTCTAGTCTCTAGGGGACTAGAAACAAACGAAAAATTTAATAATATTTGAATACAGTGGAAGAAAAGCTGCAATAGGTAGTTTTAATACAATTCACGCTCAATAAATTGTAAAACAACCAAACAGCTTTTTTTTAATGATTATAAACTAGCGCTTGAATGCAATCCCGCCTGATGGTAAGCAGCGATGCAATCGTTGATGGTAAGCGCGCTAGTTTATTAAACCCGTTCACTTAAAAAACTTAGTGAATAGGAAGAAGACGGCAGTTGAGCGAGGTGATGCAAATTTATAAACCCAACAACACGACCAATGATGCTACGCCAGAGGGAAATTGATCTGGATAGACCATGATCAAACTCCCGACACAACATCATTTGGCGCATCGTACCCGGCAAGCTTCACAACACAACTGCTCAGACCCATCCTCCGTACGGCTTCACCAGACATCACGCCGGAACACGACGAATCGCTTGGCGGCAAGACCTTGTCTGGTGGGTGGTAACTTCTGCCGGCAGCCGATCTTATGGCCTACCACGGAGTATAAGCTAGTCTACTTGAAACTTTGCTAAAGTTTCACTAGAACAACATTTTCGAAGTATCCTTTCAACTTGTAACTGTATTCATAGTCCCTCTGTCGCCAAGTCCGCACAGCGCGCCCGTTCACAGAATTCTTGAATATTTCAAAGCATTACACTTCCCACTCAAAGTGTTCTTATTATTTATTTAAAAAATTAAGCAACGCAGTCTCATGTTCATATTTGAGTTTTTCGTTCATTTTTTTCTTTCGTTTCGTCGTTGCTAATCAAGGACGGTAGTGGCGGCGACGCAATATGCGTGATATAAATAATTCAGGTATATTTCTAGATGAGAAGCGAGACGTCATTGGATTTGGTAAATGTGCTCTGAATTTGGATTCTGTGCATTAAGGCACTAAGGTAACTTTTTTATGAGTTTTTCGTGCTCAAAGTTCTCTCTGGCACTCTATCAGCGTCTTCAAAAAATTATCTGATTTGAATTCATTTCAATCGATTGAAATCCTCTTAGTAACATCATCTGCTAGATTTTCACCAACTATGTTAGGGTCAGCTTCCTCTGTCTTGACTGCAGTCCCGCCTGATGGTAAACAGTGATGCAATCGTTGATTGAAATACCGGTATACTACATGGAATGAATGTTTATCTAACCTCAACATCCCAGTGACCGGGTAATGGCTCCTTTGTAAGGACAAGGTAACAATCTACGGATCAAACGTGTCAAGCGTAGGTAGGTTACCTTGATCGATCGAACAATGCGGGCATTTTTAATAAGCCATAAGCCCTTTAAAAAATTAAAGCCACATAAAATAATTATTACAGCTCATTTAATACATGCAGCCCATACAGAACAAAAATACAAATTAATTGGTATTGTCCAGCCTGCTTCCCAAACAAAAACAGTAATAATAGTGCGAGTAATTGGCAGTGTGTTGCATAGGTACTAGACAACTAGATTTATATACAAATTACAATGTTATTATAACATTATTGGGTTATTATTTATCACAGTATAATAAACCGTTCCTTTGAAATAACATGTAACTCATAGCTAAGCCATAAAAACTATTCAATATATTAAAAAAATATTCAATAACTTACCTGTTCCGCATTCCCCGAATGCCATTTTGATATTGCCAGGCATATCATTTAGTTTTCTATGAAATACTTACCCTAATGCGGAATTACCAGAATAAAAAAAATGAGATATACTAATCAAAATAACTTTTCTGTAGTACCTAATAGACTGACCAATACTTAATTGAAACTAAATCAATCGATTTCATCTTTGTCGTGGTGGCCTAGTGATTAAAAGATTAAAACACCAGCATCTCAAGTTTGAGTGTGCTGGTTTGATTCCAGATCAGGCAAGTACCAATGTAACTTTTCTAAGTTATGTGTACTTTTTAAGTATATCTTGGACACCAATGACTGATTAAAAGGTGAAGGAAAACATCTTGAGGTAACCTGGACTTTAAGTCTGAAATCGTCAACCCGCGTTGAACAAGCGTGGTGATTACGCTCAATCCTTCTCTATATGAGAAGAGACCTGTGCCCAGTAGTGGGACGATAAAAAGTTGGTTATAAGAACAACAATCAATTTCATCTATCACGAAAATAATAATCTCTAAAACTTTTGATAATTAGCTGAAGGTTTAATATCATTAATAGCAAAGACGCCAAAGATATTTTCTCGAATTGGTAAACAAGAAACATTTTCAGCTTTGTCTTGTTATTATCCAAGTTTTCTCTTGCAAACATTCTGGAAGCCATTAGGCGATTAGTTATATTTGATGGCAGGTACGTCACAACGTTGCTGTCTTTTACCAAAAAGTTAACCAACAATATCTGCTTTCATCATCTGAGCTCCTGGTACATTTTATAGAATAAGATCGAATGAACTCGCGCTGGATGAAAGCTACGGTATAGCTTTTAGAAACGGCCATGTCACGTGAAAATATGATATATATTATTCCTCCAAGGATGTTTTTTTGTCGGTACGTCATAACTTGCTTCATACTTTATCAATATATATAGATGAGGCATCATTTTGATGCTTTTCTGAACTGCTACACCGGCAAACCACTAGGCCACGACTTATAAAACACCAGCCTCTCAAGTATGAGTGCGCGGGTTCGATTCCAGGTCAGGCAAGTACCAATGTAATTTTCTAAAGTTATATGTACTTTCTAAGTATATCTTGGACACCAATGACTGAAGGTGAAGGAAAACATCTTGAGGAAACCTGGACTTTATAAGTCTGGAATCGCCACCCCGCATTGATCAAGCGTGGTGATTACGCTCAATCCTTCTCTGTAGGAGAGGAGACCTGTGCCCAGCAGTGGGACGATAAAAAGGTTGTTGATGACACCGGCAATATATACAAATTACTCACATATTTGTGTTTTTTTTTTAATTTACAGATTTAGTGTGAATACTTTGCACGGGAAAATTTACTTACTATGGTTGGAAAAATAGTCTTTAGGTAATAATAATAATATACATGAATTTTTAGGCAGAATAACAGGTATAGGAAAGATTGATCAGCACCCTAATTACGAAATACTATTAGATACTATCAATTGAAGTAATTTTTACACATATTGCTAATCCATTACTCAACAACGTAAAATTACACAATGAATGTCGTTGAACTGTCAATTTAAACCCATTGCTACTGATAATGTATTATGCCTCGTTTTTGGGTTTTAATTTTTATTTAACGTGTATAAATATGTCTTCCGTTAAATTATTTATTTATTTAGTGGTATAGTTTATTTTTGTATTTATTTTCTTTTTTTTTTTGCATACACAAGTCACGTTGCTGTATACAAAATTGGTCGCAGCGTGGTGTTATATAGCCTAAAGCCTTCTTGGATTAATGGGCTATCCAACGCAAATTTTTCAAATTGGATCAGTGGTTACTGAAATTAGCGCGTCCAAACAAACAGACAGACAAAAAAAAATCTCTTCAGCTTTATATATTAGTATAGATAAAAAAGAGATTTTATTTTATTTTTAAGCAAATGTTCGAAAATATATTTAACTCATCATTAGAATGCTTCCAGTCAACCTTCTTTGCATAATACGCTGTTTCGATATTAATCAAATATGCTTAAAAATTCAGCATAAAATGAAAAAAAGTTGCTTCGTTTGACGTGAATGATTTTAATTTCGACATCATAATAATTATCCCGTCTCCTATTGTTTTAATTTATATTCTTTTCGCGTTGTTTTTGATCAAGCCATCGCTAATTGACCTCCCCGTAGGAATTTGTTAATTATTGAAAAAGGCATTTTTTTGTAAAGACGCCTAATTACTTCGTGACAATTTCCAGGTAGAAATTAACGTTAAAAATGTTTCATTATAATAAATGTCTTTTATCATTACAGCATGATAAATGATTTTCATTTTTAAGAAGGTTTGCACAAACACTTTTACAGGAATGAACGAAGATGAGGAACTGTTTATGCACTTAATTTCTTTTAGAAAATGTAAAGACAATCGTCTTTTATAGAATTACAATATTGATTGATAATAATTTCATCGTGTTCCGGCATGATGTCTAGTGAAGCCATGCGGAGGACGGGTCTGAGAAGTTGTGTTGCGATGTGTGCCGGGTATACATACATATATACATACATACATATATACGGACAAATCACACAGATTGAGCTAGCCCCAAAGTAAGTTCGAGACTTGTGTTATGGGATACTAACTCAACGATACTATATTTTATAATAGATACATATATAGATAAACATCCAAGACCCAGGCCAATCAGGAAAAGATCGTTTCCCATCATGACCTGGCCGGGGATCGAACCCGGGGCCTCCACGTCGCAGTCAGGCGTGTTGACCGCTGCGCCACGGAGACCGACATGATGCGCCGAATGATATTGTGTCAGAAGTTTGGTCGTGGAGGGTCTCCAGATCAATCTCTCTCTGGAGTAGCATGGTTGGTCGTACTGTTTATTTATTTATTAATTTATTTAACCATGTACAACTATCATTACGGGTGAACCTAATAGATTGGTGTAAGACTTAAAAATATTCTGTAACTACAAATTAAAAACATCTATAAATAATTATACATATAATGCACAAATGTTCTATAAGTTGCAATAAACAGTCCGTGTGACTCTTCGAGCAACACGTGAATACACTCAGAGTACAGCTAAAGATGTCGATTTGTTGTGACAGCGCATTGAGCACGCGCAGCGCATGCGTAAGCGGCGCATGCTGCAGTAGGTTGGTACGCGCGGGTGGCACACACAGCAGCGGGGGCCGCCGCCATCTCCCCACGTACCTACCCATCAGGCACAAAAAAGCCCACAAAATGTAGAACGCCCGGGTTGTGTATTTCGCCACGAATAACCTTCAATAGTTAAGTAGCGATAGCTACTTCCCTCCTCATTTCTAGTTAATAGTAGCCTACCATGTCAAGTAAAAACTAAGTAGGATACCATAGTGGATATCCCGGGTACACACCATTCTGTTTTAATTTAAATATAGGAACCCAGCAAATTTGTTTTGTATGCGTTCTAACATTATTTATATCCAATTAATATTTATATTCAATTATACATTATTTATATAACATTATGTATACATATATAGTTGGGTTTAATATTGTATCACTTCGCTCAACTGCCGTCTTCCTACATATTCAACCATTTTTTTTGAGTGAATAGGCTCCTAAAAAACTAATCCACTTTACCATCAACGATTGCATCATCGCTTACTTACCATCAGACGGGATTGCCGTCAAATACTGAAAAATAATTATATAAAAAAAAATATTCATTTTTAGTGGTCCCAGCCAGCCAGCCAGAAAGTCTGCCAACTAGGCTTGCCAACGAGTACCGTGTTAACCACTAGAGTTCAGATAAGGAGACGCTCTATTCTAATCGGGAAACAACATCGAACTCCCAGCCACGGTATGCTGTGGACGGTGAGCAGTGGGCAGCTCGCCGCCCGGTAAGGGCCAGGCCCGAGTCGACGGCGCGTTGTGTTTTACACGCGCCTCAAAAAGATGTCAGCACATCGTGACGGGGTCCACGAAGACCGATGCCTCCTAGATCAGGGTTGTAAAAAGAAACCGTGGCCCTGGCCCACAGGCAAGTGAAAACACGGGTGGTTTTTAGTACGTAAAAGTCTGATACGCCTCCGCCGCCGGGAGAGGTAATTTGATGATTTCCCATCCCAAATACAAAAAAAGGAGTCACTCCATACGAAATACTGGTATTCACTTGCATTCAGTTAAAGTGGAAGCCAGCCCCAAAGTGGTTGGGAAAAGACTAGGCAATTAATTATGAACATCGTGCCACTCATTATTTCACTTGTACGTTTACATCTTTAGGGTAGAATGGAGTAACATGGGACTCATTAAAGAAGCTTATGGTAAAGTTTGTTTACATTTTTGGGGATAAAAGAGTCAAAATTCTTTCTTGAACCGGCAATCAGTAAAAGGAGCGTCCAAGTGTTAAATCATAATTTTATTTTATTTATTGGCCTATCTATAATTTTTTACACAATAACTTAACAAAAATACAACGAAGATATAAGCATAGTGTACAATATAATGCGATAGATACAGTTTTTTTTATAATATTGACTAATATTTTCTATGAACTTGGAAGTACAGTTCTTACAGGGTTATTTTACCTCTGAATTTGCATCACAGTACTTATCACAGTGATCTTTATTTTCAAACTAAAGAAGTTGCTGTTAGATTGCTACCATTGACAGGTCTGTTGTAATCATTTAAGCTTTATTTTCGTACTAATAAAGTTGCTATTGGCATGTTGGTGTCTTAGGAGTAAAATAAAGGACTCTAAAGGCCCATTCGATGGGATGTTATGATTATTGTAGCGGTATTTGTAAACGCGAGATGCGAACGACGCATTATACTGACGTCACACAGAACACAAGCAAAGTTTACCGTACGAATAGTACATATACATCATCAACCGTTGGGCATGTGCCTGCCAGATTACCACCAGTCTGGTCTGACGATCTTCCTTTTTTTATGGAGGACAAGTTAAATATTCATCCTTTTCCTCATACCATAAAATTATTAAAATGTCTTTAGACGACACCAATAAATAGCATGAAATTTTTCGTAATATCCGGGAAACACATGTTAACGCTGAAATGACGAAGATTACAATCTAGATACCGAAGCTCAAAGTCCAACAAAAATAAGAAACAAAAAATAAACCGAGAACATTATAAATTCAAACCATTACAATATACATATATTACAAAGCTCAACATCTAACAAGAATAAAGAAACAAAAAATAAACAGAGAACATTACGAATTCAAAACATTATAATCTAGATACCAAAGCTCAAACTGTAAAAAGAATAAAGAAACAAAAAATAAACAGAGAATATTACAAATTTAATCTTAACCATTACAATCTAGATACCAAAGCTCAAAGTATATCAAAAATAAAGAAAGAAAAAATAAACAGAGAACATTACAAATACAAATCATTACAATATGTATTCCAAAGCTCAACGTCTAACAAGAATAAAGAAACAAAAATAAACAGAGAATATTACAAATTCAAACCATTATAATCTAGATACCAAAGCACAAAGTCTAACAAGAATAAAGAACTAAAATCCATAGACGAAATATGTTCCCTCTCAATTTTAGAGCATGCATTTTCTTGGTAAAAGAATCTATTATAACAAATAGCCTCTTAGGGTTTGCCTCGGAATATTGTTACGTGTTTACTTTACCGTATAATGGTGCTTGGAACCGCCAGACGACGCTTTAGGCTTTAGACACACGATTGATTTTCAGTTAAAAAATGTAAGGGTGATTTTTTGGTCCAGTGACTATGCTAGCTTCAGTATTACTTGTAAAATTTTAGGTAAATCATCTACTTTTGCAAGATTTGTAAATATGTTAGCATCACGTATGCGCTAATTACCTATTATAATTGACAGTTTTATCGTTAAAACAGCGCGAAATATTTCAGCTATTCTTATGGTAATAAGCAAAAGAAACAAATAGGACCATTTTAATATATGTATTAAACTTTTTAGTGGTATTACTTCCTTCTGTTTAATAATTTTAAGAAATCTTCTTCAATTTGTCTGTCTTAAGAATTCCGTAGTCTATCCGCATTAGGCCTTGCGCGAACAGGCGCGATGCGACGGTAAGACCCGATTCTTGTAGAATAAATTCCACGAAATTGTCAAAGAAATTGTTCTACTAGTGTCGCGTCGCCCCTTATATAGGTATCAGCTTACATACATACACAAGCCTCTCCTTTTTGCACGCCATTCCACTCTGTTTCGGTAACTCCCATCCAGGTGCCATTATATGGTTAGCTTTTGCTTTGCTAGACTTGCATTACAATGCTTTTAAAGCACAAATCAAATCCAAGCTTTGTTCAAAGGCATATTATTCCGTAAGTGATTATTTAAATGATAAGAATAGCTGGTCGCTCTGATTCACTCAGGACAATATTTGTGTTCTTTCTCCGGAATTAGCTTACTGATACGTTATATGAGTTCATATAATTCACTTTTTTTCAATACATAAATATGTAAGCTGTTACGCCCTTTATGCCTGGGGCTTTTACTGAAGTAATAAGTTTTTGGTTATTTACATTTTCATTTAAATATATATATTGTTTTGCTTTGCTGGTATTTTGGCGTGGTAGCTGGCATATTTTCAATAATTTCATTGTTGTTATATTTTCTTGTGTTCATCACTATACATAGTATTGTATAAAGTCATGTGTCTTTTTTTTTAAATGAACAGACAGCTGTGCTGCTGGGGAGTTTCTTCCGCCACATCGTCTTCCCAGCGGAAGCACTAGGAAGTGTCGATGGGTGGGCGTTTTACGGACTGTCTAATGTAATATTGACGTGCAAAAAGTGCTGATTCTCAGCGTAATTTGAATAAATAACTTTTGATTTTGATTATTAAACATACAAATATGATTTTAGAATTTTCACCGTTCATTCCAATCATACGCCACAATACCAACCAAAATCTTGCTTAGCTCAGCTTCACACATTCCTCGCTCACAAGCACCTTTCAAGCAATTCCTAACACATTCTTCCTTTTATCCTCTCTCATCTCAATCGAGCTGTTATAAAACAGTCTCCCGTCTCTCAGACAACATCCTGTGAATTATTGGAAGCCGGTGAAACCCGCCCGCCAATATTCAATGAAACGCCCATTTCAATTTCCTGGCAGTTTTCATAACCGTTGCCGTGTAGGAACGTTATTTTCGAGTTAAAATTTAGTTTGCGAGATGAAAGCCTTTTGGATTGCAATTGGGATGAATTAATATAGACTAGATTATTACATATTTTTATGTTAGCCGAACGTTTACGATTAGATTAATATACGCTTGCCGCGAAATGAATTTAGATGGAAAAGTACGTTGAGCTGTTGGTCCCGTCAATCATCCGTAGATTTTTTTTATAAACTAGTGCTTGTCCGCAATCGTTAATGGTAAAGCGTGCTAGTTTATTAAGAGTATATTCACTCAAAAATTAACTGAGTTAATAGGAAGGAAGGCAGCAGTTTAGCGAGGTGAAGCAATACTACACCCAACAACATGACCAACGATGCTGCGTCAGATGGAGATTGTTCTGGTGACCCTCCACGACCAAACTGCAGACACAACAACATATTTTGGCGCATCGTATCCTGCACACATCGCAACACAACTAATCAGACCCGTCCTCCGTATGTACGGCTTCACCACACATCATGCCGGAACACGACGAATCGCTTGGCGGCAAGATTTTGTCTGGTAGGTGGTAAGTTCTGCCGGTAGCTGATCTCATGTAGTATCATATTACTCAGGGACTGGGTTGTGGATTTCAGAGCTCAAATTATCATATCCATGTATCTTCTATTTATACCACACGTAAAAATACTGGTATTCGGAATACTGGTATCTGGTATTACTGGAAGTACGGTTGCAGCATTGTTAAGAAAAGGCGAGGCAAATGATGTCGAAATGTATTTATTTTGAATTGATGATTGCCTAGCAGTATGACATTTCTGCGGGTGTAAGGGAAATTGTAATATTCGAAATACTAAGCTCACATGAGACAATATATGCGATAAGCCTAAGGAAGATTGGACAAGCCATTAGTGTAGAACATAGAAAAGAAAGCTATGAAATACATTTACTTAGCAGATAAAAGCGACAGGCTCGTGCATAAATAAAACCAGCTGCATGGATTGATTGATCGATCGGATTAAGCCACGGTTGGTCCATGGATGGGTCATTATCATCATCACTTATAGGCCTCCCCCAAGGATCTCCACGACCCCGCTACCCTTACCAGGTCATCGTTTCGGGTCTGGTGGCGACCAGACAAGGTGAACCCGTCGACCCCATCGGGCATCGATCTTACGGGCAATATGCCCAGCCCACTGCCACTAAAGTGTTGCAATTCTATAAGAATTGCAAGAATTGATGACTATCTCCGTACCTCGGGAAGCATGCCTTTAAACCCGACTGTTATACATGGATATTTTTCTTTGAGAAGCTCGAATTTCTGATAACCAGTTATCAAGGTGTATTGTATTACCGAACAACTGGGGGTTAGAGGTTAAATATGCAATCACTTCGTGTATCCAATAACATACGGCTATACTGGAAGCCGACCCAATACAGTTGGGAAAAGGCTGGGTAGATTATAAAGGTTATATAAAATACAAGAAAGTAGCACCGGTGGCTTAGACCTTCCTAACTGGATAGTTTGTCCCAGGTCCACGTAGCTGTCAACAACTTCGAGAACAGAGTCTCCAATCTTTATAGGAGTCGGTACAACATGGGCATTAGACATGACTTTCGTCTTGCCCATGTTCATTTTAAGACAGACTCGCTTGGAGGCCCTCCTGAGGTCTTCGAGCATTGTACTCAGGTCCTCCGCGGTCTCAGCCATGACTACGATATCATCAGCAAACCGAAGGTGTGTCATGTACTCGCCATTGATGTTGATGCCCAGTCCTTTCCAGTCCAGAACCTTGAAGACATCCTCCAATGCAGCGGTGAACAGTTTCGGAGAGATAACATCTCCCTGTCTGACACCACGCTGCAGAGGTATTGGTTTCGAGGTCTGGTCCTGTATTCGGACTGACATGGTGGCGTTTTCGTACAAACCCTTCAGCGCTTCTATATACCGATAGTCTACTTGGCACCGCTGGAGAGACTGCAGTACAGCTCAGGTCTCGATCGAATCTAAGGCTTTTTCGTAGTCCACAAACGCCAAGCAAAGGGGTAGGTTATACTCCTCGGCCTTCTGTATTACCTGCCGCAGCGTATACATATATTCATTTTCTATAAATATTTAAATTTATTTCATGGTTTCATTGGTAAATTAATATTTTTGCATAGATCTTCTATTTTTATTGAAAAAAAAAAAACTCGTTGTAGACCTTGTAGTACCAAGCTCGCGCCACGGGCGCTTCTGTGTTTATATCCCCCACTTAACTTCCGTTCGCCTTGCCCGATCACTTTTCGTAACGCTTACGTCACGCGTTCGCCAGCTTACTCCGCAAGTCAAGCGTGCGTAAAGAAGTTTCACTTCAAAAACTCATAAATAAATGGAATGGACGCAAAAAAAATCACCTTTGTCATAGGATTTTTATACTACTTTTCGAAACACTTACATAGACCCTTGTCGCTTCCAATTCAAATGAACTGTAGTTATATAAAATCTTACTAGAATCCGTAAAACTTTATTAATATCTTTAATATTAATAAAGTTTTAGCAAAAATACCTAAATATAAACCTATATTCTCATAGTCATAAATGAATCTAGGATGCGGCAGGCTTGAAATCAAAAATTCATCGTATTGATATAACCCACGCTTGCCTCCGAAGTCTGAAATGTATAATTGTGTTTCTTTTTATAGATCTGCAGGCGAGTGTCTGTATTTTAGTTGTAAAAATCAATCTCGCTCAATGGATTTTTTAAGGCTTCACTGTCTGTTCATTTTTATTTTAACGTATAATCTAGTGCTTGACCGCGATCCCGCCTGATGGTAAGCAGTGATGCAATCGTCGATGATAAAGCGCACCAGTTCATTGAGAGCGTATTCACTCTAGGCTTGAAGATATTTAAATTGTAATAAGATGGCCTGAATGAATGAATCCATCCCTACGATGTACGGGGAATAAAAGACAAGGCGAAATGCTTCTTCATCCGGATCTTAACGGTGTTCACAGCGTTAGGATGGATACTTGCCGTATCACAGATAGTCCATTATTGGACGGGTGATGGCGGAATTATATTACGTAATCTCCCATGCCCACTCTCCAATAGGCATCCTATAGGATACCGAAACGTTCCATAGGATGCATATTAGAGAGTGGGCATCCTACCCTACACCTGTGCTCCAAACTTCTGTCTATATCGCTGTATCTCATGAATCGTAATAGCTAAGCAGTTGAAAATTTCACAGATGATATACTGTTGTTAATGCTGAAGTTTTTTGTACGGATAATGGTACAATGATAGGATAGAACATTTTGAGCACCAGTTTGACCCGTACTGGCCTAGTTTTTTGTCTAAACTGTCTATGAAATATCTCAACTTGACAGGAATACACAAATATTTATTCTCTGACCTTTTCCTAATGAAATTGACAACACGGTTGGTGCAGTGACTGAGCGATCGACTGCTTCGCTGCGTGTCGCGGGTTCGATTCCCGTACGGAACAAATATTTGTACGGTCTACAGATAGTTGTTCCGGGTCTGGCTGTTTATGTATGTGAATTTAAATATTTGTAAACGCATTAATGAAGCAGAAGTAATTCCTAGTGTGGGGCAATGATTAAAAAAAAAGTAGAAAGAAGAATATACATTGAACTTTACCACTACAATCCGGACGAACCGTTTCGCCACCTATTTTACATTGAGGGACTGGAACAATTTACCAGTGGCGGTTTTTCCGTCGGACTACAATTTAAGTGGCTCCAAGGCTAGAGTGAATAGGTTCTTAGAATAGAATAGAATACTCTTTATTATGTACACCATATAGATTACAGAACATAGATATAAAGATTTTACAAAGAAAGAGAGAAAATACGTTTATTTGCGGTAAACATGACGTAAAAGTGTACAAAAACAATTGAGTGATAATAGTTGACATGCGTCACATCCACGCAAAACGGCTATCGCTCAGCATTACGCTGTGACTTTATGCAAAATAGAGTCCAGCGCTGGTTTTCAACGACAGCCGGTGCCTACGTAAAGACGTCACCCGGTGCAGCAAACAATCACAACTGACACCGAACCGGTTCAAAAGAATAAATAAAAATACAATAATAATAATATAAGTGGCTTCGCGTGGGAAAATATTTCCTCCTTCGATTGCGAACTATAATTAAGAATTAAAGAAAAGAAAATGATGTTACTTTCGCGGAGAAAAACTCTTAACCTAGGGAGAGGGTTATTGAATGCCTTGCACCTTACCTCTTCCACGAGCTGTTCCGTCGTCCGGTAGGAATTCTAGCAGTTTACAGGTTTTCGACGGCTCTTCACACTCTTGTCGGCAGCACGGTTCAGCAAAAACACACGTGGTTATTAAGTTCTTCACAATTTAGCACTTTAGTCTTCTTCTCTTGAAGCCACGAGGACGGTGGCGTGTCCTTGTAATTGAACGGTTGGATATAATTTATAATCGACTGATTATATCGTTTATCAAAAAAAATCACACGACAGAACTGAGTGATTGCAGGTGTAGAAAAATACAGCAGGCGAGCGCTACTCTTTTTACACACACGCGGAGACCAGCGGGAAGCGATTAGCGGGGAGATCACATATGTGATCACAAATGCGACGCGGGTTTAGCGGTTCAGTTCCAACTGGAAACAAATGGAGTGGCCAAGTGTTTTAAGCTACCATACAACTGTTCAAACGAAACCAAAGCAAAGCTTTATAGTCCGCGCGGGCGGTTAGATCAGCCGTCAATAAAGAGTTATATTGATCCAAAAGGATTATATGATTGAACAGTTATATTGATGAAATTCGGAGCGAATAGCGTCAATGTTCGAGCTAGCGTCTAAAACGGCCTCCCTACCAATATCATCTGTGATGTTTATTGATAAGTCGTCGGCTGACTGTAACAATTCAAACAATGCGTTCCGCTTTGCTTCCAGCGACGACAGTGAGAATTCTGTACTATCAGACTTAATAGCTTTCTTCATTATGAAATGAGAATTTTAAATTAAAGAGTACCAAAGTTTATTAATTTTTGAATTTGCGAATAATATCAAAGTAACTACAAGTAGGTAGGATTATAAATCTATTGTGGGTACCTAACGAACTGAGTGTGCCGCAAGCGCCGCGCGCGGCTTAACGACACGTGATTATAAATCTACTCACAAGTCTTAGCGAAAATTATCGAGATAAAAATTCTCAAATATCACTGGGAGTATGAATATTATAGCAAATATTAAGATAAATATTAGTATAATAGCGGGAAAATATATAATAATATATTACCTATTTAGTGTAAAGCGGTATTCAATGAAATAATTACCTACAGGTCAGCACAAACAAGCGTAAAGGTGTAAGTACGAAAATAGGTTAACAAACCTACAAACGGTGGTTTTTACCACTAAACCTATTAGGCCTAAACCTCCTATATTAGGTGCCCTAAAAAGGAGGGGCCAAACTGGGTAATCCGAGGTCGAAGGACCGCAACCAATTGAGCGGTTGAATAGAACTTATAATCGAAGCATGATTATATCGTTTAGCGATAAATCGCACTGCAGAACAATGCAATTGCGGAGCGTTGAAACAGCGGGTTAGCGGAATTTACGAGCCTCCACGAGAGGACTCGCATTAGCGAAAGCGGATAAGCGATTATGTATTAGCACATCACAGATGCGACGCGGGTTTAGCGGTTCAGTTCCAACTGGGTACTGTTTGTCGAAAAAAGCGATCTTTTACAGACTTAATAACCACTTGAACGTCCCGATGTGACAGTTGGGAATGCGTTGTACGTCCGAGCGCGCGATCGGTATCAAGCTGCGCCGAGCGCTCGTAAAATCCTCGTTATTTTCTTCTTATTTTTTTAGAAGTTTATTTAATGACTAAATATGAACTATTTTTCCTGCAGAGATTATTTTGTCATACTTTAAGATATTATATCAAACAAAAACTTGACGAAAATCCGACACACAATAAGCAATGAGCAATTATTTCATCGTCCACTTTAACACTCGTAAAGACAACTTATCAGACATTGGATACAAAGTATTTATACATATTCAGAATAATAAAAAATAATTTATTACTCTCATTTTAATCGCAGAACCTGTAACCAGTACAAAACTGCACTCACCGTTTATAAACAAACTTTTTTTCCTGTTATGTGTCAGATGAGGTACTGTTTTATACATCCGAGAATCGTTGTTTAATACAGAACCATCTAGTGAGAAGTTCATGAAGCTCTTTGGTACATATCATAAATAAAAACTCATTTAAAGTGTACATGTCGGTAAGGCCACCATGGTTGCCTGAACGCTTAACGCCAAAAATTTTTAGGCAACTTTGTTGGGCCAGACGCTTGAGTGGATAAACTAGCGCCCTGTACCATCAACTATTACGTCACTGCTTACCATCAGGATGGATTGCGGTCAAGCACTAGTTTATAAAAAAAAAACTTAAATTCAGTTTATTCTATGAAAAAAGGAATCGGAGTCATTATAACTCAGGAAAGTCCTATATATTCCTGAATAAGTAAATATAGTAGTAATAACACGACTATTTGTGAGTGACGAGTGCCTCACCTAGAAAACTGTGACTTGACTAATTTATGGTCTCATTAAAGGGTGGAGTATTATCATAATTAACTCGTTCAACTCTTTATGATTCCACGTTAATGAATAGCATGCTAATGTGGATTACTAATCGTCATGGGATATGATGTACAATATTTTTTTTTTACCTTTAATATTGGACTCGCATACATATACCTCACACCGTGTAGATATACCTCACAGGATTAGTTTGGACAAATATAGATCTATTCTTTATCACATATGAAACTTACCTTCCTGTGGCATTTCACAAAGATGAAATGTACATACATGCTTTCTCGGCATGGGTCAAAAGTTTTTCTATAAATTCTTCAGAAATTCTTGACACATAACGCTTACTACTCAATGAGTTTTTCGATGATAAAGCATATACTTATTTCTTAACAATTTTTTTCCAGCACACTTTCGCAAGGAGAAGTAAAACAGAAATAGTGTGTAAGAACAAAGATAAATATGAATGAATGTGATAAGTATGAAAGTAATATAACCTAAATATATGTTGCAAAAATATCCGCATCGTACCCGGGACTCATCGCCACACAATTGCTTAGACCCGTCCTCCGTGCGGCTTCACGAGACATCATGCCGGACTACGACAAATCGTTTGGCAGCAAGACTTTATCTGGTGGGTGGTAACTTCTGCCGCCAGCTGATGTTATGGCCTAATTTAAGTCTAACAATCTTCTTACCTACGTATATAAACCCGTTAGAATGTAGTAAAGCGTAATGTGGTGTTTTCTTTTACTAAATTTGATAGTAGATAAATGATATAGATCCAAATCAAAGTTTAATAAGTTTTTTAGCCGGTAAAAGTAATGTCAAGTTACAGAACACAGAGAGAGTTATTTGTGTGAAAGATTACGAGGTAATAAGCGGTTTACGATTTACGAGGTATTAAAAAAACTGGTAGTAACTCGTTGGTAGTTTTTATAGTAATGTACATCATATGTTTTTTTTTAGATTTTTCATTTTCTTATTTTAGAAGTTAGAGGAGGGGGTGGGGGCACTTTTTTCCACTTTGGAAGCGTTTGTCACGCAAGCTATTCAGTTTAGAAAAAAAAATATTTTAGAAACCCCGATATCATTTTTGAAGACCTATCCATAGACACCACATATGGTTTGATGAAAAAAAAAAATTGAGTTTCAGTTCTAAGTAAGGGGTAAGTCTGTATTATTATTTTTTTTTATTTTTGCATCAAAATCTTAACGCGGTTCACAAAATACATCTACCTACCAAGTTTCAACAGTATAGCTCTTATAGTTTCGGAAAAAATGGCTGAGACATACGGACGGACATACGGACAGACAGACATGACGAATCTATAAGGGTGCCGTTTTTTGCCATTTTGCTACGGAACTCAAAAAAAGAACAAGTAGGCACACAGGCGCCACAGGTTCACTCAAAATGAAAACACAATAACCACACACCATTGAAACAAAACCTTTTTTTTTTCCTACAAATAAATATAATAAGTGACGCTCAATAAAAAAATATAATTTACATTCCCTCTAATTCCTTAAACCAAATTTTATATAAGGTAACCTTTTTATGGAAACCTTTTTTTTACGAAAATATATAAAATTTCCCCATTCCAACACTAATTAGTTCACGATGATGAAATAAGATTTCCTTCAAATGCTCTGAATATGTAATAGCAAACAACGCTTCCTACATTGTAATACAGTACACCAGTTCTATTTACACTTTATTATACTACCGCCCATCTAAGCACCTTAATAGCTCCAAAATTCTGAGTAGGCTTGCCTAAAGACCGGGAGTTAGCCGTGCGCAAATATCCTTCTATTTTCCTTGTAAAAAGCCAACGCATTTTTTCTTCTTTCATTATAGCGTGTATTACAGAAACCTTCTTTAAAACTCTTAGACTGTGTTAAGATTAACACAAGACAGAAAGCTAATTTAAAAGTATTTATTAATTCCCTCGGTGGTAGGCCACATCGGCTGCCGGCAGAAGTTACCACCCACCAGACAAAGTCTTGCCGCCAAACGATTCGTCGTGTTCCGGCATGATGTCTGGTGAAGCCGTACGGAGGACAGGTCTAAGCACAGTGTTGCGATATGTGCCAGGTACGATGCGCCAAGTGTTGATGTGTTGGGAGTTTGGTCGTGGTGGGTCTCCAGATCAATCTCCCTCTGGCGCAGCATCGTTGGTCCTGTTGTTGGGTTTAACATTGCACTACCTCGCTCAACTGCCGTCTTCCTTCCTATTCACTAAGTTTTTTAAGTGAATGGGTTTAATAAACTAGCGTGGTTTACCATCAACGATTGCATCACTGCTTTACCATCAGGCGGGATTGCAGTCAAGCGCTAGTTTATAATATAAAATAAAAAAAATGCAGATATTTTAACAGATTGACACTGAGATGACCAGACTTCTTATTTATTTTTATTTTTTTAAACGTTGCCCCACACTAGGAATTTTTCCTGTATCGTGGGTGCGTTTACAAACATATAAACTCACATACACAAACATCCAGACCCGGAAAAACCACTTGTAGGTCATACAAATATTTGTTCCGTGTGGGAATCGAACCCGCGACACGCAGTGCAGCAGTCAATGGTTTGACCACTGTGCTAACCGTCCAGTCAAGTGTTTATTTTAATCCTTTTTTTGCTTGCTATAGGATGCATTTTGGAGACTGTGCACGGGAATCACATTAGTTAATTTCGCCACCGTCGCATCGTTCGGATAACTCGTCGTACATCACTACACTGAAACAATTTGCTTACGGCGGCCTTCCCGTCTGATTACAATTTATGTGTTTTCTAGGTCAAAGTGGATACAGGTCTTTACAACTAACGATTGCATCACTGCTTACCATCAGGCAGAATCGCGGTCAAAAACTAGTTTATATCATATAAAAAATAAAAAAAAGATCAAACTATGAGCATTCATAAAATTACTAGAATTGCCTTCTGTGTAAATATGTTGCCTGTATATCACATTTCTACTTCATCTCTTATACGTTCGAACTATATTAGAGCAATACTTAGCGTGATAAAATAAAAATGTTGGCCAGAATCGTGATAGAGAGGTTTACTGTCCAGGAAATGACTCGACGTACATTTGTGGAATTGCCTTTTGTGAATAACCCATAGTTTCACGCTGAACTATCGTCACGCAGCTGCTTCACAGACTTTTTATGATATTTGTAAGTTTAATCCCACTAAAACATATCTGTTAAAAAGGGACCAAGTTCCTATCGACTTATTGTTCACCTAAAAAGGTTTGAAATCCAATCCAATGCCATGTTTAGATAAAATAAAAGTATAATAGGATATATCCCCGCCACCATCTTTGGGACTCAAGTCAACCCCACCTGCCAGAAGGTGCACCAGCTGACCTACAGACGAAGCTCTGACGCCGGCTTTCCCTTCGGGGTTGAGTGATCAGACGGCAGTCGTACGAGTAAAAGCAAAACAAGTCAAACCATAAACAGGAAAAGAAGAAATGCATGTGTCACGGTTAGAGCGCTGCCGAAAGGGCGCGCAGGAGCCTCGCCCGACTTTTGTGATCTGTGGGCTAGGGCTACCGTGTTTTAACGGATCCCGGTCCCCAACGCGAAAGACGCGGTGGCAACCGGGATAAACGCTGAGATGATGATGACGATGACTATGTAATGATATTTTTTTTTTTTTTTATAAAATTATAAACTAGCGCTTGACCGCAATCCCGCCTGATGGTAAGCAGTGACGCAGTCGTTGATGGTAAAGCACACTAGTTTATTAAGAGCCTATTCACTCTAGCCTTGAAGACACAAGACACTCAAATTGTAGTCCGACGGAAACACCGCCGCTGGCAAACTTTTCCAGTTCCTTGATGTACGCGGTATAAAGGAGGAGGCGAAACGCTTCGTCCGGATCGTAATGGTGTTAACAACGTAAGGGTGGAAACTCGCCGTACGACGGGTCGTCCGATGGTGGAACGGAGATGGGGGAATTAAATCATGCAATTCCTTCGCACACTCCCCAAAATGCATCCTATAGAAGACCGAAAGGCTGGCTACTCTACGCCTGTGCTCTAGGCTTTGGAGACCGTCTCGTATATAAACCTAGCGGATAAAAATCCCTTAATAATCACAATCAAAATCAAAATTGTTTATTTCAAATAAACCATCCGTTGGTGCTTTTGAATAGTCTATGTCGGTCAGTCCAAGAAAAGTGAAACTAAATTGCACGTTCCAAAGCGTAGATCTCTATGGAGAAGAACGTGCAAGAAACTCTATGGACACTCTTTTAAAATCATAGTATGGGTTACATTTCTTCGTTACATATTTCTACATATTTCTGTTGCTTCCATCATGTGAGCACAATACTTATAAATTTATTTTTTATAAATATAAAAATTATTGAAAAGATAGAAAAAAATTAAGCCTACTGGCTGCTAAGAGATGACCAGTCTCAACTGACGGCCCACGTTCACGAGCATAATAAAAAAATCGCATCAAATCCGCATCAGTTAGTACATTTACAAAAATTATAAATAATTATTTTAGGTTAAGTAGAAAGAAACGAAAAGTAATCTTAATTTTTATGACATCTCTCATCAGCTTAGTCTTTTCCACTATGTTGGGTCAGCGTACAGACCAAACGGATTTAGCTGTATATCAGTATTTTACATGGGGCCACTGCCCATCTGATCTTTACAAACCAATCAATGAATAATACGATACTCCGTTGTAGGACTGGCTGTAAGACTTTAAGGCATCTATCTACCCGTAACGAATTTCAAAGATCTATGAATTACAGCAGCTCAGACCAACGTTGTAACGTGCTTTTCGAAGCATGTAGGGGTATCGGTATCCACAGAACAATAGTGACAAGCGTAGCTTAAGTTGTTCGATCGACCTGAGTGGCTGTTATGGCTTAGCCACTTCTTCTTCAATTTGTAGTGACCCATTCCTAGACAAAGGCCTCCTTCAAGGCTTTCTTGTATTGGAGGAGTTTGCCATAATTCCCATGCTTGGCATGCGGTTTGGGGATCGCAGTGATTTAATTTGCCTTTTGGATTATTTTAGCCACTGGCCCCTCTTAATTTATACATATATGTAGAACCTAAAATTTGATTCAAAGTAAAGCGTTTATTACTATAACCGAGTACCTACCCTGAGTACTCGTACCTCTCAGACTTTACCGGTTTTTGTACTGTTGTAAATATTAGAGGGGGTTCCAAATATTTTATCGCGGCCACGCACAAACAGAGTTGAAAGCATTACGCTGTAAGATACACGTTGTGGGAACGTGATGTCTTTATAACAAGCTTATTGTTTTTGGAGGGGGAGCGAGGAGAAGGGCTGGTGAAAATATTTGATATGTGCGCGTGGCTTGCAATTTAGCTGAGACTTGCGCTAAAAATTCCTGTAATATTCATCTTTGTGGAATTGGGATTACGTGCCAGGTTCTGAGTGCAGGCTTTGCAGAAACAAGACTGTTCAGAGATTTGATTGAGTTCAGTTGCCTAAGCGTAAATCGTCCAAGACATTATAAATGGAATTAAGATCTCCAGACCAGAGACAATGCAGGATAAATTAGATCTTATTTTTTTTAAGTTATCCTGCATTGTCTCTGGTCTGGAGATCTTAATTCCATTTATAATATGTGTCTGTTCAATAACGTAAATAACGCAATGAATAATGTTGAACTGTCAAAATGAAACCCACTGCTACTGATAGTGTGTTATTTAGTTACCCTGCTGTTTGCATGGCGATTTTCCTGCTCTCCAGTGTAAGCCATATCTCGAAGAAGGAAAAGAGCTGTATTGTAAGCTTACAATACAGCTCTTTTCCTTGTTGCCACTCATAAAAGCGTAATTCAAGGACAAACAAAATGATCAACTATTTAATAGATTTAGTTAATAGTATGTACTATCACATGTAGAGGTCCTCTTCCACCTTAAAGACTACTGTCGCCTGCGCTAAACCGGCCACGCACACTAACGCATTATTTTATATCAGTGTCTGCCATATTCCAACCAATCAACCGCATACTGTGTAGTACCTCTACGAAGAATTAAAGATGTAGTCTATGCTAGACAAGGAAAATAATATTAGAAAACAGGATTATCGCAGTCTTCATCTTTCTTTCGTTCGCTTTCGTTACTTCAGTAGAAGTTAAGTTAGGGGCCACATTTAACAACGGTATTAGGAAATGCGTACGATTGTGGGTTCGAATCCTAATTCAGGCAAAATCTTTTTGTTGTTTCATATAATTTAAAATTATGATAGTTGATTTGTATTTTAAAGTAAAAATTTTTGCAAATAATATTTAAACCACAAATGTAACCTCCCTTCTTCGCATGATTTAAAGCTTTAAAGCTTTATTATCGTTTCGTTCCACTTCTATCGACACTTTAAGCTACCTTCGTCCTCAAAACTCTTGACCCAACGGCTTACAGTATCTTTCTAAAACAATAACAATTTTACTACATACTTGCAATAAGCGATTGGTTTGCACGTTACCCAAATAATAATAAAAACAACTTACACAAAAGCCAGTTTCATATGATATTTGAGATATATTGAGTCCATTCGTAATGCCTGCATATTGATTAAAAAAGTAAAACTAATAACACAAACTCGTAACTATATGTTCACCAACCGACAACAGCTAAGTAATATTATTTGAGTTATTGTAGCTAATAGGTGGAATTTTGTATGTGAACTAGTAATTCATTTTATTTCAAATCTACCCTCATCTTTTTATAATGACTCTAATATAGAAAAAATCTTAAAAAAAGAGTATCATTGTTAAGTTTCGAATCGGTATTTTTACATTTTTTTGTTGTCAGCATTCATAACATAACCAATAAACATTTAAAAATTATTTTGTAAGTTACCCGAACCACCTTGAATCCTAATCACAGCGAGGATCGCTTAGCCATTCGGACACTTACTGCGAACGTTAAAATTAGTAAGTAGGTAGTACTTAACAATCATAAGCGGGCAGCAAGTTGTCAAAGTTTATGAGTGTGAATCAAACTTTATTATAGAAGTATTGCTTGGCCATAGTTTTGTGAAATTGTAACTCAACTTTTGATCGTGATAGTACGTGTATACCTTTGTTATATGTTTGCAGACAATAGGGTATTTGACAAAAAAAAAAAATTAGTCCGTCAGTCAGATTTCCAAAAAATACTAGACACGTATTTTTTCTTTCTTTCCTAAAAACATATATAAACAAAAAATTAAGTCGACACAGTGCGTTGAAAACTCGTGTGATGTCACTAGACGCTACACTTTTTAGCGACCAAGTGACGTCACCAGCCACCACTCCTGATCTTTGATGCCTTTTATATTTGTCAATTTTTATTGTTTTGATAAAACAAAAAATACGTGTTTAGTATTTTTTGGAAATCTGACTGACGGACAAATTTTTTTTTTTTAGTCAAATACCCTATTAACTCATTCATCATCTCAGCGTTAATGCCAGTCGTATCCGTAGCTTTTCAGCTTTGGAGTCTGGGGTCCGCTTTACCAGTCTAACTGCTCGTTTTGGCTAAACTTCGATATTTTCCGTGAAGCGACTGCCGTCTGACCTCCACAACCCGAAGGCGATGTCTAAGCATTGCAGTTAGAATAATTGTTTGGACATTTGAGGGCTCCAACAACCCGTAACGACTGCCACTAGATGTTCGTATGGCAACCGGGACCAACGGCTTAACGTGCTTTCCGAGGCACGACCAAACCAGTGCAAATATTCATATTCATGCATACAAATATTTACACTGTGCGGGGATCGAACCCGCGCCTCCCTGCGCAACGGCCGCGTTCGCTACCGCTACGCTACGGAGGCTGTCGACCCTATTAATTCATTAAACGCTCTCAACCGTACTCGATTTCTTTACTTAGTCTTCTCGAAACTGGTATTATAATCTGTAAGTAATCCTTAGTAATATTATAAATCGGAAAGTGAGTTTTTTTGTTTGTTTGTTCCGCTTTAACGCCGTAACTACCAAACCGATTGCTTTGAAATTTTGCAGACTTAAAGTTAGAACTCCGGATTAAATAATAGGGTACTTTTTATTCCGGAAAAAAATATTATTCCCGAGGGAAATTTAAAAAGCGCGATAGAACTGACTCCCACACGGGCAAAGCCGCGGGCGGAAAGCTAGTTAGTATATAAACTTATTTATTTTAGGATCTTCAACAAAAGATCTACTTACACTAAACGTACGTATACATAATCCCCCTTATTCATAAACGCTGTTT
This sequence comes from Sesamia inferens, assembly GCA_037179545.1. Lineage (NCBI taxonomy): Eukaryota > Metazoa > Arthropoda > Insecta > Lepidoptera > Noctuidae > Sesamia > Sesamia inferens. Next base: position 8,206,980 of record CM073929.1, on the reverse strand, counting down.
AAAGTTAACTAGTGATTAGAGATTTTTTAAACATTCATTTTAGACGCTTGCACGTCACTTATCTTCAATAAATAATCGATTATGAATAAATCCCTTAAACACTGGTGTTTATTTATAAAGAATGATTTAAGTTAAGTGACGTTAAAAGGTCAAAAATGTATGGTTAAAGAATCGCTAATCACTAGTTAACTTTAAGCAGTTTTTATGAATAAGGGGGTCTATGTATACATAGTAGAGCTAACAATTACTTTCTCGTTCGTCAATTATTTGTTGAGTCTACTCCTTCAATAAGGTACAGCACCCTAATTACGTAACACAATATTACTACCAATTTGAATCATTTTCACGCAAACTACTAATACATTGCTTCAAATGTTCGAAAAATGTGTCTGATCAAGAACGTAAACGAAGCAATGAATGTTATTCAACTGTCAAAATGAAACCCAATCCTACTTATAGTGTGTTACGCAAATACCCTGCAGGATTCATAAGCTTTATAATAATATGTGCTATTCATGCCGAACAAGGGATGTTCACAAACTAAAGTAAATTTAACTAAAATGCATTTAATAAATCTTAATAAACTAGTGTGCTTTACCATCAACGATTGCATCACTACTTATTTGATAGCGGGATCACGGTGAGCACTAATTTATAACAAAAAAAAAGGGGTAGTGAAATACACGGAACTTAAATTCTTTCTACTTCAACAGGTTAATCCTGTGAAACACGAGACAATTTTCTCGGTGGTAGGCCATAACATCGGCCGCCGGCAAAAGTTACCACCCACCAGACAAAGCCTTGCCGCTAAGCGATTTGTCGTGTTCCGGCATGATGTCTGGTGAAGCCGTACGGAGGACGGGTCTGAGCAGTTGTGCTGCGATGTGTGCCGGGTACGATGCGCCAAATGTTGTTGTGTTGGGAGTTTGGTCGTGGAGGGTCTCCAGATCAATCTCCCTTTGGCGCAGCATCGTTGGTCGTGTTGTTGGGTTTAACATTGCATCACCTCGCTCAACTGCCGTCTTCCTTCCTATTCGCTCAGTTTTTCTGAGTGAATAGGCTCTTAATAAACTAGCGCGCTTTACCATCAACGATCGCATCACTGCTTACCCTCAGACGGGATTGCGGTCAAGCGATAGTTTATAATTATTAAAAAAAAAAAAAGGTAGAACGCCGTGTTTTTCGTTTCGTCTAAACTGTCAATGGAATATCTTAGTTTGACGGGACCAAATAATTACATTATCTTCTGTCCTTTTCATAATGAAATATAAAATAAAAGATGTATTTGAAGATAATTTTAGTTTAGTGTTTGAACAAAGGAGTCGAGATCATAATCATTATCATTTAGCAAAAAAAGAAAAAAGTAAATCAACTGCTAAAGATAGGCTGTACAGGAGATACCTAGGTATTTTCTTAAACATTTAGGTAACAAAATTAAACTGAACGTCTCAATTTTCTAAAAAGAAATCCGCCTAAACATCTGTACTTAAAAAGTAGTACAGCGGGGTGAAATTAAGCGGACAAGCAAGGGTCGAATTTTGTCGAGCACACATATACAAGGGTTGGGTCGAAACCCAATTAATTCCTTGGGCACCTCGGCCCCGAACAAGTTTTTACTTGCCCTGGAGCTCTGAACGAAACTCAATCTCCACGATATATCGCTCTAATGACTCAAGTATTTTTGGCCTAAAGGACCGGGTAAAGGAGGCTGTTTTAAAATTGCGTTGTAAGATGTTTTTGTGGGTAAAAGGGATTTCTTTAAGGAGTTGGGCGGTAATATCTTTGTTTGTGAATCACACTGGATTCCGGTAATCCGATTGTAGGTTTTTGTATTAAAACGACTTCTTATTGTAGCGGTTTTAGATGTACCTAGGTGAATCCCAGATTATGACAAGTGTACAATATTGTTCGAAGACTTGAATTTGACTTGAAAAAAGGATCCGTACAGATAGACAGACGGACAACAAAACTAGTCAGTCAGTCTATAGCAATTTCATTTTTCTTTTGAGTTACGGACCCCTAAATAGAGATATATTTTTCTGCCTTTACTCTTTCTCAATTCTCATAGATAATTCAAACCTGACTGAGGAGTTAATCTAAGAATGAAGGTTAAGATTAGTTTATCATCCAAAAGTTATAAATTTCGATTAGAATTAAAAAATACGGACTTAAAAAAATGTGTAATCCTTTTTTCTTCTATAATTGTACCGGGTGACCAGGATAACAAAAAAAAAAAACGTTCAAACCAAGAATCTACGTAATCTCTATGCAAACATTCCGGCAAACATTTTGGTGTCAACATACTTTTTTGATGAAGTCACCATAAATTTCCTTTGTTCACCAAAACATACGGCATAATTAAAATTTTAACCCGTCAACTGCGCTTAGGAAAAAGTCGGCGAGATGGGTCGGTGCCCAGCAGAGTGTCGTGATATTTTAATTCTAACCCCAAATTGCTCGGCCGTTTCAACCTAATTGCCCCGTGTAATTTCACAGCTTTATAAGGGTTAATTTAATTCATCCGACAATACACCGTGTTGGCATGATTGCGATGAAAATTTTAAATATTAAAGTCATTTAAGACAGGCGATTATAAAGTTTATATAAGATAAAAAATTTTGAAACATTTATAACTAATATGAAATCGTTTTTTGTATAAGTGTGGGTCAAATTCACGCGCTGAGAGTTCTGTACAAATCTGTAAGTATGTATATATAAGGAAAATAAATACGGCTTTCGCATTTTTCTCCTTTATCTGTGCTATAAGACGTTGTTTCCTACCAATCCCCTAAGTTTACCTTGCAGGTTTTGATTTCCTTGGGAGTGTCGAAAATTTGTGGCACTAACGGCTGTGTGCTTTTTGGTTGGCTTAGAAGTTTGACTTTTCACCGCTCTGAGGGACAGTATGCTTATTTGATATAAATGCCAGCTTGAAACCTCCACGCCTTCCTGAAAAAAAATTTCTTGACAAACAGACGGACGGATGGACAACAAAGTGATCGTATTAGGATTACATTTTTTTCTTTCGAGGTACGGAACCCTTAAAATGTAATCAATTTTCGCCATATATTTTGACAAGGATACAATCTATGCTGACAAAAGTGTCACGAAATTAACAGTATAACACCAACTTGTACGAATCAACAACTGAGAAAGCAAACAATGACAAGATTAGTATCACTAACACTAAGAAGCTTCCGTCGTATTTGACTTGAATAACAATTAGCAGCCATCCTAAGTGACTGAATGAGACAGGAAGGCTTCTCATTTAATGCCAGTTTCTCAAACACATTTAAGTTACTGATCTTATACCTATTAGAGTAATCCGATGATGTAAGTTATTTCTAAATTATTTACAGTTCCCAGAGTCCGCGTAGCTCTCGTAACACTTCGTAGCGCTACGCCGTAGCACGATGCTACGATCGAGTTGGTTCAAAACTTAGTATGCTTTGCTAACTATTTATTAAGTTAGGTTATTTACTGCACAAGTTCATACATTCAATTTCTAAAATTAATATCGAATGGAGTAAAACGAACTCGGGGATCTAGCGACATAACACAGTGTAGCTAAATTTATGATGAATTAGTTAACAAATAATAGGGATATTTTCTGGGTAAAAAAAAAAAATTACTCAATACTTTTATTGTTTTCCACATGTATTCTTAGATGGTAATACTTAAAATTAGTTCATGTGGACCCTGTCGGGCAAAAACAAAATAAGTGAAGTTAGGAGAGAGGAAGCACTTTTTTACACTCTACTACGTTGCTTGCTAACGGGTGCGTGTGTGGGTGTGGGTGTGTGTGTGAGGATGCGTGTGCATGTGTGTGTGTGTGCGAATGTATTTATGTCTATTTAAGTTTTTGTCTTTATATTTCTATCATTGAGGTATTCGTTGACAGTGTAGTAGCATTTATTTATAAGAAATTGTCTAAGTTTTTTTTATAAATATATTTATTTTATCTTCTTCTATTTTTATTTGTGCGGGTAGTTTATTATATAGTTTAATAGACATCACATAGGGACTTGTCGAGTGCATTTTTAACCGTGAACGTGGCATGTTTAGTTTAGAACGATGCCTGAGTTGATAGCGTGACTGGTTGTCATCTCGTTTTGAGTACAGCTCTTGGTGTTTCAGAACAAATTTGCATGATTCTAGAATGTACATACAGGGAAGAGTTGAGATATTATATTTCTGAAAGAATGGTTTGCAACTGTCTGTTTGCTCAATGTTTACGAGGATTCTTATCAGTTTCTTTTGCAGGACGAAAAGTGTTTGTACATCTGTACTGTTACCCCAAATTATTCTATTTAGTCCGTCGTTAACAAGTGAATCGCAAAGCGCCTTTGGCGCCGATTCTGTTGTTCACAAACTAAACTAATTTTAAGTTATGTGCATCTTTTTCTTTCCATTTCGTTAAGAAAAGGATAGAAGATAACGTTTTAGTATAATCCTGTCAAATTAAGATACTCCAAGGACAGTTTAGACGCGATAAACATGGCGACTAAAAATACGCCAGTTTACGTCAAGAGCGCACTAATAGGGATCTTTCCTGGGTAAAAAAAAATTAATTCTATTTAGTCCGTCATTCAGATTATAGAAAAATATTCATATATCAATAAAAATTTACAAATATAAAAGGCATCAAAGATCAGGAGTGGTGGCTGGTGACGTCACACGAGTTTTCAACGCACTGTGTCGTCTTAATTTTTGTTTCTACGAAAATAGAAAAAAAAGGGTCTAGTATTTTTAGGAAATCTGACTGACGGACTAATTAGTTTTTTTAGTCAAATACCCTATTTATTACCTTGGACTAAATGAATGTACAATATTTTCGTTGAAAAGACTATGTTATAAATCGGAATCAGTTAATCTACAAACAGTTTATCCAATTCGAAAGCTATTAATGTTTTTATTGACGGTTAAACGGATCTTTGTTGATTGATGAACGTGCGCCACGTGGTCGCTTTTCCTGTAAGTTGTTTATTTTTTCTTTTTTGTATGTACCTTTCGAAGAGTTTAAGTAAAGGGATGTTTTATTACAGAAGTAAACAACAATTTATTACTGAATGGAAAGAAATTACATTTATTTGCGGTAAACAAGCATTTACCTCCTAGCACAGTCGCACCATAGCTGCATAGCACATATCTGATAAGTTATTTAAGTTATTATAATAGCATCCTATTGACTCTTTGATTTTTTGCATGTCAAATCTGTCTACTTTAAATATGATATGTATATCTAAAAAATGGATGACAATGCGAGTAATTGGAATCGTAAATGCACACAGTAATACATGAATTTCAATAATGTATTTTATACATTTGATATGCACTTTTTATTAAAATAGCAATTTTGTTTCGAAAAACTTTAATTAATTAAAGTATTATAAAAAAAATTGGCTCATTTTTATAGTCAATTCAAAACAAAACCGCTTTCCACGTTAGATACATTTTTTCTTTTAGTCAACAAAATTGTACACATTCTATATTATTTATTGTGACATCTATTATCTATCTTTTTTTTTTCTATTCAAATAATGATTTTGAACACGCAACAGTAGGGAACTGAGTTATTGTACAGAAGATAATTACGATGATAATGACTCATTTAGTAGTAATAATTTCCAACGTTTTTGTTAATATGGCAACTATTAACTGCTTTCTATGTAGGTACAGACTGTAAAATTTTCCTAATTAACCTTGATAAAGTCGAAAAAATATTAAGGAAATTTGACTGATTGTAGTGGCTTGATTTACTGGAATCATTTATTTTTTTAGTGACCTACATTATGCGCCATTACTGAGCAAAATACTCCCCTTTTTTTTCTTTCAAACCTCATTGCCTTATGTGTTCTCTAGCCATGTAGGCCCTACACACGTTAGCAGGTCCTTACACCACTTTCGCCGTGGTCTACCTAGTCGGCAATGTCCTCTTTCTGGATTCCAGTGGGTAAGGATCTTTGCCATCCCTTCGGGTGCAATCACGAGACATCCTGTCACTTCTATTTAAAGGAGTTTGACATATTATCATATAAAACGGCCTAACGCAATCAAAAATACTCCCTTATTTAGTCCTCATCGAAGTCTTTTTGTGGGGGCAAAACCATGAAAAAAAAGAATGTTAAAAAAACCTTTAAATACAAAAAAACAAAATGTAAAAAACCATTGTTTTCAGCTAAACACCTAGCTAATATAAAATTAATCGCAGCAACTTGCGATAAAGCACAATACTGACATTAAGTGTTCCAGTAATGGTTTAACGAATCGTTATTACTATCAGGAATAATAACTTGCAGCAAAACAGCGCTAAATCATGAAGTAATGAATACTACTCATAATTTTATAGCGTAATATTATATATTATGCGGTAATCGCTTACTTCTCGGTAATGGACTTAAGTTCTTTAGAATTCCAAAGTGATCAGAATTCAGTTGTAAGTTCCAATTAGATGAAAAAAAAAAATCCATGATAATTATCTAAAACATAAGTATTTATGTAGAGTGGCAAGGGTCCGTAGTACCGGGTTTTAGATCGATTCTAAAACCCGTTACTACGGATCAGATTCAGTACATAATTCTAAACAAAATGTATGTATAATTCCAAATAGATACGTTATTTAGAATTATACATACATTTTGTTTACATACGTATGCTTCTTTATTTTCTTTGAAATTAATCGTTTCCCAACACAATAAATTACTTCTGTACGGTACTCACTATACAGGGGGAATTCCTTATTGTGATTATGTAAAACGCACTCCCGTTTACATACATTTAAAGTGACATACCCGATCAACCAAACCCGAAACAACTACCTGTAGGCTATACAAATATACGCAGCAGTCGATTTTTCAGCCACTGCGCTGTGTAACTTGAGATTCCGCTTAAGTAACTTTCTTATAGTTCTAAATTAAATTCACCAGTCTAATTCTCTTGTTGTTTTCCTTTTACAACTACATTTTTGCATGTATACAGACTTCACCTACAAGTGACTATTACAATGATTTGTTATTTTTTTACACCACATATTACCCTTATTTTCTCATGAAAAGACTTCTCACACTCTGGACGGAGCCTCCCGCTCCGGATGATAATTAAACGATTTTTATTTTTTCATGTTCGAAAGTTATGACAAAAACGCCTTTTTAGGGTTCCGTAGCCAAATGGCAACAAACGGAACCCTTATAGATTCGTCATGTCTGTTTGTCCGTCTGTCCGTCCCTATGTCCTGAAGCTATAAGAGCTATACTGTTGAAACTTGGTAGGTAGATGTATTCTATGAACCGCATTAAGATTTTGATGCAAAAATAAAAAAAATAATAATAAATATTGGGGGCTCTCCATACTTAGAACAGAAACTCAATTTTATTTTTCATCAAACACATACGTGTATCTATGGATAGGTATTCAAAAATGATATTGAGATGTCTAAAATATTTTTTTAAACCGAATAGTTTGCGTGACAGGCGCTTCCATATTGGAAAAAAGTAGCCCCCCCCCCCCCCCCCCCCCTAACTTCTAAAATAAGAAAATGAAAAAATCTAAAAAAAAAAACATAAAATGTACATTACTATAAAAACTACTAACAAAAATTGTTTTGATCGAGATCTAGTACATAGTTTTTTTTTAATACCTCGTAAATCGTAAACCGCTTATTACCGCGTAATCTTTCATACAAATAACTTAAATCCTTTAATTTCATAAATCAATGGTACGGAACCCTTTGTGCGTGAGTCCGACACGCATTTGGCCGGTTTTTTTTGTTTCTGATGGGAAATCATCAAAAGACTCCTCCCTCTCTAGACGGAGTCTTCTCTTCCAAACAACTCCTGGCCCTGGCAGGATCCCACATGTTACCTTAAGCACAGTACCAGTTTTATAATTTCTACTAATCAAAACAAACAAAGAACAGCTTTACCAACTACGTAACAGCAGTATCCGCTTACAGAATGCGGTTTTGATCCCGTATGGAGCGAAGATCTGCATGTCCTACTTTTGTTCTATCTCAATGTATGTGCATTCGATTTGTATGTGTAATGCAGATGTCCCACTGCCCACAATAAGCGACAAGCGAGTAGAACTAGCTACGAAGAACTAGTAAGCGAGTAACGAGAAGTGTGTATGTAATTTGGATAGTTTTACTGCTGGGCCAATCGCACCTGCCGCGCTTTCGTTCATTATCTATGAAAGGAAATGTGCTGGATGTAAGAGATTATTTCCAGAGCCCAATCCTGATCCCGGTATTGAAATTGCAGGCTGTTTTTATTTTACGCACCAGTCTCTCGGGATGAAATAAAAACCTGGATAAAGCTGTCTGCTTCCAATGTCTAACCAGGATTTCTCAGCTTGTTTTGTACCCGTCAAGCGAGCGTTGCTAAGCGAGTTCTTTCTTTCTCCAAGTTAATTAACATGTTTTCACTTCAGCTGTGTCACAACATATTATTATGAATAAAAATCTAGCTGTAAATTTCTGGATGTTTTTATTATCTAATTCAACCAGTGAATTATCATAAAAAATATCGACTATGTAATCCCTTATAATTTATATTTATAATGTTATGGCTACTAGACGTTCCATTGGTCTACAAAGACAAACAAAAGAATAAAAAAAATATATAAAGGGTATATCCCTTTATACATTTTTTTTATTCTTAAAAAGGATTTAAGATTTTTTTTTTCTTAAATTCTTTTATAATATTTTTGTACTATTAACTTTATTTTTTAATTTCAACTGATTTTTGTATGCTATTTGAGCATGATCGTCATTGATAGCTAGTCGCTTCCTCGTTGGCGGTAGGACAGTTGCCTAATGCCACGCGTTCCTTGTGCTATGATTCGGTGCTTGAAATGCAACTGATTAAACCGTGATTATGGATGTGACTTTGTAATGCGAATAAATTAGAGAACATTTGTGGTGCTGAGGTTCTGAATTTGAATTTGAGCTTTTCTTTTGTAGCGACCATTACTATGTGAACTGTACAGATTTATCTAATGAGATGTATTTTTGATGGGATATCATGCACAACAGTTAACAGGTATCCAGGAACAGTTTGCCAGCGGCGGTGTTTCCGTCTGACTACAATTTAAATGTTCAAGGTTAGAGTGAATAGGCTCTTAATGAACTAGCGCAATTTACCTTCAACGATACGATCACTGCTTATCATCAGACGGGATTACAGTCGACCACTAGTTCATAATTATAAAAAGAGGATGGGAAGGACGGGACGATTGACATGTATCGGGTATGTCACCATCCAGGTGAATGCATCAGACATCTTATCTCTGGTTGCTCTCGCCTGGCGTACGGCGTGTATTTGCACAGGCATAATCAAGAACCTAGGATTATTCACCAGCAACTTGCTTTAAAATATAAACTTGTGGATTCAGAGGTACCGTATTATGTGCCCGACCCAGTTCTTGAAAATGGTCATATCACGTTCGTTCGTATCGGGATCGGTCTATCATTACTGACAGAACTATTGTTGCAAATAAGCCTGATATAGTAGAGATAGATTGATTAGCATGCCTCTCAATGATTGTCGATGTTACCATTCCACAGAAAGCTGAAAAAGAGAAACAAATTAAATATCTCGACTTGGCTCACGAGATTTTTGACATGTGGGATATGAACTCAGCTGTCAGTGTATCGATTGTCATTTTGGGCAATAGTTTGATAGGCAAGAGCCTCGGCCATCCTCTATTGAGACTCTCGTTAGGCAGTTGGATCAGGGCCTGATTGATGAAGGGTTCGATACGGCCCGCAACGTGAGGAGGTTCCTGTCTCTGGAGTCTTAACCATCGGTAGCTTGGACACTATTTTTATACATTTTAAATATTATAATGAATGTTTTATTATTTTAATACATATAATATATACAAAAATAAACGAAATAATATAATAATGTTTTATTACATCAAAAAAATAATCACTACACAATTTACTAGCTACTTAAAATTATGTTTAAGAATAAATCAATGACAGTTGTGTTTAATTTATTATTGGCATGTGCTGCCGAACTAGGTTTAAAGCCTGTGTTTCAGCACGCAACAGCTCAAGCTTTCGGACTGGGTATGCAAGTTTGATGTTAATAACAAAAGCAAACAGTTATTAAAATATGAACATAATAGGGTATTTGACTAAAAAAAACTAATTAGTCCGTCAGTCAGATTTCCAAAAAATACTAGACACGTATTTTTTGTTTTATCAAAACAATAAACATTTACAAATATAAAAGGCATCAAAGATCAGGAGTGGTGGCTGGTGACGTCACTGGCCAGTAAAAAGTGTACAGTGCTGTGACGTCACTCGAGTTTTCAACGCACTGTGTCGTCTGCATTTTTTGTTTATATGAAAAAAGAAAAAATACGTGTCTAGTATTTTTTGGAAATCTGACTGACGGACTAATTAGTTTTTTTTAGTCAAATACCCTATTATAATAAAATAATGAAAGATTGAAAGTTTGATATCCTCTAGGTTGGGCACGCTACAATAGCCCAGAGAAACGCCACAGCGCCCTCACCTTCTACCTGACGCAGGTCCTCACCGGAAACGGCTGTTTTGGGAGGTTCAAAGTAAAAACATTACCAAAATCTTGTTCAACAAACCCCTTTTAGCTAATTGATTTGCTTATCTGTTGTGTTCAGTATCTATGTATTTATTTATGTATATGTATGTATTTGTGGGTCTATTAAGTGTATTGTATTAATGATATTTGTTCCAAGGATGGTCCTATTTGTGGTTCGCATTAGTGATAAGGCCGCCCATTGTATGTATTTTTTTTGTGCTGAATGTATTTTGTTGGATATTTCATTGGTGTACTATAAAGAATATATAAATAAATAAAGTCACTTTTTTACCAAATCGAAACCATTCTGAGCTAACTGGTAGGTCTCATTCCACGTATTAATTAAAAGCAAAAATGAGGGCAGTGTCGTCTAAAGATAAGATAATTTTTCCACGAAATGAGTTTAGACACAGGAGATCTTTTATGTAAACTAGAACAAGCGTAGGGCTATGAATACTACCTTGCGGTACGCCATGAGTCACTGGAAGATCGGTACTGTTATAGGGACCCATCTTAACACACCGAGTCCTTTGCCTATAAGATAATTGGTCAAAAGGTTGAGTTGTTTCCCTCTAATGCGAATTCTTTCTAATTTGCTTAGGATACCGTATCGAAAGCCTGTGCTAAATGAAGAAATATTGTGTAGGGACCTGGAGAATGCCTACGCAGGCCTCGTCCGGCGGGCGAGCCGAACAGCGGCGAGCCACGCCAGTCAGTTCCGGAGAACCAGTATGGTCGTACACTTGTAATCCTTCTGATATTTGTATTAGGGAAAAGTGAAAGTAAAATATAGTTTCAGTGCAATTCGAGTTTCATTCAATTCGAGAGTCACATTCCCCTAAAATTGCAATAAATTTATTATCTTTATCTAAATTTGTAGTTCTAAAATCTGTTAATTGGTAACTGCCTGATCAGTACAGTTACCACGTCGAAAGCCAAACTGATGTTATGCTTATTATCGAGTAAGTTTACTAAACGTTTGATAATTGTTTTTCCTAAAATTGTTGATAGCGAGGGTAGTAATTATTAAATAGGCCTATAGTTTGCGATACGGTCTCTTTCCCCATCCTTGTGATTTGGTCGAATCTGAGATTTTTTAAAGGGTTTGACAGAGCTACCACTTCTAAAGCACAAATTGAAGATATGTAAATCATAATGGATCCATAGTTTGATATATTTTAAAGGTCGCTTCCAGTTTACTGACCTGGGCTAAATATCGGTATTTTATAGGGATCAACTGCCATCCGACCCCATTCTGTATTTTCGATATCATTAGGATTGTTTACTTTTATATTTTTTGGCTTCACTTGAATAGTATTTTATTTATTGTTGCTATGGGAAATGATTATAATAAAAAAATGTGATCGACCATGCTTTGAAAGAATGAAAAAGAACGTGTAAAGTAGGTATGTTCACTTGTCACCCATTTACAAACTGATCTTTACAAATTGATGCTTAACATCAGAGATTAATTGAATTACATGCTTATATTTTTATAACCTTACTAGCTTCTACCCGCGACTTCGCCCGGGGAAATTTTCTTGTTTTAATTTTATTAGTAAAATATTTTTGGAATCGGATCAGTAACTTCAAAGATTACCGAAGTTGTCTTTTCTGCTCAAAGTAACTAAACCCTCAAAAAAACTAACAAAACATAGTGTTCAATATATATACAACGCCATCTAGCGGTGAAGAGAGCAAGCATCGAGCGCCTTGAACATCGTGCGATCATCTGCAGCTGGCAGCACCGTTGCAACCAACTTCACTCTCTCAACGTTTTTTTCGCCAATGGTCGTGTTAAGATATAATTATTGTAATTTCTTAAAATATACGTTTATATTAGAAGAATTCAATAAACCACTCATTGAAGACATCCTTGCCCTCATCACATAGGGACACACATAAGGAACAGTCTAACATATTGATCCATCGAGCCACATACGAAGAACCATTCGGCCACGTGGAGCGTCATAAGAAAAGGCATTGGAGAAGAGGATTGGCCAGGATTGTCAGCAAGTCGCATCCGGTCAGGTCACAAAACCCATCCTCTCCCTCTCCGTGTCCAACAATTTGAGTTAATATCGTTATTTTTACGTTTTAGTCGTTTGCGGTGCTGCGCCGGGGTGCTGCTTGGTGGGAAACTGTAAGTACTCTTGCTTTCTATAGCCCTCCAAAATGAGTGATGATGAGTGCTTTGACATAGCCTCGGTTCAGGATCCCGTAAAAATTAGAGAAAGATCAAAATCTCCTCATGTAGGTATTAGCACAATGTCAAATAAACGTCTCGCTGATTTGAAAAAGCAACGGGGTACGCTGAAAGGCAGGCTTACTTTATTTGAAAAGTATATTTCAAAGTTAGACAAATTAACGTTAAATTTCAAAAGTAAAACCGAATTAGATTTACGAATACAGTCAACTTGCACTATTTTAGAATGTTTTAATGACATTCAAGGTGAAATTGAACAATTAGTTGATGATTCCGATTTAGCTTCTCAATTAGAATACCGCGAATTATTCGAACAGCAGTACTTTTCCATCATGGCTGACGCGAAGTGCTTAGTGACTAACATTAGTGAACATAGCCAATCTATTTCTCATCAAATAAGTAATCCTGTGTCTATAAAGTTGCCAGTAATACAACTACCTGCCTTTGATGGTTCGTTTGATCGGTGGTTGGAGTATAGGAACTCTTATCTGACGATGATACACGTGCGGGAAGATCTCAATGACATACAAAAGTTCCACTATTTAAAATCGTCTCTTAGTGGTTCTGCCTCTCATGTGATAAGTGCATTGGAATTCACTGCTCCAAACTACTCACACGCATGGAATTTATTAGAAAATAGGTTTCACAACAATCGGCTATTAATACAAAATCATGTAAAAGCATTATTTACTGTTCAGCCTCTTCAAAGTGAATCATATGTACAAATTAGAAAGTTAATTGATTCAACGTTACGTAATTTGCGAGCACTTAAATCATTAAACGAGCCAACAGATGCTTGGGACACTTTAATCATTTATCTCATTGCCTCAAAACTCGACCAGTCTACGGAACGCGAGTGGGAAACTCATAAAGGTACCCTAGTATCTAAAAGTGACTCAAATAACATAAAGTTAGATGATCTTCTAGAATTTCTAAAAAACCGCGCGGATATGTTGGAAATGATAAAGTCGAATAATAATAAAAATGTTTTTTCGTCTAAGCACAATAATAACGACTCACTAAAGTCAAATTCCAATCAAAACAAAAGATTTAATAAGTCCAACAACATAAACTCGCAATCTGTTACACATTCGTACGTCGGTAACTCAAGTTCTACTCATTATAAACATAACTCGGATAAGAAACAAAAACATGTTTGTGTTGACTGCGGCGGTGATCATCAATTGTATTCATGTCCGAAATTTTTAAATTTGTCCGTGCAAGATAGATATACAATCGTGAAAAATAAAAAGCTGTGTCAAAATTGTATTCGTACTGATGGTCACACACCAAGCGAATGTTCTTATGGTCCATGTAAATTATGCAACGGGTACCATAATACGTTACTTCATAATAATAATATTTCTAGCGAAAGAGTGGGTAGGGTCGCATCTACGTCTATTTCGCATCCGTTGCCGAGGGTAATCGAATCAGCTGATACGCAAGTACATTCCGAGCGCAGTGTAATGACGTGCAGTGCCGAGGTACAATCGGTTTTGTTATCGACGGCACTCATAGATATTCTTGATAAAAGTAATAATTATCACACGGTTAAAGCACTTCTTGACAACGGGAGTCAGAATTGTTTTATCACAGAATCGTTATGTAATCGTTTACAATTACCTATAATACAGTCCACAATACATATTTCGGGTGTCGGACAAACCGTTTCAAAAAGTTCACACTCCTGCAAAATAAACATTCGTTCTAAAGTTAATGATTTTAATACAAACATTCAATGTTGGGTTCTTCCGTGTATCACATCGAAGTTACCTTCGTTAGACGTTCAATGTCAATGTATTGAGATACCTAAACATATATCGCTCGCGGACCCTACGTTTAGGGTTCCGTCGGACATCGATGTTCTTTTAGGAGCGGATATATTTTGGGATTTATTAAATAATAATAAAATTAAGCTTAGTAGTGGTCCATATCTGTACGATTCTAAAATAGGATGGATCATCTCTGGCCCGATTTGTAACCATCATTCACTTAAACCTAAAAGAGTTCAATGTAATTTCGCTCAAATTGATACTCAGTTGCGAAATTTCTGGGAGTTGGAAGAATTGTCTGACTTACCGAATACCATGTCAAAAGATGATCGTTATTGCGAAAAATTATTTACAGAGACTACAAAACGTGATGAACACGGTAGATTCTCAGTTCGCATTCCATTAAAGGAATCTCCCGCGTCGTTAGGTGATTCATACACAATGCCTAAGAACCGTTTTTTATCTCTCGAAAGAAAATTAGATCGTTTACCTAACTATAAAAAACTATATAGTGAATTTATTCGCGAATACGAGGCACTTGGTCACATGACCCTAGTTGCATCAAAAGATATTTCTAACGTATTAAGTAAACTGCATTACATCTTACCTCATCACGGTGTTTACCGAGAGGATAGTGTAACTACAAAATTACGCGTTGTGTTCGATGCGAGCGCGAGTACGTCGAACAACAAATCGTTAAATAATATACAGCATACAGGTCCGCCATTACAAAATGATATTTTTACCATTTTACTTAGATTTAGGCAGTATAGATACGTAGCGTGCGCGGACATTCAAAAAATGTACCGTCAGATTTTAATTCAAGAAGATCAACGTAACTTACAACTAATATTATGGCGGGAAAGTCGAGACTTACCTTTGCAATTGTATGTTTTAAATACAGTGACGTACGGCACTGCGTCGGCTCCTTTTCTTAGCATGAGATGCTTAAAACAATTGGCATTGGAAGCTAATGATGATTTAGTTGCTAGGACGATTAATGACGATTTCTACGTCGACGATTTGATCACAGGGGGCAATGACCTTGACTCGTTAATGAAGTTATGTAATAAAATCTCTGCGTTATTAAAAAGGGGTTGTTTTCCGTTACATAAATGGACGTTTAGTCATGACGTGTCTCCTGATTATTGTAAAGACCTAAACATCGGAGAAAATCACTTGTCTAAAACGCTAGGTTTAGGTTGGTTTACAAAAAGTGATGAACTTTATTTTACAACTAAATTTACCCCTAGTGACAAAGTAGTTACGAAACGTACAATGCTATCTACCATCGCACAAGTGTATGATCCTTTAGGTTTGTTAGCGCCCGCAGTAATTATAGCTAAATTATTGTTACAAAACTTATGGTTAAATAAATTAGATTGGGACGACGAAGTTCCCAAAACCATTGCGACTGCATGGGATAAGTTTCTTGCTGATTTACAACATTTACAAGATATAAAAATACCTCGTTACGTAATTTGTGAAAATTATAAAGAACTCCACATATTTACCGACGCGTCTAAAAATGTCTACGGAGCGTGCGCATACGTTAGATCGTGTCATAATAATTGTAATAGTACAATACCTGTTTCAGTGCGATTATTGTGTGCTAAAAGTAAATTAGCGCCGATTAAAGCAGTTAGCATTCCTAGGCTTGAGCTATGCGGAGCTCTACTCGGTGCAAAACTATATGAAAAAATAAAGAAGTCCTTACGTTTAACATTCGACAAAGTTTACTTTTGGACCGACTCAACCATCGTGCAAGGGTGGTTGTGTATGTCACCGCATCTCCTCAAAACGTTTGTACAAAATCGCGTCGTACAAATTAATGAATTAACATGTGATACAATTTGGCGACATGTTAAGGGTACCGAGAACCCTGCGGACATTATAACGCGAGGTGCTACGCTAGACATTTTAAAGTACGATAATAGTAATAAGTGGTGGTGTGGCCCTTCGTTTTTACAAGAGTCCAGTCTCATGTGGCCACAAATTAATAATAAAGAACAGCTGTTATCCGTTGATTTACCCGAAACTAAACCTGATACTATTAATTTACATTCTATTCAATTAACTTCATTATTTAATTTTGAACGCTATTCGTCATTTATTCGTGTGAAAAGAGTTTGTGCATACCTACTGCGGTTTATAGATAACGTGCAAGCGGCGACTCGCGGCGGCACGTGTATTCGTAAAACCGGTCCGTTATCGGTAGATGAGCTGCAGCGATCGCTCGATACGTTGACGCGTTTTGTTCAACAAGAATCGTTTAATGAGCATTATCATAAATTAAAAAATGGTATACCGTTAAATACTAATTACAATAACAAAAGTAAGTTGTTATTTAATAAAATATCAGGTTTAAACATATTCTTAGACAAGTTTAATATAATTCGTATAGGCGGTAGGTTATCTAACGCTGTTGAATTTAATTATGACAAAAAACATCCCGTGTTGTTAAGTGACAAACACCGTTTTTCAAGGTTGTTGTGTGAACATGAACACAAGCGACTACTTCATGCTGGACCTCAACTTCTAGTATATTCCATGCGTGAAAGATGGTGGATCTTAGGAGCTCGCAACTTAGCCAGACAAGTAGTACACAATTGTGTCATATGCAAACGCATGAGAGGTAAAACATTGACCCCTCTGATGGGTAACTTACCTTCGGAAAGGTTAGAACCTAGTTTTCCATTCATGCAATGTGGCGTAGACTATGTGGGACCACTGCTCATATTGGACCGCAAAGGCAGGGGTGCTAAACTTATTAAAGCATATATTTGTTTATTTGTATGTTTTACGACTAGAGCCATACATTTAGAATTGGTAGGCAGCTTGAGCACGCAGGATTATATCCTAGCTTTAAAACGTTTCATAGCACGTCGTGGACAACCATATCAAATCTTTTCAGACAACGGAAAAAACTTCGTTGGTGCTGAAAAAGAGCTATCAGTAATTTTCAATAGTAGCAATGAAATTTTAGATTTTCTTAATAATAATCAAATTCGTTTGACATTTATACCACCTTATAGTCCTCATTTTGGTGGGTTGTGGGAGGCGGGAGTCAAGTCCTGCAAGTATCATTTACGGCGGGTACTGGGCAATGCCAGATTAACGCGTGAGGAGTTTGAAACGGTATTAACGCAAATTGAAGCCGTTTTAAACTCCCGCCCTTTGTCCCCTCTGTCCTCAGACTCGAACGATTTCCTCCCACTCACTGCCGCACATTTCCTGATCGGTCGACCACTGACTGCGCCCATCTGCGAAAGCCTAACGACGATCGAGCCTTCGAGACTGAGCCGCTACGACCGTGTGGAGCAGCTCAGACAACATTTTTGGCAACGGTGGTCAAAGGAATACGTGTCAGAGCTCCAGCAGCGCACCAAGTGGAAGATCAGCAATGAAGACATATCTCCAGACACGTTAGTCCTTATCAAAGAGGACCATTCTCCACCACTGAAATGGAAGCTGGGTCGGGTAAAGCAAGTGTTCCCAGGAGCTGATGGAGTATCCCGTGTTGCTGACATCCGTACGGCGCACAGCATCATTCGGCGATCGTTCTCAAAGATCTGCCCGTTATTCACACCATGATCAAAAACGCTACAGCGACGAGTACTGTGTTGGAAGAATCATCCTGGTACTTCCAAGGTGGCCGGCATGTTCAATATATATACAACGCCATCTAGCGGTGAAGAGAGCAAGCATCGAGCGCCTTGAACATCGTGCGATCATCTGCAGCTGGCAGCACCGTTGCAACCAACTTCACTCTCTCAACGTTTTTTTCGCCAATGGTCGTGTTAAGATATAATTATTGTAATTTCTTAAAATATACGTTTATATTAGAAGAATTCAATAAACCACTCATTGAAGACATCCTTGTCCTCATCACATAGGGACACACATAAGGAACAGTCTAACACATAGATATAAAAAACAACAATAAATAACAAACAACTTATTCTATTTATTTATTTAAGTTAGGTATCTATTTAATTTAAAGCTTCTCTATATACAATGTTTGAAGTTGTTTTATTTTCCCGAAACAGAATTTAATCTGCTTTTCGGATGATCCCACTCTTGAGACACCAACATATAATTGTCCGTGGGAAAAACATTCTTATCGCAGGTCAATGCCAACCAAAGAGAATGTTTGTCCCTGGGACTTGTTAATAGTCAGGGCAAATGATGTTTTTATTGGAAACTGGAGTCGTTTAAACGGTATTGGTATGTCCGTCGGAATCATTGGAATTCTTGGGATGTACGCCAACTGGCCAGCTCCTGGGCCGATGAGAATGGTCGCCACACATAGGTTATCTTTCAAATCTTTTATTAGTAGCCTTGTGGCATTGCACAGGTTAGGTGGGCTTAAATTTCTTAAAAGCGTTAGCTGGCAGACCAGATGGTTTAAGGGAATTTAAAAATACATGCGGATAGAGGACTGCATCCTCGATATTATACACTGTATCAATTGACTTGTAGATGTTACCACGGCCGGGAACTTTTTGTAAAATTAGATTATTGAAGTGAAACTTCTTTATCGGCGTTGGAAAAAATTAACCGTCACATTTTTCGGTTACGCGCCATATTTTTATTAAATTTTTTACTATATTTACCCACCTCGAAGTCCTTCCCCATATCCCTACCTAAAATCCCGGATATCTCGGAAACGGCTGGGAATTTCAAAATTCTGACAAAATCCCCCCCCTTACTAAGCCCCTCCCAGCCGGAACCTATATTTAGATAGGACCCCTAGACGCCCATTTTGACCCCATAGTACCTGACCCCCAATACCCATATAGCACATACATTCCGAGATTCCAGTGTCCTGTCCCCTCCCACTCTCCCCTCATGTTGTGACCCCAGGTGGACAGGATCCTCCCAACACTTAGACAACCCCCCCTCACCTACCCCTCCCCCCTCCCTTTAGACTCAACCTAACCTCCCCACCCCTCTCCTCTACACTCCCTTCCCCCCCCCCCAATTGCTCCTCAGGCGACCACACCCCCCCCCCCCCCGCGGCCTATCTCGGGATCCGGAGGTCCTAGACTAGCCGAGTTTGGGCTCTTCGGAATCGGGAGGAAGAGCCCAACATTCTGGCCCCGGGGGATTCCGCATCCCGCATCCCGCATTTCGCATTCCACACTGACTCACCTGGTGCTGGCGCGTGCAATTGCTGGGACATACAGGCTGTATCTTTAGGTTAGTTTAGTTTTAAATTTGGTGTTGTATTTAGTCGTGGACCGTCCCCCTATTGGGGACGCTAAGTTTTAATCTTTATTAATGTTATTTTACGCGCCACGCACGTTACACGCCTTCTTTTTCTAAGAAGTTTTACTTCTTACGTGTGTACACTAGTACACGCACACATTTTTGATTTCATTGACTGTTCGTTCGTTGGTGAGACGATAGCCCTTGAACAAAGCCAATGAATGTCTCTATCTAGTAAATATTCGAGGTCAGGATATACTGCATCTATAAGATGCTGCAGACTGTGAACTATACGACCCAGAGTCTCATTTATAACGATTTCCACAGAGTTAGAGCCCAAGGTTCGAGAAGAAAAAGACCCTTCTCCAGTTTTGAGCAGCTGTTGTGGAGAATCGGTATCCATATTTCCGATAACGTGGACTCTCATGTTCATACGTAAATTCAAAGTTTGGACTATACTCCATAGGGCCGATGATTTTAGACATGCCTTCATGATATCCACACGTCTCCCTCTTGTGACGACGGGAAGTGTCTGACGGAAGTCAGCTGCAAACACAAAAATGACACCACCCATGCCAGCGACTGAGTTTCTCAAGTCCTTAATTGTTCGATCCACTGCTTCAATATGAGTTCTATGACTCATGGTACATTTGTCCCATATTATCAACGACGTATTCTGTAACAATTGACCAATGGGCCCATTTTTGCGTATCGAACATACTGACTGTTGCTCCAATGAAACTGTCAATGGGAGTTTGAAGGTAGAGTGAGCAGTTTTACCGCCACTCAATAAAGTAGCCGCGATCCCAGAAGAAGCCACTGCCAAAGCTATTTTTCTGGATTGCCTAACATGTGCTAATATTAAATTAGCGAGGAATGTTTTCCCTGGCCCTCCTGGGGCGTCTAAAAAAATATTTTTACTTTATTATTCGTTACGCTATCAATAATTTTATCAAAAGCCTGTTTTTGGTCTGTGACTAATTTGGGTAAATTTTCATTTACAAAAGTAGCTAATTCAGTAATGTTGTGCGGATGTACCAACATTGTATCTATTGCATCATTACCAGGGCGAACTGGAGACGATAATCCAAAGTCACTCAATGTTTTATCATTCAACGCTAAAAGTTTGTTTTCAATTTGTATTAAACCTTTATTTTACATAACATCATTAAAAGGCATGGATTTTGCTGTCGAATTCTATGTCTGATATCTTCACAAAAATTGTCTTTGAAGATATCCCATAGTTTTAACGGTTCAGATTCAGATGGCTGGAGCATTTTGCGTTTTAGTAATTTTATATTATCTCCGAAACTGTATGACCAATTGATATACTGTAAAGGGCAAATCTTATCTGTATGGTGTTTTTGTGATACTGAAATAATTTATTGTCATAAGAATTGATATTTTGTTGCTCAAATAATCAACCAAACGTATGTATTCCGAAAAAAAAAATTAGTGCAATAAAAGAAGTAAAAAAAATAAAATATAAAAGATAGAGATATGGTATCGCGGACTTTTTTGTAGAAATAATTAAGACGAATCAGGTAGCCATACATTGTTTTTAATTTTAAGCAACTGTTTAGGCAACGCACGCAAATAATTCTGTTTTATAAGGTATTTTTTTCCGACTTGCTAGACAAAAGTTGTGATAGCTCGGTTAATATACATGTTATTGAAACAATTTATAACCTATAGCACTCAGAAATAATGTAGCTTTCTGCCAGTTAAAAAAATTTAGAATCGGATTATGAGTTCCAGAGATTACCCCCTACATACAAACTTACAAATTTTACCTCTTTATAATATTAGTATAGATACCATTATAATTAGACTACTAATAATAACAAAGGAACTATTGGACGAATAAATGCCTCTCATTAAGATCCCTAAGGATGCTTCATGCATACTTACACACACATACCCTTGAGATTCCTTAATAAAACTTCCGTATAATGTCTACCGATAAAAAAGCTATTTTAATATACATACTTTTTGTTTCTGTCAGTGTTCTAAAACTTCTCGCCCCACTGTGACAGTTTAAAATTGCATTTTTATGCGACACTTTAAATGGGGACACACTTCACTGTAGGCTGCACGGCTTGCTCGACAAATGACAAATTGAAACAATATTTAGGCAGGACAGTTTAATAATCATACTTTTTGCTCGCAAGAATAGTTACGCTTCTATGTACTTCTCTTGGTACAAAATAATGAACACTAAAAAAGGTTTTAACTTCTTGTAAAAGTTATATTTTTTATCGTATACTGTTACACTATTAGTTTCTTCTCCGTCCTTTCAGGAACTATGTTTTTTAAATTTTATAAATGTATATAGTTGTCGTCTAACGACAAGAAAACTAATTTAAAAAAAATAGGGAAATCACTAGATTAAAAATTTATTATAAACAGTAAAATATAAAGAAATGAAGATGAATGATGACGAGTGAGGTGAAAAAAAAAGAAAGGTAAAACAGAAGCAGACAGCAGGCCAGCAGCAGCAGCGGAGGAGCGCCGCCGATAGTAGGAGCGGTGCCGGCAGCAGAAGCAGACGCCGGCAGCAGGAGCGGTGCCGGCAGTTGGAACGGCCCTGGCGGCGGAGGGCTGGCAGCATAGATCAAAGACTTAATAATTGAAGTTGCTTATTTAAAGCCAGACCTCAACTGACTACTGCTGTGCGAGGATTTCTAAAGAAACCTCGGTTTACGATTGCAGGGCGAAATTTAAATATTCAAAAATATAGACAAGGGAACGGTAAATAATTTTAACTTCAAAGAGTTCGGATCAGAATTTCGAAAGAAAAATAGCAGGCAACAAGAATTTTGATGAAAAGGTTGTCATAGTGACATCATTAACAATGTTGTCAAAAAAATGGCATATTAATGAAAATGTTCTGTAACAATTTAATTATAAGTGAAATTAAATTAAAAGTGCTATTTTTGGTTGGAAAAAAGTAATACAGTCCTGCATAGATACAGCTTCCGACCCTAAGAGGTCGCTAAGTCGCCGAAACTTCGGCTTAAAGTTGAGGAGTGTGTCTGTGAACTAAATAATGAGTCTTGGTGTAGCGGAATATGATCAAAACAGAGCCTCATAGTAATATAATGCATATTATGATCTGTGGGAATGAATGATACATATACAACGTGTAACATAAAGGGTATATACATACCAAGGGCATGGCATCTTTACATGATATCAATCGATATAGGAAGGGATTTTTAATCCTATCTCTTTATTTTAGGAAGTTACGAGAAAAAACACCGCTTATGATAGGCTACTACCATACTAGGCGCACAGAATTTTTGAAGACATTTATCGTGATTTTGGCAAAAAATGTGACGTGTAACGAGTAGTTATTAAGTATGCAGTGTGGTGCACGTTTGTTATGATTTGAATTTAAGAAACACACGGAACCGAAAAGTTTGTATAAATTTTTTGAGTATTTTATTTTGAGTTGAAAACCTTCCGATATCATTTGATATCATGTAAAGATGCCATGCCCTTGGTATGTATATACCCTTTATGTTACACGTTGTATAAGTATGAGTATTTGTATAAATAATAAGTGTGTTTTATATGAATATGTACATAACATTACATAGTGTGGAAGTGCAAGATTTAGTTATACAGGCGAGAACAGGTTGTCCGTTTGGGTGCTTAATTCACAGTTATTAAGACTCAGACAATACCTAAAATACTTTACTTTTCCGTTTATTTACTTATCATACAGGAAAATATCAGGATATCGCTTTACCATCAACGATCGCACCACTGCTTACCATCAGGCGGGAATGCGGTCAAGTGCTAGTTAATAATTATAAAAAAAAAAAATAGTTCTAACCGATCCAATGATTTTGGAATTCCAAAATAGTTAGACTAAACGAACTGTAATCAAGTATTGTCTGACTTTCCTGGTGGCGTAGGCAGCTAAACTGAACCTTCCTGTTAGGTTTGATTTGAAGTTTGGCATCTACTGTTATTTCTAGAAAATCTATCGAGGCCACAGTTTCAAGTACTTCTTTATCTAAAACGATGTTGGGTCCTAGATTGCTAACATTTCGCAATGCGAACTTTTCACTTTTCAATTTACTTTATTTTTTATACATATAAATAAATGTGTTTTAGTTTTGCAAGTACCTAATGGAGAATGATTTTTAATTACTCTTGCATTAACACTAAATACTCGTACCAATAATAATGCAGTATACCACAGGTCATGCAAATAATTATTTATGAAGCCAATCACTCAGACACTATCACTTCAGTCGTATTTGTTGCAAATAAATAAACCAATACCAACGGACGTCGATATGATATGGAAAAGCCCATTGTTGGTATTACAAGTAAGCCACCTCAGAATAGAGAAACAGTATAATAACAATAACAAACTCGTAAGTCACGACCAATCTGCCTAGAATTTAGGTAGTCATATCTATCAAACTGACCAGCACCCCAATCGGCGAACACATTTTTGTCAAATGATTGAGACTAGTTGGGTCGTTTGGACCGAACAGACCAATTAGCGGTCCAAACGATCCCAACTGATCCCAACTAGTCGCAATCATTTGACAAAAATTTGTTCGCCGATTAGGGGGCAGTTTTAACTAAACGATTCTGCAAGCCAGTTGCGTAACACAATATCAGTAGCAATGGGTATCATTTTGACATTTCGACAACATTCATTGCGTTACGTATGTTCTTGACTACATATTTTCGAGCACATGGAGCAATGGATTAGCAATATGATTCAAAATGATTCCAACTGATATCAATAATTTTATAATAATATACTCCGCTCTGAGCTACCGTATGAGCATTGCAACGCCCCAATGCCTCACAAGGCTGTACTTTATAAAATATGCCAATAGGTAGGCCATAACATCGGCCGCCGGCAGAGGTTACCACCCACCAGACAAAGCCTTGCCGTCAAGCGATTTGTCGTGTTCCGGCATGATGTCTGGCGAAGCCGTACGGAGGACGGGTCTGAGCAGTTGTGTTGCGATGTGTGCCGGGTACGATGCGCCTAATGTTGTTGTGTTGAGAGTTTGGTCGTGGAGGGTCTTCAGATCAATCTCCCTTTGGCGCAGCATCGTTGGTCGTGTTGTTGGGTTTAACATTGCATCACCTCGTTCAACTACCATCTTCCTTCCCATTCGCTCAGTTTTTCTGAGTGAATAGGCTCTTAATAAACTAGCGCGCTTTACCATCAACGATCGCATCACTGCTTACCATCAGGCGGGATTGTGGTCAACTGCTAGTTTAAAATTAATAAAAAAAAAAAAACAAAATTGGACTTACCCTTTGCTGTTTACTCTAATTGCTGGCACAGTGTTAAGTGTTGTGTAGTGAGTTCTATGTTGCATTTTCGTGTACTATAATATACTAACAGATATAATTAAATACTTGGATCGTGTGTAAATTAACCGAATAACGCTGCGTCCCGCTAGCGTGCGTTTTCTATCTTCAAAACTTCCGATCTAGTTTCGATATTCAGCTGGATGATCTAGGTATCAACTGAGGGCCCTGTGCTCTGGATTTCAATCAATTACTAAGAATTACTCCGAGTAATAATTTTATTGTGCGCATACGCTTGACCGAACCGATTTTTCAAGTCGAGTCATCCGTCAAATGATATTGACAATTACAACATAATTGACGTTTTGCTCGGCACTGACATGTACCGACATTCGTTTAGAAATGTTCTATTCCAAACAATAGTCTTAGGTAATTAAGATGCTGTTTAAATTCAGAAGGTCGATTACCATAAAAAAAATATAATATCTAGTCGCAATTTCATTCCAGTGACCATTAATGACAAAAATTTGACAGAAACGTTGAAAAATCAGTCTTATGATTAAATAATTAAGATTGAGATTAGACTGTTCTATGAACCTTCTTAAAACTGCAATAATTGCCGCCCTGTTGTGATTGGTTAAATGTATGTGTTATCAACAGAAAGTTGTGTTACTTGACTTGCGTTTAATTTTAAAATCTTCCGTCGCTCTTACAAGTTTCCTGTAATTACGGGCCAATCATATAAGGAGTTCACCTCTGTTTATACCTATAACTGACCTTAGTTTCAATATTTACTATGTTAAAAGACCATTTCGATGCTTAAGTAGTCTGTGAACTACCAGCCAGAAACCAGACAACCCATTATAAACACACTGCGTAGTTATTCTAACCTACTGGCAGTTTCTTAATGATAACTTTAACAAAACCCTAATACTCTAATACCAATAGTTTTGAGCTGAGACCTGAGAATTTGAAGTTAAAAACTTGACAAACTTTTCAGAATTACAAGGTGATCCTTAAATATAACCCCCCAAAATTCATAATTGCTTACGTTTTTTGCATAGAAATTTGAATATCGTGGGCTTTCACCTTAAGTACGGCTAAAGTAGAGTTTGACAAGTTGGCAATTTCAAATTTTTAACTGGGAAACCTGATTTATTTTTCTAAGAATATGTAGACATGTTTTGGCTTTCATTATCGTTGATATGAACTTACGACTAGATATTGAAAGTTTTAATTACGAATTAGACTGTCTGTAGATATTGATTAGACGAAGTATTGTATTTGGCAAAAAGTTTCTGTTGTTTACTGTTCTGAAACGTTGTGCCCGATTGTAAATCTAAAAGAATAAGAATTCAATGTGTTTATGCTGTTAACACTATATGGGATTAAGTCTACCTACCAGCCTTGTTAGGCTTATCATTATATACTCCTAAACTATACTTGTGGCGGCAACGTGCCTACTACAAAAGATTTTAAACAAGATTCAAGTGGACTGTATTTAGGATAGCAATATATTAGAAACTATAAACAAATATATGATAGAATGATGCCTTCGGAGTATATCCCTCTGATCAAAGTGGTACAAGCGACAAATTACTTACGTCAAACCTTCTAACTATAACCTTATAACTTTCTTTGTGGTATCAGTTAATTTAGAGTTCGTTATTCGTTTAGGTCTGGTGGTCTACCAGACCAGATCACGAGAAGGCGCACATTGACACAATTCACTGACAGCTCCCTAACTTTATTAATTTTGAATTTTGAGGCCTAAATTCCCCCGCGGGTTACTTTAAATGCTTAAAACTAATTACATTTTTGTGACCGTTAAGAGATCGTGGGCGTGACTCGCTAGCTTGCCAGTTCGAAAAGAAGTGTGTTCGCTATGCCGTGCGGCGGTCGGCAGGATGCTCACTACTATTCACCGCCGATAAACATAAAATCAGAGGAGACAACAACAATACTAATTATTTTGGGCATTTGTTATAAAATACTTCAAGCAAATTTCTTTACTTATATCTCCGTGTGTGGCTCACAAATAATTTGTGTAGGAGAATAACTTTCTTTGTGGTGTCAGTTAATTAAAGCGTTCAGCCTATTATTTCTAAGCATTAAACTTTTGAATTGTTGATTATTGCGCGAAACTCGAGGAATTATAGTTCTTGAAATTACTGTGTTTGAAATACGAGTACTACGCTTATTCTAAACTTTTCTTTAAAATGGAAGTTGTTTTGAATTGGTTTGGGCAAATATAAAAGCAATTAATTTTAAGGGAAGGAGTTTAATCATAATTTTTAAACTAAATTAATAAAATCGCAATTTTTTATGTTCTTCTACTCTCTTACTCTCTACTCTTTTTTATTTCTGGTTTAGAAAGGTTCCCTGTTCCTTGTAGAGTTTTAATGTAAAGATTGTTCACTGAAGTCAACCTTATTTAGTACAGGCTGACTATAATTGAGCGAGAAACATTCCAACACTTTTTTTAAGTTTAAGTTTAAAACAAGATATCAAATATTTTGTTAAGATTTTTTGAAGAAAACGTCACTGTTAGTTGTTATTGTTATTCTCTTTGGTTCTTTGACTGGAGAGCAGTGGTGGCCCAGTGGTATCGTCCGCGAATTACAAGTTGTAGGTCATAGGTTCTGACCCCGTCAGGCGTGACTTTATTGTTTGCAAACTGAAAATATTCTTTGTTAAAACATAATCTCTCTCGTATTAAGTTAGTATTTAATTTCTTATAAGTATATTAGGTTAAATTGTATTCAGTCACTGGAAGCTATTTTTTAGTCCTCAGTATATAAAAAAAAAAGTTTTTTTCTTGATTCATACTAAGAAAAAACTTTTTTAATACATAATATGCAGGGAAAGCAACTGCGTTCCAATGTGTTTCTTCCATGACACCTTTCACTACATTTTTGCATCTTTTGTATACATAAGAGCCCTCCACTTGTGGGAACTTTTACCCAGAACTCCTCTGGGCACCCATAATAAACTCAAACATAACAACAGCATGCGGTAAACTTATCTAGATACAGTGCAATATTCAGAGTTAGCTTATCAGAGTATTCAGGCTAGTATATATACTAGCCTGTAGCCTAGTGAGTAAACCGCAGATATAATGCCGAACAATAACTGCCGATAAAGCAATCTAGGTCTATTAGTTAGATAAACGTTTGTTAATACAATATGGGAGGGGGAAGTAAGACAAAACACTGGATATTTTTATGTAGCTTTGTTTTAGGATATATACTAGTATTAAGCTACAAGTTTCCAGTTTAAGCTGACTTCTGACTCTGCGAAAACTCATACAATGCGTTGCCAGTTGTAAATGATCTCGCATTGTTAGATTTGTCATCGTATCGTTTTTTCATTAATATCTAAATAAAATAAAATTTGTCCATTAATAAATGTTGATTACAATGTTAGTAAACATATCAGGTACGTATATATCTCGTATATGTACTTGCATTACAAAACGCTTGTCTTACCTAAAGGATTAACTAGTTATGTTACTTAAACATAACTGGCTAAGTGTTGTTTGCGTCTGTTGCCAACTATCGAGTACAAATCCAGATTCCGGGCTTATTGCTCAGGTGATAAAAAACCCAAGAACGCTTTTCATGGCGCTTTTCATTTCAACCGAATGCAGAACAGTAGCGTTTGTGACTCCTAGACTAACGAGATATTTATACTTCATCCTTACTAATAATATAAATCGGAAAATGATTTTATTTTTTTGTTCTGCTTTCACGACGTAACTACTAAACCGATTAGTTTGAAATTTTGCAGACATAAAGTTAGAAGTCCGGATTAAATAATAAGGTACTTTTTATCGCGGAAAAAAATGATATTTCTGAGGGAAATCTAAAACGCGCTATATAACCGAATTCCACGCGGGTGAAGCCACGGTCGGAAAGCTAGAAGAAGTAACAAATAAATGATCGATTAATTACAGAAAGATATGCATACAAAAAAAGTTAATGTAAATTATTTATCTCCACTAACTACATTCTTATACAGAGTGGTGCTGACAATACGACAATAAAAGACGAACAATGCTGGTTTATGGGAATAATTCTAAACCATAGAAAAAAACCTAGCATCAAAAATAAAATTTCAAACAAACTAAATCGCACAAAAATGCAAACGGAATAGAACATCCTTTAAAAATATTGGTTCACTGACCTCCGATCGGTGACAGCGCGATCCTGTATCGACTTCCTTTTATCGCGCCATTATTATAAAAGTTTGGTACCGCAGGATGCGGCGGCCATTAACCTGTAAGCGCTTCCTTATGGAAAATGTGAAAAACGAAAAATAATTTCCTGTGAATAAACTAATGGACATATTTATTTGATTTTTATAGGTAGACTGAGAATGTGTTGAGGTACACGATGTTTAATTTATTGTCGTATTGTCAGCACAATTCTGTATATAAATATTGACAAGTATCTGGTATGGAGATCTGGAGTTAAACTAAACCTAGGCCTGTACATTAAACAAATGCAAGAACAAAATTTCCTTCTGAACACGCTCGTTCAATCATATACCTCATTCATTGCTTTCTATCACGCGTGATCAGTTTGAGGAAATAATAGAAATAAAATGACAGTCACAAGCACAGTACAGGTATAGTGAACAGCTGCACAGCATCATGCCGAGTGGAGTGGTCATTCGGTATTATGCTGTGCTATGGGAGACCTTATGATCGCTGCTGATTTTCAGAGTCGGCTTGCGGAATCTAAATCAAATTGCATGTGATATGTAATGGAAGGCCAGCTTTTTACCATCAACATACAATAAGCCAACATTACACTCCAATTTTCTCTCCATAATGAACTGGTCATATTTCATATTAATTAGAAAATCATACATGAAATATAAAAATCGCTAGTTAACTTTAATAGCGCTGTAAAACAACCAGCTCATAAACGTGGTCTTAAAAGTCAGAAAAAAATACATTTGGTATATTTATTACAAGTTGTTATTTACTTCTAATCCTTTATTTTTTTAATATAAACTACGCTGCGGAGTACGTTTTTTTCATGTGAGTTGTCACGCGACAATACATTACTTTTTTTGTTTGAGAACTTATATTTATGTATAGTTTTTATGCGACTTTTGACTTCTTGGGGTTTTTCCACTTTATATTTGTTTTGTCTGAGGTGAATGTTCAGAACTTTATGCTATCTTCTTTATATAACAAGATAAAGAAAGCGTATCGTTATGAGGAGTCTCAATGATGAATAGTCGATGCTAAATAGTTCTATAATTAGTATGTTGCTGAGCACAGCACTTAAATATTTAAATAACACTTATTTTCGATAAACACTTAGAATTCTGTGTACAATAAATTAACGATTTTAGAAGGAAGTCTAGGCGGAGTGCGGTGTGTCTACGTTGCTACTGCATTATGGTATGGTCTTGAAAACTGGATACTGCACGCGTAACTGCTCTGTGCACTACCTGTGATCCTACAGCGCGTTACCCACGAATGTTGTCTTGCCTTTCGAAGGCCGTCTTCTTACTGAGCATATGCGAGCACCCGTTATGCACACCGTAAAACTAAGCATGGTAACCTCCTTAACATAAAAGTACCCAGAACAGAGAATCAGAAAGACCTTACCCAAAACGTAGCGTAGAAATATAATTTGTATGTATGGCCTACAAATAATATCCACATAATTATATTAACCTAACATATGTACGGATGACAGCAGGTCAAGCTACCCCAAACTGCCAGATATACCCAATCAACATTGAGCCTTAAGGGCCTTACTCTCATTAGTAGCGAAAAATGGTCACTTTAGGAAGCTAATTTCTATTTAACGGCTTGGTTTTGAGATTTGAAAAAATATATCTTGTCTATTGATTCATGTACAACATTTACTAAAGATGATTTTTTCGTAGGACTTTGCCTTTTACCTTAAAAAAATATTTACCAAAACGCTATTTTTGGCTAATATTCGTTATTACTTCTAAACGGCATTGATGTGTGGAAATATTTTTACACTGGAAAATTTGTGGTTAGAGGTACTACAGATATGCCACAGCGTATTTGAATCCATCAAAATTTGCCAAGAAAATATCCTTATTTTGAGAAACAGGTTTAGAGATGCTCTGCGCGGGCGCGGGCGGCAGTCGTGCGTTAGCATTCAGACGGGAGGGTTGTGTCGTTCGCTGCTCTGCTCCGGCTATCGCCGACTACGCGTGTTTGCCTGTCTGAGTGCAAATATTTACGAGCGAATCGTGTCAGTGTACGTTCATAGATTAGCTCGCAAATGAGAATTGTAGGTGCATCTGGTGGCGTAAGTATCTATCTACCTATACTCTTGTATTTATACCTATATATTACTGTATTTTTCTTTATGATTACTATTAGCTTTTCTATTTTTCTATTACAATTGAAGTTAAATAATTACGAATTGTTCCAGGACATCTAGAAAGAAATCATTAGACCTGAAAGGCAATAATCCGACTACATCTGCTGATAATATAGAAGACTCTATTCAGGTAAGTAAACACTCGCAATTCGATTATAATTAATAGGTTTGTAATTGCCTATATACGTTATAGCAACCAATAGTTCGATAGTTTATATTGACAGTTGCATAAAAGTTCACATAAGTAATTTGTAAGGAGATTTAAAAATAAAAACCTTATTAGAAATTTACGTAACTTGAAAATGTGATTTTTTGTTTATGGTGATATAAACCAAAAATTAGAGCTCAATTAAGGGTTTTGATGTAAAAACAGTTTTACAAAAAGTTTTGAGTTGATAGGACTTTTAGTTTTCGAGATATTAGCAAAAATGTGTAATAAAAACTCTTACTTAACTTCGATTATTTTATTTCTATAAGTAATAGTTTAAAGTAACCGAAGCCTATGGACGCAAGTTGGCGGGCTTGGAATGTCACAGTTATCAGTAAATTTTTTTGACGTCCTCCGTGGCGCAGCGGTCAACACGCCTGCCTGCGATGTGGAGGCCCCGGGTTCGATTCCCGACCAGGTCATAATGGCAAACGATCTTTTGATGATTGGCCTGGGTCTTGGATGTTTATCTATATATGTATCTATTATAAATATAGTATCGTTGAGTTAGTATGCCATAACATAAGTCTCGAACTTACTTTGGGGCTAGCTCAATCTGTGTGATTTGTCCGTATATATTTATTTATTTTCTGTTTTTCACAAATAATATTGTAATAACATTTTTCGACTTACAGATGGAAAGATATATACCTCTTCGCTCATTATATATGGGTATTGGTCGTCTAGTGTACGCAACCTCTAGTCTTTCTATTAATTCCTTGACAAAAATGTCTAACAATGTTGCTAGGGTTAATTAAAATGTATGTCATATCTTTTTTTTAGCTCAAAATATCACCAAAACCTCAACAAATCTCAAGCTGTTTCATCGAAGGGCGCCGCATAGTTAATATTGCTTACTTTTATTCAAAACTAAAGAAAATTGCCAAGCACGGAGAATTATAGACTGTGGTTTAGAATCTATGGATATTGTTGGAGAACGACAAGTGGGACTACATTCCCTATTTATTTTTAAATGCCGTATGTGTATGGAAACATTTTGCATATCCTACAGAAATCAATATCAGCTGTGCAGTTGTAGGAACAATAGAAATAGACTGTGGCCATTCTCAACTGCAAGAACTTTCTGCAGCTTTAGATTTGCCTATAATCTCGCATGTAATTTATCGGATCGAAGAATTAAAATTTACAGATTTTAAAATAACTCGTGTTTTATTTGAAACCTCATTACGACGGAGTACATTCAATCCGACATCACTGACATAGTATAAATAAGGTACTATGTCGTCATGAAAAACGGCCGAAACTACGCGCTTTATAATCTCATGGCATCTATTTAAAGCACGGTTAGTGCAGTGGTTAAGCTATTGACTGCTGCGCTGCGTGTCGCGGGTTCGATTCCCGCGAATATTCAGAACTTGTCCTACAAGTAGTTGTCCCGGGTCTGGCTGTTTGTGTCTGTGAATTTATATTTTTGTAAACGCACCCACGATATAAGTAATTCCTAGTGTGGGAGCACGTTTTTTTTTAAATAAAAATATCATAAAGTGCCTAGTGCGAGTTTGTTTTACGTTAACGCGATGAACTCGTTTATGTTCAACTCGTTCATGTTTATGTATCGGTCAACTGGGGACCTACTAGTGTATGCCACTCACTTGTGGGGCGAGGCCCTCGAGAAAAATGGGGAAGCGATTGCCGTCTCCCTTGATGTCTCGAAGGCCTTCGACCGGGTATGGCACGCTGGCCTTTTGAGTAAGCTTCCAGCGTACGGCATTTCCGCTGGCCTGACTGGCTGGGTAAAAGACTTCCTGACTGAACGGTCCCTCCGAGTTGTTGTCGACGGATGCTCATCTGAGCCCATGTCGACCAATGCCGGTGTTCCTCAGGGGTCTGTTCTCTCTGCAACTCTGTTCCTGCTGCATATTAATGATCTGCTGATGCCCGGTATCTATGGGTATGCAGATGACAGCACAGTTGTGGAGAGATACCTGCCGGAAGCTCGGGCTAGTAAGGAAACAATCCGGTCCGAAAGAGAGGCCATGGTAGAGCGTGTGAGTGCTGCACTGCAGGCAGTCTCCGAATGGGGCAATGCCAATCTTGTAGCATTCAATGCCGCCAAAAGACAGGCGTGTCTTTTCACCGCCAAAAGGAGCCCGTTCACCTTGGCTCCTGCTTTTCAGAATGTATCCTTGGAGTGTACCGACCGCCTTCAGCTTTTGGGAGTTGAGATTTCCTCGAGCCTTAACTTTGGGCGGTTCATTGAGTCCAAGGCCAGGGTGGCTGCCAGAAAACTAGGCGTCATCGCGAAGGTCCGGCGGTACTTCACACCTGGGCAGCTTCTAATTTTATACAAAGCACAGGTCCGTTCGTGTGTGGAGTACTGCAGCCACATTTGGGCTGTTGCTGCGAAATGTCACCTTGCCACTTTGGATTCGGTGGAGAGGCGTGCGAGGAGGCTGATTGGCGACCCAGACTTAACTCGAAACGGTCTCCAAAGCCTGGAGCACAGGCGTAGAGTAGCCAGCCTTTCGGTCTTCTATAGGATGCATTCTGGTGAGTGTGCAAGGGAATTGCATGATTTAATTCCCCCATCTCCGTTCCATCATCGGACGACCCGTCGTACGGCGAGTTTCCACCCTTACGTTGTTGACACCACTGCGATCCGGACGAAGCGTTTTGCTTCCTCCTTTATACCGTGTACATCGAGGGACTGGAACTATTTGCCGGCGTCGGTGTTTCCGTCACATTACAATTTGAGTGTCTTCAAGGCTAGAGTGAATAGGCTCTTAATAAACTAGCGCGCTTTACCATCAACGATCGCGTCACTGCTTACCATCAGGCGGGATTGCGGTCAAGCGCTAGTTTATAATTTATAAAAAAAAAAAAAAATGTTATTTGCACTAGTAATACCACTAGTAATTAATTCAAGGACACTTGCAAAGACATGATGCCATTACGGTCTTACTATACAGTATGTTAAGAAAACCCTGTCCGACCCGTGAAGGTGTTGTTAGGTATCCGATAACTGATTCTACTAATGGATACAAAACCGGGCTAAACTTAAAAAAAATCCCCCTATAAAAATAAATATTATTTCGGAAAAAAAAAGAGGTAACTTAATAAATGTGCGTTAAGCAACCTTGCGCGGGCGGCGGGCGGCAGGGCACGCGGCACGTGGTCGCATTACTATTCGCTCATAAGAATACCGGTGTTGTCACTTTTTTTAAAATGACCAAATTTCGGGGAACTTGGAATTAATTCGCGGGAAAAAAGATTATTTCCAAATTCATTTGTTTTGGTACTATGATGATTACGTAAAATTTTATATTATATTTGGTCATGTGTTTACCTAACCTTTATTATCCTTATGGGTCGGACAGGGTTTTCTTAACATACTGTAGATACTCATATACTGAAAAGTAGTGAAAAAAAAATCAAATATGTTGAATCGATAGATATTACCATCTACCATTAATTTTTTTATTAATGTTATGATATATTATAAAGTGTGGGTACTTGTTTTACAAATGTCTGTCAGTCTGCGATCGGCCATTAAACTGTCTAACGAGCACTCCTTGATTTTATTCAAACATTGATCAAGAATACTACAAATATATTATAGTACGATATTACCATTTATCAATACAAAATATACATTTATCGGTCTTGCATCCATACCCCCGTCTGAAATCGTAGACACAAATCGCGACCTACACGCGGCTTGTCTGCATCTCTGGGTATTCTTTGATTGTCGTTTTAGTTTAGCGCGCCACCGCGCGCATTTTACGAATTCGGGAGTACGGCGTTTAGCTCCGTCCACATGCACAAGGTCATTGAGGCTACTATACACCTTAATCCTTTAGAGATAAAGTTGAAAATCTAATGAGGAAATCTGACAGATTGTAGTGGCTTAATGTGATGTCGTCTGTAGGTAAGTGTTCCTTTATCTGTAAACACTAACCTACAAAAATACACACACAATACGTTTATTACCATATTGTAAAAAAAAATACGTGTCCCAAGAATAAGCAAATCTATATTAATCTATACTAATATATAAAGCTGAAGAGTATTTTGTTTGAACGCGCTAATTTCAGGAACTACTGGTTCGATTTGAAAATTTCTTGCGTTGGATAGTCCATTAATCCAGGAAGGCTTTAGGCTATATATGCTGTATCTGACATCGTAACGCAAACTTCGCGAAAAGGTTAGACTGCATGCCACTAATAAAATTATGATAGTCATTTATGTCGTTACTGAGCGGTTACAGAATTCAGAGTGTTTTAAAAAACTGTCGACTCGGCCTTTGAACGTTGCAAGCGTGCCGCAGTGCGGGTTTGTAGGTATGACATTGATAGAGTTCTCATCGGGGAATGAGAACTCTATTAAATCAGCTGATAAGATAGTTTTTCGAGTTTTGTTTTCATTGTGCTTTTTTGTGTAATTAGCGGATTAATTAAGTTTTACTTTAAAATCTTATTGGGTTATAAAAGTATAGCAATTATGAACTGTCTAAAGTGAAAAAACTGCATATTATTATTTATTAATCAGATACACCCTTTATAACATCACGCTGCGACCAATAGAAGTGGAGCATAACTAACTCAACGCAAACGAAGTCGCTGGCGGCTGCTATTTATAAATAATTTGTTTTCTGTAAGTTGGTTAGCAATAATACCAGTCATTGTGTTGATCATTGTACAAATTGTCTTCATATCTATGTTCTATAAATTTTACAATGTGTACATAATTCTCAGTGGTAGGCCATAACATCGACTGCCCTCAGAAGTTACCACCCACCACACAAAGTCTTGCCGCCAAGTGATTAGTCCTATTCCGGCATGAGGTCTGGATGTGAGGACGGGTCTGAGCATATATGTTGCGATGTGTGCCGGGTACGATGCGCCAAATGTTATTGTGTCGGGAGTTGGTCATGGAGTGATTCCAAATCAATCTCCCTCTGACGCTGCATCGTTGGTCGTGTTGTTGGGTTTAATATTGCATCACCTCGCTCAACTGCCTTCTTCCTTCCTATTCACTCAGTTTTTTGAGTGAATATTCTTTTAATAAACTGCACCTTATGATCAACGATTGCATGACTGCTTACCATCAGGCGGGATTGAGGTCAAGCACAGGTTTATAATTATAAAAAAAGAATATTCTATTCTAGGTTTGCACAAACACTTTTACAAGTGAGTAATGTTTTTTAAAACACTATGAGTTCGACGTTAACTATCTGACTACTCTGAAAAGAAAGGTCGAAACAAACTCAGAGGTCACAATCTTATTTAAAGTCTGATTGCAATGGGTAACGTTTTTATGTAAATAAATCCGAAGATATACTATGTTTAAGTCTCATATACAAAAAAAAAAAACACTATAAAACTGTAATTACATCTTATTTCAAATACACGTGTATAGTCCAATCCACAAAAATATTAATAGGATTTTAGGTTAAAGAAAATTCTCAATAACAATCCGGATTTGGAACTGTGCCCAGTAAATGTTAATATTCTTTGTCTCATAATCCACATGAAGTGTAAAAACAACATTACGAACCAACGTCTGAATTCGAGAGGCCTCCAAACTACATGGAAATTTGGCAGTTCAGTTGCATGTGCTCAAAGCTAGAGGCTGGAGTTGTGGGAACTAGATTATATTTTCTAAATTATGTTAAGGTAGGCTTTTGATGCTAAATTGAGGATGGCGTGAATACGTTACTTAGTTTCTGGTTACTTAAGACCTTCTTTAAGCAACTGCACTGCCATCGGAGATTTTTTTTGTTTACTTTTTATGTACACACATAATATATTAGCAGATAAGAGAAAATGGTACAGAAAATGGCATAGAGGCGATACTCATTTCAAAATATTTTAATCAGATTTTTTTTAAATGTTCCAGAATACGCCATATATGGGGGGCATGCCAAAAAAAAAAAACTAAATACTGAAAAATTATATTATTTATTACTAATGTCTATCTTTTCAAAGTATTCACCCTCGGCATGTATACACTTATCCATACGTTAAAACTATCTGGAAAATACCTCTGCCCACTCCTTTTCAGATACCCCTGAAATTTCCAAAGTATATCCAGCTCGTGCATCTTCCTTGTTCTCGAATCTCCTACCTTTAAACTTTCTTTAATTTTAGGGAATAGGTAAAAAGCACAAGGAGCTAAGTCAGGGGAATATGGTAGGTGAGGCAGAATATGCACATTGTTTTAATTAAAAAAGTCAAGTGTTCTGGCGGACGTGTGAGCCGAGGTGCTGTCGTGATGCCAAAGAAGGTGCCGGACTCCTGACTTCGATCGCTTGTCACGGCATGCTGATAAAACGGCTGAGAAACAGACTGACTATGTGTCAGTCTGATTCTCAGCCGTTTTTCACTCAGAATTAACTGCTTTTTGATCTTCGAGTACCACAGTTGCGAAAAAACGAGACGATCATTTGTTTCTCTTAGCTGTGCGCACGGCGACATTTTGTCGGCGTTCGTTCATCTTGCAAAGCACCATACAATTGATTGTCGTTTTGTTTCGGGATAATAATTATACAGCCATGTTTCGACATCGGCAAGTATATCGTATACATTTTTTTTCTTGTCTCCGTCAAATTTCTCAATCGTAAATCGGCACCAATCTACCCGGCGGTCTTTCTGGTCGTCGGTCAGTTTGTGCGGTACCCATCTTGAACAACGCTTCCGAAGAGAAAGGTGATCATGGATAATGATTTTCAGCGCGCTGATCCAATACCCAGTTCTCGATTAAGCCTTACGTATGTAATTCGGCGGTTTTCAACCGCTTCAACGTTTTCTGGAGTGACTGCTGTTAGCGCGCGATCCGATCTCGCTTCATCTTCAAAGCTTCCCCTCCTACTCTTGAACTCAGCAAACCAATGAAAAACTGGTGCTCGTGAACAAGCAGATTCACCAAAAGTAGCCACACACACTTCAAAACATTATTGTAGTTTTAAACCTTTTTTATAATCAAAGTAAATCATAGCGCAAAAATCACGTCAACTGAGTTCCATTCTTGCGAGAAAATTCCTGCCAAATTCTTTCAAAAATGAGCCTGTTAAAAGAAAAAGGAAATTAATTCAAGTATGTTCCATATTTAAATTTATCAATAAATAAGCAGTGTTTACGATGGTATATTACTTGCCAGTATCAAATTATTGAGTAAAGAGTATCTAAAAACTTTTGGCACGCCCCTCGTAAAAAAGTAAAGGACACAAAAAATAACACATAAAGTCAAAAACAATTCTCAAAACGAAACGAAATTTACGAAACATATAAACATTGTATATATTATGTTAATGTTTTCATAAATTTCGTTTACTATCAAACTAAAAACAAACTCAAAAGAATATCAAACTTATTATAAAATTATTTTTAACTTTTTAGTTTGATATTCTTTAAAAGCATGTTTTTTTTAGTTTTTTAAGCTATATTTATTTTCAAATTTTTAGTTCGATATTCTTTTTTTAAATAATATACGGATAACACGAACGGTTAAGTGGTGCTCATTCGTTTTTACCAAACTTTTCTTGATCTCCAACAGACAGAATAGCAAGTGCTAAAATATTAAATATTAAATATTCGTAATGAAGCAATTCCCAAGTAACTAAATCTTAACTAAATACTTTGCCTGCACAAATTAATGTAAGGCAAGGTTGAAAACATTTTGAAAATCTGATTCCCTGGCTCGCTTTCAAATAATTAATTCTGTACTAGTTGTTGATACTGATATTCCAACGTATCAAAATCTAAGGCTGTAATCTGTTTGTCTCAAACATTAACCATGCACGACTCAGAAATTAACATTCCTTCCTAACTTATCATAGGGAAACGAGTTACCGATGCTATCTGTTACCATCTGTGATAACTATT
This sequence comes from Sesamia inferens, assembly GCA_037179545.1. NCBI lineage: Eukaryota > Metazoa > Arthropoda > Insecta > Lepidoptera > Noctuidae > Sesamia > Sesamia inferens. The sequence goes on along the minus strand of CM073929.1, from coordinate 8,167,493 downwards.
TAGAGTTGCAGCGTCACAAAGAAATGGTAAAGTTTTTCAGAATCATTTACAGTTAGATTTACGAATAAAATCTTAGCATTTGCCGGAATAAAACATTTTTTTTTCGGCGTGGCCGGGAGTACAACCCACGATCGCTGAATCCGAACGTGCCTAAGACCGCTAGACCAAAGAACGTATTGAAAACGGTGAGACATTTTACAGTAATGAGCCGCTCACTCGTAGTCGAAAGAGTTAAGAGACGGACAAACAAACAAGCAAGCAAGCAAACATTCAAGTGAAGCTAATAAAAAGCATGTAAAAACCAGACATTCTTTAAATTTCGTTTCAATTATGTTTAGAATCCAGACCGAGATAATTTAACGTGATCGTTAAATCTAGCTGTAACTTAACTATAGATTTTCAGAGTTAAATAACTTGCAATTTCTTATCTAGATATGCTACCGTCGTACCAAATTAGAGCGAAGCTCATTCAGGCGTTACAATGCGATAGACTGCCTTATATCTTGCTCAAATAATACATTACTTATAGGTAGGTTCAGATATATGTATATATGTGTATAAGTTAAGCAAGTGTATTATTAATATGACACACAATACCTACCTACCTAAATTAAGTTAGGCCTTGTTTTCATCTATTTATTTAATACTTTAGTGTTGCAATTCTTCGGGCTATGTCGGCTACTCTCCTTCTTCTGCGGATGTCCTCATTCCTGATTCGATCGCGCAGTAAAACCCTAAGCATAGCCCTCTCCATTGCCCTTTTGCCTTCTTATAAGGCCCATTGATTGGCATCACTGAAGTGGCAGTGGGCCGATGCCCAATGGGGCCGACGGGTTCTCGAGTGGCGACGTAGCGTGGGTAGGCCCCCGACAAGGTGGACCGACGACCTGGTGAAGGTCGCGGGAAACCGCTGGATGCGCGAGGCGCAGGACCGGTCGTCGAGGAGAGCCTTGGGGAAGGCCTATGTCCAGCAGTGGACGTTTTCGGCTGAAATGATGATGATGGTGATGATGATTTAATACTATAAGCACAGATTATGTGAGGAAGAAAGAAGATGAATAAAGTACATATGTTATTTGCGGCAAATTCACACTGAGCATCGGTGGCCTAGTGATATTGACCGCTACTTGTAAGTTGTAGGTAGTAGGTTCAAACCCCTACAGGTGCTTCACTCTGTGTTAATTATTCCATCACCACTGCTCTCAAAACGACAAAAGCAGGCAGTAGGCCGGCTCGGTGGTAGGCCATAACATCGGCCGCCGGCAGAAGTTACCACCCACCAGACAAAGCCTTGCCGCCAAGCGATTTGTCGTGTTCCAGCATGATGTCTGGTGAAACCGTATGGAGGACGGGTCTGAGCAGTTGTGTTGCGATGTGTGCCGGGTACGATGCGCCTAATATTGTTGTGTTGGGAGTTTGGTTGTGGAGGGTCTTCAGATCAATCTCCCTTTGTCGCAGCATCGTTGGTCGTGTTGTTGGGATTAACATTGCATCACCTCGCTCAACTGCCGTCTTTCTTCTTATTCGCTCAGTTTTTCTGAGTGAATAGGCTCTTAATAAACTAGCGCGCTTTACCATCAACGGTCGCATCACTGCTTACCATCAGGCGGGATTGCGGTCAAGCGCTAGTTTATAATAATTGCCAACATCGTGAGGGAACCGGCACGTCATAGAAGCAAAAACTTCGAAAACATGTGACATCTACAAACCCACACTGGGTCGGCGTGGAAGATTACGGCCGACTCCCTCAACCTGAGAGGAAGCCTGTGTCTCAGGAGTGGGAACATTACAGGCTTATTATGTATGTACGTACAGAGACTCAAAAAAAACTATAAAAGTACAAAGATAAAAAAAAATATAGTGGAAAAACAAGCATCACAGTTTTCCGCAATGACCGGTCTTTCTTCTGTCCGCATCTACTTAAAATATACTAATAGTTAAACTAAAACAAGTAATTTAAACAATGGCTTAAGCATTAACGTTGTAATGAACCAGCCAATTTCTTACGAGTATAGTGGCAAACTTTTACTTTTAAAGATGAAGGGTTGGTTGGCATCCTGATTTCATAAGGGAGCATTGATAGAGTGATACAGAGGGAACGAAAAAGGAAGAGTAAATGAAGTCAATGCGGTATGTGGGATATTAAACGAGACGACTGCGTGACAAACATACTTTCCTGCCGATCGATTCTGTAAATTTTGAATAGCCGGGCTCAGAGTGAGCCGTCAATAGTGCGAATCACTAGTATTAGTTGGAATGTCAGTTCACTCCACACTCACTTTACTTAAGTGTTCACGATGAGATTTGAGGTTAGAAAAAAGGACTGTTATTGTGGTCGGCTCAAATGTAGATATTAAATATACCTAAGCTAGATAGCTCTCTGCGCTGACGAAACAACCATTTTACAAGCAAGATTGAAAATGGGCCTTACTGGAAGGCTTAGAGTCACCTAAAGAGCAACGGAGAGGGTTATGCCTGGAATTTCTCTACGTGACCGAATCAATGACGTGATCCGCAGAGGAACTAAAGTGACTGACATAGCCCGAAGCTTTGCCAAACTTAATTAATAGAGCAGATTGCTAGCAGAACAGATGGGCGATGGGGCCGAGTGGCTCCGGAGTTTCAAAAGTGTACCGGAATCTCAAATAAATAAATTTGTTTGTAAAAATTAAAACAGGTCTTCACAAAATACGGGCCTCAACATCAGAAACTTATATTCACTATAGCTCAAATGTCGACGGGCAACACGCGCGTGCGATTTTACCGACATGCTTCTTTCAACATAAGCCGCCGGATTGTTTCAGCGGGCTGTGTCGGCGGGTCGGCTTTGGTGTGTAGAGTGCTTTAGTACACATTTTGTTTCTAAAATTTAGAATCTCTGTCTGTCTGCTTCTTATTTTCATTCTGACTAATTTTCTAATCATCTACTTTGATTCCCCCATAAATAACAAAGACTCCGCTCAAAAAATTGAAAACCCATAGAATACAATAAATTTGTTTTTCGACATGCACGGAAATGAAGTTACGGGCATATGTACCTATACGTAAATAACATAGTCGTGTGACAATATTAGTTGCCATACTGCCCCGAAACGGCTTGACCGAGTCTGATCAGATCTGAGAATCGGATACTAATTTTTCATATCCCTAAGTGACAAGGGTTGACAGCCCATATTTTTTTTTATAATGTGGTAATAATAAATTGCTTCAATTTCACCCTTCTACGTTCAACCCCTGTTTTATAATCGTGAGTCTAATAAAATATTCCTAGAAATAATCTAGGTATATGGCAAAACAACGTTAGCTGGGTGAGCTAGTCTCGTCATAAATACCACCACAAACTCATTTACCACAGAAAAGTAAACAAGTGAGCAACTAAATAACTTTATAGGTACTGTATGAATATTATTACAAGCTCTAAAAATTGAACACATACGAAGCTTTAATAAAACAGTTACATGCAACATTATAACCCTCACAACAATGTACGTTCTATAATTGCCTGCCTATGGCCCAAGTGCAGTAAAACTTGGCCGATATATTCATTGTTCTCATGCTAAGTATGTATAAACGTATCCAGTTATATGGGACGCTCTCGTAAAAGCGATCGGAATGGGAAATGTATGGAAGTTTGTGACTGTTTGGTTATATTGTAAGATTTAATCGTATGTAGATGACCTCGCAGCTTTATCACTTTATAGCGTAAGCAGAGTAGCCTGCGAAACTCGGTGCCGGTTTGAGGTTACAGGTTGTGTGTTAAACAAAATAACCGGTATGTAAAATATACATATATAAAAAAAAAAAAAAATAGGATTATATTTTTTTTTTTTTTTTTTTTATAAATTATAAACCAGCGCTTGACCGCAATCCCGCCTGATGGTAAGCAGTGACGCGATCGTTGATAGTAAAGCGCGCTAGTTTATTAAGAGCCTATTCACTCTAGCCTTGAAGACACTCAAATCGTAATGTGACGGAAACACCGACGCCGGCAAATTGTTCCAGTCCCTCGATGTACGCGGTATAAAGGAGGAAGCAAAACGCTTCGTCCGGATCGCAGTGGTGTCAACAACGTAAGGGTGGAAACTCGCCGTACGACGGGTCGTCCGATGATGGAACGGAGATGGAGGAATTAAATCATGCAATTCCCTTGCACACTCACCAGAATGCATCCTATAGAAGACCGAAAGGCTGGCCACTCTACGCCTGTGATCCAGGCTTTGGAGACCGTTTCGAGTTAAGTCTGGGTCGCCAATCAGCCTCTTCGCACGCCTCTCCACCGAATCCAAAGTGGCAAGGTGACATTTCGCAGCACCAGCCACTTCTCTTCGCGCCCCCGCGCCGTGTGGTGTGAAGTTAATACGCTCCGGTTATATTTACGAATATCGTGTTCCGATCAGTTCCGGCTGGTGTTTTTCTTTCTAGGATTGTTCAATTTGTGTCTAGTTTTGGTATCGTAAGTTTATTTTTAGTGTTTGTTTTGTAATTACTGTAAATCAATCAATCTCGGTGAGTACATTTATTTTCTTTTTTGTGAGGGTAACGTAATTTTTTTTTCTTCTCTTCTCACTAGTTTTATTTTCTTTTAGTTAAGTTAGATTTGTTTTCTTGTTTATTAATTACTTATGTCGACTTACAATGATGACCCGCCTGATCGTGGTGGAGATATTTTTCGTAGAAATAACAAAACACTTAGGTCGCCGCCAACGCAGACGGCTAAGCGTCTATTTTGTGAAATGTCTCCGACCGACAAATTAGTAGATGATAGGTCGAAACGCTTACAAATAGCTCCTAATTCTCCAGAACAGTCCTCGCCTACATTAAATATGTCCAATAGTAACAGTGATAGTTATTACGATTTGGTTTCGGAGGCGTCTGTGTACCTGTCCAAAATAAACGAACTGGTTAACGATAACGGTTCTCGTATAAATGTCGCGAATAAATCATCTATTATGGATATGACTCAACGAGTTACAAGTATCGTGTCTTTGTTAGCTTTAAAATCTTCGTGTAACGAAACAAAGCTTGCTAATACCGAGCGCGAATTAGAAATAATCAAATTAAAATCCGGCGTTAAAACCGTTAATGAGGACAATAAAATGTCGTACGCAGATTCTTTGAAACTGCGGTTGCCTAAAGTGGCCCCGGCTATTGAATCTAGAGTGCCTCTGCCTTGTGTCGTCGCCTATCCGACCCAGGAGCGATCAGCTGACTATGCGTCATCGTCCGCCACTAAACAAGCTCTTATGAAAGCGATTAGACCGAGTGACGATGGGTTTCAAATAGTCGGTATTAAAAAAACCGCCAAATCGGGAGTTGTACTACGGGTGGCTAATCAAAACCAATTAAAAAGATTAGAATCGGTAGACGCTATAAAGGCTGCCGGTCTCCGCTTAGAAAAACCAAAGGGTCGCCGCCCCCGTCTATTAGTTAAGGACATTCCCGCCTCAATGGAAGACAAAAATTTTTTGCAAGCTATATACCGCCAAAACATTAAAAATGAGTTGCCAATAAAAGAAGACGATTTTATTAAATCCACAAAAATAGTCCGTAGGCGTTCTACCGATACCGGTCGGAAATGGATAGGCATAGAAATTGAACCTGCGGTACGTAAACATCTTGTGACTACCAAGGATAAATTATTTATTGACTGGGCCACTTGCCGTTTTGTTGATGATATCGAGGTAGTTCGTTGCGCGTATTGTCAACAATTCGGTCATGTTAAAAAGCATTGCGCTAATAAATCACCAACCTGCGCTGTCTGTTCCGAGGCTCATGAAACCAATGTTTGCCCGCATAAGGGCGATTCGAATTTTACCCCGGTTTGCGCGGCGTGTAAACGATTTAAAAAACCCTATGATCATAGATGCGGGTCGGACCAGTGCGGTACCTATAAATTAAAACTCGAACAACTTATCCTACATACTAATTACTAATTAAGATGGATAGGTTAAAAATAGGGCAATTAAACCTTCACAACGATAAGGTGGCGACATCAGAGTTAGATAAATTAATTATTGACTACAACTTAGACCTTGTACTCATTCAAGAACAATATCAAAACTCACGTTTACGTCACAGGGTAGTTCAACTGGATTGCAGGGCACGAGCCGGAATTTATGTTGCGCGGTCTTCTGACTTTACGGTAACGTCTTTACGTGACCTCATGACGCCACACTGTGCGGTTGCCGAAGTATCATCAGCTTCTTTTAAAGTATTCGTTGTAAGCTGTTACTTTCAATATTCAGATCCTGTTACTCCTCATATACATAATCTCCGTCATGTCTTGCGGTCACTCGCGGGCTGCAAAGTTATCGTTGGCGCGGATGTCAACGCGTCATCGTCTCTGTGGTATGGCAAGGTTCGGGCCACCGATACCGAACGACGCTGCGCTGTTGAGGATTTCATTGCTGAGATGAACCTATCGATTCATAATACCCCTGATGCACCACCTACTTTCTGCAGCCAAATGGGCGAATCTTGTATTGACGTCACACTTTCAAGTGCCGACGTACGTTTGGACAGGTGGCGTGTCCTACCGGACGCGTCTTGTAGTGATCATCGCCTGATCGTGTACGAATTTGTTCCTGGTTATATTCAGGGTCCGTCTCATATTCCCGGTAATTTCAGATATAGATGTAAAGGCGCGAACTGGGAATTTTTCGGCTCGCTTTTTGCGTGTCACGCCAAAGAATTCACTCGGGACGGGCTGTCAGCCGAAGAAAGTGCTGACATTATGTCAGAAACCTTTACCTACTGTGCTGACATTGCCATTGGTCGCGGATCTATGACCAATATTCGTAGATGTGACTGGTGGAGTGATTACTTAGTTGAGCAGCGTAAACGATATCGCAGAGCGCGTAGACAGTTAAATAAACTCAAGAGCCGAAAGATTACTGGAGATCTTCTTACGTTCGCTTTAAATGCTTTTAGAGTTGCCAAGTCACGCTACAAAGCATCGGTGGAAAAATCTAAGGGTAATTTGTTGCGAAAAATTGTTGATAAGCTTGACAGGGAGGGTCCGTGGTCTCCCTTATATCACGAATTTAAAGCTAACAGATCGGTCGACCTTGCATACGTTCAAAACATTAAAGTCAATGATAGGCATACCACAGGCATAGAGGAAACAACAGAAGTACTAATAAATACACTTATCCCTGATGATTCACCGGCTAACGATAGCGACTACCACCAACAGATTAGAGCGTGGGCTCCTGTGCCACCTGAATCACCAATGTCAGACGTACCATCTAATGACGAATTTATAAATATTGTTAGAAAACTACCGGTCAACAAATCATCAGGTGAAGATAAAATATCTAATAGGATGATTAAAGAAGCGTGTAAAACAGCGGGTGATGCCATCTTAACTGTATATAACCGATGCATTGCTGAAGGCGTTTTTCCTCGTAAATGGCGACGCGGTTTCTTACGAATAATACCAAAGTGTGGTGACAAACCACCGGATGATCCGAAGTCATATCGTCCTATCACTCTTCTACCATCTTTGGGTAAACTTCTTGAGCGCCTCATCGTTCCACGTTTACTACCGAACGGTCCAAAATTCCATAATAATCAATATGGCTTCACCATAGGTAAATCTACAATCGACGCGGCGCTTTCTGTCAGAAGAACCGTTAACCAATCTGAAAACAAGTACGTAATTGGGATCTTCCTGGATATTTCTGGGGCTTTTGATAACGCCTGGTGGCCTATGCTGTTGTTAAAATTAAAAACCCGCGGTTGCTATAGAAACATATATAATCTCGTTTACTCTTACTTTATAAACGGTTCCGCGGTACTTAAGCTCGGTCATTTTTCTAGTACTAAAACACTAACCATGGGATGTCCTCAGGGTTCAGTTGTCGGTCCTTATTTATGGAATTTGGGTTTTGATGACTTCCTCGCGATCCCGCTTCCTTGCGGCTGTTCACTTACTGGTTACGCGGACGATGGCCTACTGCTCATTCAGTCAAGTACCCGAGCTGGACTTGAGAACTTGGCCAATACTTGCCTAAATTTAATATCTCAGTGGGGTGATCGTAACCGCCTAGCATTTGCGCCACATAAAACCTATCAACTTCTACTAAAAGGTAATCTTAAATCATTGCCTACTATTAAATTTAACAACGTTCCCATTAAAAAACAGCAATCCGTATGCTACCTTGGTATGATCTTAGAAAGGAATTTTTCATTTATCGAACATATAAAAATAGTTGGTGAAAAAGCTAAAAAGAATTTTTATGCCCTAACCAGAATATCCAAAGCAACTTGGGGTCTATCATTCCTAACTTTAAAAACTATATATGGAGCTACCTACTTAGGATGTATGTGCTACGGTGCACCTGTTTGGGCCGATAGGGCCAGCATAGGAGCGGCACGACGTAAACTGCTTCAAAGCCAACGTTTGTGAAAAGTAGGAGCCAGGGTGAACGGGCTCCTTTTGGCGGTGAAAAGACACGCCTGTGTTTTGGCGGCATTGAATGCTACAAGATTGGCATTGCCCCATTCGGAGACTGCCTGCAGTGCAGCACTCACACGCTCTACCATGGCCTCTCTTTCGGACCGGATTGTTTCCTTACTAGCCCGAGCTTCCGGCAGGTATCTCTCCACAACTGTGCTGTCATCTGCATACCCATAGATACCGGGCATCAGCAGATCATTAATTTGCAGCAGGAACAGAGTTGCAGAGACAACAACTCGGAGGGACCGTTCAGTCAGGAAGTCTTTTACCCAGCCAGACAGGCCAGCGGAAATGCCGTACGCTGGAAGCTTACTCAAAAGGCCAGCGTGCCATACCCGGTCGAAGGCCTTCGAGACATCAAGGGAGACGGCAATCGCTTCCCCATTTTTCTCGAGGGCCTCGCCCCACAAGTGAGTGGCATACACTAGTAGGTCCCCAGTTGACCGATTGCGTCGAAAACCGTACTGTCGGTCACTGAGGAGATCGTTACCTTCCAGGTATGCCAAGAGGCGCGAGTTCAATACACGCTCCATAATCTTGCAGAGTATGGAGGTTATTGAAATCGGCCGATAGTTGGTAGGATCGGCACGACTACCCTTTTTGGGCACGGGCTGCACGTTGGCAAGCTTCCAGGACTTGGGCACTATACCAGTCCTAAATGAGAGGCGATACAGGCGCGTCAATACAGGAGACAACTCGGGCGCACAAGCCTTAAGAACAATCGCTGGTATACCATCTGGACCACTAGCCTTATTCACGTCCAGACGACACAATACTCTCAGAACCTCCTTGTTTCTAATGCGAACCTCCGGCATTGAAGTTCCGCAATGAGGTAAATTAGGTGGAGTAGCATTGCCAGTGTCAAGACGCGAACTATGGGCAAAGAGAGATGCAAAGAGACCTGCTTTCTCTCTCGCCGTATGGGCCAGTGCTCCATCAGGCCTAACCAGCGGAGGCAGTGTGGGCCGACAGAAGTTCGCCTCGACCGATTTGGCTAGGGACCAGAAAGATCTGCTTCCGGAAGGGTGCGCAGAGAGCTTGTTACCAATGTTAGTAATGCGGTCGAAGCGAGCCTTCTTAAGCGCCTTTTTGTAGGACTTGGCAGCACGGTTAAAGGCTCTCTTCTTTGAGCTTAGATCCAGAGCTCCGCGGTCACTAGCGTCAACCCAGGTGAGGAATGCCGTGTGCTTACGCTGTTCAGCTTGAACACAGCCGGCGTTAAACCATGGGCGAGCCGAGCCACCGACGGGCACGTCACTGAAGGGGATAAAATACTCCATAGCTTGACGCACCACGTCGGTTATAGCGTCCGCACAACTCGATGGATTGCTAGAAGAGAAGCAGATCTGCTGCCAAGGCTAAGATGCAAAGAAGTGGCGCATCTCATCCCAATCTGCTGACTTGTAACGCCATATTCGCCGCTCACCACGCGAGTCGCAATCAGGTGGGGAGAAGGACGTCACAGACTTCACCAGACAGTGGTCTGAAGTTCCTAACGGTGAGGAAACTGTAACAACACATCTGTCCGGATCAGTGGTCAGCAGAAGGTCCAGACAATTGGCGGTATGACCAGCCACATCAGGCACCCTAGTCGCTTCTTCCACCAGCTGGGAAAGGCCCATTGATAGCGCAAAGTTTCGCGCTTCTCTCCCAGCGTGGTCGGTCCTCTGGTATGGGAAAAGCCAGTCTTGATGGCAGGCATTAAAGTCCCCCAGAGCGACGAACTGTGCGTCAGGGTACCGATACAGTGCATTGTCAGCAGCCACACTGAGGTGGTCAAATAGTCGAGTTGTCTCCTGGTCACCGCTGTGCGATCGGTAGACACAAGTGTAGACAATTTTGTCCACACCAGTGTCAACCAACAGCCATAAGGACGATAGATGAGAGTCTTCGAGGTGACGGAGACGCCGGCAACAGATGTCATTGCGGACATACACACAGACCCCGGCACGCTGCAGGAAATGATGCTCCAAAGAGTATCCCGGGTAGTTGAGGTATGCCGCATCAGACGGACATCTGATCTGGGTCTCCGTCAAGAAAAATAGGTGGGGCTTTTCAGTCTCAAGGTGGTGATGGACTGCATCGATATTGGAGTGCAGACCTCGAATGTTTGAGAGGTGCACTTTAAATGAGAGGACGTGCGCCCGCTGTGCACACCTACTTTTCTTTTTAAAACTTTTCATTTTGATAAACTGAGTGAATAGGAAGGAAGACGGCAGTTGAGCGAGGTGATGCAATGATAACCCAACAACACTACCAACGATGCTGCGCCAGTGGGAGATTGATCTGGAGACTGCGGGGACGCCCGAACCCCCCCAGGGATCGCCATCGGGTCCTCTCGTCCGGTCGCCAACCGGCACGATGGGGCCACCCTGGGATTTTTCGCAGTTGGCGGGGCAGCCTTTCGTGTGTGGCTGGCACACTACTTGGGCCCCCAACTACCTGCGGTCGGCCAGCAGAGCACCGTGCTTCGGATCCCGCTACCCTCCACGACCAAACTCCCGACACAACAACATTTGCCGCATCGAGCCCGGCACACATCGCAACACAACTGCTCAGACCCGTCCTCCGTACGGCTTCACCAGACATCATGCCGGAACACGACGAATCGCTTGGCGGCATGACTTTGTCTGGTGGGTGGTAACTACGCCGGCGGCCGATGTTGTGGCCTACCACCGAGAAAATTAATTATTGAATGACTTTTCAGTATATGAATGAATACAGTTACATATGTATGTGTGTATATACATTATTATGAACTTCATAAAACTGTATTGATAGAAATCTCGATTTTAAATACGAGATTGCTAATACTAGACTTAGCACGCGAAATTTCAAGATTCGTATGACTTCTAGATTTATTTCATTTCGATCTTGGGTTTCTTGACTCGAGATTACAAGCTTTATATATGATCATAATCAAAATTAGCCTATAATGTTCCTATTACTGACACACAGGCCGCCTCTCGGTGAGAAGCAGTGGGCCGTATTCTACCACGCGGGTCGTGCGGTTGATAGGTGTCACATGTATTAAAAATTTTGGCACTAGGATAGTTTACTCATCATTTTGAGACCATTGTTGGTTGGAACTTAATACCTACAACCTTGACCGCCCTCCACGAAGACCGATGCCTAGGTCAGGGTTCGAGTTGATCAAAGGAGAAACCGTGGCCATCACAGATAAGTGATGGAATGAAATGAAGTCGTTTATTAAGCAAGTAGGATCACTGATCACTTTTACACGTCATATGTTTTTTTTTTTTTAAACTAGATGAAGCCGGCATTTCCTAACTGACTACCTCTGAGAAGAAATAGCCGAAACAAACTCAGGGATCATCGTCTTTTTTCAAGTCCAGACATTAAAAATGAAAATGTTTGTAATAATTTACGTTATAATTACGCATATTGCTTGCAGAGCGAGCAGCTCAGTCCCAAGCTTTTTGTCTTCTAAATAATCTGTGATTTTATAATACCCCTTTCTGCAAAGTTTGGCCTTTATATAGTTTAATGCGTAAGTTTCGAATGTCCATGGGAAGCTTGTTGTAAAAGTGTATACATTGACCCATGAACGAGTTGCTTGCTCTGTGGAGACGAATGTGATGCATACAGCAAGACTGTGTTTGTTCCTGGTATTTATATTATGAATATCGCTTATTTTCTTACAATTCGATATATTGCTATGTGCATACTCGGAACTCGGGTAGATTTTAGTTAGTAAAACTCCAAAGCGGTAGAGATCATTTGATGAGTTCACATCCACACCAAAAAAAAGGCCTACAAACTTGTAAGTGTCTGATAACACTAGGTAACCCTACTCTCCTGATAATATATAAAAAATCATACACAAGGAATTTTCATATTTTACAATAATCTTAAGCATATTCACTATTATTCCTGAAAATTATTCATTTTTATTTTTAATAATTATAAACTAGCGCTTGACCACAATCCCGCCTGATGGTAAGCAGTGATGCGATCGTTGATGGTAAAGCGCGCTAGTTTATTAAGAACCTATTCACTCAGATTGAGCGAATAGGAAGGAAGACGGCAGTTGAGCAAGCTTATGCAATGTTAAACCCAACAACACGACCAACGATGCTGCGCCAAAGGGAGATTGATCTGAACACCCTCCACAACCAAACTCCCAACACAACAGCATTTGGCGCATCGTACCCGGCACACATCGCAACACAACTGCTCAGACCCGTCCACCGTATGGCTTCACCAGATATCATGCCGGAACACGACAAATCGCTTTGCGGCAAGGCTTTGTCTGGTGGGTGGTAACTTCTGCCGGCGGCCGGTGTTATGGCCTACCACCGAGAAAAAAATCATGATAATGAATACATCAAAAAACTTTAATTTACAGCGTCGACATAATTCAGAAATCCCAGCATTTAAATGAATTTCGATATAACTTAAATAATGTTCATGTTCAACAGTTATTCACCTGTCATGTGCTGCCGTTCAATAATTATCTGTTACGGGTAAAGTGAAAAGCGGTTTAATTATTTCGGACCCGCTTTATTGAAAATTAAATGGATATTCAAAGCCAATAATTTTTTTAAGCTAGTTATCACAATTCACTCATTTAAGAGAGATGAATTTATTTGTTTGTGTCTTCAATATACTTGTATTATGCGTATGCAAACCTTCGACCTCAAACTCGTAAATTTTTATAGATTTACGAGTTTGTAGGCTGAAGGTTTAAAACAGACAGACGTTTTACTACATAAATTATTTCATCATCACTCTGATAAAAGACATCGTTAGGTAGCTGGCATGTCCTAGAGGCAAAAATTCAATGACATGTGACATAAATATAAACTCGCACTGGGATCGCGTGGTCAATTACGGCTCATTCGCGGCCATCAAGAAGGCATAGGATGCAGGCGTAAGCTCATTACTTAAGAAACATTATAGACTGAGCATGTTGCGTTAGTAACCTGTAATATATCATCAAAAACTATACCCGTACAAATCCTGGTTGCAAAAAAAAAGAAACATTATAAAATGCAAATTACTATGGTTTATGGATTTTGTTATGCGATTTTTTCTTTCTAGCGATTTTTTAAATTAAAGGTGCTCCTCTTTTAGAAGGCTTTGAAATTGTTTTCTACTGAAATATATTTATTAGGCAAATGAACAAATAATTAATTCTAAGCAACTTATAATTTCTCTGAAAATAAAATAAAGATGTCTTCGAGCTGATCTTGCCAAAACAATAATTTAACCTCCTTTAAGGTAAATCAAGATGAAAAGGCTAGTTTATACTGAAAGTACTAAATAGAATCATAAAAAATCCATCAGATACTGCTCTGGGTCTCATTTACGACGTCGAGTTTTGACACAAAAAAAATCTACCGTTTTTATACCCTGATTGCCCATCAAAGGCCTTTCATGAAAGATTTGACAATGCAAATGATCCGTTTAACTTGATAACATCTCGTTGTCAGCAGTATCTGAATAAATGATAGTTTGAGTAATAAATTCTATTAAAGTAGTATTAATTTGGAACATTTCTATACTTCCTATTCCTATGCATTTATATTACAGATCTTTTGCTTGAAACAATGAATTATGGTTCAAATAATTAAGTCTGGAAGGCGCTGACTACTGTGACACAGTTTATACTAGTATAGTCGTCAACGTTATCTCTTATAAATAAGGAATGTATTCATTATCATGATTTTTTATATAGAATAAGAGAAATTTGTAATTTTTGGAGTGATCAATAAACTATTATTATTATATTATTATTGTTACTTATGAATGAATAAAATAAAGTAGTAACGAATAATTTAGGTCCGTTTGTCTATTGTTCACCAAAACAGGAAATTTGATACACAGATAGTTTATAGCTCGTACTCAGGATACTTTTAATTCCGCTATTATGTATGTTTTCATGTGCTTTTGTCGGAAACCGAGGCGGGAAAACGATAGGTTTGAATAGGTTATAAAAGGTGTAATTCTGTAATGGAAATTATCTGCATAGTTTTAGTCTTCACAGGAATATATATCCGTCCATTTTTTTTTTTTTAATAATTAAAAACTAGCGCTTGACCGCAATCCCGCCTGATGGTAAGCAGTGAGGCGATCGTTGATGGTAAAGCGCGCTAGTTTATTAAGAGCATATTCACTCAGAAAAACGGAGCGAATAGGAAAAATAAATATATTAATAGGAAAAATAAATTAATTATTAATATTAAACATGTGTTGAATTTAAATGTCGTTTTTGCTTGTTAATAATATCAATATGATATGTCGAAATCCAGGAAGAAGTAATTAAGAGGGGACTCTAATGCTGAGGAGTTTGGAAAATAGGTATTTGAAGAAACTATTGCTGTCGCGTTGCTGCGAAAAGGACGGTTGCAGCTCAGGCTGATTTTACGTACAAAAACGTTGACCAAAAGACGTTTCGTATTCCGCTGTTTCCTTTTTCAAAACACGACTGATCTCAATTATTTTTATAATTATTAAAAAAAATGTAGAGGAAAGCTACCTATGCTTCTCTTATTTTTGTTTTTTTGTCAAAAACTTATCACGTTTGTCTAATCGTCATCTGAACATCACGGTAAAAATGGGTTATCTTTCGCGATTTCGAAGTATCGTATTTCTTTTATTAATTAAGTTTCGAAAAAAATCAATTGATAGGAGCACGTGTAATTACGGTGTCAAACTGTAGAAAAAATCTCTAAAAGCATTCACGAAGAAAACAGCGGAATTCGTTTGTTTTAGAGAAAGCATCACCAGAGTTACCTCTTAATAATAAATAACGACATTCAAATTCATGATCGACCTAAATGAGCAAAGTTCACTTTACACACATTTCTCCGAAACTTCCCATAACCATTGAGCGTTATGTATGTATTTTATAACAGGTGAAATACATGCCACTTTGATTCATCGATTCTATTCTAAATTAAGGAAACGAAGGAAGCGCTGGATGCAGGACGCATCCAACCGTTTTTTTTTTTGGAAATCCTTGGGGAAGGCCTATGTCCAGCAGTGGACTTCATGTGGCTGGGATGATGATGAGGATGATGATTCTAAATTATATTTTGCTTATAAATTGCAAGAGCAGCGGTGGCCTAGTGGTATCGGCAGCGACTTACAAGTTATATATAGGTCGTTGATTCGAACCCAACAGGCGCTTTACTTCATGATTTAAAAAAAATAAAATATTACGATTTCTGCTGCACGGCCCGCTGCGAAGCGAGCGTCACCAAGGGGTGTGCACGTGCTGGAGGGGAAGATCTATGAGGTCCCCGAGCGCCTCAGTCGCGACGTCAGCGCGAAGTCTAATAATTTTCATAGGATTTTTTTTAGATTTCGTTCTTAAAACTACACCTAAGCAAAAGTTCTTCTCAGAACTATACAAAAGTTTTTCTCAGAGCTAATCAACAGTTCTTTTCAGTGCTAACTACCAGTTCTTTTCAGGGCTAACCAACAGTTCTTTTCAGGGTTAAACAAGAGATTTTTTCAAGGCCAAACAACAGTCCTTTTCAGAGCTAGAATATTACACGCTATTATCATTTTCTTAAACATTTGAAAATGCTAAACATAGTTCTCAAGCACGGGCAGCAAGAATACGTCGTCTGGGAGAATCTTGACATGAACGTTCACAGCGCCTTGCTGAACAGACAACAAACAACAAATCAGAGAAACTCTCAGGTACGCACACGAAAGTCGAGTGTCGAACGTTCGCAATGCCTTGCACAGCAAAATCTGATTCTTCATGAACAAAATATAAGGGCCTCTCAGTTGCGCGAAAGAAAGTGGAGTGTTGAGCATTTGCAGCAACTTAGAACTCAGGCAAAGAGACAGCAGTTGTCCACAAATAGAATTAGCAATCGAATTTTAGCAAACAGCAACATACTGGCTTTCAGATATGATCCGCGGGTCTATTGTGCTCCCAATCGCAGTCATGAATAAGATCTGTTCTAACTGCTCTGCTAAGAAATGGGCGGACGAACCTAATGGCATGTGCTACGCTTCAGGTAAAGATTGGCTTCCTAACCTGAAGGAGCCACCACAACTAATAAAGTATCTTCTAACTAATAACCATCCATTATTTGGTATGTTTTTAACAAATATACGTAATTACAATTGGATTGTATCCTAAAACATAATTTAATGCCCATCAGATAGATTTATAAAAAATATTGAACACGTATTTTTTATTTTTTCTATCATACAAATACTTAAAAAGAAAAATTGATTTGAAATGTCGCATGACGTCACGCCGTGGTATATGTTGTACCACGGCGTGACGTCATGCGTAATTAGCCCCCCACTCCATAACTTTAATACGCTATATCTCAGTAGTTTTTAGTAGTTTCAACAAAATAAAAAATACGGGTCTTCATTTTTTTATTATCTATAAGACGGACTAATTATTTTTGTAATTTTCTTACCATGGATACATCCCTATACTCTTTTTCAAATGACTTCTTTTGGCGCAAAATAAATCAGGGTAGGTAATTTTATGCCCACTTTTAAAACTGAAGGACAGGTGTAACATCTCATTGGTAGCCTTTTACTACCATCAGGCCAAAACCCACAACTGTTACAAATATATTTTATTTTGAATGCAGACCAGTTGTCGTTGCGATCAAGCATCGCACCAACCTTAAGAATAGATTTAATTCGCGAATGTGAAAATTTAGTATTCATTACATTTAAATATTTTCATTATTAACAACTTTATCATCCTCATAAAGACAATTTATGCAGCCTGCGGATAATAACTGCGTCGTCGATGTTATTATAGTGTCGGTGTCTGTGAATTGACTTGGGAATAATTTTGCTGACCGTGTCTTTCCTGGGTAGGCGTTTTTCAGCGGTAATCGACATCCACGCAGCTATGTAGTAAAAGACAAAATCGTTTTCTCTGTCCCCATATCCCTATGTATGCTTAAATCTTAAAACTACGCAACGGATTTTGATGCGATTTTTTTAAATAGATAATGCGATTTAAGAGGAAGGTTTATGTGTATAATACATGCACCCCTGCGAAGCCGGAGCGGGTTGCTAGTCATATATAGTTTAACTATATGATCTAATATGTGTTCAGTGCATGAGAAGTGATCGGTAAGAGTTTGTCACACGCTAGGGTTTCTAGACTCACCAGGTAAATCAAGTCAATTATTCGGCAACATACGTGTGTGAAAAGCACTGCGAAGCAAGGATTGGCTTAGTTTTTACGAGCTAGCTGATAAGAATTTAGATACGCTATTACTTGTGGGTTCTCCCGTTTGTTCACTTGCAGCTTATTAATTTTTTGTGACATGTTTTGTTAAGAAATTCGAAACATTTGAGATTCATTCGAGATGTAGTTGCTGAAAATTGGCACTGTTTACGATAAGTTTGTTCGAAGTCACAGCAATTTGCTGAGAGCAACCTCATCTCGAAGACACACAAATGTCACAATAAAGATAAATCAAAGGTATTTTTGACTGATCTGACTGTAAACATTCTTAAAATTACGAAAATTGCCCTGCTGTTCTTGGACTGATGCAACACACGGATTAATTATTGTTTGTTTTGTAACACAAGAAGTTACTTCTCTACCCTGAAATAGTACTTCCTTTTTGTTTGTGTCGCGGGCTCATCACGTATGTACCTATTCATTTTGTATTGTCTATGTCAAATGTGTGTTGTCTTTGACATTAATTCTCAATTTAAATCGGAATTGTCTACATTGCTTCGGCTTGAGTACAAGGCTTATGAGTAAATTGTATCTATTTTATGTTTTTAATTATTAATATTTTATTTGTGATGTTCATTTTTTTTTTGTGTAGAATAAATAATGTTGTTTTCTGTTTTTCTTTTCTCTTTTTACATGTGACGTAGCTTTGTTTATTTCGAAAGTTGTAAAATTGATATTGACTTTGAGATTGTCATCGCTAAATAAAAATTAAATTCACTGAAACTAAATGGTTCTTATTGTATTGACTGTAGTTAGTTATATAAGGGTAAATGTTATACAATTATTTTTTGATGCATGAAAGGCTATATAAGTTATTTTAAGTTCATGACTACAATGCCGCCAGAAGTTACCACCCACCAGATAAAGCCTTGCCGCCAAGCGATTTGTCGTGTTCCGGCATGATGTCTTGTGAAGCCGTACGGAGGACGGGTCTTAGCAGTTGTGTTACGATGTCTGCCGGGTACGATGCGCCTAATGTTGTTGTGTTGGGAGTTTGGTCGTGGAGGGTCTTCAGATTAATCTCCCTTTGGCGCGGCATCGTTAGTCGTGTTGTTGGATTTAACATTGCATCACCTCGCTCAACAGCCGTCTTCCTTCCTATTCGCTCAGTTTTTCTGAATGAATAGGCTCTTAATAAACTAGCACGCTTTACCATTAACGATCGCATCACTGCTTACCATCAGGCGGGATTGCGGTCAAGCGCTAGTTTATAATTATTAAAAAAAAAGTTGTAAGGATGATAAATAAATCCGGAAATTACATGTATATGAAACCATTCCCATCCTTAGTGACCTACTCAAGGAATAAACATACAGGAAGCCAAACTCCTAGAAACGACAGTGACGTTGCCGAAAAAACGACATACGCTAAAATGAGCAGTGTGAACAGGTTTTCCACTGATTTTCAAGTAAAAATGGGAATCATAAAGTAATGAAAAACTGAATAGACTAAAATATAAAATGATGTTGCAGCCTCATCATTTTGGTCTAACATTGCGTTATTTAAATAAATAAGTAACCACTCAGTTGCACGGATAGAGGCGTCTGATTCCCTATTCTCTTAAATCACAACCAGGTCGGCACTATAATAAATTTCCCGCTGCATTATTAGAGCCAATCTTCCAAGAAATGAGGTAGTAGATGAATCTAGGAATTTTTGTACTCTATTTGTGGGTAAATAATGCAAAGTATAATTCAGACTGCGCAGCTTTGCTGGAATTTCCAATGTAGATCGTGGCGGAAGATCTACCATCATCTGCATATGGAAAGGTTTAAGTCTCCTTTTGTTTGTTTATGATTTGTCTCTGAAAACTTAATGTTATGAGATGCTGAATATGAGCTTCTGTAAGATCTACAGCGGGGTTATAAATCTGGACCTTTGAGTCTAGTTCAGACGAAAAGAATTCTTCATAGCTTCGTATAGGCAACGACAATCAATCTGTCAGTGTTAAACCCGGGCTTACCAAGAAATGAAATGAAATCTTTTATTATGAAAGAAGCAGTTTCTAGATAAAACTTTGTTACATTAGTTGTGGCAAACGATAAGCAGCTTATGGGCTGTATATTTCTCGTTCAGTTATACTTGGGTCCGTACGTTACATCATAGGTGGTGCTTCTTGTAATTATTTTTGGTTTTCATTAAAAATAGTCAGCTGTAGAATAAAAAATATAGCAGACAAAATTGATGACTATACACGAAAACACATAAACACATGTGGCTAAAAAAATAACAACCGTTTGGCAGTTATTCTGTGAATGGGTGACCAGGAAACTTGGCATTATCGCAAAGGTCTGGAGGTACTTCACACCAAGGCAGCTTCTGATGTTGTACATAGCACAGGTCCGTTCGTCTGTGGAGTACTGCAGCCATATTTGGGCTGGTGCTGCAAAATGTCACCTGGCTACTTTGGATTCAGATTTAACTCAAAACGGTCTCCAAAGCCGGCGTCTCCATAGGCGTAGAGTAGTCAGCCTTTCGGTGTTCTATAGGATGCATTTTGGTTAGTGTGCGAGGGAATTGCATGATTTAATTCCCCCATCTCCGTTCTACCACCGTATTATTAACACCACTAGGATCCGGACGAAGCGTTTCGCCTCTTTTTTTATACCGCGTACATCCAGGGACTGGAACAATTTGCCAGCGGCGGTGTTTCCGTCGGATTACAATTTGAGTGTCTTCAAGGCTAGAGTGAATAGGCTCTTAATAAACTAGTGCACATTACCATTAACGACTGCGTCACTGCTTACCATCAGGCGGGATTGCGGCCAAGCACTAGTTTATAATTATAAAAAAAATCTTTACTTGCGAAAACTCCGGCTCTCTATCTTTGACAGTCGGGTCGTCAGAAGTCTGAAAGTCTGGCCACTAGTGTTATCAAGTGGTATCATCTTCTTCTTCTTCAGCCTATAGATGTCCATGATGTGCTGGACAAAGGCCTCCCCACAATGACCGGTCTTGGGCTGCTCGCATCCATGGGCTTCGGTTATCGGTCCACCTTGTTGGGGGCCTCCCTACGCTGCGTCTACCGGTACGTGGCCGCCACTCCGGAGCCTTACTGCCCCATCGGCCATCGGTTCTACGAGCAATGTTTGTGTATGTGAGTGGTATCGTATTACCCTTTAACTGGGTTGTGGAAGTCAAATAGGCAATCGCTCCATGTAGATAGCTCCTGCTCCGGTTAGACTCGAAGCCGACCCCAACATAGTTGGGAGAAGATTAGGCAGGTGATTTTATAAAGATCACACAAAACATCGCATCTGTATTTTGCCAAGGTGAGGTGTAACTACAATACATTTTCCAGTTACTTTTAGCTGCCATAAAGAAGGGGATGACCCTGTTTACTTATTAGAAATTAAATTAAATCGTTTATTAAGCAAATAGGATCACTGATCACATTTACACGTCATTTTTTTTCTTTTTTTTTAACTAGTTGGAGCAGGTATTTCCTAACTGACTACCTCTGAGAAGAAATAGCCGAAGCAAACTCAGGGATCATCGTCTTTTTCAAGTCCAGACATTAAAAATGAAAACGTTTACAATCATTTACCTGACTTAAGAAAAATTGTGTTTAAAATGTCATAATTACGCATATTGCAGCAGCTCAGTCCCAAGCTTTATTGTCTTTTAATAATCAGTGATTTTATAATACCCCTTCTTGCAAAATTTGGGCTTTATATAGATTTTAAATCGTTTAATTTTTAAGTTTCGAATGTCCATGGGAAGCTTGTTGTAAAAATATATACATTGACCCATGAACGAGTTGCCTACTCTGTGGAGACGAGTGTGATGTACAGCAAGATTGTGTTTGTTTCTGGTATTTATATTATGAACATCGCGTACTTTCCTAAAATTCGATATATTTTTATGTAAATATATAAGATTTTCAAATATATATTGTGAAGCTATAGTCAGAATGTTAATTAATTAATAATAAAATATTTATTGTCCTGACCGCCTTATATTTCCTTACACCCTGTATATATCAACACAGATTTATTATGAACACGACTTCCTCATATAATAAGCCAGCGTTGACCCTTCACGATATTAGAACAACAAACAAGAACTTCCATAATATAAGTAAAACAAGGATAAAAAAAAACGTAGGCCGATCACAACATTATCGACAGCACATAAAATTTTATCCACCCTTTTAAGAAAAAAAAGGCATAAAGCTGAATATAATTTATACACTTTTCCAGCCATATATTATTGTTACGGTACCCTTCTAATACACACGGGTTTACCAACCTTTTGGTCACCAGTTATTGCTGGCAATAAATTTATATTTACGACGTGTAATGCAGACTTCTGGCCAGTGCGCAGTGCATCTATGCCGATGTCCGATACAAACGGTTTTAAATAAATATCACGATAGAACATGTCCTGTTTATTATGATTAAAGGTTTTTTTATGTTCTAAAAAGTGCTTGTTTGCGATTCCACCTGATGGTAAGTAGTGATGCAATCATTGATGGTGAGGCACACTAATTTAATAAGAGCCTATTCACTCTAGCCTTGAAAACACTCTAAAATTGTAATCAGACGCGAAGACCATCGCAAGCAATTTTTGAGAATTACATTTTCCGAGACATGTGTAATGGGATACTAACTCAACGATACTATATATTTATAATAGATACATATATAGATAAACATCCAAGACCCAGGTCAATCAGAAAAAGATCATTTTCCATCATGACCTGGCCGGGGTTCGGACCCGGGGCCTTGCGACGGATGACGAAAATTGTACTAGCCCCTCGATCATCGATTTACGCGGCATAGACGAGACGAATCACTTCGTCTAGACTCTAGTACTCGCCGTACGACAGGTTGTTCGATGAAGGAACGGTGATGGCGGAATTTTGTTAACTATTTCCCGCGCACACTCTCCATAATTCATCCTATAGAACACAGAAAGGCTGGCTACCATATGCCTGCGTTCCAGTCTTTTATCAGTTGGTAGATGATAAACAAATATATTTTTTACTAGCTTTCCGCCCGCGGCTTCGCCCGCGTTAACTTCGGTTATATCGCGCGTTTTAGATTTCTCTCGGGAAAATCAATTTTTTCGGGATAAAAAGTACCCTATTATTTAATCCGGACTTCTAACTTTACGCCTGCAAAATTTCAAACACATGTGAAAAAAAGATTTATTGAGTAGATAAAGCGTGAAGAAAACAGTTAAAGAGGTAACAGTTAAAGAGGATCCCGCGGGAACAGTAGATACTTTCTTCCGGGATAAAATGTATCCTATATCCTTCTCCGTACCACAGACTAAGTTAAAGAGGTAACAAACATATAAATAATTACACTGTTAGTAGCCCGCCCGTGTTAATTTAGATCCCACGGGAACAGATAAAAGGTGTCCTATGTCCTTTCTCGTTCCGCAGACTATGTGTATGCAAATATTAAATATTATTAAATAATTATATTGTTATTTCTTGCCCGTGGCTCCGCCCGTCGTTGCTCCGTCCGCGTTAATTTCGATCCCACGGGAACAGTAGCTACTTTCTTCCGGGATAAAATGTATCCTATATCCTTCCCCGTACCCTAGACTATGTGTATGCAAATTTTCGTGATGATCGGTGCAGTAGTTTAAGCGTGAAGAGGTAACAAACAAACAAACAAACAAACACACTTTCGCATTTATAATATTAGTTGGGATTGGAATAAAATCGGACATGAAATTGGACGTGAGCGTTTTTGACAATTTACTGGTATCTTAAATTTAAGTCTTTTTTTTTTTAATAATTATAAACTAGCGCTTGACCGCAATCCCGCCTGATGGTAAGCAGTGATGCAATCATTGATGGTAAAGCGCGCTAGTTCTAAGATCGTCGAATATTTAATTTACTAAATATCCAATAAATCTTGTCGATCATTCTACCAGGCCCCTCTAGGTCTGGAATTCAAAAAAAAACATAAATAATAAACGCTAGCTTATAGTAATGTCAATATGAGGCGATTCGTTACCTAGCCATAAAGTCAAGATAGTATCAGATTCTATTTATTTTGTTAGGTATATGATAAATGACTTATTTTCTTTAAGTAGGTTTATACAAACAGTTTTACCAGTCAAGTCCTGCCATACGTTTCCCCAACATTGTAGATGCCATTTATATTCTACCAGATGCAACTTACTGCCTTATTCCAATACAAAGTGTCGCTCACTTTATAAATACTTGTGTAAAGCGTCAATGGCAAGCTTTCTCGTTTAGCTTGCACAGTGTTTGTGTCGTGTGATATGTGGACTGTATCGTTCAAGCCCAATTCTTGTGAGTAAAATATGCTTAAAATATGCATAAATATGGATCCTACTATTTGCTGTACAAATCAAAACCAACATTTATTTCAAGTAAACCAATTACAGGCGTAATGAAGCCGTACAGAGGAAGGAAGCGCCAAATAGTGTTGTGTCGCGAGTTTAGTCGTGAAGAGTCTCAAGACCAATCTCCCGCTAGCGCAACGTCGTCGGTCGTGTTGATGGGTTTAACTCTGCATCACATTTTTTTTTATTCCGGGGTGGAAAATCCTCAATGGCTGTCCGCCGCCCTGAGGTGGGCGAAGGGGTCTGTCAGACTTCTACTGACTAAAAACCACCCCGGTAGCGCCGCGGGAGTCTAAATTCTTCCACGGCCCTATACCCTCGTGCTGGCCTGGTCTGTCCGGGCCTCGTCTCCTGCACGGCATAGTGGGGTACTAAACTACCCCGTGCATCGCCTCTGAGGCGCGCGCCGACACTCGCGCGCGCCTCCGCCTCAAGGTCGATAGAATAGGGGGCGGAGACTTACCTATGTCACACGCCCCTGGACCCATTCATGGGGGCCGGAAGAGGGCATTGTCCGCCCTTCCTCGGCGCCCAGTGCGTCTTCTGCGGCCCGGGAAGGGAGTTGAGATCTCCCTCTCGCATTCCGCAGCTTCCTTCTGCGACATCACGTCCTCGCATAAGGACACCACCGCGTTCCACGACTATCCGCTACCGACCATCCTCTGCACTACTGCCGGCAGCGTCAGGTCGACTCCTACTTCATTTGTGAGGACACAGCGCTGCTCCTCCCAAGCTACACATTCGGAGAGCGTGTGCTGCGCCGTGTCCTCCCCGCATTGGACGCAGTGGTGGCACTGAGCGTCCGATTCCCTGCCTATGCGACACAGGTACTTGCTGAAACAGCCGTGCCCCGACAGTACCTGCCTCACCCTGAACGACAGGGAGCCGTGCCTTCTCCCGAGCCAGTTGTCGAATACTGGCCGGATCGCCTCGACGGTAGCGAGGCCGGCGATAGGGCGCATAAGCCTCTGCCACCAGTCTGCCACCAGGACTTGACGGAGCTCTTCTCGGCGCAGCTCGATTTGCTGCTGCATCGGACTGGAGCCCCGTGTTCACTGTTCTCTTCGCCTCTAGGTGCCAGGACGGAGATCCGACCAGAACGCAAGGAAATCGTGCGATACCCGCGGACGATCCTGACGGTCATCGCCCTCTGCGGCTTGCGCAGAATGGCGAGTCTTCCGGCCGTTAGGTCCATCGCCCACACAGGGGCCCCATACAGGGCTATGAATCACACGATTCCCACGTACAACCGCCTACAAGCGGCGCTCGGGCCCCCCATGTTGGGAAGCAACGTTGATAGCGCGCCTGCTGCACCCATCAGCTTGGGCGCCAGCCGCCGGAAGTGAGGCCCGAATTCCCATCGGCTGTCGAGCACCAATCCATATACTTCATGGTGGACTCGACAGCTATCCGGGCCCCATTGACCACGATATGTGATCGCGGCGCCGGCGCACGCCGGGGGCCATAGAAAACCATGGCGTCCGACTTATCAAGGGCCACCTCCAGGACCAGGCGCCGGATGCGGTTCACCACCTGTGACACTGCAGCCGTGGCGAGTTTCTCCGGGCAGTGACAAGCATGTCATCCGCATAACACGTCAAGTCGGCGCCCGAACTCTGCATCACCTCACTCAACTGCCGTCTTCCTTCCTATTCGCTCAGTTTGTTTGAGTGAAAAGGCCTAATAAGCTAGCGCGCTTTACCATCAACGATTGCATCTGTCCTTACCATCAGGAACTAGTTTATAATTATTAAAAAAAATACAAGCACTTTTAAATTCAAAGGGTCGGTCAGTCAATACGTTGAATTCTGTTACTCATTTCAAAGCGTGGGTCTCTATACGAAATAACGGGCAATAAACTCCAAGTACACTCTTGAATCATAGGTACAATTGATACTAAATATTTGATTAAATCGTTCATGTTGTACTTACACATGTGACAACCATGCAGAAAAGTTTGCACGTTAAAAGCGCCGGTTGTAGAAAACATACAAATCCAATTCAGATATCATTAAAATATGCCGTGCCACGGCTTATTTTGATGAAATAAATCTAGCTTAGAAAAAAGTTCCTTTTTTAAATTTTATATTTAATTTTTTGTTTAATTTTTGTTATGATTACAATGATGGTTTACTATTATGCCAAGGGCTGATTTCAATCAACAGATTGAAGTTTTTTTTGATAAATTTTTATTCGTGGAATATAATTGACATCTCACAAATTTTATATGAATGAACAGTCAAAAAAATTTGATTTTATTAAAATGAGTTAATATTGCCCGATAAATAATGTTTTCCCATACTAACTGCCGCATCAGTTACTTCAAAAACAATAGAGAATTCATAAGAAACTACCTTTTCGAAAATAGAACACAACTAGAATCGATTAATTTTTTTTAACACAGTTGCTCAAAAAGTGGTGTATTACAGGGACGTATAGCGTTCGGAAAGTTAGCTATTACACACTAGTGC
Organism: Sesamia inferens; assembly: GCA_037179545.1. NCBI lineage: Eukaryota > Metazoa > Arthropoda > Insecta > Lepidoptera > Noctuidae > Sesamia > Sesamia inferens. The sequence goes on along the minus strand of CM073929.1, from coordinate 8,141,020 downwards.
TTTTTCTTTACCTTTTCCGAACTAGTGCGTTCTCTTTCCCAACTGTCAAAATATTGTCTATTAAAAATAAAAAAAAATCAACCATGAAGTTTTTACTTTAAAAAAATCATAGAAGTTTTTATGATTCATGCAAATAATTCTAAAAAGAAGCTACTAATTTGTTTCAATATCAGATTTAATGATTTAATTCAATGAGTTAGGTTAGGTTTTATTTAATTTCATCTCATTTCATTTTCATTTCATATCAATAAAAAAATTCTACTGAAGACTGGGCTGTATGGGCATAGCTCCCTTTGCCTAATCGAATGGGTGAAGAAAAAAAAATCTCTGCTTATATTCTTTTACGGTTTGCGACATTTTTCAAAAATTTTAATTTTTTCGCAACTGTATTAAAAATAGTTGTTCAGTACACGTGCGGAACCGTCATTGCAACTTGTTCCGACTGTCAAACCTCCTCACCTTCGGCTGCGCCTCGGCTCGGGTCGACATTTGTCGGAACTCGTTGTAATGACAGGCTTTCCGCACTTGTAATGAAATATACTATTTTTATTAGTTTGACTGTTTGAATTTTGTTCAAAAGCAACTTTTTGAGATGAAAAATTTGACTTTGGCACCCCTCTATACCTTCTCGTCTAATTCTGCATGAACTGCAGGCATGATGGAGTTTTGGTAGGATCGAACAAAGCGTCCTTAAATCACTCTTGTTTCCGTAGTAATGGTAGAGAAATTCGCAGCGCAGCTAAATCGCGACTCAATTCTGTAGTGAAACGAATTGCTACTTTTAAAAACAGCGCAAATCAAAGCAGTTTCTTTTTCAGTTGAAAAATTTTATTTTTTATTTACGCGTTTAAGCTCAAGAGCTAACAATGTTTGCAGTATTTCGACCTCAATGGTATACTTGTAAACTGTTGTAAGTAAATGTGTTTTGGTTTAATAATCCCTCGATATAATATACTGGGAAATAGGCGCCCGTTAGATATATTGAAACTGAAATATGGGGAGAAACCGCGAGCAAGCACTTTCAAATATCGAAGAGGTTGGACATACAGGGGGCTTCAGGTGATGTACTTCTGGTGTGCTGGAGTGGATGGAGGCCTCTACCAAATATTCACTTAGCGCTACACTTGTTTTATTTATTTATTATTTATTAAATAAATAAATAGCAATAAGAATTAAGAAATTACAGAAGTTACCACCCACCAGATAAAGCCTTGCCGCCAAGCGATTTGTCGTGTACTGGCATGATACGTACGGAGGACGGGTCTGAGTAGTTGTGTTGCTATGTGTGCTGAGTACGATACGCCAAATGTTGTTGTGTTGGGAGTTTGGTCGGGGAGGGTCTTCAGATCAATCTCCCTTTGGCGCAGCATCGTTGGTCGTGTTGTTGGGTTTAACATTGCATCACCTCGCTCAACTGCCGTCTTCCTTCCTAATAGGTTCTTAATAAACTAGCGCGCTTTACGATCAACAATCGCATCACTGCTTACCACCAGGCGGGATTGCGGTCAAACACGTGCCGTACCTGCCGGTGGCGGTTTGGATTTCGGTTACTTGACGTTGTTCAAACCAAGGTTACGAAGAAAGAACCACGTTATACTGACTGGTGAATCGAAAAACTTATATCACATTTGTTCTCCGTTCCTTAATACTGATTAGAACACGGGAATATTTGAATATGCTTGCTTATTGTATTTAATTGTTATGTTCATTACTTCTTCTTTTTTCAAGGTGAGATACAACCTCAACTCTTGATCAATGGCCTCTGTGGAATAGATACCACAATTTTGTCAATAACATGTGTAAAAAATTATAGAAATTCTTTGAAAAATTTATTTCACAAAAATGGTGGATCGCCAATGACAGTTGAAAAAGACGGCCGCGTGAACCGTCTATGAGGGAGTTTTGAGGCAGAGTCAGGCAAAGGCCAACATTCTGCGATATTTCAATGTTCTTTATGAATTATTTACTGAATGCACTTTTTACTACATAAATCACGTGCTTTTATTTACTAAACGACATTATAAATAGTTTTAAAAGTCCAATGAAAAATGCGCGTGACACTCATCTAAGCTTTCCCGTCAAAACTCCGTTATGTACATTAACAAAATGAATTGCTTAAAAGTCGCTACGGGTCGCCAGGAATGAAAATGTAACCAGCAGTCTTACTAAGAGGTATCATATTACCCATTAACCAGATTGTGGAGATCAGATAGGCAGTTGCTTCACGTAAAATACTGGTAATCAGCTGCATCTGGTTAGACTGGAAGCTGACCCCAACATAGCTGGGGCGTGGCGTGTTCACGACATCGTTATAGGTGATTTATCTTGGATTTATCAATAGGATCAAGAAACGAAGCGCCAGTCGACGGTTTAGGTGTTTCAAAACAAATCAACGCCAAACAAAGTGAAGCGATCTAGAAATGGTGTTAAGATTTTGATCGCGAGCTTTTTCAGTTTTACTGGTTACTTGGTGTCAGTTCCTTTACGAAACCAAAGAAGCATTAACTCTGAATGGTATACTACCACATGCTTGACATACATTTCTTCTTCTTTCGGGTTACAGCTTCACCACGACAATACGTGGGCCCACATCGCAATCAAAACGAGGGATTCCCTAGACAGTACACTGGTCAGACTCCTGGGTCACCCTCCTTACAGCCCTGACTTAGCACCATGTGACTTCTTCTTATTCCCAAAAATAAAAGATCAGCTCAAATGGATACAGTTTTATAACAGATAACCGCTTCAGACGCATGAAACTTTGGACCTATAAAACATCTTTTTTTATTATCGCAAACCTTTCTGGGTGTCCCACGTACGTAACTAGACTATAACTTTTACTTATCTTAATGCAACTTTTTTTATAAATTATAAATTAGTGCTTGACCGCAATCTCGCCTGATGGTAAGCACTGATGCAATCTCTAATGGTAAAGCGCGCTAGTTTCTTAAGAGCCTATTCACTCTAGCCTTGAAGACACCTAAATTGTAGTCAGACGGAAACACCGCCGCTGGCAAATTATTCTAGTCCCTCGATGAATGCGGTTTAAAAGGTGAGGCGAAACGCGGAAACTCCCCGTACTATGGTTCGTCCGATGATGGAACGGAGAAGCGGGAATTAAATCATGCAATTCCCTCGCCCACTCTCCAAAAGGCATCCTATACCTTGTATAAGGTGGTAAGTGTGTTCTTCATTTGAAACATTTATCTATTGTAAATGGTTATAAAAACTTATGCAAGATGCCTTTCAGCACAAACAAAAGAAAAAAATAATAATTAAATATTCTCATAAGATGTAGTTTTTATCGTAATTACAGTTCGCGCTAGAAAACATTTCACAATTTTGAAGCAAGAAACGAAATAAAAAGAAACTGTAATAAAATTGCAATTAAAAGAATACTTGCAAAATACAACTTTGTTAATAGATACTTAAAGATTCTTCAAAAATAATTAATTATAATGATAAATGGTGCTTTGTGTATTTTTCTTTTATGTTAAACTAGGTTCAGTAAAACTACGGTTCCCCAAGAAAACGGTGACAGCACAGCCGTGGAAATGATAATTGCGGTAAAGATTTAAATCTTTAGATAAATATCAGTTGAGTCCTGTCTTATTGGTCAGCTCGTATTTTTAGTCGCCATGTTTTAATTCATCATCATCAACCATTTTATCACCTCAATGTATCGATGGTCAATTTGGCACCGCTGGAGAGACTGTAGCACCGCCCAAGTCTCGATCGAATCGAAGGCCTTCTCATAGTCCACAAACGCCAAGCATAGTGGTTTGTTATACTCCTCGGACTTCTGTATAACTGTATGTATGTGGTCTATGTGGTCTAAGTCACCGACATAGCTCTGCGAATCGCTAAACTTAAGTGGCAGTGGGCAGGGCACATTGCTCGTAGAACCGATGGCCGACGGGGCAGTAAGGTTCTGGAGTGGCGGCCACGTACTGGCGGACGCAGCGTAGGGAGGCCTCCAACAAGGTGGACCGATGACCTGGTGAAGGTCGCGGGAAGCCGATGGATGCGGGCAGCACAAGACCGGTCAGCGTGGAAAGCCTTGGGGGAGGCCTTTGTCCAGCAGTGGACATCCATAGGCTGAAGAAGAAGAAGAAGAACCATTTTATAGTCCCACTGCTGGGCACAGGTCTCCTCTCGTACAGAGATGGATTGAGCGTAATCACCACAAATGCTCAATGCGGGTTGGCGATTTCAGACTTACAAGTCCAGGTTTCCTCAAGATATTTACCTTCACCTTTTATTCAGTCACTGTTGTCCAAGATATACTTAGAAAGTACATATAACTTAGAAAAATTACATTGGTACTTGCCTGACCTGGAATCGAACCCATACACTCATACTTGAGAGGCTGGTGTTTTGACTACTAGGCCACCACTACTTTTTAATTTGATAGGACTAAATTAAAATGTTTCCTCTGCACTATTCTGGATGAAACAGGAAGACATGTACTCATAAATTTAATTTAATTTGTGAACAAAGAAACTGGCGCCTTTGTGTTTTGTAGGCGATACTGGACCCCTCCATCAATACACAAGGTTTCCAAAATACTGAAAAGTGTAAACCCTAAACTATAAAATAATCGCTACATATCATCTTCATTTGCCTGGCTTATCCAACTATGTTGCTCTAGGCTACTCGTATACCTGGATTCATCTCGATACCACCTATCTTACCTCCAAAGCCCAGTTACTGAGCAATATGATACCCTATTGTTATTGTAAACATTTTCATTTTTAATGCCTGGACTTGAAAAAAGACGATGATCCCTGAGTTTGTTTCGGCTTTTCTTCTCAGAGGTAGTCAGTGAGGAAATGCCGGCTCCAGGCAGTTTAAAAAAAATATGAAGTGTTGTTATTTACCTTTAAGGATATTACAGAGAAAACCAAGAAAAAAAAAAATAAAGAATCGCGATAGCTTGACATTGTCGTGCAAATATCGATTTTTTTTTATCTGTATTTTAACGCAATCGGTTGTTAAAAATACATATAATGATTAAATTTTTGCGAAATGTTTCTTTTGTTTCAATGATTAGTTTATCTAATGTGTGTGTGAATTTATGTTTGTAAAGACACACACGACACTGTAAAAATTCCTAGTGTTTTCCAAGGCTTTCCACGATGACGGGTCTTGTGCTGCCCGCATTCTTAGTGTAGGGCGACGTTTTTTTAAATACATAAAAAAATATTCTTAGTCATATTTAGTTTTAAAATATAATAGAGTAGTCTTTATTATATGTACATACATACATAAAATCAGTCTATAATTTTCCCACTATTGGGCCACAGATCTCCTCTCGATGAGAAGGAGTGGGCCGGAATCTACCACGCTGGCCCAGTGCGGATTGGTCATCGGTATAGTGTACATAATAAACCGTATTCTATTCTATTCAATCTTTATATTTATGGGAATATAAAGATTTTCAAAGAGTGTCAAAATTTTAAAACACTGAACTGGAAAATGTGGCAGAAGAATGGAACCTATACCCAGCATTGGGTGATTTTGGTCTAAAACGGTGATGATGATGACAGTGTGGGATGTTATGTTAATTTGGGACATTTTGGGCCATCACTATGTACGTTATATAGATAAAAATAATAATAAATTTTATTTTCAAAAATACAAATAAATATACATTTCAAGGTACACAAATAATATTTTAACTAAAAAAATCGAAAAGTAAAGAAAATAATGTGTAGTTGGTGAAAAGAAAAAAATAAAAGGTTTTATAAAAATACAACTAAATTAATTTGAGTAAAAATACAAGTATATATAATTAATTATTTGAAACGTTTTTTAGTGAGATAACCCTTTATTAAGTTAGCCATGACACTGGTTATGACGTTTGATTGGTGACTTTGACAGATCTATTTTTACGTTGTGTTCATGTCGAGTGCTGATTTGATTTGATTATGTTTATTTAATGGGCCGTATGTTCGGAATTCATGTATTGTTTTTTTCGCAGTCATATGGTAGATAATATAGATACGAAATCCTTAGATACATGACACGTAAATCAAATGTCACTGTCAAAATCTTATTTCGCTTATTGCTGACCACCATATTTATTTGTAGTTGTGTTGCACTCCTTGGCCGAGTTAAATTGAATCTGTATAAAAACTAAGCCAAAATATAAGAAAATAAATATTAAAAACAGTTAACTATAGCGTAACTATACTTTTTTTTTTTTTTTTTGACGCTGTAGGAATGCGTTTACGCACCATACCCCGAAGGGCGTGTGTGGGACTCGCCCAGCCGAAGCCGGGAATACCCACTAAATCCGAACAGCGGCACACCGACATCGCCTTAGTGGCGGGGTCATGGGAAATAGCAGAGCCTGCCTACCAATCCCCCGCCGGCGATTCCCACCAGAAGGCGGGCCCACAGTGGGCCCTTCATAGGGAGGGGCCCGACTGGGTACGTCTTCTTGTGCGAGAAGACGCAGCAGCCAAAGGTTTTGTAGCGAGGTGTCCTTCCTCTTAGCCCCACTCGTTTGCCCGGAAGCAAACGGGGCCCCCAGCTCCTCTCAGTGAGGAGACCGGGTTGCCCGACGGTGACCCGGAGTTCGGGTCACGTCAGCCACCTGGAGTGGTGGCCGACCCGCCGCACGTGTGACCGCCGAAGCGGTCCTCACTTCTGGTTTTGGTCCGCGCCGGTAAACCGTTAACCCCCATATCTGGGGGCCGTTCCCCTATCCGCCACCTGGGGACGCGTCCGATGGCAGGCCAGAAACTGCACACGGAAGCGTAACTATACCTAGCATTAAGTGTACAATGTGCTGGCCCAGGCTCCATACATTTCTGAAACATCTCCTTTATAACTAAAAAAAGCTTATTGTAAAAAAAAAAATGCGGTTTCCAAAAAGACACTATAAAGTGAAAAATTAGTGCTTCTTTAACTTATTTTTCACTTTGTATTGAATTGAGAATGTTCTCTTTTTAAGTCCGTTTAAAATAAAATAGTTTGTCAATGAACGATAGGAATATTTCCTGGGTAAAAGAAAATGATTCTATTTAGTACATCATTCAGATTATATAAAAATATTGGATACGCATATTTTGTTTTATCAAATCAATAAAAAATGACAAATATCATCATCATCATCATCATCATTTCAGCCGAAAGACGTCCACTGCTGGACATAGGCCTCCCCCAAGGTTCTCCACGACGACCGGTCCTGCGCCTCCCGCATCCAGCGGTTTCCCGCGACCTTCACCAGGTCGTCGGTCCACCTTGTCGGGGGCCTACCCACGCTACGTCTTCCGGTGCGTGGTCGCCACTCGAGAACCCGTCGGCCCCATCGGGCATCGGTCCTACGGGCAATGTGTCCAGCCCATTGCCACTTCAGTGTTGCAATTCTTCGGGCTATGTCGGTTACTCTCGTTCTTCTGCGGATCTCCTCATTCCTGATTCGATCGCGCAGTGAAACCCCAAGCATAGCCCTCTCCATTGCCCTTTGAGCGACTTTGAGCCTTCTTATAAGGCCCATTGTTAGCGACCACGTCTCAATTCCATAAGTCATCACTGGCAACACACACTGGTCGAAGACTTTTGTCTTGAGACACTGCGGTATTTCGGACGAGAAGATTCTACGTAGCTTCCCGAAAGCAGCCCAGCCGAGTTGGATTCGACGATTGACCTCTTTCTCGAAGTTGGACCTTCCTAACTGGATAGTTTGTCCCAGGTACACGTAGCTGTCAACAACTTCGAGAACAGAGTCTCCAATCTTTATAGGAGTCGGTACAACATGGGCATTAGACATGACTTTTGTCTTGCCCATGTTCATTTTAAGACCGACTCGCTTGGAGGCCCTACTGAGGTCTTCGAGCATTGTACTCAGGTCCTCCGCGGTCTCAGCCATGACTACGATATCATCAGCAAACCGAAGGTGTGTCATGTACTCGCCATTGATGTTGATGCCCAGTCCTTTCCAGTCCAGAACCTTGAAGACATCCTCCAATGCAGCGGTGAACAGTTTCGGAGAGATAACATCTCCCTGTCTGACACCACGCTGCAGAGGTATTGGTTTCGAGGTCTGGTCCTGTATTCGGACTGACATGGTGGCGTTTTCGTACAAACCCTTCAGCGCTTCAATATATCGATAGTCTACTTGGCACCGCTGGAGAGACTGCAGTACAGCCCTGGTCTCGATCGAATCAAAGGCTTTTTCGTAGTCCACAAACGCCAAGCAAAGGGGTAGGTTATACTCCTCGGCCTTCTGTATAACCTGCCGCAGCGTATGTATGTGGTCTACTGTGCTGTAGCCTTTTCGGAAACCGGCTTGTTCGGGCGGCTGGAAGTCGTCAAACCTGCAGGCGAGACGATTTGTGAGGACTCTTGAAAACAACTTATAGACATGACTCAGAAGTGAGATGGGTCTGTAGTTTTTCAAAAGGGTGTTGTCACCCTTTTTGAAAAAGAGTACCACCACACTTCTGTGCCATGCCTGTGGCGTTTTTCCCTTATCTATGACGGAATTAAATAACTTCTGAAGGGCCCTAAGGATCGGTTCACCACCCGCCTTCAGTAGCTCTGCCGTTATTCCGTCATCGCCTGGCGCCTTGTTGTTTTTAAGCTGTTTCAGAGCCAATCGAATCTCCTGCAGGCTGACGTCCGGGATATCTTCAGTGTAGTGTCGGGTTAATCTTGCTCTAGGGTCTTCAGCAAGATTTAATGCGGGTCTTGTCGTTGAAGTGTAGAGCTGTCCATAGAAATTCTCGACTTCCCTCAAAAGCTCGGGCCCGGACGTTAAGATCTTGCCGTCGTCAATCTTCAGCTTGCTTAGCCGGCTATGCCCAATAGTCAGATCTCTAGCGAAAACTTTAGAGCCTCTGTTTCGCTCTATAGCCTCCGTTATACGCTCGGTATTATACCGACGTAGGTCGCGCTTCAGAGACTTTGAGATCTGCTTATTGAGCTGCCGGTATCTGCAAGCATCACTTGACGAACGCAAAATCATCTCACGTCTGTCCTCCATGAGCTCGAGAGTGTAGTCCGAGAGCTTTTTAGTTCTATTTGTACGGCGGGTCCTAAAATACTTAGTCCCGACCGTACGGACAGCTTCTACAAACCCGTCATTATATTCGTCCACGTCGCCACTTAGGCATTCGAAGCGATTTTTTAGCTCGAGCTGGAAACCCTCGGAGTTGTGGATCTGAATGGGTGCTGGCCGGAGCGTGGACTTCATCAGGCGAGATCTTTCGGACACTATGTTCAGATTCAATGTGCCTCTGACCATACGGTGATCGCTGCCGCATTTGAGCGAGTTGATCACTGAGACATCATTGAATATGTGCCTTTTTGTCGTCAAAATGAAGTCTATCTCATTCTTAGTGACCCCGTCGGGACTGATCCAAGTCCACTTTCGCTGTTCACGCTTTTTGAAGAAGGAGTTCATCATAAAGAGTCCCTCCTTCTCCATGAAGCCAGCTAACATGTGGCCTCGGTGGTTCCGACAAATGAAATGACAAATATAAAAGGCCTCAAAGATCAGGAGTGGTGGCTGGTGACGTCACTCCTCGCTAAAAATGCAGCGTGCAGTGACGTCACACGAGTTTTCAAAACACTGTGTCGTCTTAATTTTTTGTTTATATGAAAAAAGAATAAAATACGTGTTTAGTATTTTTTGGAAATCGGACTGAAGGACTTATTAGTTTTTTTATTCAACTTCCCTATTGTGACTTTTATTCCAATATACACATTTAACAAGCCTCCCAAAACAAAAAACCACTCGTCTCACAGCACAATTTAGACCAAGTGTGATGGCGTATGTACATATGCAAAACATTTCCATACAAGCCTGAACAACAAAAATAAACTACGGCCACACGGCATTCATACAACCTACAATTCTATTTACACACGTTACATTGCTCGTTTATTTCGTATTCGATTGCGAGTCTCGGTCAAAGCGCGCGTTGAACCCTAAAACCTATGCATTTGTGAGTACAATGTGAAACCTTTTTACTCGTTTTATCTTGCATAAATAAAGTTGAGGGATTTGTTCATGTTTTCTAATAGAGGTGATTATTTAGTGAGTGCACACTGACATACATATGTATTTTTACATGAAATAATTCCAGCTAGAATATTTATGATGGGGCTTTCCAGTTGTCGCAATTAGCCACAGGCGACTCTGTTCATATCCATAGAATGATAACTGTATTACTGTTTTTTTTTAGCTGTTATTGTGTTTATTGGGCTGTTATCCATAATGTAGTTTATTATGTACCTACTGTCATCAACAACCTTTTTTTATCGTCCCACTGCTGGGCACAGGTCTCCTCTTATACAGAGAAGTATTAAGCGTAATCACCACGCTTGCTCAATGCGGTTTGGCGATTTCAGACTTATAAAGTCCAGGTTTCCTCAAGATGTTTTCCTTTACCTTCAGTAATTGGTGTCCAAGATATACTTAGAAAGTACATATAACTTTAGAAAAGTCACATTGGTACTTGCCTGACCTGGAATCGAACCCGCGCACTCATACTTGAGAGGCTGGTGTTTAAACCACTAGGCCACCACAATTTTTTACCTACTATAGGAAGCATTTTTTTATATAATTATAAACTAGTGCTTGACTTTAGTCCCGCCTGATGGTAAGCAGTGATGCAATCGTTGATGGTAAAGCGCGCTAGTTTATTCAGAACCTAATCACTCAAAAAACAGAGTGAATAGGAAGGAAAGCGGCAGTTGAGCGAGGTGATGAAATGTTAAACTAAACAACACTACAATCGATGCTGCGCCAAAGGGAGATTGATCTGAAGACCCTCCACGACCAAACTAACGAGACAACAACATTTTTGGCACATCGCACCCGGCACACATCGCAAGACAACTGCTCAGACCCGTCTTCCGTACGGTTTCACCAGGCATCATCACGACGAATGGCTTGGCGGCACGACTTTGTCTAGTAGGTGGTAACTTCTGCCGGTTATTTCTTTTACAAAATATAACCACAAAGTGGGTCAACCGGTTACAAATGAACCAAATGATGACTGTCTATTCTGATCTGCACAACTCGAAGAAATCCACATGGCAGGTGCAGTGGCAAAATACAAGTAAGCGAAAAGGTGCTTTTTATCACGCAATACAGCCTAATGTTACACCCAAACCTTGATTTTACCCATATAAAAAACCTCAAAGAGGGTAATATCTTCTATTTCTCGTCTCCGTATTGGCCATTGTTGTTCCTCGGTATTCCTCCACAAAATCCGGGTCAGACACACATCGCTCTATGAACGTGGACTGGATGAAGGCATATATTTTTCCAGTGCTCCAATAATAACCCAGCCCATGATCTGCATCGTCGTCTTCCTAAGTTACATATCCCTGTCCCAACCAACTTTCCATCTTTACATTCTTCCCCAAAGCGATTTGGAGCTTTGATGGATTTTATACGTATTAATGACATCAAATTATGATTATTTTTTTGTATTTGTCTATGTTCATATTTAATATAACTAATCATAATATATTTAACGTATTTTTATTTTTGTTTATTTCAGTGTATCTACTAACACTTGTCTACAAGCTTCACATCAAACACAGTGTTATCAAATTATTATTGGATTAGATTTTTTTTTTTATTAATTTTATTGTTTGTGTCTTTGCCTTGGCACGTTTTCTCATATCAACATTGGCAGAATTGTCGACATCGGCTTTAATTTGACAAGTTTCGTAACCTACTAACAAAATGGCGTCACTATGATTTTCAAGTGGTTAATCACTGACATTTCACTCCATATTAATAAACGTTCGACTTGAGTGGTAGTTTTTAGAAAATCATTTCTACTAATGGGTTTTATTTTATAATAATGACAATACGGTAATTTCATTCTGTCACCATTCTAGTACGAGGCGACTGAGAAAATTGATCGATCATTATGATTTTAGCAGATTACGAACTTTTAAGCACAATGACAATAGAATTTTGTTGAAATGACAAATTTATAAAAAATAGCAGACTAGGGCCCCTACTCTATTGAATCCAGTCTAGTTGTAATAATATAAGCAATTACATTAATAAAATTACGAAGAGCACTTAGCATGTGGTATTTGCCTGTAATTGGTTGTCCAGTTAGATTTAAGTCAATAATTTGTATTTATAATGTGTAAAATATCTGTAACAACATCATCAATGTTCATCAACATCTAAAATTACTTATCAATGCAAGTGCATATCAACATGCGAAAGAAGAAAAAGGTTATGTAGAAATAACTAGAGCGGAGGTTTAAAAATACTTAGGAAATTCGTTGTCAACCTAGTAAATTATTACAAAATATGAGTATACCTAGAACAAAGGTAAAGCAAATTCAACATTTTGCCTGAAATTGGGAACCTTCAAACAATTTTTATATTTTCCCCAGCCCCAAGGCTGCACACCTCCAAAAGCATTGTTTGAACCGGATTCAACTAGAACTGCATACGTCATAACCTTTTTGATATTATAATGCAACATCAACATTGTTTTACGAGGAGCGCTGTATTTTCAGTATTTCTCTTGAAAATGTTAGTATACTGCCATTTGTTCGCTAAAATAGGAAGCACATAAAGTTGTTTTCTTCCTTCTTTTGAGTTTGTCCGTAGAACTTTTCTTTTACTTTTAAGGCGATGCATCAAGAACTTGTGCTGTTTGCGGCGAAACTGCCTAATCGTGTCGTGAATCTTTTAGTTTATACCTTGGAGTTTATGACCCGGAAACGTTGTTGCTAATTACGGCTTAAAGGAAAATGTAGTGGCTTCTGCTTCATTTATTCTCGTTCATTTGTTTTAAGCATTATTTTTAAACTTGTCTACAATTTTGTAGGCCACGTTTTTTCTACGGGATGAACCATGAGCCGGATGCAATGCATCATCAACCTTTTTATCGTCCCACTGCTGGGCACAGGTCTCCTCTCATACAGAGAAGGATTGAGCGTAATCACCACGCTTGCTCAATGCGGGTTGGCGATTTCAGTCTTAAAGTTCAGATTTCCTCAAGATGTTTTCTTTCACCTTCAGTCATTGGTGTCTAAGATATACTTAGAAAGTACATATAACTTTAGAAAAGTTACATTGGTACTTGCCTGTCATGGAATCGAACCCGCGCACTAATACTTAAGAGGCTGGTGTTTTTACCACTAGGCCACTACGACTTGGATGCAATTAAAACTATCAAAAGTGATTTTTTTGATCTACGGAATATATTGCAAGAATAAACGAGATCTGAGAAGTCAGGGCCCAAGCTCAGATATAGTGTCTAGATCAAGATTTAAGAACTTTTGAAGTTATAAAACGGAGAGCTAAAGTATGTTGGACATACGTACATATACACTTGACCAGGATGAGGCCTATTTGCATCTATGAAGCCTTAAATAAAAGTAATGAGTAACGTATTTTAACAATAGAATGTGTAACACACTATCGGCAACAGTGCCGATTTCAAAAAGGAGGAGATTACTCAATTCGATCGTATATATGTTTGGATAACTTTGTCGTTAATGAACCGATTTTAATAATCCTTTTTTTTTTTTCTTGAAACCAAGATATTTTCAAAGTGGCCCCATGATTAGGAAATTAGGGTTTGATGTTTTAAGACCAGAGATCTTAAGAGCTGGAACTTTCAAAGATCGTAGGGGCGATTAATGGATTAGTAAGTCTTTCTACTACAACTACAGATACTACAATTAAATGAAGATCCAGACTAGATCTGATGATGGAGCCAGGTGAGGGGACCCCTCAACTATTTACAGCAACTACTTTGTATCTGTAGGTGATTAATTTGTATTGATAAGGACCGACGTCCTGGTGATGGTCGCGGGAAACCGCTGGATGTGGGAGGCGCAGGAACCGTCGTAGTCGAGATCCTTGGGGTAGGCCTATATCCAGCAGTGGATATCTTTCGGCTGAAATGATTATGATGATGATGATGATTCGCAAAAAAGCTGCTTCCCTGTTGGCCCTTATATGGAACGCAATAGCTGTACGTTTTGACAATCCTGTAGTGGTACCTAAACGCCAAATGGAACATCGCGTCATACTGACGTCACACGAATTCTACATCTCGCAATCAGAGTTTACCGTGCAACTAGCATACATACAACTTCCCAAATTCAAGCATTGGGCAAGTGCCCGTCAAGCATAACACCCATCTGGTCGGAGGATCCTCCTTTTTCTATGGCGGATGAGTGAACTTAACTCTCTGTTCCTCATGCTTCCACAATGTCCTTCAAAATATTACCTTATATAAATGCATATATGTAGCAAGGTTTAAAGCACAATATGGAACAAGTTTTCTATGTTAACTATGTGGTGCGAGTGGGGAGTTTCTTGCGCTTCTTGTTCTCCCAGTGAAAGCACTAAGAAGTGGTATAGAGGGGGTTTTGGGGGACTGTCTTATATAATTTTTTCTCGGTGGAAGGCCATAACATCGGCTGCCGGCGGGAGTTACCACCCACCAGACAAAGTCTTGCCGCCAAGCGATTCATCGTGTTCCGGCATGATGTCTGGTGAAGCCGTACGGAGGACGGGTCTGTGCAGTTGTGTTGCGATGTGTGCCGTAGGGAGTTTGGTCGTGGAGGATCTCCAGATCTATCACCCTGTGGCGCAGCATCGTTGGTCGTGTTGTTGACTTTAACATTGGATCACCTCGCTCAACTGCCGTCTTCCTTCCATTCCAGTTTTTTTTAAATAAACTAGCACGCTTTACCATCAACGATTGCAACACTGCTTACCATCAGGCGGGATTGCAGTCAAGCACTAGTTTACAATAATAAAAAAAAAATTAAACGTTCGAAAATTGCTGATTATCATGAAAATATTTTTCGACGGCACTATTGGCGCAGTGGCTAACCGGTCGACTCCTGCGCAGCGTGTTGTGTTAGATTCCCGCACGACACATACATTTGTATGACCTGCAAGGAGTAGTTGCTCCGTGTCTGACGATTTGTGTATGTGAGTTTCAAAGGTTTGACACCGACGATAAAAAAGTAACTCATAGTTTAGGCAACGTGCTCTATTTAAAAAAAAAAATAAAGATAAATATTTGTATTTTCATTCGATGATTTAATTTTGTATAAACATTTTTGATTAATGGGTATTACAAATATTTCATGAACACATTCGGCCATTAATGTCAGATTGCTTTAAATATTGGTTGTTTATTGACATATCAATAATAAATCAGCTCCTTTTGTCACAGTGGTAACAATATCTCTGTGACAGCTGTGCTATCAAATAATTCGTGTTGTTCAACTAAATGTAGGTCAAATCATCTGCTGCGAAAACAGCTTTTTAGGTCAGACTATAGGCGCATTGCGTTGAACTAGCGACTGAAAATACTGGTCCTGTAACAGCTTCTATAGCTTGCATTTCTAGTTCGTAACAGCTTACGAACTAGAAATATTCGCGTTATTATCATTTTATTTTCGCGATGTGTGATGACGAAGAATTAATCGCCTAAAGGGGGCTCATCATCATCATCACCCTTTCCATCGTCCCACTGCTAGGCACAGGTCTCCTCTCATACAGAGAAGATCAACCCTTCTCTGTATGAGAAGTCTCTGTATCGTATTACCCAGTAACTGGGTTGTGGAGGTCAGATAGACAGACACTAGTTAGACTGGAAGCCAATCCCAATATGGTTGTGAAAAGTTTATGCAGAATCATCTGCTTAGTCTTTTTCCCACTATGTCCGTTCGCTCCTTTAATATTACTTTAAAGGATGAAATGATTACACAATGCGGTCACAAATCGCACGCGCAAATCTCAGGAACTACTGTAAAATTTGAAAATTTCTTTTTGCGTTTGATAGTCCTTTAATCCTGGAAGGCTTTAGGCTGTATAATATCACTCTGCGACCTGCGATCTGTAGCGAAGCATATAAAGCATATAAATATAAATTAATCCTAATTCAAATATATCTTTTTTTTTTAATAATTATAAACTAGCGCTTGACCGCAATCCCGCCTGATGGAAAGCAGTGATGCGATCGTTGGTGGTAAAGCGCGCTAGTTTATTAAGAGCCTATTCACTCAGAAAAACTGAGCGAATAGGAAGGAAGACGGCAGTTGAGCGAGATGATGCAATGTTAAACCCAACAACACGACCAACGATGCTGCGCCAAAGGGAGATTGATATGATGACCCTCCACGACCAAACTTCCAACACAACAGCATTTGGCGCATCGTACCCGGCACACATCGCAGCACAACTGCTCAGACCCGTCCATACGGCTTCACCAGACATCATGCCGGAACACGACGAATCGCTTGGCGGCAAGGCTTTGTCTGGTGGGTGGTAACTTCTGCCGGCGGCCAATGTTATGGCCTACTACCGCAAAAAAATAATAGTATTTAATTTTGAATAAAATTGTCCTTATCATCACTTAATTTCGATTAACACTTTATAAGACTACTTTATAATATATTACAATTTTATAATAACTCTTTTGGAGTTAAAATAAAATTTTTACTCCACGCGAATGAAGTGGCGGGCGGCCGCTATTTATAAATACAGGATGTTTTAAATATCAATATGCATATCGGATGTGGCTTGGAGGAAGGTAACTAGCCTGTAATTGAAGAGCAGCAGTGGACTGCTGTACGGTGGTTTAATATAATTATATTTTCCGCTGCACCTAATCAGCCGGTGATAATTATCACAATTACCACCTGACTTCCAAAAATTAAGAAAAAGACAATATTACATTCATAAACTAATTACAAACACAACTCCACAAACAAAACACTTAGTAGTACAAAGTTAATAGAAAACGTCTCAATCTCTTAAGTCCACGTCAGGAACTTAACATGTCTGCGGTCACCCTGAGGCGTTGGGGCTCATGTAAGACTAACGTATTCAAAACGGACCATTTCTTGTAAACATACGGACCGTTGTTATGTCGTACTGAATTGTTGGGTATTGGATTTGTGCAGTAAACTATCGGCCAAACATCAAACATAATGTACAGACGATAGCACATCAATCTACTAGAATCTGTCAGATTTCTATATCTGATTTTCACCTTTATCTCCAAAGCTTTAAGGCTCAAGGTTGATTGGGAATGTCTGACAGTTTCAGGTAGTTTGACTTGCTGTCGCCCGTACTAGCCGATCGATTCTGTAAAAATCTCAAAGTGAAAAGCAAAAAAAATAAATAAATAAAAATACATACCTACAAGATACTCGCTAAAAACATAACCCTTCCTGGCGGCCGGGTACAAAAAAAAAGTTTGAGTAAGCTATCATTAGGGTCAATAATGTCAAGAGTGGCCTTTGAGTGAAGAAGTTAGCTGTCAATCCAAGTAAAGAATTAGTTGGAATAATATCTCACTCCACACTCCTTTCGCCTAAGATTGACAGTTACATAATCACACTACAAAACTATGCATATTTGTAACTAAATTAAAGCAATACTTAATTAGGAAAAGCTACTATACATTACAAGAAGATTTAACAGATAAATTCAATAAAATACATAACTGTAAAGAAAGGTATATTAACAAGTAAAAAAAAAACATTTAATTTACTAAAATACTTAATTATATATCCTACATTTATAATAATGAACAAATTTTAATCGAGTACCGAATAAAAATAATATCAATATAATAAAATAAATTGTTAATGAATGAATACTTAATAATTAATATAATTGTATAATATAAAGAGATAGCAAGAGAATAAATACTCAATAGCAATACAATTAATAAAAATAAATGGATAGGAATTAAATAAAACTAAATAAATAATAAATAGATAAATGGAAACATGAAGCGCTCTTCCTCTCTCTACTTATTTAAAACTTGCTGTGCCCAACAGGGTCCATAATTGTTTCCAATATTATATTATCATATTTGCCACCTGTAACTGTACATTATGGATTGCAATAAACGATTTTAATTTGATTTAATTTATGCATATTGAGCAAGTTTCCCGTACAAACGACTGAAGAAGTTTCAAGCATGTAACATTCTATGTATTCATTTTTTATAGGTAATTATAAACTTGCTCGATAGTAAGCAGTGATGCAATCGTTAATGGTTAAGCGCGCTAGTTTGTTAAGAGCCTATTCACTCTAGCCTTCCAGACACTTAAATTGTAGTCAGACGGCGTTCCAAAAAAAACAATTTAGGTATGCGTTGAATTACATCCGTTGATGTAACTCACCGTATACCCAAATTGTTTTTTTTAATCTATAGCTTATTACACATAACTAACAAACAATTACTTTTTAAGAAACTCCATTTTTTTACACTTTATAGAAACTATTCCGCTTTTGATCATACTTTTTCTTATTGGTAAGGGTATAAATATATCCCACAATCAGTATTTTTGTTTATCTGTGTGCCATATTTCATCTAAATCCGCTCAGTATTTTTTATCGTGAAACAAATACCAAACTGTATTTATAAACGTTTATAATACATATTAGTAGGGTATAATATTAGTTGAATTCAGTTCGCCAAACCCACCCTACCTATAACCCAACCCACATTCAAACAGTAAGTCCTAGTGGATTAAGGAAATATACCTTCCATTTGTCACTCAAGAAAGGGCTTCGAAAGGGCCCCATTGTTTGGAAGACACTTACACACAAATCAGTGGATAATAACTCTTGCTATATCCTTCCTGTTGCCTCAATTAAACTATTCAAGTATTGTGATACGTTGGTTGGAAGGATTTCTTAACTGTTTGGGCTACTTTGTTGTTTGGCCGGATTATAATAAAGGTCGGTAATAAAGACTTGATTTATAAACATGGCTAGTGGGTTGGTTGTCTCTATTGTGATTGCTCTGTAAGTTTATAATGGAACAGGACAATAGTTAATACGAAGATGACTGACAATGTGATTTTGATTATACAGTCCCTGTATGTGTCTAACGATGACATTTATGCGCACTGTCATGTGTAGTGTTATTTGAAATCAGTGTTGATACATTTTAGCCTGATATTTTTATATGTCTGGTGAAGTCATACGGAGGACGGATCTGAACAGTTGTGTTGCGATGTGTGCCGGGTACGATGCGCCAAATATCGTGTGTGTCGGGAGTTTGGTCGTAGAGGGTCTTTAGACTAATCTCCCTCTGGCGCAGAATCGTTGTTCGCGTTGTTGAGTTTAACATTACATCACCTCGCTCAACTGCCATCTTCCTTCCTATTCCTCAGTTATTATGAGTGAATAGGCTTTTAATAAACTAGCGTGCTTTACCATCAACGATTGCATCACTGCTTACCATCAGACGGAATCGCAGCCAAGCACTAGTTTATAATTATAAAAAAAATATGTCAATTAAATTAATGTACTAAAATATTATTGTTAATTACTTTGTACAAAGTGCTGATAATAATACGACAATAAATTAAACATCGTGTACCTCAACACATTCTCAGTCTACCCATAAAATCATATAAATATATCCATTACTTTAGTCACAGGAAATTATTTTTCACATTTTCTCATGCATCTATGCATTTTTTTCATGTTGATAAGGCAGCACTTGCAGGTTGATGACCGCCGCATCTAGCGGTACTAAACTGTAATAATAGAGGCGCGAAAAAAGGAATTCGATACAGCATCGCGTCGTCGCCGATCGGAGGTTAGTGAACCAATATTTTAAAGGACGTTCTATTCCGTTTGCAATTTTGTGCGATTTAGTTTGTTTAAAATTTTATATTTTTTTTTATTTTTAATGATAGGGTTTTTCTGCGGCTTGGGATTATTCCTAGGAACCAGTATTGTTCGTGTTTTAATTTATGGTCGTATTATCAGCACCACTCCGTATAATGCGTGTGTGGTACAGCTTGGCAGAATCGAAAAGTGTGAATTCAGAGTGGTATAGTTAGTAATATATAAGTAAAAGATTTTCCAGGAAACGCAAGGTAAACGTTTTCTTTGTGATACTGAGCGCACGAAATCAGCTGTGAGGTGAATAACCTCCGAAAGTGATTTTCTTGTTATGCGAGTTACATTGACGAGGTAACATTTTATCGTATTTTTTAATAAAATTAGGTATAAGGTTAGGGGCAGGATTTTGTTGTTACATATCAACTCGTCACAAATCAAGTGGAAAAACGATCGGACAATTTGTAAATTTTCCTGAGGAAAATGCCAACGTATTTCGATCATAAATCATGGTCGGAACACGTTTTCGATGTCAAACACCAAGAATACGTATAATATATTAATTGAGGGAGTCGTTTATGAAATAATAACAGCTGCAAAAGTCCATTGAACAGGTTAAGCAACACTTACCGCGGTCGGTCTGTGGATCGGTGACCATCTTTACATATCGCCTTTACCCCTCTATGCCTTGTAAATCACGTTAAGCCGTTGATTCCGGCTGTAAATCTTTGATAGTTGGTCTGTGGATGGGTGAGTACCTTTACCTAGAGAGATCTCTCAATACCTCGGAAACCTAAGTTTCTTTAAGCTGTTGGTCGCGGCTGTCATTTATAGATCTTTTTCGTTACTGGTCATCAGTATTCCAAAGATCTGAGCACCAGTCTTACCAAAAAAAAAAAAAGGTATCTTATTACCCTGTGACTAGGCTGTGCAGGTCGTTCTATATAAAATACGGATATTCAGTTGAATCTGGTAAGACCGAAAGGCGACCCCAGCATAGTTACACATGATGAAGATGATAATTATTATGTTTTTTTTTAAATATTATAAACTAGTTCTTGCCCGCAATCCCGTCTGATGGTAAGCAGTGATGCAATCGTTGATGGTAAAGCGCGCTAGTTTATTAAGAGCCTTTACTAAGAGCACGCCAACAAGCTCGATCCTGAGCAGTTCTCCGTCAGCCACTACCAGCCATCTACCAGCCACCTTTTCTTTATTTTATTTTGTTGACGCTGTGGATATGCCTTTACGCACCATACCCCGAAGGGCGTGTGTGGGACTCGCCCAGCCGAAGCCGGGAATATCCACTAAAACCAAACAGCGGCACAACGACATCGCCTTAGTGGCGGGGTCATGGGAAATAGCATAGCCTGCACTACCAATCCCTCGCCGGCGATTCCCGCCAAAAGGCAGGCCCACAGTGGTCCCCCCATACGGAGGGGCCGGGTTGTGTACGTCTTCTTGTGCGAGAAGACGCAGCAACCAAGGGTTTTTTAGCTAGGTGTCCTTCCTCTTAGCCCCAATCGTTTACCCGGAAGCAAACGGGGCCCCCAGCTCCTCTCAATGAGGAGACCGGGTTGCCCGACGGTGACCCGGAGTTCGGGTCACGTCAGCCACCTGGAGTGGTGGCCGACACGCCGCACGTGTGACCGCCGAAGCGGTCCCCACTTCTGGTTTTGGTTCGCGCCGGTAAACCGGTAACCCCCATATCTAGGGGCCGTTCGCCTATCCGCCACCTGGAGACGCGTCCGATGGCAGACCAGAAACTGCACACTGAACCTACCAGCCACCTAGTGTAACTGTAGTTAATGTTAAAACTAAAACAATGAATAATCACAAACTTATTATATCAGCTAAGTTTCGCAAGCAAACTTCCAATGCATTAACTATATCTAACAGGGCTGGCACGGAAATTGTTTAAGTTACCCATGTATAATTTATGCTATCTTTTTCAATAAGAAAGGCCTATTTACAGCAGTGGACTACTACTGACTAATGATGATGATGGTGATTCGATTTCAACTAATCCTATCCTACTAATATTAAAAATGTGAAAGTCTGCATGGATCTTTGTTAATCTTTCACGCTAAAACTACTGAACTGATTTTGATGAAATTTGCACATGGTTTATAACCAGGATATATATATATATATATATATATAAAGAGTGGTGCTGACAATACGACAATAAATTTAACATCGTGTACCTGAACGCATTCTCAGTCTACCCATAAAAATCATATAAATATATCCATTAGTTTAGTCACAGGAAATTATTTTTAATTTTTCACATTTTCAGCATGATGTACATGTTGATAAGGAAGCGCTTATAAGTTAATGACCGCCGCGTTATGCGGTACCAAACTTTAATAATAATGGCGCGAAAAAACAACTCGATACATGATCGGTCAGCAATCGGAGGTCAGTGAACCAATATTTTTTAAGGATGTTCTATTCCGTTTGCAATTTTATGCGGTTTAGTTTGTTTGAAATTTTCATTTTTAATTTTTGATGCTAGGTTTTTTTTCTATGGTTTAGGATTATCCCTATGAGCCAAAGATGTTCCAATAGTGTGTTCAATGTTATACTAGTTTGAGTCGTGGTCGCCTAGTGGTTAAAACATCAGCCTCTCAAGTATGAGTGCGCGGGTTAGATTCCAGGTCAGGCCAGTACCAATATAACTTTTCTAAAGTTATATGTACCTTCTAAGTATATCTTGGACGCTAATGATCGTCCCACTACTCAGACAGGCACATTTCTCCTCTCATATCTATTTGAGTGGAGACTAGGAAAACATCTTAAGGAAACCTGGACTTGTAAGTCTGAAATCGACAACCCGCATTGAGCAAGCGTGGTGATTACGGTCAATCCTTCTCTGTATGAGAGGAGATCTGTGCCCAGCAGTGGGACGATGATGGATGATGAAGAAAGTCTGCCTGTGAAATGTGTCGACGTGCGTCTTCTTGTGATCTGGTTTGGTGGTCGACGAACTCCGTATCTGAGGGCTGGAGGTAAGTGGTTTGACGCTTTAGCACCTTAGCCAAAGAAATATACTCCTAAGAGGTCATTTTATAGTATATTCGAAGTACACTTGAATCTGGTTTAAAATCTTTCGTGATAGGCATCTTGCCGCCACAATTATATTACAAAAAAGAAAAAGGTACCTGCCACTGAAACCATTTTTATTGCTGGCTGGCTACTCTGCGCCTGATTGACAAAGGGCTCATATTGCTACAGCTAAAATAAATGATATTAGGAATTTTTACCTAATTAATTTTAAATATTATATTTTGTATAAACATTTCACTACGCCAGTAATAATGATTGTACAAAATGGAATATTTACATAATTGTCATTTTAAATATTATATTCTTTTACAAACATTTCACTACTGCACCACCATATATTAGAAAATGGAAATAGATAAGTTTCTAAATCCGGTAATTTTATTTTACCAAGCTCATTCACAATTACATATCTATACTAATATATGAAGCTGAAGAGTTTGTTAAAACGCGCTAATCTCAGGAACCACTGGACCGATTTGAAAAATTCTTTTTGCGTTAGATTGCTTACACAACATATAACATCACGCTGCGACCAATAGCAGCCGAGCATTATAATTAACTACATGCGAACGAAGTTGCAGACGGCCGCTAGTGTCCTATTAACTGCCAATTTACTTACTATTAACCCTAAATGCCCTTTGAAATTATTTTTAAAATTTGATGATCTAATGAACCAGAGAATACCCGCAATTAAACACTAAACAGCTACCCTCATTTTAGTTTTCAATAAAACTCCAAATTTCCCGCAAAATATTAATGAAAGCGTTGTTCTTAATTAAAATATATTGGTACGGCATCCTAGAGATGACCCTAATCTACAAACAATTGCTGGCAGCTTCTGATCAAACATAAAACTTTGCTGGCTTGTATGAGTTTCAAACCACATTTTAACTATGATATCGTAAACTAGAGTAATCAACGTAACTATGAACGTATATATTTCTGTAGTTTCCGGAGTGTTGATAAAATTGAAACTAGATTTTGGGAATAATATTATTTAATTACTCGATTACGGTATTTCAAAATGAAACTAGATTGGCTCAAAACTCAACTAAAAGCCAAATCTCGGAACTTAAGGTAGTAGGAAAATTAGGTTTTTTTTTTTTGGCAGATTGAGGCTGAGGTCAGGCGGTGAACGTTTTAAAATTACGAGAATTGCTCAAAGGTCATTCCAGTTAATGCCCTCCTTCTACCCAGAAGAATAATGATAAAGTGGAAGGTGACTTTTAGAACATTAAGGAATGCTGTGTTTATTGATTATTGTGAACATAATTCATCAATCTTTTGGTCGTCATTCCAATAATGATATTTTTTTACCCTTCTCATGTGCCAAGATTTCATCTTTATAGTCACGCTCTATCTAATCATGGAATAATTTACGCAGTCCATTAATTTATTGTATTGGAATGGTCTATAAAAGTAAGTGAAGACCCATACTTTTATAGACAATTCCAATACAATAATTACAACAATTAAACATATCAGAATAATAGTAATGCTAAGTTGAGTAGTGGTTTAGATATTTTTATAATCGAATTAACAATTACGATTAATCATAATAATCGAGAGAATAATAAATAAAGCGTTCAAGTTAAACGCCGCAGTGATTCATAAATAATAAAAATAAAATATAGTAATTCTGTATCTGAACGAATGAATAATATTTTTATCTCATGTGGCGAAGCGCGCTTTAGTTGTGTTTACAGAGTACGCACGAAACGAATATCTTAAGGACATGGTGGAGCATATGGCGGAGGTCTGCCCGGCTTGGGTAGACCACCGCCGTGTCCTAGAAGCGGCTATCGGCGGCGATCCCTTGCGTCCGACCCTGGTCCAGGTCATGGTCCGGAGCGAGAGTGAATGGCAGTCCGTCATTTCCTTCTGCGAAGCAGTGATGCTGGCAAATGAGGAACCGGAACGCGTGACGCAGCGGGATCCCAACGCCCGTACGGAGGACGGGACTGAGCAGTTGTGGTGCGATGTGTGCCGGGTACGATGCGCCTAATGTTGTTGTGTCGGGAGTTTGGTCGTGGAGGGTCTTCAGATCAATCTCCCTTTGGCGCTGCATCGTTGGTCGTGTTGTTGGGTTTAACATTGCATCACCTCGCTCAACTGCCGTCTTCCTTCCTATTCGCTCAGTTTTTCTGAGTGAATAGGCTTTTAATAAATTAGCGCGCTTTACCATCAAAGATCGCATCATTGCTTACCATCAGGCGGGATTGCGGTCAAGCGCTAGTTTATAATTATTAAACAATAACATTCCAGCGCCCTTGCGCCTCTTGCCCCCGCAGGAGACGCCCTGGACGGGAGACGACATAAAACTCCCAGCCAACGTAGGCGCAGGCCTGCGGGCGATGAGCAGTAGTCAGCTCGCCGCCCGGTAAGGACCAGGCCCGAGTCGACGGCGGGTTCTGTTTCATGCGCGCCTCAAAGAGATGTCAGCACATCGTGACGGGATCCACGAAGACCGATGCCTCCTGGGCCAGGAATGCAGGTTAGTTAAAAAAGAAACCGTGGCCCTTGCTGTCGCACAGGCAAATGAAAAAAAACACGGGTGGGTTTTAGTCAGTAAAAGTCTGACACGCCCTTCCGCTCCGCCCAGAGCGGGAGAAGTAATTTGATGATTTCCCATCCCAACAAAAAAAAAAGTATGGGAGCTCCTAGTAGCATCCGAAACGCATGTGTGTGTGGGTGAGTGTGTGCATGAGTATTATATGTATGCCGACGCTACGCCACTTCACAAACACTTTCAGACCATGTTTATGCTGTTTGTGGTCCCATATAATGCGCCTGATTTATAAATACTGTACCTACAATAATAACTGAAAATGACTTTACTCTTAATAAATTATAAAGTTATTCCCAAAATTCATAATTTGCAACAAAAATAAATTCAAATAAATAAATCACCTATAAAATTAATAACTTCAAACATGTAACCATTTTAAACATTTAAAATCATATCATAATTACATAATAATTAATTCTCTACTCTATCAACGCTTTAACACCTAATAATCGACAGGGGAATTTAAATTTTGATTAAATTATACAGAAAATTTGCATCAACATGGTTGATGTTATTACGTTAATCGACATAGACTTTTCGGCCGCATCATGTCGGTATTAATTATATTGATTCCAGTTCGCCGACATTTTAATTTGCCAGTATATGGTAGCTTTAACGAACATAATCATTGAATGCTGAGGTTTTACATTCTGTTAAGCTTACCGATGCTCTTTTGTTTTTTCCAAGTAATTTAAACATGTTAACTTATTCCTGTAACTGTATCAATTATTCTTCTTTATATATAAATGCGCGTTTTTATTTTATACTTCTAGACGTATTATCAAAAAGTGGTAAAATATAAGGATCGCATACTAATATGCATACAGGTCACAGGGATCGCCCTGAGGACACGGTAGAGTATACGTGTCCTCGTGGCAATAATCGGCGGAGATCGGTGGCTATTTCTCGCGTCCGGCGTGGCAAGCCATCACTTCCTTCTGCGAAGTAGTGATGCTAACAAAGGTGGAGGCGGAGTGCATGTTTGAGCGGGAATCTCTGCGTCCTCTCGCTTCTATCCGCCGCAGGAGATGCCCTGATTGAGAGAAAACATTGAACTCCCAGCCACAGTAGGCGCTGGTTGTAGACCAGGCCTAAGTCGACGCCTTAAAGAGATGTCACCACATCGTGACGGGGCCCACGAAGACCGACGCCTGCCAGGGCTATGGGTTGTTCAAAAGAGTTACAGTGTCCGTGGTGCACAGGCAAGTGAAGGAACAGGGATGGGTTTTAGTCAGTAAATTCTGCACTTCCGCTCTGGGTGGACGCAGAGCGAGAGAGGTCATTTAATGATTTTTCATCCAGAAAAATAGGCATACCACACCTGTGATATCCCTCTTGTCAGGAGTCCCGTTTAATAATTGAATTTATTTTATATTACATTATATTATAATAATTTTTTTATTAAATTATATTTAAATTTATTAACTTAATTATAACCTATTTTTTTTTACTTCAACACTTTATGTTTCATAGACGCAACCCGCTGACACATAGAAAGATGTGTGCTGTACAGGTTGGGTCCATTGATACTCTTTGAGAATAGATCCCTATAAGTTACAAAAAAAGCCATGCTTCAAAAATATCAACCTCCTTTTCAGGATTTTTTACGAATAATAATGACGGATTTGAAAACCGTAATTGATAAGGAATAAAGCAAACATTTTAGTTTTTACTATTCGAAAACAAATTCAGGCGTTTAGTATTTCACAGAATTTTGGGGTCAACTTTCACAGCAGATGTTACTAGCAGACATTGATGTTCAAAGCTGGCTCGAGTAGTCGACTCGTTCTAATTTGGAGAGCCCGTAACTAGTTAGGTTCATCCGTTTTTCTTTTATTTTTATTCAACATTTTCCATGTTTTCGCTTCGTTTGTGGAAAATCGAAATCACACAATTTCCTCATTTATTTTATTACTTGGAACAGACATGAACATTGCTGTTACAATACCAATATATGTCTGTTAGTATATTGCATTTAGTTAGTAATACTGTTAGAGTATTTTTTTAAGTTGTTGACAGTTACGTGTACCTGGGACAAACTATCCAGTTAGGAAGGTCCAACTTCGAGAAAGAGGTCAATCGTCGAATCCAACTCGGCTGGGCTGCTTTCGGGAAGCTACGTAGAATCTTCTCGTCCGAAATACCGCAGTGTTTTTCTCGGTGGTAGGCCTCACCATCGGCCGCCGGCGTAGTTACCACCCACCAGACAAAGTCATGCCGCCAAGCGATTCGTCGGGTTCCGGCATGATGTCTGGTGAAGCCGTTTGGAGGGCGGGTCTGAGCAGCTGTGTTGCGATGTATGTCGGGTACGATGCGCCAATTGTTGTCGTGTCGGGAGTTTGGTCGTGGAGGGTAGCGGGATCCGAAGCACGGTGCTCCGCTGGCCGACCGCAGGTAGTTGGGGGCCCAAGTAGTGTGCCAGCCACATATGAAAGGCTGCCCCGCCAACTGCGAAAAATCCCAGGGTGGCCCCATTGTGCCGGTTGGCGACCGGACGAGAGGACCCGATGGCGATCCCTGGGGGGGTTCGGGCGTCCCCGCAGTCTCCAGATCAATCTCCCTCTGGCCCGGCATCGTTGGTCGCATTGTTGGGATTAACATTGCATCACCTCACTCAACTGCCGTCTTCCTTCCTATTCACTCAATTTTTTTTTTTCAAATGAAAAAGTCAAATAAGAAAAGTAGGTGTGTACAGCGGGCGCACGTCCTCTCTTTCAAAGTGCACCTCTCTAATATTCGAGTTCTGCACTCCAATCTCATTGCAGTACATCACCACCTTGAGAGTGAGAAGCCCCATCTACTTTTCTTGACGGAGACCCAGATCAGATGTCCGTCTGATGCGGCATACCTCAACTACCCGGGATACGCATTGGAGCACCATTTCCTGCAGCGTGCCGGGGTCTGTGTGTATGTCCGCAATGACATTTGTTGCCGGCGCCTCCGTCATCTCGAAGACCCTCATTTCTCGTCTCTATGGCTGTTGGTTGACACTGGTGTGGACAAAATTGTTTACACTTGTGTCTACCGATCGCACAGCGGTGATCAGGAGACAACTCGTTTATTTGACCACCTCAGTGAGGCTGCTGACAATGCACTGGCGCGGCACCCTGATGCACACTTCGTCGCTCTGGGGGACTTCAATGCCTGCCATCAGGACTGGCTTTTCCCGCACCAGAGGACCGACCACGCTGGGAGAGAAGCGCGAAACTTCGCGCTTTCAATAGGCCTTTCCCAGCTGGTAAAGCAAGCGACTAGGGTGCCTGATGTAGTTGGTCATACTGCCAATTGTCTGGAACTTCTGCTGACCACTGATCCGGACAGGTGTGTTGTAACAATTTCCTCACCGTTGGGAACTTCAGACCACTGTCTGGTGAAGTCTGTGTCGACCTTCTCCCCACCAGATTACGACTCTCGTGGTGAACGGCGAATGTGGCGATACAGGTCAGCAGACTGGGATGAGATGCGCCATTTCTTTGCGTCTTATCCTTGGCAGCAGGTCTGCTTCTCTTCTAGCAATCCGTCGAGCTGTGCGGATGCTATAACCGATGTGGTGCGTCAAGCCCTAAGAAGAGAGCCTTTAACCGTGATGCCAAGTCCTACAAAAAGGCGCTAAAGAAGGCTCGCTTCGACCGTATTACCCATATTGGCAACAAGTTATCTGCGCAGCCTTCCGGTAGCAGATCTTTTTGGTCCCTTGCCAAATCGGTCGAGGCGAACTTCTGTCGGCCCTCACTGCCTCCGCTGGTTAGGCCTGATGGAACACTGGCTCATACGGCGAGAGAGAAAGCAGGTCTCTTTGCATCTCTCTTTGCCCATAATTCGCGTCTTGATACTGGCAGTGCTACTCCACCTATTTTACCCCACTGCGGTACTTCAATGCCTGAGGTTCGCATTCGGAACAAGAGGAGGAGGAGGTTCTGAGAGCACTGTGTCGTCTGGACGTGAATAAGGCTAATGGTCCGGATGGTATACCAGCGATTGTTCTAAAAGCATGTGCGCCCGAGTTGTCTCCTGTATGGACACGCTTGTATCGCCTCTCATTTGGGACTGGTATAGTGCCCAAGTCCTGGAAGCTTGCCAACGTGCAGCCCGTGCCCAAAAAGGGTATTCGTGCCGATCCTACCAACTATCGGTCGATTTCGATCACCTCCATACTTTGCAAAATTATGGAGCGTGTATTGAACTCGCGCCTTTTGGCATACCTGGAAGGTAACGATCTCCTCAGTGACCGACAGTACGGGTTTCGCCGCAATCGGTCAACTGGGGACCTACTAGTGTATGCCACTCACCTGTGGGGCGAGGCCCTCGAGAGGAATGGGGAAGCGATTGCTGTCTCCCTTGACGTCTCGAAGGCCTTCGATCGGGTATGGCACGCTGGCCTTTTGAGTAAGCTTCCAGCGTACGGCATTTCCCCTAGCCTGACTGGCTGGGTAAAAGACTTCCTGACTGAACGGTCCCTCCGAGTTGTTGTCGACGGATGCTCATCTGAGCCCATGTCGACTAATGCCGGTGTTCCTCTGGGGTCTGTTCTCTCTGCAACTCTGTTTCTGCTGCATATTAACGATCTGCTGATGCCCGGTATCTATGGGTATGCAGATGACAGCACAGTTGTGGAGAGATACCTGCCGGATGCTCGGGCTAGTAGGGAATCAATCCGGTCCGAAAGAGAGGCCATGGTAGAGCGAACGAGTGTTGCACTTCAAGCAGTCTCCGAATGGGGCAATGCCAATCTTGTAGCATTCAATGCCGCCAAAACGCAGGCGTGTCTTTTCACCGCCAAACGGAGCCCGTTCACCTTGGCTCCTACTTTTCGGAATGTATCCTTGGAGTGTACCGACCGCCTTCAGCTTTTGGGTGTTGAGATTTCCTCGAACCTAAACTTTGGGCGGTTCATTGAGTCCAAGGCCAAGGTGGCTGCCAGAAAACTTGGCGTTATCGCAAAGGTCCGGCAGTACTTCACACCAGGGCAGCTTCTAATGTTGTACAAAGCACAGGTCCGTTCGTGTGTGGAATACTGCAGCCACATTTGGGCTGGTGCTGCTAAGTGTCACCTGGCCACTTTGGATTCAGTGGAGCGGCGTGCGAAGAGGCTGATTGGTGACCCTGATTTAACTCGAGTTGGTCTCCAAAGCCTAGAGCACAGGCGTAGAGTAGCCAGCCTTTCGGTTTTCTATAGGATACATTCTGGGGAGTATGCGAGGGAATTGCACGATTTAATTCCCCCATCTCCGATCCACCATCGGACGACCCGTCGTACGGCGAGTTTCCACCCTTATGTTGTTAACACCTCTACGATCCGGACGAAGCGTTTCGCCTCCTCCTTTATACCGCGTACATCGAGGGACTGGAACAATCTGCCGGCGGCGGTGTTTCCGTCGGACTACAATTTGAGTGTCTTCAAGGCTAGAGTGAATAGGCTCTTAATAAACTAGTGCGCTTTACCATCAACGATTGCGTCACTGCTTACCATCAGGCGGGATTGCGGTCAAGCACTGGTTTATATTTTAATAAAAAAAAAAAAAAAAAAAAAAAGTGTCTCAAGACAAAGTCTTCGACCAGTGTGTGTTGCCAGTGATGACTTATGGAATTGAGACGTGGTCGCTAACAATGAGCCTTATAAGAAGGCTCAAAGTCACTCAAAGGGCAATGGAGAGGGCTATGCTTGAGGTTTCACTGCGCGATCGAATCAGGAATGAGGAGATCCGCAGAAGAACGAGAGTAACCGACAATCAACTAGGTAGGTCCAACTTCGATAAAGAGGTGTCTCGTCGAATCCAGCTCGGCTGGGCAGCGTTCGGGAAGCTACGATACATCTTCTCGTCGTTCAAGATATCACAGTATCTCAAGACTAAAGTCTTTGACCAGTGTGTGTTGCCAGTAATGACTTACGGAACTGAAACGTGGTCGCTCACAATGGGCTTCATACGAAGGCTCAGAGTCACACAAAGGGCAATGGAAAGAGCTATGATCGGAGTTTCTCTGCGTGATCGAATCAGATATGAGGAGATCCGCAGAAGAACCAAAGTCACCGACATAGCTCTGCGAGTCGCTAAACTTAAGTGGCAATGGGCTGGACACATTACCCGTAGGACCGATGCCCGATGGGGCCGATGGGTTTTCGAGTGGCGACCACGCAACAAGGTGGACCGACGACCTGGTGAAGGTCGCGGGAAACCGCTGGATACGGGAGGCGCAGGACCGGTCGTCGTGGAGAAACTTGGAAGCAGTGGACGTCTTTCAGCTGAAATGATGATGATGATGATGATTTTCATTTAAGTGTATTGTATGTATAATATTTGCACCAATGACAGTCCCATTATTATGTAATTTTTTGTGAGGATTTGCGATAAGATCGCCCATTGTATATTTTGAAGTGCTGAATATTTAATATTTTTTTTTTGTAATCTAACATTCATTATATAAATATAATTCAAATCTGCAAATAATTTGGTTACAAAAGAATAGTATTTATACTTTTGTTATAATAAGCTTACTTTGTTTCGTGCTGTATTTTTAACTGATCCTATATTCTCGCCAAGCTCCATAAAGAATAGAAGTAAATAAACCAATTTAGGGTTATCACAACTCACGTTTTACAAATCTCCGGTTATTTACATGATTATCGACTTTTACATGCTAACTATTTATTAATAATTCCTATTGCAGCATGTTTCAATAGAATCACTAAAATAACATGCATAATAACTTGGTATTTCGAAAAATCATTAAAAAGTCGACATTAATTTTATGTGATAGCCCTATAAAAAAAAAAAGATGGATGAAATCCAGGTATTAAACACATTTTGTGGAATTCAACAAATGTATAAAGTTGAGGCATTTGTTAATACAATTTTGCGTATTTTAATTACTTTCAAATCAATTGCATAACAAATGCATTGTAATACTTTCAAGTATGGTAACTAAGTATAAATATAACCTATTAGGAAATTAACTTACATGTGTGTCATATTTCATTCAAATCGGTTAAGCATTCTATGCAAATCATAAATATCCAAACAAATAAAATGTTTACATTAGTAGGAAGTAGAATTATTACTTTTATGAAAATCATCTAACGAGAAAAAGTTGTTAACATCTGTCTTTTAGGCGTAAACTACTAGTTACCTAGCAACGGTTTCTTTGCCTCTATTCTTTATCGAATTTGGCCGACATATAGTTTTGGTGTTTTATAGTTTTAGTTTAAACTATTTGTGTCTTCGACTAGAGAAGTTTGTCTTGCCATTTTTGTATTAAATAACTGTCAATATATCTAATTGATACATCAAATAAAGTTATCAGATAGCTTAAAAATAATAGCAAAACCTTTGACTCACACTAGTGTTTACAAAATAATAGGTTTATTTGTAAATTTTGATAAAAATTGAGTTACTCGAATGGTTAAACAGTTACTAATCATTACTTTATTTTTGCTTATGTTTCTGCAAGTAAGTGTTTCAGTAAAATTATAATTCAATTTTTATTTATTTTTTTCAAAAATAGAAGTTAGTTAAAGTTAATGGAAACTAAAACTTACCGAAATTAGAATGTAGAACAAGAAATGTATTCTTCTTCAAAACTTAAATAGTGAAACTTCAAATTGGTCTGTACAGTTACGATCCACGTCCGAATCACTGTTCATCAAAAAGTTCAGACGACAAACACAGCAGATCATTGCCCTGAAAATCCATTGCTGTAAAATTTATTAAAGAACAAGCACTAAGTTACCGCTTACTTTAAGCAGTACATTATTCTGTGTACGTACATAAAGTATCCAAAGATTCAAACTACTTGCACAACGAAAATTTTAGCGGAATTTTCGCGAGATCATTCAGGCAAAAATAAACTTTATTTTGCTAAACAGAAGGTTAGTATTCGTGTGTGGGTCCACCACTTAGGTATCCCTGATCGATGCAACGTTGCATTCGCTTGAAGCAGACCAATTTACTTGATTTTGTTCAAGCCAAGTTTGGCCGGTTGTTAACTTGGACTCAATTTCTCGGAGCTATTTATAATTGCCTGTCTTCCGCCTGAGGATTTAATCATTCATGTCCTGATGAGTTTTTGATGAGGTGAATAACTTTGGCCGTGTGTAAACAACTTCATGCATGACTCTGCATAAACTCCTGCCATAACAGACAACGTATAAAATATGCCCACTGCTAGACAATCATACGACCTTGTAACTGTTGGAATTAACGACTTTAGACCACCCGTAGACTAATTTCAGTAGTCTGTGTTCATTGGTTATTAAAAATTGGGATTCAGTCGCGTCGCATTATAAGAATATTCTAAACGCTTTTTACCACGATCGAACAGTCAACTTAGCAGACATTACACGGACAAAGAAGAGATGTCTTTAGGTAATGCATGAATGAGAAAGGCTTAAAGATTAATTGCGATTTGGTCGAAGAAGTTACTTGGCTTTGGCTCAAACAGTTACTGAAATAGAAAAAGACGTTTCTATTACATTGGAATGAGAAATAACTTCTTAACATAATCAGCCTATAAATATTTTTACTGCTGTGACACAGATTTCCTCTGTGTGGGAAAAAGTGGGCCATTATACACTTGTGTTCAATCCAAGTTGATAGATGATACATGTCTTGGATTTTTTAGTTCTAGACGCATGCTGGTTTTCTCACAATTAATTCCTTCATCGTGATATGAATAGTAGTGGTATCTTAATGCCGAGATTATTGACAATAGTATTATCACCAGATAAATAATTACTTACTTAATTGCAGATAACAGTTGCTCTAATAACATCAAACAAAATGGTCAACCACTAAACTAATTATAACAATTACCTTCATGATTGGGATGTGGTTCGCGATAATAATCAACAATTAAATCTGGTAATGTGGCACGATCATGAATAATATCATAAATACTGAATTGCCAGGAATGTTTTTTGTAGAGACTGCGAATCATAAATCATAAATATAAAGAAATAGGAACGAATAGAAAATGAATAACATTAATTTCTGCACAATTAACTCAATTGCTATTGAAATGAAGTTAATATTTGTTTCAATAAAAATAACATTAGTGGCTATATGAACTTGAATTGAACTTACATAAATTAATTTTCGTTACGATCCACAGACATACTCTTTGGCTTCATTTACATTCATATATGTGGTCATACATGCAAGTTAGTCTAATCTATACTAATATATAAAGCTGAAGAGTTTGTTTGTTTGAACGCGCTAATCTCAGGAACTACAGGTCCAATTTGAAAAATTCTTTTTGCGTTAGATAGCCTATTAATCCAGGAAGGCTATAGGGAATATAACATTACGCTGCGATCAATAGGAGCGGGGCATATAAATAAATGCGGGTGAAACCGTGTGGCGCAGCTAAAATCAAATAATTGCGTTAAAAATTATCATTGAGCAGACAAATTTCGAACATTATGAAGCGTTGGATTAGGAAGATCCTTCAAATATATGATAGTGTGTTAAGCAACCAGAATGCTGATTTTTCAGAAGATCATCATCACTTCATGCCTTTATATCCATTTCAGGCGTCACATCCCTCTGTTTCCACTCAAATCTGCATTGTAAATTCCTACTACCTATTAGTCACGTAAGTATCAGTGGACGTGAAAACGTAAGGCCGTCATGTTCACATCTATTTATTTATCTTTATATTCATGATTGCACACCAAAACATACATTGATCAAAAAATCATTCAACACAAAATGCAATCTCTTCCAGGCAACCAAAGAATGGACAGATTCTCCCAGTCCCGAACCACAAGTGGGACTGTCGTTGGTGCGATATGATATTATTAAAACGATTTATCAAAATATATACACAAATACATATATATATATATACTTAAATAAATACATAAATACTGAACATAACAGGTAAGCAAATAAATTAGCCAAAAGTGTTTAGTAAACAAGATCATAAGGATATGTAGTGTTCCTTTACAAGTCTCTTGAATTCCTACAACAAAAGCACCCATTTTTAGCACATTGTGACGGGGTCCACGAAGAACGATGCCTACCGGGACTATGGGTTGTTCGAAATATATACCGTGGCTCCTGCCGCACAGGCAAGGAACACGGGTGGGTTTTTTTCAATAAAAATCTGACACGTCCTTACGCTCTGTCCAGAGCGGGAGAGATCATGTGATGATTTCTCATCCGCAAAAAAAAACCCTCACGCTAGCTAGATGGAGTAACAATTTTAACTGAGAGGGTATTAGCAGCGATAGTACCTAAGGCTTGGTACCCTCATTACGTAACACACATTTTTTTTTTTTTTTTTGTGGCAATTGAGTCTAGGACGACTATTCTAAACACACTATTACTATCATTGTTGCTACTATAATTTTGAAGCATATTGCTAATACATTGCCATCTACTACGTCAATAACGCAATGAATGTTGTTGAACTGTCAAAATTAAACCCATTGCTACTGATTATATGTTACGCAATAGGGATGTTTCCTGGGTTAAAAAAAAAATCATTTAGTCCGTCATTCAGATTATAGAAAAATATTGGATACGTATATTTTGTTTTATCAAATCAATAAAAATTAACAAAGATCAGAAGTGGTGGCTGATGACGTCACTGCTCGCTATAAAGTGTAGCGTGCAGTGACGTCACACGAGTTTTCAACGCACTGTGTCGTCTTAATTTTTTGTTTATATGAAAACAGAAAAAATACGTGTCTAGTATTTTTTGGAAATCTGAGTGACGGACTAATTAGTTTTTTTAGTCAAATACCCTATTACCATATATGACTGCAGAATGGGTTTTTAGACAGCCTCCGTGGCGTAGCAGTAGCGAAAGCAGCCGCTGTATTTGCACTGATCTGTTCGTGCCTCGGAAAACACGTTAAGCCGTTGCCTAAAAACGTCCCGGTTGCCCTACGAACATCTAATGGCAGTCGTTACGGGTTGTTGGAGCCCTCAAAAGTTCAACAATTGGTTAAACTGCAATGCTTCAATATCGCCTTCAGGTTGTGGAGGTCAGACGGCAGTCGTTTCATGGAAAATATCGAAGTATAGCCAAAATGAGTAATGTGACTGGTAAAGCGGACCCAAGACTCTTAAGCTGGAAAAGCGTCGGATACGATTGGGATTAACGCTAAGATGATGGTGAAGACTGGAGAATTGTTTGTTAAGTGCTACGAGATGGCGATAAAATCTTAGCTCAATAAATATTCATTGGTCAATCTTATCGAGAGTGGCTTACAGTTTGACTTCTGTGTTCAAGAGTATTACTCTCTATAATTTCGTAAATTGTGCCTTAATGTCATTCTCGTTTGTGTCTAATCTACTTAAGATTAATATAAGCCGCTTAAAGCTGATATTTTCAAAGAAATGATTTCCTTATTTTTTATGAATTAATCCGGACGAAGCGTTTCGCCTTGTCTTTTATACCGCGTAGATCAAGGGACTTGAAACGATTTGCTTGCGTTGGTCAATCCATCTGACTACAAGATTTGTGTCTTCAAGGCTAGAGTGAGTAGAGTGACCTTTTCCACTTCGCCCAGAGCGGGAGAAGTCATTTGATGATTTCCCATTCACATAAAATAAAAAGCTAGAGTGAATAGGCTCTTGAGAAACTAATGCGCTTTACCATCAACGATTACATCACTGCTTGCCATCTGGCGAGATCTCGGTCAAGCACTAGTTTACGATATTTAAAAAAAGAATTGGGTTGTATCCTACAAAATAATTTAATGTCCATTAGATAGATTTCTAAAAAATATTGAACACGTATTTTAAATTTTTTCCCTCATTAAAATATTTAGGAAGATATATTGATTTGAAATGTCGCAATACGCCACGCCGTGGTACAAAATATACCACGGCGTGACGTAATTAGCCCCCACTCCGTAACTTTAATACGCTATATCTCAGTAGTTTTTGGTAAATTCGACAAAATAAAAATACGGGTCTTAATTTTTTTTATTATCTATAAGACGGACTCCTAATTATTTTTTTGATTTTCATACCTTGCATACATACCTATTCTTATATCGCAAACTGTAGCAAAAAAAAAACAAAAATAATTGCATTTTTCAAGAAATTTTTTACGTTGATTGTCGCTAACAAGAGATTGCAACTTTTTGTAGTATGTATGAGAATCGGCTTTATACATCTATAAATAAAGTCTATTCTCATTCGCAACTAAACATCCTTTATAAACAATACTAGTACCACAATGTATTAGCTGTCAATAAACTACTGTCTGTTGCGGTATCTGTAGTGAACAGGCAAAACCACAAACCTACGTTATCTATTCTGATCGAATAGCTGTTACTATGTGGTGTCACTGTGTATGTACATACATAATTATTTAGTTTAACTCAAATATCACGCTTCTATTTCACGAAGAGTTAAGACGAGCGGTGTATAAAATAATATTGCAACATATTAGTCAAAAATGTTAACAATTATTAATTTATACTAAATAACTTTAATATTTACGCAATATACGCTATAACTTCAGTCCTTTTTATAGCTTTTGCAGCGGGCACTCTATAATCATCTTAATTTCTTTTAAAATAAAGTTAATATTTGCATAACTTGAAATAACGTAAATTAAATTTCAGTTCAATGCATCTTTTTCTTCCTATTTTATTAAGAAAACGACAGATTATAAAATGAATGTGCTGAAATTATTATATGACAAGTCAAAAGAGCAATAATTAATAGCAATAATTCTCGGTGGTAGGCCATAACATCGGCCACCGGCAGAAGTTATCACCCACCAGACAAAGCCTTGCCGCGAAGCGATTTGTCGTGTTCCGGCATGATGTCTGGTGAAGCCGTACAGAGGACGGGTCTGAGCAGTTGTGTTGCGATGTGTGCCGGGTACGATGTGTCAAATGTTGTTGTGTTGGGAGTTTGGTCGTGGAAGGTCTTCAGATCAATCTGCCTTTGGCGCAGCCTCGTTGGTCGTGTTGTTGGGTTTAACATTGCATCACCTCGCTCAACTACCGTCTTCCTTCCTATTCGCTCAGTTTTTCTGAGTGAATAGGCTCTTAATAAACTAGCGCGCTTTACCATCAACGATCGCATCACAGCTTACCATCAAGCGGGATTGCGGTCAAGCGCTAGTTTATAATTATTAAAAAAAAATCTATTGATGACAATTACTGCCCTTTAGCAGGAATAATTCCATGCTCTGTTACTTAAAACATTCTGATGGACAAAACTTGAAAAACATTGTGGGCCCGCACCCTAGTAGGGTAGTTGACTAAAAAAAACTAATTAGTCCGTCAGTCAGATTTCCAAAAAATACTAGACACGTAATATTTCTTTTTTCATATAAACAAAAAATTAGGACGACACAGTGCGTTGAAAACTCGTGTGACGTGATTGCACGCTACACTTTTTAGCGAGGAGTGACGTCACCAGCAAAGCCTTTTATATTTGTAAATTTTTATTGATTTGATAAAACAAAATATGCGTATCCAATATTTTTCTATAATCTGAATGACGGACTATATAGAATCAATTTTTTTTTTTACCCAATAAACATCCCTATTGCGTAACACACAATCAGAATAATTTAAAAGAATATTGCTAACCCATAGCCGCATATGATCGAAAAAAAAAATCCGCCCAACAGCATAAAGAACGTAATGAAAGTCGTTGAACTATCAAACAACAAATTCATTGCTACTGTTAATGTGTTCATAGGTCTCTTGTGCGACAGCAAAACAAAGGAGGCCGAAATTCCATTATATATTTACAAAATGTTGGTAGGAAACATTCTTAGAAAACGAAAACCATTTCAGTATATGGATTCAGGCAAATCAAATCAACCTAAACAAAGACATAACAGAAAAGAAAAATTAATGTCTATCCCATACATTTTATAACAGATTGATAGCATTAAGCAAACAGGATACTTACCTCAGTGGAACTTATTACTGAAACTCGGCCAGGAGTTACTGAAAGTCGGATTATCTTAGACTTAATCTTACAAGAGCTATGAGGAAGAGATTCATATTTTTTTAATTCAATAATTTTGATAAACTCACTTCCTTTATTTGCAACTGTTCGTTTCATGCAAACTTGCTTGGGACCGCGAGTTCACTTGTTTTAAAGACGATTGTGTTTTGTTTTTCCTCAGCTTTCTGTATTGTTAGGGATTTTGTAGCATTGTTTGTTCTCCTGGGATGGTACGAGATGTAGCTACTGCCACTTACTACCTTTGTAGGAAAGAAAGAAAGTAGACAAGCTGATGCTGGAACTTTGAGTTTTAAACAAAGGGTTTCGGGGTTTCATTTAAAACCTGTTTAAGCCCATTTTTAAGATTCATTACCTTTAAAAAAATACGAACAGTGTTAAAACTAATTTCTCGAACACGATTTATGCAACATAGGAACCAGAGATTTGTCATAAAATATCTCATATTATGCCTAAACTGATTGAGTCCCATTCAAAACTAGTAAGGAAAACCTGCTGAAAGCCGAGAAAAATAAACAAATCAAGTATCTTGACTTGGCAATCAATATTATACACATTTAGGAGGAGGTTTAAGCGATAATGTACCTACAGTTGTGACAGTCAATGGCTTAACAGCCAAGAGCCACGACCTGAGGAGGCTCTCGTTAGGCATTTGGATCAGGGGCTTGCGTCAGAGAGCGGTACTTCTGAACACGGCTCCCATGGTCAAGAGGTTCCTCTGAGGTCCCGACCATCGGTAACTTGCACTACATAAGTTCCCGTCACCGAATGCCAACTATTTTTTTATATTTGTAAATGTCTATTTTTATTTATTTTATATTCTAATCTTGGAAAATGCAATTAAAATGTATATATATTGAAAAAAAAACAGAATAATAATAATATTTGTTTTATGGATTACATAGACCCATAGAAACGTTTACCTAAACCTAGTGTTTTGAAAATATTTGGCATAACTCGTCACTCCTACAAAAGACATGACCTGTTTGATACTAATTTTGAAGGAGATAGCCAAAACCTACAGCTAGTGTGTTCCGTTTACGGGCCAACAGGGAAGCAGCTTTTTTGCGAATCATCATCATCATTATGATTTCAGCAGAAACACGTGCAGTGCTGGACATAGGCCTACCCCAAGAATCTCCACGATGACCAGACCTGCGCCTCCCACAACCAGCGGTTTCCCGCGACCTTCACCAGGTCATCGATTCACCTTGTTGGGGGCCTACCCACGCTGCGTCTTCCAGTGCGTGATCGCCACTCGGGAACCCGGCCATTTTAATGTTGCCATTCTTCGGGCTATGTTGGTGGGTTTGATTACGAAGTGAAACCCCAAGCATAGCCCTTTGCATTTTTTTGAGAATGGTGTTCTGGAAACTATCAGTGCGCGAATCAGCAAACATCTCAGAAGCTCGGAACCGACATTCTGAACGCATTATTTGACTGAGTGCTTAAGGCTCTGTATCCTCGCTGTGTATTTCCCACCCGCAAGCCGCTTGAATAGAAGGATTGGTAATTCGTTTATCGTGCATTCTATGCAAAATTTTACCCCCCACCGCCAGAGTTCCGCGCTCTCACTCGACATCCTCATGGTCCCTGAGGTTACTTGTCACAATGAGACCCAGATATTTTGTAATTCGAACCGGCACGGTAATTACGTAACATACTACTAGTAGCAGCGGGTTTGATTTTGACAGTTCAACATCATTCATTGCGTTATTTACGTTGTTGAGCAAACACATATTTCGAACATACGGAGCAATGGATTAGTAATAGGCTTCAAAATATTTCCAATTAATATTAATAATCTGTTACGCAATTAGGGTCCTGCTTCAGAGGTTTTCCGATGAGAAATGTGAAAAAATGGGTTGGCTACGGTTATTTCAATTTGAAAACAAAATAACCGGTCAAATGCGTCGGACTCACGCACAAAGGGTTCCTTACCATTGAGTTATGTGTATGAAATTATTATTTGTATGAAATATTACGCGGTAATAAGCGGTTTACGATTTAAGAGGTAATAAAAAAAAACTACTTACTAGATCTCATTCAAAACAATTTTCGTTGATAGTTTATATAGTAATGTACATCATATGTTTTTTTTTTTTTAGATTTTTCATTTTCTTACTTTAGAAGTTAGAGGGACCAACTTTTTTCCACTTTGGAAGCGTCTGTAACGCAAACTATTCGGTTTAGAAAAACAATATATTTGAGAAACCTCGATATCATTTTTGAAGAGCTATCCATAGATACCCCACACGTATGTGTTTGATGAAAAAAAAAAAATTTTGCGTTTCAGTTGTATGGGGAGCCCCCAATATTTATTATTATTTTTGCATCAAAATCTTAATGCAGTTCACAGAATACATCTACCTACCAAGTTTCAACAGTATAGTAGTAAAAAAATGGCTGTGACATACGGACGGTCAGACAGACATGACGAATCTATAAGGGTTCCGTTTTTTGCCATTTGGCTACGGAACCCTAAAAATCACTATGTTTAAAGTTATGTTGAAGCTCATGCCTCCACGGTACGTCTCAAAAATGGACAGCAGATTCCTTATTGAATGATGTGCATACACGCTGCCAGTCAAAGATTTTTTTTGTTGGTGTATTGTAATACTAATATCATTTTAATTGTGTAACTGAACTTTGATGATTATGGTGGACAGAATTTCATTCGTATAATTGTAACTTAACTTTAATAATTACAGTAGACCTAAAAATGTACATTGGTCAGCAATATTTTAATTAAAACTAAGAATTGTAACAATTTTCACAGTTGTCCAACACGAAAGTTATGAGATACAGAACACTTAAATGAGTTCGTTAATAAGGAGCTATGTTAAATTGCACTTTTTAATCTAACATTAAAACTTGAAGCAACTGGTAGGTCTTTTACAGGAGAAATTATTGTGACTTTTTCAGTTTAATAATGTTTAAAACTTAGAGAAAACTATTGTGAACGTTCTGCCCATGTCAATATGTAAAGTTTAACTTCGCTCGCGTTAAATTTGGGGTAAAACGGTTCTCCTCTCCCAAAGTTCCATTCCCTATATTAGGGCCGGGACATTTTTTTTTTATCTTGACAATTGCGGAATGCTTCATACAAACTTCTACTTCCCATTTTAGGGAACTGGGGAGTTAGAAAGACACAGAAAAAAGCCTATGTCATTCTCTATTCCTTCAAAAATTGCCACTTAAAGAATCATGTCAATTCAACACTCCATTTTGCAGTGAAAGACGAACAAACAAAGAGTCACAGACATTCACATTTATAACATTACTTTGGATTTAACTTCTATCCTATCAAAACTTTACAGGTAATACTCTCTACAAATTGTTATTAATGTCTCTGCATTAGTTTACCCAAAACCGCTCTTCTCTGATACCTCTCCTCTTCTCCATACTTAGGATTTTTGATGCCTAGTTTAATTTAACCTATTGTTAAAATAATAATAAATGGTTACCTACGGTCCAAGAATCTGACTCTTAGTTAATGTGAAACAAAAAAAATTACAAACAAACATTCCAAGAATAAATAAATCAATCAGAAAAACCACCTGACCACAAAATTTTAATAAAGAAGAAGCCGGACGAAGAAAAAATAAAATTTTCACGTATTTTTATTAAAGCCTCCTTATCCGCTTATTTTTATGGCATCATAAAAATTGCTATAAATTAAACTTTGAAGTAAATTGCTATTTATGTCTTTTTCTATCAAAATTTTGTGTTCCGAGAAGAAAGCTGATATCAGATGCATAATGGTTCACTCAAGTGACTTTGTTCAGTTTCACTTACACACAACACCGATACAATTACACAGGAACAAAAATTTAGCTGCTACTTCATTTTCCGATCATTCAGTAGGCTAGTCAAATATTCCGCTTGCCGTAAAGACTCACTTTCAACACAATAGGCGGTAATAAATCAGTCGGTCGCCATCTTGTTAAGATGGCCGCCACAAAAACGCGCGAATTCATCCGCGAGTCACTTCGATGGCTCCTGTTATTAATCGCGGACGTCATCATTATCAACCTTTTTATCGTCCCACTGCTGGGCACAGGTCTCCTCTCATACAGAGAAGGATTGAGCGTAATCACCACGCTTGCTCAATGCGGGTTGGCGCAACATCATCTGATCAGTA
Source organism: Sesamia inferens (assembly GCA_037179545.1). NCBI lineage: Eukaryota > Metazoa > Arthropoda > Insecta > Lepidoptera > Noctuidae > Sesamia > Sesamia inferens. The sequence continues at coordinate 8,097,668 of CM073929.1, read as the reverse complement.
CACGTATAGATTTAACTTTTGTAGCTACTTTTCATTCACACATTAGACACATTCCTCTTCTTCAGCCTATAGATGTCCACTGCTGGACAAAGGCTTACCCCAAGGCTTTCTACAATGACCGGTCTTGTGCTGCCCGTATCCATCGGCTTCCTGCGACCTTGACCAGGTCATCGGTCCACCTTGTTGGGGGCCTACCTACGCTGCGTCTTCCAATACGTGGCTGCCACTCCAAAACCTTACTGCCCCATCGGCCATTGGTTCTACCGACTGCCCACTACCCACTGCAACTTAAGATTAGCGACTTGAAGAGCTATGTCAGTGACTTTGGTTATTCTGCGGAGCTCCTCATTTCTAATTCGATCACGCAGAGAAACTCCGAGCATAGCTCTTTCAATTGCCCTTTGTGTGACTCTGAGCCTTCGTATGAGGTCCATTGTGAGCGACCACATTTCAGTTCCGTAAGTCATCACTGGCAACACACGCTGGTCAAGGACTTTAGCCTAGAGACACTGTGGTATCTTGGACGACGAGAAGATGTAGCGTAGCTTCCCGAACGCTGCCCAGCCGAGCTGGATTCGACGAGACACCTCTTTGTTGAAGTTGGACCTACCTAGTTGGACTGTTTCTCCCAGGTCAATACTCGTCAATAACTTCGAGTGCAGAGCAACCGACTAGAATTGGAGTGGGTGCGACATGAGAGTTGTGTTGAGAGGAGGACGGGTATGAGGAGTTGTGTTGCGATGTGTGCCGGGTACCATGCGCCTAATGTTGTTGTGTTGGGAGTTTGGTCGTAGAGGGTCTTCAGATCAATCTCCCTTTGGCGCAGCATCGTTGGTCGTGTTGTTGGGTTTAACATTGCATCACCTCGCTCAACTGCCGTTTTCCTTCCTATTCGCTCAGTTTTTCTGACTGAATAGGCTCTTAATAATCTAGCGCGCTTTACTATCAACGATCGCATCACTGCTTACCATCAGGCGGGATTGCGGTCTAGCGCTAGTATATAATTAAAAAAAAAAAGTTCTGTTGAGGTCATTGAGCATTTTGCTCAAGTCTTCCAGGGTCTCCGCTATGACGGTATGACGCTATGGTATATCATCTGCAAAACGGAGATTAGTGAGGTATTCGCCGTTGATGTTAATGCCAAGTCCTTTCTAGTCCAGGAGCTTGAAGACATCTTCCAACGCAGCAGCGAACACTTTGGGAGATATGACATCTCCTTGTCTCACTGCACGCTGGAGTTGGACATGGTGGCGTTTTTGTACACACACTTTATCACATCAAATCGATGGACAATTTGGCACCACTGGAGAGACTGTAGCACCGCCCAAGTCTCAATCGAATCGAAGGCCTTCTCATAGTCCAGAAACGCCAAGCATAGTGACTTGTTATACTCCTGGCTGTTCGAGACATTTACAACCTTGGTCCTAGAGATTCTCTTAAAGAAAAATTCAGAGAGGTGAAAATTCTGACTGTAGCTTCACAATATATATTTGAAAATCTTATGTATGTACATAAAAATATATCGAATTTTAAGATAATAAGCGATGTTCATAATATAAATACCGGGAACAAACACAATCTTGTACATCACACTCGTCTCCACAGAGTAGGCAACTCGTTCATGGGTCAATGGTCAAATACCCATTAACCGATATAAAAACTATATAAAGGCCAAACTTTGCAAAAAGGGGTATTATAAAATCTCAGATTATTTAGAAGACAAAAAAGCATGGGACTGAACTGCTCGCTCTGTTAAGCATTGTTATTAAGCCATATGCGTAATTATAACGTAAATTATTGTAAACATTTTCATTTTTAATGTCTGGACTTGAAAAAAGACGATGATCCCTAAGTTTGTTTCGGCTATTTCTTCTCAGAGGTAGTCAGTTAGGAAATGCCGGCTTCGTCTAGTTAAAAAAAAAAACATGTGACGTGTAAAAGTGATCGGTGATCCTACTTGCTTAATAAACGATTTCATTTCATTTTATATCATTTCATTTCATTTCCTCGGACTTCTGTATAACCTGCCTCAGCGTATGTATGTGGTCTATGGTGGAAGTCGTCGAACCTGCAAACGAGATGATTCGTGATGATCCCAGAAAACAGGTTATACGAGTAGACATGGCTCTGGAGGGATATCTATCTGTAGTTTTTCAAGAGGGTATTGTCACCTTTTTTGAAAAACAATACCACCACGCTCCTGTGCCACGCCTTAGGCGTTTCGCCCTTAAGAATGACGGAATTAAATAGCTTCTGAAGCGCTTTAAGAACCGGTTTGCCACCCGCTTTTAGAAGCTCGGCCGTAATTTCATCATCTCCAGCTGCCCTTAAAGTTCTTGAGCTGTTTCAGGGCCATACCAATCTCGTACAGGCTGACGTCCGGGATATCGTTGGTGTACTGTCGGGTTAGTCTGGCTCTAGGATTATTAGCCAGGCTTACAACAGGTGTGTGTGTTAATGTGTATAACTCTCAGTAGAATTTCTCAATCTCACCCAAAAGCTCGGGCTTGGAAGTGACGATCCTACCATCCCCAGTCATCAGCTTCGCATGTAGGCTCTAACACTTTGGAACCTTTGTATGTTCCGCTCGATAGCCTCTTTAATACAATTTGTATTAAATAGGCGTACATTGCGAGTCAGAGACTTTGAGATTTGTCTGTTAAGGCATCTGATACGCGAAGCGTCATCAGGGGATTTTAAGAGCACCTCCGTCTTTCTTTCATTAGCCGATGGGTGGGACTGGAGATCTTCTTCTGTCCTATTGAACGGAGGGTTTTGTAAAACTTGGACCCTTCCGTTTGCAGAGTTTCCACAAACCTGTTGTTATAGTCATCCACATCTACGCATTCACCGAGGCATTCGAAGCGATTTTACAGTTCGATCTAAAAGCATTCGGGGTTTTGCAGTTGGGTTGACGCTGGACGAAGCGTAGACTTCATAAGTCGAGAGCGTTTGAGCCTAATGTTGAGGTTCAAGATGCCTCTAACAATACGGTGATCACTCCCGGTTGTGCACACTCGCATGCCCAGTTTTGCGTTAAAGTCCCCCATGACAACAGTGTAGTTGGTTTTGGAGGAATGTATGGCTCTACTGACGTCCTCATTCATAGCCTTCACCTCATTGTCGGAGTGTTTAGACATCGGAGCGTAGACCTATATTACCTTTAACGAATATCGTTTGGTTGTTCTGAATACAATTTACCCCCGGTACCCGAGTTGAAAAGCTCCCGACTTTAACAACGTTGTTCAAGAGGGACTTGTGGACAATAAACCCGACGCCACCCTGAGACAGCCGGTCGCCTTCCCGGAAATAGAGCAGGTTGCTGGACTTCAGGACTTCGGACTTCAGATAACCCCACAATGTCCCAGCGCAACCGGCTCAGTTCTTCATCTTCTCATAATCATAATCCCCACGCTTGCCAGGCGAGTTGGGGATTGCAGTGATTTGATATTGCATAGGAGAAGCGCAGCTGCCTGCTTCCCTGTTCTCTTAGTCGCCTCTTACGACACCCATGGGAGGATATGGGTTGGTACTATTCTAAGCCCGACACCATACGGGGCCGACACATTAGTTTGGGTGAAAACTTCAAAAGTTCAGAATGCAAAACATATACAATGATATATTTTTTATACGAAACCTGAATATAGTTTGTTCAGTCTAAGCAACCCTGTTATAATTTTTCCCAAGAACATTTTGAAATTGTTGCAGAGTGGTTACCATAGTAGATCACAGTGAGACAGGCCACACACAGGGCATGGGCTGGTGAACGGTGCGTTGACCATATTTTTGCTGAGACAACTTATAACTTTGTGTTGATAACTTTATGATTTTGCATGATATCTTTTTGAAATTTTGTACATATGTAAGTTTTTTAGTTAAAAATACTGGACGTATTTCGGGTTTCGCAGAAACAAAAAATAACGTTGTTTTAACGAATGGTTGGCGTCTAATATCTGCTTAAGAAGTGCTGTTAATGACTACTTAGGTTGTAGTCTGACGTGGGCAGTGTTCCCCGAGACGATGGGTCCCTAGGGGCACATTGCCCTACATAGAGCCTGCTCTAACAACCGACAAGATGCATATTCATAAGGAACTAAAGCCACTTACTTGTGAGTTCACTGGACTACAGTCTGGCCCGAAAATGAAGGAAATGGTCAGCTACTTTGTTTAAGAGTGTATATAAATATTTATAAGACAATAAATACGAGTACATCGAACGCATTCACCTCAGTGCATTAAGTACGTACTTCATTCAGACAAAAACAAGGTGCTTGCCTTCAATGGCTTAGTCATGCAGGTTCCGATGTATATCTAGCGTTCGTAGCCTGCCTCCTTTTGGTGATCTCTTAGTGAGCTTGCTAAAAACCTTTGTAGATTAATTTTGTTATCAAAACCATCACTTCAAATAATTTGATTATATTTGTAAAAGAAACTTGAAGAAAATCTGTACGTACGGCTTGTAATCGAGAATCGTAACCTCAATGTATTCTGGGAAATAGTACTAAGTTATCTCCCAGAAAATCAAGTTTGTACTACCTTATACAAAAATATGAACTGTATTGAAAATTATCGAAATATTTTGGCTACTTTTAATTTTGACACTTGAAAAATGCTGATTTTATTTTTTTGATAGTCTAATTTAAATCAATGATTTTTGATTTTTATTAGATTTTTTGTACACCATAGAATTTAAGGATTACAGATAGCCCTCTTTATATGTGATGTGATGATGATATGATGATGATACGATGATGATATTATGATGATACGAAGATGATATGAGGATAATGATATGGTGATGATATGATGATGATATAATGATAATATGATAATATGATGATGATACGATGATGATATGAGGATAATGATATGATGATAATACGGTGATGATATGATGATAAGATGATGATATTATGATGATAGGATGTTGATATGATGTTGATATGGTGATGATATGATGTTGATATGATGATGATATTATGATGATATGGTGATGATATGATGACGATTTGATGATATGATGATGATATGATATGATGATGATATGGTGATGATTGGTGATGATATGATATCATAATAATAAGATGATGATATGATGATGATTTGATGATGACACGATGATGATATGATGTTGATACGGTGATGATATGATGATGATATGATGATGATACGATGACGGCATGATGACGGCATGATGATGATATGATGATGGTATGATGATAATACGAAGATGATATGATGTTATTATTATGATATGATGATGATATAATGATGATATGGTGATGATATGATGATGATTTGATGACATGATGATGATATGATATGATGATGATATGGTGATGATTGGTGATGATATGATATCATAATAATAAGATGATGATATGATGATGATTTGATGATGACACGATGATGATACGATGTTGATACGGTGATGATTTGATATGCTGATGATATGATATGATGATGATATGGTGATGATTGGTGATGATATGATATCAATAATAAGATGATGATATGATGATGATTTGATGATGACACGAGGATGATATGATGTTGATACGGTGATAATATGATGATGATATGATGATATTATGATGGGCGGCATGATGATGATATGATGATAATACGATGATGATATGATGATATTATTATGATATGATGATGATATAATGACGATATTATAATATGATGATGATATGATGATGATTTGATGATGACACGATGATGATACGATGTTGATACGGTGATGATTTGATATGCTGATGATATGATATGATGATGATATGTTGATGATATGGTGATGATACGATGATGTTATGATGATCATATGATGATGATACGATGATGATATGATAATGATATGATGATAATACGATGACGATATGAGTATGATGATATGATGTTGATATGGTGATGATATGATAATGACACGATGATGATATGATGATGATATAATGATGACATAATAATATGTTGATGATACGGTGATGACAGGATGATGATACAATGATGACATGATGATGATATGATGATGATATGATGATGATACGATGATGATATGATGATGATACGAAGATGATATGAGGATAATGATATGATGATGATATGATGATGTAATAATGATACTATGATAATATGATACTATGATAATATGATGATGATACGAAGATGATATGAGGATAATGATATGATGATGATATGATGATAATACGGTGATGATATGAGGATGATGATATGTTGACGACATGGTGATGATACGATGATGTTATGATGATGATATGATGATAATACGGTGATGATATGAGGATGATATGAGGATGATGATATTATAATGATATGATGATGATATGTTGACGATATGGTGATGATACGATGATGTTATGATGATGATACGATGATGATATGATAATGATATGGTGATGATACGATGATGTTATGATGATGATATGATGATGATACGATGATGATATGAGGATGATGATATGATAATGATATGATGATAATATGATGATAATACGATGACTATATGAGTATGATGATATGATGTTGATATGGTGATGATATGTTGATGATATGATGATATGATTATAATATGATGATGATATGATGATGATATAATGATAATATGATAATATGATGATGATATGATGATAATACGGAGATGATATGAGTATGATGATATGATGTTGATATGGTGATGATATGATAATGACACGATGTCAGGCAGCTGAGTACCAATGTTCAACTTAATGGAGTAGAGTAGATCCCTGACGAGTCGACAGTTTCTCTTGGATTAACTATTGACGCCAAGTTACAACAGGGTCCTCACATTGAGAAGCTGTCGGGTAGACACATTTCTGCCGCCTTTGCTATTAAGAAAATTAGACAGATAACCGATGTGGATACGGCCAGAATTGTTTATTTTAGTTATTTTCATGAAGATGATGACTTGATGATATGATGATGATTTGATGATGACATGGTCATGGTATGATGATGCTGTGATGATATGATGATGATATGATGATGGTATGATGATGCTATGATGATGATGCGATGATGATTTGATGATTATACATTGATGTTATGATGATATGTTGATATGATGATATTATGATGATATGGTGATGATATGATGATGATGTGATGATATGATGATGATATCATGATGATACGATGATGATATGATGTTGATATGGTGATGATATGATGAAGATATGATGAAGATATAATGATATTATTATGATATTATTATGATATGATGATGATATAATGATGATAAGATAATATGATGATGATACGATGATGAGATGATGATATGATGATGATACAAAGATGATATAAAGATAATAATATGATGATATGATGAAGATATAATGATAATATAATAATAGGATGATGATATGAGGATAATGATATGATGATAATATGATGATAATACGGTGATGCTATGAGGATGATATTTTGTTGATATGGTGATGATATGGTGATGACACGATGATGATATGATGATGATTTAATGATGATATGATAATATGATGCCCCGTGTGGTACCGGGCTTAGAATAGTACCAACCCATATCCTCCCGTGGGTGTCGTAAGAGGCGACTAAGGGAACTCTCTCACCAGGGAAGCGGGCAGCAGCGCTTCTTCTGTGGAATATCGAATCCTGCGATCCCCAACCCGCTTGCCAAGCGTGGGGATTATGGCAAACCCCCCCCCATAATGTTGCACACGACTAAGCCAAGGCCCCTAGTCCCCGGCAGCTCCGCTATTCCTGGTCATTGTGGTAGCGGCCAAGGTAACGGCGGGGCAAGGGGTGCGAAGAATCTCCGGAAGAGATCCGGCTACCACAAACAACGACGGATCGACCTGGCAACACTGAACGTGCGCACACTGCGGACCGACGAGAGGGTTATTGAACTGGAGGAAGAATTGAGCAGGTTACGATGGGGTGTCCTGGGATTATCTGAAGTCCGAAGAGAGGGTGAGGACTCGATAATCCTTAAATCCGGTAACTTGCTCTATTTCCGGGAGGGCGATCATCAGTCCCAAGGTGGTGTCGGGTTCCTCGTCCACAGGTCCCTTGTGGACAATGTAGTGAAGATCGAGAGTGTGTCGACCAGGGTGGCGTTCCTGGTACTCAGAATAACGAAACGGTATTCGCTGAAGGTCATTCAGGTATACGCCCCGACCTCGACACACTCCGACGATGAAGTAGAGACTATGTATGAGGACATCTCTAAAGCCATACATAGCTCAAAAACTCACTACAGCGTTATCATGGGGGACTTCAACGCTAAACTGGGAAAACGGAGCGGTGAGGAGCTCGGACTGGGAAATTTTGGATTTGGGCGTCGGAACTACCGAGGCCACATGTTGGCTGGCTTCATGGAGAGGGAGGGACTCTTTATGATGAACTCCTTCTTCAGGAAGCGTGAACAGCGGAAGTGGACTTGGATCAGTCCCGACGGGGTCACTAAGAATGAGATAGACTTCATTATGACGACAAAAAGGCACATATTCAATGATGTCTCAGTGATCAACTCGCTCAAATGCGGCAGCGATCATCGTATGGTCAGAGGCACATTGAATCTGAACATAGTGTCCGAAAGATCTCGCCTGATGAAGTCTACGCTCCGGCCAGCACCCATCCAGATCCATAACTCCGAAGGTTTCCAGCTCGAGCTCCAAAATCGCTTCGAATGCCTAAGTGGTGACGTGGACGAATACAATGACGGGTTTGTAGAAGCTGTCCGTACGGTCGGGACCAAGTATTTTAAGACCCGCCGTACAAATAGAACTAAAAAGCTCTCGGACTACACTCTCGAGCTCATGGAGGATAGACGTGAGATGGTTTTGCGTTCGTCAAGTGATGCTTGCAGATACCGGCAGCTCAATAAGCAGATCTCAAAGTCTCTGAAGCGCGACCTACGTCGGTATAATACCGAGCGTATAACGGAGGCCATAGAGCGAAACAGAGGCTCTAAAGTTTTCGCTAGGGATCTGACTATTGGGCATAGCCGGCTAAGCAAGCTGAAGACTGACGACGGTAGGATCATAACGTCCGGGCCCGAGCTTTTGAGGGAAGTCGAGAATTTCTATGGACAGCTCTACACTTCGACGACAAAACCCGCATTAAATCTTGCTGAAGACCCTAGAGCAAGATTAACCCGACACTACACCGAAGATATCCCGGACGTCAGCCTGCAGGAGATTCGATTGGCTCTGAAACAACTTAAAAACAACAAGGCGCCGGGCGATGACGGAATAACGGCAGAGCTACTGAAGGCGGGTGGTGAACCGATCCTTAGGGCCCTTCAGAAGTTATTTAATTCCGTCATAGTCAAGGGAAAAACGCCACAGGCATGGCACAGAAGTGTGGTGGTACTCTTTTTCAAAAAGGGTGACAACACCCTTTTGAAAAACTACAGACCCATCTCACTTCTGAGTCATGTCTATAAGTTGTTTTCGAGAGTCCTCACGAATCGTCTCGCCTGCAGGTTTGACGACTTCCAGCCACCCGAACAAGCCGGTTTCCGAAAGGGCTTCAGCACAGTAGACCACATACATACGCTACGGCAGGTTATACAGAAGACCGAGGAGTATAACCTACCCCTTTGCTTGGCGTTTGTGGACTACGAAAAAGCCTTTGATTCGATCGAGACCTGGGCTGTACTGCAGTCTCTCCAGCGGTGCCAAGTAGACTATCGGTATATTGAAGCGCTGAAGGGTTTGTACGAAAACGCCACCATGTCAGTCCGAATACAGGACCAGACCTCGAAACCAATACCTCTCCAACGTGGTGTCAGACAGGGAGATGTTATCTCCCCGAAATTGTTTACCGCTGCATTGGAGGATGTCTTCAAGGTTCTGGACTGGAAAGGACTGGGCATCAACATCAATGGCGAGTACATGACACACCTTCGGTTTGCTGATGATATCGTAGTCATGGCTGAGACCGCGGAGGACCTGAGTACAATGCTCGAAGACCTCAGCAGAGCCTCCGAGCGAGTCGGTCTTAAAATGAACATGGGCAAGACGAAAGTCATGTCTAATGCCCATGTTGTACCGACTCCTATAAAGATTGGAGACTCTGTTCTCGAAGTTGTTGACAGTTACGTGTACCTGGGACAAAATATCCAGTTAGGAAGGTCCAACTTCGAGAAAGAGGTCAATCGTCGAATCCAACTCGGCTGGGCTGCTTTCGGGAAGCTACGAAGAATCTTCTCGTCCGAAATACCGCAGTGTCTCAAGACAAAAGTCTTCGACCAGTGTGTGTTGCCAGTGATGACATATGGAATTGAGACGTGGTCGCTAACAATGGGCCTTATAAGAAGGCTCAAAGTCACTCAAAGGGCAATGGAGAGGGCTATGCTTGGGATTTCACTGCGCGATCGAATCAGGAATGAGGAGATCCGCAGAAGAACGAGAGTAACCGACATAGCCCGAAGAATTGCAACACTAAAGTGGCAGTGGGCTGGACACATTGCCCGTAGGACCGATGCCCGATGGGGCCGACGGGTTCTCGAGTGGCGACCACGCACCGGAAGACGTAGCGTGGGTAGGCCCCCGACAAGGTGGACCGACGACCTGGTGAAGGTCGCGGGAAACCGCTGGATGCGGGAGGCGCAGAACCGGTCGTCGTGGAGAACCTTGGGGGAGGCCTATGTCCAGCAGTGGACGTCTTTCGGCTGAAATGATGATGATGATGATGATAATATGATGATGATACCATGATGATATGATGATGATACGAAGATGATATAATGATAATATGATGATGATATGAGGATAATGATATGATATGATGATGATACGAAGATGATACGATGATAATGATATGGTGATGATATGCTGATGATATAATGTTAATATGATAAAATGGTGATGATACGGTGATGATATGATGACACGATGATGATATGATGATGATTTAATGATGATATGATAATATGATGATGATACGATGATGACATGATGATGATATGATGATGATATGGGGATGATGATATGATAATGATATGATGATGATATGACAATAATACGATGATGATATGAGGATGATATGATGTTGATATGGTGATTATATGATGATGATATAATGATGATATGATAATATGATGATGATACGATGATGACATGATGATGATATAATGATAATATGATGATGATACAATGGTGATATGAGGATAATTATGTGATGACGATAAAATGATAATACGGTGATGATATGATGATGATAAGATGATGATATTATGATGATAGGATGTCGATATGATGATGATATTATGATGATATGGTGATGATATGTTGATGATTAGATGATGTGATGATCTGATGATATGATGATGATATGATGATGATATGATGATGATTGGTGATGATATAATATCATGATGATACGATGATGATGTTATGATGATATGATGATGATACGATGATGATATTATGATATTTGATTACAATAACAATTTTATTTACACACTTGCAACAAGCGATTGGTTTGCACCTTCCCCAAATAATAATAAACTTACTCCAAAGCCGGTTTCATTATGATATTTGAGATATTTTGAGTCCATTCGCATATAGGGCCTCAATATTTGAGTTAGCTTCGATACTAATGTATTACCGTGCATATTGATTAAAAAAGTAAAACTAATAACACAAACTCGTAACTATATGTTCATCAACCAACAACAGCTAAGTAATATTTTTTGAGTTATAGCTAATAGGTAGTGGAATATTTTATGTGAACTAGTGATTCACTTTGTTTCAAATCTACCCGCATCTTTTTGTAATGACTCTAATATAGGAAAAGTCTTACAACAAAGTATCATCGTAAAGCTGCGGATCGGCATTTTTACATATTTTTGTTGACAGCATTTATAACTCACCAATAAACATTTAAAAAATGTTTTGTAAGTTATTAGATTTGAATTCGAACCACCTTAAATGCTTATCACGGCATGGGCCGCTTAGCCTTCGAGACACTTACTGTGAACGTTTAATTAGTAGTACTTAACAATCATAAGCGGGCAGCGGGTTGTCAAAGTGTATGAGTGTGTATCAAACTTTATTATAGAAGATGGTCGTAACTACAACTAGTATTGCTTGGCCATAGTTTTGTCAGATTGTAACTCGACTTTTGGTCGTGATAGTAAATCATGTAGGAAATGTGAAAAATGAAAAACAATTTCCTGTCATTGAACTAACGATTATATATATATGAATTTTTATGGGTAGACTGAAAATGTGTTGAGGTACACGATGTTTAATTTATTGACGTATTGTCATCACCACTTTATATATCCAATAACTAATAAACACTACTAAAAAATCTACTCTTGAATAATTTAAAAATTATAATGTCATGCATTATATGAGGCATAACGAAGTCTGAAATACTCTGTATGCGAGCGTAGTCCGAGTCTTGCGTTCCAAGGGCATATAGAATAGAGCAGCGGCCTCTTCATTCATTCATTCATCATTCATTATCAACCTTTTTATCGTCCTACTGCTGGGCACAGGTCTCCTCTCACACAGAGAAGAATTGAGCGTAATCACCACGCTTGCTCAATGCGGGTTGGCGATTTCAGACTTAAAGTCCAGGTTTCCTCAAGATGTTTTCCTTCACCTTCAGTCACTACAGTCCAAAATAAACTTAGAAAGTACATATAACTTTAGAAAAGTTACATTGGTACTTGCCTGACCTGGAATCGTACCCGCGCACTCATACTTGAGAGGCTGGTGTTTTAACCACTAGGCCACCACGACTCTTCCCTAGTTCAAAAATTAATACTTATGTCGTGGATCGTCGGTGTAGTTTTGTTAAGAGTTGCTCATTTGACTTACATATGTACATAGTAGTGGGGCAAACGCTGAGACGTTATTTTGTAATAACGGCACGTGGACAGAGTCGTTTTGGGAAGTGGGGATTGTTGAATGGTCACTTCTCTGGTGCGAAACTGTCGGTTTGCCTATTTAAATTGTGATTATCAAGATCGGAGGATATATTTATACTTCGTGCTTTAATACAAAACTTCACCTGCGAAATGAAGCCCATAGCACCACACCAAGATGCTGACGACTCTATCGCTCCGCCGTCCCTGACGTCGTCATATTTAATATTTTTTAACTTTCCAATATTCTTTTAAAATATTTTTTTTATATTTACTAATTACTAGCGGTCGCCAGCGACTTCGTTCGCGTGGAGTTAGTAATGCTCCGCTCCTATTGGTCGCAGCGTGATGTTATATAGCCTAAAGCCTTAATGGAATAATGGGTTATACAACGCAAAAAGAATTTTTCAAATCGGACCAGTAACTCCTGAGATTAGCGCGTTCAAACAAACAAACAAATTCTTCAGCTTTATATATTAGTATAGATTTAGTGGTCTTAATGTCGTGGTGGCCTAGTGTTTAAAACACCAGCCTCTCAAGTACTATAGTAGTACTAGTACGATACTTCTGGGGTAATGTATGAAATAATTTGAGGAGACACTTTGAATACGTAACTAAGGCTATTGAATGAATCGCCCGTACTCAGATATTTCAATGTTACTGACAATCTGTCTTGTGGCGAAATTGAAATTCTATAATTTGTACTTTTTTTTTACTATTCTGTGTCCAACAATATTCAATAAATATTCAAATTCGGTGTAGGTTAATTTCATAAATATTCTAAAATATATTGGGTTCTTTACAATCAAATCGTCTGTTTTCAAAACTCTCAATATCTCTCATTATTACTGTAATAATGGCGACTCAATAAACTAGGTCTTATCCAACAGCTTCGTTCACTTTCGATCGATCCAGCAAAAATAATTCCACAAGCTGCTATCAATAGATCACTGTCATCCTAGATGTTTAGTTTTATATACTGAATTATTCTTGAGAATGGCACAAAAATTATATGACACAAGCTCTTTTGACGCACGGCCATCACTAACTGTCAAATAAGTTTCTGATGTCGAGCCGCCGACATGCCGCTGGTAAAGTTTTACGACGAAGAGCGAAGTGCGAGGAGGCTGATTGCTGACCCAGACTTAACTCGAAACGACTTAACTCGCCTCCTCCTTTATACCGCGTACATCGAGGAACTGGAACAATTTGCCAGCGGCGGTGTTTCCGTCGGACTACAATTTGAGTGTCTTCAAGGCTAGAGTAAATAGGCTCTTAATAAACTAGTGCGCTTTACCATCAACGATTGCGTCACTGCTTACCATCAGGCGGGATCGCGGTCAAGCGCTAGTTTATAAATTAATAAAATATATATATATATGCCCCCGGGCTTTGGTCTGCAGAGCGCCTAAGATTTAATTCCCCCATCTCCGTTTCATCATCGGACGACCCGTCGTACGGTGAGTTTCCGCCCTTACGTTGTTGTCACCACTACGATCCGGACGAAGCGTTTCGCCTCCTCCTTTATACCGCGTACATCGAGGGACTGGAACAATTTGCCAGCGGCGGTATTCTTGTCGGACTACAATTTGAGTGTCTTCAAATTGCTAGAGTAAATAGGCTCTTAATAAACTAGTGCGCTTTACCATCAGGCGGGATCGCGGTCAAGCGCTAGTTTATAATTTGATAAAAAAAAAAATAAGCCCTCGGGCTTTGGCCTAAGATAGACTAAGTGGGCTGTCTTTGTAAGTCGACTAAAATTCCACGATGTATATTATGTTGATCAAAATAATATTCTATATTTGTATAAATAAAAATCAAAGGAAAATTGAACCTTGAATTGTTGTCGATAAAGTATTTTATCTTAATTCTACGTACTCAAAAGAATACCTAGCATGGTAAATACTTCAACCTTCATTAGGTTTGCCGCCCCAGGCCCACGTCAGGCTTAGTGTGACATTGAAAATAGGACTTTTGCATTTTCATGTTCGTGTAGGAAGACGCATTGAGAAGCTTAGAATTGTGTCCCTTTGTAAACAGAACTTTGAAACTTGATTAACAAGAGTGGGAGTAGATTTTTGTTGATAGAAATTATTTTCACTGCGCTATTTTAGGACAACGAAACGGGAGGAGTTCTTTTGTGAAACCGTTTTTCTTCGACATATGGTGGTAAAAATTTCGTGTTATGTTTCCATGATTAATTTATTATTTTTTTGGCAAATTGATATTTATTATTTAACAACTACGTAAAAAGGTATGATTGCGTGAAAGAGTAACAATGTCCATCCATCAATATTCAAAAACTTGTGTTTTTATAATATTATAGAAGATTTTTTATTTTTTAATTCGATATTCTTTGATGGAGTTAACAGCAGTAAACCTGGAGAAATCGACTCAGTTGGCTCCTCCGTATGGCTTCACCAGATATCATGCCAGAACGCGACGAATCGCTTGGTGGCAAGACTGTCTGGTGGGTGGTAACTTCGGATGTTATACCCTACCAGCGAGATATCATTATATGTACTATTATGTATCATTTATCAAAAATGTCAGCTCTGAGTTTGAATAAATGTTTATAATATGTACGAATTAAATGTAAAATAATTTGATAACTTATTATCACTATGATCTTTACTAAAACCAACAATTATCCTCTTCTCGATCATTTACATTATTTTTTCTTCTAATACGTGTGTATGAACACAAGTTTTTATTCATTTTCTGTGGTCTTGTTGTGTACATTATGATATAAGTCCGGTAATTTTCAAAACGCACGTATATCGTACGCCGTTTTATAACAAATTTGCGAGGAAATAAATAAAAGTTTGACTTACTTAAACGAATAAATTTTAAAGAATTTTTGAAGCAGTTATGTTATTGGCGCATTTCAACTTTTTTTTTTTAGGCATAGGTACAAAAACAGCCAGTATTACTTTTAAGCTAATTGATATTATTATGTTTCTTTTTACAGATTAAAATTTAGTGTCAAAATTAATTAAAAGAATTATATATTTATTTATTTTATATTATCTCCCAAAGTTAATTTTATTCATAAAATATTGATCACTATTCTGACATAAAAACTTTTTGCTAAGGTTTTTAAAAGTATCGTTCATTTTTGATGGAGCCCGTGCATGCTACTTTATTTAAAAAAAACTCTTGCGGTTTATTTCACATTCCAGCACAAGTACCTACGTAACTGAAATTTGTTTAAGTAGGTACTATATATATTGGTATACTTACGAGCAAATATGGTGACATAATCAACGGCGTTGTCAAAAGCTGTCATTAATATTGTAAATGTTGTTGTAACAATGTAATCGTAAATTATATTATATTAAAAATGTACTTAGTGTTAAATAATAAAAAGTGATACCATTCAGCGTAGGTACAGTTTCTTACGCTGAAATGTCACTAAGTCATCGAAAACTATCGTTAATATTAAGGGTTGTGACTGTGAGCAGTTTTTGAATAAATAACGGATCCTGGTGTAGTAGAAAATGATCAGAACAGCACCTAGTAGCACTGGAATACGTATTTAGGTATACGGTCTGTAGGAATGAATCGAAATAAGAATGACTACAAATAATAAAAGTGGGAGTTTAGGCGGGAAAGTCAAGCTGAGTGTGACGCTGATTTTTCATTGGATTTTTTAAAATTATTTATTATTTTATTTACTAAATAAAAGAGTGCATAATTTATGTAGTAAATAATTCATAAATAACAGTGAAATATCGCAGCATAGTGGCCACATCATGACTTTACTTAAAACTTCCCACGTATGACGGTTCACACGGCCGTCTTTTTCGACATGAATAATTCATTACGTGATATTGGCTAAATGCACAAACTGTGCGAAGCCATAAAAGAAAAAAGAATAATAAGACTGAGTATATGTGTATATGTACATTACCTACATCACAACTGGATTCCGGCCCCGACGTACATATTTGGAAAAGAAGCAAATGATGATAATACACACATCAAAAGTGTCTAGGGATCAAGCATTTTTATGCGGATTTCTTGAGATTGAGATGTGGCTTTGTAATAAATTTATGATTTTATAAATTTATATGGACCCTTTTTGGTGCATTTCATAATTTGAATCAGGAACTGTGAATCAAATTCGAGTAAAAGATGAAAATCAGCTGTCAATATTTGCCCTATAAAAACATACAACGCATTGAAGACATTATTAGTGCTACTGTTTCCCTACTACTGATTAAAACCAACGTTATTATGGAGCGGCGACGTCATTTAAGCAGGGAAGAAATGCTCAGAGCCGTGGGAATGATAGAAGCTGGTTCCCGGCAACGTACTGTGGCTTTAGCTCTGAATACAAGTCAGAGTGTTATCAGTCGACTTTGGACACGTTGCCGAAGCACTGGTACCGTGGCTGAGCGCCATGGAGGACGGTATCGCTGCACCACACGGAGACAAGACCGATACATTCAAATCTTAACTCGAAGAGCTCCAACAATAACCGCCATGATGTTAGCCGTGAGGCTTCATCACTCTTCAGGGAACTTAATTAGCGACCAAACAGTCAGAAACCGCTTGCATGAAGTGAACCTTCATTCCCGAAGACCGCTACGGGTACCACCTATAGCAATGCACAATCGTAGGATTCGATATCAATGGGCTTTTGAACACAGAAATTGGGCAGAAGAACAATGGCGTTTCGTGTGATTTTCTGATGAGTCTCGTTTTGGTATGAGACCGGATACAAGACGTATACGACACTGGAGAACTCCTGGACGCCAACAGCGATTAAAATCCTGCCAGGAAGTCCATCCTTATAGTGGTGGAACCATCATGGTATGGGCGGGTATTTGGATCGGCGGAAGAACTGAGTTGATTTGGATCAGAGGCAACCTCAACGCTCAAATTTATGCTGAGACGATTGTATCAGACGTCATCGTTCCTCTACAAGTGCAAATCGGTCCCTTATTTCAGTTAATGCATGATAATGCACGACCGCACACCGCAAGAGTTGTAAGACAGACTCTCGCCGCAGCTAACATCAATGTCCTGCCCTAGCCTGCTCAGTCGCCAGACTTGAACCCGATTGAGCATGCATGGGATATGCTACAGAGAAGAGCTCTGCCGAATATGGAGGGTATCCAGTCGCAAGAAGACCTTTTTTTGTTGTTGCGACGAACATGGGCGGCCATTCCACAGCGTGATTTGGATGAACTCATTTTGAGTATGCCAAACCGATGTTCTTGTGTTGTTAGTGTTCCCGGTAGAAACACGGATTATTAATTGTTTAAGTTACCCAATAAAATTTTAGAGAAAACTGTTATTTCAGTCTTTTTTTCGAACTTTTGTGTTAGTGGTTCAAATGTCAAATATCCCTTTATTAGGAAAATGGCAAATTTCTTTATTAATGCAAAGGTGACTTGGTTTATCGTTACTGTGACAAACGAAAACACTTTATTTGATGAATCCTTAAAGAAAATTTTAATTAATATCAATCAGGAGAAAAGTTATTGCAAAAATATATGTTGATCCCTAGACACTTTTGATGTGTGTATTTACCAACACGTTTTTATATATTCCTAAAAACCTGTTTTAAGAAACTATACGAAGCTTAATTGACTCTTATGAACCAAAACGGTTTAATTAGAACTAATTATAATAACAATGATAGGAAAATTAAATGCAAACGGGTCGTATTAATATGACCTAGAATAGTAGGGAGCCGTGGCCCCGATGTAAGCCGCACCGCACACTGCGATGAAGGTACTCGTATATAACAATCTCGACCTTAACAGCATTAGGTCGCATGTATAGGATCTTAAAAGCATTAGGTCGCATGTATAGCTCGACGTTAGAAGCAGCAGCTCGTATGTATAGGTCCGGCGACCTACACATATGACCTACTGCTTCTAACGTCGAGCCGATGGTCCTTAACTACTAACTTACTTACTAAAAACGCGGTTATACCAAGAGGTATCGCATTACTCAGTAACTGGGTTGATGTTATAACGCGCTAGTTTATAAAGAACCTATCCACTAATAAAAAACTGAGTGTATAGGAAGGAAGACGGCAATTGAGTGAGATGATGCAATGTTAAACCCAACAACACGACCAATGATGCTGCGCCAGAGGGAGATTGATCTGGAGACCCTCCACGACCAAACTCCCGATACAACTACATTTGGCGCATCGTACAAGGCACACATCGCAACACAACTGCTTAGACTCGTCCTCCGGACGGCTTCACCAGACATCGTGCCGGAACACGACGAATCGCTTGTGTGTTTGTGGTAACTTCTGCCGTAGACGTCGCACGTCGCATAGGCAGTCACTCCATGTAAAATACTGTTATTCAGGTTCATCGAGTTATTTTTTTTTTTTTTTTATTAATGTATAAACCAGCGCTTGACCGCAATCCTGCCTGATGGTAAGCAGTGACGCAATCGTTGATGGTAAAGCGCACTAGTTTATTAAGAGCCTATTCACTCTAGCCTTGAAGACACTCAAATTGTAGTCCGACGGAAACACCGCCGCCGGCAGATTGTTCCAGTCCCTCGATGTACGCGGTATAAAGGAGTAGGCGAAACGCTTCGTCCGGATCGTAGAGGTGTTAACAACATAAGGGTGGAAACTCGCCGTACGACGGGTCGTCCGATGGTGGAACGGAGATGGGGGAATTAAATCGTGCAATTCCCTCGCACACTCCCCAGAATGTATCCTATAGAACACCGAAAGACTGGCTACTCTACGCCTGTGCTCTAGGCTTTGGAGACCAACTCGAGTTAAATCAGGGTCACCAATCAGCCTCTTCGCACGCCTCTCCACTGAATCCAAAGTGGCCAGGTGACACTTAGCAGCACCAGCCCAAATGTGGCTGCAGTACTCCACACACGAACGGACCTGTGCTTTGTACAACATTAGAAGCTGCCCTGGTGTGAAGTATTGCCGGACCTTTGCGATTACACCAAGTTTTCTGGCAGCCACCTTGACCTTGGACACAATGAACCGCCCAAAGTTTAGGTTCGAGGAAATCTCAATACTCAAAAGCTGAAGGCGGTCGGTACACTCCAAGGATACATTCCGAAAAGTAGGAGCCAAGGTGAACGGGCTCCTTTTGGCGGTGAAAAGACACGCCTGCGTTTTGGCGGCATTGAATGCTACAAGATTGGCATTGCCCCATTCGGAGACTGCCTGAAGTGCAACACTCGTTCGCTCTACCATGGCCTCTCTTTCGGACCGGATTAAACTGGAAGCCAACCCGTAATACGTAGTTAAGAAAAGGCTCGGCAGATGATATTGTAACCTCCGTGAATCCATTAAAAGCCTAATGAATTAACTGTTGCCCGCGATTTTATCTGCGATCCACGATGAAACCCAGTAGGTCAATGGTCTATTCTTCTTACTTCAAGATCAATCGTCTATTCTATTGTGAAATTTTATCCATATTCGTTTAACCTATCATCATTATCAACCTTTTTATCGTCCCACTGCTGGGCACAGGTCTCCTCTCATACAGAGAAGGATTGAGCGTAATCACCACGCTTGCTCAATGCGGGTTGGCGATTCAGACTTAAAGTCCAGGTTTAACCTATAACAAAACCAAAATATGTTTAAGTAAAAAACTTTTTTACAAAAGAAATAAACAACCGATTTCCAAAAAAACACTACAAAGTGAATAACTAATCTTTGGTTTTTGTATAACCGTATTTGACATCGACTTCTGAAATTAGTTATTTTTCATTTTGTAGTGTATTTCAGAAGTCCGTTGATTTTTTTTTTTGTAAAAAAAATTTTAGTATGTAAGCAAAGCTTAATAATCAAATTATTATTATTTATACAAAAAGAACTGCTTTTAGTAGGCAACCGGCGGAAATACATCATCTGTGAAATCTGTGAAAATTACAGCTTATTGAATGCCTGGGGACACACGGACAGTGAAATTCTAACTTGCCCTCACTCACTCCCGTTCAAACTCAGAGAGGCACTTTACGTCAATTATTTCATGACCGCTGCTCTCAAAACGGTGAGGAAAACATAGTGAGGAGAGACAATTATAAACAACCTTTGATAAATGTACCGTAAAATGGGGCTAATCTTGGGAGCGGTAAAGCTTGAACTCAAATATCCGAACATAACTAACATTTAAACATTAACCTAGAGACTGTTGCAAGCGTACACAAAGTTGTATTGTTCTGTTATGGCAACCTCTCTGTTCGTATTGCTCTATTTGATTTTAGAAAACAATGTATCGGTATTGTGCTCTATTTTAATTTTGTAATACTTGAAGTGTTTGTAGCATTGCGGTAGTTTGATACAATAGTAGTGCGGCGCGCATGTATTGTTTTCATAGGTGGCCTAAATTACTAGATATTTATGTTGTAAGCTCCTATTTTGGAATTTCGAACTCAAAAGAAAAAAACAGGTATTATAAGTTATGTAAGTAAGCAAGTCAATATCTATAAATAAAATCCCCTTTATTCATAAACGTTGATTCAAAAAAGATGATTAAAGTCAAGCTACGTGCAAACGACAAAAATATATGGTTAAACATTCGCTTATCACTAGTTATCTTTAACCAACGTTTATGAATAGAGGGGAATATGCTTATTAATTGAGGCTATTACAAAAACTTAAATATTTTACACAATTATTAATTAAAAGGCGTATCCACATTATATTTCGTCAGTGTTTTCTGTAGTAAGTTTAGGTATATAAGCGCTGTAATTTAAGATCTCCAGTCAATTACACACGTAAACGTATATTTTAATTTAATTACCAAATACGTTAGTCTACGATACTTTAGAGCTCCAAAAAGCCTAGATTTACCTGGTTTTCACTTAGCACTGATAAGAAGAAAATAATAAAATACATTTATTTATTCGCCGTAAACACGACGCGTAAAAAAACACAAACACAAAAAATACAAGTTGGGGGGAAAACGTGCGTTACATCTACAAGAGAGCATCCCAGTGCTAGTGTTCAAGTACAGGCAGTGTAATGTAGGTAATTTAACTATCAAAACTACTTAAGAATCAAATGTAATTAATCAAAAATCAAAATGTTATTAATAATATTGTATATTATATTGAAAGTTAAATAATACATTTTGGATTGTAATCTGTACTTATGAAATTTAAATCAATTTATCAAGTGTTATTCTTATTTTATGCATGGAATATAGGGCTTTTTTATTTTTATTTTATTATTTTTATGGCTGAGACCCTGGTAGACTTGGGCAAAATGCTCAATGACCACAGCAGAACTTCCCAACAAGTGGGTCTAAAGATGAACATAGATAAGACGAAGATCATGTCGAACTCTCATGTCGCACCCACTCCAATTCTAGTCGGTTGCTCCGCACTCGAAGTTGTTGACGAGTATATACACGATGACATTTTAGTCGTCTTACAAAGATGGTGCACTGACTGTATCCGACATAATATACCCCTAGCCGCGATTATTTGTTTTGTACCTTTAATTAAGATAATAGGTATAGCGAAAAATAAATAATACATCAGAAATACGAAACATCCTGTTAATAATGTTTACGTATCAAACTGACAAAATACCTACTCCGCGCAAATCTATTGGTCAATTTATTTCATTCATCATTTTCTGAGACAAAATAACGTAAGCCAATCAACGTACCTAAGTCAAATAATAAGAATGTCGGACGCTATCCTTTAACAAGTGCGGCGCGCGCGACATGTGTGGTGTCACTTTCACATAAACAATAAATGGGTTATGGGTGGGCTCAGCTCAGTTTGCGTTCTAACCCCGGAAGCGAAACATTGTGCGCGGGGGACCGGGAATCACGTGTTATCGCGATCGCTAGTACGAGAGTACAACAACTAGTGAATAGGTTACCTACTTACTTCATTATGAGTGATAGAAACTATCAGTATTCGAATATCGAGTGGCTAGAAATGGTGCGCCTGTACGCAATAAGTGGTGACAATTTACGGGAAGCAAGAAGATTGTACGCTGAGCCTAATCACTTCGAATTGTTACGCAACCGAGGAGTGATCAACCCGCAAGTGCCAGGACTGCAAACCATTTTAGCAGCAACACAGCGGCTGATTGATCACGGCCAGTTTCGTACCCCATCGCACGCGCAAGCGCGGGGCCGCACACGTTATTCACCTGTTCTCGAAGAAAATGTCTTGGATTATTTCGAGCGACACCCGCGACGGAGAACTAGAGTGGCTGCCAGACATTTCGGAGTCGGCCAGTACTATGTTTGGAAAGTATTACATGCGGAAGGATTGCACCCGTACCACTACCGACGAGTACAAGCCTTGTACGGGACTGATCATGAATCCAGAATAGTATTCTGTCGCTGGCTTAGGGAACATCCTAACAACAATATTCTCTGGACGGATGAATCCACGTTCACTCGAGTTGGGATGTTCAATATCCATAACGAGCACTGGTGGTCAATAAACAATACATGTAAAGACTGCTTATCCATGTAAATAAAAAGTGATCATTTGTAAATACGAAATTAGTAATTAGTGTAAATAATTCAGTTAATTCCCATTCTTTAAATACGCCAGAAACACAGGTGCCCGGCAATGTACTCGTTCTAGAAACAGTAACAAACTTCGCGCCATTGAGAAGTTGCGAACATTTCTAAAATGTTTGTGAACATTCAACACAAGTCATAGCTGTAGACTCGCGTCGACGTGTAGGTACACAATTACGAACAAAATGTGCGTGAACAATTTTGGTGGAATTTCGTCTAAATTACAACGACAAATTGATTGAAGTTATTGAAATCGGCCGTATGTTTCTTACCTAAAGCTAGGTACCTTGTAAACATACACACTACCTTGGAAACATGTAAGTAACTCTGGTTAATCAAATTCCCATTTCGCGCAAACAAGTACAAACAGGTTTGTGCTCTGTCGAGAGGCCGCGGGCCGGCTCGCGTTTGTACACCCTTCACCCCGCCCGCGCCTCTCAACTATCAGTCGCTTGATACTTAGTTTGTAAACAAATATTTCACTTGCACGTCATAGTAGATAAATAACTGAAAAAGTTTGTTAACTAACGATGGATTTTGTGTAGTACCGTTTCAATCACTTTGATTCGGTTTTAATACGAAAAGTGTTTTTGACGGTCCTAAGCCCTTAAGGATTTTAATTTACAACTGACCTACGCACTGACAGTAAGAAACCTATCTTGCGCTAGTTGAATGAACTCAGACAAAGACGCCGCGCCCCGCGCCTCGCCCGCGAGCCACTCCATTGATACCTGCGCTCGCGACAGGATGTTTTTATTATTTTTAACCACGTGATAATAATGAAAAATATTTTTATTTTTAAATTAATGAAATTTCATAAATACCTATTTTTATTTTATGAACGTTAACTACTCATTGGATACATGATGTGGACTGCATTTGTAAGACGAATAAAAAGTCATGGTGTATACCTGGGACAAACAGTCCAACTAGGTAGGTCCAACTTCGAGAAAGTGGTGTCTCGTCGAATCCAGCTCGGCTGGGCAGCGTTCGGGAACCTACGCTACATCTTCTCGTCGCCCAAGTTACCACAGTGTCTCAAGAGAAAAGTCTTTGACCAGAGTGTGTTGCCAGTGATGACTTCCGGAACTGAGACGTGGTCGCTCATAATGGGCCTCATACGAAGGCTAAGAGTCACCAAAGGGCAAAGGAAGCTATGCTCGGAGTTTCTCTGCGTGATCGAATCAGAAATGATGAGATCCTCTGTGAGTCGCTAAACTTAAGTGGCAGTGGGTAGGGTACATTGCTCATAGAACCGATGGCCGATGGGGCAGTAAGATTCTGGAATGACGGCCACGTACTGGAAGACGCAGCGTAAGGAGGCCCCCAACAAGGTGGATCGATGACCTGGTGAAGGTCGCGGGAAGCCGATGGATGCGGGCAGCACAGGACCGGTCAGCGTGGAAAGCCTTGGGGGAGGCCTTTGTCCAGCAGTGGACATCTATAGACTGAAGAAGAAGATACTTAAGAATCAAAGCAATGACCTATGACCACCTCACCCTATATACCTATGACTCATATTCAGCAGTAGCGTTTGCGACCACTAAACCAACGTGGCAGTAGAAATTTTTTTACAACGTTTTTTTTTTTCTTTATACGAAGCTGAATATAATTTGTTCAGAATAAGCAACTGCAACTGAATCGATTCCAATCATTTTGACACCATGTTATATTTATTTCCCAAATACATTTAGAAATTGTTGCAGTATGATTAACGAGCACGCCACACAGCTTACGGTAATGGGGAGCGTTGACCATATTTTTGTTGGGACAACCAAGTGAGATAACAAGCTCATAACTTTGTGGTTTTTCATGATATCTTCTTGAAATGTTGTACCTATATAGAGTCTTTACTTTAAAACACTGGACACGTGTTTCGAGTTTCTCATAAACAAAAAATAATTTTGTATACTGTTCATAATAATTTTTTTTCAGCCTATCGGTTCATAAAAATCTTACTCTTCACCAAAGTTTTTGTGGTGAGATTATTACAGCAGTGCGGTTCAGTAACCACACTTTAAACTCCGTTCAACCAACGTTACGTTTTTTTCAGCATGGCGAATCTATTCTGAAAAGTCTATTTCGTATGTGTGTTCTGTGCTATGTAAAGTTCAAATGACAATTTCTTTAATGATATATTTTTCACCAAAAATCAAAATGATTTACATACAGTTCTAAAGCCACTTCGTCTCAATACAAGGTGAGCCTAACGCACAAGCGACATATTTCGATATAATGAATTGTTTCCGGCGCTGAAACGTGCCACGGAAAACGTGTTTACTGTCCGAAAGCGAACGCTAATAACTGTGACGTGGCTATTATTAGCTTACAATATTATTATAAACCAGCATTAGGGTCCAGCGTAGAAATTGAGCCACAGAAAAAAAAAAAAAACAATCAGCAACTATGTCTTTAATACTGATCTTTAAAGAGCATAAAGGTGATAGAATGACAGAGTTACTATCGTAATATTCAACACTGATATGAAATATTTTATACACTACACACTACCCGTGCATTTTTTTTTTTAATAATTATAAACTAGCGCTTGACCGCAATCCCGCCTGATGGTAAGCAGTGATGCGATCGCTGATGGTAAAGCGCGCTAGTTTATTAAGAGTGTTGTTTAATGTATCAAAATTGTATGCTGTTGAACATCTATCGCCCTCTAGTGATGTGTCTGGGAACTAAACTAAGATAGTTATAAGTTATAATCTGTGTTCGTTCTCAACATTTTTATTATTAATAAATGTCACTTGATCGTTAACTGTTAAAACTGCGTTTCATTATAGGTTATGGGCCCAGCATTTTTTTATTTTTATCCGTTAATCAGTGTAGTCTGTACAGTAAAACTAGTCTAAAACAGTGAATAGCGTGTTATTACAAGAATTTAGTTATAGTTTGCAAGAATGACATCGAATTACCTCGTAAACGTGCCCAAGCTAAAAGGGCGTGACAACTACGGTGAATGGGTGTTTGCAGCAGAGAATTTTCTAATACTAGAGGATATGTTACATTGCATAAAGAAAATACCCGGGAAGGTATTAGAAACTGCAGATGATACGAAGACCAAGGCGAAACTGATTATGACTATTGATAGTGCGTTGTACGTTCATATAAAAGACGTCAACACCACGTTGCAGCTATGGAACAAGTTAAAGGCGTTATTTGACGATTCTGGATTTACTCGAAGAATATCTTTATTACGTAATCTGATATCAATTCGCCAGGAAAATTGTGTTTCTATGCAATCGTATGTAACGCAAATAGTTGAAACCGGACAAAAGTTGAGCGGGACAGGATTTAACATCAGTGACGAATGGATCGGATGTCTCATGTTAGCTGGATTATCTGAAAAGTTCATGCCAATGATCATGGCGATAGAACATTCTGGCATCCAAATCACAACGGACGCAATTAGAACGAAGCTCATGGACATGGAATTGGATCTAACTTCAAGTCAATTGAATGAAGCGAGTGGTGCCTTTGCGAGCAGTACGCAGAAGTGGCAACATAAGAAAAATAATAAATTGTCTATGGACAAAGCGCAAGCGAATGAAAAGCAAAACGTCAATGTCAACAAACTTCATGTAAAATGCTACCGGTGTAAACAGACCGGACATTATAAAAATCAGTGCCCAATTACCGACAGTGACAAAAGAAATAAGAAACAATCGCATTGGAAACAAACAAATGCGTTCAGTACGGTATTTTTAAGTGATAAGTTTCATAAAAAGGACTGGTATATTGACTCGGGCGCAAGTATGCATTTGGTTGCTAACAAGGAGTGGATCCAGAATAGTAAGCAACACGAAAAGAAGGACATTTATGTTGCTAGTGGCGAGAAACTGCAGGTATTATGCTCCGGCGACGTGAACATTATAACTGAAACGGATCAATGTGAATTCAAAGTTCAAGTTAAGAATGTATTATGTGTTCCAGGATTGACAACCAACTTATTGTCAGTGAGCCAGTTAATAAAATTCGGTAATAATGTTCAGTTTACGTCAGAAGGCTGTGAAGTATATAATCGTAACAATGAATTAGTGGCTACAGCGGTGCTGACTAATGGTGTGTACAAATTGAGAGTACCTGACAGTATAGTGGCAAATATGACTGTGTCAGGGAGTACTTGGCACCGCAGAATGGGTCATCTAAATAGTAAATACCTCAATAAAATGACAAGTGCTGTTGAAGGAATGAATCTCCAAGAAAAGGTTGATCTCAACAAATCGTCATGCAAAGTTTGTTGTGAAGGTAAACAGTGTCGTCTTCCATTCACAAAAGAAGGTTCTAGAAGTGAAGAAATACTTCAGTTAGTTCACACAGACATATGTGGACCTATGGAACATAAGTCTCTTGTTGGCTCCAGATACTTCATACTATTTATTGATGACTTCAGTCGTATGATATTCATATATTTCATTAATCATAAGAGTGAAGCACTCAGTTGTTTCGCAGAATTTAAAGCGAAAGTAGAAAAACAAACCAATAAGAAAATAAAGACATTAAGAAGTGACAATGGATGTGAATATTGTAATAAGGAATTTGATTCATACCTGAAGAAGGAAGGAATAATTCACCAAAAAAGTAACCCCTATACCCCAGAGCAAAATGGATTAATTATCAGAACGGAATAACCGCACAGTCATAGAAAAAGGCAGATGTTTGTTATTTGATGCTAACTAGAGCAAAGAGTTTTGGGCTGAGGCCACAAACACAGCGGTCTATTTACAAAACAGAACTGCACTTCCTACATTAAATGACAAGACTCCTTTTGAAATATGGACTGGTTGCAAGCCTGATGTAAGCCATTTACGAATATTTGGTAGCAGTGTTATGGCGCATTTACCTAAAGAGAAGCGACAGAAATGGGACAAGAAGTCAGAAATGCACATTCTCGTTGGCTATCCTGACGACATCAAAGGCTACCGAATATATAACCCAAGGACAAAACGCATAACAACAAGCAGGGATGTTGTTGTTATGGAAGTTGAAAAGAGTCCAGAAGTCAGCATACCAATCACAGAAGGTGCAGAAAACTCACATTCAGTGGGGGACAGTAATGTGAATGACAAGAGTTCAGAAAATGATTATTCACTAGTTGAAGAAATATCAAGTGACTCAGATGGTACATACATACCTAGTGACTATGAAGATGCCAATAGCTCACCTGAGCTACGAGCAAAAAGTACCAGAAACAGAAAGAAGCCAGTACGGTATGGGATGTCGAACATATGTATGCCAGAGGAAGTATTTGATGATGCTAGTGGACTGACTATCGAGGAAGCATTACAAGGTGCTGAAAGAGATCTGTGGTTATTAGCTGTGAAAAAAGAACTCCAGTGTTTTAAGGAAAATCATGTATGGGATGTAGTGGATGTGCCAAAAGACGGTAAAACTGTAGTGAAGTGTAAGTGGGTCTTACGAAAGAAATTGGACAATGACAATAAAGTGCGTTATCGTGCACGTTTAGTTGCCAAAGGTTATATGCAGAAGAAAAATGTGGACTATTCAGATATTACTTATACCACTTTAGGCCTATTTCTATTCTCCCATTCCTCTCTAAAGTTTTTGAGCACGTAGTTCATAGGCAATTATCATATTTCTTGGCGTCAAACTCGATAATATCTCCATTTCAATCCGGTTTTCGCTCGGGTCACAGTACCGTAACCGCGCTTTTGAAGGTGACTGACGACATTCGCTGGGCAATGGAGAATAAATTACTGACTGTCCTTGTATTGCTTGACTTTAGCAGCGCCTTTAACTCAGTGGACATTGACATTTTACTAGGCATTCTCAATTCTATCAATTTCTCTTCTTCCGCTTTAGCCTGGTTCAGCTCGTATCTCCGGGGACGCTCTCAGTGTGTTCGCCTAGAGGAGTCCTTCTCCGATTGGTGTAATCTCACTGAGGGTGTTCCTCAGGGTAGCGTTCTCTCTCCTCTTCTTTTTTCAATTTTCATTAACTCTGTTACTAGAGTAATCTCCTCCAGTTTCCATCTCTACGCAGATGACCTGCAGCTCTATCGACATTCTTCTGCTGACAACACGAGCTCTGCAATTGCCGCAATGAATCATGACCTGGCTAGTGTTAGCGCTTGGGCTAAGTCATTTGGCTTACAAATTAACCCAACTAAATCCCAGGCTATGATCATAGGCAGCAGATTCGTTCGCAATGCAGCCAATATTACATCTCTCCTGTCTTTATATCTTGATGGTGTACGAATTGACTTTACTGAAACTGCCAAAGATCTGGGTGTAGTCATAGACTCCAATCTATCGTGGCGTGCTCAGGTCAGTGAGGTCAGTCGAAAGGTACATTTTTCGTTTCATTCACTGAAATGCCTTCAGGGTCTTCTGCCCTTGAAGACTAAAATTTCTTTAGCACAAACCCTTATTCAGCCGATTATAGATTATGCCGATGCCTGTTACCTGGATGCTACTGAGGAGCTGTTAAACAAACTTGAGCGCTTGCAAAACCTGTGCATTCGCTTTGTTTTCGGTCTTCGTAAGTATGACCATGTTTCTCACCTTCGCAAGGAACTCAAGTGGCTCCCAATTCGCCTTCGCAGGAATACTAGGATTTTATGTCTCCTTTTCAACATCTTACACAACCCGTCTTATCCTTCCTACCTGCGTGAGCGTTTTTCTTACGCGCGCTCTAGCGACGCACCCTGTAGATCACACCTAAGATCCATCCTTAAATCTCATCCTCATAAAACGATTTACTATTCCTATTCCTTCTCTGTACATGCTGTAAGATTGTGGAACTCACTCCCGCCTAACATTCGTGATTTAAACACTATTTCTAATTTTAAGCGTCGATTAAAAGAGCATTACCTTTCCTCTATATTGTGAGAATTTGTTTATTATTTATACATATTTTTATATTTTAGTATTATGTATTTATTTAAGTAGTATATGTACTTATTTTTGGTTTATTGGTTTGGCTTATATATTTATTTTAGGTTTATATGTTTAGGTATATTTAATATTATTACTTTAATAGTTATCATATTTTATTTCCTCCTTGTTCTTACACACTATTGTCTACATTTCTGTTTTACTTCTCCTTTCGCAGGTCTGCTGGAAGAAATTTCTTAAGAAATAAGCAGTACCTTTGTACTCAGATCTTCATTTTGTTGTATCTATATGTATTTTATTGTGTGTACATAAATAATAAAATAAATAAATAAATAAATAAAATATTTTTTCGCCAGTTGTTAGGCATTCAACTTTAAGATTGTTGTTCGCATTATCTGTTAAACTTAATTTAGATGTAACCCATCTTGATGTCACTACGGCATTCTTGAACGGGGATCTTGAGGAAACTATTTATATGCATCCACCAGAATGTTTGCTGAATTCTGAGAATAATAATAAAGTGCTTAAATTGAATAAAGCCATTTATGGGCTACGACAATCCTCAAGAGCCTGGTATAAGAAGGTTGATGAATGTCTTACAAATATTGGTTATAAACGTTCCAAGTTAGAACCATGTCTATATACTAAAATTAATAATGATAAAAGGACAATAGTTAGCTTATATGTGGATGATTTTTTCATATTTTCCAATGATAATACAGAGTGTAATAACTTAAAGAAGGTATTGTCTTCTAAGTTTAAATTAAAGGACTTAGGCCAAGTTAAGAACTGTTTAGGAATGAATGTTAATATTAATAAAGTTAATAAAACAGTTACACTGAATCAAAAGAATTACCTTAATCAATTATTAAATAGATTTAATATGGCAGATTGTAAGGTAGCAGATACACCATTGGACTCCAAATTGAATGTTAATTTAGATAATAAAAATAGTCAGGACCTGCCATATCAGCAATTAATTGGAGGACTCATGTATTTAGCAGTATTAACAAGACCAGACATAGCTTTCTCAGTCAGTTTTTTAAGTCAGTTTAACAATTGCTATAATAGTGAAACTTGGGCTTATGCTAAACGACTTTTAAAATATCTTAAAAAAACTAAGCATTATGGACTTAAATATACTAATGAGGGTAATTCAAAATTAATAGGATTTGTAGATTCAGATTGGGGAAATAATGTTGTAGACAGAAGGTCTTACACAGGTCTGTGTTTCAAGCAGGGAGTGTAATTTCATGGGAGGCCAAAAAGCAAAAAACAGTTGCCCTGTCCAGTACTGAGGCAGAATATATGGCTGTTGCTGAAGCATGTCGAGAAGCTGTATATTTAATTAATTTATATAAGGAGATTGTAAATGAGTCATATACCATATGTTTGTATAATGATAACCAAGGTGCAATTAAGCTGTCTTCAGGTAATAGTAATTTTAATAAAAGAAGCAAGCATATAGACATACGCTACCATTTTTCCAAAGATTGTATTAGTGCGGGTGTTGTAGAATTGAAGTACTTGGAAACAGCTGAAATGCCAGCAGACTTATTTACAAAAAGCTTAGGTAATGTAAAGCATTATTATTTTATGCAATTATTAGGTATACAGGAAGTAAAGTTTTAACATTATTTTGATAAGTGGGGGTGTTGTTTAATGTATCAAAATTGTATGCTGTTGAACATCTATCGCCCTCTAGTGATGTGTCTGGGAACTAAACTAAGATAGTTATAAGTTATAATCTGTGTTCGTTCTCAACATTTTTATTATTAATAAATGTCACTTGATCGTTAACTGTTAAAACTGCGTTTCATTATAAAGAGCCTATTCACTCAGAAAAACTGAGCGAATAGGAAGGAAAATGGCAGTTGAGTGAGGTGATGCAATGTTAAACCCAACAACACGACCAATGATGCTGCGCCAAAGGGAGACTGATCTGAAGACCCTGCACGACCAAACTCCCAACACAACAACATTAGGCGCATCGTACCCGGCACACATCGCAACACAACTGCTCAGACCCGTCCTCCGTACGGCTTCACCAGATATCATGCCGGAATACGACAAATCGCTTGGCGGCAAGGCTTTGTCTGGTGGGTGGTAACTTCTGCCGGCGGCAAATGTTATGGCCTACCACCGAGAGAATCAATTTTAGTGTATTGTATTTATAACAATTTACATAAAGTAAAGCGCCTGACGGGTTTCGAATCTACGACCTACTACTTGTAAGTCGCAGCCGATACTGTTGGGCCACCGCTGATCTCTATAACTGCTTTCTCTATTACTGCTTTTTTATTTATCACTGCTCTCAAAACGGTGAAGGAAAACCTAGTGAGGAAACCGGCAAGTCCTAAGAGGCAGAACGAGAGGCGTACGGCGGACGGGTCTGAGCAGTTGTGTTGCGATGTGTGCCGGGTATGATGCGCCGAATGTTGTGTCGGTAGTTTGGTCGTGGAGAGTCTCCAGATCAATCTCCCTCTGGCGCAGCATCGTTGGTCGTGTTGGTCTTGGATTTAACATAGTATCACCTCGCTCAACTGCCATCATCCTACCTATTCCTCAGTTTTTTTTTTAGTGAATAGGCTCTTGATAAACTAGCGCGCTTTACCATCAATGATTGCATCACTGCTTACCATCAGGCAGGATTACTGTCAAGCACTAGTTTATAATTATTACGAAAAAAAGTGCTCAGTAGTTAGAGTAACAAAGAGATCCCACAATTTCTATATGTACTCACTTATTCTATTCATTCTTTGTTACAGCACAGTTTCCTCTTACCATGCTCATCTCAGCTGTATTTTTTTATTTTTTTATTAAAATATAAACCAGCGCTTGACCGAAATCCCGCCTGATGGCAAGTAGTGACGCAATCGTTGATGGTAAAGCGCACTAGTTTATTAAGAGCCTATTCACTCGAGCCTTGAAGACACTCAAATTGTAGTCCGACGGAAACACCGCCGCCGGCAGATTGTTCCAGTCCCTCGATGTACGCGGTATAAAGGAGGAGGCGAAACGCTTCGTCCGGATCGTAGAGGTGTTAACAACATAAGGGTGGAAACTCACCGTACGACGGGTCGTCCGATGGTGGAACGGAGATGGAGGAATTAAATCGTACAATTCCCTCGCACACTCCCCAAAATGTATCCTATAGAACACCGAAAGGCTGGCTACTCTACGCCTGTGCTCTAGGCTTTGAAGACCAACTCGAGTCAAATCAAGGTCACCAATCAGCCTCTTCGCACGCCTCTCCACTGAATCCAAAGTAGCCAGGTGACACTTAGCAGCACAAGCCCAAATGTGGCTTCAGTACTCCACACACGAACGGACCTGTGCTTTGTACAACATTATAAGCTGCCCTGGTGTGAAGTCCTTTTCTATGGCCCTAGCTTCTGATTCCCTTCGTTTCCATTCATCGATATTTTTATTCACCACTCTTTTAGCCGCGTGAGTTTCCTCTCCCCTTATCATAAGCATGGAAGACAGAAATATTGAAAAGAAATCAAAGAAAATCAAACGATTCCCTTTCAACTTTTCTATCACTAGCGCTACTTGTAAATTTTCCATTGTACCCTCAGTCCTTACTTTATCCATTTTCGTCACTCCAACTACCTATCTTAACATTATCATCTCCGCTGCGTGCAATTTTCTCATCCGTCTTCTCCACGGCCTAGTATTACGATCCTCACAGTGCGATACGCAGTATCACTGACGGACGGGTCGGGGCGGATCTTTACCCCAAATGTAAACAAAAGAAAATTACATGTATAAAAAGCATTTTCCATTATCAAAAAACATGCCCAAAATTCCGTAACGAAAACTACACTGGACTAATTAATCAAAGCAATTATAAAATGCTAGAAAAAAGTAAAAAGGCGTACACGATAACGTCAGTTTAAAAAAAAATTCGGTGTCACAGTATGCAAATAAGGTTGAAAAATTGAGGACAACTTTGTGTTTTTAGGGATCCGCGTATGGTGAACCAATGTAAATATTGGTTTAAGGAAGTTTCAAAGTTTTTTTTGTCAAACCCGAATACATAAATTATTCTCTCTGTAAAAGGATTTTTGAATCTGTTTAGTTATATTTTTGTTTTCGATAACTTTTTACTTTGATTTTAAGTGATTTAATTTTATCTTAACTTTGGTTACTTGGTCCCAATGATATCTTTGATGAAATTTACATTAAACATTTACCAAGTATTAAGTGGAAATTCGCAAGTCCTACAATAATCAACTAAGGAGAGTTTTAGAAAATCATGTTTTGAGTAAATACCACGCCGTAAATTGAACTGAAATTACGCCTATCTAATCATGGTACTCGAAACATTAACGTATAATCAAATACATCAAAAAAATAAAATGAGGGATTACATTCTTTAATCAAACGTTCCTCACCATTGGACAACAAATATTTTTACTTGAAAAAACTTTTTTTACAAAAAAAAAAAACAATCGACTTCCAAAAAACACTACAAAATGAAACCGACACCGACTTCCGAAATTAGTTAATTTCGGAAGTTGGTGTCTTTGGTTTTTGTATATTAGTTTTTAACAAAAGTTTTTATTTTACACTTATTAGTTGTGAAAAGTACTGTTCATCTGCATCCGGTAAGACTGGATGCAGATGAACTTACAAACGCACTGTTTGCCCCTACGATTTTTGAAAGTTCCCCTTGATTTCTCTGGTCTTCCACCATCAAACTCTGATATCCTTATTATGGGACCACCTTGGGAATGTCTTCTTTCCAACAGAAAAATAATTATCAAAATCGGTTCATAAACAACGAAGTTATCCGCGAACAATCATGAAAAAAGCATAAATACACCGGTCGAATTGAGTAATCTCCTCTTTTTTGAAGTCGGTTAAAAAGTCAAATCTCATGTAAGTAATCTATATTATGTTTTTTGCAAAATAAGGATTCTTTAAGCCTAAGCCTTAACCCAAAATTTCACACCCCACAAACAAACAAAATAAGCCACAATTCTTAATTAAACAATTTAATCTCTATACAGAACCCTACTACATAATTCAGCGTAAGTCAACCTAATTAGCGTGTTGGAAACAATTTAAACGCGCGTGTACGCAAATGTACTTTAAACATGTGATTATGAGATATCACAGGGCGTTTTAATTGGGTACAGGCGCGTACTGCATGTGCAATACGGACTAATTATTGGGAGTCATGGACGGGACCTTAAATTGTTGAGTTAGCAGTATAAGGCCTGGTTATATGCTGAGCACGGGAACGGTTACCATAGTTGGAATTCATGGGACAGTTAACTTACTGACAAGCTTACATTGCCAACCGAAACTGTTGGACAGAAAATTGTATTAGTCATGTGTCATAATAAAATATAGAATATAGTTAGAAAGTACATATAACTTTAAAAAGTTATATTGGTACTTGCCTGACCTGAAATCGAACCCGCACACTCATAAAATATATATGACTCTGAGGGCCTCGGACTCGGTTTCTGCCGTTTCCGCAGTATAGTAGTGGTAGTAAGTATTACAGCGATGCTGCCGGCCGTAGGGTCAGAAGACCACACCGGGGCCCCATACGGGGCCATCCATTGCACGATTCCCCTATAGAGCCGCCTGCGGGCGACGCCCGGGCCTCCAGTTTGGGAAGTAACGTTGAAAGCGCCAAGAGCATGCTCAACAACTTGGGCGCCAGCCACCGGAAGAGGGGTCTGATATTCCACCGACTGTCGAGCACCAATCCCTTCATGATAGACTCGACAGCGATACTAGCCTCCCCGACCATGATATGTGAGCGAGGTGGTGACGCCAGCCGGGGGCCATGAAACACTATGGCCTCCGACTTGTTGAGGGCCACCTCCAGGCAACCATGATGAGACCATTTCTCTATCATAAATCTAATATAGTTTGCTTTCATTTAATGTAGAATTTAATATATATTAAGTATAAATAGAAATGGAGTAAATAAGACCTAATTATTAATGTTGTCATTTCTGTGACATAGGCCTCTTCTCAATGTGAGGAAGTGGGCCGTAATCCACGTGGGACGAGGGTTGGTAAATGTCCCATTTCTTCGAATTTTATTGACCTTTTTCTATTTCGATAACTGAATAGCAGCTACTACTTGTTGCCAGGCTTACACTATTTTTCTAAACATACTATACAGGGTGTATCTGACATCGTAACGCAAACTTCGCGAAAAGGCTAGACCGCACGCCACTAATTAAATTATGATAGTCATTTATGCCGTTAATGAAGGGTTACAGAATTCAAAGTGTTTAAAAAAAGTGTCGGCTCGGCCTTTGAACGTTGCAAGCGTGCCGCCGTGCGGGTTTGTAGGTATGACATTGATCCCTCATGTGAACTCTATTAAATCAGTTGATAAGATAGTCTTTCGAGTTTTGTTTTCATTGCGCTTTTTTGTGTAATTAGCGAATTAATTAATTTTTACTTTAAAATCTTATTGGGTTATAAAAGTATAGCAATTACGAACGGTTTAATGTGAATAAAACTACATATATATTTTTTTAAATCATGAAAAAGCCTACGAAAAATTTCACCACTGGACACCAACAGCACCACTCTGTATAAAGAAAACCCTGTCCGATTCGTGACTGATTCTACTAATGCCTACAAAGCCTACTGATGTGTTGTCACTTTTAAAAAATTACCGTATGGTTGGGGAAGTTGGAATTAATTCGCGGATAAAAAGATTTTTTCAAAATTAATTTATATTGTTACTACATGTTATGATGATTATGTAAAATTTCAAATTTTATTTGGTCATGGGTTTACCTAACCTTCATTATCCTTATGGGTCGGACAGGGTTTTCTTTACATATTGTATAATTCGAAAACTCTGTAAAAACTAATCATTTTAAATGTTTTACCGTGGAAATTCTTGCCTTCTTGTCCATGGGAACCCAACAATTGAAATCGTGTAATTTCTGACGTTTTAATGAAATACTTCGAATTCGTATTTTGAATTAGGCGGTTTTTTCCGACATTCGCTTCTACCCACATCCTTTACAAGAAACAGAGTGACCTATTCCCAGTCGGGAGCCGTTAGTTGTTATATTTCGGTTATATTTCATGCACTAATGCGGTGAAAGTTTGGAATAGTTTTAGTTCAATGCCAACATGTGGCTACTACTGTGGAGCTACTTATGTATGTAATTAGGTTAGTTATGTTATGGAAAATACGTTACTAAATAAATTATTTTTTTGCAAGCACTTCATAAAAAAGTTTGCTATTAAAAACTTCAGGTTATTTTTTTCATTTGAAGGAAATAAGGACGAATTAATGGATGAACTAAGAGTGTCTTCAAAGCCTTAAAGACACTTTTAAATCATTAATTCATTGATTTGAATCATTGATTGCTAGATTGAATGGGATCCTTAATAAACTAGCGCGCTTTACCATCAATTATAAAAATGATGTTCTATAACAATATGTCCCTTCTATACTGTATGCGTTTAATCATTCTTCACAGACACAGACCAGTACGCATAGTAAGAATTTTCATTACGAAACTCGATCGTCGATATCGAGCGAGTTTAGCTCATCGATTGGCCCGCTTCAAGGTTGTAAGAATTCTCAACCAATGATAGTGCCAAACGCGCTCGATATCGACGATCGAGTCTCGTAATGAAAACTCATACCAGGCATATAGCACTGTTTCGAGCGCACCACGTCAGTCATTCTTGCGGGAGCCACAGGCGAGTGTAGACGTGTCCGTTAAGTGCCTGTGCGAGCCTATGATATTTAATGATGGTAAAGGTTTTACACCTTCCCTACCAGAAAAACAACTGTCGTAATTAAAAACATTCAAAATTATGGCACAGTCTAATCTCGTTCGACAAACTCGTGTCAAAAACTTTAAGATATATGGAAATAAGAAATATTTTTTATAGATTTATACTGATATCAGACTGTGATCGTTTCTTAAGCCGTGAGAATTACCCCGATTGACATTATTTTATTTTTTTATATGGCGGCCATATGTCTAATCTATGTAAATTTATAGTTGACATCAATGCAAGCAGAAAACAATATTAGATTTATGTTGAAAGTTGATCGTTTTGTCTTGCTTACGGTTAAAAAATTTAACATTGCATCACCTCGCTCAACTGCCGTCTTCCTTCCTATTCACTCAGTTTTTCTAAGTGAATAGGCTCTTAATAAACTAGCGCGCTTTATCATCAACGATCGCATCACTGCTTACCATCAGGCGGGATTGCGGTCAAGCGCTAGTTTATAATTATTAAAAAAAAAATAAGCAATGTTCAGGACAATAAAAAATCTATGCAATTAAAAGTAAAACAAAAAATGGCAATTTCTGATCATCAATCGAATCTGAATGCATGTTCAGATCCGTTTGCCGTATTACGTATATATAATATATAGACGGACAATAGAAACGACCAGATAGAACGGATCTAACATGTACATACGAGTATTATGTACATGTTGTTATAATATCAAATAGCAAGGTAGAATTTTTATAACAAATCAACCACATTCAAGTCAACTTTTCCTCGGTGGTAGGCCACGTCGGCTGCCGGCAGAAGTTACCACCCACCAGACAAAGGCTTGCCGCCAAGCGATTCGTCGTGTTCCGGCATGATGTCTGGTAAACCGTACGGAGGACGGGTCTGAGCAGTTGTGTTGCGATGTGTGCCGGGTACGATGCGTCAAATGTTGTTGTGTCGGGAGTTTGGTCGTGGAGGGTCTCCACACCAATCTCTCTCTGGCGCAGCATCGTTGGTCGTGTTGTTCGGTTTAACTTTGCACCACCTTGCTCAACGGCCGTCTTCCTTCCTATTCACGTTTTTTAAGTGAATGGATTTAATAAACTAACGCGCTTTACCATCAACGATTGCATCACTGCTTACCATCAGGCGGGATTGCAGTCAAGCGCTAGTTTATAATTACTAAAAAAAAAAAACATAAGAAAAAAAATCATATAGTTACTTGTTACTGACTGAAAAATGATCACTCTAATAAATATACAGAATCAACCTTTAATGTTCCCATTGTTGAGGCACGGGCCTCCTTTCAATGAGAGGGAGTGGGCCGTAATCTACCACGCGGGCCCAGTAGATATCACATGTCTTCGAAGTTTTGATTTTAGGTCATGTCGGTTTCCTCACGATGTTTGCCTTCCCCGTTTTGAGAGCAGTGGTCATGGAAAACTACAGTCACATGATATCTGATGACTAAAACTTCAAAACTTACGCAATCAGAGCATCCAATCATTCAACCCGTTATCCATTTAACAAAACCCATAAAACAAACAAAAATCCCATTACAATTACGAGAAACAACAAAACATTTTTTTTTTAATTTGTACCTCGCCGTATAAAGAAAAACTTGGTAAACTAAAGTAGAACCTAGCGGTACGAATGTTTTAAATTTCGCGATAACGTTCGAGCGGTATAAAGTTGAGCATATAAATTGTGTACAACGTCTAACTTTGACTTTTTTACTGCTAGCTTGCCGTATGAGATTGTAGCCCCACATCAGTTGAGGGTACTTGAGGATTTTATTTATTACATTCCACGATTGACTCCTGATTTTTTATGTTAACAAGTTTCGGGTGCGGATGAGAAATGGGTTCGAGGTTAAAGTGTTTATTTTGTAAGCGATGCCTTTAGACTCACGTCGGTCATGAATTAGAAAAGAGATTTGGGTTTTCTTGTATCAAGAAGGTGCGTTGTAAGTCTTAAGTAGTGGAAAAAAAAAAACATTTTTTTTCTTTAGCCGAGAGCTCAATAGGGAAGCGGGGTTAACTGTTATTGGTATTGTACTAATCCCCAGCTTTACCTAGGTTTTCACGATAACAGTTACCGTCACCCGTGGATGAATTACCAGTGCCATTGTAGATTCGCGGCCATATTAAAGACGAGTCGGAGCTGAAATGTCTCATGATTTGATTCGGACATTAATATAAATATTTGATTAGATACACTAGTAGCTAAGATGTGTGTATAGTACAGCTTGGACTATATATTTAATCTGTTCTTCTTGTTCATCTCCACCGTCAAACTCCACCGTCAAGGCTTTCTACAATCCGGTCTTGTCGTGTGACCGCATTCATCGGCTTCCCGTGAATAACACCAGGTTATCGGTCCACCTTGTTGGAGAGCTCTCTACACTGCGTCTTTCAGTACGTCGTTGCCACTCCAGAACTTTACTGCCTATTCAATGCAATGCTCCCCGCCCACTGGCACTTAATTTTAGCGACTCGAAGAGCTACGTCGGTGACTTTGATTCTTCTGCGGATTTCCTCATTTCTGATTCGATCTCGTAGAGAAACTTCGAGCATACCTCTTTCCATCACCTTTTGTGTAAGCTTGAGCCTTCGTATGAGGCCCATTGTGAGCGACAACGTTTCAGTTCCGTATATCATAACTGGCAACATACACTGGTCAAAGAGTTTAGTTCTCGAGACTCTGTGGTATCTTGAACGTCGAGAAGATGTAGCGCATCGTAATCTGTTCAGTCAATTCTTAAAGTCTGTTGTGCGATTCTGTAAACAATCTTTAAAACTAATGTGAAGTGAGCATAGAGTTCACTCTAAGCTCATAATCATCATCGTCATCATTTTAGCCGAAAGACGTCCACTGCTGGACATAGGTCTCCCCCAAGGATCTCCAAGACGACCAGTCCGGCGCCTCCCGCGTCCAGCGGCTTCCAGCGATTTCAGGTCTTCAGTCGTATTCACTTAAATTTTGGTTTTTTTTTTCAGAATCTATCGGCTTTAGTACTAGAACATTGCCAGTAGAAAATGTATCATCTTAATGTTTATGGTAGATACGTAATATGTACTTAATTTACTAATTTATTAAATACAAAAGGCAGGGACAGTAAAGAAATGAAAGAAATAAGTATATACAAAGAAATGTAAGCTAATTGAAGGTTCGTATTTATTTTATGTATAGATTTTTTTTACTATAGACGTTTGGTTTCGACCTAGATGTCTCTTTATTTAATAAAAACATAAGGCAGGCTAATTACTCAATCTAGATAACAAAATATATTCAATGAAGAATTTCTACAAAGCCCTAAAAAAGTACAAGGTTTTATTCATGTAATCAAAGCATAATGATAACATAGGCCTTTAAATGAAATGAGACGTACACATTAAGCAACCACAATCTGTCGAATTTCTTTATTAGATTTTCAACTTCATCGCTAAAGCATTAAGGCTCACGGTTGATTGGGAACATTTGTTAGTTTCGGGTAGCTTGACCTGCTGTCATCTGTACCGTATCAAATTCGCAATAATGAAATAAATTTGTTTTTCTTTGGCTACTATTTTTGAAAATTGATATCAGATAGGAGCTTGGATTTTTCAAATAAAAATTTCTTGGTAAACATCTGAACCCTAATTAAGTAACAACCTTTCAATCTCAATTCCTATGGTTTTGAATGCCAAGGCTGTTGTTCGACAGAGAAATGAAGGCGTCTGGTACTCTAGCAAATGAAGGAACACGGGTGGGTTTTAGCCCGAAAAAGTCTGACACGCCTTTACTCCGGAGCGGTCATTTCATAATTCCCCATGCAAAAAAATAAAGTTTTAATAAAGTTAAAAAAAAAAACGAATTAGTTTAGAGTGATTTAACAGTGCGTTTTGTGGAGGTTGGTGTTTCAAGGATCAGGGATAACCAAGGGTAAGTAATTTTTATGTGTTACTTTTTCATATAAGACTGCTTGTTTTTTTTTTTTTTTCATAAATAACATGAGTATAGTGTAATTTTTTTATTGGAAATAAATCATAATAAATAATTGAGTATTAATAATAGTAGAAGTGATTTTACAACGGTGTGCCCATTTGAGGTCGGTGGGCACATCAGAGGTAAATTATTCGTGTTTTTGTTACCAGAGAACTTTTGCATCAAAAACGGCTAAACGTACATTCAGCAGTGTCAGAAGTGCTTGAAGAAGTACTAGATGCTGTGATGCTTGAAGAAGATGATGCATTGGTAGATTTAGTTACTCTTCCTCCAGAACCCAGTATATTGACGGACGAAGAAGGCGATGAGGATAATATGCAAAACAATACAGTTCCACGAGACATAACAGGAAGAATCGAAGTATTTATGAATCGAGATGAAGAAGAATGGGATAGTAGTGATGACGATACGTTTCCCGAAACTAAAAGGTGCAGAAGTAATGCTCAGGTACCCTGTTGACACAAGACCGAGCCAACCTATAACTCTTTCGTATCCATTTCTAACGACATAATGTTCAAGAACGTTAGAACAAATTAATGGATGAACTAAAGAACCAAAACCCCTTACAAATTTTTGAAAAGATATTCGACGATGAAGTTTTTACTATGATTTTGCAATACACGCGGACTTACACAACTCAAAAAAATAATCATGACCTCAAAGTAACTATCGGTGTACTGAAAACTTTTTCGAAATTCTTCTATTGTCTTATTACCATACATTGCCTCGGGAACGTTTGTATTGGAGCCTGGACGAAGACTGTAATATACCCATCGTATCAAAATCCATGTCAAGAAATCGATTTCAAGAAATAAAAAAAATAGGTAGGGTGTTTTTTATCAAGATTTGTCCATAGACGAGTCTATGGTGAAATATTTTGGACGGCATCCAGCGAAATAATTCATACGGGCCAATCCAGTGCGTTTTGGCTACAAAAATTGAATGGTAACAAGTTCAGACGGATGCTGTTACGCCTTCGATTTGTACTGCGGAAAATCTCCAGGTCCCAATCCTACAGAGCCACTGAGCACAAGAGTAGTAAAGCAATTGCTCGATAAACTCTATTATAATAGTGGTGCTACGTCTACGTAAAAAAGCCTTCGATTCGATCGAGCCCTGGGCTGTACGGCCGTCTCTCCAGCGGTGCCAAGTAGACTATTGGTATATTGAAGCGCTGAAGGGTTTGTACGAAAACGCTACCATGTCAGTCCGAATACAGGATCAGAATTCGAAACCAATACCTCTGCAGCGTGGTGTCAGACAGGGAGATGTTATCTCCCCGAAACTGTTCACCGCTGCATTGGAGGATGTCTTCAAGATTTTGGACTGGAAAGGACTGGGCATCAACATCAATGGCGAGTACATTACACACCTTCGGTTTGCTGATGATATCGTAGTCATGGCTAAGACCGCGGAGGACGTGTTTACAATGCTCGAAGACCTCAGTAGAGTCACCAAGCGAGTCGGACGAAAGTCATGTCTAATGCCCAACTTGTACCGTCTTCTATAAAGATTGGAGACTCTGTTCTCGAGTTGTTAACAGTTACGTGTACCTGGGACAGTTAAGAAAGTCCAACTTCGAGAAAGAGGTCAATCGTCGAATCCAACTCGGCTGGGGCTGCTTTCGAGAATCTCGAAATACCGCAGTATCTCAAGACAAAAGTCTTTGACCAGTGTGTGTTGCCAATAATTACTTATGGAATAGAGACGTGGTCTCTAACAATGGGCCTTATAAGGAGGCACAAAGTCACTCAAAGGGCAATGGAGAGGGCTATGCTTGGAGTTTCACTGCGCGATCGAATCAGGACTGAGGCGATCTGCAGAAGAACAAGAGTAATCGACATAGCCCGAAGAATTACAATACTAAAGTGGCAGTGAGCTGGGCACATTGCCCGTAGGACCGATGGGGCCGCCGGGTGCTCGAGTGGCGACCACGCACCGGAAGACGCAGCGTGGGTAGGCCCCCAACAAGGTGGACCTACGACCTGGTGAAGATCGCGGGAAACCGCTGAACAGAACATAATGAGCAATATTTCATATTTTCGTATCTAGAGACGAATTTGTATGCCGAACGATATTGTGTCAAGAAGAATCCACTAATTTTATCCGATAGAATTTTTAAATTTATTAAATATTCCTGGACTTTCCTCACATATAATTATGTTAAAAATCGGTGTTCCTACGATTCTACGAGTTCTCCTAAATTTTGGAATGGTATTCAATTAAAGGTCATAAATTTACAATCTAATAATTGAGGCAGAAATTTTAACCGGTTATGGTCCCGGTACATTTTTTTTGTTCCTAGGATTCCTTTGATTCCGAACAATTTCCCATTTCAGTTTAAGAGAGAACAGTTTCCAGTTGCTTTATATTACGCTGTGACAATAAATAAGGCACAAGGACAGACTAGGCTTTGCTGGCGTCAATCTTAGCGTAAGTTGTTCTTCACATGGTCAGCTTTACGTCGCTTTGAGCATTCGTTGTAATGAACGTCAGATTCTCTATCGGTTATCCAGCTAAACAGGTACCA
Organism: Sesamia inferens; assembly: GCA_037179545.1. Taxonomy (NCBI): domain Eukaryota; kingdom Metazoa; phylum Arthropoda; class Insecta; order Lepidoptera; family Noctuidae; genus Sesamia; species Sesamia inferens. The sequence goes on along the minus strand of CM073929.1, from coordinate 8,053,136 downwards.
AAGTAGAAATGTACTACATAAAACATACAGAACGCAAGCGATGCCTCGAGCAAAGACATCATATACCCTCCTAATTACCGCTATTGAGACTCAATTGGTTTTCTATTGTAATTAACCACAAAAGGCCCGCGCCGGGACAGAAATATGAAAAGGTACCGGTATGCTTAAGTAAAGTTTCGTCGTCCACGCGAACGAAGTTGCGTTCACAGCTGGCATAGAATAAATGTTTTATAAGTTACCTAACTGACAAAATTCCTTGTTTTATTTTAAGGTATAATATTATTTACATTTACCCACGAACGTATGATATTCGTGATAATATTTGTTTCCCCTCGAGACGGTTAATTAATAGTGCCTGTATGTAATATGAAGACACTAGTCATAATTTTAGCTTGACAGGTCACCCTCCCCAATGAACAGTATATTAATTAAAAATACTATAATTTCGGGTCTATGACCTTTGCATTTTCTTACGATTTTTTTTTTTCTTATTTTTTCAAATTATAAACTAGTGCTTGACTGTAATCCCGCCTGATGGTTAACAGTGATGCAATCGTCGATGGTAAAGTGCGCTAGTTTATTAAGCGCCTATTCACTCTAGCCTTCAAGATACTTAAATTGTAGTCCGACAGAAACACCGCCGCGGGCAAATTGTTCCAGTCCCTCGATGTACGCGGTATAAAAGACGAGGCGTGGATCGTCGTGGTGTCAACAACGTAAGGGTGGAAACTCTCCGTACGACGGGTCGTCCGATGATGGAACTGAGATGGGGAATTAAATCAAGCAATTCCCTCGCACACTCTCCAAAATGTATTCTATAGAACACCGACAGGCTGGCTACTCTTTGCCTGTGCTCCAGGCTTTGGAGACCGTTTTGAGCTAAATCTGTTTCACCAATTAGCCTCTTCGCACGCCTCTCCACTGAATCCAAATTAGCCAGTTGGCATTTTGCAGCACAGCACACACAGCCCAAATATTGCTGCAGTACTCCACACACGAACGGGTCTGTGCTTGTGCTAAAAAAAGTAATTCATTTATGTTTACTGTTACTATTTTTAAATGAATGTTGTTTGACTGAAGGTAAGTTCAATATTTACCTAGTTTTAATCTTTTAATGTTCTTGTTAATGTGCGTGCGTTTCCATTAAATATTATTATTAATGTGCGTGCGTGCATACCACACCGTCAGATGGCTGTGTATCGTGATTAGTTTGATTTGTTTTGTTGAGTTTTCTTTTTATACCAAATTATAATACCAACTAAGGTAACATTGTTCAAGTACAGAGAATAAAATACTGTCACCATAGACATATACTTACCTATGGACATGCCGTACGCGTATAATCTGGAGATTTTTTTTGGTTTGAAAATAGTGAGAAAGATGGCCTATGCTTTCGGTCTAGCACTACCTCTTTCCTCATAGATGATTGATGATTTTGAGAGAGATAAAGATAGACGAAACTTCGTTTCCTGTCTTTCTTTCGGATTGCCACAATTATCATCTCTGAGGCATGTTCATTAGTATTGTCGATGGTATAGAGAAAAAAAAATACATTAACATAGACATATACTAATACTAATAGACATGCCTTACGCTATACTCTGCAGTATTTTTTGGTTTGAGAAGAGTGAGAGAAATGGCCTATGCTATTGGTCTAGCACTATCTCTTTCCTCATAGATGATTGATGATTTTGAGAGAGATAAAGATAGACGAAATTTCGTTTCCTGTCTTTCCTTCGGAGTGCCACAATTATCATCTCTAAGGCATGCCCATTAGTATATGTGGATGACTGTCACTAACTTTTAAATATATTTTTAACTATCGCAACTGAATAGTTGCGATAGTTAAAATTATATTCTCTTTGGTCTACTTTTGCATCATTATTTCTGGTTTGTCTCACGCCAGTCATTTTAAATAAAATATTATACAAAATGCAGTTTTTGATGGATTCTAAAAGAGTACAGTTGTGGAATATCAAAAGTATTAGCAAAAAGTCGCGATGTGTGCTGGTTACGATGCGCCAATTGTTATTGTGTCGGGAGTTTGGTCGTGGAGGGTCTCCAGATCAATCTTCTTCTGACACAGTATCATTGGTCATGTTGTTGGGTTTAACATTGCATCACTTCGTTCAACTGCCGTATTCTTTTTTTTTTTAATTAATTTATAAACCAGCGCTTGACCGCAATCCCGCCTGATGGTAAGCAGTGACGCAATCGTTGATGGTAAAGCGCACTAGTTTATTAAGAGCCTATTCACTCTAGCCTTGAAGACACTCAAATTTTAGTCCGACGGAAACACCGCCGCCGGCAGATTGTTCCAGTCCCTCGATGTACGCGGTATAAAGGACGAGGCGAAACGCTTCGCCGGATCGTAGAGGTGTTAACAACATAAGGGTGGAAACTCGCCGTACGTCGGGCCGTCCGATGGTGGAACGGAGATGGGGGAATTAAATCGTGCAATTCCCTCGCACACTCCCCAGAATGTATCCTATAGAACACCGAAAGGCTGGCTACTCTACGCCTGTGCTCTAGGCTTTGGAGACCAACTCGAGTTAAATCAGGGTCACCAATCAGCCTCTTCGCACGCCTCTCCACTGAATCTAAAGTGGCCAGGTGACACTTAGCAGCACCAGCCCAAATGTGGCTGCAGTGCTCCACACACGAACGGACCTGTGCTTTGTACAACATTAGAAGCTGCCCTGGTGTGAAGTACTGCCGGACCTTTGCGATTACACCAAGTTTTCTGGCAGCCACCTTGGCCTTGGACTCAAGGAACCGCCCAAAGTTTAGGTTCGAGGAAATCTCAACACCCAAAAGCTGAAGGCGGTCGGTACACTCCAAGGATACATTCCGAAAAGTAGGAGCCAAGGTGAACGGGCTCCTTTTGGCGGTGAAAAGACACGCCTGCGTTTTGGCAGCATTGAATGCTACAAGATTGGCATTGCCCCATTCGGAGACTGCCTGAAGTGCAACACTCGTTCGCTCTACCATGGCCTTTCTTTCGGACCGGATTGATTCCCTACTAGCCCGAGCATCCGGCAGGTATCTCTCCAAATTCCTTCCTATTCACTCTGTTTTGTTGAGTGAATAGGCTTCTAACAACCTAGCGCGCTTTACCGTCAACGATTGCATCACTGCTTAGCATCAGACAGGAATGCGGTCAAGCTAGTTTATAATTATAAAAAAATATTCATCTGGTATGTGGAAAATACAACGATGTAATAAATCAAACATTCACAAGTCGAACCATGATCTAGGAACTTATAACTAATTATCTTTTTCTTTCTTACGTGTATTGCCAACAGAGGTTACACACACATATGATAACATAAATAGGGACATATAAATATAAATGTGCGCTTCCTAATATAAGAGACTGGCGGACCATAAAATTCATAAATAATAATTTAATGATGTATCATTCAGTTATTACTTATAAATTTACTAATAAAGGGGTTATAGCGTTTTTTGCACGTGACTCCAGACCCAAACCCAGGTTTGGCCGAAGCAAGACAAACCTCACCTGTAGACAATCTTGACAACTGTCGTGTTGTTACGTACACGTGTACCTAATAACACGACACACAATACGTACACAAACAAACTTTGCTGTATATGTAGGTACATATTATTATTACATACGCATCAATAAACTCACGCTGGTAAACACAAAATATATGGTTGACACGTTAAGCAGATTCAATTATTACAGAAATTATGAATATCAAAATATAGTCAGCCACATAGTTTTTTATTTTATTTATTAAATTATAAACTAGCGCTTGACCGCAATCCCGCCTGATGGTAAGCAGTGACGCAGTCGTTGATGGTAAAGCGCTCTAGTTTATTAAAAGCCTATTCACCCTAGCCTTGAAGACACTCAAATTGTAGTCCGATGGAAACAACGCCGCTGATAAACTGTTCCAGTTCCAGAGAAAGCGAAACGCTTCGTCCGGTTCGTAGCGGTGTTAACAACATAAGAGTGGAAACCTGCAGTACGACGGGTCGTCCGATGGTGGAACGGAAAGAAAGAAAGAAAGAAAGAAAAACGTTTATTTGCAATAAAAATGACGCAAGAGTTTACAAAAACATAAAAAATAAGAAATAGTTGAGGGAAACATGCGTCACATCCACGCAAAACGGCTGTCGCTCAGCATTATGCTGCGACTCTATGCAAAAACAGAGCCCAGCGCTGGTTTTAGCGACAGCCGGCGTCGACGTACAGACGTCACCCGATGCAACAAACAATTAAAAGCAGCACCAAACCGGTATTACAGTAAAAATAAAAAATAAAAAAACTTGATAATAAAAAGATATAAAAAGTAAATCCAATTGTAAATCGTGAGAGTACAGTTTAAACAAACAAACAAAAATATAAAAAAACAAAATACAGGATATATAAAAACTACGAGAATATCTTCCTCAAAAATGACATACATCAAGTTCCGATTTGAAATTCAGCATTTCCTAACATAGTCTGTGGTTTGTGGTTTGTCGCACGCGCACCCAAGCCAACATGCATCAATGTTTACATTGTTTGATTACTATTACCATTTATAAATAATTTGTATTAGAATTAATTATTACCACACAATTGAGTTACAAAATGCTCCATACGTATAATGTTACGAACAGTTATGTGTCGGTGTTTTATCTTAGCATCAGTGAGTAGTTTGTGAGAGACGAGTGCCTGGAACTGGAAACCGGAGGATGACCCAACATGCTACACCATACAAGGAAGAACACACAGTATTACAATAGACAATCACCGCTAAACGATTGGACCACCAATGCCAGCCGCGTGCAATCAGGGGTAGGTTCAAAATTCGGTATCTTTTTGAATTTGTAGTAAATACTGCTTGAATTTTGATCTAAAACTACTAACCGTCTTTATAGCACGAAAAGGAGGTGGCAAATCGTTCCAGCAACGAGAGGCAGCGAATTTGAAACTGCCACGGAATGCAGCAGTTCCATGTGATGAGGCTAGCATTAGGTAAGAGGAAGCCCTGGTTTTAATCTTGTTAATGTCGCGTGACCAGGTCAGTTTATTATATAAATAATCTGGTTTCTTGGAAATAACTGTACCAAAGAGAAGAGTAGCCAGGTGAAGCTTTCTACGTGCTGACATTTTCATAAGATTTCCTTTATTTAAAAAAGGAGTGATGTGGGAACGTGGTGGCACATTGTAGCAAAACCTAGCACAAGCATTCTGCACCCGCTGTATCAACCTCTCGCTTCTACCGAGAATGCATGGCCCATACACAGTGTCAGCATAATTAAGTTTGGATAAAACAAGTGACTCACACAACATAACACGCATATCCACACTTAAGTAGGGCCTGATACGATATAATAATTTGAGTCGATAGAAGCAGTTGCGCACCGCCTCTAATATGTGTGTTTCAAAATGGAGCTGGCCGTCAAATATCAAACCCAGATTCCGAGCCTCTAAGACTCTTTCCACAGTACAACCATCGATTCTGAGGTCCAGATTGCAAGTAAGCATTTTGCTAAGAAAATCCCTAGATCCCATCACAATATACTTGGACTTACTAGGATTCAGGACCAGGGAGTTTCTCCTGGACCACGAAGCGATTCTTTCCAAATCCTCATTCACTCTGTTCACAGTATCAGCTACATCCCAGGATTGGAACGAGATGTACAACTGCAAATCATCAGCATAAAGGTGATATTTGGTATTGACCAGACAGTTGGTGTTATCAGCACTGTACAGGATGAAGAGAAGTGGGCCCAGGATCGATCCCTGGGGTACGCCCCTCTCCACAGGCTTCGGACCAGAAGACAAGGAATCACCACAATTAGTAGTCACCCGGACAAACTGCGAACGATCCTTAAGGTAACTCTCAAACCATTCAACGGTTTCGACTTCACATCCATAATAGGACAGCTTGGAGAGTAGAAGTGAGGTGTTGATTGAGTCGAAAGCACGCGAAAAGTCCAACAGGACTAGGAGAGTTCCCATACCCTGATCTCTGGCCTCAAGAATGTTGCCAACTACATCCAATAGGGCCGTTTATGTGCTATGTGCCCTGCGGAAACCAGACTGAGCCAACGGCAAGATATTGTTGCATTCAAGATATGCCCTAAGTTGGTCAGCCACAACCCTTTCCAGGATCTTAGACAGACATGGGAGTAGACTTATTGGACGAAGGTCCTTCACGTTCACAGGGTAGGGTACTTTTGGGATTGGTCTAACAATTGCCATTTTCCACAGATTGGGGAATGAAGAGCTGGCTATGGATCTGTTGATGATAGCGGTGATCACTGCAAGTGTTCTAGGCAGTGTCAACATCAGCATTTCCAAAGAAATTTGGTCCGAGCCCTGCGCATTAGACTTGAGACTCTGCAAGATTCTCAGAACTGCATCCTGCTGGACCAGCTCAAGCCGGAAATGACTGTTACTATGCCTGTGATGATAGAAGTATTTCAAATCCGCAGCAGCAACCCTCCCACTGCCAGGAACATCCAAAAAGTGTTGGTTGATTAATTCAGGGTTATTGCAGAAATGAGGCAGACTGTGCTTTTGTTTTTTAGAGGTGTTAACTGTTGCTTTAATGTGGCTCCACAATTTTTTAGGTTGTCTCATGTTATTATTAATATATGTTTTAAAATATGCACACTTTTCACTATCAAGAGCAGCTCTAACAAGCTCCTTGTATGACTTAAAATGATGTTCAGATTTAGTCAATTTCGATTTAAAATAGCACCTATCACGAAGCTTCATCATCTCCTTAACTGTGTCAGTTATCCAGGGATAAGATTTCTCCTTAATAAGGACTTTCTTGAAGGGCGCATGCAAATCAAAAAGTGTCAAAATGCATTGATTAAAAATAGAAACCATTTCGTTCACATCCTCCAGACTTACAATATGCTCCCAGTCAAATTTATTTAAGTCCTCATTGAAAAGATCAGGGAGGATATCTTTAAATGGCCTGTAGGTAATCCAGTAAGGAGAGGTTCTCTCCAACCTGAACCTTAGTTCGACAGATATAATTGCATGATGACCAAGCTCCGGTATGTGTGATACAGAAACGTCGCACACACGGGCATTAGTACACACAACTTCAATTAGGGTTTCACTATGATCTGTGAAATGTGTTGGCTCAGCAATTATTTGAGTAAGCTTGCAGCATTGTACAAAAATGTTTAGTAGTTTGGATTTATTGTCAGACTGGTTTAGTACATTTATATTAAAGTCGCCAAGCAGGATGACCTTGTCCGCGTTAGCAAAGGAGAAGAGAGAGTCCGTAACCGCATCCAGAAAGGTATTCACATCAAGCCACGGCGGCCGGTATGCAGTACCAATAATGACTGAGTGCGAGTTAACGTTAAGTTGAAGCCACATTTGCTCAACCTGCGGCGCCGGCGGGTGCGGCATGGTGCGTACGCGCAGACCGCGGCGCACGTAGAAGCCCACGCCGCCCCCACGACCGCCGCGCACGGCACGCGCCCGCGGCACGTGCCGCAGTCGGTAGCCCGGTACTGTTGGTGCACGACCTTCCTCCCCCTGCCTGAGCCACGTCTCATTTATCGCCATGATGTCCACCGACAGGCTCTCCATAGCCACAAGGAACTCGTCATGACGTGAACCCAGCGACCCGGCATTAAATAATCCAACTTTCAAATTTCTTGCTCTAGTCATTTTTGGAAATAGGTAGGGCACACATTATATCAGGGCACATACCGTCTATCACAAAGAGAAGTATAAAAAGTGAGTCACAAGGTTCAACAGAAGCACCTCTATATTTGAGATTAGTACACAACAGGTCGATTAATAAATTAATAATTTTCCATTTTATTTTGTAAATATGTAAAATAGTATAAATATAATAGGTATATAGGTATAATAATAACAGGTTTAATTTTAATTTGTAAAAAAAATAATATTGTATAGGGTATAATATATAAATAAGCAGTGTGCGTGGAGCTATAAAACTGGTTTACGTACGGTTGACTGAGGTACACCGCAAGCCACATACCTACCGATACAACAATAAAGAAGTAGTAACAACAAAAACATAATATTAGATTTGAGAGACTAAGACTTACTATAACTAAACATACTTTAAAAAAAAAAAAAGACGTGTGGTACTCGGGGACTGCCGCGGTAAAGCTATTGCATAGCATTTTGTATCAATTTATGCAATTATAATTATTTATTTATTTTATTTATGCAGTATTTCTTTTTCTTTGATATTAATTCAAGTTACACTTTTTGAGCGTGGTGACCGATAAGAAAACAAAATTTTCTTTTACTAAATAAATAAAACAACACTTACCTTTACCTACTACCAACAATACCTTTGAGAAAGCGGACTTCCTCTACAATAGGGCAATTCCTCCGTAAGGTCTGTCTATGCTATTACTTATAATCTCTGTCATTGTGTGCTGTTTCGGTGCAATCGCAAGACCGGCCGGGCACTGAGGGGCAGGCAAGACAGCTATAGTATCCTTATGACTCCACCAACTGGTATTTCGTTGACTCGGAAACGGCGCACAGGGAGCACCACGAAATATACTCAAATACTCCGAGGTTCTTTTTCAATATACCCCACTGTTTTGTCGTGGTGGCCTAGTGGTTAAAACACCAGCCTCTCAAGTATGAGTGCGCGGGTTCGATTACAGGTCAGGCAAGTACCAATGTAACTTTTCTAAAGTTATATGTACTTTCTAAGTATATCTTAGACACCAATGACTGAAGGCGAAGGAAAACATCTTGAGGAAACCTGGGCTTTATAAGTCTGAAATCGCCAACCCGCATTGAGCAAGCGTGGTGATTACGCTCAATCCTTCTCTGTATGAGAGGAGATCTGTGCCCAGCAGTGGGACGATAAAAAGGTTGTTGATGATGAACGGCGTCGGTGTCGAATTATTTGTTATCAATTTAATATTTTCGAGCTGATCTTTAGTAACATAATCACTTCTGATTGCGTTAACATCTGACCGTAGAATTAATAAATCCTTCATCAACTTCTTTACGTACGTTCTACGTAGTCAAAGCAAACTGGTGGCAATTTGTGAAGGTCATATGCCACAAAAACTGGGATTGTTCGGGATCCGTGGTTTTAAACACCGTAATCGTATATTTTAGGTCTTTCTGCTTTTTTTTCTTACGCCTCGATACATGTTTTTGTCTTGTCTTCGTAGAAACAAACAATAACTTTTTTGCCTCATCAATGTCTTCCTCAGAAAAAGCCGACGAGCATATTTTTATTAAACTTTCGTTGTTTCGTTTCGGAGATAACAATATTACAACTCGTACACTTAAATGTACTCATATTAACATTGTTCACCGATATCTTTCTGTAATATTTTATTTAATAAAAACTTCAACTTCAACTCTTGATCTGGTCCCTGTGGATAGATACCAAAATTTTGCCAATAACACGTGTAACAAATTATAGAAATTCTTTGAAAATATTATTTCACAATAATGGCAGATATCGCCAATCACAGTTGAAAAAGTCGGCCACGTGAACCGTCTATGAGGGAGGTTTGAGGCAAAGTTATGATGTGGCCACTATGCTGCGATATTTCAATGTTCTTTATGAAATATTTACTAAACGCACTTGTTACTACATAAATCACGCGCTTTTATTTAGTAAACAACACTATAAATAATTTAAAAGTCCAATGAAAAATTAGCGTGACATTCATCTTAGCTTTTCCGTTAAAAAAAAAGCTATTTTATAAAAACACTACTAAATTAATTTGAATAAAAGTACTTAATAATTAATTATATGAAAAGTTTTTAAGGTAGCCATGACAACGTCGATGACGTCTATGACATATCTCTATAGAAGACCTATTTCAGAGAGAAAATTAATCGTAAGTTTAGCACATCGCGCCTATCAGTAACATGGCAAGTGTGTAGAACTGAGTTCGCGCCCTGCAATATGCATGCTCTTTTTGAAAATCTATAAGTTGTTTTCAAAAGATGTAGTCGCACGCACACAAACATACCGTGCCGAAGACTGCCGAACTGAAACGACGTTAGACGATGTACGGCCTTCAAGCCACACCTCCGTGCCCGTCGGAGTGGGGAGCGTGAGGTTTTTTCGTTACGGAATTTCTGGATTCGGTCCCCGCGCTCAAGGCCCGCGATAGAAGCTATGCAATAGCTTAAAAACACCATTGGAGTACAAGAAAGTATGACCAAACAAAACAAAATAATACACAAAAAGGCAGTTCTATGATACCCGGGTCGGACCGAAGATGCGCTGTAAGTCAGCCTCGCAGCGGATCTGGCAAATGGTTTCTCCAGGTTTGTACCGGGCGAGAATACGGAAATATGCCATCCCAGGCGACTGCCGGCCTCACGAGCGCTCCGAAACAACTCACGATTTACCTTCGTGAGGCGCTCGTTCAAATAAAAGCGCGTTGCAGAGCCCGGCAGGTCGAGGTCAGCAGTAGTCATCCCCCGACGCACTCGTGCACCCTCAAGAAGCTCGTCGCGTAGGTCGCGGCGTGCGAGGCGCACGACAAGAAAGCGAGGGCGGGTCTCCACTGGCCCCGTCGCCTGCGACGTGCTTATGCGCCTACCCCCAACACGCTCGGCGCTCACTATGTCGCGCTGTTTTATTTTAACGCCGATCTTTGATGCAACCAACATCACCGTGTGGATCGGGTTTTCACCAGTGGCCTCGGGTAAGTTTGATATCTGGATATCATTAGCGAGCAGTTCTTGATCCCGGTCATTGATATCGCTACGCAGCTGAGATATCAAATTGTCCACCTCGGACGTAACTTGGGGTTGACAATTCTTTTGCTCTAATATTGCCACTCTCTCCTCTAAATTACTCATCCTATCATTAGTGGCATTTAAGGAGGATCTTAGTTCTGACAGGTCGTCCCGGAGCAACTGGAATTCATTCCGCACAGTGTTCAAGAATTCTTCTTTAAAACCACGTAGCTCCGCCCTGAGGATGTCTAGATTGAGCTCCTGCGTAGCGTCCAGGGCTGTAGTATTGATTGGGCTGGTATCCATCAGATTTACGAGGCTTACCTCGTGAGGTGTAGGCACTGGTGGATGCGCTCTTACCGGCGTTTCGGCCCGGTTGTCCCTCACCATGTTTTTTTTGCACTCGGGGCAGTGCCAAGGGGTTGTCAAATGACCGGTACCTTGTATACCCACACACGCACGGTGGTACCAAGCCTTACATTTAGAACAGTTTGCGGCCTCTGCCGATGACAGAAATTTGCCACAGCCACCACACTTAGCCATAGTAATTGTTATGTAAATTTAAAGTGGTTATGGAAAAAGACCAAATGGTACAACGATAGGGCAACAGGTGGCGCTGTTTTAGTAATACGCTTATAGCGCTTTCTGCGATGTATATGGTGCGGATAGACACCATAGATTGCTCATCAACAATAGTGTAAAGGTGCACGCACACTGAAGTTAGGTCACGCTTAGTAATCCTTTCACGAACAAAACAACGTTTATATTTTCACAAGTATCAGGTACTTAAAAATTTTTTTTGGGAACGATAGAAAGATTTTTAAGTTTATCCCATTAATCACCGCACATACACACTGTCTAATATTGTCATCTGTATATTTCACTTAGACGAAGACTTCTACAATAAACTTTTCCTAAACAAACTTGTTTATCTTATTTATTTTGCGAGATGCATACAGAGAGCTTGTGACAGGTTGACATCCGTCAATCGACCTGTTATTTAACGTTATTTAACGGAGATGGGGGAATAGGCTATTTGACAGTATAATGTTTTTTGTGATTATTTACTTTAAATGCATAAAATGAGCGTTCTTTATGTCATTTACATGAGTTTTAATACAAATAATCATCATCATCATCATCATCTCAGCGTTTATCCCGGTTGCATCCGCGGCTTTCGCGTTGGAGCCCGGGGTCCGCTTTTCTGCTTAATTTCCTCCATTTCGCGCGATCTTTAGCATCCTGTGGTGTGAGATTGTTGGCACGCATGTCATCTCTTACAACGTCAAGCCAGCACCTCTTTGGTCTACCCCGCTTGTTCCGGCCTGGCGGAGGCGCCATGGCAAGACATTTGTGACCCACGTAACATTTTCGTACAACACCGGTTTTCGTAAGACGTGACCATACCAACGAAGGCGACCCTCCTGCAGTTTTTCCGCTTTGTCACGGACATGAAGACTGCCACGGATGCGGGAGTTCCTGATGCAGTCCTTCCGCGTAACTCCACACATCCACCGCAGCATGTTCATCTCCGTGACACGCAGCTCCTGCTTGTGTCGCTCAAGCACAGGCCACGCCTCGCTGCCATACAGGAGAACAGGTCTAATGATGGTCTTATAGACCTGCCCCTTAAGCTTAACCGGCATTTTGGTGTCACAAATGACACCTGACACCTCACGCAATACAAATAATAACAATAAATATATACAAAAATACAAAAATATATTTGACTTTTTGTATCTCGCGCCACATATTGTGAAACGATCCGGGTTGGCTAATGTCACGATAACGTCATACGCACATCAGCACTTGTTGCGCGGCGCCATATTGCCGAATAAAGCGTTTCGGCGTCTTATTTGAATTTTGAATTTTTATTTGCATGTTTCTTACGAAATACGTATTTAAAATAAAAAAATACTTTCGGTGAACTTCTTAACTCCAACCAAGTAATTCAAGATAGAAATTATAAATCTGTCAAATAGCCTATTAAATCATGCAATTTCCTCGCACACTCCCCAAAAAACATAACACCAAATAGTAAACATTAACAAAAAATTTACTATCGGTCCAAGAAATAGGTACATATTTTCTTGGAGAATCATTTGTAATATTTTTGTATATCATCATTTACCTACCGTTTTCCCAATTGTTGTTTTAGGTTTGCTTCAAAAATTCAACTGAAACGAACCTTAATGTGTTATATCGTTAGTATAAAATATCGAGAGGAATCGAATTTGTCTTATTAAAAAAATGGTATTAAAATAAAACTTCTTTGATTTGAATAGTCGTGACTGCTACTGACGGAATTTTTTGATTCGATCACCGCGCACAAAGCCCGCCATAAAAGCTTTGCAAAAGCTTAAAAATGGAATATTTTGTTGTTAGATCATGACATGCTATCAACCCACACGCCTTCGTGATGAACAGGAGTCATGTGTTTTTAACCTGGGCTTGAAAACAATAGCAGTAGAGGCGAATTGTGTTGAAGTGTCAAATTGAAAGTCATTGCTACGGTTAGCGTGTTAAGTCAGGATTCCGTTTCAATTTAATGTTAGTATTAGGTTTGGGTTGCAATGAGTTATTAATACCAGAGAGACCCAGATGTTGTGCCAATATCAGCTGATTACGTATGTGTATGTATCGATATTCTGTATGTATTACAGAATATCGATGCATTTCCTGTCTCAACGATAAGCTGTCTTCTTCAAAGCGATCAATTGATAGTATTATATGAAGGTGATTAGTCATTCAAAGGCATTTAATGTCCATTCTCTCATGAATACTATAGGATACATGTGTATTCGTATGCATGAAATTAGCCAGTGCTGTTGAATTACCATTGACAAATTAATGCTAGCTTATTGGTATTGTGTCCTATTTCATACAACTAGGGAATTATAGTAAGAATTCTGGTTCTATTTTTGAAGTTAGTTCCTATTTTTGGAGATATTGAACTGGGTTCGATCAAGTATCGTTTGACAATTAGGAATCAGGCCACAGGAAAGTATCTCAAAGCCTGTTCACTATGCACATTTTTAGAAACATAAATAAAAAAAATCTACGGTTAAATCCTTACTAATATTATAAATCGGAAAATGAGTTTGTTTATTTGTTGGTTCCGCTTTCACGCCGTAACTACTGAACCGATTGCTTTGAAATTTTGCAGATGTAAAATTATAAGTCCGGATTAAATAATAGGGTAACTTTTTATCCGGGAAAATTTGATATTCCCAAGGGAAAACAACAATCCCTAATACCACGCGGACGAAGCCGCGGGTGGAAAGCTAGTCAGATATAAAGCTAAACCAAACCGTGAAAATAAAATAAATATATATAAAGCTAAAACGAAACGTGAATTTGATAATCCATGTTTTTTTTTTTTATTAATTTATAAACCAGCGCTTGACCGCAACCCTGCCTGATGGTAAGCAGTGACGCAATCGTTGATGATAAAGCGCACTAGTTTATTAAGAGCCTATTCACTCTAGCCTTGAAGACACTCAAATTGTAGTCCGACGGAAACACCGCCGCCGGCAGATTGTTCCAGTCCCTCGATGTACGCGGTATAAAGGACGAGGCGAAACGCTTCGTCCGGATCGTAGAGGTGTTAACAACATAAGGATGGAAACTCGCCGTACGACGGATCGTCCGTCACAACTGCTCAGACCCGTCCTCCGTACGGCTTCACCAGACATCATGCCGGAACACGACAAATCAAATCTCTTGGCGGCAAGGCTTTGTCTGGTGGGTGGTAACTTCTGCCGGCGGCCGATGTTATGGCTGACTATGGCGTGACTGCTTAAAAGGACTATCCTGTGGATAGTCTTTATTATAATTATTGAAGCCAGCCAGGGGCACTTAAAAACTAAACTAAAACTAAGAAGCGACTACGCACTAAGGGCACCCCCTGTGAGGTAGGAACCTCGGCTTAGGGCGTCGCTAGAGAGGACAGCAAGGGGCGGCTGGATCGAAAAGTTTCCTAGTGGTTTGATGACCACGGTGTTTCCTGGTACTAGCTCTGAGAAGAAACACGGAAAAAAACTCAGAGGTCATAGTTGGGACATTAAAATTACTGGCTCAGCTGCGGCGTGGGCTGGCCTTCATCTATCAAAACCGTGTTGCAGAGAAGTAATTCCATTCAAGATCTATCCAGCCCCTATTGAATCCAATATTGCAATGCCGTTATTGCACTCCATAATAGGGCAATTGAAAGCACTCAAAGACTAAAACGTTCTTAGTTAGCGCTTTGTTCTCCTTTCAACAACACTGACATTCTCACAATAAAGCATTCTCATTTTAATTTTAAATTAAAATATGTACTTAATCAAAAAAAAGAAAAAAAAGATATATTACTTTTACAGCCGATATTACTCATAAATATTTTATTAATCACAAGTATTTCGATATCTTGCCAGAGAATATGAATGAATATTAAATGAATCATAAAAATAAATAAAGAATGGATTACGAAGACGCACAGAAACCTTCAAAATGTATGAAAATTTCGAAATCACGGTATTTAGCTTAACATCATCCATATTTGCATATTACAGTGACACGTGAAATCCGAGTCGACCGGCAATTAGACCGATGCTGTGACACCTCATCGTCACACTTTTGTTTTTCTGATATTTAATACATCATTCGTTCATGGTTTTATTGGTCATACTTTTTTTTATAACTGTTAACTAGT
Source organism: Sesamia inferens (assembly GCA_037179545.1). Classification (NCBI taxonomy): domain Eukaryota; kingdom Metazoa; phylum Arthropoda; class Insecta; order Lepidoptera; family Noctuidae; genus Sesamia; species Sesamia inferens. Next base: position 8,037,741 of record CM073929.1, on the reverse strand, counting down.
GCTTGACTGCAATCATGCCTGATGGTTAACAGTGATGCAATCGCTGATAGTAAAGCGCGCTAGTTTATTAAGAGCCTATTCACTCAAAAAAACTGAGTGAATAGAAATGAAGACGGCAGGTGAGCGAGGTGATGCATTGCTAAACCCAACAACACGACCAACGATGTTGCGCCAGAGGGAGATTGATCTAGAGATCCTCCACGACCAAACTCCCGATAAAACAACATTTGGCGCATCGAACCCAGCACACATTGCAATACAACTGCTCAAACCCCTCCTCCTCCTCCGTACAGCTTTACCAGATATCATGCCGGAACATGACGAATCGCTAGGTGGCAAGATTTTGTCTAGTGGATGGTAACTTCTGACGGCAGCCGATGTTAAGGCCTACCACCGAGAAAAGTACTTAAAGTATCTAGTAGGGTTTCTGGTGTTTACTCTTATCTTATCACCTGCCTAGTCTTTTCCCAACTGTGTTGAGGTAAGCTTCCAGTCTATCCTCCACAACCCAGTTACTCCTTGGATTCAAGACTTAGTGGCGGTCAGACATTCGGACTTCCTAACCATAACGATTGCCAAAAATCTACTAAGGACAGCCGGAACTAACGGCTTAACATGCTATCCGAGGCACGGAAGGATCTCGGTATAAAAATATACCCATCCACAGAGCAAGCACGTCAAGCGCAGTTTAACTTGATCGATCGTCCTGTACTGCTGTTATTATTTAGCTACAAGCCCCAGCAATAGGATATTTGACTAAAAAAACGAATTAGTCCTTCAGTCAGATTTCCAAAAATACTAGATACGTATTTTTTTCTTTTTTCATATAAACAAAAAATGAAGATGACACAGTGCGTTGAAAACTCGTGTGACGTCACTGCACGTTACACTTTTTAGCGGCCAGTGACGTCACCACCCACCACTCCTGATCTTTGATGCCTTTTATATTTCTCAATTTTTATTATTTTTATATAACAAAAAATACGTGTCTAGTATTATTTGGAAATCTGACTGCGTAATTAGTTTCTATTAGTCAACTATCCTATTTAACCAACGGAGCAAAAAATCACTTCATGTGCTTATACAATCAAACCACCGCGTCCATCGTATTTTTTCTTTTGATACTTAAGTAAAAGTTATCCATCGATGAGTTTCATTATTAAAACCGAATTATTGATTTTGTATCTTTGGTCCAGTATGTTTAGGTACATTGCATAACAGTGTGGGGTGGAGCAACGAAATCTAACTAGATTTCTTGAATTAGAACGTACTCAGAGAGCAAAATGTAGTAGAAAAAGACGTAGTTTAAAAAAAAATTACGCCAGCAAAAAACTTTGAAATTTGTGTCATCTACTGTCAGTGAGAAAATTGTACTTTCTTCATATACTCAAAACGCACAATGAGACACCATACGACCGTAAAATACTGGAAAAGAGAAATAAATACTGCATAGTAATCGTTCGTACAATTAAAACGGAATTTGCGAGCTGACAATACTTTTTACCAGCTGACTTTTTATACAACGAATTAATCAATTATATTATTAAATAATTAACTAATTTAAATTATGATGATACAGAGTTACTTTTGCATCGAGTGACCTAATAGACACGCACACGCACACACACAATGGAGACTCCTTGACATGCAGTGTAAGTCAAAATGATATGAATTATTTTTTATTTTATTTATTATTTAATTTTAAGCAATGTGAAATAGGTTAACCAGAATTAAATTGATGGGGACAATTGAATCCTTGATAACGTGTTTTGTTTCGAGTATACAGGATGACGACATGTTTCACTGTCGCTCTAATCATTTAATGTATTTTGTTAATAGAGCAAAAGCCTTACACTACAACATAAACGGTCCTATATACGTATAGGACCGTCACGACTTCATTCATAAATCCTACGCACAGTAGATACTTAGGGTGCGAGGATGCGTATGACTCGGAGACACTAATCTCACTCCGTGTATTAGATGTTGCTTAAAGTTTACAACATCTGTATACTACCAAATATGTGATACTGGCCAAAAAATACACCATTACTATTAATTTTTTCAGTATGCAGTATATCTACGAACATTGCCGTGGAGTGGCGGCCTTTATTACCTTGTACCTACTAATCGCTGTATTCAAAACACAACAAAAACTAATAAACCTTAATGATTTACAAACTACTAGCTTTATTTACCAAGGGTGAAGATGTCAGTGTAAGTATACCAACATCTTCATTTACACCGACACCGCACTTTTATTCAGTCGCATTCAAGCGAGAAAACAAGTTTACCCGCGTTAACAAGCTGCGTTAGATCGGACGTGATTTCGCACACGCCAACTGATTTATTTGTTTTCCATTTAGGCTTCATTTCGTTGGCGCCCAACCCCCTTTTTCCAGGTTGTGTTATTGCTTACCTTTTGTTTTTCAGTATATGTTAGTTTTATATTTATATGATTGAGTAGGGAAGTTATTTCGGTATTTTTGGCTAACATCGTTAGGAATGAATTAACTTTATTAATTCCTATTTCCTACATAATTTCAACTGCTGTTATTTCGTAAATGTACGATTTGTTTTATGGGACCATTGTGTTATATTTACTTAGCACTAGAGCTTGAACTTTTACAATAGGGATATTCAAAGGTGCATGCCGTTTTCGTCATGATGATCAGAGCGGCTGACGACATAATGTGCCAAGACATATAACTGCTGTCGACAATAAGATGAAGATAAACATTTGCTAAAGTAAATATATTGTTCGCCACACCGAAAAGACAACGCAGTGCTCTAAGACAAATATCTTTCAGAATTTTATTCGTTTAACCCGTCTGGTTTTAAAGCCAGAGTGAGCGAATAGGCATCTACTGGGCACGTTCTTTCTATCACATATCTCATCCATTGCTTTCCATCAGGAGTGAACGATCTCAAGACTTGGAAACATTATGAACTAAAAAATAATAACATAATGGATCTACTTTGAAGTAGGAATATAGAAAAAGATAATACAGAAAGACATACCTATTATTAGGTATTTTATCACTACAAAAGATACATTTACGTGCCTAACAAAAAATACATGCTAACAGAAAACTTAATTTAAGTCATAAACAAGACGTATTTTTTCCTCATATCCTTATGTTTATTTAAAAAAATACTTTTGTTTACATTTTTCCTTATAGTATAGCAATCCTTATAATTAAAAATACGTTTAAGCTTATTATTAACCATATTCCCACTTTATTAACCAAAAAATAAAACCAGAGGGTGGTTTTATTTTTTGGTTTATCGTTTTCGATCGGCTGTAACTCGACCCTGAACCTTGTAATAGGTCAAAGACCTTACTTCTTTGGGTGGAAATGTGGGACATTATCGTTTATACCCAGTCTTCTGGAAAATTTTCTTTTCCTCCATTCTACATTAACGTAAGTATTATTTATTAGGATAAGAGAATAAAAATATTCTATTTCTTAATAGTCATTTCCTCTAGACCGAATACTATTTTATTTGTAACTAACAACCCGCCCCGGCTTCGCACGGGTGCAATATTATACGATACAGAAAAACTGTGAACGTTGTATTAAAAACATAGCGGCCTGTCGCTCCCGCCGTCCCGGCCGGTCGGCACCGCCGCAAACGCGACGCCCCGAAGTTTTGAAATCTGTAATATCTTCGAAAATATTCATTTAAATCATAAGCTGCAAAATGCGATATAGATCTATATTAAATCAACAATGTATTTAAGGCATTAAATTGAATGAGGATTAATGTTGTAATGGTGAAAATCGCTTAGAAAATTAATTGTCGTAAAAAGTAAATAAAAAAAATTTTTTGTGGGATATCCATAAGAGATAGTCATATACCATCGCGGACTTTTCTGTAGATCTTTTCAATGTGTACAAGGTTAGTACATTATTTTTATATATCTTGTAGGGTTCAGCCTACGTTTCACTGAAAAGGCGGAGTAAATGATTGTATTTACGACATCACATTAGAAATTTCAAAAGTAAAAGTATTTCTCCACTGGATATTATTAGAAAAATAAACAGAATTTCGTCTTAAATCAAAATCCGTTGCGCAGTTTTAAAGATTTAATCATACATAGGGATATAGGGAAAGAGAAAAGTGACTTGTTTTATACTATGTACTGACTCATCATCATCATCTCAGCGTATAATCCCGGTTTTTTTTTTTTTAATAATTGTAAACTAGCGCTTGACCGCAATCCCGCCTGATGGTAAGGAGTGGTGCGATCGTTGATGGTAAAGCGCGCTAGTTTATTAAGAGTGAATAGGTCACTCAGAATAACTGAGCGAATAGGAAGGAAGACGGCAGTTGAGCGAGGTAATGCAATGTTAAACCCAACAACACGACCACCGATGCTGCGCCAGAGACCCTCCACGACCAAACTCCCAACACAACAACATTAGGCGCATCGTACCCGGCACACATCGCAACACAACTACTCAGACCCTTCGTCCGTACGGCTTCACCAGACATCATGCCGGAACACGCTTAGCGGCAAGACTTTGTCTGGTGGGTGACATATATTTTAGAAAAGTTACATTGGTACTTGCCTGACCTGGAATCGAACCCGCAACCAGGTTTTCTGAGCTCTTAATAAACTAGCGCGCTTTACCATCAACGATCGCATCACTGCTTACCATCAGGCGGGATTGCGGTCAAACGTTAGTTTATAATTATTAAAAAAAATATATGTACTTTCTAAGTATATAGTTTCTAAGTGTACCTATAGAGTTTTATTTCCTGTGTACAAAATCTGGATCAACATATCATAAAAGGAACTTATAATGTAATAGCTATTTAAAAAACTATTTTAAGTTTAAGCCTGTCTCTATAAATTTTGAAAATAAATAAATATTTTTATATTATATATTATTATATATCTTGGTCACCAATTACTTATTAAAAGGTGAAGGAAAACATCTTGAGGATACCTGGACTTTATTCAGAAATCGCCAACCCGCATTGAGCAAGCGTGGTTATTACGCTCAATCCTTCTCTGTATGAGAGGAGACCTGTGCCCAGCAGTGGGACGATAAAAGGATGATGATATTATAACTCTAATGTATAAAGGGTAGGTTCTACCTTGTTTATACTTCTAAATTTGTTACCCCACTAACGCAAAATGGCAGATGGCTTACATGAAACCTTTTCCCATTTCAAGGGAACAGATTTTAAAATTCCGGAATAATAATTAATTCAAATATCACCCCTCGTAGCGCAAAAAGTGCGTCTAAATACCCGAAATGCCCAAACGGCTATCATAAAAACCATATGAAGGATATGTGAGATTTCATAAATCGCTACTACCATTGTGGTCTGTTTCAACTGAATCGCTTATGATAAATGTATTGCCATCCTCTAGGACAATAGATGCTTTGTGGCTATGATTAATGACAGTTTTAAAAAGCCCGATTTGGGTCCACCCCTAAATGGCAATAAAAAAATATGTCCCCGCCAGATTTCTTTCTACCGGACTGATAACAGATTGCGCTTGTGAACTGATTAATTGATATAAATCGTGTGGATTTAAAATATGTGGGGAATGGTCGGTATTTCGAAAGACCGGCTCGTGCCGTACTTGTACATATGTTTTACGTGGTGATACTGTGTTATGTGCCCGATAATTGATGTGTCGTTGTTATTCAGTGTTGCTTTATTGCTACACTGTGGCTTTTCAATTAATGGTTTTTGACGATAATGACCCCAAATCCCTTGTTTACAAACTAAACTATATTTACATACATTTGTGTAGGTACATTGAGAACTGTAACAATTTGCCAGCCGCGGTGTTTCCGTCGGACAACAATTTGAGTGTCGTCAAGGCTAGAGTCAATAGGCTGTTAATAAACTAGCGCACTTTACCATCAACGATTGCATCACTGCTTACCATCAGGCGGGATTGTGGTCAAGCACTAGTTTATAATATAAAAAAAGATCAGTACGTCTTTTTATTTCTATTTCATTAAGAAAAGGTATGAACATGACTTTTTGTTTAGCCCTGTGAATTAGACAGTGCCAAAATATATAAAGCACCAGACGTTAATTGACGTATTTTAGTCGCCATAATTATTTTTAATTATGAACTGTCTATTATTATCATCATTTCAGCGGAAAGACGTCCACTGCTGGTGCATGGGCCACATGGGGCGACATGGGCCTCCCCCAAGGATCTCCTCGACGACCGGTCCTACGCCTCCCGCATCCAGCGTAATCTCGCTGTCTTTGGAGATACTTCATTTAACAGGAGGAAACTACTATCGATCTTTTTTTTTTATATAAATTATAAACCAGCGCTTGACCGCAATCCCGCCTGATGGTAAGCAGTGATGCGATCGTTGATGGTAAAGCGCGCTAGTTTATTAAGAGCCTATTCACTCTAGCCTTGAAGACACTCAAATTGTATTGCGACGGAAACACCGACGCTGGCAAATTGTTCCAGTCACTCGATGTACGCGGTATAAAGGAGGAAGCAAAACACTTCGTCCGGATCGCAGTGGTGTCAACAACGTAAGGGTGGAAACTCGCCGTACGTCGGGTCGTCCGATGATGGAACAGAGATGGGGGAATTAAATCATGCAATTCCCTTGCACACTCATCAGAATGCATCCTATAGAAGACCGAAAGGCTGGCTACTCTACGCCAGGCTTTGGAGACGGTTTCGAGTTAAGTCTGGGTCTTTTGATAGTAATAGAAAAAATAGAGGAAAGCGGTTTGCTCTAGAACCAAAAATTTGAAGACACGTGGCATCTACCAATTCGCATGGTAATTACGTACCACACGATCAGTAGCAATGGGTTTTATTTCGACAGTTCAACAACATTCATTGCGTTATGGAGCAATAAATTAGCAATATGCTTCGAAATGATTCCTATTGATAGTAATAGTGTGTTACGCAATTAGGTTGCTGAACTGGGCTCACACCGTGACAGATTTTTTTTTTAATAATTATACACTGGTGCTTGATCGCAATCCCGCCTGATGGTAAGCAGTGATGCAATCGTTGATGGTAAAGCGCACTAGTTTAATAAGCCCATTCACTCAAAAAACTGAGTGAATAGGAAGGAAGACGGCAGATGAGCGAGGTGATGCAATGTTTAACCCAGAGGGAGATTGATCTGGAGACCCTCCACGACCAAATTCTCGATACAACGACATTTGGCGCATTGTATCCGGCACACATCGAAACACAACTGCTCAGACCCGTCCTCCGTACGGCTTCACCAGACATCATGCCGGAACACGACGAGTCGCTTGGCTTCAAGACTTTTTCTGGTAGGTAGTAACTTCTGCCGGCAGCCGATGTTATGGCCTACCACCGAAAAATTGAGATTGAAGATTGGCACTGAACGATTGTGTTTTTTTATGATGTTCTAAAGAAATGCTTGACCGTGATCCTGCTTGATGATAAGCATTTGACGGGGTTCACTAGGAGTGATTCCTACCAGGGCCCCAATTGTTAGAATAAAGGAACACGCGGAAATATAAAAAAAAAATTAAAAGCCGTGATCCAATAGTTGAAGGTAAAGCGCTCTAGTTTATTATGAGCCTATTCACCCTGGCCTTGAAGATACTTAAATTGTAACCAGCCGGGAAGACCACCGTAGGAATATTGTTACAGTTTTTCGATGTCCGCAGTTTGAAAATCGCTTCGTCCGGATCGAAGCTGAGTAAACAGCCTAAAAGTGAATACTCGCCATACGATGGCGACGAGGCGTCCGATGATGGAACAGTAATGGCGGAATTAGGTCATGTAATTCCCCTGCACATGTTTATTCTAACAAGACGGTGAGACAAAGTGTGCTATAATACATAAAAATCATATCTGGATTATCATAATTAGATTCTATTGCAAAAAACATCTTCATCTCAGCGTTAATCCCAGTCGTATCCGAAGCTTATCAGCTTTGGAGTCTAGGGTCCGCTTTACCAGTCTAACTGCTCATTTTGGGTAAACTTCGATATTTTCCATGAAGCGACTGCCGTCTGACCTCCACAACCCGAAGGGGATATAGAAGCATTGCAGTTAGACCAATTGTAGGACTTTTGAGGGCTCCAACAACCTGTAACGACTGCCATTAGATGTTCATATGGCAACCGGGACCAACGGCTTAACGTGCTTTCCGTGGCACGACCAGATTTATTTTATTCTATTGCAAAAAAGGCGCTACAAAACAACCCAGTTTTAATTTTCTGATAGAAGTAGTTAATGTTTGACACGGCACAATTAAGTCATTGTAACTCGCTCTTAGCTGCACACAGCAAACGGCCTTGAACTCTGACCATCGATAATGTAAGCTAAATTCAACCCTTTGTATAAATAAATACGGTAAATATTTGGTTGTATTTTTGTGTAATAAGTATTTTTGTTTATGTTTGCATGTTAATGTTCTAAGACAACTTATGATAACAACTAAAACCAACACTAGATCTCATTTCGATATCTAGTTGGTGAAGCTTATCTTGATAGTTACAACATGTTTTTTCTAGCTCGTAGCGCAGTTTTTAGTGGCATCTTCACACGCTAGCCTTGTTAAAATACTGGCAAACTGTTTTATAAAACTTACTTAAATAAGGACAATTGCGTAACACACAATGAGTAGCAATGGGTTTCGATTTGACAGTTCAACATCATTCATTGCGTTAGTTACGTTGCTAAGCAAACACATTTTTCGAACGTATGGAGCAATGAATTAGCATTATGTTACAAAATGTTTCCAATCCATAATAATAATGTGTTAAGTAATTAACCCCAAACCCGCCTGCCAAGCGTGGAGATTATGGCAATCCCAAATGTAATGAAAGCCTTGGGGAAAGCCTTTGTCCATCAATGCACCTCTATAGGCTGATAGGCTGGAGAAAAAAGAAGACGACGTAATTAGGATGAGGAAAAGAAAGAAATTATTTACGTGATTTCTTATCGAATTAGATTCTTTTGCAAAAAAAAAAACGTCGCATACATAAACACACGTCACACTCTTATAAATAACAATAACTACTGGGTTTTGCAACAACTGGAATAATAGACAGGGAACGATGTTATAACTCGACCAACAGTTTTGCGGTGTTATAAAAGAAGAGTGTGAATGAAAAGATTTGACAGCCTCCGTGGCGTAGCAGTAGCGAACGCGGCCGCTGCGCAAGGAAGCGCGGGTGCGATCTCCGCGCAGGTCAAATATTTGTATGCATGAATATGAATATTTGCACTGGTCTGGTCGTTCTTCGGAAAGCATGTTAAGCCGTTGGTCTCGGTTGCCATACGTACATCTAATTCTTTAGGGGCACTCTTTAAGGGTTGTTGAAGCCTTCAAAAGTCCAACAATTGGTCTAACAGCAATGCTTCGATATCGCCTTCGTGTTGTGGAGGTCAGACAGCAGTCGCTTCACGGAAAATATCGAAGTTTAGCCAAAGTCAGCAGTAAGACTGGTAAAGCGGATGCCAAACTCCAAAACTGGAAAAGCTTTGGATGGAACTGGGATTAACGCTATGTTGATGATGATGATGAGTGTGGATGAAAAAAAAGACCTTTTCTTAAAGCACGCTGATATAATATGTAGTTATGTCATTTTTAAAGGTGTATTCACAAGGCGAATATGAGTGGAAACGCCCTAGAAGATGAATATATGTACAAATACTATAATGGTGATGTCAAAAAAGACAGGCGCGTAGTAGTCTCAACCGACGTACGTAAATGAAGCAAAATGAGTGTTATCAGTTAGCGTTCGTTGGTGTTTGCCAACCATCTTGTTTAAAAAAGTATGAATTTATAAAAGTGGGGATTTGATAAAGTTCCTTCCATAGCCCAGTCAAAGCATAATCATCTTTATAATAAAAGAACTTCTACCAAAACACCAATCAGCCCATTGATTGATCGGCACATAGAAGAAGTTTCAGAAGACCAACAGGAAAAAGTTTTTAGATAACCTGGCGTGGCCAACGAGGCGGCGACGAGACGGAAAATTAACGGCAGGAAATTTTATTATTTACTTACCAACTTTGAAAGTAAGCCCAAATGCTTTTAGCTATAGTGGGGACTTTCGGAAGGATATTATTCTGTTTATTGTTTCTGGACTTTGCGTTGCGAGGCCGTTCTATTTTAGGAATTTTCGGGCATGTTATAGCAGAAAAAGTTTATTACCTACGTCATAACTTATATACGAGTATACCTTTGTTTTATTTGTAGAATATGATTAGTTACATTGTGCGCAATATCTATAAATACTGAGCAGATATGAAGTTCCACTGCTATACAGTATGTTAAGAAAACCCTGTCCGACCCATAAGGATAATAAAGGTTAGGTAAACACATGACCAAGTATAATATAAAATTTTACGTAGGTAATCATCATAGTACCAATACAAATGAATTTTGAAATAAACTTTTTTTCCCGCGAATTAATTCCAACTTCCCCGAAATTCGGTAATTTTTAAAAAAAGTGACAACACCGGTATTATTATGAGCGAATAGCGATGCGACTACGTGCCGCGTGCCATGCCGCCCGCCGCCCGCGGAAGGGTGCTTAACGCACATTTATTAAGTTACCTCCTTTGCGAAATAATATTTATTTTTAGGGGGATTTTTTTTTTAAGTTTAGCCCGGTTTTGTATCCATTAGTAGAATCAGTTATCGATACCTAACAACACCTTCACGGGTCGGACAGGGTTTTCTTAACATACTGTATATATTTTGTTTTTATTTTTCGTTTACACAAAGAATTACTTACATTTATTTCCTTTATTTTGGGGTACGTCTTCCTACCCTTTTGTTCTGTACAACGGTATTACAATCTTCCCCGGAATAATAAGAACACGATGCATTAAATATTCAAATAAATCTCTCTCAAAGTTAAATGTATGCCATTGTGCCGGAGTACCAAAGTCACTTCCCGAAGGAGAAAGTTCGAAAGTTAGATTCGCACTTTCTATAATCCGCTGGTAGTTCGTGTAATAGCCGCTGTGAAATCGACTTAGTTCAACTAGACAAGTAAATCTTGACGTCAGAAGGGTAATTCCTCTCTCTTTAAACATAATATTATTAGTTATATTTTATTTGCTCTTGTTCATTAATTAGATATATATATATTTTTTATACTAGTATGATACACTTTATGTATACATTTATTATTTGATCTATGTAAATAGTACACTGTAGACTTTTCTCGGTAGTAGGCCATAATATCGGCCGCCGGCAGAAGTTACCACCCACCAGACAAATACTTGCCGCCAAGCGATTTGTCGTGTTCCGGCATGATGTCTGGTGAAGCCGTATGGAGGACGGGTCTGAGCAGTTGTGTTGCGATGTGTGCCGGGTATGATGCGCCTAATGTTGTTATGTTGGGAGTTTGGTCGTGGAGGGTCTTCAGATCAATCTCCCTTTGGCGCAGCATCGTTGGTCGTGTAGTTGGGGTTAACATTGCATCACCTCGCTCAACTGCCGTCTTCCTTCCTATTCGCTCAGTTTTTCTGAGTGAATAGGCTCTTAATAAACTAGCGCGCTTTACCATCAACGATCGCATCACTGCTTACCATCAGGCGGGATTGCGGTCAAGCGCTAGTTTATAATTATTAAAAAAAAATACTACCTGCATTATTTCTCTGTTCTTCCCCTTAGTATACCACCCAAAGATTGTCTGTAAAAGATAGCTCTTAGCGATAAGACACCCCATTGTGTCACCCTTTGTAAAATCTTTAAATCTGTGTTCCGAAATTTATATGGGGTATATGTATTCTAATTCTCGTTATCTTAAGAACTTTAAGAGTCTGATACTGTTACAATTTGTCAAAAATATGTATAAATGTTTGAGATTCATTTGTCGCCACGATGACACTGAACTGACTTTGAAGCGTTTTAAATTACCAGTATTTGCCTTCTGATATCATGATTATTCCTCTCTTGAAACAATATGCGCTAATTATTCCAAACCTTTCTGAAAGAACATTTACTTTACGTAATCCGAAAGCGAATGTCTCAAGACAAAAGTCTTCGACCAGTGTGTGTTGCCAGTGATGACTTATGGAATTGAGACGTGGTCGCTAACAATGGGCCTTATGAGAAGGCTCAAGGTCACTCAAAGGGCAATGGAGAGGGTTATGCTTGGGGTTTCACTGCGCGATCGAATCAGGAATGAGGAGATCCGCAGAAGAACGAGAGTAGCCGACATAGCCCGAAGAATTGCAACACTAAAGTGGCAGTGGGCTGGACACATTGCCCGTAGGACCGATGCCCGATGGGGCCGACGGGTTCTCGAGTGGCGACCACGCACCGGAAGACGTAGCGTGGGTAGGCCCCCGACAAGGTGGACCGACGATCTGGTGAAGGTCGCGGGAAACCGCTGGATGCGGGAGGCGCAGAACCGGTCGTCGTGGAGAACCTTGGGGGAGGCCTATGTCCAGCAGTGGACGTCTTTCGGCTGAAATGATGATGATGATGATGAATCCGAAAGGTAGAATATCTCCCACTAGTCATAAGTATTTTTTAAATCTTTCCTGATCTACTTGTTTATCAACGTCAACAAAATATAATATTTCAACATTTCCTCCAAAAAATATTTTTCTGACATATTTAGGTAAGAAACTTAAAAGCGGACAGGGAACAATTTTTGCTTAAAGAATTACGGAGAAAAGATTACCTTGATTTACGAAAATGAGCTCAGAATTTTAAGATTCGCGATACACTTAACTACTAAGATTTTCTTGTACATTTACATAAGCTTGCGTAATAATCGTATCGCAATGGAAACGATAAAATATCTAAATCCACTTCCAGAAATCCAGCTTCACGTTTATCCGACTGACGGAACCCATAAAAAGAACAATTATTTTTACATCAGCACCGGAACCATTCCGGACACGATAAAGAATCTCCCGGAAAAAGATATTTATTCGACCAAGCTAACATGTTCCTTAACAGATTTTTGGGGATATATTTTGGACTTTATCTGTCCAGAAATAAGGTTTCGTATCTTTATATATATGAGGCCCACATCAAGTGGAACATTGTTGTGGAATGTCAGGAACTTTTGGGTGTGAGCGCAATAGAACACCTTAAATCGAAGCGCGAAATCACTGACTAATTGTTAGTCTTGTTCCGATAAAATTAACTACTTTCGTGCGAAAGGTTCGTGAGGTTGCGAACTAGGTGTCGAGTTTTAGCGCTATTTGCGTCAGCTAACGTTAAGCGGTCGGGTGGAAAGTTTTGGAAGTTTTTTGAGGCCGTCTCTTGTTTCTGGGTCCCTCCGCTGTTAAACAAAAACAAGTTAGGTGGAATTTTTGGACACCAGACCTATATATTATTAAGTTTTATACAAATCTACTTTACTGAAAGGCTTATCTAGAATTACATTCTATTCGGTGAACGAATTTCGGGACAGATTTACCATGATATAGCTCTGGTCATCATTAATATTGATAATAAAGTCAAAGGTTCTAGTAAAAAGATTGGATATTTATTCTGAATATCTGTTATCTTGGTCATTGAAAACCATTTCGTATCCACAGACAGACGGATTTAACACAAACCGAACATACAACACACAGAAGACATGAAACGCCTACATACATATTCAAACCTAGTACTATCATTCTTATACAAACAGCATTCAACGAAGACATGGCTGCCATACTTGCCAATGATTTATGAAATTGTATGGCACTGGCCGTCAGTTACTCCAATTATGTGAGAGCATACAGTGGGCAATACATCAATCTTATAGACAAGGGAACAAACACTGCTCACGGTGATATTGCATGCATTAATGCGCTCGGAGATAGTAGTGTTATGCGAAAAGTTAAATGAGTATAGTTCATTGGTTCTGAAACTCTTCAGTGCATCGTTAACATAATGCTTGTTTATGTTGTCGATTGTGCAATTCTGTCCTATGTTAGTTTTTGTGTATGAATATTCAAATGCTGTTGTAATTTGTGAAGTTTCGGCTAAATAGAATAATTCTTAGTTTTGCCTTGGTATACTCTATAAAGATTAAATGGTTTTTAATTCTCAGTTTTGTTTCGAGGATTTAATATAGTCGTAGAAAGGAGAATGCCAACTTTCGGCCTACACAACTTTTAAAATTAAACTCACGTTTTCACTAAGTTCTTACTCCCAACAATTTAAATATAAACTACAAACTTAAAAAAAAACATATTTAGTACTTTACGGAAACGTGTCCAATAAAAAATCATTTTAATAAGTAATTAATTTAAGTTCTTGAATTCAACATTTGAATACCAAAAATGTTGCCAATCTTGTTACTGTAATCGATAACTCTAAATAAATAAAATCCTGCTACTGTAATCGATAATTGTATTGTAAAAATATTTTTTATTGTTTAGATAGTTTTAAATAAAAAATATAATCTTTACTTATATTTACCGCCTCAATATTCTTTTTTCTTATTTATATTTTCTTAATTAATACGTTCGTCCTATTTTACAGTTAATAGTTTCATAGATTATTATAAAAAAACGAAATTAAAAAAAAAACGATTTTCCATCTGTGATCGATAACATAATCGTCTTGTAATGGCAACCCTGTTAATTGCATTTCTGTCAAAATCTCGTATTGTTTTCTGAGAACTCAGAACGGTTCGGTTTTCTTTCGCTGTTTTCTTTTCGTATTCCTCTGCGTTTGCGTAAGTAACAGACTTATTGTGTTGAATCTGATGATGTACGAGCATTATTACGGCAATGGACTTCACTTTCTGAGGTAAAGTACGATTCATATTAATAGAATGTCAACTATTTTAGCTGATCTAAATGTTGAATTGTAACATAACTGTATTTTGTATGTTTTAGATTCCAAATAACAGTGTTGTGTGCCATTACTGTTGGTTATTACTTATTAACTGAACAAATAAGTAATCCAACAGGCAGCAATGCCCCAGATGAATATATTGTGCATTGAAATCTTTATATTGGTTGCGGTCATTCATTGTGTGGTCTCGTTCAGAAAGAGAATACGCTATCAGATGCGTGATATAGCAACAGATCGAATCACTACAGGTAAGCAATATCCTTCAATGATTTTATGTGTTGCTGCTGGTTGATGTTTTATTCTGATTGCAATAAGATATTTTTGTTTTTGTTACAGCTTAGATCAACAGATAAGATCTGTCACCCATGCTGGCAAAGAAGTTACCTTCTGTTCAACGGAACTTAAACACCCCATATCATCAAGTATTTATCAACCTTCTACAGCATCTGTTGTATCAATGCCAGCAAACTACACTAGGGCTGTTAATATCTGCAGATGGGTGATTGAAGTTGTGAATGGGATTTTTAAGCAACAGTTTAAAATATTCCGACACGAGTTCAACAACAGAGCTTCATCACATGTCATGATTGACTTTTCTATAGCTGCTGCCCTAATTAATAGATTTCGACCACCGCTCACAGACAGGTTTGATGCTGCCCAGATATTAGAAATCATCCAACAAAAAATGTTCCAAACAAATACTTTAAGTGAGTTTATTATACAAAATAATTATAATAGAAGAAGGGCACAGTTCTCAAATATAAATGTTGATAACAGCAATGTCGCTGAGTTTCCCCAGCTAGATTTTCATGATTTGATTTTAATAGCTTGTGGTACCTACCAACTCCGTCAAGCTCGATCTTACTAAGGTGAGCACATCCGTTTTAGTGGCCAATATAAGATAGAAGTGTGTAGGGAGGCATCAATCGGTAATCTAAGAGAACAATTGTCTCTCTCTCAAAGCTCTTGGCTTTTAAGAGCGAAAATTCAAAGTCGCCATATAAGAAGAAAAGAATATTTTGTGTACGTTTTTATTGATAATAATTTAAATGGGAGAGAGGCAATAAGTCAATATTATTGCAATTGTAAGGTAGGCAAACGAACTGTGGGATGCTGTTCCCACATTATGACCATTTTATGGTATTTAGGGTGGACTCGACACCAAAAAAATATTGAACCCCCTGCACAGTTTCTTGATGAATTGTTAATCGAATTTGATAATGAAATTGATGATGATGATAATGAATAATTATGGTAAAAAAGAATAAAAGTATTCATCAATTTATTTGTTCTTTAATTTTCTCTGCGTAGAAATGCATAACCTCCAATTTAAAATGTCTGAACAACTTCTTTCTTACAAGTTCAATTTGAAAATGGAAATCACAAACATACTTTTGAAATTAAACCACACAAAAAAACGTAAGAATATTCACTGCACACAACAAATTCATATTGAGCCAAAGTTACTATGGAGACTTGGCATTGTCCTTTTGTCAATACTCAATGCGTCTTGTTATTTTCTGTAATGCATTCAACTTGCAAATTTTGATGCATAAACATGTTCTTATTTTTATTATATGGCTATGCCATGATCCCACACTGAAACAATAAAGTGCCACGAGACTAGTATACTCTTTTCGTTTCTTCCACGTTTTTGGAGTTTTTATTATAATTGGAAAACTAATCTAAAATAATTTTTAAAACCAGGTTACCTGCAGTAACTTCTGCAGTGAAAATCGAACAAAATAATGAGAACAATATTTTCTAGGGCGTTCGCTGCAAAATTATCGGGCTCAGTTCGCGGGCGAAGTGTAATATTACCAGTTGGGGGCGGTTCAAACCGATTACAGCGACAAGTGCACGCGCACCAACCGTTTCACGCCAGTTTGAAATATTGTGATTACTATGTAACAGTGACTTGTGTTACGTTTTTAGGTGCTTCTAATTGTTGTGTCGTGATTTTGATTAAAAGTTTTGCGTTTGTGGAAAAATTGCAATGTTCTTTTTCACAAACACTATTCTTTTGTTTAGTTATCATTGATAGTTTTACTATATGTGTTGGCTGTGCTGTTTCGTCAAACGTGTTCGCACATTCTATAAACATATTTTTTTTCTGATTATTTTTATAAACAGCACACATTTATTTGATAAAGAACAAAATGTTTAATAACAAACTCCAAAACCTTAGAGTACAGGCGTAGAGTAGCCAGTCTTTCGATATTCTATAGGATGCTTTTCGGAGAGTTTCATTACGCCATTACGGTTCCATGATTAGATGACCCATCGTACGCCAAGTATCCTTACGTTGTTGAACCCGCTACGATTCGGATGAACCGTTTCGCCTCGTCTAATATACCGCGTACATTGAAGGACTGATTATAATGTAAGTGTCTTCAAGGCTATAAAGAATAGGCTGTTAATAAAATAGTGCGCTTTATCGACGATTGCTTCACTGCTTGCCTTAAGGCGGGATTGTGATCAACGACAAGTTTATAACATAGAAAAAATATTACTACTGCATTTTACAGGCTAGGTAATGAATTTCTGGATGTGGAATAAAAATGGTAAATATAAAAAACTGACGAAAATCAACGAAATAATGAATGACAATCCCCATTGCAATATTTTAAGCTTATTTTAATACAAAGCACGGAACAACCTCCCCAGGTACATTTAATACAATTGATATCATTACGTGTAAAATTTCATTTACATAATGAAAGAACAGTTTCGCAGAATTGTTAATATTTTTATTTTAATCAAGGAATTATGGTGTTTATGAAGTATGGATGGAAAAAAGGTGAGGTCATTCTACTTTTAAAATATAATTCGGTGGTATGGTAGCTAATGAAAATAATACAAGAAATGAAAAGCTAGGCATTGCACAAACTAAACTAATTAATTGAAGTTCAGTTCATCTTTTTCTTTATATTTCATTTAGAAAGGGACAGAATATAATAGTTAGTTTAGTCCTGTGAATTTAGTAGCGCTTGACGTAAATTGATGTAATTTTGGTGGCCATGTTTAAACATTTGTCTGCATTGAACTAAAATGTTATATTATATCCTTTTCTTAATGAAATAGAAAGAAAAATTTGCATTTGACTTAAAATTAGTTTAGTTTCTGATCAAGAGAATGGCAAGAGAATCAGCGCCACTGACTTCTATTTTCATAAGCCCTAACATATGGAGTCTCATTAGTCACATTTCAGTTTAATCGTTATGAACTCATCATCATCATCATCAACCTTTTTTATCGTCCCACTGCTGGGCACAAGTCTCCTCTCATACAGAGAAGGATTGAGCGTAATCACCACGCTTGCTCAATGCGGGTTGGCGATTTCAGACTTATGAAGTCCACGTTTCCTCAAGATGTTTTTCCTTCACCTTCAGTCACTGCTGTCCAAGATATACTTAGAAAGTACATATATCTTTAGAAAAGTTACAGTGGTACTTGCCTAACCTGGAATCGACCCCGCGCACTCATACTTGAGAGGCTGGTGTTTTAACCACTAGGCCACCACGACATTATGAGTTATGAGCTCAACTGTGACTAATAAGAATGTGAGTGTGGGATTATGATTACCGTTTATAATTAAACCACTAAATTTATGTGGCATTCAAACGTCAAAAGTGTCGCTAATAGTCGTTATATTATTTCTTTATTTTTTTGGCTTCGCACGGTTTGTGCATTTAGCCAATGTCACGTAATTATGAATTATTCACGTATTATCATACACGTAATTATGAGTGAGGTATGGGGCAAAGTCATGATGTGGCCACTATGCTGCGATATTTCACTGTTCTTTTTGAACTATTTACTAAATGCACTTTTTACTACACAAATCACGCACTTTTATTTAGTAAACAACACTACAAATAACTTTAAAAGTCCAATGAAAAACCAGCGCGACACTCTGCTTGACTTTCCCGCCAAAACCGTCCTAATAGTCGTTAATCACTGCAATTTTTTGAATAAAAGGGAGATTATCAAACCGCGACAAGGTGTATAATCTTATTTTTTATATTTGCGAAACCCGAAACACGTGTCCAGAATTTTTATGTGAAGGTAAAGGTGAGGTGAGGTGAAGGTGATACAAAATTTAAAAAACATGTCATGAAAAACCACAAAGTTATTATTATTATTTTTTTTAATAATCATAAACTAGCGCTTGACCGCAATCCCGCCTGATGGTAAGCAGTGATGCGATCGTTGATGGTAAAGCGCGCTAGTTTATTAAGAGCCTATTCACTCAGAAAAACTGAGCGAATAGGAAGGAAGACGGCAGTTGAGCGAGGTGCTGCAATGTTAAACCCAACAACACGACCAACGATGCTGCGCCAAAGGGAGATTGATCTGAAGACCCTCCACGACCAAACTCCCAACACAACAACATTTGGCGCATCGTACCCGGCACACATCGCAACACAACTGCTCAGATCCGTCCTCCGTACGGCTTCACCAGACATCAAAATCAAAAATCAAAATCAAAGCATTTATTTCAAATAAACCAGTTACAGGCACTTTTGAATTGTCAGAAGGTCGGTCAGTCAGTAAGGTGAAGCTAGTCGCCCATTTTAAAGAGTAGGTACCTATGGAGAAGAACGGGCAAGAAACTCCATGGACATCATGCCGGAACACGACAAATCGCTTGGCGGCAAGGCTCAGGAGTTCTTCTACATAATTGAGGTGTTCCACTTAGAACATTGAATTAATTTCAACAGCGCTTGAACGCCCGTTCTTATTTACCTGAACACTTCCAGTAACCACTCTGAACGCCTTAAGCAAAAAATACACCCATTATTAAAAAAATATTTTAAGTAGGTTCTGTTCAAGAACTGAAAATAATATTGATATACGCACGGTTCACATTAAGCTATACATGACTAGTATAAGGCGACTTCTAATTGTACGACAACCTATTTAATATTAGGTGGTCTAGTGGTTAAAACACCAGCCTCTCAATTGTGAGTGTGCAGGTTCGATTCCAGGTCAGGCAAGTACCAATGTAACTTTTCTAAGTTATATGTACTTTCTTAGTATATCTTGGACACCAATGACTACAAGGTGAAGGAAAACATTTTGAGGAAACCTACCTGATCTGTGCAGTTGTGTTGCAATGTGTGCCGGGTGCGATGGGCCAAATGTTGTGCCGGGAGTTCAAACCTGGATAGTGTCCAGATCAATCTCCCTCTGGCGCAGCACCGATGGTTATGTCGTCACCTCGCTCAACTGCCGGCTTCCTTCCTATTCACACAGTTTTTTTTTTAATGTATAGTCCAAGCATAAACTAGTGTAGTCATAAACAAGCGTGCTTTATCATCAACGATTGCATCACTGCTTACCATCAGGTGGAATTGCAGTCAAGCACTAGTTTATAATTATTAAAAATAAACAAAAACCTGGACTCTAAATCTGAAATTGCCAACCAGCATTGAGCAAGCGTGGTGATCACGCTCAATCCTTCTCGATATGAGAGGATACCTATGCCCAGCAGTGGGACAATAAAAAGTTAATGATGTTGATGTTAACTGGAAATACATAGCGTGATGTGTACTATTCCATCGACTTATCAATATTTTGTTTCAGTGCGGCTAGTAGAAGTGCTCAAAGTACCGAATGTCATGAACGAGTCGATCCCGTTAATGTAAAACAAACTCGCTCTAGGCAAGCACTCAGATGCACTTCAGTCAAGTGCTCTTGAAAGCGTAGATCTGAGTGGAAAACTTCACATAATAGGGTATTTGACTTAAAAAAACTAATTAGTCCGTCAGTCAGATTTCCAAAAATACTAGACACGTATTTTTTCTTTTTTTCATATAGACAAAAAATGAAGAAGACACAGTGCGTTGAAAACTCGTGTGACGTCACTGCACGCTACACTTTTTAGTGAACAGTGACGTCACCAGCCACCATGTATCCAATATTTTTCTATAATCTGCATGACGGACTAAATAGAATTATTTTTTTTTTTTAACCCATGAAACAACCCTATTATATGAGTTGTACAAAAATTTAGGACAAAACCATAATCTTGAATTAATTTATAAGTAGACTAGCAAAGACTAGTATTTATTTTTTTGCTGCAACGAAAATGACATACTACTACACCTACATCTTGAATGTTTATTTGTTCTGTCTAAAAGCCTTTTTTTTATAAATCATAAAATAGTTCTTGACCGTAATCCTGCCTGATGGTAAGCAGTGATGCAATCGTTGATGGTAAAGCGCGCTAGTTTAGAGTCTATTCACTGAAGCCTTGAAGACACTTAAATTGTAGTCTGACGGAAACACCGCCGCTGGCAAATTGTTCCAGTTCCTCGATGTACGCGGTATAAAGGACGAGGCGAAACACTTCGTTCGGATCGTTGTGGTGTCAACAACGTAAGGGTGGAAACTCGCTGTGCGACAGGTCGTCCGATGATAGAATTAGATCATGCGATTCTTTGGCACACTCTCCAAAATGCATGCTATAGAACACCGGCAGGCTGGCTACTCTTTGGCTGGGCTCTAAGCTTTGGAGACCGTTTTGAACTAAATTTGGGTCGCCAGTTCGCACGGCACGCTTCTCCACTTACAAAGTACTTGTAAAGGTAGCACTTTGCAGCACCAGCCCAAAGGTGGTTGCAGTATTCCACACAAAAATGGACCTGTGCTTTGTAAAACATTAGAAGCAACATACTCGTAAAATAAATGAAAATAACGCATCGTTTATGCCATCATAATTACAGTGGTGATTGGATCGGACGTATGACGGTAATATATGAAAATATTCAAACCAATGTTCTCTAGTTTGTGTTTGTTTAGGACCGTATAGCGCTGAAGTAGGATATAATTTTTATGTAACCCCTAATTCAATTTGTTATAAAAGTATCGTGTTTTTATTGCAAAACGATTTTTTTTTTTTTCAAATTGTTTTTGTAAATTTTGTCAAAACGAAATTCCAGATTGTTAAAAATATTTTTAAGGAGTTTTTTAACATCAATTATTTTAATATAAATATCTAATTGAAATTCGAGTAAACTGAAATCCTTTCACTCAAATTCAGGATGGTTACTGTGTTTCAATGAAATGTCAAAAATGAAATCAATAAAAATAATTGGCGACCCGATACTCCTTGTACCTGTATTCGCTAGTCTTGCGGAATTGTCTCCAATCGTGCATTATTGCTATCTGTAAACCGAATACATTATCGATACACGTGCTACGTACATATACACACATCAAAAGTGTCTAGGGATCAACATATATTTTTGCAATAACTTTTCTCCTGATTGATATTAATTAAAATTTTCTTTAAGGATTCATCAAATAAAGTGTTTTCGTTTGTCACAGTAACGATAAACCAAGTCACCTTTGCATTAATAAAGAAATTTGCCATTTTCCTAATAAAGGGATATTTGACATTTGAACCACTAACACAAAAGTTCGAAAAAAAGACTGAAATAACAGTTTTCTCTAAAATTTTATTGGGTAACTTAAACAATTAATAATCCGTGTTTCTACCGCGAACACTAACAACACAAGAACATCGGTTTGGCATACTCAAAATGAGTTCATCCAAATCACGCTGTGGAATGGCCGCCCATGTTCGTTGCAACAACAAAAAAAGGTCTTCTTGCGACTGGATACCCTCCATATTCGGCAGAGCTCTTCTCTGTAGCATATCCCATGCATGCTCAATCGGGTTCAAGTCTGGCGACTGAGCAGGCCAGGGCAGGACATTGATGTTAGCTGCGGCGAGAGTCTGTCTTACAACTCTTGCGGTGTGCGGTCGTGCATTATCATGCATTAACTGAAATAAGGGACCGATTTGCACTTGTAGAGGAACGATGACGTCTGATACAATCGTCTCAGCATAAATTTGAGCGTTGAAGTTGTCTCTGATCCAAATCAACTCAGTTCTTCCGCCGATCCAAATACCCGCCCATACCATGATGGTTCCACCACTATAAGGATGGACTTCCTGGCAGGATTTTAATCGCTGTTGGCGTCCAGGGGTTCTCCAGTGTCGTATACGTCTTGTATCCGGTCTCATACCAAAACGAGACTCATCAGAAAAGCACACGAAACGCCATTGTTCTTCTGCCCAATTTCTGTGTACAAGAGCCCATTGATATCGAATCCTACTATTGTGCATTGCTATAGGTGGTACCCGTAGCGGTCTTCGGGAATGAAGTTTCACTTCATGCAAGCGGTTTCTGACTGTTTGGTCGCTAATTAAGTTCCCTGAAGAGTGATGAAGCCTCACGGCTAACATCATGGCGGTTATTGTTGGAGCTCTTCGAGTTAAGATTTGAATGTATCGGTCTTGTCTCCGTGTGGTGCAGCGATACCGTCCTCCATGGCGCTCAGCCACGGTACCAGTGCTTCGGTAACGTGTCCAAAGTCGACTGATAACACTCTGACTTGTATTCAGAGCTAAAGCCACAGTACGTTGCCGGGAACCAGCTTCTATCATTCCCACGGCTCTGAGCATTTCTTCCCTGCTTAAATGACGTCGCCGCTCCATAATAACGTTGGTTTTAATCAGTAGTAGGGAAACAGTAGCACTAATAATGTCTTCAATGCGTTGTATGTTTTTATAGGGAAAATATTGACAGCTGATTTTCATCTTTTACTCGAATTTGATTCACAGTTCCTGATTCAAATTATGAAATGCACCAAAAAGGATCCATATAAATTTATAAAATCATAAATTTATTACAAAGCCACATCTCAATCTCAAGAAATCCGCATAAAAATGCTTGATCCCTAGACACTTTTGATGTGTGTAGTAACACAACTTTGCTGCTACATGTGCCTCGCAGTAGTAACACTTAGTGTACATACTAGTACACACGAGCGACACGTATCGATGACAGACGTCTGCCGCCGACACGTGTCGACAACAGACATCTGCCGTCAGCAACATATCACTCGTAAATTTGATGTTGGGACTGAGCTGCTTCCAATTTAACAGGTTGAGGGTTTTGTTTTTCTTTTGCTATTTTATTTATATTTATTTATTTTATTATTTATGTACACACAATAAAATACATATAGATACAACAAAATGAAGATCTGAGTAGAAAGGTGCTGCTTATTTCTTAAGAAATTTCTTCCAGCAGACCTGCGAAAGGAGAAGTAAAACAGAAATGTAGACAATAGTGTGTAAGAACAAGGAGGAAATAAAATATGAATATGATAACTATTAAAGTAATAATATTAAATATACCTAATCATATAAACCTAAAATAATTATATAAGCTAAACCAATAAAACCAAAAATAAGTATACTACTTAAATAAATACATAATACTAAAATATATAAATATGTATAAATAATAAATAAATTCTCACAATATATGTAGAGGAAAGGTAATGCTCTTTTAATCGACGCTTAAAATTAGAAATAGTGTTTAAATCACGAATGTTAGGCGGGAGTGAGTTCCACAATCTTACAGCATGTACAGAGAAGGAATAGGAATAGTAAATAGTTTTATGAGGATGAGATTTAAGGATGGATCTTAGGTGTGATCTACAGGGTGCGTCGCTAGAGCGCGCGTAAGAAAAACGCTCACGCAGGTAGGAAGGATAAGACGGGTTGTGTAAGATGTTGAAAAGGAGACATAAAATCCTAGTATTCCTGCGAAGGCGAATTGGGAGCCACTTGAGTTCCTTGCGAAGGTGAGAAACATGGTCATACTTACGAAGACCGAAAACAAAGCGAACGCACAGGTTTTGCAAGCGCTCAAGCTTGTTTAACAGCTCCTCAGTAGCATCCAGGTAACAGGCATCGGCATAATCTATATACTCATTGAGAGTAGTGAATTTTTTCTTCTATTAATCTAATCGTTGTGAGTATGAGGACCAATTAGTAATTTATCCAAAGGTTCTTTTTATTGTATTATTTATTGTTGAATTGTTGAGCTCCCCAAGTTATGATTTAAGCTCCATTCGTTTTGACAAATCCGTGCACTTTCTGGATAAATTTTCTCAATCTGTGTGTTTCTTTCCTCTAAAGACCTAACCTGACATTTTTCCAGCAATTTTTCTTAGATGTAGGAAACGCCAAGCTCAAATTTTAAAGTACATAAATAGACAATCGATTGTCGATGGATACCGTTATCTGTCTATGATGCGTTTCGCTCTTGTGAATGCCTACTTAGAGATCACATAACCTGTGCGTCTGATCGCTGCATCAAAACGAGGCAACCTATTTGAAAACATCAAAATGAATCGTATCTATTTGTGTTTCCGATGGCCGATGGGGCAGTAAGGTTCTGGAGTGACGGCCACGTACCGGAAGACGCAGCGTAGGGAGGCCCCAAATAAGGTGAACCAATGACCTGGTGAAGGTCGCGGGAAACCGATGGATACGGGCAGCACAAGATCGGTAATCGTGGAAATCCTTGGGGGAGGCCTTTTTCCAGCAGTATACCTCTATAAGCTGAAGAAGAAGAAGTATATGTAAATTAAGCTTCATAATACAAGCACGTCCACCTTCCTCAGCGTTCACAGCAAAACTGACGCTTACTGGACATTGGACTGTTGTTGGATTGTACCGTATTTCCAGTCGATACCGTGCGACTACGATATGCCGCGAAAATGTGCACCTTCACTAGCCTGACGTTGCACCTCACTCAAGTGCGCGGACTTTAAATAAAAATATATAAAATCTTCATCACCACTACTCTCAAAACAAGAAAATAAACATTGTGATGAAACGGGAATATCTTAGAACCAAACAATCGACATATTTCAACATGCACTGGGCTCTGTGTAGCAGAGGGAAAATTATAGTCTGACTATGCTATATGAAAATTGTTGTACGGAGCCTGTCGTTGTTCGGTCATCGAGCTGCCGTAGATATTATGTCCCAAGTGTGCGTTGCGACTTAGGTAATGGCGTCATATCTTAGTTGGTATTAATGTCTTCATACTTCATCGCTCCTGTGACATGGACATTGTATCTAAGTGTTATACATAGCTGTTTCAATATATAATTGTTCTCTTAACCCGAATCTCGTACGTATGACAGGGATTATTATAATTTTATGAACATTTTATGGCCAGGCAAATTACTGTCCATTTCAAAGTTGCCCGGAAGAGATCGCAGAAAGTGATAAGGCTACCCCACGGTACCCTTTTCGTCCGTACATTTATCGTGTTGAATCAATTTTATTTTTATGGTGTATAATAAATTATGTATTAATAATAATGTGAATAATCGGACGTGTATAATTTTATTGTGGACTTGAAAAACTTAATGCTATGGAAAATTCTTTCGGCTTTTGAATTCTACATCTAACACGTTTCTAAAGTTCAACACAAATTTCACTACCATGCCACGTTCAGAATTTACGCCAAATTTAATATCAAAAACAGTTATAAACAGATATATAAAAGCAAACACTGTATATAAACAAAATTTTTGTTTTAAAAGTTCAAAACAAACTGTGAACACGTTCAAACCCTCTAGGCATTCAGAAATTGGATACTTGGAAGTTAGTACCCCAATTCACCCGCAGGGCACCTCAAACTAATAAAGGAAACATTTAATTAATATAATTCAAAGTTTGGTCAGTCGTAAAGTTATTAAATCAAAAGGTCAGGACTTGAAGAACATGAGATTAGCCTTCTGCACATGTTAGCTAGTTAAATACATATTGGGTAGGGTAACAACACATTGTATAAAACTATGTGCACTCTATGTTAAAAAAGATTTAAGTAAAGAAAAGATAGATATATAAAATAACCGGATTATTATAAAAAAATGTTACATCTAATATCAGTAAAGATCTGTCAGAAATACCTATAGTTTACCAATTAAATATTAAAAAATTGACAAAAATGTAGGTAAGTTTTGTAATTTTTTTGACATTTAATTGTTATTGAAATGACATTGCAATTAATTTTTGAACGTTTTTAATGACGGAAAACCGTCTTTAGGCATAGCCCATAGCTGCATGTTGTAAGATATAGCATGATGGTGTACTGCGCCCGAAAAGGAGTCCAGGCTCGTTTCTACAGCGCATTGTATTGCACGCGCGCCTCAAAGCGCTGTCAGCATATAGAGACGAGGTCAGCTAGGGCCGATACCTGCCAGGGCCGCCAGTTGTTCGAGAGAGAGACTATGGCTCCTGGCGCAGGCAAATAATGGAATGCGGATGAGTTTTAACCAGTTCAAGACACACCGTTCCGTCCACAGCCAAAGAGCGTGCCATTTGATGGTTTCTTACCCAAAGTAAGAAAAATGACCTACAAAATAACGCTGTTCTAGTGATCACCCAAAGATGACGAACAGAAGGAAACCATATTATATGTATATACTTGCTTTCTGATACGCTTTTCCATTCAAACAAGACGATAATAAATCAATTTCCGCCAGCCAATTTCATGGACACTGTAACAAAACAGCAAGTCACACGTAGGGTCTACATGAAGGAGTATTAAATTCGGTTAATGCCCGGACAAATCGCACAAGTTTACAAGTGGGGTCCAAGAGACCCGGGCTGGCAATAGCACAAATTGTTACCAACTCACGCGACACTAGAGAGTTAAAATGGACTCCGTGTTTTGATACGGTCGATTTATGGTGGTATAAGTTATTCAATATTGATATTAAAAGAGATTTACGTGAAATATACTACTAATAAATCAAATTTAAAAAATGGTGGATGGCAACAACACCACCTCATGATTCTTTGAGGCGAGTTGTGTTGTGTGATTTATAAAATCACCACTGCTCTCAAAACGGCGAAAGAAAACATAGCATGGACACCGTTACGTCCGTCGATAGATACTAAATGATTTCGAACTCTTGATCCTAATCAAAAGTTCAAAGTCATTTAATATCTACTACCACGCATTGCGCCTATATGGTGGATTACGGCCGACTCCTTCTCACAATTTTGTGAAGCATTTGGGAAGCTTTGTTGAGCCATTTCTTCACATAGTCCACAGAGCCTAAAGGCTAAGGTCTTCAATCAGTGCGTCCTACCAGTTATGAGCTACGGAACAGAAACGTGGACACTCACGGTACGGCTGATTCATCAATTCAAGGTAGAACCAAAATTATCGACAAGCTTACAGAATGAAGTGGCAATAGGCCGGCTATATTAGCCGTAAAACAGACGACAGTAGACATATTCTTGAGCGGAGACCGCGAGATTTGCCTAAAGTCGAGTTGAATGGCGTGAAATAGAAGAGGCCTATGCCCATCTGTGGACTGCGATAGGCATGATGACATGGAGATACTAGGTAATATGATATCCTTTAGTGATACTGGTGGTTAGATTTTCAGCCTACCAAAGGCCTAGCTATACCTTCTAAAGCATTATGGTCATTTCATCCGGTTTAGTGCATGTAGCTATTATAGTTCAGTCATGTGACTGATGAACCAATATATAATTAATGTTTATTCGTAATAAAAGTTAGTATAATTTCGTACAAACTTGTGTAGGTCATAACATCGGCCGCCGGCAGAAGTTACCACCCACCAGACAAAGCCTTGCCGCCAAGCGATTTGTCGTGTTCCGGCATGATGTCTGGTGAAGCCGTTCGGTGGACGGGTCTGAGCAGTTGTGTTGCGATGTGTGCCGGGTACGATGCGCCTAATGTTGTCGTGTTGGGAGTTTGGTCGTGGAGGGTCTTCAGATCAATCTCCCTTTGGCGCAGCATCGTTGGTCGTGTTGTTGGGTTTAACATTGCATCACCTCGCTCAACTGCCGTCTTCCTTCCTATTCGCTCAGTTTTTCTGAGTAAATAGGCTCTTAATAAACTAGCGCGCTTTACCATCAACGACCGCATCACTGCTTACCATTAGGCGGGAATGCGGTCAAATGCTAGTTTATAATTATTAAAAAAAAAAATATTCCAATATATACCGCTACCTAACCATCTACCTTTGTACCGCTATCTAACCATCGTCACGTGCCTACATATACCCATAAAAAGCAGACAAGATCCACAAACACAGAGACTTTCTCACTTCGATAAAAGAATAGCTTCGACATCAACTTGCACTGGGCCAGTGTGGCAGATAACTACACTAGGCCAATGAAGGTTTGGACACATGTCTTCGATTATTTGATTTTAGATTTTCTCATGATATTTTCCTTCATGGTTTTAAGAACAGTCGGAATGCAATTATTTATGCAAGGTTTAATGCGATTATTATCTATTGCTATTTCTTGCTTTCTTAACTTGATCTCTTGTAGCTGTTTTTTAAAGCAAAATAAATCAAAATACAATTTTTTTTTAAACTGTTAAAAAATCCCATTTTTTTCGAGCAAATAGTTGCTTCATAGTAGGATTTTATTCCAAAGCTTCTCAATAATACAGTGGACTCGAAAAAACCATTTTCTGGGCTGTCAGTCAGCCTACATCAATGCAGTGAGCGTTCAATTATTCAACTGAAATTACATACATCGACATTGTTGTATATGTACACGGATTGACACGAATCTAAATATTGTGATGGGTAAATAGAAATATTTTAATGAATGGAATACATTGGAATATGGTTCTCAGGAAGCTATTTTCTGTTTTTATTAAGCCCAAAAATGAAACTTGTATAATGTTTATAGTGATTTATTTATTTATTGATTTTACTATTTATGTAGACACAATAAAATACATAAACATACAACAAAATGAAGATCTGAGTACAAATTGCTGCTTATTTATTAAGAAATTTCTTCCAGCAGACCCGCGAAAGGAGAAGTAAAACCGAAATGTAGACAATAGTGTGTAAGAACAAGGAGGAAATAAAATATGAATATGATAACTATTAAAGTAATAATATTAAATATACCTAATCATATAAACCTAAAATAATTATATAAGCCAAACCAATAAAACCAAAAATAAGTATTATAAGGACTTAGAATGAGTTATTACTTTAAAAAATCCTTAAAATAATTAAAGACTGAAAGTGGAGTTACAGAATTGAAATATTTTAAGTTTTGATATTTACAAAGCTAAATGCGAGTAACGCGTCATACTGACGTCACGCAAGTCCTGTATCTCGCAAGCAGGTTTTCCGCAACAATAGCATTCCAGTTTAGAACAAATGCCTGCAGGCCAAAACATAAATATTTATTTCAAGCTAGGGATCCAAACTGGACCAATACAAAGTCAAGCACTTAGTTACAATGTCAATAAGCTCGACAAACATTGCTCCTACATAGCTTTTGAGAGACCGGTTCGGCGTTATCAAAGTAAGTAGGATACTCCTATACCAAATCAATGAAGATAAAGTGGTCAGTATATTTTATTATACTGACCATTTTCATTGTCATCAATAGGTAACTTTACAACAGGGGGCAGAGGTGTATCTAATAAAGTCTATATTATATATTATACATGGTATAAAAAATTCTCAACTTGATATAAATATAGAAATCTAACCAAAATCATCACGTCTAAAAGTTACGTTTTCAACCAATAGACCAACGAGACATCATGTAATTTGAACAAAACTACAACTTTTTAAATTACCTAATTTAAAAATCAATCTAAAATAAAATAGGACCGCGCAACATGCAATAACATTGTATTTTCATTTTTATTTTCCGCCAGTATTACTAAAAATTACTTCGAGCAAGTGTTCATTACGATAAGCATATCGCATGGCGTCATTACCCCACAACACCCATCGATTACACCGCAGAAAACTATTAAGGACCGTGCAAATTACACAGGCAACGGTTTGACGTGTACTGGCTAAATTGCGTTCGAACTCGGGTAGATGGCGGTGTACTAAATTATGATTGAAGGAACATGCTGAATCGCGCTAACGAAATTTGCAATTTAAATTTTGTGAATGTCACTTTTTTTCGTTATCGACTGAGGATGGAGTGATAGAGTTATCAGTTTAGATGAACAGTTTTTGAGAGGAAATAGGTATCAGTACTAAGCAATTAGTACTAACAAACGATACACTTCATATAATCTTTATAGATGTTTACACGTTTATCGAATTAAAGCGATCCAGTTCTAGCTCACTAAACTAACACGTCGCAAACGTGACTTTAAATCCCCTTCCAGAATTAAATCCCACTTTACCGGAGAAAAAATATTGCAACGATAACGCTAACTTTGCATTGCAAGAAGTGCAAGCGTTGCCAATTACGAACCGTCGCCGTCGTCTACAAACCTTGAAACCATCAGGAGCTGAACCACAGAATATTACAGAAGGTCGTCTTTACACAACGAGTGATAAAGATTTCGATACTAATGACTGTTTTCTTTCAATTGCAATACCAATTAACTATTTTGAATTTAAATATTTACATTCATTATCATTTTCTTTCATTTTGACAGTTCAATAACACTTATTGCGTTATGTTGTTGAGCAGAGACAGTTTCGGGCACATCGAGGGACTGAAACAATTTGCTAGGGGCGGTGTTTCCGTCGGACTACAATATTATAAATTATAAAAAAGAAAAACATGGAGCAATGGATTAGCAATGTGCTTCGAAATCATTCTAACTGATAGTAATAGTCTGTTATGCAATTAGGGCCCGGGGTCTAGTTGAAAACCAGCGTTAGGTATTCTATTTGTGCGGTCTATTTATGCTGAGGTCTGCTGTCCTGGACCTATTTGGTGTACAAATAGCAAGTAAAAGAGTTGTGTGGTGTTAATGGCGCAAAAGACGGTTGATCAAGCTTCGCTAGCTGTGGTTGGACCGTGGATGGATGAATGACTGAGTGTGCATGCCAAAGTAGTCGCTCCAAGTTAATTACTAGTATTCAGCAGCCGGGCTTAGAACAGTACCATCTCATATCCTCCCGTGGGTGTCGTAAGAGGCGACTAAGGGAAGTCTCACAAGGGAAGCGGGCAGCAGCGCTTCTCCTGTGGAATATCAAATTACTGCGATCCCTAACCCACTTGCCAAGCGTGGGGATTATGGCAACACGAATGTAATGAATGCCTTGAGGGAAGCTTTTGTCCAGCAGTAGGCTGAAGAAAAAGAAGATTCAGATGCAGCCAGTTAGACTACAACTACTAGTTAGACTAATTAGAAGCTGACACCAAAAATAATTGGAAAAAGGCTAGCCAGATGATAAGAGCGATTGCAAGCGATCTTGCTACTTGCATCTCTTTGAGATCGCTATATTTACGCATTTAAGTATTTGTGTGATTCCTCCAGTCCCGTAGAGTTGACCTTCTGTAAGGTCTTTTTTTGTATGGCTTAACGTCCTTCCGACTAGAAACCAGTTAATGGCCAAAGTGATTTATCGATTAACCGCCACACAAGTTTACTGTTAGCCAAACAAATGGATCTTCGTTAAATATTATGGTTTCAATACAGAAGTTATGATGGCATGGATTTACAAATTAATAAAATCAAAGATATTTAGATTGCTTCTTGTTTAGCACTAATATTTTTTTTAAAAAGTCTCATAAATTGGTACTTTTATGATGGTTCGACAAAAGATCAAAATCGTCAACATCAGCAGCCTATAGAAATCCACTGCCGGACATAGGCCTCTTTTAATATAGGCCTATTTTCAGCAACTCACATCCAACTACTATCTGCCAGCTATCCTGCGATGAAAAGTTCACACACGTTGTCGAATGATGTTCACAATTTTCGCTTGGTGGCAGGCTACAACATCGGCTGCCGGCAGAAGTTACTACCCACCAGACAAAGTCTTGCCACCAAGCGATTCGCCGTGTTCCGGCGCGATTTCTGGTGAAGCCGTACGGAAAACGGATCTAAGCAGTTGTGTTGCGATGTGTGCCGGGTACAATGCGTCAAATGTTGTTGTGTCGGGAGTTTGGTCGTGGAGGATCTCCAGATTACTTTCCCTCTGGCGCAGTATCGTTGATCGTGTTGTTGGGTTTTACATTGCATCACCTCGCTCAACTGCCGTCTTCCTTCCTATTCACTCAGTTTTTTTGAGTGAATAGGCTCTTATTAAACTAGAGCGCTTTGCCATCAACGATTGCATCATTGCTTACTATGAGGCGGGATTGTGGTTAAGCACTAGTTTATGCCAATAAAAAAAAATCTAAAATACAGATTCGGTTCAACTAAATTCATAAGAACTTATTTGTGGTTTGTACCTTTATTAGTGGGTCATCGTCACACTACCACATTGTTGAAAGGTTAGTAGGTAGATATAAAATTAAGACTGCATGACTGAGTACAAATAAAAGCTTCTACATGTCAAATGCTCGCTAAATCCTTGGTGTAGTTCACGAGGGGAATGGTGCTGATAGCCGAAATATATGATATGCCTAATTCGGCTACAGACGCTAAACTCTTATATTTTAATAATTGAAATGGTTGCCTCATTTCATGCATGTACTAAGCTTTTGGAAATAAATTATTATTATTATATTCTGTTCTAGATTCCATCGTCTACCTATATTGAGGTCGGTTGCGTAACTACCCGTAACGACTATCAAAGATCTACAAATATCCGCCATTGCTTAACGTTTTTTTCGAAGCATGGAGAGAACTTGGTATGTGAATATAGGCACTCATCTACAGACTACTCGCAGTAAGCAAACCTTAACCTGATTGATTGAATTATTTCGTCTATTATTATTTAACCATGGGATCCGGCCATTTCATTTTAATTACCATAAGAATATGTTTACTAAGTATTCTTAAATTTTCATCATCGCCGGAAAAAGCAACTCTATTGGATATTCACGTTGACCTAGAAATATGAAAAGATAATACAGGCTCAGTCCTTTTTTGAGAACGTCAGATTATAGATTACCATACCGATCTAAAAAGACAAGAGGTGAGGCTAAGGCGTTTTCTATTCTAAGTTGGGTCTGATATAAAAAGATTTCAAGCTTATATTTTGAGAGGGTGTAGTATCGCATGGAGTATGATGACTAAAAAGACAATTATTCTAGTTCCTACAATCCTACTAATGGTATAAATGCGAAAGTTTGTGAGGATACAACATAATTTTTTGTATTCATATTAATTTATTTGCTTAAACATGGTATACAAAGGTGTTACAGTACAAAGGTAAGATCATACATGTTTTGTTTATATCTACAGCATATTCTAGGTTAATATTCTAGGTTGGTTTATATTCCAGGTATTTTTTTTTAATTTTCTTTTTATTAATTTATAAACCAGCGCTTGACCGCAATCCCGCCTGATGGTAAGCAGCGACGCAATCGTTGATGGTAAAGCGCACTAGTTTATTAAGAGCCTATTCACTCTAGCCTTGAAGACACTCAAATTGTAGTCCGACGGAAACACCGCCGCCGGCAGATTGTTCCAGTCCCTCGATGTACGCGGTATAAAGGACGAGGCGAAACGCTTCGTCCGGATCGTAGAGGTGTTAACAACATAAGGGTGGAAACTCACCGTACGACGGGTCGTCCGATGGTGGAACGGAGATGGGGGAATTAAATCGTGCAATTCCCTCGCACACTCCCCAAAATGTATCCTATAGAACACCGAAAGGCTGGCT
The DNA here is from genome assembly GCA_037179545.1 of Sesamia inferens. Classification (NCBI taxonomy): domain Eukaryota; kingdom Metazoa; phylum Arthropoda; class Insecta; order Lepidoptera; family Noctuidae; genus Sesamia; species Sesamia inferens. Next base: position 8,003,524 of record CM073929.1, on the reverse strand, counting down.
ACTCTACGCCTGTGCTCTAGGCTTTGGAGACCAACTCGAGTTAAATCAGAGTCACCAAACAGCCTCTTCGCACGCCTCTCCACTGAATCCAAAGTGGCCAGGTGACACTTAGCAGCACCAGCCCAAATGTGGCTGCAGTACTCCACACACGAACGGACCTGTGCTTTGTACAACATTAGAAGCTGCCCTGGTGTGAAGTACTGACGGACCTTTGCGATAACGCTAAGTTTTCTGGCAGCCACCTTGGCCTTGGACTCAATGAACCGCCCAAAGTTTAGGTTCGAGGAAATCTCAACACCCAAAAGCTGAAGGTGGTCGGTACACTCCAAGGATACATTCCGAAAAGTAGGAGCCAAGGTGAACGGGCTCCTTTTGGCGGTGAAAAAAGGTATTCCTTAATACTATAAAAATTAATGTCATTTGGCCATTTATACAAGTGAATCTTAAACAATCTGCTATTTAGTAATTTAATCTCACATGGTAGTTTATTATATAGTCGGACGGTCATAGCTAAGCAGCTTTTGCTATACTTAGCTGATCGAGGGATTTCCTCTAAAACAAGCCTAAATTGGTCTCGGTGATTTCTAGTGCTTACATCTGCCGCTGTTTTAAAAAGATTTTTGTATTTCCGGTTTGTATATGCAAAACCCGAAACACGTGTCCAGTATTTTTAAGTAAAGAATCTATGTACAAAATTTCTAAAAGTAATCATGATAAAACACAAAGTTATAAGCTTATTATGTTATTTGTTTGTCCCAACAAAAATATGGTCAATGCACCGCTCGCTCGCCCGCGTCTGGAGTAGCATGACGTGGACGGGGCCTGTCTCACTATGATCTACCGTCAGCTGTGTTTTGCGCTCGGTAACTGCACAACAACAATTTCTAAATGTATTTGAGAAAAAATATAAAATGGTGTAAAAATGATTGGAATCGATTCAGTTGCTTATTCTAAACAAACTATATTCAGGTTTGGTATAAATTAAAACTAACATTGGATGAATGTTTGTTATTTTTGTCTCCGAAAATTTAACCTAATATTTCCATAGGATCGAAATTTACGTGGGTAAAACTGTGGGCAGCTAGTTACTGAATTTATTAATAATAATAATAATAATAAATTCTTTATTCAAGTAACCATGACTCAAAAATGTTAGTAATACTTAAAACTATGTTAGTAACATTTCACAAATTAAATTACATTACAATATACAAACAAACAACTCACACGAGTTACCGCTGCTTCACCCCATGAGATACGGCACAACAACGATTCACGTATGAGCAGTCCAGACGCCCAGTAATCATACTCAGGACACTGTTGGAGCTGGCCCGCACCCTGCGCACCAGAGAGGCACACCTCTTCCGCATAGTAGCATAAAAGCAATCTATGTGTGCGTCAGCAAACATCCCCGATGCGCTACAGAAGCGAGGCAGCCCCACCAGTATCCTAAACGCATTATTATATTGAACGCGGAGAGCGCTGTACGACTTTTGAGTATATCTAGCCCAAAGGCTACACGTGTAGAAAGAGGTACAGTAAGCTCGGAAGAGTGTGATCTTCACCTGAAGGGAACAACGTGCAAACCTACGGGCCAGCATGTTCGCTCGAATCGACAACGCTCTCCGCTCCCGTTCAATGTCGTCATTGTCCTGGAGGTCGGGGGTCAATAAGTGGCCCAAATATTTAAATTTATACACTCTTTTTAAAGGCATTCCATTGAGTGCAACAGGTGGTATAACACCAGTGTTTTTTCCCCCAACCTCAAAAACCATGATTTCCGACTTTTTGGAATTATACGCCAGGCCATGCTGTTCTGCGTATCTTTCACAATGGGCCACAAGTTTTCTCAACCCACAGACCGACGCACTTAACAGCACCATATCATCTGCGTAACTAATATTATTGAGGCAGACACCATCCACATGGCAACCGACTCTGGTGCTGCTTAGCTCCTCAATCAGTTCATTCACATAAAGGTTAAAAAGCGTGGGCGAACTTAACCCCCCCTGCCTCACCCCGCACTCCAACCTATATGGTTCAGACAGCTCACCATTCCATCGCACATTGTTGACCTGGCCTCCATACCAATATTTAAAGATGTTAATGAGTTCTTTTGGCAGGTTAGTGTTTTCCAATTTTTGCCATAACTTATTGTATGAAACCAGATCAAATGCCCTGGAAAGGTCCAAAAAGCAGGCGTAAACGGGCGTCCCCCTCTGAGTATAATACGTGACCGTATGCTTAAGACTCAGCACTGCAGCCTCCGTTGACAGCCCAGAACGAAATCCGAACTGATTATCGTTAAGGCTGATGACAGAGTTCAACTGAGCATTAAGCATACTGTCAAACACCTTTGACATCACCGTGGCTAGTGAAATCGGTCTATAATTGCCACTGTCTGCGAGGTCCCCAGTTTTGTTTTTAACAACGGGGACAACAACTGTACGCGTCATCTCATCTGGCATATAACTATGATTCACACAAAAGCTGTACAACATAGCAAGGACTCTCGGCAGATGTGGACCCGCATATTGCAGGTGCTCAATGCTCAACCCATCGTGGCCAGGGGACTTGCCTCGCGTCATAGATTTTATAATTTTAGCTATCTCGGTAGCATGAATTTTAACCTGTATTTCCACTCCGGGTTGAGCATCCAACACCATACGTGACGGTCCTAGTGGCGATTTTACAAAAAACCGTTCTTTAAAAAGGTTGGCAATTTCTTTTGAATCACTCACGCCGTCAACGCTCACAGGCACACCCGCTTTACTGTGCAACCTATTAGTCTGCTTCCAAAAGCTTTTAAAATCGTGTTTAGCATGACATGACGCCAAGACATCCATTTTCAACTGATCTTTATGATCTTGACACCATTTGACACGTGACTTAAAGATTCTTCTACTTTCACGCATTTCAGTATACAAATTCCCAGACGTGGGCTTTCCATTCAGAGCCCACCGCAGAAATTGCTCCCGAGCATGCCTGTGAGCGTCGGCAACATGGGTATTCCATCCTACAATTCTTCTAGAGGTTCTGTTGCTATCAACCCTTCCCACTAGTGCTGCTTCGCTCAAGGCGCGTACAATTTGTAAATATAACATGTCAATTACTTTCCTGTGACTAGGGTTATTGACCTCCTCTCGATTTAATGAGAGAACACGACCTCATATTTTTTAACATTCTTTTGTGAATGAAATAAGTGAATTAAGGATAAATTAATAGACTTGGTTTTAACATTGTTTTATATGACTGGAACTTTAGTTTTATGGAAATAAAGTTCGAGTTAGAAAAAAACAGACCAATTTATCTAACGTAGGTACCATTCTATGTTATAGTAGTATTTTACCGTACTCTTTGCTGTCCTGCAATCGGGTTTTAAGGTCTCGAGTGATTTAGTTTGAATTAAGACAGTTCTTTGAATTTAGTACATATTCTCTTTTTTTTTTCTTTGCCAACTGAGCTGATGTCGACTATTCTGCCAGTGTCTAGTTTTCAATTTAATCTGCTGTCAAACTTTTATATGCCTCTGTCATGTTATTTGTCAACATCCAATCTTTCATTTTTCGGATCCATTCTTATTTTGATAACAGTACCAATCGCACTGTTACTTATTTATGATTTTTATTTTGGAAAAATTTATATAAATCTACGACTTTTTTTAAATTTGAACTACATTTCATAAAACATCAACCGCGGCCCACACGTCATAAAATTTTCTACATATTTGTAGAAAATTATGTGATTTGCTTAATATGATATTAAAATATAGTCTGATGGGTTACTATTAATGTTAAAACTATCATGGTTCCAGTATCAAACAAAGACGGAGTTGAATTAATAGCTCTTTTCTATTTTTCCAACTCGTTAATGATGGTTTAACTAGCGAAGTAACAGAGGTAGTTATATCGGAACCGAAATCGGAGTCGGAGTTTTTAAATTTGATTTCTTCGAAGTCGGAACCGGAGGCGGAGGCAGGGTCAGACGTGGTGGAAGGAGAGAGATTTTTTATTTTTAAACACAAAAAAAATAATTCAGTAAATTTTTTTCATTATGAAAATAAAATTGACATGTGCAAATGAAAAAGAAATTAAATGAAGTTATTTAAATTCCAATGTAGCATATTATATTACATTAAAAGCATTGAAACTAATTAAATCAAGTAAGTTGACTCCAAACGTAGGTAGTGAAAAATTAAAACAAATGTCTATAAGCTTTTAACAAGTGTAAAAATAATATAAATTGATGATAGATAGAGTGCATGTAGAATCAAGGGATTCCCCGCCCGATGTGTATGGTTCCGGTTCCGATATAAGTACCTCCGTTACATCCCTAGTATGGATCTGTTCATAACAGTCGACAGCCCGCTGTCGCTTCTATGTTATACTTTAACCTCCGATTTAAAAGTATCGGAACCGAAGTCGAAACCGAAGGTACGATATAAATCGGAAGTTCCGACTTAACGGAGTCGGAGTCGAAGCTCCGTAACATCCCTGGTTTTAACACATCATGGCCTGAGGACATCCTATCTTTGGGTCAGGGTTCCAGGTTGGTTACAAATGAAACCGCGGCCCTGGCGCACAGACAAGTGAAGGAACACGGATGGCTTTTAGTCAGTAAAAATCTGACATGCCCTTCCGCTCCGCAGAGAGCGAGAGAGGTCATTTGATAATTTCCCATCCAAAACAAAAAGGGCATTCACTACCTGCACTCAAGAACATGTCTACCCCAACAGGATATATGGACGAACAATCTTCGCAGAATGGCTAGTAGCAGCTAAATGAAAGTCCTCGGAAATCAAATTGAATGGCGAGCAATCCAGCAGTGGATGGCTACAGTCTAATGATAGAAAAATCTATCTTCGTCTGTTAAACAAGCTTGTAAAGTCTGGTAAGAATAGAAGAAATAATTGCGACTCATTTATGACAGTTGACATCTTAAAAGCCTCTGTATATTTGTAATTCAATTTATTGATACTGGGATACGATCTTAAGAAACAACTCGAAACGGTTATAATTATTGCTATGCACTCCACGCAGAGCAATGAAATACTCGGCAATTATGAAACACATTAGATTACCTGTAACTTGTATTCATGTACTTCGAGACGTTTCGTGCTCTTATTCCGTTGAGGTGTCTCGATATTGGTACGAGAATGTAATATTTCGACAAAAATTCTTCTTACTTATACAGTATGTTAAGAAAACCCTGTCCGACCCGTGAAGGTGTTGTTAGGTATCGATAACTGATTCTACTAATGGATACAAAACCGGGCTAAACTAAAAAAAAAATCCCCCTAAAAAAATAAATATTATTTCGCAAAAAGAGGTAACTTAATAAATGTGCGTTTACACCCTTCCGCGGGCGGCGGGCGACAGGGCACGCGGCACGTGGTCTCATCGCTATTCGCTCATTATAATACCGGTGTTGTCACTTTTTTTAAATTACCAAATTTTGGGGAAGTTGGAATTAATTCGCGGGAAAAAAAGATTATTTCAAAATTCATTTGTATGGGTACTATGATGATTGCGTAAAATTTTATATTATATTTGGTCATGTGTTTACATAACCTTTATTATCCTTATGGGTCGGACAGGGTTTTCTTAACATACTGTATAAAAGCTCTTTACTAATGTGGGTTAGGCTGTTTGATACAAAAATGACAATACCAAAACGCAACTCAGTCATAGCGCTCTGTATGCACTGTTTACATATATAACGTTATTTTTTGTTTATGAAAGAATCTATGTACAAAATTTCAAAAAAATGTCATGAAAAATCACAAATTTATGAGCTTGTTACCTTACTCAGTTGTCCCAACAAAAATATGGTCAACGCACCGCTTAGCCGCCCGTGTTTGTAGTGGTGTGGCGCGGGGGGCCTCCTAGTACTATGATCTACCGTCAGCTGTGTTGCGCGCTCGGTAAATACACTGCAACAATTTCTAAATGTGTTTTTGAATAAAACAAGTGCAGTTAGTAACTAAAGCTTACTTTCCTAGGCACCAATTTTCAAATCAATCTTCGCATTTATATAACTCTATTAACAAAATTCTTAAAATATATACAAAAACTAGGTACTTTGGAATGTAAACGGATGGTGACAGAGTGGCTAAAAACTCTAGACTATGAAGATACTGAAAATATGATTGTCCATATTATTAGGTAGTTTTGATGTTATTAATAGGTAGTAATATTTCATATATCAGATGTACGCTTGTTTGCATTGATATAAATATAAGAAAAAAAAATAATAATAATTAGAAAGTAAACAAATAAAAGCAAAAGTAAATGCAAATATAGGTGTGTCCATGTGTATATTAATACATATGTATATATGTATTAATATACACATGGACACACATCCATACAGACACACCATACACACAAACACTTACGCTTCCACACACACGTGCTTACTTTTAGTTTGCGCTCACATAGATTTAGTTCACACCTGTATTTCTTAATTATTGGATTCAATTTAATTAAATTTCTAAGAAACATGTAATCAAGTTAAGGGAGACCGGCCTCTTCTGGCACAAGTGTTTTCAAACTTAAAAGGGGAGGTCAACCTTAATTTTATTTGTACCAACTTAGTTTTTGAATAAAATATTTTTCGTATATAATTTTTTTTTTTATATAAATATAACATGGTGTAAAAGTGATTGGAATCGATTCAGTTGTTTACACATCATACACTACATGACTTCATACAAACATCTTCCAGGTAACCCTGGATGTATGGATTTTTGTTACTCTTTCACACAAAAATGACTGACAGGATTAGGACAGGACAGCATGAACTCAATGCAGAGAGGTCTGGCGGTACTTCACACCAAGGCAGCTTCTAATGTTGTACAATGCACAGATCCGTTCGTGTGTGGAGTACTGCAGCCACATTTGGGCTGGTGCTATAAAATGTCATCTGGCTAATTTAGATTCAGTGGAGAGGCGTGCGAAGAGGCTGATTGACGACCCAGATTTAACTCAAAACGGTCTCTAAAGCCTGGAGCACATGCGTAGAGGAGCCAGCCTTTAGGTGTTCTATGATGGATGGATTTTCACCATCGGACGGCCCGTCGTACGGCGAGTTTCCACCCTTACATTGTCCACCACTAAGATCCGGACGAAGCGTTTTGCCTACTTTACTTACTTACTGCCTTTTGGACTGGAACAATTTGCCGGACTATAATTTAAGTGTCTTCAATGCCAGAGTGGGCTCTTAATAAACTAGCGCGGTTTATCATCAGCGATTGCATCACTGCTCACCATCAGGCGGGATTGCAGTCATTAGTTTATAATTTATAACATAACAAAAAAAAGAGAAATTTGTTACATAGGTGGTTTATAACCAGTAGCAAAACACTTTTTATACCGGTATTTCTACGGAATCACGATTCATGTGAGTGAAGCCGCGTTGCGCAGCTAGAGTATCATAAAATCAAACAATCTGTTATATCATCCGATCGATCGCTCACAGAATATTCCTTCCAGTATTGGCTTCGGCTTCCCGTCCTGATTAATTTATCATGAGGCAATTAATTATGGAAGTGGAGAACATAAGTAGCTCATTACGTAAACTCAAGTCCCTCAAAAAGGAATTTATCACACGTACGTATATCCCATAATTACAAATATGACTTCTATTTGAATGATATTATTTTCATAACTGGGCTTATAATAATAGCTATGAAATTTGACAGACAATTTTCAGGTTCTAACCTAAAAAAGGGCGGGCCTGCTACATTAGATCCTCAATCGCATATGAAGTCTAAGAAACATCTAGTACTGAAATAAACCATTTTAAGCCTTACAGCAATTTTACTTCAAGCGTCATGGAAACACGAACTAACATTCTTTTATTTTATTTTTTTGTCTTATCTTCTTAGAGTATTGCGCCTACAATTTTCGCCCGGGTTTCTGGCAATTTAGATATTGGTGCCGCAATAGACAGGTACAAAAAGTTGACCCCATACAACTAGGGAAACAGGTCCAAGCAGACCTACCTAGACGTGTCAAAGCAGCATCTCAAATGAATAGCTGAGTCCACATCAGACGATCCAATTTTGGATCGGCGCTTCAAGATCCATGATCAAGAAGCGTCGACTATAGTCCGGTGATTCAGCTAGATTATTTTACATTAAGTTCAATGTAGTTCCCGCTGGATGCGGGAGGCACAAGACCGATCGTCGTGGAGTTCATTGTTTGGGCTGTATCCAGTATTGGACGTCTTTCGGCTGAAATGATGATGATGATGAAATTCAATTTAACACACACACGATATTAAATATACGCAAAATAATACAATAACATAGACTAAATAAGGTTCTGAGAAATAAATTTATACGGTTTAAAGAAATACATAAACTGGTAGGCTTATGGGGCCTACCTTTACAAGAAAACACCCGATCCTCACAATCACAAATCCAGAAAAATAACTGTCTATTCCAGGGTTACCTGAAAGCTGATCGTATAAAGTGTTATGGCCGACCATTGTATATTTTGTAGGGTATGATGTAAACAGTGCTTACAGAGCACTCAATGACCGCGGTGCATTTGGGCGTTGTCATAAACCTACAGCTGCAGCGCTTCGAATCTGCCGCTCCACGGAGCGTGCGCTCCTCCCAGCACCGCGTCTTTACCGACCGCGCGTTTGAATTTTGATCCTATCGCTCCCGATTAGATTGCTCTGGAAAGTCCAATGTAGACCGAGCTTATGCCCGTTTCGTGCGCTTCTATTTACTGTACTTGAAAAGCATCGGCTAACCTTTGGCGTCCTCGTAGTAAACGTGAACACATACGCGATTATAGCTGTCGGGTAGGTATGCAAGGCGCTAAAGATAAATAATACGAACAACGTCTGCCGCGCGATTGACGCTTCCGCGTCGCAGAGAGATCGCATAAGATTAGTTCAAACTTTAAAATATAGTTTACTAGTATTGTTTATATACTATTGTCATAAATTAAATGTTAAAATTATTTTTAACTCTTTGGTTTGATATTCTTTAAAAGCATGTTTTTTTTTGTTTTTTAAACTATATTTATTTTCAACTTTTTAGTTCGATATTCTTTTTTAAAATAATATACGGATAACACGAACGCTTAAGTGGTGGTCATTTGTTTTTAGAAAACTTTTCTTGATCTCCAACAGACAGAATAGCAAGTGCTAAAATTCGTAATGATTCGTTACTCAAGTAACTAAATCTAAATCTAAACTAAAAAATACTTTGCCTGCATAAATTAATGTAAGGTAAGGTTGAAAAATTTTGAGTTAGAGATGGACAAACCATCAAGCAAACATACAAGTGAAGCTAATAAAAATCATGTAAAAAGCGTTTTAGGAATCCTTAGACGCGATAATGTCGTTAATGCGTTTATTGACAAAACAAGATGTGGCGTAATCATTTCGACTACTCTCCAATAGCTTCAAATGTTTTCGTGCGTTTTCGCTTGTTGTATTGAAACGAAGCTTCTGCGCCTATTCTATATTGTATGAGTTCTACGCATTTGTGTCCCGTTGGCGTTGGTGTGATTGATTCAGTACGTTTATAAAAATAAATGCCATTCTATGGTTGTACATAACTTTGTTTGTACGATTCATTTTATATTTTATTATCAACAGCATCTGTAGAAGGATTTGATGAGAGTAGCAAAGAGAAAGGTTTCGATTGCATTCTCATTATTTAAGGTGTAAGCAGATTTTTTCACCATATTTGCACAGAGGGGTTTTGAAGTGCATTGGATTTTGAATTCTCGATGTTGAGCTTAGCGGTGAGAATCCGACAAGACGTATCCCAGCGCATCAATAAAGAACACTGTTGGATTTTCCACTACTTATCGGCGAGGCCAAAAAAACACCAAAATCTTAAAAATCTTTCTCATAGTGTGCTGTTGACTTTTTATAAGTATTTTAAAATCTACACCCTACATAATTGTGTAAAACACTGTTACTATAAATAGGGTATTTGACTAATAAAAACTATTTAGTCCGTCATTCGGATTATAGAAAAATATTGGATACGTATATTTTGTTTTATCAAATCAATAAAGATTGACAAATATAAAAGGCATCAAAGATCAGGAGTAGTGGCTGGTGACGTCACTGCTCGCTAAAAAGTGTAGCGTCCAGTAACGTCACACGAGTTTTCAACGCACTGTGTGGTCTTCTTTGTCTTTTTTGTTTATATGAAAAAAGAAACAAATACGTGCCTAGTATTTTTAAGAAATCTGACTGACGGACTAATTAGGTTTTTTTAGTCAAAATCCCTATTGTAATAATTTTATAGCATATTGATAATCCATTACTACGTATGCTTAGAAAAATGTGTCTATTTATAAATGTAAATTACGCAATGAATAACATAACACTGTCAAAATTAAAACCATTGCCACTGATAGTCTGTGATTCCATGCTGTTTTAATCTTTTTAACAGACTTCTAAAAGGAGGGGGTTCTCAATTTCGTCAGATTGTTTTGACGTGACAACGTCTTAAATTAGGTTGCGGCTGGGAGTCACTTATGAAAAAGTGTAACGCTCGGTAACGTTACGATGAGTCACCGATGTTTTAGTAAACAAAATATATTTCTATAGTTAAAATTTGTGCAATTCTTATTTTCATTCAATTCCTTGTTCCTATTGTGCAATTTAATTATATTCATATCAATAAATATTCTACCGAGAAAAAGACGTTGTCACGTAAAATCTTCGCCCGTAAAACCGACTTTACAGGCAACCATTTTTTTTTATATATATTTTCAGTGTAACCAGTGAAAATGTGCATCGTTAAATAAACACCATAATCGGTGAAAAAGTGAAAAATAAATAATTTCGGAAGTCGGTGTCAAAAACAAATATACAAAGACCAAAGACACCGACATCCGAAAACATGTAGTTATTTTCCACTGTAGTGTTTTTTTCGGAAGTAGGTTGTTTTTTTTTTATGTAAAAAATTTTGTTATAGGTTAGAAAAAGGTACTATTTTATTAGTAGGATGTTACCCTCGTTCTCAGTGTGGTTGGTCCTTAGTTAAATCAAAATAATTATAGTCAAAATCAGCCTTTAATGTTCCAACTACTGAGAGACAAGCCACCTCTGTATGAGAGGTAGTGGGAAAGAATACAGCATGCATTCACACTGCGGTTTGGTAGATGCCACACGTCTTCGAAATTGGGTTGTATCCTAAAAAATAATTTAATGTCCATCACATAGATTTAAAAAAAAATATTGAACACGTTTTTTTTTTTCTTTCATTCAAATACTTAGGAAGATATTTCTAAATAGGTATATATAAAAAGCAAAGCTTAATCTAATTGATCGACATCATGGTCAACGTTATGTTTAGAAATGTTGAAGTAAATAATACAATATCGGAGCCTATTAATACCACACTAATCTAAGTGGAATTATTACGATTCCAGCCATTTGAACATTCAGCAAAATTTGTTTATTTTACCGATTAACGGATCAGTTTTCGTCAGTAAAATAAACAAATTTAGCAGGAAAATATAAATCTTAATTACAGCAAAATATTCAACAACTCTTAAAAAAATACAAAAGGATTTAAATTAATATATTTTGCAATTTCAACTCCAATTACGGAAAATCGTATTACTTTATTTAATTAAATAAAATTATAATTAAAACGAAACTTGAAAAAACGTCGCATGATGGTGGATATTTTGATGAAAAATTAAATAGTCTCTTGAGATTTTTTCCGAAGTGTGTATAGCTTTGCTTTTCCCTATTAAACAGCTGTGCGTTCGTGAAAGTTAAGCTAAGAAAATATAATTGGACGGTATCCACTAATGATTGAGTAGCACGAGCTATGTGATTCTTCGATTGTACGGAATCTCTTCCGTACTATCGAAGATGCGATGCGCCAAATGTTGTTTTGTCGGGAGTTTGGTCGTGGAGGAGTGGTCGGCAGGCCAATCTCCCTCTGGCGCAGCATCGTTGGTCGTGTTGTTGGGTTTGAAATTGCGTTATCTCACTAAACTACGATTTTCCTTCCTATTCACTCAATCTTTTTATGTGAATAGGCTCCTAATAAACTAACACGCTTTACCACCAACGATTACATCACTGTTTACACTGATCACAGTTTCTAATTATGTTAAAAAAAAAGAAAACTAATAATTAAAAATAAAGAATTAAGCAATTTAAAAACAAATAAAATAAAATTTCAAATATTTAAAATCAAAAAATTAAAATCAAAGCATTTATTTCAAATAAACCAGTTACAGGCACTTTTGAATTGTCAGAAGGTCGGTCAGTCAGTAAGGTGAAGCTAGTCGCCCATTCCAAAGAGTAGGTACCTATGGAGAAGAACGGGCAAGAAACTCCATGGACACTCTTTTAAATTATCAAGCTATTGATACAAATATTTGATTACATCATTCATTTTGAAATCAATCGTGTGTGAACGATGCAGAAATATATTGTACGCTGAGAGCGTCCATTATAGAAAAAAAAAACAAAAATTCAGAATTTAAAATACGCCGTAGCAGCTAAGAGATGACCAGTCCCCTCTGACGGCGTCCGTTCACGAACATGACGTATGGATCAGCATCATTCAGCTCAACCATATTGAAGGGAACCTAATGACCCAACACACACGCCACCACCAGCGAGACATTTGAGTGAGCATGACATACTCTCAACAGCTATAGCACTATCAAGTCAATAAACGACTAACCCAACAAATAGATGCTTTACAGCAAGTAGATCGTGCTCACACGTGTTCCATGCAATTATACAATACTAGGAAATTGAATCTACACAATGCAAATAAAGTTTTGTCCAAGGTTCAGCAGCTCCAACGGTGTTCCCGAATGCTAATTTTAGCTCTTGTGTAGCTGCACCAGTGCCGAATACCCCTGTCAGCGATGCAATTCCGTAACGTACAATATGCCTGGCTACATAGTGTGTACTGGCTTTGAGTTAAAAAAAAAAAAAACAAACAATTGCAAATTTAAACTACAAGAGGAAAAATCAAAGAACAATCAGTGTAAGCATAGAAGTCGGACGCAGCTCAAGCCCAAGCCTTTTTGTCGTCAATATAATCTTTAACACTATAAAATGCTTTCTGACACAACTTACGTTTAATGAAGGATTTGAATTTATTCAGGCTCAGATCTTGAACCACCTCTGGAAGCCTATTGTAAAAATGTATACATTGGCATCTAAAAGAGCCACCTATTTTCTTGAGCCTTGTTGTAGGTACAATAAATTTGTGCTTGTTCCTAGTATTTATATTATGGACATCACTGTATGTTTTATACAATTTTATATTTTTATGAGCATACAAAAGATTTTCATAAATATATTGAGACGGCACGGTCAGTACATTAATTTCTTTAAATTTTTCTCTGAGAGAGTGTCTTGGACTTAATTTATAAATTGCACGAACAGCTCGTTTCTGCAAAACAAATATTGTCTGAATATCAGTGGCATTTCCCCACAACAGAATGCCGTACGACATTACGCTATGGAAATAGCCAAAGTACACTAAACGGGCCGTCTCAATATCAGTCAAATTACGAATTGTTCTAACTGCGTATGCAGCAGAACTTAGTTTTTTTGACAATATTTCTATATGGGGACCCCATTGAAGCTTAGCATCCAGAGTTATACCCAAGAACACTGTGCTGTCTTCAGATTCCAATTCTTCGCCCTTTATCAACACTTTAGTTTTCACCTGCCTAACGTGAGGTAGAGTAAACTTAATGCATTTGGTTTTTTCTCGTTTAAGAGTAAATTATTAACATTAAACCAGTGGAATACTTTGGAGATCGCGCTATTTACATCATCAGTGACCTGCTGCTGACGTTTAAGTTTAAATAAAAGTGAAGTGTCATCTGCAAACAACACTATATCGTGATTATCCTTTATGAGGTACGGCAGGTCATTAATGTAAATAAGAAACAAAAAGGGACCAAGAATTGACCCCTGTGGGACTCCCATTGTTACTAAAGATCCGGAAGATCTTTTTCCATTAACGTCAACGCTTTGAATCCTACCACTCAAGTAGGATGTAATAAGATCCAATGCAGAGTTCCTGATCCCGTAGTGGCGGAGTTTCCTGATTAACGTCTCGTGAAGAACGCAATTGAATGCCTTGGACAAATCACAGAAAATGCCCAAGGCATCGCATTTATCCTCCCATGCATTGTAGATATGATATAGAAGTTCAACACCGGCATCAGTAGTTGAACGACCCCTTGTAAAACCGAACTGTTTGCTATGTAATAATTTATGTTTATTAAAAAAACTTAGCATTTGGTTTAAAATTAATTTCTCAAAAATTTTACTAAAGGTAGGTAGTACAGAAATAGGTCTATAATTTGTGGGGTCTGATGTACTGCCTGATTTAAACAAAGGTATTATCTTACTATTTTTCATGAGATCAGGAAACTCTCCGCAGTCAATACAAGTATTAAAGATAACCGCTAGAGTGGGTGCCACAATATCAATAATAGACTTCGCAACTTCCACCGAATGACCCCATAGGTCAGCAGTCTTTTTTATATTGAGAGTGTGAAAGATTTTAATTATATTTTTACTGGTAACATATTCAAAATGAAATTCCGAATTACAAACATTAACATTTTCTTTAAGCAAAGAGCAACAGAAGGTGATGAGTTTAGGGATTTAGTAGTTAAAACTGGAATATCCGAAAAGAAATTTTCAAACACCTCAGCGACTTGCGAGTCTGATTTTATTATGTTGCCATTAACAGTCAGGCTATAGTCAGTATTTCTATCACTGGACCTTCCCGTTTCACTATTAATAATTTTCCAAGTCGTTTTAATTACATTACTACTGTTTTTTATCTTTGAACTCAAGTAACGTGACTTGGCCATATAGCAAACTTGTTTAAATAATTTTGAGTATTTTCTAACATACAAATTAAATTCAACAGTGTTAATATAAGTCCTCTCATTGTACAGTTCATAAAGCCGAGTTCTACTTTTATGAACACCTATGGTAGCCCAATCAGAAAAAGATCCATTACTCTTAATAGAGATAGTCTTGGGAACAAAGGTGGAATCAAATTGCTTACAATATATATTAAAAAAATTATCATAGAGATGATTAGGATCAGCATTAACATAACTGGATAAGACTGGCACCTTTATTGATGAGATTAAATCTAAAAAACTCCAAGCGGCTTTCAGTTTTGGGGTTAACAGTGATATCCTTTTTGGCCACTTTTTTACTATTGTTTGGAATAGTAATCCTTTGTCCGCAGTGATCAGAATCAAATAAACTTACAACTTCTTTGCGGTTTGGTATTATGTTAGTAAAAATATTATCTAGGCATGTGGCACAAGTAGGTGTTATTCTTGTGGACTCCAAAAATAGGTTTACAAGATTGTAGGACTGAAATAGACTTATAATTTTATTACAATAACCTGAGTTCTCTAATAAATTAACATTAAAATCACCGCAAACGATAATGGCTGTGTTCGAAACATAAATCTTGTGTAAAACTTCATCCATTACCTTTTCAAAGCAGTCATACAATCCTGAAGGGTGTCTGTACACACTTAATACAACAAAGCCCTCCTACTCTATACAGGCAATTTCAGCTGTTCGTTCAACAGACAGGCTCACAATGTCTTTAACTGTCCTATGTAGTTTCTGAATTAGTTTTAAATACCAGGTCACACAGAAAGTATTGCGACAAAAAGGTTTTATGCATGAGAAACTGGCCAGTTATAATTTAAATAAAAATATGATTATTTTTTATGATAAGTACGTTCCGTTTTTTTTTTGGCGGGAAAGTCAAGCTGAGTGTCACGCTCATTTTTCATCGGACTTTTAAAATTATTTATAGTGTTTTTTTACTAAATAAAAGTGCGTGATTTATGTAGTAAAAAGAAGTGCATTCAGTAAATAATTCATAAAGAACAGTGAAATATCGCAGCATAGTGGCCACACCGTGGCTTTGTCTCAAACCTCCATCGTAAGACGGAACACGCCGTCTTTTTCGACATGAACAATTCATTACGTGACATTGGCTAAACGCACAACCCGTGCGAAGCCATAAAAGAAAGAAAGAAGTACGTTCCAAATTCAAAACAGATCTTCCTCCACGTTTTTTGCGAACTAATTAAAATTATCGTGTCTCTTTGAAAAATGGATTTGCGTCGACACCATTTTCGCGCTATGGTTTTATACGATTTCAAATGTCGCCTGAAACCTGACGAACCGTACGATAGACTTTAAATGGCATTCATAGATGAAGGCCCTTCTAAGACAACCATGTATTGGTGGTATAATAAATTTAAGCGCGGTTGACTAAGTTTGGGGGATGAAGAAAGAAGTGGTCGCCCTTTGACGGCTGTTACAGAAGAAAACATACTAGCAATCAAAAGTTTGGTCTAATAGATGAATTACATACCAAAAAATTCAGCATAAACTGCAAATTGGACCAGGAAGCCTTCGCGATATTCTACAAGTGCATCTTCGGTTGCGGTGGATAGTTTCACGCTGGGTGCCGCACAATCTCACCGATGCTTAGAAGCAGGCATGGGTGAAATAGTGCCATGATATGATAGACAAATTTGAAGTAGGCTTGTCTCGGCGTGTTTTCGACATCGTTACATGTGATGAATCTTGGGTTTATCAATACAATCCAGAAACAAGTGGCAGTGGACGGTTTGGGTGTTTCAAAAGAAATCAACGCCAAACAAAGTGAAGCGATCTAGAAGCGGGGTTAAGATTTTGATCGCGAGCTTTTTCAGTTTGACTGGCTACTTAATGTCAATTCCTTCACGAAACCAAAGAAGCATTAACGCTGAATGGTGTACTACCAAGTGCTTGACAGAAGTTTTCTTATTATCGCAAAACTTTCTTTGTGTCCCATGTACTTCTGAATACAAAACGCTAAAATTAAATACAAAAAGAAAATAAAATTTTCGATTTCAAAAAATAAATAAACAAAATACAATTTATTCAGAAGAAATCTAATGGTAAAGGAAGTTCTTTGCCTAATAAGTGTCAATCTAAAGAGTGTTCAGCCTCCTTTGATTGTTATTCTATTATTGAAACTGAAAGCGTGACTTCTCACCTGAGGCAATTTTATTATTTTTAAATGGGGATGTCTTGCTCCCAATTTATTCTTTTATTTGTTCGAAATCATTACTTCTTATATAGGAAACAAGGGCGTTTACGTTAACAACAATAAAATACACATATTCTTTACCATCTATTATCTAACGTGTATATTTTTTTATTATTTAAGCTTGCATACACACATAACGTTGTAGTGAAAAAGTGATTTACATCAGTCACCTCGCATCAAGTTCAGAAAACCAGTATCAGGCACAAGTTGTCTGGCATTTTTGCTGAACTGGGCCTTTGAGGTGCAGCTGCGAGGCACATTTTACTGCTATTTTTAGCGGCTGCTCTCCTCATCTGAGTGGCGTGTGCGAACGCGTCACAACGTTAACTCGGCCATGTGATGGACGTTGGACTCCCCCGCCCTTCGCCCGTGCCGACGGGCGAAGGGCCGGGGATTATAATGGAGGCAGTAGGTCAGCCTCGGCCCTACGACGGCGACCCCTGCGCCGTCTCCGGGTAATTGCCGTAGCACCGGTGCTAGAACCAGAAAGGACCCGGGTTGTCCGGAAGGTGAGGGCACCACGTCCTTGGCCAATCCACTCCTCCATGACAGGTTTTACCGCCACGATCGTGGCGTGCCCTCTGCTGTATGTTTATTTTAGATGTATTGTGTGTCTTTAAGTCTGCGCTGAATAAATGTACTTTCTTTTAAAATCAAGTTTGAATTAGAATTAACATTAAAAAAAATAACAAAACAACAAATTAACTTTGAACTACGAATCAATAATAAACCTGTTATTTATATAATTAACCACGAGCCCTAATTTCATAGTGTTTTACTATACATGATACACAGTTTCAATGTAATGACTATGACACAGGTTCATACATGCTAAACTAATAACGTGGCTCTTTTAAAATGTTATATCTAATTACTTAGACTTCAAGAGCATGTCGGAAACAAACTAGTAGGCTTTCAAGTCTAGCAGACAAGTTTGACTAAGTGAACCAAGTTGACATACTTACAATGTAACTTAATGTTAATTAAAATTGCTTTTGACTAAGTATGTACAGGCCTCCTCTCATATAGAGAATAATAATAATAAAAATATACGGACAAATCACACAGATTGAGCTAGCCCCAAAGTAAGTTCGAGACTTGTGTTATGGGATACTAACTCAACTATACTATATTTATAATAAATACATATATAGATAAACATCCAAGACCCATGCCAATCAAGAAAAGATCGTTTTCGTTCGATCGATCGGGATCGAACCCGGGGCCTCCACGTCGCAGGCAGGCGTGTTGACCGCTGCGCCACGGAGGACGACAGAAGGATTAAGCGTAATCACCACGCTTGCTCAATGCGGGTTGGCGATTTCAGACTTAAAGTCCAGGTTCCATACTTCTCTGTATGAGAAGAGGCCTGTGCCCAACAGTGGACCGATAAAAAGGTTGATGATGATGATGATGATGGTGAGGATGTACACGAGTCGTATACTATCTGAGATGAGTAGGCATATAGGAGTGTAGAAGATAGTGTCAGAATGGTCAAACAGTGATCTCACAGTGATAGATTTTGACAAGTTTAGTATTCTGCTAACAAAATGGCGTCATTATGACTTTCCAGTGGTCAATCATTCACACTCCACTCCATATTAATAAATGTTCAAATTGAATTGTTTTTTTTTTTGAAAATAATTTCTACTAACAGGTTTTATAATAATGGCAATACGGCAATGTCATTCTATCACCATTCCATTACGAGACGATTGACTGATAATTATCGATCATTATGAATTTAGTAGATGAGGATCTTTTAGCACATTGACAATGGCATCGTGTTGGAATGAAAAATTTATAAAAATAGTAGACTAGGTCCCCAGGATGGTAAAGACGGTATGTAACCCAGGGAGTTAGCGTTCCATACATTTTGACAGTGTACCTAGATTAGGTATTGTACTTTTTGGAACGAAATAGTTGATATATTTTTGATAACTGGTGAAAATATCTTCTCTAGAGAGTCAATGAACGTTGATGTGCACCAAAAACGCCCTGACCGCGAAGTTATTGCACCTGTCTATGATACACAAGCGTAGGTTTTATAAGGTCGTAGCTTCTGCCCTCTGCTTCGACCGCAGGTGTGTTGGAAAACATCTCAGGAAAACGTGCTATGTGACGATATTTGTTTATATGGGCAAAGCATGCAGGTAGTTCTGTTTTACGAGGTATTTTTCTCCGATTTGCTAGACAAAGGTTGTAATAGCTCAGCTAAAATAATAAATAATAATTCATACAGAATTCATCAGTCATTTAGTGGCTACTTGCTCTTAAATACAACCTTGTGGAATCAGAGGTTATGTGCTATAGTTATACCCGACCCAGTACTCGAAAATGGCAATATCACGTTTTACTGGGATCGATCCATTATCACTGATAGGACTATTGTTGCCAATAAGCCTGATATAGTGATGGTGGAGCGATCAGAGCGGAGTACTATGGTTGTCGACATAACTATCCCACATGATGAGAACCTCGTGAAAGCCGAGAAAGATAAACAAATCAAGTATCTTGACTTGGCTCGCGAGCCAAGTCAAGATACTTGATTTGTTTATCTTTCGGCAACCATTGAACCGATAGTCGTGACAGCCAATGGTTTAATAGCCAACAGCCTCGACCAACACCTCAGGAGGCTCTCATTAGGCAAAAGAATCTATAGTTTGATTCAGAAAACGGTACTTCTGGGCACGGCTCGCATTGTTAGGAGGTTCGTCTCTCTGGAGCCCTGACCGCTGTAGCTTGGACCCTGTTCCCGATACCGGAGGGCTACTATTTTTTATATTTTAAAATGTTTCATTTCTGTTTCTATACGTTAATATCTCAAAATGTAATTTATATGTAAATATGTTGAAATAAAGGAAATAAATAATAATAATCTTGAATATGATAATACACATGATTCTACATAAGAGCAGATGTACAACAAACATATGTAGAAATATCTACTCGAAAATATAAACATCATGTCAACTTGTCTCCTAAACTAGGTATTCTTGTAGCTTACGAGAGAGAAAATTTATGATGTAAGCATAAATTATAGCCAATAACCTTCCCATATAATGTAGCTTTCTAAGAGTTAAAATATTTTCAGAATTGGATCAGTAATCCGAAGATTACCCCCTACATACATGCAAAGAAGCAAATTTTATCTCTCTATAATATTAATGAAGATGAAAAATTTAAACTCTCGGGGGCTCATGATAATGTACTGAATTGATGGTAACACGTTGCGCATTTATGTCCCTGCTACCCTGTATTGGTAATAGCGTTATTTCAATTTGAAGAAATATCAACGGTATATCAATGTAAAATAAATTAACTACAGAATGTAGTATTGAAGAAGTCGACAAGACCCGCATTAAATCTTGCTGAAGACCCTAGAGCAAGATTAACCCGACACTACACTGAAGATATCCCGGACGTCAGCCTGCAGGAGATTCGATTGGCTCTGAAACAGCTTAAAAACAACAAGGCGCCAGGCGATGACGGAATAACGGCAGAGCTACTGAAGGCGGGTGGAGAACCGATCCTTAGGGCCCTTCAGAAGTTATTTAATTCCGTCATAGATAAGGGAAAAACGCCACAGGCATGGCACAGAAGTGTGGTGGTACTCTTTTTCAAAAAGGGTGACAACACCCTTTTGAAAAACTACAGACCCATCTCACTTCTGAGTCATGTTTATAAGTTGTTTTCAAGAGTCCTCACAAATCGTCTCGCCTGCAGGTTTGACGACTTCCAGCCGCCCGAACAAGCCGGTTTCCGAAAAGGCTACAGCACAGTAGACCACATACATACGCTGCGGCAGGTTATACAGAAGGCCGAGGAGTATAACCTACCCCTTTGCTTGGCGTTTGTGGACTACGAAAAAGCCTTTGATTCGATCGAGACCTGGGCTGTACTGCAGTCTCTCCAGCGGTGCCAAGTAGACTATCGATATATTGAAGCGCTGAAGGGTTTGTACGAAAACGCCACCATGTCAGTCCGAATACAGGACCAGACCTCGAAACCAATACCTTTGCAGCGTGGTGTCAGACAGGGAGATGTTATCTCTCCGAAACTGTTCACCGCTGCATTGGAGGATGTCTTCAAGGTTCTGGACTGGAAAGGACTGGGCATCAACATCAATGGCGAGTACATGACACACCTTCGGTTTGCTGATGATATCGTAGTCATGGCTGAGACCGCGGAGGACCTGAGTACAATGCTCGAAGACCTCAGTAGGGCCTCCAAGCGAGTCGGTCTTAAAATGAACATGGGTAAGACGAAAGTCATGTCTAATGCCCATGTTGTACCGACTCCTATAAAGATTGGAGACTCTGTTCTCGAAGTTGTTGACAGCTACGTGTACCTGGGACAAACTATCCAGTTAGGAAGGTCCAACTTCGAGAAAGAGGTCAATCGTCGAATCCAACTCGGCTGGGCTGCTTTCGGGAAGCTACGTAGAATCTTCTCGTCCGAAATACCGCAGTGTCTCAAGACAAAAGTCTTCGACCAGTGTGTGTTGCCAGTGATGACTTATGGAATTGAGACGTGGTCGCTAACAATGGGCCTTATAAGAAGGCTCAAAGTCGCTCAAAGGGCAATGGAGAGGGCTATGCTTGGGGTTTCACTGCGCGATCGAATCAGGAATGAGGAGATCCGCAGAAGAACGAGAGTAACCGACATAGCCCGAAGAATTGCAACACTGAAGTGGCAATGGGCTGGACACATTGCCCGTAGGACCGATGCCCGATGGGGCCGACGGGTTCTCGAGTGGCGACCACGCACCGGAAGACGTAGCGTGGGTAGGCCCCCGACAAGGTGGACCGACGACCTGGTGAAGGTCGCGGGAAACCGCTGGATGCGGGAGGCGCAGGACCGGTCGTCGTGGAGAACCTTGGGGGAGGCCTATGTCCAGCAGTGGACGTCTTTCGGCTGAAATGATGATGATGAACTTTATTTGTTTTGAAATTATAGTTAGTTTTCAACAAACTCTTATTAGTTTTATTTTAAAGCAAATACGTCGCAAGAGACCTGTCATATTGATAAAATATTCTCACTTGGATGGCAATCACTTAGTCGTATGTTATTACTTACCCGTCATAGTAGATGCGACTCAGTCTAGGAAAAGACACTAGATAAACTTCTTTACTAGGCTGCATCCGTCTAGCCTCTGCCTCCTAGTAATCAAGCCAAAATTATGAATTCCGTACTTAGAGGATCTAAGTTTTATTACACAACTCACTCAAAACTCGAGCTTTACTTAAATCTCGTATGAATCCATTTGATTGGTTGAAACTAGTTTTAAGTAATGCTTAAATCCTATGTAAGATTCTGTAATACGGTTCTTAGAGAAAAAAACTTTCACTAAGGACGGAATAAATAATTTTGCCTTAAGTTACGGGCGTTTCCTACTTCGTATTACTTTTGGAGAAAAGATTAGTTCCGGATCCGAGCTAAGAGTTAATGATGTCACCTTTGACAGCGGCCCTTACTCTCGATATGTTTTTTTCTCGTCTGAAAAGGTTAATGAAACGGGAGTATAATTCATTCCGACGTATCGATGGATGGACCCATGGGTGTACCGATGGGGGGGGGGGGGCAAAGGGGGAATTGGGGCAGCTGCCCCTCCTGGAAATCTCGAAGAACATATTTTATCTCTAACTTTTAAATAAACGACGTAGTAGACACTGCAAAAATGTACCCGGGTGTAATTGCCAAAAAACTATATCCGACTATAGCGCCCCGAGGCCGAACTTGCCCACCTCTAGGCCTGACTTGCCCCCCTAGGTCAGAAGCTGGGTACGCGCATGTGATGGACCTATATCTTGACTTAGAGAGTGGGCAGCATTGAGGGGAAAACATGGCGCGTTAATAAGTCCAAAGTCCGCCACGAAGTATGGCGTTCATTAAAATTGTATCAATGCTTTTCCTTTTTTGCATAGAAGGGGGCCCTTGCTATTCAGTTCGACAATTACACAGGCTGATAATGAATGACAAGGTGTAGACGACAGCACATCAAGCTTCTACAATCTGTCCGCTTACTTTATTAGATTTTCAACTTTATCACTAAAGCATTAAGGCTCAAGGTTGATTAGGAATATTTGACAGTTTCCGTTAGCTTGTCGTGCTGTCATCCGTACAACAAATCAGCATATTTTATATGTGTATTTGTGAATGTTAACGAATTGAATGATTCTTTCTTGCATCATTCGTATTGGTGCCGATAAGCTTTTGAATGGAGAATCTTTTCACGACAATAATTATCAAGAATCAGATGATTCAAGGCAATGATAATTTTGAGAACAAAGAAAAAAAGGCGTGTGGCACTCGGAGACTGTCGCGGTAAAGCTATTGCATAGCCTTTTTTTTATCAACTATAACTTGCAATTATAATTATTTATTTATTTTATTTATACAGTAATTTTTCCTTTGTTTTTTTTTCTTTGATATCAATTCAAGTTTTCTTTCTGTTTTGTAATTTATTTATTTTTTACCAGCAACGTCATCAAAAGAGTGCGAAAAATGGTGACGATTAAGCGACTAAACTATATTCAATGTTTTCTGTTCGACTTTGATAAAGAGAGAAAGAAGCTAAGCAATAGCTTAAAAAGGACGTCATGTTCGTTATCACACCCATGTCAGAATGTCATGAAATATGATGTCGGCCATCTTGGATTTCAAAAATGAAATCATTTTCGTGATCACCACCCTAAGTTTTGGCGGGAAAGTCAAGCTGAGTGTCACGCTCGTTTTTCATTGGACTTTTAAAATTATTTATAGTGTTGTTTACTAAATAAAAGTGCGTGATTTATGTAGTAAAAAGTGCATTTAGTAAATAGTTCATAAAGAACAGTGAAATATCGCTGCATAGTGGCCACATCATGACTTTGTCCCAAACCTCACTCGTAAGACGGGTCACGCGGCCGTCTTTTTCGACATGAATAATTCATAATTACGTGGCATTGGCTAAATGCACAAACCGTGCGAAGCCAAAAAATAAAGAAATAAAGAAAAAACCCATGAAATCTATTATATTAACACTCGAGTCAGTAAGCATGTAAAATGAGAAAACTAACATAGAACGATCCGTGTGAGAACTAAACGATCACTATTACACAACAACACTGATACCTTTGAGAAAGCGGACTTCCTCTACAATAGGGCAATTCCTCCGTAAGGTCTGTCTATGCTATTACTTATAATCTCTGTCATTGTGTGCTGTTTCGGTGCAATCGCAAGACTGGCCGGGCACTGAGGGGCAGGCAAGACAGCTATAGTATCCTTATGACTCCACCAACTGGTATTTCGTTGACTCGGAAACGGCGCACAGGGAGCACCACGAAATATACTCAAAGACTCCGAGGTTCTTTTTCAATATACCCCACTGTTTTGTCGTGGTGGCCTAGTGGTTAAAACACCAGCCTCTCAAGTATGAGTGCGCGGGTTCGATTCCAGGTCAAGCAAGTACCAATGTAACTTTTCTAAAGTTATATGTACTTTCTAAGTATATCTTGGACATCAATAACTGAAGGTGAAGGAAAACATCTTGAGGAAACCTGGACTTTATAAGTCTGAAATCGCCAACCCGCAATGAGTAAGCTTGGTGATTACGCTCAATCCTTCTCTGTATGAGAGGAGATCTGTGCCCAGCAGTGGGACGATAAAAAGGTTGTTGATGATGAACGGCGTCGGTGTCGAATTATTTGTTATCAATTTAATATTTTCGAGCTGATCTTTAGTAACATAATCACTTCTGATTGCGTTAACATCTGACCGTAGAATTAATAAATCCTTCATCAACTCCTTTACGTACGTTCTACGTAGTCAAAGCAAACTGGTGGCAATTTGTGAAGGTCATATGCCACAAAAACTGGGATTGTTCGGGATCCGTGATTTTAAACACCGTAATCGTATATTTTAGGTCTTTCTGCTTTTTGTTCTTACGCCTCGATACATGTTTTTGTCTTGTCTTCGTAGAAACAAACAATAATTTTTTTGCCTCATCAATGTCTTCCTCAGAAAAAGCCGACGAGCATATTTTTATTAAACTTTCGTGGTTACGTTTCGGAGATAACAATATTACAACTCGTACACTTAAAGGTACTCGTATTAACATTGTTCACCGACATCTTTCTGTAATATTTTATTTAATAAAAACTTCAACTTCAACTCTTGATCTGGTTCCTGTGGATAGATACCACAATTTTGCCAATAACACGTGTAACAAATTATAGAAATTCTTTAAAAAAATATTTCACAATAATGGCGGATATCGCCAATAACAGTTGAAAAAACGGCCGCGTGAGCACTTTTTACTCTATAAAATCACGCGCTTTTATTTAGTAAACAACACTATAAATAATTTAAAAGTCCAATGAAAAATTAGCGTGACATTCATCTTAGCTTTTCCGTTAAAAAAAAAACTATTTTATAAAAACGCTACTAAATTAATTTGAATAAAAGTACTTAATAATTAATTATATGAAAAGATTTTAAGGTAGCCATGACAACGTCGATGACGTCTATGACATATCTCTATAGAAGACCTATTTCAGAGAGAAAATTAATCGCAAGTTTAGCACATCGCGACTATCAGTAACATGGCAAGTGTGTAG
Source organism: Sesamia inferens (assembly GCA_037179545.1). Classification (NCBI taxonomy): domain Eukaryota; kingdom Metazoa; phylum Arthropoda; class Insecta; order Lepidoptera; family Noctuidae; genus Sesamia; species Sesamia inferens. Next base: position 7,977,796 of record CM073929.1, on the reverse strand, counting down.
AACTGAGTTCGCGCCCTGCAATATGCGTGCTCTTTTTGAAAATCTATAAATTGTTTTCAAAAGATGTAGTCGCACGCACACAAACATACCGTGCCGAAGACTGCCGAACTGAAACGACGTTAGACGATGTACGGCCTTCAAGCCACACCTCCGTGCCCGTCGGAGTGGGGAGCGTGAGGTTTTTTCGTTACGGAATTTCTGGTTTCGTTCCCCGCGCTCAAGGCCCGCGATAGAAGCTATGCAATAGCTTAAAAATTATGAACTGTTTTGTATATATACTCACACTTATTTGCGTTCATTCCTACAGGTCAGAACAGGCATCCCATTACAGTTAGGTGATGTTCTGATTCCTCCATGTGGTACCGAGCTTAGAATAGTACCAACCCATATCCTCTCGTGTCGCAAGAAGCGAATAAGGGAACTCTTAGCAGGGAAGGGGGCAGCAGCGCTTCTTCTGTGGAATATCAAATTACTGCGATGCCTAACCCGTTTGCCAAGCGTGGGGATTATGGCAAACAAGCTTCCCATTGACATTCGAAACTTACCAATTAAACGATTTAAAAACTATATAAAGGCCAAACTTTGCAAAAAGGGGTATTACAAAATCACAGATTATTTAGAAGACATAACAGCTTGGGACTGAGCTGCTCGCTCTGTTAAGCATTGTTATTAAGCAATATGCGTAATTATAAGGTAAATTATTGTAAACATTTTCATTTTTAATGTATGGACTTGAAACAGACGATGATCCCTGAGTTCGTTTCGGCTATTTCTTCTCAGAGGTAGTCAGTTAGGAAATGCCGGCTTCATCTAGTTTAAAAAAGAAAAGAACATATGACGTGTAAACGTGATCGGTGATCCTACTTGCTTAATAAACGATTTCATTTTATTTCATTTCCCCCCGATTGTAAAGGAAAACCTTGGGGGAAGCCTTTGTCCAACAATCAAATCAAATAAAATTAAAAGTCATTTATTTAAATTGGGCTGAGAATCAACACTTTTTGAACATCAATACGTCAATACATAACGTCCCCCCAAAACGCCCGTGCTTCGCCACTTCCTAGTGCTTTCGCTCGGACGAAGTATCGGAACAAACTCCCCACCATCACAGCTGTCTGTGTATGTGGACAGTGGACTTCTATAGGTTGAAGAAGAAGAAGACCATCCTCATAAAACTATTTACTATTCCTATTCCTTCTCTGTACATGCTGTAAGATTGTGGAACTCACTCCCGCCTAACATTCGTGATTTAAACACTATTTCTAATTTTAAACGTCGATTAAAAGAACATTACCTTTCCTCTATATTATTTATACATATTTATATATTTTAGTATTATGTATTTATTTAAGTAGTATACTTATTTTTGCTTTTATTGGTTTAGCTTATATAATTATTTTAGGTTTATGTTTAGGTATATTTAATATTATTACTTTCATAGTTATCATATTCTTATTTTATTTCCTCCTTGTTCTTACATACTATTGTCTACATTTCTGTTTTACTTCTCCTTTCGCAGGTCTGCTGTCACCTTTGTACTCAGATCTTAATTTTGTCATATCTTTATGTATTTTAGTGTGTGTACATAAATAATATAATAAATAAATAAATAAATAAGATGTTCTGATTATATTTCAGCTACCCGGTCTATTTCAAATTCACATAAGTCCAGTTGTCTCTGTTCGTCCTCATTAAAATTATACCTTCATCACCACATTTATATACTTATATACTTCACTTTTCACCTACACTAATCAGTCATCTGTTTTTATACTGTAAATACTTTATTTTGATAAATTTTGTTACCCACAAACAGCTAGATTTGAAACAAACTATGCCAAACTGTATGATCACATATAGTTTTTTTTTTAAATTTATTAGATTTTAGTTTTCTTGTCGTTATATGACATTTGTCCCTATATTTGTCCGATTATGTAGAACTTAATTAAAACTGACGTGGCTGAACTATAGGTGCCTACTCCTCTGCCTAACCTTTTGAGAAGGATAGGTGTAATGATGTGTGTAACTTTTATTTAAAACAAAAACGAGGTTTAAAAGTCAAGAACCTATATAAAACAATTTGTCGCCGTCATAAGGTTGATTGATAAAATAATAATTTATGAGGTCATCATTTTACTTAGTAGTCCTAGCAGTGGGCGATTTCAGACTCATTTTTCCTTTGACGTACTATTCCCGGTTCCGTGCGTCCTTCCAGGTATTTCTCACCGCTTTGACGTTATAATCAACTCAACGCTCTTGGACGGACTTCTTTTCTTAGGTCCAACCTGGGTCTTTCGTTTTATCGTCTCTCAATTATGTACATTTTTAAAACTATCAATGCTAACTATTACCAGTCTGAAAAACTATAAAAAGAAATTTGGTTGGCAGCACCAACCACTGAAGATCCCACCACATTTTTATTTTAACACCAACTACCACCCGATTCACACAAAATTCCACCCAATCACCAAACCAACGTTAAACTATACAGGAAAAACCTTTAACCCTGACAGCTAACAAATTGATAAGAAACGATACCGCTTTGTTGTGGCAAGTCGACGTGTTAACAACAAAGACTTTAATTAATCACTGTATAGCAGGTATAGCAGTTTACCGGCTTATTGTCACTTCATATACGGTACAATGTCCCGGAATTAATTTTCTGTTAAGTATGTAAAGGTAAAAAGACCACACCTACGTACAAAAGTATTTTTGCCAATTGATTTTGCTGATAAATATACCACACAATTTTTCGCTATCAATTACCATTTTTTGTTGCATTTGATTTATATTACAAGGCCCTTCCCGAAGGCGACGTCTATACATTCTATACTGAACACTGATAAAGTTTTAGCAGCAGTAAAAGTATTGCAGGAAAATGAATGAATGAATTTATGAAATGTACCGATCCTAGCGTGGTTAAACCAGACTCGATTAATCAAATGAACCCCATATTTTGCACTAGTTTCTGTAGTATCATGTCACGTGAGAGATACACGGAGACTATTGCATATCAAAAAATAGACCGAGACAGGCGCGATAAATCAAATCAAATCAAATCATTTCATTTGTTAACACAAGTAAATATTTACAGATCTTACATAGAAATAACGCACTGTGTTATGCCAGAAATATAGTGTTCATGTGACTCATTATAACAAAATTTTAATCACTACGAATATATATTTTTAGAAATCATGCACAATTACTATTTCCATTTAAAATGACAGACCCAGATGAGGAACAATTTCTTTATAATTTAATGTCAATAAATCTAAGTCAGAATAATCGAAATCATCAATATAAAATCATGCATAATTACTATTTAAATTAAAATGTCAGACCCAAATGAGGAACTATTTCTTATTACATAAATGTCAAAAAAAAAAAAGGCGTGTGGCACTCGGAGACTGCCGCGGTAAAGCTATTGCATAGCCTTTTTTTTATCAACTATAACTTGCAATTATAATTATTTATTTATTTTATTTATACAGTAATTTTTCCTTTGTTTTTTTTTTCTTTAATATCAATTCAAGTTTTCTTTCTGTTTTGTAATTTATTTATTTTTTACCAGCAACGTCATCAAAAGAGTGCGAAAAATGGTGACGATTAAGCGACTAAACTATATTCAATGTTTTCTGTTCGACTTTGATAAAGAGATAGAAAGAAGCTAAGCAATAGCTTAAAAATGACGTCATGTTCGTTATCACACCCATGTCAGAATGTCATGAAATATGATGTCGGCCATCTTGGATTTCAAAAATGAAATCATTTTCGTGATCAGCACCCTGAGTTTTGGCGGGAAAGTCAAGCTGAGTGGACTTTTAAAATTATTTATAGTGTTGTTTACTAAATAAAAGTGCGTGATTTATGTAGTAAAAAGTACATTTAGTAAATAGTTCATAAAGAACAGTGAAATATCGCTGCATAGTGGCCACATCATGACTTTGTCCCAAAACTCACTCGTAAGACGGGTCACGCGGCCGTCTTTTTCGACATGAATAATTCATAATTACGTGGCATTGGCTAAATGTACAAACCGTGCGAAGCCAAAAAATAAAGAAATAAAGAAAAAACCCATGAAATCTATTATATTATCACTCGAGTCAGTAAGCATGTAAAATGAAAAAACTAACATAGAACGATCCGTGTGAGAACTAAACGATCACTATTACACAACAACACTGATACCTTTGAGAAAGCAGACTTCCTCTACAATAGGGCAATTCCTCCGTAAGGTCTGTCTATGCTATTACTTATAATCTCTGTCATTGTGTGCTGTTTCGGTGCAATCGCAAGACCGGCCGGGCACTGAGGGGCAGGCAAGACAGCTATAGTATCCTTATGACTCCACCAACTGGTATTTCGTTGACTCGGAAACGGCGCACAGGGAGCACCACGAAATATACTCAAAGACTCCGAGGTTCATTTTCAATATACCCCACTGTTTTGTCGTGGTGGCCTAGTGGTTAAAACACCAGCCTCTCAAGTAGTGAGTGCGCGGGTTCGATTCCAGGTCAGGCAAGTACCAATGTAACTTTTCTAAAGTTAGATGTACTTTCTAAGTATATCTTGGACACCAATGACTGAAGGCGAAGGAAAACATCTTGAGGAAACCTGGGCTTTATAAGTCTGAAATCGCCAACCCGCATTGAGCAAGCGTGGTGATTACGCTCAATCCTTCTCTGTATGAGAGGAGATCTGTGCCCAGCAGTGGGACGATAAAAAGGTTGTTGATGATGAACGGCGTCGGTGTCGAATTATTTGTTATCATTTTAATATTTTCGAGCTGATCTTTAGTAACATAATCACTTCTGATTGCGTTAACATCTGACCGTAGAATTAATAAATCCTTCATCAACTTCTTTACGTACGTTCTACGTAGTCAAAGCAAACTGGTGGCAATTTGTGAAGGTCATATGCCACAAAAACTGGGATTGTTCGGGATCCGTGATTTTAAACACCGTAATCGTATATTTTAGGTCTTTCTGCTTTTTGTTCTTACGCCTCGATACATGTTTTTGTCTTGTCTTCGTAGAAACAAACAATAACTTTTTTGCCTCATCAATGTCTTCCTCAGAAAAAGCCGACGAGCATATTTTTATTAAACTTTCGTTGTTTCGTTTCGGAGATAACAATATTACAACTCGTACACTTAAATGTACTCGTATTAACATTGTTCACCGACATCTTTCTGTAATATTTTATTTAATAAAAACTTCAACTTCAACTCTTGATCTGGTTCCTGTGGATAGATACTACAATTTTGCCAATAACACGTGTAACAAATTATAGAAATTCTTTAACCCGCCAGTACTCGCGCTTCATTTTGGGACACCAACAGTCGCGTCCGGGTCGATAAGACCCAGATATTATATAGATGATTTAAATGACAAGGCATATATTTTTTTATAAAAAAATGTATTTATTATAAATTTGACACTAAAACAAGTAATGTAATTTAACATTTTAATTTGTTTTACTGGAACAATCAACTTTATCTATACTATTAAAAATGTGCTAGAAAAAAGGTACTTTTATCATAGCAGTTTAGAAAACTTAGGTAATTATTTATTTTTATCAATAATCAACAACTATAATTATTTTTTTATAACAGTATATGAGTATCTTTGTATGAAAAAAAAACTTATAAGCAATTAGACAATCTTAGAATTATCACAATCAGCCTCAAAAGTATCACAAAAAAAGTCCTATAAAATTATCAATCTTAGAATTAGACAAATATTTGGTATGTTTTTTACACTCTAATTAATCTTTTTGTTTGCAATTTTCACATACAAACATTGTATGATCTCGGCAAATAAATACCTGACAGAAATGGCACTGAGTCTTGGTCTTCCTATCCTTCTTAGGGGGACAGAGTGTACATCGACCACGAACATTACTGGACACCTCTGATGGTTGAGATCTTTCTGGGATTTCTTGTTTCCCAAGTATTTGAGACATCTTGCTACGGATGAGCCTAGGTAAAGTAGTGATGGAAGACCTTTTTTCAATTTGTGGCATCACCAAACCCAGAGCTAAATCTTTTAGAAAGTGTCTTCGTTCAACAGTTTCTTTTTGCAAGCGTGTCATGTTCGCATTATAAATTACATACGCATTTATTGCTCCTACATTCATAAGTCCAAAAAATATGGTGAGGGGCCATCTTTTGCTTACTCTTGATACAGAATATGTGCCACACATTTCGTCTACAACATCTACACCACATTTATGCATGTTGTAATCCGTTATCATTTTTGGTTTAAGTTTGTCACCCGTTTCTGGATCAATCATTGCATCATGATGCATCGTTGAAACGAGAAGCACAACTTTTCCTTTCTTTGGGGCGTACGACAATAAAGTACAATTAGGTTGAAATCCAAAATATGTTGATTTTAATTCGCGTCCTTTTGTTGAAGTAAAAACAGGTGGTATTTCGGGTTTATTTTTTCGAAGAGTACCTAAAACTGTAAGGCCATAGTTTTCATACAATTCTGTGATCAAAGGAAAACTTGTGAACCAATTGTCCATAACAACATTGCGATGAGAATCTTTGATTGACTCCACCATACGTTTGACGAGATCTAAAGGCTTATTACTGACATCAAATGGACCAGCATTTTGTTTTCCAGCATAGATTTCCATTTCAGCTGTATAATAGGTCCTCGAGTCAGCCATAACAAATATTTTTATCCCATACCTTGCCGGTTTATTTGGCATGTACTGTCTGAATGGACAGCGTCCACGGAACGGTTCAAGTTTTTCATCAATTGTAACTGTATCACCCAAAGAATAATGCTTCTTTATTCTTGTAACAAAACTCGTAAAAAAATCCCTTATTGCAGCTAATTTATCACTCTGCCGTCTTTGTTCACGAGTATTTATGTCATCAAATCTAAGACATCGAAGCAAGAAGTGAAATCGTTGGCGAGACATAGTAGCTATACAAATGTCCGATCCGGTACCGTCTGTGGCCCAAAAATCTTTTGTATTCAAGTGTGCACCACGTAACTTTCCAAAATAATAAAGTAAACCCAATAGAGCCTTCAATTCTATCAAATCAGTTAGTAAACAGTCTCTTTCTCTTTGAAATTTATTCTGAATTGCAGAAATGTAAATATTAGTGTAAACCACGACTTGCTCTAATACATTATCAGGGTACATCAAAACCCAGCAGTCTACAGGTGTTTGGGCATCTTTAGCCTCATTGATCGGACCAGGACGCTCTCTGATAATGTTGTGGCTTCGCGTCCGTACTGATCTGGGAGGTTCTTCAATATTCCATTTTACAGCGCCATTTTTAGAGAGGTAGTGTCCTTGACGAATGTAGATCAATGGTACATCATGTAGGTCAGTTCTTCTTTGAAATAAATTATCTGATGTAGGTACTGGATTTGAAGATACAAACTCAGTAGATTCCTCTTCCGAACTTTGACAAGAATTAGAATCATGTTCGTCGATTTCTAAGTAATCTTCGATTTCTGAACATTCCTCCCCTTCGATTTCATCTTCATGTAATATTTTTTCAATAGTCGTGGCATCTAATCGCATACGAGACATTCTGTAAACAATAATAATAATAATTTATATTTTTGATAGTAACCAAAAAACACTTACATGAACGGTCGCGCAAGGGTCTAAACGACCCATACTCACTTGACACGTCTGTCCTGTCCAAACGCCGCAGGCGAAATGGCCGAGGTGGGGGGTACGAGTTCACTATATAGTCACTTGAAGGTATCTAGTGCGGCAAACTAAAACTAATAATTTTAAAGGAATTACGGATCAAATTCTGCACCTCTGGGTCTTTTCGACCCACGCGCGACTACTGGCGGGTTAAAAAAATATTTCACAATAATGGCGGATATCGCCAATAACAGTTGAAAAAACGGCCGCGTGAGCACTTTTTACTCTATAAAATCACGCGCTTTTATTTAGTAAACAACACTATAAATAATTTAAAAGTCCAATGAAAAATTAGCCTGACATTCATCTTAGCTTTTCCGTAAAAAAAAAAAACTATTTTAAAAAAACACTACTAAATTAATTTGAATAAAAGTACTTAATAATTAATTATATGAAAAGTTTTTAAGGTAGCCATGACAACGTCGATGACGTCTATGACATATCTCTATAGAAGACCTATTTCAGAGAGAAAATTAATCACAAGTTTAGCACATCGCGACTATCAGTAACATGGCAAGTGTGTAGAACTGAGTTCGCGCCCTGCAATATGCATGCTCTTTTTGAAAATCTATAAATTGTTTTCAAAAGATGTAGTCGCACGCACACAAAAATACCGTGCCGAAGACTGCCGAACTGAAACGACGTTAGACGATGTACGACCTTCAAGCCACACCTCCGTGCCCGTCGGAGTGGGGAGCGTGAGGTTTTTTCGTTACGGAATTTCTACGGAATTTACGGAAATGTTAAGTAATAATTATTAAAATGTCAAAAAAAAATATATATCATCAATATTAATTCAAAATCATAATTATATACAATATTACTTTCTTTACATTGAGCCATCATTCAAGAATTCGTCTAACGTGTAGTAACATTTTTCAATAAGTAATTTATTAAGAGCGTTTTTAAATTGTATCAGTGGCATATTTTTAATGTCATTTGGTATTTTGTTGTAAATTTTTGGAGCGTTGCCAAGAAAACTTTTACGCATTAGAGCTGTCTTACATTTAACATTGCATAGTTTATGAAAATATTGGATACGTAATGGATTTTTTCTGACTTTAGATAAGCTGACGAATACGGAAGGAAGACGTGGCTATTTAATTTAAGCCATTAAATTTTATGCTTGTTTTGATTACTTTGTACTTGATTTGATTTCCTTGTTAGTGCTGCAGTTGTTGGTTGGGTGTTATATGCTAATGATAGTGTGGGCACTGGTAGCGTGAGACCGAAAAAGAAAAACAAAACAACGGCAAATTCACGTATGTATTAGACCAATGCGAGGTCACAGTTGGAAGAGGCGTGTTGCCACAGACCTTACAACAAAAACAGCATTAATATTTTAATGTTGGTAATACGAAATAGTGGTCAATAGGTCAAGTGGTTAAAACACCAGCCTCTCAAGTATGAGTGTGCGGGTTCGATTCCAGGTCTTGGAAGTTCCAATGTAACTTTTCTAAGTTATATGTACTTTCTAAGTATTTCTTGGACACCAATACCAATGACTGTTTAAATAAAGGTAAAGGAAACAAATCAAATCAAATCAAAATTGTTTATTTCAAATTTACCATCCGTTGGTGCTTTTGAATAGTCAATGTCGGCCAGTCCAAGTAAAGTGAAGCTAAATTGCACGCTCTAAGGCGTAGATCTCTATGGAGAAGAACGTGCAAGAGACTCCATGGACACTCTTTTAAAATCATAGTATGGGTTACATTTCTTCGTTACATATTTCTGTTGCTTCCATTCTAAACCATCTTGAGGAAACCTGGACTTTAAGTCTGAAATCGCCAACCCGCAATCCTTCTCTATGTGAGAGTAGACCTGGGCCCAGCAGTGGGATGATTAAAAGGTTGATGATGATGATGATTGCGAATTAGTTATTGTAGTATCCAATAACGTAAATAGTGAAATCAATGTTGTTGAACTGTCAAATTGGAAGCCATTCCCCGCTCGCTAGATGAATAAACAATCTTGGAAAGCTAGCTTATCAATTAGTTGCCAGCCCTTAACAAAATTATTTCTTCGCTACTCTCAGTTTCGCGGGATTACAAACAGCTGACGCCCAAATACTTCAACCCCACCTTTATGCCAAAGTCAGGACGAAGTCCTTATTAAAAATTAATAAAGCGTTTTAATCACGCGTCCTAATTAAAAACTCTCTACTCAAAACTTGAAGGAAGAAAATTAAAAACCGGTTTTAAAAGTCCTCGCCAATTTGAGTAGTGATAGTTAGTCGGTAAAACTTGCCAACTTTCTACTAAATCACCTCGTTAATCAACCGTTTAAGCTCGGCTTAAACTATAGTTTCAAATTACACAAAGTTTGATCCACTCTACTATGGAGAAGGATTTTAGTTCCAATGACGTTTTTTATGACGTTAAAAGTATTAAAATTATGGACTCCCCTCTTGAAATTTCATTCTTTTCTCGTTGGCTTCAGCTTTAAATATGAAACTTTGGTTTATAGCCACTCGGGATATATCAAGTTTTAGTGTAAAATTTTAAATGTTTGCATCGTGTGTGTCGTAATAAAAATGAGAATACTGAATGTACATTTCCAAAATGAGAAGCTCAAAAGTAAAATGTACTCGGAATTAAATTGTTCTGCATAGTAACTTGCTTTTCCTATTAGTACCTACTTTCTTTTTTCTGAAAGTTATATTACTCACAGAATCGTAAAATTCCGACGTTATTTTATATTAAAAGCCCTTATTATTTATCTTCAGCGACGATGTTTATTTTCTCTAAAGTTAAGAAAGTTTAATTTATAAATGTTTATGTTATTTCGTCGAGTAATTTGGGGTTGGAACGTCGTGGGGTCTGAGTATTCATTAAGTATTTCGAGACATCGCCAAGCGGTTGGTGAACTCTTCACGGGAACTGACCACAACTATTCAAAATCAACACTACCATTCAACATTTCAACATTACTTCACGCCTTTTGGAATCTAAAAAAAATTTCCACAATAAATTGTACAAAAAAAAATCACATACGAATATATGTAAGTACAACTAGGGAAACAGTTATTGTCGAGCTCTGGCACCTCATGTAAGATTAAACTTGTGTTTAGGGTGCCAGCGTCTTCACCTAATCATTGTACATCATTAGTAGTAGTTGCGGAACAAGCACAGTACGTCATCATAATATTTTAAACGAATGTTGTACTAAAAATTATGTATCTATGTACCTTTGAGTGTGTGTGTGTGTGTGAGTGAATGTGTGCGTGAATATATGTGTGTGTTTTTATGAGTGTTTGTGTGATAATAACTATGAAAACCTGCTTATATGTTCAATTAATTATTATGAATATCGCACCTAATAAATTGACAACGATGGGGAAACATTTTATAATGAGATTAAAGCTGTTTTGTTTATCATTCACATACTGGTACATTATATGTATATTTTAGTATAACATTGCATATAACGCTCTTGTTTACATTGTGTATAATATTTAAGAAAAAAACCTAATAAATAGAGTTATAAAAAAATCTGCCGCCAGCGCCCTGAAAGCACCGTCTCCTAAAATCTATAAACCGTTGTGTGTGCGTATAAAACCAAAAAAATAATCTAAAAGGCTTGAAGCCTTATCATAGTTTTATTTGCTTCTAATGGAAAAATAATGCTTGTAAAATTATGCACACAAAAGTGCCGAACTGTGGAAGCGAAGTGAAGTTTTCAGAATTAAAAAAAGTTTACACCAATACAAAAGTTACTCCAGACACTTCGTAACATGGGTTGTTGACTCCGGACTACCTGTACCACTATTCTGGTTTATAGTGATGATGAGCATAATATTATTTATTGACTAGCGGCCGCCAGCGACCTCGTCCGCTTGGAGTTACTTATGCTCCGCTCCTATTGGTTTCAGCATGATGTTAGCTTAACGCCTTCCTGTAGTAGACTAGTAGTTCCTGAGATAACCGCGTTCAAACAAACAAAGTCTTCAGCTTTATACAGGGTGCATCGTAACGCAAACTTCGCGAAAAGGCTACACCACATGCCACTAATATACATAGTTATGATAATCATTTATGTCGTTAATGGATGGTTACAGAATTCACAGTGTTTAAAAAAAAGTGTCGGCTCGCCCTTTGAACGTTGCAAGCGTGCCGCCGTGCGGGTTTGTAGGTATGATGTTGATCCCTGATGTGAACTCTATTAAATCAGCTGATAAGATAGCTTTTCGAGTTTTGTTTTCATTGCGCTTTTTTGTGTAATCAGCGAATTAAATAATTTTTACTTTAAAATCTTATTGGGTTATAAAAGTATACCAATTATGAACGGTCTAAAGTGAAAAAAACTACATAAATATTTTTTTTAAATCATGAAAAAGCCGACGAGAAATTCCACCACTGGGGGGTTCAGAATCATGCGCATTTTTATAGGAAGTGGGGCTCGTGGCTAAAATATTAACAGCTGCGCTCGAGTGATCAGGTTAAGCTATGCTTGCCGCGATTGGTCTGTGGATGGGTGACCATCGTTACTTACCGAGACCCCCTCCGTGTCTCTGAAAGCTCGTTAAGCCCATGGTACCGGCGGCCATTCGTACATCTCTAAAAGTCGTTACCGGTTTCGGTTCTTGAGGTTAGATAGGCAGTCGCTCCATGTAAAATACTGGTGTTAAATGAATCCAGTTAGACTATAAGCCAACCCCAACGTAGTTGTGAAAAGGCTAGGCGGATTATGAATATATCTTTTATTAACTTTGATATTTTTTAGTTTTTATAAAAAAAAAAAACTCAAAGTCATAGTGGCTGAGTGTGCGGGTTCGATTTCAGGTCAGGCAAGTACCAATGTAACTTTTCCAAAGTTATATGTACTTTCTAAGTGTATCTTGGACACCAATGACTGATTACAAGGTGAAAGAAAGCATCTTGAGGAAACCTGGACTTTAAGTCTTAAATCGCCAATCCGCATTGAGCAAGCGTGGTGATTACTTACGCTGAATCCTTCTGTGTATGAGAGGAGGCCTGTGCCCAGCAGTGGGATGATAAAAAAGGTCAATGATGATGATAATAAATAAAGTCTTCTAGACCATATATTGGCCATACTAAATAATTTAAGCGGAGACCAGCCTTTGGGTGCGTGAGATGTACCATAGTGCACAAACGTCTCTTCTCTTCCTCTTATTGTCTGATATCATGCCAATCTGTTACTACCAGACAAAGACAAGGCGCAGATCCACGGTTACGGCCCCTATCACCAAATGTACCTATTTGACAATGTTGCCATAGATTTTCTGTATCAATAAGGTTACATTACCAGGCCCAGAATTTGAACGGGATGACTATGGGTGTACCCTTCACGTGGGGGCAGCGACGAAGTTATAAAACGTTTTGCAGAAGATCCTCGAAAATTGCTTTTAAAGTAGAAAACTATATGTAGAAGCGATTTAATGTAAATAAAATGAAAATGCATACATACCTAGTCAAATTTACTTTTATTTATTTAACTAACTATAAATTAGGATCATTTGTGGCTGTCTGGCCTACTACACACAACATGTCATTGTCATTTGTGTGATTTCATGTTTTTTTTTTTGTTTTAATTATAAACTAGTGTTTGACCGCAATCCCGCCTGATGCAAAGCAGTGATGTAATCGTTGATAGTAATTCGCGCTGGTTTATTAAGACTATTCATTTAAAAAACTTAGTTGAGCGAAGTGATGCAAATGCTAAACCCAACAACACGACCGACGATGCTGCATCAGAGGAAGATTGATCTGGAGACCCTCCACAGCCAAACTCCCGACACAATAACATTTGGGGCCTCGTATCCGGCACACATCGCAACACAACTGCTCAGACCCGTCCTCCGTAAGGTTTCAACAGACATCATGTCAGAACTCGATGAGTCGCTTGGCGGTAAGACTTTGTCTGGTGGGTGGTAACTTCTACCGATATAATGGCCGAGTAAAAGATTGTGTAGTGTGTATGGCAAAATAGCCGCGGACGATCCGATTCTAAAAATCAGACTTACCAGCCCCCCTCCCTCCCCCAGGCCAGAAGCTGGGTATTCAAATGAATACAATCACTATAGAAAAAAAGTATAAAGTGGGTAATATACAAACATTATACAAAATAATTGTACCATTATTTTTTATAAAAAAAAAAAACATGTATTCAATTCACACGTGGTAAAAATGAAACCTTAAAAACAATTAGTTTCAAAATAATGAGAAGATTTTAAAATGTAGAATGCTTTGTATCTCATTTTGTCCCAAGTGAAACCTTATGAAATTATGTACTTGTCGGTTTTACTGCGATTATTCGTTTCATCGACGTCCAATCAAAACGATGCTTTAACTTCAAAAAATCCATTAACCCTGCCTTTTTTATGCAATCCACTACAAAATCAGATAAAACAACTAAATACAAATTCAGCACACAACAAACAATCATTCATAAAGATAAACTGTTATTCGCATTGCGTCGACATTCAGATCCATACATTTTTACCACATCAGCGCCTTTGACGGGCGCTCGCTCAACAGAATAGGGACGCTAGTTCGGCCAGGAATAAATTGCAAGTTATTTTCCACTCCGTCGCCGCCCATATTGACGTTGACACTTAACGGCACATAAATCTCCCGGTAGAAATAATTAAACAAAATCGGTGGATAGACAGTTTTGAAACATCGAGGCGTTTTTCGATATTTTTAATACCATGTTTACGTAATTTGGGTATATTATATCAAATTGACATTGTCAACAATCTGCCTGGCTTTTATCCGACTATGTAAGGATCAGCTTCCAGTCTAACCTAACCTAAGTCGTGGTGGCCTAGTGATTAAAACACTAGCCTCTCAAGTATGAGTGTGCGGGTTCGATTCCAGATTCAGGCAATTTTTCTAAGTTATATGTACTTTCTAAGTATATCTTAGACACCAATGTCCGATTGAGAGATGAAGGAAAACATCTTGAGGAAACCTGGACTTTAAGTCTGAAATCGCCAACCCGCATTAAGCAAGCACGGTTCAATTACGCTCAATCCTTCTCTGTAAGAGAGGAGACCAGTGCCCAGCAGTGGGACGATAAAAATGTTGATCATGATATCAGATTAACATAAGTCTTCATCTGCCTGGCTTTTTCCCAACTATGTAAGGGTCAGCTTCCAGTCTAACCGGATGCAGCTGATTCACAGCATTTCACATGAAGCGACTGCTGATCCGAGCTCCACAACTCTGATTGACGTGAGTATCCCGTGATTTGTAATACAGTACAGATGCCAGCAAGTAAAGCTAAATGAAACTGACAATAGGGTAGTTGACTAAAAAAAACTAATTAGTCCGTCAGGCAGATTTCCAAAATGAGTAGATTTTTTTTTCTTTTTTCATATAAACAAAAAATTAAGACGGTACAGTGCGTTGAATACTCGTGTGACGTCACTCATTACTACACTTTTTAGCAACGAGTGACGTCACCAGCTCCCACTCCTGATCTTTGATGCCTTTTATATTTGTATTTTTTTATTAATTTGATAAAACAAAACATACGTATCCAATATTTTTTCTATAATCTGAATAACGGCCTAAATAGAATCAATTTTTTTGTACCCAGGAAACATCCCTATTTTTCCGAATCAATCTTGGCCTTTAAACCTTTATACTTTAGCAATAAAGTTGAAAATGTATTCAAGAAATTTGATAGATTGTATTAACTTTATGTGCTGGCGTCTATGCCTACATACGCATTATTTTTCCGTCATTGTTAATTGATCCGATGTCGACTATATTCCAGCATCCATACCAATTATGTGCGACCCCAGTATGTATGAAGGGTCATCCTGTTACAACCAAGCTAGCTAGTAAAAATATATATTGCAACTAAAATATGCGAAAGGCTTACCAAAGAAGTTGCGTATGACTTTTAGTCACAAATAATCCTTTCACAGTTACATTGCCTTTAAAATCTCCAATCCAATAGAAACTTTATTACAATAACAATAAATGTCATTGTAATTTTGACAGACTTTACAGTTGCAGCAATTCAATAATAACCTTATTACTATGAGATTAAAGATCACTATGATATTGACAGTGATGGAAAAACAAAGGTAAAATAACTATGAATGGACTATTCCTTATAATCAGTAACTTCAAGACCTTATTGAGTGAACCAATAAAGAGAACATGTGACATCTAACACACTGGACCACCGTGAATAACGGCCCACTCCCTCTCTTCAAGAGGAGGCCTCTATCCCAACAGTGGGAACATCATAGGCTGATTATGAGTAAAGAGAAAACTTATCAGTGTAGATATTAGCATCAAAAACAAGCCTGAAAAAATATTTACTTCTATCGCTAAGACAAAATAGTTGTAATATCTGGTATTCGATTTAGATATTAGTGAAACGATTTGCCCTCCAGTTGACCCCCTTCATTCATAAACGTTGCTTAAAGTTAAGCCGAGTATAAACTCGAGCTTCAAGCTCTATCTTTATTATTTTTCATGGACCCTAATCATTATTTAACTTTTAACGACGCTTATAAATACGGAGGAAACTGTGCAGTAGCTCCTTGTGTTTAAAGGGTTCCTGCGGTCGATCGATCACCTTGCAGATAATCTTCCATTGCTATATCTTCTGGTTCGAACCTTTTAACCCCATCTACTGCCAATTGCCACGTAAGTTAGAGAATTCTTTAGGCGATGTCGTTTACCTTGACTCCCCTAGGAATATCTTTGCTTGTATTTCGATCATACAGCGACACTCTCAATATATCTAAGTTCTAAACCCACGATTTACAACTCATGTTAGGTTCGCTACCATTGGGCCACCACTACACCCATCTCATCCAATATGGTGATTAAGTATAATGCTTTTATTTTACAAATAATTCAGCAGCCTTTCTCGACATCATGACTTAAAATTTATGGTACCCTACGGAGTTATAGTATTCTGCGACTGAGGGACGATTAATCCGCATGAGAAAAAGACACCTCTATGTAAAAAATTGTGCGGAATTATAACTTATGAATACAAGAGCTCTCGTTTTACCCTATAACTGGGTTATGGAGGTCAGATAGGCAGCCAGCTAGTGAGATGCGAAGCTGACTCCAAGATATTTGATTAAAACCTAGGCAGATGATAACATTGATAAGCTATTTTGGTATGCATAGGGTATATAGGGTAGTTGTATGTCAAAAATTAATAAAATACCTTAAACTACGGCACAGTCAATTTGTTCTTAGGTATTGCTAATTATCGTTGTATTTCTAACAAAAATATACCTAGACTAATGGTTAAACACTTTCTTAGTATCCTGCAAATAGAAGAGAGCCTTCAAAGAAAAATTGATGCTATGTATTTTTTTTTAAATAAATAATTATAAACTAGCGCTTGACCGCAATCCCGCCTGATGGTAAGCAGTGATGCGATCGTTGATGGTAAAGCGCGCTAGTTTATTAAGAGCCTATTCACTCAGAAAAACTGAGCGAATAGGAAGGAAGACGGCAGTTGAGCGAGGTGATGCAATGTTAAACCCAACAACACGACCAACGATGCTGCGCCAAAGGGAGATTGATCTGAAGACCCTCCACGACAAAACTCCCAACACAACAACATTAGGCGCATCGTACCCGGCACACATCGCAACACAACTGCTCAGACCCGTCCGAATAATAGTGTAAAACTTTACAAAGTAAATATCATTCCTCCTGGGTTTCAAGCCTCCTCTTGCTAGGAGAGACTGGGCCGTAATCTACCACGCGGGCCCAGTGTGAGTTCGTACATGTCTTCGAAGTTTTGCCTCTAAGGCATGCCGGTTTCCTCAGGATGTTTTCCTTCACCGTTTTGAGAGCAGTTTGAGCCTACGACCTACTTATAAGTCGCGGTCGATATCACTAGGCCACCACTGGTCATAACTTGATTGTATTGTATTGTATCATCATCCTCATTTCAGCCGAAAGTCTTCCACTGCTGGAAATACTCCCCCAAGGATCTCCACGACGGCCGCGGAGATCCTTGTATACAGTCAAGTATTTTCTAACTGAACAGACAACTGTGCGTTTGTTATGCCACTTTTTTTTCGAAACGTAAGCACTAGAAATTGATGAGTGGTGGGTATTTTGGGGGACTGTCTTTTGTGATTTTGATTAATTTGTGTATAAAGTGTGAATTCGAAAAGTGCTGACTCTTAGCCCAATTTGAATAAATGACTTTCGATTTTGGTTTTAATTCCTCAAAAGCTTGGAAGTTAGATAAGCCGATGTAATTTCATATCAATGTATGGGCAGGAAAGTTACTGCATAAGTATTGATCCAGCGTAACTTAAGAGCAATACACACGTTCATAATTAATTATTTATACAGTAAAGTGGCACGGAAATGACGGGAACCGGTCAAAAGGGTTCAGTCCCCCCAAGATTTTCGGTATGACAAATATGTCCAGTGCGTGACGAATTCAATATGAAGGGTCGTTTGGGGTTCCGTGCCCAAATTGATACGAAATATTTATGGAATCGCCCCGACTGTCTGCTTTGCCTGTAGGTATTTTTAAGCTCAGACATTTTGATAGAAGTAGATAAACATATTATACATATATGGTCCAATAGGATTCTCTGGTTCAACTTTGTTATCAAAAGAGCATAAAACAAAAAAGCATGTGGTAGAAGTAAAATTTTCAAAAATGTTGGTTTCAAGTTAATGAGAGGAATTTAAAATGTACTTGGATAATGCTTTCTAGCTCACTTTCTTCCACATTAAATCTTATGAATTTACGTATTTTCTCTTTTTTACTGCCGCGTTTTATACGAAGTTTTCACTTTAAAAACGAAAAGATTTGATTCTTTTTCTGGGGTTCAAGGACCGCCAGATATTTGTTGCTTCTTTTTTTTTTATTTTTTTTTTATTAAAGTATAAACCAGCGCTTGACCGCAATCCTGCCTGATGGTAAGCAGTGACGCAATCGTTGATGGTAAAGCGCACTAGTTTATTAAGAGCCTATTCACTCTAGCCTTGAAGACACTCAAATTGTAGTCCGACGGAAACACCGCCGCCGGCAGATTGTTCCAGTCCCTCGATGTACGCGGTATAAAGGAGGAGGCGAAACGCTTCGTCCGGATCGTAGAGGTGTTAACAACATAAGGGTGGAAACTCGCCGTACGACGGGTCGTCCGATGGTGGAACGGAGATGGGGGAATTAAATCGTGCAATTCCCTCGCACACTCCCCAGAATGTATCCTATAGAACACCGAAAGGCTGGCTACTCTACGCCTGTGCTCTAGGCTTTGGAGACCAACTCGAGTTAAATCAGGGTCACCAATCAGCCTCTTCGCACGCCTCTCCACTGAATCCAAAGTGGCCAGGTGACACTTAGCAGCACCAGCCCAAATGTGGCTGCAGTACTCCACACACGAACGGACCTGTGCTTTGTACAACATTAGAAGCTGCCCTGGTGTGAAGTACTGCCGGACTTTTGCGATTACACCAAGTTTTCTGGCAGCCACCTTGGCCTTGGACCCAATGAACCGCCCAAAGTTTAGGTTCGAGGAAATCTCAATACCCAAAAGCTGAAGGCGGTCGGTACACTCCAAGGATATATTCCGAAAAGTAGGAGCCAAGGTGAACGGGCTCCTTTTGGCGGTGAAAAGACACGCCTGCGTTTTGGCGGCATTGAATGATACAAGATTGGCATTGCCCCATTCGGAGACTGCCTGAAGTGCAACACTCGTTCGCTCTACCATGGCCTCTCTTTCGGACCGGATTGATTCCCTACTAGCCCGAGCATCCGGCAGGTATCTCTCCACAACTGTGCTGTCATCTGCATACCCATAGATACCGGGCATCAGCAGCTTCAAGTATCTTCTTCTTTTTCAGCTTATAGAGGTCCACTGCTGGTCACTCGCCCAAGGCTTTCCACAATAACAGGTCTTGTGCTGCACGCATCTATCGACTTCCCGCGACCTTCACCAGGTCATCGGTCGACCTCGTTGCGCGCTTCCCTACGCTGCATCTTGAAGTACGTGGCTGCAACTCCAGAACCCATCGGCCATCGGTTGTTGCTTCAAGTATAGGTTGAGAAAATCCGTTTTATATAGTTTTGTTGAGTTGTTATTTCACTGCAGCAGTTTTCAGCAGTGATAGCCCATTGATATAGACTGCGACTTATAAGTTGTAGGTCGTAGGTTCTTTTTTTTTTTTTTTTAAAGGGCCGCCTCTTTCTCCTTGCGTGGCAAGAATCCTTTTTAACTTTTTATTTATTTTCGCCAATTCTATTTTTTCCGCGCTATCCATTTTTTTGCGGCATTGGCCTTGTCATTTCATATCTGGGTCGCTCTTATCCCATGTCTTATTATTCTTTTTATCTTTTAATTCATAACATTTACAGTTTCGTATCCTAATCTTTCTACTAAAATCTATCTTACTTCTATACATTTTCATTCTTTTACATAACTCTTGCCGACGGCACATTGGTCGGCTTTGCTGCATTTGTCCTATTTCCTTCAATGGCCTCTTTTGCAACCTTGAGGCAAAACCGCTCCAGGTACGGCCTGGAGTGCTTATCCGCCATAAGGTGGGCTATTGTTCTTTCGGTAGGTCGTAGGTTCGAGTCCCGTCAAGCATTTTACTTTGTGTAAATTATTTCTTCACCACAGCTCTCAAAACGATGGAGGAAAACATCGTGAGGAAACTGACATGTCCTAGAAGCAAAAACTTCGAAGACTTGTGACATCTACCAACCCGTACTGGGTCCGCGTGGTAGATTACGGCCCACTCCCTCTCACCGCGAGGAAGCCTGTGTCCCAGCAGTGAGTACATTTTTCTTTTTTTTTAATAATTGTAAACCAGCGCTTGACTGCAATCCCGCCTGATGGTAAGCAGTGATGCAATCGTTGATGGTAAAGCGCGCTATTTTATTAAGCCCATTCACTTAAAAAACACTTAGTGAATAGGAAGGTGATGCAATGTTAAACCCAATAACACGACCAACGATTCTGCGCCAGAGGGAGATTGTTGTGAAGACCCTCCACGACCAAACTCCCGACACAACAAGATTTGGCGCATCGTACCCGGCACACATCGCAACACAACTGCTCAGACCCGTCCTCCGTACGGCTTCACCAGACATCATGCCGGAACATATAGGCTGAATTTGTGTGTCTGTATGTTGTTTCACTTCTTTGATTGTGACAGTCTGACCAGCAGTCTTACCAAGGGGTATCGAATTACCCAGTAACTGGATTGTGGAGGTCAGATAGGCCTCCGTGGTGCAGCGGTCAACACGCCTGCCTGCGAAGTGGAGGTCATGGTGGAAAACGATCTTTTCCAGATTGGCCTGGGTCTTGGATGTTTATCTTTATATGTATCTATTATAAATATAGTATCGTTGAGTTAGTATCCCATAACACAAGTATCGAACTTACTTTGGTGCAAGCTCAATCTGTGTCATTTCTCTCAATCTGTCTGTATATATTTTGTCGTTCCATATAAAATACAGGTATTTAGCGCCATCATGTTAGACTGGAATCCGCACTCTAATAGAGTAACACACTATTACTATTAGTGGAATCATTTTGAAGCTTATTGCTATTCCATTGCTCCCTTTGTTCGAAAATGTGTCACAACTGTGTGTGTTCAACAACGTAAATAACGCAATGAATGTTGTTGAACTGTCAAAACCCATTGCTAATGATAATGTGTTACGCAATTACCTCCGATCCTTACACAGTTGTGAGGTTAAGTACCCTTAGAATCTTAGTTCTATTTTCATTTCGCAGACTCAAGATTCGATTTTTTTTTTTTTTTGGTAATGAAACGACATGAAATCGTTTATTAAGCAAGTAGGATCACTGGTCACTTTTACACGTCATTTTTTTTTTAAACTAGACGAAGCCGGCGTTTCCTAACTGACTACCTCTGAGAAGAAAATGAAAATGTTTACAATAATTTACGTTATAATTACCTACACATATTGCTTAGTAACAATGCTTAGCGGAGCGAGCAGCTCAGTCCCAAGCTTGATAAATTTTTGATTGAAATGGAATTTTCCTTTCATGGCGTCAATATGATATCAGAAAAGACGAAATTGGAACTTTGTTTTATTATCATTTATAATTCAAAGTTAAATTGACATCTTTATAAACAAAAAAAGGAAGTACAATTATTTCCATAATTACGTGACAATGTCAATGAAATAACAATAACATCTTCAGAAAATGGTAATAAAAAAATATATAAAAGTAATCTTTCGACTGTCGAAAAAAAAACATAGAAGAGCAAACAATAACCGAATAACTGAAAAAGAAAGAAGTCACGTTCTATATCAGGGATGGTAAACCTACGGCATGTCACGCGACAGTAAATTAGTAAAGGACGTGTAATTTTGTTATCATTGCTTCTATTTTTTTTATTTTAATTTTATAAACTAATGCTTGACCGCAATCCTGCCTGATGGTAAGCAGTGATGCAGTCGTTCATGATAAAGCGCGCTGGTTTATTAAGAGCATATTCACTCTTGCTTTGAAGACACTTAAATTGTAATCAGACGTAAAGACCGCTGCTGGGAAACTGTTCTAGTCTGTCAATGTAGCTTCTGCCTACGACTACATTCACTCATTGCATTACTACTATTGCTTCATAAGAATCGTAGCATGATGCTTTGTAGCCTGTTACAGTCTTCAAAAATTAGGCGATCAAATTCAAATAAATTTGTCAAATCCGATTGGTAGTTCCGAAATACCTTTTACTTATCTGTTTCTAATCCTACTAACCCTAGCAGTGGACCTGTGTGGTTCCTTTGTTTAGCAATAGACCTCTATAGTTTAATAATAATTAATAATTATAAACTAGCGCTTGACCGCAATCCCGCCTGATGGTAAGCAATGATGCGATCTTTGATGGTAAAGCGCGCTAGTTTATTAAATGCCTATTCACTCAGAAAAACTGAGCGAATAGGAAGGAAGACGGCAGTTGAGCGAGGTGATGCAATGTTAAACCCAACAACACGACCAACGATGCAGCGCCAAAGGCAGATTGATCTGAAGACCCTCCACGACCAAACTCCCAACACAACAACATTAGGCGCATCGTACCCGGGGCACATCGCAACACAACTGCTCAGACCCGTCCTCCGTACGGCTTCACCAGACGTCATGCCGGAACACGACAAATCGCTTGGCGGCAAGGCTTTGTCTGGTGGGTGGTAACTTCTGCCGGCGGCCGATGTTATGGAAGAAGAAGAATATTATAAATACAGAAGTTTTTGTTGACGAAATTTAGCACACAAATATTTTATAACCAGGAATAATACGTAGGATACTTTTAATTCTAATATTCCTACTCAATTAAAACTTACGCGGGTTATACCACCGGTTGCAGTTAAGTGTAAAAAATATATTTCAAGTAACCTATTTGCCATACAGTATGTTAAGAAAACCCTGTCCGACCCGTGAAGGTGTTGTTAGGTATCGATAACTGATTCTACTAATGCATACAAAACCGGGCTAAACTTAAAAAAAACCCCTAAAAAAATAAATATCATTTCGCAAAAAGAGATAACTTAATAAAAGTGCGTTAACCACCCTTCCCCGGGCGGCGGACGGCAGGGCACGCGGCACGCGGTCGCATCGCTATTCGCTCATACTAATACCGGTGTTGTCACTTTTTTAAAAATTACCAAATTTCGGGGAAGTTGGAATTAATTCGCGGGAAAAAATATCATTTCAAAATTCGTTTGTATTGGTACTATGATGATTACGTAAAATTTTATATTATATTTGGTCATGTGTTTACCTAACCTTTAATATCCTTATGGGTCGGACAGGGTTTTCTTAACATACTGTATAATGTGGTCGTTGAAGTAAATTAAGTTATTTGGTCTGCGGACTTTCGCTAATTTAATTTGACCTAATATATTTCAATTTGATTTTCAGATCGCTCTTCCTATTTCCAGGCGCGTTGCCAATAAGACAGGTATATCTATGACAGAAAGTAAATTTTGTAGTGTATCTAAAAAGGTTTGCCAGCCCTGTATAGTGTGACTATTTCAGATTCGGCGCTTCGTGCGTTACAATGCGTGTCAAGTGTGAACGCTCCTTAAATATCATCCTTTACACCGTACAGTAATGTGCCGTGTTTATTTTAGTTAGACATGCGAGGTTCAGTTTGGATTTGGGTTTCGTTTGCGTGAAAAAGCGTGTTTGGTTCAAGTTTGAAAGCACTATTAAACAAAAGAATATTGACTTGTTTTACACGAGAAAAACTAGACATAATATTTTTAACTTAATTTTTTATTTGTTTATATATTTAACGGGGAAAGTCTGGAATGCGGGGCCGGAATTCCGGACAGTTGAGGTATCTTCTCATCCCCTGAGTATCCATCATGGGCGGTATTTCAAGAAAACATTGAAAAATAACTATAGTTCGATTCTTATTATTTTAACTGTACAGACACTTAGATCAATTTAATATTAAAGTATTACAATGATAAACTCAGATTAAAACAGATAAGAGCTGCTGGGTTTGAGTAGAACCAACACACTGGATCGAAGCTTGAGCAAAGTATGCTCGCGCTAACGGTCGCTCGCTATGGCAACTCCAGTCGGTGTTACCATTCGCTCCATGGTGTTACCCGCTCTTAATAAAAATCATAATTTATCCGAATACCGATCGATAAATCGACTTCAAAAAAATTTAGTAATTTACGAACAATTGATACTACTAAAAAACAAATCATAATATTCAAAATTAACCAGTCACGCGTCGTTACATTTCATTTTTATTCTGTACATATCAAAAATGTTATTCTGTGCTATTTTTTGTATGCTGTATAATTCAAAGTTATTGCTTATTTTTAAAATTGGTAGGATAATTCGATTATTACATATTTCAAAACCTTCAACCTATTTCCCATAAATATTGTAACTGAAAATATTATTTTCCTTATAATAAAGGATCTTATTTTCTTTCTAAATATCTTATTCTACATAATAACTAATAATATTTTTTATACACACATCAAAAGTGTCTAGGGATCAAGCATTTTTATGCGGATTTCTTGAGATTGAGATGTGGCTTTGTAATAAATTTATGATTTTATAAATTTATATGGATCCTTTTTGGGGCATTTCATAATTTGAATCAGGAACTGTGAATCAAATTCGAGTAAAAGATGAAAATCAGCTGTCAATATTTTCCCTATAAAAACATACAACGCATTGAAGACATTATTAGTGCTACTGTTTCCCTACTACTGATTAAAACCAACGTTATTATGGAGCAGCGACGTCATTTAAGCAGGAAAGAAATGCTCAGAGCCGTGGGAATGATAGAAGCTGGTTCCCGGCAACGTACTGTGGCTTTAGCTCTGAATACAAGTCAGAGTGTTATCAGTCGACTTTGGACACGTTACCGAAGCACTGGTACCGTGGCTGAGCGCCATGGAGGACGGTATCGCTGCACCACACGGAGACAAGACCGATACATTCAAATCTTAACTCGAAGAGCTCCAACAATAACCGCCATGATGTTAGCCGTGAGGCTTCATCACTCTTCAGGGAACTTAAATAGCGACCAAACAGTCAGAAACCGCTTGCATGAAGTGAACCTTCATTACCGAAGACCGCTACGGGTACCACCTATAGCAATGCACAATCGTAGGATTCGATATCAATGGGCTCTTGAACACAGAAATTGGGCAGAAGAACAATGGCGTTTCGTGTGCTTTTCTGATGAGTCTCGTTTACACCGGATACAAGACGTATACGACACTGGAGAACCCCTGGACGCCAACAGCGATTAAAATCCTGCCAGGAAGTCCATCCTTATAGTGGTGGAATCATCATGGTATGGGCGGGTATTTGGATCGGCGGAAGAACTGAGTTGATTTGGATCAGAGGCAACCTCAACGCTCAAATTTATGCTGAGACGATTGTATCAGACGTCATCGTTCCTCTACAAGTGTAAATCGGTCCCTTATTTCAGTTAATGCATGATAATGCACGACCGCACACTGCAAGAGTTGTAAGACAGACTCTCGCCGCAGCTAACATCAATGTCCTGCCCTGGCCTGCTCAGTCGCCAGACTTGAACCCGATTGAGCATGCATGGGATATGCTACAGAGAAGAGCTCTGCCGAATATGGAGGGTATCCAGTCGCAAGAAGACCTTTTTTTGTTGATGCAACGAACATGGGCGGCCATTCCACAGCGTGATTTGGATGAACTCATTTTGAGTATGCCAAACCGATGTTCTTGTGTTGTTAGTGTTCGCGGTAGAAACACGGATTATTAATTGTTTAAGTTACCCAATAAAATTTTAGAGAAAACTGTTATTTCAGTCTTTTTTTCGAACTTTTGTGTTAGTGGTTCAAATGTCAAATATCCCTTTATTAGGAAAATGGCAAATTTCTTTATTAATGCAAAGGTGACTTGGTTTATCGTTACTGTGACAAACGAAAACACTTTATTTGATGAATCCTTAAAGAAAATTTTAATTAATATCAATCAGGAGAAAAGTTATTGCAAAAATATATGTTGATCCCTAGACACTTTTGATGTGTGTATTAAAAAAACGCTAAATTTTGACACATCCATAATTCTATATACTATCACAGGCCATATATCTAAAAGTTACGCAGATATCTCAGTTCACAATTTTCTTCTTACAAAACCAATCGTCGCAATGGCTTTGTAAGGTGCCAACCCATTGCAATGTTAAAAAAAAAAAAAAACAAAGTCTTCACGCCACGTACAAAATGAATAATGCTAGACAAAACTCAAACAGAACTCTTTTTATAGATTTTCTTGTAAATCAAAACTATATAATATTCCACGTTGAAGGTTGTGTGGGACGCAGTCCAGAAAACAGCACCCTGATTGTGAAACACTCCATTACTATTATTTGGAATCATTCTGAAGCCAATTGCTAAACCATTGGCCCGTATGGCTACTCACTTCTATACACTACTCTCTACACGGTGATGGGACATATTGTGAGAAAACCGGCTTATCCTAGATGCAAAAACTTCGAAACTCTTACCGAGAGGAAGCTTGTGTCCCAGGAGTGGGAACACTATAGGTTTTTTTTTTTTTAACAAATAATGATATACGTACACATAGTTTGTCTGACAGACAATCGTCAGACTAAGCGATTGACTTCTTCGCTGGGACCATCAGGCAAAAGAAAGAGAGGAGGTCCAACTACTCGATGGGTAGACGACATAGTGCAAGTGGCTATCGAGCAATGGATGAACGTGGCAGGTGACAGGGATACTTGGCATTCTCTAGAGGAGGCCTTCACCTCCAACTAACGGGGGGTTCTAACTTCTTTTTTGCTCAAAAATACCGCAAACTTGTAACTATAAGTATTTAATCATGTTTATTAGTTTTATTATTAATTCTGTAAGTGTAAAGTAAGAAATAAAAGGCTTTTTTATTTTATTTTTATTATTTATTAATTTTATACGTACAAATCACACAGATTGAGTTAGCCCCAAAGTAAGTTCGAGGCTTGTGTTATGCCATACAAACTCAACGATACTATATTTATAATAGATAAATATATAGATAAACATCCAAGACCCAGGCCAATCAGGAAAAGATCGTTTTCCATCATGACCTGGCCGGGGATCGAACCCGAGGCATTCACGTCGCAGGCAGGCGTGTTGACCGCTGCGCCACGGAGGACGACGTAATTACATGTGTTATATATGTATACCTTACTAGATTCTAAGAATTTAGTAATAAAGTTATGTAATTAGATCCTGTTCTTATCGTAGTTCCATACGGATATAATTATCATCATCATCATCATCAACCTTTTTATCTTCCCACTGCTGGGCACAGGTCTCCTGTCATACAGAGAAGGATTGAGCGTAATCACCACGCTTGCTCAATGCGGGTTGGCGACTTCAGACTTAAAGTCCAGGTTTCCTCAAGATGTTTTCCTTCACCTTCATTCATTGGTGTCCAAGATATACTTAGAACGTACATATAACTTTAGAAAAGTTACATTGGTACTTGCCTGACCTGGAATCGAACCCGCGCACTCATACTTGAGAGGCTGGTGTTTTAACCACTAGGCCACCACGAGTATTTACGGATATAATATATACTACGTATATCGCGGATCCAAGCATCGTACTGCGACAAATACTCGCATAATTTAAGTGGGTACTCAAACGCGTCCCTCGTTCTCCTTGTATGTGTAGTAAAAATCCCACCATCTTCAGTAAATCCATAGAAAACTAGTTGAACTCATAAGTAAGTAACGTTTATCTGCACCATTTCAGAAGTTATCTCTATTGCTCAACACGGCGGAATTTACAGTACTAACATAGATTGCTTGCTTATTTTCTCAGCCGTTGCCCGCGTTTCTTAGCAAAATTACTTATAAAGTTCATAGAAAATGTTTCTAGTTATACTATGCTGTAGCCGTGTTTTAGATGCTCTGTTTTTATTATTATATACTTAAGTTTACTATGCTCAAAGTTTTGACGAGTACGCTTTGTTAGGACACGATATGTAGGAAAATTTGTGCGATGTTATGTCGTGAGTACTTTGAGTAGTATGCTTTTGGGCATTCTACCTTGTCTTCCGTTTCATCGGCTCGTTTCGTTAATATACTACTGTCTTGGTAGGTACTTTTGGAATTCAATTTTTACTAATTAGTAGAGTAGAGAGATAACTTACACAGCGAAAGGAGATTCCCAACAAGGTGGACCGATGACCTGGTGAAGGGCGCGGAAAACCAATGGATACAGGCAACACAAGATCGGTCATTATGGGAAGCCTTGGGGGTGACTTTTGTCCAGCAGTGGACTTCTGTAGGCTAAGAACAAGAAAAAAGAGAACTTATAACTAAAGTAACTGTGCCCCGCGGTTTCACTCGCGTAAATAGTAGTAATATACAAATTGATAAGAACCTATTCTCATGCCTAACAAATGTATATACGAAATTTCATTGAAATAGGTTCAGCCG
This sequence comes from Sesamia inferens, assembly GCA_037179545.1. NCBI lineage: Eukaryota > Metazoa > Arthropoda > Insecta > Lepidoptera > Noctuidae > Sesamia > Sesamia inferens. Next base: position 7,949,183 of record CM073929.1, on the reverse strand, counting down.
TTTTGGAGAAGTTCCAGAACAAATACGAAGTAGAATGATAAAAAAAAACTTATGGAAAGACGGTGTTTACTACTATGAAACCAGTTACTAATACTTTGACCCGTTTTTATTAAGGAAAACAATGATGGTTAAACAAGAAAGTCATACAAATCTAACTACAATTTGCTTCAGTAAAATTCACTAATTGCGAATTTCAAAGTGGTAATTTCTTTGGCATCGTTGTGATTTCTAAGTTAATGAAACAAAAAAGCGACAAAAAAAAGCAACAGACACATAAGTTCATAAGATTTACTTGAAACCAAATTTTTTGAAGGTTTCTACTACGTGATTTGCAGACATGCTTTTTTATATAAATCGTACAAGGTGACTCGTTCGAAGTATTCGCAAATTAAAAAAAAGAAACATCAATTTTCAATCGTAAATTTACGAAAAACTACTAAAATGTCAGTAATTTGTATAATTTTTCTATATAGCGGTCCAAAAAAGCTTTAAAATGATGCCTCATCAAACCTACTGACAAAAAAGCCCTTGAGAAATAATATACATATGATATGTAATATATGCATTCGCCTTGTAAAAGAAAGGTTAGGAAAAACAATAAATTCCTTTCCATGCAACCCTATTTTTTTACTATTCGATCAAAATTCCGGTGTAAATGAAGAACAAAATCAGATACGTTGCGTTGTCGGGACCATCTTTACGCACGTACGGGGTCAAAAATCCTCCCTCAGAGGTTCAGTAGACCGAACGCACGGGAACGCACACCAAATATTGATAGTGATCCAATATTGAAGGTAAGTATGTTTTATTTATGTTTTGGTGCCGTTCTGGATCATTTGTAGGTGGTACATATTTACTCATTGATAAATTGTATCTTTTAACCAGTCTTAGGTATTAAAGGGTTTATGTTGATTGTTGTGAAAATATTATCGTGTTACCGAGAAACGATGCTGTGGAGGTCAAATAGGCAGTCACTCTATGTTCTTTGATGGTAGGCCATAACATCGGCTACCGGCAGAAGTTACCACCCACCAGACAAAGTCCGGCCGCCAAACAATTGGTCGTGTTCCAGCATAATGTCTGGTGAAGCCGTACGGAGAACAAAATTCAGCCAAATTTTGTTGTGTCGGGAGTTTGATCGTGAAGGCTCTCCAGATCAATCTCCCTCTGGTGCAGCATCGTTGGTCGTGCTGTTGGGTTTAACATTGCATCACCTCGCTCAACTACCGTCTCCCTTCCCACTCACTCAGTTTTCTTGAGTGAATAGGCTCTTAATATACTAGCAACGATTGCATCACTGCTTACCATCTGTCGGTCAAGCACTAGTTTATGAATAGAAAAGAAAAATATTCAGCTGTACCGGCTACGACTGGAAACCGAACCCAGCTAAATTGGAAAAATGTTAGGTGGATGATGAGATTATGTTGAGTGTTGCAACAAAAAACATAAATACACATTCAATGTAGTACATTTATTTCATTCTTTACTAAGCAATGGCTCAGAAAATAATAAAATTATCAATATGATGCCCGATGAGGCCGACGGGTTCTCAAGAGGCGACCACGCACCGGAAGACGTAGCGTGGATAGGCCCCCGACAAGGTGGACCGACGACCTGGTGAAGGTCGCGGGAAACTGCTGGATGCAGGAGGTGCAGGACCGGTCGTCGTGGAGAACCTTGGGGGAGGCCTATATCCAGCAGTGGACGTCTTTCGGCTGAAATGATGATGATGATGATGATGAACATAAACTATCAAGACTGACTTAGGGAGTCCCAGGGCGAAAGCAACGCGGGTATTTCGTAAAAAAAAACCGCTTTCATCAATATACATATTTTGTTGCCGTGTCGTGCCATGTCATGGAGCGACCCATGGCTAAATACATAGGTCAATAAATAAAGGTAACTAATCGATGGATGTACCTAGCTTAATTTCGATCGATTACGATGCCTGTCGTAGTTTCTCTGTAAATGTCTGAGACCGAGACCCCTTCTTGCTTCGGAAAGCACGTTAAGCCGTTTGTCCTGCCTGTTATTTGTAGAACGGTGACCCCAACATAGTTGTGAAAAGACTGGGAGGATGATAAATAAACTATCAAAAGAAAAATCTCTTGAGAGTATATATTCGATGCCTTAAAATAAAAAAAATATAAACACATACTGTAAACATTTCATTTTTAATGTCTGGACTTGAAAAAATGGTTGCCTGTAAAGTCGGTTTTACGGGCGAAGATTTTACGTGACAACGTCTTTTTCTCGGTAGAATATTTATTGATATGAATATAATTAAATTGCACAATAGGAACAAGGAATTGAATGAAAATAAGAATTGCACAAATTTTAACTATAGAAATATATTTTGTTTACTAAAACATCGGTGACTCATCGTAACGTTACCGAGCGTTACACTTTTTCATAAGTGACTCCCAGCCGCAACCTAATTTAAGACGTTGTCACGTCAAAAAAATATAAACACATACTGTAAACATTTCATTTTTAATGTCTGGACTTGAAAAAAGACGATGATCCCTGAGTTTGTTTCAGCTTTTCTTCTCAGAGGTAGTCAAATAGGAAATGCCGGCTCCAGCTAGTTTAAAAAATATGAAGTGTAAAAGTGATCAGTGATCCTACTTGCATAATAAACGATTTCATTATATCATTTCATTTCGTATAATGCACCCTTCTTCTTCTTATTCTTCAGCCAATAGAGGTCCACCGCCGAACAAAGCCCTCCCCCTAGGCTTTCCACAATGGTCAGTTTTGTGCTGCCTACCTATTGGCTTCCCGCGACCTTCACCAGATCCACCTTTTTGGGGGCATCCCTACGCTGCGTCTTCCGAAACGTTACAAAGCAGCCTTAATATTTTGTCAAAGGTAACATTATTTTAAAATAGCTTTAATACAGTAGTAGCACAAGTAATTTTAATACACAGATGTTCTGTTATTGGGAGTGCAAACAAATCCAATGAAACAGAACTCATAAAGTCTAGTCGTTCTTGATTTTTTTTTTATTCTACTTTTGTTTAGGGACATTTATAATCGCAATGCATATGTCAGTCCCATCGTACCCTGAATACACATTTATCACATTTGAGCCATAAACCTAAACAGACTCTTTGCATCGTCGCCATTTGATTGGGCCAGGATTTTATGGAATGTGCCTATTTCAAGTCTGTTCAGCCTCAAGACCCTGAACAAGTTCTTGATTTATGAATGGCTTAACTAACCCGATTTTTATCTATAGATTTCTATGTTATTATGAGCACTTCATTAATTAGACGCTCATTTTTCATTCTGTTCCTCTTCATAAAACCGAATAGTGTTGTTATTGTCAATTTCGTTTCGTAATTCTGACCAAAGATCTGTCCATTAATCGAGTCGGCGAACGACGGCAAAATACTGATCAGAACGCTTCAAAATTCATTTATTCAAAGAAGACTTAAATAGATCACACGGTATCAAGGGACAACCGCCAAAATTAGCTTCATCGCTTCTTATTGTACACAGAGAGAGGAAGACTCTTGCAGTGAAAAAAAAAAAACAACTTACTCTTAATGGTAATATTTGTTTTCAAACTTGCTCGGCTGGTTAATAATGCTAGTATTATGTTCCATCATCTGACATGTCAATGAACCTAGAACACAAATGTGGAGTATCTAATCAGCGTACAAAATTAGCGTGTCTCCACTGCTTCATGGTGGAGCACATGCTGGAGGCCTGCACGGTTTGGGCGGCCCTAATCCAGGTTATGATCTAGAGCGAGAATGCATGGCAGGTGTCAGCTCCTACTACGAAGCAGCAATGCTCGCAAAAGAGAATGTAGAACGCGTGAGAGAGAGGCAATCTCTGCTTCCGTATACCCCAGCCCACGGGCTTGGAGGTAGCGAGCAGTAGATGCTCACACAAATTTGCACTAATTCCTGCAGGTTAGAATAAGCATTATATTACAAACACCAGGCCTGGGTCGACAGCACGTTGTGTCCACACGCGCCTTAAAGAGATATCAGCATATATGACAAGGTCTACGAGGACCGAGGCTTGCCAGGGCCGTTGTTTTTTTTACATATTATAAACTAATGCTTGACCGTAATCCCGCCTGATGGTAAACAGTGATGCAATCGTTAATTAAGAGCCTATTTCACTCAAGCCTTGAAGACACTTATGCCGCTGGCAATTATTTTTTATCTTACGTACTTAGAGATTACATTTTTTAAATATTAACATATAGAAATATACAACGTTTCTAAATACTAAAAATAGTAGCCCACCTGTATTGGGAACTGGGTCCAAGTTACCGGCAGTCAGGGCTCCAGAGAGGAACCTCCTGACAATGCCAGCCGTGTCCAGAAGTACCGCTTTCTGAAACAAGCCCTTGATCCAGCTGCCTAACGAGCGCATCCTGAGATATTGGTCGAGTACATTAAACTTATTATTAATTTATTAATGTGCTGTATAATAAGCTTAGGGTGCGCCAGATCAAATCAGTTTGGTCAACAGCTGATTAGGCATGAGTTAAACTAGTGTAATAGGGTATTTGATTTAAAAAAAAACTAATTAGTCCATCAGTCAGATTTACAAAAAATATTAGCCACGTATTTTTTCTTTTTTCATATAAACACAAAATGAAGATGACACAGTGCGTTGAAAACTCGTGTGACGTCACTGCACGCTACACTTTTTAGCGGCCAGTGACGTCACCAGCCATCACTCCTGATCTATGATGCCTTTTATATTTGTCAATTTTTATTGATTTGATAAAACAAAATATACGTATCCAATATTTTTCTATAATCTGAATGGCGGACTAAATAGAATCATTTTTTTTTACTCAGGAAACATCTCTATTCTACATAAAATTATAAGTATTAGGTAAAATTATATACTTTCATCCATGAGCGCCATGAGATTGTAGCACATCGTGACGGGGTCCACGAAGACTGATGCCTACCAAAGCTGGGGATCATTCGAAAGAGATACCGTGGCCCTGGTGTACAGACAAGTGAAGGAACATGGGTGGGTTTTAGTCAGTAAAAGTCTGACATCCGCCCAGAGCGAGAGACGTCATTTGATGATTTCACTTCCAAAAAAGGCATGGCTTGCTAGCTACATTATCTACAAAATGAACAGCTTAATATAGGTCGGTCTTTTTACTACAGATACATTAAATAGAATTTAAGCGCTTCCTCACACAATGAACTTACCTGAACCAGAATGTAATACCTACATAAAATATGATGAATCCAAAAAAAGGTTCCTCTCCATTGGTCGAATATAGATCGTATTTGTACTAAAAGTCAACAGGACTACGTTCAAACACGGTTCAAAACGAACACTAAAGCTGAAGTGATGAACATATTTGCATTGCATTTATCGCAGATAAAAGAACTTTAACAAAGGGATTTATTTTACTGATCCTCTAAATGCTTATTTACTTTTCTATCTATTAAAATAAAACTTTAAACACTTTTTAGTTTAGAATGACGCATTTTCTAAAATAATGTAGCCCCTTTTTACTCTCTTACTATCAAAGAGGCACAATCCTTACATTAGGGCATTCAATAATATTTATTATTAGGAGTACAAAATATGATAAATATTTCTTACAAATAACAATTTCAGTATAAAAAATCATGCTATGAATATTCATCAATACATTGTATTGTTTTCAATTCGGAGACCTCAATATCATTTTTTTAAAGTACATTTTTCTTTTACAATAGATCTTAACATCGGTTTTGGACCATTCTCATTTGCACAATAATTGTTCATGCAAATATACATATACCGACTACATGACAGTATCATTTTTTTTGTTGTTTCATCATAATCCACCTAGCCTCTTATTAACAATCCTAAGACTGGCCTGTCTAGCAGTCGCCGGACCAGGCCCGAGTCGACGGCGCGTTGTATATCACGCGCGCCTCAAAGAGATGTCAGCACATCGTGACGGGGTTCACGAAGACCGATGCCCCCTGGGTCAGGGTTGCGGGTTGGTTAAAAAAGAAACCGTGGCCTTGGCGCACAGGCAAGTGAAGAAACACAAGTGGGTTATAGTCAGTAAAAGTCTGACCTGCTCTTCCGCTCCGCCCAGAGTCGGAGACCTCTCACACAAAAAAAAAAATAAAGATTGCCTTGTCTATCCACCGCTAAATAAAACTTACTAACAACGTTTTCAAGACTAGACAAATTGATACATCATTGGACTCCTGAGGCCCTAGTTTGCTATTACAATGGTGTCATAATGGTCAATCAGTGATCTTATAATGAGCGATTGCGACAAGTTACGAATTTTACTAACAAAATGGCGTCATTATGAATTTCCATTGGTCAATCACTCCACTCTATATTAATAAATTTTCAATTTGAGCAGTACTTTATAGATAATCATTTCCATTGACGGATTTTAAAATAATGTCAATACGGCAATGTCATTCTATCAACGAGCACATGTTCCATGCATTCTATCAACATTCTTTTACGAGACGACTATCAATCGATCTTTATAATTCATAAAGATCGATTGCAGCAGCAGATTGCGAACTTTTAAGCACAATGACAATTAAATGGCAGTAGAATCATATTGGAATGACAAATTTATTTAAATAACGGACTAAGACTCCTGGTCGGCCAGATGCATGTCTGTCTAACATAAGCCTTTCGGTTAAAACTTGCAGTCATAATACGCTACTGAAGGCATACGTAGGTGTGTCCGTGGGCGAAATTATAGCGTCTCCTCAGCACGCAACACTCCGAAATTAGCTTTTTTTTTTAAATATCGCATTCAAATTTAAAATGATCGCATCTAAATATAAACATCTATGTATCTAATATAAATTCCAAAAAGGCTCTTAAAGGCTCAGTATGATGCCGAAGTAGGAGTCATTTTGGACTTTTACATGTCCATTTCATATTTTTATTCAGTTATAACTTAAACGACGCATAGAAAGAACACATAAAGAACTAACAAGTTGAGAGTAAACCATTACATCCACGCAATAAGGCCATCGCTTTGAATAATGCTAAGATCCTATAGGAGACAAAGCTTCAGCGATATATTCCTTGAAAGGCGTTGTACGAAACTGGTGATTACCAAAAATATCTAGTTAACTAAGTTTCAAAACGGGATCTGCTTATAGAAAAATATCAATTAAACGTTTAGAGTAAAAAATTAAGTACCTAACAAGTTAAAAAAAATCTAAAAAATCTATAAAACCATCTGTCGTTTCATCGATTTTTATTTTGACCGGGCTGTGGCCAAAGCTCTGAAATGACGAAATCTATTAAACGACAGACTTTTTCATAGATTTTTAGAAAACTCCAAACATTTAATTGATACTTTTGCATAAGTAGAACAAAGAGTGATCATTTAACAAAAAAGGCTTGCAAAACTTATTTAATCTCAGATATAAAAGTACTTGAATAGCATTTTCATTTATTTGCTATCCACTTTTGACCTCTAGTTCATTTTACTTAATTTGTTGCTGATGATCTCTAGTTTAATCCCTATCAAGGAATACGTCCAAATTCACAGTCGCCCTGTATTATTCCTGTATACATTTTCTCGATATCGGCTGCGGGCAGAAGTTACCACCCACCAGACAAAGTCTTGCTGCCAAGCGATTCGTCGTGTTCCGGCATGATGTCTGGTGAAGTCTTATGGAGGACGGGTCTGAGCAGTTGTATTGCGATGTGTACCGGGTGCGATGCATCAAATATTGTTGTGTCAAGAGTTTGGTCGTGAAGGTTTCCAGATCAATCTCCCTCTGGCGCAGGATGGTTGGTCGTATTGTTGGGTTTAACATTGCATCACCTCGCTCAACCTCCGTCTTCCTTCTTATTCACTAAGTTTTTTTAAATGAACGAGCTTAATGAACTACCGCGCTTTATCATCAACGATTGCATCACTGCTTACTATCAAGTGGGATTGCAGTGAAGCACTAGTTTATAATTATAAAAAAATCCTGTGTGTTCCAAATACAAAAGTTTTCTTTTTTTAATTAATAAAAGCGAGTTACGTGTCACTTGCCAAATGGATTTACGAACACAGCATACAACACAAGTACAATATATTCGATTTTTACAAAGCACTCAATTACATCAAGAAGTTGTTGAACTACCGGTAAACAACTTACAATAAAAAAATATCGAGCACGTCAAATTAAAATAGGTACTCTCGTTAACTGTGAGCAGTCGAGCAGAAAATTGTATTAGTATCGAAGGAGACGTTATTTTTAGGGTACCGTTGCGAAATACAAGGGAACTCTTGGAACTATTTAAGTATAAATATTATATGAGTGAAAGAGGAAGGCAAATACCTTCCTGTTTATGTAAAATTAGCATTCGTCGTATCATGTAAGTCGTATATAATTTATTTAAGAGTTCTTAAATTAGTCCGATACGACGAAGGTTATTTTTACTTTGCACTCTATTTCATTGCGAAATGTCATTTGAGGCGGCATTCTGTGATGTAATATCGAAAAAATATTGTAAAATAAACATATACAATTTGCCGGCGGTGGTGTTTCCGTTACACTACAATTTGAATGTCTTCAAGGCTAGAGTGAATAGGCTCTTAATAAACTAGCGCGCTTTGCCATCAACGATCGCATCGCTGCTTACCATCAGGCGGGATTGCGGTCAAGCGCTAGTTTATAATATATAAAAAAAACCACAAAGTAAAATAAATTAAATTTCAGGACATCTTTTTCTTTCCACTTTATTAAGAGAAAAGGCTGAAAATAAAATATTAGTTTAATCTTTATGCGTTATGTAATACATTACCTATTTTGCAAAATCAAATCAAAAGTCATTTATTCAAATTAGGCTGAGAATCAGCACTTTTTGAACGTCAATATTACATAAGACAGTCCCCCCAAAACGCCTGCCCTTCGCTACTTCTCACACGAACTCACTTTGTCACTTCTTCTTCACGAATGTTTTTACAGTGACATCTCTGCAGCAAGCTAATAGTTCTGGAGTGAAGCTTGTGCTATGTTACAGACTTTTGCATTAAGTATGAAATAACATTGTAAGTTTCGAGGAAATATAATTGCAACACAAGTAATTCCTGTCTCTGTGAGATTTCCTCTACGTTTGAGGCATAACTTGTAGGAGAGTACATCAAAGTAGATAAAAACTTTTGAAGTTTTCGTATCTCCTTTATTCATTAAATATACAGAGTGGTGCTGACAATACGACATTCACAGTCTACTTATAAAAAAATCATATAAATATGTCCATTAGGTTAGTTACAGGATATTATTTTGAATTTTTCACATTTTCTACATGATGTACATGTTGATAAGGAAAGTTTACAGGTTAATGACCGCCGCATCCTGCGGTACCAAACTTTAATAATAATGCCGTGAAAAAAGCAAGTCGATACAGGATCGCGCTGTCACCGATCAGAGGTCAGTGAACCAATATTTTTAAAGGATGTTCTTTTTCATTTGCAATTTTATGCGATTTAGTTTGAAATGTTAATTATTATTTTTTATTTTTGATGTTAGCTTTTTTCTATGGATTAGGATTATTCCTATGAACCAGGATTATTCGTGTTTTAATTTATTGTCGTATTGTCAGCACCACTCTGAATGTAGTGTATAATACTTTAGGGTTACACAAAACAAAAAAAGAACACCTCAACACGTCTTTCCTATTTCTAATGAATCGCCATTTTCTCTTGTTTGTTACCTTTCAGTCATTCCCTAATAATTCGGTCAAAAACATCCAACTAACATTATAAACGTATAAGTTTGTATTATACATATGAGTTTAAATAGTGTAATTGGCTTCGGTCGTTCTGGTTTTCTTTTATATATATATATATATAATTATGTAAATTATAAACTAACGCTTGACCGCAATCCCGCCTGATGGTAAGAAGTGATGCGATTGTTGATGGTAAAGCGCGCTAGTTTATTAACCTTGAGGACACTCAAATTGTAGTGTGACAGAAACACCGTCGCTGGCAAATTGTTCCAGTCCCTCGATGTACGCAATATAAAATAGGAAGCGAAACGCTTCGTCCGGATCGCAGTGGTGTCAACAACAGCTTCACGGAAAATATCGAAGTTTAGCCAAAACCAGCAGTTAGACTGGTAAAGCGGACCCAGACTCCAAAGCTGGAGATGATGAAGATGATGAAGGATGATGATGCAGTGGTGTCAACAACGTAAGGGTGGAAACTAGCCGTACGACGGGTCGTCCTATGGTGGAACGGAGATGGGGGAATGAAATCATGCAATTCCCTTACACAGTCACTATAATGCATCCTATAGAAGACCGAAAGGCTGGCTATTCTACGCCTGTGCTCCAGGCTTTGGAGACCGTAGTTTAAAATAAATAAATGTAATGTTTATTACTACTGCCCGGATATGAATGAAATTTTGCATACAGATTGTATATTACTACGATTAGCAGATATAACAGTTCTAATCTGGATCTTTCTAGTAAATCGAAACGTATGTGGGTGAAACCGCAGCTAAAAATTAAGTAACAATTTAGAAATGCTTAGATATTTATAGCCTATTAAGTGCATATTTTAAATGTATCCTACTTAAAGATATAGCATATTATGTGCATATTTTAAAAGTATCCTACTTAAAATGTAAACTAAATATTAAAAAAAAATATAGTATCGCTTCGGCATTGGAATTGCTGAGGTTCAAACTACGGTCAGGGCTAAAGGGTCATAGCCGCTATGAGCAACGTCTAGAACCATTCATAGAAATACTTAGTTAGCGTAATAATTTAATACACTGTATAACTAAATCTGGAAGTTACCAGTACAGCTCCACCGCAAACATGACGTGACAACCATAAATAAATCAAGACCCGATACATAATCAAATATTTAGAAGCTTTACCCAAATATTGCCTTCATAAAGTAAACAGCACGGTAATAGGTCGAACAGTCTCTTTGAATATTACACTTACACCTTAATTAACATTTGACGAACACGTTTGGAACATGAGATGGGTAATGAAATATCACACAAATTATTCAAGTAGATACTTCAAAAGATGTCTGATTAATGAATTTCCGGAAGCGAATGAATTGCATGAAGCGTTTCCACGGATCACATAAGTTATGTCCGTATTATCTTATTGGAACAAGGACATTGCTGGGTTTTATTTAATTTTGCTCAGATATTCCTTTGGGTTATACACAAACTCGACTCGAGGGATCAGTCCCTCAGTCCAGACACACGTGTGACCAGTTGGTGGAACCCACAATTAGTGTCACTTCTTACATCATCATCTGGACACGTTAAAATGTTTACTTATTAAGTTCTTCCCCAACAAGGTAGACTGATGACCTGGTGAAGGTCGCGGGAAACCGATAGTTACAGGCAGCACAAGACAGGTCATTGTTCAGCAGTGAACCTCTACAGACTGAAGAAGAAGTTCGTACCTATCCACATAGTTCTGCGTTTTAAACTCACCAACCACCAAACATTTTAACCTTCCTAACATGTAATTTCAGTATGTAATATATTATTTCAATCTTAATTGTGGTTTTAATATCTTAAGAGAAGTTAGTTCAATAATATAACATATTAAATAAATAACAAACTGGAATTAAACCTAACAACGTAAGACTATTTCATTAAGTTTGTGTGCAAGAAAATATGAACAACATAAGAAAGAATATTTAAAAGGCACAAAATAATGAAAAAAAATGGTTGTCTGTAGAACTCCGTCTACTGCCGATATTTGAACGTGACAACGTCTATTCGCTCTAGGGGTGGGGGTAAAGTAGGCGTGGACTCCGTGTGGCGTCAGATTCGGCCGTTACGGTGTTTTCGAGAATGACTCCTCCTTACCAATTTAATAGACGTTTTCACGTCAACTCCTACATTTTTGTGATACCCTGGTACTTCGCACGTCCACAAACTATGCACAATAAAACCTCTTTCATGTATTATGGTGATTTTATAATCATTAATGAGCTTTTTTATTGTTTCGATTTCTCCTACACTTTTATGCTACCCTGGTACCTTGCACGTCAAAAAAATTAGCCTTGAACTCCGTGTGGCGTCAGATTCGGCCGTTACGGTGTTTTCGAGAATGACTCCTCCGTACCAATTTAATAGACGTTGTCACGTCAAAAAAAAGACATGTGCGAGGCCAGAAAGGCTCCTATGTTGGCATAATGCTGCAATATTTAAAAATAAATACCGCACTGCTGATATAAATGTTGCTATTGCAAAAAAGTAGCTTTCATAAAAAAGATACGAAACGTCGACGTAAACAGAACCCTTTTCAGATTTGTATAGTTTGTACCATCCAACTTTCTCTATCATTGGCGACACGAAAGCCTTTACAAGCGATATGCTCCACCGGTACAAATACTTGCTACTTAACATTAACCTTTTTTCAGTTGGGGAGGTATATTATTTAAAAACTAGATAGCTTGGACTTGATCACTGTCTCATCTAAAGGCCACTTTTAATAATTTAAAACGTTGAAAATAAATCTCAGTTTAGCAACAATCAATGTAAATGTCTGCACGTTTAACGCAGTGGTAATCTATTGACTGCTGCACACAAAAGAAATTCGTGGATAAAATACTCTTTATTATGCATATCTTCCAGCGCTATGTCTTCTGATACGCGGTCGCCATCCCAAAATCTTTCGGTCCCTTCGTCCATCTGTTCTATCAGTAATGTGCACTGCTAACTGCCGCATAAGTCTAAGAATTGGCTGGGTATTGTCAGTTACTCTGTTTCTTCTGAAAGCCTCTGCAGTTTTGAATCGATCGTTGAAGGGAAATTCCAAGCTCGACTTTTCATTTTGTTCTTTTGGCGACTTTTAGGCTTCCGATAAGGTCCTTTGTGGGCGACCAAGTATCGGAAGCCATACCATTGGAAAGCTTCCCAAACACTAAGGACGTTGGACTGATGGCTATGTGAAGGCTGCAGGAACCTGTTGGATATGAGAATCACAGAACGGATCGCAGTGATCATCGATCATGATCATGAAACATCAGTTTGGAAGCTTAAGTCCAGCAGTGATCATCTTCGGCTGAAATAATGATGTACAGAGGAATTAATTGTAGAATTTTACATCAGGTAAGACAACAAGCGATCCTACGGTCAAAAAAATTAAATACAATAAAATTAAATTGATCACCTCAATTTTCCGTGTTTCAGGAATTGTATATATTACTAGCGACCCGCCCGGCTTCGCACGGGTGCAATTCTGATGGTAAATACATTACAAAAAAACTGTTAACGTTCTATAAAAAACATAGCGGCCCGCCGCCCAACCGGCTGGTACCGCCGCAAATGCGACGCCTCACAATTTTTAATTTACTAACTAAAATAACTGACTTCAAAAAGGAGGAGGTTACTCAATTCGACCAGTATATATGCTTTTTTATGTTTGTTCGCGGATAACTTCGTCGTTTATGAACCAATTTTGATAATACTTTTTCTGTTGGAAAGAAGATATTCCCAAGGTGGTCCCACGATAAGCACATCAGAGTTTGATGGAGGAAGACCAGAGAAATCAAGGGGAACTTTCAAAAATCGTAGTGGCAACCAGTGCGTTTGTAAGTTTTTTCATTAAGTATTTTAGCGTCAGCATCCAGTCTAAGCGGATGCAACTGAACAGTACTTGTGAAAAAGTGTAAAATAAAAATAAAAAACCAACAGACTTCCAAAAAACACTACAAAGTGAAAAATTAACTAATTTCGGAAGTCTGTGTCAAAAACTAATATACAAAAATCAAAGACACCGACTTCCGAAATTAGTTATTTTTCACTTTGTAGTGTTTTTTGGAAGTCGGTTGTTTTTTATATATATATTTATATCATGTGCTGTAAATGGCGATATAGATCTATATTTAAAAAAGGGGGATAAAAATAGATGTCCGATTCTCAGACCTACCCAATATGCATACAAAATTTCATGAGAATCGGGAAAGCCGTTTCGGAGGAGTTAACCACAAACACCGCGACACGAGAATTTTATATAGGTATTGACAATATGACAATTTAAGTTGGTAGTCACGTTACTAAACAATTAGTTACCTTGGTTTCTCCTTCACACAACCTTGCTGTCTGGCTACTATTTTCACCACAGTAATCAACTCTTTTCATGTTATTCATGTCGGCGAGAAAATAAAGCATGAGAATTAATATTAGAGCAAGATCTTCAGCCATGAGTCACGAATAATAAAAAGCTAGCTTCAAACCAGTTTCAAAATGAAAAATAAATGGTATTTCTGTTCCCGAAGCATTTCAAGCAATGCTTTCCGCTTTACAGAATCTGTTAAATAACTTCTGTTGTAGCAATATGGCTCAGTTACAAACAAAGTTTGAGTGGATCGGTTCAAGTTGATTCTACTACAATGGATGAATCATAGCAATAAGAACTTGTCTTGAAGTCAGCTTAGTTACATTACCATAATTAGCAATTGTTAATGATACTTGATATTTATTAATGATGTTTAAATTTGTTAAAAAAAGAACACTTTTACACGTCATAAATAAATTATGGTTTATTTATTTGGGATGCTCGATAAAGGGACACATTTTTATTTTATTTTTTTTAATAATAATAAACAAGCGCTTGACGCAATCCTGCCTGATGGTAAGCAGTAATGCGATCGTTGATGGTAAAGCGCGCTAGTTTATTAAGAGCCTATTCACACAGAAAAACTGAGCGAATAGGAAGGAAGATGGCAGTTGAGCGAGGTGATGCAATGTTAAACCCAACATCACGACCAACGATGCTGCGCCAAAGGGAGATTGATCTGAAGACCCTCCACGACTAAACTCCCAAACACAACAACATTAGGCGCATCGTACCCGGCACACATCGCAACACAACTGCTCAGACCCGTCCTCCGTACGGCTTCACTAGACATCATGTCGGAACACGATACACATGATACACACACATATATTTACATAAGCTTCTAAAATTATTTCTAACCTAAATGAGTTTGATTTTTATTATTTGTTAAGCTATTGCATAGCTTCTATGCGGGCCTTGAGCGCGGGGACCGAATCCAGAAATTCCGTAACGAAAAAACCTCACGCTCCCCACTCCGACGGGCACGGAGGTGTGGCTTGAAGGCCGTACATCGTCTAACGTCGTTTCAGTTCGGCAGTCTTCGGCACGGTATGTTTGTGTGCGTGCGACTACATCTTTTGAAAACAATTTATAGACTTTCAAAAAGAGCATGCATATTGCAGGGCGCGAACTCAGTTCTACACACTTGCCATGTTACTGATAGTCGCGATGTGCTAAACTTGCGATTAGTTTTCTCTCTGAAATAGGTCTTCTATAGAGATATGTCATAGACGTCATCGACGTTGTCATGGCTACCTTAAAAACTTTTCATATAATTAATTATTAAGTACTTTTATTCAAATTAATTTAGTAGTGTTTTTATAAAATAGCTTTTTTTAACGGAAAAGCTAAGATGAATGTCACGCTAATTTTTCATTGGACTTTTAAATTATTTATAGTGTTGTTTACTAAATAAAAGCGCGTGATTTTATAGAGTAAAAAGTCTCGGGGTTTAAGAGCCGAGATAGAGTGCACAGTGTTATTCGCGTTAGAAGGAAACACAAATAGTTCAGCTATTAACAGATATAATCATGGAGATAGACAACATTACAAGAGAGCCGCAGAATAATAATCGACATACTAGATTTTCTTGTCAACAACTTGACACGCTCTGCTTCATATTTCAAATATATAAAAATATACTTTTTACAGCCAGACTTTGTATATGAAACCTCAACACGCCTCCTCAAATACAAAGTCTTTTATAAACATTAAATAAAATCAAAATTAAAAACGCACAGAACTTAATTAATCAAACAAACATATATCAACACATCATATAAGAAATCTTAACAAGGTTTAAGACCTATAGCATCAATACATTTATAATGCTTAAGACAAGGTAGCGGTTTTGTCATTACATCCGCTATCATATCTGTAGTGGGTACATGTCCCAAACTTATGCCTGTATTATCTCTTAGGACACCCCGAATAAAATGATACTTGATGTCGATATGTTTGCTCCTAGCATGAAACACTGGATCCTGTGCAAGGAAAATCGCAGATCTACTATCGGCATTAAGGGATATAGAAGCATACCTCTCAAGTCCTAATTCCAGCAGCAGACTTTGAAGATACAATCCTTCCTTTATAGCTTCTGCAAGACTTACATACTCTGCCTCACAACTGGATGTTGCAACAGTACGCTGTTTGCGTGACATCCATGAAACACCAGCTCCACCTAGAATAAAAACGTATCCCGAAAATGACCGTCTATCTATTTGACAACCTCCCCAATCTGCATCACAGTATCCCTTCACGCAATTACCAGCTTTTGTATACACCAGTCCATAATTCACAGTTTCTTTTAAGTAACGTAAGATACGTTTGGCCGCTATCCAGTGTTCTTTCTCTGGATTCTTAGAAAATTGCGCCAATTTATTTACAGGATGTACTATGTCTGGTCTTGTTGCTACACTCAAGTACATTAAAGAACCAATCAACTCACGATATGGCCACTTTTTCTCCTCTTTATTTGATTGTATACATCCCGCCTTATTATTTTTACTACTAGTCTCCATTGGCGTTTTTATTGTATTCACATCCAACATATTATATTTTTCAAGTAATTCTTTTACATAATTCTCTTGTGACAACCTTATTTCGTTGACAGTCCGTCGGATGTCAATCCCTAAAAAGTATTTTGCTTGACCATAATCTTTTAATTCGAACTCTTTTCTCAGTTCATTTTTAAAACGAGCTATGCGATCTCCTTTTTCAGACGCCACTAGGATATCGTCCGTGAAGACTAAAACAAGTAAATGATCTTTTCCTTGGTTTCTGAAATATAAACAGGGTTCGTTTAAACTTTGCGTTAATCCCATTTCCTTTAACTTCTTCTCAAGTCTAATATTCCATTGCCGACCCGCTTGCTTCAATCCGTATAAGGATTTTTTTAGCAAACATGCGTCGCCGCCAGCGTTCAAGCTTTTAAGCATTTCTTCAGCTCGTTTAACTACACAAGGATTCTCACCTTCTGTGTATGTCAGCTTCATTAAAGATTCTTTCAGCAATTTGGGTATCCGCATATAAATTTTTTCGTCTAAGTATCCATTTAAGTAGGCTGTATTGATGTCCAGCTGATGAACCTCCAGATTCATTTCTACAGCTAGAGCCATCAGTAGTCTAACGCTATCGAGTCTTGCCACGGGCGCAAACGTTTTATCATAGTCAACACCGAATCTTTGACTAAATCCTTGAGCTACAAGTCTTGCCTTTTTCTTTGTTGACTTATCCACGTTTGTCTTAGTTGTCAAAACGTATCGACACCCTACAATATTTTTGTCTGGTGGCCTTTTGACGATCTCCCAAGTTCCTTTCTGTAGCAGACTCCTTATTTCTGATAAAATAGCTTCTATCCAAGCTGATCGTTCTTCCCCTTTAAGGGCCTCTTCCAGCGATATTTCAGCAGAACCGGCAAAATCAATACAGTCGCTAAAAGTTTCTTCTCCAGCTTCAGTTTCTATTGACTGTTCTGGTTCTTCTTGTATTGGCTCTTCCACAGTATTATCCGGATGCTCCATTTCCACCGATTGATAAATTTTTCTGGGACGACCTACTCGGCCTGTATGTAGCACTCTCTCAATCTCATTGCAGGGTCCATTTGACTCACTAAACGGTAAAGCAGTCATTTTACCTCTAGCACATACTTGACAGTCACGTACCAAACGAAAGTCGTTCGGGTTCACAGGCTCGCCCACCTTTTCCAAAAGTTTGACAACATCTTTTCCGTTCAGATGCCCTAAACGTTTATGCCAAGTTAGCACATTTAAATTACGATCAGTTACAGCATTGGCAGCTTCATATTCTTCAACGCAATATAAATTACCGCGACGGTATGCTGTTAACCTGACTTTATTACTTTTATCAAGAACCCACGCAAAATCACGCGTAAATTTGACATCGTAACCATTATCAGTAATTTTGGCCACTGAAATCAGATTTGTTCTTAAATCCGGAACATAAAGAGTATCTTTAAACTCTACTGTCCCTACGGAATTATCACCTAATGCCGACAGTCTAACTACACCTTTACCTCGGATCTCAGCGCCCATGTTAATAGCCAATTTTAGTTTACCTCTACTTTCTTCTAGGTTACCATAAAACTTTTGTACATCCTTGCATAAGTGGGACGTGCACCCAGAATCCAGTACCCATTGCTGGTTTGGACTATCAGCAATGTTATTACCAAGATCTGAAACATTTAAAGAAGTTAGTTCCTCATCAACATCAACATTATAACTGAAAGGTTGTAGTTTTGTTCGACATTCAGAAGCTTTATGTCCAGGACGATGACATCGATAACAGTTTAGTGAAACTCTCCTTTCAATTCCAGATTCCTGCTTTGATTGTTTCAATGCATGTTTGGTAGCAGGCATATTAGAACCATACTTCCCTACATTTGATCCGTTACTTGTACTCGGTTTAACAAGTTTTTTATTCTTTTGGGTGTACATAGCGCTGTCTTGTATTCGGTTAGCATTTCTTGATTCGTATTCCTCCATTATCTTAACTTTTAGAATATCGGGCTTCGGTAAATCGTCTCTTGTTTCAATAGCACAACGAAAACTTGAAAAACTTGCTGGCAAACTATATAACAAGATAATTGACAATAGATCCTCATTTATTTTTACGTCCACATCCTCCAGTTTGTCAACCGCATCGAAAAATGTGCCCATCTCATCACGAATGTCTCCCGATTCGCTCATCTTGTGCAATAGTAGCCTTTTTAACAGTGTCGCCTTCTTGGCAGGTCCACGCGAGGCGTAAATTGATTCCAGTTTCAGCCATACCTCTCTAGACGTGGTGCAACCTCTTATATGTCGCAATTCGGATGCGTTTATCGCTAGTATTATATCAGCCTTGGCCCTAGCATCCTCGGCTTCCCATTTCAAAATCTCAATATCGCCAGTTGGCTTAGTTTCCTTACCACAAACATATTTCCACCCGTCATTCTTTATTAAAATAGCTTGGGCTTGAATCTTCCAGCTGTCATAAGTCTCTTAGTGGTTCAATACGGGTTTGTGAAAACATTATTTATTCGTAGGTACTTACTTAGTTTTAGTAATATTTTACGTGAACTCAAATTCCCTTCTTCACTGGGCCCATAACCATTCTCGGGGTTTAAGAGCCGAGATAGAGTGCACAGTGTTATTCGCGTTAGAAGGAAACACAAATAGTTCAGATATTAACAGATATAATCATGGAGATAGACAACATTACAAGAGAGCCGCAGAATAATAATCGACATACTAGATTTTCTTGTCAACAACTTGACACGCTCTGCTTCATATTTCAAATATATAAAAATATACTTTTTACAGCCAGACTTTGTATATGAAACCTCAACAAAAAGTGCTCACGCGGCCGTTTTTTCAACTGTTATTGGCGATATCCGCCATTATTGTGAAATATTTTTTTAAAGAATTTCTATAATTTGTTACACGTGTTATTGGCAAAATTGTGGTATCTATCCACAGGGACCAGATCAAGAGTTGAAGTTGAAGTTTTTATTAAATAAAATATTACAGAAAGATGTCGGTGAACAATGTTAATACGAGTACATTTAAGTGTACGAGTTGTAATATTGTTATCTCCGAAACGAAACAACGAAAGTTTAATAAAAATATGCTCGTCGGCTTTTTCTGAGGAACACATTGATGAGGCAAAAAAGTTATTGTTTGTTTCTACGAAGACAAGACAAAAACATGTATCGAGGCGTAAGAACAAAAAGCAGAAAGACCTAAAATATACGATTACGGTGTTTAAAATCACGGATCCCGAACAATCCCAGTTTTTGTGGCATATGACCTTCACAAATTGCCACCAGTTTGCTTTGACTACGTAGAACGTACGTAAAGAAGTTGATGAAGGATTTATTAATTCTTCGGTCAGATGTTAACGCAATCAGAAGTGATTATGTTACTAAAGATCAGCTCAAAAATATTAAATTGATAACAAATAATTCGACACCGACGCCGTTCATCATCAACAACCTTTTTATCGTCCCACTGCTGGGCACAGATCTCCTCTCATACAGAGAAGGATTGAGCGTAATCACCACGCTTGCTCAATGCGGGTTGGCGATTTCAAACTTATAAAGCCCAGGTTTCCTCAAGATGTTTTACTTCGCCTTCAGTCATTGGTGTCCAAGATATACTTAGAAAGTACATATAACTTTAGAAAAGTTACATTGGTACTTGCCTGACCTGGAATCGAACCCGCGCACTCATACTTGAGAGGCTGGTGTTTTAACCACTAGGCCACCACGACAAAACAGTGGGGTATATTGAAAAAGAACCTCGGAGTTTTTGAGTATATTTCGTGGTGCTCCCTGTGCGCCGTTTCCGAGTCAACGAAATACCAGTTGGTGGAGTCAGAAGGATACTATAGCTGTCTTGTCTGCCCCTCAGTGCCCGGCCGGTCTTGCGATTGCACCGAAACAGCACACAATGACAGAGATTATAAGTAATAGCATAGACAGACCTTACGGAGGAATTGCCCTATTGTAGAGGAAGTCCGCTTTCTCAAAGGTAGCAGTGTTGTTGTACAATAGTAATCGTTTAGTTCTCACACGGATCGTTCTATGTTAGTTTTCTCATTTTACATGCTTACTGACTCGAGTGATAATATAATAGATTTCATGGGTTTTTTTCTTTATTTATTTATTTTTTGGCTTCGCACGGTTTGTGCATTTAGCCAATGCCACGTAATTATGAATTATTCATGTCGAAAAAGACGGCCGCGTGACCCGTCTTACGAGTGAGGTTTGGGACAAAGTCATGATGTGGCTACTATGCAGCGATATTTCACTGTTCTTTATGAACTATTTACTAAATGCACTTTTTACTACATAAATCACGCACTTTTATTTAGTAAACAACACTATAAATAATTTTAAAAGTCCAATGAAAAACGAGCGTGACACTCAGCTTGACTTTCCCGCCAAAACTCAGGGTGCTGATCACGAAAATGATTTCATTTTTGAAATCCAAGATGGCCGACATCATATTTCATGACATTCTGACATGGGTGTGATAACGAACATGACGTCATTTCGTCTTTCTATCTCTTTATCAAAGTCGAACAGAAAACATTGAATATAGTTTAGTCGCTTTTGATGACGTTGCTGGTAAAAAATAAATAAATTACAAAACAGAAAGAAAACCTGAATTGATATCAAAGAAAAAAAAAACAGAGGAAAAGTTGCTGTATAAATAAAATAAATAAATAATTATAATTGCAAGTTATAGTTGATAAAAAAAGGCTATGCAATAGCTTTACCGCGGCAGTCTCCGAGTGCCACACGCCTTTTTTTTAGTACTTTGGCAGTAAAGATTCAAATAAAACTAGATGTCATAGTTTCTTTCAAACATAAATAATTCATTAAGTTCAATTTGGTACAACATTATACAGGATTTTTTAAAGAAATAAATGAATGTATTATCTACTAGCTGCACCCTGCGATTCACCCGCGTAGGTTTCGATATGTTTTTTTTATATGCTCCGCTCCTATTGGACGCAGCGTTACATTACATAGCCTAAAGCCTTCCTAGATTAATAGGCTATCCAAAGCAAAAATATTTTTTTCAAATCAAACCCGTACGTCCTAAGATTAGCGCGTTCAAACAAAGTAACTCTTCAGCTTTATATATTAAAATATAGATAGATTTTTTTGTTTGAAATTATTAAAAATAATCAAGAGCTTCGCTCATTTTTTTTTCTTTATAATTTTCACCAACTACGAAAAAATAAATTTCTCAATCTTAAAATCTTGACGAAATAAAACTAAAACGTATTCAAGCACAAACTCCAATTTATTTTTAATATAAATCAATTACAGGCCCTTTTGAATTGTCAAAGGATCGGTCTGTCTGAAAGATGAAACTAGTCGCCCATTCCGATCGTATTGTGTTACCTAGTAACGAGCTTGTAGAGGTCAGATAGGTGGTAACTTGGTTTAAAACACTGGTACTCGGCAACCTTTAGTTAGACTGGAATCCGCCCACAATATAGTTGGGAAGATGCTATTCAGATCTGAAAACGACACCCAGGTATTTTAATATCTTATGGGGAAAATCACGTGCATTTTTCAAACACCAAGCTTTGTTTATATTGCTTTACATAATAATAATAATGGCTCACGAAGTTGTCGACATATGGGTCGTGGATTCAGCAATCATTGAACCGATAGTCGTGACAGCTAATGGCTTAATAGCCAAGCGCCTCGACCAACACCTCAGGAGGCTGTCGTTAAGCAGCAGAATCAAGGGCTTGATTCAGAAAGAGGTAGTTCTGGACACGGCTTGAATTATCAAGAGGTTCCTCTTTCTGGAGCTCTGACCGCCGGTAACTTGGAACCTGTTCCTGATACCGGTGGGCTACTATTTTGTTATATTTTTAAATGTTTTTTTATGTAGAAATATTTAAAAATGTACTGACTCACTTACTAGGTGCTACCTGTGTTACAGGAGTCAGTGTCTTCGCCCATTATTGGACAATAACTTTTTATGCTACAGTATTAAAATAGCATTGATAACATTAAATTAATTGCATGCTCATGACGTGTAGTATGTAATGTGTGATGTTTAGTGTGTGGTGTGTGTACATTGACGTCCTACTGTTAAAACTCCGCGCGCGTTAGTCGATGCGACGCGTTAGTCGCTTTGCCCACTATTCAGAAAGACAAGAGCAGGTCTTTGAAACTGATCTGCAGTTTACAAAGCACACAATACATTAAATTTGTTTAGAACTCATACGTCAATGTTAAGACAAAGCAAGTGGTAGCGAGAACTCTTGGAAAAACGACACCACATGCTGCGTAATATGAAGTTAATTATTGATCGTGATTGGTTTCTACCAAAAATATTGTTCCGTCTCCATATCCTTGAATGTTGTAAGAAAGATGGCGAATACATAGAATTTGCGTGCGATTTTAGGCCCATTGTTCTACATACTCTACAGTGCTGATGTTACTGGATCCTTTGTAAACTGCAAGTATCACATATATGCTTATGACATCCAGTTGTACATATCCTCTAAAGGGGATGATGCCGCATTGGCAGTGCAAAGAGTGAACAAGGACCTACATAGAGTGGCAACCTGGTCTGAAGAGAACTCTCTGGTTCTGAACCCACCAATGTCCAAGTTCTTGGTACTGGGGACTAAAAACCAAGTTGCTGAAATCATATCTGCCAAACCAGAGATTGTGATTAAGGGGGGGAAAATTGAACGAGTGGAGCAGGCATGTAGTCTGGGTCTACTACTAGATCCGGAGCTGCGTTTTGAAAGTCTAAAGAATGATCTCAGAAGCTGTTTTTATAGGCTTAAAGGATTGTACTTACACTAAGGAAGCTACTGGTTGGTAGTCTGATCTTATCTAAGCTCAACGATTGCTACACTGTCTATAGACCCTGCTTGCTATGTAAGATATAGGGGTTAATTCAGCGAATTTAGAATGCATTAATGTCCCACGCAGGCATCATGTGACGCCATACTTGAACAAACTCAAGTCACTGAAAATGTCAGCCAGGCGAAAACTTCACTTAGCAAGCTAAATGTTCAGAATTGTTACAACTCTGAAGCCGCACTATTTATATAAAAAGCTTACCTGGCGACAAGCTCACTAAAAACTATTCACATAGATTATACAAAAATATGTACGTAAAGTTTGTATCAGACTAGTTTAAATAATTCATCATCATAATCAGCATCATTCCAGCGGAAAGACGTCCACTGCTGCACATAGGCCTCCCGCAAGGATAACCACGACGACCGGTCCTGCACCTCCCGCATTCAGCGGTTTCCCGTGACCTTCACCAGGTCGTCGGTTCACCTTGTCGGGGGCCTACCCATGCTGCGTCTTTCGGTGCGTCACTCGAGAACTCATCGGCCCCGTCAGTCATCGGTCCTACGGGCAATGTGCCCCGCCCACTGCCACTTAAGTGTTGTAATTCTTCGGGCTATGTCGATTACTCTCGTTCTTCTGCGGATTTTTATTTTGAAATTATAAACTTTTCCTTGACTGCAATCCCGCCTAATGGAAAGCAGTAATGGAATCGTTAATGGTAAAGCACGCTAGTTTATTAAGAGCCTATTGACTCAAAAACTGAATGAATTAGAGAAATGATGGCAGTTGAGCGAGGTGGTGCAATGTTAAACCAAATAACACTACCAACGATGCTATGCCAGATGGAGTTTGGTCTGGAGACCCTCCACGATCAAACTTCCGACACAACAACATTTAGCGCATCGTACCCGGCACACATTGCGACACAACTGCTCAAACCTGTCTTCCGATCTCCTCATTCCTGATTTGATCACGCAGTGAAACCCCAAGGATAGCCCTCTCTATTGTCCTTTAAGAGACCTTAAGCTTTCTTATAAGGCCCAATGTTAGCGACCATGTTTCAGTTTCATATGCCAGTGTCTCAAGACTTGTCTTGAAACACTGCGGTATTTCTGAATAATTATATGTATCTGATTAATTATAATTATTATATTCAATTTAGTAATAATACTAGCTTTCCGCCCGCGGCTTCGCCCTCGTGGAATTCGGTTATATCGCGCTTTTTAGATTTTCCCGTGGGAAAGCGAAACAAACGAACAAACAAACTCGCTTTCCGATTTATAATAATAATTATTGTAAATCGGAAAGTGAGTTTCTTTGTGAGTAAGGATAACAGTGTAACTTGCTAATTACGTAACTAATAATAAAATTTATCACAATAAACATCTATGCGTTTCCTCTTCCCTCCTATTTGATCAATGCTGTACCCGACAGGGTTCATTACTGAGTTAAATGTAATTAATTCTCTACTATATACATTATGGTACGTACTGTATGTGTTAATATAGCTATGAAAAAATAGCAACAAAGATTTCAACCAAAAGTGTCTCACATATTCCTTCACAGAAAACATTACATAACTATTATTAAGAAAGTTTCGAAAACAAAGTTCTGAGAACACAGATTCTTTGTTATGTAGGAATGGCGTGAATTTTTATTCCTAGAAAAACTTTTGCACTATTATACTAAAAGTAACTTTTGCGCAATGGATTCAGAAAAAAATGAGAATAAGTATCTAGTAGTCTAACGTGCTCTATTGAAAGCTAAAATACGAATTTCTTACATCAAGATGTTTTATTCTTAATTTTTATTGGAAAATTAGAAACAATTGGAAAAAGGTCAAACGTTAATAGACAACAGTCATTGTTTTACTTATTGGACATAGCATTCAGGCCTTTTTGAACTTATGTAACGTAGCAAGTATTAGAAGTAAGCTGTGAAATCTACGCTTTTATATTTGCGAAAAATCCAAAATTCTAGTTTAAAATCGAGAGCCTATATTACGTCATATTAATAATCTACTACCCACAACGAAATCTAGAAAAAAAGGAATGTCCTCATTTTCTCTACAATGAAATTATTGCCACATTGGCAAGGCAAAATGCATAGGTGTTTAAATGGTAACAAGTAATTTTAATGAATAATTTATAATATTTAGTGTGTGAATAAAGCGTGTTTTTAGTTTTTGCAACTATATATTTTATTCCACATGTCATTACAGGATTTCAAAAAAAAAATTGAGAAAAAAATATATACATACATTGCATGGACTAGTCCATGCCATATACATATGTATCATCATCATCATCATTTCAGCGTTAATCCCAGTCGCATCCGGAGCTTTTTCAGCTTTGGTGTCTGCGGTCCGCTTTACCAGTCCAACTACTGATTTTGGCTAAACTTCGATATTTTCCGTGAAGCGACTGCCGTCTGACCTCCACAACCCGAAGGCGATATCTAAGCATTGCAGTTAAACCAATTGTTAGACTTTTGAGGGCTCCAACAACCCGTAACGACTGCCACTAGATGTTCATATGGCAACCGGGACCAACGGCTTAACGTGCTTTCCGAGCCATGACCAGACCAGTGCAAATATTCATATTCAGGCATACAAATATTTGCACTGCGCGGGGATCGAACCTATATATATATATATATATATATATGTGTATATTTTCTATATTTTTATTCATTAACGTCAACCTACAGTAGTCCACAGCTGGACGCAAACTTTTTGTACACCTTTAGTTTTGGTATCGCTTATCCAGCTACTTCGAGCCATCCTCCGAAGTCCGATTCTCCACACAGCCTGAGGGCACCTTATCTTTCAAAGTTGATATAATTTATCATTCCTCGCAAAATGACGGCACTCAAAAGAAAACAAAACTCCAATCACCATCTTAAAACATTACCCCACCATATTGTTTCGTTCGTCCCATTGTAACCGGCCGAAACGCTTGAACCTAAAATCTAATTATCCCCAATAAGATATTACAAAGTCATTCAATTTCGTAAATCGTTTAAACTTTCCACTAGAGATCTAACATCATTGAAAATTAAATGTTTTATTCATAAGTGCTTAAAAATTTTAGCTCACGATAAAAATGGTATTATGATTTATGGTTCTCGTGTTTTGCCATGGGGTATTTTATGTCAAAGTGATGCAGGGCTTATGGTAATGAGTGTGTCATTAATTCAGTATATAGGGGTGGCAAAAGCTTTTAAATTTTAGTGGGAATGGCGTTTTGTACTTACCATAAAAGTGACTGTAGTTTTAATTATTGGTCAAAACTTTTGTGACCCGTGGTATGCTGTGGTCCCTAGGCACCACGGGGATTATTCTTAACCCGTCGTCCCTCCGAGAAATACAATGCTGCTGAACCAAAATGGTAGTTTATGTCTTAATTCTTGGAAGGTCAATTCTTATCTTTTGTACGAGTTTTTATTCTTGGGTTGTAGAAGCAAATTTAGTGTCATTAATTATGTATCTCTGTAACATTTATTAGTGCCGAAAGTTTTTTTTTTTTGCGTTTTTATATAAATAGTCTTTTCCTAATATAACATGTTGCTCCTTGAGTTGGTTTGTGTGACTTTTCAGGTTTACTTTTATATTTTCTAACTGTCTCTTTCTGTATACGTCCGTTTCCTTATTTCTTGTTAAATCAATATGTTTGCGTAGACAATAGTGTGAGTAATGTGTTTGTTTACTATTATACCTTAGTTAACTATTAATGTTGTAACGAATAACGATTTTTTGTCACAAATAAATAAAATAAGAAACCTAGTTTACTATGCAGCATTTTATTTTCTCATAAATCGTAGTAGGTTAATGAAACAGTAAATCATAACATCACGCCTGTAATATCGGAAGGGTTCAACAGAAGTGGTCCATCAGTACACCCACATTTCTTATCATATACTCCGACCCTATTGGTCGCAACGATACTATATAGCCTGAATCCTTCCTGGATTTAATGGGCTATCCAATGCAAAAAGAATTTTCCAAATCAGACCAGTAGTTGTTGAGATTAGCGCGTTCAAACAAAAAAAACTCTTTAGCTTTATACTTACATTAGTATAGATAACTTAAGTCCCAAGATACACTAGGCGTGCCTATCTACTATCAACAGAGTACACAACTAAGTTGCTACTGAGATATTCCAGATGTAAAAATCCTATAACATTTTGTCTAACCCAGAACGCTAACCCAGGATCTCACGCTCAGCAGTAGCCCTTGAAACTACTGGACCAAGGAAGTATGATGATACTTCGTAAATGGCTTCGTAAGTAGAAATCATCATTTCAGCGCTAAACGCGGTCGCATCCGAAGCTTTTTCAGCTTTGGAGTCTGGGATCCGCTTTACCAGTCTAACTACTCATTTTGCTAAACTTCGATATTTTCCATAAAGCTACTGCAGTCTAACCTCCACAATGTGATGGCGATATTGAAGCATTGCA
The DNA here is from genome assembly GCA_037179545.1 of Sesamia inferens. Taxonomy (NCBI): domain Eukaryota; kingdom Metazoa; phylum Arthropoda; class Insecta; order Lepidoptera; family Noctuidae; genus Sesamia; species Sesamia inferens. The sequence continues at coordinate 7,921,294 of CM073929.1, read as the reverse complement.
GTAAGACCAATTGTTGGACTTTGGAGGGCTCCAACAAATCGTAACGACTGCCATTAAATGTTCGTATGGCACGGCTTCGCAAGTGGAAATGGCTAGACAAATGATGATTTGCTTAGCCACTTTCCAATCCCTATGTTGGTTTCAGCTTCCAGCTGAACCAGATTCATGTGTACCACCAGTATTTACCATAAAGCCACAGCCTATCTTTGTTTTTTTTTTTTATAAATTCTAAACTAGCCCTTGACCGCAGTCCCGCCTGATGGTAAGCAGTGACCCAATCGTTGATGGTAAAGCACACTAGTTTATTAAGAGCCTATTCACTCTAGCCTTGAAGACACTCAAATTGTAGTCCGACGGAAACACCGACGCTGGCAAACTGTTCCAGTCCCTCGATCGGCGAAACGCTTCGTCCTGGTCGTAATGGTGTTAACAACGTAAGGGTGGAAGCTCGCCGTACGACGGGTCGTCCGGCTGTGGAACGGTGATGGGGGAATTAAATCATGCAATTTCGCACACTCCCCAAAATGCATCCTATAGAACATTGACAACACTCAATACTTTATTGCATTACATAATGTTACATAATAGTTCGTATGTCTATGAATCAATTACGGAACCTGTGAAGACTCGTGACGACTGTCAAATATCTATGAATGACCAGCTGGAACCGTTGGCCTACAGTACTTTCAGAGGCACGGCGGGGTCAACCTTTACATACCGCGCATTCACAAACCGACAGCGATAAGCGTAGCTTAACCTAATCTGTGTGTAGTAATGTTTTTAGCGTTCCGTAGCCAAATGGCGAAAAACTGAACCCTTATAGATTCTTTATGTCTGTTTATCCGTCTGTCCTGCCGTATGTCACAGCCATTTTTTCCGAAACTATAAGAGCTATACTGTTGAAACTTGGTAGGTAGATGTATTCTGTGAACCCCATTAAAATTTTTATGCAAAAATAATAATAAATATTGGGGGCTTCCCATACTTAGAACTGAAACTCAAATTTTTTTTTCATCAATCACATACGTGTGGGGTATCTATGGATAGGTCTTCAAAAATGATATAGTTTGCGAGACAGACGCTTCCAAAGTGGAAAAAAGTTGCCCCCCCCCCCCCCCTCTAACTTATAAAATAAGAAAATGAAAAATCTAAAAAAAACATATGATATATATTACAATAAAAACTACCAACAAAAATTGTTTTGAACGAGATCTAGTGAATAGTTTTTCTTTTTAATACCTCGTAAATCGTAAACCGCTCATTACCGCGTAATCTTTTATACAAATAACTTAAATCCTTTAATTTCATAAATCAATGGTACGGAACCCTTTGTGCGTGAGTCCGACACGCACTTGGCCGGGTTTTTTTATACTAATATTTAAAGTTGAAGAGTTTGTTTGTGTACTTGTTTGTGTAAACGCGCTAATCTCTGGAACTACTTTTCCGATTTGAAAAATTATTTTACATTGGTAAGCCCATTATTACAGGAGGGTTTTAGGCTATATAACATCACGCTGCGACCAATAGGAGCGGAGCATAACTAACTCCACGCGAACGAAGTCGTTAGCGCTAGTAAATTGTAAACTAGTGCTTGACCGCAATCCCTCTTGATGGTAAGCATTGACGCAAACATTGATGGTGAAGCGCACTACTATATTAAGAGCCTGTCGTTGCTATTTAGCCATAAGCACGTAGATCAACGAGGTAGTAAAGTTTTAACACCATTTTCCTAAATTCAATCGTTTCAATATCCCATCGAGCTCAAAGCTTTGCCAAAACCGAATATATGAACACGCCCCCTGTTCCACAGACAAACACAATAACAAAGAGATCCCCAATCCAACTGTATTCATATTTCAATCCAGCCATATAAATAGATATGTCTATAAAATAGTGTGCCGATAAAATGCATGCCCAAATCCCGGGCAGAATCAAAACGGTTTAATATCAGAGTCATTGTGCACATTTGGCTCGACCGACATTACGCGATGCCATTCTCTGTGATACTGTAATAACTGCATATTTAAAATCATTGGCACCTAATCTCACTAAATGTATGGCTGTTTAAATGATTTGTGCCATTATTATCTACATCTATAATGATATTATAAAGCTGAAGAGTTTGTTTATTTGTTTGTTTGTTTGAACCCAGTAATCTCAGGAACTGCTGGTCTGATTTGAAAAATTATTTTTGCGTTGGATAGCCCATTAATCCAGGAAGGCTGCAGGCTATATATGTATGCTGTATATTTCGGGGTTAAAGTAAAATATTCAAATAAGACAAATAACAATAATATGGAAAGAGCTATGCTCGGAGTTTCTCTGCGTGATCGAATCAGAAATGAGGAGATCCTCAAAAAAACCAAAGTCACCGACAAAGCCTTGCGAGTCGCTAAACTTAAGGGGCAGTGCGTAGGGCACATTGCTCGTAGAGCCGATGCCCGATAGGGCAGTAAGGCTCTGGAGTGGCGGCCACGTACTGGAAGACACAGCGTAGGGAAGCCAACAAGGTGGACCGATGACCTGGTGAACGTAGCGGGAAGCCGATGAATGCAGTGGGCAGCACAAGACCGGTCAGCGTGGAAAGCCTTGGGGGAGGCCTTTGTTCCGCTGTGGACATCCATAGGCTGAAGAAGATTCAAATAACTAACTCCGCGCGAACGAAGTCACGGGCGGCTGCTAGTGTTTTTAGAAGGTTACCTTCTATCTGATTATGACATTCACCAATGTCTGGGAAAGCACGTTAAACCGTTGGTGGCGACTATCATTTGTAGATATTTCTCGATGGTGGGCCATAATATCGGCTGCCGGCAGAAGTTAACACCCACCAGACAAAGTCTTGCCGCCAAGCGATTCGTCGTATTCCGGCATGATGTCTGGTGAAGCCATAGGGAGGACGGGTCTGAGCAGTTGTGTTGATGTGTGCCGGGTACGATGCGCCAAATGTTATTGTGTCGGGAGTTTGATCGTGGAGGGTCTCCAGATTAATCTCCCTCTGGCGCAGCATCGTTGGTTGTGTTGTTGGGTTTCACATTGCATCACCTCGCTCAACTGTGGCCTTCCTTCCTACTCACTTAGATTTTTAAGCGGATAAGCTAATAAATTTGCGCGCTTTACCATCAACGATTGCATTCCTGTTTATGATCAGGCGGGATTGCGGTCAAGCACTAGTTTATAATAATATTTGTTAAGCTATTGCATAGCTTCTATGCGGGCCTTGAGCGCGGGGACCGAATCCAGAAATTCCGTAACGAAAAAACCTCACGCTCCCCACTCCGACGGGCACGGAGGTGTGGCTTGAAGGCCGTACATCGTCTAACGTCGTTTCAGTTCGGCAGTCTTCGGCACGGTATGTTTGTGTGCGTGCGACTACATCTTTTGAAAACAATTTATAGACTTTCAAAAAGAGCATGCATATTGCAGGGCGCGAACTCAGTTCTACACACTTGCCATGTTACTGATAGTCGCGATGTGCTAAACTTGCGATTAGTTTTCTCTCTGAAATAGGTCTTCTATAGAGATATGTCATAGACGTCATCGACGTTGTCATGGCTACCTTAAAAACTTTTCATATAATTAATTATTAAGTACTTTTATTCAAATTAATTTAGTAGTGTTTTTATAAAATAGCTTTTTTTAACGGAAAAGCTAAGATGAATGTCACGCTAATTTTTCATTGGACTTTTAAATTATTTATAGTGTTGTTTACTAAATAAAAGCGCGTGATTTTATAGAGTAAAAAGTCTCGGGGTTTAAGAGCCGAGATAGAGTGCACAGTGTTATTCGCGTTAGAAGGAAACACAAATAGTTCAGCTATTAACAGATATAATCATGGAGATAGACAACATTACAAGAGAGCCGCAGAATAATAATCGACATACTAGATTTTCTTGTCAACAACTTGACACGCTCTGCTTCATATTTCAAATATATAAAAATATACTTTTTACAGCCAGACTTTGTATATGAAACCTCAACACGCCTCCTCAAATACAAAGTCTTTTATAAACATTAAATAAAATCAAAATTAAAAACGCACAGAACTTAATTAATCAAACAAACATATATCAACACATCATATAAGAAATCTTAACAAGGTTTAAGACCTATAGCATCAATACATTTATAATGCTTAAGACAAGGTAGCGGTTTTGTCATTACATCCGCTATCATATCTGTAGTGGGTACATGTCCCAAACTTATGCCTGTATTATCTCTTAGGACACCCCGAATAAAATGATACTTGATGTCGATATGTTTGCTCCTAGCATGAAACACTGGATCCTGTGCAAGGAAAATCGCAGATCTACTATCGGCATTAAGGGATATAGAAGCATACCTCTCAAGTCCTAATTCCAGCAGCAGACTTTGAAGATACAATCCTTCCTTTATAGCTTCTGCAAGACTTACATACTCTGCCTCACAACTGGATGTTGCAACAGTACGCTGTTTGCGTGACATCCATGAAACACCAGCTCCACCTAGAATAAAAACGTATCCCGAAAATGACCGTCTATCTATTTGACAACCTCCCCAATCTGCATCACAGTATCCCTTCACGCAATTACCAGCTTTTGTATACACCAGTCCATAATTCACAGTTTCTTTTAAGTAACGTAAGATACGTTTGGCCGCTATCCAGTGTTCTTTCTCTGGATTCTTAGAAAATTGCGCCAATTTATTTACAGGATGTACTATGTCTGGTCTTGTTGCTACACTCAAGTACATTAAAGAACCAATCAACTCACGATATGGCCACTTTTTCTCCTCTTTATTTGATTGTATACATCCCGCCTTATTATTTTTACTACTAGTCTCCATTGGCGTTTTTATTGTATTCACATCCAACATATTATATTTTTCAAGTAATTCTTTTACATAATTCTCTTGTGACAACCTTATTTCGTTGACAGTCCGTCGGATGTCAATCCCTAAAAAGTATTTTGCTTGACCATAATCTTTTAATTCGAACTCTTTTCTCAGTTCATTTTTAAAACGAGCTATGCGATCTCCTTTTTCAGACGCCACTAGGATATCGTCCGTGAAGACTAAAACAAGTAAATGATCTTTTCCTTGGTTTCTGAAATATAAACAGGGTTCGTTTAAACTTTGCGTTAATCCCATTTCCTTTAACTTCTTCTCAAGTCTAATATTCCATTGCCGACCCGCTTGCTTCAATCCGTATAAGGATTTTTTTAGCAAACATGCGTCGCCGCCAGCGTTCAAGCTTTTAAGCATTTCTTCAGCTCGTTTAACTACACAAGGATTCTCACCTTCTGTGTATGTCAGCTTCATTAAAGATTCTTTCAGCAATTTGGGTATCCGCATATAAATTTTTTCGTCTAAGTATCCATTTAAGTAGGCTGTATTGATGTCCAGCTGATGAACCTCCAGATTCATTTCTACAGCTAGAGCCATCAGTAGTCTAACGCTATCGAGTCTTGCCACGGGCGCAAACGTTTTATCATAGTCAACACCGAATCTTTGACTAAATCCTTGAGCTACAAGTCTTGCCTTTTTCTTTGTTGACTTATCCACGTTTGTCTTAGTTGTCAAAACGTATCGACACCCTACAATATTTTTGTCTGGTGGCCTTTTGACGATCTCCCAAGTTCCTTTCTGTAGCAGACTCCTTATTTCTGATAAAATAGCTTCTATCCAAGCTGATCGTTCTTCCCCTTTAAGGGCCTCTTCCAGCGATATTTCAGCAGAACCGGCAAAATCAATACAGTCGCTAAAAGTTTCTTCTCCAGCTTCAGTTTCTATTGACTGTTCTGGTTCTTCTTGTATTGGCTCTTCCACAGTATTATCCGGATGCTCCATTTCCACCGATTGATAAATTTTTCTGGGACGACCTACTCGGCCTGTATGTAGCACTCTCTCAATCTCATTGCAGGGTCCATTTGACTCACTAAACGGTAAAGCAGTCATTTTACCTCTAGCACATACTTGACAGTCACGTACCAAACGAAAGTCGTTCGGGTTCACAGGCTCGCCCACCTTTTCCAAAAGTTTGACAACATCTTTTCCGTTCAGATGCCCTAAACGTTTATGCCAAGTTAGCACATTTAAATTACGATCAGTTACAGCATTGGCAGCTTCATATTCTTCAACGCAATATAAATTACCGCGACGGTATGCTGTTAACCTGACTTTATTACTTTTATCAAGAACCCACGCAAAATCACGCGTAAATTTGACATCGTAACCATTATCAGTAATTTTGGCCACTGAAATCAGATTTGTTCTTAAATCCGGAACATAAAGAGTATCTTTAAACTCTACTGTCCCTACGGAATTATCACCTAATGCCGACAGTCTAACTACACCTTTACCTCGGATCTCAGCGCCCATGTTAATAGCCAATTTTAGTTTACCTCTACTTTCTTCTAGGTTACCATAAAACTTTTGTACATCCTTGCATAAGTGGGACGTGCACCCAGAATCCAGTACCCATTGCTGGTTTGGACTATCAGCAATGTTATTACCAAGATCTGAAACATTTAAAGAAGTTAGTTCCTCATCAACATCAACATTATAACTGAAAGGTTGTAGTTTTGTTCGACATTCAGAAGCTTTATGTCCAGGACGATGACATCGATAACAGTTTAGTGAAACTCTCCTTTCAATTCCAGATTCCTGCTTTGATTGTTTCAATGCATGTTTGGTAGCAGGCATATTAGAACCATACTTCCCTACATTTGATCCGTTACTTGTACTCGGTTTAACAAGTTTTTTATTCTTTTGGGTGTACATAGCGCTGTCTTGTATTCGGTTAGCATTTCTTGATTCGTATTCCTCCATTATCTTAACTTTTAGAATATCGGGCTTCGGTAAATCGTCTCTTGTTTCAATAGCACAACGAAAACTTGAAAAACTTGCTGGCAAACTATATAACAAGATAATTGACAATAGATCCTCATTTATTTTTACGTCCACATCCTCCAGTTTGTCAACCGCATCGAAAAATGTGCCCATCTCATCACGAATGTCTCCCGATTCGCTCATCTTGTGCAATAGTAGCCTTTTTAACAGTGTCGCCTTCTTGGCAGGTCCACGCGAGGCGTAAATTGATTCCAGTTTCAGCCATACCTCTCTAGACGTGGTGCAACCTCTTATATGTCGCAATTCGGATGCGTTTATCGCTAGTATTATATCAGCCTTGGCCCTAGCATCCTCGGCTTCCCATTTCAAAATCTCAATATCGCCAGTTGGCTTAGTTTCCTTACCACAAACATATTTCCACCCGTCATTCTTTATTAAAATAGCTTGGGCTTGAATCTTCCAGCTGTCATAAGTCTCTTAGTGGTTCAATACGGGTTTGTGAAAACATTATTTATTCGTAGGTACTTACTTAGTTTTAGTAATATTTTACGTGAACTCAAATTCCCTTCTTCACTGGGCCCATAACCATTCTCGGGGTTTAAGAGCCGAGATAGAGTGCACAGTGTTATTCGCGTTAGAAGGAAACACAAATAGTTCAGATATTAACAGATATAATCATGGAGATAGACAACATTACAAGAGAGCCGCAGAATAATAATCGACATACTAGATTTTCTTGTCAACAACTTGACACGCTCTGCTTCATATTTCAAATATATAAAAATATACTTTTTACAGCCAGACTTTGTATATGAAACCTCAACAAAAAGTGCTCACGCGGCCGTTTTTTCAACTGTTATTGGCGATATCCGCCATTATTGTGAAATATTTTTTTAAAGAATTTCTATAATTTGTTACACGTGTTATTGGCAAAATTGTGGTATCTATCCACAGGGACCAGATCAAGAGTTGAAGTTGAAGTTTTTATTAAATAAAATATTACAGAAAGATGTCGGTGAACAATGTTAATACGAGTACATTTAAGTGTACGAGTTGTAATATTGTTATCTCCGAAACGAAACAACGAAAGTTTAATAAAAATATGCTCGTCGGCTTTTTCTGAGGAACACATTGATGAGGCAAAAAAGTTATTGTTTGTTTCTACGAAGACAAGACAAAAACATGTATCGAGGCGTAAGAACAAAAAGCAGAAAGACCTAAAATATACGATTACGGTGTTTAAAATCACGGATCCCGAACAATCCCAGTTTTTGTGGCATATGACCTTCACAAATTGCCACCAGTTTGCTTTGACTACGTAGAACGTACGTAAAGAAGTTGATGAAGGATTTATTAATTCTTCGGTCAGATGTTAACGCAATCAGAAGTGATTATGTTACTAAAGATCAGCTCAAAAATATTAAATTGATAACAAATAATTCGACACCGACGCCGTTCATCATCAACAACCTTTTTATCGTCCCACTGCTGGGCACAGATCTCCTCTCATACAGAGAAGGATTGAGCGTAATCACCACGCTTGCTCAATGCGGGTTGGCGATTTCAAACTTATAAAGCCCAGGTTTCCTCAAGATGTTTTACTTCGCCTTCAGTCATTGGTGTCCAAGATATACTTAGAAAGTACATATAACTTTAGAAAAGTTACATTGGTACTTGCCTGACCTGGAATCGAACCCGCGCACTCATACTTGAGAGGCTGGTGTTTTAACCACTAGGCCACCACGACAAAACAGTGGGGTATATTGAAAAAGAACCTCGGAGTTTTTGAGTATATTTCGTGGTGCTCCCTGTGCGCCGTTTCCGAGTCAACGAAATACCAGTTGGTGGAGTCAGAAGGATACTATAGCTGTCTTGTCTGCCCCTCAGTGCCCGGCCGGTCTTGCGATTGCACCGAAACAGCACACAATGACAGAGATTATAAGTAATAGCATAGACAGACCTTACGGAGGAATTGCCCTATTGTAGAGGAAGTCCGCTTTCTCAAAGGTAGCAGTGTTGTTGTACAATAGTAATCGTTTAGTTCTCACACGGATCGTTCTATGTTAGTTTTCTCATTTTACATGCTTACTGACTCGAGTGATAATATAATAGATTTCATGGGTTTTTTTCTTTATTTATTTATTTTTTGGCTTCGCACGGTTTGTGCATTTAGCCAATGCCACGTAATTATGAATTATTCATGTCGAAAAAGACGGCCGCGTGACCCGTCTTACGAGTGAGGTTTGGGACAAAGTCATGATGTGGCTACTATGCAGCGATATTTCACTGTTCTTTATGAACTATTTACTAAATGCACTTTTTACTACATAAATCACGCACTTTTATTTAGTAAACAACACTATAAATAATTTTAAAAGTCCAATGAAAAACGAGCGTGACACTCAGCTTGACTTTCCCGCCAAAACTCAGGGTGCTGATCACGAAAATGATTTCATTTTTGAAATCCAAGATGGCCGACATCATATTTCATGACATTCTGACATGGGTGTGATAACGAACATGACGTCATTTCGTCTTTCTATCTCTTTATCAAAGTCGAACAGAAAACATTGAATATAGTTTAGTCGCTTTTGATGACGTTGCTGGTAAAAAATAAATAAATTACAAAACAGAAAGAAAACCTGAATTGATATCAAAGAAAAAAAAAACAGAGGAAAAGTTGCTGTATAAATAAAATAAATAAATAATTATAATTGCAAGTTATAGTTGATAAAAAAAGGCTATGCAATAGCTTTACCGCGGCAGTCTCCGAGTGCCACACGCCTTTTTTTTAGTACTTTGGCAGTAAAGATTCAAATAAAACTAGATGTCATAGTTTCTTTCAAACATAAATAATTCATTAAGTTCAATTTGGTACAACATTATACAGGATTTTTTAAAGAAATAAATGAATGTATTATCTACTAGCTGCACCCTGCGATTCACCCGCGTAGGTTTCGATATGTTTTTTTTATATGCTCCGCTCCTATTGGACGCAGCGTTACATTACATAGCCTAAAGCCTTCCTAGATTAATAGGCTATCCAAAGCAAAAATATTTTTTTCAAATCAAACCCGTACGTCCTAAGATTAGCGCGTTCAAACAAAGTAACTCTTCAGCTTTATATATTAAAATATAGATAGATTTTTTTGTTTGAAATTATTAAAAATAATCAAGAGCTTCGCTCATTTTTTTTTCTTTATAATTTTCACCAACTACGAAAAAATAAATTTCTCAATCTTAAAATCTTGACGAAATAAAACTAAAACGTATTCAAGCACAAACTCCAATTTATTTTTAATATAAATCAATTACAGGCCCTTTTGAATTGTCAAAGGATCGGTCTGTCTGAAAGATGAAACTAGTCGCCCATTCCGATCGTATTGTGTTACCTAGTAACGAGCTTGTAGAGGTCAGATAGGTGGTAACTTGGTTTAAAACACTGGTACTCGGCAACCTTTAGTTAGACTGGAATCCGCCCACAATATAGTTGGGAAGATGCTATTCAGATCTGAAAACGACACCCAGGTATTTTAATATCTTATGGGGAAAATCACGTGCATTTTTCAAACACCAAGCTTTGTTTATATTGCTTTACATAATAATAATAATGGCTCACGAAGTTGTCGACATATGGGTCGTGGATTCAGCAATCATTGAACCGATAGTCGTGACAGCTAATGGCTTAATAGCCAAGCGCCTCGACCAACACCTCAGGAGGCTGTCGTTAAGCAGCAGAATCAAGGGCTTGATTCAGAAAGAGGTAGTTCTGGACACGGCTTGAATTATCAAGAGGTTCCTCTTTCTGGAGCTCTGACCGCCGGTAACTTGGAACCTGTTCCTGATACCGGTGGGCTACTATTTTGTTATATTTTTAAATGTTTTTTTATGTAGAAATATTTAAAAATGTACTGACTCACTTACTAGGTGCTACCTGTGTTACAGGAGTCAGTGTCTTCGCCCATTATTGGACAATAACTTTTTATGCTACAGTATTAAAATAGCATTGATAACATTAAATTAATTGCATGCTCATGACGTGTAGTATGTAATGTGTGATGTTTAGTGTGTGGTGTGTGTACATTGACGTCCTACTGTTAAAACTCCGCGCGCGTTAGTCGATGCGACGCGTTAGTCGCTTTGCCCACTATTCAGAAAGACAAGAGCAGGTCTTTGAAACTGATCTGCAGTTTACAAAGCACACAATACATTAAATTTGTTTAGAACTCATACGTCAATGTTAAGACAAAGCAAGTGGTAGCGAGAACTCTTGGAAAAACGACACCACATGCTGCGTAATATGAAGTTAATTATTGATCGTGATTGGTTTCTACCAAAAATATTGTTCCGTCTCCATATCCTTGAATGTTGTAAGAAAGATGGCGAATACATAGAATTTGCGTGCGATTTTAGGCCCATTGTTCTACATACTCTACAGTGCTGATGTTACTGGATCCTTTGTAAACTGCAAGTATCACATATATGCTTATGACATCCAGTTGTACATATCCTCTAAAGGGGATGATGCCGCATTGGCAGTGCAAAGAGTGAACAAGGACCTACATAGAGTGGCAACCTGGTCTGAAGAGAACTCTCTGGTTCTGAACCCACCAATGTCCAAGTTCTTGGTACTGGGGACTAAAAACCAAGTTGCTGAAATCATATCTGCCAAACCAGAGATTGTGATTAAGGGGGGGAAAATTGAACGAGTGGAGCAGGCATGTAGTCTGGGTCTACTACTAGATCCGGAGCTGCGTTTTGAAAGTCTAAAGAATGATCTCAGAAGCTGTTTTTATAGGCTTAAAGGATTGTACTTACACTAAGGAAGCTACTGGTTGGTAGTCTGATCTTATCTAAGCTCAACGATTGCTACACTGTCTATAGACCCTGCTTGCTATGTAAGATATAGGGGTTAATTCAGCGAATTTAGAATGCATTAATGTCCCACGCAGGCATCATGTGACGCCATACTTGAACAAACTCAAGTCACTGAAAATGTCAGCCAGGCGAAAACTTCACTTAGCAAGCTAAATGTTCAGAATTGTTACAACTCTGAAGCCGCACTATTTATATAAAAAGCTTACCTGGCGACAAGCTCACTAAAAACTATTCACATAGATTATACAAAAATATGTACGTAAAGTTTGTATCAGACTAGTTTAAATAATTCATCATCATAATCAGCATCATTCCAGCGGAAAGACGTCCACTGCTGCACATAGGCCTCCCGCAAGGATAACCACGACGACCGGTCCTGCACCTCCCGCATTCAGCGGTTTCCCGTGACCTTCACCAGGTCGTCGGTTCACCTTGTCGGGGGCCTACCCATGCTGCGTCTTTCGGTGCGTCACTCGAGAACTCATCGGCCCCGTCAGTCATCGGTCCTACGGGCAATGTGCCCCGCCCACTGCCACTTAAGTGTTGTAATTCTTCGGGCTATGTCGATTACTCTCGTTCTTCTGCGGATTTTTATTTTGAAATTATAAACTTTTCCTTGACTGCAATCCCGCCTAATGGAAAGCAGTAATGGAATCGTTAATGGTAAAGCACGCTAGTTTATTAAGAGCCTATTGACTCAAAAACTGAATGAATTAGAGAAATGATGGCAGTTGAGCGAGGTGGTGCAATGTTAAACCAAATAACACTACCAACGATGCTATGCCAGATGGAGTTTGGTCTGGAGACCCTCCACGATCAAACTTCCGACACAACAACATTTAGCGCATCGTACCCGGCACACATTGCGACACAACTGCTCAAACCTGTCTTCCGATCTCCTCATTCCTGATTTGATCACGCAGTGAAACCCCAAGGATAGCCCTCTCTATTGTCCTTTAAGAGACCTTAAGCTTTCTTATAAGGCCCAATGTTAGCGACCATGTTTCAGTTTCATATGCCAGTGTCTCAAGACTTGTCTTGAAACACTGCGGTATTTCTGAATAATTATATGTATCTGATTAATTATAATTATTATATTCAATTTAGTAATAATACTAGCTTTCCGCCCGCGGCTTCGCCCTCGTGGAATTCGGTTATATCGCGCTTTTTAGATTTTCCCGTGGGAAAGCGAAACAAACGAACAAACAAACTCGCTTTCCGATTTATAATAATAATTATTGTAAATCGGAAAGTGAGTTTCTTTGTGAGTAAGGATAACAGTGTAACTTGCTAATTACGTAACTAATAATAAAATTTATCACAATAAACATCTATGCGTTTCCTCTTCCCTCCTATTTGATCAATGCTGTACCCGACAGGGTTCATTACTGAGTTAAATGTAATTAATTCTCTACTATATACATTATGGTACGTACTGTATGTGTTAATATAGCTATGAAAAAATAGCAACAAAGATTTCAACCAAAAGTGTCTCACATATTCCTTCACAGAAAACATTACATAACTATTATTAAGAAAGTTTCGAAAACAAAGTTCTGAGAACACAGATTCTTTGTTATGTAGGAATGGCGTGAATTTTTATTCCTAGAAAAACTTTTGCACTATTATACTAAAAGTAACTTTTGCGCAATGGATTCAGAAAAAAATGAGAATAAGTATCTAGTAGTCTAACGTGCTCTATTGAAAGCTAAAATACGAATTTCTTACATCAAGATGTTTTATTCTTAATTTTTATTGGAAAATTAGAAACAATTGGAAAAAGGTCAAACGTTAATAGACAACAGTCATTGTTTTACTTATTGGACATAGCATTCAGGCCTTTTTGAACTTATGTAACGTAGCAAGTATTAGAAGTAAGCTGTGAAATCTACGCTTTTATATTTGCGAAAAATCCAAAATTCTAGTTTAAAATCGAGAGCCTATATTACGTCATATTAATAATCTACTACCCACAACGAAATCTAGAAAAAAAGGAATGTCCTCATTTTCTCTACAATGAAATTATTGCCACATTGGCAAGGCAAAATGCATAGGTGTTTAAATGGTAACAAGTAATTTTAATGAATAATTTATAATATTTAGTGTGTGAATAAAGCGTGTTTTTAGTTTTTGCAACTATATATTTTATTCCACATGTCATTACAGGATTTCAAAAAAAAAATTGAGAAAAAAATATATACATACATTGCATGGACTAGTCCATGCCATATACATATGTATCATCATCATCATCATTTCAGCGTTAATCCCAGTCGCATCCGGAGCTTTTTCAGCTTTGGTGTCTGCGGTCCGCTTTACCAGTCCAACTACTGATTTTGGCTAAACTTCGATATTTTCCGTGAAGCGACTGCCGTCTGACCTCCACAACCCGAAGGCGATATCTAAGCATTGCAGTTAAACCAATTGTTAGACTTTTGAGGGCTCCAACAACCCGTAACGACTGCCACTAGATGTTCATATGGCAACCGGGACCAACGGCTTAACGTGCTTTCCGAGCCATGACCAGACCAGTGCAAATATTCATATTCAGGCATACAAATATTTGCACTGCGCGGGGATCGAACCTATATATATATATATATATATATATGTGTATATTTTCTATATTTTTATTCATTAACGTCAACCTACAGTAGTCCACAGCTGGACGCAAACTTTTTGTACACCTTTAGTTTTGGTATCGCTTATCCAGCTACTTCGAGCCATCCTCCGAAGTCCGATTCTCCACACAGCCTGAGGGCACCTTATCTTTCAAAGTTGATATAATTTATCATTCCTCGCAAAATGACGGCACTCAAAAGAAAACAAAACTCCAATCACCATCTTAAAACATTACCCCACCATATTGTTTCGTTCGTCCCATTGTAACCGGCCGAAACGCTTGAACCTAAAATCTAATTATCCCCAATAAGATATTACAAAGTCATTCAATTTCGTAAATCGTTTAAACTTTCCACTAGAGATCTAACATCATTGAAAATTAAATGTTTTATTCATAAGTGCTTAAAAATTTTAGCTCACGATAAAAATGGTATTATGATTTATGGTTCTCGTGTTTTGCCATGGGGTATTTTATGTCAAAGTGATGCAGGGCTTATGGTAATGAGTGTGTCATTAATTCAGTATATAGGGGTGGCAAAAGCTTTTAAATTTTAGTGGGAATGGCGTTTTGTACTTACCATAAAAGTGACTGTAGTTTTAATTATTGGTCAAAACTTTTGTGACCCGTGGTATGCTGTGGTCCCTAGGCACCACGGGGATTATTCTTAACCCGTCGTCCCTCCGAGAAATACAATGCTGCTGAACCAAAATGGTAGTTTATGTCTTAATTCTTGGAAGGTCAATTCTTATCTTTTGTACGAGTTTTTATTCTTGGGTTGTAGAAGCAAATTTAGTGTCATTAATTATGTATCTCTGTAACATTTATTAGTGCCGAAAGTTTTTTTTTTTTGCGTTTTTATATAAATAGTCTTTTCCTAATATAACATGTTGCTCCTTGAGTTGGTTTGTGTGACTTTTCAGGTTTACTTTTATATTTTCTAACTGTCTCTTTCTGTATACGTCCGTTTCCTTATTTCTTGTTAAATCAATATGTTTGCGTAGACAATAGTGTGAGTAATGTGTTTGTTTACTATTATACCTTAGTTAACTATTAATGTTGTAACGAATAACGATTTTTTGTCACAAATAAATAAAATAAGAAACCTAGTTTACTATGCAGCATTTTATTTTCTCATAAATCGTAGTAGGTTAATGAAACAGTAAATCATAACATCACGCCTGTAATATCGGAAGGGTTCAACAGAAGTGGTCCATCAGTACACCCACATTTCTTATCATATACTCCGACCCTATTGGTCGCAACGATACTATATAGCCTGAATCCTTCCTGGATTTAATGGGCTATCCAATGCAAAAAGAATTTTCCAAATCAGACCAGTAGTTGTTGAGATTAGCGCGTTCAAACAAAAAAAACTCTTTAGCTTTATACTTACATTAGTATAGATAACTTAAGTCCCAAGATACACTAGGCGTGCCTATCTACTATCAACAGAGTACACAACTAAGTTGCTACTGAGATATTCCAGATGTAAAAATCCTATAACATTTTGTCTAACCCAGAACGCTAACCCAGGATCTCACGCTCAGCAGTAGCCCTTGAAACTACTGGACCAAGGAAGTATGATGATACTTCGTAAATGGCTTCGTAAGTAGAAATCATCATTTCAGCGCTAAACGCGGTCGCATCCGAAGCTTTTTCAGCTTTGGAGTCTGGGATCCGCTTTACCAGTCTAACTACTCATTTTGCTAAACTTCGATATTTTCCATAAAGCTACTGCAGTCTAACCTCCACAATGTGATGGCGATATTGAAGCATTGCAGTAAGACCAATTGTTGGACTTTGGAGGGCTCCAACAAATCGTAACGACTGCCATTAAATGTTCGTATGGCACGGCTTCGCAAGTGGAAATGGCTAGACAAATGATGATTTGCTTAGCCACTTTCCAATCCCTATGTTGGTTTCAGCTTCCAGCTGAACCAGATTCATGTGTACCACCAGTATTTACCATAAAGCCACAGCCTATCTTTGTTTTTTTTTTTTATAAATTCTAAACTAGCCCTTGACCGCAGTCCCGCCTGATGGTAAGCAGTGACCCAATCGTTGATGGTAAAGCACACTAGTTTATTAAGAGCCTATTCACTCTAGCCTTGAAGACACTCAAATTGTAGTCCGACGGAAACACCGACGCTGGCAAACTGTTCCAGTCCCTCGATCGGCGAAACGCTTCGTCCTGGTCGTAATGGTGTTAACAACGTAAGGGTGGAAGCTCGCCGTACGACGGGTCGTCCGGCTGTGGAACGGTGATGGGGGAATTAAATCATGCAATTTCGCACACTCCCCAAAATGCATCCTATAGAACATTGACAACACTCAATACTTTATTGCATTACATAATGTTACATAATAGTTCGTATGTCTATGAATCAATTACGGAACCTGTGAAGACTCGTGACGACTGTCAAATATCTATGAATGACCAGCTGGAACCGTTGGCCTACAGTACTTTCAGAGGCACGGCGGGGTCAACCTTTACATACCGCGCATTCACAAACCGACAGCGATAAGCGTAGCTTAACCTAATCTGTGTGTAGTAATGTTTTTAGCGTTCCGTAGCCAAATGGCGAAAAACTGAACCCTTATAGATTCTTTATGTCTGTTTATCCGTCTGTCCTGCCGTATGTCACAGCCATTTTTTCCGAAACTATAAGAGCTATACTGTTGAAACTTGGTAGGTAGATGTATTCTGTGAACCCCATTAAAATTTTTATGCAAAAATAATAATAAATATTGGGGGCTTCCCATACTTAGAACTGAAACTCAAATTTTTTTTTCATCAATCACATACGTGTGGGGTATCTATGGATAGGTCTTCAAAAATGATATAGTTTGCGAGACAGACGCTTCCAAAGTGGAAAAAAGTTGCCCCCCCCCCCCCCCTCTAACTTATAAAATAAGAAAATGAAAAATCTAAAAAAAACATATGATATATATTACAATAA
Source organism: Sesamia inferens (assembly GCA_037179545.1). NCBI lineage: Eukaryota > Metazoa > Arthropoda > Insecta > Lepidoptera > Noctuidae > Sesamia > Sesamia inferens. Next base: position 7,904,008 of record CM073929.1, on the reverse strand, counting down.
AAACTACCAACAAAAATTGTTTTGAACGAGATCTAGTGAATAGTTTTTCTTTTTAATACCTCGTAAATCGTAAACCGCTCATTACCGCGTAATCTTTTATACAAATAACTTAAATCCTTTAATTTCATAAATCAATGGTACGGAACCCTTTGTGCGTGAGTCCGACACGCACTTGGCCGGGTTTTTTTATACTAATATTTAAAGTTGAAGAGTTTGTTTGTGTACTTGTTTGTGTAAACGCGCTAATCTCTGGAACTACTTTTCCGATTTGAAAAATTATTTTACATTGGTAAGCCCATTATTACAGGAGGGTTTTAGGCTATATAACATCACGCTGCGACCAATAGGAGCGGAGCATAACTAACTCCACGCGAACGAAGTCGTTAGCGCTAGTAAATTGTAAACTAGTGCTTGACCGCAATCCCTCTTGATGGTAAGCATTGACGCAAACATTGATGGTGAAGCGCACTACTATATTAAGAGCCTGTCGTTGCTATTTAGCCATAAGCACGTAGATCAACGAGGTAGTAAAGTTTTAACACCATTTTCCTAAATTCAATCGTTTCAATATCCCATCGAGCTCAAAGCTTTGCCAAAACCGAATATATGAACACGCCCCCTGTTCCACAGACAAACACAATAACAAAGAGATCCCCAATCCAACTGTATTCATATTTCAATCCAGCCATATAAATAGATATGTCTATAAAATAGTGTGCCGATAAAATGCATGCCCAAATCCCGGGCAGAATCAAAACGGTTTAATATCAGAGTCATTGTGCACATTTGGCTCGACCGACATTACGCGATGCCATTCTCTGTGATACTGTAATAACTGCATATTTAAAATCATTGGCACCTAATCTCACTAAATGTATGGCTGTTTAAATGATTTGTGCCATTATTATCTACATCTATAATGATATTATAAAGCTGAAGAGTTTGTTTATTTGTTTGTTTGTTTGAACCCAGTAATCTCAGGAACTGCTGGTCTGATTTGAAAAATTATTTTTGCGTTGGATAGCCCATTAATCCAGGAAGGCTGCAGGCTATATATGTATGCTGTATATTTCGGGGTTAAAGTAAAATATTCAAATAAGACAAATAACAATAATATGGAAAGAGCTATGCTCGGAGTTTCTCTGCGTGATCGAATCAGAAATGAGGAGATCCTCAAAAAAACCAAAGTCACCGACAAAGCCTTGCGAGTCGCTAAACTTAAGGGGCAGTGCGTAGGGCACATTGCTCGTAGAGCCGATGCCCGATAGGGCAGTAAGGCTCTGGAGTGGCGGCCACGTACTGGAAGACACAGCGTAGGGAAGCCAACAAGGTGGACCGATGACCTGGTGAACGTAGCGGGAAGCCGATGAATGCAGTGGGCAGCACAAGACCGGTCAGCGTGGAAAGCCTTGGGGGAGGCCTTTGTTCCGCTGTGGACATCCATAGGCTGAAGAAGATTCAAATAACTAACTCCGCGCGAACGAAGTCACGGGCGGCTGCTAGTGTTTTTAGAAGGTTACCTTCTATCTGATTATGACATTCACCAATGTCTGGGAAAGCACGTTAAACCGTTGGTGGCGACTATCATTTGTAGATATTTCTCGATGGTGGGCCATAATATCGGCTGCCGGCAGAAGTTAACACCCACCAGACAAAGTCTTGCCGCCAAGCGATTCGTCGTATTCCGGCATGATGTCTGGTGAAGCCATAGGGAGGACGGGTCTGAGCAGTTGTGTTGATGTGTGCCGGGTACGATGCGCCAAATGTTATTGTGTCGGGAGTTTGATCGTGGAGGGTCTCCAGATTAATCTCCCTCTGGCGCAGCATCGTTGGTTGTGTTGTTGGGTTTCACATTGCATCACCTCGCTCAACTGTGGCCTTCCTTCCTACTCACTTAGATTTTTAAGCGGATAAGCTAATAAATTTGCGCGCTTTACCATCAACGATTGCATTCCTGTTTATGATCAGGCGGGATTGCGGTCAAGCACTAGTTTATAATAATATTTTTAAGCTATTGCATAGCTTCTATCGCGGGCCTTGAGCGCGGGGACCGAATCCAGAAATTCCGTAACGAAAAAACCTCACGCTCCCCACTCCGACGGGCACGGAGGTGTGGCTTGAAGGCCGTACATCGTCTAACGTCGTTTCAGTTCGGCAGTCTTCGGCACGGTATGTTTGTGTGCGTGCGACTACATCTTTTGAAAACAATTTATAGATTTTCAAAAAGAGCATGCATATTGCAGGGCGCGAACTCAGTTCTACACACTTGCCATGTTACTGATAGTCGCGATGTGCTAAACTTGCAATTAATTTTCTCTCTGAAATAGGTCTTCTATAGAGATATGTCATAGACGTCATCGACGTTGTCATGGCTACCTTAAAAACTTTTCATATAATTAATTATTAAGTACTTTTATTCAAATTAATTTAGTAGTGTTTTTATAAAATAACTTTTTTTTTAACGGAAAAGCTAAGATGAATGTCACGCTAATTTTTCATTGGACTTTTAAATTATTTATAGTGTTGTTTACTAAATAAAAGCGCGTGATTTTATAGAGTAAAAAGTGCTCACGCGGCCGTTTTTTCAACTGTGATTGGCGATATCAGCCATTATTGTGAAATATTTTTTTAAAGAATTTCTATAATTTGTTACACGTGTTATTGGCAAAATTGTGGTATCTATCCACAGGGACCAGATCAAGAGTTGAAGTTGAAGTTTTTATTAAATAAAATATTACAGAAAGATGTCGGTGAACAATGTTAATACGAGTATATTTAAGTGTACGAGTTGTAATATTGTTATCTCCGAAACGAAACAACGAAAGTTTACTAAAAATATGCTCGTCGGCTTTTTCTGAGGAAGACATTGATGAGGCAAAAAAGTTATTGTTTGTTTCTACGAAGACAAGACAAAAACATGTATCGAGGCGTAAGAACAAAAAGCAGAAAGACCTAAAATATACGATTACGGTGTTTAAAATCACGGATCCCGAACAATCCCAGTTTTTGTGGCATATGACCTTCACAAATTGCCACCAGTTTGCTTTGACTACGTAGAACGTACGTAAAGAAGTTGATGAAAGATTTATTAATTCTACGGTCAGATGTTAACGCAATCAGAAGTGATTATGTTACTAAAGATCAGCTCGAAAATATTAAATTGATAACAAATAATTCGACACCGACGCCGTTCATCATCAACAACCTTTTTATCGTCCCACTGCTGGGCACAGATCTCCTCTCATACAGAGAAGGATTGAGCGTAATCACCACGCTTACTCAATGCGGGTTGGCGATTTCAGACTTATAAAGCCCAATAAAATAAATAAATAATTATAATTGCATAAATTGATACAAAATGCTATGCAATAGCTGTACCGCGGCAGTCCCCGAGTGCCACACGTCTTTTTTTTTAATACTTATAGGTAAAACCAACATGCAAACAAAATTAGCCAGAAAATTTTGTAAATTTACTTAGCAGTAAAGTAAGCGTTAATTTTGTTTTGTTTGGAAAGTAAATAAAATAATAAGTGACTTAAAAGTAACTTAAATAAGTAAATTCATTCATTTTTAAGCTATTGCATAGCTTCTATCGCGGGCCTTGAGCGCGGGGACCGAATCCAGAAATTCCGTAACGAAAAAACCTCACGCTCCCCATCGTCTAACGTCGTTTCAGTTCGGCAGTCTTCGGCACGGTATGTTTGTGTGCGTGCGACTACATCTTTTGAAAACAATTTATAGATTTTCAAAAAGAGCATGCATATTGCAGGGCGCGAACTCAGTCCTACACACTTGCCATGTTACTGATAGTCGCGATGTGCTAAACTTGCGATTAATTTTCTCTCTGAAATAGGTCTTCTATAGAGATATGTCATAGACGTCATCGACGTTGTCATGGCTACCTTAAAAACTTTTCATATAATTAATTATTAAGTACTTTTATTCAAATTAATTTAGTAGTGTTTTTATAAAATAGCTTTTTTTTTAACGGAAAAGCTAAGATGAATGTCATGCTAATTTTTCATTGGACTTTTAAATAAATTATTTATAGTGTTGTTTACTAAATAAAAGCGCGTGATTTTATAGAGTAAAAAGTGCTCACGCGACCGTTTTTTCAATTGTTGCAAGAATTCAAAAGACTGTCTTTGAATAGTGTTCAGACGATTGCTCAAAGTGTATTAGATTTCAATAGTAATAGAAATGGCATTTCAATAGTGACTTTCAACTGCCAGTCTAAATAGTCATAAATACGATTTACAAGATTCAGTTACGAGACAAACAAATGTGTTACTTCTTACCGAAACTTGCATGACGCATGATAATCCAATTGAAATACCTAATTTTAATTGTATTGTTCAGTTCAAACGAGATACTGTTTCAAAAGGTGGGGTAGCTATTTACCAAAATAAAAATGATATTACTAATATTATGACTCCGAATATTGAAATAAATATTGCACACGTTAGCGATGTTAATGTTAGGCGCTCAGTTGTTGGAGATATTTGTGCGTGCTTATGCAAACTTAGAAATGGCCTACAAATAGTTATGGTAGCAATTTACATTTCTCCGAATCCAAAATTGGACGAGGTAGAGCATTTTATTCATCGCACTTTACTGGAGTAACTCGAGTGGCTCGAAAATACTTGAAACAAATGGTAATAAATTTCCACTTATCTTGGCTGGCGATTTCAACATTAACTTCGCTGATAAAAAATCAGAGCGGTGGACAACTTTTCTATCAAAAACATTGAATTTGAAAATGAATAATGATCCACAAAAGTCCACAACAAAATATGGGACCACCATTGACGCGGTATTTTCTAGGTATTTAGAGGATATTAAGTCGCAAACTTATGTTTCTTATTTCAGTTATCATAAACCTATAGTTTCAATGATAAATATTCCTGAATAACCAACAGCTACTGTAAGGTAATAAAACCCACATGTATTGTAAAATAATAAAAATATTTTAAATAATATTAACTTTTTATTTATTTAATAAAAGAAAAATTTGTTTTCTTACCAGTCACCACGCTCAAAAAGTGTAACTTGAATTAATATCAAAGAAAAAAAATACTGCAGAAATAAAATAAATAAATAATTATAATTGCATAAATTGATACAAAATGCTATGCAATAGCTTTACCGCGGCAGTCCCCGAGTGCCACACGTCTTTTTTTATTTGTTAATTTATATTACTATACAAACAGACTTTTTGTACATTCATTGTTGTTGTTGTTCTATGTTTTTTAATAAATTTAAAAAAAAATCAAATTTCAAAAAAATATACAGAAGCTGTTGTTATGAGTAAAAGGCTGTTTCAGTTGCCAATAACAGGTGAACCAACATTCACGAACATAAGAGGTAACTTAAAGTAAATAAATGTAAGTACTAATATTAAGTGAAAATAAACTATACAAAGATAATAACAAAGTCAAACGTCATCAAAAGAGTGCGAAAAATGGTGACGATTTAGCGACTAAACTATATTCAATGTTTTCTGTTCGACTTTGATAAAGAGATAGAAAGAAGCTAAGCAATAGCTTAAAAATGACGTCATGTTCGTTATCACACCCATGTCAGAATGTCATGAAATATGATGTCGGCCATCTTGGATTTCAAAAATGAAATCATTTTCGTGATCAGCACCCTGAGTTTTGGCGGGAAAGTCAAGCTGAGTGTCACGCTCGTTTTTCATTGGACTTTTAAAATTATTTATAGTGTTGTTTACTAAATAAAAGTGCGTGATTTATGTAGTAAAAAGTGCATTTAGTAAATAGTTCATAAAGAACAGTGAAATATCGCTGCATAGTGGCCACATCATGACTTTGTCCCAAACCTCACTCGTAAGACGGGTCACGCGGCCGTCTTTTTCGACATGAATAATTCATAATTACGTGGCATTGGCTAAATGCACAAACCGTGCGAAGCCAAAAAATAAAGAAATAAAGAAAAAACCCACGAAATCTATTATATTATCACTCGAGTCAGTAAGCATGTAAAATGAGAAAACTAACATAGAACGATCCGTGTGAGAAATAAACGATCACTATTACACAACAACACTGATACCTTTGAGAAAGCGGACTTCCTCTACAATAGGGCAATTCCTCCGTAAGGTCTGTCTATGCTATTACTTATAATCTCTGTCATTCTGTGCTGTTTCGGTGCAATCGCAAGACCGGCCGGGCACTGAGGGGCAGGCAAGACATCTATAGTATCCTTATGACTCCACCAACTGGTATTTCGTTGACTCGGAAACGGCGCACAGGGAGCACCACGAAATATACTCAAAGACTCCGAGGTTCTTTTTCAATATACCCCACTGTTTTGTCGTGGTGGCCTAGTGGTTAAAACACCAGCCTCTCAAGTATGAGTGCGCGGTTTCGATTCCAGGTCAGGCAAGTACCAATGTAACTTTTCTAAAGTTATATGTACTTTCTAAGTATATCTTGGACACCAATGACTGAAGGCGAAGGAAAACATCTTGAGGAAACCTGGGCTTTATAAGTCTGAAATCGCCAACCCGCATTGAGCAAGCGTGGTGATTACGCTCAATCCTTCTCTGTATGAGAGGAGATCTGTGCCCAGCAGTGGGACGATAAAAAGGTTGTTGATGATGAACGGCATCGGTGTCGAATTATTTGTTATCAATTTAATATTTTCGAGCTGATCTTTAGTAACATAATCACTTCTGCTTGCGTTAACATCTGACTACGTTCTACGTAGTCAAAGCAAACTGGTGGCAATTTGTGAAGGTCATATGCCACACAAACTGGGATTGTTCGGGATCCGTGATTTTAAACACCGTAATCGTATATTTTAGGTCTTTCTGCTTTTTGTTCTTACGCCTCGATACATGTTTTTGTCTTGTCTTCGTAGAAACAAACAATAACTTTTTTGCCTCATCAATGTCTTCCTCAGAAAAAGCCGACGAGCATATTTTTATTAAACTTTCGTTGTTTCGTTTCGGAGATAACAATATTACAACTCGTACACTTAAATGTACTCGTATTAACATTGTTCACCGACATCTTTCTGTAATATTTTATTTAATATAAACTTCAACTTCAACTCTTGATCTGGTCCCTGTGGATAAATACCACAATTTTGCCAATAACACGTGTAACAAATTATAGAAATTCTTTAAAAAAATATTTCACAATAATGGCGGATATCGCCAATAACAGTTGAAAAAACGGCCGCGTGAGCACTTTTTACTCTATAAAATCACGCGCTTTTATTTAGTAAACAACACTATAAATAATTTAAAAGTCCAATGAAAAATTAGCGTGACATTCATCTTAGCTTTTCCGTTAAAAAAAAAGCTATTTTATAAAAACACTACTAAATTAATTTGAACAAAAGTACTTAATAATTAATTATATGAAAAGTTTTTAAGGTAGCCATGACAGCGTCGATGACGTCTATGACATATCTCTATAGAAGACCTATTTCAGAGAGAAAATTAATCGCAAGTTTAGCACATCGTGACTATCAGTAACATGGCAAGTGTGTAGAACTGAGTTCGCGCCCTGCAATATGCATGCTCTTTTTGAAAATCTATAAATTGTTTTCAAAAGATGTAGTCGCACGCACACAAACATACCGTGCCGAAGACTGCCGAACTGAAACGACGTTAGACGATGTACGGCCTTCAAGCCACACCTCCGTGCCCGTCGGAGTGGGAAGCGTGAGGTTTTTTCGTTACGGAATTTCTGGATTCGGTCCCCGCGCTCAAGGCCCGCGATAGAAGCTATGCAATAGCTTAAAAAAAAAATCCAAAACTAAAATTAAACCAACATGAGATCAAAAATTTAACTAAAACTTGAAAAACTTAAACTAAGAAACTTACAAAATTAAATACAAAGAATTACATAAAACATATAAGAAAAAGGTTGCAATTTTATAGGAATAAACAGATACAAATTATTTTGGAGCTTTTTGACTAACAATTAAAGGCTTAAAGGTTTCATAGTGTTGTGGTATATGTCAACATCTGAGTTTGATTTTATGAAGCAATTTCTCTTTGCTGAGCCTATTGAGAGGTGAAATTTCTCCTATATTTGTGTTGGAAGCTTTAGTGTGCTTTTTCTAGTGCTTTCGCTTGGAAGAAGTGGTGGAACAAACTGCCCAGCAGTAGAGCTGTCTAGTCAGTTAAAAACGCCTGACTTTATAATTTAATACTATGCATGTAAAAATTCATAAATAAATAATTATATACGGACAAATCACACAGATTGCGCTAGCCCCAAAGTAAGTTCGAGACTTGTGTTATGGGATACTAACTCAACGATAGTATATTTTATAATAGATACACATATAGATAAATATCCAAGACCCAGGCCAATCAGGAAAAGATCAATTTCCATCATGACCTGACCGGGGATCGAACCCGGGGCCTCCACGTCGCAGTCAGGCGTGTTGACCGCTGCGCCACGGAGACCGACAAACATGAAAAGGCTTTGCAATTTCTAAGGACGGACCCTAACATTATTGTGTGTATATATTGCTTCTTGTGCTAAATACTATTGATTACAATATTGTATAAAGTCATGTGTTTTTTAAATGAACAGACAGCTTGCTGCTTGCTGCCTGCTGGGGAATCATGGTTGATTCACAGCCTAATTTGAATAAATGAATATTTATCGAGATGTGGCGTGAAAATTAATTTATTTTCAAACAGTGTAGGGTGAGGTGTCCAACAGTGAACCATGAAAAAGTTGCACATTCATAGCTCAGCTGTTTCTAAAGATAATGAAGATTTTTTTTTACTAGAGGACTTCCCATATATCTGGCTACAATTTTGCATATTCATTTTAGAACCAAACTAAACAAGATAGGATATATTTAAGTTTATTTAAAAGATGGCAAATGGCTCACTGAGTCCACCACGTGGGACACTCTGAACCGGGGCCAGCTCAACAGTGAACCAACATGTACTCAGTGAAGCTTCCTATTTATTTTACAATAAATTATGACTATTTATGCTACAAAACTAAGGTAAAGCAATAAAACGCCTTGTAAATGTTACTAAGTAATCAACTTTATTAATTAAATGTTTTTGACAATATTTTTTATTTTTAAATATGAAACATCCATCTTTTACTAGCAACATGGCTTGCAACATGAGTTCTTATGTGTGGCCTCCAATTTTCCTAGGCGCTGCTTTGATTCGCCCAATGCTGAAACAACAACAATTTTATTACTATGTTCGCGGTTCCCTGTGTACTACACCCACCATTCAACGTTTAAGGTGATGTTAAAAACAAATGAAAAGAGTTACTGTAGTGATTTTAGTTGCATACGATTGCCAAATAAACACTATATTAGGTATAATAAATGTCACATAATAAAAGTACGCATAACAGAAGTAATACGAAAAGGTAATACTTACGTTTTGTTGCGTTTTATCGCCGAAAATCGTATTTCGATCCGCCACACGGACGTCTTTGATGCTAGCTAGTTCCCGACTTACCAGCAGGCGGCGCAGTAAAAGCTGAGTATATTCGTGTCCAAGCACGGTTTGGAAACGAACCATTTACAAAGTAAGAATGGTGGCTCAATGTGTACCACTGGTTCACTGTTGGACATCTCACCCTACTGTTATAGTTGGTGAGCGAGTTCTTTATTCTTTCAATTTCTTCAATTTTTTTAATAAATATTAGATAATTATGCCTATGCCTGCGATGTTCTTGTAAATTTAACATTGTAATTTTTTATTGAGTTAATTTCCGTTCCAATTTAGTTGTCTTCAATTAACATGTGCAAAAGTATAATTATTTTTTGAGTATGCTTGGTTTTGGCTAAACATTAAAAAGAATTAAAATGGGACTATAACCACAATTATAAGACTAACAGAAAATACCAAAAACTTAGTATTTAAACTTCAGCACAGCAGCCCTTCAATCTAACAAAAGATAATTAACAAAACTTTCAAAACACTATTTAATAAAAATTAATTCCATTAGAAACACAAATTAGTGAAGTTAGTTCAACATTCTAATTTAGAGTTTAGACAAGTATTTGTTTGTGAATGCAATTGGTAGTGTTATGCCATTTATAATTCAGAAGCCAAAGTCGCAGAATAGGTACAGAAGGATACATGAAACGAGCATAAATCCACACACACATAAGTACACTTCGCGTACTGCGAATACAAGCACACTAGTGACTTGCATTCGCTTGAGTGCGTCAATCGTCGTGTTCATTTGTTAGGCAAATCCGAACACATCGATTCACCGGTTTTCCCGAACAAATTTCGGTCACGTATTCACGCGACGTCGTCGATCGCTTTCTACCCAGGGGGCCTGAGTGCTCATATACACCCGCGACAAGTTGCCAACGGTAGGCAATCAAGGCATCCGTAGTAGATGCATCAACGACTGCCGGCGATAGGGCAACTGCGGCTGTCCTCAAGGTATTTATCCACAGTTAGAGTTGCCCTTGACGGGTGCTGCTTGGGTGTACAAACGCAAAACAATCAATTATTGTGCACATTTATTATTATTAATTGTGCAATTCTTTTACCGTTTAGGGTTAATTCAAAAGAGCGTGGTTTTATTTTAAAAAGTTTGAGAGAATTTAATTTTTATTTCGCTATATTTCACTTGTATTCTGTAGAAAAAGTATTGGACATATTATTAGGGCTTACATAATCATACTCAGCCTATAAATAACATTGTCACTGCCTGGAACATCGACTACACGACACCAGTGTGGGTTAATAGACATCAATATCTTCGAACTTTTGCGCAGGTTTTGCTCATATCTTGTTTATATGAGAACTTTGGAGTTTAAGGGCTATCCACTCAAGCGTCCGGGCCAACAAAGTTGCCTAAAAATTTTTGGTGTTAAGCGTTCAGGCAACCATGGTGGCCTCACCGACATGTACACTTTAAACGAGTTTTTATTTATGATATGTATCAAAGAGCTTCATGAACTTCTCACTAGATGGTTCTGCATTAAACAACGATTATCGGATGTATAAAACAGTGCAGTGAAAAAAAAATGTTCGTTTGTGTATAAGGAATGTTTTAATCACTTTGTGCAATTCTTATTGCAAGTATCCCCTACACTTACAATAACATTGCCACTTTAAGAGTGGTCAATTTGTGCCTGTGCTTGTATTCGTTCAAAAAAAAAACTAAAAAAAAAAACAAAAAATATATTCAAATTAGACCGCGAATCAGCACTTTTGAACATCAATATTACATAAGACAGTTACCAGAAACGCCCGTCCTTGGTCTCTGCCTAGTACTTTCGCATGGAAGAAGTGGTGGAACAAACTCCCCAGCAGCAGAGCTGTCTGTTCAGTTAAAAACACCGGACATTATACAATACTATGCATGTAAAGTAACTAATATAACAAAATACAAAACATTAAATACCAGATACCAATATACCACGCCAATATACCAGAAAAAAATAAGTAATCATTAAAATAGAAATGCAAGTAAAAACTTATTACTTAAGTAAAAGTCTGCAGGCATAAAGGGCGGGACAGCTTACATATACAAATTATAAACAAATATATGAACTCGTATAACATTCCTTGTATCAAGTTGGCCTTTTGTACTACTATCTATTTTATAGCAACGGGGTATTGTTTAAATGAATTATCCAATTAGTTCATAATCCACGACGCATTGTGTTGGGCTTAGCTGTGGCTTACTGTAGTCTAGTCTAAAAGCTCGGTCTTTGCTATTGATATTTGTTATTTGGCACATTTCATTTGTTCTCGTGATATGGCATCATCATTCATTTTATTTATTGGGTTTTCAATTTCTTTGTTTTTATACAAATTAGATGAGAGGCAGAGTGTTAGAAGAAGTCGTGGTAGCTAAGACGTCGTGGTGGCCTAGTGGTTAAAACACCAGCCTCTCAAGTATGACTGCGCGGGTTCGATTCCAGGTCGGGCAAGTACCAATGTAACTTTTCTAAAGTTATATGTACTTTCTAAGTATATCTTGGACACCAATGACTGAACGTGAAGGAAAACATCTTGAGGAAACCTGGACTTTATAAGTCTGAAATCGCCAACCCGCATTGAGCAAGCGTGGTGATTTTGCTCAATCCTTCTCAGTATGAGAGGAGACCTGTGCCCAGCAGTGGGACGATAACAAGGTTGCTGATGATGACGATGATGGTACAAATTAAGCTTACTTTAAATAAAAAAAACGAGTGTGCTTATGACCACACGACTGAAGTGAAACTTCTTTCGCACCATCTGTATGTATATATATATATATATATATATATATGTGTGTACAATATATACATGTATACACATATACATATATTAATTTTCTATAAATATTTAAATTTATTTCATGGTGTGTTAGTGGATTCCATCGGGGCCAAAAGGTCGGGCTCTTCCTCCTGAATCAGGGGACCCCAAACTCGGGTAGTCCACGACCTCTGGTTCCCGAGATAATCCACGGGGCGGTGATGTAATCAATGAAGGGGGTGGGGGGGGGTGGGTTAGTTTCGTGGGAATATTAAGGGGTGAGGGGGGGGGGGGGAGTAAGAGAGGGGGATACAGGAGGGACTAAATAAATAAATAAGTGCATCCGTGTCTCAAAATTTAAAAAAAAATATATTTTTGCATAGATCTTCTATTTTTATTGAAAAAAAAATAAAAATAAAAACTCGTTGTAGACCTTGTAGTACCAAGCTCGCGCCACGGGCGCCTCTGTGCTTATATCCCCCACTTAACTTCCGTTCGCCTTGCCCGATCATTTTTCGTAACGCTTTCGCCAGCTTACTCCCCAAGTCAAGCGTGCCTAAAGAAGTTTCACTTCAAAAACATTATTTTCTGTATATGCAAAACTCGAAACAGGTTTCCAGTATTTTTATGTAAATAATTTATAACAGAAAATTGAGAAATCGGTCAAGCGTGAGTTGGCTTAATGGAATATCGAATTTTTTATAAAAATATATATGAACTAGTTTTAAAATGAGAATACGATGAAGGGGGTGGGTACGATTTCATGAAAAAAGTATTGAAATCCCAAAAACGTATCTGTTAAAAAAGGGGACAAGTTTCTATCGTCGAATTACTCGCCTAAAAAAGGATTGAAAGCCAATCAAATGCCAAGTTTAGATGCACTTTAAAATCGATCATAACTATTTTCATCAACAGCCTGATAAAACTTCTAAATTTGAACTTGCACGTTTTCGTGATGTACGTAACACTTGATTAATTGTATATTAAATTAACCTGCCAAGTTGAAATCCGGTGTGTGCTAGCGCCTATCGCTATAATGTGCTATGAATTATGTTGTGCGAACCACACTGCAACAATGTTCAAGTATATTTGAAAAAAAAATATAACGTGCTATAAAAATTATTGGAATTGATTCAGTATTTTATTCTGAACAAACTATATTTAAGTTTGACAGAAACAAAAAGTAACTTTAAATATACACATGTCAATGTCATATCAGTCAACGGTCAGGTGGTGCTCGAGAGGATTCGGCTTAAAGTTCCTATGACGACGAGCTTTCGCCATATTTTTGTTTAGACAACCAAGTAGAATAACAAGCTCATAACTTTATGGTTTTTAGGGTTCCGTAGCCAAATAGCAAAACACGGAACTCTTATAGATTCGTCATGTCTGTCTGTCCGTCTGTCCGTCCGTATGTCACAGCCCCTTTTTTCCGAAACTATAAGAGCTATACTGTTGAAACTTGGTTGGTAGATGTATTCTATGAACCACATTAAGATTTTGATGCAAAAATAAAATAATAATAATAAATATTGGGGGCTCCATATACTTAGAACAGAAACTCAATTTTTTTTTTCATCAAACACATACGTGTGGGGTATCTATGGATAGGTCTTATATAGAATAGTTAACTGGAAAAAACTTGTTTTGAACGAGGTCTAGTACGTAGTTTTTTTTAATACCTCGTAAATCGTAAACCGCTTATTACCGCGTAATCTTTCATACAAATAACTTAAATCTTTTAATTTCATAAATCAATGGTAAGGAACCCTTTGTGCGTGAGTCGACACGCATTTCTTCGGTTTTTATGATATCTTTTTAAAATTTTACATATAAATTCTTTACTTAAAAATACTGGACGCGTGTTTCAAAGTTTTGTATAAACAGTAGTTGAATTTCAGTGAAAAACTAAAGTAAGTTTTTCAATAAAATTAAATTTAATATATGGATTGCTTGTTTAAAATTAATTAAATTAAGTTTTATCCCAACTCATCCATATTTTGTGATTAACTTGTTCGTAAATTATTATCTGATTTTAATTCCAAACGATTTTTCTATTGTTGAATACTAACCACAGCAGTTAAAATATAGCTGGTAATAACGAGACACAGGACCGTGTCCGTCTTATGAGTATATAATAATAATAATAATATTTATTCAAAATTCCTCAAATAACAAATTAATACAGTTAGCCTTAAATGTAATTCATAAATCTAAGTCTTACGTGCCTGAACTAGGAAATCCTATGTTTCAAGCGATAAGAGCTGTAATAACAATCTAAAGTAATTAATAAATAAATAATATCAACCCGACTGTGGTCAACACACCTGCCTGCGACGTGGAGGCACCGGGTTCGATCCCCGGCCAGGTCATGATGGAAAATGATCTTTTGCTGATTGGCTTGGGTCTTGGATGTTTATCTATATATTTATCTATTATAAATATAGTATCGTTGCGTAAGTATCCCATAACACAAGTCTCGAACTTACTTTGGGGCTAGCTCAATCTGTGTGATTTGTCCGTATATATAAAAATATATACGAGTATATATATTTATATATTAACAAAAAAATTATATAAGGTAAAATACAGTCACTTCAGCACAACTGGTAAATGCTCTGTATCTTCATAGGACAATTTCTAAAGAGTATCCCTAAGGATTTTTTTACAGTATATGTAATTTAAGGAGTAGAAGTTTGCTTTCGCATTTAGTCTATTATAGAGAAGAGGACTTAAGAACAGGTATAATTTTAATACAAAAGCATGATTTGTTTGCTTTTGGGAACAGACTATATCTCTACGTCTTTTATTAGTAAGTTCAGGCATATATGGTAAATCTGCGTGTTGTTTTAATACAATACCCATGATGAATAACTGACGAACAGTTAATACTTTATAATGTTTGTAAAGGAGGTTAGTGCGATAAAGGAAAGGGCGGAAAGTAGACACTTTCAGAATCGCTCTCTGGGCTATGTGACGGTAGATCGATTATAATTAATAGATAACCTTGAAATGGGCTTATATAATCAGACTGGAGACCTCCTTAATAAGAAATGGAGGATGGTGAAGGTCATAATCCACCACACAAGTCCAGCGCTGGTTGGCAAGAAATCAATACTTATAAGTATTGTGTATATGTAAAACTTTTGTTTTTTTTTTGTATTTTTTTTATAATTATAAACTAGGGCTTGACCACAATCCCGCCTAATGGAAAGCAGTGATGCAATCGTTGATGAAGTTGTTGAAGTGCGCTAGATTATTAAGAGCCTATTCACTCAAAAAACTGAGTGAATAGGAAGGAAGGTGGCAGTTAAGCGAGGTGATGCAATGTTAAACCCAACAACACGACCAACGATGCTGCGCCAGAGGGAGATTAATCTGCAGACCGTCCACGACCAAACTCCCGACACAACAACGTTTGGCTCATCGTACCCGGCACACATCGCAACACAACTGCTCAGACCCGTCCTCCGTGCGGCTTCACCAGACCCCATGCTGGAACACGACGAATCGCTTGGCGGCAAGAATTTGTCTGGTGGGTGCCAACTTCTGCCCGCGGCCGATGATATAGCCTACCACCAAGCAATAATATAACAGAGTAAAGAGCAAGAATATAAAGAGGATTTCTATACAAACAGTGTGTAATTTATCCACATATAATATTAACGAAAATTGTAAGCATTAATTATTCAGAAGTCAGCGGGGAGTTTAAATGAATTAACCAATTAGTTTAGACTCCGCGCGGTATTATGTAGGCTTTAAATAGTGTCTTTTGCCATTGAATATGTGAAATGAATATGTGAATTCTTGTTGACTAAGCTTTTGTGACCTTGTTTTAGGTCCACTTGTTAGTACCCAAATACGTAAATAGTTTCATTTGTTTTTCCTTTTTTTTCTTGGTAAAGGAAAGCATCAAAAGACTTCTCCCGCTCTGGGTGGAGCAGAAGAGCGTGTCAGACTTTTACAGCCGGAAACCCACGCGTGTTTCTTCACTTGCCTGTGCGACGGTCAGGGCCACGGTTTCTTGTTTAATCAACTCGCAACCCTGACTTAGGAAGCATCGGCCTTCGTGGACCCCGCCACGATGTGTTAACATCTCTTTGAGGTGCGCGTGAAACACAACGCGCCGTCGACTCGGGCCTGGTTGCCAACTTCACTGCGTCGCAGAAGGAGGTGACGGCATCACGGCCTGGATCAGGGTCGGACGCGAGAGATCGGCGGAGATCGCCGCCACGAGAACACGGCGGGGCTCTACCAGGCAAACCTCCACCATATGCCCCACCGTGTCCTCAGAAAACGCGCACTAGTTTATTAAGAGCCCATTCACTCTAGCCTTGAAGACACTTAAATTGTAATCAGACGTGAAGACCGCCACAGGCAAATTGTTCCAGTCCCTCGATTTACGCGGTATAAAAGACGAGGTTCGCCGTCGAGGTAGGACGCTTCGTCTGGATCAACAACGTAAGGGTGGATACTAACCGTACGACGGGTCTTCCGAAGATGGAACGGTGATGGCTAAATTATAGCATTTAATTCCCGCACACAATCTCCAAAATGCATCCTATAGAACACCGAAAGGCTAGCTACTCTACGCCTGTGTCTCTGTTTAACTCTAACCGAATTGATTTGCATCAGATGAAAAAAGAACGACAAAATCAAATCTCTGGAATACTCAGAGAAAATGATTGCTTTTTACACGATGATTGTCATAAGTGTTGGTGGCAGACGCCAACGAAAGCACCGCGTCTAGTTGCGGCGAGTAGATGCACAGTTTTATACTGGCACTTAGCGTGCGAAGCGTGTCGGATTTTGGACAAAGAATCCTCTGCCATGGAACTTGAAATGACCATAATTACCATAATATCTTCTTCATCTTCAGCCCATAGAGGTTCACTGTTTGACAAAAGCCTCCTCCAAGGATTTTCACGATGACAGATCTTGTGCTGCCACGCTGATCTTCACCAGGTCATCAGTCCACCTCTCTACGCTGAACTTTCGGTAGGTGGCAGCCACTTCAGAGCCTTGCTGCCCTATCGGCCATTGGTTCTACGAGAAATGTGCCCCGGTCACTGCCACTTTATTTTAGCGACGGGAAGAGCTATGTATGTCGGTGAGTTTGAGCCTTCGTATGAGGCCCATTGTGAGCGACCACATTTGAGTTCCATATGTCATCACTGGCAACATAATATAGTCATATGCCAACCATCAACTTCCACTTGTAAATTGGCAATAATTATTTCACATTCAACCTACTTTTCATAAAAGCATGTTTAAACATTTTGCGTTAAAAGTAATTACGCCATACAAAATATTTCCACATTAAAATTCGAAATTCGATATTGCCGGTGAAATGATGCCATTCTAGAACTGGGGGCAATTTGCAAAAAGCAATAATATTGAACTAGCTTGGAAATTTATTGTAATATCTACTTGTAACTGATTAAATACGCACTAAATATGATATACGTTAACAAAATGTCAAAAAATAAGCAATAGAAATTTACAAGAGTCAAAAGAGGATGTGTCATTCTTTAATTTTGGCTAGTGTAAGTTTTTTATTGTCATAGAAATGCAAGTGCTTGAATTCTTCTTTTTTTTTTCTCAGATTATAGAGGTCCATTGCTGTAGTAAAGCCTCCCCCAAGGTATTCATTCCATTGGGGGGCTTTTCCATAGTTCCCATGCTTGGCAGTTGGATTGGGGATCACAGTATTTTGTTAATCCACAGGAGAAGCGTTGCTACCCACTTCCCTGGGGAGAGTTCCGTCAGTCGCCTCTTACGACACCCACGGAGGATATGGGTTAGTACTATTCTATGCCCAGTACCACACAAGCAATGATTGAATTATATAATTAATATTGACTTTTTGTACTTGTAATGGAAGTCACTAAATGATAGACAATTTTTATTTACTTCCATGTATCATACCTTTTTTTATGTCGGGGGAAACCATCAAAAGGCACCCGAACTCTGGGGACTGAGGTCGGGGAGTGTGGGATTTTTACCTCACTAAATCTACCCCGGTGATCACCATTCGCACATAGGAGTGGTCCCGCTTCCTCTTAAAAAACCAATTCCGAAACCGCCCCTGCGCAACGCCTGTAAAGGCAAATCTCTGGGGAGAATGTGAAGCCCCCCCCCCCCCCCCCCCAGGCCTCGCTGTGTACGGCAGCATGTGATCACTGTGCCACCGTTGACCCTGAGGTCACTTGATGGGTGCACATAGTCCCCACTCTATGCGCCCGGGACTCTAAAGGTTCACTTACCTTTGTAGGGTAACCAATAACAAGCTCCAGGCAGGATCAGTCCTCTCTCGATCCCGCTCCTCCATGTATCATACCTAAGTATTCTAGTTCAACAGAGCATAACATAAAACAATGATGATTTCGTAGAAAACTGACATGAAGGTGGGATATAAAGGTCTGCGGTTCTAACGATCATGTTAATAATTCAGTGACATTAATATTTAGTAACTAGGAAGGGATAAGCGTGTGAAGTTTTCGATGTAATAATTATATAGGAAGAATCTGACCTGACCCTGACCTGAGACCTGTTCCTGTTCATTCCGTATTCAATGTAGAAAGTTAGTTTAGAACACGAGACAAGTGTTTATGGATTTTGGTATAAGAATAAGAACTACTATTTTAAATATTACAAAAAAAAAAAAAAATTGTCATAAAAAAGCAACTTAGTGTGCTCTCCCAGCGTACTATAATTAGCGTATGTAAGCGTATTACAATATTCGACAAAAATCACCATAGTGGTACCCGTTGTCCTAAGCTTAGTTCAAGTTCTGTGTTATACTTTTTACTCTTCTCAGACTACTGCAACTGCAACTGGATATAGGTCTCTCCCGAACTACTCCACAACACTCGTCCTCCGCCGTCCACATCCATTTCTATCTTTCTTTAGGTCTTGCTAGGCTGGAGCTGTGCCCACACTACATGCTACTGCTAAAACACTAATTATTCTTTGAGTTATAACACCAAAGTCTAACCTATCAAAATTTCAATAAACTTCACACAGACAATGTTCGGAAAGGGCCTCACTTCACATAGTTTTAGGCGAATCAACAATGACCCTGTAAGTGTGTATATAACATGTTTACTTTGTATAGGTAAGGTAAATACGTTGGGTTTCCATATTAATTATTCAGTGGTGTGTTTATTGATTAGAATCTTGATTTGATGCGTAACTTGTGTACGTCTTACATGGTACGATTTTAGCCTGTATAAGTAGATTAGTTTCTGCCCACGATTTCTAACGCATGAACCGCGTCCTCATATATCGTCGCCTGCCCGCGCTTCTTCTTCTACTGCGTTTCCGTTTACAGTTGGTTTTAGTCTCTCTAGATCTTGAGAATCGTTGCTAGCGGAGCCTGGGCTATAACGCGAAGGCCTCAATGCAACCGAGATTGAACGCTGGGATGATGATGATGATGAGATCTTGGGAGTCCTTGCATAATAGCCTATTTCAAGAATTGGGCTATCAAATGTAATTACTTTATTATAGTTTTTTAAATCTTTCTGGCACTTCCACAGATAACGATGCTTAAATATATAAACGAGTAATCTTTTCAGTGTTATTATTAGTATTGTTACGGGCTAGGGGTACTAAAACGCCGGTTAAGGGTTTCGAAATTTATTGGCAACGAAGGTACAGTCGATTGTAGGCAATGACAAGTAGAATGTTGCTGACGTTGCACCGAAGTCTTCACTTACGTTCACGAAGTCCGTACGCAATAACACTACAGATGTTACTTCACGTAGTACTCACAGTTCTCGTTACAGTTGTCGCAGTAGGTATTCTCAAAGATCGCTTCTTAACTGTCGCTGTTTTCGTAGCGTTAGTCGAATGCAGACTGACTCTTCGCTGGCGTCATGGTGCTATATATAGGCCAGCTGATCGAACATTCCAGAATCGTCTAGACGTAATTGCTGGATATTAAAGAAAAACACTTAATAATTATTACTGATGACTTTATTAATTTGAGAATACAAGGAAGGCTAAACGTGTTCACTCGATGTCACAGAGTAGAGGTGGGGTTCACAGCTTACTATAGAGTAAATTATAAAGAAGCGCGAAATTTAAAATTAGAATATATTCAACATTTCCCCTGAATTTAAGCCTCAAAAAAAAAAAAAAAAGTTAACTAAATTTATGAAAAAAGAAAAAAAAAATGTACTAAGACAATGCTTAGACATAAGAATGGAATTGAATGACATCATTCCAAGATTAGATCTTAAAAGTTGAAATTTATCTTTTGACAATGGTTTTGTAAGTACATCTGCATACTGACAATCACTACTAACATACTTTAATACAATTATCTTTTGATGATGCTTTTCTTTTATAAAATGATATTTAATTTCGATATGTTTACATCGTTTATGGAAGTTAATTTTTTTAATGACACTAATTGCACTTTGATTATCCAAATAAAGACACATAGAGCCTTGCTTACATTCATCAATATCACTTAGAAATTGTTTGATCCACATTGTCTCTTTGGTAGCTTCGTAGGTAGACATAAACTCTGCCTCTGTAGTAGACAAAGCCACTGTTTGTTGTCTTTGACTGGACCAGGTGATACGAGTAGCTGCTCCATTTTTAATGAACACATATCCGGTGACTGAACGACGTGTGTCTTTGTCATTTGCATAGTCTGCATCACAATAGCCTATGACTTCTGATATTTGTGGAGTTTTTGAGTAACACAGTCCATAGTCTTTGGTATCTTTTAAATATTTGAATATTCTTTTTACGGCACTCCAATGAGTTTGGTTGTAACAATTAAGGAAACGACTCACCAGACTGACAGCATACATTATATCTGGTCGACTCACAATAGCCAGATGAATCAGAGAACCAACTGCTTCTCTGTATGATATGTCCTTCTCTGGCTCTCCTTCTTCTTTGTCCAACTTCACGTGAGGGTCAGCTGGAACACTATTAGAGTGAGCATTATTCATATTAAATTTGATCAACATTTGTTCTATATATTTAGTCTGATGTATAAATATACAATCACTAAATTGTTCAATTTGCATTCCCACAAAATTGCTAGGTTTGGTTAACACTTTAATTTCAAAAATTCTTTTTAATTCTTTTGTAACTTCTTTTAGTGCCAATTCATTGGTCGAGAACAATAACCCATCATTAACATATAAGCATAAGTAGCATTTCTTGTTTCTGACTTCACCAACATAAACACATTGATCTGTTTGGCTGTTTACAAAACCAAATTTCTTAAGAACTGTATCAAATTTGCTATTCTAACACCTGGGAGCCTGTTTCAGTCCATAAAGTGATTTATTAAGTTTACATACCATATTGTCTACATAAAGCAGGCCTTCTGGTGGTCTCATGTATATAGTCTCTTCAAGTTACCCATACAAGAATGCGGTCTTGACATCTATTTGAATCATTTTGAGATTGTTCTGTGCTGCAATAGAAAGTAGCAAACGTATCGAATCATACCTGACTGTTGGAGCATAAGTTTCATGGTAGTCGATTTCCTTGGTTTGTGCATATCCTTTTGCACATAGTCTTGACTTATACCTTGGACCTGATGGTTCCTCCTTAATTCGAAATACCCATTTACACTGTATCACTTTGGCATTCTGAGGTTTCTGAACCGATGTCCAGGTATTATTTTTCTGATGAGCCTCCAGTTCCTCACTGATGGTTTCTACCCATTTATCTTTCTCGACTGAGCTCATTGCTTCTTTATATGTTTCTGGAACATTTTTCGGTCTCCGTGGCGCAGCGGTCAACACGCCTGCCTGCGACGTGGAGGCCCCGGGTTCGATCCCCGGCCAGGTCGTGATGGAAAACGATCTTTTCCTGATTGGCCTGGGCCTTGGATGTTTATCTATATATGTATCTATTATAAAATATAGTATCGTTGAGTTAGTATCCCATAACACAAGTCTCGAGCTTACTTTGGGTCTAGCTCAATCTGTGTGATTTGTCCGTATATATTTATTTATTTATTTGACAAGATTTCCTCATGCTGACTTAGGTATACACTATCTTTTGTATCATAAACTCTTTTATTTCTAGGCCTTAAGGTTATATTGCTAGCTTGAGAAGTATCAAAACTGATATCAGGTACATACTCGCTGTCTGAAAATGATTTATTTTCACATACAGTATCATATGAACTTGTTGATATTGAATCTTCATTTGTTTCAGTGATATTGTTCTCTTCATTAATATCGTTATTTATTGAAGGATTAATCTCTGATAATTCAACAGGAACATAATCTCTATTGACTGTAGATTCTAGAAATGTAGCTTCTCTGCTTTTGACCACTTTTCTGGAGTTTGGTATTATGAATCTATAACCCTTGCTGTGATCACAGAAACCAATGAAGATCATGTTTTGTGCTTTGGGGTTCAACTTTTTACGTTTTTCTTGAGGTAGATGTACCATGGCTTCACAGCCAAATATGCGTAGATGTTTCACATTTGGTTTATGACCAGACCACATTTCTTCAGGTGTTTTGAACGACAAGGACTTGGTTGGAGAACGATTTATGACATAAGCAGCTGTATGCACTGCATCAGCCCAAAACTGTTTAGGTAGGTTGGCATTTAGTAGCATACATTTTGGTCTTTCAACTAAACTCCTGTTCATACGTTCTGCAGTCCCGTTTTGTTCAGTTGTATACGGAGTTGTCGTCTGGTGTATGATACCATTACTTTTTAAATAATCAGAGAAACTATTATTGACATATTCCAAGCCATTATCTGTTCTGAGAATTTTAATACGAGCATCAAGTTGATTTTCTACTTCATATTTAAATTCTTTGAATTTCTCTAGAGCTTCAGATTTGTTTCGGAGGAAGTATACATAAACCTTTATAGAATGGTCATCTATAAACGTCAGAAAGTATTTGGAACCTCCTAGTGTTTGAGTTCCATTGGCCCACATATATCTGAGTGAACCAACTGTAGCGGGCTCTTCGCCATTTCTCCTTCACTTTTAAAAGGTAACCGTGTCTGTTTACCCTTTTTGCAGGTCACACATGTCAGATTTTCCTTATTTGCAGAGAAACTTACATGCTTAGTGTGTTCTGGTAATTTCTTTAAACTGTTAAAATTCAAATGTCCCATTCTCTGGTGCCACAGGAAGAAATCTTGATCTTCAACATCAGACATGCATGCCTAGCCATCTCCGGGCATATTCAGCCGGTACATGTTGTTGATGATACTAGCTGTTGCTACTGTTTGACCTCTGTTATTCATTATAACACAGCCAGTCTTGTCAAATCTTACTTGACCACCATTTTGAATAATTTGACTCTTTAAATTTGTTGCTAGTCCGGGAACACATAATACATTGGTAAACAAAACTTTCCTTTTGTGACCTTCTTCACTATAAGTATCTAAGCTCACTTGCCCTGAGCATTGCACAGATAAAACTTTATTGTCTGCTACTCTTATTGTTTTTTTTGTAGGAGAACTTAATTCTGAAGCAGATCTCTGTGTTTGGTCATGTGTGAGGAAGCACCGGAGTCCACATACCAGGCATCATCCTGTGTTGATGAGGCTACAAATACAGCAGCATATGAAGAGCTATTTGATTTTTGCTGTGTGTCTTTAGCCTTAAATTTGCACTCTGGACTTTTGTGACCATATTTATTACAAGTGTAGCATCGTGGTCCTTTGGATTGCTTTTTATTGTTTTTATGAAACTTTTTATTGGCCGCAAATGCTTTTGAGTCATTTTCATATTGCCTTACATCTTGTAATAATTTTGCTTTTATGGAGTCTGAAGTAATTTTCATGCCTGAGCTCTCTATAGCAATTATCATTGGTTGATAAGATTCTGGTAGACCAGAGAGTAGCAATGTGCCTAGCCACTCATCATCTACTTTAAAACCAATGTTTCGGAGCATTGTGAGCCGTGCTCATTATTTTACTCACATACTGCTCTACGTTTTGACATCCACTCAGTGATGTATTACACAAATCACGCAGCAGTCCAACTCGGCGTGTCAGCCCTGAGTCATCGAATGCTGATGACAACTTATCCCAAACTTCTTTGGCAGTGCTAGCTTCCTGAATGTGTACATAATTTGTCGGATCGACAGAAAGTATTATCTTTGTTTTTGCTTTTGTATCTCGTTTTGCATTTATAACTTGCTCGGAGTCGCATTGAATACAGTCCCACAGTTCTTCATGTTGCAAATAAGTTTGCATTGCAAAACGCCACGTCATGTAATTTTCACGACCAATTAGCTTTTTAATAAATGCAATTTGATTATTTGCAGTCATTTTATGGATTTCACTGAGATCTGATAGTTAGCACTTTGCAAAAGTTCAACAAAAAAATGAAAGTCACTGGCGTCAGAGGTTATGTTCACACTTCGACTTTTTAACACTGATTTTTCGATAAAGTTTCACATTGTATATTATCTCTGGGCTTCCCTGGGCCCATAACCTGATGGATATTAAAGAAAAACACTTAATAATTATTACTGATTACTTTATTAATTTGAGAATACAAGGAAGGCTGAACGTGTTCACTCGATGTCACAGAGTAGAGGTGGGGTTCACAGATTACTATAGAGTACATTATAAAGAGGCGCGAAATTTAAAATTAGAATATATTCAACAGTAATAATAATAGCGCATAATTTCGAGTACATTCAGTAGGTGCCTACGGTTATTCCTGGAAACGGGCTTCTAGAAATTTCGATGTCGTCACTTAGTTGACAAAATTGGTGAAACCTGTACCATTCGATAGGCCACCTTAAGTCTAGCAATGCGTTTTTATATTACACCTATACAATGTCTAGGTCTCGAGTTATAGGGCTTAAAAGTTACGCACTGCATGTCACGCGATAATGAACCTTATGCCCTCGACATAAGGTGCATTCGTAACAGTATTATAATAATATACAAGATATGTTTAGGATATCATAATAAAATTAGTATGACACTGAAACACCTTGAGAGTCATTGTGAATTATTTTGTCCAGCTTCTGTATAATCACATCACCGACACATGCCAAAGCGTGGTAGTTGTATAATAGGATGGGGAAATGTCTCTTCGCATTTTTTAAGAATAATGGTCCTTATAAGAAAGCTCAAGGTCACTTAAAGGGCCATGGAGAGGGATATGTGAGTGATCAAATCAGAAATGAGGAGGACATAGCCCGAAGAATTGCAACATAAAGTGGTAGCGGGCCGGTTACATTGCCCGTAGGACCGATGCCCGATGGAGCCGACGGGTTTTCAAATGGCGACCACGCACCTGAAAACGCAGCATGGGTAGGCCCCCGACATGGTGGACCGATGACCTGGTGAAGGTCGCGGGAAACCGCTAGATGTGGGAGGCGCAGGACCGGTCGTCGTGGAGATCCTTGGGGGAAGCCTATGTCCAGCAGTAGACGTCTTTCGGCTGAAATGATGATGCTGATGGTGATTTTAAAAAAAAAATCAAAACATTTTTAATATAGTTTATATACATTTAACTAAAGTATGTAGGTACCATTTTGTTCGATAACTTTTCGCCATCTTAAATGTACAGATATAATCCCATTGCTATAGAAATTTTGGGACTTCTGATAAAAATCCGTGACAAATTATTTTGACAGTCGTCTTGTGATGTTAATAATCTGACACTGCCTAAAGAATTCTGAAGAAACCGAAACAGTTGGAAATCTGAAACATTCCGATTCATCGTGTTTGTTACTTAATTCATTTATACATGCTGTATTAGCTCTATTTATTTCTCGGTGGTAGGCCATAACATCGGCCGCCGGCAGAAGTTAACACCCACCAGACAAAGTCTTGCCGCCAAGCGATTCATCGTGTTCCGGCATGATGTCTGGTGAAGCCGGGCGGAGGGCGGGTTTGAGTAGTTGTGTTGCGATGTGTGCCGAGTATGATGCGCCAAATGTTGTTGTGTCGGGAGTTTGGTCGTGGAAGGTCTCCAGATCAATCTCCCTCTGGGTTACACATTGCATCACCTCGCTCAACTGCCGTCTTCCTTTCTATTCACTCAGTTTTTTGAGTGAATAGAAAGGAAGGTTTTTGCATCACTGCTTACCATCAGGCGGGATTGCGATCAAGCCTTAGTTTATAATTATTTTTTTTTTTTTTTGCTGAGTGATTAAAGATATGTGCGATCTAGCGTTATTACGATGCAAAACCACACCCCTTCTGTTGATTAATTCCGGCCACTTTCTATCAACTTCTTGCTTTAATCTCATCAATTGTTTGCAGTAGAGTTCAGAATCGAAAGTCCTGCCTGGTAGTAACAGCTCATAAATAATAATGCCCTTTTAATCACACAGCATCACCTTGTTGCGAGTTACACCAGGCCTCGCCACAGTCCGCAGGGCGCTGGGCGAGCGTCCGGCCCCGGAGTTGAGGGAGGCCGTCCGCCGGGAGGCGAGGGACGCCATCGTCCAACATTGGACGCGCGACCTCGCATCCGCGGTGTTCGGCCGTCGCACCCTCGACGCCATCGGGCCGGTCCTGAAGGACTGGCTCGACAGGCGTCACGGGTTCCTCTCCTTCCGTCTGGTGCAGGTACTCTCCGGTCACGGCTGCTTCGGCAGGTACCTGCACCGGATAGGACGAGAGGAAACGCCGTCGTGCCACGGTTGCGGCGCGGCGGAGGACACGGCGGACCACACCCTCGCGGTGTGCCCGTCGTGGGCCGTGCCGCGCCGCGATCTTGTCGCGGCGGTAGGAGGGGACCTCTCGCTGCCCGCCGTCGTCAGAGCGATGGTGGGGAGCGAGGGGGCCTGGGCGGCGATGGCCTCCTTCTGCGAGGTCGTGATGTCGCAGAAGGAGGCCGCGGAGCGCGAGCGGGAGGAGGATCCCCTCGCTCCGGCGCTCCGCAGGTGGCGTAGGGGCAGGAGAAGGCGGGATTTCGCCCGCTTTCTCCCGCCCTGAGGTGAGCGGCGGGCGTGAGGCACGGGGGTGCCCGCGCCCGCCTTGCACCGCTCACCACGCGGGAGCCGCGGCCCCTCTTTAAGAGGGGCAAATGAGGGCCCGCCTCAATTGGCGGGGTTCGCCGGAGGGGGAGAGGTAGCTCAGGCTCTGCTAGTTCCCACTCCCCCGCCACTATGGCGATGCCGGAGTTGCGCTGGGGTTTTTAGTGGGTATACCGGGAGGCTTTCTCCCGGGGAGTCCCACATACCCCACCCGTCCCCCGACGGGTGAGGATGCGTAATTGTCATTTTCCCCAGCGAGAACAAAAAAAAAAGGCCTCGCCACAGTTCCGTGTGCAGTTTCTGGCCTGCCATCGGACGCGTCCCCAGGTGGCGGAAAGGGGAACGGCCCCCAGATATGGGGGTTACCGGTTTACCGGCGCGGACCAAAACCAGAAGTGGGGACCGCTTCGGCGGTCACACGCGCGGCGGGTCGGCCACCACTTCAGGTGGCTGACGTGACCCGAACTCCGGGTCACCGTCGGGCAACCCGGTCTCCTCACCGAGAGGAGCTGGGGGCCCCGTTTGCTTTCGGGCAAACGAGTGGGGCTAAGAGGAAGGACACCTCGCTAAAAAACCCTTGGCTGCTGCGTTTTCTCGCACAAGAAGACGTACCCAGCCGGGCCCCTCCCTATGGAGGGCCCGCTGTGGGCCCGGCTTCTGGCGGGAATCGCCGGCGGGGGATTGGTAGAAAGGCTCTGCTATTTCCCATGACCCCGCCACTAAGGCGATGTCGGTGTGCCGCTGTTGGGTTTAGTGGGTATTCCCGGCTTCGGCTGGGCGAGTCCCACACACGCCCTTCGGGGTATGGTGCGTAAATGCATTACCACAGCGTCAAAAAAAAAAAAAGAGGTTTCGCCACAGTCTGTGAAGCCTGACTGGACTTTGACCACGCCCTTTTTCGCATGTTCTTGTCGTTCGTAATCTACTTTTCATCACCAGTTCAAGCTGCTTCAAAAATGGTTCGGTTTTATTACGTCGTAATAAAGAATCAGAAATTAGTACACGGTTCATTCGCTCAGGTTTCTTTCAGTGAGCTCGTGAGGTACCCAAATATCGAGTTTTTGTGTACCCAGTTTTTTTTCAAATGTGCCAAAAATAACGCTTTTTTTTCATGAACTTTTACGCCTTTTTTTTGGGTAAAATTTTAAAATGTATCCGATTTCTTTATTAGACTCACTCATCTTGACGGTAGAAAAAACAAATGGAAATCACACATTTTCCTTATTGGAATTTGGAATTATGTTCTTCAAAATTTAAACAAACGATATCAAAACCTAACCAGCCAGTCAAATAGTATAGCCAAAGAGATTTTATTACAAGTTTATACATACTATATTGCGAAAAGACTTTTTCCCCAACCTATATAATATTATGAACATTTTTGGTTTCCGTAAAAGTTACATAACACAATCTACCTATAATGTTTCCCCTCCTTGGAAACAGGCCTTGAGACCACGCGGGCCCAGTGCGGTTTGTCGATGTCACATGTTTTCGAAGTTTTTGTTGTTTTTCCTTCACCGTATTGAGAGCGATGAAATTTCAATAATCCTGGAAGGGACAGAAAATGTATAAAATATAATAATTAAAATCATCATCATCATCTCAGCGTTAATCCCAGTCGCATCCGTAGCTTTTTCAGCTTTGGAGTCTGGGGTCCGTTTTACCAGTCTAACTGCTGATTTTGGCTAAACTTCGATATTTTCCATGAAGCAACTGCCGTCTGACCTCCACAACCGACGGCGATATCGAAGCATTGCAGTTAGACCAATTGTTAGACTTTTGAGGGCTCCAACAACCCGTAACGACTGCCACTTGATGTTCGTATGGCAACCGGGACCAACGATTTAACGTACTTTCGGAGGCTCGACCAGACCAGTGCAAATATTCATATTCATGCATACAAATATTTGCACTGTGCGTTGATCGAACCCGCGCCTCCTTGCGCAACGGCCGCATTCGCTACCGCTACACCACGGAGGCTGTCAAAATATAATAATTAAAATAACTAATGGTAAAAGTGATTATAAATATATTTATATTAATAAATTATTAATTTTAGTAATGTTATTTATTCTATATGTGTATCTTTTGTCGGAGATCCCAATAAACAAATAAGGTTCTTATGTTATTAATTATTATATAATTAATTCCCGGTCCAGAAAGAGGTGGCACGAGAAAAGAGTTGAAGGAGTTAGTTGTCCCCTTCCATACCCAGCCGTAGATCAGTATTATAGGCGAAGCTTAGTGAAAAATAAATCATACGAACCTTAAGAAAACAACGATTGTAATTTATTATACGCAATCAGGCAAACATTTCGTCGATAACAGCTCGGTTCATAAACCTAAGAATTCATGTAACCTACCACAATTCGACCATACTATAAATTAACTCAAGAAGTCGACTTAAGCGCATACATTCTAATCCTAATTACATAATTATAGCAAACGCGATAAAACCATAAACTTCACGTGTTTCCATTCACAGTATAATTGCCTACATTAGCGATACACATATATTTAAAAAACGTTTGCTGGGCTTTGTAGCTTTTTCTCGTTATTGTTGTAATTGATGGAAAGCATTTGCTCGCATGTGCACGAACCGCCTTGCATTTGTTACTAGTTTTCCAGTTGTGAATTTCAATACAGATTATTATGTTTTAAAGAGGTTTTCTGCGAATTAAAAACCCAAAGTAAAATTAAATCGTTATCGGATAAGTTAATTGTTTTATTACCAGCAAGGTTGTTACGTTGATTGTGCTTTGTTTATGGCTGCATAAAATATAAGTATACTAAAGCGAATTAAAAGTATAATATGACGAGGCTGCATTGCATCTGGCAACAGAAAATAACATGTATACGTACTACTTGTGCTACTTATGTAAATGTTTTTAAACATTACGAACTAGTGCTTAACCGCTATCCCGCCTGATAGTAAGCAGTGATTGTGAATGATAATTGTTGACGGTAAAGCGCACTAGTTTATTAAGAGGTTATTTACTCTAAACTTTCATTACGCATTCGGCATTCGGTTTACGGCAACCGGTCCCAGGGTGACCCGTTCATTGAACATAATTTTGATCTTGTCTAAGTTCATCCGTAGACCGATGCGTTGGGATTCAGCTAAGTTGGTCAGCATTTATTCCAGCTCTTGCTGCGTTTCCCCCATGATGATAATGTCATCCGCAAATCGCAAGTATGAGATGTACTCGCCATTGATGTTAATGCCCCGATCCTGCCAATCCAGCGTCTTAAACATATCCTCGAGGGCATTGGAGTTTAAACACAAGTTGTCACCAAATTTTAACAATTTGGTGACAACTTGTGTTTAAACTCCTTTCTTATTGTGCTTTCTTTTACCTTACGTTCCTCTTGTGATTCATACTGATGAATATACTTAGAAAAGTAACAAAGTATAACCAATATATATAAACTTGGTACTGTCAAAATACTCAACTTTTTAAAATGTTCTCTACATGATTCTGTTTGTGAGATACCTCCCAACGCGTCGGTCTCCGGATGAACTTAGACAAGACCAAAATTATGTTCAATGAACGGGTCACTCCGGGACCGGTTGCCGTAAACGGAATGCCGCTCGAAGTTGTTTCAGAATATGTGTACCTCGGGCAAACGTTGCAATTAAGGAAAAACAACTTCGAGAAGGAGGCAAATAGAAGGATCCAGCTGGGATGGGCAGCATTTGGTCAGCTTCGTCGGATATTTTCGTCGCCCATACCCCAATGTTCAAAGACTCAAATCTTCAACCAGTGCATCCTACTCGTCATGACTTATGGAGCCGAGGACACCAACGGTCAGACTAGTTCATAAGTTTAAAGCCGCTCAGCGAAATATGGGGCGGGCTATGTTGGGCGTCTCTCCGAAGGACCGCATCAGAAATGAGGTGATCCGACAGAGGACCAAAGTCACCGACATAGCTGAGAGGATTAGCAAGCTGAAGTGGCAATGGGCTGGTAACATATGACGGAGGGCCGACAACCGTTGGAGTAAACGAGTCCTCGAGTGGAGGCCGCGTCTCGGCAAACGTAGCGTAACTTGGGCAAGATGGAGCGACGACATCAAAAAGCTGGCTGGTAGTGGCTGGCGGAGAACTACTCAGGATCGAGCTTGTTGGCGTGCCATGGAGGAGGCCTATGTCCAGCAGTGGATGAGCAGAGGCTGATGATGATGATGATCAATGTCCTTCTAAGTATACCCTGCTGCTACCCAGTATGGAACAGGCCCGGTTCGACGGCGCGTTGTGTTTCACGCGCGCCTCAGAGATGTCAGCACATCGTGACGGGTCTACGAAGACCGATGCCTGGGCCAGGGTTGAGGGTTGCTTAAAAAAGAAACCAGGCTCTGGCGCACAGGCAATTGAAAAGGGTTTTATTCAGTAAAAGTTTAATACGCTCTTCTGCTCCGTCCAGAGCTGGAAAGGTCATTTGATGATTTCCCAACCACAATGAAAAAAAATTAGGGTATACCGTGCTAGTACCTTACTAGTAGTTACCCTGCTACCCTGTAGTTTGTCAATATCAGAGCATTTATTTTTTATTATTCTCAGTAATACCCGTATAAACACGTTATAAAAGTGTTGTTAACACGTAAGGAACCTTTGTGTTTAGTTTTAGGTATAAATAGCTATCTTAATCTCTAATCTGACCTACAGCTATAATTACACCAAATTAATTTAACAATATTATGGCAGCTATCCCTTTTGTGACGAAGCGGTCGGTCACTGCCCTTTTAATGTCGCACAAATAATGCTGTGTAGCACGGACAAGTATGGTTAACGTACTTTGACAGATGGAGCTTTTTTTGTTGTTGTTTGGGATGGGAAATCATCAAATGACCTCTCACGCTCTAGGCGGAGCCGAAGGGCGCGTCAGACTTTTACTGACTAAAACCCACCCGTGTTCCTTCCGTCGGTGGTAGGCCATAACATCAGCCGCCGGCAGAAGTTACCCACCAGACAAAGCCTTGCCGCTAAGCGATTTGTCGTGTTCCGGCATGATGTCTGGTGAAGCCGTACGGAGAACGGTTCTGAGCAGTTGTGTTGCGATGTGTGTCGAGTACGATGTACCAAATGTTGATGTGTTGGGAGTTTGGTCGTGGAGGGTCTTCAGATCAATCTCCCTTTGGCGCAGCATCGTTGGTCGTGTTGTTGGGTTTAACATTGCATCACCTCGCTTAACTGCCGTCTTCCTTCCTATTCGCTCAGTTTTTCTGAGTGAATAGGCTCTTAATAAACTAGCGCGCTTTACCATCAACGATCGCATCACTGCTTACCATCAGGCGGGATTGCGGTCAAGCGCTAGTTTAAAATTAAAAAAAAAAAAAAAAAAAAACTTGCCAGTTGCAGTGTAGGCCAGGGTCACGATTTCTTTTATAACCAACCCGCAACTCTGACCCAGGAGGCATCGTTCTTCGTAGACCCCGTCACGATGTGCTGACATCTCTTTGAGGCGCGCGTGGAACACAACGCGACGTCGACTCTGCCTGGTCCTTACCGGGCGGCGAGCTGCCCACTGCTCACCGCCCGCAAGCCCACACCTACGTGTTGGCCGAGAATTAAATGATTTCTCCCGGCCATGGCATCTCCTGCGGCGGCTAAAGGCGGAAGGGCGCTGGGATTCCCATTCCCTCACGCGCTCCGCCTCCTCTGATAGATGGAACTCTCGATCATATTGTGATCAAAAGGTTTTTAAAATCATGTAAATTACTCCTCTGGACATACTTACATGGTGGTTGCCAGTGACCTGAACTTTCTGAAGAACATCACTAATAGAGTCACCATAATATGAATAGCTACGGTCCGCAATTTCACCAACGCAAGTTTTGATCCGTGGGAATATCGGGATTAAAAGTATCCTATGTGTTATTTTTCGTTATAAGCTACATGTGTGCCAAATTTCATTCACATTCGTTTGGTAGTTTAAGCGTAAGAGCGTAATAAATAAACAAACTCACTTACACATTTGTAACATTAATAAGGATGTCTTCCTAGAGTGAATGCATTTAACGCGCAAATCAAATATAAGCTTTCTTCAAAGGCATATTTTTCCGTCAATGACTATTTAAATGATAAGAATAGCTGGTGGCTCTGATAAATTCAAGACAATGTTTGTGTTCCTTCTCCGGAATTAGCTAACTGATACGTTATATCATCATTATCAACCTTTTTATCGTCCCATTGCTGGGTACAAGTCTCCTCTCATTCGGAGAAGGATTGAGCGTAATCACCACGCTTGCTCAATGCGGGTTGGCGATTTCAGACTTAAAGTCCAGGTTTCCCCAAGATGTTTTCCTTCACCTTCAATCATTGGCATCCAAGATATACTTATAAAGTACTTACAACTTTAGAAAAGTTACATTGGTACTTGCCTGATCTGGAAGAGAACCCGCGCACTCATACTTGAGAGACTGGTGTTTTAACCACTAGGCCACCACGACTTTATACGTTACGTTATATGAGTTCACATTATTTGCTTTTTTACAATGCATAAATATATAAGCTGTCACGCCCATTTTACTTATTTAGGTAATAAGTTTTAACTTACTTACATTTTAATGATATTTTATTTTTGCTTTTGCTTTGCTGGTATTTTGGCGTGACTAGCTGACATATGGTAAATAATTTCATCGTTGTTGTGTTTTCTTGTTTTCATTAGTGAACCTACATAAGATTGTATAAAGTCATGTGTTTTTTTTTTAATGAACTGACAGCTGTGCTGCTGGGGAGTTTGTTCCGCCACTTCTTCTTCCCAGAGAAAGCACTAGGAAATGGCGAAGGGCAGGCGTTTTGGAGGAACTGTTTTATGTAGAATTGACGTTCAAAAAGTGCTGATAATCAGCATATATTGAATAAATGAATTTTGATTTAGATTTTGAACCTGCAGTGGCACGGAGCGGGGAGGGGGCTATCTCACTATGTGTGTTACTATGATCTACCGTCAACTGCGTTGTACGCTCGATAACCACACTGTAAAAATTTCTAAATGTATTTGGGAAAAAATATAATATTGTGTAAAAATAATCCATTTATTCTGAACAAACAATATCGAGGTTTCGTATAAAGACAAATAACATTATATAATGAATAGTAAGCACCAGCACACTATTATCAACATTTTAAGTAAAATATTTATAAATATCTGCCTATTTTGCTAAAGGTCAAGCCAATATGATTACAGATTTGTCCTCATACTTAACAGGCGAGTGACATTTAGAATATTTATCTTTCTCAGAATAATCCTCACTGACTTTCAATCGACTTTGCTGAAACGAATGTTTCACTACATATTCCCAGTTCATCATTATAATAAATATGGTTTTTGGTATTTTGTCTCTCTCTCTGCAGTCGGTCCCTCATATCTGAGGATCGTGATCAGCATTGGGGCAGCATTTCGAATGGATGATCTGCCTCCATCGGTTTCGATCCAGCAAGTCTCTCACCACTGCGTAGAATTTAGAAGACGATGTGTCTTTGACTTGATTGGTCCATCTGGTTGGTGAACGACCGCGCGATCGTTTGCCTTCGGTGTTCCCAACGACAATCAATTTTTCTAGACATTCATCGCCTCTGCGCATTGTGTGACTGAAATAGGACAAAATACGTTGCTGGCATATGGTCGACAAACGGGTTTTTATTTTAAGTTGATTATTTATTTTGAATTAATTTTGTCATGTTATTGTAAAGCGAAATATTTCATTTATTTATCACACTTTATAGCATTCCGCATCCAAAGAAATACATGGAAAAAGAAAGAATTTGCGTTTATTTGCGACAAAAATACCACAGAGAAAGAACAAATAACATCAAATCAAATCAAAATGGTTTATTGCAATCCATAATGTACAGTTACAGGTGGTAAATATAATACTTAATATAATATTAGAAACAATTATGGACCCTGTTGGGCACAGCAAGTATTAAATAACTAGAGAGAGGAAGAGCGCTTCATGTTTCCATTTATCTATTTTTTTATTATTTATTTAGTTTTTTTAAATTCCTATTCATTTATTTTTATTAACTGTATTGCTATTGAGTATTTATTCTCTTGCTATCTCTTTATATTATACCTACATATTATAATAATTATTAAGTCATCATCATCATCATCATCATCTCAGCGTCAGTCCCAGTCGCATCCGTAGCCCCTCAGCCTTGGAGTCAGGGGTCCGCTTTACCAGTCCGACTGCTGATTTTGGCTAAACTTCGGTATTTTCCGTGAAGCGACTGCCGTTTGACCTCCACAACCTGAAGGCGATATCTAAGCATTGCAGTCAAACAAATTGTTAGACTTTCGAGGGCTCCAATGACCCGTAACGACTGCCACTAGGTGTTCGTATGGCAACCGGGACCAACGGCTTAACGTGCTTTCCGAGGCACGACCAGACCAGTGCAAATATTCATATTCATGCATACAAATATTTGCACTGTGCGGGGATGGAACCCGCGCCTCCTTGCGCAGTTCGCTACCGCTACGCCACGGAGACTGTCTATATTAATTATTAAGTATTCATTCATTAACAATTTCTTTATTTATATTGATATTATTTTTATTTGGTACTCGATTAAAATTTGTTCATTATTATAAATGTAGTAAAAAAATGTAATATACTAAAATAATATTTAGTATATTACATTTTTTTTTTACTTCTAAATATACCTTTCTTTTTTGTAGATATGAATCATATACTTGTAAAACGAAACGGGACTCTATGAATAGGCTCCGCTATCCATGCGTCGATGAGTCTGTTATAGTATACCTAGTATGAGTTTTCATTATGAGACTCGATCGTCGATATCGAACGCGTTTGGCGCTCTCATTGGTTGAGAGATCTAAAAACCTTGAAGCGGGCTAATCGATGAGTCAAACGCACTCGATATCGACTATCGAGTTTCGTAATGAAAACTCATACTAGGGCTACAGGTCTGCATTATTTTCATCGTAATATACAAACTTTTCTTTTTTATATAAACGTTGCCGCACTAAGAATTTCTCCTGTGTCGTGGGTGCGTTTACAAACATACAAACTCATACACAAACAGTCAGATCCGGAACAACAATCTGCAACTCATACAATTTTTTTTTTTAATAATTATAAACTAGCGCTTGACTGCAATCCCGCCTGATGGTAAGTAGTGCGATCGTTGATGGTAAAGCGCGCTAGTTTATTAAGAGCCTATTCACGCAGAAAAACTGAGCGAAAAGGAAGGAAGACGGCAGTTGAGCGAGGTGATGCAATGTTAAACCCAACAACACGACCAACGATGCTGCGCCAAAGGGAGAGAATGATCTGAAGACCCTCCACGACCAAACTCCCAATACAACAACATTAGGCGCATCGTACCCGGCACACATCGCAATACAACTGCACAGACCCGTCCTCCGTACGGCCCGCGCAGCAGTCGACCGCTCAGCCACTCCACCAACCACATCGTTGAATACTAACAACAACAATATATATGTAAACTTGTTATTTTCAAAATGTTTAAGTATGATCGCTAAAATAACATATAAAATATTGTTATGAATTAAATTGGCCATCCTTTTTAATTTTTAACTTCCACGAGAGACGTGTTTTTATTTTAATTAATAGTTCATAACAAAATATCGTGTTGAATATAGTGCGGTAGTAGGTTCCCTTTGATTGCAAGTCTAACTCACGTACATATGTGCGTACATTTGTATTTTTAAATGACTCATACATTTTCCAGTGCATTACGTTTATATATTTTTTTCTTTCTGTCTGTACGAAGCCGATTTTTTAGTGACAGGTCTGAAAAAAAATGTTTAGTAAGTATAGCAATTGTTTAATAAAACATATTGGAAAAATTATAGAAGATTTTGAAAGTAAATAAAATAACCAGATCATAATAACGCGTTAGGAAGCTTTCTTTAGTAGTAAGAAGTTACGAAAAATTGTGTGTTAACCTCACACATTAATATTGTATTTGGCACCGGCAACATGTTTGCCGATAATGTAAACAAATATGAGATTATGGAAAAATTAATTTACTTTCTACGCAATTGACTTTGCACTACAATCGAAAATATTTTTGTATCTTATTTAATAGTGCCAGTCACTGTAAATTCAAAATCTTTTCCATTGAATAGGGTTGATATTTATTTGGAATGACTTCGATTTACAATGTTTTATTATCTGTTTAGAGCATTCCATTATTTATTCTATGCGGTAATATTTATGATGAATAGTATTGTATCCTGTACATCCCTCCTTATCTCTCCTACTCCGTTCCTATACCGTAAAGAAAGAGACGACTACAAGTTACGTGAATGTTATGCTGTGCATTCGACAAACAAGGAAAAGAAACGTCAACTGTCAAGTGATTTTTTCTATTATCTATGGACGCATTCAACTTCCGCAAAAAAACTTCGAGCACGCGTGTGCCACCGCTAAAAACTTATAATTTAAAGTGATATGCTAACCGAATAGGCGAATATAACAATAAATTACGCGTTATGTTGTGTTGTGAGGTGATGTAAACGTCCCACAGTGAAGCTTCTTCCGATCTTTAACCAAGTTATGAACGAAACCAGCAGAAGTTACCAACCACCAGACAAAGTCTTGCCTCCAAGCGATTCGTCATGTTCCGGCATGAAGTCTGGTGAAGCCGTACGGAGGAGGGGTCTGAGCAGTAGTTTTGCGATGTGTGCCGGGTACGATGCGTCAAATGTTGTTGTGTCGGGAGTTTGGTCGTGGAGGGTGTCCACATCAATCTCCCTCTGGCGCAGAATCGTTGGTCGTGTTATTGGGTTTAACATTGCACCACCTCGCTCAACTGCCGTCTTCCTTCCTATTCGGTCAGTTTTTTTTTAAAGTGAATGGGCTTAATAAACTAGTGCGCTTTACCATCAACGATTGCATCACTGCTTACCATCAGGCGGGATTGCAGTCAAGCGCTAGTTTATAATTATTAAAACAAAAAAAACTTATATCCCCTTTAATTTAAATTTGTTCATTAAACTTAAAATTAGAAATCAAATTAAAATTTACATGTTGCCTGAATATTGGCAGTATTGCCGCGTTTTTTAGTTATTTTTCATCTGACAGTGACACGGACCCATTTTTGAACGCCCAGTGAGTTCTTCCCCTTTTTGTATACTTATTACTTATTATTGCTTAAGTGCCCAAGTATTTATCCACGTATATAAGTACCAATAAGTTGTAATAAAAAATAACTTTTACTAACACTATTTACTGAAAAAGAATTCCGAATTCCAAAAATAATACTTAGCCATTTCCTGTGTGACAATCAGCCAAGATAAACACATAGAAAATGGAAAAATATTTTACGAGAAATACCTCAAAGATGTTGACATGAATTTCATATTTCGATTCTTTGAAATCTCCTGCTACGCTAGTCCTATGGGATGACAGAATATCTTTATTCTATCATTCTGGAACAAAACTGCGGACGAAGGATAATATTTATGCTCTTAAAAGTCTTTTTACTTTAAATTCCCTTATGGTTTTGAAATAATGACTTCTCCCGTTTTTGGGTGAGAGTAGTAAAATTAAGGTAACCTTTTTGGTGGCTGGTTGTATGAAAAAAAAAGATAAAAATTTATAAGAGCTTTTAGTTCATTTGCTACGATTTCCGTAGCAGCATGCTACGAATGCTAAGACGCTACAAATCCGTAGCAACATAGCACTCAGACATAGATTAAATGCTTTTATAACGTAAAATGCATTATCTTCTAAGAGTATTAACATTTAAAAGATTTTTTTTTTTAATAATTATAAACTAGCGCTTGACCGCAATCCCGCCTGATGGTAAGCAGTGATGCGATCGTTGGTAGTAAAGCACGCTAGTTTATTAAGAACCTATTCATTCAGAAAAACTGAGTGAATAGGAAGGAAGACGGCAGTTGAGCGAGGTGATGCAATGTTAAGCCCAACAATACGACCAGCGATGCTGCGCCAAAGGGAGATTGATCTGAAGACGCTCCACGAGCAAACTCCCAACACAACAACATTTAGCGCATCGTACCCGGCACACATCGCAACACAACTGCTCAGACCCGTCCTCCGTACGGCTTCACCAGACATCATGCCGGAACACGACATTTTAGATTAAAAGCTTACACAAACTTGACGAACATAAGGTTTATAATGTTATTACATTATTTTTTCCTTCCGGTCTCGGCTAAAAATGTCTTCCACCGACTTTTAAATATTTTTCATATTCGACCTATTTTGAACGTTGAAAATAACAAGATAATGAATTTATCTATAACAGTATTAAAATCTTACATTTGTAAGATTTACTTCTCGTAAACATAAAAGTAAAGCAAACTTAATATATTATAATGTGCTTTAAATAACAGGAATAAGGTTTATACTTTGTTGTGACGCTATATTTAAATATAGCGTCTACGAATGTTACTTTCGCTGATTAATTCTTTTAAGCAATTTCCCTTAATTTGAGCATTTATAAACTACTCGAGATCCGCAAAGTAACTTGAGCAAATTAAAAAATATGTGATGTCATGATATCTGGTGAAGCCGTACGGAGGACGGGTCTGAGCAGTTGTT
The DNA here is from genome assembly GCA_037179545.1 of Sesamia inferens. Classification (NCBI taxonomy): domain Eukaryota; kingdom Metazoa; phylum Arthropoda; class Insecta; order Lepidoptera; family Noctuidae; genus Sesamia; species Sesamia inferens. The sequence goes on along the minus strand of CM073929.1, from coordinate 7,864,255 downwards.
TTGCGATGTGTGCTAGGTATTGCGCCTAATGTTGTTGTGTTGGGAGTTTGGTCGTGGAGGGGCTTCAGATTAATCTCCCTTTGGCGCAGCATCGTTGGTCGTGTTGTTGGGTTTAACATTGCATCACCTCGCTCAACTGCCGTCTTCCTTCCTATTCACTCAGTTTTTCTGAGTGAATAGGCTCTTAATAAACTAGCGCGCTTTACCATCAACGATCGCATTACTGCTTACCATCAGGCGGGATTGCGGTCAAGCGCTAGTTTATAATTATTAAAAATAAAAAAAAAACTATTCGTGCAGATAAACGCAGCCAAAGCCAAAGGACAAGAGTAGTTAAACAGTAAATTTGCTGCTAATACAGTCAGACTAATTGTCAGTTGGCGTGTTAACTCCCTAGTTAAGTAAGTGTACCTTCGTACAAGTTCCTTATTTTTTTATCCTTGTCACCGGTAACGTATCGCCCGGGTTTTGTTTTAAATATGGTACACGATATGCGGTAACGAATTTTTGTCTATTCTTTTTAATTATATAGTGTCTGCACAGTTAGCGCAGTGGTTAAGCTATTAACTTCTGCGCTGCATGTCGCGGGTTCGATTCCCGCATGGAACAAATATTTGTATGAACTACAGCTAGTTGTTCCGGGTCTGGATGTTTGTATTTGTGAGTTTATATGTTTGTAAGTGCACCCACGGCACAGGAAAAGTTTCTAGTGTGGGCAACGTTTTAAAAAACAATAGAAATATTTACATACACGACAGCCTCCATGGCGTAGCGGTAGCGAACGCGGCCACTGCGCAAGGAGATGCGGGTTATATCTCCACGCAGTGCAAATATTTGTATGGATGAATATGAATATTTGCACTGATCTGATCGTGCCTCAGAAAGCACGTTGCCATACGAACATCTATGGGCAGTCGTTACGGGTTGTTGGAGCCCTCAAATCAAATCAAATCAATCAAAAGTCGTTTATTCAAATTAGGCTGAGAATCAGCACTTTTTGAACGTCTATATTACATAAGACAGTCACCCAAAACGCCCACCCATCGACACTTCCTAGTGCTTTCGCTGGGAATAAGAAGTTGCGGCAGAAACTGCTGCTGCACAGCTGTCTGTTCATTTTAAAAAACACATGACTTTATACAATACTATGTATAGTGATGAATACAAGAAAATACAATAACAATGAAATTATTAAAAATATGCCAGCTACCACGCCAAAATACCAGCAAAGCAAAACAATAAAATCCAACATTTGGTCTAACTACAATGCTTCAATATCGCCTTCGGGTTGTGGAGGTCAGTCGGCAGTCGCTTCACGGAAAGTAGTAGTAGTGGAGTAGTTAGACTGGTAAAGCGGACTCCAGACTCCAAAGCTGAAAAAGCTTCGGATGCAACTGGAATTAATGCTGAGATGATATGATGAGAATAGAATATATTTGCTTCCTCTCCCTTGGGCGGGAAGGGTTTGACGAAACTAAGCATTAAAGTTGAGGGTTGTGTCTGTGAGCTGATTGTGGATGAGTGATAAGGTGAAAAATAAACAGAACAGAGCCCAAAAGTAGTGAAATTCTTATTCTGACCTGCAGGAATGAATGAAAATAAGTTGAGTGTATACATTACATTACACTATCAAAAATCCACGAACGACAGCCGCAGATTACACATCTACTTATTAAATGAAAGTTGATAAACCTTTTATTCTAAAATAGAAATTACATTATACAATTAGAAAGACCGACAGAAAGGACACTGTTACGTAGTTCTAATAGAACAGTTTCCATGATTTTTTTTTATAGAAATTGCTCTACTGGGATCTGGTCGCACCTGTCCATGGCAGCCTTGATGATATCTCTCGCATCCGACCCTGGTCCAGACCACGGTCCGGAGCGAGAGTGCATGGCAGGCCGTCACCTCCTTCTGCGACGCAGTGATGCAGGCAAAGGAGGAGGCGGAGCGCGTGAGGCAGCGGTAATCCCAGCGCCCTCACGCCACTAGCTGCCGGAAGAGACGACATCAAACCTGCGGGCGGTGAGCAGTGTGGAGCTCGCCGCCCGGTAAGGACCAGGCCCGAGTCGATGACACGTTGTGTTTCTCGAGCGCCTCAAAGAGACGTCAAAACGGGGTCCACGAAGACTGATGCCTGGGTCAGGGTTGCGGGTTGGTTAAAATAGAAACCGTGGCGCACAAACAAGTGAAGAAACACGGGTAGGTTTTAGTCAGTAAAAGTCTGACATGCACTTCCGCTCCGCCCAGAACGGGAGAGGTCATTTGATGATTTCCCAAACAAAAAATGCCCTGACGATACTTTCAATAAATGTGTTTTCACTTACCTATCTACACACAGATAAGATTATTTGGCTCCTTCCAAGAACTTTTTTTAAAACAAAATTTTAAGTAATAATCTAAATAAAAGCAGATACAATTGGTGTGTGATGCGAGTTTTCGAACGATCTTGTTTCGACTTTCGATGCCTGTACTTGTTAACTGCTATGTCGAAGCACGAGTTTCTGTTCTACAAACTTTCGAGTCGGAAAAGTAACTTTCGAATTGCGAAAGTGTCGCTGACTTACTTTAGAAACTTTGTTTTTGTCATTAGTTAGTACCTATAGGATTACGTCAGATAATCTTTATAGTTATGTAGGTATAACTCGCGCGAATTAACTGTGCATCTCGCTCTGTGATGTCATTCGGTCGGTAGGTACAGTTTGTAAGAAATGAGATCTATGATAAAAAAAAAGTTAGTGTTTTAGTGTTAATAAAAGGTTGTTTTGATGATAAAGCGTCATAATACTAGATCATTTTACTCATGACGTTTTACAATTAAATTGATACATATGGACTGAAATAATTATAATGTTGGTGCAACCAACAGGCTTCACTAACGCGTCGAAAATGAAAAAAAAAACAAAAACAAACTTAATAAAAAAAAACCTTAACAAAGCAAAAACTCCACAGAAACAGTAATAACAAAAGGGGATTTAAACTGTATTTAGACAATGATAACAAAGATGCTAACGCTACTGAGCGCTTACGGCGAATGCGGGGCGCCGCGCGGGGAAGCGGGAGAGGGGTCACATTACAGTCTTTGAGTCACTTGGATATTTTTTTTAACAGGGTTATGTTGTTATCCAGTAACTGGGATGTGGTGGTTAGATAGGTAGGCGCTCTATGTGAAATACTGGTATTTACCTGCTTCCGATTATTATACGCTCGTTCTTCTGCGGATCGCCTCATTCCTGATTCGATCGCGCATTGAAACCCCAAGCATAGCCCTCTCCATTGCCCTTTGAGTGACTTTGAGCCTTCTTAAAGGCCCATTGTTAGCGACCACGTCTCAATTCCATAAGTCATCACTGGCAACACACACTGGTCGAAGACTTTTGTCTTTAGACACTGCGGTGTTTCGGAGAGAAAAACGAGAGTAACCGACATAGCCCGAAGAATTGCAATACTAAAGTGGCAGTGGGCTGGACACATTTCCCGTAGGACCAATGCCTGATGGGGCCGACGGGTTCTCGACTGGCGACCACGCACCGGAAGACGTAGCGTGGGTAGGCCCCCGACAAGGTGGATCGACGACCTGGTGAAGGTCGCGCAAAACCGCTGGATGCGGGAGGCACAGGACCGGTCATCGTGGAGAACCTTGGGAGAGGCCTATGTCCAGTAGTGGACGTCTTTCAGCTGAAATGATGATGATGATGATGATTATTATTATACTGGAACCCGACACCAAAACAGGCTTAAGAAAAAGCTAGACAAATGCAGCTGGTGAGCTTCTAAGATTTCTATTCCTCCTTGCTATGTCAGAAGCCAGCTAAGACAGCACTTATGCACAAAAGTGTCTACTGCATGCCTCCAGTTATTTATAATAAGTTAGGTACAAAAGAGCTGGAAAGAGCTTCCGCTAAAATTATTTAAAAAAAAGACTCCGTAGCTTTTCAGTGTTAATATAAGTGAGTACCTTACTGAAAAAGATTTCTTTTTTAAGTTAGAATAATGTTGTTTTGAACTATTTTCTTAAACTGTATTTTTAACCGACTTCAAAAAGGAGGAGGTTACTCAATTCGATCGGTATATATGCTTTTTTATGTTTGTTCGCAGATTACTTCGTCGTTTATGAACCGATTTTGATAATTCTTTTTCTGTTGGAAAGAAGACATTCCCAAGGTGATCCCATGATAAGGACATCAGGGTTTGATGGTGGAAGACCAGAGAAATCAAGGGGAACTTTCAAAAATCGTAGGGGCAACCAGTGCGTTTGTAAGTTTTTTCATTAAGTATTTTAGCGTCAGCATCCAGTCTGTCGTGGTGGCCTAGTAGTTAAAACACCAGCCTCTCAAGTATGAGTGCGCGGGTTCGATTCCAGGTCAGGCAAGTACCAATGTAACTTTTCTAAAGTTATATGTACTTTCTAAGTATATCTTGGACAGCAATGACTGAAGGTGAAGGAAAACATCTTGAGGAAACCTGGACTTTAAGTCTGAAATCGCCAACCCGCATTGAGCAAGCGTGGTGATTACGCTCAATCCTTCTCTGTATGAGAGGAGACCACTGTCCAGCAGTGGGATGATAAAAGGTTGATAATGATCCAGTCTAACCGGATGCAGCTGAACAGTACTTTTCACAACTAAAAAGTGTAAAATATAAACTTTTTTTACAAAAAAAAAAAAACAACCGCCTTCCAAGAAACACTACAAAGTGAGAAATAACTAATTTCGGAAGTCGGTGTCTTTGGTTTTTGTACACCGACTTCCGAAATTAGTTATTTTTCACTTTGTAGTGTTTTTTGGCAGTAGACTGTTTTTTTTTTTTTTGTAAAAAATGTTTTTTCTAGTTTTAATTGAATGTTTTAAAAAGTTTTGCATGCCTAAAACATGACTGAATGACATTATATGTATATATCATTGTATATGCATTTTTTGTGATTGTTACTTACTCATGTTTGCAAAATAAAATTATCTTTATCTTTAACCCTAGAGTGGGCGCGCTATGAGCATTTTGCCGCCCGCGCGAAACAAACAACTGTCCGTAAGGCTTGCGTTTTTAGTAGCTAACCCTATTCTCGTTAGCAACGCGCACAGAAAAGCTGGACGCCGTCAGTGCGCAGGGGATCGCTTGAGGAGAAGGTTGTTTCCACCAGGTGTTGCCGGGCGGCAATTTGCTCATCGCTCGCCCACTCACAAACATAAAATTATGTAATATATTTTTTGCAAACTTGAAATGTAGACTTTATTGGTGCATTTATGCTTAAAACTAAAAACATGTTTTTTTTTAGCATTTAAAATATTAATTGATAATAAAAAATAAGAATGGACAAAATGGAAGCTCAAATTGTATCTTGACTAGAAGAAATACTTGATCAAGGGCAGTTCAACAGCAAACGCTAAATGACAATAAAGATATGTATAAAACAACACAAAGATTTGGATTTGTGCTTATATCTAGACCTTAGAAGCATTAGGTCGTAAATATAGGTCGTCTCACCTATACATAAAATGCAATGCTTTTCATGCTGAGATTTAACCTTTTGTATACGTACGCGAGATATTTAAAGCTAGATAAAACACATCGTTAGGTACCTACAAAATTTCTTCAACGAAAATCAACGCAAAATCTTCGTAACAAGTTGCCAAGCGCCTGTTGTGATTGGTTAACTGGATTATGAACAGGCAATTGGAAGTCTTGACTTGGGTATAATTTTGACAGGACGATAATTTCCGTTCCAGATACCGGGTGGTTGTCTTGACTAATAATTTTATGAAGAGAAAAGGTTTGTATTTTTGGATGTTCTGTTTGTAACACACGATGAAGAGTCTGAAGGGATTTGATTTAAAAATTGACACTAGTAGACCATTATCTTGAGAAAGGCTAGGCTACATTTGATCCTGGGCCGCAGACGACGAAATCGCGGGCAACAGAACAATATATTTTTATGTTTGTATGTTACGGTTTCTACCTAAACTCGCTGAACAACGTTTCGTCACTTTTCATTGTCGTACTTTAGTACGACCTGGAAATTCCTACGGATTCGAGATATTTTTTTTTTAATAATTATAAACTAACGCTTGACCGCAATCCCGCCTGATGGTAAGCAGTGATGCGATCGTTGATGGTAAAGCGCGCTAGTTTATTAAGAGCCTATTCACTCAGAAAAACTGAGCGAATAGGAAGGAAGACGCCAGTTGAGCGAGGTGATGCAATGTTAAACCCAACAACACGATCAGCGAAGTTGCGCCAAAGGAATCTCCCTTTCTGATCTGAAGAACTTCCACGACCAAACTCCCGACACAACAACATTAGGCGCATCGTACCCGGCACACATCGCAACACAACTGCTCAGACCCGTCCTCCGTACGGCTTCACCAGACATCATGAAGAACACAACAAATCGCTTGGCGGCAAGGCTTTGTCTGGTGGGTGGTAACTTCTGCCGGCGGCCGATGTAGTTGAAACAATGAGACTCAGCTAATCTTAGCTCCAACGTTATAAACGGTAACTAAAAAAGCAGGTTCCTAAGCACCATCCTCAAAAAAACTTTTTAAAAATGATATCCCTATAGGGAATCCAATAATGTGAATCACATTTCAGGTTAATTTAATTTCAGCTTCGATTACTTTATATTCAAAGAAGTTTCAGCTGGCGCCTACGACCAGTTCGCTTAGCTTAAATATTTTTAGGTAGCCTTTTAGGCTTCTAAGGATGGCTATTTTATTATAACAACCTTAGGCAACCTTTGTTATAGTTGAGAATGTTAGTATTTAGTGCTAGTTTTGCTAACATTAGGCACAATAGAAATCTGCCGTTCTTGCTTGACCAGATCGGAGAAAACTATACAATAATATTAACACCACGCTGACACCAGCAAACAGTTATCATTACCTTTTTATTAGTAAATGTCGGTTAAGGACATTGTTGTGGCGTTTGACCTGGAGTCAGCCATTGGATTTTTTCTTTTACAGTTATCATAAAGAATCCACTTTTCAGCACATGTCACAATTCGATTCAATATTCCTTAATTTCTGTACCGATTCAATAAGGTAACAAAGTTTCAATACGCGTTTCATTCTGTAGATCAGTCAAATTAAGTAGGACACATTTTACGTGATATTTGTTTTATTGATATCACAAATGAGCCAATATTGTGGGTAACGTAACATTAAACCTTGCCTGACGGCATGGTTTGATCCTAGGTGGTTTGACTAGGATCTAGATCTTTCAACAACTCTCTTAATTCGTCGTTATTTACATGTATGGGTCTTTCTCCTGGCTCGTTCTTCAAGTCGAAGTTTCCATCACGAAAGCGTTTAAACCAAAATTGCACGGTGCGTTCATTAGTAGACCCCTCTCCAAATGCAAAATTGATATTGCGGGCTGGTCTGTCGCGTTACTTCCGCGTCCCAACTCCTATTCAAAAATCTTTCGAATTTTCGCAGTATCCATATTTCTTGTCTAAGTTGAATAACAAAAACAATTAAAAGACGATATTCAAAAATTTCACATTTTTTAAAAGAACAACATCGTAGAAACCATGTGAAAAAAGTTTCATTCGTAAACCTCAAACCATGAAGATTCTATGTCAATTCAAAGAACTTATTGTAACAAAACGGCAATTTTATACTTTAACCCCTAATAATAGAACTTTTATCCACCAATTTCCGTCCAAATAGCACAGTAAGCATTTCACTAAACTGCGCGTCTGACGAATTCAGTTCCGAAAGTGCATTGTCAAGCAAAATGCATGTAACCAGCAAAGTGACATGGAGAAATATGGTCCCCACTTTGGCAGTTTGCGTCGAAAAGCTGTTCTTGAATTTATGTCTATCTGCCCAGGTATTGTAAATCAAAGAATTATTACTGGTCAAATAGGTTTTGGGATCTAAGAAGTTGGTTCACCTCCCGAAAATATTATACTAATTATATCAGAAAGAAATGCGTTCAAGGGTTTTTAGTTTTAGTTTTTAACCGGTTAATTACAGTAACAATATAATATAATGTAGGGCATAAGTTATTACTAAGTCCTGTCGACCTCTGTTACAAGGTAACAAGTTCTCTAAAACTTTAATCACGAATAGGCTCGTTCATTTGGTGTGTCTTCTAATTATCCTCACATATGAATACATTCTCGGCGAACCGTGTTACATAAGCAATTAAAAAGCTATCATGTCTAGCAGGGATCGACGTTCGAAGAAAGTTCTAGATCATCATGACCCGATTTAAAGAAAGGTTATCTATTTAATCTAGTCCAGCACTCTAATTTCATATCTATCAATTTTTTCATTCCCAATATAAACGACATTAAAGGAAGTTGCTAATCCATTGCGTATCATGTTTGAAAAATTCGTCTCCTCAATAACGTAAAAAAACAGAATAAATGCTGCTGTACTGGCAAAATGAAATATAGTAGTAATAAGTGTGTGTTACGCAATATTACTTCACAGTTTAACGATTACTGACTTCCCTCGAGGTCACTGTACCCAATAGAACAGCTTTATTGAAAATTTTTGTAAGATTTTATAAATTTACGGAGTTAGTACAAGGCTCTCAGTTGAACTCAGACGTTCATACAAACTCTGCAAACAACAAAGCCGACTCAGTTTTATAACAAGTATTAACTTTCTTTAGATGAAAAAGATACCAGGAATTCTCACTACACTCGTCGTGCACAGGCAGTCATCCTTACAAAAACTTTTAACTAAGAACCTACTTGTTATTACATTTTTTTTCAGTTTCGTATCGATGTAGGTTATGAATTAAAAGGCACGTGTCAAAATAGCATTAGGTCGTAGGCTAAACTATGCTCTGAGAGTGGCACGGCGTCTAGGCCTTCGGGCCGACCCCGTGACACTCTCAACACAGGGCCCGAGGGTAACCGGGTGGTTTTAGTGGGTATTCCCGGCTTCGGCCGAGCGAGTCCCACACACGTCCGTCGCTTAGCTAGCGGCGGGTATGGTGCCTTGCCTAAATGCATTTCCACTCGAGAAAAAAAAAGGCTAAACTATGCTGGCACAAGTAACAAATAGGTAATAGCTCAACGAACCGGCCAAGTGCAAGTGAGACTCGCGGATGAAGGGTTCCGTAGCATTATCTTTTTTTTTTTTTTTTTTAATAATTATAAACTAGCGCTTGACCGCAATCCCGCCTGATGGTAAGCAGTGATGCGATCGTTGATAGTAAAGCGCGCTAGTTTATTAAGAGCCTATTCACTCAGAAAAACTGAGCGAATAGGAAGGAAGACGGCAGTTGAGCGAGGTGATGCAATGTTAAACCCAACAACACGAGCCTCCCTTCAGTATTTATTTTATGTTAATTTAATATTTCAAGCGTCTATTTCGGTTATTAATATGGAGCAAAAAACGGCAAAAAATCACTTTTGTTATATGGGAGCCCCACTTAAATATTTTTTTTTTTATTTTTAGTATTTGTTGTTATAACGGCAACAGAAATACATAATCTCTGAAAATTTCAACTGTCTAGCTATTACGGCTAGACTGTAGCCTGGTGATGGACGGACGGACCGGAGCGCAGTCTCATCATCATTCCGTTTTACCTTTCAGGTACGGAACCCTAAAAAGTGAAACAAACAGTCTTTATAATGAGTAATTTACGCAGTATGTACCTACGCTCCCTTTCACTTGGTACGTTTTCCATTGACTTGATTTTGCTTTGGCGGTTGAGAGAATGCCGTGCTCACTGGTCTCGCTGATGGTGGCCTGTGTGTTAGGTCATTAAGTTCCCTTCAAAATAGCTGATCAATGCTTCATGTTCACGAATGGGCACCATCAGTGGGGATTGGTCACCTCTTAGATGCCACAGCTTAATTTCCGAATAGATTTTGTGTTTACTCAAACGGTCGCTTTCAACGTGCACGTCTTTCCATCGTTCTCACATGAATAAATTCAACATGAATGATGTAATCAAATAATTCGTAATAATACACTCCAGCTGAGGGGCGAAGGCCTTTTTTTTTGTGTAGATGGGAAATCGTTAAATGACCTCTCACACCCTGGGCGGAGCGGAAGGGCAAGTCAAACTTTTACTCCCTAAAACTTACCCGTGTTCCTCCACTTGCCTGTGGGCCAAGGCGATAGTTTCTCTTTTGACCAACCCGCAACCCTGACACAGGCATCGGTCTTCATGTACACCGTCACAATGTGCTGACATTTCTTTGAGGCGCGTCTGAAACACAACGCGCCGTCGACCCGGGCTTGGTCGCAAGCCCGCGCCTACGGGTGCCGACAGTCCGATGTTGTCTCCCGACCAGGGCGTCTCCTGCAGCAGCTAGAGGCGTAAGGGCGCTGAGATTCCTTGAGTGACCATGGCATGGACCAGGGCCGGACGCGAGATATCACACGGCGGTGCTCCAACCAAGCCGGGCAGACTTCCATCGTATGCTTCACCGTGTCCTCAGGGCGATCCCTACAGTGGTGACATCCTGGCGTTTCTTCTCGCCTTATCCTAAAAAGAAATCTCCCGAAACAGCCGTGTCTGGTGATGACCTACGTCAGGCGGAAACTGAGGGCGCCGTGGCGCTTCTCTAGCCACTCATCAAAGAGGGGACCTACCGCCGCTAGCTTGGCGTAGCGTAGCTCTTCTCTCTACAGTTTGGGGCAAACATTGCTCACCAAGCTTTCACAAAAAGATTTCCTTCACCATTTTGAGAGCAGTGGTAAAAACTTAATGTATATCTTCTTCTTCTAATCCTAAATCCTAACTATTAAGTAGTACAAGAAGGATCTATTATATATATATTTATATATTTTATTATGGCACACCAACGATTAATTCACATAATCTATGTAAATTGTATACAGACTACCTACCTTTTTTTTCTACCTTTGTCTCTCTTTCCCCTTGATATTCCATCCAAAGGTTGTCTGTAAAAGACCGTTCTTAGCGATAAGACCACCCATTGTGTCCCCTTTGTAAAATCTTCACATTTATGTTCCGTAATAAATATAGTGTATATAATAACAAGATTTCAAAAATATTATTTCAGTAGTCAAAATTTTATAACACTCAATAAACAGAAGGAAATAAAATAAAAGTTTTAAGGGTTCCTGCACACGATGCCGTCGCAGCGCCGTCGCTGCGCCGCCATCCTATTCTGTCGACACGGGAGCAATATGGTGAATTTCATACATTTTATGAAGATCTCCGAAAAGACGAGGCCAAGTTTTGTGATTATTATCTGTAATTATTTTCGAATGAATTACAAGACATTTGATAATGTATTAGATTTATTAAAGAAGAAACTGCAACATACATATACAAATATACAAGTACACTTACTAAGAAGAGATTGGTCGTTACTTTCGTATGCGGCCGGTAATGGAATCAAACATACAAAGATTACGCGGACGGTGGCGGCACGGTGGCGCGCTATGGAAAACTGCTGATTATAAAAATGGTTTTTGTCATTGTAGCTACTGGTATGTTTTTTTACTCTAATCAATAGTTTAATAACCAAACTAGATTAGAATATCAAAAAAATATACTATGAATAAATTTTTTTACAACACCACAAACTTTATACTTTCGACGGACCTGTATGTTAAACCCGTTCACTTCATCACTTTCAAATTGATTTTATTGTTATACGTTACAAGAAAGGGTGTAATGGATTATATATTTCTGAAAACCTCGTCTTTTGACGAATATGAAACAACTAATACGTATTGAATATATCGTTAAACTTTACCTTAAAATAATTGCAAAATAAAATATGGAAAATAAAAATTATTTGAATGTTCATCGAGACTTTTGATAGTTGCCCACGTTTGCCTGTAATTTACATTTAACGTTAATTTGTAGCCTAGCTATTCCTAAGCATAATGAAATAAAAAAAAGCTACGGATTTTGCGGAATTTGAAGTAATTAGTAAAAATGTGATAAAAGGCAGAAAACGGAAAACCGCTCGCTATCTATTGCGGTTTGAAATGTTGCTGTTTACATAAATAGTTATGATATAGATATGGAATAACGAACGAATGATTTTTTTTGTGTTTCAACCATATGTATTACAAAGTGCAAGAAGGTAAAACTACTTGCTATCCACCATCTTCAACTATAGAAATTACATAGGATTACAAGTGCAAAAATAGTAAGACTTCAAGATTTATTAGATCACACTGCTGCTAGAATATTGACAAAGATTCAGTGTATAGGATGAAATTGTATGTATGGATTGAATAACTTACTTTTATACAGTAAATGGGGCTGTGATGGCTCATCTGGTCAAAGCCAGTACAAACAGAAACTGACAGAAGAGTTTGAAACAATTTCTGATGCAAATTTATTTATTACTTCTTTGGTGCCTATTAAGTTAATTAACGAGCTAACAAGTGATGTTGTCTGGCAAAATTCGGTACCTTCATGTGTTCTTTTTTGCCGGCCTATATTAATATAATTTTGCAAAGAAACTCCCGAGAAAACTACAGCTGCTGTGGATGAAAAAAAAAGGTCAAATAAATTGTTTGGCTACATCTTTAATTAACAAAGAAGGTGAATGAGTGCAAGTGAGGCATCTCTTTCTTACAATGATAGATGGCAAAGTAGCTCCGGTATTAATAGATACGTCTTCGGGTTCCACATGTACAACATATAGAGCTACTCCACGCCAAATGGACGATTTGACTAAAGTAACTGCTAGGCCTGAAAATTAAGATTCTTATCAATACGGACTGTCTGTCTACTTTGCACGCCTAGATTCGTAGTATGGAAATGATGATAGGATTTTTGTATTTCCTATAATCTGTCTTTCCATACATGGTCAGCCACAAGCTAAGAAAAGGCTTCTTTTGCTACAGTCGTTCCTTTCGATGATCAATCCTAAATCTCAACGAAACGCCTTTGTTGGTACAAAGGCGTTTCGTTGAGATTTAGGATTGATCAGAGTGTGTGTTGAGTAAGAATTTATTATCGGGAATAATTCTATATGTAAGTGATTGAAATCGAGTGCACAGGGCGCTTAGTTGGTACCTAGTTTTATCCAGTGGATTCTCAAAATATGACCGGCAGTTTTGAAGATAGACAACGCACGCGACAAGGCGCGGCGTTTTGGAATCCACACGATTAAGTATCTAACTGTATCTATTAATATATTATAGTACACGACAATACAACACAGAATTCACTACATAACACGGAATACATTGTCAGCAGCTGGAACGAGCAACAACGGGTAAGTCCTCAGAATTATTAATAAAACCTTGTAGACAGGCGGCTGTTGACACATTTTGTAAGGGGTAGACTTGTGATGCATTGGGGCATTGCATGCACTGGTAACTCAGAGCGGAGTATACATTTGTGGTAGCAAGAGCGTCAGCTCTTGGGCTGCCGTATTAAACACTTCTTTATACTTCAGATGCCTACATAACGTGCATTAGACCACCGTGTACCTACTAAAAACGTGAAGTAACTAGAAAGACACCTCAGAAGAGAACGAATTTAATTTTCGATCCCGAACTTCATGAAGTTTAATCTGTGTTCGATTTTAATCACAACATTTTTTTTTTAATCAAAATTTTTATTTCGATGTACTATATGATATTTAATTTTCTTAAACATTAAAACGACAGTATTCATTCTTAAAAAATAAATATTGGACATTTTTGATAATTTTGATTTTGTTTTATTTTTTACTGCATGGTTTTAAATTCAATCATAATAAATTACATTCTATTTAAAGCCATATATACACTATTCTATATTTGTGCAAAATTTTGGAGCAAAATATTCAGAAATAAAAAAGTTATTGATGTTTAATCAGAAACAGACCTTTATTTTCCATGGTGCGGCGGCGCGGCGATGGCATCGTGTGTAGGAGCCCTTAATCCTTAAGGAAGAAAACGACACAAACATATTATTCCCAATACAATCTGATTCAGTTTATTGGTCATTTTAGTTAATTTCACTAAAATTAGGAACTAAATTAGAGCATTACATGTAATTAATCGCTGCCAGCACATGGTTTGAATTGATTAGAAGTCGTATAGTTTTTTTTTTTTTATATATATATATATACGGACAAATCACACAGATTGAGCTAGCCCCAAAGTAAGTTCGAGATTTGTGTTATGGGATACTAACTCAACGATACTATATTTGTCACGTCTTACGAACATACCACGGCATGTTACGTGGGTCACAAATGTCTTGCCATTGCGCCTCCGCCGGGCCGGAACAAGCGGGGTAGACCAAAGAGGTGCTGGCTTGACGTTGTAAGAGATGACATGCGTGCCAACAATCTCACACCACAGGATGCTAAAGATCGCGCGAAATGGAGGAAATTAAGCAGGAAAGCGGAGCCCGGGCTCCAACGCGAAAGCCACGGATGCAACCGGGATAAACGCTGAGATGATGATGATGATGACATATATAGATAAACATCCAAGACCCAGTCCAATCAGGAAAAGATCGTTTCCCATCATGACCTGACCGGGGATCGAACCCGGGGCCTCCACGACGCAGGCAGGCGTGTTGACCGCTGCGCCACGGAGGACGACCAAAAGATAAATGGTCAGGCACTACGTTTACCATGTTCGAAGCTGACAGAAATATTGTTTTATTTAGCGGTTAAGTACTAATAAACAACTAAACAACTGATGAATTCACCTCTGGATAGCGTATGACGAGAGAAATTACCCTCCAGGAACGCGTGACGTAAATGTAACATTTGTAAATTGGAATGATTTTTTATTAAAAATGCATTTTCAAATAAAGTAATATTATAGACATATTATATAGTAATATTATTTCTATACTAACCATTTAGTTGAAGAGTTTGAATTTATTTACGAACAGGAATAAATATTATTTATTTTAATCCTGTCGGATTTTGTCATGTTTTTCTAATACCTGTCTATTGAGTATCTCAATTTGACAAAACTATGTACACTAATATTCATCTTCTGACCTTTTCTTTAAAACATAGAAAGCAAAAGACGAAATCTAGTTTAGTTCCTATTCAAACGAATCGGCGCCAATATTTCATAAAAATATTACCATACCATCGTTCAATTATTTTGCCCATTAGTTCTACAAAATACTTAAAAATATCTTTTGTATGTTATTTCAGGTTTAGTTATATTATTTAGTCTCATCATCGTCATCTTAGTGTTAATCCCAGTCGCACCCGAAGCTTTTTCAGCTTTTGAAATTCTTGGTCCGTATTACCAATCCAACTGCTGATTTTGGCTAAACTTCAATATTTTCCGTGAAGCGAGTGCCGTCTGACCTCCACAACCTGAAGGCGATATCGAAGTATTGCAGTTAAACCAATTGTTGGACTTTTGAGGGCTCCAACAACGCGTAACGACTGCCATTAGATGATCGTATGGCAACTGGGGCCAACGGCTTAACATGCTTTCCGAGGCACAATATATATTATTCAGTCTGACTGTAAATAACCGAATGACGTCATAATCACCCACTCACTTTCGTTTCGTTTAAACAAAATTAATAAATTAAATGGCTGAAACGAGGTCCTATACAGAAAAAAACTGACTATATTCTCGCCAAGCTCCATAAAAAATAGAGATAAACAAACCAATTTAGGGTTATCACAACTCACGTTTTACAAATCTCCTGTTATTTACATGATTATCGACTTTTACATGCTAACTATTTATTAACAATTCCTATTGCAACATGTTTCAATAGAATCACTGAAACAACATGCATAATAACTTGGTATTTCGAAAAAACAATAAAAAGATGACATTAATTTTACGTGATAGCCCTACAAAAAAAGAAAGATGGATGAAATCCAGGTATTAAACACATTTTGTGGAATTCAACCAATGAATAAAGTTGAGGCATTTGTCAATACGATTTTGCGTATTTTAATTACTTCCAAATCAAATGCAGAACACATGCATTGAATACCTACTTTAAAGTATGGACTAAGTATAATTTTTTATACATATAGTATCAAAAAAATTAACCTGTAAGGAAATTTGCTTACATGTGTGTCATATTTCATTCAAATTGGTTAAGCGTTCTATGCAAATCATAAATATCTAAATAAATAAACTGCTTACATTAGCAGGAGATAGAATTATTATTTAGTGAAAATCATCCAACTAGAAAAGATTGTTAACATCTGTCTTTTAGGCGTAAACTACTCGTTGCCTAGCAACCGTTTGTTTACCTCTATTCTTTATCGAATTTGGCCGACATATAAGTGCGAGTTAGTGTCGCACGCGAAAGATTTGGTACTGATAAGTAAAACACGCCTAAAATTACACGTTTTATGTACGAAAAGATAATAAAAATAACTCAAAAATTTGAATGATATGAGACACATTATTTTATTTTTTTTTATAGTCACAACCTATTAAGATTCATGAGATTCAACCTGCTAACAAATAGAAGGGCTCACAGAAGGGCGAACGGATGGGCGGAAAACGGAGGCAAATAATAGGACTTGTCCTGCCTGCTGCACATTACTGAAACTGATGAATGCTGGTGATGGTGCCAAATAATTAACCCAATTCTGGGCTGAGTTCATTTAGCTTGCAAACTTGCTAGTAGGAGAAAGGGCTCTGGTGACACCCGTTTGGATGCGGCTCCCTTTTTTTGGTTTGGATGGAAAATCCTCAAATGACTAAAGTTAAGAAACAGATCATTTATAGCAAACTAGCTTTTATTTTTATAGGTATAACGCGCTTTTTAGATTTCCCTCGGGAATATCGATTTTTTCCGGAATAAAAAGTACCCTATTATTTAATCCAGGCGTCTAGCTTTACATTTGCAAAATTTCAAAGCAATCGGTTATGTATCTACGGCTTGTAAGCGGAACAAACAAATTCACTTTGTGATTAATAATTTTAATAAGGATTAAGAAAGATTTCCTTTATCATTATTATTTTGCGGCATGAATTATAAAATGTCATGAAAGGAAAGTTTCAGCAGATTCAAAATCAAAATCAAAGCATTTGTTTCAAATAAACCAATTATAAGTACTTCTGAATTGTCAGTGTCGGTTAGTCAGTAAGATGAAGCTAGTTGCCCATTCCAAAGCGTAGGTAGGTCTCTATGGAGAAGAACAGGAAAGAAACTTTACGGACACTCTTTTAAAATCATAAAATTCTTATAAAATACTAGCGGTCGGCCACGACTTCGTTCGCGTGGAGTTAGTTATTTTATTTAAACCCCAAAGGAGCCAATTTCTATGGACACTTCTAGATCATAATATCGACGGGTCCCAAGAATAAAGTCCCATCTACAAAATTGTCTAGTTGGAGTGTTCTTGGGACCCGTCGATATACAATATACATTTTAAATTTTATTCTCCGCTCCTATTGGTCACAGCGTGATCCTATATAACCTAAAGTCTTTTCTGAGCCTGAATAAATTCAAATCCTTCATGAAACATAAGTTGTGCCAGAAAGCATTTTATAGCGTTAAGGATTATATTGAGTACAAAAAGGCTTGGGCTTGAGCTGCGTCCGATTTCTATACTAACACTGATTGTTCTTTTGATTTTTCCTTTTAAAGCATCTATTTGTCTCTTAGCGTACAATATATTTCTGCATCGTTCTCACACGGTTGATTTCAAAATGAATGATGTAATCAAATATTTGTATCAATAGCTTGATAATATAAAAGAGTGTCCATGGAGTTTCTTGCCCGTTCTTCTCCATAGGTACCTACTCTTTGAAATGGGTGACTAGCTTCACCTTACTGACTGACCGACCTTCTGACAATTCAAAAGTGCCTGTAACTGGTTTATTTGAAATAAATGCTTTGATATTGATTTTTTAAGCCTTCTTGGATTAATGGGCAATCAAACGCAAAAATATTTTTTCAAATCGGACTAGTAATTCTTGAGATTAGCGCGTTCAAACAAACTTTTCAGCTTTATATATTAAGTATAGAGTATAGATTAATTTGATTACATCGTTCGTGTTAGATTTAATCATGTAAGAACGATGCATAAACGTGCATGTTGATAGATAACATATAGATGCTAGATAAAACACAAAAGCAATTCAGAAAAATACGCCGTTGCAGCTAAGAGGTAACCATTCCCCATTGGCGGTATTTCAGTTCTAAATGAAAACCCTCTCTTGAATTATTAGTAAATAGAATTGTTCAAAAAACATGAACAGAATAGTTCAAATATGTGTGGAGTTACGCAGGAAGACCGCATTAGGAATTCCTGCTACGTGGGTAACAAATGTCTTACCATGGCGCCTAAATTAGTTTTATACAACAGCATAACGCGTGTCATCATCATCATCTCAGCGTCCCAGTTGCATCCGTAACTTTTTCAGCTTTGGAGTCTGGGGTCCGCTTTATCAGTCTAACTGCTGATTTTGACTAGACTTCGATATTTTCCGTGAAGCGACTGCCGTCTGACCTCCACAACCCGAAGGCGATATCCAAGCATTGCAGCTAGACCAATTGTTAGATTTTTGAGGGCTCCAACAACCCGTAACGACTGCCACTAGATGTTCGTATGGCAACCGGGACCAACGGCTTAACGTGCTTTCCGAGGCACGACCAGACCAGTGCAAATATTCATATTCATACATACAAACATCTGCACTGTGCGGGGATCGAACCCGTGCCTCCCTGCACAACGGCCGCGCTCGCTACCGCTACGCCACGGAGGCTGTAACGCAGAATAACGCATGTATGCATACCTAAATAAAAATAAATACGTGTTAGATAAAAAAAATGATATTGCTAAAAAATAATAATAAATAAACTAAAAAAAGAAATACTGACAAATATAGGTAATGATAGACTTTCGCTTGTGTAGACACATAAATTCATCGAACAACCTAAACCTGCTTAAAACAAGATATGTATATATAATTACAATCACAGATTAAAAATATATAAAATCCATTCATATAATATCAACGCAAATAGTTGAAATAAAAAGTGAAATGAAATGTAAAATAATCAAATTGAGAAAAAAAAAAAAGAAAATATTTGTTCAAAAAACAGCTAATTTTTAGATGGGTTGTGATCTCACATCCTAACCAAAAGCGCCTAAAATGATTAAGCATCATTTTAAGCGCTTAGTTTACAATAGTAGTTTATGAAACTGTTACATAAAGAGGGATATTATGCACGAGTGTGAGTTTAAAAAACGAGCGAAGCTAGTTTTTTAATAGTATCACACGAGTGTGTAATACCTAATTATGTACAGTTTCATACACTACTTTATCTAATCTCATACATTGTATTGAATATATGAAAAGATATAGATTGATACAGTTTATTTTTGGTTTGCACCCTGCATCACCGCGCACGTGCCAAAGCGCGCGCAGCCACAGATAAAAAATGAAATAGTGCTGTCTATGGTTTGTAATCTGTACGATAATGAAAAAAAAAATATTATAACATTATTTTGTTAGAGAAATAATGTTATAATTTAATTTTTTAATTTCCTTTCGATATACTAATGCTACTATTAAAGTACGTCAATATAAACTCCTTTTTAGTTTTATATTTTTAATTTTTTATTATGAGAGTAGATAAGTATTTTTATACAACATAGTATTTTTATAATGAGAATCGGCTGCATCCGCTTAGATCTCCGACAGTCATTACAGCTCGTCAGAGTATCGATAGTCTCACAAGCTGATGTATCAATGGGGTGTTTACTGTGTTACCCACAGACTGCGTCAGATAAGCAGATTGGTCAGATACGCAATCACTTCATGCCAAGCCAATCCTATCCTATTATAGGTGAAAATTTTTCCATAGATTAAGTCTGTGTTTTTGTTGAAAAGCTTCGAGTTTGTGCGCCTTTATTGAAATACAGCCAGGAAAATTATTGTCGAAAATTGTCAGTCTATATCAATTTGTCTTTTTACAGCTATTTCACGTAACTGTCAAGGAACGACTTCAGTTAGCAGTTAATTAACTTAGAAATTTCCTTGAAATTACGTCAACATACAGAGTACCTATAGAATTATTTATAATGGCGTCTACCTGTGCCTTTATCCGTCACCTTGTCACATTTTCATTTTCGCTTTTTTTTCCCGACTTTTTATATATTTTCTCGACTCCAAAGAGTCTCTAATGATGACATTAAAGCCTTTTAAGTTAATTGGGCTATCAAACAAAAAAAATGGAGCCGTCACGGGACGCCTGGTAGATGTGAAACATCGACGTTATTTCGTAAAAGTAGTATGCAGAAAAGAACAGATTGTGGTAGGAACTAAAAATGTCAATAAAATAAAATAAAAAATATAACGATTTTTTTTTCTAGATAACGATGATTTTTTATTAAATAAACATTCATTTTCATTGAATACAAAAATTTACATATTTATTTTAAATCGAAACTACTCAATTAGTTTAATCAGTGACTTCGGTAATAGTTACATTCGATGTTGCCTCTGAGAACGGTATTACTGTGACAATTGGTCGATGGTAACTGAAGTACGATACGAAAGTATTGGACATAACATTATTAAGATATCTAATAAATACAGCATCTATTGTCAAGAATCTTAGCTAGTTATTTCAATATACTACTAAAGATCGTAAATTATAAATATAAATAATGAATGTTTCACTATAAACTCCATTATGATTAGAAAAATTAATTAATTTTTTAAAGTTTAAATTAATAACAAATAAGAAAAAGATTCGTGCGCTGCACGCCATCAGCTGATTTTAAAATAAAGTTCTGTCAGTCTTAATAAATTTATTCTCTAAGCAATTGTTTTAATGCATTAATTTCAATAAGAATGAAATTAAAATTAATAATTAATTTAAAAACATGATATGCAATGAAATTTATGTGAATTTTAATCTACCTAGAGAGTAGATTTTACATTTACTGGCGCTCAATACACACCAAATATACGCGTGCTAAATGCACAGATAAATGCATACTTTAATTATAAAAATATAATTAACTTACTGATGACTTGATAATGTGTCATAGTGTGATTTTGCTTTCTTTGCAGGAGGCTGATCACTTCCACTCTCTAAATTATCACGGTCAGACATTTTATTATCAGAACAGAAAAATGATTTATTTACCAGAAAAACACAGGTTATGAGTACTGTAATAAACAGAGTATACACTATAGGTATCCGAGTCCGAGCTCAGTGGAGCGAAAGAGATGGCTTAACGCCGGATCGAGTGAGAGCGAAACGCACAGTCGATTCCGAGCTCAGTGGAGCGAAAGAGATGGCTTAACGCCGGATCGAGTGAGAGAGAAACGCACAGTCGATGCGTCGCCACGCCAGAAATCGGTCTCACGTGCGCCTATAGATGTTTCACATCAAAAAAAATAATAATAATTCGACTTGTATTTTGAAATAATTTTTTTTTTTTTTGACGTGATAACGTCTATTAAATCGGTATGCTGGGAGTCATTCGCGAAAACTGCGTAACGGCCGAATCTGACGCTACACGGAGTCCACGCCTACTAAAACTAACCTTAGCCTTGTAGCTTTAGAGTGCAATATTATTTACCTAAAAGCACGGTTGTAAACAATTAGTAGCAGTTTTTCGCATACATGATTAAAGCATTGATAGCCGAGTGGTGAAACGTTTGGATTAATATCGACTCACTCAAGAGGTGCCGCGGATCGATTCCTGACGGCAACGGACGTTTTTTATCCTTTTTAATTTTGACGTGACAACGTCTATTAAATTGGTACGGCGTGGAGTCATTCTCGAAAACACCGTAACGGCCGAATGTGACGCCACACGGAGTCCACGCCTACTTTACCCCCACCCCTAGAGCGTGTGTCACACTCGTGCGCGAGGTCTATTACCATGTAATAGACGTTGTCACGTTCAAATATCGGCAGTAGACGGAGTTCTACAGACAACCAATTTTTTTGTTTTAGTAGCAGTGGCCTAGTGATATCGGCCACGACTTTCGAATTGTAGGTCCTAGGTTGGAACCCCATCAGACGCTGCCACCCACTACTCTCAAAGCGGCGAAGGGAAACATCATGAGGAAACCGACATGTCTTAGAGGCAAAACTTCGAAGAGATGTGACATCTTCCAACCCACACTAGGCCTACGTGGTGGATTACGGCCCACTCCCTCTAACCGAGAGGAGGCCTGAGTCCTAGAAGTATGAACATTATAGGCTTACTATTTATGTATGTATGCTATACAGTATGTTAAGAAAACCCTGTCCGACCCATAAGGGTAATAAAGGTTAGGTAAACACATGACCAAGTATGATATAAAATTTTACGTAATCATTATAGTACCAATACAAATGAATTTTGAAATAATCTTTTTTTCCCGCGAGTTAATTCCAACTTCCCCGAAATTTGGTAATTTTTAAAAAGTGACAACACCGGTATTATTATGAGCGAATAGCGATGCGACCACGTGCCGCGTGCCCTGCTGCCCGCCGCCCGC
The DNA here is from genome assembly GCA_037179545.1 of Sesamia inferens. Taxonomy (NCBI): domain Eukaryota; kingdom Metazoa; phylum Arthropoda; class Insecta; order Lepidoptera; family Noctuidae; genus Sesamia; species Sesamia inferens. The sequence continues at coordinate 7,841,891 of CM073929.1, read as the reverse complement.
GGAAGGGTGTAAACGCACATTTATTAAGTTACCTCTGTTTGCGAAATAATATTTATTTTTTTAGGGGATTTTTTTTTAAGTTTAGCCAGGTTTTATATTCATTAGTAGAATCAGTTATCGATACCTAACAACACCTTCACGGGTCGGACAGGATTTTCTTAACATACTGTATATTAGCGCCATTTTAAGCGCTCACTAAATTGAAGTACAGTTTGGTAAGGAATTTGGGTGTATTAACCAAGTAATGTCTAATGAGGCTTGCGGTGCCGGAGCTAAATTTGTACCGCAACTTGATTTGTTATTATTACATAGGTACTCTAAACTTGCAAACTGGCTATGCCTATTTAGATATTATTTGCAAAGAATCTATAAAAAAAATCTTCGTGAAAAATTTACCTGAGACACAGGTTTATTCCTAACTACTCAATTTCGAATGTAATTATTATTACGTTTTTAGTTATGAACTACTGCTTGACCGCAATCCCGCCTGATGATAAGCAGTTAAGCGATCATTGATGGTAAAGCGCGCTAGTTTATTAAGAGCCTGTTCACTCTAGTCTTGAAGACACTCGAATTGTAGTCAGATGGAACCACCGCTGTTGGCAAATTGTTCCAGTATCTCGATGTACAGGGTATAAATGACGAGGCGATACGCTTGACTAAGCGACGTATCGTAGTGGTGATTCTTAATTAGTAATATTACTTACCTACCACTAATTAATAAAGTTACCACCTACCAGACAAAGTCTTACCGCCAAGCGATTCGTCGTGTTCCGGCATGATGTCTGGTGAAGCTGTACGGAGGACGGGTCTGAGCAGTTGTGTTACGATATGTTCCGGGTACGATGTGCCAAATTTTGTTGTGTCGGGAGTTTGATCGTGAAGGATCTCCAGATCAATCACCCTCTGGCACAGCATCGTTGGTCGTGTTGTTGGGTGTAACATTGCATTACCTCGCTCAACTGCAGTCTTCCTTCCTATTCACTAAGTTCTTTAGGTGAATAGGCTTAATAAACTAGCACGCTTTACCATCAATGAATGCATCACTGGTTACCATCAGTCGGGATTGCGGTTTAGCACTAGTTTATAATTATTAAAAAAAAAAAAACTATCCGTTTCCCAGTCACAGTTATTACGTCAAATAATAGAACAACACCCTAATTATGTAACACACTTTTAGAATAATTATGAAACAGATTGCTAATCCATTGCTCCATATATTCAAAAAACGTGTCTGCCCAACAACGTAAATAACGCAATGAATGTTGTTGAACTAGCAAAATGAAACCCATTGATGCTTACAATGGGTTCCTGAATTACCCTGCAATGGTAGGCTGATGCGCTGACTTGTGATTACATTACAAAGTAATAATACGATACGCTTGGCGTAGTGGTTCGATGTTGTTAAGCATTGTACCTACAACAAGGCTCAAGAAAATAGGTGGCTCTTTTAGATGCCAATGTATACATTTTTACAATAGACTTCCAGAGGTGGTTCAAGATCTGAGCCTGAATAAATTCAAATCCTTCATTAAACGTAAGTTGTGTCAGAAAGCATTTTATAGTGTTAAAGATTATATTGACGACAAAAAGGCTTGGGCTTGAGCTTGGCTTAGCCAATATATTGTACGTTACGGAATTGCATCGCTGACAGGGGTATTCGGCACTGGTGCAGCTACACAGGAGCTAAACTTAGCATTCGGGAACACTGTTGGAGCTGAAGTGTTGAAGTGAGTTGAAGGAGAACCTTGGACAAAACTGTCTTTGCATTGTGTAGATTCAATTTCTTAGTATTGTATAATTGCATGGCACACGTGTGAGCACAACGTATTTGCTGTAAAGCATCTATTTGTTGGGTTAGTCTTTTTTGTTGTTGTTTTTTTTTGTGTGTTTTTCCATAATGGACGCTCTTAGCGTACAATATATTTCTGCATCGTTCTCACACGATTGATGTAATCAAATATTTGTATCAATAGCTTGATAATTTAAAAGAGTGTCCATGGAGTTTCTTGTCCGTTCTTCTCCATAGGTACCTACTCTTTGGAATGGGCGACTAGCTTCACCTTACTAACTGACCGACCTTCTGACAATTCAAAAGTGCCTGTAACTGGTTTATTTAAAATAAATGCTTAGATTTGATTTGAGTTTATTTATTAAGCAATATGCGTAATTATAAGATAAATTATTGTAAACATTTTGTTTTTTTTTTAATGTGTGGACTTGAAAAAAGACGATGATTCCTGAGTTTGTTTCGGCTATTTCTTCTCAGAGGTAGTCAATTAGGAAATGCCGGCTTCAGTAGTTTAAAAAAAAAGAACATAAATATGACGTGTATAAGTGATCTATGATCCTACTTGCTTAATAAACGATTTCAATTCATTTAGATTTCATTTCATTCTTGCATGGAACAGCTAAAAGTAGTTGTTCCGGGTCTGGATGTTTGTGTATGTGAGTTTAAATGTTTCCCACGATACAGGAGTAATTCCCAGTGTGGGGCAAAGTTTAATTAAAGAAAACAAGAACACATGAGTTGCCAGTAAATATGTATTTTTCAATTTCAAAGACAATTCAAAGCTTGGAGGCAATATCAGCTTTTAAAATTGTCAGTGGTAATAGAATAGTTGCCTCGCCAATATGAATAGCGATCCTGTATGCAAATGTGCTTGTGCGTGTAATTTTTTTTTTTAATATTGCTGTTCGGCTAATAGGAATTTCGGCATAATCTCGTAAGCACTCTAATCCCTTTAAATTTGATTTATACGTTTAAAAAAAAAAAATATATATACGGAAAAATCACACAGATTGAGCTAGCCCCAAAGTAAGTTCGAGATTTGTGTTATGGGACACTAACTCAATGATAGTATGTTTATAATACATAGATACATATATATAGCGGAGATCGTCGATATAATTTTAATAGAAGTTGCTAATTTGATTTATATAGTAGAGGGGCGAACGCTTGTGACGTCATTTTGTGATGGCGTCACATGGACAGAGTCGCTTTGGAAAGTGACAGGACAGTGCTGGCTGTTGCTTGGCGCGCGACAGTGTTGGTTGATGCTTGGCGCGCGACAGTGCTGGCTGTTGTTTGGCGAGCGAGGTGCGCTTGCGGAACATACGAGGTGCGCTTGCGGAACATGCAAGGTGTGCTTGCAGAGCGCGGAAGGTGCGCTTACGTAGTGTGCAAGGTGCGCTTGCGCAGCACGCAAGGTGGGCTTGCGGAGCGCGCAAGATGAGCTTGCGGAGCGTGCAAAGTGCGCTTGGGTAGCGCGCTTCTAGCTGCTTGGTGAATCGCATCAATGGCGTGTGGCGCTGCTGGAGCTGCATGCGGCGCAGCCGAAGCTGCGTGCGCTTTGCGGAACGCCCAAGGTTTCAAGACTTGAGCCTCTACTCTGCAGGCGATGAAAAGATTTCAGGACAGCATCTACTCTGCAGGCGATGAGGTTTCAAAATACCCAAAACGCTAATGTAATGGGGTTTTTATGAGAGCTCCCAGATTCCTGGTGTGCAACGGTTGACAACTGACAAGCGGCAGGTGTTTGCAAGAAATTGCCACAATCCGGTGAGTCGTGCTGTTTTTGTTTTGATTCCGTGGCCGAATGTTCTCTTGTCAAGCAATCTGTAATTTCGTTGGTGTGCGTGCGCACTCGCCAGTATATATGCAGTATGCGGGCTTGGGCCGGTGTATTGTGTGCTGAACGGTTTCTTTGCGACATGATAATAAGAGTTATTTTTGCAAATTTTATTTCTTGTACTACCCGATTATTGTTTGTTATAATGGGCTGAGAAATTTTTAATCAGGGTTTTAAAATTATGATGTCTGGTTTGTCTTTATTTCAAAACTAAAGTTCACTGTGACCTATAGTTATGAGCTCACTTGAGCTTCGGATAGTATGTGTGGCTAGACTATTAAATCTTCTCAAGAGAACAAGCGGTAACGAACATAGAAATGAGTGCTATTTACGAAAAATACAAATTTGATAGAAGTGAGCTAAAGTAATGAAATTGAATATTGGTGAGTTATTTGATGGTGATAATGGCGATCGTTACCTATTGAAATCGTTGATTGGAAACAGAACTTATAAGTACCCCACGATCGCATAGGTACGAAAGAGAAAGCTCTCAAAAATGCTTCATTCTGTTTTCTGTGTTTTTTAAAATTTGTTACAGTCGTGCACGAGGACGTGCGGGAAATATCGAAGTTTGGCCGGAATCGGCGGTTGGCCTCGTGAAGCGGATCCCGGACTCCGGGACTGAGGGAGCTTTGGATGCGACTTGGATTGGCGCTGGGATGATGATGATGCACGAGGACGTGCAAATCGTCAGGCTGGCCGTGTCGGAGATCGTCGATATAATTTTAATAGAAGTTGCTAATTTGATTTACATAGTAGAGGGGCGAACGCTTGTGACGTCATTTTGTGATGGCGTCACATGGACAGAGTCGCTTTGGAAAGTAGGGTTCGTCGAACGGTGACTTAGCATCGAGACGCGGACCAAGGCACATCTTCGAACCGAAACTGTCGGTTTGCAGGGTATATCTACACGTCGTGCTTTAATTCAAAACTCACCTACGAAACGGAACCTGTACCACCACACCAAGATGATGTCGAACCTACCGCTCTGCCGTCGCTGTCTCCGACATATAGATAAATATCCAAGACCCAAGCCAATGAGTAAAAGATCGTTTTCTATCATGACCTGGCCGGGGATCGAACCCGGGGTCTCCATGTCGCAGGCAGGCATTTTGACCGCTGCGCCACAAATATAGTAATTAATAAAAAAGTAATCTGATCAAAATCGCTTACTGAATCGATTTTTGACATTTTAAATACCTAAATATACAATACTTTTGTTCTATGTACTGTTAAAACAAATCAAAATAAACAAAGAATTTAAAAGCTTGACTGTATGCGTGGGTCGATTAGTAATGCGACCACAAATTTCTCCCATAAATAATTTAAGTAATTTAATTAATAAATAATATTTTATATGGTAAATAACAGTTATTTTGTCAAAATATGCCCATGTTGTATCGACTCCTATAAATATTGGAGACTTAATTCTCGAAGTTGTTGACTGTTACGTTTGTCGTTCTCTGTGGCGCAGCGGTCAATACGCCTGCCTGCGACGTGGAGGGCCCGGGTTCGATCCCCAGGAAGGTCATAATGGAAAAACGATCTTTTCCTGATTGGCCTGGGTCTTGGATGTTTATCTATATATGTATCTATTATAAAATATAGTATCGTTGAGTTAATATCCCATAACACAAGTCTCGATCTTACTTTGGGGCTAGCTCAATGTGTGTAAATTTATTTATTATTTATTTTATACCTGGGACAAACTATACAGTTAGGAATTTCCAACTTCGACAAAGAAGTCAATCATCGAATCCAACTCGGCCGGGCTGCTTTCGGGAAGCTAGATAGAATTTTCTCGTCCGAAATACCGCAGCATATCCTTGGGGGAAGCCTATATCCAGCAGTGGATGTCTTTCAGCTGAAATGATGATAATGATGATGATGTTGATTATGTCAAAATATCAATATTTCTAACATGACAATAAGAAACTTTTAAATATTTTACTTTGCACAAGGTGGCGCGGATTCGATCCCCGCGCAGTGCAAATATTTGTATGCATGAATATGAATATTTAGAATATTTTGCACTGGTCTGGTCGTGCCTCGGAAAGCACGTTAATCCGTTGGTCGCGGTTGCCATACGAACATCTAATGGCAGTCGTTACGGGTTGCTGGAGCCCTCAAAAGTCCTACAATTGGTCTAACTGCAATGCTTCGATATCGCCTTCGGGTCGTGAATTACAGACGGCAGTCGCTTCATGGAAAATATGGAAGTTTAGCCAAAATGAGCAGTTAGACTGGTAAAGCGGACCTTAGACTCCAAAGTTGAAGAGCTTCGGATACGATTGGGATTAACGCTAAGATGAAGAAGAAGTCTTTATTGTTGGCTGACCATTCCAAAATTTGTATAAGAATGAAAACTATAAACACACTATTACCTACAAAAATGTAAGTATATTTTATAAACAAAATGACTTCGTAGACCCAATTACTTACACTAGGATTTATATGAAAGGCTTTAGTGTCTTAACATACAAAACTTCATAATGAACAAATTAATATTCTCGTCTCATTCTCACATTTATCAACGTCCCCTTTCTTTCCCTAATTACGGTCTCAAAATATTGTCGTTAAGTTACAAATCTCTTAATACTACTGCTTAAGCTGGAGCCAATATCAGTGTTAATGTGCAGCACATCTGGCGCCCCTCATTCGTCGCTGGCGTGATGATAATCGAGCGAAACTAACACGGGCCATTCTTTGCCCTTTAAATAATGTGTGTAGTTAAGGGCGAGCTGATCTATTTTATTTATTTAGGGTGTTCTCGAACGACCAAAAATAGTGGCACAATAACTAAAATCTGTAAAGTTTTTCTTTTAGAGTACTTTACATAGCAGTTTAGGTGTTGGGTTGTTTTAACAGGATTTATTGGAGTTATTTTATTTCTAGGCTGCTCTCTTTGAAATGGAACCTATGTTCTATTCTAGTTTTGTCATAACAAAATTAACATGGCTAGAGATCGCACAAGGCATTTTGTAAAAAGGGGTGGATTGTGACCAGTATTTGGATACAAAAAAGACTAAAAAAAAGTTTTTACAACATTTTTTTACATCACAGTTTATCTTTTGAAATATTTTAAATTGAACACGCAAATCTCATCATCATCAACATTTCAGCCGAAAGAAGTCCACCGCTGGACATAGGCCTCCCTCAAGCACCTCTACGATGATCGGTCCTACGCCTCCCGCATCCAGCGGTTTTCCGCGACCTTCACCAGGTCGATAGTACACCTTGTCGGGTCCACCTTCCCACGCTGGGTTTTCCGGTGTGTGGTCGCCACTCGAGAACCCGTCGGACCCAGCGAGCATCGGTTCTACGGGCAATGTCCCCGGCCCACAGCCACTTAAGTGAATTGTAACACGCAAACCTGATTGTCATTTAATTTAACGTTGCGTCACTAAAATAATTGTGAAACGATGAAAATAATTACAATCAGTGTGTTAAATCTGACCGAGTAGTCATATTACATAAGTACATACATAGTGCAAAAAACAGTGTCTGAGTTTGTTGTTGTCAAATTGAAATTCCCAAAGTTAAATTAAATAAGCATAAGTACCTTTTAATAAAATACTGCTGAAACAAAATAATTGTGGCAATTCAATTCGATACCGTTATATAATATATTGCCGTCAATTGAATGAAAACAATAATTGTTGATAATTGTTTTGTATAGTGGTCCCATAAGTATCTTAATTACTTAATAAATAATTGAAAAACACATATGTACGTAGGAGTGGGTAAGGATCGTCGCAATTTTCTAGCCTATCTCCGTAGGAATAAGGTGTATGTTTAAATACACATAGTATAGTAGTTATATGTATGATTGTAGACAACCCGTACTGGGCCCGCGTGGCCAACTCCCTTTCACCGAGAAGCCGTGTCCTAAGAGTGGGAACAGAACATAAAAAAACTATTATTTCTTTGAAACAGCATCTAATTACAGTCTTACTTTCTATGTAAAATAAAAATAAACAATTTTACTTTTACGATCCTTTATTTTCATTTTACTTCTTTCTTCGAGATGAAAGTCAAAATATTTTCGCTAGCGCCACAGCGCTTCTCCTTAAACAATACATTTGTAGTAACAATATTCGTTGCACGTCGTTTGTAGCCGGCTTGCCTTGCTAGTCTTAGGCTACAAATATAATATTTTGCAAGTGTCGCTATTATAGGGGAATATTCTAAAAGTCCAATTTCAGTGTCGAGAAGACTCTATAAATTAAATGGTTTCTGATATTAAATTTTCTAAGAAGGGGTGTGTGAACGTTTCAAGTCGCATGGGTTTTATTAACAGGCTGCTTCTTATAATAAATCTGTATTTTACATTGACATCTAAATGTAGGTACATTAACATCAAACTCAAATGTTTATTTCAGTAATACACGAAAATATACCATGCATTTATGGATTTTTGAGTACATAGTTTAGAAAATATTAAATTTTATTTATTTTTGAGTTAGGGAGAATCAACTCTGGCAAAGTTGTCATCGCTCCATTCCGCTTTGTTTTTGAAGCCAAGACACGAACTACCTATATGTAGTTCGTGTTTTAAACTATGTGAAATATAACATGATTGGTAGTTTTCTAATTATTCAAAAAGATTTTTTTTCTTAAAACCCATTACTCATGAACTTTGCTGAAAGTTAACTAGTGTTTCGCAAATGTTTAACCGTACATTATGACTTTTACGTGCAAAAGCCATAATGTAACTTAACTTTAATATTTGTTTATTAAGGGGTTAATTCATAAACGATGATTAATGTTAAGTGACGTAAAAACGACAAAAATGTATAGTTAAATATTCGCTAATCGCCACTTTACTTTAAGCCACATTTATGAATAATGTTTAGTAATCAATGGCAGACGAAGTGGGATGTCTTTATAAGCATTGTGATCGGACTAAAGCACGGTGTAGAATATAGAATTTATACAACAACAGCACAACGAGTCGAACGAAGCGTTTCGCCTTGTGTGAGAGTGATTGGACTCTTAATAAACTAGCGCTTTTTACCATCAATGCATAATATTACATCACTGCTTACCAGCAGGCGGGATTGCGGTCAAGTGCTAGTTTATAATTTATAAAAAAGCTTATTCACTCTAGCCTTGAAGACACTTAAACTGTAGTCCGACGGAAACAGCGTCGCTAGCAAATTGTTTCAGTATCACAAACAATCTAGCCTGAATCACGACGACCTTGTGATGACTTTCCGTCAAGTAAAGAAAAGATATGAAAGAAAAAAAAACAAAAGAAACGCTTTTCAGATCTGAAAAGCGTTCCTCGCGACATGTGATGCGGTATATTAATATAAATAAAGTATGTAAATGTAATAGATACATGGTGCTCTTTAGTGATTCATCCGCTTAACAACAAAATAATTCCGACATGTAAAAAGTATAAACAAACATTCATTAATGAAAATACCTTTAGTCCTTAGACGATAAAACGCAGTTTACGCTATAACTTCAAACATTTTTCTAACATTTTCTATATTACATAGTCACTCTGAAATGCAATTCAAAAATCATTGAAATAAAATTGAAATTTGTTTAAATTGAAATAGGACGGGGGTGAGCCGCCAAGCCTCCTTCATTCGGCCGACTTTTCTTCACTGACAAAGTACTAAGTACCTTTTCTCATTGAAAAAGTACCCTTACTCTCAACATAAACAAGACCACAGTTTCGGTGCATACCATGCATCATGTCCAAATTCTGATATTAATGCGAGCTCAGGTGTTCTCGAAGCTGCACTAAAATACTTTAAGACTTAATGAGGAATTTATACCGTGTACGTGCAAGTTCAGAATATTCTCTATTTTAGCGTAAAATTGAATATAGTGTAGTAATTAGTATTTTTGGAATATCAGTGTGATAAAGAGTTATCTCGATTCTTATCCTAGATTTAAAACATATTCTGGAAAAAACTACCGATGTTTTTAAATTAAATGCAAATCAAATGATCCTATTGGCTGATGGTAAATTCCACCTCGACCAATTACAACAGATATGGTAACTGGATAGGTCATTTTTGGGTTGATCAATCCAAAATTGAGGTTACGCTCGGTGCGTTACTTTACAACATATTTCAGTGGGATATTCTTTTTGTAAATAATAGAAAGAATTAGAACCATACCGTACCGGAAGACGCAGCGTAAGGAGGCCCCTAATAAGGTGAACCGATGACCTGGTGAAAGTCGCAGGAAGCTGATGGATACGGGCAGCATAAGACCGATCATTGTGAAAAGGCTTGGGATAGGCCTTTTTTTGTTCGAATGGGAAACCATCAAATGACGGAAGTGAAGCGGAAGGGCGTATCAGACTTTTACTAACTAAAACCCATCCATGTTTCTTCAATTGCCCGTGTTGGCCACGGTTTACTTTTTAACCAATCCGCAATCCTGGCTCAGGAGGCATCGGTCCTTGTGAACCCCGTCACGATGTGCTGACATCTCTTTGAGGCACGTGTGAAACACAACGCGCCGTCGAGCCGGGCCTGGTCCATACCATGCAGCGAGCTGCCCACTGCTCGCCGTCCGCAAGCCCGCGCCTTGGGAGAGGCCTTTGCCCAGCTTTGGACCTCTATAAGCTGAAGAAGAAGAAGACAGAAATAGAATGTCAAAGAGAGTACCTCTGCCATTTGAAAAGGTATATTTTAGACATTATACCTGGGGCTTATGTTTAGACTTTTTTTTTAATAATTATAAACTGGCGCTTGACCGCAATACCGCCTCATGGTAAGCAGTGATGCGATCGTTGATGGTAAAGCGCGCTAATTTATTAAGAGCCTATTCACTCAGAAAAACTGAGCGAATAGGAAGGAAGACGGCAGTAGCGAGGTGATGCAATGTTAAACCCAACAACACGACCAACGATGCTGCGCCAAAGGGAGATTGATCTGAAGACCCTCCACGACCAAACTCTCAACACAACAACATTAGGCGCATCGTACCCGGCACACATCGCAACACAACTACTCAGACCCGTCCTCCGTACGGCTTCACCAGACATCATGCCGGAACACGACAAATCGCTTGGCGGCAAGACTTTGTCTGGTGGGTGGTAACTTCTGCCGGCGGCCGATGTTATGGCCTACCACCGAGAATAAGGTAATAAGTTTTTACTTATTTCCATTTCAATTTTAATAATATTTTATTTTTTCGTTTGCTTTGCTGGTATTTGGGCGTGGCTAGCTGGCATATGGTAAATAATTTCATAATTATTGTGTTTTCTTGTGTTCATTACTATACCTACATAGTAATGTATAAAGTCACGTGTTATGTTTGGTTAAAATGAACAGACAGCTGTGCTGCTGGGGAGTTTATTCCGCCACTTCTTCTTCCCGGCGAAAGCACTAGGAAGTAGGGTTCGATGAGCCATGGGGAGGCCTGTTTGTTGAGCAGTGGACCTCTATCGGCTGAAGAATATAGTACTAAATTTAATTGAAATATTATATCTTGTCCATAATTATAAGAATTCCAATATCACCGATGAGATTTGACATATAACAGCAATAATTTTCAACCCAAACTACCAAAACTATTCATCTAAGCATTTCCACTAACGAGTGTCAATAGGAGATATATGGATATTAACTACAGATGAAGTAAATACATAGAACAAAATTCAAGCAGTATGTCGCAAAGAGTAAATAATAAAATTAGATGCGAACATTTGTAAAAGAAGCCAAACAAAAGTTTATTTCTTTTCAAGATTTTTTCTAGTTAAGAACTGCCTTGAATAAGAAATCGTGTTTTCTACGGCAATTTGCTAATTTGCGTAATACACAATAATAAGTCACATGTCAATAGTACTCATTCCTGCCAAGTTGAGTTACAATGACCATTTCCACACGGGTAAAACGTACTACAATGATTTTTTTTTTTATGGCTATGGCAACAATGAATCAACATATGATTATGCCAAAAAGCGCGCGTACGAGTATTTGCGTCACGACTAAACATCGCATGTTATTAGGCTGTATGGATGAATTGCCTTTGCCATTCGTTTGCGGGATTATAACAAAAAAACGACATTCCACACGCCGCGCTATTTTCGCGCCTTTGATTGGCGGTTTTTTGTATTTATTTATTTCAAGGTCGTAGAAAAAGTTTTGTATGCCACTGTCGCAAACAGCTATTGTAATACTCGTGCTGATCTATTGTTCCACGAAGCGAAGCTGAGTGGCCCAAACTATCGTATTACAATAGCTATCATTGATTGACAGTGGCATAAATAACTATTGTAATTTATATGATTGTTTTCCATAGTATAATATTAAACTTCAACTCTACGGATAACATTTAACAAACCTTTCGGAACAAAAATGAGAAAACTTGCTTCAATTGTTTTTGGTTATGATTTTCATTAATTATCATGGACTTGCTCTTAAGTTCGACGAGAAGGTTTCGTAGCAACGTTAATTTGGTAACCATTTTATTAAATTATAAACTTCTGCTTGACCGTGATCATGACGGTAAGCAATGATGCAATCGTTGATGCTAAAGCGCACTAGTTTATTAAGAGTCAATTCACTCTAGCCTTGCAGACACTTAAGTTGTAGTCAGACGGCAAGACCGCCGCTGGCAAATTGTTCCAGTCCTTCGATGTACGCGGTATAAAAGACAAGACGAAACGCTTCGTCCGGATTGTGGTGGTGTCAACAATGTAAGGGTGGAAACTCACCGTACCACGGCTCATCCGATGATGTATTTAGCAAATCACTTTGTCTTCTTGTTCATGTAGCTGTAATTGTGGAACTATTTCACACACCACCAATACTATATCCCAAAACATACTGCTGTTTGAAGTGCCTAGCAAACTTTTCAGAAAACAGCATTTTTATACTTTTTCAGTTTTGGCTAGGTATGAAAAAGTTACAGAAGTGAAAACTGAAATCAGTAGTTCAGTCACGCGAATTCCATGCTTTTTCCTCATCCAGCAAAAGTGCTCAATGTCGTCATAATACATATTTCCTTTACCTGCTATTAAAACATATACTTACTTTTCAGGTCAGATGAGCAATTTCCGTACCGAGCATAGAATAGTACCAACCTATATCCTCCCGTGAGTGTTGTAAGAGGCGACTAAGCGAACTCTCACCAGGGAAGCGGACAGCAGCGCTTCTTCTGTGGAATATCAAATTACTGCGATCTCTAATCCGCCTGCTAAGCGTGGGGATTATGGCTTTTGACCTTGGGGGAAGCCTTTGTCCAGCAGTGGACCTCTCCAGCAGTGAGCCTATAATATTCCCACTCCTGAGACACAGGACTCCTCTCGGTGAGAGGAAGTACGCCGTAATCTAATACTCGGGCCCATTGAGGGGTGGGAGATGTCACATGACTTCAAAGTTCTTTGCTCTAAGACATCGGTATGTCCTAGAGCAAAAAAAAAACCTTGAGGAAACCGGTGTTTCCTCAAGGATTTTTTTTCCTCCACCATTTTGTGAGCTTTTCCTTCTTCTGCTTCAGCATATAGAGGTCCACTGCTGTACAAACGCCTCCTTCAAGGATTTCCATGATGACCGGTCGATCGGCTTCCAGTGACCTTCACCAGATCATCGGCCCACCTTGTTGGGGGCCTCCTTACGCTGCGTCTTCCAGTACGTGGCCGCCACTCCAGAACCTTACTGCCCCATCGGCCATCGGTTCTACGCGCAATGTATGAAGAGCTATGTCGGTGACTTTGGTTCTTCTGCGGATCTCCTCATTTCTGATTTGATCGCGCAGACATACTCCGCGCAGAGTTCTTTCCATCGCCCTTTGTGTGATTCTGAGCCTTCGAATGAGGCCCATTGTTAGCGACCACGTTTCATTTCCGTAAGTCATCACTGGCAACATACACTGGTCAAAGACTTTAGGTTTGAGCTTCCCGAACGCTGCCCATCCGAGCTGGATTCAACGAGACGCCTCTTTCTGGAATTTGGAACTACCTAGTTGGGCTGTTTGTCCTAGGTATACACATATAGTTACTCGTCAATAACTTTGAGTGCAGAGCAACTAACTAGAATTGGAGATTTTGAGAGCAGTGGTAATGAAATAATTTACACAAAGTGCCTAATGAGGTTCCCGTCTACGACCAATTTCGCAGCCACTAGGCCACCACTGCCTTTTTTTTACGAGTGGAAATGCCTTTATGCACCGTACCCGCCGCTAGCTAGGCGACGGGCGTATGTGGGGCTCGCCCGGCCGGAGCCGGGATTACTCACTAAAACCACTCGGTTACCCTCGAGCCCTGCGTTGAGAGTGTCACGGGATCGGCCCGAAGGCCTTATCGCCGTGCCACTCTCAGGGAGGCCACCACTGCCCTGTCTCAATCTGAACAAAATACCTTTACATATTTTGACAACATTTTGAAATTTGCTTACCGTTGAAATGAAGTTGATTTTAAACGTTTTTTTGATACTGTTACTCAGTTATATTCGGTTGGATTGGTAGACAGATACTGGTACTTACTTTTAAGTTCATGCTGAGTTATTAGCTACGTCCATTATCGTTTACTAATGATGGCTTAAAGAAAACATACCTAAATATTGAAATGAGAAATTCATCCTTATTTTAATTTAGTAAAAAATGGCCCCGATTACCTTATTCATAAACTAAACTAAATTTAAGTTCAGTGGATTTTTCCCTTCTATTTCATTAAGAAAAGAACAGAAGATAAAATGTTATTTTAGACCTGTTAATTTAGTCCGCCTCTGACGTAAATTGGCTTATTTTTGGTCGTCATCTTTTTTTTTTTTTATATATATTATAAACCAGCGCTTGACCGCAATCCCGCCTGATGGTAAGCAGTGACGCGATCGTTAATGGTAAAGCGCGCTAGTTTATTAAGAGCCTATTCACTCTAGCCTTGAAGACACTCAAATCGTAATGTGACGGAAACACCGACGCCGGCAAATTGTTCCAGTCCCTCGATGTACGCGATATAAAGGAGGAAGCAAAACGCTTCGTCCGGATCGCAGTGGTGTCAACAACGTAAGGGTGGAAACTCGCCGTACGACGGGTCGTCCGATGATGGAACGGAGATGGGGGAATTAAATCATGCAATTCCCTTGCACACTCACCAGAATGCATCCTATAGAAGACCGAAAGGCTGGCTACTCTACGCCTGTGCTCCAGGCTTTGGAGACCGTTTCGAGTTAAGTCTGGGTCGCCAATCAGCCTCTTCGCACGCCTCTCCACCGAATCCAAAGTGGCAAGGTGACATTTCGCAGCACCAGCCCAAATGTGGCTGCAGTACACCACACACGAACGGACCTGTGCTTTGTATAAAATTAGAAACTGCCCAGGTGTGAAGTACCGCCGGACCTTCGCGATGACGCCTATTTTTCTGGCAGCCACCCTGGCCTTGGACTCAATGAACCGCCCAAAGTTAAGGCTTGAGGAAATCTCAACTCCCAAAAGCTGAAGGCGGTCGGTACACTCCAAGGATACATTCTGAAAAGTAGGAGCCAAGGTGAACGGGCTCCTTTTGGCGGTGAAAAGACACGCCTGCGTTTTTTATAATCTCTATGTCTAAACTGTCTATGAAAAATGATAATTTTACAGGAAAAAAGTAAAATGTTATCTTCTATCCTTTCTTATTGAAATAGGAATAAAAAGATGCACTTGACTTAAAAATTTGTTTAATTTGTGAACGAGAGAATCGCCTCCACTGTATTGTATCCTTACTTGATCCTTCCCATAACCACAATTGCAGTAATTCTCTCATGCTCTATAGTTTTCATGTCTTTATATTCATACATAAATTGCTTTCCTTGTGGACGTTCAAAGTGAAGTTTCGAGCAAATCCAGTAAACGTGTTACGGAACCCTTATATAATACCTTGCTAAGGATGTCGAAAATGCCTTTACAAAATATACCCGTTGTATATCATCATTATCCTGAACCAATTTGCCAGGGGAAACGTGCCGCGGATTAAATCAAACTGTACGAAAGTTACTCAACAAATTCCACCTTTTTTATCAATCCCTTGGTTTTCGGAATTGGTCAGCGTTGTGGATGTGAATTATACTCGTTCTAAATTGGAAAACGGAATTTGTTGTCGGTTTTGAGTTCTAACTTGGCAATCTTTGTTCGGGTTAGAAGCGGCCATTTATATATGAAAAAGAGAGTCTATAGGGACGTGGATGTTTCCCTGATGCAAAAGATTAACGCAAAATGGATTTTTTTTTTTAAATGTTAGACACTCATAATGTTTCACAGCCTCCGTGGCGTAGCCATAGCAAACGCGGCCGCTGCGCAAGGAGGCGCGGGTTCGATCCCCGCGCAATGCAAATATTTGTATTTGAACTGACCTGATCATGCCTCGGAAAGCACGTTGAGCTCCATGTCTCAGTTGCCATAATAACATCTAATGCCAGTCTTTATGGGTTGTTGCAGCCGTCAAAAATCCAACAATTGGTCTAACTGCAATGTATCGCCTTCGCGTTGTGGAGGTCAGACGGCAGTCGCTTCAGGGAAAATATTGAAGTTTAGCCAAATCAGCAGTTAGACTGGTAAAGCGGACCCTAGATTCCAAAGCCAAAAAAGCTTCGGATGCGACTGGGATTAACGCTAAGATGATTATGATGATGACTCATAATGTTCCTACAGCTAGAACATAGGTATTCCTATATGAGAGAGAGTGGACCTTAATCCACCACCCGGGCCCATTGCGTGTTGGTAAATGTTTTATGTTTTTTTTTAATAATTATAAACTAGCGCTTAACCGCAATCCCGCCTGATGGTAAGCAGTGATGCGATCGTTGATGGTAAAGCGCGCTAGTTTATTAAGAGTCTATTCACTCAGAAAAACTGAGCGAATAGGAAGGAAGACGGCAGAGCGAGGTGATGCATTGTTAAACCCAACAACACGACCAACGATGCTGCGCGAGAGGGAGATTGATCTGAAGACCCTCCACGATCAAACTCCCAACACAACAACACTAGACGCATCGTACCCCGCACACATCGCAACACAACTGCTCAGACCCGTCCTCCGTACGGCTTCGCCAGACATCATGCCGGAACACGACAAATCGCTTGGCGGCAAGACTTTGTCTGGTGGGTGGTAACTTCTGCCGGCGGCCGGTAGAAAATGTTCGTTTCCTCACAATATTTTCCTTCACCATTTTCAAACCACTAGTGATAGAATGATTTAAACAAAATAAAGCATCTGTTTAACGGTGAAGGAAAACATCGTAAGGAAACCGGCATGTCATATGTAGAGGCAAAACTTCGAAGACATGTCAACACATCAACCAAGCAGCACTGGGCCCGCGTTGTAGATTACGACCCCCTGATCGAGAGGTCTGTGTCCCAGAAGATCGGCTAATTATGTTATGTTAAATCATCTGTTGCATAATTATCCCTCTCTAAAATAATCACAATCACCAGCTTGTGATTGTTATTGTTGGAGACAAACCGTAGCACCGCTGCCGGACCGTACGACCACAGGAGGACGACAGCGGCGAACGGGCACCGGGGGACGAGGGATTTTTTCGAGGTTTCGCCGGTCGCCGCCTGCAGCGCATCACTCGCCTAAAATCCACGGACCAAGCGCGCGTTCTAATAGCTGGCCTATGTTATTACAAGCAACTATTTCTACAACCCGCTATTTTATTTATACCATCGAGAATCCTCAACAGTTATATAATAAATATCTACCTATTACCACTTTATATTACTATAATACACAAATTCCTACCACTTCCTAAACGACATCCACCAAAAGCACTACCTCTGTCTTTAAACATAACAATATGTTTTATTTGCTCTTGTATGATGTTTATTAATTAAATGTATATTTGTATTTATTTAAACTAGTATGATACACTTTATGTACATCTTCATTGTATAATATACATATGTAATTAGTACACTGTAGACTACCGAAATTATTTCTCTCTCCTTCCCCTTAGTATCCAAAGCTCCACCCATTATGTAACCCTTTGTAAAATCTTTATATTTATGTTCTGTAATTTATATTGTGTATATAATCTTAATTCTTAAGTCTACATTTCTTGTCCAGGCGGTTTTCCTTTGGAATGATCTTCCTCAGAATATCAGGACGTTTACCAGTCGGTACACTTTTAAAATTAAATCTCGGTAATACTTACGCAAGAAATTGGCAGATTCATCAAACATATAATTTATTCTTTTTCTCTATCTATATATTTTTATCTCTCTCTACTGTTGTATTATTTTGTATGTATGTATTTATTATAATATTTTTTTTTATGTTTCTCTTTTAACTTCTCTTTCATATATTTGCACCTACCATGTTTTGTCCGCCATTGTACAATGTTTTTCTTTGTGCATAAAGTTTTAATAAATAAATAATAAATACTATAACATTCTATTCTATTATACTATCTGAAATTTACTGACCAATATATCTGCAACAATAATTCTGGGAGGTGATTCCATCGACACGGCAATAGGTATTGGATCATGACAAACTGGATGTGTGCCAAGTCAATCCGTTAGTGTTAATGGCGCCTCCACCTGTATATATTATGTGGCGGTACTTGAAATTGAAATGGGGGTAGTTATCCGGAGTTATGGAGGGACTTGATAGTAGATTTTGGTAGGTGAAGTTTTTGTTGTTAAATGGTTTTTTTTTTTTTGGTTTTGTCTGGTGAAGCCGTACGGAGGACGGGTCTGAGCAGTTGTGTTGCGATGTGTGCCGGGTACGATGCGCCCAATGTTGTTGTGTTGGGAGTTTGGTAGTGAAGGGACTTCAGATCAATCTCCCTTTGGCGCAACATCGTTGGTCATGTTGTTGGGTTTAACATTGCATCACCTCGCTCAACTGCCGTCTTCCTTCCTATTCGCTCAGTTTTTCTGAGTGAATAGGCTCTTAATAAACTAGCGCGCTTTACCATCAACGATCGCATCACTGCTTACCATCAGGCGGGATTGCGGTTAAGCGCTAGTTTATAATTATTAAAAAAAAACATAAAACATTTACCAACACGCAATGGGCCCGGGTGGTGGATTAAGGTCCACTCTCTCTCATATAGGAATACCTATGTTCTGGCTGTAGGAACATTATGAGTCATCACTGCTTACCATCAGGCGGGATTGCGGTCAAGCACTAGTTTATAATTATTAAAAATATGTATATATATATATATATATATATCTATCTATATATATAAAAGAAAGTCGTGTTAGTTACATCATTTATAACTGAAGAACGGCTATACCAATTTGAATGAAAATTGGTAAGGAGGTAGCTAAGAACTGGGAGAAGGACATAGGATACTTTCTATGCCGCTCCCCGTCGTTCCTGTGGGAATAAATGAGCTTCTTTGTTTCGACTTTTCCCACACTTTTATGCTTCCCTGGTACCTTCCACGTCAAAAAAATATGCACAATAAACCTTCTTTCATGTATTATGATAATGATGAATGAATGAGGTTTATTGTTTCGACTTCTCCTACACTTTTGTGCTACCCTGGTACCTTCCACGTCAAAAAAATATGCACAATAAACCTTATTTCATGTAATTATGATTATTTGATAATGATGAATGAATGACGTTTATTGTTTCGACTTCTCCTACAGTTTTGTGATACCCTGGTACTTTGCACGTCCACAAACTATGCACAATAAAACCTCTTTCATGTATTATGGTGATTTGATAATGATGAATGAGCTTTTTTATTGTTTCGATTTCTCCTACACTTTTATGCTACCCTGGTACCCTGAACGTCAAAAAATATGCACAATAAACCGTCTTTCATGTATTATGATTATTTGATAATGATGAATGAATGAGGTTTTATTGTTTCGACTTCTCCTAAACTTTTGTGCTACCCTGCTATCCTGCACCTCCAAAAAGTAGGAAACACGTGTCCAGTATTTTTAAGTTAATAATATTATGTACAAAATTTCAAAAAGATATAATGAAAAACCACAAAGTTATAATAAGCTTGCTACGTGTATTCTACTTCGTTGTCCCAACATACATATGGTCAAAGATCCGCGGGCGAGCAAGCGCGGTGCATTGACCTCTAGCGTCAGCTGTTGCGCGCGCACAATACTATGATGATGTATCGTAAGCTGCGTGACGCACTCGGTAACTACACTGTAACAATTTCTAAATGTATTTGGGACAAAATATAACATGGTGTAAAAATTATTGGAATCGATTCAGTTGCTTATTCACTATTTATATATAACTCAAGAACGGCTGAACCGATTTAGCTGAATATTGGTGGGAGGTAGTTAAGAACCCGTCCCCGTCGTTCCCGTGTGACGTGACATAAGACATGGTCCAACTCATTCAAAATGTAAGTCAGCAATTCATATACCAAAAATGGTATAACAAAAAGCAAATGACAGCTGAGCATATTTAAAAAAAAGTCTAACCGGTTGAAGCAATCGTTTAAAGCAAAGAATATAAATACTCTCTGCTGGTTTAAAGTTTTTAATAAAAAACCACAAAGCCACCTTCAACTTCAAAATTTTTAATATTGTATTGCTGTGCCATTTATCATCAATAAAAATATGCCGTGACCAAAACCATCAAATCTTTCTCGACAAAGCGGTAATGCAAGAGTAAATCGAAACATTCTGAATGAAAGCACTGAAGAAGAGCAAGAAATTGCACGTGCAGAGCACCGCCTTACTATGACTCGACTTCGTGCTTCTCACTCACAAGAGCAAAGGGAGGCGGCAGTCCGTGAAACTGTTCCGTTGACAATGCGAAATCGGCGAACAAACCTCAGAGATCATCATCATCATCATCAATCTTTTTATCGTCCCACTGTTGGAGAACCGAACCCGCGCAATCATACAAGAGAGGCTGGTGTTTTAACCACTAGGCCACCATGACATCTCAGAGATCAATAGCTAGATAATTTACGAAGCACAAGTAGAAATTCATTTCTTTCACATGGTGCTACACTAAATAAATGACAAATAAAAAAATCATGGAATACCTACTTTTTTTTTTTTATTTACAGTGTTCCTAATTTAAAAAGTAAAAAATGTGATCATGTGATATTTATTGCCTTTAAGGCGGAACAAAGTTCGCCGGGTCAGCTAGTCTATATATATAAAAAAAAGTCGTGTTAGTTACATCATTTATAACTGAAGAACGGCTATACCAATTTGGTTGAAAATTGGTAAGGAGGTAGCTAAGAACTGGGAGAAGGACATAGGATACTTTCTATGCCGCTCCCCGTCGTTCCTGTGGGAATAAATGAGCTTCTTTGTTTCGACTTCTCCCACACTTTTATGCTACCCTGGTTCCTTGAACGTCAAAAAATATGCACAATAAACCTTCTTTCATGTATTATGATTATTTGATAATGATGAATGAATGAGGTTTATTGTTTCGACTTCTCCTACAGTTTTGTGATACCCTGGTACCTTCCACGTCAAAAAAATATGCACATTAAACCTTCTTTCACGTATTATGATTATTTGATAATGATGAACGAATGAGGTTTATTGTTTCGACTTCTCCTACAGTTTTGTGATACCCTGGTACTTTGCACGTCCACAAACTATGCACAATAAAACCTCTTTCATGTATTATGGTGATTTGATAATGATGAATGAGCTTTTTTATTGTTTCGATTTCTCCTACACTTTTATGCTACCCTGGTACCTTGCACGTCAAAAACTATGCACAATAAACCTTCTTTCATGTATTTACGATTATTTGATAATGATGAATGAATGAGGTTTATTGTTTCGACTTCTCCTCCTAAACTTTTGTGCTACCCTGGTACCCTGCACCTCCACAAAGTAGGAAACATGTGTCCAGTATTTTTAAGTTAATAATATTATGTACAAAATTTCAAAAAGATATAATGAAAAACCACAAAGTTATAATAAGCTTGCTACGAGTATTCTACTTGGTTGTCCCAACATAAATATGGTCAAAGATCCGCGCGCGAGCGAGCGCGGTGCGTTGACCTCTAGCGTCAACTGTTGCGCGCGCACAATACTATGATGATGTATCGTAAGCTGCGTGACGCACTCGGTAACTACACTGTAACAATTTCTAAATATATTTGGGACAAAATATAACATGGTGTCAAAATTATTGGAATCGATTCAGTTGCTTATTCACTATCTATATATATAAAAGAAAGTCGTGTTAGTAACTCCACTTATAACTCAAGAACGGCTCCATCGATTTGGCTGAAAATTGGTAGGGGGGTAGCTAAAAACTAGGAAAAGGACATAGGATACCTTTTATTCCGTTCCCGTCGATCCAATGAGAATGAATTAGCTTCATTGTTTCGACTTCTCCTACACTTTTATGCTACCCTGGTACCTTGCACCTCCACAAAGTAGGAAACACGTGTCCAGTATTTTTAAGTTAATAATATTATGTACAAAATTTCAAAAATATATAATGAAAAACCACAAAGTTATAATAAGCTTGCTACGTGTATTCTACTTCGTTGTCCCAACATAAATATGGTCAAAGATCCGCGGGCGAGCAAGCGCGGTGCATTGACCTCTAGCGTCAGCTGTTGCGCGTGCACAATACTATGATGATGTATCGTAAGCTGCGTGACGCACTCGGTAACTACACTGTAACAATTTCTAAATGTATTTGGGACAAAATATAACATGGTGTAAAAATTATTGGAATCGATTCAGTTGCTTATTCACTATTTATATATAACTCAAGAACGGCTGAACCGATTTAGCTGAATATTGGTGGGAGGTAGTTAAGAACCCGTCCCCGTCGTTCCCGTGTGACGTGACATAAGACATGGTCCAACTCATTCAAAATGTAAGTCAGCAATTCATATACCAAAAATGGTATAACAAAAAGCAAATGACAGATGAGCATATTTAAAAAAAAGTCTAACCGGTTGAAGCAATCGTTTAAAGCAAAGAATATAAATACTCTCTGCTGGTTTAAAATTTCTAATAAAAAACCACAAAGCAAACTTCAACTTCAAAATTTCTAATATTGTATTGCTGTGCCATTTATCATCAATAAAAATATCATGCCGTGACCAAGACCATCAAATCTTTCTCGACAAAGCGGTAATGCAAGAGTAAATCGAAACATTCTGAATGAAAGCACTGAAGAAGAGCAAGAAATTGCACGTGCAGAGCGCCGCCTTACTATGACTCGACTTCGTGCCTCTCACTCACAAGAGCAAAGGGAGGCGGCAGTCCGTGAAACTGTTCCGTTGACAATGCGAAATCGGCGAACAAACCTCAGAGATCATCATCATCATCATCAATCTTTTTATCGTCCCACTGCTGGAGACAGGTCTCCTCTCATGCAGAGAAGCATTGAGTGTAATCACCACGCTTGCTCAATGCGGGGTGGCGATTTCAGACTTATAAAGTCCAGGTTTCCTCAAGATTTTTTCCTTCACGTTCAGTCATTGGTGTCCTAGATATTATACCTAGAGAGTACATATCACTTTAGAAAAGTTACATCGATACTTGCCTGACCTGGAATCGAACCCGCGCAATCATACAAGAGAGGCTGGTGTTTTAACCACTAGGCCACCACGACATCTCAGAGATCAATAGCTAGATAATTTACGAAGCACAAGTAGAAATTCATTTCTTTCACAAGGTGCTACACTAAATAAATGACAAATAAAAAAATCATGGAATGCTTTTTTTTTATTTACAGTGTTCCTAATTTAAAAAAAAAATGTGATCATGTAATATTTATTGCCTTTAAGGCGGAACAAAGTTCGCCGGGTCAGCTAGTATATATATATATATATATATATATATATATGTATATATTTTTTATTCAGTCGTGCGAAACGACAGCAGTTTAGCTATTTTTGTTTCGTTTGGAAACTGAAACTTGCTTTTCAGGGTTCCGTAATGAAATGACAAAAAACGGAATCCTTATAGATTCGTCATGTCTGTCTGTCCGTCTGTCCGTCCGTATGTCACAGTATTTTTTTTCCGAAACTATAAGAGCTATACTGTTGAAACTTGGTAGGTAGATATATTCTATGAACCGCATTAAGATTTTGATGCAAAAATAAAAAAAATATAATAAATATAGGGGGCTCCCCATAGTTAGAACTGAAACTCAATTTTTTTTTCATCAAACACATACGTGTGGGGTATCTATGGATAGGTCTTCAAAATTGATATCGAGGTTTCTAATTTTTTTTTTTCTAAACCGAATAGTTTGCGTTTACCCTCTAACTTCTAAAATAAGAAAATCAAAAATCAAAAAAAATATACTGTACATTACTATAAAAACTACCAAAGAAAATTGTTTTGAACGAGGTCTAGTACTTCGTCATCATAAGCCGCTTATTACGGCGTAATCTTTCATACAAATAACTTAAATCTTTTAATTTCTTAAATCAATGGTACGGAACCCTTTGTACGTGAGTCCGACATGCACTTGACCGGTTTTATAGTTCTTCGGGTTGATCTTAGGCGTAGAATTAAGGGTTTTGTTTATGAACATTGTTTAATAGATGTTTTATAAAAAACAAAGCCTAAGAAAATCGGATTAATGATATTTGTTTTTTGGTATTTTAACTAGTCTTTACGTAAAATAGTATTATAGAACTAGTGCACTACAGATAAATATATAATAGTTGTTATAAATGTTACTCACTGTTACTGTTTTAGAGAGTGTTTTAACAAAATCTATACTAAAATATAAAGCTTAAAGCCTATATAACATCACGCTGCGACCAATAGGAGCGAAGCATAACTAAATCCACGCGAATGAAGTCGCTGGCGGCCGCTAGTATATTATAAAGCTGAAGAGGTTGTTTGTTTGAACGCGCTAATCTCAGGAACTACTGGTCTGATTTGAAAAATTCTTTTTGCGTTAGATAGCCCATTAATCCAGAAAGGTTTAAGGCTATAATAAGAGCTCAGCATAACTAAACCATGCGAACGATATCGCTGGCGGCCGCTGGTTAAATATATTTACGCCTCCTTGTTCCTGATATGTTGGCACATTGGTCATGAATGCTACTGCTGAGCATTATGCTCTTATCATTATCAGTCAATATTTCATTATATTCACACTATACACAATATTCATACATACATCATCATCATATTTTTCTATATTTACATACTATCCTCGCCTAGATTATTACTTATTATTCCTGCGGAAAAATTACACTTACCTACCCGATTTATTCTCACTCGCTGGGACGTCATGACGTCATCTGTCATAGTTGCTGAAAATCAACGCTGTTGACAATAGGTTCGTCTGAAGTCACAGCATTTTGCTGAGCAACGACCTTTTCCTGCACAGATGCGACGCACAGTTTAACTGTTAATTATTTATATTTTTATGTTATTGTTTGGTTTGTTGTCATCAGCTAGTGACGCGGGCGCATTACAGATGACAACCGCTGCCGGATCTAATTGTCAAATGTCAAATAATTTGTGCTGTCTATGGCCCTAACTTTGACAACAAATCAACGTTGCATTGCATAGTATTGGTAGTGTGCATGTTTGAGTACGAGACGTTTGGTGATATTTTTTCCATGTACTTTTTATTTTTTATTAATATTATATATTTTATAGTATCTAGTTGTAACGTGCGTTTTGTTTGTGCGGAATAAAAATATTTCTTTTTTTCTTATTTCGAATTACAAAAGCCACATTAAGTAATATCAGCCACGTCGGTTGTACGATCAGGTTAAGGTACATTTGCTGCGGTTCTGCCTTGAATGGTGAACGTCCATACTTATCACAACCCCTCTTTAGTCGTAATCTCAAATATAAATCTCGAAATAAATACGTTTTGACGTATGGAGAGCGAGATTAGAACGCCCTTTGCATTTTAAACGCCACTCTCTCAAAAATACCGGAATTCTTCCTCTGATCACGTTGGAGGTTTCTATCGATTCCATCGTCCAAAGAAGCGTTATTTATTGTTCAACAATTACATAGAACAAATTACAGGTCAATTTGAGTGGCTCCGCCTCCTGCGGTGCCTTATGCGGACCACACCAACGACGACGACGATGCTCCAGAAGTGACCGAGGTAGAGTTGAGAGCGGCGGTACGTAGGCTGAATGCCAAAAATACCGCCCCAGGACCCGACGGCTTACCTGGAAAAGCCTGGGTTCTGGCCTTAGGGGCTCTCGGGCCTCGACTACGGGGGCTACTAAGCGCATGCTTAGAGAGGGGCCAGTTCCCACGTCGCTGGAAGACGGGGAAACTGGTCCTCATAAAAAAGCCAGGGCGCCCTGCAGACTCTCCGTCCGCTTACCGGCCCATTGTGCTGCTCGACGAGGTGGGCAAGCTCTTCGAAAGAGTCATTGCAGACCGCCTCGTCGGGCAACTCAGGCGAGCGGGCCCGGATTTGGCGGAGAGCCAGTTTGGCTTCCGCAGGGGGCGCTCTACGGTGGACGCCATCATGCGCGTGCGAGCCCTTACGACAGGGGATGCTGTGGCCCGGGGCATCGCCAACGCTTTCAACACCCTACCCTGGAGTTGCATCAGGGAGGCATTCCGGTATCACCGGATGCCGACCTATCTCTGTCGAGTGGTTGAGGCCTATCTGACGGACAGGGCCGTAATCTACCCCGGTCACCAAGGAGTGTGGAACCGACGAGAGATGTCGTGCGGTGTTCCACAGGGATCGGTCTTGGGACCGCATCTGTGGAACATCGGGTACGACTGGGTGCTGCGCGCCGACCTCCCTATCGGCGTCAGCGTAGTTTGTTACGCTGATGACACGCTGGTTTTGGCACAAGGGAGGTCACACCAGGCGGCGGCTGACGCAGCGACCCTCGGGGTTGCGACAATCGTCAAGAGGATCCGGCAACTCTATACGTATACTATACTACATGTCACTCGAGGTGGCCCTGCAGAAGTCCGAGGCCATGTGCTTTCATGGTCCTCGGAATGCGCCACCGTCGGGTTCCCACGTAGGAGGGGTTCACATCGGCGTCGGGACGACGATGAAGTACCTGGGACTCGTCCTCGACAGCCGGTGGAACTTCGAGGAGCACTTCCGACGTTTGGCACCCAGACTGGAACGGGCCGGGGCTGCCCTGAGGCGGCTCCTCCCCAATCTAGGGGGACCAAACGCCTCCTGCTAGAGGCTCTACGCGGGGGCCGTGCGGTCCATGGCCCTTTACGGGGCACCGGTGTGGGCGCGGTCGCTAAGGAAGCGACCAGCCCGATGCCTGACCGCGTCCCAGAGGGTCATGGCCGTTCGGCTGATCCGGGGATACCGCACGGTCTCCGCTGAGGCGGCGAGCCTCCTTGCCGGATTGCCGCCATGGGATTTGGAGGCCAAAGCCCTCGCCCACATGTGGGAGTGGCGAGAAGAGGCAAAACGGGCATAACTCCGCTGTCGCGAGAAATCGCGGTACGGCGGACAGAGCTCCGGCGATCGGCGGCAATCTCTCGCGTCCCACCCTGGTCCAGGCCATGGTCCGGAGCGAGAGTGCATGGCAGGCCGTCACCTCCTTCTGCGAAGCAGTAATGCTGGCAAAGGAGGAGGCGGAGCGCGTGAGGCAACGGGAATCCCAGCGCCCACACACCACTAGCCGCCGCAGTAGACGCCCTGGTCGGGAGACGACACCTAACTCCCAGCCACCGTAGGCGCGGGCCTGCGGGCGGTGAGCAGTGGGCAGCTCGCCGCCCGGTAAGGACCAAGCCCAAGTCGACGGCGCGTCGTGTTTCACGCGCGCCTCAAAGAGATGTCAGCACATCGTGACGGGGTCCACGAAGACCGATGCCTCCTGGGTCAGGGTTGCGGGTTGGTTAAACAAGAAACCGCGGCCCTGGCCGTCGCACAGGCCAGTGAAGAAACACGGGTGGGTTTTAGTCAGTAAAAGTCTGACACACCCTTCCGCTCCGCCCAGAGCGGGAGAAGTCATTTGATGATTTCCCATCCCAACAAAAAAAAAAGGTCAATTCGAGTGACTGCAACAATTTGCCAGTGGCAGTCCTTCCGTCTAAGAATAGAATAGAATACTCTTTATTATGTACACCATATAGATTACAGAACATAAACAAAAATATTTTACAAAGGGTGATACAATGGGCGGTCTTATCGCTAAGAGCGATCTTTTACAGACAACTTATATCAGTGTCTTAAAAGCTAGAGTGTTTTTTATTTGTAAATAATATTTGTTTTATTAAGTGTCTAGATTGCATTCTCGATCAGTGCACACTAGTCTTTTGCAGCTTAATCTACGGTCATGCTGCTACAATGCGTGACCGAACGCGATCCGATTTCTACTTTCAATCTACCCTAGTCGTCTCATCAGTTCTGCTCAGTATGGGCGTTTCTCACTACCGTAACCGATTCAAGATTAGAATGTAGATAAAGTAGGTTTTGTATTTACCTTTAGCTACCCACTTCTCCTGAACTCAATTCGAAACAAAACTCTTTTGTAAATAAAATATATTCAAAACAATTTCCTGGAAACCACCTACTAACTTTCTATTATTGTAATCAACAGTTTATATCCCTTAACAATAATTATATTGAAAAGGTTTGAACAAAGAAAATAAACAAAGAGTTGTTATTGTTGGTAACTAGTGGTTTACCCCTATTTCGCTCGTTTATTAAAGACGAGTGCACTCGAGTAAATGAAATTGTTGAGTAAGTAACTTAGCAAAGTTACATTGTCATCAGAAGTTTTGTGTTGAGTCTAAGGCAGTCTAAGTCAGAGTCATCTGTGTTCTATTTTAAGAGTATGTTACGATAGGAACAAAATTCGATTAACACGAATTGTTCATTCTCCCGAAATCTTCATTTTGTCATTTATGGTCAAGCTATAAATTAAATAATACAGAGAAAGAATCAGAGCGCCATTTTTTAATTTTTTTTTGAGTTATAAACAGTGCTTGACTATCCCGTCTGGTAAGCAGTGATGCAATCATTCATGA
The DNA here is from genome assembly GCA_037179545.1 of Sesamia inferens. Classification (NCBI taxonomy): domain Eukaryota; kingdom Metazoa; phylum Arthropoda; class Insecta; order Lepidoptera; family Noctuidae; genus Sesamia; species Sesamia inferens. The sequence continues at coordinate 7,813,416 of CM073929.1, read as the reverse complement.
TAAAGCGCGTTTGTTTATTAAGAGCCTATTCACTCTTAAGTGTCTTCAAGGCTATTGAAGACACTTAAGTTGTAGTTAGACGGAAACACAGCCGCTGGAAAATTGTTCCAGTGCCTCGATGTATGCGGTATAAAATACCTTAGTGGTGTCAACAACGTAAGAGTGAATTCACTCGCCGTACGACGGGTTGTCCGGAGATGGGAACCAAAATGCATCCTATAGAACACCGACAGGCTGGCTACTCTTTGCCTGTCCTCCAGGCTTTGAAGACCGTTTTGAACCAATTCTGGGTCGGCAATTACCCTCTACGCACGCCACCACCTACCACGCTACCACCGAATCCATAGTTGCCAAGTGACAATTTGGAGCACTACCCCAAATGTGGCTGCAGTACTCCACACATGAACGGACCTGTGCTTTGTATAACATAAGAAGCTGTCCTAGTGTAAAGTACCGCCAGACCTTTACATTCATTAACGCCAATAATACTCGTAATGTTGGTTTTTTGTTTTTGAGATCCACAAAGCTTAAATAGTAATAGGTAATATTATAGCAATACGTCGTTGACTGTGAGTTAGAAGGACAATGATTAGTTTGTAATGTCTTCATGGAGAAATACGCTATAATAGAACAGTACATACTAAGAAATCTCAGACTTACTTGTGCAATCCACAAACGTTGTGCCAAGTCAGTCAGATGTTATCAAAACGGTCTGCCGAGACCCACTTTAGCATCTGTCAAAAGCAACATACAAAGGTAAGACCTGATTTCCTGTTCTTTATTTTTTTTTTGCTGGCCACAGTCATTAATTATGTATTCCGGTCACAATTCATTTCGTACGTTTTTTTTACCTTTTCAGTTCATTCTGAAGATAATTATATGAAAAAATATTGTACTCGTTTCTTGTGGCTTTGTACCTGTATTTTGGTAATTATAAAGAAAGACGAAAATGAATAACGTTTTTAATTTTCGACTGCATGGTTAGCGCCGTGGTTAAGCTATTTAATGCTGCACTGCGTGTCACGGGTTCGATTCCCGCACGGAACAAATATTTGTATGACCTACAAGTAGTTGTGCCGAGTCTGGAGTGTTTTGTATGTGAGTTTATGTTTGTAAATGCACCCAGGATTCAGGAGAAATGCCTAGACTGGAGCATCTTTTAAAATAACATGTTTTCCTTTCAAATCTTTAAATTGCACAATACAACACTAATTTGGTTGACTTTAACCCTTAACAGCCTACCTGCGGTCTCAGAGACCGCAACGATTTTTCAAATTCAAATATTTCCACGTGTGAGTGGCGTGCATCAAAGCGCGTTCATGTACCTTTTCTACACAACACCCAGAGTCGCGTTAGCGCTCAGCGAGTGTGTTCGTGCGTGTGTTTGGCCAGGGTAAGTAAAATAATTTCACCAGCGGTCTCCGTGACCGCACCTAGGTTGTTGTGTGACGTGATGGTGGTTGATTGAGTTTTTGTTATAATTATTTATTATTACTATTTTAGATCAAAAATGAGTAAAAATGACGAAAATATTATAAGATGGCTTCAGCAAGAAATCTCATACGAAGATGACCTTTCTGGCGAGGATTGCAGTGACGTCGAGCCTGATGTAACCGTTAATCAAGAGCAGGCTGAAGAGATTAGATCTGAATCTGAAATTGTGGGTGACGAGGATGAAAATAGGTTGCTGTCGTAAAACATGCTTTACGTGTGATCCAAAACAGAAACGCAAAACGGCTTACCTATGTTTCGTGTGTAAAGTACCTATTTGTTTCGCAACAAATTTGTTGTTACTGCCGCGAAAAAATGTAAAACTTGAGGCTTTACAATATTGTTGATGTTTTTTTTTTAGTTCTTTTATTTGATTTTATTTTTAGTTTATTCAAATTATTAGAAATAAAAAAAATAATGTGAAAAATTTAAGTATTTTAGAATAAAGATCTCATTTTCTTAGTATAGTTATTTTTGGTGCCATATTCCTTATTTCATAGATATTATTCCATTTTTATAAAACTTGTATAAAACTTTTATATTACTTTTGCTAATTTGTGACGCTTAAATAAAGCAATTAAGTATAGACATGCATTTTATTTAACTAAACTTAAATTTCTTATCATAGATTACAAAATAATCGCAATAATTTATTAGCGGTCTCTGTGACACATAGGTGGTTAAAGGACAGAAATAGGTGCTAAGGTTAAGGGTTAAAATTAAATTGAAAATATTGTTTACTTTTGCTAATTAAAAAATAGTTCAATGGCATATTACTTAAATTTACTTTTAATTTTTATCTTGTCAATTTGTTTTATTGTTTTTAACTCTAATTGAGGTATAATATTAGTTTAAAAAAAATCACACGCATCACGCACGTTTCTCTACCTTTTAAAGATAACAGAAACAGCATCATATAATATTTTAAATAACTGTAGTCTGCCTTAGAGTATAAACATGGTGCTGTTCTACAAATTATAGGACATTTAATACCTTGTATTGCGTGTCCTGTCAGATGCAAGTTACAGGAACTGATAGAGGCCGGTGATGGCGCCAAGCAAGTAGCCGAATTCTCGCCGAATTTATATAGATTCCTATCGATACCCTAAAAAGACGAATAAATTTAACGCTTACCTTTTTATTTTATGACTTATTTCGATGGTAGGCCATAACATTGGCTGCCGGTAGAAGTTACAACCCACCAGACTAAGTCATGCCGCCAAGCGATTCGTCACATTCCGGCATGGTGTTTGGTGAAGCCTTACGGCGTACGGGTCTGAGCAGTTGTGTTGCGATGTGTGCCGGGTACGATGCGCTAAATGTTGTTATGTCGGGAGTTTGGTCGTGGAGGGTCTCCAGATCAATCTCCCTCTGGCGCAGCATCGCTGGTCGTGTTGTTGGGTTTAACATTGCATCAAGCACTAGTTTATAATTATTTTAAAAACTGTAATGGTGCAATTTTGAAATTAGCAATAATGCTAAACTGTTTAGTTTTCTAAAGAAAATTACCATATCACAGTATTTTACTTAGTGCCGCTACATGCTTAGTCTGAATGCAGTGCAAGGTTTTCTTAAACATATTTAGGTTATTTAGGTCATAGAACTCTACTGCGGTACATGAAACTTTCTATCTATTGAGAAAATACACTTCATCAAAAGATAAGAAGGTACTGATAGTTTTACCGAACAATAGGATATTGTTTTCTATTTACGGTGGCATTTCAAAAACGTGTTTAAGTTTTTGAAGTGAAAACTTTGAGCACTTTTGTTGGGTGAGGAAAAATCATTGAATTCGCGTGAGCGTGACCGACCCGACACCGAGATCGCTAGAGCGAGACATACCGTTTATATATAATGTATACAACGGTATAGATTGCATCACTGCTATAAGTTTTTGTTCATTTTTGTTAACATAATAATGATTGAGCTAGCCCCAAAGTAAGTTCGAGACTTGTATTATAGGATACTAACTCAACGATATTATATTTATAATAGATACACATATAGATAAATATCCAAGACCCAGGCCAATCAGGAAAAGATCGTTTTCCATCATGACCTGGACGGGGATCGATCCCCGGCCAGGCACGCTGCCTGCGACGTGGAGGCACCGGGTTCGAACCCGGGGCCTCCACGTCGCAGGCAGGCGTGTTGACCGCTGCGCCACGGAGGACGTCGCCTTTAAACATTTGCCATTAAACAATACGCAATGGAGAATACTTACACAATATCTATTAAGATATTCTATCTATCGATTCTGAATATCTATTTGAACCTTCGTACGGCGAGTATCGGTGGATACTAACTACGTTGTTGACAGCACTACGATCAGGACGAAGCGTTTCGCCTCGTCTTTTGTACCGCATACATCAAGGAACTATTGTGGTACCCCCCGTGTGGTACCGGGCTTAGAATAGTACCAACCCATATCCTCCCGTGGGTGTCGTAAGAGGCGACTAAAGGAACTCTCTCACCAGGGAAGCGGGCAGCAACGCTTCTTCTGTGGAATATCAAATCCTGCGATCCACAACCCGCTTGCCAAGCGTGGGGATTATGGCAAACCCCCCCATAATGATGCACACGACTAAGCCAAGGCCCCTAGTCCCCGGCAGCTCCGCTATTCCTGGTCATTGTGGTAGCGGCCAAGGTAACGGCGGGGCAAGGGGTGCGAAGAATCTCCGGAAGAGATCCGGCTACCACAATCAACGACGGATCGACCTGGCAACACTGAACGTGCGCACACTGCGGACCGACGAGAAGGTTATTGAACTGGAGGAAGAATTGAGCAGGTTACGATGGGGTGTCCTGGGATTATCTGAAGTCCGAAGAGAGGGTGAGGACTCGATAATCCTTAAATCCGGTAACTTGCTCTATTTCCGGGAGGGCGACCATCAGTCCCAAGGTGGTGTCGGGCTCCTCGTCCACAGGTCCCTTGTGGACAATGTAGTGAAGATCGAGAGTGTGTCGACCAGGGTGGCGTTCCTGGTACTCAGAATAACCAAACGGTATTCGCTGAAGGTCATTCAGGTATACGCCCCGACCTCGACACACTCCGAAGATGAAGTAGAGACTATGTATGAGGACATCTCTAAAGCCTTACATAGCTCTAAAACTCACTACAGCGTTATCATGGGGGACTTCAACGCTAAACTTGGAAAACGGAGCGGTGAAGAGCTCGGACTGGGAAATTTTGGATTTGGGCGTCGGAACTGCCGAGGCCACATGTTGGCTGGCTTCATGGAGAAGGAGGGACTCTTTATGATGAACTCCTTCTTCAAGAAGCGTGAACAGTGAAAGTGGACTTGGATCAGTCCCGACGGGGTCACTAAGAACGAGATAGACTTCATTATGACGACAAAAAGGCACATATTCAATGATGTCTCAGTGATCAACTCGCTCAAATGCGGCAGCGATCACCGTATGGTCAGAGGCATATTGAATCTGAACATAGTGTACGAAAGATCTCGCCTGATGAAGTCTACGCTCCGGCCAGCACCCATCCAGATCCATAACTCCGAAGGTTTCCAGCTCGAGCTCCAAAATCGCTTCGAATGCCTAAGTGGTGACGTGGACGAATACAATGACGGGTTTGTAGAAGCTGTCCGTACGGTCGGGACCAAGTATTTTAAGACCTGCCGTACAAATAGAACTAAAAAGCTCTCGGACTACACTCTCGAGCTCATGGAGGATAGACGTGAGATGGTTTTGCGTTCGTCAAGTGATGCTTGCAGATACATTGTATAATGAAAAATTTGAATTTATTGACTCTAATGCACTCATTAGTCAAAATGCTATGCTGCTTCTATTGAGCAGTTAAGTAATACACTTAGTGGTAATGGGCAGAGCTTGGAATTTGTTCCAAGTTATTTAAATTACAATTTGAGACAATAGAGTCAACCTCTAGCACTATTTTGAATAATGAATTAGACATGTACCCATTATCAAGGGAAATTGAGACAATAGAGTTGAACTCTAGCAGAGATGTGAACCTAGAAACATTAATATCACACCCAATAAATTTTAATTTTCAAAATATAATCAATAATAATAACTTTAAAATTGTTCATCAAAATATACAGGGTGTGATAAATAAACAATTAGAATTGGAGTTGTTCATGAACTGTAGTTATATTGATATTGTTTGTCTTACTGAACATTGGTTAAAAGCCCATCAGTTCATGTTCAGCTTTAATAACCATCAGATTGGTAGCTCATTCAGCAGAGTGAATATGATAAGGGGTGGCTCCCTAATAATTGTTCGCAACAATATCAAATTTAAAGAACGGGCTGATATTGTAAGCCTCTCTGTTGAGCGAGTTATTGAAATTGCTTGCATCGAGCTCGAGCGGTTCATTGTAATAAGTGTCTACAGGCCCCCATGTGCTTCCTATGATATTTTTGGAAAATATATGGAGGAAGTTTTATTAAAGACTTGTCACAGTAACAAAACAGTTGTTGTCTGTGGAGACTTCAACATTAATATTCTAGAGAAATCAGCTACAGTGAATGAATTTATCTCATTATTCAAGTCCTATAATTTGTACGCAAGATTCTTTGAGCCGACTAGAATAACTGCCACAAGTGCCACCTGTTTAGACAACATCTTTTCTAACCTAAGACCTTCTGACCATTTAATTATAAATGAGTTAGACTCTGATCACTGTGGCCAGTTAGTTACTTTTCCTCAGAAGAGTGAAGTCAGAGCTCAAAGAAAACTTGTGAGTTTTGTTCCTGTAAATGAAAATCGTTTAGGACAATTTAAAAATAATTTAATTGAAAAGCTACCGGGCTTGCCTCATCACACCAACCCGGATCATGCATATAGTATACTATTTAACTTGATTAATTGTGAATTTATGAAAGTTTTCACAAAAAAAACATTGCCTGTTAGCGACCGCATTATATTTAGTGACTGGGCAACCCCAGGTATTTATAAAAGCAGGGAAAAAATGTATGAATTGTATCAGGAAAAAACATATAACCATGATGTAGCTTTTCAAGAATTCGTTAAAAAATATTCAAAAACTTTTAAGAGAGCCTGTTCCTCAGCAAAAGCCATACACATTAAAAATAAAATAAAATCTTCTAGAAATAAAATCAAAACAACTTGGCAAATTATAAATTCTGAAACTGGAAGAACCAAAGTACAAAATCGCGATTTCCATCTTAAAATTAACGATGAAGATATAAAGGCGGACTTGGAGGTAGCAACTGAGTTTGAGAATTTTTTTACTAGTATTCCAATAATAACAACAAAAACTTTGTCTTCTTCCTCCACTTCTGCCTACGCCATACTAAAAGAATGTGTTCCAGAATGTGACAAACACTTTGAATTTACGTTTGCGACTGCTAAAGACATTATAGAATCTTTTAAGGATCTTGATGTAAAAAAAACTGCCGATCATTGGGGTTTGTCAGTATATACTGTAGCTTCAATAATAGATGTTATCGCACCTTTCTTAGCAATTGTTTTTAATTCTTGTGTCACATCTGGTATATTTCCTGATTTGATGAAACTTAGCAAAGTAATTCCACTGTTCAAATCTGGTAGTACAACTGATCCCACGAATTTTCGGCCAATTTCTATATTACCAACTTTGAGCAAAATTTTTGAAAAATTAATTTTGAAACAGTTGTTGAGACATTTCAACTTATATAATTTATTGCACGTGAAACAATTTGGTTTTACAAAGGGTCGTTCAACTACCGATGCGGGCGTGGCGTTGCTAAAGAACATATTTGGGGCCTGGGAGGAATCGCAAGATGCTCTTGGTATTTTTTGTGATTTGTCCAAGGCCTTTGATTGCGTACATCATGATACTCTTATTAGGAAACTGTACCATTATGGTTTAAGGGACAGAGCTCTCGACCTTCTGACTTCTTATCTGAATAATCGAATTCAGAGGGTTGATGTTAATGGTAACAAATCTGCAGGATCTGAGGTCACCATGGGCGTTCCGCAGGGCTCAATTCTAGGTCCTTTCTTGTTTTTAATTTATATTAATGACTTACCTCATCACGTGAGGGATAATCACAACATAGTATTGTTCGCGGATGACACTTCTCTTATTTTTAAAGTCAAGCGTCAGCTAGCAAATTTTGACGAAGTTAACAATGCACTTTCGAAAGTTGTCCATTGGTTTAATGTAAATAACCTTCTTTTGAATGAAAAAAAAACTAAATTCATTAAATTTTCTACGCCAAATGTCAGGCAGTTAAGTACCAATGTTCAACTGAATGGAGTAGAGTTGATCCCTGTCGAGTCGACAGTTTTTCTTGGATTGACTATTGACTCCAAGTTACAATGGGGTCCTCACATTGAGAAGCTGTCGGGTAGACTCAGTTCTGCCGCTTATGCTGTTAAGAAAATTAGACAGATAACTGATGTGAATACAGCCAGAATTGTTTATTTTAGTTATTTTCATAGTCTTATGACTTATGGGATTCTTCTCTGGGGAACTTGTGCGGACATCAATACCATCTTTGTTTTACAGAAAAGGGCTGTTCGAGCCATTTACAACCTTGGTCCTAGAGATTCTCTTAGAGAAAAATTCAGAGAGGTGAACATTCTGACTGTAGCTTCGCAATATATATTTGAAAATCTTATGTATGTACATAAAAATATATCTAATTTTAAGAAAATAAGCGAAGTTCATAATATAAATACCAGGAACAAACACAATCTTGCTGTACATCACACTCGTCTCCACAGAGTAGGCAACTCGTTCATGGGTCAATGTATACACTTTTACAACAAGCTTCCCATGGACATTCGAAACTTACCCATTAAACGATATAAAACCTATAGAAAGGCCAAACTTTGCAAAAAGGGGTATTATAAAATCTCAGATTATTTAGAGGATAGAGAGGCTTGGGACTGAGCTGCTCGCTCTGTTAAGCATTGTTATTAAGCAATATGCGTAATTATAACGTAAATTATTGTAAACATTTTCATTTTTAATGTCTGGACTTTAAAAAAGACGAAGATCCCTGAGTTTGTTTCGGCTATTTCTTCTCAGAGGTAGTCAGTTAGGAAATGCCGGCTTCATCTAGTTTAAAAAAAAAAAAAAAAAAAAAAAACAGAAAAAAAAAACATGACGTGTAAAAGTGATCGGTGATCCTACTTGCTTAATAAACGATTTCATTTCATTTCATTTCATTTCATTTCATTTCATTTCATTTCATTTCATTTCACCGGCAGCTCAATAAGCAAATCTCAAAGTCTCTGAAGCGCGACATACGTCGGTATAATACCGAGCGTATAACGGAGGCCATAGAGCGAAACAGAGGCTCTAAAGTTTTCGCTAGGGATCTCACTATTGGGCATAGCCGGCTAAGCAAGCTGAAGACTGACGACGGCAGGATCATAACGTCCGGGCCCGAGCTTTTGAGGGAAGTTGAGAATTTCTATGGACAGCTCTACACTTCGACGACAAAACCCGCATTAAATTTTGCTGAAGACCCTAGAGCAAGATTAACCCGACACTACACCGAAGATATCCCGGACGTCAGCCTGCAGGAGATTCGATTGGCTCTGAAACAACTTAAAAACAACAAGGCGCCGGGCGATGACGGAATAACGGCAGAGCTACTGAAGGCGGCTGGTGAACCGATCCTTAGGGCCCTTCAGAAGTTATTTAATTCCGTCATAGTCAAGGGAAAAACGCCACAGGCATGGCACAGAAGTGTGGTGGTACTCTTTTTTAAAAAGGGTGACAACACCCTTTTGAAAAAGTACAGACCCATCTCACTTCTGAGTCATGTTTATAAGTTGTTTTCGAGAGTCCTCACGAATCGTCTCGCCTGCAGGTTTGACGACTTCCAGCCACCCGAACAAGCCGGTTTCCGAAAGGGCTTCAGCACAGTAGACCACATACATACGCTACGGCAGGTTATACAGAAGACCGAGGAGTATAACCTACCCCTTTGCTTGGCGTTTGTGGACTACGAAAAAGCCTTTGATTCGATCGAAACCTGGGCTGTACTGCAGTCTCTCCAGCGGTGCCAAGTAGACTATCGGTATATTGAAGCGCTGAAGGGTTTGTACGAAAACGCCACCATGTCAGTCCGAATACAGGACCAGACCTCGAAACCAATACCTCTGCAGCGTGGTGTCAGACAGGGAGATGTTATCTCCCCGAAATTGTTCACCGCTGCATTGGAGGATGTCTTCAAGGTTCTGGACTGGAAAGGACTGGGCATCAACATCAATGGTGAGTACATGACACACCTTCGGTTTGCTGATGATATCGTAGTCATGGCTGAGACCGCGGAGGACCTGAGTAGAATGCTCGAAGACCTCAGCAGAGCCTCCGAGCGAGTCGGTCTTAAAATGAACATGGGCAAGACGAAAGTCATGTCTAATGCCCATGTTGTACCGACTCCTATAAAGATTGGACTCTGTTCTCGAAGTTGTTGACAGTTACGTGTACCTGGGACAAACTATCCAGTTAGGAAGGTCCAACTTCGAGAAAGAGGTCAATCGTCGAATCCAACTCGGCTGGGCTGCTTTCGGGAAGCTACGAAGAATCTTCTCGTCCGAAATACCGCAGTGTCTCAAGACAAAAGTCTTCGACCAGTGTGTGTTGCCAGTGATGACTTATGGAATTGAGACGTGGTCGCTAACAATGGGCCTTATGAGAAGGCTCAAAGTCACTCAAAGGGCCATGGAGAGGGCTATGCTTGGGGTTTCACTGCGCGATCGAATCAGGAATGAGGAGATCCGCAGAAGAACGAGAGTAACCGACATAGCCCGAAGAATTGCAACACTAAAGTGGCAGTGGGCTGGACACATTGCCCGTAGGACCGATGCCCGATGGGGCCGACGGGTTCTCGAGTGGCGACCACGCACCGGAAGACGTAGCGTGGGTAGGCCCCCGACAAGGTGGACTGACGACCTGGTGAAGGTCGCGGGAAACCGCTGGATGCGAGAGGCGCAGAACCGGTCGTCGTGGAGAACCTTGGGGGAGGCCTATGTCCAGCAGTGGACGTCTTTCGGCTGAAATGATGATCAAGGAACTGGAACAATTCACCACCGGCGGTGGTTCCGGCTGACTCTAATGTAAATGTCTTCAAGGCTAGTGCAAATAGGCTATTAATAAACTAACGCGCTTTACCATCAAAGATTCATCTCATCACTGCTTTCCATCAGGCGGGATTGCGGTAAAGCGCTGGAACAAAAGGTGTGATGTGGTGGGAGTATGCAAACACAAACTCAAACACTCACCCCTTCTTCTATAACTGTGGCCTGAAACTAGATACAGAAAGAAGAAAATAGATGTATGTACTACAGAACACCACCTACTATGATTCTTCCACTACTAATACACCATACTCCCACACTGGTCGCGAGTACTACGCACCTGACCTTTATGAAGAACACCACTTATAACCTCTGCGTTTGTCCTTCTAAGACCTCTCCTCCTCAGTTAAATTTACACTCACACTTTCCTTGTATAATACTAACCTTTTACCCCTTCATTAAACCCACTCAACTCATTTAAGTATTATAGCAACTAGATTTTTTTTTTTACTTATTATAAACTACTGCTTATCCGCAATCCCGCCTGATGAAAAGCAGCGATGCAATGGTTGACGATAAAGCGCGCTAGTTAATTAAGAGCCTATTTACTTTAGCCTTGAAGACACTTAAATTGTAGTCAGACAGAAACGACCGCCACTGGCAAAGTAACAAGAAAAGAACAAAAAAAAAAAAGAAAAGAATAAAAAAGACAAGGCGAAACGCTTCGTCCGGATCGTAGTGGTGTTATCAACGAAAATGTGCATACTCTCCACATGCGTCGAACCACGTGGCATAATAATGGTTATACGGCATTATAATACTTACCTTCTGTACATTAGCGTATTCAGTCCAATCACAAGGTCTTTGATTGAATCATAGAAGACCTAGACAAACAGACTAAGATTTATTATTTACTAGCGGCCCGATACGTACATCGCTAAGTATAAAGTGAAATAAAAAAACAAATTTATTGGACCATCAAAATTATTTATTCAAACATAAAATATTTTTTTTAATTGCTAGCAATTTTAAAACTTGAACAAAAACATTTAGATTATTAAACAAACGACTGGGGGTACCAAATCTCTAACAGCCAACATAAAGTTGGCCATTTGAAAAACATGATTCCTCTAAATTCAGATCACTAACGTGAAATGTCTGCCCTTGGGCTTTGTTGATGGACATAACAAATGATAAATACACAGGATATTGTAATCGTTTGAACTCAAATGGCATATAAGTTGGGATCATTAGGATACGCGGTATCAAACAAGCTTCTCCTTTTGATTTATCAGTTAAGATTTTTAGCTTCCATTAATTTTTGCAATAAGTTTTTTACTGCCAATCTGGTGCCATTTCACAGTTTGGTGGATTATAAAATTATAAAGAAAGTGGCATTGATTTTTATATATACCTATAGATGAGATGATGATCCACCGTTCATTGAATTCATTTGTTATAAAAAATGTGATAAATGAAGAACCGCTCGACCATTTCTGTTCAAACTTCACATTAACTATCTAGTAATTAGTCAAAATAAAGCCTTAACATTTGATTTGGATAGGTGAATAAATGAAACAACCAAATTGGAAAAGTATCAATTTATTGTTTCCACACTCTGAATAGAATATATAGATAGTTGTTAATTTTGATGTGATTTTTTACATTGCGTAGAAGAAAACTTGTGAGAGAAAAGTTCAATAATAAAGTTGTTAATAAACTCTTTGGTATTTAAATTAAACCGAAATGAAATTATTTGTAAAAGATCCACTTTATGGAATGTGTTCAATTTTGGTCTTGTTGAACCAAAAGGCATTTAATATCAACTCACAGATGATAAAGTACAGTTATTAAACGTAAGGAATGGGAATGGACATTAATTTTAGACCAGATTGATTGAATGGCATGGCACGCTCTCAAAATCATTACAAATTAAAATATATTAATACATTAGAGTGGATTAATTTCGCATCTTACTCCAAAAATACCAACGGGCCTCACACAATGTACTACAATAAGACCAATTTTGTTACACTTGAAAGCTTTTAGGTTTTTACTCTTAGAGATATGAGAGTGTTGATTATGTGACACTGGATCTTTTGCTATCTCTATTTAGTGTATTAACTAATAAATAAACTATTATAATAAAACATTAAGAAACGCATGTTACTACTAAATTAACTTAGGTACTAACACAATTTAGTAAAAAAAAACACGAATATTATTAACTTAAAATGACTATCGTACATTAAGTATAATTTAAGCTATAGAAAAAGACACAATTTAGCATTCAAACACTATTTTAATGATTTCTTAAAAGTAGAATTGGTGAATTCAATCCATCAAAAGACAATGAATAATAACATCTATTGACGTGTTTGGCTTCAACCACCTTTAAATCTATACTTATATATAAAACTGAAGAGTTTGTTTGTTTGTTTGAACGCGCTAATGGCAGGGACTATTGGCCCGATTTAAAAAAATCGTTTTGCCTTGGATAGCCCATTAATCCAGGAAGGCTTCAGGGTATATAACATCATGCTGCGACCAATAGGAGTGGAGCATAACTAACTCCACGTGAACGAAGTCGCTGGCAGTCGCTAGTGATTTATAAATAGGCATTTGTGTTAGTCGATTACAAAAATAAAGCAGAATTTACTGATACTTACTTATGAAATTACAACATTTCTATAGTAACAGCCAAAGAAGGTTTTGAGGAAAACAACATAATGATAGTAAAACCACACCTCACTGATATTAAAATAACTCATACAGGGAATACATTGTTGCTATATTAACTTCTATAGAAGGAAACAACACGCTACAGTGAACCAACATAACGGTTATAATTATTTATGAAGTTGTCATGAACATTGAAGAAACCTATCACAACCTCAAGCTCGCTCCATAATTAATCATTACGAACCATAATTAATCATTATGATAGCAATGATGTAACAGATATTTATTAGGAAGAACCTGTAACGCAATATTTTGATACTCCCTGAACATACATACACATAAACGTATTACTACGTATGAATGTTTATATGTGCTCGGTGAGAATCTAAACATTGCATAACAAAAGTGGTGCCAGGTTGTGTTTTTCAAATTGATTGCCGCTATAAATATATATATGATACATTCCATTTTTAATTGTTTCTCTACATGAAGCAGTCGGCCTCAAGGTTTTTTAATGTCACAATAACAAATACCATTTCTGAAGAAATTGAAATACAATGTATGTAATTTCTTTGTTTATGCAAAACTTATTTAAATGTTATTTACAAGAAAAATATGGTGACTTACATGAGTGTAGATTATTTACAGCATTAGCTCTTTGGGTCCAAATTCACCTAAATCTATCAATTCCTATATATAACTTAAAGTCTATGAATTAATGAAAGCAGTGAAAAGGATTATTACAATTATTTATTAAAAAAGTAGTCTTATATTCAAGAAAATAGGCATATAATTAATATCTACTACCCTTCAACTCAGGTCACGTCATATTGTTAATAACTATGAAGATATATATAAATTATATTAAATATTTTGAACATAAAATTATAAATTACGTAATGAATTTAATCCTAACTTAAATAAATAGATAGGCAAGAGTACTAAAGTCTCAATGATGATACTTCGCAGAATCTAATTTAGTCGAAATGATCTAGAGCTGAACGCATAATGAAATGCATAATGAAATCACAGAATTATTTACAATTCAATTCATATGCTACAATATTGTTACAACCACTAGTAATAAATACGACGTTGTTGCTACTAGCATCTGACTAGATGAAGTCTTGTAATATTTGACCTCGTCTTGGGTCGGCGGCGAGTACGACGCCTCGTAAATTAAACGGTTCGGACACGGGAGCATCTCCGCTGGTATTTCGAGCAGCTTCCTCTTATATTCAATTTTAGTATCATCATTGTCTGTTTCCTGGTCTTGCATTGCGTCATCATAATGCTTCTCTTCCAATTCTTCTTCTTCGTAGTCAATGTCTTTTTTGAAAGAACCTTGAATAGTTTTTTGTGGTTTTTCAATTTTAGCAGTACCTATATTTGTTGTTTTTGTATCCATAATGCAGTTGAGCCGAGACAGCGAGGCTTTGACACGTTTGCTTTTTGTTTCGTTTCGGAGTTTGTGTAGCCAGGATAGGCGGCAGTCACAAGTTAGCTTGTTACCTGAGAAAAAAGGATACAAATTATTTAATATCTTAAGTTCTTCCCTTTGACTGTTTACCTGTCCATATGCACAAAAATACTTTGTTACGTATAAAAAAATCGTTAATATATAGACTACAGGCCCTACTGAAAATTGAAACCGACTAAATAGGTATTTCTAAATGTGTCCATTCATTATTCTGGCGAACCATGAAAGCCAATATACAATTTATAATTACTAACATACAAAAAGTAATATTATCAATCATCAACACAAATCCGCAGATTCCTAAAATCACAAACCCCATCTCACGAAACTAGGATCATCTCCACAATAAACAAGCCACGAAACCAAATTAACAGTGGACAAAGAGTATTAAATCATAGCTAACAGCAATGCTCGACCAGTGCGGAAAATATAACATGTAGCTCGCAGCAAAATATAGACGCCATTAAATTGTCACAGAGCACTTAAACACAGTATTTCAAGGCCTGATTCATTGTAGTTGAGGGTAGTAATGTCCCCGGATGGTTTAAGTATGTGGTAGACTGTGGCTTGCGTTTTTTGGGTTAGTTAGTACATTTGCCAGAAGATTGATGGGAGTTCCTAGTGCTTTACGAGATTATGCAGTGATGAGAATATTCATAAATTAGGTTTAGATTTGTATAGAGTGATTCCTTTAAAAGGCAAACATTTTTAATTTCATTTTCAAGGCGAAAAAACAGGTTACCTGATATGGAAATGACTCTTAAATAACTTAATATAAACAAAAGAATATCTAATAAAATAATAAGTGAAACAATACAATAAAAAATAGCATTTGTTACTCTTTTTCTACTCCACAAAATGCTAAACACCTACAAGTCACTAATAATACATCATGATAGCCAAAGAACCGTGACATAATACCCATGGCAGCTAATCGTGCGGTTAATTGAACCATTCCGGTTAATTTTCAACACGGATATATTACCCAACGGGTTACTGAAGGAGCATACATCAGTGCGGTCCGGTAATTAACCGGGCACACAGATGTTATTAATGATAGTTTTTTATCGCTTTATGGGCCGTTATAATGGTAGTTTATATTTTTATCGAATCTATGGTCGTATATCAACACATAAATCAAGTGAAATCAAAATATTTATATTGGTAGGTATTTATCTAATACAATATAATTATAAAAAAAATATTCCATTATCTCATTACGTGTGTGATTTAATTGTCTCCGGGTCCCGCTAACAAACTTTAATAGAAGGATTTGAAACAGGTCGAGTTATGACGTCATTCTCATTTGTTCTTATCGTGTCTTACATTACAAAAGCGTTGCGGAAACAAGGAACAAATTCGTATTTATCATAACAAAAGTCGGCTGTCACGATGTAATATCGACATTTGTTGGGATTATGCAAATTGTAAGAACAAAGATAAATGACGAACAAAGTTGACAAAATTTAACTCACCATCTAGGGAGATTAGCGCATAATTGGACTTCATGTTTTCCAAAATATTTTGAACTGCTTCTTGTTTCAACGTTTCTAAGTTATTGTTCCTCAAATCCAAAACATTCAACTTTTGAATATCATCGAGCACGCCGTCGTCTAATGTCCCCAACTTATTATCGGCCAAAGAAAGTTTTCGCAGCTGAGTCAATCCACCGAAACCCCTCTCGGATATAAATTCTATTTCGTTACCATCCAGGTAAAGTTCTTGAAGGCTCCAAAGTTCCGCGAACGCAAGGTCCCCTATCATCGTTAATTTATTGTTTCTCATATCCAACGTGATCAGATTAGACAGACCTTGGAAGTTCTCCCTAATGACAACTGTCAACTGATTGTTGTCGAGGTCCAATTTTATGAGATTGTTCAGATGCTTGAAACAACCGTCATGGAGAACGCTAATTATGTTCTTTGACAGATACAGCCTCTGCAAGTTGGGGAGGACGTAGAAGACGTCTCGTTTCAATTCAGATATCTGATTCTCCACTAAGCTGACGTTAGAGAGCATTATAAGATGGGCAAATGACATCTTTTCCAGTTTCGCTATTTTGTTCTTGGGCAGCGTTATCTCCCGGAGTGTGGTTGAGTTGGTGAATGCGAACGATGGTATACTGTAAATGTTGGCGTACTGTATATTGAGGTATTGTAATCGTTCCAGTCTAACGATCACTTTTGCGGGTATATACGTCAGTCCACCGTCAGCTCTGACGTTGAATGTTAACTTTTCTATTTTTGGTTGTGAATAAAAATTGGACCAGAACGGATCGTCTTCAGCTATACCCCCGTTGAATACCCAACAATCGGCCTTTGTGGCGGTTTTTATTTTTATGCTTTCGCAGTAACAATGAACTTTGGACCCTCGGTCCTGTATATCACAAATATTAACGTATTGTGAGTAAATCTTGTCGTTCTTCCATCGTCTTTTGTCGTTCTGTCGGCTCTCAGTAACATTTATTTCGACTGTCGCGAAGGCAATCATTAGGATCAGATATTTAAGGTCCATTTTTGTTCCTTTTCACATCGGAGCGATTTTTATCTGTAACAAAAGAGATGGTATTTAGTGAGTTTCTGTTGTTTTGTTTTCTTTTATAGTTAGCTGTATTTTATACATTAGTTAAGTCAGTGATGCTATTGTTGAAAGTTGGATAAGCTAGATGACGACAATTGCCCCTCGACAGTTACCTTTTATTCCAAGAAGTTAAGCCTTAATCCTACTGTAATATAATCATTCATCTACTATCCTACTAATCCTTGTAAATTAATAATGTGAAAATTGTCAGGACGGATGGATGTGTGTGACTCTTTCATGTCAAACTATTGAACGGATTTCGATGAATTGTAGTAACATAAATTATACATGGAAATAACACTAGGTAACTGTTATCTCAATATTCCCACGAAATCGACACAGGGCAGCAGGGCGCTGCTAGTAAGTAATACGAATAAATGTCTTTTTGACGTGACAACGTCTTAAATTAGGTTGCGGCTGGGAGTCACTTATGAAAAAGTGTAACGCTCGGTAACGTTACGATGAGTCACCGATGTTTTAGTAAACAAAATATATTTCTATAGTTAAAATTTGTGCAATTCTTATTTTCATTCAATTCCTTGTTCCTATTGTGCAATTTAATTATATTCATATCAATAAATATTCTACCGAGAAAAAGACGTTGTCACGTAAAATCTTCGCCCGTAAAACCGACTTTACAGGCAACCATTTTTTTTTTATTAATACCTTTAAGACGTTAGTAATTTATGTAAAAGCAATCAAACTGAACACTTACATAAATATATATTATTACCATTTACACATTTATCTGTGGCTGCCCATTATTTATATATTGCTACTTAACTGAGCAGTTTTTATTTGGGTAATAATTTATAAATTTCGATAAACAAATACAGATTCATAAAAGAAATTTAAGTATATAAGTGACAAGATTTGACCAATTAAAGAAGACGTTTACTCAAAAAATCAATTAATTTAATCATGACAGAAGATAACCGAATATTTCATCCTCATATTGTATATAAGAAGTTTTGACTGGTCGTAACCAGGTCAAAAGAAAGACAATTAGATTTTTACTTTGTTTGACGAGGTCAAACAAACTAACCTGCAGGGAATAAGAGGAGAGAGGGGATAACGCAACACTATTTACTGCTCCGCCAGAATCAAAATCAAAACCCCTCTTATTCCCACTCGGTCAATGAGGGCGAGTCTAACCTTCTACAATATTCTAGAAGTTTTCTTCAAAATCATTCGATACACATCCTTTTAGACATCAGCCGTACGCCGTCTGTCAACTGGACTACGCAACAAAAAGTTTACATATTTTACGAGTAATAAGTCGCCCGTATAGTAAGTTTATTTTCAAAGAAAGAATGAAGAAAAAAGAAAGAAAATACATTGTATAGCAAAGACTAAAAGATATTTATTTATTTATTTACACTTTGCTCATGTACTGTACAGAGGTGGACTTAATGCCTTAGACATTCTCTACCAGTCAACCACGGCTAGTGAAGAGATTAGATGGCAAATTCTTTAGTAGAAAAACATATAGGAAAAAGACGTACACAATACACCTAAAATAAACATACAACAAATAAAAATGAAATAAAAAGTAAATCCCGATATAAACAAACAAACACTGCTTTGACAAAAAAAGTGTTTACAATTACCCTGTAAAGTCAATGACTTTTTTAAAAGCCCACATGGTATCAAATTGAAGATGTTATTAAGTATCGGAGTTAATTACGTCTAATAATCTTTTAGGCGCGCCTGCATCCTGGCACGGAACTCATCAAGTTTAATTTATCAATTATTAAGACATTTTGTTTTATTAACAGTTGTCAGTTTTGTTTTTGGTGTTGCAATTTGTTCTATTTTTGTTTGTGTTTGTGCCCTACTGGTGTGCTTTGTACTTTAAATCCTCATGAATGTCCACCGCCCTGGTGTGGGCGACGGGGTCTGTCAGACTCTTACTGACTAAAAACCACCCCGATGTTCCATCTCACATCTACGCCGGGGGTTGCGAGAACGAACACTGCTTCCGCAACTCCTGATTCGTGCTGGCCCACGACCGTGGGCCTCCTCGGGTCGGGAGCGAGGTGTATGATTTCCCCGTGACGTCTACGAGAGCCGCGCGTGGAACACTTCGCGCCGCCACCTCCAGTCCTGATGTTTGGGGGGCGACAGATATCCCCGAATCTGTCGCCCTGGACCCGTTAGCCACTTGAACGTCCCGATGTGACAGCTGGGAATGCGTTGTACGTCCGAGCGCGGGGTCGGTATCAAGCCGCGCCAAGCGCTCGTAAAATCCTGGTTATTTTCTTCTTATTTTTTAGCAGAAGTCTATTTAATTACTAAATATGAAATATTTTTCCTGCAGGGATTATTTTGTCATATTTTAAGATATTATATCAGCAATGAGTAATCATTTCATCATCCACTTTAACACTGGTAAAGCCAACTTATCAGACATTGAATACAAAATATTTATACATTTTCATTGCATTTATACATTTTTAAAATTTTGTTGATTATTTTAATATGTAACACTAATAAGAGCTCGATAATAAAAAATATTTATTACTCTCATTTTAATCGCAGAACTCATTGTCACTGTACAAAACTGCACTCACCGTTTATAAACAAACTTTTTTTCCGATGTTAAGGAAGGCTGGAAGAGGACGTTATCCGCCCTCCGCCGACGCCCGATGCGCCTGCTGTGGGTAAATAAAGGTCTAACCCAAACTTTTCCCAACTATGTTGAGGTTAGCTTGCAGTCTAACCGGAAGAATCTGCGTACAAGTGCATACATGTAGTGACTGCCTAGTTTACAACTTAGTTACCTTGTTAAGACTAGTTGTCAGATTTTTATTGGACAGACTATAAATAGCACGCGCCCTCACGCCTCTAGCCGCCGCGGAAGACGCCCTGGTCGGGAAACAACATCGAAATAGCGGCCGCGGGGCGGCGGCTTAGGGGCGGCGAACGATGGGCAGCTCGCCACCCGGTAAGGACCAGGCCCAGGTTGACGGCGCGTTATGTTTCACGCGCATCTCTAAGGGATGTCAGCACATCGCGACGGAGTCCACGACGACCGATCCTTCCTGGACTAACGTTGCTGATTGATAAAAAAAGAAACCGTGACCCTGGCGCACAGGCAAGTGAACAAACACGGGTAGGTTTTAGTCAGTAAAAGTCTGACACTTCCTCTCCGCCCAGAACGGGAAAGGCCATTTGATGATATCCCATCCAGAACAAAAAAGGGGTAACACAATATTGCTTGGTAAGACTTTTTACCAGAATTTGGGGCTAGATGATGTCCATATCTGAGTACTGGAAAAAAATTATCGGAAACAACCATTGCCGACTTGATGGCAGACAAACACTCCAGGCCGTATCTGGAGCGGTTCTGCCTTAAAATAGCAAAAATGGCAATAGATAGAAATCGCACAAGGTAGCAGCACAGTCAGCAAGGTCGTCGACAAGAATTGTAATAGTAACAAATATGTAGAAATAGAATGATAAGAAGACATTGGGCCGATTCTGTTGTTTACAAACTAAACTGATTTTAAGTTATATGTATCTTTTTCTTTCCATTACTTTAAGAAAAAGACGTAAGATAAAATGTCAGTTTAGATCTGTCAAATTAGTGCGCTCCTGACGTAAACTAGCGTATTTTTAGTCGCCATGTTTATAATCGCGTCTAAAATGTCTATGGAGTTTCTGAATTTGACAGGATTAAACTGACATTTTATCTTCCGTCCTTTTCTTAACGAAATGAAAAAAAAAGGTGCACATAACTTAAAATTAGTTTAATTTGTGAATAACAGACACGGCGGCATTGTAGTATAATTATAGATATAAGAAAATGTAAGAATAATGATGTAAAAAATATGACAAAAAGAAAAGATAATAAAAGAGATAGAACAATAGAGACCTAATTCGACATATGAAGATTTAAATGTTGATATGTTAAACTTGTTGCAACAATGTTGAACAATAAAACAGAGACGGTTTCATTAACAGTCGATGAAGATGGTCTTGCAAGGTAATTTTATGAGTCAACATTGAAATCTTCGAATTTCGAGGTCTCTATTGTTCTAAAGGTGTGATATAATTATAGACGTGGAAAGTGGCGTGAAAGCAACCCGTAGAAAAAAAAAATGACAAGGCCAATGCCGTAAAAGAATAGTCGTGGAAAAAACTGAATTGGCAACAATAAAAAAGTAAACAAAAATTCTTGCCAAGCAAGAAGTAAAAGGACGGCGTCAAAAAAAAAATAATCATATCTGAGTTGAATGAAATCAATAATTAGAATTTATTTTTTTAATTAGGGATTTAAAATAAACCAATGGAATATATCTTACACGGTCTATGGTAAATAATGAACAACGTCTCAAAAAAGCTGGAATCTGCAACCAATTCTTTGACTATTTTAGCCATAACACACATCATTAACATCCTAATAATATCACTAAAAATAACTAATAAAAAAGAATTCTACTCTGCACAAATAATCAGCACCCCTTCTCGTCTATAAGCCAACTCTGCGATGCAGAGCAAGCAAGGGGTAACATGTAACGTATCCTATGATCACTGAAAGCCTTCCTTTTGAGCTCTTGAGCCAGTTCTCCCCTAAGCAGGGTGCCCTCAATACAAACCCTTTAGACCCCAATCTGAAACGATCATATGGAGTGTTCCCATATTGTTTCCCTTTGAAGTAACAGGAATAATGGCGGTTGAAACTATGCTGATGTGGCTGTATATTGTTCATTATCTTCTATGTTAGTTAATTGAATTAATCACAGATAATTGAGTGTATTCTTTCGACAGCCTCCGTAGCGTAGCGGTAGCAAACACGGCCGTTGCGCAAGGAGGCGCGGTTTCGATTCTCGCACAGTGCAAATATTTATATGCATGGATATGAATATTTGTACTGGTCTGGTCGTGCCTCGGAAAGCACGTTAAGCCGCTGGTCCCGGTTGCCATACGAACATCTATTGGCATTCATTACAGGTTGTTGGAGCAAAAGTCTAACAATTGGTCTCACTGCAATGCTTAGATATCGCCTTCGGGTTATGGAGGTCAGACGGCAGTCGCTTCGCGGAAAATATCGAAGTTTAGCCAAAATCAGCAGTTAGACTGGTAAAGCGGACCCCAGACTCCAAAGCTGCGGATGCGACTGGGATTAACGCTGAGATAATGATGACGATGATGATGAATTGGGTGTATTCTTCCGACAGTGAAGGCAAGAAAGTGAGCCCTTTCTTGCCTTCACTGTCGGTAGAATCCTAGTGAATCCTAAACCTAGTGTGGGAGACGTTACAATTGTACAGTTAACTAATGAATGTACAATTTCTTAAGCAGTTCTTGTATCATAAGATGTTGAGATTATACGTTACTAACTGGACCGGCATAAGCCTTGATCCCGTAACAACATCGCTATAAAAAGTATTCCATATGCCTAATTATAAAATATCTGTGTGCCAAATTTCATCCAAGTCTGTTGAATAGTTTTTGCATGCAAGAGGAAAAACCCAACATCGAACCTTCCATACTCAAAACTTTCGTATTTATAGTTTTAGTAAGATTTATTCATAAATTTCCGTTACAGTATTTATATTTTAAAGGAAAATGGATGGACGCATTAGGGTAATTTCATTTTATTATTTTTCTTAATTATAATAAAGGCCTTTCCTCTCCCTTTGAATTTCACCATTACAGTCTTTTTTTCTTTGATCCTTTCATGTTTATTATTTGGTATTTATTTTGGTAAGTATAATAAACTTCATGTATGTAGTTATTGTATTAAGTAAATTGTACACCGCAGACTACATACAGCAATTGTATCTCCTTCCCCTTTTTGATCCATCCAATGGTTTTGAAGTTTAAGAAGATTTCTCTTACAATAAGACCGCCCAATAATGTCTATATTTTTATGTGTAATTTCTATGTTGTATCGATGTAATAAAGCGTCTCATTTTTATATGAAAAAAACTATCTAATCATGTTGACAATGTCTGAAAAGTGCACATACACTGTCAGTTCCATTTTCAAAAAAAAAAAGACATTTACGGACACATTATTTCGAAACTAAAACCTCTCTCTAGTGGCCAAGCTTAATATTTTCCCATTAAATATTATTGAAAATGAGCGTGACTTCCACACATTATATTGCCAACGAAACAATCGAAAAGTGTAGTAGATCGATATTACTCCATGTTACCTTGAGAATATTATCATAAGAATTAATTGGCGGCCACATTGTGTGACAGTGTTTCAAATAATCATTGGAAAATTTCGTTATGTCACTGTACATGTTTATATTATAAATACGCTAACGTAAGAGGTCCTGTTGTTCTGGTCGCAGCTTTGATTCGGAAGAGTAGGTTACCAAAACCGTGGTTTTTTTTTTTCGAATATTAGACGCACGTGATAGCCGATCGGCACAACCGAATTATAGCCATTTCACTCACCTAGTATACAGGGTTTTTCATTAAGAGCGCTCGACCATTGAAATGAAATGAAACAATCTGTTTAAGTGATATTACCACAATTTCTATTACATTTTAAAGAATATTCAATGACATTATGTGTGGAAAATAAAATCAGCCAAATGGCCACCGCGACTCCGCTGTAGATGGTGTATTCTGGTGAACCAATTTTGAAGGACGTCTTCGCATAAATGGGGCTCAATTTCACGAAGAACGCGAGTTATGTTGGCCTTTAGGGCAGCAATTGACTGTGGTTTATCTGCATACACTAAAGATTTCACGTAGCCCCACAGAAAAACGCTCGGAACGTTAGGCGAATAGAGCAGTGATTTTGATAATAAATTTTAATAATTTCTACGCGTTGTTGAAGCGTGTAGCGTTCCATGGTGAAATGTCACGACTAAATATGTATTCATGCCAAATTTGACAGCTATTATATTATTGATAATTTGATTTAAATTACGAAGATGGCCGCTATGCGCTGTCAAAGTTCGAGGGTCCCTATTGAAAAACCCACTACCTCTTCCATATTTTACAGTAACGGGGATCAAAGATCCTGTAAATGTTTGAAATTAATTTATGAGTAAATTTTACGTTTTTTTACAGATTAGTATACAATAACAGTAACCAAATGCAGTGTTTAATGGGTTCGATGCACGAGTAGAGACGCTAATAAATAATAAAGCGCACTACTCAGCCCGCCGACACAACCTTATGTTGAAAGGTGCATGTTGGCAAACTTCGCACGCGCGTGTTGCCCGTGACACGTTGACGGCTAGCCGGCGGTTAGCATATGCAAGCGCTCAGTTGCTCGGCGACATTTCAGCGGTAGTGATCTGCTAGTATTTTAACTGCCAAATGAGTTTCTGATGTCGAGCCGCCGATATGCCGCCGGCAAAGTTTTACGACTTGCATTGACTGAAGCTGCCAACCTAGCCCGCCGGCAAAATGTTACCGACATAACGCCGGGCCGGCTTTGGTGAATAGTGAGCTTAAGGATATGTAATAAATTTAGTTTGAAATTGTTTGTTGATGTGTCAATTTACATTAAATGCTTTAGGCCAGCTTCAAATGTCGAATCAAATGTACCGAGCTGGAGGTATGTGTAACATCGCTTACCATGAAGGATGGGAAAACACCACGAAAGAGAGAGAGGAGGTGACTGACAAATAAGGAAATGTAGGAAAATATAATTATGTTTCGTTTTCATCTATCATTATAAGAATATAGTGATAGATGAAATGATAGGTGAAAAGTACGCCCCAAAGAGCCACAGTTATGGTTTTCGAAAAAAACAAATATTATATTTGATATTTATATTTTGACGTAATAATTTTTAGACTGTATTTAATAATGAAACTGACTCTTACATACTACAGTGTATATAACAGTTGGTTCATGAGACTCCGCTGTCCGTCTGTCCGTCCGTCTGCCACCAGGCTGTATCTCATGAACCGTGATAGCTAGACAGTTGAAATTTTCAGAAATTGTGTATTTCTGTTGCCTCTATAAGAACAAATACTAAAAATAAAATATTCCGCCTTCTGGTATATTTGTTTTTTACCAGGGGTCGAATCAAAAATCGTGTGCTGATTTTAGAGTTACATTTTGTGCGTCGATGATCCTGTTACCCTATAAACGTATAACCAGGTTGACGTATCTCAACCTACCCCTTTGAGTATTATAGACGTAATGTTACATAGTATTACATCAACTAAAACTTAAGCTTCCAGCTGCACTAAAGTCACTAACAGAAGTCCTGCTAAATGTCAATTAAGCGTAACGCGAGCAAGCTTACGTTCAAAATGTTGACCATTAAATTTCATTTAGTGCACTAACGACCTCTATTATAAAGCATACGGGACTAGTTTATGACTAAGAGTCGGCACAAACCGTGGGACGGATTTATGTTCATAATTAACATGTGGAACATTGTTGGAAGTTGCTAGATGCGACTAGGATGCATTGTCCGGAGTCAAGGCACAGCCTACGTAACATTAGATTATTTCCCAAGGGATAAGAGGTAGACATAAATAAAAAGAGAAATATTAACAATATTGTTCTTATTATTATTATTTATTTTTTTCATAATAATGTTCATAAAGGCTTGTTCTTGGGTAATATTGCATAGTGCATACAGGGAATATCTACTACCGACAAAGTTGGTAGCGAGGTTGACTGCTTTAATAACTCAGTCATCAAAGTTGATAGCGAGGTTAGCTGCTTTAGTAAGCCAGTCAACAAAATTAGTAGCGAGGTTGGCTGCTTTAGTAAGCCAGTCACCAAAGTTGGTAGCAAGGTTGGCTTCTTTAGTAAGCCAGTCAACAAAATTAGTAGCGAAATTGGCTGCTTTAGTAAGCCAGTCACCAAATTTGGTAGCGAGGATGGCTGCTTTAGTAAGCCAGTCAGCAAAGTTGGTAGCGAGGTTGGCTGCTTTATTAAGTTTATCACCAACATTAATCGCTGCATCAGCTGCTGTAGGGATTACGTAATATGTACCTGGGATTGGTGCTCGACAGCCGGTGGGAATTCGGACCCCACTTCCGGCGGCTGGCGCCTAAGCTGATGGGTGCAGCAGGCGCGCTGTCAACGTTGCTTCCCAACATGGGGGGCCCGAGCGCCGCCTGTAGGCGGTTGTACGTAGGAATCGTGCGGTCCATGGCCCTGTATGGGGCCCCTGTGTGGGCGATGGACCTGACGGCCGGAACACTCGCCATTCTGCGCAAGCCGCAGAGGGCGATGGCCGTCAGGGTCGTCCGCGGGTATCGCACGATATCCTACGAGGCGGCTTGCGTCCTGGCCGGATCCCCGCCCTGGGACCTAGAGGCGAAAGTACTCGCGTCATTATACCGATGGCGCGAGGAAGAGCGGACACGGGGCTCCAGTCCGGTGCAGCGGCAGATTGAGCTGCGCCGAGAGGAGCTCCATCAGGTCCTGGTGGTGGACTGGCGGCAGAGGCTCATGCGCCCTACCGCCGGCCTCGCTACCGTCGAGGCGATCCGGCCAGTACTCGACGACTGGCTCGGGAGGAGGCACGGCTCCCTGTCTTTCAGGGTGACGCAGGTGCTGTCGGGGCACGGCTGCTTCGGCAAGTACCTGCATCGCTTAGGCAGGGAGCCGGACGCTCGGTGCCACCACTGCGTCCAATGCGGGGAGGACACGGCGCAGCACACGCTCTCCGAGTGTGTAGCTTGGGAGGAGCAGCGCCGTGTCCTCACAAATGAAGTAGGAGGCGACCTGACGCTGCCGGCAGTAGTGCGGAGGATGGTCGGCAGCTCAGAGTCGTGGGACGCGGTGGTGTCCTTCTGCGAGGACGTGATGTCGCAGAAGGAAGCTGCGGAACGGGAAAGGGAGATATCAACTTCCTTCCCGGGCCGCAGAAGACGCACCGGGCGCCGAAGAAGGGCGGATAACGCCCTCTTCCGCCCCCCATGAATGGGTCCAGGGGCGAGGGACATGGGGAAGTCCCCGCCCCCCTATTGATGGACCCCGAGGTGAAGGCGCGCGCGAGTGTCGGCGCGCGCCTTTGAGGTGATGCACGGGGTAGTTTAACACCCGACTTCCCCGTGCAGGAGAGGAGGCCCGGACAGACCGGGCCAGCACGAGGGTGGGGCCGTGGAAGAATTTAGACTCCCGCGGCCCCACGTGCGCTCGTGATAGAAGACACACCGGGGTGGTTTTAGTCAGTAAAAGTCTGACATACCCCGTCGCCCACCCCAGGGCGGCGGGCATCCTATGAGGATTTCCACCCCGGAAAAAAAAAAAAAAAAAAAAAAAAAAAAAAAAAGGGATTACGTAATATACCTACTATTGCTTTGGGATAGGACACTTAATATGATTTCCTAAGTGCACTGTTAGTGGCTCGCTTTATATACTGATATGCGCTGGTGATTGCTATAAAGAAATGAGTTCATCATAGCCAAGTACTCGTCTTAAAGTCCTACAAGTCTTAAAATTTGACGCTTATCTCTTCCAGAAACTTAAATTCTTGTTAAAAAGATAATTGAGCTAGTGCACTGTGCATACGACCACCTACGTGTGTAAACAGCCTTTTGACTAACAGACTATGTAACTGGGGACCCCGGCCCCTGGGATCATCGCCTAATAAATTTATAGCGCTACTTATCACGAACAAACAAGCTATTATCAACCTTAGCAAAATAAAATAGAGTTCCTTTTGCAGTGTTCGTTTTTGTAATATTTTATAAGTTGCTTGTATGAAGGTGTAGTAGTTGGATTAGTATGTGTATGATCATGTTTATTATTTAGGGGCGGATTTTTCGTAGCTCAGGAAAATGGCGGAGATAGTACGACTTTCGGGGAATTAGGAGTTTATTGCACTGTGGGTTAGAATTATGACACACTGTAGTATAAGATTCAGTAATTTTATGATTTACGGGCGGTCCTCGAGGTGATATGAGCAATATACTGATTTTAAACGACAAAAATGTAGCTGTGAAGGGTTGCAATTACGTCTTGTGTAATAAACTACGTTATAAATGCACTGATTTTTCCCGAAAGATAAACTGAGTTATAGGTTATGTGTTATCTTTTACGATATACTTACGGGCCAGTCGTTGACTTTTCGTACCTTTCCCTAGCTATAAAAATAGTAATATTATTGCACTGATTTTTCACGAAAGACGAACTGAGGTATGGGTTATGTGACGTCATGTGTTATCTTTTAGGATATACTTACGGGCCAGTCGTTGACTTTTCGTACCTTTCCCTAGCTGTAAAAATACTTATATTAGGTATTGCAGTGATTTTTCACGAAAGAAAAACTGAGTTATGGGTTATGTGACGTCATATGTTATCTTTTACGATATACTTACGGGCCAGTCGTTGACTTTCCCTAGCTGTAAAAATACTTATATACTCGTATTTTAAAAACTTGCTCTGCTACGTTTTTGCGTGACATACACGAACACAAATAGGATTTTATGGAATTTTTTCTGCGTAACTCACGCAATGTAAAAAAAAAATATTTTTCTAAAATAAAAATAGACTACGTTAACTCCATCGTTAATATGAGTGACCAGCCATTTAACAAAAAGGTTTCAATTTGATTTTTTTTTAAGTTACGGACATAGGCGACCATTCTCTTATTTACTATTTTCAACTTAACTACACGACGACTAAGACGTCACGTGTCACCGGTTCGATTCATGGTGAAGGAAATCATCGTGAGGAAACCGACATGTCCTAGAAGAAAAAAAAATATATATAGTAGTAGATTATGGCCCACTCCCTCTCACCTAGGGGAGGTCTGTGTCCCAACAGTGGGAGCATTATAGGCTTATTATATTATTTTTTATTTTTTTTAAATAAATTATAAACTAGCGCTTGACCGTAATCCCGCCTGATGGTAAGCAGTGACGCAATATTCACTCTATTCACTCTAGCCTTGATGACACTCTAATTGTAGTGTGACGGCAACACCGCCGCTTACAAATTGTTCCAGTCCCTCGATGTACGCAGTATAAAGGAGGAGGCGAAACGTTTCGTTCGGATCGTAGTGGTGTTAACAACGTAAGGGTGGAAACTCGCCGTATGACGGGTCGTCCGATCGTGGAATAGAGATTTGGGAATTAAATCATGCAATTCCCTCGGACACTCCCCAAAATACATGCTATAGAACACCGAAAGGCTAGCTACTCTACGCCTGTGCTCTAGGCTTTGGAGACCGTCTCGAGTTAAATCAGGGTCACCAATCAGCCTCTTCGCACACCTCTCCACTGAATCCAAAGTGGCCAGGTGACACTAGCAGCACCAGCCCAAATGTGGCTGCAGTACTCCACACACGAACGGACCTGTGCTTTGTACAACGTTAGAAGCTGCCCCGGTGTGAAGTACTGCCGGACCTATGCGATAACGCCAAATTTCCTGGCCACCTTGGCCTTGGACTCAATGAACCGCCCAAAGTTTAGATCAATCTCCCTTTGGCGCAGCATCGTTGGTCGTGTTGTTGGGTTTAATATTGCATCACCTCGTTCAACTGCCGTCTTCCTTCATATTCGCTCAGTTTTTCTGAGTGAATAGGCTCTTAATAAACTAGCGCGCTTTATCATCAACGATCGCATCACTGCTTACCATCAGGCGGGATTGCGGTCAAGCGCAAGTTTATAATTATTAAAAAAAAAAGGAGCCAAGGTGAACGGGCTCCTTTTGGCGGTGAAAAAACACGCCCGTGTTTTTATTATTTATATACTTTAATCAAACTATATTATAAAGTATCTTTATTTGACAGAACTCAACTTATATTTATCTTCTTACCGAAATAACAAAGATGCTCTGAACTAAAACATAGTCTAGTCTGTGAATAAAGAAATTGGTGTTACTTTTATTTTATTTATATTCACAGGTATCCATTGAAAGGTCTGAATTTATGAGCCCGACCTTAGCTAGGGTTTAGAATAGGCCTTGGGGTTTTGAAATCTAATACTACAATCTTCCCATATCTCTTTTATAAATATCATAAAAATAATAACGTTTGTAACACTGTTCAATAAACAGTGATCTTTATTCTCATCTTATTAAGGCTGAGCCCGAGGCCCGCACGGAACAAATCGCACTTTTAGAACAATAGAGACCTAATTCGAAATTTGAAGATTTCAATGTTGACTCATACGATTACCTTGCAAGACCATCTTCATCGACTGTTAATAAAACAGAGACGGTTGTTCAGGAAAAGGATGAGTCCTTTTCCTGAACAACCGTCTCTGTTTTATTGTACAACACTGTTGCAAAAAGTTCAACATATCAACATTGAAATATTCAAATTTCGAATTAGGTCTCTATTGTTCTAAAGGTGCGAAATATTTGTATGGCCTACAAGTAATTGTTCCAGGTCTGGCTGTTTGCGTATGTGAGTTTATATGTTTGCAAACCCACCCACGATACAGGAGAAATTCGTAGTGTGGGACAACAAAAATACAAAAAAAAATTAGGTTGCTGTCATTCAGAAATCTATTAAAGTCATTGTGATTTCCATTACAATAAGGTAGTCAGAAGTCCGACAACCAGTCTATCAAGGGGTATGTTGTCCCCTAGTAACTGGGTTGTGGAGGTTAGATAAATAGTCGCTCCATATAAAATACTGATATTCATCTGAACGAGCAGGGTAATTGCGTAACGCATTATCAGTAGCAAAGGGTTTCATTTTGACAGTTCAACAACATTCATTGCGTTATTTACGTTGTTGAGCAGATACATTTTCGAACATATGGAGCAATGGAATAGCAATAAGCTTCAAAATGATTCCGACTGATAGTAATGGTGTGTTACGCTATTAGGGTGCTTATTAGACTTAAATGCGACCCCAACGTAGTCTAGAAAATTTTAGGCAGATGTTGATACCGATTAAAATAAGATTGCTATTGTCAGCATCAAAATATGTAACTTTAAACTAATTTTATTTTAATTTTTCTATTATCATTCATCGGCTTCCCGCGACCTTCACCAGGTCATCGGTCTACCTTGTTGGGGGCCTCCCTACGCTGCGTCTTCCGGTACGTGGCCGCCACTCCAGAACTTTACTGCCGCATCGGCCATCGGTTCAACGAGCAATGTGCCCTGCCCACTGTTACTTAATTTTAGCGACTCGAAGATCATCATTATCGCTGATAAATATAATACCGCTCTGTTTACGCCCTTTAATATCAATTAAAGAAAAATCCTCATGGTACTTTTTAAATCCATGAAGATCTCAAAATCAATACAGTGAAACAGGACATTGCTAAATATAGTAAAGCATATCAAGCTTGATTATCAACTCAGGTCAGTGAACTAGTTTCTAAACTTCAGGGCACAGGAAGTGTATCACACAACCGATTAAAGCGGCATGATGTCCCTATGCTAGTAGCTAGATTTGATCAAAGGACTAAATATTGAGTTCTTTATGCCATGATTGACATAATCGCAATTTTGTAGAAACTGACTGGCTTATTGTGTCAACACAGATCGCCAGGTTAAAAAAAAAAATAGTTTACTGTTAACTTAGCAGGTATCCACTGCACACACTGTACTAAGCTTTGATTATGTAACAATCACAGTAACTGCCAACAATGCACAGACACACAAACAAATTGAGTCGTCGAATTAACTTTATAATTGATGAGAGCTCCGGTGTGTGCTAAGTGGCTATATAGCTACACGACTAGCCAAAGATCTTTACCCGTCTAAGTGTCTGTTGCGTAAAACATTGTTATGCATACAATAAACAAAAGAAAGTCGCTTACGTAGAAGCCTAACTAATTAGTTTTATGGGTCCTGTATGAACCCGACCTTTCCAGACCGGACCAGGCTCGAGTCGACGGCGTTGTGTGTTTCACGGCCGCCTCAAAGAGATGTCAGCACATTGCGACGGGTCTACGAGGACTGATGCCTCCTGGGCCAGGGTTGCGGGTTGGTTAAAAAAGAAACCGTGTCCCTAGCGCACAGGCAAGTGAAGAAACACGGGTTGGTTTTGTCAGTAAAGTCTGACAGACCCCGTCGCCCGTCCCAGGGTGGCGAACATCCATGAGGATTTTCCACCCCGGAAACAAAAAGAAGGGTTGAGGGTAGGTTAAAGAAGAAACCGTGGCCCTGGCGCCCAGGCAAGTGGAGGAACACGGGTGGGTTTTAGTCAGTAAAGTCTGACACTTCCCTTCCGCTCGGCCCAGAGCCCGCTCTGGGCCGAGCGGAAGGGAAGTGTCAGACGTCATTTGATGATTTTCCATCAAAAATAAAAAAACGATCAAAGGATTAAAATTAAAATCAAAAGTTATTTATTCAGATTAGACTGAGAATCGATACTTTTTGAACGGCAATATTACATAAGACAGTCCCCCAAAACGCCCTAAAAGAAGAAGAAGTAACGGAACAAACGCCCCCGCATTACAACTGTCTGTTCATTTACAAAAATACATGACTTTATACAATATTATGTATAGTGATGAACACAAGGAAATACAACAACAATGAAATTATTTACCATATGCCAGCTATCACGCCAATATTCCAGCAAAGCAACACAAACGAGATTACACTCGGTTCCCCATTATTAAGCCTACACCGTCTGTTTGACTGGAACGGTTATTAAGGTAAAGCCCATTGCCTTAAAAACTGTGATAGTTAGCCAGTTGAAATTTTCACAGACCACGTGGTACTATGGCCGCTATCAAGGTAAATAATAAACCTCTAACCATGTTATTTTTAATACGATTTTGTCAAGCTCTACAAAAATATTTTTCTAAAACTTCTGTTCTTGCCCTTGACATCTTAAACAGAAATATTAATTAACGTGAAACTTGGTCTGTTTATAATGCTTACTTTTTAAATAAACCACAAAAAATAGCAACGGAAGGTTACATTCCAATTTTGATGCACTGAGCTCAACAAACACCTTTTTGTGGGACTTCGACTCACACTTGTCCAATTTGGGTTTTTGATAGCAGCCAATATATGTCTATGTAAATATTTCTGAGTCACCCAGAAGCCTCCGTACCGTCACAAATCTGGCAATTCCATATATTCAATTCCCAAAACGAGTCAAACCCGAAGCTGTCCGGAATGAATCGAAAGATTCGTTCTTTTTAAAACCTCGCTTCAATTTAACCCTGCCATGCTAACTGCTTTACGGCTTAAAACTGAGTGGAGTTTCTTTTTGGCCAGTAATGCGAGGCGCTCGTGCAATATTCGCTTGTTTTTTCACAAAATAATTTGCTACATTTAAACTAAATCTCCTGCTTTTACCGGAGAGGATGAAAAAGGTTTTATCGTTACAGTGTTTCCACGAAGAGAACACATTAACATTTGGTATGTATACTTTTTAGGGTTGCGTAGCCAAATGGCAAAAAACGGAACCCTTATAAATTCGTCATGTCTGTCTGTCCGTCTGTCCGTCCGTCCGTCCGTATGTCACAGCCATTTTTTTCCGAAACTATAAGAGCTATACTAATGAAACTTGGTAGGTAGATGTATTCTGTGAACCGCATTATGATTTTGTTGCAAAAAAAAATAACAATAATAATAAATATTGGGGGCTCACCATACTTAGAACTGAAACTCATTTTTTTTTTCATCAAACACATACGTATGGATATCTATGGATAGGTCTTCAAAATGATATCGAGGTTTCTAAAATATTTTTTTTCTATAACGAATAGTTTGCGCGACAGACGCTTCCAAAGTGGAAAAAAGTAGCCCCCTCCCCCTCTAACTTCTAAAATAAGAAAATGAAAAATCTAAAAAGAAACAAATGATGTACATTACTATAAAAACTACCAACGAAAATTGTTTTGAACGAGATCTAGTAAGTAGTTTTTTTTTAATTCCTCGTAAATCGTAAACCGCTTATTACCGCGTAATCTTTTATACAAATAATAACAAATATCTCGTGGTTTTTATTAATTTACCAGTTAATCTACAGTCCAATATACTATACATCGAAGTCCGTTTTGCTTCAGTCTTTCTCCCATATATTCATTTACACATTCTACCCGCACTTTTCCTTTAATAGAAATATGAATACTGCCATTTTCTAAACTGCCTAACAGTATAACTGTTTATACATAATGGGCTGCGTCCCAGTTAAAACTATGCTTGCTATAAAATACTGTTTTTAGTAACTTATTCGTAGTACAAACTTCGTTGAACACGGAACGTATCAGGCCGGCAAAAAAGTTGGGCTGCATTAAATGTGGGTTCTGCAGTGTTGTTTTTATTACGCCAGTTAGGCTTGTGAAATCACATATGACATAGTTTTGTAAGATTTATTTACTTATTTTATGTACACGCAAATGTAAACAGGCAAGAAAAACAGATCAAAAAAGTCCATATGTGATGCTTATTTTATAAGAAATCTCATCGAGCATACGTACTAAATATAGATATTCCATACAAAATGTAGATAGCGTGTGAAAATGTAAAGGAGACATTAAATATTACATAAAATCAAAATAATTCTTAAAAACAACAACAACATAAAAATATTTACTGCTAAAATAAATATCAATAGAACCGCAATAATTATAAAATACTCAAAATAAATTAAATTTATAAACAACTAGACAACACATAACATCCTTCTCTGTATGAGAGGAGACCTGCGCCCAGCAGTGGGACGATAAAAAAAAGGTTGATGATGATGATAATCTTATTCTAAAAATTGCAACAGATATTTTAATAGATAATAATATAAGCCTTTATTCAGACATAATATTTACAAAGAAAAGTAACTTATGCTAGTGAGTTTGATGAGTCATTGACACCGATTCACCGACAATTTGGTATGTTTGCCCTTTGGCAAAGGCCTCCTCCATTTCTTTCCATTCTATTCAGTTTAAAGCTTTTCTAGTCCATGCTTTCCCTGCAGTTGCTTTTAATTCGTTTTCCCTTAATTGGAATAGATAGACGATATCTAATGTTGGCAGAAAAAATGGTAGTCATTATAGCAGACCATTAATGCATCTACAATAACAAAGCGGTTTGCGCAGAGGCTGAGTAATCGACTGCTGTGCTACGTGTCGCGGGTTCGATTCCCGCACGGAACAAATATTTGCATGGCCCGCATACAGGTAGTTGTCCCGGGTCTGGCTGTAGTGATGTGTACGTCAGTTTCAATGTTTGTAAACGGACCCATAAAACAGGAGTAATTTCTAGTGACAGCAACGTTTTAAAAGAAAACAAAATATGTAATATTCTCTTATAATAATTGGAGTCTCTTATATGTTTGGCAACAAAACCTGGGTAAGGCAGCGATAATTTTATTGAAAAAGCTAGCTTTTCACATAATTTTAGGTAAAACACATCATTTTCTCATTTTTGATAATCCTGGTTATAAACTATCTATGTGCCAAGTTTCATCTAAATCCGATCAGTCGTTTGAGCCTGAAGATAAGATCAAACGCACAAATACACGCATAATACATTTTTTTTTAATAATTATAAACTAGCGCTTGACCGCTATCCCGCCTGATGGTAAGCAGTGATGCGATCGTTGATGGTAAAGCGCGCTAGTTTATAAATAGCCTATTCACTCAGAAAAACTGAGCGAATAGGAAGGAAGACGGCAGTTGAGCGAGGTGATGCAATGTTAAACCCAACAACACGACCAACGATGCTGCGCCAAAGGGAGATTGATCTGAAGACCCTCCACGACCAAACTCCCAACACAACAACATTAAGCGCATCGTACCCGGCACACATCGCAACACAACTGCTCAGACCCGTCCTTCGTACGGCATCTACATAAATATTAATTAATATTTGTTTGACGAAATGTTAACTCTTATAATTTTTGAATCACATTTAAATGAAATATTTTTTCCGTAATTGTCTAAGTAACTTGAGAATAACAACAGAACTTGAACAATTTTATCATTGAAATACAAAGAAAAGTTCAGATCAAACGAACTTGTACTTCACCTTATTTATTCAACGTAATTTACTGAAAATAAATCCTACATTATTCACTTATTTCGGAACATTTATTTCCCACACGAAACTAGAGCTTCACCTTGAACTTATTTTCGGCTAATTAAGAGTAAATATATTCTCATCTTACTCCAATTTATTATGTAAATAAATAGTATATCACTTTGATTATAGGGCAAAGGTCATCCCTAATTAAGAGCGGCTACACACGCAAAACGGTGGAGTCGGAACTGGCCGCAAAACACAAAATCCGGCCGTCAATTCACGAGTGCCCAGCTTTAGTTAAATGTTTGATTTCAAAATTTTACGTTTGGATTTCTATTTCGGTTAAAACGTTAATCCTTATGTGAAATCAAGAGTTATTATTTCCATCCCTCTTTGGGGCCATTTTGTTTTACTAAAGGCAATTAATTACGGTATTTAGAATGAGCCCGTTGATTTCTGTTAGTAGGGGTATTAATTATTTCAAGGGTAGTTGTCCGCTGGCTTTGGTATCGGAGTGGTGATTGAGAGGGAGTATCTTCAAATCTCATTCGGTGCGAATTGTCGCTAACTTTCAAGCATTAAGAGTAGTTTGGAGGGTTGAGAGGATCAGCATTAGATATAAAATATGTATATGTACCTTTTTATCATTCCACTGCTGAGCATAGGTCTCCTTTTTTTTAATAATTATAAACTAGCGCTTGACCGCAATCCCGCCTGATAGTAAGCAGTGATGCGATCGTTAATGGTAAAGCGCACTAGTTTATTAAGAGTCTATTCACTCAGACAAACTGAGCAAATAGGAAGGAAGACGGCAGTTGAGCGAGGTGATGCAATGTTAAACCCAACAACACGACCAACGATGCTACGCCAAAGTAAGATTGATCTGAAGACCCTCCACGGCCAAACTCCCAACACAACAACATTTGGCGTATCGTACCCGGCACACATCGCAACACAACTGCTCAGACCCGTCCTCCGTACGGCTTCACCAGACATCATGCTGGAACACGACAAACAGCTTGGCAGCAAGACTTTGTCTGGTGGGTAGTAACTTCTGCCGGCGGCCGATGTTATTTATTTATTTGTTTATTAAAACTTTATGCACAAAGAAAAACATTGAACAATGGCGGACTTAATGCCCTAGGCATTTTCTACCAGTCTACCTTAAGGTGATGCAGACAAAACATGGTAGGTGCAACAATATGTAATATGTGTGTTATGGCCTACCACCGAGGAAAATCCTCTCGTACAAAGAAGGATTGAGCGTAAAGTACATATAATTTTATAAAAGTTACATTAGTACTTGCCTGACCTGGAATCGAACCCGCACACTCATACTTGAGAGCCTGGTGTTTTAGCCAGTAGGCCAACACGACTAAAAGGTTGATGATGATGTATATGTGTTTAGTAAATAATAAACCTTAACAATGTAAAAAATAAGCTTATATTATTCTGTGCCTAGATACTCGATCAGTACTTTAAAATTTGAACAGGAGTTTATTTTTAATTTATATAATAATGTTCCCAATACTGGGATACAACCCTGCCCTTTTATAAGAGAGAATGGGCCATATTATACCACTAGGCCTAGTGCGGGTTGAGTTTTAACCAAAATATAAGTCATTAATACCACAACAGTCACAATAACAATCTCATTTAAAATCCATCAAGTAAAAATGGATAATGTTGACTAATGTTGAGAACACTCTGAGAAATGGACACTGAGTCGTTCATAATATGCACCGTATCCCATCCACATACAAACTATACATTTTTCACTCTGAAAGAAAAGGCTGCAGGAACAAAACAAGCTTATCTATTCACTTGCCATCGAACTAACAATTTGCCGTACAAATACGATTCGTGGCCAAAATTATCCACATTCACCTTCTACGTTCAAGTGTCAGCGTTCAGTCCTGATTAAGCCGACCGCACCGTCCCGGATTGTCGAGTTAATTGCACGGTAAAAACCGTTACGGCAGAACTACAATGGCTTCATTAGTGGACGCCGAACCGGATTTCAATTTGTACGCCACGCTAAAATCGGGTGAGTATAATTGACAAATATGGGGTTATCAGTGGAGGGTTAAATTTTTCGATGATTCTTTGTAAACCACACTTGAATTGCTGCCGTGTGGTAGTGGGTAGTGAAAAGTGGGTTACGATAAGTGACCAAAGTGAAGTTTAATAAAGCAAATTGCAATCCAGCAACGTGATAAAATCAAGGCTATTATAGAAGGATAAATGTTTCTCAGTAATGCATATTCATAGAGGCTTTCTTATTAAATTCAAGCAAATATATTTTAGTAAACTATGAGTTTGTATATTATGATGCGATGTATTGTATGCTACGAACATGTAGCAGCGTAGCATTGCTACGAAAATTCGTAGCAGTAACGTTAGTGCTACAAATTTGTGCTTTTGTACTACAAAAGTTACATACCCACGAATATTTGAAATAATTAAGTACAGCAGAGGTACGTTCAGCCTTTTACGTACGTTATTCTCCAGACTATAGTTTCGAATGCATTTGAGAGCAAACATTAGTATGGCTTCTAGCCACTGTTACATAGAAATGTGTACCGAAATTCGGATTTATGCATTTGATTCAATGATTACGGCAAATGATTGTACGTAGTTGATGTAAATATTCATAGCTCAAAGTATATAAAAAAACTGTCATGTTGTTTATATAATTAATTATTTATAATCTTTAAAGTCCAAAACCTTTTAATACCACCTATGTTGTCACAGTTAATAAAGTATAAGCTATGTGTAATCATAAATTATATGTCGTTTCTGTTATTAAATATTCAATTATTAGCACTCGTAATGTTCATTATTAAGTCGTCAACTACCTTTGACTAACAACAGACTATGAGCAATATGAATAAATACACGAATAAATGAATAAATAATTTATTTTCAGTAACTAGGTGTGTATACTTTTACAAATCATTTTTTTTTTTACTTATAGAACGATGAAAGTGTAGCATTTTCTATCGGACTAAAAGACCAAAACACAATCCAAGGTCGCAGTCTCTTTTAAAGTCTATAAGTATTTGCATGCTGGTCTGGTCGTGCCTCGGAATGCACGTTAATCCGTTGGTCCCGGATGCCATACGAACATCTAATGGCAGTCGTTACGGGTTGTTGGAGCTTTCAAAAGTCCAAAAATTGGTTTAACTGCAATACTTCGAAATCACCTTCGTGTTGTGGAGGTCAGACGGCAGTCGCTTCACGGAAAATATCGAGGTTTAGCCAAATCAGCAGTTATATTGGTAAAGCGGACCCCAGACTCCAAAGCTGAAGAAGCTTCGGATGTGACTAGGATTAACGTTGAGTATGTGTAATGCATATTCATGCATACCAATATTTTCACTGCGCGGGGGTCGTCTATTCTTTTCCAAAAGAATCAGACAGAAAACTAAACAAATTAATCAGAAAATGTATCTGCAAATGTCAAATTGTAGTGCCACTAACAAATTGAATGCTTAGATTTTTATTTAATA
Source organism: Sesamia inferens (assembly GCA_037179545.1). Taxonomy (NCBI): domain Eukaryota; kingdom Metazoa; phylum Arthropoda; class Insecta; order Lepidoptera; family Noctuidae; genus Sesamia; species Sesamia inferens. The sequence continues at coordinate 7,773,813 of CM073929.1, read as the reverse complement.
TTAGAAATTGAACGAATTTTTTTTTAATTGTTGTTTTTTATACAGGTTCATTTCAAACCTACAATTTTCGTCTCAGATTAAATAGAATCTGCGAATCCTTCATTGTAGTACAAAGTAACAATTCGATTTAGCACTAAAAATGTCCTAAAGTTGTAACAATAGACGAGTTAATTCATTTTCAATTGACTAACTAGCGAAGCATGTCGAACAGTTAATACGTTTTCTCTTTTATACTTGGATTGGTTGCGAAACAATAGTTCTTCTATTGAATCTCACCAGTACAGAAGGTACACCGAAACTCTATAGAGATTACTTCTTTAACTTCTTTTTTTGAACGGATCTTGTTATTATTAATTTAATAATATTTTTATATTATTAATCATTATATAATGTTATATAATATAGAATTAATTTCGTTTTTTGAAAGAACATAGTCTATATTTAAATTATTTTATGCTTTGTTTTTGTTTTTTTTGACAGTATGCTGTTTTCTTTGTGAGTATTACTGCTATTTTCACTCTTAGTGGATGTAATGATTTACAACATAAGAAATAAGCTAAATCACATAGTAAAACTGGATATTTCAATAATACTAATTCATAAACGTTGCCCGACACTAAAATTTACTCCTGCATCGGTGCAACATTAAAAATCACCATAAACTAGCAGACCCAAAACAACTACTACTAGGCTTACAAATATTAGTTCAGTACTGGAATCGAATCCTCGACACTTAACGGTGCAGTCGGTCGTTCTCAAATATTATTATGATGATAATCTCGGATTTTCACTCATGATCGCATTCCAAAGATGTGCCTCTTATAATAAACATATTGATTATTAGTACAAGAAATCATTTTTGGTCATTTTGCAAACGTCAGATGTTCAATTAGGGTATTCATGTGATCGCTACCGCTAAAGAGTTGTTCGCAACTCAAAAGAATACGTATAGTTGCGCGGTACACTACTCTTTAGCTGACAAAAATTAATTCTTGCACCTTCATTGCGCAACAGGCTATCAATAACAATCTGCCTATTGTTTCTATAAAAAACACACCGCGATAAGTTGAGTGAAGTGAGAGTGAGTAGTGTAATGTCAATAGTGTCAAACCCTAGTATTAGTTGGAATAACAGCTCACTCCATTCTCACCTCACATACATTTTTACGGTGAGATGGTTACAGAGTGGACACGCCACAATAGCAGCGCTAAGTCGTCTTTTTGGGGAGTGGCTAGAGAGACGCCAAGACGCCTTCACCTTCCGCCTGACGCAGGTCCGTTCCGGATAAGTCGGGAGGAAACGCAAGGGTATCACCACTGTGGGGATCGCCAGGAAGTCTTGGTGGAGCATACGGTGGAGGTCTCCCTGGCTTGGGTCGAGCACGGCCGTGTCCTCGTGGCGGCGTTCTCTCGCGTCCGACCCTGCTCTAGGCCATGGTCCGGAGCATGGCCGTCAGTTCTTTCTGCGAAGCAGTGATGCTGGTAAAGGAGGAGGCGGAGCAGCCGTAGAAGACGCCCTGATCGGGAGACAACATCGAACTCCCAGCCACCCTAGGCGCGGGCTTGCAGGCGGCGAGCAGGGTGCAGTTCGCCGCCCGGTAAGGACCAGGTCCGAGTCGAGTTCGAGCTGTATTCCACGCGCGCCTCAAAGAGATGTCAGTACATCGTGACCGGGTCCAAAAAGACCGATATCTGGGTCACGGTTGCGGGTTAGTCAAAACAGAAACCGTAGCCCTAACGTACAAGTAAGTGAAGAAAAACACGGATGGGTTTTGATCAGTAAAACTCGGACACGCCCTTTCACTCCGCCCAGAGCGGTTATTTGATGATTTCGTATTCACAACTCATAAAAATATTACAAAATAGCACTGCTGCTTTTTTTTTAAATGAACAGACAGCTGTGTTGCTGGGGAGTTTCTTCCGCCACTTCTTCTTCCCAGCGAAAGCATTAGAAAGTGTCGATGGGTGGGCGTTTTGGGGGACTGTCTTATGTAATATTGACGTTCAAAAAGTGCTGATTCTCAGCCCAATTTGAATAAATGACTTTTGATTTTGAATTTGATTCTGAATCACTTTGAACTATATTGATGATAGTTCATTGCTTCATTAATATTCGAGAAAATAATTTGCTCAACAACATGAATTACGCAATAAAAGTTGTGGAACGATCAAAATGAATGTCTGTCTACTGTTAATATGTACACGTTTTGCGTAATTACACCTCATCGTGATGAAATAAGTAGTGCATTTACAAAAACATTGACCCCTACTTAAAAACGGACATCCAGTAGTGAAAACCAGAAACTGTATAATACTTTTCAGTCCACGAAACAACAGTTCTTCCATTCAATAACATACATACACGTGCAAAAACAAAACTCGCAAAAACAATATATTCTCCACATTCAGGTCAATGGTCAACATTTCATCGAGGAAGCATTTCTCAAGGGAGTAACAGACAAACTTTCGTTTGCTATTATCAACTGTTATACATTGTATTTGCTTTTCATTTTACCTTTATCCCAAGGGACGAAGCCTTTTTGTTCATTCACTGAATATTTTGTTTGAAAATCTGTTGTGACAGGTATTTTAATTAAGAGAAAATTTAACATTATTATCTTCCTCTAGTTTATTATTACCGCAATACAGGGCACACTATGCTTTCTACAGATTGGTTGCGTTCTTAGACTTTTTAGTAATTATAAGTCTTCACCGATGTCACTGTTTAAGGTTAACTGAAAAAGTTTGTAATTAAAAATTGAAAAATCATTTTGGTCTGGATTTGAAATCACATACAGCATCGAGCATGAGAGGCAAAGCCTATGTACTCGTATGTAATGACGTCATTATGGCTCACTGGTGGACTCGGGTAAAACGACTCCATTATAATACACTAACTTTTTTCGGAGGGTTTTTTCGCTGAAACGTGCTTCTGGGATATAATATAATATGATCAACCTGGATCATATTATATTATATCCCAGAAGCAATCAGTCATATGGATGTTCCATGTTTTATTTCATACCGTGATATATAATGAAGACAGCCTCCGTGGCGTAGCGGCAGCGAACGCGGCCGCTGTGCAAGGAGGCGTGGCTTCGATCCCCGCTCAGTGCAAATATTTGTATGCATGAATATGAATAATTTTATTAATCTGGTCGGAAAGCACGTTATGCCGTTGGTCCCGGTTGCCATACGAACACCTAATGGAAGTCATTACGGGTTGTTGGAGCCCTCAAAAGTTCAACAATTGGTCTAACTACAAAGCTTCGATATCGCCTTCGGGTTGTGGAGGTCAGACGGCAATCGCTTGACGGAAAATATCGAAGCTTATTCAAATCAGCAGTTGGACTGGTAAAGCGGATCCCAGACTCTAAAGCTAAAAAGAGCTTCGGATGCGACTGGGATTAACCCAGAGATGATGATGATATATAATGAAGACAGCAAACGAAAGACAATGGCCTCAATTACCTTGTTCACCAGCTAAACTAAATTTAATTACCTTGTTCACCAGCTAAACTAAATTTAATTCCCTTGTTCACCAGCTAAACTAAATTTAAGTTCAATGGATCTTTTCTTTCAATTTCAGTATGAAAAGTACGGAAAATACATATTAATATAGTCCTGTTAAATTAACCCGCGCATGACGTTAATTGACGTATTTGTATGTTTTTAATGACGTATTAAATGTCTATGGAATATCTTAATTCTGCAGGACTGTAGTAATATTTTATCTTCTCTCCTTTTCACAACGAAATAGAAAGGAAAAAATGCTCTGAACTTTGATATCAGGCTTAGAATAGAACCAACTCATATCCTCCCGTGGGTGTCGTAAGAGGCGACTAAAGGAACTCTCACCAGGGAAGCGGCGAGCAGCACTTCTCCTGTGGAATATCAAATTACTGTGATCTCCAACCCGCCTGCCAAGCGTGGGGATTATGGCAAACCCCCCAACTGCCTTGGGGAGGCCATTGCCCAGCAGTGGACTTCAATAGGCTGATGAAGAAGAAGAACTTAGATTATTTTAGTTTGTAAACAAGGTAAGATTACCAATCAATCAAGAATTAATTGTATCCACTTATCAATGAACATGTGGAGGTATGAGGAACAGGGAGTACAGTTCACTCATCCTCCATAGAAAAGGGAAGATCCTCCGACCAGACTGGTTGTCTGGCGGGCGACTTTGCCCGTCGGTTTATGTGGTGAACTTGTATGCGTGCTAGATGCACAGAAAACTCTGATTGCGAGATGTAGGATTCGCGTGACGTCAGTATGACGCGTTGTTGGCATGTTGCGTTATAGGCACCGCTACAAACATATCTTACATGTTCAATTCGCAAACAACGTAACTATGGCAGGTAATTGTTTCACTGTTATAAGCACTGGTTACATAACAGGCAATTCGCTTTTCCAAGAAAACTACCGCGCGAGTTACTAGTTCCAAAAGAAAACAACTAACCGCCTTATTCATAAACGCTGCTTAAAGTTAACTATTCGATTCTTTCACCATACATTTTTGACCTTTTAACGTCACTTAACTTAAATCATCCTTTATTAATAAACACCATAGTGTTTAAGGTTTATCCATAAGCGATGATTAAAGTTAAATAACGTTAAAAGGTCAAAAATGTATGTTTAAAGAATTGCTAATCACTAGTTAACTTTAAGCAGCTTTTATAAATAAGAGGGTAAAATATTAAATTAACTATAGAGCATAATCAATCTACAATGTTTCAACTGTTGAGCCAAAGACCTACTGTGAGGGAAAAAGTAATATCACAAACAAATATTATAAACAAACAATATGAACGTAAAGCTATGTTTATTCAAAAGGAATAACAAATTGGTACAATATAAAAAAGAAATTTGAAATAAATATATCCAATAATGCTGTTTACTGATTAACTATTGGATACGTAACTATGTAACTACTAAGATATACATAGTACTAAGATATATATAGTATTTCGATTCAGTGGGAATATGGGGATAAAATGAATAGTTTATATTAATAGTGGTTATAAATATTTTGTGGACTGACAAATACGCCTCTCTGGATTGCTAGAGATTATCTGGCAATGTGAGGTTTCTCTGAATTACGTCTTCCCTACTTAAGTGATGTTGGGCTTTGATCACTTCAGTAGCAGTGGAACAAAATCTTGCATCAGTGCAATACTAACATAATAACAATAGCAGCTAGCTACTTAGCTGGGTTGTCTGTCAACTTTTAAGCGTAATGTAATGCTCCTAACATTGTAGGAAAAGAATCAAATACATTTTTTTTTAATAATTATAAACTAGCGCTTGACCGCAATCCCGCCTGATGGTAAGCAGTGATGCGATCGTTGATGGTAAAGCGCGCTAGTTTATTAAGAGCCTATTTACTCAGAAAAACTGAGCGAATAGGAAGGAAGACGGCAATTGAGCGAGGTGATGCAATGTTAAACCTAACAACACGACCAATGATGCTGCGCCAAAGGGAGATTGATCTGAAGACCCTCCACGACCAAACTCCCAACACAACAACATTTGGCGCATCGTACCCGGCACACATCGCAACACAACTGCTCAGATCCGTCCTCCGAACGGACATTATTTCGTCTAAGAATCTAGCATCAGTTTTTTCTGACTTTTCATTTTTGGGTACACAATGTTAGAGACTCGAATGATATCCTTTTATCCAAATCCATTCAATAGTTTTTAAGTAAAAGAGGAATAAACATACATCGTGGTGGCCTAGTGGTTAAAACACCAGCCTCTCAAGTATGAGTGCGCGGGTTCGATTCCAGGTCAGGCAAGTACCAATGTAACTTTTCTAAAGTTACATGTACTTTCTAAGTATACCTTGGACACCAATGACTGAAGGTGAAGGAAAACATCTTGAGGAAACCTGGACTTTGGGTCTGAAATCGCCAATCCGCATTGAGCAAGCGTGGTGTTTACGCTCAATCCTTCTCTGTATGAGAGGAGACCTGTGCCCAGCAGTGGGACGATAAAAAAAAAGGTTGATGATGATGAAACATACATCCATACAAACTTTTACGTTTATATTGTAACTAGCTGAGCCCCTCAGTTTCACCCGATTAAGTAGTAGTACGATTATTCATTTAAAAAAATGCACTTAAGAATGTACAATAATAGATAAAAGCCTATTCTCAGGTCTAGCGAAGGTAGTTACGAAATTTCATGAAAATCAGTTCAGCTTTTTGGAGGATTTCGAGGACAAACACTGTGACAGGAAATTTTTTTACATTAGAAGTAGGAAATATTTCACAGTAGCCTTCAAAATTTCGATCCGTCGTAAGGCAAGTATCTACCCTTAGGTTGTTCACACCACTACGATCCGGACGAAGCATTTCGCCTCGTCTTTTATATCGTGTACATCGAGGGACAGGAACTATTTACCAGCGGTGTTTCTTTCTGACTACAATTTAAGTGTCTTCAAGGCTAGAGTGATTAGGCTCTTAATAAACTAGCGCGCTTCACCATCAACCATTGCATCACTGCTTACCATCAGGCGGGATTGCAGTCAAGCAATAGTTTATATAACTTTAGAAAAGTTACATTGGTACTTGCCTGATCTGGAATCGAAGCCGCGCACTCATACTTATGAGGCTATATGTTTCCTGTGTTGGCTGTTTTATGTTTCTTTCTCTATATGAGAGGAGACCTGTGCCCAGCAGTGGGACGATAAAAAGGTTGTTGATGATGATGATGATGAATCGTTTATAATTTTTAAAAAAAGTGGAAAATGTCAACTAACTTTAGGACGCCACGTTTTCATTAAAATACTCAAGAAATGGCAGAACAAATATACATAAGAAGTATGCTATGTTCATACTCGTATAATAAAATAAGACAGATGTTATGAAAAAATCTAGGTTGAAATAAGCCTCAATGTGATTTACGCCGTCACAAAAACGATAGTATGATTGAAGTACGTGTGAGTGAAGAGCTACGGAAAAATACCTAGAGACTACACCTAGTTTTTAGGGTTCCGTAGCCAAATGGCATAAAACGGAACCCTTATAGATTCGTCAGGTATGTCTGTCCGTCTGTCGGTCTGTCCGTCCGTACATCACAGCCATTTTTTTCAGAAACCATAAGAGCTATACTGTTGAAACTTTGTAGGTAGAAGTATTCTGTGAACCGCATTAATATGTTGATGCAAAAATAAAAAATAATAATAAATATTGGGGGCTCCCCATACTTAGAACTGAAACTCAATTTTTTTTTTCACCAAACACATACGTGTGGGATATCTATGGATAGGTCTCCAAAAATGATATCGAGGTTTCCAAAATATTGTTTTTCTAAACCGAATAGTTTGCGTGACAGACGCTTCCAAAGTGGAAAAAAGTTGGTCGAAACTAACTTCTAAAATGAGAAAATGAAAAATCTAAAAAAACATATGATGTACATTACTATAAAAACTACCAAAGAAATTTGTTTTGAACAAGATCTAGTAAGTTTTTTTTTAATACCTATCTCGTAAATCGTAAACCGCTTATTACCGCGCATCTCAATCTTTCATACAAATAACTTAAATTCTTTAATTTGATAAATCAATGGTACGGAACCCTTTGTGCGTAAGTCCGACACGCACTTGGCCGGTTTTTTTTGTATTTGATATTGTTGTTCATTTGAGTACGTAGATAAGGTTTTCTGAGAATTTGCGACCAGTAACTAAATGTATCCTCAAGAGGACTTTGTGAGGTAAAATGTGATACAGGTAAAATTTTGTTAAGGACGAGGTCATTTTACATACATAAACTTGCGCCTTCTTCCCAAGGGTGAAAGTACAGGATCCTTGTAATATATTTCTATGGTTTTGTTTACGTTTATATTATATCTAGTCATGATAATTCCTGCTTTACAAGGATTTCAATGCAGACTCTAGGTCATCATCAAAATTTCAGCCGAACGACGTCCACTGCTGGATATAAGCCTCCCACAAGAATCTCCACGACGACCGGTCCTACACCTCCCGTATCCAGCGGTTTCCCACGACCTTCTACAGGTCGTTGATTCACCTTTTCGGGGGCCTACCCACGTTGCGTCTTCCGTTGCGCAGTCGCCACTCGACAAACCGTCGGCCTATCGGACATCGGTCCTATGGGCAATGTGCCCGGCCTACTGCCACTTAAGTGTTGTAATTCTTCGCGCTATGTCGGATACTCTCGTTCTTCTGCGGATCATTTCTGATTTGATCACTGTAGGTACTTTTCAGTCAATCTGTATTGTTCCACTGTAGGGTACAGGCGCCTCCTTGCTTTTCCACCTTTGTAAGGTTTAGCTGGAATAGGAGTCTAATATAACCACCCTTAGGTTGTTGACATCACTATGATTCGGACGAAGCGTTTTTCGTTTTTTATACCGTACTACTTACCGTACCTTACTTCGGTAGGACTTTAACAATTTGCCAGCGACGGTCTGTCCGCTTGAATACAATTTAAGTGTCTTCAAGGCTATATTTAATAGGCACTTAATAAACTAGCATGCTTTACCCTCAACGATTGCATCACAGGCGGGATTGCGATCAAACTAGTCTGTAATATTAAACTGTTATTAATATTCAACTGTCTTCCTTCCCCATTCCAAAATCTTACATTAAGAGGTATACTGCATCAGAATATCTACCTCATGCTATAAAACAGACATAAAGTCCTCTTTTATGACTAAATTAATCTTTTAATTACTTAATAAATCTTTTAAGATTTTTATGTGCATCATCACTGGATCAAAGACGTCGTTAAAGTGAAATATTAAAGCGTGTAATCAAAAAACGAAAAGAAATTAAATGGATTATTAATTACTATATAAATATTCAACGTATTTTTTTACCATTTCAGTACATTTCGAGCTTTTATTAACAATGAATTTTATACTGAGATATTTAGTTTAGATGAATGTTCTCATATGGTTTGTATGATTTTATAATTAAGTAAATTTTTAACACACGCTGTCCACATTACTTTATATACTATTCTATGGCAAGTAAATGCCGTAGTAATAATCATCACTTATTTTTCCCTTCTTCCTGCTTATACAAACTTATTTAATAAATTAATCGATAGGTTTGGGTCAATGGTCCTATGACCCAAAAATTTTTTTAAAATCTGATAGTATTTGGCGATTAAAAAAAACCAGAAGGTTTAACAATAATGTCAAAAACTTGTCTTGTCTATGGTATTCTTTTTTATTTGTGGCAAGTGAAGCCGATGTCGACTATTCTGCCAATGTCAAAAGTGGATTGGAGAAGCAAGAGTAGGTTACATATAAAATAATAAATTCAAAATTTACGATGCTACATTGGACCTTTTTATATCTTGTGAGGAATGAAACAAATAAAAAGATAAAAATACATTTTATTTCAGTTCATTCTTGACTTACTTTCCAAACGGTTAGTGCTAGAAAGATCTTATTTGTCATAGATTGGACATGTCAACAAAGTGCTACGTAATTTGGGCTACCTTCCTTACATATGCAGTAATGTATGAGGTATCATTAGACATGTTTTTGATAACATTGAGAGATTGATGACATTTTTGTAAAAAACTTCAAATAATGTCTTGATCCCCACAGCGGTGACACCCTGGACATCATCTTATCCTTACGTTTAATAAACTACCAACTCATCATCGTCATAATCTCAGCGTTCATCCCAGCCGCATCCGAAGTTATTTTCAAGTTTGGAGTCTGGGGTCCGCCTTACTAGTCCAACTGCTGATTTTGGCAAAACTTCGACATTTTCCGTAAAGCGACTGCCGTCTGACCTCCACAACCCGAAGGCGATATCTAAGCATTGCAGTTAGATCACTTGTTGAACTATCCCGTAACGGCTGTCATTAGATGTTCGTAAGGCAACCAGGACCAACAGCTTAACGTGCTTTCCGAGGCACGGCCAGACTAGTGCAAATATTCATGCATACCAATATTTGCACTGAGCGGGGACAGAACCCGCGCCTCCTTGTGCAGCGGCCGTGCCCACTACCGCTACGCCACGGAGGCTATCTAATAAACCACCAACTATCTCATCTTAAATGATATTCTCATTACAACTCCTAAATCTCTGACAGTCTAGGAGCGTATTCGATTAAAATCTCCATAGGTAAGTAGCGAGCGATTTAACAAATTTTACGAGGGGAAACTTCGTACTAAATTAGGCGGAGTTTTAGCTCTCGCTAGTCTAGGGATATGAAATTAACCACTAACTTTTATACGAGTACCTTATTTATCAGAATCTGAAACTTTCGCGCTGATTGTGAATTTGGTTTGTATGAATTTATGTGTTTTGAGTAAAGGCTGAGCTTTTAAAAGGGGGCAATCAAATTTGAAGTAGATACGGTTTAATAATGGGTGTATAGTTTGGTTCAGTTGACAAAAGATTTGTATTAGTCAGACTCAAAGCATTTATTTCAAATTATACCATTTATATTTACTTTTGAGGCAGGGTTTTAGCTCGCTATAGTCTGGGGAAATGAATATAAATACTAGCTTTTATGCGAGTACCTTATTTATCAGAATCTGGAACTTTTGCGGTTTGAAAAGGGAGAATAGAAGTTAGCTTCAATTTAATAATGGGTAGATAGATTGGTACAGTCGACAAAAGATATATTTATCAAACTTAAAACATCCTATTAATATTATAAATGCGATAGTTTGTGATAGTGTATGGATGGATATTTGTTACTCTTTTACGCAAAAGCCACTGAACAGACTTGGATGAAATTTGACACACAGATTAACACATAGGATGTTTTTATCTAGATATTCCCGCTCTCAAGTACAAGTGTGCGGTTTCGATTCCAGGTCAGGCAAGTACCAATTTAACTATTCTAAGTGATATGTATTTTCTGAGTATATCTTGGACCCCAATAACTTGATTATAAGGCGAAGGAAAACATCTTGAAGAGACCTGGACTTTTAAGTCTGGAATCTCCAACCCGCATTGAGCAAGTGTGGTGATTACGCTCAATCCTTCTCTGTATGAGAGGAGACCTGTGCCCAGCAGTGGGATGATAAAAATAGGTTGATGATAATTCCCACGGGATCAAAACTCACGTGCACAGCTAAATTATTTATAATAAAATCTTAATTCTTAAAATCTATTGAATTGTCAAAAACTCATGCTTGACTCGTCAGTCACATGTAATTATGAAACCACAGTACTAAGATAATATACTCCCGTCCATTCTACAATTTATTACCAGATCTAATAGTCTAAGCTACTATGCGGGCAAGAAACCTCATATAGAATAATAGAAGATTATATTGTTACAAAAATATTAGTCACATCGTTAATAGTATCTAGACAGAAACTTAAAAATACTAATATATAAAGCTGATGAGTTTGTTTGTTTGGACGCGCTAATCTCAGAAACTACTGGTCCGATTTGAAAAATTCTTTTTGCGTTGGATAGCCCATTAATCTAGAAAGACTTTAGGCTATATAGCATCACGCTGTGATCAATAGGAGCGGAGTATAACTAACTCCACGCGAACGAAGTCGCTGGCGGCCGCTAGTATCTCGACATATATGTCGTGGATAAAGTTGAAGGTTGTTAAAAGTTGCTCATTTGACTTAGATAATAGGGGCCAACGTTGTGACGTTATTTTGTATTGGCGGCACGTGAGTAGAGTCGTTTTGGAAAGTAGGGATTGTCGAACGATGACTTCGTATTGAGGCGCGGACCAGGCACTTCTCCGGGGCGAAACTGTCGGTTTGCCTATTTAAATTTTTACGGTCATTTATTATTTGTGAAATAACAAATGACCATAGATTTTGATTTTGATGACCCTATTGCTGACGTCGTCATATATATTATTTCCCAAACGCTTTTTTTGTCAGTACGTCATAACTTCATACTTTATCCAATATACATAAATGAGGCATTATTTTAAAGCTTTTCTGTACCGTTACACTGGAAAAAATTAACGTTTTAAATTTTTTTACGATTACTTAATATATATTATGTACATAGATACCTATTAATATATGTAGCTTCGGTAATTAGTTATAACCTCGAAGCACGAAGATTTCTCTGTGGTCGCTGTTACAGGCGGCATTGTCAAACAAACTATGTTCCATACAAACTTAGCTGAAGCTCTTAGTTTTCTTGCAACACAATACAAAGTATGACGTATACGTGACGGCTATGGGTCTCTATATAGACAGCTGCATTCTACAAACTCTCGGTGCCTTCACGATTCCTCACTCGGCACAGTCGTTGATAGACTTCATTATGGAGGTTCTATGAAGTGTCATTACAATGATGAGCTACGGTATTTTTTTTTAATAATTATAAACTAGCGCTTGACCGCAATCCCGCCTGATGTTAAGCAGTGATGCGATCGTTGGTGGTAAAGTGCGCTAGTTTATTAAGAGCCTCACTCAGAAAAACTGAGCGAATAGGAAGGAAGACGGCAGTTGAGCGAGGTAATGCAATGTTAAACCCAACAACACGACCAACGATGCTGCGCCAAAGGGAGATTGATCTGAAGACCCTCCATGACCAAACTCCCAACACAACAACATTAGGCGCATCGTACCCGGCACACATCGCAACACAACTGCTCAGACCCGTCCTCCGTATGGCTTCACTAGACATCATGCCGGAACACGACAAATCGCTTTGCAGCAAGGTTTTGTCTGGTGGGTGGTAACTTCTGCCGGTGGCCGATGTTATGGCATACCACCGAGAAATTATTAAGAATTTTAAATGATTATAATTATTATCAGTGGCCTACAAGATGTAGGTCGTAAGTTCGAACCCCGTCAGGCGCTTTTTTTGCGTAAATTATTTCATCGCCACTGCTCTCAAAACGATGAAGGAAAACATCCTGTGGAAACTGTTCTAGAAGCAAAAACTTCGAAGACATGTGACATCTACGAACCTGGACTGGGCCTCTCACCGAGAGGAGGCCGGTATCCCAGGAGTGAGAACATTAAATAGGCTGATGATGAATTATTGATAAAATGTAATGACGTTAATTTCATTATCATCATCATTATCAACCTTTTTTTTTATCGTCCCACTGCTGGGCACAGATCTCCTCTCATACAGAGAAGGATTGAGCGTAATCACCTTTGCACCACGCCTGCTGAATGCGGGTTGGCGATTTCAGACTTAAAGTCCAGGTTTTCTTAAGATGTTTCCCTTCACCTTTAGTCATTGGTGTCCAAGATATACTTAGAAAGTACATATAACTTTAGAAAAGTTACATTGGTACTTGCCTGACCTGGAATCGAACCCGCGTACTCAAGACAAGACGACAGACTCAATACGTTAATTTACTTCCCGGTAACTAATCTCTTTCATTGATTGTACTTACGGGTTTAATCTTCAACTGTAATTAAAAAAAACTATACAACTTTCATTTTAAACTTAATTCAAAACGTATTTCACGTTGTTCACAAAAATGGAAGCGTTGAAACAAACGGTGTTTGACCTGCTTATTTAAATTCAATGAAATTATTCTATTGACTATTTATAAGCACAGTACAGTTTTTTTGCAAGCTTGTGAACATAGAAATATTCAACCAACATTGCGGGTAAAGAGGGTATGTTAATTTTCCAGTATTATGGAATAAATGTACTTCACATTAATACATAATACTTTTCATTTGACTTAGTAACTTAATTAAAGTATTTAATTATTGGTTTTCCGTTCTTAGAAAGTTTCCTGTGAACCAGTGGAAGTTACTTATGAATACAGCAGTCAATTTAACATAAATAAAATGAATGAAGTAAAAATGTGATCATGTAATTCAAAGCGTCGCAAGGTCTCCCAAAATGTAGATCATGTAAAGACCGCAGGAATCCGATGGATGCGGGTAGCACAGATGAACTTAGCACCCATTTAGAATTGGTTGTTTCATTCAGGAGATAACACGATTTATTCAAAACTAAACAACAGAAAAAAACCGCGTGCCGCTCGCGTCTGTGCCGGCCGCCTGCTAATTGAGTGTTTCTCTGCCTAAACCGCGGAGAGAGTGGACCGGAGCGGGGGACCATTATTTCGAACAAACTTGCTACAACGGTAGGCTGTCATTCTGTTTGAAGATGGAACTGGCTATCCATGGACAGTAAGGTCGATGTATCTTGCTGATCCAGATATTGGCTGATGGGCAGCACAGTAGACATTATTTTTATTGAAGGGCCACCGTTTCTTAAGGAAGGCTTAGGGACCTATATCATTTGTCCACGTACGAAGCCGGGGCGGGTCGCTAGTTATCTAATTATTTTCTTGTACCTTTGAAATGTTCGGATGAATTGCCTATTCAGTATCCCGATTTTTTTTTTTAATTTTCTGTTTATACTTAATTTGGCCAAATCGGGGAGCTATAACGTCCGCATACGCATTGTACTCTAAAATAGAGCTCTCTTGTGCCTTAACTATTCCAACTACTTGGATCGAAATTGATAAGATGAAATCCATCTAAGGTTTTCACTCTGAAGAGTCCAACGTAAGCCTGTCCATTACTCAATATAGAGGAGCCTATGACGAGAAGAGCACTCTCAGGGCTAAGGCCTTGTGGTTTGAACATAATATATAGTACTTAATATCTGAAACTTGGTCTTGACTCGTTCTAGTTCGTAAATTAAATTATGTTCAAATTGTTTTGTAATTTTAAGTTGTCGGCGTCCCAATGTACCTTCTGTACTTTTCCAAAGGGTCCTTTTACCTATCCTTTATCTACGTTTCTTTGCAACATTTCACGTACATCTATTTTTATCGTGATAACATTTTCTAAGCTAGCAGTTTGTGACGAATCATCCTCGGTTTTTTTGAGTACTTCATTTGCTCATTTTTTTAAATACCGACAATCTATTTCGTCTAGCGAATTTAATTTAATTTCTGGTTGCTAATTACCTCCGGTTATTTGAATTTTTAGCGGTTAATTTGAGGAGTCGATTAGATGAAGTAGAACTGTCTTTCCTTGTTACTATACCCATTCTTAATCGATTCAATATTTCGCCGAAAAGTTGATCGTTTTTCTGCCTCATATTTACAGTTAATTCCTCCTAACAAAATATTTCCTTCCAAAAATTTGGAGCACTAAGACATTCTAAATATTTAAGGACATAAGACGACTTCAGATCTTCGAACGGCGACACTCACTGGAGGCAGTTGAAGCAGATCACCAAACAACACTATATGGATCTAACGGAACCATCCGTCGTCAGCGTTACCGGTATCACATATTTCTGTTTAGCGAATATGGATGTACATTAATGTTAGATTTGAAATCATAGACACCTCATCAATTATTAAAAGTACTACATCTTTGAAATCGTATCTCAAAACTTTTAATATTTGGTCTGATAAGGAACACTGGTACTTGGGACAGTTTCCGTGCTCTACGCCTGTAGAGAATACATAGGCTCCTACAGCTGCCAAGTTAAAAAAGTTAAAAATAATTAATTTCAAAATTCGGTGTCAAAAACGAATATACTAAATCCTACACATCTACTTTCGAAATTAATTATTTTTCACTTTGTTGTGGAAGTCGGTTGTTTTTTTGCAAAAAACTTTTTTCCTTTTTTTTTATACAATTATAAATTAGCGCTTGACCGCAATCCCGCCTGGTGGTAAGCAGTGATGCGATCGTTGGTGGTAAAGCGTGCTAGTTTATTAAGAGCCTATTCACTCAGAAAAACTGAGCGAATAGGAAGGAAGACGGCAGTTGAGCGAGGTGATGCAATGTTAAACCTAACAACACGACCAACGATGCTGCGCCAAAGGGAGATTAATCTGAAGACCCTCCACGACCAAAATCTCAACATAACAACATTAGGCGCATCGTACCCGGCACACATCGCAACACAACTGCTCAGACCAGTCCTCCGTACGGCTTCACCAGACATCATGCCGGAACACGACAAATCGCTTGGCGGCAAGGCTTTGTCTGGTAGGTGGTAACTTCTGCCGGCGGCCGATGTTATGGTCACCTTTGTATTTACCTAATTACCTATTTGCATGCCAAACTTGAACTTTCCAGGTTATCTGGAACTGGGTTAGAATTTTGAACTTATAGGTCAGTCAGTGATAAAAATGCCGATTTTTGGACGTTAATATTTAAATAACCGTTTCAGATAATTATGTTTATGAAATTTGGAGTACACATGTACCTTGCAAGTCTCAATTTGACATGTTTGTGTGAAACAGTTTTTGAGTTATGAGGGGGTCAAAAGTGGCTCTAAATCTTACTTGAACTTCGCTCGACACGCTTCCGCGTGTCTAGATAAAGATGTCGTGGACAAATTCAATAGGCAGGGTACTTCCTTTTATTAATTTATTTACTTTAATTGAAATGTTTAAGAAGAAGAAGAAGAAGAAGTTACCACCCACCAGATAAGACCTTGCCGCCAAGCGATTCGTCGTGTTCCGGCATGATGTCTGGTGAAGCCGTACGGAGGACGGGTCTGAGCAGTTGTGTTGCGATGTGTGCCGAGTACGATCCGCCAAATGTTGTAGTGTCGGTAGTTTGGTCGTGGAGAGTCTCCAGATCAATCTCACTCTGACGCAGCATCGTTGGTCGTGTTGGTTTTGGGTTTAAGATTGCATCACTTAATTTTTTTTATTTTTTTTTCTGCCGTCATCTTACCTATTCCTAAGTTTTTTAAGTGAATAGGCTTAATAAACTAGTGCGCTTTACCATCAACGATTGCATCACTGCTTACCATCAGGCGGGATTGTAGTCAAGCACTAGTTTATAACGATTAAAAAGTAAAAGTAACCGTCGCGGTGCAATTTACATGTGAATGTTTTTTTTCACGACAGGGTGAGTTTTTTGAGCACTAACCTATCAAAAAGTACTAGGATGGCATAAAATCCAGATAGTCTTCTTCTTCTTCTTCAGCCTTTGGGGGTCTACTGCTGCACAATGGCCTCCCCGAAAGCTTTTCACAAAGACCGGTCTTGTGCTGCCCGCATCCATTGGCTTCCCGTGACCTTCACCAGGTCATCGGGCCACCTTGTTGGGGGCTTCCCTACGCTGCGTCTTCCGATATGTGGCCGCCGCTGCAGAACCTTACTGCCTCATCGGTCATCGGTTCTACAAGCAATGTGCCCTACCCACTGCCACGTAATTTATGGAGATAGTATTTTATTATTATTATTATTAAATAGGTACTTGTTTTGTGACTGATAAAAGAATTTTCCAAATAGGTCTTGTGGTTCCCTGGATTGATTTCCATATATAAACACAGAATCGCTAGATTCGCTCATTGCCTTTCTGTCTCTCTTTATGACATTAGTATAAAAGAGAAAACAGAAAATCACAAAATTGTGCTTAAAAGTGTGGCCATTAAAAGTTGCCAAAACTTTCATAAACCCCCGGCACAACTGACATACTAAAAAATATTCGTCCACGTTCCCAAAGGTCGTTTGTTGGATAACAATTAAGAGTGCGGCATACTGTGGGCTAGCACGCACGATGGTGCTTGGCACAGTTAACAGCCTATGTTTTCTACAGCAGCTTTTATTGCCTGTGTCAGAGAAGCATAGCTTTCAGATCCACAGAGTGTCTTGCAGACTCAAGGTACATATTCGTACTGCTTGCTAAATACAACGTTATTTTTTGTATAATATGCAAAACCCTTTATTTTATTTATCTATAGCTATACTAATATATAAAGCTGAAGAGTTTGTTTGTTTGTTTGAACGCGCTAATCTCAGGCACTACTGGTTCGATTTAAAAAAATATTTTTTCGTTAGATAGCCCATCAATCCAGGAAGGCTTTACGCTACGTTATAACATCACGCTGCGACCAATAGGAGCGGAGCATATCATCATCATCATCATCATTTCAGCCGAAAGAGGTCCACTGCTGGACATAGGCCTCCCCCAAGGCTCTCCACGACGACCGGTTCTGCGTCTCCCGCATCCAGCGGTTTCCCGCGACCTTCACTAGGTCGTCGGTCCACCTTGTCGGGGGCCTACCCACGCTACGTCTTCCGGTGCGTGGTCGCCACTCGAGAACCCGTCGGCCCCATCGGGCATCGGTCCTGCGGGCAATGTGTTCAGCCCACTGCCACTTTAGTGTTGCAATTCTTCGGGCTTTGTCGGTTACTCTCGTTCTTCTGCGGATCTCCGAGCATATAAAAAAAAGACTTGTGGCACTCGGGGACTGCCGCGGTAAAGCTATTGCATAGCATTTTGTATTTCTTTTTTTTTTGTATTTTTTTTTATTTTAATTTTTTAATTATTTATTATTTTCTTTTTTTTTCTTCATATTTATTTCTTTTCTTTTTTTTTATTATTATTTCTTCATTATTTTTTTTTTATTTATTTCATTTTCTTTTTATTTTCAGCTATTCGATGTTGTACATAAATACCTATACACCTATATACTTTCTCATAAACAGCTGCTTATATATTCGTCCGATTTCGGAGCAGCTCGTCTCGATTCGTGCGAGTTTCGTAGAGTCGTACAATACGTCTAATCGCACGCACACAACGCCGAAGACTGCCGAACTGAAACGACGTTAGACGATGTACGGCCTTCAAGCCACACCTCCGTGCCCGTCGGAGTGGGGCCCGCGATAGAAGCTATGCAATAGCTTAAAAACATATCGAAAACTACGCGAATGAAACCGCGAGGCGCAGCTAGTGTATCTTTCGAAATCGATTCTTTTGGGATTAAAATAAAATGTTCAAATAACTAACTCCACCCAAACGAAGTTGCGGGCGGCCGCTAGTCTTTTATATACATAGACGTTATTACTAATACAGAAAGCACGGTCGGTCCTGTATATCATTTGTAGATCTCAAACAATCGTTACGAGTTCGAAAGTCTAACCACCAATATTACCAAGGTATCATATTACCAGTAACTGGGTTGTGGAGCATTAGCACTTAAAATTGCAGAAGAAAACATTGTAATGATACCAACTTGTCGTTATAATAAACCAATGACAGAGTTATGCAGCAATCCGGACTAGGTCCCCATGGTAAATTTTAGCGCACTGTTCTCGAAAAGAGACCTTAGTGCCAGCAGAGGGTACATTCAAGCCTTTTCAGAACTATGTCGGAGTGTGTTGGATTCAGCAGAATACCATAGAGCGAAAATCGTGGTGGCCTAGTGGTTAAAACACCAGCCTGGTGTGCCATCAAGTATGAGTGCGCAGGTTCGATTCCACGTCAGGCAAGTACTAATGTAACTTTTCTAAAGTTACATGTACTTTCAAAGTATATCTTGGACACTAACGACTGAAGGTGAAGGAAAACATCTTGAGGAAACCTGGACTTTAAGTCTGAAATTGCCAACCCGCATTGAGCAAACGTGGTGATTCCGCTCAATCCTTCTCTGTATGAGAAGAGACCTGTTCGAAACAGTGGGACGATAAAAAGGTTGATAATGATGATGATGATGACATAGAGCGAATGCCTATCTGATCACCACAACCCAGTTACTGGGTAATGCGATACCTCTAGGTATAACTGGTGAAACTTTGGGTCTTCTGCCGACCAACGGCTTAACGAACTTTCCGAGGCACGAAGGGAATGTGAAGATAGTCACCCGTCCACAGACTAATCACGGTAAATTTAGCTTAACCTGATCAATCATATCATTAACAACGTACATCGAGGTACTGGAGCAATTTGCCAACGGCGGTGTTTCCGTCTGACTATAACTTCTGACTAGTGCGCTTTACCATCAAGCGGGTTTGCGGTCAAACACTAGTTTATAATATGTAAAAAAAAATATTATCAGAGCAGAGGATACATTACAGACTAATTTGTTTATTAGAAAAATGTAAAGATATGATGTTAATGATTTCATTGAGAAGTAGCCCTCCCATTACCTTTCTTTTTTTTTTTTGTCTGAATGGGTAATCATAAAATCACCTCACCTGCTCTAGGCAGAGCGGGAGACTTTTACTGACTAAAACCCACCCGTGTTCCTTGATTTGCATGTGCGCCAGGGCCACGGTTTCGTTTTTAACCAACTCACAACCCTGACCCAGGAGACATCGATCTTCATGGACCCCGTCACGATGTGCTGACATATCTTTAAGGTTCGCGTGAAACACAACGCGCTATCGGCCCGGGTCGGTCCTTACCGGACGGCGAGCTACCCGCTGCTCGCCTCCTACAAGACCTCGCCTACGGTGGCCGCGAGTTCGATGATGTCTCCAGACCAGGGCATCTCCTGCGGTAGCTAGAGATGTGAGGGCGCTGGGATTCCCGCTCCCTCACTCCACCTCCTCCTTTGCCAGCATCACAGCTTCGCAGAAGGAAGTGATGGCCTGCCATGGACTCTCGCTCCGGAGCATGGCCTGGATCAAGGCCGGGCACGAGAGATCGCTGCCGATCGCCGCCACGAGGACACGGCAGTGTTCTACTCAAGCCCGACAGACTTCCACGTTATGCTCTACCGTGTCTTTAGGGCGATCCCCACGGTGGTGACACCCTGGCGTTTCCTTCCGCCTTATCCGAAACAAGAACCTCCCGAAACAGCCGTGTCCGGTGAGGACCTGTGTCAGACGAAAGGTGAGGTCGCCGTGGCGCCTCTCTAGCCACTCCTCAAAGAGGGGACTTACCGCCGCTATTGTAGCGTGGGGCCCAGCACTGGGGTGTGACAATCTCACTCTCCATATCGCGATGAGATCACGTCCGCTGTACCTAGACTTCTCGCAGCAGCGGAGTTGTTCCCCGGGGTTTACCTCCTCATGCCACTCCCACATGTATGCGGGGAGCCCTCCCAATACCTCAATCCTAAATAAAACTGCCACTTAATTCTAATTAATCTCCCAAACTGCCCTATTTTAATACCAATTAATTATCCCAACCACATCCATTCAAAAATAATTAATTACAAAAATAATTACTAGTCAGCGCGATTATTACGTATTACCCAATTTTATAACGCATGCGCCTACCGACCCTCAACTATCAGTTTTAATTAACTCGATAGCGGACTGCTTAATTAATATAAATGTGTCTTTTTATACCGCGAACCTAACGTGCTCGAAACGGGTTTGGACTTACTATGAGAAGTATTTTGTTTATGTGAGTTTTATTCAGGCACATTTCTGAAGCGAACGACAGAGAATGCGTTGAAGTAGGTGTATTGAATTTATGAATATTGAACTTTAAAAGGAGGAGGGCTAAAATGGTTGCTTCGGGAATACAAGGCAAATGCATTCTATATTGAAGGTTGTATTGAAATATAGTAATAATAGTAAGTACGTATGAAATGAAATATAAATAGTCAAATACAAAGTAGTATTGACAGTTGTGTAATTGCATGGTCTACACTATGTAGTGTGTGTCCAGTGTATTATTTCTATAAAGGGTGTCTCTGACATCGACGCACAAACGAGTACCATGGATCCAGTACATGATTCTGAAAAAAAATAATATGCTGTTTTTTTCACTTTAAACCGTTCATAATTGCTATACTATTATAACCCAATAAGATTTTAAAGTAAAAAAATAATTAATTCGCTAAGTACACAAAAAAGTGCAATCTGAACAAAACTCAAAAAACTATCCTATCAGCTGATTTAATAGAGTTCACATCAGGGGTCAACGTCATAAACACAAACACGCGCGGCGGCACGCTTGCAACGTTCAAAGGCTGAGCCGACACATTTTTTTAAAAACTGTTATTTCTGTAACCGCTCATTAACGATATAATTGACTATCATAATTTTATTAGTGGCATGCGGTGTAGCCTTCTCGCGAAGTTTGCGTTACGATGTCAGATACACCCTGTATGAGTCAGTGATACTTGAATTGAAATGATTTTGATTTTAATAATCAGCCTATAATTGTACTGGGACACAGGTCTCCCCTCGGTGAGAAAGAGTGGTCTATCACACTGGTCCAGTGTGGATTGGTAGATGTCACATGTCCAAGAAGTTTTACTTCTAGAACATGCCAGTTTACTAACTATATTTTCCTTAAGCGTTTTGAGAGTAATAGTGACGATATAATTTACACAAAGTAATGCGACTGACGGGGTTCGAACCTACGACTTACAGTTTGTAAGTTGCGACCGATACCACTAGGTAACCTGCACCAAATGAATTGTCATTGTGTTTTATAAAATTGTAGGTTCTAGAATTTTCTTCATGCATTGTTACGATAGGCAAGGTATTGAAAACTGAAGATTCAGCCAGTGGTTACGGGCTTTCAAAACATACTTTTTTCTGTGTTATTAAAGGCAATATAATGATTTAAAGTGATAGTTCTATAGTAGGGCCCATTGAGGATCGTATCAAACAGTTAATTATTCAAAAAGCCTTTTATCCATTTTATGCCCTTTGTATGTGAAGAGAGTTACGTCCGTTGGGGTCGGAACAATGTTTTATGTTATAACTAGCTTTCCCGCCGTATCGTACGGTTTTAACGAGGTGTCACAGATATGAAAGTAAGTTGAGAATCATTTAATACTAGATGCGCTCCGCGATTTTATCTCTGACTAGCGGCCGCCAGCGAGTTGGTTCGCGTGGAGTTATGCTCCGCTCCTATTGGTCGCAGCGTGATGTTATAGCCTAAAGACTTCCTCGATTAATGGGCTATCCAACGCAAAAATAATTTTTCAAATCGGACTTGCAGTTCTTGAGATTAGCGCGTTCAAACAAACAAACTTTTCACCTTTTTTTTTAATGATTATAAACTAGTGCTTGACTGCAATCCCGCCTGATGGTAAGCAGTGATGCAACCGTTAGTGGTAAAGCGCACTAGTTTATTAAGCCTATTCACTTAAAAAAACTTAGGAATAGGAAGGATGACGGCAGTTGAGCGAGGTGATGCAATGTTAAACCCAATAACAACACGACCAACGATACTGCGCCAGAGGGAGATTGATCTGGAGACTCTCAACGACCAAACTCCCGTCACAACAACAATTGGCGCATCGTGCCAGGCACACATCGCAACACAACTGTTCAGACTCGTCCTCCGTACGGCTTCACCAGACATCATGCCGGAACACGATGAATCGCTTGGCGGCAAGAACTTGTCTGGTGGGTGGTAACTTCTGCCGGCAGCCGATGTTATGGCCTACCATCGAGAAACCGAGCTTCATATATTAGTATAGATAAGTTTCGATACCGCGGGAATATCCGGATAAAACCTATCCTATATATAAATCCTCGTTATATAGCATATGTGTGCCAAATTCCATCCAAAAACGTTCAGTAATTTTTGCGTGAAAGTATAACAAACATATGCACATACAAATGATCACGTTTATAATTAACTACCGGCCGCCAGCGACTTCGTTCGCGTGAAGTTGATTATGCTCCGCTCCTATTGGTCACAGCGTGATGTTATATAGCCTAAAGCCTTCCTGGAATTTTACAAATCGCACCAGTAGTTCCTGACATTAGCGCGTTCAAACAAACAAACAAACAATCTCTTCAGCTTTATATATTAAGATGGATTGGGATATCTATTCAAGTTTATTTTGATGCAATATCTATACTATACTCGTAACATTAAAAAGAGGAAAAATTTGAGTTTGTACGTAACGAATAAATTTAAAATATACTGGACCGATTTCAAAAATTACTTTGTATTAGAAAAATCCATTCATCCATCAGTGAGTAGCATAGGCTATATTTTAATTACAAGAAACAAAATGATATCCTTAGAAATTCTGACTAAACCAACCCAAAGTTGTCATAAAATGTATTTCATTGCGCTGCGGAAACTACTGATGATAGAACGAAAAAATGTATTAAAATATGATAGGAGATATCATTCTACAAAGAGAAGAGTTCTGGCCGAAAGGTGTAATGTACTGTCGGTTTCGTGGCCAGATAAGTGACACCAGTCAATGTACATTAGCGATAGTTAAATATTTTATATATACTTATAGTATTTTAAGTATTTGACAGCCTCCGTGGCATAGCGGTAGCGAACGCATACGCTGCGCAAGGAGGCGCGTGTTCGATCCCCGCGCAGTGCAAATATTTGTATGCATGAATATGAATATTTGCACTGGTTACGGATTGTTGGAGCCCTTAAACGTCTAACAATTGGTCTAACTACAATGCTTCGATATCCCCTTCGAGTTGTGGAGGTCAGACGGCAGTGGCTTTACGGAAAATTTTAAAGTGTAGCCAAAATCCAGCAGTTAGACTAATAAAGCGGACCCCAGACTCCAAAGTTGAAAAAGCTTCGGATGCGACTAGGATTAAAGCTGAGACGATGATGACGGTGGATTGGAGTGACAACTCACTCCATGTTCACTTTACCCAAGTTTTCACGATGAGCTGGTGATGGAATCCCACTGATAATATTTTACGTGTGTTAAATATAACGAAAAACACTTGTGCAAAACGTCTGTCTACTTGTGTAACCGCATTGTTCATATAAGTTTTGCAATGGAATTCGATTCGGTTTTTGCCAAAATTTTGACTATTTATTCCAGAAAGTTTCGTGTATAAAACATTAATATTAAACTTGCATTTATTAACATTTGGAGGCAGAATCGCCTTGAGGCGCATAAGGTGGAGGTCTGCCCGGCTTGGGTAGATCACCACTGTATTCTCGTGGCAGCGGTCTAGTCCAGGTCATGGTCCGGACCGAGACAGCATGGCAGGCCATCACCTCCTTCTACGAAGTAGTGGTGCTGACAAAGGAGGAGGCGGTGCTCATGAGGGAGCGGGAATCCTAGTGCCCTGGTGTGTAAAGTTCGCTCATCCTCCATAGAAAAGTGAGGATCCACTGACCGGACGGATGTTATGTAGATATATCTGGCGGATAAATGCCTAATGGTTGATCTTAGGAAGTTGTATGCATCCTAGTTGCACGGCAAACTCTGCTTGCGGGATGTAGAATTCGTGTGACGTCAGTATGGCGCGTTGTTCGCATGCGGCGGTTGTAGGCGGTTGTAGGCGGTTGTACGCGAATTACGTCAAACATGTTGTCTTGTAGTAAAAACCGTGCAAAGCTGGGGCCGGTCTAGTCTAGTGTGTTTTATAATAAATATACCTTCCAGAATAAATATTCTAAGTGCTAAGTACTTTTTAGACATATAGAATAGAAAGGTGACTTTTAGCTCGAGAGTTTTTGTAACTATTGGCTTGACAGTAAGACTAACATAATAATATTTTTTATACAAAAAGTCAAGCATGAAGCCTCAATATTTATTTTTAAGATAAAAGTTACCTGACTATTGAAATACCAGCCCTAAAATTATATTATAAATCGCATCAAAAAAGATGGTCTTGTTTAGAAGTCAAGTATGTACCAAGCGGTCACATAGATGACATTGCAAGTGACTTTCTTTTATACGTAGTAATAACTTATAACTACAAGTTTATTGCTTATGAAACAGAATATAAGTTACTTATACATATTTACTACTTACACCATTATAACATTTATATTTTTTTTAAATTAAGAAACGCCTTAGATAGTTCAGAAATGAGGAGATCCGCAGAAGAACCAAAGTCACCGTCATAGCTCTTCGTGTCCCTAAAATTAAGTGGCAGCGGGCGGGGCACATTACTCATAGAACCGATGGCCGATGGGGCAGTAAGGTTCTGGAGTGGCGGCCACGTACTGGAAGACGCCGATGACCTGGTGAAGGTCGCGGGAAGCCGATGGATGCAAGCAGCACAAGACCGGTCGTTGTGGAAAGCCTTGGGGAGGACTATGTCCAGCAGTGGACCTCTACAGTATGTTAAGAAAACCCTGTCCGACCCGTGAAGGTGATGTTAGGTATCGATAACTGATTCTATTAATGCATACAAAACCGAGCTAAACTTAAAAAAAGAATCCCCCTAAAAAAATAAATATTATTTCGCAAAAAGAGGTAACTTAATAAACGTGCGTTAACTACCCTTCACCTGCCGCCCGCGGGGGCCGGGCGGCAGGGCACGCGGCACGTGGTCGCATCGCTATTCGCTCATAATAATACCGGTGTTGTCACTTTTTAAAAATTACCAAATTTCGGGGAAATTGGAATTAATTCGCGGGAAAAAAAGATTATTTCAAAATTCATTTGTATTAGTACTATGATGATTACGTAAAATTTTATATTATATTTGGTCTTGTGTTTACCTAACCTTTATTACCCTTATGGGTCGGACAGGGTTTTCTTAACATACTGTATAGGTTGAAGAAGATAGACAGTTTAGAATCGATTAAAAACATGGCTACTAAAAATACGTCAATTACCGTCAGGGACTGACTTATTAGATAGTACTAAACTAATATTTATGTTCTGTCATTTTCTTACTGAAATCGAAAGAAAAAGATGCACTAAATTTATCGAAATCGGAAATCGTTTTTTTTTTAAATATATTTTTTTTTCATAACATTATAAACTAGCGCTTGGCCACAAACCCGCCTGATGGTAAGCAGTGACGCAGTCGTTGATAGTAAAGCTCACTAGTTTATTAAGAGCCTATTCACTCTAGCCTTGAAGACACTCAAATTGTAGTCCGACGGAAACACCGCCGCTGGCAAACTCTTCCAGACCCTCGATGTACGCGGTATAAAGGAAGAGGCGAAACGCTTCGTCCGGATCGCAATGGTGTCAACAACGTAAGGGTGGAAACTCGCCGTACGACGGGTCGTCCGATGGTGGGACGGAGATGGGGGAATTAAATCATGCAATTCTTTGGCACACTCCCCAAAATGCATCCTATAGAAGACCGAATGGCTGGCTACTCTGCAATCCCGCCTGATGGTAAACAGTGATGCAATCGTTGATGATAAAGCGCGCTAGTTTATTGAGCCTATCCACTTAAGAAACTTAGTGAATAGGAAGGAAGACGGCAGTAGAGCGAGGTGATGCAATGTTAAACCCAACAACACGACCAACGATGCTACGCCAGAGGGAGATTGATCTGGAGACCCTCCACGACCAAACTCCCGACACAACAACATTTGGTGTATCGTACCCGGCACACATCGCAACACAACTGTTCAGACCTGTTCTCCGTACGGCTTCACCAAAAATCAAGACGGAACACGACGAATCAGTTGGCAGCAAGACTTTGTCTGGTGGGTGGTAACTTCTGCCGGCAGCCGATATTATGGCCTACACATAAAAACAAAAACCAAGACTGCATGGTTAGCGCAGTGATTAAGCTATTTACTGCTGCGCTACGTGTCGCGGGTTCGATTCCCGCACTGAACAAATATTGGTATGACCTACAAGGAGTTGTTCTTAGTCTGTCTGTTTGTGTACATTTGAGTTTATATGTTTGTAAACGCACCCACGATACAGGAGAAATTCCTAGCGTGGGGCAACATTTTCTTAAAAAAAATATATATTATATTAATAATCATAGAATTATACCATTTATTACTAAAAGTGTACTGTGACGTCATTTGGCACGAAAACGAGTTCAATATCCAAATATTTGGTTAACGTCACCAATCGTTGTTGAAGTTTACATAGTAATGAAAATTACTTTCAATAAATGGTTTTAATATTATTCCTTCACCCCTGCTAGAATACACATCATCATCATCTTCATCATCATCAACCTTTTTACTGTCCCACTGCTGGGCACAGATCCTCTCATACAGAGAAGGATTGTGCGTATTCACCACGCTTGCTCAAAGCGGGTTGGCGATTTCAGACTTAAAGTCCAGGTTTCCTCAAGATGTTTTCCTTCACCTTCAGTCATTGGTGTCCAAGATATACTTAGAAGGTACATATAACTTTAGAAAAGTTACATTGGTACTTGCCTGACCTGGAATCGAACCCGCACACTCATACTTGAGAGGCTGGTGTTTTAACCACTAGGCCACCACGACTTCTAGAATACCCATTAGGTCGATTAATTACTGTATATATCCTCTTTAGTGTTTATCAGTGTAAAATATAGAGAAACCACCGTTTTGCGTGGATGTGGCGCATATTGCCTCAACCACTTCTTATTTTTTGTGTTTTTATGTTTTTTTGCGTCACGGTTTTTTCTTTTTGTTTTTGCAGAAATATAAACAATGGCGCTGATTCTCTTGTTCAGAAACTAAATTAATTTTAAGTTAAATGTATCCTTTTCTTTCTATTTCATTAAGATAAGTATAGAAAATAACATTTTAATTCAATCCTGACAAATTAAGATACTCCATAGACATTTTAGATGCGGTTATAAATATGACAACTCAAAATACGTCAATTTACATCAGGAGCGGATTAATTCAACAGGTCTAAACTGACATTTTATCTTCTGTATCTTTGGTACGGTTTATTCTACCATTCCAGAGTACCAGCAAAAAGATTGAAGATTTATTCTCAATCTCTCTATTATATAAAAATCAATGCCACTTTCTTTGTAATTTTATAACTCAAGAACGGACTCACCTATCCAAACCAAATATTTAGGCTTTGTTGTGACTAATTAGTAGATGGTTTATATGAAGTTTGAACAAAATCAGTGGAGCGGTTCTTACTTTAGCACATTTTTTGTTATCAATGAATTCAATGAACGATGCGTCATCATCTCATCTATATATATATATATATATATATATAAATGAATGCCACTTTGTTTATAATTTTGAAAAACTTATTGCCAAATTTAATTGAAGCTAAGATCTTATCTGGTAGGTAAATCAAAAGGAGAAGTTTGTTTCATACCGCGTATCCCTATGATCCCAACTGATATGGAATCATGTTTTTCACATGGCCAACTTTATGTTGCCTGTTCGAGAGTCAGTACCCCCAGTCGTTTGTGTCTAGAAATTGAAAAACAAGGAATATTGTTTACCTAAAGGTCTTGGATTAAGTTTTAAAATTGCTAGCAATTAAAAAAAATATTTTATGTTTGAATAAATAATTTTGATGATCCAATAAATTTACTTTTAATATTTGACTTTATACGTAGCGAAGCACGTATCGGGCCGCTAGTATTATATAGTTTAAAAACACATAATTTTATTTTATATTTGATAAATAAACGAAACAAAATAACGAGCTCGTTTCGAATCCCATTCATTTGAACAGAATCATCTTTAGAGTATCATCTTTCGTTTAGTTCTAAATCGAATAATGAAACGGATAAGTTAGATTGATTGGTTTTGTTTTATAAGTTAATATCTCGTTACAACATCGAGTATTATTGGGAGTTCGGATAAATCATTCAACAGAATCGAGTAGAAAGAGCGCCCTTTATTTATTTATTTAAGGTTCGCCAACAGTTGCTACAGATATTTCACACATTACAAATACATACAAATTATTAACTTAAATCTAACTGCACAACCAATTACAGGCAAACACCACATGCTAACATCTTTTTTTGAAGATTCCGCTCTTGACTAAACGGTGTCCAAAGTTAACTGGTTAAAACCTACACATGTACATTTACGGGCCTGTGCGCCAGGGGTCACGCTATCTCTTTCGAACAACACGCGGCACTGGCAGGCACCGATCTTCGTGGACTTCAACACGATGTGCTAACATCTCTTTGAGGCGTGTGTGGAATACAAAGAACGAGGGCCTTTTTTGTTTGTTGGGATAAGAAATCATCAAATGACTTCTCCCGCTCTGAATGGAGCAGGAGGGCGTGTCAGACTTTTACTGACTAAAACCCACCCGTGTTTCTTCACTTGCGCGATGGCCAGGGCCACGGTTTGAAGAACGAGAACCCTTGTGTGTTAATATAGATGTATTTTTGTTAATATTATAAACTAGTGCTTGATTGCGATCCCGCTTGATGGCAAGCAGTGATGCAATCGCTGATGATAAAACGCACTTCATCTTCTTCTTCTTCAGTCTATAGAGATCCACTACAAAGGACTCCCCGAAGGCTTTCCACGATGACCGGTCTTGTGCTGCCCGCATCCATCAGCTTACTGCGACCTTCACCAGGTCATCAGTCCACTTTGTTGGGGACTTCCCTACGCTGCGTCTTCCGGTACGTGGCCTTCACTACACAACCTTACTGCCCCATCGGCCAATGGTTCTACGAGCAATTTGCCTACAACTCACTAGTTAATTATTATTTATTAATATTATTATTTCTTCGATGTACGCGGTATAAAAGACGAAGTGAAGTGCTGTGTCCGAGTCTTGTCCGATGAAGGCCAGCCCGCGCCGCAACTGAGCCAGTAAATATAATTTCCCAACTATGACCTCTGAGTTTGTTTCGGACGTTTCTTCTCAGAGCTAGTACTAGGAAACGCCGCGGTCATCAAACCGAATTAAAACAAATATTCGATTTAGCCGTCCCTTGCTGCTCCAGCGACGCCTTAAGCCGAGGTTCGTACCCCACAGGGGGCGGCCTTAGCGTGTAGTCGCTTAGTTTTTAGTCGCCCTGGCTGGAGGCTTTAAATTCATTTAAGGCATCCACAGGAAAGTCCGGTTAAGTAGTCACGGCCTCTCAAGGTCAACTATAAACGAGATGCCATAGTGTAAAAAAAAGAAAAAAACTTTGTCCGAGTCATAGCGGTATCAACAAAGTAAGGGTGAATACTCGCCGTACAAAGGGTCGTCCGGTGATGGAATTCCATGCACACTCTCCAAAATGTATCAAGATGTAAAGTGCAAACACTTCACTTATGTAATTTGAAATAGCCGCTAAGAAACTTTGATGTAGATTGAATTATTATGTGAGAACTTGTTTGCCATTATGGAGCAGTCATTCATAATTGACAGATTGCCACCGCATGGAATTTTGTAGATTATTTGACTTTAACAAGTACCTTACTAAGAAACGGTTTTGTCTCTCTTCAGCAGAATTTGTTTAATTAGAATAAAGTCTTCTCTTTTTAGAGCAACTCAATTCCGGCTTATAGTTTTACTATCCTCCACAGTACCAAATAAAATACCGTAAAACATCATTACATTTAAAAAAAAATCATACGTTCAAAATAATATACAATAAAGCCCGTATGCCATAAAACGTTAAGCAGAAGATGACAAACGTCGTCAAAAGTTTTCGAAATCTAAATTACTGAACAAATTTTTTTGTCGCAATCGAAATGATATTTAATTTAAAAATATGACTCCCATTCTCTCTCATCTGTGACTTTTAACTTCTATTATACAATTTTAAAAAGTATCTGCATTGTTGAAAAATGTGTTAATCGAATTATGTTGCTGAACGTACCTATAACACATAAATACTTTTCCAGTTCTAATTAAATCCCTTACAGCAGAGGCTTTTACCATCAATAGGGCAGAAATGCTACTTATAAATTCTTAAACGAAAAAAATAACTCAATAACGATCTAGAAATCGAATCCAAGATCTCATTCTACGCATAAGCGCTTAGGTAAGACTACTGTACCAATAAGGAAAACCTAATAAAATAAAATCGATTGTTATGTGCTTGATAGGTCTTTTTTACTGCTGTAAAGCCACAGCGATTTACGACATCCATTTGAAGACGTCTTGAATGAGATAGCTTCAGTTCTAGCCCCAACTCGAATAATTTATAGTAAGTTAAACGATTCCGTTTTGTTATAGTTATTCAGGCTAATGGTAGACCATGAACTACTTTAGTGGTGAAAGTTCCAATGCTGAAAAACAGAAGCGAGTAAAACAAGTGGAAAGCAGATTTACTGACGAGGATTACACAGTGGCGGAATCTATAACGCCACATGCGAATAACGCGTCATACTAATGACACGCAAATCGTGCAACTCGCAAGCAGGTTTTATAAAGGTAATAATAATAATAATAATATATATACGGCATATGCAATATGGCAACACCAACACCAACGTCAACATCAAGGATTATTTTGTCTCTTCACATTTCTAAATAATTATTACAATAGACGCTGTTTTTATATTTATTTTAATACGTGAAATACCTACAAATCGGAACCTATAAATATACAAGGAAAATATTTTTTTGAATATGTTTTTAATAAAAATAGCCAAGACAACCTGTGACATCTGTCATACCAAACCAAGAAAAATTATAAAGAATATAATATAATGTGACAATAATATCGAAAATGTTGACAAGATCTGCCGCTCGACGTGCACGCTCACCACCCCCGGACTCGCCGCCCAGCTCCGCCTCGCCGCCGCCGGTCTCCAGCCTCACTGTGAACGCTGTGACGACACCGGCCGCGGCAGTTGCGTCGAGCTCGAGCGACGAGTATTTCTCTCCGCCGACGTCGCCAACACCTGTACGTCGGCAGGGGAGAGGCCGGCCACCGAAGAGCTTGGGACTTAGGGGCCATCCGGCCCCGAGCCGGGTCCCCGCTGCCGGTGGTTGTGTGCAGCGCATGAGATGGACTCAGACAATGAATGAGAACGTCATGCGCGCATATTACGGGGCTACAGAGGGGGGAACTAACCTCACTGCGTACCGTGAAAGGATGCTGTCTTTGTTTCAGGTACTGGAACCAACTGTCAACGTCTCGGCCCAACGACTGTCGGATCAGGTGCGTGTCATCCAACGCAATCACAGGTTGGACGATATCGCGCTTGATAGGCTGCGCTCAGAGGTACTGAGCAACCAAATCGCCCCGACTCTGACCCAGACCGCGGCACAAGCGTCAATTATTGATGCTGTTCCGCCGCGGTCCAATCGTGTCGAAGAAGAGGACGATAGGGTTGAAACAGTAAGTAGCCAGTATAACGATCGACTGAGGAGCGCACTGGAGGATGCGTTCCGCGACTATAGATCCACTCCGACCAACCTTAGACCCCGGTTACCACGGCTACCTATGCACAAAAAAAATAGGGCGCTGGTGTGTGCTTTGGACTCGCAGCTCAAGAATTTTTTCGAGAGCAGCGAGGATCTCATTTATACACACTCGATCCTGTATTGTGCGGCTGTAGCGGCATGTCGACTAGCCAAAGTCAAGTTTCCAAATTATGACGAAGCTACTCGACCAAAACCAGCCGTACCAGCCTGGCAACGCAGAATCGAGCGTCGTATCGATGGGACCAGGGTACTCATCGGCAAACTATACTGCTTCAGGGAGGGCAATACTAGACCACGAGTGATGCGCTTTGTGAGACAGGCATTCTCGGGGACTGGTATCAGCCCTCGAGAATACATACATAATGTCACAGAGCGCATCGACTTCCTGAAGCAGAAAGTTTGTGCATGGGCGAGCCGTATTCGGCGGTATAAGCGGCGAGTGGATAGATATACGCAGAATCGCATGTTCCAGAGCGATGAGAGGTGGGTATACAGAACTTGGGAGCGACCAGAACAAAACGAGGCTGACGTGTACCGCCCAGATGATGCCACCACAAGTGCATTCTGGCGCGGTATATGGTCGGTATCCGTTTGTCACACTGAGGGTGACTGGATACAGGATATCAAACAAGGGTGTGAAAACTTACCAGAAATGGAGAGTATTTTCATAACATCATCAGACGTAGCCACAGCAGTCCGTTCGTTACCGAACTGGAAATCACCGGGACCGGACGGACTGCATAACTTTTGGTTAAAATGGCTAAGTAGTTCACACACTTGTTTGGCATCTCAATTCCAGTCATCCTTAGATTCTGGTTCGCTACCCCTGTTCTTAACAACTGGAATTACCCACCTGCTCCATAAATCAGGTAGCACCGCGGAACCCAAAAATTATAGACCGATCACTTGTTTACCAACGATCTATAAAGTTCTTACATCCATTTTGAAAGCTAAAATAAACAAACATCTTGACAGCAACACCATCATGTCTGTCTCTCAAAATGGATGTAGGAGCGGGTCCCGTGGTACTAAGGAGCTACTCCTCATAGACATGGCCATCAGCCAACAGGTTCGCCGATCCCGCAAGGATCTCTCAACCTGCTGGATAGATTATAAGAAGGCCTATGATTCGGTGCCACATACATGGCTTTTGAGGGTGCTGGAGTTGTACAAGGTAAATACAACTCTACGCACTTTCCTTAAGTCGTGTATGGGGCAATGGAAGACAGTCCTTCGCTATCCAGGGAGTCGACAGATCCAGGGGAATGATGAACCTGTATGGATTAAGCGGGGAATATTCCAGGGCGACAGTCTGAGTCCACTATGGTTCTGCTTAGCTCTGAACCCTCTAAGCACACTGCTGGAGGATTCAGGTCTGGGTTATCGATTGAGGAGAGGCGGTCAGGTGATATCTCACCTTCTCTACATGGATGATTTGAAACTCTTTGCCCCCAATAAATTACATCTGATGAAGCTACTGAATGTAACTGAAACTTTTAGTAGTGGCATCAGAATGGAATTTGGTGTGGACAAATGTGCAGTCATGCATGTAAAGGGGGGGGAGATTATGGAATCCGAGGGAATTACACTCCCAGATTCCATACACCTTAGATCCCTCTCCTCATTCGAGAGCTATAAATATTTGGGTATGTCGGAAGCGTTAGGTATCAACGATGCTGACATGAAGCAATCGTTGAAGGAGCGCTTCTTTGGTCGCCTGAAGAAGGTATTAAAAAGTCTTCTTTCGGGCGGAAATAAGGTGCGCGCCTTCAACGGGTGGGTCATGCCGGTTTTGATGTACTCTTTCGGCATACTTAAATGGACTCAGACCGAACTCGACGCCCTGGATAGAAGGGTCCGTACACTGCTGACAGCATACAGGATGCATCATCCACGATCATCGGTGATGAGACTGTATATTCCGCGGAAGTGCGGGGGTCGAGGCTTTTTAAATGCGAAGATCCTCCACAACCGAGAAGTATGCAGTCTCAGAGAACATTTTTTAAAAACCGTAGTGGGTATGCATCATGATGTGGTCACGGTAGACAAGGGGCTTACCCCGCTATCCATGGCGAAAGAGAACTGGCACAAGCCTATAATACTTACTACTGATGACCGCAAGATGATATGGCAAAGCAAGGAACTTCACGGGCGATTTTATCGGGCTCTTCATGAGCCCGATGTAGACTTCTTAGCCTCCGTATCCTGGCTACGATTCTGTGACCTTTTCGGGGAAACTGAAGGTTTCGTCTGTGCAATTATGGACGAAGTTATCTTAACGAATAACTACCGGAGATATATTATGAAGGACGGGACGATTGACGTGTGTCGGGCATGTCACCATCCGGGTGAGTCCATCAGACATATTATCTCTGGTTGTTCTCGTTTGGCTAATGGCGAGTATTTGCACAGGCATAACCAAGTAGCTAGGATTATCCACCAGCAACTTGCTTTGAAATATAAACTTGTGGATTCTGAGGTACCGTATTATAAGTATGTGCCCGACCCAGTTCTTGAAAATGGCCATGTCACGTTATACTGGGATCGGTCTATCATTACTGACAGGACTATTGTTGCAAATAAGCCTGATATAGTAGTGATAGATCGATTAGCGCGCCTCGCAATGATTGTCGATGTTACCATTCCACATGACGGGAATCTCGTGAAAGCTGAGAAAGAGAAGCAAATTAAATATCTCGACTTGGCGCACGAGGTTGTTGACATGTGGAATGTGAACTCGGCTGTCATTGTACCGATTGTCGTATCGGCCAATGGTTTGATAGCCAAGAGCCTCGACCAACATCTATTGAGGCTCTCGTTAGGCAGTTGGATCAAAGGCCTGATTCAAAAGGCAGTACTCCTCGATACGGCCCGCATCGTGAGGAGGTTCCTCTCTCTGGAGCCCTAACCACCGGTAGCTTGGACCCCGCTCCCGCCATCGGTGGAACACTATTTTTTTATATTTTTAAATGTTTTGTATGTTTTTATATAAATATTTAAAAATGTAGAATAATATGTATGTATAAAGAAATAAAGGGAATAATAATAAATAATTTTTATTTCGGACATAAAAATCCATAAGAGTGTTAGTAACATATAAAGAAAACAAAAACTTATTGCCTAGTGTTAGTAATTATTAAAGTGTGCACAAATTTTTTAATTATTGGAGAGCCGAAGCTCTCAGCTACAGTTTTCAGGATGCTGTTCCGACTGTCTCTCACTCTTCTCAGCAACGACGCGGTCTTTTTGCGTATGATTGCTTGAAAACCGTCGGTACGGGCTTGCGCAAACATATCCGACGCACTACAGTAACGAGGCAGTCTCAACAACATCCTGAAAGCATTATTATATTGGACACGCAGGACGTCCAGCGATCTCTTAGTACAATTGACCCACAGACTGCCCGTGTACAGACTTTGACAATAAGCCT
Source organism: Sesamia inferens (assembly GCA_037179545.1). NCBI lineage: Eukaryota > Metazoa > Arthropoda > Insecta > Lepidoptera > Noctuidae > Sesamia > Sesamia inferens. The sequence goes on along the minus strand of CM073929.1, from coordinate 7,737,784 downwards.
TGAACAGTGTTATTTTTACTTGGTCTGTACACTTGGCAAGAAGTAATGAAGTACGTAATGAAGTTACTCCTAATTTTAAATAATTAATAGAAATATAATGACAACATACATTAAAAGTAGTGGTGGCCTAGTGGTTAAAACACCAGCCTCTCAAGTATGAGTGCGCGGGTTCGATTCCAGGTCAGGCAAGTACTAATGTAACTTTTCTAAAGTTATGTGTACTTTCTAAGTATATCTTGGACACCAATGACTGAAGGTGAAGGAAAACATCTTGTGGAAACCTGGACTTTAAGTCTGAAATCGTCAACCCGCATTGAGCAGGCGTGGTGATTACGCTCAATCCTTCTCTGTATGAGAGGAGACCTGTGCCCAGCAGTGGGACGATAATAAGGTTGATGATGATGATGATGATACATTAAAAAAATATTCAAATTAGTTTCTAAGAACGCTCTATATTATCGAAAACTTAAATAAAAAATGAGGATCGAAATATTTGTCCATTGCCCATTAGCGTCATTTTGACTTATAATTCCGGGAAATCGGGGAACTGATTCATATAAAATACATATTTACATCCATTTCCTCACTTCTAATGTAGGTATCATGCTCAACTACTAGAAGCTAGATCAAGTTTTTGATCAGTACTTAAATACTACAAAACCTGCGTTTACAATTTAGTTTCCTAACATCAAAACAAACAAGAGTTTAAAATTTTGTATGACTTTGTCAGTTATATTTGCTTAACAAAAAAAAAATGTGTGCATGTACTAGTGTACACACGTAAGAAGTGAAACTTCTTAGAAAAAAATGGCGCGCAACGCGCGTGGCGCTTAAAATAACATTAATAAAGCTTAAAACTTAGCGTCCCCAATAGGGGGACGGTCCACGACTAAATACAACACCAAATTTAAAACTAAACTAACCTAAAGATACAGCCTGTATGTCCCAACAATTGTACGCGCCAGCACCAGGTGAGTCAGTCAAATGTTTTCAGAATTTTGAAATTCCCAGCCGTTTCCGAGATATCCGTGATTTTAGGTAGGGATATGGGGAAGGACTTCGAGGTGGGTAAATATAGTAAAAAATTTAATAAAAAGATGGCGCGTAACGGAAAAATGTGACGGTAATTTTTTTTCCAACGCCGATAAAGAAGTTTCACTTCAAAAATATATTTTATATTTTAATTTGCTTAAAAATAACGTGAATTAAAAAAAAAGAACTTGAATTTGGAATGCTTCGAATCTCTCGCGAACCGCAGTTTCACTAAAATAAATACCAAAATAGGGGTAGAATTTGTCACTACATTACGCTGTTAGAAACCAGAAATTAATCCTTAATCAAACAACCCTTAATTATATAAGTGTGAGTAGTAATTTAATTATCAACATACACGCAACTGAAGGTACAGTCACGACGATATTATAAACAATATTTTGTCACGCGTCGGATGTGTAAGAGGCAACTGAGGTCATACGCCAGACTGGGTCGTCACATTGTAGGGGTAGGAAGAGAAAGTATACTTTGTACAACTCCTGATTTCTTCCCCTTTTTTTTTAAAGCTTTGCTCCACACAAGGAATTTCTCTTGTATTGTGGGTGCATTTACAAACATATACACTCACGCACACAAACATCCCGACCCGGAACAACTATTATTGTAGGTCATACAAATATTTGTTCCGTGCGGGAATTGAAAAATAGCTTAACTTTAATAGCTTTGTTCGGTGGTAGGCCACATCGGCTGTCGGCAGAAGTTACCCCCCACCAGACAAAGTCTTGCCGCCAAGCGATTCGTCGTGTTCCGGCATAACGTCTGGTGAAGCCGTACGGAGGAAGGGTCTGAGCAGTTGTGTTGCGATGTGTGCCGGGTACGATGCGCCAAATGTTGTTGTGTTGGGAGTTTGGTCGTGGAGGGTCTCCACATCAATCTCCCTTTGGCGCAGCATCGTTGGTCGTGTTGTTGGGTTTAACATTGCACCACCTCGCTCAACTGCCGTCTTCCTTCCTATTCACTAAGTTTTTTAAGCGAATGGGTCTAATAAGTCCTGTATTTGTGGCTTTTCCTTTTTTTTTAAATAGATATCGAACTAGACACCATGTTCCTCATACTCCCACAAGAATTACCTTCTCATTTTTTTACCTTCTGATCAATTTTTTTTTTTGAGTTTTTTTTAAGTGAGGTTAGAACTTCCAAGTCATCAACATATTGGTAATAAAAAAAAATCAGACCAGAAGAAATAACAAAATAAGGATTTAAACAAAGAGTTAACCTACTGCCTACTCAAATTATTATTGACATCCCAGACAGGTGCGTCATAATAATGTATGAGCAGTGTCGAGGTCAGTCCTGCACTATATCAAATCTTTTGCGAAAAATTGCGTGCGGAGAAACGGGTTCAGTACATAAATATAAATTAGAGCCTACATTGGCTTAGCGGTAGGTAGGTTTGAATACAGAACATGGTTGATATTGTTTTGTTCTACAGAATTATGTATTGTAGGTAACCTAACTTTACCTTCTACTTTATTGGATATTGTTATCCACAAAAAAAAATCAAAACTCATTTACTCAAACATTGCAAGTTAAAAGTTTTACTCGGTGATAGGCCATAAGATCGGCTGCCGGCAGAAGTTACTACCCACCAGACAAAGTCTTGCCGCCAAGCGATTCGTCGTGTTCCGGGGTGATGTCTGGTGAAGCCGTACGGAGGACGGGTCTGAGCAGTTGTGTTGTGAAGCTTGCCGGGTACGATGCGCCAAATGTTGTTGTGTCGGGAGTTTGATCATGGTCCATCCAGATCAATTTCTCTCTGGCGTAGCATCATTGGCCGTGTTGTTGGGTTTATAAATTTGCATCACCTCGCTCAACTGCCATCTTTCTTCCTATTCACTAAGTTTTTTAAATGAATGGGTTTAATAAACTAGCGCGCTTTACCATCAACGATTGCATCACTGCTTACCATCAGGCGGGATTGTAGTCAAGCGCTAGTTTATAATTATTAAAAAAAAAAAAAAAAAAAGTTTTTATTGCAATTAAGCTGAGAATTAGCACTTTTAGTACGACAAAAAAAAACATAAAAAATAACCAAAGACAGTCCTCCCAAAACGTCCGCTCTTCACCACTCCCTGTTGCTTTTGCTGGGAAGAAAAAGTGTCGCAACAAACTTCCCAGCAGCACAGCTGTCTATTGAGGTAGAAAATACCTTATTATAAGAAAGTCTACGACACGGTGCCACATAGATGGGCTGATGGGCTCATAAGGGTGTTGAAGTCGAAAACAAAAACGTCGTGAGGAGCCCGGCATGACCTTAAACCAAATTTTTTAAGACGTTTACGTAACATCTACCAACCCTCACTAAGACTCCTGGTAGGCCACTGCTTCTCACAAAGAGAAGACCTATGGTTAAGCCTCAGGAACAATATATATCTACACTTTTAAGCAATGTGGGGAGCGGTGGTCACGCCCACGGACCACTGCCTCTTAGACCTATTTCCCAGCATTGTATTGTATCTCTCGGTAGTAGGCCCTAACATCGGCTGCCGGCAGAAGTTACAACCCACCATACAAGGTCTTGCCGCCATGCGATTCATCGTGTTCCGGCATGATGTCTGGTGAAGCCGTACGGAGGATGAGTCTGAGCCGTTGTTTTGCGATGTGTGCCGGGTACGATGATGGTGGTGATGCAATGTTAAACCCAACAACACGACCAACGATGCTGCACCAAAGGGAGATTGATCTGAAGACCCTCCACGACCAAACACCCTACACAACAACATTTGGCGCATCGTACTCGGCAAACATCGCAACACAACGGCTCAGACCCGTCCTCCGTATGGCTTCACCAGACATCATGCCGGAACACCACGAATCTCATGGCGGCAAGACTTTGTTGGTGGGTAGTAACTTCTGCCGGCAGCCGATGTTATGGCCTACCACCAAAAATGCTCTAGTTGTTATTTCCCATTAAAAAAAACAACATTTTTCCGGTATTATATTCGACGCACAAATTATTACCTTTAATATATGTAGGTACAAACTGTTTGCGTTATAATCCATACTAATATTATAAATGCGAAAGTATCTCTGTCTGTCTGTCTGTCTGTCCGGCTTTCACGCCAAAACTACAGAACCGATTGTAATGAAATTTGGAACACAGATAGTCTAGAGCCTGAGAAAGGACGTAGGCTATATACCATCCCACTACGACCAATAAGAGCAGAGCAGTAACAAAAAATGTTGCGAAAACGGGAGTTAACGCAGACGTACATATTGCTCCCATTATTTTAACAGGCGCTTATTTATTAATTATTATATAAAGAACATTCCCACGGAAACGGGAACCACTGCACGCTGTAAACTGAAGTCCACGCGGACGGAATCGCGGGTAACAGCTAGTGGGTATATAAAATAAATTTCAAAACTATCCAACAACAATAGTATCTTGCTAAGCTTCAAGTTTATCTAATCGGTGGTAGGCCATAACATCGGCCGCCGGCAGAAGTTACCACCCACCAGACAAAGTCTTGCCGCCAAGTGTTGTTGTGTTGGGAGTTTGATCGTGGAGGGTCTTCAGATCAATCGCCCTCTGGCGTAGCATCGTTGGTCGTCTTGTTGGGTTTAACATTGCATCACCTCGCTCAAGTGTCGTCTTCCTTCCTATTCGCTCAGTTTTTCTGAGTGAATAGGCTCTTAATAAACTAGCACGCTTTACCATCAACGATGGCATCACTGCTTACCATCAGGCGGGATTGCGGTCAAGCGCTAGTTTATGATTATTAAAAAAAAAAAAAAAAATTTCACCTTAGTTTGGTGCCTGTACCCACAAACACAACAAATTATAAACAAAACGTGTCCATAAATATCAAAATAAAGGCTATTATTAACCAAACGTAATAAGATTTCATGAACTATGACATTATATTACTGTACAAAAATATTGTATCTTATTATAACATTCTTCAAGTACCTAAATAGAGAACTAATTTTCTGAAGATAAAAATAAAACAACATATCTCGATCTAATATCAAAGAAATATAGTTAATTTTAAGAATACACATATTTACTAAGAAAAGTATATAAGTAACGTATTATATTTTGTAATGAGACTGAATAGGTGTTATGGTAAAATAAATTGGCGTCGATGTAAAGGGATTACGCTCCACCTAATAATATTTATCTTGAGAAAGAAATATGAAATGAGATAAATGGTGCTGTGGCTCTTCATTTAATTACGGAGAGAGCAACATTTTTTTTTATTTTAATTATAAACTGATGGTAAGCAGTGATGCAATCTTTAATGGAAAAGCGCGCTCGTTTATTAAGAGCCTATTCATTAAGCAAAAAACTGAGTGAATAGAAAGGAAGATGGCAGTTGAGCGAGGTGCTGCAATGTTAAACTCAACAACACGACCAACGATGCTGTGCCAGAGGCAGATTTATCTGGAGGCCCTCCACGACAAAACTCCCTACACAACAACATTTGGTGCATCATACCGGGCACACATCGCAACACAACTGCTCCTGCCGTCCTCCGTATAGCTTCACCAGACATCATGCCGGAACACGACGAATCGCTTGGCGGCAAGGCTTTGTCTGGTGGGTGGTAACTTCTTCCGGTGTTTATTTTATAAAAAAATTAAAATTTTTATATTTTAGTTTTTTTTTTTAAAATAGGAACTAACACCGCCATCTTGTTTTTCTAACACACTTCACTGTGATGCAAAACTATTGATGCGATACTCTTTGGTACGACAGGTTGTGAGACTTGAGCTTCTGATGAGCCGTAACTACTATTTGTCAAATATCTACACATCTACTAGTGACACCCAAGACAGAAAGCAGCAGAAAGGCATGTCAGACTTTTACTGACTAAAACCCCCCCATGTTCCTTCACTTGCCTGTACGCCAGGGCTACGGTTTCTCTTTTGACCAACCCGCAACTCTGACCAGACCAACGGCTTAACGTGCTATCCAAAGTACAACTAGGTATCGATATATACCGAAAGTATTTCTACTTCTTTAGCTTATAAAGGTCCACCGCTGGATAAAGGCCTCCCCCAAGCCTTTCTACAATGACCAGTCTTGTGCTGCTCGTGTCCACCGGCTTCCCGCGACCTTTACCAGGTCATCGGTCCACCTTGTTGGAGGCCTCCCTACGATGCGTCTTCCAGTACGTGGCGGCCACTCCAGAACCTTAACCGAGGAGTATAACAATTCGGCTGGAGATGATGGAATTGCGGCTGAGCTTCTGAAAGCAGGTGGCAAACCGGTTCTTAAAGCGCATCAGAAGCTATTTAATTCCGTCATTCTCAAAGGCGAAACGCCTAAGGCATGGCACAAGAGCATGTTTTTTTTTTTTTTAATAATTATAAACTAGCGCTTGACCGCAATCCCGCATGATGGTAAGCAGTGATGCGATCGTTGATGGTAAAGCGCGCTAGTTTATTAAGTGGCTATTCACTCAGAAAAACTGAACGAATAGGAAGGAAGACGGCAGTTGAGCGAGAACCCAACAACACGACCAACGATGCTGCGCCAAAGGGAGATTGATCTGAAGACCCTCCACGACCAAACTCCCAACACAACAACATTAGGCGCATCGTACCCGGCACCTATCGCAACACAACTGCTCAAACCCGTCCTCCGTACGGCTTCACCAGGCATCATGCCGGAACACGACAAATCGCTTGGTGGCAAGGCTTTGTCTGGTGGGTGGTAACTTCTTCCGGCGGCTGATGTTATGGCCTACCACCGAGAAAATGGTGGTATTGTTTTTCAAAAAAGGTGATAATACCCTCCTGAAAAACTACAAACCGATTATTTTAAAATAGCGGCCGTCCGCGACTTCGTTCGCGTGTAGTTAGTTATTACGCTCGGCTCCTATTAGTCGCAGCGTGATGTTATATAGCCTAAAGCCTTCCTGGGTTAAAGGGCTATCAAACGCAATTAGAATTTTTCAAATCGGGCCAGTGGTTGGGACAAACCCGCCACACTTTTCCCAACCACTGCAACTCCTGAAAGCCAGAATCAACAGTGGCGACCGCCAGAAAAATGCCGAGCAATGAAGCTCGACGAGTCCCGGAGAAACGATTCAACTGTCTTGGGTCCCGCAACAAATTAATCAGAAAAGAATAGCGGAGGAGTAAGAAAAAAGATATTTTTTCCACTTCCCTCCATAACAAGCAGGAGACAGAACAGAACTAGGCCAATCGGCACAAAGGGACATTATTGCAACTGGGAGAAGCCCAGATTGCCAAACACCACGGAATAAAATTTGATTAAGTTAATGGGTCCTAAGTAGGTATTAGCTGTTACAATTGATTCCAATAATAGGTATGGCAAAAGCGCCTGAACGCACGGAAATTGGTTCTAGTTTCTACAAGGTCCGTATAATAAACGACTCCGGATGTAACTTGTACACTATCCAACATAATATTGCGTTCATTCTGCCAAAGAACACACTCCCACAAGATGTGATGTGCGGACTGTTCAAATTCACAGTTCGATGTAGAACACTGACACAAAGGGGAAGGAACAAGTTTAAAAGAATACAGTTTACTTTTAAAGTTGCCATGACCTGTGAGAAATTGGGCAACGCAGTGGTCAACCTCCAGCCACGTCCTAGCCAGCCGATCGCCAACGGATGGAAAGAATAGATGGAGGTGCCGGCCCTTGATGGAATTATCCCACCTACTTTGCCATTCGGATAAGAGGTCCTCCCAGACTTCAGTCTGAGGTTTAAATAATCTAGAGATTTTATTAAAGTCGCGTTGTGTAACAAAATTAGTGTCCATGGCCTCCCCCCTCGCGGAGTAGTACATTGAAGCACGTCAGTACACCTGCCAGTACCGGTAAGGCTTCAGTACTGACCGTTCTATACGCCTTGCATAAAAATATCAATGCCAAACGTTGGCTTTGAAGCAGTTTACGTCGTGCCGCCCCTATGCTGGCCCTATCGGCCCAAACAGGTGCACCGTAGCACATACATCCTAAGTAGGTAGCTCCATATATAGTTTTTAAAGTTAGGAATGATAGACCCCAAGTTGCTTTCGATATTCTAGTTAGGGCATAAAAGTTCCTTTTAGCTTTTTCACCAACTATTTTTATATGTTCTATAAATGAAAAATTCCTTTCTAAGATCATACCAAGATAGCATACGGATTGCTGTTTTTTAATGGGAACGTTATTAAATTTAATAGTAGGCAATGATTTAAGATTACCTTTTAGTAGAAGTTGATAGGTTTTATGTGGCGCAAACGTTAGGCGGTTACGATCACCCCACTGAGATATTAAATTTAGGCAAGTATTGGCCAAGTTCTCAAGTCCAGCTCGGGTACTTGACTGAATGAGCAGTAGGCCATCGTCCGCGTAACCAGTAAGTGAACAGCCGCAAGGAAGCGGGATCGCGAGGAAGTCATCAAAACCCAAATTCCATAAATAAGGACCGACAACTGAACCCTGAGGACATCCCATGGTTAGTGTTTTAGTACTAGAAAAATGACCGAGCTTAAGTACCGCGGAACCGTTTATAAAGTAAGAGTAAACGAGATTATATATGTTTTTATAGCAACCGCGGGTTTTTAATTTTAACAACAGCATAGGCCACCAGGCGTTATCAAAAGCCCCAGAAATATCCAGGAAGATCCCAATTACGTACTTGTTTTCGGATTGGTTAACGGTTCTTCTGACAGAAAGCGCCGCGTCGACTGTAGATTTGGGCCAGTGGTTCCTGAGATTAGCGCGTTCAAACAAACAAACTCTTCAGCTTTATATATTAGGACAGATTGGTACTAATAATATATTACGCAAATACCCTGCTGTTTCTCCTACCTATGCTTCGAAATAGGCAACTAGCTTCGTCGTTCTGACGATCGAACCTTTGACAATTCAAAAGTGCATGTAATGAGTTTACTCGAAATAGATGTTTTGATTATAACTTTGTTATCCCATCAAATACCGCGGTAAGAATAACAACCTTCGATAACGCGTGCGGATCATTTAGCAAGAGAAAGTATCACTTCTCTTGGGCACGTTTGACAATTTATTAACAATCCCACACAAATCTTCGTTTTCTGATTGATAGCATTATTTTGCGCAGGACGAGCGACACACGTGACAAGTATCAAATTCCAAAACAGTTACCATTTGATTTCCATTCAACAAAGAGTGATTACATAAATATGAAGTAAAATAAACGGGATTATCGTCCCGAATCGTCGAAAAAAAAAACATTGTGCTGATGTAAAACTCCGCACAAACAGAGAAAAACCCGTAAAAATTGTCAAAACAGGCGTCAGAACTTTAAATTACGGACAAAAAATGTTCGCTTGGAACATTTGTGTGAAATTACGTAATATCGTGTAAAATATGGGCACACGTGGCGTTGCGTCGTGTGCGTGACGCCCCTTGTTCTACTTTATTAGCTTTAGGAACGCATCGGGCGTTATATTCTCCTAGTAACTCAGTTAAACAAATAGATTTTTTGTGTTCGTGGATTATTTATTGCGTTAATCTAAATAAGTAATTAAAATTCTTTCTACTTTTGAGAGGGTACATTTTTCAGCTGCGGCTCGACTACGAAATCCGCCTTGCCCCAGTGATTTTGTAGTAGACTAAGGAAATAAATCTCTTTGATGAGGAACAATTTTATTACCTAAATCTTCTTACCGTTGGCTGCATATTGAGGCAAGTAAAACTGCCAATTTATTTAGTACCTATATATGGGAGCCTTTAATTTTAAACATGTTTTGAAAGTAGAGCAGTAGCGAACTGATGAACAAAGACAAGTTTTGCAAAAACACTAAACTATATGGCACCCAGGCGTTTTATTGCTTTTTACGGCACAATTCATTATATTTTTTAATCTATAAATGTCGACAAAAGAATCTTTAAACAATAGCTTGGTTTTTTACCATACTTACCATGCAACTGCGATTTTTTTAGGATGCTCAATACTTTTGGCTGAGGCTGTATCTGAACAAAATAAACACTGAACTCAATAAGCCCAGGTTGTAACTTTCGGTATTATTTTTTTCTAATTTATAAATAGAGGTGATTAAAAGGTAAAGGCTGATTAAAACGTGAAGGAAAACATCTTGAGGAAACCTGGACTTTAAGTCTGAAATCGCCAACCCGCATTGAGCAAGGGTGGTGATTACGCTCAATCCTTCTCTGTATGAGAGAAGACCTGTGCCCAGCAGAGGATACTGATGCCTGGCTGAACCATGGATTGTTTGAAAGAGATACAGTGGCCCCTGGCACAAGCTAATGAGGAAACACTAAAACCCACGCACAAAACGCACGCATTAAAATCTGACACGGCCTTCCCCTCCGCCCAGCGTAGGAATAGTCATTTGAAGATTACCCAAAAAAGGTGATATAATGTGATAATGGGGAGCACATTTTGACATTATACCTCCGTGGTCGCAAACGTTACTACTAACATCTGAGTGAATAGGTTCTTAATAAACTAGCGCGCTTTACCATCAACGATCGCATCACTGCTTACCATCAGGCGGGATTGCGGTCAAGCGCTAGTTTATAATTATTAAAAATAAAATAAAATACTTAACATGAAAAGTTATATTCTCTGAGTCGGGCGGTGTTATTTTATTTTCCCATCTTGAATTTCTCAGTAGCAGGACAGAGTATTGCCTTGGGCAGTAAACCTCTATAGGCTTAGAAGAAGAAGAGCAACAGAGTTCGAATTTCTACCCGGTTGACGACAGCTAATAGGTTTTTTTTTTATGGGACAAAACCCGCCACACTTTTTCCCACCCACTGCAACTCCTGAAAGCCAGAATCAACAGTGGAGACCGCCAGAAAAACGCCGAGCAATGAAGCTCGACGAGTCCCGGAGAAACGATTCAACTGTCTTGGGCCCCGCAACGAAATTAATCAGAAAAGAATAGCGGAGGAGTCAGAAAAAAGATATTTTTTCCACTTTCCTCCATAACAAGTAGGAGACAGGACAGAACTAGGCCAATCGGCACAAAGGGACATTATTGCAACTGGGAGAAGCCCAGCTTGCCAAGCACCACGGAATAAAATTTGATTAAGTTAATGGGTCCCAAGTAGGTATTTGCTGTTACAATTGATTCCAATAATAGGTATGGCAAAAGCGCCTGAACGCACGGAAATTGGTTCTAGTTTCTACAAGGTCCGTATAATAAACGACTCCGGATGTAACTAATAGGTTTGCCCCCCAGTAAATGGGCCTTTCATAAACATAAGCAAAATATGGATGTACAAACATACACAACGTTATTTTTGTGAAATGCGAAACCCGAAATATGTGTCCAGTATTTTTAAGTAAAGAATCTATGTACAAAATTTCAAAAAGATATCATGAAAATCCACAAAGTTATGAGCTTGTTATCTTACTTGGTTGTCCCAACAAAAATATGGTCAATGAACCGCTCGCCCGCCCGCGCATGAAGCGGTGCGGCGCAGGGGGTCTGTCTCCCTGTGGTCCTAGTACTATGATCTACCATCAGCTGTGTGTGCTCGCTAACCACGCTGCAACAATTTATAAATGTATTTGGGAAAAATATAACAACTTGGTGTAAAAATGATTGGAATCGATTCAGTTACTTATTCTGAACAAACTATATTCAGATTTCGTAAGTAAAAACAACTTTGTATACCTCTACCTAATCCTACATGAAGTATTGTACTTAATTATGCTATTTAATTTAAAATTATGAAGTGTGTCATTAATATCAAGCGTGATAAAAATGCTGGTACTCAAACCTCGCCACACCACAACTGGTGGAAGCGAGCTCAAAACGTAAAATTACAGAAAAAAAGCCCTCTTGAAATATGTGGCACGTGTCGCACGATGCGTGACAGCCCCTTTGTCCCGCTTTATTATAACACACAGTTAATTGTCACGGCATCTGACGCACGTATACCGCGGGTTTGTCTGTATGTGTGTGTGTCTAGGTCTACCAAGAATCATCAATGGATCCTGACGCTATTTTGTATGAAGAAAGATAAGACGGAATGCTGAACTGGTGAAATAATTGGTGTTTTAAGTGTACCTCGGACTCTCTGCTAACTGTACTGTTTCTTATTTTTAATATTACCCCACATTAGAAATTACTCCTTTATTTGACTCACATACACAAAGATCCAGACCCAAAACAACCACCTGTATACATTTGGATCACTAGAATTTTAAATCATGACGTCATCTATTATAGCGGAAGTGATTTTTTTTTTCATTCGTAATCTATCTTAAATAGGTATCTATGATATAATTATAAATTCTATGTTATGCTAATATCAAAATAATTCAATGAATTGTTAACCATTCAATGTGAATTTTGTACGCTTAGAAGAGATGCATTGACACAGAATTCGTGTTCCGGCATGATGTCTGCTGAAGCCGTACGGAGGACGGGTCTGAGCAGTTGTGTTGCGATGTGTGCCGGGTACGATGCGCCAAATGTTGTTGTGTTGGGAGTTTGGTCGTGGAGGGTCTTCAGAGCAATCTCCCTTTGGCGCAGCATCGTTGGTCGTGTTGTTGGGTTTAACATTGCATCACCTCGCTCAACTACCGTCTTCCTTCCTATTAGCTCAGTTTTTCTGAATGAATAGACTCTTAATAAACTAGTGCTCTTTACCATCAACGATCGCATCACTGCTTACCATCAGGCGCGATTGTGGGCAAGCGCTAGTTTATACTTATTAAAAAAAAACCGCTGGTGTGTTACAATCTTTTTACGAATTTTTAAATTGACAATTAGTAATTTGAAGCCCGATCTCTAGCAGAAGGATGATGAATGCGGTAAAATGTGAGAAAACCATTTACTTTCCATAGGAACAAAAACTAAAACTGGCTTCTTCATTATATTTTCTTGATTTTACATATATAAGTAATGTTTAATACGATCATGACAGCACTGTTGAAAAAAAAGCAGTCATACGCTTAAGCGTATGACAGCTTTTTTTTTATAAATTATAAACTAGCGCTTGACCGCAATCCCGCCTGATAGTAAGCAGTGACGCGATCGTTGATGGTAAAGCGCGCTAGTTTATTAAGAGCCTATTCACTCTAGCCTTCTAATTCCGGGAAATCAGGGAACTGATTCATATAAAATACATATTTACATCCATTTCCTCACTTCTAATGTAGGTATCATGCTCAACTACTAGAAGCCAGATCAAGTTTTTGATCAGTACTTAAATACCACAAAACCTGCGTTTGCAATGTAAAGGTAAAGCGTGCTAGTTTATTAGATTTTAAGAGCCTATTCACTCTAGCCTTAAAGACACTCAAATTGTAGTTTGACGGAAACACCGTCGCTGGCAAATTGTTCCAGTCAAAGTCAGTGTAAAAGAGGATGCTGCACTGCGTGTCTCGGTTACAATTCCCACATGCAATTAATATTTATATAACCTACAAGTAGTTGTTCCGGGCCTAGCTGTTATTTAAATGTGTTCAAAGGTATCTAAAAACACGGGATATGGGAGAAGTTTCTAGTGTGGGGCAACGTTAAATTAAAAGTATAAATATATGAGAAACAATTCGAAATGTTTGTCAATAAACGACTTAAGCGTCACATTTTTACGACAGATGCTGTCTAATAAAGCCGACAACTGTGGAATAAAACAAAAATGGCGAATTGTCGTTTGTCGTCACCTTTCATTTTTATTAAGTACGCCCCTACACCTGGATTGCGTAGCACACTATCGATCGCAATATGAATTATTTTGAAGGATGTTGCTCCATGCATACGGTGGTGGACTGCCCGGTTTGGGTAGAGCAGATTTCTCGCGTCCGACCCTGGTCCAACATGCATGGTGCATGGCAGGTTGTCACCTCCTTCTGCGAAGCAGTAATGCTGGCAAAGACGGAGGCGGAGCGCGTGAGGCAGCGGGAATTCCAGCGCACTCACGCCTCTAGCCGGCGCAGGCACGGGCTTGCGGGCGGCGAACGATGGACAGCTCGCCGCCCGGTATGAACCAGGCCCAGGTCGACGGTAGGTTGTGTTTCACGCGCGCCTCAAAGATATGTCAACACACCGTGACGGGATCCACGAGGACCGATGCCTTCTTGAACAGGGTTGCGGGTTGGCTAAAAATGAAACCGTAACCCTGGCCGTCGCACAGGCAAATGGAGAAACACGGGAGGGTTTTAATCAGTAAACGTCTGATACGCCCTTCCGCTCCACCCAGAGCGGAAGAGTTCAATTGATGAATTCGAAATTTAAAAAAAAAATTGCTCCATTGCTGCACAACGTAAGTAATAACAATATACATGTTACCGGAAATGTATGAAACCTAGGAATTATATACAATTACTAGGAAATGTATACAATTCCGAAGCTATATAGGAAATGTGTAAAATATTGTTCCAAACATTATTTAATACACACATATCCTGGGAAATGTATACATTTCCTAGAAATTGTATAAAATTCCTATATCGTATTAGGAAATGTATAAAACCATGCTTTCTATGAATAAAATTAATAAAACACGTTGTTAAACTTAGAAACAGATTTATTATTAAGACTCCGGTTGAAACAATTAGGTTAGGTTAGGTTAGTTTTATTATAATCCCCGCATACTAATGGACATCTTTAAAGTAATACATTTCCGTTAGCTATTTAGGAAATGTATAGATTTACTAGGAAATGTGTGTTATAAAATTTATTTCACACATTTCCGAGCAAATTTAGGAATTATATAAATTTCCTAGGAATTGTATACAATGACGCATTACATACATTTCCGTTAACATACATACTAGTAAACAGCCTATAACGTTCCAACACCTGGGACACAAGGAGGCCTGTCTCCCAGGCCTCCTTTCAGTGAGAATAGAATAGAATAGAATACTCTTTATTATGTACACCATATAGATTACAGAACATAAATATAAAGTTTTTACAAAGTTATCGCTAATATGTGTGACTGTCAAATTAATGCCATTATAATTGATAGTGTGTTACGCTTCCCGCTACAGTTGCAGGATTGTATTCTCTAAGTCTCTAAATTCAGTTAGTCTACCAAAAAAAAAACGGTCCGGATTATTACGAACATCATTGTGTGGCCGACGCTTCCATTGCAAATCCGCAGAAGAACGAGAGTAACCGACATAGCCCGAAGTATTGCTACACTTAAGTGGCAGTGGGTCGGGCACATTGCCCGTAGGACCGATGCCCGATGGAACCGTCGGGTTCTCGAGTGGCGACCACACACCGATAGACGCAGCGTGGATAGGACCCCGACAAGGTGGACCGACGACCTGGTGAAGGTCGCGGGAAACCACTGGATACAGGAGGCGCAGGACCGGTCGTCGTGGATGTCCTTGGGGCAGGCCTATGTCCAGCAGTGGACGTCTTTCAGCTGAAATTGATGATGATGATGAACGTCGCGTTGTAGCGAACCATGACAATCGAATTGAACCGGTATTACGTATAGTTGGCTAATGAAGTCACGTGGTTTTTGTTTAATGAATTTCCTAAACTGAAGTATGATATACACCTGGATATAAATTTAAGCACCACTAATCTGTGTAATATTAAATCCTGAATCATCTTCGGAAATTCTCAAGAAAAAATTCTGTCGTCAAAATCTGAGATGTAATTTTACCCGCCTAATATATCGAGCGTGAACCTTTAATATTGGACACATGACACGATGTGTGTAATTAAAACCGATTTTGGGTAATCAATCACCGAAGAGATCGACCGTGACCTGTCCTAATGACGTCGCATGCGACAAGGCCTAGTAATTGGAATGAGTTTTGTTTTGGCAGTTCAAGTATGTTTTTGTACTGATGCTGCTGTTCTCACAAAAACTCTTCAATAACAGGAAAAAGAGATATTTATGATGTGTAATGGAACTCTTGGCTAAATTATAACAACCGATGTTCAAGGTTGTTAATACATTACGCAAGGATGGGTGTTCATTACCAAGATCCTTTTTTTTTTTTTTTTTCTAGATGAGAAATCATCAAATGACGTCTCCCGCTCTGGGTGGAGCGGAAGAGCATGGCAGACTTTTACTGACTAAAACCCACCCGTTTTTCTTCACTTGCCTGTGCGCCAGGGCCTCGGTACCACGGTAAGTCTTATTACTAAGACCCTCGTACTAGATTTTTTTTTTAACAAACTAACCTGTAAATCATTAACGAAATTACACAAAACATACCCCTAAAATGCCCATCACTGCACCACTTGCTAGAGCTTAGAGCTATCTCTGGGATGAAGACGACGAGTTCGGCGGTAGACTGCTGTTTAAGACGGAACGTTATTTTTTGCCCCTCAGTTTTAAAATAAAAAAAGTGGTAAAAAGTGGAGATTGTGACGTTAATATACTGTTAACTCGAAACCAGTAAAGTGACCTACTGAATGGTGTAATTTTTTTTTTAAATAACATATGTAAACCAAAGTTATATTAGAATTAAAGTTGTGGAAAAAAAATCATATTTAACCCATTCCTCCCCACTGTCCTATTTTTAGGACACTATATTCAACATTTTTTTTTTCTATGTTAGGGTTATTATTTTTATTGGTTTTGATGAAATTCGTATTTTCACACTATTTTCCCAATAAAATATATTTTTTTCGCTCTTAAAAAAGTTATCGTATTTATAATATACATATTTTTAAATTGAGGAAATTCGTCAGCTTAAAAAGAGTATTATGATTTGATTATAAAAAACCGAAAATAAAAAGTTATCAGCTTCAAAGTCCATCAAATAGATTTTTAGATCTCTACTGAATCTATTATAATTAAAAACTAAAACAAAATATTATTTGGAAGCTTGTGATACTAATTCAAAAAAAGGCGTACTATAAATATGACACTGGGAACATGTCTTTACAAGTAGCCGTGAAAGCGTGTTCGATCCTGTTACGCTCGCTATAAGTTCAAACGTGTCTATTGTTTTGTTTCTTGCAAGTGTTTCGTAAACTTTACTTTAGTCGATAAGTCTTCGTCAAGCACAACACATCTCGTAATATAAAAAATTGTGATTTTTTTATAAGATTGAGGAAAGCAAAGGAGGTAAGCAAAAATATTAGATTTTGTTTCTTATCAAGTGGTTAACGATATATTTGTTTAGTTTGGGATGGTATATGTATATATATATTTATATATATATAATATAATTTTTATACTTACTATATATGTATAATTATTGTTTATAGATCATGGATGCAGTGAGAAGAAAATATAAAAAAGCATTGATGGTGTCTGAAATCACCGAGTATCTTCAAGATATTGAAGATTGTAGTGACGAGGAGTTCAATGACTTGGAAGTTGCGATATTGCCCCCGGATGAAGTGGATGAAATGACTGATATAGAAGAAGGTAATGACGACGATATGGGAGTTCTGCCAGTGTCAGATGTGGCTGGTCAAGTGGAATTTTCATGTACAATTGATAACGTCGAGGAAGATCTTCCTACTCAAACCACATCTCGGACCAACAAGACAGTCATTTGGCGTAAGTGTGAACCTGTATATTCTGAAATTCAGCCGGAATCTAATACTGCTAAACAATGTTTAGAAAATATGATTACGGAATTGGAAGGAAAATCTGCGGTAGAAATATTCGAACACTTGTTATGTGACCAGATTCTAGAATATATAGTGCATGAAACAGTAACCTATGCCAAAAATTATAAAAATGATTTGAACTTCAATCTTACCGTGAATGAGCTAAAAGTATTCATAGGAATTTTGTTTTTCTCTTCGTATCTCCACTTGCCTCAAAGCAAACTATATTGGTGCAGAGATGATGATGTACACATTCCATTTGTTGAACGAGCGATGTCTCGGAATCGTTTTGATAAAATTAAATCATATTTACATTTCAATGACAATTCAAGAATTGATAATAGTGACAAAGCTTTCAAAATTCGCCCATTTATCGATAAAGCAAATAAATCATTCCAAAAGTTTGGTGTTTTTGAATCCAACTTAGCTGTTGATGAAATGATCGTCAAATACTTTGGTCACCATGGTATCAAACAGTTTATAAAAGGTAAACCAGTAAGATTTGGATACAAGCTTTGGGCACTGTGTGGAGTAAGCGGATATTGTTATAACTTTTCGCTTTATACAGGAAAGGATCCTCAAATATCTTGTAATACTGGTGATGGCTTGGGTTCAAGAGTGGTAAAAAAGTTGCTTACAGTATGTACTGATCCTAGTGCACATGTAGTCTACTTCGATAACTTCTTCAGCAGTATGCAATTGTTGATTGACTTGAAATCTGAAGGGTTCAGAGCTACAGGGACAGTCAGAGACAATAGGACTAAGAAATGTCCAATCATGACCAAACAAGAAATGAAGAAGCAAGAACGTGGTTATTCCGATCATCGTTTCGATAAAAATAATGAAATATTATGCGTGAAATGGCATGATAACAATGTAGTATGTCTCTTAACTAATTTTGATACTGTTGAACCTTTTGTAAAAACTAATAGGTACTCAAAGGTAGAAAAGGCCAAAGTTGCTGTGAATCAGCCAAAGCTTATTCATAATTATAATAAAAACATGGGAGGAGTGGATAAACATGATTGGCTTATTTCTAAGTATCCAATCCGCTTAGAGGTAAAAAATGGTATTGGCCTCTAGTAATCCGTGTTTTGGACATGACTCTAGTCAATGCATGGATTATTTATAACCAGGTAAATAAAGATGAGACCATACCTCTGCTTGATTTCAGAAGAAGGGTATGTTTTTCTTGGATGAAAAAATCGGAAGGCAAAGTAAATAAGCTTACATCAGGTACTTCAGAAGTTCTTTTACAACCTATAAGATTTGACAACTATGGTCACTATATGACCAAGAGGGACAAACAAAGACGTTGCCAAGGACAAGGCTGTAAAAAAAAGCCTTTAACATTTTGTTCTAAATGTGAAAAAACACTCTGCAGTGATTGTTTCATACCTTATCATACAAAATAAGCTTTTATTACATTATTTCTGATACTGTTACTGGTCCTATTTTTAAATAAAGCTGATTTCCATATAATTCTTATCTTTACTTTTTCCTGACCATATGTTCCCACTGTCCTATTTATAGGACATGCTGAGTCAGCGAAACCGTTTTTTTTTTATTTATTTTTTTGCCATATTATTTTTTCTTAACATATTAAGAGCCCTAATACAAGATTTCATCAAAAAAATCCAATATTTTCAATGCTTGGGAAGTAATGGGTTAAAAAGTGTCTTTAACGAACTTTATCCATGACCTACGACAACCCGCAGCGCGCTCGATACCTCCCGCGCCAACCGCTACAGCCCCCGTTGTCGCCCGCGTATACCTCACAACCCAGCGCGTAGCGAGCACAAATTTCGACGAAGTAACTTAAGTCTCGTTGGCGGAGCGGTGTATGTAGCAGCTTTACCACACTGCACGCCGTAGTCATCGGATCAAACCCCGCAAGTTGTAACGACTTTTTGGTATATTTAAAGTGAATATTCACGTTGTTTTAGCGCATTAGTTAAATAAAGTCCAATAACTGATTGCTGATTATTAGTAGCTGCGGTTGACAAAATGAATAACGTAGAAATTGATAATATTACCTTCCGCAAACCAGCAAGGGCAAAGTCGGTTGATAATATCCTAGATACCAACATAAGCAATAACAGCGCAATACTCGATAGTACAATGATGAGTTTGCCAAGTACTACAATGAATGATAGCGACGATGTTACTAATTATAAAGAGACCATAAAAAAGTTAAACATGGAATTAGAAGGCGCCCACTTAGAAATCGAAAATCTAAATAGCGAAAATTTTAGACTGAAAATGGATATAGGTCAATATCTAAGAATAATTGAAACTTATAAAAAGGTAAACCTATTAGACACTAAGACCTTTTCGCCGAGGTCAGCGCGTAACAGAAATAAGCTAAGAACAAGCTGTATTTCTACTCCGACCAAGCTAAGTCTTGCGCCTTCAATGACTCACCAATCAGACAATGGCGCAACAATACAGGCGACAAGCGATGCTGGGGACATCTCTTTTAATACGGCCGGGTCAACATCTAGTTTTGACGCAATACAGCCCGCTCAACCACAAGTTTGCCAAAAGAGCAAGAAAGACGATTTTAAAAGGATATATTCGATGGACCAACGAAAATCGCACCACGACACCACGGAACATATTGCCCATAGAGGCTTAATTGACATACAAAATGAGAGTGACAAACATAATATTATAATCTTCGGTGACCAGCAGGCCCAGGGACTGAATAAGATTATGACTCGTACTAGATCAGACAAATGGATCGACATCTATAAAATTACTTCTTTCATTAAGCCCCATGCAACAAGTGCTCAGATCCTAAATAGCTGCAACGACGACTTCTTAAAGACATTGACCAAGGATGACATTATAGTTCTAGTGATAGGGTGCAATGATAAAAACCCTTACTCTTTTATGACAGAATTATGTAACACACTATATAAACTGCGTAATAATACAGTATACATTACTAACGTTCAATACAACCCTTACCTGAACGAAACAACGATCAATTACAATCTTGAGCTAATTCTACAAAACTACAGAAATTGTAAATACGTGAAAATACACAATTCCGAATTCCAACATGATACCAGCGGTAGTTTCGCGAAAAATTATCACCAGAAATATCTGACACATTTATGCTTAAAATTGAACACTAGAATTGATTACAAAAAATACCAAGTGGAGATACTAAATCAATTTAAAAAGAAGCACGATATACAGAACAAAATAAATACACATACGGCACCGCGAAAACATACACAAACCAAGATTACTTCCTTCTTTAACACAATAAAGCAACACAAAAATACCAAAGAAACTGGGTTTTTTCTCGAACGTAGATAATAGAACGGCTCTCACCTTAATTCATCAAAATATTGCTGGTGTACTTAACAAACAAGAATTCATCGAGATAGCCATTGCGAACTTACAAAAGGAACTTGGTTCCGTAGATGTTATATGTTTAACAGAAACGTTCCTTAAAAGCGGTTGTGAATCTAACCTTAGGATTAATAATTATAAACTGGTATCCTTCTTTTCTCGAGCAAACCAACGCCGGGGAGGTTCATGTATTTTATTGAAAAATAACCTACAATTCAGAGAAATTAAAAATCTCACCCAGCCTATCCCCCTTCAATTCGAATGCTGTGCTATTGAAATTATTAAATTTAATCTTGTAGTGGTATGCATATATAGAACACCTACGCGTGATACGTCTATATTCTTAAACAATCTCGAACAACTAACTAATAAATTGTGTAGCAAAAAAAACAAAAAAGTTATCATATGTGGCGACTGGAATATAGACATACTGAAAACAAATAAAACGTCTAATGATCTAATTTCCATTCTTAATAATAACAATCTAAAAAACCATATAAAGCTACCTACGAGAAAAACCTCGTGCTTGGACTTAATTGTAAGTAACATACATGATGGTAAACCTGGACTTCACTATCTAGCGCTTTCAGACCATGAAACTGCACAAACAATAACGGTTAAATTAGTTAATGATTATCAAGTTAAAGACATGCACAACTTCTGGTTTAAAAGTATACGAGAACTCAGTGACGAAAATACACTTAAATTTAAAAACTGCATGTCAAGCCTATCGTTTTCTGAAGTATACGAAGCCCAAAATACAAATGACGCATTCAATAAACTACACGATACAATTACCTTGTTTTACAATTTATGCTTCCCTATAGTGAAAGTTAAAAATACTTTAAAAACAATAAAAAATAGAGGCCTAACCAAAAGCATAAAAAGATGCTGCACAAAAAAACGGACATTGTACCTTACATATAACATTCAGAAACATAATAAAAAACAAAATAAAAAAAAATATGACAACTACGCGCGAATATTAAAAAGATGTATATATAATGCACAGCAGATTAATAGCATACGCTACATTAATAAAGCCAAAAACACATGTAAGGCAGCATGGAACATGATTAAAACAGAGACAAATAATATGACATATAATTCTGAAATTGACATTATTAATATTAATGGTAAAAAGTATGACAACCCAAACGAAATTTCTGATTTATTTAATGAATATTTTGTATCCCTAACCAATTTCACAAAAACTAATCATAAAAATATCCAGGACACTAAAATAATAATTCCTCAAAATCCAAATAGCATTTTTCTTACACCAGTGGATGAATGCGATGTTTACAAAGTAATCCATAATTTAAGAAACACAAACTCGACTGGGTATGACGACTTAAGCACTAAAGTGTTAAAAAGATGTGCGAAGAGTCTAATGTCACCTTTAGCGTTCATTATAAACCTTTCCCTAACTGAAGGAGTATTCCCAAATCGTTTAAAAACGTCGGTTGTAAAACCTATATATAAGAAAGGTGACAAAACGAACATGAGCAATTACCGCCCAATAACTCTAACCCCCATTCTATCGAAAGTACTTGAAAAAGTTATGTATATTAAAGTGGAGAACTTTTTAACGAAATATGATATTCTTAAAAAAGAACAATTCGGTTTTAGGAGGGGTAGCTCCACGGCTTTAGCATGTTTCTCGCTATTGAAACATATAACCGAAGCCCTAAATCAAAAATCAAAAATAAGCTGTGTATTTCTAGACATGACAAAAGCCTTTGACTATGTCTGTCATAGAACACTACTCACGAAACTTGCACATTATGGAATCCGAGGGAAAGCCAACGACTGGTTCAAAAGCTATCTTGCGGAAAGAGTGCAATACGTGGAAATAACCAAAACCTGTAAACAAGAGCAAAAAATGTTTCGGTCAGGGTATAAACAAAATAAGTATGGCACACCACAGGGAGGGATTTTATCCCCGCTTCTCTTTTTGATATATATTAACGACCTGCCCGAGGCAGTAGGCAAAGACTGCATATTATTCGCCGATGACACTACTTTAATAATCAAGAGTGAAAATAATAGAAACTTGGAAAGGGATACCGTACTAGCGCTGAACAATGCAGTAAATTATCTAATAAAGAATAACTTAAAAATTAATATGACTAAAACAAATATAATACAATTTCAAACATACCAATCGAATACAATAAATAATCTGGACATCCATTACAAAGACTCTAACTTAACTACTATGGATAATTGTGTATTTTTGGGTATAACAGTTGACAAAAATTGCAACTGGAAACCACATATTGATAAAGTTGTTGTAAAAATTGATCGTTTTGTTTATGTTTTAAAAAGGATTCGGCAAACAACTAATCATGATACGACAATGCTTGCGTACCATGGCTATGTATCGTCCGTACTTCGATACGGTCTAATAATTTGGGGGAACTCAGTGGAGGTAGATAGAGTATTCAAATCCCAAAAAAAATGCATCCGAGCAATCTGTGGAGCTCATTTTTTAGACAGCTGTAAGCCACTGTTTCAAAGATTAAATATACTGCCTTTACCGTGTCTATACATTTTTGAAACATGCACTTTTGTAAAAAGAAATTACAATTTATTTGAAACTCTGGAAGACAGGCCAAATAGCCGAACACGACATAAAGACAGACTTCGTTTACCAAGAATAAAATTAAAATTATTTAAGAAAAATGTATATTGTATGTCCATAATCATTTATAATAAATTACCAAATAGTTTACAAGAATTACCTTTGACATTATTTAAGAAAATGCTTTTTAAATTTTTGTTATCAAAGAACTATTATAGAATTAAGGACTACTTAGACGATAAATCGATGGAATTTGGATGACGTAATTTTAATAATAAATTTGCACGCCATATATGGCAGGATACGCTGAAAAAAATGCACTGTAACACCCTTTGTACCGTATTCTAGCAAATAAACATTTTTGATTTGATTTGATTTGATTTGACGTACAACAATTTTCTCAGCACCACAGCGGTCTGTAAATAGATCTTTGAAATACGTTACGGGTTCTGTAACCAGGCTT
This sequence comes from Sesamia inferens, assembly GCA_037179545.1. Taxonomy (NCBI): domain Eukaryota; kingdom Metazoa; phylum Arthropoda; class Insecta; order Lepidoptera; family Noctuidae; genus Sesamia; species Sesamia inferens. The sequence continues at coordinate 7,713,851 of CM073929.1, read as the reverse complement.
ATCAAGGGCTTAAGTACGTGTTACCAGGTGACTGAGTAATAGGAATCCGATAGGCACTCGCTCCAAGATATTGAGCTGCATTCAGTTAGACTGAAAGCTGACTCCTCTTTAGGAGGGAGGGGTCTAGGTAGAATAATCTTCGAAAAACGTGCAGAGTAAACGAAACGTGACATTCAATCGATTTTAAAATTGAAATACTCACACACATAATATTTATTTGGTTGTAATACGTTATTTTTTACTATTATTATTTAGAAGAAAGAAGTATTGCAAAAGTGTATTGGCTCACATGTTAGAATACGGCCCACGCCCTCTCATTGAGGGGAGGCCGGTATCCCAGGATACATGGGAAAATGCATAGGCTGATTATGTTATGTAAAAAGTTTGTATTGAAACTCGTATAGAAAGATTATAAAACTAAACTTAATTAAACACAGTTAAATATAAATTAGTATAAAAAAAGTAATGAAATATCAAAAAGTCCTATACGAGGCCAAAACCCTCCTATCTCAGCATAACGCTAATTGCATAATTCATTCGATATTTTAAAAAAGGAAAAGGCACAGCGCTGTTATTCTGGTAGGATCTTTTCATCATTAAGTCTCACACTTATTGTACTTGGTGAGAAAATTAAACCAAAGAGATGTACAAAATAATTATCGTTCGAATTTATGTAACATTTTCGTGTTCCGGTGCTTTTTAACGAGTTATTGGGAGGAAAGGCATTTATGACATAATTTAGAGTAATACGATTACAATTAGTAAAAAATAAATGAAACTAAATTATTATAATTAAACTTTTACACAGTCAAAATTGGTGTAGATGGGGAAAAAGGAAACCAAAAAATATTCGACCATTTATGTGAACTGAAGATTAGTAGGAAGCCATTAACGGGACAGCGTAAGGTAAAAAAATATTATTATGTGAACCAAATTTATTTACACAAGAGTGTTCTATTTGCAGTTTGTCAACAGGGGTATTAGCTTCCTCTTTTCAGTAATATAATATTAACAATATAATACTCCTGATTTTCCTTTTCCCGTTTATAACACGCTCGTGTAGCATGTTAATTCGTTACACGAGCGTATTTCTCTGTTATACACGCGTACCTGTTTTGAAGTGAAACTTCTTTAGGCACGCTTGACTTGGGGAGTAAACTGGCGAAAGCGTTACGAAAAATGTTACGAAAAATGACCGGGCAAGGCGAACGGAAGCAAAGTATAGTCCTATTTCGTCTGTATTACAACCAAGGAGTTGGCTCATGTAAATATTGCATGACCTGTCGAGTATGAAGTTGTGAGTTCGCATCTCGCCGAAGGCAATATATATTTTTTGGATCTTTTTAAGATTTTTTAACAATTGAGTCGAGTATGAAGTTGTGAGTTCGCATCTCGCCGAAGGCAATATATATTTTTTGGATCTTTTTAAGATTTGTTAACAATTGATTACCTAAGAGCACAAATAATTTATAAATTTCGTTCTGTTCTGGCTTTTATATTGTTTTATATATTTTTGCTGAACATTTCTGATATAATTGAAAGTATAGAAGAAGATATCGTCACAATACGATAATTTAATTGGACACAAAGTACAAATTGCTTTCGAGCCTCATAAGCTCAATTATTAAGCTAAGTACCTTGATTGATTAAGAACTATGAATTTCTTCGAGAACATGACGCTGCGAACACCCCCCGACCCCCCTCATTAATTACCTCACCCCCCCGAGGATTATCTCGGGAACCAGAGGTCGTGGACTACCCGAGTTTGGGGTCCCCTGAATCAGGAGGAGGAGCCCGACCTTTTGGCCCTGAGGGAATCCACTGCCCCCTCTCCCCCCCTCCCTCCCCCGCAACCCAACGAAACCTATCCCCCCCCGACCCCCTTTAGTTACCTCACCCCCCATGGATTATCTCGGGAACCAGAGGTCGTGGACTACCCGAGTTTGGGGTCCCCTGATTCAGGAGGAAGAGCCCGACCTTTTGGCCCCGAGGGAATCCACTTTTTTTTTTTTTTAAATTGGAGGTCTATGCAAAAATATTAATTTATAAATGAAAGCATGAAATAAATTTAAATATTTATAGAAAATTAATATATGTATATGTGTATACATGTATATATTGTACACACATATATATATATATATACACATACAGATGGTGCGAAAGAAGTTTCACTTCAGTCGTGTGGTCATAAGCACACTCGTTTTTTTTTTATGATTGTCACTTTAGTGTGTGGTTTTGCTTTAAAGCTCCAGTCTTTATACTTATGTGTATACGACTTTATTTTTTTTGTTTACACGTAACCTAAATACAGTTTGTTCAGAATAAGCGTCTGTTGTACAAAGCACAGGTCCGCTCGTGTGTGGAGTACTGCAGCCACATTTGGGCTGGTGCTGCGAAATGTCACCTTGCTACTTTGGATTCAGTGGAGAGGCGTGCGAAGAGGCTGATTGGTGATCCAGACTTAACTCGAAAGCCTAGAGCATAGGCGTAGAGTAGCCAGCCTTTCAGTCTTCTATAGGACGCATTCTGGTGAGTGTGCAAGGGAATTGCATGATTTAATTCCCCCATCTCCGTTCCACCATCGGATGACCCGTCGTACGGCGAGTTTCCACCCTTACGTTATTGACACCACTGCGATCCGGACGAAGCGTTTTGCTTCCTCTTTTGTACCGCGTACATCGAGGGACTGGAACAATTTGCTAACGACGGTGGTTCCGTCAACTACAATTTGAGTGTCTTCAAGGCTAGAGTGAAATGCAGCAAATGACCCCAATTAAGTTTTGATCAACCATATTGTTAAAACCATTGCATTGTAGCCCTTGTCGTTTTATGACTTTTAATATTTCGTCATTCTTTACATTATTTTAATATGTTTATATTGAGAGCTAGGTAAATATTTATTATAAATGATCGCCTACCTAGAAAGGCCGCTGTGGTCATTTGACCACTGCGCTAAATATTTAAATCTCATTGAATATACTTGTGTCAAGGGTAGTTGAAATAATCGTTTTCTCTGCTTTCTTGTTTTGTTATGTGTGCATCTCATTCATTTTATAATGTCTCGTAATCGTTCCTGCCACATTTCTGAAATATTGGAAGTGTTGCAAAATATATCGGAGGACCAAACAGATTGTGAACCGACTGAAGAAGAGAGGCACATTCTGCATTTAGACTACGAAAGTGAAGAAAGTGAGTGTAATATTACACAAAATAGTGATTCTTCTATTGATGATGATCACACCCATAGTGATTGTAGTGGTAAGTATAATTTTTTTTATTGATGTAAATAAAACAAAAATCTCGAAATTGAGAGAAAGGGAAACCATTTATTACAATATTAGTGTTTATTTCACTGTTTTAAATTCTGAACCTCTCTCGACTTTACATAGCACACACTCAAGAAGAAGAAGAGGTCAAGATCGAAGTCAGGGTCGAGGACATCATGGCCGAGGTTCAAGAGTAGAAACTGTAGAAAACGATCCCACCTGATCGATAACTAGTGACGCAATCGATTATGATAAAACGCACTAGTTCATAATTGTAGTCTAGAAGACACTTAAAATATATTCTGACGGGATAACCGCTGCAGGCCAATCCAAATATTCCAGTCCTTCAATACACGTGTTATAAAAGGCGAGACAAACTGCTTTGTCTAGATCGCACCGGTGTTAACTACGAAGGGTGGACATTTGCCGTACAGTATTTCTAATTTTTGGAAACTATAGCAATTAATTTTCTTTATTACCTTAACAATTCGATCCCACTTTAATATTATTGCAAAGCGACTCCAAATACCTAGAAAGGCCATCCCGAAAATACGGAACTAAAATCTATACTGCCCCAAGGGAATACCTTTTCCAATTATCAAAAACTTAATTACCCAACCGGGAACTGAATGCTACATACGTTTCAATTTGGTCTAACTGTTCGAAGTTAGGTATTACCGTAAAGTTTTATTGTTACTCGTTAGATCCTATTAAACGGAACTATTGGACTTGCAGTTTGAGTTTAGAAATTGTTACGGTTAAAAGGATATGTGCTGAGTTTTCGGAGCAATATTTGTCGTTTGTGGTTTTAAAAGAGCTGTGTTTTGAGTTCAAGACCAAGGTTTTAAAGTAAAATTATGTTGTAATTGTTACACAATGAACAAATGAGGTTCTCGAGTCCACAAGAATTTTTGTTTTTTGTTCACGCGTAATTTTTTAAATTCAATTAGAGAATTTGGCTTAGCGCTGGGACAGTCATCATTTTTAGCCTTTTTTTAAATAATTACATACTAGTGCTTGACCACAATCCCGCCTGCATGGTAAGAAGCGATGCAATCGTTGGTGGTAAAGCGCACTAGTTTATTAAGCCTATTCATTTAATAAATTTAATGAATTGGACCAACGATGCTGCGCTAATGTCCAAGATATAGTTAGAAAGTACATAATTATAACTTTAGAAAAGTTACATTGGTAGTTGCCTGACCTGGAATCGAACCCGCACACTCAAACTTGAGAGGCTGGTGTTTTAATCACTAGGCCACCACTACTATTAACGTTAAATACTTAAAAGCTTTTTTAAGGTGCCAGTGGCGGCAACCAGAGGCACAAAACTGCGGGCGGCGAGCCATGGATAGCTTGCTGCCAGCAACGCACCTTAGACGCGGCACGGGGCGTTGTATTCAAAGAGATGTCACCACATTATGACTAATACCGAACCTAGCCAGGACCGCGAATTGTTTGAGAGAGATACCGTGGCACATTTTTTTTTTCGGGGTGGAAATCCTTATAGGATGTCCGGTGCCCTGGGGTAAGCGACGTGGTCTGTCAGACTTTTACTGACTAAAACCACCCCGGTGTCTCTTCTATCACGAGCGCACCAGGGGCCGCGGGAGTCTAAATTCCTCCACGCCCCCACATCCTCGTGCTGGCCCGGTCTGTCCGGGCCTCGTCTCCTGCACGGGGTAGTGGGGTGGTAAACTACCCCGTGCTCCGCCTCAGAGGCGCGCGCCGACGCTCGTGCGCGCATACCGTGGCACCTAGCACAGGTAAATGAACACGGGTGGGTTTTAGTCAGTAAAAGTGTGACTCTCCGCACGGAGCGGAAGAAGACATTTGAAAATTTCTAATAAAAATGACTTCTGTTATGTTTAACAAAGAAAGTTTATATTCTGAAAGGCAACATTGCGATAAACCTATTTTTAATCTTCTGGTCTTATATAGTTTCTTTTGTTTCGCAAAGAGAAAATTCATAAAATTTCGTTTCCCAGAAAATGTTTCATTTACTTTATGGTGCTTGTAATTTTATTTCGGATATTATTGTTTCAAAGAGCTGTTACCTGAATTAAACATATTTCTCGGAAACACAATTCAATGAATTTTTAATCATATTTTTTGTTTAACAAACTTATCAGACAGTATTTAAAATGAATATTGTTTTTTCGGTGTAATTTTAAATAGTATTATATTTCAAGGAAAATGTATAAAAATATATCCGTTATGCTATAATTTTAAGGCACGATTTTACAATTAAATGTCTTTTATTATTTACTGAGATTAATTGAGCGTTTAAGAATGCGACGATGGAAAGAGAGCAGAAGGAGTGACCATAATGTCTTGAAACGTAGGGAGGTCCTCGGTGTGGGATGCAACATGTGGAAGCTGTGCTCAAACGGTTCAAATACTACAATCTGAAACAAAACGGTCGCCAAAGCCTAGATCACAGGCGAAGAGTAGCCAGCCTGTTGCTTTTCTATAGGATACATTTTGGAGAGTGTGAGACAGCCTCCGTGGCGTAGTGGTAGAGAACGCGGACGCTGAGCAAGGAGGCGCGAGTACCTCGGTACCTCGGAAAGCACGTTAAGCCGTTGGTCCCGGTTGTCTTACGAACATCTAATGGCAGTCGTTACGGGTAGTTGGAGCCCTCAAAAGTCCAACAATTGGTCTAACTGCAATGCTTCGATATCGCCTTCGGGTTGTGGAGGTCAAAAGGTAGTCGCTTCATGGAAAATATCTAAGTTTAGCCAAAATCAGCAGTTAGACTAGTAAAAGCGGACCCCAGACTCCAAAGCTGAAAAGGCTTCGGATGCGACTGGGATTAACGCTGAGATAATGATAATGACATTTTGGAGAATGTGCGACGGAATTGCATTACCTAATTCCTCATCTCCGTTCATCATCATCGGGCGAGCAGTCATACGACTAATATCCATCATGATCGAGGATGGATAAAGCATTTCGCCTTGTCTTTTATACCGCATACATCGAGGGACTGGAACAATTTTTCAGCGGCGGTGTTTCCGTCTGACTACAGTTTAAGTGTCTTCGTGTGTAGTGTATCGAGTGAATAGGCTCTTAATAAACTGTAATTTGAAAAAAAATATTCATGTTAATAACTTTTATATCAAATAAACAATATAAGATGAAGAATATTTGATTTGTTATTCTGTGATATATGTTATTTTAATATTAAACTTTATGTGAACAAAAATTAATGAATTAAAAGTCTTCAAAGTATTCAACGACGGAAGTACGTACTTTTAAAGTTTCTCGTTACTACAATATGCACAATTTTAATGCAAATCGTATTAAACGGCTACCAATCATATTCGAGACTATATTAGAATAAAATGTTTTGCTCAATTTAGGAACACAAACTCTCCATTATATAATCATCAAAAATGTAAAGATGTAATAAATGCCAGGCAAGCTGGCAAAAATCTGTAGCCGTTCCACTTAAACATTTAACCTGTGAAAAGTGGGCGAAAATGAGGTGCGCCCTAATTTTCTTCAAGTTCGGTTTACGCCAGTGAAAATTTTGTAATGCACGATTCCATATCTGGAACAGAACTGCGAAATGTACAAAAAGTACTAATGAGTGGCACACATTTTTGTTTGAAATACATGCGGCTTGAATAAAGAACCACTTTTTTAAGTCTGTTAAAGATAATGATTCGAACATTAACCCATCATACTATATCGTACGCCACTTCTTGGGTTACACGTTCAAGGGGTACTTATCCCCATAAATGTAGATTAAATTAGAAATAAATATAGAGTTACTAGTTGTTGTCCACGACTCCGTCCACGTGGGCTTCAGTTTACAGGAGCTCAGTCGATATAAAATAAGCGCCTGTTAAAATAATGGGAGCAATATGTAAGCTCGCGTTCACCCCCGTTTTCGCAACATTTTTTGTTATTGCTCTGCTCCTATTGGTCACAGCGGGATGTTCTATAGACTATGTCCTTTCTCAGGCTCTAGACTATCTGTGTACCAAATTTCATTACAATCGATTCAGTAGTTTTGGCGTAAAGGCCGGACAGACAGATATACAGACAGACAGAGATACTTTCGCATTTATAACATTAGTATGGATTTAATCCAGTAATACAAGCGTAAAAAAGATGATTAATTAGAAAAATCACAAATTATATAGATCTATAATCAGGAGCAAAGAACAGAAATAATCGGCAGGTTCACGTTATGCCCGCAGCAATAAGGCTTTTTTTCGGATGAAAGCATCAAATGACCTCTCCTGTTATCGGTGAAGCGGAACGGCGTGTCAGACTTTTACTGACTAAAACCTACACATGTTTCTTCACTTGACTGCGCTCCAGGGGCCACGGTATCCCATCTTTTCACAATAAGGCTTACTCACTGTCATCCTGTACGAATTTTAGGTCCTAGGTAACAAATTTTTTTAATGATTTAAATTTGACATGACTTTACTCCGAGTTTTTCGTCTATGGCATCATCTCTGTATCATCATCATCATTTTCATCTCTGTATCGATGGCAACTTATATAAATGTTCTTTATTGTACACCAATCAAACATCGAACAAAATATATTCAGCATAAAAAAAAAACATACAATGGGCGGCCTTGTCGTCCTCCGTGTCGCAGCGGTCAACACGCCTGGTTGCGACGTGGAGGCCCCAGGTTCGATCCCCGGTCAGGTCATGATGGAAAACGATCTTTTCCTGATTGACCTGGGTCTTGGATGTTTATCTATATAATTATGTATCTATTATAAATATAGTGTCGTAGAGGTAGTGTCCCATAACAAAAGTTTCGAACTTACTTTGGGGCTAGCTCAATCTGTGTGGTTTGTCCGTATATATGTATTTTTATTTATTTTATTTTATCGCTAATGCGATCTCTTCCAGGCAACCAAAGAATGGATAGATTCTCCCGAACCACAAATGGGACTATCGTTGGTGAAAATATTATCAATACATAATAAATATTATCAGTACTAAAATAGATACACAAATTCATACATATACATTAATAAATACGTAGATATTGAACATAAGAGGTAAGCAAATAAATTAGCCAAAAAGTGTTTGTAGAACCAGTCTAAAATTCCTTGACTACCAGCCTGGAGTCTGAATTAATGCCCGACTGATTTCAATTGCCTCGGCCACTGTTACAAAGGACTAAACGTAATTGGTGGTAACCTGTGGTGTATCTATGATATAGATATAATCACCATGTGGGTTACCTCTGCGGTAATAACAGGTGTAATGTTATGTTTATTACTTTGGGATAATTGTTCTTGCGGTTACCTTTTACTGTTTATTTTTATATTTTACTAGTTATGCCCGCGGTTTCACCCGCATAAATTTCGATCCCGTTGGAATATCGGGATAAAAGTATCTTATATATTATTCCTGATTATAAACTATATGAGTACCAAATTTCATCTAAATACGTTCACTAGTTTTTGCTTGAAAACGGAACAAACTAACTCACTTTCACAATAGTAATATTAGTAAGGATTATATTTTTGGTCGAATTCGTACAATTTTACTGTATTTCTTTGTATATTGCCGTTGTTAGCTGACATATATAAATGACAAATAATTTAATCTAAGTGCATGGTAGTACGCAGGCCAAGTTCCAGCAAGAAGCCGCGCGCATGCAGTGCACTATTTACACGAACCGTTTCGACCCACTTTGACCCCCCTGTAGCCCAGTGCCTATTGCAATTACAGAGACAAAATTGTACCTACATAATTATGTACAAGTACTAAAGCGGTTTGCCAAATTTCATAGATATAGCTTCAGTACATCCTGAAATAGGACCCTGTGAAAATAGCTAATTTTGTCACTGGCCGATAATCAAAAATTTTAGGCCACTTCTAATTGTCCTAGTGTTATGAAATTTGGCACACAGGTGTTATAGCATGAAAACCTTTCAAATTTAGAAGTATTATAATTTTATTTCATCTAAACTTGGCATTGGATTGGATTTCAACCCTTTTTTAGGCGAACAATTAGCCGATAGGAACTTGGCCTGCTTTTCTAACAGGTATGTTTTTGGTGAGATTTAATTTTACGTGTCCAATAATGTTAGGAAGTTTGTATATCTATTATTGTATACATTACATACATGGTGACACGGTTGGTGTAGTGGCTAAGCGATCGGTGATGATGTGTGTCGCGGATTCGATTCCCACACGGAATAAATATTTGTATCCCCAGGTAGTTATTCCGGATCTGGCTGTTCGTATAAGTGACTTTACAAAACGCACCCTTGACACAGAATATTAATATATTATAATTTAATCTAAGTGCACGGCAGTGCGCAGGCCAAGTTCTTGCAACAGGCCGCGCGCATGCCGTGCACTCTTTACACGAACCGTTTTGACCCACTTTTGATGCCCTGTAGCCCAGTGCATATTGGAAGTACAGAGATAAAATTATACCTACGTAATTATACAGTATGTTAAAAAAACCCTGTCCGACCAATAAGGATAATAAGGTTAGGTAAACAAATGACCAAATAAAATATAAAATTTTACATAATCATCACAGTAACAATATTAATGAATTTTTAAATAATCTTTATTTTTCGCGAATTAACTCCAACTTCCTCAAAATTAGGTAAAATTTTAAAATGTGACATCACCATTTTCGGCGGTAAAATCGTTTGAGTCTTTATTGGATATGAATGCATAAATGTATGCGAGCTTTTCGGCGTCCTCAAAGAAGAAACTAGGGATGTACTATTTTTTGCGCAATAACGTTTTTTTATCGCTATTAATCGAAACTTGTACCTGCAGCCTAATAGGCGAACACATTGTTGTGAAATGATTTTGACTAGTTGGGATCGTTTGGACCGCAGTCCAAACGATCCCAACTAGTCAAAATCATTTCCAAGTAGTCACAACAGTAAGTTGGTATAATTTTAGTATAAAACAATGCTGGTTGAATGATTTATTGTAAAAACAGATTACCTAATGGTAAAAGTACTTTCGTTTCATATCGATAAATTACTAATAACAATATTATAACACAAGTACCTATTAGTAAACAGAAAGGAGTAGGTATTATGAAATACTCTTTTAGTAAAGTATCATAAGCAATGTAAAGCATTTTAACGGTCAATATCATCGACATACAGATAGAAACTGTAATTAAAACTTTGGCTGGCATGTTATTGAGTTTTGTGAAATATTGAATCCATGCATGAGATTCTGCAATACTAAATCGATACCATAACAGTTACGATCGTATCGATATCGATCCGTCAATATTCTGAACACTTACACATCTCTACTCAAAGAATACCGCCACCTGTGTACGTATTATTTCTATGAAATAAAAATCATTTTACTTGGAATTATTATCACTTTCGCGTAAACATTGCTTCCGTATAGACGTTTGGTGTATTGTGTGATCAATTCGTTTTTTAACCTAGGTAATTTAAATTGCTGATGTGTCTGGATGTGAATGAAGCTCGTAGAGACTATGAGATCCATTTTGTACCCTGGTCCCGTGTGATTGTACGTTGCAACGTCTGTACAATCGCAACTACGTAACGCGCAGTGTTATTGAAGCTCATGGTGTGGTCACTGGTGTAGGGAGACCACGCATCCACCATCCGGATATTGAAAATCAGGTGCTCGAATTATTCAACGAGGACCTGTGACACGAGAGCTAAGCACTAACCATATGCAAGTGTGGAAGGTCATGCATGAGGTCAAGTGAGTTCATGACCTATCGGCACCGCTACGGTTAAGCGCGTGACTTCGTGACCTGCCTCATCGGCCGCGCCGCCCAGTGTTGCCATGTAAGCTACCTGTTTTTGCGAAATAATATTTATTTTTTTAGGGGGCATTTTTTTTTAGGTTTAGCCAGGTTTTGTATGCATTAATAGAAACAGTTATCGATGCCTAACAACACCTTCACGGGTCGGACAGGGTTTTCTTAACATACTGTATACAAGTACTAAAACGGTATGCCAAAAATCGTAAATATAGCTAGTGTGGAGCAATTAAAAAAAATAACATATTTGAGTTCTACCCAGCCATGGTCGGTTAGACTTAGGAGCCCACGTACTATCATCTCAATGCGGGATGTTGTTTACTGCAATACGTTACATAAAGTTAACGCTTTGAATTCTGTGACATTTTATAGCAAACATTTGCTTAGCTATGCGGAGTAAATAGGATAGTGGAAAACGGACTGAACATGGTTCGTTCAGACCATTTTGCAATATTAAAGACATCGACTTTATTTATTTACTTTTCACTTATGCTGTCAAACAGCAATAAAAATGGCTCCCTCTCTCCTTTATACTCCTTTTTTCGACATTTCTCCTTTCCCGCTCCTCTTTTTTACCTGCATCTGCATACCAATACTATCGGTACTTTTAGACATTATCCCCAATTCCCTTGTTGACAAACTAAACTAAATTTAAGTTCAGTGTATCTGTTTCCTTATATTTCATTAAGAAAAGGACAGAAGATAATATGTCAGTTTAGACCTGTCAAATTAGTTCGCGCCTGAAGTAAATTGATGTATTTTCGGCCGCCATGTTTATAATCGCGTCTAAACTATCTATGGAATATCTTGATTTGACAGGATTAAACTAAAAAATGATCTTCTATCTTTTCTTAATGAAATATAAAGAAAAAGAAGAACTAAACATAAAATAAGTTTAGTTTGTCAACAAGAGAATCGATGCCATTGTTTTATACACAGTATGTTAAGAAAACGCTGTCCGACCCGTGAAGGTGTTGTTAGGTATCGATAACTGATTCTACTAATGGATACAAAACCGGGCTAAACTTAAAAAAAAATCCCCCTAAAAAAATAAATATTATTGCAAAAAGAGGTAACTTAATAAATGTGCGTTAACCACCCTTCCGCGGGCGGCGGGTGGCAGGGCACGCGGCACGTGGTCGCATCGCTATTCGCTCATAATAATACTGGTGTTGTCACTTTTTTAAAAATTACCAAATTTCGGGGAAGCTGGAATTAATTCGCGGGAAAAAAAGATTATTTCAAAATTCATTTGTATTGGTACTATGATGATTACGTAAAATTTTATATTATATTTGGTCATGTGTTTTCTTAACATACTGTATATAAAATTCTCGTATCACAATGTTAATGATTTTTGGGAAATTTTATTAGCATATACTGAGTAGGTCTTAATATCGGCTACTACTTATTTCACCTCTAAGTGCCCTAAGCTGCCCCTAACATTTTAGTTTTATAAACAATTTTTTATTTAATTTTTTTGTGATTTAGCTTTGAAAAATACTTCACCTTTCTATATCAACGCCTGTTGTTAATAACTAATTTAATATAATCCTAGAACGAATGTATATGGCAAAACGATGTTTGCCGAGTCAGTTAAATTTTTATATTACCTATATCATAAACATGTGCAGTGGTAACTGCCTCACTCAATCCGTAAATGCATTATAAAATGTGTCATTAGGCGTGCGTAATGTACTATTTCACTATATTTTTATAATGTGTTTTGTTTATTTGAGAACAATTTGCAATGTTCGGTACATTACAAATTGTATGTATTTGTTCTCAAATAAAAATACTAATTAAAATAACAATGTACTAGTACAATAAGCATACATAATTATCATCAATGATCGACTGCCCGTATTATTTATAGTGCTAGCAGGGTGATGTTATAAGCCTTGCTGCACTAATGGACTATCCACTGCAAAAATCAAAAATATTTTTTCAAATCGGACCAGTACTTCCTGAGATTAGCGCGTTCAAACAAACAAACTATTCAGCTTTATATATTAGTATAGATTATAGATAATAAATCAATCATTATGTATTTAAATATGATAAGGTTCACGCTTACTCCTATCTCTACACACCAGGCAAAAGTCAAGACGAAGACGTATTTTGCATGGTAAAACTCATGAATAAACTGTGTGTCATAACTTGACAGCGAACATAATGTGAATTTACGATGCTTCCAATGTGTTATCATATAAACCAGTTTGTTAGCCCGCCCCTGCTCCGTATGAGCACTTCCAACAATTTGGAGAAGCAATCAATCTAATCTCGAATTTGTTAACACGTGTCGATAAAATTGTTTTTCTTTTTTATGCCTGCTAATTTTATTTCGTAGAAAGGATAACTTGTGATAAGTGGTTCCAAGTATGCCTGTTGAAACGGAGGTCTTGGTTTTAATTGCCAGCTTGGGCAAAGACTCAGTAATAGCCTAAGTCTATATTTCTGCCTGGTTGACGACAAAAGAGAAGTTCCTTATTCTGTAATGTAGAACGAGAGCTTCATCATCATCATCATCAACCTTTTTTTTTATCGTCTCACTGCTAGGCACAGATCTCCTCTCATACAGAGAAGGATTGAACGCAATCACCACGCTTGCTCAATGTGGGTTGGCAATTTCAGACTTATAAAGTCCAGATGAATCTCAAGATGTTTTCCTTCACCTTCAATCATTAGTGTCCAAGATATACTTAGAAAGTACATATAACTTTAGAAAAGTTACATTGGTACTTGCCTGACCTGGATACTTGAGAGCTTACTAACAAACATTATGATAATATAGCTATCTGCCAGACGGGTTGTTTGTAAGAAACATCGTGGTCCCTGGAAGCATAGGTTTTAGTCAGTGAAGCGTTTCCGCAGCACTTATAGCGAGAGAGGTCATTTAATGATTTGTCACCCGCAAAAATGACATGTTATTTGTTAACCGACTTCAAAAAGGAGAAGGATACTCAATTCGACCGGTATATATGCTTTTTTATGTTTGTTCGCGGATAACTTCTTCGATTCTTTTTCTGTTAGAAAGAAGACATTCCCAAGGTGGTCTCATGATAAGGACATCAGCGTTTGATGCTGGAAGACCAGAGAAATCAAGGGGAACTTTCAAAAATCGTGGGGGCAACCAGTGCGTTTGTAAGTTTTTTCATTAAATATTTTAGCGTCAGCATCCAGTCTAACGGGATGCAGCTAAACAGTGCTTTTCAAAACTAAAAAGTTCAAAAACTAATATACAAAAAAACCAAAGACACCGACTTCCGAAATTAGTTATTTTTCACTCTGTAGTGTTTTTTGGAAGTCGGTTGTTTTTTTTTTTTTTTTGGATTTTTTTTTTTTATTAATAAGCTTGTTCTATGTTTTATCTTGGTACATGAGCTATTTGGCGGTAAAAAGGTAACTTATTTCGTATCCTTCCTACTTCCTACTAATAATAGGATAGTTGACTAAAAAAAACTAATTAGTCCATCAGTCAGATTTCCAAAAAAATACTAGACACGTATTTTTTCTTTATTCATATAAACAAAAAATGAAGAAGACACAGTGCGTTGAAAACTCGTGTGACGTCACTGCACGCTACACTTTTTAGCGAGCAGTGACGTCACCAGCCACCACTCCTGATCTTTGATGCCTTTTATATTTGTCATTTTTTTACCCAGGATACATCCCTATTATAAATACAAAGAAGAGAGAGTCTGTGAGGATCTGTATGATGTTTGCAACTCTTTCACGCAAAAAATAGAGCACGGATTGAGAAGAAATTTGGTACATAGATATTTTACATTTAGAATAATACATGGGATAATGCTTTTTATCCCAATATTCCCACTGGATTTAAACTTACGCGGGGACAGTCAAGTGGTGAACCCGAAACGCAACCCGAAATTCATTCCCTAAATTATCCGTCCTATCCTTACTTATGAAGTGGTCTTGTAAATGCTTTAAACGCTTAACTATCAAGGAAAGTGGCATATTTAAGTGTATGTCATATCGATATAATCTGTCTATATCTAAATAAATATATACGGACAATTCACACACTTTGGGGCTAGCTCAATCGCTAGCCCCAAAGTAAGTTCGAGACTTGTGTTATAGTATACTACCTCAACGATACTATATTTATAATAGATACATATATAGATAAACATCCAAGATCCAGGCCAATCAGGAAAAGATCGTTTTCCATCATGACCTGGCCTGGTGTTTACGTGATTACTTATCAAATTAGCTACTTTTGCAAAAAAAAAAACGCCAGTCCACTGGAGTACTCTTATCATAACTGTAATATTAAATATATAATATATCTGTAATATACTCTTATAATAAATATCAATAACTACTGGGTTTTGCAACAACTGGAATAATACACCGGGAACGATGTGATAACTCGTAACCAACAGTCTTGCGGTGTTATAAAAGAAGAGTGTGAATGAAAAGTTTTGACAGCCTCCGTGGCGTAGCTGTAGCGAACGCGGCCGCTGCGCAAGGAAGCGCGGGTTCGATCCCCGCGCAGTGCAAATATTTGTATGCATGAATATGAATATTTGCACTGGTCTGGTCGTGCCTCGGAAAGCACGTTAAGCCGTTGGTCCCGGTTGCCATACGAATATCTAATGGCAGTTGTTACGGGTTTGTTGGAGCCCTCAAAAGTCCTACAATTGGTCTAATTGCAATGCTTCGATATCGAAGCATTACAATTAGGCCAATTGTAGAGCTTTCATTGTTGGGTTGTGGAGGTCAGACGGCAGTCGCTTCATGGAAAATATGGAAGTTTAGCCAAAATGAGCAGTTAGATTGGTAAAGCGGACCCTAGGCTCCAAAGCTGAAAATCTTCGGATACGACTGGGATTAACGCTGAGACGAAGAAGATGAAGACATATATAGATAAACATCCAAGACCCAGGCTAATCAGGAAAAGATTATTTTCCATCATGACCTGGCCGGAGATCGAACCCGGGGTCTCCACGTCGCAGGCAGGCGTGTTGATCGCTGCCCCACGGAGGACGACAAATATCTATCATCATCCCCATTCTATCTTCACCCACTGTTGGGCATTATCATCAACGTATAACAGCTCACTGCTGGATATAGGCCTCGCCATACGGCTCGAATACGGCAACTTTCATCCTGCTGCTACCAACTATATCAAAGCTGCAAAGATTGTCTCTTCACAGTCAAAGTCCGTACCTTAGATTTACCGATTCGCGGCCTCTTTTCAAGAAGAAGTCTACCTCACCGGTCATCGGTTCTACGGTTAATATAGCCCGCTAATGGTGACGGCTAGGTTCAGGTTTCTTTGGTGTCAATTACGAAGTTCCTGTTCCAGCCTCAATCAGGTTTTGCCCGTAATGGCAACAATATCGTCGACAGCAATACGACCAACGATGCTGCGCCAAAGGGAGATTGATCTGAAGACCCTCCACGACCAAACTCCCAACACAACAACATTAGGCCCATCGTACCCGGCACACATCGCAACACAACTGCTCAGACCCGTCCTCCGTACGGCTTCATACATATTCACTTCTATACATATAATTACAGGTAAATTGAAGTCACTTTCCAACTTTACCTGTGCGACCACATTGTTCTTCTGGCCACCACAACGGATTTTGACGTAGTTTTGTACCATAATTTAGGAAGGTTTATAATATACTAGCTGTTGCCTGCGACTCCATCCGCGTCGACTTCAGTTGCTCAGTTGATATATGTAAAATAAGCGCCTGTTAAAATAATGGCAGCAATATATACGCCCGCGTTCACACCCGTTTTCGAAACATTTTTTGTTACTGCTCTGCTCCTAGTGGTCATAGTGGGATGATATATAGCCTATGTCCTTTCTCGGGCTTTAAACTATCTGTGTACCAAATTTCATTACAATTGGTTCAGTAGTTTTGGCGTGAAAGCCAGACAGACAGACACAGAGATACTTTCGCATTTAAATAAATATTACATAGTATGGATGAATAATAATTTTTTTTGACAATTGCTTACTTAATTTTGATAAAAAGCTCATATTTTCTCAAGTTTCAAAAACAATGCGAGGCTAGGCTGGTATGCGATACATAATAATTATATAGGGTGTATCTGATATCGATGCACAAACGAGTACCATGGATCCAGTACATGATTCTGAACCCCCCAATGGTGGAATTTTTCGTCGGCTTTTTCATGATTTAAAAAAACATATATGTAGTTTTCACTTTAGACTGTTCATAATTGCTATACTTTTATAACCCGATAAGATTTTAAAGTAAAAATTAATTAATTCGTTAATTACACAAAAAAGCGCAATGTGAACAATACTAGAAAAGCTATCCTATCAGCTGATTTAATAGAGTTCGCATCACGGATCAACGTCGTACCTAAAAACACGCACGGCGGCACGCTTGCAACGTTCAAAGGCCGAGCCGACACTTTTTTTAAACACTGTGAATTCTGTAACCGTTCAGTAACGACATAAATGACTATCATAATTTTATTAGTGGCATGCGGTGTAGCCTTTTCGCGAAGTTTGCGTTACGATGTCAGATACACCCTGTTTTTTTTTTTTTTTTAATAATTATAAACTAGCTCTTGACCGCAATCCCGCCTGATGGTAAGCAGTGATGCGATCGTTGATGGTAAAGCGCGCTAGTTTATTAACAGCCTATTCACTCAGAAAAACTGAGCGAATAGGAAGGAAGATGGCAGTTGAGCGAGGTGATGCAATGTTAAACCCAACAACACGACCAACGATGCTGCGCCAAAGGCAGATTGATCTGAAGACCTCCCACGACCAAACTCCCAACACAACAACATTTGGCGCATCGTACCCGGCACACATCGCAACACAACTGCTCAGACCCGTCCTCCATACGGCTTCACCAGACATCATGCCGGAACACGACAAATCGCTTGGCAGCAAGACTTTGTCTGGTGGGTGGTAACTTCTGCCGGCGGCCGATGTTATGGCCTACCACCGAGAATATATATATATATATACATATAAGACGTTTTAGGGAATTGTACAATTTAAAAGATTGTGTTGCTCTGAAAACAAAGATTTTATTTATTTTGTTAATTAGCACTAATATACAATGTAATTTCACTGTTCAACTTAAAACTATTAACCTCACCTGAAAACAAAGAAACGACATTCAAAGTTTATTATTTAAATTGTCAATTCCTTTTTAAAATCTTTACAATAAATTATTTCTTGCAAATCACGTTTATTTCCATAAAACCTGATCTGACACATCAGTGTCATTTACGAAGCCAGTTAAATTTTATAATACTGACATTTTAGAAGATCGTGAATAATAAACAATAGTCGCGTTTACGAAGATAGTCAGTAATTAAGAAACTAGTTTCTTTACATCTCCGCCCCACGACAGAGAAAATTTTTGCTAAAATTTTCATTTACAATAAAGATTAATAAGCTAATACCTATGTTACTTATATATATATTATGTATCTATTTTATACTTATTTACTTAGTTTTTGTTGGTATTGGTATAATCTTTGAAATGTGAAAGAGGTTTGATTCTGTCTTTTTATGTCCTGAATCAATTTTGTATAATGAATTTGATATTTTTTCGATTATTTTAAAGGGACCAATTTTTAGTTCATCTAATTTTTTTCTATTGAGTTTATTTCCATTTTCAACATATACCATATCTCCTATGTGAAAATCTATTTGTATTCTATTTTTATCGAATAATTGTTTATTATATGTATGGTTTATTTTTGAATTTTCCAATGCTATTTTCCTATCCCTAATCCATTCATCTTCAGATATATCTTTTTTTAGTTCTTCTGGCAGTAATGAAATATTTGTACCGTCCAAAATGTATTTTGGTGCAAAACCTGTAACTGTATGTTCCGTGTTGTTATAATTTTCCACACAAATGTGTGCAGCAGTAGTCCAAGCTAATTTATTTTTTCTTTCATTTATTTTACATCTTATCTTACTTACAAGCGTTTGATTTAGTCTCTCGTTTAGACCATTAGAAAAGGGAGTATTTACTGCAGTGAAGATCATTTGTATTGATTTTTCATTTAAAAAAGTTTTAAATTCCTTAGAATTGATTCCCGGGTATTGGTCAGAGAGTAGATACATAATTGAATCTGAATCTGGTACACTATTAATTAATTTTATGAAATCATTAGCATTTTGAGTTTTAGACGTAACAATATAAGCATATCGTGAAAAGTGGTCTACAAGAAGATGTAAATATTTTTTTGTTGATCGTGACCCTCCAAAACCTCCAATCGTGTCTATTGAGACTATTTCAAAAGGTTTTGTGGCCGGACCTAATTGTGACATTAAACCATAATTTTTTTGTCCTCTTGATTTATTTTTAATACATATATCACAAGTTTTACAACATTCTGTTATATTTTTTGTTAAGTTATTTGCTGTATATGACGTACTAATTTTGTTTTGCATTTGTTTTACACCTAGATGACACATATTCTCATGAACTTTTTTTATTAATTCTTTGCTGTATTTTTCTGTTAAAATTATTTTTTCCTGTTTTTTCCCTTTTTTGTAAAAGACATTATTTTTCAACACTAATTTTGTTTTATTATTTTGTATGTATTCATTATCTCCCTGATCTGTAATTATATCATTTAACGTTATCATATTTATAATTTTTAATTGTTCATCTGTATCCTCATTAGCATATAAAACTGGGTTCCTGCTTAAGCAATCTGCTTCTATATTTTCTTTCCCTGGTGCGTATTTAATTTTAAAATCATACTGTGACAAATAAAATGTTAATTCTCCTAATTCCTCATCTGTCCTCGACTTAATATTTAAATTTTCCAATGGTTTATGGTCTGAATATACAGTAAACGATTTACCTATTAGCCAATATTGCCAGTATCTAATGGCTTCTTTTATTGCTAAACATTCTAAATAAACTGCTTTCTTTTTCTTTTGTGTTTCATTTAGTTTTTTTGAAAAGTAAGCAACTGGTTTTTTATTTCCGTTCGGTTGTGTTTGTTTTAGCACTGCTCCAATACCATTTAAAGATGCGTCTGTATATATTTCAATTGGCAAATTTTGATCAAATATTTCTAATATAGGCTGTGAGCATAATAATTTTTTTACACTTTCAAATGATTGTTGACACTCTGCAGACCAAATAAATTTTTGATTTTTTCTTAGTAATTTATGTAGAGGTTCTAAAAGTATAGTACTATTTGGAATATATTCGTGGTAGAAGTTTACTTTTCCTAAAAATTGTCTGATATTTTTTTGTGATCTTGGTATTGGAAAATCTCTAATTGATATTAAATTATCTCTTATTGGGCGTACTGTATTGTTATGTATTATATGACCGAGGTATTTCACTGAATTTGAAGCAAATGTACATTTTGTAAATTTAAGTCTAAATCCCTCTGTTTTTATAGCATCTAATAATTGTGTAATATGTTCAATATGTTCTGAAAATGTTTTTGAAAATATTAAAATATCGTCGATGTAATTAACTGCAAAATCAGTGAGTTTATATCTCCTTAATATGTTACTAAGTATCCTTTGAAATATGGCTGGTGACGTCTTCAGACCGAAAGGTAAACACGTCCATTGAAAATGACCTTCTTGTGTCACAAACGCAGTTTTCTTTCTATCTCCAATTCTTAGCGGGATTGACCAAAATGCTGAGTTGATATCAAGTGTCGTAAAATATCTTGAGTTTCTTGTCTTAACTACTAGATCATCAATGACTGGAAATGGTTGAGCTTGTGGAACGACTATCTTATTCAGGTCTCTAAAGTCAATACATAATCTTGATTTTCTATTGTCTTCTTTTTTGAAAGCTAACGTTACTGGTGCTGCAAAAGGACTATAAGATTCTTCTATTAGCTTTTTGTCAAGAAGTTTTGCAACTTGTTCTTCTATTTCTTTTTTGTCCTCTACTGAACATCTATATGGCCTTTTGCTGCAGTATTTGTCCATTAGTAAATCAATGCGTGCTTCATATTTTTCTACTGTACCAATATCATATTTATCTTTTGCAAAGATTGATTTATATTTATCTATCAGTTTATGTATTTCTGCTTCTTGTTGTGTATTCAAATTTCTCATACTTATTTTGAAATCTTCTTCTTTTATATGTTCATTGAAATTCACCGTACCTGGGTTTTGGTATTCTTTATTTTCCTCTTTCTTCTGTGTAATTTTCATATTCTCATCTTGAATCAATCGAAATTGCTGTATGAGATTTAATCCAATTAGGAAATCATATTTGAAATCTTCTCCGTCTATAATATAGACATCTGCATTATCTTCTATATCAAATATTTTTATTTTAATAGTTGTTAAGCCAATTGTCTTTTTAACACCATTAATCGTGATTAAACTATCTCTTTTTGAATCATCTTCTTCTTCTCCACTCCATCTTACTAATTTTGAGTTAATTATAGAAATATTTGAACCAGAATCATATATTCCGGATATTTCTAGTTGTGAATTTAATAATAGTTTTATTTTAATTAATGGTGTTACTACTCGTTTTTTTTTTCTTCATTACTTAGTTCCACATCTAATACTGTATTGTTTATGGTTCTACCACTATTTCTCTTTTGATTATATTCTTCTGTTTGTTTGAACCAGCATTTTTCTTCCGGATGAAATCGAGAACCTTTATTTAATTTTTCACATATCTTGCATGGTTTTTTTTCATTCTCCATCTTTCCTTTATATTCATAATTATTCTTTTCGTATGTATTCTTCCTGTAGTTGTTGTTGTATTTCTTTTTAATCAATGATTCATGTTTCCCTATTTCATTATAAAGGTTTTCCGTTGTTTTAATAGTTTCTTTATGAATTTTGTCCATTACATAATCTGGTAATCCTATGACAATAAGAGTTATCAGGGTTTTCGTGTCAATGTTCTTATTGGCCTCTAATAATAGCCTTTCCTTTTTTGTAGCATATTCTAATAAAGATCCACTCTGATATTTAAAAATAAATGCGTATTTAATTTGGGACCAACCTTTATTACCATAAGTTTCACAAAAGGCATTCTTCCATTTTGCCCAGTCAGAATTCATACTCATCTTTATTAACATACTGGCATACCAATCCAAACATTGTTTTTCTAGGAGGTGTTTAAGAATCCCAATTTTGTCTTCATCGTGTCGAATTTGGAATCTTTCACATTCACTCTCGAAATCATTTATCCATTGGTCAGCGCTGGATGGTTTGTTTGAAAATTTTTCGATTACAAACCGTTCTGCAGTTTTTCCTAGGTTTTTATTTTCTGACATACTAGAATTTTTATATGAAGCATTTGCCTCTCCTGTGGTCTCATCCAAATATTGGTTCCCAAATTGCACATTTTCACCCTCATCTAGATATGTTTTTCTCAGTTCCGTATTAAGAGGGATCCATAAGGATCGTGTCTGATGTCTCTTTTTAAGCGTATTCTTAATTTTCGTAAATAATTCCGTAGTTAATATGACATTGTGCTTACTTGCTGGTTTTAACTCGTCTGGAATCTCGTAAACACGGCCGTCTGGTGTCTCGATAGAGGTTATGCAGATCACATTGGTTTTTCCATCTGCCGACCCTTGAACTTCAAATTTAAATCGTAGTTTCTCCATATTTATCTTATTTCTAACTATAAATGTCGTTTTATAAGACGTTTTAGGGAATTGTACAATTTAAAAGATTGTGTTGCTCTGAAAACAAAGATTTTATTTATTTTGTTAATTAGCACTAATATACAATGTAATTTCACTGTTCAACTTAAAACTATTAACCTCACCTGAAAACAAAGAAACGACATTCAAAGTTTATTATTTAAATTGTCAATTCCTTTTTAAAATCTTTACAATAAATTATTTCTTGCAAATCACGTTTATTTCCATAAAACCTGATCTGACACATCAGTGTCATTTACGAAGCCAGTTAAATTTTATAATACTGACATTTTAGAAGATCGTGAATAATAAACAATAGTCGCGTTTACGAAGATAGTCAGTAATTAAGAAACTAGTTTCTTTACATACATATATATGTCGGAGACAGCGACGGCAGAGCGGTAGGGTCGACAGCATCTTGGTGTGGTGGTACAGGGTCCATTTCGTAGGTGAGTTTTGAATTGAAGCACGACGTGTAGATATACCCTCCAATCTTCATAATAACAATTTGAATAGGCAAACCGACAGTTTCGGTTAGGAGATGTGCCTTGGTCCGCGTCTCGGTGCAAAGTGACCGTTCGACGAACCCCACCTCCCAAAGCGACTCTGTCCATGTGACGCCATCACAAAATAACGTCACAAGCGTTCGCCCCTCTACTACGTAAATCAAATCAGCAACTTCTATTAAAATTATATCGACGATCTCCGACACGGCCAGCCTGACGAGTTGCACGTCCTCGTGCATCATCATCATCATCCCAGCGCCAATCCCAGTCGCATTCGAAGCTCCCTCAGCCCTGGAGTCAGGGATCCGGGTCACCAGGCCAACCACCGATTCCGGCCAAATTTCGATATTTCCCGTTGCACGTCCTCGTGCATGTCTGTAACAAATTAAAAAAAAAACACAGTAAACCGACTTTGAAGCATTTTTGAGAGCTCGGCCAACCTGACAGTCACACGTCACGTTTAGTTACAATGACCATTAGAAAACCAAACAAGCTTAATCATTTTAACAACTTAAACGCAAGAGCTTCCTTCAAGCCTCATAATTATCAAATTTCAAAAAGAAAACAAAAGGTTCCTCCAAACCTCATAATTATCAAATTTCAAAAATAAAACACAAAAGGTTCCTCCAAGCCTCATAATTATCAAATCAAAATCATAATCTTCAAAAAGAAAACACACCATGGTTCGCTACTACAGTAGCTAGTGACAACTCATAGTTGACACCCATATCGTCATCACCTCTTGTGATACGACCAACTTTAGAGTCCACGACTCCCAGGTCAACACATGACCGTACAACTAATAGTCTCCTCCGAGACCCTGGTCCCCACCACACCACCATCTGCCCATCGTGCCCTGACCAACTCCTCACTGAGTTTCAGTCACGACAGCAGACTAGTGCATGCAGTGCGACCATATCTAACTAGGTCCCCGCCACACCACTAGCTGCCCATCGCCCCCTGAACAACCCCTCACTGGGTTGCAGTTACGACTACAGACTAGTGCATGCAGTGCGACCATACCTACTAGTGTCCCCGCCACACCACTAGCTGCCCATCGCGCTCTGAACAACCCCTCACTGGGTTGCAGTTACGACTACAGACTAGTGCGTGCAGCGCGACCACATAGCCATGATACGTGTTCTATTTGCTGGCGGAGGCACCCTCCTCACCATCTTCTACTTTATGAAATCTAACTCAGCAGACTCATTACTTGGAGAAGTCTTTCGTATACGATCGTGGGGGTACTTGAGTTCTGTTTCAATAGGTAACGATTGCCATTATCGCCATCAAACAACTCACCAATAT
Organism: Sesamia inferens; assembly: GCA_037179545.1. Lineage (NCBI taxonomy): Eukaryota > Metazoa > Arthropoda > Insecta > Lepidoptera > Noctuidae > Sesamia > Sesamia inferens. The sequence goes on along the minus strand of CM073929.1, from coordinate 7,689,353 downwards.
TAAATTTCATTACTTTAGCTCACTTCTATCAAATTTAGATTTTTCGTAAATAACACTCATTTCTATGTTCGTTACCGCTTGTTCTCTTGAGAAGATTTAATAGTCTAGCCACTCATACTATTATAAGCTCAAGCGAGCTTGTAACTATAGGCCACAGTGAACTTTAGTTTTGAAAATAAAGACAAACATCATAATTTTAAACCCCTGATTTAAAATTTCTCAGTCCATTATAACAAAGAATACGGGTAGTACAAGAAATAAAATTTGCAAATAACTCTTTATATCATTTCGCAAAGAAATTGTTCAGTACACAATAGACTGGCACACTATATATACTGGCGCTTGTGTACATACACCAATGAAATTACAGATTGCTTGACAAGAGAACATTCAGCACCGAAATCAAAATAAAAATAGTACGACTCACCGGATTATGGCAATTTCCCACAAACACCTGCCACTTGGCAGTTGTCAACCGTTGCACACCAGACATCTCTGAACCCTCATAAAGCCCCATTACGTTACCACAAACGTTTTGGGTATTTTGAAATCTTCTCATCGCCTGCAGAGTAGATGCTGCCCTGAATTCTTCTCATCGCCTGCAGAGTAGAGGCTCAAGTCTTGAAACCTTAGGCGTTGCACGCAGCTCCGGCTGCGCCGCACGCAGCTCCAGCAGCGCCACACGCCATTGATGCGATTCACCAAGCAGCTAGAAGCGCGCTCCGCAAGCGCACTTTGCACGCTCCGCAAGCTCATCTTGCGCGTTCCGCAAGCGCACCTTGCGTGCTGCGCAAGCGCACCTTGCACACTTCGTAAGCGCACCTTCCGCGTTCCGCAAGCTCACCATGCGCGCTTCGCAAGCGCACTTCGCTCGCCAATCAACAGCCAGCACTGTCGTGACAGCGCCGCGTCCAGCCGCACGTACACGCCTGCAGCACACTCCTGCAGCGCACCTTGCGCGGAGCAATCTCCGCGCCAGCAATTAAGCGCACCTCGTAACGTGACGTTTACTTCCAGCCTCACTGCCAGTACATCCAGCATTTACAGAAGCTCATACAAAGGCAATGAACAACTACCACACAAGTAATCGCACAAGTACTATAAAAATATTGGTAGAAAGTGACTGTTATTCTGTTCCTTGATTTATCTCGAGATTGTGAGCAGTGTAGTTCTTTATCCAACTTCTGATGTCGGAGACAGAGACGGCAGAGCGGTAGGGTCGACAGCATCTTGGTGTGGTGGTACAGGGTCCATTTCGTAGGTGAGTTTTGAATTGAAGCACGACGTGTAGATATACCCTCCAATCTTCATAATAACAATTTGAATAGGCAAACCGACAGTTTCGGTTAGGAGATGTGCCTTGGTCCGCGTCTCGGTGCAAAGTGACCGTTCGACGAACCCCACTTCCCAAAGCGACTCTGTCCATGTGACGCCATCACAAAATAACGTCACAAGCGTTCGCCCCTCTACTACGTAAATCAAATCAGCAACTTCTATTAAAATTTTTTCGACGATCTCCGACATATATATATATATATATATATATATATATATATATATATATAGGTTCTAATATATAATATATACCATCCTGTATACATAATCAGCTTAAAATGTTCCCACTCCTGGGAGACAGACCTCCTCTCGGTGAGATGGAGTGGATCATAATCTACTGCGTCCAATGCGGGTTGGAACACCACATGTCTTCTAGTTCATGCCAGTTTCCTCACGATGCTTTTCTTCGCCGTTTTGAGAGCATTAGTGAAGAAATAATTTACACAAAGAAAAGTAGCGGCCTGATGGGGTTCGAACCTACGACTGACTTGTAAGTCACGGCCGATACCACTAGATCACCTCTACGGGTATGTGATGCAATGTAAGATTATAATCGACATAGCTAAATGTAAACTCCATATTTTCGCGTTTCGCTGCCGATTTCCCCTGACACATTTTTGCGATCTCGCTGCATTTTATGTCGAATATGTAACGCTAGTGAATCGATTTAAAAACAAAGGTTGAACGGTATCGATACTGTATTGCTCCTGACACGTGTTAGTGGAAGCACTCAACAACTTTTGTTGTAGCGTGATGCATTCATCGATTATTTTATTTTATTTTTTTTTTTTTTTTTAATAGACACCCGTCATCACAGGGCGTTGTCGTCCCTACTTCTTGCATGGCAAGAAATCTTGTTTACTTTTATTTTAGGTTGCTTTTTTTTTTTCCTATGTCATATCTTTATTATTACACTATTTATGTACTTATAATCTATATTATTTATTACTTCTGTCAATTTTATATATTTAATTATACATTTCAAATTCGTTCTACTTATCTTACAACCTACCTATTGTTAGTTCTTGCCGACGACAATTGCTGGGTTGCACCGCCCCTCGTTTTGTTCCTGTCAATGCACATTTTTGCAACTTTGAGGCAAAACCGCTCCAGATACGGCCTGGAGTCTTTGTCTGCCATTAGGTCGGCAATTGTCGTTTCTGATAAAGTTCTTCCAGTACTTACTTCCAGGTCGTATCTGTCGCGGTTGTGCCTCGGACACTCGAACAGGAGGTGCTGGATGGTCTCAGTTGCCTGTATGTCACACACACAGGCCGGACTGTCTTTTAATTTAAACCTGTGTAGGTACGCGGCGAAGCCGCCGTGACCTGTCAAAATCTGCGCCCAGATAGACGTCCTGTCGAGGCACTTCAGGACCTTTCGATTATTTTATTAAAAGTTATAGAGTTATAAAGTTGTCCATGTGGGAGTCTTGTGAGAGAGAAGAAGAGAAGAGTTGGAGAGGTCATTTCATGATTTCCCATCCTAAACAAAAAAGGTACATTTCTACTGCCACAGTTTGGTGACGGTATCGTGTCCCTCGTTATAGGAAAGTCCTATTTTAGTACTAAATGGACCTTCGTTTGAATGGGTCAAGGGGCATAAAACGTTACGAAATCCTTAGTTTACGAATACTTGAAAAAAGAACCTTTAATTGGTTTGTTGCTGAGATGAGGTTACCAAAGGAGTAACACCAGAACCATCTAAAAGCACATGGGGTTGATATAAATGGCCCCGATCCCATGTTCACAAACTATACAAAATTTAGTCTTTTAAAATAAATCAGATGGCCGATGGAGCACTAAAGTTCTGGAGTCGCAATTTTGATCACGTCGAAACTGACTACAGAATATTTTAATTTGACAGGAAAAAGGAAATATTTTATCTTCTGCCCTTATCGTAATGATAGATAGATAGAAATAAAAAGCTGCTATGAACTTAAATTTAGTTTAGTTTGGAACGCGGGAATTGGAAGCGCATATCGTCAAACTCGCTAGAAACGTCTGTATCAAGGGAAGGAAGGCAGATGGCAAATAGGGGACGCTTGGAGAGTGATGGGTGATTCCGGGCTAAAATGATCGTGATGGGACGAGTTTGTGACAAAAATTTGAACGATTTAAAATACAAAAACGGGGTTTTTTTTTTGGTGTGGATGATAAATCACCTTACCTCTTCCGCTCTTGGCGGAGCGGAACGCCACGCCACACCGCCACGAGGACACGGCGGTGCTCTGCGCAAGCCGGGCAGATCTCCACCGTATGCTCCACCGTGTCCTCAGGGCGATCCCTACAGGTGATACCTGGTGTTTCCTCCCACCGTATCCGGAACAGGAACCTTCCAAAACAGCTGTGTCCTTTGATAACCTGCGTCAGGCGAAAGGTGAGGGTACCGTGCCACCTCAAAGAAGGGACTTACCGCCGCTATTGTGACGTGACCAACGAGAACTGGCCTGACATAGGTTATATTAATATTAGGCATTTTATATTTCATAGTATTTTGTATTTATTATAATTAGCTTATATTGTTCCCACAGCTGAAACACAGGCTAGCTCTTCGAGAAGGAGTGGTTTGTAAACTATTAAAGGAGCATTATATTATTAGAACAATGGAAGTTGGACAAAATATAGAAACATAACAAGAGAGTAACACGCCACGCCACGCCGTAGATCAATCATGACTCGTGGTTTGATATTAACATTTTTTAACATAATTCATTAAAAATTGCAGGGAGGTGAGTATTATCCGATACTACCACTGTACATTAAACAAAAAAATTTAATTCTTCGTCAGCGATACTTCGTGCTTAGTAATTTTTTGTGGATTTAAATTTCGCAAAGGATTTTAATGCTGTTTTCAGAGTATTTATTCCAAAGGTTTGTGTGTATCCTACATTAATATTACACTTACTAATAATAAATAAATCCCGTTGTATTGTCAAGTTATGAAAACCGTGCGAAGCAGAGATGGGTCACTGGTATTACATATAAATAATCGTATTATATAGACGCTCTGTTTTAATACAATATCTCTCAGACTGTGGTCGTCATCGTAACACGATTATCTGAACTGAGATTACAATGTTCTTGGATGCTTTCAATAACATTATTGTTCGTGTTTCAGAAGTTTTAGATGTTATCTATTTATTTCATTATTTAAGTACACACAATAAAATACATAAGGATATGTCAAAATTTAGGTCTAAGTAAAAAGGGGCTGCTTATTTCTTAAGAAATTTCTTCCAGCAGACCTCTGAAAGGAGAAGTAAAACAGAAATGTAGACAATAGTTTCTAAGAACAAGGAAAGAAAAAAAATATGAATATGATAAGTATAAAAGAAATAATATTAAATAAACCTAAACATAAATAATCCAAAAATTACACAAATGAATACATAATATTAAAATATCTATACTAATATATAAAGCTGAAGAGTTTGTTTGTTTGAACGCGCTAATCTCAGGAACTACTGGTCCGATTTGAAAAATTCTTTTTGTGTTGGATAGCCCATTAATCCAGGAAGGCTTTAGACTATATAACATGACGCTGCAACTAATAGGTGCGGAGCATATAAAAAATATCAAAACCTACGTGTGTGAAACCGCGACGTGCAGCTGGTATAACTATAAAACAAATTTTCACAATATAGAAGAAAAGTAATGCTCTTTTAATCGACGTTTAAATATTGAAATAGTGTTTAAATTACGAATTATTTTGGTAGATTTTGGTTTTATTAGATAGAGAATTGGTAGATCTAGACTACAATGCGTTGTTGTATTTCTTTGGAGCGTACAGGCTTCTTCTTTTTAAGAAGGAATGAGATATAGTGTACCACGCGAGCCCAGTGCGGAATGATGAAGGTCTTCGATTTTACTTTGATGTGTTAAACCATTACGGTTCCAGTGTCAAACAAAGATGGAGCTGTACAAGTTGAATAACGCTGTCCCTTTAACACAACAATTTACTGATGATTTTAATACGTCATAGTAAAACTCCTGTTACTTCATCATGTTTTCCGTCACTGTTTTGAGGGTTATTTATTGCTTATGGAAATCTGGCTGGTTTCCAACCCACTACCTACTATTGCTACATTAGGACCGATATCATACTATCCATTGCCGGTACGGCAATAACACATTAAAAGTAAACAATTATTTATGTATAGTTAATTCTTAACCAAATAAAATAAAAGTTCATCATATGTATAAAGTGCTTTGTTACAATGAAGATTGATGCTGAATTTATCATAATATGTATATGTACTTAAATCAACTTATATGAACTATCTGTCTTCAGAATGTATGAGATTTTCAAATAAATTATTGTCGCCATGGTGACGTATTAAACAGCGTTGCAAAAACTGTCTACTACCTAATATGGTAAATATTGTTGTAACAATGAAACCGTCGTTTGATAGCGGGCATAGAACCTCCCGTGGGTGACGTAAGAGGCGATTAAGGGAACTCCCACCAGGGAAGCGGGCGACAGCGCTTCTCCCGTGAAATAACAAATTATTGCGATTCCCAACCCGCCTGCCAAGAATGGGGATTATGGCAATGCCCCCCAATGAAATGAATGCCTTGGGGAAGGCCTTTTTCCAGGAGTGGACTTCTATAGGTTGAGAAGATTTTTTTTTTTAATAGTTATAAACTAGCACTTGACCGCAATCCCACCTGATGGTAAGCAGTGATGCGATCGTTGATGGTAAAGCGCGCTAGTTTATTAAGAGCCTATTCACTCAGAAAAACTGAGCGAATAGGAAGGAAGACGGCAGTTGAGCGAGGTGATGCAATGTTAAACCCAACAACACGACCAACGATGCTGCGCCAAAGGGAGATTGATCTGAAGACCTTCCACGACCAAACTCCCAACACAACAACATTAGGCGCATCGTACCCGGCACACATTGCAACACAACTGCTCAGACCCATCCTCCGTACGGCTTCACCAGACATCATGCCGGAACACGACAAATCGCTTGGTGGCAAGACTTTGTCTGGTGGGTGGTAACTTCTGCCGGCGGCCGATGTTATGGCCTACCACCGAGATCAGACGGGTGTTATGTCTGGCGGGCGCAAGAATTCTTTTGTATTAAAAAGTGTTCTGTTTAGAAGGAAACAGTATTTATTATCATTACGCTTGGGTATAGTCCGTAACGCTGAGAAGTCACTAAGTTATCGAAACTTAGAGTTAAAATTGAAGGCTGTGTCTGTGAGCTCTTTGTGGATGAATGGCTCATGTTGTGGTGAAAAATACTCAGAACAATGAGTAATAGTAATGTAATGCTTTTTCTGAACTGCAAGAATAAATGCAAATATGTGTGAGTACCTATGTTTATACATTTCATTACAAAAATTAGTGACCAATTCTACTATTTCGAACGGTCTATGTTATTACTCAGTTAGCGAATTATTATCAGATGAGAACTTAAATTGATAACGTGTCATCCATGTATTACTGACTTTTAGATCTGAACTATACCTATTGACCATAAACTGGACATTTTTTTATTTTTATTTTTTTGACTTGACTTAAATTGACTTAATGAATTGTTGTAAATTTCATTTGACATGGTTAATTTATATTTATCTAATTTCAATTTAATTGATTTGACAATGTGTTGTTTTGAATGAGATTATTATCGGAGATTTCTTAATTTTAGATTTTGTTTGCATGCCTTAGTTAAGGTAGTCAGTATAAGGATCTTTCAAAAACTTAATATCTATATTTTGTACCTACTTACTATGCAAATAAAGGACTATTCTATTCTATTCTAATAATGTTGGGCCAGAAGCCACCCTGAAATCATGTTGCCTTTCATACTTACATAGTTCGGGCTTCTAACAAATCATAAATCCGTAGGTGAGACGGAGTATGCAGCTACAGCTAGGTCTGAGTAGATTCTGGATCGCTCGTTGAGGCCTGCAAAAGAATTATTTTTATGCTGAAACTGCACTCAAGTTAACGGTCAACAACAGAATTCATGTTATAATGAATCTTCAATCTTTAGTTTTAAAAGCATTTCTTATCGAGATCGATTCGAAGGTGGGTGGCGTCTATTACACATTTCGGTATGTTTTAGCTTAAGTTCTAATTAAATCAAATCAAATCACTTTTTCTTTTAATTCTCGAACACATGGAGCAATGGATTAGCATTACGCTTCGAAATGATTCCAACTGTTAAACAAATAGTGTGTTACGTATTTAGGATACAGGTTGGAGGCACTATTATTAAGCTGCATCCAGTTAGTTATACGGAGAGCTAATCCCAACACAAATGAGAGAAGGTTCTCTCGGTGGTAAGCCATAACATCGGCCGCCGGCAGAAGTTACCATCCACCAGACAAAGCCTTGCCGCCAAGCGATTTATCGTGTTCCGGCATGATATCTGGTGAAGCAGTACGGAGGACGGCTCTGAGCAGTTGTGTTGCGATGTGTGCCGGGTACGATGCGCCTAATGTTGTTGTGTTGGGAGTTTGGTCGTGGAGGGTCTTCAGATCAATCTCCCTTTGGCGCAGCATCGTTGATCGTGTTGTTGGGTTTAACATTGCATCACCTCGCTCAACTGCCGTTTTCCTTCCTATTCGCTCAGTTTTTCTGAGTGAATAGGCTCTTAATAAACTAGCGCGCTTTACCATCAACGATCGCATTACTGCTTACCATCAGGCGGGATTGCGGTCAAGTGCTAATTTATAATTATTAAAAAAATAAAAAAAAGGTTAGCTAGTTGAGAAATCGTGTACAAAGGAGCTTACGTTTGGACTAAAAAGAAAGCAATTGACGAATAGGAATCTTTGATAATCAAATAAAATACACTGGAAGCGAGCTTAGTAACCCACGTTTGCTCAGAACACGACCTTTGTGTCGATCCAAACAAATCGCACTTAATGATGTGGCGGTCAACAAATAGGTTTCCTTGTATGAACGCGCTGTTTTTCTGAGAATTCCACAATTTCTCAACATGTCTGCACAATAAACAATTCGATGTTTGTTTTTTTATTTGAACATGGTTAAATTTGTTAACACCATTGCCTTCGTTTTTCTATAGTCTAAGCTGAAAGCCAGTTGTCGTACGTAAAAATTTTTCAAATTAAAATCTCAACTGGACCTCAGACAATGGTCCGGAGCGCGAGTACATGGCAGGCCGTCAGCTGCTTCTGTGAAGCAGTGATGCTGGCAAAGGAGGAGGCGGAGCGCGTGAGGCAGCGGGAATCCCAGCGCCCTCACGCATCTAACCGCCGCAGGAGACGCCCTGGTTGGGAGACAACATCGAACTCCCAGCCACCGTAGGCGCGGTTTTACGAGCGGCAAGCGATGCAGCTAACCGCCCGATAAGGACCAGGCCTGGGTCAATGGCGTGTTGTGTTTCACGCGCGTCTCAATGAAATGTCAGCACATCGTAACGGGGTCCACAAGGACCGATGCCTAATGGGCCAGTGTTGCGGGTTGGTTAAAAAAGAAACAGTGACCCTGGCGCACAGGCAAGTCAAGGAACACACGGGTGAGTTTTAGTTTGTAAATGTCTGAAACGCCCTCTCGCTCTGCCCAGAGCGGGACAGGTCATTTGATGATTTTCCATACAAAACAAAAAAAAATTGGACCTCAACAATAATCAATGTCAAACACAAACTCATTTATTTCGAAAATAATATGACGCAATGTCAACAAGTTGTCAAAAATAGGAAATTGCACGTATTTTTCTCAGAATGGAACTAAGGACATTCCTAAGCTGTGTATTCACGAACGAACAAAAACAAGCTTAATACGAAAATTGCCAACTCACTCACTGTGTCCATTGGGGTTACACATGTGCGAGCAAAGTCTTCCTTATTCGTGTTCACCATGTTTTTGTTCGTTCGTGCGTTCACGGCTTTAAAATTCCGAAAATTCCCTCCCTGATCTAAACTTATCTAGCTTCTTCTAATTTATTAGGTAATTTAACTACTAAACTACTACTGAGCCTTCGACTGCTGCGCCGCGTGTTGCGATTCCCGCACGGAACAAATATTTGTTTGGCCTACAATTACTTTTTCCGGGTCTGGCGGTTTATGTATGTGAGTTTATATGTCTGTAAACGCACCCACGATACAGGAGAAATTCCAAGTGAACGGCAAAGGTTTGTAAAACAAAAAACAAACTGATAATAAAATAAAATGAGATCTAAATAGTAGCAGCCTACGAGATGATTAGGTAACACACTATCAGTAACCATAGCTTTCATGTCGACAGTTCAATAACATTATTAACGTTGTTGAACTATAAAGGGTGTATCTGACATCGACGCACAAACGAGTACCATGGATCCAGTACATGATTCTGAACCCCCAGTGGTGGAATTTTGCGTCGGCTTTTTCATGATTTAAAAAAAAATATAAGTAGTTTTTACACTTTGGACCGTTCATAATTGCTATACTTTTATAACCCAATAAGATTCTAAAGTAAAAATTAATTAATTCGATAATTACACAAAAAAGCGCAATGAAAACAAAACTCGAATAACGAAATCTTATCAGCTGATTAAATAGAGTTCACATCAGGGATCAACGTCATACCTACAAACCCGCACGACGGCACGCTTGCACCGATCAAAGGCCGAGCTGACACTTTTTTTAAAACATTGTTATTTCTGTAACCGTTCATTAACAACATAAATGACTATAATAATTTTATTAGTGGCGTGTGGTCTAGCCTTTTCGCGAAATTTGCGTTACGATGTCAGATACACCCTGCATAACAAATTTTTCGAACATAGAATACTTTTTTTTTGTTCTGGTCTCGCTGTCTATTGCATGGGACTTATTTAGATCCAGCTCTTTCTAACCCATCGGGGAACAGAGGCATGGCCTCCGTGAGGCTTACATTGTGTTATACAATGTAAGTTTCACGGAGGACTGGTTTGAGCAGTTGTGTTGCAATGTGTCCCGAGTATAATGCGCCAAATGTTGTTGAGTCGGGAGATTGGTCGTGGAGGGTCTCCTGATCAATCTCCGTCTGGTGCATCCATCGTTAGCCGTGTTGTTGGGTGTAACATTGCATCATCTCGCTCAACTAACGTTTTATTTCCTATTCATTCAGTCTTTTTGAGCGAATAGGCTTAATAAACTAGTGCGCTTTACTATCAACGATTGCATCTATTCTTACCATCGGGCGGGATTGCGGTTAAGTAGGTACTAATAGTTTATGACTATTAAAAAAAAGAAAGAATTATGTTTGTCAAAAGATTGGTATATTAATTTAAATAGGTGTAGTCATTTATTTATCACTGAAATGGCCCTTTGGCACGTGTGATTAAAGTACAATGCCTGTATCATATGGGCGAGACTACATTTTCATTTTAATGATATAATATGTTTTGTTTTTTTGCTTTGCTGGTATTTTGGCGTGGCTAACTGGCATATGATAAATAATTTCATTGTTGTTGTGTTTTCTTGTGTTCATTACTATACATAGTACTTATTGTATAAAGTCATATTTTTTTTTTTTTTGAGCAGACAGCTGTGCTGCTGGGGAGTTTGTTCCGCTACTTCTTCCCAGCAAAAGCACTACGAAATGGCGAAGGGCGGGCGTTTTGGAGGTACTGTCTTATGTAAATTGACGTTCAAAAGGTGCTGATTCACAACCTAATTTGAATAAATGACTTTCGATTTGATTTGATTATAATGATAGAGTTTGTTGAGAGAGTTTGGTGGGCGAGTAGCGATTTTCATATATTTTGTTATTTGTTCACTTCAAATATAACGGTAGACTAACGAGACAATGAATCGCAAAAAAGATAGTAGAAAATATACGATAGCGTGCCGCGAGATATATGAGACTGGTGAGTAGCGAGTACACACTGAGTGTTTGGTTATACCTGTGAAGTGCGCAAGCGAGACAACGCGAGAGTAATCAGTTTAGTAAATAGCACAGGGTACAACTGACTCTTCCTTTTTTAACCTGGCCTAGCACACTAGCCTGTACAGCAGGATTCTCTGAGCAGTACTGTCGGCCTCGACTTACGAGTCTCTAGACTGCAGCTTCTAATTCAGACTGGCGTTACTTTGTGCAAATTGTTTGATCAACACTTCTCCCAAAACAGTAATGGAAAACATAGGAAGAATTGGAACATTTACCAATCCGCACTGAGCTATTCTTCTCAACGAGATTATGCCTATGTCCCAACAATGAGAACAGTTCACGTTATGGACAACACAGGCAAAAGTTTTTGCTCACTCGTGTTCGTGTGATAAAGGCATTAGATCTCCAACCACGATAAATGTACCATATACCATACCAACAATAACTTTTAATCACACCCAACTGATAAAACAACCAGTTTCTACTCAAAAATCAAATAGGAATGGCCTTGTTTCGGTGATATTGCGGTGCGGCATGGCGTGGTACTAATTCAGTGTAAATCGCTGTGTAGCAATCACGTGCTATCAATAATTAGAATATTTAAGTCGACAGCATGACGCTCATGAATATTCACTTAATTACTGACTGTCACGAATAATTTGCAATGGGAACAACAGTTTTTGAGGGAAGTGGAATGTTTGAATGAATAACTGAACTTTCGAAGGCTGTACAACTAAGGAGTGAACTAATTGAGTAACCAAAAAACTTTTTTTTTTATTTATAATTATAAACTAGTGCTTTACTGTAATTCAGCCTGATGGTAGGCAGTAATGCAATCGTTGATCGTAAAGCGCGCTAGTTTATAAAGAGCCTATTCAGTAAAAAAAAACTGAGTGAATAGGAAGGAAGATGGCAGTTGAGTGAGGTGATGCAATGTTAAACCCAACAACACGACCAACGATGCTGCGCCAGATGGAGGTTGATCTGGAGACCCTCCAAGACCAAACTCTCAACACAAGAACATTTGGCGCAACGTAACCGGCACACATCGCAACACAACTGCTCAGACCTGTCCTCCGTACGAAAACTAACCTTAAAGAGTGTCTATCAGTGGAATTTTTCATCACTATTGCGTAACGCATGCAGAATGAACCCTGGGAAAAAGTCTCCATATATTATTGATGACTAGAGATCGACAGCGTAATCGAGGTCAGCTAAAGAAAGCACTGCTAAGGTGACGTAGATGCATACCACAACATACTGTCTTCTGCTTGTTATGGAGGGAAGTGGAAAAAATATCTTTTTTCTTACTCCTCCGCTATTCTTTTCTGATTAATTTCGTTGCGGGGCCCAAGACAGTTGAATCGTTTCTCCGGGACTCGTAAAGCTTCATTGCTCGGCGTTGTTCTGGCGGTCTCCACTGTTGATTCTGGCTTTCAGGAGTTGCAGTGAGTGGGAAAAAGTGCATACCACAAGTTCTGATAAAATCTATCACAGGAGAGCAGTCGTGTTATAGAGGTAACGGTCGCGAATTACAAAATGTAGGTCGCAAGCTCTACCCAGATAGACGCTTTACTTTATGTAATTTATTTCATAACCCATGCTCTCAAAACGACAAAGAAAAGCATCGTGAGGAAACCGACATGTCTTAGAAGAAAAAGGTTCGACGACATGTAGCGTTTATTAGGCCCGCGTTGTAGAAGCCACTGCCTGTCGATGAGGGCCCAGTGTCCCAGTGGGTCCTACATAGACTGATTATAATGATAATTACAATATCTTGCATGGCCATGTTTGGTTTCACATTTCAGTAGTTGATACATAATTTGCCTGCAGCGGTCTTCTCGTCAGAATACAACTTAGGTGTCTTCATGGAGCTCATATAATCTAGTGCGATTTACCATCAACGATTGCATCACTAGAGCTCACCATCAGGCGGGAATGCGATCAGTCAATTGTTATAGTATTACATTTAAAAAACAAATTATGACTCAAACAACTTTGCTCTGATACTAGAGCAAATTTCTGTGCAAACCTATTTGAGAAAACAGAAACACTGTATAAAATCAACGCCAACTACCCAATCAAGTGTACACCACATTTTAGGAAAAATGATTACGGTTTCCTCTAAAATGTGGTACTTCAAAGAATAAAAGGAACTATTACGAACAAAAATCAAAGAAAGCACTGACAAAAAAGCCTGAGGCTTGATAGGCTTTCCGGTCTGAAGGACTGAAGATTGATTTCGTGATATAAGCCTACCTGTCTGGAACAAACGCTAAGCTAAGCGAAAAATACTGAGATATAATTGTAGGTTTATTTATTTTAAATTAACCTAGAGATATTACGCTTTCAAGTGAATTTGTTAATAGTGTAGATGTACTCATAGACCAATAAGTCTTATTCCAAATCTCCATTTATGTAAGGCACATTCAAAAGTGTAAAATAAAAGGCCAAATCCCATAATAAATAAAAATGCGCAAAATCTAGTCGCTAACTGTTTGTGTATCTCTTTTAAATCTTTCTAAACGCATCCACGTTTCAGGAGTAATTCCAAGTATAGAGCAGCGTTTTAAAACTCATGTCAGCGTCAATCGATGTCGAAACTTGTCAAAAATGTAGGTAAATTAAAGGTTCCTGAGACTGAGATCGAATTGTAAACGTGAAACTCCCTCCCTCCTGCTTACATTACAACCGAGACCCTATTTCAATTATATTGTGTGATATCATTATCATTATCTACTTGCCCGTGTCCCTGTTTTTCGAGGTCGACGCCACACGTTTCCTTCTCCCATCCTTCCCTGTCAACCGTCACGATATCATTCACTCCCTTCTCTTTCATATGCTCTTGTCTTTCTTATCTACAGATACACATAAAATGAGTATATCTGTTTGTTGTATTTATTTATGGTGATACGAAGTTACTTTTGTATCGTTTCACTTAATACTAAATGATATAGAGAGTTTTTTTTTTTTTTTGAATAATTATAAACTAGCGCTTGACTGCAATCCTGCCTGATGGTAAGCAGTGATGCAATCGTTGATGGTAAAGCGCGCCAGTTTATTAAACCCATGCACTTAAAAAACTTAGTGAATAGAAAGAAAGACGGCAGTTGAGCGAGGTGATGCAAATTTATAAACCCAACAACACGGCCAATGATGCTACGCCAGAGGGAAATTGATTTGGATGGACCATGATCAAACTCCCGACACAACAACGACAAGCTTCACAACACAACTGCTCAGACCCGTCCTCCGTACATTCACCAGACATCACGCCGGAACACGACGAATCGCTTGACGGCAAGACGTTGTCTGGTGGGTGGTAACTTATGCCGGCAGCCGATGTTATGGCCTACCACCGATGAGTGATGTCATTCATTAATTTAGTCACGCACCATAGACACTCAATATTTCTCTCCCTCTCTACTTCGCACACTCACTCATATAGAGACTCACGCACTCATAAAATTGATTTTTCCTTTTTCCCCTTTTTTTATATGCATAATGTCATGTGAATCAAATACAGGTATTTCTTTATCGAAAAAGGAGAATCTTCGATATGCTATGTAAGCCCAAATGACACGAAATATACATTTATGCATATATTTTTATTATATTTTTAAAATTTAGTTCTAAAAAAAATCATAATGATGTCTTAATTAATCTTCAATGAAATGAAATGAAATGAAATGAAATGAAATGAAATGAAATGAAATGAAATCGTCTATTAAGCAAGTAGGATCACCGATCACCTTTACACGTCATGTTTTTTTTTTTTCTTTTTTTTTTTTAAACTAGATGAAGCCGGCATTTCCTAACTGACTACCTCTGAGAAGAAATAGCCGAAACAAACTCAGGGATCATCGTCTTTTTTAAAGTCCAGACATTAAAAATGAAAATGTTTACAATAATTTACGTTATAATTACGCATATTGCTTAATAACAATGCTTAACAGAGCGAGCAGCTCAGTCCCAAGCCTCTCTATCCTCTAAATAATCTGAGATTTTATAATACACCTTTTTGCAAAGTTTGGCCTTTATATAGGTTTTATATCGTTTAATGGGTAAGTTTCGAATGTCCATGGGAATCTTGTTGTAAAAGTGTATACATTGACCCATGAACGAGTTGCCTACTCTGTGGAGACGAGTGTGATGTACAGCAAGATTGTGTTTGTTCCTGGTATTTATATTATGAACTTCGCTTATTTTCATAAAATTAGATATATTTTTATGTACATACATAAGATTTTCAAATATATATTGCGAAGCTACAGTCAGAATGTTCACCTCTCTGAATTTTTCTCTAAGAGAATCTCTAGGACCAAGGTTGTAAATGGCTCGAACAGCCCTTTTCTGTAAAACAAAGATGGTATTGATGTCCGCACAAGTTCCCCAGAGAAGAATCCCATAAGTCATAAGACTATGAAAATAACTAAAATAAACAATTCTGGCTGTATTCACATCAGTTATCTGTCTAATTTTCTTAACAGCATAAGCGGCAGAACTGAGTCTACCCGACAGCTTCTCAATGTGAGGACCCCATTGTAACTTGGAGTCAATAGTCAATCCAAGAAAAACTGTCGACTCGACAGGGATCAACTCTACTCCATTCAGTTGAACATTGGTACTTAACTGCCTGACATTTGGCGTAGAAAATTTAATGAATTTAGTTTTTTTTTCATTCAAAAGAAGGTTATTTACATTAAACCAATGGACAACTTTCGAAAGTGCATTGTTAACTTCGTCAAAATTTGCTAGCTGACGCTTGACTTTAAAAATAAGAGAAGTGTCATCCGCGAACAATACTATGTTGTGATTATCCCTCACGTGATGAGGTAAGTCATTAATATAAATTAAAAACAAGAAAGGACCTAGAATTGAGCCCTGCGGAACGCCCATGGTGACCTCAGATCCTGCAGATTTGTTGCCATTAACATCAACCCTCTGAATTCGATTATTCAGATAAGAAGTCAGAAGGTCGAGAGCTCTGTCCCTTAAACCATAATGGTACAGTTTCCTAATAAGAGTATCATGATGTACGCAATCAAAGGCCTTGGACAAATCACAAAAAATACCAAGAGCATCTTGCGATTCCTCCCAGGCCCCAAATATGTTCTTTAGCAACGCCACGCCCGCATCGGTAGTTGAACGACCCTTTGTAAAACCAAATTGTTTCACGTGCAATAAATTATATAAGTTGAAATGTCTCAACAACTGTTTCAAAATTAATTTTTCAAAAATTTTGCTCAAAGTTGGTAATATAGAAATTGGCCGAAAATTCGTGGGATCAGTTGTACTACCAGATTTAAACAGTGGAATTACTTTGCTAAGTTTCATCAAATCAGGAAATATACCAGATGTGACACAAGAATTAAAAACAATTGCTAAGAAAGGTGCGATAACATCTATTATTGAAGCTACAGTATATACTGACAAACCCCAATGATCGGCAGTTTTTTTTACATCAAGATCCTTAAAAGATTCTATAATGTCTTTAGCAGTCGCAAACGTAAATTCAAAGTGTTTGTCACATTCTGGAACACATTCTTTTAGTATGGCGTAGGCAGAAGTGGAGGAAGAAGACAAAGTTTTTGTTGTTATTATTGGAATACTAGTAAAAAAATTCTCAAACTCAGTTGCTACCTCCAAGTCCGCCTTTATATCTTCATCGTTAATTTTAAGATGGAAATCGCGATTTTGTACTTTGGTTCTTCCAGTTTCAGAATTTATAATTTGCCAAGTTGTTTTGATTTTATTTCTAGAAGATTTTATTTTATTTTTAATGTGTATGGCTTTTGCTGAGGAACAGGCTCTCTTAAAAGTTTTTGAATATTTTTTAACGAATTCTTGAAAAGCTACATCATGGTTATATGTTTTTTCCTGATACAATTCATACATTTTTTCCCTGCTTTTATAAATACCTGGGGTTGCCCAGTCACTAAATATAATGCGGTCGCTAACAGGCAATGTTTTTTTTGTGAAAACTTTCATAAATTCACAATTAATCAAGTTAAATAGTATACTATATGCATGATCCGGGTTGGTGTGATGAGGCAAGCCCGGTAGCTTTTCAATTAAATTATTTTTAAATTGTCCTAAACGATTTTCATTTACAGGAACAAAACTCGCAAGTTTTCTTTGAGCTCTGACTTCACTCTTCTGAGGAAAAGTAACTAACTGGCCACAGTGATCAGAGTCTAACTCATTTATAATTAAATGGTCAGAAGGTCTTAGGTTAGAAAAGATGTTGTCTAAACAGGTGGCACTTGTGGCAGTTATTCTAGTCGGCTCAAAGAATCTTGCGTACAAATTATAGGACTTGAATAATGAGATAAATTCATTCACTGTAGCTGATTTCTCCAGAATATTAATGTTGAAGTCTCCACAGACAACAACTGTTTTGTTACTGTGACAAGTCTTTAATAAAACTTCCTCCATATATTTTCCAAAAATATCATAGGAAGCACATGGGGGCCTGTAGACACTTATTACAATGAACCGCTCGAGCTCGATGCAAGCAATTTCAATAACTCGCTCAACAGAGAGGCTTACAATATCAGCCCGTTCTTTAAATTTGATATTGTTGCGAACAATTATTAGGGAGCCACCCCTTATCATATTCACTCTGCTGAATGAGCTACCAATCTGATGGTTATTAAAGCTGAACATGAACTGATGGGCTTTTAACCAATGTTCAGTAAGACAAACAATATCAATATAACTACAGTTCATGAACAACTCCAATTCTAATTGTTTATTTATCACACCCTGTATATTTTGATGAACAATTTTAAGGTTATTATTATTGATTAGATTTTGAAAATTAAAATTTATTGGGTGTGATATTAATGTTTCTAGGTTCACATCTCTGCTAGAGTTCAACTCTATTGTCTCAATGTCCCTTGATAATGGGTACATGTCTAATTCATTATTCAAAATAGTGCTAGAGGTTGACTCTATTGTCTCAAATTGCAATTTAAATAACTTGGAACAAATTCCAAGCTCTGCTCATTACCACTAAGTGTATTACTTAACTGCTCAATAGAAGCAGCATAGTTAGCCAAACACTTGGCTGACTTATATATATAGTATGATAGCGATTCTGCTACCTGTCTTTTTAAAAAATTACAAAGATAATAGTTATCTTTGGTCGTAAAATAATTTTGACTAATGAGTGCATTAGAGTCAATAAATTCAAATTTTTCATTATACAAAGTCATAGTTTGTAATGTCATATTACATCTATATCTAATTCTGTTTTCGGTCTGTGACAGGCCATTGCCATAAGGAAAGGCAAACAAAACTATTTTGTTTACATTTAATGAGGCCAGATTTTCAAAATATTTCTTTATCTTTACACTGTTTGCATTTCCCCTTCTCCCAATCAAAATAACAATATTTGTGGATGGACTGTAATTACCACTTATAACTTTATCTATAATTTGACTATAAGATGCTTCAGGCATACAATAATTGACTACTTGGTCATTTAAATGGTGTTGTAGTGTATGACCCATATTTTTACCCATTTCATCGCAGTACATCAATATTTTGTTTTTATTGTTTAACATTTTATTTGTTATTATTAATTCTTCTGTGTTTGGTGTGGCGAGGGAAGTACTGCTGAGACTGTCAAACAACTCCACAGTATGAGTCACTGATGGAGGAGACTCATTTGAGACAGCTGACCGTGAACAGCCTGATGGATCATGATTACAATCAGGTGTAAGATTGTTTGTTAAGGAGTTAAACATTCTCTCATTCTCACTACACTGTTCCACCAGACTGTTCATTGCCAGAATATACTCTCCTATTTCCTTTTGAGAAATCTCATATTAAGATCACTCAATCTAGGTATTAAAATGTTACGGCGTAAATAAAGATGAAAATCTAAATGTAAAAGACTTTAACATTATTTACGTTAAAATATTAATTCGTTGGCAACAAGAACACCTTTAGATCATTAATATTATTAATATACAGTGTATGAGAAATACAGTACTTAAACACGTACATAAGTACGTACATGCGGTCCGATACCGCATGTAAAATATATGATAAGGCAGCCAAGAAACCCACACTCATGCTACCATAAAATTGTTTATAAAAACGCTTAAAAGGCCCGCTGCCCACCCAAGCTAAATAGCTACATTCTGTACTACCTACTAAAGGGATTTGACTTACCTTTATAAATCCCGTGGCTGATAGAAAACTCCCGTGTTTTTTTTGTTGTATAATAAACCCTATCAGTGTGATATATAATTATATATATGACAGATAAGATAATACTTGTAGGTGTTCCCCGTATGGTCTAAAGATATCCTTCCCGACGAGGGATGTCTAGCCCCAATAATAACACCAGACGCCCAGATGCCATCTTTCTTCATTCGCGTAGCCCGTTATTCACTGCACTTTGATGCACGAGGACACCCAAGTCCCAAGGGATGAATCCGTCACCCCACAATACACCGTCCCGTCCCGAGAGACGGGATGCGTCGTGCGTCCGAACACGCGTAGTATGTGACATATCCTGACCTTCGGTCTGTTTTCACCCTCGCGATGCCGTATTTATTCGGTCTATTCACGAGGAACAACTATCCCGTTCTGCTCATCATCATCATCATCATCATCATTTCAGCCGAAAGACGTCCACTGCTGGACATAGGCCTCCCCCAAGGCTCTCCACGACGACCGGTTCTGCACCTCCCGCATCCAGCGGTTTCCCGCGACCTTCACCAGGTCGTCGGTCCACCTTGTCGGGGGCCTACCCACACTACGTCTTCCGGTGCGTGGTCGCCACTCGAGAACCCGTCGGCCCCATCAGGCATCGGTCCTACGGGCAATGTGTCCAGCCCACTGCCACTTTAGTGTTGCAATTCTTCGGGCTATGTCGGTTACTCTCGTTCTTCTGCGGATCTCCTCATTCCTGATTCGATCGCGCAGTGAAACCCCAAGCATAGCCCTCTCCATTGCCCTTTGAGTGACTTTGAGCCTTCTCATAAGGCCCATTGTTAGCGACCACGTCTCAATTCCATAAGTCATCACTGGCAACACACACTGGTCGAAGACTTTTGTCTTGAGACACTGCGGTATTTCGGACGAGAAGATTCTTCGTAGCTTCCCGAAAGCAGCCCAGCCGAGTTGGATTCGACGATTGACCTCTTTCTCGAAGTTGGACCTTCCTAACTAGATAGTTTGTCCCAGGTACACGTAACTGTCAACAACTTCGAGAACAGAGTCTCCAATCTTTATAGGAGCCGGTACAACATGGGCATTAGACATGACTTTCGACCACGTTCTGCTCAACTTGAATATAAAAGGATGTGTCGACCACAGGGCGTCCGAACGCCATATCGCCAAGGTGCGAGCCCGTATGCCACGCTATCCCGGCTACAACGGACCCGCTCGCGTGTCCGAACGCGGCAATTAAGATTTTCGGTCTGATGAAACACTAATTACTATCACTGATGTGCCCCGATACACATCCGATCTGCCATTTTAAACTGCGCCTCTAAGCACTGCCAGCGCCCAAACGCGGCGAATAATCTCAACGGTCTGAGTCGATACTCGACTCAAGCGCAGCTCGGCTCCGCCCACTCTGTGTTGCCAGGGAGGCCGGTCATATTATATTACCAAAAGAGCCTTTATATTCTAAACATACAGTAAAGACATTATAGTCCTTCTTAGTAAATCTTTTTTTTAAATTTCAGTATTACACTTAATACATTTTACTGTTTCGTCCCGATTAAGCCCTGTATCCGTATTCACCTCGTTTTACGATACACCTATATGCAAAAAATGTGAACTTGTAAATACTCTAAGTCTTACTTAACCCTACTTCTTTCTTCATAGAAACATATTTCACAAAATGAAATAATGTGAGATACATAAATTTGTATTCCGCTGGCGATGCCGGAGTTACCCTTACGTGTCTTAGTGAAATATTTATAACCCAGTCATACCGACGCGTGGCGGCGAAGAGCATAGTGTCATTTTTTGTGAATACTTCGTTTTTATTTTATAATACAAAACTAAAATGCGTTTAGACGACTAAATGTAAGCCGTGTTTTGTGAAGGACGTTGCTTAAAAATAGTCGTGGTGTCGATCAGTTGATAACCCAGCAAGGAATAGGAAGAAGAAGGTAGGCAAGGCTTTAGCCAAGATTCTCAGACTAGGATAGCGTGGATGTTCTTACAGTTTATTTCTATAATTTGTTACACGTATTATTGGCTTTTGCCAATAATACGTGCCAATAATTGTGTTATCTAACCGCAGGGGCCATTGAAGGGCGAATTGCTTTCTTCGGTGCTGGTGATGGGGACGGCGACGGGGACGATGTTGAGACGCCAGGAGACATGGCTTTTTCACTAACTTGCATGGTGTCGCCGAGATCATTTAGGGTATTCACTCGTTGCTGTGAGCCGTCAGCGCGAAGAACATATATTTGTCCCTGCTTAGTCCAGCAATTTGTTTTACCAAGTCTCTCACGCGCTGACATGACGAGCTGATACCGTGATCTCTTCAGAAACTCTGAAACTGTAATTCCAGTACCCTTCAGCTTTGCAAACCAGATACTGTCTCTGACGCTGACGTCCCGTAGCTTGCAGAGAATGGACCTGGGTCTGCTAGCACCCGCTTGTCTACCCAACGGGTGGCCCCGCCTGATGTCAGCAATTGCAAAATCAGTCAACTTCAGGTAACATCGCACAACCTCAGCGACAACCTGTGTGGTTTCTTAATTGGCCTGCTCGGTGATACCATGGAAAAAGATCATCTTCCCCCACGCATCTCCAGGTTGTCGAGTCCTTGAGCCAGTGCCTCCAACTGCCGCTGACAGCTCAATGCCTCAAGAATAAATTTCTTGAATGCAGTGAAGTCCGCAACCAAACCGTCACTTGTGCAGGTTGCTGTTCCCGAAGGTCGCTGTTGCTGCAATTCTGCTTCAAAGGCTGTCATTCTATTTTGGAACAGCAATTACATGTTTAAAATTGAGGCTTGCAATGCTTCCATTATTATTATTGTTTTAATAGTTGTGTGATCAAATTTAGGAGATAACACTAGACTGGACATAGGAATTTTTTTTAAAATTGAGAAAAAAAAATTCACATTAACGTACATTACCTGACTTTTTATTTTATTTTTATATTATTGTGTGTACATAAATAATTAAATAAATAAAATAAATATTTTTTACTTTTTTATAAATTACAAACTAGTGCTTGGCCGCAATCCCGGCCGATGGTAAGCAGTGATGCAATCGTCGCTGGTAAAGCGCGCTAGTTTATTAAGAGCAAAGGCTCTTAATAAACTAGCGCGCTTTACCATCAACCTCGGTGTTTCCGTCGGACTACAATTTAAGTGTCTTCAAGGCTAGATTGACTATTCACTCTAGCCTTGAAGACACTTAAACACTGCCGCTAGCAAATTGTTCCAGCCCCTCAATATACACGGTATAAAAGACGAGGTGAAACGCTTCGTCCAGATCGTAGTGATGTCAACAAGGTAAGGGTCAATTCAATATTAATTTATCCAATAATAACAGATTTCAATAACCCAGTTTTCTTCATCCTCAGTGCAGGAACTGCCAAACAAACACCTCGCCTGTCAACAGCATCCGCGCGGCCTTCCAATATTTTCTTCATACCGTCCTCTACCCGGCCGTATTACAATATCTTTGCCCACCTCCACTACCGGTCGACTGCATTCACGTCGCGTCTATTTGACGTTCAACTAACAGGTGGTTACACCTGTCGAAGTTTTCCAGATATTACACATAGGAACTTTAATAAAAACGTACAGAAATCTGGGTCACTTTGGTGCTTTAACAATTTTCTTGCGCGTGAATGGTTTGGGTTACAAGTCTAAAGGAATTTTATGATCCTGCTTGAGTGATTTTCGGATAGATAAAAACTTGTTTTTAGTTACTGGAGAGGAGGAGGGTAAGAGATAGTCGTGTCGATTTCCTTGTTCACAAACTAAACCAAATATAACTTCAGTACAACTTTTCTTTTTATTTTATTAAGAAAAGAACAGAAGATAAATCGTTTGTTTAGTCCTTTCAAATTAAGATGTTCCATAGACAGTTTAAATGAGATTTAAAATAGGTATTGTAACACTTACTTGTATTAATACCTAAAAAAATAGATAAAATCTATTTATCTCTACATATAATATTTCTCTAAAATAAATTTCTAAATACAAATACGGAAAGTAAGGTTTGGGTTACAACTATAGTTAGATCTCGTTTTGAAATCAGACGGATTGCGATCAGTTGCTATTTTATATGCGTTACGTTAGACACGTTACGAAATTAGGTAGGTACTTGGATTTTATGTGTTAAATAACTTTGTGTTTTTCTCGGTGCTAGGCCATAACATCGGCTGCCGGCAGAAGTTACCACCCATCAGACAAAGCCTTGCCGCCGAGCGATTCGTCGTGTTCCGGCATGATGTCTGGTGAAGCCGTACGGAGGACAGGTCTGAACAGTTGTGTTGCAATGTGTGCCGGATACGATGCGCCAAATTTTGTTGTGTTGGGAGTTTGATTATGGAGGGTCTTCAGATCAATCTCCCTCTGGTGCAGCATCGTTGATAGTGTTGTTGGGTTTAACATTGCATCACCACGCTCAACTGCCGTCTTCCTTATTATCTAGCGCGCTTTGCCATCAAAGATTGCATCACTGTTGACCATCAAGCACTAGTTAATTATCATTAAAACAAAATAATCTATCTAACAATTATAACGACCAAAATAAGTCAATTTAGGCCAGGCACTGCAAATACACTCGAGCGGCACGCGTCGACGGCAGATACTACTGCATCAGATGGCAATGTGCCGCTCGTGACCACCATACCCAAATACTCGAGCGGTACGTTGTCTACCAGTCGCCGAAGCGACAGCCATCGCTGCTGTTGATACATGTACCATACGTGCGTAGAAGCACTTGGATAGATATTAGAACAAACACTTTATTTTTTGTAGTCAAAATTAGCAGTTACGACTGGTAAAGCGGATTCCAAAGCTGAAAAAAGTTCGGATTCGACTAGGATTAACGCTGAAATGATGATGATGACTTTATTTTTTGTATTAACTGTACTGATACGATGATCGAATGAGGAACCACATACCTCGATTTTTATAGCTGCCAAATAGTGGGCGTGTCTGTCTAAGCTAAAAGGAATGCTTGAATAAGAGCATTCACTTTTACCTTTAGGCACTTTATCAGATAGGCCAACAAAACAATTCAGATGATATTTTCCATAACAAAACAATAATCGTCACAAAAAGTCCAATATTTTACACACTCGAGAGAGCAAAAAGACTCGGGAGCAACTAAATTTTGTTTCGTGACGAATCACCCGGAGCTAATATTGCCCACTTGGGCTTCAAAATTCGTTCCATAAAATATTTAATGGCTTCCTGCGTCCCCAAAGAACGATTTTCAAAACATTTTCCTTTTCGCATGAAACTTAATTTCTTAGTCCCGTGGGCATCATAAGTGTTTTCCTCAGTTGAAATACGTAAAAATTAAATGAATCCATTAGGTGTTTCAATTGTTCAAACAAACTTGTGACTTCAGCCACTTTCTTGTACGCTATCCTCTCCTGGTACTCTTATATTTGTAGGTATGGATAAGTTATTTTATTTTTTCTTTTTAAAGAACGTTGCCCCCACACTAGGATTTTTCCTGTATCGTGGGTACACAAAACTCACATACACAGACAGCAAGACTCGGAAGAACTATTTGAAGGTCATACAAATATTTATTCCGTCCGGGAATCGAACCCTCGACACAAATCGTAGCAGTCAATAACTTAACCACTGCACTAACCGTGCAGTCGTATAGAGTTTTATATGAATTTCAGCTTTTCTATGACATGATTAGAGAGCCTAAAACACTGTCAATACTACCTATTTTTAGCTTGCATAATAACAAAAAAACTAAAAAACATGCTTTTAAAGAATATCAAACTATATAAATAAAAAACGTGAGGCGCTTTGTGCCATAATTTTTGTATATTAAGCGCCTCACGCTGTTTTTCTCCTTTATACTAGTATTATTTATATACTATTTAAATTTTAAAATTCTTTTTAACTTTTTAGTTTGATATTCTTTATAAGCAAGTGTTTTTAGTATTTTAAACTATATTTATTTTCAACTTTTTAGTGCGATATTCTTTTTTTAAATAATATACGGATAACACGAACGCTTAAGTGGTGCTCATTTGTTTTTACCAAACTTTTCTTGATCTCCAACAGACAGAATTGCAAGTGCTAAAATTCGTAATGATGCGTTAACTAAGTAACTAAATCTAAACTAAATACTTTGCCTGCACAAATTAATATCGCTCGGCCAACGAACGTATTGAAAGCGGTGGACATTTTACAGTAATGAGCCGCTCACTCGTAGTTCAAAGCGTTAGAGACGGACAAACAAACAATAAAGCTAATAAAAAGTATATAAAAAAAAACCGGCAAAGTGCGAATCAGACTCGCGCACCGAGGGGTCCGTACAAAGCTGTACAAATTGGCTACTGGCTTTAATTGCTGTCTCTTTTGATTGCATTGGCATAGAAGTTTGGTTATGTTACAGCTTGACGGAATTATAGAGTATTAGATATAAATTTCAATTTAACACCTCTACGTGTCCATTAGGAATGGGTTTAATATACGTTTAAAATTATTTAAAATATTTCCTTGGTATATGATGTAACTAAGTGCATTTTTTTTCTTTATCTGTGTTATAAGACGTTGCTGCATACCAAATTTCAGGATTCTGAGTTCACGGAAACTACACTACAAACTTTGATTCCCTTGTGAGTGTCGAAATTTTGCGACATAAACCGATGACCTGGTGCAGGTCGCGAGAAGCCGATGGTTGCAGGCAGCACAAGATCGGTCATCGTGGAAAGTCTTGGGAGAGACTATGTATTCTTCTTCTTCAGCCTATGGATGTCCACTGCTGCAAAGGACTCCCCCAAGGCTTTCCACGCTGACCGGTCTTGTGCTGCCCGCATCCATCGCCTTCCCGCGACCTTCACCAGGTCATCGGTCCACCTTGCTGGGGGCCTCCTTACGCTGCGTCTTCCAGTACGTGGCCGCCACTCCAGAACCTTACTGCCCCATCGGCCATCGGTTCTACGAGCAATGTGCCCTGCCCACTGCCACTTCAGTTTAGCGACTTGCAGAGCTATGTCAGTGACTTTGGTTCTTCTGCGGATCTCCTCATTTCTGATTCGATCACGCAGAGAAACTCCGAGCATAGCTCTTTCCATTGCCCTTTGTGTGACTCTGAGCCTTCGTATGAGGTATGGCTTCGTATGTATTGATTCCCTTAAAAGTATGGTTTTTTTTCGCAGCTCTAAGAGACAGTATTTTTTATTTATAAATTATAAACTAGTGCTTGACCACAATTCCGCCTGATGGTAAACAGTGATCCAATCCTTGATAGTAAAGCGCGCTAGTTTATTAAGAGCCTGCTCGCTCTAGCCCTGAAGACACTTAAATTGTAGTCCGACGGAAACACCGCAATTTTTCTCGGTGGTAGGACATAACATCGGCTACCGGCAGAAGTTACCACCCACCAGACAAATTCTTGCCGCCAAGCGATTCGTCGTGTTCCGGCATGATGTCTGGTGAAGCCGTACGGAGGAGGGGTCTGAGCAGTTGTGTTGCGATGTGTCTGGTTTGGTCTTGGAGGTTCTCCAGATCAATTTCCCTCTGGCGCAGCATCGTTGGTCGTGTTGTTGGGCTTAACATTGCATCACCTCGCTCAACTGCCGTCTTCCTTCCTATTCACTCAGTTTTTTTTTAATGAATAGGCTTAATCATCGCGCTTTACCATCTACACGACTGCATCTCTGCTTACCATCAGGCGGGATTGCGGTCAAGCATTAGCTTATAATTATTAAAAAAAAAAAAAACAAATTCACTCTCTTTTCAACAAGACTAATGTAAACAATTTCGGGGTGACCATAAATTTTAGATGGAATGCTTTTATTCGGTTACCTTTAAAAAGAGACACTGAAACCAACTCAGACTCAGACATTTTACAAAAGTTTTAAAAGTGGTTAAAATTTGGTCATTGTTTTTAACCCAGACTAAATTCTAACAACAAATACACAACTTTCTATATCACAGGTGTTAAAGGTCGACCCTTTTAGGCCAGTTTTACAGAGCCTTAGGCGTTTTGGTCATGCTGCTCTTATCCATCCTAAAGAAATTATGTACTACTATCCAGAAAACAGTCTGTGCTTTGTTTATGATGTTTTTGGTTTTTATACTCTTGTTTTATATATAAACAAAGTATTATTACATATGACTAAATTTTAGGGCAGGGTAATTGCGTAACACACTATCAGTAAGAATGAGTGTCATTTTGACAGTACAACAATATTCATTGCGTTATTTACGTTGTTGAGCAGACACTTTTTCGAACAAATGGAGCAATAGATTAGCAATATGCTTCAAAATGATTCCAACTAATAGTAATAGTGTGTTACGTAATTAGGAGGAAATTTTTTAACACAAAATGACACGATCACACGACAGTTGTCCTGAGAAGGAATTTTCGTAAATTTGAAGAAGCCTCATAGTCTGAACTCAGACTCAATAGGGTATTTGACTAAAAAAAAAAACTAATTAGTCCGTCAGTCCGATTTCCAAAAATACTAGGCACGTATTTTTTTCTTTTTTCATATAAACAAAAAATGAAGACGACACAGTGCGTTGAAAACTCGTGTGACGTCACTGCACGCTACACTTTTTAGCGACCAGTGACGTCATCAGCCTTGCCTTTTATATTTGTCAATTTTTATTGTTTTGATAAAATGCGTGTCTAGTATTTTTTGGAAATCTGACTGACGGACTAATTAGTTTTTTTTTTAGTCAAATACCCTATTGAGTCTGAGTTCAGACTATGAGGCTTCTTCAAATTTACGAAAATTCCTTCTCAGGTCAACTGTCGTGTGATCGGGAATCTGACTGACGGACTAATTTGTTTTTTTTTAGTCAAATACCCTATTGGTCAAAAATACCTCTGATTTTCTTAAATTTTGTCAAGTTTTTGATATCGTTTGTGCCTCGAAGAGATTACGACTAGAGTTTGAACAGTTTGAATTAACAAAATTGTGTTCCGAATCTGTCAAAAATACCTGTGATTTCCCTACATTTTTGACATTAATTATCTCCGAGATGATATTGCGAATAAATATTTAACGTTTTACAATTACGGGAATTGCTCCTGTTCAAGTTTCAATAGTTAAACAAATCCTATAGAGAAAAAGACTCAGTTTTTTCCCGAATTAGATTTTTCCTGGAAAACATAGTACCTAACATTTAAAAAAGAAATCGATTCACTACAGCAGTTCTTAAGAGATGCACTTTCAAAAAGACAACATTTCATTCTAATTTAAATTTAATTTCGTCTATTATTAAGTAGAATATTCAATAACTTTTTGAGCGTCTCGTCCAAATTTTCCTACCTAATATAATTAACCAAGAAACACAAGACGATGACATACAATTTCTATACTGATGAGAGAAAATAGGTACATAATGTTTATCCAATTTCCTGTTAGACTCACTGTCCACTTAAAATCTACCACATTTCCCTTTAATTAGCCTATATTTCCCTCTCCCCTCTCATTCCTGCACTTGCAAATTAGAAACTAATTACCCCTTCAAATTAACAGGAAAACTAGTAAGATTTAAACTATCTGTTACCTTTAAATAGAGCTACAGACGAGCAAACCAGGAAAGTCGCCGACTGTCGACAGCAACTGCGAATCGTGGCGAAGGTTGGATTTGACATCATATAACATAGTTATATCGGCAGTCGACAATCCAAGACTTTATGTTAAACATCATTTTTTCATAGAAAGCTAAAATAAATATGCGTCAGCTTTTAGAAATATTTTACTTCAATGATCTCTCTGTTGTAATAAAATTTATAAGACTATCACCGAGGATCCATAACTGTCAGCTCAGTAAGTGAGGCAGCATCTTTTTGTATTTTTAATGTTGTTTGTTTGTTTTGTTGACATTAGCCAGTATCGCGGGCGCATTACGGATGACAGGCGGATCGAATTGTCAAATAAAGTGTACTGTCTAATGCCTATGGCATGGAGGTAGTAAGTACTACGTTGTACGTAGTACTTATTACTTCCATCGTCTATGATCTATGACCCTGGCTTTGACATCAAATCAACTTTGTTTATAGTGTGGCAGTTTTGCATGTTACAGTACAAGATTTTTGGTGATATTATTTTTTTTTTTCCTGTATTTTGTTTGATATTGTAATTTTATGGTATTTAGTTGTAAAGTGCGTTTTGTTTGTGCGGAATAAAAATTTTTCTTTCTTTCTATTCTTTGTTGTGATGTGAGGAGCGCTAACAGTTACTGCTGCTGATGATAATCGTGAATGGTAAAGCCCGCTGGGTTATTTAGAGCCTATTCACTCCAGCCTTCAAGACACTTACATTGTAGTCAGACGAAAATACCATCATTAACCTTTTTTATCGTCCCACTGCTGGGCACAGGTCTCCTCTCATACAGAGAAGGATTGAGCGTAATCACCACGCTTGCTCAATGCGGGTTGGCGATTTCAGCCTTAAAGTCCAGGTTTCCTCAAGATGTTTTCCTTCACCCTCAGTCATTGGTGTCCAAGATATATTTAGAAAGTACATACAACTTAAGAAAACGGAAACACCGCCGCTGGCTAATTGTTCCAGTCCCTCTATATACGCGGTATACAAAACGTGGCGAAACTCTTCGTCAGGATTACAGTGGTGTCACCAACATAAGGATGGATGTCCGATAATGAAACGGAAATGGAGGAATTAAGTCATGAAATTCCCTCGCACACTCACTAAAATGAAACCTATAGAACAACGTCAGACTGACATCTCTTCGCATGTGCTCCAACTTTTAAATATTATTCATTTTAAAAGTATTTTTTTGAACATTATCAGATATCATGAGATGATTAAACTTTATTCATTGAAAGATTACCGGAAAGAGCAGGACAGTCGTGTTCCGGCATGATGTCTGTTGAAGCCGTGCGGAGGACGGGTCTGAGCAGTTGTGCTGCGATGTGTACCGGGTACGATGCGCCAAATGTTGTTGTGTTGGGAGTTTGGTCATGGAGGGTCTTCAGATCAATCTCCCTTTGGCGCAGCATCGTTGGTCGTGTTGTTGGGTTTAACATTGCATCACCTCGCTCAACTGCCGTCTTCCTTCCTATTCACTCAGTTTTTCTTAGTGAATAGGCTCTTAATAAACTAGCGCGCTTTACCATCAACGATCGCATCACTGCTTACCATTAGGCGGGATTGCGGTCAAGCGCTAGTTTATAATTATTAAAAAAAAAAAAAAACAGTACTATAAAAAGATAATTATCTGGAGTAGCTCAATATTAACGGTAACTGAGATCTCTCTTTTTTTCATCATATATAATGTATGAACATATTTTATTTTTATTACCGAACTTGGAATCTGTCAAAAGCAAAGAAAAGCAAACTATTCCCCAGAAATTGTTCTCTGGAACTTTGAGGTAAATAAAAGTTGTGACTTACGGCAATCCGTGTCAAGACTATAGACCTCACTCAATTACTAGCAAAACTTTTATAACTTTTCTTACAAGATAATATAATTTGACAGAAAACAAAAAATGAGGACCTCTTATTTCTTTATGAAGCATCAAAAAAGGAAAAAGCAAATCTTTTATAAATGACTAAAGAGATATCCCAGCTCCTGAAGGTTTTGACAAGAAATCGAGAAATTTTACTGTTATTTTTTATTTAATTATTTTGTGTATGCTAAAGGGACAAAACCCGCCACACATTTTCCCACCCACTGTAACTCCTGAAAGCCAGAATCAACAGTGGAGACCGCCAAAAAAACGCCGAGCAATGAAGATCGACGAGTCCTGAAGAAACGATTCAACTGTCCTGGGTCCCGCAACGAAATTAATCAGAAAAGAATAGCGGAGGAGTAAGAAAAAGTTATTTTGTGTATACTTAATTTTTTATTATAATTATGATTTTAAATTTAATTGTCTTGATTCTATTTATTTTTTATTTGTTTTAATGGATGTTATTTACCTGCAATAAATGAAGTTATTATTCTTTATTATAACTGGTTACGTGAAATAATAACCACGTCTACTTCATAGTATCGTAGCGCTGCTAACTACTGAACGGAACTGAATGAAATTTGGCACACAGGTGGTTTATAAGCAGGAATAAGATTTAATTCTTATCTGAATATTCATATGGAATCAAGAATCGTCGTAGGTAGTACTGAATAAATTAACAATTAAAGTTACCTTTTAGATTTACCTGTGTGCTGCGATTCTTACCATCATTTAGAGAATTTCTTTCTTATATCTAATCTATCTAACTAGTCTGTATCGTCCC
Organism: Sesamia inferens; assembly: GCA_037179545.1. Lineage (NCBI taxonomy): Eukaryota > Metazoa > Arthropoda > Insecta > Lepidoptera > Noctuidae > Sesamia > Sesamia inferens. Next base: position 7,657,766 of record CM073929.1, on the reverse strand, counting down.
ACTGCTGGACAAAAATCTACCTCTCTGTTTTCCATACAATACCGTTTTTACATAATTATGGCTTTCAGTCAGTCTTTACGTTAAGGGTCAAGCTCGTCCCGTCATCTCAGCCTTAGCTTGCCACAATGGAATCTTTTGAACTTATCGATTCGTATGTAACTGTATAGTTGGTGGTTATAGTGCGTTTCATCTAATAGTTCCTTTGCGGTCATGATGGCATTCATTTTTTGTCACTATCGTATACAAGGTAGACGCACTCTGCGTCTCTCTCTCTCTCACACCAAGTTGCATTAGTGCCAACATGACGGCAAAGGAACTATTAGATGAAACGCACTATATATTTAACAATCCCAGTAGCTGAATTAAAATAACTAGCTACAAAAATAACTTGTTTTGTAACAGGTTACGCCGATCAAGTAACAGGTTACATTAAGTTACTTGAAAAAGGCGTTACGACCCACACCTAATATGAAGACTACGAGTTCGTAGGCCGAGCTACAAGACTAGCGCCTAGAGCTAGATAGTGACGCCAATGTTGTGCGCTGCCTGCTCTGTTTGACGCATACAAGCAGTCGGTACGTTTCGTTCGGTCATCTACTGCGTGCGTTTCCGTATTTGTTCACTGTAATTTCGTACTAACAACCTCTGACATTGATTTATTGGACTTGAATACCTACTTGTGACTTGGATTGCTGGTTTCCTTCCTACAACTCGTGCTTTGTGTATTGAACTTGAATAGCTACCTACCGTGTGCAAAACATTGGCGTCACTATCTTACAGGTCTCCCAAAGTGATAATGCGCATAGAAGTGGTGCACTTAACCATTTTTTATGCACTTAACCACTCTATATACATATCTTTTTCCGAACGCTCGGGGAATAAGAACGTTGCCGAACAGTGACGAAGATTTCTATGCGCATTATCACTTTGGGAGACCTGTACTCGCTTGCAGTTTAAACGGCGCACTATCTGTTTCACTCATACAATATTGGCAACAGTATCCTACTCTTTCACACTTTAAACGGATGCGGCCGTCACGTGCAAACTACCTATCAACCCCTATTGTCTATTATCTTACTACTTTTTTCTAATTAGATAAAGATAACTTTATTTTTCAAACTTGTGTATGCATGCAATTTAAGCATGCAGGATGTCACAATATAATTTTTTGTCCGAACATATTTCACCCTTAAGGCGTACAAATTTGTGAAATATACAATTTCAGAATTACAAAATAAAAACAAATATAAAATAAAAACGAATAAACATAAATGTCAAAAACTAATTAGTTATACACTGTCGCAAAATATAAGGGTTAATAAATACAAATGTCCAATAGTGTTAAAAAATAATTAATTATAAACTGTCACAAAACATAAGGGTTAGTTAATACAAATGTCAAAAAGTGTCATTCAAAAAGTCATTTACATTGTAATAAAACTTGTCTGTTAATAAACCTCGAATTTTCTTTTTAAACAAATTTACCGACTTTATATGACTGTGGTACTTTATTATAAATTTTAGGGGCCATGCAGAAAACGCTTTTCCCATTAATACCGACTTTGACGCATGTATACACAGTTGACTATTGTCACGTCTGTTGCAGGAGAAGGTGTCAGCTAGTCGTGGAAATAAAACCTGATTTACTCTAACAAATGTCGCAACTTCAAATATATACAAAGAGGGTAATATTAATATCTTGTGTTTTTTAAATAGTGACATATAGCTGTCAGTCGATTTCAAGTTGAAGATAGAACGAATGCATCTCTTTTGGGCTTTAAACGCTATTTCTTTGTCTGTGGAGTTCTCCCAAAATATGATACCGTAGCGCAATAACGATCCTACTAATATTGATATTAGATAAATAAATTATTTATTTTATTTATTTGAATTTCTAATAGTAATCAAGCAAGTGTTATTTATACCATTATTGAATCTTTATTAAATAAGCAAATTTCTGAAACTACTTGCCAAAATAGCTTACTATATTTTTTATTCAGGACAGTAGGTTAAAGGTGAGCAAAGTATTTATTTTTTATTTTTAGTTGGAAGTAACAAGCATTTTTTTTTCTAAACTAAAATATATGACTTTAAATTAAAGCCTACAATTGATAGCAGCATTATTCAGGGCTATGTTCTAAAAATAAAACCGATCAAAACGTTACATGTTGTAGCAACAAGTTTTAAATGATCATCACAGGCTGTTGATTTTAGTTTTTTTTTTTTTTAAATACGTATATTTTCGTAACCACGGGATCTAGATCTTTTTCTTTTTTCTCAAAGTTGGAATGACCTGGTCTATCTCCTGCTTTCGGTTTATCGTCGATTTTTGTGACACCCTGTATATACAGTATGTTAAGAAAACCCTGTCCGACCCGTGAAGGTGTTGTTAGGTATCTATAACTGATTCTACTAATGCATACAAAACCGGGCTAAACTTAAAAAAAAAATCCCCTAAAAAAATAAATATTATTTCGCAAAAAGAGGTAACTTAATAAACGTGCGTTAACCACCCTTGCGCGCCGCGCCGCGGGCGGCGGGCGGTAGGGCACGCGGCACGTGGTCGCATCGCTATTCGCTCACAATAATACCGGTGTTGTCATTTTTTTAAAAATTACCAAATTTCGGGGAAGTTGGAATTAATTCGCAGGAAAAAAAGATTATTTCAAAATTCATTTGTATTGGTACTATGATGATTACGTAAAATTTTATATTATATTTGGTCATGTGTTTACCTAACCTTTATTATCTTTATGGGTCGGACAGGGTTTTCTTAACATACTGTATAATTATACCTTTCTTTTGCGCGATGGGAAATCATCAAATGACCGCTCCCACTCTGGGCGGAGCGGAAGATCGTGTTAGACTTTTACTGACTAAAACCTACCCGTGTTTCTTCACTTGCCTCTGTGCCATGGGCCATGGTATCTATTTCGAACAACCCGCAATGGGAATTGGTCTTCGTGGACCACGTCACGATGTGCTGCAATCTCTTTTGAACCACACATGGATGAAGATATATAAGTATACCTAATACCTATAATTATATCTATAATGACTGTAGTTTAACTCATGCTAATCAGCTTTTTACCAAGCTGATATTATGATCTGGCGCATTCGTAATCCTTAGCCTTAATATTATACAGGACGTAAATAAATAAATAATAAGTTTACTATACTCGATCAACACCTCAGGAAGCTCTCGTTTGACAGCTGAATCAGGGGCTTGATTCTTCAGAAAGCAGTACTTCTGGACACGGCTCGCATTCGCATCGCGAAGGGGGGGGGGGGGGGCGGTGGTAGGCCATAACCAGAGTTGTTCAAAACGGCTATAAAACAATAGCACGCAACAGACTATATGCTATTAAATTCTAACGCGCTATTATATGCGCTATGTTATAGCGCGCTATAAATAAGAAAGCACGTGGGCGTCCAGCAGGCGCTACGAAATTTAGCGTGTTGCAATAATAATCGCTTATTGCAACACGCTAAATTTCGTAGCGCGTTACATTACATATCGTTCTTCGTTACACAGACCGCATGCTATAACGAAATGTAAAAAAGCAATATAAAAGATATCAATGAACTCTCCTTCATACTTTTCAGGCTTAGGACTGTCTATAATTGGTAAAGGTTATTTTAAAATTTATTTTAATAAATCGTAAATCAATTATAGGCACATTTAAATAATCGTCACTAGTTCGTTTTGCAACAGAATTTTATACTAATATCTACACACTAACAATACCTTTGCACACACTAAGTAATCGTCACTAGTTCGTTTTGCAATGCAACAGAATTTTATAATAATCTTTACACAATAACAAGAAAGATCGCGCGCGACGAAAATAGCGTGCTGGGACAACAAGCATACATATAGTCCGCAGCGCTCACACGATGTCTGACTGCCCGCTAAGCGCCGTCGCGCGCTGTGCGAGTTATTCGTTCAATTTCATTCATAGCGTGAATGGCGTCATAGCGTCGTAACGTCCACCTACATAGCGTGCGCTATGCGCTATGAGGAAATAGCGTGCTATTGAATGGCGCTATGCGCTATATTAACCATCTCTAGCTATAACACCGGCCGCCGGCAGAAGTTACCACCCACCAGACAAAGCCTTGCCGCCAAGCGATTTGTCGTGTTCCGGCATGATGTCTGGTGAAGCCGTGCGGAGGACGGATCTGAGCAGTTGTGTTGCGATGTGTGCCGGGTACGATGTACCAAATGTTGTTGTGTTGGGACTTTGGTCGTGGACGGTCTTCAGATCAATCTCCCTTTGGCGCAGCAAGTGTCAAAAATCAAAAAGTGCTGATTCTCAGCCTAATTTGAATAAATGACTTTTGACTTTTCATATTTTGATTGTTAGGAGGATCCCCTCTTTGGAGCCCTGACCGCCGGTAGCTTGGACTTTGTTCCCGATACAGGTGAGCTACTATTTTTTAAACGTTTTTGTATTTCTATGTGTTTATAAATCTAATTTATGTATATATAAGATAAAATAAAAAGTTTATTGTACAAAAAGAAACAGATACTTAATACTTTAAATTGGTCGTATATATGTAAATAATAACATGTTTGTAAAAGGCTAATAATTTTTGGGGCAAATATTTATTAGGTATCTAAGTTTCATTTCTGTAAAGAAAAATTTCAAGCTATTGAAATTTTTTTTTTTTTACTGAAATAGAACTAGGTCAAACTCACTACTTTTTATTTCAGGTCAAATAAAAAATAACTACAGTAATTAATGAAGCAGGTTATATAAATAATTGTTTGAAGAAAGCTTTCATAGTCCTTCTAAATTTAGACTCTTGTCTTGTTTATTATAATTAAGAATTCTAATCTAGCTTATTAGTCTTCTTGAAACTGATGTCTTTTCAGTTATAATGAAACTATGAACAAAGACAAAAATTCGTCTTTGCTCATATTTCTGAAAAAAAAATTTGATCTTACAATTTTTTTACAATCATAAACTAGTGCTGGATGGTAAACGTGGTGAGACTAGCGCGCTTTAGCATCAACGATTGCATCACTGCTTACCATCAAGGCTAGATTGAATAGGCATCATCATGCACTTCATCATCATCGTCATTTACCCCTTCAACTATGTTGAGGTCAGCTTCCAGTCTCCATAAAAAAAGCTGCATGTAAAGTTGAATTTAAAATTTTAAAATTTTGATTGATTTTGATTTTCTGGTATTTACCAGAACTTCCTCCAGAACTACCTCTGTGATCTCTACAACCCTCTAATAAAATCTACAATTACTGGGTAATACGATACCCCATGTTAAGACTGTTGACCAAGCTTTCGGACTTCTGACAATTTGTAATTATTCACCATACAATCTATATTAATATGTAAAACTAAAGAGTCTGTTTATTTGTTTGTTTGAACGCGCTAATCTCAGGAACTAAGGGTCCATTAGAAAAAATATTTTTGCGTTAGAGAGCCCTTTAATCTAGGAAAGCTTTAGGGTATATAAAATCACGCTGCTGCCAAAAGGAGCGGAGCATAAAAAAAATTAAAATGTGTATTTTGGGCTTAAAATAAAATGTTCAAATAACTTAACTCGCGCGGATAAAGACGCGGGCGGCCGCTAGTTTTTTTTTTTTTAATAATTATAAACTAGCACTTGAGCGCAATCCCGCCTGATGGTAAGCAGTGATGCGATCGTTGATGATAAAGCGCGCTAGTTTATTAAGAGCCTATTCACTCAGAAATGTGTTTGATTCACTCACATATGTGTTTGATAAAAAAAATATATTGAGTTTCAGTTCCAAGTATGGGGAGCCCCCAACATTATTATTTTTTTTATTTTTGCAACAAAATCTTAATGCAGTTCACAGAATACATCTACCTACCAAGTTTCACCAGTATAGCTCTTCTAGTTAGTAGTAGTAGCTCTTGTAGGAAAAAAATGGCTGTGACATACGGACGGACAGACTGACAGTCAGACATGACGAATCTATAGGGGTTCCGTTTTTTGCCATTTGGTTACGGAACCCTAAAAACACTTCCTCTGTCTTTAAACTTATCATTATATTTTATTTGATCTTGTATGGTGTTCATTAAATATATGTATATATTTATTCAAACTAATACACTTTACGTACATATTTATTGTATCATCGCGAAGGTCCGGCGGTACTTCACACCAAGGCAGCTTCTAATTTTATACAAAGCACAGGTCCGCTCGTGTGTGGAGTACTGCAGCCACATTTGGGCTGGTGCTGCGAAATGTCACCTTGCCACTTTGGATTCGGTAGAGAGGCGTGCGAAGAGGCTGATTGGCGACCCAGACTTAACTCGAAACGGTCTCCAAAGCCTGGAGCACAGGCGTAGAGTAGCCAGCCTTTCGGTCTTCTATAGGATGCATTCTGGTGAGTGTGCAAGGGAATTGCATGATTTAATTCCCCCATCTCCGTTCCATCATCGGACGACCCGTCGTACGGCGAGTTTCCAAACTTACGTTGTTGACACCACTGCGATCCGGACGAAGCGTTTTGCTTCCTCATTTATACCGCGTACATCGAGGGACTGGAACAATTTGCCAGCGTCGGTGTTTCCGTCACAATACAACTTGAGTGTCTTCAAGGCTAGAGTGAATAGGCTCTTAATAAACTAGCGCGCTTTACCATCATCGATCGCATCACTGCTTACCATCAGGCGGGATTGCGGTCAAGCGCTGGTTTATAACTTATAAAAAAAAAATATTGTATAATCTATGTAAATAGCACACTGTAGACTACCTACATTAAGTATTTCTCCCTCCTTCCCCTCAGTATTCCATCCAAAAGTCTTCCGTAAAAGATCTCTCTTAGCGATAAGACTGCCTTGGGTCACCCTTTGTAAAATCTTTATATTTATGTTCTACAATCTATATGGTGTACATAATAAAGAATATTGCTATTCTATAACAATTCAATGAAAAATTTGTATTGTGGCATAAAGAGCAAAGGCATCCGTCCACTTCTTCATCAGAGAGGTGGTTGTTGAAAATCAGCGCTGTTGACAATAGGTTCGTCTGAAGTCACAGCATTTTGCTGAGCGACCTTTTCTTGCACAGATGCGATGCACAGTTAAACTATTATTTGTTTTGTAACACACTTAATTATTTACTCCTCTCTGCAATTATCTTTTTGTTGTTTGGTTTGTTGACGTTAGCCAGTGTCGCGGGCGCATTACGGATGACAGGCGGATCGAATTGTCAAATAATGTGTGCTTTCTAATGCCTATGGCATGGAGGTAGTAAGTACTACGTTGTACGTAGTACTTATTACTTCCATCGTCTATGGTCTAATACCCTGGCTTTGACATCAAATCGTACATCACACTCGTCTCCACAGAGTAGGCAACTCATTCATGGGTCAATGTATACACTTTTACAACAAGCTTCCCATGGACATTCGAAACTTACCCATTAAACGATTTAAAAAGTATATAAAGGCCAAACTTTGCAAAAAGGGGTATTTTAAAATCACAGATTATTTAGAAGACAAAAAAGCTTGGGACTGAGCTGTTCGCTCTGATAAGCATTGTTATTAGCAATATGCGTAATTATAAGGTAAATTATTGTAAACATTCTCATTTTTAATGTCTGGACTTGAAAAAAGACGATGATCCCTGAGTTTGTTTCGGCTATTTCTTCTCAGAGGTAGTCAGTTAGGAAATGCCGGCTTCATCTAGTTAAAAAAAAATATATGATGTGTAAAAGTGATCCTACTTGCTTAATAAACGATTTCATTTCATTTCATTTCAATCAACTTTGTTTTAGTTTGGCAGTTTTGCATGTTAGAGTACAAGACTTGTGGTGATATATTTTTTTTTTCTGTATTTTGTTTGATATTGTAATTTTATGGTATTTAGTTCTAAAGTGCGTTATATTTGTGCGGAATAAAAAAAAATTATTTCTTTCTTTCTTCCATCCATCGTAAGCCCGTGCGTCATACTTTCAGTTATGACGGAACCTACCAAGTCCATCCTGCTGCAGACCATGTAGGAGTACATGGTCTGCCACAACCTCGTCTCACTGTCTCCAGACAATAATTTCGTGCCATTTGGCTATCTTTGTCTTGGAGCGCAGTATTGTGTTTCAAACATGCCGCATTGCTCCTTGACAACAGGTTTGGACTTCTGGATGTTCGTCAAAGATCAAGTTAAGGTTGAAATTACACACATTTTCATGAAGACCAGAAAGCCAATTCTCGTAATTTCATCATAATAGCCATCATTATCATCCTTTTTATCGTCCCACTGCTGGGCACAGGCCTCCTTTCATAAAAACAAGGATTGAGCTTAATCACCACGCTTGCTCAATGCGGGTTGACGATTTCTGACTTATATGTTTTCCTTCACCTTGTAATCAGTCATTGGTGTCCAAGATATACTTAGAAGTATAAATAACTTAGAAAAGTTACATTGGTACTTGCCTGACTTGGAATCGAACCCGCATCCTTATACTTGAGAAGCTGGTGGTTTAACCACTAGGGCACCGAGGACACTAGGATGGAACAATTAGCCAGCGGCGGTTCAGGCGGGATTGTGGTCAAGCGCTAGTTCATAATTACAAAAAAGGAAAAAAAAATCTTGTCGCAATCTCATCTTGGCGATATATACAAATATTAAAAACTTGTCAAACTGTAGAGATATTTTTACTAAGAACTAACTTTCAGTGATTTCTTTTTATTTCTTTTATTTCGTCGAACCAGTGATCCACAATAAATTATGTGAATTTATATTAGAAACTAGCAGACGCGCCAGCGACTTCGTTCGCGTGGAGTTAGTTATGCTCCGCTCCTATTGGTCGCAGTGTGATGTTATAGAATTTTTCTAATAAGACCAGTTGTTCCTGAGCTTAGCGCGTTCAAACATACTAATAAACAAATTCTTCAGCTTTATATATTAATATAAATGTAGGTGTGTGTGATATCTGTTTCCCTTTAGCTTTACAAAGAAAATAGGCTTAATTTTATACAATATGTAAAGAAAACCCTGTCCGACCCATAAGGATAATAAAGGTTAGATAAACACTTGACCAAATATAATATAAAATTTCACGTAATCATCATAGAAACAATACTAATGAATTTTGAAATAATCTTTTTTCCCGCGAATTAATTCCAACTTCCCCCGAAATTTGGTAATGTTTAAAAAAGTGACAACACCGGTATTATTATTAGCGAATAGCGATGCGACCACGTGCTGCGTGCCCTGTCCCCCACCGCCCGCGGAAGGGTTGCTTACCGCAAATGTATTAAGTTACCTCTTTTTGCGAACTAATATTTATTTTTTTAGGGGAATCTTTTTTTTTTTAAGTTTAGCCCGGTTTTGTATCCATTAGTAGAATCAGTTATCGATACCTAACAATACCTTCACGGATCGGACAAGGCTTTTTTTACATATTGTATAATGTATAGTTCTTGCAATTCACGAACGCGCGTGGCTCTTAGTTGTGTTCAAGTCGTATCTGTATACGTGTAAATGTGTGCGTGAGCGTAGACGCGCTACGGTTAGCATACAAATAATCAATGTTAAAATTATTTTTTCTTTGAAACCAAGAATGTTAATAAAACAAATATTTTAATAGTAAGTTTTATTAAAATTAATTATTATTCATCGTCAGAAGTGTCACTATCTTCAAACTCTTCAGTGTCGCTATCAGTTGATTCTACATTAATCCTTAACTCGAAGTCCAAATCGAAATATTTTCTATATTCTTCTTCAAGTTTTTCGACATGCTTGCAAGTTTTACGCCAGGTATCATTGTCGATATCGTTCATACACTCATTTATTAAATTTTGTAAAATTGACATATTTTGTCCGATATTTTTAGTTGCAATTTTATTTTTTAAAATTCCCCAGATATTTTCGATACAGTTCAACTCAGGGTGATAGGGCGGCAAACGTAATATTTCAAAATTCTTGCTTTTAACTATTTCGTCGATTTTGAATGTTATGAAACGATGTTTATTATTAAGCTATTGCATAGCTTCTATCGCGGGCCTTGAGCGCGGGGACCGAATCCAGAAATTCCGTAACGAAAAAACCTCACGCTCCCCATTCCGACGGGCACGGAGGTGTGGCTTGAAGGCCGTACATCGTCTAACGTCGTTTCAGTTCGTCAGTCTTCGGCACGGTATGTTTGTGTGCGTGCGACTACATCTTTTGAAAACAATTTATAGATTTTCAAAAAGAGCATGCATATTGCAGGGCGCGAACTCAGTTCTACACACTTGCCATGTTACTGATAGTCGCGATGTGCTAAACTTGTGATTAATTTTCTCTCTGAAATAGGTCTTCTATAGAGATATGTCATAGATGTCATCGACGTTGTCATGGCTACCTTAAAAACTTTTCATATAATTAATTATTAAGTACTTTTATTCAAATTAATTTAGTAGTGTTTTTATAAAATAGTTTTTTTTTTTAACGGAAAAGCTAAGATGAATGTCACGCTAATTTTTCATTGGACTTTTAAATTATTTATAGTGTTGTTTACTAAATAAAAGCGCGTGATTTTATAGAGTAAAAAGTGCTCACGCGGCCGTTTTTTCAACTGTTATTGGCGATATCCGCCATTATTGTGAAATATTTTTTTAAAGAATTTCTATAATTTGTTACACGTGTTATTGGCAAAATTGTGGTATCTATCCACAGGAACCAGATCAAGAGTTGAAGTTTTTATTAAATAAAATATTACAGAAAGATGTCGGTGAACAATGTTAATACGAGTACATTTAAGTGTACGAGTTGTAATATTGTTATCTCCGAAACGAAACAACGAAAGTTTAATAAAAATATGCTCGTCGGCTTTTTCTGAGGAAGACATTGATGAGGCAAAAAAGTTATTGTTTGTTTCTACGAAGACAAGACAAAAACATGTATCGAGGCGTAAGAACAAAAAGCAGAAAGACCTAAAATATACGATTACGGTGTTTAAAATCACGGATCCCGAACAATCCCAGTTTTTGTGGCATATGACCTTCACAAATTGCCACCAGTTTGCTTTGACTACGTAGAATATACGTAAAGAAGTTGATGAAGGATTTATTAATTCTACGGTCAGACGTTAACGCAATCAGAAGTGATTATGTTACTAAAGATCAGCTCGAAAATATTAAATTGATAACAAATAATTCGACACCGACGCCGTTCATCATCAACAACCTTTTTATCGTCCCACTGCTGGGCACAGATCTCCTCTCATACAGAGAAGGATTGAGCGTAATCACCACGCTTGCTCAATGCGGGTTTGCGATTTCAGACTTATAAAGCCCAGGTTTCCTAAAGATGTTTTCCTTCGCCTTCAGTCATTGGTGTCCAAGATATACTTAGAAAGTACATATAACTTTAGAAAAGTTACATTGGTACTTGTCTGACCTGGAATCGAACCCGCGCACTCATACTTGAGAGGCTGGTGTTTTAACCAATAGGCCACCACGACAAAACAGTGGGGTATATTGAAAAAGAACCTCGGAGTCTTTGAGTATATTTCGTGGTGCTCCCTGTGCGCCGTTTCCGAGTCAACGAAATACCAGTTGGTGGAGTCATAAGGATACTATAGCTGTCTTGCCTGCCCCTCAGTGCCCGGCCGGTCTTGCGATTGCACCGAAACAGCACACAATGACAGAGATTATAAGCAATAGACCAGACAGACCTTACGGAGGAATTGCCCTATTGTAGAGGAAGTCCGCTTTCTCAAAGGTATCAGTGTTGTTGTGTAATAGTGATCGTTTAGTTCTCACACGGATCGTTCTAAGTTAGTTTTCTCATTTTACATGCTTACTGACTCGAGTGATAATATAATAGATTTCATGGGTTTTTTCTTTATTTCTTTATTTTTTGGCTTCGCACGGTTTGTGCATTTAACCAATGTCACGTAATTATGAATTATTCATGTCGAAAAAGACGGCCGCGTGACCCGTCTTACGAGTGAGGTTTGGGAAAAAGTCATGATGTGGCCACTATGCAGCGATATTTCACTGTTCTTTATGAACTATTTACTAAATGCACTTTTTACTACATAAACCACGCACTTTTATTTAGTAAACAACACTATAAATAATTTTAAAAGTCCAATGAAAAACGAGCGTGACACTCAGCTTGACTTTCCCGCCAAAACTCAGGGTGCTGATCACGAAAATGATTTCATTTTTGAAATCCAAGATGGCCGACATCATATTTCATGACATTCTGACATGGGTGTGATAACGAACATGACGTCATTTTTAAGCTATTGCTTAGCTTCTTTCTATCTCTTTATCAAAGTCGAACAGAAAACATTGAATATAGTTTAGTCGCTTAATCCTCACCATTTTTCGCACTCTTTTGATGACGTTGCTGGTAAAAAATAAATAAATTACAAAAAAGAAAGAAAACTTGAATTGATATCAAAGAAAAAAAAACAAAGGAAAAATTACTGTATAAATAAAATAAATAAAAAAGACGTGTGGCACTCGGGGACTGCCGCGGTAAAGCTATTGCATAGCATTTTGTATCAATTTATGCAATTATAATTATTTATTTATTTTATTTATGCAGTATTTCTTTTTCTTTGATATTAATTCAAGTTACACTTTTTGAGCGTGGTGACCGATAAGAAAACAAATTTTTCTTTTATTAAATAAATAAAAAGTTAATATTATTTAAAATATTTTTATTATTTTACAATACATGTGGGTTTTATTACCTTACAGTAGCTGTTGGTTATTCAGGAATATTTATCATTGAAACTATAGGTTTATGATAACTGAAATAAGAAACATAAGTTTGCGACTTAATATCCACTAAATAACTAGAAAATACCGCGTCAATGGTGGTCCCATATTATGTTGTGGACTATTGTGGATCATTATTCATTTTCAAATTCAATGTTTTTGATAGAAAAGTTGTCAACCGCTCTGATTTTTTATCAGCGAAGTTAATGTTGAAATCGCCAGCCAAGATATGTAGTGGAAATTTATTACCATTTGTACCAAGTATTTTCGAGCCTTCTTCAGTGTACTCCAGTAAAGTGCGATGAATAAAATGCTTTACCTCGTCCAATTTTGGATTCGGAGAAATGTAAATTGCTACCATAACTATTTGTAGGCCATTTCTAAGTTTGCAAGAGCACGCACAAATATCTCCAACAACTGAGCGCCTAACATTAACATCGCTAACGTGTGCAATATTTATTTCAATATTCGGAGTCATAATATTAGTAATATCATTTTTATTTTGGTAAATAGCTACCCCACCTTTTGAAACAGTATCTCGTTTGAACTGAACAATACAATTAAAATTAGGTATTTCAATTGGATTATCATGCGTCATGCAAGTTTCGGTAAGAAGTAACACATTTGTTTGTCTCGTAACTGAATCTTGTAAATCGTATTTATGACTATTTAGACTTTGGCAGTTGAAAGTCATTATTGAAATGCCATTTCTATTACTAATGAAATCTAATACACTTTGAGCAATCGTCTGAACACTATTTAAAGACAGTCTTTTGAATTCTTGCAACAATTGAAAAAACGGCCGCGTGAGCACTTTTTACTCTATAAAATCACGCGCTTTTATTTAGTTAACAACACTATAAATAATTTAAAAGTCAAATGAAAAATTAGCGTGACATTCATCTTAGCTTTTCCGTTAAAAAAAAAAACTATTTTATAAAAACACTACTAAATTAATTTGAATAAAAGTACTTAATAATTAATTATATGAAAAGTTTTTAAGGTAGCCATGACAACGTCGATGACGTCTATGACATATCTCTATAGAAGACCTATTTCAGAGAGAAAATTAATCGCATGTTTAGCACATCGCGACTATCAGTAACATGGCAAGTGTGTAGAACTGAGTTCGCGCCTTGCAATATGCATGCTCTTTTTGAAAATCTATAAATTGTTTTCAAAAGATGTAGTCGCACGCACACAAACATACCGTGCCGAAGACTGCCGAACTGAAACGACGTTAGACGATGGGGAGCGTGAGGTTTTTTCGTTACGGAATTTCTGGATTCGGTCCCCGTGCTCAAGGCCCGCGATAGAAGCTATGCAATAGCTTAATAATTATAATTGCAAGTTATAGTTGATAAAAAAAGGCTATGCAATAGCTTTACCGCGGCAGTCTCCGAGTGCCACACGTCTTTTTTTTTATTAAATCATAGAGTTCGATTTTTTTTAATCGATCGTCACATAAAATTCCGTTATCAGTTAGCCATTTTATCATATCGCTCTTCCTTGAACTGGACGTAGGAATTTTACTGCTGCGGGCGTTATGATAGGACGCGTTATCCATCACAATAACTGCCTTTTCTGGCAAATTTGGCATAAGTTTCTCTTCTAGCCACTTCTTATAATTTTCAAAACTCATATTTGAGTGATAATCTCCAGTTGTGGAGGATGCTTTATACACCAATGAGGCATTTGGAATGAATCCATCTTTAGTACCTGCGTGCACTATAATAAACCGGCTCCCAGTACCTAATTTCTTCATAAATGGAGTATCTTTATCCTTTATGCCCCATGTATTTTGTCGAACGTGTGACGTTAAAACATATGTTTCGTCAGTGTAAACAATAGGACGTCCTTCTGCACGGCACTGAGAAATCTTTTTCAAATATTTTAAACGCCATAGTTGTAAATCATGCCTTTCTTGTAATACTCGTCGGTTACTGCTAATCTTTCGCCATTTATAACCAATTTTTATGAGCAATGAACGTAAAGTGCTTAGACATCCGTCAAAGTCTATCTTTTCTCCGAGAACTGACCGAATTTTGTTTAAAGTTGGAATTTCCTTGTGTTCGATGTGATAATTTTGAATTGTACTTCGAATCAAATTAGTGTCAAAATTATCAAAATCAAATTTGCTACTTCTTTTACGACGTTTTTTCATTGGTGATAGAAACTTGGCAGATGTAGAGGGCATCTCATTTTCTTCTTTCAAAATAGAAGTTACAGTACGTTCACTGACCCCTGTTGCTTCGGCGGTTCGTTTTCTTACGTTAGCCAAAGGACTCAAATCACAATTATCATTATTATTCGCTTTCATGAAATTATATTCTTCTTGAAGAAAATGAAAAACTCGGGCGATAATTGCACGACCCTACAAATAATAAAGATAATACAATGTTCATGATCGTTGATCCATACCATACAATATTAAATTAACGCTATAAATGCATATTTAAATAACTCACCTCACTACGAATAATTTTTCGCTTTTTATCGGTATTTGACATGCTGACGGTACTTCGTGGCGGATAGCGACGTGAAAACAATAAGCACAAGTAACCTGAGCGGCCGACCGCTCGCTAATGAACGCTCCGTCAGGCACACACACTAACGCATTGTGCATGTACACAACATCCCACAAGCAAGAGTCACGCGCGCTCGTATATTGCAAGAACTATACTACAATTTTTATTTAAAGCTACCTATAACACTGGCAGTTAGCATAGCAACATAACTAGCGCCCCGCAGCGCCGCAGGTTGATTATTTATTACACCGAACATCATTCGGCACCAGACCCATTTGTTTTAATGACCTATTTTACCCAAATAACTATAACGCACGCATATTCTATGTACCCCTTACGAGGAATTTTTAACAATTTTTTTTTTTACAGGCACAATTAATAATGCGTGACACGATTTTCAGTTTTTCTTTGTTTGATTAAAGTTGTTGCTGTTATTAAAATTGTACGTGCGAGGCTTAACATGCAATTTACTTAATAATAATAGTTACATTTTTTCTGCTTCAGGTTTTTTTAAGAATTATAAACTAGTGCTTGACCCAATCCAACCTGAGTGATGCAATCGTTAATAGTAAAGTGGGCTAGTTTATTAAGAGCCTATTCACTAAAAAACAAACTGAGGGAATAGGAAGGAAGACGGTTGTTGAGTGGGGTGGTGTGATGTTAAACCCAACAACACGACCAACGATGTTGCGCCAGAACGAGATTGATCTAGAGGCCCTCCACGACCAAACTCCCGACACAACTATATTTGCCGCATCGTACCCACAATAGGGATGTATCCAAGGTATGAAAATCAAAAAAAATAATTAGTACGTCTTATAGATAATAAAAAAAATTAAGACCCGTATTTTTTATTTTGTCGAAATTACCAAAAATTACTGAGATATAGCGTATTAAAGTTACGGAGTGGGGGCTAATTACGTCACGCCGTTCTATATTTTGCACCATGGCGTGACGTCATGCGACATTTCAAATCAATATATCTTCCTAAGTATTTGAATAAAAGAAAAAATAAAAAATACGTGTTCAATATTTTTTTAGAAATTTACCTGATGGACATTAAATTATTTTTTAGGATACAAGCCAATTGCGTCCCGAACCCGTCCTCCGTACGGCTTCACCAGACATCATGCCAGAACACGAAGAATTGCTTGGCGGCAAGATTTTTTCTGGTGGTTGGTAACTTCTGCAGCCAATGTTATGTAGGTATGTCCGCGACACGCACTAGTTTTTAATTTATAAAAAAGAAAACCTCTGAGTTATTTTGATCTTTCATCTCAGATACGAAATGCCAAACTCCTTTAGCTTATTTTTATTTTATTATATGTTTATTTAATTAAGGTAACAATTCTTACAGGTATTATACAGATAGAAACATAAAATTACTGTGCCTTAAATGCTCTTTGCGATTATAAATTTTATTTTAAAGATTAATAGTATAATTTTTGATTATTCTATTACTATGACGTGTAAAATGTATTTCAACATACTATTTTCAAGTATGACGCGATTAGACAACTTAAATTCAGTCTCCTGACTTTAATTGTTTGTTGCATACGAATGATGAGTTATCCTATGGTAAACTTAAATGCTGCAAATTTATTAAGGAATTCCCTCGACTGTCTATGATCTTCATCATCAGATTTACTGCAGACCTTCATTTTAATCCATATGGGTGCAAAGTTCTCATCAATATAAATGAATTAATTCCAAACACAAAGTAGCTACGGTAAATCTCTAAGGAGTTTCCTTAACGGTCCTCCGCCTTCATCATAAGACCCGTAATGATAATCTCAATAAATCTAGGTGTAAAGCTCTTATCAATACAAATAATCAAGCACAAACACAAGGTGCATAGCTGCTATGAATCATTGAGGAGTTCCCTCGACTGTTTCTCGGCTCCATCATAAGACCTACTGCAGGCCTTTATCCACCCATAGAAAATTTTTCATCAACATAAATAAATTAAGTCCAAACACAAGGTAACTACTGGAAACAGTTAAGGAATTCCCTGACTGGCCTTTGTCTTCATCATCAGAGCCCTAATGATAGTCACAACTCATTTAAGTATACAGTTCTTATCAATACAATTAATCAAGCACAAACACACTCTAGGGAACTAGAGAGTGTGGAGTTCCCTCAGCACTCTTCCGGCTCCATCACCTTACTATGATTTTGAAAGTTTAATTTGATTTCCCTGGTCTTCCATCATCAGACTCTGATTTCCTTATCATGGACCTACCTTGAAGATATCTTTTTACGAACAAAAAAAAAAATTATTAAAATAGGTTCATAAACGACGAAGTTATCAGCGAGCAAACATAAAAAAGCATATATACCTACGGTCGATTTTAATACTTTCTGTTTTTGAACCTCCTCATTTTTAAAGTCGGTTCATTTTCAAATTGGATCAGTCTCAATTTTGAAACCGTTTTATTAAAAATATTTATTCATTTGCACATATAGTGGAATGCTCCGCTATGTGCCTAGCAGATAAAATATGAATATAAAAATGTAATACAGTTTGACCCATGTTTGACCAAATAAAAATATATTCCTGATAATAAATTCATCGACATATTTTATTATTTCTATACATATATCATCATCATCCTCATCAGTCTCTACTCGTCCACTGCTGGACATAGGCCTCTTAAATGGCACGCCAACAAGCTCGATCCTGAGCAGTTCTCCGCCAGCCACTACCAGCCACCTTTTTGATGTCGTCGCTCCATCTCGCCCAAGGGCTCAACCAATATATAGAATATCTAAAGGAAACCCTGTCTGATCCGTGAAGGTATTGTTAGGTATCGATAACTGATTAATGATGGATACAAAGCCGGGCTTAACTTAAAAAAAGATCCCCCTAAAAAAATAAATATTATTTCGCAAAAAGAGGTAACTTAATGCATTTGCGGTTAATAACCCTTCCGCGGGCGGCGGGGGGCATGCACGCGGCACGTGGTTGCATCGCTATTTGCTCATAATAATAACGGTGTTGTCACTTTTTTAAAAATCCCCAAATTTCGGGGAAGTTGGAATTAATTCGCGGGAAAAAAGATTATTTCAAAATTCATCAGTACCTATTGTAAAAATTTATATTATTTTTAGTCATGTGTTTACCTAACCTTTATTATCCTTACGGGTCGGACGGGGTTTTCTTTACATATTGTATATCCATATTTATTATTCTATCAATGAAATAGTAACCAATTCAAATCAGCCTATAATTTTCCCACTATTGGGACACATGCCTCCTCTCGGTAAAAGGAAGTGGGCCTTAATCTACCACGCTGGCCTAGTGTTTCCCTTCACCGTTTTGAGAGCAGCGATGATGAAATAATTTACAAAAAGTATAGCACTTAATGGAGTTCAAACCTACGACCTACAGATTGCAAATCGCGGCAGATACTCAAATCTAAACATTGATTATTTTTTGAAAAATTAATTGCAACCAGCCAGAACGGGTCTGATAGACGCCAAAACTGCTGAATGGTTTCGGATGAAATTTGACATATAGATGATTAAGAAATCCGATCAGAACAGATGGTATATTTAACCCAGACAGTACTTCCCTGTGGGATTCAGACATCTATGCGAGGAAATTTAGTACTAAAATATGAAAAATACCCCTTACTACTTTTTTTTAAATCTATACTAATATACTCGTATAAAGCTGAAGAGTTTGTTTGTTTGAACGCGCTAATCTCAGGAACTACTGGTCTGATTTGGAAAATTCTTTTTGCGTTGGATAGCCCATTAACCCAGGAAGGCTTTAGGTTATATAACATCACGCTGCGACCAATAGGAGCGGAGCATAACTAACTCCACGCGAACGAAGTCGCTGGCGGCCGGTAGTTAATTATAAACTAGTGCTTGACTGCAATCCCACCCGATGGTAAGCAGTGATGCAGTCGTTGATGGAAAAGCGCTAGTTTATTAAGAGCCTATTCACTCAAAAAAACTGAGTGAGTAGAAAGGAAGACGGCAGTTGAGTGAGGTGATGCAACGTCAAACCCAACAACACGACCAACGATGCAGCGCCAGAGGGAGATTGATCTGGAGACTTTCCACGACCAAACTCCCGACACAACAATATTTGGTGCATCGTACCCGGCACATATCGTAAGAGAACTGCTCAGACCACTCCTCCGTACGGCTTCACCAGACATCATGCTGGAACACGACGAATCGCTTTTCGGTAAGACTTTGTCTGGTGAGTGGCAACTTTTGCCGACAGCCGATGTTATGGCCTACGATTAAATCAAAGCATTGTCCTAATTATAGTTCGAATTAAAATAGAAAACCCTAGTTTCCTTGCTACAATTTCTTCCGTGTTGTTGTATTTCATAATTATCCCTAAAAGTAGACTATTATAAAACCGTTGTGTAATATTTCAGTTTCAACAAATAATTAATTATGGCGGCCATTTGTAATTACAAAGCTTCATTAAACGTGGACCAACGCCTTAATTATATGTTAGAAGTATGCTACACAGGTGACATTTTTGTGTCAAAATTTGATGCCGGCCGTATATTCATTCCGTAACTGCTTAACTAACATTTTGAATGTGAAAGTGAGTTTGTTTGTCTGTTTGGATGAACAAATTTGGTTTTGTCGTTATTTCGCTTTCATGACTTATCTTTTAAGCCAATTGTCATTTTTTATACGCCATATTGTAAGTTCGAAATGATCCAATATCCTTATAAACATAAATTTGACGCGATAATTATACATGTGAAAGTGAGTATTATTGTTGTTTCGCTTTTACTCCCAAACTACTGAACCGATTGCTATGAAATTTAGCGTCTCAGAAGTCCAGAGTAAACAAAATGTTTTTTATTGGCCAAAAAATTGATTTTCAAATCAATCTGGGTTTTGGCGAGATATATTATTAATTTTACCGTTATTTGCTGGATTCATGTACAAGAAACTTTTAGACTATATATACCATGCTACGATAATGCACTGCTGAATACGCTAGAGATCACAGAAAACCTTTTAGGGTAAACAGAATTAAACGCGTGTTAATCATCTAACTAAAGGTAATTAATAATAGTCAAGGTGAACTGTAAACTTAAAATGTATAATGGTTCAAGACAGTAAATGTTGGGAACTGTGACATTGAAAAGTGCGCGCGCGCGTCGTCGACCAAGTCCGGAGCAGAGTGAAGAGCCGGCCGCCATCCGCCGCTTGCCGCTGTCGTCCCGCGCCGCACCGCCCTCTCCGCGCGTCCCCTGGCGCGGACTCTGTTCACGCCTTGGTAGTCGTGAACAACGCGGAAGCTAGTTATCATCATCATTATCAACCTTTTTATCGTCCCACTGCTGGACACAGGTCTCCTCTCATACAGAGAAGGATTGAGCGTAATCACCACGCTCGCTCAATGCAGGTTGGCGATTTCAGACTTGAAGTCCAGGTTTCCTCAAGATGTTTTCCTTCACCTGCAGTCATTGGTGTCCAAGGTATACTTAGAAAGTACATATAACTTTTATAAAAGTTACATTAGTACTTGCCTGACCTGGAATCGAACCCACGCACTCATACTTGAGAGACTGATGTTTTAACCACTAGGCCACCACTACTTAATAAAAGCTAGTTATAAATAAATGTAACAAAAGTAAGAAAATTTAATATCAATAAGTGTTTTTTGAAAAATTTTGAAATAATCTAATGACGTACGGAAATATCTATCCTTAATGAATTGTGTTCGTTTTTTGTTAGTGATTGTTATGCTCTAATGGGACTGAATGCACTTCTGATCTCCAACCATGTGATGTGTTTGCGGATGAATGGGATAAGATTATGTCTGGTGTTCTGTGAGGGAAAGTGTGCGAAGAAGTCTACTGTTTCATGTTAGTTTTGAAGTTACATTCTTGTCCCTATGTTAAGTGTTGTACCGTTTTAATTCACTATAAATCCTTAACTATAAAGAGCCTTGTTATTAGATTTAATTATATTTTCCCCCTTTCTTTCTTAAAAAAAATACCTCGCCCCACTAGGTATTACACAATGTAATGCCAATAGGTATTCACTAGGTATTATAGCATTCATAACTTATTGAATAACTTGACACCACTGCGATCCGGACGAAGCGTTTTGCTTCCTCTTTTATACCGCGTACATCGAGGGACTGGAACAATTTGCCAGCGACGGTGTTTCCGTCACACTACAATTTGAGTGTCTTCAAGGCTAGAGTGAATAGGCTCTTAATAAACTAGCGCGCTTTACCATCAACGATCGCATCACTGCTTACCATCAGGCGGGATTGCGGTCAAGCGCTAGTTTATAATATATTAAAAAAACTACATTTATACTATCCTGTTACATTTATACTTTTCTAAGTTATATGTACTTTCTATGTATATCTTGGATACCAATGACTGATTACAAGGTGAAGGAAAGCATCTTGAGGAAACCTGGACTTTAAGTCTGAAATCGGCAACCCGTATTGATCAAGCAGGGTGATTACGCTCAATCCTTCTCTGTATGAGAGGAGACCTGTGCCCAGCAGTGGGATGATAAAAAGGTTGATGATGATACTATTTTGTAATATATATGATGTGGAGAATCACGAATATTCTATGTTCTAATTAATCTTGCAAGAAATTGTTTCGTATTCGTACTTTTAGGGTTCCGAACTACACTTCGGTGTCTGCACATCTGTGTGTCAGTCTATCAAGATCCTCATTTTTAGCTCTAAGACCTCCTAAATCTTAAAAAAAAATCAATCTCCTGTAATCCCCAAGCACCCTCGTAACTGGAACACGACAGTATATAGCAAGGAGTAAACAAGCGAAAACTTTCCCGGACCATTCCCTCCACTCCCACTCAAAGTATCAAAGTTTAAAATCACATTTCCTTTGATTACTACACTCCTAGTACTTTCAAATCACTAGCTCGTTCCAAATATAAAATTTGGCGGCTGTTGTTGTTACCATAATAAATAATTACATCAGCAAGTTCAGCATTCAGTCTAATCGGTTAAATCTATATACTAAGTCATAGTCATCATCTCAGCGTTAATCCCAGAAGCATCCGAAGCTTTTTCCGCTTTGAAGTCTGGGGTCCGCTTTACCAGTCCAACTGCTGATTTTGGCTAAACTTCGATACTTCCCGTGTAGCGAGCGGACTGCCGTCTGACCTCCACATCATGAAGGCCATATCCGAAGCATTGCAGTTACAACAATAGTTGGACTTTTGAGGGCTCCAACAACCCGTAACCATTAGATGTTCGTATGGCAACCGGGACCAACGGCTTACCGTGTTTTCCGAGGCACGACCAGACAAGTACGACCTATATAGGTACTAAGTATTTTTACATAAGCAACGAACTGTCTAACCTCCACAAGCCAATTAACTACTGGGTCTCACGATTCCTTTCAGTAAGACTGGTTATCAAACTTTGGGCATCAGACTAACCTAAAGTACGGACGGGTCTCGATATGCAATATATTATATGGTAGGGACCCATCTACGTATAGACCTCCGCAAAGTTAAGCTTCACCTTCAATCGACCTCTGCAGCTGTTGTTATATTATAATGACGGCCATACAAAATTTAGGTAACTATCGTTGCCATTATGAATTTTAATATACAATTATACATAATATGAACCAGCTGTTACAATTGTTGGCAATGGGCCATTTGTAATGAATGCATAATTTTCATATTTATGATGCATTTATACAATGGTAAACAATGACCTTACTCCATGGTTCTCTAATTATACGGACAAATCACACAGATTGAGCTAGCCCCAAAGTAAGTACGAGACTTGTGTTATGGGATACTAACTCAACGATACCATATTCATAACAGATACATATATAGATAAACATCCAAGACCCAGGCCAATCAGGAAAATATCGTTTTCCATCATGACCCCGGCCGGGGATCGAACCCGGGGCCTCCACGTCCCAGACAAGCGTGTTAACCGCTATTATTTTAACAGTTAACTCAACTAAGTATTACTACAACTAAGTATTAATATACTTTTTATAATTATATCGTCTTAATAGATCGACTAACACAGGAATTGACGTAAAACTACAACAATCAATAAATCGATTAACAAAAAAAAAGAACAACATTTGGATTTAGTGACAAGTTTCAAATAGAGATAATGCAAGAAAAAACATTCCTTACGATTGTTTTAAATATTAAACTAAAAAAAAAACACATAAATTGCCGCCCTCATATCTACTTAACCACTGAGTCCGAACAAAAACCAACGCCAATAAAAAAAAAACCTAGCCATCGACAATCTACTCTTGATAAACAATTCAATTAATAACTTCGTCTATTGACAAATTGTGGGGGTGAACGCATTATAAATACTTAAATAGAATTTACTTTCTAATTTACGATCGTTCACAATCAATTACGAAGTAAACAAAGACACTGCATTCTTTAATCAAATCAAAAGCGCGGGAATAACACAGATGGTATTGTCTTGTCTATGATTTTCTAATTTACTTAACATTGTGGTCAAAGTCAAAGTGAAAAATAATTGTTTGATAATATAATCAAATATTCATCTTTCTTCAAGCATATTACCTAGAATTTATTAGTGCTAGTTTAACTATGTAAGTAAACTATTATTTATAACAATTTAAGAAGTAAAGTTTCCAATTATTATTATTTTTATACGTGTTATTTGCATTTTCGTATTTAGCATTTTTTTTCCGTTACACCTACGTCCTTTTGAATGTAATAATTTTCCTAGATGTTTTTATTTGTAGTGAGAAGCTACAAAAAAAACACTTTAATATCTACGTATAACAATTGTTATAAATAAACTATTGTACACCGCAAAAATACATTATCAATACAAAATATAAAATGGGCGGCATTATTGCTTGTGCGATCTCTTCAGGGCAACCTTAGAAAGGATATAGTTATTCCTGGACATAAAATGGGTCCGTGGTCGGGGCAAATATTGTGTATATACACTAAAATAGACACACATACCTATATATACTGTGTAATGTATATTAGTACGTAATTACATAAATCTTTGTAATTTTGCGTACGGGTCATAATTGCATTGTTTGTTTTTTTTTTTTTTTTTGTGTATTAAACATTTCAACTTATATCATCGCCTTTAATGAGTCTTAAAAGTTATTCAAATAAGTAATAAGCTACGAAGGCTCTTAAATAACCCATAAAATACATTCAATATTGCAATACTGTCTTCCGATAATATATTTTTTTTATTTGTATGCTGTGTCTATCTCGTTATATTGTAGACTACACTTGTATCTTGCTTATATTATTAGGTATTAACTTATAGTGTAACCTAATTGTAGATAGGTCATTAAATAAAATAAAATAATAGCAATGTTAATAAATGGCCTAAACAATTTTCCTGCAGCGGTCTTCTCGATTGATTATAATTAATTAAGTGTCTTCGAGGACTTAGTGAATAAATAGGCTCATACTAAAATAGTGCACTTTACCATCAACCAAAAACCACCTACCAACCCTAAACCTAAACCTGCTTACCATCAGGGGGACTCGAATCAAGTACTAGTGCTTATTTTTTTAAATTAAAAAAAATAGCTACGAAGACTTTCTAAAAACGTAATAACCCACCAAAATACTTCCAATTCTAATTTATTCCAGAAATAAAATAAATAATATATTACGAAGGTTCACACGCAGGTTCACATTAAATCCAAGAACCCTATTTTATTTTCTTATCAATAATACTCACTCAACTTCTAAAACTTCATATTTAGTCATTTACTTTGGATGTTAAATGTTATGTTAGAACAAGCAGGTCAAATTGTACATCAAAATGTACTGTGGTATGTCATTGAAATTTAGTTCAGAGCGGGACAATAAGTACAACAATATCTGTTGTAACAATGTAATAATCCACTACACAATGTAATGGAGTAACATTACATTTTGATACAAAATGATTATGGAGTGAAACTTGACTTCAAGCTAAGATTTAATAGTCGTTACTGAATCTGGTAATGGTACTTATAACGCCCTCCATTACAGGTGGAGGACAATAACGTGTGTAGAAATACCTTTAATGAAACCGAAATTCACTTATCTTCCCTTTGTTACTACCTTTTTTTACAGGACCTTATCTTGAACTTATACAGTATGTTAAGAAAACCCTGTCCGACCCGTGAAGGTTTTGTTAGGTATCGATAACTGATTCTACTAATGGATACAAAACCGGGCTAAACTTAAAAAAAAATCCCCCTAAAAAAATAAATATTATTTCGCAAAAAGAGGTAACTTAATAAATGTGCGTCAGCACCCCTCCGCGGGCGGCGGGCGGCAGGGCACGCGGCACGTGGTCGCATGGCTATTCGCTCATAATAATACCGGTGTTGGCACTTTTTTTAAATTACCAAATTTCGGGGATGTTGGAATTAATTCGCGGGAAAAAAAGATTATTTCAAAATTCATTTGTATTGGTACTATGATGATTACTTAAAATTTTATATTATATTTGGTCATTTGTTTACCTAACCTTTATTATCCTTATGGGTCGGACAGGGTTTTCTTAACATACTGTATATCACTATGAGAACTTAATTATTACTTACTTCGAAAGCACGTTAATTTTTAAGCGAATCCCGCCAATCAAGCGTTGATTTCTTGCGCGGTTGCGTTCATTGTGTCAAATAGAATGATGAACCTAAGAACTTTCTGCTTACGGAAATATTAAGGTCAAAGTTCAATCTTTAATTGACGTTCTTTTATGCTAACAAAGTTTTAAATCTTATTACTTAATTTTTTATACCCACGTGTCCTAAATCGTTACATTTACCCGTAAATATAATTATTTGCGTACACGACCATAAACAGCCAGTAATCTCACCATGATAAGAGTCATTTAGGCTAATATGTTTGCATAAAGCTATTTAGTTAGATTTACAGAAAGCGCGAATGACGTCTTCGTGAAGGCTCTTTCTATACCCTGTTGTACACCTATATATGTACCGTCACCAAAAGAGATTAGAAATCAGGTTCGTAAGATCTAACTGAAGTTTTGTAAGAAACGGATGGAAATTTCCGAACAAAAATAATTTTGAATAAACGAACTGTTTATTTTCTATTAATAAAATTAAATTTTACTCCAAACTATTTATACGTTCCTTATTTAAAAACCACTTAACCCTAATTGCGTACCACACTATCAAAAATAATTTTGAATCATATTGCTAATTCCATTGTTCTATATGTTCGAGAAATGTGTCTGCTCAACAATGTACATAACGTAATGAATGTTGCTGAACTGTCAAAATTAAACCCTATGCTACTAATAGTGAGTTAAGCAATTATTTTACAGGTTAATAATCTGCAAGGTACAAATAATAACAAACCGTCGAAGTGTGAGTCTACATCTCTGTCCTCCCTTCGGAGAATACAGACGTGATGTTAAGAAATCACTGGTGATTGCTACGAGACCTCCCTTTGTACCGCCCTTTTATTGCAGTTGGGGTCCCCTTTATACTAGGCGTGAAGTAAAAGTTGGCTGTATACTATATAATATATCCACATATAATACAGCGTCAAACACTATGTTTCAAAAACTTTAGTTTCCATCTACGCCAGTTGAAAAAAAGTTACATTCTTACGAAACTATCTCCTGGGAAGATTTTTCTAAATCTATGTCAAGCTGATTTTTTTTTTTGTAGTAAAATTTTTTTTTTTTTTTTGTAAAAAAAATCCCAGCATAATAATCAGTCTATAATGTTCCCACTATTGGGAGCCCACCATCATGCTTAAATAAAGTCTTTCCCGTGAATTATTCAAGACTGTTTATTAATTCGATAAATCCACTATAATATGCATAGAGGGACTAAACGGTTTAGTCTTCACTGTACGATGGTACAATATAAATGTACATATATACTCGATAAAGAATTTTCTTAAAATCAATTTGGAATTTTATTTGATTCACGCACATTCATAATCTTATTTTGTGGTTGAATTATTTATTATATTTAAATATATGTTTTTAAAATATTATTGCTCATATTTGAATGACAAAAATATTTAGTAAGTATTTATTATGTTAGGTATTTGTTTATCATTAATTATCAGGCAATGGTCACATCGTGTCGCATTTTATGACATAATAACAAATAGTTAATATTGATAATATTATCAATACAGTAGCCAGTTACAACGCCAATTTAAATAACGTTAATTTAATTTAAAACGTAATGAATTTTAGCCCTCTCTCAATTTTCGCTTACAAGTCAAATGCTCGTTATGAAATTAATAACACATTACCCAAACTCGGCTCTTAACAACACTCAAGTGGCACTTAATATCTAAAGTTCAATATAACTTAATTTTACACGTACTTGTCCAAATTACCCGACTTCACCTTCGAACGAAACCACAAATTTATTAAGCAGATCTGTTAAAACCACAAACTTTTTTAATTACTTTCAAAAAACGAATAAAATAAAAAAACAATCACTTTTCTCAAAAATCACTGAAGGTGAAATCGGGAGATTTGAAATAAAAAATAATATTTGATAAAATACTGTACCGATATCGTAACTAGTGATGGAACACAACGCGTAACACGGGTATCGGTAAACGCGACCGTCGGCCGCCGCGGTCTGATTCAAACTGAGCTTTTGTGTGCACGGAAGAAGAAAGTTGCCGACCGTGTACCGATAAGGGTAGCTTATTAGTGGATATGGTATGAGCGCGGTGATGAAGATTTATCATGAGAACGATTTATTGACCCCATAAATATGTAATAAAGGTGACGCAGAAATAATATAAGATTTTTGTTTCTTAAAGTTGAAAACTTAGTTTGATTTTCTCAGTAAAATCGGCTTAGATATAAATAAGGAAAATATCGTACTTACCGGATAAAAAGCTCAGTCTCGGCCAGAATGTTTTATGAAAATTGTTTCTTTCATCACATCAGTTTTTTTATTTTATTTTTTTGTACCTTTACCTATTTGCTACTTATCAAAATCCGCCAGCTTACAGTCGAGACTAAGAAGTCGCGACACCTCATAGCGCCAATTTTAGTAGCGAATAAGATCAAATTCGCATAACTCATATTCGAAAAAAAAAAGGAGAAATGACTGCTTTAATAGATTGATTTTCCCTCAACTATTTTCACTCAACTGTTTTTGTAAACTTTTGCGTCATGTTTACCACAAATAAAATTTTTTTCTTTCTTATCTTTCTTACAAAGAGCTAGAATTCCTTTTATTTTTTTAGATAATTCAAATATCGGTTTGCTACAGATAGCAGCATATTTTTTTTTTTATTTAAAAAAAACAATGTAAAAAAGCAGTAGTAATCCATTTTTCTTCTTCTTCTGTCTCTTCTTATCTCGTCAAGCGGGGTCGGTTTTTGCAATCATGGGACGACTTTTACTTCTCTCTTGAACGCCTCGTTCGCGGGGTCCCAGCATCTTCATGTCCCTTTAGACATTTGTCACCCAAGTTGTTTGGGGTCTTTCAGATTCAGTATTTTTCTCTTCTAGTAAAACAAACAACTACGTCTGTGTAAAATATCAACGGTATGAATGTATCGTATTGCGGTAACCCGGCGGCTACTTCACGAACCTATTACCTGAGGTCTCATTACGGGCTATATCGACTTCATTCATTATAACCCCAATGTGAAACTTCTCTACTACCATTTTATATTTTTATCGTGTATTTCTTCGCTTCGTTTTCTTGGGTGATCGAAGTTGAATGACTTTGCTTTTCTAGATGATTCTGGATTATCTAGTTTACTTGGAATTTTGTAACTGCTTATTAATTATTATGATTTTGTTATGTATTCACAGCCATCTGTTACCTTTTTAACCTATTTTTTTTTAATACATGAATCAATGACGACGCGGTTGGTACAGTGACTGACCAATCGACTGCTGCGCTGCGTGTCGCTGATTTAATTCCCGCACGGAAATATTTGTTTGGCCTCCAGTAGGCCTAGTATGAGTTTTCAATACGAAACTCGTTCGATCGTATCGAGCGCGTTTGGCGCTCTCATTGGTTGAGAGTTCTTACGACCTTGAAGCGGGCCAATCGCTGAGTCAAACGCGCTCGATACGATCGAACGAGTTTCGTATTGAAAACTCATACTAGGCCTACAGGTAGCTGTTCCGGATCTGGCTGTTTGTGAATGTCACTTACTTAATTCTTTTGTAAATGCACCTACAATTCAGATTGCGGTTTTTAGTCTTTTATGCAATTAGGGTGATGATTACCTTGCCTCCGATAGCAACTGTCGTTTAAAATAACGGTCGTATTTGATTTAAACTGACATTTTCGGATTTCGAACTTGTAGCTACGCTTCGATTTTTACGATAAAATTGATTGATGTTCAATACGATACGCAATCGCACATCGAGTGGCTGTATAATAGAATAGCTATGCTAGCGGAGCATTTTTTTATTGAGATTTTCGTTTCGTTTCGATGTCAGCGGTGGGATATCTCCGTGTATTGGAAAGCACCTTAAGCCTTTGGTCCTCTTTGGTCTCTGATAGTCTGGGATTGCTGTCCAGACTATAATGCTATCCTAACTAACTATAATGCTGTCCCAACAGACTATAATGCTGTCCCAACAAACTATATTGCTGTTCAAATAGCTATAATGCTGTCCCAATTGAGTATAATGCTGTCCCAATTGACTATAATGCTGTCCCAATTGACTATAATGCTGTCCCAACAGACTATAATGCTGTTCTAACTAGCTGTAATGCTATCCCATCTGACTATAATGCTGTCCCAATTGACTATAATGCTGTCCCAATTGACTATAATGCTGTCCCAACAGATTATAAGGCTGTTCTAACTAGCTGTAATGCTGTCCCATCTGACTATAATGCTGTCCCAATTAACTATAATGCTGTCCCAATTGACTATAATGCTATCCCAACAGACTATAATGCTGTTCTAACTAGCTGTAATGCTATCCCAATTGACTATAATGCTGTCCCAAATGTCTATAATGCTGTCCCAACTGACTATAATAATACTAGTGAGAATAGAGAGTGTGCTCCTGTTTTAAGTTTTTATACCCTACCTGAGGGCCTAAATTCATTGAGGCACCCACAGGCAAAATCGATTAAGAAAAACTCTAGTGTCTCGCTAGTGGTGGCTTGTGTGTTGGAACATTAAGTTCTCTTCAGAACGGTTGAGTGGAATGGTTCTGATCTATACGTCATGCGCGTGAACGGGCGGCGGTAACTGTAAGGACTGGCCATCTCTTAGCCGCCACGGTTTATTTTAATTTCTCAATTGTTTTAATGTGATCTGTAACGGACGCTTTTAACGTGCACGACTTTCTCCGTCGTTCTCATATGGATAAATCCAACCTGAATGATGTAATCTGTAATATTTTTATGACTTGAAAACAGTGTCAGTGTATTTCTTGCCCTTTCTTCTACTCTTTTCTCTTTTTTTCTTTTGCACTACTTTATAATTTATAAAAAAAAAGCTACGTACGCTTTAGAATGGGCAACTAGCATTTTTTTCTTTTTTTATAGTTATAAACTAGTGCTTGATAGTAAAGCGCGCTAGTTTAATAAGAGCTTATTCACTCTAGCCTGGAAGACACTTAAGTTGTAGTCAGACGGAAAATTGCAGCTGACAAAATATTCCAGCCCCTCGATGTACGCTGTTTAAAAGACGAGGCAGCTTCATCGTAACGTAAGGGTGGCTACTCACGGCCGTTCGGCTACTCCGGGGATACCGCACGGTCCCCGTTGAGGCGGCGAGCCTTCTTGCTGGATTGCCGCCATGGGATCTGGAGGCTAAAGCCCTCGCCCACATGTGGGAGTGGCGAGAAGAGGCAAAACGCTGATGGATAACTTCGCTGCCGCATGAAATCGCGGTACGGCGGACAGAGCCCCGGCGGGATCTCATGGCGACAAGGAGAGCGCGATTGTCGAAACCCAGTGCTGGGCACGCCATAATAGCAGCGGTAAGGCCCAGGCGAGTGAAGAATCACGGGTGGGTTTTAATCAGTAAAAGTCTGACCCGCTCTTCCGCTCTGCCCAGAGCGGGAGAAGTCATTTGATGATTTCCCATCCCAACAAAAAAAGTCCTCTCTTTGAAGAGTGGTTAGAGAGGCGCCACGGCGCCCTAACCTTCCCCCTGACGCAGGTCCTCACCGGACATAGTTTCCTGTTCCGTATAAGGCGGTAGGAAATGCCAGGGTGTCACCGTTGTGGGGATCGCCCTGAGGACACAGTGGAGCCTACGGTGGAGGTCTGCCCGGTTTGGGTAGACCACCACCGTGTCCTCGTAGCGGCTATCGGCGGCGATGTCTCTTGTCCGACCCTGGTCCAGGCCATGGTCCGGAGCGAGAGGGCATAGCAGGCCGTCACCTCCTGCGAAGCAGTGATGCTGGCAAAGGAGGAAGCAGAGCGCGTAAGGCAGTGGGAATCCCAGCGCCCTCACGCCACTAGCCACCGCAGGAGATGCCCTGGTTGGGAGACGACATCGAACTCCCAGCCACCGTAGCCGCGGGCGGTAACCAGAGGGCTTCTCGCTGCCAGTAAGGACCAGGCCCGAGACGACGGGGCGTTGTGTTTCACGCGCACCTCAAAGAGATGTCAGCACATCGTAATGGGGTCCACGAAGACCGATGCCTGCCGGGTCAGAGTTGCGGGTTGATTGAAAAAGAAACTGTGGCCCTGACCATCGCACAGGCAAGTGAAGAAACACGGGTGGTTTTTAGTCAGTAAAAGTCTGACACGCCCTTCCGCTCCGCCCAAAGCAGGAGATGACATTTGATGATTTTCCATACCAAAAAAAAAAGAAAGGTGGCCACTCACCGTACGACGGACCTTCCGATGATGGAACGGAGATGGGGGAATTAAATCATGCAATTCCCTCGCCCACTCTCCAAAATGCATCCTATAGGAAGTATAGACCACCGGCAGGTTACTTCATCTTTCTGTCTGAACGATATTTGGACAATTAAAAAGTCTCTGTAATTGCTTTATTTGACACAAATACGTTGATTTGTCAGAACTATTATTATAACATTGCAACATATTCCACAAAAATGTAAAGAAATACCAAGTTTTGGAAAAGCAGCTTTAATTCCTATATAGTAAATTTCAGTTTATTCTATAACTTCTAACATTTTTAGAATAGAGTAGTTGACTAAAAAAACTAATCAGTCCGTGTGTCAGATTTCCATAAAATACTAGACACTTATTTTTTCTTTTTTCATATAAACAAAAAATGAAAACCACACGGTGCGTTGAAAACGACGTGCTCGCTACACTTTTCAGCGAGGGTTGACGTCACCAGCCACCACTCTTGATCTTTGATGCCTTTTATATTTGTAAATTTTTATTGATTTGATAGAACAAAATATACGTATCCAATATTTTTCTATAATCTGAATGACGGGCTAAATAGAATCAATTTTATTTTTCTATAATCTGAATGACGGACTAAATAGAATCAATTTTATTTTTCTATAATCTGAATGACGGACTAACTAGAATCAATTTTATTTTTCTATAATCTGAATCATCATCATCATCTCAGCGTTAATCCCAGTCGCATCCGTAGCTTTTCAGCTTTGGAGTCTGGGGTCCGCTTTACCAGTCTAACTGCTGATTTTGGCTAAACTTCGATATTTTCCGTGAAGCGACTGCCGTCTGACCTCCACAACCCGAAGGCGATATCTAAGCATTGCAATTAGACCAATTGTTGGACTTTTAAGGGCTCCAACAACCCGTAACGACTGCCACTAGATGTTCATATGGCAACCGGGACCAACGGCTTAACGAGCTTTCCGAGGCACGACCAGACCAGTGCCAATATTCATATCCATGCATAGAAATATTTGCACTGTGCGGGGATCGAACCCGCGCCTCCTTGCGCAACGGCTGCGTTCGCTACCGCTACGCCACGGAGGCTGTCAGCCAGTCATTTTTCTATAATCTGAATGACGGACTAAATAGAATCAATTTTATTTTTCTATAATCTGAATGCCGGACTAACTAGAATCAATTTTATTTTTCTATAATCTGAAAGACGGACTAAATAGAATCAATTTTATTTTTCTATAATCTGAATGACGGACTAAATAGAATCAATTTTATTTTACCCAGGAAACATCCCTATTGTTTCAATAGTCACTCTGAAATCAATTTAATCACCATTTATATAACGTGTTTGTTTAACTTGAAATTTTGATAGGTTTCCTTAACACATCAATCAGTCTATAATATTCCCATTCCTGAGACACAGGCCTCCTGTCAGTGAGACGGAGTGGGCCGTAATCTACCACAGGGCCCAGTGCGGGTTGGTAGAAGTCCCAAGTCTTCGAAGTTTTTGACTCCAATACACGCCAGTTTCCTCACGATGTTATGCACGCTTTATTTTATGTAAATTATTTAATTTACACAGAGTAAAGCGTATCCACTTTGGATTCGGTGGAGAGGCAAGCGAAGAGGCTGATTGGTGACCCTGACTTAACTCGAGTTGGTCTCCAAAGCCTAGAGCACAGACGTAGAGCAGCCAGCCTTTCGGTCTTCTATAGGATGCAATTTGGGGAGTGTGGGAGGGAATTGCATGATTTAATTCCCCCATCTCCGTTCCACCATCGGACGACCCGTCGTACGGCGAGTTTCCACCCTTACGTTGTTAACATCACTACGATCCGGACGATGCGTTTCGCCTCCTCCTTTATACCGCGTACATCGAGGGACTGGAACAGTTTGCTAGCGGCGGTGTTTCCATCGGACTGCAATTTGAGTGTTTTAAGGCTAGAGTGAATAGGCTCTTAATAAACTAGTGCGCCTTACCATCAACGACTGCGTCACTGCTTAACATCAGGCGGGTTTGCGGTCAAGCGCTAGTTTATAATTTAATTTAAAAAAAAAGTAAAACGCCTGATGTGGTTCGAACCCACAACTACATTAGGCCACCACTGCTCTAGGTTGCCTAACGAAATATCGATTCCCAAATTTTTTCACTGGTCGTTATTGTTTGGTAAACAGACCACTCGCCGAAAGAAAACAAAATCGTTGTATTAAATCGTTTTAGTGGACTACAGAGTTTTCTTTTATTTATTTACTAGCTGACCCGGCGAACTTTGTTCCGCCTTAAAGGCAATAAATATCACATGATCACATTTTTTACTTTTTAAATTAGGAACACTGTAAATAAAAAAAAAAAGTATTCCATGATTTTTTTTATTTGTCTTTTATTTAGTGTAGCACCATGTGAAAGAAATGAATTTCTACTTGTGCTTGTAAATTATCTAGCTATTGATCTCTGAGATGTCGTGGTGGCCTAGTGGTTAAAACACCAGCCTCTCTTGTATGATTGCGCGGGTTCGATTCCAGGTCAGGCAAGTATCGATGTAACTTTTCTAAAGTGATATGTACTCTCTAAGTACAATATCTAGGACACCAATGACTGAACGTGAAAGAAAAAGTCTTGAGGAAACCTGGACTTTATAAGTCTGAAATCGCCACCCCGCATTGAGCAAGCGTGGTGATTACACTCAATCCTTCTCTGCATGAGAGGAGACCTGTCTCCAGCAGTGGGACGATAAAAAGATTGATGATGATGATGATGATCTCTGAGGTTTGTTCGCCGATTTCGCATTGTCAACGGAACAGTTTCACGGACTGCCGCCTCCCTTTGCTCTTGTGAGTGAGAAGCACGAAGTCGAGTCATAGTAAGGCGGCGCTCTGCACGTGCAATTTCTTGCTCTTCTTCAGTGCTTTCATTCAGAATGTTTCGATTTACTCTTGCATTACCGCTTTGTCGAGAAAGATTTGATGGTCTTGGTCACGGCATGATATTTTTATTGATGATAAATGGCACAGCAATACAATATTAGAAATTTTGAAGTTGAAGTTGGCTTTGTGGTTTTTTATTAGAAACTTTAAACCAGCAGAGAGTATTTATATCCTTTGCTTTAAACGATTGCTTCAACCGGTTAGACTTTTTTTTAAATGCTCAGCTGTCATTTGCTTTTTGTTATACCATTTTTGGTATATGAATTGCTGACTTACATTTTGAATGAGTTGGACCATGTCTTATGTCACGTCACACGGGAACGACGGGGACGGGTTCTTAACTACCTCCCACCAATATTCAGCTTAATCGGTTTAGCTGTTCTTGAGTTATATATAAATAGTGAATAAGCAACTGAATCGATTCCAATAATTTTTACACCATGTTATATTTTGTCCCAAATACATTTAGAAATTGTTACAGTGTAGTTACCGAGTGCGTCACGCAGCTTACGATACATCATCATAGTATTGTGCGCGCGCAACAGCTGACGCTAGAGGTCAATGCACCGCGCTTGCTCGCGCGCGGATCTTTGACCATATTTATGTTGGGACAACGAAGTAGAATACACGTAGCAAGCTTATTATATCTTTGTGGTTTTACATTATATCTTTTTGAAATTTTGTACATAATATTATTAACTTAAAAATACTGGACACGTGTTTCCTACTTTGTGGAGGTGCAAGGTACCAGGGTAGCACAAAACTGTAGGAGAAGTCGAAACAATAAACCTCATTCATTCATCATTATCACAAATCATCATAATACATGAAAGAAGTTTTATTGTGCATAGTTTGTGGACGTGCAAGGTACCAGGGTAGCACAAAAGTGTAGGAGAAGTCGAAACAATGAAGCTAATTCATTCTCATGGGATCGACGGGAACGGGATAAAAGGTATCCTATGTCCTTTTCCTAGTTTTTAGCTACCCCCCTACCAATTTTCAGCCAAATCGATGGAGCCGTTCTTGAGTTATAAGTGGAGATAGATAGTGAATAAGCAACTGAATCGATTCCAATAATTTTGACACCATGTTATATTTTGTCCCAAATACATTTAGAAATTGTTACAGTGTAGTTACCGAGTGCGTCACGCAGCTTACGATACATCATCATAGGTATTGTGCGCGCGCAACAGCTGACGCTAGAGGTCAACGCACCGCGCTCGCTCGCGCGCGGATCTTTGACCATATTCATGTTGGGACAACCAAGTAGAATACTCGTAGCAAGCTTATTATAACTTTGTGGTTTTTCATTATATCTTTTTGAAATTTTGTACATAATATTATCAACTTAAAAATACTGGATACGTGTTTCCTACTTTGTGGAGGTGCAGGGTACCAGGGTAGCACAAAACTGTAGGAGAAGTCGAAACAATAAACCTCATTCATTCATTCATCATTATCAAATAATCGTAATACATGAAAGAAGGTTTATTGTGCATATTTTTTGACGTGCAAGGTACCAGGGTAGCATAAAAGTGTAGGAGAAATCGAAACAATAAAAAAGCTCATTCATCATTATCAAATCACCATAATACATGAAAGAGGTTTTATTGTGCATAGTTTGTGGACGTGCAAAGTACCAGGGTATCACAAAACTGTAGGAGAAGTCGAAACAATAAACGTCATTCATTCATCATTATCAAATAATCATAATTACATGAAAGAAGGTTTATTGTGCATATTTTTTTGACGTAGAAAGTACCAGGGTATCACAAAACTGTAGGAGAAGTCGTAACAATAAACGTCATTCATTCATCATTATCAAATAATCATAATACATGAAAGAAGGTTTATTGTGCATATTTTTTTGACGTTCAAGGTACCAGGGTAGCATAAAAGCGTGGGAGAAGTCGAAACAAAGAAGCTCATTTATTCCCACAGGAACGACGGGGAGCGGCATAGAAAGTATCCTATGTCCTTCTCCCGGTTCTTAGCTATCTCCTTACCAATTTTTAGCCAAATTGGTATAGCCGTTCTTCAGTTATAAATGATGTAACTAACACGACTTTCTTTTATATATATAGAAGATGTACTACAACTCGCTGATAGATAATTAATAATCTACGTTTTATGTTTGGAGTAGGTACGTTATAGAAAATAATACTCTTTTCGTGGGAATATAGGGATAAATGTCCTATGTGTTTTTTCTGGTTATAAACCATCTGTGTGCCAAATTTCATCTAAATTCATGCAGTAGTTTTTGTATGAAAGAGTAACAACTATCCATCCATACTCACAAACTATCGCATTATACCTAAATGTGAAAGTTTGTGATATATTATTATGATATCGTGTTTAAAAGTTGTTGTGGAGATACGAGTATGAGGAACAGGAAGTAAAGTTGTAAAGTTCACTCATCACAAGAAAACACTCAAGAAAAGGGAGGATCCTCCGTCCAGACGGGAGTAATATCTAACGGGTTCTTGCCCAACGGTTGAAGTTGGAGAGTTTTATGTATGCTAATTGCACGGTAAACCTGCTTGCGAGATGTAGAACACTTGTGACGGTAGTATGACGCGTTGTTTACTTGTGGCGTTTGTAGGTACCGCTACATCACTCCCCTCCAGGAGGATTCTTTCTTCTGAAGCTTGTCAGGCCAACTGAGGCAGAACCGGTTGCTGCACAGTTCACGATAAGTCGGAAGTGTCTATGGAGATTCATCAGTGAGTCGGGGTGGTGGCGCTGCGTTATACTCTAGTGTGTTGGATGTCGTACAGCGCCGGGTCGACCAAGAGAGAGGGCTGTTCTTGTTGACCGGTCGAAAGCGCAGTGTGCTATGCCGAGGTTGCTGATGGATACCCATTGAAGCCGTGGGCGCTGGATAGCTAGGTGACTCACTGCTAAAGCTTGCGGGAGTGATGATGATGACATCACGCTGAAATTGTTGCACATAGGCTGCGCTGAAGTGTATGCTCGGAGTCACCAGTGTGGAGGTATAAAGAACAGGGAGTAAAGTTCACTCATCTCCCATAAAAAAGGGAGGATCCTCCTACCAGACTGGTGTAATATCTAGCGGGCACTTGCCCAACGGTTGAAATTGGAAAGTTTTATGTGTGTCAGTTGCACGGTAAACTCTGCTTGCTTGTTTATTTGTAGTGTTTGTAGGTACCGCTACATAACAGTGTGTATAATAAACAACCACTTTGTGGTAGTAAAGATTGTTTCTTCACCGAAATAGTCGACCAATAATGTAGGAAAAAGTATTTCACCAGAGCACCTCTTGCATTAAATTGACTACCTATAAAAGGATCTACAAGTAAAAGGCAAATGAAATTATAACCATCGAGTGAATAGTTCAATCAATCGTTCAATGTGGTTACCGCGGCTAGTTCAAGTGATACCTGAAGCATTCATTATGCTCAATATACCCTCCATTCAATCCTACCCTTACGGTGGAACCCAATTAATAAGTTACCTTTAACTTTATAAGTAAGAAAAATATCGAATGTTTAGTTTGCGTCTCATATCCGCCGACTGAATGAGTTTGGTCAAATGCCTTCGGGGATTCATAACATTTTGGGTACCTACCTACCCCGTGTACGTACCTTATAAGTAATTTAATTTCATCGTTGTTTTTCTACCTTTAAGCGATTTTGTTTTTTCTTCTTTTATTTCCTAATCAAATGGGGCAATATGGTAATGTTTTTGTTTTATTTCTCCTATAATATGAAACCCGTAGGCATATTATTGAGCGCGCTATAGCACCAAATATTGTAATAGGGATGTATCCAAGGTATGAAAATAAAAGAAATAATTAGTCCGTCTTATAAATAGTAAAAAAAAATTAAGATCCATGTTTTTTATTTTATCGAAATTACCAAAAACTACTGAGATATAGCGTATTAAAGTTACGAAGTGGCGGCAAATTACGTCACGCGGTGGTATATTTTTTTACCACGGCGTGACGTCATGCGACATTTCAAATCAATATATCTTCCAAAATATTTTAATGGAAGAAAGAATACAAAATACGTGTTCAATATTTTTATAAATCTATCTGGTGGACATTAAATTATTTTTTAGGATACAACCCAATTATTCGAAAAGGAAAAAAAAATTCTCCATACATGATAGGCCATTCATAGTTATTTTACTTCAGATTTTGAATCACTGGCACTGATTTCTTGATTCACAAACTATGTCTATTTATTAAAAGTTTTTATTTTACACTTTTTAGTTGTGAAAAGTACTGTTCAGCTGCATCCGGTTAGACTGGATGCTGACGTTAAAATATCTAATGAAAAAACTTACAAACGCGCTGGTTGCCCCTACGATTTTTGAAAGTTCCCCTTGATTTCTATGGTCTTCCACCATCAAACCCTGATGTCCTTATCATGACCACCTTGGGAATGTCTTCTTTGCAACAGAAAAAGAATTATCAAAATCGGTTCATAAATGACGAAGTTATCCGCGAACAAACATAAAAAAGCATATCCGGTTGTCTCAATTTTTTTTATCAAACAACTGACTGTGGACTCTGCAGGATGGCCATGAACGTCATTAATTGGACGCAACGCACGGAACATTAGGCGAATAGAGCACTGATTTTGATAACAAATTTTAATAATTTCTACGCGTTGTTGAAGCGTGTAGCGTGCCATGGTGAAATGTCATGACTAAATATGTATTCATGCCAAATTTGACAGCTATGCGCTGTCAAACTTCGAGCGTCCCTATTGAAAAACTCTTTCCATACTATTACCAAAACATATACTTATAATATATATAAAACGAAAACTTGGGAGTGAGGTGTTGAGAGAGACCCTAATTATTTTTAAAAAACACTAGGTCTATAAATGTATAAATAGAATACTCTTTACTATGTAATGTACGGCAAATATGTACTATATAGAACACAAATATGAATAACAGTATTCAATCAGGAACACTGTACATAATCAGGATCAGGTCCACATTCAGGGTTACATAAATCAAACTAGCTAAATAAACTTCACAAACCTAATATTATTATATTATATAATTATTAGTATTATACAGTATGTTACGAAAACCCTGTCCGACCCATAAGGATAATAGAGGTTAGGTAAACACATGACCAAATATAATATAAAATTTTACGTATTCATCATAGTACCAATACAAATGAATTTTGAAATAATCTTTTTTTCCAACGAATTAATTCCAATTTCCCCGAAATTTGGTAATTTTTAAAAAGTGACAACACCGGTATTATTATGAGCGAATAGCGATGCGACCACGTGTCGCGTGTCCTGCCGCCCGCCCCCCGCGGTCGGCAGGCGAAGGGTGGTCAACGCACATTTAATAAGTTACCTCCTTTTGCGAAATAATATTTATTTTTTTTAGGGGGATTTTTTTTTAAGTAAAGCCCGGTTTTGTATGCATTAGTAGAATCAGTTATCGATACCTAACAACACCTTCACGGGTCGGACAGGGTTTTCGTAACATACTGTATTAGCGGCATTGACGTAAGACGAAGGTAGAGTAGAGCACCGGCGTAGCATAGGAAGTGATATCTTTCTCTCTTTCTACCGCGTGGCGAAAATATATGCTCCTGCTGTTTCTTTTAAGTTTTCGCTTGCGTTTGCATACACTCACGCACTCATACAAATGATCGAAATTGGTTTCCTTTCTTTTTGTTTTCGGTTCTTAGGTTTTTATTGAATAACTCTTTATGAAAGAGCGGAGTCTCCAACTACAAGCAATACTATGTTTAAAAGAAGACATTTTTTTAATAAATTATAAACTATTGCTTGAACGCAATCCCGCTTGACTGTAAGCAATGATGCAATCGTTGATGGTAAAGCGCGCTATTTTATTAAGAGCCTATTCACTCTGGAATGAAGTCACTTAAATTGTAGTCGGACGGAAACACCGCAGCTGGCAAATTGACATGCAATATTGACATCCATTTTAAGCCAAATCAATTAATAAATTATGTTTATTTATTTATTTTCCTTTATTGATTAACCAGCAATTGTTCACATTGAAAATATTTGAATTAATAATCTACTATAATCTACGGGTAGTGTAACTATTTCTTACAGGCGAGCAATGAATGTTGATGAAATCAAAACACAATCGTCTCGAGAAACAATCAAGAAAACCACTTCTTGAAGCACTTTAATTCCAAAAACCTTCCGCGTAGTCAAGCTGTTCGTAGTTTGTTAGTTGGTTTATCTTTTACAGCAGTTAGCCACTTGTAGTGTTATCACAATCAACGGTTTATGACTGGCGAAACCTCGTTGGGATTACCCAACCATTATACAAACTGACAACTGTACTGAGTGGTGATTAAGTTATCACAGTAAACGTTACCTATAGTAGTTATTACAAGTTGTTATTAATTAACAATTTTATTAATAATATAAAATTTATAGAATAGAATAAAATGCTCTTCTTTAAGTACATCTTATGGTGTATGGTGTATTCTAGGTAAAATCATCATATTTACATAATTATGTTCTGTAACTTATATAAATTACAGATAATAATAATAATGGACGATCTTATCGCTAAGAGCGATAGTGTTTTATGAACAATATTTGGAAGGAATACCAAAGGGAAGGAGAGAGAAATAATTTAGGAAGTCTAGAGTGTATTATAAAAGGTTTTTCAATAGGGACGCTCGAACTTTGACAGCGCATAGCGGCCATCTTGGTAATGCGATAGCTATCAAATTTGGCATGAATACATATTTAGTCGTGACATTTCACCATGGAATGTTACACGTTTCAACAACGCGTAGAAATTATTAAAATTTATTATCAAAATTAGTGCTCACTGTCAATGGCGACCGATATCGGACGATGATAACAATTTTTTTGTGACCTAGGGTAGATAGTATGGATCTTACAAACATGTGGTTCCAACAGGACGGCGCCACTTGCCATACAGCACGGGAAACATTAAATTTATTGAAAGAGAAGTTCGAGGGCTTCGTCATCTCTCGTGGTGGCGACATCAACTGGCCCCCGAGATCGTGTGACTTAACAGCGCTCGATTATTTTCTGTGGGGCTACGTGAAATGCAGATAAACCATAGTCAATTGCTGCCCTAAAGGCCAACATAACTCGCGTTCTTCGTGAAATTGAGCCCCATTTATGCGAAGACGTCCTTCAAAATTGGTCCATCAGAATACACCATCTACAGCGGACTCACGGTGGCCATTTGATGATATCATTTTTCACACATAATGTCATTGAAAATTCTTTAAAATGTAATAATAATTGTGGTAATATCACTTAAACAGATTGTTTTATTTCATTTCAATGTTCGAGCGCTATTAATGAAAAATCCTATCATCATCAACATCATCAACCTTTTCATCAATCCTATACAATAAATATATTACAAAAAGTGTATCATACTAATTTAAATAAACAAGTACATCTAATTATTAAAGACTAGCTGTTGCCCGCGACTCTGACCGCGTGGGCCTCAGTTTACAGCGCGGTGATTTCCGTAAATTAAAAAAAGCTCAGTTGATATAAAATAAGCGCCTGTTAAAATAATGGGAGCAATATGTAGTACGTCCGCGTTAGGTCCCGTTTTTTGTAACATTTTTTGTTACTACACTGCTTCTATTGGTCATAGCGGGATGTTA
Source organism: Sesamia inferens (assembly GCA_037179545.1). Taxonomy (NCBI): domain Eukaryota; kingdom Metazoa; phylum Arthropoda; class Insecta; order Lepidoptera; family Noctuidae; genus Sesamia; species Sesamia inferens. The sequence continues at coordinate 7,615,139 of CM073929.1, read as the reverse complement.
TATAGCCTATGTCCTCTCTAAGGCTCTAGATTATCTGTGTACCAAATTTCATTACAATCGGTTTAGTAGCTTTGGCGTGAAAGCCGGACAGACAGACAGACAGACAGGGACACTTTCGCATTTATAATATTAGTATGGATTATACAAGAGGAAATAATATATAATGATAATGTTCAAAGAGAGAAGAAGTGCTTTTTTATCCTATCATAAACAGGGCTTGTTGGGGGAGTTTGAGCACGTCTTACCGACATTTCAAGTCAAACCATAGCCGAACTGCTTGAACAGGAAAGGATTTAAACAAAATAAATAGCTTTAGAATTGGGACAAAATAAACCAACCTTGATAATAAGGCACTAGACAAGCGTAAGGCGGTGGTATCAACAATTCAACTCCAAATTTATGGTATTGTTACCAAATATTCACAAATTAAGTGTGATGTTCGTTCTGCCTTTATTTGGGACCATGGCGCGTGCCGCGGGCAAAGAAAACACATGGCCACGGAATTCTACAGGGCCACTTCGAGCAAACCCTCACTTGCAATTTTCATTATTGTTTTTTTTTAATAATTACTACTAGTATTTAACCACAATCTCGTCTGATGGCAAGCAGTGTTGCAATCGTTAATGGTAAAGCGCGCTAGTTTATTAAGAGCCTATTCACTCAAAAAAACTGAGTGAATAGGAAGAAAGACGGCAGTCGAGCGAGGTGATGCAATGTTAAGCCCAAAGGGAGATTGATCTGGATACCCTCCAAGACCAAATTCCCGACACAACAACATTTAGCGCATCGTACCCGGCACACATCGCAATCCAACTCCGTACGGCTTTAATTTGGTTACATATTTTTAGTATTTTTTTGAGTTCCGTACCCAAAAGGTAAAAGCGGAACCTTATTACTAAGACTCTACTGTCTGTTTGTCCGTGTCCAGTCTGTATATCATGAACCAGTTCTTCTGCTTCTTCAGCCTACAGTGGTCTACTGCTGGACAAAGGCCTCCCTCAAGGTTTTCATTACTTTTTAAGCTATTGCATAGCTTCTATCGCGGGCCTTGAGCGCGGGGACCGAATCCAGAAATTCCGTAACGAAAAAACCTCACGCTCCCCATCGTCTAACGTCGTTTCAGTTCGGCAGTCTTCGGCACGGTATGTTTGTGTGCGTGCGACTACATCTTTTGAAAACAATTTATAGATTTTCAAAAAGAGCATGCATATTGCAGGGCGCGAACTCAGTTCTACACACTTGCCATGTTACTGATAGTCGCGATGTGCTAAACTTGCGATATTTTCTCTCTGAAATAGGTCTTCTATAGAGATATGTCATAGACGTCATCGACGTTGTCATGGCTACCTTAAAAACTTTTCATATAATCAATTATTAAGTACTTTTATTCAAATTAATTTAGTAGTGTTTTAATAAAATAGCGTTTTTTTAACGGAAAAGCTAAGATGAATGTCACGCTAATTTTTCATTGGACTTTTAAATTATTTATAGTGTTGTTTACTAAATAAAAGCGCGTGATTTTATAGAGTAAAAAGTGCTCATGCGGCCGTTTTTTCAATTGTTGCAAGAATTCAAAAGACTGTCTTTAAATAGTGTTCAGACGATTGCTCAAAGTGTATTAGATTTCATTAGTAATAGAAATGGCATTTCAATAATGACTTTCAACTGCCAAAGTCTAAATAGTCATAAATACGATTTACAAGATTCAGTTACGAGACAAACAAATGTGTTACTTCTTACCGAAACTTACATGACGCATGATAATCCAATTAAAATACCTAATTTTAATTGTATTGTTCAGTTCAAACGAGATACTGTTTCAAAAGGTGGGGTAGCTATTTACCAAAATAAAAATGATATTACTAATATTATGACTCCGAATATTGAAATAAATATTGCACACGTTAGCGATGTTAATGTTAGGCGCTCAGTTGTTGGAGATATTTGTGCGTGCTTATGCAAACTTAGAAATGGCCTACAAATAGTTATGGTAGCAATTTACATTTCTCCGAATCCAAAGTTGGACGAGGTAGAGCATTTTATTCATCGCACTTTACTGGAGTACACTGAAGAAGGCTCGAAAATACTTGGTACAAATGGTAATAAATTTCCACTTATCTTGGCTGGCGATTTCAACATTAACTTCGCTGATAAAAAATCAAAGCGGTTGACAACTTTACTATCAAAAACATTGAATTTGAAAATGAATAATGATCCACAAGAGTCCACAACAAAATATGGAACCACCATTGACGCGGTATTTTCTAGGTATTTAGAGGATATTAAGTCGCAAACTTATGTTTCTTATTTCAGTTATCATAAACCTATAGTTTCAATGATAAATATTCCTGAATAACCAACAGCTACTGTAAGGTAATAAAACCCAAATGTATTGTAAAATAATAAAAATATATTAAATAATATTAACTTTTTATTTATTTAATAAAAGAAAAATTTGTTTTCTTATCGGTCACCACGCTCAAAAAGTGTAACTTGAATTAATATCAAAGAAAAAGAAATACTGCATAAATAAAATAAATAAATAATTATAATTGCATAAATTGATACAAAATGCTATGCAATAGCTTTACCGCGGCAGTCCTCGAGTGCCACACGTCTTTTTTTTTATTATTAAAATATAAACCAGCGCTTGACCGCAATCCCGCCTGATGGTAAGCAGTGACGCAATCGTTGATGGTAAAGCGCACTAGTTTATTAAGAGCCTATTCACTCTAGCCTTGAAGACACTCAAATTGTAGTCCGACGGAAACACCGCCGCCGGCAGATTGTTCCAGTCCCTCGATGTACGCGGTATAAAGGAGGAGGCGAAACGCTTCGTCCGGATCGTAGAGGTGTTAACAACATAAGGGTGGAAACTCGCCGTACGACGGGTCGTCCGATGGTGGAACGGAGATGGGGGAATTAAATCGTGCAATTCCCTCGCACACTCCCCAAAATGTATCCTATAGAACACCGAAAGGATGGCTACTCTACGCCTGTGCTCTAGGCTTTGGAGACCAACTTAACCCAACGTACTTTGGGGTGTTTGCCATAATCTCCACGCTTGGCAGGCGGGTTGGGGATCGAAGTATTTTGATATTCCACAGGAAAAGCGCTGCTGCCCGCTACCCTAGTGAGAGTTCCCTTAGCCGCCTCTTACGACACTCACGGGTGGATATGGGTTGGTACTATTCTAAGCCACACCGGACCACATGAACCAGTTAGACAGTTAACATTTTAAGAGATGATGTATTATATTCTGTTGCCGATATAACAACTAGATATACGAAAACCTTCGTATTTGGTGACTTAGTTTTCCTGTACGTAATTCTTAAAAAAAATTTCGCAAACATGTCAAAGTCGAGAACAAAATGTCTTTCGATCATTTTGTTTTTGGCGCTCCTGTCTGATCTTTTCTTATGTTCTAAATAAAATCTAAATTATTCAATAATAATAGAAACATTACTAATAAACTAAATATAACTCTTTAAATTGGTTAATTAACCTATTTATAGGTATGTGTCTCGACAGCGGAAAAATTACATGCCTATTATAACACCAACCAACTATTTGAAAAGATCCTGATACAACCACAGTTTCATATTCCTCGAATAACATTTTGCAACTCACATCGAATGTTAATATCGAATGCTAATAAGCATCGTTTTTTACGCTACTTCAAAAGTACCGATTCATTGCTAAACCCAATTTCAAAATAATGAATTCGAATAATATTTACACTCAAATAAATAAAAAGCACATATTATGCATCAATTAACTCACAAAACACATACGAACCGCCCGTTCCATTGAAATCGTTTAACAATTTCCTAATTGATATACAACTCTCGTGTAATATGAATCACGTACAACAAAGCCACAGTCAACGAAACGGAATTTGTTTTAAAATAAAACTGAATTCCCTTTTGTTCACCAACTAGTTCGTTTCCATATTTCATTGGACTGTGAAGCTCCATATTGAATTCATGCTGGATGCAAACTAAAAGCAATTACTTGCGATCTCATTTCTATGTAATGATTTTAATTAAAATAGACTAAATTATTGGAAATCAATGGGAGGTATTGAGGGGTAGCGAAGATAAAAAGCCACAGCGGTGAATGCTGATTGGTTATTGTTTGTGCAACTTTCTGCACACCGCACTACGTTTAGCTTACTTGTGCAACTTGATAATATTTGTGGGCTTGTTTTTGATTAGAAATTGTTTTAATTTAATAATTCTCCGATCAAAACTATGCACCATCTATTTTTTGGGTAAACATATCTATCCAATTGTAAACTAACACAGTCGTCAGATCGTTGATTCTGTATGAATGTACAAAATTTTATATGTAATGTGTATGTTATTTCTTATTATTGTAATTCCATTGTCTATTGTAATTTTATTTGATTGTTTTACTTTCTTCTCAATTTATATAATATTAACTTTATTTTATTATCATTGTGTGTCGTGATGGATTTTTATTTTTAATATAATTTGGCTGTCATTATCTTAAAATTTAGTTTAATATAACATTGTTTTAAAATTTAATTGTTAACGTTGTATCAAACAACTTTAACAATTTGTATTCATGCTGTTATATTATTATTTGCATGCTGTGACTTCTTATAAGTGGAGAAGCACAAGGTCATATCCTGTTATTTATATTTTCTAGCTTTTAAGGTGTTTTCTCTGTTAGAAGTCCAAATAAATAAATGATTGATGCATGATTTCCCTCGCGTTAGTTTTTTTCCACAAGTAATTTGAATAATACTTTCTCAGAAGCAAAGGCGTATAAAAATATTATAACACACCTCTTTAGTTGCAAAAACAACAACATTAAAAGAAATACCGTGAAAACGATAAAAGAACCTTCGTTTTTCTTCATAACAATGTTACACTTTAGACACTTTTGGTTGGTTTTCTTCAATAAATATGGATAATCTAATAACCCTAGAGTACAATAATAAAAGCGTGGGAAGTATTTCTTTTCCTACTTCAGCTACGTTAACAGGAAAAATTCTTATAATAGCTACTTAGATAATTTTCACGTGAAAGGTTAGATGACAAATGATAAATGTTTTCTATGTACCTGTATAGGAAAATGCAATAACTTTTTCTTATTTGTCGTTCCTTTATTGCTTTTGATCGCAAACACATGCGATGCGTGTCCAAGTTATACGGTCTTCTGCAGTGTGGATAGCTCGGTACATGTTCCCACCAGCAATCCACCAGGCCTTAATCGAAACTTCATTCCACTTAGCCTAGTAACACGACTCTATAGCTATTACAAACACACATCTATAATGTTTTAAAAACAAGGTGAAGTTGGTTGGGTCGGGCAGCCGGATAAAAAGTAGTTTGTGACCTTGGGCCGAGAAAAATTCTCTAGTGCATATATTGTATTTCATAGAAATACCGCAGTGTCTCAAGACAAAACTCTTCGACCAGTATGTGTTGCCAGTGATGACTTATGGAATTGAGACGTGGTCGCTAACAATGGACCTTATAAGAAGGCCCAAAGTCACTCAAAGGGCAATGGAGAGGGCTATGCTTGGGGTTTCACTGCGCGATCGAATCAGGAATGATTAGATCCGCAGTAGAACGAGAGTAACCGACATAGCCCGAAGAATTGCAACACTAAAGTGGCAGTGGGCTGGACACATTGTCCGTAGGACCGATGCCCGATGGGGCCGGCGGGTTCTCGAGTGGCGACCACGCACCGGAAGACGTAGCCTGGGTAAGCCCCCGACAAGGTGGACCGACGACCTGGTGAAGGACCGGTCGTCGTGGAGAACCTTGGGGGAGGCCTATGTCCAGCAGTGGACGTCTTTCGGCTGAAATGATGATGATGATGAATGATATTGTATTTCGACTACCACCGCGTGTGCTTTTATATGTTTAACTTTAGGGGGGCAAATTATTAATTGACCATAATTTTGTTTTGAAATAAATCTAACTCCCATATTATTTACTAAATAAATTATTATTAGAATTCCCAGATTATAACATTTATGTTAAGTTTTAATTTTGGTGAATTTTAAGTATTGATTCTAACGTTGAGTCTATAATAACTTTCTATTCCGTTACTTACTTTTAATTTATTGAAATTATTATGGTTTTCGGTTGAATTAATACATATAAAGTTGTTAGTCAGAAACTTCCTTCTGATTTATTTAAAATATTCTGCGTTGGCGGCTGACGGTATTTTAAGTGTCCATGTTAATATTAAAGATGACACAATTGCTTAAATTATTTGAAATTTCAAGAAATTATAATGACATATCTAGTTGATTAAGTTCTAATTGGCCGTACTTTTGTTTATAAAAAAAAAATTGCGTTGCGAATAGAAATATGGAAAAGTATGGCATGGAGTGTAACCATGTATAGGTATCAGCAGGGATCTTTTAGTACGTGGTCAAAATCGGAACTAATGCTGCCACCATGGTTTTAGGGTAAAAATGGGAATCTATCACTAAGACTCAGCATTCTATCTGTCTGTCAATAGGCTGTATCTCAGGATTCGTGATTCGGTTTGCCATTTAGGCGTACAGTTCAGTATTTTCAAGATCTGTCCTTTAAAAAAATAAATGGTCATAACGAACAGAACAATGTCCGGTATTTTGAAGAAACTCGGTACTGGTTGGTCACAAGCGCCTACAAAACTAGGCATTTGAAGTCCTTCAAATTGAAAACGGTCGTGGTCAATGTTCAATGGTCAATGGTCGTGGTGGCCTAGTGGTTAAAACACTAGCCCCTCAAGTATGAGTGCGCGGGTTCGATTCAGGCAAGTACCAATGTAACTTTTCTAAAGTTATATGTACTTTCTAAGTATATCATGGACACCAATGACTGAAGGTGAAGGAAAACATCTTGAGGAAACCTGGACTTTAAGTCTGAAATCGCCAACCCGCATTGAGCAAGCGTGGTGATTACGCTCAATCCTTCTATGTATGAGAGGAGACCTGTGCCCAGCAGTGGGACGATAAAAAGATTGATGATGATGATGAAATTCAAAACTCACGCGCGCTCCTCGCTTCTTGTCTATACAACATTATTTTTTGTTTTTGCGAAACCCAAAACACGTGTCCAGTATTTTTAAGAATTTATGTACAAAATTTCAAAAAAATATCTTGATAAAACACAAAGTCCCATGAAAAATATGGTCAAGGCTCAGCACGGGCGGGCGAGCGCGGTTCATTGACTTCTGGCGTCAGCTGTAGCGCGCGGCGCAAGTGTTTGTGGAAAATTATAACATGGTGTAAAAATGATTGGAATAGATTCAGTTGCTTATTCTGGACAAATTATATTCAGATTTCGCGGAACTAAATCATGCAATTCCCTCGCACACTCACCAAAATGCATCCTATAGAACACCGAAAGGCTGGCTACTCTACGCCTGTGCTCCAGGCTTTGGAGACCGTTTTGAGTTAAGTCTGGGTCGCCAATCAGCACTTCGCACACCCCTCCACTGAATTCAAAGTAGCCAGGTGACATTTTGCAGCACTAGCCCAAATGTGGCTGCACGCACGACTGGGGCAGTACTTTGTACAACATCAGAAGCTGCCTTGGTGTGAACTACCACCGGACCTTTGCGATAACACCATGTTTCCTGGCAGCCAACTTGGCCTTGGACTCGATGAACCGCCCAAAGTTTAGGTTCGAGGAAATCTCAACACCCAAAAGCTGAAGGCGGTCGGTGCACTTCAAGGATATAATCCGAAAAGTAGGAGCCAAAGTGAACGGGCTCATTTTATATTAAGTCGATAATTAGACTATGCAACGTTCGGCAGTGTTTACGCACTTGGCCTTAGTAACTACTCGTTGAAAGAAGCAAATTCGTCGGTAAGTACACAATCCCCTCCTCCCCTCCCTTTAAGGTTGTCTTAAAGGAGGGCCTTTAGGGTTCACCTGTGGGACAAACCTATTCGTGATAGACAATTGAAATTTTCTCATATGATTTCAAGTGCCGCTATAAATTAAATATTTAAAATGGAATATAACTGACATGATTTTTATAAATAATACTACTGATTCCTCATACTCGAATCAGACTCATATTTTGCCGGTTTATTTCTTCAATTCAATTTAGCGAAACGTGTATCACAAAACTCTAGCCGCATCATTCTGTCAATATCAAATGAAATGAAATGAAATCGTCCATTAAGCAAGCAGGATCACCGATCACCTTTACACGTCATATGTTTTTTTTTTCTTCTTTTTTTTTTTTTAAACTAGATGAAGCCGGCATTTCCTAACTGACTACCTCTGAGAAGAAATAGCCGAAACAAACTCAGGGATCATCGTCTTTTTTAAAGTCCAGACATTAAAAATGAAAATGTTTACAATAATTTACGTTATAATTACGCATATTGCTTAATAACAATGCTTAACAGAGCGAGCAGCTCAGTCCCAAGCCTCTCTATCCTCTAAATAATCTGAGATTTTATAATACCCCTTTTTGCAAAGTTTGGCCTTTATATAGGTTTTATATCGTTTAATGGGTAAGTTTCGAATGTCCATGGGAAGCTTGTTGTAAAAGTGTATACATTGACCCATGAACGAGTTGCCTACTCTGTGGAGACGAGTGTGATGTACAGCAAGATTGTGTTTGTTCCTGGTATTTATATTATGAACATCGCTTATTTTCTTAAAATTAGATATATTTTTATGTACATACATAAGATTTTCAAATATATATTGCGAAGCTACAGTCAGAATGTTCACCTCTCTGAATTTTTCTCTAAGAGAATCTCTAGGACCAAGGTTGTAGATGGCTCGAACAGCCCTTTTCTGTAAAACAAAGATGGTATTGATGTCCGCACAAGTTCCCCAGAGAAGAATCCCATAAGTCATAAGACTATGAAAATAACTAAAATAAACAATTCTGACTGTATTCACATCAGTTATCTGTCTAATTTTCTTAACAGCATAAGCGGCAGAACTGAGTCTACCCGACAGCTTCTCAATGTGAGGACCCCATTGTAACTTGGAGTCAATAGTCAATCCAAGAAAAACTGTCGACTCGACAGGGATCAACTCTACTCCATTCAGTTGAACATTGGTACTTAACTGCCTGACATTTGGCGTAGAAAATTTAATGAATTTAGTTTTTTTTTCATTCAAAAGAAGGTTATTTACATTAAACCAATGGACAACTTTCGAAAGTGCATTGTTAACTTCGTCAAAATTTGCTAGCTGACGCTTGACTTTAAAAATAAGAGAAGTGTCATCCGCGAACAATACTATGTTGTGATTATCCCTCACGTGATGAGGTAAGTCATTAATATAAATTAAAAACAAGAAAGGACCTAGAATTGAGCCCTGCGGAACGCCCATGGTGACCTCAGATCCTGCAGATTTGTTGCCATTAACATCAACCCTCTGAATTCGATTATTCAGATAAGAAGTCAGAAGGTCGAGAGCTCTGTCCCTTAAACCATAATGGTACAGTTTCCTAATAAGAGTATCATGATGTACGCAATCAAAGGCCTTGGACAAATCACAAAAAATACCAAGAGCATCTTGCGATTCCTCCCAGGCCCCAAATATGTTCTTTAGCAACGCCACGCCCGCATCGGTAGTTGAACGACCCTTTGTAAAACCAAATTGTTTCACGTGCAATAAATTATATAAGTTGAAATGTCTCAACAACTGTTTCAAAATTAATTTTTCAAAAATTTTGCTCAAAGTTGGTAATATAGAAATTGGCCGAAAATTCGTGGGATCAGTTGTACTACCAGATTTGAACAGTGGAATTACTTTGCTTAGTTTCATCAAATCAGGAAATATACCAGATGTGACACAAGAATTAAAAACAATTGCTAAGAAAGGTGCGATAACATCTATTATTGAAGCTACAGTATATACTGACAAACCCCAATGATCGGCAGTTTTTTTTACATCAAGATCCTTAAAAGATTCTATAATGTCTTTAGCAGTCGCAAACGTAAATTCAAAGTGTTTGTCACATTCTGGAACACATTCTTTTAGTATGGCGTAGGCAGAAGTGGAGGAAGAAGATAAAGTTTTTGTTGTTATTATTGGAATACTAGTAAAAAAATTCTCAAACTCAGTTGCTACCTCCAAGTCCGCCTTTATATCTTCATCGTTAATTTTAAGATGGAAATCGCGATTTTGTACTTTGGTTCTTCCAGTTTCAGAATTTATAATTTGCCAAGTTGTTTTGATTTTATTTCTAGAAGATTTTATTTTATTTTTAATGTGTATGGCTTTTGCTGAGGAACAGGCTCTCTTAAAAGTTTTTGAATATTTTTTAACGAATTCTTGAAAAGCTACATCATGGTTATATGTTTTTTCCTGATACAATTCATACATTTTTTCCCTGCTTTTATAAATACCTGGGGTTGCCCAGTCACTAAATATAATGCAGTCGCTAACAGGCAATGTTTTTTTTGTGAAAACTTTCATAAATTCACAATTAATCAAGTTAAATAGTATACTATATGCATGATCCGGGTTGGTGTGATGAGGCAAGGCCGGTAGCTTTTCAATTAAATTATTTTTAAATTGTCCTAAACGATTTTCATTTACAGGAACAAAACTCACAAGTTTTCTTTGAGCTCTGACTTCACTCTTCTGAGGAAAAGTAACTAACTGGCCACAGTGATCAGAGTCTAACTCATTTATAATTAAATGGTCAGAAGGTCTTAGGTTAGTAAAGATGTTGTCTAAACAGGTGGCACTTGTGGCAGTTATTCTAGTCGGCTCAAAGAATCTTGCGTACAAATTATAGGACTTGAATAATGAGATAAATTCATTCACTGTAGCTGATTTCTCTAGAATATTAATGTTGAAGTCTCCACAGACAACAACTGTTTTGTTACTGTGACAAGTCTTTAATAAAACTTCCTCCATATATTTTCCAAAAATATCATAGGAAGCACATGGGGGCCTGTAGACACTTATTACAATGAACCGCTCGAGCTCGATGCAAGCAATTTCAATAACTCGCTCAACAGAGAGGCTTACAATATCAGCCCGTTCTTTAAATTTGATATTGTTGCGAACAATTATTAGGGAGCCACCCCTTATCATATTCACTCTGCTGAATGAGCTACCAATCTGATGGTTATTAAAGCTGAACATGAACTGATGGGCTTTTAACCAATGTTCAGTAAGACAAACAATATCAATATAACTACAGTTCATGATCAACTCCAATTCTAATTGTTTATTTATCACACCCTGTATATTTTGATGAACAATTTTAAGGTTATTATTCTTGATTATATTTTGAAAATTAAAATTTATTGGGTGTGATATTAATGTTTCTAGGTTCACATCTCTGCTAGAGTTCAACTCTATTGTCTCAATGTCCCTTGATAATGGGTACATGTCTAATTCATTATTCAAAATAGTGCTAGAGGTTGACTCTATTGTCTCAAATTGTAATTTAAATAACTTGGAACAAATTCCAAGCTCTGCTCATTACCACTAAGTGTATTACTTAACTGCTCAATAGAAGCAGCATAGTTAGCCAAACACTTGGCTGACTTATATATATAGTATGATAGCGATTCTGCTACCTGTCTTTTTAAAAAATTACAAAGATAAGATCAGTTAAGCGCCAAGGAAATAATTCAAAAGTCTCTCTCCGGTGGCTTCCCGAAATAACCCCACGTATGTTACGTGTCTGAAGTTTCACAAGTACCTAAATATTTAAATATGCATGGTGGAGTTTTGATTTCATTTATACCTTTTTTTTTTAATAATTATAAACTAGCACTTGACCGCAATCCCGCCTGATGGTAAACAGTGATGCGATCGTTGATGGTAAAGCGCGCAGAAAAACTGAGCGAATAGGAAGGAAGACGGCAGTTGAGCGAGGTGATGCAATGTTAAACCCAACAACACGACCAACGATGTTGCGCCAAAGGGAGATTGATCTGAAGACCCTCCACGACCAAACTCCCAACACAACAACATTTGGCGCATCGTACGCGGCACACATCGCAACACAACTGCTCAGACCCGTCCTCCGTACGGCTTCACCAGACATCATGCCAGAACACGACAAATCGCTTGGCGGCAAGACTTTGTCTGGTGGGTGGTAACTTCTGCCGGCGGCCGATGTTATGTCCTCACAAACAAAACGCACATAATAAATAAATAATAGTAAAAATATATAAATTATAATATAGTCAAAAGCCTCATACTCAAACATGAAAATTTAAATGATACGCATTGGAGCACCATTTCCTGCAGCGTGCCGGGGTCTGTGTGTATGTCCGCAATAACATTTGTTGCCGGCGCCTCCGTCACCTCGAAGACCCTCACTTCTCGTCCCTATGGCTGTTGGTTGACACTGGTGTGGACAAAATTGTTTACACTTGTGTCTACCGATCGCACAGCGGTGATCAGGAGACAACTCGATTATTTGACCACCTCAGTGAGGCTTCTCTCGGTGGTAGGCCTCACCATCGGCCGCCGGCGTAGTTACCACCCACCAGACAAAGTCATGCCGCCAAGCGATTCGTCGTGTTCCGGCATGATGTCTGGTGAAGCCGTGTGGAGGGCGGGTCTGAGCAGTTGTGTTGCGATGTATGCCGGGTACGATGCGCCAATTGTTGTCGTGTCGGGAGTTTGGTCGTGGAGGGTAGCGGGATCCGAAGCACGGTTTTCCGCTGGCCGACCGCAGGTAGTTGGGGGCCCAAGTAGTGTGCCAGCCACACATGAAAGGCTGCCCCGCCAACTGCGAAAAATCCCAGGGTGGCCCCATCGTGCCGGTTGGCGACCGGACGAGAGGACCCGATGGCGATCCCTGGGGGGGTTCGGGCGTCCCCGCAGTCTCCAGATCAATCTCCCTCTGGCCCGGCATCGTTGGTCGCATTGTTGGGATTAACATTGCATCACCTCACTCAACTGCCGTCTTCCTTCCTATTCACTCATTTTTTTTTTTTCAAATGAAAAAGTCAAATAAGAAAAGTAGGTGTGTACAGCGGGCGCACGTCCTCTCTTTCAAAGTGCACCTCTCTAATATTCGAGGTCTGCACTCCAATCTCATTGCAGTACATCACCACCTTGAGACTGAGAAGCCCCATCTACTTTTCTTGACGGAGACCCAGATCAGATGTCCGTCTGATGCGGCATACCTCAACTACCCGGGATACGCATTGGAGCACCATTTCCTGCAGCGTGCCGGGGTCTGTGTGTATGTCCGCAATGACATTTGTTGCCGGCGCCTCCGTCACCTCGAAGACCCTCATTTCTCGTCCCTATGGCTGTTGGTTGACACTGGTGTGGACAAAATTGTTTACACTTGTGTCTACCGATCGCACAGCGGTGATCAGGAGACAACTCATTTATTTGACCACCTCAGTGAGGCTGCTGACAATGCACTGCAGCGGCACCCTGACGCACACTTCGTCGCTCTGGGGGACTTCAATGCCTGCCATCAGGACTGGCTTTTCCCGTACCAGAGGACCGACCACGCTGGGAGAGAAGCGCGAAACTTCGCGCTTTCAATGGGCCTTTCCCAGCTGGTAAAGCAAGCGACTAGGGTGCCTGATGTAGTTGGTCATACTGCCAATTGTCTGGACCTTCTGCTGACCACTGATCCGGACAGGTGTGTTGTAACAGTTTCCTCACCGTTGGGAACTTCAGACCACTGTCTGGTGAAGTCTGTGTCGACCTTCTCCCCACCAGATCACGACTCTCGTGGTGAACGGCGAATGTGGCGATACAGGTCAGCAGACTGGGATGAGATGCGCCATTTCTTTGCGTCTTATCCTTGGCAGCAGGTCTGCTTCTCTTCTAGCAATCCGTCGAGCTGTGCGGATGCTATAACCGATGTGGTGCGTCAAGCTATGGAATATTTTATTCCCTATAATGACGTGCCCGTCGGTGGCTCGGCTCGCCCATGGTTCAATGCCGATTGTGCCCAAGCCGAACAGCGTAAGCACACGGCATTTCTCACCTGGGTTGACGCTCGTGACCGCGGAGCTCCGGATCTAAGCTCAAAGAAGAGAGCCTTTAACCGTGCTGCCAAGTCCTACAAAAAGGCACTAAAGAAGGCTCGCTTCGACCGTATTACCCATATTGGCAACAAGTTATCTGCGCAGCCTTCCGGTAGCAGATCTTTTTGGTCCCTTGCCAAATCGGTCGAGGCGAACTTCTGTCGGCCCTCACTGCCTCCGCTGGTTAGGCCTGATGGAACACTGGCCCATACGGCGAGAGAGAAAGCAGGTCTCTTTGCATCTCTCTTTGCCCATAATTCGCGTCTTGATACTGGCAGTGCTACTCCACCTATTTTACCCCATTGCGGTACTTCAATGCCTGAGGTTCGCATTCGGAACAAGGAGGTTCTGAGAGCACTGTGTCGTCTGGACGTGAATAAGGCTAGTGGTCCGGATGGTATACCAGCGATTGTTCTAAAAGCATGTGCGCCCGAGTTGTCTCCTGTATTGACACGCTTGTACCGCCTCTCATTTGGGACTGGTATAGTGCCCAAGTCCTGGAAGCTTGCCAACGTGCAGCCCGTGCCCAAAAAGGGTAGTCGTGCCGATCCTACCAACTATCGGCCGATTTCGATCACCTCCATACTTTGTAAAATTATGGAGCGTGTATTGAACTCGCGCCTCTTGGCATACCTGGAAGGTAACGATCTCCTCAGTGACCGACAGTACGGGTTTCGCCGCAATCGGTCAACTGGGGACCTACTAGTGTATGCCACTCACTTGTGGGGCGAGGCCCTCGAGAGAAATGGGGAAGCGATTGCTGTCTCCCTTGATGTCTCGAAGGCCTTCGACCGGGTATGGCACGCTGGCCTTTTGAGTAAGCTTCCAGCGTACGGCATTTCCCCTAGCCTGACTGGCTGGGTAAAAGACTTCCTGACTGAACGGTCCCTCCGAGTTGTTGTCGACGGATGCTCATCTGAGCCCATGTCGACTAATGCCGGTGTTCCTCAGGGGTCTGTTCTCTCTGCAACTCTGTTTTTGCTGCATATTAACGATCTGCTGATGCCCGGTATCTATGGGTATGCAGATGACAGCACAGTTGTGGAGAGATACCTGCCGGATGCTCGGGCTAGTAGGGAATCAATCCGGTCCGAAAGAGAGGCCATGGTAGAGCGAACGAGTGTTGCACTTCAGGCAGTCTCCGAATGGGGCAATGCCAATCTTGTAGCATTCAATGCCGCCAAAACGCAGGCGTGTCTCTTCACCGCCAAAAGGAGCCCGTTCACCTTGGCTCCTACTTTTCGGAATGTATCCTTGGAGTGTACCGACCGCCTTCAGCTTTTGGGTGTTGAGATTTCCTCGAACCTAAACTTTGGGCGGTTCATTGAGTCCAAGGCCAAGGTGGCTGCCAGAAAACTTGGTGTAATCGCAAAGGTCCGGCAGTACTTCACACCAGGGCAGCTTCTAATGTTGTACAAAGCACAGGTCCGTTCGTGTGTGGAGTACTGCAGCCACATTTGGGCTGGTGCTGCTAAGTGTCACCTGGCCACTTTGGATTCAGTGGAGAGGCGTGCGAAGAGGCTGATTGGTGACCCTGATTTAACTCGAGTTGGTCTCCAAAGCCTAGAGCACAGGCGTAGAGTAGCCAGCCTTTCGGTGTTCTATAGGATACATTCTGGGGAGTGTGCGAGGGAATTGCACGATTTGGTTCCCCCATCTCCGTTCCACCATCGGGCGACCCGTCGTACGGCGAGTTTCCACCCTTATGTTGTTAACACCTCAACGATCCGGACGAAGCGTTTCGCCTCGTCCTTTATACCGCGTACATCGAGGGACTGGAACAATCTGCCGGCGGCGGTGTTTCCGTCGGACTACAATTTGAGTGTCTTCAAGGCTAGAGTGAATAGGCTCTTAATAAACTAGTGCGCTTTACCATCAACGATTGCGTCACTGCTTACCATCAGGCGGGATTGCGGTCAAGCGCTGGTTTATATTTTAATAAAAAAAAAAAAAAAAAAAAGTGAGGCTGCTGACATTGCGCTGCACCGGCACCCTGACGCACACTTCGTCGCTCTGGGGGACTTCAACGCCTGCCATCAGGACTGGCTTTTCCCGTACCAGAGGACCGACCACGCTGGGAGAGAAACGCAAAACTTCGCGCTTTCAATGGGCCTTTCCCAGCTGGTAGAGCAAGCGACTAGGGTGCCTGATGTAGTTGGTCATACTGCCAATTGTCTGGACCTTCTGCTGACCACTGATCCGGACAGGTGTGTTGTAACAGTTTCCTCACCGTTGGGAACTTCAGACCACTGTCTGGTGAAGTCTGTATCGACCTTCGCCCCGCCAGATCACGACTCTCGTGGTGAACGGCGAATGTGGCGATACAGGTCAGCAGACTGGGATGAGATGCGCCATTTCTTTGCGTCTTATCCTTGGCAGCAGGTCTGCTTCTCTTCTAGCAATCCGTCGAGCTGTGCGGATGCTATAACCGATGTAGTGCGTCAAGCTATGGAATATTTTATTCCCTATAATGACGTGCCTGATCCAAGGCAATAAGCAGATCTCAAAGTCTCTGAAGCGCGACCTACGTCGGTATAATACCGAGCGTATAACGGAGGCTATAGAGCGAAACAGAGGCTCTAAAGTTTTCGCTAGAGATCTGACTATTGGGCATAGCCGGCTAAGCAAGCTGAAGACTGACGACGGCAAGATCTTAACGTCCGGGCCCGAGCTTTTGAGGGAAGTCGAGAATTTCTATGGACAGCTCTACACTTCAACGACAAGACCCGCATTAAATCTTGCTGAAGACCCTAGAGCAAGATTAACCCGACACTACACTGAAGATATCCCGGACGTCAGCCTGCAGGAGATTCGATTGGCTCTGAAACAGCTTAAAAACAACAAGGCGCCAGGCGATGACGGAATAACGGCAGAGCTACTGAAGGCGGGTGGTAAACCGATCCTTAGGGCCCTTCAGAAGTTATTTAATTCCGTCATAGATAAGGGAAAAACGCCACAGGCATGGCACAGAAGTGTGGTGGTACTCTTTTTCAAAAAGGGTGACAACACCCTTTTGAAAAACTACAGACCCATCTCACTTCTGAGTCATGTCTATAAGTTGTTTTCAAGAGTCCTCACAAATCGTCTCGCCTGCAGGTTTGACGACTTCCAGCCGCCCGAACAAGCCGGTTTCCGAAAAGGCTACAGCACAGTAGACCACATACACACGCTGCGGCAGGTTATACAGAAGGCCGAGGAGTATAACCTACCCCTTTGCTTGGCGTTTGTGGACTACGAAAAAGCCTTTGATTCGATCGAGACCTGGGCTGTACTGCAGTCTCTCCAGCGGTGCCAAGTAGACTATCGATATATTGAAGCGCTGAAGGGTTTGTACGAAAACGCCACCATGTCAGTCCGAATACAGGACCAGACCTCGAAACCAATACCTCTGCAGCGTGGTGTCAGACAGGGAGATGTTATCTCTCCGAAACTGTTCACCGCTGCATTGGAGGATGTCTTCAAGGTTCTGGACTGGAAAGGACTGGGCATCAACATCAATGGCGAGTACATGACACACCTTCGGTTTGCTGATGATATCGTAGTCATGGCTGAGACCGCGGAGGACCTGAGTACAATGCTCGAAGACCTCAGTAGGGCCTCCAAGCGAGTCGGTCTTAAAATGAACATGGGCAAGACGAAAGTCATGTCTAATGCCCATGTTGTACCGACTCCTATAAAGATTGGAGACTCTGTTCTCGAAGTTGTTGACAGCTACGTGTACCTGGGACAAACTATCCAGTTAGGAAGGTCCAACTTCGAGAAAGAGGTCAATCGTCGAATCCAACTCGGCTGGGCTGCTTTCGGGAAGCTACGTAGAATCTTCTCGTCCGAAATACCGCAGTGTCTCAAGACAAAAGTCTTCGACCAGTGTGTGTTGCCAGTGATGACTTATGGAATTGAGACGTGGTCGCTAACAATGGGCCTTATAAGAAGGCTCAAAGTCGCTCAAAGGGCAATGGAGAGGGCTATGCTTGGGGTTTCACTGCGCGATCGAATCAGGAATGAGGAGATCCGCAGAAGAACGAGAGTAACCGACATAGCCCGAAGAATTGCAACACTGAAGTGGCAATGGGCTGGACACATTGCCCGTAGGACCGATGCCCGATGGGGCCGACGGGTTCTCGAGTGGCGACCACGCACCGGAAGACGTAGCGTGGGTAGGCCCCCGACAAGGTGGACCGACGACCTGGTGAAGGTCGCGGGAAACCGCTGGATGCGGGAGGCGCAGGACCGGTCGTCGTGGAGAACCTTGGGGGAGGCCTATGTCCAGCAGTGGACGTCTTTCGGCTGAAATGATGATGATGATGATGAATGACGTGCCCGTCGGTGGCTCGGCTCGCCCATGGTTCAATACCGATTATGCCCAAGCCGAGCAGCGTAAGCACACGGCATTTCTCACCTGGGTTGACGCTCGTGACCGCGGAGCTCCGGATCTAAGCTCAAAGAAGAGAGCCTTTAACCCTGCTGCCAAGTCCTACAAAAAGGCGTTAAAGAAGGCTCGCTTCGACCGTATTACCCATATTGGCAACAAGTTATCTATGCAGCCTTCCGGTAGCAGATCTTTTTGGACCCTTGCCAAATCGATCGAGGAGAACTTCTGTCGGTCCACACTGCCTCCGCTGGTTAGGCCTGATGGAACAATGGCTCATACGGCGAGAGAGAAAGCAGGTCTCTTTGCATCTCTCTTTGCCCATAATTCGCGTCTTGATACTGGCAGTGCTACTCCACCTATTTTACCCCACTGCGGTACTTCAATGCCTGAGGTTCGCATTCGGAACAAGCAGGTTCTGAGAACACTGTGTCGTCTGGACGTGAATAAGGCTAGTGGTCCGGGTGGTATACCAGCGATTGTTCTTAAAGCATGTGCGCCTGAGTTGTCTCTATTGAAACTGTGTCTGTGTCTGTGTCTGTATTGAAACGCTTGTATCGCCTCTCATTTGGGACTGGTATAGTGCCCAAGTCCTGGAAGCTTGCCAACGTGCAGCCCGTGCCCAAAAAGGATAGTCGTGCCGATCCTACCAACTATCGACCGATTTCGATCACCTCCATACTTTGCAAAATTATGGAGCGTGTATTGAACTCGCGCCTCTTGGCATACCTGGAAGGTGACGATCTCCTCAGTGACCGACAGTACGGGTTTCACCGCAATCGGTCAACTGGGGACCTACTAGTGTATGCCACTCACTTGTGGGGCGAGGCCCTCGAGAGAAATGGGGAAGCGATTGCTGTCTCCCTTGATGTCTAGAAGTCCTTCGACCGGGTATGGCACGCTGGCCTTTTGAATAAGCTTCCAGCGTACCTACGGCATTTCCCCTAGCCTGACTGGCTGGGTAAAAGACTTCCTGACGGAACGGTCCCTCCGAGTTGTTGTCGACGGGTGCTCATCTGAGCCCATGTCGACTAATGCCGGTGTTCCTCAGGGGTCTGTTCTCTCTGCAACTCTGTTTCTGCTGCATATTAACGATCTGCTGATGCCCGGTATCTATGGGTATGCAGATGACAGCACAGTTGTGGAGAGATACCTGCCGGATGCTCGGGCTAGTAGGGAATCAATCCGGTCCGAAAGAGAGGCCATGGTAGAGTGAACGAGTGTTGCACAGGCAGTCGGCAGGCAGGCAGTCTCCGAATGGGGCAATGCCAATCTTGTAGCATTCAATGCCGCCAAAACGCAAGCGTGTCTTTTCACCGCCAAAAGGAGCCCGTTCACCTTGGCTCCTACTTTTCGGAATGTATCCTTGGAGTGTACCGACCGCCTTCAGCTTTTGGGTGTTGAGATTTCCTCGAACCTAAACTTTGGGCGGTTCATTGAGTCCAAGGCCAAGGTGGCTGCCAGAAAACTTGGCGTTATCGCAAAGGTCCGGCAGTACTTCACACCAGGGCAGCTTCTAATGTTGTACAAAGCACAGGTCCGTTCGTGTGTGGAGTACTGCAGCCACATTTGGGCTGGTGCTGCTAAGTGTCACCTGGCCACTTTGGATTCAGTGGAGAGGCGTGCGAAGAGGCTGATTGGTGACCCTGATTTAACTGGAGTTGGTCTCTAAAGCCTAGAGCACAGGCGTAGAGTAGCCAGCCTTTCGGTATTCTATAGGATACATTTTGGGGAGTGTGCTAGGGAATTGCACGATTTAATTCCCCCATCTCCGTTCCACCATCGGACGACTCGTCGTACGGCGAGTTTCCACCCTTATGTTGTTAACACCTCTACAATCCGGACGAAGCGTTTCGCTTCCTCCTTTATACCGCGTACATCGAGTCGTGAATTTATAAATTAATAAAAAAAAAAAAAACGAGTGTGCTTATGACCACACGACTGAAGTGAAACTTCTTTCGCTCCATCTGTATGTATATATATATACATGTGTGTACATTATATACACGTATACACATATACATATATTAATTTTCTATAAATATTTAAATTTATTTCATGGTTTCATTGGTAAATTAATATTTTTGCATAGATCTTCTATTTTTATTGAAAAAAAAAAAAAAAAAAAAAAAAAAAAACTCGTTGTAGACCTTGTAGTAACAAGCTCGCGCCACGGGCGCCTCTGTGCTTATATCCCCCACTTAACTTCCGTTCGCCTTGGCCGATCACTTTTCGTAACGCTTACGTCACGCGTTCGCCAGCTTACTCCCCAAGTCAAGCGTGCGTAAAGAAGTTTCACTTCAAAAATTATAAACATGTTGGGTTGCTTTCAGGGCCAGGGTCAAATTTGTATTCGGATTTCATGTCACGGGCCACCCCTTATGTATACTTACTTTTCCGGTATATTAATCTTGCTATTCAAGTTGTCAACCTATAATGACTCCTGCATAATTAACACAATAGATTTAAGAACCCATTCGTCATTGAACATATCTGATTTGATTGTAAACTTGTATTTGCATTTTTTTTTCATCGTGATGTGTAGGTAATTGCGTATTTAGGTTTAATCAAGATTTGATTGTGTATGATTTAAATTGTATTGGTTAGATTTGAATTGTATTGGTTTAACAGTTCTTTGATATCCGACGTTGTGCGTATATTAGATCTAACAAGTAATTTATATTTTTGTTTTGTAAAACTGATTATTTGCTATTGTACAGAATAAAGTTGTTTTAACTGGGCAGACAGCTGTGTAGTTGCATCTAGGGTTGTAACGGAGCTTCGCCACCGCTTCCGTTACTGCGGAAGTTCCGCAAGAAATCATGTCTTCGCTTCCGCCTCCGACTACGCACAATTTTTGCAGAGTTATTACGGAGGTTTATTTACGTATTTATAAAATAAATAACGCGCAAGCTGCGACGCTCGACAACCGTCCGGCCGCGTTTGAGCGTGATATTATCAAGAATCAACTAGTGCGAGACGGGAATGCGGCAAATACAATTTGTTTCTCCTTAATTTTCATTACTAGACGGTAATATTTTTTTACTAAGTGTACTATTAATTTACGTATTTAAAATAACAATATTGTTTTAATTAACCGTAATTTTTTTTCTATCTCTACTTTCACCTCCGCCTCCGCCTCCGTTAACCTCTGCATCCGCGGAGGTGAGTCTCGTCACCTCCGCATCCACCTCCGCCTCCGCTAAAAAGGCCTCCGTTACAACCCTAGTTGCATCAGTTTGTCGCGCCACTTTTTCATCACAGCTAAAATACTAGGAAATGATGAAGGAAGGGTGCTTTGGGGGACTGACTTAATTATGACGATCAAAAAATGCTGATTAACCTACTTTGAATAAATTACTTATGAATTTGAAGTGTGACTAGCGCTGAGCTTCGTCTTAAAATAAAATAATTATACTATTGACTTTTATATTAGAACATTTTCAGTTGCAGCCCACAGTTTTTTTAGTGTTACTGACCCCATGTCTCCCTTCAGTGAACAATATTCCCTTTTTTCGGCTATACCGGTTGAAGTGGAATAGGTACAGACAACAGCATGTGTCAGAATTTTTTATTTGATTTTCAACTTTATCTCCAGTTAAGGGTAGCTTGACCTGCGGTCGTCCGTATAAAGAATCAACATCTCAAATTTAGCGTACTATGTATGAAGCATCGTTACAGGCTAAAAGATGCACATCCGTGAGTGATTGGCAGTATTGCTGTGAGCTATTGGCATCGATTCTCTTCTTAACAAAGTAAACTTAATTTAAATTCAGTGTATCTTTTTTTTAAATATTAATTTAAAGCGCGCTAGTTTATTAAGCCAATTCACTTAAAAAACTGACTGAATAGGAAGGAAGACGGCAGTTGAGCCAGGTGATGCAATGTTCCGTGTGCAGTTTCTGGCCTGCCATCGGACGCGTCCCCAGGTGGCGGATAGGGGAACGGCCCCCAGATATGGGGGTTACCGGTTTGACGGCGCGGACCAAAACCAGAAGTGGGGACCGCTTCGGCGGTCACACGTGCGGCGGGTCGGCCACCACTCCAGGTGGCTGACATGACCCGAACTCCGGGTCACCGTCGGGCAACCGGGTGAGAGGAGCTCGGGGCCCCGTTTGCTTCCGGGCAAACGAGTGGGGCTAAGAGGAAGGACACCTCGCTAAAAAACCTTTGGCTGCTGCGTCTTCTCGCACAAGAAGACGTACCCAGCCGGGCCCCTCCCTATGGAGGGCCCACTGTGGGCCCGCCTTCTGGCGGGAATCGCCGGCGGGGGATTGGTAGGCAGGCTTGCTATTTCCCATGACCCCGCCACTAAGGCGATGTCGGTGTGCCGCTGTTCGGGTTTAGTGGGTATTCCCGGCTTCGGCTGGGCGAGTCCCACACACGCCCTTCGGGGTATGGTGCGTAAACAAAGCATTCCCACAGCGTAAAAAAAAAAAGGTGATGCAATGTTAAACTCAACAACACGATGCTGCGCTAGACCTTTATTCTTTCTATTTCATTTAAAAAAGGACAGAACAATGAATATAATAGTTTAGACTTGTCAAATTAGTTCACGCTTGACGTAAATTAATGTATTTTTGGTCGCCATGTTTATAATCGCGTCTAAACTGTCTATGGAGTATCTTAATTTAACAGGATTAAACTAAAATGTTATTATATTCTATCCTTTTCTTAATGAATAAGTTACTAAAATTAATTTAGTTTGTGAACCTAAGAATCGGCGCCATTATTTCGCATGTTCGAATAAAATTGAATAAACATCGCTAGGTTAAATAGCCAACTTGCTTTATGACTTGACATCTGCAATAAATGATTACTTTTAGGGCATGCGCTAAAATTTTGCCTACATTAATTTTCTGATTTGTTTTCATGATTTGCAAAAAAGTAGTACCACAACACTTAATTCGTAAATCGGTAAACGTAATGGTCACCCTCGGGCTAAATGGAGTGACCATCTTCGCAGGATAGCAGGATGAGAGTTACCGAAAACCAGGTTAAAGGCGTGCAATAGGAGATGATAGGCATTTCCACACAGCAGTAAACATAATATATAGGATCATGTGAACAATAATATACATAATTTGTGTGCAAGGCAATGACTTAGTTTGTACTATCAAAAACCATTTTTTCATGAATATAGGACTTGGAAATTGACGATATATTATGGTTTCTGCAACTTTCTCGTAGATTTTCAATTCCATCCGGTGTAAAATCATCGGGCAAAACCAAGAAATGTGAATAAATGAACACCACCAAATTTGCAAATAATCGTGTCAACAAGACCTAAGCCTTTAAAATAAATTTCTTAGAAAATGCCCTAATAGGTCACGTGTGTACAATAACGAAGGCCCGTAACCTCTGATCATAGAAACAAGGTAGATACGTTACTTGTTCCTAATGAAAGTTAATATGTGGTGCATAAGGATATTATTTTGATAAGAGTTGCTCTTTTGACTTACAAATTAGTGGGGCAAACGCTGTGACATTATTTTGTAATGGCGGCACGTGGCTAGAGTCGTTTTGGAAAGTGAGGATTATCAAAAAGATGAAAAAAAAAATTAATTGCTATTGTCAAGATTGAAGGGTATATCTAGACTTCGTTCTTTAATTCAAAACTTCACCTACGAACTGGAACCTTTACCACTAAACCAAGATGGTGACAACCCTACCGCTCCGTAGTCGCTAACGTCGACAAATATATGTTTTGTCTTCGAGTCGCTAAAATTAAGTGGCAATGGGCACATTGCTCGTAGAACAGATGGCTGATGGGGCAGTAAGGTTCTGGAGTGGCGTACCGGAAGACGCAGCGTAGGGAAGCCCTACAACAAGGTGGAGCGATGTCCTGGTGAAGGTCGCGGGAAGCCAATGAATGCGGCAACACAAGATCAGTCATTATGGAAAGCCTAAGGGGAGGCCTTTGTCCTTTGTTCTATGGGTTGAAGAAGAATGTATTTTTGGGATATTATCTGTATGTTGGTCAAGTCTGAAAAACTGTCTTCCTTTAAAATACCACCATTCCGTTCAAATTGGTAATAAATATGTTGCATCTAGTTAGACTGACTCATAGGATGAGAAGAGTAAAGATCGAAATGAGAAAGGCCCAACTAAAGATGAGTGGATTATATAATATGAAAGAGAAAGGAGTGTTTAGAGATATGAGGAACAGGGCGTAAAGTTCATTCATCTTCCATAGAAAAGGAGGGGGCTCCTCCGACTAGACCAGTGTTAAGTCTGGCGGGTACTTGCCCAACGGTTGATGTTAGGAAGTTGTATATTATGTGCTAGTTGCACGGTAAACTCTGCTTGCGAGATGTAGGATCTGTGTGACGTCAGACGTATGATGAATTATTGTTCTAATGTGGCGTTTATACAACGTTATTTTTTTCTTTATACGAAACCTGAATATAGAGAGTCTAGAGGTTAAAACACCAGCCTCTAGCTTCTCAATTCGAGGCCAGGCAAGTTATCAATGAAACTTTTCTAAAGTTATATCCACTTTCTAAATATATCTTGGACACCAATGACTTATTACAAGGTGAAGGAAAACATCTTGAGGAAACCTGGACTTTAGGTCTGAAATCACCAACCCAACAGAGAGGAGACTTGTGCCCAGCAGTAGGAGGATAAAAAGGTTGTTGAAGATGAACATAGTTTGATTTCGGATAAGGCGGGAGGAATCACCAGGGTGTCACCATTGTGTTGATCGCCCTAAGGATACGATGGAGCATAAGGTGGAGGTCTGCCCGACTTGGGTAAAATACCGCTCACACACCGTGCACAAGCACCGGGTAAGCAGCGTGAGGCAGCGGAAATCCCAGCACCCTCACGCCAATAGCCGCCGCAGGAGATGCCCTGGTCGGGAGAAAACATCGAACGGGTGTTCGAGGCCTCCGTAGGCGCGGGCCTGCGGGCGGTGAGCAGTGGGCAGCTCGCCGCCCGGTAAGGTAAGGCCTAATCTGGCCCGAGTCGATGGCGCGTTGTGTTCCACGCGCGCCTCAAAGAGATGTCAGTACATCGCGATGGGGTCCACGAAGACCGATGCCTCCTGGGTCAGAGTTGCGGGTTGGTTTAAAAAGAAACCGTAACCCTCGCGCATAGGCAAGTGAAGAAACACGGGTGGGTGGTCAGTAAAAGTCTGAAACGCCCTTCCGCTCCGCCCAGAGCAGGAGAGGCCACTTGATGATTTCCCATCCCAAACAAAAAAAAAAAAACGAGTGTGCTTATGACCACACGACTGAAGTGAAACTTCTTTCGCACCATCTGTATGTATATATGTGTATACAATATATACATGTATACACATATACATATATTAATTTTCTATAAATATTTAAATTTATTTCATGCTTTCATTTATAAATTAATATTTTTGCATAGACCACCAATTTAAAAAAAAAAAAAAGTGGATTCCCTCGGGGCCAAAAGGTCGGGCTCTTCCTCCTGAATCAGGGGACCCCAAACTCGGGTACTCCACGACCTCTGGTTCCCGAGATAATCCACGGGGGGGTGAGGTAACTAAAGGGGGTCGGGGGGATAGGTTTCGTGGGGTTGCGGGGAGGGAGGGGAGAGGGGGCAGTGGATTCCCTCGGGGCCAAAAGGTCGGGCTCCTCCTCCTGATTCAGGGGACCCCAAACTCGGGTAGTCCACGACCTCTGGTTCCCGAGATAATCCACGGGGGGGTGAGGTAACTAAAGGGGGGGGTAGATTTCGTGGGGTTGCGGGGGGTAGGGGGGAGGGGGAGAGGGGGGAAGGGGAGAGGGTGGAGTGGATTCCCTCGGGGCCAAAAGGTCGGGCTCCTCCTCCTAATTCAGGGGACCCCAAACTCGGGTAGTCCACGACCTCTGGTTCCCGAGATAATCCTCGGGGGGGTGAGGTAATCAATGAGGGGGGTCGGGGGGTGTTCGCAGCGTCATGTTCTCGAAGAAATTCATAGTTCTTAATCAATCAAGGTACTTAGCTTAATAATTGAGCTTATGAGGCTCGAAAGCAATTTGTACTTTGTGTCCAATTATCGTATTGTGACGATATCTTCTTCTATACTTTCAATTATATCAGAAATGTTCAGCAAAAATATATAAAACAATATAAAAGCCAGAACAGAACGAAATTTATAAATTATTTGTGCTCTTAGGTAATCAATTGTTAACAAATCTTAAAAAGATCCAAAAAATTTATATTGCCTTCGGCGAGATGCGAACTCACAACTTCAAACTCGACTCAATTGTTAACAAATCTTAAAAAGATCCAAAAAATATATATTGCCTTCGGCGAGATGCGAACTCACAACTTCATACTCGACATGTCATGCGATATTTACATGAGCCAACTCCTTGGTTGTAGTACAGACGAAATAGGACTATACTTTGCTTCCGTTCGCCTTGCCCGATCATTTTTCGTAACATTTTTCGTAACGCTTTCGCCAGTTTACTCACCAAGTCAAGCGTGCCTAAAGAAGTTTCACTTCAAAAAGGGGTAAAAAGATTATGATGATCTAATGATACTGGCCTTTGATCATAGGCTGAATGACTGGATTTGACTAGATTTTTAGCTAGCATTATATACAATCTAGCTGCGTTGCTATGCTGTTAGGTCAAGAGATCGTTATAGGGAACTGATTTTTATAAATTTGATGTTCTAAAAGTGCTGAGTCTAAGCTTAATTTTAATAAATGACTTTTGCTTTTGATAAGAGGACAGAACTAAAAAATACATAGCACTTTTAAAAAATACCATAGCATTTCGTTTAAAATTGTAATAATAATATTTCTTTTTTTAACAATGCGTGTAACCCATAGATATGAAGAAAGTTTTAAAACTAGTAAGTATATTACATATTATATGCGAAACGTAACCGAGTATTTTAAATGGAAAACGTTTTGAATATACAGCTATGAACGAATATTCCAATATTTTTGGATTGGCTTCTACACAGATGAAAATCCGTATTCAATCCCATTTGGCATATCTCCATTAATTCTACGATCCGTAACACTATAGATATTGGCTCACGTATGTCCCTGGCTTGACCGAGTTCCCTTTTGGCCCACTTGATGGATTTAGGCACGTTTGTCTGTTGAAAGCGTCGATTTAAAACGTTTTTAGTATGCGTTACTTTGTGAGTTACGGCTGATAGGTCGTTCAATGAACGGGTCGTATTTGGGATACATTCATCAATCAATCCGTTTTCATTTATTTATTGAAAGAATAGGTTTTGTAGTTGGTAAACAGGTTGTCTTTAGGGTGGTGACAAGTGAAAATAGTACCATAAGTGTCTTGAATTTAGTTCACTGAACTGTATCTTTTAGATACATCGTTTAGGACGCGACTTAGCCCGAGCTGCTTTCCAAAGTTGCCTTTTTTTTCACGCAATTTATTTTTCTGCTAAGCGCTAAGAGATTGAAAATGCAACAATCTCTTTTTCGACTAGCTGAGACAGTATATGTTTTCGACTCTGTTGGATTCTCAATTCTCAGCTCCAGACCGACAGTTAAAAATCAATCGCGCGATATTTTACGTGGGTTTAATAACGCATTATCAACTTGTGTAATTGGTTACGTTGTGTATAGACCACTATTTAAATTCGAGTGATGTGACATTTAAGCTACTAATGATGATGTGAGTTTGTCACATGTTAGGTACTCTTGTGTACCTGCCTTTTGTGTGTGTTGTGGTGGACGATAAAGGAACACATCAAATCGCATCTTGCTAACAAGATTGAAAGAACAAGGGTCAAATAAAGATACTTACGAGTAATTTTAAGGGTGCATACTTAGGACCCTGTATGGGATGGCAATCTGATCTTTTGAACAATTTATGCTGAGCGAGCTGAGATGAGATGATAAAATATCATATATATCTTAAAAATACGGTCGCATACTTATGTTAGAGAAATTTGTTTTAGCACAATTAAGGGTTGACATTTTATTATAAACATTCCATATGTACTGTTCTTAAAATGACTAAAAATAAATATCTTGAGCAAAACGGCATATCCTGAATCCAAGAATTGGAAGATATTCGCTGGGCCTGCGTTGCCAGGACTGCATTTCCCTCACAGAGAATAGACTTGTGTCCCAGCAATGGTAACATTATATAGGCTGATTAAGCATAATCAGGCAATAACTAGCAGCTTTAGATATACAATATGTAAAGAAAACCCCGTCCGACCCAAAAGGATAATAAAGGTAAGGTAAACACATGACCAAAAAAAAATTTGAAATTTTACATAATCAACATACCTAGTAACAATACTAATGAATTTCATGAATAATCAATTTTTTCCGCGAATTAATTCCAACTACCCAAAATTTGGTATTTAAAAAAAAAGTGGCAACACCATTTCCGACGTTATTATTATAAGCGATCCGACCACGTACCGCATGGCCTGCCCCCTTTCGCCCGCGCATGTATTGCCTACAGCACATGTAATAAGTTACCTCCTTTTCCGAAATAATATTTATTTTTTAAGGGGGATTTTTTTTAAGTTTAGCCTGGCTTTATAGGCATTAGTAGAATCAGTCATCGATACCTAACAATACCTTCACGGATCGGACAGGGTTTTCTTTACATATTGCATAAGTAATATAGGAGCATAATATGTATAGTGTTATTTTATTGACAGCCTCCATAGCGTAGCGGTAGCGAACGCAGCTGCTGCGCAAGGAGGCGCGTGCTCGATCCCCGCGCATTGCAAATATTTGTTTGCATGAATATGAATATTTGCACTGGTCTGGTCGTGCTTCGGAAAGCACGTTAAGCCGTAGGTCTCGGTTGCCATACGAACATCTAATGGAAGTCGTTACGGGTTGTTGGAGCCCTCAAAAGTCCAACGATTGGTCTAATTGCAATACTTCCATATCTCCTTCGGTTTAAGCGAACCCCAGATTCCAAAGCTGAAAAAAGTTTCGGATGCAACTGGGATTTACGCTGAGATGAAAAATATGTTATTTTAATATTTTGTGCTACCCTATCAGTACGTGGTGTGAATAATTTTGACCTTCGTTACCCACGACAAGAATAATGGTTTCTCTCAATCAAAACACGGAATCATTTCATACTAAACGTACTGAAATGCGATGTTCGGTGTGAAGTAACAAACCGCCAGTCAAGACGAACATTAATCATAGTTAACGACTATACGTCACTCGTACCATAGAAATTATTGGTGTAGCTTAGTATTTATAGGCACAGTTATAGAATATAATACTCTTTATTATCTTTGTACACCACATAAATATCACATTTATAAATAAGGAATTTTTACAAAGGATGGCTGAAGTTTTGGCGGGAATGTCAAGCAGAGTGTCACGCTCATTTTTCATTGGACTTTTAAAATTATTTATAGTGTTGTGCCCGAAAGTCTCATAATCAGTTTTGCCAAGGGGTAATGTATCCCCCAATGACTAGGTTTTGGAGGGCAGGTAGGCAGTCGCTCCATCTTAAATACTGGTTTTTAGCTGTTTCCAGTTAGACTGGAAGCTGCTTCCAAAATTACATTGACAACAACCCCAAAAACAAACTCCAACTTTATTGTACCCACACCATAAAAATACATATCACTTAATGAACCTTCTCCCATTTTTTCCTTTCTGATTAAAAAGAACAAGGTAAACTCATCATCATCATCATCATTTTTTTATCGTCCCAATGCTGGGCACAGGTCTCCTCTCATACAGAGAAGGATAGAGCATAATCAACACGCTTGCTCAATGCGGGTTGGCGATCTCAGACTTTTTCCTCAAGATGTTTTCCTTCGCCTTGTAATCAGTCAATGGTGTCCAAGATGTACTTAGAAAGTACATATAACTTTAAAAAAATTAAATCGATACTTGCCTGACCTGGAATCACCAGCACACTCATACTTGAGAGGCTGGTGTGTTAACCATTAGGCCACCACGACTTCGCTGGTAACTTTATATTCTTAGGCAATTAATGACTAATAATACACATTATTATAACATTATTATCCGTTATATTGAACATACTGCCAAGCTTGGTATTATGTGTAGAACGTGCGCTGTTCCGACATCGAATGGTTTCCCCCGATCCATAACTACACTGCCCCTTTTGTTCTAATAGACGAGGCTCCCTCAATATCAGATCCGCTAGACTGCCTATCACATTTAGATTATCTACGTTCCGTATCCTTGTCATTAACTTGAAATAAAACAAAAATTGTTTATGTTATGACGTATGTTAAAACAAAAGCAATTTTTTATTGGCCTGGAGAAACAGGATGGGGGAGAACAGGGTATTGTAATACAGTCTAGCAGAAGATCGGTGTTCAGGGACCCACCGGTGGGTCTGTTTGGTGGGTCCTTGAAGCCCGGGGGGGGGGGCTTATCCACCAGTGGCCTGCGAAAAGAAGGGTAAGTTAAATTGAACAAATGACCGTTGTAATGTCTACGACGATGCAAGTCATTTGTAACTGTAATTTCTAAGTTTTTTTTTATATGATTATAAACTAGTGCTTGATTGCAATCCCGGCTGATGGTAAGCAGTGATTCAATCGTTGATGGTAAAGCGAGCTACTTTTTTAAGAGCCTATTCACTCAAAAATAACTGAGTGACGATGGAAGGAAAATGGCAGTTGAGCGAGGTGATGCAATGTTATACCCAACAACACGAACAACGATGCTGCGCCAGGGGGAGATTGATCTGGAGACCTACGACCAAACCCCTGACACATCAACATTTGGTGCATCGTACCCGGCACACATCGCAACACAACTGCTCAGACCCGTCCTCCATACGGCCTCACTATACATCAGGCCGGAACACGACGAATCGCTTGGCGGCAAGACCTATCTGGTGGGTGGTAAGTTCTGCCGGCAGCCGATGTTATGGCCTACAACCGAGAACCTTTATTTTAATTTCAACGTATACCTATATCAATTCAACGTCTACATACATCGTATTCAGTCTTTAAAACTGCCTTGAATTCTATACATTCTACCTATACCTACCTATTTTCTAACAATTTTATAACTTAAGAAAATGTCCGTGAAGTTTCTTTCCCGTCTTCTCCATACCTCTTCCAAAGGCAAGTCAAGGAAAAGCCGAACTAGAATCAATTTTGATGTTCATAAGTGCTTTTATAGAGAAGGAAAGGTTTAAAAAAAAATTCTGTAATTTACAGGCACGAGTCATGAATCCAGTACTCTCGAACCCTAAAAGTGAAGAAGCTTGTATTTTGATTGAATCAAATCAAATCATGTATTTCGGGAAATATCCATAGCTAACAACAAACTTATAAACAAAACACAAACTTATAAACTAAAATACTATAATACATATACTTAATTGAAAAACAAACCTCACACGGCAGCAATATGTCTGCCGCAGCATTGCTGGATGTAAGGATAATCCAGTCGATTGGCAATCATCGCGAGGACGGTGTTGTCGCTGCCCCGCACTCTGTGCACCAGAGACGCGCACCGCTTGCGCATTGTCGCGTGAAAGCAGTCGGTACGAGCCTCTGCGAACATGCCCCAGGCGCTACAGAGGCGAGGCAGCCTCAGCACCGCCCTAAACGCATTATTGAACTGGACGCGGAGGGCGCTGTATGCTGCACGAGTGTAGTCAGCCCACAGGCTGCACGTATAGAGGGGCGTACAGTAAGCTCTAAAGAGCGTTATCTTTATCTCCCTCGAACAACTCACAAACCTACGCGTTATCATATTACCCCTAACTGACAACGCCCTCCGCTCCCGCTCATTGTCCAGATCGTCTTTCAGGCCAGCTGTAAGAATGTGACCTAAGTACTTAACTTGCATCACCTTCTCAAGCGGTGCTTTATAAACACAGGCGGCACACTTTTCAGCAAACTAATCCCAAACACCATGAATTTACTTTTACTTGCATTATATTTCAACCCATGAATTGAGGCATACTCTTCACAGGTCCCCAACAGTTTCCTAAGACCGCAGACCGATGCGTTCAGCAGCACCATGTCATCAGCATAGCTCAAATTCTTGACGCATACTTCATCAACATGGCACCCAACATGTTGACTGCTCAGCTTAACGATCAGGGCATTCATATCTCTATATTATTAGGGGGTTGACCTCTCAACCCCCTATCTTACCACACAATTCAATTTATATGACTCTGACATTACACCCGCTCATCTGACGCTATTTGTCTGGTGTCTGTACCAATATTTTAATATAATCAAGAATTCCGGGGATAACCCAATACTCTCCAGTTTCTCCCACAGTATGTTATATGACACCACGTCGAAGGCTTTGGAAAGATCCAGGAAGCACGCGTACACTGGAGTTTTGCGATCAGTATAATACCTGACGACATGCTTAAGACTCAAAATCGCAGTTTCAGTGGACAGTTTGGGCCGAAACCCAAACTGATTGTCATGAAATGTCAGATATTCACCTAGGCAATTATTAAGCACGCCATCAAACACTTTTGCTTTTACTGTTGCAAGTGAAATAGGTCTGTAGTTATTACCGTCAGCTGCATCCCCTGTACCACTAACAACTGCTGCATTACGAAGGGCGGCTGTTATATCAGATGCAATGCAATGGCAATGGAGAGGGCTATGCTTGGGGTTTCACTGCACGATCGAATCAGGAATGAGGAGATCCGCAGAAGAACGAGAGCAACCGACATAGCCCGAAGAATTGCAACACTAAAGTGGCAGTGGGCTGGACACATTGCCCGTAGGACCGATGCCCGATGGGGCCGACGGGTTCTCGAGTGGCGACCACGCACCAGAAGACGTAGCGTGGGTAAGCCCCCGACAAAGTGGACCGACGACCTGGTGAAGGTTGCAGGAAACCGCTGGATGCAGGAGGCGCAGGACCGGTCTTCGTGGAGAACCTTGGGGGAGGCCTATGTCCAGCAGTGGACGTCAATAATACATCAGTGGTCGAAGTATCTACAATAACTATCTGCACATTGAGAAAATTCCAAAGGAAAGTCAATACAGCTCAGTTTCATATGACATTCTTTAATATAGACTTCTATTTGCGCTTCATTCCTCTCACTTTATTTAATACCCTTGTTCGTATTTACATCACCATACGATGTAGGTATTAATAAATTTAAATTACATTGAACAACAAGGGGAAGTGATCAGACCAAATAGTGTCATATTTTACATAAACATTACAAGCATTGCGTCTAGCCGCCTGGGTCACAATGCAGTGATCCAATCAACTATACGTTCCGTATGCATCACTTAAATAAGTATAAGTACCAGATTAAACTATTATCAGTTAAGTTAAACTAATGATGTAGTGATCTGTAAACTAATATTAGTAATCGGACTGAAAATGCTTTTATGCCATTTGAAACTATAGATTATTATACTTTTTTACTACAAAATTATCATCATCATCATCATCATCCCAGCGTCACATCCGAAGCTTTTTCAGCTTTGGAGTCTGGGCTCCGCTTTACCCGTCTAATTGCTTATTTTGGCTAAACTTCCATATTTTCTGTAAAGCGACTGTCGTCTGACCTCCACAACCCGGAGGCGATATCCAAGCATTGCAGTTAAACCAATGGCTGGACTTTTGAGGGCTCCAGCAACCCGTAAAACTGCCACTAGATGTTCGTATGGCAACTGGAACCAACGGCTTAACATACTTTCTGAGACACGACCAGACCAGTGCAAATATTCATACTCATGCATACAAATATTTGCACTGCACGGGGATCGAACCCACGCTTCCTTACGCAACGGTCGCATTCACTACCCCTACGCCACGGAGGCTATCACTACGCTATTATCAGTTAAGTTAAACTAATGATGTAGTAATCTATAAACTAATAATAGTAATCGACATGTAGTATAAAAGTCCAAAAAAAAAACAGACTAAAAAGTGCTTTTATGTGCCTATTTGAAATTATAGATTTATTAGACCTTTTTGCTACAAAATTACGTTTAGATTAAACAATTTTTAAATACCACATAATTATGGACTTTGAGGTAACACAGACGCCAGACATACGTTGAACAAGCGTGTAAGTTTTTGTGGCAAGTTAAGCCTTTGACTTATGCCTTTGATGTGATGTGCCCCTTAGCACAGCATGATGATAAGTGGGTCTTGTCAAAGTCATGACGTGCAGCTACCTACTATTTGAGTTAGGTGCTCGTGATTATAAATCTGTTTTAGTCTTTTAATTTAAAGTTAAATAAGAATAAAAAAACAAAACTTCTTTTTTTGTTTTTTGCACAAAAATAACCCGTGTGCCTTTCAATTATTTAATCACCGTCATCCTTATTTCAGCTTCAGATTTCAGCCTTTCGGTCTTCTATAGGATGCATTTTGGGGAGTGTGCGAAGAAATTGCATGATTTAATTCTCCCATCTCCGTTCTATCATCGGACGACCCGTCGTACGGCAAGTTTCCACCCTTACGTTGTGGACACCACTGCGATCCGGACGAAGCGTTTCGCCTCCTCCTCTATACCGCGTACATCGAGGGACTGGAACAGTTTGCCAGCGGCGGTGTTTTCGTCGGACTACAATTTGAGTATATTCAAGGCTAGAGTGAATAGGCTCTTAATAAACTAGCGCGCTTTACCATCAACGATCGCATCACTGCTTACCAACAGGCGGGATTGCGGTCAAGCGCTAGTTTATAATTACTAAAAAAAAAAATATTTTTTTTTTCAAATAAGCGAAAAATGAAGACGCCACAGTGCGCTGAAAACTCGTGTGTCTCGGGTATAAAGGAGGAGGCGAAACGCTTCGTCCGGATCGCAGTGGTGTCAACAACGTAAGGGTGAAAACTTGCCGTACGACGGGTCGTCCGATGATGGAACGG
This sequence comes from Sesamia inferens, assembly GCA_037179545.1. NCBI lineage: Eukaryota > Metazoa > Arthropoda > Insecta > Lepidoptera > Noctuidae > Sesamia > Sesamia inferens. Next base: position 7,579,997 of record CM073929.1, on the reverse strand, counting down.
AGATGGGAGAATTAAATCAGCAGTGATGCGATCGTTGATGGTAAAGCGCGCTAGTTTATTAAGAGCCTATTCACTCAGAAAAACTGAGCGAATAGGAAGGAAGACGGCAGTTGAGCGAGGTGATGCAATGTTAAACCCAACAACACGACCAACGATGCTGCGCCAAAGGGAAATTGATCTGAAGACCCTCCACGACCAAACTCCCAACACAACAAAATTAGGCGCATCGTACCCAGCACACATCGCAACACAACTGCTCAGACCCGTCCTCCGTACGGCTTCACCAGACATCATGCAAGTATTTTTTGGAAATCTGTTTTTTTTTTAGTCAACTACCCTATTGGCCACTTTTTTATTAACGTTGTTGCCAGCTTATCTTGATTGAGCAGAAAAATTGAACATATGAAGGAAAACCCATCAAAATAATTCAAATGAGATTAATGATATGATACGCAATTAGGGAGCAAGCTTTGATTCCCAACAGATAATTTAGCCTGTACAACACATTACCACAGTAATATAGTCAGACTCACTCATACATTGAACAGACAAAGGAGCTCCTCTGTACTTGGTAAATACATGTAACATCTAGTCAAAAGTAACATTAATCATAGCTAACGATTACTCGTTTGCAACAATTTAGTAAGTATCACAGAGGAACGAGCTGAGAACTTTGTGTGTTAGTGGATGACGGATTATAACAATATGTTATTTTGGTTTTTATGTGTTAATGTTTCTTATTTTGGATCACTTTTCTTACGGATATTTGTAGATAGAAGTTTATGAAGAAAACTGTTTATATCCGTTACCAAACACATCAGGCTTAGGCGACAACTAGTGCCAGGCGTTGTCAACATTTTTGCTGAACTGGGCACTGTCCTGCTATTTTCTTGCATTGATCTTTACCCTTTCTGTTTGATTTTTATTTGTTATCTGCCGCTCGATTCAGTAAAAAGCTCACCGTGAAAAGTTGGGTGAAGGGAACCATGGGCGTACCCAGCTTCTCGCCTAGTTGAGGCAAGTCATGGCTAGGGGGTGGTTGGATTAGCAATATTCTTCAAAATTATTCAAATTGACTGTAATTGTGTGCAGAGGTGTAAAAGTAACGAAAAAAGTGTACCCGCATGTATTCGTTACTTTAACAATTATTACTCGTTACTATCGTATCGTTACGTTACTCGTTACTTCTGACACCTTATGCGTACTGTACGAGTACACAATACGACAGAATTCGTTATATATCATACGATTGTACATCGCAATACATTACGCATCGATTATACTAATGAAAAAGCAACAAATAGTACTAGGTAATTTATAGTAGTAACGATGTTTCGATAAACACACGCATCAACGGGAGAATGCGTCAAGAAAGTCATGACAACGGATTTTCAGCCAAGGAGGCTACAATACTTTATGACGGAAGCGACAGTGGCGCCATTAATTAATTTCATGACTTTTCTGATGCATTATACTTGCGTGAACTGAAACAGTGTAGGTGCTCATACGAAAAGTACAAGTAACGAAATACATTCGAGTGTAACGTTTCGTTACTTCATACTAGATAGCGCACCCGTTACTCAGTAACGAATACATACGGTTTGACACAGCTCTAATTGTGTGTCACACAATTAGAGTTCTGTATTATGTTTATTTTGTGCTAAATAAATGTATTTTCATTCTTTCTTTACAAGCATTAACAAAACAGCTTCTTTCAATAGACAATCATCAGAAAAACAATACCTATATTTATAAAATATTCACATTCTAACTTCAGCCTCAGTGTATTACACTACTTACTAAAGCTGAGTTTAGCTTACAGCAGCGGTGACCTAGTGATATGGGCCGCGAATGAAAAGTTTATAGGTTGTAGGTTCGAAAGCCATCAGGCGCTTTATTTTGAGTAAATTATTTCATCACCACTGCTCTAAAACGGTGAAAGAAAACATCATGAGGAAACTGGCATGTCCTGGAGGCAAAATGTTGGACACAATAAGTGTCATCTACAATACGTGACAAGAGGCCAGTGTCCAGTAGTGGGAACATTATAGAATTTCTGGAACTACCAGTTCATTCATCAATATATACAGTATGTTAAGAAAACCCTGTCCGACCCGTGAAGGTGTTGTTAGGTATCGATAACTGATTCCACTAATGCATACAAAACCGGGCTAAACTTAAAAAAAATCCCCCTAAAAAAATAAATATTATTTCGCAAAAAGAGGTAACTTTTTAAATGTGCGTTAACCACCCTCACACACACGACACGTGGTCGCATAGCTATTCGCTCATAATAATACCTGTGTTGTCACTTTTTTAAAAATTACTTGGGAAGTTGGAATTAATTCGCGGGAAAAAAAGATTATTTCAAAATTCATTTGTATTGGTACTATGATGATTACGTAAAATTTTATATTATATTTGGTCATGTGTTTACCTAACCTTTATTATCCTTATGGGTCGGACAGGGTTATAACATACTGTATATATATATATATATATGTATTGTTAGCCTGGGACATATTTATTTGTATTTTTGAACCCGCGTTTCTTCATTTTCCTATGCTAAGGACCACGGTATCTCTTTTGAACACCCTGCGTCAACTCTTAACCCTTCATCCTTTAGGTCCGTCAACCCTTTCCTTTCCATCCCCGATCGTGTGAGTGGTATTCCCACTAAAACCACAGCGGCACACCGGCGTCGCCTTACTGGCGGGGTCATGGGAATCCGGCAGAGCCTGAGCTAAAAATCCTCCGCCGGCTATGACCGCCTAAAAGGCGTACCCTCATTGGTCCCTCCATAGAGAGGGGCCGGGCTGGGTGCGTCTTCTTGTGCAAGAAGACGCAACAGCCAAGGGATTTTTATCGAGGTGTCCTTCCTCTTAGCCCCACTCGCTTGCACGCATGCAAGCGGGGCCCCCAGCTCCTCTCAATAAGGAGCCCGGGTTTTTTTTTTTTTTTTTTTAAATGAGTACTACGTCTGCGGACATGGTCGTCCGCACTCTTTTTTTTACAGGTTTATTTGTTGTTCCATGTTTTATTTTTTAATTGACTCAGGCGGGCTACTTTTTAACATTATAGTTATCTATATACTAAAGGGTCCGCCAAATAACTTTTTTTTTTTGAAAATGCTATGAAAAAAAAACTACTGAATATTTTTTCAAATTTCTTTTTTTATTTGAAAGTACAATCTTTCCGGTTAATGATGGAAGATAATTTCATTCATATGGCTACCTCGGCTGGCCATGACATGAGCAAGGAGCGGCCGTTACAGTCAACGGCGATCGTTATCGGGCCATGTTGAATGAATTTTTGTTTAAAGAAATTGAAAATGAGGATATTGGCGACATTTGGTTTCAACAGGACGGCGCTACGTGCCACACAGCCGACCCTACACTCGATGTTTTGCGCCCTGTTTTTGAAAATCGCATCATCAGCCGCAGAACTGATGTCGTTTGGCCACCTCGGAGCTGCGATTTGACACCGTTGGACTATTATTTGTGGGGTGCCGTCAAAGATAAGTGTTACGCCGACAAGCCAGAGACAATTGACGCTTTAAAGGACAATATTCGTGAAGCCATTGGTGAAATACAGCTGCACACAATCGTTAAAGTGCTTGAAAATTGGACCGATCGTGTAGGCTACTGCATGGCCAGCCGAGGTAGCCATATGAATGAAATTATCTTCCATTATTAACCGGAAAGATTGTACTTTCAAATAAAAAAAGAAATTTGAAAAAATATTCAGTAGTTTTTTTTTCAAAGCATTTTCAAAAAAAAAAAGTTATTTGGCGGACCCTTTAGTTACATTATGTTCATTATTAAATCTAGTTCCTTATCTCTACCCGCGCCCCGACACCCGTGCCCTCCCAGGGGGATACACGGGTGCCGGGGCGCGGTACTATACTATTATTAATGTAGTTCTTTTATTTTACAATTATCTGGTATTTAAATTTTGCACACAATCACTCTTTTGTGATTAAGATGTTAGATGTATTTTTATCTATTGTACTTGTCATCACACTTCTGAGCCACTCTTTCCCCCGCTAAGGGCCCTCACCGCCCCCATCAGGCCGCCCACAACTGCCACGTCCCTGTGGTGCATGGCCATCTTTAGATTGTAATCGATGACCATTTTGGCGGACGCATCCATCGCTTTACGGGCGAAGCGCCCTATGGCGTCGTCGGTGTCGTCCGAGTAGTAGACACAGGTTACCCTGTGTCTTGACACCGCGACTACCGCGTGGGGAACGCTTTCATGTAAGCGGAGCCGCTGGGTTCTGGTGTTTACTATGACGACGCTGTCGTAGGTCAGTCCCTGGGCCTCGTGAATGGTCAGGATGCGCGACCCTTCGCCCGAACCGTACCCCTGGTCGGCGAGAGAGGATTTCTCCCCCTGCGTGTGGACCAGGAATAGGGTGTTTTCGGCGGTTGCTGGTATTTGCGCACCCGTGAACGCTGCGACGCTCAAGGAGTGGACCCGCGACAGCGACGTCATAGAGGAGTAGGTTCCCGGATATACCTCGCTGAGGGAAAATGGTACGTCCATGGGGTTCCGGTGCGTGCATAGGAGGTCCCGGGTGACGCTAGCCACCAGATTTGGGCGGGTGTACCTCAGCTCGAAGAGGTTCTCCCTGTCCAAATAAGGCAGCTGATTCACGTCGCCGATGAGAACGACTTCGCTCGCTCCAGACAGCCTAACTGCCATCACTATAGCCCCAAAGTGGTTCATTAGGGCTTCGTCGACCATTAGGCGACGGCATCTATCCCTGTTTCTGAACCCGTTTACTAAAATTGAGGCCATTGTGCGCACCCTAGTTCTAGCTCGAGGGCCGTAACGGCTCTCCAGCTGTCCCTTCAGCTGCTTGGCAGCTTCGGCTGTCGTGGTTGCCACAAAGTCGCTCTCCTCGTCGAAGCGACCTATCACCCAGGTTGACTTCCCGCAACCCGGCACCCCGTTTACCCACTCGATGCTGGGTATCGCCCAGTGCACCCCCGACTCCAGGTCTCCCGAAACGGATTTTGCCTTTTCGAGAACCCTTTCGTCCAGCATGATTCTGGTGCACTTCGCGACAACCACCACCGGGTCTTCCTTCGGTGTTTTGAAGGTCATTTTCCCTCTGCGCTCCGTCTCCTCCTCATCGAGGGACACGAAGCCGCGTGACGCGCAGTAGGCCGCCATGTACGACCCCTCCATATCCCCTGCCAAGACCTGGGATCTGGAGTTGTCGTACACCGCAGCGTCCGCTTTCTCGAGCAAGTCCCTCAACAGACCCACTCTCTCGCGTTCGTAGGTCCGGAGGATCTTCTTGCTTGGTTCCTGTAAGACCCTCAACAGACCCTCATTCTCATTCAGGTAGGTCTGGAGGATCTTTTTGCATGTTGCCAGGTTTACCTCTAACGTGGCCCTGACAACAGCTAGGAACTCGAGAAAGGCGCTCTTCACGTGGTCCGTGGCGCCTGAGGTGACGGCCAGGGTCGGCGGGCTGACTTGCCCCCTCTCCGCCCTGGTTGGTATGGGTCGCAGCGGTTCCTTCCTTTTGACAAGTGGCTTTTTCATTTTTTCCACCGCCCTCTCATGCCTCTCAGTCTGTGTAGTAGGACTGGTTTTTGGCAGCAGTGCATCGAGGAAGGTTCCGATGGCCTTAAGGTGGGTTTTGGACCGGGCTCGGTCCTCCGGACTGGTGGTACCCGCCTTCGCCTTCCTCGCCTTTTCCTCGGCGGCTTTGCGCTGCACCCTTTCTGCGCCGGTCTCGGCTGTGGTGGGACCAGTCGCGCTGGCTGAGCGGCCCACGGGGGCTTCCAGGAAACTTAAAGTTTCCCCTCTGTCCTCGTAGACCACTACCTCGTGGTGTTCTGAGGCCTTCAGGCAGCCGAATCTGTCCGCGACTTCTCCTTTGTCCCAACCGATCGCCATGGCGTCGACGCTTATCTTCCGGGGTGGCATTTCCCCTGTCCGCCCGATCTCCTGGAGCAGCGAGCACGCCTGAGCAAATGGAGTCTCCGCCCCCCACTCGAGTAATGCGATCGTTTTGCCTTTAAACCGCATTAAACGGCATTGGTGAGCGGCCAACTCCACCTGCTGTAGCGCTATGTACTTACTGCGCTTTATGCTCGCTTTGGTCGTGCTCCCGTTGATCAGGGCGGCCAGGCCCGGCGAGATGTAGACTCGGCCTGCAGCGCGGCTTGTTCCGATGCAGAAACTTAGGCCCAGCTTTTCTGAATCCCTGTTCATGAACAGGGCCACCCCGCGGAGTCTGATCCCTGGAGATCCGCTCTCAGCGCATGCCAGTAGCTGTGCCACTGACATGGCGAGGGGGGGTGGTTGCGGGCCGGTTCCTGCATCTACCGCCGAGAGCACCGCCGCCTGCACGGGCTGGTGATGTACCAAGGCTGATGAGGACGTGGATGGTTGTGTGGTTGTTGTGGTGGTGGGGATGGGAGTTATTACCCCCCTTGTGTCCGTTAAACCCGCTGTTGATGTCTGCGGTTGATGGTTAATGATTGTGCTTGCACCCGTCAATAAACCACTAATTAATGACATCTATCACAAGTTTTTGATGTTTATTGTCATTAATGAAATTTCGACTTGAATTTGATAGTTTTATCGAACAAGGTTCATTTCTTTTGTAATCCTGTTGATACATTTCAAGCTCCTGGTTAGCCGGTATTACAATAAAAGTTCTTATAGAACCACTATCACTTGTCTTCGTCACTAAAGTGACTCGATATTTGTAAAACTGATGCGTTCTGTTCTAACCTGGAAAGAAACAACAAACGTATTATATATTAACTGCCGGTTTATATAATTCTCGAAGAGTTATGCAAATCCTATGGTAGTAGCTAGAGACGCCAGAATATCAAGCTTCTACAAGCTATCAAATTTCTTTACTACATTTTTAACTTTATCATTAAATCATTAAGGCTGAAAGTATTTTGGGAAAAATTGACAGTTTCAGGTAGGTCTACTGACGACTGAATTTTCCTTATAAAAAATAAAAATAAAAAATAATAAAAACTTTATTGTTCCGAAAAACATTACAATATTTAAATAGCACTAGCCTCCACACAAGGATTCCCTGTGTCGTGGAGACTAGTCTCCTTCGTCTAACAACATTATTAGGTCCGTGGCGTAGCGGTCAACACGCCTGCCTGCGACGTGGAGGCCCCGGGTTCGATCCCCGGTCAGGTCATGATGGAAAACGATCTTTTCCTGATTGACCTGGGTCTTGGATGTTTATCTATATATGTATCTATTATAAATATAGTATCGTTGAGTTAGTATCCCATAACACAAGTCTCGAACTTACTTTGGGGCTAGCTCAATCTGTGTGATTTGTCCGTATATATATTTATATTTATAGCATCGGTCGGTATTGATTTGATGTGTCAAAAACAGGTAGTTCTTCCAAACAAATCTCACTAAGAAAAATAAAAAAATATATATATAACCTATCACCTTATTTAGTGTGTTTATTTAGTATTTCGAAATTTTGTGGTGTACCGTGTATTGTGTGGATGTGTGCTGTATGAATGAGTTAAGGTGGGCTTAGATCAATCGAACGAAGTCCTCATATCACTCCCGCTGCCATCCATATTATACCTGTGATATAGTCCACTAGAAAGCAAATCTCCCACACCGTTCGAATTGTGGAAATCTGTCAAAGTGGGGACAGAGAGCACTAGCTCGATTGGTCCAAATCAACCTTTGTGTGTTTGTGTGATGAATGTGTGTGTGTGTTTTGCGTTTATGGTAATTTATAAGTCACTTGTGGCCAATCTTATCTTATACCTTTAAACGAGCAATTCTTGTATATATATATATATATAATTGGAATCTCGGAAACGGCTCCTACGATTTTCATGAAATTTTGTGTGCAGGAAGCTTCGGGGACGATAAGTCGATCTAGCTAGGTTTAATTTTCAGAAAATGTCTTTTTTCCACGTTTTGAGGCACTGAACAATTGCTAAACTTCTCATAAGAAGCTAAATTTCGCCACTGTCCTTAATGATACGAATAGCTGAGGGGCTTCAGCCTCTGATTCGGAGCTCCTAGACTTCGGGTTCAAATCCCTGACGATATAGTGTTTTTTCCTTTTTTTTTGAAGTTTAAAAAAAAAGAATTTTGGCGTTGTCTAATGCTTTTTTTTTATTTAATAAAAATTTAATTTAATTTATTAAATTTAAATTTTATTTTTTTCTTTTTTTTATATAATTGGAAACGGCGTCAACGAATTTTCTTTTTCGTTTATTAAATCAATGGAAGAAATTTTGTTTTGCCTAATTTGTGGAGATGCAAGGTACCAGGTCGCACAAAGTGTAGGAGAAATCGAAACAATGAAACTCATTCATTTTAAAGATCAGCCTGAAGGAGCAGTCGAATTTATAACAGAAATTCTGTTATAAATTCGACTGCTCCTTCAGGCTGATCTTAACAGTGTCAACATTTCAGACTTGCCACAACACGATCTGAAATATTATAATTATTGCTAACATTATGATACCTTGCACCTCCTCAAAGTAGGCAATATAAAATTCATCCATATAATCTGATTTAATAATGATGAAGTACCTGGGCGACCGAGCTTTGCTCGGCATCTTTTTTTTTTGTTATAGTTATTATTATTAATTTATTTACATCAGATAATTGTCCATGGTTTTCATAAAAACACATACACAAAATACATTTAAATTATTTATAAACTATTATAAATATACAATAAAATAAAATTAAATTAAACTAATAATTAATATAGTACTTTGATTTGATATAGATGACGTTTACATTCATGGTACACGAAGCCAATGTTTGGTTTGAGGTTAGACCCAGAAAATTGCTTTTAAAATATCATGTGTCTTTTTTTACACGAAAATGCCAAAAAGAATATTAAAAAAATCGCTTACGAACAATTAAACTCCACGAAGCCGTGACTCATCTCAAAAAGCAGAAGAAAACCTCCATGAAAACAATCTGATTTTCGCTCGTCCCACACGTGTTTGTCAGACTTCGCACAGTGAGGACCCACTTGAAGAAGAACTTGATGAAAATCATCAGGTTTCCGCTCATCCCACACGTGCTGCTAAAGTAAGATGCTTGCAAAACTTGACTAACATTTTAAGAACAGAAAGGTCTTATGATTTAGATGTTTCACGAGAGCGTGCAGCACAACGTGTGGCCGCCGAAAATAATAAACAACGGGAGCGATGTCTGCAAGACATGCGGCAGCGTGCATCAGAACGTAAAATTTTTTTTTTTTTAATAATTATAAACTAGCGCTTGACCGCAATCCCGCCTGATGGTAAGCAGTGATGCGATCGTTGATGGTAAAGTGCGCTAGGTTATTAGGAGCCTATTTACTCCGAAAAACTGAGCGAATAGGAAGGAAGACGGCAGTTGAGCGAGGTGATGCAATGTTAAACCCAACAACACGACCAACAATGCTGCGCCAAAGGGAGATTGATCTGGAGAACCTCCACGACAAAACTCCCAACACAACAATATTTGGCGCATCGTACCCGGCATGATTATTATTAATGAAAACCCTCGACATACTCGCAATATACTATGAAAGGAAGTATTAGGTTAAGACCTTAAACTATGTATTGATGATAATATATAACTGATGTAACTGATTGTTAAACTATAAGTACTTATTTATAATAAAATGTTAAACTAAATTCCACTCGCAATTTTATATTTAAATAACAGTTAATAATATTTTTTATTATTATGTCGGTATGATCGAAAAACATTAGTCAAAAAATATTATTTAAAAAATTCGCTCGTTGTATTTTTTGTTTTGAAAATATAGAGACACACGATGTACCTAACAAAAAAAAAAAAAGTTGCCGAGCAAAGCTCGGTCGCCCGGTACTAATTATAATACAAACAATCACCAAACATTATCAACGAATAATTTAATTACGTGTACGATATTATATTTCCCCGCAATTTTTTAATACCTATCAAATTCATATATCATGCTAGCTCCACATTGCAATCTCTCCCGGGACGGGCAATCTCTCATAGTGCTCTGTCCACCAGTTATTGCTAAAAATACATTAAATAATGAAAAGGACCATGAATGATTAAAACTGCACCACGGTGTCTTCCTCCAGTCAATGTGTTTAAGCTGGCAATATCTTAACATTTCATATCTGATCTCTGCCATTGTGAAAAAATGGTTTATAGAAGGTTTATTCTGCACCAGTACACGATAAAAAAGTCATTTTTTTATAATTATAAATTAGTGCTTGACTGCAATCCCGCCTGGTGATAAGCAGTGATGCAATCGTTGATGGAATCGCGCTAGTTTATTAAGCCTATTCACTTAAAAACTTAGTGAATATAAAGGAAGACGGCAGTTGAGCGAGGTGATGCAATGATAAACCCAACAACACGCGACCTGGAAATAAGCAATTGTTGAACTTCTGAGGGCTCCAACAACCCGTAACGACAGCCATTAGATGTTCGTAGGGCAATCGGGACCACCGGCTTAACGTGCTTTCCGAGGCACGACCACACCCGTGCAAATATTCATATTCATGCATACAAATATTTGCACTGCGCTGGGATCGAACCCTCGCCTCCTTGCGGAGCACCTACATTCCCTACCGCTACGCCAAGGAGGATGTTAAATTTATTATTATTTTAGTGTTTATTATAATATACGTTTTGTTTGTGCGGAATAAACAATTTTTTTCTTTCTTTTCTTTCTGTCAATAATTCTCATATCGCATTAGTCAATTATTATTGAACACTCTAATAAAGTAATTGCACATCTTTTGGTGAACCAAAAATAATTCCTTAATGGGTCACTAAAATGCTAAAAATAGCCTAGAAGCTGCAACCAAATGCGATGAAGCGCTCGCAGTTACAAGATGCATAAAATTTTAAAGTATCATATAAATATTTCCTCTACAATGTGTAACTTTTACGTCATTGTACCTTTGGGGATCAGACTGCTTCTCTTTGACACACGTTTCCAACCCGTTTGTAGAACTAGTATTTATATTGTAATAATTTTTACGTGCATCTTTTTTATTCTTTTTTTTTTTGACTAAATACATGAATAATAACGGTTTGTGTGAGATGTTATTAAAAAAAACAGTGCAACTACTGGAACATAAAAGGTGTATAATTTTTTTTTTTCAAACCCTCGTAAATATTGGTTATACCTAAACACACGCATTATCATTTTAACATAAGCACGTATATAAGTCATTAAAATTCTCCTTGTTTTAATTAATTTGTCGGGTGGGCACAACGTCTTTCTAAATAATGACTGCCGACGAAACCGCTCTACAGACTGAACGGCAACTCAGATTTTGACATGAGAGGTATCATATGATTGCGTATTTTTGGCGACAATGTTATAAAAAACTAGATCAGGACACTAATTGCGTAACTTAACTATCAGTTTATTTCGAAGCACATTGCTAATCCATTGATCCATATGTTCGTAAATGTGTCCGCTCAACAACACAAATCACGCAATGAATGCTGTTGAACTGTCAAAATGAAACCCAATGATGCTGTGTTACGCAATTATCTTGCATGTTGGCGTTTCCTATCTGACTACTCTGAGAAGAGAGGCCAAAATAAACTCAGAGATTACAGCTTCTTTTGAGGTCCACACGTAATCTTGGTTAAATAATATAAAGAACCTGAGATTTTCTTTTGAAAACAGAAACCAATTAAACGCAAGTAAGTTACACCATTTGTCCCAGCATAGTGTTAGAACGTGAGAACTCTAACAGCAAGTTGATCAATTTCGAAACAGCAATATATGTTTTATGTTTACTAAAATTCTTTATTATCATAAAACAATTGGTAGGTACTTACAAAAATATGTCACAGTACACTAATATTATTAGCAACACTTTTACAGGCTAGAATCACCTTTATAAGTAAATAATACTGATGGCTACAAACTAATTACATCTTGACCATTTAATAATTTAATCTTATAATAACTAATGAAATTATTGTGGTAATTTAATTTCTTAAACAGAATTGAGAACTAGGGGGGTAGAAACAAAATCACAAGTTCGCAGTGATCACGCGTGGTCACCGGCGGCGCACGAGCTACCGCGCCCCCCGCGTACTCAATTGTGGCAATATATGTGAGCTTGGTACAATCTGCTTCGAAATGATTACATGATGGTTATAGTGAAGAAGTTTAACCTGCCTTCCAAAACTCAGAGGGGTTGTCATCATCATCATCATTATTTCAGCCGAAAGACGTCCACTGCAGGACATAGGCCTCCCCCAAGGATCTACACGACGACCGGTCCTGCGCCTCCCGCAACCAGCGGTTTCTCGCGACCTTCACCAGGTCGTCGGTCCACCTTATCGGGGGTCTACTCACGCTGCGTGGTCGCCACTAGAAAATCCGTCGGCCCCATCGGGCATCGGCGCTACAGGCAATATGCCCGGCCCACTGCCACTCTCTCGCTCACTCTCCATTGCCCTTTGAGTGGCCTTGTGCTTTCTTATAAGAAAAATGAATACAAAAATGGTATATACAATGACTGGTCACCCATTCACAAAACGAAACTTAAACTGCGATCAAAACAAGTAACAGTCACACGTTGTCATATAAACGTAGTCTTCGCCTCTACTTAACAACGTATGAAACCATTTCTAAGCTCACCTTTGTGTTGCGGTGTTAAAACTTCTGTTCCTTTATTTTTCAGTTACTTTGTGAGACGAAGAACGTTTAGTTTTTGAATTTCAACAGTGCTGCTCCGTATTCTTGCAACAATCTCCTTCTAAGATTGGCATTCATCGTGCGACTTTTTTACCGTGCCTGCATTCTTTAAGCGACGTTCTTGTATTAAAGTCTGGCTTTTGCTTATTGGGCAGTTGCAGTCGGTAACATGATGAATAGTGTACTATAAGATGTACTCATCAACTTGCTAGAAAGTTGTGGTTTACGTTGTAACTTCATACTTATTTTGTTACCGGAGTGGAGAGCAGGAGACCAATTTCCGCCCAATGTTTCGAAAAGGATGTTTCCTGGGTAAAAAAATAATTGATTCTATTTACATAGTCCGTCATTCAGATTATAGAAAAGTATTGGATACGTATATTTTATTTTATCAAATCAATAAAACTGGCTGGTGACATCACTGCTCGCTAAAAAGTGTAGCGTACAGTGACGTCACACGAGTTTTCAACGCACTGTGTCGTCTTCATTTGTTGTTTATATGAAAAAAGAAAAAATACGTGTCTAGTATTTTTTGGAAATCTGACTAATGGACTAATTAGTTTTTATTAGTCAAATACCGTATTCAGTTCGACCTGTAATTCAAATCTTTCATTTTAATTTCAAAACAGGAATAGAACAGGCCTTTTAGTGCAATCAACGCCATCACAATCATCATCATCATTTCAGCCGAAAGTAGTCCACTGCTGGACATAGACTCCTCCAAGAATGACCACGACAACCGGGCCTGCGCCTCCCAAATACAGCGTTTTCCCGCGACCTTCACCAGGTCGTCAGTCCACCTTGTCGGGAGCCTACCCACTTTACACTGTACCCACTTTTTACTGTGCGTGGTCGCCACTTAAAAACACGTCGGCCCATCGGGCATCAGTCCTACGGACAATGTGCCCGGCCCACTGCCACTTAAGTATTGGAATACTTCAGGCTACGTCGGTTACTCTCGTTCTTTACACGTCCGTTGCAATGCATTACTTAAATAACATCTTCATTCCAATCATTCATGTTCATTAATTACTAATACTGCAAACATTCAGTATGAACGGGTATACAGTAATATCTGGAGAACAAAGTCGTCTTGTCTTAGCACGAATGGACAGCTTGAAGCCATCTTAGTTCCGTCTCGGAATAATGGAGGCGCTTCATACAAAACGTTTTCTTATAAACACTGACACAGACATTGTCGTGGAAAAATTGTTTTTTTTTTGCAACTACCCTACTCTCATAACCGTTGTCCTAAGATACTTATGAAATGAAAGCTTCAGACTCAAACTAGGTACTCGGAAAATGAGGAGGAACCGACAATTGTTCGGACTGTTGGAAATTATAATTGAAGACGAAAGAGGTTGGTGTTTTTTACGACGTCGGTCGTTAAAAGAGTTGCTTAAGAAAAAATTCTGGCGAAGGCGAAGACAATACTGCGTTCACTATAGCAAACCATCTTCCCTTTTCTTAATAATCATGAAACCCTTTTTTACTATAGACATTATGAAACGGAAATTAATGTCATTTCTTTAAATGTTTACAGTAGTCCAGAAGGCCAAATCAAGTAATTAGAAACATACCTACATTTTCTTGTCGCAATCTTTTCTCAACACTCTTACAATCAATGACAAAAAATGTAGCGAATACACAGGTATTTTTCATTGCAAGGATAACATCTTGCCTGTTTTGTTACCGGAGTGTTGAGCAGCAGACCAATTAAAAAAGTTCAATTTAAAGTCGCGATTCCACCTCAGCGACAGCGACTATTTTTTTGTCAGAGATTGAGATCTGAAGACCAATTCTCCCAATTTGAAGCATTCAAAACATAGTCCTCCTCTGAGTAAAAATCAATGCTTGAATCTTATCTAAAATCCTATTCTATGAATTCACAGGTATTTTTCACAGATAGAGACTAAAATGGGACTTGGACGTTCTTTAAATTACCTACGACAATTTCCCCTCTCTTTAAAATAAACAAATTTTAAATTTGATTTCTTCAATAGGTTCTCAGAAAGCCATTTTATTTGGAAAGAAATTAGATTCTGACATCTGATCTCCGCTAAATACATTTGTGCTAAAATTGTTCAAGTAATCAATCAAAGGGACGAAATGTTAGTACAATAATATTAAATTACTCGTATTACTTCCTCGTAGCAACACCAGCTCACGGTTTCGCCTGAGGAGCGATAAAATTATGTATTCGTCGAATTAATGGAGATCTGTTTCCTTTAGTTAGGCCTGCAGAGTCATTGCGTAATACAGCATCAGTAGAAATGTTTCATTTTGACAATTGACTAGCAATATGTTTCAAAATGACCCAAATTAATATCTATGGTGTACTACGCAATTAGGGTGCAGACTTTTCAAAAGGTATTCATATAATGAGAATGAGATTTTGTGGTTTGACAGCTTTTGTTAACAAATTATGTTAAACTTTTATTATTTTATGTACATATGTTGTCTAACTATTGAACAAAAAACCCTTAGAGAACCAACAACTGTATTAACTTAAATATAAAATATAGTTAGCAACACCTAGTGTGGGGCTACAGTTTAAAAATAAAAATTATAACTTAATCCATACTATTATTATAAATGCGAAAGTATCTCTTTCTGTCTGTCTGTCCGGTTTTCACGCCAAAACTACTGAATCGATTGTAATGAAATTTGGTATACAGATAATCTAGAGCCTAAAAAAGGACATAGGCTATATAATATCCCGCTATGACCAATAGGAGCAGAGCAGTAACAAAAAATGTTGCGAAAACGGGGGCAAACGCGGACGGACATATTGCTTCCATTATTTTAACAGGCGCTTATTTTATATCAACACGCAGACGGAGTCGCGGGCAGCAGCTAGTTAATTGTAATTTATGAAATCTATCAAAATATAATAAAAATTACATTTGAAATCATGTCAAAATCATCAATAATAAAGAAAAAACCAAAATACAATTTGAACAATAAAATGATGATCATCATTTCAGCCGAAAGACGTCCACTTCTGGACATAGGCCTCCCTCAAGGTTCTCCACGACGACCGGTCCTGCGCCTCCCGCATCCAGCGGTTTCCCGCGACCTTCACCAGGTCGTCGGTCCACCTTGTCGGGGGCCTACCCACGCTACGTCTTCCGGTGCGTGGTCGCCACTCGAGAACCCGTCGGCCCCATCGGGCATCGGTCCTACGGGCAATGTGTCCAGCCCATTGCCACTTCAGTATTGCAATTCTTCGGGCTATGTCGGTTACTCTCGTTCTTCTGCGGATCTCCTCATTCCTGATTCGATCGCGCAGTGAAACCCCAAGCATAGCCCTCTCCATTGCCCTTTGAGCGACTTTGAGCCTTCTCTTAAGGCCCATTGTTAGCGACCACGTCTCAATTCCATAAGTCATCACTGGCAACACACACTGGTCGAAGACTTTTGTCTTGAGACACTGCGGTATTTCGGACGAGAAGATGAAAATGATGATGACTGACATTAACTTCCAAATTCCTTTCAGTCTTTTTAAATGTCTGAAATTGTGGAACGGACGCTTTCATCGTGAAATTTGTATGGTTCTGACATGTTAATACATAATATCCTCTTTCACGTATTAATTATGCCAATAGCAGTAAGCTAGGCGGAGCAAATGAACTAAATAATATTTACGAGTAATTTCGTCGTATATCGTAAACATAATCAGCCTATACGTTCCCATTGTAAGGACACAGGCCTCCTCTCAGTAAGAGGCAGCTGGTAAATAGGAGGGGTGACCACGCTGACCCAATGCGGTTTGGTAGATGTCGCATGTCATAGAAATGAAATGAAATTGTTTATTAAGCATACTTGCTTAATAAACGATTATTACGACGACGAAAGTGATCAGTGATCCTACTGGATCACTGATCACTTTTACACGTAATATGTGTTTTCTTTTTCTTAAACTAGGTGAAGCCGGTATTTCCTGACTACTTCTGAGAAGAAATAGCCGAAACAAACTCAGGGATCATCGTCTTTTTTCAAGTCCAGACATTAAAAAACCTATTACAGATCGTATATATATGATACATCCAGACATTAAGAAACTATATTATATATTGCAAACAAATATGCACATGGAAACTTAGAAGCTAAATCATCATTTTCATCATCGGTGGTACGCCATAACATCCGACAAAGTCTTGCCGCCAAGCGATTTGTCGTGTTCCGGCATGATGTCTGGTGAAGCCGTACGGACGACGGGTCTGAGCAGTTGTGTTGCGATGTGTGCCGGGTACCACGTGCTAAATGTTGTTGTGTAGGGATTTTGGTCGTGGAGGGTCTTCAGATCAATCTCCCTTTGGCGCAGCATCGTTGGTCGTGTTGTTGGGTTTAACATTGCATCACCTCGCTCAACTGCCGTCTTCCTTCCTATTCGCTCAGTTTTTCTGAGTGAATAAGCTCTTAATATACTAACGCGCTCCTCGGGGCGGCCGGACCGCGCCAACGCGTATGTATACGTACATCCGTGGTGGAGCGACCCGGACAGCCGGGCACTTCTTCTCATGCAACCGAGCGGGTGGGCAGGTTGCGGATAGCCCAACTCCGGCTGCGGGACTGGCCACCCGTGGCTGGTCCCGCACCCGGAGCATCTCGTAAGAGATCCCGGACAAGAGAAGTGCCCGAACACCAAACCCCAGGTTTAGGGTAACCCACACACCTCATCCCATTTTCCTAATAATCCACACAAACCCATCCCACCCCTTATCATTACTTCCCGTCACTCCTTTTTAAATCCCTAGGTCAAATCCCAGACCTAGGGTGACCCACCCACCGAAAAAAAAAAAAAAAAAAAAAAACCTAACCCATCCTTCAAACACCTTTCCTTCCTTACTACCCTCCCTCCTATTCCCATATCCCGTCGGTCCCAGAGGAAGGGCAACCTCGATTCCAAAAAAGCCCACCACCTCTACCATGAAAATGCAGAAAAAAGAAGAGACTACCCAGGTGGGTCCCGGCCAAGCCGGGGAATCCCACACCGCCACGGCGGTCAGCCCCCAACGTACTCTGGGGGGGGCTACTTTTTGCATTAGTTCGCCGTGCACTTCAGCACGGCCGGCTGCTTTAGCGCCCATGACACAGGCAGCGACCAACGCGCCCACTAACACCATCCCGGCAGCGACACACGCGCCAACACATGACACAGGATGTGCGCCCTCCACGAACCTCTGGCAACAGAGTATCGTGAAGAACAGTGCCACCAACCCGAAACTGACAGATACGCAGACGGCGTCTGGAAAGGTGAGCGAACCTGGCGGCTCAACCACTCGCCCGGCGGAAGGCCTACGCCTGCTACCCAAGCGCGGAAAGCCTGCTAGCCGGGGGAAGAAAGTAGGCGACCGAAAGCGCAAAATCCGCGAAGGCATGAGCCAGCGCGGAGCACAATCGGACGCCGAAAAAGTGGGAAGGCCGCAAGTACGCGAAGAGACAACTCAGCGCGAAAAGCGGCCTGACGTGGGACCAAGCGACCGGCCGCAAGTACGCGAAGGGGCAACCCAGCGCGAAAAGAGGCCGGACGCGGAACCACTAGCCCAGGGGCAAGTACGCGAGGGGGCAACCCCGCGCGAAAAGCCCTCATATGAGGCGGAGCCAGCCGGGGTCGCAAGCCGATCCTTGCCAACGGACAAACCCAGAAACAAAAAGACCAGAGGGAAACGGGGCGGATCCTCGCACAAAAAGCCTACCACCCTAACGGGCGCCTCTGCGACGCAGCCTGGACCAAGCGGTACGGGCTCGTCGAAGAGAGAGCGCCCAAACGACTCGGCCTCACCGGGTACGCTTCAGGGGGATGCAAAACGTGCGAGGATCCTTTCCGACCAGGGAGAAGCAAAGAGCTACGCGCGGGCCACTAAGGACATTCCTGCGCGTCTCGCCGTGGCAATTTGTTGCTCTCCCCCCTCGAGAGACCTAACTCCAGAGGAAGCCGAACAGGTCAAGGCAGGACTGGAAAACCTGCTCCTATTCGACGACGACGACCCCACCACGGAACTCCCTGCCTTCCGCGGATACCCACGGGTAGTGGACGGCACAGTACAGGTGTGGTGTGAGGACGACGACGCCTTGACCTGGCTGACTAAAAACGTGCCCCGATTAAATCTCCCAGACTCAGACACTAGACTGACGGTACTGAAGCAGTCGGATGTGCCCACCCGTGTTAAGGCCTCCCTCTTTGTCCCCCGTTACACGGGAGACATGCGGAGGCTCCACAGAACTCTGATCCGTCAGAACAAGTGGTACAACATGGCGCAGTGGTCACTATACAGGGCAACCACCGTCGGTGGAGACAACTATGGGTCTTACTTGACCCTGGGTGTGCCACCGGAGGACGTGGAAAAGGTCCTGGCTCGGGAGCGGCGGGTATCGTACCTCCTGGGGTCGATATACGTGCGCTTCTGGCCCCGCACCCAGCCCTCCGACGGCAATTCAGACCCTACGAGTGAGACACAGACAGTACCGACGGACTCACAGGACCACAACATCGACATTGCCCAACTGGAGGAGGAGATGGCCCGAGCAGCGATGGCTGACGAACAGGTAGCCGGGCCATCTACGCTCACATCTCCTGACCGGGCCATACAGCTCCTGGCATCACCAGAAGACCTACTTAGTGTGTACAGGGATGAGGTGGGGGAAGGATGTTCCGATGGATCGGACACCGACTAACACCCCACCCCACTCATCATCGCCAACGCCACTCAATATTATACAAGCTAACCTCCAGCACAGCCAGACTGCCACGGCTAGCTTACGCAGAGCGCTGGAGGTTAAGCCCAACACCATCGCACTGATCCAAGAGCCGTGGATCAGGAACAACAGAATATGTGGCCTCAGCAACATCGGAGGTAAGTTAATACTTAACACACATAACACGGACAAACCCAGAACCTGCGTCTACGCACCCAAAGATACCCCCACCACACTACTCACCCAATTCTGTTCCAGAGACCTGACGGCTGTCAGGCTTGGGACCGTAGGTGACACCGGAGACATCATACTGGCCTCGGTGTACATGCCGGGTGAAGACACAAACTGCCCGCCGAAGGAGATGGCCGACCTAGTGCAGCACTGCGAGGACGCTGGGCTAGACCTGGTCATCTGCACTGACTCGAATGCCCATCACCCACTTTGGGGCAGCGAGACAACAAACCCCAGAGGAGAGGTATTATCCACTTATTTGTTCTCAACTAACCTCAATATTATAAACCGAGGCTCTGAACCCACTTGGGTTACAGTCCGAGGACAAACCATCATAGATTTAACACTCGCTTCGGAAAATGCTGCGAGCCTTATCACAAATTGGCATGTGTCGGGCGAACCTTCTTGCTCAGACCATAGAAGAATCCGCTTTACACTGACCACCAACGTGAGAAAGCCCGCACCGAAGCGTAACCCGAGGCGTACCGATGTGCCCGGCTACAAGCGCCTTCTAGCTGCCCTACTAGCTAGGCACTTGTCACAAACAAATATAACAACAATTGCACAGCTGGAATACACCATAACAAAGCTCTCAGAATACATAATAGAAGCTTACCACGCCTGCTGTAAATTAAGGACACCGCGAGCCAACAGCAAGCGAAATCCGTGGTGGAATCCCGAGCTCGGTAAGCTACGTCAAACACTACGGAAGCACTTCAACAGAGCAAAAAATAGTAGGCTCACAGAAGACTGGGAAACTTACAAAAAAACCCAGTACACCTACAAGAAACAAATCAGAACCGCCAGAAGAACAGCGTGGCGGAAATTTTGTGAGTCTATAGAGGAAAACAACGAAGCCGCAAGGGTAAGGAAAATCCTATCAACCGATCAGGACCGAACCCTTGGAGCGCTGAAAAAACCCGATGGCACATACACAACAACGGATCAGGAAACCAGCAGAGTCCTCCTGGAAACACACTTCCCGGACTGCAAACTCCTGGAGGACAGGACCTGGGAGGCTGCACCAGAATGGACTCCGACAGAGCAAGACTGGTCCAATGCCTACAAATTAATAACAGAAGACCGGTTAAAGTGGGCTATCAACACCTTCAAGCCATACAAGTCCGCGGGGTTGGATGGCATCTTCCCAGCCCTACTACAATGGGGTTTGGTGCACATCGCTCCATGCCTAGTAAATATCTTTCAGGCATGCATAGCGTACAGATACATACCCCTTGCATGGCGGGAAGTGAAGGTTATCTTCATACCTAAGCCTGGCAAATCGGACTACACACTACCCAAATCATACCGACCCATAAGTCTCACATCCTTCCTATTAAAAACCCTAGAGAGAATCTGCGACCGGTACATCCGCGACGGACCTCTCCAGGCAAAGCCACTCCACAGACAACAGCATGCGTACTCCACAGGCAAATCAACAGAATCTGCGCTGCACAGCGTAATATCCAAGATTGAATGCGCCGTGGATCACAAATGCTCAGCACTAGCCGTCTTCATTGACATCGAAGGCGCCTTTGACAAGACCACTTTCACAAGCATTAGCACTGCCTTGAACAGGCATACCATAGACCCGTCACTGAGAGGCTGGATCGCTAACATGCTCGGCCAAAGAGCCGTGCAAGTTACCGTGAACGACACTACAAGGGCCATCGTGGCGAAGGGATGTCCGCAAGGAGGCGTTCTCTCACCGTTACTATGGAATCTGGTAGTAGACAGCCTAATAAAAACACTAAATGACAAAGGTTACTATACCGTGGGTTATGCCGACGACATAACAATAATAATAAACGGTATGCATGAAAACACCCTGTGCAATCTAATGCACCAGGCCCTGAAAATCGTAGAAAATTGGTGTGATACACACCAACTATCTGTGAACCCCACTAAAACCGAGCTGATCCTCTTCACAAAAAAGAGAAAGCTCACACCGCTAAATCTGCCAAGATTCTTTGGCACCACCCTAAGCCTATCTGCTGAAACAAAATACCTAGGCATGTACCTGGACAAACAGCTGAATTGGGCGAAACATACCAACTACATCACAACAAAAGCCAGCATAGCAATGTGGCAATGCAAGCGGATGCTTGGTAAAAACTGGGGGATTAGCCCCAAGGTCACTCACTGGCTTTATACCACAATCATCCGGCCAATTATTACATACGGCTCACTAGTCTGGTGGCCAAGAACTAGTCTGAGCACAGCCCAAAAGGACCTCGAGAAACTACAACGGTTGGCGTGTGTGGCAATCACCAGTTGCATGAGTACCACGCCTACAGCCGCCCTGCAGGCGATGTTAGGACTGCCCCCCCTTCACCTTGTTGTGAGGGAGGAAGCGACACTGGCTGCCTTCAAACTCCACCTATCAGGAACCCTGAGCAAAGACTCCAGGGTCAAACATACGCGCCTAATGCTAGATGCAATCAAAAGGCAACCAATGATACAAGCACCCAATGACAGAGTACCAAAGCAATACTGCTTTCAAAAGCACTATCAGATAGTACTTGAGGAAGAGCAGTGCGATTACTCAGGTCCGGAGGAGTTAAGAGTATACACCGACGGATCAAAAACCGACCAGGGAACGGGCGTCGGGGTGTTCTCACAGGACCTCAACATAAATATATCCAGATCGCTAGGGATGCTCAACACGGTCTACCAAGCAGAGTGTGTGGGCATAACCCTTGCAGCCCTAGCCATAAAAGCCAGGAGAGTTGCGGACACGCGCATCCGCATACTCACTGACAGTGCTTCCGTCCTCCAATCCCTAAAGCAGGGATGCATCACATCAAGTCTGATACTTGAGTGCCACGATGCACTGGAACGGATAGCCGCACCAGACCGCAATACCGTGGCACTGCAATGGATAAAGGGCCACAGCGGTTCACTGGGTAATGACGCAGCTGACGAGCTGGCCAGAAGGGCATCCAGCGCGTTGGTCAGCGGACCGGAGCCCATTGTGCCTATCCCCTTCATTCAAATACGAAGATGGCTACAAAGGTATACCTACGAACAAGCGGAGATTTGGTGGTCCTCGTCACCGGGCTGCAGGCAGTCCAAGGAGGCTCTGCCATCCCTAGATGGCAAGCTAACCAAAAGGCTGTTGCGCCTGGATAGGAAAACCCTACGATTGATGACGGGGATCATCACGGGCCACTGCCTGCTGAATAAGCATCTCCACACAATAGGTATAACGGACAGCCCTCTGTGCAGAGCCTGCATAGAGGCTGACGAAACAGTTGCGCATGTACTCTTCGAGTGTACAGGCGTTACCCAAATTAGAAACAAATTCATAGGAGCACCAAGATGTTACACAGATGTTCTCAACAGGCTAGGAGACCTGATGAGCTTTTGGAGGGAGGTGGGCTGGCTGGAATAATCCGCCAAAGGCCGCCATGGTCCACGCACAATGGTCCGCTGAAGGGACTGAGTGCGGAAACCGAACCAATAACATAGAACATAGAACATACTAACGCGCTTTATCATCAACGATCGCATCACTGCTTACCATCAGGCGGGACTGCGGTCAAGCGCTAGTTTATAATTATTAAAAAAAAATAATAATATTCCCCGAAAATGAGGTATCTAAAAAGCGCGATATACCCGAATTCCACACGGGTGGAAAGCTGGAAAACTCATAATTTATTAGTGTATCTTGTAAATATATTTAATATATTCAAATTCAGTCCCACAAAAAAACATTCTTGCAAACTCACGTTCGGGTGCTGATACTAAAAAATACACAAAATTCCATTGCAGAACCCTTTTACCACAAAATAATGCGACGGCGATACAAATCTTTGATCAATACCTATTATAACAATGCCATTTTATTTTCAGCTCCCATTCCCCCCGCTGGTCTTTAAAACGACGATGAAAAGGGGAGGTTGCTTACTTGGAAAGGGATCAAGTTATAATGGCAAGGTATAAAAGCCAGATTTCCTTTTTCAGGGGGGCAGTAGATTGGGAACGAAATGTCCGGAACCAGATTTGACACTCACCCTACATCGTCACATTACACCCTTTCTACTTTTGAGGCTTAGAAGTGTGAAGAACACTTTTGAGGAAATCATAAAAATGTTTTTTTTTCTTTGTAGTACAATTCATGTTGCCGACGGGATTCCCCTTTGGCAAAAACGACGAACTTATAGACGTTCGTCATTAACGCCTAAAAAGCCTAAACAGAGGATGAAAGACGGTCTATACCATCTATCATCCCCTCTTCAGGCGTCAAACACACGAGCAGCACTTTGTTGTCGACAGAGCCGACTTCAGCTGTCGACATTAGCAACTGCTGCAGTACTCGACATGCATCATACATATTAGACATGCCGATGCATTCCACTAGTTTCTACGATAAATCTTTACTGTACAAGCAGTGAAGGTATGGCAAAAAAAAACACTTCCTCTCTCTTTAAACATGTCATTATAATTCTCTTGTATGATGTTTATTAATTAGATGTAAGTTTATATTAGACTAGTATGATACACTAACGTACATATTTATTATATAATCTATGTAAATAGTACACTGTAGACTACCTAAATTATTTCTTTCTCCTTCCCCTTAGTATTCCACGCAAAGGTTGTCTGCAAAAGATCTCTCTTATCGATAAGACCGCCCACTGTGTCACCCTTTGTAAAATCTTTATATTTTATGTTTCTGTAATCTATTCTACTCAACATTTGGACTGCTGCCCATGCATTGTTAAAGTGCACCATGAACGTTATAAGGGATACGTAGTAAGGGAAGTAGACAGACATTAACAAAATGAATTTAGAGGAAGAAACACTGTTGTTTCTTCTGCTCCGTAGAAAAGAACAAAATATTGACACAAGTTTGTTGCCATGATCTCAATGGCTCAACTTTACAAATAGTAGGTGGTATATATATAGATCGTTGGACCATACGTAAGACCTACAGCTACTAAAATCGAGCTATATATACGTCCTAAAGCTTATAAGGTCGAGATTTCTTGATTGATTAGCAAATAGATATTAATATCGTTGCCGTTGGACCACGCTATTTTTACGCGTGTGATTGCTCGGTCTATTAGAAGTCGACTGAAAAGGCAGTGCGCGCGCTGCACTCATACTGAGCTATCGCCATTGGTCGGCGTCTGTTGTCTATGTGTCGTCAGTAAACGCCGACCATTGCGGCAACTGCAGTTAGCTCTGTCGACAGCTAAAATTGACTCTGTCGACAGCAAAGTGCTGCTCGTCTGTACGCGGCCTTAATGCTCTCCTTCGTTACAAAAGCAACTTTTGTGTAAAATTCTATGCTCTAGATTCAGCGGTTTAGCTTGTGCGTAGGCTGTCTGTGAGTGACTGAATATATAAATTGATGATTTTATTAAGTATATGGAATTTCCATTTAAGTTTTAAATTGAACTAGAATGTACTCAGTATTTGCCCAAAGGATTCGGTGGCTTCCAACTCGTGAGATAAAATAAAATGAAGTGTTTATTACTCTTTTATGAGCGAATGATTAAGAGGATAAAAAACAAAATAATGATGCGAAGTCCCTTGTTCACAAACTAAATTTAATTTCAGTGCATTTTTTTCTTTCTGTCATAAAGAAAAGGACAAAAAATAATTATTAGTTTAGTCCTGTTAAATTAAGACACTCCATAGACATTTTTTTTTAATTACACGGACAAATCACACAGATTGAGCTAGCCCCAAAATAAGTTCGAGACTTGTGTTATGGGATACTAACTCAACGATACTATATTTATAATAGATACATATATAGATAAATATCCAAGACCCAGGCCAATCAGGAAAAGATCGTTTTCCATCATGACCTGGCCGGGGATCGAACCCGGGGCCTCCACGTCGCAGGCAGGCGTGTTGACCGCTGCGCCACAGAGGACGTCAATCAGTAAAATCATAGCTGATAAAAATACGCCAAGTGCCACAATTTGTATGACCTACAAGTACTTAGTAATAAATGATTGAGCAGTGATGAGTCAGTAATAATGACCTTGACTTACTGGGGTCAAATGACCTATTAACTGGTCATTTGACCCCAGACAGGCGCTGTACCTACTATGCGTAAATTATTTAACCACCACTATTTAGCTTTCAAAACGAAATCAAAATCTAAAGTTATTTATTCAAACTAGGCTGAGAATCAGGACCCTTTTAAACGTCAATATTACATGAGACAGCTGTCCCCCCAAAACGCCCGCCCTTCGCCACTTGCTAGTACTTTTGCTGGGAAGAAGAAGTGGCGGTATAAACTCCCCAGCACCACAGCTTATCTGATCATTAAAAAAAAACGCATGACTTTAAAGAACACACACAGTAAAAGAATCCTTTTGAGGACACTAGCATGTCTTAGAAACAAAACTCAATGACATGTGCCAATTACCAACCCGCATTGAACCTGCTTAGGATCATGGCCCATTCCCTCATACTAAGAGGAGGTCAGTGTCCCATAAGCGGGCGCAATATAGGCCCTCTAACTGCGGACTACGGTTTCACACACTTAAGTTAATAGTAATATTGGGTTAAAAAGTATTCTATATGTTAATCCTGTTTATAAACCAACTGTGTGCCAAATTTCATACAAATCCTTTCAGCGGTTTTTGCGTGAAAGAGTATCAAACATCCATACGTACATCTTCACAAACTTTCTTCTTCTTCCTTAGTATTCAATCCAAAGGTTGTCTGTAAAAGATTGCTCTTAAGGATAAGACCGCCCATTGTGTCACCCTTTGTAAAATCTTTATATTTATGTTCTGTAATCTATATGCTGTACACAATAAAGAGTATTCTATTCTATTCTATTCTTGTGCTACCCATCCATTGACTTCCGGCGACCTTCACCAGGTCATCAGTCGGATCGGTGGCTGCCATTCCAGAACCTTACTGCCCCATCGGCCATCGGTTCTACCAACACTGCCACTTAATTTTAGCGACTTAAAGAGCTATGCCAGATCTCATCATTTCTGATTCGATCGCGCAGAGTAAGTCCGAGGTTACCTAGCTCTTTTCATAATACTTTGTGTGACTTTGAGCCCCATTGTGAGCGACCACGTTTCAATTCCGTATGTCATCACTCCAAACAAACAAAGACAAACTTTCTCATTTAAAATATTTGGAGGATTTTACTAGAATTCTTAATTACTGAGAATTGTTAAAGGTCTCCATAATCACCTAAAGTAAAAATTGGAACAAACTATTTAGCATTTACCTTCTCAAAACATCTATTATGTAACTTGGACTACTTAAGATACTACGTTTTCGACACTTTACAAATTAATACCGTTCTTAAGTTTGGGAGCAAATCCTTTTGCTCATTTGAAAATACCTTAATGTACCTTTGAAAATACTCTAAAGACATAATCCTCGAAAGGGTATCTTATTGCTAAATTATAAACACTGCGTCAAAGCTGAGCATTCGAGGTTTATAAGGAGCGGTTTATATTCAGCTCTTCAGACAATCCAATATATAACTATATATTGTAATGTCATCAGTATGCTGACAAACTGTGCATAAATAAATAAATAATAAACCGAAAGTCACCTTTTCTGACCTTTCTGATATTAAGAATTCTTTGCCCTTTTAGTGGCCGAGTAGGTACTGAATTAAATAAGGAACTTGACATTATCCTATCCCACTAATATTATAAATATGAGAGTTTGTGTTGATATGATATAGATGTGTTTTGATACTCTTTCACGCAAAAATTACAGAACGGATTTAAATGAAAGGACATAGCTAAACTGAAGTATGGATGAAACCCCGCAACGAACATGCATGTATAGACATCATTCCTAGCAATATATAATGCTGAACAGCTGAAGATTTGTATATTGTAATTAAAAATATTTAGGAACTTTTCATATCTGCACAATACTGAATATAAATACCGCGTGTAAATAATATCGCGTATCGTAAATAATACGGCGAGTTTCCACTCTTACGTTGTTGACACCACTGCGATCCGGACGAAGCGTTTTGCTTCCTCCGTTATACCACGTACATCGAGGGACTGGAACAATTTGCCAGCGTCGGTGTTTCCGTCACAATACAATTTGAATGTCTTCAAGGCTAGAGTGAATAGGCTCTTAATAAACTAGCACGCTGTACCATCGACGATCGCATCACTGCTTACCATCAGGCGGGATTGCGGTCAAGCGCTGGTTTATAATTTATAAAAAAAAAAGGTACAAAAACTTCAAACAATAACATTGTTACGAAGTTTTATGTAGGCGTTTTAAGTTTCTACGGGGATTTTTATTGATAGTTGTGATTTTCGTTGGTAATTTTGCCGATTAGCCATCTCTGGCATACAGATAGCTTACAGCCAGGATTATCATATGGAGTACTTTTATCTCGACATTCCCACGGGGTCGAAACTTATGCGGTTGAAACAGCGCGACGTATTTCTTCTTCAGCCTATAGATGTCCACTGCTGGACAAAGGCCTCCCCCAAGGCTTCCCACGATGACCGGTCTTGTGCTGCCCACATCCATCGGCTTCCCGCGAACTTCACCAGGTAATCGGTCTACCTTGTTGGGGGCCTCCCTACGCCAACGCTCCGCTCGTGCGTTGACTTCTGGCATCAGATGTTGCGCGGGCGCGCATTACCGTAAGCTGTGTGGCGTGTTCGTTAATCATACTGTAACAATTTCTAAATGTATTTGGGAAATAAATATAACATGTTGTAAAAATGATTGGAATCGATTCAGTTGCAGTTGCTTATTCTGAACAAACTATATTCGGCTTCGTATAAAGAAAAAAAAAACCTTGTATACATTTTTCTACTGCCACGTTGGTTTAGTGGTCGCAAACGCTACTGCTGAATATGAGTCATAGCTATATAGGGTGAGGTAGTCATAGGTCATTGCTTTGATTCTTAAGTATCTTCTTCTTCAGCCTATAGATGTCCACTGCTGGACAAAAGCCTCCCTCAAGGCTTTCTACGCTGACCGGTCCTGTGCTGCCCGCATCCATCGGCTTCCCGCGAACTTCACCAGGTCATCGATCCACCTTGTTGGCGGCTTCCCTACGCTGCATCCATCCAGTACGTGGCCGCCGACTCCAGAACCTTACTGCCCCATCGGCTATTGGTTCTACGAGCAATGTGCCCTGCCCACTGCCACTTAAATTTAGCGACTCGCAGAGCTATGTCGGTGACTTTGGTTCTTCTACGGATCTCCTCATTTCTGATTCGATCACGCAGAGAAACTCCGAGCATAGCTCTTTCCATTGCCCTTTGTGTGACTCTGAGCCTTCGTATGAGGCGCATTGTGAGCGACCACGTTTCAGTTCCGTAAGTCATCACGAATTTAGTGATAGATAATTATGACACCTTCCTCACCAGTAAGGTTAAATTCACAACCTTAGTTTTGACCTTGGCCTCAGACAATGTTAAAGAATGCTAGGATTAGAACAAATATAATATTCTACTATCTCTATTCTCTAATCTATCTAATCTATTCTCTAATACATACTACAGCTTCACAAAAATTAAAAATATGAATTCAGAGAGATTTTTGAGGAAACGCAAGGGGAACGTTTTTCAGCTGTGAGGTGAAAAACCTTTTCTTTTTTTGTTTTCTAAGTTTGCTAAGTCTAAAACCATGAAATTTTAAACAGAAGTTCCTTTTGTAACGAAGGTGGGCACTAAGGCCGCGTACAGATGAGCAGCACCTTGATGTTGACAGAGCCAATCTCAACTGTCGACAGAACTAACTGCAGTTGCCGCATTGGTCGGCATTTTCTGAGGACCCATGCACAGCAAACGCCGACCAATGGCGACAGCTTAGTATGAGTGCAGCGCACGCGCTGCCTTATCATTCGATTTCAAATAGACCAAGCGATCATACGCGTAAAAATGGCGTCTCCTAACGGTAACGATATTAATGTGGATTTGCTAATTGCATCAATCAAAAAATGTGATTGTATCTGGAATTATCGAGTACCTGTTTATTTTTCTATATACAGTGAAACTTGGTTAAGTGGGACCTGGATAAGTGAGAAACCTCCATAACTGGAACTCATGCTGAGGTCCCAACACTTTGGCACTGAATTACCTCTGTTAGTGGGATAAGGTAAGCCTCTATATCTGGGATTTGTTCTTTCGATTTATCATCATAGTTACCTCTATAACTGAGACAGCGAGTAAATTTTATATGCATTAACCTCTGTAACTGAGATAACATTGTTTGTTTACTCATTCTTATTCTACCCACAAATTCCACACGTAATTCCAAGTACGTAAGTACAAATTTTGAGCTTCAAATACCTTCAGTTTTAGTTTCGCTTTACTATCATTCCGATGTTTATTTGAAAAATGCCAAAACGAAAGCTACAATCGTTGTCATTACGTGTAAAACTGAAGTTAATATCCGTTTATGAAAGTGGGAAGGATTAATGGAATTATGGATATTAATGGTACCCTCTGTAAATGAGACAGATATTTATTTATACCTGTATATCTGAGACACTGGGTAAGTGGAATACCTCTATAAGTGAAACGACATTGCAGGTCCCTTGATGTCTCACTTAACCAGGTTTCACTGTAAATGTAGATATTGATTAAAATTTTTAAATATTTATGTAAAAAAAAAGAAACATAAAAACATTCAAAAATATAAAAAAATATTGTATTTCACCTATGACGGGAGCATGGTCCAAAGTACCGATGGTTAGGGCTCCAGAGACAGGAATCTCCTCACGATGCGGGCCGTATTGAGGAGTACTGCCTTTTGAATCAGGCCCTTGATCCAACTACCTAACGAGAGCCTCAATGGATGTTGGACGAGGCTCTTGGCTATCAAACCATTAGCTGATACGACAATCGGTACAATGACAACAGTCTCGTGCGCTAAGTCGAGATATTTATATTGTTATTTAGACAAAATGATATAATGGAACAACATTTTGTAAAAAAAATGTTGCTTAAATTTGTATTTTTATGTCTTTAGGGGTGATAAAAGACAAATTACAATCTATCATTGACAGGACATTAACTTTTTAACACTTCAGCGTCCCCCTCATTACTCATTATCGACCCGACAGTGTTTGTTATCATTGTCAAGCATCTTTGTTTTTGTTCATTTTAGTATCATCCAACCAATCATCAATATTATTGTATCGAACGCCGTCTGTCTTCTGACTAAAATCAAAACTGTTTTTGCTTTTCCTAGGTTTTCAGATAAACAAACTATAGGAAATATGGTGTTTTCATTTCCTTATGTTTATACGAGGTTAAATTGTATTTAATGTTTTTATATAGCAATAAAAACATATCGATAAAATATTTTGATATCAGCCTTCCTCAGACGGCCCACCGTACGGGAGTATCCACCGTTTTTTGAGTGGGTAATAATCAAAAAATTACCTCTCCCGCTTTGATCCCGGTCAGACTTTTACTGACATTAACCGACCCATGTTTTTCTTTGTTGAAACTGACAAGGCTAGAGACTGACTTCAAGGCTAGAGTAAATAGGCTCATAATAAACCAATTCAAATCTTTACAAGCAAGCATTTATTTCAAGTAAATCAATTACAGGCACTTTTGAATGATCAAGGGGCCCGTCAACCCTGGTCGGGAGACAACATCAAACTCCCTGCCACTGTAGGCGCGGGTTAACACCAGCCCAATAATCGGCGAACACATTTTTGTCAAATGCTTGCGACTAGTTTGGATCGTTTTGGTCCGTTCGGGCCAAACGATACCAACTAGTCCCAATGAATATGCTGCCGTATGCGCAATTCTGTAATATGAAATACCGCTGATTTATTTTCTGCTAACTTTAATTTATATTTATTATGTTCTAAAATTTCTACTACTTTATATGAACCTTTGCTGCCTGGAACTGACTTATTATGGACTCCTTCTAATGATATACAAATTTCAGATCCTACTCCTAAGGTTTTAGGTTCCTTATTTCTATTGTTGTGTTTAATTCTATTTATTTTACATATATGTGATTCCTTTGCTACCTGATCTAAGCAACTTTAAGTTTCTGATGATAATAAAGGCATAATGATCTCTGCCTTTGACTGAAGGTGAAGGAAAACATCTTGAGGAAACCTGGACTTTGTAAGTCTGAAATTGCCAACCCGCATTGAGCAAGCGTGGTGATTACGCTCAATCCTTCTCTGTATGAGAGGAGACCTGTGCCCAGCAGTGGGATGATAAAAAGGTTGCTGATGATGATGATCTCTGCTAGAAAGTGTAGACCATTGGGTTTCTTATCTGCTATCGTATGTCTTGTTTGGTTATACTCTATTACTGCTAGTTTAATATTCTTACTAGTACTACATTTTAATCTTTCTATTAGTGTTGAATGAAATCTTTCTATGTCTGTTTGTGATTCATGGTGGCGTGATGTACCATATCTCACTTCGACTCCTAAGACACCTTCTGCAACGAATAGATTTCCATTGTCCAATGTAAGTCGCTTGGGTAACCCTTCTATTGCAACGATTTCGTTTAATGCATTTGTCAGTGTTGTTAATGTTTGCATAATTGTTTAATGCATTTGTCGGCATGTGTTTTACGAAAGCCTATTTGCTGAAGCAATCTATACCTGTGAGGTATTAATTATTATGGAAGCTAAAAATGTCAATTTGCCATTTTTTCATTGGACGGGTTCTGTAATTAATTCTGTTTCATCTAAGGTTTCCACTGCTTTTAGGCTTCCTATCATATTTTTGAGTTTGACATACCTTACAAGCTGCTATGAATTAGGTTTCAGATATTTTCTTTACTTATTGCCGGTTGATCTATATGTCTTTCGAATTTCTCATGATATTTTTTATTATTTTTAATCGTTGTTCTTCGTCATCTATTTCTATCTTTATGTCTTTAAACCAAACGATTTTTAGCTCATCAGTATTAAAGTTTTTTTCCTATAAACTTCTCTAAGTTGTTCGCCTAATTGTTGGTCTTCACATACTATTGCGCACACTTAGGGTAGTCGTGATGTGTGTGTGAGTGCTCACTTGACCACTCTTAGGGTAGTCGTAATGATCTTACTAACTGTTCAGTGGTTCTTTATATTCGGGCTCGAACTTTGGCTCATTCGTGCTGATTTTTCCGTTCGCGATGACGCTATGTGCCGTGATTCCAATTGGTCAGCAATAAGCGGGGGTGAAATTAGAGGGTTTACAATATCGTCAGGCTTATCTGAATGTGGGTGCGCTGTCGAGGTGTTGACTCACGCAATGTGCTGTAGTTCTAGTTGGTTAGTGATAAGCGAGGGTGACATCAGAAGGTTTTCAATGTTGTCTGGCTTATCGGGTGCATAAAACTTGGAATGTGGATGAGCTGTCGAGGTCGAGTCCCTGGAGCACATGCAAGAGAGGTCATTTGATGATTTCCCATACGAAACAGAGGTCCGTCAGTTAGAAAGATAAAGTTAGGTTATCCATTTCAAAGTATCTATGGAGAAGCATGGGCTAGAAATTCAATTGACTGAACACCCTTTTAAATGCAATGTTGCAGATTTTTTGGCCCGGTCTGCAGTGCCAAATGATTCTAACCAGAACAAGCGTGCACCGCGGCTATCATTTATTAAAAAATCTGACAACTTTAACAAGCACGAACACACTAGCTTCAAGAGAGCTAGTGTTCAGAAACAGAAAAGTAGAAGATATTCACCTATTAGCGAACAAGCAATCGTTTTGTAGCAAAAAGCACATTTTTGAAGCATATAGCACAGAAATAATACAACTCTGGTAATAATACTGCATGGCATATAAATTGGATTTTGATTCTAATCAATAAAACTTTAAAAAACTAAATTTAATTTGAAGCATAACACTTATCGGTAGCGAATTTGTGACAAAAGGTTTGATTAATATATAGAATTTCTGTTTTAAGTGCTTATTCCCTTTCTAATAAGTTTCAACTTTATACATTATAAATTAAAATTTGAACAATTTCACTCACAGTACAACAATTACAATTAATGTTACGGTTTAAATTGGAAATTAAATTAACTGAGTTATAATATTAAATTTAAAATAAATAAACTCCTGGAACTCGGTAAGGCGAAATCAATAATAATTTAAGAATTTTTAACGAGAACTCTTTCTGGTTCGTGACAGGATTTATTTAGTTTACTACATGTCCTGGCGTACGACAGGAAACGACTGTTTTTGTTTTCACAACTAAATTTTTACGAGTCATACTAACTAGATAACTTTACAGTAAGTTTTAAACCAACATCTGTATTCCAATAATAATAAATCTGTTTTTTGTTTGAAATCGGTTACCTCTGGAAATACCAGTAGGATTGTTTTTTATTTTCATTTGTTAGCCAGATTCTTAAGATAGTGACGACCCTTAGATGCCAAGCAAAAATAAATTTAATTTCAAGTTCAACATACTAAAACTTACCCAGGTGACATAAAGAACTGTTCAAAACAGCGGAAGAAGTATGTTTACGAAGTCGGCGTGACCTACATAATTACAAGTACTAGATGAGCTGCCTACAAGTGCTAAATACAATAAAAATTGTGTGGCAATGTGTGTACGTATATTTAACAAATTACCAAATACACTGAAAGTACTAAATGGCAAACTATTTAAAATTAAATTATAAAGAGTGATGCCGACAATACGACAATAAATTAAACATAGTGTACCTCAACACATTCTCAGTCTATCCATAAAAAATCATATAAATAGGTCCATTAGTAGTAGTCACAGGAAATTATTTTTCATTTATCACATTTTCTACATGATGTACATGTTGATAAGGAAGCGCTTACAAGTTAATGACCGCTGCATCCTGCGTTACCAAACTTTAATAATAATGGCGCGAAAATAGTAAGTTGATACAGGATCGCGCTGTTGCCAATCAGAGGTCAGTGAACCAATATTTTTAAAGGATGTTCTATTCCGTTTGCAATTTTATGCGATATAGTTTGTTTGAAATTTTCATTTTTTTATTTTTGATGGTTGGTTTTTTTTTATGGTTTAGGATTATTCCTATGAACCAGCATTGTTCGTCTTTTCATTTATTGTCGTATTGTCAGCACCACTCTGTATAACTGGCTAAATGAAAATGTTTTCTATACTGTTAAGGAATTTTTGGTCCACCAACTGTCACATTGACAACTTAATTTTGAATGCTTAATTTTTAAGCAAAACATGTTTGCACTCATTGTAAAACTTTTGTTTTTCACAAATAAATATTATTATTAGAAAGCTGGTAAGACGTTAAGTAAAAACGAAGGTATACCACGGACAGGTGTTCAGGTGTTGAGACGTGACGTGGAACATGAATTTTCCCTTCAAGTCTGGAGGCTTTTATTTAATATAAAGTTTTTACTTCTTTTCACTTCAAATGTTTTTTTTTTGCTTTCCTGGTATATTGACGTGGCTAGCTGGCATATGGTGGATAGTTTCATTTAATGTTCTATTTTAGTGTTGTATAAAGTTATGTATTTTTTTTTTATCAAACGACAGTGCTGTCTTACTGGGAGGTTCGTTCCAACACTTCTTCTTCCCAGAGTGAAAGCTCTAAGAAGTGGCGAAGGGCGGGCGTCTTGGGGGACTATCTTATGTAATATTGACTTTCAAAAAGTGTTCAGTTCTTAGCCTAATTTGAATAAATGACTTTTGGTATTGTTTTTTTTTAATAAACATATACTAATGCTTGACCGCAATCCCTCGTGATGGTAAGCAGTGATACAGTCGTTGGTGGTAAAGCGCGCTAGTTTGTTAAGAGCCTTTTCACCCAAAAACCTGAGCAAATAGGAAGAAAATCCGTATTTAAGTGAGGTGATGCAATCTTAAACCCAACCACACGACTACCGATGCTGCGCCAGAGGGAGATTTATCTCGAGATCCTCCACGACAATATTTGGCGCACATACCAGGCACATATCACACACTGCTCAGCACAATTGCTCAGACCCGTCCTCCGTACGGCTTCACCAGACATCATGCCGGAACACGACAAATCGCTTAGCAGCAAGACTTTGGCTAGTAGGTGATATTTTCTGCCGGTAGTCAATATTATGGCCTACCACCGAGAATGGATTTCAAATCTTAACTTTGGATGATTATGCAAAACTTCAAATTCGGGGCCAAAGCGTGGAATTCCATATATTTTTTTCATTTTTGATATTACCGTAATTCAAAGTATCCATATTAGACCATCATTTTTTCTTCATAAATATTGCAAGATTTTAAGTTATTGCTATAAAACAAGCTCAAATCTCATTCGTATGACTGTCTCCAAATTGAAATTCTGTTAAATCATCTTTTTTATTTAAAAAATCTGTAATGGAAATTGGAATGTTATCTTTTTATTTTATAAAATAACTATATGAGAACATTAATAAAACACTAAGATATGTTTACAAACAAAGGAAGTACACGATGTACAGGCTTTTAGAAAAAGGACGTTTTTGATAGGTACTTCATTTGTGTTATCGTCATTTACTCCCCTACACGAGCTATACTACGCCATTTTGCCGCGCTCAGCCTCCCGCGGAACGCTCGGGTGTTCAGGTGACCACGAACTACTTTAGTGTGTCAACGTTTAAGTCATTATTAAAAAAAAAAAAAAAAAAAACCTATATCAGGCCCAATATTGTGAATCAGTTATTCGTTATTTTATTTTTGTCGTATTAGTTTAGGTAAGTGTCCAGTGCATACTTTGATTTCAATGTTAGGTTTCAATGTTCTAAAAAGTTCTGTTTGGCTGATATATTAAATAACTTCCAAAATTCTCATTAGTGTCCCTTTCATTCGTGTCGTTCCACATAGTACACGAATGATACAAAAAGACGCACAACTGATAAATTTGAAAGACTTGTGTTTTTTTTTTTTAATGACTTTCGTCAGTTATATTGGGTAAAATATATTTGATCGATGATTATGTTAAATGTTTTATATTTTATTGACATTTCTATTACATTCATTACAAAAAACTGTCAAGTTTATTTTCCAAAACAGTAACCAAGTATCTCAATTGTATTTCACAAAATATCATTTGGCTAATTATGTGACTCATTTGTGTCATTGAAATTATTGTAATTTAGCGAAATATTGCAATATATGAGTGGTTGATTTGATTATTATAATGAATTTCTTATTTGGAATTTACCCAAATTTTGGCGCAGCATAGTTGGTCGTGTTGTTGGGTTTAACATTGCATCACCTCGCTCAACTGCCGTCTTCCTTCCTATTCGCTCAGTTTTTCTGAGTGAATAGGCTGTTAATAAACTAGCGCGCTTTACCATCAACGATCGCATCACTGCTTACCATCAGGCGGGATTGCGGTCAAGAGCTAGTTTATAATTTAAAAAAAAAAAATATATATGAAAAATATAAAAAAAAATTTAATTCATGAAATTGCTGCATTTTTGGCCAAAAATTTGAAAACGACCCAATTAACAGTTATAGTATAATTCTCCTAAAATTATAAATGAGATAGTTTGTTAAGATGTATCAATGTATGTGTTACTCTCTTACGCAAAAACTACTAAACGGATTTGTATTAAATTTGGCAAACTGAAGGTTTTCCAGGAACCAGGATTCAAAATATAGAATTTAATCAGTATAAAAAACTTTTTACCAGTATTCTTAAGGCATCAAACTTTCAACAGTTTGGAGTCAATTTCGGAGTGCTGCTAGTCCGTCCTTCTATAATCCCCAAAGTTAATCGAACGAATTTCAATTAAATTTAACATACAGGTACTTTGCAACTAGCATTAAAACATATAATAATTTTAACTTGATATTTCTATAGGACTGAGACTTGCTATCTTGGGGTGAAACCGCAAGCCGCTGCCAGGTAAGTTGCATTTGCGAAGCTTCACACGATGAACGTTATTTCTTTAATACGGTATCACGGTTTCAATGGAAAAATTCGAATGAAGAATATTCCATTGCAGAAAACCTGTCATTTAGTTTTTTTTAGTTTATTAAGAGTCTATTCACTCAGAATAACTGAGCGAATAGGAAAGAAGACGGCAGTTGAGCGAGGAGATGCAATGTTAAACCCAACAACACAACCAACGATGCTGCGCCAAAGGGAGATTGATCTGAAGACCCTTCACGACCAAACTCCCAACACAACAACATTAGGCGCATCGTACCCGGCACACATACACAACTGCTCAGACTCGTCCTACGTACGGCTTCACCAAACATCATGCCAGAACACGACAAATCGCTTGGCGGCAAGACTTTGTCTGGTGGGTGGTAACTTCTACCGGCGGCCGATGTTATGGCCTGCCACCGAGAAAAATAGTTTCTCTGTATCTCTAGATTGCTGAGACTCTTCTCGTCAAGAGTTTATTTAGAACCAACTCAGTAAACACAGGAGGATGTATATACTAGTTGTGATTGTTTGCTGCACCGGGTGACATCTTTACATAGGCACCGGCTGTCGCTGAAAACCAGCGCTGGACTCTGTTTTGCATAGGGTCGCAGCATAATGCTGAGCGATAGCCGTTATGCGTGGATGTGACGCATGTCAACTATTTTCACTCAACTGTTTTTGTAAACTTTTACGTCATGTTTACCGCAAATAAACGTTTTTTTTTTCTTTTATTTCTTTCTTTATATCTATGTATTGTATGTATAATACAGTGAAGCTTGGTTAATTGAGACCTGGATAAGTGAGAAACATCCATAACTGGAACTCATACTGAGGTCCCAACACTTTGGCACTGAATTACCTCTGTTAGTGGAACGAGGTAAGCCTCTATATCTGGGATTTGTTCTTTCGATTTATCATCATAGTTACCTCTATAACTGAGACAGCGAGTAAATTTTATATGTTTTAACCTCTGTAACTGAGATAACATTGAAAAATGTCAAAGGAACCTCTGTAAATGAGACAGATATTTATTTATACCTGTATATCTGAGACACTGGGTAAGTGGAATACCTCTATAAGTGAAACGACATTGCAGGTCCCTTGATGTCTCACTTAACCAGGTTTCACGGTATTTATACCAACGGTAGTCCCATTTAATGTCCAGGAAAATCATTGGCCATTCTAAGGTTGCCTGGAAGAGATTGTATTAGCGATAAGGTTGCCTATTATATATTTTATAGTAATAAATGTATATTTTATGTAATGTAGATATTTTTTGTACAATAAAGTATATTATATAAATAATTTGTTTGTTTATAATTAAAAGTAGTGATGCAATCGTTGATGGTAAAGCGCGCTAGTTTATTAAGAGCCTATTACTCAAAAAATCTGAGTGAATAGGAAGGAAGACGGCAGTTGATCGATAGCGATACAATGTTAAACCCAACAACATGACTAACGATGCTGCACCAAAGGGAGATTGATCTGAAGACCCTCCACGACCAAACTCCCGACACAACAACATTTGGCGCATCGTACCCGGTACACCTCGCAACACAACTGCTCAGACCCGTTGTATATTTATTATATGTATTTATTGTTCGGGTGCACTCAATAAGCAGGGAGCCAAAATCTTTATTCATACTTTTTTTTTTCATTTATAGGTACTTAATGTAGGCTATTTTACGCCGCGCGTGTTTGTGGGTATGACGTTGACTCCTGATGTGAACTCTATTAAATCAGCTGATAGGATAGTTTTCGAGTTTTGTTCACATTGCGCTTTTTTGTGTAATTAGCGAATTAAATATTTTTTACTTTAAAATCTTATTGAGATATAAAAGTATAGCAATTATGAACGGTTTAAAGTGAAAAAACTGCATATTATTATTTTTTATCAGGAAAAAACCGACGATAAATTCCACCTGTGGGGGGTTCAGGATCATATACTGGATCCATGGTACTCGTTTGTGCGTCGATGTCAGATACACCCTTTATTAAAAAAGCACGTTTCTCAAACATATCTTATGTATTCTTCTTTTATATTCTACTAATATTATAAATGCGAAAGTTTGTAAATATGGATGGATGTTATGTTGGATGTATTCTCTTTCACGCAAAAACTACTAGATGGATTTAGATGAAATTTGGCACATAGATAGTTATAATCCTTACATAGATAGTTGTTTCCTCGGTGGTAGCCCATAAGATCGACTGCCGGCAGAAGTTACCACCCACCAGACAATGTCTTGCCGTCAAGCGATTCGTCGTGTTCCGGCGTGATGTCTGGTGAAGCCGTACGGAGGACGGGTCTGAGCAGTTGTGTTGTGAAGCTTGCCGGGCACGATGCGCCAAATGATGTTGTGTCGGGAGTTTGATCATTGTCCGTCCAGATCAATTCCAATCCATCCTATCAATTCCACCAGATACTTCTGGCGTAGCATCATTGGCCGTGTTGTTGGGTTTATAAATTTGCATCACCTCGCTCAACTGCCGTCTTTCTTCCTATTCACTAAGTTTTTTATGTGAATGGGTTTAATAAACTAGCGCGCTTTACCATCAAGGATTGCAACACTGCATACCATCAGGCGCAGGCGGATTGCAGTCAAGCGCTAGTTTATAATTATTAAAATGAATATATATATATAACCTGAAATAACACATAGGATACATTTTATATCAATATTCCGATATTCGATCCTTAAGCGGGGTTTTTTTTTGGCACAAAACCCGCCACACATTTTCCCACCCACTGCAACTCCTGAAAGCCAGAATCAGAATCAACAGTGTCAATCAGACCGCCAGAAAAACGCCGAGCAATGAAGCTCGACGAGTCCCGGAGAAACAATTCAACTGTCTTGGGTCCCACAACGAAATTAAACAGAAAAGAAAAGCGGAGGAGTAAAAAAAAAGACTAGTCTATTATAAACATTTATTATGTGTTGCTAAAATGGTAACAGAAATATACTACACTAGTGAAAATTTCAACTGTCAACCTTTTAAGTACGGTCTATGACAGACAGCACGTTGGCAGACATACGGACGGCCGGGCCGCTGAGGGTAAATAGGGTCCTTTGTGTACGAACTCCTAAAAAACTAAGTCTACAAATACAAAAATATTTATAATTGTTAGTGAAGCCAATTCTACTGCCAGAGCCACGCGTTGTTCGAAAGAGATATCGTCGCCCTGGCATACCAGATAATATATATTTTTTATAAGTTAGTAGCTTTCCATATATTCGTGTAGAATATTTTTCAATAAAAGGGAGCCTATGTCCTTTCTCAGTGTCTAAAGATTATCTGTGCTAAATTTCATCAAAATCGGAAAAAGTTGAGAAGTTTAAGCGGGAAAGCGTAACAGACAGACAGGGTTACTTTCACATTTATAATATTAGTATTGGTAAACTAGCGCTTAACTGTTATCCCGCCCGATGGTAAACTGTGATGCAATCGTTGACGGTTAAGCGCGCTAATTTATTAAGAGCCTATTCACTCTAGCCTTGAAGACGCCTAAATTGTGGTCAGACGGAAACACCGCCGCTGGCAAATTGTACGCGTAATAAACGACGAGGCGAAACGGTTCGTCTGGATCGTAGTGGTGTCAACAACGTAAGGGTGGTTACTCACCATACGACCGGTCGTACGGTGATGGATGGGGGAATTAAGTTATGCAACTCCCGCGCACACTCTCCAAAATGCATCCTATAGAACACAGATAGGCTGGCTACTTTTCTACCACTAATACTGCATTAGCGTTGTCAATTAGAATCTTAGCACGCCTCTCCACCGAATCCAAAGTTGCCAGATGGTATTTTGCAGCACCAGCCCAGATTTGGATGTAGTACTCCAGACACGAACGGACCTGTGCTTTGCACATTAGAAGCTGTCGGAACATTGCAATAATGCAGTTTCCTGGCAGCCACCTTGGCTTTGAATTCAACGAACCGCCTAAAGTTTGGGTTAGAGGAAATCTGAACTCCTAAAAGCTAAAGGCTAAGAACATATTCCGAAAAGTAACAGTCAAGGTGAACGGCCTTCTTTTAGTGGTGAGTAGACACGCTTGTGTTTTAGCGGCGTTGAATGCTACAACATTGGCTTTGCTCTACTCGGAGACTGCCTGTAGTGCGAAAAAAATCTAAAAAAAAAACTCTTAATAAACTTTGCCATCAAAGACTGCATCATACCATCAATACTAGTGCTTGACTGCAATCCCGCTTTATTAATTATAAAAAAAGAATAACATCTTACTCCATATTCACTTAACCTAATTTACACTTTAAAATGATTACACAATCGCACTACTGCTCTAAAAATAGACCTTGTTCTGTAATAACTGGGTTTGTGTTGATTTTTCTTTCTTTCTTTTATGGCTTCGCACGGTTTGTGCATTTAGCCAATGTCACGTTTGTAATGAATTGTTCATGTCGAAAAAGGCGGCTGCGTGATCCGTCTTACGATGGAGGTTTGAGACAAAGTCATGATGTGGCCACTATGCTGCGATATTTCACTGTTCTTTATGAATT
The DNA here is from genome assembly GCA_037179545.1 of Sesamia inferens. NCBI lineage: Eukaryota > Metazoa > Arthropoda > Insecta > Lepidoptera > Noctuidae > Sesamia > Sesamia inferens. The sequence goes on along the minus strand of CM073929.1, from coordinate 7,538,006 downwards.
ATTTACTGAATGCACTTTTTACTACATAAATCACGCACTTTTATTTAGTAAACAACACTATAAATAATTTTAAAAGTCCAATGTAAAATGAGCGTGACACTCAGCTTGACTTTCCCACTAAAACACCTAGAATTTGATTTATGAGAGTATATTGTTCATAAAAGCCCATTCCACACTAACCATACAAAGTCTGTCGTTGAAAAATCGACAGGTGCATGTGATAGCATTCTACCATCGCTGTTTGCTTATTTATCGTGCCCCCTCCGTGGAAGGTGGAAAAAGACAAGCACTTATCGCAGGGACCTTTTCACGCCAATTATACCAAGGATTCTGTTGGATTCCGTTTACAATTTACTGTGATGTCGGTCGGAGTTCAAACGGGGACACCTCGATATAGCTATCGTGTCAGCCTACTCGAAATATGAAAGGGTTTTCCAGTTTTATTTTTTTGTCCAGCTTCAGCAATCCGTTGAATGAGATATTTTTGTGATTTTTTAATTTTTTTTTACTGTGTTTTGTTTCTGCAAATATATTAAAACCATTATAAATGATTTTATTATATATTTATTATTTTTTACTCCAATCTCATTGGAACCTATATTATATGTTCCTAGGTGTCCGAGTGCACACCTGTTGTTCCGAGATATAGCCAAACGTCTAATTGACTCTTCACGTGACCAAAGAATCAGCATCGCCATACAACGTGGCAATGCTGCCAGCCTTTTGGGCACGTTTCCTGTTGACAGCGATGCGGATGAATTTTTTGATGCGCTCTAGTTATTTCCATTCCTCTTTTATATACTTGTACATAATTGTATTTTTTTAACTTTTTAAATTATATAAATATTAGCCACTAAATTAATTGTGTATTATAAATAATTGAAAAATACTTGTTCGTCTAAAGTAATTCATAGATACAGCCTATGCATTATGTAAAAATACAACCATGAAAAATTACGTGAAGTGAGTTCAGAGTGAGTTATCAATCCCTTAGTGTAGTAACACATCAGCAGAACGTACGGCGCCGAAAGCTCAGCGGCTGAAATATCAGTCGCAATATTCAGTTGTTATGACAAACCAAACGGTCAAAACGCGGTGTCTTGTTCAACGCGCTATGCGACGGAAAGTTACGTGACGTCATCGTCAGTCTGTCTGTGTCGACTTTATGGTGTGCGGTTTTTGTGACGTACCTGAATTGTCCAGAAAAATGGATTTAATTAGAATATTAGCTATTATAGAGGGCTTAGAAGACTTTGCCGCTCTTCATTATCGCCACGCACGCGATGCACAACACACGCCGAACGTTTAGCTACGCCCGCCGAACTTTCGGTCGCGCAACACATCGCGTGATGTGTCGCTTGGTATGCAAAATACATTAAATGCGTATTATTATTTCTTTTTTTAATAATTATAAACTAGCGCTTGACCGCAATCCCGCCTGATGGTAAGCAGTGATGCGATCGTTGATGATAAAGCGCGCTAGTTTATTAAGAGCCTATTCACTCAGAAAAACTGAGCGAATAGGAAGGAAGACGGCAATTGAGCGAGGTGATGCAATGTTAAACACACGACCAACGATGCTGCGCCAAAGGGAGATTGATCTGAAGACCCTCCACGACCAAACTCCCAACACAACAACATTAGGCGCACCGTGCCCGGCACACATCGCAACACAACTGCTCAGACCCGTCCTTCGTACGGCTTCACCAGACATCATGCCGGAACACTACAAATCGCTTGTTTTAGCTAAAAATCCGCCCGAAGGAAGGTAGGCATTACGCCGAACGCGGCGTAATTGCGGCTGATGTGTCCTAGAGTATTTGAAATACACGAGCGTATTTAGCCGAACTTTCGTCGCCGTACGGTCCGCAAATGTGTCGCGACACTTAACATCAGTTGAAATGCCAACTCACTTCACTTAGTTTTCTCTATCAGTAGCAATGGGTTTCATTTTGACAGTTCAACAACATTTATTGCGTTATTTACGTTGTTAAGTAGACACATTTTCCGACCATATGGAGTAATGGAATAGCAATTGGTTTTAAAATGATTCCAATTGATAGAAATACTGTGTTACGAAATTATGGTGCAGGTTGAACTCAATGGTATTTAAAAAAACAACTTTTTTGTACAAAAGTTGAAATGTGCAAAAAATTTTATAAATAAAAATATAAACCTTATCTTTTAAACTAATATACCCCTTGCAAATGTACCTTAAAAGATAGAGAAAATACGTATCTGCCGTTTTTCTCTGTCTCCTATAAAGAATTTAATCTTATTCTCGCATATTAAACGACGATTGTGAAAATATTAATGTATTAAATTTTTGCCAAGTGTTCGTTTCCACAGTCAAATCGACAATACCTAAATTTTATTAAAAAATGTCAACAAATGTCATACAAAGTATTTTTATCTAAACCCTGATTCGGTACAATTAAATAATCGACCATAATTTTTATAATAATTACTATTTAAATTTGCCTTTTAATTTAATACAATTCCATTGTATTCAAGGTTATATAATAGACAGATTATTATCAAAAATACCCATCATCATCATCTTAGCCCAGTCGCATCCGAAGCTTTTTCACCTTTGGAGTCGCTTTACCATTCTAACTGCTGATTTTGACTAAACTTCGGTAATTTCCGTGAAGCGACTACCATCTGACCTCCACGACCCGAAGGCGACATGGAAGCATTGCCCATATCTTAGCTAATTAAGCTAACACTTAGGTAGCAACAACAATGACGGTTAGCAGTTTACATCAGCAATTTGTGTTTGTATGCCACCCAATAAAACCAGAATCTTCCACACCTTCACTTATAACAAAAAAGGCAGCCTAATAATAAAAAATAATTTTAATTTTACCCACTGATTTTCTGTACCCAAAACTGATTTTTGTTTTTTTCCTAAAATGTATACCCACAATTTTTTTTTATAAAAAATATATCCTGTATTTTCTGCGGTAGGTACCCTTATCAATACAGCTGTCCTACATATCCAAATTGGGGAGCAAATTACAAAATTGAGATTGACGCTGAACAGTCCCGCCATTTTTAATTAGAGTCATCAATGAAGTGACGTGTGACATCCGAATCGTGTTGCCTTCGAAAAACATTAATTTTGGTACCAAAAATATTCATGACGGGCTAATTAGAGGCGAGATTGGGCTAATTATGTATGTTCAAAAGTACTGTTAACACGGCATGAACCAAAAATCACAGAATTTTTTTTCATCAACCTTTTTATCGTCCCACTGCTGGACACAGGTCTCCTCTCATACAGAGAAGAATTGAGCGTTATCACCACGCTTGCTCAATGCGGGTTGCGATTTCAGACTTAAAGTCCAGGTGTCCTCAAGATGTTTTCCTTCACCTTGTTAGCAGCCATTGGTGTCCAAGATATACACAGAAAGTGCATAGAATTTTAGATAAGTTACATTGGTACTTGACTTTTTACAGTTATATTGCAAATTAAAAATAAATTAACCTCCCATTTCCTCTATTCCATGACCAACCGACTAAAAACTCTTTACGAAGCAAATCAAACGTCAACTAGGAAGCTTTGCCACTTGCTCTTTCATTCACACCAACCACATTTCGTTACACCCGTCGTGAAAATCCGAACTCTGTTCCACAAATTCAAGAGAGAAACATTCGTTAATCAAGTGTATTGTTAAAATAACTGTTAAGCTTATTTGGCGATAAATTAACGGCTCAGACGTGTTGCTGTCAGTCTCTTGTCTTGTCAAGCCTGAAATGCTGGAAATAGAAGCCCATTGTGCACTGTTATACAAATAGGTTTATAGCACCATCAATTATTCGGAGTGGCATTGCGTTCTTTCGTTTTCGGGTAGAATAACTCGAATATTCTTAGGATGTTTATAATTTTGATGCCTGACATTGTCTACCAAGGTATTTGAGAGTATATATTTATTTACACATGGTATTTTTTTTTATTTTCTCTTTATTTATTTAGGGACTTTTGTATATAAATACATGGCAGTCCCATTTTACCTTATAATATTATCTTAAGCTATCACACTAAGTGACACAACATAATTCTTATATCTATTTGACAAAACGAAGACTTACGAAAGTATACAAATTCTTGGCCGCATAAGATAAAGGTGCAGATATTTTTTATTATTTTTGTATTTTTTTTTATATCCCGTAACCTACAGTTACGGGATATAATGGTATAAATATATTAAAGGGTTCAACTGATTTTGAGTATTATTACGTTGGTGGAATAACAAATTATCATTAAGGAAAGGTTTGGCTAGAACTCTTCTTTAAGGAACTCGTCTTCCAGGTCATTATCATCATTATGAACCTTTTTATCGTCCCACTGCTGGGCACAGGTCTCCTCTCATACAGAGAAGGATTGAGCGTAGTCGTGGTGGCCTAGTGGTTAAAACACCAGCCTCTCAAGTATGAGTGCGCGGGTTCGATTACAGGTCAGGCAAGTACCAATGTAACTTTTCTAAAGTTATATGTAATTTCTAAGTATATCTTGGACACCAATGACTGAAGGTGAAGGAAAACATCTTGAGGAAACCTGGACTTTAAGTGTGAAATCGCCAACCCGCATTGAGCAAGCGTGGTGATCTTCCAAGTAATCGAAAAGAATCCAGAAACCCGAAGTGTGACCAAACAAAAACCCTCATCCGTAAACATTTAAACATATCGAATCAGATGCCATGTCTAGACAGTCTAATCCACCCTTAAAAAAACCAAAATAAGAAAACGAAAGCAAAGCCAACGCATTGAATCCTAAAGGAGGTAACCACAAATTGACAACAAGGAGTCTTTTCGGCTTCACTGTGGACCCTAAACGTTCGCCCTACTCAATGAGGGTCAAGGCATCTTTATGTCCATAAAATGTGTAAACATTGCTTTACAAATATACAAAGAATGGGTGATACTATTTCTGGAGATTTTGTGTTTGATATTTTATGTTTTCGAAAGAGATAAGTTGTCATTTATATCAATTGTTCACGCTTTATTCAGGTTAGCAGGGAATTCGATTACTAGTCTGTTAACATGAATTCAGTATTTGTATACAGAAATCTGAAGCTCGCTGCCTTGAATGTTTCATCGGTTATTAAATAAAAACTTGGTGTCCAGAAAACATGTTTTAACTGCGTGGTCGGGGTGCGACTAATGTATATCTTCTGGGCCTCCGACTCTTTGTACTGGAAGGAACAGTAGGGCTTTATTCTCAGTCAGTATTTTCTCAGACTGAGGGTATTCATGAGAATGTTCCCAGAATAAAATATTTAAGTTATAAGTTTTCTTATAACTGGCCCTACAGAATATAAAAACCCAGGGAACCAGAGAGGGTGGGAATTGCATGATTTAATTCCCCCATCTCCGTTCCACCATCGGACGACCCGTCGTACGGCGAGTTTCCACCCTTATGTTGTTAACACCTCTACGACCCGGACGAAGCGTTTCGCCTCCTCCTTTATACCGCATACATCGAGGGACTGGAAAAATCTGCCAGCGGCGGTGTTTCCGTCGGACTACAATTTGAGTGTCTTCAAGGCTAGAGTGAATAGGCTCTTAATAAACTAGTGCGCTTTACCATCAACGATTGCGTCACTGCTTACCATCACTCGGGATTGCGGTCAAGCGCTGGTTTATAAATTAAAAAAAAAAAAGAAAGATGCTGTTGACTTTATGGTTTCAGTTTGCACTTTGTTATCTGTTTCATTTTCATAAGATTCATAATCATTGTTATCATTTCAGCCGAAAGACGTCCACTGCTGGGCATAGGCCTAAGTATTTCATAAGATAAATACCCTACCCTAGAAATACCCTATTGATGAAAGGAAATCTGTCTGCGACACTCAAGCGAGAAATTATGGGTTCTTTCCGTTCTGACAATAGATTCCGGACCTGTAGGGTAATTGCGTAAAACATTATCAGTTGCAATGGGTTTCATTTTGAAAATAAAACAAGCAATGCGTTACTTACGTTTTCGAGCAGACACATTTTCGAACAAATGAAGCAGTGGATTGGCATTTTGCTTCGAAATGATTCCAAGTAATAGTACGTTACGCAGTTACGTTGCTGTTCTTTGACAAAAGTCCAAACTCAAGGTTTGTGCAATAGAGCAAAGTTTTCTACACGCTTAGTAGACAGGCCATAATAGGGTATTTGACTAAAAAAAACTAACTAGTCCGTCAGTCAGATTTCCAAGAAATACTAGACACGTATTTTTTCTTTTTTCATATAAACAAAAAATGAAGACGACACAGTGCGTTGAAAACTCGTGTGACGTCACTGCACGCTACACTTTTTAGCGAGCAGTGACGTCACCAGCCACCGCTCCTGATCTTTGATGACTATTATATTTGTCATTTTTTATTGATTTGATAAAAAAAAAATATACGTATCCAATATTTTTCTATAATCTGAATGACGGACTAAATAGAATAATTTTTTTTTACCCAGGAAACAACACACTACACTCCAAAACACAAACAATTCATACAAAAAATAATAATCTTGTTATTAACGTTGCTCAAAAAGCAGCTAAGCTGAAGTGAGAGTTGACTATCGTTGTCTGTCGCAGGCCCAATATGTGAGTTATGGGCCAGAAAACAAATGTATTTAAATAAATAGTAATATTATTTAAGTAAATGAAACTTAGGTTCGTCTTTATTTGACTTCTTAGTGTATTTTACACATGTTTTACGCAAGTGAACAGTGATAATTCTTCTTCGTGATGTCATCGTTCAAAAATAACATTTATTTGGTGAAAGAGCCAGAATTGAAAAACCAAGTTAACAAATCCTACTTTTATAGGTTATGAGACCCTACATTATTACCATATTACTTTTTCCCTTTACCATATCTCAGAATCTACCACAAAACGTCAGTTTTTCCATGTTGTGCGTCAATTTCAAAATATATTATACTTACCCCTGTTCCCTAACGAGTATCATTTTTCCTGATGCATAAAACTCTTAAGTAAATGATATAACGAAGTACCCAGTATAACTTGGCATGCGGCTAAAGGTGGAACTATACAGAAAAGTACAGAATTTGACAGCTGTCAAATCCAATAGCGCCGACCGATATGAGGTGTCAAGATACTTTGGTAAATGTAAAAATATCAAAATACAGGTTTCAAATGAGCCATTTTATTAGTAAAATGTATGAATTTAAAAACGATAAAATGGGCGAAATTGCTTTAAGAAAGAATCTATTAGCAGTTAGGGTAGCTCGGGGAAGCTACAGTATGGGTTGCCCAGCTAGGGTGGCCATGTTAAATGGGTGTCATTACATCGACTTCGTTTCTAACTGCAATATATTTTTACTGTTCGCTGTTTAAAGCATAATGAAAGTGAGAAAGGGATACAATAGGGCTTTATGTATCTGTAGGTAATCAAGAAACCCATTCTGGACCAAAATAAGTTAAGGGGCGTGTGGTTAATAAAACAGCCGCGCGGGTTGATCGACATTAACGCTACACTTGATGCTGTTGGTTTGTGGATAGATCACCATCATTAAATACCGAGACTCCTCTGTGTGTCGGAATGCTCGTTAAGCCTTTGATTCCAGCTGTAATTCGTAGATGTTCGACAGTAAGGGTAGTAGGTGACCCGTGTGGTACCGGGCTTAGAATAGTACCATCTCAAATCTTCCTGTGGGTGTCGTAAGAGGCAAATAAGGGAACTCTGACCGTGGAAGCGGGTAACAGCGCTTCTCCTGTGGAATTACAAATTACTGCGATCCCCAACCCGCTTGCCGAGCGTAATAAATAATGTAATAAAAGCCTTGGGGGAACCTGGGGCCTTTGTCCAGCAGTGGACCTCTATAGGCTGAAGAAGGAGGATAGTCAGAAGCCCCCAAAAGTCTGACAACGCGTCTTACCGAAGAGTATTAAGTAACTGAGTTATGGGGATCAAATAGGTAGATCTAATATATAAAATTCTCGTGTCACGGTGTTCGGATTTAAACTCCTCCGAAACGGCTCGACCGATTTTGATGAATTTTTTTGTGCTTATCCGGTATCTATGAGAATCGGCCAACATCTATTTTTCATCCCCCTAAATGTTAGGGGTAGTCCACCCCTAAATATTTTTTTAAATTTTTTAGACAAAATTTTTAATTTCTATTTTTTTATGATACAACATACAAAAATACATACAATCCCCAATTTTCACCCTTCTACGATCAACCCTTATTTTTTAATAGCCATTTTAGTAATTTAATCTATTATTTATATGGCAAAACAACGTTTGCCGGTCAGCTAGTGTTCCAATAAAAACTATATTATTTAACTGCTCGATTTACATCTGAAAGTCAACGCCGTAATAGGGAAAAAGCTAGGTAATTGATAGAACAAAATGTTAACAATATGCAATTAGTTGCTCAGAAAAAATCAGCCATATTATTGTAAATGTGCCAAAGGTCACTTGGTTCTTTATTGCATATATAATTACTTTCAAAAATATTATTTCAAGGTTAGGTACTTTTTGTTCTAATATGGACTTTTTAAAACAATTTCTTCAACTTTAGATCTGTAAAAATGTTCTTCCAGGGCCGTGGGTTGTTCGAAAAAGATACCGTGGCCCCTGGCGCACAGGCAAGTGTAGTAGTAATACGGGTGGGTTTTAGTCAATAAAAGTCTGACACGCCCATCCGCTTCACTCAGAGGAAATCAAAGTATCTAACAATGTTTGTAACAAAAATAAAGCAACATTAAAACAACAACAAATTCAAATAAGTATAAATTGCAACTGCATTATCTGTGACTCTATTTCACAACCAGAATACGCATGTATGTTGCAAAAGCTGCGCTCGCATCCAAAATGTCCTACCGGCACCGCTCGCATGGTGTCCCCCCACGTAGCCAAGATAAGCGTTATTTAATGAAGATTTATCTCGCTCACTGCACACTGGATTTACTTCTCCAATGAATATTCTACTCCGCTGATATCTCCCTGATAACATTGGCAGTTTAAATGCAATAAAATAAAACATACTTGGAGATAAATAATGATAAGGTTTATTTATTATAGGGAAAGGGGGTAATGTACGCGTTTTACAAATTTTCCGAAATTATGTGGGTACAGATAAAGTTTGACAGGTTCTCTGGTCATGCATACAAAGTACCATATAACTGGCCACAAAGGGACATGGGGTCTCTTTTTAAAACTCTGTGGATGTCTTTTGATTACAAACATCGTTGGTACTTCGGTAACTTAGTTATTTTCGTGCCGTAAACCTGTACGTTCATTCCTACATTCGACTTTGCTAACAAGCTAATGTTTGAAGCCTGTTGGACTCTAGATTGCCAAAACACCACAATTGATCTCGGAGTTCTTTCTACGTCGGTCTAAGTGTTATTGGATTAGCGATGTTGTGTACTTTTTTGGGGTGGATAAAAAATGTTGAACTAGCATCAGGATACGTGATCTGATCGAAAATTCGTAAGACAAAGGAAGAGTAGATCTACGGTACCAGTGCGGCGTAGGAGAGAAGTAATACCCCCCTCCCTTTGTACCGAGAGGTGTAAATGTATGCCTGTTGTATGTATGCTGATTACTATGCAGATGTATGAATATAAACAAGGAGTGTTTAAAGATTGAAACAAGACGTTACTGCTAAGGCCCATGGGAAGTTGGTGTGAATTTATGTTTGTGTGTAAAAATAATTCTGTATTCGCCTTCCGTTGCTAACCGTCTGACACAATTTCAAGGTTATTCTGCAATGAAACTTATGAGGATTGTGGTGAAACATGACTGTGTTATATAAATTTTACATGCTTGTACATATTTAATAAATAAACAGGAAAAGAAAAGCCTGTCGACACTCATTTAACTACAGAACACACAGTGGATCCCTGCATGATGAGAATGCAGAAAAGCTTCATATAATAGTGTTATAACTGAAGGGAGGTGAATAAATAAATAAAAACCGATACGTAGAAACTCGTATATTGGACTAACGTACCAGTCATTAACCTAAAAGTAGTAACTCACCTCCCCTCGTATTAATGCGGGCCTGACAACAGATCCGCTTACAGAAAAACATATAATTCCAACTGAAAAAAACTCTCTTCACCTTATACCCAGGTGTCTAAACACTTCAAGTTTAGAAGTAAAAACCGTTAAAAACAAGGTCCGGATAATACCGGTAAAAACAGGATTAAAACAAGCACCGTGTAATATGGTTACCTGAGCGCTCAGACTGTTACTGAAATCAACGTAACGAGATCTGGGTTACATCTACATGTATACAATCTGACACTTTATTAGTAGTTTCAAAAATGGCTTCTGCTTTTGCGAATTCTGTGAAAACTTTTATTTAAAGTGCTGTTTGTAATACGTTAAAATTCAAACTATTGGGAAAAAACGTTGGGTTTATTCAAAGAGTTGAAATTAAAGATATATAATAGTAAATTCAGTTTTAACTTAAACTAGGCGATATCTATGTAGGATATTCAAAAATTCGGAAGTGTCGGTTACTGCTAATGAAAACGGACAAAAACACTCAAAAGACAAAAATGGGCACATAAAAGGCACGCAGGTAAAGCAGGAACGACAAAAATGAATTTTAAATAAAATAGAATTTATTTTAGTCGCCAGTTTCCAAAATTAAGTTTTCGTGTGTAGAAAGTAGTTTAATTTTAAACACATTATATATTTGATATTATATGTATATGAATGGTATATGAAGACGACGCACCTAAGTTATACCACAATAGATAAAATAATTAAAAATGATATCATAACAATGATGTAAATTAATTTTATTACGACTCAAAAATAAATACTTCGATTGTATAAGCTAATCTGTTTTATTTTATTTATTTTTTATTTTATCTATTTTTCGATCTGATCGATCGAACTGTCGGCAATTACTACTTAGCCACGAGTCTCCCAGACCCCTTAGTACATTCATAATAAAAAAAAACAACAGAGGAAGCAGCACTTCTCAAAGAAAAAAAGTATAAGAGAGATGTAGTGTGAGGGTTATATCTCTTGGGCACGCCACAATAGCGGCGGTAAGTCCCGTTCTTTTGGGAGTAGCCACTCCCGCGCCGTGGCGCCGTGGCGCCTCTCTAGCCAGAGAGGCGCCACGGTGCCATCACCTTCCACCTGACGCAAGTCCACCGGACGCGGTTGTTTTGGGAGGTTCCTGTTCCGGATAAAGCGGGAGGAAACGCCAGGGGGTCACTGTTATGTGGATCGCCCTTAGGGCATGGTGGAGCATATGGTGGAGGTCTGCCCGGCTGGGTAGAGCACCGCCGCATCCTCGTGGTGGCAATCGGCGGCGATCTCTCGCGTCCGACCCTGGTCCAGGCCATGGTCCGGAGCGAGCCGCCGCAAGAGACGCCCTGGTCGGGAGACGACATTGAACTCCCAGCCACCGCAGGCGCGGGCTTGCAGGCGGTGAACAGTGGGTAGCTCGCCGCCCGGTAAGGACCAGACCCGACTCGACGTCGCGTTGTGTTTCACGCGCGCCTCAAAGAGATGTCAGCACATCGTGGCGGCGTCCACGAAGACCGATGCTTCCTGGGTCAGGGTTGCGGGTCGGTTAAAAAGAAACCGTGGGTCTGGTTGTCGCACAGGCAAGTGAAGAAATACATACCTACGAGATACTTCACGGTAAATTTTAGTTCAATCACTGAATCTTCAAAACTTGTCTGTAAAAGTTTGTTCTTAGCGATAAAACCGCCCATTGTGTCACCCTTTGTAAAATAATTATATTTATGTTTGTAGTGTTATATATTTACCTACATATACTTACACTTCTTATATTCATCCTTATATATCATTCATTTCTGCAGGTCATAATACGTATTACAGTATTATGAGGCGCTGTTCTGAACTTATTTCACTACACCAAGACTCATTATTCAGCTTACAGACTATAAAAGATGTAACCATAAAATGTTCTAATTAATTGTAGATCTTATAAATATATAAAAAAAAGTCCGCGGCTCACTATACCTATCCATGTCGAGTGAAGCACAACAACCATTTTTTTTATTTAAAAATCTTGAATTTTTTTTAGACTACATTTAAACGCATTTATTTTACTCATGCTTTTATCCTTATCAAAATAAATTATTTCATCACTAGATACAGTTTATGTCGATAATATTTGGTCTTTGAATGATAAAAATTGGACGTTTGGTTTTGAAGTTATGACGAAATTAAAATATTACGATTTCTTTCGACGCATGCGAGAGGGGAGTTTAGATCTATGAGTAATCAGTAAGGTCCCCACGCGGCTCAAGCGCGAGGTCGGCTCCCTACGCAGCGGTGGTGCGCGAACTCTTTAATGTTCGTGCGATTTTTTTTTAGATTTCGTTGTTAAAAATACACCTACGCAAAACTTCTCAAGATCATAATGTCCGAGCCCGAGCTATTGAGGGAAGTCGAGAATTTCTATGAACAGCTCTACACTTCGATGACAAAACCCGCATTTAATCTTGCTGAAGACCCTAGAGCAAGATTAACCTGACATTACACCAAATATATCCCGGACGTCAGCCTGCAGGAGATTCGATTGGCTCCTAAACAGCTTGAAAACAACAAGGCGCCGGGCGATGACGGAATAACGGCTGAGCTACTGAAGGCGGTGAACCGATGCTTAGGGCCCTTCAGAATTTATTTAATTCCGTCATAGTCAAGGGAAAAACGCCACAGGCCTGGTACAGAAGTGTGGTGGTACTCTTTTTCAAAAAGGGTGACCCTTTTGAAAAACTATACAGGCCTATCTCTATTCTGAGTCATGTCTATAAATTGTTTTCGATAGTCCTCACGAATCGTCTCGCCTGCAGGTTTGACGACTTCCAGCCTCCCGAACAAGCCGGTTTCCGGAAGAGCTTCAGCTACTGCCTAAAGTCGCCTCTGATGGCGGCGCAGGTACTGTTGCGGACCGGGCGCTGTCTCGGCTGCCAGCGCCGCTCCTGTTACCGACGCCACCTCTACTACCTGGCGCGCCTTCTGCTGCCGGGCACCGCTCCTGCTGCCGCTGTGATTCTACGGCCGGCGTCGCTTCTGCTGCCGGCGCCACTCCTGGTACCACTGTCGCTTTACTGCCACCCTCAATCTGGCCTGTAGCCTGGTGACTGCTGCTGCTGTGCCTTTTATTACTTTCATCTCACCCATCAACATCGCATTTCATTTTTTAAAATCCTTTTTATTCATTTGTATACTGCATTTAATAAATTATTTATCTGTCTCCCTCTTCCATTTAGTTTTCTTGTCGTTACACGACATTTTCTGTAATTTATGTGGTATACATAATAAAGAGTTATTCTATTCTTCCCCTATACAACCCTTTATTTAATTTAATTAAATATGTATAATCCAAGACTCGACGCACACACACAATCCAATACGATCCTACACTCCTGTTCAAACATGTATCCACAGAGCAACATGGAAAATCAATCAGTATGCATCCTCCAATCTACGTTACAGACAGAAAGAGACACTAACTGTAAATCAAAGGGGATCGGAATAACGGATAAGATTTATTTGGGGAGAGTGTTCGGTGACATTTATTTTCAATTTAATATATATTTAAGAATCTGTTACACGTATAACACTGAAACATTCTCTAATGAAATACATAAAGTTATTTTTTTTTTTATCTTTATTTAGTTTATATAAATATTATATCTTCTTCTCAGCCTAGAGAGGTCCATTGCTGGACAGAGGCCTCCCCCAGGGTTTTCATTTCACTGAGGGGCATTGCCATAATCCCCACGCTTGGCAGACGGGTTGGGGATCGCAGTAATTTGTAATTCCACAGGAGAAGCACTGCTGCCCGCTTCACTGGTGAGAGTTTCCTATAGTATTATATATTTATTTAAAACTATTTTTAGAGGGCACTACTTTTAAGTTATGACACTAAACCTCAAAATATCCCTAGATAGCGTAAAAAAAATGTAAGTACTCCTAAAGCATTTCTTTTTTATTTATGTCAAGTCAAATGTAGAAATCAGTCAATAAAACGTTCTAACAGTACAAACATTTAGTTCACTAGAATTTTTAATTATGATGTGGTAATTTTTGGAGGCCATTCTATATCTACCATATGCCATACGGCACATATGTTTAATATGATATTTTCTGAATATCAAAGATGTAGCCTACTTCACACAAATCACAATAACTATATAGAGTATTATGGATATTCCGTGGAATTCTATTCACAGAACTTAGCTGAGTTTAATCTTATCTGACGGCATGAAAATAGAATCTACCCAATACCTATCGTAGAGGTGTCGGTCAAAATTAACTTAAAACTGATGAAGAGAGTGCTTTCGAGTGCTAGGGTAAACCGACAGTCATTGGACAATCAAGCAAACAATTCGTTTTTTTTATTTTTCGTCGCTTGTTACAGTAACTTAGATTTTAGAAATATTTAGAAACTAGATAAAATAAGCTATCTCAAGAATGATTTTAGAGTCCTATATATTATAAACAATTGCAAAATATCTGGTTTCTAAAAAATTTTAACAAAAACTTATTGGACAAAATTTATAATTATTGGACAGTCAATAACAGTTATTGGACAGTTGGTAAATATAGGGAAATAATAAAACAACATAAGAAAATTGAGTTTTATTATATTAGCAAGATAGCTTTTCTAAAGCTGAACTTATTCATAAAAATATGAGTCAATTAAACGTAGAGAAAATTAGTCATAGCCAAGTCCATGCTATTTTTTTTATTTTTTTATTTTCCATGCTGCATTGACGGGCCGAAAAACAGCTACGTCAGCACGTTGTAAAATGCGTGTTGCATTGGGATACAAAGCTATAAGCTCAATTCCCAATAGGGTAGCTGATTAAAAAAACTAATTAGTCCGTCAGTCAGATTTCCAAAAAATACTAGACACGTATTTTTTCTTTTTTCATATAAACAAAAAATTAAGACGAAACAGTGCGTTGAAAACTCGTGTGACGTCACTGCACGCTACACTTTTCAGCGAGCAGTGACGTCACCAGCCGCCACTCCTGATCTTTAATACCTTTTATATTTGTCAATTTTTATTGATTTGATAAAACAAAATATACGTATCCAATATTTTTCTATAATGTGAATGACGGACTGAATAGAATCATTTTTTTTTACCCAGAAAACATCTCTATTCCTTGCATAGTTTGCTTACACTGCAGATAAGATGGGTTTTATGTCCATCAAGAAAAACTATTACTGGCAGTGTTATGCCTTTTTGGAGTAAATAAGGATGAAAAACATTTCCTATGATTCGAAAAACAGTTTTGATGTCATCCAGCCATTATCGCTTCTACCTACACTCTAGTCTTTTGGAATCCCATCAGAATAGGGATGTATCCAAGGTATGAAAATCAAAAAAATAATTAGTCCGTCTTATAGATAATAAAAAAAATTAAGACCCGTATTTTTTATTTTGTCGTAATTACCAAAAACTACTGAGATATAGCTAGAGTTACGGAGTGGGGGCTAATTACGTTACGCCGTGCTGTATTTTGTACCACGGCGTGACGTCATGCGACATTTCAAATCAATATATCTTCATAAGTATTTGAATGAAAGAAAAAATAAAAAATACGTGTTCAATATTTTTTATAAATCTATCTGATGGACATTAAATTATTTTTTAGGATACAAGCCCATTTTTTTGGGGAATTTTATGGTAGTTATATACCTACAACCATAGACGGATAGGATAGGCTTCTCCTGATCCTGAGAACGTAAACACGGCTGTAATTGTCTCTTTTGAATTGTTGGTGTCAATTCTGTACACATTTTTAGTACCTTTGACAACAAGTACTTTTCCTGTTTTTGGGCATAACTGGAACCCACTCCACCATTGAACACCCGAGTAGGGTCGGTCAACAACTGTAAAAGGCCGATTTCTTCTAAATACTGCTGTATCTCGGTAGGACATTTCCTAATGTCTTGTTCTGAGACGTCTGTGACTCCCTCACTAGTTCGCTGAATGATATCAGGCTGTCGTTTCAAAAACGCTTTAACCCACCCATCCCCAGGATAATTACCCTTAAAGGGATTTGGCCGATGATTTTCCTCAAGAAACTTGGATGCACTTTGTGGCAAATTTTCGATTTTCAGAGGAAAACCCTTCCTCATTAACCTCTTAATCCGAAGTTCTAAGATAGATTCTTTTTCTTCTCTCAAAACAGGCTGTGGTCCAAAAGAAATCCTGTGTTTAGGATTTTTTTTTAATTTAAAATGCAAGGTGGAATTAGGATTATCATATTTTCTAGCAATCTCTCTTATCTTTGGGGTTTCCGTTTCCCTTAACTCTCTGAGTGCTAAATTGAAATTATTCGGGTCATAATTCTTCTTCTTTCCCTTAGGCTTGTTGTTTTGAGACTTCAATCTGTAAGCAATCATTGGACATTATATGTGACAGCTATTGGACAGCGTCCAATAACTAACAGATGAGCCCATGACGTCTTTGATTGAAAGTAATATCTATAACAAATTTAACTGTTATACACTTAAAACTAAAAATCGTTTAAATACATATCTCTGAAAAAATGTAGTGATTGAACACTGTCCAATAATTGTTTTTTTTTATACTGTGACTTACAATTACTGGACAGATTGAAATAACCTTAAAATATAACAAAGCTTTATATTTTCTATTTCGTATCGCGCCAAAGAGGTTTATTATAATTTTAATGTCTTTATATCGCGCTAACCTTTTGGCATATGGTTTAACCATAACTGGATTACAATTGAATGTCAAATGAAAAAGTTGAAACAAAGCTAACTTTTTCTGTACCAATTGTCAAACTTACGTCTAACCGATTGGAGTTACTTATAATTTATTTAGTTTTCATTATTATATTCATTATTATTTTACTTCAATCGAAGTTGGATCGAAACTAAACCACAACTTTAACAGGATTAGATACGAAACTTTTACTGTTTTATTCAACGGGATCACCCCCCCCCCCCCAGGACAAGCTACCCGAAACTGTCGTTATTCTCAATCAACATCGAGCCTTAAAAAGCGAGCGATAAAGATAATAAAGAAATTTGACACAGTAGCTCGATGTTCAATAAAGTTCAATATAATAAATACTTCATGGTGGTAGGCCATAACATCGGCCGCCGGCAGAAGTTACCACCCACCAGACAAAGCCTTGCCGCCAAGCGATTTGTCGTGTTCCGGCATGATGTCTGGTGAAGCCGTACGGAGGACGGGTCTGAGCAGTTGTGTTGCGATGTGTGCCGGGTACGATGCGCCTAATGTTGTTTTGTTGGGAGTTTGGTCGTGGAGGGTCTTCATATCAATCTGCCTTTGGCGCAGCATCGTTGGTCGTGTTGTTGGGTTTAACATTGCATCACCTCGCTCAACTGCCGTTTTCCTTCTTAATAAACTAGCGCGTTTTACTATCAACGATCGCATCACTGCTTACCATCAAGCGGGATTCCAGTCAAGCGCTAGTTTATAATTACTAAAATAAAAATACTTTTTAACAAAGACACTAAATGTTAAATAATATCTGTCACCATATCTTTATAGAGCAGAGGTGGCCTAATGGTGTCGTGTCGGCCGCGATTTACAAGATGTAGGTCGTAGGTTCGAACCCCGTCAGGGGCTTTACTTTTTGTAAATTACTTCGAAGACATGCTCCATCTACCAACCCGCACTGGGCCAGTTTGGTAGATTATGGCCCACTCCCTCTCAGTGAGAGGCGACCTGTGTCCCAGTAGTGGGAACATGGTGGACATAGGCTGATGATGATATCTTTATAACAAAACACAACCGGGCTCTAGTTTATTCAAAAAATGAAGAAAATCTAATTTTTCAATAGCCAAGGTAACTTTTATCTGTGGAAAAAATGAGTTTTGCATAAATAATACATTAAACTTTCTGATTAATTGTTATGAATATCTAACTAAACCAGTCCTAAATTAAAAGGAAAAACACGTATAATCAAACTTACTGAAAATTAGACTGACAGACACAGAAATTATAAGGAAAAAAAAGATGGATAATACATGAACTAACTTTGAACTAAAATGTCCATTATCAAATCAATTAAAAATAACAGATGCCATACCCGATCCAGCTCGTGAAATTCAGGCCAAAATATTGAATCGCAATGCTATTTATATTTTCAGCTGACCAGATATGTAAGTTTGAGTGGCGGTATGGTCGTCGTAAACGTTTGCATTAAATATGGCCGTCCACATTTAGTGCAAACGTTTACGACGACGGATGCTTTTAGAAATACTATATAACTATATAAATATCGTTTATTTCACGATATTTTATTAGTACTTGAATTAGGAATGGAGAATGCATATTTGTAAATATAAAAGCTTTTTCAGCTTTGGAGTCTGGGATCCACATTACCAGTCTAACTGCTGATTTTTGGCTAAACTTCGATATTTTCCGTGAAGCGACCGTCTGACCTCCACAACCCGAAGGCGATATCGAAGCATTATAATTAGACCAATAGGGATGTATCCAAGGCATGAATATCAAAAAAATAATTAGTCCGTCTTATAGATACTAAAAAAAATGAAGACCCGTATTTTTTATTTTGTCATGATTACCAAAAACTACTGAGATATAGCGTATTAAAGTTACGGAGTGGGGGCTAATTACGTGACATCATGCGACATTTCAAATCAATATATCTACCTAAGTATTTGAATGAAAGAAAAAAAAATACCTGTTCAATATTTTTTTATAAATCTATGTTGGACTTACGGACTAATGGCTTAATGTCCTTTCCGAGGCACGACCAAACCAGTGCAAATATTCATATTCATGCATACAAATATTACACTACGCGGGGATCGAACCCGTGCCTCCTTACGCAGCGGCTGCGTTAGCTACCACTACGCTACGGAGGCTGTCAATATTTGTAAATATATCATATTTTTAATTGCAATCTTAGTGTCAGAAGCTAGGTGAACAGTTCCAATTAGTTTTCTCCTGTGGAGAAGAGCCGGCAAGAACTCCACGTTGACTCTTTTATTGGTTTTAAATTAATTGGTTTTACTATGTATTCAAATACTAAATTTAAACTGAAATTTAATTCGCAAATGAAATTCTTATATATAAAAATCAAATCTTTTATAAAAATGTAAATTGTAATCTAATATTTTTATGCAAGAAATAAAAGGCTTTTTTTATTTATTTTATATGTATTCAAATAACAGTGGTATGGGAGGACAGCCTACATAAGTACCTGGTACCTGTTAAAGGAAAAAATGATCAACAGATCAGAAGTCTTCAAGACCTATCAAAACCTTGCATTTAAAAATGAATGTTGCACTACAGGCTGTCCCTGAATGGGCAAAGCCAATCTTGTAGCGTTCAGCCCATCATCACCAGCCTTACCAGCTGTCGATATAGTTGACGAAGTTTTTCGGCGTGCGCCTCTACACCAGCCGCTGTTACATTACACGTAGGTAAGACGACCACTACACTAGCCTACGCCGATATTATCATCAAGAAACTAGCTGCTGTGCAGACAAAGCGACACATTGAAAAAGGAAATAAGCAGAATCGCTATACCAATAAAGACAGCCCAAAAGAGCAGGTCGACAAGGATGGCTGTATCGCGGTGCAGAAGAAAAAAGGAAGCCTTTCTCGGTGGTAGGCCATAATATCGGCTCCCGGCAGAAGTTACCACCCATCAGACAAAGTCTTGCCGCCAAGCGATTCGCCGTGTTCCGCCATGATGTCTGGTGAAGCCGTACGGAAGACGGGTCTGAGCAGTTGTACTACGATGTGTGCCGGGTACGATGCACTAAATGTTGTTGTGTCGGAGGTTTGGTTGTGGAGGGTCTCCAGATCAATCTCCCTCTGGCGAAGCATCGTTGATCGTGCTGTTGGGTTTAACATTGCATCACCTCGCTCAACTGCTGTCTTCCTTCCTATTCACTAAGTTTTTTTTTAAGTGGATAGGCTTAATAAACTAGTGCGCTTTACCATCAATGATTGCATCTCTGCTTACCATTAGGCGGAATTGCAGTCAGGTACCAGTTTATAATTATAAAAAAAAAAGCCAACGCAAAACAAGAGCGGCACTGTACCGATCGGAGCGAACCATTTTCTGCGTCCCGCTGTTCCAGTGACGCCGCTGTATGTCTGCAGGATGCATTACTCTACAAAATCCGAGGAGAATGTGGAGTACATACGGATTAAGACGAGATGGACTTTGAGGGTTGCGAGGTTGAAATCTCGTCACGGAGTGAATTTTAGTTCCTTTGCGGTGGAAGTGCCAGCTGAGGATCTTGAAAAATTCATCTCTCCAGAGTTTTGGCCGAAAGGCGTTCTTTTCCGGCAATTTCGTGGCCGAATACCTGACACAGCCTGATACACGACGGCGACGCTGCAAAATAATCGTATATGAGTTTAGTTTTATATAGGTAAATTGTATAAAGTTTAATATGTATAGTATTTCATATTTGTTTTATTGTATGTTATAATATAATATTATTGTATTTTATTATAGGCCTTTGCTGCCTGATGTAAATAAATAAATATTGTTTAAAACTAAATTATATGAATGGTTGTCTGCTAAAAGTTTTTACAGTGTCAGGGAGTTCCTAGACAATGAAATAGTATGATTAAATTAATTATTTAGCTATTGTTTGCATGTAAAGTTTGCACGCTTCTATGAAGCAAAACATGTAGGTACGTTCTGTTTTTACCATGTATTCACCTTTTTATACCATGTTTTATGCAAATAAATTATGTAATTATTATTAACTAGCTGCGTCACGCGGTTTCACCCGCGCAGAGTTCGATATGCTCCGCTCCTATTGCTAACAAACAAACAAACTCTTCAGCTTTATATAATAGTATAGATAAATGCCAATGAGAAAACACAAGCGTTTTTTTTTTTTTATTAATTTATAAACCAGCGCTTGACCGCAATCCCGCCTGATGGTAAGCAGTGACGCAATCGTTGATGGTAAAGCGCACTAGTTTATTAATAGCCTATTCACTCTAGCCTTGAAGACACTCAAATTGTAGTCCGACGGAAAAACCGCCGCCGGCAGATTGTTCCAGTCCCTTGATGTACGCGGTATAAAGGAGGAGGCGAAACGCTTCGTCCGGATCGTAGAGGTGTTAACAACATAAGGGTGGAAACTCGCCGTACGACGGGTCGTCCGATGGAGGAACGGAGATGGGGGAATTAAATCGTGCAATTCTCTCGCACACTCCCCAAAATGTATTAACTGCCAAAAGAAGCCCGTTCAACTTGGCTCCTACTCTTGGGAATGTATCATTGGATTGCACCGACCACCTTCAACTTTTGGGAGTTGATATTTCCTCGAACCTTAACTTTAGTTAAGGTTACGGTTAGGTAAACAAATTTCCTGGCAGCCACCTTGGCCTTGGCCAAGGTGGCTGCCAGGAAATTTGGCATTATCGCAAGGGACCGGTACTTCACACCTGGACAGCTTCTAATGTTATACAAAGCACAGGTCCGTTCGTGTATCGAGTACTGCAGCCACATTTAGGCAGGTGCTGCTAAATGCCACTTGGCTACTTTGGATTCAGTGGAGAGGCGTGCGAAGAGGCTAATCGGTGACCCAGGTTTAGCTAAATAATATATTTATTTTCTGTAAATTTCAACGAGCACGAGCACACGTTAGATCTCTTTGTGATAGATAAAGTTCAGTTGCATATTGCAGTTTTTTTTAATCTCGCCTGATGGTAAGCAGTGATGCAATCGTTGATGGTAAGGGCGCGCTAGTTTAGCCTATTCACTTAAAAAAATAGTGAATAGGAAGGAAGACGGCAGTTAAGCGAGGTGATGCAATGTTAAACCCAACAACACGACCAACGATGATGCGCCAAAGGGAGATTGATCTGAAGACCCTCCACGACCAAACTCCTGACACACGTCGTACCCGGCACATATCGCAACATAACTGCACAGACCCCGTCTTCCTTACCGCTTGTACGAATCGCTTGGTGGCAAGACAATATCTGGTAGGTGGTAACTTCTGCCGGTAGCTGATATTAAGACAATGTTTGTGTTCTTTCTCCAGAATTAGCTTACTGACACGTTATATGAGTTTATATATTTTGCTTTTTTACAATGCATAAATTCATAAATATGTATGTGAGCTGTCATGCCCTCATACCTTGGGCTTTTATTTAGGTAACAAGTTTTTACTTATTTACATTTCCATTTTAATGTTACTTTTTTTATTGCTTTGCTGGTATTTTAGCGTGGCTAGCTGGGCTATGGTAAATAATTTGATTTTATTTTGTGTTCAGTACTATATAGTTGAAGAATCAAGAGTGAGAGAAGAATTCAGTAGTATATAGTTGAAGAGTCGCTAATCACTAGTTAACTTTAAGCAACGTTTATGAATAAGGGGGAGCGTTGACAAAGTCGTGTGTGTGTTTTTTTTTTAAACAAACAACTGTGCTGCTGGGGAGTTTCTTCCGCCACTCCTTCTTCCTAGCGAAAGTACTAGGAGGCACTTGGTACCCAAGATACAGGCTTGCCTAGTTTGTGGCCAATGCAAAATCTCAGTAATCTTTTGAGCAATAAAGTGTATTATTATTATTATAAAAAGTGGCGAAGGGCGGGCGTTAAAAAAGTGCTGATTCTGAGCCTAATTTGAATAAATGACTTTTGATTTTGATAGCAATTACACAAATGAAATGAATAAATCCGTTCTTTCCGTATATACTATGCGCGGCGGACATCGAACAACTGGCGATGGATCACGCACGCAGATGCACTATAATATATATTTTTTTTAATAATTATAAACTAGCACTTGACCGCAATCCCGCCTGATGGTAAGCAGTGATGCGATCGTTGATGGTAAAGCGCGCTAGTTTATTAAGAGCCTATTCACTCAGAAAAACTAAGCGAATAGGAAGGAAAACGGCAGTTGAGCGAGGTGATGCAATGTTAAACCTCTGGATCTGAAGACCCTTCACGACCAATCTCCCAACACAACAACATTTGGCGCATCGTACCCGGCACACATCGCAACACAACTGCTCAGACCTGACGCATCTAGAAAAGCTGACGCTAGTACAAAAGCAGACACCATGGAAAAATAATGCTCTTCCATCACTCCTGCCATATTGCATTTTGAATCTCAATCATTTTTCAAATTTAAATAAATGCGTTATTAATTTTTTTTTTTTTATAATTATAAACTAGTGCTTGACTGTAATCCCGCCTGATGGTAAGCAGTGATGCAATCGTTGAAGGTAAAGCGCACTAGTTTATTAAGCCTATTCACTTAAAAAACTTAGGAATAGGAAGGATGATGGCAGTTGAGAGAGGTGATGCCATGTTAAACCCAAGACCAACACGACCAACGATGCTGCGCCAGAGGGAGATTGATCTGGAGAGTCTCCACGACCAAACACCCGACACAACAACATTTGGCGCCCCGTACCCGGCACACATCGCAACACAACTGCTCAGACCCGTCCTCCATACGGCTTCACCAGACATCATGCCGGAACACGGCGAATCGCTTGGCGACAAGACCTTGTCTGGTGGGTGGTAACTTCTGCCGGCAGCCGATGTTATGGCCTACCACCGAGAAAATAATATATACATCAAAACTTAAAAAGCGGCAACCAAAAATACGTCAATTTACGCCAGGAGTGGACTAATTCGGCAGTCTAAACTAAAATTTTATCTTCTGTCCTTTTCTTAATGAAATATAAAGAAGAAGATGCACTTAAATTTAATTTAGTTTGTGGACAAGGGAATCAGGGCCAATATGTTTTTGTTTTTATCGTATATCTATCTACTGTTTCAAAAAATAAAAAGACAGAGTCAGTCAGCACGAAAGTTAACGTCAGCATAGAAAAAACACTGTTTCAAAAATAATTAATGAAAAAATAACAAAACCTTTTTCTTCAACAAAATAAGTGATGGCTATTAGGCCGACAACGTACTTATTTATGTATCCAGAACACGCCTTATCAATATATCACATCACTAGAATACATCACACACGCTTCATAAAGACCTTCATGACTAAAACATACTATTAAAACATTAGCCGATAAAAATATGAAAGACGTTATGATAAATGTGTACAGAAGGTTTGTTACACGTACGTACCTGCTAATACTCATGAGCATACCGGTGGGGGGCACAACGTGCCCACCCTTAGTCCTGACTTGCCCAGGCCAGAAGCTGGGTACGCCCATGCTAAAGCTTAAAACTAATATTAACAAAATCCAACCAAAAAAAAAAAATCCAACCGCGAAATAAGCGACCTAAAAAGCATTAACATCTTTAACGTCTGCCTAGCCTTTTTATCTACTACTACTACTACTACTACTACACACACACACACACACACACACATACACACTCACAAACGCACATTAACCGGACCGGAACAGAATCAAAGTTATAATATACATATAGTTATAGTCCGTGGGACAATCGAATCATGGAGTGGAGATTATGTAGTGTAGAACGCCCCCCGACTGGATGAACTGACGACCCTAGGAAAGTACCTGGGATAGACTAAATGCAGAAAGCGGAGGTCAGTTTGAAAAGCCTTTGTCGAGCAACGGAGTGAGATAGGAGATATTTGATGCCACTCTTTATGGAATTAACCTTCTTTGCATCTTGTTTCATGCTTCATGTCACATAAAACGACTCTCGGCCCGCGCTCCTTTGATTTATTCCATACATTTGTCAACGTTGATGTAGATATACATCATAATGTATGCATGTGGCTACTACATTTATTTTTCGCCAAAGAAAAATGTGATGGACTCTTTTACAGCGCTTCAGTAATAGAGGTCAAGTTGGAATGATTGGGCTAAGAGATTTATTGAGGGTATTATTTTTATTTGCTAGCCAATTACTGAAATAACAAGACTGGGATAGCCGTTGAGTATAGTTTGAAATTTATACATATTACATGATGAATTGTAAAGAGAATTTGTGTGGAAAATGGCAAGCTGTATCCGCAGTAACCTTTTCAGTATCATGACCTTTAAAGTTTTGACAACTTATCTGAAAAGCGTGGGAAATAAGGAAATATTCTTAGAAGAAAAGTTGTAGTTGTCCTTAAAAATAGTCGTTAATTAATTATCTTTCAGAATGTGGCCGCTTCTCCAGAACCTTACTGCCCCATCGGCCATCGATTCTACGAGTAATATGCCCTGCCCACTGCCACTTACTTTTAGCGACTCGAAGAGCTATATGGGTAACTTTGGTTCTGCTGCGAGCCACCTGTTTTCTGATTCGATCGCGAAGGGAAACTCCGAAAATAGCCCTTTTCATGGCTTTTTGTGTGACCTTGAGCCACACCAATGTCCGTTGCCAAATCAATGCAATCCCAAAAAATAAAAAAGTCTAAAAAAGGTTTTCTTTGCTACTAACACACACACCCAAATCACCCAAATCATGAAAACAAACAAGAAAATAATGCTATAAACTCTAGCCTACATAAAGAACGCAATAAAATAAATATACCTTATTGGTCTTGCTATAAAAAACAATTTGCCATACTACCATCAGATTAAGTAGATGTTAAAAACTTTGACGAAGCTCAAGAGCTACCTGCTTCCATAGTAGTGAGTCATGGTTCACTGGAAACCGGCTGTATCGTGAGAATCGTACATTAAACGGAAAACAGACTGTTTCCAACGTTTTACACGCTAACTATATTCAATGTGGAATTGCGGGGCGATTACTCATCCAATGTTTATGGAAGTGGCTTTTTGAAAAAGTTTTTAACCTGAAGTTTTTTTTGAACATTATTATTTACTTACTTTAAATGCTGCCCTAAAATAAAATGGAATTGTCATATTCTACATAAGTCAAAGAAAAACTACGGTCAAGTATAAGTCGGAGTCGTGCACGTAGGTTTCCGTAACATAGGCCTCTATAACTCCTCAAATAAATAAGTTTACTAACTAAACAGTTATAGATTCCCTGCGAATGGACTACTATCGTGATTTCTTTCCAATTTTTTGAACCAGCTGTTTAACTTTTAGAAACGGGAGATATTTTTAAATTAAAGTACGCGTTACAGTTGAAATACTCACAAAAAAAACAAATTAAAAAATCTTTAGCAACTTCTCAATGTAATGTGTATCTATTGATACTCCACATTATGAGATAGATACGAGAAAAAAGGGGTTTGCAGGTCCACCATTTGGATTTTTTTTTACAAAATCAAGGTCACTCATCAATCCTACATGATCATGTCAGTCTCCGTATATTTTCAATCTCCTCTTTCATATATTTACGTTTATACTCTAATATAAGGAAGTATTTTCTCCTGGATAGTCTGCAATTGTAGTTCGGTAGATGTCACATTTCTTCGAATTTTTGGCTTTAAGACATTTTTTTTAATAATTTTAAACTAGCCCTTGACCGCAATCCCGGCTGATGGTAAGCAGTGATGCAATCGTTGATGGTAAAACGCGCTAGTTTATTAAGAGCCTATTCACTCAGAAAAACTGAGCAGACGGTAGTCGAGCGAAGTGATGCAATGTTAAACCCAACAACACGACCAACGATGCTGCGCCAAAGGGTGATCTGAAGACCCTCCATGACCAAACTCCCAACAGAACAACACAACTGCTCAGACCCGTCCTCCATACGGCTTCACCAGACATCATGGCGTTGAAAAATAGTAGCCCAGGCATCGGGAACAGGGTCCAAGCTACCGACGGTCAGGGCTCCAGAGAGAGGAACTTCCTGACAATGCGAGCCGTGTCCAGAAGTACAGCTTTCTGAATCCACATGGCGTTTTCATCACGTCGTTCTTCTTCACCGTTGCTATGATGATGAAATAATTAACAAAATATATAGCGCCTGATGAGGTTCAAATTCACAACTTACAACTTGTAAGTTGTGGCCGATACCAGCACTGCTCAATCTTTTGCCTCACAGAATTTAAGCATTGTAACACTGTGCAAGAGTAAATTGCTCCTTGCTTAACCAACCATGTCATTCAGCTGCACATAACCAAACTGGAATCAGACCAGAAAAATATGGAGTCTTACCACTAAAACTTAAGCACTTGTTTAACGCGTGTCTAGTGTCAGCGTTACGTCAAAGTCCATAGTTTTAGTAATGTCATGTGTAAGACGTGTTTAGCCTAAAAACTGTTTTGTGATTAGGGCCTGACCATAAAAACTTGAACATTAGTTTAAGTGTGTCAGTGTTATGTCAAAATCCTTATAATAATGTCATGTTTAACCTAAAGAAATGCTTAGCACTATTTGCGATAGTAAGATATAACTAGAAGTGTGAAGTGTAGACTCCAATAAATATAAAAAAAAGTAATTATCTATGGCACATTATCTTTGTCTATGTAAAATATCTTTGATTATCAATTACGTTTATGAGTTTTGGCGGGAAAGTCAAGCTGAGTGTCACGCTCATTTTTCATCGGACTTTTAAAATTATTTATAGTGTTGTTTACTAAATAAAGGTGCGTAATTTATGTAGTAAAAAGTGCATTCAGTAAATAAATCATAAAGAACAGTGGAATATCGCAGCATAGTGGCCATATCATGACTTTGTCTCAAACCTCCATCGTAAGACGGATCACGCGGCCGTCTTTTTCGACATGAACAATTCATTACGTGACATTGGCTTAATGCACAAACCGTGCGAACCCACAAAAGAAAGAAAGAAAAGAAAATAATTACGTTTATAACACTAATTAAAGTGTACAAAGTATTTATTTTCTCCACCGAGTTTTATTAAATTACAACATCAAAAACGTTCTCCAAACCCATCAATCATCACAAGAGGATGTCATTATAAGACAAAAAATTATAATCCTTACTAATATTATAAATCGGAAAGTGAGTTTGTTTCTTTGTTCCGCTTTCACGCCGTAACTAGTGAACCGATTGAAAATATTTGAAAAAATTATATTTATTGAAAAAATTGACCTTCCTGAGGGAAATTTAAAAAGCGCGATATAAGCGAATTCCACGCGGGCAAAGCCGCGGGAGTTAGTTAATAATAAAAGACAGAAGAACGAAAGTAACCGACATAGCCCGAAGAATTGCAACACTTTGGCAGTGGGCCGGGCATACAGACCGTAGGGCCGATGCCCAATGCGGCCGACGGGTTCTCGAGTGGCAACCAAGCAACGGGAGACGCAGCGTGGGTGGGCCTACCCACACTTCTACAAGGTCCACAATGGGATCCACAAAGTGGACCGACGACCTGATGAAGGTCGCGAGAAACCTCTGGATGCGGTAGGAGCAGGACCGGTCGTAGTGACGAACTTTGAACCTACCCCTGATTGCACGCGGCTGGCATTGGTGGTCCAATCGTATAGCGGCGATTGTCTATTATAATACTGTGTGTTCTTCCTTGTATGGTGTAGCATGTTGGGTCATCCTCCGGTTTCCAGTTCCAGGGACTCGTCTCTCACAAACTACTCGCTGATGCTAAGATAAAACACCGACACATAACTGTTCGTAACTTTATACGTATGGAGCATTTTGTAACTCAATTGTGTGGTAATAATTAATTCTAATACAAATTATTTATAAATGGTAATAGTAATCAAACAATGTAAACATTGATGCATGTTGGCTTGGATGCGCGTGCGACAAACCACAAACCACAGACTATGTTAGGAAATGCTGAATTTCAAATCGGAATCAGATGTATGTCATTTTTGAGGATGATATTCTCGTAGTTTTTATATATCCCGTATTTTATTTTTTATATTTTTGTTTGTTTAAACTGTACTCTCACGATTTACAATTGGATTTCCTTTTTATATCTTTATATTTTTACGTTTTTTTTTTTTTTTTTTTTTTTTTTTATTCTTACTGTATTACCGGTTTGGTGCTGCTTTTAATTGTTTGTTGCATCGGGTGACGTCTGTACGTCGACGCCGGCTGTCGCTGAAAACCAGCGCTGGGCTCTGTTTTTGCATAGAGTCGCAGCATAATGCTGAGCGACAGCCGTCTTGCGTGGATGTGACGCATGTTTCCCTCAACTATTTCTTATTTTTTATGTTTTTGTAAACTCTTGCGTCATATTTATTGCAAATAAACGTTTTTCTTTCTTTCTTTCTAGTGGACGACTTTCGGCTGAAATGGTGATGATGATGATAAATAATAAAAGACATATCATTAATGCACAATATTTCTTGTTTATTATTACTGAAACACTTCCAGTACCTATAACTTTTAATCTACAATCCACATTCACATATGCGAACCCCAAATTCTTTTCCACAATGAAGTCACATACAAATGCTGATTCACTAATGCAGAATCATGTTAGTAATTGGCCGCCATTTTCTCTTTTAATTGCCCAAAGAACCATTATAAGGAACGGAATAGGAAATGAAGCATTAGGAGCTATTTCACATGAAATGGCTAAGTATTGTGGCGAATTGGACTGTGGTGAGGTCTTTAATTGACATGGATGAGTTGTGTGTTTCTTATAGTACTGTTTTTTATTGTTATCACTGCGGTTGTGGTTTTTATATTTTTATATTATTAGTTTTATTTTATAGTTTTTATATAGGACGTTTTAACTTAAATAACAAGCGTCAACGTTCAACGTCATAAGTTTGAATTGGATTAAACAGTAAAAATAAAGATATTTTTGTTACCAGAATTCCAAAAAAAAAACTACTTCAAATATAGTTCTATCGTGTACACGGCGCTCTCACCTTTCGCCTGATGCAGGTCCTCACCGGACACGATTGTTTCGGGAGGTTCCTGTTCCGTATTAGGCGGGAGGAAACGCCTCGGTGTCACCATTGTGTGGATTGACCTGAGAACACGGTGCAGTATACGGTGGTGGTCTGCCCGGCTTAGGTAGAGCACCACCGTGTCATCGTAGCAGCGATCTGCGGTGATCTCTCGCGCCCAACCCTGGTCCAGGCCATTGTCCGGAGAGTGTACATGGCAGGCCTTCTTCTCCGAAGCAGTGATGCCAACAAAGAAAGAGGCGGAGCGCGTGAAGGAGCGGGAATCCCTGCGCCCTCATACCTCTAGCTCTCTCTCACCGCAGGAGACGCCCTAGTCGGGAGACAACATGGAACTCCCGACCACCGCAAGCACCGGCTTGCGGGCGGTATGCAGATGGCAGCTCGCAGCCTGGTAAGCACCAGGCCCGAGTCGAAGACGCGTCGTGTTTCACGCGCGCATCAAAGAGATGTCAGCACATCGTGACGGAGTCCACGAAGACCGATGCCTCCTGGCTTAGAGTTGCGGGTTGGTTAAAAAAGAAACCGAGGCCCTGGCGCACAGGAAAGTGAAGGAACAAGGGTGGGTTTTAGTTAGTAAAAGTCTGACACGCCCTTCCGCTCCGTCCAGAGCGGGTGAGATCATTTGATGATTTCCCATCCAAAAGAAAAAAAAGGGGTTAAAGGGGTTTGGAAGTTTGTATGACTGACCTATGTTTTTGAATAAAGAAAATTTAAATTTAAAATTTAGGTATAGTGTATGTCCATTTAGAAGTGTAATAATGTGTCTTTAGAAACGACTCTTTTGGGGTTAAAATAAAATGTTCAAATAACTAACTAACTCCACGCGAACGAAGTCGCGGACGGCCGCTAGTTTAATAATAATTCCGAAAACGATCATCTTCTTACTAACTTTACTTAACCTTATAGACGAGGTTTTAAAAATCATCATAATCAACCTTTTTTTTATCGTCCCACTGCTGGACACAGGTCTCCTCTCATACGGAGAAGGATTGAGCGTAATCACCACCCTTGCTCAATGCGGGTTGGCGATTTCAGACTTATAAAGTCCAGGTTTCCTCAAGATGTTTCCCTTCACCTTCAGTCATTGATGACAAGATATACTTAGAAAGTACATATAACTTTTAGAAAAGTTACATTGGCACTTGCCTGACCTGGAATCGAACCCGCACACTCTAACTTGAGAGGCTAGTGTTTTAACCACTAGGCCACCACAACTGTTTTAAAAATATTGAATAGTATTTAGTTCGCAGATCGGTGGGTTTCTCCGATATTGCGGAGATAGATTCTGCTCCATGATATGTATTAATTTGGTGTGTGTTTTAAGCACGGTTAGAGCAGTGGTCAATCTATTAACTGCTACTCTGCGTGTCGCGGGTTCGATTCCAGCATGGAACAAATATTTCTATGACCTACAATTAGTTGTTCCGGGTCTGGATGTTTGTGTATGTGAGTTTATATGTTTGTAAACGCACCCACGATACGTAAACGAACCCAAGCCTCAAGTTTTAGAAAATACGGCGAGATTAACGCTGCAAACTAATTTTAAAAGCCTTGAAATTATTGAAAATACTTTTATCGTCTACTCAGACTATGGACTGTTTCCTTGGGCTAGTGATGGGCTTGAGAATGTGATTCTCAGGCTGGCAAAGTTTTATTAGGTTTATTCATCAGCAATTTTTCAGTTTCAGCGTGGAGTCTCTACTTGTGCCTAGCTGATGGCAATAGGGTGGCACCCTTTTTTGAGGGTGGGAAATATGAAATGTCCTCTCCCGCTTTGGGCGTAACGGAATGTCAGACTTTTACTGACTAAAACCCATCCGTGTTTCTTCACTTGCCTGTGCGCCTGGCCCACGGTATCTAATAGGGCCTATTAATCAGCGAAGTCGTGGTGGCCTAGTGGTTAAAACACCAGCCTCTCAAGTATGAATGCGCGGGTTCAATTCCAGGTCAGACAAGTACCAATGTAACTTTTCTAAAAAACACCAGCCTCTCAAGTATGAGTGCGCGGGTTCAATTCCAGGTCAGGCAAGTACCAATGTAACTTTTCTAAAGTTTTATGTACTTTCTAAGTATATCTTGGACACCAATGACTGAAGGTGAAAGAAAAACATCTTGAGGAAACCTGGACTTTAAGTCTGAAATCGCCAATCCGCATTGAGTAAGCGTGGTGATTACGCCCAATCCTTCAATATGAGAGGAGTCCTGTGCCCAGCAGTGAGACGATAAAAAAAGGTTGATAATGATGATCAGCGTCTATTATTTTAACTGGCGCATTGTAGGGTCACCTCTGCTTAACCCTTCGAGACTAAACGCCGTGATGTCGTGCTGTCAAACGTTTTCAGCAAACACAAAAGGCAATAACCAGATAGCAAGAGTTTCCCTTAAATATTAGAAAAAAAGCACTCAAAATAGAAGTAAACGAAACCATACCGCCTAGTTTTTATATCGCGTGCAAACAAGATCGTGGAATACGGTTCATATTCGACACTATTTCCCTTAGGATCGTGTTAGCTCCGTAAATATTGGCACCTTGCCATCGGAAGAAATGTTTGCCTGTTTCTTGTATATTTTACGCACTTTTACCTCGGTTATTCCGCAAGGTATACACGGTAATTGTATCGACTTGCATTATTGCAGTTGAATTGAATACTACGGACGGAGAACTGGCATACGAGTATATTATTATGTATGTGTGTGGTATTAGGTATTGCTCTTGTTAAGCCTCGTTATTAATTCATAGGTTTCCCGATAGCCTAGATGTTACGATGTAATGACCTTCTGGTCACTTACCACCGGCCTACCTCAGCGATACTTATTCATGAGACTATGGTATGTTGTGTATGAAGTATTGATTGAAATAAAACAAATGCAATTCAGTCTTCTTAAGAATTTTATTTAAGTACTTTGCGCACTCGCGCCTGACACCGTGATGCATTAGTTGCTAAGATACTGACGTTGGAAAATATGAAATGGTGAACACTTACAATGGGTATGTCACATTACCCTAAATAAGGTCAATCAGTGGACCCGCCGTCGCAGCCAGCACCTCCAGCCTGTGTGATCCTTATAGACACGCATGCACGTGTGTTCAAAACCAGTTGGTTCGCTTCAAAATTGCGTTCTATCAACGGGCCTGTACGCAGCTGTATACCATTCTTGAGGAGACTATTTTTTTAGTACAGTCATTATTATTAAATTAATAAAGTAAGCTATTGAACCCTGTCAACAAGAAAAAAGACCATGTAAGATTCCCAATGTACAAGTTTCAAACCGCATGGTATTAAGAGTTAAATTAATGTTCTACATACACATCGTGATTCAATATCAAACACTGGTTTTCATCTTCGCGCAGCTTCCTTGCCTCTCACGCTACATTTTATATATTTTAATCCTTAATTATCAGTGGTTGTGAAAAAACTCTGCTTCTCAACAGACCACCGCCTAAGCTTCCTTCAAAGTTCAAACGTCATGTCTCTATTGACCATAGACTTCTTTAATTTTCACAACATTAAATTACAACACCAATTACATATCAAGAAAAAACTTATGAAAGTTATTTAATTTTATTGATATATTATGCATTTGCTTTAATTTCAATTATTATTTTAAAATAAATCGATTAGTAAGCAGCGAAAAGGCTTAATAAACTAGCGCGCTTTACCATCAACGATTGCATCAGTGCTTGCCATCAGGCGGAATTGCAGTCAAGCGCTAGTTTATAATTTTTCTCCTCCTCCAAATGCTACATCTCGCAAGCAGATTTAACCGCGTAGCTAGTACACATTCAAGTTCCCAAAATTAACCGTTAGGCAAGTGCCCGCCAGACACAACACCCGTCTGGTCGGAAGGCATCTCCTTTTCTATGGAGGATGAGTAAACTTTACATCCCATTTCTCAATATAAGGTAAGCAGTTCTAAACTATCCACGGAATGTAGACAATTTCTTTTTTTTTCCATAACTCTATAGCGTCAAAATTTAATCCACTAACTGTGCTGAAAAATTTAATGCAACGCTATTGTTTACTTCAAATAAAAATATAGTTTAAACAACTAAAAAAAACATGCATTTAAAGAATATCAAACTAAAAAGTTAAAAATAATTTTAAATAAGGGTGAGGCGCTTAATATACAAAAATTATGGCACAAAGCGCCTCACGCTTTTTTTTTAAATTATTTTTAACTTTTTAGTTTGACAGCGGAGTAGCACGTGACACCGGTAGATGACATCCGCACCCTAATTGATTAACAACGTTTCTCGGTGGTAGGCCATAACATCCGCCGCCGGCAGAAGTTACCACCCACCAGACAAAGCCTTGCCGCCAAGCGATTTGTCGTGTTCCGGCATGATGTCTGGTGAAGCCGTACGGAGGACGGGTCTGAGCAGTTGTGTTGCGATGTGTGCCGGGTACGATACGCCTAATGTTGTTGTGTTGGGAGTTTGGTCGTGGAGGGTCTTCAGATCAATCTCCCTTTGGCGCAGCATCGTTGGTCGTGTTGTTGGGTTTAACATTGCATCACCTTGCTCAACTGCCGTCTTCCTTCCTATTCGCTCAGTTTTGAGTGAAAAGGCTCTTAATAAACTAGCGCGCTTTACCATTAACGATCGCATCACTGCTTACCATCAGGCGGGATTGCGGTCAAGAGCTAGTTTATATATATATAAAGAAAAAAAAAAACACTATTCCTATCAATTGGATTCATTTTAAAACAAATTGCTAATCCATTGCTCTATATGTTCGAAAAATGTGTTTACTCAATAACGGGAACAACGCAATGCATATTGTTTGCTTGCAACTTAGTACTTGGTCGTACACACTGTGGTACGTTAAATACATAATGTACTTATATACATGTTATCGAAAACGCTGTTAGTGCCTCGTGAATTGTTGATAATGTTTTTGTGTAAGGAGGTAGGTAAGCTTTCGAGCATTAAACTTAAAGCTTTATAAATTTGTCTGTACTTTTATGATAGTACATAAAAAAAAGTAAAATAGTATAGCTTTTTTGTACCTTTTAGTAAAAAAATATATTTTAGTGTTAGGCATAATTATACATGACTGCTATTTAGAATTAAGAAAATAATTATAAAAAATGTACAAAGCTGAGAAATAAACAATTTATTTATTTATTTATAAGAAAAATGGTATGTACAGTAAAATCATAATAGTTTATGATATGTTTTAATTGCATATGAGACAGCTTATGTACACACAATACAATTTGAGTGTCTTCAAGGCTAGAGTGAATAGGCTCTTAATAAACTAGCGCGCTTTACCATCAACGATCGCATCACTGCTTACCATCAGGCGGGATTGCGGTCAAGCGCTGACCTCCACAACCCGAAGGTGATATCGAAGCAATGCAGTTAGACCAATTTTTGGACTTTTGAGGGCTCCGACAACCTGATACGACTGCCACTAGATGTTCGTATAGCAACCGGGACCAACGGCTAAACGTGCTTTCCGAGCACGACCAGACCAATGCAAATACAAATGTATACAAATATTTGCAGTGCGCAGTGATTGAACCCGCGCCTCCATGCACAGCGCCCGCGTTCGCTACCGCTACGCCACGGAGGCTGTACGCAAAATGATAAAGTATTTTAAAAGAAAAAAAACGTTTATTTGCGGTAAACATGACGCAAAAGTGTACAAAAACACAAAAAAGATAAAATAATTGAGGGAAAAGTGCGTCACATCCACGCAAATTGGCTGTAGGTTAGGTTAGGTGGCATTAAATTCCGGATAGGGGAACGGCTCCCAGATATGGCGGTTACCGGTTTACCGGCGCGGACCAAAACCAGAAGTGGGGACCGCTTCGGCGGTCATAAGTGCGGCGGGTCGGCCACCACTCCAGGTGGCTGACGTGACCCGAACTCCGGGTCACCGTCGGGCAACCCGGTCTCCTCACTGAGAGGAACTGGGGGCCCCGTTTGCTTCCGGCCCTCCATAGGGCCCACTGTGGGCCCGCCTTCTGGCGGGAATCGCCGGCGGGGGATTGGTAGGCAGGCTTGCTATTTCCCATGACCCCGCCACTAAGGCGATGTCGGTGTGCCGCTGTTTGGTTTTAGTGGGTATTCCCGGCTTCGGCTGGGCGAGTCCCACACACGCCCTTCGGGGTATGGTGCGTAAAGGCATTTCCACAGCGCCAAAAAAAAAAAAAAAGGGTGGCATTAAATTTAATGTTAGTAAACACCTGATATAAACTGATGTATTTTTAGTTGACCTGTTTTAATCACGGAGTATCTTAATTTGACAGGACTTTACTAATTAATATCTTTTATCCTTTTCTTAATGAAAAAGTTAAATAAAGATGCACTGAACATAAATTTAGTTTAGTTTGTGAACAACAGAATGGGCGCCATTATTTTGTTATTTTTTCTTTAAACTCATTTCATATAACTGTTTTTTTAGCGAAAGAAAACATTGGCCCCACTCTAGGAATTTCTTCAGTGTCGTATGTGCATTTACAAATATATAAAATCACATACGCAAAAAGCCAGACTCGGAACAACTACTTACTTGTAGGTCATATTTATAGTATACTAGCTGACCGGCAAACGTTGTTTTGCCATATAAGTAATAGATTAAATTACTAAAATGGCTATTAATAAATAAGGGTTGATCGTAGAAGGGTGAAAATTGGGGATTGTATGTATTTTTGTATGTTGTATCATAAAAAAATAGAAATTAAAATTTTTGTCTAAAAAATAAAAAAAATAAATTTAGGGGTGGACTACCCCTAACATTTAGGGGGATGAAAAATAGATGTTGGCCGATTCTCATAGATACCGGATAAGCACAAAAAATTTCATCAAAATCGGTCGAGCCGTTTCGGAGGAGTTTAAATCCGAACACCGTGACACGAGAATTTTATATATTAGATTTGCTCCGTGCGGCGATCGAACCGGTGATACGCAGCGCAGCCGTTTGACAGTTGTATGAATTTGGTTATGCGATAAATTCAAGCTGTTACTTAATTTACTAAATCAACTACCCTGATGTATCCAAAGTTCTTATACAATATGTAAAGGAAACCCTCTCCGATCCGTGAAGGTATGGTTAGGTATCTTAACTTAAACTTAAAAAAATAATAATAAATATTACTTCGCAAAAAGAGGTAACTAATACTTGTGCGGTAGACAATCCATGAGCGGGTAACGAGGGGCAGGGCACGCGGCACGTGGTCGCATCGATTATAATAATACCATCAAAATGGTGTTGAAACTTTTTTTTAAAAAATACTATATTTCGGGGAAGTTGGAATTAATTAGCGCGAATATAATATTATTTCAAAATTCATTAGTATTGTTACTACCTATAATGATTACGTAAAATTTTATATTATATTTGGTCATGTATTTACCTAACCTTTATGGGTCGGACAGGGTTTTCTTTACATATTGTATAAGTTGATTGAAAAACCAATCAAAGCGTTACGCGACAATGGGCAGTAGCTCAGATACTAATTTCATGCCATTAGTAAATAAAATGCTATAAACTATTTTTTTTTTTGTATATTTATATACTAGTGCTTGACCGCAATCCCATTTGATGGTAAGTAGTGATGCAATCGTTGATGGTAAAGCGCGCTACTTTATTAGGAGCCTATTCACTTAAAAAAACTGAGTGAATAGGAAGGAAGACGGCAGTTGATCGAAATGATGCAATGTTAAACCCAACAACACGACCAACGATGCTGCGTCAGAAGGAGATTGATCTGGAGAACCTCTACGACCAAACTCCCGACACAACAACATTTGGCACATTGTACCCGGCACACATCGCAACATAACTGCACAGGCCCGTTCTCGGTACGGCTTCACCAGACATCATGCCGCAACACGACGAATCGCTTCGCGGCAAGACTTTATCTTTTTTTATTGGGACAAAACCCGCAACACATTTTCCCACCCACTGCAACTCCTGAAAGCCAGAATCAACAGTGGAGACAACCAGAAAAACGCCGAGCAATGAAGCTCGACGAGTCACGGAGAAACGATTCAACTGTCTTGGGTCCCGCAACGAAATTAATCAGAAAAGAATATAATATTTTATTAATATTTTTTCCAGTTCCCTCCATAACAAGCAGGAGACAGAACAGGACTAGGCCAATCGGCACAAAGGGACATTATTACAACTGGGAGAAGCCCAGATTGCCAAGCACCACGGAATAAAATTTGATTAAGTTATTGGGTCCTAAGTAGGTATGTGCTGTTACAATTGATTCCAATAATAGGCAAGACTTTATCTGCTGAACTTAACAAACACTAAAATACTCTACACTATATTACTCACAAAAGATGCGCTGAAGACGATTAAGTAACTGCTTGATCTTTGGAAGTAGTCTCCTCACATCGCTCTCTCAGCTCGCAAACATTTCTCGGATCACAATCCTAAAACTGAGATCCGAAAGACCACACGCGTG
This sequence comes from Sesamia inferens, assembly GCA_037179545.1. Lineage (NCBI taxonomy): Eukaryota > Metazoa > Arthropoda > Insecta > Lepidoptera > Noctuidae > Sesamia > Sesamia inferens. Next base: position 7,499,883 of record CM073929.1, on the reverse strand, counting down.
GGCTACGGCCCAGGGCACCCCAACTAAATAGGTTAGGCTTTTTTTTTTTTGACGCTGTGGGAATGCGTTTACGCACCATACCACGAAGGGCGTGTGTGGGACTCGCCCAACCGAAGCCGGGAATACCCGCTAAACCCGAACAGCGGCACACCGACATCGCCTTAGTGGCGGGGTCATGGGAAATAGCAAGCCTGCCTACCAATCCCCCGCCGGCGATTCCCGCCAGAAGGTGGGCCTACAGTGGGCCCTCCATAGGGAGGGGCCCGGCTGGGTACGTCTTCTTGTGCGAGAAGACGCAGCAGCCAAGGGATATTTAGCGAGGTGTCCTTCCTCTTAGCCCCACTCGTTTGCCCGGAAGCAAACGGGGCCCCCATCTCCTCTCAATGAGGAGACCGGGTTGTCCGACGGTGACCCGGAGTTCGGGTCACGTCAGCCACCTGGAGTGGTGGCCGACCGCCGCACGTGTGACCGCCGAAGCGGTCCCCACTTCTAGTTTTGGTCCGCGCCGGTAAACCGGTAACCCCCATATCTGGGGGCCGTTCCCCTATCCGCCACCTGGGGACGCGTCCGATGGCAGGCCAGAAACTGCACACGGAAGGCTAGCCTAACCCATTTTAACCTCGTCCTACTACTGGGCACAAGTTTCCTCTCACACAGAGAAAGATTGAGCGTAATCACCACGCTTGCTCAATGCGGGTTGGCGATTTCAGACTTTAGAAGTCCAGGTTTCCTAAAGATGTTTTCCTTCAACTTGTAATTAGTCATTGGTGTCCGAGATGTACTTAGAAAGTACATATTATTTAGAAGAGTTACATTGGTACTTGCCTGACCTAGAATCGAACCCGCACACATATACTTGAGAGGCTGGTTTTTTATCCACTAGGCCACCACGACTTAAATATAGTTTAAAAAACTAAAAAAACATATATTATTTAAAAAAACAATAACGAACTAAAAAGTTGAAAATAAATATAGTTTAAAAAACTAAAAAAACATGCTTTTAAAGAAAATTTATGACAATAGTATATAAACAATACCCACTAGTAAAATGAGAAAAAAGCGTGAGGCGCTTTGTGCCATAATTTTGGTATATTACGCGCCTCACGCTTTTTTTTTTCATTTTACTAGTATTGTTTATTATTAAATTTAATTATTTTTAACTTTTTAGTTTGATATTCTTTAAAAGCAAGTTTTTTTAGCGTTTTAAACTATATTTATTTTCAACTTTTTAGTTCGATATTCTTTTTTAAATTATATAGGGATAACACGAACGCTTAAGTGGTGCTCATTTATTTTTGCCAAACTTCTCTTGATCTCCAACAGACAGAATAGCAAGTGCTAAAATTCGTAATGATGCGTTACCCAAGTAACTAAATCTAAAACTAAAAAATACTTTGCCTGCACAAATTAATGTCAGGTAAGGTAGAAAAAATTGAATTGAATTGAATTGAATTGACTTTGTTACATTTTACTTGACTTTATTTCATTTTGTTTGACTATGTTTGTACAATACAATTTGTTTTTTTTTTTATATTTTTGGCTATGTTTAGTCTATTTTGTATTCTTTTTGTACTAGTCGCAATAAATACTGTTTCTTACTTTATTTCAAAAACACCATATACTATACTAGGGTTGTAACGGAGCTTCGCCTCCGCTTCCGTTACTGCGGAAGTTCCGCAAGAAATCGAATCTTCGCATCCGCCTCCGACTACGCACATTTTTTGCGGGGTTATAACAGAAGTTTATTTACCTATTTATGAAATAAACAAGGCGCAAGCTGCGACGCTCCGCAACCGTCCGACCGCGTTTGAGCGCGAAATGGTCAAGAATCAACTAGTGCAAGACGGGAATGCTGCAAATACAATTTGTTTCTCCTTAATTTTCATTACTAGAAGGTAATATTTTTTTATTAAGTGTACTACTATTAATGTACGTATTTAAAATAAAAATGTTGTTTAAATTAACCATAAATTTAAATTTTTTCTATATCTACTTTCACCTCCGCCTCCGCCTCCGCTAACAAGGCCTCTGTTACAACCCTGTACTATACCCATATTAGCAAAATAAAATACCTTCATCTTTGTACACAAAAAGTTTAACACGGCCCTCCCAAATTAATGTGACCTCCTAAACAAGCACTTAAAGCCATACACGCTTAAAGAGACATTTATAAATACGTAGCCCCTAATGAATCAGTACGCACGGCACTCAAAACATTGGATTAGACATAAAAAAAGGTCTGGGCTATAAAAATAATTAATTTATAGAAGTGAAATTCTTATTTATGGTCCGCGGTGTACAGTAAAATAATGATGTCAAACGGAGTCCAACCTCGATGATTCCAATGTTCATAAAACTTCTCTTAAGCTTTTAAATAAATTTGAGCTAATACCTCTTAATTAAAGTACGTTAAAGGGACTTTGCAAACATGTGTTGTTAGCTTTTCTATTCTTGATATATATGACGGGGAAAAACGTTAGGAAGGCGGAAAATCCTGAGACTTAATACAGGTGCGGTAGGCAATACATGCGCGGGTGAAGGGGAGCACGTCACGCGGCAGGCGGCCGTATCGCTCATAATAATACCGTCGATGGTCATGTTGTCACTTTTTAAAAATTACCAAATTTTGGGGAAGTTGGAATTACATAATTCGCGGAAAAAAAAGATTATTTCAAAATTCATTAGTATTGTTGCTATGATGATTATGTAAAATTTCATATTTTTTTGGTCATGTGTTTACCTAACCTTTATCATCGGGGGTGGACGGGGTTTTCTTTACATATTGTATACATTAACCGTTGGGACAAGTGCCCGCCAGACATAAAACTCGTCTGGTCGGAGGATCCTCCTTTTTAGAGTTCCGTAGCCAAATGGCAAAAAACGGAGCCGAACCGGAAAGATTCGTCATGTCTGTCTGTCCGTCTAGCCGTCCGTATGTTACAGCCATTTTTTCCCGAAACTATAAGAGCTATACGTTTGAAACTTGGTAGGTGGGTATATTCTATGAACTGCATTAAGATTTTGATGCAAAAATAAAAAATAATAATAAATGTTGGGGGCCAACCATACTTGGAATTGAAACTCAAAATTTTTTTTTTCATCAAACATATACGTGTGGGGTAGGTATCTATGGCTTCAAAAATTATATCGAGGTTTCTAAAATATTTTTTTAAGCTATTGCATAGCTTCTATCGCGGGCCTTGAGCGCGGGGACCGAATCCAGAAATTCCGTAACGAAAAAACCTCACGCTCCCCACTCCGACGGGCACGGAGGTGTGGCTTGAAGGCCGTACATCGTCGTTTCAATTCGGCAGTCTTCGGCACGGTATGTTTGTGTGCGTGCGACTACATCTTTTGAAAACAATTTATAGATTTTCAAAAAGAGCATGCATATTGCAGGGCGCGAACTCAGTTCTACACACTTGCCATGTTACTGATAGTCGCGATGTGCTAAACTTGCGATTAATTTTCTCTCTGAAATAGGTCTTCTATAGAGATATGTCATAGACGTCATCGACGTTGTTATGGCTACCTTAAAAACTTTTCATATAATTAATTATTAAGTACTTTTATTCAAATTAATTTAGTAGTGTTTTTATAAAATAGCTTTTTTTTTAACGGAAAAGCTAAGATGAATGTCACGCTAATTTTTCATTGGACTTTTAAATTATTTATAGTGTTGTTTACTAAATAAAAGCGCGTGATTTTATAGAGTAAAAAGTGCTCACGCGGCCGTTTTTTCAACTGTGATTGGCGATATCCGCCATTATTGTGAAATATTTTTTTAAAGAATTTCTATAATTTGTTACACGTGTTATTGGCAAAATTGTGGTATCTATCCACAGGGACCAGATCAAGAGTTGAAGTTAAGGTTTTTATTAAATAAAATATTACAGAAAGATGTCGGTGAACAATGTTAATACGAGTACATTTAAGTGTACGAGTTGTAATATTGTTATCTCCGAAACGAAACAACGAAAGTTTAATAAAAATATGCTCGTCGGCTTTTTCTGAGGAAGACATTGATGAGGCAAAAAAGTTATTGTTTGTTTCTACGAAGACAAGACAAAAACATGTATCGAGGCGTAAGAACAAAAAGCAGAAAGACCTAAAATATACGATTACGGTGTTTAAAATCACGGATCCCGAACAATCCCAGTTTTTGTGGCATATGACCTTCACAAATTGCCACCAGTTTGCTTTGACTACGTAGAACGTACGTAAAGAAGTTGATGAAGGATTTATTAATTCTACGGTCAGATGTTAACGCAATCAGAAGTGATTATGTTACTAAAGATCAGTTCGAAAATATGGGACCACCATTGACGCGGTATTTTCTAGGTATTTAGAGGATATTAAGTAGCAAACTTACGTTTCTTATTTCAGTTATCATAAACCTATAGTTTCAATGATAAATATTCCTGAATAACCAACAGCTACTGTAAGGTAATAAAACCCACATGTATTGTAAAATAATAAAAATATTTTAAATAATATTAACTTTTTATTTATTTAATAAAAGAAAAAATTGTTTTCTTATCGGTCACCACGGTCAAAAAGTGTAACTTGAATTAATATCAAAGAAAAAGAAATACTGCATAAATAAAATAAATAAATAATTATAATTGCATAAATTGATACAAAATGCTATGCAATAGCTTTACCGCGGCAGTCCCCGAGTGCCACACGTCTTTTTTTCTAAACCGAATAGTTTGCGTGACAGACGCTTCCAAAGTGGAAAAATGAAATGAATGAATGATGAACATTACTAAAAAAACTACCAACCAAAATTGTTTTGAACGAGATCTAGTAAGTAGTTTTTTTTTAATACCTCGTATATCGTAAACCGCTTATCACCGCGTAATCTTTCATATAAATAACTTAGATCCTTTCATTTCATAAATCAATGGAACGGAACCCTTTGTGCGTGAGTCCGACACGCACTTGGCCGGTTTTTCTATAGAGGATAAGTGAACTTTACTCCCTGTTCCTCATGCCTCTACACTGGTGACCCCGATATGACGACCATGACTCATGTTTAGATCTTCAAAGAAAACTTCACTAGCAGTTGGTATATTTCATATATTCAACGGGCAAGTGTAATGATGTCCACACTAAGTACCAGTCAGAACACAAATGAGGGATTTTTTTTTATTTTTTTTTTTTGTTTTTTGTAGGCTCGATTAGGAACGGCCCAGCTTCAACAATTTAGCTGTAGTTAAGTATTCAAATTATAATTCTAATTAAAATTTTAGAACACGCGAAATAATGACATGCTGTTTAAATTCAATTTCACACAAAGTTAAACTAATGTTTTTAAGACAAAATAGGTGAAATTTTATATTAGGTCCGTTATATTATAAAAAAGACTTTTTTAATACAGTTGCTCAAAAAGTGGTGTATTACAGGGACGTATAGCGTTCGGAAAGTGGGCTATTACACATTCGTGCTTTTTCTTTACCTTTTCCGAACTAGTGCGTTGTCTTTCCCAACTGTCAAAATATTGTCTATTAAAAATAAAAAAAAAAACAACCATGAAGTTTTTACTTTAAAAAAATCATAGAAGTTTTTATGATTCATGCAAATAATTCTAAAAAGAAGCTACTAATTTGTTTCAATATCAGATTTAATGATTTAATTCAATGAGTTAGGTTAGGTTTTATTTAATTTCATCTCATTTCATTTTCATTTCATATCAATAAAAAAATTCTACTGAAGACTTGGCTGTATGGGCATAGTTCCCTTTGCCTAATCGAATGGGTGAAGAAAAAAAATCTCTGCTTATATTCTTTTACGGTTTGCGCCAGGAGTTTGGCGGGAAAGCCAAAATGAGTGCCACGCTCATTTTTCATTGGACTTTTAAATTATTTATAGTGTCGTTTACTATATAAAAACGCGTGATTTATGTAGTAAAAAGTGCATTCAGTGAATAATTCATAAAGAACAGTGAAATATTGTAGCATAGTGGTCACATCATGTCTTTACCCCAAACCCCTCTTGGTCGGTCTCACGTGGGAAACGAAAGGAGATAGGTTAAGTTAAGTTAAGCTAGGATAAGGTAGGATTCCGTGTGCATACAAAACGGAGGCCGTGTACAAAACGGAGGCCGTGTTCTTTCACGGCCCCCGGCAGCGCCCCCCACCCGACGCCCACATTTATGTGGAGGGGGTGAGGGTCGGGGTTGAGGCCCAGATGAAGTATCTGGGCCTCATGCTGGACAGCAGGCTGCGCTTCGGCCCGCACTTTAGCGGGCTGTCGACGCGCCTGCTGAAAGCCGCGGACGCCCTCTCATGGCTCATGCCGAACATGGGAGGGCCGAGCACTCGGTGCCGGCGGTTATACGCCGGCATACTGAGGAGCATGGCCCTTTACGGGGCCCCAATTTGGGCGGACTCCCTCCACAGGAGGGAGAACCTCACCACCCTTCGGGCGCCCCAAAGGGCCATCGCCCAGCGGGTAGCGCGGGCCTACCGCACGGTAGGTTTCGCTTCGGCATGCGCTCTGGCGAGCACCCCGCCTTGGGAGCTCGAGGCCTGGGTGCTCGCCAGAGTGTACGAGTGGACGGCGGGGCGCAGGGCGCTGGGCGAGCGTCCGGCCCCGGAGTTGAGGGAGGCCGTCCGCCGGGAGGCGAGGGACGCCATCGTCCAACATTGGACGCGCGACCTCGCCTCCGCGGTGTTCGGCCGTCGCACCCTCGACGCCATCGGGCCAGTCCTGAAGGACTGGCTCGACAGGCGTCACGGGTTCCTCTCCTTCCGTCTGGTGCAGGTACTCTCCGGTCACGGCTGCTTCGGCAGGTACCTGCACCGGATAGGACGAGAGGAAACGCCGTCGTGCCACGGTTGCGGCGCGGCGGAGGACACGGCGGACCACACCCTCGCGGTGTGCCCGTCGTGGGCCGTGCCGCGCCGCGATCTTGTCGCGGCGGTAGGAGGGGACCTCTCGCTGCCCGCCGTCGTCAGAGCGATGGTGGGGAGCGAGGGGGCCTGGGCGGCGATGGCCTCCTTCTGCGAGCTCGTGATGTCGCAGAAGGAGGCCGCGGAGCGCGAGCGGGAGGAGGATCCCCTCGCTCCGGCGCTCCGTAGGCGGCGTAGGGGCAGGAGAAGGCGGGATTTCGCCCGCTTTCTCTCGCCCTGAGGTGAGCGGCGGGCGTGAGGCACGGGGGTGCCCGCGCCCGCCTTGCAGGGCTCACCACGTGTGGGAGCTTCGGTCCCCCTCCTAGGAGGGGCAAATGAGGGCCCGCCTTACTAGGCGGGTTTCGCCGGCGGGGGAGAGGAAGCCCAGGCTGTGCTAGTTTCCCACTCCCCCGCCACTATGGCGATGCCGGAGCGCCGCTGGGGTTTTTAGTGGGTATACCGGGAGGCTCTCTCCCGGGGATACCCACATACCCTTCCCGTCCCCCGACGGGAGGGGATGCGTAATTGACATTTTCCCCAGCGACAACAAAAAAAAAAAAAAAAAAAAAAAGGATTCCGTGTGCATCCGTGTGCAGTTCTGGCCTGCCATCGGACGCGTCCCCAGGTGGCGGATAGGGGAACGGCCCCCAGATATGGGGGTTACCGGTTTTCCGGCGCGGACCAAAGCCAGACGCGGGACTGCTTCTGCGGTCATGCGTGCGACGGGTCGGCCACCACTCCAGGTGGCCGACGTGACCCGAACTCCGGGTCGCCGTCGGACAACCCGGACTCCTCATGGAGAGGAGCTGGGGGTCCCGCTTGCGTGCGTGCATGCGAGCGGGGCCAAGAGGAAGGACACCTCTCTAAAAAACCCTTGGCTGCTGCGTCTTCTTGTTCAAGAAGACGCACCCAGCCTAGGGGCGACGGGTCCCGATCCGGGACACGGTCTGACATAGACCACCGTTCGGCCCAAACGTTGCGCTGGAGCGGGCGCTCCAGTGCAACGAATATCCGTTTGCGGATGGTGACGGGTGCCGCTACGCCTAGTTGGATAGCGGCACGGAGGCATGTCTAATGCCGACGTTATCTGGGGGCTTGGCTTAACCGCCCGGCCCCCTACAAGCCTAATCCCAAGGTGGGAGCGTGCCGAGGGGATGAGTGGCCGGTGGGAGACCGGTCGCTAACGCTCACCTGCTGGGTACCTGCCGACCCCCAGCAGTAATCAGGCTTATCCGGAGTACGACGCTCTGCCCGGATGGACGTATAGAACGCTAATTCTCGTGGGAACAGTATGAAGAAATGTAAAACAAAAAACAAAACCATACTTAAGAGGAACGGAGGAGTAAGGAGAGAGGAAGGAGCAGTTTCCGACCCGGAGAAAGCTCCCGAGCCTGTCGTGTCGGACGCCGACAGTACGGGCTCGTTGGAGTCGGTCCGAACGGAACCGGACAAGACACCTTACCTAAAGAGGACCAACTCGCAGCCGGTGGTAGAGTTGGAGACACAGGCCCGGCACAAGCGACGACGGGGTGCTGTACATCAGCAGATCTAGCACCCCGATCGGAAAGCGCGGTAGAGGACGACCGCCTACGACTGGTCATTATGTCGGCCTGTCTAAAGCGCAGAAAGAATTGGAGGCCGCACAAAAGGCCGCCGAAAAAGAGGAAGGCATCGCGATGGAAGAGCGCAGGGTGGCCGAGCTGGCCCGGAAGGTGGACACCGGACGGGACAAGCGACTGTCCGAAATATCTTCTGCCGCGTCGTCGGTCGAAGACCTTCAGGCCACGGAGCTGGGCGAAAGGCTCCGGAACGCCGTGGACACGGTGAAGGAGGTGTCCAGGGTGTCCAAAGGCCTCAAGGGGACCTGCCAGAAGGCCCTAAAGTTGGCTGCGGCCACGATGTTGGAGGTCGCCGACGAGCTACTACAGCGCTCCTCATCGGACGAGACTAAACGACTCACGGCGGCAAACGTACGCCTAACAGCCCAGGTTGCGGAGCTCCGGAAGGAGCAGGAGGAGCTCCGTGCGGAGCTTAGCAACCTCATGAAGGAAAGGAGGAGAGAAGTCACCTCTGGGCCGGCGGAGGTGCAGCCCGTTTCCCGGCCTTCTGCGGAGGAGTCGGAGTTAGTCCGGCTCTTCAAGACCGAGATGGCGGCGCTGTCTGCACGCTTCTCGGTCATAGAGGCCAAAGTGTTGCGGCCTCCTCTGGCCCACGAAAAGGCACCGCCGGCCCAGACGTATGCGGCGAAAGCTACTGCGCCGAGGCCGGCCAAACCGGCTAAGACCAAGCCCGTTGCCGCTGCTCCGGCTGTTCCAGCAGCCTCGGTTACTCCGGCAGCCCTGGCGACGACGACGAGCGCCCCAACGGCCACCTCGCAAGAGTGGGTCACTGTTGGTGACAAGACGAAGGAAAAGAAGAAGAGGAAGAAGAAGACAAGAGCGGCAAAGCAAAAGGAGAAGAAGAAGCTCCGCGCCCCAAAGTCCACGGCGGTGGCTATCAAGTTACCACCGGAGGCCATAGAGAGGGGCGTGTCATACGCGTCGGTCTTGGCGAAAGCCAAGGCCGATATTAATCTGAAAGACCTGGGGATAACGGGCATCGTTTAGAAGGAGGCAGCAACCGGTGCCCGTTTGCTCGAGGTGCCTGGCGCTACAAGCGACCAAAAGGCCGACGCACTTGCAGAGAGGCTGAAGGCCTCTCTTAAAGAGCAATTCCCGGACGCAAAAATATCCAGGCCCGTGAAAACGCTGAACATGCGTGTCTCGGGCCTGGATGACACGGTGACGACAAAGGAGCTCGGGGCCACCATTGCGGAGGCGGGCAAGTGCCCCGTGGAGCAGGTCCGGCTCGGCGAGATCGGGCCCGGCCTCCGGGGACTCAGGTCCGCAGTAGTGACTTGCCCGGTTACGGCGGCCCACCGCATTGAAGCGACCGGCCGGAACCTGCTTGTTGGATGGGTGTTGGCGCGGGTCAAGATCCTCTCGCCCCGACCCCAGAGGTGTTTCCGGTGTCTGGAGGTGGGACACCTAGGCGTGCATTGCTCGTCGACCATCCAAGTCGGCGGGCTCTGCTTCCGCTGCGGCCGGTCCGGTCACAAGGCCGCCGCATGTGACGCCCCGCCGAGTTGCCCAAAGTGTGCGGCTGCGGACAGGCCGGCCGATCACCGGATCGGCAGCAAATCCTGCGCCGACACCCACACCAACAAGAAAAAGAAGGGGACCAAAGGGGTTGGGCCTGCCGCCCAGGGCGCTGCGGCGCCTATAGCGCGGCGGACCCCATCCCCTAAGGCAGCCGACTCGCTGCCGGAGGGGGAGCGGATCATGGATACTGAGTAATGTCTGTGTCCGCTTCCCTTCGTTTCCTTCAGGGCAATATCAACCACTGTGCCCGTGCTCAGGATCTTCTCCTCCAGAGCATGGCGCAGTGGTTGATAGACATTGCGGTGATCGCCGAGCCGTGGTTCGTACCCCCCAGGGATGACTGGGTGAGCGACGTCCACGACTCGGTGGTCATGATCCTAAGAAGATCGGCCGGGACTCCGTCCTTTGAAGCCGTCGCCAAAGGACGGAACTTCGTCTCGGCACTGCTCGGCGAGTTGATGATCGTAGGGGTCTATTTCTCTCCGAGCAGGTCTCTCGCCGAATTTGAGGCATGGTTGGAGGAGTTGGGCACCGTCGTCAGACGAAACCACCCTCGCCCCGTGGTCGTACTCGGGGACTTCAACGCCAAGGCAGGCGCTTGGGGTTCCCCGACTACCGACGCTCGCGGTGAAGTGTTGGAAGAGTGGGCGGTCGAGCACGGTCTCGCCGTCCTTAACCAGGGCTCGGTGTACACGTGCGTGCGCCAGCGGGGCGGCTCCATAGTGGACATCACGTTCGCTAGCCCCGCCCTCGCACGCCGTGTCCAAGACTGGCGTGTTATGGAGGGGGTGGAGACGTTGTCGGATCACAGATATATATCCGGTTTAACGTCTCCGCCCTTCCCACTGCGTCTCTGCCTGCGCCGGCCCTACCGACCCCTGGTTCGATCGGTCCGCGTTGGGCGTTAAAGCAGTTGGATCGGGAGCTGCTCCTCGAAGCCGCGATCGTCCAGGCCTGGGTGACTACACCGGACAGGCCTGTCAACATCGACGAGGAGGCTGAGCAACTCCGGCTGGCCATGACCAGCGTCTGCGATGCGGCGATACCTAGACGGCGTCAAGAGCCATCTAGGCGCTGGGTGCACTGGTGTTCGCCGGACATCGAACGGCTCCGTGCGGCCTGTGTCGCCGCTAGACGCCAGTATGCCCGGCATAGGAGAAGGCGGCGCCGCCCGCCAGACGCTGAGGCCAGAGAGGCGGAACTATACGAGGCTTACCGCGAAGCGAGGAAGGCATTGAAGGGGGCCGTCGCCAAAGCGAAGGCAGAGGCCCGCGAGCGGCAGCTAGCTACCCTGGGTCGCGATCCGTGGGGGCGTCCTTATCGCGCAGTACGGGACAAGCTGCGCCCTTGGGCGCCTCCGCTCACCCAGGGTATGCGGCCCGAGTTGCTGCGAGAGGTGGTAAGTGCCCTCTTCCCTGCTAGGCACTTCGCGCCCGACTACGGTAGTGGACGGACGCGTTGCGTTGCGCTCTTGAGTAAATTATCGTTAGTATCGTTTTATGCACGAACGTTTTGTGTATTAATAAACAGAGAAATAAGGAGTATTATTGATTGTGAAAGGACACGTAAATAGTGATAAGTTTTGTTAAATTTGTGTTGTTTGTGATAGATTATACAGTGCTGGATATTGTGAAGTGTGGTTCAGTGGGATAGATTAACCGCCAGCCTGGCGGCGGCAGGTATTTCAGTGTTTTTCTGTTTTTATTTTCTTTTTTTTTTTATAGTTAGTGGGTAGAATTTTTTCACTGATCTCACAACTGGGTTCTTTGTTATTACCAGTAGATCTATTAACTACTACTATTAGTAGTAGTTAATAGATCTACTGGTCTTTCCCACTGTAGTTCAGGGGAGGATTAAACCGCCGCCCTGGGGCGGCAGAAATTGTAGGGTTTTCTTTCTATTTGTTTATTTTTATAGCTTAGTGGGTAGTATTTTTTCCCTGTTACTACAACTTGGCACGTTGTTATTTGTTATCTTATTTGTCATTGTTATCTGTTATTGTCATCTGTCAGCGTCACTGTCATCTCTCACTGTCATCTGTCAGTGTCACTGTCATCTGTCAGTGTCACTGTCATCTGTCGCTCGGTGTGGCATTGATTGTCTGTCACTTGTCAGTGTCAGTTGAGTTTGACGGCTGCAGTGTTGCCAGCCTTAGTTGAGTAATTCGTAGGTGATTTGCCGGAGTATTATATACTTCCACAACAACTGGAATTTAATATTTATTTTATTAAATTAGTAGATTAATAGGTCTTTACTAGAATATCAACTGGTGGTAGGTTAGGTTAGGAACGGACGCTGTTAGTGTCATCTGACGGGGTCTCTTAGGGTGACACTTTCGGCTGTCATCTGTTGGTGTTAGCTGACTTTGACGGCTGGGGTGTTGCTTGACGGTGGTAGGTTTTTGTGGTAGATTTAGTAGGTTTCTGTGGTAGATTTAGTAGGTTTCTGGGGTAAGTTTAGTATTTTCAGTGGTAGGTTTGGTAGGTTTCTGGGGTAGGTTTAGCAGTGTTTAGTGGTAGGTTTGGTAGGTTTCGGTGGTAGGTTTAGCAGTTTTCAGTGGTAGGTTTAGTAGTTTTTGTCAAGTAGGTTAATAAGTTAGGGATGGCGGACGATGATGATGGCGAGTCTTTTAGGGAGACCCAGTCATCCATAGAGGCAGTGCTGGATGAGGAAATGTCCAAGCGGGAGGAGGAACTGAGGTGTCTGGAGGAGCTACGGCAGGGCATAGCCTTTGCGCCGCGGAGATCCCTGATGCGCACTCCTCCATCTAGCTTCAGTGCGGCTATGGAGGCAGCGCCACCGGCGTCGGGGGCACCAGCATTATCGGGGAAGAGAGCACTATCTTCTCCGCAGGAGACCCAAGGGCCTACGCGGCGAAGGGGACATGCCGTGTCGGCTGGGGCGCCGCCGCCCATCAGCGGGATTCTCGCGGCACAGCCTGCTACGGGCCAGTTGATCTCGTTGGACTCCCCCAGAGAGAGCTCCTCCCAGGAGGCTCTGTGCGCGCCGGCAAAGGACGGGTTGGCAGCGTGCAGCGGGGTGGAGCTTTTGGATAAAGTATATACGGCGGTAAAAGGGATCAGCGGGGTGACTAATGCCTCAAATAAACTCAACCTGTCGGACAAGGGCCAGATCTCCGGCTTCAGCCAAGACATCTTGGCGGTCGTGGCAGTCCTAAACCTGCGCTTAGCGGAAGCTGAGCACAGCGTGACTGCAATGAAGCTGCAGGTCGCCTCGATGGAGCTGCAGCGGACCAGCGCAGCTCCGGCTAGGGGGTCCGGGACGGCTGGACCGCTGGCTGCAGGAGGCTCAGGGTCTGTCATGGACTACGCGGCGGTGTTAAAGCTGCCGAATGGGAAGGCCGCTATGGCAGTGGAGCGGCGTGGTCCAGCAGTCATCTTCTACCCGAACTCAGAGGACATTAAGTCATCCGACGGCACCCTTAAAGAATTGAGGGAGAAGGTGCAGCCAGCGGCGAGCGGTATTAAGATTCAGGGGGTGCGCAGGGTGGGCAACGCGGGTGTCGTCGTGCAGACGGCATCGCCAGCGGCCGCCCAAAAACTGAAGGCTGCGGCACCTACTACCCTAAGGGCGACAGATCCGAAGGCGAGGAAGCCATTGGTCGCCCTTAGGAATTTAAGTGGGGACCCGGCGGCGGAGGAGGTCCTGGAGGACCTACACCGGGTGAACCTCGCAGAGGATCCCGCATGGTCTTTGGACAGGCTCCGCCGCGAGGCAGTATTCGCTTTCAAGAAGGGCCGGCGAGGAGGGCGTAGCACGACCATCGTGTACGAGGTCTCGCCGCCGCTCCGGGAGAAGCTCCTCGGCCTCGGCAGGGTCTACGTCGGCTGGGACGCTGTCGAGGTCTGCGATTTCGTCCGGGTGACATGTTGCTCCAAATGCCAGCAGTATGGGCATCCAGAGAAGCATTGTAGGGCGGCGGTGATGACCTGCGGCAGATGCGGCGAGAATGGCCACAAGGCGGAGGAGTGTCAGGCTGAGGGGCAGTGCTGTGCTACGTGCAAGCGCTTTAAGCGTCCGGAGGCAAAGTCGCACAGGACAGCGGCAGTCGACTGTCCGGCACGTGTGTACGCGGAGAGGCAGGCCATCAGCATGACCAACTATGCCTGAGCACGCCTCTATTAAAGTAGGGCAGTTGAATCTCCAGGGCTCGGCGGCCGCCACGAAGGAGTTGCCAGCTGTTGCTGGGACTTTGGGTCTGGACATCGCTCTGGTGCAGGAGCAGTACGGCGACTGCAGGATAATCCAGAGTGGGCCGAGATCTAGGGCCGGCATAATGGTGGTCAACCCGAGGGTGGCTGTTACGTTCCTGGGGAGCCTCAGCAATAACCATTGTGCGGTGGCCCATGTAAGTTCAGGGGCTACGGGACTAGATCTGTATGTGATGTCGGTATACTGCCAGTACAGCCACGATATTGCCGTTCACCTGCAGCAGATGTCGAGAGTCCTCGACCAGCTGACGGGAAGGCATGTGCTGGTAGGGGTGGACAGTAACGCTCACTCGCCGCTGTGGCACTGCGAGCGGAACCAGTGCGTGGGGAGGGGGCCAGACACGGAGTACAGGAGGACCCAAATGGAGGGCCTTATACTCGGTAGGGGACTCCTGATCCACAATGTGGAGGGTCAACCCCCCACGTTCTCGGGACCAAACGGACAGTATAATATTGATCTGACGCTGTCGACCAGGGGCTTGGCGGTGACACAGTGGACGGTGCATGAGGGGGTGAGCGTTAGTGACCACCAGCTGGTTACATACAGGGTCTGCATGGGTGCCGCACGGACATTGGGTCGAGCTGGGCGACAGGCCGAGGTGACCATGCCGTTCCGGGAGAAGGGGGTAGATTACGAGCGTTTTCGCAGTGTGCTCCACCATAGGATGGGTAGGCTTCAGACTTGGAAGCCGGCACATATAATCTGCTCCCAGTACTCGGACTTGGTCACTAGGGCTGCCGAGGACTGCCTCGGGAGGCGTGCCAGGAGGGAGACCGGGGGCTATGAGTGGTGGACTCCGAAACTGGAGGACTGGCGCCGCAAGGTGTACCGTGCTAGGCGGACCTGGCAGCGAGCGCGAAGGATGCGGGACGTCATGGAGGCGGACAAGCTCGAGGCGCTTCGCGCGACGAGAGCCTCTTACAAGGCTGCCATGAGGGAGACGGAAATGGCGTTTTTCCGGGGCATTGCGGAGTCAGGGAACGACGACCCCTGGGGGCTTGCGTACAGAGCCGCGTCGGGCAGAGTGCGCCCCCCCGCAAATGTCATCCAGGCCATAAGGCTCCCTGATGGCAGCCACTCCATGACGGCACGGGACACCGCGGAGGGCCTAATCGGCATCCTATGCCCGGATGACGACCCTGGCGGGGACACTGAGTACCACAGACAAGTCAGGGCTGTGGCTGCGTGCTCCCCGTCGGGCCGGGATTCGGATCCACCCAGTTGGGCAGCACTTGAGCGGATCATCAAGTGCCTGCCCAACACGGCCCCTGGACTCGACGGCCTCACGGCTCGTATTATCAAGCACGCGTGGAGGGCCAGTGGAGCAGAAATGCTCCTCATGTTCTCTGCGTGTATACGGGAGGGGGTTTTTCCGGACATCTGGAAGGTGGGTAAGCTCATCGTCCTGCCGAAGGGCAACGATCGACCTCTGTCGGACCCGAAGGCCTACAGGCCAATAACGCTTCTCCCCATTTTGGGGAAGATTCTTGAGCGACTTATAATTACGTGCGCGCCCTGCCTCCACCGGGGAATTTCCAACGACCAGCACGGTTTCTCGAGGGGCAGGTCGACGGTCACGGCGCTGAACGCGATCCTGGACCGGGCGGCGTGCTCCTCAGAGAAATACGTGCAGGCAGTACTGTTAGATATTTCGGGGGCCTTCGACAACGCCTGGTGGCCCATGATAATTACAAAGGCCAAGCAGGGCGGATGCCCGCCCAATATATATAAAATCATAATTAATTATTTTACTAATAGGCGGGTTGGCCTATTTGTGGGCGACCAGGCGGTGTGGAAGCGGTCCACTATGGGCTGCCCCCAGGGTTCGGTACTCGGGCCAACATTGTGGAACCTCCTGCTAGACGACATCCTGAGGCTGCCATGGCCGGACGGAGTTTCGGCAGTAGCATACGCGGACGACATCACGGTCGTGATCGAGGCGCCGAGCCGGGCGGCGATTGAGCGTAAAGCCCAATTGTCGCTCGAGGCGGTGTCCGCTTGGGGGTGGCGGAACCGTCTCCAATTCTCGGCCAACAAATCCCAGACAATTTCGCTAAAGGGAAAATTTAAACGCCCCCCTACGGTGCGTATGGGCGGCGCCTCGATTGCGAGTGCGAGACAGGTCAAGTTGCTGGGCGTTGTTATTGATGAAGCGGGCTCCTACGTGCCGCATGCTAGTTTGGCCGGCCAACGGGCTGTGAACGCCTTTGGGAAGATGTCGAGGGTCTCGGCGTCTTCCTGGGGCGTGAGGTATAAGGCCCTAAAGGTCCTGTTTTCAGGGACCTATGTGGCTGTCCTCACATATGCTGCGGCCGTATGGTGGCGGAGAGTTTATTGCTATGCAGTGCGGAGTACGCTGCTCCGCACGCAACGCCCGGCACTGGTGCTGCTGTCGAAGGCCTATAGGTCTGTGAGTACCGCGGCACTGCCCGTGCTGGCGGGTGTGCTGCCGGCCGACCTGGAGGTTTGTCGTGCAGGACGAATCGCGCAGGAGTGTTCCGGAATGTTTGGCATGGAGCGCAGGGAGGCGATCAAGAGGGTGAGAGCGGAGGTCGTTGCCCAGTGGCAGGAGCGGTGGGCTTCTTCCAGGGACGGTAGGGAGCTGTACTCCTTCTTTCCGGACGTGGCTCTGCGTCTGGCGCTAGGTTGGGTGGAACCGGAATATGTCACATCACAGATGCTAACAGGACATGGGAGTTTCAGAAGCCGGTTACACGCAATGTCGGTATCCGACGTTGCCGTATGTTACTGTGGGCTGGCGGATGAAACTCGGGACCATGTCCTGTGGGACTGCACCCTCTATGAGGAAGAGCGAGAGGCCATGTTGTCAGACTGGTCCAGACACGTGATTGGTCCGGTTTACTACCAAGACCTGGTAGCGGACGCGGAGGGCTTCCGGAGACTGCGGTCATTCGCCCACAAATGGCACAGAAAAAGGAAGGAGTTGGAGCTTGGTGCAGAGCGTGAGGTCAGCTAGGCATAATGCTGATGCGGCTGCAAATTTACTCTGGGACTAGCTGCTCGGGTGCGAAGTCACGTATTGTGTCGTTGCACGTCCCAGTTGGGAGAACTAACACGAGCAGACGGACAAACCACTAGACTGTACAATGGTCCGTATGCCGCAAGGCGGGAAGGACCTGTACAGGATAGTCGGGGTTCTTCCCTGCTAGGGCGGAGCACATCCCACCTCCTATGGTTCCGCCTCGATCCGCTGACGCCAACGCCAACGCGGAAGACGACGACGACGACGACGACGTGCCCGACGTGACCCGGGCAGAACTGAGAGCGGCGGTGTCCCGGCTTCAAGCCAAGAACACCGCCCCAGGGCCCGACGGCATTCCTGGCCGAGCGTGGGTCCTGGCCGCGGAGGCTCTCGGGCCTCGACTGATGGGCCTTTTCAGCGCGTGCCTGGAGCGGGGCCAGTTTCCCCGCCCGTGGAAGACAGGCCTACTGGTCCTGCTGAAGAAGGCGGGGCGCCCGGCGGATTCGCCGTCTGCGTACCGGCCCATAGTGTTGCTGGACGAGGTGGGCAAGCTCTTTGAAAGGGTAATTGCAGACCGCCTCGTCCGCCATCTAAACACGATCGGGCCGGACCTAGCGGACGGCCAGTTCGGCTTCCGCCAAGGGCGTTCCACAGTCGACGCGATAATGCGCGTAAAGACCACGGCGGAGAGCGCAGTCTCTCGGGGCGAGGTGGTGTTGGCGGTGTCTTTGGACATCGCCAATGCGTTCAACACCATGCCCTGGAGCTGCATCAGGGAGGCGCTCCGATTCCACGGGGTGCCGCCCTACCTCCGCCGCACAGTCGGGGCCTACCTTGCAGAGAGGCAGGTTATCTACCCGGGTCACGGTGGTGCCTGGCATCGGCGAGAGACAACGTGCGGTGTTCCACAGGGGTCGGTTCTAGGCCCTCTCCTGTGGAACATCGGCTACGATTGGGTGCTGCGTGGCGCGCTCCTCCACGGCGTCGTCGTCACGTGCTACGCTGACGACACGCTCGTCACCGCGCGAGGGAGGACGTATCGCGACGCAGCCATCCTAGCGACGGCAGGGGTTGCGCAAGTGGTCCAGAGGATCCGGCGTCTGGGCCTGGAGGTGGCCCTCAACAAATCCGAGGCCCTGTGTTTTCACGGGGCTCGGCGAGGCCCACCTGCAGGCTCACACATCGAGGTAGGAGGCGTTCGTATTGCCGTCGGGGCGACGATGAGATATCTCGGTCTCGTCCTCGACGGCAGGTGGAACTTCAGGCCGCACTTCCGGCAACTGGCCCCCAAACTGAGGACGGCCGCGGCCGCGTTATCGCGACTGCTGCCTAAGTTGGGGGGGCCCGACTCATCGTGCCGGAGGTTGTACCTAGGAGTCGTGCGGTCTATGGCCCTTTACGGGGCCCCAGTGTGGGCGGATCACCTGACGCCTCGCAACTTTGCGGTCATCCACGGGCCGCAGCGAGCGACGGCAGTCAGGGTGATAAGAGGATACCGCACGGTCTCCTACGAGGCGGCTTGCCTCCTAGCCGGATCGGCGCCCTGGGATCTCGAGGCCCGAGCCCTCGCGTCGCTTTACAAGTGGCGCGGGGAGGCCCGAGAGCGGGGTGAAAGACCGTTTCCGCCGAGAGCGATCGAAGCGAAGCGGTCCGAGCTCCGCCAAGTCCTGGTGGCGGAGTGGTCTGCGAGACTTGCGCAACCCAGTGCGGGGCACGCCCTCATAGCGGCGGTAAGACCCTGCATGGAGAAGTGGATCGACCCGAAAAGGCGCGAGGTGCTCACCTTCCGTGCGACGCAGGTGCTGACCGGACACGGGTGTTTTGGCAGTTACCTGTGTCGTATCGGTCGGAAGCCGACACCGGCGTGCCATCACTGCGGTGGCGGGGCAGAGGACACGGCGCGACACACCCTCGAGGAGTGTCCCGCATGGGACGAGCCGCGCCGTGCGCTAACCGCAGCAATCGGCGGAACCGACCTCTCGCTGTCGGCCGTGGTCAAAGTCATGGTCGACAACGAGGAGTCATGGGACGCGGTCGTCGCCTTCTGCGAGGATGTAATCGCGCAGAAGGAGACGGCCGAACGGGAGAGGGAGGCACTGAGCACTCTCCCGTCCCGCCGACGGCGCGCTGGCCGGAGGAGGAGGGAAGCCGAGGTCGATCCGCTTCCTCCATAACGAGAGGCCGACGGGCCGAGGACCGGGGGGGTCCGACGTCCGTCAATAGGGCCGGAGTAGGCGTGTAGAGGCAGTTCCGACACGCCTACCTGATGGAAGGAGGGGAGGAAGAGGGACCCGCCGAGCTCGCGCCGGTGGGTCAAGCCTGCCGGGGATGCGGTGAATGGCAAACTAGGCCCTGCACCCCCGGCCATAGGCAAGAAGAGGAACGCTCCAGTGGTTTTAGCCGGTGAGAGCCCGGCACACCCTCCGTTGACCCCCCGACGGAGGACGGTCTGGTAGAGATTTCCACTGGGTGAACAAAAAAAAAAAAAGGATTCCGTGTGCAGTTTCTGGCCTGCCATCGGACGCGTCCCCAGGTGGCGGATAGGGGAACGGCCCCCAGATATGGGGGTTACCGGTTTGCCGGCGCGTGGGGACCGCTTCGGCGGTCACGCGCGGCGGGTCGGCCACCACTCCAGGTGGCTGACGTGACCCGAAGTCCGGGTCACCGTCGGGCAACCCGGTCTCCTCATTGAGAGGAGCTGGGGGCCCCGTTTGCCTCCGGGCAAACGAGTGGGGCTAAGAGGAAGGACACCTCGCTAAAAAACCCTTGGCTGCTGCGTCTTCTCGCACACGAAGACGTACCCAGCCGGGCCCCTCCCTATGGAGGGCCCACTGTGGGCCTACCTTCGGGCGGGAATCGCCGGCGGGGGATTGGTCGGCAGGCATGCTATTTCCCATGACCCCGCCACTAAGGCGATGTCGGTGTGCCGCTGTTGGGTTTAGTCGCCCTTCGGGGTATGGTGCGTAAATGCATTCCCACAGCGTCCAAAAAAAAAAAAAAAAAAGATAGGAAAGGATAAGTTAGGATAGAAACTGAAGAAAAAAAGTTACTGAAGACTAGGCTGTATGGCGTACTATGCCTTTGCCTTTTCCGTTCCTCTGAACGGAAAGAAGAAAACAAAAAAAAAAAAAGGTTTGCGCCATTTTTCAAAAATTTTCTTTGCGAGTTTAGTTGTTTGTTGCACAAAATGAGTAATTTCGACGATATTTTATTTGAATTAACACCACCGGAACTCAGTATAATTGCACAAAATGCTTCGGAGAACATTTTACCGGAAAAGTCAAAAAATCGCTACATATCTATATACAACGAATTTATTGCGTGGAGAGAAGAGAAAAAGGCAAATAGTTTTTCAGAAAATGTTATGTTGGCATATTTCTCCGAACTGTCAGCAAAATTAAAACCTTCTACATTATGGTCGAGGTTTTCGATGATAAAAAGTATGCTGAAAATAAGAAACAACGTGGATATAAGTCAATACCCAAAACTAAATGCTTTCTTAAAACGACAATCAGACGGTTTTACAACTAAAAAGTCGAAAATATTAACATCGAATGAAGTGGAAAGGTTTTTAAACGAAGCTCCCGATGATCGTTATTTAGCCACAAAGGTAATTAATTAATAAGTACTTATATTTTTCTTTAGTATTCAGTTTACGAAATCGCAAAATACAGTCATTAAATTATTTAAAAAAATATTAATCAAATCCCTTTTTTTTGTAGGTTGCGCTGATTTTTGGCATTGTTGGTGCTTGCCGCAGAGAGGAGTTATCCAATATTACTTTAAAATATATTGAAGCCCATGAAAAAATGCTACTAATCAAGATTCCGAATACAAAAAATAAGATACCGAGAAGCTTTGTTGTTGAAGGAGATTTTCT
The DNA here is from genome assembly GCA_037179545.1 of Sesamia inferens. Classification (NCBI taxonomy): domain Eukaryota; kingdom Metazoa; phylum Arthropoda; class Insecta; order Lepidoptera; family Noctuidae; genus Sesamia; species Sesamia inferens. Next base: position 7,478,751 of record CM073929.1, on the reverse strand, counting down.
TAGAATAGTGCAAAAGTATATGAATCAGCGGTCCCAAAAAGGAAAATCCGACCGTTTTTTCCAAAATTATCAAAAAGGAAAGTGTACATCTCAAGCAATCGGGATAAACAAATTTGGTAATATGCCAAAAGAAATAGCTACGTTTCTTGGTCTGCCGGATGCAGAGTATTATACTGGGCACAGCTTCAGGAGTACCTCTGCTACATTATTGGCAGATTCAGGAGTCAATTTGACGTCCTAAAAGCAACTAGGAGGTTGGAAGTTAGACAAAGTTGCAGAAGGCTATATTGCTGATTCATTACACAACAAACTAGAAACTGGGAAAAAAATCACACAATCCATTAATTTAAAGTCCAGTCCGTCACCTTCACATGACAATAGTGAAGAGAAAGTTCGTCCATTTACCTTCGTTGATAATGATAAGTAATTAGATCCAATTCCATCAAGTAGCAAACGCCATTGTATAACACCTTTGACAAATATACATGAACAATCATACGAAATTAATAATAGTTTGTCTCAAACAGTAAATATGCAACCTAAAACTTCCCCAGTTAGTATAAAAAACTGTACCAATTTCAATGTATATGTGAATTATAACTTTTCTAAGAAATAAATTATTAGTTAGTTGAGTTTATTGTGTTTTTATTATTTTAATAAATTGCTTAATTTTTTCGCAACTGTATTAAAAATAGTTGTTCAGTACACGTGCGGAACCGTCATTGCAACTTGTTCCGACTGTCAACCCTCACCTTCGGCTGCGCCTCGGCTCGGGTCGACATTTGTCGGAACTCGTTGTAATGACAGGCTTTCCGCACTTGTAATGAAATATACTAATTCAAGGTAGTCAGATTCGCAATGCATGTTTACCGCCAAACTATGCGGGCACGAGTCAGATAATTAGCTAAATTAGCAAGTGCAGCTGCAGCTCAGTGGCGACGGCCCCGCCTTACAACTCATAGTTTCGGCTCACCCAGGTGCCTAACTTTGTGGGATCTTGTGACAGGGTTACAGGAAAAGTCGTGCTAGATCCTTTATGGGCGTGGAGTACTCATCATTTCAGACTTATTTTACTATGAAACACCCTACCCAAACTTGACCCTTTTCGAGATAATCGATAATTTTTTTAACTCTTAATTCGTCGGAACCTTTTTTTATGTATGACGCCTGGACCGATTTGCATTTTTTTTTGTTTGTTAGGGTACTTACCAGGTGGTCCCATTTTTCAATCATCAGATTCTGACCTGATGATTGAAAAATGAAATGGAAACTTGTGTCAACCTCAAACTTATTACAAAAAAAAAAACGCAAGCGACTTCGGTTGAAGTCGGTGTCAAAAACGAATGTACAAAAACTAAAGATACCCATTTTTGAAATTAGTTATTTTTCACTTTGCAGTGTTTTTTTTTTAGTCGGTTATTTTTTTTTATTTTGTAAATAAGTTTTTATTTTATCAGCACATCAAGGTACTACAATCTGTGAAATATCTTTATTAGATTTTCAACTTTATCGTCGAAGTATTAAGGTTCAAAGTTGATTGAGAATATTTGTCAGTTTCGAGTAGCTTGACCTGTTTTTGTCCGTACCTTATAATTTTACATAATAAGATTAGACGTAGGTACAATCTGTTCGGGTAACATTGACTTACGGACCGCAAACGCATATATTAAGGGATAATTTTACATGATTACAATGAAGCAAGGATTAGGCTAATGCGTTTGAATTTTAAGGAGAATTTTATAAGCTTCGGTCGAGTTGGTTTGTGTTAAGGAAAATATTTTGGTTTTAGATGTAATTTGGAACTGTTAAAATTCAGGCGAACAACAAGAATTTCAATTCATATATATTTTCTTATTTTTCTTGGACATTACTGACACTGGTAAAGGAACGTCGACGACGTAAAGTTGGTGGGAGGCCATAACATCGGCTGCTAGCAGAAGTTGTCATCCACCAGACAAAGTCTTGTTCCGGCATGATGTCTGGTGAATCCGTACAGAGGACGGGCTGAACAGTTGTGTTGCGATGTGTGCCGGGTACGATGCACCAAATGTTGTTGTGTCGGAAGTTTGGTCGTGGAGGGTCATCAAATCAATCTCCCTCTGGCGGCGTAGCATCTAGTTAGTTGTGTTATTGGGCTTAACATCGCTCAACTATACCGTCTTCCTTCCTATTCAGAGTATTCAGTCAGTTTTTTTGAGTGAATACTAGCGCGCTTTACCATCAACGATTGCATCACTGCTTACCATCAGGCGGGATTGCGGTCAAGCACTAGTTTATAATTATAAAAAAAAGGAAATCATACTGAGAAAAGTTAAAGTTATTGTTAACTAGCTTTCAGGTTATATCGCGCTTTTAGTTTTCCCTCGGGAATATAATTTTTTTCAATAAAAGGTAGCCTATGTCCTTTCTCAGGGTCTAAAGATCGCTCGAGAGGTTTAAGCGGGAAAACGTAACAGACAGACAGACAGAGTTACTTTCGCATTTATAATATTAGTATGGATTTAGTCTGAAATCACCAACCCGTTGAGCAAGCATCGTCATCATCTTTTTCCTACGTCTTTTCCCTACTATTTTGGATGCAGCTCTATACAAGTTATTTACATAGAATAACCGCCTTACTATGCTCGCAGGGCACATTGCTCGTAGAACCGATGGCCGATGGGGCAGTAAGGTTCTGGAGTGGCGGCCACGTACTGGAAGAGGCAGCGTAGGGAGGCCCCCAACAAGGTGGACCGATGACCTGGTAAGGTGGCGGGAAGCCGATGGATACGGGCAGCACAAGACCGGTCAGCGTGGAAAGCCTTGGGGAAGGCCTTTTGTCCAGCAGTGGACATCCATAGGCTGAAGAAGAAGAACCGCCTTACTGACCTCCACAACCCAGTTACTGGGTTATACAATATCCCTTGGTAAGACTAGTGGTTTGACGTCAGACTTCTAGCGCAGGTACGGAAGGATCGTCGTTTATATAAAACCCATCCACAGAATAAGCGTAGCTTAACCTGATAGATTGACCTGTGCAGCTGTTAGTATTTATACGTTAGTTGTTCTTCCAAACGATTATATTAAATATAAAATACTGCTTTATTTGTTGCTTGCTCTTATCAACTAATCTATTTTTTGGTATCGCGGTGGAAATTTGAAATTCTAAAGGATTTCCTCCAACGTAGGAGTGACAGAGGGGATTGATGGTAAGCAGGGATGCAATCGCTGATGGTAAAGCGCGCTAGCTTACTTCTTATTTTTTATTGTGAATAGGCTCTTGCCTATTCACTCAAAAACACAGGGTGGTTAGGAGAGAAGACGTCAGTTGTGAGAGGGTGATACAATGTTAAACCAAACAACACGACCAACGATGCTGCGCCAGAGAGAGATTGATCTGGGGACCCACCACGACCGAACTCCCGACACATCAACATTTGGCGCATCGCACCCAGCACACATCGCAACACAAGTGCTCAGACCCGTCTTCGGACGACGAACGCCGCCAGTCCGGTAAAATAAACATTTTTCTTTCTTTACTTTGTTTTTATCATACTTTAACTGTAACAAGCCTATTTCGTTAACCTTTCCCCCGCTATTAAAGTCACGGAACACAATCTTAATTACCGACCCAAAAAGTTATAAACAAGGACATACATAAAAACCTTCTGCCAATAAATATTACATTATCGCAAACAATTACATGTTTGTTGCGTGTGAATACAAATTGCGCTGTGTTATTCAAATAAGGACCTTACGTCTTACGGCCCTACAATATAAGCTTCATACGAGTATGTACTTCAGTGTATAATGTACTGACTTTTATGCATGGTGCTCAGTAAGTAAGAAGTTTTTATTGACTGTACGGTTTTTATTTTAATGTAACAATGCTGAGATAGGAGCCTTTTTGGTATGTCACAGGATTTTTTTTAATTTCTACAGATTTCTTTTTTTTTTTTGTTTGTTTGGGATGGGAATCATCAAATGACCTCACCCGCTTTGAGCGGAGCGGAGCGGAGCGGGCGTGTCAGACTTTTATTGACTTAAAGCCCGTGTTTCTTGACTTGCCTGTGCGACGGCCAGGGCCACGGTTTTTTTTTTTAACCAACCAGCAACCCAGGCCCAGGAGGCATCGGTCTTCGTGGACCCCGTCACGATGTACTGACATCTCTTTGAGGCGCGCGTGAAACACAACGCACCGATCGACTCGGGCCTGGTCCTTAACGAGCGGCGAGCTGTCCACTGCTCACACCGCCCGCAGGCCCGTGTCTTCGGTCGCCGGGAGTTCAATGTTCCGGGCGTCTCCTGCGGCGGCTCGTGGCGTGAGGGCGCTAGTCTGGGATTCCCTCTGGCTCACGCGCTCCGCCTCCTCCTTTGTCAGCATCACTGCTTCGCAGAAGGAGCTGACGGCCTGCCATCCACTCTCGTTCCGAACCATGGATCGCCGCCGATCGCCGCTACGAGGACACGGCGGTGCTCTACACAAACCGGGTAGACCTCCACCGTATGCTCCACCGTGTCTTCATGGCGATCCACACAATTGTGACACCCTGGTGTTTCCTCCCGCCTTATATGGAACAGGAACTTCTCGAAACAACCGTGTCCGGTGAATTCATGCGTCCGGTGGAAGGTGAGGGCGCCGTGGCGTCTTCCTAACCACTCCTCAAAGAGGGTACTTTCCGCCGCTATTGTGGCGTGCCCAGCACTGGGTTGCGACTATCGCACTCTCCATGTCCCAATGAGATCCCGCCGAAGCTCTGTCCGCGGGACCCTGATTTCTCGCGGCATTTCAACAGTTTCCTGTGCGTGTACCGAACAAAACATAGTTCTTTCAATAAAAAAGTAGTGGAGCTTGAAGTCAACTGTCAATCCCTAGCATCAAATGGGACGATAATTCACTTCAAGCTCACTGATTTCACATAAGTTTTCACGGCGAGACTTTTGCAGAATTGACCGACTGGAACGCTTCCAAGCTTGTCTTAAGAATCTCGCGGTCACTGATTCTATGTCTAAGTAAGGACGTGTGATGAGCAAATTGCTTATCGGCAGTGGCTAATCTAGACGTGGGTGAGTCGCCCTAGCGAGGCTCTATAACAGTATTTTATAAGTACCTATATTTTTATCCAAAACTTTTGAATTCATAGTTGTTCGCACTTATAGTAGTGAACATTATGTTTTAGTTATTATTCAGTAGATAATAATAACAAAATTAAAATAAAGATACGAAAAATCTTTTAAATTCGTTATTTAAGTACTTCATAATACGAGTATTGAAGTGTGCAAGGATTAAAAAAGGCTTTACATTTTTTGAATAAGTTTTATTTTTTGCCTTCAAGAAAATAATAAGATAATTAAGAAATATCCTATCCTATAAATTTATATCAAATATAATATTAGATTTTTCCAAAAATAATGCTTTTCTGCTCTTTGCTTTGCTAAAGTCTTGTAATAAAGATTTGAATTTGAATTTTGGAGCTAACTCTGCTTCTATTGATAGTACTATACCCGTAAAGTCGACAATCTCTTTTGATTCATGCTATTCCTCAAATAAATTTTAATAATAAATATTTATAAACATTAACCTAGATTTTTTTTATGAATTTTAAACTAGTGCTTGGCCTCAATCCCGCCGGATGGTAAGCAGTGATGCAATCGTTGATGGTAAAGCACGCTAGTTTATTAAGAGTATTCACTTTAGCCTTGAAGACACTTAAATTGTACTCCGACGGAAACACCGCCATTGGCTAATTATTCCAGTCCCTAGATGTACCCGGTATGTAGTGGTGTCAACAACTTAAGCATGGAAACTCGCCGTACGACGAGTCGTCCGATGATAGAAGCGGAGATAGGGGAATTAAATCATGCGATTCCCTCGCACACTCTCCAAAATGCATCCTATAGAACACCGACATGCTGACAGGTATAGTCAATATAATTCTCATAACAATGTAAACATTAGGTAGGTTTTTGTTAATGGTGATTTTTGGTTAGGGTCGGCTATCAGGCCATAAAATTGGCAACTAATGCTCTTGTAACACCATGTGCTTAACTATATTCTACGGCCAGCGGCCAGAATTCCTACCACAAGAAATTATTCTCAAGAGTTTGCTGTACTTACTATATCTTAAATGAGGAAAAGAAAATCTTGTTGTACGGTTTAAGTTTTTTAACTTTGTATTAGTACCATATTATTGTTAGGAGTATGATTTATTGCTTGCCCTGAAATAAATAAATTAAATTAAGGAATTATAGTTTCTAAAGAAAAGGCAAATGGATACCTTTATGAAGGCTTTAATGTAATTTCCAAACGCATTAAAATTTGAAATACTCGCGCCACAAACTCGGTGTCTGTTTAAGTATATAGATAAATTAATAGTATGTAATATGTTGGACAGCCTCCGTGGCGTAGCGGTAGCGAACGCGGCCGCTGCGCAAGAAGGCGCGGGTTCGATCCCGGCGCAGTGCAAATATTTGTATGTATGAATATGAATATTTGCACTGGTCTGGTCGTGCCTCGGAAAGCACATTAAGCCATTGGTCTAGGTTGCCATACTAGCATCTAATGGCAGTCGTTACGGGTTGTTGGAGCCCTCAAAAGTCCTACCATCGGTCTAACTGCAATGCTTCGATATCGCCTTCGGGTTGTGGAGGTCAGACGGCAGTCGCTTCATGGAAAATATCGAAGTTTAGCCAAAATGAGCAGTTACACTGGTAAAGCGGACCCTAGACTCCAAAGCTGAAAAGCTTCGGATAAGACTGGGATTAACGCTGAGATGAAGAAGAATAGTATGTAATATGTAGTAAGTAGTATATACTTATGTAGTAATTAGTATTTACATTTCTCAGAAAGTACAGACGAAAAAAGCGTTCATTATTTAATACGTTTCCTAACGATTTGTTTGTGATTAAGTAGAGGGTTTGTTGTCGATCTTACGTCCTTTTAAATCAATCATTCAAACTGACTTGTTAGGTGGCTCTTTTGGGCGCAAAGTAGAGGGCGAGGGGACTTACTTTGCCCACGCCAAGATTCACCACTACTTATCGGCTCATATAGGTATTAAGATCAAAGAGGCCCCGGTCCAGGGGAAGTATTCATTTTGAATGACCAAAAGTGTACCAGAATTAAGTCATGTCTTTAGCATCGTGTATTGAATGTACTCATAACATCACCATTTCCATCGAAAGACGTTCACTGTCATGTAGTTCTTGTAATTATATATCCAACATTAGAGGTTTTTAATAATTATAAACTAGCGCTTGACCGCAATCCCACCTGATGGTAAGCAGTGATGCGATCGTTGATGGTAAAGCGCGCTAGTTTATTAAGAGCCTATTCACTCAGAAAAACTGAGCAAATAGGAAGGAAGAGGGCAGTTGAGCGAGGTGATGCAATATTAAACCCAACAACACGACCAACGATGCTGAGCCAAAGGGAGATTGATCTGAAGACCCTCCACGACCAAACTCCCAACACAACAACATTAGGCGCATCGTACCCGGCACACATCGCAACACAACTGCTCAGACCCGTCCTGAAGACTGTTCATGAATTTATTTTCTTTACCTTTCTTCTCCTTGGATATGAGTACGTACCACGCTTTGGATGTGGCAACTAACCTCATACTTCTGAGTGACCAATTCATTGACAATTATTGAAATATCTAAATATTTTGAGTTTGAATTTGACTGCTAGAGATAGGACCCCCCAGCTGTTCTAACATCCATCGGTCTTATCCTCCTAATATTAAAAATGTGAAAGTTTGTATTTAAATATACATTATGCTGCGGTGTCTACAAATGCCACTTGCGAACAACGCGTCATACTGACGTTACACAGATCCTGCTTCAAGCAAGCAGTGTAAGAAAAGTTTAGATTATATACAACTTCCCAACATCAACCGTTAGGCAGTACCCACCAGACTGAACTCCCGTCTGGTCAGAGCATCCTCTCTTTTCGATGGAGGATGAGTGAACTGAAAAGAAATGGTGAAAACTTCTGGAGTAGCGGCCACGTACCGGAAGACGCAGCGTAGGGAGGCCCCCAACAACCGACGTGGACCGATGACTTGGTAAAGGTCGCAAGAAGCCGATGAATGCGGGCAGCACAAGACCGATCATCGTGAAAAGCCTTGGGGGAGGCCTTTGCCCAGCAGTGGACCTCTATAGGTTGAAGAGGTGGGTGCTAAGTTCATTCGAACTTAGCACCCTGGTCCGCACGCCTAAATATTGATGTATTTTTGTTACTCTTTCACGCAAAAACTACTAAACGAATTTTAATGAAATTTGGCACACAGATGGTCAATAACCAGGATTTAAATATGGCATGAATAAATGAAGCAGCAGAGAATTTCTATACCTATTCCAATCTTGATTTAATTAAATTTCTTCTTTCCTTCATTTATATCTCTCGTGTTCCTCCTAGAAGCAGACAATAAACACATTCCCTTTGGCAGTAAATGCTCTTTGTTTAGGTTCAACAAATTAAGCCTATTTAAATCTACTTAATAAATTTCGCTGTGAGACGGAAAATTGACGCCTCCAACACGTAAATCCAAAGTAAGTAGCTGTGAGATGTTAATATGTGAAGTCGAGAACAAAAGTTGGAACCGCTATTTATTTTTCTCATAGAAAAAAAAAACAATATTTATTAGACCTCAAAATTATTTTACATTAGTTGGTGATTGACGCCTCCTGTTAAGCAAATAATGCCTTTGTTAGTAGACTCTACTCTTCCACAGCAGTAGACAATTTTTACAAAACCTTATGTATAATCAACATGCAAGTGTGTGTGCGTGTTTATGTGCCTGTTTGTATGTTGCGTATGTATGTGTGTGTGTGTGTGTGTGCTTGTTGCTGTTGTTGTGTGGTTCAATAGTTCCTCAGTGTCTGTGTAATTTAGTATCATTGTCTAATTTGTTAACATTTTTTTACGGTCATGTAACTTTTTATTATATATACTTATATATGTTTATTGATCCTATTATAGAGTTTAAATGATAGTGTACCATATTGAATCGCAGCAAATTTAGTTTTTGTTTGTGGAATAAGTATATTTGGACAATGTTACTGCTCATTTATAACATAAAAAAATATTACGCCGTACTTCTTTGATGGTTAAATCAAAGTTGAACATATAGAACACCCACATCCCGTCAGTAATATTTACGTCTCATGTTATAGAGGCAAGCCTTATGCCATAAACCAGGAAAAAATCCAGACTCAAAGCTGCTAATAAAAAAATCTAGTACCTACTTTATAATACTGTTTGACCTTTGAAATCACCTTTAGGAAAAAGAGTTCTTTTATTTTCTAGGAATCAGAAAAATCTTGGCAAAATGAAATACCCTGCCATCATGTCTATTAAATAACAATTTATCCACTTTTAACTCTTCATTCTACGAATAACGAACTGCTATAATCTTCAGTGCCGTAATAATAGGGTAGTTGACTAATAAAAACGAATTAGTCCGTCAGTCAAATTTCCAAAAAATACTAAACACGTATTTTTTCTTTTTTTCATATAAACAAAAAAATGTAGGAGATACAGTGCGTTGAAAACTCGTGTGACGTCACCGCACGCTACACTTTCTAGCAAGCAGTGACGTCACCAGCCACCACTCCTGATCTTTGATACCTATTATATTTGTAAATTTTTATTGATTTGATAAAACAAAATATACGTATCCAATATTTTTCTATAATCTGAATGACGAACTAAATAGAATCATTTTTTTTACCCAGGAGACATTCCTATTGTAATTAAGGGAAGAAATGTCTACACTTCCATCTCGATATCAAATCTTACAGTGAGCTCCTGAGACAGATAAGAGGCATCAACAGCGCAAAGTTAGCTGATGACTTATGGGATTCTTCTCTGGGGAACTTGTGCGGACATCAATACCATCTTTGTTTTACAGAAAAGGGCTGTTCGAGCCATTTACAACCTTGGTCCTAGAGATTCTCTTAGAGAAAAATTCAGAGAGGTGAACATTCTGACTGTAGCTTCGCAATATATATTTGAAAATCTTATGTATGTACATCAACAACAACAACATGTACAAACACAATCTTGCTGTACATCACACTCGTCTCCACAGAGTAGGCAACTCGTTCATGGGTCAATGTATACACTTTTACAACAAGCTTCCCATGGACATTCGAAACTTACCCATTAAACGATATAAAACCTATATAAAGGTCAAACTTTGCAAAAAGGGGTATTATAAAATCTCAGATTATTTAGAGGATAGAGAAGCTTGGGACTGAGCTGCTCGCTCTTTTAACCCATTCCTCCCCACTGTCCTATTTTTAGGACACTATATTCAACATTTTTTTTTTCTATGTTAGGGTTATTATTTTTATTGGTTTTGATGAAATTCGTATTTTCACACTATTTTCCCAATAAAATATATTTTTTTCGCTCTTAAAAAAGTTATCGTATTTATAATATACATATTTTTAAATTGAGGAAATTCGTCAGCTTAAAAAGAGTATTATGATTTGATTATAAAAAACCGAAAATAAAAAGTTATCAGCTTCAAAGTCCATCAAATAGATTTTTAGATCTCTACTGAATCTATTATAATTAAAAACTAAAACAAAATATTATTTGGAAGCTTGTGATACTAATTCAAAAAAAGGCGTACTATAAATATGACACTGGGAACATGTCTTTACAAGTAGCCGTGAAAGCGTGTTCGATCCTGTTACGCTCGCTATAAGTTCAAACGTGTCTATTGTTTTGTTTCTTGCAAGTGTTTCGTAAACTTTACTTTAGTCGATAAGTCTTCGTCAAGCACAACACATCTCGTAATATAAAAAATTGTGATTTTTTTATAAGATTGAGGAAAGCAAAGGAGGTAAGCAAAAATATTAGATTTTGTTTCTTATCAAGTGGTTAACGATATATTTGTTTAGTTTGGGATGGTATATGTATATATATATTTATATATATATAATATAATTTTTATACTTACTATATATGTATAATTATTGTTTATAGATCATGGATGCAGTGAGAAGAAAATATAAAAAAGCATTGATGGTGTCTGAAATCACCGAGTATCTTCAAGATATTGAAGATTGTAGTGACGAGGAGTTCAATGACTTGGAAGTTGCGATATTGCCCCCGGATGAAGTGGATGAAATGACTGATATAGAAGAAGGTAATGACGACGATATGGGAGTTCTGCCAGTGTCAGATGTGGCTGGTCAAGTGGAATTTTCATGTACAATTGATAACGTCGAGGAAGATCTTCCTACTCAAACCACATCTCGGACCAACAAGACAGTCATTTGGCGTAAGTGTGAACCTGTATATTCTGAAATTCAGCCGGAATCTAATACTGCTAAACAATGTTTAGAAAATATGATTACGGAATTGGAAGGAAAATCTGCGGTAGAAATATTCGAACACTTGTTATGTGACCAGATTCTAGAATATATAGTGCATGAAACAGTAACCTATGCCAAAAATTATAAAAATGATTTGAACTTCAATCTTACCGTGAATGAGCTAAAAGTATTCATAGGAATTTTGTTTTTCTCTTCGTATCTCCACTTGCCTCAAAGCAAACTATATTGGTGCAGAGATGATGATGTACACATTCCATTTGTTGAACGACCGATGTCTCGGAATCGTTTTGATAAAATTAAATCATATTTACATTTCAATGACAATTCAAGAATTGATAATAGTGACAAAGCTTTCAAAATTCGCCCATTTATCGATAAAACTAATAAATCATTCCAAAAGTTTGGTGTTTTTGAATCCAACTTAGCTGTTGATGAAATGATCGTCAAATACTTTGGTCACCATGGTATCAAACAGTTTATAAAAGGTAAACCAGTAAGATTTGGATACAAGCTTTGGGCACTGTGTGGAGTAAGCGGATATTGTTATAACTTTTCGCTTTATACAGGAAAGGATCCTCAAATATCTTGTAATACTGGTGATGGCTTGGGTTCAAGAGTGGTAAAAAAGTTGCTTACAGTATGTACTGATCCTAGTGCACATGTAGTCTACTTCGATAACTTCTTCAGCAGTATGCAATTGTTGATTGACTTGAAATCTGAAGGGTTCAGAGCTACAGGGACAGTCAGAGACAATAGGACTAAGAAATGTCCAATCATGACCAAACAAGAAATGAAGAAGCAAGAACGTGGTTATTCCGATCATCGTTTCGATAAAAATAATGAAATATTATGCGTGAAATGGCATGATAACAATGTAGTATGTCTCTTAACTAATTTTGATACTGTTGAACCTTTTGTAAAAACTAATAGGTACTCAAAGGTAGAAAAGGCCAAAGTTGCTGTGAATCAGCCAAAGCTTATTCATAATTATAATAAAAACATGGGAGGAGTGGATAAACATGATTGGCTTATTTCTAAGTATCCAATCCGCTTTAGAGGTAAAAAATGGTATTGGCCTCTAGTAATCCGTGTTTTGGACATGACTCTAGTCAATGCATGGATTATTTATAACCAGGTAAATAAAGATGAGACCATACCTCTGCTTGATTTCAGAAGAAGGGTATGTTTTTCTTGGATGAAAAAATCGGAAGGCAAAGTAAATAAGCTTACATCAGGTACTTCAGAAGTTCTTTTACAACCTATAAGATTTGACAACTATGGTCACTATATGACCAAGAGGGACAAACAAAGACGTTGCCAAGGACAAGGCTGTAAAAAAAAGCCTTTAACATTTTGTTCTAAATGTGAAAAAACACTCTGCAGTGATTGTTTCATACCTTATCATACAAAATAAGCTTTTATTACATTATTTCTGATACTGTTACTGGTCCTATTTTTAAATAAAGCTGATTTCCATATAATTCTTATCTTTACTTTTTCCTGACCATATGTTCCCACTGTCCTATTTATAGGACATGCTGAGTCAGCGAAACCGTTTTTTTTTAATTTATTTTTTTGCCATATTATTTTTTCTTAACATATTAAGAGCCCTAATACAAGATTTCATCAAAAAAATCCAATATTTTCAATGCTTGGGAAGTAATGGGTTAAGCATTGTTATTAAGCAATATGCGTAATTATAACGTAAATTATTGTAAACATTTTCATTTTTAATGTCTGGACTTTAAAAAAGACGATGATCCCTGAGTTTGTTTCGGCTATTTCTTCTCAGAGGTAGTCAGTTAGGAAATGCCGGCTTCATATAGTTTAAAAAAAAAAAAAAAAAAAACATATGACGTGTAAAAGTGATCGGTGATCCTACTTGCTTAATAAACGATTTCATTTCATTTCATTTCATTGATCCAACTGCAGATTGCATGCAGTTGAACATATTGACTGTTACTGCAGTCAGTCTGATCATAACTCCTTCCTTCAGCTTCCAAGTAAACTGAGTTGGCAACTTAGGCTACAATATAAAAATATCAGCCTATTACTGCAAGACTCTTCTCATAGGAATAAGGCACGAGTACCCTTGCTTAAGATGGATTCGCAATATCATCATATAGTATTTCTCAAGGGCCATTTTTTGACACATATTTAAATGAAGCATCATTTTAAAGCTTTTGTAGACCACTCACCGGTAAGATATACAAATTTCTCACATTTTAGTGGTTTTTCAAAAATTCATGATTGAGAATCAAGTATATTAGTGGTCTCAACTACGCAGCAAGCCAGTGTTTGGGGAGCTGGTGTAAATTCCCTAACACTTCATGTTTCTATACAACACTTTGTATTTCTATCATCATCATCATCCACTTTTTTATCGTCTCACTGCTGGTCATAGGTCTCCTTTCATACAGAGAAGGATTGAGCATAATCGCTTGCTCAATGCGGGTTTGCGATTTCAGACTTAAAGTCCAGGTTTCCTCAAGATGTTTTCCTTCACCTAGTAATCAGTCATTGTTGTCCAAGATATACTTAGAAAGTATATATAACTTAGAAACGGTACATTGGTACTTGCCTGCCTGGAATTTAAGTCGTGGTGGCCTACTGGTTAAACACCAGCCTTTTAAGTATGGATGTGCGGATATTTCTATTAAAAAAAAGCCTTATTTTGCGCAAATACATCGCACGAGTCACCTAGTAAAATATATATTGAGTTCAGAGTCCAGCTTTCATCATATATTTTTCCTTCATCTATGTCGGTAATATCCACGATACAATCGGAAAGTACCTACGTATAAATTGAAAAGTCACGCATGCTGAGACAACAACAACCAACACAACCCAGACTAGTGGTTAAAAGGACCTAACTACTGGGCCATAGCAGTCTTCAATTCGTCTAATGGTGATTAAAGCAGGTGTCATGGGAGGCCTGAATTTGAACAAAACAGTAATAAATCGTTAATACCGGGTCGGTACCTCGGTGTTTACGACTGCCATTGCCCATAATACAGCCTAAGCTAGCGCCCAAAATTAGAAATTTCACTTAAATATTAACAGAGACAACGCAGACTCTGAGGAAATTGATAATTATTGCATTGGTAAATAATGGGTGAAGGAGGGAATGGTTTGCCCCTAGAGGAGACTTGACAGGGTTTATTATGATGTGGTAAAGACAAACAATTGTTTACCTTAATGACGTAATAATGCCTGTGAAGTGCACCTTTGGGTAGTAACTGATCGCAATTGTTTTATGCATGTCGAAAACAATGAGTCATTTATAACAAATGACAATCGCTCTCAATTTGTTTGGTATTTCTGCAACGACTGCATTAACATTAGACTAGCCTATGTTTTTGTTCAGGTGTGACAGTCAAGGTCGCCCAGTGGTTAAAACACCAGCCTCTCAAGTATGAGTGTGCAGGTTTGATTCCAGGTCAGGCAAGTACCAATGTAACTTTTCTAAGTTATATGTACATTCTAAGTATATCTTGTACACCAATGACTGATTACAAGATAAAGGAAAATATCTTGAGGAAACCTGGACTATAAGTCTGAAATCCGCAACCCGCATTGAGCAAGCATGGTGATTACCCTTCTCTGTATGAGAGAAGACGACCTGTGCCCAGCAGTGGGGCAATAAAAAGGTTGATGATGATGAAGTCACTCAAAGGGCAATGGAGAGGACTATGCTTGAGGTTTCACTGCCCGATCGAATCAGGAATGAAGAGTTCCGCATAAGAACGAGAGTAACTGACATAGCCCGAAGAATTGCAACACTAAAGTGGCAGTGGGCTGGACACATTGCCCGTAGGACCGATGCCCGATGAGGCCGACGGGTTCTCGAGTGGCGACCACGCAGCGGAAGACGTAGCGTGGGTAGGCCCCCGACAAGGTGGACCGACGACCTGGTGAAGGTCGCGGGAAATCGCTGGATGCGGGAGGCGCAGGACCGGTCGTCGTGGAGAACCTTGGGGGAGGCCTATGTCGAGCAGTGGACGTCTTTCGGCTGAAATGATGATGATGTATGCCATATCTTTTGCACAGAACCTTGAGCCTTAATGCTTTAGAGATAAAGTTAAAAATCTAATAAAGAAATCTGACGGATTGTAGGAGCTTGACGTCTGTACACCGTAGCTAATTGTTTTGTCATAATTCATTAAGGTTCTTCCTGATAAGAACACAAAATTATAACATAGTACAAACATAGCTCTTCAGAACCACACAAAAACCTGAACAAAAACTAAAGTGCCGTAACAGTATAAGGAAACCATAACCAACGAATATGAATCTAATAATCGCTCATATGAAAACGCCATCAACGATTTGTCGCTGCGACTGTACGGTCGCAAGGATTTATAGTCCCCGCCCTCAGTCCGCAGTAACATTTTCATTTTATGTTTTTGCCGAGTAAAATAATGTTGGTTATACGTGTTAACTCCTAATGTGCTATGGACACGAGACCTGTAGTGAGCTAAGGCTTTTTTTGTTGGTTTACGTAGTTGCCTCTTTGTCTTCAACAGAGTATTGGACTACTGTTCAGAATTGTGTAACATTGCGCTTGTATTTATCGCGGTGGTAGGCAGAGATTTTAAGGTTGTTTTGTTGGTTTACGTATATATGTTTAGTCAATATTTTTAGCGCTCAAGTAATACTTAACTTCAACTTATGTATCGTAGTCTTTACAATGAAAAAAGGTTTGAATATAAAATAATTTATTCTTTATTGTAGACTAATCAAACATCGAACAAAATACATTGAACACAAAACATACAATGGGCGGCCTTATCGCTAATGCGATTTCTTCCAGACAACCAAAAAATGGACAGATTCTCCTGAACCACAAATGGGACTGTGGTTGGTGCAAATATCATTATTACAATATACTAAAGTAGATACAAAATAGTAGTTTATGAAACTGTTACATAATGAGGGATATTATGCACGAGTGTGAGTTTAAAAAACGAGCGAAGCGAGTTTTTTAATAGTATCACACGAGTGTGTAATACCTAATTATGTACAATTTCATACACTACTTTATCTAATCTCATACATTTTAAGAAACAATAATAATCAATTATGTGTTCAGCGAAACACAACAACGACTCGCAATGCAAAGGAACGTATTTGGCGCCAAAATTCTGCACCCTATATCAAAGCGCACGCGCCAAAGTGCGCGCAGCCACAGATAAAAATATGAAATAGTGCTATCTATGGTTTGTAATCTGGGGGGTAATCGCGCTAAATAAAACAGTAGCAGTTCAGTTATTGTTCGTATCTAATCCAGTTAAAGTTATGGTTTAGTTTCGATCACATTTCGTATCGCGCTAAAGTTTTAACTTCGGTTGAAGTAAAATCAGTGTAGGTATGAGTGATACATTTCATCAGATATAATAATTAAAACTAAATCAATGTTTAGTGAATCTAATCGTTTAGACATAAGTTTGACATGGCATAGAAAAGTTAGCTTTGTTTCCACTTTTTCATTTGACAGTGGTTACGTTCCAGTTGCGATCCAGTTATGGTTAAACCATTAGCGCGATACGAAACATAACAAAAGTTATGGTTTGGTTGCGATCCAATTCGGTTTTGGTTGAATTATTTTAGCGCGATTGCCCCTCTGTACGGTAATGAAAAAAATATTTATTATAACATTATTTTGTTAGAGAAATAATGTTATAATTTAATTTTTTAAATTCCTTTCGATATACTATGGGTAAATTACGTCAATATAAACTCCTTTTTAGTTTTATATTTTTAATTTTTTGATATGAGAGTAGATAAATACATAGATATACATACATAAATACATAGATACTTTAATAATATAATTAGCCATAAATTGTTTGTTTAACAAGATCATAACGACAAGTAGTGTTCCCTCACAAGTCTCTTGAATTCCTGCAACGTTTATAAATGTTTGTGAGATAAAATTTTTTTATAAAATACATAAACCAATTTATTAAACAGGATGTTATTTACACCAGCAATGATTTTACATCGTTAGATTTTGCTTACGACTTTCGTCACAAGTTATTTTAATTCTCACCCACGCACAGCTAATCTCAAATTAATTATTTTATTTTAATGATAACAAAACATATCCTAAATTTTTAATATTCTAATCTTCGAAAATGTAATAGTAGCATCAGAATCAATATGTAACTTTTACGTCATTGTACCTTTGGGGACCGAATTGCTTCCCCTTAACACAGGTTTTCATAACCTAGGTAGGAGAGCAGTGCTCACCCACATATTTTGTATAAATGTATTTTTAACGTGTCCTACAATCCCTTCTTTTGGGTAAATACATAAATTATTATTCTATAATAATTACTAATATTATAAATGGGAAAGTGAGTTTGTTTGTTTATTTGTTTCGCTTTTACGCCGTAACTACTGAACCGATTGCATTGACATTTTGCAGACGTAATGTTAGAAGTCCGAATTAAATAATAGGGTACTTTTTATACCAGAAAAATTTGATATTCCCGAGGGAAACCTATTAAACGCGATATAACTGAACTCCGCGCTGGCGAAGCCGCTATTGGAAAGCTAGTAAGTAATAAGTTAATAGAAAGTAAAAAAAAATAGTTATATAAAGATTAGTGTATATAACATAAATACAGATAGAACTAGTTGGGGGAATATGCGTCACATCTACGACAATCTCTCAGCATAATGTCACGACCCAATGCCAGACACATCAGCGCTAATTTTCAGCGACAGCCGACCTATATTTGTCCGCTAATATGCTTAGAATTTTATTTAGTACATAAAGCCCAAGTACGTAATTACATAGTAATAATAATATAATTTATCATTTATTCTCTCTTCACAAAGTTGATTTATAATAGTAGGTATGTACAAAAAAAAAAGAGAGAAAAACCTGAGTTATAGGTCACCAGGCCCCTTCCATGGCTAGAATTAACTTTAATGGAGATACCGTGCAAGAGTCACAGACAAATAATAGGCATATCAAAATAAAATTTATAAGTAAACAATATGCTTAACAGATAAAAGAAAAAATAATATGTTATAGTAAAAATAATTCTAATAATTGTAAGAAATACCTGCCTATAATATTGCAGAATTAGTTGTGGAGTCATGATGTGAGACGATGAGTGAGTGTGGTGATCTTGTTTGGAGTGTTGGAGTAATATGACATGTGATTGAGTAATTAAGATCAGCAGTGTGCGAGTGACGGTGATTTTTGTATGGTGTGGCCTGCGAAAGTTAATTTTCAAGGAGCCAGGTAGCAGTTACGTGTTTGTGGGGATTAGTCAAAATTAGGTTTATTTCAGAATGGTCAAAAAAAATTCGGTTTTGTGATAGTCTAGGGTTTTTAAGTATTTTTTTAATTCTGTAATACAGCTTGATCGAGTTCTTGGATATAGGTTTAAGAGTTTATTCAGTTTATTATAAAGAAAATGCCCAAGAAAGCAATAGAATCTTGTAGGGAGTGTTGATTTAAATTGAGCTGTGGGACAGACCCTACTTTTCGTCGGTTGTCTTTAAGTAGCTCAACGTCAAATTGTATTTGAGAATGTTTTCTTAAGTAATGTAAGTTGTATGAACGTTTGTCTGACAGTGAGGATGTCCCACTTCTTGTATAGGTCGGTAGTCGGAAAGCGAAATGGGAGACCAGCTCCAACTTTGAGTATGGCACGTTGTGTCCTTTCAATGAGCTGAGTTTTTGCGGCACCTCCCCATGATGTAATGCAACAATTAATAAGTGATTGGCACAATGCGTAATAGACCATCTCAATAGTCTTTCGATTGGCAGAGTGTGCGATTGGCTCGAGCGTTGGTCTCCGAGAGGTCCTGGTGGCGGAATAGCGGGACACGGCAAGGATCTCGTAATTTATAAGTAAGAGTATAATGAATGTTTAGAATAAGGATATAATGATAAAACACTAAAAAGAAAGATGACAAAGAAAAAATATAACAAAAAAAAAAGAAAAGAAATGACGGGAAAAGAGTGACCCAAAAGAAATAATGACAAGGCCAATGCCGCAAAAGAATTGACGCGGAAAAAAAGGAATTGGCGGAATACAAAAAAAAAAGCAAAAAAGAATTCACGCAAGGAGAGAACTGACGGCACAATAAAAAAAAAGAAAAAAAAAGAATAGCGGGACAGGCTTTCACGCCCTACCACCTCACCACTATCAAGGCGATCCTTCCGGTACTGGCGGACTGGCTCGGGAGAAGGCACGGCTCCCTAACGTTTCGGATGGCACAGGTACTTTCGGGGCTTTGTTGCTTCGGAAAGTACCATTAAACAGTGAGCTGGACGCCCGGTGTCACCACTGCGTCGACTGCCGGGAGGACACCCCGCGACACACTAGCGGCATTTCTGAAGAAGACAGTGACAGAATAAATATCTGATTTTTGAGATGTTGTCTTCTTTTTCTCAAGCCTATAGAGGTTCATTGCTGGACAGAGGCCTCCCCCAAGGCTTTCATTGCATTGGGGGGGTTTGCCATAATCCCCACGCTTGGCAGACGGGTCAGGGATCGCAGTAATTTGATATTCCACACGAGAAGCGCTACTGCCTGCTTCTCTGGTGAGAGTTCCCTGAGTCGGCTCTTACGACACCCACGGCAGGATATGGAGACACAGGAGAAGGTGGGATTGGTGTCTTTATTCACCACGGAATTCCAATGCAGTAAGGTGGATCTTACGTGTCTTCGATTTTTGAATTATAACCTAAAATCCGAAAATATGTGACATTCTTGAGGAACATATTATGTAAACGTGTGTGTTATCCTTTATTGTTTTGGGAGCAGTGATAATAAAATTAAATTTCATTCACTTCAAGTAAAATACCTGCTTGGATTGGAAATCACGACTGTCATTGAGAGCCCTAAAGTACGTAAAATATTATTTATTTAAGTATGGACTTTGGGAGCCTTACAGCTAAATACATGGTGATATATAATAGTATTATAGTCAGATAGCCAATTGCAAGTGTAGAAAGTTTGGCTTCTGCGTGATACCAACTTTCTAGATTGAATGATGGTTTTTGGTTTAGTTGATGGTTATGGTTTGGTATTGGTTCGGTTTAAATGATACGACTTTAATTTGGTTAGGATTTTATGGTTTAGACAAAGATAATAATTATTATAAGTGAGAATACTATGTTGGTTTAATCTGAAAGATGGTTTATATGGTTTTGAGTTACGCGATCGACTGCCGAATACGCACTGACTTTAATAATGAATTGTATTAGTTTTATAGGAATGCACGAAAGCTAAAGTGCTGAGCTGTTCGATTGTATTGCTCCGAACAGCAAGTCTAGAAATTATTGCGACGTATTTGCCAAAAAGTAAACAAATATGAAGTTCAATATATACAACAACTTCAAACCTTTTTATAACTTTAAATAGCGTCAATTTGAAACGTTAATAAAATTTGAATTGATAAAGTTGAAATATGCTAGATATATTTCAGAATTCATGGCATATCTCGTTTAAAGCAAAAAAAATACTGTGACTCTTATAGGAAGATCATAAAACTAAACTATACACAATCAAAAATAAACAACAAATTATAATATCAAAAAGTAAAAAAATAATAAGTAAGTCCTGTACGAGGCCAAAAGGTTTCTATCTCGACACGATGCTTTCTTACTTACATTTATGTTTAAAATACTGGCAATATATGCCTTAAGGTAACCTAACTCAGGATTATCTCCCGTCGAATTTTCTTAAACACCTCGTTACCACCTTCTTTAGCTACTACATTTACCAGCCAGAGAATATTCTAAAAACACCTCCGAGTTCCTTATCTGAGTGCTAAATATACGAGACCGTAGAAAACTAGGTTAGTTAGTAGCGTAGACGTAGACCCATTAACATCTCTGGTGGTATATTTATTGGCTTTAGTACTTCATGGATAGTATGGATATATGGGCGCCTTTCATCTTAAACATGTTTTATTTATGTATTTGATTGGACTTCCCTGTTACTTATACTTGTATTTTCGGTTGACTCTATGATAAATTGTTATTTAACCCTTAATTTGGCAGAGTTTCAATGTGTTATATATATATATATGTAAAATTTAAGTATATTTATAAGTTTAGGGTAGTAAGGATACCAGAAAAAATAAAAATAAAATGTTGCGACCTTCAGGTTTCCAGGAAACCAATGTTCATCAGAGTGAACATTGCCAAGTCTGTCGAGAAATACCACTTTATTGTAATGTTTACTGTGATGAACATAATCAAATTAGGGTACACATTCAAACAGGTAGTGCGGTTTACAAAAAAAATTTATTTATATAAAAAACAAAACAAAGACATAACAAAATATCTTTTATAACATAATAGAGCCTCTTCTAGCATTTCACAAAAAACTTAGTATTATTTTGTATGAAAATTGAGAAAACAATTACGAGATTTTTTTCCGGTAACAAAACAGAGTCTTATATTACATTTCATGCAGTACACAGTAGTATTTTCTAGGCAATATTTGCACCTCCCCATGTCTTCTTTTGTATTAGGAAAGTGGCAAATATTGTCGAAACGTATGGGGCTAATGGGCCTGGGTAACTTAGGGTTCTTTATTGTAGAATTTTCAACGATAGAGTGAGAACGTACAGACCGGTTCTTTTTTGTTAAATTTAGATATAGATCTTGTCGAAATATTTTCAAAGACATTTTTTTTCTGTCGTTAGTATTTTTTTTATATTGAATCCATGAATTATTTATACTTATATCTAACAACTGGCAAAATATACCTATACACCATCTTCTAGACTTGAATGGTATTTTATAAAGAGATACTAACATATCACCCAGGTCTACACCCCCCATATGTTTATTGTACTCCCTTACTATTTGAGGACAGTCAACATCTAACTTTCGCTTTTCTACCTTACAATATCTCTTTATTTTATGCACAGGTGTGCATCCAACAAATGAACTTATCAGGGTGACAGGCTTATTGTCGTTCCAGCGAACGAGAGCCAGCTTGGTTTTGTCACATACGACCTGTGAATAAGCTCCTCTCTTTTTCTTTTTCATTGCCTTTTCACTAGGCAAAATAGATCCAGCTCCCCTGGTTCTATTGTTACGAATCGTACCTAAACCAAATAAGCCATAATTTTCTTTTAAAATATAAAATAACTCAGGCGATGAAAAAAAATTGTCACAAAATATGGTGGCTGGCTTTCTTTGAATAGATTGACACAGAGCTATTACAATTTGTGCCCCAAACCCAATTGAAATTTCTTGTTCAGTGTATTTATGAAAACGGAATGTATCTTCTCCTCCATCTATATGGAGGAGAAGATACATACTTTATCCTATGATAAAGTCATAAATCATGCCACTTACTCCAGCTCGCACGTAATTTTTGAATCCCCACTTGTTGGGTTTATCTTTCATGTACTGCTTTCTGTTGCCTGCCTTTCTTCCTTAATAAGCAATCATCATCTCATCTATACTAATGTCGGTCTCCGTGGCGCAGCGGTCAACACGCCTGACTGCGACGTGGAGGCCCCGGGTTCGATCCCCGGCCAGGTCATGATGGGAAACGATCTTTTCCTGATTGGCCTGGGTCTTGGATGTTTATCTATATATGTATCTATTATAAAATATAGTATCGTTGAGTTAGTATCCCATAACACAAGTCTAGAACTTACTTTGGGGCTAGCTCAATCTGTGTGATTTGTCCGTATTTATATTTATTTATTTATTTATTTATACTAAATTTGTTTTCATTTTCTTGCAGCAAAGTTTTTTCTTATTTTTTCTACAATTGGTCTCACTTTGTAATATCTATCAGTATCTTCTAAGCTATTATCAGCAAAGTGTAGAAATCTACGAATCTGTTGATAGCGTTTTAAACTCATTAGATCTGCTATCGGAGCATACCGGAATCCACTGCTCCAATAGTCTAGGTAACTAGGCATTGAGACAATACCCATAAGTATATGGATGGCTATAAAATCACGCATTTCGTCTTCTGTCACTTGAATAGATTTGCCAGTTTTTTGAACAGAGTATAGATTTGACTGTACGGTAATATCGGTCACAAAGTCTGAAGAAAAGTTATAATATTCTAGGGAATCTGCAGTGGGCAGGAAAGAGGCATCCATTATATTATGGTCTTGGTTTTCTTCAATTGTAGCTTGGTGACGGAAGGTGACGCTTTTTTTCCATTTATAGGTTAGTACAAATTTTGGAACTTTCTTTCGTCTTTTAGCCAGCACTGAGTAATGTGCCTTTGGGCTCGAGTTTTCCTGGTAGCACTTTCAGGAGTTGATAAAGGGGCTTCAGACGGAAGAGATGGTATAGAAGATAAGGAAGGTATGTTATCGTAGTTCGGTTCTCTAGTCGGCGTAGCTGGTCAAATTGGACGTAGAATTGGAGTCAATTGCAATGATGTTTCTGTAAAATCAAATTCAGTTGGATCGTCCCCAGTGTCATGATATTCAGCATCAGGTTCAGGACTGCTTAAAATATGCATTCGCTCTAAAGATGAATCTAGAGATGGTGATGATGATGAAGCTAAACTTGGAGTATGCAGATCTGCCAGTTCATTGTCCATGTCGGACCTATCACTGGTATCTGAGGGAGCATGCTGTATAGGCACAAGCGCCAATATTTTTGCCGTGCGTCCATGCAAAGTATGCTGTTGGCAACAGAAAATACCGAAATAAGCAAAATAAAACCCATAACTTCAAAATGATAAAAAAAAGACAAAACTATTTTGGATTAATTTATCATTAGGTATTTGGCATCGTTTACCGTGATGAACATAACAAATTGTAGGTACTTTACCTATAGGTTATTAGGCAATGTTCATCACAATAAACATAAGCTTTTAGCGGGTCATAAAACTTGAGGATTCACATAAAGGCACATAATTCACACACCAAAATATAACAAATAGTCTAGATAAGTTAGTGAAAGCATTAAAATACTTGAAACAATAGAAAATCAAGTAAAATCTTTATATTTACCTTGCGGAACAGAGACGACCTGCGAGGCGCCGACATTTTGCTTTGACAATGACAAGTAAAAGTGTTGCCATGTGCGTAGACTATTTTTTACTATTAAAAAATATTATATAAGGTATGATAATATTACAAAAAATACGAATTTGGTGTAAAAATATAACGAAATCATTTTTTTCTCATATGTTTCTCACAGTGAACAAAATCAAATTAAGGGTTAAAAGTTAATATCTATTTGGATACCTCCTTTTTTTAATATAATAATAAACTAGTGCTTGACCATAATCCCGCCTGATGGGAAGCAGAGATGCAATCGTTGATGGTAAAGCGCACTAGATTATTAACCCATTACTTCCCAAGCATTGAAAATATTGGATTTTTTTGATGAAATCTTGTATTAGGGCTCTTAATATGTTAAGAAAAAATAATATGGCAAAAAAATAAATTAAAAAAAAAACGGTTTCGCTGACTCAGCATGTCCTATAAATAGGACAGTGGGAACATATGGTCAGGAAAAAGTAAAGATAAGAATTATATGGAAATCAGCTTTATTTAAAAATAGGACCAGTAACAGTATCAGAAATAATGTAATAAAAGCTTATTTTGTATGATAAGGTATGAAACAATCACTGCAGAGTGTTTTTTCACATTTAGAACAAAATGTTAAAGGCTTTTTTTTACAGCCTTGTCCTTGGCAACGTCTTTGTTTGTCCCTCTTGGTCATATAGTGACCATAGTTGTCAAATCTTATAGGTTGTAAAAGAACTTCTGAAGTACCTGATGTAAGCTTATTTACTTTGCCTTCCGATTTTTTCATCCAAGAAAAACATACCCTTCTTCTGAAATCAAGCAGAGGTATGGTCTCATCTTTATTTACCTGGTTATAAATAATCCATGCATTGACTAGAGTCATGTCCAAAACACGGATTACTAGAGGCCAATACCATTTTTTACCTCTAAAGCGGATTGGATACTTAGAAATAAGCCAATCATGTTTATCCACTCCTCCCATGTTTTTATTATAATTATGAATAAGCTTTGGCTGATTCACAGCAACTTTGGCCTTTTCTACCTTTGAGTACCTATTAGTTTTTACAAAAGGTTCAACAGTATCAAAATTAGTTAAGAGACATACTACATTGTTATCATGCCATTTCACGCATAATATTTCATTATTTTTATCGAAACGATGATCGGAATAACCACGTTCTTGCTTCTTCATTTCTTGTTTGGTCATGATTGGACATTTCTTAGTCCTATTGTCTCTGACTGTCCCTGTAGCTCTGAACCCTTCAGATTTCAAGTCAATCAACAATTGCATACTGCTGAAGAAGTTATCGAAGTAGACTACATGTGCACTAGGATCAGTACATACTGTAAGCAACTTTTTTACCACTCTTGAACCCAAGCCATCACCAGTATTACAAGATATTTGAGGATCCTTTCCTGTATAAAGCGAAAAGTTATAACAATATCCGCTTACTCCACACAGTGCCCAAAGCTTGTATCCAAATCTTACTGGTTTACCTTTTATAAACTGTTTGATACCATGGTGACCAAAGTATTTGACGATCATTTCATCAACAGCTAAGTTGGATTCAAAAACACCAAACTTTTGGAATGATTTATTAGCTTTATCGATAAATGGGCGAATTTTGAAAGCTTTGTCACTATTATCAATTCTTGAATTGTCATTGAAATGTAAATATGATTTAATTTTATCAAAACGATTCCGAGACATCGCTCGTTCAACAAATGGAATGTGTACATCATCATCTCTGCACCAATATAGTTTGCTTTGAGGCAAGTGGAGATACGAAGAGAAAAACAAAATTCCTATGAATACTTTTAGCTCATTCACGGTAAGATTGAAGTTCAAATCATTTTTATAATTTTTGGCATAGGTTACTGTTTCATGCACTATATATTCTAGAATCTGGTCACATAACAAGTGTTCGAATATTTCTACCGCAGATTTTCCTTCCAATTCCGTAATCATATTTTCTAAACATTGTTTAGCAGTATTAGATTCCGGCTGAATTTCAGAATATACAGGTTCACACTTACGCCAAATGACTGTCTTGTTGGTCCGAGATGTGGTTTGAGTAGGAAGATCTTCCTCGACGTTATCAATTGTACATGAAAATTCCACTTGACCAGCCACATCTGACACTGGCAGAACTCCCATATCGTCGTCATTACCTTCTTCTATATCAGTCATTTCATCCACTTCATCCGGGGGCAATATCGCAACTTCCAAGTCATTGAACTCCTCGTCACTACAATCTTCAATATCTTGAAGATACTCGGTGATTTCAGACACCATCAATGCTTTTTTATATTTTCTTCTCACTGCATCCATGATCTATAAACAATAATTATACATATATAGTAAGTATAAAAATTATATTATATATATATAAATATATATATACATATACCATCCCAAATTAAACAAATATATCGTTAACCACTTGATAAGAAACAAAATCTAATATTTTTGCTTACCTCCTTTGCTTTCCTCAATCTTATAAAAAAATCACAATTTTTTATATTACGAGATGTGTTGTGCTTGACGAAGACTTATCGACTAAAGTAAAGTTTACGAAACACTTGCAAGAAACAAAACAATAGACACGTTTGAACTTATAGCGAGCGTAACAGGATCGAACACGCTTTCACGGCTACTTATAAAGACATGTTCCCAGTGTCATATTTATAGTACGCCTTTTTTTGTTCCCAGTGTCATATTTTATAACTACAAAATATCTATGTTACGATATTGATTTGGCTGATAGATGGCTGCACATATAGATTACATACATTTTCTAGGGGTCTAACAGGCATTAAAATGTATGTAATCTATATGATTACATACATTTTAATGCCTGTTAGACCCGAAGCCAGTAATACTATGGTATATGGGAAAAGGCATGATGCTGATAAAATGTAAATAATGCCTAAAAATGGCAATAGGCAGTATGTACTTCACAGACGATATTTTTTCTAAAAATCTATGTAAATTGTGTGAAGTCCAAGCATCAGATAGAATGATAGCTCATCGTGGATAGAATGCGTTTCCGGTTTTTATTACATTATCGGTTATACAATTATCGATTACAATAATAGGCTATTTGACAGATTTATAATTTCTATCTTGAATTACTTGGTTGCGGTTAAGAAGTTCACCGAAAGTATTTTTTTAATACAGTTGCTCAAAAAGTGGTGTATTACAGGGACGTATAGCGTTCGGGAAAGTGGGCTATTACACATTCGTGCTTTTTCTTTACCTTTTCCGAACTAGTGCGTTCTCTTTCCCAACTGTCAAAATATTGTCTATTAAAAATAAAAAAAAACCAACCATGAAGTTTTTACTTTAAAAAAATCATAGAATAGTTTTTTCCAAAATTATCAAAAAGGAAAGTGTACATCTCAAGCAATCGGGATAAACAAATTTGGTAATATGCCAAAAGAAATAGCTACGTTTCTTGGTCTGCCGGATGCAGAGTATTATACTGGGCACAGCTTCAGGAGGACCTCTGCTACATTATTGGCAGATTCAGGAGTCAATTTGACGTCCTTAAAGCGACTAGGGGGTTGGAAGTCAGACAAAGTTGCAGAAGGCTATATTGCTGATTCATTACACAACAAACTAGAAACTGGGAAAAAAATCACACAATCCATTAATTTAAAGTCCAGTCCGTCACCTTCACATGACAATAGTGAAGAGAAAGTTCGTCCATTTACCTTCGTTGATAATGATAAGTCATTAGATCCAATTCCATCAACTAGCAAACGCCATTGTATAACACCTTTGACAAATATACATGAACAATCATACGAAATTAATAATAGTTTGTCTCAAACAGTAAATATGCAACCTAAAACTTCCCCAGTTAGTATAAAAAACTGTACCAATTTCAATGTATATGTGAATTATAACTTTTCTAAGAAATAAATTACTAGTTAGTTGAGTTTATTGTGTTTTTATTATTTTAATAAATTGCTTAATTTTTTCGCAACTGTGTTAAAAATAGTTGTTCAGTAGACGTGCGGAACCGTCATTGCAACTTGTTCCGACTGTCAACCCTCACCTTCGGCTGCGCCTCGGCTCGGGTCGACATTTGTCGGAACTCGTTGTAATGACAGGCTTTCCGCACTTGTAATGAAATATACTATTTTTATTTTAAATACGTATCTATTTCGTAAGAAACATGCAAATAAAAATTCTAAATTCAAATAAGCCGCCGAAACGCTTTATTCAGCAATTTATGGCATCGCGCTTTGTAAGTGACGTTACAAAGTTATAAACGGTTTTCGGTTCCGCAGTGGTGTTATTTTTTATATAATAAAATAGTTCACAAGTGGTGTGCTGTAATGGGTTGTACAAATACATCTTCTAAAAACGCTAAAACACCTGAGAACACTTAGAACGACAACAAGTGTTTGTGTGTGAGCGTATGACGACATCGTGATATTAGCCAATCCGGATCGTTTCACAATATGTGGCGCGAGAAACAAAATACCAAACATATTTTTATGTTTTAGGATATATTCATTGTTATTATTTTATTAAAAATCGTATAAATGACATAAAGAACCCTCATTTTATGCATTTAAAGCAAATAATCACAAAGAAAAATCATACTGTCAAATAGCCAATTCTAGTAGTAATATACATAGATCAATCAGCGGCCTAATCGCATAACACACTACACTGGGCATCATTTTGACAGTTTATCAACATGCATTGCGTAGTTTACGTTGTTGAGCAGACATATTTTTGAACACGTGGAGCAATGAATTAGCAATATGCTTCGAAACGATTCCAACTGACAGTAATAATGTATTAAGCAATTGGGGTGCTGACATAACAAGTATTCATTGGTATGATACTGGCGTATGTAAAGAACGTCTGGTGAAGCCGTACGGAGCACGGGTCTAAGCAGTTGTGTTGCGATGTGTGCCGGGTACGATGCGCCAAATGTTGTTGTGTTGGGAGTTTGTCTGGGAGTCTCCAGATCACCCTTTAGCGCAGCATCGTTGGTCGTATTGTTGGGCTTAACATTGCATCATCTCGCTGAACTGCCGTTTTCCTTCTTCTTCACTAAGTTTTTTAAGTGAATAGGCTTAATAAACTGGCGCGCTTTACCATCAATGATTGCATCACTGCTTACGACACTGTTGGCGACACTAAACTCTTGCCCATCACCGTCGGAGTCCTTCAGGGATTGGTTTTTAGTCCGTTTCTATTCAGCGTGGTATTAGACGTCTTGTCGGACAGCATCAAGGATTGCGACATTGATTGCGACTTCAGAGCACGTATTTCCGCAGCTTGGGCAAAATGGCGTGAGGTGACAGGTGTCATTTGTGACCCCAAAATGCCGGTTAAGCTTAAGGGACAGATCTGTAAAACCATCATTAGACCTGTTCTCCTGTATGGCAGTGAGGGGTGGCCTGTGCTTGAGTGACACAAGCAGGAGCTGCGTGTCACGGAGATGAATATGCTGCGGTCGATGTGTGGAGTTACGCGGAAAGACCGCATCAGGAACTCCCGCATCCGTGGCAGTATTCGTGTCCGTGACATTGCAGACAAACTTCAAGAGCGTCGCCTACGCTGATACGGCCACGTCTTACGCAAATTGGTATGTAACGTGGGTAACAAATGTCTAGCCATGTCGCCTTCGCCGGGCCGGAACAAGCGGGGTAGACCAAAGAAATGCTGGCTTGACATGCGTGCCAACAAGCTCTTACCACAGGATGCTAAAGATCTCCCGATCAACCGGGATAAGCGCCGGGATGATGATGATGATGATGATGATTGCATCACTGCTTACCACCAGGCGGGATTGCAGTCAAGCACTAGTTTATGATTATTAAATAAAAAACGCATTCTCTCGTCGGCCGCACTGTAAGTTTCTTTGAAGAGGTTTTCCAAATTAGTCTAGGCTAGAGGTATGTCAGACATTACAGCCTCAATAAATGTATCGCTCACAAAGTTTGCAACAAGACAGGCCCCGTTACCTTGTCATGTAAACTTGCTAACTCATCCCATCACGTATAAACGCGGTAATGAACAAAGCACGGTAATGAGATCTTTGCACGTTAAACTTTATCACGTTTCATCCTCAGGGCAAGTCCGGAATGAAAACTTGGCCCGTTATAAAGATGAACCATGTTTTAAGCTGAATTCTCAAATTTTGAATTTTCGGATACTGTTTCAAAAACCGACTTGTTGTTTTCTAACGTCGTTTTATAACAATGTAATAGAAGATTAATCTTAGCTTGGGTACAGATGACAGCACATCAAGCTACTACAATCTGTCAGATTTTATCTGACAGATTTTATCTGATATAGCTACTACAATCTGTTAGATAGACGTCCTCCGTGGCGCAGCGATCAACACGCCTGCCTGCGACATGGAGGCCCCGGGTTCGATCCCCGGCCAGGTCATGATATTTCATCTTAATCTATCCAGCCGTTTGAGCGTGAAGAAGTGGCAAACAAACATTCTCTCACAAACATTTGCCTTTACATTATTACTTAAACTGTAATTCGGTATCAGTGACCTTTCACTAGAGTGGCCACTATGGCGGCTGTGATTTGCATTCATTTTTTTTTTTGCCCGCTCCTGACCGCTCCTGACCGGCAAAATCCTGAGCCAATGGAGACTGAGTATTAATTACTCCAGTCTTCAAAGGCAAGGGCTCGGTACAGGAGTATGGCAACTATCGTGGTATAAAGGTCATGTCCCACACCATGAAGATCTTTGAGAGGATTACGGACTCCCGGATCCGGCAGGAGTGTGCTGTCTCAGAGTGTCAATACGGGTTTCGTCCAGGGTACAGAACCATGGATCCTACTTTCGCACTAAGGATCGCTATGGAGAGATATAGATCGATGGACACGCCTCCGCATAACATGCTCTTTCTTGATATGCAGAAGGCCTCCGACTGTGTCCCTCGGGGGGTGATCTGGTGGCCACCGAGTTCCAAAGGGGTACCAGAACCCTATGTTGACATAATTCGAGACATGTACAACCTCAATTCCGATTCCGTTGTTAAGACCGCTGTTGGTGACACTAAAGCCTTCCCCATCACCGTCGGAGTCCACCAAGGTTCCGCCCTTAGTCCGTTTCTGTTCAGCATGATATTCGACGTCTTGTCGGATAGCATCAGGGATTCACATGAGCAACCTACTTGGTTACTCATATATGCTGACGATATCGCGCTGGCGGACGCGGACAGGGATCGGTTGATGCGGCGTGTGAATATGTGGAAGGACTCGCTCGAGAACGGAGGTCTGAAACTCAATGTGGCGAAGACCGTTTATATGGCTAGCAACACGACAGACCCCATGTCTGTGCGCATAGGCGGAGACATGGTCCATTTGACATTGGTTGGACATTGATTGCGACGTCAGGGCACATATTTCCGCAGCTTGGGCAAAATGGCGTGAGGTGATGGGTGTCATTTATGACGCCAAAACGCCGGTTAAGCTTAAGAAGCAGGTCTATAAGACCATCATTAGACCTGTTCTCCTGTATGGCAGTGACGCGTGGCCTGTGCTTGAGCGACACAAGCAGGAGCTGGATGTCACGGAGATGAATATGCTGCGGTGGATGTGTGGAGTTACGCGGAAGGACCGCTTCAGGAACTCCCGCATCCGTGGCGGTCTTCGTGTCCGTGACATAGCGTACAAACTACAGGAAGGTCGCCTGCGCTGGTAAGGTCACGTCTTACGAAAACCGGCTGTCTAAAATGTTACGTGGGTCACAAATGTCTTGCCATGGCGCCTCCACCAGACCGGAATAAGCGGGATATACCAAAGAAGTGCTGGCTAGACTTTTTTTTTTTTTTTTTTTTAATTCTGCTACCTCCAACATAATCGGAGCCTATACTTATACTAAGCTTCACTTTCGTGCGTTAACAGTTTATCAGACTACCTACATATTTATTCCTAGTTATAGTTAAACATACATTCCTACGGCTACTACTTACTAAGTCTTATTCTAATAACTGCGTTTTGTTTGGGCTACTTAATATTTATTTCTTATTTAATTTTGATTCCATTAACATTTAAATACAATACAAATACAAACAAACAACTATTTAAATGCTTATCATTAATATTATATATAATATTGTGTAAACATTTTTTGCTTATGCATTTTTATTTCTTATTATAACTTTCTCACATATTTTTACGCAGTATTCTAATAGGATTCCTCTATTTTTGCCCGCTATTATTTTACAAATATTTTTGGCGTCAAGTGTGGCGTTTAGTAAGTGTTCGGCCTCTAGTCTCTCTCTGTCAAAGACGGGACAATCGAACAATACATGTGGCACAGTTTCTTCAGTTTCAGAATCGCAAATGCACGATGGGCTCCCCTTACACTTGAAACGGTACAAGTATGCTGAGAACCCACCGTGCCCCGTCATAATTTGTGTGATAACATAGTTAATTTTGCACTTCCTGACTATCCTGTAGGCAGCCACGGCATCAGGGAAAAACAATTTGGTCACTGAAGCAGTTGTTTGGTGTATGATTCTTGCGTTGGTAAATATTAAAGACTTTAGATAATTAGACTGGTTTATTTCACTTGTATAATTATTACATTATAATCGACGTCTTCCAGGTCAGATCCTAAGTTACAATGACAAGACTATAGACTATATTCATAGACACTAATACATAGAGATGGTATTAGTTACTCGACTACAGAGTAGTGATGTATGATACAACATCCCCCCTGTTTAAGTTTAAATTAACCCTTGACAAACAATATTATAGAGACCTGACCCAGTTACAATTTAGACAATGACTTAAGACTATGGTTAGGTCTTAATCTAGGATACAATGTTCTACTTAATCTATTTCATCAATTAGCCTTCTGGTTGGCTTTACAACTCTTCCAAAACGAGTTACATGTTGACTGACTGAGGATTGAGATGAGAGCTCTTGAGGTCTAGACTCCTGCCTGTTACCTTCCTCTCTCCCCTGCGACGAATTGGATAGCATAGGAGAATATTTGTGTCTTAAATGAACCCTATTCCTCCTATACCTAACTCCATTGACATCCTCAACGACATATGACCTATTATTAGCCAACCTTAGCTTGACAATGGCTTGTTCCCAATTGCTATCAGGCTTTCTTTTAAAGTATACATGATCATTGGGATACAATAATGACAATGACTTTGTATTTCTATTATAATATTTAGACTTATTTTTATTATTTTGCTTGACACATTCTTCATAATTTTTGAATGTAACCACTTTAGGTTTTAATTTCTTATAAGACATAGGAATGTTATTTCTTAAATTCCTGGACATTAACAATTGAGCTGGAGATGGTAAATTATTCTTAGGTGTGTTTCTATACTGTAATAAAGCTATGTATGGATCAGATGAGTTTCTTTTACATTTTTTTAACATATTTTTGATAATTTTGACTGAACTCTCTGCTTGACCATTTGACTGTGGATGATATGGGCTAGTTACAATGTGTTCTATGTCCCATTCATGCATAAAATTTTTAAATTCTAATGACTGAAAAGGAGGACCACCATCAGACACTAAAGATAAAGGTATTCCATGACGAGCAAAAATGGACTTTAAATGTGTTATTACATTCTTTGCTGTACTGTTTTTATTTAACAAAGCTATTTCTATAAATTTAGAATAATAATCTGTGACAATTAAATAAGTAAGGTTATCAAAATACATCAAATCAACACCTACTTGTTGCCATGGATATTTATTTATTTCAAAATTTTTTAGTGGTTCCTTTGGATTATTAGGTTTAAATTGTGCACATACATAACATTGTTCTACCAAGTTTTTAATATCAGCTGACATGCTTGGCCAGTACAAAGACTCTCTAGCCAGTTTTAAGCATTTATTTATACCTTGGTGACCTTCATGAATTTTACCTAACATTTCCTTATACATTGACTGTGGTACTATTAATTTTGACCCTTTGAACAACAAATCTTTGACTACATGAATTTCAGCTTGTATATTCCAAAATGGTTTTATTGACAGACTGACATTATTTTTATTTTTTGGCCAACCTTCATAATAATACTTTTTTAACAATTGCAAAGTATCATCTTTCTTAGTGTTCTGTAACAATTTTGTACAGTACTCCTTTGTGACTGCTAGACTTGAATGCATTAAATTGACATGACAAGATATTTCTAACTCATTCTCAGGTATATAATGTTCTTTTAATGCTGCTCTAGACAGAGTGTCAGATATAAACATTTCTTTACCTGGAACATGTATAACTTCCAAATCATATTTTTGTAAAGTTAACATCATACGTTGCAATCTTGCTGGTACATCATGTAATGGCTTTTTAAAAAGATAGACTAAAGGTTTATGATCAGTATGAACAGTTACTTTATGACCGTACACATACTGGTGAAATTTTTCACAACCAAACTGAATGGCTAACAATTCTTTCTCAATTTGAGCATACCTTGACTGAGTTTGAGTTAATGTTTTTGAACTATAAGCAATAGGTTTATTATTCTGCATAATGACTGCTCCTAATGCTGACTTTGACGAATCGACTGACAAGACTAATGGTACATTGGGATTATAATGAGCTAAAACTGGTGAATTTGTAATTTCATCGATTAAACTCTTAAGACATTGACTATGATTTTCATCCCAAGTCCAGACTGAATCTTTCTTCAAAAGATTTCTTAAAATTTGAGTTTTTTGAGACAAATTGCTAATAAAGGGACCTAAATAATTGATCATACCTAATATTCTTTGCAATTCTTTGACATTTTTTGGTGTGGGCATATTGACAATTGCTTTTACTTTCTCTTCATCAACCCTAGCACCATCTTTACTAAAAACATACCCTAAAAAACAGACTTCTGAAACTAGAAATTTACATTTAGACTTATTGAACTTTAAATTGACTTCACGTGCTCGTTGCATGACTTTATGTACTCTCTCATTATGTACTGACTCGTTTGGTCCATATACCAAAATATCATCGATGAATATTAGAACTCCTTCTAAATCACCGAACAAATTCATCATGACTCTTTGAAAAATTTCAGACGATGCATTAATACCAAAAGGTAACCTTAAATATTTATATCTACCGAAAGGTGTTTGAAATGTACATAAATCAGAACTATATTCATCTAGTTTTAGCATCCAAAATCCTGAAAATGCATCTAAATGAGAAAAACAAACAGCTCCCGCTAGTTGAGATCTGATCTCATCTATTGACTTTAGTGGATAAATTTCCCTTATAATATTCTTATTCAAATTTCTAGGATCTAAACAAATTCGTAACTGACCCGTGCTTTTGACTGTTATGACTATACTGTTCACCCATTCTGTAGGTTTAACAACCTTTTCAATGACCTGCATTTTCTCCATGCGATCCAATTCATCGCGCAGTTTGTTCAGTAAAGCGAAGGGTACCCTTCTCGGAGCATCCACGCATGGCACTGCTTCAGGTTTGAGTTTCAGGCGACAGACTTGAGGTAGACATCCAAGACCCTGAAATACATCATTGTATTGTGTAAGAATTTGTTCACTAAAATTTTGTTGAGACACAGAGAAAACTCTTTGAATTATACCTAATTTTTCACAAGTTGGTAGACCTAAAACATTCGGACAAACTAAATCTGCGACTATAAACACTATATTTACACTGATAGTGCTATTATTTAAAGATAAACTACATTTTATATTGACTTTGCCCATAATGGGTATTGATATACCACCAAACCCACTAACGTTTATTTGACATTTCTCAAGTGACATTTGACTTTGACATTTCAAAAATTGAAAAGTTCTCTTTGACATAATATTGATATCAGCTCCCGAGTCAATAATGCAATTAATTTGTGTATGACCAACTAAAATGTTTATGTTCCATGACTGTTTAGAATAGTATTTGTTTTGTTTTGACTCGACTGTATTGACCTGTTTACTATGTGCTGACTTTGCTGTAATAATTCTACAAGTGTTTGTTGTGTGAGATTCCTCAGACTTGTGTCTGTACTCATCATTAAGATATGAATCTCGACTAAGACTTTTTGACTTTTTTGACTTGACTGTGAATCTCTCAGACTGTTTAGTGTTTTCATCATTGAGATACGACATATGACAAGATGAGTCTTCATGAGATCTCTCAGACTTATCAGTCACCAGACTTTTTTCATCACTGAGGCATTTTTTATTAGACCTCTCAGATATGACATTATCACCACTTTCATCACAGAAATATGACACAGGATATTTTTTATGACAAGATGAGTCTTCATGAGATCTCTTAGACTTTGACTGCGACTGGCCTATGTGCGACCTGACCGTTGATTGTAACTTGGGATGTGACTGTGACTGTGTGTATGACAACCTGCTATGTCTGTAATGATTTTGATTGTGATGACTTTGTGACTCTAAATGACAATTATATTGACTAGACTTATGACTATGACTGAAGTTATGACAATTTAAAATTCCAACAAAATTATCTTGACTACCAGTTGAACTAAAAGACTCTAAATGACTGACTTTTTTATTATTTGAGTAACAAAATTTTGCAAAATGACCATAAGAGTTACATGACCTGCATTTAGCTCCCTGCGCTGGACATTTGTAGCGGTGGTGTTGTCCACAGCGGCTACACGTCCTCGAGCGCTTC
The DNA here is from genome assembly GCA_037179545.1 of Sesamia inferens. NCBI lineage: Eukaryota > Metazoa > Arthropoda > Insecta > Lepidoptera > Noctuidae > Sesamia > Sesamia inferens. Next base: position 7,441,762 of record CM073929.1, on the reverse strand, counting down.
TCAGGACTGGGACTTGACTTTGACCTCCCTGCGCTGGATCCCTGCTGACTGACTGGTGAAGCTCGCCGTCGCTGACGCTCCACTCGACCACGGCTCCTCCGACGCAGATGCATGACTTTTTCAGACTCTTGACTAGTGGACCTCTTGACAATTTGGTCTGCATCCTGCTGTGCGACGATGAGTGTCCTAGCTAGCTCTCGCATCCTCTGATATGTCAGATCAGGTTCCTGCAGCAGTCTCTGACGTACATGTGCTAAGTCCAAACTCAAGTTGGCGATAAAAATATCTCTGATAAGTGATTCTCTGAGCGTTCCAAATTCGCAATCTTGGCTCTTATTTTCGAGATCGGTTAAGAAATCCTCGATGCTTTCCGATTTCTGTTGACGTGTGGTAAAAAACATGTAACGATACATGGTAATATTTTTTCTGGGTTGAAAAAATTCGTCGAATTTGGCTTTGACGTCATGTAATGTGCTTTATTTATGTTGAATGTGTTGAAAATATTTAAGCATTTTTCACCAATGTGATGTAATAAAATGGCGATCTTGCGTTTCTCACCGGACTTGTCTAAACCCGTTGCCAACAAGTATAATTCGAACTGTTGCCACCAGCGCTTCCAGGTTTCGTAATTGTTGTTTGTTGCATCTGACGATATTTTAAGCGCCTTCAAGCCATTGTTCATTGCAGTACCGGTGTCATGGCTGCCACCGACGCCATCCGACTTTTGCATTTTTTGAATTTTCTTTCTTCGTATTGGGTTTTTTCACTCTTCTGACACCATGTATGTGTTTTTCCACTTCTGACACCATGTATGACTCCCGCGTTGGTAAATATTAAAGACTTTAGATAATTAGACTGGTTTATTTCACTTGTATAATTATTACATTATAATCGACGTCTTCCAGGTCAGATCCTAAGTTACAATGACAAGACTATAGACTATATTCATAGACACTAATACATAGAGATGGTATTAGTTACTCGACTACAGAGTAGTGATGTATGATACAACATTTGGGAACTGTATCTCCGGTTCCATTCGTCAAGAGTTGCCGTACGAATGCATCTCTTGACGTATGAAACCGGACACAAGTCATAGTCGGGCTTTCGCCCGGAATCTTCGGCGGCTCTCTTGGCTAATTCGTCGGCCCTCTCATTCCCTGCCAACCCTGCGTGAGCTTTGATCCAAAACAAGGTAACAGCCCTGTTTTGGATGGACAATAATCTCAAGTTTGCCCTTGCCTCTACTGCCAGCGGGTGGTGTCGGTCGTAGTTTCGGATGGTTTGAAGGGCTGCCATGGAGTCGCTGAAGATTCCAAACGACTGCGCGCTATGTTCTAGAATTTTCCTAGTTGCAACGCATATCGCCAGAAGCTCAGCCTGGTAAACGGTGGAGTAATATGGGAGAACCAGTTTGAGGACTTCGGTTTCGACGTCACCACTCCATATGGAGAGCGCCGCACCAACCTTGTCCCCAATCTTGCTCCCGTCCGTAAAGATACGAACCTCAAGTTCGTTCTGGGCATCGAGTTGCTCTTGGTTTACCAGGCTTACAATCTCCAATTCCGCGCGCTCGGCGGGGTGTGGGTCCTCCATTGCCGAAGCAGTCAGCTCGACCAGTCCGCCGCCGAGTGCCGGCTGAGGCACCCCCCTTCTGGCTTCATATAACGATGCTGCCTCGTGAACCCGGAGGTCGAGGGGTAGTATACCAGCTGGCTAGACGTTGTAAGAGATGACATGCGTGCCAAAAATGTCACACCACAGGATGCTAAAAATCGCGCGAAATGGAGGAAATTGACCAAGAAAGCTGACCCTGGGCTCCAACGCGAAAGCCGCGGATGCAACCGGGATAAGCGCTATGATGATGATGATGACTCGACAATCCGAATATCGCGGAAGTGTGGTCGACTCGAAATATTTATTTTTTATGTTTTATTTTTCCATTTAGGTTTCGATCGAGTCTACCGCATCCCTTGACGAAATTATGAATATATGTACTTAGATTCTGAAAGTGTGATATTATGGGGCATGGAGTCCAAGTGCCCACTTGGCTTTTTTAAGACATCGTCAAGAGGTTAGCCGGCTCTTCACGTGACCAAAAAATCTGCATCGCCGTACATCGTGGCAATGCAGTCAGCGTTTTGGGCACAGTTCCTGTTGTTAGCGATGTAAACGAATTTCTGATGACCTGTGATAATATAGGAATATACATAACGGAGTACTAAGCTCATTAAAATTTTTAGAAACTGTCTCCACCGCTAGGCTCAGGTGTAGTAAAAATCAATACAACTAATTTTATTTTTTATTTTTTTTTATTTTTCTCGGTGGTAGGCTATAACATCGGCCGCCGGCAGAAGTTACCACCCACCAGACAAAGTCTTGCCGCCAAGCGGTTTGTCGTGTTCCGGCATGATGTCTGGTGAAGCCGTACGGAGGACGGGTCTGAGCAGTTGTGTTGCGATGTGTGCCGGGTACGATGCGCCTAATGTTGTTGTGTTGGGAGTTTGGTACTTATAATATACAACGTTATTTATACTACATCTTCTTTTTCTTCTTCTTCAGCCTATGGGTGTCCACTGCTGGACAAAGGCCTCCCCCAAGGCTTTCCACGCTGACCGGTCCTGTGCTGCCCGCATCCATCGGCTTCCCGCGACTTTCACTAGGTCATCAGTCCACCTTGTTGGGCTTACTGCCCCATCGGCCATCGGTTCTACGAGCAATGTGCCCTGCCTACTGCCACTTAAGTTTAGCGCCTCGCAGAGCTATGTCTTTGACTTTGGTTCTTCTGCGGATCTCCTCATTTCTGATTCTATCACGTAGAGAAACTCCGAGCATAGCTCTTTTCATTGCCCTTTGTGTGACTCTGAGTTTTCGTATGAGGCCCATTGTGAGCGTCCACGTTTCAGTTCCGTAAGTCATCACTGGTAACACACACTGGTCAAAGACTTTAGCCTTGAGACACTGTGGTATCTTGGACGACGAGAAGATGTATCGTAGCTTCCCGAACGCTGCCCAGCCGAGCTGGATTCGACGAGACACCTCTTTCTCGAAGTTGGACCTACCTAGTTGGACTGTTTGGCTGAGGTATATATACTCGTCAACAACTTCGAGTGCAGAGCAACCAACTAGAATTGGAGTGGGTGCGACATGCGAGTTCGACATGATCTTCATCTTATCCATGTTCATCTTTAGACCCACTTGTTGGGAAGCTCTGCTAAGGTCATTGAGCATTTTGCCCAAATCTTCCAGGGTCTCAGCCATGACCACAATATCATCTGCAAAACGGAGATTAGTGATGTGCTCGCCGTTGATGTTGATGCCAAGTCCTTTCCAGTCCAGGAGCTTGAAGACATCTTTTACTACATACGATACCTGAATATATGTAATTTGTTCAGAATAAGCAACTGAATCGATCCCAATAATTTTTCCACCATATTATATTTTTTCGTTATCATCTTTTATCTAACACGTATTTATTTTTTATTTCATTTGCATACACACGTTAGGCTGTAGTGTAAATTGATTTACATCCATCACCTCACATCGGGTTCAGTTGAAAACCAGCGTCAGGCACTAGTCGTCTGGCAATTTTGCTGAACGAGCGAGGCACACTTTACTGCTATTTTTACATCGGGGTTTTTACTTTTTATTTGATTTTTATTTGTTGCCACCTGATGTATGTTTATTTTAGATGTAATGTGTGTCTTTAACTCTGTGCTGATTAAATATATTTTCTTTCTTTCTTTCATTTTGGAGAGTGTGCGCGGAGACTTATTGCAAGTCTTAATTCCCCCAACTCCGTTCTATCATCGGACGACCCGTCGCACGACGAATATCCACTCTTACGTTGTTGACACTACCACGATCCGGACGAAGCATTTCGCCTCGACTTTTATACCGCGTACAACGAGGGACTTTTGTTAACAATTTTCCAGCGGCGGTGTTTCCCTCTGACTACAATTTAAGAGTCTTCAAGGCTAGAGTGCATAGGATCGTAATAAACTAGCGCGCTTTACCATCAACAATTGCATCACTGCTTACCAACAGGCGGGTTTGCGGCCAAGCACTGGTTTGTAATGTAAAAAAAAATATTCGAATAATAATGTTAATAAAAATAATAAAATATAAATAAAACACAACAATTAAATAACGAAAATCTGCAAAAAAAAACTGTAAAAAATCATATACAAGTATCTATACGCGAATGACAATCAAACATAGTCACGTATTTTATCGGAAGTTATTATAACAAGGCAAAACTTTAAAAAAAAATACCCTCCTGACATAATAAGTATACAGAGTGTATCTGACATCGTAACGCAAACTTCGCGAAAAGACTAGACCACTGTACTATAAAATCTTATTGGGTTATAAAAGTATAGCAATTATGAACGGTCTAAAGTGAAAAAAACTACATATATATTTTTTTAAATCATCAAAAATCCGACGAAAAAATCATCCACCTACCACTGGTGGGTTCACAATCATGTACTGGATCCATGGTACGATCGTTTGTGGGTCGATGTCAGATACAGCCTTATGACCGGATCAAGAAATATTTGAGATTTATTAGACTTATAATAAAATGTAAAGTGGTCAAAATACTGGCCACCGCAGTAGGCCTAGTATGAGTTTTCATTACGAAACTCGTTCGACGATATCGAGCGCGTTTGACTCAGCGATTGGCCCGCTTCAAGGTCGTAAGAACTCTCAACCAATGAGAGCGCCAAACGCGCTCGATACCAACGATCGAGTTTCGTATTGAAAACTCATACTAGGCCTACTGATTCTTTTAGGTTTTTAACATGGCCACTAGTTGTTTAAAAAATTAAAGCCTCATAAATAAATAAGATAGACAGTTCAAATGAGTTCATTTAATTAGATGGCATATAGATCGCTTATATTAAATTCAATATAAATCTTAAATGTAACAAAGCACAATTACTCTCTGTCTTTTCTATTTTTTTTTTTAAAGTCGTTGCCCCACACTAGGAATTTCTACTGTATCGTGGGTGCATTTACAAACATATAAACTCACATACACAAACAGCCAGACCCGGAACAACTAATTGTAGGCCATACAAATATATGTTCCGTGCGGGGATCGAACCCGCGACACGCGACGCAGCAGTCGATCGCTCAGCCACTGCAGCAATTGTATGTTATTACAAAGTGCACCTTAAAATCATTCATTTTAACTTTTGTCTAGTACTATAAGGAATGGAGGGTAAATGACTCTGAATAATAACAGTAAGAGCAAGTACTTAATACGTCTGCTAAAACATCCTGTATAAGTTAAATGATCTAATGCACTTTATTCATACACAACTTTGCACTCGTAAATCACCCCGACGTCATGTCATATCTATGCATTCATATTATTAATTAAAGTCACTCTTCGTGTATGTATGTTTCATAGTTTTCTTCTTCCAACGAATTCTGCTTTTGAGTCGGTTTTTCACAATATTTAAAGGAATTTTGTTTTGCCAAACACACATCTTAATCTTGGACTATCCTTTTAAATAGTTGTTAGAAATAAAGCTAATATTTTATGCCCACATTTATTTGTGGAAGTATTCTAGGTTTTCCAAAAAATGCTAGCTTCAATCTTGAACATCGAATCTCAGAATTTTCTGCACTTCTCTATCGACTGGGTACTTAAGTTTGGTTCCATAACTTTTCAAGTCGTTACGTTCAAAATCCCAAGCACTCTGGAATATCGATCGGATTGGCGACTTAATTTTCTTTCCCGATATGACCAAAGGAATCTGGAGAATTCTGTTTTATTGGATCACGTAAATAATCTCTAGAAATTGATTATACGCGGGTTATCGTGACTTATTTTTATTAGAACTTAATTTAACGTCAACTTTACATATTTAAATAATTTTATTATAATGATGAAAACACATGTTGATTAATGTTCCAGATGATCTTTCCAGGAAAGAACCATACAAACTGATTTGTCCGGTCAGTGCGTCAATGCGTGTGTCCGCATTTGTTAGCAGCTCAACTCAAAACTTAAGGCGCTCAACAAGGCAGCGAACAATACCAAAGAAAGGACAATTGGGTAGGCTACGTAACTCAAACTGCCAGTAGTAACTTACGAGGAGACTTATCGCCGCTCATTTTACTTAGCCCTTGTGTTTTGTATCTGTATTACAGAACATAAAAACGAACTCACTAAAACTGCTATAAAATATCTGCATGCATGTCTCAGAACCGGCTGTCTTGAACGAAAAAGGGTCGCCATCCAATCAATCAATCCCTAAAAAGGACCGTCCCAAAGTGGACGATTACCGAAAAATACTAAACATTTCTTAGTAGTTCCTTTGTGCGTTCAACGAAAACGCGTCCGAAGCTTAATCTAAGCGAATTTATTCCCGGCTCTTCGGGGATAAATCACTGTAGTTCTGGTCAAAGAAGTCTATGAGACGTAAAAGTGTGAAGCCGAAGGGTGGCCCATTCTTTCGTCAGAAAGGGCCCAACCGGCCTCAAACCGGAAAATTAACGTAGCATTTACTTTTGTTCGTTTATCGGGACCTAGAGTTTCATTTATACGCTCTTCTTTTTTATCTTGAAAAATAGAGATAAACAGTCGCACTGAATGAAGTTCTGCGGCGTTCGAAATATTTGAAAGAGAATTTTGAGATTTACAATTGCGTTTTTCAGAAAGATTATTTAAAAAATATTACGTGGTAACTTTCTTGCATTAAATTTTGTCTTTTGAAAATGGATTGTTCATTTTTACTTTTGGATTACAAGTGGCAAGCATATCACAGTTTAAAAGGAATTACGAGCCATAAAATCTGTGTTTCCTTCCACTTTGAACCCGCTTGTCTTCAACGCACAGAAGAGTGTACATTTTTTGACGTGATAACGTCTATTAAATCGGTATGCTGGGAGTCATTCGCGAAAACTGCGTAACGGCCGAATCTGACGCTACACGGAGTCCACGCCTACTAAAACTAACCTTAGCCTTGTAGCTTTAGAGTGCAATATTATTTACCTAAAAGCACGGTTGTAAACAATTAGTAGCAGTTTTTCGCATACATGATTAAAGCATTGATAGCCGAGTGGTGAAACGCTCGGATTAATATCGACTCACTCAAAAGGTGCCGCGGATCGATTCCTGACGGCAACGGACGTTTTTTATCCTTTTTAATTTTTAAATTTTTCCTTTTTAATTTTTCTTTTTCTTTTTTCTTTTTCTTTTTGCTTTTTTTTTTTATTTTTTAGAAAAATTAAACAAACTATTAAACAAAAATATAAATGTTATACATTACTTTATTTTAAATAATTTCATTGCACCCAGAAAAAATTACCATGTAATCAAAGAGATTTAAGATAAATAGAGAGGGCAATGTGTCAAAATCGCATAGAAAAACTGTGATCCCATGGCCCAGTTCCGCCATCTAGTACAATATAGCAAAATTAGATCGACAATTGGAGACATCAAATAGTAAAACTGAAATAAGTTTACATAAAATATATTCAGCTATTGCGCCGTAGGTGGCCAGTGTGGTCTATGTTGCCAGATCCGATTTAATACCCTAGTGTAGTTCAAATCGGGTAAATAAATATGGAAAAGTAAACAAATTAAGTGAAACTTGTCTTGTACAGAGATCAAAAACTGTTTTAGAATTTTATTAGCTACTATTCATTTTCCGTGACACCGTCTACTGTCATTTTAGATGTGTTATGCCTACGAATTATTTTAATACTCAGTTTATTGCGATTTTGACTATAATAGACTTTTTAGGCCATAAAGCGCATTTTGTTTTGAAATTTTTGTTTGCATTTCGTTTTTACCAAAATGATTCTTTTCTACACGTTTGTTTGCAAATATTTTTAAATGGCAATGCAAAAATCTGTGGTAGGGCTTGTATCATTTCGATATAAAATTATCGATAATATTCAAAGAAGTTACTACGACGATGTTTATTCGTATTATGATAGCTTGAAACAAAAAATTACGTAGCAGAAAAATTATAGATATGTTCAATGTTTACAAGTTTTTATTTATATAAATCTTTTAATATAACGGGCGTTAAAGTTTAAATTTACCGATTAATACTGAAAATCTAAATAATTGTTTATTTTTTCATTTTTTATTAACACATTTAATCAATATAGTTACCATTATTGTGTATACATTGCTGCCTTCTAATAGGAAAGTCGTTTATACCTTTGCGATAGAATTCTGAGGATCTAGACTGCACAAACTGTGTGAAAGCAGAACTGTCTAATGTGTGAATTAATTGTCCAAATAAGACGAAAATGGTAGTCTGCTGGAGCAAGATCTGGCGAACTAGTTCCGTACCATTTATTATCTTTAAAAATGGGAGCCTTCAATATTTATTTTATTTTTAATTTGAATATATAACCAAATATTCTGTGAACCTTTTAAGCGTCTATCTGTTTCAGTTATTAATATGGAGCAAAAAATCTTGTTTGTTGTATGGGAAAATATTTTATTTAAAATAAATATTATTTTATTTTTTTTTATTTTTAGCGCTTGTCATAGCAGCAACAGAAATACTAACATAATTTCTAGAAATTTCAACCGTTTAGCTATTACGGTTCATGAGATACAGCCTGGTGACAGAGGGACAGACGAATAGTGAAGTCTCATGAATAGGGTTCGTTTTACCTTTTAGGTACGGAATCTTAAAAATCACAAAGTAGCTTGCAATCATTGTACTACATATACGTACCTACATATTTTATAAATATATTTCTGTATTTTATAAATAAGTTATCTAATTTATGTACTTATCCACTTAACCATAAATATTATCCCAATTTTTACGATTAAGTGGAAAAGTTCCGAAATTAATAACTTACTAATTCATTACTAGTACAAGGTACCGATCCTTTTTTTTTTTTAACTTGATCTACAAATCTTCTTTCTTTAAAAAGTAGATATCTTCACTTTTAAAATGCTTTGAGCATAATTTCGACGAAGTAGACGGAAGCCAATTTTCTTCTCTACGGTCTATCTGGACAAATCGTATACACTTTTCGTACAACATAATTTTTATTCGAAAACCTAAAATAACATAAAACCTATTCAACTTTGTTCATTAATTATGACAAGATTATGTTCAAATAGAGTTACTAATAAATAAACTTGAAATATAGTAATATTTTAAGTTTATTTAGCTATATTTTAAATGTCAATAAAATATAGCTATATGTTTTCAACTTAATAAGTATTATCGATAACTAAATCGATAAACAACATTACTACATCTCTACATGAAAATAGTAAAACTATTCAACAATAGAGGGCGCTTATTACAATAATAAAAAAGTTTCTAGAACTATTTAAGAATTTTTTAAAATTTTAATTACAGACTAAATATAAATAATTCATACAAAAACATTCCGAAGTTAGGTCCAGTCATTTTACCGTAACGAGATATACAGTAACGCAAAGCGCAACAGGGCGTATTTCCTTAGAAAATGTTTATTCTTGGTGGACACATGTTACGTCTTGACGCGGACACTAGACTGAGCGACTTTTAACCAAGTCGACAAAAGTATTGGCTTACAATTTTGTTCGTGATGTCCTGTCTATTGTAAATATAATTTTAATGTCTTTGCATGTAATAGACGTTATCACGTTCAAATATCGGCAGTAGACGGAGTTTTTTTTAATTTCATCAAGCACGATCGATGTTAAGAGCTGGAATTTCGGGCATAAAAAGTGCGAGTGGAACTCACGCCGCACCATTGTCTTCAGCCTATAAAGGTCCACTGCTGGACAAAGGCCCAATCCATCTACAAAGCATGGGGATTATGGCAACTCCATAAAAGCAATGAAAGCCTTGGGGGAAGCCTTTATCCACGATTATCCACACAAAATAAATCAAATTAAGTTCTGTGCTTAGTATATGTTCTTATAACGGCAACGGAGGCTTCCAACATAGACCAGTGATGGTGCAACATGGACATTCGACATGACCTTCGTTTTTTTCTATATTCATTTTAAGTCCCACCTGTTGAAAAACCCGATTGAGGTCGTTGAGCATGATACTCAAGTCCTCCAGCAACTCTGCCATATTGACAACATCTCACAGACATAGTCTTCAACTTTAATACTAGGTTTGGACGACTAAGGGACATCTCAGGGTTGGGAACTTTACCCACGCATTTTACATAGGTACTTTTTCCTTCTGAACACGTATTGTATCTAGATGAAAATTTAACCATCAGCTAAAAACAAAACTTTTTAATCCAATCTAACTAACGATTTCATGTTTTCAAGAATATTTATTATAATATTACGATAGGTTTTGACAACGCGGTTATTACGTCACCATGACAATATTTCTTTTAAATTCTTGTGGTCGTCATGTTCTGGCATGATGTCTGGTGAAGCCGTATGCGCGGCGGACAGGTCTGAGCAGTTGTGTTGTGATGTATGCTGGGTACGATGCGCCAATGTTGTTATGTTGGGAGTTTTGTCTTGGAAGGTCTCTAGATCAATCTCCATCTGACGCAGCACCGTTGGTCGAGATGTTGGGTTTAACATTGCAGCACTCCGCTCAACTGCCGTCTTCCTTCTTATTCACTCAATATTTTTTTGAGTAAATAGGCTCTTAATAAACAAGCGTGATTTATCATCAACGATTGCATCACTGCTTACTATCCGCCCAGAGCGGGCGAGGTCATATGATGATTTTCCGCTGCCTCGAACTTGCGGGCAGGGGGGCGGCGGCGGTCGCGGCGCGTTAGCCGGGCGGGCATCGAAGACCCGTTCTCGAAACTAGTGGGTAGATCGCGCGTCACTATAGCCGCGTAGTGTTGTGTTCACGATTGTGTCGGCGTGGTTTTTTTTTTATTCGCGAAAGAAATGCCTGAACAATGGCGGTAACATCTTTTTGATTCAAATTTAATCCTAACGCTCGATCACCGCTTGACTTAAAGTACACCGCTCGCTGCCCGCAAGATTCGAGCGCGAGAAGTACAGCGCTCGTTCTCTTACAATGCAACGTCAGTTCACGCCTGAAATCCGTGATTTTTTAAAAAAAAGTGCATAGCAACTTTATGGGCCCATAAAGAAGTATATGGCTGCCAGACTTGGGCGTACAATCTAAAAACAATTAGAAAGATACAAACCACACAAAGAAAAATAGAAAGAAGTTGCCTTAATATAAAATTCAAAGACAGAATTAGGAATGCAGATATCCGTAACAAGACACAAGTAACCGACGCGTCAACCTTTGCTTTACAAAGAAAATGGAAGTGGACCGGCCATTTAGCAAGATACACAGACGACTGATGGACAAGGCACCAAAGCTAGAGGCCGCCGAAGCACCAGATGGGCCGACGATATGGTAGCGATAGCTGGTCAAAGCTGGCTGAATACTGCTTTAGATAGAGAGAGATGGAATACCTTGGAGGAGGCTTTCACCCGAAGGGGGTTCATACAATAACGTCACATATTAATTTTAAGAAATTTCAAATAAAGCTGTATTATTATTATTATTTATTATTATTATACATAGCAACAATATGCTGGGCTCCCAAAACTATTTTCCCGCTCCGCCTCGAACCAGCCTTTGCGGTACGAATCCAAGTCGTTTACTCCAAAGTGACACGTTCGAATTATCTGATCAAACAGGCACACATTTGACCCTAATATTGTTCTTGTCCTACTACGAAAAGAGTAATTTCGCTACAATTTTAAGTAGAACACATTCATGTTAACACTAAACAAATATAAAAAAAAAAACAATGGAATCGTAATATTTCACAAAATTAATACACCAAATAGTAACTTCGTGGTGGGAAACAGTCGAACATCCGGCCGATACGACAAATTTACCACTTCGGATTGGACCCCGAGGTCATCTCACCACCGTTTTCTAGGTCGACCTCGGTGTCGTTTTGTTTTTCACTTATCCGAATTTATATATTAATAAGAATTTGACGATTACATAAGATAACAACGTCTTAAGAAACTTAGTTTCCTAGCTTCCAAATGAGAAAAAAAAGCGATACAGCAAAATTTCAAGCAATCTCTCAGACTAACTTCAGACCACAATACAAATATCTAAATTACGTCATCTGTATTAAACTTAATTCAAGCTTTTCCGGCAATGACAGGCGTAAGCTTCTTACAGAACATTTCTACCTCGTGAAATTACATCCATATTAAAATTATATCGTATCAAATTATCAATACGAAAATCCTCAACATGCCTCAAGCATTTCATTATAGCAATCTCGAACCCCGATACCAGTTTATAATCTCACACGCTCAAAACAAAAAAGATGGAGCCGGCGGCGCTTTAATTTTTTTTTTTTTTTTTAATACTGCAAAGTTCTGTCGCAAAGGGGATCCTGTTCGAAAATCTCCTTATTCGAGTAAGGAGCTTAAAGCTTACGGTAAGTCTTTGACAATCGAATGCGACAGAGGTTCGGTCCCACCCGGTGGAGCGTCTCAGTAAATTTAAATTTTCGGCGAAAATACCCAAGTAAGAGGTGGCCGAATTAAAATGAAGCTATGTAAATCTGACACCTTCGGATCTTGCTTTCCCAGTTGTTGTCGGCTAATTGTCTTAACGATATTCTGTAGGTTGGTTGTTGAGAAGGTTTTGGTATATTTAAGTGAACGGGGTGTAACAAAAGAGCCTGTGGAAGGAAAGAGAGAAAAAATAGTATCATTTTATCTTTTAAATTAGGTCACACGAAGTACAAACAGAAAAATATGGTCCAGATGCTAGGGCTTCTCGGTGGTAGGCCATAACATCGGCTGCCGGCAGAACTTACCACCGACCAGACTAAGTTTTGCCGCCAAGCGATTCGTCGTGTTCCTCCATTATGTCTGGTGAAGTTGTACGGAGCACTGCTATTAAGTGGGATTGATTTATTTTAAAAAAGTCTCAACATAATGCTTCGATATTTAAAAAAATATTACCGCAGTGCTGGTATTCTGGAGGGCCCGAGTTGCAGGATGGAGTTACTTGTTGTAGTGTTCGTTCCCAGTCGATTAGTGTTTTCGCAGCCCGTAGTCTGGACTTGTGCCCAGTTGATGGATATACAATTACATGCTACTTTGTGTAGTCACGAGCAAACTAATAGACTCGGCTGTATTAAAATTTTCAAAAGCGGTTTATACTTCTATATTTCTGAATGAAATTGTATGTTTCTACGAACATAACATTTTCTTCGAGGTATATAAATTAAATCCGAAACATTATCTCATTCAAGACAATAAAGGAATTGATATAAATATGTAATGACTGTGCCGTCACAGCATATTTAATGTTTTATCCGACGACACCGTCAGAAATCTCAAAAATTGTTAGTAGAATGGACAATAAAAAGTCTAGCGGTTTTGAAGACTTACCGACTTCGATTTTAAAGGAGAACATGGACTCTTTGGCAGGTCCTCTTTCTGATTTCTTAAATCAATGTTTCGAGCAGTCTATCTTCCCTGACCAGTTCAAATTGGCTAAAGTAATCCCAGTATTTAAGAAAGGCATGAAGACTAATCCAAAATATTACCGTCCTACATCCCTTCTGCCAACCTTATCAAAAGTATTTGAAAAAATCATTAAGCAAAGACTGATGGTACATTTCAATGTAAATAAAATAATTAATTTAAGGCAATTTGGATACCAGAAAGGCGTTGGTTGCTCAGACGTAATAAATACTCTTATATATAACGTAATTAAGAAATTAAATGACAAAATGAAAGTGGCTGGACTATTCGTCGACCTCAGCTCGGCTTTTGATACTATTGACTATGAATTATTACTGACTAAACTGGAACATTACGGTATCAGAGGCAAGTCCTTAATTCTTTTAAGATCCTACTTGCATAATAGGAGAATGTTTGTCGAAATTAAAAGCATCGACGTAAATAATACTGAAGGAGTAAACACGTCTAAAATCACAACGATACAACGTAGAGGTACTCCACGTTGTATCGTCAAGACTCATTTTTGGGGCCAATACTATTTATCATATTTACAAATGACTTGCTGAACTTTATGCATCATACTCAACCTAATGTAAAACTCGTTGTCTTTGCGTATGACACTAATATAATAATAGGGGCTAATGATTTTAAAGAATTGACCCACTCTGTAAACGAAACCTTTAAAAATCTCTACGATTAGTTTACAGCTAACGCCCTTTTTCCTAAATACAAGTAAAACTAACGTTACTTTATTCAAGACAACAACTCGTAACAATGACAATTTAGATGTACAAATCAACGGAGACAAAATTGACTTAGTAAATAAAGTCAAATTCTTTGGCATTGACATAGATGTGAACTTAAATTAAATCGAATCTAGATTAAGGTATAGCATCATGCTTTGGGGCTTTAATAGCTACAATTACAATTGTCAGAAAGCCTTCATCTTATAGAAACGTGCTATAAGAACTTTGGTAAGGATCTCGGAAAGAGAATCATGTAGAGAGCATTTTATAAAGTTGAAAATTTTGACAGTACCAAGTTTGTACATATTGTTTATTCTTTGTTACTTTGCTAAGTATATTCATAAGTATGAATCACAAGAGGAACGTAAGCTAAGAGAAAACACAAGAAGAAAGGAGTTTAAACACAAGTTGTCCCCAAATTTTAACGTAGTCAGGCATTGCTCCAGATACCAAGCAGTTGAATAGTTCAATCGGTCGGTTCGGGACTTGAAATTATTAATATATAATACTTTGCTTTGACTGTAACTAAACATTTGACATTATTTTTTGTAAATATATCTGATATTAGTTTATTATATATCTATTGACATATCTATAATTGAATGACTCGATATGTCTAATTTTAATTCAATATTTTTCTTTTTATATATTTGGCAATTTCATTTAAATTTTTAATTTTTATCTGTAAAGTTCAACACAATGTTAATTGTTATGAATAAATAAATGAATGAATGAATGATTGAAAATATTGAATTATATAAAATTGTTTAAAAAATACATACAATGGTGTCCATATAATTATTTGTAATGATTCATATGTCGTGGATAACAACATCATTTTAATTAAAGGTGCTCATTTGATTTATGTAGTTGCCATACGAACATCTAATGGCAGTCGTTAAGGGTTGTTAGAGGCCTCGAAAGTCCAACAATTGGCCTAGCTGCAATGCTTCGATATCGCCTTCGGGTTATGGAGGTCAGACGGCAGTCGCTTAAAATATCGAAGTTTAGCCAAAATCAGCAGTTGGACCGGTAAAGCAGACCCCAGACTCTAAAGCGGAAAAGCTTCGGATGCGACTGGGATTGACGCTGAGATGATGATGATTTGATTTATGTAGTAGTGGGTATACGAGTTGACGTTATTTTGTAATGGCGGCACATACACAGAGTGCGGATTGTCGAACGGTCACTTTGAATTGAGACGTGAACCAGGGCACTTCTCTGGGGCCAAACTGTCGGTTTGCATATTTTAAATTGTTATTTCCAAGATTGGTGGATATATTTACACTTCGTGCTTTAATTCAAAACTCACCTCTTAAATGAAGCCCTTACCACCACACGAAGACGGTGACGACAATATCGCTCCGCCGTCGCTGACGTCGTCATATATATGTTTTTTTTTTTTTTTTTTTTTTATTTAAATACAATAGACAAACACAACTTTGTTAAACATACAACAAGATTCAAGAAAATAGGTAGCTCTTTGAGATGCCGATATATACGTTTCTGTAATAAACTTCTAGACCTGGTTCAAGATCTAAACCTTAATAATTTCCAATCGGCTATTAAAAGTAAATCGTGCCAGCAAGCCTTTTATATGGATAAAGATTCTACCAAGGACGAAAAATAAAATCTATTTATTTCAGGCAATACTCGTATGCCCATATGTTGTTAGTGTACAATTTAAAAACTATGTTAGTTTTAAATAAAAAAGAATTAATTAAGATATTTGCCTCCCTCTGGGGCACCAGGCACACATACTTGTGCTTGAACCCAGTGCCGCAGAAGGGGGCTATCCAGCTTGTGGCTCAGCACGTTCAGAATGGTGTTGGCGCTCCCACGCGTGCGAAATATCAGCGATGCGATGCGGCGCCGCAGCACAGTGTGAAAGCCGTCTGTGTGCGCGTACGCAACGCAGATCGCAGACGCACTACAGTAATTGTTTTTTATCTTGCTATCTTTTTATACTATGTGCATTGACATTGACACAGACATTGAGAAACTATTGAACCACACAAAATTACACACACAAGCACACACAAACACACACAACACACACACACATGCATGCTGATTATACATAAGGTTTTGAAAAAGGAGTCTCTCACACAGGCCTGCATTATTATTTTGCTTAACAGGAGGCACCAATCACCAACTAATGTAAAATTATTTGGAGTTCTAATAAATTTGATTTGATTTTTAACTTTATATGGCATGTTCTTACTTTTTAAAGATGTACTATAATTTTAATTATTGTGAGGGTAAAGAGTATAGATCTTTTAATTTTTTTATTTTTTTGTAATCTATCTCTGTTCTCTTAGTTTTGTTACGGTCTCGCGGTTTGAATATTTTATGTGGCCTAGCAAAATGTATTTTCTTTGGTATTGTTCATAGAATCATTGAGCTACTTAAGTTTCAACTTTCAAGATGACCTACACGATTTCTTATAAATGCGTGCACTGGCTGGTCAGGTTCTCTCAATCTGTGTTTCTTTTCTCAAAAGATTATCTCACCCAGATTATGTTTGAACTGTGGGTTTCAACCTTTCATCACAGACTATACGAAAATGCCTCATCTTGTTTTTATAGATGATTGACTCGTAAAAGTGTTTGTTGGCCTTCGTACAAAATTAAAATCATTTAACATTGCATTTCTTATTTCTCGCAATAATCGCAATTAAAAGTTGCCAATATCGGCCCTCGTGACCATATATATAGGTGAACCTCTGCCTAATCTGGCATTATAACATGTTTAAGTAGAGTTGCAATAGGTATTTTTATGATTCTACAAGTGGTATGGTGGTATGCGGGATGATTACGTAATACTCTTTTCTTTCTTTCTTTTATGGCTTCACACGGTTTGTGCATTTAGCCAATATCACGTAATTAATTTTTCATGTCGAAAAAGAAGGCCGCGTAACCCGTCTTACGATGGAGGTTTGAGACAAAGTCATGATGTGGCCACTATGCTGCGATATTTCACTGTTCTTTATGAATTATTTACTAAATGCACTTTTTACTACATAAATCACGCACTTTTTTACTATAAATAATTTTAAAAGTCCGATGAAAAATGAGCGTGACAATCAGCTTGACTTTCCCGCCAAAACTCTACGTAATTCTCGTTCACTATCAGTAGCTATCGGTTTCATTTTGACAGTTATTTCAACTTTCGAGCTGACACGTTTTTCAAACACATGGAACAATGGATTTGTAATATGCTTAAAATTGATCCCAATTTATAGTAATAGCACATTAGGGTACTAAACCCTAATTGCGTAATAGATTATTACTGTCAGTTGGAATCATTTCGAAGCATATTGCTAATCCATTGCTCCATGTGTTTGAAAATGTGTCTTCTCAACAAGGTAAATAACGCAATGAATGTTGTTGAACTGTCAAAATGAAGCCGAAGATGTTACTGATAGTGTGTTATGAATGGGAATTGTTATTGGTTTTTTTGAGTTAATATTAAATCCATTTCGATGAATAGGGTTGCTTGTGTCTATTGAGCGATTAAAAAGGTAAAATTTTCACGAATTATTGTCATTTATCGCTAAAAGTTATTAACCTTCATTTAACCCGGGCCGCATTATCCATAAGGCACTTTAGGCCAGTGTCTAGGGACCCACTATGACCAAGGGCCCGGTACTCCCGGAAAAAAAAGAGTAAAAAAAGGGGATTGTTTTTATGAAACCACGGTAAAAAAGATTTTTTTTTTCAAATTTTAAGTTAAAAGCCCCCATTATTGACACTTTAAGAGTGACAGTGAATGTCTGAATTTTCCTAATCTACCTAATTATTTTTTATATTAGACATTTTTATTAACTTATATAATTTAATTTTTATACTTAAATAATCGCATATTAATTGACAAATATATTAATTTGAAACCAGCTGGAAGACATCGCATTAGCGATAAGGCCGCCCATTGTATGTCTTTTTTGTGTTGAATATTTTTGCTCGATGTATGATTGGTGTACAATAAAGAATATAACAATAAAAATAAATAAATACTCAAGCAGGCAAAAATTTTCAAAAATTCCAAAAAATCAAAATTGCTTTGTTGTGGCATGCAAAAGAGGGGGAGGAAGGAGACGACCTGTGCCTAGGGGCTCCAAAATGATTAATCCGGCCCTGATTTAACCTCTAATTATTTCTTTGGATCTAGAGCGACAATTCCTTGGCCATGAAATATACATAAGCTCACACACTTGTTTGCAACTGTCAAGAGTGACAAGATATATAACCTCGACTTCTGCAAACATTCGATTATCATGCTTTGCAGCTAGTGAAATTACCAGCAAATAAAGATGGAATATAGGAAGTGCTTCGTTCCAACCTGTGACTGCAATGACTCAAAAAATAGTCCAAATAAATTTTTTGTTCGTAATGTTTACTGTATAACACTAATGACTGATACTTACATGACACTATTCACATTTGTCTAACGTCAAAGAAATTATTTTGGATAAAAGGCAAAGGCACGAAAATATTATGCCAATGATGACGTAAACGTAATGAAGTTACTCCGAATTTTAAATAATTAATAGAAATATAATGACTAGATAAATTTCAAAAATATGGAGGCCTTAAATAATAAATGAGGGTCGAAAAAATTGTCCAATGCCCATTAGGCTGCTGGTTAATTGTCTCCACCGGATAACCGGTACGCCACCGCCTATGTATTTGGCGACGTTTGTGAAAATGTCTCAAACTGGTTTTGTATTCGGCATTAATATCTTCGCGAAGGAAATTATGTTTTCGTTGTCGTGTGATTAATTATTGAGGTTTAAGCTCAACGCGCACTGTGATGTGACTTTTTTAATCGCACGTCCGTGCAAAATAAAATCGCAAACATAAATATTTTTTCAAGCGAGTTCTCAAGTTCAGTTGTTTACCACAGTGCGCGGATTGTACCTAGTACGATCGTCAATTTATTGCAAGCCATGTTTCTTGGTGCGCACTAAGCCTAAAACTAAGGCCTAAACTGGACTTGTAATAGGCCTATTTTGCATTCGAAGTGTAAGTAGACGATACTCTCGCCCACTTCCATTTTCCCAGGACGGTAACATTTGCCTACAAATTGTATTTTCATTACTGTATCCTCTATCTAGGACCAATATAATAACTAAATATAAGACCACTGTGTAGTTAAACTGGAATTTCTTGACTAGACTTCAATAGCTAAAATTGCTGAATACAATTAACAATTATTTGATGATATACATACTAGTAACAATTTTCGTATATTTATCAATTATTTGATATTTAATATAGTCGCGTTCATTAAATCGCCAATTATACCTTAATTAAACATTCACCAATTGTTTGGTAATATAAATGTTTTCGTAAAATTAATTACCAATTGTTTAATTATGTACCTGCTTTTGTAAAATTTAGCAATCGTTTAAATTTAGTTAATTGAACTGAATAAGGGAAACAAGTGACTCAGGGCTGATTCTGCGAATTGTGGGTGTGAATGGTATAAAGTTATCAATGAAAACTATTATTGCTTAAATGTGTACTTCCATAGCATTCATTCATTCCTAATCTACCTTAAGCCTTAATGCTTTAGACATAATGATGAAAATCTAATAAAGAAATCTGACAGATTATAGTAACTTTATGTACTCTCGTCTGTACAGTCCGTTCAAAGTAATTTTATGTATGATCTTGTATCACTGTCCAAATCACAGTGATCTTTATTCTTATAATATCTTATAAAGTACTCGGTTCACGCGGTGGTAGGCAATAACATCGGCTGTTACCACCCACCAGACAGAATCTTATCGCCAAGCGATTCGTCGTGTTCTGTCTGATAAAGCCGTCCGGAGGACGGATCCGAGAAGTTGTGTTGCGATGTGTGCCGGATACGATGCACCAAATGTTGTTGTGCTGGGAGTTTAATCGTGGAGGGTCTCCAGATCAATCTCTCTCTGGCGCAGCATCGTTGGTCGTGTTGTTGGGTTAATGATTGCATGACCACGCTCAACTGCCGTCTTCCTTCCTATTTACTCGGTTTTTTGAGTAGCACGCTTTACCATCAACGATTGCATCACTGCTTAACCTCCGGAGGGATTGTGGTTAAGCACTAGTTTATAATTATAAAAAAAACAAAGCCCATATAAAAATGTACGATTTTGTCCATTCTTTGATGTCATAAACTAACTCAAACTCAAAACATTTATTTCAAGTAAGCACTTTTGATTAGGAATGTTTCCTGGGTTAAAAAAATGATTCTATTTAGTCCGTCATTCAGATTATAGAAAAATCAAATCAATAAAAAATGACAAATATAAAAGGCATCAAAGATCAAGAGTGGTGGCTGGTGACGTCACTGCGCGCTAAAAAGTGTAGCGTGCAGTGACGTCACACGAGTTTTCAACGCACTGTGTCGTCTTCATTTTTTGTTTATATGAAAAAAGAAAAAATACGTGGTTAGTATTTTTTGAAATCTGACTGACGGACTAATTAGTTTTTTTTTAGTCAAATACCCTATTTCCAAGGCGTTGGTCAGTCAGAAATTTAAAACTGATTGCGTCATATACACTGAACCTTATTGCGAAATCAGAGATGTAACAAATAATCATTCATCAACGAATTAAAAAAAAACTGACTGTCCACTTCGTTTATACAGTAGGTATGTTAAGAAAACCCTGTCCGACCCGTGAAGGTGTTGTTAGGTATCGATAACTGATTCTACTAATGGATACAAAACCGGGCTAAACTTAAAAAACAAATCTCCCTAAAAAAATATATATTATTTCGCAAAAAGAGGTAACTTAATAAATGTGCGATAAGCACCCTTCCGCGGGCGGCGGACGGCAAGGCACGCGGCACGTGGTCGCATCGCTATTCGCTCATAATAATACCGGTATTGTCACTTTTTTAAAAATTACCAAATTTCGGGGAAGTTGGAAATAATTCGCGGGAAAAAAAGATTATTTCAAAATTCATTTGTATTGGTACTATGATGATTACGTAAAATTTTATATTATATTTGGTCATGTGTTTACCTAACCTTTATTATCCTTATGGGTCGGACAGGGTTTTCTTGAAATACTGTATGTATTTCGATAAATAAATATCCACATATTTTGATTGTTCAATGCCTAGAATCCAGTTGATACTTCAAAAGCAACAAGTTCGCTTTGTACAATAATAATGAAGGCATGTCTTGAATCCCAAATCCCGACAAAGGGACACAGGGCACGCACTTCCCGTTACTCTGTGAAATATTACCACATAATGGTCTTGTAAAAGTTTAGCTATTTCTTCGTCATTTGCGACTTGAAGTAGGCTTGGCGGCTTACTAAGAAAGTGATTTATGTACACTGTTTTAAACCTGAGCGGTTCCTAATGGTAGTTGGCACTTTTCCCTGAGCATGAGGTTCGGGTTTTAATTCCCAGGTCGGTCAAATTTTTATTATGGTGCTCCATTTACACTTATCAGTAGCAGCCGCAGCTGCAGTGGATTTGTGCCCGGTGCCTGGTACCCTGCTGACCGGAGGCCGGCAAGGCCTAGAGCCAAAAACTTTGAAGCCATGTGACATCTACCAGCCCGCACTGGACTAGCGTGGTAGTGTCCCAAAAGTATAGAATATAGGCTGCATATGTATGCTATGTAAGCCCAGCTGGCCTCCTGTTTCATGGAACTTATGTAAAAATAACTGAAACTGGATTTAATTATATACCTACATAAAATAGAAGTGACATCAAGCTCAAAATAATATAGATACAACAATTACCTAATAAATATGTATAAACATTTGCTGAAACCAAAAAATGTTTTAGTTTCGGTTCGATGAATCAAAAATATTGTGGTATTTATATTCCCTCGATATACAATATTATTTTTTATTTATATGAAATCTGAATATAGTTTGTTTAGAATAAGCAACTGAATCGATTCTCATCATTTTTTCACCATGTTATATTTTTTCACAAATACATTGCAATATGGTTACCGAGCGCGGTACGCAGCTTAAGTCGATCATCGCCCGCGCAATAGAACGCCAGAGGTCAATGCCCCGCTCACCCGCCTGAGCTGAGCGTGGACCATATTTTTGTTGGGACAGCCAAGTAGGATAACAAGCTCGTAACTTTGTGGATTTTCATGATATCTTTTTGAAATTTAAAAGGCGCATGTTAAGTATATTGAAATTGAAATACGGAAAGAAACTGTGAGCAAGCGTAGACAAATAATGAAGAGATTGGACTTACAGGAGGCTTCCGGCGATGTACACCTGGTGTGCTGGAGTGGAGCCCGCCACCAGATGTTCACTTAGTGCTGTATACTTGCGTGGAAAGTTGAGAACCACCAATGGTTGACTGGTAGAGAATGCCTAAGGCATTAAGTCCGCCATTGTACAATTTATGTGCGAAAGAATAAATTAACATGTTTCTTTGTTATAAACTTCAGTTAGTGAATATAAATATTTTTTTCCCGTTCAATCAACTTGTTTTCACTTCCATACCGTACTCGTCTAGTTTATTTCATAAAAAAAACTAGCCGATAAGCCGGTGGCGGTTGGATTGAAGACACAAAAATGTGTCTGCTCAACAACGTATGTAGATATCTACATGATGAACACAATGGGGATGTTTCCTGGGTAAAAAAAGAATTATTCCATTTAGTCCGTCATTCAGATTATACAGTATATTAAGAAAACCCTGTCCGACCCGTGAAGGTGTTGTTAGGTATCGATAACTGATTCTACTAATGCATACAAAACAGGGATAAACTTAAAAAAAAAAATCCCCTAAAAAAATAAATATTATTTCCCAAAAAGAGGTAACTTAATAAATGTGCGCTATGCACACCTATGCCCCATTCCGCGGGTGGCGGGCGGCAGGGTACGCGGCACGTGGTCGCATCGCTATTCGCCCATAATAATACCGGTGTTGTCACTTTTTAAAAATTACCAAATTTCGGGGAAGTTGAAATTAATTCGCGGGAAAAAAAGATTATTTCAAAATTCGTTTGTATTGGTACTATGATGATTACGTAAAATTTTATATTATATTTGGTCATGTATTTACCTAACCTTTATTATCCTTATGGGTCAGACAGGGTTTTCTTAACATACTGTAGAATAATATTGGATAAGTATATTTTGTTTTATCAAATCAATAAAAATTGACAAATATAAAAAACATCAAAGATCAGGAGTGGTGGCTGGTGACGTCACTGCTCGCTAAAAAGTATAGCGTGTAGTGACGTCACACGAGTTTTCAACGCACTGTGTCGTCTTCATTTTTTGTTTATACGAAAAAAGAAAAAATCGTGTCTAGTAATTTTTGAAAATCTGACTGACGGACTAATTAGTTTTTTTTAGTCAACTACCCTATTATGTTGTTGAAGTGTCAAAATGATACCCAATGCTACTGGTCCCGATTCCTTTGTTTACAAACTAAACTGATTTCAGTCCCAGTGGATCCTTTTCTTTTCATTCCATTAAGTAAAGAATAAAAGATAAATATTAGTTCAATCCGGTAAAGGAGAGGGGAACTTCTGGGCCCAGCAGTTAACTAATTGAAATATGTATTAAAAAACCCTTTATACAGGCTGTCCCAAAAATCGACGATAAATTGGAAGCAGGAGATAGACTAAGTCATTCAAACTATGAGAAAAAAAGAAAAATAATCTAGACCCCGTGGTTACGAAAATATAGGTAATTAAAAAAAAAACTAAAATCAACACCCTGTGATGATCATTTCAACCTAGTTGCTAGAAGATGTAACGTTTCGCTCGGTTTTATTTTGAGAACATAGCCCTGAATAATGCTGCTATCACTTGTAGGCTTTTATTTAAAGTCATCTATTTTAATTTGTATGTCTACTAGCTTAGTTCTTGGCCTTATTTACCTAGTACCTTACTTAAGCTAGTAGACATACTGACACGGATAGACCATCTTTAATGGAGCTGGACATGTCATACACTGAGGTGCAAGCAAGATAAATGGAGCAAACAAGTCACTCTGTGGTATCCAAGGGATGGTAAAAGGAGGCAGGGACGAACAAAAACCCGATGGAGACATAACATCTGTCTGACTTTGGGGCCATATTGGAGTAGAGTTCCACAAGACAGGGCGCAATGGAAGAAGTTGAAGGAGGCCTATGCCAAGAGGCACACCGAGCTTAGAGATACCATCTAAATATTATGCAAAACTATGTAACTGTAATAACTGTAAACTCGGAAATAAAGGCTATTATTATTTCGTTTATTTTTATACATATACATATTCATTTACATTATTAAATATTTTTAAAAAACATTTAAAAATATAAAAAATATTGTTCCACCGATGGCGGGAGCGGGGTCCAAGCTACCGGTGGTTAGAGCTACAGAGACAGGAACCTTCTCACGATGCGAGCCGTATCGAGGAGTACTGCCTTTTAAATCTGGCCCTTGACCCAACTGCCTAACGAGAGCCTCAACAGATGTTGGTCGAGGCTCTTGGCTATCAAACCATTGGCCGATACGACAATCGGTACAATGACTTTTTTTTTTGGGACAAAACCCGCCACACTTTTCCCAACCACTGCAACTCCTGAAAGCCAGAATCAACAGTGGCGAGAAAAACGCCGAGCAATGCAGCTCGACGAGTTCCGGAGAAACGATTCAACTGTCTTGGGTTCCGCAACGAAATTAATCAGAAAAGAATAGCGGAGGAGTAAGAAAAACATACTTTTTTCCACTTCCCTCCATAACAAGCAGGAGACAGAACAGAACTAGGCCAATCGGCACAAAGGGACATTATTGCAACTGGGAGAAGCCCAGATTGCCAAACACCACGGAATAAAATTTGATTAAGTTAATGGGTCCTAAGTAGGTATTAGCTGTTACAATTGATTTCAATAATAGGTATGGCAAAAGCGCCTGAACGCACGGAAATTGGTTCTAGTTTCTACAAGGTCCGTATAATAAACGACTCCGGATGTAACTTGTACACTATCCAACATAATATTGCGTTCATTCTGCCAGAGAACGGTAATCGGTACAATGACTGCCGAGTTCACATTCCACATGTTAACAATCTCGTGCGCTAAGTCGAGATATTTATTTGTTTCTCTTTCTCATCTTTCACGAGATTCCCGTCATGTGGAATGGTAACATCGACAATCATTGTGAGGCGCGCTAATCGATTTATCACCACTATATCAGGCTTATTGGCAACAATAGTCCTGTCAGTAGTGATAGACCGATCCCAGTATAACGTGACTTGGCCCTTTTCAAGAACTAGGTCGGGCACATACTTATAATACGGTACCTCAGAATCCACAAGTTTATATTTCAAAGCAAGTTGCTGGTGGATAATCCTAGCTACTTAGTTATGCCTGTGCAAATACTCGCCATTAGCTAAACGAGAGCAACCAGAGATAATATGTCTGATGGACTCACCCGGATGGTGACATGCCCGACACACGTCAATCGTCCCGTCCTTCATAATATATCTCCGGTAGTTATTCGTTAAGATAACTTCGTCCATAATTGCACAGACGAAATCTTCAGTTTCCCCGAAAAGGTCACTAAATCGTAGTCAGGATACGGAGGCTAAGAAGTCTACATCGGGTTCATGAAGAGCCCGATAAAATCACCCGTGAAGTTCCTTGCTTTGCCATATCATCTTGCGGTCATCAGGGTTAAGTATTATAGGCTTGTGCCAGTTCTCTTTCGCCATGGATGGCGGGGTAAGCCCCTTGTCTACCGTGACCACATCATAATGCATACCCACTACGGTTTTTAAAAAATGTTCTCTGACACTGCATACTTCTCGGTTGTGGAGGATCTTCGCATTTAAAAAGCCTCGACCCCCGCACTTCCGCGGAATATACAGTCTCATCACCAATGATCGTGGATGATGCATCCTGTTTGCTGTCAGCAGTGTACGGACCCTTCTATCCAGGGCGTCGAGTTCGGTCTGAGTCCATTTAAGTATGCCGAAAGAGTACATCAAAACCGGCATGACCCACCCGTTGAAGGCGCGCACCTTATTTCCGCCCGAAAGAAGACTTTTTAATACCTTCTTCAGGCGACCAAAGAAGTGCTCCTTCAACGATTGCTTCATGTCAGCATCGTTGATGCCTAACGCTTCCGACATACCCAAATATTTATAGCTCTCGAATGAGGAGAGGGATCTAAGTTGTATGGAATCTGGGAGTGTAATTCCCTTGTTCAATATCCTGTATCCAGTCACCCTCAGTGTGACAAACGGATACCGCGCCAGAATGCACTTGTGGTGGCATCATCCGGGCGGTACACGTCAGCCTCGTTTTGTTCTGGTCGCTCCCAAGCTCTGTATACCCACCTCTCATCGCTCTGAAACATGCGATGCTGCGTATATCGATCCACTCGCCGCTTATACCGCCGAATACGGCTCGCCCATGCACAAACTTTCTGCTTCAGGAAGTCGATGCGCTCTGTGACATTATTTATGTATTCTCGAGGGCTGATATCAGTCTCCGAGAATGCCTGTCTCACAAAGCGCATCACTCGTGGTCTAGTATTGCCTTCCTTGAAGCAGTATAGTTTGCCGATAAGTACCCTGGTCCCATCGATACGACGCTCGATTCTGCGTTGCCAGGCTGGTACGGCTGGTTTTAGTCGAGTAGCTTCGTCATAATTTGGAAACTTGACTTTGGCTAATCGACATGCCGTTACAGCCGCGCAATACAGGATCCAGTGTGTATCAATGAGATCCTCGCTGCTCTCGAAGAAATTCTTGAGCTGCGAGTCCAAAGCACACACCAGCGCCCTATTTTTTTTTTTTGTGCATAGGTAGCCGTGGTAACCGGGGTCTAAGGTTGGTCGGAGTGGATCTATAGTCGCAGAACGCATCCTCCAGTGCGCTCCTCAGTCGGTCGTTATACTGGTTACTTACTGTTTCAACCCTATCGTCCTCTTTTTCGACACGATTGGACCGCAGCGGAACAGCATCAATAATTGACGCTTGTGCCGCAGTCTGGGTCAGAGTCGGGGCGATTTGGTTGCTCAGTACCTCTGAGCGCAGCCTATCAAGTGCGATATCGTCCAACCTGTGATTGCGTTGGATGACCCGCACCTGATCCGATAGTCGTTGGGCCGAGACGTTGACAGTTGGTTCCAGTGCCTGAAACAGAGACAGCATCCTTTCACGGTCCGCAGTGAGGTTAGTTCCCCCCTTTGTAGCCCCGTAATATGCGCGCATGACGTTCTCATTCATTGTTTGAGACCATCTCATGCGCTGCACACAACCACCGGCAGCGGGGACCCGATTTAGGGGCCGGATGGCCCCTAAGTCCCAAGCTCGTCGGTGGCCGGCCTCTCCCCTGCCGACGTACAGGTGTTGGCGACGTCGGCGGAGAGAAATACTCGTCGTTCGAGCTCGACGCAACTACCGCGGCCGGTGTCGTCACAGCGTTCACAGTGAGGCTGGAGACCGGCGGCGGCGAGGCGGAGCTGGGCGACGAGTCCGGGGGTGTTGAGCGTGCACGTTGAGCGGCAGATCTTGTCAACATTTCATACTTATTTTACTGTTTTGTATTGTTGAATTGTACATAATTATGTATTTTCCGAGGTGACATGACAGATGTCACCTCCAATGATTCGGTAATTTTATCATTGTAGATATGTATATAAATACTTTTTATATAAATTTTAAATTGCTTTAAGTTTGGGTTTCGGTTTTTGTTGAATATTTCACAGAATAGTAATGAAAAACTGACATAAAATATTATTTCTTAAATTGATAAAAAATATGATGTTGACGTTTGCTATTATTATTATTTTAATTTAGAAAAAAATTGCTTCTTACTTCCAAATAAAAAAAAAAAAATACTTTGCTCAACTTTAACCTACTGTCCTGAAAAAAAAATGTACTAAGCTTTTTTGGCAAGTAGTTTGCTTATTTAATAAAGATTCCATAGTGGTATAACACTTGCTTGATTACTTCAAACATAAAGCAAAAAAAAAAACAATTTACTAGAAATCCAAATAAATAAAATGAAATGAAATGAAATGAAATGACATGAAATGAAATGAAATGAAATGAAATGAAATGAAATCGTTTATTAAGCAAGTAGGATCACCGATCACTTTTACACGTCATATGTTTTTTTTTTTTTTTTTTTTAAACTAGATGAAGCCGGCAAGAAATAGCCGAAACAAACTCAGGGATCATCGTCTTTTTTAAAGTCCAGACATTAAAAATGAAAATGTTTACAATAATTTACGTTATAATTACGCATACTGCTCAATAACAATGCTTAACAGAGCGAGCAGCTCAGTCCCAAGCCTCTCTATCCTCTAAATAATCTGAGATTTTATAATACCCCTTTTTGCAAAGTTTGGCCTTTATATAGGTTTTATATCGTTTAATGGGTAAGTTTCGAATGTCTATGGGAAGCTTGTTGTAAAAGTGTATACATTGACCCATGAACGAGTTGCCTACTCTGTGGAGACGAGTGTGATGTACAGCAAGATTGTGTTTGTTCCTGGTATTTATATTATGAATATCGCTTATTTTCTTAAAATTAGATATATTTTTATGTACATACATAAGATTTTCAAATATATATTGCGAAGCTACAGTCAGAATGTTCACCTCTCTGAATTTTTCTCTAAGAGAATCTCTAGGACCAAGGTTGTAAATGGCTCGAACAGCCCTTTTCTGTAAAACAAAGATGGTATTGATGTCCGCACAAGTTCCCCAGAGAAGAATCCTATAAGTCATAAATGAAATGAAATGAAATGAAATGAAATCGTTTATTAAGCAAGTAGGATCA
Organism: Sesamia inferens; assembly: GCA_037179545.1. NCBI lineage: Eukaryota > Metazoa > Arthropoda > Insecta > Lepidoptera > Noctuidae > Sesamia > Sesamia inferens. The sequence goes on along the minus strand of CM073929.1, from coordinate 7,412,810 downwards.
CCGATCACTTTTACACGTCATGTTTTTTTTATTTTTTCTTTTTTTTTTTTTTTTTTTTAAAACTAGATGAAGCCGGCATTTCCTAACTGACTACCTCTGAGAAGAAATAGCCGAAACAAACTCAGGGATCATCGTCTTTTTTAAAGTCCAGACATTAAAAATGAAAATGTTTACAATAATTTACATTATAATTATGCATATTGCTTAATAACAATGCTTAACAGAGCGAGCAGCTCAGTCCCAAGCCTCTCTATCCTCTAAATAATCTGAGATTTTATAATACCCCTTTTTGCAAAGTTTGGCCTTTATATAGGTTTTATATCGTTTAATGGGTAAGTTTCGAATGTCCATGGGAAGCTTGTTGTAAAAGTGTATACATTGACCCATGAACGAGTTGCCTACTCTGTGGAGACGAGTGTGATGTACAGCAAGATTGTGTTTGTTCCTGGTATTTATATTATGAACTTCGCTTATTTTCTTAAAATTAGATATATTTTTATGTACATACATAAGATTTTCAAATATATATTGCGAAGCTACAGTCAGAATGTTCACCTCTCTGAATTTTTCTCTAAGAGAATCTCTAGGACCAAGGTTGTAAATGGCTCGAACAGCCCTTTTCTGTAAAACAAAGATGGTATTGATGTCCGCACAAGTTCCCCAGAGAAGAATCCCATAAGTCATAAGACTATGAAAATAACTAAAATAAACAATTCTGGCTGTATTCACATCAGTTATCTGTCTAATTTTCTTAACAGCATAAGCGGCAGAACTGAGTCTACCCGACAGCTTCTCAATGTGAGGACCCCATTGTAACTTGGAGTCAATAGTCAATCCAAGAAAAACTGTCGACTCGACAGGGATCAACTCTACTCCATTCAGTTGAACATTGGTACTTAACTGCCTGACATTTGGCGTAGAAAATTTAATGAATTTAGTTTTTTTTTCATTCAAAAGAAGGTTATTTACATTAAACCAATGGACAACTTTCGAAAGTGCATTGTTAACTTCGTCAAAATTTGCTAGCTGACGCTTGACTTTGAAAATAAGAGAAGTGTCATCCGCGAACAATACTATGTTGTGATTATCCCTCACGTGATGAGGTAAGTCATTAATATAAATTAAAAACAAGAAAGGACCTAGAATTGAGCCCTGCGGAACGCCCATGGTGACCTCAGATCCTGCAGATTTGTTGCCATTAACATCAACCCTCTGAATTCGATTATTCAGATAAGAAGTCAGAAGGTCGAGAGCTCTGTCCCTTAAACCATAATGGTACAGTTTCCTAATAAGAGTATCATGATGTACGCAATCAAAGGCCTTGGACAAATCACAAAAAATACCAAGAGCATCTTGCGATTCCTCCCAGGCCCCAAATATGTTCTTTAGCAACGCCACGCCCGCATCGGTAGTTGAACGACCCTTTGTAAAACCAAATTGTTTCACGTGCAATAAATTATATAAGTTGAAATGTCTCAACAACTGTTTCAAAATTAATTTTTCAAAAATTTTGCTCAAAGTTGGTAATATAGAAATTGGCCGAAAATTCGTGGGATCAGTTGTACTACCAGATTTGAACAGTGGAATTACTTTGCTAAGTTTCATCAAATCAGGAAATATACCAGATGTGACACAAGAATTAAAAACAATTGCTAAGAAAGGTGCGATAACATCTATTATTGAAGCTACAGTATATACTGACAAACCCCAATGATCGGCAGTTTTTTTTACATCAAGATCCTTAAAAGATTCTATAATGTCTTTAGCAGTCGCAAACGTAAATTCAAAGTGTTTGTCACATTCTGGAACACATTCTTTTAGTATGGCGTAGGCAGAAGTGGAGGAAGAAGACAAAGTTTTTGTTGTTATTATTGGAATACTAGTAAAAAAATTCTCAAACTCAGTTGCTACCTCCAAGTCCGCCTTTATATCTTCATCGTTAATTTTAAGATGGAAATCGCGATTTTGTACTTTGGTTCTTCCAGTTTCAGAATTTATAATTTGCCAAGTTGTTTTGATTTTATTTCTAGAAGATTTTATTTTATTTTTAATGTGTATGGCTTTTGCTGAGGAACAGGCTCTCTTAAAAGTTTTTGAATATTTTTTAACGAATTCTTGAAAAGCTACATCATGGTTATATGTTTTTTCCTGATACAATTCATACATTTTTCCCCTGCTTTTATAAATACCTGGGGTTGCCCAGTCACTAAATATAATGCGGTCGCTAACAGGCAATGTTTTTTTTGTGAAAACTTTCATAAATTCACAATTAATCAAGTTAAATAGTATACTATATGCATGATCCGGGTTGGTGTGATGAGGCAAGCCCGGTAGCTTTTCAATTAAATTATTTTTAAATTGTCCTAAACGATTTTCATTTACAGGAACAAAACTCACAAGTTTTCTTTGAGCTCTGACTTCACTCTTCTGAGGAAAAGTAACTAACTGGCCACAGTGATCAGAGTCTAACTCATTTATAATTAAATGGTCAGAAGGTCTTAGGTTAGAAAAGATGTTGTCTAAACAGGTGGCACTTGTGGCAGTTATTCTAGTCGGCTCAAAGAATCTTGCGTACAAATTATAGGACTTGAATAATGAGATAAATTCATTCACTGTAGCTGATTTCTCTAGAATATTAATGTTGAAGTCTCCACAGACAACAACTGTTTTGTTACTGTGACAAGTCTTTAATAAAACTTCCTCCATATATTTTCCAAAAATATCATAGGAAGCACATGGGGGCCTGTAGACACTTATTACAATGAACCGCTCGAGCTCGATGCAAGCAATTTCAATAACTCGCTCAACAGAGAGGCTTACAATATCAGCCCGTTCTTTAAATTTGATATTGTTGCGAACAATTATTAGGGAGCCACCCCTTATCATATTCACTCTGCTGAATGAGCTACCAATCTGATGGTTATTAAAGCTGAACATGAACTGATGGGCTTTTAACCAATGTTCAGTAAGACAAACAATATCAATATAACTACAGTTCATGAACAACTCCAATTCTAATTGTTTATTTATCACACCCTGTATATTTTGATGAACAATTTTAAGGTTATTATTATTGATTAGATTTTGAAAATTAAAATTTATTGGGTGTGATATTAATGTTTCTACGTTCACATCTCTGCTAGAGTTCAACTCTATTGTCTCAATGTCCCTTGATAATGGGTACATGTCTAATTCATTATTCAAAATAGTGCTAGAGGTTGACTCTATTGTCTCAAATTGCAATTTAAATAACTTGGAACAAATTCCAAGCTCTGCTCATTACCACTAAGTGTATTACTTAACTGCTCAATAGAAGCAGCATAGTTAGCCAAACACTTGGCTGACTTATATATATAGTATGATAGCGATTCTGCTACCTGTCTTTTTAAAAAATTACAAAGATAATAGTTATCTTTGGTCGTAAAATAATTTTGACTAATGAGTGCATTAGAGTCAATAAATTCAAATTTTTCATTATACAAAGTCATAGTTTGTAATGTCATATTACATCTATATCTAATTCTGTTTTCGGTCTGTGACAGGCCATTGCCATAAGGAAAGGCAAACAAAACTATTTTGTTTACATTTAATGAGGCCAGATTTTCAAAATATTTCTTTATCTTTACACTGTTTGCATTTCCCCTTCTCCCAATCAAAATAACAATATTTGTGGATGGACTGTAATTACCACTTATAACTTTATCTATAATTTGACTATAAGATGCTTCAGGCATACAATAATTGACTACTTGGTCATTTAAATGGTGTTGTAGTGTATGACCCATATTTTTACCCATTTCATCGCAGTACATCAATATTTTGTTTTTATTGTTTAACATTTTATTTGTTATTATTAATTCTTCTGTGTTTGGTGTGGCGAGGGAAGTACTGCTGAGACTGTCAAACAACTCCACAGTATGAGTCACTGATGGAGGAGACTCATTTGAGACAGCTGACCGTGAACAGCCTGATGGATCATGATTACAATCAGGTGTAAGATTGTTTGTTAAGGAGTTAAACATTCTCTCATTCTCACTACACTGTTCCACCAGACTGTTCATTGCCAGAATATACTCTCCTATTTCCTTTTGAGAAATCTCATATTTAGATATAACACTATTCAAGGAATCCTGTAAGCGGAGAGTCTCTGACTGTAATTGTTGAATTTCAGCCTCATAATTATTTTTAATGCTTTCTAACTTTATACTATGCCCACTAATTGTTTCTTTTAATTTTTGAGAACTTTTTAATGCATTGAAGCTTTTTGAAAAAGTATTTTTGTTATTTTTAATTAATTTCTGGGTTTTTCTAATCATTTTATTTATTTTAATGTATTTTTTTAACTTATTTTTACTACTATTTACAAATTTAACTTCAGGGTTTGATCTTATACTATTATCACAAGTAAGATCAATTGTCTCAATGTTATTATTACTGTTTATGTTGCCCAAGATTGAGTTGGCAGAATGCAACGGAGTGGTACCAACCAGTTCATCAAACAGAGCATGAGTCTGCGCTGTCTGGAGTCTCCGGCTAGCACTCTCCAGCCTGTCGATGGTGTCGTGGGCTTCGCTTAGCCTAGATTTTAGCTCAGTGTTGCATTTGACTGTGATATCAAACTCATTGCTACACTGGTCAAAGCTGTCTACAGTATGTTGAAGCTTATCCCGTTCCTCACTAATGGTAATTAGCTGATTATGCATTTCAGCCATCTCACTCTTGAGCTTCGTGTTATTGTTTAAAATATTAAGTACTTCCCTCTCATTGTCATCCTGTTCCCGTTTCAGTTCCTCACACAAACCCTTATATTTCTGAAGTTCCGTTAATGCTAACTGTAGCTTAGATTCCTCCAAGCGTGCAGTAGCCCTCCTGGTCATTATTCTATCCATTCCTGACAATATTTTTCAAAACAAAGAAAAAAAAAGCAAGAACTTAGGGATATAGGTGATGGTAGGACAAGTACTTTGTGTAAGGAACCCAAACAATTAAGGCGATTCCTTGTTACTGTAATTTTCAGCCAATGTAGGTCGAAAAAAGTTAAAATACTCACAGGAATTTGCGATGACAATGCACTTTTTCGATTACAATATTCGTTACAATTTGACTTTGACAGCGAAGCTTGTTCAAAGTTTGAAATTACTTTTACCGTTTTTTTTTATACACTTATATCACAAGATATCACTGTTTTTACAACTAAAAATTAAGTTTTGCGTATGAAATTGGTAATTGCACATTAAAAACACAATAATATAAATTAAATCTGTAATAAATTATTGGGAGAAGTTTTGTTGACGTCTTGTCGACAGTGTTGCCACAGACCAAAAAAGACTATGATAATAACTAAAATAAACAATTCTGGCTGTATTCACATCAGTTATCTGTCTAATTTTCTTAACAGCATAAGCGGCAGAACTGAGTCTACCCGACAGCTTCTCAATGTGAGGACCTCATTGTAACTTGGAGTCAATAGTCAATCCAAGAAAAACTGTCGACTCGACAGGGATCAACTCTACTCCATTCAGTTGAACATTGGTACTTAGCTGCCTGACATTTGGCGTAGAAAATTTAATGAATTTAGTTTTTTTTTCATTTAAAAGAAGGTTATTTACATTAAACCAATGGACAACTTTCGAAAGTGCATTGTTAACTTCGTCAAAATTTGCTAGCTGACGCTTGACTATAAAAATAAGAGAAGTGTCATCCGCGAACAATACTATGTGGTGATTATCCCTCACGTGATGAGGTAAATCATTAATATAAATTAAAAACAAGAAAGGACCTAGAATTGAGCCCTGCGGAACGCCCATGGTGACCTCAGATCCTGCAGATTTGTTGCCATTAACATCAACCCTCTGAATTCGATTATTCAGATAAGAAGTCAGAAGGTCGAGAGCTCTGTCCCTCAAACCATAATGGTACAGTTTCCTAATAAGAGTATCATGATGTACGCAATCAAAGGCCTTGGACAAATCACAAAAAATACCAAGAGCATCTTGCGATTCCTCCCAGGCCCCAAATATGTTCTTTAGCAACGCCACGCCCGCATCGGTAGTTGAACGACCCTTTGTAAAACCAAATTGTTTCACGTGCAATAAATTATATAAGTTGAAGTGTCTCAACAACTGTTTCAAAATTAATTTTTCAAAAATTTTGCTCAAAGTTGGTAATATAGAAATTGGCCGAAAATTCGTGGGATCAGTTGTACTACCAGATTTGAACAGTGGAATTACTTTGCTAAGTTTCATCAAATCAGGAAATATACCAAATGTGACACAAGAATTAAAAACAATTGCTAAGAAAGGTGCGATAACATCTATTATTGAAGCTACAGTATATACTGACAAACCCCAATGATCGGCAGTTTTTTTTAAATCAAGATCCTTAAAAGATTCTATGATGTCTTTAGCAGTCGCAAACGTAAATTCAAAGTGTTTGTCACATTCTGGAACACATTCTTTTAGTATGGCGTAAGCAGAAGTGGAGGAAGAAGACAAAGTTTTTGTTGTTATTATTGGAATACTAGTAAAAAAATTCTCAAACTCAGTTGCTACCTCCAAGTCCGCCTTTATATCTAAAAATTAATATATAATTCATGTAATTAGAGAAAGTAGTAAGGTAATAATAGATTTTGATAGGTAGTTTGCACGTGACGACCGCACTCGTTTATGGTGTGAAAGAGTAGGATAATGTTGCCAATATTGTATGAGTGAAACAGATAGTGCGCCGTTTAAAGTGTGAGTGAGTAAGATAGTGACGCCATTTATCATCAAATTTAAAATTAAAGTTAAATTAAGATAATGAAACTAAATAATCGATTCAATAATGCCTGAATTACTAGTAATCGATTATTAATAAATAGCTATTTGACAATATGTATGAAAATCGATTTTATTAAGCACCAAAAAAAAATACCTAGGTATGTTTAGCAGCCATGTTTTAATCGCGTCTAAACTATATGGTTTAAGACATTTATCTCCTAAAAAACAGAATACAATGATTCACTTACAATGAGAAACACTGGTTACAAAAGTAAACGTTCCTTGAAACGAGAATCGGAACGGCATATTCTTTCGGATTCGGTCTTCTATAGGATGCATTCTGGTGAGTGTACAAGGACATTGCATGATTTAATTCCCCCATCTCCGTTCCACCATCGGACGACCCGTCGTACGGTTTTCCACCCTTACGTTGTTGACACCACTGCGATCCGGACGAAGCGTTTCGCTTCCTCTTTTATACAGCGTACATCGAGGGTCTGGAACAATTTGCCAGCGTCGGTGTTTCCGTCAAACTACAATTTGAGTGTCTTCAAGGCTAGAGTGAATAGGCTCTTAAAAAATCTATGCGGCGGTATTCTATGGAGTATCCTAATTTCACAGGACTAAACAAATATTTCTTCTGTCCTTTTCATAGTGAAATAGTAAGATAAATATGCACTGAAATTAAATTTACTTTAGTTTGTGAACAAGGGATTCGCGGCCATTAATAGTGAGTTAATCATTTACCTTGCTGGTGACAGACAGACGGAAAGAAATCTAAATCAAAAGTCATTTATTCAAATTAGACTGAGAATCAGCACCTTTTGAACGTTAATATTACATAAGACGGCCCCCTAAAACGCCGCCCTTCGTCACTTCCTAATGCTTTCGCTGGGAAGAATTGGCGGAACAAACTCCCCAGCAGCACAGCTGTTGTCAGTCTGTTCATTAAAAAAAAACAAATGACTATAATGAATACTGATAATAAATGACTAATTGTCTTGAGTTAATCAGAGCGACCAGCTATTCTTATCATTTAAATATTCGTTTACGGTTTTTTTTTATAATAATTTAGTCTGTCCCGTTTTTTTTGTAGCCCAAATAATATATTGTCAATCACAAGTAAGCCCCTGTGATTCGAATTGAACGAATTATCAAATAAAAATAATATTGGAGTTGCCCCAAATGACTTCAAAAAATATTAGGAGTACACCTAGGAGTAACCTGAATATAGTTTGCTCAGAATAAAAATCTGTATCGACTCCAAAATATTTAAAATATAACAACACGTCTCACAGCAGATCATAACGGTCCCTAGGTGCGCGGGCACAGTGGTACCGGTCCCATTTCCTGCTGTGCAGGGGCTGTGCATAAGTTTTATGTAAAAAAAATATTTTTTAAGTAAATTATCCTACACTTTATTTTATCACCTACGACTAGCATTTACGACTAAACTGCATGATAATATCTACCTACACTTAACCATTATGAAACTCCAAAGCCTACAAGTGTGATGGAAAATGTTATGACAAGTTTATTACAATACAAACAGAAATTATTATCAATAAACGCAAGACGACACCGCGGCGCTGCATGCGCCGATGAGCGTGTAACGATTAAAAAATCTTTCAACTCGTAAACGATGTAAGTAGCGTTATCTAACGACAAACGGGAATAAATTATAATTAGTACCATGTAAGTTCAAATAGATGGCGTAAGTTACAAATCGATTTCGTTTAAAATAATCATTTAAATTAGAGGAAATAAATGCATTAATTAAATTGAAATAACTATAATATTTTTTTCTTGATATACAATTAATATAGGAATTTAATATTTTGAAAAGAAAAACATCTATAGTGAAGGCTGGACATGACGCTTCAAAGAAGCCTGAGTGTTCTTTTCTTTTTGGAAGCCCTGTGGAAGTGGACCTCTATAGCCTTTTGTTTGGAGAAACCAATTAGAAATTAAATAGTAAGTGTCGCGCAGGTGGCGAAGAATCGGCGTCAAGATGAAAGCCTGTGCTTTGTATTGGACCACGGATGTGTACGTATTAGATTAACTCTTAGCACCATGCGGTTACAAACATGTACATTGAGAAACTCACATTGTCTTTCATTGTTAAGAGGGTTCAATAACCTATTTAATTAAAATACTTAAAAAAAGGTCGTTTCAAAAAAAGCATATAGCCGTATACAGGCCCTTTGACAGGATGCAACTTTAAAGCAAGCCATGTGGTTCTGAACACATGTGGACGCGAAGTCTATAGGGACCACATAGACTGGAGATGCTGGCTGCGACGGCAGGTCCAAGGACTGACCTAGTTTAGGGTAATGTGACATACCCATTGTAAGTGTTCACAATTACTTAATATTTGATACCAGGATCTTGCCAACCGCTGCATTATAGTGTCAGACACGTGTGCCCAAAGTATTTAAATAAAATCTTTAAGAAGACTGAATCAACTTTGTTTTATTCCAATCAATACTTCATGCACAACATACCCTAGTCTCATGAATCGTTGCCGCTATAGTTAGTCGGTGGTAATTGTGACCAAAAGGCCATTACAAGCGGCTCCTTGACCGTATTTTTCTAGCTTATAACTTTGTGATTTTTCATGATACTTTTTTTTTAAATTTTGTACCTACCTAAATTTCTTACATAAAAATACTGGACATGTTTACGCATATACAAAAATAACATATAAATTCAACATGACATTTGTATCCAAATTTACTGTGCACCCAATTTAGAGTATATAAATGCTCATACACGCAAGCGACATGCGTCAACTGCAGATGTAACTATCAACGCGTTTCTAACTGTGCCGTCGACAAAATGCTGCTTGCTTATTTAAGCATGGCACTCAACACCCACAGAACATAAAAAGACAGTTACACAAATGGCGATGGAAAGAGCTATGCTCGGAATTTCTCTGCGCGATCGAATCAGAAATGAGGAGATCCGCAGAAGAAATAAAGTCACCGACATAGGTATTCGAGCCGCTAAAATTTGGTGGCAGTGGGCGAGGCGCATTGCTCATAGCATCGATGGCCGATGGGGCAGTAAGGTTCTGGAGTGGCGGCCACGTATCGGAAGACGCAGTGTAGGTAGGCCCCAATGAAGTGGACCGATGACCTGGTGAAGGTCGCGGGAAACCAATGGATGTAGGCAGCACAAGACCGGTCATCGTGGAAAGCCTTGTGGGGAAGCCTTTGTCCAGCAGTGGAGCTCTATAGGCTGAAGAAGACTCGAAACCCGCCATCTAACTAAAAGGAAGCTTTTCTTTCAGCAGCGGGAAAATTTTGTATGTAGTCATATACACGAACAGTACATTGCCGTCATTTGCTGCCGTAGTCTCTGCAGTTGACGCGTGTCGCTCGTGCATATGCACACTGGCAAGCGAAACAAGCAGTAACATAGGCCCTGGCATAAGTTTATATATCTATTGATGTACTTATAATTGATTGAACTTATTTATATTCCAATGCGACATTTTTCTCTTTTTTTAGCCGCAAGTGGCAAAAGGGATTGTAGCGGCTTGGTAACCGCGATATGCTGAGTCGCATCTTTGCCGATATAGGGGGACGCGAGCGTATGGCTCGCCAGTCGCTTACAGTACACCGCCCTGCCTCTACATGTACGTAGTACATAATTAGTTATAGTGAAATATTGTAGAACCAAAATTATAGACATTTGTTTAGTGAAGTCACATTTTATTTAATAATCCCTTACATACAAAGAACACGCTCAACAGGATGTTTCCTGGGTAAAAAAAAAAAAATCTATTTAGTCCGTCATTCAAATTATAGAAAAATATTGGACACGTATATTTTGTTATATCATCGATGAAAAATGATAAATATAAAAGGCTTCAAATATCAGGAGTGGTGGCTGGTGACGTCACTGCTCGCTAAAAGTGTAGCGTGCAGTGACGTCACGCGACTTTTCAACGCACTGTGTCGTCTTCATTTTTTGTTTATATGAAAAAAGAAAAAATACGTGTCTAGTATTTTTTAGAAATCTGACTGACGGACTAATTAGATTTTTTTTAGTCAACTACCCTATTCTATTTTAATTTTATATGCAATGTTCAACACAATGTAAATTGTTGTGAATAACTAATTGGTGATGATGATGGATTACTTTGTTTGTTACTCTCTGTTGTACACAAACAACAAATTCTGATAGATCAGGACTCACATTCAGTTGTTACTGTTATTAACGCAAAGTCCATTCTGATTCCAGGTAAATGATAATAGCTAAACACAAAGTAAATCCTGTTGTATCAACAAGATTTACGTTGTGTTTTGTCTCTTGTGTCCGGATTCCATCTCCTGCCGTTGACAATAGCATGTGATCAGTGAGCAGCGAACACAATATCGACGATAATAATCCGATATTGAGTAAGATTTGTTCCTTATCTTACGTGCACAAAATAGATACAGAAGGTTGGGTTCAAGGCTTGAACCCAACCTTCTTCGCTGCTTGAACTTCAAGCAGCGAGCGAATAACCACGCTCACATAGACAAGCTCAACAACAGCTAGCAAGCAAACGCATTCACAACTGGCGCTATTTTGAGATAATTTTAATCGACACGCGTCTTGTGATAACGGTTGTGGAAAACCCCTATGACATACGCTTTTGAAAAAAACCGGCCAAGTGCGAGTCTGACTTGTGCACAAATGATTAAGTATCATTATCTTTTAAAATGGCAAAAAAATCACGTTTAGGTATTGTATGAGAGCCCCCCATCAATATTTATTTCATATTAATTTCATTTTTATTCACCATAGTGTTGTCGTCATCTCAGCGTTAATTCCAGTGGCATCCGAAGCTTTTTCAGCTTAGGAGCCTGGGGTCCGCTTTACTAGTCTAACTGCTGATTTGGCTAAACTTCAATATTTTCCGTGGAGCGACTGCCGTCTAACCTCCACAACCCAAGGCAATATCGAAGTATTGCATATATTAATTGGCCTAAACCAATTATTGAACTTTTGAGGGCTCCAACAACCCGTAACGACTGCCATTAGATGTTCGTATAGCAACCGGATCCAACGGCTTAAAGTGCTTTCCGAAGCATGACCAGACCAGTGCAAATATTCATATTCATGCAGACAAATATTTGCATTACGCGGGGATCGAAGCCGCGCCTCCTTGCGCAGCGGCGACGTTCGCTACCGCTACGCCACGGAGGCTATCGAATAAACACCATAGTGTATAAGGGGTTTATTCATAAACGATGATTACAGTAAAGTGACGTTAAAGAAACAGTGAGAGAGAAACTCGCATGAAGGTGGTTTAACGCATTTTTATTTCCCTCATTAATGTTTTTACCAGCCAGCTTCTACTGCTCTAATAAAAACTTTTTTTTACAAAAAAAAAACAACCGACTTCCAAAAAACACTACAAAGTGAAAAATAACTTATTTCGGAAGTCGGTGTCTTTCGTTTTTTGTATATTAGTTTTTGACACCGACTTTTAGTTATTTTTCACTTTTTTCACTAGTGTTTTTTGGAAGTCGGTTGTTATTTTTTGTAAAAAAAGTTATTATTTTACACTTTTTAGTTGTGAAAAGTATTGTTCAGCGGTTAGACTGAATGCTGACGCTAAAATACTTAATGAAAAAACTTACAAACGCACTGGTTGCCCCAACGATTTTTGAAAGTTCCCCTTGATTTGTCTAGTCTTCCACCATCAAACCCTAATGTCCTTATCACGGGACCACCTTGGGCATGTCTTCTTTCCAACAGAAAAAGAATTATCAAAATCGGTTTATAAACGACGAAGTTATCCGCGAACAAACATAAAAAAAGCATATATACGGTTGATTTGAGTAACCTCCTCCTTTTTGAGGACGGTTAAAAAGTTTGCACGACTTGCAGAACAATGGAGGGATGTGTCAATTGTCGCAAATCGCACCGCTCAAGACCTTAAAGGAGGATTTTGTACGTGTCATGTCTTAGTGTGCGTGCGCCTATTTCAATGGTTTATTCAACGTAATTTTTTGTTTATGCAAATCCTGAATACAGTTTGTTTAGAACAAGCAACTGAATCGATTTCAATCATTTTTACACCATGTTATATATTTTCCCAAATATATTTAGAAATTGTTGCAGTGTGGTTACCGACATGCAGCTTACGACAGATCATAGTACTTGCGCGCGCACAACAGCTGGCGCCAGAGGTCAAAGCACCGCGCTCGCCCGCCCGAGCGGAGCTTTTACCATATTTTTGTTGGGACAACCAAGTAGAATAACAAGCTCATAATTTCGTGTTTTTTCATTGTATCTCTTTGAAATGTTGTACATAGATTCTCTACTTAAAAATATTAGACACATGTTTCGAGTTTCGCATAACCAAAAAATTATGTTATATATTATGTATAGTTGAACTTCTGTATCTATATTGTTATGCATGAGCATAATATCTACCTACTTCTTCTAATGCTGCGAAGTAATTTTATTTAGCCGCGTGGGTGATAACGATGTTGCAGGATATCTCAATAAGCGAATACAAAAGTGATTTTTTCTAATATTCCGTTACATTTTTACTTTGAAATGTATATATACAATATTTATTTTGGAAAAAAGAAAGAAATGAGATACCTTCGTTGTGCTTGCCTTTCTCCTCATTATAAGACCTTTTTTGAAAGGGCAACGGCATTTTTTAAGAATTGTCTCACGAATTAAAACAGCATTTGTCATCACATTTTAAGCCCTACCACGAATGCGTGGCGTAAACGTGTGGTACATTCTTTCAGCGTCCAGCGAAAAAGGTTCAATGTATCTCTTTAGAGTACAAACGTGAAAATGTGACCCAAAGAGAAGTAGAGGTACACATACCAACGAACGGCCAAGGCTAGTATGATTCTCACCGCATGCGCGGGAATTCAAACTGACAAAAGGCTGATTTTTAAATGGACCCATAATTTTTATTCGTGATACGAAATTTAGATCTGACAGTTTCTGTATGGAAAGAACTGTCAAAACTACAATATTATTCCTCAGATAAAGTTATCTGTCGTTGAAAAAGTCAACCTATAATTTAAAAAAAAACCGCGGCTAAATAAAAACGGACGTGGTGGCCTAGTGGTTAAAACACCAGCCTCTCAAGTGTGAGTGCGCGGGTTCGATTCCAGGTCAGGCAAGTAGCAATGTAACTTTTCTAAAGTTATATGTACTTTCTAAGTATATCTTGGACACCATTGACTGAAGGTGAAGGAAAAACATCTTGAGGAAACCTGGACTTTATAAGTCTGAAATCGCCAACCCGCATTGAGCAAGCGTGGTGATTACGCTCAATCCTTCTCTGTATGAGAGGAGACCTGTGCCCAGCAGTGGGACGATAAAAAGGTTGAAGATGATGATGATGACATATTTATTTTTTCTTTTTTAACCAATCAATTTTATTTAAATTTCGCCAAAAATCAATCATAAAATCATTGACATGATACCTCCTTGGTTCCCACAATGTGAACTAAATGAATAAATGATTTATTTCTGGAAGTAGATTTGTACAATCACTTTTAGAAATTATTTTTTTAAATAGATGAAGTCGGTATTTTTAAATCTCATTTTACATTGTGACATTCTACAGTAATTTATTCGGCTGCTAAACACGACAAATATGGATTATCATATTATCTTTGCCGCTCGCTGCTCGCATTAATTTGACCAGAGGGACATTACTAGTAATATTTTAAAGAACGGTTACAGTCTGATCTCAGCCTCAATCCATTATACGTCTAAAATAAAAGAATGCAGGTATTCTTGATAAGTATTTGAGAATAATTGTCGCTGAGATGGAATTTGGCCTCAATTTATCTCAAAGAAGATTATCTTAATAAGGCTATAATTTCCAAGCGTTTTTTTATATAAATTATAAGCTACCGCTTAACCGCAATACCGCCTGACGGTAAGCAGTGCCGCAATCGTTGATGGTAAAGCACACTAGTTTATTAAGAGCCTATTCACTCTAGCCTTGAAGACACTCAAATTGTAGTCGAGTAAGGGTGGAAACTCACCGTACAACCGGTCGTCCGATGGTGGAACGAAGATGGGGGAATTAAATCATGCAATTCCCTCGCACACTCCCCAAATTGCATCCTATAGAACACCGAAAGGCTACTCTACGCCTGTGCTCTAGGCTTTGGAGACCGTCTCGAGTTAAATCAGGGTCACCAATCAGACTCTTCGCACACCTCTCCACTGAATCCAAAGTGGCTTGGGACAACATCACCAGCCCAAATGTGGCTGCAGTACTCCACACACGAGCGGACCTGTGCTTTGTACAACATTAGAAGCTGTCCTGGTGTGAAGTACCGCCGGACCTATGCGATAACGCCAGGTTTCCTGGCAGCCACCTTGGCATTGGACTCAATGAACCGCCCAAAGTTTAGGTTCGAGGAAATCTCAACTCCCAAAGGCTAAAGGCGGTCGGTATACTCCAAGGATACATTTCGAAAAGTAGGAGCCAAGGTGAACGGGCTCCTTTTAGCGGTAAAAAGACACGCCTGTGTTTTGACGGCATTGAATGCTACAAGATTGGCGTTTAGTGAAAACATTTGATTAATTAAATATAAAACTATAACACGAATTTACGTTACTTATGTTTAAAAAGCAGTCATGGAACTGACCAACAGGAGTGTAATCTGAATTGCTTGAATTCGAATTTCTTAAAAATAAAGTTATAGCGATGTTGCAATCCCTACCATTCTATACAGAATACATTAACGGTATACGTATGTACATTCGCTTTAGCGATCACGGGTTTAGGTCGGTCACGCTTGGGCATGTCATAATAGCGGCGGTAAGACCCCTCTTTCAGGAGCGGCTAAAGTGGCTCCACGGCGCCCTCACCTTTCGCCTGGCGCAGGTCCTCACCGGACACGGCTATTTCGGGAGGCTCCTGTTCCGTATTAGGCAGGAGGAAATGCCAGGGTGTCCCCACTGTGTGGGTCGCCCTGAGGACACGGTGGAGCATACGGTGGAGGATGCCCGACTTCGGTAAAGCCCCGCAGTGTCCTCGTGGCGGCGATCTCTCGCGTCTGACTCTGGTCCAGGCCATGGTCCGGAGCGAGAGTGCATAGCAGGCCATCTCCTCCTTCTGCGAAGCAGTGATGCTAACAAAGGAGGAGATGGAGCGTGCAAGGGAGCGGGAATCCCAGCGCCGTCACGCCTCTAGCCGCCGCAGGAGACGCCTGTAGGCCTAGTATGAGTTTTCAATACGAAACTCGTTCGATCGTATCGATCGCGTTTGACGCTCTCATTGATTGAGAGTTCTTACGACCTTGAAGCGGGCCAATCGCTGAGTCAAACGCGCTCGATACGATCGAACGAGTTTCGTAATGAAAACTCATACTAGGCCTACAGGTCGAGAGCCAACATCGAACTCCTGGCCACTGAGGCCCGGGCTTACGGGCGGTGAGCAGTGAGCAGCTCAGTAAGGAATCAACGGCGTGTTATGTTTCACCCGCGCCTCAAAGAGATGTCAGCACATCGTGACAGGATCCGCGAGAACCGATGACTCCTTGGTCAGGGTTTCGGGGTGGTTAAAAAAGAAACCGTGGCCCTGGCCAAGTGAAGGAACACGGGTGAGTTTTAGTCAGTAAAAGTCTGACACGCCCTTCCGCTCCACCCAGAGCGGGAGAGATCATTTGATGATTTCCCATCCCAAACAAAAAAGAGGTCGGTCACGCTCACGCGAATTCAATGGTTTATCCATATCCAACAAAAGTGTTCAACGTCACGGTACGGCAACGGTAAAAAGTTTCCACTGCAAAAAACTATCTACCTGTGATCGTGCTTAAAATAAAAACGAATAAATTTCAATCACACACAACTTTATTTTTTGTTTATACGAAACCTGAATACAGATTGTTTAGAATGAGCCACTGAATCAATTCCAAACACCATGTTTATATATTTTCCCAAATACATTTAGAAATTGTTGCAGTGTGGGTACCGAGCGCGCCACGCAGCTTCAAGTAGAACATAGTACTGCGCACGGCCGCGCAACAGCTGACGCCACAGTTCTACGTACTGCTCGCCCGCCCGAGCGGAGCATTAACCATATTTTTGTTGGGACAGCCAAGTAGGATAAGAAACTCATAACTTTGGGGTTTTCATTATATCTTTATGAAATTTAGCACATATATTCTTTACTTAAAAATACTGGACACGTGTTTCAGGTTACGCATAAACAAAAAATTATGTTGTATAATATACTTTATACCAATATAAATTAAGTTGATGTCAGAATGATGAGCTTTGATAAAAAAATTACAAAGATGTTTGAAATTTTAGCGTAGATTGAACGTTATTGTATAGGAATTAAAGTTATTTTACAATAAACTCACACGTGTTTTTTTTTTTTTTTTCAAAAATGTCGCAACTCGCAATGTTGCGATGTAGGTCATTGTGTCAAAGTCAAACAACTTTATTGTTCTCTACAGTAGGTAGATATAGGATGCGTTTTTGACCTGTCAGTGTCATACGAACTTTTTAGACATTTTTTGCGAATTTGATCTTTATTACCTAGAATAGTAGTACTGACAGCTGACAGGTGTCAGAATCGCGAACGTGAATAGAAATTTCGATATTAATTTAATATATGTATTGTGTATATAACGTTATTTTTTGTTTATACGGAACCTCAATATAGTTTGTTCAGAATAAGCAACTAAATCAATTCCAATCATTTTTCCACCATGTTTAATTTTTTCCTTAATACACTTAAAATTGTTGCAGTGTGGTTACCTAGCGCACAACTCAGCTGACGTTAGAACATAGTACTAGGCGCGTGAGACAGGGCCACCCGGCGGGCTAGTAGTGCTTTGACCATATTTTTAAACAGACAAGATAGCAAGCTTATAACTTTATGGTTTTTCATGATATCTTATTGAAATTTCTTTCGGTGTTCTATAGGATGCATTTTGGGGAGTGTGCGAGTGAATTGCATGATTTAATTCCCCCATCTCCATTCCACCATCGGATGACCCGTTGTACGGCGAGTTTCTACCCTTACGTTGTTAACATCACTACGATCCGGACGAACCGTTTCGCCTCCTCCTTTATATCGTGTACATCGAGGGACTGGAACAATTTGCCAGCGACGGTGTTTCCGTCGGACTACAATTTGAGTGTCTTCAAGGCTAGAATGAATAGGGTCTTAATAAACTAGTGCGCTTTACCATCAACGATTGCGTCACTGCTTACCATCAGGCGGGATTACGGTCAAGCGCTAGTTTATAATTAATAAAAAAAAAAAAATACTGGACATGTGTTTCGGAAGGTCTCGTATATACAAAAAATTACGTTGTACATTAAATATAGAATATACTTATTTCAAATGCTTATTATAGAGGGAAGTTTATTAAATAGCTCGTTTCCCGAAACGTATGATTACTAAAATGTATAATTATACTAGCTATGCCCCTCAGTTAGACCCGCATAAGTTATATAACGAATATCTAGATAAAGACTATATTAACTACATAATATGTTAATCAGATTGTATAAAATCTGTGTGCTGAATTTAATCCAACATCATTCAGTGATTTTTGTGTGAAAGAGCGCATCGGAACACGCCTGCGTGCGACGTGGAGGCCCCGGGTTCTATCCCCGGCCAGCATATGATGGAAAACGATCTTTTCCTGATTGGCCTGGGTCTTGGATGTTTATCTATATATGTATCTATTATAAATATAGTATCGTTGAGTTAGTATCCCATAACACAAGTCTCGAAATTACTTTGGGGCTAGCTCAATCTGTGTGATTTGTCCGTATATATATTTATTTATTTTAAACGTACATCCAAACTTTCACGTTAATAATACTAACTACGCCCCGTCATCTCCCACCCATATGAGCTTCGATCTCGTGGGAATATTAGGTTAAAAGGTAAACTATTTTTTTTATTAATTATAAACTAGCGCTTGACTGCAATCCCGCCTGATGATAAGCAGTGATGCAATCGTTGATAGTAAAGCGCGCTAGTTTATTAAACCCATTCACTTAAAAACTAAGTTAATAGGAAGGAAGACTGCAGTTGAGCGAGGTGGTGCAATGTTAAACCCAACAACACGACCAACGATGCTGCGCCAGAGGGAGATTGATCTGGAGATCCTCCACGAGCAAACTCCCGACACAACAACACTTGGCGCATCGTACCCGGCACACATAGCAACACAACTGCTCAGACCCGTCCTCCGTACTGCTTCACCAGACATCATGCCGGAACACGACGAATCGCTTGGCGGCAAGACTTTGTCTGGTGGGTGGTAACTTCTGCCGGCGGCCGATGTGGCCTACCACCGA
Source organism: Sesamia inferens (assembly GCA_037179545.1). Classification (NCBI taxonomy): domain Eukaryota; kingdom Metazoa; phylum Arthropoda; class Insecta; order Lepidoptera; family Noctuidae; genus Sesamia; species Sesamia inferens. The sequence goes on along the minus strand of CM073929.1, from coordinate 7,393,731 downwards.
TACTATGTGTTAGTCCTGGATATAAACCATCTGTGTGCTAAATTTCATCCAAATTCGTCCAGAAGCTTTTTGCGTAAAAGAGTGAAAAACAAATAATACATTAAAATTTAATGTTAATATTACCCCCGCGCTTATACGTTTCGACACCATGGGAACACCGATATTAAAAGTATCCGATTATTCCTACCATCGGTGTGCCCAATTTCATCGAAATCCATTCAGTACTTTTTGTGTTTTCAGCAGTTAGAATCTCGTGAAGGCTTCCTGATCTGCAGTTTATGCTGAATTTCTTGGTATGTAATTCGTCTATTGTTTTGGATCAAACTTTTCACTGCTAGCACGTTTTCTTCTGTAACAGACAGGCTGTTGACTCGGGCCTGGTCCTTACCGGGCGGCGAGCTGCTCACTGCTCACCGCCCGCAGGCCCGCGCCTACAGTGGCTGGGAGTTCGGTGTTGTCTCCCGACCAGGGCGTCTCCTGCGGCGGCTAGTGACGTGAGGGCGCTGGGATTCCCGCTGCCTCACGCGCTCCACCTCCTCCTTTGCCAGCATCACTGTTTCGCAGAAGGAGGTGACGGTCTGCCATGTACTCTCGCTCCGGAACATGGCCTGGACCAGAGTCATACGTGAGAGATCGCCGCCACGAGAACACGGCAGTGCTCTATCCAAGTCGGGCAGACCACCATATGTTCCACCGTGTACTCAGGGCCAGTTTCTCATGCATAAAAACTTTTTGTCGCAATATTTTCTGAGTGACCTAGTATATATGTATGTAAGAACATAATTAGTAAGTAGATAGGTCCTTATGTATTTTCGTCCTTACATCTCGTCACAGACTAATCTGCGATACTTACAGCGAGTAACTGAGTGTTGCTAAATCCGTTGACTCGGCTTAGCGGATTACACGCTTTTATGTGATATATTCTTACGAAATAATCATTATTTGTCTGTACATAATTAATCCATCCATATCAATATTGAAAATGGCGCCCTCGTGATGACTAAAGCTTTGGTTAATATCAAAGAGTCGAATGGTCAAACAATGACAGCTGTCCACATAATATAAAGAGCGTATTTTGGAGTTTTGGCGGGAAAGCGATGATGAGTGCCACGCTCATTTTTCATTGAACTTTTAAAATTATTTATAGTGTCGTTTACTAAATAAAAACGCGTGATTTATGTAGTAAAAAGTGCATTCAGTGAATGATTCATAAAGAACAGTGAAATATTGTAGCATAGTGGTCACATCATGTCTTTACCCCAAACCCCTCCGGGTCGGCCTCACGTGGGAAACGAAAGGAGATAGGTTAAGTTAAGTTAAGCTAGGATAAGTTTAATATAAATTAGGATAAGTTAGGATATAAACTTACTGAAGAAAAAATACTGAAGACTAGGCTGTATGGCGTACTATGCCTTTGCCTTTTCCGTTCCTCTGAACGGAAAGAAATAAACAAAAAAAAAAAAAAAAAACGTATTTTGACAGCTATTTGACACTTGCCAAATTCTAACGAATATGCTAGACTTTCATATTATATAAGATATTGGCAGCATAGTTGACATCGGCTTTCTTCTTCTTCTTCAGCCTATAGAGGTCCACTGCTGGAGAAATGCCTCCGCCAAGGCTTTCCACGCTGACCGGTCTTGTGCTGCCCGCATCCATCGGCTTCCCGCGACCTTCACCAGGTCATCCGTCCACCTTGTTGGGGGCCTCCTACCTACTACCTAGGACCTAGGCAAATGATGATGATGACGGTTACTGAAGGCTGGAAATAGAGAAGAATGGAAAGCTAGCAGAAGAAGACAGCAGTGGGACAGTACAGCGGGATAATAGCGTTTACATTAACAGCAGCAGTGGTTTCGTTACGTTTTTTTGTGGACAATTTTTTCGAACGTATGCAGCGATGGATAAGCATTTTTTTTTAATGTAATAATTACAAACTAGTACTTGACCGCAATCCCGCCCGATGGTAAGTAGAGATACAATCGTTGATGGTAAAGCGCGCTAGTTTATTAAGAGGCTATCAATTCTAGCCTTGAAGACACTTTAATTGTAGTCAGACGGAAACATCCACCCCGTCGTATGGCGAGTATCCACCCTTACGTTGTTGAACCCACCAAGATTCTGACGAAGCGTTTCGCCACGTCTTTTATACCGCGTACATCGATAGACTGAAACAATTTGCCAGCGGCGGCGGCTAGAGTGAATAGGCTGTAATTAAACTAGCGCGTTTTACCATCAACGATTGCATCATTGCTTACAATGAGGTGAGATTGTGGGCAAAAAGAACAATATTTTTATTGAATTTGGCACAGGTATACAGTATGTTAAGAAAACCCTGTCCGACCCATAAGGATAATAAAGGTTAGGTAAACACATGACCAAATATAATATAAAATTTTACGTAATCATCATAGTACCAATACAAATGAATTTTGAAATAATCTTTTTTTCCCGCGAATTAATTCCAACTTCCCCGAAATTTGGTAATTTTTAAAAAGTGACAACACCGGTATTATTATGAGCGAATAGCGATGCGACCACGTGCCGCGTGCCCTGCCGCTCGCCGCCCCGCCGCGTGCCGCGGAAGGGTGGTTATCGCACATTTATTAAGTTACCTCTTTTTGCGAAATAATATTTATTTTTTTAGGGGGATATTTTTTTTAAGTTTAGCCCGGTTTTGTATGCATCAGTAGAATCGGTTATCGATACCTAACAACACCTTCACGGGTCGGACAGGGTTTTCTTAACATACTGTATATTATGACTTAGAAGGGTCTTGTTATTCCTCAGTTTCATGTGAGGAATCTAGTGTTGTCGAGGGCCTACATTTTTTATTCATCGAATGTGTAGTAGGAATTATTTACTAAGAACACTGAATTTGAACAAAACTGATGTTGGTATGTTCTAAACAATTCTATCCCAACCAAATGGCGAAAAGCTGCGAAAGGTTTGTTCACATTCATGGCGTACGTGTTGTGAAAGTACAATTGTTTAGGTGACGATGGGACTGACATACCCTTTGCGTAAAAGTATAAACCAATAAAGAAAACAAAAAAGGGCAATGTCTTATGACATAGGATCGGATACTTCTATCCCTGCCGTACAATCCAGTGGGATTGATAATTTACGATCGTTGACGAAGCCGCAAAAAATACCATTACAATGTTATGTACGCCATTATTGTCACATGCATCAGGCCATAAATTAAACAATATAGTTTAAGTTATTCTAAATGTTTGTGATGTGGCAGTGTCGTGGTGGCCTAGTGGTTAAAACACCAGCCTCTCAAGGATGAGTGCGCGGGTTCGATTCCAGGTCAGGCAAGTACCAATGTAACTTTTCTAAAGTTATATGTACTTTCTAAGTATATCTTGAGGAAACCTGGACTTTTAGTCTGAAATCGCCAACCCGCATTCAGCAAGCGTGATGATTACGCTCAATCCTTCTCTGTATGAGAGGAGACCTGTGCCCAGCAGTGGGACGATAAAAAGGTTGATGATGACGATGATGATTGTCACATGCATCAGGCCATAAATTAAACAATATAGTTTAAGTTATTCTAAATGTCTGTGATGTGGCAGTGCTAGGGGAAGGAAAACATCTTGAGGAAACCTGGACTTTAAGTCTGAAATCGCCAACCAGCATTTAGCAAGCGTGGTGATTACGCTGAATCCTTGTATGTATGAGAAAAGACCTGGCAGTACTTATTTTAAAGAAATAAACAAACACAACAACCAGTGCCAATTTGCTATTGGATAAGGATTAGTAAGTAAAATAATTTATAATCGTTGATTGGGTAGTTTAAAATTCTATCCTAGCATCGGGTACACAAGGCCTTACGTATATTTTCAATTTTAGGTGACTTAATATCATAATTTCGTACAATCATAAGTCAGCTTATACTGGCTATGTTACCCATATGTACCTACTGTAATAGTAATTTTTTGGTCCATGTACCTATGGAGAGAATTGTCAGGCTTTTACTGACTAAAACCCACCCCCTGCTCCTTCACTTGCCTGTGCGCCAGGGACAACGGTATCTCTTTCAAACCACCCACGGCCTTGGTGGGCATCGATCCATGTGGACCCCGTCACTGTATACTGACATCTCTTTGCGGCGCGCGTGAAATCATACTGCGTACCATCAGGCGGGATTGCGGTCCAGCACTAGTTTAAAAATTTAAAAAAAAGTAATAAAAATACCCGCCTGTCATCTGGATATCAAATGAATATCTAAGTATAATATACAGGGTGTATCTGACATCGTAACGCAAACTACGCGAAAAGGTTAGCCCGCATGCCACTAATAAAATTATGACAGTCATTTATGTCGTTAATGAAGGGTTACAGAATCCACAGTGAAAATATATCGAATTTTAAGAAAATAAGCGATATTCATAATATAAATACCAGGAACAAACACAATCTTGCTGTACATCACACTCGTCTCCACAGAGTAGGCAACTCGTTCATGGGTCAATGTATACACTTTTACAACAAGCTTCCCATGGACATTCCAAACTTACCCATTAAACTATATAAAGGCCAAACTTTGCAAAAAGGGGTATTATAAAATCACTGATTATTTAGAAGACAAAAAAGCTTCGGACTGAGCTGCTCGCTCTGTTAAGCATTGTTATTAAGCAATATGCGTAATTATAACGTAAATTATTGTAAACATTTTCATTTTTAATGTCTGGACTTGAAAAAAGACGATGATCCCTGAGTTTGTTTCGGATATTTCTTCTCAGACGTAGTCAGTTAGGAAATGCCGGCTTCATATAGTTAAAAAAAAAAAAAAAAAAAAAAAAACATGACTTGTAAAAGTGATCGGTGATCCTACTTTGCTAAATGAAATCGTTTATTAAAACGATTTCATTTCTAAAACATGAGTTTTTTTTTCTTTGTCTTCGCACGGTTTGTGCATTTAGCCAATGTCACTTAATGAATTTTCATTCATGTCGAAAAAGACGGCCGCGTGAACCGTCTACGAGAGAGGTTTGAGGCAAAGTCATGATGAGGGCACTATGCTGCGATATCTCACTGTTCTTCATGAATTATTTACTGAATACACTTTTAACTACATAAATCATGCACTTTTATTTAGTAAACAACACTATAAATAATTTAAAAGTCCAATGAAAAATTAGCGTGACACTTAAAAGGTTGTATTTATGTATTTATTGGCTGTGTAGACAATTTTAACTACTAGATGCAAGGTTAGTGTTAAGTTAGCATAAAATAGATACCTGGAGAGATACTTTATCAAAACTTCACAATCCCTACATCTAAAGTGCTCATTATTACAGAAGCAGGCACCTTTTAGCTTTCATCGTGAAAGAGAATAGACGATAGAATGTTATTAGGACATCAAAGCCCGGGGAGACCTATGGCTCTGAAGTTAATCTCCTATAGGAATTTTCTATCTAAGTATCGAAGCACTAGAAGTGGTAACATTAATGGCGGCGAATTCCTTTTTCAAAAAAATAAACTAAATTTATGTTCAGTGCATCTTTTTCCTTGTATTTAATTAAGAAAATGACAGAATATAAGTATTAGTTCTGTCTAATTTTGATACTTAGGTAGTACACAAATTAACCGTGATTAAAAAGTTTGCTACTAAAATTACGTCGAATTGAAAATATTTGTACCCTTCCCAACATATTTTTAGGGTTCCGTAGCCAAATGGCAAAAACGGAACCCTTATAGATTCGTCATGTCTGTCTGTCCGTCTGTCCGTCCGTATGTCACAGCAATTTTTTTCCGAAACTATAAGAGCTATACTGTTGAAACTTGATAAGTAGATGTATTCTGTGAACCGCATTAAGATTTTGATGCAAAAATAATAATAAATATTGGGGCTCCCCATACGTAGAACTGAAACTCAAAAAAAATTTTATCATCAAACACATACGTGTGGGGTATATATGGATAGGTCTTCAAAAATGATATTGAGGTTTCTAAAATATTTTTTTTCTAAACCATATAGTTTGCGTGACAGACGCTTCCAAAGTGGAAAAAAGGTGGTCCCCGCCCCCTCTAACTTCTAAAATAAGAAAATGAAAAATCTAAAAAAAGCATATGATGTACATTACTGTAAAAACTACCAACGATTTTTTTTTTGAACGAAATCTAGTAAGCAGTTTTTTTTAATATCTCGTAAATCGTAAACCGCTATTACCGCGTAATCTTTCATACAAATTACTTAAATTCTTTAATTTTACAAATCAATGGTAGGGAACCCTTTGTGCGTGAGTCTGACATGCACTTGGCTGGTTTTTTTTAATAAGGGCAAGGTAAATTGAATGATGAGTTTAAATAAATAACTTTCATCACTTCATGATTTCAACCAAATAATGTCCACTGGTGAGCTTAGACGACCCATGTCCTATGTGTTGGAGGTATTTAGGAAAGTATGAGTGTGCGGGTTCGATTCTAGGTTAAACAAGTACTACTTAACGTAACTTTTCTAATTTATATGTGCTTTCTAAGTATATCTTGGATACCAATGACTGATTACAAGGTGAAGGAAAATATCTTGAGGGAACCTGGGCTGTAATTAAGTCTGAAATCGCCAACCCGCATTGAGCAAGCGTGGTGATTACGCTCAATCCTTCTCTGTATGAGAGGAGACCTGTGCCCAGCAGTGGGACGATAAAAAGGTTGATGATGATGAAACACCTCCACTTAGACCGACTCTATAGATCCGGTTTACCTTAATCGCTTATTGACAACAGATTGTAGAATATACGGGCATAAGGTGACAATGACACTCTAATATTATAAAGGCGATAATTTGTGGGTAAGTGTACATGTTTAAATGCTAATTACATCTTCACTTTTTTTTTCATTAAAAAAACTGAGTGAATAGGAAGGTGACGGCAGTTGAGCGAGGTGATGCAATGTTAAACCCAACAACACGACCAACGATGCTGCGCTAGAGGGAGATTGATCTGGATACCCTCCAAGACCAAATTCCCGTCACAAGAACATTTGGCGCATCGTACCGCCGCACACATCGCAACACAACTGCTCAGACCCATCCTGGGTACGGCTTCACCAGACATCATGCCGGAACACGACGAATCGCTTGACGGTAAGACTTTGTCTGGTGGGTGGTAACTGTTGTAGAATGGAATTTTATATAAGTAGGTTTTATTGGTGTCTATGAAAGTACTGCGCTTGTTTGAATTTCGAATCGTGGGTTTTTGTTTTATTTGACTGTAGAAAATTTTCATAGACACTTCATATTGAGTTTCTGTAGTTAAGACATGTTTTCGTTTTGATAAAATTATTATATAAGTAAATTTGAATATGTAAAATTAACCCTGACTGTTTGTGTTGTATTGTGTTGGTTCAAGTTTCAGAAAATAAGTAAATAAAAGCAGAAGTGATGCATGTTTAAAGCAGTGTTTTTCTTATTAAACCCTGTCGACCTCCCGAGACCTTCAATAGTAACTTCTGCTGGCAGCCGATGTTATAGCCTATCACCGCACAAAAAAAATATGGAGTGCTTCACGATTTTGTGTGTCATCATTGCGCAGGGGCAATGCTAATGGCTGCTCAGGCTCTAACGGCTGGATCACCGACAGCAGACACCCTGGATTTACACATAGGCTCCTTTTATCCCAATATTCCCACGGAATCGAAAATTATACGGGTAAAACCGCGGTTTGTAGTTAGTTATATTTTTAAACCTTCTACGAAATGAACTTAGTCCAAAATCTTAGTGATTTCGAAGAAATAAGCCTCTTAGTAAAGAGGGCCACGTTAACTTTCCCTTCACTAAGCTAAGCTGGGTAAGACTTAAGTTTCTTTTGAATTCGATCCTTTAATGTAAAACATTTCGTATATATTTGTTAGAGTCATTTGTTTGACTATACAGAGCGCCAGCGCCATCTCGTGGCGCTCGATAGAGTCTAGCCAAGCTACACCTAAAAGAGCGGTGTGAGCAAAATGCTCTGGATGATCTAAGCATTGGATAACGACGGAACCGTCTCTCGATCTGTAGCTTTATGTACAGACCACAGTATATCAAGCTAGCACAACCTGTCAGATTTCTTTATTAGATTTTCATATTTATCGCTAAAGCATTAAGGCGCAAGGTGGATTGGAAATATTTGACAGTTTCGGGTAGCTTGACCTGCTTTTGCCCTTACCTACAGTGTGTGATTAGCTAGCGTGATGAAATTACTTGTAAATTATAATTTTAAATAACCTGTAAACCGTGCTTCCATCGTACTAAAATTATAACATGCCTGACCATCTCCGACATATTAATGAACTAGCTTCCTCGCGTGACTTCGTCCGCGACAAATTTCATTTCTGTATGCCTAGTATGAGTTTACATTACAAGACTCGATCATCGATATCGAGCGCGTTTGGCGCTCTCATTGGTTGAGAGTTCTTACGGCCTTGAAGCGGGCCAATCGATAAGTCAAACGCGCTCGATATCGACGATCGAGTCTCGTGATGAAAACTCATACTAAGCCTACTGCTATCACTTCGTTTTCACGTTCTTTTTTAACTTTTTGCTCGGCTCCTAAGAGTGATTGCAAGTGAAACAAATCTTACCCCTTTTATAATTTTTCTATATTGATAGCGTTTTTCGCTTTTTTTAGATTATCTCAATCCGTCAAAAAACACCTCTACTTTTTCTAAATATTTGATAAATTTTAGACATTTGTTTGTGGCCGAGATGAGATTGCAACTAGATATTGAAAGTTTAAATTACATGAATTAATTTACGAAATAGTTTTAATTACATGAATTGGCCTTTTGGTCACGTCGAAGTCCAACGAAAGTCTTCCATATGAAACTTCTCTAAAAGAGTGAACAAACGGTGTTCACTACAAGTTCTCTCATCGCTCATTTGATACATTACATTTGATACAGTCTAAATGGTGTTGTCACTTTTTTTTTAAATTGCCAAATTTTAGGGAAGTTGGAATTAATTCACGGACAAAATAAGACTATTTCAAGATTCATTAGTACTGCTACTATGACGATTTTGTAATATTTTATTTGGTCATATGTTTCTTAGGTAAACTTTATGATCCTTACGGGTCGGACGGGGTTTTTTTTACATATTGTACATATATATATTTTGTGTAAATTGAGTTTCTCAGTAAATGAATTAGTGGTGATTCTTAATGAGAAATAATAAAATTCTTATTTTATTATTTCTCATATCGGTTATCGCTTTCACCCTTATACCTTTCGATCCAATCGGAACATCGATATTAAAAGTATTCTATGTAGTAGTTTTTACAAGAAAAAGTAAGCAACATCCATCCATCCATGCCTACATATATCCTCAGAAAATTTCGCATTTACTCTTATAATATTAGTGGGATTATATCATGTGTAAATTTTATGTAGTCACTCATGACGTCAGCAAAGTTCATCCATTTAAATTAATGTATATCTTATGTCAGTCAAATGTCCTCATCTAGTAAAACTATAGTCCAATGTTTTTCAACACACGTTTCACAAAGATTTTTCAATCGGCGTCGGATTTCCTTAGACTCTGAACCATGAGGAGTCAATTTTACCTTTTGCCTAGCTTTAGCTGGAAATTGAGATTTCTATTAAATGAAAGGGTAGACTGAACATCTTGGTTTGTATTTTTTTGTAGCAGATAATACGTCATTTATGACAATGATATTGTATAATAGTTATTTACTGTATGTATCTCTTGAAAATATTACGTAGGTATAAAAAGATAAATACTAGACACAGAGGGCGCATTTTGCACAATCTCTATCCTTGTCGTATTGAGTTAATTAACTTTTAGTTAATTAAAATGTGACAACTGGGTGTATTTAAATGTTATGCATTCGTTCATGTTAAAGGGCACTAGTTTATTATGAGCCTTTTCACTCTGAGAATTGAAGACACTTAAATTTTAATCAGACGGGAAGAACACCGCAGGGAAATTGTTCCAGTCCTTTCATGTATGCGGGTATTCACTATTCTTTGAAGATATGTATACATATCATTTTTTTTTCCATTAAAAGTGGATGATCTGAAGAAAGTGCTTCGCAAACGTGATACGAGTTTGAAGAGGAAAAAGAAGGATTTTATGGAAAGGTACGGAAATAACAATAATATAACTAGTATTCAACTCAAAAAAAAATATTAAAAAGACATTACCAATGAAAAACATTTACTGTATTTTTATATATTTATTTATTTTGGTCTACCAACAATTGTGGGTAAATAAGTGACAGAATAGTGTAACAACCACTTATACAATATGTAAAGAATACCCTGTCTGATCCGTGAAGGTATTGTTAGGTATCGATAACTTAAAAAAAATCCCCTTCAAAAAATAAATATTATTTCGCAAAAGTAGGTAACTTAATACATGTGCGGTAGGCAATACATGCACGGATGACGGAGAGCAGGGCACGCGGCACGCGGTCGCTTCGCTCATAATAGTGCCGTCAAGAATGGTGTTGTCACTTTTTTAAAAATTACCAAATTTTAGGGAAGTTGGAAATAATTCGCAGAAAATTTATTTGGTTATGTGTTTACCTAACCTTTATTATCCTTATGGGTCGGACGGGGTTTTCTTTACATATTGTAGGTGAACTCCGCATGCATACAAAAATGAAATTGTACAAAAATTGAACCTAAAACTAAGTAAGTAACTTAGTTATAATGAAAACACTAGTTAGAATTTCCCCAAAATACAGGCCTAGCCTTGTTTAGGGGACAGGGTTGTACGTTGATTAATGTACGTTCGTAACCTAATGCTATATTAAGTATAAATTTTTCTGTATACAGTGAAAATAATGTGAAATCTTTTTGGAGATAAACAATTATTATTTATTTATTTATTTTCGTATTTTTAGGTTATATGTAATAAGTTATTAGCAAAGGTCGAATAAGTAGAGTGAATTGGGGTCATTGATCGGAAACGTATTGTAAATTCCTCCGGATTTACGGAATTGGTTGATTATTTAAAAAAAAAAATGTATAAATTATATTAAGTTGTAAAACCGTTTGTTTTTATGTTATAGTTTGTATTGTATTTTCTATGGGCCCTAGTGGCTTGAATTAAATTAACAAATAAATAAATAAATGATTGCTTCGATCGGAATTTGATTGTTTTTATTTTTCAACAAGTAAATAATAAATTAGTTTAGTTTTGTTACCTTCCTTTAAATGAATTGAATAGTAATAATGTCACTACCAACATTAACAATATTTACTTGGATCCGGAATTACATTCTGGGTAAATGGCTTATCCACGTTATTCTTTCTGTGAACATTTATGATGCAAATACCAAAAATCACTCTACCTATTCTGACCTATGGTTATTAGAAAAAAAGACAGGTTAAATTACATGCTAGAAAGTGAGTGCTTAATTTGAATCTGGATGTGGAAAATATTTGTAAATTTTGGCAATCAATTTGCTCAGGGAGTCAAAGCAGACCAATTTGACAGCTACAATTATTCACCACCTCAAAATCTTGCATATCACCTACCTAAAACAGTTCTCCTTTGACTACTGTATGCGCTAGTACTGCACTCTGGTGGCCGGATATTGCATTATTATCCCATATTATTTCGCGTTCTCTAAAGGTGTGTATGCACTGGAGCATTTTCTAAAACATTTCCATGTAATCTAACGTTGATACGAATGGTGTAATATAGGCAAAAGGCCAGTTGCCACAAGCATTTCCACATTCCCGTGAATACTTGAAGGTATGTGTGCGTGCTCAAACTCTGTCCACTTTTAAAACCATGGTAAAAAAGCATTTCCTCTCCCTTTAAACATGTCATTATTTTTTAATTAGATGTATATATTTATTAGACTGGTATGATACATTTAACGTACATATTTATCATGTAAACTATTTAAATAGTACAATGTAGACTACCTACATTATTTCTCTCTCCTTCCCCTTACTATTCCATCCAAAGGTTGTCTGTAAGAGATCGCTCTTAGCGATAAGACCGCCCACTGTGTCACCCTTTGTAAAATCTTTATATTCATGTTTATGTAATCTATATGGTGTACATAATAAAGAGTATTCTATTCTATTCTATGTTTGAAGTTGTCCACCTGTAACATTTGCGCCAGCACCAGTTTGCGCAATGATTTTTAAAATCTGTTTTTAATAAAACATCGGGCATCTCATTCGAAGTTTCGTTCGATTAAATTATAAAACTGCGAATGCTCGATGTTTTGTTACGAGTAGAGTTACGAGTTTTTACAATTTTTTATCTGTTTAGTTTACAAATGTCAAAGATGACACTGACATTTGCCGTCAATTATAAAATTCCTATCATCTTCCGATAGTTTGATGACTGGATTCCCATAGTGGAAAAAAATTTAGGCTGTGGTGCCAACTCACAGCTAACATAAGATTTCTCTTTTTGGGGTTCTTTAAAAACACTATGACTAAGAATCTACGTTTATAGATCTCGACCATAAAAAACATGATGATGACACTTCTATATAGTGTTTTTTTAAGGTTGTTTTCTTACTTGAGCTGCTCGCTCTGTTAAGCATTGTTATTAAGCAATATTCGTAATTATTAGGTAAATTATTGTAAACATTATCATTTTTAATGTCTGGACTTGAAAAATTACAAGGATCCCTGAGTTTGTTTCGGCTATTTATTCTCAGAGGTAGTCTGTTAAGAAATGCCGGCTTCATCTAGTTTAAAAAAAAACATGACGTGTAAAAGTGATCGGTGATCCTACTTGCTTAATAAACGATTTAATTTCACTTCTTCTTCAACCTATAGATGTCCACTGCTGGACAAAGGCCTCCGCCAAGGCTTTCCACGTTGACCGGTCTTGTGCTGCCCGCATCCATCGGCTTCCTGTGACCTTCACCAGGTCGTCGGTCCAACTTGTTGCCTCGCTGCGCTGCGTCTTCTGGTACGAGGCCACCACTCCAGAACTTTACTGCCCCATCGGCCATCTGTTCTAAGAGCAATATCCTCGCCCACTGCCACTTAATTTTAGCGACTCGAAGAGCTATGTCGGTGACTTCAGTACTTCTGCGGATCTCCTCTTTTCTGATTCGATAGCTCTTTCCCCTGTGTGACTCTGAGCCTTCGTATGAGGCCCATTTTCTTACTACCGACCTTCAGTTATTTTCCTTCCATTCAACATCATCAACCGTCTTCGCAACTTCGTTAGGATCGACTGATTAGGTATTTACCAGTATTTTACAGCGACTGCCTATCTGATCTCCAGAACCCAGTTACTGAATAATACTTTTGGGCTTTTGAATCCCCGTTATTTTCCTTCCATTAACCAGTAATAATAAAGACAGTATTGTACATCCTTTTCAACATAAATAAGCTTAAGGTCACTCTGAATGGCGGGGCTTAAAAACATTTATGTAAATCTACGTTCATTAAACCTAACGAACGTAACAGTTTGGGGATTACGACGGACTCATATACAGCTACATCCCTTTGGCACAGGAATTTTTTGTACATTTTACACACATACCTACCTGTTGTGAAAGAAAAGTCGCTAATGGAGTGATTGGATTGAGTTCAATGTCACAAAAATGATATTCAATTCACGTAATTTCAAACAATCAATTTCTGTTTCATTTCAATCAGCAGTTTAATCTCGGCGACAATCAAATATCAGCAGCACAAGACCGGTCATTGTAGAAAGCCTTAGCCCCAGCAGTTGACCTCTATAGGCGGAAGATGAAAAGAAGAAAAGTGAAAGCAATAACATAAAAAGTTTCTGATAGGCGTGTAGCGGTAACTACAACCGCCACAAAAAAAAAAAACAAACAACGCGTCATACTGACGTCACACGGATTCTATATCTCGCAAGCAAAGTTTACCGAGCAATTAGCATACATACAACTTCGCACCTTTAACCGTTGGACAAGTGCCCGCCTGGTCATAATATCCATCTGCTCGGAGGATCCTCCCTTTTCTATGGAGGATGAGTGAACTTTACTCCCTGTTTCTCATGCCTCCACACATGCCCAATGCATAAAAATGAGCATGGCTATATATAGGCTTATCAGAAGCAGAACGGTTCTACTCTGGCCGGACCCAACATGCTGCTGCATCATGCAGTACCGACGGCGCTGTTGTATTTACCCCAGACTGCACCACGCCAAACTTTGCCCTCACCAAACCCATGCAAATCAAATAAAAGCATTTATTTCAAATAAACCAGTTACAGGCACTTTTGAATTGTCAGAAGGTCGGTCAGTCAGTAAGGTGAAGCTAGTCGCCCATTCCAAAGAGTAGGTATCTATGGAGAAGAACGGGCAAGAAACTCCATGGACACTCTTTTAAATTATCAAGCTATTGATACAAATATTTGATTACATCATTCATGTTGAAATCAACCATGTGAGAACGATGCAGAAATATATTGTACGCAAACAGCGTCCATTATGGAAAACACAAAAATTTAAAATAAATAAATAACAACAATTCAGAATTCATTAAAAAAAGACTAAGCCAACAAATAGATGCTTTACAGCAAGTACATTGTGCTCACACGTTTGCCATGCAATTATACAATATTAATAAATTGAATTGCATCAATACCAACTGGACTTTGAGGGTCAAGAGGAGCCACGTCACTACACGAACTTCAAGTCGTATACAGTGCCCGTTCCAACACATCGTTTTGAGAAGTTTCTCAAAGAAGAGTTCTGGCCGAAAAGTGTTGTGTACAGCCGGTTTTATGGCCAGCTACGTGACACCAGTTAGACGCCGACACTTCCTGTAAATTAGCATTACCTGGAGTTAATTTATTTTATATTCAAGGTTATTTTTTGTTTTTGCGAAACCCAAAACGCGTGTCCAGTATTTTTCAGTAAAGAATCTATGTACAAAATTTCAAAAAGATATCTTGTACGAGTAAAATCACAAAGTTATAAGTTTACGTTATACGCCTGGATGTCCTAACAAAAAATTGGTGCGCTGCGTGCGGCGTCGTCTTGCGTTTATTGATGAAAAATTATGTTAATTTTACTTAGAACGTATTGCATCCCTAGATGGAGGAGCACCCCAAGGTTGTCCTAGTTTTAGGCACGCCACATTAGCGGTAGTAAGTTCCCTCTTTGAGGAGTGGCTTGAGAGGCATCACGGCGCCCTCACCTTCCGCCTCACGCAGGTCCTCACCGGACATGGTTATTTCGGGAGGTTTCTGTTCCGGATAAGGCGACAGGAAACGCCAGGGTGTCACCATTGTGTGAATCGCCCTAAGGATATGGTGGAGCATACGGTGGAGGTCTGCCCGGTTTGGGTAAAGCACCGCCGTGTCCTTATAGCGGCGATCGGCGGCGACTCTCGCGTCCGAACTTGGTCCAGGCCATGGTCCGGAGCGAGAGTGCATGGCAGGCCGTCACCTCCTTCTGCGATGCAGTGTTGCTGGCAAATAGGAGGCGGAACGTGTGAGGCAGCGGGAACCCCAGCGCCCTCACGCCACTAGCCGCTGCAGGAGACGCCCTGGTTGGGAGACAACACCGAATTCCCGGCCACCATAGGTACGGACATGCGGGCCGTGAACAGTGGGCAGCTTGCCAGCGCCAGCGCGAGTTATTTTTTGTGCTGGCGCACAGGCAAGTGAAGAAACACGGGTGGCTTTTAGTCAGTAAAAGTCTGACACGACCTTCCGCTCCGCCCAGATTTCCCATCCAGAAAAAAAAGGCTGTCCCGCTGTGCGTACGTGCTAGTTCCGTGATCAGCCGTGAACTGTGTTGTACCTCGGTAACCATATTGCAACAATTTCTAAATGTATTTGGGAAAAATATAATATACTGTTAAAATGTTTACAATCGATTCAGTTGCTTATTCTGAACAAATTATATTCAAGAATTTAAATTGTATAAAGAAAAAATAAAGGTGTATATTTATAGTAATTTTATGTTAATTATTTTATCTTAATTATTGTATGTTTTTATATGGGCCTTGATGCCTTAAATAAATGGATAAATAAAATTTATATCAAGCTATACATAACCAGTAATAAGTTGACTTCTGACTGTTTGAAAAACCAATGCGAGTTCAGCTCAGACTGGAAATATATCTATAGCTTGATGTGTAACCGACCGTACAATACTATTTGCATCACACTCTCAAAAAATCCTGTTGCAATAAACATCTAAAATTCATTATTGCTTATTATTCTCTAATATGGTATTCCTATTTCGGTACTGTGCTTAGCGCTTACAGTACACTGCTAAGCTAATAATAAAAAAAATTTGTATTTCCAAGAACATCTAAGTACCGAGGCAGTCGAATTCAAGTCTTAAACGCCGTAACAACCTATTTCCGTTTGGTTAAATCCTTCAAATGGCAAGACTGGCAGCTGATACATTGAATTAATTAATTAAATATTTTTTCTTTGCGTTAAGGAGAGACCAATTGACCCTGATAAACGTTTAAAAGGAAACGGTAAAATCAGTAACATAACTGTCTGTATGTGTGTCTCCTCAGCCAGAAAATGCATGAGCCGTGGCTTTTTTGGTTGAGACTTTTATGTATGGCTTTTATGTTGTTGTGTCTTTTTTTATGTTTGTTTTGTTTTTCCTTTAATTTTTATAAGCTAGGTAGCTGTGTTGTGTTGTCCACACTATCTCTGTACAATCTGTTTTTTATAAGTGATAAATAATAAATAAATAAAATAAATAAATATATACGGACAAATCACACAGATTGAGCTAGCCCCAAAGTAAGTTCGAGACTTGTGTTATGGGATACTAACTCAACGATACTATATTTATAATAGATAAACATCCAAGACCCAGGCCAATCAGGAAAAGATCGTTTTCCATCATGACCTGGCCGGGGATCGAACCCGGGGCCTCCACGTCGCAGACAGGCGTGTTGACCGCTGCGCCACGGAGGACGACACGACTTACGACGACGATGACTTATAATTGGCTGGCTGTCTGACATACATTTCTTTTTATTCTGTTTGTTTTAGCTGTAAGTTGTCCATAGTTAATACATAAATAAATAAATAAACTCATTGCATAATTTAAGTTTAGTTTAGCAATATTCTTCAGAATGATTCCAATCAATAGTAATATGAGTTACGCAATTTCAATAGAGATGAAGTCCAGTCTAATTAGGGTGGGTCGACTTCATCGGTATTCGAATTTTAAATTTATTTAAAATTCGAATACCGATGAAGACCTGTACA
This sequence comes from Sesamia inferens, assembly GCA_037179545.1. Taxonomy (NCBI): domain Eukaryota; kingdom Metazoa; phylum Arthropoda; class Insecta; order Lepidoptera; family Noctuidae; genus Sesamia; species Sesamia inferens. The sequence continues at coordinate 7,376,567 of CM073929.1, read as the reverse complement.
GACCGAAGATAAAATAAAAAAATAAATAAATATTATAAACCAGCGCTTGGCCGCAATCCCGCCTGATGGTAAGCAGTGATGCGATCGTAGATGGTAAAGCGCGCTAGTTTATTAAGAGCCTATTCACTCAGAAAAACTGAACGAATACGAAGGAAGACGGCAGTTGAGCGAAGTGATGCAATATTAAACCCAACAACACGAAAAACGATGCTGCGCCAATGGGAGATTGAAGATTGATCTGAAGACCCTCCACGACCAAACTCCCAACACAACAACATTTGGCGCATCCTACCCGGCACACATCGCAGCACAACTGCTCAGACCCGTCCTCCGTACGGCTTCACCAGACATCATGATGAGAATACGATTTTTTTTAAGGTACATAATAAACTAGCGCTTGATCGCAATCCCGCTTGATGGTAAGCAGTGAAGCAGTCGATGGTAAAGCGCACTAAATTATTAAGAGCCAATTCACACAAGCCTTGAAGATTCAGAGACACTTAAATTGTAATCCGACGGAAACACCGCCGCTAGCAAATTGTTCCAGTCCCTCGATGTACGCGGTATAAAAGACGAGGCGAGCTTCGTTCAGATCGTTGTGGTGTCAACAACGTAAGGGTGGAAATTCGCCGTACGACGGGTCGTCCACACACTCTCCATAATGCATCCTATAGGACACCGACAGGCTGACTACTCTTCGCCTGTGCTCCAGGCTAAAATAAATTAAACTACATTAACTGTCTACATACCATTTAATTGGTGTCCCCATTTGATAGCCGACTAAATAGAATATTCTTTAGCCACTTGAACGTCCCGGTTTGACAGCTGGAAATGCGTTGTACGTCCGAGTGCGCGATCGGTATCAAGCGGCGCCGAGCGCTCGTAAAATCATCGTTATTTTCTTCTTATTTTTAGCAGTAATCTATTTAATTACTAAATATGAACTATTTATCCTTCAGGGAATATTTTGTCATATTTTAAGATATTATATCAAACAAAATCTTGACGAAAATCTGGCACACAATGAGCAGTGAGCAATCATTCCATCCTCCACTTTAACACTCGTAAAGACAACTTATCAGACATTGGATATAAAGTATTTATACATATTCAGAAAGAAACAAACTTTTTTTCTGATTTTATTACGTACACCATAATTATTACAGAATATAAATGTAGGAATATTATAAATCGTGACATTATGGGCTGGTTTATCTATATCCTCCTCCTCAAATCGTTCTCCTCATTACTGAGGGTCGTGATGTCCCTATGGAATTACCCGTTTCTTCATATCGATATAAGCTACCTTTTAAAAACAACTTTTGAATGGATTTAGAAAGAAAGGAAATAAAAGACTGCATACAGTCTGTACTGGAACATTTAAATATTATACACAATAAATATAATTATCTAAATAAATATAAATGTTATATAATAAACATACAGCAATTCTAAAGAATAAATGACGTTTAATGAGATAATTATTTTATCTATACTATTCGATTTAAAACAAACGGTCCAAACATTAATCACAAAAGGAACTAAAAAAGCCTCAAATAATTCCATCCGCGAACATCACTTACAAAAGACTAAAATTAAAATGTTCAAAGCATTTCCGTACTAATGGAGCACAGTGATAAATGTTACCGCGGACATTATTTTAATGAGGATTAATTGCATATTTGAGTGTCCTCACTAATAGCTTCCTTAATTCTTTCCCTCCTTTCTTAAGCTGGATTAACTGGAGGACCCATTGAGGTCCTCGTTTAAATTTTCGTTCGATTCAAGTGACTGCACAGACGATAAATCTTTCAATATATACGAAAGCTGAAGAGTTTGATTGTCAGTTTAAAAGCGCTAATCGATTATTTACGTTTTCCAATGTTGACGTGCTGAATTAGAAAGAGTAGCGACATACATTATGTCGCTACTCTTTCTAATTCAGCACGGTAATTGCGTAACACACTGTTAGTAGCAATGGGTTTCATTTTGACATTTCAACAACATACATTGCGTTATTTACGTTGTTGAGCAGACATTTTTTCGAACATATGTAGCAATGGATTAGCAATATGTTTCAGGATGATTCCAAGTGATAATAAAAGTGTATTACGCATTTAGTGTGAAGTTCTGAACTTGAGAACGCACTTGAATATGTAAAGTGTTGAGCTTTAACTGAAAAATAATCTTATACCTTTAAACGAGCAATTCTTGTATATATATATATATAATTGGAATCTCGGAAACGGCTCCTACGATTTTCATGAAATTTTGTGTGCAGGGGGCTTCGGGGACGATAAGTCGATCTAGCTAGGTTTAATTTTCAGAAAATATCTTTTTTCCACGTTTTGAGGCACTGAACAATTGCTAAACTGCTCATAAGAAGCTAAATTTTGCCACTGTCCTTAATGATAGGAATAGCTGAGGGGCTTCAGCCTCTGATTCGGAGCTCCTAGACTTCGGGTTCAAATCCCTGACGATATAGTGTTTTTTCCTTTTTTTTTTGAAGTTTAAAAAAAAAAAGAATTTTGGCGTTGTCTAATGCTTTTTTTATTTAATAAAAATTTAATTTAATTTAATTTTTATTTTTCTTTTTTTTATATAATTGGAAACGGCGTCAACGAATTTTCTTTTTCGTTTATTAAATCAATGGAAGAAATTTTGTTTTGCCTAATTTGTGGAGATGCAAGGTACCAGGGTCGCACAAAGTGTAGGAGAAGTCGAAACAATGAAACTCATTCATTTTAAAGATCAGCCTGAAGGAGCAGTCGAATTTACAACAGAATTTCTCAACAGTGTCAACGTTTCAGACTTGCCACAACACGAACTGAAATATTATTATTATTGCTAACATTATGATACCTTGCACCTCCTCAAAGTAAGCAATATAAAATTCATCCATATAATATGATTTAATAATAATGAAGTACCTGGGCGAACGAGCTTTGCTCGGCATCTTTTTTTTTGTTATAGTTATTATTATTAATTTATTTACATCAGACAATTCTCCATGGTTTTCATAAAAACACATACACAAAATACATTTAAATTATTTATAAACTATTATAAATATACAATAAAATAAAATTAAATTAAACTGATAATTAATATAGTACTTTGATTTGATATAGATGACGATTACACAGAAGCGTAGCGTGCCTTAGCGCGGCCCCGTATAAAAATTTGTTTGAGGGCCCTTAGGAAGGGTAAAGAATTCACACAAAAGAAAAAAAAATCATAAAATTAATAGAAATATTTATTCATCATATCACTCACACATTCATATGTCACTTTTTCCAAAATTTGAGAACTTCGCTTCCACCGGAACCGTTCGGAAAATCAGAGATCTCATTGGATATCGCTCGTCGCCCGTCGCTCGTGTGCAGAGGCCATTATGCGGGAAAAAGAGGAATTGCTTTTTTGACTTTTGTCATTTGTGAAATAAAAGAAAAAGTTGGGAAGTTTTTTATAAATTTTTGCTTACGCAAGTTGGGGGCCCCGTATAATTGATACGACAGATACGGCGGTAGCTACGCCCCTGCGATTACATTCATGGTACACGAAGCCAATGTTTGGTTTGAGGTTAGAGTCTAACCCGCCCGAGTCTAGGTCGCCCGGTACTATTGATTGTCATATTAAAAAAAAAAACATTTTAAAGGTATCAACATTTTTTAATTTTACAGTAACACATGGCCTTATTATCCCATACTCATTATTAGTACCGGGCGACCGAGCTTTGCTCGGCAACTTTTTTTTTTTGTTAGGTACATAGTGTCTCTATATTTTCAAAACAAAAAATACATAACGAGCGAATTTTTTAAATAATATTTTTTGACTAATGTTTTTCGATCATACCGACATAATAATAAAAAATATTATTAACTGTTATTTAAATATAAAATTACGAGTGGAATTTAGTTTAACATTTTATTATAAATAAGTACTTATAGTTTAACAATCAGTTACATCAGTTATATATTATCATCAATACATAGTTTAAGGTCTTAACCTAATACTTCCTTTCATACTATATTGCGAGTATGTCGAGGGTTTTCATTAATAATAATCATGCCGGGTACGATGCGCCAAATATTGTTGTGTTGGGAGTTTTGTCGTGGAGGTTCTCCAGATCAATCTCCCTTTGGCGCAGCATTGTTGGTCGTGTTGTTGGGTTTAACATTGCATCACCTCGCTCAACTGTCGTCTTCTTTCCTATTCGCTCAGTTTTTCGGAGTAAATAGGCTCTTAATAACCTAGCGCACTTTACCATCAACGATCGCATCACTGCTTACCATCAGGCGGGATTGCGGTCAAACGCTAGTTTATAATTATTAAAAAAAAAAAAAACATTTTACGTTCTGATGCACGCTGCCGCATGTCTTGCAGACATCGCTCCCGTTGTTCATTATTTTCGGCGGCCACACGTTGTGCTGCACGCTCTCGTGAAACATCTAAATTATAAGACCTTTCTGTTCTTAAAATGTTAGTCAAGTTTTGCAAGCATCTTACTTTAGCAGCACGTGTGGAATGAGCGGAAACCTGATGATTTTCATCAAGTTCTTCTTCAACTGGGTCCTCACTGTGCGAAGTCTGACAAACACGTGTGGGACGAGCGAAAATCAGGTTGTTTTCATGGAGGTTTTCTTCTGCTTTTGAGATGAGTCACGGCTTCGTGGAGTTTAATTGTTCGTAAGCGATTTTTTTAATATTCTTTTTGGCATTTTCGTGTAAAAAAAGACACATGATATTTTAAAAGCAATTTTCTGGGTCTAACCTCAAACCAAACATTGGCTTCGTGTACCATGAATGTAAACGTCATCTATATCAAATCAAAGTACTATATTAATTATCAGTTTAATTTTATTTTATTTTATTGTATATTTATAATAGTTTATAAATAATTTAAATGTATTTTGTGTATGTGTTTTTATGAAAACCATGGAGAATTGTCTGATGTAAATAAATTAATAATAATAACTATAACAAAAAAAAAGATGCCGAGCAAAGCTCGGTCGCCCAGGTACTTCATCATTATTAAATCATATTATATGGATGAATTTTATATTGCCTACTTTGAGGAGGTGCAAGGTATGTTAGCAATAATAATAATATTTCAGATCGTGTTGTGGCAAGTCTGAAATGTTGACACTGTTAAGAAATTCTGTTGTAAATTCAACTGCTCCTTCAGGCTGATCTTTAAAATGAATGAGTTTCATTGTTTCGACTTCTCCTACACTTTGTGCGACCTGGTACCTTGCATCTCCACAAATTAGGCAAAACAAAATTTCTTCCATTGATTTAATAAACGAAAAAGAAAATTCGTTGACGTCGTTTCCAATTATATAAAAAAAAGAAAAAAAATAAAATTTAAATTAAATAAATTAAATTAAATTTTTATTAAATAAAAAAAAAAGCATTAGACAACGCCAAAATTCTTTTTTTTTTTAAACTTCAAAAAAAAAAGGAAAAAACACTATATCGCCAGGGATTTGAACCCGAAGTCTAGGAGCTCCGAATCAGAGGCTGAAGCCCCTCAGCTACTCGTATCATTAAGGACAGTGACGAAATTTAGCTTCTTATGAGAAGTTTAGCAATTGTTCAGTGCCTCAAAACGTGGAAAAAAGATATTTTCTGAAAATTAAACCTAGCTAGATCGACTTATCGTCCCCGAAGCCCCCTGCACACAAAATTTCATGAAAATCGTAGGAGCCGTTTCCGAGATTCCAATTATATATATATATATACAAGAATTGCTCGTTTAAAGGTATAAGATTAATTAATAAAGATAATGAAGAATTTATCATACACTAGCGACCCGCCCCGGCTTCCCACGAGTGCATTGTTGATACTTAATAATGGTATTTCTCCACAATTTAATTGATGTTATTATACATGTAAGCCTTCCTTTTGAATCACTCTATCTATTAATAAAAAACACATCAAAATCCGTTGCGTAGTTTTAAAGATTTAATCATACAAAGGGACATAGGGAAAGTGAAAGTGACTTTGTTTTATAATATGTAGTTATATCTGCGAATGCGACAAACGGAACAGAAAAAAGGCGAAAAAAGGTACAGAAAAACGAATAAGAAATCTCGTCAACAATATTCTAGAGAGGTGACCGCGTACTGGACTTAGCATTGGAACACTTCCAACAAGGTGGACCGATGATCGGGAAGGCCGAGAAAATTCATTGAATGTGGGAAGCACAGGAATGGTTGAGAACTGACGGTGTTTATAGGACACCTATGTCCAGGAATAGATGATGATGATGATGAAGAATCCCGGATGCAAGGACTAAAGTACATTGTCCTGCTTAACATTTTCAATATACTATTTAACCCATCGGAAAAAATATTCCACCGATAAAATAATACACGATTCAAGATAATTCAAAAACATAAATTCCCACAAAGGACTGAAAGTTGGAGCGTGAAAAGTGACAAATTGCAAGTTATTTAAAAAGAAAGTTTCGTAAAAATGTTGGGTCTTAATCACAGGGTCGATTAAAACTTTGTGATGTTGTTCAAACACCATGAGGATAATTTAGAAGTTTTTGTTACTTATTGATTAACAAGGCTTTTTCACGGTTCTGCCTAGTTCTATGTAATTTTCGAGTTGGTTTATATTTTAACCATTTATAAATATACTTGAAATAAACAGAACAGAACAATAAGTACAAAGGTGATATCATACACATTTCATAAAAAAACATCAAGAATCAGCACACTTGCAAAAGGGGAAGAGTACAGAGGGGCAATTGCTTTAATATTATTCAACCAAAACAAAATTGCATCGCAACCAAACCAAAACAAGTACCATCCCATATCCTCCCGTGGATACCACTAAGGCCTCTGCCTCGAATCTTGCGGGCAGCGGCGACGGCGGCGAGTGAGCGGCAGGATCTTATTCGTAAAATCAAACGGACCGGTTCTCGAAAACAGCGGCGCGGCAGCGGGGCGGTGGCGGCCAGCGAGTGGTGTACTTCTCGCGCTCGAATCTTGCGGGCAGCGGACGGGCAGCGAGCGGTGATCAAGCGTTAGTAATAAATTTGAATCGGCGGCCATACGAATATATAATAGCAGTCGTTACGGGTTGTTGGAGCCCTCAACAGTCCAACAATTGGTCTAGGTGTAATGCTTCGATATCGCCTTCGGGTTGTGGAGGTCAGACGGCAGTCGCTTCACGGAAAATATCGAAGTTTAGCCAAAATCAGCAGTTAGACTGGTAAAGGCGGACTCCAGATTCCAAAGCTGAAAAAGCTTCGGATGCGCCTGGGATTAACGCTGAGATGATGATGAGTGTTTTAAGCCATTAGAATTTTGATTTTTCTCGGATTGGGTCAAATTGCCTTCCCATCAGACTATGATGGTGAAGGAAGCGAGAGTACAGCTGTGTCTACGCACAAACTTGTGCACTTCATTATTTCCCGCGCCGAAGACTAATCCCCAGCGATATTGATGGGCGATATCCGTGTTTCGGTCATGGACGCCTATAATTATGTATTATTATTACGGAACTAAGTTTAAGCTGCCTTTAATCTGTTTCAAACTTAAATCTATGGATTGATTGGAAGACAGATTATAGGTAACTCAAAACTTGTAATAATTAATTTTAGTTTCAAAGTACGAGATACGACATTAGTTGACGCAGGTTTAGTTTAATTTATCTACAGAATATCTGTACTGATTCTCATGTTCAGACCAGCTCACGAACATGATATTGAATATTGTTTTATAATTTTAATGCCGGACGAAGCACACGAAAATCAGTTTGTAAACATTTAGTTCGACCCGAAATATTCATCTGAGTTTTCAATGTTTATTTTACTAGCTTTTCCCGGCTTTGCCCGCATGGAATTCGGTTATACCTCGCTTTTTAGATTTCCTTCGGTAATATCAATTATTTTTCCGTGATAAAAAGTACCCTATTATTTAAACCGGACTTCTAACATTACAAAGCAATCGGTTCAGTGATTACGGCGTGAAAGCGGAACAAATAAACAAACTCACTTTCCGATTTATAATATTACTAGCTTTCCGCCCGCGGCTTCGCTCGCGTGGAGATCGGTTATATCGCGCTTTTAGATTTCCCTCGTGAACATAATTTTCTTCTGGGATAAGAAAGTACCCTATTATTTAATCCGGACTTCTAACTTTACGTCTGCAAAATTTCAAAACAATCGGCTTAGTAGTTACGGCGTGAAAGCGGAAAAAACAAACAAACTCACTTTCTGATTTATAATATTAGGATATTTGGTGTACACATACAAATATTCCAGTAATCTCCCTTGGGAACTTGATGTTTTTTTAGGACCAAAAGTAGCCTATGTTACTCTCCATCTTTTCAACTAACTATATGCCAAAAATCAGGTCAATTGATTGCTTAGCTACGGCGTGAAGGAAGGACAAACAAACAAACAAACAAACACACTTTCACATTTATAATATTATAGTATGGATTAAGGATAAGGCTAGTTATTGCCGAATGCAGTGTAAGCTTTTAATCCAATTAAACTGTTACTTTTTTTTACTTATTATAAAGAAGTGTTTGACCAATCGCGCCTGATGATAAACAGTGATGTAATCATTGATGGTAAAGCGCGCTAGTTTATTAAGGGGGAATTCTAATGGTGCTTTCTCTATACAAATGTATTCCGGTGTTTTCTTCGTGGATAATGCTTTTAGAGCAATTATTTTTTTTTTTTCTAGATTTTTCCACCGTGATTATAATTATGTGCCCCTATGATTAGATGTTTTCCGAAACTTAATTAATAAAAGAAATACGATAATTCAAAATCGCGAAATATAACACATTTTTACCGTGATGTTTTGATGACTATTAGACAAACGTGATAAGTTTTTGATAAAAAGAAAATAATAGAAGCATATAAAATATTTGAGATCCGTTGTGTTTTGACAAAGAAAACAGCGGAATAAAAAATCCTCTTTTGGTCAACATTTTTGTAGGTAAAATCAGCCTGAGCTACAAATGTCCTTTTCGCACTTTACCGGGATAGGATATTTTCCAAATAACTCGGCACTAGAGTCCCCTCTTAAGAGCCTATTCACTCTAGCCTTGAAGACCCTTAAATTTTAGTCAGACGGAAACACCGCCGCTGGCAAATTGTTCCAGTCTCTTGATGTATGCGGTATAAAAGGATGAGGATAAGGAGATGGTGTTTTTTTACATGTTTTTTTTTTTTTATATAATCAGAATGACGGACTAAATACAATCATTTTTTTTACCCAGAAAACATCCCTATTACCCTGTCTCTGACTGTTTGTTTATGTGAGTTTATAATATTATGTTTTTAAACGCATCCATGATACAAGAGTAATTAAATTAAATTAAACCTACTTTTTTTTCAGCTCAATTTTTAAAATTTCTATGTTTAAAAAGTTTCTTTATTGACATTTTTCAAAATTTTTTAGATATTGTTAAACTTTATGTTTGAAAAACTTTTAAATTTTCATAGAACAACTAGCTTCAGTTTTTCAATCTTCGAGAAGTCAAAACTTTTAGAAATGTCTGCTTGTTCTTTGGTGATTCTCTAGAAGGTGACACCTAGAATATTGTCCTCTGTTTGACTTGTGCCAGACTTAGACTCTCTACGACTTATAGTCGTTACTTATTAATTAATCACTTAAATTAATTGAAATGTATCAGCCAGTTGACAGTTTAAAAACATTTCTGTTGGGCGTAATGGCTTGTAATTGAATTATTGAGTGACGTCTCAAAGTGTGGAAATTGTGACTACATTGTTGTAATGGGTTTCACCTTTAAAAACAAGTGTAAACTTTTATAATAAATAAATAAATAAAATTTACTAATTATTACTAAATCTTTAACATACTTGTACGAGAAGGAAGCAATCCGCAGAGAACTGTCAAACTGAAGTAGGTATAGATATTTTAAATTCGATTATCTTTAACATAACAGTTTAGTTTTCTCAAATTCAGATACTCCATAGACATCTTGGATGCGATTAAAGACGAAAAAAAAAGCGAAAACTTAAAAGCGAAACCTGAATATAGTTTGTTCAGAATAAGCAACTGAATCGATTCCAATCCTTTTTACACCATGATATATTTTTCCCAAATACATTTAGAAGTTGTTGCAGAGTCGTTACCGAGCGGTGACGATAGATAATAGCACTTGCGCGCGCGCCACAGCTGACGCCAGAGGTCAACGCACCGCGCTCACCCGCCCGAACGGAGCTTTGACCAAACTTTTGTGGGGACAGCCAAGTAGAATAGCAAACTCATAACTTTGTGGTTTTTCATTATATCTTTTTGAAATTTTGTACTTACATAGATTCTTTACTTTAAAAATACTGGACACGCGTTTCAGGTTTTGCATAAACAAAAAATAATGTTCTATATTTACTTCGTCATGCAGGCGTAGACTAATTTTACAGGATTAAACTAATATTTATCTTCTGTCCTTTACTTAATGAAATAGAAAGAAAAAGACGCACTAAACTGTTGTAGAACACAGACACACACTCACAGATAGCCTCCGTGGCCTAGCGGTAGCGAACGCGGTCGCTGCGCAAGGAGGCGCGGTTTTGCGCGGGCCTGCGGGCGGTGAGCAGTGGACAGCTCGCCGCCCGGTAAGGACCAGGCCCGAGTCGACGGCGCGTCGTGTTTCACGCGCGCTTAGAGATGTCAGCACATCGTGACGGGGTCCACGAAGACCGATGCCTCCTGGGTCAGGGTTGCGGGTTGGTTAAACAAGAAACCGCGGCCCTGGCCGCCGCACAGGCAAGTGAAGAAACACGGGTGGGTTTTAGTCAGTAAAAGTCTGACACACCCTTCCGCTCCGCCCAGAGCGGGAGAAATCATTTGATGATTTCCCATCCCAACAAAAAAAAAAAAAGGAGGCGCGGTTTCGAAATATTTGTATGCATGAATATGAATATTTGCACTGGTCTGGTCGTGCCTCGGAAAGCACTTTAAGCCGTTGGTCCCGGTGAACATCTAATAGCAGTCGTTACGGGTTGTTGGAGCCCTCAAAAGTACAACAATTGGTCTAACTGCAATGCTTCGATTTTTAGTTTCAGTTAGATTGCTAAAGCGGACCGCAGACTCCAAAGTTGAAAAAGCTTCGGATGCGACTGGGATTAACGCCAAGATGATGATGATTTAGGTTGTAGAATAGACAATTTTTTTTTTTTTTTTTTATTAAAGTATAAACCAGCGCTTGACCGCAATCCTGCCTGATGGTAAGCAGTGACGCAATCGTTGATGGTAAAGCGCACTAGTTTATTAAGAGCCTATTCACTCTAGCCTTGAAGACACTCAAATTGTAGTCCGACGGAAACACCGCCGCCGGCAGATTGTTCCAGTCCCTCGATGTACGCGGTATAAAGGAGGAGGCGAAATGTTTGAAATATTACATTTATAATTGAAAGCATATTTTGTAATTGGAACGCTTGCCTAATTATACTTAAAAACCACACACTACCACTGCAGTACTTAAGAACAGACAGCGGCGGCCTTAGGGGGTGGCGAACTGTGCATTCGCCCGGGGCCTCGCTCTTGGGAGGGCCTCGCGCAACAACCTAGGCTAATATTAAAAAAAAATGTTAAAATTGTATCTAGTCCAAATTAAAACTTTTAAAGTTTAATTTGTTATCTATTAAGAAAATAAAATTAGGTTCATTCATTCACTCAAAACATAATTGAACATTTCATTATATACTCAATACTCAATATTTTATTGCATGGAATATCGCGCAGTGAAACACTTCTCGCATCGCTGAGAAATCGCTCATGAGAATCGCTAGTGTTGCTAGTATCGTTGTACCTAATGCTATGGCCCTAATGTTCTGCTCCTGGAATCGCTGCTCGGGGAATCCCTGTGTTGCATTTCGTTCGTCAACTCTTGTCACCTTGTAATTATTTTGTTTGCAGTAAATAGTTAAATAGTTACTCTACCGCACATATCTTTAAATTTTATTGAATATTGCCTTCTTCTAGTATTCTAAACTTTTTTGCTTCTCACAATTTGGCCTTTATGGTTATATTGTGGTGTGCCCCATTGGGCAATAGCGGCGGTAAGTCCCCTCTTTGAGGAGTGGCTAGAGAGGCGCCACGGCGCCTTCACCTTCCGCCTGACGCAGGTCCTCACCGGACACGGTTGTTTTGGGAGATCCTGTTCCGGATAAGGCGGGAAGAAACGCCAGGGAGTCACCATTGTGAGGTCGCCCTGAGTACACTGCGTGGAGTTCTGCCCGGCTTGGGTCGAGCACCACCGTGTCCTCGTAGTATCTCTCGCGTCCGATCCTAGTCCAGGTCATGGTCCTGAGCGAGAGTGTATGGCAGGCCGTCACCTCCTGCGAAGCAATGATGCTGGCAAAGGTGGAGGCGGAGCGAGTTAGGGAGCGGGAATCCCAGCGCCCTCATGCTACTAGCCGCCGCAAGAGACGCCCTGGTCGGGAGACAACATCGAACTTGCGGCCACCGTAGGCGCGGGCTAAGGTAAGGAGCAAGCCCGAGTCGACTAATAGTCCGATTTTAATTTTAATTTTCAAGCAATATACAGATATCATATGACGCTTTAAAGGATTTAGCAGAAAATACAAAAAATGGCCAGTTGGTCAGTGAATGCCATTCTATAGAAAAGGAAATAACTACCTACGAATTTGTAATGTCACTTGTCATATGATATTACATTCAGACAAATGTTATAAGCAAAATGGTGCAAAGCGAAACCATCCGCTTAGATGTGGCTATACAAAACCTAGATGCATTCACAAATTGACTCGATAACTACCGAGAAAATGGTTTTCAGTCATCCTTTCTAACAGGAGGAGAAATAGCCGAGAAAAATGATATTGACAGAAGGTTCAAAGAAGTCAGAAGATGGCCGTACAAAAAGGCATTTTAAGACAACAACATGAGAGCATATTTGGTTTCATGTAGATATAATATAAGAAGATTAAAGGAAATTATTGATAGTTAACTTTTGAAGCAATGCAGCGACTTCCAAATATCTATGACAGTAGTCGAATCATGTAATATTGACGGACATGAATTATACCAAGAACTGAATACGTTCATCCGCGTGTGTATAGGAACGGACGACATTATTTTGGAAATGAAATACATAACAGAAAATAAATTAACTGAAGTTAAGTTTCCTGAGAATTATTGCCACCACACCTATGACAGTTGCGTCTGCTGAAAGGAGTTTTTGAGGAATTCAATGACACAAGATCGGCTTTCAGCCCTTGCTATTCTTTCAATCGAAAATGACGATGCTCATTCGTCAGATTATTGTGCTATAAATAAAGATTTTAGTCCTAAGAAAAGCAGCAAACACCAGTTTTAAAATTTAATATCTCTATATTTGTGATCTTTTACACATAAAATAGTTTGAAAAATCATTTCTTATTCATTTGTATAAGTTTAGCATTTCTCCTCAAACATGACATTTACCTAAATCAAACAATCAAATCTCCTTGCGCAACACATACTTGAAGGACAAAGGGCCTCGCAAAGACCTGCCGCCCGTTAGCCTCGCAATAGGTAAGGCCGCCGATGATTCACTTGATGTATTATTTCTGTTCTGAACAGAAATAATACATCAAATGAAAATTGGTCCTTTAAAGCCTTTGAACCCTTTTAATGCAAAAGGCCCAACAACGGATACTGCATTAACTTATATAATTAAAATCAATGAGTTGAAATCGTTTTGTAATGGCGTGAACGGAATCTATTAGGACTAAAATCATGTACAAGTGGTATTTGATTACAGCACGTTCATTCAATTAGTGGGCGTCCATTATTACGGCTATTATTTTAAAAGCATTGAAACACGTCATTCACGTGAGTTCTTAGTGGGTTTTACATAATATGTATTGTCACGTGATGATAGTCTCGCTGAAACGTGGCGTTATATGTAGGGAACTTTTAGTCTCAAAAGGGGTACTTTTGAGACTAAAAGTTCCCTACACATAACGCCATAGGAGGGTGTAATTATAAGCTAAGTGCTACATACAAACAACAATCAATTAGCACTGTCAGTAAGGAATTGCCCTTCTGCTTTCATTCCTCAGAGTAGCATCTAATTTCTGTGGCCATCATAACATTCAGCAAACTAATCATCATCATTTCAGCCGAAAGACATCCACTGCTGGACATAGGCCTCCCCCAAGGATCTCCACGACGATCGGTCCTACGCCTACCGCATCTAGCGGTTTCCCGAGACCTTACCAGGTTGTCGAGCCACCTTTTCGGGGGCCTACCCAAGCTGCGCCGTCCAGTGCGTGGTCGTCACTCAGGAACTCGTCACCACCATCGGGCATCGGCCCAACGGGCAATGGGCCCGGCCCACTGCCAATTAAGTACCACACACATCTCTCTTCTCTTTCTTAAAACTAATAACAGTCATTTATTTAAATAATCATAGTAATGTACTTCTAATTAAAAGGTACAATTTTGATTAACAGTATTAAGTTACATTTACAAGGTAATCCTTTATGAGACCTGCAGGTCAATTATTGTAATTTAAAACGTTCAAAATCCTCCACAAGGCTTTCCACGATGACCGGTCTTGTGCTGCCCGCTTCCTTCGGTCGGCTTCTCACGACCGGACAATTAGACAGTCTCTCATCTCAGTGATAAACAATTGTCAAAAACTTATCAAAATGTAAGGAAATTCTAAGCTTATCCTTAGAACTTCCTTACATTTTGATAAGTTTCAACTTTTTATATTTTGTTTTAACAAAATAAAGGAGATGTACTATGTGTGTATTTGGAGAGTAAACTACCCACACTGTAACTCCCATACGTATTAAGACGGTACCTAATTATATAACATTGTAAATACCAATTATTTCGTGGAGTTTCCTGCCGGGTCTTCTTCAGACGACCAATTGATGACGTTTCAGAATTGCCCATGCGGTCTATGTGAAATCAATAATTTTGAATTTCATTTAGCGTTATTTTTACCATAACATTTCCAACGTCCTGGAAGATCATACGCTGATAATCTATGCCTACTGACTCACACACGAGCCGACATGCGAGTCAAGCTGGACGACCTACAACGATAGGCAAAGGAGACAAGACGGGAATAAAAATCAACACCCCGAAGACCCAGTGAATTAGATGCGAAGCGACAAGTTCTTCGCCGTTGCTCATCGGCACAGAGGCTGTGGAAAGGGTCCACAAATTCACATCCCTCGATAGTATTATGTCCGAAACTGGAAGGACCGAAGAGGACATCGCTTCGAGTATTTGTTTGATTTGACTCCGTCTTGTGTGGCAATCGCAAAAACTGACCAGAAGAATAAAGCTCAAAATGTTCCGGTCTATTGTAAAAACCGCATTACTGTATGGGTTTGAGTTATGGAAGGTCGCAAAAGTCATCTTGAACATATACCAAAGCAAACCCTAGACTGGAATCTCCAAGGAAAGCGTAAAAGTGACCGTCTTAAGCGGCGAATGGTCATCGCAGAAGCGAAGAACACAGGGAAGACCTGGAGTGAAATAAAACGCAAAGCTTAAGGCCGAGCGGGATGGCGGCGCACTGTCGACGCCCTCTGTCCCATCTAGGGAACACAGGAACAATTTTAAATTTCCTTTAAACAAATTAACAAACTGTTATTGGAAGATACTCGTGATCCAATTGAAAAAAAAAAAAAACTATTGAAACATTTACAGTAATTTTGCAAAACCGCTGTACATTCCATATAAAACGTTTTTTCACATTATCCAATCAAAGACCGCTCCTGTATTTGTCGAATTAATAATGTCCCGTTCGCGTCACAGTGCGCGCACGCATCTCCACAGTACAGACAAAACTATCGTGTCACGCGCACCCGAATAATGCTCTATTATGTTTTAGTAGTTTTATAACAACAATAGCTTTTAGTTTTATTGTAATTGTGGTTTTTAGTGGCTGTTGTGTTTTATGTGAGTGTGGTTTAACGGGCGGTCAGACAAAATGGGATGTAAAGTGACTGTTTTCTGTATTTGTTTAGTTTTCGGTAAGTTATTTTTTATTTAGCTTATTGTGTAATTTTCGATTCTATCAATTAAATTTATTTATTTTTGTTAACCATACATATTTATATTTTATTACTTTTTAGAACTACGATATCACTATATCAATTGCTTCCTCTACTCATAGCTTTCCTAGTATCATTTTCATCATTTCTCCAAATAGCTTGCATGACAACAGATTTCCACACAACTTTTCAGTCACATTATCAGGATTAGTAGCGGATACTAAGGGAAAATGGAACTACATTTATTGAGTCTTAAATATTCTGGTGAAGACAAATATGAGCATTGCCAGTTGTACAGGCAACCGAACGAAATCATATAATCTTATGGTGCTAAAGCAACCATTCCAAAGAGAAGTTATAACAAGGCTTAGAAAAAACATTCCACCACATGTTTGACATGGAAAAATTAAGTATCTATAAAAAGCAGAAAAAAGGTTGCCTGAAATGGTTTTCATAAATAACACCAAAGAAAACTGTCACCGGTTTACTATAAATCTTTCCTAGATAGGTTTTCTGTTCGGACGGTGCTGATTTTGGAAGGAGAGTTGTTCGGAATTTCCCCTTTTTATCTACTTGTAACAACTATTTTACTTTTGACGAATGAGCATTTTTATTGGGTAAATCATGTAGTGATGACCTTTTATCGCTGTTACAATATTATTTTTTGTTTATGCAAAACCCGTGTCCAGTATTTTTAAATAAAGAATCTGTTTTGAAGCAAAAATTTTTGAAGTTGAAGCGTATATTGAACTTTATTGTATAGGAGTTAAAGTAATGTTTCTACAAACTCATATTTGTTTAGATTTTTGGCGAATATATGTAACATTTTTCCATGTTGTATGTATGCATTTCAATGACAGTTTTTGTTTGGTTTAAATATTTGGGAATACGATTAAACTGGCATTGCTAATCGAATTGAGTAGTCATTCAACGCCGCCAAAACACAAACATGTCTATTCACCGCCAAAAGAAGCCCGTTCACCTTGGCTCCTACTTTTCGGTATGCGCCCTTGGAGTGCACCGAACGCCTTCAGCTTTTGGATGTTGAGATTTTCTCGAAACTGAACTTTGGGCGGTTCATTGAGTCCAAAGCCAAGGTGGCTTTGGACTCAACGAACCAGGAAACATGGCGACCTCTAATGTAAAGCACAGCGTGTGGAGTACTGCAGCCACATTTGGGCTGGTGCTGCAAAGTGCCTCCTGGCAACTTTAGATTCGGTGGGGAGGCATACGAAGCGGCTAATTGACCCAAATTTGGTTCAAAGCGTGGAGTACAGGCTGACGGTGTTCTATAGGATGTATTTTAGAGAGTGTGCGAGGGAATTGCATGCCTTAATTTCCTCATCTCCGGTCCATCATCGGACGACCCGTCGTAGCGCGAGTCTCTATCTGTAGGTACGTTATTGACACCACTACGAGAACGTCACCAGACGAAGCGTTTCGCCTCGTCTTTTATACCGCGTACATCGAGGGACTGGTACAATTTTTGGCAGCGGGGGTGTTTCCATTTGACTATAATTTAATTGTCTTCAAGGCTACAGTGAATAAGTTCTTAATAAACTAGCGCGCTTTACCATCAGCCATCAACGATTGCATCACTGCTCACCATCAGGCGAGATTGGGGTCAAGCACTAATTTACATTTATAAAAAAAAGGTTAACCGTTTTTTTTTTTAATAAGAAAACACGAAGCTACGATATTTCTAATCTACACTAATCAAAATTAATAATGCTGAGAGTTTCTTTTTTGCACTGACAGTCAGCTTAGAGAAATTCTTTGATAATCTAGTTTTTGAAGAAGATTATATAGGCTTTGCTAAGGCCCGCAGAAGCCGAAAAAATTATTTAGAAAAGTTAATACTGCGTGGTAACGAAGTTACAGCGGGAGCAGGCGATGCGATGTGATAAATTGGGTCATGAGATATGACATTTCACGAGGACGAAATCGCAGGCAGTGGCTAGTGAAATAAATTGACCGAGGACATAATAAACGCGCCAGAACATAGTCGGATTAAACTGGATTGTTTTAATAGTTGCACGCAAACATTGCATGACAAATATTGTCAACGGGCCAGTTAATGTATCAATACCGACTGAACTGCAAATTTGTTTTGATAACTTTGCTTTCTTATAATACGAGCGGTTATCTACGACCTATAAAAACATTTTAAGAGGGCAGATAAAGTTTGCTATTTGAATATACTTACCAAAAATAGCCAGATGATTTCGAAAATTCTTTAGTTTTTAGTACACTGGACTAATATCGGGATAAAAGGTGGTATCCTATGTATTATTTCTGGTTATAAACTACTAGATGCGTTCCACGGTTTCACCCGCGCAGGTTTGGATGTGTTTTTTTTATATGCTCTGATCTTATTGGTCGCAGCGGAATGGTATATAGCCTATAGTCTTCCTGGATTAATGGGCTATCCAAAGCAAAAAGAATTTTTCAAATAGGACCAGTAGTTCCTGAGATTAGCGCGTTCAAACAAACTCCTCAGATTTATATATTAGTATAGATCTGTGTGCCAAAATTCGTCCAAATCCATTTAGTAGTTTAGGCGTTAAACTGGAACAAGGAAATAAACTCATTTTAACATTTATGTTACTTTGAAACGTAAATATTTACTTTTCAATATAGATCCTAAAAGCTGATTTACAATCATCAATTAAACCTAATACATTTCAACCAAATGATTCGGCCGAATACGAATACCTGAAAATTGTGCCGAATACGCCAAATACTGAATATAAATCGAATTTTCAGCGCATCTCTACTCAGAATGCAAGCTCTATACAGTATGTTAAGAAAACCCTGTCCGACCCATGAAGGTGTTGTTAGATATCGATAACTGATTCAACTAATGGATACAAAACCGGGCTAAACTTAAAAAAAAACCCCCAAAAAAAATAAATATTATTTCGTAAAAAGAGGTAACTTAATAAATGTGCGTTAAGCACCCGTCCGCGGGCGGCGGGCGGCAGGGCACGCGGCACGTGGTCGCATCGCTATTCGCTCATAAGAATACTGGTGTTGTCACTTTTTAAAAATTACCAAATTTCCGGGAAGTTGGAATTAATTCGCGGGAAAAAAAGATTATTTCAAAATTCATTTGTATTGGTACCATGATGATTACGTAAAATTTTATATTATATTTGGTCATGTGTTTACCTAACCTTTATTATTCTTATGGGTCGGACAGGGTTTTCTTAACATGTTGTATAAATTGCAACAGAACTGCAAAATCAAAAAACGGTTTATTTAACAAAAAACTTTCTTTCTTTTTTAACGTAGCCTTAAACTTGGAATTTCTCCTGTATCGTTGTTACAAACACAAACAGCCAGACCCGGAACAATTACATATAGTTCATACAAATATTTAATCCTTCCGAGAATCGAACCCGTAACACGCAGCGCAGCAGTCACTAGCTTGACCACTGCACCAACCGTACTGTATAAATGCACATTGGTTAGTGTTTTATGTAGGTACTGATTGTTTAAATGAGTAACTAATGAACGGGGAATGAATAAATAATGGAAAGTATAAAAACCTAGAAGATATCTAAGTACATAATGAAACTTGCAAGTCGATATCAACATTCTACGGTAAGTACTTACCTACTGGCCAATTTGCTATGTTAATATTCGATTAAAAATCTGAAAAAAGATAGCGAAAAACACTATTACTAATAGTTGAAATCATTTTGAAGCTTATTTCTATTCCATTGCTCCCTGTGTTCGAAAATGTGTCTGCTCAACAACGTAAATAACGCAATAAATGTTGTTGAACTGTCAAAATGAAACCCATTGCTCCTGATACTGTGTTACGCAATTACCCTGTAGTTCTTTCATCCACATCAAATTGATCTTTTTTCTTACTGAAAGTTCCGCTATACCAATAGGGATGTATCCAAGGTATGGAAATCAAAAAAATAATTAGTCCGTCTTATAGATAACAAAAAGAAATTAAAACCCGTACTTTTTATTTTGTCGAATTTACCAAACACTACTGAGATATAGCGTATTAAAGTTACGGAGTGGGGGCTAATTACGTCACGCCGTGGTATATTTTGTACCACGGCGTGACGTCATCTGACATTTCAAATCAATATATCTACCTAAGTATTTGAATGAAAGAAAAAATAAAAAATACATGTTCAATAATTTTTATAAATCTATCTGATGGACATTAAATTATTTTTTAGGATACAACCCAGTTGATGGTTTCCAATTCCAAAGGCAGGAAACTGTTTTAAAATTTTTCCGGTCCTTACCTAAATTCATAAATAGGTACCCATAAAAAAGACCGCATCACTAATGTACAATTTCATATTTTTTCCCATTGCTTGGCGTCGTACACACATGTTTAATAAGCGCCAATTAAAATCAATTATTTAATATCATACCAGGCAATGGAGGGACGTAATGTCCCTTTTATGGCGAACCTTAATAAATACTGATGGCAGGATAAATATAGGGTATTTAGCTAAATTAGAACAAGTAATAAAGTACTTTTTTGACGATTTTTTTCTGTTAATGTAGTAGGTATACATAGTAGTAGCATATGTGTTAGTTTTAGTTATAAGAAAAGCGGTCCTCCACTCATTAGACGCTTCCGTTTTTCTAAGTGACTAGTCCTTTTATCTATAATGGGATAAGTTTTGATGATACCAAGCCGAATTTAATGTCTTACGTTTTGTTCTGTTGTAAGATGGGTGTACCAGATGACCACGTCTCTAATATAATCATTAATTATTCCTAATAATCCGTAAAAAATACACAAACTTATAAATTCAAAATTTTAAAATAAAACAAAATTGAAAAATGAAGAACCCAATGTTAATATTAAATAATTAAACTACATTAAATATTAATAGTAAGCGCTGGCATGCAACTACAGTCACCTCCGCAAAATAGGTGAGTTTCTCCACTCAGACAATGCCTTCAAGAACCCGTTAAAACTGCTACGGGTACTACACAAAAGCGACTCACTCCTTTTTCTAATAACACCGTAGAAATTATCGGTTCTACCATCAGCAAATATTACGCGCTATAAAACCGTAGCTACTCCAACAGAATTCTAAACGCATTGTTGTAGGTACTGGACACGTAGGACGATGTCTTTTGTTTATAGTCGGGTATTATATAATCATTTACACCTTTCTTAAATGCACGTTATCTTCATCTCAAGTAAACTTATGGTATAGCCGCCTCTGCCTATTGCTACTCTTTTTATTAATTTTAGGGGATGTTATATCATCAAATGGCCTTTCCCGGTCTTGGCGAAGCGGAAGGGCGTGTCACTTTTACAGATTGAAAGCCGTCCGTGTTCTTTCACTTGCCTGTGCACCTGGGGCATGTAACTCTTTCGAACTACCAGTGGACCTGGCAGACATCGGTCTTCGTGGATACCGATATGCTGAAATCTATTTGAGGCGCGTGTGGAACACCTCGACCAAGGCCTGATCCTTACCGGATGGCGAGCTGCCCATTGCTCGCCGCTCGCAAGTCCGCACCTACGTTGTCCGGGAGTTCGATGTTGTCTTCCGACCTGCGGCAGCTAGCGGCGTGACAACTTTGCCAGCATCACTGCTTCGCAGAAGGAAGACGGAAGTTAGGGTGCCGTGGCACCTCTCTAGTCACTCCTCAAAGAGGGTAATTACCGCAGCTATTATAGCGTGCCCAGCCTATTGCTACCCTTAAGCACTAAAGATAGTAGCTGATAAAGAATCCTTATACATAGTTTCAACTCTAAGCATTGATGCCACAGTTTCTGTTTTTCAAATTCAAATCATAATAAACGTGTCACCACACTAAATAGGTCAATCAATGACTTTCCTCGCTACTTGCCAATATCCCGAAAAATATAAAGAAAAAATTATAAAATTCAGCCGATTTATTCTGTAAGTCTCATAATAGTATCAATCTCTTACTCTTAGCATTAGTTGGAATGGCAGCTATTGCAGGCTCATTTCATCTAAGTTTTCACTGTTAGATGGGAACAGAATCACACTAGATACTGGTGTCAATGTATTAAAAATTCTCATACCCACCAAACATGTAGAGATAAGATTTTAAAAAAACCTTTCTTTTTTAGAGTGAATAGGAAATCATCAAATGATCTCTCCCGCTCTGGGCAGAGAGGGAGAGCGTGTCAGACTTTTACTGACTAAAAGCCGACCCGTGCTCCTTCACTTTCCTGTGCACCAGGGCCACGTTTTCTCTTTTGACCAGTCCGCCACCCTGGCCCAAGGATAGGTCTTCGTGGACCCGTCACGATGTGCTGACAAATCTCTCTTTGTTATTATTATTTTAAAAAAAAACCTTACAATATCATTTGATACGAACCCGTTTTACATATGCGTCATTTGTAGACCAGAAGACCAATTTTTGTAATTTAAAGCGTTCAAAATCTATTCGCAGTCTCTTCTTAGTGACAACCAAATGTAAATTCAATTTTTTTTTTAAAGATTGACACTAAGATCAGACAGTATACATTCTTAAAATTCTTAACAAATGAATAACACTAGTTTACAAAATTTAACTTTTTGTCTGTTGCCGCGAATTTTGTGGTTGATAATGTTCACTTATGACTTGTTTTCGTCAAATCTACCCTCAAAATTTTTTGAGCAGCTCGAGTTACTTTGTTTTTGATTTTTGTCATTTAAGCGTATATATTAAGCGATAATAGGCATATTTTACTGTGTTAAGATTAGTATCCAAAGTTTTTGCGTCATGAGTAGTTCAAGGAGACGTTGTTTAAACAATCCAGATCATTTTTGTTATATATGCGGGGAATATGTGTTCAACGATTGTAGAAAAGTTATATCAGAGTTGGTGAAAAATACCTATTTTGAGTATTTTGGAATGCTCTTGGATAAAAATGAGAAGTCTTGGGCTCCCAATTGTGTTTGTAAATCGTGTGTGGAATATTTAAGATTGTGGAAAAATGGTAAAAGAAGTGCCTTTAAATTTGGAACACCGACTATTTGGCGAGAACCACGAAATCATCTCGAAGATTGTTATTTTTGTAGCGTAAACGTAAACGGTTTAAATACTAAAAATCGAGCTAAATGGCAGTACCCAAGTACTAGTTGTGTTCAGCGTCCAGTGCAGCGTTCAACTGACTCTTCAGTGCCTAAAAATATATCTGAACCCATGGAACAAGACATCGAAGGACCAAGCTCATCGCAAAATGATGCTGATTTTGAAGGTATGTCAAATGAGCCAAAATGCTTTTCCCAAAATGAGTTAGATGATCTTGTAAGAGATTTAAATCTTTCTAAACAAGCTTCAGAATTGTTAGCATCAAGACTGAAAGAAAAAAATTTGCTTTCCTCAGATACTAAAATAAGTTTTTATCGTGAAAGAGATAAAGAATTACGGCGTTATTTTTCCGAAGAAAACGGTATTACCTTTTGTTCAGATATCAAAAACTTGTTGATAAAAATGGGCTTGAAACAATATGAGCCAAACGACTGGCGTTTATTCATTGACAGCTCAAAACGTAGCCTAAAATGTATTCTATTACATAATGGAAATAAATACGCTGGGGTACCTATTGCCCACAGTACACAGTTAAAGGAAGAATATTGTAACATTTCGCTAGTCTTGAACAAAATAAAATACAATGACCATAAGTGGCAAATTTGTGTCGATTTAAAAATGGTGAACATTCTTCTCGGTCAACAAAGTGGTTACACTAAGTTTCCCTGTTTCATATGTCTTTGGGACAGTAGAGCTAAACAAGAGCATTGGATAAGAAGAAACTGGCCCTTGAGAGAAAGTATGAAGCCTGGAAAGCAAAATATAGTCCAGAATTCATTAGTAGCTCGTGACAAAATTATCCTTCCACCATTACATATAAAACTGGGCATCATGAAACAGTTTGTTAAATCACTAGATAAAGACGGGAACTGCTTTTCTTACATTTGCCAAAAATTTCCTCAGCTCACTATGGAAAAAATAAAAGCCGGTATTTTTGACGGCCCCCAAATTAGACAACTTACGAAAGATACTCAATTTAGAAATTCTATGACTGAGTTACAACTAAAGGCTTGGACAGCTTTCGTCTCTGTGATGCAGAATTTTCTCGGAAATAAAAAATCTGAAAATTATATTGAACTTGTAGAAGACCTTCTGCTACAGTTAAAAAATATGGGGTGCAATATGAGCATAAAACTCCATTTCCTCCATAGTCACCTGGACAGGTTTCCAGAAAATTTAGGAGATATGAGCGAAGAGCAGGGAGAGCGTATGCATCAGGACTTACGTGTCATGGAAGAGCGCTATCAGGGTTTCTGGGATACAAATATGATGTCCGACTATTGTTGGTCGCTAATACGTCATTTTCCAAAGTCTACACATCAGAGAAGAGCTTTAAAACGAAGTTTTTTAGAACTCAATGATTAATTATTTTTTTTAATAAAGTTTTTCTTAGTAAATACATGTTTTTTTCTGTTTTATACCTACATAGCTGAAACTCAGAAACTAGAGCTGATAAAAATCTTTTACTTATATTTTTGAAAATAGCATATCATATGTAGTCAGCAACAGCTAAAATTTCTTTGGCAACAGATGTACTGTAAACTAGTGTAATAACGCACCGGCTATATCCAACTATTCATCCAAAAAACTTTCAGTTATAATAAGCCACAATCACGTGAACATCGTCACTTCAACCGAAAGATGTCCAATGGACATTGGCTGAACGTAGGCCTCCCCCAATCAGGTCATTCTGACAGGCACCCTAATTTACACTATTACTATCAGTTATATAGGAATCATTTTGCAGATTATAGCTAGTCCATTAGTCCATAATATGTTCTAAAAATGTCTGTGTTTACTGTCTAGTTGAATATGTGATTGACATTGAACTGTCAAAATGTAACCCTTTGCTGCGGATAGTGCGTTACGCAATTACCCTGTTGATTCCTAAAAGTAACATTTTACCATAACCACGCGGATCATATTCCACGTCTCAAATATGGAACATTACGCATTACGAAGCGCACAGCCGGTCAATTGAGCGAATTAAGACGCTCTCCTGAGACTAAGCGTGTACATAGTGTCTCTTTGTTTGCGTCGCTTGCTGCCTCAATTAGATATTATGTATTTTTAAATGATTCGGTTCCTCCCTAACTGATTCCGATGAGTTCAAAATGGAGCTAGTTCAGTATAGGTACTGTGTACAGAAATTATTTTTGTTTATCATGAACCCTGCTCTGTGTGAAGCTGCGGGATTATTACGTAACACTTGATCAGTAGCAATAGGTTTAATTTTGACAGTTCAGCCACTTTCACTACTTTGTTTGCTTTGTTGAGCAAACACATTTTTCGAACATATCGAGCAACAGATAATATTATCTTAAGTATTCCGTCTTGTTTCGGTTATTTAATCGGTTTTTTGTTCGGCTTAGTGGTATGACAGACTCAATCAAAGCAGAAGAAAGAAATTTTGCTTGGTTGGTAGTAGAGCTTGTTACAAGTCCGCTCGGCTAGCTACCACCATCTTTTTTATTTTGGTGTGGCACTAGTTAGGGCTTTGTGCCAATTTTAAGTATAATATAGAAATTCTTTGAAAATTTTATTTCACAATAATGCCGGATATCGCCAATGAAATGACAGTTGAAAAAACGGCTGCGTGAACCGTCTACGAGGAAGGTTTGAGGCAAAGTCATGATGTGGCTACTATGCTGCGATATTTCACTGTTCTGTATGAATTATTCACTGAATGCACTTTTTACAACATAAATCACGCGTTTTTATTTAGTAAAAGACACTATAAATAAAATTTAAAAGAAAAATGAAAAATGAGCGTGACACTTATCTTAGCTTTCCCGCCAAAACTCTCCCATCGCCTGCCAAGTTCGAACGTTTCCCTTACCACTATCTTAGTTAAGAATAAGTTGTTACCGTAAGAACAAAATTAATAGCTCTGTTATTGCCATCACACAAGCCCAGTGCAGCTTGGTCATGAAAAAAATTTACACAAAATGAACCGCCTGTCTGGTACTGGTACTATTGGCTTGCATCATCCCACGACTGGGCAAAGGCCTCTCCAGTCATTCTAAATTATACTACAACAGGATAGAAAAATAAAAAATAAAAATATTTGATAGGCGGTTTTATCACCAAACTGAATTAAATAAACCTTTCTTGTTCTGTGCGTTACTTACTCATCATCATCAACCTTTTTATCGTCCCACTGCTGGGCACAGGTCTCCTCTCATGCAAAGAAGGATTGAGCGTAACCACCACGCTTGTTTAATGCAGGTTGGCGATTTCAGACCGAAAGTCCAGGTTTCCTCAAGATCTTTTCCTTCTCCTTAATTACTCGTACACTGATAATAATGAACAATACTCGTATTGTATTTTTAAAACCATTTTTGCGATTACGAAATGAATTTCCCTAAATAATGTGCTTTTGGCTATCCTGTTTCTTCCTGTCGAGCAAACTAACAATTTTAAATACGTGCAATGTGTTTAGGACAATTGCTTGAACATCATAATCTTTTGGGGTAATTCGACAGACAGGGAATTAGCCTTTAAGGCCCAAAAAAAGTGTCTTGGTGCAATAAGCATAATTAAAAATACTGACAGTTGCAAACCACACTATATTAACACAATATTAACACTTCCGTCCATATATATTTTTGAAGTTGTCATGTTCATCAAACATAACCTACTCGTTTTATGGATCACTAGCGGCCGCCAGCGACTTCGTTCGCGTGGAGTTAGTTAGAGTATGCTCCACTCCTATTGGTCGCAGCGTGATGTTATATAGCCTAAAGCCTTCCTGGATTGATGGGCTATAAAACGCAAAAATAATTTTTCAAATCGGACCAGTAGTTCCTGAGATTAGCGCGTTCACACAAACAAATAAACTCTTCAGCTTTATATATTAGTATAGATGAGATACAACTCGCTTACACATAGACGGGTTAACGGCCGGACAGAGGAGGCTTAGTGATATGGCTTTGTTGACATGGCACCCTTGGCTTGCAAAACCCTTAAAACAAAATGCCGGCGGTAGATACTGTTTTGACCACTCGTCAAACGCTTTATACCTACCGTACCGGCACGGACCAGCGTGGGCCGGCGTAGTATACTTGTAATTTGTAAAGAAACCTAGAAAATTTTGAACAGGGATCCAATTGAATAGGACAAACCAACAGTTGAAACTAACGAGGGACCTTCTCCCCTCTTCTTAGATAATTTGTTTAATTTAAAAATACGAAAACATAACAAGGAATCTGTTGATGGACGGCGCTCAATGAATGGGGTGTTAAATTGTACTGTTTGAGACTACAATGGGTACATAATCGTTATAGGGGCTAGATCGATTATGTTTATTATTATAATTGTCAGCGACTTAACATGTCTGTGGAGGTATGAGGATTATAAAGCTTGCGGGAGTAATGATGATGACGTCACGCTGAAGCTGCTGCACGAAGGCTGTGCTGACGTTCATGTTCCAGATCACCAGTGTGGAGATATGAGGAACAGGGAGTAGGTAAAGTTCACTCATCCTCCATAGAAAAGGGAGGATCCTCCGATCAGACGGGTATTATGTATGGCGGGCCCTTGCCCAATGGTTGAAATTGTGAAGTTGTATGTATGCTAATTGCACGGTAAACTCTGATTGCGAGATGTAGAATTCGTGTGACGTCATTATGACGCGTTGTTTCTTTGTGGCGTTTCTAGGTACCGCTATAATGTCTATCACTGTAATACTGTTGTATTACTCAGCCGTAATGTTTATTCTATTTACTTATTTTAGCGTGATAATCGGCGCGATCTGGTAACGTTCGCGGGGCTAACAAGACCAGAGATAGCACAAGACAGGGAGATTTAAAATGAGAAAAAGGAGGCCTTTGCCCAGTAGTAGGACGACAAATACGCTACAAAAAAAAAGCGGCTCGTACTGTGAAACCACCGAACCTATCTAATGTACTCTTTCTGCTATATCTGGCAGCGTATGCTGCATATGCTGATAGTTCAATAATATTGCGTTATTTTTATAGCTAAGCAGCTTCTGATTACAAAAAGACCTCGTATCCAGTCTACTTACTAAAATGTTTCATTACATTATATACATAAGAAAATATATCGGTAAGAAGGGCTTCTTAACAGACGAGGGAAAAAGTAAAATTGAAAGTGTACCTAAAGGAGTTCACGTACGAACATTTATTTTCTTTTAAAAAAAGGTTCACCGTTTCAACCTTTCCATAAAGTTGCAAAAGCGTAATTTATTCTATATTCCCGAGTAAATTAAACAATTAATCAGTTGAATACATGGCCTACCATTTTAAAGTGTAAAGTCACGCAGAGTAGCCATTTAAATGCACGATCAAACACATGATAATAACGTTAGGTTCTGTGACTAAATTCACTTCGTGAACCAAATAAATATTTTACTTTGTTAGGATTTCTACGAAATTTGATATTAGCAGTAGGTAATGTGAAGAGCGTGTCTCAATATTGCGTATTGCTTTGTTTTTTTTTTAAACTTGATATATCTGATCGTCACTCATAGTCTGTTTGATGTACGTGCTATACCTACTGACGTGGGTATAGCACGCAGCAGGTTCTTCAATTTCGTTGTGCGAATTCGAGTACTTTAGAAAACTAATATTTTTAACCTTGAAAGTAGTAGTTGTAATTCAGGAATTTTCAAATTTATTATCTGGTTCTGCTATTGGTTGGTTTTCAAACTTGACGGACGATTAAGTGGAAGATAGGGCCTTTTTTCCGAAGGTGGAAAAATCCTCATGGATGGATATCCTCCGCTCGGGGACGCGGAGGGGTGTGCCGGCCTCTTACTGGCTAAAAAAGCATTCGTCATCTGCCTTTCCGGGGTACAGGGTATGTCCCAATTCTACGGTAAGGGCCTTAGAATATCTAAGATGTAGACTTGTACAGGCCTGAGTACTAATAGGTAGAAATGTCTTCGCTGACGGATTTTGTGAGTAGCCAAAGCATAACATACCCAAGCTTCAGCTACTTACAACGTGTGTAAATGAGGTGGTACCTAGTATGAAGAATTTATTGATTTTAATGACAAGATGCCTTATCTTGCAAACAAAGCCTCCCCCCCCCCTTTTTTTGAGTTGGGAAATCATCAAATGACTTCTCCCGCTCTGAGCGGAGCGGAAGGGTGTGTCAGACTTTTACTGACTAAAACCCACCCGTGTTTCTTCACTGGCCTGTGCGACGGCCAGGGCCGCGGTTTCTTGTTTAACCAACCCGCAACCCTGACCCAGGAGGCATCGGTCTTCGTGGACCCCGTCACGATGTGCTGACATCTCTTTGAGGCGCGCGTGAAACACGACGCGCCGTTGACTTGGGCCTGGTCCTTACCGTGCGGCGAGCTGCCCACTGCTCACCGCCCGCAGGCCCGCGCCTACGGTAGCTGGGAGAACCCCCTTGTTCATAAAAAAAACTGCTTAAAGTTAACTAGTGATTAGCGATTCTTTAACCATACATTTTTGACCTTTTAACGTCACTTAACTTAAATCATCCTTTATGAATAAACACCACAGTGTTTAAGGGGTTTAAACATAATCGATTATTAAAGTTAAGTGACGTGCAAGCGTCTAAAATGTATGTTTAAAAAATCGCTAATCACTAGTTAACTTTAAGCAGCGTTTATGAATAAGGGGGAAAGTGTACATTAGCTTAGATACTCAGTCGCTAAAATAATCAGGAATTAATATGTCCAACTTAATGTATCATAATGGAACGTTGCATAATTACCCAAAACGAAAAATGTAATGTAATGTGCACACTCATACTTTTTTGCTATAATGAATGCTTATTCTTGCTGCATTCCTACAGGCAACAACAAGCATTCGAGATGAAATGAAATGAAATCGTTTATTAAGCAAGTACTTAGGATCACTGATCACTTTTACACGTCATGTTTTTTTTTTTTCTAAATAGATGAAGCCGGCATTTGCTAACTGACTACCTCTGAGAAGAAATAGCCGAAACAAACTCAGGGATCACCGTCTTTTTTCAAGTCCAGACATTAAAAATGAGAATGTTTACAATAATTTACCTTATAGTTACGCATATTGCTTAATAACAATGCTTAACAGAGCGAGCAGCTCAGTCCCAAGCTTTTTTGTCTTCTAAATAATCTGTGATTTTATAATACTCCTTTTTGCAAAGTTTGGTCTTTATATAGTTTTTAAATCGTTTAATGGGTAAGTTTCGAAAGTCGAATACTGTTAGGCGCTGTTCTGATATCTCTAACGACACCAGTACCTACTCTTTACATTACTCATCTACAATCAGCTCACAAACACAGTCCTCAACTTTAAAACTAAGTTCTGACGACTTAGTTACATCTAAGCGTCTTGCCGTTGGTAGAACACAGCCCTCTCTGGAGAGGAAGTGGACTGTAATGTAAGTTCATTTTACAGTAGGTATTTTACTTCTGAGTCTGACTGAAACTTAATAGCACCGATAATTAAGATGACTGTGATGGAAAATCAGAGGTAATGTAATTGTGAATGTACTGCAAACATAAAATACGAATGAACACCTTAAACTTTATCCTTCTTATTAAAAAACGAAATCTAACTTTAATTCTAGCCTTAAACTTTGAACCAATATTCGTATTTCGGACTTTATTTAGATTTTTGCAAAGTTATTAATACGAAAGTGACAACTTAGTACCGACTTAGCTGTAATTTTTATACAGTATGTTACGAAAACCCTGTCCGACCCATAACGATAATAAAGGTTAGGTAAACAAATGACCAAATAAAATATAAAATTTTACATAATCATCATAGTAGCAATACTAATCAATTTTGAAACAATCTTTTTTTTCCGCGAATTTCCCCAAAAATAGGAATTTTTTAAAAAATGACAACACCTTTTTAGGCGGTATACCTGTCGGCTTTCCTTTCATTCTTTTGTTAGATTTTTTATTTCTTTGGCGGCGTGGCGCGTGAGCGTTGTCGGCGACGTAAAAGAAATAATTAGAGATGTACTATTTTTTGCGTAATAACATTTTTTTTGTATCGCTATTAATCGAAATTTGTGTCTGGTTGAATAATCATTTGTTGTAAAAACACAGATTACCCAATGGTAAAAGTACTTTTGTTTGATTATCGATTAATTACTAATAATATTATTATAACACAAGTATTAGTAAACAGAGACGAGAAGGCCTTATGAAACACAATTTTAGTAAAATTTTACAAATATTTTAACAGTCAATATCATCGATATTGAGACAGAAACTGAAATTAAACCTTTGGCATGGTTTTCATTTACAGCGGTGTACATAACTAATTTGAGTTCTGTAAAAGTTCTAAACAATTCCATGCGATGTTGAATCGAGAATGATAATTGAAACTATTATACTAAATCGGTATCGATTGAAAAATCAATATTTTGATTACTTACACATCTCTATTTGCTCAAAGCATGCCGCGAGGCCAGCCGCGTAGGTACCTATTTTATAAAATAAAAATCATTTTTACTTTAAATTATCAGTTGCGCATAAACATTGCTTCCGTGTAGACCTGACTATTCGTGTATTGTGATCATGTCGTTTTCTAACGTAATGTAAAATGCTGATGGAAGGTAGTAGTTCTGCAATTAGTTGTGTTGTGATCAGGTGTTGGACAGCTGCTTATTGATTCATGTGGTGACACGACGGTGTACCACCATATTTTTGTCGACCTGTACCGGGCTGTACGTGAGTACCTCCATTATCAGTTCGGCGAGCAGTGGATTGGTAGGGGTGGACTAACTTTGTGAAACACCGTGCTAATCTCGTGCGAAGGTGCCAGGCCTGTATAGTTCTTAGTGAACGAAATATGGAACAACATCTCCGCCACAGCCATTGTGCTCATCGAATGAAATGATACATTCAGAGAGTCAGACGACCTTCGCACTTAAAAAAAGTTCTTTTCACGAGCTGCCTAAGTATCATTGTTTCTTTCGAGAGTCGATAAACATGGATAAACTACCTATACCTACATGCATGAGGTCAACTGAGGTCATGACCTGTACCTGTGTTGCCATGAAATTACCCATTTATTTTATTTAAATTATTTATTTTTAAGGGGGTATTTTTTTTTTAGTTTGGCCAGGTTATGTAGGCATTAGTAGAATCAGTTATCGATACCTAACAATACCTTCACGGGTCGGACAGGGTTTTCGTAACATACTGTATAAAGAACTGCATTTCTATAACGGTTAGGATCACAATTCAATAACTGTTTAGGTGGCTTAAATCTGGTCTAAACAAAATCCTTATTTTGTAATAAGAGGGCGGGCATAAGTTGTATGTGTCCGGTGTATTATGTATTTTAGTCTGTGATAAATAAAGTATCTTTCTAGTTCCTAATTGTCTCCATGACCCGATGGGTCTGGCGTAATGGCAAATGTTCATTACTTGTCTATGCCCTGATGGTCAGAAATACTCTGTGGCATTATTGTGAAAAGTAAAGGTGCATATGCAAACCGATCTAGGTCACTCTTTGTAAAAAAGGAAACACTTTTGGCTTAAATGAACTAGAACACTTTATTTAATGTTTACAGTTATTTTTACAGTAATTATCG
The DNA here is from genome assembly GCA_037179545.1 of Sesamia inferens. Lineage (NCBI taxonomy): Eukaryota > Metazoa > Arthropoda > Insecta > Lepidoptera > Noctuidae > Sesamia > Sesamia inferens. The sequence continues at coordinate 7,343,959 of CM073929.1, read as the reverse complement.
GGAGTGCAGTACACAAGTGCACAGGATGAAGGATGGAAGACGACTGACTGTGAGTGTGGGCATGGGATGGGTGTATGAGGAGTCGAGGAGTGGTGTGTCAGCACTCTGACGGGAATACAGCATAACCTGCCAGATATGGTAGAAAGAGTACATTAGATAGGTTCGGTGGTTTCACAGTACGCGCCGATTTTTCTTATGGCATATTTGTCGTTCCGCTACTGGGCAAACGCCTCCTTTCTCTAATTTCAAATCTCCCTGTCTTGTGCTATCTCTGGTCCTGTTAGCCCCGCGAATGGTACAGCTGTAATGTCTTTAATAAAACAAAAATCACTGTAATACTGTTGCAGTACTCAGCCGTAATGTTTATTCTATTTAAGTACTTATTTTAGCGGGATAATCGAAGCGATCTGGTAACGTTTAAGAAGCCCTTCTTACCTATATATTTTCTTATGCATATAATGTAATGAAACATTTTAGTAAGTAGACTGGATACGAGGTCTTTTTGTAATCACTTTTAACAGTTTTTTTCTTTTCTTTATAATCCACAGCTATGAAAATTATCAAGAACAGAAGCTGCTTAGCTATAAAAATAACGCAATATTATTGAACTATCTAAAAGAAATCATTTACTACTGATACTGTGTTACGCAATTACTGTGCAGATTTTACTAATTCCACCAAGCAATATTTTTGGCAGAGTTACTTTGCCTTCTTGCATATAAAAAGTGATACCTTCTTCTTTTCAGCCTGCGTCCAATCCATCGAGGTGAACATAACTAACGTTTGGAAGGAAAATATTGGATGGGAGATAAGTTGTTCCTGGGCTATACCTCTTGATGATAGCTTGCAATCAGTGCGACTGTATAAAAATAACCAGCAGTTCCTGATTTCTAGGCCTGAGGTAAGGATGAATTTCATTATCATTAACAGACCAGCTTGACTTGAACTTATTTTTCTTTTTTTTTTAAAGCGATGTTCCTCACAAATTTTATATAAAAATAATTTTAATAAAATTACGAATTTCTCCTGTATCGTGGATGTGTTTACAAACATATAAAGTCACATACACAAACAGCCAGACCGGAACAACTACTTGTAGGTCATACAAATACATATTTGTTCCGTGCGGGAATCGAACCCGCCACACACAGCGCAGCAGTCAATAGCTTAACCACTGCGCTAACCGTGCTGTCAACTGCTGAACACAAAGCTCTTTTTTGTGCCAATCCACCCAAATCCAGGATCGATGGTAGCCATGTCAACACCCCAATTCACCGCTGGTCGACTGTCGCTTAGTCTTTCAGTCCTTGGAAACCACTCGTTCCACTGCTTTATGTTTTACGGGAAGAATAAGTAGGGTACTCCACAGGCAATTGTACCTACATAGGTATATAGACCTCCTTCATTAACAAGGAATACCGAGCTTAGGGCTTGGGTTGGTAACCATGTGGTTGGGATAGTACTTACCTACTTCTTATTCTGTCATAAAGGAGAGGACACAATGATTAGGACCCCCAGGACGAACCTTTTTGAGTGCAGCGGTGGCCCAGTGGTATCGGCTGTGACTAACTAGTTGTAAGGTCGCAGGTTCGAACTCCATCAGGCGCTTTACTTTGTGCACATTATTTATCACCACTGCTGTTAAAACGGTGAAGGAAAACATCGTAATTAAACCGGAGATGTGGATGTTCTAGAGCCAAAAAAACTTCGAAGATATGTGATAAGCAAAAACCTGTACTGGACCCGCATGGTAGACAGCCACTCCGTCTCACTGAAAGGAGGCCTGTGATCCAGGAGTGGGAACATTATAGGCTTGATTCTTTTATGTTATATATGAACCTTTTTGGCGCACCGAGAAGGGCTAACGTTGCGCCAAAAAGTTCGCTTCTACTCAAGATCTTTTGGAGCCTGAAGAGATTATGGTACAAAATATCTTTTCATTTTCCCATGACTGAAGGCGATATAAAGTTATGATAGTTATTATAGAACACGACAGTTTTCCACGAAAAACTAGATGGACTAAATGCATCCACCTAATTAGGAGAACCTAAACATTTAACCAAATCGTAGATAACCAATTAGATGTTCCAAATTCATTAAAAATTTTACTACAAAACGATGTAACCTCGTAATATACCTACGTAGGTACAGGTAGCGTATTATCTCATCCTTCCGGCCCTAAACGGATCAAAATGATTAAAATTTTGTTTGCAAAAGGTCAGCCATCAAACATCCTGTTACTCACTGTTCTAAATTTGGCAGTCCTCTCCTTTTGTTAGATGTTTTTCAATTACAGAGGATTAAAATGTTTCGTGGTAAGCGCGGATAATCTTTGTAAATATGCAGGCAGATTGCTTTACAGTTTGATGGAGGCAACCGTCATATTGTGAGCAGACGTCCAGAAGAAATGATGTCGACAAACTGTGCTATTCCACTAAACGACCTACAGAAGGGCACCTGTGTAATTACCTTAGAGCTGTACCAACCTCAGACAGAAGACATTACGATATCCTGCGAAGTTTCTGGTGAAAGACCTTACTTCAGGATAAAAAGGAAAGACTTGGTTGTTGAGAAATTCGGTAAGACTTTAACAATTATATTTCCCATCGTTCAAATCAAATAAGTTATTTTATTCATATAAACTACACGAACTCATATGAAACATCGGAAAGACAGGGTACATTGTTATCCTGCTAGTAAATTCCTTGTAATAATTCTCGACCACCTCGGGGATGATACCGCGGGCAAAAGCACTAGCTTTTGCCTGTTATACCTTCTAAATTCTAATAATATTATAAACGTAAAAATTTGTATAGATAGATGTATGAATCTTTGGTGCTCTTGATAGAGCAATTTTCAAATTTGGCATACAGGTATGCCACATTGTTTACGCTTGCTAAGTACGACGAATTTGACTATATTGCATTTTATGTATTTTATTATTTTATTTGTAATGTGCGTCATAAATATTTTTCTTTCTCTATAACCAGAATCAACACAAAGCATAGTTTTTATCCCTTTATTTAATGGTACTGAAACTTATGTGGGTATATATAATTATTGTTACTTACCAATATTTTCTTGTAGTGCCACCTACGGACGCTGTAATAACGGTTGGTCCAGTGAATGAAGAGACAGGTCGGGTGACACTTAACTGCAGTGCCGGTGGAGTACCACTTCCCAACTTGTCATGGACTGTTGGTGATCAGAAGGTAGGTATGCATTCAAAAGTAGCCTGTATAGTACTTGTACTATACAGGCTACTTTTGTTGTGCGTCTTTACACACGTTATAGCTTGCAATAACGTGTGTAAAGCGTAACGTTATAGCTTGCAATAACGTGTGTAAAGCGTAACGTTATAGCTTGCAATAACGTGTGTAAAGCGTAACGTTATAGCTTGCAATAACGTGTGTAAAGCGTAACGTTATAGCTTGCAATAACGTGTGTAAAGCGTAACGTTATAGCTTGCTATAACGTGTGTAAAGCGTAACGTTATAGCTTGCTATAACGTGTGTAAAGACGCACAACAAAGCCCGCCACGATTTTGGGGGTTCCGTATAAGTCATAAGACGAAAGGGAACCCTTATAAGATCACTTCGTAGTCGATCTATCTAGAACCTTTTTCTCAGGAACGTTAGCGAGTTGAAATTGAAATTAATATCAAATAGTCTTTTTTTTATAAATTATAAACTAGCGCTTGACCGCAATCCCGCCTGATGGTAAGCAGTGATGCGATCGTTGGTGGTAAAGCGTGCTAGTTTATTAAGAGCCTATTCACTCTAGCCTTGAAGACACTCAAATTGTAGTGTGACGGAAGCACCGCCACCGGCAAATTGTTCCAGTCCCTCGATGTACGCGGTATAAAAGAAGAAGCGAAACGCTTCGTCCGGATCGTAGTAGTGTCAACAACGTAAGGGTGGAAAGTCGCCGTACGATGGGTCGTCCGATGGTGGAACGGAGATGGGGGGATTAAATCATGCAATTCCCTTGCACACTCGCCAGAATGCATCCTATAGACAACCGAAAGGCTGGCTACTCTACACCTGTGCTCCAGGCTTTGGAGACCGTTTCGAGTTAAATTAGGATCGCCAATCAGCCTCTTCGCACGCCTCTCCACTAAATCCAAAGTAACAGGATTGAAATACCTGAATCTAGTTCCTAGTTGACTTAGAATCATGAAATATGCAAGACTAGAGAATAATTATATGGCCTAATAATTATATGGAATAATTATATAACAATGGAGGTCTAGTGATATTAGCGGCTTACAAATTGTAGGTCGTCGGTTCTCCAGTAGGCCATCAGCCGCTTTACTTTGTGTAAACTATTTCATCACCACTGCTCTCAAAACATCGGCTACCGGCAGGAGTTACCACCCACCAGACAAAGTCTTGCCGCCAAGTGATTCGTCGTGTTCCGGCATGATGTCTGATGAAGCCGTACGGAGGACGGGTCTGAGCAATTGTGTTGCGATGTGTGTCGGGTATGATGCGCCCAAATGTTGTGTCGGGAGTTTGGTCGTGGATGATCTCCAGATCAATCTCCTTGTGGCGCAGCATCGTTGGTCGTGTTGTTGAGTTTAACATTGCATCACCTCGCTCAACTGCCGTCTTCCTACCAATTCACTAATTTTTTTTAGTGTATAGGTTAAATAAACTAGCGCGCTTTACCATCAACGATTGCATCACTGGGAAACAATCTTAAATCTCACTGAAAGAAAGGTGAGGAAACATGCATGTTCTTCAATCAAAATTCCGAAGATATGTGACATTTGCCAACACACACTGGACCTGCGCGGTAGAATACTGCCCGCTCCATCTCACGGAGAGGCCTGTGTCCCAGCAGTGTGAACATTATAAGCTAATTATGTTACGTTCTGTATTAATAACATAAACTCTTTCACCAGGTACCCCGTGACTTCTCAGGCGGAGCTTGGAACGCGACGTCCAAGTTGTGGCATGCTTGGTCAGCTCTCTCTTATACGCCATCTACAACAAATGGCGTCGCCGTTTGCACACCAGAGATCAGTAGGTCTAGCGAACTAGTGATGGGACAAGCTGCTCAGTACAACGGAGCGAGGAAAAATGGTAGATATATCATCATATACAAAGTTACTTTTTGAAGTGAAACTTCTTTACGCACGCTTGACTTGGGGAGTAAGCTGGCGAACGTGTGACGTAAGCGTTACGAAAAGTGATCGGGCAAGGCGGAAGTTAAGTGGGGATATAAGCACAGAGGCGCCCGTGGCGTGAGCTACAAGGTCTACAACGAGTTTTTTTTTTTCTATAAAAATAGAAGATCTATGCAAAAATATTAATTTACCAATGAAACCATGAAATAAATTTAAATATTTATAGAAAATTAATATATGTATATGTATATACATGTATATATTGTACACTTACACTTACACTTCAGTCGTGTGGTCATAAGCACACTAGTTTTTGTTTATCCGAAACCTATAGTTTGTTCAGAATAAGCAACTAAATCGATTCCAATAATTTTACACCATGTTATATTTTTTCACAAATACATTAAAAAATTGTTTGCGTTTAACGAGCGCGAAACGTAGCTTACGGTCATCATCGCCCGCGCAACAGCTGACGCCAGAGGTCATGCACCACTTGCCCGCCCGACCGGAGCTTGGGCCATATTTTGTTGAGACAGTGATAGTATAACAGAGAGTAGGATAACAAGCTCATAACTTTGTGGTTTTTCATGTTTTTGAAATTTTGTACATAGATTCTTTACTTAAAAATACTGGACACGTGTTTAGAGTTTCGCATAACCAAAAAATATTGTTGTAGGTATATGTATTTATATTGCTGTTGTATAGATAATCTAGTTGACTTGAAAGTACAGTGTATGACTAGGAAGTAAAGTCGTGGTGGCCTAGTGGTTAAAACACCAGACTCTCAAGTATGAGTGCGCGGGTTCGATTGCAGGTCAGGCAAGTACCAATGCAACTTTTCTAAAGTTATATGTACTTTCTAAGTTTATCTTGGACACCAATGACTGAAGGTGAAGTAAAATCTTGAGGAAATCTGGCCTTTAGTCTGAAATCGCCAACCTGCATTGAGCAAGCGTGGTGATTACGTTCAATCCTTCTCTGTATGAGAGGAGACCTGTGCCCAACAGTGGGACGATAAAAGGGTTGATGGTGATGTTGATCTATTGATACCTTTTTCTCTCCTTATACGCAACCAAACTAGGTAAACCAAATCAGCTATCAAAATGCACAGAATTTGCCGAAGATGGCTCACGTAGTTTACATTAATGAATATCATTATTTTTTTTCTAAAAAGTTAACGTTGTAAAGACGCGGATAGGGGACGCCCGCTTGAGAGCGATATAGGCCTCTCATTTTTGATAATTATGTAGCAATTTCTTGACCCACTCCGCATTAACACTTACCTCAATGAAGTTTTCATGCAGAGGTCACCCACTTTTTTTTTTAATAGAATCACGAGTAAACAAAGTTGAGCTAAGTAGTATTCATAGAACTTTTTATTTAGGGAACCTTTAAACACATTTCACGCCAGTCCCATCATAAACTAATCCTAAGTTACGTTACAAAAACTTACTATTAAACAAACAGATTTTTAAAACTTGATTTGATCATGGTCCGGTTACCACCACTGAAAAATACCGCGCGAATCGCGTAGCACTACTAGTAGAACTACCCGATTCACGGACAATAAACGTTCGTAAAAAAAAGTCGTGTTGGCCTAGTGGTTAAAACACCAGCCTCTCAAGTATGAGTGTGCGGGTTCGATTCCAGGTCAGGCAAGTACCAATGTAACTTTTCTAAGTTATATGTACATTCTAAGTATGTCTTGGACACCAATGACTGATTAAAAGGTGAAGGAAAACATCTTGAGGAAACCTGGACTTTAAGTCTGAAATCGCAAACCCGCATTGAGCAAGCGTGGTGATTATGCTCAATCCTTCTCTGTATGAGAGGAGACCTGTACCCACCCAGCAGTGGGACGATAAAAAGGTTGATGATGATGATGAAACGTTCGCACCGCATCTCGTACCCTCGCCATTACTTCCTTTTCACTAAGCGTTCTTTCGGGTTCTTTTTGCTCGACTCCTCCTTGACTGGGAGTCGAAGCGTGTAGATCGATCAGGTTAAGCTATAGTTGCCACGGTGGGATCGTGGACGGGTGACCATCTTTACAGATCAAGACAGGGAGGCGCAGAAGGAGGCAGGAGGCAGGGAGGCTCGTCTGAAGGCTGAAGATCTAACAATCAGTCTCACCAAGAAGATCTGACAACCAGTCTCATCCAGGGGTATCACATTACCCATTGATTGGGTTGTGGAGGTTTGTCGCCCTGTGACATAATGAAACTCAGCTTCATTCGATTAGACTGGACGCCCACCTGCCCACAGCCCCGACTCACGAATCGATCTTCATTATTATTACTCCATGACAATGCAATACCTCAAACAGCACGAAAAACCATTTTGAACCTTCAGGAACTGCAGTTAGAAACCATTCTTCATCCCCCCTATTCGCCAGACATGCTTGGGAAAACACTAGGCAGATGAGATGTCCAAAAATTGAAACAAATCCTGTTTTTTTTTTCAGGTGGCGTATTCTACACGAGTCTTACAGTAATATCCCTGTTACTATTCAGATGATCAAAACTGGAATCAAAGGCGAAAAACTTAAATAAAACTAAGTACCTAGTTATTTGTTCAATTTTATTTCAGCTGAATATCGTTGTGAACGATTGATTATATTATAGTTTTAAGTTGTAGTTACAACAATTTGGTAATTACTTGAAGGGAGATTTTACATATTAAAATTAGACAAAAAAAGAATTTTGACGTTATAATCCCTACGTCGTCGTTTCCTCAGTACTGAAGATTGCGACGATATGTCTCCAAGTTATGCAGTCTTCTGTATGTAGATCCCGTCTGACTATCATGACGGTTAGGACAGGAAAACTATATTTAATATCTTATTACCATTAATTAGCATGTAGACGCAATCGTGACATTTTTACTATAAATTTCAAAATATCTAATCAATAAAAATTTTAGAAAAACGCTATCTCCTTTTTATCATTGAATTGCGAAATTATTGTAACTTCAACTCAAATGTTTTACAATTATTTTTGGCTCCTTTTAGAGATTCTTAATTGTTTTACATTTTATAATGTAGGTTACCATTTATATTATTTTTCTATTATAATAATTGAAATTCATAATAATTATGCACTTAAAAAACCTACTTATTAAATGAGAGGAAGACCTTTGCCTTTTATATAATAATATTATTATAATTAGAATATGACAAAGATAAACAAATAATGGTAAAAGTCTCCCACAATGAATGTGCACCTCAAAATATTATCTATTATTATAATAAAATTTGTGACTATACAATTGTAAATAAAATTTGGACGTAACACTTTTAAATAGAAGAAAATATTAATTAAATAAAAATCAAGCACCTTACAGGTACTGGAAGAATACATAGACTTGTAAAAAATATAGTGACTAGGTCAAAACGAGAACTTGCTTGCAAAAAAAACTGCACCATTTTTTAGTAAATCTTTAATTATTTTATCATTAAATTATTCTAAACTGGCATTCAAAACGGCATTTTGGCATTTCGGCGTGGAGAATTTTGCAAGCAAGTGTTGTTACTGAAAATATATATTTTTTAAGCGAAGATCTGTTTGGTTTATTAGGAACATAATTTGTAGTTTGTGCGACTTTTCGAATGATAGTTGAGTTTCATAGTAGGTATTTGTTTATAAGTGTTATTTGATTCTTACATTTACTTGTTCTTAAGTAAAGCGAAAAAGCCAGTTGTTATTCGCCCACCTATTTTAATTTTAAAGGAGATAATTATTTCATATACATTTTCTACATTCCTTTAGATTTAGGAATTATCCAAGTCGCTGCGCGCGGTAAGCTAAATGTGAGAGCAGGACAGCTTTAACCTTCTTAGTACTTGCACGTATGACGTATAGAGCGCAGTTCCCTCATTGATAACTGACATTCAAGAGTAATTTGCCTAATTAGAGATAACAATACACGTCTGAGTTACTTAAAAGCGCGTGCGGCTAGTTTTTTCTCAAGTACTCAATGCTAGATTGCTAAGTAATGGGCCGAACCTATTGTCGAATTTCACTGTTACAGAGCGGCCAACGAGAGAACGCGTTTTTGACAGCTGTCACTTGTAGACACTAAATTTGTCTCACTAACAGGTATCAGTAACATTTTCTCTCAACCATTGACGTATGACGACTAATGGACATGCCGTACGCGTATAATCTGCAGTATTTTTTGGTTTGAAAAGAGTGAGAGAGATGGCCTATGCTTTCGGTCTAGCACTATATATTTTCTCATAGATGATTGATGATTTTGAGAGAGATAAATATAGACGAAACTTCGTTTCCTCTCTTTCTTTCAGAATGCCACAATTCTCATCTTTTAGGCATGCTCATTAGTATAAATGTCGATACTTTCAACGACCGGACTGTAGTTAATGTAACTACATTTATGTGGAAATAAATGATATAATTTTGAGCGAATGTGAGCTTTTTCTTTATGGGTGACCTACAAAGAAATTGTCTTGTCAGCAGAGGTAGCAGATTTGGCAATGTGCAACTATTAACTATGATTAGAAGCTTTTCTTTTACTATAGATTCACGATAAACAACTTGAGTTTTCACCAAATGACGAATTAATACAATAATGGAATTATGAATGAGTGATAAATCACGACCATATGTCCTAACAATGATTATTATCACAGTGCCCTTCATTCTTTGTCATAGTAAATTCACTATAGCCGACATTGTATTGAATTTATTTTTTTATAAGGTCCACTTTGACACTTATAGCAGTGTTCGTGAACTCAGATAATTTATATTCCATTGTCACCCAATCAGTTCTCTACTTTAGCGACATGTATTCGAATATAATAAGTTAATAAGTAATATATTAATTATAATAACATAATAAGTTGAATTTCGTACGATCATTTGTAACACAAATATCCCAATATTTTAGCTTGCAATGGCATTTGAAGTTTGTTAAGTATGACATTCAGTTTGGTATTTTAAAACTTGAAAAAAAAGATTATGTCGAAATCTCAATATAGTCAGTTTTAATATAGCGATCTATAGAAAGTCACCCCAGAAGACTTCGAGTCGATACTTTCGATATTGTGGCGTTCCAATGGAATGGCGCTGTTGGTAAATAACTGCGCAATAGTTTTGTGAAAGTCACTTGTATGCAAAAACAAAGATGGCAGCGTTAGTTCAAATTTTGACCGCGCGCCACAATAATCTTATAGAAAAATATACATAGTTATTATTGGTATAGTTAGAAATATCGCAGTTTAGCCAAAATTCAGCATTTATACTGGTAAGGCGGACCCCAGACTCCAAGGCTAAAAAAGGATGCGACTGGGATTAACGCTGAGATGATGATGATTATTGGCATAGTTAGAAATGAAATAAAATGTTATAATAATGTTTGCAATTGTAGCGAAAACTACTTTTATGCGTAGAAATTAAAATATTTTTTTCATTAACTCATTTTTCGCGAAAATGTCACAAAAGCAGATTGAGTTATTGAGCTAATAAATTTTCCGAACCTATGAAGCCATGTGTTAGATGGTGCAGCATGTAAGTTGGCAAGAGAATATGTAGTGGGGGAAGTTGGCGCACGCACAATTTTTTTATTTTTTATTTAATTATTATAAACTAGCGCTTGACCGCAATCCCGCCTGATGGTAAGCAGTGATGCGATCGTTGATGGTAAAGCGCGCTAGTTTATTAAGAGCCTATTCACTCAGAAAACTGAGCGAATAGGAAGGAAGACGGCAGTTGAGCGAGGTGATGCAATGTTAAACCCAACAACACTACCAATGATGCTGCGCCAAAGGGAGATTGATCTGAAGACCCTCCACGACCAAACTCCCAACACAACAACATTAGGCGCATCGTACCCGGCACACATCGCAACAGAACAGCTCAGACCCGTCCTCCACCAGACATCATGGCGGAACACGACAAATCGATTGCCGGCAAGGCTTTGTCTGGTGGGTGGTAAATTCTGCCGGCGGCCGATGTTATGGCCTACCACCGTACCACCGCATTTCATACATTTTTACATGCGCGAACTTCCCCGACTACAAAATCTCATGCCAACTTGTGCCGTACCGTCTACCAATATCCCTTAAAATGATCCAGCTTGTGATGATGTAATATATCTGACTAGCGGCCGCGCGCGTTGTTGTGGCATACAGCTTTGTCTTCCTGGATTATTGGGCTATCCAACGGAAAAAGAATTTTTCAAATCCAGCCAGTAGTTCCTGAGATTAGCGCGTTAAATAAACTGTTCGGCTTTATTTAATAGAATAGATAATAATCATTGAAGTGTGTAGGCTTGTCAAGCTCAGTTGGTTGTTAGCCTATTATACGAGCTTATGTGATTTAGTGTTTTCTTGATATAATCCTGAACAGATTAATACTGTGATACGGAGTTAGGGAGCTGGTTGTCCCCAACAAAACGATCTTAATCTTTTGTGTTGATTTCTTTCACGACTTCTTTGTCGCGTCTCTGCCTAATATTGACTATAGTGAACTTACTTCGGCATTCAAACACAATGGTGTTTCTCAGTCGCCCCGCCTAGCGAGAGAATACAAAAGTACCTACCTACGTACGAAGTTACAATGGAGGCCAAGATAAGACACTACATACAATTTATTTATTATTCAATCAAATAATTCGCGAAAAAACGTCGGTATTTGAGTCTCTTTGCGCACAATCTTTTGGATATAATTCTGAGAAAAAAAAAATGATTAACTTAATCTTTCACCCGAAGTACGCACGACTACACATCAAGCTAATACATAACCAGTATATGCTGATTTCCGATTGTACGACGAATTTATACGAGTATAATGCGAGGTCAGCTAAACCTACTGGAGTTTCTTGCCGGCTCTTCTTCAAGGAGCACAGAAGTAATTGATCATTCTTGTTATAATTTTATACCAAAATATTTCTGTAAGACTAGTAGCGCATCTTTAATTTATTCATGTAGTGTTTGGATCCACCCGTGGGTGTCGTAAGAGGAGACTACGAGAACTCTCACCAGCAAGAGGGCAGCAGCGCTCCTCCTGTGGAATATTAAATTACTGCGATCTCCAACCCGCCTGCCAAGCTTAGGGATTAAGGCAACCCCCCAAAAAGCAAAGAAATCCTTGGGAAAGGCCTTATCCCCGCAGTGGACCTCTATCGGCCGAAGAAGAATGTTTGGACGTGTCAAATAAAGTATCAGTCGTTAACTGAAAGTGGGTGTATTAATAGTTCTGACTGTTGTGGTTTCCATCGTTGCAAAAAGAGGAAGACCCCAAACAACTTGGATGAAAATGTCCAAAGGGACATGAAGGCTCCGCGAACAAGACGTTCAAGAGAAAAGTAAATGGCATGATTAAAAAGGCGACCCACGTAACGGGACGAGGCAAGGCAGAAGAAGGAAAATAATTTGAAATGAGCTGGAAACATTTATTAGCTTGATATGTAGCCGAGTGTGCAACTGTACCTACGATTGTTTTATAAATTAAAAAATAAAACAGCCAGCTATCCTTAAAAGCTTAGGCCCAAATTGATATTAATATACATTGTGAGATTATAAGCCGTACCTACTAAGAAATTATATACAAAACACTGTGCACTAATAAAACAGAGCTATGTACCATAAAATCATAACTGGAATGTATAAATCATATCAACAGGTGGATATACTAGAGTAAATATACACAATATATACATACTTATACATCAACAAAATTATTCTATAATAAATGCATTATAAATCTGGCACAGAATATAATATTAAATACATTTAAATTCTTAACTAGTAATATAATTAAACTACTCTCACTTGGCCTGGAATGTTTTGTGCGAAAGGAGTCGAATTATTATCGATCATTATTTTAAAGAGTTATTTTGGTACACTATTAATAATTATAATTACTAAACATTTTTTTAAGTGTCGATATATTAACACGTTCGCTGCAAAATCACAATATTAAAAATACAAGAAACAATGTTAGATCGTTTTAGTTACCGCTTTGAAGTCTTACCGCCAAGCGATTCGTCGTGTTCCAGCATGATGTCTGGTGAAGCCGCACGGAGGACAGGTCTGAGCAGTTCTGTTGCGATGTGTGCCGTGTACGATGCGCCTAATGTTGTTTTATCGGGAGTTTAGTCGTGGAAGGTCTCCAGATCAATCTCCCTCTGACGCAGCATCGTGGGTCGTGTTGTTGGGTTTAAAATTGCATCACCTCGCTCAACTGCCGCCTTCCTTCCTATTCACTCAGTTTTTTTAGTGAATAGGCTCTTAATAAACTAGCGCGTTTTACCATCAACGATTGCATCAGTGCTTACCATCAGGCGGGATTGCGGTCAAGCACTAGTTTATAATTAGGTATAAAAATACGTCTCCGAAAGCACGTCAAGCCGTTAGGCCAGGCTTACATTCGTGGACCTTTGACAGTTTTACACGTCTTCAGAATTAACTAGGTTGTGGAGGTCAGATGACAGTAGCTTCAGTAAAATGCTGGTTTACATCTGCATCCGATTGCACTAAAAGTCGAATCAAAAAGGCCAGCCATAACCTGGCTTTTTAGAAATTTTATTTTTACCTTACCAACATCACAATCTTGATGAAAAACGTGAATATAACCCGAAAAGTTCAACCCTGTGATGTTTCCCTGTGTTTTTATCGTAGTTGTGTAAATTACACACAAAAAAAAAATATGATTTAGTCATGTTTTACAGCCAACGTGTTAAATAATAATCTTTTTACAGACAAAGGTAATGATTCTTCTTCACTTTAACGTCAGAATAAAACGTTTTTGACAGCACGTTGTATTCCGTCAAATCATTATTATTACTACATTTTTTTTTGTCCCAAATATTTGGGGACAGTAATATTCCAATAGTATCAATTGTACATTTCATACCCGATAATTAATGTTTTCATAGATTAATACAATCAACTTTATGTCATAAATTCATAACTAGCACATTTCAACACATCTATGAATCATATTGACTAGAAGTAAATACTAAAATCTATAAAAGTATTATTTGGCTAATTGTAAGATCTTCTTAATTAATGATCAGTGACTGATTAACCATACATTTATGACGTTTGAACGTCATTTGACTTTAATCGTCGTTTATGAATAAACCTCTTATTCAACAAGTGACACTATTATACAGATCACACTTAAATTCAATTTAATAGAACATCTTTTTTTTTTCAGGACAAAAACTGATATTATTACTACATTTGTATATCTGCATGGCCGAATGTGTTTTCGATATACTAAAAGCACACTTGAAAACATATTATTAAATTATCAATATTTTATATATTGATAGAGCAATGAAATCTTTTTTAAGTAATTATAAGGGCTGGTACGGAGTTGACGAAGCGCTTTTCCTTTAAAAAAAACGCAAAAAGCTAAATTGCGTAGTAAAAGTTTTAAGGACATTCTGGGCTTGTCCGCACATGTGTAATTACTACCAAAGTCTGTACCAGCCCTAAAATGACTATATTTTCTATAATATAATATAAAGTATCATCTTAGAAAAATACTAAACATTTTAAGCATTTACGTTTTAGTGTATGGAAAAGGAATAACCAATTTATAATTTTGATTTATTTAAATGCAAAATTTTGTGCGAATCTCCTTTGAATTAAGTTGTTAGAATCCCGAATCGGAATCGCAATTTATGGATCTTGAAGTACCTCACGATATCATTTGAAAGCTTTATTTGAAGAAGCAGATACATTTTTTTTTCTTTGACAACTGAGTCAATGTGGAATATACTGCCAAAGCAGATACATTATTTTGTGGCAAATTCCAAGAACTGTTGTCTTTTGTTAGAATCACCGGTCATACGAGGGTATCATATCTACTAGAAGCACGTATTAGCTACTACATACTTTTTGTTACAGAATAATTTAAGAGACTAGCGGCAGGGTAGCCTACCAAATTCAATGTTTCTTACATTTTTATGCAATTTGCAGGTCAGTGGTCCCGATTCCCTCATTCACAAACTAAACCAAATTTATTGAACCCGCAACCCTGACCCAGGAGCATCGGTCCTCGTGGACCCCGTCACTTAGTGCTGACATTTGACATTTATTTTGATCACGTCACTTTGAGGGGCGCGTGAAACACGTTGCGCTGACGACCCGGGCCTGGGCCGCGACCGGGCGGCGAGCTGCCCACTGCTCACCGCCCGGTAAGGACCAGGAAAGCAAGCCCAAGTATTCATTACCTTCACTTTATATATATCCTCATTTTATGATTTTATTATGTATTATAAAGCACTTTTTTACTATGGAAATTAAAAGAATATCTATGCACTATGATTGGAGATGGAATGACACAATTGGTGCCTGGAATGACACAATTGGTGTCTGGAATGACACAATTGGTGTCTGGAGATGAAAGGCGTCGCCGAGACCGGCCAGAAAGAGATGACGAGAAAAAGATTTTTTGTATCATTTGGACTCTCCTCCTTTGCCCAGTAGTGGAACAGTAAGTAATAATATTATAGCTCATTTTGATCTATGTTATAATTTAATTCCACCATTTCCTTTGTAAATATACTTTAAGATCCATAAATACCATTTCAGAACAATGTCAATATACATACTCGTAGTACAACCTCATTAGATGATACCTCTGCTTAAGGTGCTGTCTGCAGCCAAGCCCTGAGCCCCCGAGCCCTCTCAGCCACTCCACCGTCTGAGTTATCTTGTATTACTGGTTCCGGCTGGAATAGGAAACGAACTAGTTTAAAGGGTATTTATTTTAGTGCAAAATTAACTATAACACTACAACAAATACATGATAGAAAAACTCGTTGACTGTGGAATAAATAAAATGAAGAGTTTTTAAGCTACTTGATTCCTGACAGAATAGACCACCGATTTGAGATCTACTCATATTTGAGCTGTTCATTCCTCGAAAGAGCATTCCAGAAACTACATCGAGGGACTGGAAGAATTTGCCAGCGGCGGAGTTCCCGTCTGACTTTTTTTAATAATTATAAACTAGTGCTTGACCACAATCCCGCCTGATGGTGAATAGGAAGGAAGACGGCAGTTGACCGAGGTGATGCAATGTGCAACCCAACAACACGACCAAGGGAGATTGATTTGAAGACCCTCCACGACCAAACTCCCGAAATAACAACATTTGGCGCATCGTACCCGGCGGCACGTCTCAATTCCATAAGTCATCACTGGCAACACACACTGGTCGAAGACTTTTGTCTTGAGACACTGCGGTATTTCGGACGAGAAGATTCTACGTAGCTTCCCGAAAGCAGCCCAGCCGAGTTGGATTCGACGATTGACCTCTTTCTCGAAGTTGGACCTTCCTAACTGGATAGTTTGTCCCAGGTACACGTAGCTGTCAACAACTTCGAGAACAGAGTCTCCAATCTTTACAGGAGTCGGTACAACATGGGCATTAGACATGACTTTCGTCTTGCCCATGTTCATTTTAAGACCGACTCGCTTGGAGGCCCTCCTGAGGTCTTCGAGCATTGTACTCAGGTCCTTCGCGGTCTCAGCCATGACTACGATATCATCAGCAAACCGAAGGTGTGTCATGTACTCGCCATTGATGTTGATGCCCAGTCCTTTCCAGTCCAGAACCTTGAAGACATCCTCCAATGCAGCGGAATGACTGCGGAGCGGAGTGATGACTTATGGAATTGAGACGTGGTCGCTAACAATGGGCCTTATAAGAAGGCTCAAGGTCGCTCAAAGGGCAATGGAGAGGGCTATGCTTGGGGTTTCACTGCGCGATCGAATCAGGAATGAGGAGATCCGCAGAAGAACGAGAGTAACAGACATAGCCCGAAGAATTGCAACACTGAAGGGGCAATGGGCTGGACACATTGCCCGTAGGACCGATGCCCGACGGGGCCGACGGGTTCTCGAGTGGCGACCACGCACCGGAAGACGTAGCGTGGGTAGGCCCCCGACAAGGTGGACCGACGACCTGGTGAAGGTCGCGGGAAACCGCTGGATGCGGGAGGCGTAAGACCGGTCGTCGTGGAGAACCTTGGGGGAGGCCTATGTCCAGCAGTGGACGTCTTTCGGCTGAAATGATGATGATGATGATGATGACCCGGCGGCACAAATCGCAACACAACTGCTCAGACCCGTCCTCCATACGGCTTCACCGGACATCACGCCGGAACACGACAATTGGCTTGTATCCTAAAAAATAATTTAATGTCCGTCAGATAGCTTCATAAAAAATATTGAACACGTATTTTTTATTTTTTCTTTTATTCAAATACTTATTGATACTGATTTGAAATGTCGCATGACGTCACGCCATGGTGCAAAATACAGAACGGCGTGACGTAATTAGCCCCCACTCTGTAACTTTAATACGCTATATCTCAGTAATATTTGGTAATTATGACAAAATAAAAAATACGGGTCTTAATTTTTTTTATTATCTGTAAGACGGACTAATTATTTTTTTGATTTTCATACCTTGGATACATCCCTATTTAAGGCCTCTGCCTCGAATCTTGCGGGCAGCGGGGAGGTGGCGGCCAGCGAGCGGTGTACATCTCGCGCTCGAATTTTGCGGGTAGCGGGCGGGCAGGGAGCGGTAACCGAGCGTTAAGAATAAATTTGAATCAAAAAGATGTTGCCGCCATTGTTCAGACATTTCTTTCGCGAATAAAAATAAATATCTCGTCGACACAATCGTGAACACAACACTACGCGGCTATAGCGACGCGCCATCTACCCGCTACTTTCTAGAAAGGGTCTTCGATGCCCGCCCGGCTCCCGCGGCGCTGCCGCCGCCGCCCCGCTGCCCGCAAGATTCGAGGCAGCGGTCTTAGTGTCTCTAAAGCTATATTGAATAGGCTTTTATTAAACTAGCGCACTTTACCACCAACGATTGCATCACTGTTTAACATCAGGCGGGATTGCGGTCAAGCACTAGTTTAAAATTATAAAAAAAAAACTAATCTGCATGGCCTATGCCTGGAGAAGACTTGTTTTGGATGGTAAATCATCAGATCACTACTTCAGCAGAAGCTCGCGTCAGACTAAGACCCACCCATCTTCCTACATTTGCCTAAGTCAGACTTTACCGATGTTTCTTCTCAGAGAAATCGGAGAGGGAACAAAGGAGTCAATCATTTTTAGGGTTTAGTGTGGTTACCATGAGTTTTCATTACGAAGACTCGATCATCGATATCGACCACGTGACTCATCGATTGGTCCGCTTCAAGGTTGTAAAAACTCTCAACCAATGAGAGCGCCAAACGCGGTCGATGCGTATCGAGTCACGTAATGAAAACTCATGATAGCCATACTGTATGCAAAGGGTTAAAAGGTAGGGTCTTTTTTTTTTAATAATTATAAACTAGCGCTTGACCGCAATCCCGCCTGATGGTAAGCAGTAATGCGATCGTTGATGGTAAAGCGCGCTAGTTTATTAAGAGCCTATTCACTCAGAAAAACTGAGCGAATAGGAACGAAGACGGCAGTTGAGCGAGGTGATGCAATGTTAAACCCAACAACACGACCAACGATGCTGCACCCAAGGGAGATTGATCTGAAGACCCTCCACGACCAAACTCCTAACACAACAACATTAGGCGCATCGTACCCGGCACACATCGCAACACAACTGCTCAGACCCGTCCTCCGTACGACTTCACCAGACATCATGTCGGAACACAACAAATCGCTTGGCGGCAAGACTTTGTCTGGTGGGTGGTAACTTCTGCCGGCAGCCGATGTTATGGCCTACCACCTAGAGCCTCCCTATTACTAATACGTCACCATATGTTTGTCTCCGGACTATATCTAAAGACTTGTGATAGCTAGACAAATTAAATATTCACAGATGGTGTATTTCTTTTACTACACTACTTAAAATCAGAAAAAAATAAACGATTATTGGCACTTTGTTGGTTTTTTTTTTGCTTCTTTCAAGTTTACAGAAATTAATTTAATTTATCATACCAGGGTGTCATAACGAGCATTCCGAACGTTGGATAAACATGGCTGTGGAGGAAAGGAGAGCATGAATGAGGATATAAAAGAAATAAGGTAGGATAATGCAATAATAGGGAGGAGGAAGGCAGCATTTAAGAAACTTACAATGAGCAAAAATTAAGTGTCTTCAAGGCTAGAGTGAATAGGCTCTTAATAAGAATAATAATAATTTATTTCGGACAGTAGGTATCCATATTCGGTTAGTACTATAAACTAGTGCACTTTACCATCAAGGATTGCATCACTGCTTAAAATTAGGCAGGATTGGGCTCAAGCACTAGTTTATAATATTTAATAAAAACCTTGCTAAAGACTGGAGCATTGCTTTAAAACTAGTTTCAATCAATCAAATGACTTCATAGTTTGAAGCCATTTGATTGGTTGAAACTAATGCTGGAGTTTTGAATGTTCTGTAATACGGACCTTAGTGAACAGTACTTACAGCTGATAATGTCATGCGTGTTTGTGACGTTGTGGCCGCATTGCAGGAACTAGTTTCCGGTGAAGCTGTAAATTAAAAAAAAATATATATATATACACTTTCATTTTTGCTGTGTCCATAATACTTAACCCATAGATTTTTAACAGTTACTGCCAAAATAAAAATAGTCTAAGTGAGCACTTTGGGGATATTTTTTTCTATAGTATCCGCAGAAGAACGAGAGTAACCGACATAACCCGAAGATTGCAACACTTAAGTAGCAGTGCGCGTAGAACCGATGCCCGATGGGGCCGACGGGTTCTCCAGTGGCGACCACGCACCAGAAGACGCAGCGTGGGTAGGCCCCCAACAAGGTGGACCGACGACTAGTCCCCTAATCGGCTAAGACCGAACGGACCAATGGGCGGGCCGAACGATCCCAACTGATCCCAACTAGTCGCAATCATTTGACAAAAATGTGTTCGCCGATTAGGGGGCTGGTCAAGGTTGCGGGATACCTGTCGTCGTGGAGATCCTATGTCTAGCAGTGGATCTCTTTCGGCTGAAATGATGATAATGATTCCCAAATTAGGTCTATATAGGTACCATCTGTCACGAATCTGAGACAGTTATTGTAAAGATTTTTATTTAAACATGTAATAATATAAAACTATTAAATTAAGCGTCCAATTTCGTACTAAGTATTCATTTAACTAGGTACTTATAATTAAATAAGACAAAATTTTACGTGTCCTCTCACTGAAATAAAGCGTCCAATATCGCAATATACTGTCAATACCTAATGTAAACAAACAAACACGGCGTCTCGAGCACAGAGCAATTACACGTAAAGCGTCATAGGATTGCACCTACCACCGACACACTGACCTGTGACCGTGACCTAAATTTCGAGTAATTTCGACAAGAAAGCGACTTAATAAACGAAACTAGATTTATCTCTTTCGCACAAACCAATTTTTGCATTAAAATGAGTGCAAAGAAACGGGACAGTAGCGAGTTGGCAACGCGTGATGCATAATGTAGGTACCAACGCGTGGTACCCAACCTGCGGCCCGGAGGGCCGTTTTTGTTGGCCAAGTACCTAAACTAGCTGCTCCTCAATTTTGACTACTTATTAATAAATTTCTTTTGAATGAACAGGTTGATAATTAGTACAATTAATTAAATATTTCGCGTTCGCTTCTCTCGGGCCTTCTATTTCTTTAACCATAATCTTTTTCCTGTTCACTAAAAGCAAGAGCATCAGAAAATAGAGCGCGATTAAATCATGCGACCATGCATCACAAGAACGCGCGATAGCAAAAACTAGGATCATCAAGGGAACATCAAGAGTCAAGGCCGAAATATGTTTGCGGCCCCATAAAAAGACCGGTTGGTCACCGCTGGATGCGGCGGTCATCACCTGTAAGCGCTTCCTTACGAACATGTACATCATGTAGAAAATGTGAATAATGAAAAATAATTTAATTATTCACATTTTCTTGTTGTTGTTGTTGTTGTTGTTGAGGTAATATATTGTTTAATATATTGTCGTATTGTCGTCACCACTTTGTAAGATGAACCTAAACTAAAGATGCATGCAAAATATTCAAATAACTACCAGTATGAGGTCGTCTAGCATCCAGCGCTCGCCATATATCTCTGACGTCAGCATGGAGAGCCCTCAGTGACCGTAGTACGGCACCCCCTGCTTCCGCTGGCGCCGCCCCACTGCCTGATGACGCCTCGCTATTCGTAGCCTCCTGGTATTCAAATAAATATTAGACTAAGGAAAATCGTTAGAAGTTAAAAAATAGTCGCTTCGTCCGGATCGTAGTGGTGTTAACAATATAAGGGTGGAAACCTGCCGTACGACGGGTCGTCCGATGGTGGAACGGAGATGGGGAAATTAAATCATGCAATCCCCTAGCACACTTTCCATAATGCACCGAACACCGAAAGCCTGGCTACTCTACGCCTGTGCTCCAGGCTTTAGAGACCGTTTCGAGTACATAGTCTATAGACAGTATACGCAATTTTAGACATGGCGACCAAAAATACGTCAATTTACGTCAGGAGCGGACTAACTTGACAGGTCTAAGCCAGGGAACGGCGCTTCGACTCGTAGTCCGTTAAGTCGGAACTTCCGATTATTATAATAATCGGAAGTTCCGACTTAACGGACTACGAGTCGAAGTAATCGTACATTCGGTTCCGGCTTCGGTTCCGATACTTTTAAATCGGAGGTTATTAAAGCATACTATAGCAGCAGCGGCCTGCCGACTGTTATGAAAAGCAGGGTAATTGCATAACGCACTATCAGTAGCAAGGGAATTCACTGACTCCTCCTGCGTGTACTCTATCGTGCATTCTTCGCTAGTTTTGCAGTCCTACTTGGGACTCATTAACTTAAATTTTATTTCGTGGTGCTTGGCAATCTGGGCTTCTCCCAGTTGCAATAATGTCCCTTTGTGCCGATTGGCCTAGTTCTGTTCTGTCTCCTGCTTGTTATGGAGGGAAGTGGAAAAAATATATTTTTTCTTACTCCTCCGCTATTCTTTTCTAATTAATTTCGTTGCGGGACCCAAGACAGTTGAATCGTTTCTCCGGGACTCATCGAGCTTCATTGCTCGGCGTTTTTCTGGCGGTCTCCACTGTTGATTCTGGCTTTCAGGCGTTGCAATGGGTGGGAAAAAGTGTGGCGGGTTTTGTCCCAAAAAAAAGTCCACACATTTGATTAAATATGTTTCAAAGCTTTTGTTCATTTAATGTCATATAATATGCTACTTTGGGTTTCAATTAACTTCATTTAATTTCTTGTTTATTTAGAAATATGCCAATTTTCTTTTCACTGTTTGTGTTTAACTATACAATAAAAAAAATAAATGAAAAAATTGACTGAATAATGTTTTTTTTTGTGTTTAAATAAAAAATCTCTCTCCTACCACCACCTCTGACCCCGCCTCCGCCACCGGTTCCGACTCCGATAGATCAAATTTAAAAACTCCGACTCCGGTTCCAATATAACTACCTCCCTAGTCTAAACTAACATTTTATCTTATGTCATTTTCTTAATGAAATAGATAGGAAAAGATTCACTGAATTTAAATTTAGTTGTGTTTATGAATAAGGGAGTCGCGCCAGTAGCTAATTCAACAAAACGACCACAGTTCCACAAAAAAAAACAATAAGCCAAAAAATGAACAAGAGACGACCAAAAGCAAATAAAATACAATACTACAGCGAAGGAAAGAAAGAAAATTAACCCTATCTTTAAAGAAATAAAGCCGAAAATTGCTTGAAGCAAACCCAGGCAAAAGATATAGAAAAGCACTTTGTGAAGAACAAAAGAAAGTTGGCATGAAACAAAGCTGAAAATTGCTGTAAACAAAAAAGATGGAGCAACAGATATGCGAAAATATAACAAATGAAAGAAAAAGTACCACATGAAGAACCAAATAAGGTATGAATTAGTTCGTCAGCAGAACCTGTATGTCTGGTGGGGGGTGTGAGTCGGCCAGGCGACGCAGTGCTCGTTCGATGTGTCGCAACCTTATCTCCTTTTCACCCAGAAGCGCCCGCGCCCGGTGTAGAGCCACCTCAAGTTCTGTTACTTCTCGTTCCTCCTGTTTTCATACAGGTATAGAATAAACAGATATTTGCCAACGTTACCGCAGAAAACCTCAAATTGATTTTGAATACATGTCGGGCGGAGCCAAGAAATACCCCACAGGTTAAAGGAAGGCTCTCGATTTCGCGTGTACATGCGGTATATCCGACTATCGACTATCTGCTTTTTTTTTGCCGATTTATTGATCATCATCAACCTTTATAACGCTGGACACAGCTCTCCTCTTACAGAGAAGTATTGAGCGTAATGACCACGCTTGCTCAATGCGGGATGGATTAGTTGATATAATTTCGTTATGTTACGATATACTTTCATTCTTTCTTTCTTTTATGTGTTCGCATGGTTTGTGCATTTAGCCAATGTCACGTAATGAATTGTTCATGTCGAAAAAGACGGCCGCGTGACCCGTCTTACGATGGAGATTTGAGACAAAGTCATGATGTGGCCACTATGCTGCGATATTTCACTCTATGATTCACATATTGATACAGTTCTTTACTAAATGTAGTTTATACTACATAAATCACACACTTTTATTTAGTATACAACACTATACATAATTTTAAGTCCGATGAAAAATGAACGTGACACTCAGCTTGACTTTCCCGCCAAAACTCTACTTTCTAACTTCTACTTTTTTCTTTTCTACTTTTTAACTTTCATTGGTGTCCAAATATACTTAAAAAGTACATATAACTTTATAAAAGTTACATTGGTACTTGCCTGACTTGGAATCGAACCCGCACACTCATACTTGAGAGGCTGGTGTTTTAACCACTAGGCCACCACGACTTTCTAAGTACATCTTGGACACCGATGACTGATTACAAGGTGAAGGAAAATATATTGAGGAAACCTGGACTTTGAAGTCTGAAATCGCCAATTGAGCAAGCGTGGTGATTACGCTCAATCCTTCTCTGTATGAGAGGAGACAGCCCAGCAGTGGGACGATAAAAAGGGTTGATGATGGTGATATACTTCTCCTTGTGAAAAATAGTAGTGTGATTTTTTTTTTTGTCATTTATTTATAAAACTTACCGAAGGAGCTCTGTGTGGCGACAACGACGCTCTCGTCTCTAGAAGCGCCGCTTTCCTTCGTTTCAACACAGCTCGCGCACGTCTCATGCCTTCTCTCTCTACGAGCGCCCGATGACGCACGAACTCAAGTTCGGGTGTATCGGCTGTCGCTACTGGACCTGGAAAATGTAAAGCGTATTATATCAAGCGTAATATCAATAAACTGGTAAAAAGTTTTTTATGTGTGAGAAACTGGCCAGTTACAATTTATTTAAAAAAAAATATTATTTATAATATTTTTTTTAAATAAATTGCTTTTTCAGTTTGACTGGCTACTTGGTTTAAATTCCTTTAGTAAACTAAAGAAGTATTAACGCTGAATGGTATACTACCTAATGCTTGACAGAAGTTTTCTCTGTTGTAGGCAACAAGCGACCAAACACAGGGCTCCGTGGGTTAAGATACTATTTAGTTTATTTGAAATTTTCATTTTATTTTTTATTTTTGGTGCCAGACTTTTTTCTACGGTTTAAGATTATTCCTATGAACCAGCATTGTTCATGTTTTCATTTATTGTCATATTATCAGCACCACTCTGTATAAAGAAAACATATCTTACCTAATTCAGAAAACGGGTATCGGAGACTGTAAGCCGGCTGACACGCTAAATCCGGGAACTGATCTTCTAAATCATCTAATTTTCTCAACTGCTGCCGAAGAGATTCCAATGGACTCGACCAGCCCTCGCCACGTCTGATAAACAAAGAAATTAATCTTAGATCTCTATGCGATACTTTCTATTTTTCTCCTCTTGTGAGAAATGAATTCCTCGTACTTATCAATGAAACTTGAATACCTACAGTACACACATATCAAATATCTTCAAAACTAAGCATTTTTACGCCACATATTCTAGGACTTATTGTATTATTTTTACTTACAAAATATAGGTAACCTTAGAGTTATGGGACATAAAAAACGCGTTGTATAGAAAAATTACAAATATTTCTTGCAAAAACTTTCCCACACGTCTAGAAGGCCAAATAAGAGTTAAATTAGTAAAATAATATATCTTACTTAGGTGAATAATTTAGACGCGACGTCGAAGCTGATTTTAATCTTGTAAAACATCTGCGTCGGCCATGTCCTGGAATAAATAACGCGTTTTAGCGTAGTCACTTCCAATAATTAATCAAATTCGGAAATCAAACTATCGCAGTGAAATCATATTTTTTTTTTCAATCATTTGTTAATGTAGATCTTCTTCTTCTTCTTCAGCTTCACCAGTCATAGGTCCACCTTGTTGGGGCCATTCCTACGCTGTGTCTTCCGGTACGTGGGCGCCACTCCAGAACCTTACTGCCCCATCGGCCATCGGTTCTACGAGCAATGTGCCCCGCCCGCTGCCATTTAATTTTATCGACGCCTTCGCGTCGCTAAAATTAAATCCATCCAGAATCCGCAGAAGAACCAAAGTCGACATAGGCGAAGGCCTTCGGCTACCTTCGGCTTCCCGCTACCTTCACCAGGTCATCGGTCCACCTTGTTGGGGGCCTCCGTACTCTGCGTCTTCCAGTGGCCGCCACTCCAGAACCTTACTGCCCCATCGGAAATCGGTTCTACGAGCAATGTGCCCTGCCCACTGCCACTTAAGTTTAGCGACTCGAAGAGCTATCGGTGACTTTGGTTCTTCTGCGGATCTCTTCATTTCTGATTCGATCACGCAGAGAAACTCCGAGCATAGCTCTTTCCATCGCCCTTTGTGTGACTCTTGAGCCTTCGTATGGGGCCCATTGTGAGCGACGTTTCAGTTCCGTAAGTCATCACTGGCAACACACACTGGTCAAAGGCAGGCAGATATACACGGTGTGAATTTAAGACGTTTAAATAGTGCAATTTTTATATATAATATTACATGAGCTCCGTGAAAGAATTATGTAAAAAAATACTCACCATTGATACTTTCTTTAGGTTTTTCGTCGGCTGTTGTGGCATCTGATGAATCTTGGCAGTCAGTTGTAGTACCTAGGCAAATATTTAATAAAAATTCAGAGAAGAATTTGAACTTTCTCATAATATGACACCATTTTTGAATTACTGAATTCAAAATATGCATATTTCTTATTTTACAGACCATTCAGTTATTTTACCTCTGACAGCAATACTATATTGGGACATGAATGAATATAATGGTGATTTTAAGACTTGACAGTGTTAACCCAAAAAAAACCTTATAAAAATGAGAATAAAGATCTGAATTGGATAGTGACGCAGAATCAGAGAAAAAAATACCTGTGAATGGACTGTATATGAGATTGAGACTTTGATTTGAGTATTTTTCTTACAGACGACATTTGGCCTTCATGTGCTAGACAGTATGAAGCTAACTATGTCATAAGATATTTTGATTTGCTTGACTGCGATCTCGGCTGATAGTAAGCAGTAGTAAGTGTACTATTGTTTATGCGAAACCTGAATACAGTTTGTTCGAAATAAGCGACTGAATCGATTCCAATCATTTTTACACCACGTTATATTTTTGATTACTAAAGTGTACAGTGTGATTACTAAACGCAGAAGTTCAGTTTACGGTAGATCATAGTACTTGGAGCATGCGTATGCTCGTGCAACAGCTGACATCACAGGTCAACGCACCGCTAACCCGCTCGAGCGGTGCGGTGACCATATTTTTGTTGGGACAACCAGGTAAGATAACAAGCTCATAACTTTGTGGTTTTTCATGATATCTTTTTGAAATTTTGTACATAGAGTCTTTACATAAAAATAGTAGATAAGTGTTTCGGGTTTCGCATATACTAAAAATAATGTATATTAAATAAAAAATAATAAAAAGTAAAAGTAACGTTCGTACTTATAGTGTGTTGTCACCTGTATCTCTGTCGCGGCGTCGGCGCGGCGGCTCGCGGAAGGCCACGCCGGCACGCCGCCCCACACGAGCCCGCGTCGGGAGCGACGTGTCCAAAGGAGGGACGGGCTGCTTCAATACATACACGTGCTATAGAGAGGGTATCCGATATCTGACCCTAAGCCGAGGTCCCCGTACCCCACGATAGTCAGATAAATTTGACATTTACCTCCTTATTTTATTTAGATCAGGACTTGACAGCCTCCGTGGCGTAGCGGTAGCGAACGCGACCGCTGCGCAGTTTCGATCGCAATACCAATATTTGTATGCATGAATATGAATATTTTCACTGGTCTGGTCGTGCCTCGGAAAGCACGTTAAGGCGTTGGTCCCGGTTTCCATACGAACATCTAATGGCAGACGTTGGCAAGGGTTGTTGGAGCCCTCAATAGTTCTACAATTAGTCTAACTGCAATGCTTCGATATCGCCGTCGGGCTGTGGAGATCAGACGGCAGTCGATTCACGGAAAATATCGAAGTTTAGCCAAAAATCAGCAGAATGGTAAAGCGGACCCCAGACTCCAAAGCTGAAAAAAGCTTCGGATGCGACTGGGATTAACGCTGAGATGAAGAAGATTTCATTTAGATCAGGTTGAAGTAACTACAAATGGTTAGTGAATTATGCACCTAACTATTATGAAAATGCAGGCCTTTATATAAAAATTACAGCTGAGTTCGGTACAAAGTTGTAACTTTTCAATTAAGAACTTATCTCTCTCTTTTGTACTTTAATTCCAGACTTAACCTTTGAGTCAAGTTCTTAACTTCATTCAATGAACTAAAGTTAGACTTCGTTTTGTAATAAACTATGAAATACTAACGGAAATAAACTATAGTTAAGGCCAGTAATTTTGTCACTACGACAAACGAGACGAGATTTACAACATTGCAGTTAATAGTACGGTACCTATATTTTTTTAAATAATGTTTCTTATGCATACAATACAACCTGCTTTGTGGGGCGTAATGATATGAGTCATAATATGTACAAAACTGAGCAAGACAGGCCCTATAGGTTACACCAAATGGAATTGTTATTAGTATTGGCCATTTATTATTAGTATTGGCAAATAATTATATGTACCTAATTTTCTGTAAGTCTCACGGCCAATTTAATGACACGTTTAGTTCAGTGGCTGAGCGATCGATTGGTGCGTTTCATGTCGTAATATAAAAGAACTGTCAAAATTAATCTTCAAAAACATTAAACTCACATACACAAACAGCTAAAACCGGAAACAACTACTTGTAGGTCATATTAATATTTGTTCCGTCCGGAATCGAACTTGCGACACACAGCGCAGCTGTCAATAGATTAACCATTGCACCAACCGTGCCTTTGGGTTGGAATTTGTATTATACTCACATTGTCCCTCCTTAATTTCCAATCTTCATTATTGTTGTCCAACGATTTATGCGCGTTGCTCTCAGAGTACGAAGTTTCGTTGTCATTGTATTTGACGCTCGAGTTGTTGTTGAGTCGAGTTCGGGGCGGGTCGGGTTCGACGACAGCGCTTACTGATGTCTCGTTCAGTTCTTTACATCTGTGACACAATATTTTATAGGTAGATAATTATTCAATCATTTGCAAAAAAAAAAAACAGGCGGTTTTAATTTTCATTCATCTTTAAAAAATTACAATACAAAAAGTTTGCAATCGTTTGTAAACGTTACTGGCCGGTTTTAAAAATGACGTGGTATTTAAAAAAGTACGTTCTAAATTCAAATTTTCATTTGATGCTCATTTATACAGAAAACCCCTTTTTATCCTACATTTTTGGCGCGAAGTTCCAGAAGTTAACGTTGGGAATGAGACCCAACATGGTCGCGGTATGCACGTGAGCAGTCTTCATCGGCAGCGGGAGCGGGACGCGGGCGGGGGGACATGACCGAGTGAGCGGACCGGCGCGGACCTCACCTCACTCGCTTCCACGGACCCCGCCGCCACACACACCTCTTTTAGATTTAACAATTGTTTCTCCGGGATCTTGTTATATATCGAATTTATTATCAACGGCAATATACCAGACCTTTAAAATACACTCCATTATTTCATCATCCCTTAAACAGTTAACATCGACTTTCATAACTTTTATTCAATTTTTATCGATTAATTTCATATCATTGACTGTCAAAGCTTTGTATAAACTAATTATGATAGTTTTTATTACCTTTCCAGAGATTGATTAGCTTTGTGTGAATTAGATTTCTCAGTCTCCGATCCTGTTGTCATGCTCATCTCCCGTCTTTTGTTTCGGCGCTCTATTGACATCTAGAACAGTAAAAATAAATATTAGCTATGTTTAAATCTCAGCCAATTTCCAATCCATCGCCACTCAATCATTTACGTTAGTGAAATGTAAAATAAATATATGCGGACAAATCACACAGATTAAGTTAGCCCCAAAGTAAGTTCGAGACTTGTGTTATGGGATACTAACTCAACGATACTATATTTATAATAGATACATATATAGACAAACATCCAAAACCCAGGCCATTCAGAAAAATATCGTTATCCATCACGACCTGGCCGGGGATCGAACCCGGAGCCTCCACGTCACAGGCAGGCGTGTTGATCGCTGCGCCACGAAGGACAACAAATTGAACAACAAACAAACAAATTGACGAAATGTATTATAAGTTGATTTTTGAGTAACCATTTCTATCAAAAAGGTCGTAATATATTTGGTTGCAGTGGAAGTTGAACTTAACTATGTATAGACTACAGCTCATCAAGCCACTACCATCTGTCAAATTTCTTTAATAGATTTTCAACTTTATCGCTAATGCTTTAAGATGCATTTTTTTTCTGAAAAAATTTACAGTGTTGGGTAGTTTGATCTACTGGCGTCTGTGCATTCAGTTTGTCATCCCGTAATCATCACACATTTTTAATTCAAATATAGAAACCATTCCAGACCCATCCAGGAATTCCATTATCGCAAATACTTTTTTTTTTACTTTTAAACTAGTGCCTGACTGCGATCTTGCTTGATGGTAATCATTGATGCAATTTAAAGTAATCAAAGGTGCACTAGTTTATTTAAAGCCTATTTACTCAAGCCTTAGACTTGTAGCGGTACCTAAAAACGCCACATGGAACAACGCGTCATACTGACGTCACACGAATTCTACATCTCGCAATCAGAGTTTACCGTGCAACTAGCATATATACAACTTCCCAATTTCAACCATCGGGCAAGTGCCCGCTAGATATTACACCCGTCTGGTAGGAGGATTCTCCCTTTTTCTATGGAGGATGAGTGAACTTTACTCCCTGTTCCTCATGCCTCCACAGACTTTTAAATTGTAAAATGATGAGGCGAAATACAGACGTCTTTTTAGTGGAAACCACGAATTGGCATACGTAAGGACGGACAATCTACGTTTTGGTAGAGTGACGATGTTTGCAATGTGGCTTCTGGATGATGACAGTAGCCGGGACTCGATTCAAATGGCGTGTGATCGGAGAGGCATATTTTCAAGGAACCGAACATTTAGAAGTGTGAGCATCCTCACTCACTTCTTATCCACGAAGAGAGAGGATCCTCTGATCCGGTTCGCTAAAGCCTGACAGTTGACGGATGGAGTACTTATATAAATAAGCTAGTTACGCGGTAAATTCCACTTGTGCGATGCAGAATTTTTGTATCAGGTTATTGCGATGCATAGTTCGCATTTGGCGATATAGATGCAACCACAGATTTTTTTTTTTATTCTTGATGGGAAATCATCAAATGGCCTATCCCGCTCTGAGAGGAGTGGAAGGGCGTGTCAGACTTTTACTGACTAAAACCCACCCGTGTTTCCTCACTTGCGGTTTGTTTTTTAACCAACCCGCAACCCTAACCCAGTAGGCCTAGTATGAGTTTTTAATACGAAACTCGTTCGATCGTATCGAGCGCGTTTGGCGCTCTCATTGGTTGAGAGTTCTTACGACCTTGAAGCGGGCCAATCGCTGAGTCAAACGCGCTCGATACGATCGAACGAGTTTCGTCATGAAAACTCATACTAGGCCTACTGGAGGCGTCGGTCTTCGTGGACCCCGTCACTTAGTGCTGACATCTCTTTGCGTGTGAAACACGTTGCGCCGTCGACTCGGGCCTGGTTCGCGACTGGACGATGAGCTACCCACTGCTCACCGCCCGCAGGCTCGCGCCTCCGGTGTCCAGGAGTTCGATGTTGTCTCCCTCCCGGGCGTCTCCTGCGGTGGCTAAAGGCGTGAAGGCGCTGGGATTCCCTCTCCCTCACGCGCTCCGCCTCCTCCTTTACCACAGACAGCTTTAGCTGGTGATGATAATTACCTTAACGTCATGCTTGAGCCGCACATACTTCTCCTTGAGACACTTGTATTTGTCTTGAAAGGCTCTCTCCTCGTTGAAGCGCGTGCCGGCCGCCCGCTCGCTGGCCAGCCGGGAGCGAACCTCTTCTAGATGGCACACGTGTTGAGTGCGGAGTCTGTCAATCTATTCATTAAAATATTATTAAGATTAAAACATCATCAGTCTAGCTTCCTAGCCTTTTCCCAACTATGTATGTTCAGGTGGCCTTCCAGTCTAACCAACTATCTCTTAGGGATGTTGGGATTTAACTCGTTGGTGGTGACACTTCCTAGCCTTTTCCCAACTATGTATGTTCAGGTGGCCTTCCAGTCTAACCAACTATCTCTTAGGGATGTTGGGATTTAACTCGTTGGTGGTGACACTTCCTAGCCTTTTCCCAACTATGTATGTTCAGGTGGCCTTCCAGTCTAACCAACTATCTCTTAGGGATGTTGGGATTTAACTCGTTGGTGGTGACAAGAAAAGCTTTGATCAGCTCAGCTCAGCTGTAGCTTACAAGACGTTGCAGAGACATATAGATTGCTCAGAGCTCTATGGTCTTTTCTGTCGACTATTTGTGCCCGACAAATAGGTCACCACACATCGGTCACCGTCAGAATCGCGGGCACAAACTGTCTGACAAGTTATTTTTGTTTCCGTGTTAATTAAGGGAATTGGTGCTGTACCGGTTTAATTAACTATAAATAATAACCAGTTTCTGCTAAATACCAGTATTTTACATATTGCCACTACCCACCTGACATCTACAATACGATTACTAAGTAATATCACTTGGTAAGCTTAAGCGCACAATGGTTAACTGGAAGGACTAAGTGCGGAAACCAAACCCGTAACATAGAACATAGAACACTTGGTAAGTTTAAGATTGATTATTAAGATTTAAGCTCAAAGCTATTTATTTCCATCAATCCATTTACGAAATTGAATTGCGAAGTTTGTCTATTTTTTTAAATATAGGACAGAACGTAAATGTTTTAGTCCATGTATTTAATTGAAAGGAAAAATCAACATGTTGTTCATTCCCTCTATGGTCCAATTGGGAGTTCCTGAACCAGCCCTGGACATAAGTGGGAAGAAGTAACTCCAACCAGGTAATGTGAGGTAACTTGGCGTATTTTTGGTCATGCCCATGTTTTTAATTAAATGTAAACAGTCTATGGAATATCTTAATTTAACAGGACCTAATATTTTATTTCCTGTCTATTCTTTTCATAATGAAGTACAAAGAAAAAGATGCTTTGAACTTAAATTTAGTTTAGAATAGAAAGGCGCCAATGTCATTCTAACCTTTTTGCTGTACTCTGCCCTTTTCTGTTTTTAACCGACTTCAAAAAGGAGGAGGTTACTCAATTCGACCGGTATATATGCTTTTTTATGTTTGTTCGCGGATAACTTCGTCGTTTATGATCCGATTTTGATAATTATTTTTCTGTTGGAGAGAAGACATTCCCAAGATGGTCCCATGATAAGGACATCAGGGTTTGATGGTGGAAGACCAGAGAAATCAAGCGGAACTTTCAAAAATCGTAGGGCCAACCAGTGCGTTTGTAAGTTTTTTCAAACGCACTGGTTGCCAGCTGAACAGTACTTTTCACAACTAAAAAGTAAAAAGTGTAAAATAAAAACTTTTTTTTTACAAAAAAAAAAAAAGCAAGGGCCTTCCAAAAAACACTACAAAATAACTAATACTGAAAAATAACTAATTTCGGAAGTCGGTGTCAAAAACTAATATACGTTGTTTTTTTTTTTTTTGGAAAAAAAGTTTTTATCTCTGACCTTTTTGCCGCTGCCATGACTACTAACTAACACTACTAGTTACTTACATCAGACTACACACTTTTTTGTGTTTTTATCTGAGGTGTTAAATCAATGTAATGTAATTTCCTTCTTTCTTTCTAATGTGAGCCTTACTATTATGTAGATCACTGCTTAACCTTTCGATAGTCACGCGTGATACGATATGTTTATGTTCATTTTGTTATGTTTATAATCAAGATTTTATTTCTCAACAAACCTCAGCTCTATAATCGTGCCTTAGATCCGTGATTCTCGTAGTATGTTCCTCTCTGAGCGAGTCTATGGTAGCTCTGTTCTCTTCTATCATACGGCTCCTCTCTTTGCTCAAGTTTGCTTGGAGTTGGTCTCGTAGTTCTGATAATGTGCGTTCGTTTTCTGAAAGACGCAGTTAAATTTGTTAATATTACACTTTAAACCCCCTTTTTTTATAAATTATAAACTAGCGCTTGACCGCAGTCTCGCCTGATGGTAAGCAGTGATGCGATCGTTGATGGTAAAGCGCGCTAGTTTATTAAGAGCCTATTCACTCTAGCCTTGAAGACACTCAAATTGTAGTGTGACGGAAACACCGCCGCCGGCAAATTGTTCCAGTCCCTCGATGTAAGCGGTATAAAAGAAGAAGCGAAACGCTTCGTCCGGATCGTAGTGGTGTCAACAACGTAAGGGTGGAAAGTCGCCGTACGAAGGGTCGTCCGATTGTGGAACGGAGATGGGAGAATTAAATCATTCAATTCCCTTGCACACTCGCCAGAATGTATCCTATAGAAGACCGAAAGGCAGAAGACCGAAAGGCTGGCTACTCTACGCCTGTGCTCCAGGCTTTGGAGACCGTTTCGAGTAAAATCAGGGTCGCCAATCAGCCTCTTCGCACGCCTATCCACTAAATCCAAAGTAACCAGGTGACATTTCGCAGCACCAGCCCAAAGCCTTATTCATAAACGCTGCTAAAAGTTAACAAGTGATTAGTGATTGTTTAAACATACATTTTAGACCTTTACACGTCATTTAACGTTAATCATCGTTTATGGATAGACCCCTTAAACACTGCGGTGTTTATTCTTAAAGGATAATTAAAGTTAAGTAACGTTAAAAGGTTAAAAAATGTATGGTTAAAGAATCGCTAATCACTAGTTAACTTTAAGCAGCGTTAATGAATAAGGAATGATAATATTCATAAACGCTGCTTAAAGCTAACCTTCCAGGAAGATGGATCGAGATACATTTTTTGTGGTGGACTTTTATTGATAAGACAACTTGAACACTTGGGTGTTTATTTTTCATTCCAGGAAGGAATATCCGT
This sequence comes from Sesamia inferens, assembly GCA_037179545.1. NCBI lineage: Eukaryota > Metazoa > Arthropoda > Insecta > Lepidoptera > Noctuidae > Sesamia > Sesamia inferens. The sequence continues at coordinate 7,309,415 of CM073929.1, read as the reverse complement.
TCGGTATGGCGGTAGCTAATGACAACAAAGATACTTTTTAATATAGTTTTTAACCAACTTAATTTTTGGAAAGCGTTATTATTCAAAACAAAGTAGTTATATAATCCTTAAACCAGTGGTGAAAAGCTTAAATTAAACTTAAACTAACGAGGTGACAAGACAAGACGAGAGGTAATATAAAAGTATGGAAGAAAAAGACCTAAATTATTATTTTGTTATATTTATAAATTAGTGCTTGACCGCAATCCCGGCTGATGGTAAGCAGTGATGCAATCATTGATGGTAAAGCGCGCTAGTTTATTAAGAGCCTATTAGGTTACCGCACTGCACAGTGGTTAAGCTATTGACTGTTGGATCCCTGCACTGAACAAATATTTTTATGACCTACAAGTAGTTGTTCCGGGTCTGGCTGTTTGTGTGTGTGAGTTTATATGTTTGTGAACGCACCCACGATTTATCTGGAGAAATTCCTAGTGTGGGGCAACGTTTTATTTAAAAATAAATATATTCACTCTAGTCTTGAAGATACAAATTGTAGTCAGACGGAAACACCGAAGCTACAAAAATGGTCCATTCCCACGATTTACGTGGTATGTATAAAAGACGAGGCAAAACGCTTCGTCCGGATCGCAGTGGTGTCAACAATAAAAAATAAATCAATTGGGAATAAATGCAGAAGAGTCAAAAGTGATTTGTTCAAATTAGCCTGAGAATACGCACTTTTGGAATGTCAATATACATTAAAACTTATAGTCATAAGGAATAAGGGCGGGAGAATGTTGAATCAAAATATCCATTAAAACTTCTACATGTAATTTGGAATCATCAAAGAGGCAGAGTTGAAGTTGATTCTAAACTTTAATATACGAACTATTATGTAACATTATGGAATGCAATAATTATTAAGTACTGAATTTGCTCCAAAGTGTAGTTTCATCTGAATTGCCAAAAGGCAGATAAAGCCCACAGAGCAAGAAGGAAAAAAGTAGTATGTATTTAAAAAAAGACAATATAAAAATTAGACATTTGCCCAGCAGTGGGATTACAGACGAACAAAAAATAGTATTAAATAAATAATATAAAGACAGTGGCTGGTTTAACTCTAAATAACAAGAAATGCGTTTTAAAATAAATTACATTACCTATTTCCAATTGCCGTTGTTGTTCGATCAGCTTATCCCTGTACTGTGACTGTACTTTGTTCATATTTTCTAAATGTTGCCTCTCTGCTAATTCGATGTCCTGTTGGTTTCGTTTCTCAAGTTCTAATGTCGCCTGTTCTAGGGTTTGTTTGTGTGTTTGTTCTGCTAATAGTAGTGCCTGCATATAGAAAAACATATCAGTCAGAACAAAACAATAACGTATTCCATTCAAAAGGTTGTCTGTAAGAGATCGCTCTTAGCGATAAGATCCCCCATTGTGTCACCCTTTGTAAAATCTTTATATTTATATTCTTTAATCTACAGTATGTTAAGAAAACCCTGTCCGACCCATAAGGATAATAAAGGTTAGGTAAACAAATGATTAAATAAAATATAAAATTTTACATAATCATCATAGTAACAATATTAATTAATTTTGAAATAATCTTTTTTTTTTTCGCGAATTAACTTCCTCAAAATTAGGTAAAATTTTATAATGTGACAGCACCATTTTCGGCGGTAAAATCGTTTGATTCTTTATTGGATATTAATGCATAAATTTATGCTCGCGCGGCGAGCTTTTCGGCGTCCTCAAAGAAGAAACTAGGGATGGACTATTTTTGCGCAATAACGTTTTTTTATCGCTATTAATCGAAACTTTTACCTTCAGCCTAATAGGCGAACACATTTTTGTGAAATGATTGTGACTAGTTGGGATCGTTTGGACCGCAGGTGGTATAATTTTAGTGTAAAACAATGCTGGTTGAATGATTTACTGTAAAAACAGATTACCTAATGGTAAAAGTACTTTCGTTTCATATCGATAAATTACTAATAACAATATTATAACACAAGTACCTATTAGTAAATAGAAAGGAATAGGTCTTATGAAATACTCTTTTAGTAAAGTATTATATGCAATGTAAAGCATTTTAACGGTCAATATCATCGACATTCGGACAGAAACTGTAATTAAAACTTTGGCATGTTATTGAGTTTTGTGAAATATTGAATCCATGCATGAGATTCAATACTAAATCGATACCATAAGTACAGTTACGAGTAAATTTTATCGATATCGATCCGTCAATATTTTGAACACCTACACATCCCTACTCAAAAAATACCGCCACCTGTGTACCTATTATTTTTATGAAATAAAAATATTTTACTGGGAATTATTATCAGTTTTGCGTAAACATTGCTTCCGTATAGACGTTTGGTGTATTGTGCGATTAATTCGTTTTTTAACGTAGATAATTTAAAATGCTGATGTGTCTGGATGTGAGTGAAGCTCGTAGAGATTATGAAATCCGTTTTGTACACCGGTCCCGTGTGATTGTGCGTTATAACGTCTGTACAATCGCGACTACGTAACGCGCTGTGTTATTGAAGCTCATGGTGTGGTCGCTGGTGTAGGGAAACCACGTATCCACGATCCGGATATTGAAAATCAGGTGCTCGAATTATTCAACGAGGACCTGTGACACGAGAGCTAGGCACTAACCATATGCAAGTGTGGAAGGTCATGCATGAGGTTAAGTGAGTTCATGACCTATCGGCACCGCTACGGTTAAGCGCGTGACCGCGTGACCTGCCTCGTCCCCCGCGCCGCCCTTTGTTGCCATGTAAGCTACCTGTTTTGCGAAATAATATTTATTTTTTTAAGGGGTATTTTTTTTTAGGTTTAGCCAGGTTTTGTATGCATTAGTAGAATCAGTTATCGATACCTAACAACACCTTCACGGGTCGGACAGGGTTTTCTTAACATACTGTATATGGTGTACCTTAGAAGCATTAGTTCGTATGTTTAGATCGGCGGACCTATACATACGAAATACGTACTTACAATCAGGGGCGTGCACAGAGATTTTGTTGAAGATAAGCATACATATACCTACTACCCAAATCTCTGTGCTTATATATGGTAAAACTTAAAAGGTAACGTAGACGTAGTTTCAATTTAACATAGTCGCGCACTTTTTCGCATGTCAACATTGAATTGATGTTTGTGCGTGGCTACAATGATGTGATTGATGATAAGAACAAGTCAAATAAATGATAGATATACGTGGGGTGTTAGGTATTTTTTTTGCCCAAATGAATACAATGAAATCATCATCATCATCTCAGGGTTAATACCAGTCGCATCCAAAGCTTTGGAATCTGGGATCCGCTTTTCCAGTCTAATTGCTGATTTTGGCAAAATTTCGACATTTTCCGTGAAGCGACTGCCGTCTGACTTGTGGGCTCCAACAACCCGTAACGACTGCCACTAGATGTTCGTATGGCAACCGAAACCAACGGCTTAACGGGCTTTCCGAGGCACGACCAGACCAGTGCAAATATTCATATTCATGCATACAAATATTTACACTGCGCGAGGATCGAACCCGCGCCTCCTTACGCAGCGGCCGCGTTCGCTACCGCTACGCCATGGAGGCTGCCAAAATACAATGAAATGGTATTACTAACTGAACTGTAAATAAGTAATAATTTTAATAATTTATTTCTCAAAAAACTAAAAAAATATATTTTACTATCTATAAATTAAAACAACGCGCCTATCTATTTTTAAATAACTCTGTAAAAATTAAATATATATAAGATCGTTGTGAAATCGCTAAGAGTTCTTTTAAAATGGAAATATAGACAAATCTTTCATAAATATGCGTAATGCACTACTCATTGGAATCATAACTATTAAATTTTGCTAATTTGTAAACTTCAGGAAAATTATTACAATATAAAGTATAGTATTGAAATTCAAAAGCAAGTAGGTTGAAAAACTTAAGGTCTTTTAAGTTTTTATAACGACGAACTGTCAATGCCGTGTTTTAAAATAATATACCTACACGAGAAACAAAACAATTTATTTGTGTACACACTACACAGCCTGCTAACCACATATAATTATCATAATACTTTTTATAAAGACAACCTTTCTTTTGTGTTAAACCAAAAACTCTAAAATAAATGAATATTCAATTCCGCTTAAAACAACCAATATAGGTACATATTTAACCAAATACACCAATAATGAAACAACATAAGCTGCTAAAATAAAAAGGTATTTGAACGAACAACAATCATGCTATATTTCTGAACTTCTTAAATTCGTCGCATTATTAGAAGCTGTGCTTATTACGCCCTTAAAAGCCAATGAAATTTCACGCACACGTACACAACAATTTAGGCACACAAGCAAATAATTTTATACACAGACAGATACGGAAGAGGCACATTTTGTAACTGCTTACGCCGCTATGAGAAGTGGCGCGAGCGTCGTGACGAAGGCCAGTGATGTTTCCGTAGTTAGCACTAGGCCCAATAGATGGCAGTGTTATCACTAACTGATTAACAAAGTCTTTCAGTTTTAAGTTTGTAGTATATAAATTATTATATATTTTTTTAGAAAACTATTTGTAAAACTAATGCTGAGATCGAGCGGTCGATGTCCTTCATGAACCAAAGATTCGAAGAACTGAGAAAAGAGGTGGAAGAACTTAAAAAAGACCGTCAAGAACAGCGAGGCTACATAGAAAGCCTTGAACGGAAAATTATTGATCTCCAATGCAAGTCACGGGTATCAGCAGTTGAATTAAGAAACATTCCAGTAATAGAAAATGAGAATGCAACAGACCTAATAAAAGCTGTTTGCAATATAAGCAAGGCGGTAGGAATGCCCATACCCGAGACTGAACTCCGAGACGTATATAGACTTCCTGGAAAATTGTCTTCTCAGGGGGCAGACGCTGCTCGACCAATCATCGCAGAATTTACTACTGTGCGCACAAAGCAAAGCATACTGTCAGCTGTTCGTACCTTTAACAAAAACACCAAATCGAAAGAGGAGAAATTGAATACTCAATTGATTGGCATATCTGGGCGACGTCAGGCGATTTATGTTACGGAACAGTTACCTCCTAGCTCCAAAAGATTATTCTACCTGGCACGGGAATTTGCCAAGAAGAATGGCTATGTTTTTTGTTGGATAAACAATGGAAATATCTTTCTTCGCAAGCAGACTGGTGATAAACAGGTATTGGTAACCTCTGAGAGGTGTCTTTTGGATCTTGATAGCAAAAATATGTGACTATTTCAATCCGACTTTCAATTAATGCTCCTAGATCTGAGCAAACTTGTATTTTTGTTAATATTTTTCTTCTTTGCTGGCTATGTTAAATTAGTGGCTAAATTACACATATTTAGTGACGATATACAAATACATTCATTTTACACCTCAAATAAACACTCCTTACACATTACAAACAAACATAACGTACACATACATACTCCTGCATTCCACTATTCCTTATTTTCAATGAAAAGCGATGCTGTTTCCATGCACCATATAAGTCAGCCACCGGAACATATTACTGACGTTTTATTTGGGATTAACTGATTTTTTTTAATGGCTAATATTAACAACATCAATTACGACCTTGATAATCTGAATCTCGAGAATTCGTTTTCGTGTGACCCTCAAGAGTGTTTAAAACACATAAGTACAACTAATAGTAGCTTTAAACTATTACATATAAATATACGTAGCGTAAATAAAAATTTTGATAGTCTACAAGCATTGTTGTGTCAAATTAATATTATTTTTGAAATAATTGTTTTGACCGAGTGCTGGCTGAGTACAGTTAATAGCATCCCTGTTTTAAATGGGTACCAGTCTCACTCTACCAAAAACATAATGAATCAGAATGACGGAGTAATTCTTTATACTAAAATTGGCCTAAGTGTAACGGTATGGGAACCAACCATAAGCTTCGCGAACAGTCTAATATGTCACGTTGATAATAAGATCTCGGTTGTTGCAATATATCGTTCCCCTTCTAATACTACAAAAGACCGTTACGATGGTTTTTTGACCAGTCTAAGTCGTATCTATGAGGAGATTTCAAGCTCGCCAAATATTGCTATGGTAGGTGACTTGAATATAGATATAAAATTAGGGAATAGGAACGACCGGGCGCAAGACTATCTTATTTTAAACGCATCCCATGGACTGTTACCCACCCATCTTTTACCCACTAGAAATGAAAATTGTCTTGATCACATATTACTAAAAACAAAGTTATCAGCTATAAGTTTGGTAGTGGAATCTCACATCACGGATCACAAACCAACTGTACTTGCAATCTCAAATACAAATTTCAACAGTAATAAATTTTTCACTATATCTCGCGTGAATACAGAAGCAATCAAAACAGAATTAGAACATGCAGATTTTACAAATATTTACATGGCTGAAGATGCGAATGTCGCCATGAATGAACTAGTTACATTACTGTCATCTACTATAACCAAATACACAGAACAAACCAACGTACCTAGGAAACTAAGAATTATAAAGCCTTGGATAACTACAGGCCTATTGAAATGTATGAAACACAGAGATAAATTACACATGACAGCCAAGAAGTCACCAGACAATTTGATATTACACGTGACATACACGCGCTATAGAAATTTTTGTAATGCGCTTTTGCGTAAATTGAAGGTTGCATATGAGAAGAGCGAACTTGAAAAATGTAACGGTAACCCAAAATTGCTATGGAAAACTATTAAGGAAATTACGAATACCGGCAAAATACACTCCAGTCCAGATGAACTATTAAAAATATCCGATAACCCTAAAGCTTCTTTAAATAATATTTGTTCTTTCTTTAGCAGTATAGGTAAAGACATGGCAGAGGCAATACTAAACGACCCTATTAAAACACCTCTTACTCGAGATAAACTTCCAGATTGCGTATACGTGTCGCCGAATACGGCCATCAATTCACTTGTTATACTAAGAGTTGACGTCAGTGATGTGAATGCCATTCTATCAAAACTTCGAAGCGACTGCGCAGTAGGTTGGGATGGAATCCCGATATCGCTTATAAAGACATGTGGCCACACTCTCATACCAGTGATTACACACATATGTAATCTTTGCATAGACACAGGAGTCTTCCCAGATTGTCTAAAGAAAGCCGTTGTACACCCAATCTATAAAGGCGGAAACAGGAACTGTGTCAATAATTATAGGCCAATATCTGTTCTGCCCTCGATCTCAAAAATTCTAGAAACGATTCTAAACAATAATCTTAGAAGATTTTTAGATAGGTTCAAAATTATTGCTGACAACCAGTATGGCTTTAGGTCTGGTGTTTCCACTGAAGATGCTGTATTAGATATCACGCAAAGTATAGCAAAGACACTGGACAACAAAACTAAGTGCCTTGGCATATTTTTGGACTTATCAAAGGCTTTCGACACGGTTTCTATTCCCAAACTAATAGCTAAGTTAGAGTGTGTAGGCGTGCGTGGTATAGCTTTGAAATTGTTTTCTAATTACTTGACAAATCGTACCCAGCTAGTTAAAATAGGTTCGAGGCACAGTGATGACACTTTGGTGTCTTTTGGTGTGCCTCAGGGAAGTATATTAGGTCCCACGCTCTTCCAAATCTATATAAACGACCTCTGTAAGTTGATGATACCTGATGGAAAGATCTATACATATGCAGATGACACGGCAATTGTAATTCATGGGGCCACGTGGGATGATGTGCAAACTAGGGCTGAAACAGCACTAACATCTGTGATGACCTGGATTCACCTAAACTTGTTGACGTTAAACCTGAATAAAACTCATTACATGCCCTTTGCAATCCGACGTGACTGCTTACCCCCAAACAGTTATTCTATTACAGCACACTCATGCCAAAATCGGCGGATTTCGTGCGCTTGTGCTGCCATTGCTAGAACTAATAACGTGAAGTATCTGGGGGTGCATTTAGATGAGAGGCTGAGATGGGACAAGCAGCTTGATATTCTAACCACCCGAACTATTCGTCTCATTCACATCTTTAAACGTCTGCGGGAATCGGCTGATTGTAACATTCTCAATATGGTTTACCTTACTTTGTGCCAGTCAGTCCTCGGATACTGTATAACCGTGTGGGGTGGAGCAGCGAAGACTTTAATTCTGAGAGCCGAGAGAGCCCAAAGAGCTGTGCTAAAGGTGATGATCGGGAAACCTTTTAGATACCCCACAGCAAAGCTCTATTCTGACTGCAAGGTTCTGACGGTACGTCAGCTGTTTGTTTTGCGATCTGTTCTCAGAGTCCATGGCTCTCTACTCCCACCTGACCCTAGAAAGCGTACATATGTTGCCCCAAGTGTAAAACACAAAACCTCTTTTGCAAAACATCAATACTACGTGTTAAGTTCTCACATATACAAAATGGTACATAAAAATCTAAATATAATAAACCTAAATAAATTCGATTTGAAATCTAAAATTAAGGACTGGCTCTTTCAGCAGGATTACAATAACACTGAATCCCTATTGGCATACATCACTTAACAATTACATAACATTATTCAATTTGGAACTCAACTGTACATATAAACAATCAACTCATAACACACAACACATACACTATCCAATAAACTCACATTACACTTACGAACACACATACTCTCTCTACTCCATACTCAAATAATCTGAAATTGAATGTTTACACCTATTTTTGTAATTAAACATGTAGTAGCTTAAATTACTTTAATTTATAATTTATATTTTTATTTCTCTATATATATAATTGTTAACATAGAATTGGATGTAACATCGATACGCGAAACCAAGGGCCTAACATGTATGTATAGTTCAACTCGATCAGTTCCAATTACTGTCTCCTAAGATACAGGTATTCCCTAGTTTAGGAGGCAGGATTTATTGTTTTGTTACATAGAAATTTTTTTAAGGCATATGCCTGCAAACTTTATCTATGTATGTTTTTGGTCAATAAAGTTATTATTATTATTATTATTATTATTACTATTAGGGTATGCAGAGCTTTTCTGCTTGTATGGAGCGCACGCGCCTGCGTACAATGCTTCTGATGTCGACATATCTAAACCGCGATGAAGAGCTTTCAGTGTCATCATCACTTCGATCCCCATAATAAGATAATGGGATAAGATGATGGGGGTCGAAGTTAAGCTTTGCTTGCGTGGGTAGTGAATGGGTGACCATCTCTACACATCAAGACCGCTTCATGTTTCGGAAGGCATGTTAAGTCAATGTACCCTGCTGTCTTTCGTAGATTTTTAACCATCTATCGGTCGTCAGAAGCCCGACAGTCTGACAACCAATCTTATCATCGTATTACCCAGTAACTGTGTTTTGTGGTCAGATAGGCTATCACTCCACATAAACTTAACCAGACTGCATCCAGATTTGACTGGAAGCCAACCCCAACATAGTTAAGATAAAGACTAGGCATATGATGATCTTTTCTTTTTTTTTCCGGGTTAGAAAATCCTTATGGATGTCCTTACTGACTAAAAACCACCCGGGTGTTCCATCTCACATCTACACCGGGGTTTGCGAGAACGAACCTTGCATCCGCAGCCCCCCATTCATGCCGCACCGGCCGGGCCTCCTCCAGTCAGTGGGGGGGAAGGAGTTTGGCTCCCCCCGTGACGTCAAAGAGTGGCGCGCGTGTAACAATTCGCGCCGCCACCTCGGGTCGTGATGTTTCGGACCGACGTCCCCGAGTCAAGTAGATGACCTTATTTGTTTACAATTAAAATAGTTTTCGAAATCTTACCTCTTCCATCTCTCGCCGATGCCTCTCAGCCTGTTCACTCAATCTCATTCTCTTCTCCGCTATAAACCTCTCTTCCGCTTCCCGCAATTCCTCTTGCAACTCTGCCCTTAACTTCCTCTCCCTAACCGACCACTCTACTCTAATACTCTCCAACTCTTTCTGTAAAGCTAACTCCAGTCTTCTCTTCTCATCTGCTTTGTTTCTCTCTATTAAATCTCTTGTCCCCATGTCAGGAATCAAAGGGGACTTAATTGGCTTTTGGAAAGACTCCTCTTGCGTCTCAAATTGGTATACTACAACTACGTTGTCCGAACTAGATTTCCCTTGAGATAATATTACTCCATCTAACCTTGGACTCGTTAGGCCTTTTCCTAGGCTTGACGCGGAATCTGAAGATTTTATTTGAGGTGATATTGACTTGGTTAAGGGTTTGAACGTTGATAAAGGACTCCAAGGCTTAGAAGCAAAATCGAGTCGCGGTGACCGCATTTCTGAGCCCAAACTAGGTGTTGGCGAAGCTTTTGTTTGAGGAGACTTCATGTTAGAAAGTTCGTGTGATTTCGACTTGGACTCGTCATCTCGAGTGGAAGTTTTCTTCGAGTCTTCAGAATCAGATGGGGCTGCCTTCGAAATATCTAATATAGGAACTTTAATTTGAGGTATTTGTATATTTTCGCTTGAACGAATTTTCTCTGAACCTATTGACTTTTTCTCAGAATTCTCTTCAGACTTTGAATTGTCTTTCTCTATTTCTTTTTCATTAAGATCTTTGTCCTTATCGTTAGAATCATCAAGGTCATTGAGATCTAGATTAGCGAACTCCCGGTCAGGAGAATCGATTGATGTTTCAGATTCTATACTCTCCATTAGATTAATTGATATTTTGCTCTTCTGGGGTATCATTGGTGATCTGTAATATAATAATAAGTTTTCAGCAATGGATTTATTGTCGGTCATCGGCACTAAGGTGTGTCCGACATTTGAGTAATAAACCTCACCTATGGACATTTGTAATAACAGATCTTAACCTGACACCCTCCAAATCAGAAGATAGCAACTATGTCTGGTGCTTAAAAATGGTATTGTATTAGTTCTTTGACGATTAAGCTCTTATTATCTATGGCAATATTATTTAACTTCTAAACCAGAAAAAACCCATTTTGTGTCGCATCAAATGTCAGCATTATTTTCAGCTATCGATAAAATTATAAAGAAGTATAAACTAATGGAAAAATAACTTTAATTCTTACACAATAAAGTTCAGTTTATGATACAACTTCAAACATTTTTAAATTTTTCAATAGTGCTAGTTACTCTGAAATCAACTTAATTGTCATTTGCATCCACTGCTGGACAAAGGCCTCCCCCAAGTCTTTCCACGATGTCCGATGATCTACTTCCCACGACCTTCACCAGGTCATCAGTCCACCTTGTTGGGGACGTTCCGGTACGTGGCCGCTAGTCCAGAACCTTACTGTTCCATCGGTCATCGGCTCTACGAAGAATGTGCCCCGCAAACTGGCACTTAATTTTAGCGACTCGAAGAAAGCAAAAAGTTGATATTTGTCTAACTTAAATAAGGCGGAGTTTACAGTACTGCGCTTTTTTACTTTACCTTGGCCTGGTCTCCTTTTCAGATAGTCCAGGTTCCTCCAAACCAACGGGTAAGGTATCTATTTCGCCCGGCCTAACTAAGTCGGATATCTTTTGGAAGTTCTTCTGAAATAGGTCGGGTTTGATGTAGTCTCCGGGTGGTGGTCTTAAGACACGTCGACGTGGGGAAGTGCCGCGGGCGTGACTTTCGCTTTCTGTAAGCAAATGTAAGAATAATTAACTTTTTTATTATAATTGGCATTTCGGAAGTTAACCTAGAAAGTCATCGACTGATAACTGGGTCTCTAATCAGTGGTTAAAAACTTAGCGACTACACGTGAAGGGCACCTCTGTGGCGTTGGACGTCGGCTTAGGCCATAGCTGGAGGCCAGGACCCGAGGTGGCGGCGCAAAGTATTCCACGCGTGCCACTCTTAGACTGCGGAAGCAGTATTTGTTCTCGCAACCCCCGGTGTAGGTATGAGATGGAACACAGGGGCGGTTTTTTGTCAGGAAGAGTCTAACAGACCCCGTCGTCCGCCCCAGTGCGGCGTATTACACATATATGATGATTTTCCACACCGAAAAAAAAAGCCGTAGCTGGAAGCCAGGACCCGAGCTATAAAGGACTAACACTGCGAATCATATTTTGATCAACAGACACACAACTTGACGTAAAATTAGAATTTTTGTTTTTGAAGTGAAACATTTTTAAGAAGATCGGGCGAGGTGAACGACAGTTGAGTGCAAAGCAGTGCGCTCGCACCTTATTTTTTCTATTTCTTTTATAGCGTGTAAATGAAATATATATACGTATTTATACAATATGTAAAGAAAACCCCATCCGCCCCATAAGAATAATAAAGGTTAGGTAAACACATGACCAAATATAATATGAAATTTAACATAATCATCATAGTAACAATACTAATGAATTTTGAAATAATCTTTTTTTCCGCGAATTAATTCCAACTTCCCCAAAGTTTGTTTTTTTTTTTTTTTATAAGTGACAACTCAATTTTTGACTATACAATTGTGAGTGAATAGCGATGCGATTGCGTGACGCGTGCCCTGCCCCCTTTCGCTCGCCATGTATTGCCTAGCGCACATGTATTAATTTACCTCCTTTTGCGAAAAAATATTTATTTGTTTAGGGGTTTTTTTAGTCTAGACCGGCTTTGTAGGCATTAGTAAAATCAGTTATCTTCTTCTTCTTCCTCCCCCAAGGCTACCCACGGTGAGCGATCTTGTGCTGCCCGCATCCATCGGCTACCTGCGACCTTCACCAGGTCATCGGTCCACCTTGGTGGGGGCCGACCTACTCTGCGTCTTCAAGTACGTGGCCGCCACTCCAGAACCTTACTGCTCCATCGGCCATCGGTTCTACGAGCAATGTGCCCTGCCCACTGCCACTTAAGTTTAGCGACTCGAAGAGCTGTCGGTGACTTTGGTATCTTTTTTTGTTGGGATGGGAAATCATCAAATGATTTCTCCCGCTCTGGGCGGAGCGGAAGGGTGTGTCAGACTTTTACTGACTAAAACCCACCCGTGTTTCTTCACTGGCCTGTGCGACGGCCAGGGCCGTGGTTTCTTGACACTGTGGTATCTTGGACGATGAATCAAGAATCATTTATCGATACCTAACAATATCTTCACGTATCGGACAGGGTTTTCTTTACATACTTATTGTAAATTTCGGTCAGTAGTAAAGAAATTTCACTTCAGTCATAGGTACTCGCTTTTTTTTTTTAGAAATTCCTATTTTCTTCCTACATCGGCGTAGCTAGATTACATCCGATCCATTTTTTTTTAAAAGCAATTCCAAATAATAACTAATCTATGAAAAACATACTGTTACAAGTTCAAAAACATACCGTCAGTATCAGAATCTATTCCAAGATCAGACAATCTTTGCTGCCTATTAAATATCGGCAGAGGATCGGGTCTTTGTACCAACGGAGTTAGGAATCTTGGGTTCTTAGGGGGTGAAGCGGGTGACAACGGGATGTCAGGAGGGGATGGGAGGGCCGGTGGTGAATCTGGGAACGGTAGGGTAATAAATTGATATAAAGGTAATGTAAGCTGCTGAGTATGAAGCCCTAGAAGTGTCGATTCACGGTTTGGGCAGTGTTATTGGAATTTTCCTTTAATTGTTTCTCAGCAGCCTGTAATCTGAGTTTTCTCCCGAATAATGACAATAGTCTCGCTACCTGTTATATACTTAGACCTGAATCATAACTAATTAAATTTGAGTATACTATCCAAAAGAACTCTTTTTTTAAAACTTTATAACTAGTGCTTAACTGCGATCCCGCCTAAAGGTAAGCAGTGATGCAGTCGTTGACGGTAAAGCACACTAGTTTATTAAGAGCCTATTCACTTTAGCCTTGAAGATACTTAAATTGTAATCAGACGGGCGAACCGATGCAGGCAAATACTTCCAATCCCTCGATGTATGCGGTATAAAAGACGAAGCGAATTGGCTTGTTCGGATTATGCAGTGTCAACAACGTAGTGAGTAGTATCTGCAGTGACTTAACTTCGAACCCCATCAGGCGCTTTATTTAGTGTAATTTATTTCATCACCACTACTCTCAAAACGGTGAAGGAAAACATCATGAGGAAACCGGCATGTTCTAGAGACAAAACTTCGAAGACACGTGACATATACCTACCAACCCGCACTGGGCCAGCGTGATAGATTACGGCCGACTCCCTTTTACCGAGAGGAGGCCTGTGTCCCAACAGTGGGAACATTATAAGCTGATTATGTATACTATGTTAAAATACTGATGACGGGTCTGAGCAGTTGTGTTGCGATGTGTGCCGGGTACGATGCGCCTAATGTTGTTGTGTTGGGAGTTTGGTCGTGGAGGGTCTTCAGATTAATCTCCCTTTGGCGCAGCATCGTTGGTCATGTTGTTGGGTTTAACATTGCATCACCTCGCTCAACTGCCGTCTTCCTTACTATTTGCTCAGTTTTTCTGAGTGAATAGGCTCTTAATAAACTAGCGCGCTTCACCATCAACGATAGCATCACTGCTTACCATCAGGCGGGATTGCGGTCAAGCACTAGTTTATAATTACTAAAAAAAAAATGCAGATAGGTAAGTGAAAGTATCGATTTTCCCGGAGACTAAACTTTAAAGTTAGTGCCGTCAAATGTACAAAGCATTTCGTAATAGCATGCCATCAATTCATTATGCATTATATAGTGTTCAATCACGAACTGTGCCATGCACATTGTCATGAACATTTAAAGACATTGCTTTGACAACAATCATCGCTAAATCGCAGTTGGTATTTATTAGAACAGGTACAGATATCTTAGTTTCCAATTCAAAAGACAAATAGGTATAGGAATAGTTATTATTGTTACTTGTGGCCTTTCTACTATCTTCTCTCAACTTGCTGGGCCAGTCAAGTCTTTGATTCCTTAAAGCGTCAATTGGCATCATAAAAATCACATGTAGTTTTGACTGATTTTTAGCCGACTGTGTCATTTTTAAAAATCTCTAAATACATTTAGTTCTTACTCGAAATATAAGTATAACCTCCTTAGAATATTCATCTGTAGGTATGTTAAAGGTCCCTGAACGTAAATCCATTGTGTTCTTGCTCCATCTCATTAATCAACTCTGTATGTGTCAACTTTGTATTGGAATCAATGCCATATACAATGAGTAACCGAATTTGTGCACATTATGAAAGTAGTGTTATACTGAATTGGTTTCTGTCATTTTAAAATATAATTTTTATTCCTAAGATAATTAAAAATTACGCCAAAACAATACAAAATAGAAGAATTACCTACTACCCTAATGCATACAAATTTTCTCTGTATTATAATAATTATGACATAACATTGTCATTGGGATGTTTCGTGGTGTGCACTAATTCCGAAACAAGTTGTATCCAAAAGAAGGGGAATATAAACCACACTTACCAACAGAATCCCTTTCGGAATTAGACCAACTCTTCACCTCCCTTGGACTTTCATTAGGCCGTGGCGGCAACGGCGGCCTTGCAGCCAGAGGCGACAACACAATCTGGTTCAGCGGCGGCATGGCCGGCGATATAACCGGCGACGATGGCACAAATGATGGTGATGAATGGACGAGTGGTGATGACGGAATAACCGGCGATGGAATGGATGGTTGCGGAGCAGCCGATATGATTGAGCTTTGACCATCGTTCTGTTCAGAAGAACTGTTTGAACCAGGACTAACGGTCGGTTCGGGTAAGTTTTCGAGTTTGAACCTGTAACAGAGAGCAGGATTTTGTTATAGTTCGTGTTTTATTTTGCATATTTTTTACTTCTGCTAGTAAGCTATATTTCATCGGGACACCATAGTGGCGCAACCAGTCACCGCTACCAACAAAATGTATACAGGGTTGCGCAACCAAACTGGCATCAGGTGAGTAACTCTCTATTGAGCTGTAGGTATACATTTTTTGGTAGCGGCGACTGGTTGCGCCGCCATGGTGTTCCGGTGAAATAATGCACTAAGACCCATCACGCTCTGTCGAATGATCGCCGGCAACTCAGTCCCTCAGCAACTAAAACATGGGCGAAGTCGCCCGGGCGACCGTCGACAAAGTGCGTAGGCACCTACATATTTAAACCATAGTAAGTCACAGTAGCTATCGACCGAGTCGCCGGCGACTAGTCGAAAGTGCGTAATGGCTCTTAGCAATTTGTCAGTTATGTTTAAATGCCGTATAAATGAATTGAATGAGTGGGTGAATGATTTTTAATGAGTAGTTTCCAGATTAGGGTTGTAACGGAGGCCTTATTAGCGGAGGTGGAGGCGGATGCGGAGGTTAACGGAGGCGGAGGCGAAAGTAGATATAGAAAAAAAGTAAATTTATGGTTAATTAAAATATAAAAAAAAATAATACGTACATTAATAGTAGTACACTTAGTAAAAAAAAATATTACCATCTAGTAATGAAAATTAAGGAGAAACAAATTGTATTTGCCGTATTCCCGTCTCGCAATAGTTGATTCTTGACCACTTCGCGCTCAAACGCGGCCGAACGGTTGTCGAGCGTCGCAGCTTGAGCGTTATTTTATTTATAAATACGTAAATAAACCTCCGTTATAACTCCGCAAAAATTGTGCGGAAGCGGAGGCGGAAGCGAAGATACGGATTTCTTGCGGAACTTCCGCAGTAACGGAAGCGGAGGCGAAGCTCCATTACAACCCTATTCCAGATAATTATCAGTTATTTACATTCCCCTTGAATACTTTAGCATGGTATTCGTCCCATTTGTGATCTTATTTTTATATCAGTACTCAGTATCTCATTACTTTTTCTGGTATCGCGGGTGCGTTTACAAACATTTTTTTTTAACTTTGTCCCCCACTTGGAATGTATTCTGTATTGTGGGTGCATTTATAAACATATAAA
The DNA here is from genome assembly GCA_037179545.1 of Sesamia inferens. Classification (NCBI taxonomy): domain Eukaryota; kingdom Metazoa; phylum Arthropoda; class Insecta; order Lepidoptera; family Noctuidae; genus Sesamia; species Sesamia inferens. The sequence goes on along the minus strand of CM073929.1, from coordinate 7,292,652 downwards.
CTCATATACAGAAACATCCAGACTCGAAACAACTACCTATAAGCCCTACAAATATTTGTCCCGCGCGGGCACCGATACCGCGACCCACAGCGCAGCAGTGGTTCGCTCAGCCACGGCGCTAACCGAGTTGTCTTTACTAGTAATAATGTTATAGAGAAGAATCTCTTACCTAACACTCTTCCGGTCCTCTTCAAAACTAACAGGCTGCTTTTGTCTTCCTAAAAACATACCATCGATCTTTTTATGGTAAGCGTCAGTCATTTTCTCCCTCAGTATTCCTTTAGGAGGATCACTCTTAGTTACTGAGTCGATAGGCAAAGACTTGTCCGTGTCAGGGCTGGGGAGATCCGATTTTGATACTTTGAGGAACATGCTGCCTCTGCCTGAAAAGAAAACACAATTATTGAATTTTTAAATGGTATTAATAAAATAATTACTTTAACCGTGGTGTGAGCACTCCACCTTTATTTAAAAAATAATCAATAAACTTAATTATTGAAACAAGTCAAGCGCGAAGCAAATACAGCCGTACCATCCTTTACTGGAGCCATTTCGCCGCGTTTTCAGATTCCAATTTGAGTATTTCTGGATAAGACCAGCCCCCTAATCGGCGAACACATTTTTGTCAAATGATTGCGACTAGTTGGGATCAGTTGGGATCGTTCAGACCGCCCATTAAAAATATGTTCGACGATTAGGGGGCAGAACGCAGAAATTTTCGTCATCCAGTAAGCTATAATCACATACTTAAAATCCAAAATTTCAAGTAGGTATTAAGCCGGTAATTTAGTTTCGAAGTTAAACGAAAGTAAAGTTTCGTGCAACAACAGCTCACTCTAAGCTCATTTCACTTAACTTTTCACGGTGAGATTCCACAGAATCGATCCGCTGATGTTGATTAGGTTATTGAAATTCTGAATACGCAATAGATACAGTATCATCAACAACCTTTTTATCGTCCCACTGCTGGGCACAGGTCTCCTCTCATACAGAGAAGGATTGAGCGTAATCACCTGGTGAAGATCGCAGGAAACCGCTGGATGCGGGAGGCGCAGGACCGGTCGTCGTGGAGAACCTTGGGGGAGGCCTATGTCCAGCAGTGGACGTCTTTCGGCTGAAATGACCACGCTTGCTCAATGCGGGTTGGCGATTTCAGACTTATAAAGTCCAGGTTTCCTCAAGATGTTTTCCTTCACCTTCAGTCATTGGTGTCCAAGATATAGTTAGAAAGTACATATCACTTTAGAAAAGTTACATTGGTACTTGCCTGACCTGGAATCGAACCCGCGCACTCATACTTGAGAGGCTGGTATCTTAACCACTAGGCCACCACGACTTCGACTTCCAACTTAACTTATAGATACAATATAATCAGGCTGTATCGTTCCCACTGCTGGGACACAGGCCTCCTCTCAATGAGAGGACGTAATCTACCACGTTAACCTAGCGCGGGTTGCTAGATTTCACATGTCTTCCAAGTTTTTGGCTATAGGACATGCCGATTTCCTCACGATGTTTTCCTTCACCGTTTTTAAAGCAGTGGTGATGAAATAATTTACACAAAATGAAACGCCTGATGGGGTTCGAACCTACGACCTACAGGTTGTAAGTCGCGGTCAATACCACTAGGCTACCACTGCTCCATAGATACAATAAACAACATTATTTAAAGGCACAGTTTGAAGGTAACTGCATCAGGAACTCTCGCATCCGTGGCAGTCTTCGAGTCCGTAACATAGTAGACAAACTGCAGGAGGCTCGCCTACGCTGGTACGGTCACGTCTTACGAAAACCGACATGTTACGTGGGTAACAAATGTCTTACCACGGTGCCCCCGCCGGGCCGGAACAAGCGGGGTAAACCAAAGAAATTCTGACTTGACGTTGTAAGAGATGACATGCGCGTCAACAATCTCTTACCACAGGATGCTAAAGATCGCGCGAAATGGCAGAGAATGTGTAGGAAAGCAGACCCCGGCCTCCAACGCGAAAGCCGCGGATGCAACCGGGATAAACGCTAAGATGATGATGACTTAAATCCTGTTCCAACGCTGAAGTATAAGACCTACCCTATTGGCCCCAGTGACCATGAGGCTGTTGGCGCTGCGTGCACCCACCACAGAACCGACACACGATTACCTGCGAAAGTCTTCTATAAATATTCATTTGTTCATACCTGTTAAAGTCAATCCCCGGTCAACTTTGTTGGACATCAATAACGGACTGAAATTCTCTTCCTCGGGACTATTCAACACATGCATCTTCAGATCAATAATCTCTGATTGCTGTTTAAACAATAGCTTCGGTCTTTCAGCTCCAAACGTGGGTCGACTAAGCAAGTCCCGGTCTGACGTATTTCTCATGAGAGTTGGTTTTCCCGATAATGATCCATCTACGCTACGCCTTAAGGGTGATATTCGTGTTTCTGATAGTTTCTTGTCGAGTCTGCTAAGGGGAGATGGTGGTGGTCTTCCTAGTGGTGCAAGCCGTCGTGGTCCGGTAAGCGTTGGGTTTTCTCTGACGTCAGAGGCATGGTTTTCGCTGTCAGTACTGAGCTCTTCATCGCTTTCGACTTTCGTTTCTACTCGTTCTAAATTTTTTGTGTTCTCCTCTGATGTTAGGAGCTCCTGTGTGAAGAAAAAAATGTTTGAATACAGATGTTTTTAAATTATATTAAATTGTTAAATTATTATTAATTATGACAGGTCTGTGAATGTGATGTAATTTCATACTTAATAAAAAAATCATTAGAAAATATTATTTATTTAAGGTTTGTCAAGCACTCATCATCAAACTTTTATTATCCCACTGCTGAGCACAGGTCTCCTCTCATACAGAGAAGGATTGGGCTTAATCACCACGCTTGCACAATGCGGGTTGGCGACTTCAGACTTAAAGTCCAGGTTTCCACAAGATGTTTTCCTTCACCTTGTCCTAATCATTGGTGTCCTAAGATATACTAAGAAAGCAAGTCAAGCACTAGTACAAAATATTTCAGATATGTATTTCAAATACCAGATAATGTCGATGTTTTCCTAGCCGACTACGCTGAGAAAGGCTAAACAAACACAAAACTCATTCATATTCTCAGCATCTGATCTGATGGAAGTCCATACACATTATACCAATCAACTCATTGGTTTGGGTAAATATATTTATAGAACGGTATGTCACCTCATTTTCCCAACTATGTTGGGGTCAGATACCACTGTAACCGAATACCAGTATTTCACATGGAAACTGCCTATCTCCACTCCAAGACCCAGTCAGTTAATGGCCTATACGGAATCCTTCACTCTTTTCTTGACGTCATCAAATCATCGTTTTGATTTGTAATTAGATTATGACGTCAAATTAAAAATATAAGCATCTTTAAACCATAGTCATGACTCATAATCATCGAAGATGAAAGTGAACAATAGCACATATTATAATCATAACATAGCAATCAAAACTATCACGTCACAAGACAACTACACAAAGATAGACAATACAGTTTCACATCACAAAAAATCACAAAGCAAGACACTCAAATCAAACACAAAAGTTAACGACAAAGGCGGGTCCAATTAGTTCAAATTAAAGGTTAATGGGGGTTACAGCGAAGTTATCGCATCGTATAAACATCGACATAGTCAACTCGTAGGTGTGAACTGGCGACCAAGGACGTGCAACAACAGCTGGGTCAATTCTTAATGTACAAATCGATAATACTTATTTGTAATGGGAAATTTCTGTTCGATGTCGAGGCAATACTACGTGCGCTATAAATGATCTATAAATAAAATTTAAGTGTATTTTTTTTGTTAAAAATAAATGGTGTCATAATCTGCCTAGCTTTTTCACAAATGTTGGGGTTGGCTTGTTCTGACTGGGTGTCGCTGCATACCAGTAGTTTTAAATTACATAATTAGCGTGTAATGTTCCCACTGTTGGGACACAAGCCTCCTCTGGATGAGAAGGAGTGGGCCGTAATCAGACAGGCGAGTTCCACTTTTTTTAAGGAAAGAATAAAAACTTTTTCTCCAAACACATACCCTAGCAAAGGAGAACAGTAAGTACTAGACCTAACACTGTACCTATTGATAAATGATATATAGTTTACGGGATAGAAATATAGACTATATATACTTAATAACCATAAAACTGTCTCGTTAAATGTCCTTCAAAAGGTCAACGAAAATATTGAAATCGTAAAAATATACCGAACTAGAACACTTTAATTTTTTAAATATTAACATTAGATCGGTTCCGATTCCGACCAAACTTACTGATGACCGTACTTTATATTATTACGAATGTTTCCACCGATGGAAAGATATCGAGGTGAAGTTTAAAGACCACCAACACCCCACATCTACCTTTTGCAGTATAGCTAGCTACAGCTAAACGCTAATCAGCTGTTTGCACAGACTTACGCACATCTAATTATGCGGGTGCACACGCATTTTGTAACGCTAGGCTGACTTAGGTATGGGAACACGCCAACGCTCAGAGCTCTTTTTAAGAGTAAAGAAAAAAATCGAAATTTGCGTCACATGGGTTCAGACAAGAAATATCCAGCGTTTGCGAAAAATATGAATTAATGGAAAATAACTTTAATTCCTATATAATAATAGTTCAGTTTACACTACAACTTCAAACATTTTTATAACTTTCTCAATAATGCTATTCTAATAATCGATAGGCGCTCTGAAATCAACTTACATAATTGTCATTAAAAAAACTGAAATAGGTTGTACCCTAATTGCGTCGGACAATCATTTTGAAGCTTATAATGCTCCACATGTTCGAAAAATAGGTTTGCTCAACAATGTAAATAATGCAATTAATAACGTTAAACTGTCAAAATGAAGCCAGTTGCTACCGATATTGTGTTACACAATTAGTAATAGGGATGTATCCAAGGTATGAAAATCAAAAAAATAATTAGTCCGTCTTATAATAGATAATAAAAAAAAATAAGACCCGTATTTTTTATTTTGTCGTAATTACCAAAAACTACTGAGATATAGTGTATTAAAGTTACGGAGTGGGGGCTAATTACGTTACCCCGTGCTATATTTTGTACCACGGCGTGACGTCATGCGACATTTCAAATCAATATATCTTCATAAGTATTTGAATGAAAGAAAAAATAAAAAATACGTGTTCAATATTTTTTATAAATCTATCTGATGGACATTAAATTATTTTTTAGGATACAAGCCAATTACCCTGCTGATCAGTGCGCTATACTTGTGTATTTTGTGGTTCGACTCCGGGTCGTAAACTCGGTCCTCTTGTGATATTCGCCGACAAGGACAATGACATAAGTTCTTCAAATCACGCTGTGGAATGGCCGCCCATGTTCGTTGCAACAGCAAAAAAAGGTCTTCTTGCGACTGGATACCCTCCATATTCGGCAGAGCTCTTCTCTGTAGCATATCCCATGCATGCTCAATCGGGTTCAAGTCTGGCGACTGAGCAGGCCAGGGCAGGACATTGATGTTAGCTGCGGCGAGAGTCTGTCTTACAACTCTTGCGGTGTGCGGTCGTGCATTATCATGCATTAACTGAAATAAGGGACCGATTTGCACTTGTAGAGGAACGATGACGTCTGATACAATCGTCTCAGTATAAATTTGAGCGTTGAGGTTGCCTCTGATCCAAATCAACTCAGTTCTTCCGCCGATCCAAATACCCGCCCATACCATGATGGTTCCACCACTATAAGGATGGACTTCCTGGCAGGATTTTAATCGCTGTTGGCGTCCAGGGGTTCTCCAGTGTCGTATACGTCTTGTATCCGGTCTCATACCAAAACGAGACTCATCAGAAAAGCACACGAAACGCCATTGTTCTTCTGCCCAATTTCTGTGTTCAAGAGCCCATTGATATCGAATCCTACGATTGTGCATTGCTATATGTGGTACCCGTAGCGGTCTTCGGGAATGAAGGTTCACTTCATGTAAGCGGTTTCTGACTGTTTGGTCGCTAATTAAGTTCCCTGAAGAGTGATGAAGCCTCACGGCTAACATCATGGCGGTTATTGTTGGAGCTCTTCGAGTTAAGATTTGAATGTATCGGTCTTGTCTCCGTGTGGTGCAGCGATACCGTCCTCCATGGCGCTCAGCCACGGTACCAGTGCTTCGGTAACGTGTCCAAAGTCGACTGATAACACTCTGACTTGTATTCAGAGCTAAAGCCACAGTACGTTGCCGGGAACCAGCTTCTATCATTCCCACGGCTCTGAGCATTTCTTCCCTGCTTAAATGACGTCGCCGCTCCATAATAACGTTGGTTTTAATCAGTAGTAGGGAAACAGTAGCACTAATAATGTCTTCAATGCGTTGTATGTTTTTATAAGGAAAATATTGACAGCTGATTTTCATCTTTTACTCGAATTTGATTCACAGTTCCTGATTCAAATTATGAAATGCACCAAAAAGGATACATATAAATTTATAAAATCATAAATTTATTACAAAGCCACATCTCAATCTCAAGAAATCCGCATAAAAATGCTTGATCCCTAGACACTTTTGATGTGTGTATTTTCCTTCCTATTTTAAAAAACCCATTTTCTAACAACGTTCTAAAAAAATTTGGTCAGTGTCCGATTGTACCTTGATTAAAATATGATTTGCGATTTCAAGAGGGAACGCGCCGTTGCTGGTTGTGAAAAAGGCATTGAACTATTTATCTTGTGTAGCTCCATCTTTGTCTGAGACTGGAATAACTACGGTTTCAATACGTCATAATAACTCAGATACTATTTTGTGCCCATTGCCGTTAAGTCCATCACTACTTGGAGCATTGAGGCTAAGAACCTCTTTTTTGTGTTTTAGGATGGGAAATAATCAAATGACTTCTCTCGCTCTGGGCGGAACGGAAGGGCGTCACTTTTACTGACTAAAAGCCACCCGTGTTCCTCCACTTGCCTGTATGCAAGGGCCACGGTTACTTTTTTAACAAACCCGCAACCCTGACCCAGAAGGCAACGGTCTTCGTGGTACCCATCACGACGTGCTGACATCTCTTTGAGGCGCGCGAGAAACACAACACGCCATCGATTCGGGCCTGGTCCTTACCCGGCAGCGAACTGCCCACTGCTCACCGCCCGCAAGCCCGCGCCTCCGGTGGCCGGGAGTTCGATGATGTCTCCCGACCAGGGCGTCTCCTGCGGCGGCTAGTGGCATGAGGGTGCTGGCGCGTACCGCAATTTCTCGCGGCAGTGGAGTTATGCCCCGGCGTTTTGCCCCCTCTCGCCACTCCCACATGTGGGTGAGGGCTTTGGCCTGCAGATCTCATGGCGGTAATCCGAAAACTAGAGGAGAGGCTAAAAAGCTCACTATCTGTTACGATGGACAGTGTAACCTATCCTGGGAGGATATTTTCTATTTGGCACCAACGATATACGTTTTTCTGTTATTTTTAGTTGAAAATTGTTCTTTTTCACTGTTTTGTTAGTGGGATCAACACCTTATAGTGTACTGATATAGGGAGCCTCTTGATGTCGTAAGGGACTTTCTAATTATTGTTACTGTTTTTAATCTATAAATTGTTTTTATATTTAACTAGCTTTCCGCCCGCGGCTTCGTCCGCGCGGAGTTACCAAGAGAACTCTTCAAACGTCCGGAATCCAAACTATCCTATGTTATTTCTCAAGGTCAACTCTATCTTTGTACCAAATTTCAATAAAATCAATTCAGTGGTTTAGACGTGAAAACGTAACAGACAGACAAATAGAGTTACTTTCGCATTTATAATATTAGTAGGGATTGTGTATACTTAGTTTAGTTTTAAGATTTTCCTGTACGAAGCACAATAAACATTTTCATTCTCTTTTTCTTTATATGAGGTGCATGTCAGGGCCAATAATCATGTCTATATCGCCGCGAACTGGTTACATCAGCCCTTTAGCGAATCGTATGCCTTTTTTCGATCCAGCCGTCCCTTAGTGTCCTCTCGGTTCGTACCCCACAGGGGGTGGCCTTAGTGCGTAGTCGCTCTATAGTTCTTAAGTGCCCCTGGCTGGAGGCTTTAATTGTATTTAAGGCATTCACAGGATAGTCCAGTTCAGTAGTCACGGCCCCTCATGGTCAACTACGAGTTTTTTTTTTTTTAATGTTTATAAACTAGCGCTTGACCGCAATCCCGCCTGATGGTAAGCAGTGATGCGATCGTTGATGGTAAAGCGCGCTAGTTTATTAAGGGCCTATCCACTCAGAAAAACTGAGCGAATAGGAAGGAAGACGGCAGTTGAGCGAGGTGATGCAATGTTAAACCCAACAACACGACCAACGATGCTGCGCCAAAGGGAGATTCATCTGAAGACCCTTCACGACCAAACTACCAACACAACAACATTAGGCGTATCGTACCCGGCACACATTGCAACACAACTGCTCAGACCCGTCCTCCGTACGGCTTCGCCAGACATCGTGCCGGAACACGACAAATCGCTTGGCGGCAAGGCTTTGTCTGGTGGGTGGTAACTTCTGCCGGCGGCCGATGTTATGGCCTACCACCGAGAAATGCCGAGATGCCATAACAAAAACAAAACTCACAGTTCTAATTGTACAAATTTGGTTGGCTTAGTAACTTTTTTTTTTTAAACGTTGCCCCATACTAGAATTTTTTTTCTGTATCGTGGTTGCGTCTACAAACCTATACACTCACATACACAAACATCCAGACCCGAAACAACAACCTGTAGGCTATACAAACATTTGTTCAGTGCGGGAATCGAACCCGCGACACGCAGCGCAGCAGTCGATTGCTCAGCCACTGCGCTAAACGTGTCGTCAGAGAATTCGGCTCGCGCTTGACCGATTACAGTTCCAGCCTAAACTATAATTAACTGAATATCATTGAGGCCATTAGTTGAAGGACCGGTGTTTAGTAAAAAGGCCAGGCGGTTAACTAAACGGCTAACTAAACCAGTTGACTGTCAGACATACAACGTTATTTTTTGTTTATGCGAAACCTGAATACAGTTTGTTCAAAATAAGCGACTGAATCGATTGCAATCATTTTTTCACCATGTTATATTTTTTCCCAAATACATTTAGAAATTGTTGCACTGTGGTTACCGAGCGCGCACGGTAGATCATTGTATTACGCACGCTGGCGCAACAGCTGACGCCAGAGGTTAACGCCCCACTCGCCCGCCCGAGCGGACCGTGAACCATATTTTAGGTGGGACAGCCAAGTAGGATAACAAGCTCATAACTTTGTGGTTTATCATTATATCTTTTTGAAATTTTGTACAGATTCTTTAGTTAAGAATACTGGACAAGTGAGTTTTGCATAAACAAAAAATAATGTTGTATATTACTATTAATATTAAACTTTCATAGAATAAAGAAATCTAGATTTTTTGTCAAATCGTAAGTCATGAAGCTACTTAAAACCAAGAGATGTGCATTATTTAAAAAAAATAATATAAAATCTATTTATTTCAGGCAACAATAGTGAGTAATAAAATAAATTGTTACCACATTATATACTATGCCCATATATTGTTAAATGCTCACCTGAACAGACGCGCAGGTATCATCTTGCATGGACGCATCCCGTGCCTTCTTCACCAATTCTCTATAGACATGGTCGAGTGGATGCTCCCATTGCGTACTCTTCGTGTCTTCGTTGTAGTAGTAATGTGATTGTATCTTGTCGTCATAACTGATTAGGGATTGAATAAATTATAGACCAATCAATCTGTATCAATCAGTATTTTACACAACAACTACCTATCTGACCTCTACAATCCGTTACTGGGTAACATAATACTCTTTGGTAAGACTGGTTTTCTGAACGGTACTATATTTATAATAGATACATATATGTGTCGGAGATCGTCGATTAATTTTAATAGAAGTTGCTGATTTGATTTACGTAGTAGAGGGGCGAACGCTTGTGACGTCATTTTGTGATGGCGGCACATGGACAGAGTCGCTTTGGAAAGTGGGGTTCGTCGAACGGTGACTTTGCATCGAGACGCGGACCAAGGCACAACTCCGAACCGAAACTGTCGGTTTGCCTATTCAAATTGTTATTATGAAGATTGGAGGGTATATCTACACGTCGTGCTTCAATTCAAAACTCACCTACGAAATGGAACCTGTACCACCACACCAAGATGCTGTCGACCTTACCGCTCTGCCGTCGCTGTCTCCGATATCAGAAGTTGGATAAAGAACTACACTGCTCACAATCTCGTTATAAATCCAGGAACAGAATAATGTGAGGCTGAAAGTGAACGTGACGTTACGAGGTGCGCTTGCTGGCGCAGAGATCGGTCCGCGCAAGGTGCGTAGCAGGCGTGTACGTGCGGCTGGACGCGGCGCTGTCACGACAGTGCTGACTGATCCTTGGCGCGCGACAGTGCTGGCTGATCCTTGGCACGGGGCAGTGCTAGCTGATGATTGGCGCGCAAGGTGCGCTTGCAGAGCGCGCAAGGTGTGCTTGCGGAGCGCGCAAGGTGCGCTTGCGGAGCGCTCTGCTAGCTGCGTGGTGAATCACATCAATGGCGTGTGGCGCTGCTGGAGCTGCGTGCGGCGCAGCCGGAGCTGCGTGCGCTTTGCGGAACGCCCAAGGTTACAAGACTACATCTACTCTGCAGGCGATGAGAAGGTTTCAAGATACCCAAAACGTTTGTGGTAACGTAAAGGGGTTTTATGAGAGCTCAGAGATGTCTGGTGTGCGGCGGTTGACGGCTGCCAAGTGGCAGGTGTTTGCGAGAAATTGCCACAATCTGGTGAGTCGTACTATTTTTATTTTGATTCAGTGGCCGAATGTTCTCTTGTCAAGCAATCTGTAATTCCATTGGTATACGTACACACGCGCCAGATACAGTGTACGAGTAAAAGGTTGTGCCAGTGTGTTGTGTACTGAGCCATTTCTTTGCAACATGATAATAAGAGTTATCTTTGCAAATTTTATTTCTTGTACTACCCGATTATTGTTTGTTATAATGGACTGAGAAATTTAAAATCAAGGTTTTAAAATTATGATGTCTGGTTTGTCTTTAATTCAAAACTAAAGTTCACTGTGGCCTATAGTTACGAGCTCACTTAAGTTTCTGATAGTATGTGTGGCTAGACTATTAAATTTTCTCAAGAGAACAAGCGGTAAAGAACATAGAAATGAGTGCTATTTACAAAAAATCTAAATTTGATAGAAGTGAGCTAAAGTAATGAAATTTAATATTGGTGAGTTGTTTGATGGCGATAATGGCGATCGTTACCTATTGAAATCGTTGATTGGAAACAGAACTTATAAGTACCCCACGATAGCATAGGTACGAAAGATTTCTCCAAGTAATGAGTGTGCTGAGTTAGATTTCATAAAGTAGAAGATGGCGAGGAGGGTGCCTCCGCCAGCAAATGGAACACGTATCATGGCTATGTGGTCGTGCTGCACGCACTAGTCTGTAGTCGTAACTGCAACCCACTGAGGGGTTGTTCAGAGCGCGATGGGCAGCTAGTGGTGTGGCGGGGACACTAGTAGGTATGGTCGCACTGCATGCACTAGTCTGTAGTCGTAACTGCAACCCAGTGAGGGGTTGTTCAGGGGGCGATGGGCAGCTAGTGATGTGGCGGGGACCTAGTTAGATATGGTCGCACTGCATGCACTAGTCTGCTGTCGTGACTGAAACTCGGTGAGGAGTTGGTCAGGGCACGATGGGCAGATGGTGGTGTGGTGGGGACCAGGGTCTCGGAGGAGACTATTAGTTGTAGGGTCATGTGTTGACCTGGGAGTCGTGGACTCTAGAGTTGGTCGTATCACAAGAGGTGATGACGATATGGGTGTCAACTATGAGTTGTCACTAGCTACTGTGGTAGCGAACCATGGTGTGTTTTCTTATTGAAGATTATGATTTTGATTTGATAATTATGAGGCTTGGAGGAACCTTTTGTTTTCTTTTTGAAATTTGATAATTATGAGGCTTGAAGGAACCTTTTGTGTTTTCTTTTGTGAAATTTGATAATTATGAGGCTTGAAGGAACCTTTTGTTTTCTTTTTGAAATTTGATAATTATGAGGCTTGAAGGAAGCTTTTGTTGGACTTGGTTTCCTAATAGTCAATGTAACTAAACGTGACGTGTGACGGTCAGGTTGGCCGAGCTCTCAAAAATGCTTCAAAGTCGGTTTTCTGTGTTTTTTTTTAAATTTGTTACAGACATGCACGAGGACGTGCAACGGGAAATATCGAAGTTTGGCCGGAATCGGCGGTTGGCCTCGTGAGGCGGATCCTGGACTCTGGGGCTAAGGGAGCTTCGGATGCGACTTGGATTGGCGCTGGGATGATGATGATGATGATGATGATGATGATGCACGAGGACGTGTAAATCGTCAGTCTGGCCGTGTCGGAGATCGTCGATTAATTTTAATAGAAGTTGCTGATTTGATTTACGTAGTAGAGGGGCGAACGCTTGTGACGTCATTTTGTGATGGCGGCACATGGACAGAGTCGCTTTGGAAAGTGGGGTTCGTCGAACGGTGACTTTGCATCGAGACGCGGACCAAGGCACAACTCCGAACCGAAACTGTCGGTTTGCCTATTCAAATTGTTATTATGAAGATTGGAGGGTATATCTACACGTCGTGCTTCAATTCAAAACTCACCTACGAAATGGAACCTGTACCACCACACCAAGATGCTGTCGACCTTACCGCTCTGCCGTCGCTGTCTCCGATATATAGATAAACATCCAAGACCCAGGCCAATCAGGAAAAGATCGTTTTCCATCATGACCTGGCCGGGGATCGAACCCGGGGCCTCCGCATCGCAGGCAGGCGTGTTGACCGCTGCGCCACGGAGGACGTCAAAATATAATAATATTGGCTTAACTTTCGAATTTAATCTATTTAAGAAAATAAATTGAAAATGACAAGTGGAAAATTATTGCAAGGTAATAGAAAGGCTTGTTCAAATACAAAAGATTTATCAATCTAAGTATAAAATACTAGCTGCATATCGCGGTTTCACTCGCGTAGGTTTCAATGTTTTTTTTATATGCTCTGCTCCTATTGGTTGCTGCGTGATGTAATATATTACTATAGCCTAAAGCCTTCCTGGATTAATGGGCTATCCAACACAAAAATGAATTTTACAAATCGGCCCAGTAGTTCCTGAGATTAGCGTGTACAAACTCTTCAGCTTTATATATTAATATAGATTTGCTTGTTTATTGATGTTTCAAGTTTAAATAAAACACAACTTCACATTAACCATTTCAATATGGGCTATCTGTAGCTGACAACAAAAGGCAAATCAACAAAAGGTAGGAATAATAATAATTTAAATAACGCAATGAATGTTGTTCAACTGTCAAAATTAAACCCATTGCTACTGATAGTATTTTACATAATTACCCTACCAGTTGGCAATTCTCGTAATTTTAAGACCATTCACGGCCTAATCTGGCTCAATCTATCAAAAATAATTATTACTTCTCTACTTAGCTCACAAATCTACGACATTGATTGTCAATTTGACGAGGTTACAACTAGATTTTGAAAAATTTTACTACCTATCATAATTGACCTTCTGTATACAAAATTTTATACTACAATTATTATTTCATATTTTACTCTGGTTTACAAGACACCAACATGGTTGGTCAAGAAAAAATAGAAACAGAGGTGAAGTTGGTTGGTGGAACTGTTTCAAACTTTTCTATTATTTTACTGTGTGTAACCTGTTTTAAATATGTTCATTAACTTTCTTTCTTTAAAGAAATCTGGACAAATCTGACACACACAACACACAGGGACAGGGACACTACAGGGAATACACTTACTCTCTTTAACTTAAAATCTGGCTTTCCTTGGCTAGAACCTGACCTTGCTACTGAATACCAAGGTTTTTTTTTTTAACAAATAAATATTACAGTAATATGGCAATGCCACCAGTCCCTTGTGTACATTAGAAGTTAACAGATAGAGTGTGTAAATTTTTCAAAGTTTTTTTTTTTTTAATTATTTTTTTATTTAAGTAATGCATTATTAGATTGTATACATCATGTAGAAAATAAATTTAAAGATACTTAAATAATAAAGCAGAAGATATTTGCATAACTTACTAAGCTTTCCATGGTGCTGGTAGTGCTTGCATGAGCCCATCTTTAGCCAATGGCAGGAGATGGCTCTCACTTTCAGGATCAATGCCCAGTTGTGCAGCATAGTCAGAGATTTCTACAAATACAATAGTTTTTATTAAACAAATATAGTAATTAAAATGTTTGTCAGTAGTTGGTGTGCCAAATGTTTTAGCTCCAATTATAAAGAAGTCTAAAGCTTGGAGTGCATTAACTCCAAGCAAAATCATAAGATGAATTTTAGAATCGTACTTAAAAACTTGAAAGTTTGGATTATGCATATTTGAATGAGGTTCACATTAAATCGATAATAATGTACACGCAGAACTAAAGTATGCAAAAGATTTTACTGATTTTAACCCTTATTTGTTTCATTTTTCTCTCGTAATTTGGAATCATTCACCAAGAAAATTGGTTCTAAAATTTCGAAACTCATTAATAGACCAAATTATATTGATAGAAATAAAAATATATTTTAGGACTCGCTTATAAAAATATACGAAATTCTATAAGTACGGGAAATAATGGCTTAAACAACAATATTTACGTTGAATACATAGTAAAATTTAATGAACAAACCCTCTGCCGATGGTTGACTGTTTTCATCGAATATTTCACGGCACACCACAGGCGAAGACATCGTGCCACCATAACATTATTTCATTCTAAATACACATAGCCTGCCAAAGTACGCCAGTAATTTGTATCCTTTTATATAATTCATAATGAAAATACGATATAAATTCGGCAAAATTTTCACCTTCCGCACAAAGATAATCCTGTCAGATTATCTACCTCTTTTTGACAAGCAGCAAACTCAATAATTTATTGCCAATACCTACAGAATAGGAATAGGATAGATACTTTTTTTATTATTTATTTCATGACAATGGATACAAGTCCTTCAGTCGAAATCTTAAACTATATATAGATACGAACGAAATCTATTGCCATTTGAAAATTCCTATGTAAACCTTATCCATGAATAGGAAGCTTTGTGAAGAGACTTACTTTTACTGTTATTTGTTAGTAGAAATTCTTTTTTTTTTTTTTTTTTTTTAGTGGTATGGCTCCATCGATGACCGATGATTCTGCCAACGTCAAGGTGGAGAGAACAAAAGTAAAATAATATTATACGTAGTGGAAATAAACTGTTGATCGGTAGTATTAGCGATGGTTCTTCTTTGGGCTAAAACAAACACAAGACAACACAAATATTAGTAAACATAAAGGTTGGAAAAGGTTAAATTTTGATTTTGTTAAGGGAAATAAACTTATATAAGATTTTAATGAGTGGGGTATGAGCCAAAGTTAAAAGGAAAGGCAGGTTGACAGGACGAGGAATCTGTTTAGGAAGCAGATCATATAGAGGATGGGATAGTTTGGGACAGGAAAAAAATATATGTTCTAGAGATCCCTCTTCAAGACCACATTCACAAAGAGAATGGTGGAGAATGGAGAATGGAATGGTGGAATGGTGGTTGGTGAGAATGGCAACATTCATGAACATTCAAATTTGAATTTGACATGTCACGATGGTGCGTTCAAAATACGTACAATTGTCTAATTACTAAAATGCTTTTGACAACATTCGATGAAATGGTTCTTTTATAAAATGAAACAATTCAACATTTAAATTACACAGGCTCTTCATTTAGTAAAATACTGCAGTTAGTTTAAATATCTAAAGTTCAAACATTCATGTAATCGAATAAATTCAAAATAAAATTGTCTAAAGGTTCAATGGCAAAGTTCTGAATTTCAGAACGCATGCTAGCAAAACAACCTCAATCGCTGCAGGAATCAAGATTTGTTGTATCATTATTAAAATATCAATAAAAATGGCATTAGTGAAAGACGTCGCGGCATTATATCAAAATTTGAAGACTGAGTGGGCAAAGAAGCCGCGTAAACTCGACAAGTGTGGTGAATTATTGAATAAAATAAAAGTAAGTCACGAACGATGACTGGACATCTTCATATCTTTGTTTCATGTAGACATTTTTGTAATGTCGCTTTATTTACAGATTGCGCTAACCCAGTTAACTTTCCTTCCGAGTAATAATACGGCGGCTAATCAGAAAGAATTGATTTTGGCCCGTGATGTGCTGGAAATCGGAGCTCAATGGGCAGTTGCTGCAAAGGATGTCAAAGCGTTTGAGCGATACATGTCTCAGCTGAAATGCTACTACTTTGACTACAAGTAAGTACAAACAATCAGTAAGCTAGGTTGACACTAGTAATTTATCATTCAACCACTTTATGCTAATTTTTTAATGGTTTCCCTTGCCTAATATTTATGTTATACTTTTAGAGTTTTAATTAATTTCTTTCTTATTGAGTAGTTTATTAGTAGATTAACGAATTAGTTGTGTAATTGCTTATAAATCAAGGTCAAGAGCTGGCCCGTTCCACACTAAAAATGAAGTTTATGAGATATGCATATCCTACTCTATTTTTATCATTGTCACTGTAAATTTAATTTATTATTGCAACTTTCAGAGACCACCTCCCAGAGTCCGCCTTCATGTACCAGCTTCTCGGTCTCAATTTACTGTTCCTGCTTTCTCAAAATCGTGTAGCTGAATTCCACACGGAATTGGAACGTCTTTCAGTAGATGTGATCAGGGCTGACCCTTATATCAGGCACCCATTGGCTTTGGAACAGTATTTGATGGAGGGCAGTTATAATAAAATCTTTTTGGCAAAGGTATGAAATTAAATTGATTACTAAGTAGATAAGATATCAGAATCATTTTAAACACAACACATTATTTTAGGTATTAGATATCTGGTTAATAAATTTAAAAAATATAATAAGAAAATAAGCTAGCTGCATTCAATATTTCCTATCACACATATTTCATTAGAACTGCTAAAAGAAATAAATGTATGATAAGTAGACTGTAATTGAACGTGAGTTAATTAATCAGAGCTGCTACCATAATAACTATTATTATTTTTTATACAGGACAATGTACCAGCAGAAAGCTACACACTATTCATGGATACCCTTCTAGATACGGTCCGAGGAGAGATTGCTGCGTGTATTGAAAAAGCTTATCTGTGCATCTCATGCGCTGAAGCAGCTAGACGACTGAATTTGCCTTCCCAACAAGCTGCACATGAATATGGCAAGAAGGTATGAATATTTGTTGTAATTTTTAAAGTTTGTTTGGTAAGAACAATTTTGAGAGAGAATAAGAGGGGAATTTAGCTAGGCTGGACAGCATTTGCAAAAGTTTGTTCGAGTTTTCTTGTTGCATATTCCACAGTTATGATCTATGCAGTTGAAGAAATGTGGTCACTTAGGGTATGGTATGGTCCATAAGTTCAGGATTGCTCAGCAACCTATGTAATGGGCAATGCTTGGATCTCTCTGAGGGATCAAATCTGTAGTGAGGTCATCCGGCAGGGATCCTAAGTTGTTGACATAGCTCACAGAATGAGCAAACTGAAGTGTCTGGCTACAGAACTGGTAAATGTATGGTGGGATGAAGACGAGGACAGGAGTTAGGTACCACTTTATACTTCAGAAACTTCCAGTTTATGATATTCACATAAACATTTAATTTTTAATGAACTATTACTTAAATACTCTCTGTACTTATAGAACGGGCACAGAACAGACCAGTTACTGCTAGAATGATCCACTGCCTAACTCATCCACAGCGGGCATTTCACCTATTTTTTAAAAGTACCAGTGGTCATTTTTTTTACCCATTTAGAATGAGTTGCGTTGTTTTCGTAGTATAGCAATATTTTGTGATAATATTATTTTCTTTCAATTTTCCAGCGCAATTGGGTCCTAGGTGCAGACAACTGCTATCATTTCAACGCGGCTGAGGAGACCTGTGCTGCCGCCGCTGGAACATTGCCCTCTGCCGAACTTGCGGGACAAATCATCGAATACGCCGGCCATCTTGAAATGATTGTGTAGTTATATTTAGATTTTTGTATACAATTCGTAATTAAATATCATTTACTTATAAATTAAAAAAGGTTCTGGTTTTTTTGTTTCTTGTATGACCCAGAGTTTCCTCGATAAAGATTACCATGAATATCGAATGTAATGCGAGGTGTAGTCGCGTTATCGCATATGGTTGAAGTTCACATAGATGTTGGCATTGTAGCATGCTTATGTACCTAGTATAATGGTTATGATAAGGCCAATATTAAACTTTATATTGATTAAAAATTCTCTTAAAGACGTGTATTTATTTCCTCCTAGAGTTTAGCTTACAACATTTTTTTTTTAAGCTATTAAATCAACTCGCAATGTTCCACTAAAAAAATCCAAATAGGTACCTACAACACCTATTTGGATGGCGTGATTATTCTGATGTCGATGTTATTGCTGTTTTGATTTATAGCCTGCACAGACGAGGGATTTTTGTCCACTAAATAGTAACGTGAACGAGGGATTAAAAGTACTGCATACAAAAAGTCCCCTGAATAACCGAGGACATGCAGAGAGCGGACCGGACAAAAGTACGGGGGAGTCCCCGAATAAAATAGAACTCTTGTAACTCCGCGAAGCAACTCACACGGCGGACTTTAGTCCGCGTTGCGTGCTCTCACTTTTCTACATTTCTAGCCGACAAATGACTGCACACCGTGTGCGTTGAGTTCGCGGTAAATCCACGGTGGACTTTTTATTAGCGGAGCGTACTTTTTCTCCGCCGTCTGCGCAGGCCGTTAGCCATATTCCAACAAAAAAAGCACAGGTAGCTATAAATTTCAAACTCCAATTGAAAAAAAATATATATACCAGGCTAATTCAGTTTTGGAATGAAATTAGAGTTCAGAGGTCATAAAGTTATTTAATCATGACAATAATTTTACATCAGATTCTGTATTATTTCTACGGAATTAAATGGAATTGTTCTTAGCTAGCAGCGTCGACCTCTTTAGTTAATAACTCCAACTGGTTGAGCTTTAACAGTTTGGTAAAATGCTCCAGAGCAAGTTTGAAGTTCCAATTTTTAATTTCCAAACACCTGGAAAAAAAGCGTGAATTTAGTATGTACAGATTTTATTTAATAAAATTCAAATTTTAAAGTATGTTGGTAAAATTGAAAACCTTTCACTAGTTTTTTTATCCATCGTTGTAAGTTTCATGAAAATTTTAAGAAACTTGTCCCGAAGATCCTCATCTGTCGTAGATTCTATTTTCAAATTGAAATTCCTTCGTGAAATCTGTAACACAATAAAATAAATTTATTTATCATATCACGGAGTCGTTCTAAACAATACGTGAATAGGCAGCCTTATAACCATGTGTACCTAGAGAACATTTTTTTCCTATGGCAATAATTCCATCGATTCAACGACGCCGCTGTCAAACATTGCGT
Organism: Sesamia inferens; assembly: GCA_037179545.1. NCBI lineage: Eukaryota > Metazoa > Arthropoda > Insecta > Lepidoptera > Noctuidae > Sesamia > Sesamia inferens. The sequence goes on along the minus strand of CM073929.1, from coordinate 7,273,210 downwards.
TTTACGAAGAAGTAGTTTAAATATTTGCCTTTACTTATTTTATTACTTTATTCCGTACAAAATGAAGAAACATCAAACAAGACAAAAGACTCTTAACGACCCGGTTATTGTATCGCGTGTGAAGAATTACCTTGCCGAGAATGTGGACAAGACATTCGTCGATGTTAGCCAAATGGCGCGTTCATTGAAAGAGCGCTACCGCGAGTACAACAACAGGAGCGACAACGCCTTCTGTCAGATGGTGGAGAGTGCCTATAAAGTCGTATTACAAAGCTACGGACTTGACGGAGCTTCCACATCTGAGGGATCGGAAGAAGAATCTGATTTAGAGCTATTAGACGAGAATAGTAGTGCATTGAACGACCGCCTGCTTGCCATGTACAAGATGCAGGATAAAAAACGGCCGGCAACCAACAGGCGCAACACAGACAAGACAGGAGAACCTATAGATATATTGAGCAGCGATGAAGACGGCGGTGCCGCGCCAAAACTACCGAAAATCAATGATCAAATTACCATTACCCCCCACATACCGATCAGAAATGCAAACAGTATCGCGACAGAGAGTACACCCGCCAAATCACAACATAATCAACACACAAATGAGAAAAAGAGGAAAGTTGAATCAATCAAAATTGCACCATCAAAGAAAAAGGTTGATATTGGTAATGTCAAAAGTGTTAAGGTTAGTTTTGATGACATCGGGGGAATATCTGAGATCATCACCCAGATCTGTGATTTAATATTACATATGAAACATCCAGAGGTATATAGTCAGTTAGGTATAAAAGCTCCTCGAGGGGCATTGTTACATGGGCCACCAGGGACAGGAAAAACTTTGTTGGCACATGCAATTGCCGGAAAACTCCAACTGCCAATGATTGCCATTACAGGCACAGAGTTAGTAGGTGGAATGTCAGGAGAATCTGAAGAACGAATTAGAGAGCTCTTTGAGAGGGCAGTTTCTGTTGCTCCTAGTGTGTTGTTTATTGATGAGATTGATGCAGTTTGTGGCAATAGAGTTCATGCTCAAAAAGACATGGAGAAGAGAATGGTTGCGCAGTTACTAGCATCCTTAGATTCTCTGACTGACACTAATGCTCCAGTTCTCATACTTGCTGCCACAAACAATCCCGATGCCTTGGATCCTGCCCTCAGAAGGGCCGGACGCCTCGAACAAGAAATCACATTAGGTATACCTTCATTAAATGCTAGAAAAGAGATCATTTCTATACTTTGTAAAAATATAGCTTTAGGTGAAGATGTGAACATGAGTGTGTTAGCTCAAATAACTCCTGGCTTTGTTGGGGCTGATTTACAAGCACTTGTTAATAAGGCTAGCACTTATGCTGTTAAGAGGATTTTTACAGAAATACAAGCATCTAAAGCTATACAAGAGATAAAACCAGCTGAAGTAAATCAGCCTAATGATGAAGTATCAATTATACCAAATGGAGACAAAGCAAATGAAGAAGCTACACCAAGTGCAGGTGATATTGATGCCCCTGAAAGTGTTCCACAGACTGAAATCCCACCACAAATCCCTGAAGAACCATTAGAGGAATTGAGTGAAACCACTGTACATACAGAAGAAAATCATGTAACTGAACCTAAAAAAGTAGATCCTGTTGATGAGGTATTACGCCTTCTTGAGGACATGCCTTACACTCGGGAAGAGCTGAAGGGGCTCGCTATCAGACATGAAGATTTTGTTAAAGCACTCAAAACTACTAAACCATGTGCTGTAAGAGAAGGTATTGTCACTGTTCCTGATGTAACATGGGATGATGTCGGATCATTGAACCAAGTTCGTAAAGAATTGCAGTTGGCAGTGTTAGCCCCAGTGAAGTATCCAGATCAGCTTGCAAAGCTTGGGTTAGCAGCTCCTAGTGGAGTATTACTTTGTGGACCACCTGGTTGTGGTAAAACTTTATTGGCAAAGGCTGTCGCAAATGAAGCAGGAGTGAACTTTATTTCAGTGAAGGGTCCAGAGTTGCTGAACATGTACGTTGGTGAGAGTGAGAGAGCAGTTCGTACGTGCTTCAGACGTGCGCGAAACTCAGCTCCTTGCGTTATATTCTTTGACGAATTTGATGCCCTATGTCCGCGACGTACATCTCAAGATCACAACGGCGCTGCCCGTGTTGTAAATCAGTTGCTTACTGAAATGGACGGCATAGAAACCCGTGAAGGAGTTTTCGTGTTGGCAGCTTCGAATAGACCAGATATCATTGACCCTGCAGTATTGAGACCGGGTCGATTAGACCGTGTTATGTATGTCGGAATGCCGGCGAGGGAGGACCGTTATGATATACTGCAGAAGCTAACCAAAGGTGGCACAAAGCCTCATCTGGGACCTGATGTAGATTTACAAGTTATTGCTGGACTTTCGGACGGATACACGGGTGCCGATCTGGCTGGCTTGGTACGCGCGGCCGCCACGAATGCTCTGACCAATCACATCGCAAATGGCACCCTTGATGGAGACATTTATGTCTCTTTCGAAGATTTCAGAACTGCTCTCGCAAAATGCAAACCGTCTGTATCTTCGAAAGAGCAGTTACATTACGAAAAGCTCAGATTAAAGTATGCGTCGGGAGCCGACGATAGAGATATGGAAATGGAAACTGAGCCGCTAAATGAAGAATCTATGGACACAGTGTGAAAATCGTTCAGTTGTCTACAGACTTAACATTTACTTTAGATTATCGCGGCCCTTATGTTAAGCGTATTTCGTACCAATAGTGCCAAGTTGTTTCTTTTAAGCAAATTGTTAGGTCTACTTTGTAAGTCCAATTTTTTTAATTAAGAATAGCAATAATTGAAATTGTCAATAAGCTAACAATCAATGAGGAATACTATTTTCTGTGAATAATTAATCAATGATACAGGTAGATATCTTACAATGGTCTTTGTAAACAGCACATTTTAAATTCAATGATATGAATAAAGATTATTTTTTCCTATAATTGTGTATTTTGTTTCTCTCTCTCTCTAAAAAGCAAAGTTCAGGACATTGAGCCATACATGTGCATAAGTCGTGGTGGCCTAGTGGTTAAAACACCAGCCTCTCAAGTATAAGTGTAAGGGTTCGATTCCAGGTTACGCAAGTATCAATATAACTTTTCTAAGTTATATCTTTGACACCAATGACAAGGTGAAGGAAAACATCTTGAGGAAACCTAGACTTTAAGTCTGAAATCGCCAACCCGCATTGAGCAAGCGTGGTGATTACGCTCAATCCTCTGTATGAGAGGAGGCCTGTACCCAGCAGTGGGACGATAAAAAAGCTTGATGATTATGTGCATTTAAAAATATTACATACCTACTAAACTATGTAATATTTTAAATAATGTAAAGATTAAAGGTACCACAACAAGGGGGATGTGATGATCTGGGGGGTAATGTTACTAATTTTAAGAACGTTCACAGTCTGATGATACTGCGACTAGATTTTGAACGTTTTAACCCGACGAGTGTCTTATGTACACAAGTGTGTCTTATGTATTACAATTTAGTAATAATTTTTCAAACATTTATACCACAAATAAAAGGTGATGTGCCAATTCAAAAGATTAAACAGTGTGTCAAATAGTGTATTAATGATCACATTAATACACTATTTGACACACTGTTTAATCTTTTGAATGTGTTTGTAGAGACATCGAGCGGCAATGTATAATATTCCAAATTTCCAACCCGCATCTAAACATGCAAATCCAATCAATACAAGCCGCATTGAAAGGAAGAAATATTCAAAACAAATTCATGTTTGGATCATTTCCATTTAGCGCCGATGACATGAATTGATGATTTAGTTTGTTTGAAATATTCATTTCTTTTTGATGCTAGGTCTTTTTCTATGGTTTAGGATTATTCTTATGAACCAGCATTGTTCGTGTTTTCATTTATTGTCCACCACTCTGTACATAATGGGATAACAAGGTAGTTACGATATCCTTGGTAAGACTGGTTGGCAGATCTTTTAATCGGTGGTTTATGCATGAAAAAGTAAAATACCTACAAACATTTTTTTTTGCCTATTCTGTCCCACTGCTGTGCAGAGGTCTCCTCAATGCTTTTCCATCCATCTTTTTCTGCTGCCTTTGCCGGGCAAGTTCTCTTTATGCCACTTGTAAATAGTGTAGAAATAATATTAGGTCCTTACATATAAAATTGGCGTTTTGTATGGAAGGAATAAAAGTCGTTTATTTTTTAATATAATATACAGGATGGTTACAGAATTCAAAGTGTTTAAAAAAAATTGTCGGCTCGGCCTTTGAACGTTGCAAGCGTGCCGCCGTGCGTCTGATGTGAACTCTATTAAATCACCTGATAAGATATTTTTTCGAGTTTTGTTTTCATTGCGCTTTTTTGTGTAATTAGCGAATTAATTATTTTTTACTTTAAAATCTAATTGGATTATAAAAATATAGCAATTATGAACGGTCTAAAGTGAAAAAAACTACATATATTTTTTTTTCAAATCATGAAAAAGCCGACGCCAAATTCCACCACTGGGGGGTTCAGAATCATGTACTGGATCCATGGTACTCGTTTGTGTGTCGATGTCAGAGACACCCTGTCAGGCCTAGGGGGTCATGTCTGACCCTTTGGAGGGGGGTAGGCCCGATCTAGCGAGTCCAATTTTTAGAGTGATCGCACACGCGGCTTGTTGGCAATTACACTGTACATTTGGTCAGTGTCTAGTGTCTGCGTGGTTTATTTAAAAGTAAGAGATAAGTGCTCGTTTATACTTTGTTTCGTAATTAGAGGAGTTCATACGTCTTTTGCGAGATTTCCAGGGGGAGGGGGGGTGTAGGGCAGTAGCCTTCGCCTGCCCCCCGCCCCGGTACGCATACGTTCTTAGGATTTAAAGTGGGAGAAACTAACATAGGTAGCATAGTACATTTTACATTCATTTCATTATGACCGGTCTTGTGCTGCCCGCATCCATCTTCCTGCGACTTCCTGCGACCTTCACCAGGACCTTGTCCACCTTGTTGGCGGCTTCCCTAAGCTGCGTCTTCCGGTACTTGGCCGCCACTCCAGAACCTTACTACGCCCCATCGATTCTACGAGCAGTTTTACTTCTACTACACGTGATTTTTTTTAAATGAGTCTTACAACTTTCATCCCTTAATCTATTAGGTATGGCTCGGAAAGACCGATTTTGTGCAACAAAGGGAGTTTCGTTTTTATTTGAATTACCCTAAAAATCACCATATCTTAAACATGATGACCACTGTATGACGACATTGACCCACAAACATAAGAATTTTTTGTTTTTTATAAACTATAAACTAGTGCTTGACCGCAATCCCACCTGATGGTAAGCAGTGATGCAATCGTGGATGGCAAAGCCCGCTAGTTTATTAAGAGCGGTGGTAGGCCATAACACCGGCCGCCGGCAGAAGTTACCACCCACCAGACAAAGCCTTGCCGCCATGAGATTTGTCGTGTTCCGGCATGATGTCTGATGAAGCCGTACGGAGGACGGGTCTGAGCAGTTGTGTTGCGATGTGTACCGGGTACGATGCGCCAAATGTTGTTGTCTTGAGAGTTTGGTCGTGGAGGGTCTTCAGATCAATCTCCCTTTGGCGCAGCATCGTTGGTCGTGTTGTTGGGTTTAACATGGCATCACCTCCCTCAACTGCCGTCTTCCTTCCTATTCGCTCAATCTGAGTGAATAGGTTCTTAATAAACTAGCGCGCTTTACCATCAACGATCGCATCACTGCTTACCATCAGGCGGGATTGTGGTCAAGCGCTAGTTTATAATTAAAAAAAAAAGAAGCCTATTCACTCTAGCATTGAAGACACTCAATTGTAGTCCGAAGGGAACAACGTCGCTGGCAAGTTGTTCCAGTCTCTAGATGTACGCGGTAAAAAAGAGGAAGCGAATCGCTTCGTCCGGGTCGTAATGGTGTTAACAACGTAAGGGAGGAAACTCGCCGTACGACGGGTCGTCCGATGGTGGAACGGAGATGTGGGAATTAAATAATGCAATTCCCTTGCACACTCTCCAAAATGCATCCTATAGAACACCGAAAGGCTTGCTACTCTACGCCTGTGCTCCAGGCTTTGGAGACCGTTATGCTGAAATGCTGTTATATAAATATCTGTAAAGGAAATGTCTTACCGTGTTAACTCTGAACGCCGTACTCGCGGCCTCAGCGCTCGGTTCGTGCCAGTACACCATTTCATTTTGAATCTTGTACTCTGTCCCGTCTTCTGAATGCAGAACTACTGTTCTAGTAAATGACAGGAGGTGCTCATCTTCAGCTAACGTTTCCACTGTGAGCTTTAGTACGCCGCTGATTCGAAGGACTGTCGTGTTTTCCTGGTACAAAAATATTCTTATTAACATAAAGATGACGATTGAATTCCCTGTAGGTACTGGGGGGTCAAGATGTGAGCAGCAGAACACTTAGGTCAAGTGAAATTCAGAATGTCAATGTGTCAAGGTGTAAATATTGTTGTTTTCTTGGTCCAAACTTCTTAAAAATCGAACTATTATTTCAATAGTTTTTAGTTGACAGAGAGAATGATGTTTCAAATACGGTTAGTCCTGAGGAAGTGGGCCTGATGGCTGCAGGACTCTGCTTCTTGTTCTTCAGCCTATAGAGGTCCACTGCCGGACTAAGGCGGGAGGCCTTTGTCCAGTAGTGGACTCCAAGTCTTTACATAATGACCGGTCTTGTGCTGCGCGCATCCACCGGCTTCCCGGGACCTTCACCAGGTCCTCGGTCCACTTTGTTGAGGGCCTATCTACGCTGCGTCTTCCGGTACGTGGCCGCCACTCCAGAACCTTACTGCCCCATCGGCCATCGGCTCTATGAGCAATGTGCCCCGCCCACTGCCACTTAATATTAGCGACTCGAATGTCGGTGACTTTAGTTCTTCTGCGGATTTCCTTATTTCTGATTCGATCACGCAGAGAAACTCCGAGCATAGTCTAGAAGACACTTAAATTATAGTCGGTCGCGGGTGTACGCGGTATAAAAGACGAGACGAAATGCTTCGTCCGGATCGTAGTGGTGTCATGTATAATTATCGCAAATAAACGTATTTTCTTTCTTTGACAATGGCCCCGATTCTTCTTCTTCGAGTCTTTTTAATTCATTAAGAAAAGGACAGAACACAATATGTTAGTATAGAACTTTCAAATTAGTCTGCGCTTGACATAATTTGATGTATTTATGGTCGCCATGTTTATTATCACGTCTGAATTTTCTATGGAATATATCAATTTCAGAGGATTAAACAATTTTTTTTTTTTATTAATTACACACATCAAAAGTGTCTAGGGATCAACATATATTTTTGCAATAACTTTTCTCCTGATTGATATTAATTAAAATTTTCTTTAAGGATTCATCAAATAAAGTGTTTTCGTTTGTCACAGTAACGATAAACCAAGTCACCTTTGCATTAATAAAGAAATTTGCCATTTTCCTAATAAAGGGATATTTGACATTTGAACCACTAACACAAAAGTTCGAAAAAAAGACTGAAATAACAGTTTTCTCTAAAATTTTATTGGGTAACTTAAACAATTAATAATCCGTGTTTCTACCGCGAACACTAACAACACAAGAACATCGGTTTGGCATACTCAAAATGAGTTCATCCAAATCACGCTGTGGAATGGCCGCCCATGTTCGTTGCAACAACAAAAAAAGGTCTTCTTGCGACTGGATACCCTCCATATTCGGCAGAGCTCTTCTCTGTAGCATATCCCATGCATGCTCAATCGGGTTCAAGTCTGGCGACTGAGCAGGCCAGGGCAGGACATTGATGTTAGCTGCGGCGAGAGTCTGTCTTACAACTCTTGCGGTGTGCGGTCGTGCATTATCATGCATTAACTGAAATAAGGGACCGATTTGCACTTGTAGAGGAACGATGACGTCTGATACAATCGTCTCAGCATAAATTTGAGCGTTGAGGTTGCCTCTGATCCAAATCAACTCAGTTCTTTCGCCGATCCAAATACCCGCCCATACTATGATGGTTCCACCACTATAAGGATGGACTTCCTGGCAGGATTTTAATCGCTGTTGGCGTCCAGGGGTTCTCCAGTGTCGTATACGTCTTGTATCCCGTCTCATACCAAAACGAGACTCATCAGGAAAGCACACGAAACGCCATTGTTCTTCTGCCCAATTTCTGTGTTCAAGAGCCCATTGATATCGAATCCTACGATTGTGCATTGCTATAGGTGGTACCCGTAGCGGTCTTCGGGAATGAAGGTTCACTTCATGCAAGCGGTTTCTGACTGTTTGGTCGCTAATTAAGTTCCCTGAAGAGTGATGAAGCCTCACGGCTAACATCATGGCGGTTATTGTTGGAGCTCTTCGAGTTAAGATTTGAATGTATCGGTCTTGTCTCCGTGTGGTGCAGCGATACCGTCCTCCATGGCGCTCAGCCACGGTACCAGTGCTTCGGTAACGTGTCCAAAGTCGACTGATAACACTCTGACTTGTATTCAGAGCTAAAGCCACAGTACGTTGCCGGGAACCAGCTTCTATCATTCCCACGGCTCTGAGCATTTCTTCCCTGCTTAAATGACGTCGCCGCTCCATAATAACGTTGGTTTTAATCAGTAGTAGGGAAACAGTAGCACTAATAATGTCTTCAATGCGTTGTATGTTTTTATAGGGAAAATATTGACAGCTGATTTTCATATTTTACTCGAATTTGATTCACAGTTCCTGATTCAAATTATGAAATGCACCAAAAAGGATCCATATAAATTTATAAAATCATAAATTTATTACAAAGCCACATCTCAATCTCAAGAAATCCGCATAAAAATGCTTGATCCCTAGACACTTTTGATGTGTGTATAAACTAGCGCTTGACTGCAATCGCGCCTGATAGTAAGCAGTGTTGCAATCGTTGATGGTAAAGCGGGCTAGTTTATTAAACTCATTCACTTAAAAAACTTAGTGAATAGGAAGGGAGACGACAGTTGAGCGAGGTGATGCAATGTTAAACCCAACAACACGACCAACGATGCTGCGCCAAATGGAGATTGATGTGGAGACCCTCCACGACCAAACTCCCGTCACAACAACACTTGGCGCATCGTACCCGGCACACATCGCAAGTCGTACGACGACTTTCCACCCTTACGTTGTTAACACCACTACGATCCGCACGAAGCGTTTCGCTTCCTCTTTTATACCGCATACATTGAGACTGGAACAATTTGCCAGCGGCGGTGTTTCCGTCACACTACAATTTGAGTGTCTTCAAGGCTAGAATGAATAGGCTCTTAATAAACTAGCGCGCTTTACCATCAGCGATCGCATCACTGCTTGCCATTAGGCGGGATTGCGGTCAAGCGCTAGTTTATAATTGGTAAAAAAAAAATGTATGTATAGCATTGGTCCTTCTAATCTTATTCTTCGTCTACTCACAGTATGATACAACACATCCACGGTGAAGGTAGACGGGTCATGTTCGGTTTGCGGCCACCTGTTAATAAGCTTGGTGATCGCCATCGCTCCAACAACAGAGTCAATCTCCCCTTCATCTAGAAACCGTGCGTATAGGAAGAGATTTCTGTAAGTTCTGTATATTTGACCATAGCCTGAAACAATTATAGACATAGATCATCGATCACTTATATACTAGATACACAGTCTCGAACAAAACTCTTATCAAAAATGGCGACAAGTATTAAGCAGTCTAAAGTAGTCAAAATAAATATACATTAATTTAAAATCAGCCTTAAGTGCAGTATATACAGTTCTTATCACTAAGCAATACAAAAAGCCATTATTTTTTACGACCGAGTCTGACATCAAACCAAATTTAACCTTACACGCATGCATTAAAGTCAGAATTATAAAGTGCGTTGTGCGCCTGACCAGTTTTTTTTTAAGTAATTATAAACTAGTGCTTGATCGCAATCCCTCCTGATGGTAAACAGTGATGCAATCGTTGATGGTAAAGCGCGATAGTTTAATAAGCCCATTCACTCAAAAAACTGAGTGATTAGGAAGGAAGACGGCAGTTGGGCGAGGTGATGCAATGTTTAACCCAGAGGGAGATTGATCTGGAGAGCCTCCACGACCAAACTCCCGACACAACAACATTTGTCGCATCGTACCCGGCACACATCACAACACAACTGCTCAGACCCGTCCTCCGTACGGCTTCACTAGACATCATGACGGAACACGACGAATCGCTTGACGGCAAGACTTTGTCTGGTGGGTGGTAACTTCTGCCGGCAGCGGATGTTATGGCCTACCATTTTTTATTACACTGATTGTGAATCTAGTGTATAATTGATCGATGGTATAGATGAATTCGTTTTGACAGTTCAACAAGATTCATTGCGTTATTTACGTCGTTTAGTAGACACATTATTCGAACATATGTAGCAATGTAATTTATTGCTACATATGTGTATGATCTGTTGCTAGATCACACACTACTTTTAGATGATGTGGGCAGAATACAATGAAAGATGTTGATTTTATATAAGCTACTATATTGTTCCAAAATTATAGTTAAAATGAGCTAATGGACTGATGTGTGTGAATTGAGTGACACGTGGCCTTTGCTGGCCGTAATGAGAACGCGACGACTTGATGGCTCGACGCGAACTGATCATTATTATGAAATAAATTGAATGCGAGGCGTAAATACTGACGATGCTTTGCTGATGTGCGGTTGCACCGTACAATATGTTCGAATAATGTGTCAATGGCAATATCTTTAAAAACGATACAGATTGATGTGATGCAATTGGATATTTTAGCTAATGTAAAAAATGTAACGTAGCGGTATCTGCAAACGCCACATACAAAACAATGCGACAAACTGACGTCACGCGGATTCTACATCTGCAAGCAGAGTTTACCGTGCAACTAGCATACATGCAACTGCCCAACATCAGTCGTTGGGTAAGCGGAAGTTCAACACCTGTGTGGTCGGAGGATCCTCCCGTTTCTACGGAGGATGAGTGAACTTTACTCGTACCTCCAAAGTAAAACTGATTTTATATGTGCCTTTTTAAAGTTAGTTTAGTATAAAGAAGAATTGGCAAAAACTGTGTAGTTACTGACACTTTTAAAATGTTTAATAATAAAGGGTGTATCTGATATCGACGCACAAATGAGTACCATGGAACCAGTACATGATTCTGAAAAAATGTGCAATTTTTTTCACTTTAGATCGTTCATAATTGCTATACTTATATAACCAAATAAGATTCTAAAGTAAAAAATAATTAATTCGCTAATTACACAAAAAAGCGCAATGTAAACAAAACTCGAAAAACTATCTTATCAGCTGATTTGATAGAGTTCACATCATGGATCAACGTCATACCTACAAACCCGCACGGCGGCACGCTTGCAACGTTCAAAGACCGAGCCGACACTTTTTTTTAAACATTGTCATTTATGTAACCATTCATTAACGACATTTTTTTTTTTTTTTTATAAATTATAAACCAGCGCTTGACCGCAATCCCGCCTGATGGTAAGCAGTGACGAGATCGTTGATGGTAAAGCGCGCTAGTTTATTAAGAGCCTATTCACTCTAGCCTTCAAGACACTCAAATCGTAATGTGACGGAAACACCGACGCCGGCAAATTGTTCCAGTCCCTCGATGTACGCGGTATAAAAGAGGAAGCAAAACGCTCCGTCCGGATCGCAGTGGTGTCAACAACGTAAGGGTGGAAACTCGCCGTACGATGGGTCGTCCGATGATGGAACGGAGATGGGGGAATTAAATCATGCAATTCCCTTGCACACTCACCAGAATGCATCCTATAGAAGACCGAAAGGCTGGCCACTCTACGCCTGTGCTCCAGGCTTAGGAGACCGTTTCGAGTTAAGTCTGGGTCGCCAATCAGCCTCTTCGCACGCCTCTCCACCGAACCCAAAGTGGCAAGGTGACATTTCGCAGCACCAGCCCAAATGTGGCAAATGACTATCATTATTTTATCAGTGGCATGCGGTCTAGCCTTTTCGCGAAGTTTGCGTTACGATGTCAGATACAGCCCTGTATATAGTACTAGCTTTTCGCCCGCGACTTCGCCCGCGTGGAATTACAATCCCGTGGGTTTATCTGGTTAAAACTCTTATGAAAATTGCCGGGTTAGATATTGATGCCACTTTGCAGAAAGAAAAATGCGAGATATTCTAACACAATTAATTATTCACCACGTTTCCGGCATTTCATAGTCGCCTTCCTTATAAAGAATGACATTGCTATAATTGTAATAATTTGTACCTACTGTACTATTTATAATAATTTTATTCCAGATAATGATAATAATTCATGTAACTATAATTACTTAAACATTTTAAAAGAGTACGTAACTTTGCAATTTGTTGCCAATTCATCTCCATACGAAGCTAACTTTGGGAAGGTGCATGAAGAATCAATTTTATTTTATTGTAAATTTGGACGACCAAAAGTATATTTTGTTGGCCAGCTTGAATTAAATGATTTAACTTTGGAGTTGGAACTGAAATGTCCGATTGGGGGCCTAGGCCAAATTCTGGAGTGCGGCGAGAAGAGGAGCAAACTTTCTTTTGCTTCATTTAGGCAATGTCACTTGTAGTGATTGTTAGAAAAGCCAATTCTTAATGTATTTTCATTGATGTCCAAAAAGATAACCATGCGTGAACCGTCTACGAGGGAGGTTTGAGGCAAAGTCATGATGTGGCGATTTTGCTGCGTTATCTCGATGTTCTTTATGGATTATTTACTGAATGCACTTTTTACTACATAAATCACGCACTTATTTAGTAAACTACACTATAAATAATTTAAAAGTCCAATGAAAAATGAGCGAGACACTCAGCTTAACTTTCCCCCCAAAAATTCCAGGAGCAAACTTAAATACTTACGTAATTTGTAACAATAAGTAATGGTCAATGTAGCGTCGTCCTCATACATCCCTTGTATCAATGATCTTTTTTGCGGCCCAGAGTCGAACAATGGGAAGTAAATTTCTAGAAACTTCTCCACTACCTCATGCGCCTCTTCTGGGCAGTAGTTAGGTTTGTGATGAGGTAGTTCACCTTTTCGATGGATTGGAACGCCATCCTGTAAATGGACATGATTTAACTCTTAAGACATATGAATGAACACTCTCATATAACGCCTCTTTCTGTGAACCTCGAAGAATACCATTTTGATGTACAAAAATAGCTAAGAAATTAATACACACTTAAAACATATGAATAAACACTCTAATGTACGTCTCTTTTGTGTGAACCTTTAAAAATTCTTTTTAAATGTCCTAAAAACAATAAATAACAATTGAATTCTTAACACATATTAATCATCATAATCTCATCGTTAATTCCAGTTGCATTCGAAGCATTTTTAGCTTTTGAAGTCTGGGGTCCGCTTTACCTTATCTTAACACAAATTAATGAACACTCATATTGCGCCTGTTTTTGTGTGAACCTCAAAAAATTCGATGTTAATATCCTAAAAATAATATACACATAGGCCAGTAACTGCGACCATCTTGGATTTTGCACTCGCCGGTCGTTTTGTGACCCGATCAACTAATACAACGTGATCTACTCTTCCCTACTGTGAAGCAGGAAAATGTGTAGGTCTTATTTGATCTCATAAAGAATGCACTGGACAACATCCAGAAACTGTAGCTCGGCTATTGATGGAAAGCCACAACAATGTGCGACGCTCAAAGAATACATCAAGACGAGTCAGGGCCACGGTTTCTTTATTAACCAACCCGCAATCCTGTACCACGAGACATCGGTCTTCGTGGACCCCGTTCACACGAGAATTACCCCCCTTTTTTGTTGTGGTGGGAAATCATCAAAAGACTTCTCCCGCTCTGTGCAGAGCGGAAGGGCGTGTCTGACTTTTACTGACCAAAACCCACCCGTGTTTCTTCACTTGCGGTTTCTTTTTTATCCAACCCGCAACCCTGACTCAGGAGGCGTCGGTCTTCGTGGACACCTTGACGATGTGCTGACATCTCTTTGAGGCGCGCGTGAAACACAACGCGTCGTCGACTTGCGCCTGGCCCGCGCCTACGGTGGCCGGGAGCTTGATGTTGTCTCCCGACCAGGCTGTCTCCTGCAGCTGCTAGTGGCGTGGGATTCCCGCTCCATCATGCGCTCCGCCTCCTCCTTCGCCTGGCATGCACTGTTGCTCCGGACCATGATCGCCACCGATCGCCGCCACGAGGACACGGCGGTGCTCTACCCAAGCCGGACAGACATCCACCGTATGCTTCACCGCGTCCTCAGAGCGATTCACACAACGAGAATTACCCTCTCAGGGATGAAAAAAAAACACGCAGTTACTTACAATTTCCGCAATAGCAGGGAACATCATTCTAATGACTTTAACATAGTGTTCGGGGTCAATGTAGTCGTGACACAGCGGGTTTCCTTCCAAACGTAACGTCTTCAATGGTAGGAGTCTATCGTTCAGCAAAACCGTGATCTTTTCCAAACAGTTGTATGACAAGTCCAGATGCTTCAATTTCGGTGTCACGTTGACCAAGTCAAAGCCAGATATAGTTCTAAAACAAGGATAATGTAGTTAATGATCCCGAATCTCTTGTTCACAAACTAAATTAAATTTAAGTTAAATGCATATTTTTCTTTCTATTTCATTAAGAAAAGGACAGAAGATAAAATGTCAGTTTAGAGCTGTCAAATTAGTGCGCTCCTGATGTAAACTGACGTATTTTTAGTCGCCATGTTTATAATCGCGTCTAAAATGTCAATGGAGTATCTTAATTTGACAGAATTAAACTTATATGTTATCTTCTATCCTTTTCTTAACGAAATGGAAAGAAAAAGATGCACTTAAATTAAAACTACAACAGAATCGGCGCCAATATCACGCCTGTATTCTCCAAAGGGATACCTAGACGAATAATACAGATTCTCCAGATGAATACTACAACACTGCTTGGTTCAAGTTAAATAGATATGAACTTTATTTCAATGGCAATTAGGTTGATTTCAGAGTGGCTAGCACTGTTAAATAAAATGGTGTAACGTAAACTGGACTTTCATAATCATAATCAGCCTATATTGTTCCACCTGTTGGGACACAGGCCTCCTCTCGGTGAGAGGGAGTGGGCCGTAATCTACCACGCGTTATATTGGCACCGATTCTGTAGTTCACAAACTAAACTAATTTTAATTTAAGTGCATCTTTTTCTTTCCATTTCGTTAAGAAAAGGATAGAAGATAACATATTAGTTTAATTCTGTCAAATTAAGATACTCCATAGACAGTTTAGACGCGATCATAAACCTGGCGACTAAAAATACGCCAGTTTACGTTAGGAGCGCACTAATTTGACAGATCTACACTGACATTTTATTGCAATAAACGATTTTGATTTTATTTGACAATTAAATTGATTTCAAAGTGACTAGTGAAAAAGTTTTAATTATATTTGAAAGAAACTGAACTTTATTATGTAGGAGTTAAACTTATTTTTTAATTAATTCACATTTTTTTTTTAACATTTTTGGCGAACAGATTTTAAGATTACCGGTTACTTCAATCACACCTATTACTTTGCATTCATCATTTTCATCATTATTATCGTCCCACTGCCGGGCACAGGTCTCCTCTCATACTGAGAAGGAACTATTACTTTGCATTACTGATTGTTATTATTATATAGATATCGATTACTTTTTTTTTTTCATTATTACTAAATAGATTATAAATATAATGAAGTCGAAACATTAACAGTTAAGTCTTCGTCCCTTGATTACTTACGTAAGTCTGTTATGCGACAGATTGAGCTCAACCAACTGCTTCCAATCGACGGCTGTTTGCGCGACGCACTCTCTTTGGTTGCTCACCAGATTCAGCGGGAAGTATACAAAGTGGCTGACATCTGGAGAGTAAGTTACTTTTTAATAATATCATGTACTTAGGTCCTACAAGACCAAATCTAATAATTGTTAATAAGCTCAGATAATTTACATTCCATCGCCATTTAATCAATTATCTACTTTATGACATGTATTTCAAGTTGATCTTTGAGTAACCATTCCTAGCATTCCTTTGCAATTGAGTTTGAACTTTGTGCAGTATGATTTTGAGTTTGTTATTCCATGACTTTAAAATTATTTCAAATTCTTGGCTCGAATATACAACTATTTTGGAATTCGAATGTCATTGATAAGAGGGCGCTGTTGGTCAACATTTGTACAATTGTTTGGTGAACTGTTGAAATGTAACGAAAAAATATAATAGGCGTAGGTTCCAATTTTGAACGCGTGTAAACGAAATATTTGTTTGCAATGTTATCTATAGATAACATTTCGTCAATTATTTAAAAAAAGAATTAGCTGTTTTATAAAAAAGAAAAAAAAAAAACTTTGATCATGTTGGTATTGCAGTATTCTATGAGCGGTTTTCTTTTAATTGACGAAAACTTTCAACTTAGATAATTTCAGAACCATCATCATCTCAGCGTTAATCCCAGTCGCATCCGTAGCATTTCAGCTTTGGAGTCTGGGGTCCGCTTTACCAGTCTAACTGCTGATTTTGGCTAAACTTCTATATTTTTTTCGAGAAGCGACTGCCTTCTGACCTCAAAAACCCGAAGGCGATATCTAAGCATTGCAGTTAGATCAATTGTTAGATTTTTGAGGGCTCCAACAACCCGTAACGACTGCCACTAGATGTTTGTATGGCAACCGGGACCAACGGCTTAGCGTGCTTTTCTATGCACGACCAGACCAGTGCAAATATTCATATTCATGCATACAAATATTTGCACTGTGCGGGGTTCGAACCCGCGCCTCCTTGCGTAAAGGCCGCGTTCGCTACTGCTACGCCACGGAGGCTGTCATAAATAATTTCAGAATCATGTACAACATTCGTAGTAATAGGTTGCGGACCACGCAAAATCGTCCATTAAGTGCGGAAACCAAACCCGTAACCGTCCCTGGCACCCTGCAAATATTAAAATTTGATTTATGTTTCAAATTGCGAATTTTTTAACCTAAAGCTAAACAAATACTAATTTTATTTTAATAACAATTAGGATGACTTCAGAGTGACTATCCTTATGCTTTGAAAAAGTTATAAAAATGTTTGAAGTAGTTATGTAAACTAAACTTTATTGTGTATCAATTTTTGTTTATACGAAACCTGAATATAGTTTATTCAGAATAAGCAACTGAATCCAATCATTTTCACACAATGTTATATTTGTTCCCAAATACATTTAGAAATTGTTGTCCACACTGCAATCCACAAAAAATCCGTCAGCTGAGATCTTAGTACCAGGCGCGTGAGACAAGTTAACGCACCGCCCCCATGCGCTGGCGGGGTAGCGGTGACTATATTTTTGTTGGGATAACCAAGTAAGACAACAAGCCCATAATTTTCTGGTTTTTCATAAAATCTTTTTTAAATTTTGTACCTCTGCTAAACAGACAAACTTGGATATTTTACTGCGCCTCCCTGTCCAATAGATGTGTATAACTCTCTGTAGAATTTCTCAATCTCAACCAAAAGCTCTGGCTAGGAAATGACGATCCTACCATCCCCAGTCTTAAGCTTTGCAAGTAGGCTCTGTCCAACAGACAAATCTCGGAACTTTGGAGCCTTTGTTCCGCTCGATAGCCTCTTTAATACAATTTGTATTAAATTGGCGTATATCGCTAGTCAGAGACTTTGAGATTTGTCTGTTAAGGCATCTGATACGCGAAGCACACTATTACAAACAATTGGAACTATTTTGAAGCATATTACTAATCCATTGCTCCCTATGTTTGAAAAATATGTCTGTTAAACAACTTACATAACGCAATGAATGTTGTTGAACTGTCATAATGAAACTCATTGTTATTGATAGTATCATTAATTACTCTGCATGTGTGTGTGTGGAATTACACTCATGCAAACTCACTCACAGACACTACACATATTAATATGTGGTATGTATGTGTGTGAGTTTACTATTTTCAACTAACCTTTTTGCAGAGTAAAACCACTCAAATCCAACTTCTTGTCTTTATAACCCATGACTGTTCTCTTCCTCACTGCAATTCTAGGTATGAAATGTAGCTGATCTTGCAAAGCTGGTATAGATATTGTGATGGCCAATTCGACCCCGTCCTTGTGGATGTAGAAACCGGTTTTGTGTAGAACTACGAGCGCTGAACGACAGCGCAGGACCAAGAACTTGCATTCGTGTTGGGAAAACTGAAAATAACAAACAGTTCGATATAATAGGGATGTATCCAAGGTATGAAAATCAAAAAAAAATTAGTCAGTCTTACAGATAATAAAAAAAATTAAGACCCGTATTTTTTATTTTGTCGTAATTACCAAAAATTACTGAGATATAGCGTATTAAAGTTACAGGATGGAGGCTAATTACGTCACGCCGTTCTATATTTTGCACCATGGCGTGACGTCATGCGACATTTCAAATCAATATATCTTCCTAAGTATTTGAATAAAAGAAAAAATAAAAAATACGTGTTCAATATTTTTTATGAAGCTATCTGACGGACATTAAATTATTTTTTAGGATACAAGCCAATTACGATTCTGTAAAAGTCTCGCCGTTGAAACTGAGGTGAAGTGAGCGTGAAGTGAATTGTCAATGGTAGCCATCCTTTAACATGTTCAGTCCCAAAATTTTTTTCTTCTTCAGCCTATTGAGGTCTACTACTGGAGAAAGGCCTTCCCCAAGGTGTTCCATTATATTTGGGTTTGCAATAATCCCCACGCTTGGCAGGCGGATAAGGGATAACAGTATTTTGATATTCCACAAGAGAAGCGCTGCTGCCCGCTTCCCTGGTGAGAGTTCCCTTAGTCGTCTCTAACGACAATCACGGGAGGATATGGGTTGGTAGTTGGTACTATTGTAACCCTGGTACCACACGGAGGACTTGAAGATTTTTAAAGAACAGCATTCTGATTCTTTCTCTCTCTTCTCTTAGTTTCTAGTATAAATATATATTTTTTTAATAATTATAAACTAGCGCTTGAACGCAATTCCGCCTGATGGTAAGCAGTGATGCGATCGTTGATGGTAAAGCGCGCTAATTTATTAAGAGCCTATACGGTCAGAAAAACTGAGCGAATAGGAAGGAAGACGGCAGTTGAGCGATGCAATTTTAAACCCAATAACACAACCAACGATGCTGCGCCAAAGGGAGATTGATCTGAAGACCCTCCACGAGCAAACTCCCAACACAACAACATTTGGCGCATCGTACCCGGCTCACATCGCAACACAACTGCTCAGACCCGTCCTCCGTACGGCTTCACCAGACATCATGCCGGAACACGACAAATCGCTTGGCGACAAGACTTTGTCTGGTGGGTGGTAACTTCTGCCGGCGGCCGATGTTATGGCCTACCACCGAATTATTGTTACTTTTTTATGTATAACTTGTTTTTATATTTAATTGTGTCTACTTAGTTTAGTTTTAAGATTTTCCTGTACCTACGAGTCACAATAAATATTTTTCTCTCTTTCTTTTCTATTAAACAGTAACTGGGTTGTGGAGGTCAGATAAAAAGTCGCTCCATGTAAAGTAGGTACTGATATTTACCTCAATAAAACTAGGTATGAAACTATAGCCACGGACGCTTTCAAGGACGGCGTCCAGTACACGCTCCTTCGTCCAAGTTGACGGGTAACCTTTCACCTGGAACAGTAAACATTTATATGTCATTATACACTAGCGACCCGCCCCAGCTTCGCACGGGTGCAATAATAATAAACTTTATTTCAGAATTGCTTCCATAATTTGTTAGTAACAATATTCTTAGCCTATGTTAGTAACAGCATAATAATAAAAAAACAATGAAAATATTTTAGGCACTCGCTTTTGCGTGTAGGCCTATACAGTGCGCTATTAGTACTGAGTCCCATCGGCCTGCGCACGCGGCCAGGATGGCGTTGGGGCTGCCGCGCACCCGCCCCATTAATGCAATGCTGATACTAAATACACTACAGAAAAACTGTTCGTTGTACAAAAACAGCGGCGCGTGCGCCGCCACTCCAAACACCACGCCTCACAATTTTTAAATATGTAATATCTTTGAATATATTAATTTAAATCATATGCTGTAAAGGACCATATAGATCTATAATAAATCAACAATTTATTTAAGGTAATAAATTGGATAAGGATTAATGCTGTATTGGTTAAAATCGCTTCGAAAATTAGCCGGTAGTACAAATACCGGCTAATTTTCGAAGCGATTTTACGCTTCGAAAATTAGCCGGTATTTGTCGTAAAAAGTAAATGATAAAAAATGTTATTGTGGGATATCCATAAGAGATAGACATATACCATTGCGGACTTTTTCGTAGACCTTTTCAATGTGTACAATATTTAGTACATTACTTTGATAAATCTCGTAGGGTTCAGCCTGCCTTTTACTGCAAACGCGGAAAAAATGTAATTCTTTACGACATCACGTTACAAACCTCAAAAATAATAGTATTTCTCCACAATTTAATGAATATTATTATACATATAAACCTTCCTCGTGAACCACTGTATCTATTACAAAAAACCGCAGCAAAATCTGTCGCGAACTTAACTTTAATCATCGTTTATAAATTAACCCCTTAAACACATGTATTTATTCAGAAACGAAGATTAAAGTTAAGTGACGTGCAAACGTCAAATTGTAGGTATGGTTAGACATTCGCTCTTCTTCAGCCTATGGATGTCCACTGCTGGACAAAGGCCTCCCCCAAGGCTTTCCACGCTGACCGGTCTTGTGCTGCCCGCATCCATCGGCTTCCCGCGACCTTCACCAGGTCATCGATCCACCTTGTTGGGGGCCTCCCTACGCTGCGCCTTCCAGTACGTGGTCGCCACTCCAGAACCTTACTGCCCCATCGGCCATCGGATCTACGAGGAATGTGCCCTGCCCACTGCCACTTAAGTTTAGCGACTTGCAGAGCTATGTCGGTAACTTTGGTTCTTCTGCGGATGTCCTCATTTCTGATTCGATCACGCAAAGAAACTCCGAGCATAGCTCTTTCCATTGCCCTTTGCGTGACTCTGAGCCTTCGTATGAGGCCCATTGTGAGCGACCACGTTTCAGTTCCGTAAGTCATCACTGGCAACACACACTGGTCAAAGACTTTAGTCTTGAGACACTGTGGTATCTTGGACGACGAGAAGATGTATCGTAGCTTCCCGAACGCTGCCCAGCCGAGCTGGATTCGACGAGAAACCTCTTTCTCGAAGTTGGACCTACCTAGTTGGACCGTTTATCCCAGGTATATATACTCGTCAACAACTTCGAGTGCAGAGCAACCAACTAGAATTGGAGTGGGTGCGACATGAGAGTTTCACATGATCTTCGTCTTATCCATGTTCATCTTCAGACCCACTTGTTGGGAAGCTCTGCTGAGGTCATTGAGCATTTTGCCCAAGTCTTCCAGGGTCTCAGCCATGACCACGATATCATCTGCAAAACGGAGATTAGTGATGTACTCGCCATTGACGTTGATGCCAAGTCCTCTCCAGTCCAGGAGCTTGAAGACATCTTCCAACGCAGCATTGAACAATTTAGGAGATATGACATCTCCTTGTCTCACTCCACGCTGGAGTTGGATCGGTTTCGAATCCTGATCCTGGAGACGGACTGACATGGTGGCGTTTTTGTACAAACACTTTATCACCTCAATGTATCGATGGTCAATTTGGCACCGCTGGAGAGACTGTAGCACCGCCCAAGTCTCGATCGAATCGAAGGTCTTCTCATAGTCCACAAACGCTAAGCATAGTGGTTTGTTATACTCCTCGGACTTCTGTATAACTTGCCGCAGCGTATGTATGTGGTCTATGGTGCTAAAGCCTTTTCGGAAGCCTGCTTGTTCGGGAGGCTGGAAGTCATCGAACCTGCGAGCGAGACGATTCGTGATGACCCTAGAAAACAGCTTATAGACATGGCTCAGGAGGGATATCGGTCTGTAGTTTTTCGGACATTCGCTAATCACTAGTTAACTTTAAGCAACATTTATGAATAAAAGCGATAATAGTTTTTAATATCAAAATAATAGCCTTTAACTAAATGTACATACTGCACTTATAATACTGCAAAACAAAAAAATAAAAACAATTTTTTAATATTTTATCTGTACGTTTGTATCGTATATAGGTGTATATAGGTATCATCAGTCATCACCGTAATGGTTGGGGCGACTTTATCGACGATTTCGAATATATGCCTTATTACAATGACAGAAGAACCAAAAGACGCATGAAATGCATTTTTAACGTCTCTACTATTTATTTATTGAACAACTCACCGTAATTTGTATGTATGCATGATCTTTTTCATAGGTTTCCTCCATTTTCTCTTGTTCAAGAATCATTACGGACTGAAAGAATGTTAACAGATGGGTTAATTCTTGTGTTAGAAAAGAAGCTATTATCGAAAATTAAGGGATAAAAAAAGGTTAGAGGTATAAATACCTTACGGTAAAACGGTGCTATTAAATAAAAGATTTTATGTATGACATCATTAACATATAGTAAATTACCTGATGACATTAAACAATTACTAATCATTCAGTTTAAAAAGAAACTACATTCATTATTAATAGACAAGTGTTATTATGATGTCAGAGATTACTTGTGTGACAAAAATATTGTATTCCAATGACAAGAATGGATTTTTTAATATAAATATTGTAATAATGAACTATGACTAATATGACTTGGAATTGAATTTGTATTTAGGTATTTATAATTTGGAATATTTTAATAATGTATCAAAAACTAAAATGACTAATTGTGTTTTGACTTCTAATTTGTATTATATTATTGTATGCCTCAACGGCGGGACATAGCTGAAGTTATTCTAATTATTTAAGCCCTGTATCTACGATGTATACCTATAGTCCACGCTTAATCTTTAAGTGATAAGAACGCCCATTATATCCTACAGAAACATTGAGACATATACTGCAAAAATGTAAATAAATATGAATTTATGGAAAAATACTTAGTACTAGGGGCAGTGACGCACATTGTATATGAAAGAATAAAACAATAAAAAACAACTGTCATTGTTGCACCGCATTCATTTTAATCCGGTCCAGTCTGTACGTTGTTGGCCAGCGACGCCCTGTACCTAAGTCGTACCCCACAGAGGCGGCCTTGACGTGGTTTTTAAGTTCCTTAGCCCTGGAGGCGGCCTACATTTATTGAGGCACCCCACACTAATGTCTATCTTCTGTCCTTTTCTTGATGTAATATATAGAAAAAGAAGCTCTGAACTTATATTTTGTGTAGTTTGTGAACAAGGAAGTACGGAGGACGGGTCTGAGCAGTTGTGTTGCGATGTGTGCCGGGTACGATGCGCCAAATGTTGTTGTGTTGGGAGTTTGGTCGTGGAGGGCCTTCAGATAAATCTCCCTTTGGCGCAGCATCGTTGGTCGTGTTGTTGGGTTCAACATTGCATCACCTCGCTCAACTGCCGTCTTCCTTCCTATTCGCTCAGTTTTTCTGAGTGAATAGGCTCTTAATAAACTAGCGCGCTTTACCATCAACGATCGCATCACTGCTTACCATCAGGCGCTCAGCGCTAGTTTATAATTTTTAAAAAAAGACCGAGGGGCGCTAATGTAAATAATTTTTAAGTTTCTTTTCTCTCTTCTTCCCCTAAGTATTGCATACAAAAGTTGTCTGTAAAAGATCGCTCTTAGCGATAAGACCGCCCATTGTGTCACCCTTTGTAAAATGTTTTTATTTATGTTTCTGTAATATATATGGTGTACATAACAATGTATGATACTGACATCACAGAGATTCTACATCTCGCAATCAGAGTTTACAGCTCAACCAGCATATACAACTTCCCAACAGCAAACATTGGGCAAGTGCCCGCCAGACACAACACCCGTCTGGTCGTTGGGTCCCTCTCTATGGAGGATGAGTCAACTTTACACCCTGTTCCTCATTCCTCGTAACTCAAAACATTGTAAACACTATTCATTTCTAAAAAAGATTATATTTTATTCTACATTACCCTAGAACTCCTTGCCGTGGCAGTTCTCAGAATTATAACATTCTTCTTCCAAGGCCAAACCGGTAGGTATTTTACGACCATTTTGTCTGTACTCGTTATGATGTCCTTACGTAAATGGACTGGAGTGTACTTGTCCGGATCATCATCCTTCTCTGTCACCACTTCCCTGCAAGGTTGTTTAGCGTTAAAAAGAGATGGCAGTATTTGTCATGACAGAACTGCGGCTAACACAGTATCCTATAAAGGGTGTATCTGACATCGACGCACAAACGAGTACCATGGATCCAGTACATGATTCTGAACCCCCCAGTGGTGGAATTTTTCGTCGGCTTGTTCATGATTAAAAAAAATAATATGCAGTTTTTTTCCCTTTAAACCTTTCATAATTGCTATACTTCTATAACCCAATAAGATAAAGAAAATTAATTAATTCGCTAATTACACAAACAACATAATAACAATTAAAAGCGCAATGTGAACAAAACTCGAAAAACTATTTTTTGAGCCCATATCAGCTGGTTTAATAGGGTTTACATCAGGGGTCATCGTCATACCCACAAACACGCGCGGCGGTACGCTTGCAACGTTAAAAAGCCGAGCCGACACATTTTTTTAAACACTGTTATTTCTGTAACTCTCATTAACGATATAAATGACTATCATAATATTATTAGTGGCATACGGTGTAGCCTTCTCGCGAAGTTTGCGTTACGATGTCAGATACACCCTGTATACACTCAAACTCTCCATTTTTTCCTTTAAAAACGTTGCCCCGAAATTCCCCTCTAGAAATTACTCCTATATCGTGGATGCGTTTAAAAACATTTAAATTCACAAACAGCTAGAGCCGGTACAACTAACTGTAGGTCTCACAATAGTTATTTATGCCACTGTCAAGCAATGATAGCTATTGCAATAGAGTGATAGTTTGTGCCAGGAAGCGAAGCTGAGTGGAACAATAGACCGCGAGTTTGTGCCACGAAGAAAAGCTGAGTAGCACAATAGATCAACGCGAGTATTACAATAGCTGTTTGCGTCAGTGGCATACAAAACTTTTTGTACGACCTTAAAATAAATAAATACAATAAAATTTTGGTAACACTTTTCATGTTTATGTGGTAGCAATTATTTTGTGGTCTCCATAGCTATTTCTCTCATTTCAGGAGGCGTTAAGATATTGTCCATTTCGCTATTATCACAGGTAATTTTATTTAAAAATCCAGATAAAAGTTAACAATGGCGAGAAAATAGCGCGGCGCGCGCAATTTTGTTTTTATAATCCCACAAATGAAAGGCAAGGGCAATTGATACATACAGCCTAATAACATGCGATGTTTAGTCGTGACGCAAATACACGCGCTTTTTGGCATAATTATATGTTGATTTTTTGATGCACTAATCATAAAAAAAAAATTAAAAAGTTTCATTGTAGTACGGTTTACCCGCGTGGAAATGGTCATTGTTACATGACTTGGTAGGAATGAGCAGGCAGTACTATTGAGATATGACTTAAGGTTACGTATTAAGCAAATTAGCAAATGGTCGTAGAAAAATATTTGATTTTGTGCGGGAATGTGAGTGAAAGTTTGTATTGAAATGTTTGTTACTCTTTCACGCAGAAACATCAGGTACACAGGTGATTTATAACCAGGATTAATATATAGGATAGACATGCTACTATACAACCGAACATCCTCAAAACGACACACGACAGCACACCAAACTACTACAATCTATCAGATTTCTTTTTTAGATTTTCAACTTAATTTCTAAAGTATTAAGGCTCAAGGTTGATTGGGAATATTTGACAGTTTCGGGTAGTTTCACCTGGTGCCGTATGTACATGGATAGACAGTGCCAGTGTGCGAAGGTAGACAATCATAACAGCTCTGCGACACACATATTCCTAAATAAATTTGTAGTTTCAATGGGTAAAGTTGAATCACCAAATTGTGTGGAATGCAACTTGTTTGAAGACGTTTGTCAAATAATTTTGGAATGTGTCCGGAACGAGCCGAAAAGACGAGATTTATTTATAGCTTTTATTAGTATGTGCGGTCCGTGCGTTACCAGACTTATAATGGTACCAGCCCATGGATTTGGGTTGGTACCACGGGAGGATTCCCGTGGGTGTCGTAAGAGGCGACTAAGGGAACTGTCACCAGGGAAGCGGGCAACAGCGCTTCTTCTGTGGAATATCCAACTACTGCGATCCCCAACCCAATGGACAAGAGTGAGGATGGAAAACCCCCCCCAATACCATGGGGGAGGCCTTTGTCCAGTAGTGGATCTCTACAGGCTGACGAAGAAGAAGAGGAAGTATGTGCGAAACTGGGGTATGTAACAGCGTCCTTGCTGCTCCTACTTCGGAAGCAGCCAGGATGCTGTATATGCTCGTAAATATTGGTATCCATCGCAGAGGCAATGTAGGATAAGTTTTAGTTGTGTAGTAGTAAGTAAGGTTGAATTATAACGATGAGGGCGGCATAATCTACATCGATTAAAACCCTCCTTAAATAAATAAAAAAAAAAAACATATACAGTATGTTAAGAAAACCCTGTCCGACCCAAAAGGATAATAAAGGTTAGGTAAACACATGACCAAATATAATATAAAATTTTACGTAATCATCATAGTACCAATACAAATGAATTTTGAAATAATCTTTTTTTCCCGCGAATTAATTCCGACTTCCCCGAAAATTGGTAATTTTTAAAAAAGTGACAACACCGGTATTATTATGAGCGAATAGCGACGCGACCACGTGCCGCGTGCCCTGCCGCCCGCCACCCGCGGGCGGCAGGCGAAGTGTGGTCAACGCACATTTATTAAGTTACCTCTTTTTGCGAAATAATATTAATTTTTTTTGGGGGGATTTTTTTTTTAAGTTTAGCCCGGTTTTGTATGCATTAGTAGAATCAGTTATCGATACCTAACAACACCTTCACGGGTCGGACAGGGTTTTCTTAACATACTGTATAGGATGGTTTTTATCCGGATCATCATCATAATTTTTATCGTCCCACTGCTGGGCACAGGTCTCGTTTCATACAGAGAAGAATTCAGCGTAATCACCAAGCTTGCTCAATGCGGGTTGGCGATTTCAGACTTAAAGTCCAGGTTTCCTCAAGATGTTTTCCTTCACCTTGTAATCAGTCATTGGTGTCCAAGATATACTTAGAAAGTACATATAACTTAGAAAAGTTACATTGGTACTTGCCTGACCTGGAATCAAAGGCTGGTGTTTTAACCGATAGGCCACTTTGACTTTTCGATCCGGATATTCACGTGGAATCAAAACAAAACCGGGTGAAGCTATTTTATCTCTACCGCACCATCTACATCACCCACCTTACAGGTTGCTCCTTGTTCAAGTTTAAGTTTATAGTGAGCTTAGGTTTCTTCGGTTGAGATAAGGGTCCCAGTCTATGGAAGGCACTTAAACGTTTCTGACCCGTTTGGCTCTGCTCGGAGCATTCTGACTGAAGATCAGGTGACTCTGTAAAATAAATGCAAATAAGAAACACCAGACTTAATGGACTTTTGTTGCTGACTGTACTCATGGTACAGACGGCAACAAAAGTCGATGAACACTGGAGTTTCCGATATCTTATGTAATAATTACAATCTCAAAGAACAGCTCTCTGGTTATCTTTTCTTTTATTGTAAAATGCCGAAAGTATATTATCGAATAATTTCATGTTAATCTTAAAAAAATAAAAAAATAAAAAATCTACTTTTGTTGGTGACCGTACATTTTTTTTTAATTTATGAAGTAATTTGTTTTAGTAAATACTTAAACACGGTATTGCTACTAAGTATTAGAAATTAATGCAACCCAAAATAGTATTTTAAAATTTCTATACTAATTTATGCACTATGATAATGCAGCGGTAACTACAAACGCCACATGCGAACAACGCATCATACTGACGTCATACAGATTCTGCATCTCGCAAGCAGAGTTTACAGCTCAACCAGCATATACAACTTCCCAACAGCAACCATTGGGCAAGTGCCCGCCAGACACAACACGCGTCTGGTCGTTGGGTCCCTTCTCTATGGAGGATGAGTCAAATTTACACCCTGTTCCTCATTCCTCTTAACTCAAAACATTGTAAACACTATTCATATCTAAAGTTTAAATTTCCTTAAGTTATGTACAGTCGGCAACAAAAGTCGATTAACACTTTCGTTTTCGAAATCATAAATATATTCAGTAAAATATTTTGTTTAAAACGAAACTGAACATTTGACTAAAGAACGCCACTCTGATTCTTAATAATGCCAAAAGTTTTTACCGAATCATATCATGTTAATAGATTTTTGTTTCTAACCGTAGTACATTGCCATCAATTTATTTTCAAAATATTTATACGTCTCTTAACTGTAAGCACTTACCGGGATTGGTCCCCTGTTCTAAATAAACATCTGAAGGAGAATACGGTTGTTCTATATTAACCGGGCATTCTGTTTGATCCAATATTGGCGATATGGCCGGATCGCCAACGTTTGCAGTAGGTGGTTGGGCAAAAATTGGTGATGTGTTCATGTTTGGATTACTCGGCCATATTGGCGAATCGTGGGTGACTGAAAAAAATACGTATGTTTTGTATTAATGTAGTTGCCTAGTACTGAATGGGTTAAAGAATCCGATACCGCTACTGCCATCCCGTCCACGTCATCGCGATTACGTACTCACTCACGTCATGAAAACCAGGAACTTTTTTTGAAATACCAATTTGTGAATTCATACGGGCCGTTATTTTATTGTATAATTCCGCGTGGTTTTTGTCATTTGTATATTATTATTAGGCAATAATTACATCTTTATAAATTATAACTAGAGTTTTGGCGGGAAAGTCAAGCGGAGTGTCACGCTCATTTTTCATCGGACTTTAAAAATTATTTATAGTGTTGTTTACTAAATAAAAGTGCGTGATTTATGTAGTAAAAAGTGCATTCAGTAAATAATTCATAAAGAACAGTGAAATATCGCAGCATAGTGGCCACATCATGACTTTGTCTCAAACCTCCATCGTAAGACGGATCACGCGGCCGTCTTTTTCGACATGAACAATTCATTACGTGACATTGGCTAAATGCACAAACCGTGCAAAGCCATAAAAGAAAGAAAGAAATTATAACTAAGTGAATTATAGTATTAGGTAAGACTGTGATGATGGATGTATGACGTATGTGTTTTAAGAATAAATAAACGTTTGTGTTTACGCTTCTATTTATACTATATACGATTATGTGTCGATTTAAGTGGATTTTGAGGTAATGATATGACCCAGTTCAATAACGTGTCCGAGTATTGCTTGACAGCCTCCGTGGCGTAGCGGTAACGAACGCGGCCGCTGCGCAAGGAGACGCGGTTTCAATCCTCACGCAGTGCAAATATTTGTATGCATGAATATGAATATTTGCACAGGTCTGGTCATCTGGCCTCAGAAAGCACGTTAAGCCGTTGGTCCCAGTCGCTATACGAATATCTAATGACAGTCGTTACGGGCTGTTGGAGCCCTGAAAAGTCCAACAATTGGTCTAACTGCAATGCTTCGATATCGCCTTTGGGTTGTGGAGGTCAGACGGTAGTCGCGTCACGGAAAATATCGCAAACCAAAATCAGCAGTTAGACTTGTAACTCGGACCCAGACTCCAAAGCTGAAAAACCTTCGGATGCAACTGGGATAAAGGCGTATACTATTCCTACGACGTATTAATGTTCCAATTACACATTCTGCTTACCTTTATACGAATGATGTTGGAGTCGGCTTCCAATCAAACTGGATGCATTTGAATATCAGTATTTTATATGGAGTGGAGAAACTGTCTATCCAAACTCCACAACCCAGTTACTGGGTAATACGATACCCTTTAGTCAGACAGCTTGACAGATTTTCGGGTTTGATTCGGGATATCGAGTGCGTTTGGCGCTCTCATTGGTTTAAAGTTCTTACAACCTTGAAGCGGGCCAATTGATGAGCCAAACGCGCTCGATATCGACGATCGAGTTTCGTAATGAAAACTCATATTAAGCCTATTGACGTAAATTGACGTATATTTGGTAGCCATGTTTATATTCGCGTCTAAACTGTCTATGGAGTATCTTAATTCATTTGACGATAAAAGTCATTTGATGATATCCCATCGTAAAAAAATCTTTCGCAAGTTAATATTAAAACTATTGTGCATTGACAATAAATACTTACTCGGTGAGCCGGTCGGTTCTAGCAACTTTTCTTGCTGCTTAAGAAAACTTCTGGGTATCCCTGCAAACATAACAATTAAATAAATCTTAATAAAAATTCTTATTATTAAAACAAAAGCGTTTAAGCCGTGCTGCACACTAATTGGTTCGATTTCACCGCCACAGTCAGCAGCAAAATCAAAGAAATACCTACTTTCTTTCTCTCATGGGGGAAATATGGCAAATAAAAGTACTGATTGGCCCTCACTCGCCAGTGGCGCCAACTGGTGAGCGGAATAGCTCCATCGCTTTAAGTTTTGTTGTCTAACAAATACGGCAGAATCGGATATGCTGTACCGACCAAGTGCTTCGCATGCACAAGTGTACATATGTGACACTTGCGTATTACGAGCATGTATGTACGACGATATAATATTGCGACCTTAGAAGCATTAGGTCGTATGTACACTTCGACAACAGTATAAAAATCATACAGTAGTTCGACGCCTTTGATCTCGTGTAAAATGCCGACATCGTCTAGACTAGGGTTGTAACGGAGCTTCGCCTCCGCCTCCGTTACTGCGGAAGTTCCGCAAGAAATCAGAAGAAGAAGAATGGGTGCTGTGTCACAGCTTCTATAGCTATATGGCGCTGGAAGTCATTCAATATGTCATTTGGCATGTTTATAAATAAAAACTACGCAAATTAAAAATAAATAAATAAATATAGTACTTTAAATAAACAAATAAAAAATAAACACGCGTTAGCCCTTCATGACATGTCCAGAACTACTAACATAGTTTTGTCGCAGTTCGGGATCCGCTCCGTCTGGCCCCTCACACCCCGCACGATTGCTCTGTCTAGACGTCATCGTTGGACGACTGTATGATTTTTAGACTGTGCCTCGACCATAGAAGCAGTACCTAGGTCGTATGTATAGCTCCGACAACCTATACATACGACCTAACGCTTCTAAGGTCTTTTTTTTTTTTTTTGTGCCGTCAACTCACTTCTTGCGTGGCAAGAATTCTTTTCTACTTTTATATTTTCTGCCAATTCTCTTTTTTCCGCTTATTGTTTTTTAGCGGCATTGGCCTTGTCATCTTTTTTTTTTTCGGGGTCGCTTTTTTCCCACGTCATCATTTTTCTTTGTCATCTTTTTTTAAATATTATTTTTTTTACAATAAACTTACTTCTAAACATTCTTATCTAGTCTAATCTTAACTACAAAATCCTTGCCGACGGCACAGTGCTTGGCTGTGCTGCCCTCGTCCGGTTTCTTTCGATTGCTATTTTAGCCACTTTGAGGCAAAACCGCTCCAGGTACGGCCTGGAGTGTTTGTCCGCCATAAACGCTTCTAAGGTCGCGATATATCGTAGTACATACAGGCACCTCTGACATCGCATTGTACTAAAAGCCTATAAAATATTAAGGTCAGGTAAATCTGGAAATATGAAAACCAACAGTTTATCTTCTTATTACATTATGACTTGATACATTTCTACTTTGTAGGTATATTCACAAAAATTTGCAGACTATGATTGTATTTATTCATACAGCGTAATTATGCAACCAGACAGCGTAGTAATAAATCCCGATGGCATTTATTGGTAACAGAAAGCCGAAAAGCAATCATATAATATAATTGTATATTCCAAACTCACATACCTTTTGGATATATGTAAACTGAAACAAAAATAATAACATTTATAGATTGTAAAATGAATTAACTAAGAATCATTCGCATGGAGAGCATTTGCTTCACTATAAGTAAATTAAACAAACAAAAAAAAAAAAACAAATTCTCATAGCTATGCTTGCGAAGAAATGTTCGTTAGGTGAAAGAATATTCTATTCTATTTTATTTTTATTTATTGCAAGTGAAGCCGATGTCGATTATTCTGCCAGTGTCAAAAGTGGATTAGAGAAGCAATTATAGAATGAACGAGTATTCGTTTATCGCTATTAAACTAAATTCTCGAAGCGAAGGCTCGCGATGAGTACAGCCTATGAAATAAATCTACAGTTGTCATCGAGATGAGCGTGGAGTGAGATGTCATTTCAACTAAATCTAGGGATTGACATTGTCAGCTCACTTCACGTAACTTTTTACGGTTAACTTGTTACAGAATCGATCGGAAACAGTAGTGCTATCGCAATCCCGCCTGATGGGAAGCAGTGATGCAATCGTTGATGGTAAAGCGCGCTACTTTATTAAGTGCCTATTCACTAAAAAAGCAGTAAATAGGAAGGAAGACGGCAGTGAGAGTGAAGAGCGAGGTGATGCAATGTTAAACCCAACAATATGACCAACGATGCTGCGCCAGAGGAAGATTGATCTGGAGACCCTCCAAGACCAAATTCTCGACACAACAACATTTGGTGCATCGTACCCGGCACACATCGCAACATAACTGTTCGGACCCGTACTCCGTATGGCTTCACCAGACATTATGCCTGCATGAATACTGTTACTTTGAAAAAATCTCAACGTGTAAACTTAGGTGAAGTGACACTATTGAGAGCTCACTTCATTTATGTTTTCACGGTGAGATTAGATCCACATGTTAACGCACCTTTCTACGGCGTTAAGAACGAAATTAGCATGAGTATAATTTGCATTATAATCATGAGTACGCCAAATATACGTTGGGTACTTTTGGATGGTGTGTAGCTTCACTTATGACTAAGTATTTAGCCGACAGTTTCGTACCACGAAATAAGGGCACTCCACCTAACATCAGGGCATTGATACTATTGACAAATCTGATGAGATTCTGGCGAGTGTTCAAAAGAATTACATGATTTAATTCCCCCGTCTCCGTTCAACCATCGGACGACCCGTCGTACGCCGACTTTCCACCCTTACGTTGTTAACAACACTACGATCCGGACGAAGCGTTTCGCTTCCTCTTTTATACCGCGTAGATCGAGGGACTGAAACAATTTGCCAGCGGCGGTGTTTCCGTCACACTACAAAGGTTGAGTGTCTTCAAGGCTAGAGTGAATACTTAATAAACTAGCGCGCTATACCATCCACGATCGCATTACTGCTTACCATTAGGCGGGATTGCGGTCAAGCGCTAGTTTATAATTTATTAAAAAACAGTCGAGATTTTTACAGAATAGATGGGCTGCAGTCAAAGTGATCTTTCCGCTACCACCAATGATGAGAATGTGCTGAAATATTAGGCTTGTAAGATAGGTCCTCAACAAGGAGAAGAAGAATATTCACAAACTAGTGAAACTAACATTGTATAAAGGTACGTAGGCCTAGTATGAGTTTTCAATACGAAACTCGATCGTCGATAACGAGCGCGTTTGGCGCTCTCATTGGTTGAGAGTTCTTACGACCTTGAAGCGGGCTAATCGCTGACTCAAACGCGCTCGATATCGACGAACGAGTTTCGTAATGAAAACTTATACTAGGCCTACAGGTCGAGCTACACGAAACTGTCAGTTATTCCCAATCACCCTTGAGACTTAATGCTTTAGTATTAAAGTTGAAACTCTAATAAGGAAATCTGACAGATTTTAGTAGCTTGATGTTCTGTCGTCTGTCCATAACGCAAGATTTTTAAGAAGCATTTTACGTCTACATCTAAAAGTTCTTGAATACAGTGTGCAAACCAAAATGAACTATTTGATTCATGCATTTTGTTTTTGTTTCTGATTTGTTTGCTGTTAAGAATAATGTTACTAACATTGGACCATTAATTTGATCACAAACTAAACTAAACAGGTCAGTTTAATTCTTTCTATTTCATTAAGAAAAGGACAAAAGATAAATATAACTCGAGTCCTCTCAAATTATTCAGCGCCTGACGTAAATTGAAGTACTTTCAAATTCAAAGCGTCGAATCGATCGCGTCTAAATTGTCTATGGATATCTTAATTTGACAGTACTAAACTACCATTTTATCTCCTGTCCCTTTCTTAATGAAATAAAAAGATGCATTGAACTTAAATTTTGTTTAATTTGTGAACAACGGCGCCATTGATTGGTTTAAAAAAGTAGTTCTGAATTTTTTTACTCGTTTTGAGGGATACCTAGAATCAGTTCTATTTTCTTGTAAATTTTGAGGTCCAAATGTCTTACCCAAAATTAATAATTATTGTAAAGAATAATTATTTCTATCTTCATTTCTCCATAACTATGTCGAAACCTACTTACTGTATGGTTCAACTGGAGGTAGTTGTGGCGAGGGTGTTGGTTGAGGTGGTGCGGCTTTCTTGAAAAAGCTACCAGCTTTGACCCTTGCAGTTGGTTTAGATGTACGATTCTCCAATATCGGTATAGCTGTGGAAATAATGAAACAACATTGATTCAACAAGTTAAGACATGTTGGCGATACGGTAGATTTTTGAAATCACTACAACATGGTTTTTTGGCGCGTGATTAAAATCGGAATTAACTCCGCCATGTTATTTTATTCTAAAATGTATGTTTAAACAATCGCTAATCACTAGTTAACTTTAAGCAGCGTTTATAAATAAGGGGGAATATGTTTATTTGACTTTGTGAACGTGATTTGTCCGCAAGTGGTCCCGATTCCCTTGTTAAAGGAGATGTTTCAGAAATGTATGGAGCCTGGGCCAGCACTATGTACACTTAATGGAAATATTAGTATACACTATCATCATCATTTCAGCCGAAAGACGTCCACTGCTGGACATAGACCTCCCCCAAGGCTGTCCACGCAGACCGGCCCTGCGCCTCCCGCATCCAGCGGTTTCCCGCGACTTTCTCCAGGTCGTCGGTCCACCTTGTCGGGGGCCTACCCACGCTACGTCTTCCGGTGCGTGGTCGCCACTCGAGAACCCGTCGGCCCCATCGGGCATCGGACACTATAGTTAACTGTTTTTTTTATGTAAATTTCCTATATTTTGGCTTAGTTTCTATGTAGATTCTAAATTGAATCTACATAGAAACTAAGTAGCAACACAGGGAAATATGACCCTGTTGACCCTACGGTTGTAATTTGCAATCGGCAACACCATTTTTTTTGGTTCTCGTTTTGTTACAGAGGTTGAATTTGCCGCGTGACTGTAATACAGGTGTGATCCTTTTACGTCGTTGTATAGATTAAAAAGAAACCGATAGTTATTTTCACATCTCTTCTCCGTTTAGCCTAAATAATGAAACCAGAAAGACGACAACACATCAAGCTACTATAACAATCTGTAAGAGTTCTGTATTAGATTTTCATCTTTATATCTAAAGCATTAAGTCTTACGGTTGATTGGCAATATCAGTTTGGAATAGTTTGACCTACTGTCGTCCGTCAAGTTTGTCTATAAAGTCATGAAATTAATGTTTGATGAACTAACATTAATCAAAAGTAGGGTACAACCACGAAACAGAAAAAACAGTTGACATAGGAGTTTTTCGAAAAGAAGTGGCGATAACACAAATAATGCGGAAGTTCATAGGAACTCTTTTATTTAACGATATTGCCTCCCATCAAATTGGCGAATTTCCTGCCTCCAATCACGTTACCGATTTGATGAAGGCAATAGTTGAAAAATATATAAATGTTCGCATACACCATTTATTAAAATTAAAAATAAGACTTTCCAAACGCCAGTTTCTTAATAAATATGTTTTATTTCAAGGGCAATAAATAAAATTTTACTATTTTCATTACGTTGCAGTTTTTATTGTGAATACCTGTAAAAGACATGCATACATACCAGCTCTTTTATTTAATATTATATTTTATTTTACCTGTCTGTCTGTCTATTATTAATGGTTTAAAATGAACAGCTGTTTGTGTACCAAATAAATAAATATACTCACAACAAATTTTATTTTTGCGAATTGAACAAAAAATCGGGTATCTATCGATATCGATAAATAATTCAATGTGCTATGTGGTGCAACCTTGGCTGAGTAGCAGCAGAAATCGACTGATCACGCAAATGTCAACCATATTTCTAACGCAATTAAGTTTATAATTGCGACCACTGAGAATACCGTCATCTATGGTCAAGTAGCGGAACTAATTCCTCAGTCGAATCTAGTGGGACTATAGATCGTAAATACGTTCTGCCGTTAAAGCAAAATAAATCTTATTTGTAGCAAGTCAGGGTTTATTTTAAAATTAGTGATGTAGGCTAGTTTTGACAAAACTTAAAACTACAAATCAAACGAATTGTTTCTTTGTAGTGCAATATATGACTATCGGTTTATTTGTGTGAGTTTGGCGACAGCGGTTCCTATAGTAATTTTGGTGCATTGCAATTCCACTGTTTTTTTCTGTTTCGTGGGTACAACTAATTCATAGTACATGTAATTGGCTGTCATCGATTTGCTTTGTGACTTGTTGTAAGACGAAACGTTGAAGAAATGTGTTAAATATGAGAAGAACCAATCGGAGTGGAGTTCGGGAAATTATTTTTCAAGTGTATCATCAATGTTTGTTAGTACACCGAGCTGGACAAATTCTATTAAATTGGGATGATATTTATGCTCGAACAGTTGCTAAGACAGGTATGTAATCATGTTATTGTTTGTTTTTATCTAATAGAAGTTTCAAATTTACTAAGTACACGATTTTAATAATAAAATGAAGATTGTTTATATTACGCATTTATAAGTTAGATTACAAATATAAATAAACCACGTTGTAGTTCGATTAATACTTTTGATACTTTAGGTCATTAAAGGAGAATGTCAACTTTCGGCCTACACAACTTTTATAATTAAACTCACGAATTCACAAAGTTCTTACCTCCTATAATTTAAATATAAAATACAAAATTAAAGAAATATGTTTAGTGTTTTACGAGATCTTATCCAATAAAAAATCATTTTAATAAGTAATTAATTTGAGTTCTTATATTCCTGACTTAAATAAAAAAAAATGTTGCCAATCTTGCCACTTTAATCGATTACGCTAAATAAATAAATTCCTGCCGCTGTAATCGATAATTGTATTTTAAAAATATTTTTTGTTATTTAGATAATTCTAAATAAAAAAAAAAATACTCTACTTTTTATTTACCACCTCATTATTCTCTTTCTTGTTTATATTTTCGTCCTATTTTACAGTTAATAGTTTTATAGATGATTAGAAATCGATTTTTCATCTGCGATCGATTACATAATAATCTTGTAATAGCAACCCTGCACGCGTGTCTAAACTGACAGTCTGACATTGACACATCTTGTGTTGTTTTCGGAGTATACTGTTCGGTTGATTTTTTTTTCGAATTTAATTGTTCATTGTTACGGGAATGGACTTCACTTTCTGAGGTAAAGTACGATTCATATTAACAGAATGTAAACTATTTTAGCCGAGCTAAATGTTGAATTGTAACATAACTGTATTTTGTTTGTTTTAGATTCCAAATGACAGTGTTGTTTGTTATTACGGTTGGTTATTAATTGAACAAGCAGTAATGTCCCAACTGAATCCATTCTGCATCGAAATCTTTGTATTGGTTGCGATTATCCATTGCGTGTAGGTCTCATTTAGAAAGAGAATACACTATCAGATGCGTGATAGAGCAACAGATTCTACCACTACAGGTAAGCAATATCTTTCAATGATTGTATGTGTTGCTGCTGGTTGATATGTATTATTCTGATTGCAATAAGATATTTTCGTTTTTGTTACAGCTCAGATCAACAGATAGTAAAGTAATATATCACCCATGTTGGCAAAGAAGTTACAGTTTTGTTCAACGGACCTTAAACACCCCATATCACCAAGTATTTATCAACCTTCAACAGCCTCTGTTGTATCAACACCAGTACGCAAAACTCGAGCTGGTACTATCTGCAGATGGGGTGATTGAAGTTATGAATGGGATTTTTTAACAGCTGTTTAAAATATTCCGACACAAGCTCAACAACAGAGCTTCACCACATGTCATGATTTACTTTTATAAAGCGCTGCTGCCCTAATCAATAGTTGACCACCACTCACAGACAGGTTTGATGCTGTTCAAAAATCTACCACTACTACACTAGAAATCATCCAACAAAAAATGTTCCAAACTAATACAATCAAACAAAATAATTATACTAGAAGAAGGACACACTTCTCAAATATAAATGTTGATAACAGCAATGTCACTGAGTTTCCTCAGCTTGAGTATCACGATTTGATTTTAATAACTTGTGGTACCTACCAACTCCGTCAGGCTCGATCTTACTATGGTGAGCACATGCGTTTTAGTGGCCAATATAAGATAGAAGTGTGTAGGGAGGCATCAATCAGTAATCTAAGATAACAATTGTCTCTCTCTCAAAGCTCTTGGCTTTTAAGAGTGAAAATTCAAAGTCACCATATAAGAAGAAAAGAATATTTTGTGTACGTTTTGATTGATAACAATTTAAATGGGAGAGAGACAATAAGTCAATATTATTGCAATTGTAAGGTAGGCAAACGAACTGTGGGATGCTGTTCCCACATTATGACCATTTTATGGTATTTAGGGTGGGCTCGACACCAAAAGAATATTGAACCCCCTGCACAGTTTCTTGATGAATTGTTAATCGAATTTGATAATGAAATTGATGATGATGATAATGAATGATTATGGCAAAAAAGAATAAAACTATTTATCAGTTTATTTGTTCTTTAATTTTCTCTGCGTAGAAATGCATAACCTCCAATTTAAAATGTCTGAATAACTTCTCTCTTACAAGTTCAATTTAAAAATGGAAATCACAAACATACTTTTGACATTAAACCACACAAAAAAACGTAAGAATATTCACTGCATTCAACAAATTCATATTGAGCCAAAGTTACTATGGAGACTTGGCATTGTCCTTTACGGCTAATTTAAAAAATAAATTAAATCATGTTGGAAATTAAAAATAGTGATATCCATCTTCTGATAGATAAAGAGAACGCAATAATGACACACGCCACGAATGTAATGTAATTACCGTAAATTGAGATGTAACTTTACTTGTTTTAAAGTAATGATAACGTCGATACGTGGATGTTATGAGACGTATAAAATCTTCTTAGAGAAACAAAATAGGTCAGGTCAGGCTTAGGCGAAGGCAAGCCAGGCGAAGGCAAGCCAGCCCCCTAATCGGCGAACACATTTTTGTCAAATGATTGCGACTAGTTGGGATCGTTTGTACCGAACGGAACAATGGGCGGTCCAAACGATCCCAACTGATGCCAACTAGTCGCAATCATTTGACAAAAATATGTTCGCTGATTAGGGGGCTGCCATAGGGCTAAATTTGTTTTGATCCCAAGTCAAACTTTTAGAGTGGGTAATCTTTGTAAGCTATAGTCGCATGCGGTTTTTTGGCAATTACACTGTACATTTTGTTTAAAAGTTAGAGATAATTCCTCGTTTATACTTTGTTTAGTTATTAGGGGAGTTCATACATGTTCTACAAGGGTAAGCCCATGCGCTTTACCATCAATGATTGCATCACTGCTTACTATCAGGAGGGATAGAGATCTAGCACTAGTTTATAATTATTAAAAAAATAATAATAACTTACTGGCTCCCTGATTAACGTTTCCCGTCGATACAGTTTGGTCAGACACAGCAGTAGGAGCTTCACTGGCTTGTCCGGTAACATTTGGTGGCCCACCTTGATTCAGAACAAGCATCATTCAATCATTGAAACAGTAAAAAGCATTTTCTTAATTATGTCAAATAATGATAATGAAATAAAGTTAACATTAGATAAATTGAGAAGAAAGTAAAACAATCAAATAAAATTACAATAGACAATGGAATTACAATAATACAAAATTATATTAAATTAAAATTAATTGTTTGACAATGAATTACATTAAATATTTATAGTTCATACAAATGTTACTACGATTCTTGCGCATGTCCACATATTATGTCATTCAAGTGTTCAAAAATTAAAGATTTGTATGTACTCAGAGTATTTGAGAAGATGTCGATGTCTGCCGAAGATTTAGCCATACAATTATATCGATGGCTCATTCGATAAATTGGCGAATGTTTACCCAGATTATTGCGATGTTGTGGAGCCTTAAGTAAGGGTCGTGGGTGGCGTGGGATTCTGGTAGGAACTTTAATTTGAATACTGTTTGTTTGTTTTTTTTTTAATACTTTTTGTTTCCTAATAATAGTTGTTAAGAACAATGTTACTAACAAATTGGGCCTAGTTGCCATAAATAACCAAATATTGACACCGATTTTCTTTTTCAGAAACTAAACAGCCTCTTCTACTAAACTAAAATCTTCTTAGAGAAACAAAATAGGTCAGGTCAGGCTTAGGCGAAGGCAAGTCAGGCGAAGGCAAGCCAGCCCCCTAATCGGCGAACACATTTTTGTCAAATGATTGCGACTAGTTGTGATCATTTGCACCGAACGATCCAATGGGCGGTCCAAACGATCCCAACTAGTCGCAATCATTTGAAAAAATGTGTTCGCCGATTAGGAGGCAGGTCAATTTAATTCTTTCTATTTCAGGACAGAAGATAAATATTTCTCGAGTCCTGTCAAATTATTCAGCGCCTGACGTAAATTGAAGTACTTTCAACGCGTCAAATCGATCGCGTCTAAATTGTCTATGGATATCGTAATTTGACAGTACTAAACTACCATTTTATCTCCTGTCCCTTTCTTAATGAAATAAAAAGATGCATTGAACTTAAATTTAGTTTAATTTGTGAACAACGGCGCCATTGATTGGTTTAAAAAAGTAGTTCTGAATTTTTTACTCGTTTTGAGGGATATCTAGGATCAGTTCTATTTTCCTGTAAATTTTGATGTCCAATTCTTCTTCATCTCAGCGGTAATCCTAGTCGTATCTGAAGCTTTTCAGCTTTGGAGTCTAGGGTCCGCTTTACCAGTCTAACTGCTCATTTTGGCTAAACTTCGATATTTTCCATGAAACGACTGACGTCTCACCTCCACAATCCCGAAGGCGATATCGAAGTATAGCAGCTAGACCAATTGTAGGACTTTTGAGGGCTCTAACAACCCGTAACGACTGCCATTAGAAGTTCGTATGGCAACCGGGACCAACGGCTTAACGTGCTTTCCGAGGCACGACCAGACCAGTGCAAATATTCATTTTCAAGCACACAAATATTTACACAGTGCGGGGATCGAACCCGAGCTTCCTTGCGCAGCGGCCGCGTTCGCTACCGCTACGCCACGGAGGCTGTCGCAAAGAAATTTTGATGTCCAATTGAGTGTCTTACCCAAAATTAATAATTATTTTAGGAATAATTATTTATATCTTGCTTTCTCCATAACTATGTCGAAACCTACTTACTGTATGGTTCAGCTGGGGGTACTTGTGGCGAGGGTGTTAGTTGAGGTGGTGCGGCTTTCTTGAAAAAGCTACCAGCTTTAGCCCTTGCAGTCGGTTTAGATGTACGATTCTCCAATATCGGTATAGCTGTGGAAATAATGAAACAGCATTGATTCAACAAGTTAAGACATGTTGGCGATACGGTAGATTTTTGAAAGCACTACAACATGGTTTTAGCGCGTGATTAAAATCGGCACTAAGTTCGCCATCTTATTTTTTAATACGTTTATATACGAATACGATTCAGAGAATAATTTAATAATTTTTACTTGACTTTGTGTACGTGATTTGCCCGCAACAATGGCCCCGATTCCCTGGAATTTAAGTTCAGAGCACCTTTTTCTTTATATT
Source organism: Sesamia inferens (assembly GCA_037179545.1). Taxonomy (NCBI): domain Eukaryota; kingdom Metazoa; phylum Arthropoda; class Insecta; order Lepidoptera; family Noctuidae; genus Sesamia; species Sesamia inferens. The sequence continues at coordinate 7,231,351 of CM073929.1, read as the reverse complement.
TCATTAAGAAAAGGACAGAAGATAATATGTTAGTTTAGACCTGTCAAATTAGTCCGCGCCTGACTTAAATTGATGTATTTTTGGTCGCCATGTAGGTTAATCGCGTCTAAACAGTACACGGAATATCTTAATTTGACAAGATTAAACTAGAATGTTATCTTATATCCTTTTCTTAATGAAATGGTAAGAATAAGATGCACTTAAAATTTGTTTAGTTCGTAAAAAAGAGAATCGGTGACACTATCCTTGTAACAGTGTACTTAAAAAGAATCTTCTCACAATATACGATAGAAATGGAGACGTAGACGGCGTTAATGTGTTACATAAATAGGTAGTTACCTGTCAATTTAAAGGGGGGAAATCCAAAAGTGGCGCGTCTACGGTTATAATTTGCAATTGGCAACACCTTTACAGGTCTCCCAAAGTGATAATGCGCAAAGAAATCTTCGTCACTGTTCGGCAACGGTCGTATTCCCCGAGCATTAGGAAGAAGATATGTATATAGAGTGGTGCACTTAACCACTTTTTATGCACTTAACCACTCTAGGTATATACATATATTCTTAGACGAACATTTCTATGCGTATTATTACTTTGGGAGACCTGTACGTTTTGTTACAGGGGTTGAATTTGCCACGTGACTGGAATACAGGTGTGATCCTTTTTCGTCGTTGTATAGATGAAAATGAAACCGATAAGTTACCGACCCGAACCGATAATTATTTCCATATATCTTCTCCCTTTAGATTAGATAATGAAACCAAAAAGATGACAGCACAGCAAGCTACTACAATCTATAAGATTTCTTTATTAGATTTTCATCTTTATATACAGAGTGGTGCTGCCAATACGACAGTAAATGAAAACACGAACAATGCTGGTTCATAGGAATAATCCTAAATCATAAAAAAAACCTAGCATAAAAATAAAAAAAAATAAATTTCAAACAAACTAAATCGCATAAAATTGCAAACGGAATAGAACATCTTTTAAAAATATTGGTTCACTGACCTCCGATCGGCGACAGTGCGATCCTGCATCGACTTGCTTTTTTCGCTCTATTATTATTAAAGTTTGGTACCGTAGGATGCGGCGGTCATAAACCTGTAAGCGCTTCCTTATCAACATGTACATCATGTAGAAAATGTGAAAAAAGAAAAATAATTTCCTGTGACTGAAATGACCGAATGTGTTGAGGTACACGATGTTCAATTTTTTTGTCGTATTGTCAGCATCACTCTGTATAAAGTATTAAGTCTCAGGGTTGATTGGCAATATTTAGCAGTTGGGGGTAGCTTGACGTTGTCGTAAGTAAAGTCTGTCTATAAAGTCATGAAATTTATGTTTAATGAACTAACATTAATCAAAAGTAGGGTAACTAAATCATAGTCCATGTCATTGGCTGTCATCGATTTGTTTTGTGACTTGTTTTTAGACAAAACATTGAAGAAATTTGTTAAATATGAGTAAAACCAATCGGAGTAGAGCTCGGGAAATTATTTTTCAAGTGTTTGTTACACCGAGCTAGATAAACTTTATGAAATTGGGATGATATTTATGCTCGAACAGTTGCTAAGACAGGTTTGTAATCATGCTTTTGATACTTTGGGTCATTAATTTTACCGCTGATTTTAAAAATGAATTAAATCAAAAATATGTCAAAAATGAATTAAATTAAAAATAGTGATAACCATCTTCTGATAGAAATTACATATTATTATTTAATCTTTCAGGAAAATGTGAGAGTGAACCCTATATCAAGATATACATGAGTCAGTTATTCGCCTAAACAAAGAGAGCAGGCTGATAACAGCAGTAGTGAAGACGTTATCAGTGACGAAGCTGACAGTGAAAATTCTTTTTAAAGAAGGATATTTTGAATCAGATGATGTTTGATCACAAAACGATAAAACATATAATGATTTTTTGTTTGTTTTACTCTTTTTTTATTTGAACGCCAGAGACCATAGACTTGTGTTTTCATTAAAACCAGCCAGGTTTGTTTCTAGTACAAAGTAATGTGTCACACTAACAGGGTTGCTATATACACGAACGCAGCGCCCTCATTTTTTTTCACGTCTTTATAGACAGACTGTACTTAAGGAGATGAAGGGGCAAAATATTCCGCGGACACGCTTTTTAATCACAAAATTGTAACAAACTATTTGATTACATCAATCATGTTGAAATTAACTATGGTAAAACTATGCTGAAAGATGTGCACTTCAAAAGCGTACGTTATAGAAAACGTAAAAACAAAACTGAAATTAAAATAAGCCGTGGTAGCTAGGAGATAGTGACGGCGCCCGCATACAGTTCTGCGGGATTTCCAGGAGGGGGCAGATGCCTCCCCTGCCCCCCCACGGCTATCCGCTTCACCATCAATGATTGTATCACTGGTTACTATCAGGCGGGATTGAGAACTAGGCACTAGTTTATAATTATAAAAAAAAAAAACTTACTGGCTCCCTGTTTAGTATCTCCCGTCGTTACAGTTTGGTTAGACGTAGAAGTAGAAGCTTCACTGGCTTGTCCGGTAACATTTGGTGGCCCACCTTGATTCATTTCTGGGAGCGTAGGTTTCCCATCACCTTCTGGAAGATGTCAGCAAACACTTCAATAAAAAATAGCTTAAGTAAGATGAGATAGTTAAATGTAAGGGGATCAGGGGGTGAATGGAAGGACTTACATCCTCCCTATACACACAATCCGTAGTTTAGTTAGGGCATTTCCATTTTCCAACAGCATATCGCTTAGTGACTTGAGACTACACCAACCTTTTAGTCAGTGAAGCTAGTGTCACCATGCTATTTAGATTAATATTTCTTATTTCAAAACCAAAAATTTTCTTTTATAATTATAAACTAGTGCTCGACTGCAATACTGCCTGATAGTAAGCAGTGCTGCAATCGATGATTGTAAAACGTGCTAGTTTGTTAAGAGCCTATTCACTCAAAAAAAAAATATACTGAATAGGAGGTAAGACGGCAGTTGAGCGAGGTGAGGCAATGTTAAACCCAACAACATGACCAACGATGCTGCGCCAGAGGGAGATTGATCTGCAGACCCTCCACGACCAAACTACCGCTACACAACAACATATCACGCATCGTACTCGGTACACATCGCAACACAACTGCTTAGACCCGTCCTCCGTATGGCTTCACCAAACATCATGCCGGAACACGACGAATCGCTTGGCAGTACGACTTTGTCTGGTGGGTGGTACTTCTGCCGGCAGCCGATGTTATGCCCTACCACCGAGAAGCTCGCAAACACTGTAGTACGGCCGACAGCAAGCCAAGCTTGACTCGCTGTCGCCAGGTCTATTGAGAATATTTGACAAATCGGGTAGCCACCCGATTTGTCAAAAATTTATAATATTCACAATAAACCTTGAGGCTTAATACTTTAAAGATAAAGTTCAGAATCTAATAAAGAAATCTGATAGTTTGTAGTAGCTTGATATGATATATTTCATTACAATTAAGTACTTAATGTTATATGGGGCAACTTTAAAAAAAAATGCTTACCTGGTTCCGTATTTAGTATACCCCCAACTTTACCAGCTTCCTTATTCAAAAATTTTAAACGAAATTTTTCCCATTTCTTCTTTTGTTGCTTGGTGTATCTGAAATGTTTGTATTTAAATACCTCTAATATACATAATAAGTTCTATAAAGGATTGTATGTAACTATAAAACATAATGCAACCACACAGAAGGCAACCTGTGAACAGAACTACCCAACAGTAATTCTTGGTTGGTAGGTTAACCAATACAGTAGATCCCCGGTAGTCCGACAAACATTTTGCAGGGCAGTGTCGAACTATCGAATTTGTCGGATTATAGAATACTGCCTAAGACCTTCTATAGTCCGAATGTTTTTACAAAAGAGTACCTTGTAATCCGACAAATTTGAGCACAATACTGATGATGCATACAAGTTGTAACTTGTTAAATCGGGAATGGGGTAGTTGACAAAAAAAAATACTAATTAGTCTGTCAGTCAGATTTCCATAAAATACTAGACATGTATTTTTTCTTTCGTCGTATAAACATAAAATGAAGACGACACAGTGCGTTGAAAACTCGTGTGACGTCAATGCATGCTACACTTTTTAGCTAGCAGTGACGTCACCAGCCACCACTCCTGATCTTTAATGCCTTTTATATTTGTCAATTTTTATTGATTTGATAAAACAAAATATACGTATCCAATGTTTTGCTATAATCTGAATGACGGACTAAACAGAATCATTTTTTTTTTACCCAGGAAACATCATTATTAGCGAAGACATGTATGTAGGTAATAGACTTTGTCGGATTATAAGGGGTGTCGCATTAGCCAGGAGCCGCATTACCGAGGCTACACTGTACATTGAACTGATTGAACAGACAAGCCTCAGAAGGCAACGCGTAGCTTTCAAGAGTGGCCGGTTGAGGACGGGGATGGAAAAAAGTTAGTTTATTAACTTACGTTTTAGTGGTTCCACTGGTTCCTTGGCTGGTATTTGATGGATTAGATGCATTTCCAGAAACCTGGGCTGCCACTTGCACAGTAGCCTGAGCGACACCCTGCACGGTATGCTGGGATGCACCTTGCTCGCTGGTCTGAGCGGCACCCGCCATCGTAGATTGACCGGTAGCCTGGTTGAAAGCCTGAGCGGCACCCGCCATGGTAGATTGACCGGTAGCCTGGTTGAAAGCCTGAGCGGCACCCGCCATGGTAGATTGACAGGAAGCCTGGTTGAAAGCCTGAGCGGCACCCGCCATGGTAGATTGACCTTTAGCCTGGTTGAAAGCCTGAGCGGCACCCGCCATGGTAGATTGACCGGTAGCCTGGTTGAAAGCCTGAGCGGCACCCGCCATGGTAGATTGACCGGTAGCCTGGTTGAAAGCCTGAACGACACCCGTCATGGTGGATTGAGGGGTAGCCTGGTTGAAAGCCTGAGCGGAAACTTGCATGGCAGCTTTTATCTTCACAGCATAGATTGACCCGCGTCTCTGTGACCTCTTCTTGTTCTTTTTAGTCATTTTTCCAGAACTTTCTTTTACTGTATTTGCAGCAGTACTTGTAGATGCATTTATCACAATAATGGCAGAAGGATGTTTGGGTGGATCTGTATTAGATTCCTTTGTTATACTAGGAATATGTGGTGAACTACCATCAACTAAAATGGCTAGTGTTGGTTTGAGTTGTGACAAAACATCAGGTGCTGTTGTTTCTAGCGGAATGGTATTCAAATTTGTTATTGGTTTCAAATTATAATGACATACTATTCTGGGAAGATTCTTGTCTGTATAGACTTCCTGTCCCCCACGAATGTTTTGCAAGACTATCCTTTATTTTCTGTTTTCTGACGGCATTCACACCAATTAAATTACTGAAATAAAAACAAAAACATTATTTTTGACACTGACTTTTGTAGTTAACTAGTGTTTAATTATTGAAGTGTTGACCCCTTCAAATTTAATAAAAAGGATAAGCAGAGAAACAAAGCGGGTTAACATAGTGCATGATATTTAGTTTATGTTTCCATATCGAGAGACTACTAGGGTAGACTGAATGACCGTTTTTCCACCACACCACCGTGAGATACCAGCCCATACTATCGGTTATCTAACGCAACACTACCTAGATAGAATACTCTAAAATAAAGATCTAGATCTCATTGATAGAGAATATAGTAACTACTAGTTTTTTTTTTTTTTAAATAATTATAAACTAGCGCTTGACCGCAATCCCGACTGATGGTAAGCAGTGATGCGATCGGAATCGAATCGGAAGGAAGACGGCAGTTGAGCGAGGTGATGCCATGTTAAACCCAACAACACGACCAACGATGCTGCGCCAAAGGGAGATTGATCTGAAGACCCTCCACGACCAAACTCCCAACACAACAACATTTGGCGCATCGTACCCGGCATACATCGTAACACAACTGCTCAGACCCGTCCTCCACCAGACATCATGCCGGAACACGACAAATCGCTTGGCGGCAAGGCTTTGTCTGGTGGGTGGTAACTTCTGCCGGCGGCCGATGTTAGTTAATTACTGTATTAGTTAATTAAACTGAAAAAAATACTATCAACACGAACCAGTTAGAATACATTGAGATGACGTCTATAGTAGTTATCTACCACCATCTTTCCCTAGCATTAATCAGCATTTGTATTCAAGGGAAACACACACACTCGAGGAGACAAGTTGAGGGGGAATAGGCCACAATCTAGCATGCATGCCCAATGTAGGTTGATAGATGTCACCTGGCTTTGAATTTTTGTTTCTAGGACATGTTGGTTTCATCACAATGAATTAAGTACAGTGGTGTTGAAATTTTGACAAAGTAAGGTATTGTAGTGGTGGCCTAGTGGTTAAAACACCAGACTCTCAAGTATGAGTGCGCGGGTTCGATTCCAGGTCAGGCAAGTATTTTATAAGTCTGAAATCGCCAACCCGCATTGAGCAAGCGTGGTGATTACGCTCAATCCTTCTCTGTATGTGAGGAGACCTGTACCCAGCAGCGGGATGATAAAAAGGTTGATGATGATGAAGGTATTGGATACCAACAACTTTTAAGTTGGTAATGTTGCCACCGGGTAAGCACTGCTCTCTAACCACATCTAAAATATAACATCTTCCTATATTTTCTAACACCTTATAATTATCAACCTTTTTACCATCCCACTGCTGGGCACAGGCCTCCTCACATACAGAGAAAGATTGAGCATAATCACCATGCTTGCTCAATGCGGGTTGGCGATTCAGACTTAGTCCAAGTTTCCTCAAGATGTTTTCCTTCAGGTTTTTAATCAGTCATTGGTGTCCAAGATATACTTAGAAAGTACATATAACTTAGAAAAGTTACATTGGCCTGACCTGGAAACGAACCCGCACTCTCATACTTGAGAGGCTGGTGTTTTTAACCACTAGGCCACCACATCTACCTTCTTAGTCTGCATAAATGATGATCTCGCAATTTCGAAGTACTGTCAAAATGGAATTATCAATATTTGTTTAAGTAATTCTCAAAAGCAATATTTATTTTCAGGCTGTCCAACCAACAATACATTTTCTAATGTGTCTGGCAGTCAATGTCTTCATTAGCCACTCTTAACAAGAAAGGTATGTATAATAGGCCCTGAATGAAGGATCACTTTGCATTCTTAGATCACTAAAGTAAATTCAGCAAGGCCCATGTTCCAGGAATAGGTATATGTATTAAGTAAATGGCTGATTTAAATATATGATAGACTAATAAGTGTGGTGATATAGAGGTACACTTATCCCACATAGACTTCTACGGGTAGGCAAGCAATTACTAAACTTCTTTTTTATACTAGAAAACCCTGTCGAAACTAAGTGGAAACTTTCTTATATAAAGCAGTTTAATTTGTATAGGCAAAAGCTAGCTCTAGTTCTAGTAGGTATGATTACAACTTGATTACTGTCAAATATAAACTGACGATTTAACCATGCCTCTCTTAGTTTAATACTTACTCCTTACTAGTATTAATGAAAATAATTATCGCCTTATTATTTGTTTTCTCATCAGAAAAAACAACAAAGTTATTGGATGCGTAAACGATCCAATGAACACATTATCTCTTTAACATGAGTATACCAGAAAGAGACACAGTTATGCAATATTTCTATCAGGAAAGAAAGGGACAGCTGAAGTTTTGATGCTTTTAGATCTACAATCTCACAATTCTCACAAGGTATTTTGACACTGTGTTATTATGTTTTGACATTGTGTTTTGACAGTGACATTGGGCGAGTATTTTTTAATTTATTATGTTATTCTTATACATATTAATACTAATGGACGTGCCGTAGGTATAATTTACAGTATAATTTTTATTTTTTGGTTTGAAAAGAGTGAGAGAAATGGCCTTTCGGTCTAGCACTACCTCTTTCCTCCCAATGATTGATGATTGTGAGAGAGATAAAGTTAGACGAAACTTCGTTTCCTCTCTTTCTTTCGGAGTGCCATAATTCTCATATCTAAGGCACGTCCATGTGTATATGTCGATGGTCGTATTGAAACGAGACGTAGAGCTTGAGTTTTAAGGTCCGTACTACAGAACGTCACTCAACACTCAAGCATATTTTAAAAATAGTTTCAACCAATCAAATGGCTTGAAACGAGTTTAAAAGTAATGCTTGAGTTTGCGAGACGTTCTGTAATACGCACCTAAGTGACGTTCTGTAATACGGACCTAAGGTCTGTATTCCAGAACAAAACTCAAGCATTGATCTCTGTCTAAACATTACTTAAAATTAGTTTCAATCAATGAAATGGCTTGAAACGAGACTTAAGTTCCTAGAGCTTGAGTTTTGCTTTTGAGTGACGTTCTGTAATACGCACCTAAGTGTAGCAAACGTATTTTTAGAGCTGTAAAGGATTTTACCTTAAGCCCTATCTAATAAATAACACTATTTATTTTCCTTTTAGGATAGAGTTGACTGATTAAGACTTATTTGTGTCATTACTTATGTGTAATATGCAAGTCTGCAAGGATGGACAAAGCTTTATGTCAGTGGTTCTCAACCGCCGTTCCGCGGAACACTGGTGTTCCGCGAAGCTGTCCCAGGTGTTCCGCGAAAATTTTGAATATAATATAATAAGAAACAGTAAATTTTTTTATTACTATAAAATAAATACTACATAGTTTTGTTAATTATTTGAAATTTAGCAAAAATATTCAATATTATTCTAAATTTTCGCGGAACAGTCAATAATATTAACAGTGTAATTATCGAACGACGCAGTTACGTCGTTTGGAGTTACTCCGGGGAATACCACTAAAGGAGACGGGCGAAACTTCATAGAAAGTTGGGCCTGAATGTACAGCAACGATTATTGCATTAAATCATTTCAATATTACAATTTAAAAAATAAAACTTTATTTATAATGTCAGTATCGGAGAAAAAAGAAATAGGGTATTATTAGCTTGCACAAAACTAACCTCATTTGCTTTTTTATAAGTTTTCTTAGAAGCTGTCAGCGCTCTTATGGTATATTTAAGTAATTATTCAGACATTTTTTGGAGACTAGATTTTATCAGAATGTATTTTTATGACATTAACAGATCGTGAGTGTTGTCCAAAGGGCCGGCGGCGCTAAACTGCATATTAAATGTTTGATAAGAAACAGAACTAGTAATAAATGATTGAAAACAAAAAAATAAATGAAAATTATTGACAAATAATTCATTTGTGTACAGGTCAGGCCCAATTTCGCCCGCCTCCTTTCTAGTGTACTCGATAACGCAGGGAGCGCTACGTAGTATTGATTTCGTGCTGTTTCTCTTTCTTCGTACGTAAATAACAAAAGCGCAATTTCGATCTGCGGTTCAGCCATAATTTAATATAAATATCTAGTTTTCGTGAGTGTGTTTTTTATTGTATATATATATTTTATATTGTTGGAAATTGGTAAGATGAAATGCAAGTTGTGTAGTTTTAACAGTATTCTTATCTTTTTTAGTTGCTTATTTTAGCATTTATACAAGACTTTTAAATCTGAAATATGGACAAATTTTTGAAAAGAAAGACTGAAAGTGAGGTTAATGTTGGGGCGAGTACAAGCAGGTCTTCTTCAATTGAAGGAGATATGCAAGGCAACAAAAATGCCGAAAATAAACGTAAAAAGATATCCGAATCAGTTCGGCATTTTTCGGAAGAATATCTGAAGTTTGGTTTTACATGGAGCGGTAGTCAAGATGTTCCTATTCCGAGATGTATTGTATGTGGTGAAAAATTGGCTAACAGTGCAATGGTCCCAGCTAAGTTACAGCGACACCTTTCAACAAAACATTCTTGTCTAACTTCGAAAGGTAAAGATTATTTCGAAAGATTGCTGAAAAATCAAGAAGTGCAAGCAACATGCTTTCGAAAGAGCGTTACAATTTCGGATAAAGCGCAAATCGCTTCTTATAAAGTGGCAGAACTAATTGCATTGAAGCAAAAGCCGCATGATATCGCAGAATCGCTAATTTTGCCCGCATGTTTAGAAATTGTTAAGATTATGTTTGGCAATGAAGCGCAGCGAGACGTCCTAAAAATTCCCGTTTCGGACGATACGATAAAAAGAAGAATTATAGATATGTCAGGTTTTATAGAGAACGCAGTGACGGCGAAATTAAGTACAAAAAATTTTGCGCTGCAAATTGACGAATCCACTGACAGAAGTGGCAAAGCCCAATTAATCGGATTTATTCGCTTTGTTGACGACACTGAAATAATAAATCAGTTTTTATTCTGCAAGGAACTTATTGGTCACGCAACTGGAGAAGACATATTTAATTCAGTATCATCTTATTTGGAAGAATGGAAATTATCCTGGGAAAATTGCGCAGGAATCTGTACTGATGGAGCTCCAGCCATGCGTGGCAGTATTAAGGGATTTTGTAGTCGAGTTAAAGCAATAAATTCAAATATAGTCTCTACTCACTGCTTTCTGCACAGGGAATCTTTGATTTCGAAGAGTCTACCAGCAAACTTAAAGTCTGTTTTGGAACAAGTCGTACATATGGTGAATTATATTAAATCGAGACTATTAAAAACCCGTATGTTCAAACAACTTTGTAACACCATGGAATCCAAATATGAATGTTTGCTTTTGCACTCTGAAGTGAGGTGGCTCTCAAGAGGAAAAGTGCTAACCCGAGTTCATGAGTTTAAACAGGAATTGCTAGTTTTTTTAGACAAGAGGGTAATGATGTATACGTAAAATATTTGGAAAATGATGCATGGTGTACTAAGCTAGCATATTTAGCCGATATCTTCAGCTACTTAAATTCAGTCAATACATCTCTTCAAAAAAAATGAAAATATTCTGACATCCACAGATAAATTGCTAGCTTTCCAGAAAAACCTTTTGCTTTGGAAAAATCGTATTGCTCAAAATCGCAAATTTGATATGTTTCCGTTATTAGCAACGGAAAATATCGTTAACATTAACGAAATGATTTCAAATGTGGCAGAGCATTTGTCAATATTGCAAGACAAAATAACTCATTACTTTCCATCTCTTAATATTGAAGACTTTGATTGGGCGCGAAATCCATTTGGTGAATTTGATATAATGAACTAAGATTTTTCTATTCAGGAAGCAGATGAGTTTATTAATATATCAACGGATCGAAAGTTACAACTAAAATTCAAAGAAGAAGGAGTGGAAAGGTTTTGGATTTCCATCGAGAATGAACATCCATTTATTGCAAAACGAGCGTTGAATATCTTGTTGCTCTTTTCGACGTCCTATCTGTGCGAACTTGGATTTTCAACTCTAACAAATCTAAAAGCAAAAAAAGAGAAAGACTTACCAATTTAGAAGAAGAAATGAGAGTAGCGCTCTCTTACATAAGACCCAACCTTGAGGAAATTTGTAAAGGTCGTCAAGCGCAAATTTCTCATTAAAATAAGTTACCATGTAATATATATCTTTATTTCAATTAAATATTAATCTTAATAAATAAATAATAATAAAACATTAGATTTACAAATTTTATGATAATGGTGTTCCGCCAAAATCGAGACCACTTAAAAGTGTTCCGTGATCCCAAAAAGGTTGAGAGCCACTGCTTATGTAAACTTTGTCCGTCAAAAATGTAAACAAATATGAATGAATGAAAAAAATACTTTAAATCTTACATAATAAGTTCATTTTTTGCTACATCTACAAACATTTTTATGATTTTTAGTGGTGTTAGTCACGCCGAAATCAATTAAATAATTTTCATTAGGTATAATAAAGTTGATAACTATCTGTAACATGAATATGGGGGGGGGGGGGGGGGGGGGTACAGCACTGTCCATTTTATCACAGCTTTTTTTACCACAGGACGGCAGCAGGTCAAACTACCCGAAACTGAAATATTTCCAATCAAATTTGACCATAAATAAAGTTGAAAGTCTAATAAAGAAATCTGACAGATTGTAGTAGCTTGATGTGTTGACGTCTGTACATACAAAGTGAAAAAAAACTAGCACAAAAATTCCTTTCGAATCCTTCACGAAATACCTAGTAATAATTGATATACCTAATATTAAATAACATCATTTCAATGCTAGTAATGCTAAATATGGACGTACCTACCTACTAGAAATTATAACAATATTTTATTATGTACATATATACAGTTGAAGTAACAATAGTAATGGTTTCTAAAACATCAAGCACTATCGTTAATATAATTTAAGTGTATCAATTTATTGTAAACAGGAACAGCGATGGTTGTCGGGATTACCCGTCGTGCGGCGAGTGTCCACCCTAACGTTGTTGACACCACTACAATCCAGACGATTTTTTTTGTAAATTATAATTAGCGCTAGTTTATTAAGAGCCTATTCACTCAAAAAAACTGAGTGAATAGGAAGGAAGACGGCAGTTGATCGAGGTGATGCAATGTTAATCCCAAAAACATGACCAACGATGCTGCACCAGGGAGAGATTGGTCTGGAGGCCCTTCACGACGAAACTCCCGACACAACAACATTGGGCGTATCTTAGGTATCCGGCACACCTCGTAACACAACTGCTCGGACCCGTCCTCCGTACGGCTTCACCAGACATCATGAACACGACGAAACGCTTGGCGGAAAGACTTTGTCTGGTGGGTAACTTCTGCCGGCAACCGCTGTTACGGCCTACCACCGAGAACGAAGTTTTCTCTATCTCGGACCTTGAGCGTGGAGACCGAATCCAGAAATTTTGTAACGAAATTAACCTAACTCCCCCTCTCCACTCCGATCGGTGCGGTGTTGAAAGCCGTGCATCGTCTAACATCGTTTCAGTTCGGCAGTCTTCGGCACGGTGTGTTTGTATGCGTGCGACTACATCTTTTGATAAAAAATCGCTTTTCAAAAGGAGCATGCATATTGCGGGGCGCGAACTCAGTTCAACACATTTGTGAAGTTAGTGATTGTCGCGATGTGCTAAACTTGCAATTAATTTCGATTCTGAAATAGGTTTTCCGACTTATAAGATGTAGAATTATAAAATACAAAATAGTTCGTTACGATGCGGCCGACACCAATTTTATGATATTTCGGCTTTGGTGTCACGACGAGGGTTTTCGGGGGTGCTGATCACGAAAATGACGCCATTTTTGAAATCCAAGATGGCCGACATCAATTTTTATGATATTTTGACATGGGTGCTGTGAAACGGGTTTTCAGGGGTGCTGATCACGAAAATGACATCTTTTTAGAGAACAAAGATGTCCGACACCAATTTTATGATATTTTGACATGGGTTTCGTAACAAGGGTTTTTGCGGGTGCTGATCACGAAAATGACGCCATTTTTGAAATCCAAGATGGGCGACATCAAATTTTATGATATTTTGACATGGGTGCCGTGAAACGGGTTTTCAGGGGTGCTGATCACGAAAATGACATCTTTTTAGAGGACAAAGATGTCCGACACTAATTTTATGATATTTTGACATGGGTTTCGTAACGAGGGTTTTTGGGGGTGCTGATCACGAAAATGACGCCATTTTTTAAATCCAAGATGGCGGACATCAAATTTTATGATATTTTGACATGGGTGTCGTGAAAGGGGTTTTCGGGGGAGCTGATCACTAAAATGACGTCATTTTTAAGCTAGTGGAATTTTGTTGCTAAATGGCCACCATTTTTCGCAATCTTTTGATGACGTTACTGGTAAAAAAAAATACAAAAAGAAAATAACTTGAATTAATATCAAAGAAAGGAAAAACTACTGCATAAATAAAATAATTAAATGATTGTAATTGCATAAGTTGATAAAAAAATGCTTATATTTTTTTGAATATGGCATTTCGTAGTTGAGAAATCGTGACTACTTTACCGGACTATCCTGTGGCTGTCTTAAATTATTATTTAAAGCCTCCAGCCAGGGGCATCTAACAACTAAGCGGCAACACACTAAGGGCACCTCTGTGGGGTACGAACCTCGTCTTAGAGCTTCGCTGGAGAGAACAGCGAGGAACGGTTGGATTGAAATTTTTATTATTAATTCGATTTGATGACCGCGGCGTTTCCTGAATTAATTAGCTCTGAGAAGAAACGGCCGAAACAAACTCACGAGGTCATAGTTGGGAGTTTATATTTACTGGTTCAGCTGCGAGGCGGGCTGGCCTTCATCGGGAAAGGATCCAGACGAAGCGTTTCACCTCGTCTTTTATACCGCGTAGGTACATCGAAGGACTGGAACAATTTGTCAGCGGCGGTCTTTCCATCGGACTACAATTCAAGTGTTTTCAAGTCACCATCAACGATTGCATCACTGCTTACCATCAGACGGGATTGCGGTCAAGCACTAATATCAAATATAAAAAAAAAATACAGGCTATTATAAATGTTCGAGGAAAAAGTAAAATTTTATAAAAATGCTAGTGTAAAAAAATACTTTTATGAGAGAAATATTGTCCAAGCAAGTAGCGAAGCCCTAGCGCGATCGCCTATTAAATTAGTATTGGTTCGGAATTTAGTACCGATTACCTCTCTAGATGGCGTTGGCGTCGATTTAGATCGCGCTATGGTTTCGTTACAAGCAAAAATATAAGAGGTTTGGATTTTTATTTTTGTAAGAGGGAGAGCAGCGCCTCTATTGTGATTTACTGTAACTAAAATTAATATTATACGGGTTGGTACAATAGTTCAGTAGTATCATTTGACGATCCTCTCCAAGTCGACCCTAGGTCGTGTACATGGTCCTTCGGAGTCGGATTGGCCGGGAGTGTTTTGTGGTGGTCTTAGGGACACGGTATCGAATAGAAAGTATCGATACTGTACTCATGAGTAGTATCGATAAAAAAGTATCGTACTCGCAAAAGTATCGGTACAAAAGTATCGATACCTCAAAGTATCGAGTACTTTTCTCAAGCAGGGGCCTACGCCATACGTTAGTAGGGACACGGCATCAAATAGAAAGTACCGATACTCTATTCATGAGTAGTATCTAAAAAAAGTATCGTGCTTGTAAGAGAATCGACACAAAAGTATCGATACCTCAAAGTACCGAGTTCGTTTCTCAGGCAGGGCTTGTACGCCATACGTTAGTAGGGTCACGGCATCAAATAGAAAGTACCGGCACTCTATTCATGAGTAGTATCGATAAAAAAGTATTGTGTTCGTAAAATAATCGACACAAAAGTATCGATACCTCAAAGTATAATACCGAGCCATACTTTAGTTTGTCAATGTTAGTAAGTATCGTTGTTACCTACATTCAGGCAAAATGAAATAATAACAAATGGTACACACGACAGGACATCAAGCTACCACACACAATCTGTCAGATTTCTTTATTAGAATTTTATATTTATCTCTAAAGCATTATGACTCAAGGTTGATTGGGAATTTTTGACAGTTTCGGGTAGCTTGACTTGCTGTCGCACCTATGTAAATATTAGACAAATAGATACCACCAGTACGTAAAGTCACATTTTTTAAATCTAAAATATTATATATCTCATTCCTTCTCAGTATAATCGCTCGAGAAAAGAAGCTTGTCCAGCTTTTTTAGCGATAGCCGGTTACTGGTTTTAATAATTGTACCTACAGAAGACAGCACATCAAGCTGCTACATTTATTGGATTTTCAACTTTATCGCTAAAGTATCATAGTAATGTTCATGGTAGAGTGGCAATATTTGTCAGTTTCAGATAGCTTGATCTGTTGCAGTCGACGGTATTTCCAGTTTTCGAAAACAATCATTCTAAGTGTATTGAAGTTGGAGGAATCAATAAAAATTGAACAAACGAGTTAGAATCAAACAAGTGAAATGTGAATCCGGCAGCCTACCGGCAACGGAAATTATTCGATACGATACCTCGTCAAAAGTACTTGATAAGTAAAAGTATCGAATACAAATGTATCGAGTACAAAAGTATCGGTATCGAAAAAAATCTACTCGATACCATAAAGTATCGATACTTTTTTCGTGTCCCTAGGTGGTCTTCGGTGGTGGAAAGATTAACCACCCTTCGCGTCATAACTGGGCAGTGGATCGCTGTCCAGAGCATCCCCTTCATTGGGGTACCAGGTGAGAGGTATCTGGAGGTGGAACCGGAAGGTGCCAGGAGCAGCTGGTGGTGCAGGCGGTGGAGCATCACTGGTGGGCGGCAACATCCGGAGGGCGGCGCGAAGGAGGAAAGCAGAAGTTCGTAGGCAGTCAAGCAGAGGGCGCCACGTCTGTGGCGCAGGTCAACGCTACGTCGTAAGTGTTAGTGAGTGAATTTGGTGGAAAAAATCGTGAGTACAATTTGCAATCTTATTGTCAGGAAGAAATTAACTTAAAAGATTTTAATCAGTGCCAGTCAATTTTGAATTTTATTCTCATTAGAAAATTAACTTTGACATTCTTTAGTGATTGTGAACTTGTAAAATTTTAAGGAAAAAGTGGTTCATACGAGGAATCTATGCCCGATTTTATATAGAAACATACTTCAAAAAGACTTGTAAGATTTTAAAAAACTTATCGGATACTTATACATTTGCGAAAGTATTGAAGTGCAAGATGATTGTTTAGTGGACATTTACTTTAGTAAATAATTAATTTCTTCTACCTCCAATTTCTGTGTTTTTTTTTGGCAAGTTGTTATTTGTGTTGCCTTTTGTTTGTGCAATTTCTCGATCATTTGTATTTCTTGTATTTAGTGTTTTCCTTTGTTCGGGTTATTGGTTATAAAATGGATTCATTAAATGAGATCCAAGAAAACGTGAGGTCAAGGATAAGTAAGGCTATAACTAATTTCAAAAAATGTTCTAAAGATCGTCGTACTGCGTCATATCTTGAAACAAGATTAGAAAATCTCGAACAACAGTGGCAATTATTTAGTAAGACCGATGTGACAATAATAAGCGAAATTAAAAAATCAGAATTATGTAGTTCAAATTACTATAAAAATTGCGTGTATGATGAGGTTGAAGAATTATATACACAGTTCAAAAGCGAGTTAAAGGAATTAATATCAAAATGTAACATCCAATCTGCGGAAGCTAACAGTGATCCGGGACCTAGTAATAGTAAAGAATCGATTAATTTTAGATTGCCAGAGGTCAAAATACCAGTTTTCTCCGGTAAATATCCCGAATGGCAGTCTTTTCGGGACTTATATGTAGGGTTAATTCATAATAATAATAGGCTAGATGATGCATAAAAAATGTATTATCTCAAGGGATATTTAACGGGAGAGGCCGAACAATTGTTGAGAAATGTAAATGTCACTGCTGATAACTATAAGGCAAGCTGGGAAAAGCTAGAGGCTATGTACAACAACAAAAGATTTTTAGCCAACGGGGTCTTAAAACGTCTATTCGGTCAAAGAGCTATAACGGTAGAATCAGCTTCAGATATCAAAACATTAATTAGTTCTACATCGGACTGTTTGCGTTCAATTGAAAATTTAGGTATTGATGTTTCATCCTGGGATATCTTGATAATTTATATAGTTAGTACCAAGCTAGACAAAGAAACACGGAAAGCCTGGGAGTTAAAAGCAGCATCCGAGCCTGCGGATGACCTGCCTACGTTCAAGAATTTTAGTGAATTTTTAATAAGTCGCTTCCGAGGTTTAGAAAATCTAGATGGTAAAATAGACAAACCCCCAAAAAATACACAATCATTTCATGTATTAAAAGATAAAAAATATGTTACTTGCGCGTATTGCTCAGCTGATCATCGCATCTCGTCCTGTCCTAAGTTTTGTAAAGAGTCTTTGGATAGGCGTCGAAGTATAGTACAAGAGAGGAAATTATGCTTTATTTGCCTAAATAGTAACCACTCTGCTAGGTTCTGCAAAAATACTCAAAGGTGCCAGGTGTGTAAACGCCGCCACCATTCGTTGTTACACCCGACGGGTGTTTCTGGGTCGGGTTTTGGTGAGGGTAGTAATGCTGCTCAAGGGGTAACCTCATCGGCTGCTAATGAGGAAAAGGTTATCGCCGTACATGTGCAGGATAACCCAATAGTCTCATGTTTTTCGACAGGAAACAAAAGGAACACGGTATTATTACCCACAGCCTTAGTAAAGGCTGAGTCGAAACATGGGACTTATCGCGTGGTTAGGGCGTTGCTGGATCAGGGATCGCAGGGATCCTTTGTAACGGAATCGATGGTCCAGTATCTAGGTTTGAAGAAAATACCTGCAAAAAATACGGTGTTAGGTGTTGGTAGTGATAGAAGTACTACTTCCACTGCAAGGGTAGAGGTAACGATTGGATCGAGAGTTGATCCAACGTTCAAACTACAGGTAAACGCTTTCGTGCTAAAATCGGTCACAGCACTTCTTCCAGCTACCAAGGTAACCAAGGTAGAGTGGGTAGACATAAGCGAAACTGATTTGGCAGATCCGGAATATTTCAGACCTAACAAAATAGATATTTTGTTAGGTGCTGAGGTGTACAGCCAAATTATTCGGGACGGGGTACAGACCAACTCCAACGGGACGCTTTTAGCTCAGGGCACTGCGTTTGGCTGGATACTGTCGGGAGCGGTTGAAATGGACAATAGTCCTAACATGCATTCACACATTAATGTGATGCATTCCAGTATCCAAGATGACGAAATGCTAAGAAAATTTTGGGAGCTAGAGGCGGAATCATCTGTAACAAAAAAGATGCTCACGGAGGATGAAGTCCAATGTGAACAATTGTTTAAGGATTCTACATTGCGTAATAAGGAAGGAAGGTATATTGTAAGATTACCATTACGCAATGCAGATCTAAGCGGCAAGGTTGGTGAGTCCAAGGCTATAGCTGAAAGGAGATTAAAAGGCTTAGAATTAAAATTAGGAAAGAACAATAAATTAAAACAAGATTATGAAAAGGTGATACATGAGTATTCGGAATTGCAACATATGGAAAGGGTGTCGGAAGAGGGAAGAAAAAATAAAGAAGCTATATACTTACCTCACCACGCTGTCGTCCGGGACGACAAAGATACGACCAAAGTAAGGGTCGTATTTGATGCTTCCTGCAAAGGGTCAAATGGTATGTCACTTAACGACAATTTGTTGATCGGACCAACATTGCAGGCAGAACTTCGGCATATCATCATGCGTTGGAGATCCTACAAAATATGTTTGGTTGCCGATATTATTAAAATGTATCGACAAGTTTTAGTGAACAGAAAGGATACAAAGTTTCAGCGCATACTCTGGAGGGATGATCCTGAAAAAGAAATAGATGAATATGAATTGACGACAGTAACGTTTGGCACCGCATCAGCACCGTACTTGGCTGTTCGTGCTTTACACCAAGTGGCTTATGATGAGTGTGAAGATAATCCTGAAATAAAGAAAATTATCCTGAATGATTTTTATATGGACGATATGATGACGGGAGCTGAAAGCATAGAAAAAGGGATTCAAATCTTCAAGGAAATGAATGAAACTTTAGGTAAAGGGGGATTTATGCTGCAGAAGTGGATGAGCAATTGTAAACAATTATTAAATAATATAAGGAATGAGGAAGGAGTGAAAGATGAAGATTTAAAAATCAAAATGGATGATATAGCTAAGATACTGGGACTCACCTGGAACTCCGGCGAAGACTTCTTCCAATACACGCTGAATCTCCCGACGATAACTGGACCTGTAACCAAAAGAAAAATTATTTCCGACATAGCGCGTTTATTTGACCCCCTGGGATGGTTGGGACCCAGTATTATCTTAGCTAAAATATATATTCAAAAATTGTGGTTAGCTGGTTTACAATGGGATGAAGAGATTCCAAGCAATTTGTTATATGAATGGAGTACTTACCGTCAAGGCTTGGCTTCTCTGCGTCAGATAAAAATTTCTCGATGGTTACACACTAGCTCTGATAACATTAAGTTAGAGCTACACGGGTTTTCGGACGCATCAAAGCTAGCGTACGCGGCAGTGGTTTACCTTAGAGTAGTAGATCATTTGGGCAACGTTCATACCTCTTTGATAACATCAAAAACTAAGGTGGCACCTATTAAATAAGTGTCTATCCCAAGACTGGAACTCTGTGGGGCAGTTCTTGTTAGCAAATTGATAGCGGAAGTAGGTTTAGTTATGAACGTACCAAAAAGTGAGTGGCATGCATGGACAGACAGTGAGGTGGTATTGGCATGGTTAAATTGCCATCCATGCCGCTGGAAAACCTTTGTGGCCAACCGGGTTTCAGATATTTTGACCACATTAGATACGCATCACTGGGCTCATGTATCTAGTAAGCAAAATCCAGCAGATTGTGCTTCTCGCGGGGTGTCACCTTCAGAGCTTGTAAATACGTCAATATGGTGGGGTGGGCCGAGCTTCTTGAAGGAACAGGTCATTGAATATACAAGACCAAAACATCTTGTAACTCGTTTGGAAGAAGTGAAGGTGCATACTTCTACTGTTGACGTAAACTTTTGGAATAGATTTTCGTCCCTGTCGAGAATGATTCGGGTCATAGCTTACTGTCGTAGGTTCATGAGATTACGAAGGCACGAAATAAAGTCAGAACATTTGACTAAACTAGAACTAGACGAGGCAACCGAGACCTGTATAAGGAAATGCCAAGAAGAAGGATTTCCAAATGAATTAAAAGAATTAAGGAATAATCAGA
Organism: Sesamia inferens; assembly: GCA_037179545.1. NCBI lineage: Eukaryota > Metazoa > Arthropoda > Insecta > Lepidoptera > Noctuidae > Sesamia > Sesamia inferens. The sequence continues at coordinate 7,210,768 of CM073929.1, read as the reverse complement.
CAGAGAAGAAAAAGAGTGATTTAAAATCGTTGAACATATTTCTGGATTCAAGGGAATTGATAAGAGTTGGTGGTAGGTTGGAAATGTCACAATTAGATTACCATAGAATGCACCCTTATTTGATACCGAAGGAGTCGTTTCTGACGGACCTGTTGATAGCAGACGCTCATCTAAAAACCATGCACGGGGGACCTCAATTAATAGTAACATATTTACGGTTTAAGTACTGGATCATAGGAGCCAAATTATTAGCCAAAAAATATGTGAGAGGTTGTGTAAGGTGCCTTCGATATACAGCTAAGACAAGATCCCAACTTATGGGACAATTACCTACAGCTCGCGTGACACCGAGTAAACCCTTTTTATGCAGCGGGGTGGATTATGCTGGTCCGATACAAATAAGAGTATCCAAGGGTCGGGGTCAAAAATCGTACAAGGGTTACATAGCACTATTTATTTGCATGGCAACTAGGGCTGTGCACTTGGAGGCCGTTAGTGATCTTAGTTCGAAAGGCTTTATGGCAGCGTTTAGACGGTTCGTTGCCAGACGCGGTCGATGTGCTAAACTTTATAGTGACAACGGCACTAATTTCATAGGTGCTGCAAAGGAATTGGCACACCTATTCCAAAAGGAAAACACACTTCTCCCTGAATTCGCTGAAGAGCTCGCCACGAATGGCACAGAGTGGCACTTTATCCCCCCATACTCACCAAACTTTGGAGGTCTTTGGGAGGCCGGGATAAAGTCCACCAAGTATCACCTCAAGAGAGTGATAGGAGATACTACGTTGACATTCGAGGAGATTACCACGGTGTTGGCGCTGTAGCAACATACATCAACGGCCGCACGCCATGCGCGCGGGCATACGACTAACTCTGCGACGAGGCGCGCGCGGTATAAATACTCCAAGCAATAACGACAGCTCATACGTGATTGGTTGTTTGATATGTAATAGTTCTGTAGTTCTACATATGCTTGTAAATCAAAAATGTGTATAAATACCAGCTCCTAATTACAAGATTATCAATCAGCTCCTCGCTATGTGAGGAACGATGTCATCCGGAGGGATCTCAGGATGGAGAGCCTGGATGAGTTTGTGCGGCGCCTCGCGAAGGGAATGTTCGCGCGTGCCGACGCGTCCGACTTGACGCACGTCAAGGACATTGCGCCCTGGCACGCGCGCCCCCCTGACGCGAAACCCTTCCCCCGCGACCTGGTAGCGGACGAGTGACCCCTCACCGGACTGGACTCCACAGGTGAGTTGCACCCAGGCTACACGCGGCTCACCTGACCCAATAATACTCCACCCTTTACACGCACTCGTCGCGTAGCGTGTGCTAAGTTAATATAGGCACGCTAGCGCGGCGACCAGACAACCTCTACATAACAGACACCCTACACATACACGCGTATGCGCAGCGCGGGCAGCGGTACGCGTTATCACTGGGCGGTGTTACTGTACAGTTCAATACCGCCCACACATACATCACGACCCCTTAGCCCGGAACGTAACCGTACATAGCTGGAAACCGGACGGGCGGGGGTTTACATCCGTAATCTCTGTAGGGCGTCGAGTCGGCGCCTCTGTCGCTGGTCGTCCTCCGCTGGGCTTCCTCCAGGTAACTGGAGGTCTCACCTGGCGGGGACTGACCGCCGAGGTGCCGTGAAGCAAGCAGGGCCGTGAGTGGGTCCTGTGACGCGCCTACAGAGAAACACATTGCAACCAGTTACACGACGTGCGCAACTCACGCACGTACCATTACATTTTGGACAGGCCCTTGTTGCCGACCTAAGGAAGGGCCCGTAGTAACGGGTCAATGTAATTGACACCGCGGCCGGGGGGCTTAGCCCTGGCACCGCTCGCCACGCCCCCTGACGGGGGCGTCGCGACCTCCACAGAGAAGATTATCAATCAGAATAATTCTTTTATTATATCCTGGTAACGGTAAAGTGGTGACTCCGACGTGATTTCAACGTGAGACCGGACCGATTCGAAACGTTCTGACAAACTCGGAAAATGGCAAACAGCGACGAAGTAGCAACAGTGTCCTTGAAGTCACGCATACCAACGTTCTGGCGTGACAAACCACTTCTCTGGTTTGCACAATTCGAAACAGTGGTTAACCCGCAAAAGCCCGGCGAAGAAGCGAAGTTCAGCCTCCTAGTAGCTCACCTAGAGAAGACGGATGTCGAACAAATAAGTGACATCATAATGAGCCAAACTCGCACTGGCCGCTACGAGGAGGCTAAAAAAAGACTGTTGTCAGTGTATGAAGAATCGGAGACAAAGCAACTAGAAAAACTGCTCACCGAGATGGAGCTGGGAGACCTAAAGCCGTCACAGTTATTGCGACGCATGAGAGAACCTGCACGTGACAAGATGCCTGATACCACTCTGCAAACACTATGGATGAGACACCTGCCAGCCTCGACGCGTGCCGTACTATCAGTTAACGAAAACGCTAAACTCGACGTGCTTGCTGCCATGGCTGACAAGATGCACGAGCAAACCCGTGAGGTTCATTCGGTTTGTGCATGCAAACAACCGTCAGCGTCTACGTCACGACATGAAAGCAGTCACTTGCAGGCAGAGCCAGATCTCCGAGAAGCCATTATGCAGCTTACACGGGAAATCGCAGCCCTGAAAAGAGATAGGTCGAGACAACGAAGACTATCATTTCGCTCAAGATCACGTTCAAAATCACAAGGGCGAACGAATTATTACCAGCAGTCATCAAGTGATATTTGTTTTTACCACACGCGTTACGGCAAAGAAGCACGCAACTGCAAACCCCCGTGTAAGTTCATGCGTCAGGAAAACTAGTCGCGACCTTGGCTACGACGGAACCCGAGGTTAATGAAATATCACCATACCGTCTACACGTTTGCGATTACCAACATCACTTGAGATTTCTTGTGGACACCGGAGCTAACGTGTCGGTTATTCCCAATACTAAGGGAATGAAGCCGGTGGAGGAGGTGTTGTATGCGGCAAACGGCACCCCAATATACACATATGGCGAGAAGTTGCTAGAACTTAACCTAGGCCTACGCCGCCCCTTATCATGGCAATTTATCGTTGCTGCCGTGAAACGACCGATATTGGGCGCCGATTTTTTACGTCATCACAACCTTCTCGTCGATCTGCGTGCCAAGAAACTCATCGATAAGAAAACAGGGTTAGCAATCAACGGTTGCATCGCAAACAGTGCCGCTACCCCCACCGTACTTACTATTAACCTCACCGACCCGTACCACAACCTACTTCAAGAGTACGCCGAGATAACTTCCCCGAACTTCAACAACATGAAGAATAGCGGAGTTGAACATCATATTGTGACACACGGCCCGCCCGTGTACTGTAAGGCACGACCGTTGCCGCCACACAAATATCAAGCGGCAAAGAAGGAGTTTCAAACTATGCTTGAACAAGGCATATGCCGGCCATCGAAGTCTCCGTGGGCAAGTCCACTCCATCTCGTCGAGAAAAAGACCGGTGAATACAGACCATGCGGTGATTACCGAAGACTATATGCCGTCACCAAACCAGATCGGTACCCAATACCACGACTTCGTGACTTCACGTACCATCTCGAAGGGATGAAAATCTTTTCGAAAATCGATTTAAAAAAAGCTTATAATCAATTGAGAATACGCGAAGAGGATATCGAGAAGACGGCAGTCATTACACCGTTTGGACTTTTTGAATTTCCACGAATGTGTTTTGGTCTATGCAACTCCGGACAAACATTCCAACGACATATCAACAACGTACTCGGCAACATGGACCACGTTTTCCCATTCGTCGATGACATCCTCGTTGCCTCACCAGACCGAGAAACCCACAGAAGTCACCTGAAAGAACTTTTTAAAAGACTTAAAGAACATGGTCTAAGAATAAACGTTTCAAAATGCGTTTTCGGACACAAAAAATTAGAATTCCTCGGGTACTTGATATCAGAAGCCGGTATTCAACCAACAGAGGATCGTGTGAAGACAATATCTCATTATCCTGAACCAACCACAGTTCAAGAATTACGACGATTCCTGGGTATATTGAACTTTTATAAAGAAAATATACCGCAGGCTGCACATGTTCAGCAAAAATTATATAAATATCTAAGCTCATGCAAGAAAAATGACAAAACCAAGGTAAACTTCAACAAGGAAGATAAAGAAGCATTCCAAGCCTGTAAGAACAGCATTAAAAATGCCGTCACTTTGTCACACCCTTCAGTTCACGCCCCGTTATCACTGATGTGTGACGCTTCAAATACTTGTGTTGGAGCCGCCCTACAGCAACGCATAGGAAACAGTTGGAGACCACTCGGTTTTCACTCAAAGAAACTGACAGAAGCGCAAAAAAAATACAGTACATTTGATCGAGAATTACTTGCAATCTACCTTGGAATTAGACACTTTCGACGCATGTTTGAGGGTAAAGAAATAATTGTTTACACAGACCACAAGCCGTTAACGCAAGCACTACTGCGACTAAACAGCAAAACCGAAACACCATTACGCACAAGGTACTTACACTATATCAGTCAATTCACAATGAATATACGCCATATTGAAGGAAAGGACAACATTGTGGCCGATGCATTATCAAGAATCGAAGCAATATCCACTCCATCACCAATCGACTACGACGAGCTGATTCGTCTTCAACACAGCGACCAACAACTGACTGACATCACGAAAAACAAAATACTTCGATTCGAATGGATTCGCCCACTTAGCTCAAGTAGGTCAATTTTGTGCGAAACTTCCAGTGGCCGTGCAAGACCTTACCTGCCGTCACAGCTGCGTAGAAAGGCTTTCGACGCCATACACGAGTTGAGCCACCCCGGCACCCGAGCAACTAGGAAGATGATCACACAACGCTTTTTCTGGCCGAGCATGAACAAGGACATCAGCCAGTGGACAAAATGTTGCATAACCTGCCAACGAACAAAAGTGCAGCGACACACCGTATCGCCGCTAGAACAATACCCACCAGCAGAGCGACTGATGCACATACATATAGATATCGTCGGACCACTACCCATATCAGACGGGAAACGATATTGCGTCACCATCGTTGACCGCGCAACAAAATGGCCAGAAGCATTCCCAGTCAGAGACATGGACGCTAATACTATAGCCACCGTTATATACGAAGGGTGGATCGTGCGATTTGGCTGCCCAGAAAGAATCACAAGCGATCAAGGAAGACAATTCGAATCTCATTTATTTAAAACACTAATGAATAGAATGGGTATCGAAAAAACACGAACCACTGCCTACCACCCACAGGCGAATGGAATGGTTGAAAGATGGCATCGATCACTTAAAACAGCATTGACGGCACGACTACATAATTCAAGTTGGACGCAAGAATTGCCAACTGTATTGTTAGGATTACGCGCTGCAATTAAAGACAATACTAATGTGTCATCGGCAGAAGCGCTATACGGTAAAACGCTACGGCTACCCGGCGAAATGTGTGGAGAAACGTCGACATACGCTAATACGAATACACACTTTAGTGACGTCATAACCAATGCAATTAAAAAAATGCAAGCCGTGCGCCGGAACACTGATCGCCGCGCAATGTTTATACACGACGACCTAAAGGTGTGCACGCATGTATTTGTACGTACCGATGCCTACCGTCGACCGCTGACACCAACATACGAAGGTCCGTATCGTGTCTTGAAGAGACAAAACAAGGTATATACAGTGAAAATCAACGATCGACAAGTAAACATCAGTATAGATCGTTTAAAGCCTGCATTTATGCCTAACACCGAAGAAGCAGTAGATCCTTTAAGGGTCCAGACATCATACGTCACACGATTTGGCCGCACCTCAAGACCCACTGTACGCTTCGCCCTGTAAAACATACGTCCGGCCGAGACGGAGCACAGCCGCGCACTAGCTATGAGAAAGGCACACTGGCACACAAACGAATACGTCGTCCACGCGTCTGTGCAATCTTCTGACGTCACGCAGCCCTAGGCGCTCGCTGGCACCGCGTCGAGACATCATATTACACCGCTTGCGGCGACCTAACGAGCGCTTCGCTGGGGAGGAGCTATGTAGCAACATACATCAACGGCCGCACGCCATGCGCGCGGGCATACGACTAACTCTGCGACTTTTTTTTTTTTTTTTTTTTTTGATATGGCATCTCGTAGTTGACCTTGAGAGGCCGTGACTACTTAACCGGACTTTCCTGTGGATGCCTTAAATGAATTTAAAGCCTCCATCCAGGGCTACTAAAAGCTAAGCGACTACACGCTAAGGGCACCCCCTGTGGGGTACGAACCTCGGCTTAGGGTGTCGCTGGAGAAAACAGCAAGGGACGGCTGGATCGAATTATTTTATTTTTATTTCGGTTTGATGACCACGGCGTTTCCTAGTACTAGCTCTGAGAAGAAACGGCCGAAACAAACTCAGAGGTCATAGTCGGGAGTTTATATTTACTGGCTCAGCTGCGGCGCGGGCTGGCCTTCATCGGACGAGGGACGGGGGAGGGGGCTGCTACGTTGAACGCGTCGCGATGGACCTCGGCGGCGAGGTCGGTAGGTCGGTCTGTGTTTTGTGAGTGTGCTGGTGGCCCTATTGGCCTCTTGGAGGAGGGTAATGGGGTCATCTGGGTCGGTGAGTGCATGCCTTGGGCGGCGAAGCTTGGAGATGGTGGAGGGGGTGTAATTAGCAGCCGCTACTATCAGGGGATTGCGGTGCTTGGAGGCAGTGTCGAAGAAGCGTTTGGAAAGACGCTTCATGAACTGCTGAATGGTGGGGATTTTGAGATCTAGGTGGAGGATCTCATTACGGACGAACCAAGGGGCGTTTGTGGCTTTACGCAAGAAACGGTTTTGGACTACTTGCATCCTATGGATATGACGCGGCTTGGCGTGTGCGAAGACAGGACAAGCGTATGTCATAATCGGGCGTATGCACGCTGTGTACAAGCGCATTTTGCACTTGAGCGACAGTTTGCTACGCGGGTTGAGGACGGGGTGGAGTCGACCCAGAGCGTAGGCGGCACGTGAGCGGACCGCCTTAATGTGCTCTGAGAAGTTGAGGTTGCGGTCGAGGATCACACCGAGATATTTGGCTTGCTTCCCCCAGGGGATCAGCTCGCCAGACATGGTGATGGGTCGTGGGGTGGGGACGTTTAGTCGCGGCTTTGTGTGGAGTACCGCCTGACTTTTTTGGGGGTTAACTTCGATCCTCCATTTCTTGAACCAGTCAGCCAGTTTGTTGACTGCGGTTTGGAGATGGTGTCGAATTCGGTCAGGGCTGAGTCCCGAGCAGTAGATGGCGGTGTCGTCTGCGAACAGAGCGACTTGGGCCTTACCACCTTTCGGGATATCGCTTGTGTACAGCGTGAAAATAAGGGGGGCTAGCACGGAGCCCTGGGGAACACCTGCACGGATGGGGCGGGGGGAGGAGTGTGCTCCTTCGATTTTGTAGCGGAAGGTGCGGTTTGACAGGAAGTCCCGTAAGATGAGAACGAGACGGTCGGGCACTCCGAGTTTGTACAGCTTATAGATTAAGCCGTTGTGCCAGACTTTGTCAAACGCTTTCGCTATATCGAAGTAGACTACGCCTGTGTACATACCACGCATGAACCCTGCGTGTATATGTTCAGTGATGCGTAGGACTTGTTGTGGACAAGAGTGTTGGGATCGGAACCCGAACTGCTCATTGGGAATGAGGCCCTTGTTCTCGGCGTAAGCTCTGAGACGCTTATAAATAAGCCTCTCATAGATTTTGCCGAGAACTTTCAGCAAGCTGATGGGACGGTAACTGGTTGGTTCGGCTTTGGGCTTACCGGGCTTGGGAATGCCAATCACTGTGGCTTCTTTCCACGTTTGTGGGAAAATGTTGTTCCCCATTGCACCATTGAAGATGGTGGTCAAGAGGAGGACTAGGTGGGCTGGGAAGAGACGGACCACTCTGTTGGTGATGCCGTCTGATCCGGGCGCTTTCTTGGGTTGAAGGCCTTTGATGATGTCCTGCACTTCATCTGGAGTGATGGGAGGCAGGGGATCATCCGGGTCGTCAACGGGCGGGAGGGAGGTCCTACGTTCAACTTCAGCGTCGACCTCTAGGAGGTGGGCTTGGTCTACTGGTAGGAGGCTGGGGGAGCACTGGGCTTCGAGGCAGGAGGCAAGGCATTCAGCCTTTTCATCGTCATCGAAGGCGATGGTATTGTCGGGGCGAACCAGAGGAGGCATGGTGACAACTTCTTTGGATTTTAACTTCCTCTGAAGTTCCCAGAAGGCTAGGTGGGTGGGCTCTAACTCGTCCAGCATCTTATCCCAGCCGGCTTCACGCCACTCCGATATGCGTCTTTTTACAGTTCTCTGTAAATAGCGCATATGGGCTTTGTTGGCCGCGCAGGGGAAGCTGCTGTAGGCACGGACAGCAGCGTTCTTCTCGGTCAGGAGTTCACGCAAGTCAGTGGGAAGTTTCCAGCGACAGTCTTCTGTCGCTGTTACCTCCCTTGAACATTCGTTCAGGACTGACTGTACGTGATCCGTGAACGAGTCGATCGCGGTCGTCGTGTCCGCGATAGAGTCCAGGCGTGCAGGTATGGAGTCCAGGTGGGGGGATGTGGAGGATTTCAGCCGATCGCTTACTTTCCTCCAGTCCGTTACCACCTTCTTGAGGGGTTCTTGACCTGGGTCAGAGAGGCCAGTGCGGGGAGCCAGTCTGATAACGACTGGTCGATGATCGGACGATAGCTCTGGTAGCGCTTCTATAGAGTCTAACCGTAGGTTGACGTTCTTTAGGAGCGCCACGTCGAGGACGTCCGGGGTGTGATCGGGGTCGTAGGGGAAATGGGTGGGGGTCATAGGTCCCACGACGTCGAAGTTCATTCGGGTAGAGAGGTCAAACAAGAGTCTGCCTCTGGAGTTGGTCCTGGTGCTATTCCAGGCGGTGTGTTTGGCGTTGAGGTCGCCCGCTATTATCACGGAGTCGCTCAACCCCAGAAGTAGGGCGATGTCGTCTGCTAAGAGTTGGTGATTCTCTGCAGAGGAACTGGGAGGGAGGTAGGCCGACACTAATGTGATAGGTTGGTGGCCTGTCATGCCGAGGCGGCACATTGACACTTCGAGTCGTGAGAGGGGTGGGGGGTCCATTGGGATGCAATGTAGAGCCCTTTTGAAATAAATAAGGGTACCGCCTTTGTGACAACGCAACCTGTCGTTGCGAACTACGCGGTAGTTCGCGATCAGAGGTGTGCGGTGGCTAGGCTTGAGGAAGGTCTCTTGGGCGAGGAAGATATCTATCTGGTGTTCACGAAGGAATGTTGAGATCTCTAATTTCTGATCTCTAATGCCATCGGCATTGAAGTGCACCAGTTTCAGGGATCGGGGCTTGGTTCGTTTGCTGCTCCTGCAATCCATTAATTGGATGCGATGGAGGACAGGGCCTGGGTGATTTCAGGGTAGGCATTGTAAATGCCTATCACGGCCTCAAGGTTGCCAGCAGATCTGGCAGCCAAGAGTTCTTTTGCCATTTGCCTGGCACGGGGGGACATGAAAATGAGGAAGGTCCCCGAGATGACGTTGAATGCGTCAAGGGGGTTGCTTCCGGTGGTTGTTGCGGGGGTTGTGCGTGCGGGGGTTGTTGTCGCCGCAGCAGCAGTTGTTGCCACCTTTTGGGCCGTGGAAGGTCGGATGCGAGGATCCTTGTCCTTCCATGTGGGGGTGGGTTGAGGAGTCGTGGGGGCGGCCGCCACTAAGGCCGGGAAGGCCTTCTGGTGGTTTAGAGCGTTCCAGGGACTAGGTCTCTGGGGGCTCAAAGCCACCGGGGGCTGGGTCTGGCCTGCTGGGGCCTCCCTTTGCTGGCGAGCGCTCGCGCGCTTCGCCAGTTTAGGGGAAGATGACTTGGGGGCCTTGGGGCACCCACGGTAGTTGGCCGTGTGGCCGGTCGTGCCGCATAGGACACAACTTGGTGGCTCGGTGCAGAGCGCGCGGTCTTTGGGCCGTGGGCACTCTGCTGTGCCGTGGTCGCGCGGTATAAATACTCCAAGCAATAACGACAGCTCATACGTGATTGGTTGTTTGATATGTAATAGTTCTGTAGTTCTACATATGCTTGTAAATCAAAAATGTGTATAAATACCAGCTCCTAATTACAAGATTATCAATCAGAATAATTCTTTTATTATATCCTGGTAACGGTAAAGCGCAAATAGAATCATGCCTTAACTCGAGACCACTCTCCTATGTGGAGGACCAGGACAGATTGACCATATTAACTCCAGGACACTTCCTGGTGGGTGAACCACTTGTGGTACCCCCGGACTCAAATTACGAACGATCGAACTTACATAATTTACAGCGATGGCAATTGCATCAAAGGATGATGCAGAATTTTTGGCGTCGATGGTCGCATGACTACCTTCACCAATTTCTGCAACGGCATAAGTGGGCTTACAAAACACCGGAGCCATCTATTGGTGAGGTGGTGTTAGTTAAAGAGGACAATTTGCCCCCTGGCAAGTGGTTGCTAGGTAGGATCGAGGAAAAACATCCGGGATCGGATGGTGTTACGCGTGTAGTAACAATACGGACACAGTCGGCGAAGATAAAACGACCGACGTCCAAGTTGTGTGTGTTACCAACAAATTAATGTTAAGGTTTATTTAAACATTTCATGTGCTTGTTATTTGGTTTATTATTTGTTTTTAAATTTGTTGAATGTTTTTGTTATTTATTTTTAAATTGCTTGTTAAATTAGTTAACCCCGCACCAGGGACATTGGCGCGCCTTTTGTTGACCTCCACATAATTTGGCACGGTGGGCGGTAGTGAAGGACATAATTCATATGTCCTTGGTGGGCGGTATGTCCAAGCAAGTAGCGAAGCCCTAGTGCGATCGCCTATTAAATTAGTATTGGTTCGGAATTTAGTACCGATTACCTCTCTAGATGGCGTTGGCGTCGATTTAGATCGCGCTATGGTTTCGTTACAAGCAAAAATATAAGAGGTTTGGATTTTTATTTTTGTAAGAGGGAGAGCAGCGCCTCTATTGTGATTTACTGTAACTAAAATTAATATTATACGGGTTGGTACAATAGTTCAGTAGTATCATTTGACGATCCTCTCCAAGTCGACCCTAGGTCGTGTACAAATATACTGAATTAATATTAACTAATATTTTAAAAGTCGCAGCAAACAGCATTGCTGCAATGCAAAGCTATATAACTAATGAATGTCTAGAAAATTACATTAATTATATGTCATGAAAATAGGTACACAAGAATGGCGAAAAATTTTCAGCTACCACCCAATACCTTTAATAATTCAAGTATCTACTGTCGAAAATGTTTGAAAATCCATAATGCCCTTTATTTATTTTTTTAATGATTCAAATTATACTGTACTTGCAGGAAAATGGATTTCGAAAAGTAGAACCATAAACAAAGAAGTACCTATCTATGAGAAGATTACTTTCTAATATTGTTTTGAATGTTGACAAAAAGTTGGTAGGTAGGTACTTACTGCACCACTTCTAATGGATATCACAAAAACATAATGTCCACAATCAACGACTGAATCTTTGATGTGTTTGATTCCATTTGGAACTTCCTATAATTTGAATTGAAAGAAACCGGGGGAAAGGGAGGCGCCCTTCAATGAGGCTTAGCAACCCCCTAGGGGGTCGCGACCCACCCGTTGAAAAACACTGATGTAGAACATGCCATGAAATATTAAGAAAATTAGAACGTTGTGGATTAAATTTTTTGAAATAATTTCTTAACTCAAAAGGCATACCTATACCTACATATATCCCATTAATAATACCTAATAATACCTTGAAGATAATGCGAGACTTGAGGTTAGAACCCAATGTGCTATAAGAATAGAATGATTTTAATTGACAGCAATACCTAACAATTGGTTGACCCGGAGACATGTATTGGTTGACCCAGAGACATTATTCTTTTTTTAAACTTTGTTCCACACTAGAAATTTCTCCTTCCTCGAATTACCTGTAGGTATCATGAGTGCGTTTGCAAATATAGAAACTAGTATACACAAACAGCCAGACCCGGAGCAACTATTTATAGGTCATACATATATTTACAAATATTTGTTCTGTGCGGGAATCGAACCCGTGACAAGCAGCGCAGCAGTCAATAACCACTAACCACTTAACCACTGCACCAACCGTGCCATCTAATATTATTATTATCATCTAATTAAGAAGCATTGTTCGAGGGGTCCGTGGTTAAATACTCGTAATTACAGAAACACAGCTCGAACGATCAGCACCATTGCTCCACATGATCGAATAATGTGTTTGATTAACAAAGTAAATAACGCAATGAATCTTCTTGAACTGTCAAAATGAAACCCATTGCTTTGATGATGTGTTACGCAATTACCTACTCTGCAGGTTAAGTCTACTGCGGTTGTTCTGTGGACGGTTGGTCTTTAAAAGCCGAGACTTCTCCGTGCCTCGGTAAACCTATTGAATGCAATCATGCAATTGGCTTACCGAGGTATGCTTAGGAGGTTTTCAGTACTTCCTGTATCTATGGTCCCGACTGCCATTTGTGGATCATTGGTGATTACGGGTTTTCAGAAGCCCGAAAATCTGGTAAAGAGTCTTTCCTAGGGGTATCGTATTATCCAGTAACTGGGCTGTGGAGGTGAGGTAGACAGTCACCCCATGTAAGATATTGGTAATTATTTACATCAGGTTAGAATGGAAGTACTACTCGCGCTGTGCACCTCGCTGGAAAGCACTCCATATGTATCAATTTAATTGCAAAACGTCATGAGTAAAATTACCTAGTATTACGCTTTAGCATCAAAACGATCTTTTATTGACATAAAAAAAATGTAATTTATATTTTTTAATATGATTCTCATTTTTAAGGTTCCGTAGCCAAATGGAAAAATACGGAACCCTTATAAATTCGTCATGTCTGTCTGTCCGTCTGTCCGTCCGTATGTCACAGCCATTTTTTTCCGAAACTATAAGAGATATACTGTTGAAATTTGGTAGGTTCATTAAGTTCGTTAAATTCTGTGAACCGCATTAAGATTTTGATGCAAAAATAAAAAAATAATAATAAATATTGGGGGCTCCCCATACTTAGAACTGAAACACAAAATGTTTTTTTCATCAAACACATACGTTTGGGGTATCTATGGTCTTCAAAAATGATATCGAGGTTTCTAAAATATTTTTTTCTAAACCGAAAAGTTTGCGTGACAGCCGCTTCCAAAGTGGAAAAAAGTTGTTCCCCCCTCCTCTAACTTTTAAAATAAGAAAATGAAAACCTAAAAAAACATGTGATGTACATTACTATAAAAACTACCAACGAAAATTGTTTTGAACGAGATCTAGTAAGCAGTTTTTTTTAATACCTCGTAAATAGTAAACCGCTTATTACCGCATAATCTTTCATACAAATAAATCCTTTAATTTGAGCGTTGTGCGTGAGTCCGACACGCACTGTTTAAAAACGGTTCCGTCCGAATGATGTCACAGAGCGAGGTGAACAGTTAACTTGCGCGAGTTATAGACCTTAACATAGTTGGGAAGAGGCTAGGAGCTGGGGGCCCCGTTTGCTTCCGGGCAAACGAGTGGGGCTAAGAGGAAGGACACCTCGCTAAAAAACCCTTGGCTGCTGCGTCTTCTCGCACAAGAAGACGTACCCAGCCGGGCCCCTCTCTATGGAGGGCCCACTGTGGGCCCGCCTTTTGGCGGGAATCGCCGGCGGGGGATTGCTAGTGCAGGCTCTGCTATTTCCCATGACCCCGCCACTAAGGCGATGTCGGTGTGCCGCTGTTTGGTTTTAGTAGGTATTCCCGGCATCGGCTGGGCGAGTCACACACACGCCCTTCGGGGTATGGTGCGTAAAGGCATTTCCACAGCGTCAAAAAAAAAAAAATACTTAATGTTAATCTGAAAAATGTTATTGTTTCTAATATGTCAACATTTTTAAGCAATATTGTTAAGTTTGATGAAGGGTAGTAATAAATAACTCTGTTAGCTTGTCATTTAATCGGTTATATCACTACATAATGTAAAATAAAGTCACTTTCTCTTTCCCTATGTCCCTTTGTATGATTAAATCTTTAAAATTCCGCAACGGATTTTTATGCGGGTTTTTTTTTTCATAGATAGAGTGATTAAAGAGGGAGGTTTATATGTATAATAACATTAATCAAATTGTGGAGAAATACTATTATTTTTGAAGTTTCTAAGTTGACGTCGTAAATAATTACAATTGCAGGCTAAACCCTACAAGATTTATCAAAATAATATATTAAATATTGTACACATTGAAAAGGTCTACAAAAAAGTCCGCGATGGTATACATATGTCTATCTCTTATGGATATACCTACCACAATAACATTTTTTTGTCATTTACTTTTTACGGCAAATACCGGCGAATTTTCGAAGCGATTTTAATCAATACAGCATTAATCCTTATCCAATTTAATACCTTAAGTACATTGTTGACTTAATATAGATCTATATAGCTCATTACAGCATATGATTTAAACGGATATTTTCGAAGATATTACAGATTTAAAAATTGCTGGGCGTCGCGTTTACGGCGGTACTGACTGGCCGGGTGCCCCACCAGCCTGGCAGCAGGGGACAGCTGTGTTTTTATACAACGTTCACAGTTTTTTCTGTAGTGTATTTAGTATCAGCATTGCACCTTTGCGAAGCCGGGTGGGTCGCTAGTAGACTATAAAAATTGGTTGTTTAAATTGCTAATCTAATTTTCCGAATAAGCTATAAGTTATCTATTTTTTTTTTAAATATCTTTCCTCACAACATGGAACAAGTAAGTACTTCAAGCAATATCATAGAGCATGCACCCGGCCGGAGCGTTATAAAATGCAATATTGCTCGTTAAACCCACTTGACCTGCAGGTCCCGTATACACAGGGTGTTTCATTACTCCAACCTCTGTTATGAACGACGACTTGGAAAAATGTAGAGTAAAAATAATCCAAAATTGTTGAGCAGCGCAGATTAATTTTTCATTTTTAGGGTTGCGTGAAAGTGGCTATTCGTTTTTCTATCACACACAGCTGCAACTCTTTAAGAGTGACGTGTATTTAGCCATATTAAAAGAGATGGCTAAACGTCTGCAACAGCTCGGTTAAACTAATAGGAATTTTACACTAACAGGTAATATATATACATATATACATTCATGATTTCTTTAGTGTTTTAAATTTTCTTATAACTCTCATGAACTAATAAACATAAAAAAAATTCTCAATTGTTTTTATGCGTTATTTTGATTTGACATGACAAGATAAGGGAGTACCTACCATAAATCCGTTGTATTAAGTTCTTTTCTTGCAATTACCTCTTTGTATGTATTTACTTCAAGTACCTTAGCGCAAAATCATCAGTGAAAAACACAATTATCAATAAAAATCACCGTAGACACCACCACTAGTTAAAAGTTCATAGCAGTGTCATTGTTTGAAGTTTTTGTACCTTTGTCGTGAGAGTTACGCGATATTATATGCGGTATTGTGGAGATATGAAAAGTTACTTAGCTTTTTTAGTAACAAAATACTAATTTTCTGCTAATCAGCATAATATATTGCTAGGAACCATGTTTATACACGAATTTTCATTCCGGGGTCTCTTCCATACTTCAGTTTAGCCATATCCTTTCTAATAGAATTAATCTGTTAGAAATTTCTACACGTTTCTACATGTCTATTATAATCATAAGCCATGACATGGCAAAAAAGAATGGGTCTAAGGTCTAATCACAAAAACTTAAACACTTGTTCAACGCGTGTCTAATGTCACTGTTATGTCAAAGTCCATAATTATAGTAATGTCGTGTCTAAAAGGTGTTTAGCCTAAAGAACACTATTTTGTGGTTGTAAGTTAAACACTATTTTGTGGTTGTAAGTTAGGTTTAGTAATTTTACCTCTGATTTTCCATCGCTGTCAAAATCAAAGTGTTCTTTAATCTCGGTGTCTCTGTTAAGTCTGTCAAAATCACAGTGATTTTTATTGTTGTTGCTTTGATGTTGGGTTGCAGTTGTCAGACGTAATTTGACTGTGAAATGATTATAGCGCTCGAGACCTCTAGTCCGACTCACACTTGACCAATTTTATATATTGTTTTTAATTGGTGGGAATAGGTTTCAAATTGCACGGTTGAGGTTTTATGGTTGTTTTAGCCGAGGATTGTTTGATGAAGATAGAAAGATGCAAATGATTTTTGGTGGCCAAAAAAATAACTTATTATTTCTTTTCTCTGATCTTTTATCTTTTTGGAAACCTTGTACCGATGTAGGTATATTTTTAATTCTGTCACGACAAACTATTTCTGTTTAGTTTTAGCATGGTAACTCCGGTCATTGCCCTTTGCGTAATATCTCTCCGTAAGAACACAACTTATAAACTATGTATGGGTTTTCCTTATTGGAACATGTTGATATAAAGTCCTTTAATGTCCTAAATAAATACATATTTTATCTATATATCTAATGTATGTATTGATTCAGTACGTTGCAGGACTTTATTTCAGTATTTATATAAAAAAGTAGGTAGGTCAATGACCGTTATTGCCATAAAATGCGACAGCTTGAAAATAACCTGTGTATTTTCCTCTAAAAGGATATTGTTGCGCACCGAACTGCGGGGTAATTGCGTAACACATTAAATGTAGGAACGGCTTTCATTTTGACAGTTCAACAACATTCATTGCGTTTTAAACGTTGTTGGGTAGACAATTTATTCTATCATAAGAAGTAATGGAATTACAATAATATGTTTCAAAAACATTCACGTTGTGATTGAGCGTTTGTTACGTGATTAGGAGCCAATCTGTTTCTGTGTCAAATATATTGTAGGTAGTTTGCCAAACAAGCAGTAGGTCTGTACTCTGTTTTTTCAAGCGATTTGTCATGTTCCATGATGTCTGGTGAAGTCGTACGGAAGACGGGTCTGAGCAGTTGTGTTACGATGTGTGCCAGGTGCGATGCGCCAAATGTTGTTGTGTTGGGAGTTTGCTCGTAAAGGGTCTTCAGATCAATCTCCCTTTGGCGCAGCATCGTTGGTCGTGTTGTTGGGTTTAACATTGCATCACCTCGCTCAACTGCCGTCTTCCTTCCTATTCGCTCAGTGTTTCTGAGTGAATAGGCTCTTAATAAACTAGCGCGCTTTACCATCAACGATCGCATCATTGCTTACCATCAGGCGGGATTGCATTCAAGCACTAGTTTATAATTATATAAAAAAGTAGCTTAATTTTAAAATAATCCTTGGCACCCTCAAAATCCTACTTTCTACTAATCCTATCCGGTTTCACCTGCGTAGGTTTCGATATGCTCTGCTCCTATTGGTCGTAGCGTGATGGTATATAGCCTAAAGCCTGGATTATAGGGCTATCCAACGCAAATAGAATTTTTCAAATCGAACCAGTAGTTCCTGAGATTAACGCGTTCAAACAAACAAACAAACTCTTCTGCTTTATTTATTAGTATAGATACGAAAGTTTGTGAGTACGAAAACTAACTACTGAACGAGTTCGGTTGAAATTTGGCACACACACACATTTTAAAACCAGGAATAACACATAAGAGAATGCCTAAGGCATTAAGTCCGCCTCTGTAAATATCATGTGCGAAAGATTGAATAAATAAATAAGACATTTTCTATCGGATATTTGCACGTTATCAATACCTACGCGGATCAAAGCGTGGGGCGAAGCTGGTAATGTTATAAGACAGATACTATTCAGAAACGACAGCGTTTACTAGACCGTAGAACAGCAGCCTCTATTACAATCAGTTGGAATCATTTTGAAGCAAATTGCCTATCCATTGCTTCATATGTTCTAAAATCTGTCTGCCCGAAAACGTATTTTAACACAATGAATGTCATTGAACTGTCAAAATGAAACGCATTGCTACTGATAGTGTGTTAAGGGTTTGATAGTCTATTAAAAGTTCGCACGTGTTATTGGCAAAATTGTGGTGTCTCTTCCACAAGGGCCATTGATCAAGAATTGAAGTTGATAGTAAGTTACGCAATAACCCTGCAATAGGGAACTTATATTCCTAAAACAAACGAAACGACCACTCTGTATAAACCTGACCTCTGCTAAGGTCGTGATCCAATATGTGTATGTTTTATTAGCTCCTATCGAATCATCGCGGTAATAATTAGACAATTTGTTAACAATTCAAAATTATAAAATGGCGGGTCGGCTCCAGTCGCTGTCAGCGCGTGATTATAACCAGACTTTATCAAGTCACCAAGGACAATTTTTCCTCGATAGTAATTATAAATAAATTGAAATAGGTTCATTACTTAACTAGTGATATTCAGTGACGGCAATTTATGAAAATGTGTTGTGTTGTTCTGTGGTGAAAACAAAGCCTTTGTTTACGATATAACTATATAATGTTATGTAGAATCGTGCATGTATTTGTCATTATCAGGTTATAATTAATCATTGTACCTTATATTCTATTTAATATCGAATTTAGTTTACTGTGAAAGTGATAGATATGTTTTTTGATTAGTAAGTTATAATTACGCCAGTTAATGGTGGCGATTAGGTGACATAGAAATTACCGAGTGATTTTGGATGAAATTTAGCACACAGATGGCTGACAACTAGGATTAGGATATTGATTAATTTTTATCTAAATATTCCAATGGGACAGAAACGTATGCTTGAAACTATAGGGTTAGTTTACTAATATAAGAAAGGGAGGAATTCCTATGTCTTATTATCCTAGGATATTACTCACAACGCAATTTTTAACCGATTCTAAAGACAGCGTATTATTTTTCCTATAATAGGTATGTTTCCTGGGTAAAAAAAATGATTCTATTTAGTCCGTCATTCAGATTATAGAAAAATATTGGTTGCGAAAAAGTGTAGCGTGCAGTGACGTCACACGAGTTTTCAACGCACTGTGTCGTCTTCATTTTTTGTTTGTATGAAAAAAGAAAAAATACGTGTCTGGTATTTTTTGGAAATCTGACTGACGGACTAATTAATTTTTTTTAGTCAACTACCCTATTATATTTTGAGATGTAGGTATTCTTTTACGGATGACAGCAGGTCGACCTACCCGAAACTGTCAAAAATTCCCAGTCAACCTTGAGCGTTAAAGTTTTATAGATAATCCCCCTCATTCATAAAAACTGCTTAAAGTTAACGTGATAAGCGATTCTTTAACCATACATTTTTGACCTTTTAACGACACATAACTTAAATCACTCTTTATGAATAAACACCACACTGTTTAAGAGGTTTATTCATAATCGATTATTAAAGTTAAGTGACGTGCAAGCGTTTAAAATGTATGTTTAAAAAATCGCTAATCACTAGTTAACTTTAAGCAGCGTTTATGAATAAGGGGGAAAGTTGTAAATGTAATAAAGAAATTTGACAGATTGTAGTAGCCTTATGTGCTGCCGTCTGTACAGTTTCTATGCTAATTGCATTGTTGGAAAGTCATTTACATGACTCATTGCTCCTCGAACTATTCCTTTATACACATACACCACTTCTTGGCATTGATCTGACTAGTATATCGCCTTTATTTGGCATAACAGTACTTATAACAAAGTAGGTAATAACGTAGTAACGGTAACAAAGTAGATAGTAACAAATATATGCAACAAAACAAAGAAACATTTATTCAGTAACCATCTCACAGACTTAGGTGAAGTTAGTGTGGGGTAAGTTGTAATTCTAACTAATGCTAAGAAATTGATATTATTGACAGCACTCTCTAAGCTCACTTAACCCAAATTTTTACAGTGAGATTTTTAGAGGATCAATCGGATTTTGTGCCGGCAGAAGTTACCACCCACCAGACAAAGTCTTGCTGCCAAGCGATTCGTCGTGTTCCGGCATGATATCTGGTGAAGTCGTACGGAGGACGGGTCTGAGCAGTTGTGTTGCGATGTGTGCCGAGTACGATGCGCCAAATGTATTTGTGTCGGGAGTTTAGTCTTGGAGGGTCTCCAGATCAATCTCCCTCTGGCGCAGCAACGTTGGTCGTGTTGTTGGGTTTGACATTGCATCACTTCGCTCAATTGCTGTCTTCCTTCCTATTCACTCAGTTTTATGAGTGAATAGGCTCTTAATAAACTAGTGTGCTTTACCATCAAGGATTGCATCACTGCTTACCATCAGGCGGGATTGAGGTCAAGCACTAGTTTATAATTATAAAAAAAAGAATTGACTAACAAGCAGAATATATTCATTTTGAAATGTAGATTCGTGTTACGACCTATTGTTCTCTCAACTGACAGTCATCATTTCAACTATTTCTGAACATAGGCCTCTGTTGCTACGTCATCTAGTCCTGACTCATAGATTGATGTTTATTGGATCCTTGAACCCTATTGGAAATATAACTTAATTGATGAAGGAGTGTAGTTATAACTGTTAATAATACCACGTCTGTATTCCCAGCAAAGTTAGACAGCACTTGAATACTGCACTTTGAGACTAAGCTAATATTTATCTTTTGTCATCTTCTGAATGTAGTAAGGGTATAAGAATGCACTGAACTTAAATTTAGGTATGTTTGTGAACAATTAAATCAGCGCTCTTGATTTAAAATCAGAGGTAAAATAACTGTGAATGGGCTGGAATACTTATATGAAGAATAGCTTTTCGTTTTGAAATTAATGTAAACAGGTGCGGCGGGCAGGCGATGCACGTGGTAGTTTAACATCCCACTACTCCGTGCAGGAGACGAGGCCCGGACAGACCGGGCCAGCACGAGGGTGTGGGGCCGTGGAAGAATTTAGACTCCCGCGGCTCCACGTGCGCTCGTGATAGAAGACACACCGGGGTGGTTTTAGTCAGTAAAAGTCTGACATACCCCGTCGCCCACCCCAGGGCGGCGGGCATCCTATGAGGATTTCCACCCCGGCAAAAAAAAAAAAAAAAAGTATGTTTGTGAACAATTAAATCAGCGCTCTTGATTTAAAATCAGAGGTAAAATAACTGTGAATGGGCTGGAATATATGAAGAATAGCTTTTCGTTTTAAAATTAATATAAACAGCTCAAAAATATACCACATCATCATCATCAGTTTCTCCAATTTCACGCCATTTAACTCGATTTTTGGCAATTCTCATCCAGTTATTACCAGCCCTCCTGCGAAGATCTTCTCACCTAGTCTGAGGGCGTCCTTACGTTTACTGTTTCGCAGTCTTCACTCAAGAACACGTCTATTGCATTCCCGGTCATCTGTTCTAATATGACCGACCCGTTGCCACTTCTTTCTGTGAGCTATGTCGACAACTTTGGTTCATGAATTCATCAAGAAAAGCCCCCTTTCTCAAAGAAGGTGGCAAAAATTTGTCCCCTATGATGCTGACAAACCCCTACGGGATTGGTAGCAGAAATCATAGGGGACAAATGCTTAAAATCTCCCATGAGAATGTTGTATTGGGCCTTGGCGGTGGAATGCAAACCCTTGGAAATATCTTCGAACATTTTCTCCACTTTGTCATCCGAGTGTGCCGAGGTCGGTGTGTAAACCTTGAGGCTATACCTCTCGGTTAGCTGGTCTGCTCGGTACCCTGTTCGAAACAATGGAAACTTCCACTACGTACACAGAGGGATTTATTTATCAGAAACCCAACTCCGACTTGGGATAGCTGGTGTCTCTCTCGAAAATACATAAAGTGGTAATTCCAGGGTTATTGCGTCCTCTCCAAGAATGTGCCACCTGATTTTCACGTGTGCGTTCGCGCAGCGGAATGTTGTTGAATTTAAAGATTTTAGATATGCAGATATTTAGTGTATGACGTCGTATAAGGTAAACGCAGGTATTAACGATCCCCCTAAGGCAATTTTAAAATCAACCATGTTTTTTTAGTATACTGGTTCATCTAAAGATTAATAGTTTCAATTTATATGCTAGTGTTATGTATAAAAAATGTATTTACTGGATCAAATACATATAAATAAAAGATAATCTTGTAAAAAATGATTTAAAATGTGTCTTAGTCGATTGTTGCTATTACCGACCCATAAAAACGGCTGTGAAGCTATTAACGATTTTTATGCAGCTATTACCGATCGTGTATGAGAGGAGGCCTTCTTCCAGCAATGGAATGTGGATATGTATGCTAGTGATGATGATGATTACAGATCTTAATAAAATAAAACATAATACTTATTCGTATTTTTTAGTTATCATTATTTTTAATAAAATAAATATTTTTTTTAAATTAATCAACATAATACTATTAATACACATATATATTTATATTTAAGGAGTTTAAACTCTAGGATATTTCCTTATGCTATTGAGATCATAATCATTTTTCAAAAATTATAGTCATTGGTTCAGCTCTTTTTAGAAATAAATTGCAACTACGTAGTTACATATTATATGATTTGGTACATCTGGTCCTTACAAACGAAACAACAGAAGACTGGTATTTCATTTGTTACAAGCCACGGATATAAGCGGTTGGTGATATGTTCATAAAATGCTTCTGTGTTCATCCAACTCAATTCCGTGTTACCAAGTCCCCATCTGCCACTTCAGTTTAGCGACTCGCAGAGCTATGTCGGTGACTTTGGTTCTTCTGCGGATCTCCTCATTTCTGATTCGATCACGCAGAGAAACTCCGAGCATAGCTCTTTCCATTGCCCTTTGTGTGACTCTGAGCCTTCGTATGAGGCCCATTGTGAGCGACCACGTTTCAGTTCCGTAAGTCATCACTGGCAACACACACTGGTCAAAGACTTTAGTCTTGAGACACTGTGGTATCTTGGACGACGCGAAGATGTATCGTAGCTTCCCGAACGCTGCCCAGCCGAGCTGGATTCGACGAGACACCTCTTTCTCGAAGTTGGACCTACCTAGTTGGACTGTTTGTCCCAGGTATATGTAATTGTCAACAACTTAGAGTGCAGACCAACCAACTAGAATTGGAGTGGATGCGACACGAGAGTTCGACATGATCTTCGTCTTATCCATGTTCATCTTTAGACCCACTTGTTGGTAAGCTCTGCTGAGGTCATTGAGCATTTTGCCCAAGTCTTCCAGGGTCTCAGCCATGACCACGATATCATCTGCAAAACGGAGATTAGTGATGTACTCGCCGTTGATGTTGATGCTAAATCCTTTCCAGTCCAGGAGCTTGAAGACATATTCCAACGCAGCAGTGAACAATTTAGGAGATATGACATCTCCTTGTCTCACTCCACGCTGGAGTTGGATCGGTGATCCTGGAGACGGACTGACATGGTGGCGTTTTTGTACAAACATTTTATCACCTCAATGTATCGATGGTCAATTTGGCACCGCTGGAGAGACTGTAGCACCGCCCAAGTCTCGATCGATTCAAAGGCCTTCTCATAGTCCACAAACGCCAAGCATAGTGGTTTGTTATACTCCTCGGACTTCTGTACTCGTATAACTTGCCGCAGCGTATGTATGTGGTCTATGGTGCTAAAGCCTTTTCGGAAGCCTGCTTGTTCGGGAGGCTGGAAGTCGTTGAACCTGCGAGCGAGACGATTCGTGATGACCCTAGAAAACAGCTTATAGACATGGCTCAGGAGGGATATCGGTCTGTAGTTTTTCAGGTGGGTATTGTCACCTTTATTGAAAAACAACAGCACCACGCACCTTGACTTCATACTTTTGGAAAAAATATAATTGTATGTTTTATATTGCTTTAAACAAGAAGTACCATTTATTAATAGAAATTATATCATAAAAGTAGGTGAGAAACTAATTAATCTATATACGATCGGTAATAGCTTCTTATAGTTGCTATTGCCGACCCTCATGGGTCGGTAATAAAGTATGTAAGTATAAACATAATTGTATTACCGACTCATAAAAAAATGGTTATTTTAATTCAATTGACCTTCGGACTATAAAATAGATTGTAACTGACTAATGTCACAGAAAATATGAACAAATGCACACTGTTTTAAACACAAAAACAATGATTTATTACTGTAACTATTCAATATCGATCCTCGATAAAAATCATAACTTTGGTTAAATTGACAACGCTATAAGGTAAAAACTAGGCAAAAAAAGTTGAGCCGCTAATAGATTTTTATAAAGACTGATAGCTTAGATTTAAACTGGTGCATAAAAATACTTGTATTAGTGTGATATAATAACATAATAGAAAAATAAAACGAAAAGTTACGTCGCTGCCATTAACGACTTATGGGTCGTTGATAGCTGCCACGACTAAAACTGATGAAGCTAATATCGTCCTTTTTTAATTTAAAGTTTTATCATTTCAAGTTAATTTTAATAATTAAAAGTCGTAAGAAATCAAGAGTTGACACATAAATGAATACATTTAGTAATATAAGATAAAGAATAGACGTCATTTGTTTGTATAAATGTCTTAAATAGAAAAGTCATATACTTACTTGAAGGAACAAGGGCACAGTAAGAAACGTGCTGCCCCGCAGTACCTGACGTATTTTATGTCTTTTTTGCACAGATACTTACACCAAAGTAAAAGTATACGATGCTCAAGGAATAAACCCGTGTCAAACTTTGCCTACCTATAGCTAGAATAGTTCCAGAAACGAAAGATTTCCAATTACTTTTATAGGTCGGTAATAACTGCAGATTTTCAATGGGTCGTTGATAGCTGCGTTTACCCTAATTGTGTATGGTAAAAAAAAATTTGTGCACGCAGCCATTGTGAAGAAATTCACCAAAAACTGATTCCGCTGGGCGAACGTTGTCCTGGCGGAACTTTTTTTAATCCATTGACTTTTGAAAAAAGAGATGTGTCCAAAAATTAGTGTGTATTTGTGTGTAATTGTGTATGTATGAATAAAATTTGTGCATGCATAAACTTCGGAGTTATTCAAGTTTCCGCTGCGCGAACGTTTGACCATTAGCTAGTTTTCATATAAAGCGCTTACATAGAGAGCTGTAGATTTTTACATACTTTGTTTTGAATTTGTGTATATTTGTTTAAAAAACAGTTTTAGGAAAAATCGTAAGGCTTAAAAGATAAAAATATAAACGTAAAATACGCTTATTTGGTCTTAGTTCTTAAAGTATGCACTTTGGGGTCTAGATTTTCACGTTTATACAAACCTTAGAAGTGTCTGCAATATATTGCCAAGTATCAATGATGTTCTTTTAGTAATTAAAGAGTTATAGGACAATTTACCATGACATAATCACTGTTTACAAAGCAGTCAAATATCACGACATTCTAAAGGAATTGCATGGTAAAATGTATGCCAATAATTAGTGTATTCATTCAACTATTCACATGCATAATTTCATGTCATTAAATTCAGTAATTAAAGAAATACAATTATAATACTGACGAAGCATCGAAAACCTACATAACCCGACCAAGTTCGGATAGCTATAAAAAAGCGGCCGTGCAATACATTTAGGTAACATCCCAAAATTTACAGTATAATACCGGTATTGAATTGGTATAGGTGATAACACAATTGTTTCGATATAATATAAAGGTCATTTATTTTTGTACATCTATTTTTTAAAATGTATTTGACTATGACAAAGTAGGTACTATTTACGTAGTTATTTTATTTAAGTATGCGCTTGAGACTTGAGATATAATCTAGATATATTTAATCAGGTTCAAGTACAACAGCAAATGAATACGCGCGGGCCGTGGCTAATGAAAACATATTGCCCTCTCTTTTCTTCAAGGATGGAAGTACTGTTTCAAGCGGGAAGCCGCCTAATGCTCGTTGCGCGCAGCGCGTTGTCTATTGTTTCACACTAGAATATTTTTGATCAATTCATAACTACAATAGTAAGGTCCGTATTACAGAACGTCACTCAAAACTCCAGCTTTACTTAAGTCTCGTTTGAAGGCTTTTGATAGGTTAAAACTAGTTTTAAGTAATGCTCAAGTATTACTTAAAACAAGTAAGTAAAGCTTGAGTTTTGAGTAACGTTCTGTAATACGGACCTTAGACTATTTAACCAAAGGACTAGCCTTAAGCGTACCGCTTCAATCAAAATAATTCGGCATATTTTGGTGAGGTGCGGGGAACACGCTCACTTAAATAAGTCACAACCAGTACAACAGTATAGACCATCAACTAAAAGATCGATTGAAGAAGTAGTTTTTTTTTAAGTTATTAGATTGTTTGATCCACTAAATTTGCAAAGGGGAACGCTCGTCTAGTGTATTGGTTAAAAAGTGGTATAAGCTACAATATGATAAATATTTACCTAAACAGTAGTACTTACTTGTGGTAATTATTTAATATCCCTGGGGGGTCTATAGTAAGAATCCTGATGCGTGAAATCTTCAATAGAAATTAGCTGTATCAATTTTATTTGCCTAAATTAATATATCTAGATTATATCTCAAGTCTCAAGCGCATACTTAAATAAAATAACTACGTAAATAGTACCTACTTTGTCATAGTCAAATAGATTTAAAAAAATAGGTGTACAAAAATAAATGACCTTTATATTATATCGAAACAATTTTGTTATCACCTATACCACTACAATACCGGTATTATACTGTAAATTTTGGGATGTTACCTAAATATATTGCACGGCCGCTTTTTTTATAGCTATCGGAACTTGGTCGGGTTATGTAGGTTTTCGATGCTTCGTCAGTATAATAATTGTTTTTCTTTAATGACTGAATTTAATGACATGAAATTTTGCATGTGAATAGTTGAATGAATACACTAATTATTGGCATACGTTTTATCATGCAATTCCTTTAGAATGTCGTGATATTTGACTGCTTTGTAAACAGTAATTATGTCATGGTAAATTGTCCTATAACTCTTTAATTACTAAAAGAACATCATTGATACTTGGCAATATATTGCAGACACTTACAAGGTTTGTATAAACGTGAAAATCTAGACCCCAAAGTGCATACTTTACGAACTAAGACCAAATAAGCGTATTTTACGTTTATATTTTTATCTTTTAAGCCTTACGATTTTTTCTAAATCTGTTTTTTAAACAAATATACACAAATTCAAAACAAAGTATGTAAAAATCTACAGCTCTCTATGTAAGCGCTTTATATGAAAACTAGCTAATGGCCAAACGTTCGCGCAGCGGAAACTTGAATATCTCCGAAGTTTATGCATGCACAAATTTTAATCATACATACACAATTACACACAAATACACACTAATTTTTGGACACATCTCTTTTTTCGAAAGTCAATGGATTAAAAAAAGTTCCGCCAGGACAACGTTCGCCCAGCGGAATCAGTTTTTGGTGAATTTCTCCACAATGGCTGCGTGCACAATTTTTTTTTTACCATACACAATTATACGACATCGTACACTAAATATCTGCATATCTAAAATCTTTAAATTCAACAACATTCCGCTGCGCGAACGCACACGATTTTCACGAATTTTTCCCAAATTTCGCAACGCGTGTTTTTTGTAGTAACTAACTTTTGTATAACTCGGGATTCTTTGCACCCTCTACCTTGCCGTTACAAAATAAGGAATAGCAAAGCCGCCTGGAACTGACCATGCATTGCTTGTCATGGAGGTTTTCTCATAATCGTCACACTGGGCATGCGGGTTCGGGATTGCAGGCCACAGCTTCTATTTTTAATAGCCCTGCTGCCCGTCACTAATCTGCACCATTTAGACATGGTTATACCGCTTTTTGTCGGGCGTCAAAGCTTCGTTTGTTGTTCAGCAGGTTGCACCACAAGTAGGTGAGGTTGGCTTGGGGCTGAGATGGTATAAGTGTGCCCCATTATATCTTAAAAATATACGTAAGGATTAATATTATAGGAGGAATAAAAAAAAACTTATCATATTGCCCCATTTGATCAGGAAAAAAAAAAAGAAAAAAAAAAAACCATAACCGGTAAAAGGAAAAATCGTCAACAAAGTATCGGTGCATATATTTATTTACATTATTATTATTGTGTGAGTGCGGCTATAGCCTATGGCCAGCAGGTTAATTCCGTAACTCACTATCAGTAGCAATAAGTTTGATTTTGACAGTTCAACAACATCCATTGCGTTGTTTAAGTTGTTAAGCAAACATATGTTTGGAACATATGGAGCAATTTATCAGTAATATTCCGAGCACCTAACATAAAACGAAGTTTGCAAGGCACAAATTCTACGTAATAAGTACGTATATTTATAATAGAGTCCAAAAAACCTAAATATTCTCGGTCTCCCAAGGTTTAAACTAAAACGTACATTCATTGAATGGCTGCTTAAACAGGACTATTACGGAACGGAATCAATTTTAACTTATATAATATAATAAATTTCCACTTTGTTTTCACATTCGCGCTAAATATTCACACATACAAACATACACTCATTCACTACACACCACAAACACTTTCTAAACATAATCATCAAACACTTACTCTTACTACATACAATTTCACTCTTCACCGTCTCACTCTCATGTTTTTAAAGTTTGACACACGGTCAAAATTCAAGAACTAGCTAGTTCACGGCAGATCTGCCAAAATTGCATTATATAGCATACCCTATAGCAGGACACTGCCCCCTAAGATACAGGCCTAGCTAGCCTAGTTTAGGGGACAGGGATAAACCTATCGTACCTATTGTAATGCATTATTGATGTACTTAAAAATTTAAAAATGTGTTTTTTGGCCCAATTAAAATTTGTATTTGTAATATGCTTTAAGAAGATTAGAATTGTGAGTAATAGTGGGTTAAACAATCGCGGTTATAAACTCTGTTCCCATCCAAATCTGTTCAGCTGTTTCTGCGTGATTGAGTAATAAACATTTAAACATATAAGCTTTAACAATAAAGACTTCCAGATTCAATTTCGGTAAGAGCGGCCAAGTTCAATAGAGTCTAGCCTTCGGTGCGAGAGATTATCACGTCGATTTTCATGTTCATATACTAAACTAATTTTAAGATCAGCGCATCCTTTTCTTTTTATTTCATTAAGAAAAGGATAGAAGACAACATATTAATTTAGTTCTGCCAAATTAAGGTACTCCATACACAGTTTAGAAGCGTTTATTAAAAACCTAAACGACTAAAAATACGTCAAGCGCGGACTAATTTGACAGGACTAATATTTATCCTTTGTCCAGAAAGAAAAAGATGCAGTGAATTGAAATTAGTATTTTGTGAATAAGGAAATCTGGACTGTTATAATGCAAATTTGTGTGTTTAGACACAGGTGCACTTTCTCTTCCATCACTTTCGTAATTCGATGGAATGCCAATACGATACAACCGGAGATAAATCAGATGAAGGACCAATGGATTAACGAGCTTTTCAAAAAATTATCAAATATGTATTAGGTTCCGTACCTAAAAGGTAAAACGGAACCCTATTCATGAGACTTCGATGTCCGTCTGTCACCAGGCTGTATCTCATGAACCGTAATAGCTAAACAGTTGAAATTTTTAGAGATTATGTATTTCTGTTGCTCCTATAATAACAAATACTCAAAATGAAAAAAATAAAACATTGAAGGGGGCTCCTATACAACAAACGTGAGTTTTTTGCCGTTTTTTGCTCCATATTTAAGGATAATGGTACGGAACCCTTCGTGCGCGAGTCCAACTCGCACTTGGCCGGTTTTTTATAATTAAAAACTAGTGCTTGACTGCAATACCGCCTGATGGTAAGCAATGATGCAATCGTTGACGGTAAAGCGCGCTATAATAATGATACTGCATTAGGCGTGTTAATTGATTGCGAAGCCCTTGACCTTGATTTCAACGAAATTATAATACCGTAAAACACAGGCACATCATTATCTAATCTAAATACAAATTACCTTAATTAAGGCAGGTGAGCCGGTGAACGGTGAACCAGGCTTAATTTATTTAGATTCATCATCATCATCATTTCAGCCGAAAGACGTTTACTGCTGGACATAGGCCTCCCCCAAGGTTCTCCACGACGACCGGTCCTGCGCCTCCCGCATCCAGCGGTTTCCCGCGACCTTCACCAGGTCGTCGGTCCACCTTGTCGGGGGCCTACCCACGCTACGTCTTCCGGTGCGTGGTCGCCACTCGAGAACCCGTCGGCCCCATCGGGCATCGGTCCTACGGGCAATGTGTCCAGCCCATTGCCACTTCAGTGTTGCAATTCTTCGGGCTATGTCGGTTATTCTCGTTCTTCTACATATTTATGTATTGTAAAAAAGTAAATTATATGAACTCATATACCTAACGTATCAGTAAGCTAATTCCGGAGAAAGAACACAAACATTGTCCTGAGTTAATCAGAGCGACCAGCTATTCTTATCACTTAAATAATCATTCACGGAATAATATGCCTTTGAACAAAGCTTGGATTTGATTTGTGCTTTAAATGCATTGTAAGGCAAGTCTAGCAAAGCACAGGGTATCTTGTTGTTATACCTTTTTTTTTTTTTTGCCGGGGTGGAAATCCTCATAGGATGCCGGCCGCCCTGGGGTCAGACTTTTACTGACTAAAACCACCCCGGTGTGTCTTCTATCACGAGCGCGCGTGGGGCCGCGGGAGTCTAAATTCTTCCACGGCCCCACACCCTCGTGCTGGCCCGGTCTGTCCGGGCCTCGTCTCCTGCACGGGGTAGTGGGGTGTTAAACTACCCCGTTCATCGCCTATGAAGCGCGCGCCGACACTCGCGCGCGCCTCCGCCTCGGGGTCCATCAATGGGGGGGCGGGGACTTCCCCATGTCCCTCGCCCCTGGACCCATTCATGGGGGGCGGAAGAGGGCGTTATCCGCCCTTCCTCGGCGCATCTTGTTGTTATACCAAGCCCAACAAAAGAGTTATGAACCTTTTGAAGTCGGTGAAAATTGCTTCTGATAGTGTGTTGTGCAATTACCCTGCGGATCGTCACGATGTTTTACTCACATCGGTGTTCATAACCAGCCTATAATGTTCCCACTGTTGGGGCACAGGCCTGCTTTCGGTGAGAAGGAGTGGGCCGTAATCTACCACGGTGGCCCAGTGCGGGTTGGTTGACGTCACATTTTTTTTGAAGTGAAACTTCTTTACGCACGCTTGACTTGGGGAGTAAGCTGGCGAACGCGTGACGTAAGCGTTACGAAAAGTGATCGGGCAAGGCGAACGGAAGTTAAGTGGGGGATATAAGCACAGAGGCGCCCGTGGCGCGAGCTTGGTACTACAAGGTCTACAACGAGTTTTTTTTTTTTTTTTTTCAATAAAAATAGAAGATCTTTGCAAAAATATTAATTTACCAATGAAACCATGAAATAAATTTAAATATTTATAGAAAATTAATATATGTATATGTGTATACATGTATATATTGTACACACACATATATATATATCCATCTGTATATTGTTTTGCTCCATCTGTATGTATATATATATACATACAGATGGAGCGAAAGAAGTTTCACTTCAGTCGTGTGGTAATAAGCACACTCGTTTTTTTTAAATTCTTTTATATAGATATTTCTTTTGGCTCTAGGACATGCCGGTTTCCTCACGAAGTTTCCTTCACCGTTTTGAAAGCAGTGGTGATGAAAATATTTACAAAAAGTAAAGCGCCTGATGGGGTTCGAACCTACGACTTACAACTTGTTAGTTGCGGCCGATACCATTAGGACACTACTGCTCAATTCTCAGCCTAATTTGAATAAATTACATATTATTTTAATGTCATCATGACATTCATAAAACAATTTATATTGTTTTGAATATACAGTATGTTAAGAAAACCCTGTCCGACCCGTGAAGGTGTTGTTAGGTATCGATAACTGATTCTACTAATGCATACAAAACCGGGCTAAACTTAAAAAAAAAATCCCCTAAAAAAATAAATATTATTTCGCAAAAAGAGGTTACTTAATAAATGTGCGTTAACCACCCTTCCGCGGGCGGCGGTCGGCAGGGCACGTGATCGCATGGCTATTCGCTCATAATAATACCGGTGTTGTCACTTTTTTTTAAAAATACCATATTTCGGGGAAGTTGGAATTAATTCGCGGGAAAAAAAGATTATTTCAAAATTCATTTGTATTGGTACTATGATGATTACGTATAATTTTATATTATATTTGGTCATCTGTTTACCTAACCTTTATTATCCTTATGGGTCGGACAGGGTTTTCTTAACATACTGTATACAAGCAAACTAAGAATCATTCATTTACATTCCAAGCGAAATTATATATGGTGCCAAATAGTTTTAAATATAATGTCAAGCAATTTTAAAAACAAGGTCGAAACATTTTCAGAATATTAATAAGTCCTTTTGTCTCGCGTGGATCCACGTTACGTAGACTATATGAAGGGTTCTATATAGAGTGGTGCCGACAATACGACAATAAATTAAACATCGTGTACCTCAACACAGTCTCAGTCTACCCATAAAAAACCATATAAATATGTCCATTAGTTTAGTCACAGGAAGTTATTTTTCATTTTTCACATTTTCTACATGATGTATATGTTGATAAGGAAGCGCTTAATGACCGCCGCATCCTGCGGTACCAAACTTTAATAATAATAGCGCGAAAAAAGCAAGTCGATATAGGATCGCGCTGTGGCCGATCGGAGGTCAGTGAACCAATATTTTTAAAGGATGTTCTATTCCGTTTACTATTTTATGCGATTTACTTTGTTTGAATTTTTATTTTTATTTTTGATGCTAGGTTTTTTTCTATGGTTTAGGATTATTCCTATGAACCAGCATTGTTCGTGTTTTCATTTATTGTCGTATTGTCAGCACCACTCTGTATGTTCATAAGAATTAAGCTAAAATAAAATTAGCTTATAGTTCGCTGTGAAGCCTATGCTTTAAATTCATTCCAAACTCTACATAATAACGACGTGTAAAATCATTACGTTATAATAGTTATCCATGAGACCGTGTCTCCTAAAAGTTTTTTGTTTAAAGTTAGGTTACAAAATCCTGCTGCGCTTTCTAATTTCTGGACATTTTAAATACAGCAATTTGTAATTAGCTATGTTATAGAATTGTTTAATTTGTTTAATAATTATAAACAAGCGCTTGACCGCAATCCCGCCTGATGGTAAGCAATGATGCGATCTTTGATGGTAAAGCGCGCTAGTTTATTAAAAGCCTATTTACTCAGAAAAACTGAGCGAATAGGAAGGAAGACGGCAGTTGAGCGAGGTGATGCAATGTTAAACCCAACAACACGACCAACGATGCAGCGCCAAAGGGAGATTGATCTGAAGACCCTCCACGACCAAACTCCCAACACAACAACATTAGGCGCATCGTACCCGGAACACATCGCAACACAACTGCTCAAACCCGTCCTCCGTACAGCTTCACCAGACATCATGCCGGAACACGACCAATCGCTTGGCGACAAGGCTTTGTCTGGTGGGTGGTAACTTCTGCCGGCGACCGATGTCGAATCTAGAATTTTCTGTTTTACACCATGATGCTGTTGTTATAATGTTGGGTATCTAAAATAAATATAATGTAAGTACCATAAACTCACCCTGTATACCTATGGAGGATTCATTTTTAAATCATGCAATTCCCTCGTACATTTTCCAAAATGCACCCTATAGAACATCAACAGGCTGGCTACTCTACGCCTGTGCTCCAGGCTTTGGAGACCGTTTTGGGTTAAATCTGGGTCACCAATCAGCCTCTTCTCACGCCTCTCCACAGAATCCAAAGTTGCCAGGTGGCATTTTGCAGCACCAGCCCAAATGTGGCACACGAACGTAGTATCTACCGAACACCACCTACTGCTCCTTTTGGCCTCCTTTTTTTCATTTATCTGAAGGGTAATTACATAAACATTATCAGTAGCAATGGGTTTATTTTGACAGTTCAACAATATTGAGCTGACACATTTTCTGAATATACCGAGCAAGAAGCGAGTTTGAGTGTTCTATGGGATGCATTTTGGAGAGTGAGCAAGGGAATTGCATGTTTTAATTCCCTCATCTCCGTTCTATCATCGGACGACCCGGTACGGGGAGTGGTGTCAACAACTAAATGGTGAATACCCTTTAGTTGTTGACACCACTACGATCCGGACAACGCGTTTCGCCTCTTATACCTCGTACTTCGAGGTACTGACAATTTGCCAGCGGCGGTGTTTCCGTTGGACTACAATTGGGTTGTATCCTAAAAAATAATCTAATGTGCGTCTGATAGATTTATAAAACATATGAAAGAAAGAAGAAAGAAAGAAAGAAAAACGTTTATTTGCAAGAAAAATGACGCAAGAGTTTACAAAAACATAAAAAAATAAGAAATAGTTGAGGGAAACATGCGTCACATCCACGCAAAACGGCTGTCGCTCAGCATTATACTGCGACTCTATGCGAAAACAGAGCCCAGCGCTGGTTTTCAGCGACAGCCGGCGTCGACGTACAGACGTCACCCGATGCAACAAACAATTAAATTACAGTAAAAATTAAAAAAATAAAATAAACAAACTTAATAATAAAAAGATATAAAAAGTGAATCCAATTGTATATCGTGAGAGTACAGTAAACAAACAAACAAAAATATAAAAAACAAAATACGGGATATATAAAACTTACGAGAATATCTTCCTCAAAAATGACATACATCAAATTCCAATTTGAAATTCAGCATTTCCTAACATAGTCTGTGGTTTGTGGTTTGTCGCACGCGCATCCAAGCCAACATGCATTAATGTTTACATTGTTTGATTACTATTACCATTTATAAATAATTTGTATTAGAATTAATTATTACCACACAATTGAGTTACAAAATGCTCCATACGTATAATGTTACGAACAGTTATGTGTCGGTGTTTTATCTTAGCATCAGTGAGTAGTTTGTGAGAGACGAGTCCCTGGAACTGGAAACCGGAGGATGACCCAACATGCTACACCATACAAGGAAGAACACACAGTATTAGCATAGACGATCACCGCTAAACGATTGGACCACCAATGCCAGCCGCGTGCACGAACACGTATTTTTGAAGTGAAACTTCTTTAGGCACGCTTGACTTGGGGAGTAAACTGGCGAAAGCGTTACGAAAAATGTTACGAAAAATGATCGGGCAAGGCGAACGGAAGCAAAGTATAGTCCTATTTCGTCTGTACTACAACCAAGGAGTTGGCTCATGTAAATATTGCATGACATGTCGAGTATGAAGTTGTGAGTTCGCATCTCGCCGAAGGCAATATATATTTTTTGGATCTTTTTAAGATTTGTTAACAATTGATTACCTAAGAGCACAAATAATTTATAAATTTCGTTCTGTTCTGGCTTTTATATTGTTTTATATATTTTTGCTGAACATTTCTGATATATAATTGAAAGTATAGAAGAAGATATCGTCACAATACGATAATTGGACACAAAGTACAAATTGCTTTCGAGCCTCATAAGCTCAATTATTAAGCTAAGTACCTTGATTGATTAAGAACTATGAATTTCTTCGAGAACATGACGCTGCGAACACCCCCCGACCCCCCTCATTGATTACCTCACCCCCCCGAGGATTATGTCGGGAACCAGAGGTCGTGGACTACCCGAGTTTGGGGTCCCCTGAATCAGGAGGAGGAGCCCGACCTTTTGGCCCCGAGGGAATCCACTCCCTCCTCTCCCCCTCCCCCCTACCCCCCCGCAAGCCCACGAAATCTACCCCCCCGCCCCTTTAGTTACCTCACCCCCCCGTGGATTATCTCGGGAACCAGAGGTCGTGGACTACCCGAGTTTGGGGTCCCCTGAATCAGGAGGAGGAGCCCCACCTTTTGGCCCCGAGGGAATCCACTCCACCCTCTCCCCTTCCCCCCTCTCCCCCTCCCCCCTCCCTCCCCCGCAACCCCACGAAACCTATCCCCCCCGACCCCCTTTAGTTACCTCACCCCCCCGTGGATTATCTCGGGAACCAGAGGTCGTGGACTACCCGAGTTTGGGGTCCCCTGATTCAGGAGGAAAAGCCCGACCTTTTGGCCCCGAGGGTACCACTTTTTTTTTTTTTTTTTTTTAAATTGGAGGTCTATGCAAAAATATTAATTTATAAATGAAAGCATGAAATAAATTTAAATATTTATAGAAAATTAATATATGTATATGTGTATACATGTATATATTGTACACACATATATATATATATATATATACATACAGATGGTGCGAAAGAAGTTTCACTTCAGTCGTGTGGTCATAAGCACACTCGTTTTTATTTTTTCTTTCATTCAAATACTAAGGCAGATATAGTGATTTGAAATGTCGCATGACGTCACGCCGTGGTACAAAATATACTACGGCGTGACGTTATTAGCTCCCACTCCGTAACTTTAATACGCTATATCTCAGTAGTTTTTGGTAATTTCGACAAAATAAAAAATATGGTTCTTAATTTTTTTTATTATCTATAAGACGGACTAATTATTTTATTGATTTCCATACCTTGTATACATCCCGATTGAAGTGTCTTCCAGGATAGAGTAAATAGGCTTTTAATAAAATAGCACACTTTACCTTTAACGATTGTATCACTGTTCACCATCAGGCGGGATCGCGGTCAAACACTAGTTTATAACATGTATACGGGTGGTTCTAGTCAGTAAAAGCCTGACAAGCCCTTTAACTCCGCGCAGAGTGGAAGAAGTCATTTGTTGATTTCCCATCCGCAAAAAAGGATTAAAAGTATATTAGAGCACCCTAATTGTGTAATACAATATATTAGAGCACCCTAATTGTGTAATACAATATATTAGAGCACCCTAATTGTGTAATACAATATATTAGAGCACCCTAATTGTGTAATACAATATATTAGAGCACCCTAATTGTGTAATACAATATATTAGAGCACCCTAATTGTGTAATACAATATATTAGAGCACCCTAATTTTGTAACACAATCTTCATCTTCATCTCAGCGTCAATCCCAGTCGTATCCGAAGCTTTTCAGCTTTGGAGTCTAGGGTCCGCTTTACCAGTCTAACTGCTCATTTAGGCTAAACTTCGATATTTTCCATGAAGCGATTGCCGTCTGACCTCCACAACCCAAAGGCGGTATCGAAGCATTGCAGTTAGACCAATTGTAGGACTTGAGGGCTCCAACAACCCGTAACGACTGCCATTAGATGTTCGTATGGCAACCGGGACCAATGACTTAACGTGCTTTTAGAGGCACGACCAGACCAGTGCAAATATAGATATTCATGCATATAAATATTTTGCACTGCTCGGGGATCAAAACCGCGCCTCCTTGCGCAGCGGCCGCGTTCGCTACCGCTACGCCACGTAGGCTTTCGTAATTGTAATTGTGTACTAGAATCATCATCATCATCAACCTGTTTTTTTTATCGTCCCACTGCTGGGCACAGGTCTCCTCTCATACAGAGAAAGATTGAGCGTAATCACCACGCTCGCTCAATGCGGGTTGGCGATTTCAGACTTATAAAGTCCAGGTTTCCTCAAGATGTTTTCCTTCACCTTCAGTCAATGGTGTCCAAGATATACTTAGAAAATACATATAACTTTAGAAAAGTTACATTGGTACTTGCCTGACCTGGAATCGAACCCGCGCACTCATACTTGAGAGGCTGGTGTTTTAACCACTAGGCCATCACGACTTACTGTGTAATATAATATTACTCTTAAATTAAATTATTTTGCTCGACAATGGCGGCGATTCTCTTCACAAACTAAACTAATTTTAACTTAAGTGCATCTTTTTCTTTCTATTTCGTTAAGAAAAGGATAGAAGATAACATTTCAGTTTAATCCTGTCAAATTAAGATACATACTCCATAGACAGTTTAGACGCGATTATAAACATGGGGATCAAAAATACGTTAATTTTACGTCAGGAGTAGACTAATTTGACAGGTCTTAACTAACATTTTCTTAATGAAATCTAAAGAAAAAGATGTGTTGAACTTATATTTAATTTAGTTCGTGTATAAAGAAATTGGGGCTAGTGTGTTTGCTCAACAACTTAATTTAGGTATAGACCGCAATGATTGTTGTTGAATTGCCAAATGAAACCTAATGCTACTGATGTTGTACAGTGTGGGCCATGAATTAGTTAACAATTGAAAAAATCGTATAAAGAAAACTATTTGACATATTTTTCAAATTATTTATTTACAAGAAAGTTAATTATTTGGAATTTATTTTTTAAAAATAACATCATCTAAATGTCCACCGTTTCGATTTTTGCACTCTTCTAAGCGAGCACCGAAATTTTCGAATACTCGTCGACAAAGAGACCGCGAGATCGCTGACATTTCTTCGCAAATTTTTTCCATTAGTTCACGTATTGTTTTTGGTTTATGGATGTAAACACGACTCTTCAAATAACCCCATAAAAAGAAGTCTGCTGGGGTTAAATCTGGACTCCTGGGTGGCCATGGGATGTCGCCTCGTCTGGAAATCAGCTTTTCCGGAAACATTTCTTTGACTACCGGCAGGGACTCGTTGGATGTGTGACAAGTGGCTCCATCTTGTTGAAACCATGTGTTACGATTGTAGCCAGCAAATTCCAGTAGCTTCGGTGCCAAGAACCCCCGTAACATTTTCACATATACAACAGAATTCACAGTAACCGAACGGCCACGAGAATCTTCGAAAAAATAGGCCCCAATGATTCCTTTTGCTGAAATTGCAGCCCATACCGTTACCTTGGGAGAATGAAGTGGCCTCGCGTGTTTAGGTTTGGGATTTTCGCGGCTCCAATATCTGCAATTCTGTTTGTTTACGTGTCCGTTGAGGTGGAAATGGGCTTCGTCGGAAAATAAGAGGTTGTCAAAATTATTGAATCGATCTAACATTGTTTCGGCATAGGACTTGCGCAAATTTAAATCATTAGGTTTTAATTCCTGTACTAACTGGA
This sequence comes from Sesamia inferens, assembly GCA_037179545.1. NCBI lineage: Eukaryota > Metazoa > Arthropoda > Insecta > Lepidoptera > Noctuidae > Sesamia > Sesamia inferens. The sequence continues at coordinate 7,171,963 of CM073929.1, read as the reverse complement.
TCTTATATGGATGTAATTTCATATCTAATTTCAAAATACGGCGCAATGATGTTCGGGATAGTCCTAATTCAGCCGAACGTTTGCGCGTCGATAAATTTGGATCACGTCGAACTGATGCGGAAACTCGCTGCACGTTCTCTTCGCTCCGAGAAGTCCGTGGGCCGCCGGTTTGCTTCACGTTTAGTATAGATCCGGTCTCTTCGAACTTTTAAACCCATTTCTTTATTAATGGAGCACTCGGACACTGATTTAAATCGTGTAAGTCGTATTCAACGCGAAATAAGCGTCTCACAGTAATGAGCAAACTGTTGTTTAAATAAAATTGTTTCACACAATAAGCGCGCTGCGGCCCCGTGAAACGATTCATTGCGACTAAATTTCCGAGAAGCGAGCTAGTGGTAACGCCCCTCCCCGCTCCCCGCGCGGCTTGTATTAGCGCGGGGTGTTAAGTTTAAATGTTAACGAATTCTTGGCCCACCCTGTATTACGCTATTACCTACTATGTTTGAAGTAGGTTCTGAATTCGGCTCTGCAAGAGAAGACGCGGCAAAAGCTAGTTATATTATAAATACGACGTGGTTGGTGCACGGAACAAATATTTGTATGAACTACAGGTAGTTGTTCCGGGTCTGACTGTTTGTCTATGTGAGATTAAATGTTTGTTAATGCAGGTGGGTGTGCATCGTGGGATACAGGAGTAATTCCTAGTGTAGGGCAACGTCTTTTTATATAAAAAAGGCAGCAGTAGGTACTAAGTGTGACTTCTCGATCGTAGGCCATAACATCGGCTGCCGGCAGAAGTTACCACCCACCAGACAAAGTCTTGCCGCCAAGCGATTCGTCGTGTCCCGGCATGGTGTCTGGTGAAGCCGTACGGAGGACGGGTTTGAGCAGTTGTGTTCCGATGTGTGCCGGGTATGATGCACCAAATGTTGCTGTGTCGGGAGTTTGGTCGTGGAGGGTGTCTAGGTCAATCTTCCTCTGGCGCAGCATCGTTGGTAGTGTTGTTACACTACCAATCACCTTTTTTTTCCGGGGCAGAAATCCTCATAGGATGTCCGCCGCCCTGGGGTGGGCGACTGGGTCTGTTAAACTTTTACTGACAGACCCAGTGTCCACTCCGGTGTCTCTTCTATCATAAGCGCGCGTGGACCGCGGGAGCCTAAATTCTTTCACGGCCCCACACTCGTGCTGGCCCGGTCTGTCCAGGCCTCGTCTCCTGCACGCGCCTCCGCCTCAGGGTCTATCGATAGGGGACGACGACTTCCCCATGTCCCTCGCCCCTGAACCCATTCATGGGGGCCGGAAGAGGGCATTATCCGCACTTCCTCGGCACCTGGTGCATCTTCTGTGGCCCGGGAAGGGAGTTGAGATCTCCCTCTCCCATTCCGCAGCTTCCTTCTGCGACATCACATAATCGCAGAAGAACACCACCGCGTCCCACGACTCTGCGCTACCGACCACCCTCCGCACTACTGCCGGCAGCGTAACATTGCATCACCTAGCTCTACTGCCGTCTTCCTTGCTCTTAATAAACTAGCGCGCTTTACCACCAACGATTGCATCACTGCTTACCATCAGGCTCCCGGCAACGAGTAAATAGCATGGATGATCTCAACAACATCAAGCAGGTGAGTGAAAAAGCCATGTCCCCTGGCGCCTCAACACTGTCCCCGTCGCTGTCTCCATCACCAGCACCGAAGAAAGCCCGGCGTGCTGCCGCGAAGAAGAAGTAAGCCGGTGCGCTCTTTAATTCTCGTTCTTGTGGCGAGTATCATCCGAGTAGCAGGTTTCATTAATAACTTGTAACCTTTAAAAATTTGATATCCTTATCTTTCCACATACATATTATATTAGGTACATGTAATTATTTGTTTCTATTTTCTATTAGTATTACGTATTCATAGGTATAATATATTGTTACTCATTTTATTTCGGTCTGTCAGCTGTCAATTCATTAACTCGCGTCATGTGTCATTCTATTTTTGAAGTTTTCGTTCAGAAACTTTAGGGATGGAGTGACGGTGTGCGTGCCAGATGAAGACAGTGTGCCAAGTCAAGTACATATTTTGTCATATATTAATTTTATTTATTATATTTGTACATATTTTTGTTACCTCTCTTCATTATACAAAATTAAATATATTATAATTTTTACCTATGTGATACTCACTGTTACCCGGATGATGAAATTATTTAAGTGTTGTTTTATGTTTAATTTGTAAACACTCAACTGGCGGGTGGATTTAAATTATTGTTCTTTTTATATTATTACTTTTATTTTAAATATTTATTTTATTTTTATTACGTTTGTTATTATTTTTTATAGTGCTGATGTCATATAACAATGACGATAGCGACACCGAAGGCTTTTTGTCGGTCTGTAGTAATAACAGCTCTGTTAGCTTTCAGTCCCTTCCTGACACCCTTGAGTCTCAGTTTTCCGATGTATCTAAGAATTTCAATGTAGTCCATATAAATGCCCAGAGTATTCCGGCACATTATTCTGACATGCTAGTTAACCTTGACTGTAAGAACATCCACGCTATCCTTGTCTCAGAATCTTGGCTAAAGCCTTGCCTACCTTCTTCTTCCTATTCCTTGCCGGGTTATCAACTGATAAGAAATGATCGCGGGAGTGGTGGTGGTGGTGGTGTTGCCATATACCTTCGTTCACATATTCCTTTTTCAATTGTTGATATGTCCACACAGCCTCCACCGCAACATGCTGGCGAGCATCTCTTTTTGGAAGTAACCCTACACCATGTAAGAGTTCTATTGGGTGTTTATTATTGCCCTTCGTCACGCATAAGTTTCATGTCTTCCTTTGAAAAGATCCTAGAAAACCTAACACCCTCTTACAGTCATACAGTCATTATGGGGGATTTCAATACTTGCTTATTGAAAAACGACTTCCGCTCTTCTTCTCTTCGATCAATAGTCCAGTCTTCAAATCTTTCAATTCTACCTTTGAGTGCTACACATCATTTTCCCAACTGTAATCCTTCACTTTTAGATCTTCTCATTGTTTCTTCTCCGCAACACGTCAGCAAGCATGGTCAATGCCCAGCTGACATGTTTTCTTACCATCATCTATTATTCCTATCCTATAAAATTCGCCCACCTAAGGCAAAACCTAAAGTTCTCCTGCAGCGCAATTTTGGTGGTATGAATACTGATGATCTCCGAAGAGGCGCTGCCAACATTGACTGGGTTTCTTTATTTGATGCTGAATCGGTGGATGATAAAATCAGGCTACTTACTGATCATTTGGTGCAGCTGTATGATATTCACGCTCCAATTCGTGCAGTGAAAATCAAACATCTTCCGGCGCCATGGCTTACAGATGATATTAGGGCTATCATGCACAGAAAGGCTGTGACTAAAACTAAATATAAGTGCCGGCCCTCGCCTTCGAACTGGAAGATCCTTGTTGATGCACGCAATCGCTGCAATAAGGTATGTAGAGATGCACAACGCCGTTATATCCACACTTCCGTTGAAAACGGAGATCCAGCAAAAGTCTGGAAATTTCTCAAATCCATGGGTGTTGGAAAATCTCGCCAAGAATCGCTTCCCAAAGACTTAAATATTGATCTATTGAATCAACACTTCTCCTCTTCGTCCCACTGTAATGGGATCATAAAGGCGAATACAATTAACAATCTTTCGAACCTTCCAACACCGGATCATGACCCATTTATTTTTAGTCAATTCACTGATTGTGATGTTAAGAAGAGCATACTTTCGATTACGTCCAACGCAATCGGTAGTGATTGTGTAAGTCGGAAAATGATACTCCCTGTCCTCGACGAGATCCTTCCTATCCTGTGCCACATCCTTAACTACTCTGTATCCTATGGTGCCTTTCCATCGATGTGGAAAGATGCCAAAGTCATTCCGTTACCCAAAAAATCCAATCCAACTTCGTTTTCTGAATACCGTCCCATATCCATCTTGCCTTTCCTCTCCAAGGTCCTAGAACGCCTTGTTCATCATCAGCTTAGTACTTTTCTTTGTAAGAATAGTCTACTGAATCCTTTCCAATCTGGTTTTCGTCCTGGTCACAGTACCACTACAGCCTTAGTTAATGTCACTGATGACATACGTTTGGGTATGGAGCAGGGAAATCTGACGGTTCTTTGCTTACTGGATTTTAGTAATGCATTCAACAATGTCGATTTCGATATCCTACTTGGCATGCTTCGCTCGCTTAACATATCTCCAACGGCGATTGACTGGTTTCGTAGTTACCTGTATGGCCGTCGGCAACGTATATGCATAGAAGAGTCTTGCTCTTCGTGGTGCTATACTTCTGCCGGTGTACCTCAGGGCGGCGTTCTATCTCCTTTACTTTTCGCAATATTTATCAACTCCATCACCAAAAACCTTCTTTCCTCCTACCACCTTTATGCAGATGATTTGCAGATTTATAAACAAGCTGGCCACTCAGATCTAGCTGGCGCCATTCAAATTATTAACAAGGATTTGTTCTCAATCTGTGAGTGGAGTGAGGCGCATGGGTTGCATGTTAACCCATCGAAGACTCAGGCCATTGTTATTGGCAGTTCAAGGATGTTCCCCAGGATAGACTGGTCGCAACTTCCCCAAGTTCAATTTAATGGTACTGCTATTCCGTTCAGTGAGAAGGTTAAGAACCTTGGGGTTTGGATCGACAAGCATCTTTCCTGGGATCCACAGCTACAAGATGTCAGTCGCAAAATTTTTGCATCTGGTAAGTCTCTGAGACGGTTACGGAACTTTCTTCCTACTGCCACTAAAACTGCGCTTGCACAATCACTTCTACTTCCCATCCTTGACTACGCAGATGTCAGTTATCCAGATCTTACTGAGGCACAATTAGATAAACTTGAGCGACTTCAAAACTTTTGCATAAGATTTATATTTGGCCTGCGCAAATATGATCACATATCTGAATTTCGTACAAAGCTTAAGTGGCTTCCCATACGTCTTCGCCGGAATTCTCATATACTATTTCAGCTCTACAACATTTTGTTTAATCCTAAAACCCCCTCTTATCTTAAAGAACGTTTCAAGTTCCTTCATGACACACATAATAGATATCTGAGGTCATCGGAAAACCTGATATTAGACATGCCGATGCATTCCACTAGTTTCTATGATAAATCCTTTACTGTACAAGCAGTTCGGCTATGGAATGACTTGCCCGTGTCCGTAAGGCGTGCTCAAACATTGTTTACTTTTAAAACTATGATAAAAAAGCACTTCCTCTCTCTTTAAACATATTATTATATTTAATGTGCTCTTGTATGATATTTATTAATTAGATGTATAAGTTTATTTAAACTAGTATGATGCACTTAATGTATATATTTATTGTATAATCTATGTAAATAGTACACTGTAGACTACCTACACTATTTCTGTATCCTACCTCTTAGAATTCCATCCAAAGGTTGTCTGTAAAAGATCGCTCTTAGCGATAAGACCGCCCATTGTGTCACCCTTTGTAAAATATTTTTATTCATGTTCTGTAATCTATATGGTGTACATAATAAAGAGTATTCTATTCTATTCTATTCTATGATAGGACATGGAGTTATCCCAGTAGCTATGTGCCTGTGGGATATCTTCCGACTTTCAAGAGGGTATTTATTTTTACTTTTACTGTATGTCCCCCTCGGGACGAGAGCGTATATGTGGGTAGAGTATATTTAAGGTATCTGTTTGGCATTACCTTGGGGGACATTTAATTAATTCGATTGGTGTGTTACTGGGGCTAAGTAAGAAACTATTTGGAGTTGTAACGTGCATAGAGACAGGTTTGTTAAAGTACTGAAATAACGATCGTACTTGTCAATCGACCAGCAGATAATTCCGAAACATAGGTTTTAGTAGCAATGGCCTTCATTTTGACAGCTCAACAACTTTCATTGCGCTATTAAGGTACGTTGTTAAGCAAATACATTTTTCAAACATATAGAGCAACGGATTAGCAATTTACTTAAAAATGATTTCCAGCAATTAGGGTGCAGTTATAGTTACGCTTAGCTTACGCTTGCCGGGTTGCCTTGTGGATGGGTGACCGTCTTTACATAACAAAATCCTTTGGTTTCAGCAGCACAATAACCATTTGGTCCCGGGTGTAATATTTGCATCTTTGATTTAGATTTGGTTTTGGATAGATAGATAGGGGGTCCTTTCATGTAAAATGTTAGTACTCAACTGCATCCGTGGGGTAATTTCGTAATGCTACAATAATATCAGTAGCAATTGGTTTAATTTTGACAGTTTATCAACATTAATTGCGTTATTTACTTTGTGGAGTAGAAATATTTCGAAGATATAGAGCAATGGATAAGCAATATGCTTCAAAATTAATCCCTATTAATATTAATGTTACACAATTAGGATGCCGGTTAGGCTGAAAACCGACCCAATATAATAGGGTAGTTGACTAAAAAAAATTAATTAGTCCGTTAGTCAGATTTCCAAAAAATATTAGACATGTATTTTTTCTTTTTTCGTATAAACAAACAATGAAGACGACACAGTACGTTGAAAACTCGTGTGACGTCACTGCACGCTACACTTTTTAGCGAGCAGTGACGTCACTCGCCACCACTCCTGATCTTTGATTCCTTTTATATTTGTAAATTTTTATTGATTTGATAAAACAAAATATACGTAAGTATCCAATATTTTTCTATAATCTGAATGACGGACTAAATAGAATAATTTTTTTTTTTACCCAGGAAATATCCCTATTGGGAAAAGGCTGAATGTATAACTACGAGGCAAGTCGACGTTCAAAGCACAGTTCGCGTAGTGGTTAAATATTTGACTGCTGCGCTGCATGTCACGGGTTCGATTCCCACACGGAACAAATATTTATATGACCTACAAGTAGTTCTGGGTCTGGTTGTTTGAGTAGGTATGCTAGTTTCTATATTTGCAAACGCACTCATGATACCCACAGGAGAAATTCCTAGTGTGGATCAAACTTTAAAAAAAGAAAAAAATGTCTCTGGGTCAACCAATACCTACATGTCTCCGGGTTCATACCACGAACACAGAAAAGCAGTTACTTATAGACCGAATGACAATGACGTAATATAATGAGAAGTACACACGAACACAGGTTCAACATTTATTCGAATCGTTTCAATTACATACGTTTCACGACCACAAGATTAAAATAAATAGGTACTTAATTATTTAACTACTACAGTCAACAAACTTCACCAATTACTCTGTCCTTATCCCACACTACAATTGGCATCAAAACGAAAAGAGACAACGATATGTCACCATTCGTTTACTTGTTTCCAATAGATTTCTTTGTTGTTAATACTTTAGAAATTGATCCAGACAATAGCTAAAATCCCATGATCAATATAGGGCCATGGGAAACGCAACACAATGAGTTTTCCCATAAATGTTAGGTACTTACACTGGAGGCTACTCAGTCGTTTCGTATTGAGGAAGCGGTTAGCTGCGCGTGCGCAGAAAAAGTATAAAAAGTTCGGAGGCAAACTGAAGGTGTCATGGCGAAAACGCTGATATGGTAATTTAACTTTTATTCTTACTATTATAATTTTAATGCTTTTCCTTATTAATTTTTTAGTTTAATAGGTACTTTTAAATTGCATGGTTTGTTGCTTTATATATCTACCTATATTGCAAGTGATGTCAGAACTTGTTTGACAGAAGAAATATTTTGTCTCTTTCACACATTGTCCTTGGCGGGGTAAGTAGAGTTCCATTTGTGTAACTAGGTGATATAATTATGTAGGTATAACATGAGATGGGCAACCAAAATTTATCAGAGGTTTCGAGCTGAGAGGTAATTGCATTACATGAACTCCTAATAAGCGTTTGTTTTGATAGTTCAACATAATCATTGCGTTGTTAACTTTGTTGAGCAGAGAAATTTTTCGAACTAAAGAAGCAATGGGTTTTGGATTAGCATGAGATCGTTAGTGTGTTAGGGTGCATTTTTCATATATCCTCCCAGAAGGGTATTATTATTGACTAGCTACACCTCGCGGCTTCACTGATCATCATCATAACATCATCAACCTTTTTTATCGTTCCACTGCTGGGCACAGGTCTCCTCTCATACAGAGAAGGATTGAACGTAATCAGCACAGTTGGCGATTTCAAACTTACCCCCTTATTCATAAACGCATACATTTTTGTCTTTTTAAGGTCACACAACTTTAATTATCCCTTATGAATAAACACCACACAGTTTAAGTCGTTTATTCATAAACTATGATAAAAGTTAAGTGACGTGCAAACGCCTAAAATGTATGTTTAAACAATCGCTAATCACTAGTTAACTTGAAGCAGCGTTTATGAATAAGGGGTATTAAGTCCAGGATTCCTCAAGATGTTTTCCTTCACCAATCAGTTATTGGTGTCCAAAATAAAGAGAAGAGAAGAGTGAAACTAAGTATTTAGTTTCACTCACATATGTAAATTTTGATCCCCTGTGATATTAATCCGGGTAATAAGCCATCCAAAGTCATCCAAATCCGTCCAATAGTTTTTGCGTGAAAGAGTATATATATATACATCTAAAAATATACACACATACATGCATCCTAAAATAAGCAATGAATGCAGTTAAATTATTGTCAAAACCGAAGCTATTGTTATTGTGTTATGCAATTCAGTTGTATCCTTAAAAAAAAATGTCTATCAGATAGATTTATAAAAAATATTGAACACGTATTTTTTATTTTTTATTTCATTGATTCAAAGAAAAAAATGATTGAATTGTGATTTGATATGCCGCATGACGTTACGCCGTGGTAAGTACAAAATATACCACAGCATGACGTAATTAGCCCCCACTCCGTAACTTTAAGACACATATCTTAATGATTTTTGATAATTTCGACAAAATAAAAAATACGGGTCTTAATTTTTTTTTTTATTATCTATAAGACGGACTGATTATTTTTTTGATTTTGAAACCTTGGATACATCCCTATTGTCAAAATAAAGCCCATTAGGTGCAGATGACAACACATCAAGCTACTACAATGTGTCAGATTTTTTTTTATTAGATTTTCATCTTTATCTCTAAAACATTAAGGGTCAAGATTGATTGTGAATTGTAAAAAGTACTACTGTTAATTTGTTACGCAATTACCCTGCTGTTTTATTATATACTTATTCAGAATTAGTAGCCAGAATTTTGTAACCGTTTACCTAATTCATTATTATGACGTAAGGCAAATTATTGTTAAATAGAATTATCTTAATTTATTGTCTTTTTAAAAAAGGGTAGCGCTTTATTTCATTGTTACAAAAAAAAAAAAAAACTCATTTGAATTAGAATTCTCTATTAATAATATCTACAGGAAGTATGAATGTTTTTCAAAGTTAATAAGTCCTATCAACGAACTTACACATTAACCCATAGGAAATAATAAGTAAATGTTTTATTAATAATTACGTTTTAGATTATTGCTATGATCTAATTAGTGTTATCGAAATAACACTAATTAGATCGGTGTACTTAGTATTAATATTACTATTATAGCCGGTTAATTATAATTAAAAGTAGGTAAGGTTTTTTTTAAGTATATCTTGGACACCAATGACTGATTACAATGTGAAGGAAATGATCTTGAGGAAACTTGGACTTTAAAGTCTAAAATCGCCAACTCGCATTGAGCTAGCGTAGTGATTGCGCTCAATCCTTCTCTGTATGAGAGGAGACCTGTGCCCAGCAGTGGGACGATAAAAAGGTTGATGATGAAGGTTTTAATTTGCTTAATAAATGTTCTATTTCACTGTCCTTCTACGTTTTAGTTTTGACATTATCGATACTACTTTCATAATATTATAAACGGGAAAGTTGGTAAAGATGGATGAATATTTGTTAGCTTTTCATACTTTACTGTGGACCTAGTATGAATTTTCAATACGAAACTCGATCGTCGATATCGAGCGCGTTTGGCGCTCTCATTGGTGGCCTACTGTAGGCCTAGTATGAGTTTTCATTACGAAACTCGTTCGACGATATCGAGCGCGTTTGACTCAGCGATTGGCCCGCTTCAAGGTCGTAAGAATTCTCAACCAATGAGAGCGCCAAACGCGCTCGATACCAACGATCGAGTTTCGTATTGAAAACTCATACTAGGCCTACTGAACAGGTTTCGATTAAACTTTTCTACATCAGAATAAATACACTACTTACTCTTTCTCCCGATATAGCCAACAAAGATGATAAAATAAGTTCTTGTATCACATTAACAAACGAAAACTATGTGTTTTGTAATTCCTACATACATAATTTTTTATAGGTTGCTGGCCCAATCCCTGCTTTTTGGCGGGATATCACCCCAAAGACTCGATTTAGCGACCACAAACAGCACGAGGATATGCAAAGGGGAACTCATCAGAAGCATCGTAGATTTGAAGACCTTGCAAGGATGTGTCGTGGTGTTGGGAAGTTTAGAAATATTTATTGAGAAATCAACGAAGGAGAACTTTGTCAATATGACGTTCTGGGATCTGAGAGAGGTAAGAAGGGGACGGGGAGGGCGATTTCTTTTTTTTTGTTTGGGATAGGATATCATCAAATGAGCTCTCCTGCTCTGGACGAAGCGGAAGGACGTGTTAGACTTTTACTAACTAAAACCCACTCGTGTTTCTTCACTTGCCTGTGCGCCAGGGCCACAGTTTCTTTTTTAACCAACTCGCAACCCTGGCCCAGGAGGCATCGATCTTCGTAGGCCCCGTCACGACGAAACACACGCCGTCAACTTGGGGTTGGTCCTTACCGGGCGGCGAGCTGCCCACTGCTCACCGCTCGGCAGCTCGCGCCTATGATGGGGCGAATTGTTTCTATGTATTGTTGGACAATTTGATTACAAATTACTTAAAAATGAATTTAAATTTTTAACAGTATTTAATCGATACCAAGTAGTGCTTATTTGGCAAGAACATTTAGCTATTTCTAGCATACTCAAAGGACTATTTCTAGCGTGTTATTCCAAAGAGATACCGTGGCCCCTGACGCACTGGCAAGTGAAGGAACGCGGGTAGGTTTTAGTCAAGCCACGCCCTTCCCCTCCAGGAAGAGGTGATTTGATGATTTCCCCCCAAATAATAAAATAAAATAGGAGTATTTCAAGCCCGCCGATTTCTTGCTAACTGTTTCGTGTATTTTTCGCTATAGCTCATAGTTTCGGACTTATCCACGTCTACTTGAATAATTCACTCTTTACGGGTTCTCGAGTGGTGACCACGCACGGGATGACGCAGCGTGGGTAGGCCCCCGACAAGGTGGACCGACGACCTAGTGAAGGTCGAAGTAAACCGCCGGATGCTCCATGGAGATCTTTGGGGGAGGCCTATGTCCAGCAGTGGACGTATTCGGCTGAAATGATGACGAAGATGATATACCTACCTATTATTTTCCAACAAACATAGAAAGCAATCGAATAACAATATCCTTTTAAATGATTCAGATTGTTGCCATTAGGTTGAAGGAGCAACCTATTGGAACCTATTGTGTCTTTTGTTTCTCTCTTTTTTTAACTTAGCCCTACTCTAGGAATTTCACCTGTGTCGGGGGTGCTTTATAAACATATAAACTCACTTACACAAACAGCAAGATCCGGAACATCTACTTGTATGTAGGTCATACAAATATTTGTTCCGTGCGGGAATCGAACCCGCGACACGCAGAGCAGCAGTCAATAGATTATCCACAGGGCTAACCGTCTTTTTTTACAGTACTGGTTTCCTTAAGATTTAACAATGTTTTGACTTATATTCCACAAGTGGAAGAGACTGGTGCCTAAAGTAGGTTTCTGAAGAAGCCTGTGTTACATGTCACCAGGGCCTAAACAAATAGTTAATGACGCCAATTAAAGGGAATTGGCGTCATTAAGTAGGTATTTGTTTAGGCACCACTTAGAGCACAGGCGTAGAGTAGCCAGCCTTTCGGTGTTCTATAGGATACATTCTGGGGAGTGTGCGAGGGAATTGCACGATTTAATTCCCCCATCTCTGTTCCACCATCGGACGACCCGTCGTACGGCGAGTTTCCACCCTTATGTTGTTAACACCTCTACGATCCGGACGAAGCGTTTCGCCTCCTCCTTTATACCGCGTACATCGAGGGACTGGAACAATCTGCCGGCGGCGGTGTTTCCGTCGGACTACAATTTGAGTGTCTTCAAGGCTAGAGTGAATAGGCTCTTAATAAACTAGTGCGCTTTACCATCAACGATTGCGTCACTGCTTACCATCAGGCAGGATTGCGGTCAAGCGCTGGTTTATACTTTAATAAAAAAATAAATAAAAAAAAACTAAACTAAATTTAAGTTCAGTGGTTCCTTTTCTTTCTTTTTAATTTAGAAAAGGACAGAAGATAAACTTTAGTTCTGTCAAATTAAGATACGGCATAGACAGTTTAGACGTCATTAAAGACATGATGCTTAAAAAAATAAGTACGTAAAGCGCTAATTTATTCTACGTTAGGTGGGTTTTTTATGTTAGATGTCTAAATTTATTTATTCTTTCGCACATGAATTGTACAGAGGCGGACTTAATGCCTTAGGCATGCTCTACCAGTCAACCACAAGTGGTGACGAGATTAGATGGCAGGTGTTTTAGTTAAAATGCTTATTTAATATTATAAATTGGAAAGTGAGTTTGTTTGTTTGTTTGTTCCGCTTTCACGCCGTAACTACTGAACCGATTGCTTTGAAATTTTGCAGACGTCAAGTTAGAAGTTCAGATTAAATAATAGGGTTTTTATAGTGGAAAAATTTAATATTCCCGAGGTAAATCTAAAATGCGTGATATAACCGAAGTTCACGCGGGTTAACACTATTTAAATAAATACTTAAATAAGGTATATAGACATACATACTATAACCGTAGTACTAGACCAGTAGTTCCCAAACTTATTTTTCTCGTGGACCACTTTCAAAATTTTACTGGTTTCGGTGGACCCCCTGCTGCTACATTTCTACCACATTCTTAAAGTCGCTAAAAAATAAAAATTGTGTCACTTCTGAGTTCTGTCCCTATATTCCGATATATAAAATAAAAACGAAAAATGGTACATTTTATATCACTTTATTTATTAAAAGAATAGAATTACAAGAAAAAAATATTAAGGTAATATAGGTTCAGGTCATAATTTTAATTAATGGGAAGGATGTATCTGATGGAGTGTCAGCAAACGATCAATGTTTGGCTTTATTTTTGTCTGCAATAACCGCAAATCCCCCCGCTCTGTGATGTTTAATTTGCTCCTTTTTTTGTTAAGAGGTTTGTAACGGCACTAAAACTCCTTTCGACAAGGTATGACGAGGGAAAAGCTATTAAAAATTTCCTTGCGATTTCCCACAGTCCAGGATATTTTTCGGGTATTTCTGCTTGCAGCCAAAATGTTGGGTAGCCTTTTCTAAATTTCACCTTCAGCTCCTCATTAGTGCTTAGCTCGAGCAGCTCCTCTTGTAATACAACATTGGCCACTTCCGTTTCATCAAATGGAATTATGATCCATGGTGGTATATCCATCGTCAGTATATCTTCAAACCTGGTTTTGAAGTCATCATGCAGGGCACTTAAATGTTGACTGTAGGTATGGATATCCTCATCAATACATTCTACCTGCGACAAGTTTGGAAATTGAGAGAATTCGCGCCGACTAATGTTTTGCTTCATAAATTTCAATTTCCCAAGAAAAGCCGAAATTATCCCCTTTGTTTTTATTAAATTCAGGCTGTCCCCTTGTATATCATTAAATTTTTTAAACAAATCTGTCAAATACGCAATGTCTGCTTTGAATTTGATCAAGTTTTCTTTTAAATCTGGATCGCTACTTTCTAAGAACTCTAATATGGAATCGAAAACAGAGTAAAATCTCGTTAAGCATGCACCTTTCGACAACCAGCGTACTTCAGTATGTAAGAGCAGTCGTTGGAAGTCTTCATCATTTTCGTCGCACAATTGAGCAAATAAACTCGTATTCAATGCATTGCTTCTGATTTTGTTGACAGCTTTTATTACAAAATGAAGAGATTGGTTCAACCTGTCACTTAAATGTTTTGCCACAAGATGTTGTCGGTGGATTACGCAATGAATAGCTGTAAGTCCTGGTATAATTCTTTTGAGATGACTTATAAACCCACGATATCGCCCGACCATTGCAGGAGCTCCGTCTGTTGCCACTGAAATAATGTTTGTAAATGGGATCGATTTTTTCATAAAAAAATTACTCAGGACATTAAATATTGATTCGCCTTTAGTGTCAGTCTCCAAAGTTCTGGCAAATAGCAATTCTTCGTGAATTTCTTCCTCAACAATAAATCGGACATATGCCAATAGTAATGCTTCATTACTGGGTAACGTTGACTCGTCCAGTGGTATAGAAAAATGAGTTTTTTGCAGATGATTGCACAAAAAGCTTTCGATATCAGAGCTCATTTCATCAATACGTCTTTGTACAGTATTGTTACTTAATGGGATTCTATTTAGTACGTCAAATGGAGATTTGTGCAAAACAGTTTTTAAAACCTCTTCAACAGCGGGTAAAATTAATTGTTCTCCGATAGTGTGCGGTTTTTCAGATTTTGCTATAAGTAATGAGATATTGTAAGATGCCCGCAAGCCATCATCGTTACTTTGAGATGTTGAAGCGAACATACTGTGCACGGTGGGTCTCTTTCCATATTTTTCTTTCAATGTTTGAAAATATTTTAAATCTTTACCTATTTTATCAGTATGACACCTTTTTAGATGATCTTAGAGCTTTGATGGTTTCATAGAGTCATTGCTCAAAACTTTGTTGCATAATAGGCACATGGGCAATTGTTTGTCTGCCTCTGATGGAACAAAACCATATTTCAAATAATCGACACTATATTGTCGACATTTTTTTTTTTGCTGTAGCCATGTTTCGTGTCAGTTACCTTACCTGTAAAAAAAATATTTTAGTAACCAAGTTTTTTTCTGAATATAGGTATCACACCGCAGCCTTTGTCAGCACGCGGAAATAGAATTACGGCTTGTAAAGGGACCAAGTAATAAACCGCTGAGACAAATACAGACGTTTTCACAAAACGGTATCAATTTTAAAGTACATAATTTACTACTAATTTTTAATAGTATAAATAAAAATTGGTGTACTCAGTATCGAATACTGATCATATTTGTGTAGGAAAAAATTAAAGTCGAAATCCCAAAATTGTCCATAAAAACGATAAGTAAAATTTTATTAAATCAATGAGTTCACGCGCTCCGTGTATTTGCGTATTTTTTGTCTGCGGCTTCATTGTTAAAACGTGACAAACTGGCATCGCCCTTTTCCCGTCGCCCGCGCACCGCTCGCTCTTTCCGAAAAGGAATAGTTTTGATAAAATAGTTAGTAGTTACATCAAAATCAATTTAAAATGATTATGAAATTACTGTTTTATAAAATTAGTAGTTATTTGCAAGAAAAATTACAAAATTAATTGCTCTGCAATATTGCTTATTCGGCCTTTTTAGAGAGGCAGTGCTTCTCTCGTGAAAAAACAATTGAATAAAACTTGCTGTGTTTGTCTTCAAATTGAAAGAGGACAATTAAAATGTCTGTAAGTTACTAAGTTACCTATCTATACAGGCCGTTGTGATCAACCGACTAGTACACGTAAACAAAATACTTAAGTACTATAACAAAAAAAGGTAGGTTACTTACTTTTCTCCGGCACTAGCAAACACAGATATAAATTTTCTCACAACTTTTTTTCCAAATTCCGCCTTTTTTCGAAATTCCGGAAACGAATGAATGCGTTTGCCTTTGGCATCAAGTATTTATAGTGGTGATCAAGTTCATGTCTGAACAAGCATTAAGCATTGTCGGGCGGATAGCGCTTTGCAAGTCTGTACACGAAATTGTACGTAATATCGAATACGCAAGTTTGGACAAGTAACAGTCGCTTGCCTTATTAAAATATTATCTGCTTAGATAGGTACTTAAAACAATGTAGGTAGGCCCTTATAAAAACTATGCTTACATTTTTGCTCTTTACTATCAAAAGCAGATAAATTTTCGTGGACCCCCATTAACATCTTATGGACCCCCATTTTTTGTTCACGCCTACGTAGACCCCCAGCAAGTCTCCCGTGGACCCTTGGGGGTCCACCTGGACCACTTTGGGAATCACTGTACTAGACAGTAGACACACTATATCGTTTGTCCTTTTCATTATGAAGTATAAAGAAAAAGATGCAATGATCTTAAACTTAGTATAGTCTGTGAAAAAGGGAGTCGGCGCCATTGTGACTTTTTTCTAAATAAATACTTAGTTTTATTTACTTTTTTGTTTTACAGATCACAGAATATCTAGTTGTTTATCGAGTTCGGGGTCTAGAATCTGTGGGTCAACTGTTCCCGAACCTGACGAGGATCAGAGGCCTGAAGCTGTTGAACAATTTCGGCTTAATTGTCTACGACATCTCAAATCTTAGAGAGGTATGTGTTGCTCTCACATCTGTAGGCTTAGTATGAGTTTTCAATACGAAACTCGATCGTCGATATCTAGCGCGTTTGGCGCTCTCATTGGTTGAGAGTTCTTACGACCTTGAAGCGGGCCAATCGCTGAGTCAAACGCGCTCGATATCAACGATCGAGTTTCGTAATGAAAACTCATACTAGGCCTACTGTAATACTAGAAATGTTCCGTAGATGAGTGCAGGGTAATTGCGTGATACACAACCTGTAGCAATGGCTCTCATTTTGACTGTTCAACAACGTTAATTGCGCTATTTACATCGCTGAGCTGACACATTTTTCGAACTTATTGCGTAATGGGTTAGCAATATGCTTCAAAATGATTTCAATTAATAGTAATAGCATGAGCGCGATTCAATTTCTGCCCTGTAAAAAATTCAACTAAAGTATTTAAAGTGAGCTATAAAACCCTAGGATTACAATCATAGTATGACAGATCACTTCAAGCTCGCAAAATTTTTTGATGATGAAATTTAAAAAAAAGCGACCGGCGACAATGTAGCAACTTTTTCAAATTCTTCTCCAATTGAGGTTATGAAGTTCACGCAATGCGGGAGAAACTAGCTAGTTTTGTATAAACTTCGTCATGTAGTGAATAAGTGAGCAAGCTAAGATTTTGTTAATTCCATTGTTTCATATGTCAGAAAAAAATATCTGCTCAATAGCGTAAATAACGCAATGAGTCTTGTTGAACTGTCAAAAAGAAACAATCCCTACTGTGAGTGTATAATTACACTATTATCCCACCAGAGACCATATATCGCTGAATCCCAAAACACGCGCGAGTTAACTTTGTACCTCGCTGGAAGGAATGAATCTAAAAAAAAAAAACATATGATTGTACATTACTATAAAAAAACTACCAAAAAAAATTATTTTGAACGAGATCTAGTAAGTAGTTTTTTTTTTAATACCTTGTAAATCGTAAACCGCTTATTACCGAGTAATCGTTCATTCAAATAACTTAAATCCTTTAATTTCATAAATTAATAGTACGGAACCCTTTGTGCGTGAGTCCGACACGCACTTGGCCGGTTTTTTACATTTTCGACGCGTAAGTGAAGCCTGTTGGTTATACCAACATTCCCCCTTATTCATAAACGCTGTTTAAAGTTAACTAGTGATTCTTTAACCATTTAATTTTGACCTTTTAACGTCTCTTAACTTAAATCATCTTTTATGAATATACACCACAGTGTTTAATGGGTTTATTCATAAACGAAGATTAAGTTAACTTTAAACATCTTTTATGAATAAGGGTGATTATATTTCAGTCTATGAGTATACAGTATGTTAAGAAAACCCTGTGCGACTCGTGAAGGTGTTGTTTGGTATCGATAACTGATTCAAAACCGGATACAAAACGGGGCTAAACTTAAAAAAAAACCCTAAAAAAATAAATATTATTTCGCAAAAAGAGGTAACTTAATAAATGTGCGTTAAGCACCCTTCCGCGGGCGGCTGGCGGAGGGCACGCGGCACGTGGTCGCATCGCTCTTCGCTCATAATAAAACCGGTGTTGTCACTTTTTTTTAAATTACCAAATTTCGGGGAACTTGGAATTAATTCGTGGGAAAAAAAGATTATTTCAAAATTCATTTGTATTGGTTGGATGATTACGTAAAATTTTATATTTTATTTGGTCATGTGTTTACCTAACCTTTATTATCCTTATGGGTCGGACAGGGTTTTCTTAACATATTGTATATTTAAAAAAAAAAATATCTTTTTTCTTACTCCCCCGCTATTCTTTTCTGATTAATTTCGTTGCGGGACCCAAGACAGTTGAATCGTTTCTCCGGGACTCGTCGAGCTTCATTGCTCGGCGTTTTTCTGGCGGTCGCCACTGTTGATTCTGGCTTTCAGGAGTTGCAGTGGTTGGGAAAAGTGTGGCGGGTTTTGTCCCATTAAAAAAAAAAAATATATATATTGTATATTTAATTGAAAAATGTCATGAGTAAAATGTTAACTGACCTAGGATTATGATGCTTTATCATCAACACGATGTTTTATTAACATAAAAAAAAATGTAATTTATATTATTTTAACATTTTGCAAACGGTACCGTCCGAATTACTTCACAAAGCGAGGTGCACACTTAACTCGCGCGAGTTATAACTATCCTATGGACCATAAATTTGAACAAATATTCGTAAGTCAATAACTATGATTCGATAGTCAATTTTTTGCCACTAGGCGATAAAAAAGCTATTTGCATATAGATAGCCGAAATGGAAATTCATATTAAATCTAGCAAACAAGGCAGTTGTTGTTTATTTTTGAAAATATTCAAATATAAATGCCGCACATTCAGCCCGTAGCTGAATGTGCGGCATTTTGTGCAATAAAGTATTCAAACAGAACTATGTTCAATAGAAACATCAAGTGAAATTGTTTGTGGGTACAGACGATAGCACATCAAACTACTACCATCTGTGAGATTTCCTTATTAGATTTTCAACTTTATCTCTAAACCGTTAAGGCTCAAGGTTGATTAGGAATATCTGACAGTTTGGGGTAGCTTGACCTGCTGTTATCCGTACAGTGATGTTATCCGTACATGGAGTTTCTTGCCCGCTATGGAGTTTCTTCCCCTTTTATGGAGTTTCTTGCCCGTTCTTCTCCATAGGCACTTTACTTACTTTACTTTTGGAATGGGCGTCTAGCTTCACCTTACTGACTGACCGACCTTCTGACAATTCAAAAGTGCCTGTAACTGGTTTATTTGAAATAAATGCTTTGATTTGATTTGATTTAATGCAAATTAACATAAAGTTTAACTTGAAATAACATCAATTTGAAACAAATTTTTCAATATAGGGATTGACACGTAAAAATCTATCTACATAGAAACAACAAGAAAGAAAGTAAATACTTTTAGTTAGCACAGACCATGGGCTGATTTTTCAATAGACAGATTAAACATGGTTTAAAAAAAATCTTTTTCACGACATAAATGAGTTATGTTTTCAAACTAGACGAGTTCTTTTTTTCCATCTACTTACTCTAAAAAGACTGAAAGGAACTCAGTTTTTTAAGTGAAATTTTCAATAGATGCTTTCGCTCTATCTGAGCAGTGAAATAAACTGTACCGTAACTATTGATCTTGATGGGACGGTGACGTTCAATCGAGAATACTCCACTTTAATACCGACTCCCGACTCCGCTTCGACTCACGACTTTGATTCGACTTCCGACTCCGATTCGAATATCAGCTTCAATAAAGTTTAATCGACAGTCGGTCATTTACGCTAAATCGCGTATTCTCAGCGCTGAATATCTTATCTTGTGCTCAAAGCAATCTTATTCTTTCCTAGATTGGTCTCTACAGCCTTCTCAAGATAGATAGAGGAGGGGTGATAATGTGGGCATTGCCTCAAGCGTGCTTCGTGGAAACCATTGATTGGAAGTTGCTGGCTCCTAAGGCTCGTCACGTCATTAGCCGGCCAGATATTCAGGTCCAATGCAGAGTACCTTGCTCTTGTTCAAGAAATGATTCGTGGAACCGCTGTTGGAATAACAGGTAAGTATTTTTTTTTTAAATTATATAAACTAGTGCTTGACTGCAATCCCACCTGTAAAGTGCGCTAGTTTATTAAGAGCCTATTCATTCAGAAAAACTGAGCGAATAGGAAGGGAGACGGCAGTTGAGCGAGGTGATGCAATGTTAAACCCAACAACACGACCAACGATGCTGCGCCAGAGGGAGATAGATCTGAAGACCCTCAACGACCAAACCCCGACACAACAACATTTGGCGCATCGTACCCGGCACACATCGCAACACAACTGCTCAGACCCGTCCACCTTACGGCTTCACCAGACATCATGCCGGAACACGACGAATCGCATGGCGGCAAGACTTTGTCTGGTGGGTGGTAACTTCCAGCCATATTCCACAATCTCAGATCCTTGTTGTATTGAGTTATTTAAATGTAAAAACTGGGCATTCAGTAATCTGCAAAAATATTTATTTATTTATTAACATATACAGCCATCATAACAGGTAACCTTAACCTAATGCAATGCTTGTACCATTTAAATATATTTATATATAACTATACACATATACAATATAATATGCACATACCTCATAACCACATACTTCATAACCACACCACAACCAAACATCGACACGAACATACCCTACTTTGCTGTCAACTCTTTTAAAATTATATAATTATTTACTTTGTGTTTTCCTTTATGCATTTTTTTGTTTTGTCAATTTTCTTTCATCTCATAATCTTTGTCATCTGTTAGTATACGTTTGTATTAGTTGTGACACGACCGTGTAGTCAGGAGGCCTGGAGACCTGTAACACAGGTTGTCCTAGTACAGGCTCCAGTTTCCACTACATCATTATATCATGTATACTTTATTTTGTGGTAAACTTATGTTTTAATTATGTGGTGGAAAAAATAAACGTTTATTATTATTATTATTATTATTATTATATATACCCATCAAAAAATAAAAATACATTAGTAAGTGATTATGTGTATGCAACACATGATCACTCACTTGATTTAATTCAAACACAAACACAACAGAATACATATGGCCTTTGTGAACACACTAACTGAGCACGAAAATAAATCGACCCGAGTGGACACCGTGTTCAGCTGAGAACACAGTCAGTGGCGCAAGTTGCAACAAGTTTGTGCGCGCATGCGGCACCACCAGGAGTGGCGGCCGTCTCCGTCGCTCTATTCATCTATTTTCACAGAATACTGGATATCCAGTTGAATATTTTCATAAATATTCATTATTTTAACTAAGTACATATTATGGCATCTTACGGCCATTTATTATGGCATTGTATGATTGTCCCGTTGGTAAATATTAAAGACTTTAGATAATTAGACTGGTTTATTACACTTGTAGAATTATTACATTGGAATCGACATCTTCCAGGTCAGATCCTAAGTTACAATGACAAGACTATAGACTATATTCATAGACACTAATACATAGAGATGGTATTAGTTACTCGACTACAGAGTAGTGATGTATGATACAACATCCCCCCTGTTTAAGTTTAAATTAACCCTTGACAAACAATATTATAGAAACCTGACTTAGTTACAATTTAGACAATGACTTAAGACTATAGTTAGGTCTTAATCTAGGATACAATGTTCTACTTAATCTATTTCATCAATTAGCCTTCTGGTTGGCTTTACAACTCTTCCAGAACGAGTTACATGTTGACTGACTGAGGATTGAGATGAGAGCTCTTGAGGTCTAGACTCCTGCCTGTTACCTTCCTCTTTCCCCTGCGACGAATTGGATAGCATAGGAGAATATTTGTGTCTTAAATGAACCCTATTCCTCCTATACCTAACTCCATTGACATCCTCAACGACATATGACCTATTATTAGCCAACCTTAGCTTGACAATGGCTTGTTCCCAATTGCTATCAGGCTTTCTTTTAAAGTATACATGATCATTGGGATACAATAATGACAATGACTTTGTATTTCTATTATAATATTTAGACTTATTTTTATTATTTTGCTTGACACATTCTTTATAATTTTTGAATGTAACCACTTTAGGTTTTAATTTCTTATAAGACATAGGAATGTTATTTCTTAAATTCCTGGACATTAACAATTGAGCTGGAGATGGTAAATTATTCTTAGGTGTGTTTCTATACTGTAATAAAGCTATGTATGGATCAGATGAGTTTCTTTTACATTTTTTTAACATATTTTTGATAATTTTGACTGAACTCTCTGCTTGACCATTTGACTGTGGATGATATGGGCTAGTTACAATGTGTTCTATGTCCCATTCATGCATAAAATTCTTAAATTCTAATGACTGAAAAGGAGGACCACCATCAGACACTAAAGATAAAGGTATTCCATGACGAGCAAAAATGGACTTTAAATGTGTTATTACATTCTTTGCTGTACTGTTTTTATTTAACAAAGCTATTTCTATAAATTTAGAATAATAATCTGTGACAATTAAATAAGTAAGGTTATCAAAATACATTAAATCAACACCTACTTGTTGCCATGGATATTTATTAATTTCAAAATTTTTTAGTGGTTCCTTTGGATTATTAGGTTTAAATTGTGCACATACATAACATTGTTCTACCAAGTTTTTAATATCAGCTGACATGCTTGGCCAGTACAAAGACTCTCTAGCCAGTTTTAAGCATTTATTTATACCTTGGTGACCTTCATGAATTTTACCTAACATTTCCTTATACATTGCCTGTGGTACTATTAATTTTGACCCTTTGAACAACAAATCTTTGACTACATGAATTTCAGCTTGTATATTCCAAAATGGTTTTATTGACAGACTGACATTATTTTTATTTTTTGGCCAACCTTCATAATAATACTTTTTTAACAATTGCAAAGTATCATCTTTCTTAGTGTGCTGTAACAATTTTGTACAGTACTCCTTTGTGACTGCTAGACTCGAATGCATTAAATTGACATGACAAGATATTTCTGACTCATTCTCAGGTATATAATGTTCTTTCAATGCTGCTCTAGACAGAGTGTCAGATATAAACATTTCTTTACCTGGAACATGTATAACTTCCAAATCATATTTTTGTAAAGTTAACATCATACGTTGCAATCTTGCTGGTACATCATGTAATGGCTTTTTAAAAAGATAGACTAAAGGTTTATGATCAGTATGAACAGTTACTTTATGACCGTACACATACTGGTGAAATTTTTCACAACCAAACTGAATGGCTAACAATTCTTTCTCAATTTGAGCATACCTTGACTGAGTTTGAGTTAATGTTTTTGAACTATAAGCAATAGGTTTATTATTCTGCATAATGACTGCTCCTAATGCTGACTTTGACGAATCGACTGACAAGACTAATGGTACATTGGGATTATAATGAGCTAAAACTGGTGACTTTGTAATTTCATCGATTAAACTCTTAAGACATTGACTATGATTTTCATCCCAAGTCCAGACTGAATCTTTCTTCAAAAGATTTCTTAAAATTTGAGTTTTTTGAGACAAATTGCTAATAAAGGGACCTAAATAATTGATCATACCTAATATTCTTTGCAATTCTTTGACATTTTTTGGTGTGGGCATATTGACAATTGCTTTTACTTTCTCTTCATCAACCCTAGCACCATCTTTACTAAAAACATACCCTAAAAAACAGACTTCTGATACTAAAAATTTACATTTTGACTTATTGAACTTTAAATTGACTTCACGTGCTCGTTGCATGACTTTATGTACTCTCTCATTATGTACTGACTCGTTTGGTCCATATACCAAAATATCATCGATGAATATTAGAACTCCTTCTAAATCACCGAACAAATTCATCATGACTCTTTGAAAAATTTCAGACGATGCATTAATACCAAAAGGTAACCTTAGATATTTATATCTACCGAAAGGTGTTTGAAATGTACATAAATCAGAACTATATTCATCTAGTTTAAGCATCCAAAATCCTGAAAATGCATCTAAATGAGAAAAACAAACAGCTCCTGCTAGTTGAGATCTGATCTCATCTATTGACTTAAGTGGATAAATTTCTCTTATAATATTCTTATTCAAATTTCTAGGATCTAAACAAATTCGTAACTGACCCGTGCTTTTGACTGTTATCACTATACTGTTCACCCATTCTGTAGGTTTAAAAACCTTTTCAATGACCTGCATTTTCTCCATGCGATCCAATTCATCGCGCAGTTTGTTCAGTAAAGCGAAGGGTACTCTTCTCGGAGCATCCACGCATGGCACTGCTTCCGGTTTGAGTTTCAGGCGACAGACTTGAGGTAGACATCCAAGACCCTGAAATACATCATTGTATTGTGTAAGAATTTGTTCACTAAAATTTTGTTGAGACACAGAGAAAACTCTTTGAATTATACCTAATTTTTCACAAGTTGGTAGACCTAAAACATTCGGACAAACTAAATCTGCGACTATAAACACTATATTTACACTAATAGTGCTATTATTTAAAGATAAACTACATTTTACATTAACTTTACCCATAATGGGTATTGATATACCACCAAACCCACTAACGTTTATTTGACATTTCTCAAGTGACATTTGACTTTGACATTTCAAAGATTGAAAAGTTTTCTTTGACATAATATTAATATCAGCTCCTGAATCAATAATGCAATTAATTTGTGTATGACCAACTAAAATGTTTATGTTCCATGACTGTTTAGAATAGTATTTGTTTTCTTTTGACTCGACTGTATTGACCTGTTTACTATGTGTTGACTTTGCTGTAATAATTCTACAAGTGTTTGTTGTGTGAGATTCCTCAGACTTGTGTCTGTACTCATCATTAAGATATGAATCTCGACTAAGACTCTTTGACTTTTTTGACTTGACTCTGAATCTCTCAGACTGTTCAGTGTTTTCATCACTGAGATATGACATATGACAAGAGTCTTCATTGGATCTCTCAGACTTATCAGTCACCAGTCTTTTTTCATCACTGAGGCATTTTTTATTGGACCTCTCAGATATGACATTATCACCACTTTCATCACAGAAATATGACACAGGATATTTTTTATGACAAGATGAGTCTACATGAGATCTCTTAGACATTGACTGCGACTGGCCTATGTGCGACCTGACCGTTGATTGTAACTTATATAGTATAGGATCTGACTGTGTGTATGACAACCTGCTATGTCTGTAATGATTTTGATTGTGATGACTTTGTGACTCTAAATGACAATTATATTGACTAGACTTATGACTATGACTGAAGTTATGACAATTTAAAATTCCAACAAAATTATCTTGACTACCAGTTGAACTAAACGACTCTAAATGACTGACTTTTTTATTATTGGAGTAACAAAATTTTGCAAAATGACCATAAGAGTTACATGACCTGCATTTAGCTCCCTGCGCTGGACATTTGTAGCGGTGGTGTTGTCCACAGCGGCTACACGTCTTCGAGCGCTTCCCAGGACTGGGACTTGACTTTGACCTCCCTGCGCTGGATCGCTGCTGACTGACTGGTGAAGCTCGCCGTCGCTGACGCTCCGCTCGACCACGGCTCCTCCGACGCAGATGCATGACTTTTTCAGACTCTTCACTAGTGGACCTCTTGACAATTTGGTCTGCATCCTGCTGTGCGACGATGAGTGTCCTAGCTAGCTCTCGCATCCTCTGATATGTCAGATCAGGTTCCTGCAGCAGTCTCTGACGTACATGTGCTAAGTCCAAACTCAAGTTGGCGATAAAAATATCTCTGATAAGAGATTCTCTGAGCGTTCCAAATTCGCAATCTTGGCTCTTATTTTCGAGATCGGTTAAGAAATCCTCGATGCTTTCCGATTTCTGTTGACGTGTGGTAAAAAACATGTAACGATACATGGTAATATTTTTTCTAGGTTGAAAAAATTCGTCGAATTTGGCCTTGACGTCATGTAATGTGCTTTCTCCAATATTTATGTTGAATGTGTTGAAAATATTTAAGCATTTTTCACCAATGTGATGTAGTAAAATGGCGATCTTGCGTTTCTCACCGGACTTGTCCAAACCCGTTGCCAACAAGTATAATTCGAACTGTTGCCACCAGCGCTTCCAGGTTTCGTAATTGTTGTTTGTTGCATCTGACGATATTTTAAGCGCCTTCAAGCCATTGTTCATTGCAGTTCCGGTGTCATGGTTGCCACCGACGCCATCCGACTTTTGCATTTTTTAAATTTTCTTTCTTCGTATTGGGTTTTTTCACTCTTCTGACACCATGTATGATTGTCCCGTTGGTAAATATTAAAGACTTTAGATAATTAGACTGGTTCATTACACTTGTAGAATTATTACATTGGAATCGACATCTTCCAGGTCAGATCCTAAGTTACAATGACAAGACTATAGACTATATTCATAGACACTAATACATAGAGATGGTATTAGTTACTCGACTACAGAGTAGTGATGTATGATACAACAGGCATCAAATGGTCTCCAAAGCCTGGAGTACAGGTGAAGAGTAGGTAGCCCGTCAGGATGCATTTGGAGTGTGCACGGGAATTGTATGACTTAATTCCCCCATTTCCATTCCATCATCGGACACCCATCTTACGGGACGGGATAAATTTGCCAGCGGCGGTGTTTCCGTCTGAATACAATTTAATATCAGTAATAGTCAACTCAACCAAAAAAAAAAATCATTATACTTTATGCGCTAGTGCTGCACTCTGGTGGCAGAATATTGTAGTATTATCCCCTATCCACCACGCACGCACAGGGTGGATTGGTGAATAATATATAATTCTGAATTAAATTACCTAAGCTCTTCTATAATCCAGGTATCTTCACTTTCAGAAAATGCCAGTTGTTCCTGGAAGGACCTGAAGCTGATAAGTGCAACGAACAGTGCCTCGGATGTCGCAAGACTAACAAGAACATTTGTTTTGTGTGCCGCCATTACACATATCAGGGAAAATGCGTTGATCAGTGTCCATCTCATTCGTAAGTCGAAGCAGACTGTAGAACATAATTTTGTTTATACATTTTTGCCTTATCTCAAAAGAATAAAACATGCGACCCTTATAGGATCACTTCATTGTCCTTACGTCCATCCATCTCGATATATGCAACGATGTTAACAAATTATTAAAAGTCAATTTATTAAATTATTTTTAGTTAAGGGCCTTGCTCTCATTAGTAGCGAAAAATGGTCACTTTAGGCAGCTAATTTCTATTTAACGGCTTGGTTTTGAGATTTGAAAAAAATATATCTTGTCTATTGATTCATGTACAACATTTACTAAAGATGATTTTTTCGTAGGACTTTGCCTTTTGCCTTAAAAAAATATTTACCAAAACGCTATTTTTGGCTAATATTCGTTATTACTTCTAAACGGCATTGATGTGTGGAAATATTTTTACACTGGAAAATTCCTGGTTAGAGGTACTACAGATATGCCAAAGCGTATTTAAATCCATCAAAATTTGCCAAGAAAATGTCCTTATTTTGAAATACAGGTTTAGAGGTGCTCTGCGCGGGCGCGGGCGGCAGTCGTGCGTTAGCATTCAGACGGGAGGGTTGTGTCGTTCGCTGCTCTGCTCCGGCTATCGCCGACTACGCGTGTTTGCCTGTGTGAGTGCAAATATTTACGAGCGAATCGTGTCAATGTACGTTCATAGATTAGCTCGCAAATGAAAATTGTAGATGCGTCTGGTGGCGTAAGTATCTATCTACCTATACTCTTGTATTTATACCTATATATTACTGTATTTTTCTTTACGATTACTATTAGCTTTTCTATTTTTCTATTACAATTGAAGTTAAATAATTACGAATTGTTCCAGGAAATCTAGAAAGAAATCATTAGACCTGAAAAGCAATAATCCGACTACATCCGCTGATAATAATATAGAAGACTCTATTCAGGTAAGTAAACACTCGCACTTAGATTATAATTAATAGGTTTGTAATTGCCTATATACGTTATAGTAACCAATAGTTCGATAGTTTATATTGACAGTTGCATAAAAGTTCACATAAGTAATTTGTAAGGAGATTTAAAAATAAAAATCTTATTAGAAATTTACGTAACTTGAAAATGTGATTTTTTGTTTATGGTGATATAAACCAAAAATTAGAGCTCAATTAAGGGTTTTAGTGTAAAAACAGTTTTACAAAAGGTTTTGAGTTGATAGGACTTTTAGTTTTCGAGATATTAGCAAAAATGTGTAATAAAAACTTACTTAACTTCGATTATTTTAAATGATTCTTCCTGTAAATATTTTATTTCTATAAGTAATAGTTTAAAGTAGCCGAAGCCGATGGACACGAGTTGACGGGCTTGGAATGTCACAGTTATCAGTAAATTTTTTTAACGTCCTCCGTGGCGCAGCGGTCAACATGCCTGCCTGCGATGTGGAGGCCCCGGGTTCGATTCCCGGCCAGGTCATAATGGCAAACGATCTTTTCCTGATTGGCCTGGGTCTTGGATGTTTATCTATATATGTATCCATTATAAATATAGTATCGTTGAGTTAGTATCCCATAACACAAGTCTCGAACTTACTTTGGGGCTAGCTCTATCTGTGTGATTTATGCGTATATATTTATTTATTTTCTGTTTTTCACAAATAATATTGTAATAACATTTTTCGACTTACAGATGGAAAGATATATAACTCTTCGCTCTTTATATACGGGTATTGGTCGTCTAGTGTACGCAACCTCTAGTCTTTCTATTAATTCCTTGACAAAAATGTCTAACAATGTTGCTAGAGTTAATTAAAATGTATGTTATATCTTTTTTTAGCTCAAAATATCACCAAAACCTCAACAAATCTCAAGCTGTTTCATCGAAGGGCGACGCATAGTTAATATTGCTTACTTTTATTCAAAAGTAAAGAAAATTGCCAAGCACGTAGAATTTATAGACTGTGGTTTAGCATCTATGGATATTGTTGGAGAACGACAAGTGGGACTACATTCCCTATTTATTTTTAAATGCCGTATGTGTATGGAAACATTTTGCATATCCTACAGAAATCAATATCAGCTGTGCAGTTGTAGGAACAATAGAAATAGACTGTGGCCGTTCTCAACTGCAAGAACTTTCTGCAGCTTTAGATTTGCCTATAATCTCGCATGTAATTTATCGGATCGAAGAATTAAAATTTACAGATTTTAAAATAACTCGTGTTTTATTTGAAACCTCATTACGACGGAGTACATTCAATCCGATATCACTGACATAGTATAAATAAGGTACTATGTCGTCATGAAAAACGGCCGAAACTACGCGCTTTGTATTCTCATGGCATCTATATAAAGCACGGTTAGCGCAGTGGTTAAGCTATTGACTGCTGCGCTGCGTGTCGCGGGTTCGATTCCCGCGAATATTTAGAACATGTCCTACAAGTAGTTGTCCCGGGTCTGGCTGTTTGTGTCTGTGAATTTATATGTTTGTAAACGCACCCACGATAAGAGTAATTCCTAGTGTGAGGCACGTTTTTTTTAAATAAAAATATCACAAAGTGCCTAGTGCGAGTTTGTTTTCCGTTAACGCGATGAACTCGTTTATGTTATTCGCACTAGTAATACCACTAGTAATTAATTCAAGGACACTTGCAAAAACATGATGCCGTTACGGTCTTACTATACAGTATTTTAAGAAAACCCTGTCCGACCCGTGAAGGTGTTGTTAGGTATCGATAACTGATTCTACTAATGGATACAAAACCGGGCTAAACTTAAAAAAAAATCCCCCTAAAAAAATTAATATTATTTCGCAAAAAAGAGGTAACTTAATAAATGTGCGTTAAGCACCCTTGCGCGGGCGGCGGGCGGCAGGGCACGCGGCACGTGGTCGCTTTGCTATTCGCTCATAAGAATACCGGTGTTGTCACTTTTTTAAAAGTTACCTACTAAATTACGGGGAAGTTGGAATTAATTCGCGGGAAAAAAAAGATTATTTCAAAATTCATTTGTATTGGTACTATGATGATCACGTAAAATTTTATATTATACAGGGTGTAAGGAGAACGCTTCCGAAGCCAGAACGTAGATTATATACAACCTAAATGCAAACGGATACCAATCACCTTTCGCTTTAAATTGATTATTTTCAAGACTTCATATTTCGTAAACAAGCATTGGATAGCGTATGAAACGTGAGGTCACTGACACGCAAGGCGACGTCGCACTACCGCGCCCGTGCTTATCAGCCGCCGAAAAGAGCCGATTTATACGCAATTTACAAACATCACTTTCAAAATCGCAATTGTAGTCCATTGTAAAAATCTGACAGAGGCATTTTACGTACCTGTCTAAATCCTTTGCGACCTTATGAGGTTTGGCTCGAACTGAGTTCCATTCATTTCAATACAAAGCCGGGCCCGTCGCTGTGTCGATTCGTGAACACGAGGCATTAGTGTTGGATCCTCAACACATTCTTCACGTAGTTTATTAAAAACACTCACTATTCTGCCCCGCATTTCATCAGCACTGTCACATTCCCGATCAAACACTCTTTCTTTCACATACCCCCATAAAAAGAAGTCCAACGGCGTTAAGTCGGGTGAGCGAGCCGGCCAGGCGTGCGGCCCCAGCCTTCCGATCCAGCAGTCATTAAAAAGCTCAGTGAGACGCTCGCGGACGGGACGCGTAACATGCGGTGGAGCGCCATCGTGCTGGAACCATGCTCGACGAAATTCAGCCACAGACACATTGTCTAGCATATCATTAAAGTGTCCATTTATAAAATTAAGATATGCTGATCCATTGAGGCGCTGCGGTAGAAACACTGGTCCTAGAATTCGTCCATTAAAAATACCAGCCCATACGTTGACGGACCATCTGGTCTGATGGCCAGTTTCTTGAGTGGCGCACGGGTTCACGTCTGACCATACATGGGCATTCCTCCTGTTCCACATCCCGTTTCTCGTGAATGTGGACTCGTCCGTCCAGATAATGTGCTCAATGAAGCCAGGCGCACGTTGTTGTTGATCTAGTAGCCAACGACAGTACGCACGACGACGAACGTGATCATTGGGCAACAAAGCTTGTACTTTGTGTATTTTGTAGGGCCGCATTCTGTTCCGGCGCAAAACTTTATGAACTGTCCAGTGAGAGACTGTTGGTACACCCCGGCGCCGCAATAATTTCGCCGCACTTCGTGTACCCAGGCGTGGATTTTGGCGAATCACATTTAAAATACGCTCCTCAGTCTGAACATTCACTTGTTGTCCACCACCTGCCGCCATCGGAGCAATCGGTCGATTTTCTAAGACTCGCTGAAAAGCTGCAGTTATCATGCGAGAATCAGATGGATGCCGGACGTTCGGAAATCTGTTTCGGTAAATTCTCAACGCTAGAGAAGCATTGCCAAGGGCTTCTCCTAAACACATCAACATGTTGCCGTATTCACGAGCACTGTACACGTAAGCCTCAGGCATTGTTTAAAACAACAAAAAGTTATAACTAAAAAGAATAAAACAGCACTAAAAACGTAACAATAACTAAACACAAATTTAAAACTAACAAAACAATAATTAAATAATCTGTTAAAAACGTAGGTAACGCACAAGCTCACGAACCGAACAATGTTAGATTACTATTATTTACTAAAGAAGCAAACGCTTTGGGGACGTCCCCGTAGGCAAAAGCGGTGTGTTTACAGAGGCGAAAATGCTAAAAGAATAATTAAATAATTACGAGATCAGAAATCAATTCATTTTAATTGTTAGGAAATTGTACTTATGCTTTATTACAAACTGTTTTCATTTTCTAACTTTTAAATAAGATTTAACTGGTTTCTTAGATTCAATTAATTTAATTATTCACTTTATTGATTAGGTTTACTTACTAAATGAAGGATCCAGTTCTTGCAATAAACGAGCACGCATCGTGTGACTTTAATTACATTATTATAAAGTTCAAATTCAATTGATTCACGGGCGCAACTGTAAATGCGATGAAAATTTTTTAGTCAATTACAGCTGATGTCAGCGATCTTTTACTTTATTTCATTTACTATCGATTATCGACATAATACAAAACTGTTATTAAATTCACGACATGTCCATCAATTTAAAACTGTTGACGCCTCTGTAATGTTTATTTTTCTTTATTTTAGCGGCGCTTTACAAAGGATTTTTATGGCCTTACAGCCACGACACTGTAGGTATCTAAGTACCTTCGATATGGGCCTCAAGGTTAAGCAAAGTAAACTGGATTTTTCTGATTTGTAAATTTGAACATTCAGATCCTTGAAATTGTAACCCTGTTAAAGGGGAAAATCATTACGATCCTTGCACGAATGGAACTCGTAAGCAGATATCCCACAACTAGGTAGAAGTGAACTGAAAAGACATTTGCTTCAAGCGATCGAGTGAAGGTTAGTAGTTTAGGAAGATTGGTGTACAATAAAGAATAAATAAATAAAATAGTCAGCCGGCGCATCGCACGTCGCGCGACGCGCGCTTCGGTTTCAGCCGTGAAACTGTCGCGATGTCGGTGACCGCACGCGGTCTTTGAACCCGAGCTTATGCGCGAAAGTCAGCTGATATTATTTACGAATGCATTGCTTGTTAGAGTTGTAAAGAAAAAAAAAATGTTTAATCGCAAATAATGGTTTCATTTAACTCATTTAACTGTTCCCACAGCATAGTATACGAAAAATGCTTAAGTAAAATTGTTAAAAAAAATCCTCATTTTTTGATGGTATCGTATCGAGAATCACTAGCCTTATCACCTGTCTTCGTTTTCGGAAGCGTTTCCCTGACACCCTGTATTTGGTCATGTGTTTACCTAACCTTTATTATCCTTATGGGTCGGACAGGGTTTTCTTAACATACTGTAGATACTCATATACTGAAAAGTAGTGAAAAAAAAAATCAAATATGTTGAATCGATAGATATATTACCATCTACCATTAATTTTTATATTAATGTTATGATATGTTATAATGTGTGGGTACTTGTTTTACAAATGTCTGTCAGTCTGCGATCGGCCATTAAACTGTGTAACGAGCACTCCTTGATTTTATTCAAACATTGATCAAGAATACTACAAATATATTATAGTACGATATTACCATTTATCAATACAAAATATACATTTATCGGTCTTGCATCCATACCCCCGTCTGAAATCGTAGGCACAAATCGCGACCTACACGCGGCTTGTCTGCATCTCTGGATATTCTTTGATTATCGTTTTAGTTTAGCGCGCCACCGCGCGCATTTTACGAATTCGGGAGTACGGCGTTTAGCTCCGCCCACATGCACAAGGTCATTGAGGCTACTATACACCTTAATGGACAGGTACAAACAAGCGCAGTGGATCTGTGTCAGTCGCGTTGTACTGAGCAATAACTTCTTCATTTTTGTGTTTATTTTTTTCTTGCGTCATGTTTATCGCAAATAAACGCATTATAAATGCCATCTTTGAAATTGTTGTAGAAGACCTAACTTCAGGGTGTCTCACTGTACGTTTACCGTCGCGGTATCTACTCAAGATGTTTTTCCTGTGATATTGTATCATTGTCAATATCACAGAAATATTTATTTCCCTTACAATAAGGTTGCTGTTGGGTCGAGATTAAGGTAAAATAAATGGCAAAGGAATGTAATAATAATAATATATTTATTTGCCTAAAACACGGTATAAAAGGTCTTACATACAAAAATGAGATCATACATGTTTAGCTTAGAAATAAAGCATGCAAAATTGTTTAGCACGACCAAGTGCAAGCGTTGCATGTTGTCATCGTTAGTGTTCTAAGTAGTTCTTAATACTATAGAAATTATAATCATTCAACTACTTATACAATTTAATTTAAATACTGTCAAATTTAAGTCTTTCAGTGTCTTTGGTAAATTATTATATACATGTACACACATAGCTACACAGTTTTTATTATATTTAGTACACCTAGACAGTTCGTCAAGTACAAGTTTATATTGGTCACGCCGACCTCGTGAACATACCTCTTCTGCTGTTTTAAATAAAATTGTAGATATTTCCTTGAAAGTTTTCGTTTTCTTTTGCAGAATCCTTCTCCCTGATAACCAGTATTGTGTCACGGAGGAGGAATGTTTGGAGCTAGGCCGATGGGTGTTTAATAATACTTGTGTCTCTGATTGTCCTATGGACTATAGGGTGAACAATGAGACACATCCCATCACTTGTGAACCGTGCACTCATTGCGAAATTGTAAGTAAATTCTGCAATCTTCAAAAAGGTTATTAGCAGAAAATGCACTGTAACGCAAAGCTAGAGCTTGAAAGACTTTGATAAACTGATACCTCATTGAAATGATTAATCCAACAGCTATTATCATTATCTGCCTTTTCCGAAAAAACTTTAGGATAAACTTCAAAGTTGACGTCATAATTCTGACTTTATGCCATTTTTTTAAATATAACCAACCTGATGGAGATTTAATAAAAAATATATGCTCATTATTTACAGACATGTGGCAGTTTAAAAATTCAGTCTCTGAGCTCTATTCAAGATGCAGAAAGATGCGTTTACGTAAACGGATCTTTGATTATACACGTCAGAGCAATACCAGGAGCAATGGCTGATTTAAGAACATACCTCGGTCATATCCAAGAAGTTTCCCAATACATAGTTATTGAAGGCACCGATATAACATCACTAGAATTTCTGTCCTCACTACGAGTCATTAAAGGCGAGAAGTTGAAAGATGATAAATACATTTTGGATATCAATAACAATATCAATCTTCAAACGTTATTCACTCCAGCCGTCACAGAGACTCTCAAAATGAAGAACGGCACAGCAAGATTTGACCATAATCCAGTACTGTGTTCGTCCAGAATTGAAGAAGTGAAAAGACGGCTCCCGATTGAGCCCTCCATTATAGATTATCCAATAGGCTCCAATGGCTATAGCGGAACATGTAAAGAGGTACTTTTCGACTTTACAATAAGAGCGTCTAATGAATCCTCGGTATTGATCAAGTTTTCACCAGTTCTTAATCACAATATACACTACTCTGCCTTGTATGTGCGTTTACCGCCTGGAGTTCATACAACAGAGGTTCCTGAAACTTGTAGCGAGTTCGAATGGCATGCTGTTGATGTCCCAGCAGTATTTGATAAGGGTTTTGGTGTGGTGGAATTGAATGCATTACAGCCAGCGTCATCATACGCTCTCTGTATCGAAACATATGATCCTGAGAATAACCGGTTGGAAAGAAGCAATATATTCAACTTCACAACGTCTGTAGGAATTCCTGAGCCGCCATTCATTGTGGAGCTAGTTGCCGCAGCATCCGATGTCGTTGTGGTACGATGGGTCGAACACAAAGATTATATTCTGCACATCGATTACTACGAACTGGATGTGGCCTTGATTGAAAAGGATTCAAGGAAATCTAATACGGTAGACTATTGTAATATGAAAGAAGATTTACTAGATGTTGATTACACTCGTCATGCTTTAGTAAGAAGGCCTCCTCCAGAATATAACAGAGGCTGTGAATCAATGTGTGGCATACTAGCGTCTGTTACTCCTGGGGCTATGGTGGAGGATAACTTCGATGTCTGCGATGACATTCAATTCGGTTGCGATAATGAAGAAAGTGTAATTTTAAGGAATTCAAGCTTTGGCAACTATGTGCGAACTTTAGTTTTGTTAAATATTACCAGCCCAAGAAACGATTTCCAAGTTGGTGGTCTGGCACCTTTTAGTGACTATAAGTTTAGATTAAGAGCTTGTTCTGGTGGCCTTTGTAGTAGATTAGCAAAGGGTGTCGTAAGAACTTTCAGTTTAAAAAATGCCGACATACCTACTATCACTTACTTGTACGCGAACCAATTTGGGCATATCTTTGTGAAGTGGAACCCGCCAAATGTTACAAATGGTCCTATATTGTCTTATTCTGTCGAAGTATTGCCTAGAATTAATATAAATAATCTGATGCCCCAATCATGGTGCGTTCTAGCTGATGAAACAAGGATGTTCATACAATCTGTGATAGTACCCAAATATTTAGTTAGAGTGTGTGTTAAGACACTCGCTTCCAGTAACTCTTGTAGTGATTGGATAAAAATCACCAGCGTAACTGAGTCGAAGACGATTTTGTTGTGGGCTGGTATGACTTGTGGAATTTTAATATACATTGCATCGTGCATAGTAGGTTGGTTTAAGAGGACACCGAGCGATCGCAGCGATGTAGTGCCATTAGTTGATAGTTCATCTTCGTCGCATCTCGAGACCGAACCGCCGGCCTTGATGCTATCAGATTTCGTGCCATTTCATACCATATCTTTAGATTAACGATATATTGTGATACTACTGTAACAATTTATGGAAAAATATAAGTCAAATATCATTATCATACGTGGAATACATCTAACAGTAACGAGTTTTGACTTAATAATTTGTTTTTTTACATTTTAGACTGAATTTTGGTAAGGTAAATTTAATTTAACAGGACGCGACACCAGTAAATGGGTTTGCTAAAATGTTAATTTTATTTTTATGCTGATGCTTATAATAAATTTTAATTATAATTGGTTCATGTTATGTACGAAACACTCGCGTCACATTACAGAGCCTTCATGAAAGTTATTATTATTATGAAAGCTTTACCTAGATACCTACCTATTTTGTGTAAAATGTAATTTTTTTATGAACGCTGTTATTATAGAAATTAATTGAGATTAAAAATATGAAAGTGTTTTTCCTGTTCTTTTTCAACGGTTATCAAAACAAGTTAGTTGAAGAGTTGTCTATAAAAATAGTCTTATAGTATTCTATTTTTATTTATGGCAAGTGAAGCCGAAGTCTACTATTCTACCAATATCAAAAGTGGATTGGAGAAGCAAGAGTGTACATAAACAATAATAATAATAATAAAAACAAAAAATTACGATGTTATATTGGACCTTTTTATATCTTGTGAGGTTATTGGAGGAGTGAAACAAACAAAAAAGCGTCTTATTATAAGACGCTTCTTTGTTTGTTTCTATAAGACTCTTATAGTAAGTAATGTACTATTTTACGAATCCATTATTTTGTCTGTCTACATTATATAAAGTAAAATTAAACCATTTCTAAACTTAAAAGGACATTACTTGGATTCTCCGAAATTATCTAACGTTATCTAAACTTTTTCACTTACAAAGTTTCTTTCCTTTTTTCTTTTATAATTGAATTTGTTGCCAGCTATAACTAAGTTTTTGTGATAATCTAA
This sequence comes from Sesamia inferens, assembly GCA_037179545.1. Taxonomy (NCBI): domain Eukaryota; kingdom Metazoa; phylum Arthropoda; class Insecta; order Lepidoptera; family Noctuidae; genus Sesamia; species Sesamia inferens. The sequence continues at coordinate 7,134,745 of CM073929.1, read as the reverse complement.
GTGTTGGAGGGACTGGACATACACATCTTTCCCAACTATATTGTGGTCAGCATTTAGTCAACTGACAGCCTGTAGGCCTAGTATGAGTTTTCATTACGAGACTAGATCGTCGATATCGAGCGCGTTTGACTCATCGGTTGGCCCGCTTCAAGGTGATAAGAACTCTCAACCAATGAGAGCGCGCGATTATTTTGCATAGAGCAGCTACCTATCTGACCTCCATAACTCAGTAACTAGCAAATACAATGGGTTTTCTTAGTAAAGACTGGTTGTCAAATTTCGGGCGTCTGGCGATCTGTTACGATTGTTACCAGTCCACAAATGACAGTGTTCGAGGCCCGGAACTCATGACATGACATACAGGCCGGCTATAATTTAGCACGGATTCTATTCCAACACTCAAGTGAATTAAGAATAATATGTCAAATATTTGATTACGATTTCTGTTTAGAAAAAGTCAGTGCTAGTTTTGAGACAGGAGAAATTTATTCTAGCTGTTTACCCCCTTTTTTGTTCTGGATGAGAAATCATCAAATAACCTCTCCCGCTCGGGGCGAAACGGAAGGGCGTGTGAGAGTTTCTTTATTAACCAACCCGCTACCAGAAGGCATCGGTTTTCGTGGACCCCGTCATGATGTACTGATATTTCCTTGAGGCGCCCGTGAAACACAACGTGTCGTCGACCCAGGCCTGGTCCTTACCGGGCCGGGAGTTCGATTTTAAGTCGAAAATATTATGTCAATACATAAAGTTAAATGAATCTTATCAATGTTTTATTTAGTCATCCATATTCATCCACAAAACTCAGTGGGCTTGGTCTCTCTCAGTTTAGTCAGGTATTTTTAAGTCTCATGTAATGAGAGGACCTATTGCTACCTATCGAGCAGAAATTGAGTCTTCGGACGGTTGCTGAGAAATACATGTTTGGTTGTCACGGTACATGGTACGTATGTGTGGAAGAATGAATAAAATAGTATTAATATGGATGACTATAGTGACTATAGTCGTCTATGAAGAAAAAGAAGATAAAAACAACGATAGACTAATGGAAAAACATGGGAATAGGAGACGTGCTGTGCTGATGGTAAGCAAATAATAAATCTGGACTTAAAACAAACAACAACAATACTGGACAATACAGAGAACAGGTGTTTAAGGCTCAGAAACGCTGCATAAGAGCTATGTGTAGTCTTAAAATGACAGACAGTTGTGTGCCTGGGTTTAAGTCTCTGAAAATTTTAACTTTTCCATCACTGTACATTTTGGAATTAGCTGTTTTCGTAAAACTGAATAAGCATGAGTTTATAATAGTGTCAGAAACTAGGAAAATACCTATAAGAAGCCAATATAAGAATTTATTAAAAATTGACGGATGCAATATTGCATTGTTTAAAAAAGTATTTTTGGCATGGCTTCAATTGTTTTTAACAAGATTCCCAGTGAAATTAAAAATTACCCAATGATAACTTTTAAAAAGGAACTTACAGCTCTTTTATTAGACAAATGTTATTACTCTGTAAATGATTTTTTAAATGACTCCTCTCTTCCCAAATAAATATAAAATGTTAATAATAATAATGATAGACAATATAATAATTTAATTTTAATGTAACTATTCAAAATTTGCATGCCTATTTTAAGGTAGATGGTATAAGGGTCTGACATTATGTAAACATCATTATTCTGTATACCTACTTTCTGTGCAAATAAATATAATTGAATTGAATTGAATTGGATTGTTTTGGAAGCGTTTAATTCGTATCAGTGGTTAGGAAAAAGAGTGGGACCTCTACGAAACTTCGTTTTAAAGGACTGCGTGGCCGCACAGTTCTCCACATTTCGACCGGGTGATCAAGGTTAAAACTTTATAACTTTATTAGACCTACGAATTTGTGGCTTGTTAGTGTTTTACAAATTCCTTCATAATGTAGACGAATACAACTCTGTGGCCGAGTAGTCGAAACGAACTTCACTGGAATGTTATTGATACTGCACATTTGCATATAATATATTCTCCTGTCCGAAAAGCGACCGCCGCCGAGGGACGGCGATTAACTTTGTATATAAATATGTTTTTCTTTTATAAACACAAACACTGGACCTGTAGGGTAATAGCGTAATGCATTATCAGTAGCACTGATTATCATTATGACGGTTATTCAACATTAACTGCGTTATTTACTTTGTGTGGCACCGGTCGAAGTGGATGCACTTGGGGAGGCCTGTGTCCAGCTGTGGACGTGTTTCGGTGGAAATGATGACTTACATGTAGTAGGTCGTAAGTTCGAACTCCATTAGGAGCTTTACTTAGTGTAAATTATTTCATCACCACCTCTCTCAACACGGTGAAGGAAAACATCGTGAGACAACCGGCATGTCCTAGAGCCAAAAACTTCGAAGACTGTGGGGGCTGCTAACCCTCGTTAGGCCAGGGTCATAGATTACGGCCCCTCCTCTCACCGAGAGGAGGCCTGTGCCCAGCTGTGGGACGATGAAAAGGTTGATGATGATGTATGTATGATCATGATCAAAACAACTAGCTGTGGCTAGGTTTCATCCGCATAAGTTTTGATTGCGTGGGAATATCTGGATAAAAGTATCCTATATGTAAATCCTGGATATCCAGCGACTTGCGCGTACAGTATAATAACGCATTCAGGGTGCTCTTGGGGTTGCCGTGGCGTTGTAGCGCGTCAGGAATGTTCGCGGAGGCGAGGGTCGACGGGTTCGCCGCGATCATGCGGAAACGTTGTGCTTCGATGATGGCGCGATTGCGCTCCTCCTCCAATGGCATCCTGAATGTGTTTTCGGATCGGTGGGACTCGCCCCTCTTACGCAGGTGGATGGGAGTCCAGACCCACTTTAGTTAATTTATTACTAACATTAGGCTAATCTCTACTTGTACTAACATTATATGGATATTTATGTTTTATTTAATCCGAAATAAAATTTTTGAATTTGAATATGTGTGCAAAATTTTATTCAAATCCGTTCAGTAATTTTGCGTAAAAAAGTCACGGACATAACCATACAAACTTTTACGTTTACAGATGGATTAGCAGTATCCTTCAAAATAATTCAAGTTGAGATTGTTCGTGTGTAATACACAATTAGGGTGACACAATTTCTTGTAAGTTTCTTGAGCGAGAAAATCGTTGACAGCTAGTCGATTGCTCGTCGGTGCGGCGGAGGGGGAGGTGCTCAAATCAAATACCACACAGCCACTGATTATTAAAGTTATTACAGAACTCGACTCCCTTTATATACTCTGTATCTGTATTTGATCGTATATCGGCCAGGTGACACCGGATAATGGAACTTTTGAATCGATAACCTTTTAAGATTTTTGCTCCATTAGTACGGCAAGTTGCGAAATCCATACATAGGTCGGGCTTCGTGCCAATATTCGGTGAGATCGTTTGCATAATAATCCTAAATACCGTTTACCGTAGCTTATGTAACCTCCTCTAAGGATTACAATATGGAAATGTTTTGTGTCGCACTGCCGCGGTGTAGATTTCAGACTGGTGGCGTTATAAAAAAGAAGAATAGTACAAGAAAATAGGTTCATCATAGAAAATGTACAGATTCATCATTCTCTTTTGCTCTTTCCGAATATATTTGGGGTCGGCTCAACAAGTTTTATTCTTTCATAGGTATAGTAAGGGACTAGACAATCGAACGTATCAATAAAGTCGTTTAGGTATCCGCCGTTGGCGTCCGTAAAGAAATCAGATAGAAAGAAAATACAAATTTGCGACAAACCTAACGTATAAATACAACCTAAACACAAAATTGGTTCTTTGATCTTTCTGCATTTTTATTGCCATTCTTAATACTGTTCATATGATAGTTTTCTGATTCCTCCGCATCACATGTGCATGTCATTACAGCTAGCAGTGCGAATCTGCACCATCGCGCAGTGAAAACTCAGGTGAACTGATCGTGAAGTGAGCTGTCATTCTTATTGATTCTAAGTATTGACACTATTAACAGTTCGACTCTAAGCCCACTTCACTTAACTTTTCACAATCGGTTGTTCCATGTAATGTCTCGGACCTAATTAATGTATAACGGCATGTGACTGGTTAATTTTTCTCTCGGTGGTAGGCCATAACATCGGCCGCCGGCAGACGTTACCACCCACCAGACAAAGCCTTGCCGCCAAGCGATTTGTCGTGTTCCGATGTCTGGTGAAGCCGTACAGAGGACGGGTCTGAGCAGTTGTGTTGCGATGTGTGCCGGGTACGATGCGCCAAATGTTGTTGTGTTGGGAGTTTGGTCGTGGAGGGTCTTCAGATCAATCTCCCTTCGGCGCAGCATCGTTGGTCGTGTTGTTGGGTTTAACATTGCATCACCTCGCTCAACTGCCGTCTTCCTTCCTATTCGCTCAGTTTTTCTGAGTGAATAGGCTCTTAATAAACTAGCGCGCTTTACCATCAACGATCGCATCACTGCTTACCATCAGGCGGGATTGCGGTCAAGCGCTAGTTTATAATTACTAAAAAAAAAAAAAAAAATTTTGAATATTGTGATCTGTTTTGTATCAGTATCAATTGTCCGTGAATTACTCACTATTTTTTGAATTCGATTAATCGATCGATATTCGGATAAATTATGGCTTTTTATTAAGAGCGGATAGCACCCGATTGGAGTTGCGTTTGCCAAAGCGAGCGGCCGCTAGCGTGGGCATTCTTTGCTCAAGCTTCGATCAAGCGTGTTGGTCATTCTTAAACCCAGTGGCTCTGTTTGAATCTGTTTTAATCTGAGATTATCATTGTAATCCATTAATATTTAATTGACCTATGTGTCTGGATAATTAAAATTATAAGAATCGATCATCACATTATAGTTGTTGACACTCGAGTTGTATTCGAATTTGACTGCGCTGGCAGGAATAGCTTGGCAGGAAGTGTCGGCTACTTAAATAACAACACTTCTGTTCTTTGTTTCTTTCTTCTTTTATTTCTTGCTTCCTTTTTATAATACTGCTGGATTCCGAATGCCAAACCACCAGTGGAGATGATCTGACTGTAACTCGTCGTCGATCACAGGTTGGGTGATCTGACAGCGCATCCCCCGGTGTACAACGATGTCCAGCATGTCCGGCATGCTCGTCTGGACGTTAGGATAGTGCGTTGGAGTCACTGGGCCAGACACCGAGTACCCGAAAGCTTCCGCGTCCGCGACAAGTCGTCTGCCGCCCGTGTTTGCCAGCGTCGAGTTCCACGCCGGGTGATTACAGTTCAGACCGCCCGCGAGGACAGTAGCACGCGGCGAGCCGTAAAGTAGGCCCCTCAGCTCAACCATGTCTATGGGAATCCGGGGCGGCTTATAGCACGCGTACATGTCAATGTCCCCGCTGGCCACATGTTGCAGTTGACACCCAGCGCTTAGAAGGTGCCGAGCGATGGCACGGGGAGCTCTTGATCCTTCGCCTCACCAGCACCGCCAAATCACGGTAACGGGAGTGGGCAGCCGACCGTTCGTCTTTCCGATACCCTGGGAAGATCTGATCTGATCTTATCTTCTGGTCCCTGGAGAGTCTCGCTTATCAGCACCACGTCAATGTCTTGTTCCCGAAGGAGGTGGCGGAGCGGAGCGACCTCAACCCTGAGGCCGCGGGCGTTCCAGTGGACCACCCTCAGTGGCCTAGCCACGGTAAAGCTTGAGAAGCGCGGATAGACCATCGAGGATGACCGTCTCTACGTCCTGTCCGTGCCTTATTGCTCTAATAAGCTCCATCAGCAGCTTGATGGCTCAGGTCGTGATTTCGTTTTTCTCGGGATGGTTGTCTGTTTTTGTTCTAGTTATAGCGCCGGGGGTGCCGCAGCTTACTTTTGGAGCCTTACGCTGCATTGCTTCTGCATCTTGCCGCGGCACTGTGCCAGTTCTGACGTAGGTTTAGTTTTATTAACGACCTGCGCCCTGTTTAAGGCAAGGGCGGCCGCAGTGATGTCTTGTTCAGTCGCTAGGGGCATGGGTTTCTTACCTCTCTTGCCCCCGCGTCTGTTTTTCCTCCGCCCAGAGGTGGAGGCTAGGGCCTTCTCTGAGGGCCCATTGGCCACCGCCATAAGGGTTGGGGCGTCCTTCTCCTTTTCTACTATTTGCGGCCTCTCTGTGGCCGCTCTGGCCTGGCGCGCGGTGGTGGTAATGGCGGCGGTCCCCGCTCGCCTGCTTTTCAATTCCTTTTTGAATACGGGGCAATTCGTGTTGCACGCAGGATGCGGCCCTCCGCAATTGGCACAGATGGCGGGCAATCACGCGCCGCGTGCGCGCCTCTGCATCTTACACAGGCGAGCTGTCGGTGGCACATGTGCGAGCTGTGACGAAATCGCTGGCACCTGTGGCACTGAGAGGGCCCTCGTTTCCCACGCCAGGCCTCGATTTTGATACCATGCATGTATGTACATAAACATCGTGGTGTCAAATATGGCCCGAACGTCTAGTGTCGTCAGGATCGCGTGGAAGACACAGCCGGGTGTTTCCTGTGCGCCCTTGATGTGGCGCACGCACTCCGGCTGGTATCCCAGCGTCCGGAGCTCCTTCTCTATTTTCTTCGGGTCGGTATCAGCTGGCAGCCCCCTTATGGCCACCTTGTCCGCCGGCAGGGAGTAGGCGAACCAAGAGAGACCCTCATCCCTCACCAAGCACGTCAGGTACCTTTGGACCAGCCTGTACTCGTCCTTGGTATCCCTCGGTATCCTCTTCCCCGTGGGGACGAGCGTTAGGAAGCCGGCCCAGTTTGGCACCGAGGCCCCGGAAATGGGTCGCCCAGTTCGGCAACTTCTCCTCTACCAGCGGAGGATATCTGCGAAGGTGGGAGACGCAGGTGTGCGCGTGCCGCGGACGCGTTCGTGCTGTGGCCGCGGTGGGTCTAGGCAGTAGCGTTTTGCCTCTTCTTTGCCGGCGGCGGAGTCGTCTGTGCTCCTCCGATGCCGTTGCGGTCTGGCCCCGAGGATGAACTCATGTCCGAAGCCGAGCACCGGCGTCGGAGAGGCCGGTAATAGACTCGGCTGGCCTACTGGATATCCTTCGGTGGGCCGCCGTCCGGAATACGGGGATGAGTCTCGCGAACCGCGAGCGCATCGGTACCGCGTGCTGTCGGCTCGACGACGGCGTCAGCGCAATGCGCACTGGCACCGATGACGTCGGTGGGCCGGTGGTCGGTACGGCACTGGTTCCCCCCCTTTCTTCTCGTAGTCTCTCGGGCGGTTGGACCGCCCGGCGTCGGAGCGGACACTGCGCCGCCTATGTTAGGCAGCGACAGTGCCCGATCCATCGTCGAACGGGTCTCTTCGAACCCGGTGTCGCGGCCAAGGGAGCCGAGTGGTCGAGGTTTCTTCTACATTGCGTCGGCTTTCCTCACACACTTATTGTCACACACAGCACACAGCGTTAGAGTCTAATTCCATTTTGGTTCAAACAAAACACTCACTAACATAGTCATAGTCAATTAAAACAATTAAAAACCAACACAGACGAATAACCTGTTTTTTTTTTTTATGGCATCTCGTAGTTGACCTTGAGAGGTCGTGACTACTTAACCGGACTATCCTGTGGCTGCCTTAAGTGAATTTAAAGCCTCCAGCCAGGGCTACTATTAAAAGCTAAGCGACTACACGCTAAGGGCACCCCTTGTGGGGTACGAACCTCGGCTTAGGGTGTCGCTGGAGAGAACAGCAAGGAACGGCTGGATCGAATTATTTTATTTTTATTTCGGTTTGATGACCACGGCGTTTCCTAGTACTAGCTCTGAGAAGAAACGGCCGAAACAAACTCAGAGGTCATAGTCGGGAGTTTATATTTACTGGCTCAGCTGCGGCGCGGGCTGGCCTTCATCGGAAGGGGCGGGGAGGGCGATTACTACGTTGAACGCGTCGCGATGGACCTCGGCGGCGAGGTCGGTAGGTCGGTTTTTTGTATTTTGTGCTAGTGGCCCTATTGGCCTCTTGGAGGAGGGTTATGGGGTCATCAGGGTCTGTGAGAGCGTGCCTAGGTCGGCGAAGCTTACTTATTTTGGAGGGGATGTACTTTGCTGCCGCGACAACCAGAGGGTTGTGATGTTTAGCGGCTGTGTCAAAGAAACGCTTGGAAAGGCGTTTCATGTACTGCTGGATAGTGGGGATTTTGAGATCTAGATGGAGGATCTCATTTCGGACGAACCAAGGGGCGTTTGTTGCTCTACGAAGAAAGCGGTTTTGGAGTGTCTGCATCTTATGGATATGACTGGGCTCGGTGTGTGCGAAGACTACACAGGCGTATGTCATGATGGGGCGTATGCAGGCTGTGTACAGGCGCATTTTGCATCTGAGGGACAGCTTGCTGCGTGGGTTGAGGAGAGAGTGGAGTTGATAGAGTGCGTAGGCGGCGCGCGAGCGTACCGTCCTTATGTGCTCTCCGAAGGTGAGGTGTTCGTCTAGGATGACTCCTAGGTATTTGGCTCGCTTTTCCCAAGGGATCGGCTTGTCAGACATGGTGATTGGTCGGGGGAGGGTGGGTTTGCTGCGCGGTTTGGAGTGGAGGACCGCTTGGCTTTTATCGGGATTAACTTCTATTCTCCATTTTTTAAACCAGTCAGCAAGTGCGTTGACAGCGGTTTGGAGATTTAGTTTGATTTGATTGGGGCTGGTTCCTGAACAGTAAATGGCTGTGTCGTCTGCGAAGAGAGCGAGGTGGGCCTTTTTACTTTTGGGGGCGAATAACCTGTGGAGCGACCCCTTTTTTATAGACACTGAACCAATCAGAACTCTTCAAATTTGCACACGGCACTATACATTTTGGCGTTAGCCAATTAGGGCGTTTTGACAGTTTAACTACTTTTTGTATGGGAAACCTTATTTTTCAATTTTCCGTAATTGGGCATCCTTTACAGAGTGGTGACTATTTTTATTATATGAGTTATGGTTTATTTCATCTAATTACACACAAAAACCAAATAGAAATATCTATTTATGGCCCTAAAATAGCAAAAATCCCTTAGCGGCTCTCGTTATGGTAACGTTTTGCAGTACTTAACCTTATTGCGACCATCATACAAGTGGCGCACCCTGGATGATAATTGAAACAACAAAACTTAGTATTCTTTGTTTCGTGGGTATTTACTTGCAAGTACTTTTTCTTAGCCCATAATTTATTCTACCCTCCATTATTTTAATATTAATATAAATACCAAAGTTGAAAATAAACATCTTAATTTTTCGTTATTAAATGATACGTACAACAATATTTCAGGCGTCGTCGTTAACAATGGTTATTTTCAACGTTTTCCCGAAATACCGCCCATGATGTATGTTCATGCGGATGAGAACACACCTCAATTATCCGGAACTTCGGCCCCGCCTCCTGAAGTCTCCACATGTAGATATTTAAAAAATAAAGTTATTTGCCATACTTGGCGCAGATTGGCCCGAAAATCTCGAATCTTATATCAAGGTAATAGGACTCCGGGGCATAACTTCTTTGCCGTGAGCTCCGGTTGGATTTCATGGCCAAATTCCATGCTCCATGCGATTATCGCATCGCAGTGCTGGGCACGCCATAATAGCGGCAAAAGTCCCCTCTTTGTAGCTAGAGAGGCGCCACAGTACCCTCACTTTCCACCTGAGGTCCTCACCGGACACGGTTTTTTTTTTATAATTACAAACTCGCTCTTGACTGCAATTCCGCCTGATGATAAGCAGTGATGCAATCGTTGATGGTAAAGCGCGCTAGTTTATTAAACCCATTCACTTAAAAACTTAGTGAATAGGACGGAAGACGCCAGTTGAGCGAGCAGGTGCAATGTTAAACCCATCAACACGACCAACGATGCTGCGCCAGAGGGAGATTGATCTGGAGACCCTCCACGACCAAACTCCCGACACAACAATACTTGGCGCATCGTACCCGGCACACATCGCAACACAACTGCTCAGACGCGTCCTCCGAACGGCATTGTGTTCCATCCTACTGCGTGTGCGCCTCAGAGAGGTGTCAGTACATGTTTTATGTTATTTCTAATTGCTTTGCTCTTGCATTATTTGTAAAACTACATGTTTTGAACACCTTCCTGCATAATTCAAACTTTTAGATTCTAACTTCTACCTATAGGAAAGCCTGGAACTGGGGGGGGGGGGGGGCACTTCCACCACACCACAGTGCACCCGTTGCCCTCCCTCCGTTTCCACGGTTGCATAACACGGTAAATGTTAACTTGTTCATAGAACTGACCAAAGAGCCTGTTGTAATATTAATAGCCATAAGTTGTATAAGGTTGGCAAACAACGTGTGCGATTACAGGAACACTACCTTTATACTGTCAGAATTTGTATACTATATATATAACTATATTCCAGTAAGTATTATATGCTTGTTTTAGACTTAACACATTTTTAAAATTTTTCTTTTGTTCTTATACACTATTATCTACATTTCTGTTTTACTTTTCCTTGCGCAGGGCTGCTGGAAGAAATTTCTTAGATTTTAAATTTGTCATATTCCTTTGTATATATTTTGTTGTGTTTACATAAATGATAAAATAAATTAAGGAAAGAAAGTAAAAATATTTATTGTGACTCGTACAGGAAAATCTTAAAACTAAACTAAGTAGACACAATTAAGTATAAAAACAAGTTATATATAAAAATAAGTAACAATAATTTAATAATAACATTAAAAGTAAATGTCGCAGCGCTGGTATTCTGATAGGGCCTGGGGTGATGTAAATAAACAGTAACTACATAATAGTACGTAAGTACGATTCTGAAACCATATCCCAGTGAAAAGTTAGATATACGTTTGAATAAATGCGTAATACAGTTATACAATGGTTTTAGTTCTGACAGTTTAAAAACGTTTATTGCGTTATTTGACATTTGACGACACGGTTGGTGCTGTGACTGAGCGATTGACTGCTGCACTGCGTGTCACGGGTTCGATTCCCGTACGAAATAAATATTTGTATGGCCTATAAGTACTTGTTCCGAATCAGTCTATTTGCGTATGTGAATTTTAATGTTTGTAAACGCACCCACGATACAGGATTAATTCCTAGTGTGGAGCAACGTTTTTTTAGTATATATTTACAGTGGTGCTGACAATACGACAATAAATGAAAACACGGATAATGCTGGTTCATAGGAATAATCCTAAACCTAGCATCAAAATAAAAAAAAAATTTGACAAACTAAATCGCATAAAATTGTAAACAGAATAGAACATGCTTTAAAATATTGGTCCACTGACCTCCGATCGGTGACAGCGCGGTCCTGTATCGACTTACTTTCTACGCGCCAATATTATTAAAGTTTAGTACCTACCTACTGCTGGATGCGGCGGTCTTCACCTGTAAGCGCTTCCTTATCAATATGAGTACATCATGTAGAAAATGTGAAAAATGAAAAATAATTTCCTGTGAATAAACTAATAGGTATACGAGTATATATAAGATTTTTTTATGGGTAGATTGAGAATATGTTGAGGTACACGATGTTTAATTTATTGTCGTATTGTCATCAACACTGTGTATATTATACATATGTATGTATATTTTGTTGAGCAAAAACAGCAGTTAGACTGGTAAAGTGAACTCCAGACTTCAAAGCTAAAAAAGGCTTCAGATGCGACTGGGATTATCGCTGACATGATGATGATGATTTTGATGATTTGATCTTTAGAACTTATGAAACGATGAGTTAGTAGAAAAACTGAAAACAATAATTCATATTATGACTGGTAATGGAGACCCTTATCATCCTCTGTTCAGCAGGTTGGATACTGTAACAATCTTTCCGTAAAAAGTATGGTGAAATGAGTGTAGAGTGAACAACATCAATAGTGAGACTATTGATGTTGTCCACTCTACACTCATTTCTCGACGCACAAACGAGTACCATGGATCGAGTACATGATTCTGAACCCTCCAGTGATGGAATTTTTCGTCGGCTTTTTCATGATTTAAAAAAATATATATGTTTTCACTTTAAACCGTTCATAATTGCTATACTTTTATAACCCAATAAGATTTTAAAGTAAAAATTAATTCACTCGCTAATACCACAAAAAAACGCAATGAAAACAAAACTCGAAAAACTATGTTATCAGATGATTTAATAGAGTTCACATCAGGGATCAACGCCATACCTACAAACCCGCACGGCGGCACGCTTGCAACGTTCAAAGGCCGAACCGACACTTTTTTTAAACACTGTGAATTCTGTAACCCTTCATTAACGACATAAATGACTATCATAATTTTAGTAGTGGCATAGGGTCTAGCCTTTTCGCGAAGTTTGCGTTACGATGTCAGATATATATACCCTGGAGAATTGCGCTGCTGTATACTTGTATCCTATGTATCTACTATACCTGTGTGGCCTGATGGGGCCGACGGGTTCTCGAGTGGAGGCCACGCACCGGAAGACACAGCGTGGGTAGGCCCTCGACAAGGTGGACCGACGATCTAGTCAAGGTCGCGGGAAATCGCTGCATGCGGGAGACGCAGGATCGGTCATCGTGATAACCCTGAGGGAGGCCTATGTCCAACATGGACGTCTTGGTTGAAATGATGATGATGATGTAGCTATATAAAATTGATAAATGAATTTGAATGAGATTCTTCAAAGGTGAAGATAATGTATAAAGAAATCTCTTCTATTATACCTGCGACAGGAAAGTAGATAAAAGGAGATATAGACAAAGCGTGTATCAGTAGAACGGAAGATAATATTTTTCTTTTTAATTTATATGTAGTCAATCTTATGTTGCACAGCAGGCTAATTTACGTTGGCGTTATTTACGTTGTTAAGTAGACACATTTTCGAACACATGGAGCAATGGAATAGCAGTATGCGTCGAAATGATTCCAGCTGATATTTATAAGTGAATTACGCAATAGAGATGTTTTCTGGGTAAAAAAATGATTCTATTTAGTCCGTCATTCAGATTATAGAAAAATATTGGATACGTATATTTTGTTTTTATCAAATCAATAAAAATTGGCAAATATAAAAGGCATCAAAGATCAGGAGTGGTGGTTGGTGACGTCACTGCTCGCTAAAAGTGTAGCGTGCAGTGACGTCACAGGACTTTTCAACGCACAGTGACGTCTTCATTTTTTGTCTATATGAAAAAAGAAATAATACGTGTCTAGTATTTTTTGGAGATCTGACTGACGGACTAATTAGTTTTTTTTTAGTTAACTACCCTATTCGGGTGCCGGTTGCCATCATCTCGTCAACGTAGACTGTCACTAATAACCAGTGTTGGGGCTCTGTTTCGTATGGAGTCTTAGAAATTGTACAGCAGTAGGCCTAGTATGAGTTTTCAATACGAAACTCGACTGTCGATATCATATATACTCATTGGTTGAGAGTTCTTACGACCTTGAAGCGGGCCAATCGCTGAGGCAAACGCGCTCGATATCGACGAACGAGTATCGTAATGAAAACTCATACTAGGCCTACTAAGCGATGATCGTTTTGAGAAGATATGACGCATGTTTGCCATTAACTTCTACGATTTTGTATGTTTGTGTTTTGTGTGGGATATTTACCGCAAATAAACATATTTTTGTTCCTTCATTTTAATATTAATATACTAAAAAGTAATATAATATTGGCAGGCCTTAATGTTACGCGGAAAATATTGAATAAGAAATATTTTTCGGGCTGCGAATATTTTTCCTTGTGAAAGCTAACGGGCTTCCCGTAATTTAGATCACTCAATTAGGCGGCAAATACATGTATGAATGGCACAAATAAACCGAGGTTGGTCTATTTTGAAAAAATATTACCTTGAAATCTTAGGTGTAATAAGTGAAATTAACCAGCGCGGTTTTTCCGGCTGACTACAATTTAAGTGTCTTCGAGGCTAAAGTGAATAGGCTCGTAATAAATTAGCACGTTTTACCATCAAAGATTACATAACTGCTTACCATCTGGCGGGATTGCGGTTAAGCCCTAGTTTATCTTTTTTTTTTTCTAATCTACTAAAATATTTATCATGTGGGGTTTACAGACGGTATATTCTCTGAAATATCACCGTGGTAATTTAAGTGATCTGAGCTGTCAATAGTGTCAATCAATAGTTCTCATCGCGTGGATGGACAGCTCAATGAACTTTACCAATGTGGAGGTTTCTAATTAAGGACTTAACGTTAAATAAAACGTAATGAACAACTAAAATATCACCGTGATAACTTATACGAAGTGAGCTGTTAATAATGTCAATCCCTAGATGTTTTCGCGTGGATTACTGTGGAGGTTTTTAAAGAATAGGTCGCCTGAACAAATACATCATTATATGATTGCAATTAAATAAGTAAATAATTTTTTTATTTCTCAGCTTTGTACATAATTTTTATAAAAATTTTCTTAATTTTAAATACCTTTGATGTATAATTTGCCTGAACTAGGTAGAACCTGTGCTTCAGGCGTAAAAGTGCTTATTATAAAATTTTATTTTGCAATAAATTAACAATAAAAGTAGTACGTAAAAATCTACGACACAACGGAAGTATACAGTTACAAGTACTTAACGATAAATAAAACTTAATGAACAACTAAAATATCACACTGATAACTTAGGTGAAGTGAGCTGTCAATAATATCAATCCCTAGTTGTCATTACATGGATTAATGTGGAGGTTTTTAAAGAATAGATCGCCTGAACAAATACATCATTATATGATTCTAATTAAGTACCTACTTAACGCTAAATAAAACTTAATGAACAACTAAAATATTTATTATCATTTGCGCTCGGAATGGAAAATCATTATTGCATGCCGCGCGGTCACTGTAAATTAGTGTTGGACCGAAGTTCATTTTAAATTTATGCGTTATTGAAAGTGAGCTACTTACTTATTACTTAAAAAATCGGTAGTAATCAATTTCATTTCGAAAGTTTAGCAACATTCATTGCGCTGATAACGTTGGTAAGTCAATATAGATCAATACCAATTCGCATGATATCATTATTTAATATTAAAATTAATTTATTAGTATTCCCTTCTCTTTCATAGAAGTAAAAAAATGTTCGTTAATTGTCTTAAAGCTTGTGCAATGTATGTGGTGGATACCGATGGAGATCCGAGATATAGAGTTTCCCAAGCACGGAATCCAATCTCTCTCAAAAGAGTTCGCTTTTTACTTATTGTTTAGTTTTAAGGAATTAATTATTACAATCTATCCTTTGTGGAGAGAGAAATAAAGGAGGTGGATTGATAAGAGCCATTTTTCGCCCATCATACACTCGAAAAAAAAAGTTTCGTACTTGGGCAATTTTTAAATGGATTTGGAAACTTATTATCTACTAATTATTTTCTTATAATATAAGATTGACGTGATAAATAAAATAGTAAGTCAAAAAGACAGTGTTTTGGGTTCAAGGCTAGAGTGAATAGGCTCTTAATAAACTAGTGCGCTTTACCATCAACGATTGCGTCACTGCTTACCATCAGGCGGGATTGCGGTCAAGCGCTGGTTTATATTTTAATAAAAAAATGGTTGCCTGTAAAGTCGGTTTTACGGGCGAAGATTTTACGTGACAACGTCTTTTTCTCGGTAGAATATTTATTGATATGAATATAATTAAATTGCACAATAGGAACAAGGAATTGAATGAAAATAAGAATTGCACAAATTTTAACTATAGAAATATATTTTGTTTACTAAAACATCGGTGACTCATCGTAACGTTACCGAGCGTTACACTTTTTCATAAGTGACTCCCAGCCGCAACCTAATTTAAGACGTTGTCACGTCAAAAAAAAAAAAAAGAGTGTCCATGGAGTTTCTTGCCCGTTCTTCTCCATAGGTAGGTCTACTCTTTGGAATGGGCGACTAGCTTCACCTTACTGACTGACCGACCTTCTGACAATTCAAAAGTGCCTGTAACTGGTTTATTTGAAATAAATGCTTTGATTTTGATTTTGACTTTATACATTTAGGTTTTTTAAGTTTTTGAATTATTATTGTATTAAAAAGCGTTCAATGAACTATAATTATTAATATTGACAGCTTATGATACTACTCTTCATAAGCTTTTTTATGAGTATTATATTACTTTGGTTCATGGAACGGTGCAAAATTATTATTTCGAGTGTATGATGGGCAAAAAATAGCTCTTATCAATCCACCTTCATTATTAATAAATAATCACACTAATATTATAAGGGCGAAAGTTCGTGAGTAAGTGTGTATATGTATGTATGTGTGTGTTTGTATGTTTGTTACTTCTTTGCGTTCAGTAGGAACGGATTTGGGTGGCGTAGAGGTGGATTATAACTAGAATTGACTTATACGATATGTTATGTCGATTTGTTTTTTTTTTATTATAAATATAAACTAGTGCTTGTATAATAAATCATTTATTAAACAACAGTACTTTTCAAAGTAAATAAAAGGTAGGTATAGTAATATTTTAAACATGTTTTTTTTTTAAATTATAAACTAGTACTTGACCGTAATATTGCGTGATGGTAAGCAATAGTGGAATCGGTGGTGGTAAAGCGAGCTGTTTTATGAAGAACCTATTCACACTAGCCTTGTAGACACTTAAATTGAGACATTTCAAGCAGCAGAACCCTATGTGTCTTAACACTATCAATTAAAAAAAAAAAAACATTTTTACCGTTGCCAAATCTATTGCGTTAGGTATATGTCTGAAGACTCTTTGCCAGAATTTCGGGATTCTGATACCCGGAACAACCGTCAAAGATTTACGAATGGCTGTCGGGACCAAATGCTTAACATGCTTTTCGAGACACATTAGGACCTGAGTTTGTTAAGAAAGTCACCCATCCATAAACCTACCTTGGCAAGCGTATGTAAACCTGCAGGGTAAATGCGTAACACACTACCAGTAGCAATGGGTTTCATTTTGACAGTTCATCAACGTTCATTGCGTTATTTACGTTGTTGAGCGGACACGTTTTCGAACATACGGAGCAATGGAATAGCAATATACTTCGAAATGATTCTTCGAACTGATAGTAACAGTGTGTTACGTAATTAGGGTGCTGAGCGATCATTACAGTAGAAATTCTATTTGTTACATTTGTGAAGACAAAAGTCTTCGACCAGTGTGTGTTGCCAGTGATAACTTATGGAATTGAGATGTGGTCGCTAACAATGGGCCTTATAAGAAGGCTCAAAGTCACTCAAAGGGCAATGGAGAGGGCTATGCTTGGGATTTCACTGCGCGATCGAATCAGGAATGAGGAGATCCGCAGAACAACGAGAGTAACCGACATAGCCCGAAGAATTGCAACACTAAAGTGGCAGTGGGCTGGACACATTGCCCGTAGGACCGATGCACGATGGGGCCGACGGGTTCGCGAGTGGCGACCACGCACCGGAAGACGTAGCGTGGATAGGCCCCCGACAAGGTGGACCAACGACCTGGTGAATTTCGCGGGAAACCGCTGGATGAGGGAGGCGCAGGACCGGTCGTCTTGGAGAACCTTGGGGCAGGCCTATGTCCAGCAGTGGACGTCTTTCGGCTGAAATGATGATGATGATGATGATGACATTTATGTTGTACATAATAAAGAGTATTTACTTCAAAAGAAGGTCGCATTAGTTTAAAATAATACAGTACACCAGAAGAAGGTAACCGAATAAGAACGTTGCCTTTGATCTGTGTTCTAAGTGTCCCAAGTCAAAATAATTACAGGAATGTATAATTCAATTTATCTATCATTACGAATTCTTGAAATGTAAACTTTAACAGGAGTTGAGGCTTGAGAGTATTTACACGGAGGATTAATTAAACTCCATAGTTACCACTGAAAATGTTTTGTTACAAATATCTGGTAATACCTAATGATTAAGTTCTCTTTGATACATACTTAGGTTTAAAGGTAGGTCTTTGATTTTTTGAGGCAAAACGATATATAAATTGTAATGTAATATACATACTCACACTTCATCATCAACATTTTATCTTCCCACTCCTGGGCACAGGTCTCCTCTCATACAGAGAAGGATTGAGCGTAATCACCATGCTTGCTCAATGCGGGTTGGCGATTTCAGACTTACAAGTCCAGGTTTCCTCAAGATGTTTTCCTTCACCTTCAGTCATTGGCATCCAAGATATACTTAGAAAGTACGTATAACTTTAGAAAAGTTACATTGGTACTTGCCTGATCTGCAATCGAACCTGCACACTTATTTGCATTAAATAAAATAAAAAATCATTACAAAATTAATTAGGCACATATATCATTTATTTGTTTATTAAAATATTCTATAACTGTACTAGCGATCCGCCCGACTTCGCATGGGTGCACTGCTGATACTAAATACATTACAAAAAAACTGCTAACGTTGTATAAAAAACATAGCGGCCGTCCCCCAACCGGCTGGTATCGCCGCAAATGCGACGCCTTTCAATTTTTTATTAGTAATATCTTCGAAACTATTTATTTAAATCATGTGATGTAAAGGGCGATATAGGTCTATTTAAAAAAAAAATAGGGGTGGATTACCCTTAATATTTAAGGGGATAAAAAATAGATGTCCGATTCTCAGACCTACCCAATATGCACACAAAATTTAATGAGAATCGAGAAAGCCGTTTCGGAGGATTCTAACCACAAACACCGCCGTGAAATCTTGGGTGCAATTGGCATGGATTGAGCTGTAATTATAACTCATGCTAAGAGATTGATAGCTTTCTCTAAGTTCACTACACTAAACTTTACGCGGTAAGAATGAAACAGAATCGATCGGCAGGCATTGGTTTGAATGTTATAGTAAATAAACATTGACTTGATTTTTCCTAAGGAGGGGCCATGGCCCCAGTTTGTATGGCCAGTGAGCGGTCAGGTTATTATCAGCGCATGCGCAACTTGGTATCAAGTATGTATTTCAGTTATACATTTACTAGACGCTACACACTGACAAAAGCAACATATAAATTATTGTAATTTTATTTGAACAGACGAGAGCACATCAAGCAACTACAATTGATCTGATTTATTTATTAGATTTTTAACTTTAAGTCTAAAGCATTAAGGCTCAAGGTTGGTTGGGAATATTTGGCAGTTTCTGATAACTTGTCTAGCACCTGCTGTTGCCACATACAATGTATAAATTTTAATAATTTTATAAATATCTTGCTGATGTTGCCTCTGGCACCGAAAGTATTTTCTTTTATACCATATCGCACCATCTGGAGCAGAAATTGAAAGTTTCTATTTTTTTTTTTTTTTTTTGGGACAAAACCCGCCACACTTTTCCCAACCACTGCAACTCCTGAAAGCCAGAATCAACAGTGGCGACCGCCAGAAAAACGCCGAGCAATGAAGCTCGACGAGTCCCGGAGAAACGATTCAACTGTTTTGGGTCCCGCAACGAAATTAATCAGAAAAGAATAGCGGAGGAGTAAGAAAAAAGTTTCTAATTCTTTATTTTTTAGTTTTCATTATTATTTCCAGAGTGAGCTCAGGGGGTCAGAGCCCATTCGTCCCCTAAGATTCGCACCCTGTGCCCACTCGTCCCCTGGTACTTTTGAGGGGCCCATTCGTCCCCTGATGTAATATGTGTACATGTAATATGTATATGTGTCGCCACAATAGCGGCGGCAAGTCCCCTCTTTGAGGAGTAACTTGAGAGGCGAAACGGCGCCCTCACCTTCCGCTTGACGCAGGTCCTTCCCGGATACGGTTGTTTCGGGAGGTTCCTGTTCCGGATCCAGCGGGAGGAAACGCCAGGGTGTCACTATTGTGTGGATTGTCCTGAGGACACGGTGGAGCATACGGTGGAGGTCTGCCTGGCTTGGGTAGAGCACCGCCGTGTCCTCGTAGCGGCGATTTACGGCTCTCGTGTCTGACCCTGGTCCAGGCCATGGTCTGGAGCAAGAGTGCATGGCAGGCCGTCTCCTCCTTCTGCGAAGCAGTAATGCTGGCAAAGGAGGAGGCAGAGCGCGTGAGGCAGCGGGAATCCCAGCGTCCTCACGCTACTAGCCGCCGCAGGAGACGCCTTGGTTGGGAGACAACATTGAACTCCCGGCCACCATAGGCGCGGGCCTGCGGGCGGTGAGCAGCGGGCAGCTTGCTACCCGGTAAGGACCAGGCCCGAGTCAAAGAGATGTCAGCACATCGTGACAGGGTCAACGAAGACCGATGCCTCTCGAGTCAGGGTGGCGGGTTGTTTAAAAAGGAAACCGTGGCTCTGGCGTACAGGCAAGTGAAGAAACAGTCGGTAAAAGTCTGACACACCCTTCCCCTCCGCCCAGAGCGTGAGAGGTCATTCGATGATTTCTCATCCAGAAGAACAAAAGTCTATCAACAGGTTATATTATTATTATGACGGATTATCATTAATCATAACTCTTTTTTCCATGATCTGTTATGATTTATTAAATTAATACTGTTAACCGTTTCTTACGTAAAATATAGCTAGTTTTATGTCAGGGGTCCAATAGGCACTTGGATAGGTGCCAAATCTTTAATTTATATTGTGTATATATTAGAGGGTGTACCTAAATTTTTTTTATTTTTTTTTTATAAATTATAAACCAGCGCTTGACCGCAATCCCGCCTGATGGTAAAGCGCGCTAGTTTATTAAGAGCCTATTCACTCTAGCATTGAAGACACTCAAACTCTAGTGTGACGGAAACACCGTCGAAACACAAATTTTATTAAAATATTAATTCGTCCCCTACCCGTAGATCAATGGGCACCTATATAGAGGCGAATCCACAACTTTTATGCTGGGGTACGAATTTTAGGGGACGAATGGGCTCTGACCCTGCTCAGGAATGGGGAGTTATTTTCCTACGTTTTTTGACAGGTAAACTGTAAACTGTAAATGTGTTTAAAATGATATGAGAATTGCATTGCTTATAGTAAGCAAAAGTTTTAAATCGCCAACCTGTCTTGATTAATCGTT
The DNA here is from genome assembly GCA_037179545.1 of Sesamia inferens. Taxonomy (NCBI): domain Eukaryota; kingdom Metazoa; phylum Arthropoda; class Insecta; order Lepidoptera; family Noctuidae; genus Sesamia; species Sesamia inferens. The sequence continues at coordinate 7,113,865 of CM073929.1, read as the reverse complement.
GTGGATTTGAGAAAAGGCCTTTGTGTTGTAGCGTGACACTAATGTTGGCTAGTGTAAAGTACATGTAACTAATTATAATATTGTAAACAACAATAACGTCTCACAAGATGATTACCTTGCATAATAGTAATGAACTCACCTCAAAACATATTAATGCAAATCTGATTGAAAGGGATCGGTAACAAATACTTCGTTAACGTCATTGTTTCAAGATCGTATTTATATTTAACGATACGATTGCGGGACGACATATTTTCAGGCTATTTTAAAACGTCATTTAGCCTTTTGAACGGCTGTCATTCGTAGATATTTGACAGTCAATTAAATATTCAAAATATAATTTAATAATCAAAGTATTTGATAGGTTAAAAGCACACACATTTGACCACCAGGCTTGCGTGGTATAATGGTAGATTCTAGTGGTCGTATAGGCAGTCTTTTTTTGTACTTTTTTTTTGTTATGGCATCTCGTAGTTGATCTTGATGATTCCTGCACTGAACAAATATTTGTATGACCTACAGGTTGTTGTTTCGGGTCTGGATGTTTGTGTATGTGAGTATATATGTTTGTAGACGCACCCACGATACAGAAAAAAATCCTAGTGTGGGGCAACATTTAAAAAAAAAGTTACTAAGCCAACCAAATGGGTACAGTTAGAACTGTAAGCGTTCGTGCCGAACTAAGCAAGGCGAGCACTATTTCCAAAGGTCCTACATTTTTTTTTGTTATGGCATCTCGTAGTTGACCATGAGAGGCCGTGACTACTTAACCGGACTATCCTGTGGATGCCTTAAATAAAATTAAAGCCTCATCCAGGGAAATAGATTTTCAGGGAGAGGTTTTTCTGAGTGAATAGGCTCTTAATAAACTAGCGCGCTTTACCATCAACGATCGCATCACTGCTTACCATCAGGCGGGATTGCGGTCAAGCGCTAGTTTATAATTATTAAAAAAAAAAGACTGGAGTCTGATCCTAATTTAGATCTGAAAAGATGAGGCAGATGATGATCTGTTGTAGAAATTATATGAATACTGACTTCAAATTTATATTGTCAAATTTCTAGTGTCTATTGCAAACTTAATTAGCTAAGATGTGGGTATTTTTAATAATATCCTATATGGTATGTAACCATAAATTCAATGCAATTGTATTAAATTAAGAAGCAAATTTAAATAGTAATTATTATTAAAATTATGGTCCAATATTTAATTGTATCGAATCAAAGTTTAGGATGACCACACAATGTACGACATTTTTATAGGTTTTTAAATCTAGATAAAATAGAGGCATTGGCGATTTGACTGTGGAAATGAATCAGTTCAAATTTTCACAATCATCATTTAATTTGTCAGATAAAGTTTAGATCCTTTACTAGAAATTATTGTATTAACTGAAAACTTAAAAGAAAACCTAGGCGAACTGAACTTAAAGTGACACTGTCCTACTGTGTTCCGATGCTGTAACCATCTAACCATGAAAATTTAAGTCAAGTAACCGTGGAATGAGTTATCATTACAACTAATTAATATATGATTGAAACTATTGTTATACGAGAACTCGCTTTAAGCTCACTTGAGATTCTCACACATGGTGAGATTTTTACACAATCAATCATCTAATGCTATGGTTTGACACATTGCCAGCTCACATTTGAGCTCACTTTATTTAAGTTTCACGGTGATATTGTTACACAATAGATCAGCTGTTAATAGTGCCGCTGATTCTCCTGTTCCCAAACTAAAATTATTTTAAGTTCAGTGCTTTTTCTTTTTTTCGCGGCCGCCAGCGACTTCGTTCGCGTGGAGTCAGTTATACTCCGCTCCTATTTGTCGCAGCGTGATGTTATATAAACTAAACCCTTCCTGGATTAATGGACTATCCAATGCAAAAATATTTTTGCAAATCGGACCAGTAGTTCTTGAGATTCACGCGTTCATACAAACAAACCAACTCTTAAGCTTTATATATTAGTATAGATATAGATTAAGAAAAAGGACAGAATATAACATTTTAGTTTCAACCTGTCAATTTAAGATATTCCATAGACAGTTTAGACGCCATTATAAAAATGGCGATCAACAATATATCAATTTACATCACGCACGGACTAATTTGACAGGTCTAAACTAACATATTATGTTCTGTCCTTTTCTTAATGAATTAAAAAGACAGAGATGCACTGAACTTAAATTTATTTTAGTTTATGAACAATGGAATTGGGGCCATTGTCTAATATCGCTGTGTATAGCGGCATATGAACGCTTGTCCACCACAGAGGTCCTTTGGATCGTGAAGTTCTAACAGACCTCTGTGGTGGACACTGGACTTTTTTTTTTTTTTTTTTTTTTTAATCATTATAAACTAGTGCTTGACAGAAATCCCGCCTGATGGTAAGCAGTAATCCAATCATTGATGGTAAAGCGCGCTAGTTAATTAAGCCTATTCACTTTAAAAAACTTAGTGAATAGGAAGGAAGACGGCAGTTGAGCGAGGTGATGTAATGTTAAACCCAACAGCACGACCAATGATGCTGCACCAGAGGGAGACTGATCTGGAGACCCTCCACGACCAAACTCGAGACACAATAACATTTGGTGCATCCTACCCGGCACACATCGTAACACAATTGCTCAGACCCGTCCTCCGTACGGCTTCACCAGACATCATGCCGGAACACGATGAATCGCTTGGCGGCAAGACTTTGTCTGATGGGTGGTAACTTCTGCCGGCAGCCGATAGTATGGCCTACCACCGTACAAAAACTTTTACTTGACTTTTTGGACTTTAAGTAACTTGGCATCCTAAGGGCGGGTTGTTTCAGACGGTTGGTACTTGGTTATCGTAACATACGTACGTCAAAAAGTTACGTTAACGGATGATGTTTAAGGTTCGTTAAATAAGAAGTGTTGTTTCAAAGCGTCAAATACTAGCTGGCATGGTTAACAGAGTTGTCAGTAGAAAGCAAGATGTTTTTCTAATAAAAATCGATGGGAGATTTTTTCTAGTATGGCAACATTCACGTTCACTTCAAATTTTATCTGGGCGGCTGTTATTGTGCTGTATTTTATCTAACCTTCATGGTATTATTGTTTAAAGGTTTGGGAAATAACTTCGTGCCATTTTTATAAATTAACCGCTTATACTAAAAAACTGTGTACCTATAGAAAAGCTATTACTGGGACGAAAAATGGATAGGTACATTTTATTTTTTATTTTCATTTTATTTATTTTCTCAAATAAGTAAAATATATTTATATTTTTTTCAGAGAATGGTCTACTAACTTCACAAAAAATGAGAAAGATCGCTTTCAATCTTTGATTGAAAAATATAAAGATCTGTTGTTCTGTAAAAAAGCAGACAAGACAATAACAGTGATTTAAAAAAAAAACAGAACTTGGGCTGCAATACACACAGAGTTGAATGCTTCGTGTTAACAATATAGCTACTTCCTTTGATTCTCGGTATCTTGCAAAACATTCCTGATCATCCCAAAGGCTTAAATTATTAATTCATGTTTTAAATACCTTTCTCTTTTTTTCTACGGTACTTGTATCATCATCAGATGAACTACTATCATCAATTAAAGACCAAACTCGCGAATACAAAAGGGAGTTTATGTTGTTTTCATCATTTGACACCACGGCAGACTAAACACAACTGACATAAGTTACGTTAACCAGTGCTCAGACCATCAGTTAACGTAATCGTATTTTTTTGCGTGCGTTAACGTTTTAACAACTCATTTTTTGACTTGACGATAGTTAGCACCATTTTTAAGTTTTACGAAACAACCCGCTCTAAGAAACCTACACATTTAATTTCACTGCGTGGTCAAGAGGCCCCAACATGGGCACGTTATAATTGTAGCACATATATAAAAGTTTAATGAAATGAAATGAAATCGTTTATTAAGGAAGTAGGATCACTGATCACTTTTACACGTCATATGTTTTTTTTTTAAACTAGATGAAGCCGGCATTTCCTAACTGACTACCTCTGAGAAGAAATAGTCGAAACAAACTTAGGGATCATCGTCTTTTTTTAAGTTTTGACATTAAAAATGACGAAGCGTGGTGATTACGCTCAATCCTTCTCTGTATGAGAGGAGACCTGTGCCCAGCAGTGGGACGATAAAAGGTTGATGATGATTAAAAATGAAAATGTTTACAATAATTTTTGTTATAATTACGCATATTGCTTAATAACAATTTGACAGCCTCCGTGGCGTAGCGGTAGCGAACGCGGCCGCTGCGCACGGAGGCGCGAGGGTTCGATCCCCGCGCAGTGCAAATATTTGTATGCATGAATATGAATATTTGCACTGTTCTGGTCGTGCCACGGAAAGCACGTTAAGCCGTTGGTCCCGGTTGCCATACGAACATCTAGTGGCAGTCGTTACGGGTTGTTGGAGCCCTCATAAGTCCAACAATTGGTTTAGCTGCAATGCTTCGATATCGCCTTCGGGTTGTGGAGGTCAGACGGCAGTCGCTTCACGGAAAATGTCGAAGTTTCGCCAAAATCAGCAGTTAGACTGGTAAAGCGGACCCCAGACTCCAGAGCTAGTAAAAGGCTTCGGATGCGATTGGGATTGCGCTGAGATGATGATGATGATAATTGCTTAATTACAATGCTTAACAGAGCGAGCAGCTCAGTCCCAAGCTTTTTGTCTTCTAAATAATCTGTGATTTTATAATACCCCTTTTTGCAAAGTTTGGCCTTTATATAGTTTTTAAATCGTTTAGTGAATAAGTTTCGAATGTCCCTCGAATGTTCGAATCTCAATGAAAGCCTTTTGAATAACCTGACCGACCCCAACCACATTTTTGTAAACGCTGAGCCTTTAATGTATAGTGCCCTTAGTATAAAAAACAGCAATTCATTTGAGAAAATGGCGTCGGTGTCACGCCTACACACCAAATAGGTATTAGACAACAACCTACATACCAATAAACAACGACTATGCAAAATAAGGGATCTTAACGTAGGCTGTTGAAATCAATCAAGAATCGTCGAGTTTTCTTGAGCAGATAGTGGGTGGGAAGATTGATTGTCCTTCCCGACTATTTGTCTAAAAATACTTCTACCTTTGGAAGATCAAAAGTCACATGTTCTAAATAAATAATTTAAAGTCTTCGCATATTTATAACACATTAACAAGGCCAAGGTCAATATTATCATATCAGATTTTCAAAAAGTGACGTTTTATATTATTCTTTTAATAATAATAATAATAATAATATCTTTATTCAAGTAACAAAGACTCATATTGTTAATAATCTTAAGAACTATGTTAATTTACGTTTTATTTTAAAATTAACAAAACGTCGAAATATGATACCCTGTGGCCATAACTTGTCATCTAAATACATATGTATGTTACTTTGTGACACAAAGAACTTATATGCACTGTGTTCACATTTCCGTTTAATGTCTATTTTTTCAAGCTCCACATTTTCTCCAGTTTTCTTATAAATATAATTAATTATATCCGAATCCGAAGCGTCCTTATGTATGTTTGTTATAAAAATGGGTATTTTTCTGTCGGCTGCTTTAAATTTCTCCTCAGATTCGACTATACCACAACCTAGGTTTCCTTTAAACCTACTTCTAGGGTTTCGTACATTTCTTTGCACCAATGTGAAATTGTCATTATCTTTCCTTGCCACAACACTCGCATAGGATTTACTCTGTACAATTGGACTCTGTATCTCATTATTGTCAGACAGCTGATCGCATGGCCTGAACGAACCGCTAATGCGAACGCCTCCACTTTTCACAACTGAAGGGGACGATGACGTATCCGCCACGCCTCCTGCACTTGTTACGCGCTTTTCCCCTGAATGTAATCCTTCCCCCGAGTTATATTTTTCTACCTGACTAGTATGGTTCACATACTCGTCCAAATAAGCACCTCTCCTTGCGTTGACATTTGTTACCATGCGGTTTAGTGGTGGTAATGACTGCTTGTCACACTGGTCTTTTAGAATCTTTAGCTCATCCTGAGTTACATAAGAAGATTTAATATTCTTTATTTCCTCCTGTACTAGTACTAAGTCCTTGAGTAGCTGTGAGACATCCAAATGATCGAAAGTGATGGGTGGCAGTTTATTTAGGTCACGAGCCACAAACACAGGTAGAGTATCAGGATCAGCCACCTTGAAAATGCCAATGATGTCGTGTAACACTCTGTTCTCTTTGCCTTTCCCTTTGCGCACAATACTACGCACCTCGGATGAAAGTGATTCTAACAGCAACGTTTTTGCTTTAAGAATTTGTTCACTTGTAAATGCTGATGCACATATTTTCACCAGACTCGCCTCATCAGCAACCGACACTTTATTTTGTATGTACGCTAACAGTTCATCAATAACAATGTTACAAGATATACACTTTATGGTCTCACTCGTCATGTTGCTAATAACACACTATAATAATATAGAATTACATTTTTTATAAATTATTTTCGATAATTTATAACTGACACTTGACATGACATTTTTTGAATGTTTTAGGCTAGATGTAATAATTTTTTAAGAATCTGGAGGGTAATAGGGATGTATCCAAGGTATGAAAATAAAAAAAATAATTAGTCCAACTTATATATAATAAAAACAATTAAGACCCGTATTTTTTATTTTGTCGAAATTACCAAAAACTACTGAGCAGTGGCGAAGGGTGAAATTTTGACAAAGGGAAGCCGGTCCAAAAAAATAAACACTTAAACACTTACCTACTGCAGGATATCTTGGAGGAGGTCTTCAGATAAGAATAATATCAAAAGCCCCACCTTCACCATACAAAAAAGGACTGATGATTTGATAACAGTGTCTTTCAAGTATGATAAAAGCGGGTTTGAGAAAAGCCTTTTTCGACGTGCATCTCCATACCACACATGCATGCTTGTTAGTAAGTACTAAGTTAAGCACCTATTGTTAGGGAATAAGAGTCAAGAAAAAATAAAATAAAAAATTACAAAAATAATAAAGTGTTAAAAACCGAACCACACAAACACCGATCCAAAACCAACAAAAATATTAAGCAAAAGTAGTGGCGTGGTTTCTTTGTCTCTTTCTAATAGAGGAGAGGAGAGAATTGCAAGCCGTTTGGCATTAGCCTATATTTATCAAGTTTTACCGACGGTTAGCGAGCATTAGAAAGAGATGGTCTGACACGCTCTGTCTCTTTTCACCTCATAGTAAAACGTTGACCGAGGTAAGCTGTAATTCGTCGAGTTGCCTTCAATGTAATGTACGAAAAATTTAAGCGCTGATTAATTTACGACTACAAAATGAAATGTGATACTTAGGGTATTGCTAAGAATTACTATTTGATTAATAATACTTTGTTAATGAAATAGAATGTGCATGCAACATTTCAAATTAATATATCTTCTTCAGTATCTGAATGAAAGAAAAAATAAAAAATACATGTTCAATATTTTTTATAAATCTATCTGATGTACATTAAATTATTTTTTAGGATACAACTCAATTGCGTAACATACTTTCATTAGTAGGCTTCGGTACAAGGATGTACCGAAAACGTTTTCCAAGATGATGTACATAAAGGATCTTTACACATCAAAATTAACGTATGAGCATCTTAAATCACTACATAATATAAAAAAGTCGTTTTCTCTTTCATAGGGAAAGAGATACCGACTTTTATGTATGTAATGACTGTATGATTAAATCTTTAAAACTACGCAATGGATTTTGATGCGGTTTTTTTAATACATAGAGTGATTAAAGAAGAAGGTTTATGTGTATAATAACATTCATTAAATAGTGGAGAAATATTATTATTTTTGAGGTTACTAATGTGATGTCGTAAATAATTACATTTTTTCCGTACTAGATATTGTACACATTGAAAAGGTCTACAGAAAAGTCCGCGATGGTATATGTCTATCTTTTATGGATATCCCACAATTATTTTCTTTTGTCATTTACTTTTTACGACAAATATTGCCTAATTTTCGAAGCAATTTTAACCAATACAGCATTAATCCTTTTCATTATACCTTAAATACATTGTACATCTATATCGTCCTTTACAGCATGTGATTTAAATGAATATTTACGAAGATATTACAGATTTAAAAATTGCGGTGCGTCGCGTTTGCGGCGGTACCGACCGGAACGGCGGGAGCGGCGGGCTTCTATGTTTTTATACAATGTTCACAGTTTTTCTGTAGTGGATTTAGTAGTAGAAGCCGTGGCCGGTCGCTAGTAATTGGTAAATTTAAAACTGATCTACAACTACCTTTTCTTTGTTGGGATTGGAAATCATCAAATGACTTCTCCCGCTCTGAGCGGAGTGGAAGGGCGTGTCAGACTTTTACTGACTAAAAGCCACCCGTGTTTCTGCACTTGCCTGTGCTATGGGCAGGGTCACGGTTTCTTTTTTAACCAACCCGTAACCCTGACCCAGGAGGCATCGGTCTTCGTGGACCCCGTCACGATGTGCTGACATCTCTTTGAGGCGCGCGTGAAACCGGTGGTCCTTACCGGGCGGCGAGCTGCCCACTGCTCACCGCCTGCAGGCCCGCGCCTACGGTGGCCGGGAGCTCGATGTTGCCTCCGGGCGTCTCCTACGGCGGCTAGTGGCGTGAGGGCGCTGGGATTCCCGCTCCCTCACGCGCTCCGCCTCCTCCTTTGCTATCATCACTGCTTCGCAGAAAGAGGTGACGGCCTGCCATGCACTCTCGCCTCATCTACAACTACCTACTTCAAACTAGTTTCGGCGGGAAATCACAGTTACATAATTCTCATTAGTCTAGGTATTTCATTGTTGTTGTATTTTCTTGTGTTCATCACTATACATAAGTATTGTATAAAGTCATGTTTTTTTTAAATGAACAGATAGCTGTGCCACTTCTTCTTCACAGCGAAAGCACTAGGAAGTGTCGATGGGTGGGCGTTTTGGGGGACTGTCTTATGTAATATTGACGATCAAAAAGTGCTGATTCTCAGCCTAATTTGAATAAATGACTTTTGATTTTGATTTTCTCTTTTCACTACGATTAGTGAGATTTATTTCAATTATTTCTTAAGTTTTAGTTATCATTTCTGTCATTAAGTTTTATCTTGCAAGTAAATAATAATAATAATTTATTTCAGACATAGTCCATATAATGTTAGTCATAGAACAAATTAAAATATAAATTAAAAAAAACAATGAAAATGAGTTATTTTCATATTGATTGTCGCGGACTTGTGCGGCAATCCTGGTAAGTTTAAGAACATTCAAGGACTGAACTCAGTGTCAAACTGTCATACCTTTATTTTCCCTACATTTTGACAATTTACCGAGCTGAGGCTGTGAGTACATTTTAAATGTTTTATTGTAAATTAGAGGAATTGCCATTCAGATTGATGACAGTAATTCTAAGCGGTCGCAGGATGGATTGATAACATTGCCGGCCGTAGTTTGGATCTCTATGTCGTTAATTAATTCACCATAAAATCTGTATCGTCTGGTCTAAAATACTTCTTAAATACAACGAGAGAACATTTTATAGTATTAATGTTCAAATAAACATAATAGTGGAGTTTTGGATGTTTGTATAGTCATTTCTCGTGATTATATTATGTGGTAATTATCTTTTGGAGGTCATATATGTTGACAACGGTATCATTATAAACGACTTTATTCTGATACATATTTTAATGTCAGGTTACAAACATTACATAACGTATTGTGTAATGTTTGTGGTCTCTTTTTATTATAAAGATAATCTTTTATGAAATTAATTTTGATGTACAGTAGAGTAATTTCGTTTTTTTATGCCTAATGTAAACATCATCTCATACAGAGAAGGATTGAGCGTAATCGCCACGCTTGCTCAATGCGAGTTGGCGATTTCAGACTCAAAGTCCAGGTTTCCTCAAGATATTTTCCTTCACCCTGTAATCAGTCATTGGTGTACAAGATATACAAAGAAAGTAGGTGCATATAACTTAGAAAAGTTAGATTGGTAATTGCCTGCCTGGAATCGAACCCGTACAATAATACTTGGGAGGCTGGTGTTTAACCACTAGACAACCACGACTGTGTGTGAATGTAAGCATGACAGTTAGGAAATGTCTCGTTTGGAATACCAGTTGTTCAATAGGTATGTTTCCTGAGTAAAAAAAATTGATGCTATTTAGTCCGTCATTCAGATTATAGAAGAATATTGGATATGTATATTTTGTTTTATCAAATCAATAAAAATTGACAAATATAAAAGGCATCAAAGATCAGGAGTGGTGGCTGGTGACGTCACTGCTCGCTGTCAAAAGTGTAGCGTGCAGTGACGTCATACGAGTTTTCAACGCACTGTGTCGTCTTCATATTTTGTTTATATGAAAAAAGAAAAAATACGTGTCTAGTATTTTTTGGAAATCTGACTGACGGACTAATTAGTTTTTTTTAGCCAACTACCCTATTGGCAAATCAAATCAAATTATTACTTGCCAGAATGCGGGTATACAAATAAGGCTGTGAGAAATTCAAGACAGTAATAAGATAAGAACAATAATCATTTATCAGATAAAAAAACAACAATTAAATAGAAACAGAACCGATTCAGTCACCATAAGTTCAAAACGCAAAAGTACAAATAAAAGGTAAATATATGATTAAAATGTCACATAACAATTTCAACAAGTATAAAAACAAGATTTTTAGGCAACTGAGGAATTCATGCCATCATTATTCCAGTCTAAAAGAGCAATGATGGTGGTATGTGGTGTTTGCCTGTAATTGGTTGTGCAGTTAGATTTAAGATAACAATTTTTATGTATTCATAAAGTGTAAAATATCTTGTGTAAGTGTATTCTGTAGCAACTGTTGGTGAACCTTAAATAAATAAATGATCCGTCATGTATACTCTCGTTTTTCTTCTTGACTGAAATCATGCTGGCATTGTACACTAACTGAAAAGAAAAATAAAAAAGCAATGTCTAGAAAGTTAAAAAAATATATTAAACCACAATTCGACAGGTTTCATTGCGTTATTTACGTAGATGAGCAGATGAATTTTTCATACAAATGAAGCATGAACTAAATATTTGAGCGTATTACGCTCCATCTACAGTAAATAATTTCATAGGTCTACTGAACTGATAAACAAAATTGTCCAAATGCTTATAGTTTTACAATGGCACGTGTAATATATTTATTCCACACGTGTATTACCAAACGCGGTGATGCCGTTCTGATGTTTTCCTGCGGTACCCCTCACATCTGGCTAACTGACATAGTTTAACTATTACTGTTTTTTTTTTAAATCAAATTATTTATTATCCAGAATGCAGGTAAACAAATATGGTAGTCAGAAATTAAAATTGAGCCATACATTTTTTCCAAGATAGGACATGCAAAATTTTAAATTATGACAATATGAAGCTACAGAGAAGAACAATAATCATCAATCAGATTTAAAAAAAAAACCACAACAATTAAATACCAAAACTAAATCGATTCGGTCACAATAAGGTCAAAAAGCAATTAATGCCAAAGTTAAATTAATCAAAGGTCAATAATAATTAAATGTCACGTCAATAAGCATAAAAGATCATAAAACATCGGTCAAAAAATCAGTAACAGGATAATAACATTTATTTAGGGTGGATCCGCCGATTTTATTCCGTGAGATTTATTTTGACGTTTTTTGATAAACTTAACAGGGATGCGTGCAAACTAGCTTAAACTGAAAGGTTAAGTAATAAGCTTTTTAGATCAGTGTGAGGCACTTAAATTCAATCGCGATTTTAGAAGTAACAAGCGTCGAAATATTTTTTCCCAGAATGGTAATGACGTTTGCTTAATGGTAATGATTTTCTTAAAATGGTAATGATCTTGTGTTAATGGTGATTACGAAATATAATTGTTTAGCTAAACACCAACTTTATCCGTGTTATTTTCCTGTCTAAGCACGTACTTACTAAAGAATGGGTTGGAAATAAAAAGAATAGTATTCAATATTTTAAGAAATTTATTGGATTTGGAACAATACGGTCATTAATATTTTTTTTTTACGTTCCTAATCAGAATCAGAAAAAAAAATACAACATTATTTTTTGTTTATGCCAAACCCGAAACAAATGCCCAGTATTTTTAAGTAAAAACTCTATGAAATTTAAGAAAGTTATCATGAAAAACCACAAAGTTATGAGCTTGTTATCCTTCTTGGCTGTCCCAACAAAAATATGGTTTACGCTCCGCTCGGGCGGGCAGGTGGTGCATTAACCTCTGGCGTCAGCTGTTGCGCGGGCGATGATCTACCGTAAGCGGCGTACCGCGTTCGGTAACCACACTGCAACAATTTCTAAATGTATTTGGGAATAAAATATAACATGGTGTAAAACTGAATTGAGTCGATTCAGTTGCTTATTCTGAACAAACTGTATTCAGGTTTCGCAATAAACAAAAAATAACTTTGTATATAAACCAATGAGGATTTTGATTGAAAAATATGCCTAGGTACTCTTACTTAGACTTACACTTTCTTACATTTTCTTTATTGTAGCTTCTACACCGTCCAGAGCTCCTTTGCCGTGTCCGACCTCCGACTAGTTCCAAGTAATTGTGGTTACTTGCGGAAATTCGTGGTGAAGCTGGGAAATCATGTAAAAAATGTATTTATTTCGGTACTGTGTGACTGGAGAGTCTGTCTGAAAATGTAAAGTGTCTATGAAAGTCTTATCTATGAGAGCTCTTTCGATTAGTGGTATGATATGTGCTCATACAGCTGGACTATCGTGTCCCAGACAAGAACTCGCAGTACAAATTGACGTCGGTTTGGTTGCATTAATATGGAAATCAAAATTGTATATTACGACTGTGTGAAGGCATACTTCCTTGCGATTTCCACCATAGTGCATTAAATGCACTTCATTATTAAATTTCAGACTTTCGACAGAATTTCGTAATTTTCGGAAAATTCTGCGTGGATAACCGCATAGTTAACGGGTAATGAATCGTTTAGGAGTGTCATGTTGCAATATTGGTTATGAATAGCATAGCAATGCTCTAAGAATTTTGGTATACTTTCATGTAAATTATTGATGACCTCTGTTGGTTTAGCTAACACCGATTCTTTTTTAGTCGCAGTAACAATTTTCTGACCTTGCTTTATCTTTATACCTTCTCATGTACGTGTCCATTTATAATAAGTAATTTCCTGATCATTGGAAAACTCTTTCACATCTAATGATTTACTTTTACACGACTGACACTGCCTTTTTAAGCATTTTTCGTCATATTTTGACCAACATAGGCTAGTTATAAAATCTTCAGAACTGTCTTGACAGCTTGAACCTTTAGATTAACATTTTCATGAATCATGTATAAGCATGTTCCGCGTTGAGAGCTTCTTGGTTTCAAAAACCAAAATGCTTACAAAAGAAACTGTAACTGACTGTCACGTTATATTTTGAGTGCATGTCAAATATAGTTTTTGTTTTTGCACTTTTAGTTTCGTAACATATTTTTTCTTCTCCGCAGGAAGTATGCTATTCAGATACCAAATCCTGATAAAATTCTCGTACTTTTTTTATCAATCTCATCAGTTTTGAGTCTTTTTTCTCTTGGGCCTTTTTATGCGATTTTTTTTAGATTTCATGTCACGATTTTTTGGGTGATTTTTTTTTTCTCAGTCTGCTCTTTACTTCTTGTTGATTGATCTACCAAAAGCAATTTAGGAGTGACAGGAATAGGATGCATATTATCTTCTTTTTTTTCTGTCTATATTTTCGAGAAGCTTCTCGCCATTTTTTACGTCTTTCTCGTTGATCACGGGGAGATTTAATACTTTTGATTTCTTTTTTTTCTTTTCCTGATATCTTTTTCTTTCATATTTTCTCTCTAAGTCATATAAAACGTGATCTTGTTTAATTTTTGCATATTTAATTTTTCTGTACACTTTTTGTTTTTCTGCCCGTTTACTGATTTTGGGTTTCTGTTTCCTGGGCATGACTGCAGTAAGCCCTAAAAATAGTAATTATTTATGTAATCAATATTAACAATATTGGTTACAGACAGGCATTAGGGGTTTTACACCTTCATAACTATTCTCCATAATATTATGTTAGTTTATGATATAGTCACCGCTTAAAACCAACTCTTTTTCGATAAAATTCTCCTTATTATAATATATTATTTATATTTTTATAATCTCAACAATAGTTTTTAATTGATCTTGGTCTTTACTTAGTAACTTTGTTTATAATAATTTAATTATAAAAAGTTTTTAAAAAATATAGCAGAATTTGCTGTTTTCTGTGCATTGAACTACATTCAATTTCTTCAAATTACTTGACCGTGGCTTCTCACGATTCCATTCCATATAAGTCCATTATTTGCTCACGGTCAGATAACTTATTAATATATGCGAAAAACTGAGTTAAATTAGTGGAATGTAACAGACATAGTGCTTGTCTACATCACCACGGCATGACATAGCCGCCGTTCACCTAACCGGTGTAAACGGTGACGGCGCCGGTGCCGATGTGGAACGGTGCGTCCACCAATTAAAAAACCTCACCCGGATTATCGCACCGTTTCACACCGCTGCTGGCACTGGCGTCGGCGACGTTCACCGGGACCGGCACCGACGATGGCGGGCACCGCGCCGGTGAACGGGGCCGAAGTCGCACCGTCGTGTTGTGGGCAAGCCCATACTTTCGCAATTATAATATTAAGGTGAGACCAGTTACGATATTTTATTTATTATGTAAAGCGCTAAATGAATGTGTCTTTAAGGTCTGCCTTAGTATTATCATCCCTACGCACTTACCTCCAAAGAGAAACACGATTATTCTAACTTGACGCATGGAGCTGTCAAAAATCACCAGCGCGCATCTCTTCATCTCTTACCTCCCCCAGATTTTAACACTTGACAGTGACAGTTCCATGCGCCAAAAGAAATTTTAGGATACCTTTCATAGTAATCATTACCATATACAAAGTGTCATCACTATAAGCCTAAATGAGATGGTATTGATGTTAATGGTAATGACGAAAACGATTTTAAAATGATATAAAAATAATTGTCACCACTATTGGGAGACATCAATATCGCAATTTTTTTATTATAATCACATTCTACAAAGTGCTAATAATTAGAAAAATATCGATGTATAAAACTTACCGAAATCGAACAAAATGGGAATGATGAAACCGCAGACGAACTGCGCATGTTGCTTAGTTTTCGGGGTGAAAAAAGTCTCTGAGCTGCGTAAATTTTACGCACACTCTCGTCTGTTGCGCGCAACGAATAGCGGAACTGGATGCGCGGACGCAAGCCCAGATAAGTCACGTCGTGGCCACATCAAGGAACCTTTGATATAGCCGCGATGGCTATGACGATTTCTCGTGACAATATTTCAATTCATGATTCCATCTTATTGGCTAATACGATTTCAATATAATTTTGTTATTTTGTCATGGTAAATATGTAAATTTTAAAACTATAATTAAAATCTAGTCTGTGTATAGGTAACATAAAAAAGTTTAAAAGACAACGACAAAGGTCACTACTTTTACTGTGATGGTTATGATGTTTAGTGCGTGTTTTCTTGATTATCGAAATAATTTGAAGTATTTAATCAATATGGATCATGGCGCCTTATCAGGAAACGTGTATTGAATCGTTATTCAGAAGTTAAATTTACCAGAACTATAACAATATTGTTTTATCGATCGGAACATATTTTTTTTACTGTTTCGCGGATTGACCCTTTAACAATATGTCAGGTAGGTATTTTTTGAATATTTTTAATGGTTGCTCTTTAATTTCGTTAGGTATCTTATTGTGGTGTTATAGCCATCTGTATGCAACAAATTTTGATATTGAGATCTCATACAATTTGTCCTCTATCGTGTCTCGTTTAAGTATGGGAACAAATGTGGTTTAGTTTTCACGAAAATGGCTATTTATAGAATGTATAGACATGGAAAGGTTAATAATTTATGCGATTTGAACACAGGAATACAACTGTCTGTAACCTGTAAGTTAAAAATTGATCTAATGCATCCTTTTTGGGCCTTGAAAATGACTTCCCTTTCACTGCTTTTACCCCAGACTATAATACCAAATCTCAATGTTGAAACCACGAAGCCACGGTAAGCAACGAGAACTGTATTAATGTTTACTTTTACGTAGGTACTTAACTTCTTACAAATATGTTCAGCCTATGCCTTTCATGTCAATTGATTGTCCATCAATATTCCCAGGAATTTAACTACATTAACATTTGCAATCTTATGTCCATCATAATTAATGTCTTATATACACACATCAAAAGTGTCTAGGGATCAACATATATTTTTGCAATAACTTTTCTCCTGATTGATATTAATTAAAATTTTCTTTAAGGATTCACCAAATAAAGTGTTTTCGTTTGTCACAGTAACGATAAACCAAGTCACCTTTGCATTAATAAAGAAATTTGCCATTTTCCTAATAAAGGGATATTTGACATTTGAACCACTAACACAAAAGTTCGAAAAAAAGACTGAAATAACAGTTTTCTCTAAAATTTTATTGGGTAACTTAAACAATTAATAATCCGTGTTTCTACCGCGAACACTAACAACACAAGAACATCGGTTTGGCATACTCAAAATGAGTTCATCCAAATCACGCTGTGGAATGGCCGCCCATGTTCGTTGCAACAACAAGAAAAGGTCTTCTTGCGACTGGATACCCTCCATATTCGGCAGAGCTCTTCTCTGTAGCATATCCCATGCATGCTCAATCGGGTTCAAGTCTGGCGACTGAGCAGGCCAGGGCAGGACATTGATGTTAGCTGCGGCGAGAGTCTGTCTTACAACTCTTGCGGTGTGCGGTCGTGCATTATCATGCATTAACTGAAATAAGGGACCGATTTGCACTTGTAGAGGAACGATGACGTCTGATACAATCGTCTCAGCATAAATTTGAGCGTTGAGGTTGCCTCTGATCCAAATCAACTCAGTTCTTCCGCCGATCCAAATACCCGCCCATACCATGATGGTTCCACCACTATAAGGATGGACTTCCTGGCAGGATTTTAATCGCTGTTGGCGTCCAGGGGTTCTCCAGTGTCGTATACGTCTTGTATCCGGTCTCATACCAAAACGAGACTCATCAGAAAAGCACACGAAACGCCATTGTTCTTCTGCCCAATTTCTGTGTTCAAGAGCCCATTGATATCGAATCCTACGATTGTGCATTGCTATAGGTGGTACCCGTAGCGGTCTTCGGGAATGAAGGTTCACTTCATGCAAGCGGTTTATGACTGTTTGGTCCCTAATTAAGTTCCCTGAAGAGTGATGAAGCCTCACGGCTAACATCATGGCGGTTATTGTTGGAGCTCTTCGAGTTAAGATTTGAATGTATCGGTCTTGTCTCCGTGTGGTGCAGCGATACCGTCCTCCATGGCGCTCAGCCACGGTACCAGTGCTTCGGTAACGTGTCCAAAGTCGACTGATAACACTCTGACTTGTATTGAAGTGTGTAGAGCTAAAGCCACAGTACGTTGCCGGGAACCAGCTTCTATCATTCCCACGGCTCTGAGCATTTCTTCCCTGCTTAAATGACGTCGCCGCTCCATTATAACGTTGGTTTTAATCAGTAGTAGGGAAACAGTAGCACTAATAATGTCTTCAATGCGTTGTATGTTTTTATAGGGAAAATATTGACAGCTGATTTTCATCTTTTACTCGAATTTGATTCACAGTTCCTGATTCAAATTATGAAATGCACCAAAAAGGATCCATATAAATTTATAAAATCATAAATTTATTACAAAGCCACATCTCAATCTCAAGAAATCCGCATAAAAATGCTTGATCCCTAGACACTTTTGATGTGTGTATAATATCGCAGTATTGCACTTTCGTCTACCGAGGCGGAGTATATAGCTTTGTCTGAAGCTGCTAAAGAGGCGGTATACATTCGTGCGATTTTTGGTGAGTTGAGATTGATGTAAGACTGTAACTCTGTATAGTGATAACCAGTCTGCTGCAAAGCTTGCTACTAATCCTGTGATTCATAAACGGTCTAAACATGTGGACATTAGGTATCATTATATTAGGGAGGCTATTGATAATAATGGCGTTGAGCTGATGGCAATTATATGCCTAATGAACATATGGCTGCTGATATGGTCACGAGGGCATTACTGTACAGTAAATATAATGCATTTGTACAGGACATGTTGGAAGTTGTCCAAGATTAAGAGTTCGTGTTAGAGGTTTTATTACCTGTGATTATTAATCCTGACCGTCTTCTATACGCCAATTTAATTTAAATCTGAGATAGAAGAAGCCGTTCGGAGGACGGGTCTGAGCAGTTGTGTTGCGATGTGTGCCGGATACGATGCGTGTATGCGTGCCCTAATGTTGTTGTGTTGGGAGTTTGGTCGTGGAGGGTCTTCAGATCAATCTCCCTCTGGCGCAGCATCGTTGGTCGTGTTGTTGTGTTTAACATTGCATCACCTCGCTCAACTGCCGTCTTCCTTCCTATTCGCTCAGTTTTTCTGAGTGAATAGGCTCTTAATAAACTAGCGCGCTTTACCATCAACGATCGCATCACTGCTTACCATCGGGCGGGATTGCGGTCAAGCGCTAGTTTATACCTAATTATTAAAAAATAGATGCCTTTTTGCTTTTTTTTAATAAAAAAAAAGATGTGTACTTCTCTTATGTCACGAAATATACTCTGTTTATTAAATTAAATGATATTTAATTTATTATTTATAATAAGTGTAGACAAAAGGACCATCTGAAGAAAGATTATCGGAACGAGACTGGTTCTCCAGGAAATTGGGTTTTGTCAGCATATAGTACTGAAGCGGATTCAGATTCATAGTGGTTAATTGATTCGGGAGCAACTAATTACATGACTAGCAGAGTTTAGCAGTGTAAGCGTCCTCGGCCCATAACCTATTATCCATACTAATATTATAAATGCGAAAGTAACTCTGTCTGTCTGTCTGTTACGCTTTCCCGCTTAAACCTCTCGACCGATTTTTATGAAATTTGGCACAGACAATCTTGAGACCCTGAGAAAGAATATAGGCTACCTTTTATTGAAAAAAAAAATGATATTCCCGAGGGAAATCTAAAAAGCACGATATAACCGAATTCCAAGCGGGCGAAGCCGCGGGCGGAAAGCTAGTAAATAATAAATTAAATATCATTTAATTTAATACACAGAGTATATTTCTAGACATAGGAGAAGCATACATCTTACTTTGTATAAAAAAAGAACAACCAGTCATCTATCTCAGATTTAAATTAAATTGACGTATAGAAGACGGTCGGGATTAATAATCACGAGTAATAAAACCTCCAACAAAAGCATAGGCCATTTCTCTCACTCTTTTCAAACCAAAAAAATACTGCAGATTATACGCGTACGGCATGTCCATTAGTATGTCTATTCTAATTTTTTTTTTTTTCCTTCGCCCTTTTTGGGCAGGCTAAGATCATAGACCATACCGCCTCGTCATCAGTAATCTTTTTGCATAAAAGTAAGGCCAAAGCCGTCTTCATCCTTCTTGTCCAAAAGTAAGTAAGGCCTTAGCCACGTCTTCGGTTACTTCGTTCTTGTCCAAAAATAAGTAAGGCAGAAGCCTCGTCTTCAGTAACATCCATCTTGTAAGGCCAAAGCCACGTCTTGAGTACCTATTCATATTCAATTATTATTCTAAATCAAAAGAATATGGTGTCATATCCATGTATCCGTCATAATCCGTGTAATAATGTTATGTCAGGGTAATCATGTCCTTGTAACAAGACGGCCCAAACTGTTAAATGGACCATCCAATGCTGTTAATAAATTTATAGAGTGCTATGTCTATTCTAAGGATTGACATGATTGACAGCTCACGTTAAACTCCCTTCATATATGTTTTCATGAAAATACTGGCTGTTACCAACTTTTCATTTAAATTAAAAAAAAAATATCCGACAGTGCACTTGGCTTGTATTTTTTTTTATTTGAACGTTCATAGTTACTACACTACACTACGAACAGATGAAAGATCCATCATAAAACTAATTTATCATTTTCTATCAGGCGCGATGGGGGTCAAGGGCGCCTCATTCAGCAAAAAAAAAGTTGAGAAAAATATAGTCCTATTATCATGATGCCGTACTTTGAGGACTCTCCGTCTTTTTTTGTCTGAGAACTTACAGTGACAAAGCTCTCCAAAGTCCAAAGTAAACACCCTTTTCTGGTAAAGGACATTATCCTAAGAACTTTTCACTTAACTACTTTGAAGTTTTGGCACCTGGTTTTAGCTGAGGCTTTCTACTTGGGTGACAGGATTAGGTGACCTTTACTTTATTGTACATTAAGCTACACGTTAGTGGGACGAAATTTAGTATTAGCTGAGGTTGTATTTAAATCAACTTATGTGCTAAAGTAGGCCAGCTTAAAGTCAAAATACGTTAGTGATTTAGTTGCCAAAAAGAAAAATGAAATGAAATTCCTACACCACAAAGTTCAGTTTACGCTGCAATTTACTTTTAACGCTTAAATATACTTTTACTTTTCAGTAGTGCTAGTCACTCTGAAAATCCAGTTAATTACCATAGAAATAAAGTTAATATTGGTTTGACTTGAAATTACCCACATAAGAACTATACAGTATGTTAAGAAAACCCTGTCCGACCCGTGAAGGTGTTGTTAGGTATCGATAACTGATTCTACTAATGGATACAAAACCGGGCTAAACTTAAAAAAAAAATCCCCCTAAAAAAATAAATATTATTTCGCAAAAAAGAGGTAACTTAATAAATGTGCGTTATGAACCCTTCCGCGGGCGGCGGGCGGCAGGGCACGCGGCACGTGGTGGCATAGCTATTCGCTCATAATAATACCGGTGTTATCACTTTTTTAACAATTACCAAATTTCGGGGAAGTTGGAATTAATTCGCGGGAAAAAAGATTATTTCAAAATTCATTTGTATTGGTACTATGATGATTAAGTAAAATTTTATATTATATTTGGTCATGTGTTTACCTAACCTTTATTATCCTTTTGGGTCGGACAGGGTTTTCTTAACATACTGTATATCTTACGTGTAGCCTACTGTACTATCTATTGGCAGAAACAAATGAAATCACATTGCTCATTCTGTAAATACGATAATCTTGTACAGACGATTCTGTGATCAGCTTAGCGTAAAAACTTAGGTGAAGTGAAGTGAGCTGTTAATCTTTTCTTACCGCCAAGCTATTCATCGTGTATGTTGTGTTACGATGTGTGCCGGGTACGACGTCGTGGAGGGTCTCCAGATCAATCTCCCTCTGGTGTAGCATCATTGGTCGTGTTGTTGGGTTTAAAATTGCATCACCTCGCTCAATTGCCGCCTTTCTTCCTATTCACTCTGATTGTTAAGTGAATAATCTCTTAATAAACTAGCGCGCTTTACCATCAACGATTGCATCACTGTTTAGCATCAGGCGGGATTGCGGTAAAGCACTAGTTTGTAATTATAAAAAAAACAAAAACAGTATTGACAGCTCTCTCTATTTTCATTGTGAGATTTCACAGAATCGATCGGTAGTACATGTGGAAGGCACCTATTTTTTTTTTTATATAAGTAAATATATACGGACAAATCACACAGATTGAGCTAGCCCCAAAGTAAGTTCGAGACTTGTGTTATGGGATACTAACTCAACGATACTATATTTTATAATAGATAAACAACCAAGACCCAGGCCAATCAGGAAAAGATCGTTTCCCATCATGACCTGGCCGGGTACGAACCCGGGGCCTCCACGTCGCAGTCAGGCGTGTTGACCGCTGCGCCACGGAGACCGACATCTATGTACCTAGATTTCTGGTGATGGATATACATATTTTATCGTTCGATAAAAAGCTATATAAAGTTATTTTTTGTTTATGCGAAACCCGAAACACGTGTCCAGTATTTTTAAGTAAAGAATCTATGTACAAAATTTAAAAAAGATATCATGAAAAACACAAAGTTATGAGCCGTTGTTATCCTACTTGGCTGTCCCAACTATAATATGTTCTACGCTCCGCTCGGACAGGCGAGCGCGGTGCGTTGACCTCTGGCGTCAGCTGTTGCGCGAGCCCGGAGTACTATGTTCTGCCGTGTGCCCTCGGTAACCACACTGCAACAATTCTAAATGTATTAGTAAAAAAATATAATGTGGTGTAATAATGATTGGATTCGATTCAGTTGCTTATTCTGAACAAATTATATTCAGGTTTCGCATAATCCAAAATAACGTATATATGTTTTTACAAGTTAGCTAAAGAGCCAGAGTTACGCCTTTTACACACCTATTAAAAGGCGTAATTCTAGTGCCAACTATTAAAAACTATTTTTTTAAACAACATTTGTTTAAAAAATAGAATAATTACCCTTTATTATGTACACGGTATAAATTACAGAGTATAAATATGAATATTTTATCATTATAAACATTTTTTTCTTAGGTTTTTAAAACGTTTTCTGTTTTTCTCCAGAGATTGTGTTTCTAAAAGTTTTATAATAACATTATTTCAACATGAATGTCGATCTGATATAGTTTTGAGTAGGGTTTGGATTTACAGTACCTATCTGAAATCCTTTAAATGCGGAGTTATTATCAGCTATTTCTACTGACCTTTGGGGAGATCCTCATGGATTAGCGTCAGCGCTGGCAAGTATAAGGTTTATGTGACGCTCCACTGACAGGTGACCAGTCATGGCGTGGTCAGTTTACCTCAGATATCAGTCACTACTGGGGTTCAGGCTTCTTTTGTGTGAAATAGCGGACTGTAATCCACACGGGTCTAGTGAGGTTTGGTGGATGTCACAGGTTCTTTATTGATTGGCCTGGAATAAAATAGAATGCAATTCTCTTTATTAAGTACGCCAAATAAATTACAGAATATAACTATGAATATTGTACAAACGGTGACACATTACAAACAGACAACCTTTGGATGGAATGGCAGTCGTTACGGGTTGTTGGAGCCCTCAAAAGTCTAATAATTGGGTTGTATTCTAAAAAATAATTTAATGTCTGTCAGATAGATTAAAATAAAATATTGAACACGTATTTTTAATTCTTTCTTTCATTTAAATACTTAGATATTATATATTATACTGATTTGAAATGTCGCATGACGTCACGCCGTGGTATAAAATATACCATGGCGTGACGTAATTAGCCCCCACTCCGTAACTTTAATTTTTTTTTTTTTTATTAACATATAAACCAGCGCTTGACCGCAATCCCGCCTGATGGTAAGCAGTGACGCAATCGTTGATGGTAAAGCGCACTAGTTGTTCCAGTCCCTCGATGTACGCGGTATAAAGGACGAGGCGAAACGCTTCGTCCGGATCGTAGAGGTGTTAACAACATAAGGGTGGAAACTCGCCGTACGACGGGTCGTCCGATGGTGGAACGGAGATGGGGGAATTAAATCGTGCAATTCCCTCGCACACTCCCCAGAATGTATCGTATAGAACACCGAAAGGCTGGCTACTCTACGCCTGTGCTCTAGGCTTTGGAGACCAACTCTAGTTAAATCGGGGTCGCCAATCAGTCTCTTCGCACGCCTCTCCACTGAATCCAAAGTGGCCAGGTGACACTTAGCAGCACCAGCCCAAATGTGGCTGCAGTACTTCACACACGAACGGACCTGTGCTTTGTACAACATTAGAAGCTGCCCTGGTGTGAAGTACTGCCGGACCTTTGCGATTACACCAAGTTTTCTGGCAGCCACCTTGGCCTTGGACTCAATGAACCGCCCAAAGTTTAGGTTCGAGGAAATCTCAACACCCAAAAGCTGAAGGCGGTCGGTACACTCCAAGGATACATTCCGAAAAGTAGGAGCCAAGGTGCACGGGCTCCTTTTGGCGGTGAAAAGACACGCCTGCGTTTTGGTGGCATTGAATGCTACAAGATTGGCATTGCCCCATTCGGAGACTGCCTGAAGTGCAACACTCGTTCGCTCTACCATGGCCTCTCTTTCGGACCGGATTGATTCCCTACTAGCCCGAGCATCCGGCAGGTATCTCTCCACAACTGTGCTGTCATCTGCATACCCATAGATACCGGGCATCAGCAGATCGTTAATATGCTATATTTCAGTTGTTTTTGGTAATTTCGACAAAATAAAAAGTAAAGGTCTTAATTTTTTTTATTATCTATAAGATGAACTAATATTTTATTGATTTTCATACCTTGGATACATCCCTATTGGTCTAACTGCAATGCTTTGATATCGCCTTCGGGTTGTGGAGGGCAGACGGCAGTCGCTTCACGGAAAATATCGGAGTTTAGCCAAAATCAGCAGGTAGATTGGTAAAGCGGACCCCAGGGTTCGCAGCTGAAAAAGCTTCGGAAACGACTGGGATTTCCCTGAGATGATGATGAACCTTTGAATGGAATACCAAGGGGAAGGAGAGACGGTAATGTAGGTAGTCTGTTACTACTAGATACTATTCACAAATTCCTGATTATTTCGCTAAATCGATTCACATGCTTGCTTGCTAAAAATAAAAATAATCTTATTTAACGTAACATGTCTTTTTCTTCAATCCTTCTCGGTTAGTCATAATCTCAACAGAACCTCCCCCTCAGGCGTCCTCTTTAACCATATCATCATCCACGTGGTCTATCAACAGTTTTTTGATGTTCCTCCTACTCTTATAGCCATCGACAAAACAACAATTGTGAAGTAAAAAATCGTCCAAGTGCCTATCGCGTTCGCGCCCGAAGGGTTCTGTACCATTGCGATATAAAAATCACGTCTTTTGTATGGGATTTCATGATTTCACAGCCAAAAGAAAGAGGGACCTTTTTGGATTGGAAATCATCAAATGGCCTCTCCTTTAGTGAATAAAAGCTACACGTGTTCATAGAGTCGCAGCATAATGCTGAGCGACAGCCGTTTTGCGTGGATGCGACGCATGTTTCCCTCAACTATTTCTTATTTTTTATTTTTTTGTAAACTCTTGCGTCATGTTTATTGCAAATAAATGTTTTTCTTTCTTTCATTTGCATGTATGCTAGCTGCCACGTTTTCTCTTTCGAACAACCCGTGATCCTGTATAGTGTCCTAGTGGACACCATCACGATGTGGGATAGATATTACAGAAATACATAATCTCCGAAAATATCAAGCATCTACTTGTTGCGGTTATTAATATCCGGGGGAAAAAAAAACACATATACCTACTGTATGGGAGCCGTCATAAATATTTATTTTATTATTGTTTAAAGAATTACATTATCTGTGAAAATTTCAAGTGTCTAATTGTCATGGTCCATGAGCAGACAGTCTGACAGACAGTTAGACAGCTGGACAGTTGGACAGACAGACAGCAGTCTTAGTAATAGGTTCCCGCTTTTAACCTTTGGTTACGGAACCCTTGAAACGGAAAATATGAATATCAAAAAATAAAATCATAAATTAACTTCACGCCACAGCAACCAAAGCCTATTATGTTCAAACCACGAGCCAAATCATTTCCCTAAGGTAAACCTAAAACGTTTACTCAAGTATATACTTTACCCAAGAAAAAATTACTCCTTCAGTTTAATGTACTGACGACAGCATGTCAAGATACCCGAAACTATCAAATATTCCCAATCAACCTTCAGCCTTAACGCTTTAGAGATAAAGTTGAAAATCTAACAGTTTGTAGTAACTTGAAGTGCTGTCGTCTGTACAATATCCTCTGAAGTACGAAACACTTCTAGAGTTGTGAGGGTTTCTTGAAAAGTCAATTTACAGCCACTCAATAAGGTTTACAAAAGGGCACTTAAAATTTAAGTGTTGTGTCATAATATAGCTGTCTCTTTCTGACCTACAAGCTTCCCATGGACATTCGAAACTAACCCATTAAACGATATAAAAACTATATAAAGGCCAAACTTTGCAAAAAGGGGTATTATAAAATCTCAGATTATTTAGAAGACAAAAAAACTTGGGACTGATCTGCTCGCTCTGTTAAGCATTTTTATTAAGCAATATGCGTAATTATAACGTAAATTATTGTAAACATTTTCATTTTTAATGTCTGGACTTGAAAAAAGACGATGATCCCTGAGTCTGTTTCGGCTATTTCTTCTCAGAGGTAGTCAGTTAGGAAATGCCGGCTTCATCTAGTTAAAAAAAAAATAAAAAACATATGTCGTGTGAAAGTGATCAGTGATCCTACTTGCTTAATAAACGATATCATTTCATTTCCTAAAGGTTGTCAGTTTAGTGTATGGTGCAGCGGCAGTGTAGTATTCATGTGTATGTTAGCGTAGTTTCACTGATGATAGGCCATAATTGGTCTCGCACTGGATGTTTAGAAGAGCAAATACAGATTTTGATTTCGGTCCTTTCCTTAGGAGACATTCAGTATGTTCCAGTAACAGGCAACCGTAATCTATACTATTTTCTATGTGAAATGTACTAAAAACCATCCGGTTAGATTGGAAACCGACCCGGAAAAGGCAAGACAGATTGATTGATTGAAGGACTGCTCAAAGTCTTGGAATATTCAACGTTTATTTTGATATCTTTCTATTCATCACGTGTAGGTCAATACAGTAAGTACCTTTGTACATAGTACGGCATCGCGTACATAAAGCGTGCCTTTAAATAAACCGTTCAGGCTGTAGGGCGTGCCAAAGAAATGGACATACAATATTACCCTCTTTTCTTCGGCAGTTGGATAAAGACGTATTGTCATCCGTTAACATATTTCCATTGAAACTGCGGGGCGAATCTAGTTAATTATAAATCTGGTTTCTAAGCCGATTTTTTTCTATTCGTTCACAGCACATTAGTGTTTATCAGCGATCGGCATGATGGTAAGCAACAATGGAATCCCTGATGGTGAAGCGTGTTAGTTTATTATGAGCTTATTCACTCTAGCCTTGAAGACGCTTGTCACAATTCTCACACTTATTAATAAATCAGTACACCGCTGTCTGCCTTTTTTTTCATTTCATTATTTATTTAGGCTACCAACAGCCTATTATAGGCTTCCCTGTGTAACTGGGATGTATAATTATAAAGCATGTGAACGGACTAATGCCAAATAGCTCCTATTAAAAATAGTAATAACAACTCAAAAGGTTATAAAATATATAAGGTTATAAAATACTTTAGGTTATACAATGCATACCGGTTAATGACCGCCGCATCCTACGGTACCAAACTTTAATAAAAATGGCACGAAAAAAGCATGTCGATACAGGATCGCACTGTCGCCGATCGGAGGTCAGTTAACCAATATTCGAAACTTACCCATTAAACGATATAAAAACTATATAAAGGCCAAACTTTGCAAAAAGGGTATTATAAAATCACAGATTATTTAGAAGACATAAAAGCTTGGGACTGAGCTGCTCGCTCTGTTAAGCATTGTTATTAAGCAATATACGTAATTATAACGTAAATTATTGTAAACATTTTCATTTTTAATGTCTGAACTTGAAAAAAGACGATGATCCCTGAGTTTGTTTCGGCTATTTCTTCTCAGAGGTAGTCAGTTAGGAAATGCCGGCTTCATCTAGTTAAAAAAAAAAAAAACGACGTGACGTGTAAAAGTGATCGGTGATCCTACTTGCTTAATAAACGATTTCATATCATTTCATAAGGTTTCTCAAATAATTTGAAATAAAACAAATAAGGTTGGACATTGATAGCAGAAGATAGAAGAAAAAGAAGGCGATTAGCTGCTTGTCAATTGTCTGCGTCTATAATTTCCGCTATTCGCTTTTTGAATGTCTGTTTATTACAGTAAAATAAATCGACATAATATGGTCTTAACACAATACGTGATATAAGTATCCAATAATATATCATTCATAAAAAAACCTATTATAATTAATTTACGAGTATGTATCAAAGAAAATGTCCACATAATACATATACTATAATAATAACAAATGTACCAATACAACATGCGGAAAAAAATTACGAAAAATGTAACATTAATTACCTAATATGGATGAAATATAACCATGATAACTGTCCAATAACATGAATTAAATAATAATATTAATTTGTTGGCGCGGTTGGCGTAATATTTAAATGTTTGACTGTTGCCTTGCGTGCCGCGGGTTCGATACCCGTACGGAACAAATATTTGTATAACCTACAAGTAGTTGTCCGGGTCTGGCTGTTTGTGTATGTACGAGTAAGTTAATATGTTTGTAAACACACCCACGATACTAGAGAAATTCCTAAAGAGGGGCAATGATTTGGAAAAAAAACGGACAGAAAATAGAATTCATGTCCAATGATAATTCGTAAACCAAAAATAGTAAAAAAAAACCTTCTTTCTTCGGCAGTTGTATAATAAAAACAGACATCTATCTTGAACTACTAACCCTTCTATAGAGCCAACATCTTTGCAAGCCGACGAGTAATCGACATTTTGTGTTCTTCACGCATAAATATTGTATGAGATGGGAACAGATAAGATGTGGCCAGCGCTGGAATATTCTATTTTAAGATAAAGCTTCAATGGACCTGGGTGGGATGTTACAGCTGGATGACTGGCTAATAATGGTAACGTTGGGTTAAAAATGGATCGTTCTAGAGCATTAACTTTAGGGAACTTGAGGAGGCGTTTTGTAACGTATATACCTATCCTGTTTTAGGGGTTTTTGGGGGTAGGTAAGTTCATACATATGCCTTACTTCTTTAATATGGTAAGCAGAGGTGTTCACATTCATAACTGTGTTTTTTTTTTAAATTATAAACTAGTGCTTGACCGCAAACCCGCCTAGGCTTCAACACTTAGGCTAGCACTAGGCTTAATCACTACTTACCATCAGGCAGGTTTGCGGTCAAGCAATAGTTGAAGGTAAAGCGTGCTAGTTTATTAAGCCTTTTCACTCAAATAAACTGAGTGAATAGGAAAGAAGACGACAGTTGATCGAGGTGATGCAATGTTAAACCCAATAACACGAGCAACGATGCTGCGCCAAAGGGGGATTGATCTGGAGACTCTCCACGACCAAACTCCCGAAACAACAACATTTGGAGCATCGTACCTGGCACACATCGCAACACAACTGCTCAGATCCGCCTGGTAATTGCGTAACACATTTTCAGTTGTACCTAATGGTTTCTTTAGTTAGTAGCCTACTTTCATTTTGATAGTTCAACAACATTCATTGCGTTATTGACGTTATTAAACAGACACTTTTCGAACACATGGAGCAATGGAATACCGATAAGCTTGAATATAATTCCAACTGATAGTATGTTTGTTACGCAATTAGGGTGCTGTCCTCCGTACGGCTTCACCAGATATCATGACGGAACACGACGAATCGCTGGTGGCGTGGTAACTTCTGCTGGCAGCCGATGCCTATAGAATAGAATAGAATACTCTTTATTATGTACGCCATATAGATTACAAAAACATAAAAAAAAAGATTTTACAAAGGGTGACACAATGGCCGGTCTTATCGCTAAGAGCGATCTTTTACAGACAACCTTTGGATGGAATAGTAAGGGGAAGGAGAGAGAAATAATGCAGGCAGTCTACAGTGTACTATTTACATAGTTTATATAATAAATATGCACGTTGAGTGGATGATACTAGTCTAATAAATATATACATTTAATTAATAAACATCATACAACAGCAAATAAAAAATAATGACATGTTTAAAGAGAGAGGATATGCTTTACAGACATGGGCAAGTTATTCCATAGTCGAACTGCTTGTACAGTAAAGGATTTATCGTAAAAACTAGTGGAATGCATCGGCATATCTAATATCAGGTGCCTATATCTCTACAGTATGTTAAGAAAACCCTGTCCGACCCGTGAAGGTGTTGTTAGGTATCGATAACTGATTCTACTAATGCATACAAAACCGGGCTAAACTTAAAAAAAAAATCCCCCTAAAAAAATAAATATTATTTCGCAAAAAGAGGTAACTTAATAAATGTGCGTTAAGCACCCTTCCGCGGGCGGCGGGCGGCAGGGCACGCGGCACGTGGTCGCATCGCTATTCGCTCATACTAATACCGGTGTTTTCACTTTTTAAAAATTACCAAATTTCGGGGAAGTTGGAATTAATTCGCGGGAAAAAAAGATTATTTCAAAATTCATTTGTATTGGTACTATGATGATTACGTAAAATTTTATATTATATTTGGTCATGTGTTTACCTAACCTTTATTATCATTATGGGTCGGACAGGGTTTTCTTAACATACTGTATATTATATTATTATTATTTCCTTTATTAGTCTTTTTTCTCATTTAGTTACATTTTTAAATATATTAAAAAATAAATACATACAAAATATTTAAATACATACAAATACATTTAAAAATATAAAAAAAGTAGTGTTCCACCGATGACGGGAGCAGGGTCCAAGCTACCGGTGGTTAGGGCTCCAGAGACAGGAACCTCCTCACGATGCGGGCCGTATCAAGGAGTACTGCCTTTTGAATCAGGCCTTTGATCCAACTGCCTAACGAGAGCCTCAATAGATGTTGGTCGAGGCTCTTGGCTATCAAACCATTGGCCGATACGACAATCGGTACAATGACAGCCGAGTTCACATTCCACATGTCAACAACCTCGTGCGCCAAGTCGAGATATTTAATTTGTTTCTCTTTCTCAGCTTTCACGAGATTCCCGTTATGTGGAATGGTAACATCGACAATCATTGCGAGGCGCGCTAATCGATCTATCACTACTATACCCGGCTTATTTGCAACAATAGTCCTGTCAGTAATGATAGACCGATCACAGTATAACGTGACATGGTCATTTTCTAGAACTGGGTCGGGCACATACTTATGACTTAGACAGACATGATGGAGTTACTGTCAAGATGATTGTTTATTTTAGCTTTCAAAATGGATGTAAGAACTTTACAGACCGTTGGTAAACAAGTATCTATATTCATTATGAGTACTATAATATTATGGCGTAATGTGTATACATTGCACAAATTATGTTTGTGTCCTACTACTTTAGCTCAGCGGTTTCACCAGCATAAATTTCGATACCACGAGAATATCCAGATAAAAACTATCTTCTTTCTTCACTGCTGGACAAAGGCTTCCCCCAAGGCTTTCATTCCATTGGGGGCATTGCCATAATCCCCACGCTTGGCAGGCGGGTTGGGGATCGCGGTAATTTGATATTCCACAGGTGAAGCGCTGCTGCCCGCTTGACTGATATGAGTTCTCTTAGTCGCCTCTTACGGTTGGTACTATTCTATGACCGGTACCACAAGGGAAAAACTATACAGTGTGTTAATTCTGTTTATAAACTATCTGTGTGTCAAATTTCATCTAAATCTGTTCAGCAGTTTTTGCGTGAAAGAGTATCAAATATCCATCTATACATACATTAATCCTAACAAACTTTAGCATTTATAATATTAGTTGGAAGTAGGATTATAAGGAAGTAAGATGTATTAATGGGCAATCCTACATGGTCATTAACTAATCTGACCAAAATAATATCTGGATTTTAAATGAAATTGATCTGGGTTTGTTTCGGCTTTTCTTCTCAGTGTAGCTCGATAGGAAAGATGAACTCATCTTGTTTTAAAAAACCGGTCAAGTGCGAGTCGGACTCGCGCACTAAGGGTTCCCTACTGTATGATTCTTGCGTTGGTAAATATTAAAGACTTTAGATAATTAGACTGGTTTATTTCACTTGTATAATTATTACATAATAATCGACGTCTTCCAGGTCAGATCCAAAGTTACAAAGACACGACTATAGACTATATTCATAGACACTAATACATAGAGATGGTATTAGTTACTCGACTACAGAGTAGTGATGTATGATACAACATCCCCCCTGTTTAAGTTTAAATTAACCCTTGACAAACAATATTATAGAGACCTGACCCAGTTACAATTTAGACAATGACTTAAGCCTATGGTTAGGTCTTAATCTAGGATACAATGTTCTACTTAATCTATTTCATCAATTAGCCTTCTGGTTGGCTTTACAACTCTTCCAGAACGAGTTACATGTTGACTGACTGAGGATTGAGATGAGAGCTCTTGAGGTCTAGACTCCTGCCTGTTACCTTCCTCTCTCCCCTGCGACGAATTGGATAGCATAGGAGAATATTTGTGTCTTAAATGAACCCTATTCCTCCTATACCTAACTCCATTGACATCCTCAACGACATATGACCTATTATTAGCCAACCTTAGCTTGACAATGGCTTGTTCCCAATTGCTATCAGGCTTTCTTTTAAAGTATACAGTATGTTACGAAAACCCTGTCCGACCCATAAGGATAATAGAGGTTAGGTAAACACATGACCAAATATAATATAAAATTTTACGTATTCATCATAGTACCAATACAAATGAATTTTGAAATAATCTTTTTTTCCAACGAATTAATTCCAATTTCCCCGAAATTTGGTAATTTTTAAAAAGTGACAACACCGGTATTATTATGAGCGAATAGCGATGCGACCACGTGCCGCGTGTCCTGCCGCCCGCCCCCCGCGGTCGGCAGGCGAAGGGTGGTCAACGCACATTTAATAAGTTACCTCCTTTTGCGAAATAATATTTATTTTTTTTAGGGGGATTTTTTTTTTTAAGTAAAGCCCGGTTTTGTATGCATTAGTAGAATCAGTTATCGATACCTAACAACACCTTCACGGGTCGGACAGGGTTTTCGTAACATACTGTACATGATCATTGGGATACAATAATGACAATGACTTTGTATTTCTATTATAATATTTAGACTTATTTTTATTATTTTGCTTGACACATTCTTCATAATTTTTGAATGTAACCACTTTAGGTTTTAATTTCTTATAAGACATAGGAATGTTATTTCTTAAATTCCTGGACATTAACAATTGAGCTGGAGATGGTAAATTATTCTTAGGTGTGTTTCTATACTGTAATAAAGCTATGTATGGATCAGATGAGTTTCTTTTACATTTTTTTAACATATTTTTGATAATTTTGACTGAACTCTCTGCTTGACCATTTGACTGTGGATGATATGGGCTAGTTACAATGTGTTCTATGTCCCATTCATGCATAAAATTCTTAAATTCTAATGACTGAAAAGGAGGACCACCATCAGACACTAAAGATAAAGGTATTCCATGACGAGCAAAAATGGACTTTAAATGTGTTATTACATTCTTTGCTGTACTGTTTTTATTTAACAAAGCTATTTCTATAAATTTAGAATAATAATCTGTGACAATTAAATAAGTAAGGTTATCAAAATACATTAAATCAACACCTACTTGTTGCCATGGATATTTATTAATTTCAAAATTTTTTAGTGGTTCCTTTGGATTATTAGGTTTAAATTGTGCACATACATAACATTGTTCTACCAAGTTTTTAATATCAGCTGACATGCTTGGCCAGTACAAAGACTCTCTAGCCAGTTTTAAGCATTTATTTATACCTTGGTGACCTTCATGAATTTTACCTAACATTTCCTTATACATTGACTGTGGTACTATTAATTTTGACCCTTTGAACAACAAATCTTTGACTACATGAATTTCAGCTTGTATGTTCCAAAATGGTTTTATTGACAGACTGACATTATTTTTATTTTTTGGCCAACCTTCATAATAATACTTTTTTAACAATTGCAAAGTATCATCTTTCTTAGTGTTCTGTAACAATTTTGTACAGTACTCCTTTGTGACTGCTAGACTTGAATGCATTAAATTGACATGACAAGATATTTCTGACTCATTCTCAGGTATATAATGTTCTTTTAATGCTGCTCTAGACAGAGTGTCAGATATAAACATTTCTTTACCTGGAACATGTATAACTTCCAAATCATATTTTTGTAAAGTTAACATCATACGTTGCAATCTTGCTGGTACATCATGTAATGGCTTTTTAAAAAGATAGACTAAAGGTTTATGATCAGTATGAACAGTTACTTTATGACCGTACACATACTGGTGAAATTTTTCACAACCAAACTGAATGGCTAACAATTCTTTCTCAATTTGAGCATACCTTGACTGAGTTTGAGTTAATGTTTTTGAACTATAAGCAATAGGTTTATTATTCTGCATAATGACTGCTCCTAATGCTGACTTTGACGAATCGACTGACAAGACTAATGGTACATTGGGATTATAATGAGCTAAAACTGGTGAATTTGTAATTTCATCGATTAAACTCTTAAGACATTGACTATGATTTTCATCCCAAGTCCAGACTGAATCTTTCTTCAAAAGATTTCTTAAAATTTGAGTTTTTTTGAGACAAATTGCTAATAAAGGGACCTAAATAATTGATCATACCTAATATTCTTTGCAATTCTTTGACATTTTTTGGTGTGGGCATATTGACAATTGCTTTTACTTTCTCTTCATCAACCCTAGCACCATCTTTACTAAAAACATACCCTAAAAAACAGACTTCTGATACTAAAAATTTACATTTTGACTTATTGAACTTTAAATTGACTTCACGTGCTCGTTGCATGACTTTATGTACTCTCTCATTATGTACTGACTCGTTTGGTCCATATACCAAAATATCATCGATGAATATTAGAACTCCTTCTAAATCACCGAACAAATTCATCATGACTCTTTGAAAAATTTCAGACGATGCATTAATACCAAAAGGTAACCTTAAATATTTATATCTACCGAAAGGTGTTTGAAATGTACATAAATCAGAACTATATTCATCTAGTTTTAGCATCCAAAATCCTGAAAATGCATCTAAATGAGAAAAACAAACAGCTCCTGCTAGTTGAGATCTGATCTCATCTATTGACTTTAGTGGATAAATTTCCCTTACAATATTCTTATTCAAATTTCTAGGATCTAAACAAATTCGTAACTGACCCGTGCTTTTGACTGTTATGACTATACTGTTCACCCATTCTGTAGGTTTAATAACCTTTTCAATGACCTGCATTTTCTCCATGCGATCCAATTCATCGCGCAGTTCGTTCAGTAAAGCGAAGGGTACCCTTCTCGGAGCATCCACGCATGGCACTGCTTCAGGTTTGAGTTTCAGGCGACAGACTTGAGGTAGACATCCAAGACCCTGAAATACATCATTGTATTGTGTAAGAATTTGTTCACTAAAATTTTGTTGAGACACAGAGAAAACTCTTTGAATTATACCTAATTTTTCACAAGTTGGTAGACCTAAAACATTCGGACAAACTAAATCTGCGACTATAAACACTATATTTACACTAATAGTGCTATTATTTAAAGATAAACTACATTTTATATTGACTTTGCCCATAATGGGTATTGATATACCACCAAACCCACTAACGTTTATTTGACATTTCTCAAGTGACATTTGACTTTGACATTTCAAAAATTGAAAAGTTTTCTTTGACATAATATTGATATCAGCTCCAGAATCAACAATGCAATTAATTTGTGTATGACCAACTAAAATGTTTATGTTCCATGACTGTTTAGAATAGTATTTGTTTTCTTTTGACTCGACTGTATTGACCTGTTTACTATGTGTTGACTTTGCTGTAATAATTCTACAAGTGTTTATTGTGTGAGATTCCTCAGACTTGTGTCTGTGCTCATCATTAAGATGTGAATCTCGACTAAGACTTTTTGACTTTTTTGACTTGACTGTGAATCTCTCAGACTGTTTAGTGTTTTCATCATTGAGATACGACATATGACAAGATGAGTCTTCATGGGATCTCTCGGACTTATCAGTCACCAGACTTTTTTCATCACTGAGGCATTTTTTATTAGACCTCTCAGATATGACATTATCACCACTTTCATCACAGAAATATGATACAGGATATTTTTTATGACAAGATGAGTCTTCATGAGATCTCTTAGA
The DNA here is from genome assembly GCA_037179545.1 of Sesamia inferens. Lineage (NCBI taxonomy): Eukaryota > Metazoa > Arthropoda > Insecta > Lepidoptera > Noctuidae > Sesamia > Sesamia inferens. The sequence goes on along the minus strand of CM073929.1, from coordinate 7,078,047 downwards.
CTTTGACTGCGACTGGCCTATGTGCGACCTGACCGTTGATTGTAACTTGGGATGTGACTGTGACTGTGTGTATGACAACCTGCTATGTCTGTAATGATTTTGATTGTGATGACTTTGTGACTCTAAATGACAATTATATTGACTAGACTTATGACTATGACTGAAATTATGACAATTTAAAATTCCAACAAAATTATCTTGACTACCAGTTGAACTAAAAGACTCTAAATGACTGACTTTTTTATTATTTGAGTAACAAAATTTTGCAAAATGACCATAAGAGTTACATGACCTGCATTTAGCTCCCTGCGCTGGACATTTGTAGCGGTGGTGTTGTCCACAGCGGCTACACGTCCTCGAGCGCTTCTCAGGACTGGGACTCGACTTTGACCTCCCTGCGCTGGATCCCTGCTGACTGACTGGTGAAGCTCGCCGTCGCTGACGCTCCACTCGACCACGGCTCCTCCGACGCAGATGCATGACTTTCTCAGACTCTTCACTAGTGGACCTCTTGACAATTTGGTCTGCATCCTGCTGTGCGACGATGAGTGTCCTAGCTAGCTCTCGCATCCTCTGATATGTCAGATCAGGTTCCTGCAGCAGTCTCTGACGTACATGTGCTAAGTCCAAACTCAAGTTGGCGATAAAAATATCTCTGATAAGAGATTCTCTGAGCGTTCCAAATTCGCAATCTTGGCTCTTATTTTCGAGATCGGTTAAGAAATCCTCGATGCTTTCCGATTTCTGTTGACGTGTGGTAAAAAACATGTAACGATACATGGTAATATTTTTTCTGGGTTGAAAAAATTCGTCGAATTTGGCTTTGACGTCATGTAATGTGCTTTCTCCAATATTTATGTTGAATGTGTTGAAAATATTTAAGCATTTTTCACCAATGTGATGTAATAAAATGGCGATCTTGCGTTTCTCACCGGACTTGTCTAAACCCGTTGCCAACAAGTATAATTCGAACTGTTGCCACCAGCGCTTCCAGGTTTCGTAATTGTTGTTTGTTGCATCTGACGATATTTTAAGCGCCTTCAAGCCATTGTTCATTGCAGTACCGGTGTCATGGCTGCCACCGACGCCATCCGACTTTTGCATTTTTTGAATTTTCTTTCTTCGTATTGGGTTTTTTCACTCTTCTGACACCATGTATGGTTACACTTCTGACACCATGTATGATTCTTGCGTTGGTAAATATTAAAGACTTTAGATAATTAGACTGGTTTATTTCACTTGTATAATTATTACATAATAATCGACGTCTTCCAGGTCAGATCCAAAGTTACAAAGACAAGACTATAGACTATATTCATAGACACTAATACATAGAGATGGTATTAGTTACTCGACTACAGAGTAGTGATGTATGATACAACACCTACTATCTTTAAAAATGCCAAAAAAATCACGTTTCTTGTATGGGAGCCCCCTTCAGTATTTATTTTATTTTAATATAATTATTTCATTTTAATATATAACTAAATATTCTGTGCACATTTCAAGCGTCTATCTATTTCCGTTATTAATATGGAGCAAAAACGTAATAAAATCACGTTAAATATGTTTTTATTTTTTATTTTTAGTATTTGTCTATAACAACAAATCGTCGTTAACAGAAATACATAATCTCTGAAAATTTCAACTATCTAGCTATTACGCTTCATGAGATACAGCCTGGTGACAGTCGGACGGACGAACAGACGGACAGCGAAGTCTCATGAATAGGGTTCCGTTTGACCTTTTAGGTACGGAAGCCTAAAAAGAATGTGATTGGGTTGCTAAAATGTTTGTACAAACCTACTTACAAAAATCAAATCATTGATTGCCACCTCGAAACGACATATTCCTAGAGGCATACTAATAATACTTTGCCTAATTAGTAATTCCAGATAGTTCTCCATAAGTAGCAGTGCAGAAAATATGTTTAATAATTAATACTTTGCTGTTACTGGGTAACACGTTACTTTTTGGCAAGACTGTTTTTTTTTATAATACGCAATACCACATGGTAAGCAGTGATTCGCATCACTGCTGCGCTATTTTATTAAGAGCCTGTTCACTCAAGCCTTGAAGACACTCAAATTGTAGTCTGACAGAAACACCGCCGCTGGCAATTTATTCCAGTCCCTCGATGTACGCGGTATAAAAGAGGAACCGAAACGCTTCGTCCGGATCGTAGAGGTGTTAACAACGTAAGGGTGGAAACTCGTCCGACGGGTCGTCCGATGGTGAAACGGAGATGGGGGAATGAAATCATGCAATTTCCTTGCACACTCACCAATATGCATCCTATAGAAGACCGAAAGGCTGGCTACTCTACGCCTGTGCTCCAGGCTTTGGAGACCGATAATCAGCCTCTTCGCACGGTCTCTCCACTGAATCCAAATTAGCCAGGTGACATTTCGCAGCACCAGCCCAAATGTGGCTGCAGTACTCCACACTCGAGCGGACCTGTGCTTTGTACAACATTAGAAGCTGCCCTGGTGTGAAGTACCGCCGGACCTTTGCGATGACGCCAAGTTTTCTGGCAGCCACCTTGGCCTTGGACTGAATGAACCGCCCAAAGTTTAGGTTCGAGGAAATCTCAACTCCCAAAAGCTGAAGGCGGTCGGTGCACTCCAAGGATACATTCTGAAAAGTAGTAGCCAAGGTGAACGGACTCCTTTTGGCGGTGAAAAGACACGCCTGTGTTTTGGCGGTAGTGAATGCTACAAGATTGGCTTTGCCCCATTCGGAGACCGCCTGTAGTGCAGCACTCGTACGCTCTACCATACCCTATTTGTCGGACCGGATTGATTTGCTTACTAGCCCAAGCTTCCAGCAGGTATCTCTAGACAATTGTGCTGTCATCTGCATACCCATAGATACCGGACATCAGCAGCTTACTGATTACCTAAGCGATATTCATAAAATAAATTCAACAGCTCTTTGTGAGCATAAGATTCCCCCATTTCCCACCCCACTGTGTACACGAGTTTCACTATAATAACATCATAGGGTAAGTAACGACAATGCATGTGCATAAAATATGCTCAGGTGCTCCGACTACACAGAACAATAACTGTCTAAAGCAGGTCTTTACGTAACAAGAGATGAGATGCAACTTTGAGTGTTTGTAGAGAGGAAACTTATAACAGAGTTGCGATCTTAAAATATCAACTTGGCCAAATTTCTACCCGGGAACAATGGCCATGAATAAATCATTCTACTTTCATTATTGTTTTAGGTTTCTGGGAAAACCAAAACCAATTCGGAACTCAACGAAAAAGATGATTGTATCTACATAGTTAAAAGACTTTGTTTCAAAATATATTATTCCAGATAAAATTACAACAGAACTTTACAGAATATCAGAAGATTGATTCTGAGATTCTGATTGACTATTGAGAAGAGCCGTCAAGACTACACGGAAGCTACTTTACAACATTATCAGATTTTATGTAGGCATTTCCAAATTCATAGCAGTGAACATGGTAACAGTTCTAATGTAAGAGTTGAGGTCGGTCTTTCGAACTGTTATAACCCTTATTACACGGTAATAAAGCCTGAGTCATCTTTTATTTACAAACAGTAATTTTCCTTTGTAAAAGTACTGCATTTTACCCAGTGCATAGAAGTGATATGCATAATTTTGCTAGTAAGATGCTGGCCGCCGTCGCGTATGCATTTGTGCCCAAAGACCAATTAATAGGGACATTGCCAAAAATATAAATGCTCAATAAATCATGTAAATTGTAAACTATATTTTCGAAGAGTGTTTCGTAATTTTTTTAAAGTGGTTTAATTGTTAATATTGTCGTCCTTTTTTCAATACAAACGGGCTCGGCTTCGTAACAAAACTTAGATAGACGATTTACTTTGTATAAACTATTTCGTCACCATTGTTCTTAAAACGGTGAAGGATATATGCAAGAGAAGCGGAAAATCCGCGGACCAAAAAATGCGGCTACATGTGACATCTGCCACCCTCTGACGAGAAATCTTCTTTGTCCCAACAATGGGAACATTACAGTGGCTGATTACGTCCAAATAATGGTATTAATAAAAAATAATGATTATGTAAAGAATGTATGAGTATAAAATGTTTGGGAATGTCGAGTGAGAGTTGAGGAATGAGTGGATATGTGAGTGAAGTGTAAAGTGTTTGGGAAGGTCGAGTGAGAGTTGAGGAATGAGTGGATATGTGAGTGAAGTGTAAAGTGTTTATGATAAAAAAGTTATGACATTCCTCTAACAAAGTTTTTGGTTTCGGTATTCTATATGACATATTTTGTGCCCGGGAATAACATGATTCCGCCGTCACCGATGCACGGCGAGTATAAACCCTTACATTGTTGACACCATGGGCGTACCCAGCTTCTGGCCTTTGGGGGCAAGTCAGGCGCAGGGGGGGCAAGTCAAATTTTTAGAGTGGGTTATCTTTGTGCGTTATAGTCTGTGTGCGTTGTAGTCGGTTTCCGTGGCGCAGCGGTCAACACGCCTGCCTGCGACGTAGAGGCCCCGGGTTCCATCCCCGGCCAGGTCATGATGGAAAATGATCTTTTCCTGATTGGCTTGGGTCTTGGATGTTTATCTATATATGTATCTATTATAAATATAGTATCGTTGAGTTAGTATCCCATAACACAAGTCTCGAACTTACTTTGGGGCTAGCTCAATCTATGTGATTTGTCCGTATATATATATTTATTTATAGACACACGCAGTTTTTTTCACAGTACATTTTGTTAGTGTCACCTGCGTGGTTTATTTAAAAGTTAGAGATAAGTCATGGTTTATACTTTGTTTAGTCATTAGGGGAGTTCATACATGTTCTGCGACATTTCCAAGGGGGGGGGGGGGGGGGCAGCTGATTCCCCCTTTCCCCACCTGATTACGCCCCATGGTTGACACCGCTACAACCCGCACGAAGCGTTGTGCCTATAGCTGTCCACTGCTGGACATACGTCTCTCTTACTGCACTCTATTCAACTTGATTTCGGCATCTCTCATTTAGCTGCTACTGGCCGTTCTGCGAGGATTGGTGCTCCATCTAGCCTGAGGACGTCCCACGTTCCCACTCCCGATCTCCACTTAAGATCACGTCTAACCCAATGGTCAACGGTTCTATGGCTAATAATGCTGGCCCATTATCAACTTGTTTGCTGATTCTGTGAGCTACATAATATCGATAACTTACGGATTCGTAATAACAAAACAAAAAAAAAAGAAAAGATGACAAAAGAAAATATGACAAAGAAAGAAAAGACATGGGAAAAAGCGACCCAATGCCAATGCCGCAAAAAGAGAAAGTGCGGAAAAAAAGGAATTGGCAGAAAATAATATAGCAAAAAAAAAGAGTGAATTGACGGCAAACTAATAAAAAAAAAAAACTTACGGATTCGATACCTCAGAGATACTTCAAGCATAGCCCGCTCGATAGCTCGCTGAGCGACCTTGATGTACAGACGACAGCACGGCAATCTATTATAATCTGTCAGATTTCTTTATTATATTGTCAACTTTATCTCTAAAGCATTAAGGCTCAAGGCCAAATTTAGCTTTGAACATATCTACTGACATCAATTTTCACTTAGGTTCTAAACAAGCTGCTAAGTACAGAATCATGAAATATTTTTGTCACCTATGTGATGTTTTGTTAATCTATACAAAGTAATATTATTATATAGTGTGAGTTTATGACGTTGTAATCTCTAGATCAGCGGTCGGCAACCCGCGGCCTGCGGGCCGCATGTGGCCCGGGGCCCTCTTCCTTGCGGCCCACGACTGTTTTGTAAAATAAACTACAATTCTAAAAATGAAAGATATTTTAATACAACTGCAAAATCAGTTCAGTGACAGATTTTGGCGACTTTGAAATGATTTCTAGTGGAATGAAGATTTTTGCAAATCCTCATCAGAGTCATTTAGAAATTAACGTGATTGATTTTCAATGTAATGACATTTTCAAAAGCTTATTTTATGAGATCAATGATCGTGTTAAGTTCTGTGGCAGCTTGCCAACTGATTTTGACGATTTGAAAAGGTTTGCTCAAAAGTTTATTACAATTTTTGCCAGCACTTACTTATGCGAGCAAACATTTTCTATCCTGAATTATAGAAAATATTAACATGCTTCCCGACTTACAGATGAGCACTTGAAAACCATTCTTAGAATTTCAACGGCAAATATGGAAACTGATGTATAAACAATAGCCACTCAAACATATTATAGCCTCAGACGTCACACGAAAGTATAAGTAGTTCACATTTATGTTTTTTATCTTTCGTCATTTAATTTCCATTTATTATTGATTTGTCGTTAGTATAGTACAAAAAAAAAAATTGGGAGTTTAATATCACTTACGTCCGACGACCGGTCGTACGACGGATCGTTCGATGGTGGAACGGAAAAGGGGATGTATGTCCACACAGTATTATTGTGTGTGCAATAAAGAATATTAATTGATAGACCTGTTTTCAAAATTATGTAAAAGCGCGGCCCGCCTCTACCTCATTTTGTCGCCATGTGGCCCGCAACTGCCAAAAGGTTGCCGACCGCTGCTCTAGATCCATAGAATCCACCTTGAAAATTATTTTACCAATAGAAAGTCAGTTTATTTGTGATTGGAATATAGTAGTTTATGAAACTGTTACATAATGAAGGATATTAAGCACGAGTGTGAGTTTAAAAAACGAGCGAAGCGAGTTTTTTAATTGTATCACACGAGTGTGTAATACCTAATTATGTACAGTTTCATACACTACTTTATCTAATCTCATACATTGTATTGAATATATGAAGTAGCACTTTTATTAATTTTTTCCATGTTAAAAAATCTTGATAACATTTATCGCATAATTTTCTTGACTTAATTGGTAGTAAATTAAGACTGACTGCTGTCGCAGCCTCTAAAATATCGGGCGGCGTCAAATTTTCTTCATTGTCACTTAACATTTTAAGAAATAATAATAATCAATTATGTGTCCAGCGAAACACAACAACGACTTGCAATACAAAGAAACGTATTTGGCGCCAAAATTCTGCGCCCTGCATCACCGCGCACGCGCCAAAGCGCGCGCAGCCACATATAAAAAATGAAATATTGCTGTCTATGGTTTGTAATCTGTACGATAATGAAAAAAAATTTTATTATAACATTATTTTGTTAGAGAAATAATGTTATAATTTAATTTTTTAATTTTCTTTCGATATACTATGGGTAAAGTACGTCAATATAAACTCCTTTATAAGGTGGGTGGACCATGGAAGGCCATGCTCCTTTGAAGGCCAACTATTAAAAAATCGTAGTTATTGACATTTAAATACATCTTCCTGCTACTACACCCTAAGATCCTACAAACTAAAGGCCACAAACGTGGCAGCGTGTCGATTGTGTCGTTATTGTGGCAGTGCGATCCAATGTTTCGTAGGCTTCGGTCGTTGACGTTGCAATTGTTATTCGCGCGCACAACAAACCGTACATTTTTGTCAATAGCCTATTATTATTTCATGTTTTTTTTAATGTGAATTGTCGTATTAGTACATGTTTATGCCACTAAAGAAAAAAAACATAGCTTTGCCTCAATTTACATTAAAATATTGGTAGTGTTCCTAGGAAAGCCGGTGGTTCCTTATAAGGCCAATCAAAAATTTGACGGTTGGCCTTGCTATGGTGCATGGAACCACAAGGAACATTCACAAATCCTGAACAAATGTACACTTACTTTTTGGTTATAAATAATGAGAAATTGTTATAATTTTATTAAGTTTGTAGTATATATTATTTATTATAATTATTAGGACAAAGTTATAGTCATAATTATCAATTTTGGCCTTACAAAGAACGGACCCATAAGAAGGCCATTTTCGATAAAAAAAAATATTGCAATTTCATAATAAAATCTGATGGAAAGTTATTTAAGGCCAATATAATACTCATTACTAATATTTTTAAATTATTTATATTAATACATTCTTAGTTATAGAATGGTGTTCAAGCAATGTTCGTAGAGATTTTTATAGATGATAAAAATAAATTGAGTATTTAATGCTTCGCTTAAATAATACAGCTTATTATGTAGTTTTAGTAAAAGCGGATATATTTAATGTTACAACTCTTTTTTTAAGTTTAACAACAGATGTATAATGTTGGCCTTGTTTGGAGCCGTGTTCCATGCAAAGCCATTTGGAAGAGCTTTACAAAACTTAAATTTAATAAATGTTGTTTAAAGTTAGGTAAAAAAAAAAGATTTTATACGGTGGACAATAAAACAAAGTATTACTTAATAATTTGTTTCCTACATTTATCCAATAAATAAACGAATTAAAAGTATTTACTCGTTAGAGTGGCCATCCATGGTCCACCCACCTTAGTTTTATATTTTCATCAGTTCAGAAATCAGTTTTCGTCATATGTAAAATACGCCCAAAGAAGTGGGAACGGTTCACTTACGTAGATGCAGTTTTGCATCTACGTCAGATTTCAGGAGGCTGTTATGTAGGGATTAAATTATTATATATTATTTAATTTGATTATTAATACCTGGTCAATAATGAATACATACTTGTTTTTTTTTTTAATTATTTAAGTTCAACAGTATTTCAGAATAAACCAATTTCAAAGAACAGAATCGCCTAGTTGTGTATGTCGCACGACTCTGTCGCTGTGTGCGCGTCTGTTGACATGCGCATCTGATATATTTTGATTTTCGAAACCTACTTATTTTATTATTGATTCGTGTCGAGAATCAGAAACATAGTTACCTTCTTGAATTTGAAGAGGAAGTAAAACGACAGCTCTTGTATAATCAAGTCAGAGTTAACTTCTGGGTATCTATTTCTTTGAATTCTTTTCTTTTTAATTAGTATTAAGTGGACAATGTTGGTTAGTATAAGTTTTCTGTTTATTTAGTAAGATAAAGAGTATGTAAAGCGTTTAATTTTACTCCTGGTTATTTTTATATATTAAAGTAAAATAAAAGGACAAAATTCCTTTAGTCCTGTCAATTTAGAATACTGCACAGACAAACCCACCAGCCACCACCCACCAGACAAAGCCTTGCCGCCAAGCTATTTGTCGTGTTCTGGCATGATGTCTGGTGAAGCCGTACGGAGGACGGGTATGAGCAGTTGTGTTGCGATGTGTGCCGGGTACGATGCGCCTAATGTTGTTGTGTTGGGAGTTTGGTCGTGGAGGGTCTTCAGATCAATCTCCCTTTGGCGCAGCATCGTTGGTCGTGTTGTTGGGTTTAACATTGCATCACCTCGCTCAACTGCCGTCTTCCTTCCTATTCGCTCAGTTTTTCTGAGTGAATAGGCTCTTAATAAACTAGCGCGCTTTACCACCAACGATCGCATCACTGCTTACCATCAGGCGGGATTGCGGTCAAGCGTTAGTTTATAACATAAAAAAAAAATTGATGTGATTAAAAACATAGCGACGTCAATTTCAAAGACAGACATTGAGAATTAGAAATGACCAAACTTTATTTATTTTCTTTTTCTTAATTAAATAGAAAGAAAAAGACGCATTGAACTGAAATTAGGTCTAGTTAACGAACAAGATAATAGGGCCATCGGCGCCCAGATAATGTGTCTGGTACCCAAATTAGTACTATCATCCAAATGAGATTACGCCAATACAGAGCAGTATTTCAGAATACCTTCAATAATTAGCATATTGATTAGCAAAGTTTTTTTATTAATTCGGTAAACGTGGTTCAGGAATACCTCTACAAAACGATGATATAACAGATCTATGTAAACAGAATATCGGCTTATCAGCAGACATTGTTAATTTGTAGATTCCACTATGCTGTAACGAATTATTGTAATTTGATTTCATTGTGTAAACTGTTACAGAGTGACAGAGTGGTAAAAACGTTGAAGAACATTGCCCAGTGAAGACAAAACGGTATCACTTCATAGTATGATTAAATCTTTAAAACTACACAACAGATTTCGATGCGGGTTCTTTTATTAGATACAGTGATTGAAGAGGAAGGTTTGTGTGTTTATAACATCCATTAAATAGTGGAGAAATACGGTTATTCTTGGGGTTTCTAATGTGATGTCTTAATTTATTAAAAATTTTCCACTTACATAGGAAACGCAGGCTGAACGAGGTTTATCAAAATAATGTACCTACTAAGTATTGTACACATTGAAAAGGTCTACAGAAAATTCCGCGATGGTATATGACTATATCTTATAGATATCCCACAATAACATTTTTTGTCAATAACTTTTTTACGAAAAAATGTAATGGCTAATTATTGAAGTGATTTTAACCAATACAGCATTACCTTAAATACATTGTTGATTTTATATAAATCTATGATTGTGGCCCTATACAGCTTAAGATTGAAATGAATATTTTCGAAGATATTACAGATTTAACCCAACCGGCAGGGGCGGGAGCGGAGGGCCGCTTTATACGTACAAAAAGATCACAGTTTTTCTGTAATGTAATTATTACCGGAGCGGTTCACTAGTATAAGGATGAAATTGTTATCGAGTAAAATATTTTCGCTTCCTGCACCCTAATTACGTAACAGACTGTTAATATGAATTGGAATGATTTTGAAGCATATTGGTAATCCATTGCTCTATATCTTTAAAACTGTATTTGCTCAACAACGTTAACAGTGCAATGAATATTGTTATGTGTGACTGTCAAAATGAAACCCATTGCTGCTAATAGTGTAGTAATAATATTCTTAGTAGTAATATTCTTCCCGCAAAAATGATCATGGAGGACAGTTTTTTTGGAGGAGACCTTTTCCATTATCCATGGCATCTTAACATATCGGTGATCACGCACGACGACGTGCCTTAAATAATACTAACAGTCTCCCAATGACATAACAACGACAATTTGCACTAAAAACCTAAATTAAACTCTAATTGCTCAATCATGAAAGACGAACGTTTGACAAACGCTCTACAAACGCTACACAATCGCAGTTACGTAACATAAATAGTTTTGTTTACACAAACACGCTGACAGATTAGTTAACGCTCGCTTTGAGAATGGCTGTTTTGTATTTTGGCGCACATACGCACAATTTCTATACTATTTTCGGTAAAGATTGAATGGGTGGTGTATTTGTGTGTTGGTTTCACTGCGTATATGGGATAACTGTTATTCTCTGTTTAACTCATTGGTACTGATATAAAAATAAAGCTGCGGTGTCAAAGAAGAAAAATAAATAAAGAAAATACGTTTATTTATGGTAAATGTGATGCGAAAGAAAATATAAAACACAAAAAGTGAAAGTAACACCAGAACCACGCAAAACGACAATAGGGTAGTTGACTAAAAAAAAATAATTAGTCCGTCAGTCAGATTTCCAAATAATATTAGACACGTATTTTTTCTTTTTTCACATAAAAAATGAAGACGACACAGTGCGTTGAAAACTTTTTAGCGAGCAGTGACGTCACCAGCCACCACTCCTGATCTTTGATACCTTTTATATTTGTAAATTTTTATTGATTTGTTAAAACAAAATATACGTATCCAATATTTTTCTATAATCTGAATGACAAACAAAATAGAATCAATTTATTTATTACCCAGGAAGCATCCCTATTGTTCAGCATTATAATGCGACCCTGTGCAAGAAAAAGCCTTTTTTTTTGTGTGACTGGGAAATTATCAAATGAAATTTTCTCGGTGGTAGGCCATAACATCGGCCGCGGCAGAAGTTACCACCCACCAGACAAAGCCTTGCCGCCAAGCGATTTGTCGTGTTCCGGCATGATGTCTAGTGAAGCCATACGGAGGACGGGTCTGAGCAGTTGTGTTGCGATGTGTGCCGGGTGCGATGCGCCTAATGTTGTTGTGTTGGGGGTTTGGTCGTGGAGGATCTTCAGATCAATCTCCCTTTGGCGCAGCATCGTTGGTCGTGTTGTTGGGTTTAACATTGCATTGCTTCGCTCAACTGCCGTCTTCCTTCCTATTCGCTCAGTTTTTCAAAGTGAATAGGCTCTTAATAAACTAGCGCGCTTTACCATCAACGATCGCATCACTGCTTACCATCAGGCGGGATTGCGGTCAAGCGCTAGTTTTTAATAATAAAAAAAAAAAACAATTTATTTATTACCCAAAAAACATCCTTATTGTTCAGCATTATAATGCGACCCTGTGCAAGAAAAAGCCTTTTTTTTGTGTGGATGGTAAATTATCAAATGACCTCTCCGTGAACCCTACCTGTGTTTCTTCACTTGCCTGTCCATCAGGGCCATGGTTTCTCTTTTAAACAACCCGCAACCCTGACCCAGGAGGCATCGGTCTTAGTTTATGATGAAGGCTTGGGCTTGAGCTGCGTCCTATTTCTATACTTAAACTGATTGTTCTTTGATTTTTCCTCTTGTAGTTTTAATTTGTACTTGTTTGTTTTTTTTTTTACTCAAAGCCAGTACACACTATGTAGCAAAGCATATTGTACGTTACGGAATTGCATCGCTGACAGGGGTGTTCGGCACTGGTGCAGCTACACAGGAGCTAAACTTAGTATTTGGGAACACTGTTGGAGCTGCTGAACCTTGGACAAAACTATCTTTGCATTGTGTAGATTCAATTTCTTAGTATTGTATAATTGCATGGCACACGTGTGAGCACAATGTACTTGCTGTAAAGCATCTATTTTTTGGGTTAGTCTTTTTTTGTTGTTGTTTTTTTTTTATGTGTTTTCCATAATGGACGCTCTTAGCGTACAATATATTTATGCATCGTTCTCACACGGTTATTTTAAATTTGTATCAATAGCTTGATAATTTAAAAGAGTGTCCATGGAGTTTCTTGCCCGTTCTTCTCCATAGGTACCTACTATTTGGATTGGGCGACTAGCTTCACCTTACTGACTGACCGACCTTCTGACAATTCAAAACTGCCTGTAACTGGTTTATTTGAAATAAATGCTTTGATTTTTAGAACCGCATCGTCCTTCGTTTCTACATCCGCTACAATACAACACAATCAAGTCAGCCTATTACAGTTCACTGCTGGACAAAGTCCATAGGCTTTACCAGATTAGGCTATAACACTGCATCCTAAATTTTTCCCATTAAGTGTATTCCAGCCACTTTCTTAATGTTGTCGATTCATCTAACTTAGTGTTCCCATATTTCGCTTGCCGATACGCGGTCTTCACTCCTTTTTTAGGGTTCCGTAGCCAAATGGCAAAAAACGGAACCGTCATAGATTCGTCATGTCTGTCTGTCGCTGTCCGTCTGTCCGTCCGTATGTCACAGCCATTTTTTTCCGAAACTATAAGAGCTATACTGTTGAAACTTGGTAGGTAAATGTATTCTGTGAACCGCATTAAGATTTTGATGCAAACATAAAATAATACCAATAAATATTGGGGCTCCCCATACTTAGCAAGCGTGCCGCCGTGCGGGTTTGAAGGTATGACGTTGATCCCTGATGTGAACCCTATTAAATCAGCTGATAAGATAGTTTTCCGAGTTTTGTTTTCATTGCGCTTTTTTGTGTAATTAGTGAATTAATTAATTTTTACTTTAAAATCTTATTGGGTTATAAAAGTATAGCAATTATGAACGATCTAAAGTGAAAAAAACTACATATATTTTTTTTTAAATCATGAAAAGGCCGACGAAAAATTCCACCACACTCAATCATGTACTGGATCCATGATACTCGTTTGTGCGTCGATGTCAGATACACCCTTACTAACGTTGTTGAACGTTATTGCTGTTACTAGTGTTCTTAAAATTTCTTGTAATATGATCATTGTTGTATTGCTGCCATGCCTGAACTACTAACAATGCCTGAAAACTTCTGAAAACTGAAAATTGTGATCTCTATTCTCATTACAATAAGAAGCAATATTATTGCTCTTACGACAACATAGTCGACATCGGCTAATTTGCCGTTGTGAGAGGTAAAATAACTGTGCATATCGACTGTGCTACCCACTTAGTTCTTAAATATTTTGAAAGAATATGGTTCCCAGTAAACCGCACTCCACTTTTCTATTCCTAACCACATGACCCCATTATTTTAAAATACATAATTTATTCAAAGAATTCAAAGAATAAAATAAATGTATGTACTAAAACGTCCACCATTCCAAAGCTTTTACTTCACTCTCAATTAAAACCCCGAAAATAGACGAATTAATTTTAGCTCCCAACTTTGCTTCATGCATTAAAGTGAGTGATGTGTCTAAACGAACTAAAACAAAGTCCATTTGAGTAAGTCACAATAAGCTTTTAAACTGGAAACGGGCGGAACAAACCGGATGATACTGGTATTAACTGGTCGGCACTGGTTAAGGGAATGCTTCTATTTGACGAGGTTGCATCTTATCGGATTTGAATTTGCTTTGATGTACTGCAAGACGTACTGCTGTTAATCCGTGAGAGATTTATAATATAGGAGTCTATTTTCTAGTCGGTCTCCGTGGCGCAGCGGTCAACACGCCTGCCTGTGACGTGGAGGCCCCGGGTTCGATCCCCGGCCAGGTCATGATGGGAAACGATCTTTTCCTGATTGGCCTGGGTCTTGGATGTTTATCTATATATGTATCTATTATAAAATATAGTATCGTTGAGTTAGTATCCCATAACACAAGTCTCGAACTTACTTTGGGGCTAGCTCAATATGTGTGATTTGTCCGTATATATTTATTTATTTACTAGTTATTAGGTATTATGTTAATAGTTCTTTTGTGTTTGTTGAAATGATTCAATTTGACTGCACGGTTAGAGCAGTGGTTAAGGCTACGGACTGCTGCGCTGCCTGTCGCGGGTTCGATTCCCGCACAGAGCAAATATTTGTATGACCTACAAGTAGTTGTTCCGGGTCTGGCTGTTTGTGTATGTGAGTTTATATGTTTGTAAAGGCACCCACGATTAACTGGAGAGATTCCTACTGCAGGGCAACGTTTTGTAAAAAAAAAAAAGACGTGTGGCACTCGGGGACTGCCGCGGTAAAGCTATTGCATAGCATTTTGTATCAATATATGCAATTATAATTATTTATTTATTTTATTTATGCAGTATTTTTTTTTCTTTGATATTAATTCAAGTTACACTTTTTGAGCGTGGTGACCGGTAAGAAAACAAATTTTTCTTTTATTAAATAAATAAAAAGTTAATATTATTTAAAATATTTTTATTATTTTACAATACATGTGGGTTTTATTACCTTACAGTAGCTGTTGGTTATTCAGGAATATTTATCATTGAAACTCTATATCATAAGCCTATCATAAACCTATGTTTATGATAACTGAAATAAGAAACATAAATTTGCGACTTAATATCCTCTAAATACCTTGAAAATACCGCGTCAATGGTGGTCCCATATTTTGTTGTGGACTTTTGTGGATCATTATTCATTTTCAAATTCAATGTTTTTGATAGAAAAGTTGTCCACCGCTCTGATTTTTTATCAGCGAAGTTAATGTTGAAATCGCCAGCCAAGATAAGTGGAAATTTATTACCATTTGTTTCAAGTATTTTCGAGCCACTCGAGTTACTCCAGTAGAGTGCGATGAATAAAATGCTCTACCTCGTCCAATTTTGGATTCGGAGAAATGTAAATTGCTACCATAACTATTTGTAGGCCATTTCTAAGTTTGCATAAGCACGCACAAATATCTCCAACAACTGAGCGCCTAACATTAACATCGCTAACGTGTGCAATATTTATTTCAATATTCGGAGTCATAATATTAGTAATATCATTTTTATTTTGGTAAATAGCTACCCCACCTTTTGAAACAGTATCTCGTTTGAACTGAACAATACAATTAAAATTAGGTATTTCATTTGGATTATCATGCGTCATGCAAGTTTCGGTAAGAAGTAACACATTTGTTTGTCTCGTAACTGAATCTTGTAAATCGTATTTATGACTATTTAGACTGGCAGTTGAAAGTCATTATTGAAATGCCATTTCTATTACTAATGAAATCTAATACACTTTGAGCAATCGTCTGAAAACTATTTAAAGACAGTCTTTTGAATTCTTGCAACAATTGAAAAAACGGTCGCGTGAGCACTTTTTACTCTATAAAATCACGCGCTTTTATTTAGTAAACAACACTATAAATAATTTAAAAGTCCAATGAAAAATTAGCATGACATTCATCTTAGCTTTTCCGTTAAAAAAAAGCTATTTTATAAAAACACTACTAAATTAATTTGAATAAAAGTACTTAATAATTAATTATATGAAAAGTTTTTAAGGTAGCCATGACAACGTCGATGACGTCTATGACATATCTCTATAGAAGACCTATTTCAGAGAGAAAATTAATCGCAAGTTTAGCACATCGCGACTATCAGTAACATGGCAAGTGTGTAGGACTGAGTTCGCGCCCTGCAATATGCATGCTCTTTTTGAAAATCTATAAATTGTTTTCAAAAGATGTAGTCGCACGCACACAAACATACCGTGCCGAAGACTGCCGAACTGAAACGACGTTAGACGATGGGGAGCGTGAGGTTTTTTCGTTACGGAATTTCTGGATTCGGTCCCCTTGCTCAAGGCCCGCGATAGAAGCTATGCAATAGCTTAAAAAGAATCTCAATGTGTTTAGTTTATTATACAAGTGTAAAGTTATATGTACTTTCTAAGTATATCTTGGACAACAATGACTGAAGGTGAAGGAAAACATCTTGAGGAAACCTGGACTTTAAGTCTGAAATCGCCAACTCGCATTGAGCAAGCGTGGTGATTACGCTCAATCCTTCTCTGTATGAGAGGAGACCTGTGCTCAGTAATGGGACGATAAAAAGGTTGATGATGATGATACAAGTTTCCGGACCTTAGACTGCTATTACAACGATGTCAGTATGATCGATCAGTGATCTTATAATGACCGATTTTGAGAAGTTTCGTAATATACTAACAAGATGGCGTCATTATGTCAGTCATTGACACTCGATATCGAAGCACTACAGTTAGACCAATTGTTGGACTTTTGAAGGCTTCAACAACCCGTAACAACTGCTATAGATGTTCGTATGACAACAGGGAACAACGGCTTAACGTGCTTTCCGAGGCACGACCAGACCAGTGCAAATATTCATATTCAAGCATTCAAATATTTGCACTGCGCGGGGATCGAACCCGCGCCTCCTTGCGCAGCGGCCGCGTTCGCTACCGCTACGCCACGGAGGCTGTTAGAATGACGATTTTATAAAAATAGCAGACTAGAACCACAGCTTCTTCGCCCAGTTTCATAGAGCTAAGATACGCAAATTCGACAAGACAGGTGCTTGTGTATTCAAATTGACAGGTGTCTGAAATCTGGTAAAGCCATTTGAATAGCTGAATGCTGGCTGACGACCGAGGAGAGTATGTTGGGGTAAGTGCGGCGCTGAGATAAGACCGTACGAATCAAGTTCTTGGTGTTCTGTGATATCTGCAGCGTCGAAGCAGAATTATAATATAATAGCACATAATTGGATTGATACGATCTTGTTTTACTATTGAACTTAACGTTATAATAGGTATGTATCCAAGGTATGAAAATCAAAAAAATAATTAGCCCGTCTTTTAGATAATTAAAAACATTAAGACCCGTATTTTTTATTTTGTCGTAATTACCAAAAACTACTGAGATACAGCGAATTAAAGTTACGGAGTGGGGGCTAATTACGTTACGCCGTGGTATATTTTGTACCACGGTGTGACGTCATGCGACATAAATCTATCTGATGGACATTAAATTATTTTTTAGGATACAAGCCAATTTTGGGGCTCGGATTTTTAATTAAAATCAGTGGAGTAATTGAGTAACACACTATCAATAGCAATGACATTTCAACAGCATTCATTGCGACATTTACATTGTTGAGCAGTCATTTTTTTGGAACATATGAAGCAGTGGATTAGTTTATTATTGACCGCTCTCTAAAACCCATTTTGTCACAAAATGTAAATCAATGATTAGAAGGAACATTAACAGATATCTATTATTAAGGAACATTAACAGGTATTCTTGCTTCCTGTGATTATGACATCCATTAGCCAGTTGATTGTTTTGTTTTAATGTTGTATGTGTCTGTTATAGTGTTTATCGTTGTTTAGATTATTATGTGTGGCTATGTGTCTGTTTTAATGTATATGTCGTGTTTACTGCAGTTGCTGTTAGTTGTTAGAGAACAGGCCTAGCTGTAGAACAATTGGCTTGTATCCTAAAAAATAATTTAATGTTCGTCAGATAGCTTTATAAAAAATATTGAACACGTATTTTTTATTTCTTCTTTTATTCAAATACTTAGGAAGATATATTGATTTGAAATGTCGCATGACGTCACGCCATGGTGCAAAATATAGAACGGCATGGCGTAATTAGCCCCCACTCTATAACTTTAATACGCTATATCTCAGTAATTTTTGGTAATTACGATAAAATAAAAAATACGGGTCTTAATTTTTTTTATTATCTGTAAGACGGACTAATTATTTTTTTGATTTTCATACCTTGGATACATCCCTATTCTGGCTAGTCAGCTAGCTAGAATTATTCAACAGCCAGGCCTGATCGCCCTTTTTTACACCTGTGTGTTGTATATCCCTATCAGTAACACCAATCCGTCGTCAATACTGTTGACGATTACTAAAAAAGTTTTATTCGTTCACAGTATTGACAGCGACAGAACGTCTAGCTACCCGAACCTGTCAAATGTTTCCAATCAACCTTGAGCCTTAATGCTTTAGTCAAATTTGAAAAACTGATAAAAAAAAAAGATTATAGCAGCTTTCTGTATCTATAAGTGCTTAGTTCAATTCAAGATTTTAATGGAGTTTAAAAGATACTTATTTTTAGTCAGAATTTTCAACGCAATAATTGACATCAAAATGAAGTAGTTTGTACGTAAAAAGAAACAAAAATATAAATTTCCCTGACATACTTTCCTAAGGCAGAGTATGATAAGGTGTTGTGAGTTGATTAAAAAAGAAATCGTGGCCCTGGCGCACAGGCAAGTGAAGAAACACTGGTGGGTTTTAGTCAGTAAATGTCTGACACGTTCTTCCGCTCCGCCCAGAGCAGGAGAGATCATTTGATGATTTCCCATCCAGAACAAAAAAAAATAAGTTTATGATAAGGTAACCCGAACAAATTAGTAAACGAAGAACTTTCTCAAAACAACAAGAAAAAAGAATGAATCAAAAATCAAGTTCATTTCGTTCGAACCAAACAAATAAATTGGTTCTCGTAACACGGCATAAATAAACCAAGTGCAAGGGCGCTCGATTCGCTAAATGGATGCTAAGTACCGGCAACCGCAGGCAGGCGGGTTATAATATCCATCTTTTTCTAAATCATGGCGGGGGACAAAGATGGAGGTATTGCTCCGAAATCGGGATGTGACGGAAATTCCTGGACTGAGTCAGATTTTATGTTTGTAGAATAACTTATCCCTTAATTTACCTCTCTATTCAAATGACAGTAAACACGGATTTGTGGCCTTTGCTGAGAGGGAGCTTTGCAAAGATAAGGAAGAGGAAACATATTTCAGATTACAGATTGAATTTTTATGTTTACTCATAGACCTTTTGGGCTTTTTTCTTGGTTATCATTGTGCTGATAGTTGCTACAGCTAGCGAGAAGTTAGGCTATTGTATTAGAGCAGAACACGGTTTAGTTCTGTTCCGAAAATGTCTAATAAGATTTTCCAGAGAAAGAAATCTATAAGAAGTTTATGAAATTTGGTACAAAGATAGTTTATAATCAAGAATAACATGGAATACTTCTTTAATACAACAATATTCATATGGAATCAAACCTTATTTTGTTAATCTTTCCCGCAAAAACTTCTAAACGGACTTGAATGAAATTTGACACATATGCATAACCAAGAATGATACAGGCTACCTACTTTGTATCCCAATAACAGAGATGTTTCCTGAGTAAAACAAAAAATTGATTCTATTTGATCTGACATTCAAATTATAAAAAAATATTGGATACGTATATTTTGTTTTATTAAATCAATAAGAATTGACAAATATAAAAAGCATCAAAGATCAGGAGTCGTGGCTGGTGACGTTACTGCTCGCTAAAAAGTGTAGCTTGCAGTGACGTCACACGAGTTTTCAACGCACTGCGTCGTCTTCATATTTTTGTTTATATGAAAAAATACATGTCTAGTATTTTTTGGAAATCTGACTGACGGACTAATTAGTTTTTTTTAGTCAACTACCCTATTACCCCAGGATCAAGCGTCAATTAATTACGAATATTCTAGTGTTTTTCGAAGTATACAACAAAATAATGTAAAGACGAATATTTACAATTTAATGAGAAATGTACGACAATTTGCGTAGTATTTCAGACTTGGATCTGGCAACGTCTGCACATAGAAAATGTGTTTACATAAGTATTTGTATTATTTTTGAACTGTCACAAAAATATATATTTCGGGATAGAATGGTAATTACTCAAAAGTGTAGGTAGACAGTGTTCGGCACTCGAAGTGTTAACAAAGCGAATCGTAAACAATATTTAGTAAAAGCTGTGTTTAGTAATACGGAACGTGACTCTTTTAAAACAAGAAGTTTTGTTGAAGAGCTTGTGAAAAAGGACAATTCAATAAATGCTCATAATAATCTTGGGTAACTCAATATCTGTTCCAAAACCGTGATATTTTTGTTTGTGCATATTATAAAGAGACAGAGGCATCGGAATGTCTCTCTGATATGTATCGGAATATCGATGAACCTCCCGGCGTTGAAAGATTTTAAAGGTTATTAAAAAAAATCTGCAATTTGTTACAAAATTTCAATATACAGCGTTATTGTTTCTTTAAACGAAACCTGAATATATATAGTTTGTTCAGAAAAGACAACTCAATTGATTCCAATCATTTTTACACCATGTTATATTTTTTTTTCCAAATCCCATTAGAACTTGTTGCAGTGTGCTTACCGAGCGCGTCACGCAGCTTACGGTAGATCATAGTATGCGCAACAGCTGACGCCACCATATTTTTGTTGGGACAACCAAGTAGGATAACAAGCTCATAACTTTGTGGTTATATCTTTTTTAAATTTTGTTCTTAGATTCTTTACTTAAAAATACTGGACATGTGTTTCAGGTTTCGCATAAGCCAAAATTAATGTTGCATACACGGTCAAAATGTATCGTATGTTTGTTGTTGTTCCACTGTTTTGAATCCGAGGTAACAGTGTGCCCATGTCACTCTGTGAACCTGTGCATTGTTCCAAAATCCAGTAGAAAAACTTGTAGGTCAGTATCTACAATGCCACATTCGAACAATCAGTCATACTGCCGTCACGCAAATGCTGCATCTTGCAAACAGAGTTTATTTACGCAAGTTGCGCAACTTGCGTAAATACATTTTCCCAACATCAACCGTCGGGCTTACTACCTTTGTTTGGGGTGGGAATTCATCAAATGACTTCTCCCGCTCTGGGCGGAGCGGAAGGGTGTCAGATTTTTACTCACTAAAACCCACCCGTGTTTCTTCACTTGCCTATGCGCCAGGGAGACGGTTTATTTTAACCAACCTGCAATCCTGACCCAGAAGGCATCGGTCTTCGTGGACCCCGTCACGCTGTGCTGACATCTCTTTGAGGCGCGTGTGAAACACAACGCGCTGTCGATTCTAGCCTGGTCCTTACCAGGCGGCGAGCTAGTCAGGCCACCTGCCAGACAGGACGCTCGACTGGTTAGGGGATTTTTCCTTTTGTATGTAAAATGAGTGATCTTTTGACCCCATTTCTCATACAAACACAGACAAAACAAAATAGTTATTGTCCATGAAGTGAATGAAAAGTACAAAACAATTTATCGTGATCTCGCAAATCGTTTAATGCTCTTACAAACAGTGTATTATGAGTTTGTGATGTCACAAAACAGTGTGTATAGTTCGTGATTCCAGCATTTAGTAGGAAGTATGGAACCGTCCGTTTATACACATCGCTCGCGACATGGTTAATAGTAAATAGTTGATGATGTTTGTCAAACAGGGGCTCGTCAAGTGTAGCGGGTGTGTCGGAGGATCGCCGCCGGAGACTTCGCACGTCAAAGAGGTATGCTGAGTTTTATTACGCTGTTATGTCATACGTTTATTTTTTCATGAACGTGAGAGATAGTGGGTCGTGGAAAGATTTTAAGTATTGAAGAGCGATTTTAATGTATTTTCTCTAAGAAAATTAGGGAAATTCTTTTAAAATTGTTATTTATGTTTTAGTTTTGATAGCCTCATGTAAGTATAATAAGAAGTAGTTGCCACAAAACTCTGTTAATTAATTTTCTAGATTTCTTGCACCGGTTTTGTGATACATACATTTAATTTAAAACTAAGAATGTTAGCAAAAATTAAAAGCTTTTATTATTTTATCTATACTTTTTGAAATACCGTGCGTAATTACTTATGAGTTCCGAGGCTTCAATTGATTTTTTCTGTATTATCAATTAACTAGTGTTCATATCAATTCACTTTGAAGATGTTTATTTCCTGATGGTGAATTTGTTGCGTTTGTTCTTCGCAGATAAAGCACTAGAAAGTGTTGTAGGCCCGGTCTTGAGGGATTGTCTCATGTAATTTTGACATTCAAAAAGTGATGAATCTCAGCGAGTTTAAATATGTAAATGAGTTTTGATTTTGATATTGAAACATTTTTCTTTTTTCCGAGCAAGTTAAAGAGCAGTTTTTTTCAATCAACATTCAATTTTGTTATGATGACTAAGCTGGGAAGTAGTTTTACTTTTACAAACACTAAAAAAAACTGATATTCAAATCAATTGGAGTCAACCCAAAAAATTATATTCCTACGCCATTAAAAGGCACACAGAATCCTAATCAACCACTAATCTAAATTCTTATTAGCTAAGAAGGAACATATTCCAATGGAAAAGCAATCAACGACAGTCTATTCAAATATTTAATCATCTTTGAATAAAGCGCCAGGGCATAAAATGTGAAATTTTCATTGAATTACGTGGGTACAGTGCAACCAATTGCATAATGATGCTCGATCGTTCAGCGACCGTTTATGCAAATGGAAATCGCGTCTAAAACTGTCTTTAACCGGTTATAACTCTGATTTTCTTTTGACTTTGTAGTAGTACCTAATGGGTTTCTTTTCATTGGTATTCGCTCGTGACTTTTCCGGTTAAGAATAATTTTCTCTAGCTGTCCGTTTTTTTTTTATAATAAGTGCTGTGTTTTCCTACCTATTTCAATTTAGTGCGGTCAAATAAAATAGTGTTGCAGAAATTGTGAATTGATACAGGAAAAATTTGTCAGTAAAGCTTGGAGTATAAATGTGGAAGGCTAGCTATATGATTTGCAAGACCGACTTTGTGCCGGCCACAAATTAATTAGGGCAGGAAAATAATACAAAAATTATACCTCATTTTGAAGTTTTCGTAGTTTTACAGCGCAGTAGATGAGTAGTTTAACCTAGAGCTGGCCTAACGTAACACAGATTTCCAGTAGAATAATAGGTCAGCTTATACTGTTAGCACCTAATCACTGTCTACTTAGAGGTAGGGTCCAGGCCCTGGGTTATAAAGATTATGGGAAACATGTGTAGATAAGAAACAATATGGAAAACATACTAATATTTCATACCTATGCTGCTAGAAATTAATTTAAATCAACTATTTTATTACATAATCAGCCTGTAATATTCCCACTGTTGGGCCACAGGGCTCCTCTCATTGAGAGGGAGGGCCGTAATTAGGGTTGTAACGTATCTTCGCATCCGCCTCCAACTCCGCACAATTTTTGAGGAGTTACAATGGTGGTTTATGTACGTACGTTATAAAATTAATAACGCGCAAGTTGCGACGCTCGACAACTGTCTGGCCATGTTTGAGCGCGAAATGGTCAAGAATCAACTAGTGGGAGACGGAAATGCGGCAAATACAATTTGTTTCTTCTTAATTTTCATAATAGAAGGTAATATTTTTTTACTAAGTGTACTTCTATTAATGTACTTATTTAAAATAAAAAAAAGGTTGTAATTAATTATAACCTCCGCCTCCGCCTCCGTTAACCTCCGCATCCACGGAGGTGAGACTCGTCACCTCCGCATTCGCCTCCGTCTCCTCTAACAAGGCCTCCGTTACAACCCTAGCCGTGCTACGCTGAACCAGTACAGGTTGGTAGAAGTCACATGTCATCAAAGTTTTTGGCTCTAGGACATGCCGCTTTCTTCACACTGTTTTCCTCTTCACCGTTGGAGAGCAGCAGTGATGAAATAATTTATACAAAGTAAAGCGTCTGCTTCGGCTAGAACCTACGACCTATAACTTGTAAATCACGGCCGATAATACTAGGCCACCGCTGCTCTATAATTCAATTTATTGTTTTTTTTTTTTATAATTATAAACTACCGCTTGACCGCAATCCCGCCTGATGGTAAGCAGTGATGCGATCGTTGATGGTAAAGCGCACTAGTTAATTAAGAGTGAATAGGTCACTCAGAAAAACTGAGCGAATAGGAAGGAAGACGGCAGTTGAGCGAGGTGATGCAATGTTAAACCCAACAACACGACCAACGATGCTGCGCCAAAGGGAGAAGATCCTCCACGACCAACCTCCCAACACAACAACATTAGGCGCATCGTACCCGGCACACATCGCAACACAACTGCTCAGACCCGTCCTTCGTACGGCTATTTTATTACTCAATCCTAATAATGCGGAGAATGGAACGGCGGCTGCAAAAAACTAATAATTTATGCGACCAGGCTAGGGCCCTCGGGGTCCTGGACATTTGCTCAAAGTGTCCAATGGAATAGAGATGCCTGCCTATAGGCGTTTCAAAATATTATCCTATATTTACTTATAGTTTACTAATGTTATATGTGACTTTAACTCACTTTTCTAATGTTTGTTATACTTTACTAATGTGTGACGAAACAAGAACTATGCAAGAAATATAACATTAAACAATCATTATGGATCAGACACAATGATTGTTATGATTGATACAATTCAGTACTAATTACTTCGCTTAAGAGATCGTTTCGTGTTAGCCGAACAAGGACGTTCGGTTTAAGGCGCATTCATTGTCTGCCCAGCCTTTTCCCAAATATGTTGGGGTTAGCTTCCAGTCTAACCGAACGCACCAGAAAACCATTATTTTACATGGAATTATTGCTTAGCTGACCTCCACAAGCAAATTATTGAGGGGTATCGTATTATCCTGATCCTACCTGACTGGTTGTCAGACTTTCGGTCATCTGACGACCCGTTACGACCGCCAAAGATCGATGAATGAGAGCCAGGACGTGCGTTCCGAAGCACAAAGTGAGGTCACCCATACAAGGACCAACTGTGACAAACGTAGCTTAACCTAAATGGTAATTGACGTAATTTTAAGAACGTCGTAATCTCAATCTAAATTTTACATAAGTTTAGACGACAGCACACCATGCTACTACAATCTGTCAAATTTCTTTATTAGGTTTTTAACTTTACCTCTAAAGCATTAAGGCTGAAGGTTGATTAGGAAGATTTTTTTTTTAATAATTATAAACTAGCGCTTGACCGCAATCCCGCCTGATGGTAAGCAGTGATGCGATCGTTGATGGTAAAGCGTGCTAGTTTATTAAGAGCCTATTCACTCGGAAAAACTGAGCGAATAGGAAGGACGACGGCAGCTGAGCGAGGTGATGCAATGTTAAACCCAACAACACGACCAACGATGCTGCGCCAAAGGGAGATTGATCTGATTGATTTGGCAGTATTAGGTAGCTTGACCTGCTGTTGTCCGTACGTTTACAAGTTTTGATATTTGCTTTTCTCCAAGATGAGAGACTGGGACGCGATTTTGAACATTTTGGGTTACGAGAATTGACCTTCAGAATTGGTCTTCTAATCGATCGACCCGTGCCGCTGTCAATTCAAAGCTCCTCTTCTTCTTCTTCTTCAGTCTTTAGGAGTCCACTTCTGGACAAAGGTTTCCCCTAAGGCTTTCCACGACCGGCCTTGTGTTGCCCGTATCCATCGGCTTCCCGCGATCTTCACCAGGTCATCGGTCCACCTTGTATTGGGCCTCCCTACGCTGCATCTTCCGGTACCTGGTCGCCACTCCAAAACCTTACTGCCCCATCGGCCATCGGTTCAATGAGCAATGTGCCCCGCCCACTGCCACTTAATTTTAGCGATTTGAAGAGTTGTGTTAAAGCTCCTCGGTCTAAGAGGTAATTAACGCTTTGTAGGTAATTGACGATATTTAACGTAGCAACAAATTTGTTTCAAAACGGCGTGATGTGTTTGATATAATTTGAATCGATTGACAGTCAAACATACTCATGATAAGACTTGTTCTGAAAAGTATGGGATGAGCTTTATTTTTTGTTATGGATGGGAAATCATCAAGTCATCTCTCCCGCTCTGGGCTCTTCCTTCACTTGCCCGTGCGCCAGAGCCATGGTTTCTCTTTTGACCAACCCGCAACCCTGGACCGTCTTCGTGGACCCCATAAAGATGTGCTCACATCTCTTTGAAGCGTGCGTGAAACACAACGCTTTGTCGACCCTGGTCTGGTCCTTACCAGGCGGCGAGCTACCCACTGCTCGCTCGAGATTCCTGTTCCCTCACGCGATTCGCCTCCTCCTTTGTCAGCATCACTGCATCGCAGAAGGAGGTGATGGCTTGCCATGCACTTTCGCTCCGGACCATGGCTTGGATCAGGGCCGGACTATTGTGGTGTGCCCATGGTTGGATGAGCCTTAAGTGGAATTTAAGTTTTGTGTTTGAATTCATATTCTATGTCATGATTATAAAAGCAATTCAAAATTTTGAGAATTACGCGACGGAATAAAAAAAAAGTGTTGACTACTTAATTTTTTTTACAATTGTTTTATCAAAATATCCAAAAAGTCCATGAGACCAACACACGAGTCTTCGAATATTTGGATAGCGTGGTGGATTAAGGCTCATTCCCTGTCATCAAGAGAAGCTCTGTATCCCAGCAGCTGGTATTATAATAGGTTGATTATAATGCAATCATTATTTAGACCCGTGTATAGAACTCGGTTTAATGTTCAAACTAGACACTTAAATAATAACAATTATTAGAGTTACAACGATATCATTGATGTGAGATAAAGGGGTCACGAGTTCATATCCTACTCGAGAACCCTCTCTAGTACGGTCGGGGAAATTAATTGTCGACCAAATTGACACCCACTGTCAATTTGCAGTGTTGCAGCCATTTCATAAAACCGTGAAAGAATGACAGTAGTGATTTGAATGTACAGAGAATTTAAGTTGGTATTTAATCTGACAGTAACCATTACTCTTATATATCGTCTGCCGACAGAAGTTACCACCCACCAGACTGAGTATTGCCGCCAAGCGGTTCGTCGTGTTCCGGCATGATGTCTGGTGAATCCGTACGGAGAACGGGTCTGAGCAGTTGTGTTGCGGTGTGTGTACGATGCGCCAAATGTTGTTGTGTCGAGAGTTTGGTCGTGGAGGGCCTCCAGGTCAATCTGCCCCTGGCGTAGCATTGATGGTCGTGTTGTTGAGTTTAACATTGTATCACCTCGCTCAACTGTCAGCTTATTTCTATTCACTCAGTTTTTTTTCTTAGTGAAGAGACCCTTAATAAATTAGCACGCTTTACCATCAATGATTGCATCACTGCTTACCATCAGGTGGGATTGCGGTCAGGCACTAGTTTATAATTATAAGAAAAAGAATTTAGTTAACAGAAAAGAAAGCACGTTAAGCCGTGAGTCTAGCTGCCATTGGTGGTTCTTTGATAGTTGTTACGGGTTGTTAGAAGTCTGGAACTCTGACAACCAGTTATACCAGGGCCCCAATTTTCGTTATATAAAACGTTAAAAATAAGTCGCAGTGTCATCTCGGCGACAAACAAATGTCAAAAACTTGTCAAAATGAAATGTCATTTGTCAAAATTAGAAATATTTTTTGACAGATAGAAACTGCGATCAGACTATGAATATTCTTAAAATAAGTAGTATGATCCTGGCATTATAGAATAAAGGACCTCTGCTCAGTTGCCAAAGAAAAAAAAAGTACTTGTAGTATCAAAGTAATACATAGTTAATATCTAGTGACTGGGCTGTGAAAGTCAGATAGACATTCGGTCCATGTAAAATATTTTGCCTAGAGCGACTGCATATATGAACACATTGTTCTGGACTGTTTCCGATCTTAACGGTTTTAGCTAGCTGAATACAGCCGCTAAATCCGGTTAGAACCTGAAGCTGGAAACCGGCCTCAGTTGGAATGGCAGGAATATAACATCTATCATACTGCTATACTCCACATAGGGGCATACTCGTTTGCTTTTAGAGGACTACTTGAAGCTGTCAACTGGGGAGCATTGCATGATTTAATTCCCTTATCTCCGTTCCATCATCGGACGACTTCCATCGGCGATTATCCACCCTTACGTTGTTGACATCACTACGATCCGGACGTAGCGTTTCGCCCCCTCTTTTATACCGCGTACATCGTGGAACTGTAACAACAATTTGCCAGCGGCGGTGTTTCCGTCGGACTACAATTTAAATGTCTCCAAGCCTAGAGTGAATAGGCTCTTAATAAACTAGCGTGCTTTACCCTCAACGATTGCATCACTGCTTACCATCAGGCGGAATTGCGGTCAAGCACTAGTTTATTATGTATAAAAAAGCAGCTCTAGTGACAAGGAGAAAGTATTTAGGCAGGAAACCTTTTATACAAGTTTCTTTATAATTCTAGACTAACATGTATTTACTGACAGCCTCCGTGGCGTAACGGTAGCGAACGCGGCCGCTGCGCAAGGAGGCACGGGTTCGATCCTCGTGCAGTGCAAATATTTGTATGCATGAATATGAATATTTACACTGGTCTGGTTGTGCCTCGGAAAGCACGTTAAGCCGTTGGTCCCGGTTGCCATACGAACATCTAGTGGCAGTCGTTACGGGTTGTTGGAGCCCACAAAAGTTCAACAATTGGTCTAACTGCAATGCTTCGATATCGCCTTCGGGTTGTGGAGGTCAGACGGCAGTTGCTTCACGGAAAATGTCGAAGTTTGTTTAATAATTATAAACTAGCGCTTGACCGCAATCTCGCCCGATGGTAAGCAGTGATGCGATCGTTGATGGTAAAGCGCGCTAGTTTATTAAGAGCCTATTCACTCAGAAAAACTGAACGAATAGGAAGGACGACGGCAGTTGAGCGAGGTGATGCAATGTTAAACCCAACAACACGACCAACGATGCTGCGCCAAAGGGAGATTGATCTGAAGACCCTCCACGACCAAACTCCTAACACAACAACATTAGGCGCATCGTACCCGGCTCACATCGCAACACAACTGCTCAGACCCGTCTCCAAAATCAGGAATTAGACTGGTAAAGCGGACCCCAGACTCCAAAGCTTTGGATGCGACTGGGATTAACCATTAACCCTGAGACGATGATGATGACTAAGATGTATTTACCAAACTTTGAAAGGGCATAATTATATCCACTACCTACTTTTCCACTTCCATTCGTATTGTGTAATAGAAGTAATGCTATGTAGGTCGTAGGGTCGAACCCCATCAGGTGCATTACCTTGTTTTAATTATTTCATCACCACTGCTCTTAAAACGGTGAAGGAAAACATCATGAGGAAACCGGTATGTTCTAGAGGCAAAACTTCGAAGACATGTCATATCTACCAACCAGCATTGGGCCAGCGTGGTACATTATGGCCCAACCCCTCTCATCGAGCCTTGCGTCCCAGGGATGGGAACGTTATAGGCTCATTATGTATATGTAGACATATGCTTATTGCTTGCAATATGTTGTATCGGTGTTCTATAGGATACATTTTGGGGAGTGTGCGAGGGAATTGCACGATTTAATTCCCCCATCTCCGTTCCACCATCGGACGACCCGTCGTACGGCGAGTTTCCAGCCTTATGTTGTTGGACGAAGCGTTTCGCCTCCTCCTTTATACCGCGTACATCGAGGGACTGGAATAATCTGCCGGCGGCGGTGTTTCCGTCGGACTACAATTTGAGTGTCTTCAAGGCTAGAGTGAATAGGCTCTTAATAAAATAGTGCGCTTTACCATCAACGATTGCGTCACTGCTTACCATCAGGCGGGATTGCGGTCAAGCGCTGGTTTATATTTTATTAATAAAAAAAAAAAAATATTTATTTATTAAAACTTTATGCACAAAGAAAAACATTGTACAATGGCGGACTTAATGCCTTAGGCATTTTCTACCAGTCTACCTTAAGGTGATGCAGAGACAAAACATGGTAAGTGCAAAAATATAAAAGAGAAGTTAAAAGAGAAACACAAAAAAAAAATATAATAAATACATACATACAAAATATAACAGTAAAGAGAGATAAAAAAATATAGATAGAAAAAAAGAATAAATTATATGTTTGATGAATCTGCCAATTTCTTGCGTAAGTATTCCCGAGCTTTAATTTTAAAAGTGTTTTTAGTTAGTTGTTTTTTTATTTCTTTAGTATTATACCATTCTTCCGACTCCCAAAATAACGAAATGCGTGTTTTATGTGGGCTTTGTAGTTTATTACTTATAAACACAAGTTAGCGAGAAAACAATAATTTTATGTATACAAAAATTGTATGACGCTAGTGTTAGAGGTCGAATCCAGCAACTGTCCCCCTCTGCCCCGCTGCGGTACTATGGGTTCTCCTTGGCTGCGTCTGCAGTGGTATCATTGTTAACAGTATATGCATAATATGTCATATTGTTATCTTAATCAATAATTTCTTATATTTTTATTTACTTTCTTTCTTTTTGTCCGATGGAACAACCAAAATACTGTTCATATAACTTACTTACTAATGGTGTCAAATTGCTTCGTTTAGATTTGAAAGTAATGCCACCACAAGTGTAACAAAACTTGTCAGGATCATTTTATACTTTCTTGACATTATTTAAGAATCACTTCACTCTATAAATAGAAGAAACTATTAGACTCTTCAAATAAACAAATTGTTTGAATGCGAAAGTAAAACAGAAATGCTTAATTTTTAATTTTGTTGGTAGTAGCTGTAACACGAAAACTAGCTGTCATTTCGACTAATGCTAGATATTGACACTATTAACGGCTCACTTTTGAGTTCACTTTAGCAAGGGTGTACCCAGGGGTAGCTGTAACACGAAAACTAGATCTGATGGAATCAAAAAAAAAAAAAAAAAACAACTACACTACATATACCTATCGTTTCATGTAGAAATGCTTTTGTATTTTGTAATGCAAAATAGCCGGGGATGTTTCGACCCTAAACATCTGACTTACCCCCCCCCCCCCCTAAGCCAGAAGCTGGATACGCCCATGAACTTCAGTTAACTTTTACGGAATCGATCGTCAGTATCATACAACACAACCATTTTAAAGGCATCTCAATAAAATTACAAGGATAGAACATAAAAAATAAAAACCAACGTTGGTTGGCAACGATCTAATCCCAGATATGTAAACGACTTGAATCATAAAAAAGTAATTACTCGTTATCAAAATCTCGCCAGTAGTCGTAAAAACTCTGCCATGTTCACAAATGCTAATCACGTTATATCATTATATTTTAGTGAGTTGGGAGTATAATCGTCATTGGACAACGGAAATTTGCCAACGGGAACTTATTATCGGGATGAATAGTATTCCCCACAAAAAGCACTTAATGATCTACTAAAACAGGGCTTACTCTCTCCTACTCTTTTGCTGTGCCTTACAGGGTCCGTAATGGTTTAGATTATGTAGTCAATACCTTCTCCATCCGGAAAAGATAAGATTTAGTTTTTTTTTTAATAATTGTAAACTAGCGCTTGACTGCAATCCCGCCTGATGGTACGATCGCTAGTTTATTAAACCCATTCAATTAAAAAACTTAGTGAATAGAAAGGAAGACGGCAGTTGTGCGAGGAGGTGCAATGTTAAACCCAACAACACGACCAACGATGCTGCGTCAGAGGGAGATTTATGTGGAGACCCCCACGACCAAACTCCCGACACAACAACACTTGGCGCATCGTACCCGGCATCGCAACACAACTGCTCCGTTTGACCGATATTGACTTCTATTACGTTGATTCCATTACATGTGTGACACACAATGATATCTGAACTATTTGTCAACTATTTATCGTAAAGCGGTTGCAAGTGGTCTCGTCTGGCCCTGGCTACAGCTCTTTTAGTGGCACCTTTGGCAACCTTATATGCGTCGCATTCTTCAGGCGATCAACTCGCTTGCCACGTTTTGAAGAGGGCTTTCTTCACCCTAGTCTCCCTCTGGACTGTGTCGTTCCACCACCAGGTCTCCTTGTCACGTTTGCGACCACTCTTAGAGACACCAACCGCCACCCGCACCGCCCCAGTGATAGCTATCTGGATCCTGTCCTAGTGGTCTTGGACAGGTTCTCTATCGGCACTAGCGCATTTATCGTTAAGCGATATGTTGAATAGTTGACATCATAAACACTTTTTTTTCTTTTAATGCTATTCTTATGTATACAAAAAGAAGATAAAATCGGCTGAACAGACAGTAAACAAGTTATCTTTGGTCTCTAATTCTATTTTAAACAAAGTATTAGTTCAGGTTGCGGTAAAGCAATAAAGATATTGAATATCCTATATTATAACCCAGACCATGGTTTTACGGCTTCTTGTAGTTTTTTTAAATGTTTTTAAACAAGTGCTTGACCGCGATTCTGTCGTAGCAGAGCTGCTGGTTGTTCGAAAAAGATACCGTGGCCCCTGGCCGCGGATGGTTTTTAGCAAGTAAAAGTCTGACACGCCCTTCGAACTATTTTTTTGTTTAGGATGGGCAATCATTAAATGACCTGTCCCACTCTGAACGGAGCGGAAGGACGTGTCAGACTTTTACTGACTAAAAGCCATCCGTGTTCCCTCACTTGCCTGTAGGCCAGGGCCACGGTAGTGAACAGGAACCTCCCGAAACAGTCGTGCCAGGTGAGGACCTGCGTCAGGCGGAAGGTGAGGGCGCCGTGGCGCCTCTCTAGTAGGAGTGCCTGAGGAGTCCTGTATCCTAACAGTGCGAAGATTCTAGGCTGTCACAAGTCCTGCATTTTCCCCTTCCGGTCGGAGGTGAATCCAAGTACCTACCACCCAAATTATACCAGTCACTCAACCAGTGAAGAATCTGTAATGAACATGAGACAACCGATTGTGAACCCTTCTGTAAATTCTGCTACCTTTACTGCTAGCTTACACCATGCTATTGGCGAACAAAAGCGTCTCACCATGATTGACGTGACGACTTCTAGCTATGTCAGATAAAATAGAATAGAATACTCTTTATTATGTACACCATAAAAATTACCGAAGTAAGATGTGAAGATTTTACAATGGGCGGTCTTATCGCTAAGAGGGACCTTTTACAGACAACCTTAGGTTATTTTGACCCACAGCTCATTGGGTAGGCGCAGAAGTTTACCTGTAAATTATAATTAACTTATTTTGATGTTGTATGTTTTATTTGTTTCAGATTAAAACGCGATAAACATGATGAATTCGGGTCGATTCAGATATGCACCGTTATTGGTGTTTCAAGTCATTCTCATGGTCCTTTATATGGTGTTTACAACATATGGGGATACTAAAGATGCTCACCTTCTAGGTAAGTTTCTCCTTTTAATATTTTAAAGCAAATATATGTATATGTTCTAATAGCTTTTCGTGCCGAATCCTGCAACTGAAATTGGGCTGGACATCACTTAGTTGCCATGACTTGTTTTCATTTTTATGAATTGCTTTTATTTTTATCTATATTAATACACAAGTCTTTATTCACTATTCTCACATCATTCAATATGAACGATGTATTAAATACGTATACAAATATTTTGTAATAATGGAGTTTCTTGCCCATTATTATCTATAGATATCTTCTGCGCTTTGGCATAGGCAATTAGTTTCATCTTTCTAACTGACCTACCTCACGAAACAACAAAAAGTTACTTGGTTAATAAATTAAAACTATACCTATATTACTACTCAATTCTACCATAGTTGCCCGTGTGGTACCAGGCTTAGAACAGTACCAACCCATATCCTACCGTGGGTATCGTAAGAGACGACTAAGGGAACTCTCACCAGAGAAGCGGGCAGCAGCGCTTCTCCTATCCTCAACCCGTTTGCCAAGCGTAGGGATTATGGCAAACCCTCCAACATCAACCAGAAAGCCTAGGAGGAGGGCCTTTGTCCACTAGTGGGACTATATGGGCTGAAGAAGAAAATACTATAGTTAACGCACGTTTAGTTAGCTCAAAACATTATAACATTGCGTTAGAACAATAGATTTGTATTGTTTTACAGATTTGTAACGAAGCACCTAATGCTATTAAAACTATAACTGTATCCAAATTCAAAAGAGCTGTAATCAAAATACTATTGGATAAAAGTTTTTACACAACTGACGACTGATTTCATGACAAATCACCTACCGAGTGATTTGTCATGATCACTTGCCTACATTCCACTTTTTTGTTTTATTAAGTTACAAGCATTGTGATTCTGACAGCCTCCGTGGCGTAGCGGTAGCTAACGCGGCCACTGCGCAAGGAGGCGCGGGTTCAATCCCCGTGCAGTGCAAATATTTATATGCATGAATATGAATATTTGCATTGGTCTGATCGTGTCTCGGAAATCACCTTAAGCTGTTGGTCCCAGTTGCCATACGAACATCTAATGGTAGTCGTTACTGGTTGTTGGAGCCCTCAAAAGCCCAATAATTGGTCTAAATGCAATGCTTCGATGTCGCCTTCGGCTTGCGGAGGTCAGACGGCAGTCGCTTCACGGAAAATATCGAAGTTTAGCCAAAATCACGCCAGACTCCAAAGCTGAAAAAGCTTCGGATGCAACTGGGATTAAGGCTGAGATGATGATGATAATGATGACAGGCATTGTGATTCTGTGTGACAGTGACAGTCACTGTGACATGTCTTTGCGAAGTGACCGTGCATTGAGTTGTTACTCCAACTAATGCTAAGGAATTGATACCTCACTTCAAACTCACTACAGCCAACTGTTCACCGTGAGATTTTTACTGTATGAAGCAGATCACCTGCTCGATTCTGTAGTCCTAATCTGTTAACATTTGCTATTAGGTATAGTATTACTGCGACAGTTTTACTGCAATTCAAACATTAATGTATTTGCGTATTTATTTATGTATGTATTTTTTATATATTAATTTGTATTATGTATTATTTTATTGTATTAACCTATTTAAAATTATTGCATGAGATAATTCCCCCATCTCCGTTCCATCATCGGACGACCCGTCGCGCGTCTTACGGCGAGTTACCACCCTTAGGTACGTTGTTGACGCCACAAAGATTCGAACGAAGCGTTTTGCCACATCTTCTATACCGCGATCATCGAAGGACTGGAACAGCCAGTGGTAGTGTTTTCGTCGAGCTACAATTTAAGTGTCTTCAAGGCTAGAGTGAATAGGCTCTTAATAAACTAGCGCGCTTTACCATCAACGATTGAATTACTGCTTATCATCAGGCGGGATTGCGGTTAAGCACTAGTTTATAATTTATATATGTGGTGTGACGGTATTGCATTCAAGTACTCTTATAACAAAACTCTATATACCCATGTTTCCAAACCAATAAATAATTTGATTTAATTTTGTAATTCACTCTGATGAATACATATAACTATGTCTCTTAGAGCCCGATGACATTGACTTGTTAAACTGCATAATTATTAGTGCAGTTTCAATAAGCGACATAATTAATGTACATAATCCATCTCTATCTCAATAATTAATGCTCGACTTGTTCAATTAATTCATTCGTGCTTCCTCTGTAAATCCATATGCGTTGCTCTAATTATTAAAACAAGGATGTACTGTTGTAACGAGTCGGTCTAAAATTCTCGAGTTTTATGCAAATGTTATTAGTCCGGTGTAGTTTTGTTATTACTGGTAGTTTCGGAAGGTTAATTATTCATTTCAGTTAGTTATTTTGTTCAATATTTGTAGAAATAATATCTGCGAAGTGGAACATAACAGAAGGCCGTAAAGAAAATATTGTCGTAATCAAATCTAAGTCACAAAAAAAAATCAAAAACTTGTCTAAATTGTTATCAAAAATTTTGTGAAAAAAAACAGACTGATCAGACTGAAGGTCCTTAAAATTACGAGAATTGGTTTTTAATATGTTTTATATTGCCATTAGTAGGTACCTACATTCATCTAAAAACTATCCAAATTTTAATAGACTAGCTATTAACCGTGGCTTCGATCGTGTGGATGTCGAAACGCTACACAAACATCGTATGTATTAAAACAGGTTTTAAACTACCAATATGCCAAATTTCCTGTAGATCCCTTCAGCAGTATTCGCGTGATTGAGTAACGAAGACACAAATCAACAATCATGCAAGTGATGAACAAAAAGCAACACGGTATCGCGTTACCCACTAAATTGTTAATGTCATCGCAAGCGTTGTCAATTAAAATAATGTTCTCCGTGTGAATAAGGACTGGCGTACAATTAATTTGCTTGAAATTCCACATTAATCCAGAGTGTAGTCGAGGCCGGTAACGAGTGGCTGCGGATACTGGCTAGGGTTGCTACTCCCAGAACAATGAATATACGCATAAACAATGAATATACGCAGAACAATGAATATACACATAAAGAAGAATAATGTGCCTTCAGGAATAATTATCTACCATTATTTATTTATACAGGGTCAAATTCAATTACTGTTTGTCGTGAGAGAGTAAAGGAATACGACGTTCCGTTCCATCACAAAGGTAACTGTTGCCACTCGGAACGCTGTCATGCTAAGTATGGAATCAGCTGCATGTCAGACGATCAAAGGCCATATTTACAAAACCCAATGGGGTGCCTCTTATTGGCAAGTGACACACGGAAACACGACGCGCCGTTGACTCAGGCCTTGTCCTTACCGGGCGGCGAGCTGCACACTGCTCACCGCCCGCAGGCCCGCGCCTACGGTGGCTGGGAGTTAGATGTCGTCTCCCGACCAGGGCGCACTCATGCGCTCCGCCTCATCCTTTGCCAGCATCACTGCTTCGCAGAAGGAGGTGACGGCCTGCCATGCACTCTCGCTCCGGAACATGGCCTGGACCAGGGTCGGACGCGAGAGATCGCCGCCGATCGCCGCTACGAGGACACGGCGGTGCTCTACCCAAGTCGGGCAGACCTCCACCGTATACTCCACCGTGTCCTCAGGGCAATCCTTACAATGGCGACACCCTTCCTCCCGCCTAATACGGAACAGGCACCTCCCGAAACAACCGTGTCCGGTGAGGACCTGCCTCAGGCAGAAGGCGAGGGCACCGTGGCGCCTCTCTAGCCACTCCTCAAAGAGGGGACTTACCGCCGCTATTGTGGCGTGACCAACCGCGGCAGGCTCAGACGGCAATGGTAGGGTGAGCAGTGAGCTGGACTCTTCAACAAGAACTGATGCTCAGAAGCTTTAAACAGAGAGCAGTGGAAGGAGAGCAGAGAGGCCTTTTGCTCATCGGTGGGCCATCACGGGCTTAAATGGGATAAGAATCTAGCACGCTTTACCATCAACGATTGCATCACTGGTTACCATCAGGCGGGATTGCGGTCACGCACTAGTTTATAATTTATAAAAAAAAAAAACATAAATTTGCTAGTAAGACTTTGCAGACGTGTTGGATATGAATGTGGAGTTTCGATAGCTTAATTTATTATTTTTGATATTAAATTATTTAAAGTTGTAGCGACTTTTATAAACGAACTTTATTATTGTAGGAGTTAAAGTTATTTTTCCACAAACTTATAATTGATAACATTTTTGGAAAATAAGTCACTTTTGCAGGTTAGGTACCTACTTTATTGTAAACCAAAAAAAAAGTTATCACAAGATACATAGATCGAACACTACAAAATATATGAAATGGGTGGTCTTGCGATCATTGAGTGTTAACCGTAAACTATGTAAGTATTTTGTACTTTAAAAGACGTGATTTTTTTATTTTGAGTCCCTTTTCTGCTACTGCTGAGCTAGAATACCGAATGTACAAGTATCTCCCGCGCCAGCGACTCGTGTTACTTAAAGGAGCAGTGAAATTTTAATCGGTATACAGGTAGAAAGTAGTAAGTAGTTTAATCCGTTTTTTATCAGACGAAGTGTTTCTGAATAATAAAAATGTATTTTGGACCCAAATTCTTAGAACAATGCCATTATACGAAGGACCTTTGTAGTGGTAATCCATCCATCGAAGGCGCGGTGGGTCAGGTGCTTTGCGTTTGCTATTGATGGATCCTATTTCCGAAGTTACGAATGGACTCGGGTTTCAATCGGATCCGTTAGGCTTCTACAAAATGGCTGCTATGTATCAAATCTACATAAATCGACAGCTGACTTTAATGGAAACAGAAAATATAATAAGTCCAAAATCCGCCATAAAAAAAAAATATCTTCACATTGTAATAATCTTCAGCCTTCAGTCAAAAATTGACGATTCACAAAAACTATTACGCTTTCGCTTAGCTCACCCCTACCAGTGCCTGTATGTCACCAGTACCTGTGCAGTGACTGTGCACTGACTCTGCCTCTATTTGGAAAGAGAGAGAGAGAAAAACAAATTCTCTTATTCTTTATTCAAAGACGTTTGAAAGATAGCAAGGCACCTGGCACAGGCAAATGAAGGAACACGGGTGGGTTTTAGTCTGCAAATTTCTGACACGCCCTTCCGCTCCGCCCAGATTGGGAGAATTCATTTGATGAATCTAACCAAAAAAAAGTAGAGTGGCTACCAAGACGACTAATAGAGAAGAAGTATGGAAGAAAAATAAAGGAGAAGGTGGTATCGTAGCCCCTGCTGCTAGCTGCTCTAATAAATGTGACCATCAACGCTATCTTAATTTTTTCTTTTGCACTACTTGCGTCATAGAACCGAAGCACATCACCTGATTGGCGCAAAAAGTTCATGCCCTCTGATTGGTCCAAACTTGTCGCTGCATGTCACTTCATCATCATCCTTTTATGGTCTTACTGCTGGGCACAGGTCTCCTCTCATACGGAGAAGAATGTTACTTAACCCAAAAAAAATCTAGGAACAGTGATGATGACACTCAGCATGATGAGTATGAATGGGGGCCAGCCAAAGACATGGACGTGGACATGGATGGAGTAGTCAAACAGATCATATATCAGGTAAATGAAGCTAGTTGCGCAGTCTAAAGCGTTTGGTTAGGTACCTAAGGAGAAGAAAGCGGTAAAAACTCCACGGACTCTCTTAAATCATAAAATTATTACAAAATATTTAATCATGTCATTCATTTGGAAATTAATCACATGAGAACGATGCAAAAAGATGTGAACGTTAAAATCGTCCATTATAAAAACATTAAAACAATTCCGATATTAAAATAAGCCATGGCAGCTAAGAGAGAGCCCCACTGACGGTGCCCGTCATTCTGTATTCGGCAAACAAGATATTATAAATTCCTACTCCATAGATTAGCGCGTTTAAACAAACATACCCTTCAGCTTTACCGTATACAACGTGTAATGAAAAGGATATTTATATACCAAGGGCATGGCGTATATAGATGGCAATAAACAGTATTGGAAGGGTTTTAACTCAAAATAAAATTTTGCCAATATTACGATATATATATGCATCTCAACAGTAGTTCTGCGTGTCTATTAGGCTACGGTAGTAGCCTAATAGACGCCGCAGGCGATTGTCTATCTCACAACTTCCTAACACGTAGAGATAGGATTAAAAACCCTTCCAATATAATTTGGTATCATCCAAATAAGCCATGCCCTTGATATGTATCTACCAATTTTGTTACACGTTGTATAAGTAGAAAATAAAAGACTACACATTAATTATTTTGAATAGATA
The DNA here is from genome assembly GCA_037179545.1 of Sesamia inferens. Lineage (NCBI taxonomy): Eukaryota > Metazoa > Arthropoda > Insecta > Lepidoptera > Noctuidae > Sesamia > Sesamia inferens. The sequence goes on along the minus strand of CM073929.1, from coordinate 7,038,197 downwards.
GCTAAGTTAGTATACTCAGAATATAGCAAGTATGATTCTGTACCTGCATCTTTTGACAGTAAGATAACTATTTTACTTACCTGTTGTACATATAATTACTGTAATTATTTATTGACATTATTTTTACCTACATTTTTTTTTAAACTTGAAACACTGTATAATATAGTCCAGGCATAAAACACTGCACTTGAGTTAGATTTAAGAAAAACTGTATTTCATGAACTTGTACATAATTTGAATAAAATTATGATTATTAAATATTATCAGAGATACTACTACTGTCCATAGCAGACATACAACCCTAAAGGGAAGTCCTAACAATGATCTTATAGTAGGTATAATGTTTACGTCCGAATCAATTAACACAGTTGTATGCTTGCGGTCTGAGATTGCAGGAGCGGAAAGCGAGCGAACTAATTTGACAATGCCGTTCGTGGCTACACAATTCTACTCGCTGTAAGCTTAGCCTTCGATCATTGTCTTTAAACGAGCCCTAAATTATATGGTCGTCTTTCTGAAACCGGACTAATCGATACTGAACTTAGCTTCGACAATTTCAAGATACATAGTAATAAGATATAATAGATAATACTTACTTATCATTATACACCTGAAATGATGTTTATAATTTTAATGTTTTGCACGTTCCTTTTCATACAGTAGTTGGTCATACTGGAATCTTGCCCCAAAAAATTCGTAAAATTGGATAAATGATAACGAGAGTGCTTATAACAAGCAGCTCTTAGGTACTGTAATTCTAGATGTAAACATTTTTGAAGTAAAACCTTTTTTACTTTGGCTTTGTGCACTTTTTTGAAGTGAAACTTCTTTACGCACGCTTGACTTGGGGAGTAAGCTGGCGAACGCGTGACGTAAGCGTTACGAAAAGTCATCGGGCAAGGAGAACGGAAGTTAAGTGGGGGGTATAAGCACAGAGGCGCCCGTGGCGCGAGCTTGGTACAAGGTCTACAATGAGTTTTTTTTTTTTCGATAAAAATAGAAGATCTATGCAAAAATATTAATTTACCAATGAAACCATGAAATAAATTTAAATATTTATAGAAAATTAATATATGTATATATGTATACAATTATACATGTATATATTGTACACACATATATATATATATAAATATATATATATATATATATGTGTACTTCTTTCGCTCCATCTGTATGTATATATATATATATATATAAACACCTCTTTGGGCACTTAGTTGATCCAGCCACGATGCCGTTCATTATAGACTCCACCTTTAGCACGGAATAACTTTACTCCAGTTGTATATTTCTTGGGGGGAGTGGCAACGTCGTATTCTATTTAGGGATGTGGCCAAATATATTCGTCGATTAGGACATATACTCGACAAAAATTTTTCAGCAATTTCATGTATTAGTGGATCCGTAACGGCTAAATTTTTTGAACCCACCGGAACTTTTTAGCTCTGAATATATTTCAAAAATCAATAACTTGTGTTGATCCATTTATATACTCGCACTTCCAGTAATACTTCTTTTGATCCGATACCTATACCATAACGGTTGATCAATTATGAATTTATTAAACCTAATCTAGAAATTTTATATTCGCAATGCTCCATACATTGTAAGATCTATATATATTTGTTAACATTTCATGCATTAGTGGATCCATAACGTTAATTTTTTTTAAATGCTCGAAGACTTTTTGGCTCGAAATATATTCCAAAAATCATATACTTTGTTGATCCATTTAGCTACTCATACTTCGTTATACTTATTTTGATCTGAATAGGTAATTATTATTAGTATGAATTGTTATTAATATTTAAAGAGGTTGAATTTTATGTCAAGGGTTTTTATACTTTATTTCTAATTTACCATTAATTTTAAGTTTTTAAACTCTATTCATCGAAACCAATCTAATGGGTCTAAACATGATATCGCCGCTGTATGTTTTGTGCCGAAAGTATTGTGTGGACGGCCTCTGTAACATTCAATGCAATTGACACTGCTTGTATAGACTCCCTTGGTATTTGTATGCGAATACATATTATTATTAAATTTTAATGTTAATTTTTAAGGGTTGAAGTTTCCGTAGCTGTTTTTTTAGGAATTAATCATCTGATTAATTCCTAAAAAAATCGATCCTGAATGATTCCTGATCTAGAAAGAAAAAATCTTTATTCCACCCAAACAGAACGCACATTATAATAATAATACACTAAAACAATAATAAACACATAATGAAGAAAAAGAAAAAAAAAAGGCAAAGAAATATAATTTACTAAAAAGCCTAGCACTCAAAATAAAACAATGTTATCTTGATGTCATAACCCGTGTCTGGAGTTTTGGCGGGAAAGTTAAGCTGAGTGTCACGTTAATTTTTCATTGGAGTTTCAAATTATGCATAGTGTTGTTTACTAAATAAAAGTGCCTGATTTATGTCGTAAAAAGTGCATTCAGTAAATAATTCATAAAGAACATTGAGATATCGCAGCGTAGTGTGTAAATTAAACAGGTGTACCTCATTAATAATATTTTTGTAAATTAAGAAAGATAAACTCAACCGCACGTTAGTGGACATAAAATCATATTTACTACTTAGTAATAAAGGTAATAAAGATCTAAGTACGAGTACATATATCCGCCGAAGTGCGGTTGACATTCTGGTAGATGTTTTCTCAATCTACTCATAGTTACATTCCTACGTGTATTATAAAAATTATTTCACTTAGTCGCGTTATATTTTAGCGAACACCATTACGATACGGACGAAGCGTTTCGCTTCCTCCTTTATACCGCGTACATCGAGGGACTGGAACAGTTTGCCAGCGGCGGTGTTTCCGTCGGACTACAATTTTAGTGTCTTCAAGGCTTGGGTGAATAAGCTCTTAATAAACTAGTGCGCTTTACCATCAACGACTGCGTCACTGCTTACCATCAGGCGGGATTGCGGTCAAGCGCTAGTTTATAATTTTAATAAAAAATAAAATAAATAAATAAAAGGTACAGGAACGCATTAGACACATGGAATGTAAATTTAAGCGGCCGTAATTTCAAATTAGGTAGTTTGCGTTTCGTTCCAGCGTCCTAGTTTGAATTTCTTTCGAAAAAAAAAACTAAATTCGAATCATGGAACACCAAGGAGGTAACTAATAAAAGGTTTTATTTAAATTTCGGACTGTCTTGCAAATAGACACAATATTGAAATGATAAATAGTGGACGCTTTATTGAAAAAAAAACAAAGGAACATCATAATAGCGCCATAGCGTGGGAAAAATAATTATTGTTCATTATTCGTCATTGAACTTAAAAAATAAAATTATGTTTTTTATTTCCTCGGATTGTTTGAGAAAAGTAGTAAGTAAGAGCCTGCGTGATTTGACCGTATATTGCTTAGTATGATACTATTATCATCGGCAGCAGCGCGGGTATTGAGACGAGAGGATTCGACCCCAGGCATTTTTTCTAATACCGGGAATGAACTTATATTGGAAAAAGTTGGTAATCAATTTCAAAATCCTATAAAATTCAAATTGTCAACAGAAAAATTATTTTCTTTTGGCAATTTAAGTTTTTAACCGACTTCAAAAAAAGTAGGAGGTTCTCAATTAGTCGCAACCTTTTTTTTATGTATGTTCACCGATTACTGTAAGAAGCCTGGATCCGTTTGCAAAATTCTTTTTTATTTAAAAGGGTGGTCCCATAGTCACCAGGCTCTGATGATGAAAGACTAGAGAAAGCAAGGAAACTTTCAAAATTTTTAGAGGCAACTTGTACATTTCTAGGTAAATTTTTAAATATTTTCATTAAGTATTTTAAAGCACTACAATTTACTAATGATCTGGAGTAGATCTGATGTTGGAGTAGATATGAAGTCGGGAGAAAGTTGAGGGAACTCCTCGGGAATTCATAGCAGCTACCTTGTATTTGAGCTTGATTAATTTGTATTAATAAGAACTTTACACTTAGATCGGTTTTAATTGTCATTAGGGCTCTGATGATAAATACAAAGGCCACTTCAGGGAACTCCTCAACGGCTTACAGTAGTTCCCTTGTGTTTGAATTTAATTAATGTATATTGATGAGCGATTTTCACCCATATGGATTACTATGAAAATCTGCAGTAGATTTGATGATGAAGAACATAGACAGACGAGGGAACTCCTCAACGATCCCCTGCAGCCACCTTGCGTTTGTGCTTGATTAAATTGTATTGATTAGAACTTTGCACCTATGTGGGTTAAAATGAAGGTCTGTCGGTCGTGTCCGTAAATCTGATGATGAAGACCAACAGGAGTCGAGGAAACTCCTAAAAAACTTACACCATTGAAGTTTATCACTGAAGAACCGGTACCTGCATGTCATGCTTAAGCAACAATCAATTATAATCAAGAAACTGAATTTAAGTTGCGTAATCGCGTCATGTCTAGCATTGTTCATACATTCATTTTGACCTCGTAGGAATTTTATAGAAATCGGTTCAGTGGTTTCGTTTTTAAACCAAAATTACGGGTAAAAATAACATTATTCAAAATTACGTCGTTTGTTTACAGGCCTTTTCCCAACTATATTAGTATCAGCGTTCATTCTGACCGGATGCAGCTGCACAGTACTTTTCATAACACAAAAGTGTAAAAAAAAACAACCGTCTTCCAGAAAACACTACAACGTAAAAAATAACTAATTTTCGAAGTCGGGTATGTCTTTGGTATTAGTATATTCGTTTTTAGAAACAAAAAAAAATGTGTGCGTGTACTAGTGTACACACGTAAGAAGTGAAATTTCTTAGAAAAAGATGGCGAAGAAGTTTTACTTCAATATAATAACATTAATAAAGGTTAAAACTTAGCGTCCCCAATAGGGGGACGGTTCACGACTAAATACAACACCAAATTTAAAACTAAACTAACCTAAAGATACAGCCTGTATGTCCCGATAATTGCACGCGCCAGCACCAGGTGAGTCAGTGTGGAATGCGAAATGCGGGATGTGGGATGCGGAATCCCCCGAGGTCAGAATGTTGGGCACTTCCTCCCGATTCCGAAGAGCCCAAACTCGGCTAGTCTAGGACCTCCGGATCCCGAGATAGGCCGCGGGGGGGTGAGGTGGCCTGGAGAGCAAGTGGGGAGGGGAGGTAAGGGAGTGTAGAGGAGAGGGGTGGGGAGGCTAGGTTGAGTCTAGGTGGAGGGGGGAGAGGTAGGTGAGGGGGGGTTGTCTAAGTGTTGGGAGGATCCTGTCCACCTGGGGTCACAACATGAGGGGAGAGAGGGAGGGGACAGGACACTGGAATCTAGGAATGTATGTGCTATATGGGTATTGGGGGGTCAGGTACTATGGGGTCAAAATGGGGGAGGTTCCGGCTGCGTGGGGGGCTAGTAAGGGGGGGGGATTTTGGCAGAATTTTTAAATTCCCAGCCGTTTCCGAGATATCCGGAATTTTAGGTAGGGATATGGGGAAGGACTTCGAGGTGGGTCAATATAGTACGGGATGCGGAATCCCCCGGGGCCAGAATGTTGGGCTCTTCCTCCCGATTCCGAAGAGCCCAAACTCGGCTAGTCTAGGACCTCCGGATCCCGAGATAGGCCGCGGGGGGGTGAGGTGGCCTGAGGAGCAAGTGGGGGGGGGTAAGTGAGTGTAGAGGAGAGGGGTGGGAGGCTAGGTTGAGTCTAGGGGGAGGGGGGAGGGGTAGGTGAGGGGGGGTGTTGTCTAAGTGTTGGAAGATCCTGTCCACCTGGGGTCACAACATGAGGGGAGAGTGGGAGGGGACAGGACACTGGAATCTCGGATTGTATGTGCTATATGGGTATTGGAATTAAGTCCAAAAACAAAGTAGCTACTGTAAACCTTGAGGAGTTTCTGGAACTGGCCTTTGTTTTCATCATCAGAGCCTTAATGACAGTCACAACTCATCTTGGTGTAAAGTACTAATTAATACAAATTAATCAAGCACAAACTCAAGGTAACTGCTATCAATCGTTGAGGACTTCCTTCGACTGTCTCCCGGCTCCATCATCAGCTACATCAGACCTTTATCAAATTATAGTTCTTTGAAATACTTAATGAAGATACTTAGAAATGCACTAGTCGCCCCTACGATTTTTGGAAGTTCCTCTTGATTTCTCTAGTCTTTCATCATCAGATCTTGATCTAAGGGACCATTTAGAAAGTTTACCTTTTCAAACAAAAAAAGAATTTAGCAAATCAGTCCAGGTGTCTGAGATTAATATCTAAGATTAATAAAGTGAACATACATAAAAAACAAAACGGCTGCTTAACCAATCGCTTCGCGCCCTTGGCAAATGCTGCGCCCTGATTGGCCCATTTGAATTGGATCAACAACTGCTCAGACGCCAAAAAGGTGGATTTGTATAAAACAGCCCTTAATTATTGTTATTGGCTATTATTATTCAACGTGACGCATGTGGCTCCGAACGGAGCTACATATTTATGGACAAATGGCATCGGATCAACAAAAGGCCCCCGGATCAACAAGTGAAAATGGATCAACAAATTACTACCTATACGGCACGTCTGAGCCACAAAGTGCCCAAAGGGATATCTATATATATATATATATATATATATCGTATATATATATATATATATATATATATATATATATACATACAGATGGAGCGAAAGAAGTTTCACTTCAGTCGTGTGGTCATAAGCACACTCGTTTTTGGGCAGGAGATAAATTTTAAATTCGCGCCAGAGTGAGTTACTTTATCGAAAATTCGTAAAACGCAGAGAAAGTAGTTCGCCGGCGTCGCGTAGGAGAGAGGAAGTACCCTCGAAGAAGTAATATCCCCTCTCTTTTTACCCCACGGCGAAAATGTATGCGGACTCTTGCTATTTTGGTTAAGCGGCTCAGGGCGCTTGAGCGAGTTTACGTGTGTGTTTGTTTTATTATTCATCCTGCTACGCACATCCATGCATAGTGACTGCTGAACTTTTAATGTAAAATAAATGCAATAACTCTGAAGAGTTGAATTTTTTATGTAATATACATTGTCATGTTTGCGTACGATAGCGGACTAAATGAATATTTTATTTTACTATATAAACGAAAACACTTTTGTTCCTATAAATATAGCAATTCGTTCGAAATTATTACATAACAATAGGGCTGTTTTCTGGGTAAAAAAAAAATTGATTTTATTTAGTCAGTCATTCAGATTATAGAAAAATATTGTATACGTATATTTTGTTTTATCAAATCAATATAAATTGACAAATATAAAAGGCATCAAAGATCAGGAGTGGTGGCTGGTGACGTCACTGGTCGCTAAAAACTGTAGCGTGCAGTAGCGTCACACGAGTTTTCAACGCACTGTGTCGTCTTCATTTTTTGTTTATATGAAAAAAGAAAAAATACGTGTCTAGTATTTTTTGGAAATCTGACTGACGGACTAATTAGTTTTTTTTAGTCAAATACCCTATTCCAAAATGTTCAAAATTGCACAGCGGTAATGTTCAAGTTTACACTACTACCGGCACTCCCGGCGTGCAAACCGATTTTTTTTTAAACAAATTCCTATATATCTGTCATTTAATATATTCTGTTTCAATGCTTTGCAATGATCTACTATATATTTCTGCTGCTTTTTTCGGCCAATTCATCAACAACCAGTCTAGGTTGTTGAGCCAGCGATTCATAGTGATAAAAAGGGTGTCTCTGGCATCGACGCACAAACGAGTACCATGGATCCAGTACATGATTCTGAACCCGCCAGTGGTGGAATTTTTCGTCGGCTTTTTCATGATTAAAAAAAAAAGACGTGTGGCACTCGGGGACTGCCGCGGTAAAGCTATTGCATAGCATTTTGTATCAATTTATGCAATTATAATTATTTATTTATTTTATTTATGCAGTATTTCTTTTTCTTTGATATTAATTCAAGTTACACTTTTTGAGCGTGGTGACCGATAAGAAAACAAATTTTTCTTTTATTAAATAAATGAAAAGTTAATATTATTTAAAATATTTTTATTATTTTACAATACATGTAGGTTTTATTACCTTACAGTAGCTGTTGGTTATTCAGGAATATTTATCATTGAAACTATAGGTTTATGATAACTGAAATAAGAAACATAAGTTTGCGACTTAATATCCTCTAAATACCTAGAAAATACCGCGTCAATGGTGGTCCCATATTTTGTTGTGGACTCTTGTGGATCATTATTCATTTTCAAATTCAATGTTTTTGATAGAAAAGTTGTCAACCGCTCTGATTTTTTATCAGCGAAGTTAATTTTGAAATCGCCAGCCAAGATAAGTGGAAATTTATTACCATTTGTACCAAGTATTTTCGAGCCTTCTTCAGTGTACTCCAGTAAAGTGCGATGAATAAAATGCTCTAACTCGTCCAATTTTGGATTCGGAGAAATGTAAATTGCTACCATCACTATTTGTAGGCCATTTCTAAGTTTGCATAAGCACGCACAAATATCTCCAACAACTGAGCGCCTAACATTAACATCGCTAACGTGTACAATATTTATTTCAATATTCGGAGTCATAATATTAGTAATATCATTTTTATTTTGGTAAATAGCTACCCCACCTTTTGAAACAGTATCTCGTTTGAACTGAACAATACAATTAAAATTAGGTATTTCAATTGGATTATCATGCGTCATGCAAGTTTCGGTAAGAAGTAACACATTTGTTTGTCTCGTAACTGAATCTTGTAAATCGTATTTATGACTATTTAGACTTTGGCAGTTGAAAGTCATTATTGAAATGCCATTTCTGTTACTAATGAAATCTAATACACTTTGAGCAATCGTCTGAACACTATTTAAAGACAGTCTTTTGAATTCTTGCAACAATTGAAAAAATGGCCGCGTGAGCACTTTTTACTCTATAAAATCACGCGCTTTTATTTAGTAAACAACACTATAAATAATTTAAAAGTCCAATGAAAAATTAGCGTGACATTCATCTTAGCTTTCCCGTTAAAAAAAAGGTATTTTATAAAAACACTACTAAATTAATTTGAATAAAAGTACTTAATAATTAATTATATGAAAAGTTTTTAAGGTAGCCATGACAACGTCGGTGACGTCTATGACATATCTCTATAGAAGACCTATTTCAGAGAGAAAATTAATCGCAAGTTTAGCACATCGCGACTATCAATAACATGGCAAGTGTGTAGAACTGAGTTCGCGCCCTGCAATATGCATGCTCTTTTTGAAAATCTATAAATTGTTATCAAAAGATGTAGTCGCACGCACACAAACATACCGTGCCGAAGACTGCCGAACTGAAACGACGTTAGACGATGGGGAGCGTGAGGTTTTTTCGTTACGGAATTTCTGGATTCGGTCCCCGCGCTCAAGGCCCGCGATAGAAGCTATGCAATAGCTTAAAAATATAAGTAGTTTTTGTCACTTTAGACCGTTCATAATTACTATACTTTTATAACTCAATAAGATTTTAAAGTAAAAATCAATTAATTCGCTAATTACACAAAAAAGCGCAATGAAAACAATACTCGAAATACTGTCTTATCAGCTGATTTAATAGAGTTCACATCAGGGATCAACGTCATACCTACAAACTCGCACGGCGGCCCGCTTGCAACGTTCAAAGGCCGAGCCGACACTGTTTTTAAACATTGCTATTTTTGTAACCGTTCATTAACGACAGAAATGACTATATTAATTTTATTAGTGACGTGTGGTCTAGCCTTTTCGCGAAGTGTGCGTTAAGATGTCAGATACACCCTGTATAAATAGAAAACAATAAAATAGTATTTGATACTCATCGACTGCTATGCAAATCATCAATATCTAAACACATAACAACTTTACATTTAGATCTACTTGATTATTACATGTATGAAAATAATCTATCTAGAAAATGTTGTTAACATCTAAATTTTAGGTGTAAACAAGTCGTTGCCTATCAACGATTTGTTTACCTCTATTCGTTATCGAATTTGGCCCAAATATACCTACAACGCAACCACGTAGTAGCCACTAACCACAACGTAACTGTAAGAAATTACGGCGTCATTATTCGCACGTGACCACTACTTGCCTTTAGTTCATTTCTGATATGTGGTGTGATTATAATACGTGTATGGACATTCCAATGTTTATGGAAATTTCCTTACAAAACCCAAATAAATACAATTTCTCCCTTTAAATACAACATCAATGCAATAAATTAAAAGTAAACACAAATATCTTTCACACAGCAATAAAACCACAAAACCTTACGCTTAAAACTGAAGCACTACGTTTAAATAAGTCCATCTGACGCATTCGACATGTTTGTTCTCGTGATGTACCTACAGGCGCGCTCGTTTGCATGCAGATTGGGAATTAAAGACTGACAATGTGATTGGTCTTGTTTATTTTGTGTAATTCTTTTTATTGGGTGTCAATTTCTGTATTTTCAAAGTTTTTGAAGTGAAACTTCTTTAGAATCGTTGTGATTTCAAACCGAATGCAACGAAAAAACGACAGGTAAGAGACACAAATACAAAAATGTGTAGGATGAAGCCAGGGGAAAGAATGAGACAGATATATATATATATTTTTTTAAATTTTGAGACAAGGATACACTTATTTATTTATTTAGTCCCTCCTGTATCCCCCCTCCCTTACTCCCCCCCCCCTCACCTCTTAATATTCCCACGAATCTCACCCCTTAATATTCCCACGAAATCTAACCCCCCCCCCCCCTTTAGTTACCTCACCCCCCCGTGGATTATCTCGGGAACCAGAGGTCGTGGATTACCCGAGTTTGGGGTCCCCTGAATCAGGAGGAGGAGCCCGACCTTTTGGTCCCGAGGGAATCCACTTTTTTTTTTTTTTAAATTGGAGGTCTATGCAAAAATATTAATTTATAAATGAAAGCATGAAATAAATTTAAATATTTATAGAAAATTAATGTATGTATATGTGTATACATGTATATATTGTACACACATATATATATACATACAGATAGTGCGAAAGAAGTTTCACTTCAGTCGTGTGGTCATAAGCACACTCGTTTTTTTTTTAATAATTATAAACTAGCGCTTGACCACAATCCCGCCTGATGGTAACCAGTGATGCGATCATTGATAGTAAAGTGCGCTAGTTTATTAAGAGACTATTCACTCAGAAAAACTGAGCGGATAGGAAGGAAGCCGGCAGTTGAGCGAGGTGATGCAATGTTAAACCCAATAACACGATCAACGATGCTGCGCCAAAGGGAGAATGATCTGAAAACCATCCACGACCAAACTCCAGTCTTGGTTGTTTAGCGGCTAGTTTATCCATCATTATGTGGTAAATCACATAATACAGTACAGTAATCGTCTGGCCAGATTTAAGGAAGCTGTAGTGCACCACACCGGCACTAGTCAGCCATGCTAACCAATAACGTTTTTCTTGTAAATTTTCTCTTGGGGCAGAATTTGGATGGTTCACCGGGGTTCAGCCATTGCGATGTGCACTTCCTATTGTAGTAGAGTATCCACTTTTTATCACAGGTAATGATTTGATTTAAAATCCCTTCATTATTGTGCCGATTCAGTAATGTAACGCAGCAGTCGACGCGCGTTTGACGCAGACATTTTGACGCAGAGAAAAAACCAAAAGAAAAGAAAAAAAACAAAAAAAAAAAAAAAACGGTTTTGGAGACATAGATTTGATAAGTAAATAGCAGTATAAAATTGAATTTGGAATTCTAAACCAAAGACGAAATATTTGAGATCAAAGTGGCCAGTACGACAAAACGCCGATTTCATATGTAAGGACCTAATATTTTGGTTGTTATTTACCTAACTACCTAATCATTGGTAAACCAGCAACTTACATAAATTCGTAACACACTATATTCTCAAATTGAATCATTGGAAGGAAATTGCTAATCCTTTGCTTCTAATGTTCGAAAAGTGTGTTTTTTCAGTAACGTAAACAAGGCAATAAATGCAGTTAAACTATCAAAATGGCACTGAAAGAGTTACGGAATCATCTCGCTGCCTCATCAACAGTTCGTAATGACATGGAGTAAGTTACCGCCATGATCAATGCTTATTCATTCTTAGAACGCAGAGGTTTCCCCTATTATGATAAAACTGATAATGATACTTTCTTCCCGATCAGGAAAACAAGAGCAAGTCTCCATTAAAATCCGGATAAACATAATTATATACCCGATGCCGTGACGCAAGCAGACCCTGTTGACCCGGATCGAGTTCTGAACTGGTTATCAATAAACGTGTCGGCGACCAACGTTCTTATGTAGTATATTTCAATTAATCGGTTTATTTTCTCGTAGCTTGTAGTAGATGTTATGCGTGAGAGTATATATTAAATATACCAACATCCAAACTGAAACTACATTCTACAAGCCCTACGTAATGTCATATATATAATAAACTACCGGACACAATAAAGGAACAAGAAAAGTTAAATGTATTTGTAAATAAATTTAAAAAAACATCTAATAAACAAATGTTACTACACTATAAATGAATATCTTGGCGATAAAAACAAATAATTGAAATTAAAATTAAATATATAATTAATTATACTTATCTAAAACATACTACAAAAATACCGTCTGAAACGTTATAATTATTCATAACTAGCTGACCCGGCGAACTTTGTTCCGCCTTAAAGGCAATAAATATCACATGATCACATTTTTTACTTTTTAAATTAGGAACACTGTAAATAAAAAAAAAAAAGTATTCCATGATTTTTTTATTTGTCATTTATTTAGTGTAGCACCATGTGAAAGAAATGAATTTCTACTTGTGCTTCGTAAATTATCTAGCTATTGATCTCTGAGATGTCGTGGTGGCCTAGTGGTTAAAACACCAGCCTCTCTTGTCTGATTGCGCGGGTTCGATTCCAGGTCAGGCAAGTATCGATGTTACTTTTCTAAAGTGATATGTACTCTCTAAGTACAATATCTAGGACACCAATGACTGAACGTGAAAGAAAAAATCTTGAGGAAACCTGGACTTTATAAGTCTGTAATCGCCACCCCGCATTGAGCAAGCGTGGTGATTACACTCAATCCTTCTCTGCATGAGAGGAGACCTGTCTCCAGCAGTGGGACGATAAAAAGATTGATGATGATGATGATGATCTCTGAGGTTTGTTCGCCGATTTCGCATTGTCAACGGAACAGTTTCACGGACTGCCGCCTCCCTTTGCTCTTGTGTTGTTGTGAGTGTTGATCAGAATGTTTCGATTTACTCTTGCATTACCGCTTTGTCGAGAAAGATTTGATGGTCTTGGTCACGGCATGATATTTTTATTGATGATAAATGGCACAGCAATACAATATTAGAAATTTTGAAGTTGAAGTTGGCTTTGTGGTTTTTTATTAGAAACTTTAAACCAGCAGAGAGTATTTATATTCTTTGCTTTAAACGATTGCTTCAACCGGTTAGACTTTTTTTAAAATATGCTCAGCTGTCATTTGCTTTTTGTTATACCATTTTTGGTATATGAATTGCTGACTTACATTTTGAATGAGTTGGACTATGTCTTATGTCACGTCACACGGGAACGACGGGGACGGGTTCTTAACTACCTCCCACCAATATTCAGCTAAATCGGTTCAGCCGTTCTTGAGTTATATATAAATAGTGAATAAGCAACTGAATCGATTCCAATAATTTTTACACCATGTTATATTTTGTCCCAAATACATTTAGAAATTGTTACAGTGTAGTTACCGAGTGCGTCACGCAGCTTACGATACATCATCATAGGTATTGTGCGCGCGCAACAGCTGACGCTAGAGGTCAATGCACCGTGCTTGCTCGCCCGCGGATCTTTGACCATATTTATGTTGGGACAACGAAGTAGAATACACGTAGCAAGCTTATTATAACTTTGTGGTTTTTCATTATATCTTTTTGAAATTTTTTACATAATATTATCAACTTAAAAATACTGGACACGTGTTTCCTACTTTGTGGAGGTGCAGGGTACCAGGGTAGCACAAAAGTTTAGGAGAAGTCGAAACAATAAACCTCATTCATTCATCATTATCAAATAATCGTAATACATGAAAAAAGGTTTATTGTGCATATTTTTTGACGTGCAAGGTACCAGGGTAGCATAAAAGTGTAGGAGAAATCGAAACAATAAAAAAGCTCATTCATCATTATCAAATCACCATAATACATGAAAGAGGTTTTATTGTGCATAATTTGTGGAAGTGCAAAGTACCAGGGTATCACAAAACTGTAGGAGAAGTCGAAACAATAAACGTCATTCATTCGTCATTATCAAATAATCATAATTACATGAAAGAAGGTTTATTGTGCATATTTTTTTGACGTGGAAGGTACCAGGGTATCACAAAACTGTAGGAGAAGTCGAAACAATAAACGTCATTCATTCATCATTATCAAATAATCATAATACATGAAAGAAGGTTTATTGTGCATATTTTTTTGACGTTCAAGGTACCAGGGTAGCATAAAAGCGTGGGAGAAGTCGAAACAATAAACGTCATTCATTCATCATTATCAAATAATCATAATTACATGAAAGAAGGTTTATTGTGCATATTTTTTTGACGTGGAAGGTATCAGGGTATCACAAAACTGTAGGAGAAGTCGAAACAATAAACGTCATTCATTCATCATTATTAGCCCAGTCAAATTAGGGTTTCACCTCGGAATGAAAGATAATAAGCTGCAAATTGGTATGAACCTTTGTTTTGTCATTCTAAATGTTGTCTCAAAAGTCACAATCGTTATCGTGTCCGCGTCTCAAGATATTCAAGGTCAAAGGTCACAAAAATCGGTTTTTCGCGAATATCTGGCTTCCTATCCGTTAAATGAGATTTGCATTTATAATAAAAGTTGTAGGCTATAAAATTCCCTACAACTTTTGTCTAAACTTTTTTTTCATACGACCAACCGTTTTGAAGTTAGAGCGCGAAGAGTGCACATCGTACAGTCATATACGGCCTAATGCAAGGTCAAGCGTGAGTTATGGTTATCAGTACTTTATAAAGTCAATTATTTACTTTTTAGGGTTAGGGAAGGACTTAGAACCTCAAGAATGGGGCTGGATGCTTGAAAATGAAATCCTGGAGCCCATACGAACGTTATTACCTCCAGCACCAGCCGAACTACTAAACGTAATATTTTCCAATTGCAAAAATGGTTGTGGTTCCCGCTGTGGATGCAGAAAATCAGGGCTACAATGTTCTTTAGCTTGCGGCCAGTGCAACGGACAAGCTTGTCTCAACGCTTCACTGTATCCAAGTAATCCCGATGAAGAAAATACATATGATCCCGATATTCTGGAAGGTTTGGAGATGAACATGACAGATAATGAGGATGATGACAATGAATCGAACATTTTTGAGCGACAAGAAGAAGAAGACCACGAAGAAGAAGAATATAATTAGCTTCCATTTCCAATTTCATTACAATTAAAATCAACAAAGATACTTTTGATATTTGAACTCACATTTTGATAAATGTATATTATGCCGTATTTAATAATAAATAAAAATATGTGTAAAATATATACTCTTACTATCATTTTAACTTAAAATAAAACTAAAATATATAATCCAGAATTAATAATATTTTATACTTAAATAGTTAAATATGAATAATTATATATAAATATTCAAGTTACTTACTTTAATTAAATATAAATAATTAATAGTTAGTACATAAATAATGGGCACTGTTTAATAATTATAATTTCTAAGTAAATAATTGACTTTATAACGTACTGATAACCATAACTCACGCTTGACCTTGCATTAGGCCGTATATGACTGTACGATGTGCACTCTTCGCGCTCTAACTTCAAAACGGTTGGTCGTATGAAAAAAAAGTTTAGACAAAAGTTGTAGGGAATTTTATAGCCTACAACTTTTATTATAAATGCAAATCTCATTTAACCGATAGGAAGCCAGATATTCGCGAAAAACCGATTTTTGTGACCTTTGACCTTGAATATCTTGAGACGCGGACACGATAACGATTGTGACTTTTGAGACAACATTTAGAATGACAAAACAAAGGTTCATACCAATTTGCAGCTTATTATCTTTCATTCCGAGGTTGACCCCTTTTTTTACCTAATTTGACTGGGCTATATCAAATAATCATAATACATGAAAGAAGGTTTATTGTGCATATTTTTTTGACGTTCAAGGTACCAGGGTAGCATAAAAGCGTGGGAGAAGTCGAAACAAAGAAGCTCATTTATTCCCACAGGAACGACGGGGAGCGGCATAGAAAGTATCCTATGTCCTTCTCCCAGTTCTTAGCTATCTCCTTACCAATTTTTAGCCAAATTGGTATAGCCGTTCTTCAGTTATAAATGATGTAACTAACACGACTTTCTTTTATATATATAGATTTAAACACAAATATACAAATAAGGAAATAAATAAATAAAGTAAAATTAGTCAGATACCAAAGATAAAATCTATATATATAAAAGAAAGTCGTGTTAGTTACATCATTTATAACTGAAGAACGGCTATACCAATTTGGCTAAAAATTGGTAAGGAGATAGCTAAGAACTGGGAGAAGGACATAGGATACTTTCTATGCCGCTCCCCGTCGTTCCTGTGGGAATAAATGAGCTTCTTTGTTTCGACTTCTCCCACGCTTTTATGCTACCCTGGTACCTTGAACGTCAAAAAAATATGCACAATAAACCTTCTTTCATGTATTATGATTATTTGATAATGATGAATGAATGACGTTTATTGTTTCGACTTCTCCTACAGTTTTGTGATACCCTGGTACCTTCCACGTCAAAAAAATATGCACAATAAACCTTCTTTCATGTAATTATGATTATTTGATAATGATGAATGAATGACGTTTATTGTTTCGACTTCTCCCACGCTTTTATGCTACCCTGGTACCTTGAACGTCAAAAAAATATGCACAATAAACCTTCTTTCATGTATTATGATTATTTGATAATGATGAATGAATGACGTTTATTGTTTCGACTTCTCCTACAGTTTTGTGATACCCTGGTACCTTCCACGTCAAAAAAATATGCACAATAAACCTTCTTTCATGTAATTATGATTATTTGATAATGACGAATGAATGACGTTTATTGTTTCGACTTCTCCTACAGTTTTGTGATACCCTGGTACTTTGCACTTCCACAAACTATGCACAATAAAACCTCTTTCATGTATTATGGTGATTTGATAATGATGAATGAGCTTTTTTATTGTTTCGATTTCTCCTACACTTTTATGCTACCCTGGTACCTTGCACGTCAAAAAATATGCACAATAAACCTTTTTTCATGTATTACGATTATTTGATAATGATGAATGAATGAGGTTTATTGTTTCGACTTCTCCTAAACTTTTGTGCTACCCTGGTACCCTGCACCTCCACAAAGTAGGAAACACGTGTCCAGTATTTTTAAGTTGATAATATTATGTAAAAAATTTCAAAAAGATATAATGAAAAACCACAAAGTTATAATAAGCTTGCTACGTGTATTCTACTTCGTTGTCCCAACATAAATATGGTCAAAGATCCGCGGGCGAGCAAGCACGGTGCATTGACCTCTAGCGTCAGCTGTTGCGCGCGCACAATACCTATGATGATGTATCGTAAGCTGCGTGACGCACTCGGTAACTACACTGTAACAATTTCTAAATGTATTTGGGACAAAATATAACATGGTGTAAAAATTATTGGAATCGATTCAGTTGCTTATTCACTATTTATATATAACTCAAGAACGGCTGAACCGATTTAGCTGAATATTGGTGGGAGGTAGTTAAGAACCCGTCCCCGTCGTTCCCGTGTGACGTGACATAAGACATAGTCCAACTCATTCAAAATGTAAGTCAGCAATTCATATACCAAAAATGGTATAACAAAAAGCAAATGACAGCTGAGCATATTTTAAAAAAAGTCTAACCGGTTGAAGCAATCGTTTAAAGCAAAGAATATAAATACTCTCTGCTGGTTTAAAGTTTCTAATAAAAAACCACAAAGCCAACTTCAACTTCAAAATTTCTAATATTGTATTGCTGTGCCATTTATCATCAATAAAAATATCATGCCGTGACCAAGACCATCAAATCTTTCTCGACAAAGCGGTAATGCAAGAGTAAATCGAAACATTCTGATCAACACTCACAACAACACAAGAGCAAAGGGAGGCGGCAGTCCGTGAAACTGTTCCGTTGACAATGCGAAATCGGCGAACAAACCTCAGAGATCATCATCATCATCATCAATCTTTTTATCGTCCCACTGCTGGAGACAGGTCTCCTCTCATGCAGAGAAGGATTGAGTGTAATCACCACGCTTGCTCAATGCGGGGTGGCGATTACAGACTTATAAAGTCCAGGTTTCCTCAAGATTTTTTCTTTCACGTTCAGTCATTGGTGTCCTAGATATTGTACTTAGAGAGTACATATCACTTTAGAAAAGTAACATCGATACTTGCCTGACCTGGAATCGAACCCGCGCAATCAGACAAGAGAGGCTGGTGTTTTAACCACTAGGCCACCACGACATCTCAGAGATCAATAGCTAGATAATTTACGAAGCACAAGTAGAAATTCATTTCTTTCACATGGTGCTACACTAAATAAATGACAAATAAAAAAATCATGGAATACTTTTTTTTTTTTATTTACAGTGTTCCTAATTTAAAAAGTAAAAAATGTGATCATGTGATATTTATTGCCTTTAAGGCGGAACAAAGTTCGCCGGGTCAGCTAGTAATATATAAATTGTAGATTAAGTAAAATGATGCTAATAATCTCCGTATATATTTTATTTATTATTTAATTAAATTGCAATATAATTATATTATTTTAAGATATTCAAACAGAGCTACCTCTCTCCTGTTACCCTATTTTGCTGTGCCCTACAGGGTCCATAATTAATCTCACATAAATTGTTACCACCCTTTTATGAACTTATGGTAAAGCAATAAAGATATTGAGTATTACGTTTGAATTAAAGTTATATTATACACTTCACACTTCATATAACTTTTATGGTACGGGATCGTTTGGCCGTCTGTCAATCGACCAGGTTAGCTACGCTTGCCGCTATTGGTTCGAGGATCGGTAATCAACTTTCATACCAAGACGCCTCCGAACCTCGGAAAGCAAGTTAAGCTGTGGGCCGACGGGTTCTCGAGCGGCGACCATGCACCGGAAGACGCAGCATGGGTAAGCCCCCGACAAGGTGGACCAACGACCTGGTGAAGGTCGCGGGAAACCGCTGGATGCAGGAGGCGCAGAACCGGTCGTCGTGGAGATCCTGGGGGCCTATTTCCAGCAGTGGACGTCGTTGTGGGATAGGCAGTCACGCCATGTTTAATACTTGTATTAAGCTGCATCCGGACTGAAAGCCGACTCCAACATAGTTAGTAAAAGGTTAGACAGAAAATGTTGATAAGCCTGATGATGTTCGCTACTACAAAGCATGATCAGGTCTTCATTTCGATTTATATGGCTGGCGAATTTATAGAGCATTTTTGTGACATAAAATTTCTCAGCAGCAGTCCAGTGTCACGATTTAGGGATGGTTGATTGTAAAAGGTTCACTCCTTATTTTTTATATTTACTAGCCATAAATCAGCCTATTTTTCGGCTAAGACTTTCCAACGCTAGGTCTGGGTTGCGAGTTGATTAAAAAAGAAACAATGGCCCTGGCGCACACGTATGTGAAGGCACACGGGTGGGTTTTAGTGAGTAAAAGTCTGACACGCCCTTCCGTTCCGCCCAGAGCGGGTGACGTCATTTGATGATACCCCATCCAGAACAAAAAAAAAAAAAGCTTTCCAACGCTCTATCCACCTCTCTAAGTCTAGAGCTGCCAAAAGCCAATTTTTATTAAAGGAGTCTAGGCCAGCCTGCCGTCTTCGTCTGGGCCTGCCGCGATGTCGTTTGCCATTGACCTGACTGGGTCATAATTGACTCTGACTTGGCCTATTGATCGTCTGACATGTTGCACATGTTTCCAGCCCAATACCAGTTAAGCGTGAGAACTTTCAAAGTGACACCAGTAATTTTAATGATGGAATGGATTATGAGTATTTCACAACTCGGTCTCCAAGCTTAATACCAGAATATGTCGTTTCATAGCCCTCTGTAGGCCTAGTATGAGTTTTGATAGTTTTCTAAAACTATGATCGTCTCGTCTTGTTTCCATACATTGCACACGAGCGCCTCTAGCGGAAACTATTGCTTACTAAAAATGGCAGTATGAGTTCAAATCGAATTAAACTATTCGATTATTTTGTAAGTTTTCGAAAGGCAATGATAATTTGGCAGTATGAGTTACTACTTTGACAATACGTTTTTAGTATCCTTCAACGAAAACGAAAACTTTTGTAGTTAAAGTTGTCACCTATAAATTTTTAGTGAGTTGTTAAAACTTTTATAAAAAGAAATGTCTGCCCGTTGGTATTTTGCGTGGCAAACAACGCAGGACGAAGTAGCGAACATAGAAAGGCGTGACAACATTCGTCAAAGAGAATTATTCTCTATCAGCCGTATTTCCGATACCCATTTTGTCCAGCGGTATCGGCTGACGAAAGCTGCATTTAAATATTTATGCAGCACCCTGCGCACCTATAGTGACCTCCGAAGCTCGCAAAGAGTCTCACTTGAGACAAAGGTATGATTGGGTTAGGTGTACTAGTGGGAACGAAGGAAAATATACCGGTATGGTTTGTTTAACTTAGGTACCTAATATATAATAATTGTTTTACTTGTTGTTTTAAGGTGTTGTGTGCGCTGTTGTTTTACGCGAATGGTGACTACCAACGTGTAGTTGGAGTAGCCAACCATTTTTCGCAGGAAGCCATAAGTAGGTTCATAAGTGAAGTAACCGCAGCCCTTACTCAACCTCAAATTATAAAAAAAATTATAAAATTTCCTAACACAAGAGAAGCAAGGGAGCAATTACAACAAAGGTAAATTTGAATACATTAATTGTTATGTTGTGTTTATTTGTTTATATGCTTTCAAACATTTTATACCTTCATTTATGTTATAGATTTCTGAACAATTATGGTATTCCTGGAGTTGTGGGTTGTGTGGATGGCTCACATTTTAGGATTTTTAAACCTAGAAAGGATGAAGAACATATTTATTACTGCAGAAAGCATTACCACTCCCTTAACATTCAGATGGTAGGTGATACAAATACTGTAACAGAATCTTAAAAGAAATAATTCTTCATATCTAATATATCTACCTGTTTTAACTACTATTTCAAGGTTTGCGATCATGAATGCCGTATCCTTAGCATTAATGCTAAATTTGGAGGTGCCAGCCATGATGCATTTATTTGGGATAATAGTGCCATAAATTCTTATATGCAAACTCTGCATAAGACTGGTGAATCAGCATGGCTTTTAGGTTTGTTATTTATTCTCAACATTTGGATTTGTTTTTAATAAATTACTTATAATGAATAATCATTATATTTGCAGGAGATTCAGGATACCCACAACGTCCATGGTTAATGACCCCTTACACAGACCCAGTAATTGGTTCAGAAGCAGAGGCATATAATAAAGTGCATAGTAGAACCAGGGTCTTAATAGAGAACACATTTGGGGTCTTAAAAATAGATGGCGATGCGTATGCAAGGATAGAGTATTGCATTATAAACCCGAAAAGTGCACCCAAATAATAATGGCATGTTGTGTTTTACACAACATTGCTTTGGATTTTGGTGTGCCACTTCCACAAGATGAAGTAAATGGTAAGTAGTTACTAATTTTCTCACAAGCTAGGTAATCCATTTAATGATCAAATGGACGGATGACACTAAACTTACCCTCTGTGCCATGGTGGAGGGTTTGATTCCTACAAGACCAAGACCAAGTACAAGACATATCTATTTTTCCATCTCGATCCATTTATGTAAGAAATTGTTTTAATATTATTTAGTGTTATGTACGATGTTACAATTTATCCATAAGGAATGCCTAAGCATTTTTCTGCCTTTGAAAGTGTATCAATGATTTTTAATATACTCATACTTAACTATTTCGTGTTTCTTTACAGTTGGTCCTGTATTCCAAAGACATGAAGTGCCACTGCAAGCAGACCAATCATTGCTCACATTAGGACGCCTAGTACGGGACCGGCTGGCTAGCATTATTTATGAGAATCAGTAGTTTAATTTTGTAAATAAAAACTAAGCAAGTTATTTAAGGTGTTTTAATAAAATTTTCTAATATAACTAACAATTTCCCAAACAGAGTTTGCCACTGAGACTGTTGTTCGAGCTCCCGTTCTCTAAGCCTTACATGCTCATTGGCAAACTCTGTAGCGAAATTCTGCCATCTTTCTTCGGTGCCAGCAAAGAGGGAAGCTGCATCAACAGGGCGTGTATGGCGGTGGCGCGGTGAGGTGCGGCGTGGGCGAATGACACGGCGAGCCCCGACTTCGATGCGTCTTGGACTCGCAAGAGCGTAGTGGGGAGTAGGGGAAACTGCAACTCCCTCTATCTCCTCAACATAGAACTCCACTTGCTCCTGGCTTGTGCCTGGTCGATTTTCATTAACCGTTGCTGAAAATAACAGTTACTAAATTATGTACAAGACAAACTTTATAATACTAAAAGCATTAACAACTTATCATGGCCTTTATTTATTTAATAACTAGCAGCTGCCCGACTTCTTTCGCATGGAGTTAGTTATTTGAACATTTTATTTTAACCGCAAAAGAGTCGATTTCTATAGATACATTATTTCACTTCTAGATCATAATATACAGCACAATTTTTATATGCTCCGCTCCTCTGGGTTGCAGCTTGATTTTATAGGCAAAAACCTTCCTCGATTAATGCGTTATCCAACGCAAAAAGAATTTTTCAAATCAGACCAGTACTTCTTGAGATTAGCTTTTTCAAACAGACAAACTCTTCAGCTTTATATATTTGTATAGATTATAAAACAAAATTTATGTGCATTTGTCATAAAGTACCTACACACTTTCAACAAAATTTTATTTCAATATAGTTACATATTATGACTACTTACTGTTCTCAATATGGATATTCTCACGGGGAGATGTGAAGTACTGCGGTGGAGGTGGAGGCACCTGCTGCTGCTGTTGCGCTGTATCACATTCAGCTGAAGTTGTCTGTAACATGCATTAAATATTGTTTGAAGAATGTGATAGTGAAGTCTTAAGAAAGAGTGTTGTGCAATAAGTATATTTAATGTATAGAATATAAACTTGCAAAGGCAAATGGATTATTTAGTCCACACACTTTAATGCTGATTATACACAAAGCTACTAATATGTATTATTACCATTGCAAACGTTAAAGTAAAATTATATTAATAGTTACTTCAACACCAACTTCAGGTTTGCTTATTAGACCTGTCGCAGCTTGGGTTCCTGTTAAGTTGAGGACCCTCTGCTCCAGGTCTGTTAAAATTAATCTACATGCAGGGCCATGCACCACCTGTTCCACTGGCAGAATGATGAATTTTAGCTGCCTTCCTTTTTCTGTTGTTCTTCAGATCACTCCACACCTTCACATGTAAATAGCAAAACAATCATTAATAACACTCATTAGTAAGCTTTAATGTAATGTTTAATTTAAAAAGCCGTACCTTTTTCCACTTTTCAACTGGCTTAGAAGAACCAGTTGTATCCATATTGAGGACTCTGATTAGTTCGGTTCATTTATTATGAGCCGTAATGCGGCCATTTGGGCCATCTGCAAATTTATTCAAGTCTCCATTACTGCAATAATAAGGAATATTTTAATTATGAAAAAATATATATTTTGACTGAATGTTTACTTAGCAATAAAACGAAGCTATTTACCTTTCCATATACTCCACCATTACTTCGAATTGTGAAGAACTTGTTCCCGACATACTAATTACTTTTATAATGTATATTAAGTAAGTATATTTAAATAATTCAAAATCTTAAAAAAGCAAATAATTCAAATCTACGACAAAACTAACGGCGAAACTTCAAAAGTGACAGATTTAGTGTTTCTTTCTAATTTCTAATTCAAAAAAGAGACAGAAATATGCGGTGTGAAATTCGTTCAATCGAACGTTTCGTTGCACGTTATAGTTTAAACTTTATTTGAAAAAAGGAACTCGTACTACCAATATCATCGAAAACTAACAGTTTGACGTTTAAACTAAAACTTTCATAGTTTACAGTATTGAAAAACTCATACTAGGCCTACTGGATCACTGTGCACGAGACTCAAACATAATTGGCGAAATATAACACACATAAGTGCCTAATCCTTAGTGGATAAGAGGCGTTGTGTTCCTTGTTATTAGGTCCTAAATCCCTTGTCACGTTACGTCGTCAAATCATTGCTAAACAATTTGCGGATTCTAAAGGACGACACAGAGGAAGTTGGCATTCGTAATCAACACGTTGTTGATGGAATGCTGCAGGGGCAGAGCTGCGTAAACCAGCACAGAGTATGATGTTGTATTATCAAACTGGAACGAATCATCGGTATATACCGTCTGCTGGGACGGAAGCTTTTACGAGTAAAAACAAATAACAAAAATAAATTGACAATTACAGTCAGTCGACAACCTGCAACATTAATAAAACATTTAGCAGCAATTCATCAGGGAACCGAAATATTTTAAATTATGCATTTAACTCAGAACATGATAATTTAAATGATTTTGGTCTATGGGCGAAATGTTTAAGCAAATATAACATCATTATTAAACATTTACTAAATAATACAGACGTTGATTGAGTAACTAGTACTGTATTGAAAATATTCCAAAGTTTAACGCATATAATTTTAATTAAAATCTTCCTGCGGGTCCAAAACTTGGCAGACCTATCAATTTTGTAGTTTGTATTGAAATTTTTCCAATATTTCATGCATATAATTTCAATGTATGACTAAATCATCTAATGTATTCAATAACTTATCAGATCTGACCATTTCAATGTATTTTTTTATGTTTTCAGTACTTCTGATGTTAAATAACTCTAAATCATCAGAAGAAGTCTTAACTAAGTATACGTGAAGCGCATCTTCAGTATTCACAAAGAGCAGACTTAGATAAGCTTAATTCTGTGTGGGTTAGCGTTCAATTTACATTAACGAATAGTTGATTCGGGGACAATCACGTCTGTTTTGGAGTCGAATTAGAGTTTAAATAGGTTAGGAAATGTCGGCTCCAGAAAGTATAAAAAAATATGACGTGTAAAAGTGGTCAGTGAACCTACTTGCATAATAAACGATTTTATTTGATGTCATTACAAATTGTAGCGAATCTCTTGAAGAAATGTGAAGTTATAATAGACAGAGATGTAATTCATCAAAGTGGTACACTTTTTTCTGCATATACAATATGTAAAGAAAGCCCTATCCAATCCGTAGAGGTATTGTTAGGTATCAATAACTGATTGTACTAATGGATACAAAACCGGGCTAAACTTAAAAAAAAATCCCCTAAAAAAATAAACATTATTAAAAAAAAAAAAGAGGTAACTTAATACATGTGCGGTAAGCAACCCTTCCGCGGGCGGCGGGCGGCAGGGCACGCGGCACGTGGTCGCATCGCTATTCGCTCATAATAATACCGGTGTTGTCACTTTTTTAAAAATTACCAAATTTCGGGGAAGTTGGAATTAATTCGTGGGAAAAGAAAGATTATTTCAAAATTCCTTAGTATTGTTTCTATGATTACGTAAAATTTTATATTATATTTGGTCATATGTTTACCTAACCTTTACTATCCTTATGGGTCCTACAGGGTTTTCTTTAAATATTGTATATGTATGTGGGGCACGTCAGGAAGCGGGACCGAAGTTCCGGATAGTTGAGGTGTCTTCTCATCCCATGAGCATTCATCGTGGGCGGTATTTCGAAAAAACATTGAAAAATAACTATAGTGTGATGTTCGATTCTTATTATTTTAACTATACAGACACTTAGATCAATTTATTATAAAGGGATTACAATAATCAGATTCACTGGGAGAGCCACTGGGTTTCAGTACGACTAACACACTCGATCGAAGCCTGAGTAAAGAATGCCCGCGCTAAAGGTCGCTCGCTATGGCAAACGCAACTCCAGTCGGGTTTTACCAAAAAACAACAATAATAAATGAAAATGTGTTAAAAAAACAACAATAATAAATGAAAATGTCGAAGTCATTATGCTACTTTTAGATTCGTATATGACTTCTGATTTTTTGTTATTTTTGTTATATAATTATATTATTTTTTTTATTTTTAATTCGTTTTAATTTAGTTTACTTTATGGTGTCCTGTACAAGTCACAATAAATACTTATTCTTTTTTTCTTTCTTTATATAGTTTGAAAGAAGCTAGAGAGATGATGATGATAAGAAAGCGTATTCCATTCTACACTCAAGTTTCTGAATAAGTAGAAAGAAGCCTTACAGAAATATTTTTGAGTCAGTGCCAATAAAGTCTTTACGATCATAGTCTCAAATATCAATAATGTTTTATTTCGGCTTGATTGAATTACATTGTGCTCTCACGGATAGTCTCAAGAGATAATATAAGATGATTGTTCTCGCGATAAAGAAGAGATTTTCGTCATTGTACAGATGCCAGCCCCGGAACTGATTAATCCCATTCAACTTTGAAACTTAATGCTTTGGCGGTATAATTGAAAATCAATTAGTAGCTTCACCTTGGCGTCTGCACAAAAATATACTAAAGTAAGCACAAAAAAGACGTGGTTGCCATTTGACTTTATGCCGAGATGAAACGGATCGAAACCATAAGAAGTATACGTATAGCGTAAAAAAGAATAGAAAACTTTGACTTCAGTCTGGAGGCCATAGGATTTGCAAAAAAAAAAAATTCTATTGTTGGTGGGTGGGATATGTAATTATAATATTGTACAGACAACCGCACATCAAGCTAGTAAAATCTGTCAAATTTATTTACCAGATTTTCAACTTTATCGCTTAATTATTAAGGCTCAAGGTTGATTGGGAATATTTGGGGATATATGGTGCGTGGTCAAGCTTGACCTGCTGTCGTCAGTACATACAAACATATATGTTATGTAATTCAGCGTGGAGCTGCTTCCACCTCCGCATTGGGAAACCCACAGCTCTGTGAACATACTGAAAGTACTAATATACATAGTTGTCTGTTTAGATAAATAAATTAATTAACATATTTAACAGTAGCGATATGTAATAATCGTCACATTGTAGTTGTTGCATAGTCTGGAAATAGTACGCAAAGTGGACGATTGGTTAGCGCAGTGGTTAAGCTATTGACTGTTGCACTGCGTGTCACGGGTTCGATTCATATTTGTATGTCCTACAAGTAGTTGTTCCGGGTATGGCTGTTTGTGTATGTAAGTTTATATGTTTGTAAACGCATCCACGAAACAGGAGAAATTCCTAGTATTGGGGAAAGTTCTTTTTTAAAAAAGACAAAATATAAAATTCTAAGAAAAATCTGTTAAAACAATGTAACTATTTATTATATTATATCTCTAATTTACCTAGATTTATTAATAACGGGGTCGCCCCCAGGCTAGGTGTTACAGCGACAATTGTCGCGAGTTCGCTGTTAGCAACTGGATAGGGGGTTTTTGACAGGAAAACCAAAATGAGTGTCATGCGCATTTTTCATTGGACTTTTAAAATTATTTATAGTGTCATTTACTAAATAAAAACGCGTGATTTATGCAGTAAAAAGTGCATTCAGTGAATAATTCATAAAGAACATTGAAATATCGCAGCATAGTGGCCACATCATGGCTTTGCATGAAATCTCCTAGTAGTCGGCTCACGCGGCCGTTTTTTCAACTGTCATTGGCGATATCCGCCATTATTGAGAAATATTTTTTTTAAAGAATTTCTATAATTTGTTACACGTGTTATTGGCAAAATTTTAGTATCTAACCACAGCGGCCATTGAAGAGTTTACTAAGAGTTTAAGAGTTTACACTATAAAGATAAGAAAGAAAGAAAGCAACTGGATAAGAGTTTCCGAAAATCAAAGACGTGCAATAGGAGAGGCCTATATCTAGCAGTGGACTGCTATAGACTGATGGTAATGATTAATAACCAGCTTCTTCTGCCCGCGACTTAATCCACGTGTAAGCCCAACTACATACATATACCATAAATTATTTCACATTTATGAACACTCGTGTATCAATCACGTCAGAAAGGAATCGTCACCATATAATTTCGTCGTCGTTCAATATTATTGGTATAAAACTCATTGTTGACTTGAATCGCCTAGGGCAGTGGCTCTCAACCTTTTTGGGATCACGGAACACTTTTAAGTGGTCTCGATTTTGGCGGAACACCATTATCATAAAATTTGTAAATCTAATGTTTTATTATTATTTATTTATTAAGATTAATATTTAATTGAAATAAAGATATATATTACATGGTAACTTATTTTAATGAGAAATTTGCGCTTGACGACCTTTACAAATTTCCTCAAGGTTGGGTCTTATGTAAGAGAGCGCTACTCTCATTTCTTCTTCTAAATTGGTAAGTCTTTCTCTTTTTTTGCTTTTAGATTTGTTAGAGTTGAAAATCCAAGTTCGCACAGATAGGACGTCGAAAAGAGCAACAAGATATTCAACGCTCGTTTTGCAATAAATGGATGTTCATTCTCGATGGAAATCCAAAACCTTTCCACTCCTTCTTCTTTGAATTTTAGTTGTAACTTTCGATCCGTTGATATATTAATAAACTCATCTGCTTCCTGAATAGAAAAATCTTAGTTCATTATATCAAATTCACCAAATGGATTTCGCGCCCAATCAAAGTCTTCAATATTAAGAGATGGAAAGTAATGAGTTATTTTGTCTTGCAATATTGACAAATGCTCTGCCACATTTGAAATCATTTCGTTAATGTTAACGATATTTTCCGTTGCTAATAACGGAAACATATCAAATTTGCGATTTTGAGCAATACGATTTTTCCAAAGCAAAAGGTTTTTCTGGAAAGCTAGCAATTTATCTGTGGATGTCAGAATATTTTCATTTTTTTTGAAGAGATGTATTGACTGAATTTAAGTAGCTGAAGATATCGGCTAAATATGCTAGCTTAGTACACCATGCATCATTTTCCAAATATTTTACGTATACATCATTACCCTCTTGTCTAAAAAAACTAGCAATTCCTGTTTAAACTCATGAACTCGGGTTAGCACTTTTCCTCTTGAGAGCCACCTCACTTCAGAGTGCAAAAGCAAACATTCATATTTGGATTCCATGGTGTTACAAAGTTGTTTGAACATACGGGTTTTTAATAGTCTCGATTTAATATAATTCACCATATGTACGACTTGTTCCAAAACAGACTTTAAGTTTGCTGGTAGACTCTTCGAAATCAAAGATTCCCTGTGCAGAAAGCAGTGAGTAGAGACTATATTTGAATTTATTGCTTTAACTCGACTACAAAATCCCTTAATACTGCCACGCATGGCTGGAGCTCCATCAGTACAGATTCCTGCGCAATTTTCCCAGGATAATTTCCATTCTTCCAAATAAGATGATACTGAATTAAATATGTCTTCTCCAGTTGCGTGACCAATAAGTTCCTTGCAGAATAAAAACTGATTTATTATTTCAGTGTCGTCAACAAAGCGAATAAATCCGATTAATTGGGCTTTGCCACTTCTGTCAGTGGATTCGTCAATTTGCAGCGCAAAATTTTTTGTACTTAATTTCGCCGTCACTGCGTTCTCTATAAAACCTGACATATCTATAATTCTTCTTTTTATCGTATCGTCCGAAACGGGAATTTTTAGGACGTCTCGCTGCGCTTCATTGCCAAACATAATCTTAACAATTTCTAAACATGCGGGCAAAATTAGCGATTCTGCGATATCATGCGGCTTTTGCTTCAATGCAATTAGTTCTGCCACTTTATAAGAAGCGATTTGCGCTTTATCCGAAATTGTAACGCTCTTTCGAAAGCATGTTGCTTGCACTTCTTGATTTTTCAGCAATCTTTCGAAATAATCTTTACCTTTCGAAGTTAGACAAGAATGTTTTGTTGAAAGGTGTCGCTGTAACTTAGCTGGGACCATTGCACTGTTAGCCAATTTTTCACCACATACAATACATCTCGGAATAGGAACATCTTGACTACCGCTCCATGTAAAACCAAACTTCAGATATTCTTCCGAAAAATGCCGAACTGATTCGGATATCTTTTTACGTTTATTTTCGGCATTTTTGTTGCCTTGCATATCTCCTTCAATTGAAGAAGACCTGCTTGTACTCGCCCCAACATTAACCTCACTTTCAGTCTTTCTTTTCAAAAATTTGTCCATATTTCAGATTTAAAAGTCTTGTATAAATGCTAAAATAAGCAACTAAAAAAGATAAGAATACTGTTAAAACTACACAACTTGCATTTCATCTTACCAATTTCCAACAATATAAAATATATATATACAATAAAAAACACACTCACGAAAACTAGATATTTATATTAAATTATGGCTGAACCGCAGATCGAAATTGCGCTTTTGTTATTTACGTACGAAGAAAGAGAAACAGCACGAAATCAATACTACGTAGCGCTCCCTGCGTTATCGAGTACACTAGAAAGGAGGCGGGCGAAATTGGGCCTGACCTGTACACAAATGAATTATTTGTCAATAATTTTCATTTATTTTTTTGTTTTCAATCATTTATTACTAGTTCTGTTTCTTATCAAACATTTAATATGCAGTTTAGCGCCGCCGGCCCTTTGGACAACACTCACGATCTGTTAATGTCATAAAAATACATTCTGATAAAATCTAGTCTCCAAAAAATGTCTGAATAATTACTTAAATATACCATAAGAGCGCTGACAGCTTCTAAGAAAACTTATAAAAAAGCAAATGAGGTTAGTTTTGTGCAAGCTAATAATACCCTATTTCTTTTTTCTCCGATACTGACATTATAAATAAAGTTTTATTTTTTAAATTGTAATATTGAAATGATTTAATGCAATAATCGTTGCTGTACATTCAGGCCCAACTTTCTATGAAGTTTCGCCCGTCTCCTTTAGTGGTATTCCCCGGAGTAACTCCAAACGACGTAACTGCGTCGTTCGATAATTACACTGTTAATATTATTGACTGTTCCGCGAAAATTTAGAATAATATTGAATATTTTTGCTAAATTTCAAATAATTAACAAAACTATGTAGTATTTATTTTATAGTAATAAAAAAATTTACTGTTTCTTATTATATTATATTCAAAATTTTCGCGGAACACCTGGGACAGCTTCGCGGAACACCAGTGTTCCGCGGAACGGCGGTTGAGAACCACTGGCCTAGGGAAAAGCTCACGAACCGTAGTGTGATGCATGGTCGACCTATAGTTACCGCACTTTTTAAGCTATTGCATAGCTTCTATCGCGGGCCTTGAGCGCGGGGACCGAATCCAGAAATTCCGTAACGAAAAAACCTCACGCTCCCCACTCCGACGGGCACGGAGGTGTGGCTTGAAGGCCGTACATCGTCTAACGTCGTTTCAGTTCGGCAGTCTTCGGCACGGTATGTTTGTGTGCGTGCGACTACATCTTTTGAAAACAATTTATAGATTTTCAAAAAGAGCATGCATATTGCAGGGTTCGAACTCAGTTCTACACACTTGCCATGTTACTGATAGTCGCGAGGTGCTAAACTTGCGATAATTTTCTCTCTGAAATAGGTCTTCTATAGAGATATGTCATAGACTTCATCGACGTTGTCATGGCTACCTTAAAAACTTTTCATATAATTGATTATTAAGTACTTTTATTCAAATTAATTTAGTAGTGTTTTTATAAAATAGCTTTTTTTTTAACGGAAAAGCTAAGATGAATGTCACGCTAATTTTTCATTGGACTTTTAAATTATTTATAGTGTTGTTTACTAAATAAAAGCGCGTGATTTTTATAGCGTAAAAAGTACTCACGCGGCCGTTTTTTCAACTGTGATTGGCGATATCCGCCATTATTGTGAAATATTTTTTTAAAGAATTTCTATAATTTGTTACACGTGTTATTGGCAAAATTGTGGTATCTATCCACAGGGACCAGATCAAGAGTTGAAGTTGAAGTTTTTATTAAATAAAATATTACAGAAAGATGTCGGTGAACAATGTTAATACGAGTACATTTAAGTGTACGAGTTGTAATATTGTTATCTCCGAAACGAAACAACGAAAGTTTAATAAAAATATGCTCGTCGGCTTTTTCTGAGGAAGACATTGATGAGGCAAAAAAGTTATTGTTTGTTTCTACGAAGACAAGACAAAAACATGTATCGAGGCATGTATGTAATTGCATAAATGGATACAAAATGCTATGCAATAGCTTTACCGCGGCAGTCCCCGAGTGCCACACGTCTTTTTTTTTGTTATGGGGGGGAAACCTTCTAAAGAAGAGAGGACCAGGGGGTCCTCGGGGACCATAGAGTGTGGGATTATCACATTGAAGGGGCACCGTTACCTCTCAAAAGACCAATCCGGAGTCCCTCCTGTGCAACGCCTGTTAGTGTACATCTCTGGGGAAACTGCAAAGGGGTCTCCCCGAACCTAACTATGTAAGGCAACACATGACTACTGTGCGCCGCGTACTTCCCTAACTTCGCTCATTTTACCGACAGAGCCCCCAATCTAATCTGCGACCTTCAGTTCCCGCCTGTCTTAGATGATGCAGGCGGCTTTTCAGCTTGTTAGGCGTCAAGGCGGTTGCGTCATTTACGCCTTCTTCTCCGAGCGGGATCGGCTCTCTCACGATCTCGCTCGATAATTCCTGCACTACGGGTTCTGCTTACCTTAGCTTACGTCTCTTTGTTATACGTCACACGTCTCTTTGTCCTTGCCCCTCCCATGGTCTGCATTGTTTCACTGAACGTTCGGATTCATTACTGAACTAGTGCCACCTGGCCATCAATCTGTAAGCGCGGCATCTTCTACCTGTATCCAAGCCGAGGTGCCGGCCGGAGCTTCTGATCTGTTTACTTTACGTGACTCCTACTTTTGGCACGTGCTTTTTTTTGGGATGGCAATCTTCAAATGACCTCTCCCGCTCAGGGCGGAACGGAAGGGCGTGTCAGACTTTTACTGACAAAAACCCACCCGTGTTTCTTCACTTGCCTATGCGCCAGGGCCACGGTTTCTTTTTTTCTGACTCAGGAGGCATTGGTCTACGTGCTGACATCTCATTGAGGCGCGTGTGAAACACAACGCGACGTCCTCTGACGTGCCTCTGTGTCAATTGGGGTTTAGATGACGACACGAAACCTATCTAAATATAAAACTAATCACATATTTCGATTTATAAAGTTGGAACCTTATATGAGTGTTATCTTTGTCTTTTCTTATACATGAGAAAAGTGATTCAAAGCTGACACCAACTTCGTTATAACTTTTTCATATATTTATGTAAATGTGCAGAAAAGGCTGAAATGGAATATTACCATATATTTACTTTTGTAAGAGATTAGTTCTGATGGCTTATAGGTACTTTATGTTTTTGTGGATTTTAAAGGCATTTATTGTTCGGTTTGCATAGAGGAGTTTTAGCTAAGCTGCAGGCACTCTCAATTTTATTTAATATGTGTAGTATTTTATCTCTCGATGGATTGATATGAAGAAAGAGGTTTAAGCTACCTTAGTAAATAACTATTGACTAATTGTTATATGTATGTCGGAGCGAATATCCGGATAAAAAGTATGCTTTGTGCTACTTTAAACTTTTATCAAAATTCATTTAGTAGTTTTTGCGTGCAAGAATAATAACCTTCCATCCATTCATCCCCACAAACATTCTCGTTTAAAATATGAGTAAAATGATTTATCATCATCATCATCATTTAAGCCGAAAGACGTCCACTGCTGGTAATACGCTCCCCATGGATCTCCACGACTACCGGTCTTGCGCCTCCCGCATCCAGCGGTTTCCCGCGACCTTCACCAGATCGTCGTCGGTCCACCTTGTCGGGACCGACGCTGCATCTTCCGGTGCGTGGTCGCCACTCGAGAACCCGTCGGCCCCATCGGGCATCGGTCCTACGGGCAATGTGCCCGCCCCATTGCCACTTGAGTGTTGAAATTCTTCGGCTATGTCGATTAATCTCGTTCTTCTCCGGATCTTCTCATTCCTGAATTGATCACACAGTGAAATCCCAAGCTAATTCATTCAGAGGGCTATCCTCTGAATGAATTATGAATGCCCTATGAATGATTACAGAACACAGACTATTGTAGACGAATTATGGGTTATTTAGCCATTTAGTTAATTGCCTAGCCTTTTAACTAAATGTCGCCATTTTACTATCGACCTGAATGTTATTCAATCAATTATACATTAGGATTTAGCCAACCACCAATAAATAACAATAACGTCGAATCAGTCGCAATAACTGGCCCTGGTTCGGTTACTAACCTTTTTTTAAACCACCACCAGCCTGTCAAGTATGAGTGTGCGGGTTCCATTTCAGGTCAGGCAAGTAACAATGTAACTTTTATATGTTATCTGTACTTTCTAAGTATATCTTGGACAGCAATGACTAATTATAAGGTGAAGGAAAACATTTTGAGCCAATCCGCATTGAGCAAGCGTGGTGATTACGTTCAATCCTTCTCTATATGAGAAGAGATACGTCCAGTAATGGGATGATAAAAAAAAAAAGGTTGATGATGATACCAAATGGGTTAGGTTAGAACTGTGTTAAACTGCGTGTGAGCTGAAAAAGCGAAGCGAGCAATACTTCCAGTGCAGGCGGATGACTAAACGGTTCATTTAATCAGTTGGCTTCGACAGATCAGACATTTTTTTCAAGGAAGAGTGAACCCAGTGAAATTTTGCACTAAAAAAGATTCACATTCCAATATTACTTTTTCGTTAATAGGGTAGGTGACTAAAAAAACTAATTAGTCCGTCAGTAAGATTTTCAAAAATACTAGACACGTATTTATTCTTTTTTCATATAAACAAAAAATGAAGACGACACAGTGCGTTGAAAACTCATGTGACGTCACTGCACGCTACACTTTTTAGCGAGCAGTGACGACACCAGTCACCACATCATCATATTTGTAATTTTTTATTGATTTGATAAAACAAAGTATACGTATCCAATATTTTTCTAAAATTTGAATGACGGACTAAATAGAATAATTTTTTTTTTATCCAGGAAACATCCCTATTGGAGTGTGTCAAGATTCCAAGCATCGAGGAATAGTCTAGAAAGAAAATACAGACTAAAACATGCATAATTCATCTAAAATAAACATCGATCATGTAGCAACAAATAAAAATCAGATGGAAAATAAAAACCCTGATGTAAAGATTAGCAGTAAATTGTGCCTCGCGGCTGCAAGCCCAGTGTCTACTGTGACAATCGGAACAATAACAACACATCTGTTTACGCTCGTTTATCGGTCGGTTCCGATTGTTAGTTCGAAGATTGTTTGATAGATGGCGCGACCGGTACGGGCGAGCGGAATGTATTATAATCTTGTGTGTGACGGTGCCAAAACACCTTGAGGAGTCTTGAGAAAATCATCGCGCGCGCGGGGTGCGATTTGACGATTGATTTTTGGAAAATATAGTCCCGGGCCGCGGTTTGGACAGTTCTCGCGTTTTTGTTGCCCGTGTGTTTGAAGTATTTACTTGGATTATAGACCGTAACAGTGCCGCCTTTAAATTGAATCTGAAACGTGGTCTCGTTGTTGATTGTTTGTCGGGCGTGGTTTGACGCTGCTAAATAACGGTTTTTTATGTTGGTGAGCCTTGGTTGTCCTCATGGAGGAACTTTAATGTCTACTGGTATTGGACAATTAGTGTGTTGGAAGACATCGGACAGCGCTGTAAGTCGGCGCGCGCGCCGGCTCTCCGGTAATTCATCCCACGACGGAAACACACGGTGTCGTAGGTAAGTTCCTTAATTTTGTTGTGTAGTGTGGTCGGAGATTTATTTGTTGTGTAAGCCGTGACTGATCGCGGTAAATGTACGTGCTGTACTGGGGCGCATCCAACATCCATAACATAATCAGCCCATATTGTTCCCACTGTTGGGACACAGGCCTCCTATCGATGAGAGGGAGTGGGCATTAATCTACCACGCGGCCCCAGTGCGTGTTGATAGATTTCACATGTCTTCGATGTTTTTGACTCTAGGACACGCCGGTTTCCTCACAACGTTTTCCTTCACACTAAGTAAACTACCCTACACAAAGTAAAACACCTATCGGGGTTCGAACCCACGACAACTTGTAAGTCGCAGCCGATACAACTGGGCTACCACTGTTTTTACAAAACACAAATGTAGTTTATTCTTTTGTTATTGAATTTGGTTTGCTTTCAGAGCTTTTGGCGATATTGGTTGTTTATCTAAAGTATTAATAAGAAGCAGTGTGTATCATCATTTCAGGCGAAAGACGTCCACTGCTGGACATAGACCTCCCCCAAGGTTCTCCACGACAACCGGTCCTACGCCTCCCGCATCCAGCGGTTTCCCGCGACCTTCACCAGGTCGTCGGTTCACCTTGTCGGGGTTCTACCTACGCTGCTTCTTTCAGTCCGTGCTCGCCACTCGAGAACACGTCGGCCCCATCGGGCATCGGTCCTACGGGCAATGTGTCCAGACCACTGCCACTTTAGTGTTGCAATTCTTCGGTCTATGTCGGTTACTCTCGTTCTTCTGCGGATCTCCTCATTCCTGATTCGATCGTGCAGTGTGTATAATTGATAGTAATCGTGTATTAAATTAATTTGTCACATTTACGCTTTTTAGTGTAACAAAACTGAATAGACAATAGCGCTAAAATAAATAGCCGTAAATAATTTCACAATTTTGCAATCTGGTCGAAACGTTTTGCCTCATTTTTTCTATCGTGTAGGTACATCGAAAAGGACTGTAAAAATTTACCAGCGGCGGGTTTTCCGTCTAAATATAATTTATTTAAGTGCCTTCAAGGCTAGAGAGAATAGGCCCTTATTAAACTAATACACTTTACCATCAGCGATTTCATCACTGCTTACCTTCAGGCGGGATCCCGGTCAAGCACTAGTTTGTAATATTAACTTCAGTTTTAGCTTTGTTAGCACAGAATGTGACCACGGCATTGATGGGATTGTCTCAAACTACTTACCCTTTTCCCAACTATATCGGCTAATCAGAGACATGTCTATTTTTGCAGCAGTATTGTAGTAGCAACTGTGTTTCTGAAGGGTAATTGCGTAACGAACTATCAGTAATAATGGTTTTAGTTTTAAGGGGCAGTACAATCCAGCAGAACCGTCGGCAAGAATAAATACAATATGTAACAAAAACCCTGTTGTTCCTTCAACCTACGTTTTAAGAATCGGCATACGGACGTAATATAGCAAGTAATTTATAAAAATTGTTTAACAAAAATAATTAAAGTAAATGTTTAATTATTAATATTTATAATCTGTAACTGATTTCTTAGCTCTGCAATTCTGCATGAAGACATAAGTAGAACGTTCTCGTCAATTTATTTAACTTATAAAATCAGATATTCTAAAAAAAATCGAATTTGTCGGTTTTAATAGGTATTTGATTGTAACCTCTCGACTAGACAATGATTACTGTTTTCTAATTATGACTTCATTAATGATGTGCTTGTAGGTAAAATTATATGTTCCTGAAAGGAACAATAGGGTTTTTGTTACATAGTGTATATTTTAATTATAAATGAACTGTTATAAGTATAAATGTAACAAGAAGAAAGATCTATAAGTGTATCTAATATAAATGTTAAGAAGACAGAAATGTATATGGAAAGATTGTAGTAAGTAGTCAATAGTAAGTAAGAAGAATGTATAGATATAAGATGAGATTTAAAAGAACAAAAGGGAAAAGAGAAACCCTAAAAAAGCACAACCGAAATAAACAGCTCACTAAAAAGAAAATAAAGAAGTAAAAATACAAAGTGAAAACAAGGATTCTTGCCACACAAGAAGTAGGGACACGCCCTGTGATGAAAGGTGTATTTAAAGTTAACAACATTCATTGCTTTATTTACATTGTTGAGCAGACATATACTACGAACAATTGGAGCGATGGATTAGCTTCAAATTGATAGTACCTAATAAACAGTGTATTGGAGGTACTGTAGGGTAATTACGTAACACATTATTAGTAGCAATGGTTTTCATTTTGACAGTTCAACAACATTCATTGCGCTATTTAGATTGTCGTGTGACATTTGAGAGACATTTTTGGAGCAATGGACTAGCAATATGCTTACACGAAATTATTGCAACTGACAGTAATAGTTTGTTACGCAATTAGGGTGCTAGAGAGTAATTGCGTAACACATTATAATCAGTAGCAATGGGTTTCATTTTGACAGTTCAACAACATTCATTGCATTGTTTACGTTGTTGAGCAGCTATACACTTTAGAACATAGAGAGCAATGAAATAGCAATAAGCTTCAAAATGATTCCAACTGGTAATAATGGTGTGTTACGCAATTAGGGTGCCGATCTCCACAATCCAAAGTATGGCCAATACGATACTACTTGGTAAGACTGATTGTTGTTAGACTGTTGAGCTTACTTTCTTTCTTTCTTTTTTGGCTTCGCACGGTTTGTGCATTTAGCCAATATCATGTAATGAATTATTCATGTCGAAAAAGACGACATGAAATCGCGTGAAACGTCTTACGAGGGAGGTTTGAGACAAAGTCATGATGTGGCCGCTATGCTGCGATATTTCACTGTTTTTTCTGAATTATTTAGTGAATTTACTTTTTGCTACATAAATCACGCACTTTTATTTAGTAAACAACACCATAAATAATTTTAAAAGTCCAATGAAATATAAGCGTGACACTCATCTTGACTTTCCCGCCAAAACTCAACTGAGCTTCTGCTCACCCGTAATTTTAAATAAAGAATCAGTCTGTATAATAAATAGTACGCAACCATTTCACGTTCTGTATATCCATTTATAGTCCCATTATCCCCCAGGGCTCCATTCTGTGGCAGAAAACAATGAAATGTGTAATTTTACTCGCAATTTTTATTTGACATTCTAACAATTACTGCTGGGAAAATATATAAACCGATAAAAAAGAGATATATAGGGCCGATGTATTGTTGTTTTTATGCCTGATGAAGTTCGTAATGGTATATTTGGAGCCTTTAAACAATAAATGATTTAAAAGTAACGCTTCTTTATTGACCATTTCATTTTGGTGTTGATTGTTTCTGAATGAAATATTAAAATTTTTAATGGGAATGACATTTTTTACCGCATTCCCGCCTGATTGGGGCAGCAGTGATGCAATCGTTGATGGTAAAGCGCGCTAGTTTATTAAGAGCCTATTCTCTCTAAGCCTTGAAGACACTTAATTTTCGAATTAAAATTTTCATTTTTCATTAACAATCAATATTAGAAATAAAATAAAAAATTGATGTATTGTTATTTTTTATTTATTACTTAATAAAAAGAAAAGATAAATTCTGGCTTATTAAAAATCTCAATGAATTAAAAAAGTTTGCTTTCTTCTTATTCTTCTTCAGCCTATAGATGCCCACTGCTGGACAAAGGCCTCCCCCAAGGCTTTTCACGATGACCGGTGTTGTGCTGTCCGCATCCATCGGCTTCCCGCGACCTTGACCAGGTCTTCGGACCACCTTGTTGGGGGCCTCCCTACGCTGTGTCTTCCAGTACGTGGCCGTCACTCCAGAACCTTACTGCCCCATCGGCCATCGGTTCTACGAGCAATATGCACTGCTCACTGCCACTTAAGTTTAGCGACTCGAAGAGCTATGTCGGTTACTTTGGTTCTTCTGCGGATCTTCATTTCTGATTCGATCAAGCAGAGAAACTTCGAGCATAGCTCTTACCATTGCCGTTTGCGTGGCTTGAAGTTTGCTTTAGTTAGGTACACCATATTTTGTAACTCAGAAACAGCTGGATTGATTTCTATGACTTTTAATTTTTGTTAGTAGGTTTGAGCGGAGAAAAATTCTATGACTTTCTTTTATATTATAGAAAAAAAATATTATTTACAATACTATATTATTTATTGTATTATTCATCATCATCATTATCAACCTTTTTTTATCGTCCCACTGCTGGGCACAGGTCTCCTCTCATACAGAGAAGGATTGAGCGTAATCACCACGCTTGCTCAATGCAGGCTGGCGATTTATTATTATATTATATATATATGATTAAATAAACTATTTACTTTGTTTCAGGTTATGAGGATACACATGTTATGATATTCATCGGTTTCGCTTACCTTATGACCTTTCTGAAGAAGTATTGCTACAGTGCCCTGGGATACAATTGGTTCTTGGCTGCCTTGGTCATACAATGGAGCCTCCTCTGCCAAGGATTCTTCCATATGAAGGACGGACAAATATTAATCACGAAGAAATATATGTTAGGTGAGCAAACGTCGGTCTCAAAACTTACCTTCAAGGTGAAAATCGTGAGAAAATGTCCCTTGTCAATAAAATAAACTATATTTAGGCTAAATTCGATAAAGAATAGAGGTAAACAAACTGTTGCTAGGCAACGACTTGTTTACACCTAAAAGGAAGATGTTAACAACCTTTTCTAGATAACTTTCTACTAATGTAGAAAGTTTATTTATGATTAGATATTAATGATTTTCATATAATGCTTAACCAATTTCAATGAGGCACAAGTATGCTAATTTCCTAATAGGTTAATTTTTTGATACATACATGTATATTATACATAGTCAATATTTGAAAGTATTGTAATGCATGTGTTAGGCTGTTGATTTCAAAAGTAGTAAAAATGCGCAAAATTGTATTAAAAATGCCTTAACTTTATTCATTGGCCGAATTCCATAAAATCTGTTTAATACCTGGATTTCATCTATGTTTTTAAGCTATTGCATAGCTTCTATCGCGGGCCTTGAGCGCGGGGACCGAATCCAGAAATTCCGTAACGAAAAAACCTCACGCTCCCCACTCCGACGGACACGGAGGTGTGGCTTGAAGGCATCGTCTAACGTCGTTTCAGTTCGGCAGTCTTCGGCACGGTATGTTTGTGTGCGTGCGACTACATCTTTTGAAAACAATTTATAGATTTTCAAAAAGAGCATGCATATTGCAGGGCGCGAACTTAGTTCTACACACTTGCCATGTTACTGATAGTCGCGATGTGCTAAACTTGCGATTAATTTTCTTTCTGAAATAGGTCTTCTATAGAGATATGTCATAGACGTCATCGACGTTGTCATGGCTACCTTAAAAACTTTTCATATAATTAATTATTAAGTACTTTTATTCAAATTAATTTAGTAGTGTTTTTATAAAATAGCTTTTTTTTTAACGGAAAAGCTAAGATGAATGTCACGCTAATTTTTCATTGGACGTTTAAATTATTTATAGTGTTGTTTACTAAATAAAAGCGCGTGATTTTATAGAGTAAAAAGTGCTCACGCGGTCGTTTTTTCAACTGTGATTGGCGATATCCGCCATTATTGTGAAATATTTTTTTAAAGAATTTCTATAATTTGTTACACGTGTTATTGGCAAAATTGTGGTATCTATCCACAGGGACCAGATCAAGAGTTGAAGTTGAAGTTTTTATTAAATAAAATATTACAGAAAGATGTCGGTGAACAATGTTAATACGAGTACATTTAAGTGTACGAGTTGTAATATTGTTATCTCCGAAACGAAACAACGAAAGTTTAATAAAAAAATGCTCGTCGGCTTTTTCTGAGGAAGACATTGATGAGGCAAAAAAGTTATTGTTTGTTTCTACGAAGACAAGACAAACACATGTATCGATGCGTAAGAACAAAAAGCAGAAAGACCTAAAATATACGATTACGGTGTTTAAAATCACGGATCCCGAACAATCCTAGTTTTTGTGGCATATGACCTTCACAAATTGCCACCAGTTTGCTTTGACTACGTAGAACGTACGTAAAGAAGTTTTTATTTATTTAATAAAAGAAAAAATTGTTTTCTTATCGGTCACCACGCTCAAAAAGTGTAACTTGAATTAATATCAAAGAAAAAGAAATACTGCATAAATAAAATAAATAAATAATTATAATTGCATAAATTGATACAAAATGCTATGCAATAGCTTTACCGCGGCAGTCCCCGAGTGCCACACGTCTTTTTTTTTTTTTTTTGTAGGGCTATCATGTAATATTAATGTCGACTTTTTAATGTTTTTTCGAAATAGCAAGTTAATATGCATGTTGTTTTAGTGATTCTATTGAAATATACTGCAATAGGAATTGTAAATAGTTAGCATGTAAAAGTCGGTAAACATATAATTATAGGAGATATGTAAAACGTGAGTTGTGATAACCCTAAATTGGTTTGTTTACCTGTATTCTTTATCGAGCTTGGCAGAAGTATAAATTATATTATTAATTTATATTTAATAACTTTCTATTTCATTAAGAAAGATAAATATTAGTAATGACTTCACACATCTTGCACAGTGAAACGGAGGATCCTCCGACCAGACGGGTGTTGAATCCTGCGGGCACTTGTCCAACGGTTGATGTTGGAAAGTTGTATATGCCAGTTGCACAGTAAACTCTGCTTGCGAGATGTAGGATCTGCGTAACGTCAGCATGACGCTTTGTTCGTATGTGGAGTTTTAAACTTGTAGCGGTATCTATCCGCTACAACTTTGTTATTTATTAATCTGTAGCAGTACCTACAAACGCCACAAAAATGAACAACGCGTCATACTGACGTCACACGAATTCTACATCTCGCAATCAAAGTTTACCGTGCAATTAGCATATATACAACTTGCCAATTTAAAACATTGGGCAAGTGACCGCCAGACATGACACGCGTCTGGTCGGAGGATCCTCCCTTTTCTGTGGAGGATGTGTGAACTTTACTTCCTGTTCTTCATGCCTCCACATATCACATATTACATTCTGTTTCACTTTCAGAGGCTGATATAATGTCTGCGACTGTCCTTATTACGTTTGGATGTTTGTTGGGCCTTGCCAGCGGTACACAGCTGCTGTTCATAGCAATCGTAGAATCAGCAATCGGAAGCATCAATCTGTTCATAAATGATAAAATATTTAAGGTTTGTGTTACAAAACTCATTTGTTCAAATTAACCTGTGAAACAGTACTTTTTGTAGGTCATAATTACAAAATACTGTCACCACACCACTTCCTGGTGATATCGC
The DNA here is from genome assembly GCA_037179545.1 of Sesamia inferens. Lineage (NCBI taxonomy): Eukaryota > Metazoa > Arthropoda > Insecta > Lepidoptera > Noctuidae > Sesamia > Sesamia inferens. The sequence goes on along the minus strand of CM073929.1, from coordinate 6,995,050 downwards.
TGGGAAGAAGTGACGGAACAAACTCCCTAGCACTACAGGTGTTGGATTAGTAAAAAAATACCTGACTATAAAAAATACTAGGCATGTAAAGTAACTAACATTACAAGACACAGAACATAAAATTATCTGTCAGCACTGCCTACGCCTAAAATATCGAAGTTTAACTAAAATCAGCAGTTAGACTGGTGAAGTGAACCCCAGACTCCAAAGCTGAAAAAAGCTTCGGATGCGACTGGCATTAACACTGAGATGATGATGATGTCAGCTAACGCCAATATACCAACAAAACAAAATATTCCTAAAAATTTATCCTCCGACCAGACGGGCGTTGAGTCCGGCGACCATATACAACATATATGTAAATTAATTAACACACTTCCTGAAAATAGTTTGTTCAGAATTGGTTTATATCATTTTTAATATGGGTAATTTTGTATCCTAAAAATAATTATACATTATGTAAAGAAAACCCCGTCCGACCCAAAAGGATAATAAATGTTAGGTATACACATGACCAAATAAAATATGAAATTTTACGTAATCATCATAGTGACAGTAGTAATGAATTTTGGAATAATCTTTTTTTACAAAACAATGCATGTATACATGTTAAATTAAAAATTCAGTGTATGCGTTATGATTATAAAATAATATTCTAATTGGGGCATTAATTACATTACATGATGTATATTATGTATATACACACATAATATATATATATATATATATATATATATATATATATAAAGTAAAAGTACCTAAAGAAAGGCCGATAAACGGGCGTGACAGCATATTTCTGCATTAGTGGCTTCAAAAAGAAAAACTCATATCTTACCAGTGAGCTAATTCTGGAGAAAGAGCATAAACATTGTCTTAAGTTAATAACTAGGGCGACCGACTATTACCTAGTACTAGACTAGTATTGCCTTTGAATAGACGTTGGATTTTACTCCTGCTTAAAAGTCATTAAAAGGCACGTCTAGCATCTTAGAGCAACTTGGACTTAAAGAATTGTAGCGCAGAGTTAATTTGCCAGGGCCAAGGGTCGTAACGTCGCAACAATGAAATTAATACGATTTACGTGTAAAGAGTAGGCAAATTGAAGGAAAGAGAGAAAGCCTTAAGACGGCGAACGATGGACGCGGTAGTTTTTAAATTAAGAATTATTTTATGTCGTTATAATTTTTATGATTACTGGCCATTAGCCATTACCCGGGAATAACAATTACACTCTAAGCTTTGGTCCAATACACTTCCCTACTGTGGCAGCCATTTTGTTTTTTGTGAAATATCAGCCCTGCAGTGTAACAATGATAGGCTGGTGTTATAAACTCAACGTAGCTCTTTAAGATATATGTCCTGGTCATTCTAAGTACAATTTCAAATACATATGAACTTTACTTAACGCAGCGTGGGTAGGCCCCCGACGAGGTTGACCTACGACCTGGGGAAGGTCCCGAGAAACCGCTGGATGCGGGAGGCGCTGGACCGGTCGTGGAGATCCTTGGGAGAGGCCTATATCCAGTGGACGTCTTTAGGCTAAAATGATGATGATGACTACTAAACGCCTGTGAGGTGACGTGCTAAGCATGAGGTCGGTGGGTTCGAGTCCTAGGTTTGACAAAGTGTTATTGGGTTTTCCATATAGAATTTCTCTGCAGCTACAACAAGTCCTATTGCACGGTTGATGGTGATAATCTCGACCCCTATTACACGTAGGACTTAATAAGTTTGTCTACAGCACTATAGATTAAAACTGTCGCACAGGATACTAGGCCTTATTTAGCAGTAATAATAAAGGGTAAATTCGCGTATTACCAGTGACATCTACGATGAGTTGGTTTAAGCCGGGAATTCCCTGGTGATATGCCGATCAATTATCATAACTGGAAAATTGTGATAGTAATATAGATGAAGTTCTGCTGTATCCTTCAGGGAATACCGGAGTGATGTTGTATATTATGTCTTTGGTTTCAGATTTCAGATGTAGGTGGCTCTATAGCTATTCATGCTTATGGGGCCTACTTCGGTTTAGGAGTTAGTGCTGCTTTTAGAATGTTAAAGAAAGCTAAAGATCCTCATGAGCCGCCCGCAACAACCTCGGCAGCAGTCGCACTTGATGGACCCAGCTATACGTCTGATGTTACTGCTATGATTGGTAAGGTTTATACACACATCAAAAGTGTCTAGGGATCAACATATATTTTTGCAATAACTTTTCTCCTGATTGATATTAATTAAAATTTTCTTTAAGGATTCATCAAATAAAGTGTTTTCGTTTGTCACAGTAACAATAAACCAAGTCACCTTTGCATTAATAAAGAAATTTGCCATTTTCCTAATAAAGGGATATTATTTATTATTTGAACCACTAACACAAAAGTTCGAAAAAAAGACTGAAATAACAGTTTTCTCTAAAATTTTATTGGGTAACTTAAACAATTAATAATCCGTGTTTCTACCGCGAACACTAACAACACAAGAACATCGGTTTGGCATACTCAAAATGAGTTCATCCAAATCACGCTGTGGAATGGCCGCCCATGTTCGTTGCAACAACAAAAAAAAGTCTTCTTGCGACTGGATACCCTCCATATTCGGCAGAGCTCTTCTCTGTAGCATATCCCATGCATGCACAATCGGGTTCAAGTCTGGCGACTGAGCAGGCCAGGGCAGGACATTGATGTTAGCTGCGGCGAGAGTCTGTCTTACAACTCTTGCGGTGTGCGGTCGTGCATTATCATGCATTAACTGAAATAAGGGACCGATTTGCACTTGTAGAGGAACGATGACGTCTGATACAATCGTCTCAGCATAAATTTGAGCGTTGAGGTTGCCTCTGATCCAAATCAACTCAGTTCTTCCGCCGATCCAAATACCCGCCCATACCATGATGGTTCCACCACTATAAGGATGGACTTCCTGGCAGGATTTTAATCGCTGTTGGCGTCCAGGGGTTCTCCAGTGTCGTATACGTCTTGTATCCGGTCTCATACCAAAACGAGACTCATCAGAAAAGCACACGAAACGCCATTGTTCTTCTGCCCAATTTCTGTGTTCAAGAGCCCATTGATATCGAATCCTACGATTGTGCATTGCTATAGGTGGTACCCGTAGCGGCCTTCGGGAATGAAGGTTCACTTCATGCAAGCGGTTTCTGACTGTTTGGTCGCTAATTAAGTTCCCTGAAGAGTGATGAAGCCTCACGGCTAACATCATGGCGGTTATTGTTGGAGCTCTTCGAGTTAAGATTTGAATGTATCGGTCTTGTCTCCGTGTGGTGCAGCGATACCGTCCTCCATGGCGCTCAGCCACGGTACCAGTGCTTCGGTAACGTGTCCAAAGTCGACTGATAACACTCTGACTTGTATTTAGAGCTAAAGCCACAGTACGTTGCCGGGAACCAGCTTCTATCATTCCCACGGCTCTGAGCATTTCTTCCCTGCTTAAATGACGTCGCCGCTCCATAATAACGTTGGTTTTAATCAGTAGTAGGGAAACAGTAGCACTAATAATGTCTTCAATGCGTTGTATGTTTTTATAGGGAAAATATTGACAGCTGATTTTCATCTTTTACTCGAATTTGATTCACAGTTCCTGATTCAAATTATGAAATGTTGGTGCATTTCATAATTTGAATCAGGAACTGTGAAAAAAGAATCCATATAAATTTATAAAATCATAAATTTATTACAAAGCCACATCTCAATCTCAAGAAATCCGCATAAAAATGCTTGATCCCTAGACACTTTTGATGTGTGTAGTATCCTAAATGTGTAGTGGAATTAATTAATTTATTTTTTAATTTTTAATAATTATAAACTAGCGCTTGACCACAATCCGGCCTGATGGTAAGCAGTGATGCGATCGTTGATGGTAAAACGCGCTAGTTTATTAAAAACTTATTCACTCAGATTGAGCGAATAGGAAGGAAGATGGCAGTTGAGCGAGGTGATGCAATGTTAAACCCAACAACACGACCAACGATGCTGCGCCAAAGGGAGATTGATCTAAAGACCCTCCAAGACCAAACTCCCAACACAACAATATTTGGCGCATCGTACCCGGCACACATAGCAACACAACTGCTCAGACCCGTCCTTCGTACGGATTCACCAGACATCATGCCGGAACACGACAAATCGCTTGGCGGCAAGGCTTTGTCTGGTGGGTGGTAACTTCTGCCGGCGGCCGGTGTTATGGCCTACCACCGAGAAGTAATATTATTTAACTGTCCAAAAAGGGATTATTCCCATATTTATAACATGCAGAAGTAGGCATTACTTTAAAGAGCCTCCTTGTCGTTCCTCGACGGCCTCTCTGACCTCCACAATGAAATTACAGGGGACAATGACATCCCTCAGTAACCGGTTGTCAGACTTTCCAAACCACGACTACCCGCTTATAGTTTCCCATCTACGGACCGACTTCGGTAAGTGTACCTTTTTTCAGGATGGACAATTTATATAGATGTTCAATGTTCTGGGATGAGTGGCTGGGTCTGTCTGTAACAACCATCCCGGTGTTTCATATCCCTACGCCGAGGGTCGCGGGAATGTGATCTTTGCATAATCCCAACGAGCCTCTTCAGTTGGGAAGGTGAGGTGTTCACCTCCAGTAATGTCTTAGAGGCGCACGTGTTAAATGGACCACAACCTTGGGGCCTAAAGAGCCATGAAGTGGGGGTAGAAAAGGACGTCATCCGCCCGGCGGACGTCCTTTGCACCTGCTGCTGGCCCGGAGGGTGGACGACAACTCCCTCCCTTTCGCAGCCTCCTCTTGCGCAGGCGACTGTATTACAGAAGGACACACCGCATCCTAGAACTTTTCACTGCTGACCATCGATTCAATTACGGCCGGTAGAGACAGGTCACTGCCTACTCCGAAAGGGGCGTGGCTTCCCAAAAGAGGCATACTCAGGCAGTATAATACCGCGTTGTGTCTTCCTGGCAAGCCACGCAGTGGTGATAACGGGACGCAGTCGTAACACTCTCAACCTTTCACCACCCATACGACCCATCTGGAATTGACCGCTGTAAAAAAAATTCTTAAGCACACCCCTCCTCTGACTTGAAATTTTACATCAGAGTAATAATCTAAAAAAAAATTGCTTTTCCATAAATTTTCACCGCCTAGTACTTTTCTATAAAACAGCACATTTTTTACGCTAGAATCATGTCTTATATTCGTGTTTACAGTTTTCGCGGCAGTATCCTTACCACTCTGTATACTAAAGGATTCTGTATTTCCAAAAGTATTTAGTGAATTATTACCAAAACACACAAAGAGTCTGCTCCATTTATTCATGTTAACTTTCTTAACTGCTATTACTGCAGCCGGCTATCCAGTTCAACTTACGTAAAAGTGTCTTTTAATATTATTGAAAATGTTCGCCCCTCGGCGCGCTCCATTATCCCAGAAGTGACGGAATGACCTAGATTTGCCTCGATTGCTCCTGAAGCTTTGCTTGCAGACCTTTATAAGTACTTCCTATTCTTTTGTTTTGATTTTATTTTTAACGCAGACCTGTTATATCTTGATTGTTTTTAAAAATAACTTTTGCATTTATGTTTAGTACAAATTTAGATGTTGAAGCAGTAAGCTATTAAAATTTATAGAGTTTAAGTACGTGAGACTCATTTTTATGAAATTCAGATTATTGAATATGTTCTGTTGTTAGTTGCATGTGGGACATTTATGGATAATAAAAAAAATATGAACGAAACTATTAATAATTTCTTTTTTAATTTCTCACAGGTTCAATTTTCTTATGGATCTACTGGCCATCATTCAACGCTGCGTTGACCTCTACAACGGAGTCGTACCAAAGAGCTCTCATTAACACTTACTTATCGTTGGCTGCATGTACGGTAAGATGGTAATTCTATATAATTAATTGCTTTTTAAACTTAAAAATGTGGGATTAAGGTACGGCCACTTCTCTATGTTATTTACCCACGCTTACAAAGAAGAAGAAAGGATGAGGGGTCAGGTTATGCAGAGCATTTACTGTACCTATACAACCGTTTGGCGAGATTTGGTCTTAAAGCCATAATCTAGACGTCTTTCGGAAATAATGATGATTTTGATGATGTCTTTTATTCCATGGAACAGGTGACAACATTTGTGCTCTCTGCAGCTGTAAGTCACAAACCTGGCAAATTAGATATGGTCCACATCCAGAACTCGACGCTGGCTGGCGGAGTGGCTGTGGGCGCTGTTGCCAACATGATCATTGGCCCTGGCGTAGCAATCGTTATTGGCATTGGTGCTGCTTTCATCAGCGTTTTGGGCTATGGATATTTGTCTGTAAGTATCAAGGGTAAAGTGTTACGTGAATAGATATAATAAGAAATGGGTAAATCGTGAAAGCACTGGTGGACATGTAGGTCCATAGGTTTGATCTCAGATGGGCACTTAACTTTATGTAAATTGGTTCATCAACAATGCTGTACATCACACTCGTCTCCACAGAGTAGGCAACTCGTTCATGGGTCAATGTATACACTTTTACAACAAGCTTCCCATGGATATTCCAAACTTACCCATTAAACGATTTAAAAACTATATAAAGGCCAAACTTTGCAAAAAGGGGTATTATAAAATCACAGATTATTTAGAAGACAAAAAAGCTTGGGACTGAGCTGCTCGCTCGGTTAAGCATTGTTATTAAGCAATATGCGTAATTATAAAGTAAATTATTGTAAAAATTCTCATTTTTAATGTCTGGACTTGAAAAAAGACGATGATCCCTGAGTTTGTTTCGGCTATTTCTTCTCAGAGGTAGTAAGTTAGGAAATGCCGGCTTGATATAGTTAAACAAAAAAAAAAAAAATACATGACGTGTAAAAGTGATCGGTGATCCTACTTGCTTATTAAACGATTTCATTAACACTGCTCTCAAGACGGAGAAGAAATCACGTCCTTTTTTTGAAGTCGGTTAAAAATATGGCGAGGAAATCGGCAGGTCCTGGAACAAAAACTTTAAGACATTTGGCATCCGCCAACGCGCACTGTGCCCGCATGTTGGATTATGGCTACCAAAACGAGGCCTTAGTCCCAGTACTATTGGTTGATTATGATGGCATTGTGATAACCCTACTCACTTAATGTCTTGGACAAGTTTCTCAACAAAATATTCCGCCTTGTCCAAAAGAAACTGGCAATTTCACCGATATACAGCCTACATTCACACAAACTGTCGTTAAGACTATGAAAGAACAAAGTTTTGACTATCTTGAGACAAAATTAGAGAAAACTTTCGTGAAAATGTCCAAGTGCTACAGCAGACAATATTTTTGTAAGAAACTTCGTTGAAATCTGAAAGTCCCTCAGGATAACCTATATCTATGGACAGTAACTATTTTAAGTATTTAGAAACTTTTGTTGAGTATTCGAACGGTTTATTTTCGTTTTACCTGCATTTTCTTGCTGTTGGCAGTTTGCCTTCTTGCAATGAAATCGCAAAAGAGTTTTCGTTTTTCCACTAAATTAATTTTGCTTTGCAGCTTTTGAGTTTTAGGTTTTCATAGAAACTTTTTTGTATGCACTTCTGTTAGTATCAAACAGAACCGCAGTCAGTATCTAGTAGCTATCAGTAGGTAGCAATGGGTTTAATTTTGGCAGTTCTACAACATTCAATGCGTTATTGACGTTGTTGATTACGCACATCTTTGGAGCATAAGGAGCAATGGATTAGCATATGTTTAAAATTAACTCAATATTATTATGATTAGCAATATGTTACGCAGTTAGGGTGCGGCGGTATTCGTAACTAATGAATGATTTTATTTATTTTTGTGCTAAAGCATTAACCTCCTTATTCATAAGCGCTGCTTAAAGTTAACTAGTGATTAGTGATTTTTTAACCATACATTTTTGACCTTTTAACGACACTTAACTTTAATCATCCTGTATGAATAAACGCCGCAGAGTTTATGGGTTTTATTCATAAACGCTGATTAAAGTTAAGTGATGTGCAAACGTCAGGGGGGAATTTTTTGTATGTATACGATATGTAAACAAAATCCTGTCCGATATGTGAATTCAATGTTATTTATCGATAACTGATTCTACTAATGCCTACAAAGCCTATCGGCCTACTATACTTGAAAAAAATAACCCAAAAAAAAACAATATTATTTCGCAAATAGAGGTAACTTAATACATGTGCGGCAGGCAATACATGCGCGGGTGAAAGGGGCAGGGCACGCGGCACATGGTTGCATCGCTTCTCGCTCATAATAACACCGTCAAAAATGGTGTTCTCACTTTTTTAAAAAATACCAAATTTTGGGAAAGTTGGAATTAAATCTTAGAAAAAAAGATTATTTCAAAATGCATTAGTATTGTTACTATGATGATTATGTAAAATATCATATTTTATTTGGTCATGTGTTTACCTAACCTTTATTATTCTTATGGGTCGGACGGGGTTTTGTTTACATATTGTATGTATATTGGATTTCTCATGACTCTAGTTCTATAAGAGGATAAATTTCTATAAACGCAAGTTTGTGTATGCGTGCGTGCGAGTATCGCATAAGGACCGTCGGTCGTGATCGCATTTGTTTTTTTTTTCATGTAAATACGATACAAACAGGGTAGGCTACACATTATCAGTAGCACGACGATGCATCTGCAATCTTCACTCGTCGTTTACGTCATCGATACGCAACATGCAGCATGATGTGCGGCAGTGTTATAATCGCCTTACTTGGCGTATTTTTAATTGATTTTTCTTCTTATTGCAGCCGCGATTGGAAAAACTTGGGGTCCAGGATACATGTGGTGTGAACAATCTCCACGGAATGCCTGGAATATATGCTGGTCTTATCTCTGTGCTGTTTGCAGCTCTGGCCACTCCTGAAAAATATGGCACTGAGTTGGGCTCCATCTTTCCCGCCGTAGGTGAACCCGAAGAAGTAAGTATTAAAATTGGGTTTATTTGAGATTGAAAATGCTAAAAATCGTACTTAACTTGCACTATGGAAATTAATTTCGCGTACAAAATTGAAGGGTTAATGTAGTTATTTGTTGTTTCAAAGTGCTATTTTCCGTAGGAAAACAATACCTTTTTTCTGGCCGGTACATACATTTTTTGGTACTAAGTGAATGATGGATGCCTTTTGACTTTTTATTGGATTTGCCAAACTCGGAAAGGAACTTAGGATAAATAGTCCAGGGAGATCATTAAAAATTATCAATGAATCATTTTATCAGAATCATAATGTTTTATTTATAAACATAGGCCAAATTACAACAGAGTGTCCCCTGGCTGGAGGCTTTAATTTTTAAGGCATCCACAGGAAAGTCCGGTTAAGTAGTCACGGCCTCTAATGGTCAACTACGAGATGCCATATTCAAAATAAAAAAAAATAAAAAAACTACAGAGTGTGAGGTGTTACAGATAAATAGATCTTCTATGTTTTGCCCGGAGTCGTATTATTGCTTATTATACGACTATAACATAATTTACGTTCTAATATGTATATGGTTATAATTCAGCAATATTCCTAACCTGTTGCTGTTTTTACAGGGGCAAGAAGCGAGAACCATAATGATGCAGGCGGTGTTTCAACTGATAGCTCTAGGAACTACAATCGCTGTGGCGCTTATAAGCGGCTTAATTTGCGGTATGTGCTTGTTCATCAATCTCATCATCATACTGCCTCGCCTTTTCCCACCTATTTCGTAGTCAGCTTCCAATCTAACCGAATGCAGTTGAATACTAGTATTGACTGGGTATCTGACCTCCATAACCCAGTGACTGGACAATAAGATAGACCTTAATAAGACTTGTTGTCAAAGTTTCGGATTTCTGTCGAGTCATAAAGACTGTCAATGTCCACGAATGACGGTTGATTCTTATTGTTTCGTCTTGTTATGTGAGACCTATCCACGGAGCAACTGCACCTGTGTACCAAATTTCATCCGTTCAGTAGTTTTTAGGGAGCGGTGACTGTTTGTGCAAACCCCGCAGGTAGGGGGGAAACTCCGCGGTGTATTTAGCTGGTAAAAACCTCTGTCGCCAAGATGGGATGGGAGTACAATAAAAAAAATCGTTTGTCTGTAAAGTCGGTTAACTGACGATAGTTTACTGCCTTTGTGGCGTAGCGGTAGCGAACGCGGCCGTTGCGCAAGGAGGCGCGGGTTCGATCCCCGCACAGTGCAAATATTTGTATGCATGAATATGAATATTAGCACTAATCTGGTCGTGCCTCGAAAAGCACGTTAAGCCGTTGGTCCCGGTTGCCATACGAACATCTAATGGCAGTCGTTACGGGTTGTTGAAGCCCTCAAAAGTCTAACAATTGGTTTAACTGCAATGCTTAGATATAGCCTTCGGGTTTTGAAGGTCAGACGGCAGTCGCTTCACGGATAATTCGTAAAGTTTAGCCAAAATTAGCAGTTACATTGGTAAAGCGGACCACAGACTTTAAAGCTTAAAATAACTAAAAAAAAGCTAAGGTTAACGCTGAGACGACGATGACTGACGATAGTTGAACGTGACAACATCATAAGAATTGTTGCATTTTTCAAACCTTTGTCGCCGTAGTTATCGTTTCTATAAACAATTGACACCCCATTCACTTTTCGAAATTCGAAAATCGTATGATATTTCTTTTTTTAAACAGCTGTCAATAGGTTGACCACTAACCGGCCAGTAAACAGCAACAATTTCACTAGTTCAATTCTAACAATTGCCTCTTCGCAAAGTTAATTTCCTCGTTGGCAGGGAAGGGACAAATGCCTTAACAAATAGGTTCAAAACCGGTTCACTGAGTGGAATAATCCCTAATTTCACATAACTGGAGTGAATAAAAGCCTGTTAAATTTAACACAATTCGTACACAGCCGTCTGTTTAACGAATTTACTTTATGTGGTGGAAGCGTTTGATTATCAAATCAGTTTGATTGAAACCCATACGCCGAAATAACATGGATGCATCCGGCTTCTGTTTGGTCGGAATTACCGAATTTCTTTTTTAGAGTTTCGTACACAAAGGGTAAGGGTAACGGCACTCTACTACTAAGAATCTACCAGTCACTGCTTGAACAGGCTTGCACTGCCAGGATTGTTAGTCACCTGCTGGTTACATATATAAATATATGTGGTTGTGTTCGGTGGTAGGCCATAACATAGGCCGCCGGCAGAAGTTACCAACCACCAGACAAAGTCTTGCGATTTGTCGTGTTCCGCCATGATGTCTGGTGAAGCGGTACAGAGGACGGGTCTGAGCAGTTGCGTTGCGATGTATACCGGGTACGATGTGCCAAATGTTGTTGTGTTGGGAGTTTGGTCGTGGAGGGTCTTCAGATCAATCTCTCTTTGGCGCAGCGTCGTTGGTCGTGTTGTTGGGTTTAACATTGCATCATCTCGCTCAACTGCCGTCTTCCTTCCTATTCGCTCAGTTTTCTGAGAGAATAGGCTCTTAATAAACTAGCGCGCTTTACCATCAACGATCGCAGCACTGCTTAACATCAGGCGGGATTGCGGTCAAGCGCTAGTTCATAATTATAAAAAAAAAGAAAGAAAAAAATAGATATATGTAACCAGACTAGTATACCAACTATTTACTACATCTGCCGTTTGTCATGCTACCATCGCTATAAAAGTTAAATTCGATTGAGTGGACTGTAAAAAAGGTTTGCAGATTTTTTGGACTGTGATGGCGATAAGCTTAACTCCCTAACAGTCCAGCTGTCTGCTCAATCAGAAAAATTGTGTTTAATAGAATCGTTTGCAGGGTCATTTACATTAAAATGTATACAATTTCAACCAATACAATTTACCAAACTGCACTGGGCCCACGCCTGGTAGATTGCGGCATGTTCCCTTTAACCGAGAGTAAACCTGTGTCCCAGGAGAGGGAACATTAAAGGCTATAGGGTATGTATATACAGTATGTTAAGAAAACCCTGTCCGACCCGTGAAGGTGTTGTTAGGTATCGATAACTGATTCTACTAATGCATACAAAACCGGGCTAAACTTAAAAAAAAATCCCCCTAAAAAAAATAAATATTATTTCGCAAAAGGAGGTAACTTAATAAATGTGCGTTGACCACCCTTCGCCTGCCGCCAGCAGGGGGCGGGCGGCAGGACACGCGGCACGTGGTCGCATCGCTATTCGCTCATAATAATACCGGTGTTGTCACTTTTTAAAAATTACCAAATTTCGGGGAAATTGGAATTAATTCGCGGGAAAAAAAGATTATTTCAAAATTCATTTGTATTGGTACTATGATGAATACGTAAAATTTTATATTGTATTTGGTCATGTGTTTACCTAACCTTTATTATCCTTATGGGTCGGACAGGGTTTTCTTAACATACTGTATACAATAGGGATGTTTTCTGGGCAAAAAAAATGATTCTATTTAGTTCGTCATTCAGATTATAGAAAAATATTCTATACGTATATTTTGTTTTATCAAATCAATAAAAATTGACAAATATAAAAGGCATCAAAGATCAGGAGTGGTGGCTGGTGACGTCACTGCTCGTTAAAAGTGTAGCGTGCAGTGACGTCACACGAGTTTTCAACGCACTGTGTCGTCTTAATTTTTTGTTTATAGGAAAAAAGAAAAAATACGAGTCTAGTATTTTTTGGAAATCTGACTGACGGACTAATTAGTTTTTTTAGTCAAATACCCTGTTTCAATTTATAATGATGTTTAATTTTCAGGGTTCATCGCGAAAACTAAAATCTTCATGCCTCTGGATGAGAAGGAGCGATACGATGACGAAGTGAATTGGGAGCTGCCCTAACATAACACAAAAATGACGTCTTTGTTCTGAACGCTATTATTGTAATTGTAAACTTCATAGAAAATAAGTTGTTACAAGATCTTGAAACTTACATGACTTATTCCGCCCTCACCGTTCCATTATCGAACGACTCATCGTACAGCGAGGATCCATCCTCACGTTGTTGACATCGCTACCATCCAAAAGTAGCGTTCCGCCTCATCTTTTATAACGCGTACATGGAAGACCTGCAACAATAGCCTGCAGCGCGGTCTTCCCGTCAGATTAAAATTTAAGCGTCTTCAAGGCTATAGTGAATAGTTTCCTAATAAACTAGTACACTTTACCATCAACAATTGCGTCACTACTTACCATCCAGCGAGATCGCGGTTAAGGAATAGTGAAACGATAAAAAAAAAAAAACTAGAACATCCATCGTCTTTCTGGTTAGAAATTAATAGTGACCTTCATTCAAGAACTTCCTGTCATACAAATAGTAATTAATTTATACAGTATTATTTTTGTTTATACGAAACCTGAAAATGGTTTGTTCAGAATAAGCAACTGAATCGATTTCAATAATTTTAACACCATGTTATATTTTTTCCCAAATGTATTTAAAAAATGTTGCAGTGTGGTTACTGACCGCAGATTAGAATTCACAGTTCACAGCGGATCATAGTGTCCTATGGCCCCCGCCGCGCCGCGCTGCTGCAAGGCCTAAACTAAGATTTTATTCTGGCCTTTTCTTAATGAAATAGAAAGAAAAAGATGCATTTCATTTAATATAGTTTGTGAACACGGGAATTTGGGCCAATGTGTTTAAATGATGTTTAGCCTAAACTACTAAACAATGTTTGTAGTAGAAAGGTTTATGTTTTGTAGAATAGTTGTTATTAGTGTTGTTACTTAAAGTACGAGGTGGGAAAAACTGTTATCTTTTATTTTAGGTTTCAGAACTATTGAACATCTGCGAAGTTTACATAAAAAAATGTATTTATTTTTAAATAAAAGTAATGTGTGATCTACACTAACTGGGGTCTTTAACACACTACGGTAATCATCAAGGGTTCATTTCTGCAGAGTTGTACTAGCTAATTCAATAAGACTCTGTATAAATTCTTTGTAAATAGTCCTAATAAATTTTACTTGTGCTGTCTTCGGTAAATTTATTTACGAAGTTTACGAACTAGGATTTTTGTAACGCAGTGTGGACCCGTTTATTTCTTTAATGTTTTTGTTTTATATAATTATAAAATAGTGCTTAACCGCAATCCCACCTAATTGTAACAGAGATGAAATTAGTGATGGTAAAGCGCGCTAGCTTGCTAGCTTATTAAGAGCCAAATTTATCACTCAAAAAAACTGAGTGAATAGGAGATGGAAGACGGCAGTTGCGCGAGGTGATGCAATGTTAAACCCAACACCACGACCAACGATGCTGCGCCAGAGGGAGATTGATCTGGAGACCCTCCACGAACAAACTGGTCAACAACATTTGGAGCATCGTACCCGGCACACATCGCAACACAACCTCTAAGACCCGTCCTCCGTACGGCTTCACCAGACATCATGCCGGAATATGACGAATCGCTTGGCGGCTAGCCTTTATTTTTCCTATTATAGCAACTGCAATCTTATAACAATGAGAATAAGGGTCTAAATCAGAAGTGAAGAACTGTGAAGACACAGTTATGTTATTTAAGGTTTTAATAACTCTAAATATATTGTATTCGTTAGTTTTATTTTGTAAGAAGATATTTCTTAGTTAATAAAGAAATAAGAATTTTTAATTGTATTTATGATTTCCAAACTATATCAAATGCTTATAATAATCATGATAAAAACGTTAGTAAATTTATATCTTTAATCAAAATAAAAGTTAGTTAAATAGTAGTAAAAAAATCATAATTATGGCTCTCTACCGTAAGTATACTATAATAATATATACTATAATACCGTGGTGGCCTAGTGGTTAAAATACCGGCCTTCTCAAGTATGAGTGCGCGGGTTTGATTCCAGGTCAGGCAAGTACCAATGTAACTTTTCTAAAGTTATATGTACTTTCTAAGTATATCTTGGACACTAATGACTGAAGGTGAAGGAAAACATCTTGAGGAAACCTGGACTTTAAGTCTGAAATCGCCAACCCAACGCGAGGGTGTGTTCCGCCGTGTCCTCCGCCGCGCCGCAACCGTGGCACGACGGTGTTTCCTCTCGTCCTATCCGGTGCAGGTACCTGCCGAAGCAGCCGTGACCGGAGAGTACCTGCACTAGACGGAAGGAGAGGAACCGGTGATGCCTGTCGAGCCAGTCCTTCAGGACCGGCCCGATGGCGTTGAGGCGAGGTCTCGCGTCCAATGCTGGACGATGGCGTCCCTCGCCTCCCGGCGGACGGCCTCACTCACCTCTGGGGCCGGACGCTCGCCCAGCACCCTGCGCCCCGCCGTCCACTCGTACACTCTGGCGAGCACCCAGGCCTCGAGCTCCCAGGGCGGGGTGCTCGCCAGAGCGCATGCCGAAGCGAAGCCTACGGTGCGGTAGGCCCGCGCTGCCCGCTGGGCGATGGCCCTTTGGGGCGCCCGAATAGCGGTGAGGTTCTCCCTCCTGTGGAGGGAGTCCGCCCAAATTCGGGCCCCATATAGGGCCATGCTCCGCAGTACGCCGGCGTATAAACACCGGCACCGCGTGCTGGGCCCTCCCATGTTCGGCATGAGCCATGAGAGGGCACCCGCGGCTTTCAGCAGGCGCGTCGACAGCCCGCCGAAATGCGGGCCGAAGCGCCACCTGCTGTCCAACATGAGGTCCAGATACTTCATCTGGGCCCCCAATCCTGACGCCCTCTACAAAAATGTGGGCGTCAGTTAGGCGGCGCTGCCGGGGGCCGTGAAAGAACACGGCCTCCGTTTTGTGCAGCGCTAGCCTCAAGCCCAGGCGGCGGATCCTTCCCGCCACTAAGGATCCGCCTGCCAACGCCAAATTGGCTACCTCCCGGAAGGTGCTCTCGCGGGAA
Source organism: Sesamia inferens (assembly GCA_037179545.1). NCBI lineage: Eukaryota > Metazoa > Arthropoda > Insecta > Lepidoptera > Noctuidae > Sesamia > Sesamia inferens. Next base: position 6,979,285 of record CM073929.1, on the reverse strand, counting down.
GTGAGGAGAGTGTTATCCGCGTAGCAGATGACACTCGTGCCTCGAAGGAGGGTTCCCCGCAGGAGCCAGTCATACCCAACGTTCCACAGTAGAGGTCCTAGAACCCCTGTGGAACGCCGGTTCCGACAGCGTATCGCCGCAGCTGGCCAGCTCCGTTTACGAGGAGGATAGCACGGTCCTCCAAGTAGCTGGCCAGGAGGCCCCGCAAGTACAGGGGCACTACTTGGAACCGGAGCGCTTCCAGGATGGTGCAGTGGGGGATGGAATTGAAGGCGTTACCAATGTCGAATGACACAGCCAACACTCCATCCCGTACTCCCACCGCCTCTGTCACCTGGCCCTTGAGACGAGCCAGGGCGTCCACTGTCGAACGACCAGCTCGAAATCCGAACTGGGTGTCCGACAGGTCCGGTCCCACGCTCCGCAGATGCCGCTTGAGACGGCTAGCGATGATCCCCTCGAACATCTTACCAGCCTCATCGAGCAAGACGATGGGCCGGTATGCCGATGGGGAGTCCGCCGGCCGTCCCTCCTTCCGGAGGAGGCATAATTGGCCTTCCCGCCAAGGTTTCGGGAACCTCCCCGACGCGAAGCACGCGTTGAAGAGGTCCCGAAACCTTCCCTCCATCTCGGTGGCCGCGATGGCCACCACCCGAGCGGGAACACCGTCCGGGCCAGGCTCGCCGTCTTTTTGGCGCGGAGACGAAGAGTCGCCGCGCCAAATTCCTCCTCTGAAACCGGAGGAGGAGGAGCTTCCTCCTCCGGTTGAGCCACTCCCCGTGGGGGTATTGGAACCCATCCATTTTTAAGCTATTGCATAGCTTCTATCGCGGGCCTTGAGCGCGGGGACCGAATCCAGAAATTCCGTAACGAAAAAACCTCACGCTCCCCACTCCGACGGGCACGGAGGTGTGGCTTGAAGGCCGTACATCGTCTAACGTCGTTTCAGTTCGGCAGTCTTCGGCACGGTATGTTTGTGTGAGTGCGACTACATCTTTTGAAAACAATTTATAGATTTTCAAAAAGAGCATGCATATTGCAGGGCGCGAACTCAGTTCTACACACTTGCCATGTTACTGATAGTCGCGATGTGCTAAACTTGCGATTAATTTTCTCTCTGAAATAGGTCTTCTATAGAGATATGTCATAGACGTCATCGACGTTGTCATGGCTACCTTAAAAACTTTTCATATAATTAATTATTAAGTACTTTTATTCAAATTAATTTAGTAGTGTTTTTATAAAATAGCTTTTTTTTTAACGGAAAAGCTAAGATGAATGTCACGCTAATTTTTCATTTGACTTTTAAATTATTTATAGTGTTGTTTACTAAATAAAAGCGCGTGATTTTATAGAGTAAAAAGTGCTCACGCGGCCGTTTTTTCAACTGTTATTGGCGATATCCGCCATTATTGTGAAATATTTTTTTAAAGAATTTCTATAATTTGTTAGACGTGTTATTGGCAAAATTGTGGTATCTATCCACAGGGACCAGATCAAGAGTTGAAGTTGAAGTTTTTATAAATAATATATTACAGAAAGATGTCGGTGAACAATGTTAATACGAGTACATTTAAGTGTACGAGTTGTAATATTGTTATCTCCGAAACGAAACAACGAAAGTTTAATAAAAATATGCTCGTCGGCTTTTTCTGAGGAAGACATTGATGAGGCAAAAAAGTTATTGTTTGTTTCTACGAAGACAAGACAAAAACATGTATCGAGGCGTAAGAACAAAAAGCAGAAAGACCTAAAATATACGATACGGTGTTTAAAATCACGGATCCCGAACAATCCCAGTTTTTGTGGCATATGACCTTCACAAATTGCCACCAGTTTGCTTTGACTACGTAGAACGTACGTACAGAAGTTGATGAAGGATTTATAAATTCTACGGTCAGATGTTAACGCAATCAGAAGTGATTATGTTACTAAAGATCAGCTCGAAAATATTAAATTGATAACAAATAATTCGACACCGACGCCGTTCATCATCAACAACCTTTTTATCGTCCCACTGCTGGGCACAGATCTCCTCTCATACAGAGAAGGATTGAGCGTAATCACCACGCTTGCTCAATGCGGGTTGGCGATTTCAGACTATAAAGCCCAGGTTTCCTCAAGATGTTTTCCTTCGCCTTCAGTCATTGGTGTCCAAGATATACTTAGAAAGTACATATAACTTTAGAAAAGTTACATTGGTACTTGCCTGACCTGGAATCGAACCCGCGCACTCATACTTGAGAGGCTGGTGTTTTAACCACTAGGCCATCACGACAAAACAGTGGGGTATATTGAAAAAGAACCTCGGAGTCTTTGAGTATATTTCGTGGTGCTCCCTGTGCGCCGTTTCCGAGTCAACGAAATACCAGTTGGTGGAGTCATAAGGATACTATAGCTGTCTTGCCTGCCCCTTAGTGCCCGGCCGGTCTTGCGATTGCACCGAAACAGCACACAATGACAGAGATTATAAGTAATAGCATAGACAGACCTTACGGAGGAATTGCCCTATTGTAGAGGAAGTCCGCTTTCTCAAAGGTATCAGTGTTGTTGTGTAATAGTGATGGTTTAGTTCTCACACGGATAGTTCTATGTTAGTTTTCTCATTTTACATGCTTACTGACTCGAGTGATAATATAATACATTTCATGGGTTTTTTCTTTATTTCTTTATTTTTTGGCTTCGCACGGTTTGTGCATTTAGCCAATGCCACGTAATTATGAATTATTCATGTCGAAAAAGACGGCCGCGTGACCCGTCTTACGAGTGAGGTTTGGGACAAAGTCATGATGTGGCCACTATGCAGCGATATTTCACTGTTCTTTATGAACTATTTACTAAATGCACGTTTAACTACATAAATCACGCGCTTTTATTTAGTAAACAACACTATAAATAATTTTAAAAGTCCAATGAAAAACGAGCGTGACACTCAGCTTGACTTTCCCGCCAAAACTCAGGGTGCTGATTACGAAAATGATTTCATTTTTGAAATCCAAGATGGCCGACATCATATTTCATGACATTCTGACATGGGTGTGATAACGAACATGACGTCATTTTTAAGCTATTGCTTAGCTTCTTTCTATCTCTTTATCAAATTCGAACAGAAAACATTGATATAGTTTAGTCGCTTAATCGTCACCATTTTTCGCACTCTTTTGATGACGTTGCTGGTAAAAAATAAATAAATTACAAAACAGAAAGAAAACTTGAATTGATATCAAAGAAAAAAAAACAAAGGAAAAATTACTGTATAAATAAAATAAATAAATAATTATAATTGCAAGTTATAGTTGATAAAAAAAAGGCTATGCAATAGCTTTACCGCGGCAGTCTCTGAGTGCCACACGCCTTTTTTTTTTTTTTTGAACCGGTAACCCCCATATCTGGGGGCCGTTCCCCTATCCGCCACCTGGGGACGCGTCCGATGGCAGGCCAGAAACTGCACACGGAATTGGAACCCATCCATGTGTCAACCGCGGCAAGTGTAGGTTAACCCGATCCATCGCTTGTGTGACTATTATTACTTACCCAGAGGCTCTTACTTTAATCTAAGAAGTCTTGATTATAATCGTTTAGATAGTGCCGACAAATGAAGGAACACGGGTGGTTTTAGTCCGTAAAAGTCTAAAATCCAGTCGTGGAGACCCGTTGAAGGATTTTGTTATTGGATTTCCAAGTTTATCACTAAGGCGTTAAGGCTCAAGGTTCATTAGGTATATTTGTATACCTACCTAGGTACGGACGACAACAGGTCAAGTTAAAAAGAACCTCTTGAAGACTATAGAACAAAATAGGTATTTTATACTATAGAGTCTTTAATATCAAATTACCCTTATTATCTCATCGTTCAGATTATAAAAGGAAGTATCTTCAAGAGGTTCTTTTAAAGACGCCTCTTCAGAAGCTTTGAAGTTGTAATTTACAAAACATGTTTGAACACAAGTGTGTACGGACGCAGAAAATTGATACAATTCATTATTTAATTAAAATAGCGGGGTAGTAATAACATAATGAGTAGGAATGGTTTTTATTTTGAAAGTTTTTTAAGGGTATTTGATTAAAAAACTAATTAGTCCGTCAGTCAGATTGTCAGAAAAATGAAGACGACACAGTGCGTTGAAAACTCGTGTGACGTCACTGCACGCTACACTTGTTAGCCACCAGTAACGTCACCAGCCACCACTCCTGATCTTTGATGCCTTTTATATTTGTCAATTTTTATTGATTTGATAAAACAAAAAATACGTGTCTAGTATTTTTTGGTAATCTGACTGACGGACTAATTAGTTTTTTTTAGTCAAATACCCTATTGGTAATTTTGTTGAACAGACACATTTATATTCCGTAGGTTATACCGTCCGAATAACTTTCATGAACTTGCAAATAATAAATATAGGTTTGTAATACGAGTTTGGCTATTTCGATTAAACTATAGTGAAACTGAAAAATTACTTTATGTTTGAACTAAGAAACACAGAAATTCCTCTACACTTCCTGTACATGCACACCAACACACATCACACATCCACATACACATCAACTTATTAATATACTACACACTTATTCCTCACTCCTCGATGTGGTAACGAACTTATCCTAAATAGTTTAGTTTCCCTGTAAATTCTTTTTAATTTTATACATATCAATCATTCCAATTCATTAATATTACAGATCTTTTGCTTAAAATAATAAATTGTGGTTCTAATAATTAAGTATGGAAGGCGCTGACGACTGCGACACAGTTTGTACTAGTATAGTCTTCAACTTTATCTCTTATAAATATGTATCTATTCATTGCCATGATTTTTTACATGAGAAAAACATGGGTGGGTTTTAGTCAGTAAAAGTCTGATACGCCCAAAGCGGTAGAAGTCATTTGATGATTTCCCATCCCAACAAAAAAAAAAAAGGTCCGGATTGTAATAACCACAAAAACTTAAACACATTTTAACGCGTGGCTAGTTTCAGATGTACGTCAAAGTCCTTATATTAACATTGTGTTTAAAAGGTGTTTAGCCTAAAAAATAGCTAAACGTGGTTTTGTGGTAGTTAGGTAATAGTTTAGAAAATCCTTACGGTTGCACATGAATTTTCTTTCTTTAAATATGGCAGGAGCATGAGGACCGGCAGCTACTTTCAATTACAAAGAAATTCCTCAAGGAAATTCCTAATATTGGATTAGGAATTTCCTTGTGGAATTTCTTTTCTTTTTTCTTCTGGAATTTGTTTCGTAGGTTTCAAAAATGTGTCTGCTCAAGAACGAAAATAACTCCATGTTTATCACTAAACTGAGCGATGGGCCGCTATGTTTTTATATTATACAAAGTTCACAGGTTTCCTGTAGTGTATTACCAGCTAAAGTACCAGCAATGTAACCGGGCGAAGCCAGGGCAGGTCGGGCAGTTTTATATATGGCAACTTCTAAAAACAATTTTTTATTGATATTCTTAATTAATCCGGTGTTCTAATAATAAGAAGTACAAATTTTATAAACGTATAACAAAACAAATTATATGGCACACCAGTTGCCGTTCACTTTTAGACATCACCCATCCTAGTAGATATTATAAATTTGAAACCAACCTACGGCGAAACCATTACCCCCTACACTTTTCCACCTCACTTTGTTAAGAGCTACCATATACCAAGATATGTTTAGAATTTAGCTCATCACCCCATCTTGTTTAGGCATTCCTTTTTTGAATGAAAAAACATCATGTGACGTCCCCGCTCTGGGCTCTGGGAGCGGACGGGCTTGTCAGACTTTTACTGACGAAAACTCATCTGTGATCCTTCACTTGCCTGTGCACCAGGTATCTCTTACGAAAAACCCGCAACCCTATCTTCGAAAACAACTCCCTGGTTAATTATGCCAAGGAATTTGTATCAAGTTAAACAGTTTGTTAAATAAAATATGTACTTCTTATACGGAAAAGGTGTTCGGAATTATTCTTCAATTCTTGTTCGGGACGAGCACCTGAGACTGTGTCAAGTGAATTGTGTAAGACTTTTATTACAGTGACATAAGTTTCAAATTCGTTTGGAAAATATACAAGTCTTTCTCACTAGCTGTCACAAGGAGTACAACAATGGAATTTCAAGAGGAAATGCTATTTGTGTTTATTCGTTGCATCTAAAATATTTCGGGATTTGCTTTGTATTGTTGGACTGTAACCATACTTATTACTTTGTTGTTTAAAGGATGGTTTGTAGTTTACTAGTACGAAATGTTAAGGCTATGAGTGTGGACGTGTTCGTGACTTGAAAAGGCATTAAATTCATTGAAAGGCTTTTACCGAGACCGTTTGTACCTTGATAAAGACATACCTTTTTTCGCGAATGAGAAACCATCGAATGACATCTTCTTCTCTGAGCGGAGCAGAAGGGCGTGTCAGAATTTACAGACTAAACCAGACCCAGTCGTGTTCCTTCACTTGCCTCGGCCACGATATTTTTTTTTTTTGAATAACCCGTAGTCCTGGCAGGACATAGACAATCTTAACACATAGTTTGCCTTAAGATTATTCCTTTTTAAAAAAATAAGATTTTACCTGTCTAAGTTGAAAATGGCGCCGATTCTCTCCTTGACAAACTAAACTAAATTAAAGTTCAGTACATGTTTTTCTTTATATTTCATTATTATGTTCTGTCTCTTAGAAAGAGATTTGAATACTAGAATAATGTCTCTTTCTAAGATACAGAACATGATATATTAGTTTAGACCTGTCAAATGAGTCCGCGCTTGACGTAAATTGATGTAATTTTGGGCGCCATGTTTATGATCGCGTCTATATTGTGTATGGAATATTTTAATTTGACAGGATTAAAATAAAATATTATCTTCTATCCTCTTCTTGATGCAATAGAAAGAAAAAGATGCACATAAATTTAATTTTATTTGTAAACAAGAGCAGGGACCAATAACGAAAAGTGACGGTTCAGTGATAAACATGGAGTTATTTACGTTCTTGAGCAGATAAATTTTTGAAACCTACGAAACAAATTCCGGAAGAAAAAAGAAAAGAAATTCCGCAAGGAAATTCCTAATATTGGATTAGGAATTTCCTTGAGGAATTTCTTTGTAATCGAAAGTAGCTGCCGGTCCTCATGCTCCTGCCATATTTAAAGAAAGAAAAGTCATGTGCAAGCGTAAGGATTCTCTAAACTATTACCTAACTACCACAAAACCACGTTTAGCTATTTTTTTAGGTTAAACACCTTTTAAACACAATATTAATATAAGGACTTATGTAGACGGACGTCTGACACTAGCCACGCGTTAAAATGTGTTTAAGTTTTTGTGGTTAAACTCTAGCCCCCTTATTACAAACCGAATACCTTTTTTTTGTTGGGATGGGAAATCATCAAATAACTTATCCCGCTCTGGGCGGAGCGGAAGGGCGTGTTAAACTTTTACTGACTGAAACCTATCTGTGTTTCTTCACTTGCCTGCGCGACTGCGTTTCTTTTTCAACCAACCTGCAACCCTGACCCAGGAGGCATTGGTCTTCGTGGAACCCGTCACTGTTCACCGCCCGCAGGCCTGGCTTACGGTGGCCGGGAGCTTGATGTTGTCCCTAGACCAGGGCGTCTCCTGTGGCGGCTAGTGGCGTGAGGGCGCTGGGATTCCCACTCACTGCATCACTGCTTCGCAGAAGGAGGTGACGGCCGAGCGGGCGACGAGGAAACGGCTGTGCTCTGCCCAAGCCGGGCGGATGTCCACCGTGTCCTCAGAGCGATCCACACAATGGACAAACCGAACACTTACTTTTATTTCCAGACTTAACCTTTCAGTTAGTATTTGTAGTTCAAACTTTATTGAGGTTAGTTCTTAATATAAAAGTCACAACTTAGTATCGAACTAAGCTGTCATCCTTATCCTTATAATATTATAAATCGGAAAGCGAGTTTCTTTGTTCCGCTTTCACGCAGTAACTACTGAACCGATTGCTTTGAAATTTATAAATAAAAAAAATAAAAAATAATGCGTACGTAAAGTTAGAAGTCCGGATTAAATAATAGGGTACTTTTTATCCCGGAAAAATTTGATATTTCCGCGCGATATAACCGAATTCCACGCGGGCGGAGCCGCGGCCGGAAAGCTAGTTTTTACATAAAGAACTGCACTTGTGTAATGGTTCAATAACCATTGAGATGGTTTATACCTGATCCAAATAAAATCGATGTTTTGTAATAAGTGGATAACTGTCTTATTATAACTTCAGATCTAGCCTAAAAATGCGAGACAGTTACTGTATTTTAAACATTATTACGACGAAAATAAAGTTTTTAGTGCAATATTTTATAACCTAGACATGGATTTAATACAGTTTTTGTATTAAGAATTTTAACTTTGTCACGTTAAAGTTAGAATTTTGAAAATTGCTCGAAGGTTTAAATTAGATTTTAAGGATAGATTCTTAGAACCAAGTTCTTAGAACCAACCTTCGAGCCATTTTTATAAAAAAATATTATATTTACATTAATTAAGCTTCACACACACCACACAGGATCTAAGCTGCCGAGCACACATAACTTGATTATTTGCTATGACGGCAAGGCTATTTGGTATTCCATTCCGAGCGCGGAAGGTCTCAGATCCGAAGCTTTGGTAATAAATAATAATAGAATATGGTGGATACTGCATAAACTAAGAGATTTGTTCGTAAATAACAAGTCTTACAAGTCGTTCGATCAGGTTGAGATACGTTTAGCGCGGTTACTCTATGGATGGGTGATCATATTTACGTACTAATACTCCATCATGCCTCGCATAGCATGGTAAGCCGTAAGTCATGTATGTTTTTGTCTTTGTAAATCTACGACAGTCGTGGTGGCCTAGGTGTTAAAACACCAGCCTCCAGCACTCACCAGCCTCGGATTCGATTCCAGGTCAGGCAAGTACCAATGTAACTTTTATAAGTCATATGTACTTTCTAACCAAATCTTGGACACCAGTGACTGAAGACAAGGTGAAGGAAAACATCTTGAGGAAACCTGGACTTTACGTCTGAAATTGCCATCCGGCATTGAGCAAGCGAGGTGATTACGCTCAATCCTTCTCTGTATGAGAGGAGACATATGCCCAGCAGTGGGACGATAAAAAAGGTTGATGATGAAATCTACGTTCATATAGTTCATTTCGACATTCAGTCCTATCAACGGGTGTCGTCTTAACTGGGTTGTGGAGGTCAAGGCTAGTCACCCTCATGCGAAATACTGGTATTCGACTGCATTTGGTTAGATTAGAAGGTGACTCAAACTTGGCTTCGACAAGGCTGGGTAGATGCTGATTTTGGTATATTAAATTATATTGTACAAAGGTGATTAATCGCGGCGATAGGTCGTGATCGAGTAAAAGTTAGTAAAGTATAGTTGACTGTACAACATGTAAGAGAAATTAAATTATAATGGTTGGCTGAGAAAATGTGACGTGTAAGCGTACTGCGCATGGAGGCATGCAGCGGCTGACTGGCGTGGTGCGGGGGCCCGTGGCTGGCGATCAGCCGGTTGTCGCTCAGCTGTCCCCGCACACCTTGTTCACTGCAGTCAGCGCATAGCGATGTTGAGAGTAGCCTTTAAGAAGCAAAATCATCAAAGTCATTTTATCCAAAACTCGTACCCTGCTGAATACAGTTCTACCTCTAAGCATCTTCACTTTGACGGTTTCAATCCTTCTCGCAACCAGCGGATTCGTGCAGTATATACAAGAACATTAATAAACGTAGGCAGAACTGAATTATAAAAAAAAAAGACGTGTGGCACTCGGGGACTGCCGCGGTAAAGCTATTGCATAGCATTTTGTATCAATTTATGCAATTCATCATCATTCATTCATCATTATCAACCTTTTATCGTCCCACTGCTGGGCACAGGTCTCCTCTCATACAGAGAAGGATTGAGCGTAATCACCACGCTTGCTCAATGCGGGTTGGCGATTTCAGACTTAAAGTCCAGGTTTCCTCAAGATGTTTTCCTTCACCTTCAGTCATTGGTGTCCAAGATATACTTAGAAAGTACATATAACTTTAGAAAAGTTACATTGGTACTTGCCTGACCTGGAATCGAACCCGCGCACTCATACTTGAGAGGCTGGTGTTTTAACCACTAGGCCACCACGACTCTTATAATTATTTATTTATTTTATTTATGCAGTATTTCTTTTTCTTTGATATTAATTCAAGTTACACTTTTTGAGCGTGGTGACCGATAAGAAAACAAATTTTTCTTTTATTAAATAAATAAATAATAAATGCACTTTGTTCATTCATATTCAAAACACTTTATACACAAATTTTACAAGTACAGTTATCACTCGAGTCAGTAAGCATGTAAAATGAGAAAACTAACATAGAACGATCCGTGTGAGAACTAAACGATCACTATTACACAACAACACTGATACCTTTGAGAAAGCGGATTTCCTCTACAATAGAGCAATTCCTCCGTAAGGTCTGTCTATGCTATTACTTATAATCTCTGTCATTGTGTGCTGTTTCGGTGCAATCGCAAGACCGGCCGGGCACTGAGGGGCAGGCAAGACAGCTATAGTATCCTTATGGCTCCACCAACTGGTATTTCGTTGACTCGGAAACGGCGCACAGGGAGCACCACGAAATATACTCAAATACTCCGAGGTTCTTTTTCAATATGGGGTATATTGAAAAAGAACCTCGGAGTATTTGAGTATTACAATACTGTTTTGTCGTGGTGGCCTAGTGGTTAAAACACCAGCCTCTCAAGTATGAGTGAGCGGGTTCGATTCCAGGTCAGGCAAGTACCAATGTAACTTTTCTAAAGTTATATGTACTTTCTAAGTATATCTTGGACACCAATGACTGAAGGCGAAGGAAAACATCTTGAGGAAACCTGGGCTTTATAAGTCTGAAATCGCCAACCCGCATTGAGCAAGCGTGGTGATTACGCTCAATCCTTCTCTGTATGACAGGAGATCTGTGCCCAGCAGTGGGACGATAAAAAGGTTGTTGATGATGAACGGCGTCGGTGTCGAATTATTTGTTATCAATTTAATATTTTCGAGCTGATCTTTAGTAACATAATCACTTCTGATTGCGTTAACATCTGACCGTAGAATTAATAAATCCTTCATCAACTTCTTTACGTACGTTCTACGTAGTCAAAGCAAACTGGTGGCAATTTGTGAAGGTCATATGCCACAAAAACTGGGATTGTTCGGGATCCGTGATTTTAAACACCGTAATCGTATATTTTAGGTCTTTCTGCTTTTTGTTCTTACGCCTCGATACATGTTTTTGTCTTGTCTTCGTAGAAACAAACAATAACTTTTTTGCCTCATCAATGTCTTCCTCAGAAAAAGCCGACGAGCAGATTTTTATTAAACTTTCGTTGTTTCGTTTCGGAGATAACAATATTACAACTCGTACACTTAAATGTACTCGTATTAACATTGTTCACCGACATCTTTCTGTAATATTTTATTTAATAAAAACTTCAACTTCAACTCTTGATCTGGTCCCTGTGGATAGATACCACAATTTTGCCAATAACACGTGTAACAAATTATAGAAATTCTTTAAAAAAATATTTCACAATAATGGCGGATATCGCCAATCACAGTTGAAAAAACGGCCGCGTGAGCACTTTTTACTCTATAAAATCACGCGCTTTTATTTAGTAAACAACACTATAAATAATTTAAAAGTCCAATGAAAAATTAGCGTGACATTCATCTTAGCTTTTCCGTTAAAAAAAAAGCTATTTTATAAAACACTACTAAATTAATTTGAATAAAAGTACTTAATAATTAATTATATGAAAAGTTTTTAAGGTAGCCATGACAACGTCGATGACGTCTATGACATATCTCTATAGAAGACCTATTTCAGAGAGAAAATTAATCGCAAGTTTAGCACATCGCGACTATCAGTAACATGGCAAGTGTGTAGAACTGAGTTCGCGCCCTGCAATATGCATGCTCTTTTTGAAAATCTATAAATTGTTTTCAAAAGATGTAGTCGCACGCAACAAACATACCGTGCCGAAGACTGCCGAACTGAAACGACGTTAGACGATGTACGGCCTTCAAGCCACACCTCCGCGTCCGTCGGAGTGGGGAGCGTGAGGTTTTTTCGTTACGGAATTTCTGGATTCGGTCCCCGCGCTCAAGGCCCGCGATAGAAGCTATGCAATAGCTTAAAAACACACGAGGTTTGCTGCAAGTTGAACTCGGCTGTCATTCTATCGATTTTGGCATCGCCTCCATCAACAGCTCTCGAGGCTCGCTAGTCGATTGGATTGGACCTGAATCAGAAAGCAGGACTCCCCGATATGGCTCATATTGTGAAAAGGTTCCTGTCTCTGGAGCCTTTATTATTATTCTTTATTTTTTGCCTTCGCACGATTTGTGCATTTAGCCAATGTCACGTAATTATGAATTATTCATGTCGAAAAAGACGGGCACGTGAAGTTTAGACAATAAAACCATTCAAAAATATATAAAAAAAAAAAAATGTTTAATTCAATTTAATCTAATACACTGTTAGGGTGAAGATTTGCAGAATACACTGTTCTATACACTGAATTCTGTCTCCTATTATCGTAGACTTTGATGCAGATTGGATTAATTTAGGTTGACATCCAGGGTAATCGAATGAGACGTACCGAGACAAAGCTTGATTTCATAAATGAATATTGTTACTAATGCACCTTATGTCGACGGCATAAGGTTCAATGTCGCGTGACATGCAGTGCGTAAGTTTTACCTAGACATTGTTGAGGTAGGGCTAGGGTGACCTACTGAATGGTACAGGTCCTATACCTACTGCGACAACTGTAACGAGAACTTTGACTACTATGTAAAGTAACGTCTGTAGTGTTATTGTGTGTTTACGACACGGACTTCGTGGACGTAAGGGAAGACTTCTGTGCGACATCAGCTACGTTCTACTTGTCATTGCCTACGATCGACTGTACCTTCGTTGCCAATAAACTTCGCAACCCTTAAACGGCGTTTTATTACCCCTAGCCCGTAACAATATATTTCATGATTGTGTATTATATAATCTGTTCTCAAAGTACCTGATTGAAATTTACACAGACGGATCGTAAAAGCACCTGTTGATGACAATATTCAGAGCCTTTTTACAAATTGAGAGCTTGGATTTGATTATTCGAATATTTAAACTCAAAATTATATTCGTTTAAATTACCATAAAGATGTTTTATTTGAAATTTAAGAATAATAATAAAAAGTGGTTAGACAAAAAGACGGAGCCTTCTGAATACAAATGAATATGTTACTGTGTCCTTTTAGTGCTTTCTTTTTAACTTGCATAACAATAATCGTAATTCTAAAAACGTTCACAGTCTAATCTCAGTCTCAAACTGTAAAAAATACTTTCAATTTTCCCACATTATGACAAGTTTTTGACTTTTGTTTGTCGCTGAGATGACACTGCGACTAGACTTTTAAATAACCAGAATTGGTCTTCTGAACTGAGGCTATAGCACATCCTGTGTTAACGCCAACATTATGCCGTTGTAAAAGAAATCGCGCTATTCATCGATTTTAGTATGACACTGGAACAATGATGGTGACAACACGTCAACCTATCAGGGCTTTGATTTCTTTTCTTCGTTCATAACCAAAGACATTAAAATTTTCATAACGTAACGTACGTTAGCATAATTTTGACATCCTCCGTGGTGTAGCGTTAGCGAACGCGGCCGCTGCGCAAGGAGGCGTGGGTTCGATCCCCGCGCAGTGCAAATATTTGTATGCACAAATATGAATATTTACACTGGTCTGGTCGTACCTCGGTAAGCACGTTAAGCCGTTGGTGCCAGTTGTCATACAAACATCTAATGGCAGTCGTTACTGGTTGTTGGAGCCCTCAAAAGTCCATCAATTGATCTAACTGCAATGCTTGGATATGGCCTTTGGGTTGTGAAGGTCAGACGGCAGTCGCTTTGAAGTTTAGCCAAAATTAGCAGTTAGACTGGAAAGCGGACCCCAGCTTCCAAAGCTGAAAAAGCTTCGGAGGCGATTGGGGTTAACGTTGAGATGATGATGGTGATTAAAATTTTCATAACGACTTCTAACTACAAAACCACGTGAATTCCGTGTTCAATTCGGGTGATTTCGGAGAATAAGACCTCTTGAATTTGTTTACAATTTTATCAGACTTTTTTGATTTAGGTAGACTGTAAATGTCTAAAATACAGCAGTGCAATATCTGTAACCATTTCTTCGTGAAAACCTAGATGATATCAGCGTGCAGTGAGTTGTCATTCAAACTAATGAATGTCTACAAACCCTCAGTTACACAGATACGGAAAAAATGCTGGAGGTGTTAAAATAAAATGAGTAGTTTAGTAAGTTAAGTTATATACTAATAAATAAGTAGAGTTAATGTATAATTTAAGTTTTTAGGACAATTTTTCATTGCTTAGTCTTAAATACCTACTTTTGTCATATCTTTATTATTATTATACTATAGCCATCAAATATCCTTGCTTATGATAGCCTGAAACACAGGTTTAAATAAACCTAGTTCGGGTGGTCCTAACATTAGTTTTAGATCCTAACTTTAAAGATTTATATTATGTATTAGACTACAGTAAGCTAGCTTTTACGATTGTTATTATTAAGATTTTTATTACTATACAAACAGACTTTTTGTACATTCATTGTTGTTGTTGTTCTATGTTTTTTAATAAATTTCATAATTTCATTTCATTTCAATGCTTAAAGCCAATGCTTTAAGCATTAGTTTGAATACAACACAACGCGTCAATAGTATCAATACATTTTTGACGTGTTGTGTTTCACGCGCGCCACAAAGAGATGTCAGCACATCGTGACGGGGTTCACGAAGACCGATGCCTCCTGGGTCAGGGTTGCGGGTCGTTTAAAAAGAAACCGTGGTCCTGGCTGCAGCCAAGTGAAGGAACACGGGTGGGTTTTAGTCAGTAAAAGTCTGACACCGCTCCCGCTCCGCCCAGAACGGTAGAGGCCATTTGAAGATTTCCCATTCCAAACAAAAAAAGGCATTGACACTTCATCCAACTTTTCACAAATTGCTCGACAGACAGACATGTGATTTCAGATGAGAAAGATGATACTATAATGAGGAAATATTCCCCCTGACACACCAGCTTAGGTTATCATTATTAAAATGATTGAATTTATATAAATTTCGCTAAATTGCCTGCTGCGTAGGGAAATCAGGTTTATGAAATAAATTTCATTTTAACCGTCTAGCCTAGTTAATTTTTGCTATGTAAATATTTGATTCGTTGAATACAGGATGGCGGAAACATCGGCGCGCTTTTTGTTAACACGGATTTAGTACCTACGTGATTCTGAAATGTCTCTGTTGAAAATTTACATTTATTATTATTAAAAAAAAAAAAACATTGAAGTCCTAAAAATGACTGTTTTTCTTAATTCTCCTTTATCTATGCTTTGAGATGTTGCTTCGTACAAAATTTCAAGATTTTGAGTACACTTGAAGTACCATGTAGGTTTTGATTCCCGTGCGAGTGTCGAAAGTTTAAAGCAGAATAATGGCTGCATCTTTTATTACGCTGGTTTAGATGTTTGAATTTTTGAAAGCTCCAAGGGAAAATAGACTTGAGTAGTTTATATGAAACAGCTTGATTTCTCTACCCGTTGTTGGGAATAAGAGTCTTGACAACATACAACCGGTTTAGTGTGATCTTGCAAGGGCTCCATTTTTTCCTTTTAAGGTACAGAAACCTTAAAAATGTTGATGATGCTGTTGATATTGTTCCTTAAATTTTGATTCAGTGTGTGTTGCAGTTTTCTATAAAACAGCTGCTGTTGCAACATAATATTTTTGCGTCTAAAATCACGGCCAGAATTCACGGTTACACTTGGACTGTCGATTTTTCCTGCCGCCCTGTATAAATATCTAATTGACAAAGTATCTAATTTCACCGTTTTTTTTGTTCAAACTAAACTAAATTTAAGTTCATCTTTTCCAATTTAGTCCTTGGAAAAAAGGACAAAAGATAAATGTTAATAGTCTAGCCCTGGCAAATTAAGGTACTCTATAGACAGTTTAGATTGGGATTAAAACCATGTCTACTAAAAATACGTTAAGTCAGGCGTTGACTTAGGTCTAAACTAATTTTTAAAACCTCTCCTTTTTTAATGACATTCACAAAAAATGATATAAATTTAATTTAGTTTGTGAACAAGGGAAAATCTTTATTACTACTTTCGCGAGTCGTTTGGGGTTTATTTAGAGTTGCTAAAAGTGTAGTTACGCTCATGTTACTATTTTCAAAGTATTAGGTACGTCATTATCGTATCATAACTTTTAGCAACATTTATAATCCAAGGGTTATTCGCATAGTTCCGGCATTTCAGTTTTGTTAAATAATTTATTTGCATAAAACGTGGTATAAAAAAAAAAAAGGTGGAACATACATGGTAGAACATACAAATTTTGCTTCATAGAAGCATGCAAACTTGACATGCAAACAATACCTAAATAATTCCTTTAATCAAAATATTCCATTCTCCAGGAACTCCCTGACACTGTAAAAACTTTTAGCAACAACTTTTCTGGAATAAAATTGCAACTGC
Organism: Sesamia inferens; assembly: GCA_037179545.1. Classification (NCBI taxonomy): domain Eukaryota; kingdom Metazoa; phylum Arthropoda; class Insecta; order Lepidoptera; family Noctuidae; genus Sesamia; species Sesamia inferens. Next base: position 6,962,682 of record CM073929.1, on the reverse strand, counting down.
GATACCTACCTCTGATATTGCGGGACTCTAAAGGCGACGGCTACCATATACCATCAGGTGTGCATTTAGAGTCAATCATCACCTGCCTGGCCTTTTGCTAATTATTGTATACTTGTCAGAAAGCTTAAAAGCAGATGATATTTTTATCCGATACCGACGAGACCTTGATTAGATTAGAGGTAAGATTCCAAGGTTAATTTAATATAATAAAGGCTGCCTTGAAATGTGTCTACAGACATACGTTGAGGCACGTAAGGTTTCAAAGGAGACGGGCGAAAGTTCATAGAAAGTTGGGCCTGAATGTACAGCAACGATTATTGCATTAAATCATTTCAATATTATTACTATTTAAAAAATAAAACTTTATTTATAATGGCAGTATGGGAGAAAACCGAAATAGGGTATTATTAGCTTGCAAAAAACTAACCTCATTTGCTTTTTTATAAGTTTTCTTAGAAGCTGTCAGCGCTCATATGGCATATTTAAGTAATTATTCAGACTTTTTTGTAGACTAGATTTTATCAGAATGTATTTTTATTACATTAACACATCGTGAGTGTGGTTTTCAAAGGGCCGGCGACGCGTAACAGCATATTAAATGTTACAAAGATGGAGGTTAAAAAAGAATTAGGAAAACCATTTACAATCTAATTAAAGAAAAGAGTAAACGGAAATAAAAATCGCATTTCTCTTATATTGATTTATTAATCGTATTAATATACAATTAATGCTGGAAAAGGAGGCGAAGCTCGTGAGGGAGCGGGTCTCTCAGCGTCCTCACGCCTCTAGCCGAAGCAGAAAACGCCCTGGTCGGGAGACAATATCGAACTCCCGGCCACCATAGGCGCGGGTATGCGGAGTGAACAAAAAAAAAAGAATCAAAATCAAAAATCAATTATTCAAAATAGGCTGAGAATCAGCACTTTTTGAACATCGTTATTACATAAGACAGTCCCCCAAAACGCCCACCCATCAACACTTCCTAGTGCTTTCGCTGGGAAGAAGAAGTGGTGGAACAAACTCTCCAGCGGCACAGCTGTCTGTTCATTTTAAAAAAACAAGACTTTATACAATACTATGTAGGTACAGTAATGAAGACCAGAAAACAACAACAATGAAATTATTTATCATATGCCAGCTAGCCACGCCAAAATACCAGCAAAGCAAAAATAAAAAATAAAATATCATTAAAATGGAAATGTAAATAAGTAAAAACTAATTACTTAAATATAAGCCCCAGGTATAAAGGGTGTGACAGCTCACATATTTATGCATTGTGAAAAAGAAAATTATATGAACTCGTATGTATCTTATATTTCTCCAGAATTAGCTTACTGAAATTCTGGAGAAAGATGTCATTTACAGAATAATATGCCTTTAAACAAAGCTTGGATTTGATTTGCGCTTTAAATGCATTGTAAGGCACGTCTAGCAAAGCAGAGGGTATTTTATACAAACATAACAACCAACTTCCAAAAAAAAAAGCACTACAAAGTGAGATAAACGAATTTTGAAAGTCAGTGGCAAAAAGGAATGCATATGTTCACGATCATGATGTCTTTGGTTTTTATATATTCGTTTGTTAGCTACATCAATATTAGACTGTGAAGTTGATTCATCATGTTCACTTGATACATCTACTGATGCTGAAGATCCAGATGGTCCAGTCATTAAATGATGAGCAGCAACAATGACATATGAGAGCTCGAGCTCTTGAAATCTAAAAAAAAAATATATATCATGAGTCTTTTTCTAAAAAAAGAAGTAATACATACATGACTCAGTAGTCTGTAAGCAATTCTGTAAGACCTAATATTTGTAAATAATGTAACTTCTTTGCTAGATACTAACTTAGATACACTGTTTGTTACGGTCCCACAGACAAACCGTGAAAACGGTTTTGCAGTTTTGTGCTTTTATCTCAATGTATTGTACACTAGATTAAGAAAATAAATAATAATAATAAAGTAAATCTCTTCTAATCTACACCTTCTGGAAATACAGGCTGTAATATAATTAGTTGTTTTTTTTACACTAACTTTTGGCCTAACTATATGATAGTTTCCTTTTCCGTTTAATTTTTTCTCATGAATGTGACACTAATACACAAAAATGATTCTCTAAAGCTGACTGCTATTTCAGAGATTAGTGTGAAAAAAATATAAAAAATGGTAGTATAGATAGTGTGTGTGTGTGGTAGTACAAAATACAAAACAACTAAACCTAATAAAAACTTACAGTCTGAGGCAATATCCATTCAGAAATGACTGCATGAATTCTTCTTTCACGTTCGGTGTTAGTGTGCAATAAATGAGATCTTGCCCGCAACACTGAATGTCCACAGTTCACACACACTTGGCGATGTCCAGTCATAAGAGATGGAAGTTGCTCATCTGTGCCCAAGGCAGTCACAGCTAAATCTCTGCATCCTTGGCAAATGTGATGAGATCTATTGACCTACAACAATATTAGATTGTTATTTACAGCTTCAACAAATAAAAATTACAGAATTAGGTATGATGCAGAAACAGCGAGAAAACTGTATCTTTCAGAATTCAGTGTATATTACTTCTTACTGACATCGTGGTCAAACTTGGATTATATTATATTAATGCTTTCATATAAGGTTATTCAATTTAACTATTGTTTCATTGAATTGTTGAATTCTTAAAGTTATAAAAAAAGAACTATCTTCCGTAATTGATAATCAAACTGTAAATCTTACTTGGAATTTAAATAACTCAAGTGCATTATAATGAGATATATATATATATATATAGGAATATTATTATTGAAACTGGCTTCAATAATATACCTATATATAGTTATCCTTGTTATACTGTACTCGAAAACTGCTTATCACAAAATGAAGTTTTAATTAAATACATACGTTTTAAATAAATACCTACCAATTGAGGTGCAACCCAATGCTGTATAACTGAAAGAATGCTTTCCGCTTCTATTTGTCGTAATCCGATAGAAGGATTACTCTGTTGTATGCCGCAGTTGATGCAATGAAGACGTTGGTCACTCATTTTATGCTGAATCGAAATAAATGCGTGGGTCGTCGGTCAAAACAATAACCGTCAGAATCCTAAATGCGTAGCCAAAGCTGCAAAAAAATAAATAGCACACGAAAATACAACAAAATATGGCAAATTCAAAGCCGGAAGGGAATGATATGTGACGTTTGTCGTCACGTTGCCCACCAGAGTTTTAGTTGCCTGTATAATAAAAAAGTATAATTAATCGATTATCAAATCGAACCGTTGATCAATTTGTTTGAAGATGTTTTTGTTAATAACGAAATAATAGATAATATAATTAAGTCCTTTTATTAAAAGATTTTCTAAACCGAATCGGTAGAAATATACTGATTCATTTTTAATTTTATTTTTATTTTTGTAATTATTTGATTTATCGATTATAACTTATTAACGATTGGTATTTCATCTGGTAACATTGTTGAAAAGTGAAAGTAAAGAAAGTCAGTATTATTTACGTTAAATAATATCTTTTATATTCCGGCGATATCAGAATTAGTAATAAATGATTGAAAACAAAAAAATAAATGAAAATTATTGACAAATAATTCATTTGTGTACAGGTCAGGCCCAATTTCGCCCGTCTCCTTTGGATTTATATTTAATATATTTTAATTTTCATATTGTCAAGTCCGCAGAAGAACGAGAGTAAATGATATAGCCCGAAGAATTGCGACACTAAAGTGGCAGTGGGCGGGACTGATGCCCGATGGGGCCGACGGGTTCTCGAGTGGCGACCACGCACCGAAAGACGTAGCGTGGGTAGGCCCCCGACAAGGTGGACCGACGACCTGGTGAAGGTCGCGGGAAACCGCTGGATGCGGGAGGCGCAGGACCGGTCGTCGTGGAAAACCTTGGGGGAGGCCTAAGTCCAGCAGTGGACGTCTTTCGGCTGAAATGATGATGATGAATAATAATAATTAAAAAAAGGTAAAAGGTCGCCACTCGAGAACCCGTCGGCCCCATCGGGCATCGGTCCTACGGGCAATGTGCCCGGCCCACTGCCACTTTAGTGGTGCAATTCTTCGGGCTATGTCGGTTACTTTCGTTCTTCTGCGGATCTCCTCATTCCTGAGTCGATCACGCAGTGAACCTCAAGTATAGCCCTCTCCATTGCCCTTTGAGTGACTTTGAGCCTTCTTATAAGGCCTATTGCTAGCGATCACATCTCAATTCCATAAGTCATCACTGGCAACACACACTGGTCGAAGACTTTTGTCTTGAGACACTGCGGTATTTCGGACGAGAAGATTCTACGTTGGTTACTCTCGTTCATTATTATTATTACCTACAGGATACTAGGATTATTACAGGAAACTAATAAAATGCCAGTTCTATTTACGCAATAATATTAAATGCTAGATGTTATGATTAAATTTGACTCATTAAAGTAAATAATATGTTTTTATGTAATTCCAGATTCTATCATTAAAATAAATATATTTTTTGACTATTCATTGGTTAATTCAATTCAATTCTTGATGTTATCAAAGGTACAGAACTAGAGATATGTCAACACAATCTAGTCAATCGTTTAAGGTAAGGATCGAGTTAGATCTATTTCAAGTTAGGTAAGTTAAGCCATGCTTGATCAAGTTAGTGGTTGTTAACTTGTGTTCATATGGTAGGTACCTCCTGGCCAATTACGGGGATTGACACAGATTCTAGCTATTTAATTTAACTTTAATTTATTTTTCTTCTTTTGTTGGTTGACAGAAATATCGCTGGCAGTTTCCTACCATCTTATCTTAGGAAGTTTTATCTTTTTGTATTTAACTGTCCATGTGCCGCCCCCATGCCGTGGCTGGAGTTTATTTCTTGATTTCGAACGCACCTGATGGATGAGGTATAATGGAACTAACGAGCCCAGCAGATGCCAGTTCACTTTTGAAGCCAGGTGGGTTAAATTTGAAATGGAACATAAACGGCTACCACAGAGTTCCACATATTGGCTGAGCGCATACTAACTATAGAAGACAAGCGCTGAGTATGACTAGTCAGGAAAAATATCATTTTAAAATAACGATGCAATCAAAAAAGAACTTGCTTTTCTCGTGTAGATATCGATACATATCCATGTCACTAAAATTCGGTTATGAATCGAATTGTGCCGCTTAGAGACCGTTACGAATTAAGCCCAATTACAAATCGAGATAAAAATTATTCCACAAATTTGTCATCTCGATAAGAAAGAAGGTTTGTTCTATTGCACAAATTAATTTAACTAATTAGCAATAATTGACACATGGTTTATCTCTTAATTGCATTTATGTTGTGTGTGTGTAACCATATAAGAGTACTTATACAAATTTCGATCTAACCATTTCTGTGTGACAGTGACGAAAAGTTAGTTTAACGTATCGTACTTCACCTAACGTTTGCATATTATAATGTAAATTCTTTTTTCATATTAATTGTTTCAAATTTTAAGCATTTTAATTTAAGTCTATCATAAACTTAATATTATAAAGAGGCAGAGATAATTATGTGAGTTTTGCATATATGCATATAATACGTTAGGGGACTTCCCCTATTCGAAAAATTATTTCGAACCACGAAACACCATTACTATTTGAAATGTACATTTTTTTAATCTATAAACAAAAAGAAAACATCAATATTTTTTTTGTTGAATATTTTATAATATTATGGCCCATTTAGGAGGGCAAGGAGCCCTCCTTGCGGAAAAGTAAAAACGCGTCGCTCGGTCAGCTTAAGCAACTCTTACCGTAGTTGATCCGTGGATGAGGCCATTTAGATATGGAGACACCTTCGTGCCCCAGAAACCAGCCCCCTAATCGGCGAACACATTTTTGTCAAATGATTACGACTAGTTGGGATCGATTGGACCGAACCGACCAATGGGAAGTCCGAATGATTGCAACTGATGCCAACTAGTCGCAACCATTTGAGAAAAATGTGTTCGCCGATTAGGAGGCGTGTTAAGCCGCTGGTCGCGGTTGTTATTCGTGGGTCTTTGACAGTCGTTCAGGGTCATCAGTAGCTTCAAAAGATAAGTTTTTTGAAGGGTTTGACGACCCGTAGTCGCGCCGACGACTCTTGGTGTGACTGGTTGACAGCAACCAGTCGTACTAAGAGGCGTCACTTTATTGAGTTACTGGGTTGTGGAGGTCTGCACTTCATCAAATACATTGCAAGAGTAGGTTACTAGTTTTAAATGTATTTGTCGTGGACGTTGACATCATTTTAATAAAAGTTTCTCATTTGATTTATGTGGTAGTGAGGCAAACGCTGTTTCATTATTTTTAAATGGCGGCACGTGAACAGAATCGTTTTGGAAAGTGGACATTGTCTAACATTCACTTCGCTTTGAGACGCGGATTAGGGCACTTCTCCGGGGCGAAACTGTCGTTTTGCCTATTTCAATTGTTATTATCAGTTGTAATTTTCTATTTAGTTTTTACGTATATAGAATTAAGGGGATATATTTATATCTCGTGCTATAATTCAAAACTTCACCTACGAAATAGAGCCCTTAACACCTGTATCCCGGCAACGCTTCTATGGCCTCTGACTGAAGAAATAGGTGTAAAAGATAGGAGCACTAAATGAAACAATAAATGGATGCAATTACAAGTTTATTTTTCAAGTACCCTGAGTCGTAAGTAACAAACTATATGACAAAAAAATAACTCCTAACTTAACCAGTCAATTCTCTGACTCACTCCGTCTCGGGTCCACATGAGACATTTAACAAGCTCAGGGTCGCTTGTAGAAGGATTCGTGAGGAGAACCGTTGTGACCACAGCTCAATCGTTACAAAAGTTATCTTAGGTTGTGCTAAGTATAGAAATTAATAAAACTTGATTAAGTATAGCCTATCTGGACGTAACCTGTTCTAAACTCACTCTCTCTCACTAGATACATCCAACAATAACTATAAGTACCTACAGGAAGACTAACGTTTCTGATTAGCTTTCCTGACCAACGCTTCTGATTTACGGTACAAAGTCCCTTGGCGTCACTAACTGACGGGTGTCAGGTAACACACGATGAACGTGGCCTGCAGGAATAGGTAATTTCAGGAACAACCGCAACAAAGGAATGATGACAGTTTATCTTCGCATCATCGAAAGAGAATTGGGTGTGTCGTACCACCAGGGTCCAACACACTTTCACTCCACAGCCTGATCCGGTCGGGATCAAGGCCACCTGAGGCAAGCCAGGATGCGACGCCTTCACACGGGTTCCTGACCCTAGGCCCGCCAAAAAGAGCCAAATAGCAATTTCAGCCAAATCACTAATCGTTTAACCCCATAGGGTTTATGGCGCGAACACGCCAACCTCGCATACCAGCACCAGGAGCAGACCAGAACCTTCTCTTAAAAAAAAAACGACCAACCCTCAATATTTTTTTTTTCTCATGAACCACAGACAAGGCGTTCCACGAATTTAATTTAAGACTCTTGAATTGGTTTTATTTTTAATGTGATAATGTTACGTATTTCCTTTCAATTTTATTTTATTTAACTAGATAATCATTAATTTAAAATTCCGTTACTCAATTTTTGACCGGATTATCGCGAGACGCCATCTCTTGGCTCGTTGGCTCAACTCTAATGTCGTTTCATCCAGATATGTCGTTTCATAGAGATGTCGCCCGCTGTCACATTTTGCTACGTGATACAACCACACCAAAATGGTGATGAGTCTATCGTTCCGCCGTCGCTGACGTCGTCATACATATTTTGACTTCCTGTACCAGAGCGAGCTTATGTCATAAGAATATAATATAAATATGCCTATTAATATAATACATATAATATTAAAATTCAGCGTCAGTCAGTTGCATTCACCTCCGCGAAATCGGCAAATCCCACCGATTTGCAAATACAAAGGGAATATTGGGGTGAATAGTCGTGGTGGCCTATTAATAGTCGTGGTGGCCTAGTGGTTAAAGCAACAGCCTCTCAAGTATAAATGTGCGGGTTCGATTCTCCTATTTTTTTTAATTACCAGATAGCTATGCTGCTGAGGAGTTTGTTCCGCCACTTCTAGCACTAGGAAGTGTCGATGAGTGAGCGTTTCGGTGACTGTCTTATGTAATATTGACGTTCAAAAAGTGCTGATTCTCAGCCTATTTTGAATGAATGAATTTTGATTTTGATTTTGACTCCATTCCAGGTCTGGCAAGTACCAATGTAACTTTTCTAAGTTATATGTACTTTTCAGCATCATTATTTCAGCGATAATCCCAGTCGCATCCGAAGCTTATTCAGCTTTGGAGTCCGGGATCCGCTTTACAAGTCTAACTGCCGATTTTCGCTAAACTTCGATTTTTTCCATGAAGCGACTGCCGTCTGACCTCCACATCCCGAAGGCGATATCGAAGCATTGCAATTAGACCAATTATTGTTGGACTTTTGGGGGCTCCAACAACCCGTAACGACTGATGCTAGATGTTCGTATGGCAATCGGGACCAACGGCTTAACGTGCTTTCCGAGGCACGACCAGACCAGTGCAAATATTCATATTCATGCATACAAATATTTGCGCTGCGCGGGGATCGAACCCGCGTCTCCTTGCGCAGCGGCCGCGCTCGCTGCTGCTACGCCATAATCCTTCACTGTATGAGAAGAGACCTGTGACCAGCAGTGGGACGATGAAAAAAAGGTTGATTATGATGATGACTCGGGTGTTAATATGTACACCTATCACCAGAGAATGAACGATGGCCGAGAGCGGGACATGGCTCCCACCTATTTCCACACTGAGGTCAGTAGCAGGAGCCCTCCAAGACGGGGAAGGTGATGACACACTGTGTGAAGGAAGATTAAGGTGACATACCGCCTTTCACGCTCCCACGACGAGTCTTACTGCTGCTATGAGCATGCTCCAATTTTTTATAGTTTCTATTTTTTTAGTTCATTGTCATCAATTTGCTTTAACAGTGCATATTTTGCATAATTGTATTTTTAACGTGTCCTACAATCCCTCGTCTTGAGTTAATAAATTATTATTATTATATTATATTATATTATATTATATTATATTATATTATATTATATTATATTATATTATATTATATTATATTATATTATATTATATTATATTATATTATATTATATTATATTATATTATATTATATTATATTATATTATATTATATTATATTATATTATATTATATTATATTATATTATATTATATTATATTATATTATATTATATTATATTATATTATATTATATTATATTATATTGAGCAAGCGTGGTGATTTCCTCTCAATCCTTCTCTGTATGAGAGGAGACCTGTGCCCAGCAGTGGGACGATAAAAAGGTTGATGATGATGATGATGATGATGATATTATATTATATTTACAGGACATGAATTCACTGCTGTGTATACGTCTCTCTTGTCTTGTGGTAATCTCAAAACTCTTTTGGCACTGGCAGCCTCATCCAAGTTTTATCCCGATAGTAATTATGTGATCCTCCATCTCGCCGCCAGATGATCAAAATTTTGTCTACTAGTCTTGAACCCCACTTAGTCACTCTATCTTAATCCATCCGTCATCATTGCGCCTTGCATGGGGTCCTGCTAAACTCCACTTGAGTCCACGTTTTTAGTAATAAATGTGTTTGTTATTATCACAAATATAATAATCAACCCGACACTGACATAATATACGCAGATGACTTAAATGAAGTCTCTGGAGAAAAGATACAAACACTGCCTTGAGTTAATCAGAGCGACCATGCTTATCATTTAAATAGTCGTTGGCAAAATAGATCCCTATACTAACTATTCTTCATACCACATGACATTAGGCTTTGTCCAATACTACCGTCATACCTTATACTATCTGCAATCTTCTGCTGCACAGACTAACCGCATCGCACGAAAAGCGACCTCGTCTAACGGGTTTTCTGATTGCTAAATCAAAATAGTATGACTCTAAAACAACTCTTATTTACGCTTCAATTTAAAACAGTCTTAAGTTATATTTATCATTATTTCATAACATAACTTAAAAAAAAATAGTTTTTAAGTTATGTTAACTGTAAGTTTAAGTAATGAAGGTGTATTTTAATACCTATATTGCCTTCTATATCTTTCGAAAATGATTACTTGGAAGTCGGTCTCTGCCACAGATAATATAACAGGAATCATCATGAATGGAGGAGACTGTTGACTTTCCAACTGTAAAACCCTTACAATCGTTGTATATCACAGGCTCGCACACGCACTTAACGGACAGACTACCGACACATCTACTCTCGCCTGTGGCTCTCGTAAGAATAACCGACGTGGTGCGCTCGAGACAGTGCTCTCTGTCTGACAGTGATAGTGTTGTCTGTGGTTAATGATAAAACGCATACACTACGCAAACCATTATAGTAATAATTTTTCTAGTTACGCCTGTTTATTATTTTGATATTCTCCGCTCACGAAACTAACAGTACATTCTACTTACATTTGTATCCTTTAAATATGTACCAACCACAATATAATTAAACATAAATAGCCCATAATATACGTATTGGCGAAATGGTTCGCGCCGAAGTTATTTAGTTGTTCCGGGTCTGGTGTTTTAGATGTTTGTAAACGCACCCACGATACAGGAGTAAATCCTAGTGTCGGACAAAATTGTCAAAAAAAAAAAATCCCACTCCTTACCGCACAGGTACTCTAATTTCGAGACGGAATATCCCATACAACTCGCGCGAGTTAAATGTGCACCTCACTCTGTGACGTCATTCGGACGGTGCCGTTTGTAAAAAATGAGAATAAGGTATTTGATCGTCTCTCACTCCTGATCTTTGATGCCTTTTATATTTGTCAATTTTTATTGATTTGACAAAACAAAATATACGTATCCAATATTTTTCTATAATCTGAATGACGGACTAAATAGAATCAAATTTTATTACCCAGGATACATGCCTATGATACATGCCTATTTTGTTAAAAAAATATAAATTATATTTTTTATGTTAATAAAAGGTCGTTTTGATGAAAAAGTTTCATAATACTAGATCATTTTACTCGTGACGCTTTGCATTTAAATTGATACATACGGACTGAAATATAATGTTGATGCAACCAACAGGCTTTACTAACGCGTCAAAAATGTTAAAAAACAAACTTAAAAAAAATAACATAACAAAGCAAAATCTCTACAGAAACAGTAACAACAACAAGGGATTTAAACTGTATTTATACATTTGTAAGAAAGATGCTATCGCTACTCATCGCTTACGGCGAATGCGGGGCGTCGCGCGGGGGAAGCGGGAGAGGGGTCGCATTCCAGCAAGGTGCACAGTTAACTTGCGCGAGTTATAATAACAGTGTTAATGGATAGTAAACAAATTATCAACCGGATACATATTATGACCATAACAATATTAGGAATGGTTCATCTTGTCCAAAAAGGTAGAAGGTTTCAATAAATAAAATATCTGGTGCATTTCTTGAATATTTTTATTCTCTTACAGCTGTATCTATTATCGTTATTTTCCAAAACCTACAAATAGATCAAGAGAACCAATTAACTCGCCGGTTGAACTTACCTTAAAGGTTAAATCGAGCTTACCTTTATCAAATGTTATGGTAAAAGGGAAATATCCACTAAATGTCATATTTACCAATACAATAGGACCCTGTAAAGAAAGAAATTTTATTGACATTTCTGTTGGAATCGACAGAATACGAAACGAAAACGTAACTGTCAAATTTCTAAAAGAAATAATTATACTATTTATATTCACCGGAAGAATAGGACATTCTTTTAAACCATAGCTTCGAATAATCTGACCAAACAATTTATCTCGAAGGATCAAATCACACCACTTGTAATGAAATTCCATCAAGGTACGAACGTACTGGTTGTATCTGCTACTGTGTTCATATACGGTCACGTGGAACTAGTAAAAAAAAAACATAAGAAGGGACAACTATCGGCAAATGACGTCACTGACACTTGTAGTGGTATCTATGTATACAAACGCCACACGTGAACCACGCATCATATTGACGTCACATGGATCCTGCATCTCACAAGCAGAGTTTAACGTGCCATTAGTATACATTGTGGTGCTGATAATACGACAATAAATTAAACATCGGATACCTCAACACATTCTCAGTCTACATATAAAAAACCATATAAATATATCCATTAGTTTAGTCACAGGAAATTATTTTTAATTTTTCACATTTTCTACATGATGTACATGTTGATAAGGAAGCGCTTACAGGTATAGGTAATAATGGCGCGAAAAAAGCAAGTCAATACAGGATCGCGCTGTCGCCGAACGGAGGTCAGGGAACCTATATTTTTAAAGGATGTTCTATTCCGTTTGCAATTTTATGCGATTTAGTTTGTTTGAAATTTTCATTTTTTTTGATGCTAGGTTTTTCTATGGTTTAGGATTATTGATATGAACCAGCATTATTCGTGTTTTCATTAAAGTGTTGACGACTTAAATGGTTCACATTTTTCTGATGCACGCTGTAAAGAATTTATTAAATCATACAAGGCCATGGTAACAAAATCAAGTTTGTTTATTCTAGTATCTAGTATCTAGGAGTATCTTTCAAAAATGAGAGTATTTACTTAAAAAAACTAATTATTTTATGAAAGTCTTACCGTTAAGTTATTGCCTAATACTGTTTTGTTTATCAGCTTCAAATTGAACACATATTTCCCTTTTTTGTTCGATCTTCGAACGGTTGCCGAGACATTAGAGACGTATTTTTCATTCACATATTTTATTTCTACACGTTCTGGTATGATAGTGAGGCACTGAAAAAAATTTCAGTATACTTATATGTCGGCCAAATTCGATAAAGAATAGAGGTAAACAAACCGTTGCTAGGCAATGGCTAGTTTACGCCTAAAAGACAGATGTTAACAACCTTTTCTAGATAAATAATTTTCATAAAAGTAACAATTCTACTTCCTACTAATGTAAATAGTTAATTTGTTTAGATATTTATGATTTTCATAGAACGCTTAACCGATTTGAATGAAATATGACACACATGTAAGCTTTTCCTAATAGGTTACATTTTTGATACATATATATTATACTTAGTCTATACTTGAAAGTATTACAATGCATATGTTATGCAGTTAATTTGAAAGTAAGTAATTAAAATACGCAAAATTGTATTGACAAATGCCTCAACTTTATTCATTGGGTGAATTCCACAAAATGTGTTTAATACCGGGATTTCATCCATCTTTCTTTTTTTGTAGGGTTATCACGTAAAAATAAATGTTGACTTTTTAATGGTTTTTCGAAATACCAAGTTATGTTATTTTAGTGATTCTATTGAAATATGCTGCAAAAGGAATTGTTTATAAATAGTTAGCATGTAAAAGTCGATAATCATGTAAATAACAGGAGATTTGTAAAACGTGAGTTGTGATAACCCTAAATTGGTATGTTTACCTCTATTCTTTATGGAGCTTGACGAGAATATTAATTTTGGGTTAAGTTCCTAATTTGAGCAAAGGGCATAAGATTTTTTCTTCAGGAACATCTTAATACCAACCTGTAGGAAGCCAAAACAGAAAGCCTATAGGGCCGAAAGATTCGTGAGTGTCGACCCAGTGTCGGGCTAGGCCTCCCACAGGCCACAAGGAATGATGTTTTTTTTTCTAAACGAATGCTTCATTACGGTTTTGTTTCATGGAAAGCAACGATGCTAACGTTGATCGTAATGACCCTGGTTTAGTATGAGCTTCGAAGACACTTAAATTATGATCGGACGGGAAGTACACTTCAGAGTCATATAATCCCCGCACAAACTATTTAAAATGCATTCTATAAAATATTGAAAGGCTGGCTACCCGAGGCCTATGCTCCAGGTTATAAAGAATAATCTTAAACAAAGCTGGATCACCAATTAATCCCTTCGCTCGTCTCTCCATTAAGTCCACCACCACCAGCACCAGCTCGTATGCAGCTGCAGTATTAAACACACGATCGGATCTGTGCTTTGTATAAGGTAAAAGAGCTGTCGCGGAGTGAAGTGCCGCTGGATTTTTATAAGTATGCCAACTTTCCTTGCAACCACCATTGGATTTAATGAACAGCTTAAAGTATGGGTTTGAGGAAATTTCAACTCCCAAGAGCCGAAATGGCGCCATAAGGTTATGGGTGCTATAGGTATACCGTTGCCTAACTCTTGACGCAAAAGAGGTTTGATGTTATATGTTTAGTAAACTACAGTAGAACTTGCAGAGAGTTGTTATTGTGTACCTCTTAAATGTTATACACAGTGCAAGTAAATAGTTATATTAAGGATATTAATATAATTACTACGGCGATACGTCTGAAGAGGATTTGGATAGAATACCTATTATCTAGTTAAACGAGAAAATGTTCGATGCAGTAAAACTGTAACTGAATGTTAGCGATGGTCCAAAAGTGCTTTGGGTTGACGATATCGTCAAAGTCGCGAGAATTACATCCCTCATTCAAGAGACACAATTAACTAGGATGTATAGCTTATACCCAGAGGTAGGTGATCCTGGGTTTAAATTTGATAGTGAATATATGTAGGTGCCAACTTACAAAATAGGAACATGCGACCCACAAAATCAAAATAATAACCGAAATAAACGTACGTTTGAACATAATGAAAAGCAATGCAACACTTAATGACATGCCATGTATGTAATACTTTATCCCACCATGATTATTTCAGTAAACACAGTGATAGGTATTTAAATTACTAGATTTTGATTCAGAGATATTACCAAAATAATATTTTAATGAATATAAGCCATAATTACCTAATAGATTTGAATGCTCCTTGTTATGTATAGACGATAGCACATCAAGCTACTAAAGTATGTCAGAGTTCTTTATTAGATTTTCAACTTTATCTCTAAAGCATTACGGCTCAAGGTTGATTGGAAATATTTTATAGTTTCGGTTAGCGTGACCTGCTGTCGTCCGTATATTATATAAATATTAGAACATATATAATATGTAAATTTTACAAAAGGTGACACAATGGGCTATCTTATCGTTAAGCGATCTTTCAAATACAACCTTATTTGTTTAGCCAACACTGTGTTCAGTGAACGCAAAAGATATAATCAAATAAATACTGTTTTAGCTTCATTGTTCGGAATAAAATGGTACGGAAATAGCTGTCAATCATTGAACTCAGGCTTGGTTTCGTAGATCGGAGTCCACAGCTGCATATTGGCCTCTCCCAGGTTGTATTGCAAAACTCCATCCTCCGCCTTCTGCATCCAGTCCGTCCCAGCCACCGTTAGGGTTAGCGCATACATACAACTTTTAGTCGAACAACTGTTTAGTTGAGTATCATATGTCTTAAGGAATATATTAGAACGCGCATAATATCAATTCGATAGTTGCACGACAAAAAAGTCAAAAAGCTATGTTTTAGCTAGCTAAGCTACGATTTTTTTTAATATGCTTTGCATTAGAAGCTGTCCTTTGCAATGACGCCAAGTTTCTCTGGCAGCTGCCTTGGCTTTGGACTTTATGAACCGCCTAAAGTTTAGATTTGAGCAAATGTTAACTCCCAAAAACTGAATGCGGTCGGAAGAACCGAACAATAAAGGTAAATGAAACACCCGATGCATGAGCTGAATATTTTTTATTCTGTTACAGCGATATAATTATGTTACTGTGATTTTTCAAAATTCACAAATACATCGAAAGAGCCTAGTAATTCACCGGTTAATCCTGCCTTCCAGCTTATTTCGAGTTTGCCTTTATCAAATGATACGGGAAAAGGGAAATTTCCACTAAATGTCATGTTTGCCACAGAAATAGGACCCTGTAAAAAAAGTTAAAAACATAAAAAGAAATTGAAATTCCTGTTAGAATTAACAGTGATATAAAAAAAATGAATTATGAAAATAATTAATTAAGCAATTTTATATTTACCGGAGGAAGTGGACAGTTCAAAAAACCGTGTCTTCGGAAAATAGGACCAACCCATTTGTCACGAAGGATCAAATCACACATCTTGTAATGAAATTCTATCAAGGTGGGGACGTACTGGTTGTATCTGCTATTGTATTCATATACGGCCACGTGGAACTAGTAAAAAAAAAAAAACAAAATAAAGATGAAAATCAAGTAAGCTAGTGTGTTTTCCCAGATAGCCGTTTTGACACAGTAAGCCATTTAGAAAACACTCTTCAGTTGTTCAATTGTACAGACGACATCACATCAAGCTACTAAAATCTGTCAGATTTCTTTATTAGATTTTCAACTTTATCTCTAAAGCATTAAATGTCAAGGTAGATTTAAGAGGAAATATTTAACAGTTTCGAATAGCTTGACCTGATGTCGTCCGTACAAGGATAGGGTAATAAAATCAAATTTGTTAACTCTTACATACTTGGAGTATCTTTAATAATGAGTGTTTTATTAAAAACTTATGATTACTTTATCTGAAAGTCTTACTGTTACGTTATTTCCTGCAAATGTTTTGCTAATCAGCTTCAAGTTGAACACATACTGCCCTCTTTTGTTTGATCTTCGAACGTTTATCGATACATTAGTGACGTATTCTTCATTCACATATTTTAACACTACACGTTCAGGAGTGATAGTGAGGCACTGTAAAAAATGTCAGTAATACTAAGATTATTTAGGATTTTAGTAAAGGTTTGGGATTGTGCTTACGAGTAGTAAACATTGTTGGATTGATTTTTGAGAGCAGTGGTGGCCTAGTAGGTATCGAACGTGATTAACAAGTTGTAGCATATAGGTTGGAACTCCATCAGGCGCTTTGCTTTATGTAAATTATTTCATCAGCACTACTCATAAGACGATGAATCAAAACATCGTGAAGAAACCACCATGTCCTAGAGGCAAAACATCAGTGACAACTATCAACCTGCACTGAGCCAGCATGGTACATAACGACACACTCCCTCTTACCCAGAGGAGGCCTATGTCCCAGGAGTGGGAAAACTTTTTTGCCGTGGCGCCTCTCTAGCCACTCCTCAAAGAGGGGACTTACCGCCGCTATTGTGGCGTGCCCAGCACTGGGTTGCGTCAATCGCACTCTCCATGTCCGCCGTACCGCGATTTCTCGCGGCAGCGGAGTTATCCCCACGTTTTGCCTCGTCTCGCCACTCCCACATGCCGGCGATGGCTTTGGCCTCCATATCCCATGGCGGAAATCCGGCAAGGAGGCTCGCCGCCTCAGCGAAGACCGTGTGGTATACACTGATCAGCTAAACGGCCATGACCCTCCGGGACGCGGTAAGACATCGGGCTGATCGCTTCCTTAGCGACTGCGCCCACACCGGGCAGCCTCGGGGCAGCATCGGCCCGTTCCAGTCTGGGTGCCAAACGACGGAAGCGCTCCTCGAAGTTCTACCGGCTGTCGAGGATGAGTCCCAGGTACTTCATAGTCGACCCGACGCCGATGTGACCCCTTCTACCGTTATGTGGGAACCCGACGGTGGTGGGTTCCAAGGACCATGAAAGTACATGGCCTCTGACTTGTGCAGGGCCCACTCGAGTCTCAATTGCTGGATCCTGTTGACGATTGTCGCAACCCCGAGGGCCCCTACGCCAGCCGCCGCCTGGTGCGACCATTGTGCCAGAACTACCGTGTGGTCAGCATAACAAGCTACGCTGACGTCGATAGGGAAGCCGGCGCGCAGCACCCAGTCGTACCCGATGTTCCACAGATGCCGTCCAGGACCGATTCCTGTGGATCACCGCACGACATTTCTCGCCGGTTCCACACTCCGTGGTGACCGGGGTAGATGTCGGCCCTGTCCTTCAGATAGGCCTCAACTGCTCGACAGAGATAGGTCGGCATCTGGTGTTACCAGTGTGGTACCGAGCTTAGAATAGTAGCAACCCATATCCTCCCGTGGGTGTAGTAAGGCGACTAAGGGAAGTCTTACAAGGGAAACGGGCAGCAGTGCTTCTCCTCTGTTTAATATCAAATTACTGCGATCCCTAACCCGCCTGCCAAGGGTGGGGTTTATGGTAATGCCCCCCAATGGTATGGAAGCCTTGGGGGAGGCCCTTGTCCAGCAGTGGACGCCTATTGGCGGCATTTCTTTCCAATAGAATACTGTACGACATCACAATATTAAAATAACTAAAGTTAACTAAGTGTTGTAGAACTAGGTGTCATGTTAAGTGTTTGTTTTTAAACTTTTGCCACTAAAACATGCAGAGAGTTGTTTACGTGTATCATTTTAAAGTTATTCACAAATTTAATTAAGTTACATTGCAAGTAAGTACTAAGTGCATGCTGTGGTCTTCTCTAATTAAAGGCGTACACGTAAAAGTGCCTTTTCTCTTACTGTAAATTTGCAATTTATATCTGCTTCTTTGATTGGATATATATATAAAAAGTGGTCTTGCTAAGGACACTATTATAAGTACTATGGCGAGCGCTTGAAGTGGAGTTGGATAGGATATCTAATTGGACCAGGAGATGATCGATCCCGTAGCGGTGACGCAAGATGTTGCACGTGCGTCAAACACGTGGCTCCTTCCCTGACCCGGGTAGGGCGGCAGTGGCGGGCTGGCACTAATAGTGATTGGTCCACCAATATGGGGTCGTTTTGTCAGTAAGTGTCTAATAGACTCCTCCCGCTCCTGCGCGGTGGACATCCAAGAGGATTCTCCACCTCGAGAAAAAAAAAGAGATGCTCGATGGATTAAAGTTGTGACGAATGATAGCTTCGACCCTAAAGTCCGTTGTGTTGATTATAACGTCAAAGTCCCGGGAAACTGCTGGATGAAACCCGATTGACTAGGCTATATGGCCTATACCGGGCCTATAGTTAGTGATTTTGAATTAAAATTAAGGTAGTGAATATACATATATACCAACTTACATAATAGGAATATACGCCCCACAAAATCAAAATAATAACCGAAACAAACGCACGTTCAAACATTGTGCCAAGCGACGAAATATTATAATGACATATATATGTAATACTTTGTACTATGATTATTATTTCAGTAAACGCATGTAATACTTGTGGTACAGGGCCAAATTAATATTTTAATGAAAAGAAGAAAGGCGGAATAATGCATAATTATCTAAATGAATAGAATGCTCTATATTATCTATACCAAATAAATTACAGAACATAAATATGTAAATTTTAGAAAAGGGTGACACAATGGGCGGTCTTATCACTCAAGCGATCTTTTAAAGACAACCTTATTCGCTTCGTGATTACTCTGTTCAGTGAACAAAAAAGATTCAATCTAACTAAAATAAATAATGTTTTAATTTTATTGTTCCGCTTAAAGTAGTACCGAAACTCAGGCTATCGAAGTCTCTCTCTGGAACTGGACATGAGCTGGGCGTCTCCCAGGCTACGATACCCTATCCGCTGCACCAGTCACCTTTATAACGTCGTCATCCGCAAAACTAGGAGGCGCTTTGAACATTACGCTTGTCAATAAGCTATTTCCATGTTAGGACTAAAATCAAATCATTTATTTCTTAGCAACCAAGGGTAAGTAATTGGTATATAATATTTACATAGAAGTTAGTTCGCCACATTCTGCTGTCACATAGGCATGCAAATCTATAAACAATTTTAAACAACAAATAGAAATATTATAATAAATTCATTTTATAAATGAATGTCAAATAATTTGAAACACAATAGCGATGTTTCCTAAATAATTGATTCTATTTAATCCGACATTCGGATTATAGAAAAATATTGGATACGTATATTTTATTTTATCAAATAGGCAAAAGGCATCAAAGATCAGGAGTGGTGACGTCACTGGTCGCTAAAAAGTGTAGCGCGCAGTGACGTCACACGAGTTTTCAACGCACTATGTCGTCATCATTTTTGTTTATATGAAAAATAAAAAATACGTGTCTAGTATTTTTTGGAAATCTTACTGACGGACTAATTAGTATTTTTTAGTCAACTACCCTATTATTTAAAAAGAAAAAATATCTCATAATCTACACTAATATTATAAAGAAGAAAACTTTGTTTGTTTGTTTGATTGTAATGAATGGGCCCAAAGACTACGGGACCATTTTAAAAAATTCTTTCACCATTCGAAAGCTACATTATCCACGAGTAATAGAGGCAAAAAAAAAAAATAGGATTCCGTAAAAATTTGGGTTTTTTGAACACAAGGTGAAAAAAATAAACCAGAAAAGTGATTTATTTTGCATATGCTGCCTAAACTATAAAATATAGAACCATAAAATGTTCAAATTAATTTTAGATCTTATAAATATCTGCAAAAAAGTCCGTGACACAATATTTTATATTTAAAAATCTTGATTTTTTTTTGGATTACATTTAAACGCATTTATTTTACTCGTGCTATTAATTTTTATCGAAAAAAATATTTCATCACTAAGAACAGTTTATTTAGATAATATTTAGTCTTTACGTGATACTACGTTATTCTTTTCTGATTAATTTCATTGCGGGGCCCTCTTGGGGTCTTCTCTCTCTGTTGTCACAGATCGTTTCTCCGGGACTCGTCGAGCTTCATTGCTCGGCGTTTTTCTAGCGGTCTCCACTGTTGATTCTGGCTTTCAGAAGTTGCAGTGGGTGGGAAAATGTGTGGCGGGTTTTGTCAAAAAAAAAAAAAAAAAATTGGTCTGTGAATGATTATAATTGAACGTTTGGTTTTGAAGTTATAGGAAAATTAAAATTTAACCATTTTTTCTGCAGGGCCCGTTGCGGGAGTTTATATCTATGCCATCATGCGTGACGTTTAATATGTAATTTTAGTTCGTTTTTTTTTATATTTGGTTTTTAAAACTACACCTTCGCAAAAGCTCTTCTCAGAGCTAATCACCAGTTCTTTACAGGGCTAACCAACAGTAATTTTCAGTGCTAATCAACAGTTCCTTTCAGGGCTAAACAAGAGTTCTTTTCAAGGCTAAACAACAGCTGTTCTTTCAGGGCTAAACAACAACATACACACACAGCTAGCACGGAGCATACGGAGCACCCGGCTTGGATAGAACACCGCCGAGTCATTGTGGCGGCGATCGGTGGCAATCTCTCGCGTCCAACCCTGGTCCAGGCAATGGTCCGAAGCGAGAGTGCATGGCAAGCTGTCACCTGCTTCTGCGAAGTAGTGATGCTGGTAAAGGAGGAGGCGAAGCGCATGAGGGAGCGGGAATCCCGGCGCTCTCACTCCTCAAGCCGCCGCAGGAGATGCCCTGGTCTGGAAACAACATTGGACTCCCGGCCACCGTATATACAGTCTTGCAGGCGGCGAGCGATGCAGCTAGCCTCCCGGTAATAACCAGGCCCAGTTCGACGGCGCGTTGTGTTTCACGCGCGCCTTGAAGAGATGTCAGCACACCGTGACGGGGTCCACGAGAGCCGATGCCTCTTGGGCCATAGTCGCGGGTTGGTATAAAAATTAAACTGTAGCCCTGGCCGTCGCATAGTGAAGAGCGCCGCCTTAGTATGGCTCGACTTCGTGCTTCTCATTCACAAGAGCAAAGGAAGGCAGCCCGTGAAACGGCTCAGTTGGCAATGCGAAATCGTCGAGCAAACCTCAGAGACCAACAGCTAGATAATTTACGAAGCACAAGAAAAAAATCATCAAATACTGATTTGAATCGGGTAGCGTTTCAATACGATTGCAATACTAAGTACTGCTTGAATACTAGCGTTCCCATTGAGCCAATGGACGTTGTGTGTGAGTATTTAAGTCCATTAAAGTTCCCGGAGAACCACCAGGATTGTGCTGGCAAATAAATAATTGGGTATTTGACTAAAAAAAACTAATTAGTACGTCAGTCAGATTTCCAAAAAATACTAGACACGTATTTTTCTTTTTTCATATAAATAAAAAATTAAGACGACACAGTGAGCTGAAAACTCGTGTGACGTCTCTAGACGATACACTTTTTAGCGACCAATGACATCACCAGCCACCACTCCTGATCTTTGATGTCTTTTATATTTGTCAATTTTTATTGTTTTGATGAAGCAAAAAATACGTGTCTAGTATTTTTCGGAAATCTGACTGACAGACTAATTAGTTTTTTTTAGTCAAATATCCTATTCTAATTTAAAAAGTAAAAATTTGTGATCGTGTGATATTGCTTTTAAGGCGAAACAAAGTTTTATGGGTCAGCTAGTATTCATTAGAATAATGTCACTGGATTATATAATAACTAGCTGCGCCTTACAGTTCTCGACTTCTTGGTGTGGTGGTCTGCTGGTGGTGCCTGATGGTAAACAGTGTTGCAATCGTTGATGATGAAGCGCCCTAGTTTATTAAGAGTTATTCACGCTTTGAAGACACTAAAATTGTAGTCAGACGGAAATACTGCCGCTGGCAAATTGTTCCACTCTCTCGATGAACGCGGTATGAAAGACGAGGCGAAATACTTCGTCCGGATCTGAGTGATGTCAATAACGTAAGGGTATGACAGTCTGTTCTATGATGGAACAGAAATGGAGTAATTAAATTCACACTCTTCAAAAAGCATCCTATGGAACAGTGACTGCTGGCTACTTTACGTCTGTACTTAAGGCTTTGGAGACCGTTTTTACCAAACCTGGGTCAACAATAATTAGCACCTTCACATGTCTCTCCGCCGAATTCAAAGTTAACTGTTGATATTTCGCATCACCAGCCCAAATGTGGTGAAGCTCTCCTTTGCAATGCACGCCAAGTTTCCCTGGCAGTTGCCATGGCTTTGGACTTAATGAACCACCTAAAGTTTATATTCGGGGAAATCTTAACTACCAAAAAGTGGATGCGGTCGGAAGAACCGAAGAACAAAGGTTTCAGCAAATAAAATATCCCGGGCATGAACTGAATATTTTTTATTTTGTTACAGTGGCATAATTAAATTATTGTGATTTTTCAAAATTTACAAAAACATCAAAGGAGCCTATTAATTCATCGGTTGATCCTACCTTCCAGGTTATATCGAGTTTGCCTTTATCAAACGATACGGGAAAAGGGAAGTTTCCACTAAATGTCATATTTGCCACAGCAATAGGCCCCTGTAAGAAAAGTTAAAAATATTAAAAAAAAAAAATTAATTGATGTTAAAATTGACGGAAAGATGAAAACTTTAGAACTTTCATCATCATTATCATCATTTCAGCCGAAAGATGTCCACTGCTGGACATAGGCCTCCCCCGAGGTTCTCCACGGCAACCGGTTCTGCGCCTCCCGCATCCAGCGGTTTCCCGCGACCTTCACCAGGTCGTCGGTCCATCTTGTCAGGGACCTACCCACGATACGACTTCCGGTGCATGGTCGCCACTCGAGAACCCGTCGGCCCCATCTGCCACTTTAGTGTTGCAATTCTTCGGGCTATGTCGGTTACTCTCGTTCTTCTGCGGATCTAGTCATTCCTGATTCGATCGCGCAGTGAAACCCCAAGCATAGCCCTCTCCATTGCCCTTTGAGTGACTTTGAGCCTACTTATAAGGCCCATTGATAGCGACCACGTATCAATTTTATAAGTTCCATTAGAAATTTAAATAATAATAATTAAGCAATTTTATATTTACCGGAAGAAGAGGACAGTCTGATAAACCGTGATTTCGGAAAATAGGACCAACCCATTTGTCGCGAAGGATCAAATCACAAAACTTGTAATGAAATTCTATCAAGGTACGAACGTACTGGTTGTATCTGCTATTGTGTTCAAATACGGTCACGTGGAACTAGTAAAAAAAAAAAACAAAATTATGATGAGAAACATATGAAGGAATAACTATCGACGAATGACGTTTCCTAGATAGCCTTTTGACACAGTAAGGACACAGAAAATTTCGATGGCTCCTCAGAATAAACGTGTCAGTCTAAAACGACAACTTTTCAGGAAAAAGTAAAAACGATTAAACTTGAATCACGGTTGTTTGGTAGCATAGAGGGTTAAACAAATTATAGCAAATTAAAGATAAAAAAATATATTTATTATACGTTAATTTATTAATTATACATTAGATATATAGATATATTTCAATTTATACGGATTTCCGACTATATAAGAAAAACCAGTTTATTTTTTTATTCTTGCGAATTTCTATGAATAGATCACAGTAAACTTTCATTATACGGTTATTCGTGTAAAATGTCAACAAATAGAACTAATAATATTATATTACGCTATTATTCGACAGCAATAAAGTTTCTTTAGGTGACAAGCATAAGCACGGTTATTTACAGAAACTTACTGTATTGATTGATAATTATTTTAAAAATAAAATGCATTTATATGTTCATCGATCGATTCTCATCTATGTAATATACTTTTATTATTCCATGTTATAATAATGTAATCTGCATTAATTATGTGAAAGGTTGAAATTAAACGAAAAAGGTAAAAAAATAAGAATGGTAGGCCATAACATCGGCCGCCGGCAGAAGTTACCACCCACCAGACAAAGCCTTGCCGCCAAGCGATTCGTCGTATTCCGGCATAATGTCTGGTGAAGGAGGACGGGTCTGAGCAGTTGTGCTGCGATGTGTGCCGGGTATGATGCGCCAAATGTTGTTGTGTTGGTAGTTTGGTCGTGGAGGGTCTTCGGATCAGTCTCCCTTTGGCGCAGCATCGTTGGTCGTGTTGTTGGGTTTAACATTGTATCACCTCGCTCAACTGCCGTCTTCCTTCCTATTCGGTCAGTTTTTCTAAGTGAATAGGCTCTTAATAAACTAGCGCGCTTCACCATCAACGATCGCATCACTGCTTACCATCAGGCGGGATTGCGGTCAAGCGCTAGTTTATAATAATTAAAAAAAAAAATCAAGTAACTATACAGTATGTTAAGAAAACCCTGTCCGACCCATAAGGATAATAAAGGTTAGGTAAACACATGACCAAATATAATATAAAATTTTACGTAATCATCATAGTACCAATACAAATGAATTTTCAAATAATCTTTTTTTTCCCGCGAATTAATTACAACTTCCCCGAAATTTGGTAATTTTTAAAAAAGTGACAACACCGGTATTATTATGAGCGAATAGCGATGCGACCACGTGCCGCATGCCCTGCCGCCCGCCGCCCGCGGAAGGGTGCTTAACGCAGATTTATTAAGTTACCTCTTTTTGCGAAATAATATTTATTTTTTTAGGGGGTATTTCTTTTTTAAGTTTAGCCCGGTTTTGTATGCATTATTATAATCAGTTATCGATACCTAACAACACCTTCACGGGTCGGACAGGGTTTTCTTAACATACTGTATACTTGTAGGTAAAAACACTAATTAGTTATCATAATTTGAACAACTTAAATCGCTTTCATGATTAGGATATAGTTACGTATTAGCTTGAATGGTAAAAAAAAAGAAAACTAAATCATATCGTAATTAGAAATACTTAATCTTCCTCGTCACTATTTGTTGGTAATGGACTTGTATGGCTCCTGAATCACACAAACTTATAGGTAATATGTTTGATGATACTCTGCTTGATCGCCTGGGAAATGAAATGCAGAGTAGCCGTGTCATCGCTCACCAGTCGCAAAGCGCGGTGATACCACCGCAACCAATAACCTACCCTGACGAGGGGAATAATGATAGCGCTACAAATGTAAGTACCCAATGCAATGAGGAATTAAGGAATGCTTTGGAGGCTGCTGCTGAAACTTGCTTTCAAATACAACCTTGTGGAATCGGAGGTGCCGTACTATAGGTATATACCCAACCTAGTTCTCGAAAATGGCCATATCACATTGTACTGGTATCGATCCATCATCACTGACAGGACTATTGTTGCCAATTAGCCTGTTATAGTCAAAATTACGTAATCATGCGCGTAGAATCGCAACAAGACAGATCATTGCTTTCGGATGCATTGCACCCCCCGCGTCCCTTTCTCACGTTATGTACAATTGCATGGAATGTGTATTTCGATCGTTGAAATATGTATTTAGTTTAATTGCTGTTACTATGCATAAACTTCAACTATTAAGACCAAAACACTTTGATTTAAACACTTAATGCTATAAGCAATCCGATTAAATAAATACCGTAGGAGTCAATGCAATACTTTTATTAAAAATAAAAATTGTATGCTTTATTACACAAATAAACGCGTAAGCAGCCATTATACAAACTCGAAGATGTGCACAAGTCCTTTCAAAAGTTTGCTTGTTTAAACACGTTTATTCGAATGAACTCAGGGACCCAAAAAGCGTTTAACAATAGCATATACTTTTATACTTGTGATATAATTCCATTATTTGTTCCTAGAATAAAGAAATCAAAAATGATATAATAGGCGTATTTTGAGTCAAAAAATTATAAAAAAAATTAGAAGGTGCTGCATAGGTCATCATCATTTCAGCCGAAAGACGTCCACTGCTGGACATAGGCCTCCCCCAAGGTTCTCCACGACGACCGGTCCTGCGCCTCCCGCATCCAGCGGTTTCCCGCGACCTTCACCAGGTCGTCGGTCCACCTTGTCGGGGGCCTACCCACGCTACGTCTTCCGGTGCGTGGTCGCCACTCGAGAACCCGTCGGCCCCATCGGGCATCGGTCCTACGGGTAATGTGTCCAGCCCATTGCCACTTCAGTGTTGCAATTCTTCGGGCTATGTCGGTTACTCTCGTTCTTCTGCGGATCTCCTCATTCCTGATTCGATCGCGCAGTGAAACCCCAAGCATAGCCCTCTCCATTGCCCTTTGAGCGACTTTGAGCCTTCTTATAAGGCCCATTGTTACCGACCACGTCTCAATTCCATAAGTCATCACTGGCAACACACACTGGTCGAAGACTTTTGTCTTGAGACACTGCGGTATTTCGGACGAGAAGATTCTACGTAGCTTCCCGAAAGCAGCCCAGCCGAGTTGGATTCGACGATTGACCTCTTTCTCAAAGTTTTAACCTTCCTAACTGGATAGTTTGTCCCAGGTACACGTAGCTGTCAACAACTTCGAGAACAGAGTCTCCAATCTTTATGGGAGTCGGTACAACATGGGCATTAGACATGACTTTCGTCTTGCCCATGTTCATTTTAAGACCGACTCGCTTGGAGGCCCTACTGAGGTCTTCGAGCATTGTACTCAGGTCCTCCGCGGTCTCAGCCATGACTACGATATCATCAGCAAACCGAAGGTGTGTCATGTACTCGCCATTGATGTTGATGCCCAGTCCTTTCCAGTCCAGAACCTTGAAGACATCCTCCAATGCAGCGGTGAACAGTTTCGGGGAGATAACATCTCCCTGTCTGACACCACGCTGCAGAGGTATTGGTTTCGAGGTCTGGTCCTGTATTCGGACTGACATGGTGGCGTTTTCGTACAAACCCTTCAGCGCTTCAATATATCGATAGTCTACTTGGCACCGCTGGAGAGACTGCAGTACAGCCCAGGTCTCGATCGAATCAAAGGCTTTTTCGTAGTCCACAAACGCCAAGCAAAGGGGTAGGTTATACTCCTCGGCCTTCTGTATAACCTGCCGCAGCGTATGTATGTGGTCTACTGTGCTGTAGCCTTTTCGGAAACCGGCTTGTTCGGGCGGCTGGAAGTCGTCAAACCTGCAGGCGAGACGATTTGTGAGGACTCTTGAAAACAACTTATAGACATGACTCAGAAGTGAGATGGGTCTGTAGTTTTTCAAAAGGGTGTTATCACCCTTTTTGAAAAAGAGTACCACCACACTTCTGTGCCATGCCTGTGGCGTTTTTCCCTTATCTATGACGGAATTAAATAACTTCTGAAGGGCCATAAGGATCGGTTCACCACCCGCCTTCAGTAGCTCTGCCGTTATTCCGTCATCGCCTGGCGCCTTGTTGTTTTTAAGCTGTTTCAGAGCCAATCGAATCTCCTGCAGGCTGACGTCCGGGATATCTTCAGTGTAGTGTCGGGTTAATCTTGCTCTAGGGTCTTCAGCAAGATTTAATGCGGGTCTTGTCGTTGAAGTGTAGAGCTGTCCATAGAAATTCTCGACTTCCCTCAAAAGCTCGGGCCTGGACGTTAAGATCTTGCCGTCGTCAGTCTTCAGCTTGCTTAGCCGGCTATGCCCAATAGTCAGATCTCTAGCGAAAACTTTAGAGCCTCTGTTTCGCTCTATAGCCTCCGTTATACGCTCGGTATTATACCGACGTAGGTCGCGCTTCAGAGACTTTGAGATCTGCTTATTGAGCTGCCGGTATCTGCAAGCATCACTTGACGAACGCAAAATCATCTCACGTCTGTCCTCCATGAGCTCGAGAGTGTAGTCCGAGAGCTTTTTAGTTCTATTTGTACGGCGGGTCCTAAAATACTTAGTCCCGACCGTACGGACAGCTTCTACAAACCCGTCATTATATTCGTCCACGTCGCCACTTAGGCATTCGAAGCGATTTTGGAGCTCGAGCTGGAAACCCTCGGAGTCGTGGATCTGAATGGGTGCTGGCCGGAGCGTGGACTTCATCAGGCGAGATCTTTCGGACACTATGTTCAGATTCAATGTGCCTCTGACCATACGGTGATCGCTGCCGCATTTGAGCGAGTTGATCACTGAGACATCATTGAATATGTGCCTTTTTGTCGTCAAAATGAAGTCTATCTCATTCTTAGTGACCCCGTCGGGACTGATCCAAGTCCACTTTCGCATAGGTCAAAGACGCGAAATAATTGTATAAGAGCTCTTGACGTTTATTCTGTGGGGCCGTCGATTTAACTTAAACAAAAACATTTTTCTGATAAGTACACGCTATTTAGAAAACACTCTTCAATTGTTCAAATATACACACGACACCACATCAAGCTGCTACAATCTGTCAGATTAGTTTATTAGATTTTCAACTTTATTTTTAAATCGTTAAGGCTCATGGTTGATTGGGAATATTTGACAGTTTCGGGTAGCTTGACCTGTTGTCGTACATGGGAAGGGTAATAAAATCAAGATTTTTGACTCTTTCATACATGGAGTGTCTTTAATATTGAGTGTTTTATTATATTAAAAACTTGTAATTATTTTTATCAGAAAGTATTACCGTTACGTTATTTCCTAATAATGTTTTGTTAATCAGCTTCAAGTTGAACACATACTGCCCTCTTTTGTTTGATCTTCGAACGTTCATCGATACATTAGTGACGTATTTTTCATTCACATTTTTTAATACTACACGTTCAGGTATGACAATGAGGCACTGTAAAAAAATATCAGTAATATTAAGATTATTTAGGATTTTAGTAAAGGTTTGGGATTCTATTTCCGAGTAGTAGCGTAAAAAATGTGTGTCGAAGGCATTTCCCTCCAACAGATTACTGTATTACATGACACTATTAAAATAGCTACAGCGAACTAAGCTGTCTGGCTCTAAATCATGAATTTTCCTAACGGCGAATGCTGCAGAACTAAGTGTGTTGTTAAGTGTTTGTTTTTAAACCATTGACTGAGGTAGATTTTCGTCAGTAAAACTTGCAGAGAGTTGTTTACGTGTATCTCTTAAAAGTTATTCATAGATTGAATTAAGTCACAGTAGTAAGTAGTAAGTGCATGCTGTGGTCTCCTCTAATTAAAGGAGCACACGTAAAAGTGCCTTTTCACTTATTAAATATAAATTAGCAATGTGTACCTGAATCCTTTGCTGGATAAATAAATAAATAAAAAGTAGTTTTGTTAAGGACATAAATATAAATACTACGGCGAACGCCTGAAGCGGAGTTGGACAGGATATCTAGTTAGACCAGGAGATGATCGGTCCCGTGGTGGCGACGGGAGCTGTTCCACGTGCGTCAAACACGCTCCTACCCTGACCTGAGTGGGACCGCAGTGGCGGGCTGGCGCCTATATAGGTTGGCCCGTTCGTTCCATAGACCCCCGGCCTAGGTATGAGATGAAACATCGGGGCGGTGTTCAGTCAGTAAGAGTCTGACAGACTCCTCCACCCGCCCCTGTGCGGTGGACATCCATGAGGATTTTCCACCTCGAAAAAAAAAGGAGATGCTCGATGGATTAAAGTTGAGACGAATGATAGCTTTGACCCTAAAGTCCGTTGTGTTGATGATACCGTCAAAGTCCCGGGAAACTCCTTGATGGAACCCAATTAACTAGAATATACCGGGCCTATAGTTAGTGATTTTGAGTTAAAATTAAGATAGTGAATATACATATGTACCAACTTACATAATAGGAATAGGCGCTCCATAAAATCAAAATAATAACCGAAACAAACGCACGTTCGAACATTATGCCAAACGACGAAATATATAATGACATACATATATATGCAATACTTCGTATTATCATTATTATTTCTGTAAACGCATGTAATACTTGTAGGACACGCCTTAAATAATATTTTAATGAAAAAAAAAACCGGACTAATGCATAATTACCTAAAAGAACAGAATGCTCTATATTATTTACACCAAGTAAATTACAGAACACAAATATTATACAAAGGGTGACACAATGGGCGGTTTTATCGCTCAAGCGATCTTTTAAAGACAACCTTATTCGTTTCGTGATTACTCTGTTCAGTGAACAAAAAAGATTCAATTTAACAGATACTGTTTTAGTTTTATTGTTCCGCTTAAAATGGTACCGAAGTAGCCGTCAGTCAATGAACTCAGGCCATCGGAGTCAATCTCTGGAGCTGGACATGGACTGGGCCTCTCCGAGGCTGCGTTACCCTATCCGCCTGAACCAGTCACCTTTCCCCAAAACTAGGGGGCGCTTTGAATACTACGCATATCAATAAGCTATTTCTATTTGAAGACTAAAAACAAATCATTTATTTCTTAGCAACCACGGGTGAGTAATTAGTATAATATATATTATAATGTTTACATAGAGCTTAGTTCGCCATATTTTGCTGTCATATTGTATATGCATGCCTATGTGAAATAACAATTAGAAAAATTATAGTAATTCCACTTTATACATTAATGTCAAATCGTAAAATACTGTTAAAGTGAAAGTACTGGGTTACTCTCGTTCTCCTGCGGATCTTCTCATTTCTGATTTGATGACGCAGTGAAACCCCGATCTGTCTTTCTAATTTTCCTGAATTTTGATAAGTTTTTGACAATTGTTTGTCGCCGACTGGTAGTCGTGGTGGCTTAGTGGTTAAAACACTAGCCTCTCAAGTATGAGTGTGCGGGTTCGATTCCAGGTCAGGCAAGTACCAATGTAACTTTT
The DNA here is from genome assembly GCA_037179545.1 of Sesamia inferens. Taxonomy (NCBI): domain Eukaryota; kingdom Metazoa; phylum Arthropoda; class Insecta; order Lepidoptera; family Noctuidae; genus Sesamia; species Sesamia inferens. The sequence goes on along the minus strand of CM073929.1, from coordinate 6,931,572 downwards.
CTAATTTATATGTACTTTCTAAGTGTATCTTGGACACCGATGACTTACTTAAAAGGTGAAAGAAAACATCTCGAGGAAACCTGGAATTTAAGTCTGAAATCGCCAACCCGCAGTATATGTACACACTGCATGAGAGAAAACCACACGCACTGTATGAGAGGAGACCTGTGCCCAGCAGTGGGACTATAAAAGGTTCATGATGATATGAGACTGCGACTAGATTTTATAGGTTTCTAATTTCGAGAATTGGGTTCTATCCTAAAAAATAATTTAAGGTCCATCAGATAGATTTATAAAAAATATTGAGCACATATTTTTTATTTTTTCTTTCATTCAAATACTTAGGAAGATATATTGATTTGAAATGTCGCATGACGTCACGCCGTGGTACAAAATATACCACGGCGTGACGTAATTAGCCCCCACTCCGTAACTTTTAATACACTATATCTCAGTGGTTTTTGGTAATTTCGACAAAATAAAAAATACGGGTCTTAATTTCTTTTATTATCTATAAGACGGACTAATTATTTTTTTGATTTTCATACCTTGGATACCTGAATGATTTCTGCTGCGAGCAAAAAAAAAAAACATTAAAATACATAGGTACATGTCAAAAATAGAAAATTTCTGAACTATTCTTTATTTATATATTTTATTTTATTTTACTGTTTACATATGTACATATAAGCAGACAAGAAAAACAGAAAATGTATAAAGGTGATGCTGGCGGTGGTAGTGGTGATTCTTCTTCGCAGTCAATCATTTAGAATTTTTCAATACAGTAGAAACTCGATTAACCGGACTAATTGTTGTCGTTAGGCATCCGGATAATCGAAAATCCGGATAATCGAATGTATGAAGAAAAGCGGGCTTTATGTATACATAATAATACATATGTAGTACATATGTACAATAGTGTTATTCAAAAACAACAAATACATATTAACGAAAATCAATGTTTATTAAGAAAGTGTTAAAAGATATAAAGCGTCTTCTAAAAGTTCATTTTTCGGTTTCTTCATCATTTTTCTATGTTTACTCTCGTCTTCACTATCTAATTTGCAGGTGTACAACAAAATTGAATCAGTATTCTTCTTAATGTCACTTATCGTGGATGTACCTACACCATACTTATCAGCTAACTTACGACCAGTTTCTCCTTTTTTTAATGAATCAATAATATTTATTTTGTCTTTAAGCGATAGAACCACTCTCTTACGCTTTGACATTTTTGACACGTGACACGTGTGTCCGAGCCCAGTAACAATTGCTAACTAAAACAATAAGTAACTAAATTACTAAACGCGTGGGGAGCGCACTCTGCGGGGCGCGGGGTGCGCGGGTGGGACTAATGCCAGTTCTGACACGTTCATGCTTGCATAAATTCGACTTGGAGGTATTTCGTATATTGGTCGTGGTTGGTAGTCCGGATAATCGCGAATCCGTATAACTGAGGGCCGGATAATCGAGTTTCTACTGTAAGTTGTTTTGAATCTCTTCACCGCTCAATTTAATTTTGACCGAAGAAAGCACGCAACCACAAACGCAGGGAGCATTTAGCAAACCTTGATATTAATTAAATTGCGAGAACTCTTCATCAAGAGGCCAAATTAAATCACGTTAAAACAATGAAAATACGCCTGATTTGAATAACACAACTGAACGAGGAAATTAAGACACCACGTAATAAAATATTATTTTGGTTGGTATTGCTAATTAAATTTTTAGTAGATCAATCTCCGTTTACTGGCAAAAATCAGATAAATGATTATATATAATTTCAATAACAATTTAATGTCAATCTCCTCCTTATTTCTTCTTTCCTTCCTTATTATCTTTACTTATTTCTTGTACAATCTATATGATTCCATTGACATTGGTGTGGGTTATATGTTTGTCATGGTCGTGGTCGCCTAGTGGTAAAAACATCAGCCTCTCAAGTATGAGTGCGCGGGTTCGATTCCAGGTCAGGCAAGTACCAATGTAACTTTTCTAAATGTACTTTCTAAGTATATCGTGGACACCAATGACTGAAGGTGAAGGAAAACATCTTGAGGAAACCTGGACTTAAAGTCTGAAATCGCCAACCCGCATTGAGCAAGCGTGGTGATTACGCTCAATCCTTCTCTGTATGAGAGGAGACCTGTGCCCAGCAGTGGGACGATAAAAAGGTTGATGATGATGATGATGATGATATGTTTGTTTACTATGTATTATACCTTAGTCGGCTATTAATATTGCAGCATATGACTGTTTTGTGTCCCAAATAAATAAAATAAAATAAATAAATAAACCTCATAATATTGACATTAAATTGTAATTGAAATTCCAAACTAACAGTTTAACAATTACCTTGTACCATTATTATACTGTTACTTGTAGTACTACTGTCATATTCTAATAAGCTTCAACGAGGCAATAGGAATAGGAATCAATATCAAATGATATTTATTTTGATAGGTCATACCCGCTGTATGTCGCAAGAGATTTGTGCGAACGCGAACATAGCCATTGATTAAATCTTGAAATCAGAAACCGGCGATGCTGTACCCAGGAGATGGCGATACGAATTGAATACCTAGGTACTTATAGGATTGGGCTCAGACTGCTTAAGCCAGAGAAAAATGGAAAAAAGTAAACAGACATGCGTTCCACGGTGGGACATAATAGGCTCCTTATAATTGAAATAAACGATTGTATTAATAACTTTGTTTTTATCTCAATACAGTTCGAAATACAAATACTGACTTAAAGGTTTAGTTTGGAACTAAAATTAGATTTCGTTTAAGGCTTTCTTTTTTTTTTTAAAAAATTTATAAACCAGCGCTTGACCGCAATCCCGCCTGATGGTAAGCAGTGACGCAATCGTTGATGGTAAAGCGCACTAGTTTATTAAGAGCCTATTCACTCTAGCCTTGAAGACACTCAAATTGTAGTCCGACGGAAACACCGCCGCCGGCAGATTGTTCTAGTCCCTCGATGTACGCGGTATAAAGGAGGAGGCGAAATGCTTCGTCCGGATCGTAGAGGTGTTAACAACATAAGGGTGGAAACTCGCCGTACGACGGGTCGTCCGATGGTGGAACGGAGATGGGGGAATTAAATCGTGCAATTCCCTCGCACACTCCCCAAAATGTATCCTATAGAACACCGAAAGGCTGGCTACACTACGCCTGTGCTCTAGGCTTTGGAGACCAACTCGAGTTAAATCAGGGTCACCAATCAGCCTCTTCGCACGCCTCTCCACTGAATCCAAAGTGGCCAGGTGACACTTTGCAGTACCAGCCCAAATGTGGCTGCAGTACTCCACACACGAACGGACCTGTGCTTTGTACAACATTAGAAGCTGCCCTGGTGTGAAGTACTGCCGGACCTTTGCGATAACGCCAAGTTTTCTGGCAGCCACCTTGGCCTTGGACTCAATGAACCGCCCAAAGTTTAGAGTTTTAGTTTCTTTTTTATTTAATTCTATTCTTATTTGCAGCTACCTTGTTATAATCTGCCTGCATCTCAGATCATCACTTTACGTTATTTTCTGTAGATCTCGAGTAAGGACAGGCCAGAACCTTTTGGGTTCTCCAACTGGAGTACACGTTACCTGCTCAGCAAGCTACTGGCTACCTAATTAAAAAGATCCAAATAGAAAGAAGTCTGACAATCGACATTATAGAGCCTAAGACAATTATTCAAATATTTTATGGTTTTTATGCTCAAACTAAGTTACAATACTAAATTATAATATTTTGAGCTTAAATCTAGTATTTTAAATTAACATAAAAACGTAGTCTTGCAAAGGTATTTATGGTCTATTTATTTAACAACAAAAGGTAATTCGAGCCAATACGAATTCTAAACTTAATAAACTAGTGTGCTTTACCATCAACGATTGCGTCACTGCTTACCATCAGGCAGGATTGCGGTCAAGCGCTGGTTTATAACTACTTTAATAAAAAAAAAAAAAAAAAAAAAGAAGTTAAGGAATATACCGCAGGTGACGCCCTGGTCGGGAGACAATATCGAACCGGCCGCTATAGGCGCGGGCCTGCGGACGGTGAGCCGGCGGTGAGAGATCGCCGCCTGATAAGGACCAGGCCCGAGTCGACGGCGCGTTTTGTTTCACGCGCGCCTTAAACTGATGTCAGCACATCGTGACGGAGTCCACGAAGACTGACGCCTCTTGGGTCAGGGTTGCGGTTTGGTTAAAAAAGAAACCGTGGCCCTGGCTGTCGCACAGGCAAGTGAAAAAACACGGGTGGATTTTAGTCAGTAAAAGTCTGACACGCATTTTCGTTTCGCCCACATCAGGAAAGATCATTTGATGATTTCACATCTTAAACAAAAAAAAAAGGAATATAAGGTTAATAGAGACACTGAATTGCTGCCTGATGGTAATTTGCATTGTAGAGCTTGTTGTATACACTACTTGATAACCAAGTTCGAAAAACCGCTTCTATCTAAGTAAGACAAAACAGGAAAATGAAAAGAACTTTGACCAATCAATTGAATAGCAAAAGTAACTTGACCCTAGTTATTCACCACATAAATAGTTGTTTTTAAAGCGTTTAGTAAACTCGTAATTGTGATTTCATTTAGAAATTATACCTACTTAAAATCTCTGTCCGACGTGCGATAGAAAAATGTCCCAAATGAAGAATATCGATTATACAAAAGACGTAACATAATCTGTTTATTCAAAATTTTGAATGAATCCAACAAAAATTTCTTGATAAATCGAAGTTTCAAAAACGAGGTTGAATTTACAATATTTGGCGCTCTACACTAAAAAACTCTAGCATATGTCGACAACATTTTGCCGGCGGGCTAGGTTGGCGGCTTCAGTCATTGCAAGTCGTAAAACTTTGCGCGCGGCATGTCAGCGGCTCGACATCAGAAACTTATTTGGCAGTTAAAATACTAGCATGTCACTACAGCTTTATTTCGCCGGGCAACTGAGCGCTTGCGTACGCTAGCCGCCAACAAGCGGCCGACATGTCGGCGGGCATCACGAGCGGGCGAAGGTTGGCGACATGCTTTTTCCAACATAAGCCGCCGGGCGCCGCAGCCGGGTTGTGGCCCCGGCGCCACAACCTTTGGTGTGTAGAGCGCTTTACAATTGATTTAAATTTAGCATTTGCTAATTTTGCACTCTACGCTAAACTATCAAGAACAAAAATGACGCTATTGCGTAAAAAATGTCAACACGAGAAGGCTAATTACGAAATACAAACAGGTGGCAAAAACGAATACACACAAACTAAAGACAGCATGACATATTCATTTTTGCCACCGACTTCCGAAATTAGTTATTTTTCACTTTGTAGTGTGTTTTTGGAAGTCGGTTGTTTTTTTTTTTTTTGTAAAAAGGTTTTATTTTACACTTTTTAGTTGTGAAAAGTACTTACTGTTCAGCTTTATCTGGTCAGACTAGATGCTGCTACTAACTTAGTTGGTAATAGGCTAGCAAGCAAACACCGCAATTTTGTTTACTTAAATATTTACCCGTAATTGGGTTTAAATATCAAGCTACTGAAACGATTTTTATAGTATTCTTCTGGGACTTGACTGACGGTATGTATGAGCATTACTAGAGATGAGACGATTGCGCAACCTACATTCAGTCTCTTGATTTTGTTTTATTATCTCATCAGTAAGATGAGTAGGTAGTGGTTGTCCTACGATAAACCTCAATGCTTTACAGCATTGAGGAATTCCCTCGATTATAGCCCTTTTTTTAAACGTTGCCCCACACTAGGTATTTCTCCTGTATCGAGTGTGCGTTTACAAACATATAAACTCACATACAAAAACAGTCAGACCCGGAACAAGTCCTTGTAGGTCATACAAATATTTGTTCCATGCGAGAATCGAACCCGCGACACACAGCGCAGCAGTGAATAGCTTAACCACTACGCTAACCGTGCAGTCTTTATCATCAGATCTGCTGCAGACTTTCATTATAATCGATATGGGTGCAAAATTCTTGTCAATATAAATGAGTCCAAATAATAGGTAGCTCCTGTAAATCGTTGAGGAGTTCCTTGCACTGTCCTTCGTCTTCATCATCAGCCCCCTAACGACAGACACAACCCATCTAGATGTAAAGTTCCTATCAATACAAATTATTCAATCACAAACACAAGGTAGCTTGGGTCAGGGTTGCGGGTTGGTTAAACAAGAAACCGCGGCCCTGGCCGTCGCACAGGTCAGTGAAGAAACACGGGTGGGTTTTAGTCAGCAAAAGTCTGACACACCCTTCCGCTCCGCCCAGAGCGGGAGAAGTCATTTGATGATTTCCCATCCCAACAAAAAAAAAAAACACAAGGTAGCTGTTGTAAATTGTTGAAGAGTTCCTTCGACTATCTCTCGGTTCCATCATCAGACTTTAATCTACTACTTAATCTACTCCAGACTTTAATTAATTGTAGCAAATTAAAAAAAAAATACACCAGTCGCCCCTACAAGTTTTGACAGTTCCACTTGATTTCTCTGGTCTTACACCATCAAACCGTGATGTCTTTATCATGAAACCACATTGGAAAGTTATCCGTGAACTAACATAAAAAAATACATGTATACTGTCGAATTGGATAATCTCCTTTTTGAAGTCGGTTAATAAAATATATTAGGTATCCACACTAACATTCCATAATTTCTTGTAAGGTAAATGTATTTCCACTTTATATTATCCTTGAATTGCCGTTAACAAAGGAAAGAAAAGGTGTCCAAATCGACGTCGGAAACTTTGAATGTCTTCATCAACCTTCGAATTTCTGCAAGTTCCTGTTATAAATAACTTTTCTGATCAATTTACTTGAATAATGTTGATGATTTGATTGTCTGAAACTGGAGGACAAAACTAAGTAGTATTTGAGAATATCATTCAGTATTTTCATGGGAAATCCATTCCTTGTCATTGTCATCTAGAAGATTGATCATTTGTTTTTATTTTTTATTTATTATAAAGTCTTCTGTTCGTAGACTTTTATAAAATAGCTAATCTATACTAATATATAAAGCTGAAGAGTTTGTTTGTTTGAACGCGCTAATCTCAGGAACTACTGGTCCGATTTTAAAAATTATTTTTGTTTTGGATAGCCCATTGACCCAGGAAGGCTTTAGGCTTTACATAACATCACGATGGGACCAATAGCATATAGAAAAACCATATTAAAACCTACGCGGATAAAAGCGCGCGGCGCACCTATGGCGTTATATAACCTTTCCAGAGCTGGAACACAGGCCTGTTCTTGGTGAGAGAGAAGGGGCGGTAATGTGGATTACTGTCCCCCATTACGCTTTGGTGGAAGTTACACGTCTTTGACTTTTTGCTCCTAGGACATGCCGGTTTCCTCACAATGTTTTCCGTCGCCGTTTTGAGAATAGTGGCAAATAACTGAGATACAATAAACTATAAGGAAAATACTCGACTCCGATCCGATGAAGCCAGCACTGATTTTCGGCGACAATTGGCGTGGACTTGATGACGTCGGTTGGTGTAGCACACACTTGGATAAAGATAAAATAAATACACCATACTACATACACCTCTGCCGTACCCTTTGGGGATTACAGTCGTGATTTTATGTATACATATCGTCCATTGTCCATGTGTCGACCTACATATATGTACAAAAAAATGGGATATTATTAATACCCAACTAACAACTTGACCCCTGTCATATAGAATGTCGTAGTTTAGGGTTGGGTTGGTACAGATATTCACATTCGCAAATGCGAAACATTCTCATCGATTCACACATCTAAATCAAAATCAAAAGTCAGTTATTCAAATTACCACTTTTTGAACGTCAATATTACATAAGACAGTCCCCCCAAAACACCCGCCCGTTGCCACTTCCTAGTGCCTTTGATGGAAGAAGTGTCGGAACAAACTCCCCAGGGGCACAGCTGTATGTTCATTTAAAAAATACATGACTTTATACGATATTAATGTATAGTAATGAATACAAGAAAACAACATTAAATGAAATTATTTACCCCATACCAGCTGGCCTCGCCAAAATCAGCAAAGCAAAAAATAAATAAATGAAAATATCATTAAAATGTAAATAATTAAAAACTTATTTCCTAAATAAAATCTCCAGATATAAAGAGCATCCGTATTCGCATATGCATCACGTTTATGCAGATTTTTGACAGATGTGAGATTTATAACTGACGGGTGGGGTACATGTAAAGTAAGTAGGCTGAACAACATTAACGCGTACGTGGGGCGTGTGTTTTTTTTCGTTATTAGCTATCATCGTTCCCTTTTCTTTATTCTGGATGGGAAATCGAGATCCCTGTAGCACACCGCAAGACATCTCTCGCCGGTTTCACACTCCTTGGTGACAGGGGTAGATGACGGCCCTATCCGTCAGATAGGCTTCGACCACTCGACAGAGATAGGTTGGCAACCGGTGATACCGAAAGCGGGACTCCAGGGTAGCGTGTTGAAGGCGTTGGCTATGTCTAGAGACACCGCCAAGACAACTCTACCCCAGGCCACAGCATCCCCTGTCGTGAGGACAAGCACGCGCGTGATGGCGTCCACCGTAGAGCGCCCCCTGCAAAAGCCAAACTGGCTCTCCGCCAAATCCGGCCCCTCGCATGAGTTGCCCGACGAGGCGGTCTACAACGACTCTTTCAAAGAGCTTGCCCACCTCGTCGAGCAGCACGATGGGCCGGTAAGCATACTGACTGTTAACGATAATACATCGAGCGCTCAGTTTCAGCAGCAAATAAATAAAATACGTGGAGTATATAAATAAAATACATACGTGAAGTGTATAACAATGTGATGTTATGTATACAGGAATAGCAGTTTAAAGAGATGTAGTATTGTCATCGTGGTAAGAATTTGAGTGACCTCAGTCATGTCCTGGACCAAAAATCCGATGACATGTGTGGATGTATGAGGAACAGGGAGTAAAGTTCACTCATCCTCCATAGAAAAGGGAGGATCCTCCGACCAGACGGGTGTTATGTCTAGTGGGTACTTGCCCAATGCTTGAAATTGGGAAGTTGTGTACATGCTAATTCAAAAACTCTGATTGCGAGATGTAGAATTCGTGTGACGTCAGTATGACGCGTTGTTCCATGTGGCGTTTGTAAGTACCGCTACACATATGACAACCACTTACCCGCAGTGAGAACACTACTATAACGTACTCTGCGTTTTCTATTTTTAAAAAATATTCATTTTTTCTTTTTCATTCTTGTTAGAAATCTATGCTCCTGTAATGAACTCTTTAGTCGTCGGAGCAAGCATACTTCATAGTAGATTTTTTTCCTTTCCATTATATTTATTCGTTGCAAAGTTTATTTTTATTTGTTATGCAATTTGATTAACTTTTTTTTATCTGTTGTGTGTTGAACGCTCACTATTTTGTATTCGCTACAGTAAAATGTTGAATTTATTATGTTAGTGCTATTGTTGGCAAAAAAAATATGTAACATTTTGCTCGCACGTGGGGTAGAATAAAGGATTACACTATTTATGTTTAGAAAAGCGCTTAAGAAATAGCAAAACTTAGGTGCTACAGCAATTTTGCTGTTCGTAGCCACATTAGAGAAATATATTGCAGTATGAACAGTTTCCCTTTAGTTTCTTGCTTACATTCTACTTCACTTTATGTATTTCTGTCTCATAATACAATCAATTGCGTAAAATACTGTTAATGTTGCTAAACCATTGCTCCATATGTTCAAATAATAAGTTTGCTTAACAATGTGAACAACATAATGAATGTTGTTCAATTGTCAAAATGAAACTCATTGCTACTGATAGTGAGTTACGCAATAATCCTGCTGGATCGAACGTAATGTCGCTTAGGATTAAATGAGATTTATTTGGCTGTTTCAACATTCTGGTTGAAGCTTTAAATTCACGATAATTGCAACCCCGAATCGCCCACTGTTGGGTGGCGAGGAATTTTTCATTTTTACCAGCCGTCATGGATTTTTAAATTTTATTTTAAGGTTTTTAAGGTAACATGTGATTTCGAAACGTGTCAAAGTAGTTTAAAACGTGTAGTACAATGATGCTGGGCCAGAGGGAGATTGATATAGAGACCCTAACTAACCTAACCCGACCAAACTCCCGACACCACAACATTTAGCGCATCGTACCCGCCACACATAGCAACACAACTCATTCAAGAAGATGATATTTTTTGGACAATAAAGAATTTGCGAATAATGATCCTAACTTTGTTAGCGGTGGAATTATCCGAAGCATATACAAATTCTACGAGAAATTGACGTTTTTCTACTTTTTCTGCTCGTCTTAGTTCATCTATTCTTTCCCTTTCAGATGCAAGGTAACTTTCATTGTTTCTTTGTATGCCTACATAGTTATGTGTAGCTATTTGTAATCGATATTCTCTTTGTGAGAGAGAATCAGACACGCGCGAGAAAGCGTGACGCTCTCGGTCAGAGGACAGACTTGCGTCTTGCTTGGCGTTCCTCGATACTCTCTTGGGATCGTAGATCTGTGGTCCGAGTTCTTTGCGAACTTAAGCGTGACTCGCGTGAGAGGGCGTGATGCTCTCGATCTGATAGTCGCACTTCGCCTTCCTGGATGCTGTCTTGAGAACGCAATGTCATTGTCCAAGTTCTTTGCGAACTTAAGCGTGACTTACTTTCGGTGCACATCACTCATTCATTTAGTCATCATCAACTCATTTTTTCACATTGAAGAAATTAAAAAAAAAAAAATAGCCAGCGTGTTTAAGGATACCTAACAGGACCAATTTCCATCATTTTTGGAATTTTTGTCTGTTTGTCTGTTTATATGTTTGTTTGTCGTGGTGGCCACACCAGCCTCTCAAGTATAAGTGTGCGGGTTTGACTCCAGGTCAGGAAAGTACCAATGTAACTGTTCTAAGTTATATAATGTACTTTCTAAGTATATCTTAGACACCAATAATTGATTACAGAGTGAAGGAAAACATCTTGAGGAAACCTGGACTTTGAGTCTGAATTCGCCAACCGCATTGAGCAAGCGTGGTGATTACGCTCAATCCTTCTCTGTATGAGAGGAGACCTGTGCCCAGCAGTGGGACGATAAAAAGGTTGATCATGATGATGGTGATGATGAGTGGAAACAAATTATTGTACAAGGTGTCTCAAAAGTAAGTTCACATTTGCTTATCTTATTACGCGAAAGCAACTATTCTGAGGGGCGCGGGGGGTATGTCAGTCGGTAGTCTGGCTCTTGGGAATTTAGTCGCTATGGAGCGTTTCTCTGGTGCGGACCGTGCGTTGTGCGTACGTGAGTTTTACAAAAACGGTAATTCGGCGACTGTAGCGCGTAGAAAATTCTGCAGTATTCGACATATTCGTCACTTAAATGATGCGCCTAGCACTCGTCTCATTGCAAAATGGGTTGAGAAGTTTGAAGAGACTGGGTCAACTCTGGAGAAACCAAAATCTGGGCGACCAAGAACATCAAGAACAGCCGAAAACGTGGACAGTGTTACTCAGTCTATTCGAGATGATCCAAACCTCTCGATTCGGAAGCGTGCTGTTGCTTTAAATGTGCACAGATCTTCATTATGCCGCATTTTACACAAAGATTTAAAGCTGCACCCGTACAAAATTCAGTTAGTGCAAGAACTGAAGCCTCAAGATGCTGGTCAGAGGCTTGCCTTTGTAAATCAGATGATTGAGCGCTTTCCAACGTTCACCAACATCTTGTTTTCCGATGAAGCCCATTTTCACCTGAATGGGCATGTAAACAAGCAAAATTGTCGTTACTGGAGTGCAACCAACCCAAAACAAAAACATCAGAAACCGCTACATTCACCCAAAGTCACCGTATGGGCAGCGATGTCGGCGCGAGGAATTATCGGCCCTTACTTTTTTGAAGATGGAAGGGGACGCACACTCACAGTGAATTCAGAGCGTTATGTGGAGATGTTAGACGAGTTTTTCGTACCCCAACTGCAAAACTTTCCTAGTTACAACCAAAGAACATGGTTCCAGCAGGATGGAGCAACTTCACACACGTCCAACAGATCTCTGCCTCGAGTTCGAGAAATTTTTCCGAACAAATTAATCTCCAGGCGAGGTGACATAAATTGGCCTCCACGGAGTCCCGATTTAACGCCTATGGATTTTTTCCTGTGGGGTTATGTCAAATCAAAAGTTTACGCTAATAAACCGACTTCCCTGGCACAATTAAAAGAAAATATCCGTCAGGAAATGGCAGCCATCACGGAGACTACCTGCCGAGCTGTCATAGGCAATTTTAGTGCCCGACTAAATGAATGCCGAGAGCGCAACGGTTTACATTTGGACGATGTTATTTTTAAAAAATAAATTCCCAAACAGTGTACTTCAATATAAAATAAACATTTTTTCAATAAAGCTAAGACTTTTCTTTTAAAAAAAGATTTAAATGTGAACTTTCTTTTGAGACACCTTGTATTAATAACTTTGATTTAACCTTAATAAAGTTCTAAATACAAATATTGACTCAAAAGTTAAGTCAGGAACTAAAGTTAGACTTTGTTTAAGGGGTTTTAATCTGTAATGCACAATTATTTGCATTGCAGGACAGCGTCCACGAAACAACATAAATAATAATAAAGGGGGTAATTCTTAAATTCGTTAACGTTCGCATTGTAATCTCAGCCATATTTATTAGCCTACTGGTAATAAAGTTAAGCTATGAACATGAGATGTTGTTACCTTGATAGGGTGATTATCCCAGATAATTGTGTTGTATTACATGTCCTTTACAGATGGGCCAAAATAGGTTTATTCGGCCCATCTGTAACTGACAGGTCGGTCTATTGCATTATAATGTATATAAAGGCGCGTGACTGGTTAATTTTGAATATTGTGATTTGTTTTGTATCAGTATCAAATGTTCGTAAATTACTCTATTTTATTGAAACTGATTAATCTGTGGGTATTCGGATAAAATATGATTTTTTTATGAAGAGCGGGTAACACCGATTAGAGCTACTTTGCCATAGCGAGCGACTATTAGCACGGGCATTCTTTGCTCAAGCTTTGATCGAGTGTGTTGGTCATACTCAAATCTAGTGGCTCTTATCTGTTTTAATCTGAGATTATCATTGTAATCCTTAATATTAAATTGATCGATATATCTGTACAATTAAAATAATAAGAATCGAACGACACACCATAGTTATTTTTTCAACATTTTCTCGAAATACCGTCCACGATGGATTCTCATGCGGATGGGAGCACACCTCAACTATCCGAAACTTCAGCCCCGCTTCCTGACGTTCCCCAAGATTATAAATTCGATTTCTACTTTCCTCGTATCGGCTCGAATTATCTATTGTTCTAAAACAATTAGGTCTTACATACCTTTGCTAGAATATGTTTTTAGCTGCAAATAATAATGGAATTGAATAATAAAGAAGTTAAGGAATATACGGTTAATAGAGACACTGAATTGCTTCGTGATGGTAATTTGCATTGTAGAGCTTGTTTCACTATTTGGTAACCCAAGTTGGGAATAACCAGAATAGTTATACACCACATAAATGATGAGTTCGACCGATTTCGGTCATGGCGACTACTTTAACTCCTCGTCATCTCGTCAATCATGTGCGCGAAGGTGGCTTATATAGCCAACCTACGCTGAGAATACTCATGCGCACTGAGGGCACGTAAGCATTCCGTTTATGTAATGTTATTGAATGGCTGCTGGGGTGGGCTTTCAGCTGATCGCGATTAGCATCGAGGTATGCTTTGTGCTGCTTCTCGAAATCGCTTATTCGCCTCTGCACCAGCCCACACCATTCCGGGCGTTTCACAGAAATAGTTGTTGTTTAAAGCATAAACATTTAATGTACGCATAATTATGATTTATTTTAGAAATTAAACATAAAATCTCTGCGATAGAAAAATATCACAAATGCAGAATCTCGATTATAGAAAAGGCATGACACAATTTGTTTATTCAAAATTTTGAATTAATCCAACAAAAAATTCTTGGTAAATCGAAAATTCAAAAACGAGGTTGAATTTACAATATTACAATTGATTAAAATGTAACATTTGCTAACTCCGCAGTCTACGCTAAACTATCAAAAACAAAAATGACGCTATTGCGTAGAAAAAAAGACACGAAAAGTCTAATTACAACAGACAAACACTAACATTTGGCAAAAATGAGTATACAAAAACCATGTCATATTCGTTTTTGCCACCGACTTCCGAAATTAGTTACTTTTCACTTTGTAGTGTGTTTTTGGAAGTCGGTTGTTTTTTTATCGTAAAAAGGTTTTATTTTACACTTTTTGTTTGTGAAAAGTACTGTTCAGTTTTATCTGGTCAGACTAGACTCTGCCACTAACTTAGTTGGGAATAGGCTAGCAAGCAAACGACGCCATTTTGTTTACTTTAATTTTTACCCGTTATTTTGGTTTAAATATCAAACTACTGAACCGATTTTTATAATATTCTTCAGGGACTTGACTGACTTATGTATGAGCAATACTAGAGATGACATGATTACGCAACTTACATCCAGACTCTTGATTTTTTTATAATATTCCTCTGGGACCTCACTGACTGAATGTATGAGCATTGCCTGAGATGACACGATTACGCAACTTAAATTCAGTCTCTTGATTTTGTTTTATTGTCTCATCAGTAAAATGAGTAGGTCTAGGATGAGGGGTTGTCCTACGTTAAAGCTCAATGCTGTAAATTGTTGAGGAATTCCCTCGATTATGGCCTTTTTTTTAAACGTTGCCCCGCACTATGTATTTCTCCTGTATCGAGGGTATGTATACAAACATATAAACTTACAAACACAAACAGCCAGACCCGAACCAACACGGTGGTAGGCCTTAATGTCGGCTGCCGGCAGAAGTTACCACCCATCAGACAAAGTCTTACCGCCAAGCGAGTCGTCGTATTCCATCATGATGTCTCGTGTAGCCGTACGGAGGACGGGTCTGAGCAGTTGTGTTGCGAAGTGTGCCGGGTACGATGCGCCAAATGTTGATGTGTTGGGAGTTTGGTTGAGGAGGATCTCCAGATCAATCTCCCTCTGGGTTAAACATTGCATCACCTCGCTCAACTGCCGTCTTCTTTCCTATTCACTCAGTTTTTTGAGTGAATGGGCTAACTAAACTAGCGCGCTTTAAAATCAACGATTGCAACACTGCTTACCATCAAGCGGGATTTCAATCAAGCACTAGTTTATAATTATTACAAAAAAACACTCCTTGTAGGTCATAAAAATAATTGTGCGAGAATCGAACCCGCGACACGCAGCGCAGCAGTCAATAGCTTAACCACTGCGCTAACCGTGCAGTCTTTATTATCAGATCTACTGCAGACTTTCATTATAACCGATATGGGTGCAAAGTTCTTGCCAATATAAATGAGTCCAAATAATAGGTAGCTTCTGTAAACCGTTGAGGAGTTCCTTGAACTGTTCTTCGTCTTCAGCATCAGCCCCCTAATGACAGACACAACCCATCTAGATGTAAAGTTCTTATCAATACAAATTATTCAAGCACAAACACGAGGTAGCTGCTGTAAATCATTGAATACTTATGAAATGAAATCGTTTATTAAGCAAGTAGGATCACTGATCACTTTTACACGTCATATGTTTTTTTTTTTTGACATGAGACGGGGCGTCAAGGCGCGCGGCTGCAGGCGCGGCTAGGCGAGCGGTACATTAACCATATTTTTGTTAACAGATAACAAGCTCATAACTTTGTGTTTTTTTTATGATATCTTCAATACATAGATTATTTACTTAAAAATACTGAATACGTGTTTCGGGTTTCGCATGTACAAAAAATAACTTTGTGTATTTACATTTGTCGAAAAAAAAAAACAAACAAAATTGCTGAATTATCAGACTATACAGGCTGTATGTGACATCGTAACGCAAACTTCGCGAAAATGTTACGCCGCATGCCACTAACAAAATTATGATAGTCATTTATGTCGTTAATGAGCGGTTATTGAAATAACAGTGTTTAAAATAATGTGTCGGCTCGGCCTTTGAACGTTGCAAGCGTGCCGCCGTGCGTGTTTGTAGGTATGACGTTGATCCCTGATGCGAACTCTATTAAATCAGCTGATAGGATAGTTTTTCTAGTATTGTTCACATTGCTTTTTTTTGTGTAATTAACAAATTAATTAATTATCACTTTAAAATCTTATTAGGTTATAAAAGTATAGCAATTATTTTATTCTTTTTAAATAATTAAAAACTAGCGCTTGACCGCAATCCAGGGTTTCAGATTTTTTCTACGGTATTTTCCAACGATTTACCTTATAACACTTTTTTTCTTTGGAAATTAACCATTTTTGATGAACTAGAAAACTAGTATCAATAGAATGTAGTGGATGATTAACAAGACTGAAGATCATATTGCAACAAGTTAGTATCGAAATATTATTCAAAATCAAAATTAAAAGTCATTTATTTAAATTAGGCTGAGAATCAGCACTTTTTGATTTTCAATATTACAATAAGATAGTCCCCAAAACGCCCACCCTCCATAATTAAATTAACAAAGTATTTAAATTATAACTGTCGGTCTCCGTGTCGCAGCGGTCAACACGCCTGACTGCGACGTGGAGGCCCCGGGTTCGATCCCCGGCCAGGTCATGATGGGAAACGATCTTTTCCTGATTGGTCTGGGTCTTGGATGTTTATAGATAGTTCAATTCACGAAGACGCGCCCCACCAATTTTAGGTTGAGGGGATCGCGGGGCGCGGGGAGTTTTCTCCGAGCGTCAGTCACGGACCGTCAGTGGTTCGATGCACACAAATAGTACAACCTGTATTTCAAAAATCCAGACCCGACACGAAAGTTGCTCTACTTTATATTTTTTTTAAATGTCGAAAAAATCTCAGCGTGTTGTACTTAAAAGCCAGGTATGTAAATTATTGTTACGAAACACATAAAATAATAAAAGAAAAGTAGTTTAATTCAAAATTAAATTTTACTAACTAGACTTCATTTTATATTTAAAAGTAAGACTAATGTTATTTCTTTTTATTTTTTTTTAATTGTAGGCAAGAGAAATTATTTCTAAAGTTTACGATTTCATGAAAAAAGAAGCAAGTAAAAATTTTGCAGAAAAACTCACTGATGCTCGATGGAGAACCGCACAGGCTGTTGGAATATCTGAAAGCACAGTGACTAGAATTCTACGCGAAAGAAATTCTTATACTGAGACAATAAAGCAAACTACAGTATCTACTATGGATTCTAATATAACTATGGAGACGGATGCGATAGTTTCTGTAGTCCAAAGTGAAGAGCGTACAACAGAGCCGACTACGGAAATGGATATTGATTCTAAAAATGAAGCGAGTACGTCGCATTCGAATTTAGCAGGCAGAAGTGCTTCTATTTTTACATCACCTATGAAGAAGAGAAGGGTAAGACCACGAAAAATTAATTTAGACAAATTTGATATTGGTGTAGTCCGAAGAACTATCCAAAACTGCCATAAAGAACATCATCAATTTCCAACATTATCACGACTTAATACTATTTTGAAAGACCGTATACAATTTAATGGATGTAGAACCACCCTAAGAACATTGTTACTTAAGCTTGGTTATAAATGGAGAAAAACTGAGAATAATAGGAAGGTCCTAACCGAAAAACATGATATTCAAATGTTAAGATTGAAATATTTAAAACAGGTAAAATCTTTCCGTAATGCAGGTAGACCTATAGTGTACACAGATGAATCATATATTCATACCAACCACGTGCAAAAAAAATCTTGGGCCGACAAAGGCTCTAAAACAGCAATGAAACAAAATTTAACAAAGGGTGTGCGCATAATTATAGTACATGCCGGAAGTGCTGAGGGTTTCGTACCAAATGCGTTGTTAACGTACAGAGCAGAGATCAAATCCGGAGACTACCACGATAATATGAACTCGGATAATTACTTAAAGTGGCTTAAGGAGAAACTAATACCAAATCTCCCAAATGATGCCGTGGTAGTCTTGGATAATGCAGCCTATCACAATACTAGTTCGGAAAAAATACCCACATCCAACTCCAACAAATTAGACATGCAGACTTGGCTGAATGCAAAAAATATCCATTTTGTACCAACCTACAAAAAGCCTGAACTTTATGACCTTATATTAAAAAACAAAGAAAACTTCCGCAAGTACAGAGTTGACGAATTATTAAAGGAATATGGATTCACAGTGCTTCGGCTGCCTCCTTATCACCCAGAGTTAAATCCAATCGAAAACATTTGGGGTATTGTAAAAAACGACGTTGCTAGCCGCAATATCAATCAAAACTACACTTCGATTATGCCCATTTTAAATGAAGCATTTGATCGAGTAAATAAAGATGTCTGGTTCAATACTTGTCAGCACGTGGAATAAATAGAAGACGAATACATGAGACACTGTGATCTTGATTTCAATTTTATTATAAATGTCAGTGATACTTCAGAATCTGAATCAGACATTTCTGAAACTAGTGATTGACGATTTTTATTTCAATAAAAAAAGTTCCATAAAACTTTTTCACGTATTTCATTTATGTCTCTAATTACCTCCTATTATTATATAAAAATGGTATTATAATCGTATATTAACTAATAATCACATAAAATATCCACACCTCAATTTTCCTTGCAGTCGGGTAAAGAGTATAAAATTGAAGTAGAGCATCTTTCACTTTGACCATGACGCTCTCTCCTGATTAGTCAATTTATTGTAGTGTGGGTGTGCACTCATAGATAATTATTGTGTACGGATAACACTCAAACATTGACGGAAGCTTGCACACATATACTATAAACGGTTAGGAGAAATAGTGGGGCGCGTCTTCGTGGATTGAACTATCTATATATGTATCTATTATAAAATATAGTATCGTTGAGTTAGTATCCCATAACACAAGTCTCGAACTTACTTTGGGGCTAGCTCAATCTGTGTGATTCGTCCGCATATTTATTTATTTATTATTTATTTATTTATTATTTATTTATTTATTATTTATTTATTTAACTATGTACATTCGTTTGTATAAGTGGCGGTATTATTATTTTGATATATAGGTATCTTTTTTTTTTAATTAATTTATAAACTAGTGCTTGACCGCAATCCCGCCTGATGGTAAGCAGTGACGCAATCGTTGATGGTAAAGCGCACTAGTTTATTAAGAGCCTATTCACTCTAGCCTTGAAGACACTCAAATTGTAGTCCGACGGAAACACCGCGCTGGCAGATTGTTCCAGTCCCTCGATGTACGCGGTATAAAGGAGGAGGCAAAACGTTTTGTCCGGATCGTAGGGGTGTTAACAACATAAGGGTGGAAACTCGCCGTACGACGGGTCGTCCGATGGTGGAACGGAGATGGGGGAATTAAATCATGCAATTCCCTCGCACACTTCCCAAAATGTATCCTAAAGAACACCGAAAGGCTGGCTACTCTACGCCTGTGCTCTAGGCTTTGGAGACCATCTCGAGTTAAATCAGGGTCACCAATCAGCCTTTTCGCACGCCTCTCCACTGAATCCAAAGTGGCCAGGTGACACTTAGCAGCACCAGCCCAAATGTGGCTGCAGTACTCCACACACGGACGGTCTATTATATTTTGATGAACATCTTAGCCCGCTGTACTATTGCCACAGGGCGAACATGCAATACACAGGTGCTGCGTGTTCGAATATCGCACAAAATAAGAATGCAGAACACTCTCTCGGGTTCCAATTCCCGGGTCAGATATAACGATATTAGGGTTATTAAAAAATCTCAGTAGGTATCTGCCTGAAGCCTGGAATTGTGTACGTTTTGTAAGAATAAGCTCATAACCTATCAAATGGGACCTAACATACCCGGCGAGAATTGGCTTGTATCCTAAAAAATAATTTAAGGGCCTTAGTCTCATTTAGTAGCGTAAAATGGTCACTTTAGGAAGCTAATTTCTAATTAACGGCTTGGTTTTGAGATTTGAAAAAAATATATCTTGTCTATTGATTCATGTACAACATTTACTAAAGATGATTTTTTCGTAGGATTTTGCCTTTTGCCTTAAAAAAATAGTTACCAAAACGCTATTTTTGGCTAATATTCGTTATTACTTCTAAACGGCATTGATGTGTGGAAATATTTTTACACTGAAAAATTCGCGGTTAGAAGTGCTACAGATATGCAAGAGCGTATTTAAATCCATCAACATTTGCCAAGAAAATATCCTTATTTTGAAACATAGGTTTAGAGGTGCTCTGCGCGGGCGCGGGCGGCAGTCGTGCGTTAGCATTCAGACGGGAGGGTTGTGTCGCTTGCTGCTCTGCTCCGGCTATCGCCGACTACGCGTGGTTGTCTGTGTGAGTGCAAATATTTACGAGCGAATCGTGTCAGTGTACGTTCATAGATTAGCTCGCAAATGAGAATTGAAGATGCGTCTGGTGGCGTAAGTATCTATCTACCTATACTCTTGTATTTATACCTACACATTACTGTATTTTTCTTTATAATTACTAGGGTGATTGCTATAGTAATTGGCCTTAACATAGTTATTGGCCACATCGACCAAAATAAAATGAAACAAGCTTTTCTAAGGAATTAGGAGTGCGAAAGTGACACCAATATGTACTTTAAGCAATACCCTGTCCATTTTAATACGTAACATTAATAGTAGATGGCGTTCAAAACAACAAACCCTTTCATTCGTCCACACGTTGTCAGAGAAGCCGCGCGCTTGTTGAAATCTTTAGGTGATTATTTTTCGATATTATTCATAATTTTGTTTTGTTTGTAAGTTATGATATTTCCTACACGTTTTTGTAACAAGAGAAATAGTAATTTACGTAAATGATGCGTAACTTGAGTGTATTTTGGAAATGTAACCTCAAAATGATACCGGCTAATAACTGTATCAAGTTTTATTTCATTTCAGTTATTGGCCGTGGGGGCCAATAACTAATTGCTGCTGTATCTTGTTTATTTATTGAAGATTATGTTCATTTGACCTTCAAATATTTGCTATTAAAATCCTAACATTCTTATTTAACGAGATCAGTAATTAGCCGGGGGCCAATTACTCATACTCAAATGCCTGGCCAATTACTAATTTCTCTGTTTATCTTTGTCTGAAGATGCCGAAAATACCACAATATACTAGAGAACAGTTAGATAATGCCTTAGAAGACATTAACCAAGGAATCCCAATAAGGGTGGCTGCAAAAAAATATGGAATACCGCGAGTAACTTTACAATTTTAAGAATCCAGATAGCAAGCAAGGAAAAGGTTGGCTGAAAGGATTTCTAAAACGTCACCCACGAATCACTCGTAAAACAGGAGAAGCTGTTACTCACGCAAGTGCTTGTATCACAGAGCAAGACATCCGTAAATGGTTTTCCGAAGTAGCAGATTTACTAAAACAATCGGGGTTAGATAATATTTTAGATGATCCATCCACAATTTATAATGCAGACGAAAGTGGTTTTCAAACATGCCCGACAACAGGACGAGTTTTTGCAGAGAAAGGAGAAAAACATGTTTATATTGTAGATAAAGGTAAAGCCAAAGAAAACATGACGGTTCTGTTTGCGGTGTCTGCTGATGGAAAAAACGTGTTGCCTACTATTGTCTACCCATACCAACGACTAACTGAGTGAATAAAACAAAGTGTGCCTGAAGAATGGGGTACTTACTGCAATTAGCAGTTCTGGGTGGATGACAGCAGACACATTTAAATATATAATTGAACATGTATTTTATCCGTTTTTGCTAAAGAAAAATATCACTTTTCCAGTGCTGCTATTTGTAGACGGGCATAAATCTCACCTGACGTATGATTTAAGTGTTTTGGCCCATAACTTGGAAATCGAAATATTCGCTTTGTACCCCAATGAAACCCCAATACTGCACCCTGCGGATGTTTCCCTATTTAGGCCTGTTAAACAATTTTGAAAATCGGCTGTTCGCGAGTGGATGCTGGAAAATGATGGGGAGGTGGTAACAAAACAGAATTTTGCCTGTGAACTGTGGGACTATTATAATCAAAATAATTTGGAAGTAGAAATTGAGGATGAAACTGAAATTGTAAGTCAAGAGAAAGAATCAAAATTGAATGAAAACGAAAACTTTGAATCAAGAGATACAGAAAGAGAGATAGAGAATACTATGACGGAAAAGCAAGAAACAATAGAATTGGATCAGAATGTACCATTAGGCCAAGTTAATGAAAAGATAGTTGATGGATTAACATTATCTGAAAATAGAATTTAGAAAAATACAAACCCGGAACACGCAAAAACTACTATAATTATTACAGCAGAACTACATGTACCACCCACCGATATAACAAAAGAGAATACAATAGTTACTGAGATGTACAATAAGGTAAAAGATTTTGAACAAAATGACTTTGATTTAATAGAAACAGAAAAAAGTACAGAAACTTCAGAAGTAGAAAAAGCAAGTGATATTCATCTCATCACTTTAGAAGATCTGGGAGTTCAAGATCAATTCGGTTCACTACAATTGTCAAATCCTAAATCAAACCTAAAGGAGTATTTACGGATTCCCACAGAGCCAGCTCGAAAAGGGAAGAGAAATATATTTCGTTTGCCTTATCATATATCAGGACCAGATTATCAGAGGATTCTAGAAGATAAAGCTAAAGAAAAAGAAGAACTAGATGGAGAGAAAAGAGAACGGAGAACTCGAAGAGAACTGAAAAGGGATGACAGAAAAAGAAAAGGTGAAGAAACGAAGGCTGCTAAAATGAAAGAAAGGAAAGAAGCTACACCTTTATCCAACAAAGTCGGTAATATTTGTGAAAAAAATGTAAGGAAAAAACTTTTAGTTTGCTCTGAATGTCACCGTGCATTTCATTATTCCTGTGTGCCAAAGTCTCATCAACAGCACGTTCCTGAAGAAGAAGGAGATACTTATCTTTGTCACAATTGTTATAATGTAACTGAAAGTACTGATAATGATGAAAAAGATGAACAAATAGTCGACAGTGATACTGATGACGATTTTTTGCGTAATCTTCAGGAAAGGCAAAAAGAGTTGGGATTACCATTAGTTAAGTTTATTTGATTATTGTTTGCTGAATTGCTTTTTTTGTCGGTGGCTAATAACTGTATTTTCAGAAGCCAATTACTGTGATTTACGGGCCAATTACTAGATAAAATGTGATCTCAGTTATATCTTTAAATTTCTAATTATAATTGTTGTGTTACCTAACCAAATTATAGTTTAAGCTACAGCAGTATTGTTCTTTTATAATAAAATTAATAAGAATGAAACGTCAGACAAGTTTTTTTTATATTTTACACAATTTCACTGGGACAATGTTCTTAAAAGGCCAATTACTGTAGCAATCACCCTATTAGCTTTTGTAACCATTTTTCTTTTACAATTGAAGTTAAACAATTACGAAATGTTCCAGGAAATCTAGAAAGAAATCTTTAGACTTGAAAGGCAATAATCCGACTAACTACATCCGCTGATAATATAGAAGACTCTATTCAGGTGAGTAAACACTTGCACTTAGATTATAATTTATAGGTTTGTAAGGAGATTTAAAAATAAAAATCTTATTAGAAATTTACGTAACTTGAAAATGTGATTTTTTGTTTATGGTGATATAAACCAAAAATTAGGACTCAATTAAAGGTTTTGGTGTAAAAACAGTTTTACAAAAAGTTTTGAGTTGATAGGACTTTTAGTT
This sequence comes from Sesamia inferens, assembly GCA_037179545.1. NCBI lineage: Eukaryota > Metazoa > Arthropoda > Insecta > Lepidoptera > Noctuidae > Sesamia > Sesamia inferens. The sequence continues at coordinate 6,907,872 of CM073929.1, read as the reverse complement.
TTTGCGATATTAGCAAAAATGTGTAATAAAAACTCTTACTTGGATTATTTTAAATGATTCTTCCTGTAAATATTTCATTTCTATATGTAATTGTTTAAAGTAGCCGAAGCCGATGGACGCGGGCTGGCGGGCTTGGAATGTCACAGTTATCAGTAAATTTTTTTGACGTCCTCCGTGGCGCAGCGGTCAACACGCCTGCCTGCGACGTGGAGGCCGCGGGTTCGATTCCCGGCCAGGTCATGATGGAAAACGATCTTTTCCTGATTGGCCTGGGTCTTGGATGTTTATCTATATATGTATCTATTATAAATATAGTATCGTTGAGTTAGTATCCCATAACACAAGTCTCGAACTTACTTTGGGGCTAGCTCAATCTGTGTGATTTGTCCGTATATATACAGTATGTTAAGAAAACCCTGTCCGACCCGTAAGGATAATAAAGGTTAAGTAAACACATGACCAAATATGATATAAAATTTTACGTAATCATCATAGTACCAATACAAATGAATTTTGAAATAACTTCCCCGAAATTTGCTAATTTTTAAAAAAGTGACAACACCGGTATTATTATGAGCGAATAGCGACAGCGATGCGACCACGTGCCGCGTGCCCTGCCGCCCGCCGCCCGCGGAAGGGTGCTTAACGCATATTTATTAAGTTACCTCTTTTTGCGAAATAATATTTATTTTTTAGGGTGATTTTTTTTTAAGTTAGCCTGGTTTTGTATGCATTAGTAGAATCAGTTATCGATACCTAACAACACCTTCACGGGTCGGACAGGGTTTTCTTAACATACTGTAGGATATATATATATATATATATATTTTCTGTTTTTCACAAATAATATTGTAATAACATTTTTCGACTTACAGAAAAGAAGAGAAAGAAACCAATCGACAGAACTTAAAAGTTTAATTTGCTTTTTAGGTCGAACACTAACGCAGTTGATTCTAGGTCAGACATCCATACAGAATGTCGTCAAGAAAATGATAATATTATATATCTCTATGTGCACAAAAAAACGATGCAAGTTCCATCATCATCATTCAGGTAAAATTATGCCTGCATGTCCTACAACCTATATTTTTAGTTTACAAATATATCATATACCTGTAAAATTATTTTTTTGTTAATTCTTAATTAATTTTTCTTAATAAATTCTTAATTCCTTGACATAAATCTCTAACAGTGTTGCAAGGGTTAATTAAAATGTATGTTATATCTTTTTTTAGCTCAAAATATCACCAAAACCTCAACAAATCTCAAGCTTGTTTCATCGAAGGGCGACGCATAATTAATATTGCTTACTTTTATTCAGAACTAAAGAAAATTGCCAAGCACGGAGAATTATAGACTGTGGTTTAGGATCTGTAGATATTGTTGGAGAACGACAAGTGGGACTACATTCCCTATTTATTTTTAAATGCCGTATGTGTATGGAAACATTTTCCACATCCTACAGAAATCAATATCAGTTGTGCAGTTGTAGGAACAATAGAAATAGACTGTGGCCATTCTCAACTGCAAGAAATTTCTGCAGCTTTAGATATGCCTATAATCTCGCATGTTATTTATTGGATCGAAGAATTAAAATTTACAGATTTTAAAATAACTCGTGTTTTATTTGAAACCTCATTACGACGAAGTACATTCAATCCGACGTCACTGACACAGTATAAATAGGGTACTATCTCTTTATGGAAAACGGCCGAAACTACGCGCTTTGTAATCTCAAGGCATCTATATAAAGCACGGTTAGCGCAGCGGTTAAGCTATTGACTGCTGCGCTGCTTGTCGCGGGTTCAATTCCCGCGCGGAACAAATATTCAGAACATGTCCTACAAGTAGTTGTTCCGGGTCTGGCTGTTTGTGTCTGTGAATTTATATGTTTAAAAATGCACCCACGATAAAAGTAATTTCTAGTGTGGTTCAACGTTTTTTTTTTTTTTAATAAAAATATCACAAAGTGCCTAGTGCGCGTTTGGTTTACGTTAACGCGATGAACTCGTTTATGTTATTCGCATTAGTAATTAATTCAAGGACACTGCAAAGACATGATACTCATATACTGAAAAGTAGTGAAAAAAAAATTCAAATATGTTGAATCGGTAGATATTACCATCTACCATTATTTTTTATGTGAATGTTATGATATATTATAATGTGTGGGTACTTGTTTTCCAAATGTCTGTCAGTCTGCGATCGGCCATTAAACTGTGTAACGAGCACTCCTTGATTTTATTTAAACATTGATCAAGAATACTAAAAATATATTATAGTACGATATTACCATTTATTAATGCAAAATATACATTTATCGTCTTGCATCCATACCCCCGTCTGAAATCGTAGGCACAAATCGCGACCTACACGCGGCTTGTCTGCATCTCTGGATATTCTTTGATTGTCGTTTTAGTTTAGCGCGCCACCGCGCGCATTTTACGAATTCGGGAGTACGGCGTTTAGCTCCGCCCACATGCACAAGGTCATTGAGGCTACTATAACCGTTAATGTCCGTCAGATAGCTTTATAAAAAATATTGAACACGTATTTTTTATTTCTTCTTTTATTCAAATACTTAGGAAGATATATTGATTTGAAATGTCGCATGACGTCACGCCATGGTGCAAAATATAGAACGGCGTGACGTAATTAGCCCCCACTCTGTAACTTTAGTGCGCTATATCTCAGTAATTTTTGGTAATTAAGACAAAATAAAAAATACGGGTCTTAATTTTTTTTATTATCTGTAAGACGGACTAATTATTTTTTTGATTTTCATACCTTGGATACATCCCTATTGGATTGGGTGTGCTACAGTTGTATCTTACCCTTTCAAGGAAAAATACTTCGTCTAACTTTTACTTAATGTGTTTTTATGTTGTATAGGTACTTACTTCAAATAGGAACTGTGCTAATATCGGGCGAGGGATCAAATCTATAGAAGACGGTCCATCGAAGTAATAACTGATTATAATTTACGAGGTAAGAAGAATAAAAATCTTAAAGAATACCTACCTTGTCCATGATTAGAGCGTGCAATTCCGAAATTCCGGTCAAATTTTACTTATCTTTCCTCTTTATTAGTATATTTTTTTACAGAAACGGAACTTTTTACTACTTATATTTATTTACACACTGATGTACACTGATTGGTTGGACTGTTTCTACACTGATTGGTTTCCACAATAAAACTATGTTGAAGTTACAATGACGACAAAACGACAAAATGTTTAACACAAAAACCTGCTCATTTTTAAGCCTAAAAAGATCAACGTTCTACATGTTTTGTATTTGAGTATGCCAGTTCATCAGAAAAAGAGTCTTTAGAAGAAAGCTATAGATATCATTTAAATAGAAAAGAGATAATTCAGCTGATTAAACACAAGGATAAGAAGACAGTTGACAAAAACGATGGCACAATTGCTATATTTGACCTGCAAAAAGTGTTAAGTAATCCGCAATCTGCTGTTGGCATTTTTCATTATAAGCGCAAGCACCCTGTGCTCAATTTTACTAATTTTGGTGTTCTACGTAAAAGAGGGTATTGATACGTGTGGCAAAACGAAGCTTCATAGAAATTGGGAATTGCTTGTTGCAATTCTTGAAGAGCGAAAAGGAACGATTTGTTAGTAAGGTATACCTTTAGTCAGATGATTGTTATAGCCAAAATAAGAACAGGTACATTTATGCCCTGTATGTCTGTCAAGATGTCAGCAAAATCTTTAAATTTGTCTATAACGCACTTTTGCACATTTTTCAAGACAGAACGAGGGAGAACATGCGAAATAGGTTTATTTACACACCGGAGCAAATATATAATGAAATTCTAAACTCCAAAAGTCTCGGGAGAAAAATGCACTATGAAAGAATTAGAACAAACGGATATTTTAAGCATAAAAACATTAGTAATAAAACCTCTGAATTGGCGTTGCGATATAGATGAAAATACGCTGGACTGATGTAATGGAAATTCATGTAGGTGTCATCATCCCAACCGGACAAGGTTATTTTCAAATATAATTTTGATGAGACCTATTACGAATGAAATATTTTAAATTCATTTCAAACTAAACGACTTTTATCTTAGTTTCATCGACTATAACAGTCGATGAAACTAAGATAAAAATAAATGTGTAAATAAAAATAATTGTGATCTATTCTGAAAACTTCCAATAAACTTTATATTTATTTATTTATTTATTTTATTATTTATGTACACACAATAAAATACATAAAGATACAACAAAATGAAAATCTGAGTACAAAGGTGCTGCTTATTTCTTAAGAAATTTCTTCCAGCAGACCTGCGAAAGGAGAAGTAAAACAGAAATGTAGACAATAGTGTGTAAGACCAAGGGGGAAATAAAATATGAATATGATAACTATTAAAGTAATAATATTAAATATACCTAAACGTATAAAGCAAAAATAATTATATAAGCCAAACCAATAAAACCAAAAATAAATATACTACTTAAATAAATACATAATACTAAAATATATAAATATGTATAAATAATAAACAAATTCTCACAATATAGAGGAAAGGTAATGCTCTTTTAATCGACGCTTAAAATTAGAAATAGTGTTTAAATCACGAATGTTAGGCGGGAGTGAGTTCCACAATCTTACAGCATGTACAGAGAAGGAATAGGAATAATAAATCGTTTTATGAGGATGAAATTTAAGGATGGATCTTAGGTGTGATCTACAGGGTGCGTCGCTAGAGCGCGCGTAAGAAAAACGCTCACGCAGGTAGGAAGGATAAGACGGGTTGTGTAAGATGTTGAAAAGGAGACATAAAATCCTAGTATTCCTGCGAAGGCGAATTGGGAGCCACTTGAGTTCCTTGCGAAGGTGAGAAACATGGTCATACTTACGAAGACCGAAAACAAAGCGAATGCACAGGTTTTGCAAGCGCTCAAGCTTGTTTAACAGCTCCTCAGTAGCATCCAGGTAACAGGCATCGGCATAATCTATAATCGGCTGAATAAGGGTTTGTGCTAAAGAAATTTTATAATTTATTTTAAACTTTATAATTTCAATTTATTTTGTGAGTTTTCTTTAATTATATCCTCGAAGATACCGATAGCAAAAATTACTACACATTATGGTTTTCAATGATTACAATAAATATGACTTACAAAATTTCCCAATAGGGGTTATCTAATTTTACTAATTTTTGATTATTTGAAATTTCACCGCAATAAGTCGATAACTGAACATTACATTCTCTCTCTGTAATGAAAAATCATGTTTAATAATCAAGTAAAGCAATATTATGTCTATGATTTTTAAGAAATTTACAAGAATAATTCGGTAAGTGAACATTACTAGAATAATATCAGGATCATCTTTACCCTAAAAAATAAATGATATCATTTTCGGTAATATGTATTTTGGTGAATAACTAATTCTGTGTACATTTTAAATTTAAGCTCAATACCAACGTTAAACTGTTTGGATAAAAATTAGCTTTCACGTCATATAACAAGGTGTCATAATAATCTATTGTTGAAAAGTTATACCCGAAAATCACTAAATCATTTTTCTTGTAAAATTTTATTTTTTCGATTACCGGTTTATTCCCCGGGAGCGTTGATATAATATGTCATCTGTCAGCTGTCATTTGTGTCTGTCATCTGTCGCTTTTATTATAAAATTCCTCTGACTTCTTTCGAATTCCATTTAATCATACTTGATTACATATTCTTTAAATTAACTAGTTATATAGCTCAAGAGAACACAGACTATACCTATATCTAAAGCGAAGCCAGCCATGTAATCTATTGGGTCTTAATTTTATGCAACGCCTTGGCTACGTGCCCGTCCTCATGTGATATACTGAGAGAATATTGACCAGTTTAAGTGTATAGCTTCTACTCGAGAATTAGTCTGCCTGAATATATTTGTTTTGACATGAAATATATCCTATGACACTCGGAAATATTGTGGCTTCCCATTGCGTAATACACAATCAGTAGTGTGTAACACTATCTAGCCTGTAGGTAAGGAGTATTAAAATGCCGGTTAAGGGTTGCGAAGTTTATTGGAAACGAATGTACAGTCGATCGTAGGCAATGACAAGTAGAACGTAGCTGACGTTGCACCGAAGTCTTCTCTTACGTCCACGAAGCCCGTCTCGTATACACACAACAACACTACAGATGTTACTTCACGTAGTTCTCAAAGTTCTCGTTGGCTTGTCGCTGTAGATGTTCTCAAAGATCGCTTCTTAACTGTCGCTTGTATCGCGTCGATAGTCAAATGCAGACTGACTCCACGCTTTTTTTTTTTTTTTTGATATGGCATCTCGTAGTTGACCTTGAGAGGCCGTGACTACTTAACCGGGCTTTCCTGTGGATGCCTTAAATGAATTTAAAGCCTCCAGCCAGGGCTACTAAAAACTAAGCGACTACGCACTAAGGGCACCCCCTGTGGGGTACGGACCTCGGCTTAGGGCGTCGCTGGAGAGAACAGCAAGGGATGGCTGGATCGAATTTTTATTTTTATTTCGGTTTGATGACCGCGGCGTTTCCTAATACTAGCTCTGAGAAGAAACGTCCGAAACAAACTCAGAGGTCATGGTTGGGAAGTTATGGTTACTGGCTCAGCTGCGGCGCGGGCTGGCCTTCATCGGACGAGGGACGAGGGAGGGGGCTACTACGTTGAACGCGTCGCGATGGAGCTCGGCGGTGAGGTCGGTAGGTCGGTCTGTTTTTTGTTAGTGTGCTGGTGGCCCTATTGGCCTCTTGGAGGAGGGTTATGGGGTCACCTGGGTCTGTGAGGGCATGCCTTGGGCGGCGAAGCTTGGAGATGGTGGAGGGGGTGTAATTAGCAGCCGCTACTATCAGGGGATTGCGGTGCTTGGCGGCAGTGTCAAAGAAGCGTTTGGAAAGACGCTTCATGAACTGCTGGATGGTGGGGATTTTGAGATCGAGGTGGAAGATCTCATTACGGACGAACCAAGGGGCGTTTGTGGCTTTACGCAGGAAACGGTTTTGGACTACTTGCATCCTATGGATATGACGCGGCTTGGCATGTGCGAAGACTGGACAAGCGTATGTCATAATCGGGCTGACTCCACGCTGGCGTCACGGCACCTTATATAGGTCAGTTGATTGAACATTCTAGATATATCTAGACGTAATAATAATAGCGCATAATTTTGAGTACGTTCAGCAGTTCCAGTACCTACAGGTATTTTACCGGAGACGAGTTTCTAGTAATTTCGATGTCGACACTTCATTGACAATATTGATGAAACCTGTACCATTCGATAGGCCATCCTAGGTCTAGCAAAGCGTTTTTATATCGCACCTCTACTTTTGCCTAGGTAGACACGTATTTTTTCTTTTTTCATATAAACAAAAAATGAAGACGACACAGTGCGTTGAACACTCGTGTGACGTCAATGCACATAATACTTTTTAGCGCGCAGTGACGTCACCAGCCACCACTCCTGATCTCTGATGTCTTTTATATTATTTTATCAATTTTTATTGATTTGATAAAACAAAATATACGTATCCAATATTTTTCTATAATCTGAATGACGGACTAAATAGAATAATTTTTTTTAACTCAGGATACATCCCTATTGTTACCATATGTATCTTGAAAAAGGCCAACTTGTTGTAACAGTATGTATATACGTGAGTACTAAGTTCAAACGATATATTAATCTGTAGCGGTACCTACAAACGCCACATGGAACAACGCGTCATACTAACATCACACGAATTCTACATCTCGCAATCAGAGTTCACCGTGCAGCTAGCATATATACAACTTCCCAATTTCAAGCATTGGGCAAGTGCCCGCCAGACATAACACCCGTCTTTTCTATGGAGGATGAGTGAACTTTACTCCCTGTTCCTTATGCCTCCACAAATCTATCCATACTAATATTATAAATGCGATAGTAACTCTGTCTGCCTGTCTGTTACGCTTTCCCGCTTAAACCTCTCAACCGATTTTGATGAAATTTGGCACAGACAATCTTTAGACCCTGAGAAAGGACATAGGCTACCTTTTATTGAAAAAAAAAAATTATGTCCCCGAGGAAAATCTATAAAGCGCGATATAACCGAATTCCACGCGGGCGAAGCCGAGGGCGGAAAGCTGGTACTAATATACAATATGTAAAGAAAACCCTGTCCGATCCGTGAAGGTATTGTTAGGTATCGATAACTGATTTTACTAATGGATACAAAGCCGCGCTAAACTTAAAAAAAAAACCTCTAAAAAAATAAATATTATTGAATTAAAAATGTTTATTTCAACACATATGTAAATAATATCAACGTTATGTTTGCAGTCACCTTTTAAGCGAATTGTTAAATTGCAAAAAGAGGTAACTTAATACATGTTCGGTAGGCAACCCTTCAGCGGGTGACGGAGGGCAGACGCGTCACGTGGTCGCATCGCTCTTTAATAATACCGTCAAAATGGTGTTGTCAGTTTTTAAAAATTACCAAATTTCGGGGTAGTTGGATTCACGGGAAAAAAGATTATATTCAAAATTCATTAATATTGTTACGTATGATGATGATTACGTAAAATTTTATATTATATTTGGTCATGTGTTTACCTGACCTATATTATCCTTATGGATCGGATAGGGTTTTCTTTACATATTTTATAAAGCTGAAGAGTTTGTTTGTTTGAACGCGCTAATCTCAGGAGCTACTGGTCCGATTTGAAAACTTCTTTTGCGTTGGATAGCTCATCAATCCAGGAAGGCTTTAGGCTATATAACATCACGCTGCGACCAATAGGAGCGGAGCATAACTAACTTCACGCGAACGAAGTCGCTTGCGACCGCTAGTAATACATAATATTTACACGATTTATAAGATTCTACCCCTTGGAAATGTGGTTATATCAATTACCTTATGTGTTTATTTTAGTTATAACCAATCGATGTCCTAAATATTCCTTTTTTTAAAATTTTGTCGTTTAATTTAAAATGTTATTGTTATTGTTAATCATATTTCTTCGACAATTTTTATTTTTGATTCGTGGATTGGGTAGTTTAAGTTATAATTTTGTTGTTTAAATCTATATTTTGTACATTAATTCTAATTATTATTTAAATTTGATTTGATTTTTATTATTAACTAGCTACGCTACACGGTTTCGCCCGGGTTTTTTATATGCCCCGCTCCTATTGATCGCAGTGTGTGGGCTGTCCAAAGCCTAATATTTTTTTTAAATCGGACCTGTAGTTCCTGAGATTAGCGCGTTCAATCAAACGAACAAACTCTTCGGCTTTATATATTAGTATAGATACAATTTCTTCTACAATTTTTATTTTTCATTTTATTTTATATGCTACCTCTGTAGATCCTGGTCTGATTTTTTTTTCAATTTTGTCTTGAGTGGCTTTTGAGTGGAACACTCTACACTCTTTCACTCAAAAGTCACTCAATGGCTAAGACAAAATTTGCAGGAGCTCGTTCATAATATTGATAGGGTATTAGGATACTAATTGTATTATTCGCAAAAAAAAACGCACACTTTTGACAAACGAGGAACTTATGTATTAGGTACTTACACAAAGTTAAGATGTCCTCACTAAGATGTTTCGTTGACATTGTCAGATCTAAAATGTGATACCGTAAGTTCGGACATCTAGTAATAACATACATTTAGAGTATTGGTGACTCTGTATTTTTCTTCTTCTTCTTCTTCAGCCTATAGATGCCCACTGCTGGACAAAGGCCTCCCCCAAGGCTTTACACGCTGACCGGAGTTGTGCTGCCTGCATCCATCGGCTTCCGGGACCTTCACCAGGTCATCGGTCCACCTTGTTGGGGGCCTCCCTACGCTGCGTCTTCCAGTACGTGGCCGCCACTCCAGAACCTTATTGCCCCATCGGCCATCGGTTCTACGAGCAATGTGTCCTGCCCACTGCCACTTAAGTTCTAAGACTCTGTATTAATATCATATATTTATTTTTGCACAAAAGTGTCAAGTTTTGTGCCGAATACGCGTCATTTGCGGGAAAATTTGTTACTTCTTTAATTTGAATAAATCTGCAGCTGAGACCCATCGTTTGCTTGTAGAAGCTTATGGTGAAGTTGCTTTATGAGAGAGAAGTTGTCGTGAGTGGTGTCAAAAGATTAAAAACTGTGAAGGCAAAGAACGTAGTGAAAGACTGGAATCGTCGAAGACACGGAATTGGAAGTATTATTGGAGGAAGATATAAGGAAGAGGAAAAATGCGCCCATTACTACTGTAGATATGACAAAATTATTCTCCTAAGTGATAATGCTCGTTCGCATGTTCAAAAAACGACGGAAACTTATTTAAATAAAATAAATAAATAAATATGTCGGAGACAGCGACGGCAGAGCGGTAGGGTCGACAGCATCTTGGTGTGGTGGTACAGGTTCCATTTCGTAGGTGAGTTTTGAATTGAAGCACGACGTGTAGATATACCCTCCAATCTTCATAATAACAATTTGAATAGGCAAACGGACAGTTTCGGTTCGGAGATGTGTCTTGGTCCGCGTCTCGATGCAAAGTCACCGTTCGACGAACCCCACTTTCCAAAGCGACTCTGTCGATGTGCCGCCATCACAAAATAACGTCATATGCGTTTGCCCCTCTACTACGTAAATCAAATCACCAACTTCTATTAAAATTATATCGACGATCTGCGACAAATATATACGGACAAATCACACAGATTGAAGTTAGCCCCAAAGTAAGTTTTTTTTTACTAGCTACCTCCAACGTTATTGGAGCCTTTTTTATAACTATACCCTTTCATACCAGTTCTCTCTATTATTCCTCTCGCACTTTTATTCCGCATACTACTTATCTTTCTGTCATTCATCGTCTTTTAGTCTAATGGGTGGGACTCCCATTTTACTGTCGAACTTTCTACTTAATTATCGTTTGGGAAAATAATAATATTTATTTATTACTTAATTACCTCTAACTTTTTATACGCACTTATTATTATACAACTTATTATACACCCCAAAGTAAGTTCGAAACTTGTGTTATGGGATACTAACTCAACGATACTATATTTATAATAGATACATATATAGATAAACATCCAAGACCCAGGCCAATCAAGAAAAGATCGTTTTCCATCATGACCTGGCCGGGGATCGAACCCGGGGCCTCCACGTCGCAGGCAGGCGTGTTGACCGCTGCGCCACGGAGGACGACACATCTGTACACCTATTATAAAATTTCAAGAGTTTAGACCCGAAACGAATCAACTGTCTTGAGTCCCGCAACGAAATTAATCAGAAAAGAATAGCGGAGGAGCACAAAAAAAGATATTTTTTCCACTTCCCTCCATAACAAGCAGGAGACAGAATAGAACTAGGCCAATCGGCATAAAGGGACACTATTGCAACTGGGAGAAGCCCAGATTGCCAAGCACCACGGAATAAAATTTGATTAAGTTAATGGGTCCTAAGTAGGTATGTGCTGTTACAATTGATTCCAATAATAGCTATGGCAAAAGCGCCTGAACGCACGGAAATTGGTTCTAGTTTCTACAAGGTCCGTATAATAAACGACTCCGGATGTAACTTGTACACTATCCAAGATAATATTGCGTTCATTCTGCCAAAGAATACACTCCCACAAGATGTGATGTGCGGACTGTTCAAATTCATAGTTCGATGTAGAACATTGACACAAAGGCGAAAGAACAAGTTTAAAAGTAGATTTTTAAGTATTTTAGATTTTTTAAATTTAAAATATTACGTCCGTTGGTACATCCCAATTGGCAATAGAGCTTGATTATAAGAACCAATCCTTTATCCCGTCACTGTTACTAAATTTAAACCAAAATGTATTTTTACTGACATAAAACTTATTACCATTTCTAAAATTGTTATACCTTCTCCCTTATTCATAAACGATGGTTAAAGTTAACTAGTAATTAGCGATTCTTTAACCATTTATTTTAGGCGGATGCACGTCATTTAGCTTTCATCATCGTTTATGAATAAACTCAGCTGTGTTCAAGGGGTTCAATCAGGAAATCAGGGGTTCAAAAAAATCAATAACCACTAGCTAACTTTAAACATCGTTTATGAATAAGGGGGCTATTAATTAGTGGACGCCAACCACAATTACAAACGTAATTCTTCTTTTTTTTTTGAAGCGTGTATGCATAGGTACTTTTTTAAACAGTAGACTGTAATTCTTTCTGAAATAAAGATATAATAATGTAAGCTCGACCTGAAAATAGATAAGAAAAGAGAAGAGAAAAACCCGAGATTTTATTTTCTCCGATTAAAGCTTCAAACCCTCAAAGCTTTAAGCAAGATATAAATTCGTTATCAAATCCTTTAACAAACAGTATCATTGTAGACCAAGTTTATCCGTTTGCATAACAAAGCTTAGTTGGCCTGTTAAGCACCCATCAACCAGAGCCTAGTATTAAAGTATCTATAGCTAAAGCCTGAGGTTACAATAAGCTTTATAAATTACTCTGTCTTTGTCGCCTGGAGATTATATTTAACGTTTAATTTATGTTTAAAGATTATGATGTCTAAATGGTAAATCTACCATTTGTTTAAACGTAATATTGTAATATTTCTTTTAAATCGTATGTAGGTGAATCAGAATCAATTGCTTTTGAAAATTTATTTGACGAACACAGTCCGGAACTTGAGTTATTAAGTAACTCAGTGGGCAAGAAATACACGCGCAAAAGACGCATTCGATTGTTGTAGCAGGGATGATACGGAGAGAAGATAAGATTTTTATTTACTTAAACATGTGTGTGTACATACATAAAAAGTGCATACAAGGTGATAAATAATATTAAGTTCAAACATGTTTGTCACTATCATCATCATCATCATCATTTCAAGCAAAAGACGTCCACTGCTGGACATAGGCCTCCTCCAAGGTTCTCCACGACGACCGTTCCTGCGCTTCCCGCATCCAGCGGTTTCCGGCGACCTTCACCAGGTCGTTGGTCCACCTTGTCGGGGGCCTACCCATGCTACGTCTTCGGGTGTGTGGTCGCCACTCAAGAACCCGTCGGCCCCATCGGGCATCGGTCCTACGGGCAATGTGTCCAGCCCACTGCCACTTTAGTGTTGTAATTTTTCGGGCTATGTCGGCTACTCTCGTTCTTCTGCGGATCTCCTCATTCCTGATTCGATCGCGCAGTGAAACCCCCAGCATAGCCCTCTCCATTGCCCTTTGAGTGACTTTGAGCTTTCTTATAAGGCCCATTGTTAGCGACCACGTCTCAATTCCATAAGTCATCACTGACAACACACACTGGTCGAAGACTTTTGTCTTGAGACACTGCGGTCACTATATGACGTGCAAAATAATAGAGTTATACAATTTAAAAATTCATCATAATATTAAAAGTTGACATAATTATTTACTAATGTATTATTATAAAATTATAAATTAAATCAATATTATTATTATATAAGTCACTTAAAATGAATCCAGTTAATAATTTTGTCAAAACAAATTTCTTTTCACTAAGGAACTCATTAACACTATAATATGCTCTGGCGGTCAAAAAGTACCAAGTTTGCTTTTATACAGGATGTATCTGACATCGTAACGTAAACTTCGCGAAATGGCTAGACCGCATGCCATTAATAAAATTAGGATAGTCATTTATGTCGTTAATCAACGGTTACAGTATTCACAGTGTTTAAAAAAATTTCGGTGATTTGGATGAACTCATTTTGAGTATGCCAAACCGATGTTCTTGTGTTGTTAGTGTTCGCGGTAGAAACACGGATTATTAATTGTTTAAGTTACCCAATAAAATTTTAGAGAAAACTGTTATTTCAGTCTTTTTTTCGAACTTTTGTGTTGGTTGTTCAAATGTCAAATATCCCTTTATTAGGAAAATGGCAAATTTCTTTATTAATGCAAAGGTGACTTGGTTTATCGTTACTGTGACAAACGAAAACACTTTATTTGATGAATCCTTAAAGAACATTTTAATTAATATCAATCAGGAGAAAAGTTATTGCAAAAATATATGTTGATCCCTAGACACTTTTCATGTGTGTAGCACTGGCGCTCCATGGTGCTCGTTTGTGCGTCGATGTCAGATACACCCTTTACAAACATAGATAGAGGTAGTTCTCTCCAATTTTTGGGTACTTTATAAATGAATGCACTTGTTTAGAGTATGCAATGAGTTATCATGACGCAAATTGTGCGCGCGTTATCTATCGCAAGTAACTATGTCACCGAGAAAACGTAAATGAAGTGATCGAGGTGTGAGTGAGGTGTACTATTTCACGATAAGATTTTTACAAAACGAAAGAACGCAAGATAACTACATGATACTTACATGCGTTTCGGCAAGCCTACTGTGGGATGCCCCCCAGCTAGATGTATGGACTTTAAGAAGTTAGCTGAGACAGACTGGATACGGAAAGGGGAAGCCAAGTTCTTGTGGCGCACAAATACCGTGGCGTGGCCACTTTTTCATCATATCATATCTAGTATTAAAAGTGGACAGAGTTTGAGCACGCTTTACGGACACGAGCAAGCCATTCCGTAGCCGAACTGCTTGTACTGTAAAGGATTTATCATAGAAAATAGTGGAATGCATCGGCATCTCTAATATCAGGTTTTCCGATGACCTCAAATATCTATTACGTGTGTCATGAAGGAACTTGAAAAGTTCATAAAGATAAGAGGGGAGATTTGTTCAGGGTCTTGAGGCAGAGACTTGAAATAGGCACATTTCATAAAATCCTGGCTCAAACAAATGGCGATGATACGAAGAGTCTGTTTAGGTTCATGGCCCAAATATGATAAACGTGTATTTAGGGTATTATAGACATAGGGCAGGGCCGTTATATATGTCCCTAAACAAAAAAAGAATAAATAAAAAAAGAGGGGAGATACCAAAAACACATTCACACTACAAATTATACAATGGACGGCCTTCATCGAGCATCGTAATTAAATTATTGTAACCTAGAACCCAATTCTCATAAATTAAAACGTAGCAAAATTTAGTTGCCGTCTCATCTCGGCAACAAAGACATGTTGACAATTTTTTAAACAAATTCGAGGATTTTTTGGTAGATTAAGACTGAGACCAGACTGTGAACATTATAAAATTACGAGAATTCGACGAAACCTACTACTTTTTTTTTTTAAGCTATTGCATAGCTTCTATCGCGGGCCTTGAGCGCGGGGACCGAATCCAGAAATTCCGTAACGAAAAAACCTCACGCTCCCCACTCCGACGGGCACGGAGGTGTGGCTTGAAGGCCGTACATCGTCTAACGTCGTTTCAGTTCGGCAATCTTCGGCACGGTATGTTTGTGTGCGTGCGACTACATCTTTTGAAAACAATTTATAGATTTTCAAAAAAGCATGCATATTGCAGGGCGCGAACTCAGTTCTACACACTTGCCATGTTACTGATAGTCGCGATGTGCTAAACTTGCCATTAATTTTTTCTCTGAAATAGGTCTTCTATAGAGATATGTCATAGACGTCATCGACGTTGTCATGGCTACCTTAAAAACTTTTCATATAATTAATTATTAAGTACTTTTATTCAAATTAATTTAGTAGTGTTTTTATAAAATAGCTTTTTTTTAACGGAAAAGCTAAGATGAATGTCACGCTAATTTTTCATTGGACTTTTAAATTATTTATAGTGTTGTTTACTAAATAAAAGCGCGTGATTTTATAGAGTAAAAAGTGCTCACTCGGCCGTTTTTTCAACTGTGATTGGCGATATCCGCCATTATTGTGAAATATTTTTTTAAAGAATTTCTTTAATTTGTTACACGTGTTATTGGCAAAATTGTGGTATCTATCCACAGGGACCAGATCAAGAGTTGAAGTTGAAGTTTTTATTAAATAAAATATTACAGAAAGATGTCGGTGAACAATGTTAATACGAGTACATTTAAGTGTACGAGTTGTAATATTGTTATCTCCGAAACGAAACAACGAAAGTTTAATAAAAATATGCTCGTCGGCTTTTTCTGAGGAAGACATTGATGAGGCAAAAAAGTTATTGTTGGTTTCTACGAAGACAAGACAAAAACATGTATCGAGGCATGTATGTAATTGCATAAATTGATACAAAATGCTATGCAATAGCTTTACCGCGGCAGTCCCCGAGTGCCACACGTCTTTTTTTTTTATTTGTTCTGGATGCGAAATCATCAAATGATGTCTCCCACTCTGGGCGGAGTGGAAGGTCGTGTCAGATTTTTATTAACTAAAACCCACCCGTGTTCCTCCATCTGCCTGTGCGCCAGGGCCACGGCTCATTTTTAACCAATCCGCAACCCTGGCCTAGGAGGCATGGATCTTCGTGGATCCCGTCACGATGTGCTGATACCTCTTTGAAACGCGCGTGAAAGACAACTCGATGTCGACCCGGCCCTGGTCCTTACCGCCTGCAAGCTCGCGCCTACGATGGCTGGTATTTGGATGTTGTCTTCCGACCAGGGAGTCTCCTGCGGCGCTCCCTCACGCGCTCCGCCTCCTCCTTTGCCAGCATCACAATTCGCAGAAAGAGTTTACGGCCTGCTATGCACTCTTACTCCGGACCATTTCCTGGACCAAGGCCGGACGCGAGAGATCATCGCCGATCGCCGTCACAAGGACACGGCGGTGCTCAACCTAAGCCGGGCATACCTACACCGCATGCTCCACTGTATCCTCCGGGCGAACCCCACAATAGTGACAGCGTAGCATTTTCTCCCACCTTATCTGGAACAGGAACCTCACGAAACAGCTGTGTCCGGTGAGGGCCTGCGTCAGCCATGGATGGTGAGGGCGCCGTGGCGCTTCTCTAGCCACTCCTCAAAGAAGATGCTCGATTTTTAAAAGAAACAAATATTTGTATAAGGTTATATAAAGTTTGCAAACGCTACCACAAAACAGGAGTGTTACAGATGGTAAAGAAAGTAAGCAGTGCAGAGAAACGCTTAAAAAAACGGTAAATATAAAAAAAAAAAATTATGGCTCCCACACATAAACACGATACGACGTCACGTCGTGGTAAATTTCCACGACTCGTCACGTCGTGCGAAAATTTATTTCCAGGTTTTCAAGAATTAAGTAATCAAGAAAAAACAAAACATAGTAAGTAATATCCTATATTTTTAGTTGCCAACTAAGAGCTCCTACATCACTATTAAAGTAATCACAAAATTTCTTTTTTTATGTCGCTCTTTTTAGCTCTTTTTCGTCGTGACGTCGCGACGTCGTTTTTATGTGTGGGAGCCCTTAGAACTAAGCATTTTGTGCCGTATAGGGTCTTACTATTATGCTGAGCGATGGCCAATTTTATTGGAACGTGATGCACGACAAATTATCAATTTTTTTCTTTGTGTTCTTCTTGCTTATGAATTTGTATCCTTTAATTTTATAGAAATATAAAATATTTCATCATCATCATCAACCTTTTTATCGTCTCACTGCTGGGCACAGGTCTCCTCTCATACAGAGAAGGATTGAGCATAATCACCAAGCTTGCTCAATGCGGGATTACAATTTCAGACGTAATGTCCAGGTTTCCTCAAGATGTTTTCCTTCACCTTTTTTAATCAGTCATTGGTGTCCAAGATATACTTAGAAAGTACATGTAACTTAGAAAAGTTACATATTTATTATACAGTAACAAGGGTTTCAATTTCATTTAATTTATTAATTTATATTTATTTCAATTATAATAATAATATAGCCTTTGTATTCCTAAATTTAGGGTTATAATATGTCCCTAAGTTCGGTGTGCCTTTCGGCATAGGCCACCTCCAAATCTTTCCAATGCTTTCTATCCCTTGCTACTCTCATCCAGTGGGGTCCGGCTGTCAGTTTCAAATCGTCCTCCCATCTCATGACTTGACGACTCCTGCTTCTTAAGCCGTCTCTTGGATACCAAAGAGTGATTTGCTTACTCCATTTGTTAATCGGGTGTCGCAACATATGCCCAACCCATGTCCACTTTAAGACGTCTATCCGCGTGAGAATATCTGTTAGTTTGGTTTGTCCTCTTATTTCTACATTTCTGACCCTGTCTTTTAATTTTAGCCCTAACATGCTTCTTTCCATAGCACGTTGGCATTTGGCTAGCTTTTCCCTGAGTTGGATTGTTACTGACCAGGTTTCACATCCGTAAGTAAGGACTGGGAGAATGCAAGTCTCAAATGTTTTCTTTTTTCTGTGGTTACCGAGATCCTTACTTTTCATTATTTCTTTTAAAGACCAGTATCTCCTCCATCCTTAGGTTATTCTCCTATTTATTTCCTTTGATGTTTCATCAGAAGCGGATATTATCTGACTCAGGTAGATATATTCTTTGACATACTCGATCCTATTTCCATTCACCATGACGTCTATTTCCCTTGAGTTTGTCATCAGTTTTGTTTACAGGTGTTGATTTCCAGGCCAACTTCTCTACTTTTGTTTGCTAGACTCTGTATCATTTGTTCCAAGGCTGCTGGGTTCTCTTCAAGAAGCACTAGGTCATCGGCAAATCTTAGGTGGTTTAAGCGAGCTCCATTAATGTTCAGACCTAGGTGTTCCCAGTTTAACTGTCTAAAGACATACTCAAGCACGGCATTGAATAACGTAGGAGAGAGGGGATCCCCTTGGCGTACGCCTTTATTTATAGGAAATGGTTTGCCTGCAGATTCTAATTTGATACTGGCGTTACTAGATTTGTAGATACTCTTAATTATTTCTATGTAGTTGTTTTGGACTCCTTGTTGTTTGAGGCTCCTCCATATGTATTGATGCCTAAGGCTGTCGAAAGCCTTTGAGTAGTCTATAAACGCCAGGTAAACTTGTTTATTGTATTCGTTATACTTTTGCATCAACTGTTTTATTGTGTGAATGTGATCTACTGTGCTGAAATCTTTTCTGAAACCTGCCTGCTCCACAGATTGGCTTTCATTTAGTGTTGATGATATTCTTTCCAGGATCACTTTAGCAAATATTTTATACAGCATGTTAAGAAAACCCTGTCCGACCCATAAGGATAATAATGGTTAGGTAAACAAATGACCAAATAAAATATAAAATTTTGCATAATCATCATAGTAACAATACTAATGAATTTTGAAATAATCTTTTTTTCCCCCGAATTTACTGTAACTTCCCCAAAATTCGGCATATTTAAAAAAGTGTAAACACCATTTTAGACCTTATAATTGTCGGCTTTCTTTTGATTATTTTTTTAGGTTCTTTAGCGGCGTCAGTGTGTCTAGCCGCCGACGGCGGCAAAGGAATAATTAGAGCTGTACTAGTTTTTGCGTAATAACGTTTTGTTTTTGTCGCTATTATTCGAAACTGTACCTGGCCGAATGATTTGTTGTAAAAACACAGATTACCTAATGGTAAAAGTACTTTTTTTGATTATCGATTAATTACTCATAACAATATTGTAACACAAGTACCTATTAGTAAATAGGAACTAGAAAGGTCTTATGAAATACGATTTTAGGAAAATATTATAAACAATGTAAAGCATTCAAGTTCACCTGATTTAAGTTATGTGAAAGTTCTAAAATCTAAAGAATGTCATGCGATGTTGAATCGATGCGTGAAATTCTGCAATTTTAAATCGATACCAAAAATTGTTACGAGAATATTTTGAATACTTTCACACCTCTAGTCAAAGGGCACCGCCGTGCAGCTAGAGTACCTATTTTTATGAAATAAAAATCATTTTTATTTTAAATTTATTAGTTTCGCGTAGACATTGCGTCCGTGTAGACGTATCGTTTATTGTGTGATCATATCGTTTTCTAACGTAATGTAACATGCTGATGGAAGGTAGTAGGTAACTGCAATTGTGTTGTCTTGTGATCAGGTGTTGAACGATTCGGATGTGACTACTTATTGGTCACTGTGGTTCCAGCATGACGGTGCCCCACCATATTTTTGCCGACCTGTACGTGAGTACCTCCACTATCAGTTCGGCGAGCAGTGGATTGGTAGGGGTGGACTAACTTTGTGAAACACCATGCTAATCTCGTGCGACGGTGCCAGGCCGGTATCGTTCTTAGTGTACGAAATATGGAACAACATCTCCGCCACAGCCATTGTGCTCATCGAATGAAATTCGAAGATACATTCGGAGGGTCAGACGACCTTCCTACTTAAAAAAAGTTCTTTTCACGAGCTGCCTAAGTAGGTATCATTGTTTCTTTCGAGAGTCGATAAACGTGGTTAGAGTAGTCTAACCACGTTTATCGACTACGTCTATCGATACCTACATGCATGAGGTCAACTGAGGTCACGACCTGTGCCTGTGTTGCCATGAAATTACCTATTTATTTTATTTAAGTTATTTATTTTTAAGGGGGTATTTTTTTTTTTAGTTTAGCCAGGTTATGTACGCATTAGTAGAATCAGCTAACGATACCTAACAATACCTTCACGGGTCGGACAGGGTTTTCTTAACATACTGTATATGTTTGATATTAAAGAAATTGGCCTATAGTTCCCTATGTCATCCCTGGAACCTTTTTTGTGTAGTAGAATTATATGACACTCTGTCCATTCTTCTGGGATTTGCCTTGATTTTAGGATTTCATTGAAAAGTTTTGCTAGCACCGGGCTGATTTTATCTATGGTTCCCTTTAGAATTTCATTAGATATCTTATCTGGCCTAGGGGCATTCTCGAGTTTTTGTGTCTCAATAGCCTTGACAACCTCAGACACAAGGATTTCTGGCACTTCGTCTGCTTTGATTTCTTCTGGGTGAGTTACTTCCGCAATTGTGGTCAAACCTGAATCAAATTTGTCCGAATATAGTATGCGGTAGAAGTCCGAAGCTATTTTCTGTATTGATTGCCTGTTGATTACATAAGATTCGCGGTAGTTTAATTTCGGTATCCAATCTTTGCCATGTTCACTCAGTTGTTTAATAGCCTTTTTTGTACTTCTTGATGTTTTTATATTTACTTCCAGGACTCTGTTTCTCTTTTCTCTTCTGTCTTTTTTGATATTTTCTTTGATTTCCTTGCTAAGGTTTGCAATTCGTTGACGTCTTTCCTTGTCCCCTTTAGTTGATATTAATATTTTTCGATCGGTTATTAATTCCAGTGTTTTTTTGCTCAAGTAACTTTCTTTTATTCTAGGTTTTCTGACTGACATTTCTTTCAATATGCTTTGTAGTTTCTTATACTTGATCCCAGTTTCTGTGTCGGAGGTAATAATTTCCCCAAGCGATTCTGTTGTGCGGGTGTCAACTGGGGGACCACGCTCGGAGACTTGAAACAGCTTGTAATTATTTTCAAACTTCTTCCTGGATCTTGTGGGTTGTTTTAGGCTAAGGCAACTTCTTACCATGCGGTGGTCTGTATTGAAGTTTAGGTTTTTGACTATGACTTATTTCAATTATTTATTTAAAAAATATATTCAACCATTTGTTTAGATATTTAAGTTACCTTATTAAAAACAATATTTTCGATAATCTCCTCAAATACCTTACTTACATAATTTTTAAAATATTTATATAGATTTTTAATTTTAAGCTATAGACTACGACAGGCAGTACATGATTGCTGGCTACTTCGGTACCACTTTCTACGGAACAATAAAACTAAAAACAGTATTTGTTAGATTAAATCTTTTGTGTTCACTGATCGCAGTAATCACACACCATATGTGTAAGGTTGTCTCTAAAAGATCGCTTAACGATAAGACGGCCCATTATGTCACAATTTGTATTAACATTTACATATTTATTTCCTGTTATTTAAATGGTCTATTAAAGAGCATTCAAATCTATTAGGTAACTATTTAAGTCCTATATCTTCAACAAAATCAAGTACTTTAAATACCTAGCTCATTAGTCAATATTATATAAACACAAATAATAATAACTACTTCGGTAAACACATTTAATATTACATTATATGTATGTGTTTATAAAAATAATGATAGGATTACAGTATGTCAGTAGTACCTGTCATTATGTATTTCGTAGCTTGGCATTATGTTCAAACGTACGTTTGTTTTGGTTATTATTTTTATTCTATGGAGCGTATATTCCTTTACTGTAAGTAGTTCCATATTTTCATAATCATGATTTCAGACCGCAATCTCTTACTATGTATAATCGACTACTGCCAGATACACTAGCAATAGTCGATTATACATAACGTGACTATTTTATTCTTTGGCTCAAAATGGGACATTGATTTATTTAAGTCAAATAATAGGTAGTCAATCAAAAAGAAACTATTTGTAGTTACTTATTCAGAAAAAGTTAATTAGCTTAAACGTTCCGAATCAAAAAGTAGATATAGGTACCCGAAAAACGTTACTTAGATATATTTGCTGGTGAACATCGTCGTCAGAAGAACTAAAACTGAATGTCCATCTGCTACTCAAATTTTCGCCCGGTTTCTGAAAACGGGACAATATTGTATCCCAGAGTTCGTTTTGGGGACACCGGGACTCTTAATTATACAAAGGGACAGTTCCGTTTAAAACGGGACGTCTGGTCACTTTAATTATACATGCCCAATAATACGTTATCGTCGTCGATATACATATTTCCTAGTTAAGCGTGTCCCTCATCCAGGCGTTTCCCGCCACTTTGACGATGTCGCTAACTCAACGCATATTTGGACCATTGCTAGCATTCGGTCACAACTTTATTACATCGATCACCCCTTCGTCTCACTTGATATCCTGTCCAACTCCACTTCAGGCGTATCGCGTGATACTTATATCAATGTCCTTTATAAGACTACTTACTTGCGCTCTGAATACACGCTTAGGAGTTACACGTGAACAACTCTCTGCAAGTTTTACTGGCAAAACTATAACTAAGGCAATCTTAAAAATATCTTGTCGGCCTTCCAACGCTGCGTCTTTCGGGACGCGGTTTGTAATCCAGAATTTTTCCGCCCTATCGGACAACTGTTGTAACATCCTACAGGCTACTACTAAAAAGTTATTGTTGGGAAAATCCAATACACTTTTTCAAAATTAGGATTCAAACCCATAATTTAAACCTTAAGGAATCTAAGTATTTATTTTTTTCAGTGTCTCAATGTCATACCGGAACGTGTTGTAATAAAATACGTGAATGATAAATATTTCTCCAATGTGTCGGCGCACGTTCGAAGGTCGAGCAAAAGAGGGAAATATGTTTTCAATATGCAGCTGATTAGTAAAACAGTCTTAGCAAATAACATTACGGTAAGAATTTTTCACAAAACTATTTTTTGCGCTTTAAGATAAACGATTGCGTCACTGTTGCGGGATCATAGCAAGCACTAGTTGATACCAATAAAAAATAAGTAACAGCAAGTAATTTTTAAGAAACTACTGATTTTCATAGATACTAACCTAGCAAGTATGTTCAAAATCACTTAAAAAGTCATTTATTGAAATTGGGCTGAGAATCAGCACTTTTTGAACGTTAATATTACGTAAGACAGTCCCCCAAAACGCCCACCTGTCTACACTTCTTAGTGCTTTCGCTGGGAAGAAGAAGTGGCGGGCAAACTCCCCAGCAGCACAGCTGTCTGTTCATTAAAAAAAACACATGACTTCATACAATACTATGTAGGTAAAGTAATGAACACAAGAAAAAAAAAATACAAACAATAGCCACGGAAAAATAGCAGCAAAGCAAAACGAAAAATAAAATAGCTTAAAAATTTAAATGTAAATAAGTAAAAACTTATTACCTTAATAAAAACCCCAGGTATAAAGGGCGTGCCGCATGACAGCTCACATATTTATGCATTGTAAAAAGTAAATTATATGAACTCATATAACGTATCAGTAAGCTAATTCCGGAGAAAGAAGAATACAATTATTGATGGGTCCTTTCTAAACAGCTTGCATCTGCAAAATGTTAGTAGTTTATGTCAAGTACCCGGGTTATTGTTGTTCTGACGCAGTGACTTGATTACCATAGATACGCTATTTATAAACTTAAGAACTCACACTTCTCGGTGTGAACTCTTTTCGAGTGACTTAAAACGATGAGACCCTTCTAGCTTTTCCCAACTATGTTGGGTTCTGCTTCTAGTCTACCCGGTAATGACTATTCAAGATCTACAAACGTCAAGCGCAATTAACGGTTTAACGTGTTTTCCGAGGTACGAAGGGGTCTCGGACAACGGGGTTTTGACCTTACGGTCTCAAAAAGGCTGTCTAGAATACTAGACAGCCTTTTTGAGCCTTTTTGAGACCCTTGTGTTATAACACAACAACACACATGCGCCGAATACGTCACCGAATCTTTTTGATTCGACGACGTAATTCGCCGATTTTTGTCTCTTCGTATATTCCTAACTAACATGTGCTTTCTGTTTTACTAGTTCGACGTGACCATATATGAACATGGTAGCAGATACAACCAGTACGTTCGTACATTGATGGAATTCCATTTCAAGTGGTGCGATTTGATCCGTCGCGACAAATTGTTTGGTCCTATTATCCGAAACTGTGGTATAAAAGATTGTCCAAATTATCCGGTAAATATAAATTGTTTAATTATTACTTTTCCTTGTTGGGGGATCTCCCTACGCTGCGTCTGCCGGTACGTAGCCGCAATTCCAGAACCTTACTACCCCCATCGGCCTTCGCTTCTACGACCAATGTGCCCCGCCCACTGCCACTTAATTTTAGCGACTCGAAGAGTTATGTACTTTGGTTCTTCTGCGGATCTCGTCATTTCTGATTCGATCGCGCAGAGAAACTCCAAAGAAAGTATATTTCTTTCCATCGTCTTTTGTGTGACTCTGAGCCTTCATATGAGGCCGCCCATTGCGAACGACCACGTTTCAGTTCCGTAAGTCATCACCGGCAACACACACTGCTCAAAGACTTTAGTCTAGAGACACCGTGAGAGGCCCCCAACAAGGTGGACTGATGACCCGGTGAAGATAGGGGGAAGCCGGTGAATGTGTGGAGCACAAATCCGGTCATTATGGAAAGCCTATAGATAATTATTTCTTTTCAAATCTCCAAATCTCCCATTAAGGGTTTCCTTTCCACCTCCGTGGTGAGATCGACGCATATTGCCAATTATCAGCAATGCCAATGTAATTTTAATGTTTTTTATTTGAATTTTTTTACAGGGTCCTATTGCAGTAGCAAATATGACATTTAGTGGAAATTTACCTTTCATCGTATCATTTGATAAAGGCAAGCTCGATGCAATCTGGAAGGTAGGGTCAACAGGTGAAATATTGGGCGCTCTTGATGTATTTGTTAATTTTGAAAAATCACGTTAATAGTTACAGCTATATGGCGCAGGCCACACACTTACGTAAAGAGCGTCGGGCGTGAACCTGGCTTGAGCGACGACACTGGCGAGTCATATCCACGCCCGAGCCACGATATTCCGTGTGTCCTATATTTCACTATATTTCTATGCACTTGGTAAAAAAAATTGGATGGAATAAAGGTCATAGCACACTTAAACGACTCTGCCCCACGGCAAAAAGAATATTATTCAAATATGGGCTTTAAATATTGCACTTTAGATATATTTTACATTGGCATCATAAATTAGCAGACAGCTCGCTTACCGCCATCAGATCGCTCGGCAGTTGGCGCCTCGCTGGCCGCTCTTTGTAGCCGAGCGGTCGGCGCCGATCAGCGTTCGGTTCAAGTACTCTGTGGCTCAGTCAGCCAGTATCTACCAAGTAATCGTCTCCCTCCCCCTTTCCTGCGTTGTGAATTGAGACATTGTAAAAAAGACGAGTTGCTTCAATAGAAACCTATCACGAACTGTGTCAATCGCGAAAAGCTAGAACGGGTGGACAACTGGGTGTCTGCTAACAATCTCCGCGTGGACTGCTGGGTGCCTGCTAGCTATCACCGCGCGGACTGCGAGCAGTCGCCTTATTTTAGGGCGGTGTTGGGCGGGAGCTGTGTTGGAGCTGGTATCCTTACCCGACGCAATTTATGTGTAGCCTGAGCCTAAACGAATAAAAAATATTCAGCACATGCAACATTTATTTTATTTATTGAAGCCTGCTTCTAATGTTTTTTGAGAAAAGAGATTGGAACCTGCAACACGCAGCGCAGTAGTTAAAAGTAAAAAAGATTTTACCACATATATTCACACTAGGATGTCCCAAAAAAATCAAAGCCGTTTTTATTTAACGCATACCCTCTAATTATATGAGAATGGTGCTAAAACACTTGTAAATAATTTTTTTTTGTACCTAGAACCACAGTAACCCGTGCCGACTATCGTCGATACATATCAGTACTTGCATACTATAGCGCGTCGGAATTAACGTATTGTAGTGCTTGTTATTACTTGTTTGTTTTATTAGTTAACGCATTGTTATCGTTCAGTCAAGATGTCAGAGAGATTACGCAGTTCCAAAAAGGGAATTTTTTTGATTGGGTATGTAAAACATCAAATCACCTATGATGGGCAAGTATGGGCAGTTTTGTTCTATAATATTCGGTAAGTGAATTTAAGTTATTTTACTATTCGTCAGTGCATTATTTATTGGGAAAAGGGACCTATTCCGATTAAAGCTTTACCTTACTGTGTTAAGAAACTATTGGCCTTATACCCAGTTTGGCGAGATCTACAAAATAATGCTAACAAAACTCAAGACATATTCGAACAGCGTAGACAAGAGTTTCTTACAAACTTGAACAATTTGTTCGACATTGCACACGTAGACACGCTTGAATTAATAAAGATAAATGAAGATAGGATCTTCTTGCAGCGCCAACGAGAGCCAGGCAGACCTGGTCACTTAGCTGGAGTGGATAAAAAGTTAACCGACAAGGAGGAAAAAACGCGCCTGATAAAATTAAATGATCAAAAACGTCAAGCTATTTATGAAGCATCCCTAACAGCGTCAACGTCCTCGTATCAAGAAAATTCATCATCTAATTATGAAGTAATGGATTTTCAAGAAAATTTGCCCACCCTGCCAGCAATCAGATTCTAAAAAAAACTTCAATGAGAAAAAATTTTGTCACTCCAAAGTTAGTAGCAACTCTAGATAGGTGTAAGTTAATTATGAGTAATTCTGTATTTTATTATTTAAGCTACTATTGAGGCACTTGGACTCAACATTGACGAATTTCCCATTAGCAAGTCCACCATTCAGAGAAACGAAAAGAGCGGGCAGAAGCTATAAAAATCAATTTCCTAAACGAGATGCCAGATACTGCAACTGTCCACTGGGATGGAAAACTGTTGCCGGCTTTTGATGTGCGCCAATGTAAAGAGGAACGCCTCACGATAGTGATTTCAAGTGGCGATAAGGAATAACTTCTAGTGGTGCCATAGTTGGATAGCTTAACTGGAACTGAACAGGCACAAGCAGTTTGGGATGCAATTACAGACTGGAATCTTGAAGACAAGGTGCAAATTCTTTGCTGTGATACCATTGCTTCAATACCGGTCGTATTAATGGCGCCTGTGTGCTTCTACTTCGTTTCCATCAAAAGCAAGGCCTTGTTTAATCGTTTGAAAATTGATGATAGTTTTCTCAAAGAGTGTCCTACTTCATGGCCAAATAATGCTGCGTTTGTACAATCTAAAATGCAGATAAAAGCACTAAGAGCTGTTAATGATACGGCAGATAAGTTAATGCAAGACTTCCACGGAAAGATTACCGTTGAAGAGGAACAAAAACAATTTTTACTACATTGCATACAGGAGTACAGAGTGTTACCCAGTACCCAGACTGAAAAAAGAAAACTTTGAAAAGAAAATTTTTTAAATAACACTTTTATAATAAATCAGTTTCAACTAAATATACGATTAAGGTAAAATAATACTTTATTTATTGAATAAAAATTAAATTCTAAAATGCCCTCTATATTTTTCATACAAACATTTTGACTAAAAAGTTTGACTTCAAGTCGGCACAGGTTATCATTATCCGATCCCAAAGATATTTTTTATTTTCGTTATTAGGGTCATTTAGAAAACAATATAAAGCGTATGCACAATTAAATTCGAGAAAAAAGAAACCCCTTATAGGCTGGGACACTCTAATCCACACACACACACACGTTTGACTCCCAATAATTGGTCACAACGTACCTACTTCATGAACCCAAGTGATTAGTCCGTGCTTTCGCACAAGACGACATGCAAACCACTAACTCGATCAATTGTGGCCTAACTCGATTTAACTTGAATTAGATCTGACTCGATACTTACCTTAATCGATGTTACAGATCGAGTTTATACACATATAGTTAGTTACAGATATAGTTCTATGCCTTTGATAAAATCAAGATTATTAAAGCATTCAATTGCATAAACTAGTGAATAGTTATTTAAATATATTTATGTTAATGAAACAAATTTTATCATAAATTCTCCCATTTCTACGTTATTAAGTAAACCTTCCTTTAACTAATTTTCTTTTGAAACAACAAAAGTGTGTTGGGCTATATAAAAACCAAAGTAAATTTTAGTTTAATGCCGCTTTCTCTTTCTTCCGTTTCATTCTTTTTTCATTATTTTACCTCTGCTGGTCCTTTTCCCACTACTGATATCATCACTATAACGATGACCTTTGTTATTGACTTGGATGATGACCTTTATATTAACTTTGGGACATACCTTTATTGTTTTCGAAAAAGAAGAACTTGAATACCACACTCAATACGTACATGAAGCATATGTTAGGAAGTACTGACGAAACAAAAGGACATCAACATTATGATTATGGACGCAATTGTGTACGTAACTTCACTAAAACAAACGTTCAGAGGTATTCCACTTAGGGCACTGCTTTGTCCAATTAGTTACTGCATGATTTCACAATTGATCGGACAAAATATGCGAATACAGTAGAATTGGAAGCCAGATTTACGTTCAATGCCAAAATTGGGAGTAATTAGCATCAATCATTCGTTACATAGCTTGATTTCTGATTTAGTTTCGGATTTAGGTATATAATTGATATTGGTTGCAGGTAACTGCAGCATATAAAGTGTTTTATGATGAAAGTTGTCCGCTATCGACGGAAGACGAAGAGACTGATTGACGAACCAGATTTGGTAAAAAACGGCCTCCAAAGCCTTGAGTACAGATGTAGAGTAGCCAGCAGTCGTTATTCTATAGGATGAATTTCGGAGAGTATGCACTGGAATTGCATGATTTAATTTTACCATCTTTGTTTCGTCATCAGACGATCTGGTGTACGACGAGTAACCACCCCTACGTTGTTGACACCACTACGATCCGGACCGATCGTTTCACCCACAGAGCAAATACAGAGGTTTCACTTCATCTTTTTATCATCATTATCATCATCTCAGCGTTAATCCCTGCTTTTTCAGCTTTGGAATCTGGGGTCCGCTTTTTTCCCACTCTAACTGCTGACTTGGCTAAACTTCAATGAAGCGTGAAGCGACTGCCGTCTTCCTTTCTATTTCCTCAGTTTCTTTTTGAGTGAATAGGCTCTTATTAAACTAGCGCGCTTTACCATCAACGATTGCATCACTGCTTAGCATTAGGCGGTATCACGGTCAAGTAGGTATTAGTTTATAATGTATAAACATAAAAAAAGGTCTCTAGGTTCGTCAAAGTTATGGACTCCTCTGAAAATAGTTGATTCTCCGGAATAAACCGTTCTCCCGATTAATTAACTATTTAGGACTGGCAAGACCAGACCGGGAGTAAGGGTAAGTAGCTCTCAAATCTTTATTTATTCTCAAATCTCATTCCTAGTTCAGTCTCCGAACTAATACAGGTCCAGAAATGATAGGGAACAATGAACGTCTTTGTGTAAGCTTATGTACTTGCTGTATAGCTACTATGCGTCTTTGATCGTCTTGAGTGTACTCTGGCTGATGGGAGTATGTACGTCATGCATACTGTAATGTCTCGCTGGTGGTGGCGTGTGTTGATTAAGTTCCCTTTAAAGTGGTTGAGTTGAATGGTACATAAAGCATGCTGTGGGCACCTGTACATGTAAAATCTTACTTACTTAAAACTAAAATCTATATAAATTGAGAGTTTTCATGTACATTTTTTGGTGAAGGTCCTCAATAAACAACAAAAATATGAGCTTCCCTAAACAGTATTTTAGGGTGATGACAACTACGCAATATGATCCTGCGTATACATTTAAGGATTCCCTTTAACCATGTTTAACGATGGCGTATTTTCTTCTAGAGTTTCAGCAGAGTTTATGTTACCATATTTTGATAGCTAATAAATATAAAACAAAGTGACACACTTTTATGTTCATAGGCTGTGGCAGTGGATATATTCGTGAAAGTGACATATTGTGTAAGCATAATACACTTGGTATATTTATCTCGCGTATACATAAGTAACGAGGTGTGGTTATTGTTCATGTACATGAGCGTAGTCGTGGTGGTCTAGTGGTTAAAACACCAGGTTCGATTTCAGATCAGGCAAGTACCAATGTAACTCTTCTAAGTTATATGTAGTTTCTAAGTATATTTTGGATACCAATGATTGATTATAAGGTGAAGGAAAACATCTTGAGGATATCTGGACTTTAAGTCCGAATTCGCCAACCTGCATTGAGCAAGCGTAGTGATTACGTTCAATCCTTCTCTGTATGAGAGGAGACCTGTGTCCAGCAGTGGGACGATAAAAAAGGTTGATGATGATGACATAAGCATAGCCGACTAACTGCGCCTCACGATTTCATTCGCATAACTTTCGATTCCGTAAGATTGTTGAAATAAAGAGTATCTTATGTATAATTATAGAGTATCAGCTACGTCCATATCACATTTCATGAAAATTTATCCCACCCTTTGAGCGTGAAGAAGCAATTGTCGAATATCTCCTTTGATTTTTGTGTTTATCGGCGGTGAACGCCGCCAAAAACTTAAAGTAAACGTAACGCGACCATAGTGGACCGCGTTCTTCCTCTGATCACCGAACGGCGTGGCGAGCGCACTTCCTTTCGAACTGGCAAGCTAGCGAGTCATAGCCACGATCTTTTAACGGTCACAAAAATGTAATTAGTTTGATGTATTTAAAGTAACCCCCGGGGGGAAGTAGGCCTCAAAATTAAAAATTAATAGAGTTAGGGAGTCTGCCAGTGAATTGAGTCGACGTGCGCCTCCTCGTGATCTGGTCTGGTAGTCTACGAATTCGGCACTCGGTTGGAGGTAAGTGGTTCATCCGAAGGCATATCATTCTATCACATATTTGCTTATAGTTTCTAATATATTGCTATCCTAAATACAGTGCACTTGAATCTTGTTTAAAATCTTTCATGTTAGGCACGTTGCCGCCACAGTAATATACATACAAACACACACACACACACATACACACACACACACACACACACACACACACACACACACACACACACACACACACACACACACACACACACACACACACACACACACATACACACACACACACACACAAACATATTCTCACACACTCATATAAAAAATTGCCTTTATAATATTAGCTTGGTTACAAAAATAATTAGAAAAAAAAATAAGTAAATAATAGCTGTTTGTTTCGGAAGGAACTACGCTTGTCTGTTCGCGGGTCTACTACACATATCGTCTGCTCCATCGGTCCTCCGACCACCAAAGGGACGTGCAAGGTACCTTAAACTTCGTCCTACGGTATATATCACAGCATAACTACTCTAATTTAGATTCCGTAATAGCTATTTCAGATGATCAATTTAACGCGTGGTTCATTTTGCGGCTGTGTACTTACGAATTGATTAGATGCCTGCGGCTACTACGTCAACTAGCGAGAATTTATATAAATAGAGTGGATTTAACTCACACCAAGTGCTTCTTCTTCATCTTCAGTCTATCGATGTCCACTGCTGGACAAAGACCTCCCCGAAGGCTTTCCACACTGACCGGTCCTGTGCTGCCCGCATCCATCGGCTTCCCGCGACTTTCTCCAGGTCATTGGTCCACCTTATTGGGGGCCTCCCTACGCTGCGTCTTCCGGTACGTGGCCGCCACTCTGGAGTGTAACCGATGGCCGATGGGGCAGTAAGGTTCTGGAACCTTACTGCCCCATGGGCCATCGGTTCTACGAGCAATCTGCCCTGCGCACTGCCACTTAAGTTTAGCGACTCGCAGAGCTATATCGGTGACTTTGGTTCTTCTGCGGATCTCCTCATTTCTGATCCGATCATGCAGAGAAACTGCGAGCATAACTCTTTCCATTGCCCTTTGTGTGACTCTGAGCCTTCGTATGAGGCCCATTGTGAGCACCAAGTGCTTAAATAATAACAATAGTGGCACGGTTTGTTCGATCAGGTTAAGTACACTTGCGGCAGTCGATTTGTAGATGGTTAACCATCTTTACATACCAATACCCCTTGTGCCTAGGAGAGCGTGGAAACCATCGCGCCGTCATAAAATCTGACAACCAGCCTTTTGAAGACTCCATAACCCAGTTACTGGAATTATCCAGTAACTGGGATGTGGATGTCAGATAGGTAGTCGCCCCTTATATATCACTAGTGTTCAGCTGCATCCGGTTAGATTGGAAGCGACTCCAACATATATGGGAAAAGGCTAATTAGATGATAAATAACTAAGGTAACGTCAATCATTTCAACCATCAGGCATCGTTCCAATTAAATGCATATTTGGACTCAAATCCGCTGCAGAACAATCAACTGTAATGGATTCGTAATGGATTCGAGTCATTTGAAAGCTACAGCATAGTACAGCTATCTGAGGCCAGATAACCTTGGTGTTTTCTGGCCTCTTATTGGCCAATTATACGCTGCCCTATGTTGTACCGTCAAAATGGAGAAGGAAAAAGATGTAAGAAAACAGTCTAGTACCAAAAAATCTGACATATGACATCTACCAATCCGCCCTGGGTCTGCGTGGTAGCCCTTCTCTTACAGAGACGAGGCGTCTAAGCAGTGAGAATATTTTCAGCTGATTTAATTACGTTAGAACTCAAGGTTAAAGTTTTACAATCGATGTGCGGTCGACTGTGTTTTCCATCCACAGATAACAATAATTGTAGCAATCAAAAACATTTTTAATACATTATGCTATTTTATTAAAAAAAAAAAAAAAAAAAACGCTAAGCTGTTTTAATTGTGCTATGCTATAATCGCTATATTATTTTTAGTGCTATGCTATCCTACACACTGTCTGTTCAAAAAGTACTCGGAATTTCCGTTTTTTTTTTTCAAAAAAATATTTATTTATTCGTCTTCATCAATATGGTCCCCCTCAAAGTAGTCCCCCCAGATATAATACACTTATGCCAGCGTTTTTTCCAATCTTCGAAGAACTCTTGATATTCACTTTTTGATATGTCCTTGAGCACTCTTAGTGATTCGAACTTTATTTCTTCAATCTTGAAAAAACACCGTCCTTTCATGGGTCTCTTTAATTATGGAAATAGGAAAAACTCACATGGAGCCATATCTGGTGAATATAGAGGTTGGGGCAAAACTACACCTATGCAAAAGTTCTTCTCAGAGGTAATCAAGAGTTCTTTTCAGGGCTAACCAACAATTATTTTAAGTGGCTAACCAACAGTTCTATTCAGATCTAAACAACAGTTCTTTTCAAGGCTAAACAACATTTCTTTTCAGGGCTAACCAACAGTTATTTTCAGGGCTAATCAACGGTTCTTTTCAGGACTAACCAACAGTTCTTTTTAGGGCTAAACAACATTTCTTTTCAAGGCTAAACAACAGTTCTTTTCAGGGCTAAAGAACACTTCTTTTCAGAGCTAGAATAATTAAAATTTTCTTAAACATTTGAAAATGTCTGAGTCTAGTAAACATAGTTCTCAAGCACGGGCCGCAAGGATATGTCGTATGGGAGAATCTTCACCTGAACCTTCACAACGTCTTGCTGGACAAAATCGCAGAAACTCTCAGGTACGCACACGAGAGTCGAGTGTCGAACGTTCGCAACGCCTTGCACAACAAAATCTGAGAACCTCTGAGTTACGTGCATGAGAGTCGAGTCTGGAGAATTTCCAACGTCTTCATGAATAAAATGTGTAAAATATTGCCGAGTTTTTGCAGCGACTTAGAGCTCAGGCAGAGAGACAGCAGTTATCCACAAATAGAGTTCGCAATCGAATATTAGCAAACAACAACAGACTGGCGTTCAGATATGATCCGCAGATTGATTATGCACAACAAGCGTCAGTCCAAATCGCATTCATGAATAAGATCTGCTCTAACTGCTCTGCCAAGAAATGGGCGGACGAACCTAATGGTATGTGCTGTGCTTGAGGTAAAGTTTGTCTTCCTAACCTTCAGGAGCCGCCACAACCAATAAAACTCTTCTAACTAATAACCATCCATTATCTGGTAATTTTTTTAAGAAATTTACGTAAATACTTTTTACGTCTTTTTCAAATTACTTCTTTTGGCGCAAAAGAAATCAGGGTAGGTAATTTTATGCCCAATTTTAAAATTGAAGGACAGGTGTATCATCTCATTGGTAACCTTTTACCACCATAAGGGCGAAACCCACAATTCTTACAAATATATTTTATTTCGCTTTTTGCAACGGTAACCGACATCCACGCGTGCGGAGCTGCGGGGGAAAGCTATGTAGTATAAAACAAAGTCACTTTTTCTGTCCCTATATCCCTATGTATGTTTAAATCTTTAAAACTACGCAACCGATCTTAACGCGATTTTTTTGAATACATAGAGTGATTCAAGAGGAAGGTTTATATGTATAATACATGCACTGTAATACGAACACGGGACATTTTTCATTCGCTACTCGTGGAGCAAACACCTTGAATTGAAGTGAGAAGTATTCCTTGTACCTACTCTTTAAAACATTTTCCTGCCATTTCTTATGATACTGTACATTTGAGTGATACATTGGTTTATGAAGTGGTAAATAACAACGACTAAGTGTGTTACAAATGAAGAATAAGTATTAAGTAAAGAATAAGTGTCTAACAACGACTGCTATCATCCGCCGACATAATACTTAAAAGACAATAAGATAAGTTATTGCCAGATGAAAGGCCAAAACTCTGATATTAGGTACTAACATTTGAAACTAGGGCAATCGGTCTAGAAAGTTTGGGACAAATTTATATTACTTCAACGACTAATATATATGACTTCTGAAGGTGTTCAATGATTTTGGGAAAAATAATTGTCTCGATAATTCGTTTCTATATATTACATCATTCACACAACCCATCTGTGGAGACATGAGGAACAGGGAGTAAAGTTCACTCATCCTCCATAGGAAAAGGGGGATCCTCCAACCAGACAGGTGTTATGTATGGCTGGCACTTGCCCAACGGTTGAAGTTGGGAAGTTGTATGTCTGCCAATTGCAGGGAAAACTCTGCTTGCGAGATGTAAAATTCGTGTTGTTTTATTTGTGACATTTGTAGGTACCGCTACACATCCATCCTTTCTTTGGTTTATTTTGGCAAAACTTTCTTCATTCCTCCGTATCACCATGCGCATACCAAGACAACCCATTTCCACACACATACACATATGAACAATGTCTAGGGATATTATATGAAAGACTTCATAACTCAGAAACTATTTACAGTATGAAAAAAGTTTGTAATAAAATATTTTCTCCCAGCCACCATTAACGAAATTAAAAAAAAAAAACAAAAACTCATTTTGAAACAAAAGAATATCGGTTATTCAAATTTGGCGGTCGAAAAATTAATTCATGTTACAATATTACAGTGAAGTTTTGAAAAATTAAAAGCGTTCCATACATTATTTTAATTTAAACGTTTGTTACATTTTATTATGTCACGTCGACATTCGACAAGGAAAGAGCAGATTCGAGCTGTTGGCATGTTGGAAGCTGGCGTTATACAACGCGTGGTTGCTGAAACTCTACAAACCGGCAAAAGTATAATCTCCAGGTTATGGTCACGTTATTGTGCTGCAGGCGATGTTGTTGAATGGCATTTAGGCCAAAATCGCATCACCACTCCAGACAGGACCGTTTTCTTCAAAACATCTTTAGGAGACAACCCAATATTACGGCTATGCAAATGGTTCAAAGGCTACATACATCTGACCACCAATGGTTGGTTAGTGACCAAACTATAAGAAGAAGATTTGATAAACTTCATGCGAAATATCTCCGTTATGGCGGCCTAGGTCAATTGTGGTTTTTTTCTGATGGGTCTCGGTTTAAGTTATGTTAGGGGAGGAAACACTGATTACTAAATTTAATTAAATGCCTTATTTGTTATTTTTCACTTCAATTTACACAATTCCCTGCATATAATCCATTATGTATAATAACTAGATGGAGCCGGCATTTCCTAACTGATTACCTCTGAGAACAACTGCCGAAACAAACTCAGGGATCATCGTCGTTTTTCAAGTCCAGACATTAAAAATGAATTGTTATGTATACGTTTTACGGTAACTTGCTTGAACTGACTAAATGACTCTGTGACAATGCAAAATTGCCTGGAAATTATTTAATTTAAATAAATACTTTAGCTTGTCTCCTCCATTACGCATCGAAACGATGCCACGCAAAATCTTGCATCGCGCAAACGGTTTATCGCGCGACTGTCGTAATAAAAACGTCCCGATATCAATCATCCGACAGTAGCCCATTAGACACAATACACGAAGAAGAAAACTCCCTTTTCTATGGAGGATGAGTGTAATTTACACCCATTTCCTCATTCATCTATACAGTACAGTACTAGCAGCAGCTGCCGAAGCGCCTTCGTGCTCTGTGTTGTATTATTTTGGCATATCTGCGATAGGACAATTGATATAAAGATGTAGACGGGGTTTTTTGAGGGTCACGCGCATTTTTCATTGGACTTTTAAAATTATTTTTAGTGTCGTTTACTAAATAAAAACGCGTGATTTATGTAGTAAAAAGTGCATTCAGTGAATAATTCATAAAGAACATTGAAATATCGCAGAATAGTGGCCACATCATGGCTTTGAATCAAATTTCGAAGTAGGCGGTTCACGCGACCGTTTTTTCAACTGTCATTGGCGATATCCGCCATTATTGTGAAATATTTTTTTTAAGAATTTCTATAATTTGTTACACGTGTTATTGGCAAAATTGTGGTATCTAACCACAGAGGCCATTGAAGAGTTGAAGTAGTATTCACTCAAAAGAAAAGAAAGAAAGAAAAAGATGTAGACAACATATAAGCGTGCGAAGTAAAGGAGATAAATATAAGTAAACTATAAGTATAAATATTATGAGTATAGAATTACATACATACAAATAAAATAAGTGTAAGCAAGTAGAAATGTTGAGCGAAGTGAGATAGGGGAGTAAAAGTATCTCGTTTAAGCTCCTGCGTTCTCAGTCATATCCTTTATTCACGATACATTTACGATGAACTAAGAGTTAATGGAAAATATATTGATAAGTCTTTACATGAACACATACGCACTGAATATTGAAATAAGTTCGAAACACTATCAGTAACGTCAACAATGAACCAACTTCATCTACGAGTATAAAAGCAACCGAGTTTTTATGAATATATTCAATTTGATGCACGACTAAGCTTCGATCTTAGTGAGGGGACTCTAATATCGATAAAATATTATTGCTGAGTGCGAAGGACGACGAACTATAAATTAGGCTCTGAAAATATAATTTTTGCTTGATGGGGGATTGAATAAATGCGGTGGTTTTATAAAAAGAATTTATTCCGAGTTTTGCAGAGAATTCTTGACGTTTCCGGGGAAAAAATATGGTTTTGTATTAACAAGTTATTAAATTCCTCATAGCCGTTCATTTTAGCCGGCTTTTATGATTTATAATTTATTGTTGTTCAAGATTTTATTTCATAAACTTTTTTCAACCTCGAATTGCTGGATTGTTCACATTGTTTACGAATTCTGCTTGGTAACAACGCTTATCATCATCTTTTTAAATAATATTTTCATCATCATTTGCATAGTCTTTTTGCAAACTATGTTGGGATTGGCCTCCAGTCTAACAGGATCTAACTGAATATTAGAATTTTACATATGGAGTAACTTGACTTCCCCTACCCAGTTACTATAGGTTAATACCGTTTGGTAAGACTTTCTATTTATTTTTAAAATAATGTTTTCTAGTTTTCCGAATTCTGAAACATGGAGTTGTCTCGGTATCTGAAAATGATCATCCATCCACAGACAACTTGAGGCAATTTTTTTTTTTTTAACGAGTGGAAATGACATTGCGCACCATACTCGCCGCTAGCTAGGCGACGGGCGTGTGTGGGACTCGCCCGGCCGGAGCCGGGAATACCCACTAAAACCACTCGGTTACCCTCGGGCCCTGTGTTGAGAGTGTCACGGGGTCGGCCCGAAGGCCTAGACGCCGTGCCACTCTCAGGGCTTACCGGCCTTGTCAAGGCCGGTTTCCGCGCCAAAGGAGAATTACCCGGTAACGGAGTAATCCCCAGACGTGGTGACCGTTGTGCAATGCGCGTGCGGGGGCTACCCACACGCGCTGGTCACACTCTGGGGCTAAAGGAGACTGGGGTTCGTCCCCCGCCTTCTTCGCCCCGCCCGTCTATGCCAGAGGGGAGCGGCAAGAGCATCCTCTTCCAGCTCCCTCTCCGCAGCCTCCCATGCACTCTCGCTTTCAACCATGGCTCGCACCGTGGTTGCCAGGGAGAGGCGTCCGCCTCCGAGCGCCGCAACGAGGTCGCGGCGCTCGTTTCGCCAGGCCGGGCACTCCACGAGGGTGTGCTCGGCCGTATCGTCGAGAGAGTCGCAGTGGTGACACCGCGGCGACTCCTCCCGACGGGTGACTCTGTGCAGGTAATGCCCGAAGCACCCATGCCCGGACAGTAAACCTGGTGGACTAACCATGCGGTAATTATTACCAAACCCCCAAGCTCTTTAAATTATATTGTATGATGTTTTATTTTCGATTTTTATTATCATACTGACCGTCATCGTCATCATCTCAGCGTTAATCCCAGTCGCATCTGAAGCTTTTCAGCTTTGAAGTCTGGGGTTCACTTTTACCTGCTGATTTTTGGCTAAACTGCATTTTTTTCCCTGAAGCGACTGTCGTCTGATCTCCACAACCTGAAGGTGATATCGAAGCATTGCAGTTAGACCAATTGTTGAACTTTTGAGGGCTCCAATAAAACCCGTAAAGATTGCCATTGGATGTTCGTATGGAAATCTTTCCGAGGCACGACCAGACCAGTGCAAATATTCATATTCATGCATACAAATATTGTCACTGCGCGGGGATCGAAACCGCGCGTCCTTGCGCAGCAGCCCTGTTCGCTAGTGCTACGCCACGGAGGGTGTCTATATTATCATACTGGCCATTAATTATATTTACAAAATGGTAAATCTAAAATATAATACTACTAGCTTTCCGCCCGCGGCTTCGCCCGCGTTATCTTCGGTTATATCGCGCTTTTTAGATTTCTCTCGGGAACATCAATTTTTTTCGGGATAAAAAGTACCCTATTATTTAATCCGGACTTCTAACTTTACGTCTGCAAATTTCAAAGCAATCGGTTCAGGAGTTACGACGTGAAAGTGGTACAAACAAACTCACTTTCCGATGTATAATATTAGTAAGGATATATTTGGTGTACACATACAAATATTCCAGTAATCTCCCTTGGGAACTTGATGTTTTTTTAGGACCAAAAGTAGCCTATGTTACTCTCCATCTTTTCAACTAACTGTATGCCAAAAATCAGGTCGATTGGTTGCTTAGCTACGGCGTGAAGGAAGGACAAACAAACAAACAAACACACTTTCACATTTATAATATTAGTATGGATATACAAGTCTATAAAGTAGGAATGGAAATAATTAAAGGGCAATAAAAATTCATCCGTATCGCTGTCAACAGGAAACGTGCCCAAAAGGCTGGCAGCATTGCCACGTTGTATGGCGATGTTGATTAATTATATAATACTATATACAAGTCTATAAAGTAGGAATGAAAATAATTAAAGGGCAATAAAAATTCATCCGTATCGCTGTCAACAGGAAACGTGCCCAAAAGGCTGGCAGCATTGCCACGTTGTATGGCGATGTTGATTAATTATATAATACTATATACAAGTCTATAAAGTAGGAATGGAAATAATTAAAGGGCAATAAAAATTCATCCGTATCGCTGTCAACAGGAAACGTGCCCAAAAGGCTGGCACCATTGCCACGTTGTATGGCGATGTTGATTAATTGGCCATAAATAGCCCAGCCCTCTGATCACGTGAAGAGTCGACTAAACGCTTGGCGATATCTCGAAATAGTAGACGTATTATAATAAATTACTGCTGAAATAATTGGGATAAAAAGATGTAACATAAAGTTTATGTATGCATGAAATTATAACAGTATGTTGGAACGGACATTTGCTTTGCATATTATTTGCATGCCTAACGCAAAGGAACACATAAGTTACTTTTTCAACTCGTGTTACTTGGATGTAACGTCTCTATCGCATGTACCTAATTACAGTAGCTATTTGCAACTGGATGAGTTTTGCAGTACGATTTTTTAACTCACTTGTCGTAAAAAGTTAGGTGAAGCGAGTGTGGAATGAGCTGTCGTTCCAACTGAAGGTCAAAATCTAAACGACTCTGTTCCAACACAGCTCCCACCCAACACCGCTCTAAACTAAGACGTCTGCTCGCAGTCTACGAGGTGATAGCTAGCAGACGGTCAGCTTTCCGCCCACCCACCGCTTTCGCTTTTCGCAATAGACACAGTTTCTGACTGACAACGCGTGAACTAGCAATAATGGCTATTGCATTTGAGTATGAAAGAAACTTGAGTAAGAAATGGCTGGCGGAGAACTGCTCAGGATTGAGCTTGTTGGCGTGCCATGGAGGAGGCCTATGTCCAGCAGTGGACTAGTAGAGGCTGATGATGATGATGATGATGAGAGAAAAGGAAGAAATAACAGATGATGATTTTGACGGCGCGAATGGCGACGGCGCGGACACCACATCGACCGCTCGTCTACGACGTGCGGCCAGCGAGGCGTCAACTACAGAGTAGTCTGATGGCAGTAAGCTCGCTGATAGCGAGCTGTCTGCTAATTTATGATGCTAATGTAAAATACATCTAAAGAGCAATATTTAAGTCCATATTTAAATTATATTCTTTTTGTCGGGTCGGAGCAGAGTCTTGTAAGTGGGCTATGACCTTATGCTCACTTCACCAAAATTTTTAAGGTGAGATTTCCATAGGTTTGATCGGTTGCTCTCGTAATGTATGTATTTGATCGAATTTGGCGTGTGTATTTTGCGATAAAACGTTACTGCTTCTGCAAGTCCTGATATCCGGATTCGATTTATTAGCTGGATTAAATCGCCCTAAGTAGTTTAATGGTCGTTAGCGCTACTGCTGAGAACGAGGTCCTGGGATCCATTTGTAGGTCTCGTAATGTGTTATCGGGTTTTTCTTTTTGGATTTTCTGAGTCGGAGCCAGGAGGTTGGATTTGTGCCTAGTTTTGTGGTAGGGTCTCCCCTGTTACAAACTTCAATAAAACTAGCTAAATTGTGAGTAGAAACTTAAAAGATACCTTTAACCTCTGTGAATACAGCTTAATGAGTTGATTATAATCCTGCAGGGTAATCGCATAAGACACTATCAGTAGCAATGCGTTTGATTTGGATAGTCCAATAGCAATCATTGTTTTGTTTACGTAGTTGAGTTCACATTCTTCGTATGTATGAAGTAATGGATAAGCTATGCTTAAGCTATATGCTTCAAATTGGATAATAGTTTGTTACGCAATGAGGATGATGCTAACACATAAGAAAAATTATGAGACGAAGTTGTTGATCCGGACATTGATACTACAATTTAAATGTCTTCAAGGCTAGACTGAATAGGCTCTTAATAAAAAAACTCAGAATAGGAAGGAAGCCGGCAGTTGAGCGGAGTGATGCAATGTTAAACCCAACAACACGACCAACGATGCTGCCCCAGAGAGAGATTGATCTAGAGACCCTCTACGATCAAACTCCCAACACAACAACATTAGGCGCATCGTACCCAGCACACATCGCAACACAACTGCTCAGACCCGTCCTCCGTACGGCTACACCAGAGATCATGCCGGAACACGACGAAACAATTGGCGGCAATACTACATCTATTATGTAAAACTTATCAAGGTAAAGTGCAAATGTTTCAAATTAAACAAATATCAACTTTATTTTAATGAAAATCAAGTTGATTATTGAATGACCAGCAATTTGGGAAAATTATAAAAAATGCTGGAAGCGTTAGCTGAACTTTATTTTAAAGTTAAGGTTACTTTTTCATAAACTTATATTTGTTTTTATTTTTGGCAAATATGTCGCGATTGTATAAAAACAAAACACATGAAATGTACGGACGACAGCGGGTCAAGCTTCCTGAGACTATCAAATACTCCCAATCAACCTTGAGCCTTAATGCTTTATAGATAATGTTGAAATCTAATAAATTAATCTAAGAGATTGTAGTAGCTTCTTGTGCTGTTGTCAAGCGCCAACGCTGTGATATTTGTCTCTTAAATATCTCAGCATCATGCTGAGCTTCTTTTTGTTCTTTGTGTAAGAATTTCTCTTTCAATTTTCAACTTTGTAAAACGCGTCTTCGTGTAATTTTCATGATATTAAGTGAAAAAGGATGAAGTGTTGTGTTTTACCGTGTAAAAACTACTCGGACAGACGTTCGAACCCCGTCAGGCGCTTTGCTTTATGTTAATTACTTCAACACCACTGCTCTCAAAACGGTGAAGGATAACATCATGCGGAAACCGGCATGTCTTAGAGGCCAAACTTCGAAGACCAGCCAGCATAGAATACGGTCCACTCACCGAGAGGAGGTCATGTCCAGGAGTAGAAACATTATAGGCTGAATATTGTACTTTAATTCTATTTTTATATCCTTATAATTAAATTGGTAGGTAGTAGGCCATAACATCGGCCGCCGGCAGAAGTTACCACCCACCAGACAAAGTCTTGCCGCCAAGCGATTTGTCGTGTTCCGGCATGATGTCTGGTGAAGCCGTACGGACGACGGGTCTGAGCAGTTGCGTTGCGATGTGTGCCAGGTACGATGCGCCTAATGTTATTGTGTTGGGAGTTTGGTCGTGGAGGGTCTTCAGATCAATCTCCCTTTGGCGCAGCATCGTTGGTCGTGTTGTTGGGTTTAACATTGCATCACCTCGCTCAACTGCCGTCTTTCTTCCTATTCGCTCAGTTTTTCTGAGTAAATAGGCTCTTAATAAACTAGCGCGCTTTACCATCAACGATCGCATCACTGCTTACCATCAGGCGGGATTGCGGTCAAGCGCTAGTTTATAATTTATAATTATTATAAAAAAAAAATGTAATTGAGACGTGGTCGCTAACAATGGGCCTTATAAGAAGGCTCAAAGTCACTCAAAGGGCAATGGAGAGGGCTATGCTTGGGGTTTCACTGTGCGATCGAATCAGGAATGAGGAGATCTACAGAAGAACGAGAGTAACCGACATAGCCCGAAGAATTGCAACACTAAAGTGGCAGTGGGCTGGACACATTGCCCGTAGGACCGATGCCCGATGGGGCCGACGGGTTCTCGAGTGGCGACTACGCACCGGAAGACGTAGCGTGAGTAGGCCCCCGACAAGGGGGACCGACGACCTGGTGAAGGTCGCGGGAAACCGCTGGATGCGGAAGGCGCAGGACCGGTCGTCATGGAGAACCTTGGGAGAGGCCTATGTCCAGCAGTGGACGTCTTTCGGCTGAAATGATGATGATGACAATTAAATGAATTTATTAAAATTATCCTTACAAGCTTCAAGTGCCGGATCGGTACGTGTGGAGGCAGCGACGCCCGCAACTGCTAAACGTGCCTGTGGCCAGAACCAATCTAGTGGCGAAAGCACCCTTCACCCGTGCAATCCGTGTGGTGAACGAAATCTATGAAAGACTGGATATATTTTCGTGTTCTTTGAGGGAACTCACAAGAGTTTTAATAAGTATTGTTAGATATATTTAAGAATTAGTGTATATTTAAGTATTACTGGATAACTGCACTGTCACATTAGGTTAAGGCCTGTAAGGACAGTTGTAAGAGTGACAAATAAATAAATTAAATGTTCTTGATTCTAATCAAGTAGTCTTAAGAAGATAAGTACTTAATTTTGTCGACAAAGGTCCTTAGTCCATCCCTATATGCGTCGCAATTTTCATCTTCTAAGATGGGCACTGGGTGCCACACGTAATGATATTGTTCTTACGATATTTTTATTTTTACTGGGACATAAATACTTTACGACGTTTTACATAATATGATGTAAAGTGTTGGAAAAAACAACTGGTATTACTTGTTATAAGTAAGAGACAAAAGGAAATGGTTTTAAGAAGAAGTGCGGGTTCGATTCCAGGTCAGGCAAGTACCAATGTAACTTTTCTAAGTTATATGTATTTTCTAAGTATATTTGGGATACTAATGGCTGATTAAAAGGTGAAGGAAAACATCTTGAGGAAACCTGGAGTTTAAGTCTGAAATCGCCAATCTGCATTACGATTACGCTCAATCCTTCTCTGTATGAGAGGAGACCTGTGCCCAGCAGTGGGAAGATAAAAAAAAGGTTAATGTTGATGATAAAAAAAAAAAAATTACAATAAATTAAATGTGAATATTCCATTTAGTATAAAACTACTTACGTGTGCATTTATTTATTAAATATCCGAAGCTAGGTGCATCGTTTGAGTTGGCTGCTTCCTATAAAATGAAACCCCTTGCTACACACAATGATGTGTTGTGCGATTACCCTGTTGAATAGTGCGGTTTTAATTTTTAATATTATTGGTTATAGTTTTATTGTTTACATTTAGAATTGTTTTTAATTGAATTGTCTCGCGGTTTTACCCGCGTAAGTTTTGATAGTTTTTTTTTTATATGCCCCGCTCCTATTGGTCGCAGCGTAATGTTATATGGCCTATAGCCTGATCGCTCCCAAGGTCTATAGACCCGCCTTTCATCGCTTTGGA
The DNA here is from genome assembly GCA_037179545.1 of Sesamia inferens. Taxonomy (NCBI): domain Eukaryota; kingdom Metazoa; phylum Arthropoda; class Insecta; order Lepidoptera; family Noctuidae; genus Sesamia; species Sesamia inferens. The sequence continues at coordinate 6,862,960 of CM073929.1, read as the reverse complement.
AATTGCTATTCTGAGAATGCTGCTCCACTCTTCGCTTGTACCGCCGAATACGGTTTGCCCAAAAGTCGATACGCTCTGTGACGCGGAATAAATAGTCTCGAGTACTAATATCAGTCCCCAAGAACGCCCGCCTCTCAAAGCGCATCACTTTAGGGCTTGTATTGCCCTCCCTGAAACTAATTAGCTTGCCAATGAATCCTCTAGTCTCTCCGATACGACGCTTAATCCGGCACTGGCAAGCTGGTACAGCTGATTTTGGTTGATTTTGATTTAACAGCTCCACAGTACAAGATTGAATGTGTATCAGTCAGATCTTTGCTGTCCTTTAAATAATTAGACAGCTGAGAGTCTAGAGCACTCATCAGTGCCTTGCTTTTTTATGCATGGGCAATCCAGGTAAACGTGATCTAAGTTCAGGCGAGGTAGAGCGGTACTCACGGAAAGCATCCTCCAAAGCGCCCCTCAATTTTTCATTGCACTGGGGACTCACGGATATAGCCCTATCATCGCCAACGTGGTTGGGTCGCGGTAAAACACTGTTAAGTTGTACCGCGACCAATGACGAAGTAGGTGTAACATGACTATTCCGTGACTCGAAGCGTAGGCGATCAAGCATCACATCATCCAGCATATGGTTACGCTGGATGACTCGCACCTGATCCGACAGTCGTTGCAGCGACACGTTGACAGCTGGCTCAAGCAACTAAAACAGAGAGAGCAATCGAACACGGTACACGATCAGGTTGTCTCCTCCCTTTGTAGCCCCATAGTATGAGCGCATGACGTTTTCATTGATGGATTGTGTCCATCTCACGCGCTGCACACTTCCGGGAGCTGGCACCCAGAAGCCGATGGCCCTCGAGGTCCTAAGTAGTCCGGCGGCCGGCGTCCTCCTCGTCGTCGAGCAGGTGGTGGCGTCGTCGGCGGAGAGAAGTACTCGTAGCTCGAGCTCGACGCAACTGCCGCGGCCGGGGTCGTCACAACGCTGACAGTGGCGCTATAAACCGGCGGCGGCGAGGCGGAGCTGAGCAACGAGTCCGGAGATGGCGGGCGTGCATTCATAATATTTATTTCACTGTGTTTTGCATAATTATGTCCGAGGTCCAGAGATTCGGCAATTTTTATCATTGTAGATACTTAATATAGATACTTTTTATATATATTTTAAATTGTTTTAAGTTTTGGTTTCGGTTTTTTGTTGAATATTTCATAGTATAGAAATGAAAAACTGATATAAAATACTATATCTGAAATTGATAAAAATTATGCTGTTAATAACGTAGGGCTACCGTTGAGGATGCAGAATGAAAACGAAACGAATTTAATTATGCGTTTAATTAAGTAATTAACTTTACAATTAATTATTTCTAAGACGCGACAATCTGTTCGATGTCAGAACAAAAAGTAAAGCTCTTATATCTGCATTATAATTAAATTAAATCGAACGATATAAAGCAATCAGTGAATCACAGGTTGGACCCCATGGTACCTATGATATTTATCGGTAGCGCTCGATGTTCGGGAGGTCTTGCAAAACACGGCAGCGATGGTGGTAGCTTCATGGAACGGATTGCGGTGAATCATACATAGCGTGATTATTTCTTAACATGTTGACGTTTGCTGTGTTGCCAGTTTTTTATTATTATTAGTATAGAAGTATAGATGTGTAAGTTTCTAAAATGTATGTCGTGAAATGTATCCTTTCTGCCGCATTATGTTAAGCAACATGTAAAAAAGAGAGTGAATAAATAAATAAATAACTCCACGATAACCCTTTTACAATTAATGTATTCAAATGACACTGTTAACAGACAATGCAGGCATGTGGAAAGTACCAGGCACTTTAAAAAATGGGCTATAAATTTTCAGTCTACAAGGCTTACGAAAAGGCAAAAGATAATAAAGTTTAGCAATTTCTCAGCAGCCTAAGAACCCACCCGTGTCCTTTCACTTGTCTGTGCGCTAGAAGCCACTGCGGATCGATTCAGTAAAAGTCTTATCGTGAAAAAAGACAATGTCTTGCCGCCAAGCCATTCATCGTGGCATGATGTCTGGTGAAGCCGTACGGAGGACGGGTCTGAGCAGTTGTGTTGCAATGTGGGCCGGGTACGATGTGTTGCCAAATGTTGTTGTCGCGATTTTGGTCGTGAAGAGTCTCCAGATCAATTTCCCTCTGGTGCTGCATCGTTGTTCGTGTTGTTGGGTTTAACATTGCATGACCTCACTTGACTGCCGTCTTCCTTTCTATTTCCTCAGTTTCTTTTTTGGCGGTGTTTCCGTCGGACTACAATTTAAGTGTCTTCTAGGCTTGAGTGAATAGGCTCTTATTAAACTAGCGCGCTTTACCATCAACGATTGGATCACTGCTTACACACTTACGGACAGGTGGGATTGAGATCAAGCACTTGTTTATAATTTAAAAAAAAAACTGAGTTCCATTTCAACTAACTTAGCTTTAAGTGAGCTGTTAATAGTGACAAATTAGTTGGAATGACAGTTTATGTCACATCACCTAAATTTTGACGGTTCGATGCTTACCGAATCGCACCATTGGATTTTGAATTTAGTTAATGTCTAAAGCTGTTAACGGCGAAATGTTCGTGTACATAAAGGGTGTCTCTGACATCGACGCACAAACGATTACCATGGATCCAGTACTTGATTCTGAACCTCCCAGTGGTGGAATTTTTCGTCGGTTTTTTCCTGATTTAAAAAAAATAATATGTTGTTTTTTCACTTTAAACCGTTCATAATTGCTATACTTTTATAAACCAAAAAGATTTTAAAGGAGAAATTAATTAATCCGCTAATTACATAAAAAAGCACAGTGTGAACAAGACTCGAAAAACTATCCTATTAGCTGATTTAATAGAGTTGACATCAGGGGTCAACGTCATAACCACAAACGCGCACAGCGGCACGCTTGCAACGTTCAAAGGCCGAACCGACACTTTTTTTAAACACTGTGATTTCTGTAACCTTTCATTAACGATATAAATGACTATCATAATTTTATTAGTGGCATGCTGTGTAGCCTTTTCGCCGAAGTTTGCGTTACGACATCAGATACACCCTGTATGTGTACAATTATACACCTCTACTTAATTCTTCGGGGAGTAGATACGGGTGTGACGTTAGGTATGTCTATTATTTTTAAGTAATAGATACAAATAAAAAAATGGCCCTCAATTACCACAGTTACAGTTGTGCTATTCAATTCAGCAACCTTATTAAATAATTATAATAATATATCATTTTAATTCAGGCATTGTTCATAATTATACATAAATTTCACCCATAGTGACTACATATTTTTATGCATATTAAACATTTTAATTGGTTGATTTAAATTACACTAGTCAACGAAAAAACAATTTTTGCTTGAAACATGAGAACTTTTGTCTAGTTATGTTTAGGACAAGGATAAGGATACTAGATAAAAAATTAAAATGCTTCTAATACCAATAGTTTTTTTGTAATACAATTTTAGAAATTTTGAATTTTTATAAACAAAAAGAAGTTATTTCAGTTTATTTCTACATGAATATGAATTAACTTTATGATTTTCGTCTGTATTTTGCTTCAGGAACGTCTTGTTTTAATGTCCATCAGTACCTAATCCGCTAACATGCGTGGGCTCCACTTGCCCTGATATCGTTTTCCTATGCTAGAAGTGTCGTGATGGAATCCTTCACCGTGTTTTAAAAGTGTAAATGTGAATCGAGAAAATGTATTTTCAATGACATTTTACATTCCTAAACCTTTTAAGTAGATAAAAGCTCCGCGATAATACATTTATAGTCACTTGATCGGCGATTTCCTAGAAAATTGGAAGTTACTGTCATGAAAGATTCCCAAACTGATATTTGTAAATTACTTAGTTTTTAATTAAACATATCATCTTTTATCATTTGCCTGATTTGGGGGCTAACAAATATGCCTTGAAAGTCACGATCCAATGTCTCTTTTTCGACTTCTGGCGTAAGGCACAGATCGCTAGTTTGAGGTGGTTCTGGCACCGATAGATCTTCACTATGAGGGATCGATCTTTTAGCTGATGGCAGGTCAGGCTACTTGATTTTACTTTTTGTTTTAATTTTAATACCTTTGGTACCAGTAAGACAAAAATAACAATCAGATGAGTGGTTCGTTGGTTCCGTGCAAATCACAGGGATTGCAAAAGGCATAGATCGAGATGTTTTCGACCATCCAGTAAGAAGACCCACACATGTAACACAACAGATGTGTGGAACCCACAATTTGACTTGTTGTCCGATGGAAAAACCAAGATACTGTTCATATAACTTACTTATTAATGGAGTCAAATTGCTTCGTTGAGATTTGAATGATAATGCCACCACAAATGTAACAAAACTTGTCAGGATCATTTTATTCTTTCTTGACATTATTTAAGAATCACTTCACTCTTAAAATAGAAAAATCATTAGGCTCTTCAAATAAACAAATTCTCTGAATGCGAAAGTAAAACAAAAATGGTTAATTTCAAATTTTGTTGGTAGTAGCTGTAACACGAAAACTAGATCTGATGACATCAAAATAAATATGGTTGTAAAATGAGGTTTGGTAGGTAATTTAAAATTAGCCAGTACTTTTCTTGTTACAAAATTTTGTTGACCAGTGTTACCGATAACAATTTTTATAAAGATTATAGATTTACAAATATGACGAATTTAAGTTAATACACATTACAAATTATTATTAATTAATTGAATTAAATGAAATTAAATGATGTCAGTTTTTTAATTAGTATATTTAAATTATGTGTCTCATAGTCAATGTTCATATAGAATAATTCAGTTCTAAATTTAAAAAAAAATTAAAGTTCAGAAAGCATGTTCGAAAAGAAGCTCTTCTCTTTCTCAGAATGAAAACGGTCCCACTCTTTTCTCAAAGAATATACTAGACGCGCTACACCGCTAATACAAATAAAACATGGTCCGAAATGCATTATTGTACTGTACACGAAGTGCACTGTAAGCTCTCCGCGTGTAATGGTATTATAGCTGTTGGCTAATGTAGAACGCCTGGCAGTAGGCCCCGAAAAGCGTTGCCTTAACTTGCTCGGAACAATGTGCAAATCGTACAAATGTGTTGCAGGATGACGACTGCATGGAAATTGTATTGTTTTTAGTCATTTAACAAAGTCACGTGATTCTTTTGCTAACGTACCTTCGGTTAACTACTTAAACCAACGGAGTATAGTGTGCTGATAATAACAATAATAAGTACTATCCGTGACTTTACTCACTTCCCCCTCGACCCCCAATTTACTCACTCATGAAAATTACGTTTCAAAAACGCTGTTCCTGTTCGGAGTTTCAAAATCACTTATTACGTATCAGCTACAGTTTTAATCCTTGCTAAGAATTGTTTTTCGTTCATTCAAAATTCGAAATTGTTTAAAGCAATGACTTTAAATAGAAGAATGGTCTTCGAATGGAATTCAGTAGAAACAGAAAAAAAAAATCTGAAACATTTTTAGAGAAATCTGATGCACTACTTCTACCGGCACTCTATCTATGGATATAAACATGTTAACAGAAGTTCCTCCCAAAAAAGTATTTCCCAAGCTAAGATTAATAAAACAGTTAGCCGCCTTATAGAAAACTTTACAGAAGTTTTGACTCATTCGAAAAGTTTTCTACTAATTTTCTTTAATTCAGATTGAAGAAATTAAAGCTTGAGAGTCGACAATTACTATTAAAAGCGTGAAAGAAAATTTATATTAATTATTAATATGTCCCTTTTGATAAATAGGGCTTAGAATGTATCAAAGTTCTTTCATATACTTACACACTTATTATATACTACGTATTTATTTAATTTTCCAGTTATGTACACAAATATATGTATAAATAGACAAGACAAAACGGAACAGAATATCCTTATGTTGTTTATTTAATTTGTTGACTTGCTTATACATATGTTGATCTCACTTTTAGCTTTGATAAAACAGGACGATTCCACCTTGCTTCCTTCTACCATATTCAAGGAAGTTTATTTACCACCCACAGCTCCTATAGCTAAGGGCAGCATTCCAACAAAAAAAAAATAAACAAACAAAACGAAGAAAAGAAGAATAAATAACCAAACCACATCATGCCCCAAACATAATACAAAAGCACTAAAAAAAAATCCGAGTTTACAAAGCAAATATGTTGCAACAAAACGTAAGGGGAATAATGAAAATCACTGCGCGCACTTATTTGGATCAGTATACGTGACGCGTATCGCGAAATTTCGTCATTCCGAACGTCCATTACGGGCCTATCGATTGTTCGATCCGGGTCAAATATGTCAACCTCATACACGAACGATCATAAAAATGGACGATATTATTTCATGATACAGAAAACATGGGATTATTGAATATCTGAGCATTCTTATGAATTGGTTCGGGTTTTGTAGTGTCGTGTTATTGGTTTGCAATCCTCTATTAATATACGAACTTGACTTGTATGATGTTGATTTTAGCATCGATTTGTAGCTGTTAACTGGCTTCATTACTGAGGGTGCTGTTCGGGTTACCGTGGCGTTGTAGTGCGTCAGGGATGTTTGTGGATAATAATATTAATGGTTTACTGCCATTATTAAGAGTAGATGCGCATCCCTGATGGCGCGTGTTCGCTCCAGTAACAACAGTATTCTCAGTGTGTTCGCAGATCAGGATTCTCCCATGTGGCAGGGATGGATGCAGCTCCACGTTTTAAGTTAATTTTATGTATGTATATCTGTGTCTGTAACCTATTAACACTAGAAGTTAAGTAAGATTGTTACTAACCTTATGGAGTCCGGTCTGAAATAAAAGTATTCTATTCTATTACCCTTTTAATTAACCGCCTAGTCTTAAACTTGTAGCGGTAACTACAACAAAACATAAGAACAACGCCTCATAGTGAGGTCACGCATATCTTGCATATCGCAAGCTGAGTTTACTGTATTACAAGCCTAAAAACAACTTCTAGAGACTAACCGTCGGGCAGGAGGTTTTGGCGGGAAAGTGAAGCTGAGTGTCACGCTCATTTTTCAATGGACTTTTAAAATTATTAATAGTGTTGTTTACTAAATAAAAGTGCGTGATTTATGTAGTAAAAAGTGCAATATCAAAAGTGCAACAGTGAAATATCGCAGCATAGTGGCCACATCATGACTTGTGTCTCAAACCTCCATCGTAAGACGGGTCACGCGGCCGTCTTTTTCGACATGAACAATTCATTACATGACATTGGCTAAATGCACAAACCGTGCGAAGCCATAAAAGAAAGAAAGAAAGAACCGTCGGGCAAATGCCCGCTAAGCACAACACCCGAATTGTCGAAAGATCCTCCCTTTTCTACGAAGGATGAGTGGTCACTACAAAATGTTTCATTTCTAATTTTTTTTTTTAAATGAATATAAACTAGTGCTTGACCGCAATCCCGCCTAATGGTAAGCAGTAATGCAATCGTTGATGGTAAAGCACGCTAGTTTATTAAGAGCCTATTCACTCTAGCGTAGAAGACACCTAAATTGTAGTCCGACGGAAACACCGCCGCTGGCAAATTTTTCCAGTCCCTCGATGTGCGCAGTATAAAAGAGGAGCGAAACGCTTCGTCCGTATCGTAGTGGTGTCAATAAAGTAAAGGTGGAATCTCGCCGTACTACGGGTCGTCCCATGGTGGAACGGAGATGGAGGAATTAAATCATGCACTTCTCTCGTACACTCACCAAAATGCATCCTACAGAACACCGATAGGCTGGCTACTCCACACCTGTGCTCCAGGCTTAGGAGAGAGCTAAATCTGGGTCGCCAATCAGCCTCTTCACACGTCTTCCACTGAATCCAAAGTAGCCAGGTGGTATTTTGCAGTACCAGCTCTAATGTGGCTGCAATACTCTACATACGAATGGACCTGTGCTTTTGTACTACACTTTTGCTGTTAAACATACGGGCTGTCTGATATTCAATAATTTATAGTTTAGGTTGCAATGATAATGAATCACGTGCGAGTCAAATTGACCGTAATAATAAGGCTAAGGTAGCCCGAATGAGCGTTTGCCCGTTGCGAGCGAAGAGAGAGGAGCAACACGAGCATTACTTCCAAAGGCCAGGCGCTTAACTAAACGGCTAATTTACCTAATTGACTGAGATATACAGGATCAAATTGAAAATTTGCGTCAAATTGAAATAGAAGGTGCTGTTACATAACTATTTGAAATTGTTATTTCCCAAATTTAAATACTTGAATAACCTTGTAATTTTCGTGTAAGAAAGTGCAAACTAAGTTATTACTTTCAAGTTAACACTAATTGTTGTCGCTCCTAAATAGTCGTAGAAAATTTAAGTATCAAATTTAGGACGCGCCCAATTAGCAATCCATTCATCGCAGAATAAACAACATGAAACAAGTTTGCAACACGTTTAGATAGCGCTATTTACCTAATTTTCACCGTTTTTACGAAGAAAAGGCCGCGCGAAGACCTTTCCCTTTTCAAATCACTTGCCGACCCGCACGCATGATCATGCGTGCGCGTATCCCTTTCCTTATTGACATGTTCCAAATTTACGTTATTATACGTTGAATTATATATTTTGATATGGCATACCTAACCTCTTTAATCCAATAATATTTATTTCTTTAAATAATTATAAACAATTAGCGCTTGACCGCAATCCCGCCTGATGGTAAGCAGTGATGCGAACGTTGATGGTAAAGCGCGCTACTTTATTAAGAGTCAATTCACTCAGAAAAACTGAGCGAATAAGAAGGAAGACGGCAGATGAGCAAGGTGATGCAATGTTAAACCCAACAACACGACCAACGATGCTGCGCCGAAGGGAGATTGATTGACTGGGGACCCTCCACGACCAAACTCCCAACAATACAACATTTGGTGCAGCGTACCCGGCACACATTGCAACACAACTGCTCAGACCCGTCCTCCGTACGGCTTCACCAGACATCATGCCGGAACACGACAAACCGCTTGGCGGCAAGACTTTGTCTGGTGGGTGGTAACTTCTGCCGGCGGCCGATGTTATGGCCTACCACCGAGAAAAAAAATAAAGAAAGAAAGGTGTTCTGATTTTTTTCCATTTTCAGAAATCAAATGAAACACATATTACAAGTAAGTAATAACAAAATAGACATAAAATAATAATGTAATCAAAAGCCTCGTACTCAAACACGAAAACTTATAAACAATGTTGGCCTGCAGGGGAATTGTGTAATCACACTATCAGTAGCAATTTTCAATTTCAATTCTTTTTGACATTTCAACAACATTCATTCCGTGTTATTTTACGGTCTTGAGCAGACACATTTTTAAAACAAATGGAGCAGTGGATTAGGAATTGGTTTCAAAATGATTCCATTTGATACTAATAGTATGTTACAAAATTAGGGTGCTGGTGTCAGTGCCAGTATCAAAAACAACTGGCCGTTCCGCTAGTCCGGGGATACCGCACGGTCTCCGCTGAGGCGGCAAGCCTCCTTGCCGATTACTGGCATAGGATCAGGAGGCCAAAACCCTCGCCCACATATGGGAGTGGCGAGAGGAGGCAAAATGCCGGGGCATAATTCCGGTGCCGGGAGAAATCGCGCTACGGCGGATAGAGCTCCGGCGGAATTTCATGGTAACGCCTACTCATTTTAACTGTACGCCTGTGCTGTGGAGACTATTTTGAGTTAAATCTGGATTGCCAATCAGCGTCTTCGCACGCCTCTCTACTGAATCCAAAGTAACCAAAGTCTTGAGTAAGGTTCCATAATAAGGTTCTAAAACCAAGAGACGTAATTTAACGAGAATTTTCCATCAGATCTGGATTAATCTATCAAAAGTATATTTCAAATGCCTACATTCTTGACAAGTTTTTCCCATGGATTGTCGCTGAGATGAGATAGATTTTTATCGTTTTTAATTACGCCAATTGACTTTCTGGTTCTTGATGATAACTGCGTACAATTTAACTAATACGCCTTTCAGTAACTTTTTAATGAACTGCCAAATTTGTTATCTGGGTTGGATGGAGTTTGAATTTGTTCCCGATTAATCGCAGTAGAGTCGCCCCTTGAAAAATGTGTGTGCACTACAGTCATGATGTGTATTTTATATACCTATGTATAAAGTGGAAAACTAGGTACTTAGCATTATTATAGCTATCCACACGTCGTCACCCACTACGGAACAAAGGACTCTCTTTTCAGTGTTCGATTATTATATTGTACTAGCGGCCACCAGCGACTTCGTTCGCGTGGTTTAGTTATGCTCCGCTCCTATTAGTCGCAGCGTGATGTTATATAGCATAAAGCCTTTCTGAATTAATGAGCTATCCAACGGAAAAATCATTTTTCTGATCGAACCAGTAGTTCCTAAGATTAGCGCGTTCAAACAAACAAAAAAACTCTTCAGCTTTATATATTAATTAGTATAGATTTATTTTCCCATTTTTTTTTAAACTAGCGCTTGACCGCAATCCCGCCTGATGGTAAGCAGTGATGCGATCGTTGATGGTAAAGCGCGCTAGTTTATTAAGAGCCTCTATTCACTCAGAAAAACTGAGCAAATAGGAAGGAAGATGGCAGTTGAGCGAGGTGATGCAATGTTAAATCCAACAATACGATCAACGATGCTGCGCCAAAGGGAGATTGATCTGAAAACCCTCCACGACCAAACTTCCAACACAACAACATTAGGTGCATCGTACCCGGCACACATCGCAACACAACTGCTCAGACCCGTCCTCCGTACGGCTTCACCAGACATCATGCCGGAACACGACAAATCGCTTGGCGACAAGACTTTGTCTGGTGGGTGGTAACTTATGCCGGCGGCCGATGTTATGGCCTACCATTTATATACACACATAGTATAAACAGACAAGAAAACACAGAAAAGTAGTTTTTTCTTGAAAGAGTAACGAACATCCACCAATTCATACTTACATACATATGTATATCCTTAAAAACTTACGTATTTCTAATATTACTAGTAGGAACTAGTGTAGTTGGATATTATTTTCTTACCTAGATGAGGGAAGCACAGGAGACACAAGGAAACCTATAGGTAATTTTCTCCGTATCTCACATAAAGTAATTCATTGTTTTGGACTCGCTTGTAGGTATATGAAGTTCATATTTATAATATCAATCAACGTTGATTAAAGATTAAAGTGAAATCCAAATAGTTTAAAATAAAAACTTAGTTGAAACTTAGAAATGAACCTCTCTCTAATTTTCGACTAAGCTTTTGTTTTAAACTATTTGGATTTTCTCTGAACTTTCGACTGAGGACAGAATTCCTACAAATTGGATCGCAAGCTCCATCTTCATAATCATGAGTTTTAACGTTCTATAACTAATTTAACTTTAAAAAAAAATCCCCACCTACAATTTAAAAAAAAAAACTCCATCTTACATATTTCATACTTAATAGTTCTTCAATTTAATAGTTCTTCAATTTAAACATGAATGAACCTTAATCTTACTGTTTGAATGCCTGTTGCAGTTTAGTAAGTGTCAAACAACGTAGCAAAAACTTAAGTTCAAGCCATTTATAATTTTCAGAGCGTTATTTAATAGGAGCAAATGAATTACTATTCAATAACACTGAATTTTCGTAGAAAATTTTGTAAGGGTAAAATTCTAAAGCTTGTCGTTAAATTAAAAACTTATTAATGTTGGGATTATCGACCCGACAGTTCGCAACAGGCGAGGTTCAGAGATAATGTTTAAACTATTCTTGGTTTTATAACAGATGCTTTCACTAAGACAATCGGGAATTTTGTGATACAGCTTTGGAATGTGTGGAATATATGTTCTCGTAACCCCGTGTGGTACCGGGTTACCCCGTGTGGTACCGGGCTTAGAATAGTACCAACCCATATCCTCCCGTGGGTGTCGTAAGAGGCGACTAAGGGAACTCTCTCACCAGGGAAGCGGGCAGCAGCGCTTCTTCTGTGGAATATCAAATCCTGCGATCCCCAACCCGCTTGCCAAGCGTGGGGATTATGGCAAACCCCCCCCCCATAATGATGCACACGACTAAGCCAAGGCCCCTAGTCCCCGGCAGCTCCGCTATTCCTGGTCATTGTGGTAGCGGCCAAGGTAACGGCGGGGCAAGGGGTGCGAAGAATCTCCGGAAGAGATCCGGCTACCACAATCAACGACGGATCGACCTGGCAACACTGAACGTGCGCACACTGCGGACCGACGAGAGGGTTATTGAACTGGAGGAAGAATTGAGCAGGTTACGATGGGGTGTCCTGGGATTATCTGAAGTCCGAAGAGAGGGTGAGGACTCGATAATCCTTAAATCCGGTAACTTGCTCTATTTCCGGGAGGGCGACCATCAGTCCCAAGGTGGTGTCGGGTTCCTCGTCCACAGGTCCCTTGTGGACAATGTAGTGAAGATCGAGAGTGTGTCGACCAGGGTGGCGTTCCTGGTACTCAGAATAACCAAACGGTATTCGCTGAAGGTCATTCAGGTATACGCCCCGACCTCGACACACTCCGACGATGAAGTAGAGACTATGTATGAGGACATCTCTAAAGCCATTCATAGCTCTAAAACTCACTACAGCGTTATCATGGGGGACTTCAACGCTAAACTGGGAAAACGGAGCGGTGAGGAGCTCGGACTGGGAAATTTTGGATTTGGGCGTCGGAACTACCGAGGCCACATGTTGGCTGGCTTCATGGAGAGGGAGGGACTCTTTATGATGAACTCCTTCTTCAAGAAGCGTGAACAGCGGAAGTGGACTTGGATCAGTCCCGACGGGGTCACTAAGAACGAGATAGACTTCATTATGACGACAAAAAGGCACATATTCAATGATGTCTCAGTGATCAACTCGCTCAAATGCGGCAGCGATCACCGTATGGTCAGAGGCACATTGAATCTGAACATAGTGTCCGAAAGATCTCGCCTGATGAAGTCTACGCTCCGGCCAGCACCCATCCAGATCCATAACTCCGAAGGTTTCCAGCTCGAGCTCCAAAATCGCTTCGAATGCCTAAGTGGTGACGTGGACGAATACAATGACGGGTTTGTAGAAGCTGTCCGTACGGTCGGGACCAAGTATTTTAAGACCCGCCGTACAAATAGAACTAAAAAGCTCTCGGACTACACTCTCGAGCTCATGGAGGATAGACGTGAGATGGTTTTGCGTTCGTCAAGTGATGCTTGCAGATACCGGCAGCTCAATAAGCAGATCTCAAAGTCTCTGAAGCGCGACCTACGTCGGTATAATACCGAGCGTATAACGGAGGCCATAGAGCGAAACAGAGGCTCTAAAGTTTTCGCTAGGGATCTGACTATTGGGCATAGCCGGCTAAGCAAGCTGAAGACTGACGACGGCAGGATCATAACGTCCGGGCCCGAGCTTTTGAGGGAAGTCGAGAATTTCTATGGACAGCTCTACACTTCGACGACAAAACCCGCATTAAATCTTGCTGAAGACCCTAGAGCAAGATTAACCCGACACTACACCGAAGATATCCCGGACGTCAGCCTGCAGGAGATTCAATTGGCTCTGAAACAACTTAAAAACAACAAGGCGCCGGGCGATGACGGAATAACGGCAGAGCTACTGAAGGCGGGTGGTGAACCGATCCTTAGGGCCCTTCAGAAGTTATTTAATTCCGTCATAGTCAAGAGAAAAACGCCACAGGCATGGCACAGAAGTGTGGTGGTACTCTTTTTCAAAAAGGGTGACAAAACCCTTTTGAAAAACTACAGACCCATCTCACTTCTGAGTCATGTCTATAAGTTGTTTTCGAGAGTCCTCACGAATCGTCTCGCCTGCAGGTTTGACGACTTCCAGCCACCCGAACAAGCCGGTTTCCGAAAGGGCTTTAGCACAGTAGACCACATACATACGCTACGGCAGGTTATACAGAAGACCGAGGAGTATAACCTACCCCTTTGCTTGGCGTTTGTGGACTACGAAAAAGCCTTTGATTCGATCGAGACCTGGGCTGTACTGCAGTCTCTCCAGCGGTGCCAAGTAGACTATCGGTATATTGAAGCGCTGAAGGGTTTGTACGAAAACGCCACCATGTCAGTCCGAATACAGGACCAGACCTCGAAACCAATACCTCTACAGCGTGGTGTCAGACAGGGAGATGTTATCTCCCCGAAATTGTTCACCGCTGCATTGGAGGATGTCTTCAAGGTTCTGGACTGGAAAGGACTGGGCATCAACATCAATGGCGAGTACATGACACACCTTCGGTTTGCTGATGATATCGTAGTCATGGCTGAGACCGCGGAGGACCTGAGTACAATGCTCGAAGACCTCAGCAGAGCCTCCGAGCGAGTCGGTCTTAAAATGAACATGGGCAAGACGAAAGTCATGTCTAATGCCCATGTTGTACCGACTCCTATAAAGATTGGAGACTCTGTTCTCGAAGTTACGTGTACCTGGGACAAACTATCCAGTTAGGAAGGTCCAACTTCGAGAAAGAGGTCAATCGTCGAATCCAACTCGGCTGGGCTGCTTTCGGGAAGCTACGAAAAATCTTCTCGTCCGAAATACCGCAGTGTCTCAAGACAAAAGTCTTCGACCAGTGTGTGTTGCCAGTGATGACATATGGAATTGAGACGTGGTCGCTAACAATGGGCCTTATAAGAAGGCTCAAAGTCACTCAAAGGGCAATGGAGAGGGCTATGCTTGGGGTTTCACTGCGCGATCGAATCAGGAATGAGGAGATCCGCAGAAGAACGAGAGTAACCGACATAGCCCGAAGAATTGCAACACTAAAGTGGCAGTGGGCTGGACACATTGCCCGTAGGACCGATGCCCGATGGGGCCGACGGGTTCTCGAGTGGCGACCACGCACCGGAAGACGTAGCGTGGGTAGGCCCCCGACAAGGTGGACCGACGACCTGGTGAAGGTCGCGGGAAACCGCTGGATGCGGGAGGCGCAGGACCGGTCGTCGTGGAGAGCCTTGGGGGAGGCCTATGTCCAGCAGTGGACGTCTTTCGGCTGAAATGATGATGATGATGATATGTTCTCGATTTTTGAAGGAGTTGATAATGATAATATATGTAAAAGGCGATAAGGCCTATACCTATTTAATATAATGATAAACTGAATGCATTCCCTGGAAACTACATGGACGCACTTGGGAGAGGACTTTGCCCAGCATTAGGACAGTATAAGCAAAAAAATCTCAGAACTTACGATATGCTCATAAATAAAAGTTACTTCCACAGTATCTAGACAAGACGAAGCTGGCTGTAACTATGTGTAAAAATTAATATAATTTAGTAAGCTACGGCATCCAACTCGGCCGGGCTGCTTCCGGCAAGCTACGTAGAATCTTCACGTCCAAAATACCGCAGTGCCTTAAGATAAAAGTCTTTAACCAATGTGTTTTGTCAGCGATGACTTATGGAATTGAGACGTGGTCGCTAACAATGGGCCTTATAAGAAGGTTCAATGTCACTCAAAGGGCAATGGAGATGGCTATGCTTGGGGTTTCACTGCGTGATCGATTCACGAATGAGGAGATCCGCAAATGAACGCGAGTAACCTAGCCCTAGTAAGATAGCCCGAAGAATTGCAACACTAAACTGGCAGTGAGCCGGGCACATTGCCCGTAAGCCCGATGCCCGATGGGGCCGACGGGTTCTTAAGTGGCGACCACGCATCGGAAGACGCAGTGTGGGTGGTTACGCAAGGTTACGGGAGACCGCTGGATGCGGGAGGCGTAGGACCGGTCGTCGTGGAGGTCCTTGGGGGAGGCCTATGTCCAGCAGTGGACGTCTTTCGGCTGAAATGATGATGATGATGAGAAACCTACAAGTATATGCCGTGGACTTTTAGTTGTTTTACAAAGACAGCCAACTTCATCTATGCAATTACTGCGGTGTATTAACGTTTCATATTATAATTTACTAGATGTTGCCCGCGACTCCGTCCGCGTGTTGATATAAAATAAGCGCCTATTAAAATAATGGGAGCAATATGTCCGTCCGCGTTTGCCCCCGTTTTCGCAACATTTTTTATTACTGCTCTTCTCCTATTGGTCATAACGGGATGTTTTATAGCCTATGTACTTTCTCAGGCTCTAGACTATCTGTGTACACAATTTCGTTACATTCAGTTCAGTAGTTTTGGAGTGAAAGCCGGACAGACAGACAGAGATACTTTCGCATTTATAATATATATTAGTATGGATTGTATTACCTATTATTGAATTTCGACCCACGCATTAAACAATACTGCGGTTTGCAAAACCCACTTTATTTAAGTGCAGGGTGAGTAAAGGGAACTATCAGTTAAAAGTTACTTCGTACATAATTCATAATTCGGTTCTGTTGACAAAGTTTGTCTAAAATTTAGCTACTTTTGGAGCATATGGTAACATATAAGTTAGCATAAGTGTCAGTAATGTGTTATGTTTAAGTAATATTTGATGTAGAACCTTTTGTTTATAATGAAATACGTAATAGTTTTGTGTCATGACACCCTTGGGTTATAATTTTAGAGGTAGCATTACATTCTATAAATTACTACTGCTTTGTGCAACTCTATAGATAATATTATTAGTGTTTTACTATTTATTTATGTAAAATTAAATACTGAAATATTGAATATAATGCAGGTGTGAGTGAAAATGTCTCGTGATAGAAATTCCGTAGCTTCAAAATTTTATGCCTTTTCAATATATAATTTTCGCCGGCAAACGTAGACACCAGACAAAGTCTTGCCGCCAAGCGATTCGTCGTGTTCCGGCATGATGTCTGGTGAAGCCGTACGGAGGACGGATCTGAGCAGTTGCGTTGCGATGTGTGCCGCGTACGATGCACCAAATTTTTTTATGTCGGGAGTTTGGTTGTGGAGGGCATCCAGAACAATCTCAATCTGGCGTAGCTTCGTTTGTCGTGTTGTTGAGTTTAACATTGCATCACCTCGCTCAACTGCCGTCTTCCTTCCTATTCACTAAATTTTTTGAGTGAAGACGCTGAATAAACTAGCGCGCTTTATCATTAACGATTGCATCACTGCTTACCTTAAAAAAATCTCTTTCACAAAAAGCATTCTTTAAAACAGGTGATCAGTCAAATTGTCTTTTGGTTTTTGGATGAGCTTGTGTACCGCAGATATACTATATTACATACCTAAGTATAAAAAGTACCGTCGTCTTGGTTCGCCTTTGAGCAGCGCAGTCACATTCCTTCTCTAATAATTTCCTTTAGCAGTCTTATACGGAAAATAATCAAAAGGAGTTATGTACTAAAAAGGAGGAAGCGCACCTGAAAATTAAAATAAGTGGAATATTTCATTAATATTTTCTTCGTAGCAACAAAGGCGGATATCCTATGCTACAAAGCTATGTGAGTATGCTTCGATGCTGTGCTAGTTGCTTTGCCGTGGAATGTCTTGAATTTCTTATTAAAATATTGTTTTAGCGAAAAGTATTTAATGAAGGTTTCTTAGGGTTGTGTACGACAAACAAGACTCTTTATACATTTATAGGATCACTCTCATGTCTGTCCGCCTGTCATAGACAAATTGTAAACAGAGAAAGTCCCTGTTTGAGTCCTAAACAGCCGTATACAAATTACACTAATTAATTGGAATATGGGGTCAACTTTTTGGAAGACAAGTAAGGTCACTACACATATCAATTTCATACTCAAGATTTGACAACGGGTAAGGCTGAAAGTAGGAGTAGGCTGGACACATCTCGCGAATACCCGGAGGGATAGGCAAAGATATTCAATTACTGGTAGCCTGAGGGAGGACATCGCCATCGAGGTAGACCATGGCTAAAATTAGTGTAACACAACTGGTCAGACCCATCCGGATCCGTACAGCTTCACCAGACATCATGCCGAAACACGACGAATTGCTTGGCGGCAAGACCTTGTCTGGTGGGTGGTAACTTCTGCCGGCAGCCAATGTTGTGGCCTACCACCTGGCTACAATATTTTCAACGTATAAAAATACAGGAATAACTATTCACGTGATAATGACACACACAGAGGCACTATAGTAACTAGAGTAAAGTCCCCATTCGTTGTCCAAAACCCGATTGACCGTCAAAACCGTTTGCCGTGAGGACAGCGCTCCCTTTATGGCACATTAGCGACAAAGAAGGACTATTATGTCGGCTGGATCCGCGTAACGACTCCCATAGTTCACGCTCAATCGTTGGATTAAGCCACAATTTGTATCAGTCGGGAGCTGTCGCGTTTACCCTATTTAACAGACGAGGAAACGGATGAAAAATTCCATTGTTAACATAACATTCAATCTCGTTTGGTGTGCCCTTTATATGTCTTGAAGGCAAAATGTAGTTACCTTTTAGTTTGTCCTAAAGCTATGTAGCCTTGCTTTGTAAGGTATTATTTGATACAACAAATCTCTAAACTTTTGTCGGTTAACTATTCTGTGCTTTAACTCCTGTTACGTTTGCCCTAGTTCGTCAGAACTATGACGTCACTCGTCTAGGTGTATTTAATCAATAATAATAAACTCGTCTCTGCTTTACACGGCTAATGCGTCCTGACAGGGACACCGATGAGACACTCCAACCATGCATTTATCACAGAATAATCTACTGCTGCGTAAACTTGAAAAATATCGTCAGAATTCATATATAGTGCGTGCAAGCAGAAATTTAAACAAGTTGTGTTAGCAGCATGATATAGATCAATTTTTGAGTAGTGTGTCCTTGGTAAGGAGGTGCTTAAGCCGTAACTTTTTCATTTAATCAATTAAAAATTTATGTTTTTGTTATTCGCGTACTCACTTACCTAGTGTTCATAGGATGCTTTTAATAATCTGTAATTCATAAGTGAGGTCTTCTTATTGGCTGTCAGTCCATCTTACTGTTTCTTAACTGATTTGTTTAGCTGTAAGTCCTCCATGCTTAATGAATAAATAAACAAATAACAATATTTTTGTAAATAATAGTCAAAAATAAAAAGAAAACTCATGATATTATTAACATTATACAACAAAGTGTAACGGACATGGTAATGGCAATATGTAAAGGAAACCCTGTCCGATCCGTGAAGGTATTGTTAGGTATCGAAAACTGATTCTACTAATCAGTTTTCGAGAAAAAGCCGAGCTAAACTTAAAAAATATTCCCCCTGAAAAAAATAAAGATTATTTCGCAAAATCAAGGTAACTTAATACATGTGCGGTAGGCAATACATGCGTGGGCGAAGGGGGGCAGGGTTCGCGACACGTGGCCGCATTGTAACCCGGCTTCTGGGTTCTTCGGACCCAGAAGCTTCGGACTCATAATAATACTTTCTAAAATGGTGTTGACACTTTTTTTTTTTAAAATACAATAATAAAATAAAATATAATTTTGGGAAAGTTGAAATTTATTCGCGGAAAAAAAAGATTATTTCAAAATTTATTAGTATTGTATGATTATGAAAAAGTTTATATTTAATTTCTCATATGTATACTTAATCTTTATTATCCTTTTGGGTCTGATGGGGTTTTCTTTACATATTATTATAATTAAATAGAAACTGACGACAGCAGCCTACAGGTCAAGCTACCCGAAAGAAATTCAAGAATTTGCTAGTCCATTGGCGCATCTGCCCAAAATCGCATTATATGTATACCCTATAGCCGAACACTGCCCCCTAAGATACAGGCCTAGCCTAGTTTAGGGGACAGGGATAAACCTATTGTACCTATCGTATCGTAATGCAGTATTAATGTATGTTAAAAAATGAAAAAATGTATTTTTTTGTGCCAATAAATATTTGTATATGTATGTATTTTACACTTAACAACAAATACAAATACAAAATATTTGTATTTGTTGTTAAGTGTAAAATATGTGTAGCAACTGTTAGTGAACTTTAATTAAATAAATCAATCAATCAATAACTATCAAATATTCCCACTCACCCTTAAGCCTGAATGCTTTAGCCATAAAGTTGTAAAAATCATAAAGAAATTTGAAAGATTGGAATAGCTTGATGTACTGGCATCTGTACATACCAAAGGCACATCTTCTTCGGAAACGATATTGGAAGGATTTCAACTCAAATCATAATACTCTAAGAATAGTTACCAAATCATCAATTTCATAAGTTTTTTTTTTTTTTTTTAATAATTATAAACTAGCACTTGACCGCATTCCCGCCTGATGGTAAGCAGTGATGCGATCGTTGATGGAAAAGCGCGCTAATTTATTAAGAGCCTATTCACTCAGAAAAACTGAGCGAATAGGAAGGAAGACGGCAGTTGAGCGAGGTGATGCAATGTTAAACCCAATAACACGACCAACGATGCTGCGCCAAAGGGAGATTAATCTGAAGACCCTCCACGACCAAACTCCCAACACAACAACATTAGGCGCATCGTACCCGGCACACATCGCAACACAACTGCTCAGACCCGTGCTCCGAACGGCTTCACCAGACATCATGTCGGAACACGACAAATCGCTTGGCGGCAAGGCTTTGTTTCTTAAATTCAATTCGTAAGAAACGTGTCAGCGTAAGGTAAGTTAATAATAACTACACATTACACGTCAGCATCAGTCAGTCAGTCAGTCGTGGTGGCCTAGTGGTTAAAACACCAGCCTTTCAAGTATGAGTGCGCGGGTTCGATTCCATGTTAGGCAAGTACCAATGTAACTTTTCTAAAAGTTATATGTACTTTCTAAGTATATCTTGGACACCAATGACTGAAGGTGAAGGAAAAACATCTTGAGGAAACCTGGACTTTAATTAAGTCTGAAATCGCCAACCCGCTTTGAGCAAGCGTGGCGATTACGCTCAATCCTTCTCTGTATGGGAGGAGATCTGTGCCCAGCAGTGGGACGATAAAAATGTTGATGATGATGATGACACATCAGCAGAGATAGAGAGAGTGAGAGAGAGAGAGCAGCTGTGGCTTAGTGGTATCAGTTGTAGGTCGTAGGTTCAAACCCCATCGAGCGCTTTATTTTGTGTAAACTATTTCATCACCGCTACTTTCTCAAAATGGTGAAGGAAAACATCGTGAGGAAACCGACATACTCTAGAGCAAAAAAAAAAAACTTCGAAGACATTTGACATCTACCAATCTGCACTGGGCTATGCGTGGTGGATTTATGGCCCACTCTGTCTCACCAAGAGGAGGATTGTGTCCCAACGGTGAAATGAAATGAAATCTGTGTGATTTGTCCGTATATATTTATTTATTTTATTTATTTATTATCTAATAAAAACATACTCGTAGATCAACAATGAATCTGTGGCGTATTGTGTCACAACACTAGTTAATTTTACATCCCTAAACACTTATTGTTTCCGAAATTAAATACACAGAACTCCGCTTGCGGCTTGCATTGCCGCAGTACGTATTCAAACCTTACGACAAGCGGTCGGTTATAAAAGAGTAGACTTTAACTCTCATAACTTATCTCAGTGTTCTCAGTGTCCATCCTACCATTGTTAACTAGCGTTATGTAACGCCTATAAATGTGATAGTGATTAAACTGTTTTTCCCGTATCCACGAATTTTATTTAGGAGGATTTTCTGTTTGTATAGTAATACAAATCTTTAATAGCCATCGTAATAGCTAACAGTGGGAATATTGTAGGCTGATTATTCACAAGTCATGTTACTTGTCAATATCATGATAAATGTCTTCTATAATAGGGTATTTGACTAAAAAAAACTAATTAGCCCGTCAGTCAGATTTCCAAAAAATACTAGACACGTATTTAAATGAAGACGACACAGTGCGTTGAAAACTCGTGTGACGTCACTGCACGCTACACTTTTTAGCGACCAGTGACGTCACCAGCCACCACTCCTGATCTTTGATGCCTTTTATATTTGTCATTTTTTATTGTTTTAATAAACCAAACGTAAAATACGTAAAATATTTTTTGGAAATCTGACTGACGGACTAATTAGTTTTTTTAGTCAAATACCCTATTCTGGCACCTAGTATCGCAGTAGCCTGTCACGGGCGGTGTCCTTTCTTATAACTTCCAAACATGAGATAGGATTATAAAAAAACTAAATTAAATTAATTATATGACTGTTTAGACGTGATTAAAAACTTGGTGTCTAAAATAACTCAATTTAGATCAAGCGCGGTCTAGTTTGACAGGTCTAAACTAACATATATCTTCTGTCCCTTTCTGTCGATTGACTTTTTATGTTGTTTACAAATATTAAAAAGCCAAAAGTTAGTTATGAGGAGTAATTTTGTACTGGGGCAGGTTTTGCTTTGAATATTATAGATAAGTTCATTAATACAAAGAAGAATCCACAATTCTTTTTTTAATAATTATAAACTAGCGTTAGACTGCAATCCCGCCTGATGGTAAGCAGTGATGCAATCGTTTATGGCGCTAGTTTATTAAATCCATTCAGTTAAAAAAAACTTAGCGAATAAGAAGGAAGACGGCAGTTAAGCGAGGTGGTGCAATATTAAACCCAACAACACGACCAACGATGCTGCATCAGCGGGACCCTCCACGACCAAAATCCTGACACAACAACACTTGGCGCATCGTACCCGGCACACATCGCAACACAACTGCTCAGACCCGTCTTCCGTACGGCTTCACCAGACATCATGCCGGACGACGAATCGCTTGGCGGCAAGACTTTGTCTGGTGGGTGGTAACTTCTGCCGGCAGCCGATGTGGCCTAACACCGAGAGATAATAAGCCCAACATAAACGAAAAAGCACTGAACAAAACCCAAAAATTTGCTTTCTTATTTTAGGTAAGTTCAATAATGCATAGAAGAGTCCATAATAAGCCCAACATAGACGAAAAATCATTGAACAAAACCCGAAAATTTGCTTTCCTATTTTATGCCCAAAAACTTTCCTTTAAAAATACTTTATTACAAAAGTTCTTGCTTTATTTTAACATGGATTCGCGAACGCTGTGAGATTTCGCGTGAGGGCGAGGCCTAGCTATGCAGGCTTGTTTATTCAAACGTAACAAAAAATACTAATGGGTGTTGATTCAACTGTTTACACAGAACTTATTCGCAACACCGCACTCTTTGGATTAGGGTGAAAATAGCCATCAAATTAGCGAGATGAGGCCAATAGGGATGGGCTTAAGACAAGGGGAAGTTTATTTATAAACTTTGTTGAGTTTTCCTTTGTGTACCGTCCTAAAAATACACGAACTTTTATTTCCAGCAGAAGTTTTCCTTAATCTATTTAGTCCGTTTTACATGTTGAGAACTATTTAGTCAATGTTGAAGGACGAAATTATTCACAAGTGTGTTAAAATTAATTTAATCAAGTCATCTTTGATGATTTTATTTTCTGCTGAATACTAGGTCTGCTGAACCTCGACCAACGTCTAATGGTAATGGGAAGCAATGGCAGAGGTCTATGATGACACGAGCGTGTTCAGAAGATCCCAGTTCACTTGTTTTGAAGGCAGATGGGTTGCGGAAAAGTACACAGACACTGGCGACAAGTTCCACATTTTGGTTACGCGCATAATAAATGTACCTACAGGAAAAATGATAAGTGTGACTTCTCTGCATATCAATAAAGTGTGGATGGTGCACTACAGCTCGTCCGGTAGTAAATCGATTAAGAACTTACTTTGAGCCCACTAGCATAAACATACACAAGCATCATCGTCATCAACCTTTTTTTTTATCGTCCCACTGCTGGGCACAGGTCTCCTCTCATACAGAGAAGGATTGAGCGTAATCACCACGCTTGCTCAATGCGGGTTGGCGATTTCAGACTTAAAGTCCAAGTTTCCTCTAGATGTTTTCCTTCACCTTGTCATCAGTCCTTGATGTCCAAGATATACTTAGAAAGTACATATAACTTAGAAAAAGTAACATTGATACTTGCCTGGCCTGGAATCGAATATTTGAGAGGCTGGTGTTTTTACCACTGCCACCACGACTTGCAATTTAATTATTAAGCATAATTTAATCTACTACATTCCCACTGCTAAGACACAGACCTTCTGTCTTCGAGAAGGAGTGGGCTATACTTACCTCACGGGTCAAAGGCAGGTTGGTAGAAGTCTTCAAACTCTTAGTCCTACGATATACCGGTTTCTTCACCGTTTTGAGAGTAATGGTGATTAAATAATTTATTTAAAGTGAAAAGAGGATTTTGTACTGCAGTAGTACAACACAGGCTGATTATAAAAAGAAAGCGACCGACTTGGTTCGATAGGGTTCAGGCACCATTCCTTCCAGCCTGCTGCTGCACTGAGCCCAGTAGGGGGATACTTTAACATCAGCGTCCATGGCGGTTATTTTATAAAAGTGTATCGAAAATAATGTAATATTTTTTGGGGTTCTAATGATATTTATTATAGTACTAAGTATGCATATTGTTTGTAGGTTACTATATTTTTATAATTTTTGTTTTGTTTTTGAGAATTGTTTTGATTTTATTATTGTTTGTGTCCTTAAGTTTTCACGCGCTGTCTACCTATGTATCTGTTTCTATTGTAGTCATACTGGAAGTAGTTGTTTATGAAATAAACAACACGTCTGTACCTTTTCTGTTTTGTAATGGTTAAATAAAGAAATAATTTTTTTTTAGTAGTAGGAATGACTCCATCGATGACCGATGATTCTGCCAACATCAAGGTGGAGAGAACAAAAGTAATATAATATTATACGTAGTGGATATCGATAGTATTAGCGATGGTTGTTCTTTGGGCTAAAAGACACACAAGACGAAACAAATATTAGTAATATAAAGGTTGGAAAAGATTATATTTTGACTTTGTTAAGGGAAATAAACTTATATAAGATTTTAATGAATGGGGTATGAGCCAATGTTAAAAGGAAAGGCAGGATGACAGGACGAGGAAGCTGTTTAGGAAACAGATCATATAGAGGATGGGATAGTTTAGGACAGAAAAAAAAATGAATGTTCTAGAGAAAAAGAAATAAATTAAAAGTGAACTGGTATAGTTTTGAGAGACGTCATATTATAATAGGGATGTTTCCTGGTTAAAAAAATAATTCTATTTAGTCCACATTCAGATTATAGAAAAATATTGGATACGTATATTTTGTTTTATCAAAACTATAAAAATTGACAAATATAAGTGGCTGGTGACGAGTTTTCAACGCACTGTGTCTCCTTCATTTTTTGTTAATATGAAAAAAGAAAAAATACGTGTCTAGTATTTTTTGGAAATCTGACTGACGGACTTATTAGTTTTTTTTAATCAAGTACCCTATTGTACCTACATGAGAAACAGTATTTCGAAAGTTGTGTTTCTAGCGCGTGTTTTTAGAAACATTATACAAAAAGCTGACATACATATAAACATGTGTTTACACACTCAAGCTGTCTCCTGCGTATTAAAATGTATTTAGATTTATAAGTGTCAACTATTCACAAGACACTACAACCTCAGAACCTATGTCAGTTGGGATTACCCTTTCAAAATACGGCGGTGGAAAATGAAATAAAACCATTGTAATCCTCCTCAAGGTTGCGAAGAGAATAAATTAAAGTCTTGTATAAGTTGGGTTTTATAAGTTATTTTAATAACAATATCACTTTCACTTAGTTAACACTTATAACAAGTACACCTGTGCAGCCTGCGACTGCTCGAGCTCGAATGCCGTGTTCCCAAATGAGACCACCCACGTTGACAGCTACCTACTTGCTGTCAACCGACAAAAGTCATTTGAACAACTATTGAAATAGTCTCTCTTGGGAACACGGTTACAATTTGAAATTAAATAAAACATTATATTGATTTAGTTAATATATAGCTACTAAATTTAAAAGGCTAACAGTCGGCCTTTCCTGACATTTCACGTCTCGTGAAAAAAATTAATAATATAAAAGATTGTATAAAATAAAATAGTAAATATCTGTTTCAATCTCTAATTAACAATAAATAGCACAAACTCAATCAACATCTCATTTCCGATTTCATCTCTAAATTAGAATTACATTCGATACATAACTACATCAAATATTTCACATTGATAATTCAACGAGAACGAAAGCCCTTCATGTTTTCGCCTCAAAATACTATATCCGATTGTAGCCTCTACATATCTACATCAAATATCTAATGATCATCCGAGGGCAAAACCCCTTCATGTTTTTGCCTTAAGATGTCACACTACAGTACTGAAGCCCCTTCATGTCTTCAGCACTGTCTAGTCATTCCACTGAAACCCCTACATTTCAGTGGTCTGACAACTATAAATTGCCATACTACAGTACTGAAGCCCCTTCATGTCTTCAGCACTGTCTAGTCATTCCACTGAAACCTCTACATTTCAGTGGCCTGACAACTATAAAATGTCATACTACAGTACTGAAGCCCCTTCATGTCTTCAGCACTGCCTAGTCATTCCACTGAAACCTCTACATTTCAGTGGTCTGACAACTATAAAATGTCATACTACAGTACTGAAGCCCCTTCATGTCTTCAGCACTGTCTAGTCATTCCACTGAAACCTCTACATTTCAGTGGTCTGACAACTATAAAATGTCATACTACAGTACTGAAGCCCCTTCATGTCTTCAGCACTGTCTAGTCATTCCACTGAAACCTCTACATTTCAGTGGTCCGACAACTATAAAATGTCATACTACAGTACTGAAGCCCCTTCATGTCTTCAGCACTGTCTAGTCATTCCACTGAAACCTCTACATTTCAGTGGCCTGACAACTATAAAATGTCATACTACAGTACTGAAGCCCCTTCATGTCTTCAGCACTGCCTAGTCATTCCACTGAAACCTCTACATTTCAGTGGTCTGACAACTATAAAATGTCATACTACAGTACTGAAGCCCCTTCATGTCTTCAGCACTGTCTAGTCATTCCACTGAAACCTCTACATTTCAGTGGTCCGACAACTATAAAATGTCATACTACAGTACTGAAGCCCCTTCATGTCTTCAGCACTGTCTAGTCATTCCACTGAAACCTCTACATTCCAGTGGTTTGACAACTTGAAATAGAAAGATTAATTATATTATGATTTCTCTGAAACAAACTGTTAAGATACACATATCATGCAGAAATAGAAAATTAATTTGCAGAAAATCAAACGGTTATAAGCGGAGACTAGGTTTCGTCATCATGAACAGATTTTTGATCATCATTAGAATCATTATCAGATTAAATATTGGTTCTATCAAATACTAACCATGGGTGAATCTTGTCTACGGAAAAAGTGCCAGTAAAACGTCGGTTACCTTTACGAGATAAAGGAGTATCTTCAATAATATATCTACCATGATCCAATACAGTTATTATGCGATAGGGACCACGAAGTTTTGGAACAAGCTTTCGACTCTGACCACAAGAAGGAACATCTCTTTCTACCCTGACTAAATCACCCACAGCGAATGCGACCTTTTTTCTATTTTTATCAAAATTTTCCTTCTGTTTAACCTGATTATTGGCGATGTGTTCAGATACTTGTTTTCGAATATTCTCTATTCTCTCTTCATGAGTTTCTTCGGTGTTAGTTGTAAGAGACAGAGGAGAGTCATTAGTTCCAATTAATTTTAACCCAAACAATGCCTGAGTTGGTGTTTTTCCTGTTCCTTTATTGAGAGTATTGTTAAGTCCCCACTGTACTTCGGAAACCCCTTCATCCCACAGTCTTTCGTCTTTATTAAAGTTTGTAGCACTGAGAGCAGCGAGGACAGTCCTATTGTACCTCTCTACTTGCCCATTTGCTCGCGGCGTTGCGACAGCATTTAAAACATGTTTAACTCCTAATGAATTTAGAAATTTCTTAAATTTTATGGAAGTGAACGAGGTTCCTCTGTCAGAGATTATTCTCTGCGGTACACCGAAAGTATGAAAATAATGTTTTAATGCTGTAATACTATTTGTACTTTTCGTGTTTTTAACTGGGTTAAGAATATATTTAGTAAAGGCATCTATAATTAAAAGAAGATATGAATTCTTTTTCTTACTACGTACGAACGGGCCTAAATGATCTATATGAAGTGTGTGGAATGGGCGATCCACCTTTGGTATAGGGTGTAATTCCCCGGACCTTTTGCCAGTGGGAACTTTAGTATGAGCACATTCAAGACAGGAATCTACATATTTTTGTATGAATCTTCTCATTTTGGCAAACCAATATTGACTTTTTATTTTGTCATATGTTTTCTCAAAACCAAAATGTCCTAACATATCATGATTTGATCTAAGTAAGTGCCACCTTATTCCTTTTGGTACAACCCATCGTTCACCCTCAGGCGTCTTCCTGTAAAGCATCCCTCGTTTAAGCACAAAATTGTTTTTAATTTCAAGAATATTTTCAGTTTCTTTGTCGTTAAGTATAGTTATTATTCTTTGTAATTCGGAATCATTTTGTTGGGCGGTAGCTATCCAATTAGTATCTATTATTCTAACTTCTGTATACTCATTTGTTGACTTTAAAGGATTACGACTGAGGGCGTCGACATGACACATACTTGACCCTGGTTTGTATTTAATATTGAAATCAAATTCCTGTAAAGAATTCCACCACCTTGCAACCCGTGGTAGCATGTCTTTCTTTTCAAATGTAGCTCGAACTGAGTTGCAATCAGTGACTATTGTGAATTTCAGCCCTAACAAATACACTCTAAATTGTTTTACGGACATTACTACAGCCAAAGTCTCTAAATCATAGGAAGTGAAACGGGCCTCTTCGGGGGAAGTCTGCCTACTGTAATAAGCAACAGCACTAAACGGGGAATCCTTCGTTGGTCTCTGCATTAATATTCCAGCAATCCCTAATTTAGAGGCATCAGTATGAACTTCCGTTTCATAGGTCGGATTATAAAAAGCAAGAACAGGGCGTTTTATCAATTCCGCTTTTAACATTTGGAAAGCCTTTTCTTCAGAACTTCCCCAATGCCAAGTACAATTTTTCCTAAGGAGTTGAGTTAATGGTCTAGCGATTGTAGAAAAGCCCCTTATAAAGCGCCGAAAGAAACTGGACAAACCAATAAACTGACGGACTTTATGTTGGTCCGTTGGGAGAGGAAATCGCTTGACAGCTTCTATTTTATGCTGCCCAGGCCGTATTCCATTTTCATTTACTTCAAATCCTAAGTAATTAATAGACCGCATAAAGAAGTTACATTTTGATAATTTTAATGTTATTCCAGAGGTCCTAAATAAATTTAAAGTATTACTTAATTTCTCGAAACCCTCTTGTAAAGTTTTAGATGGAATGATAACATCATCCATATAAGCAAATGCATCTTTGAAACGCGCGTTACCAAGGATATTATTAATAGCTCGTTGAAAATTAGATGGGGCATTAGCCAAACCAAAAGGCATCCGGTTAAATTCAAAGTGGCCATCAGGTGTTACAAAAGCTGTTAAATGTTTGGAAGTTTCTGACATACTAATCTGGTAATATCCGGACGCAAGATCTAAGGTTGTATAATACTTGAAACCTGATAAATTGTCCAGCTGATCATCAATCCTTGGTAATGGATAATGTTCTTTAATTGTCTTCTTATTCAAGGATCTATAATCTACACAAAGCCTATAGTCTCCAGTTTTCTTTTTGACTAACAAAATCGGAGATGCGTAGTCGGACATGGATGAACGAACTATTCCCGATTCCTCTAATTCTTTAACAATACTTCTAACAACTTGGCGTTCCGAATGAGCCAATCTATAAGGCCGGTAAACAACGGGACTATTGTCACTTAAATTAATATTCATCTCAACCCCTTTTATACATCCTAATTCCTTGGTGGAAAAAGCAAAGCAATCCCTATAGTCGTTTAATAAACGAAACAGCGACTGACGTTCCTCTTTTGTTAATTCGTCATCTACATTGACTAACGAGTAGTCTATATCGGGATCGGGCAGATTCACGTCATTCCCTATAATTCTATTAACACGGTATGACTGGATTTCTGCAAACGGAACTGCACGAACTATCAGAAAGCCTTGTTTGAGAGTAAAACCTAACGAGTTTAGTCCTTTTACCACAATTTGACCTTGGCCATTTGTTAGTTTCACTAAAGCCTGTATCACTTCGTATTCCTTATTAGGTTCGCAACTTAAACTAGATTCTATTAAAACATCACCATTATATTTATTTTCAGTATACACGTCTACACCAGTATAACCCTGTACATTAATATCGTCTAAAACATGTAAAGCAATCTTGAATTTTGAACTAAGCTTATCCTTAATTAGAAGAGTATCGTTGGTTTTAATAACAATAATGTGCTCCTGTTCGGTAAAAGTTTGTCCCAATAACAAGGAAACTTGCAACAAATAATCAGAGACTACTAGTATTGGTACTACTGCCACCACACCATCAACTTCAATTGTTAAATCGAATCTTCCTAAACAATTAACGACAGAATCTCCAAATCCTTTAAGGATCGGCAAATCAGTCACTGACCAAGAGTTAATTAAACTTCTGGCGATAGATTCTCTCAGCATTGAGCATTGGCTTCCAAAATCAATATAACAGTCAAGAATTTCACCTTTGACAGAGGCTGTTTTAAAGTACTTTAAGTCTGTATCAAGCTCTGCACAAACACGCAACACCGTTTTTGAAGTAGACTCCTTTTTCTCGCTACAGTCATTAACTAAATGTCCTACTTTATTACAAGCAGTACACCGTTTGATTGGCTGCTTACACTTATAATACGGGTGACCTTCATCACCACAGTTATAACATTTAGACGAAAATTCTGTTCTGCTAGATTTAGACCCTTTAATTTTATTGCGTTTATTATCAATTACGCTTGCCTGCTGTGTATTTTTTTCCATTCGTTTATTAATTTTAACTCCCTTTAAGTAGATAAGTAACTTATCAAGATCAGAGTACTGTGCCGCTTCTGCACTAGTCCTTATTGATCGATCTTCGATCCCAAAGAGTACACAATCAATGGCATTCTTACCAGTAATATTGCATCTGTTCAATAACACCATTTTGTTATAAAAATATTCCTCTAGAGATTCCCCAAAATGAGCTTTACAGGCAAGCATATCCGATAACAATTGAGCATAATTTTCGTCACTTGAAAAAGCTGACCGTAGTTTCCCTTGCCACTCAGACCAGGAAAACATTACGCTAGGTAACCCTTGATACCACTTCAGCGCAAAACCTACAAGTTTAGGTAGTGCGTAATGGATCGTTTGTCTTTCTGACCTGTTGTAGATTATGCCTAATCTCAGCTGTGTAAACCAGGCCTTAGAGCCTACTGGCACGTTTTATTATTTTTCATTGTGTTCTATTCTATTTTTATTTTATTTGAAAGCCTTGTTTACCTTAGCACTTACTTCAATATAAACTTTTCACCGAACAACATCTTTCCTTTAAAATATTTTTTTTTACCACGGTGCCACGAACCCCGTCGACCTTTATATCTTCAAAACGTTATCAGCACGAAATTGTGGAGTATAAAATCCGTGTGTGAAATATATACAAAAGTGTATTTTTTTGGAAAATATTGTTTTTTGTATTTTTTGGTGTGCGTAAACATGTCACATGATACTGGTGATAGTAATGTTGTGGCGAAGTCAAGCTCTTCGTCATTACCAACCTTTGGCTTAAGAAACAAGGAGGGTTATCCGACGTGGAAGTTTAAAATGAGAAACTACCTACTCCACGAGGATCTCTGGTTTGCCGTTACTGGATACCCAGAAGGTGACACAACTCCTCAGGCTATAAGGGTAAAGTACGATACAAAAGCTCTTGCTAAGATTTGCCTAACTGTAGATGGTGCAGCTATAACTCACGTTAGAAGTGCAAAGACTGCATCGGAAGCGTGGAAATCATTACAGAAAGCTTTTGAGGATAACGGTATAGGACGAAGAATAGCTCTTGAACGTAAGTTGTACCGCTTAAGTCTCGCAGATTATGCAGACATTGAACAGTACATAAATGCAGTTACTTCAACTGCACAGGATCTTGCAGATATTGGGAAGGTGATAGAAGATACGTCGATTGCCGCTACACTTTTAGGTGGACTCACTCCAAAATATGAGCCCCTCATTATGGCGCTTGAAAATTGCAATGTTGATGTAACTACTGACCTGGTAAAAACGAGACTCCTTAATGAAATGTCTAAAAGCGACACATTAACGACGGATTCGGTATTTCAAGCAAAAGTGAAACCTAAATCCAAAAAGAAGAAGGAAGTAGTATGTTATGACTGTAATGTACCCGGACATAAAAGACCAGACTGTCCATTGAAAAAGAAGAAGGAAAAGGGTAATGTTACGAGTACAAATGACTCCTCATTTACTGCTTTGAATACTTCTGGATCTGAAAACAAGGATGTTTGGTATGTAGACTCAGGTGCAACTAAACATATGTCTTCAAGGCGTGATTGGTTTCAACATATAAAGTTGACTGATAGAGGAACCGTAACTGTCGCAAATGGTGAAAAGATCAAATGTTTAGGATTAGGAGATATTTCGATCTCGACACCTAAAAATAAAATAAATACAATTTCTGATGTTGCTTATGTACCAGACTTAAATGCTAATTTGCTATCTGTACAAAAAGCTGTAGATAAGGGTTTTATATGTGTTTTTAATAAAAATGGATGTAACTTTTATAAAAATGATACCTTTTGTGTTACAGGTGATTCGCTTCTTCATGCTTCGCCCTGTGGTGGATTGTATGTACTTAATGGCTCTACAAATGTTTCCAACACTGTGGCTGATAATTATTTAACAAAAGATGAGCACTCTGACTGTCAGGATAGGTATCAAATCTGGCATAAGAGACTTGGACACCTTTGTCGAATAGGCATGAATCGGTTGAAGAATCACCAGGTAGGGGTAGAATTTTCCGTAGTAGATAAATCAAGTTGCATCGCTTGTGTAGAAGGCAAACAAGCAAGAAAACCTTTTAAAAGGATAGCTTTTAATAGAGCAACTTCACCTTTAGAGTTGATCCACTGTGATCTGTGTGGACCTATGTCTACAACCTCTTTTCAAGGTAATAAATATATGTTAACATTAGTTGATGATTATACCCGAAAGTTTTTTGCGTATTTCTTAAGTTCAAAGACCGAAGTAAAAGATAAATTTTGTCATTTTCAAACTTTAGTTGAAAATCAATTAAGTTTTAAAATAAAAAGGATTAGGACTGATGGCGGCACAGAGTTTGTTAATAAAGTTTTTGCTGATTATCTTTCATCAAAAGGTATCGCGCATCAAACAACGACGCCTTACAGCCCTCAACAAAACGGAGTTGCAGAGCGAACCCACCGATCTATAACCGAGAAGGCGAGATCGCTGCTGGCTGAAAGCTCACTACCTAAGGCTTACTGGGAAGACGCATTTCGCGTAGCTGTATACCTAAAAAATAGGTCCCCTCATCGAGCCTTAAGTGGGGATATACCCTATGATAAATGGTGTGGCAGAAGATGTGATCTTAGTCATCTAAGAATTTTTGGATGCAGAGCCCTTGTCCATATACCTTCATGTAATAGAAAAAAGTTGGACATGAAAGCTGAAGAAGCTATTTTTGTGGGTTATTCTGAAGATCCAAATAGTTATATTTTTAGAGATCCTTCTAACCCACGGCGAATCCTAAAATCTAGGGATGTAACCTTTTTTGAAAACTGCTTTACATTTTTGAAACGAAAGCAGAATGAACCTGAGGTACAGTCGGACTCAGTTTTACTTTTTGAAGAAAATGCTGAAAGAGATGAAAATGAAATTGAATTTCACGATTGTGTTGAGAGTATCGGCCCTATAGCTGAAACGTCTTCACCAATAAACACACAGCGTTTTGATGAAGAACCAGCTAGTTTGGAAGAGCAGCCATTTATCCAGGAGCGTCGGTACCCCTCACGAAACAGGAAACCACCAGATTTTCTTACTTATAATGTATTGTCTGATGATTTGGATGAGCCGACGACATACTATGAAGCAGTTCATGCTGACGATGCCGAAAAATGGCAAAATGCTATGCAAGATGAGCACAATTCTCTTATGAAGCTCAAGACCTGGGATCTTGTTGACAGACCAAACAAGAAAGTAATACCATGCAAGTGGGTTTATAAACTGAAAAAGGACGCTAGTGGAAATATACTGAAATACAAGGCTAGACTGGTCGCAAAAGGTTTTAAGCAAGTTAAAGGAGTGGATTACGACGAAACGTTTGCGCCAGTAATTCATCATTCTTCCCTACGTGCCTTATTTGCGTTGGCTGCAGAAATTGGTTTAAAAATAAAACATTTGGACGTAGATACCGCGTTCCTAAATGGAAACTTGGAAGAGGAAGTTTATATGGAACAACCTTTTGGTTTCATAGAAAAGGGTGGCGAAAGTAAGGTTTGCCTATTAAAGAAATCCCTTTACGGCCTAAAACAGGCACCGCGTGCCTGGAATAAAAAGTTAAATGAAACACTTTTAAAAATAGGTTTTGTTCCAACTCCTTCTGAACCTTGCGTATACACTAAACTTTTTGATAAGGAACTCGTTATTCTTAGTGTCTTTGTCGATGACTTTTTAGTATTTTTTTTACTCTGAAATGACATTTGACATTGTCAAAAAGGATTTGTCGAGTAATTTTTCACTAAAAGATTTGGGTTTTTTGAAAAAGTATTTAGGCCTGAATTTTAATATACAGGAAAATGTTATAGAAATTAATCAATCGTCATACATAAGTTCACTACTACAAAAATTTAATATGATAGAGTGTAAGACGGTAAATACTCCACTTGTAAAGAAATCGATGGAAAAGCGTTGTGATGATCAGGTTAGTGAGAATTTTCCATACCAAACTCTTATTGGTTCTCTTATGTATTTGTCTGTAAACACACGACCAGATATCGCGTATACGACGAGCTATCTCAGTCAATTTAATACGTGTTATACTAAAGAGCATTGGAATGCTGCAAAAAGAGTTTTACAATACTTGAAAGGCACTCTCAACTACTCATTGGTTTATAGAAAAAATGGAGAACTCTTAAAAGGATTCTGTGATGCTGATTGGGCAAACTGTACGATCGACAGAAGGTCATACACAGGTTATGTTTTTGTACAAGGTGGAGCACCTGTGTCATGGGAGTCGAAAAAACAACCCACGGTAGCGCTCTCCTCTGCAGAGGCCGAATATATGGCGCTTGCGTCCGCTACTAAAGAAGCTTGTTATTTACGCCGTTTTATCCATGAAATAACAGGTAAACTTACGCCAGTTAAGCTGTATTCAGATAGTCAGAGTGCCATAAATCTCGTTCACAATCCTGTACACCACAACAGGACGAAGCACATAGATACGAAACATCATTTTATTCGAGAAAAGGTCTCTTCTAATGTTGTTAAGTTAGAATATCTTCAGAGTTGTGATATGCCTGCAGATGTTCTCACTAAAACACTGGGGCCTATAGCACACAAGAGATGTGTAGCTGGTTTAGGTTTAATTTAATTTTCTGTGCAGATTTTTTTTGTTTCACAGCTTCGATTATGTGGGGCTGTTGTAGATTATGCCTAATCTCAGCTGTGTAAACCAGGCCTTAGAGTATTTTCCAAAAAAATACACTTTTGTATATATTTCACACACGGATTTTATACTCCACAATTTCGTGCTGATAACGTTTTGTAGATATAAAGGTCGACGGTGTTCGTGGCACCGTGGTAAATAAACTTGGCCTATGTCTACAACCTCTTTTCAAGGTAATAAATATATGTTAACTTTAGTTGATGATTATACCCGAAAAGTTTTTGCGTATTTCTTAAGTTCAAAGACCGAAGTAAAAGATAAATTTTGTCATTTTCAAACTTTAGTTGAAAATCAATTAAGTTTT
The DNA here is from genome assembly GCA_037179545.1 of Sesamia inferens. Lineage (NCBI taxonomy): Eukaryota > Metazoa > Arthropoda > Insecta > Lepidoptera > Noctuidae > Sesamia > Sesamia inferens. Next base: position 6,827,228 of record CM073929.1, on the reverse strand, counting down.
AAAATAAAAAGGATTAGGACTGATGGCGGCACAGAGTTTGTTAATAAAGTTTTTGCTGATTATCTTTCATCAAAAGGTATCGCGCATCAAACAACGACGCCTTACAGCCCTCAACAAAACGGAGTTGCAGAGCGAACCCACCGATCTATAACCGAGAAGGCGAGATCGCTGCTGGCTGAAAGCTCACTACCTAAGGCTTACTGGGAAGACGCATTTCGCGTAGCTGTATACCTAAAAAATAGGTCCCCTCATCGAGCCTTAAGTGGGGATATACCCTATGATAAATGGTGTGGCAGAAGATGTGATCTTAGTCATCTAAGAATTTTTGGATGCAGAGCCCTTGTCCATATACCTTCATGTAATAGAAAAAAGTTGGACATGAAAGCTGAAGAAGCTATTTTTGTGGGTTATTCTGAAGATCCAAATAGTTATATTTTTAGAGATCCTTCTAACCCACGGCGAATCCTAAAATCTAGGGATGTAACCTTTTTTGAAAACTGCTTTACATTTTTGAAACGAAAGCAGAATGAACCTGAGGTACAGTCGGACTCAGTTTTACTTTTTGAAGAAAATGCTGAAAGAGATGAAAATGAAATTGAATTTCACGATTGTGTTGAGAGTATCGACCCTATAGCTGAAACGTCTTCACCAATAAACACACAGCGTTTTGATGAAGAACCAGCTAGTTTGGAAGAGCAGCCATTTATCCAGGAGCGTCGGTACCCCTCACGAAACAGGAAACCACCAGATTTTCTTACTTATAATGTATTGTCTGATGATTTGGATGAGCCGACGACATACTATGAAGCAGTTCATGCTGACGATGCCGAAAAATGGCAAAATGCTATGCAAGATGAGCACAATTCTCTTATGAAGCTCAAGACCTGGGATCTTGTTGACAGACCAAACAAGAAAGTAATACCATGCAAGTGGGTTTATAAACTGAAAAAGGACGCTAGTGGAAATATACTGAAATACAAGGCTAGACTGGTCGCAAAAGGTTTTAAGCAAGTTAAAGGAGTGAATTACGACGAAACGTTTGCGCCAGTAATTCATCATTCTTCCCTACGTGCCTTATTTGCGTTGGCTGCAGAAATTAGTTTAAAAATAAAACATTTGGACGTAGATACCGCGTTCCTAAATGGAAACTTGGAAGAGGAAGTTTATATGGAACAACCTTTTGGTTTCATAGAAAAGGGTGGCGAAAGTAAGGTTTGCCTATTAAAGAAATCCCTTTACGGCCTAAAACAGGCACCGCGTGCCTGGAATAAAAAGTTAAATGAAACACTTTTAAAAATAGGTTTTGTTCCAACTCCTTCTGAATCTTGCGTATACACTAAACTTTTTGATAAGGAACTCGTTATTCTTAGTGTCTTTGTCGATGACTTTTTAGTATTTTTTGACTCTGAAATGACATTTGACATTGTCAAAAAGGATTTGTCGAGTAATTTTTCACTAAAAGATTTGGGTTTTTTGAAAAAGTATTTTCAATCGTCATACATAAGTTCACTACTACAAAAATTTAATATGATAGAGTGTAAGACGGTAAATACTCCACTTGTAAAGAAATCGATGGAAAAGCGTTGTGATGATCAGGTTAGTGAGAATTTTCCATACCAAACTCTTATTGGTTCTCTTATGTATTTGTCTGTAAACACACGACCAGATATCGCGTATACGACGAGCTATCTCAGTCAATTTAATACGTGTTATACTAAAGAGCATTGGAATGCTGCAAAAAGAGTTTTACAATACTTGAAAGGCACTCTCAACTACTCATTGGTTTATAGAAAAAATGGAGAACTCTTAAAAGGATTCTGTGATGCTGATTGGGCAAACTGTACGATCGACAGAAGGTCATACACAGGTTATGTTTTTGTACAAGGTGGAGCACCTGTGTCATGGGAGTCGAAAAAACAACCCACGGTAGCGCTCTCCTCTGCAGAGGCCGAATATATGGCGCTTGCGTCCGCTACTAAAGAAGCTTGTTATTTACGCCGTTTTATCCATGAAATAACAGGTAAACTTACGCCAGTTAAGCTGTATTCAGATAGTCAGAGTGCCATAAATCTCGTTCACAATCCTGTACACCACAACAGGACGAAGCACATAGATACGAAACATCATTTTATTCGAGAAAAGGTCTCTTCTAATGTTGTTAAGTTAGAATATCTTCAGAGTTGTGATATGCCTGCAGATGTTCTCACTAAAACACTGGGGCCTATAGCACACAAGAGATGTGTAGCTGGTTTAGGTTTAATTTAATTTTCTGTGCAGATTTTTTTTGTTTCACAGCTTCGATTATGTGGGGCTGTTGTAGATTATGCCTAATCTCAGCTGTGTAAACCAGGCCTTAGAGCCTACTGGCACGTTTTATTATTTTCATTGTGTTCTATTCTATTTTTATTTTATTTGAAAGCCTTGTTTACCTTAGCGCTTACTTCAATATAAACTTTTCACCGAACAACATCTTTCCTTTAAAATATTTTTTTTTACCACGGTGCTACGAACCCCGTCGACCTTTATATCTACAAAACGTTATCAGCACGAAATTGTGGAGTAAAATCCGTGTGTGAAATATATACAAAAGTGTATTTTTTTTGGAAAATATTGTTTTTTGTATTTTTTTGGTGTGCGTAAACATGTCACATGATACTGGTGATAGTAATGTTGTGGCGAAGTCAAGCTCTTCGTCATTACCAACCTTTGGCTTAAGAAACAAGGAGGGTTATCCGACGTGGAAGTTTAAAATGAGAAACTACCTACTCCACGAGGATCTCTGGTTTGCCGTTACTGGATACCCAGAAGGTGACACAACTCCTCAGGCTATAAGGGTAAAGTACGATACAAAAGCTCTTGCTAAGATTTGCCTAACTGTAGATGGTGCAGCTATAACTCACGTTAGAAGTGCAAAGACTGCATCGGAAGCGTGGAAATCATTACAGAAAGCTTTTGAGGATAACGGTATAGGACGAAGAATAGCTCTTGAACGTAAGTTGTACCGCTTAAGTCTCGCAGATTATGCAGACATTGAACAGTACATAAATGCAGTTACTTCAACTGCACAGGATCTTGCAGATATTGGGAAGGTGATAGAAGATACGTCGATTGCCGCTATACTTTTAGGTGGACTCACTCCAAAATATGAGCCCCTCATTATGGCGCTTGAAAATTGCAATGTTGATGTAACTACTGACCTGGTAAAAACGAGACTCCTTAATGAAATGTCTAAAAGCGACACATTAACAACGGATTCGGTATTTCAAGCAAAAGTGAAACCTAAATCCAAAAAGAAGAAGGAAGTAGTATGTTATGACTGTAATGTACCCGGACATAAAAGACCAGACTGTCCATTGAAAAAGAAGAAGGAAAAGGGTAATGTTACGAGTACAAATGACTCCTCATTTACTGCTTTGAATACTTCTGGATCTGAAAACAAGGATGTTTGGTATGTAGACTCAGGTGCAACTAAACATATGTCTTCAAGGCGTGATTGGTTTCAACATATAAAGTTGACTGATAGAGGAACCGTAACTGTCGCAAATGGTGAAAAGATCAAATGTTTAGGATTAGGAGATATTTCGATCTCGACACCTAAAAATAAAATAAATACAATTTCTGATGTTGCTTATGTACCAGACTTAAATGCTAATTTGCTATCTGTACAAAAAGCTGTTGATAAGGGTTTTATATGTGTTTTTAATAAAAATGGATGTAACTTTTATAAAAATGATACCTTTTGTGTTACAGGTGATTCGCTTCTTCATGCTTCGCCCTGTGGTGGATTGTATGTACTTAATGGCTCTACAAATTTTTCCAACACTGTGGCTGATAATTATTTAACAAAAGATGAGCACTCTGACTGTCAGGATAGGTATCAAATCTGGCATAAGAGACTTGGACACCTTTGTCGAATAGGCATGAATCGGTTGAAGAATCACCAGGTAGGGGTAGAATTTTCCGTAGTAGATAAATCAAGTTGCATCGCTTGTGTAGAAGGCAAACAAGCAAGAAAACCTTTTAAAAGGATAGCTTTTAATAGAGCAACTTCACCTTTAGAGTTGATCCACTGTGATCTGTGTGGACCTATGTCTACAACCTCTTTTCAAGGTAATAAATATATGTTAACTTTAGTTGATGATTATACCCGAAAAGTTTTTGCGTATTTCTTAAGTTCAAAGACCGAAGTAAAAGATAAATTTTGTCATTTTCAAACTTTAGTTGAAAATCAATTAAGTTTTAAAATAAAAATAGAATAGAACACAATGAAAATAATAAAACGTGCCAGTAGGCTCTAAGGCCTGGTTTACACAGCTGAGATTAGGCATAATCTACAACAGCCCCACATAATCGAAGCTGTGAAACAAAAAAAATCTGCACAGAAAAAAATAAATTAAACCTAAACCAGCTACACATCTCTTGTGTGCTATAACGTTAGAAGTGCAAAGACTGCATCGGAAGCGTGGAAATCATTACAGAAAGCTTTTGAGGATAACGGTATAGGACGAAGAATAGCTCTTGAACGTAAGTTGTACCGCTTAAGTCTCGCAGATTATGCAGACATTGAACAGTACATAAATGCAGTTACTTCAACTGCACAGGATCTTGCAGATATTGGGAAGGTGATAGAAGATACGTCGATTGCCGCTATACTTTTAGGTGGACTCACTCCAAAATATGAGCCCCTCATTATGGCGCTTGAAAATTGCAATGTTGATGTAACTACTGACCTGGTAAAAACGAGACTCCTTAATGAAATGTCTAAAAGCGACACATTAACGACGGATTCGGTATTTCAAGCAAAAGTGAAACCTAAATCCAAAAAGAAGAAGGAAGTAGTATGTTATGACTGTAATGTACCCGGACATAAAAGACCAGACTGTCCATTGAAAAAGAAGAAGGAAAAGGGTAATGTTACGAGTACAAATGACTCCTCATTTACTGCTTTGAATACTTCTGGATCTGAAAACAAGGATGTTTGGTGATTCGCTTCTTCATGCTTCGCCCTGTGGTGGATTGTATGTACTTAATGGCTCTACAAATGTTTCCAACACTGTGGCTGATAATTATTTAACAAAAGATGAGCACTCTGACTGTCAGGATAGGTATCAAATCTGGCATAAGAGACTTGGACACCTTTGTCGAATAGGCATGAATCAGTTGAAGAATCACCAGGTAGGGGTAGAATTTTCCGTAGTAGATAAATCAAGTTGCATCGCTTGTGTAGAAGGCAAACAAGCAAGAAAACCTTTTAAAAGGATAGCTTTTAATAGAGCAACTTCACCTTTAGAGTTGATCCACTGTGATCTGTGTGGACCTATGTCTACAACCTCTTTTCAAGGTAATAAATATATGTTAACTTTAGTTGATGATTATACCCGAAAAGTTTTTGCGTATTTCTTAAGTTCAAAGACCGAAGTAAAAGATAAATTTTGTCATTTTCAAACTTTAGTTGAAAATCAATTAAGTTTTAAAATAAAAAGGATTAGGACTGATGGCGGCACAGAGTTTGTTAATAAAGTTTTTGCTGATTATCTTTCATCAAAAGGTATCGCGCATCAAACAACGACGCCTTACAGCCCTCAACAAAACGGAGTTGCAGAGCGAACCCACCGATCTATAACCGAGAAGGCGAGATCGCTGCTGGCTGAAAGCTCACTACCTAAGGCTTACTGGGAAGACGCATTTCGCGTAGCTGTATACCTAAAAAATAGGTCCCCTCATCGAGCCTTAAGTGGGGATATACCCTATGATAAATGGTGTGGCAGAAGATGTGATCTTAGTCATCTAAGAATTTTTGGATGCAGAGCCCTTGTCCATATACCTTCATGTAATAGAAAAAAGTTGGACATGAAAGCTGAAGAAGCTATTTTTGTGGGTTATTCTGAAGATCCAAATAGTTATATTTTTAGAGATCCTTCTAACCCACGGCGAATCCTAAAATCTAGGGATGTAACCTTTTTTGAAAACTGCTTTACATTTTTTTGAAACGAAAGCAGAATGAACCTGAGGTACAGTCGGACTCAGTTTTACTTTTTGAAGAAAATGCTGAAAGAGATGAAAATGAAATTGAATTTCACGATTGTGTTGAGAGTATCGACCCTATAGCTGAAACGTCTTCACCAATAAACACACAGCGTTTTGATGAAGAACCAGCTAGTTTGGAAGAGCAGCCATTTATCCAGGAGCGTCGGTACCCCTCACGAAACAGGAAACCACCAGATTTTCTTACTTATAATGTATTGTCTGATGATTTGGATGAGCCGACGACATACTATGAAGCAGTTCATGCTGACGATGCCGAAAAATGGCAAAATGCTATGCAAGATGAGCACAATTCTCTTATGAAGCTCAAGACCTGGGATCTTGTTGACAGACCAAACAAGAAAGTAATACCATGCAAGTGGGTTTATAAACTGAAAAAGGACGCTAGTGGAAATATACTGAAATACAAGGCTTTCAAATAAAATAAAAATAGAATAGAACACAATGAAAATAATAAAACGTGCCAGTAGGCTCTAAGGCCTGGTTTACACAGCTGAGATTAGGCATAATCTACAACAGCCCCACATAATCGAAGCTGTGAAACAAAAAAAAATCTGCACAGAAAAATTAAATTAAACCTAAACCAGCTACACATCTCTTGTGTGCTATAGGCCCCAGTGTTTTAGTGAGAACATCTGCAGGCATATCACAACTCTTGAAGATATTCTAACTTAACAACATTAGAAGAGACCTTTTCTCGAATAAAATGATGTTTCGTATCTATGTGCTTCGTCCTGTTGTGGTGTACAGGATTGTGAACGAGATTTATGGCACTCTGACTATCTGAATACAGCTTAACTGGCGTAAGTTTACCTGTTATTTCATGGATAAAACGGCGTAAATAACAAGCTTCTTTAGTAGCGGACGCAAGTGGAAATATACTGAAATACAAGGCTTTCAAATAAAATAAAAATAGAATAGAACACAATGAAAATAATAAAACGTGCCAGTAGGCTGTAAGGCCTGGTTTACACAGCTGAGATTAGGCATAATCTACAACAGCCCCACATAATCGAAGCTGTGAAAACAAAAAAAATCTGCACAGAAAAATTAAATTAAACCTAAACCAGCTACACATCTCTTGTGTGCTATAGGCCCCAGTGTTTTAGTGAGAACATCTGCAGGCATATCACAACTCTGAAGATATTCTAACTTAACAACATTAGAAGAGACCTTTTCTCGAATAAAATGATGTTTCGTATCTATGTGCTTCGTCCTGTTGTGGTGTACAGGATTGTGAACGAGATTTATGGCACTCTGACTATCTGAATACAGCTTAACTGGCGTAAGTTTACCTGTTATTTCATGGATAAAACGGCGTAAATAACAAGCTTACAACGACGCCTTACAGCCCTCAACAAAACGGAGTTGCAGAGCGAACCCACCGATCTATAACCGAGAAGGCGAGATCGCTGCTGGCTGAAAGCTCACTACCTAAGGCTTACTGGGAAGACGCATTTCGCGTAGCTGTATACCTAAAAAATAGGTCCCCTCATCGAGCCTTAAGTGGGGATATACCCTATGATAAATGGTGTGGCAGAAGATGTGATCTTAGTCATCTAAGAATTTTTGGATGCAGAGCCCTTGTCCATATACCTTCATGTAATAGAAAAAAGTTGGACATGAAAGCTGAAGAAGCTATTTTTGTGGGTTATTCTGAAGATCCAAATAGTTATATTTTTAGAGATCCTTCTAACCCACGGCGAATCCTAAAATCTAGGGATGTAACCTTTTTTGAAAACTGCTTTACATTTTTGAAACGAAAGCAGAATGAACCTGAGGTACAGTCGGACTCAGTTTTACTTTTTGAAGAAAATGCTGAAAGAGATGAAAATGAAATTGAATTTCACGATTGTGTTGAGAGTATCGACCCTATAGCTGAAACGTCTTCACCAATAAACACACAGCGTTTTGATGAAGAACCAGCTAGTTTGGAAGAGCAGCCATTTATCCAGGAGCGTCGGTACCCCTCACGAAACAGGAAACCACCAGATTTTCTTACTTATAATGTATTGTCTGATGATTTGGATGAGCCGAACAACATCTTTCCTTTAAAATATTTATTTACCATGGTGCCACGAACCCCGTCGACCTTTATATCTACAAAACGTTATCAGCACGAAATTGTGGAGTATAAAATCCGTGTGTGAAATATATACAAAAGTGTATTTTTTTGGAAAATATTGTTTTTTGTATTTTTTGGTGTGCGTAAACATGTCACATGATACTGGTGATAGTAATGTTGTGGCGAAGTCAAGCTCTTCGTCATTACCAACCTTTGGCTTAAGAAACAAGGAGGGTTATCCGACGTGGAAGTTTAAAATGAGAAACTACCTACTCCACGAGGATCTCTGGTTTGCCGTTACTGGATACCCAGAAGGTGACACAACTCCTCAGGCTATAAGGGTAAAGTACGATACAAAAGCTCTTGCTAAGATTTGCCTAACTGTAGATGGTGCAGCTATAACTCACGTTAGAAGTGCAAAGACTGCATCGGAAGCGTGGAAATCATTACAGAAAGCTTTTGAGGATAACGGTATAGGACGAAGAATAGCTCTTGAACGTAAGTTGTACCGCTTAAGTCTCGCAGATTATGCAGACATTGAACAGTACATAAATGCAGTTACTTCAACTGCACAGGATCTTGCAGATATTGGGAAGGTGATAGAAGATACGTCGATTGCCGCTATACTTTTAGGTGGACTCACTCCAAAATATGAGCCCCTCATTATGGCGCTTGAAAATTGCAATGTTGATGTAACTACTGACCTGGTAAAAACGAGACTCCTTAATGAAATGTCTAAAAGCGACACATTAACGACGGATTCGGTATTTCAAGCAAAAGTGAAACCTAAATCCAAAAAGAAGAAGGAAGTAGTATGTTATGACTGTAATGTACCCGGACATAATAGACCAGACTGTCCATTGAAAAAGAAGAAGGAAAAGGGTAATGTTACGAGTACAAATGACTCCTCATTTACTGCTTTGAATACTTCTGGATCTGAAAAGAAGGATGTTTGGTATGTAGACTCAGGTGCAACTAAACATATGTCTTCAAGGCGTGATTGGTTTCAACATATAAAGTTGACTGATAGAGGAACCGTAACTGTCGCAAATGGTGAAAAGATCAAATGTGTAGGATTAGGAGATATTTCGATCTCGACACCTAAAAATAAAATAAATACAATTTCTGATGTTGCTTATGTACCAGACTTAAATGCTAATTTGCTATCTGTACAAAAAGCTGTAGATAAGGGTTTTATATGTGTTTTTAATAAAAATGGATGTAACTTTTATAAAAATGATACCTTTTGTGTTACAGGTGATTCGCTTCTTCATGCTTCGCCCTGTGGTGGATTGTATGTACTTAATGGCTCTACAAATGTTTCCAACACTGTGGCTGATAATTATTTAACAAAAGATGAGCACTCTGACTGTCAGGATAGGTATCAAATCTGGCATAAGAGACTTGGACACCTTTGTCGAATAGGCATGAATCGGTTGAAGAATCACCAGGTAGGGGTAGAATTTTCCGTAGTAGATAAATCAAGTTGCATCGCTTGTGTAGAAGGCAAACAAGCAAGAAAACCTTTTAAAAGGATAGCTTTTAATAGAGCAACTTCACCTTTAGAGTTGATCCACTGTGATCTGTGTGGACCTATGTCTACAACCTCTTTTCAAGGTAATAAATATATGTTAACTTTAGTTGATGATTATACCCGAAAAGTTTTTTGCGTATTTCTTAAGTTCAAAGACCGAAGTAAAAGATAAATTTTGTCATTTTCAAACTTTAGTTGAAAATCAATTAAGTTTTAAAATAAAAAGGATTAGGACTGATGGCGGCACAGAGTTTGTTAATAAAGTTTTTGCTGATTATCTTTCATCAAAAGGTATCGCGCATCAAACAACGACGCCTTACAGCCCTCAACAAAACGGAGTTGCAGAGCGAACCCACCGATCTATAACCGAGAAGGCGAGATCGCTGCTGGCTGAAAGCTCACTACCTAAGGCTTACTGGGAAGACGCATTTCGCGTAGCTGTATACCTAAAAAATAGGTCCCCTCATCGAGCCTTAAGTGGGGATATACCCTATGATAAATGGTGTGGCAGAAGATGTGATCTTAGTCATCTAAGAATTTTTGGATGCAGAGCCCTTGTCCATATACCTTCATGTAATAGAAAAAAGTTGGACATGAAAGCTGAAGAAGCTATTTTTGTGGGTTATTCTGAAGATCCAAATAGTTATATTTTTAGAGATCCTTCTAACCCACGGCGAATCCTAAAATCTAGGGATGTAACCTTTTTTGAAAACTGCTTTACATTTTTGAAACGAAATCAGAATGAACCTGAGGTACAGTCGGACTCAGTTTTACTTTTTGAAGAAAATGCTGAAAGAGATGAAAATGAAATTGAATTTCACGATTGTGTTGAGAGTATCGACCCTATAGCTGAAACGTCTTCACCAATAAACACACAGCGTTTTGATGAAGAACCAGCTAGTTTGGAAGAGCAGCCATTTATCCAGGAGCGTCGGTACCCCTCACGAAACAGGAAACCACCAGATTTTCTTACTTATAATGTATTGTCTGATGATTTGGATGAGCCGACGACATACTATGAAGCAGTTCATGCTGACGATGCCGAAAAATGGCAAAATGCTATGCAAGATGAGCACAATTCTCTTATGAAGCTCAAGACCTGGGATCTTGTTGACAGACCAAACAAGAAAGTAATACCATGCAAGTGGGTTTATAAACTGAAAAAGGACGCTAGTGGAAATATACTGAAATACAAGGCTAGACTGGTCGCAAAAGGTTTTAAGCAAGTTAAAGGAGTGGATTACGACGAAACGTTTGCGCCAGTAATTCATCATTCTTCCCTACGTGCTTTATTTGCGTTGGCTGCAGAAATTGGTTTAAAAATAAAACATTTGGACGTAGATACCGCGTTCCTAAATGGAAACTTGGAAGAGGAAGTTTATATGGAACAACCTTTTGGTTTCATAGAAAAGGGTGGCGAAAGTAAGGTTTGCCTATTAAAGAAATCCCTTTACGGCCTAAAACAGGCACCGCGTGCCTGGAATAAAAAGTTAAATGAAACACTTTTAAAAATAGGTTTTGTTCCAACTCCTTCTGAATCTTGCGTATACACTAAACTTTTTGATAAGGAACTCGTTATTCTTAGTGTTTTTTGTCGATGACTTTTTAGTATTTTTTGACTCTGAAATGACATTTGACATTGTCAAAAAGGATTTGTCGAGTAATTTTTCACTAAAAGATTTGGGTTTTTTGAAAAAGTATTTAGGCCTGAATTTTAATATACAGGAAAATGTTATAGAAATTAATCAATCGTCATACATAAGTTCACTACTACAAAAATTTAATATGATAGAGTGTAAGACGGTAAATACTCCACTTGTAAAGAAATCGATGGAAAAGCGTTGTGATGATCAGGTTAGTGAGTGCGACACGCAGCTTACTGTAGATCATCGCCCGCGCAACAGCTGACGCCAGAGGTCAATACACCTCTCGGCCGCCCGAGCAGCGCGTGGGCCGTATTTTTGTTGGGACAGCCAAGTAGGATAACCAGCTCATAATTTTGTGGTATTTCATGATACATTGTAAAAAAAAATGTAAATACACACATCAAAAGTGTCTAGGGATCAACATATATTTTTGCAATTACTTTTCTCCTGATTGATATTAATTAAAATTTTCTTTAAGGATTCATCAAATAAAGTGTTTTCGTTTGTCACAGTAACGATAAACCAAGTCACCTTTGCATTAATAAAGAAATTTGCCATTTTCCTAATAAAGGGATATTTGACATTTGAACCACTAACACAAAAGTTCGAAAAAAAGACTGAAATAACAGTTTTCTCTAAAATTTTATTGGGTAACTTAAACAATTAATAATCCGTGTTTCTACCGCGAACACTAACAACACAAGAACATCGGTTTGGCATACTCAAAATGAGTTCATCCAAATCACGCTGTGGAATGGCCGCCCATGTTCGTTGCAACAACAAAAAAAGGTCTTCTTGCGACTGGATACCCTCCATATTCGGCAGAGCTCTTCTCTGTAGCATATCCCATGCATGCTCAATCGGGTTCAAGTCTGGCGACTGAGCAGGCCAGGGCAGGACATTGATGTTAGCTGCGGCGAGAGTCTGTCTTACAACTCTTGCGGTGTGCGGTCGTGCATTATCATGCATTAACCGAAATAAGGGACCGATTTGCACTTGTAGAGGAACGATGACGTCTGATACAATCGTCTCAGCATAAATTTGAGCGTTGAGGTTGCCTCTGATCCAAATCAACTCAGTTCTTCCGCCGATCCAAATACCCGCCCATACCATGATGGTTCCACCACTATAAGGATGGACTTCCTGGCAGGATTTTAATCGCTGTTGGCGTCCAGGGGTTCTCCAGTGTCGTATACGTCTTGTATCCGGTCTCATACCAAAACGAGACTCATCAGAAAAGCACACGAAACGCCATTGTTCTTCTGCCCAATTTCTCTGTTCAAGAGCCCATTGATATCGAATCCTACGATTGTGCATTGCTATAGGTGGTACCCGTAGCGGTCTTCGGGAATGAAGGTTCACTTCATGCAAGCGGATTCGGACTGTTTGGTCGCTAATTAAGTTCCCTGAAGAGTGATGAAGCCTCACGGCTAACATCATGGCGGTTATTGTTGGAGCTCTTCGAGTTAAGATTTGAATGTATCGGTCTTGTCTCCGTGAGGTACAGCGATACCGTCCTCCATGGCGCTCAGCCACGGTACCAGTGCTTCGGTAACGTGTCCAAAGTCGACTGATAACACTCTGACTTGTATTCAGAGCTAAAGCCACAGTACGTTGCCGGGAACCAGCTTCTATCATTCCCACGGCTCTGAGCATTTCTTCCCTGCTTAAATGACGTCGCCGCTCCATAATAACGTTGGTTTTAATCAGTAGTAGGGAAACAGTAGCACTAATAATGTCTTCAATGCGTTGTATGTTTTTATAGGGAAAACATTGACAGCTGATTTTCATCTTTTACTCGAATTTGATTCACAGTTCCTGATTCAAATTATGAAATGCACCAAGAAGGATCCATATAAATTTATAAAATCATAAATTTATTACAAAGCCACATCTCAATCTCAAGAAATCCGCATAAAAATGCTTGATCCCTAGACACTTTTGATGTGTGTAGATTCATTACTTAAAAATACTGGATACGTGTTCCGGGGTTTGCATTAACAAAAAATAATGTTGTACAGGCTGTGTCTGACATCGTAACGCAAACTTCGCGAGAAGGCTACACCGCATGCCACTAATAAAATTATGATAGTCATTTATATCGTTAATTAGCGGTTACAGAAATAACAGTGTTTAAAAAAATGTGCCGGCTCGACATTTGAACGTTGCAAGCGTGCCGCCGCGCGTTTTTGTGCGCATGACGTTGACCCCTGATGTGAACTCTATTAAATAAGCTGATAGGATAGTTTTTCTAGTTTTGTTCACATTGTGCTTTTTTTGTGTGTGGGGTTTTTCAGAATCGTGTACAGGATCCATGGTACTCGTTTGTGCGTCGATGTCAGAGACAGCCTTTATAAGCTAGTTGCACGGTAAACTCTGCTTGTGGGATATAGGATCACTTTGACGTCAGTATGACGCGTTGTTCGCATGTGGCGTTTGTAGATACCACTACACATGTATTCTGTATCGAATTATGCTGGAAGCCAATCAAAACATATACATAAATATAAATATATACGGACAAATGACACAGATTGAGCTAGCTCCAAAGTAAGTCGAGACTTGTGTTATGGGATACTAACTCAACAATACTATATTTATAATAGATACATATGTATACAATATGTAACAAAAACTCTGTTGTTCCTTCAACCTACGTTTTAAGAATCGGCATACGGACGTAATAAAGTAAATAATTTATAAAAAATGTTCAACAAAAATAATTAAAATAAATGTTTAATTATTAATATTTATAATCTGTAACTGATTTCTTAGCTCTGCAATTCTGCATGAAGAAACTAGACGTAAGTAGAACGTTCCCGCCAATTTATTTAACTTATAAAATCAGACATTTTAAAAGAAAATTCGAATTTGTCGGTTTTAATAAGCATCTAATTATGATTTCATTAATGATGTGCTTGTAGGTAAAATTATATGTCCCAGAAAGGAACAACAGGGTTTTTGTTACATAGTGTATAGATAAACATCCAAGACCCAGGCCAATCAGGAAAAGATCTTTTTCCATCATGACCTGGCCGGGGATCGAACCCGGAAATGAAATGAAATGAATATGAAATGGAGAAAAGGCTAGCACGGCTGATGTTGGTATTATTTATATCCATATATGGATATTGACTTGATTAGGCATATTGGATTGAGCGGTTCACATCAGGCGAATGCAACGATGACTGCTGGGCTAAAGCCTCCACACGGGTGCCTGAAGATGGACGGCTCCGAAGAAGTTTGCCCAGAAAGGGATGGCGAAACGATCTGGACGCATAATATATTGTGAGGGTAAAGGATTCCTGGAAAGACTGGGGGAGGCCTTTGTCTATATAGGGACAGTATATATAACGCAGACTAATATTTGAAATCATACAGAGTTTCAGCTTAAGTAGAAAATATGAATAACAGTAGCCCTTAGATTTAGATCCAGATAGGTACTATTCAAGTATATTAAGTTTGACTGATTCACCTAATTATGTGACATGCAATAATATGGAAGATATAGAACATTTACCGCAGTGTCTCAAGACAAAAGTCTTCGACCAGTGTGTGTTGCCAGTGATGACTTATGGAATTGAGACGTGGTCGCTAACAATGGGCCTTATAAGAAGGCTCAAAGTCGCTCAAAGGGCAATGGAGAGAGCTATGCTTGGGGTTTCACTGCGCGATCGAATCAGGAATGAGGAGATCCTCAGAAGAACGAGAGTTACCGACATAGCCCGAAGAATTGCAACACTGAAGTGGCAATGCAAGCATAATGCTGAGCGACAGCCGTTTTGCGTGGATGTGACGCATGTTTCCCTCAACTATTTCTTATTTTTTATGTTTTTGTAAACTCTTGCGTCATTTTTATTGCTAATAAACGTTTTTCTTTCTTTCTTTCAATGGGCTGGACACATTGCCCGTAGGACCGATGCCCGATGGGGCCGACGGATTCTCGAGTGGCGACCGCGCACCGGAAGACGTAGCGTGGGTAGGCTCCCGACAAGGTGGACCGACGACCTGGTGAAGGTCGCGGGAAACCGCTGGATGCGGGAGGCGCAGGACCGGTCGTCCGCGCCGCCCGCGCGGACCCGCGGAACCCGCCTATTATGGGGATTATGGCAATGCCCCCCAATGGAGTGAAAGCCGAAGTATGAAAGGCTGAAAGAAGAAGACTAGGAATAGATGCGCATTCCTGATCTGAGTAATCTCAGTGTGGTCGCAGATCGGTGTCATTTTCCGATGTTGTGGAGCTGGATACACCTCCACATTTGTAACCTACTAACACTAAAGTAAAATTGTTACTAACCTCATGGAATTCAGTCTGAAGTAAAAGTTTTTTATTCCATTTCACAGAAAAATATTCGAATAAATTAATTTTTAATTAATATAATGACAGATTTCCAACATAACACAGCTCGAGTCTGTAAAAGATTTCATCTATTTACCGGATATTTAATAAGAAATTTTACCCTCATTTTTGCAGTAACTTTGAATTATACGAAAACATCTAAAATAACCCTTTTTCAAAAGCCTTTCTCGGAAATTTATTCACCATCACATTAATTATAAAAAGGCGAGATTAATTCCAGAAAACAAAGAAAGCACCCCGCCAGTAAAAATGCAGGAATTCGTAAACAAAATTCACACCTGAGATGTTGGTTATTATAATAATTTAACATCCTCCCGTTTGGGTTGAAAAAATATAACTCGCTGAAATGAGGCAAAGAGTGACAGCCAGAAGTAGAATCTTTATGCTGCATAAGTTTCATTACAAAATTTGTGATAAATTTTTATTGTAACTACAATTTAATAAAAGTGGTTAATATAAGTCGTAAGTTAAAACACCAGCGTCTCAAGTATGAGTGTGCGGGTTCGATTCCAAGAACCAATGTAATTTTTCTAAGTTATATGTATTTTCTAAGTATATCTTAGACACTTAGAAGAAAAATATCTTGAGGAAACCTGGACTTTAAGTCTGAAATCGCCAACCCGCATTGAGCAAGCGTGGTGATTACGCTCAATCCTTCTCTGTATGAGAGGAGACCCGTTAAAGACATCAAACGATTATTCCTGTTCGCGCTATACAAGTGAACCCAAGGACACTCCAGATGGTCAATAACGTCAAGATTTGACGGGCAATAATATCAGTATTACGAAGACTATTGTGGGTTTGATACAACATTTTATCAGATCCACGATAGTCGTTGTAATACTGATATTATTGCCCGTCACATCTTGACGTTAGGATCAAACTTTTGCGGCAAACCTGCTATCGTCCGAAAAAAAATTTCAAATAGTTAAATCTGAACTAAAACTGAAAACTTACTAAGCCTAACTTTCCGATCTTTTCCTGCCTATCTACTTTAATGTGAATCGAAAAAAATCAATCTACCTACTGTTATTGCTAAAAAGTTTAATTTTCATTTTGAGCCCAATAAGCTCGTTAAAGATAGAGCATTCCGTCATCCCTTTTCAAACTTAACTCACACTGCCGCGTACCCATTTCAACCCGCGTCCGAGCATTAATTAAACGAATGAGCCCAATTTCAGGTTACTCCTTTCATGCTAATTGAAATAAATGCAAAGTTTTAATCAACGGATGGAAAGAGGGAGGGGGATTTCCTACCTAGTGTTGGGAGGATTGGCTTAAAGTCGAGAAAAAGGGACTCTGGGCAGACTACATTAATTTTAATGACGATATCGCTAACAATAATGGACGATACTTTTATTAAAAACAAGTTTTAAAGTTCATTAACCCAAATCTGGCCCTCTTTTTGAATAATTACGCACAATTCCAAGCGATCTATATACGTTTCTTTTTAGGTTCGGTTTAAGAAATGGCAGACAATCACGTAAAGACAATATGGGAGCCTCTTTAAATATTTTTTTTCTGTTTTTAGTATTTTTGTTGTAGCTTTGGCGCTACATACATAAATACATAATCTGTGAAAATTTCAACTGTCTGGTTATCACAGTTCTTGAGATACAGCCTGGTGACAGATCTCGGTACCCTTTATGTACGGAACTCTAAGTCCGCTGAGAGATGTTATCCCACTGTCTGCACGGGTAAAAGGACTGACAGTGAGCTTTGAATATACAAACAAAAAATATCAAGTAATAACATAGTACTCAAAAGAGTCACGTTTTCGATGTAATGATCCCGATTCTGTGCGGAGAACTAACATCTCAATATGGAAACTACGAAAATCTTTATGTTATTATCCGCGCGTAAATTTGAAAAAAGAACAACGAGGCAGGTCGGTTATGCCTCTAATCTAATCGTTCGAAACCTTATAGCAATAAAGTCGCAGTTTTTTTTTGCGAGTTTGAACGTGCTGATATTTTTTTTTTCAATTGTTTGCCCAGTTGCTTTCTTTTCTTTTTTTCTTTGCTTTTATTTGTAATAAGAAGCAAATCCAAATAAAAGCTAACACGAAGTAATAGGGCAGGTGACGTTGTGACGAGGTGGGTCAAAGAAACAATATTTTTGGTACAGACGAGGTCGTGGTTAGAAGTTATTTATAGTTTTACTGGAGATTTGTACTTGGATATTAACCCTATACTTTAATGAAATTGATACACAGTAAATGCTCAAAGACGGACGTCGTCATCCGAGGATGGACTAAGAAACGCTGGTGTGACGATTTGTACTTGTTCCTGACCGATTGAACGGAGAAGTCACGGAACAAAGAAAGTGCAAGGATATGGAAAGAAAAAGTATTTACTGTGGCTTGTACAAGAACAAGAAAGATTTTCAGGATTTTTATGGAGCAGGGCTCGTTGTCGGTGAGGCCTATGTGCAGTAGTGGGATATTATCATCATAATCAGCCTCTACTCGTCCACTGCTGAAACATAGGCCTCCTCCATGGCACGCCAACAAACTCGATCCTGAGCAGTTCTCCGGTAGCGACTACCAGTAACCTTTTTGATGTCGTCGCTCCATCTCGCCCAAGGGTGTCCTACGCAAAGTTTGCCGAGACGCGGTCTCCACTCGAGGACTCGTTTACCCCAACGGTTGTCGTTCCTGCGGCATATGTAACCAGCCCATTGCCACTTCAGCTTGCTAATCCTCTCAGCTATGTCAGTGACTCTGGTCCTCTGTCGGATCACCTCATTTCTGAAGCGGTCATTTAGAGAGACGCCAACATAGCCCGCTCCATAGCTCGCTGAGCGGCTTTAAACTTATGGACTAGTCTGACCGTTAGTGTCCACGTCTCGGCCCCGTAAGTCATGACGGGTAGGACGGACTGGTTGAAGATTTTAGTCTTCAAACATTGGGGTATGGGCGACGAAAATACCCGACGAAGTTTACCGAATGCTGCCCATCCCAGCTGGACCCTTCTATTTGCCTCCTTCTCAAATTTGTGTTTCCATAATTGCAATGTTTGCCCGAGGTATACGTATTCTGAAACAACTCCGAGCGGCATTCCGTTTACGCCAACCGGTCCGGAGTGACCCGTTCATTGAACATAATTTTGGTCTTGTCTAAGTACATTCGGAAACCGTTGGGAGGATTCAGCTAAGTTGGTCAGCATTTGTTCCAACTCTTATTGCGTTTCCGCCATGATGACGATATAGTCCGCAAATCCCAAGTGTGAGATGTACTCGCCATTAATTTTAATGCTCCGACCCTGCCAATCCAGCGTCTTAAACATATCCTCGAGGGCATTGGAGAACAATTTGGGGGAAATAACGACCCTTTTCTCACTCCTCGCTTAAGAGAAATCGTCAATCAAATCATCACTTGGATATATCGCCAATCGACTTTGCATCTCTGCAAAGATTTCAGAACAGATCCGGTCTCGATGGAGTCAAAGGCCTTCTCCAAAAATGCTAGACACAGGGGCTGATTATATCTTAGGTCTTCTGTATAATTTGCCTGACTGTGAGTATGTGGTCTATGGTACTAAATCCTCTTCAAAATCCAGCCTGTTCAGGCGGCTGGAATTCGTCGAGTCTGCGCGCTAGTCTGTTCGTGATCACTTTCGAAAACAGAAGACATGGCTCAACAGCAAAATGGGCCTATAGTTCTTCAGTAAGATTTTATCACTTTTCTTGAAAAACAGAACCGCTACGTTCCTGTTCCATACCTTAGGAGTTCTTTGCAAATAAAGAGCAGAATTAAATATACGCTGAAGCTCTTTTAGTACAGGCGTACCTGCAGCTTTCAAGAGCTCCGAGGTAACCCCGTCTTCTCCCTGGGTTTCCCATTTTTAAGCTGCCCAAGTGCCACCACGATCTAGGCTAGGCTGATCTCAGGGAGTTCATCGGTGTAGTGCCGTGTGAGAGTGGCTCTGGAATCTTCAGTGCGGGGAACTGGTTTAGGCGCTTGTGAGCTATACAGCTGACTATAGAAGGCTTCAAAGTAACGACTGTCCCATCCGATGTCATCAGCTTCGTCAGATAGCTCCTCCCAAGCTTTTGTACAAAGACTTTCGACCCCGGTTTATAGGGATATTATAGGCTGACAAAATATCGAAAGAAGTAGAATAATCCTACTTCTTACTATCCTATTATTTTACTAATCTTAGCAATATTTTAAATGGGAAAGTTTGTGAGTATGTATCAGTCTGTGTCTGTATAAGGATGTTTGTTACCCCTTTACGCAAAAACTAATAAACGGTTTTATATGAAATTTGGTACACGGTGTAACTGTTATTTTATTGTGTCTTCTTTGTCGTCACTTACGTTATTTATTGTGTATCAGGATGGAAGATGTTTCTTTATAGAAAACCAAGGATTTACTTCACTATTTATTATTCATACAACATATGAACATATATACCGCGGAACGGTCGCGAGAGGACTGAGGTGGCTAGGCGCCGCTGCCCGCGCGCAGTTACATATAGCTGACAAAGCAAATTACTCGGGCGCGGGACCAAAGCCACCACAATACCCCCCTTCTTATAAAAAATAAAATAATATTAAAAACTACTAACTATAATAGATATATCCTTAACAGATTACAAAATTATTCGCAGTAGGTACCTAGGAACAAAATTTTGAGAACAAATTAAAACATTTTCAAACGAACAAAAATCACTTCCAATTTTGTTATTTTTGCAACTAAATGGTTGTATCCGATTAATATCATGTAATCATATTTTTAGACCTTGAATATTAACAACTTTTAAGCAAAATATCTTTATTTCATTAACAAATTTTTACAATTAACTACCAACATTGTTTCTATCGATAAATGAAAAATACCTTATATATTTACTAAAATGCTCAACTACCGTTTGATACAAATAACACAATGAAACGCGCATAATACAAACGAACACATCATCACATCACAAATTAGAATTACATATAGTTAGATTGCGCCGGCGTCGCAGCGGCTGACTGCGGCTGCTGAGCGGGTACAACCTGCACCATAGCTAGGTTTCTGGAATTTACGACTTCCTTTCTGACAGCAGAACGAAATCTTTTGAGACATCTTTGCCTCAAAAAGTATGACAATATCACAATTCCCAGTATAATAAATGCTATCATTACATAGCCATATTGGTTTAACTTATTTACCACACTCTGATGCTGTGCTATCTCGGCATTAATTACAACTTTGTTGTCCAAATCTTGTTGTTTACTTTGATTATAACCCATCTTGAAAATAATTTTAACAAACTGGTACAATAAATACAAGTATGTAGGTACTCGATTGGATTACAAATGTG
Source organism: Sesamia inferens (assembly GCA_037179545.1). Classification (NCBI taxonomy): domain Eukaryota; kingdom Metazoa; phylum Arthropoda; class Insecta; order Lepidoptera; family Noctuidae; genus Sesamia; species Sesamia inferens. Next base: position 6,806,266 of record CM073929.1, on the reverse strand, counting down.
AATTACCTTATATACTAATGAAGTACAATTATATATTTTTACATACCGATAAATGACATACTTTAATATTCATTAGTAAGTAAACAATGTACATATTATTTTTGCAACAATCGTTCGTCAAAACAAATCTCAATAGCACATCTCGTCAGCAAAACGCACCGGTTGTTTCACCACTCTGCCACTGCGCGTGGTCTTCGCCACGGGCGGTAGCGTGTTAGAGTTACTCAACGAAATCGGTTCAGTTATCTTTTGGGACAAATTACCATCTCCGTCTTCACTTTCGTTTAACAAATATGCAGGCTTTAATCGATCTATAGAAACAGATGCAGTTCTGTTCGGATACTGAATAACATATACCTTACCTGACCTACTTAATACTAAATATGGACCATCGTATGTTGGCTGTAAAGGCCTACGATACGCGTCGTTACGTACAAATACATACTTACACTTCTTTAAATCAGGGTGTACAAAAAATGACTTACTTTTAGAAATCGCTAACTCCTGTGGCTTATAACTATAAATAATTTTTCGCAATTGCTCTACATAATTATAATCATCAGTTTCATTGATTTGTTTATTAGCGTAAAAATCTGCAGGTAAACGCAATGTTGTACCATATGTTAGTAACGCTGGGCTCACACCACTATCATTTCTGATCGCTGCCCTGATACCTAATAACACAGTAGGTAGTTCATCTATCCAAGATGAGTGTACCGAAATTAGCCTAGCTGTCAAAGCTGTTTTAAACACACGATGCCATCTCTCCAGAATCCCATTCGAGATAGGATGAAAAGAGCAACATCTTATCTTTTCAATACCCAATAACTTCATAAGATTAGAAAAAAGTTGACTTTCAAATTGACGACCTTGGTCACTGGTTAATTTAATTGGGCACCCAAAACGCGTGATCCAACCGTTATAAAATGTTTTTGCTACAATTTCGGCTGTTATTTCTTTGAGAGGAAAAGCCTCTGGCCATCGTGTTCTTCTATCTATCACGGTTAAACAATATTTATAACCTTCAACAGTGGTAACTAAAGGACCTACTATATCTATGTGTATGTGCTCGAAACGATCGTTATTAGGAAAAGTACCAAACACTTCATTTGTATGCCTATGTATCTTAGCTCGCTGACAGTGTACGCAAGCCTTAGCCCATTGACCTACATCGCGATTCATACTCGGCCAGAAAAATCTGTCACTTACTAATTTGCGACTTGTTCTTATTCCTGGGTGACTTAAATTATGTATGGAATTGAAAACTAATTTACGAAATTGTACAGGTAGATATGGTCTTAATTTATCCGATGATAATTCACAGAAAACAGGTTTGCCATTAGAAGACATAACTACTTTCTTTAAAATTATATTACCTGGATTTTCAGATGTAAAATTCTTAATATAGTCATCATTACACTGGGCGTCCGCCAACTCCTCGAAACTGATAAGAGAAGGACATTCTATAGTTTCTATTCTCGACAACGTATCTGCAACAATGTTGTCGTGACCGCTAACATGCCTTATGTCTGTGCTATACTCGCTTATATAAGCTAACTGCCGAATACGCGTAGGAGTCTCTTTCTCAACTTTTGTTTTCGTAAATGCAAACATAAGAGGCTTATGATCGGTATATATAGTTAAGCTTTGTCCTTCAACTAGGTTTTTAAAATATCTAATGGCCAAATAAATCGCCAATAGTTCCCGATCATAGGTGCTATACTTTTGTTGCGCAGGAGACATCTTTTGGGAAAAATATCCTAAAGGTTTCCATGAATTACTCACGTATTGCTGTACAACGGCTCCAACGGACGTGGTAGATGCGTCGGTCATGAGTGCGAGCGGGGCGCCGGGGACAGGGTGCGATAACGTCACCGCATTCTCGAGGCTCCGCTTACATTGCTCGAATGCTGACTCGGCTTCCGGTGTCCACTCTATGGGTGTTCTGTCTTTCTTTTTAGCACCAACTAAATAAGTATTTAAAATTCGTTGATGTTCGACCGCTTTAGGTAAATGAGAACGATAGAAATTGACCATACCCAAAAATCTGCGAAGTTCCTCGACCGTTTTCGGTTTCGGAAAATCCTGAATAACCTTTATTTTTTCTTTAACCTGTCGTATGCCGGAGCGTATATCTACGTTCATAATAAATTATCGTAGTCAGCCGAAGCGTATATCTGCGCAAAAATATGTGATTTTGAAAATTAACTTACTGATTAGAACCAAGTCTTAAATCAGTTTGAATGCATTCAATCATTCAGATTATGAATGTGCGAATCTAAAATGTCATTTAATTATTTAAACGGGCGGCATACGAGAGGTTAAGGGGCCTGATGCCGTCCTCGGAAACTTCATAGCCTAAAAATTCTACTTTCGATTGCGCAAAGACACATTTAGATAAATTAATAGTTAACCCATATTTTTCAAATCTTTCTAATATTAATTCTATGTGTTTTCTATGTTCTGAATCTGAATTACTCGCTATCAAAACGTCATCAATGTAACAAAAATGAAAATCGCTATTTTCTCCTGACTCAGAGTTTTCCCCTTGCAGACCTTGTAAAACTGTGTGGTTCATAAACCGCTGGAAAGTCTGTGCAGCATTACGGAGGCCAAATGAAAGTCTAGAAAATTCAAAAAGCCCAAAATTTGTAATTATTGACGTTTTCTCCACATCAGCAGGCCAAACAGGGATACAATGGTACGCCCTAACGACGTCTAAACGAGTAAAATATTTTTTATTTGCTAGCATATATGTAAAATCCTGCAATCTAGGTATAGGGTAGCGATCAGGCTTGGTAATAGCATTTAGCCTTCTATAATCACCGCAAGGACGTATTTCACCATTTTTCTTGGGTACTACGTGTAGCGGGCTCGACCATGCTCCTTTAGATGGCCTACATATGCCTAACTCCTGCATAAGTCTGAACTCTTCCCTAACCTTTTTATATCTATGCGGAGGTAAAGGTCTCGCACGTGAGTGTACTGGAGGACCTTCTGTTTCAATATGATGGTAAACATTATGAGGCGGAGTTTCCTTATAATTCACAGGTTTCGTTAAATTTGGAAATCGATTCAATAGTTCGGCGAAGGGGTGATTTTCATTAACCGTGCACAAGGAAGATTGTTTAAAGCTGACGAGAGATGCTATAACATTGAGTTGAGTTACATTGTCAATTAACTTACGTGACTTAAGATCTACCAGTAGATTAAAATTCGCCAGAAAGTCCGCACCGAGTATAGGTTGGTTGATATCCGCCACTATAAATGTCCATTGATATGGTCGACGTAATTTTAAGTCTAAAGTCAATTTTTTCACTCCATATGTCCGAATTTCACTACCATTGGCCGCGAAGAGTTTAAAATCACTGCACTTTTTATCACAAAATAGTTTTTTACCCACTGGAATTGCTGAACAATTTGCTCCGGAATCTACGAGGAACCGCAATCCTGAATTATTATCTCGTACGCAAAGGCGGTAGCTAGGCAGAATAGTGCAAGTATCCGCCACTTCCTGCACTTCCGCTAGTTTTCCTGATTTTTATTCCAGGCACACGGCTGGTAACATTTGTGCGCACGCTCCTTGTACCGAAAATGATACGAACACAACCAATCCGGGTTAGCTGGAGAACGTCGTGGTTTCGAATCATCGCGTGTCCTCGAAACAGATCTATTATTTCGCCTTCCTCTACTAAAGTTGCGATGGCGTGGCCTTGACCTCTCTAGGTTAGCAATCTTTGCACTCAACTTCGCTATTTCTGCCAAAATCTGCTTATCTGTATTTCCATTCTGTGTTTGGGAAATCGCGGATACCTGGGCACATCCGGTAGTCTCCATTATCTTGTCAGCGATGGTAGCGAGGTTGTCCAGCCCTTTGCTTTCAGTCACAGCCAATACAGCACGCACAGACGACGGAAGGTGTCCTTGCCATAAAATTCTTAAAGTCTCGTCCGATATCTTCTCTCTGGCCAAATCCCTCATACGTCTCAAGAGTTGGGAAGGTCGCTGCTCTCCTAAATCCATCTCACTTATTAATTTTTGTATTTTCCGACTCTCTGACTCTTCATAAACGGTTAGTAATCTATTTTTTAATTCTGCAAATTTATTTTCTTGCGGAGGCTTCAACAGTATATCTGTAATTTGCTGTACGACTTCTTTCTGTAATTTTGCGACGACGATATGGTATTTCGCTTCGTCTCCCAACTTTTGAGGTGCCAAAATTGATTCCACCTGAGCAAACCAAACGCGCGGTTGATCCGTCCAAAATTCGGGTAATTTTGTCTGAAGTGACACGGCAGCAATAGAAGTCGCGCTGGCGTGTGAGTCCTCTACGCGTCTCGCAGCAGGGGGTGGTCCTTGTCCAGGATTCATCTTCTGTCCGTGTTCTGTACGGGGTCCGTGTTCTGTACGGGGTCACCAATGTAACTGTTATTTTATTGTGTCTTCTTTGTCGTCACTTACGTTATTTATTGTGTATCAGGATGGAAGATGTTTCTTTATAGAAAACCAAGGATTTACTTCACTATTTATTATTCATACAACATATGAACATATATACCGCGGAACGGTCGCGAGAGGACTGAGGTGGCTAGGCGCCGCTGCCCGCGCGCAGTTACATATAGCTGACAAAGCAAATTACTCGGGCGCGGGACCAAAGCCACCACAACGGGTTGTTTATAACCGGGATTAATATATATGTCGGAGATCGTCGATTAATTTTAATAGAAGTTGCTGATTTGATTTACGTAGTAGAGGGGCGAACGCTTGTGACGTTATTTTGTGATGACGTCACATGGACAGAGTCGCTTTGGAAAGTGGGGTTCGTCGAACGGTGACTTTTTGCATCGAGACGCGGACCAAGGCACATCTCCGAACCGAAACTGTCGGTTTGCCTATTCAAATTGTTATTATGAAGATTGGAGGGTATATCTACACGTCGTGCTTTAATTCAAAACTCACCTACGAAACGGAACCTGTACCACCACACCAAGATGATGTCGACCCTACCGCTCTGCCGTCGCTGTCTCCGACATCAGAAGTTGGATAAAGAACTACACTGCTCACAATCTCGTTACAAATCAAGGAACAGAATAACGTGAGGCTGGAAGTGAACGTGAAGTTACGAGGTGCGCTCAATTGCTGGCGCAGAGATCGCTCCGCGTGATAGTGCGCTGCAGGAGTGCGCTGCAGGAGTGCGCTACAGGAGTGCGCTGCAGGAGTGCGCTGCAGGAGTGCGCTGCAGGAGTGCGCTGCAGGAGTGCGCTGCAGGAGTGCGCTGCAGGAGTGCGCTGCAGGAGTGCGCTGCAGGAGTGCGCTGCAGGAGTGCGCTGCAGGAGTCCGCTGCAGGAGTCCGCTGCAGGAGTCCGCTGCAGGAGTCCGCTGCAGGAGTCCGCTGCAGGAGTCCGCGGCGCTATCGCGACAGTGCTGGCTGATGCTTGGCGCGCGACAGTGCTGGCTGATGCTTGGCGCGCGACAGTGCTGGCTGTTGCTTGGCACGCGACAGTGCTGGCTGTTGCTTGGCGCGCGACAGCGCTGACTGTTGCTTGGCGCGCGACAGTCCTGGCTGTTGCTTGGCGCGCGACTGTGCTGGCTGTTGCTTGGCGCGCGACAGTGCTGGCTGTTGCTTGGCGCGCGACAGTGCTGGCTGTTGCTTGGCGCGCGACAGTGCTGGCTGTTGCTTGGCGCGCGACAGTGCTGGCTGTTGCTTGGCGCGCGACAGTGCTGGCTGTTGCTTGGCGCGCGACAGTGCTGGCTGTTGCTTGGCGCGCGACAGTGCTGGCTGTTGCTTGGCGAGCGAGGTGCGCTTGCGGAGCGTGCAAGGTGCGCTTGCGGAGCGCGCAAGGTGCGCTTGCGGAGCGCTCAAGGTGCGCTTGCGGAGCGCTCAAGGTGCGCTCGCGGAGCGCGCAAGGTGCGCTTGCGGAGCGCGAAAGGTGCGCTTGTGGAGCGCGCAAGGTGCGCTTGCGGAGCGCGCAGGGTGCGCTTGCGGAGCGTGCAAAGTGCGCTTGAGGAGCGCGCTTCTAGCTGCTTAGTGAATCGCATCAATGGCGTGTGGCGCTGCTGGAGCTGCGTGTGGCGCTGCTGGAGCTGCGTGCGGCGCAGCCGGAGCTGCGTGTGCTTTGCGGAACGCCCAAGGTTTCAAGACTTGAGCCTCTACTCTGCAGGCGATGAGAAGGTTTCAAAATACCCAAAACGTTTGTGGTAACGTAATGGGGTTTTATGAGAGCTCCGAAATGTCTGGTATGCAAAGGTTGACAACTGCCAAGAGTGGCAGGTGTATGTGGGAAATTGCCATAATCCGGTGAGTCGTACTATTTTTATTTTGATTTCGGTGCTGAATGTTCTCTTGTCAAGCTATCTGTAATTTCATTGGTATACGTACACACGCGATAATACGTATACAGGGTATTGGTAGTACCAGCATTGTGTACTGAACCATTTCTTTGCGACATGATAATAAGAGTTATTTGCAAATTTAATTTCTTGGACTACCCGTATTCTTTGTTATAATGGGCTGAGAAATTTTAAATCGGGGTTTTAAAATAATGATGTCTGGTTTGTCTTTGATTATTTCAAAACTAAAGTTCACTGTGGCCTATAGTTACGAGCTCACTTGAGCTTATGATAGTATGTGCGGCTAGACTATTAAATCTTCTCAAGAGAACAAGCGGTAACGAACATAGAAATGAGTGTTATTTACGAAAAATGTAAGTGATAGAAGTGAGTTAAAGTAATGAAATTTAATATTGGTGAGTTGTTTGATGGCGATAATGGCGATCGTTACCTATTGAAATCGTTGATTGGAAACAGAACTTATAAGTACCCCCACGATCGTATACGAAAGACTTCTCCAAGTATTGAGTCTGCTGAGTTAGATTTTCAAAATGTAGAAGATGGTGAGGAGGGTGCCTCCGCCAGCAAATAGAACACGTATCATGGCTATGTGGTCGCGCTGCTCGCACTAGTCTGTAGTCGTAACTGCAACCCAGTGAGGGGTTGTTCAGAGCGCGATGGGCAGCTAGTGGTGTGGCGGGGACACTAGTAGGTATGGTCGCACTGCATGCACTAGTCTGTAGTCGTAACTGCAACTCGGTGAGGAGTTGTTCAGGGCGCGATGGGCAGCTAGTGATGTGGCGGGGACTCTGGTAGATATGGTCGCACTGCATGCACTAGTCTGTAGTCGTAACTGCAACTCGGTGAGGAGTTGTTCAGGGCGCGATGGGCAGCTAGTGATGTGGCGGGGACTTTGGTAGATATGGTCGCACTGCATGCACTAGTCTGTAGTCGTAACTGCAACTCAGTAAGGAGTTGTTCAGGGGGCGATGGGCAGCTAGTGATGTGGCGGGGACCTGGGTCTCGGAGGAGACTATTAGTTGTACGGTCATGTGTTGACCTGGGAGTCGTGGACTCTAGAGTTGGTCGTATCACAAGAGGTGGTAGCGGGCGATGATGTGTTTTCTTTTTGATGATTATGATTTTGATTTGATAATTATGAGGCTTGGAGGAACCTTTTGTGTTTTATTTTTGAAATTTGATAATTATGAGGTTTGGAGGAACCTTTTGTTTTCTTTTTGAATCTTGATAATTATGAGGCTTGAAGGAAGCTCTTGCGTTTAAGTTGTTAAAATGATTAAACTTGTTTGGTTTTATAATAGTCATTGTAACTAAACGTGACGTGTGACGGTCAGGTTGGCCGAGCTCTCAAAAATGCTTCAAAGTCGGTTTTCTGTGTTTTTTTTTAATTTGTTACAGACATGCACTAGGACGTGCAACCGGAAGTGTCGAGGTTTGGCTGGAATCGGCGGTTGGCCTGGTGGACTGGATCCCGGACTCCGAGGCTGAGGGAGCTTCGGATGCGACTGGGATTGGCGCTGGGATGATGAAGATGCACGAGGACGTGCAACTCGTCAGGCTGGCCGTGTCGGAGATCGTCGATTAATTTTAATAGAAGTTGCTGATTTGATTTACGTAGTAGAGGGGCGAACGCTTGTGACGTTATTTTGTGATGACGTCACATGGACAGAGTCGCTTTGGAAAGTGGGGTTCGTCGAACGGTGACTTTTTGCATCGAGACGCGGACCAAGGCACATCTCCGAACCGAAACTGTCGGTTTGCCTATTCAAATTGTTATTATGAAGATTGGAGGGTATATCTACACGTCGTGCTTTAATTCAAAACTCACCTACGAAACGGAACCTGTACCACCACACCAAGATGATGTCGACCCTACCGCTCTGCCGTCGCTGTCTCCGACATATAAAATATTTTCATTTTAATATTCCCACGAGAACGAAACTTATACTGGTGAAACCATGCCCATTTATTTTTTTGTAGCCTATTTGGCGCCCGTACCACAAAATATAAATTCTAAAATAAATCAAGCTAACCAAATCTTTACATAAGACATAGGTATAGTTTGTATATAAAGTCGTGAAAATAAGTGAGGCCGCTGCGATCGTGCACATAGCAACCCTGTTGACTTGTCTGAAATCATTTTGATACTAACACATTATTTTGTACTAGAAGCACAACTTGTTTTAATGAAAACACAAATCTATTGTCTCTGGCGTCTAAATAAAACGAGTAAAACAAAAAAATCATACAATCATAATATGTTTTTACCAATGAAAAGTATTCCAAAACATAAAAATTGCTTTCATCATCTGATTCCAAATATTCTTCGTTAAAAAGTATTTTCATTGTCAGCTGCGTCACTAACAACGTCTCTGCTACTTAACTGCTGTCATTAACCTGCTACCGTCGCTTAGGCGAATAACTGACTCATCTATATCTTGATATACTGATATATGGGTTCACTCTCATACTTTCCTGAAATTTTAAAAATAATAATATGTAATTTCTATCAGAAGATGGATAGCACTAATTATATTTCCGAACATGATATAATTGACGTCCTCCGTGGCGTAGCGGTCATATATATATTTATTTAACACGCCTGCCTGCGACGTGGAGGCCCCGGGTTCGATCCCCGGCCAGGTCATGATGGAAAATGATCTTTTCCTGATTGGCCTGGGTCTTGGATGTTTATCTATATATGAATCTATTATAAATATAGTATCGTTGAGTTGGTATCCCATAACACAAGTTTCGAACTTACTTCGGGGCTAGCTCAATCTGTGTGATTTGTCCGTATATATATATTTATTTATTTATTTATTCATTTTTAAAATCAGTGGTAAATTAAATCACCTAAAGTCTCAACACTGTGTTTGTAACCTATAAATGAGCAATATAAACAATACTCATTTTAGTCTTAAAATTGTCTACTTAGTAAATTTCAAACTTCTAGTAGAGAAAAACAAATAGTAACATGATTACATACCTGTTTTAGCAACTGTTCAAACATAAATATCATTTATATTTGGTGTACTAACAAACATTGATAACATAAAAATAATAAACTTTAAAAATAATTTACCGAGCTCCACTCCGGTTTGTTTTTCTCATGTTTAACACATTTCTTCGATGTTTTGTTTAAATAGAATTGAAAATTAATACAAATTTCAATAAATAACAAGTCACAAAACAAATCGATAACTGCCGATGACATTCGATGTACTTGTAGGTATTAAGATTTAGTATTGACCTACTTTTAAAATTTTTAGTTTCAGAAACATCCATTTTCACGACTTTATAGACCAGCTATACCTAATATCTAGATATAATTTAATGTGATATGATTAGTATAATGAGGGATATTAAATTGAGATAATTTGTATGCCTATTACTGGCCTAATGACGTCATAATTTGATCTTGGAATTATCGTAAAGGAATTAGTATTGTGGATAATGCAAGCTTATCCATATATATGTATGCACTAGGTTTCCGCCCGCGGCTTCGCTCGCGTGGAGATCGGTTATATCGCGCTTTTATGTAGATTTCCTTCGTGAATATAATTTTTTTCCGGGTTAAAAAAGTACCCTATTATTTAATCCGGACTTCTAACTATACGTCTGCAAAATTTCAAAATAATCGGTTTAGTAGTTACGGCGTGAAAGCGGAACAAACAAACTCACTTTCCGATTTATAATATTAGGAACTTGATGTTTTTTTAGGACCAAAAGTAGCCTATGTTACTCTCCATCTTTTCAACTAACTGTATGCCAAAAATCGGGTCGATTGATTACTTAGCTACGGCGTGAAGGAAGGACAAACAAACAAACAAACACACTTTCAAATTTATAATATTAGTATGGATTAGCTGGAGATGGAGATGATACAGATAGTTAAAGAAACTGCCTGTACAGTTAGTCTTTAAAGACCTACTAAATTTAAATTTAAGGGTGTGGAGACCCGATGGAGCATACGGTGGAGGTCTGCCTGGTGATACAGGCAATGGAGGAGGCGGATCGCGTGAGGGAGAGGGAACCAGAGCCCTCACGCCTCTAGCCGCTGCAGGAGATGCCCTGGTCGGGCGACAACATCAAACTGTGAGTGAACAGTGGGCAGCTCGCAACTCGGTAAGGACCAGGCCCGAGTGGCGGCGGGAGGGGTCATTTGATGATTTCCCATCCCAAAAAAAGGATGCAGAGGCGTTACTGCGAGATTTGTACACGGCGGTGTCCATGACACAGGCACTCCGCGTTTTTTCTATATATTTTATTAAATGTTTTCCCACACTTTTAATTTCTCCTGTATCGTGGGTGCGTTTTACAAATACATAAACTAAGATAAACAAACATCCAAACTCAGAACAACTACTTGTAGGTCATAAAATATTTTAATAACTGACTAAAACCTACAGCTTTACGTACTGGTGGGACCGGTAAATAAACGAGTATTTCGAATAAGGACAGGAAACTTAAGGGGGATGCAATAGGGTACGTCCTCGTAGTTTTTGCTCTATTGAAGAATATATGAAATGATAATATCATTTCATATATTCTTTCTTTCTTTCTTTCGTCATTAACGATGGAATTCTAGATATTATCTAGAATTCCATCGTTAATGACGTTGCTAAATTGAAGTCTACAAATGGGACAGCATAACAACAGACTGTTATGTTGTCTACATTTCCGTTTTACTTCTTCATTCGCTGGTATGCTTTGTGTGTATGAGTTTATCGCATTCAGTCCCGTTAGCAAATTACTGATGGCGAAGGACATCGAATTTGTTGCCTCTAGTGAGTGACGTTGAGGGATTGAAACTGTATTTATACGACGGGCCTAACGTTAACCATGAAATAAATCGCAGAAAAACAACTTCGTTAAATATTGCTTTTTCAAAGTCCTGATAAAAATACAAGTCGTCTTAATATAAAACGAAATCTAACTTTAGTTCTAGCCTTAACTTTGTTTTTAAGCTATTGCATAGCTTCTATCGCGGGCCTTGAGCGCGGGGACCGAATCCAGAAATTCCGTAACGAAAAAACCTCACGCTCCCAACTCCGACGGGCACGGAGGTGTGGCTTGAAGGCCGTACATCGTCTAACGTCGTTTCAGTTCGGCAGTCTTCGGCACGGTATGTTTGTGTGCGTGCGAGTACATCTTTTGAAAACAATTTATAGATTTTCAAAAAGAGCATGCATATTGCAGGGCGCGAACTCAGTTCTACACACTTGCCATGTTACTGATAGTCGCGATGTGCTAAACTTGCGATTAATTTTCTCTCTGAAATAGGTCTTCTATAGAGATATGTCATAGACGTCATCGACGTTGTCATGGCTACCTTAAAAACTTTTCATATAATTAATTATTAAGTACTTTTATTCAAATTAATTTAGTAGTGTTTTTATAAAATAGCTTTTTTTTTTAACGGAAAAGCTAAGATGAATGTCACGCTAAGTTTTCATTGTACTTTTAAATTATTTATAGTGTTGTTTACTAAATAAAAGCGCGTGATTTTATAGAGTAAAAAAGTGCTCACTCGGCCATTTTTTCAACTGTGATTGGCGATATCCGCCATTACTGTGAAATATTTTTTTAAAGAATTTCTATAATTTGTTACACGTGTTATTGGCAAAATTGTGGTATCTATCCACAGGGACCAGATCAAGAGTTGAAGTTGAAGTTTTTATTAAATAAAATATTACAGAAAGATGTCGGTGAACAATGTTAATACGAGTACATTTAAGTGTACGAGTTGTAATATTGTTATCTCCGAAACGAAACAACGAAAGTTTAATAAAAATATGCTCATCGGCTTTTTCTGAGGAAGACATTGATGAGGCAAAAAAGTTATTGTTTGTTTCTACGAAGACAAGACAAAAAAAACATGTATCGAGGCGTAAGAACAAAAAGCAGAAAGACCTAATATATACGATTACGGTGTTTAAAATCACAGATCCCGAACAATTCCAGTTTTTGTGGCATATGACCTTCACAAATTGCCACCAGTTTGCCAGACTACGTAGAACGTACGTAAAGAAGTTGATGAAGGATTCATTAATTCTACGGTCAGATGTTAACGCAATCAGAAGTGATTATGTTACTAAAGATCAGCTCGAAAATATTAAATTGATAACAAATAATTCGACACCGACGCCGTTCATCATCAACAACCTTTTTATTTTATCGTCCCACTGCTGTGCACAGATCTCCTCTCATACAGAGAAGGATTGAGCGTAATCACCACGCTTGCTCAATGCGGGTTGGCGATTTCAGACTTTTAAAGCCCAGGTTTCCTCAAGATGTTTTCCTTCGCCTTCAGTCATTGGTGTCCAAGATATACTTAGAAAGTACATATAACTTTAGAAAAGTTACATTGGTACTTGCCTGACCTGGAATCGAACCCGCGCACTCATACTTGAGAGGCTGGTGTTTTAACCACTAGGCCACCACGACAAAACAGTGGGGTATATTGAAAAAGAATCTCGGAGTCTTTGAGTATATTTTGTGGTGCTCCCTGTGCGCCGTTTCCGAGTCAACGAAATACCAGTTGGTGGAGTCATAAGGATACTATAGCTGTCTTGCCTGCCCCTCAGTGCCCGGCCGGTCTTGCGATTGCACCGAAACAGCACACAATGACAGAGATTATAAGTAATAGCATAGACAGACCTTACGGAGGAATTGCCCTATTGTAGAGGAAGTCCGCTTTCTCAAAGGTATCAGTGTTGTTGTGTAATAGTGATCGTTTAGTTCTCACACGGATCGTTCTATGTTAGTTTTCTCATTTTACATGCTTACTGACTCGAGTGATAACTGTACTTGTAAAATTTGTGTATAAAGTGTTTTGAATATGAATGAACAAAGTGCATTTATTTTTATTTATTTAATAAAAGAAAAATTTGTTTTCTTATCGGTCACCACGCTCAAAAAGTGTAACTTGAATTAATATCAAAGAAAAAGAAATACTGCATAAATAAAATAAATAAATAATTATAATTGCATAAATTGATACAAAATGCTATGCAATAGCTTTACCGCGGCAGTCCCCGAGTGCCACACGTCTTTTTTTTTTTGTTTAGTATGGAGGTGTCGGCCCGCGTGGACCCCGTCAGGATTTGCTGACATTTTTTTAAGCGCGCGTGAAACACATGGCGCCATCGATCCGGGCCTAGTCCGTTCCAGTGAGCAGTGGCCTGCTCGCCGCCCGCAAGCCTTCGGTGGCTGGAAGTTCGATGTTGTCTCCCGACCGCCTGTCACGCAGTCTCGCTCCGAACCATGTCCTGGACCAGGGTCGGACGCTAGAGATCGCCGCCGATTTAGCCTTAACCTTTGCGTCAGTTTTTGTAAGTAGAACTTTATTTAGATTTATGCAAAGTCACGTTACTAAAGTGACAAGATAGTTCCGAAGTGAGCTGTTCTTTTTATATACAGAACTGCATTTGAGCGGCTAGTGCGCCACGGTAGTGCTGCTGCAGTGCTCCTTCACGCGTCTAATAACTAACCCGAAGAACTATGGCTTTAGCTTTAAAATACCTATATAAGAAAGTCCGTTCAGTTGGTGGTATGAGCCCATTATGTATTAAATAATAAAATTTCCCAAATACATTTTGAAATTGCTGCAGTGTGCTTACTGAGCGCACAACACAGTTCATGTCAGATCGCCGTGCGCACAGCGGGACAGGGCCCTGCCCCTCTTTCTCAGGGTTGCAATACGGTCTAAGTAAGATTTTAAATGATAACTTTTGAAAGTTTTTATACAGATTCGTTACTTAAAAATACTGGACACGTGGTTACGTTGGCGTTAAAGCTGTATACGAAAGTTTTGTCTTTTCTAAAAATAATTTCACTTAGACAAAATGTATGCCTTCTTCAAGATATGATTTAGAGTTCAACTTCTGCCTTAGGTTTTATTCCTGTAGGCTCGTTTTACTTAGCTAACTTAACCGAGTTTCAGCATGAAGCCCGAGCCTTTGACATATCTGTGTACCGAGTACAGCAGAGCACATGCCTTTGAACGTGTCTTTATGGATTCATTGATCCAATAAATAAAGCTTGGCTCACAGGTCAAATACTGTTGTTTTTGACTTAGTGTGAACCAAGCTGTATTTTTACTGTGCTTGCCTTTCTTCAAATATATTGCGCAATACGTTTGTTGCGCAATGTGCACGAAGTGCAAGTCAGCATAAAATTCGGAAAACTGCTAGAAGCTGACTGAACTTCTTGCCCGATTGCGTGACAATAAAGATAGACTTGTTTTTCACGCATTTCTATGCTCAGATAACAGAACTTAAGCGGTTTTCAATCACTTGTATTTAGGTTTGACTTTAAAAATCGACTTGACACACACAACTCGCAGTGACCACTCGGTCGGGACTGGAAATCTTCCCCTCGACGCGCGATTCTGGAATGACTATGGCGAAACACTGACGTAAGGATGAAGTCGTGACGTAGCACATGGCGTCATATCGTACCATCATACAGGGTTCTTCAGTATTTATTTTATACTAAGACCCACCAAGTTTCTTTCATTTGTCTGTACCTGGGGTCACGGTATCTCATTTGAACAGCCCGAGGCCCTGGCAAGTATTGGTCTTCTTGGATCCCGTCATGATGTGCTGACATCTCTTTGAGGTGCGGGTGAAACACAACGCGCCTTCGACCCATCGGCCCCGGGCCGATGGCGCGTTGTACCGGACTTTACCGGCCAGCGAGCTTCATTATTGGTCCTTATTATAAAAAAGAAGTTTAATAGAATACCACGTAGACCACCTAGTTAACGCATAACACCCTTAGCGCCACCTCTTCGCCATACAGTGTCTGGTGCTAATTCACCTGTGCTTCGCATGTGCAAACTGGTAAACGAACGCAGCGACCTGGTTGATGTCCACGCTGATTCAATATCGACATTTGTCATAGGTTATTAGTGTATTGGTTATTTCAAATCCAGTCTTGTCAAAAAATAAGCATAGATTGATAAAATTACAAAGAGCACTTAGCATGTGGTGTTTGCTTGTAATTGGTTGTGCAGTTATATTCAAGACACAATATTTTTTAAGTATTTGTAATGTTTAAAATATCTGTAGAAACTGTTCGTGAGCCATAATTAAATAAATAAAAAAAATATTCTATACTAATATATATCTATATATATAAAAGAAAGTCGTTAGTTACATCATTTATAACTGAAGAACGGCTATACCAATTTGGCTAAAAATTGGTAAGGAGGTAGCTAAGAACTGGGAGAAGGACATAGGATACTTTTTATGCCGCTCCCCGTCGTTCCTGTGGGAATAAATGGACTTCTTTGTTTCGACTTCTCCCACGCTTTTATGCTACCCTGGTAACTTGAACGTCAAAAAAATATGCACAATAAACCTTCTTTCATGTATTATGATTATTTGATAATGTTGAATGAATGACGTTTATTGTTTCGACTTCTCCTACAGTTTTGTGATACCCTGGTACCTTCCACGTCAAAAAAATATGCACAATAAACCTTCTTTCATGTAATTATGATTATTTGATAATGATGAATGAATGACGTTTATTGTTTCGACTTCTCCTACAGTTTTGTGATACCCTGGTACTTTGCACTTCCACAAACTATGCACAATAAAACCTCTTTCATGTATTATGGTGATTTGATAATGATGAATGAGCTTTTTTATTGTTTCGATTTCTCCTACACTTTTGTGCAACCCTGGTACCTTCCACGTCAAAAAAATATGCACAATAAACCTTCTTTCACGATTATTTGATAATGATGAACGAATGAGGTTTATTGTTTCGACTTCTCCTACAGTTTTGTGATATCCTGGTACTTTGCACCTCCACAAAGTAGGAAACACGTGTCCAGTATTTTTAAGTTAATAATATTATGTACAAAATTTCAAAAAGATATAATGAAAAACCACAAAGTTATAATAAGCTTGCTACGAGTATTCTACTTGGTTGTCCCAACATAAATATGGTCAAAGATCCGCGCGCGAGCGAGCACGGTGCGTTGACCTCTAGCGTCAGCTGTTGCGCGCGCACAATACTATGATGATGTATCGTAAGCTGCGTGACGCACTCGGTAACTACACTGTAACAATTTCTAAATGTATTTGGGACAAAATATAACATGGTGTCAAAATTATTAGAATCGATTCAGTTGCTTATTCACTATCTATATATATAAAAGAATGTCGTGTTAGTTACTCCACTTATAACTCAAGAACGGCTCCATCGATTTTGCTGAAAATTGGTAGGGGGGTAGCTAAAAACTAGGAAAAGGACATAGGATACCTTTTATCCCGTTCCCGTCGATCCCATGAGAATGAATTAGCTTCATTGTTTCGACTTCTCCTACACTTTTGTGCTACCCTGGTACCTTGCACGTCCACAAACTATGCACAATAAAACTTTTTTCATGTATTGTGATGATTTGTGATAATGATGAATGAATGAGGTTTATTGTTTCGACTTCTCCTACAGTTTGGTGCTACCCTGGTACCTTGCACCTCCACAAAGTAGGAAACACGTGTCCAGTATTTTTAAGTTAATAAAATTATGTACAAAATTTCAAAAAGATATAATGAAAAACCACAAAGTTATAATAAGCTTGCTACGTGTATTCTACTTCGTTGTCCCAACATAAATATGGTCAAAGATCCGCGGGCGAGCAAGCGCGGTGCATTGACCTCTAGCGTCAGCTGTTGCGCGCGCACAATACTATGATGATGTATCGTAAGCTGCGTGACGCACTCGGTAACTGCACTGTAACAATTTCTAAATGTATTTGGGACAAAATATAACATGGTGTAAAAATTATTGGAATCGATTCAGTTGCTTATTCTGATTTAGCTGAATATTGGTGGGAGGTAGCTAAGAACCTGTCCCCGTCGTTCCCGTGTGACGTGACATAAGACATGGTCCAACTCATTCAAAATGTAAGTCAGCAATTCATATATAATACCAAAAATGGTATAACAAAAAGCAAATGACAGCTGAGCATATTTAAAAAAAAGTCTAACCGGTTGAAGCAATCGTTTAAAGCAAAGAATATAAAAAACCACAAAGCCAACTTCAACTTCAAAATTTCTAATATTGTATTGCTGTGCCATTTATCATCAATAAAAATATCATGCCGTGACCAAGACCATCAAATCTTTCTCGACAAAGCGGTAATGCAAGAGTAAATCGAAACATTCTGAATGAAAGCACTGAAGAAGAGCAAGAAATTGCACGTGCAGAGCGCCGTTTTAGTATGACTCGACTTCGTGCTTCTCACTCACAAGAGCAAAGGGAGGCGGCAGTCCGTGAAACTGTTCCGTTGACAATGCGAAATCGGCGAAAAACCTCAGAGATCATCATCATCATCATCAATCTTTTTATCGTCCCACTGCTGGAGACAGGTCTCCTCTCATGCAGAGAAGGATTTAGTGTAATCACCACGCTTGCTCAATGCGGGGTGGCGATTTCAGACTTATAAAGTCCAGGTTTCCTCAAGATTTTTTCCTCCACGTTCAGTCATTGGTGCCCTAGATATTATACTTAGAGAGTACATATCACTTTAGAAAAGTTACATCGATACTTGCCTGACCTGGAATCGAACCCGCGCAATCATATAATGTTTTAACCACTAGGCCACCACGACATCTCAGAGATCAATAGCTAGATAATTTACGAAGCACAAGTAGAAATTCATTTCTTTCACAAGGTGCTACACTAAATAAATGACAAAAAAAAAATCATGGAATACTTTTTTTTTTTTATTTACAGTGTTCCCAATTTAAAAAGTAAAAAATGTGATCATGTGATATTTATTGCCTTTAAGGCGGAACAAAGTTCGCCGGGTCAGCTAGTATATATATATATAAAGCTGAAGAGTTTAGAAGAGAGAGCGCGTGGTGGATTGCAGCCTTTTATTCAGAGGAGCCCGGTGTCCCAGCAGTGGGAAATGTTCAGGTTGATGTTAAGTAAAAGATACTGGGGTATATCGCCTTATTTGAGGGTAAACAAATGATATAAATTACCTCGATATCCAACACGAACATAGCAAAATCAACAAAAGCGTCCCTACGACATTCCATCAACAAACTTGAAACCAACCCTATCGATTCAACTTTAAACAAGTCTAATTTTTCACTGGGAACTTCCACCATTCACAATTGTCAAAGTTTTACATCTGAAACTGAAGAAACGTTTCTTTTTACGAACAACTTGATAATAAAACATTTATAGGCTTAATAAAAAAAAAGTTAAATAAAAAAGAAAAACAGAAGTGTCCTGAGTTAACTCTTTTGAAGGTTTTTCCTTCTGGGTCTCTTTGAATTCAACTAGAGTTACATTGATATGGAGCTAAAGGAGGGTTCAGTTGACCTTTGTGGCTTTGTGTCCCAACAGTCATAGAGTTTTGATCCTTTATATATAGGTACCTACTAGCGACCCGCCCCATCTTCGCACGGACGCAATGCTGATACTAAATACACTTCAGAAACACTGGGAACGTTGTATAAAAAAACCGCCGTGACCGCCACACCGTGTACAGCCGCAAACGCGACACCCCGCAATTTTTAATATCTATATTAAATCAATAATGTATTTAAGATATTAAATTGGACAAGGCAGCCTCCGTAGCGTAGCGGTAGCGAACGCGGCCGCTGCGCAAAGAGGCGCGGGTTCGATACCCGCGCTGTGCAAATATTTGTATGCATGAATATGAATATTTGCACTGATCTGGTCGTGCCTCGGATAGCACGTTAGTCCCGGTTGCCATACGACCATCTAATGGCATTCGATGCGGGTTGTTGGAGCCCTCAAAAGTTCAACCATTGGTCTAATTGCAATGCTTCGATATCGCCTTCAGGTTGTGGAGGTCAGACGTCAGTAGCTTCACGGAAAATATCGAAGTGTAGCCAAAACCAGCAGTTAGACTGGTAAAGCGGACCCCAGACTCCAAAGCTGAAAAAGCTTCGGATGCGACTAGGATTAACGCTGAGATGATGATGAAATTGGATTAATGCTGTATTCGTTAAATCGCTTCAAAAATTAGCCGATATTTGTCGATATCAATTTTTCGATATCAACCTTGATATATCTTCATGATGTTTTAATTCTTTTAAGAGTAAAATTTGACGTTTTCTGATATTTCAATGCAATCTGGAGACTTTCTGTTGTATCTGTGATTCATTTTAATGTCTGCGTTCTGCTTTTCTTTTATTACGGCATTCACAAGAGTAACTCTACACTAAGCCAATATCACAATTTATATTTAAAATTAATTTAATATAGTTCGTCAACCTTTGGCCAATATGCAACAAGGTTTTAACGTAAATATATTTTTAGCACACCGAATTACGTCTTTTTTTTCTACCCCGGAGGTCAAAAAGGTTAAAGTGTTTTTAAAAATGTTTTGCAAGTAAAACGAAGCTAAAAAATTACTCCCGTACTAATTCGTTTGTAATTTTATTAATGTAACATGTCATTTTGATACGCGAAATATACATATACTAGCTTTTCGCACGCGGCTTCACCCGCGTAGAATTCGGTTATATCGCGTTTTTTAGATTTCCCTCAGGAATATTATTTTTTTACGGGAAAAAATCCCCTATTAATTAATCCGGACTTCTAAGTTTATGTCTGCAATATTTTAAAGCAATCGGTTTAGTAGTTACAGCGTAAAAGGGGAACAAACAAACTCACTTTCCGATTTATAATATTTTTTTTTTTTTATAATTATAAACTAGCGCTTGACTGCAATCCCGCCTGATGGTAAGCAGTGATGCGATCGTTGATGGTAAAGGTTCGCTAGTGTATTAAGAGCCTATTCACTAAGAAAAACTGAGCGAATAGGAAGGAAGACGGCAGTTGAGCGAGGTGATGCAATGTTAAACCCAACAACACGACCAACGATGCTGTGCCAAAGGGAGATTGATCTGAAGACCCTCCACGACCAAACTCCCAACACAACAACATTAGGCGCATCATACCCGGCACACATCGCAACACAACTGCTCAGACCCGTCCTCCGTATGGCTTCACCAGACATCATGCCAGCTTCTGTGTTAATAAACATTGAATAATTTAAAGCAAGTTTTTCGGACATTATCCGGTTAATATTCACACTAGCTTTTGCATAAAGTGCACCTGTTCCCTTATCAACTGGTAGCAGAGTGAAAGTGGCTTTATACGGACCATTTAAAAAGCAATTATAGTTGTGTGTACAGTGCTTAAGACAAGAGTAGTAGATTATTTAAGAAATAAACGAAGCTGTTACTATAAACGCTGCCTTAAGTGTGTACTTTAAAAGTCTGGTAAGTTTTGATAACTAAAATGCATAAAATGCCACGACTTTTATGCGTTCAATACTAAATTCGTGATAGCATTAGACAGTAGTTAAGAAATGTTGTTTGTAGGGTGCACTTTGTAATTAAAATACAATATAATTCTATATTGTGCTTTATTACAGTAAAGATTGATGCTGAATTTATTGTAAGTATTAAACTTGTACACCAACTGCTATACTTAAAGCAACTCATTTAAACTATCTATCTTCAAAATGTATGAGGCTTTCAATTGATTAAATTATTCAGTTTAATGTGTCAATCTTTTGGCTGCCTCCGTGTCGTAGTGGTAGCGAAAGCACTGGTCTGGTCGTGCCTCGGAAAGCACGTTAAGCCGTTGGTCCCGGTTGCCATATGGACATCTAATGGCAGTCGTTACGGGTTGTTGGAGCCCTGAAAAGTCCAACAATTGATCTAACTGCAATGGTTCGATATGGCCAGAGGGTTGTGGAGGTCAGACGGTAGTCGCTTCACGGAAAATATCGAAATTTAGCCAAAATCAGCAGTTCCAAAGATAAAAAAAGCTTCGTTAAAAACCTAAAAGAATTAGAGGTAGCCAGCACCTGGAACGCTTATATTTTTCTGTAAGTCTACCAAATCTGAAGCGTTTCCTATAAATAAGGTCTTAGGTCATACACTGTGGAAACTGTCTCGAACTTTGCTGTCGGGAACTTGTCGATACTTGTGAAAAGAATTTTTCAAATGTGATTGGCAGTTCTAGAGGAGCATTTCTCGTAATTTTAAAAACGTTCACTGCCTGAAAGCCGGTACTTGTAATATAAAACGTTCAAAATTTAGTCCGAATCTCAACTCGGAAAAATAATAAGTGCCAAAAGCTAGTCAGAAAGTTGGTACTTAAGTTAGGAATAGGTATAATTTGACAGATTGAGACTGACGTTAGGCTGCGAACGTTCTTAAAATTACGAGATTTTCCGAGATTCTTCTGATCTTAATCTCAATCTGTCAAAAAATCCTCTACCGTAATATTTTCCTTATATTCTAATAAGTTCTTGACATTTGATTGACGCGAGGCGAGAGATTTTGAACGTTTTAAATAACGAGTAGGTATATGCCTATTTTTTGATGTGAATGAGAAATCATCAAATGACCTCTCCCACTCTGAGCGGAGCGGAGCGGTGTCAGAGTTTTGCTGACTAAAATCCACCCGTGTTCCTTCACTTACCCATACACCATGGCCACGGTTGAGCTTTCAACCAATCCGCAACCCTGGCCTAGGTGTCGGTCTTCGTGGATCCCGCCACGATGTGCTGACATCTCTTTGAGGCATGCGTGAAACTTAACATGCCGTCGACCCGGGCCTGATCCTTACCACCCGCAAGCACGCGCCAACTGTGCTTTGGAATTCGATGTTGCCTCCCGACTAGGGCGTCTTCTGCGGCGGCTAGTGGCGTGAGAGCGCTGAGATTCCCGCTCCCTGACGCGCTCCGCCCGTTTCTTTGTCAGCATCACTGCTTTGCAAATGGAGGTAACGGCCTGCCATGCACTCTCGATCTGGACCACGGTTTGAACCAGAACGCCACCACCAATCCACAGCGGTGCTCCGCCCAAGCCGGGCGGAGACCTCTACATCACCATGTCCTCAGGGCGATCCCAACGAGGCCTTCTGAAACAGGATCATCCAAACAACAGAAAAAAACTATCTCTACAAAAAAATCTTTCTAATCTAACGATATCTCAAACCTCATATCCTCATTCAGATAACATCATTTTTCTATCGGTACGAGTTTACCATTACTTTAGTTTTGTGTGATGTATGTGTGATATCATATTATTTATGATCTATTTACTCTTAGAATATAGAATCTATGCCTTTTGGGCATCTTTGTTGTGTAAAATATTATTTTCCCGATAAGTTGTTGTGAAGTTAGCGAGGGTCACAAAATTTTTACTTAGCCTACATTTAGGAGGTGACAATTGAAAAAACCTTCACTGCTAAATAAACGTATTTTCTTTCTTTCTATAAATATCACTTTGTGAGCATGGCTCTATACGAAATTAAGACTGTTGATTAAAACAATAAAAAAAAAACACAATATAGAATATCTCGGCCACGTGATCTGACACGATAGACATATACTACTCTAACTGATTATGATGGATAGAACGAAAGGAAAGAGGCGCGCTGGATGAAAGAGAAACTCTTGGCTGCGAAACATCAGGGAGTGGATTACTTTCATCGAATAACTGTTCCGACTCGCGGTTGACAAGACCGAGTACAGGAAGCTGACGGCCAACCTTCAGGATTGAAGAGGCACTGGATGATTTGTTTGGAGGATTCGTCAGCTAGGTTTTCGGTTTAGATTCGATATTTTGATATTTACTTAACCATGATTGTAAAGTCGTGGTGGCCTAGTGGTTAAAACACCAGCCTCTCAAGTATGAGTGCGCGGGTTCGATTCCAGGTCAGACAAGTACCAATCTAACTTTTCTAAAGTTATATGTACTTTCTAAGTATATCTTGGTCACCAATGACTGAAGGTGAAGGAAAACATCTTGAGGAAACCTGGACTTTAAGTCTGAAATCGCCAACCACATTGAGCAAGCGTGGTGATTACGCTCAATCCTTCTCTGAATGAGAGGAGACTTGTGCCCAGCAGTGGGACAATAAAAAGGTTGATAATGATGATGATTGTAATATATCATTAGATAAACTAAAATATGATTAAAATACGAAAAGTAACATTATTGCAAAATGTGTACTACATTTTTCAATAATTTTCCCTTTCGTTTCTATTTTTAAGAATTGGTTGTTGAGTTTTAACTTTAACACTACACGTGACACAGAATGTTGTTTTTTTTTTTTAATAATTATATACTAGCGCTTGACCGCAATCCCGCCTGATGGTAAGCAGTGATGCGATCGTTGATGGTAAAGCGCGCTAGTTTATTAAGAGCCTATTCACTCAGAAAAACTGAGCGAATAGGAAGGGAGATGGCAGTTGAGCGAGGTGATGTAATGTTAAACCCAACAACACGACCAACGATGCTGCGCCAAAGGGAGATTGATCTGAAGACCCTCCACGACCAAACTCCCAACACAACAACGTTAGGCGCATCGTACCTCTTTATTCACAAACTTTACTCAAAGTAACGTTGTGATTAGCGACAGTTTAACCATATATTTTTGTTATTTATAATCATCGTTTATGAAGACACTCCATTATGTTTAGCTTCGTCGTACGATTGGCCTAAAAGTCTGCAATGGCGGTGTCCCAAAATCCCAATGTATGTCTACAACCATGTTGTCAAATCCTCGAACAACAAAACATATTATCTGATCATATGCATTCTCTAATTAGTACATAAATGTTTACTCTAAACTACAACCCGAAATCTATCAGTGCATCAATAAACAGTCCTTTGATATCGAGTGCTCTTTGACTGCAGACAAACAATCCAACGTTTGCTATAACATAGACGGTGTACAAGTTCTATACTAATATTAGTTATCTCACTAATACATAATCTATAGTAATATATAAAGCTGAAGAGTTTCTTTGTTTATTTGAACGCGCTAATCTCAGGAAATACTGGTCCGATTTGAAAATTTATGTTAACGTTGGATAGCCCATTAATCCAGGAAGGTTTTAGTCTATATAACATCACGCTGCAACCAATAGGAGCGAAGCATAACTAACTCTTAAAACTGTTAAAAGTAAAAAACAATAGTTTAGTTAAAAATAGGAATTGGTCGAAACACTCCGAGAGGACCTATAAGAAATTGTCCGTCGTGTATACTAAGGTACCTACGTAAATAATGAACAACTCTTTGATTACAAGTGTTTCTTGTTATCAATGTAACGTTTCCTATGCGACATTGTTACCTATGCTTGGTGAAAAATTATAAGTAGTATCGAATAAATAAATAAATAAATAATAAATATATACGGAAAATCACACAGATTGAGTTAGCCCCAAAGTAAGTTCGAGACTTGTGGAATACTAACTCAACGATACTATATTTATAATAGATAGATATATAGATAAACATCCAAGACCCAGGGCAATCAGGAAAAGATCGTTTTCCATCATGACCTGGCCGGGGATCGAACCCGGGGCCTCCACGTCGCAGGCGAGTCAACATGCCTATGTTGACCGCTGCGCCAAGAAGTTGTGAATAAATAATTCTGAGAGCAGTCATTATGGTTAGCCATTCTGAAAATTGATCATTCTTCGAATTAGTTTTGAGTCTGCAATACTACCACCATAAAATGAATCAGTTTCGGTCCATTAGTTTTATTGATTAAAAAGGTAATAAAAATGTAAATAAAATTATAGTCATGTAATATCTTTAGCGGACGCGTAAGATCGTCTTGGGGACTTGAAAAATAAAACGTACTGCAATTTGATCATTTTCACTCCTAGAAAGATCAGTGCCCACGATGACTAAGATCACAGAACATTACAAAAATTAAGAGTTTTATTTTTCTGAGTACTAGATATTTTCTCCAACTGGTTTTCCGGGAAAAAAACACAACCGGTACTAAATATAGGTGACAAGCAAAGTACTACTTCAATACTTATTGATTAAATTAAATTTCATGGCCAAAGGACCGAGTCTATAGAAGTGATCTCAATATATCAAAAGGAACAGCGAAATATGATTAAGTATATTTTTATTCATTTCAATAAATTGAATTCTTGTATATTATACTTTCATTTGATTGGCATATTGATATTTGGTTAGATATCAAAGATACAGGCAAATGTGTGTCTGTCGAAATGATAATAAACTCAAATATATTCCGGCATATCAAGATATTCGTAAACTTTCTTGCGAAAGTGTTCATAAAAGTCAAAGAAAAATTGAGTTTTCTTTATTTGATATATAATTTATTTGATAGTTTATTTACGAATGAATAAATTATAGTCTTTTTATTTATTTCTGAGAGGTGTGGGTGATAGGTAAAGATAGGACGTTCCCTATTTCCCATAAGTAGTGAGAAAATGTATTTGGTGATGAAACATTAAAATGTGAAAAAGACATCAGTTTTTTAGTGTGTGTCTAACTTATTTATTTATTCATTGGGATCTCCAACAAAGGATACACATAAACAATAAAAATGACAATAATAGAGGAAGGCTGTTTCACGTGAGTTCCTTCAATTACAGAAGACCACAGCATGGGTTGGTGTAATATTTTTAGGTTTATAAATGTTGCTTGAACTGAAGATACGTTTAGTAGTCAAACGATGTTGGCTAAATAGTCACTGATCAACACAATCTTAAAAGCAATAGTTTCGGTTAATATAAACCGCCTATAGCAAGGCTTCAAGACTTATATGTGTGAAAATCTTCCGTTAGTATTCGCTCAGAATAAAGTCTTGACACTGGCAGAATAGTCGACATCAGCTCAGTTGCCAAAGAAAAAAAAAAGTTGTGACAGCTGTCAACATTAGGAAGGGTTTTTTTTTTTTTTATTAAAGTATAAACCAGCGCTTGACCGCAATCCTGCCTGATGGCAAGCAGTGACGCAATCGTTGATGGTAAAGCGCACTAGTTTATTAAGAGCCTATTCACTCTAGCCTTGAAGACACTCAAATTGTAGTCCGACGGAAACACCGCCGCCGGCAGATTGTTCCAGTCCCTCGATGTACGCGGTATAAAGGAGGAGGCGAAACGCTTCGTCCGGATCGTAGAGATGTTAACAACATAAGGGTGGAAACTCGCCGTACGACGGGTCGTCCGATGGTGGAACGGAGATGGGGGAATTAAATCGTGCAATTCCCTCGCACACTCCCCAGAATGTATCCTATAGAACACCGAAAGGCTGGCTACTCTACGCCTGTGCTCTAGGCTTTGGAGACCTACTCGAGTTAAATCAGGGTCACCAATCAGCCTCTTCGCACGCCTCTCCACTGAATCCAAAGTGGCCAGATGACACTTAGCAGCACCAGCCCAAATGTGGCTGCAGTACTCCACACACGAACGGACCTGTGCTTTGTACAACATTAGAAGCTGCCCTGGTGTGAAGTACTGCCGGACCTTTGCGATTACACCAAGTTTTCTGGCAGCCACCTTGGCCTTGGACTCAATGAACCGCCCAAAGTTTAGGTTCGAGGAAATCTCAATACCCAAAAGCTGAAGGCGGTCGGTACACTCCAAGGATACATTCCGAAAAGTAGGAGCCAAGGTGAACGGGCTCCTTTTGGCGGTGAAAGACACGCCTGCGTTTTGGCGGCATTGAATGCTACAAGATTGGCATTGCCCCATTCGGAGACTGCCTGAAGTGCAACACTCGTTCGCTCTACCATGGCCTCTCTTTCGGACCGGATTGATTCCCTACTAGCCCGAGCATCCGGCAGGTATCTCTCCACAACTGTGCTGTCATCTGCATACCCATAGATACCGGGCATCAGCAGATCGTTAATATGCAGCAGAAACAGAGTTACAGAGAGAACAGACCCCTGAGGAACACCGGCATTAGTCGACATGGGCTCAGATGAGCATCCGTCGACAACAACTCGGAGGGACCGTTCAGTCAGGAAGTCTTTTACCCAGCCAGTCAGGCTAGGGGAAATGCCGTACGCTGGAAGCTTACTCAAAAGGCCAGCGTGCCATATCCGGTCGAAGGCCTTCGAGACATCAAGGGAGACAGCAATTGCTTCCCCATTCCTCTCGAGTGCCTCGCCCCACAAGTGAGTGGCATACACTAGTAGGTCCCCAGTTGACCGATTGCGGCGAAACCCGTACTGTCGGTCGGTACTCTCAAGAGAAAGCATATAATTATACTAAGATTTTAAGCAGTAAAGTAAGTGTTTTTCTTAAAATATGTTAGGACCCGTTACTTATAGTACGATAAAGGACTCATTAAAAACTGAAATAAAAATGCTTAATTAAATTATAAACAGAAGTTAAAACTATCTTTTGCATACTCAATAATTATTACTCAATAATAAAATAAACCATGATATTAATTTTACAAGATTCTTTCAGCTATTAAATTTCCACCATACTTAATAATTACCATACTTAGTAATTTCGGTGTTTCTATAGGATGGATTTTGGTGAGTGTGCGAGGGAATTGCATGATTCAATTCCCTCATCTCCGTTGCACCATCGGACAACCCGTCGTACGGCGAGTTTCACCCTTACGTTGTTAACACCACTATTTTCTCTTTTATACCGCGTAGATTGAGGGACTGGAACAATTTGCCAGCGGCGGTTTTTCCGTCGGACTACAATTTGAGTGTCTCCAAGGCTAGAGTAAATAGGCCCTTAATAAAGTAGCGCGGTCGCTAACAATGGGCCTTATAAGAAGGCTCAAGGTCACTCAAAGAGCAATGGAGAAGGCTATCCACCACAAGGGCCTAATGGGGATTGGAAGTTGTCACAGGTCTTCGAATTTTTATTTCTAGTACGTGTTGACTTCCTCACAATGTTGTCCTTGACCATTCCGAGAGCAGTGGTGATAAAATATATTACATAAAGTAAAGCACCTGTCAGGGTTCGAACCTACGACCTATCTTACGATATATCCTCTTTATGCATATCACTATCTATTCACTTGTTCTACAGGGAAATTTTGTCATAGTGGCATTAAACAAATTCCTTCTAGAACAATAACCGTAACAAACTGAGCGAGATACTTAACTTAAATGGTGTCGAGCTGTCAGGTCTTACCTAGAGTCTTCAGACACCTAGCAGGTCGCAATAATGACAGGAGCAGTAAGGAGATGACGGAGTATCATCTCAGGATTGAAAGAGGAAAATCGTTCGTCTGGCTGTGACACGGGCATCTGCATGGATAGAAGCACAGGTCCACTCGTGTGTTGAGTACTGCAGCCACATTTGGGCTGGTGCTGCGAAATGTCACCTGGCTACATTGGATTCAGTGGAGAGGCGTGCGAAGAGGCTGATTGGCGACCCAAATTTAACTCGAAACGGTCTCCAATGCCTGGAGCACAGGCGTAGAGTAGCCATCCTTACGGTCTTTAATAGGATGCATTATGGTGAGTATGCAAGGGAATTGCATGATTTAATTCCCCCATCTCCGTTCCACCATCGGACGACCCGTCGTACTTCGAGTTTCCACCCTTACATTGTTAACACCACTGGGATCCGGATGAAACGTTTCGCTTCTTCTTTTTTACCGCGTACATCGAGGGACTGGAACAACTTGCCAGCGGCGGTGTTTCCGTCACACTACAATTTGAGTGCCTTCAAGGCTAGAGTGAATAGGCTCTTAATAAACTAGCGCGCTTTACCCGCAACGATCGCATCACTGCTTACCATCAGGTGGGATTGCGGTCAAGCGGTAGTTTATAATTTATAAAAAAAAAACCTGGATGAGCGCGGAAATTGGTACTTGAAAAGAGAATTCTATTCTCGATAGTGGGCGAAGTGGGGCTATGAATGATGAAGTTGAAAACAATAATCCTACCAAAATAATTATTGGAAAGCATAAGCTGCAATACATTTAAAAGTAAAGTTTAAAAACAACTCGTGGAAAAAGGCTTACTACAGTGTAAACAAATTTACTTGTTTTAAGTATCAATTATTGTTTGATATATTTATAGATTCTGAATTGACCTGTCTATAAAATAATTTCCTGACATTTATTATTTTTATGGCATTTTTTCCCCTTTTTTATTTTGTTTGAATGAATTTATAAAATTATTAGTAATGTACAATAAGTAGAGACAAACGCCTATTAAAATTGCATGCCTTCAGGCAGATTACGGAGATGCCAAACTATTTTATGTATCAATGTTAATTATCTGTTTTACCCATTTTCACAATAAATGAGTTTGAGTTTGAACAAATGAAAGCACCAAATAACGTGGTACAGAGCAGAATCAACCAATACAAATGTTTAAAGGAAAAGGATTTAACGAACCAACTTCGGTACCGATTGGGATACAACTTTGTTTTACTATTGTTTGAGCAGCCGGAGGTGAATTAGGACAACTCTTAATGGTTGTGATTGCATTGGATTGCTTTTAGGTTATTAAAAAGCTTTAGAAATCTAGTATTGTTGCAATTTCTGCGTAGTGACTGAATTATTTGTGATAATTTTATTCTTTTCTTAAAAAAAAAAAACAGAACGTTGCCCCACACTGGGAATTTCTTTTTTCCTGTATCGTGGGTGCGTTTACAAACATAATATGTACACACAGACACAAATACAGCCAGACCCGGAACAACTACTTGTAGGTCACATAAATATTTGATCCGTGCAGGAATCGAACCCGCGACGCGCAACGCAGCAGTCAATACCTTAACTACTGCGCTAACCGTGCAGTTAATCTAGATCAAATCTAGATGAACTGGAATGAAATACTATTAAGCCCTAGAGTAACCCGCAAAATTTAAATTTTCTTAGTTTTTTTTTTAATTTGTTGGTTGGTGTCATATTGGATGTAATGAAAATTGAATTTAATAAAAAAACGTTGCCCCACATTAAGGAATTCTACTGTATCTTAGGGTCGGTGGTGTTCATCATCATCATTATTATCAACCTTTTTATTGTCCCACTGCTGGGCACAGGTCTCCTCTCATATAGAGAAGGATTGAGCGTAATCACCACGCTTGCTCAATGCGGGTTGGCGATTTCAGACTTAAAGTCCAGGTTTCCTCAAGATGTTTTCCTTCACCTTCAGTCATTGGTGTCCAAGATATACTTAGAAAGTACATATAACTTTAGAAAAATTACATTGGCACTTGCCTGACCTGGAATCGAACCCGCGCACTCATACTTGAGAGGCTGGTGTTTTGACCACTAGGCCACCAGTGGTGCTTAGGCCATCGGTGGTGTTACATAATTATAATAATTAATCGCCAACCCGCATTGAGCAAGCGTAGTGATTACGCTCAATCCTTCTCTGTATGAGAGGAGACCTGTGCCCAGCAGTGGGACGATAAAAAGGTTTTGATGATGATGTTGATGGATAATTATAAATATCAATGCAGTTCATATTATTAAATAATTGTTTATTGAAATATCAATTTGTTCTTTATAAAGAAAGCTTAAAAACTTCACAAACAATACCATTGATATTAGACCTTTGCGCGGTTTTACATAAAGCTTTTACAAAGGTCGAATAACTATTTTGTATCTCTGTTATAGCTCTAAGGCGCTTCACAAACCAAAGCCGCCGCGCCAGCGGCATATGTCAGCATTTTGCCGGCGGGCTAGGTTGGCGGCTTCAGTCATTGCAAGTCGTAAAACTTTGCCGGCGGCATATCGGCGGCTCGACATCAGAAACTTATTTGACAGTTTTAATCAAATTGACTCAGAAAGCACAGAACAACTATTTAATTAAGAATTCCAAAAACAAATCAAAACCATCGTGGCAAATAATAAATACACACATCAAAAGTGTCTAGGGATCAAGCATTTTTATGCGGATTTCTTGAGATTGAGATGTGGCTTTGTAATAAATTTATGATTTTATAAATTTATATGGATCCTTTTTGGTGCATTTCATAATTTGAATCAGGAACTGTGAATCAAATTCGAGTAAAAAATGGAAATCAGCTGTCAATATTTTCCCTATAAAAACATACAACGCATTGAAGACATTATTAGTGCTACTGTTTCCCTACTACTGATTAAAACCAACGTTATTATGGAGCGGCGACGTCATTTAAGCAGGGAAGAAATGCTCAGAGCCGTGGGAATGATAGAAGCTGGTTCCCGGCAACATACTGTGACTTTTAGCTCTGAATACAAGTCAGAGTGTTATCAGTCGACTTTGGACACGTTACCGAAGCACTGGTACCGTGGCTGAGCGCCATGGAGGACGGTATCGCTGCACCACACGGAGATAAGACCGATACATTCAAATCTTAACTCGAAGAGCTCCAACAATAACCGCCATGATGTTAGCCGTGAGGCTTCATCACTCTTCAGGGAACTTAATTAGCGACCAAACAGTCAGAAACCGCTTGCATGAAGTGAACCTTCATTCCCGAAGACCGCTACGGGTACCACCTATAGCAATGCACAATCGTAGGATTCGATATCAATGGGCTCTTGAACACAGAAATTGGGCAGAAGAACAATGGCGTTTCGTGTGCTTTTCTGATGAGTCTCGTTTTGGTATGAGACCGGATACAAGACGTATACGACACTGGAGAACCCCTGGACGCCAACAGCGATTAAAATCCTGCCAGGAAGTCCATCCTTATAGTGGTGGAACCATCATGGTATGGGCGGGTATTTGGATCGGCGGAAGAACTGAGTTGATTTAGATCAGAGGCAACCTCAACGCTCAAATTTATGCTAAGACGATTGTATCAGACGTCATCGTTCCTCTACAAGTGCAAATCGGTCCCTTATTTCAGTTAATGCATGATAATGCACGACCGCACACCGCAAGAGTTGTAAGACAGACTCTCGCCGCAGCTAACATCAATGTCCTGCCCTGGCCTGCTCAGTCGCCAGACTTGAACCCGATTGAGCATGCATGGGATATGCTACAGAGAAGAGCTCTGCCGAATATGGAGGGTATCCAGTCGCAAGAAGACCTTTTTTTGTTGTTGCAACGAACATGGGCGGCCATTCCACAGCGTGATTTGGATGAACTCATTTTGAGTATGCCAAACCGATGTTCTTGTGTTGTTAGTGTTCGCGGTAGAAACACGGATTATTATTTGTTTAAGTTACCCAATAAAATTTTAGAGAAAACTGTTATTTCAGTCTTTTTTTCGAACTTTTGTGTTAGTGGTTCAAATGTCAAATATCCCTTTATTAGGAAAATGGCAAATTTCTTTATTAATGCAAAGGTGACTTGGTTTATCGTTACTGTGACAAACGAAAACACTTTATTTGATGAATCCTTAAAGAAAATTTTAATTAATATCAATCAGGAGAACAGTTATTGCAAAAATATATGTTGATCCCTAGACACTTTTGATGTGTGTAGTATAAAATCTATAAGTGAACCCATAACAAGAATAAAAAAAGATTGTTTAATATTAACTGGGGTTAACGAAATAGCTCAAGCATTCAACGATTTCTATATTGATCAGATCTCAGTTCCACCCCTGAACTCAACTAAAAATGCTGTAAAGGTGACATATAACCCTAACTCTATCTTCATGGCCCTTGTTGTCCTTCAAGACATCACAAGGGTGATCAGAACTTTGAAGAACAGGAAGAGTTATGGATATGACGGTATTTCGACAAGCGTAATAAAATTTGTCTGTTCTACTATAGCCAACCCTCTAATTCAGATCATTCACGCAAGCATATCCACTGGAACATCCCCCGATTGTCTTAAAATTACAATAATTAAACCACTCCATAAGAAAAACAATAAAGTAAATATGTCTAACTATAGGCCAATAGTTTTAATACCTGTATTTTCGAAAATCTTTGAAAAAGTCATATATGAGTCTTTATTCTTTTCTGTCGAAATACACTATATTATGTGAGGAAAAAAAAAAAGGTTTTCGTAAAAATAAAAATATATATATGGCCATTTACGATCTGATAAATAGGGTAATGCTGAATATGGATAAAAAAAATACCAATTTGTGCCATTTTGACCGATATGACCAAAGCATTTGATTACGTAAATCATGAAATATTATTGGCCAAACTTAAC
The DNA here is from genome assembly GCA_037179545.1 of Sesamia inferens. NCBI lineage: Eukaryota > Metazoa > Arthropoda > Insecta > Lepidoptera > Noctuidae > Sesamia > Sesamia inferens. The sequence continues at coordinate 6,773,019 of CM073929.1, read as the reverse complement.
ACTTACTGTATACGAGGGAATGCTACTGCTACTTTTAATAAAATCGTATCTAAGTGGACGTTTTCAATATACGGAAATCTGTAAAGTTTGCTGTAAATCAAAACGTGAGGTTAAATATTCATCTGGCCCTAGAGAAATTAAATTTAGCGTTCCTCAGGGCAGCGTTTTAGGACCATTATTATTCTTGCTGTACATAAATGATTTGTCCAAACATATCCCATACCCTTGTGTTTTATTTGCCGATGACAGTACTATACTAGTAGACTGCCTCAACAAGAGTTTTATGAAGACGATATAAATAAGTGTCTCAAATTAATAATTAACTGGCTTAACGATAATAAGCTTATCATAAACCTAAATAAAACAAATATAAAGCATTTCTATAAAAAAAAAATCTACCTTTAAACCTAAAAAAATAATTATAAAAGCCAAACAATTGATCGCGTTAATGTGACAAAATTTTTGGGTATATTTATTGACAGTCAATTGACCTGGAAACAGCAGGCAAAAGATTAAACACGTCTACGTATACTCTTTACAGTCTGTCCAAGAAAGTTAACGTTGATACATTAATGGTTACGTATCACGGTTTGGTGTAATGTGCTGGGGTAACTGTTCTGAAAGGGATTCTATGTTCAAAGCTCAAAAACGGTGCATAAGACCCATTTTTGGTCTCAAGGGTCCAGATAGTTGCATTCCTTTTTTCAAGAAATACAAAATTCTATCTTTTCCTAGTATATACATTTTTGAAATGGCTGTATTCGTAAAAACTAACATGCACCTATTTCCTGCATTGAATGATACGAAGATACTTACGACTGCCATGAGATCAAAATATAAGAGTATATTATGTACTCGGAGATTTAACACTGCTTTGCTTAAAAGAAACATTATTGGTATGGCACCAATTATATTCAATAAATTTCCAAACTGTATAAAGGATCAGCCCGTAATAAAATTTAAGAAACTCCTATTATTGTTGCTAACAGAAAAATGCTATTACACTGTTACTGACTTTATAAATGATAAATTGTAATGTTTGCTTTATTTTATTCTAATTAGTAAATGTAAATGATTATTATTATTATTATGACTATGTAAATGATTTTAGACTTAGCATGATCTCATTTTTAATTTGACTATCTAGTTTGTTTTATCTATAAGTGAACCTCTATATTTTTGTATGCCAAAAGGCAGAATGTACTGGGACTATATCTGACGAAAACACCACTATTGTAACACCTGCATTCTAGCCAAATAAAGAAATTATTATTATTATTATTAGTTAAAATCCTTGCACCTCACTACAGTTGAAATGTCGGCGGGCAACACGCGCGGCCGTAGGTTGCCGACATGCTTCTTTCAACATAAGCCGCCGGATTGTGTCGGCGGGCTGTGCCGCGGGGAATGCCGCGGGCTGTGCCGCCGGCGGCTTTGGTGTGTAGAGCGCTTAAGGGAAATATTTCCAAAGCATACTGCGTCATATCAACAACTACGAAAAAAAGATCACTCTTAGCAATAAAACCGCAAACTTTTGTAGTCTTCATATGTAAGTTCTGTATATAGTGTACATAATAAAGTGTTCTATTGTATTCCACGAAAGTTAATCCTTAAACCAAAAACTAATTAAAATATAGGCAGGAATCTTCCTACCACAAAATAGTGTTTAGCACTTCATTCCATTATTTTTTGAAAACTAAAAAAGAGTAAATTTTGAGATGTCACCGTACCGGACAATGGCAAAAGTTAATGTTATGAATGATGCGATGCATGGTCTTGTCTTTCTGAACAAACGTAGAACGAAGTTTCACTAAAATAAGAGGTCAGCTTATTTTGGTTTTGGTACCACTGACGTACCCTGATTTATTTGCTAGATTCAGGCTTTAGCAAAGGCGTTCTTTGGTTCTCTATTATATTAAGAAAATTTTGCTTATCCGAAATTTTAATTCTAATAAATACGTTTAAATATTTGTATGAGGATACAAATATTTAAAGACATTTATTAGCATTGTAATTGGCTACGAAGCAGAATCCCAAAACAATGCAGACAACAAATAAAAATCAAAGTTTCAAAGATCACATTACTAAGTAAGTAATGATTTAGTAAATCGCGTCTGGGAATTTGAGTTTATAACCTTAGTTACTTACTTTCGAGCATCGTCATGGATCTTAAATTAAGTTATGAAATTTTTGTCGTTCATTTAATATAATAGCCGTGGTGGCCTAGTGGTTAAAACACCAGCCTGTCAAGTATGAGTGTGCGGGTTGGATTCCAGGTTACGCAAGTACCAATGTAACTTTTCTAAGTTATATGTACTTTCTAAGTATATCTTGGACACCAATGACTGATCATATGGTGAAGGAAAATATCTTGAGGAAATCTTTTAAGGACTTTAAGTCTGAAATCACCAACCCGCATTTAACAAATGTGGTTTTTCGCTCAATCCAATCTCAATCATCTCTGTATGAGAGGATACCTGTGCCCAGCAGTGGGTCGATAAAAAGATTGATGATGATTTAATACAATTAATTTAGTGAACCCGAATCTGGAAGTTACCTCAAATATAAAAAATCCTACTAATACACTGTCAGTTCAAAACAAAAAGCGTAGCGTTAAGTCTACATTGCTACGGCGTAGTAAACTGGAGCTAGCGTAGTAGCCGTAGCAGCTACGATATACCAACAGTATTTAAATCATTTGAAGCGAAGAGCTAATTAATTAAAGTTTGTTAAGTATAGGTTCCACTGTGTGAGTTAAAGTAGAATTTTTGCTCTCAAGTTCGCTAATTTAGATAATCAGTCAACCGTTTCTAACGAGATTTCTATCCGTTTTAACTTTCAGTAATCTATTTCAGGAAAGATTTGAAACGGATTATTTAAAGCCAGATTTGTTTTCGGATTAAAATTAAATCGAAGGTCAGAAAATGTGGCAGGTTCTGGTTTAATACTGTAATCATTATAGTACTTATTTGAAGGTAGCAAAATACAAAATAATATATTAAGTTCAGTATTTAATTTTCTGAACTATAATAATTTAGAAAAGTTCAGAGAGAAGCTTAGAAAGAGGGTAGAAAGAAAGGAGCAGAGGAGCTGGAGCGGAGGAGGTGTATCTTGGAGCAGGATGTAATAAGCTAATATAAAAGAAAAAATCACTGAGAACACTTAAACTACATACTCGTAGGGTCCGCAAATCTAGTGTCACAAAGGACAACTAGAATTGCCACTACCTGCACATGCATCATCTAAGTTTTGATGATTAGATGGTTACAGAATCTCACTGTTATGCATTGTAAAGGCAACGTTATTTCAGTACATCTAAATCTTTGCTATAGCATTCAAGGCCTGAACAGTAAAACGTCTTACTTTAAAGTTTCCTCATAGTGATTATATCTCAGATAACACCATTTCGAGGCCAATTTTGGCAAGGAACATTTTAACCTATCAAGATCTGAGTGCTAAGAGCGAAGGCCACTTAAAACTTTGCGTCCGCGGATACTCGTTCAAAATGATATTATTAACTATTGTGAGAGGACTCGAGTCTTGAGAAACCACACTGTGTTCAAGTTAGAAATAGCTTAGTATGGCTACAGTTATTTCTGAGAAATAGCAATGAGTAGGTAGCTATGATCACGGAGTGGAACTGGCAGTTTGCCCGTTAACTTACCTAATAATCTTTATAATAATAATCTTTATTTTGATAACACACATAATTTATGTCAAATAAGAGCAGATGGACAATGTAACATGAAATATCTATACGAATAAGATAAAGATCATATCACCCTGTCTGCTAAACTAAGTAATCTCATGTCTTAGGAGATCTGTTTAAGCTTTGAAACAAGTCACAATTTCATTAAATCCAATTGGATGAGCACTAGGTTACTGAGATAGCCGGCCCATTCTGGAAAAATATCACATTGAAAACGTTTGTGCAGTGAGCTGCAGTAAGTGCTCACTTCAAAGTGAAGTGAGCATGGAGCGAGTTGAAATATATATATAAAAAAAAATCTAAAAAGTCGGTGGCAAAAATGAGTTTGGAGGTATGAGGAACGGGGATCCTTCGACCAGACGGGTGTTATGTCTAGCACTTGCCCAACAGTTGATGTTGAGAAATCCATACTAATATTATAAATGTGAAAGTGTGTTTGTTTGTTTGGTTGTCCTTCCTTCGCGCCGTAGCTAAGCAATCAGTCGACCTGATTTTTGGCATACAGTTAGTTGAAAAGATGGAGAGTAACATAGGCTACTTTTGGTCCTAAAAAAACATCAAATTTCCAAGGGAGATTACTGGAATATTTGTATGTGTACACCAAATATCCTAGTAGCTAGTTTATCGGTCAAGTCCGATTGTTAGTTAGTCGAGTTTGATCGACGGCGCGACCGGTAGGGATGAGCGTAATTTAGTATTGTCTATGGTAACGCGCCGCCATTAACACAACGTTTTGCGACCTCGCCGCTAATGGTCCGTTGCTTGAACTCTTGACGAAATCCTCGCATGCGTGGCGTGTTTCGGACGAGTGATTTTCGGGAAAAATACCACCGGCCGCGGTTTTGGATAGTTGTCGCGTTTGTTGCCCGTGTTTTGAAGTATTTACTTGAATTATAAAACGCAACAGCGCCGCCTGTAAATTGAGTTGAATTTGAATCGGAAACGTGGTTTCATTGAACGATTGTTTGTCGGGCGTGATTGACGCTGCTAGAGAACGGTTTCATACGCTGGTGAGCTTTGGTGCCCTATTAAGGGAACTTGGTGTGTCGACTGGTATGGGACAGTCAGTGTATTTGAAGACTTCGGACGTCATTGTAAAGTCGGCGCGCGCGTCGACTTCTCCGAGACTTCACTCCACGACGGAACACACTGGGTCCCAGGTAAGTCCCGTAGATTTACCAGAGTGTGGTCGGAGATTAGTTTACTTGTAGTATAAGCCGACCTTGTTTGTTGGATAAGCCGTGACAAATGCGCGGTAGATGTACGCGCTTTGCTGGGGCGCGTATACATCGTTTGGTAGCAGAGTGCGGTTTCTAATTACTAATTTGATTAATTAGAGTATCATTCCAGTATTTTGGTAGCCTTCAGAGGCTAATTTGCAAAAATTTGTTTTTTTTATTTGTTGTTGTCGGTACTCGTAAAATTATATCTCTGACCACCTCTATCATTGTGTGGATCCGATATTTTACAAAGTAAGAAATGTAAAAACAATTGTAGGTGGATTGTTTTATTTTTGGTTCATTTCTTTCCGTTCAGAGGATCGGAACAGGCAAAGGCATAGTACGCCATAGAGCCTGGTAAATAATTCGTTTGTTATTAAATTATTGACCTACGGTTATCAATAATTACGAGTTATTTTAATGACTAATGTTTTGTTATTGTCGAACTAGTTAACTCGTGTATTTGTACGAACCGAATAGTTCGTGATGGAATGTTTGATTTAGCTCGTAATTCACAGTCGTAATTTTGTTGATTTAACTCGTAATTCACAGTCGTAATTTTGTTGATTTAGCTCGTAATTAACAGTCGTAATTTTGTTCTGTTTGTTGTTGATTTATTACATAATTCACAGTAATAATTTTATTCTGTTTGTTTGTTGATTTATTGTGTAATTGGTAGTAATAATTTTGTTTTGTTAATAAGTTTTGATCTGTGTCGCACTTAAGTTAGGCCGTTTGCACACTGATATTTAGTATGTATACTTTGTAATATTTTTTATTTGTACATGTTAGTGTTTTGTTGTAACGGTTGCCCTTAGCTTTGGTCCCCACACGGTCTCGCGGAATTTGTCGAGTTATTTACGCTTATGTTTTGTTGCTTTCTGCGCGTTCTTTAATTGAATTTAATTTGTTAATTTGAATTAAAGGCTTTTATTTGAAATGGCTCCCAATCCGCTTACTAAGACCAAAGCAGAAGTTCAAGCCGCATTGCGTTGGCTCGCGGGTGCGGCTGCCCTGATTGCTCGGCCGGATCGGGTTCAGGCATTGTTGACCAGTTACGAAGGGTTGCCTGCGCGCATGCAAGGGTTGGAGCGACACGTTGTCGACTTCCATGCCTACGTTTTGGAACACCCTCCAGCGGATGACGCCATAGTGGAGACCTTTGAAAGGGATGTCGACCAGGCGTACGAAGTGGCCAACCAAATTACGGAGTCGGCAGAAGGGCTCCTGGCTGCCCGTAGGGGAAAGCCGACTTGGAGCGGGGAGGTTAAACCGACCCCGCCGGCTTTGTTAGGGAGATTGCCTACATTGGAGATTCCCCACTTTGACGGGGACCTCACGGCTTGGATGGGCTTCAACAACCTGTTTGACAGCTTGGTGGACTCCCGGGAAGATTTGTCCCCCAGCCAGAAACTGGCTTATTTGCGCTCCGCCCTCCACGGAGAAGCCAGTGCAGTGGTCCAGCACCTGATAGTCAGCGATGCTAACTACCAGGTTGCGCGGCAGTTGTTGCTGGACCGCTACCAAAACGTCCGCTTGCTAGCGGACACCCATGTGGCAGCCATTTTGGCCTTACCGAAGGCAACGCGGGTTTCCTCCTTGCGGAAGGATTTGGTCAACCCGCTCTTGACCGCTATCCACTCGTTGCGCCGGCTGGATTTGCCGGTCGACCAGTGGTCTTTTCTGCTTCTGCACATCGTCCTAACGAAATTGCCCGCAGACGTAAAGGGTCGATTTGAGCAAAGGTACGGGGGCAATAGCGCCTCGTATCTCCCCCCCTTCTCGGATTTGCTTCGTTTTTTGGAGGACGAGTGCAGAGTGCTGGACCAGCTGACCGACCCCACACCGGGAACGAGCACAGGTCGTCCGGTGGCGGCGAGGGGACAACCCCGCCGCCCGACCAAACAATACTCAGCTGTCCGAAGGGACTCCCCCCCCGCACCAGGTAAACGGTGCCGGTATTGCCGGGGGGACGGACATGACGTGCGTGTTTGCGAGAAGTTCGAGGGCCTCCGGACTGCCGGACGAAGAGCCCTCGCCAAGCAACGCGCCTGGTGTTACCTGTGCCTGGGGGACCACCTCCAGTCAGCGTGCCGCCAGGCTAAGGTTTGTCCACATTGTGGCGGGAGACATCACGCTCTCCTGTGTTTGAACCGCAATGGTGGCGGGTCCGAAAGGGGCCCAAGTCCCCCGCACACGGGCGGGGGCCCCAAGGGCGGGGGCCCCACGGGCGGGGGCCCCCCGCAGGTTGTAGCGGTGGCCGTCGGGGGCTCGGGGAGGCGGGCGGTACGCTGCTCCCCCCCCTTGATTGATTACCCTCGACTGGAGCGTTATGTTCCACCGTACGCGGCCCACGGTTATTGGCCCACACCCCGGAGTAGTGTTGGAAGGAGTCTCGATGTTGTGGAGTGGGACCCTCTCGCCTACTGTCGGCGATCCCCTCCGATCTTGTCGACTCAGTTCACCCGGGGCCCAGGGGGGCAATCACCCCCCCCGGGTTTTCATTGATGCCACTGTCGGGCGCAACCCCCCCACCGGAGTTTGTGCTGTTGCCAACAGCCTACGTGCGTGTTTGGGGCCCCAAAGGTGATTTTGTCACAGTGCGTGCCCTTTTGGATTCAGGGGCCCAGGGTTGCGTAATCTCTACTTGGCTCGTCCGACAGTTGGACTTAAATATTGTACCGCATAGGGAATCGGTACGGGGCGTTGGAGACCTGCGGATTTCGGATCCGATCGGTCGGGTTTCGTTCTCCTTCTCCCCCCACTCCTCCTCAACGCCGAAAATCGGTACTTCGGCGATTGTTGTTGAAACGGTGGTCGGGCCGCTTCCGCAAGTGCGAGCCCCACACGCCGCCGTTGAATTGTCGGCTGGATTGGCTCTGGCTGACCCTCACTTTCACCGACCTGGCCCGATCCATGTGTTGATCGGTGTGAATGTGCTAGGTCGTTTGCTGCGTGGGAGCGAGCGAGTTTTGCAGGCAGCCGGTTTTGTAGCCATATCCACCTCTTTGTTGTTGGGTCATGTAGTAATGGGATCATTTAGAGACGTCCCAGACCCCCCTTTGGCAGACAGCGACCTCGCTGTTGGTTCTGCTTTGTCGGACATCCTCCAACGCTTTTGGGAGGTTGATTTGGCACCACGTGCCTGGCGATTTGAACCCCGCAGACTGCGCTTCCCGCGGCTGCGAGGCGCCCGAACTTGTGAATCTCCAGCTGTGGTGGGGTCCACCATGGTTGTTACAGCTGGAGGGTTCTTGGCCCCTTACCCCCGCAGTGGTCGGGGCATCCACGCCAGGGGTGCATGTTCACGCCACCGAGACTGTAGCGGCTCCAGATTCGGAGTTTTTGCTTGAGCGCTACAGCTCTTTGGATAATTTGCTCGGCGTCACCGCCTGGATACGGCGTTTCATCCAGAACTGCCGTAGCCCTCGTGGCAAATTTGAGTCTCCGGTCCTCTCACCGCAAGAGCGCAATGACGCTCTGTTATATTGGGTGCGGATAGTTCAAGAGAGTGAATTTGCATCGGAGTTGAAAACCCTCCGCCAACGCACATCCAATCTGAAGGGACCCTTAGGGCGCTTGAATCCCTTCTTGGATGATCAGGGTTTGATGCGTGTCGGAGGTCGGCTTAGAAATGCTAAGCTCCCCTATGGGGCTCGTCATCCATTGTTGCTCCCCAAGAACGGCCTCTTGGTGAAGTTGTTGATCGCAGACCGCCATGTGAAAAATGCACATGCCGGATGCAACGCTCTTACTGCGATCCTCCAACGGGAATTTTGGATTTTGTCTGCGCGGAGAGTGATCCGATATGTTATCTTCCGTTGTCTCCCGTGCTACCGCTTGAAGGCGGACATCGTGCAGCCCCAAATGGGGGATTTGCCTGCCGATCGAGTCACCGAATCGATGCCCTTTGCTGGAGTTGGTACGGATTTTGCGGGACCATTTACTGTAAAAGCTTCGCGTCTCCGTAACGCTAAGACCGAGAAGGCTTACTTGTGCGTTTTTGTGTGTTTAGCTACTAAAGCGGTCCACCTCGAGGTGGTTAGTGCTCTCACAACGGAGGCGTTCGTCGCTGCTCTTGGCAGATTTGTTTCGCGTCGCGGACTGCCGTCCTTAATTCGATCCGACTGTGGGACCAACTTTAAGGGTACCGATCGTTATTTGAAGGAAGTTTTATTATTTATTGGGACAAACCCGCCACACTTTTCCCAACCACTGCAACTCCTGAAAGCCAGAATCAACAGTGGCGACCGCCAGAAAAACGCCGAGCAATGAAGCTCGACGAGTCCCGGAGAAACGATTCAACTGTCTTGGGTCCCGCAACGAAATTAATCAGAAAAGAATAGCGGAGGAGTAAGAAAAAAGATATTTTTTCCACTTCCCTCCATAACAAGCAGGAGACAGAACAGAACTAGGCCAAACGGCACAAAGGGACATTATTGCAACTGGGAGAAGCCCAGATTGCCAAACACCACGGAATAAAATTTGATTAAGTTAATGGGTCCTAAGTAGGTATTAGCTGTTACAGTTGATTCCAATAATAGGTATGGCAAAAGCGCCTGAACGCACGGTAATTGGTTCTAGTTTCTACAAGGTCCGTATAATAAACGACTCCGGATGTAACTTGTACACTATCCAACATAATATTGCGTTCATTCTGCCAAAGAACACACTCCCACAAGATGTGATGTGCGGACTGTTCAAATTCACAGTTCGATGTAGAACACTGACACAAAGGGGAAGGAACAAGTTTAAAAGAATACAGTTTACTTTTAAAGTTGCCATGACCTGTGAGAAATTGGGCAACGCAGTGGTCAACCACCAGCCATGTCTTAGCCAGCCGATCGCCAACGGATGGAAAGAACAGATGGAGGTGCCGGCCCTTGATGGAATTATCCCACCTACTTTGCCATTCGGATAAGAGGTCCTCCCAGACTTCAGTCTGAGGTTTAAATAATCTAGAGATTTTATTAAAGTCGCGTTGTGTAACAAAATTAGTGTCCATGGCCTCCCCCCTCGCGGAGTAGTACATTGAAGCACGTCGCTGTACCTCAAGGTCGACTGGAAGTACACCTGCCAGTACCGGTAAGGCTTCAGTACTGACCGTTCTATACGCTTTGCATAAAAATATCAATGCCAAACGTTGGCTTTGAAGCAGTTTACGTCGTGCCGCCCCTATGCTGGCCCTATCGGCCCAAACAGGTGCACCGTAGCACATACATCCTAAGTAGGTAGCTCCATATATAGTTTTTAAAGTTAGGAATGATAGACCCCAAGTTGCTTTCGATATTCTAGTTAGGGCATAAAAGTTCCTTTTAGCTTTTTCACCAACTATTTTTATATGTTCGATAAATGAAAAATTCCTTTCTAAGATCATACCAAGGTAGCATACGGATTGCTGTTTTTTAATGGGAACGTTGTTAAATTTAATAGTAGGCAATGATTTAAGATTATCTTTTAGTAGAAGTTGATAGGTTTTATGTGGCGCAAATGCTAGGCGGTTACGATCACCCCACTGAGATATTAAATTTAGGCAAGTATTGGCCAAGTTCTCAAGTCCAGCTCGGGTACTTGACTGAATGAGCAGTAGGCCATCGTCCGCGTAACCAGTAAGTGAACAGCCGCAAGGAAGCGGGATCGCGAGGAAGTCATCAAAACCCAAATTCCATAAATAAGGACCGACAACTGAACCCTGAGGACATCCCATGGTTAGTGTTTTAGTACTAGAAAAATGACCGAGCTTAAGTACCGCGTAACCGTTTATAAAGTACGAGTAAACGAGATTATATATGTTTCTATAGCAACCGCGGGTTTTTAATTTTAACAACAGCATAGACCACCAGGCGTTATCAAAAGCCCCAGAAATATCCAGGAAAATCCCAATTACGTACTTGTTTTCAGATTGGTTAACGGCTCTTCTGACAGAAAGCGCCGCGTCGACTGTAGATTTACCTATGGTGAAGTCATATTGATTACTGTGGAATTTTGGAGGAAGTTTGTGAATTTTTAGATAAACATAATGTTGAGATCGGATCCACACTCTCCCGCAGAGGGGTACGATGGCAGTACTCACCGCCGTCCTGCCCCCACTGGGGAGGTATATTTGAAGCTACTGTAAAGGCCGCTAAAACTCACCTTCGTCGCGTTATTGGAGATAGTATCCTAACTTTTGAGGAGCTCGCGACCGTATTTTGTAAGGTTGAGGCGGTCCTCAACTGGCGTCCGTTATGCCCTTTGTCATCCGACGCGAATGATTTGGAGGCCCTCACGCCGGGCCATTTCTTGATAGGTAGACCACTTAACGCCCTGCCTGAATATCCTTATTTGGACATTAACTCCGGACGGCTCTCGCGATTTGAATTGCTTCAACAGCTTACGCAGAGTTTTTGGCGCCGTTGGCATCTGGAGTATTTGCACATTTTACAACAGCGCGTTAAGTGGTCAGACAAGACGAACCCACCAAGAGTCGGAGACCTCGTTTTGTTAAAGGACCCAAACCTGCCACCCCTCCGATGGCGTCGTGGACGCTTTGTTAAATTGTATCCGGGGTCGGATGGTGTTCCCAGGTTTGCCGAGGTCCTGGTGGGGGACTCTGTCTTAAAGCGCGCGATCGCCACACTCTCTCGCCTGCCCTTAGATTGAGTTGTCGGACCGTTTGTTACTGTCCGGGGCGGGGGGATGTTTACGCCAGTTTATCGGCGAGTCCGATTTTTAGTTAGTCGAGTGATAGATAATTAGTATTGTCTATGGCGACGCGCGGCCGCCATTGTTATAGACACAACGTGTTTAGACCCCGCCGCGAAAGGGCCGTTGCTTGAACTCTTGACGAATAATCTCTCGCACGCGTGGCGTGTTTCGGACGAGTGAATTTCGGAAATTATATATACCACCGGCGCGTTTTGTATAGTTTGTCGCGATTGTTGCCCGTGTTTTGAAGTATTTACTTGAACTATAAAACGTAACAGTGCCGTCTGTAAATTTAGTTGAATTTGAATCGGAAACGTGGTTTCATTGGCGATCTTTGTCGGGCGTGATTGACGCTGCTAAATAACTTCTTACGTTGGTGAGCTTTGGTGCCCTAATAAGGGAACTTTGGAGTGTCGACTTATGGGACAGTCAGCGAATTTGAAGACATCGGACGTGATCGTAATCAACGCGCGCGCGTTGATTCTCCGGACTTCGCTTCGTGATCGAGCACACTGAGTCCCAGGTAAGTCCCGTAGATTTCCTAGTGTGTGATCGGAGATTGATTTTACTTGTGGTGTAAGCCGACCTTGTTTGTTGAATAAGCCGTGACAAATGCGCGGTAGATGTACGTGCTTTACTGGGGCGCCTACATATATATATATATACATACAGATGGAGCGAAAGAAGTTTCACTTCAGTCGTGTGGTCATAAGCACACTCGTTTTTTTTTATATGTGGCGTTTGTCGACACCGCTACAATGAGAATACAAAGACACCGATTTCCGAAATCAGTTATTATTCACTATGTAGTGTTTTTTGGAAGACAGTTGTATCTTTTTTATTTTATTTTTTTATTCGTTTACTACAAGCACTTCTCATCCTAAACGCATGCCATTGCGACTAAGCAACTTATAACAATGTCGTATTTAAAAGACAAAACGAAAGGGTTGTTTAGACTAAACATAGCCTAAACAATTGATAAATAATAACTAAGTAATGACTAAAACTAATATGTGTTAGATTAATTTACATCTCTGATTGTGAATACATTTATACGCCATGTTGTTTTTTTAGCGTTATTTACTCGTGTTTGACCGTGATCACGCCTGATGGTGAGCAGTGATGCAATAGTTTATAGTAAATTTGTTTACTAGGACCTATTCACTTTCATTTAAACTGTAGTCAGACGGCAAGGCCGCCCAAAGCAAATTGTCCCAGTCCCTCGATGTACGCCGTATAAAAGGCAATGCGAAACGCTTCGTCCAGATCGTAGCAGTTCTTTTACTTCGTTTCGTCCTTGACAGAACGGTCGTGGTCACTATGACTGAATTTGAGACGTTGATGTAGCTCGCCACACGATCTCTCTCCATCTATCCCTGTTGGACGACAGTATCGTAGCGGTATCAACAACGTAAGGGTGGATACTCGCCATATGATGGGTTGTCCGATGATCGAATGGTGGTAGCGGAATTATGTCATGTGATTCCCGCGCACGCTCTTCAAAATGTTGATGATATTATGGCAGGATATGCAGAAACAAATCAACTGTTACCTTAAGTGCCATATTCTAGCAAATAAATAATCATTTAATTTAGGAAATCAGTGTTTTGACTGATGAAAATTTTATTGTGTTTTGTCAAAACTGATATACCTACGTACGGTATTATAGTGTCTGAAAAAAGTCATAAAATTAAATAAGATACTAGGATGAGACAGTTTTATTTATTTATCATTAATCATTAATTTCAAGTTTTTTTATTGAGGATACTTATTTTTTAATGCAGCTGTCAAAACAATGGTCTTTACAGCTCTTAATTACAGATATTGTAATTCGTATACATTGTTTAAGAGATCTGCTTTATATGTCCCTGAAAGAGGTTTACAAAATTATAAATTAGTTCCCTTTTAAATGTTTTTCTACACTAGGAATTACTCTTGTATCGTGGGTGCGTTTATAAATATTTTAACTCTAACACAAACAGTCAAACCCGGAAAAGCTGTTTGTAGGCTATAGTACAAATAATTGTTCCGTGCGGGAATCGAAATGAGCGAGCAATCAATCGCCCAGTCACTACACCATCCGTATCGTCTACTAAAAATAATAACTTTGAGTTACCATCAACCATACTAATCCTACTCAAAAAGTTCCTCTATTTATATTTAAAACGATAGGCGGGTGTGAATAGGCAACAACGCACCTTAGTTCTACTAAAAAGTTGGAAATATTTTCAAAACAGTCCTGTTATTTCTACAACACTAGAAACTTATTATTATGAAATAGACATTACTTCAACATATTTTAGCAGCTGGTACGTACAAGGCCTGGAAAACATATTCGTGAAACACGCGACGAGTTGAAATATGGGCAGACACGTGCTAATGGAAACGGAGATGGATAAGAACCTTGAAGGACAAAGTTTAATAATACATCACCCAAGCATTCTCTAACATACTTTACTTGACATGGGAATCGGCATCCTGGTTACATAACACGCTTTCATTCCCAATCCGACGGTTTATCAGGAAATTTGTAATCCAATACTTCATTTGTTTGAAAATTCTGTCTGCTAAGTTATGTTAGTAATGCAATGGACAGAGTAGAATATAGTTTATCGGCTTGAGTATTACAGCCAGTAGTGGTAATTAGTTTCCGGTATTATAGTTTCGTGTAGTTACGTACACGAAACTAATACCAGTAACAAAATGTTTAAGCGGTAGCAAATTATTAAACTAGTCTTTTACCAAGTATGCTGGAGTTGGCTTCTGGTCTAACTGGATTCAGCTGAATATCGGTATTTTAAATGATGCGCCTGCCAATCTGACTCCACATCCCAATCGATGGATACTACCTGTACCACTCGGTAAGACTGGTTGTGAGACTTTCGGAATTCTGACTACCCGTAACTTTTTTATCTCAGCTTTAATCCCAGTCGTATCCGAAGCTTTTCAGCTTTGGAGTCTAGGGTCCGCTTTACCTCTCCCAGGTGCATCAACACCGTGTCGCGGCCCGGGAACGGGGGGAGCGACCCGCCTTAGACGAGGTAAGGCGGGTCCGAATGGCGGCTCAGGGGGAGGCCCTGAGTCGCTGGAGCGAGGCACTCCGCACACCAGCTGCTGGCCACCGGACGATTGGAGCGATTCAACCGGTGTTGGAGGGATGGGTTGGGCGCCGGCATGGCAGCCTCACCTTCCGCATGGTGCAGGTACTGTCCGGGCATGGGTGCTTCGGGCATTACCTGCACAGAGCCGCCCGTCGGGAGGAGTCGCCGCGGTGTCACCACTGCGACTCTCTCGACGACACGGCCGAGCACACCCTGGTGGAGTGCCCGGCCTGGCGAAACGAGCGCCGCGACCTCGTTGCGGCGCTCGGAGGCGGACGCCTCTCCCTGGCAACCATGGTGCGAGCCATGGTTGAAAGCGAGAGTGCATGAGAGGCTATCGCCTCCTTCTGCGAGACCGTCCTCTCGCAGAAGGAGGCTGCGGAGAGGGAGCGGGAAGAGGATGCTCTTGCCGCTCCCCTCCGGCGTAGACGGACGGGGCGAAGAAGGCGGGGGATGAACCCCCGTCTCCTTTAGCCCCAGAGTGTGACCAGCGGGTGTGGGTAGCCTCCGCACATGCATTGCACCGGTCACCACGTCTGGGGATTACTCCGGTACCCGGGTAATCCCCCATTGGCGCGCAAACCGGCCTTAACAAGGCCGGTAAGCCCTGAGAGTGGCACGGCAATTAGGCCTTCGGGCCGATCCCGTGTCACTCTCAACGCAGGGCCCGAGGGTAACCGGGTGGTTTTAGAGGGTATTCCCGGCTTCGGCCGGGCGAGTCCCACACACGTCCGCCGCCTAGCTAGCGGCGGGTATGGTGCGTAAAGGCATTTCCACTCGATAAAAATTTAAGAATTTAAAAAATAAAGTATCGTTGAGTTAGTATCCCATAACACAAGTCTCGCACTTACTTTGGGGCTAGCTCAATTTGTGTGATTTGTGAAAAAAAAAAAATAAATAAATAATAATAACAATAAAAAAAGGGTCCGTTTTACCAGTCTAACAGCTCATTTTGGCTAAACTTTGTTGTAGATTATGCCTAATCTCAGCTGTGTAAACCAGGCCTTAGAGCCTACTGGCACGTTTTATTATTTTCATTGTGTTCTATTCTATTTTTATTTTATTTGAAAGCCTTGTTTACCTTAGCGCTTACTTCAATATAAACTTTTCACCGAACAACATCTTTCCTTTAAAATATTTTTTTTACCACGGTGCCACGAACCCCGTCGACCTTTATATCTACAAAACGTTATCAGCACGAAATTGTGGAGTATAAAATCCGTGTGTGAAATATATACAAAAGTGTATTTTTTTTGGAAAATATTGTTTTTTGTATTTTTTGGTGTGCGTAAACATGTCACATGATACTGGTGATAGTAATGTTGTGGCGAAGTCAAGCTCTTCGTCATTACCAACCTTTGGCTTAAGAAACAAGGAGGGTTATCCGACGTGGAAGTTTAAAATGAGAAACTACCTACTCCACGAGGATCTCTGGTTTGCCGTTACTGGATACCCAGAAGGTGACACAACTCCTCAGGCTATAAGGGTAAAGTACGATACAAAAGCTCTTGCTAAGATTTGCCTAACTGTAGATGGTGCAGCTATAACTCACGTTAGAAGTGCAAAGACTGCATCGGAAGCGTGGAAATCATTACAGAAAGCTTTTGAGGATAACGGTATAGGACGAAGAATAGCTCTTGAACGTAAGTTGTACCGCTTAAATCTCGCAGATTATGCAGACATTGAACAGTACATAAATGCAGTTACTTCAACTGCACAGGATCTTGCAGATATTGGGAAGGTGATAGAAGATACGTCGATTGCCGCTATACTTTTAGGTGGACTCACTCCAAAATATGAGCCCCTCATTATGGCGCTTGAAAATTGCAATGTTGATGTAACTACTGACCTGGTAAAAACGAGACTCCTTAATGAAATGTCTAAAAGCGACACATTAACGACGGATTCGGTATTTCAAGCAAAAGTGAAACCTAAATCCAAAAAGAAGAAGGAAGTAGTATGTTATGACTGTAATGTACCCGGACATAAAAGACCAGACTGTCCATTGAAAAAGAAGAAGGAAAAGGGTAATGTTACGAGTACAAATGACTCCTCATTTACTGCTTTGAATACTTCTGGATCTGAAAACAAGGATGTTTGGTATGTAGACTCAGGTGCAACTAAACATATGTCTTCAAGGCGTGATTGGTTTCAACATATAAAGTTGACTGATAGAGGAACCGTAACTGTCGCAAATGGTGAAAAGATCAAATGTTTAGGATTAGGAGATATTTCGATCTCGACACCTAAAAATAAAATAAATACAATTTCTGATGTTGCTTATGTACCAGACTTAAATGCTAATTTGCTATCTGTACAAAAAGCTGTAGATAAGGGTTTTATATGTGTTTTTAATAAAAATGGATGTAACTTTTATAAAAATGATACCTTTTGTGTTACAGGTGATTCGCTTCTTCATGCTTCGCCCTGTGGTGGATTGTATGTACTTAATGGCTCTACAAATGTTTCCAACACTGTGGCTGATAATTATTTAACAAAAGATGAGCACTCTGACTGTCAGGATAGGTATCAAATCTGGCATAAGAGACTTGGACACCTTTGTCGAATAGGCATGAATCGGTTGAAGAATCACCAGGTAGGGGTAGAATTTTCCGTAGTAGATAAATCAAATTGCATCGCTTGTGTAGAAGGCAAACAAGCAAGAAAACCTTTTAAAAGGATAGCTTTTAATAGAGCAACTTCACCTTTAGAGTTGATCCACTGTGATCTGTGTGGACCTATGTCTACAACCTCTTTTCAAGGTAATAAATATATGTTAACTTTAGTTGATGATTATACCCGAAAAGTTTTTGCGTATTTCTTAAGTTCAAAGACCGAAGTAAAAGATAAATTTTGTCATTTTCAAACTTTAGTTGAAAATCAATTAAGTTTTAAAATAAAAAGGATTAGGACTGATGGCGGCACAGAGTTTGTTAATAAAGTTTTTGCTGATTATCTTTCATCAAAAGGTATCGCGCATCAAACAACGACGCCTTACAGCCCTCAACAAAACGGAGTTGCAGAGCGAACCCACCGATCTATAACCGAGAAGGCGAGATCGCTGCTGGCTGAAAGCTCACTACCTAAGGCTTACTGGGAAGACGCATTTCGCGTAGCTGTATACCTAAAAAATAGGTCCCCTCATCGAGCCTTAAGTGGGGATATACCCTATGATAAATGGTGTGGCAGAAGATGTGATCTTAGTCATCTAAGAATTTTTGGATGCAGAGCCCTTGTCCATATACCTTCATGTAATAGAAAAAAGTTGGACATGAAAGCTGAAGAAGCTATTTTTGTGGGTTATTCTGAAGATCCAAATAGTTATATTTTTAGAGATCCTTCTAACCCACGGCGAATCCTAAAATCTAGGGATGTAACCTTTTTTGAAAACTGCTTTACATTTTTGAAACGAAAGCAGAATGAACCTGAGGTACAGTCGGACTCAGTTTTACTTTTTGAAGAAAATGCTGAAAGAGATGAAAATGAAATTGAATTTCACGATTGTGTTGAGAGTATCGGCCCTATAGCTGAAACGTCTTCACCAATAAACACACAGCGTTTTGATGAAGAACCAGCTAGTTTGGAAGAGCAGCCATTTATCCAGGAGCGTCGGTACCCCTCACGAAACAGGAAACCACCAGATTTTCTTACTTATAATGTATTGTCTGATGATTTGGATGAGCCGACGACATACTATGAAGCAGTTCATGCTGACGATGCCGAAAAATGGCAAAATGCTATGCAAGATGAGCACAATTCTCTTATGAAGCTCAAGACCTGGGATCTTGTTGACAGACCAAACAAGAAAGTAATACCATGCAAGTGGGTTTATAAACTGAAAAAGGACGCTAGTGGAAATATACTGAAATACAAGGCTAGACTGGTCGCAAAAGGTTTTAAGCAAGTTAAAGGAGTGGATTACGACGAAACGTTTGCGCCAGTAATTCATCATTCTTCCCTACGTGCCTTATTTGCGTTGGCTGCAGAAATTGGTTTAAAAATAAAACATTTGAACGTAGATACCGCGTTCCTAAATGGAAACTTAGAAGAGGAAGTTTATATGGAACAACCTTTTGGTTTCATAGAAAAGGGTGGCGAAAGTAAGGTTTGCCTATTAAAGAAATCCCTTTACGGCCTAAAACAGGCACCGCGTGCCTGGAATAAAAAGTTAAATGAAACACTTTTAAAAATAGGTTTTGTTCCAACTCCTTCTGAATCTTGCGTATACACTAAACTTTTTGAAAAGGAACTCGTTATTCTTAGTGTCTTTGTCGATGACTTTTTAGTATTTTTTGACTCTGAAATGACATTTGACATTGTCAAAAAGGATTTGTCGAGTAATTTTTCACTAAAAGATTTGGGTTTTTTGAAAAAGTATTTAGGCCTGAATTTTAATATACAGGAAAATGTTATAGAAATTAATCAATCGTCATACATAAGTTCACTACTACAAAAATTTAATATGATAGAGTGTAAGACGGTAAATACTCCACTTGTAAAGAAATCGATGGAAAAGCGTTGTGATGATCAGGTTAGTGAGAATTTTCCATACCAAACTCTTATTGGTTCTCTTATGTATTTGTCTGTAAACACACGACCAGATATCGCGTATACGACGAGCTATCTCAGTCAATTTAATACGTGTTATACTAAAGAGCATTTGAATGCTGCAAAAAGAGTTTTACAATACTTGAAAGGCACTCTCAACTACTCATTGGTTTATAGAAAATATGGAGAACTCTTAAAAGGATTCTGTGATGCTGATTGGGCAAACTGTACGATCGACAGAAGGTCATACACAGGTTATGTTTTTGTACAAGGTGGAGCACCTGTGTCATGGGAGTCGAAAAAACAACCCACGGTAGCGCTCTCCTCTGCAGAGGCCGAATATATGGCGCTTGCGTCCGCTACTAAAGAAGCTTGTTATTTACGCCGTTTTATCCATGAAATAACAGGTAAACTTACGCCAGTTAAGCTGTATTCAGATAGTCAGAGTGCCATAAATCTCGTTCACAATCCTGTACACCACAACAGGACGAAGCACATAGATACGAAACATCATTTTATTCGAGAAAAGGTCTCTTCTAATGTTGTTAAGTTAGAATATCTTTAGAGTTGTGATATGCCTGCAGATGTTCTCACTAAAACACTGGGGCCTATATATAGCACACAAGAAATGTGTAGCTGGTTTAGGTTTAATTTAATTTTTCTGTGCAGATTTTTTTTTTTTGTTTCACAGCTTCGATTATGTGGGGCTGTTGTAGATTATGCCTAATCTCAGCTGTGTAAACCAGGCCTTAGAGCCTACTGGCACGTTTTATTATTTTCATTGTGTTCTATTCTATTTTTATTTTATTTGAAAGCCTTGTTTACCTTAGCGCTTACTTCAATATAAACTTTTCACCGAACAACATCTTTCCTTTAAAATATTTTTTTTACCACGGTGCCACGAACCCCGTCGACCTTTATATCTACAAAAAACTTCGATATTTTCCATGAAGCAACTGCCGTCTGACCTCCACAACCCGAAGGCGATATAGAAGCATTGCAGTTAGACCAATTGTAGGACTGCCATTAGAAGTCCGTATGGCAACCGGGACCAACGGCTTAACGTGCTTTCCGAGGCACGACCAGACCAGTGCAAATATTGATATTAGTGCATACAAATATTTGCACTGCGCGGGGATCGAACCCGCGCCTCCTTGTGCAGCGGCCGCGTTCGCTACCGCTACGCCACGGAGGCTGTCAAAATCTTCAAACGATAGCCAGGACCAACGGCTTTTATTATTTCTTTTGTTTGGGATCAGAAATCATCAAAATACCTCTCCCGCTCAGGGTGGAGCGGAAGGGTGTGTCAGACTTTTACAGACTAAAACCCACCCGTGTTTCTTCACTTGCCTGTACGACGGCCAGGTCCACGGTTTCTTTTTAGGGTTCCGTAGCCAAATGGCAAAAAACGGAACCCTTATAGATTCGTCATGTCTGTCTGTCCGTCCGTATGTTACAGCCATTTTTTTCCGAAACTATAAGAGCTATATTGTTGAAACTTGGTAGGTAGATGTATTCTGTGAACCGCATTAAGGTTTTGATGCAAAAAAAAAAAAAATAATAAATATTGGGGGCT
Source organism: Sesamia inferens (assembly GCA_037179545.1). NCBI lineage: Eukaryota > Metazoa > Arthropoda > Insecta > Lepidoptera > Noctuidae > Sesamia > Sesamia inferens. Next base: position 6,752,178 of record CM073929.1, on the reverse strand, counting down.
CCCCATACTTAGAACTGAAACTCAAAAATTTTTTTTTCATCACACACATACGTGTGGTGTATCTATGGATAGGGCTTGAAAAATGGCATAGAGGTTTCGAAAACGTTTTTTTCTAAACCGAATAGTTTGCGTGACAGACGCTTCCAAAGTGGAAAAAAGTTGCCCCCCCCCCTCCCCCTCTAACTTCGAAAATAAGAAAATCAAAAATCAAAAAAAAAAAAAACAAATGATGTACATTACTATAAAAACTACCAACGAAAATTGTTTTGAACGAGATCTAGTGAGTAGTTTTTTTTTTAATATGTCGTAAATCGTACAAACCGCTTATTACGAGTACCGCGTAATCTTTCATACAAATAACTTGAATCCTTTAATTTCATAAATCAATGGTACGGACCCCTTTGTGCGCGAGTGCCACACGCATTTGGCCGGTTTTTTAACCATCCCGAAACTCTGACCCAGGAGGCAGCGGTCCCGTCACGATGTGCTGACATCTCTTTGAGGCGCGCGTGAAACACAACGCGGCGTACCAACGGCTTAACGCGCTTTCCAAGGCACGGAGTGGTCTCCGTATCGGTCACCCATCCACCCACCAATCGCAGTAAACGTAGCTTGACCTGATCGATTGATTTGTGGGGCTTTGTGGGCACGGACTCAACCATCACCACGGACGATTTATTTAACTTAAAGGTCAAGCGGTTGAGTAATCAGTACACGGCTAATTTGAGCAATAAGCTGCGAAAAAATTGCTTTTTACGTCGAACGTTGCTACGGCGTAGTAACAACAAAAACAAACAAATATAAAATGAAATAGGTATAAATTAATCTGTATTACCGAAATATAAGGTACCTACTCCAAATTATTCTGATTGTGGGAGAGTTCTCAAAGGAAAGATAAATGGCCAATATTGTAACAATTCTCGGTAGTTGTTTAAATTAAAGCTTCTATAATAAATTGTTATATCTTTAAAATTTATAAAAATGTAAACTGATTTGTAACAATATGAAATTATATTTTTTGTTAGAATTAATGTGAATTAAATGAGGCATGGTTAAGTATAGTAAGTCATCATCAAACTTTTTATCGTCCCACTGCTGGGCACAGGCTTCCTCTCATACAGAGAAGGATCGAGCGTTATCATCGCGCTTGCTCAATGCGGGTTGGCGATTTCAGACGTAAAGTCTAGGTTTCTTCAAGGTGTTTCCTTCACCTTTTAATCAGTCATTGGTGGTCAAGACATACTTAGAAAGTACATATACATAACTTGTAAAAAAAAAAACTAAAAAATAACTTGTAAAAAGTTACATTGGTATTTGCCTGACCTGAAATTAAACCAGCATACTCATACTTGAGAGGCTGGGGTTTGAGGCTTGGGCTGGAGCTGCGTCCGATTTCTATACTTAAATTGATTGTTCTTTGATTTTTCCTCTTGTAGTTTTAATTCGTAATTGTTTGTTTTTTCTTACTCAAAGCCAGTACACACTATGTAGCCGGGCATATTCTACGTTACGGAGTTGCATCGCTGACAGGGGTATTCGGCGCTGGTGCAGCTACACAGGAGCTAAACTTAGCATTCGGGAACACTGTTGGAGCTGCTGAGCCTTGGACAAAACTGTCTTTGCATTGTGTAGATTCAATTTCTTAGTATTGTATAATTGCATGGCACACGTGTGAGCACAATGTACTTGCTGTAAAGCATCTATTTGTTGGGTTAGTCTTTTTTGTTGTTTTTTTTTTTTTGTGTGTTTTTCCATAATGGACGCTCTTAGCGTACAATATATTTCTGCATCGTTCTCACACGATTGATTTCAAAATGAACGATGTAATCAAATATTTGTATCAATAGCTTGATAATTTAAAAGAGTGTCCATGGAGTTTCTTGGCCATTCTTCTTCATAGGTACCTACTCTTTGGAATGGGCGACTTGCTTCACCTTACTGACTGACCGACCTTCTGACAATTCAAAAGTGCCTGTAACTGGTTTATTTGAAATAAATGCTTTGATTTGATTTGATACTCGTATAACCTCTGGGCCACCACGACTTTTAACGAGAAACTGACCACCAACTTGGGTAACCATCTTTTCACACCAAGACCCTCCGTACCAGGGACAGCGCGTAAAGCCCTAGCTGTCCTGGATTCATAGGTCTTTGGCAGTCATTATGGGTCATCAGAAGCCCGAAAGTCTGAGGACCAAGAAGTATCGTATTACCCAGAAACAGAATTGTGAAGGTCAAATAGGTAGTCGCTCCATGTAAAATACTGGTATTCTGCAGCTGAATCCGGTTAGACTAGAGCTGGGAGAAGGCTAAACAGATTGATAGGTATATTGAATTTAAATTACACTAACATCACTACATAATACAAAGCAAAGTCGCTTTCTCTGCCCCTATATCATTATGTATGCTTGAATCATTAAAACCACGCAACGGATTTTGATGCAGATTTTTTAATAGGTAGAGTGATTGAAAAGGAAGGTCTATATGTATAACAACATCCATTAAATAGTGTATAAATACTTTTATTTTTGAGTTTTCCAATGTGATGTTGTAAATAATTACATTTTTTTCGCTTACATTGCAAACGCCAGCTGAGCTTTACGAGATTGATCAAAACAATGTACTAAGTATTGTAGACATTGAAAAGGTCTACAAAAACTCCGTGATGGTATATATCTATCCACAATAACATTTTTTTGTCACTTAGGTACCTTTTACGACAAGTAATGGCTAATTTTCGAAGCGATCCTATCAAATCCCGGCCTAATTTAAAGGCGCTGAGTACTCTCCTGCCTGTCGACTCTGTTTGCGGACGAATTGATATATATCTGGTGTTCTGTGAGAGAACTAATACACTTTATCGTCAACGATTGCATCACTACTTACCAGCTTAGGCGGGATCCCGACCAAGCACTAGTTTATAACATAAAAAAGAAAGTAAGCAAGGGAGTCCACCTTTCCATATTAGTTTTAAGTTGTATTATAATATTCTCAACGTAATTATTGCATCTGTATTGATTAATGTAAATGGTGTTTTATCATTTTAATGAACAGTGAGTAAATAAATAAATAAATGTTCATAAAGTCGTAAACCCTTTCCAGCATCTCTCCATCGGACGAACGACATCAAAACTTCAAGCAAGTGTATGAAATTTTCTACACTTGCTTGACAAAACAGAATTTGTAAAGGAGAAGAAAGCAAATGTTAAATATGGAGTGACTGTGGAGTACTACAGATATATTTGGGCCGGTGCAGCGAAAAGCCACCTGGCACCTGACTACTTTAGACTCAGTAAAGAGGCGTGAAGAGAGGCTAATAATGCCTCTGATTTGGTTAACAACAGCCTCGAAAGCCTGGAACACAAGCGTAGGATAGATAGGCTTTCGGTGTTCTATGGGTTGCATTTTGGAGAGTGTGCGAGAGAATTATATGACAAAATTCCGCTATCACCATTCCATCATCAGACGATCCGTCGTACGGCGAGTATCCACCCTTACTTTATTGACACCACTACAATCTGGACAAAGCCTTTCGCCACGTCTTTTATACCGCATATATCGAGGAACTGGAACAATTTTCCTGCGGCGGTCTTCCCGTCTGATAACAATTTAATCGTCTTCAAGGCTAGAGTGAATAAGCTCTTAATAAACTAGTTCGCCTTACCATAAATGATTGCATCATTGCTTCTGCACCATCAGGCGGGAATGCGGTCAAGCACTCATTTATAACCTATAAAAGAAAACCCTCAAAAACATACAGAGAATATAAAATATCATTATAATAATTGTCCCCGAAATATCTTAACAAATTATCGTAGTTCATATACAAACCCGCCAAACGTAGACATGAAAGAAACCTCGACTTACATTACAAAACTTGTCTTAAATGCTAATAAAAGACATCGTAGCCTGCTCGCTGGAACATTCCAGAATGAATATTTCATGATGGGTCTATTGACGGCCAGGGGTGAAGACCTCCCGCCCCGCCCGCTTTCTAACCTCACTTCCCTAGTCAGATGGAGCTTGTATACCATCGTATAGGTCTACAAATATTGGCCGTGATACAGGAGCAGTGACGCAGATGTTGTGCGTTTATTTTCTCATTAATTTTTCATCTTTGTGTTCGGTTTCGTTTGTGTTAACTACAGTTTGACAGGACGTTGCGATTCTTTTTGCTTTTCTTTTTATTTGATCACGGAAACGAAATTTCCGAGTGATTAAAACACTGTGCTGAAACTGTGTGACAATGGAGAGTATATGGCAGTGTTTTGTTTGCTTGCACTAGATGTGTTTTGTTAAATCAAACCTACCTAACAACGAAATTAATCTTTCTGCGTTGTATGTAATATTTGACATTGTTCTACGGATTATACAATACTCGTATAATATTAATGGAAAAAAAAGTTTCTTGTTCTTTTATTTTAGTTAAAATAGAGCGGGAAAGGTCATTTGACGATCTCCCATCAGAAAAAAAAGCGCTCTGAAAGCATGTTGAGTCGTTGATCGTATAGGGAAATACAGTAAAAAAAATCAAGATTTATTCTCATAATAACACAGGTAGATAGTGTTGTACGTATAAAAGTTCAGTGAAATTCACCCTTAGTCATTTGAATCAGTACCTTTTTATTTTATTTTTCTCGGGGTGGAAAATCCTCATGTACATCCGCCGCTGTGGGTTGGGCAGCGGGGTCTGTTAGACACTTACTGACTCAAAACCACCGCGGAGTTCCAACTCACCCCTACGCCAGAGGTTGCGAGAACGAACACTGCTTCCGCAACCCCCGATTGGTGCCGGCCCTATTGGGCCTCCTCGATTTGATATAGTACCTTTTTTTTTGTTTTTCTTGACGCTGTGGAAATGCCTTTACGCACCATATCCCGAAGGGAGTGTGTGGGACTCACCCAGCCGAAGCCGGGAATACCCACTAAAACCAAACAGCGGCACACCGACATCGCCTTAGTGGCGGGGTCATGGGAAATAGCAGAACCTGCACTACCAATCCCCCGCCGGCGATTCCCGCCAAAAGGCGGGCCCACAGTGGGCCCTCCATAGGGAGGGGCCCGGCTGGGTACGTCTTCTTGTGCGAGAAGACGCAGCAGCCAAGGGTTTTTTAGCGAGGTGTCCTTCCTCTTAGCCCCACTCGTTTGCCCGAAAGCAAACGGGGCCCCGAGCTCCTCTCAGTGAGGAGACCGGGTTGCCCGACGGTGACCCGGAGTTCGGGTCACGTCAGCCACCAGGAGTGGTGGCCGACCCGCCGCACGTGCGACCGCCGAAGCGGTCCCCACTTCTGGTTTTGGTCCGCGCCGGTAAACCGGTAACCCCCATATCAGGGGGCCGTTCCCCTATCCGCCACCTGGGGACGCGTCCGATGGCAGGCCAGAAACTGCACACGGATTTGATATAGTACCTAGTCTAAGTAGCATGCTCTGTTATGTGCATAGTGCATTTAAATATAGTCTGTTTAATCGTCATACTGCGACCGTCCAACTTGCACTGGGCCAGCGTGGTAGATAAAGGCCCACTCCCTCATCGAAAGAAGGCCTGAGTCCCAATAGTGGGAAGGCTGATTATATATGTTAAGTATTGCGACAACCAACTTCGATAACTACTAAACATTAGTAAAAGACAAAAGTATTTTAAAAATTGAGCGGCGGAAGCATGACGCAGTTTGAAACAGCCTACACGCAAGCGCGTACCAAGTCTTTTGTTCCAAGGGAATGAAGCGGCAACATCTTTGCCAGGGTTCATTCACCCAAGCTCATAAATTAATAATAATTAATTTAAAAAAATTGTATAGTAGTCATTGGATAGAATGATAATAGATAAAGTGGGCTGTAGTTGTAAGGCGATTGAAATTCCTCTACTCATTTTAATGTTTCTCAGTGGTAGGCCATAACATCGGCCGCCGGCAGAAGTTACCACCCACCAGACAAAGCCTTGCCACCAAGCGATTTGTCGTGTTCCGGCATGATGGCTGGTGAAGTCGTACGGTAGACGGGTCTGAGCAGTTGTGTTGCGATGTCTGCTCGTGAGTTTGTTCGTTGAGGGTATCCAGATCAATCTCCCTGTAGCGCAACATCGTTGGTCGTGTTGTTGGGTTTAACATTGCATCACCTCACTCAACTGCCGTCTTCCTTCCTATTTGCTCAGTTTTTCTGAGTGAATAGGCTCTTAACAAACTAGCGCGCTTTACCATCAACGATCGCATCACTGCTTACCATCAGGCAGGATTGCGGTCAAGCGCTAGTTTATAATTATTAAAAAAAAAATGTTCATGAATAGTTTTGAATGTTTATATGTTTACTTTAATACTTTCTATTTCAATTATTGATATCTCGTTACTGAAGACCGTTACTGGACTTCTTCATGTGGACCATTTGCATTCATCGACTCTTATCCACCTGCTGAAATTTTCTATAGGACGTAACTTCATTTGTGTCTCGTTTTAAGCCGGCGCCAGACACAGACAAATATTAGTACAAATCTTTGTAGAAAAATTTGCGCGTGTGTAGCAGGCTACGCAAATATTTGGACACAGACACCTTTAATCGGTTTGATGTGCGCTCGAAACCGACAACGAATGGCAAAATATAAATGTTTTAACAAAGCTTTGAACAAATAATCAAATACCCGTACTCTACATGTGTCCAAACAAGTGTTAAAATAAGTGATCAAATATTTGAACTACGTCTGGCGCCGGCTTATATCATAGTGAACATAATAGAGCCGACATATGTATCTAACATTATTTTTTCCTTATACGCAACCTGAAAATAGTTTGTTCAGAATAAGCAACTAAATAGATCTAATCATTTTTGTACCATGTTATATTTTTTCGCAAATACATTTAGAATTTTTTGTAGTGTGGCTATCAAGCGCACAACAACACAGTTGACGGTAGATCATAGTACTAGGTGCGTGCGCATAGCTGGACAGGCCTTCCCGTGTCACTGTAGCCGCGAGCGGGACAGCGGTGCGTTGGCCATTGTAGGTAATTAGTAAATAAAACACCCACTTTAATATTTTTGTCAACGCGAGTGTCGTGGAGGTGCACAAATTACGACTGACGGTAGGTCTCGGAATATTTTCTTTCATTTTCGGAACTGTTCGGTGGTAGGCCATAACATCGGCCGCCGGCAGAAGTTACTACCCACCAGACAAAGCCTTGCCGCCAAGCGATTTGTCGTGTTCCGGCATGATGTCTGGTGAAGCCGTACGGAGGACGGGTCTGAGCAGTTGTGTTGCGATGTGTGCCGGGTACGATGCCCCAAATGTTGTTGCCTTGGGGGTTTGGTCGTAGAGGGTCTTCAGATCAATCTCCCTTTGGCGCAGCATCGTTGGTCGTGTTATTGGGTTTAACATTGCATCACCTCGCTCAACTGCCGTCTTCCTTCCTATACGCTCAGTTTTTCTGAGTGAATAGGCTCTTAATAAACTAGCGCGCATTACCATCAACGATTGCATCACTGTTTACCATCAGGCGGGATTGCGGTCAAGCGCTAGTTTATAATTATTAAAAAAAAAAAACCATTATGAGACGTTGGTCAATGCGCTGGCGCGGTGGTACGTAGGTATGCGTATACCTACATTGGACAACTATAAACGACCCGCTGCATACTACGAGTGTCACCCGGTGGTGCTCGTGAGTTGAGTTTTTTTATATAATTTTGTGGTGGATTGTGAATGTTCGTGTGATTCGTATGAGTGATGTATGTATGTCTGTGTGCTAAACAATACAAAAATAAGTAAAATATAAGTGTATTTGTGTAGGATTTTAACAAAAACCCTGTTGTTCCTTTCAGGGACATATAATTTTACCTACAAGCACATCATTAATGAAGTCATAATTAGAAAACAGTAATAATTGTCTAGTCGAGGGGTCACAATCAAATACCTATTAAAACCGACAAATTGGATGTTTTTTTTTTAGAATATCTGATTTTGTAATTTAAATAAATTGGCGGGAACGTTCTACTTATGTCTAGTTTCTTCATGCAGAATTGCTGAGCTAAGAAATCAGTTACAGATTATAAATATTAATAATTAAACATTTATTTTAATTATTTTTGTTGAACAATTTTTATAAATTACTTACTTGCTTTATTACGTCCGTATGCCGATTCTTAAAACGTAGGTTGAAGGAACAACAGGTTTTTTGTTACATATTGTATATGTCGGAGATCGTCGGTATAATTTTAATACAAGTTGCTGATTTGATTTACGTAGTAGAGGGGCAAACGCTTGTGACGTTATTTTGTGATGGCGGCACATGGACAGAGTCGCTTTGGAAAGTGGGGTTCGTCGAACGGTCACTTTGCATCGAGACGCGGACCAAGGCACTTCTCCGAACCGAAACTATCGGTTTGCCTATTCAAATTGTTATTATGAAGATTGGAGGGTATATCTACACGTCGTGCCTTAATTCAAAACTCACCTACGAAATGGAACCTGTACCACCACACCAAGATGCTGTCGACCCTACCGCTCTGCCGTCTCTGTCTCCAACATACATACAGTATGTTAAGAAAACCCTGTCCGACCCAAAAGGGTAATAAAGGTTAGGTAAACACATGACCAAATATAATATAAAATTTTACGTAATCATCATAGTACCAATACAAATGAATTTTGAAATAATCTTTTTTTCCCGCGAATTAATTCCAGTTTCCCCGAAATTTGGTAATTTTTAAAAAGTGACAACACCGGTATTATTATGAGCGAATAGCGATGCGACCACGTGTCGCGTGCCCTGCCGCCCGACCCCCGCGGGCTGCAGGCGAAGGGTGGATAACGCACATTTATTAAGTTACCTCTTTTTGCGAAATAATATTTATTTTTTTTTTAGGGGGATTTTTTTTTTTAGGTTTAGCCCGGTTTTGTATGCATTAGTAGAATCAGTTATCGATACCTAACAACACCTTCACGGGTCGGACAGGGTTTTCTTAACATACTGCATAAGTCAATTAATAAATATAATAAGTTTTTATTATCAAATACATATTTTTTTTTGGGACAACCAGGTACGATAACAAGCTCATAACTTTGTGGTTTTTCTCGGTACATTTTTGAAATTTTGTACATAGATTCTTTACTTAAAAATACTGGACACGTATTTTAGGTTTTGTTAAACAAAATATAACGTTGTATAAAAGTAAATCTATTTATATATCGATAGTATTCTCAGCAAAGGTACATTACTATACGATGTAGATATGCACAATGGATTAGACGCTGTACCTATATTAGCTCACCGTACATTCTCCACATTTATGTATTCTCTGATCCACTTACTCTGAGGTACAGTCGTAAATACAAGTTGTTTACATCATTTGTCAATTTGTACCATTATCTATAACAAGTTCAGTGTGCAGGTAATACGATACTATATAGTAAATGACAGTACTAACATTAGTTGTGCAAACTATTTCGTGTCAGGGGCGCATTTGAGAAGCTACAAATTAAGATTATTGATATAACAAACTTTTAGCACTGAAAATATTGTAAAGTTTTTTTATATATTATTATTAGTGATTACAATTATTATATTAACAAGTGCTTGATCGCAACCCCGCTAGTTAGTAAGCAGTGATGCAATCGTTGATGGTAAAGCGCGCTAGTTTATTAAGGGCCTATTCACTCTAGCATTGAATACACCTAAGTTGTAGTCCGATAGAAACAGCGTCGCTGACAAATTGTTCCAGTCCCTCGATGCAGTATAAAAGAAGAGGTGAAGAGAATGAAAACGGCAACCTCACGTTGACGTTTTCATTCCTATTTCCTTCGCTCAGATCGTAGAGGTACTTCTTTTCAAAATTTTCAGCGCTTAAATTGTGGTTTTTCAATAATCTGTTGTTTAAATGGATATAGTCAACTTTAACGTATTTTTGTATTTTTTAAGTGCAAGTATCTGTCGCTAGTTTAATAACTGATAGAAAACCACGGTCAGTTGAAGTGGATTCAATTTTAAATGGGTTTCTTTATTTAACTAATAAAATATTTTGTTATTTTTCAAGGACTTCTCCCGCGTCAAAGGATTTTAATGATTTCCTCGTTTTAGGCAGAGGATAGGACTGAAGTAATATTTATGTTCTGTCCTTTTCTTAATGAAATAGAAAGAAAAAGATGCATTATATAATTATGTGGTTTAGTTTGTGTAAAATAAAATCGGTGCCGTTGTGAGAATGTTACTAGCTGGTAACTTAGTGTTATTAACATAGTTTTTTTTTTTTTTGGTAAAATGTAACTAATTGCACTAATTCGTCTGAAATCGCCAACCCGCATTGATCAAGCGTGGTGATTACGCTCAATCCTTCTCTGTATGAGAGGAGACCTGTGCCCAGCAGTGGGACGATAAAAAAGGTTGATGATGATGATGATGATGTATTAGATAGATATACCCAATTACCCACCCTAATCCGACCCTGGCTCTTTAAGTGTAAGTCCAGCATGGGTGTACACTAGCTGTCTAGAAAACTATTTACAAGTCTTATTTTGTATGACGACATCACATTGCAACCCATTTATTATTTTTCCACCATTTTTGGGGCCAGCTTCACTCTTAACAAAGCGTAGCTCAATATCAATAGTTTTGATGAAGCGAACTTCCTCATCGTTATTTTTTTTTTATAAACTAGTGCTTGACTTCAATTCCGACTGTTGGTAAGCAGTGATGCAATCGTTGATTATCATCAACCTTTTTATCATCCCGCTGCTGGGCACAGGTCTCTTCTTTTACAGAGAAGCGAACTGCCTATCTGTCTAGTAACATTCGGAACTATCAGCTTAACATAATTTAATTTATAATGTCTTCTGTATGTAAAGACAGTCAACATTTACGGATATAATAAAGTCGCTTTAAAAAGTGTTTAGCCATACAGCTGCTTTTGTGCTAATAGGGTTATTATATGATCTTTCCCGTAACTCGGACACTAACCCACACGTTGAACAAGAGTTTAAGTTATTGTGGTAACACGTTGATTGGCAAAGTTTGACCGTTTCGGGTAGCTTGACCTGCTCGGTTATTGTGACGTGTTGAAACCATCGCTCATCCAGTGTTAGATAAAGATGGAGCTATCTTTCCTCGATGGTAGGCCACATCGGCTGCCGGCAGAAGTTACCACCCACCAGACAAAGTCTTGCCGTCAAGTGATTCGTCGTGTTCCCGCATGATGTCTCGTGAAGCCGTACGGAGGACGGGTCTGAGCAGTTGTGTTGCGATGTGTGCCGGGTACGATGCACCAAGTGTTGTTGTGTCGGGAGTTTGGTCGTGGTGGGTCTCCACATCAATCTCCCTCTGGCGCGGCATCGTTCGTCGTGTTGTTGGGTTTAACATTGCACTACCTCGCTCAACTGCCGTCTTCCTTCCTATTCACTAAGTTTTTTAAGTGAATGGGTTTAAAAACTAGCGCGCTTTATCATCAACAATTGCATCACTGCTTATCATCAGGCGGGATTGCAGTCAAGCGCTAGTTTATAATTATTAAAAAAAAAAAGCTATACAAAATGAATAGCACTATCCCTTTTTCACGACATGTTATAGTACACCCTTCTGTCGTTTGTACTATAGTCGATTGCATATCGTTGGTAAAATTTTGACATTGGGCTGACTGGATTCCGCGTCCGAATTGCATAACATGCTATCACTCAGAACCCAAATAATTTTGAAGTATGTAGGTAATCCATTACTTCATAATCTTTTTAGGCTATAGAGGTCCACTCCTGGATAAAAGTCTCCCACAAGGCTTTCATTGCATTGATTGGTTGCCATAATCCCTATGCTTGGCAGGCGGGTTGGGAATCGCACTATTTTGATATTCTACAGGAGAAGCGCTGCTGCCCGCTTCCCTAGTATGAATTCTCTTAGTGGCCCCTTACAACACCCACGGCAGGATATGGCTTGGTACTATTCTAAGGCCAGTACCACACGGGTTACTTCATGTATGTATTTGAAACATTTTGACGACACGGTTGAAGCAGTGGTGGAAGCGATTTACTGCTGCGCTGCGTGTGCAAATCCGATTCCCACATGGAACAGTACGAATATATTTATACGACCTACAGGTCATTGTTGCTGGTCTGGCGTGTAAGCGTAAATGTTTGTAATCGCATCTGCGATGTAGCAGAAAACACTAATGTTTGGCAGCGAATATTTAAAAAGTTACCACCCACCAGACAAAGTCTTGCCATCAAGCGTTTCGTCCAGTTTCGGCGTGATGTCTGGCGAAGTCGTACGGTTGTGTTGCGATGTCTGCTCGTGAGTTTGGTCGTAGAGTGTTTTCAGATCAATCTCCCTCTGGCGCAGCATCGTTGGTATTTGTAACATATTTAGGTGATGCTATATTACCTCGCTCAACTGCCGTTTTCATTCCTATTCCCTCTTTATTTATTATTATTTCCTTATTTTTGAGTGTTTAGAGTTTGATTGCATCTCTGCTTACCATCAGGCGGGATTGCGGTCAAGCCGTAGATTATAATTATTAAAATAAACAATGTTTCTGAACTGCCAAATTGAATTCTCTTCCTATTCTCAGTGTGTTACAAAATTACTCAACTGGCGTCGTACAGAAATTCAATAGAAAACGCAACTGGTTTGGTCCCACTAATGTATCTTATTTGGTTTGTTCAGCAGCTTCTATTGTATAATAGATTGTATATTGTATTATAGGTATCGGTCCCGCTTTTTTCAAAGAAGCGAATCTGAAAAAGGTATGTGTATTGTGCTGCGAAAATTCTGTGACATTCTTAGTAAGACAAGATTATTTTTTTCGTAAATCGTTGAAAATGTAAGTTATAAATACGTATTCAAGGTTTTGTGCTGTGAACAGCTAGAGTCTATTAATATCTTGATCAGATATCTTTTCATTGTTTGAGGGGCTCATGGTCGCGGGCTTGCGGACGGCGAGCAGTAAGGGCAGCTCGTCGCCCGATAAGGACCAGGCCCGAGTCGAAGGCGCGTTTTGTTTCACGCGCGCCTCAAAGAGATGTCAGCACATCGTGACAGGGTTCACGAAGATCGATGCCTCCTGGGTCAGGGTTGCAGGTTGGTTAAAAAAGAAACCGTGACCATGGTGCACAGGCAAGTGAAGAAACACGGGGAGGTTTTAGTCAGGAAAAGTCTGACACGCCCTTCCGCTTCGCCCAGAGCAGGAGAGGTCATTTGATGATTTCCCATCCAGAACAAAAACCGGCCAAGTGCGTGTCGTACAAAGGGTTCCGTACCATCTATTAAAGGATTTAAGTTATTTCTATGAAAGATTACGCGGTAATAAGCGGTTTACGATTTATGAGGTATTAAAAAAAAACTACGTACTAGATCTCGTTCAAAACAATTTTCGTTGGTACTTTTTATAGTAATGTCATCAATCATATGTTTTTTTAGATTTTTCATTTTTTTATTTTAGAAGTTAGAGGGGGAGGACCAACTTTTTTCCACTGTGGAAGCGTCTGTCATGCAAACTATTCGGTTTAGAAAAAAAAAAATTTAGAAACCTCAATATCATTTTTAAAGACCTTTTCATAGATACCCCACACGTATGAGTTTGATGAAAAAAAAAATGAGTTTCAGGTCTAATTGGGGAGCCCCCAATATTTATTATATTTTTTTTTTATTTTTGCATTAAAATCATAATTCGGTTCACAGAATACATCTACCTACCAAGTTTCAACAGTATAACTCTTATAGTTTCGGACGGACAGAAGGACCGACAGACCTGATGAATCTATAAGGGTTCCGTTTTTTGCCATTTGGCTACGGAACCCTAAAAAAGGGGCTCATGGTTATAACAGCTTGCCACAGTTGATCTGTAGATGAATGGTTATATTATACACTGAAACCCCTCCTTGCCTCGGAAAGCAAATTAAGCCGTTAGTAGAGGATATCATTCAAAGACTTTTGACAGTCATTAAAGGTCTTCAGAACTCCGAAAGTTTGACCGTATTACCCAGTAACTGCGTTGTGGAGGTCAGATAGGGAGTCTCTCTATGTAAATTTGCTCACTCAAATGTCTTGCTGATGGTGGCGCGTATTGTTGGGTCATTTGGTTCCCTTCAAAATGATTGAGCTATGTGGGACTGTGAGATTGCTCATCTCTTAGTTGCCAGTGGGCTTAATTCAATTTGTATCTTTTAATTAATTTTTGTAGTTATACATTGTGCTCACATGATAGAAGCAACAGAATAATGTAACGAAGAAATGTAACCCATACTATGATTTTAAAAGAGTGTCCATAGAGTTTCTTGCACGTTCTTCTCCATAGAGATCTACGCTTTGGAACGTGCAATTTAGCTTCACTTTTCTTAGACTGACCGACTTTGACTATTCAAAAGCACCAACGGATGGTTAATTTGAAATAAACAATTTTGATTTTGATTTTAAAATTCTGATATTCAGTTGCATCCGGGTAGACTGAAAGCCAACCATAACATAAATGGGAATAGATTAGGCAGAAATCGCAATCCCGCCTGTCGGCAAACAGTGATGCAATCGTTGATAGTAAAGCGCGCTAATTTATTAAGAGCATGTTCACTCTAGCCTTGAAGATACTTACATTGTAGTCCGATGGAAACATCGCCGCTGGAAAAAAATTCCAGTCCCTCGATGTACACGGTATAAACGAAGAGGCGAAACGCTTCGTTCGGATCGTTGTGGTGTCAACAACGTAAGGGTTGAAACTCGCCATATGACGGGTCGTCTGATGATGGAACGGTGATTCGACGTATACCTATTTAACAAATTACCAATAACAGACTATTTAAAATTAAATTGTATAACTGGCTAAATGAAAACGTTTTTTATACTGTTAAGGAATTTTTGGACCATAAACTGTAACATTTTATCATAATTTTGCATGCTTAATTTTTAAGCAAAACATGAGCTCATTTCATATTTAAACAGCGTTGTATACTATGTTCTTCGCAAATAAATATTATTATTATTTTTAAATAGCGGAATTTTGTCATATAATTCTCGCGCACACTCACCAAAATGCAACCCATAGAACACCGAAAGCCTGGCTATCCTACGCTTGTGTTCCAGGCTTTCGAAGCTGTTGTTAACCAAATCAGAGGCAATATTAGCCTCTCCACTCGCCTCTTTACTGAGTCTAAAGTAGCCAGGTACCAGGGGGATGAAACGTTTGATGATGGAACGACGACGGGGGAATTATATCATGCGATTCCCTCGCACACTCTCCAAAATGCATCCTATAGAATCCTTTCTCTCGCTTGTCAGACTTTAGCTTGAGTTCGTGGCAGTGGGCGAGTGCTACAGAGTGACATGGAGCATCTCTTGAACGTTGTTCATCATATGGATACTATGTGCTCAGAAACTTTCGCGATCCGTACTGAATCTGTCCAATATTCCAAACAACCTTGAGCCTCGATATTTAAGCGATAAAGTTGAAAATCTAATAAGGAAATTTGACAGATTGTAGCAGATCGATGTACCGTCGTCTGCACCTATATAGTTTGTGAGTATTTGATGTGAGTCATTTGTTCATGAAAATATAATTTGATTTGATCGGTAAACAGGTTTTCTCTTGCGCAATAACCAACACTGCCCACAGAATATCCGCAGTCCGCGTCCCTACTCTGTTATATTAATACAAAGTGCCAATTTACAATAGAAGCACCTGTGTCTGGTCCTTATTAATTAGGCGTAATGATAGACGTACGGGAAGACGTAGCGTAGGGAAGCCCCTAACAAAGTGGACCGATGGCCTAGTAAAGGTCGCTGGAAACCGATGGATGCGGAGAGCATAAGACCGGTCATTGTGCAAAAGGCTTGTTGGAGGCTTTTTTCCAGCAGTGGACCTCTATAGACTGAGAAGAAGAAGTATGATATTTCAATGTTAAACAATCAAACCGAAGACTAAATAGCAACATCAACTAATGATATTAACATGTAGCTGGTAACATTCTCCCTGCTACTCAGCTTGTAAGATTTCCTTGTTCACCAACTAATTATAATTCCAGTGCATCTTTCTCTTTCTATTTCGTTAAGAAAGGGACAGAAGATAAGTATTAGTTTAGTCCTGTCAAATTTAAACATTGGCGCCTGCTTTTAGGGTTCCGTAGCCAATGGCAAAAAACGGAACCCTTATAGATTCGTCATGTCTGTCTGTACGTCTGTCCGTCCGTATGTCACAGCCATTTTTTTTCGAAACTATAAGAGCTATACTGTTGAGATGTAGGTTGGGTGTAGGTAGATGTATTCTGTGAACCGCATTAAGATTTAGATGCAAAAATATAATAATAATAATAATTTTGGGGGCTCCCCATACTTAGAACTGAAACTCAATTTTTTTTTCATCAAACACATACGTGTTGGGTATCTATGGATAGGTCTTTAAAAATGATATCGTGGTTTGTAAAATATTTTTTTTCTAAACCGAATAGTTTGCGTGACAACCGCTTCAAAAATGGAAAAATGTTGGTCTCCCCACCCTCTAACTTCTAAAATAAAAAAAATGAAAAATCTAAAAACAATATATGATTTACAGTAAGGGGTCAAAAGTGGAGTATCACTTTTGACACTTATTGTTATTGCAATAAATTTCAAAAGTGGTAATGCACTTTTGACCCTTACTCTAAATTACTATAAAAACTACCAACGAAAATGATTTTGAACGAGATCTAGTACGTAGTTTTTTTAATACCTTGTAAATCGTAAACCGCTTATTGCCGCATAATCTTTCATACAGATAACTTAAATCCTTTAATTTCATAAATCCATGGCAATTAGCCGGTTTTGTTATTATTATTATTATTGTTTATGTACACTGTTGCTTCTCCAATGTACTTTTGACAGTGGCAGAATAGTTGACAACACATTCACTTGTCATAAATAAAACTCGAAAAGAATAGATATTGGCGCTGATGCTCTTTTTCACAAACTTAACTAATTTCAAGTTCAATGCATTATTTCCTTTCTATTTCATTAAGAAAAGGATAGAAAATAACATTTTAGTTTTCATCTGTAGTTTAGAACTGTTTAAAACATTTCCACTAAAAATAGACCAGGCGCTGACTAATTTGAGATGCGCTGAACTTAATTAAAGACAGGATAGAATATTAGTGTAGTCCTATCAAAACAGTGAGCATCTGACGTAAATTAACTTTGTTCCAATGTTTAATCACGCCTAAAATATTTAGGAAATAATTTGACACGACTAACCTAAATAGGTTAGTAGTGTACCTACGTAATGTAATTTAACTTTTTTATTTTTTTTGTTGGGATGGGAAATCATCAAATGACTTCTCCCGCTCTGGGCAGAGCGGAAGGGTGTGTCAGACTTATACTAACTAAAACCCACCCGTGTTTCTTCACTTGCCAGTGCGACGGCCAGGGCCGCGGTTTCTTGTTTAACTAACCCGCAACCCTGACCCAGGAGGCATTGGTCTTCGTGGACCCCGTCACGATGTGCTGAAATCTCTTTGAGGCGCGAGTGAGACACGACGCGCCGTCGACTCGGGCCTGGTGCTTACCGGGCGGCGAGCTGCCCACTGCTCACCGCCCGCAGGCCCGCGCCTACGGTGGCTGGGAGTTAGGTGTCGTCTCCCGACCAGGGCGTCTACAGCGGTTGCCAGCATCACTGCTACGCAGAAGTAGGTGACGGCCTGCCATGCACTCTCGCTCCGGACCATGGCCTGAACCAGGGTCGGACGCGAGAGATCACCGCCGATCGCCACTACGAGGACACGGCGGTGCTCTACCCAAGCCGGGCAGACCTCCACCGTATGCTCCGCCGTGTCCTCAGGGCGATCCACACAATGGTGACATCCTGGCGTTTCCTCCCGCCTAATACGGAACAGGAACCTCCCGAAACAATCGTGTCCGGTGAGGACCTGCGTCAGGCGGAAGGTGATGGCGCCATGGCGCCTCTCTAGCCACTCCTCAAAGAGGGGACGACGAGAGCCCGACGCCCTTTATACCTGGGGCTTTTATTTAGGTAATAAGTTTTTACTTATTTACATTTCCATTTCAATGATATATTTTTTTTATTTGCTTTGCTGGTATTTTGGCGTGGTAGCTGGCATATGGTAAATAATTTCATTGTTGTTGCATTTTCTTGTGTTCATACTATACATAGAATTGTATAAAGTCATGTGTTTTTTAAATGAACAGACAGCTGCGCTGCTGGGGAGTTTGTTGCGCTTCTTCTTTCCAGCGAATGCACTAGGAAGTGTCGATGGGTGGGCGTTTTGGAGGACTGTCTTATGTATATTGAAGTTCAATAAGTGCTGATTATCAGCCTAACTTGAATAAATGACTTTTTATTTTGATTAAAAGACATCTTCTGTCCTTTTCTTAACGAAAGATAAAGATGGACTGTAATTTAATTGAGTTTGTGAATAACGGAATCTCGGCCAATATCGATATATTTTATTTAAACTTAAACCTTCAATAGCCCTGCGGCTATCGCGAACTCAAATTGGCTCGACCAACTATTCTCAAGCTCATTCCTAAAGCAGGCACGTTTAGCTTAGTTCGAGGGTTAAAAGCAACATTTATAAGAAAACTGAAGAACTTACTTCTTGTTTGTATTTTTTCTTCCATCTTAGCACTCTACAAAGAAGAAACTATGGCTGGACTGTTAATTAGTTCTGTAATAGTAAATTAAATGGAGAACCTTGTTACTTACTACAGATTTTTGTAGTAAGTACACAATAGTATAAAATCAAACTCATACAGATTTTAGGCCCTCAAATTAAAATATAATAAAAATGAGTAATAACTCAGATAGAGATAGGTTACCGAGTTTAAATAGTGATGAAGAGTCAATTGTGCTTGAGCAACAAGTTTTAAAGGAGGTGGTATGCAGTAATAAAGAAGACAAAATGCAGAGCGAGATAGAAATTCAATCCGATATTAATGAATATTCCTTTATACCAATAGCCAAGAAGAGAATGAGGGAAGATTGCGAAGAAAATATAGATGATGATGAATTTATAACAGTGAGAAGAAACCCAAAGCGGCTAAATCGTAGGTAATTATGAGGTTTATATTTCCTCTAAGGAATGCCTACCAAAACAAATTGATCTTGCCAAGCTCTTAAGATCCGAAAATATTCTGGGTATTACCAAAATTAATTATAAAAACTCGTTTAAAGTACGTATACAAATTGAAAGCCGGTAACATGCTGAGAAACTGTTGTCTTGCGAAGAAATGAAGGAATTGGGTTGGTTGGGGGCTGGGTTAGATTAACTTCTTGAGCAAATTGCTCAAGAAGTTAATCTATCATATGGAGTCGTCAAGAATATCGAATTGGAGGTGGATGAAACAGAATTGACAGAAATATTACACTGTGAATATGATATTGTTTCCGTGAAGCATTTGAAACGATTCACGGAAGAAGGAAAATGTAGATAGTGAAACAGTTCGCATTTGTTTAAAAGGCCCTACGGTACCCCGACGGTTGAGGTATACGGCTGCAAGTTTAAGGTGGAGTAATACACATTTCCAGTAACACAATGTTCAAACTGCTGGCGTTGTGGTCATTTACTACGTCAGTAACCTAGAAAAAGGCCAATATGTCCAAAGTGTGGTGGATTTCATGCGAACTGTGAAACAATACAATATCGATGTATCAATTGTAATGGTACACACATGCTCTTCAATAACAGTTGTATCATTTTCCTGAAAGGAAAAGAAATACGTCTAATTATGTCGGCTATGAATTCAACTTATAAAAGAGCACTTGATATTTACCTTAAAGAGAGAGAAACTGAAAAGAATATGACTTTACACTATAGGAATGAAAATGATGAACGCGAAATACAGTCAATTATAAGTTATGATAATAACACCCCAAATGATTGTCGACAAACCCCTTCCTTTAGAGACATTTTAGTATGAGAAACCCAAAAACCAAAGGCACTAGTCTATGAAAAGAAAAAGACTGCCCAAGTAAATATGACATCAATTAGAAAGAAGACAAAAGGAAAAAGTGAGCATGAGCACAGCGAAAGTATGATTATTGGGGAACAGGATATTGAAGAGGAACCTGTAGGAAGTCAGAATGATGAGGAGCAGAAACAGAATGATAGAGAGTCTTATCGGAAGAAAAACAGACATTAAAATTATTTGTTTTGGTAGTTAATGAAATGGACTAAAGACATCATCCTTTCAAGGAAACAGTTAGATGAGAAGATCACTGAAATATTGAAATTAGTTTTTGAAATTCTAAAACACTTTTTAGTAGAAACAATGAAAGGTGGAGAATGGTTAAATAAGTTATTCAATGGATAGTCCCCAGCACGAGTCAACTTTAAACATACTGCGAAAATTAGTAGAATTTGAATGCCTACTACCTACTTCAAGAAAATGCCCACGTTGCTATTGTTAGTGATACATGGATTGAGCCGGAATCTCACAGCCACATTATTGGTTATTATAATATATTTAGAAGAGACAGGTGCGACTTATACGGTGGTGTAGCAATTATCACTCATCATTCGATAAAGACACAAGTATCTTGTTTCATACTGAATGAATGCAGATATTTTACTTAACAAAGCAGTTTATAAGATTTTGAAGTCGGAATAGTGTAAACCTTGTATTATTAGGTCATGACGGGGCTGGCATGGTCGTTTTGTGATCAAAAGCCCCTAAATTTCTAGTAAATATATATAAAAAAAAAGTATTAAGTAAGACCGCGGGACACCGCTGGTTGCGAGAGGCGCAGGACCGGTCGTCATGGAGATCCTTAGGGGAGGCCTATGTCTAGCAGCGGACGTCTTTCGGCTGAAATGATAAAGGGATAGGGCGAATCAGTCCAAAGACAACCAAACCAACAATAACGTTCAATTAACGCTTCAACTTCATTTTTTTTTTTATTGCCATTAAAATAAAGTTGATATTTGAACTTTGAAATATCGACAGTATGGAACATAATTAAAATTTAAATAACTGTTCTTTAATACGTAGGAGTTAAAGTAATTTTTCAATCAAATTTTATTTGTTAACAGTTTTGGCAAACGAGTTTGTTTGTCTTACTGAACATTGGTTAAAAGCCCATCAGTTCATGTTCAGCTTTAATAACCATCAGATTGCTAGCTCATTCAGCAGAGTGAATATGATAATGGGTGGCTCCCTAATAATTGTTCGTAACAATATCAAATTTAAAGAACGGGCTGATATTGTAAGCCTCTCTGTTGAGCGAGTTATTGAAATTGCTTGCATCGAGCTTGAGCAGTTCATTGTAATAAGTGTCTACAGGCCCTCATGTGCTTCCTATGATATTTAATATATATGTCGGAGATCGTCGATATAATTTTAATAGAAGTTGCTAATTTGATTTACGTAGTAGAGGGGCGAACGCTTGTGACGTCATTTTGTGATGGCGTCACATGGACAGAGTCGCTTTGGAAAGTGGGGTTCGTCGAACGGTGACTTTGCATCGAGACGCGGACCAAGGCACATCTCCGAACCGAAACTGTCGGTTTGCCTATTCAAATTGTTATTATGAAGATTGGAGGGTATATCTACACGTCGTGCTTCAATTAAAAACTCACCTACGAAATGGAACCTGTACCACCACACGAAGATGCTGTCGACCCTACCGCTCTGCCGTCGCTGTCTCCGACATCAGAAGTGGGATAAAGAACTACACTGCTCACAATCTCGTTATAAATCAAGGAACAGAATAACGTGAGGCTGGAAGTGAACGTGAAGTTACGAGGTGCGCTCAATTGCTGGCGCAAAGATCACTCCGCGTGATAGTGCGCTGCAGGAGTGTGCTGCAGGAGTCCGCTGCAGGCGTGCACATGTGGCTGGACGCGGCGCTGTCGCGACAGTGCTGGCTGATGCTTGGCGCGCGACAGTGCTGGCTGTTGCTTGGCGCGCGACAGTGCTGGCTGATGCTTGGCGCGCGACAGTGCTGGCTGATGCTTGGCACGCGACAGTGCTGGCTGATGTTTGGCGCGCGACAGTGCTGGCTGATCCATGGCACGCGACAGTGCTGGCTGTAATTTGGTGCGCGACAGTGTTTGCTGATGCTTGGCGCGCAACAGTGCTGGCTGTTGCTTGGCGAGCGAGGAGCGCTTACGGAACATACAAGGTGTGCTTGCGGAGCGCGCAAGGTGCGCTTGCAGAGCGCGCCAGGTGCGCTTGCGGAGCGCGCCAGGTGGGCTTGCGGAGCGCGCAAGGTGCGCTTGCGTAGCGCGCTTCTAGCTGCTTGGTGAATCGCATCAATAGCGTGTGGCGCTGCTGGAGTTGCTTGCGGCGCAGCCGGAGCTGCGTGCGCTTTGCGGAACGCCCAAGGTTTCAAGACTTTAGCCTCTACTCTGCAGGCGATGAGAAGACATCAGGACAGCATCTATGTACTCTGCAGGCGATGAGAAGACATCAGGACAGCATCTACTCTGCAGGCGATGAGAAGGTTTCAAAATGCCTAAAACGTTGGTGGTAACGTAATGGGGTTTTATGAGAGCTCCGAGATGTCTGGTGTGCAACGGTTGATAACTGCCAAGTGGCAGGTGTTTGTGGGAAATTGCCATAATCTGGTGAGTCGTACTATTTTTATTTTGATTCCGTGGCCGAATGTTCTCTTGTCAAGGAATCTGTAATTTCATTGGTGTATGTATACACGCGCCAGTAAATATACAGTGTACAAGGTTGTGCCAGTGTGTTGTGTACTGAACCAATTTCTTTGCGACATGATAATAAGAGTTATTTGCAAATTTTATTTTTTGTACTACCCGTATTCTTTGTTATAATGGGCTGAGAAATTTTAAATCAGGGTTTTAAAATTATGATGTCTGGTTTGTCTTGAATTCAAAACTAAAGTTCACTGTGGCCTATAGTTACGAGCTCACTTGAGCTTCTGATAGTATGTGTGGCTAGACTGTTAAATCTTCTCAAGAGAACAAGCGGTAACGAACATAGAAATGAGTGCTATTTACGAAGAATCTAAATTTGATAGAAGTGTGCTAAAGTAATGAAATTTAATAATGGTGAGTTGTTTGATTACGATAATGGTGATCGTTACCTATTGAAATCGTTGATTGGAAACAGAACTTATAAGTACCCCACGATCGCATAAGTACGAAAGATTTTTCCAAGTAATGTCTGCTGAGTTAGATTTTCATAATGTAGAAGATGGTGAGGAGGGTGCCTCCGCCAGCAAAATGGAACGCGTATCATGGCTATGTAGTCGCGCTGCACGCACTAGTCTGTAGTCGTAACTGCAACCCAGTGAGGGGTTGTTCAGAGCGCGATGGGCAACTAGTGGTGTGGCGGAGACACTAGTAGGTATGGTCGCACTGCATGCACTAGTCTGTAGTCGTAACTGCAACCCAGTGAGGGGTTGTTCAGGGG
Source organism: Sesamia inferens (assembly GCA_037179545.1). Taxonomy (NCBI): domain Eukaryota; kingdom Metazoa; phylum Arthropoda; class Insecta; order Lepidoptera; family Noctuidae; genus Sesamia; species Sesamia inferens. Next base: position 6,728,860 of record CM073929.1, on the reverse strand, counting down.
GCGATGGGCAGCTAGTGGTGTGGTGGGGACCTAGTTAGATATGGTCGCACTGCATGCACTAGTCTGCTGTCGTGACTGAAACTCAGTGAGGAGTTGGTCAGGGCACGATGGGCAGATGGTGGTGTGGTGGGGACCAGGGTCTCGGAGGAGACTATTAGATGTACGGTCATGTGTTGACCTGGGAGTCGTGGACTCTAGAGTTGGTCGTATCACAAGAGGTGATGACGATATGGGTGTCAACTATGAGTTGTCACTAGCTACTGTGGTAGCGAACCATGGTGTGTTTTCTTATTGAAGATTATGGTTTTGATTTGATAATTATGAGGCTTGGAGGAACCTTTTGTTTTCTTTTTGAAAGTTGATAATTATGAGGCTTGAAGGAAGCTTTTAAGTTGTTAAAACAATTAAGTTTGTTTGGTTTTCTAATAGTCATTATAACTAAACGTGACGTGTGACGGTCAGGTTGGCCGAGTTCTCAAAAATGTTTCAAAGTCTGTTTTCTGTGCTTTTTTTTAAAATTTGTTACAGACATACACGAGGACGTGCAAAGAGAAATATCGAAGTTTGGCTTGGTGAATCGGATCCCGGACTCCGGGGCTGAGAGAGCGTCGGATGCGACTGGGATTGGCGCTGGGATGATGATGATGATGATGCACGAGGACGTGCAAATCGTCAGGCTGGCCGTGTCGGAGATCGTCGATATAATTTTAATAGAAGTTGCTAATTTGATTTACGTAGTAGAGGGGCGAACGCTTGTGACGTCATTTTGTGATGGCGTCACATGGACAGAGTCGCTTTGGAAAGTGGGGTTCGTCGAACGGTGACTTTGCATCGAGACGCGGACCAAGGCACATCTCCGAACCGAAACTGTCGGTTTGCCTATTCAAATTGTTATTATGAAGATTGGAGGGTATATCTACACGTCGTGCTTCAATTAAAAACTCACCTACGAAATGGAACCTGTACCACCACACGAAGATGCTGTCGACCCTACCGCTCTGCCGTCGCTGTCTCCGACATATATATATATATTTTACTAATTATAAACAGTACCGGGCGACCGAGCTTTGCTCGGCAACTTTTTTTTTTTTTGTTAGGTACATCGTGTGTCTCTATATTTTCAAAACAAAAAATACAACGAGCGAATTTTTTAAATAATATTTTTTGACTAATGTTTTTCGATCATACCGACATAATAATAAAAAATATTATTAACTGTTATTTAAACTAGTAGGTATGGTCGCACTGCATGCACTAGTCTGTAGTCGTAACTGCAACCCAGTGAGGGGTTGTTCAGGGGGCGATGGGCAGCTAGTGGTGTGGTGGGGACCTAGTTAGATATGGTCGCACTGCATGCACTAGTCTGCTGTCGTGACTGAAACTCAGTGAGGAGTTGGTCAGGGCACGATGGGCAGATGGTGGTGTGGTGGGGACCAGGGTCTCGGAGGAGACTATTAGATGTACGGTCATGTGTTGACCTGGGAGTCGTGGACTCTAGAGTTGGTCGTATCACAAGAGGTGATGACGATATGGGTGTCAACTATGAGTTGTCACTAGCTACTGTGGTAGCGAACCATGGTGTGTTTTCTTATTGAAGATTATGGTTTTGATTTGATAATTATGAGGCTTGGAGGAACCTTTTGTTTTCTTTTTGAAAGTTGATAATTATGAGGCTTGAAGGAAGCTTTTAAGTTGTTAAAACAATTAAGTTTGTTTGGTTTTCTAATAGTCATTATAACTAAACGTGACGTGTGACGGTCAGGTTGGCCGAGTTCTCAAAAATGTTTCAAAGTCTGTTTTCTGTGCTTTTTTTTAAAATTTGTTACAGACATACACGAGGACGTGCAAAGAGAAATATCGAAGTTTGGCTTGGTGAATCGGATCCCGGACTCCGGGGCTGAGAGAGCGTCGGATGCGACTGGGATTGGCGCTGGGATGATGATGATGATGATGCACGAGGACGTGCAAATCGTCAGGCTGGCCGTGTCGGAGATCGTCGATATAATTTTAATAGAAGTTGCTAATTTGATTTACGTAGTAGAGGGGCGAACGCTTGTGACGTCATTTTGTGATGGCGTCACATGGACAGAGTCGCTTTGGAAAGTGGGGTTCGTCGAACGGTGACTTTGCATCGAGACGCGGACCAAGGCACATCTCCGAACCGAAACTGTCGGTTTGCCTATTCAAATTGTTATTATGAAGATTGGAGGGTATATCTACACGTCGTGCTTCAATTAAAAACTCACCTACGAAATGGAACCTGTACCACCACACGAAGATGCTGTCGACCCTACCGCTCTGCCGTCGCTGTCTCCGACATATATATATATATTTTACTAATTATAAACAGTACCGGGCGACCGAGCTTTGCTCGGCAACTTTTTTTTTTTTTGTTAGGTACATCGTGTGTCTCTATATTTTCAAAACAAAAAATACAACGAGCGAATTTTTTAAATAATATTTTTTGACTAATGTTTTTCGATCATACCGACATAATAATAAAAAATATTATTAACTGTTATTTAAATATAAAATTGCGAGTGGAATTTAGTTTAACATTTTATTATAAATAAGTACTTATAGTTTAACAATCAGTTACATCAGTTATATATTATCATCAATACATAGTTTAAGGTCTTAACCTAATACTTCCTTTCATGTGACCAGCGCGTGCGGGTAGCTCCCGCACGTGCATTGCACAACGGTCACCACGTCTGGGGATTATTCCGTTACCGGGTAATCCCCCTTTGGCGCGGAAACAGGCCCTACAGGGGAGGGCCGGCAAGCCCTGAGAGTGGCACGGAGTACTTGGCCTTCGGGTCGGCCCCGTGACACTCTCAACACAGGGCCCGACGGTAACCGGGTGGTTTTAGTGGGTATTCCCGGCTTCGGCCGGGCGAGTCCCACACACGCTCGTCACCTAGCTAGCGACGGGTATGGTGCGTAAAGGCATTTCCACTCGTTAAAAAAAAAAAAATAAAAAAAAAAAAAATACTTCCTTTCATAGTATATTGCGAGTATGTCGAGGGTTTTCATTAATAATAATCATGCCGGGTACGATGCGCCAAATATTGTTGTGTTGGGAGTTTTGTCGTGGAGGTTCTCCAGATCAATCTCCCTTTGGCGCAGCATTGTTGGTCGTGTTGTTGGGTTTAACATTGCATCACCTCGCTCAACTGCCGTCTTCCTTCCTATTCGCTCAGTTTTTCGGAGTAAATAGGCTCCTAATAACCTAGCGCACTTTACCATCAACGATCGCATCACTGCTTACCATCAGGCGGGATTGCGGTCAAGCGCTAGTTTATAATTATTAAAAAAAAAAAAACATTTTACGTTCTGATGCACGCTGCCGCATGTCTTGCAGACATCGCTCCCGTTGTTTATTATTTTCGGCGGCCACACGTTGTGCTGCACGCTCTCGTGAAACATCTAAATCATAAGACCTTTCTGTTCTTAAAATGTTAGTCAAGTTTTGCAAGCATCTTACTTTAGCAGCACGTGTGGGATGAGCGGAAACCTGATGATTTTCATCAAGTTCTTCTTCAAGTGGGTCCTCACTGTGCGAAGTCTGACAAACACGTGTGGGACGAGCGAAAATCAGATTGTTTTCATGGAGGTTTTCTTCTGCTTTTTGAGATGAGTCACGGCTTCGTGGAGTTTAATTGTTCGTAAGCGATTTTTTTAATATTCTTTTTGGCATTTTCGTGTAAAAAAAGACACATGATATTTTAAAAGCAATTTTCTGGGTCTAACCTCAAACCAAACATTGGCTTCGTGTACCATGAATGTAAACGTCATCTATATCAAATCAAAGTACTATATTAATTATTAGTTTAATTTTATTTTATTTTATTGTATATTTATAATAGTTTATAAATAATTTAAATGTATTTTGTGTATGTGTTTTTATGAAAACCATGGACAATTATCTGATGTAAATAAATTAATAATAATAACTATAACAAAAAAAAAAGATGCCGAGCAAAGCTCGGTCGCCCAGGTACTTCATCATTATTAAATCATATTATATGGATGAATTTTATATTGCCTACTTTGAGGAGGTGCAAGGTATCATAATGTTAGCAATAATTATAATATTTCAGATCGTGTTGTGGCAAGTCTGAAATGTTGACACTGTTAAGAAATTCTGTTATAAATTCGACTGCTCCTTCAGGCTGATCTTTAAAATGAATGAGTTTCATTGTTTCGACTTCTCCTACACTTTGTGCGACCTGGTACCTTGCATCTCCACAAATTAGGCAAAACAAAATTTCTTCCATTGATTTAATAAACGAAAAAGAAAATTCGTTGACGCCGTTTCCAATTATATAAAAAAAAAAAAAAAAAAATAAATTTAATAAATTAAATTAAATTTTTATTAAATAAAAAAAAGCATTAGACAACGCCAAAATTCTTTTTTTTTAAACTTCAAAAAAAAAGGAAAAAACACTATATCGTCAGGGATTTGAACCCGAAGTCTAGGAGCTCCGAATCAGAGGCTGAAGCCCCTCAGCTATTCGTATCATTAAGGACAGTGGCGAAATTTAGCTTCTTATGAGAAGTTTAGCAATTGTTCAGTGCCTCAAAACGTGGAAAAAAGACATTTTCTGAAAATTAAACCTAGCTAGATCGACTTATCGTCCCCGAAGCTTCCTGCACACAAAATTTCATGAAAATCGTAGGAGCCGTTTCCGAGATTCCAATTATATATATATATACAAGAATTGCTCGTTTAAAGGTATAAGATTAAATAATTATATGGAGGAAGTTTTATTAAAGACTTGTCACAGTTAAAAAACAGTTGTTGTCTGTGGAGACTTTAACATTAATGTTCTAGAGAAATCAGCTACAGTTAATAAATTTATGTCATTATTCAAGTCTTATAATTTGTACGCAAGATTCTTTGAGCCGACTAGAATAACTGCCACAAGTGTCACCTGTTTAGACAACATCTTTACTAACGTAAGACCTTCTGACCATTTAATTATAAATGAGTTAGACTCTGATCACTGTGGCCAGTTAGTTACTTTTCCTCAGAAAAGTGAAGTCAGAGCTCAAAGAAAACTTGTGAGTTTTGTTCCTGTAAATGAAATCGTTTAGGACAATTTAAAAATAATTTAATTGAAAAGCTACCGGGCTTGCCTCATCACACCAACCCGGATCATGCGTATAGTGTACTATTTAATCTGATTAATTGTGAATTTATGAAAGTTTTCAAAAAAAAAAAAACATTGCCTGTTAGCGACCGCCTTATATTTAGTGACTGGGCAACCCCAGGTATTTATAAAAGAAAAAAAATGTATGAATTGTATCAGGAAAAAAACATAACCATGATGAAACTGTTCAAGAATTTGTTAAATGTTATTCAAAAACTTTTAAAAGAGCCTGTTTCTCAGCAAAAGCCATACACATTAAAAATAAAATAAAATCTTCTGGAAATAAAATCAAAACAACTGATTGATCTGGAGACCCTCCACGACCAAACTTTGTGTGACCAAATGTTGTGTTGAGAGTTTGGTCGTGGAGGGTCTTCAGATCAATCTCCCTTTGGCGCAGCATCGTTGGTCGTGTTGTTGGGTTTAACATTGCATCACCTCGCTCAACTGCCGCTTTCCTTCCTATTCGCTCAGTTTTTCTGAGTGAATAGGCTCTTAATAAACTAGCGCGCTTTACCATCAACGATCGCATCACTGCTTACCATCAGGCGGAATTGCGGTCAAGCGTTAGTTTATAATTATTTAAAAAAAAAACTCCCGACACAACAACATTTGAGGCATCGTACCCGGTACGCTTCACAACACAACTACTCAGACCCGTCTTCCGTAAAGCTTCACCAAACATCATGCTAGAACACGACGAATCGCTTGGCGGCAAGACTTTGTCTGGTGAGTGGTAACTTCTTCCGGCAGCAGATGTTATGGCCTACCACCGAGAAAATTTAGGTACTAATTTATTAAAGTCTCTCGTTTCAAAAAACTTATTTGAAGAAAAAAAAAATACTTTCTGCGTAGGCTTTGGTTAACATGGTTTTTTGGCATCAAGTTTGTTATCATCTAGAATACTACAATTTTCTTGTGGCGCGTGAAATTGAACCTAAAGCCGCCATTTTGTTTTGTCAATATAATTTTTGTAACACAAATGCTTACTAACAACCACCCTTCCCCTTCCCCTCGATGTCATTTAGGCTCCACAATTTGTAGTACGCTAGCTATATGCTCTACAGTGCCCAGACAATCAAAATGGTTACTATGAAAACTCACGCGATGGTAGCAGTAACATCACTCGAGACTATAACTCTCGGGAAATGCGTATTCCTGTGAAAATGGTCAATGTTTTTTTGTAAAAAGTCGTTTCCCCCCACTAGTATTACTTCTGTATCGTGGATGTGTTAACAAACATTTAAACTCACATACAAAAACAGTCAGATCCGGAAGGACTGTAGGTTTAAATATTCTGTGAGGGAATCGAAATCGCAACACTCAGCGCAGTAGTCCCTCACTCAGCCACTCTATCAAAAGTGTTGTGTTTTTATTTAAAACTAACTACAAAAAGGTGTATATTCCATCATCGGACGACCCGTCGTACGGCGAGTTTCCACCCTTACGTTGTTGACACCACTGCGATCCGGACGAAGCGTTTTGCTTCCTCTTTTATACCGCGTACATCAAGGGACTGGAACAATTTTCCCGCGACGGTGTTTCCGTCACACTACAATTTGAGTGTCTTCAAGGCTAGAGTGAATAGGCTCTTAATAAACTAGCGCGCTTTACCATCAACGATCGCAGCACTGCTTAAAAAAAAAAAGGTGTACGAGTACCTATATCTAATAAAATAATTTTGTATGCTTCCATAATACCTACAAAAACCTACTGGAAAAGAAACTTTCGAAATTTTTTTTAAGCTTTGTCGTAGAGAAAATATAATTATAATAGAAAATATACTCAATAATTTATTGCATTCCAATATAGAATCAATTAGGGGCCCTGTCGGGCACAGCAAAGTATATTATTTATTTTTATAGGAGAGAGGATGAAGGCGCTCTTGTTAAGGAAAATTTATATGTAATATTAAAATGGTATCATTAAAGAACAGTTTTTTGTTTAATGTTTATATGGTATTTATCTAGACTAATATTGATGACGTCCTCCGTGGCGCAGCGGTCAACACGCCTGCCTGCGACTTGGAGGCCCCGGGTTCGATCCCCGGCCAGGTCATGATGGAAAAACGATCTTTTCCTGATTGGCCTGGGTCTTGGATGTTTATCTATATATGTATCTATTATAAATATAGTATCGTTGAGTTAGTATCCCATAACATAAGTCTCGAACTTACTTTGGGGCTAGCTCAATCTGTGTGATTTGTCAAAAAAAAAAAATATTATAAAGAGGAAAACTTTGTTTGTTTGGTTGTAATGAATAGGCTCAAAAACTATTGAACCATTTTCAAAAATTCTTTCACTATTCGAAAACTACATTATCCACGAGTAACATAGGCAAAATTTTATTTTGAAAAAAAAAAAAAGATTTTTGCTGCACGGCCCGTTGCGAGAGTTTATATCTATGCGGTTGTACGTGAAGTCTAATATGTAATTTCTGTTCGATTTTTTTTAGATTTCATTCTTAAAACCAGGTCATCGGTCCACCTTGTTGAGGGCGTCCCTACGTTGCGTCTTACAGTACGTGGCCGCCACTACAGAAACTTACTACCCTATCGGCCATCGGTTCTACTAGCAATGTGACCTGCCGAAAGCGGGAAGCCAATGGATGCGGGCAGCACAAGACCGGTCATCATGGCAAGTCTTGAGGGAGGCCTTTGTCCAGTGGACATCTATAGGCTGAAGAAGAAGAAGAATTTCTTAAAAGTACACTCTTTCTTCTCAGAAGTTCTTCTCAGAGCTAATCAACAGTTCTTTTATCAAAGCGAAACAACAGTTCTTTTCAGGGCTAAATAATAGTCCTTTTCAGAGCTAAAATAATATAGGCTACTAACATTTTCTTAAAAATTTACACACACACAAACACAGAGCCAGGTCTCAACTTTCCAAACATAGTTCTCAAGCACGGGTAGCACGGGTAGCGGGTAACCCGCACTGAGCAAGCGTGGTGATAACGCTCAATCCTTCTCTGTATGAGAGGAGACCTGTGCCCAGCAGTGGGACGATAAAAGGTTGATAATGACGATGACGGGTAGCAAGAATACGTCGTATGGGAGAATCTTCACCTGAACGTTCACAAAACACGAGAGTCGAGTGTCGAACGTTCGCAATGGCTTGCACAACAAAATCTGAGAACCTGTGAGTTACGTGTCCGAGAGTCGAGGCTGGAGCGTTTCCAACGTCTTCATGAACATAATGTATGGACCTCTCAGTTGCCGAGCGTTTACAGCGACTTTGAACTCAGGCAGAGAGACAGCAGTTGTCCACAAATAGATTTCGTAATCGAATTTTAGCAAACAGCAACAGACTGGCTTTCAGATATGATCTGCAGATTGAATATGCACAACAAGCGTCAGTCCAAATCGAAGTCATGAATAAGATCTACTCTAACTGCTCTGTCAAGAAATAGGCGGACGAACCTAATGATATGTGCTGTGCTTCAGGTAAAGTTTGTCTTCCTAACCTTCAGAAGCCGCCACAACCAATAAAAAATCTTCTAACTAATAACCATCCATTATCTGGTCATTTTTTAAGAAATATACGTAAATACAATAGACTTTTTCAAATTACTTCTTTTGGCGCAAAAGAAATAAGGCTAGGTAATTTTATGCCAACTTTTAAAATTCAAACAAACAAAGAAAGCACAGGACAAACAATGAAAGAAAAAGGGGAGGTGCTTGCATTCTAACTAGAAATGGTTTACAATGGAAGGAATTACCTAAAATTTCTAGTTTCTCCTGTTCAGGCATATTTGAATGCTGTGCTATTGAACTTACGCATTATAAGATAATCGTAATATGTATCTATAGAGTACCAAATATAAATAATCTTAACTATTGCCTAGACAAACTTGAAACTGTATTGCATGAAATATCACGAGCACGTTATAAAAACATTATTATTGCAGGAGACTTTAACATAGACATTCTTAAACAAAATAACCACACAAATGCATTTGAATATCTGTTAATGAGATATAACTTGAAATTGGCATTAAGACAGCCTACTCGCATGGCAAGCAACACTTGCATAGACAATTTTGCGCATAATTTTAGTAAATTTTGTAAAACTGAAGTGCTTGAATTTGCCTTGTCCGATCATACATCACAGCTTCTTCACTGTCCTGTTCAAACAAAATTTGTAATAAACTATTGGTATGCGGCTAAAAGGGATTATAGTATGGAAAACATAGTCAAGTTTAAAGACTATATGAAAAACCTTTCTTTTTCTGAAATTTATGAAACGGACGACCCGAACATAGCTTATAACAACTTCATTGACTCTTTCAAGCTCTTGTATAATTTGTGTTTTCCTATTAAATTAATCAAAATTGATGTTATTAAAAAACCTAAGTGGCTGTCGAGAGGTATTAAACTGTGTAGCCGAAACAAAAGAAAGCTTTTGTGGCAGATGAGGTTAAACTTAAATAAAGATAGTAAAAATAAATTCTCTCAATATTCAAAATTGCACAAAAAAATTATACAACTGACACAAAAGGCACAAAATAATCAAAATATTAAACTATCTAAAAATAAATCAAAAACTACGTGGCAAATTATTAATCGCGTAAAGCATAATTTACCAAAACAAATAATTTCTAACATCAAGGTTGGAAGTCATATTGTCTCGAATCCTAAAACCATTGCTGAAGCGTTTAACAACTACTTTGTTGATAAAATTCTACCAACACAGATAGACATCCGGTCGAACTATACTAAGATTAACACAAGCCCTAAATCATTATTCATGCTGCCTAGTGTACCTGCCGAAATACATAGAATAATAATGTCTTTAAGTAACACAAATAGTGTAGGATATGATGGCATTAGTACGAAAATACTCAAACACGTATCTATGGAAATATGTGATCATCTAAGTCATATAATTAACCTTAGTATCAGCGCAGGAATCTTCCCGGATGCCTTAAAAACCTCAATAATAAAGCCGATATTTAAGAAACAGAACAGAGAATTAATGGAATATTACCGACCAATCGCACTCATACCTGTGATATCCAAAATATTTGAGAAGTATATGTATAATGAATTATACAAATTTATTGAAAAGAATAACATTCTGTGTGACGAACAGAAAGGGTTTAGACAACATAGGACAATTAATATGGCTATATTTGACTTTATATATAATGTTATTCAGAATGTCAATAATCGAATACCTGTATGTGGCTTATTTTGTGATATGACACAGGCCTTTGACCATGTAGATTATCCTACTCTCATAAGTAAACTTGAAGCTTACGGTATTAGAGGTAATTTACTTAGACTTATTGAGACTTATCTTAAAGACCGAAAACAAATAACCGAAATTTGCCAAATTAATCTAGTTAGCAAGCGCGAAGAGATATATCGATCCTCAGAGCGTAAAGTTAAGTATGGAGTACCGCAGGGGAGCGTACTAGGTCCCTTCATATTTATTCTATACATAAATGATCTACCTAAATGGGTTGAACACCCAATAACACTGTTTGCAGACGACAGCACTATGACAATACCATGTGAAAATCTGGTAACGTATGAATCGGACATTAATAAGTGTTTAAGGAGTGTTGTAAATTGGTTAGAGGCAAACAATTTAAAAATAAATTTAAAAAAGACAAAAGCTGTACATTTTAGTCAGCGGATTCCCAGCACGCGCCCTAAAATACATTATAACAATGAAGTCGTAGAAGAAGTAGACAGTACAAAATTTTTAGGACTCGTAATAGATAAAAACCTAAATTGGAAGGCACATTGTGATAGTTTATGTAAAAGAATTAGTAAGTCCGCCTACGCTCTACATTCGCTATCCCCAATAATTGATGTAGATGCACTTCTTACTGCCTATTATGGCATAGTAGAATCCCACTTACGTTACGGTATAATTTTCTGGGGAAATTCAACCGAAAGGGAAACAGTTTTTAAAGCACAGAAAAGATGTTTACGGGCGATGTTTATGCTTAAATCCACCGATAGTTGCATGCCATACTTTAAACAGCATAAAATGTTAACATTACCTAGTTTGTACATAATGGAAGTGGCTGTGTTTGTGAAGTCCAACCCAAATCGTTTTAAGCGTCTGGCCGATGTAGTACCACGTAACAGACGAGATAATAATATACTGTGCTCCCACCCCGCCAAAACGGCACTAATGCGGAAAAGTGTCTACTGCATGGCTCCGGCAATCTATAATAAATTACCTAGGCAATGGAAAGAATTACCACTACCATTGTTTAAGAACAGGCTTAAAAGTTTTCTAACGCATAAAGCGTACTACACTGTCAGTGAATACCTTACTGAGAAAAATTTTGAGAAAATATTATGAGATCTGTATGTATGTAAAAGTGTTTTTTTTTTTTTGCTGTTACTATTTTCATTAATTTTATTTTTTTCTTTTACATATTATTTGACATTTTTATTACAGTTGACATTTTTTTATTATATTTGACATTTTCTTATCATAATGTATCCTAATTATTATTATTACTTTTTATTGTGACTGCTTTTTTCCCCTTTATATATTTCATTCTTTTACACTTCTTTGACATCATATTTGCAATTGTATTATATGACATTTTTATTGTTAATGACTGTAAATTGTGTAGGTATTTGATAATAATTGTAACTGGTTTCTGCATATTGTAACATTATTATGACATTTTTATTTTTTTCTTTTACATATTATTTGACATTTTTATTACAGTTGACATTTTTTTATTATATTTGACATTTTCTTATCATAATGTATCCTAATTATTATTATTACTTTTTATTGTGACTGCTTTTTGCCCCTTTATATATTTCATTCTTTTACACTTCTTTGACATCATATTTGCAATTGTATTATATGACATTTTTATTGTTAATGACTGTAAATTGTGTAGGTATTTGATAATAATTGGAACTGGTTTCTGCATATTGTAACATTATTATGTCATTTTTATCAAGCTATGACATCAAATTATTCAATTGTACATGCAGTCTAAGTATAAATTTCCAGTACCTTTAGCTTCAAATTATAAATTTTGCATGCCTATTGGTAAAATGTGGCTGAACCTATCGATTATCACTCTATCACCATGTACTGTACCCATATTTGCAAAATAAATGACTTACTTACTTACTTACTTACTTACTTACAGGTCCACTCGTGTGTGGAGTACTGCAGCCACATTTGGGCTGGTGCCGAAATGAAATGTTATCTGGCTGCTTTGGATTCAGTGGAGAGGCGTGCGAAGAGGCTGTTCGGCGACCCAAATTTAACTCGAAACGGTCTCCAAAGCCTGGAGCACAGGCGTAGAGTAGCCAACCTTTCGGTCTTCTATAGGATGCATTCTGGTGATTTAATTCCCCTATCTCCATTCCACTATCGGACGACCCGTCGTACGCTGACTTTCCACCCTTACGTTGTTAACACCACTATGATCCGGACGAAGCGTTTCGCTTCTTCTTCTTTACCACGTACACCGAGGAGTGAATAGGCTCTTAATAAACTAGCGCGCTTTACCATCAACGATCGCATCACTGCTTACCAACAGGCGGGATTGCGGTCAAGCGATAGTTTATAATTAATAATAAAAAAAAATTGAAGGACTACATGTATCATCTCATTGGTAGCCTTTTACCACCATCAAGTCAAAACCCACAATTCTTACAAATATATTTTATTTCGCGTTTTGCAGCGGTAATCGCCATCCACGCAGGCGGAGCTGTGGGCGACCGCTATGTAGTATAAAACAGTCTTTTTCTGTCCCTATATCCCTATGTATGCTTAAATCTTTAAAACCACGCAACCGATTTTAATGCGACTTTTTTAATTAGTTAGAGTGATTCAAGAGGAAGGTATATATGTATAATACATGCACCCGTGCGAAGCCGGGGTGGAGCGCTAGTATTTTATATAAGTATTTGTACAGTAATTTGTTTAAAATTTCTTAACGCTTACAAGTTTCCAATTTCATTTTAAATATTTATCCCAAAAAATAGCAGAAGAAATCTACATTAACAATTTCTCTGCTTACACCACAAGCAAAACCGACCACACAGGGCCGTAAGCATAAAACAATCATGAATAAAACACCTCTCTGGAATATCCAACACCTATTTTTAGTTTAGGTACAGTGGCTATTGATCTACGTCTCCCACTAGTCATTAATGAGAATTATTTATTAGCGGATTCGATTCCCGAGAGCGTCCCTGCGCTAAATAGGATATCAGGTAACCGTGATAACAAACATTGTTTGTGGATCTTTGATCAGTATGTATGTGTGTTTATGATGCAGAGAATTGTGTTTATGATTCAGTAGGCTTTATTTTAGAATACCTAGATAACATCACGCCTGTACATCGGGATAGGCATGGCAGAAATGTACTTATAGTACACCCATATTTATCCAATTCTGTCTAAAATACTTATGTGTAAAAGGAGTGAGCTTTCGCCCTCAAAAATATAATTTTGGGGTAGTTAATAATTCCGGTATATTATATTACTTAAAATATTAAATTGACGTTGTAATTGGAAATCTATTAAATTCTGCGGTTTCTGAATAATGCTAGGTTAATGATGGAACTAGGTTTTAGACAGACCACAAACAACCCAATGTCATTACCGGTCATTATTTATTAGTAAACCGTGCGCCGAGGGATGTCAGTCCCGACCTAAATGGAATACCAAATAACGTCACTAATGCTCATCGGCAAACATCAACTCAGACCAAGTGCTTGCATTGGATCATTTGTTTGTCGAATAGGCTGTGTTTGTTCCTAGCATTTATTTGTTATCTAGTTATTTGGTGTTATTTGGTATGATCTTGAACTAGTAACTCCACTTCCATGCCATAGACACTAATTTTGTTACACAACGCGACTTTAATAAAATTTCTATATTATTTAAACCTCAGACTGAAGTCTGGGAGGACCTCTTATCCGAATGGCAAAGTAGGTGGGATAATTCCATCAAGGGCCGGCACCTCCATCTATTCTTTCCATCCGTTGGCGATCGGCTGGCTAAGACATGGCTGGAGGTTGACCACTGCGTTGCCCAATTTCTCACAGGTCATGGCAACTTTCAAAGTAAACTGTATTCTTTTAAACTTGTTCCTTCGCCTTTGTGTCAATGTTCTACATCGAACTGTGAATTTGAACAGTCCGCACTTCACATCTTGTGGGAGTGTGTTCTTTGGCAGAATGAACGCAATATTATGTTGGATAGTGTACAAGTTACATCCGGAGTCGTTTATTATACGGAACTTGTAGAAACTAGAACCAATTTCCGTGCGTTCAGGGCTTTTGCCATACCTATTATTGGAATCTATTGTAACAGCACATACCTACTTAGGACCCATTAACTTAATCAAATTTTATTCCGTGGTGCTTGGCAATCTGGGCTTCTCCCAGTTGCAATAATGTCCCTTTGTGCCGATTGGCCTAGTTCTGTTCTGTCTCCTACTTGGTATGGAGGGAAGTGGAAAAAATATCTTTTTTCTTACTCCTCCGCTATTCTTTTCTGATTAATTTCGTTGCGGGACCCAAGACAGTTGAATCGTTTCTCCGGGAGTCGCCGAGCTTCATTGCTCGGCGTTTTTCTGGCGGTCTCCACTGTTGATTCCGGCTTTCAGGAGTTGCAGTGGGTGGGAAAAAGTGTGGCGGGTTTTGTCCCATAAAAAAAAAAAAAATGTAACTCTACTTATATCGGTACACCTATTGATACAGGCTACGGGTATTAAAATGCCGGTTAAGGGCGATCCTAAGTTTAGCCGTCTTTATATCGTACCTCTACATTGCCTAGGTCTCAAGATATAGTGCTTAAAAGTTACATACGGCATATGTCACGCATTATTGAACCTTCTGCTATTGATATAAGGTGTATTCGTAACAATTTTATAGATATATCTCTCATCCATAGACATACAGAGCCACAGAAATAGTATTTATTTTGAGCAAAATTAATGTTTTTGAACACAAACAATTTTGGCCACATTTATAGAAGAAAAACCAACCAAGTGCAAGTCGGACCGCACAAAATATATACAGTGAACATACCTCAAAAATAAGTTTGCATTTCAGATTAATAATGAAAAATAAAGTTCCGATCCTGAACCAAAATATTTTAGAGACCAATAATTTCAATAATAAACCCATTTAGAATACACATAATGTCCTTTTAATTATGGAATATAATTACAACACGCATACGAGTTGGCATTCTTGCGTCTCCCCATTTGCCTAGCGAACCGGGCTTTGGTGAGGCGGCAGCTGCAGTTGCGAAAAACCTCAAACGACGTAATTACTGCAATCTTTATGAGATTATAATTATATTCGAGCCATTTAGGGTTTAAAGTCAAGGGCCATGGAGTCCGAGTTTTCACTTAGCTTTACGAGACATTGCGAAGCGGTTGACCGACGCTCAACGTGACCGAGGGCTGGCCTAGTTTTTGGCTAAAGAATCAGTATTACGAGGGATGGTGGTCTCAAAGAGTGAATTAATGGTTTTTAAAGCAGGCGGTGTTACCCATTCGTGTATTTCTCGTGTCGCCCTGTGTGGTGAAACCCTGCGAAGGGTAGAGAAATTTGAGTATCTGGGCCACTGGGTCACTGAAGATCTAAAAGACAATTGAAAGGAAGCCAGTTAAAGTTTCGCTTTGCAAAGTTTACTGTCAATCCTTCTACACGTGCAGCTTCTAGGTTAACTACATTCAGCGACCTACATGTTCAATATAATAACACAATGCGGGTGCTGTTGGGGCTGCCGTGGCGTTGTAGTGCATCAGGGATGTTTGCGGATAATAATATTAATGGTGTTACTGCCATGATTAGACATAAATGTGCATCCTTGATAGCGCGTATTCGCGGCAGCAACAACAGTATTCTCATTGTGTTCGCGGATTGGTGGGATTCTCCCATGTTGCAGAGGTGGATGCAGCTCCACGTTAAGTATTAATTTTATGTATGACATATATATGTGTCTTATATTTGTGTCTGTAATATGCTAACACTAGAGATTAAGTAAAATTGTTACTAACTCCTGTCTGAATTAAAGTTTTCCATTCTATTCTAATGTTGCATAAAAATGTTATATTTAATATACGTAGGGTGCAAAGCATTTATATTAACTTCGTAATTCCTCTACTGCATATTTAGCGATGGTATTCACCTTCCAATTGTCATCGACATAGTGCTAATAGTCTCCGAGTAAACAGGCTATGTCATATCCACACAACCGGGCAGACGAAGAAAAGGACAGGCAAGTATGATTAAATTGTAAGGGTTTCATTATTGACATTGGAGTACGGAACCATAAATCAGTAACAGGTTCTCAATAAAGAGGGGAAGTCAAAAGAGGTAATCTAAGATGAAAATAGTAATATGAAAACAGGTTTAAAGATAAAACGTGGAAAATACTATACAAGTTTTCTTGTAATGCCTTTTGTACGTACATGTTGCTCGCTGTGTAAAGGTACGGTCGTCTGAGCTGTATTGATCACTATGGAAGCTTGTTGAAGAAGCCGTGCCGAATACAAGGGGCTTAAATATATGACTAGATGAAAGTGAGTTCACAGAATTTTTTTGTGGTTTCAAAATATGTTTTATTATTTGAAATGAATATACAGTATGTTAAGAAAACCCTGTCCGACCCGTGAAGGTGTTGTTAGGTATCGATAACTGATTCTACTAATGGATACAAAACCGTAGCCCGGTTTTGTATCCATTAGTAGAATCAACTTAAAAAAAATCCCCCTAAATAAATAAATATTATTTCGCAAAAAGAGGTAACTTAATAAATGTGCGATAAGCACCCTTCCGCGTGCGGCGGGCGGCAGGGCACGCGGCACGTGGTCGCATCGCTATTCGCTCATAATAATACCGGTGTTGTCACTTTTTAAAAAAATACCAAATTTCGGGGAAGTTGGAATTAATTCGCAGGAAAAAAAGATTATTTCAAAATTCATTTGTATTGGTACTATGATGATTACGTAAAATTTTATATTATATTTGGTCATGTGTTTACCTAACCTTTGTTATCCTTATGGGTCGAACAGGGTTTTCTTAACATACTGTATATTACTAGCAGCCCGATACGTGCTTCGCTACGTATAAAGTGTAAAAATAAATACAAATTTATTAGATCATCAAAAAAAATATATTTCTTCAAACATATTTTTTTATTGCTAGCAATTTTAAAACTAAATCCAAAAGGTTTAGATAAACAATATTCTTTGTTTATCCATTTCTAGCATGTATAAACAAACGACTGGTGGTACCGACTCTCCAACAGGCAACATAAATTACCATACCAACTCAAGTTGGCCATGTGAAAAACATGATTCCGCCAAATTCACACCACAAACGTGAAATGTGAAATGCCCTTGGGCTTTGCTGATGGACATAGCAAATGATAAACGCACAGGATATTGTAATCGTTTGAACTCAAACGACATGTCAGTTGGGATCATAGGGATACGCGGTATCAAACAAAGTTCTCCTTTTGATTTACAAGTTAAGATCGTAGCTTCAATTAAACTTGGCAATAAGTTTTTCACTGCCAATCTGGTGCCATTACACAGTTTTGGTGGATTATAAAATTAAAAAGAAAGTGGCACTGATTTTTATAAATATAGAAGATGAGATGATAATCCACCGTTCATTGAATTCATTTACTACAGAAAATGTGATAAATAAAGAACCGCTATACCGATTCTGTTCAAACTTCACATATACCATCTACTAATTAGTCAAAACAAAGCCTAAACATTTGGTTTGGATAGGTGAGTCCGTTCCTGAGTTATAAAATTACAAAGAACGTGGCATTGATTTTTTTATATACAGTATGTTACGAAAACCCTGTCCGACCCGTGAAGGTGTTGTTAGGTATCGATAACTGATTCTACTAATGCATACAAAACCGGGCTTTACTTAAAAAAAAAATCCCCCTAAAAAAAATAAATATTATTTCGCAAAAGGAGGTAACTTATTAAATGTGCGTTGACCACCCTTCGCCTGCCGACCGCGGGGGGCGGGCGGCAGGACATGCGGCACGTGGTCGCATCGCTATTCGCTCATAATAATACCGGTGTTGTCACTTTTTAAAAATTACCAAATTTCGGGGAAATTGGAATTAATTCGTTGGAAAAAAAGATTATTTCAAAATTCATTTGTATTGGTACTATGATGAATACGTAAAATTTTATATTATATTTGGTCATGTGTTTACCTAACCTCTATTATCCTTATGGGTCGGACAGGGTTTTCGTAACATACTGTATATGTCGGAGATCGTCGATTAATTTTAATAGAAGTTGCTGATTTGATTTACGTAGTAGAGGGGCGAACGCTTGTGACGTTATTTTGTGATGGCGTCACATGGACAGAGTCGCTTTGGAAAGTGGGGTTCGTCGAACGGACTTTGCATCGAGACGCGGACCAAGGCACATCTCCGAACCGAAGCTGTCGGTTTGCCTATTCAAATTCTTATTATGAAGATTGGAGGGTATATCTACACGTCGTGCTTCAATTCAAAACTCACCTACGAAATGGAACCTGTACCACTACACCAAGATGATGTCGACCCTACCGCTCTGCCGTCGCTGTCTCCGACATCAGAAGTTGGATGAAGAACTACACTGCTCACAATCTCGTTATAAATCATTATCAGAATAACAGTCACTTTCTGCCAATATTTTTATAGTACTGGTGTGATTACTTGTATGGTAGTTGTTCATTGCCTTTGTATGAGCCGGATGCTGGATGTCCTGGCAGCGAGGCTGGAAGTGAACGTCACGTTACGAGGTGCGCTCAATTGCTGACACAGAAGAGATCGCTCCGCGTGATAGTGCGCTGCAGGCGTGCAAGTGCCGGCTGGAGGCGGCGCTATCGCGACAGTGCTGGCTGTTGCTTGGCGCGCGACAGTGCTGGCTGTTGCTTGGCGCGCGACAGTGCTGGCTGTTGCTTGGCGCGCGACAGTGCTGGCTGTTGCTTGGCGCGCGACAGTGCTGGCTGTTGCTTGGCGCGCGACAGTGCTGGCTGTTGCTTGGCGCGCGACAGTGCTGGCTGTTGCTTGGCGCGCGACAGTGCTGGCTGTTGCTTGGCGCGCGACAGTGCTGGCTGTTGCTTGGCGCGCGACAGTGCTGGCTGTTGCTTGGCGCGCGACAGTGCTGGCTGTTGCTTGGCGAGCAAGGTGCGCCTGCGGAGCGGGCAAGGTGCGCTTGCGGAGCGCACTTCTAGCTACTTGGTGAATCGCATCAATGGCGTGTGGCGCTGCTGGAGCTGCGCGTGCGGCGCAGCCGGAGCTGCGTGCGTTTTGCTGAACGCCCAAGGTTTCAAGACTTGAGCATCTACTCTGCAGGCGATGAGAAGGTTTCAAAATACCCAAAACGTTTGTGGTAACGTAATGGGATTTTATGAGAGCTCCGAGATGTCTGGTGTGCAACGGTTGATAACTGCCAAGTGGCAGGGGTTTGCCAGAAATTGCCATAATCCGGTGAGTCGTACTATTTTTATTTTGATTCCGTGGCCGAATGTTCTCTTGTCAAGGAATCTGTAATTTCATTGGTGTATGTACACACGTGCCAGTATATATACAGTGTACAAGGTTGTGCCAGTGTGTTGTGTACTGCACCATTTCTTTGCGACATGATCATAAGAGTTATTTGCAAATTTTATTTTTTGTACTACCCGTATTCTTTGTTATAATGGGCTGAGAAATTTTAAATCAGAATTTTAAAATTATGTTTGGTTTGTCTTTATTTCGAAACTAAAGTTCACTGTGGCCTATAGTTACGAGCTCACTTGAGCTTATGATAGTATGTGTGGCTAGACTATTAAATCTTCTCAAGAGAACAAGCGGTAACGAACATAGAAATGAGTGCTATTTACGAAAAATCTAAATTTGATAGAAATGAGCTAAAGTAATGAAATGTAATATTGGTGAGTTGTTTGATGGCGATAATGGCGATCGTTACCTATTGAAATCGTTGATTGGAAACAGAACTTATAAGTACCCCACGATCGCATAGGTACGAAAGATTTTTCCAAGTAATGTCTGCTGAGTTAGATTTTCATAATGTAGAAGATGGCGAGGAGGGTGCCTCCGCCAGCAAATAGAACACGTATCATGGCTATGTGGTCGCGCTGCTCGCACTAGTCTGTAGTCGTAACTGCAACCCAGTGAGGGGTTGTTCAGGGCGCGATGGGCAGCTAGTGGTGTGGCGGGGACACTAGTAGGTATGGTCGCACTGCATGCACTAGTCTGTAGTCGTAACTGCAACTCAGTGAGGAGTTGTTCAGGGGGCGATGGGCAGCTAGTGATGTGGCGGGGACCAGGGTCTCGGAGGAGACTATTAGTTGTACGGTCATGTGTTGACCTGGGAGTCGTGGACTCTAGAGTTGGTCGTATCACAAGAGGTGATGACGATATAGGTGTCAACTATGAGTTGTCACTAGCTACTGTGGTAGCGAACCATGGTGTGTTTTCTTATTGAAGATTATGATTTTGATTTGATAATTATGAGGCTTGGAGGAACCTTTTGTTTTCTTTTTGAAAGTTGATAATTATGAGGCTTGAAGGAAGCTTTTAAGTTGTTAAAACAATTAAGTTTGTTTGGTTTTCTAATAGTCAATGTAACTAAACGTGACGTGTGACGGTCAGGTTGGCCGAGCTCTCAAAATGCTTCAAAGTCGGTTTTCTGTGTTTTTTTTTTAATTTGTTACAGACGTGCACGAGGACGTGCAACGGGAAATGTTGAGGTTTGACCGGAATCGGCGGTTGGCCTGGTGAACCGGATCCTGGACTCCGGGGCTGTAGGAGCTTCGGATGCGACTGGGATTGGCGCTGAGATGATGATGATGATGAAGATGATGATGCACGAGGACGTGCAAATCGTCAGGCTGGCCGTGTCGGAGATCGTCGATTAATTTTAATAGAAGTTGCTGATTTGATTTACGTAGTAGAGGGGCGAACGCTTGTGACGTTATTTTGTGATGGCGTCACATGGACAGAGTCGCTTTGGAAAGTGGGGTTCGTCGAACGGACTTTGCATCGAGACGCGGACCAAGGCACATCTCCGAACCGAAGCTGTCGGTTTGCCTATTCAAATTCTTATTATGAAGATTGGAGGGTATATCTACACGTCGTGCTTCAATTCAAAACTCACCTACGAAATGGAACCTGTACCACTACACCAAGATGATGTCGACCCTACCGCTCTGCCGTCGCTGTCTGCGACATATATATAGATATGAACTTTATTCCGACAGTGGTAAAGTTCTTATTACAACTAATTAGTAAATGCGTTCAGCGCTAAACATATTTCAAACGTGATTTTGTCTCTCATCTTCAAATCATAGACAGAAACAGAACGATATTTTGAATACGTTTATTAATAAGCGATTTGTGGTGTAAGGGGGCGTGTTTTAGTAAAATTATGCCTTTAGCGTTGTCGAAATATAGTTCGGAACTGAAAATGGTTGTTTCATATGGTTGATTAACGTAATAACATATTTATGTCAAAAAATAACAATGACGTTTTTATCTATACTAATATTATAAATGCGAAAGTAACTCTGTCTGTTTGACTGCTACGCTTTCCCGCTTAAACCTCTCAATCGATTTTGATGAAATTTGGCACAGACAATCTATAGACCTGAGAAATGACATAGGCTACCTTTTATTTATAAAAGAAAGCTAGTATTATATATTATGACGTACGCCAAGGCCAAAATTTTGTAATTGTAAATGATTTATCTCTGTAAGCGTGTACAATAGTATATTTCATTACAAGTGCGGAAAGCCTGTCATAACAACGAGTTCCGACAAATGTCGACCCGAGCCGAGGCGCAGCCGAAGGTGAGGGTTGACAGTCGGAACAAGTTGCAATGACGGTTCCGCACGTGTACTGAACAACAATTTTTAATACAGTTGCGAAAAAATTAAGCAATTTATTAAAATAATAAAAACACAACAAACTCAACTAACTAATAATTTATTTCTTAGAAAAGTTATAATTCACATATACATTGAAATTGGTACAGTTTTTTATACTAACTGGGGAAGTTTTAGGTTGCATATTTACTGTTTGAGACAAACTATTATTAATTTCGTATGATTGTTCATGTATATTTGTCAAAGATGTTATACAATGGCGTTTGCTAGTTGATGGAATTGGATCTAATGACTTATCATTATCAACGAAGGTAAATGGACGAACTTTCTCTTCACTATTGTCATGTGAAGGTGACGGACTGGACTTTAAATTAATGGATTGTGTGATTTTTTTCCCAGTTTCTAGTTTGTTGTGTAATGAATCAGCAATATAGCCTTCTGCAACTTTGTCTGACTTCCAACCTCCTAGTCGCTTTAAGGACGTCAAATTGACTCCTGAATCTGCCAATAATGTAGCAGAGATCCTCCTGAAGCTGTGCCCAGTATAATACTCTGCATCCGGCAGACCAAGAAACGTAGCTATTTCTTTTGGCATATTACCAAATTTGTTTATCCCGATTGCTTGAGATGTACACTTTCCTTTTTGATAATTTTGAAAAAAAAACGGTCGGATTTTCCTTTTTGGGACCGCTGATTCATATTATATTTTTGCACCATTCTAAGAAAATCTCCTTCAACAACAAAGCTTCTCGGTATCTTATTTTTTGTATTCGGAATCTTGATTAGTAGCATTTTTTCGTGGGCTTCAATATCTTTTAAAGTAATATTGGATAACTCCTCTCTGCGGCAAGCACCAACAATGCCAAAAATCAGCGCAACCTACAAAAAATGGGATTTGATTAATATTTTTTTAAATAATTTAATGACTGTATTTTGCGATTTCGTAAACTGAATACTAAAGAAAAATATAAGTACTTATTAATTAATTACCTTTGTGGCTAAATAACGATCATCGGGAGCTTCGTTTAAAAACCTTTCCACTTCATTCGATGTTAATATTTTCGACTTTTTAGTTGTAAAACCGTCTCATTGTCGTTTTAAGAAAGCATTTAGTTTTGGGTATTGACTTATATCCACGTTGTTTCTTATTTTCAGCATACTTTTTATCATCGAAAACCTCGACCATAATGTAGAAGGTTTTAATTTTGCTGACAGTTCGGAGAAATATGCCAACATAACATTTTCTGAAAAACTATTTGCCTTTTTCTCTTCTCTCCAAGCAATAAATTCGTTGTATACGATATGTAACGACTTTTTGACTTTTCCGGTAAAATGTTCTCCGAAGCATTTTGTGCAATTATACTGAGTTCCGGTGGTGTTAATTCAAATAAAATATCGTCGAAATTACTCATTTTGTGCAACAAACAACTAAACTCACAAAAAAAATTTTTGGAAAATGGCGCAAACCGTAAAAGAATATAAGCAGAGATTTTTTTTTCTTCACCCATTCGATTAGGCAAAGGGAACTATGCCCATACAGCCAAGTCTTCAGTAGAATTTTTTTATTGATATGAAATGAAAATGAAATGAGATGAAATTAAATAAAACCTAACCTAACTCATTGAATTAAATCATTAAATCTGATATTGAAACAAATTAGTAGCTTCTTTTTAGAATTATTTGCATGAATCATAAAAACTTCTATGATTTTTTTAAAGTAAAAACTTCATGGTTGGTTTTTTTTTTATTTTTAATAGACAATATTTTGACAGTTGGGAAAGAGAACGCACTAGTTCGGAAAAGGTAAAGAAAAAGCACGATGTGTAATAGCCCACTTTCCGAACGCTATACGTCCCTGTAATACACCACTTTTTGAGCAACTGTATTAAAAATACTTTTACAAGTCAATATACAATATGTAAAGAAAACCCTGTTCGACCCATAAGGATAATAAAGGTTAGGTAAACACTTGACCAAATATAGTATAAAATTTTACGCAATCATCATAGAAACAATACTAATGAATTTTGAAATAATCTTTTTTCCCGCGAATTAATTCCAACTTCCCCGAAATTTGGTAATTTTTAACAAAAGTGACAACACCGGTATTACTATGAGCGAATAGCGATGCGACCACGTGCCGCGTGCCCTGCCCCCCGCCGCCCGCGGAAGGGTAGCTTATCGCGAAAGTATTAAGTTACCTCTTTTTGCGAAATAATAGTTATTTTTTTAAGGGGATCTTTTTTTAAGTTTAGCCCGGCTTTGTATCCATTAGTAGAATCAGTTATCGATACCTAACAATACCTTCACGGATCGGACAGGGTTTTCTTTACATATTGTATATATTTTTTTAAACTACCTGAGTTCGGTCCAACCACCGAGGTCTCTTTTAAAGCCCAGACATAATCTACATAAGGTCACCATGATTACCAGAAATCTATATAATAGGATCGATATCTGAGATGGTCTCTGAGCCTTCTCGCCGGATTGCCGCCTTGGGATCTGGAGGCCAAAGCCCTCGCCTATATGTGAAAATGACGAAATGAGGATAAACGTGGCATAACGTGGGGAATTTTGGTACTGCGGACATAGCTTCGGTGGAATCGCATGGCAACCTGAAGAGTGTGATTGTCGTAACCCAGTGCTGGGCACACCACAATAGCGGTGGTAAGTTCCCTCTTTGAGGAGTGGCTAGAGCCCTCTTTGAAAGAGGCGCCATGGCGCTCTCATCTTCTGCCTGATACAGGTCTTCACCGTATACGATTCCTGTTCCGGATAAGGCGGATGGAAACACCTAGGTGTCACCACTTATGGGATCGCCCTTAGGACACTTTGGAACATACAGTGGAGGTCTGCCTGAGTTCGTCTGACCGCAGTGTCCTAGTGGCGGGGAACGGCGGCGATCTCTCGCATCCGGCTCTGATCTGTTCGCGGGCGGCGAATAGTGGGCCGCCCAGTAAGGACCAGGCACGATTCGACGGCGCGTTGTCGTTCACGCGCGCCTCATAAAGATGTCAGTACATCGTGACGGGATCCTCGAAGACCGATGCCTCCTGGGTTAGGGTTAACCAGCCCACAAAGCTGGTTAACCCTAGAAGCTCAATCTTCGTAAATTTGATGTATACCGCGGGGTAATATCTCTATATCTTTAAGGGTTACCATCGGGTCCCTGTGAACTCCCGAACCAACTCAGTAGCCGTTGAAACCTCGCAGGACATACTTACATAATCTCGGTAAGTAAGTCTCGGCTTTGTATAACTTTTGCAGTTGTATTGAATTTCTTATTTATGTGATTTATTTGTTTTATTTAGTTAACATTTTGATATAGTATTAATATTTTAAGGTTGAATACAAGATGGAGTCCCATCAATAGCTTAACCAGGACGAAATAGCGTTGAACACAGTTGTTTGTAAAGTTCACTCATCCTCCATAGAAAAAGGAGGTCCTCCGAGCAGATGGGTGTTATGTCTGTCGGACAATTGCCCAACAGTTGAAGTTGTATGTATGCTAATTGCGGTAAACTCTAGTAGCGGGATGTAAAATTCGTGTGACGTCAGTATGTCATGTTGTCTGTTTGTGGCGTTTGTAGGTATCGCTACAGACTAATAGATAGCCAATGGCGGTCTTTTACGGGTTGTTAAATATGACTTTTGTGAACTTCTGTATCATATATTGTCACAATAAGATATATAAACAAGAAAAAAGCTCATCCGCAGAGAATATGTGAAAAAATTAAGCACAGATCTAACGACGCCTTGGATGCAAAAACGACTACTGGCACCCACTTTTAAGAGAAAATATAACAAATGTTTTAAAAAATGTGGTACCAACATCTACAAAATATAATATTGATGAGCCAGAACTAAAAAAACGACGCTTATATGGATTTTATTTCTATAAAAAAGGCGGATGTCCAAAACGCAATGTTGCAAATGCAAAAAAGCTATATGTGGAGAACACAATATTGACACTTGTAAGGACTGTATATAAAGACTATTATTTTTAAAGAGACTCGTAGGGTTAAATTAAAAATTGATTTAATTTAATAAAAACATTGAAAAATAATTGATTTTTGTTATTATTACATAATTTGAAGAAAAAAATGTCAGGGGCTTGATATTTTTGTTGATTTTTCTCTAAGGTTCAAGTAAAGTTCAATAATTGAATTATTAAGTAGTATATTAACATAAAATGGATTTTATTTATTAACTAAAACTATATTTATAATAACTGATGAAAAAAAAATAGTTCAATTCTAGAAAAAATAGGAAAACTCTGAAGTATTGGTTTTGTACATCGTTTTTACGTATGATTGGGCTTTATAGCCAGTGAAATATGATTGGGCTTTTAGGGTTAAAAAAGAAATCACGGCCCTGGTACATAGGCAAGTGAAGAAACACGCGTGGGTTTTAGTCAGTAAAAGACAGACACGTCCTTCCGCTCCGCCCAGAGCCAGAAGAGAGAAGTCATTTCATGATTTCCCAATCCAACAAAAAAAGGGAGCTCAACAATTTCTTGTAACGATAGTTAATGCCATTTTTCACTCATACACGTGCGTTAAGTTAACATGAAACAGTCTGTCTTTTAAGATAAATCGTCTTTTGTACTATACTACTTATGTACTATATCCTTACAAATAAATATACTCTGATTGTGAAGGTCAATTTAGATTGGCTGATGTAAAACTTGGTACAATAAAGCTCAACAATGGTGCTTAATAGACCTGTCCCTTATTTAACCCTTTTTGATGTCCTTCTGCCCGAAAAGTTTTTGAATAGCCGAGACGGATGTATCCCGGAATTTTTCATATTAGATTCCTGTCAACAAAATGGTATAAATAAATGTTGGTAAAGTAAATAGCAGTTATTTACTTTAACAACATTTATTTATACGGCTATGGTTGCTTGTTAAGTAGAAAAATAGTAAAAAATTTCTACCAATAAAATACCTATATAATATTTCCACCATGGGCCATTTTTTTAATATAATTATAAACTAGTGCTTGATAACAATCCCGCCTGATGGCAAGCAATCGTTGATGGTAAAGCGCACTAGTTTATCAAATTGTAAAAAAGAGAAAAAGAATCAAAAATAATAATAAATTCGGGTCTGTTCATTTTAATTTTCAACGAATTGCCCACAACACACAAGCAGTCTGCAATACTATTCACTATAGCCTTGAAGACATTCAAATTGTAATCAGACGGAAATACCGCCGCGGGCAAATTGTTCCAATCCTCGATGTACGCTGTATAAAGACGAGGCGAAACTCTTCCTCCGGATCGTAGTGGTGTCAACAACGTAACGGTGGATACTCGCCATACGACGGGTCGTCCGATGATGGAACGGAGATGGGGAATTAAGTCATGCAGTTCCCTCGCATACTCCAAAATACATCCTATAAAACAATAACAGGCTGGCTACTCCTGCCTGTGTTCCAAGTTTTGGAGATCGAACATATAATAGAGATATACAATATGTAAAGAAAACCCTGTCCGATCCGTGAAGGTGTTGTTAGGTGTCGATAACTGATTCTACTAATGTCCAAAAAACCGGGCTAAACTTAAAAAAATCCCCTTAAAAATACATATATTATTTCGCAAAAAGAGGTAACTTAATACATGTGTGATAGGCAATCTATGCTAGGCAAGTGAAGGAACTTTTCGTCAGTAAAAGTCTGACATGAATTTTTGCTCCATCTAGAGTTCGAGGGAGAGAGAAATCATTTGATGATTTCTCATCGGTAAAAAAGGCAGTCAGCTGGGGGGTGATTTGCCTATATGGAAAGACCTCTATCGATGGCATACATAAGAATTAAAATTTATTTATTCTTTGCAACAGCTGAAAGTTGCTGTGATTGCTGTGTCATGTCGATAAGGTAAATAATAATTAGAGGTCATTAAAAATGACCACTAATTAATATTTATATCATTATTATTTCAATACACTATGAAAAATTATTATTATTATGAATAAAATTATTATGAATAATGAATGAATGAATGAATGTTTATGAATTATTATTATTTGTTAAATAAAGTATTTTTGTAAGACAAAAATACTTTATTTAACATTCAGACAATGATGCACGTTATACCATTAGGATGTTGGATGTAGATAAAGGTAAGTAAAATTGAAATATTTTACTTTTTTAAAGAAAGCTTCTAGAATATTTTAGAAGTTTTGACTCGCCCTGTTTTGATGAGCGGGAATGGTTGCAAAATGGTCCGTGTTATAATTATTTTTAGGCGCCAATTCTCCATAAATGATAGATCTTGTAAGGTATATAAATTTCAATATTATATACAGTATGTTAAGAAAACCCTGTCCGACCCGTGAAGGTGTTGTTAGGTATCGATAACTGATTCTACTAATGCATACAAAACCGGGCTAAACTTAAAAAAAAATCCCCCTAAAAAAATAAATATTATTTCGAAAAAACAGGTAACTTAATAAATGTGCGTTAACCACCATTCCGCGGGCGGCGGGCGGCAGGGCACGCGGCACGTGGTCACATCGCTATTCGCTCATAATAATACCGGTGTTGTCACTTTTTTTAAAATTACCAAATATCGGGGAAGTTGGAATTAATTCGCAGGAAAAAAGATTATTTCAAAATTCATTTGTATTGGTGCTATGATGAGTACGTAAAATTTTATATTATATTTGGTCATGTGTTTACCTAACCTTTATTATCCTTATGGGTCGCACAGGGTTTCCTTAACATACTGTATAATTGTAACAATCAAATTATTCTGCAATTTGACTCTTTTAGCAAACTGAAAGTCTTAATTTACAAATATCTCCCTGATTTAAATTAGCATTCATTTTCTTGCCAAATAATGAAACATGTTTTTTTCAATCACTTAGTTTAAGTTTTAGTTATATGATAAATTCTTGTACAACTTTATTTTTATATGCATGCGGATTTCACTTAGAAGTGATTGTTAGGCTAAGGACTCACGAAGCGGTTTTATTTTTAAAACTCACGAGACCGGAGTTTTGTGCGGTTACGCAGCCGTCGCGGTAGCGATTATCGCCCGCAAACTTGGCGATTGATTATTGTAAGACGGGCGGTTGCAAGATGGGCGCTTAAGCGATCAGTTCAGTTCCAGACAACGACCAGTTTCTTGTACCAAAGTAATTAGAAGATCGACTTCAATATCGTTATCCATTTTGTTGACAAACGTACACAAACGCGGCACCACCAGTCACTATGCTACGAGTAATAACAAGTCACTAATTGAATGGCGTTGGATTTCTGTTACCCCCCGTCCCCCGCTGCCGACACTATCACCCGCCTACCGATCGTAGAACGTAACGTAGAAGCTGCGGGCCCGCAACCGCGGCGGACGCGAGTGAAAACCGCTCCATGAGTTCTTAGCCTAACACTACTCCGTCACCTTTGAAAATTACATTTTACGTTATGTACGGACGACAGCAGGTCAAGCTACCCGAAACTGTCAAATATTCTCGATCAGCCTTGAGTCTTAATGCTTTAGAGATAAGGTTGAAAATCTAATAAAGAAATCTAACAGATTGTAGTACCTCGGCGTGCTGTCGTCTGTACAGCACCCAGTGTAAACAATTGTGAGTGAACCAAACTAAATAAATTAAAATAAACTCATTATTACTTTAATTTACAGAAATAAACATCAAAATTCATAAAGATATATGGTCATTAATTGAATGTCAAAAATTAGATAGCGGCTGCAGACAATCATAATCATAGTAACCCTATGATTCCACCGTATCAATTAGACCACATCTCCCCGTTGATGGACGCCATCGGCACGAAAAAAAAATAAGAGAGAGCGAGCTAACAAACCCCGCCTTTTATAAATAAATATTCCGTCAAATTAATTTCAAAATGATCAAAGGGCCTAGTCATTATTCCAGTTCTGATGACACCTCAACTAGGAAATTAAAATACTAAGCGAAGGCTTCTTCTTTAACTTAAAAAAACACATGAAATTGGAAGTCCCAACGAAACCTCGTGACGAGCACGCGGGAATTCCCCGAAGCGTATCGCTACGTACTCACCGCCAACTGCTAGAACTCACTTTGCAGCATAAATTGGTAAACGTCTATCGTTACCTCTCTCAATGTGGAGGAAATTTTAGTAAGAAGGTTTGAGCTATGAGACGGAATGTTATTTTATTAACTAGATTTACGACTACGACTAAGGAAACTCACCAGGGAACGGGCAGCAGCGCTTCTCGTATGGAATATCAAATTACTGCGATCCCCAACCCGCCTGCCAAGCATGGGAATTATGACCAACTTCCTTATGGGATGATACGACTACACGCTAAGGGCACCCCCTGTAGGGTACGAACCTCGGCTTAGGGCGTCGCTGGAGAGATCAGCAAGGGACGGCTGGATCGAATTTTTGTTTTAATTAGGTTTGATGACTGCGGCGTTTCCTAGTACTAGCTCTGAGAAGAAACGTCCGAAACAAACTCAGAGGTCATAGTTGGGAATTTATATTTACTGGCTCAGCTGCGGCGCGAGCTGATCTTCATCGGACAAGGGACGGGGGAGGGGGCTACTACGTTGAACGCGTCGCGATGGACCTCGGCGGCGAGGTCGTTAGGTCGGTCTTTTTATGTGTGTTGTGCTGGTGGCCCTATTGGCCTCTTGGAGGAGGGTTATGGGGTCATCGGGGTCTATGAGGGCATGCCTTGGGCGGCGAAGCTTGGAGTTGGTGGAGGGGGTATAGTTAGCAGCCGCTGCTATCAGGGGATTGCGGTGCTTGGCGGCAGTGTCAAAGAAGCGTTTGGAAAGACGCTTCATGAACTGCTGGGTGGTGGGGATTTTGAGATCAAGGTGGAGGATCTCATTACAGACGACCCAAGCCATTTGAATTCTATAGCGTGTCAGTAAAATGCAACAAGAAAAACATGGTACTAAATTCAATTGTCTGAAAAACTGTTAGTAGGTAACTGAACTTCTGTATGTATTTTTCATCACAGGACCAAACGAACAGAGGCAACACGTAGAAAGCAAAAGGGTAATTTAAGCTTTAGATCGGCGCAGTTCAGTAACTTCAGTTAATTGTTCTTTACCCACAGGTATTTTGCATTCCTTTTGCTCCAAGAGTTTGTTCGGAGGAGGTTTTTTCTTACCCGACTTTATTACGATTAGACCCTCGAATAGTGGTAGTTAGAAACTGTTTAAAAGTCAAAATTGTTTGTAGGAAAAGGTACTTTACTTATTTTCATTGTAGGTTTATGCATATCAGCTTATTAGTTCACAGCTGGATAAAAGCCAGTCTTATTGAAAGACATTTAGCTCAGATATCAGCAACTCGAATCCAGCTATCATACGATTGGTTCACGGATAGTATAGAGTTGTAGGCTGCTATATTGTTTTTTTTTTCACCTATGCTTTCTAACTGTTGGGTTAAGGTAAAGATAACATTTTTTTCCAACGGCGGTGTTTGAGTGTCTTCAAGGCTAGAGTGAATAGGCTCTTAATATAATAGCGCGCTTTACCATCAACGATTGCAAAACTGCTTACCATCAGGCGGGTTTGGGGTCAAGCACTTGTTTCAATCGCATTACCGTTTTTTAGGTCTACCTCGGTCAACACCTCACCTACTGTGTGGCAATCCACTATTTTTAATGCATCATTTAAGTATGAACGTCCCGGTTCCATTTCAGTCTCGCCGTTGAGGTTGGTCGTGGCGGATGCAAGTAGTGTGACGAGTGAAGTTTGGAAGGAAAAAGACGAGGCCTTTGCCCAACTGTGGGCCATTAAGCAGGCTTACAAAAAAAAACCGGCTAAGTGTGAGTTGGACTAGTGCACGGAGGGTTCCGTAATACGTAATAAACAAAATTAAAAAATCTGTTGTCAGTATTTGTTATCAAAGCGGCAATAAAATTAGATCATCTGTGAAAAAAATACAGTCTGCTGACAAAGTGGTATTATGAAAATAAGGTCCTGTCTTTTACTCTTTGGATACGAAACCCTAAAAAAATGCCTAAATGAGTGTTACATTAGACACGAAAGGAGACATCAATCGCCCAATATTATCGAGGGTTCCGTACAAACATGTATTTCCCTATAGGCTTAAATTGCTGTTACTTTTGATTGCGTTGACATAGAAGTTTAATTATGTTACAGCTTAAAGGTATTATAATAAACCAGAGTATTTGATATGAATTTCAATTTTATGTTTCTACGCGTTCATGAGGGTCAGTATGTTTCAAATTATTCCAAATATTTTTAATATCTCTTTATCCGTGGTAAAATTCTATGTTGCTTCGTACCAAATTTCGAGATTCCAAGTTCACGGAAACAGAGTGATGTAGGTTTTGGTTCACTTGGGAGTGTCAGAAATCTGTGGCATAACGTCTCTATCTTTTGATTGTGATGGCTTAGAAATTTGGTTTCATAATTCCAAGGGACAGTAGACCTGAGTATTTGATATAAATTACAACTTGATAATATTAACTGTTACTGAGAAAAAGGGTCTTGACAGACAGACAGATGGACATAACAAAGTGATCTTATAAGGGTTCTATTTATTCCTTTCGAGATATGGAACCCAAAAAATCTGACTGTTAGGCTATTTTCGTTAC
Source organism: Sesamia inferens (assembly GCA_037179545.1). Taxonomy (NCBI): domain Eukaryota; kingdom Metazoa; phylum Arthropoda; class Insecta; order Lepidoptera; family Noctuidae; genus Sesamia; species Sesamia inferens. The sequence continues at coordinate 6,696,246 of CM073929.1, read as the reverse complement.
TTTACATGGAACATTGTCATCGATAACACAAAAAAAAATCAAAATAGATACTGAACTATGAGTAGTACAATCAAACATCAACTCACGTTCAATTCTCCAGTGATTGTTGACGACACAGACGCCTCCCGTTTCCGTGTGAATAGTCACAAGGCGCGTTCTCCATCGACCTTGTTATTATTATGAAATAGATAAATACAGAAGGCTGGCTCCATACACCGACCTAAATCGCGCACTTGCATATATAGACCCGAACATACCTATGGCGGTCGCAAACTACGGTTCTCCTACCACACCGGACAATCTAGTGAGGCAGGAACTCGGTCCAAATTGGTGGTCAGTGTGAACGTTGCATACGCGATCGGTGTGGTAGGATTGCGGGTTTCCAAAATCGAACCGTGCGAATTTTCGACTACAGGTCAATTTTCTCACATATGTTATTTTATCCACTGGGAAAATGTTTTTCATATATTTCGTAATGAAACGTGGTCGTTCACAATCGACCTTATTAGAAAGCTTAAAGACATTTAAGGGCAATGTAAAGGGCTACATGATCGAATCAGAAATTGAGAGCAGAATAATCAAAGTAACTGTCATAGCCTGGAAGACATAGTGTCGGTAGGCATTCTACAAGGAGCAAAAAAAGTTAAAGTATTTATTGAAACCTTTTGAAAAAAAGAAAGAGTGTTTATTGAGACCTTGTGAAGGCTGCAAGGACCTGCTGGAAGTGAAAAGCATAGAACCGCTAGAAGTGGCGCTTAGGTTTCTTCATGTCCAGCAGTGAACGTCTTTCGTTGAAATGATGTAAGTTACTTATTTATGCTTACAACGCTCTGAGCGTCCAGTACAATAATGCGCTGAGGATGTTGTTGGGGCTGCCTCGATTTTGCAGTGCATCAGGCATGTTCGCGGAAGCGCGAATTGGTGACTTTTATGCTTTTTATGCCATCATACGCAAACGGTGTGCTTCGATGTTGCGGCGATTTCGGGGCGGCCCAAACAGTATCCTAGTTACCCTGGCGGACAAGGTCGACGGACCTTTTATTAAGCTCTGGGCGGACAGACATGTGCGCGCACACATTCATGTCGCCAACTGATGTTGAACTCTGTTTCTCTGTTTACTAACATAGGATAAGTTTTTTTTTTTTAACTAACAATATATGGGCCTTGCCTGAAATAAAGAATTTGAATTTGAATATACTCGTGTCGTTAATGTGTGGGTGCGATTTCGCTCATTATATATAGTCGACCTTCTGCTTACCTATCGGTGATCGTGTAGCAATGTTATTCGTTGCAGCTTTTTCCAAGTGCATTGCTCTAGTAAAATCTGGTACGAATGTGAATTGGTAAAGTGCTGGTGTAACTGCCTGAATAAAGTGGCAGAATTTAAAGGCTGGATAGGTTTGGCGAATTTGCTGTATAGAATATTGGCCCACCTATGTTTTGACGTTCGTGAAATCTGGTGTCCTGGATTTCGGTACATAGAGGGTTGGAATCGATTCGATTTTACTGCTTTGTCACTAAGCCAACTAAAGTAGCAATGGGCCGGCAATGTTAACCAATGACCATGTTCTTGAGTGGAGACCGCGAATTGGTAAACTTGAGGTGTGGTGTGGATGGAAAATCATCAAAAGACTTCTCCTCTCTCTGGGTGGAGCGGAACGGCATGTCAAAGTTTTACTGACTAAAACCCATTCGTTGTTCCTTCACTTCCCTGTGCGCCAGGGCTACGGTGTCTAAGGTGGGATGCGTTCAGGCTAGTTGAAGTGACGATCTTCGCAGAATAACTGGTAAAAACTGGATGAGAGTCACCGATAATCATGTAGAATGGCGTGAAATAGGAGAGGTCTATGTTTTACAGTCGACTGCTATAGACTGATGATGGTGGGGTTTATCATTTGCTTTTTCTCAATTATTGCGGATGGAATCTTATTACTAAACGTCAGCAGTCTGAGGAACTGCAAAAATTTTCCAGCGGCGTTGTTTCCGTCGGACTACAATTTAAGTGTCTTCAAGGCTAGAGTGAATAGGCTCTTAATAAACTAGCGCGCTCTACCATCAACGATTGCATCACTGCTTGCAAAAAAAAAGCTTGCATTTATATTATGGACGTCACTGTATTTTTTAAACAATTTTATATTTTCTTATTCTTTTTCTTTATTTTGTATTGAATGATTACATTTTTATGAACACAACTAAAACCGCGATTTTTAAAGTCTGTATATACAACAGGGTTAATATGACATAAATTTCTGTAGTTTTAATTATTTTTGGGATAAAAAATTACCTATATTAAAATTATATGAATCGATTCAGTAAACGATTCTGAACAAACTGTTTTTAGAAAGCGCGTTAATTAATTTACATATTGTAGGTATATACTTTATTGTAACCCAAAAATCCATTACATAACAAAATACACTACACAATACACAATCTCCGGCCTTATCGCTAATGCAATCTCTTCCAGACACACTTAGAATGGACAAAGCCTTTCCTGTACATAAAATGGGACTGCCGTTGGTGCAAATATTATGAATACGATATACTCATAGATATCCAAAATTGTACGCATATAAATAAATACATACCTACACACTAATTAATATGCCATAAAAATAAATTTAAAATATGGAGGGTTCCCTATTTTCCCTATTTTAAATATTATAAAGTAGTGCTTGATCGCGACCCCGCCTGATGATAAGCAGTGATGAATAAACGCGCTAGTTTATGAAGAGCCTATTGGAGACACTTAAATTGTAATCCGCTGGCAAATTGTAGTCCTTCGATGTACGCGGTATCGAGGCGATACGGTTAGTCTTCATACAAGATACGATTTTTTATATAATATAGTGTTTAATACCTATTTATCGGTGGAACAAAAATGTAGGTGTGAGTGTGAGACTAACATTTTTCCGGTCCTAATATACCTAAGGTGTATTGACAAAAGTTTATTCAGGATGGCAACATTACACTTTGTAGAACTACTTATTAATCGAACATTCCAAGTAGTACCGTTAATTCATCTAATTACTTCGTTAGTTTTCCTGTAACTACACATGAAGGAGCCCTTTCAGAACTAAGAAGGCATGAAACGTGTATTCATGCTCCTTACAAAGAAGTTTTCTTTGAACATCTTTATGAATACGTTGTAATATTATAACTGATGATAATGTATTGACGAGTTCCATACCTAAAGATCTTTGGTAATATTGACAACATTTTTGTATACAGATTTTTTTGCGCAGAGGTATAGTTCTTGCAATTCACGAACGCGCGTGGCTCTTAGTTGTGTTCAAGTCGTATCTGTATACGTGTAAATGTGTGCGTGAGCGTAGACGCGCTACGGTTAGCATACAAATAATCAATGTTAAAATTATTTTTTCTTTGAAACCAACAATGATAATAAAACAAATATTTTAATAGTAAGTTTTATTAAAATTAATTATTATTCATCGTCAGAAGTGTCACTATCTTCAAACTCTTCAGTGTCGCTATCAGTTGATTCTACATTAATCGTTAACTCGAAGACCAAATCGAAATATTTTCTATATTCTTCTTCAAGTTTTTCGACATGCTTGCAAGTTTTACGCCAGGTATCATTGTCGATATCGTTCATACACTCATTTATTAAATTTTGTAAAATAGTCATATTTTGCCCGATATTTTTAGTTGCAATTTTTTTTTTTTTAATTCCCAAGATATTTTCGATACAGTTCAACTCAGGGTGATAGGGCGGCAAACGTAATATTTCAAAATTCTTGCTTTTAACTATTTCGTCGATTTTGAATGTTATGAAACGATGTTTATTATTTTTTATTAAATCATAGAGTTCGATTTTTTTTAATGGTTCGTCACATAAAATTCCGTTATCAGTTAGCCATTTTATCATATCGCTCTTCCTTGAACTGGACGTAGGAATTTTACTGCTGCGGGCGTTATGATAGGACGCGTTATCCATCACAATAACTGCCCTTTCTGGCAAATTTGCCATAAGCTTCTCTTCTAGCCACTTCTTATAATTTTCAAAACTCATATTTGAGTGATAATCTCCAGTTGTGGAGGATGCTTTATATACCAATGAGGCATTTGGAATGAATCCATCTTTAGTACCTGCGTGCACTATAATAAACCGGCTCCCAGTACCTAATTTCTTCATAAATGGAGTATCTTTATCCTTTATGCCCCATGTATTTTGTCGAACGTGTGACGTTAAAACATATGTTTCGTCAGTGTAAACAATAGGACGTCCTTCTGCACGGCACTGAGAAATCTTTTTCAAATATTTTAAACACCATAGTTGTAAATCATGCCTTTCTTGTAATACTCGTCGGTTACTGCTAATCTTGCGCCATTTATAACCAATTTCTATGAGCATTGAACGTAAAGTGCTTAGACACCCGTCAAAGTCTATCTTTTCTCTGAGAACTGACCGAATTTTGTTTAAAGTTGGAATTTCCTTGTGTTCGATGTGATAATTTTGAATTGTACTTCAAATCAAATTAGTGTCGAAATGATCAAAATCAAATTTGCTACTTCTTTTACGACGTTTTTTCATTGGTGATAGAAACTTGGCAGATGTAGAGGGCATCTCTTTTTCTTCTTTCAAAATAGAAGTTACAGTACGTTCACTGACCCCTGTTGCTTCGGCGGTTCGTTTTCTTACGTTAGCCAAAGGACTCAAATCATAATTATTATTATTATTCGCTTTCATGAAATTATATTCTTCTTGAAGAAAATGAAAAACTCGGGCGATAATTGCACGACCCTACAAATAATAAAGATAATACAATGTTCATGATCGTTGATCCATACAAAAAGTTTAATATTAAATTAACGCTATAAATGCATATTTAAATAACTCAACTCACTACGAATATTTTTTTGCTTTTTATCGTTATTTGACATGCTGACGGTACTTCGTGGCGGATAGCGACGTGAAAACAATAAGCACAAGTGACCTGAGCGGGCGACCGCTCGCTACTGAACGCTCCGTCAGGCACACACACTAACGCATTGTGCATGTACACAACATACCACAAGCAAGAGTCACGCGCGCTCGTAAATTGCAAGAACTATAACTAAAGATATAATATTATATTGATGAATTATGAAGGTATAACACCAATTACAATAATTATTATAGAGATAAATAATATAACTTAATACGTGATACGGAACAGTGGACTCCCTAGCATACTTTCTTTCACAGAAAACCAGAAGTATATGCAAAATCTTATTCTATTCCTTCGCAAACACATCGCATTCATTGTTGGCCGTCGGAAAGGCATTTAGCACCCATAGAGTAAGATCGACAGGGGATTCGGCTCTGGCTACAGTCTTCGCAGAGAGTTGCACAAACAGATGGTGGCTCTGACGGTGGCCGATGAATTTGTCGGGCACAAATATGGAGATCTGGGCAGTCTATACGATCCATTCATTACACAAAAATAAAATTACCCAAAGTTAAGCACCTGTCTTAGCTCGAGCGTACAACCTACAAGAGGTAAGTCAAGGCCGTTACCACACGCCACAAACAAACGAATCTAACCCCAACAAACCAAGCCCCTTTAATTATAAACGACAATTTATTGAAACGCAAAGCGGTAAACATTTCCCAGTAAGATCAAAATACAAGGGCAACTCGTTAAAATATCTCTTAGATAAAAAAAAAAACATGTTTATTTCAGTTTGTACGGCTCTATATCATAAATTAAATTGGAACCCATAAACGCTCAGAGTATCCGAACGGAAAGCAAAAATTGCGGGAAAAATATTATAGACCCAAACCAGGGAGCGGGTCATAAAAATAATCTTAGTGACGGAGATGTTGACGCCAGATGTAGGCATGTTTTTTGGTTCATTTTAGAAATGTTTTTAGTGATATTATTGGTGATTTGTGAGTAACGCAAACTTCGCGAAACGGCTAGACCGCATGCGACTAATATAATTATGATAGTCATTTATATCGTTAATGAATGGTTACAGAATTCACAGTGTTTAAAAAAGTGTTGGCTCGGCCGTTGAACATTGTTAGCGTGCCGCCGTGCGGGTTTGTAGGTATGACGTTGATCCCTGATGCGAAATCTATTAAATCATCTGATAAGATACTTTTTCGAGTTTTGTTTACTTTAAAATCTTATTAGGTTATAAAAGTATAGCAATTATGCACGGTTTAAAGTGATAAAAACTACATATATGTTTTTTCAAATCATGAAAAAGCCGACGAAAAATTCCACCACTGGGGGGTACAGAATCATGTATTGGATCCATGGTACTCGTTTGTGTGTCGATGTCAGATACACCCTTCATATTTGGGAATAAATCTAACAGTTGAAAGTTTTTTTCTGATGGTCTCGTGCACTGGTCGGAAGACAACAACGAACTCCCGGCTACCGTACTTGTATGGCACGTTGTGTTTCACGCGTGCCTCAAAGAAATGATCAGCATGTCGTGGTGGGGTCTATGAAGACCGATGCCTGGGCTAAGGTTCCGGGCTGGTTGAAAGAGAAACCGTCACCTTGGCGCACAAGCAAGTGAAGGAACACAGGTGGGTTTTAGTCAGTAAAAGTCTGACACGCCTTTCCACTCCACCCAGAGCGGGAGAGGTCCAACTAGAACATAGAGGAGCTTTTAAAATCAAGCAAATGCAAGTCAAGCTAAAAAATTATTTCATATTCTATTTTCAATGTATTAAAGCAGTAACAGAAATACATCACTTGTGAAAATTTCACCTGTCTAGCTATCACATACAGATATAATTTAAATGAAAATTTTCGAAGAGATTACAGATTTAAAAATTGCGGACGTAGCGTTTGCGGCGGTACGGACCGTCTGGGGTGGCGGGAGTGGCGGGCCGCTATGTTTTTATGTACAACGTTCATAGTTTTTTTTATAGTGTATTTAGTATCAGCATTGCGATGCAGGGCGAATTACTAAAGATTATAAACTACTTCAAGCTAGACGGCATAAAAATGATATTATTATCATCTTCATTATGATGTTATCTAACAGATTCAGATTATAATATTGCTACTGTTAAGAAAAAGGGCTCCTCTTCAAATAAAATAGTAAGCTGCTTTGGTTGACGTCATCACGTCAACGCCAGCTGCCGCAATACTAGCGCTTTTATTTTCATTCATTCTTGTTTTCCTGTTTCTCGCTGAGAGGGTTGGTGTAAGCGGCAAAAGAACTACAATATGTGATGAAGGAACCACAAACGAACTACACTATGTAATGGAGTAAGTCGCAAAAGAAAATCTTCTTCAATACATTATGTAAGTTGTATTTTTTTCCTCTACGAACTTTTTAATATCGAAATAAAAAAATATTTATGATAGGCGGTAACTTCACGGAGTTTTTTTTTATAACTTTAGGTCGTCATTCGAATATGAAATTACTTTTTGTTGAAACATTATTTTGACATTAAATCGCTCCTCGTGAAATAATAATTGGAAGTGAAAACAATTTTTTGGGGAGATGGCGGTTAAGTTTAATTCCTACTTTTTTGTTTACAAGGGAAAGATCACAGTATATTAGTTCACAGAATAGGTTTCAAGGTGCTGAAAGACCGGATCAGAAACTCCCATATCCGTGGCAGTCTCCGTGTCCATGACATAGCAGACAAACTGCAGGAGGGTCGCCTACGCTGATACGACTACGTCTTACGAAAATGTGTTGGGTGGGCAACACATATCGTGCCACGTGCCACCTTTGCCGGGCCAAAACAAGCGGGGTGGAAAGAAATGCTGGCTTGACGTTATAAGAGATGACTGTTGTATCATACATCACTACTCTGTAGTCGAGTAACTAATACCATCTCTATGTATTAGTGTCTATGAATATAGTCTATAGTCTTGTCATTGTAACTTAGGATCTGACCTGGTAGATGTCGATTATTATACATTAATTCTACAAGTGTAATAAACCAGTCTAATTATCTAAAGTCTTTAATATTTACCAACCCAAGAATCATACATGGTGTCAGAAGAGTGAAAAAACCCAATACGAAGAAAGAAAATTCAAAAAATGCAAAAGTCGGATGGCGTCGGTGGCAGCCATGACACCGGTACTACAATGAACAGTGGCTTGAAGGCGCTTAAAATATCGTCAGATGCAACAAACAACAATTACGAAACCTGGAAGCGCTGGTGGCAACAGTTCGAATTATACTTGTTGGCAACGGGTTTAGACAAGTCCGGTGAGAAACGCAAGATCGCCATTTTATTACATCACATTGGTGAAAAATGCTTAAATATTTTCAACACATTCAACATAAATATTGGAGAAAGCACATTACATGACGTCAAAGCCAAATTCGACGAATTTTTTCAACCCAGAAAAAATATTACCATGTGTCGTTACATGTTTTTTACCACACGTCAACAGAAATCGGAAAGCATCGAGGATTTCTTAACTGATCTCGAAAATAAGAGCCAAGATTGCGAATTTGGAACGCTCAGAGAATCTCTTATCAGAGATATTTTTATCGCCAACTTGAGTTTGGACTTAGCACATGTACGTCAGAGACTGCTGCAGGAACCTGATCTGACATATCAGAGGATGCGAGAGCTAGCTAGGACACTCATCGTCGCACAGCAGGATGCAGACCGAATTGTCAAGAGGTCCACTAGTGAAGAGTCTGAAAAAGTCATGCATCTGCGTCGGAGGAGCCGTGGTCGAGCGGAGCGTCAGCGACGGCGAGCTTCACCAGTCAGTCAGCAGGGATCCAGCGCAGGGAGGTCAAAGTCAAGTCCCAGTCCTGAGAAGCGCTCGAAGACGTGTAGCCGCTGTGGACAACACCACCGCTACAAATGTCCAGCGCAGGGAGCTAAATGCAGGTCATGTAACTCTTATGGTCATTTTGCAAAATTTTGTTACTCCAATAATAAAAAAGTCAGTCATTTAGAGTCTTTTAGTTCAACTGGTAGTCAAGATAATTTTGTTGGAATTTTAAATTGTCATAACTTCAGTCACTTTCCGGTAATAAAAAAAAAGAATATAAAGCTTTTTCGAGTCTAACAATCCGAAATCTGTAATGCAGAAAAGTTTTAAAATACTGCATCAAAACATTGCCAGTATCTTATCGAAGAGAGAACTCCTTGAAATAACCCTACAGGAACTCCAGGAGATTAACAGTAGCCCTGACGCAATATGCCTTTCCGAGACGTTCATAAAAAAAGGTAATGAATCTAATATTAAAATCCATGGTTACAAGATGTCGGCTAGTTTTTGCAGAGAAAAGCAAAGAGGTGGTACCTGTATTTTGCTTAAAAAACACCACGTTTGTAGAGAGTTAGCTTTTGTAAGTACATACGCAACACAAAATACTTTCGAAGTATGTGGAATAGAAGTTACACACCATAAACTAGTAATTATATGTGTTTATAGGACTCCTCAGTCCGATCCCACACAATTTTTGATTAAGTTAAATGGTCTTTTACACCACATCTTTAATAAATATTCCAAAGCAAATGTAGTTTTGGCGGGTGATTTTAACATTAATACGCTAATAAAAAGTAATATTGCTAATCATTTGCAAGATCTGTCCTATAATTATAATTTGAAACTTCATATTGATCGTCCAACTCGTAAGTCTTCCTGTATTGATCACATTCTCAGTAACATTCCCAATGCTAATGCTACAATAATGCCACTTCATCTATCAGACCACGACACCGCACAATTGTTGAGTTTTCCTATAAAGCATATGGTACCAAATCTGACGACATACCACTTGTACAAAAGAGATTATAACTTGAATAATATCATAAAGTTTAAGGAATGTATAGGTAAACTGTCTTGGTCAGAGGTTTACGCTGAGAACGACTTAAATGTAGCATTCAACTCTTTTCACGAATCATTGTGCTCGTTCTATAGCTTATGTTTTCCAAAAATCAGGAAAACAGTCAATATTAACAATAAAAACAAACAGACCTGGATAACCAAGGGTCTAAAACAAAGTTGCAAAACAAAACGTTCTTTACGATATCAATACTATAAAAGTAAAAATGTTGAAAGTAAAAATAAATATATTAAGTATTCCAAAATTTTACAGAAATGTATTTACATATCGAAAAAGAACACAAACATCAAATTTATAAAAAATAGTGAAAATAAATGTAAAGCAGCATGGAAAGTAATAAAAGATGAAATCGTGGGCTTTACCCATAGAGACACCATTGACTTTATTCAAATTGATAATGCGCTGCTCTCAGATCCTATAGACATTGCAACTGCTTTAAATAATCACTATATTAATACGGCACAATCTTCAAACAACTGTGCAAAATTAATTAACGACTGTTCAATGGTCCATTCGATGTTCCTTAAACCAGTATCTGAAAACGAAGTTAACCCATTCCTCCCCACTGTCCTATTTTTAGGACACTATATTCAACATTTTTTTTTTCTATGTTAGGGTTATTATTTTTATTGGTTTTGATGAAATTCGTATTTTCACACTATTTTCCCAATAAAATATATTTTTTTCGCTCTTAAAAAAGTTATCGTATTTATAATATACATATTTTTAAATTGAGGAAATTCGTCAGCTTAAAAAGAGTATTATGATTTGATTATAAAAAAACCGAAAATAAAAAGTTATCAGCTTCAAAGTCCATCAAATAGATTTTTAGATCTCTACTGAATCTATTATAATTAAAAACTAAAACAAAATATTATTTGGAAGCTTGTGATACTAATTCAAAAAAAGGCGTACTATAAATATGACACTGGGAACATGTCTTTACAAGTAGCCGTGAAAGCGTGTTCGATCCTGTTACGCTCGCTATAAGTTCAAACGTGTCTATTGTTTTGTTTCTTGCAAGTGTTTCGTAAACTTTACTTTAGTCGATAAGTCTTCGTCAAGCACAACACATCTCGTAATATAAAAAATTGTGATTTTTTTATAAGATTGAGGAAAGCAAAGGAGGTAAGCAAAAATATTAGATTTTGTTTCTTATCAAGTGGTTAACGATATATTTGTTTAGTTTGGGATGGTATATGTATATATATATTTATATATATATAATATAATTTTTATACTTACTATATATGTATAATTATTGTTTATAGATCATGGATGCAGTGAGAAGAAAATATAAAAAAGCATTGATGGTGTCTGAAATCACCGAGTATCTTCAAGATATTGAAGATTGTAGTGACGAGGAGTTCAATGACTTGGAAGTTGCGATATTGCCCCCGGATGAAGTGGATGAAATGACTGATATAGAAGAAGGTAATGACGACGATATGGGAGTTCTGCCAGTGTCAGATGTGGCTGGTCAAGTGGAATTTTCATGTACAATTGATAACGTCGAGGAAGATCTTCCTACTCAAACCACATCTCGGACCAACAAGACAGTCATTTGGCGTAAGTGTGAACCTGTATATTCTGAAATTCAGCCGGAATCTAATACTGAATCATATTTTCTAAACAATGTTTAGAAAATATGATTACGGAATTGGAAGGAAAATCTGCGGTAGAAATATTCGAACACTTGTTATGTGACCAGATTCTAGAATATATAGTGCATGAAACAGTAACCTATGCCAAAAATTATAAAAATGATTTGAACTTCAATCTTACCGTGAATGAGCTAAAAGTATTCATAGGAATTTTGTTTTTCTCTTCGTATCTCCACTTGCCTCAAAGCAAACTATATTGGTGCAGAGATGATGATGTACACATTCCATTTGTTGAACGAGCGATGTCTCGGAATCGTTTTGATAAAATTAAATCATATTTACATTTCAATGACAATTCAAGAATTGATAATAGTGACAAAGCTTTCAAAATTCGCCCATTTATCGATAAAGCTAATAAATCATTCCAAAAGTTTGGTGTTTTTGAATCCAACTTAGCTGTTGATGAAATGATCGTCAAATACTTTGGTCACCATGGTATCAAACAGTTTATAAAAGGTAAACCAGTAAGATTTGGATACAAGCTTTGGGCACTGTGTGGAGTAAGCGGATATTGTTATAACTTTTCGCTTTATACAGGAAAGGATCCTCAAATATCTTGTAATACTGGTGATGGCTTGGGTTCAAGAGTGGTAAAAAAGTTGCTTACAGTATGTACTGATCCTAGTGCACATGTAGTCTACTTCGATAACTTCTTCAGCAGTATGCAATTGTTGATTGACTTGAAATCTGAAGGGTTCAGAGCTACAGGGACAGTCAGAGACAATAGGACTAAGAAATGTCCAATCATGACCAAACAAGAAATGAAGAAGCAAGAACGTGGTTATTCCGATCATCGTTTCGATAAAAATAATGAAATATTATGCGTGAAATGGCATGATAACAATGTAGTATGTCTCTTAACTAATTTTGATACTGTTGAACCTTTTGTAAAAACTAATAGGTACTCAAAGGTAGAAAAGGCCAAAGTTGCTGTGAATCAGCCAAAGCTTATTCATAATTATAATAAAAACATGGGAGGAGTGGATAAACATGATTGGCTTATTTCTAAGTATCCAATCCGCTTTAGAGGTAAAAAATGGTATTGGCCTCTAGTAATCCGTGTTTTGGACATGACTCTAGTCAATGCATGGATTATTTATAACCAGGTAAATAAAGATGAGACCATACCTCTGCTTGATTTCAGAAGAAGGGTATGTTTTTCTTGGATGAAAAAATCGGAAGGCAAAGTAAATAAGCTTACATCAGGTACTTCAGAAGTTCTTTTACAACCTATAAGATTTGACAACTATGGTCACTATATGACCAAGAGGGACAAACAAAGACGTTGCCAAGGACAAGGCTGTCAAAAAAAGCCTTTAACATTTTGTTCTAAATGTGAAAAAACACTCTGCAGTGATTGTTTCATACCTTATCATACAAAATAAGCTTTTATTACATTATTTCTGATACTGTTACTGGTCCTATTTTTAAATAAAGCTGATTTCCATATAATTCTTATCTTTACTTTTTCCTGACCATATGTTCCCACTGTCCTATTTATAGGACATGCTGAGTCAGCGAAACCGTTTTTTTTTAATTTATTTTTTTGCCATATTATTTTTTCTTAACATATTAAGAGCCCTAATACAAGATTTCATCAAAAAAATCCAATATTTTCAATGCTTGGGAAGTAATGGGTTAAACAGGAGATAATGGCATTGAGAAACACGAATTCCGAAGGCTATGATGAGATTAATACCAAAATCATTAAAGCATGTACTAATGAAATTCTTAAAATCGTAACATATTTAATAAATTTATCATTTTCAACTGGCACTTTTCCAGAAGCACTGAAGACGTCAATTGTGAAGCCCCTTTATAAAACGGGTGAAAAATCAGACGTTAATAACTACCGCCCAATTACGTTGATACCTGTTTTATCGAAGTTATTAGAAAAGTGCATGTATAAAAGATTGATTGAGTTCTGTAATAAATTTAACATTATAAGGAAGGAACAATTTGGCTTCCAAAAAAATAAATCCACTACCTTAGCAATCTACAGTCTCATTAAAATAGTATTAACCAACATAAATAATAACTTTTATACAACCGGGCTGTTCTTTGATTTATCTAAGGCCTTTGATCTCGTCTCTCATGGCCTATTGCTTCAGAAATTAGAGGCAGTTGGAATTAGAGGAATTGCACTCCAATGGATATCATGTTATTTAAATAATAGACAGCAGCGCGTTGCCATTACAAGAATGGATAGTAATAATGATATGATATCGCACTATTCTGATTTAAAATCTAACCAATGTGGCGTCCCGCAAGGAAGCGTACTAGGCCCTATTTTATTCCTATTATATATAAATTCTATAACTAATATAACAAATCATAAATGTATATTATTCGCTGATGACATCGCTATTATTGTGACATCTGATAAGACAAAAAATACTATTAATGACCATGAGACTGAAATAAATAATGTGATAGAGAGACTGATTGAATGGCTGAATGAAAACAATTTATCTATAAATTTAAAAAAAACTGTTTATATCCAATTTAATAAATCGAATGCAAAACACACGATTAAAATGAATATACATAAAATTCACGAAGTAGTTCAAACTAAATTTCTAGGCGTGACTTTGGATCAAGACTTTAACTGGAAAGCCCATGTTGATACAGTTTCCAAAAGAATTAATAAGTTTGTATACGCACTGAGACAGATCAGTAAAATAACAAACACCAAAACAGCAATTACTACATACCATGCATATGTGGAATCTGTGTTACGCTATGGTTTAATCTTGTGGGGTAATAGTACCGATCAAAATAGAGCATTTGTCGCGCAAAAAAAATGCATTAGAGCTATATATGGGCTTCAACCTGACGAATCTTGTAGGCCGATATTTAAAAAACTTGATTTGTTACCATTACCGTCTCTTTATATTCTAGAAATTTGTATGTTTGTGTGGAGGCATAAGGAGTTGTTTACTAAAGCAAGCGATATAAATTCTCGTAGCCGTCGTGACCCTCACGGGCTCGTGCTAGATGTCCTACCAAGACTTGCAAAATATAATAAAAGCTGCATGTTTATGTGTGTCCGGGTATACAATAAAATACCAGATGAATTTAAAATGTTAAATAAAAGATTGTTTAAACGTAAATTATATAAATGGTTGTCGACTAATAGTTTTTACAGTGTCAGGGAGTTCCTAGAGCATGAAACAGTAGAGTTAAATAAATAAGTATTATTTGCATGTAAAGTTTGCACGCTTCTATGAAGCAAAACATGTATGTTCTACTATGTATGTTCCACCTTTATACCATGTTTTACGCAAATAAATGATATTATTATTATTATTATTATTATTATTATAGTCATAAGTCTAGTCAATATAATTGTCATTTAGAGTCACAAAGTCATCACAATCAAAATCATTACAGACATAGCAGGTTGTCATACACACAGTCACAATCACATCCTAAGTTACAATCAACGGTCAGGTCGCACATAGGCCAGTCGCAGTCAATGTCTAAGAGATCTCATGAAGACTCATCTTGTCATAAAAAATATCCTGTGTCATATTTCTGTGATGAAAGTGGTGATAATGTCATATCTGAGAGGTCAAATAAAAAATGCCTCAGTGATGAAAAAAGTCGGGTGACTGATAAGTCTAAGAGATCTCATGAAGACTCATCTTGTCATATGTCATATCTCAATGATGAAAACACTAAACAGTCTGAGAGATTCACAGTCAAGTCAAAAAAGTCAAAAAGTCTTAGTCGAGATTCATATCTTAATGATGAGTACAGACACAAGTCTGAGGAATCTCACACAACAAACACTTGTAGAATTATTACAGCAAAGTCAGCACATAGTAAACAGGTCAATACAGTCGAGTCAAAACAAAACAAATACTATTCTAAACAGTCATGGAACATAAACATTTTAGTTGGTCATACACAAATTAATTGCATTATTGACTCGGGAGCTGATATCAATATTATGTCAAAGAGAACTTTTCAATTTTTGAAATGTCAAAGTCAAATGTCACTTGAGAAATGTCAAATAAACGTTAGTGGGTTTGGTGGTATATCAATACCTATTATGGGCAAAGTCAATGTAAAATGTAGTTTATCTTTAAATAATAGCACTATTAGTGTAAATATAGTGTTTATAGTCGCAGATTTAGTTTGTCCGAATGTTTTAGGTCTACCAACTTGTGAAAAATTAGGTATAATTCAAAGAGTTTTCTCTGTGTCTCAACAAAATTTTAGTGAACAAATTCTTACACAATACAATGATGTATTTCAGGGTCTTGGATGTCTACCTCAAGTCTGTCGCCTGAAACTCAAACCTGAAGCAGTGCCATGCGTGGATGCTCCGAGAAGAGTACCTTTCGCTTTACTGAACAAACTGCGCGATGAATTGGATCGCATGGAGAAAATGCAGGTCATTGAAAAGGTTATTAAACCTACAGAATGGGTGAACAGTATAGTGATAACAGTCAAAAGCACGGGTCAGTTACGAATTTGTTTAGATCCTAGAAATTTGAATAAGAATATTATAAGGGAAATTTATCCACTTAAGTCAATAGATGAGATCAGATCTCAACTAGCAGGAGCTGTTTGTTTTTCTCATTTGGATGCATTTTCAGGATTCTGGATGCTTAGACTAGATGAATATAGTTCTGATTTATGTACATTTCAAACACCTTTCGGTAGATATAAATATTTAAGGTTACCTTTTGGTATTAATGCATCGTCTGAAATTTTTCAAAGAGTCATGATGAATTTGTTCGGTGATTTAGAAGGAGTTCTAATATTCATCGATGATATTTTGGTATATGGACCAAACGAGTCAGTACATAATGAGAGAGTACATAAAGTCATGCAACGAGCACGTGAAGTCAATTTAAAGTTCAATAAGTCTAAATGTAAATTTTTAGTTTCAGAAGTCTGTTTTTTAGGGTATGTTTTTAGTAAGATGGTGCTAGGGTTGATGAAGAGAAAGTAAAAGCAATTGTCAATATGCCCACACCAAAAAATGTCAAAGAATTGCAAAGAATATTAGGTATGATCAATTATTTAGGTCCCTTTATTAGCAATTTGTCTCAAAAAACTCAAATTTTAAGAAATCTTTTGAAAAAAGATTCAGTCTGGACTTGGGATGAAAATCATAGTCAATGTCTTAAGAGTTTAATCGATGAAATTACAAATTCACCAGTTTTAGCTCATTATAATCCCAATGTACCATTAGTCTTGTCAGTCGATTCGTCAAAGTCAGCATTAGGAGCAGTCATTATGCAGAATAATAAACCTATTGCTTATAGTTCAAAAACATTAACTCAAACTCAGTCAAGGTATGCTCAAATTGAGAAAGAATTGTTAGCCATTCAGTTTGGTTGTGAAAAATTTCACCAGTATGTGTACGGTCATAAAGTAACTGTTCATACTGATCATAAACCTTTAGTCTATCTTTTTAAAAAGCCATTACATGATGTACCAGCAAGATTGCAACGTATGATGTTAACTTTACAAAAATATGATTTGGAAGTTATACATGTTCCAGGTAAAGAAATGTTTATATCTGACACTCTGTCTAGAGCAGCATTGAAAGAACATTATATACCTGAGAATGAGTCAGAAATATCTTGTCATGTCAATTTAATGCATTCAAGTCTAGCAGTCACAAAGGAGTACTGTACAAAATTGTTACAGAACACTAAGAAAGATGATACTTTGCAATTGTTAAAAAAGTATTATTATGAAGGTTGGCCAAAAAATAAAAATAATGTCAGTCTGTCAATAAAACCATTTTGGAATATACAAGCTGAAATTCATGTAGTCAAAGATTTGTTGTTCAAAGGGTCAAAATTAATAGTACCACAGTCAATGTATAAGGAAATGTTAGGTAAAATTCATGAAGGTCACCAAGGTATAAATAAATGCTTAAAACTGGCTAGAGAGTCTTTGTACTGGCCAAGCATGTCAGCTGATATTAAAAACTTGGTAGAACAATGTTATGTATGTGCACAATTTAAACCAAATAATCCAAAGGAACCACTAAAAAATTTTGAAATAAATAAATATCCATGGCAACAAGTAGGTGTTGATTTAATGTATTTTGATAACCTTACTTATTTAATTGTCACAGATTATTATTCTAAATTGATAGAAATAGCTTTGTTAAATAAAAACAGTACAGCAAAGAATGTAATAACACATTTAAAGACCATTTTTGCTCGTCATGGAATACCTTTATCTTTAGTGTCTGATGGTGGTCCTCCTTTTCAGTCATTGGAATTTAAGAATTTTATGCATGAATGGGACATAGAACACATTGTAACTAGCCCATATCATCCACAGTCAAATGGTCAAGCAGAGAGTTCAGTCAAAATTATCAAAAATATGTTAAAAAAATGTAAAAGAAACTCATCTGATCCATACATAGCTTTATTACAGTATAGAAACACACCTAAGAATAATTTACCATCTCCAGCTCAATTGTTAATGTCCAGGAATTTAAGAAATAACATTCCTATGTCTTATAAGAAATTAAAACCTAAAGTGGTTACATTCAAAAATTATAAAGAATGTGTCAAGCAAAATAATAAAAATAAGTCTAAATATTATAATAGAAATACAAAGTCATTGTCATTATTGTATCCCAATGATCATGTATACTTTAAAAGAAAGCCTGATAGCAATTGGGAACAAGCCATTGTCAAGCTAAGGTTGGCTAATAATAGGTCATATGTCGTTGAGGATGTCAATGGAGTTAGGTATAGGAGGAATAGGGTTCATTTAAGACACAAATATTCTCCTATGCTATCCAATTCGTCGCAGGGGAGAGAGGAAGGTAACAGGCAGGAGTCTAGACCTCAAGAGCTCTCATCTCAATCCTCAGTTAGTCAATATGTAACTCGTTCTGGAAGAGTTGTAAAGCCAACCAGAAGGCTAATTGATGAAATAGATTAAGTAGAACATTGTATCCTAGATTAAGACCTAGCTATAGTCTTAAGTCATTGTCTAAATTGTAACTAAGTCAGGTCTCTATAATATTGTTTGTCAAGGGTTAATTTAAACTTAAACAGGGGGGATGTTGTATCATACATCACTACTCTGTAGTCGAGTAACTAATACCATCTCTATGTATTAGTGTCTATGAATATAGTCTATAGTCTTGTCATTGTAACTTAGGATCTGACCTGGTAGATGTCGATTATTATACATTAATTCTACAAGTGTAATAAACCAGTCTAATTATCTAAAGTCTTTAATATTTACCAACCCAAGAATCATACAATGACATGCGTGTCAACAATCTCACACTACAGGATGCTAAAAATCGCGCGAAATGGAAGAGAATGAGCAGGAAAGCGGAGCCCGGGCTCCAATGCGAAAGCCACGGATACAACCGGGACTAAACCCTAAGATGATGATGGTGATGAAAATGTATAATGTATCGACCTGCTTAACACCCATAGCGTGATCGAACATTATGAATAAAACTTTTTTACAAAAAAAAAAAAAAAAACAACTGACTTCTAAAAACCACTACAAAGTGAAAATTTATTAATTTCGAAAGTCGGTGTTTTTGGTTTATGTATATTCGATTTTGACACCGACTTCCGAATTTATTATTTTTTACTTTGTAGTACTCTTTGGAAGTCAGTTGTTTTTTTTTTTTTTTTGTAAAAAGATTTTATTTTACACTTTATAGTTGTAAAAAGTAATATGTATTCAGTTGCATCCGCTGAGACTGGAAGCTGACGCAAATATAGTTGGGAATCGACGTAATTCTGTTTACTTTAATTTTTACCCGCAATTTTGAAGAATTCCCTCGACTGTCTTCATCATCAGGTTTACTGCAGACCAATATTTTAACCCACTGGGTGCAAAGTTCTCATCAATAGTAGCTACTGTAAACCGTTGAAGAGTACAGTCACAACCCATCTAGGTGTAAAGTTCTTATCAATACAAATTAATCAAGCCCAAACACATCGTAGCTGCTGTGAATTGTTGAAGAGTTTCTTCGACTGTCTCCCGGCTCCCGGCTTTAAAATACTTAATGAAAATACTAAGAAATGCACCAGTCGCCCCTACGATTTTTGAAAGTCCCCCTTGATTTCTCTGGTCTTCCATTATCAGATCCTGATGTTCTTCTCATGGGACCACGTTGGAAATATCTTATTTCCAACAAAAAAAGAATTATCAAAATCGGTTCATATAGGACGAAGTTATCCGCGAACAACCTAAAAAAAAGCATATATACAGTCGAATTGAGTAACCTCCTCATTTTTGAAGTCGGTTAAAAATAATGGTAATGATGATAAATAATTGAAATGCATTCAATTCACAAAATGCCATTGCGTCTACCTCCGATATGTTTCTATTTAGTGAGACAGGAGGATTTATTTTGTACAAGTTATTCCACCACAGCTGCTCCTTAAACGATGTAGAAAAAGCCTTATTGCGAAAAACTCTATTATTTGATTAATTTTTAAGCATATTGTTAATCCATAGCTTCATACATACATACATAACCAGCCTATAACGTTTCCAGTGTTGGGACTCCTTTCGGTGAGAGGGAGTGGACCGTAATCTATTACGCTGAGCCTATGCGGGTTGGTGATGATGTTTTCCTTCACCGTCTTGAGAGCAGCGGTGATTTTATTTATTTATTTATTCTCACCTATCTCTATCATTACAGATCCATGATCCAATGCGACAGATTGGCCGTATAAACTAAATTCTAAATATACACATTATAAAAATATTCATATTGATATTGATATTGTTACTTAGACTAAGAATTAAGTGGGTACTTAATTCTTAGTCTAAGTAACAATATCAATTAGTCTAAGTAACTTATTATATATAATGTAACTTTAGCAAGTTCACTCATATTGCACCACAATACATCAACCCTCTCATGAACCTCATTCACCACACGTATGGCTCTAGTGAGAGGAGTTCTCGCCAGTAGGTTGGTCCTGGCCGCAGGCATAGCGAGCAGGGGCGGGCGGCGCCGCCTCCACACGTACCGGTCGGGCACGCATAGCTGTAGGTGCCGTAGCACTCCCGGGTTCTGCACCACGCCACGTAGTAACTTCACCACATACGCTACGAGTGAGAACTCCCGCCGCACCCTTAAAGTATTGTACCCTACCATACCCAGAACGAATAGTGTAGGGTACATCAATGGGTACATTGGATATACTCCATACAGCTTATAGTACAAGTGTCTAGTGAACTTATTTTGGATACGTTCCAACATACCACTATATTTCGCCTCATGAGGAGCCCAGATGAATGCGCTATGTTCGAGGTGACTTCTGACTAATGCGTCATATAACACCTTAAGTGTTGTGATGTTGGTGAACCCCTGACACTGCCTGAGTACGAAACCCAGGTTTCGGTATGCCTTCTTAAATATCTTATTGATATGCTCACGGAAGGTTAGTTCCTGAGAGAAGACTACCCCTAAGTCTCGTACCTGAGCTACTCGTTGCATCGGCACATCCTCAACCTTGTATGGATAGTTCAAAGGAGTTCGCGCGCGAGTGAACGACATCACCGAACATTTAGCAACATTAAAATGCAGTTTGTTGTTATTACTCCATTCAACTACTCTGTTGATATCATCCTGCAGGCGCTCACAATCCGAGTGATCCCGAACCTCGAGCAGCAATTTCAGGTCATCCGCAAACAATAAACAAGTCCCGTGTCTGACAACTTCCGGTAAATCATTTATCATTATAACAAACTCGATAGGCCCTACATTGCTGCCCTGGCTCACGCCCGATCTCGTGTAATATGGTTGAGATACACAGCCATTGTAGTCGACATATTGCTGGCGATCCTTCATATAGCTAGCGAAGAACTGTAGCAGAGGCAGGGTACACCCAATTTTTGCGAGCTTCCGTAACAAGATGTCATTATCAACCGTATCGAACGCCTTTTTAAAATCGAAGTACGCTGTATCTACCTGTACCCCCGAGTCTACTGCCGGCACCACCTGTACCATAAAGTTAATAAGGTTCGTAGCAGTGCTGCGCCTCGGTCGGAACCCATGTTGCGCATCTGACAGACGCGCACGCATTTGTTCCTGAATGGAGCGCTGAATAGCCGACTCTAGTACTTTAGCAGGCGTGGAGAGTACAGCCACCGGTCTATAGTTACAGGTATCCGAACTTGGTTTTCCTTTAGGAACCGGAACAACGCGCGTGATCTTCCACCTATGCGGGAACGTGGCTTGTTCTAAACATGTATTAAAAATGTGAAGTAATGGCTCCGCTAGTACTCTCCCACAGTCTCGGAATAGAAACGCAGGTATACCGTCTGGGCCAGACGAACGTTTAGGCTTGAGACTCCCAAGCGCCTGCTGAACCTCTGCGAGACTCAGCTTCTCAATGTGTACACGTGCACTGGTCGCGCCGACCTCCGCCGCCGCCGCGCACGCATCCAGTTTGGGTGGCTCCTTGCTGTACACAGACTCAAAAAAGTCTGCAAACTGTCCAGCACACTCGTCATCTGTTAGATGTTGACCTTCTTTTATGACACTCTGCTTACTAAGTGTTTTCCTTTTAGATCTAATATACTGCCAAAACGATTTCGGATCCTTTACAAATTGACACTGAATTTTATTTTTATGTTCTATATGCGCAATTCCTATTAACTTTTTTATAAGAGTTCTACATTCTGCAAATTTGTGATAATCATTATCTAACTTAGATTTTTTGAATTTTTTGTGAAGTCTGGCTTTAATTTGTATATTTGTTATTATTTCTCTTGTGTACCATACTGGGTATACGTACCGCGAATTTCCACTACTTAGCTTTTTCCGGGGCACGCACCCATTAATAGTACAATTAAGATTATCATAAAATAAGTTCAACATTTCTTCTAAATCATGCATTCCATACATCACACTCCAGTCAATGGAAAGAATCCTAGAATATAAAAATTGAAAATCAGCCTTATTCCAATTCCACTGTGGTCTAGTATGGTGTGCACTAGAATCGCGGGCGACGGCGGGGGACGTCGGCGGGGAGGAGACGGGCCGCACGCTTACCGCCAGCGGCGGGTGATGCTCGTCGACCGGCACCAGCGCCTCATCGGCTGCTACCACCGTCACCCCTCCGCTAATGCCTGCACTCAGAACCAAATCCAACTGACGACCTAAATGGTTGGGTACTGTGTTACTTTGAGTGAACTCGCAATATGACAAAAAACATTCGAAATAATTACTAATATTAGCAGGACAAGAGTACAAATTGAAATCACCAATTACAATAACTTCTCCATACTTATCACACAATTTTTCTATTATTCTAAATAACAACATGTAATCATTTTCCGAACTACCTGGCGGAATGTAGATAACACAACACACAAACAAAAAACGTTTATTTAAATGTACCGTCGCAGAAACCATTTCGAAAACACAAGTGTCTATATCTATCGACGCGTCCAAGATAGGTAGTTGTCGCAGCTCGAACCGGTGTGCGGCCACGAGAAGCGCGCCACCTTGTTTTCGACCATCGGCTCGATCACATCGTAATATATGATATCCGGGTGGAACAATTTCCGCGTCTTGTATGGATTCACTGCAGCCAGACTCAGTAATAGCGAATAAGTCCGAGGCTGATGCCATTAAATTATTTCTGAAGTAGTCTAGCTTAGTTCGAAGACCCCTAACATTTTGGTAATATATTTCAATTACACTATTACTTATGGAGCGGGCTTTTGGGTTGTTTACGAAACCAAATCCATTCATTAAATTCTGCATTTAGTGGCCTTACTTCCGCATTATTCAACAAGGTATAGTGTTTTTCGGATACGCCTATTATAAAAGACGAGTAATCTCGTGGTGTTCTATGTTTGATCTTCTCAATTTTCATAGGAGATTCAGGCCCACACAGATTTTTTATGTAATCAGTCATAGCTTCTTCTGTGGTTTCCGGATGTAAGCGCCATACATGTAGATATTTCATTCTTTCTATAGCTACTATTCCTTTAATTTCCGTATTTCTTCCAAGAGTCACATTTTTAGACAAACGGTTAAGTTTTTTATATTGCACAGTAGTCCAGCCAGTTTCTTCTTCCCGTTCCGACTGTTCAATAGCGTCTGGGACGCCAGTATAACTCGCCTGTGTTTCAAGCACCGGAGTGGCAGATTTCGTGGCCCCACACTTATTTACGTTATGGATTTCGACGATTGGTTGGTTACCCGTATTGTTATTTTTTTTAGGTTTTTTGGTTTTACTTTGACCAAAGGCTTCGGCAAACGTAGAGTGAGAGCTAGTAGATGCCTCTTTCGGTGTTGGGACGATGGTGGATGATGTTTGAGGTTGGATATTGCGAGCCAATTGAAGATTGACTTTTTCTTCTACCACCGTCATTATTTTAACTAATTTGTCAAGATCATTTTTTGTTTGCGTATATTGATCTTGCATGAGCATAATCGCATTTGCCTGAGAGTCCAAGCGGGCCATAATGTCCAATCGAAACTGCCTAAGTTCATCCAGCAATACGGAATCCACGTCCCCTGCAATTGTCGGAGAGAATGGGACCCGGCTTCCTCTTTGGGTGTTCACATTATCAGGTGTCACGGTTGTGTGTAGGCTGGTGGAATCCCCTCTGACCGGCGTATCTATATTTCCGCGCTTCGGATTTAAGCAAACACACTCCGGACATACCCATTTCTTCTTATATGCTAGGGTAAATGTTTTAAAAGCATCTGGGTTGATTTTGAGACAATTTAAATCATACACTTTCATGCATTTTCCATTTGAGCATTCCATAAAGCAGTTATCTTTTATAATTGAACTACAAGCGCTGCACTTTTTCTCCATTATTTTAGTCTACCAAGTCTAGTCGTCTAAGGACGAATTATTTATGGCGCGCAGCCTGTCTCTTTCTCCCGAGGTGGTGATGATGGATAAATATACCTTTAAATGTTAAGGAAACGGCCTGAAAAGGATGAAAAATATAGTTTTACAGCATTTATAAAAAGCGAAATTTTTTATTTTTTTGACAGTGGAATGACAATCAAATTGTTCACTGGTTCACAATAGTTTGCTTTATGTTTATAATTTTTATTAATTATTTCACACAGTTTATGAGTTCTATTTCACTTTATGCGATAGTAAACACAACAAAACCATTGAAAAACTATATTTACAAATTATTTATCATAAAATATCAAGAGCGCAATGTCATTCGACCACTGTTGTCACTGTCAACTAACTCAACTTTCAATTTGATGAAACAATTTGCACAAAGCATAACGACTGATGGGGTTCAAAGATACCACTAGGCCACCGCTGCTCCTGCAGCCATAACTCCATGTACCCGTACCTACAAACGCCACAAAGAAACAACGCGTCATACTGACGTCACACGAATTCTACATCTCGCAATCAGAGTTTGCCGTGCAATTAGCATATGTACAACTTCCGAATGTCTCCCTTTTCTATGGAGGATGAGTGAAATTTACTCCCTGTTCCTCATGCCTCCACACTGGTGACGCCGAGCATGAACGTCAGCACAGCTTTCGTGCACCAACTTCAGCGTGACGTCATCATTATCACTCCCGCAAGCTTTGGCGACGAGTCACCCAGCCAGCCAGCACCCACGGCTACAACGGGTATCCTGACCACAAGCATGCAGCGACCGCGCATACTTGGTCATCACCCTCTGCCTAATCAGCAACCTCGGCACAGCACACTGCACTTTCGGCCGATCAACAAGCAGAGCCTTCTCTCCTGGTCGACGCAGCAGTCAGCCTCAACTCGGCGCTGTACGACATCCGACGCACTGGAGTATAACGCAGCGCCACCACCCCGATTCACTGAGGAATCTCCGAAGACAGTTCCAACTCACCGTGAACTACGCGGCAACCGGTTCCGACTCACTGGAACCTCAGCTGGCCTGGCAAGCATAGCAAGATACAAGACTCA
Organism: Sesamia inferens; assembly: GCA_037179545.1. Taxonomy (NCBI): domain Eukaryota; kingdom Metazoa; phylum Arthropoda; class Insecta; order Lepidoptera; family Noctuidae; genus Sesamia; species Sesamia inferens. The sequence continues at coordinate 6,670,861 of CM073929.1, read as the reverse complement.
GCCTACTATCGACCTCCGGTCTCCGGAGGGGAATGATATAGCGAAACCTACAAATCCCACATGGAACAACGCGTCATACTGACGTCACACGAATTCTACATCTTGCAATCAGAGTTTACCGTGCAATTAGCATATATACAACTTCCGAATGTCAAGCATTGGGCAAGTGCCCGCCCGACATAACACCCGTCTGGACGGAGGGTCCTCCCTTTTCTATGGAGGATGAGTGAACTTTACTCCCTGTTCCTCATGCCTCCACACTCCATATATTCGAAAAAACTTATATAACGCAATGAATATTGTGAAAAATGTTGTGAAAATGAACCTATTGCTGCTGATAGTGTTTTACACAATTACCCTATGGGTTAGCCTAGTACTATAAATTCAAAGACATGTGACATCAATACATGGCGGGCCTTAGTGGTCGATTACGACCCACTCTCTCTCTCCGTGAGGAGGGCTGTTCCCAGCTATGAGAACGTTAATTTTCACCGTGTGTTCTCTCCATAGGTACTTATAAAAATTTCCAACCAACTCCATATCGACGCTGGAAATCGATTTTGTCATAGCTCGAATAAAAGGCAAGTTTGTCTTATTGCAAATTCAGAAAAAAGTTTAGAATAAGTCAACGTCGTATCATAAAAAAGAAACATCGTAGGAATACGTTGATCAGACCGTCCGACGCAGTATTTTTTCTGAATTCAATTACGCAATAAAAAAAAATTGCCTTTTTTCGAGATACGCCAAAAACTCGCTTTCCAGCGTCGATATGTACATTAAAACATGTAAATTAATTAACGCCTGAAAATAATACTTTCAAAATCGTTTATTGAATTGGTTTATATCATTTTTAATAAGTATAGGTAATTTTTTTTATCCCAAAAATAATGAACACTACAGAAATTATTGTCATATTAACCCTGTTGTTTGTACAGACTTTTACCACCCACTGCTGGGCACAGGTCTCCTCTCATACAGAGAAAGACTGAGCGTAATCACCACGCTTGCTCAATGTGGGTTGGTGATTTCAGACTTAAAGTCCAGGTTTCTTCAAGATGTTTTCCTTCACCTTCAGTCATTGGTGTCCAAGATATACTTAGAAAGTACATATCACTTTAGAAACGTTGTATTGGTACTTGCCTGACCAGGAATCGAACCCGCGAACATACTTGAGAGGCTGGTGTTTTAACCACTAGGCCACCACGACTTACAGGTTTTACTTGTATTCATACAAATTTAATAGTTCAATACAGAATAAACAAAAATAAACATTTCAAGAACGTTAAGGTCTTCGTTTTCCAAGAATTGGTATACATGTTAAATAAGAAATTCAGTGTATGTATTATGATTACAACGTAATTTTCTAATTGGGTGCGTTAATTAAATTACATGTTGTATACCTACTGCTAAGAAAATCATATTCTAGTCAAATGTATTTATCCTTAGACTCTCCCCCTTATTCATAAACTCTGCTTAAAGTTAACTAGTGATTAGCGATTATTTAAATGTACATATTAGACGTTTGCACGTCACTTAACTTTAATCATCGATTATGAATAAAGCCCTTTAACTCTGTGGTGTTTATTCATAAAGGATGATTAAAGTTAAGAGACGTTAAAAGGTCAAAAATGTAAGGTTAAAGAATCGCTAATCAGTAGTTAACTTTAAGCAGCGTTTATGAATAAAGGGGTATATGTACCTACAAGTAATTTTTTTTTTGATGCGTCGTTTGGGTCGTTTTCACCCTCAAAGCAATTACTATTACAATAATAACCACATAGAGACTATAATCACTACGTCGGTGATCGTAAAAGAAATCGAACTAAAAGATGGTACTTTATACAGTCGCTGACTCGACTGTTGTGAGTGGAAAATTTCGTAGTTTGCTTAAACTAACTTTAATTAGTTTCGTACTTCAGGTGGCGAGTTTTAAAGCGATGCAAAATGGTGACGTTATGGAAAATAGTACCAATTAGTTTGTTTTTCATATTCTAGTTTTTATAGAATTTTGCTTTTACGTAAAAGAGATTGGAATTAAAAGGAATTATTTCTTGTGTTTTTATAATATGTGATATAAAATTTAACAAGATAATCGGATTGTATTGTGATAGATTGGATCAAACAAGTGTAGGCCACAGATCATTAGATGTAGGCATCAATTGGTTCTTTGGTCATGATCAAGTTATCATCATCATCATCTCAGCGTTAATCCCAGTCGCATCCGAAAGTTTTTTCAGCTTTGGAATCTGGGGTTCACTTTACCAGTCTAACTGCTGATTTTGGCTAAACTTCGATATTTGCCTTGAAGCGACTGCCGTCTGACCTTCACAATCCGAAGGCGATAGCGAAGCATTGCAGTTAGACCAATTGTTGGACTTTCGAGGGCTCCAACAATACGTGACGACTGCCATTAGATGTTCGTATGGCATTAGGGACCAACGGCTTAACGTGCTTTCCAAGGCACGTCCAGACCAGTGCCAATATTCACATTCATGCATTCAAATATTTGCCGCGTTTGCTACCACTACGCCATGGTGGCTGTGACCAAGTATGGTAAGATTATTGTAAAGGAAAGCCCTAAAACTAAATAATTATATTAGATTAAATGATTGAAAATATAATAAAAAAGACTTATTTCTAAAATCACATCCAACATATGTAATATGTTGTGCTTGTGTGGTTTTTCACATTTGTATATGTAATATGTTGTGTGATATTTTATATTTTAGTAATAAGTTACATTATCCGCATAGATCTCAATTCTACAGAAATCTCGGGATTAAGAGTATCCTATATCCTTATTTATCTCACCTTCTATCTATGGCGTGATGAATTTATAATAAGTACTTTTACGCCTGAAGCTCAGGTTCTACCTAGTTCAGGCAAATTACTATACATCAGTACTTTTTAGAATTAAGCAAAATATTATAAAAATTATGTACAAAGCTGAGAAATAAACAATTTATTTATTTAAACTAACGCACAAAAAATCTTAATTTTTTAATTTATTATCATAATAACGTCTTGTGGTTTTTTTGATAAGTTTTCCCGTGGAAATATCATGATAAATGTATAAGTTAAATCAGGTTATAAATCTTCCATGTCAAAGATTTTAATCTAATCCGTTTAGTAGCTTTCTGCGAAAGATCTATCTATAAAAAACTTTCACGTTTATAATATTAATATCTGCGCAATTTCAACCGAATAAGTTTTGATCCCGTGGAAATAATAGGATTAAACTGTCCAATATTTTAATACTAGGTATAAAATATAAAGCATCTGTGTGCCAAATTTGATCTAAATCTGTTTAGTAGTTTTTGTGTGAAAAAGTAAAGAAGGAAAGTAAGTAGTACTTCTGTTTGGGATAAACTAGACACAAAATATTCCAAAAATATGTATAAGAAATAGTTGAAGATAACATGCATCATATCTGCGAAAACCCGGCATTGTGGGGAGATCCTATGCAAGACAGAGCCCCAGCACCGCTTTTCTGTAACAGCCGGCTCCGACGTAATGACGTCAGTTATTACGTATAAAGAAACATACATTCTTTCACGTTTATATTTGTTTGCTATATCGCCGTCGGCAACGTATATGCATATATAAGAGACTTGCTAATTGTGGTGTAATACTTCTGCCGGTGTACCTCAGGGCGGCATTTTATCTCGTTTACTTTTCACAATATTTATCAACTCCATCATCAAAAACCTTCTTTCCTCCTACTACCTTTATGAAGATAATTTGGAAATTTATAAACAAGCTAACGACTCAAAGTTAGCTGATGCCATTCTAATGATTAACAAGGATTTTTTCTCAATCTGTGAGTGGGGTGAGGCACATGGATTGCATGTTAATTCGACGAAGACACAGGTCATTGTTGCTGGCAGTTGAAGGATGATCTCCAAGATAAACTGGTCGCAACTTTCCCAGGTTCAATTTAACGGAACCGCCATTCCTTTCAGCGGGAAGGTCAAGAACCTTGGGGTTTGGATCGACAAGCATCTTTCTTAGGATCCACGGCTACAAAATGTCAGTGGCAAAATTTTTGGATCTTTACTTCCCATCCAGATCTTACTGAGACAGAACTTGATAAACTTGAGTGGCTTTATAACTTTTGCATTAGATTTATATTTGTCCTACGCAAATATGATTACATATTTTAATTTCGTACAAAGCTTAAGTGGCTTCCCATATGTCTTCGCCGGCATCCTCATATTCTATTTCAACTCTACAGCATTTTATTTAATCCTAAAACCCCCACTTATCCTAAAGAACGTTTCAAATTCCTTCATAACACACGGAACGTAGATATTTGTGGACATCGGAAAACCTGATACTAGAAATGCCGATGCATTCTGTAATGAAATTCTTTATTGCACAAGCAGTTCGGCTATGAAATGTCTTTCTCGTGTCCGTAAGGCGTGCTCAAACTTTGTCTACTTTCTAAACTATGATAAAAATGCACTACCTCCCTCTTTTAACATATCATTATATATAATTCCTCTTATATGATGTTTATTAATTAGATTTATATATTTATTTAAATTAGTTTAATACACTTTATGTAGGTACACATTTATTGTGTAATCTATGTAAATAGTACCAATGTTCAACTGAATGGAGCAGAGTTGATCCCTGTCGAGTCGACAGTTTTTCTTGGATTGACTATTGACGCCACGTTGCAATGGGGTCCTCACGTTGAGAAGCTGTCGGGTAGACTCAGTTCCGCCGCCTTTGCTGTTAAGAAAATTAGACAGATAACTGATGTGGATACAGCCAGAATTGTTTATTTTAGTTATTTTCATAGTCTAATGACTTATGGGATTCTTCTCTGGGGAACTTGTGCGGACATCAATACCATCTTTGTTTTACAGAAAAGGGCTGTTCGAGCCATTTACAACCTTGGTCCTAGAGATTCTCTTAGAGAAAAATTCAAAGAGGTGGACATTCTGACTGTAGCTTTACAGTATATATTTGAAAATCTTATGTACGTACATAAAAATATATCGGATTTTAAGAAAATAAGCGATATTCATAATATAAATACCAGGAACAAACACAATCTTGCTGTACATCACACTCGTCTCCACAGAGTAGGCAACTCATTCATGGGTCAATGTATACACTTTTACAACAAGCTTCCCATGGACATTCGAAACTTACCCATTAAACGATTGAAAAAGTATATAAAGGCCAAACTTTGCAAAAAGGGGTATTATAAAATTACAGATCATTTAGAAGACAAAAAAGCTTGGGACTGAGCTGTTCGCTCTGATAAGCATTGTTATTAGCAATATGCGTAATTATAAGGTAAATTATTGTAAACATTCTCATTTTTAATGTCTGGACTTGAAAAAAGACGATGATCCCTGAGTTTGTTTCGGCTATTTCTTCTCAGAGGTAGTCAGTTAGGAAATGCCGGCTTCATCTAGTTAAAAAAAATATATATATATGACGCGTAAAAGTGATCGGTGATCCTACTTGCTTAATAAACGATTTCATTTCATTTCATTTCATTTCACTGTAGACTACCTACATTATTTCTCTCTCCTTCTCCTTAAATTCCATGGAAAAGTTGTCTGTAAAAGATTGCTCTTAGCGATATAACCACCCATTGTGTCACCCATTGTAAAGTATTTATATTTATGTTCTGTAATTTAAATGGTGTACATAATATCATTATTAGAAGAGAATGCTCTTGTATCCTATTCTATTCTATTAGTAGGTAACTGTAGATGATTCCAGTATTCTTAATGTCACTGAGCGTAGACAATTCAACATTAATCCAATATCCAGCAATTATTTATTTGTTTAAAATTTTCGCACAAAGGCGTTTAATGCTTTAGGCATTTTCAACTAGGCAACCATGTGTGGTGAAGAGATAACACAATTACAACAATACAATTAGGCACCCATTTCAGTTTTGACTAGTGTATTCAACACGAGTATTCGTTTCGTCACTTGTGGAGGCCACTTGAATACACCCTCGTAAGTTAAACCAATTTTTATCTTAACCCTTGGCTTTTGCCCAGAAATGTAAGATTAATGTCTTCGATATCATGGATTTGGCCGAACACCAATATTGTGGAGAACTTTTAAGTGTTATTTCAAAGTGAAAGCGCTAGGGTAGCCCTCGTTCATAGCAATATTTGTTTTCAAGTAGTCTGATGCGATTCGTGGCATCAAAGCTTAATAGAATACAATATAAAGTTATGCAGGTAAAACCTCGTGGTGCAACTAGTAAAGTAGGTATATGAAATTGAAGTTCTAATTCTGTTGAATGTCTCCTCTGGTTTGGTATTTATCGGCGGTAGCCACTGCCGAACTTACGGTGAAATAGAGCGCAATGATGCCATCATGCTTCTATGGATCCAAACGAGCTGTCATATTGAAATGCTACAAGTCTTGGCCACGTTTTAAACGGTGACCAAATTTAATTATTTTAAGTAACCCCGGGGGTATATAGGCCTTTTTTATTATTTGGGGTGCGAAATCATCAAATAACTTCGCCTGTTTTGGGCGGAGCGGAAGGGCATGTCAGACTTTTACTGACTAAAACCCACCCGTGTTCCTTCATTAGCCTGTAGGCCAGGGCCACGGTTTCTTTTTTAATCAACCCGCAACCCTGACCCAGGAGGCATCGGTCTTCGTGGAGCCCGTCACGACGTGCTATATCTCTTTGAGGCACGCGTAAAACACATCGCGCCGTCAACTCGGACCTGGTCTTTACCGGGCGGCGAGCTGCCTACTACTCACCTCACACAAGCCCGTGCCTACGGTGGCCGGGACTTTGATGATGTCTCCCGACTAGGGCGCCTCCTGCGGCGGATAATGGCGTGAGTGCGAGAGATCGCCGTTAGTCGCCGCTACGAGGACACGGCGGTGTTCTACCCAAGCCGGGCAAACCTCCGCCGTATGCTCCACCGTGTCCTCACGGCGATCCACACAATGATGATATCGTGCCAGGCGGAAGGTGAGGGCGCGGTGGCGTCTCTCTAGCCACTCCTAAAAGAGGGAACTTACCGCCGCTATTGTGGCGTGCCCAGCGGTGGGTTTTTTTTTTAATACTTATAAACTAGTGCTTGACTGCAATCGCGCCTGATGGTAAGCAGTGATACAATCGTTGATGGTAAAGCGCACTAGTTTATTAAGCCTATTCACTTAAAAAACTAAGGAATAGGAAGGATGACGGCAGCTGAGCGAGGTGATGCTATGTTAAACCCAAGACCAACACGACCAACGATGCTGCGCCAGAGGGAGATTGATCTGGAAACTCTCCACGACCAAACTTCCGACACAACAACATTTGGCGCATTGTATCCGGCAAACATCGCAACACAACTGCTTAGACCCGTCCTCCGTACGGCTTCACCATCATGCTGGGAACGAATCGCTTGACGGCAAGGCCTTGTCTGGTCGGTTGCGATAATCACACTTACCATGTTGCCATGAGATCCCGCCGGAGCTCTGGCCGCTGTAGCACGATTTCTCGAGGCAGCGGAATTATGCCCCGGCGTTTTGCCTCCTCTCGCCACTCCCACGTATGGGCGAGGGCTTTAGCCTCCAGATCCCATGGCGACAATTCGGCAAGTAGGCTGGCCGCCTCAACGGGAGGATTGGGCCTCAAATCCTAAATTAATAAAGTCAGTGAGTATCAGTATCGACGTGCGGCTTTTCGTGAGCTAGTCCGGTGGTCTTCGAACTCCACATCTTAAGGTTGGAGGTAAGTGGCTGCCGCATTTAGTAACTTAGAGGGATATACTCCGAAGGCATCATTCCATCATATATTAGCTTATTTATTTATTTATATATACTTTATTGTAGAATAATCAAACATCGAGCAAAAACACTCAACACAAAAAAGACATGCAATGGCCGGCCTTATCCAAAATACAGTCCACTTGAATCTTATTCGAAGTCTTTCGTGGCAGCCCGTTGCCGCCACAAATTCAAATATTTTATTTCAGAATATTTCAAAATCAAAAGGAATTCATTCAAATTGGGCTGAGAATCAGCGATTTTTGAAAGTCAATATTACATAAGACAGTCCCCCAAAACGCCTGCCCTTCGCCACTTCCCAGTGCTTTCGCTGTAACTATTCATATAATGTTAGTAGAAGTATAGCTTAGCCTAATGGTAGTCTTAATTTAACTTATCTGGGAGTGGACACTTATCCACCTAATTAAGATAAGAGATTCCCACCGCCCTGAAAATATCCCACTCAGGATGAACATCTATCCAACATCATTCATCTTACTATTTTTTTTTTTTGTTTTAGTAATTATAAACTAGTGTTTGACTACAATCCCGCCTGATGGCAAGCAGTGATGTGATCGTTGATGGTAAAGCGCGCTAGTTTATTAAGAGTGTATTTACTAAAAGACAGTGAATAGGTAGGAAGACGGCGGTTGAGCGAGGTGATGCAATGTTAAACCCAACAACACGACCAACGATGCTGCGTCAGAGGGAGATTGATCTGGAGACCCTCCAGGACCAAACTCCCGACACAAAACATTTGGCATATCGTACCCGGCACACATCGCAACACAACTGGCTCAGACCCGTCCTCCGTACGGCTTCACCAGACATCATGCTGGAACACGACACATCGCTTGGCCGCAAGATTTGGTGGGTGGTAATTTCTAATGGCAGCCGATGTTATGGCCTACCACCGTTTATATTATTCCTTCCAAAATCATGTTACTCTTTCACGTAAAATCTACTAAACGGATTTCAATAAAATTTAGTAATTTAGTTTATAACTTACAAAAAAAAAAAATTCTAAGGGCTTGAAAACCATACGGGGAAAAACATGTGGCTCAGCTAATAAATATAAGGAAGATGAAATTCTTTCTTGTATGCGACAAACCCAAAACTAAACATATCCTCCTTAACAAGTAGGTCAATATTGAATATCTAAGTATTAAAAAGTACAGTTAAAAGTCTATGGCAAAAATGACGTCCAATCCAGAGACTTATAAACTTTATACGTCTTTGCGTCCAATCAAACGTCTCACGATGTCATAACAGCATAGAAGCAACACATAACCAAATTACTAGTGAAGTGTACATATATCAAAGTGAAATGTTTACCTAAAAAGGTGTTAAAAATAAAGTAATAAGTAAAATAAGTTTTATATTTTTCAACCGAATATGTATATTTGTACATCAGTGAGGCCTTTAAGTCCTGAGGAGCTGCAAACAAGGAGATTAGCTCTTCGGGATGCAATTATTTGTATGGGATGGATGAAAATTGTTAGTATAACATTTAAATAGCAGGCTACTATTTTTCCCAATAAAGGATTTTTCTGACATAGAGGAAGTAATAGCCTTATTTATAGTCATAGTAATTTATTCATAAACAAATAACTTATATATGAATTATCACATACAGTTAAACAATAACTGCTTAGACACAAAAATAAGCTGCATGCGAAATTCATAAATTATATCCCCTAAATTAATTAATTTCCCCATCTCCGTTCCATCATCGGACGACCCGTCGTACGGTGAGTTTCCGCTCTTAAGTTGTTGACACCGCAACGATCCGAACGAAGAGTTTCGCCTCGTCTTTTATACCGCGTACATCGAGGAACTACGCAGATGCGGGTAGGCTGCGTTGCTACTGACTAAATCGAGCTGCAGACATATTGTGAATTTAAAAATAATAAAGGTGCTTAAATTGGACAATTAAGTGTTTAAAACGTTAACAAATGAACTAATATACAACATACAGTGTGGAAGTTCAAAGACTAAAACTGTTTAACGCATAAAACGCAGAAAGAATTTGAGTGCAACTATCAACTGTATTGTGTCAATTCAACGTATCTCTCGAAAAAAACTCTGACTGGTGACAAGAACAACTCGTGATAATTAGTGTAAACAATTCAATTCATCGAAATTAGCTGATTTTAAAAAACTGTAAAAACATAACCCAACTGTTATAATGAGTAAGCAAAATATCTACGTCTAATAGTAAACAGCGCCATCTATTACAATAATCGCCAACCACATAGCTGCTTGGAAACTCAGGCGTCGCAGCGATCTAAACGCTTGATTGAAACATCCCTATTCGAGAAATAGTCACAAGCAGGCACTACTAATTGTATCAATCGTCACTTATTGTTATTAAACATCATGGAAGAAGTTATCAATATGTTACGAAAAATTCAAAGCGAACTTGATGAACAAAAAAACACTATTTTGAAAAACGGAGAAAAGGTGACTGAGCAAGTTACACAAAACATAAATGGTCTATTAGAAGAAAAATATGCAATACTAGAAGGTAAATATGAAAACCTCAAGGAAAAGTTAGAAAATCAAGAAAGAAGGTTATATATTTTAGAAAAACAAGCAAGACAGAGAAATATTGTTTTCTTTGGAATCGAAGAAAACGAAACCTCATATTTAAATTTGGAGAATAACTTGATCAACTTTATTAAAAAGCACTTTTCTCTAGAATTAGACCAAAGAGATATCCAAGAAGCTAGAAGAATTGGAAAAAAAGGAGATAAAGCCAGACCAATAACTGTCACCTTTTCTACACTTAGCATGAAAGTGTGTATCCTTAAACAGAAAAAAACATTAAAGAACTCCGGCTACTACATTCAAGAAGATTACCCGCTTAACATTTTAGAAAAAAGAAAAGAACTACAAGAACAGGTTCGTATTGAAAAGGAAAAAGGAAACCTAGCTATTATAAAATACGACAAACTAGTTATACTGGAAAAAAGGAAGAACCAATGACTAAAAATAAAAGATTGCTTTCAACTTCTCCAGAAAATAATCAGACTACCAACATTAGAAAGGAATCACAGGCCAGTAAAAAGAATAAAAAGAATAAAACCCAGACATCATTAAAAAGAACTACTAGTTTGTCAGATGGGGTCCTGAAACACGGAATTTTGAACTTCTTGACAACGAAAGGCCCACATGAAATACCAGCGCAGCAAGACAATAAGAACAATAATATATAGCAACGAGCCTCCCCCTTTGCCACAGATAACAAAAGAAGATTTTATAAACAAAACAACAAATATCTCCCAAGCCGGTTGGTCACCGTGGGAGATCATGACCAAAACCCTCCAAAGGAATCAACAGAATTTATAGAACCTAAACCCAAACCAAAAAACAATTTTATGTCATTGGAGGAGGCCTTCACCTGAAGAGGGGTTCTAGCAGAAGAATTAAAAAAAAACCATAGACTATAATTACTTTTTCATTTAATATTTTGTTTAGTTATTTTTATTTTTTTTTATTTGTCAGTTACATACTGTATAAAGTTTACTTCTTTTCCAACTAATTACCTACTATTATCTACATACCTTCTGTTTAGAAATAAAAGGCTTTTTTATTTTTTTATTTTTATTTTTTTATTTTTATTTATTTTACATCGAGGAACTGGAACAATTTGTCAGCGGCGGTGTTTCCGTCGGACTACAATTTAAGTGTCTTCAAGGCTAGAGTAAATTAGCTCTTAACAAACTAGCGCGCTTTACCATCAACGATTGCATCACCGCTTACTATTAGGCGGGACTGCAGTCAAGCTAAGTTTACGTTTTATAAAAAAAAATATCACCAATTTAAAAATAATAAATTTACGTTATTCAATTGACTTCGACTTATTCGACTTCGATTGATTACGACTTCGACGATAATGTAAATTAAAACATATTTCTTTATCAATTTACTACGACCAAGTAGACTTTTAGTGTTATTAACAAAATAGTGTGAAACTATGTTATCAATACATTTACAAACATAATGTAAGAGAATATTGTAACATCATTGCTACAATGTTACAGACAGCCGAAACCACACAACACAAACTTCAGCAAACATCCCAGGTGCGCTGCAGTATCGCGGCAACTCTATCGACATCCTTAATTAATAATATTGTATGGTGAATATGAATGTGGCAACACCTTAAAACTTAAAATTTTATTTTTTTGGAGCACCACAGTCAAGACGGTGGGCGATTTCAAACTTATAATATTTGTAAGTCGGTCACAAGATAAATTTGGAAAGTACCTATTCAAAAAGTCACATTGGTACTTGCCCGGATCTTAATCCACGAGGCATCAATCAGTGGGCAATCACTACACTAAATTCATCACACCTGTTTTACCCCTAGGGTTAGGCAGACGACTTTCATCATCAACCTTTTTAACGTCCCACTGCTGGGCACAGGTCTCCTCGCACAAAGAGAAGGGTTGATCACCACGCTTGCTCAATGCGGGTTGGCGATTTCGGACTTAAAGTCCAGGTTTCCTCAAGATGTTTTCCTTCACCTTGTAATCAGTCATTGGTGTCCAGGCTAAGCTTGGTGCTACCTACCAAATTTCAACAGTATGGCTTTTATAGTTTCGGAAAAAAATGGCTGTGACATACGGACGGACAGACGGACAGACAGACATGACGAATCTATAAGGTTTCCGTTTTTTGCCATTTGGCTACGGAACCCTAAAAATGGAACCTGTTGGAAAGCCCAATAAGTTTTTTGGTAAATTTATAGTTTTGTAAACTTCAAAACTAACCGATTACCATTAGCCTATAGCCACAAACAAACTTGGCCATTATAAAGGCGACAAAGAGAGAAACCAAATACTTTATCTGTGTCGGTTCGATAAGACTATGGAATTCTTATCAGGCCAGATTCATACCCAGTGCACAGTTTGGTTTTATCCATTCGTCTCTACTGATAATCATTCGATCAATCTTGATGCCGTTACAGCCTCTTATGGGCAGATTTAGATCAGATTGAATGGCAAAGATATGGAAAACTAGCTTCACCCCGCTCCGCACCCACCGCTTTTCATTTCGGTCATGTAGAAATGCCGGGATAAAAAGTATCATATATCTAATATATAAAATTCTCGTGTCGCGGTGTTTGTGGTTAAACTCCTCCGAAACGGCTTTCCTGATTCTTATGAAATTTTGTGTGCATATTGAGTAGGTCTGAGAATCGGACAACATCTATTTTTAACCCCTAAATGTTAAGGATAATCCACCCCTAATATTTTTAATATAGATCTATATCGGCCTTTACAGCACATGATTTAAATAAATAGTTTCGAAGTTATTACAAATCTAGAAATTGTGGGGCGTCGCATTTGTGGCGGCACCAGAAGGGTTTTTTTTGTAATGTATTTAGTATCAGCATTGCGCCCGTGCGAAGCCGGGCTGGTCGCTAGTGTATGTATACTAATCCTTCCAAAACCATCTGTGTGACAAATTTTATCTAAAGAGTAACAAATCGCCATCGATTATTAGAAAGAGATACCGAGTCTACTGGTCGGGTCGACGACGCGTTGTTTTTCACGCGCGCCTCAAAGAGATGTCAGCACACTGTGACAGGGTCCATGAAGACCGATGCCTCCTGCGTTAGGGTTGCGGGTTGGTTAAAAGAGAAACCGTGGACCTGGCGCACAGGCAAGTGAAGGAACCCGGGTAGTCAGTAAAAGTCTGACACGCGCTCTCGCTCCGCATAGAGCGGGAGAGGTCGTTTGATGATTTCCCATCTAAAACCGGCGCCAGTCATAGTTCAAATATTTGATCTCTTATTTGAACATTTGTTTGGAGCCTTGTGTAGTACGGGTAATTGAGTATTTGTTCAAAGCTTTGTTAAAACTTTGTTCTTTGCCATTCGTTGTCGGTTTCGAGCGCACATCAAAGCGTTCAAAGTTGTCTGTGTTCAAATGTGTGCGTAGCTAGCTACACATATTTAATATTTATTTATTTTCAATATTTGTCCGTGTCTGGCGCTGGCTTAAAAAAAAGTTACAAACCAGCACCGTAATTGCGTAATACACTATTCCTATCAATTTAAATCATTTTGAAGCATGTTGCTAATCTATTGCTCTGTATTTTAGAAAAGTGTGTCTGTTCAACAACGTAAATGAAGCAATGAATGTTGTTGAATTGTCAAACTAAAATACGTTACTACTGATAGTGTGTCTCGTAATTACTCTGTTGTTATGTAGTGTTTGTGGTGTTACTCTTTCACGTGATGCGAGATAGTTACATAACCCACTACTATTTATTATTATTTATTTATTTAGCTCAGGGAACAACTTGTGGAGGAATGAGGAACAAGGAGTAAAGTTCACTCATCCTCCATAGAAAAGGGAGGATCCTCCGACCAGACTGGTTGTCTTGCGGGCCACTTTGCCCGTCGGTTTATGTGGTGAACTTGTATGCGTGCTAGTTGCACAGAAAACTCTGATTGCGAGATGCAGGATTCGCGTGACGTCAGTATGACGCGTTGTTCGCATGTTGCGTTGTAGGCACCGCTACATTATTCCCCTCCGTGAGGGTTTTTGATTTTTCGTCGAGATCGGACCAGGATCGGGTCGAGATCGGTATGGTTCGTCGATCGGACTGGGATCGGGTCGGGATCGGTTCGGGATCGGATCGGTTCGGGATCGTCGGGATCAATTAGGGATCAGTTCGGTTCGTGGTGATCAATTAGGGATCATGTTGGGATCAATTAGGGATCACGTCGGGATCAATTAGGGATCGTTTCGGGTCATGGTGATCAATTAGGGATCACGTCGGGTCACCACTTTTGGGGATAATTGTAGGATAGATATAATGAAACTCGATTGACGATATGCAGGATTCGTGTGACGTCAGTATGACGCGTTGTTCGCATGTTGCGTTGTAGGCACCGCTACAAACTATTAACACTGTGTTTCAATTTGACAGTTCAACAAAATTCATTGCGTTACTAACATTGTTGAACACAGACATTTTTCGAACATAAAGAGCAATGTTAGTAACATCCTTCATAATGGAACCCATTGCTATTGATAGTGGGTCAACCAATAAGGTGTTGGATTTCTTTTTCTTCTTCTTCTTCTTAGCCTACAGAGGTCCACCGCTGGACAAAGGCCTCTCCAATACTTCATCGTCATCATATTGGATTAGGGGGAGAAGTTTGCCATGATCCTGCATGTCCTCGCTTGGCGAGCGGGTTGGGTTCGCAGTAATTTAATATTTCACAGGAGAAGCGCTGCTGCCTGCTTCCTTGGTGAAAGTTCTCTTAGTCGCTTCTTACGACCCACCCATGGGAGGACATGAGTTGGTACTATTCTAAGCCCGGTACCACATGGCATGTTGGATTTACTGGACGGATATCCATACAAACTTTTACGTTTATAATATTTTTACAGTAAGACCGTACTTAGTAAGTTATTGAAATGTTTTGTAACAGTGGTGGCTCAGTGGAATTGGTTACGACTTACCTTTTGTAGGTCATAGTTTAGTACCTAGATAGACGCTTTTTTGCGTCAATTATTTGTCGTTTGTCGTATGTAGATGGATGGATGGCCTAGGGAATCTGACTGGGACAGATTGGATGCGGTAGGCTGACGACATGGTGTTGTGGCGTGGTTTGAAAGGGTCCAGCAGTGGACTTGCAATAGACGAGTTCATTGATTGACTTTATCTGAAAACGGTGAAAGAAAACGTAGCGAGGAAACCGGCATGTCCTAGATCCGAAACTACGAAGATATGTAACGTCAACCACCATACTGGACTGTCGTGTTGGATCGTAACCAACACTTGGGCCCAGCGTGGTGGCCACCGTCGGAGACGCCTTAGTCGGGAGACGACATCGAACTTCCAGCCACTGTAGGCCCAGGCTTGCAGGCGGTGAGCAGTGGGCAGCTCGTTGCCCGGTAAGGACCAGGCCCGAGTCGACGGCGCGTTGTGTTTCAGACGCGCCTCAAAGAGATTTCAGCATTGTCAGCACATCGTGACGGTGTTCATGAAGACTGACCGTCGCACAGGCAAGTGAAGAAACACGGGTGGGTTTTATTCAGTAAAAGTCTGACAAGCCCTTCCGCCCCGCCCAGAGCGGGAGAAGTCATTTAATGATTTCCAATCACAAAAAAAAAAATATGTGCTGGCCCAGTGTACCAGTGTGCCATGAATGGAATTATGATTAATATATATATATTTTATCTTATACCTTTAAACGAGCAATTCTTGTATATATATATATATATATATAATTGGAATCTCGGAAACGGCTCCTACGATTTTCATGAAATTTTGTGTGCAGGGGGTTTCGGGGACGATAAGTCGATCTAGCTAGGTTTAATTTTCAGAAAATGTATTTTTTCCATGTTTTGAATCACTGAACAATTTCTAAACTTCTCATAAGAAGCTAAATTTCGCCGCTATCCTTAATGATACGAATAGCTGAGGGGCTACGGCCTCTGATTCGGAGCTCGTAGGTTCAAATCCCTGGCGATATAGTGTTTTTTCCTTTTTTCTTTGGAGTTTTAAAAAAAATAATGATTACGTTGTCTAATGCTTTTTATTACATTTTATTGTTTTTTTCTTTTTTTTTGGAGTTTAAAAAAAAATAATGATGGCGTTGTATAATGCTTTTTATTACAATTTATATAATTGGAAATGGCGTCAACGAATTTTCTTTTTCGTTTATTAAATCAATGGAAGAAATTTTGTTTTGCCTAATTTGTGGAGATGCAAGGTACCAGGGTCGCACAAAAGTGTAGAAGTCGAAACAATTGTGAAAGAAATGATGTTGTATATAAACAACAATATTTTTTGTTGTAAATATATAATACCTGGAAGAACTTTTATTTTGCCTACTTTGTGGAGGTGCAAAGTACCAGGGTATCACAAAAGTGTAGGAGAAGTCGAAAAAATGAAGCTCATTCATTTTAAAGATCAGCCTGAAGGAGCAGTCGAATTTACAACAGAATTTCTCAACAGTGTAAACATTTCAAACTTGCAACAACACGAACTGAAATATTAGTATTATTATTATTGCTAACCTTATGATACCTTGCGCCTCCTCAAAGTAGGCAAAATAAAATTCATCCATATAAAATGATTTAATAATAATGATGAAGTACCTGGGCGACCGAGCTTTGCTCGGCATCTTTTTTTGTGTTATAATTATCATTATTGATTTATTTACATCAGACAATTGTTCATAGTCTTCATAAAAACACATAAGTACGAGTACACAAAATACATTTAAATTATTTATCAACTATTATAAATAAAATTAAATTAAACTGATAATTAATATAGTACTTTGACTTGATATAGATGACGTTTACATTCATGGTACACGAAGCCAATGTTTGGTTTGAGGTTAGACCCAGAAAATTCCTCTTAAAATATCATGTGTCTTTTTTACACGAAAATGCCAAAAAGAAGATTAAAAAAAAACGCTTACGAACAATTTAACTGCACGAAGCCGTGACTCATCTCAAGAAGCAGAAAAAAACCTTCATGAAATCAATCTGATTTTCGCTCGTCCCACACGTGTTTGTCAGACTTCGCACAGTGAGGACCCATTTGAAGAAGACTTGATGATAATCATCAGGTTTCCGCTCATCTCACACGTGCTGCTAAAGTAAGATGCTTGCAAAACTTGACTAACATTTTAAGAACAGAAAGGTCTTATTTAGATGTTTCACGAGAGCGTGCAACACAACGTGTGGCCGCCGAAAATGATGAGCAACGGGAGCGACGTCTGCAAGATATGCGGCAGCGTGCGTCAGAACGTGAAATAATTATTATTAATGAAAACCCTCAGCATACCCGCAATATAGTATGGAAGGACGTATTAGGTTAAGACCTTAAACTATGTATTGATGATAATATATAACTGATGTAACTGATTGTTAAACTATAAGTACTTATTTATAATAAAATGTTAAACTAAATTGCACTCGTAATTTTATATTTAAATAACAGTTAATAATATTTTTTTATTATTATGTCGGTATGATCGAAAAACATTAGTCAAAAAATATTATTTAAAAAATTCGCTCGTTATGTATTTTTTGTTCTGAAAATATAGAAACACGCGATGTACCTAACAAAAAAGATATCGAGCAAAGCTCGGTCGCCCGGTACTAACTATAAACTAGAAACAAATTATACCAAGCTTCCCATGGACATTTGAAACTTATCCATTAAACGATTTAAAAACTATATAAAGGCCAAACTTTGCAAAAAAGGGTATTATATAATCACAGATTATTTAGAAGACAAAAAGCTTGGGACTGAGCTGCTCGCGCTGCTAAGCATTGTTACTAAGCAATATGCGTAATTATAACGTAAATTATTCATTTTTAATGTCTGGACTTGAAAAAAGACGATGATCCCTGATGATGATGAGTTTGTTTCGGCTATTTCTTCTCAGAGTTAGTCAGTTAGGAAATGCCGGTTTCATCTAGGTAAAAAAAAAAAAACATGACGTGTTAAAGTGATCAGTGATCCTACTTGCTTAATAAACGATTTCATTTCATTTCATTTTATTTAGAGCTTGACTGCGATCCCGCCTGATGGTAAGCAGTGACGCAACCGTTGATGGTACAGCCTACTAAATCTATTCACTTAAAAATCTTAGTGAGTAGGAAGTAAGACGGCAGTTGAGCGATGTGATGCAATGTTAAACCCAACAACACGACCAAAGGTGCTGTGTCAAGGGAAGTTTGATCTGGAGACCCTCCACGACCAAACTCCCGACGCAACTACATTTGGTACATCGTATTCGGCACACATTGCAACACAACTCCTCAGGCCCGTTCTCCGTACGGCTTCACAAGATATCATAAGATAGAAGAATACGACGAATGGCTTGGCGGCAAAACTGTCTGGTAGGTGGTAACTGCCAGCAGCCGATATTATGGCCTAGCACCGAGAAAATTGTTTAAAATCATAGGTTGATACAGTTTAGTGTATAGTTGTTTAGTTGATAGTGTTAAAGATTATATTGACGACAAAAAGGCTTGAACTGCGTCCGATTTCTATGCTAACACGGATTGTTCTTTGATTTTTCATCTTGTAGTTTTAATTTGTAATTGTTTGTTTTTTTTTAACTCAAAGCCAGTACACACTATGTAGCCAGGCATATTATACGTTACGGAATTGCATCGCTGACAGGGGTATTCGGCACTGGTGCAGCTACACAGGAGCTAAGATTAGCATTCGGGAACACCGTTGGAGAACCGCTGCTGAACCTTAGACAAAACTGTCTTTGCATTGTGTAGATTCAATTTCTTATTATTGTATAATTGCATAGAATACGTATGAGCACAATGTACTTGCTGTAAAGCATCTATTTGTTGGGTTAGTCTTTTATTGACTTGATTGTGCTATGGCTGTTGAGAGTATGTCATGCTCACTCAAATGTCTCGCTGGTGGTGGCGTGTGTGTTGGATTATTAGGTTCCCTTCAATATGGTTGAGCTGAATGATGCTGATCCATACGTCATGTTCGTGAACGGACGCCGTCAGAGGGGACTGGTCATCTCTTAGCTGCTACGGCGTATTTTAATTTCTGAATTGTTGTTTTTTTTCATAATGGACGCTCTCAGCGTACAATATATTTCTGCATCGTTCTCACACGATTGATTTCAAAATGAATGATGCAATCAAATATTTGTATCAATAGCTTGATAATTTAAAAGAGTGTACATGGAGTTTCTTGCCCGTTCTTCTCCATAGGTACCTACTCTTTGGAATGGGCGACAAACTTCACCTTACTGACTGACCGACCTTCTGACAATTCAGAAGTGCCTGTAACTGGTTTATTTGAAATAAATGCTTTGATTTTGATTTTTAATAAATTAAATTAAGAATGAATTTCCAACATTTTTTTTGTTGGATCATTATGACTTTTTCTTTTTCAGCTATCCATATTTTGTTATGTGGCCCTCTATCTATTTGTGCAAGCATACAGTGAAGGAACCTGTTCAACATTCATCACAACTTTGATATTGTTCATAATACCATTACAGATAATTACTGGACTGCTTCTGTTTTCAGGTGCTTTCGATGTGAGTATCATTTTTTATTAGCTGACTTTTCTCGGGTACCCAAAGAGTAAAAATAGAAGCCTATTATTAACTATCCCTGTCTGTTACCAGGCCCATGATAGCTAGGCAGGCGAACCGCCCCGGCTTCATACGAGTGCAATGCTGATAGTAAATTCACTATAGAAAAACTGTGACCGTTGTATATAAAAAAATAACGGTCCGCCGCTTCCGCTGCCCGGCCTGTCGGTACCGCCGCAAACGCTACGTCTCGAAATTTTTAAATCTGTAATATCTTCGACAATATTCATTTAAATCATATGCTATATGTGATAGCTAGACAGGTGAAATTTCCACAGATGATTTATGTTTCTGTTACTGCTATAACCAAGGAAATGATATCTAAACTGGAATGTGAACTTGCAGTAAAATCTCTTATTTAAAAGAAGACTATATCGCAAGAGCAATAAGGTCGATCTGAAATAAAACTTTATTTGAAGAGAACACGGTCCGGGGGAGAAAGCGTCCCAGTAGCCCTCTGTCACTTTCTAAGTGTTACCCGTATTGATTTTTTGTACTTTTGTTTGAAACTAACAATTTCGATTAGAAAAAAGATGGTGGAAAGGGTGCCATTAATGACTGCACTCTGGATGCGGAATATCATTATTTAAGCAAGTTTTTTTTGGTAATCATATACAGGATATTTTGTTTGTATGTAGGGTGACCATACATTTCGGAATAATTAATAAATGTGCACTTAGTCATTGTGTGCATAATAAGTAAGTGGCTTTTATTGAGTATTTACAATGACATTAAATTTTGCTTTCTTGCAGATATTTTATTTATCTAAAGGTACAGTTTTAGGGTAGATTGGCTTGCTGTCATCGATACATCATCAATGTATTTATCTATTTTTAAAATTCAATAATAACATTAAAAAGTTCGCATCCATACCTAAATATTCAGTAAAACTTAGGTAATATAAGTGAAAAAAATATATATTTTACGTACATTCCTCATGCATTCCATTATAATAGTCACCCTACACAACAAGGACAAAGAGCTACTATGAAGCTATCTCCCTCGGACCGCGTTTTGATCGATAGTTCACATTTCAGTTTAGAAGTAAGTGCCTTGGCTATAACATACTGAAAACAGAATACGACATAATATTTTTGCCTTGACACGCATTTGGCATAGCATAAGCTCAAATCAAATCAAATCAAAATCGTTTATTGCAATCCATAATGTAAAGTTACTGGTGGTAAATATAATAATATAATATTGGAAACAAATATGGACCCTGTTGGGCACAGCAAGTTTTAAATAACTAGAGAGAGGAAGAGCGCTTCATGTTTCCATTTATCTATTTATTATTTATTTAATTTTATTTAATTCCTATTCATTTATTTTTATTAATTGTATTGCTATTGAGTATTTATTCTCTTGCTATCTCTGTATATTATACATATTATATAAATTATTAAGTATTCATTCATTAACAATTTCTTTTATTATACTGATATTATTTTTATTTAGTACTCGATTATAATTTGTACATTATTATAAAAGTAGTATATATAATTAAGTATTTTAGTATATTAAATGTTTTTTTTTACGTAAATATTCTTTACAATTATGTATTTTTATTGAATTTATCTGTTAAATATTCTTGTAATGTATAGTAGCTTTTCCTAATTAAGTATTGCTTTAATTTCGTTTCAAATATACTGGTTTTATTCTGTTGTTTAATTTCTTCTGGTAATTTATTGTATATTTTTATTGACATAGAATATGGACTAGATGAGTGCAATTTTAGGTTGAATGGGGGCAAATTTAATTTGTTTTTATGACGCAAAGTATAATTTGTTTGTATATCTCCCCGTGTCTTATAGGAATCTGGACATTTGCGGATTAGTTTACATAATTCTAAAATATAAATGCTAACTAAGGTAAGAATCTTGTGTTTCTGGAAGTAAGGCTTGCAACTGTCTGTTGATTTTACATTTGTGATTATTCTTACTAGCTTTTTTACAGTGTAAATATGTATGCCATAGTTAAACCAAGCATGGGCGAATGCACAGTATGTACTTAGTGCAGTTTGTAGGTTTGTGGTCTTTTTTATTTCACGGAGAGCATATGAGGAATTTAAAATTTTTGATTTTACTGTCTGTATGTGCGTTTTCCAGTTTATGTGTGTGTCTATTGTTAAGCCTAGGAAAGTGAAATTATTTATATCTATATATATTATTTATATTTATATCTATTTGTTTATTATGCCAGGGGTAAAAGCTATTAATTGAAAATTATTTCGAGATTATGGTCTGTCATCCAGTCTTTTCAAGAATAGTTATATTTTCAAGAATAGCTCCTCATGTTCTAGTTGGAATGATACAATTGTTTAGTGAAACATGTTACCCCTAGCTTGCCAGACAACACTTTTATTGCGTAACATACGTACTTAAAATCACGATTTAATATTTAAGCTTTTAAAGGATAATGTCAATTTATTGCTCCAGATCTACTCAGATTGTCAGTGTTGTATGAATCGATATCATGGGAGTTTGTTCACAAACAAGTTTTTTTTTTTTAACAACGAGGTTAAAGCCTCAGATTTTACTAATGACTAGCTTATGGTCGCTAGAATCCACTTTAAGCAAGAACCACAAATGCCACAAGCACCGCCACGGCTATTGGAGATAAATCGGCGTAAATATTGCCTGGAAATCTAATGAAAAGGTTTTTAAATTCATTCTTCGCTCATCAAAAACTTCACTATAGTTTCTGATGCAAAATCTCGTTACAAGAATGTCATGTCTACAAAAACCGGTCAATTAAATCGTATCGAACAATATGGTCTCCTAAGCCAGTCCTTCAATAATCCAAAATGATATTTCTAACAGCGAAAATTTTTGCTCGTTTCATCGTTTTATTTCCCAAAGAATCTAAAAGGAAGCTTTGACAATAAAACCGAACGATTCTGTCATCGTACTCAAGATCAACAAAAGGACATTTAAGGGATTCCGATTTTATCATAAACCTACCTTTGGATCCCTCCGCTTTGGGGTTGTGCCTTCTACAAAAGAGAATATGTGTGCAAGTTTTCTTTGAGAAACATCAATTTGCCTTTGGCATACGCTCGTTAACAATACAATATCAGTGTTATCTTAAAATATCTTTCGAGATTTTATCTATCCGGATTTGGGACCGAAAGTAGTATAAGGAATTTTCGATGACCCCGCTTTGATAAAACTAACCCTTTGATTATTTTCGGATTATATCTAGTAAAGATATATATGTTTAATCTTCGTATTATAGAGGTTTTTGCTTGATCTATAATCAGAGGTTGGTAGCTAGTATTGGATTCTTATAAATTACTAACTTAATTCAACACCAATTAAATAGTCAAGGCCTTTCTAGATGAAGAATTATTTAATTACACTCTTGAGTTACATCTCTGCATAGCAAAAGACTCGCTTCCTTCTACCAAAGCTATTCTTTCGTGAGCCAATCTGAACCGGTCCATATTATACATCTTTACCAGGGTCTGCTACTGATGAGATTTAAAATTTTATACAGGAACATTACGTAAAAATAAGAATAAAAGAAGGAATATCAAAATTTAGGTAATAACGTTCTAAGACTGGTTAATAACAAAGACATTTATTTTTCAGATAAAAATATCGCATTTGAAAGTGGCAATATGGGTGTGCTTACTTGTAGGAGCAATGAATACTGTCCTGGGGCTGGTGGCTTCGGTATTCTTTATCCGCAACGGATCCAATATTTTTCATTTTTTGATTGCCGGTTTTTTCGCACTATTATCGTTATCTTTTTGTTGTAAGTTACTTTGTATTATAATAAAATTAGATTTAGTTTTTAAATGCACGAATAGCGGGTATAATTAGAGTCACGTGTCTTTCCTGTCATTGTGTCAATTTTTTGGTACCAGCACCCTTAATACGTAATACACAACTACCATCTAACAATTGGAATCATTTTGAAGCATATTGCGAATCCATTGCTCCAAATTTTAGAAAAAGTGTCTGCCCAATGATGTAAATAACGCAATGAAAGTTGTTGGACTGTCAATGTGAAACCCATTGCTACTGATAGTTTGTTGCGTAATAACCCTGCTGTTTGTATTAAACTACTTAGATGTACCGACGCGATAGCTGGGAGACTTTTGTCCGCAGGTTTGACGTCTTTCTTTAACCATTTTTTCGGAAACCATGTTGATGAATGTGGCACATTTTTGCGAAAATGTAGCATTGCTGTCGCTCCCGTGTACTCATAGTCAAAATTTTGGTGAGGAAACAGAGATAAAGCGTGCAGTACGGACTATATGTATTTCGTCAGTTGAAACCACTAAAGAACTGGCGTGATGTCTAAGTAATGATTGTTAACTACAGGCAATTCATGTGCGGAGTTTTTCTTTAAAATTAATATCCTGTAAATATAAAGCTAATATTACAATTATTTTGTTTCAGCTGTCTTGTGTCACGACGTAATTATAACTTTAACATTTATAAAATTAATAGAACCCTCTCCTCCACCTCCGGATCCGGCAACAGTGTTACCAATCTAATACGAAACATACGTATGTACGAAAAGAAATGACGATAAGCCTTGTAAATGTTGCCGTCGGCATCCAAAAAAATCACTATTAATATATCCTATTGTTTATTAAATATAAAGAGATCATGTATATAAACTCTTCTATTATTGAAGTTTAAATCAAAGTAGTTGTTCCGGGTCTGGCTGTTTATGTGAATTTATGTTTGTAAGCCACTCACGATACAGAAGAATGTCCTAGTGTGGGACATCATTTAATTAAAAAAAAAACAAAACAAAGTACAAACAATTATGTATTTAACGTTTTAAATGAAAATATAACCAAAAATATCTTAGAGCATCAAAAAATTCTTTCGCATCGCTGTCAACAGGAATAGTGCCTTATAGGCAACTTTCCTCTGCAGCCACTACTTCACAGCAACTTTTTCTTTTCCAGCCTTTCGGCTGGAAGTATTGCCATGTGTATCGCGATGGTGTGAAAATGTAATTTGTCAACACAATTTGGCGCATCATAACCGGCACACATCGCATCACAACTGCTCAGACCCGTTCTCCGTACGGCTTCACCAGACATCATGCCGGAACACGACGAATCGCTTGGCGGCAAGACTTTATCTGGTGGGTGGTAACTTCTGCTGGCAGCCGATGTTATGGCCTTTACCGAGAAAATACATAATAGAACCGATAATTTGAACATGGGAGACTTCTGTTAACTTGCACTGAGCCCTCGTGGCAATATTCGGCTCATTTTCTCTTTCAGGGAGGAGGCTTGTGGTCTAACAGTGAGAACATTATAATTTGATGACGTATTATACTTTAGAACCACTGTTATTGTTTCCCTTGCAAAGCCTGTAAACAGTTAAATTATTCTGGGTGATAGCAACTTCGTAAATTACTTTTGTTAAGGGGAAGGGAATGTATTTTTGGGTCCTCAGCTTTATAAACACCCCTAAAACCCTAAATAAAGATACAATGTATACAAAAATATTATGAAAAGGAAGCAAAGGATAGATTTTAATTAAAGTCCGTTAAAACAACGCACTTTAACACTGTATAATGAGAATTTGTTGGCTGTACCAACAATGTACCTAAGACTAGACAAGTTAATGCTTTTTAACACGCCAAGTAGAGAAAGGAACATGTAATACTACGGTGTGAGAAGTCAGTGATCAACTTACCTATGAATATATTGACAAATCAGCAAAAACAGTGAAGCAGAGTTTATTACTCATCCCTAAATTTATTAGCATTTATAACAGTACCACGAAGTTGAGGTGTCCCAGTAATTAAAACACCAGCCTCTAAAGTTCGATTCCAAGTCAGGCAAGTACCAATGGAAGTTTTCGAAGTTATATGTACTTTCTAAATATATCTTGAACACCAATGACTGATTATAAGGCGAAGGAAACCATCTTGAGGAAACCTGGACTTGTAAGTCTGAAATCGTCAACCCGCATTGAGCAAGCGTGGTGATTACGCTCAATCCTTCTCTGTACGAAAGGAGACCTGTGCCCAGTAGTGGGCCTAAACCAATGAAAAAAAATTCAATTGGCAAGTCGGATTCAACACGTGCGAAGCTACTGACAAAAACTATTATTGAATGACATTAAATAAATCCATGTCGTGTTACGTGGGTAGCAAATGTCTTGCCATGGCGCCATCGCCGGGCCGGAACAAGCGAGGTAGACCAAAGAAGTGCTGACTTGACGTCGAAAGAGATGAGATGTCATGCGTGCCAACAATCTCACACCATGGAATACCAGAGATCGTGCGAAATTTTCTCGGTGGTAGGCCATAACATCAGCCGCCGGCAGAAGTTACCACCCACCAGACAAAGTCTTGCCGCCAAGCGATTTGTCGTGTTCCGGCATGATGTCTGGTGAAGCCGTACGGAGGACGGGTCTGACCAGTTGTGTTGCAATGTGTGCCGGGTACGATGCGCCTGATGTTGTTGTGTTGGGAGTTTGGTCGTGGAGGGTCTTCAGATCAATCTCCCTTTGGCGCAGCATCGTTGGTCGTGTTGTTGGGTTTAACATTGCATCACCTCGCTCAACTGCCGTCTTCCTTCCTATTCGCTCAGTTTTTCTGAGTGAATAGGCTCTTAATAAACTAGCACGCTTTACCATCAACGATCGCATCACTGCTTACCATCAGGCGGGATTGCGGTCAAGCGCTAGTTTATAATTATTAAAAAAAAAAAAAATGGAGGTGTGTATGTAGGGAAACAGACCCCGGGCTTCAACGCGAAAGTCGCGCGTGCAACCGGGATTATACACTGAGATGATGATGATGAAATAAATCCATTAGGCAAACCATTTAAAAATAACCTTTATAAACAAAGAATTTTAAAATGTGTCCTTTAAATCTACTACGCATACATTACTTGATGGGTATTGCGTTATATTAATTGATTGAGTATTATTGTTAACCCGTAATTTATTAATTGCTTTCGTTCATTTGAAACGCGACCATTATCGGTAGCTTCAAATTCAATGAACTAATCTCTAAAAGTTATTTCTTTTATATCTTGAAACGTAAATTGTATCAATTAATTGAAAATTAAAAGATTCTTTTGAATATTATTTCGGCGTAAAACTTTCTATATTTTCGAAAATGAAATACCTACTTTCATTGTTAATTTAAAATTAATGAAGTATTATTCATAAATATTAGATATTCGCTATGTCGCCTGCGATCTAGAAAGAAAAATGTTCTTCTATGTCTATCTGTACCATTTCAGCGTACAACCGTAACAAGCAAACAGAATGAACAAACTTTCGAAGTTATAATAAATCAAAATTAAAAGTATTTTATTCAAATTTGGCTGAAAATCAGCACTTTTGAACGTCAATATTACATAAGACAGTCCCCCAAAACGCCCGCCCTTTGCCACCTACTAGTGCTATTGCTGGAAAGAAGTGGCGGAACAAACTTCAGAATAGCAGCTGTCAGATCTTGAAAAAAAAAAATACTTGACTTTATACAGTACTGTGTAAGTAACTAAAACAAGCAAATACATGACAATAAATCAAATTAATTACCATATGCCAGATAGCCAATCACACGTCAATGTACCACGATAGAAAAAAAATACAATAAAACTTGAAATGTAAGGAGGTGAAAACCCTTAAATTAAATAAAAGTCATAAAGGGCGTGACGGTATCCGCAGCCACAAAAAAATCACAGCATAGCCGACATAGCCGACGGTGGGATTTAGCGCTTCGGTAGCAACTTAGCGCTGGAGAGTGAATCACCGCAGTAGTCTTTGGTAGCTCTGGACAAAGATACGTAGAACGGTAATGTTAGCCGGGCCTTTAACCTGTAGTGGAAATTTAACGGCTTGTAAAAATAAAATACTTCAATAATTATAACAGGTAATGGGTACACGGCAATATCACATTCTACTAGGATCGATCCATCATAACTGTCGGGACTATTATTGACAATAAACCTGATATAGCGATGGTGGTTCGATCAGAGCAGCGTGCATTGATAACCATCCCGCATGATGTGAACCTTATAAAAGCCGAAAAAAATAAACAAATGATGCACACACATTATAATAAGGTATTTATTGTTCACTAAGCTACAATAGAACACTGACTCCTAAGTCACTAGTTAAGGAAGCAGGGTTTTTCACTATTTGCACAACCTTAATTATCCAAAAATATGCCTATATGAAATGTAATGTACAATGTTTGCTATTAAGGTTTTCTGTATCATTAAAGTTATTATTATTTATTTTATTTTTTATCTTGACTTGACAAGCGAGGTTATCGACATATGGGGTGTGGATTCAACCGTCATTGTACTGACAGTCGTAACAGCCAATGGTTTAATAGCCAAGAGCCTCGACCAACACTACAGGAGGCTCTCGTTAGGCAGCTGTATCAAGGGCTTGATTTTGAAAGCGGTTCTCCTACACACGGCTCGCATTGTCAGTAGGTGTCTCTCTCTGGAGCCCTGACCACCGGTAGCTTGAACCCTGTTCTCGATACTGGTGGTGATACTGGTGGCTACTATATTTTATATTTTTTAAATGTATTTTTTTATATACAAATATTTAAAAATATTATTGATATTTATTTACAATGAAATAACAGGGACATACATGTTGTTAGAAATAAATAAAAATACTAGCCAAGTTTCCATCTTACAGTTAGTAATATAGCGGTTGTCGCACAATGCAGAGTAAGTTTTCTCATTATTCACAGTGCACTACGGAGCAAGAAGCACACAACACCTTTAAGAATTTACATCAAGACTTGACTAACTAACTTAAGTTATAATTAAACATAACTAACTGGTGGGATTGTTGTTTAGCCAACAATTCTGGTCTGGTGTAACCATTTCACCGTAAAAACTTTGGTGAAATGACGTGGAGTGAACTGTCATTCCAGCTCATCATTATCATCTCAGCGTTAATCCCAGTCGCATCCGCAGCATTGTCAGCTTTGGAGTGTGGGGTCCGCTTTAACCAGTCTAAATGCTGATTTTGGCTGAACTTCAATATTTTCCGTGAAGCAACTGCCGTCTGACCTCCACAAAACCTTTTTTTTTTTTGTTGTCGCTGGGGAAAATGACAATTACGCATCCGGGGGACGGGAGGAGTATGTGGCACTCTCCGGGAGAGAGCCTCCCGGTATACCCACTAAAAACCCCAGCGGCACTCCGGCGTCGCCTTGGTGGCGGGGGACTGGGAAATAGCGAAGCCTTGGCTACCAGCCCCCCACCGGCGTTATGCCCGCCTAATACGGCGGGCCCTCATTCGCTCCTCCACAGGGAGGGGCCGTGACTCAGCCATCCTCATGGTGAGCGCATGTCGGGCGCGGGCACCCCCGTGCCTCACGCCCGCCGCTCACCTTATGGGGGGAGAAGGCGGCCAAACATCCGCCTTCTCCTGCCCCTACGCCGCCTGCGGAGCGCTGGAGCGAGGGGATCCTCCTCTCGCTCGCGCTCCGCGGCCTCCTTCTGCGACATCACGACCTCGCAGAAGGAGGCCATCGCCGCCCAGGCCCCCTCGCTCCCCACCATCGCTCTGACGATGGCGGGCAGCAAGGACCTCCACAACCCTAAGGCAACATCGAAACATTGCAGTTAGACCAATTATTGTTGGACTTTTGAGGGCTCCAAAAACCCGTAACGACTGTCAGTAGATCTTCGTATGGCAACCGGGAGCAAGGGCTTAACGTGCTTTCAGAGACTCGACCAGACCAGTAAAAATATTAATTATTGATGCTTACAAATATATGCATGCGCGGGGATCGAAACAGCGCTTCCTGCGCGCAGCGAGCTAATCCTGGAAATTGTCACTTAACAGCCGATCGATTCTATAATAATCTTAGTGTAAAAAGTTAGGTGAAGTGTAGTGAATAAGTTATTCCAATGGTCTGTCTTGTATAGTGTCGCAGCATAATCCTGAGCGACAGCCGTTTTGCGTGGACATGACCCATGTTTCCCTAAACCTTTCTTTCTTTCATTCATTTCTTTTAACAGGACAATAATATCCCACCAAATACATTCTGTAGAAAAATAGCCAAGTTTCGATGGAGAACAGCTCCAGTTTATCTTTAAAAAGTAATATCTAAAAATATAAACAAAGTTGTGCCAAGTCTAAGGTCCTTACTGTGTTTTTGATGTGAAACATCTATAGGCGCACGTGAGACCGATTTCTGGCGTGGCGACGCGTCGCCACGCGCAATCGACTGTGCGTTTCTCTCTCACTCGATCCGGCGTTAAGCCATCTCTTTCGCTCCACTGAGCTCGGAATCGACTGTGCGTTTCTCTCTCACTCGATCCGGCGTTAAGCCATCTCTTTCGCTCCACTGAGCTCGGATACCTATAGTGTATACTCTGTTTATTACAGTACTCATAACCTGTGTTTTTCTGGTAAATAAATCATTTTTCTGTTCTGATAATAAAATGTCTGACCGTGATAATTTAGAGAGTTATCAAGTCATCAGTAAGTTAATTTTATTTTTATAATTAAAGTATGCATTTATCTGTGCATTTAGCACGCGTATATTTGGTGTGTATTGAGCGCCAGTAAATGTAAAATCTACTCTCTAGGTAGATTAAAATTCACATAAATTTCATTGCATATCATGTTTTTAAATTAATTATTAATTTTAATTTCATTCTTATTGAAATTAATGCATTAAAACAATTGCTTAGAGAATAAATTTATTAAGACTGACAGAATTTTATTTTAAAATCAGCTGATGGCGTGCAGCGCACGAATCTTTTTCTTATTTGTTATTAATTTAAACTTTAAAAAATTAATTAATTTTTCTAATCATAATGGAGTTTATAGTGAAACATTCATTATTTATATTTATAATTTACGATCTTTAGTAGTATATTGAAATAACTAGCTAAGATTCTTGAGTTCACTAATATATTGAAGCCATTTCATCAACGCCATTAATTACGTTTCTTCAAGAAGAATTTCAATTGGAAATTAATAACAATCCAAGAGAACCTACCACCAGATACGGAACAACAATAGATGCTGTATTTATTAGATATCTTAATAATGTTATGTCCAATACTTTCGTATCGTACTTCAGTTACCATCGACCAATTGTCACAGTAATACCGTTCTCAGAGGCAACATCGAATGTAACTATTACCGAAGTCACTGATTAAACTAATTGAGTAGTTTCGATTTAAAATAAATATGTAAATTTTTGTATTTAATGAAAATGAATGTTTATTTAATAAAAAATCATCGTTATCTAGAAAAAAAATCGTTATATTTTTTTTTATTTTATTTTATTGACATTTTTAGTTCCTACCACAATCTGTTCTTTTCTGCATACTACTTTTACGAAATAACGTCGATGTTTCACATCTACCAGGCGTCCCGTGACGGCTCCATTTTTTTTTTATTATTATAGTTATATTGTGTGACTCGGCCGTTTAAGGGTACACAAAGGTACAGAACCAAGTGCTCCATGAAACCATTGCACCAATCTGTCGCCAGAACTGCTTCCCATTGACGATGGAAAATTGCCACTAGGTCACAGAAATTTATGTGTTGCGTGCGAGAATTGTCCACGCAGTTGAGCAGTCAATTGCTTAACCACTGTACCAACCGTGCCATCAGAGTTTACAAATTTGGGTAGCTGACTAATTAATATCAAGGTGTCCTTCATTGGTCCTTCGCATCTTATGCCTAGTTAAACTTTATGATTATGATACCTTAGAGCTACCCTGTGTGGCCTTTTAGTTGGCAACAAACAAAGCTTGTTTAAACAACAACCCAGGTACGTATCTAATATAGGTATACATAGGTAGGGTATTAAGTAGGTATATAACATAGTATAGGTAAAGCGTTCTAAACACTAAAGCCGCCCGCCCGGCGGCATAAATGTCGCCAATATTTTGCCGGCGGGATTGGTTGGCGGCTTCAGTCATTGCAAGTCGTAAAACTTTGCGCGTAGCATGTCGGCGGCTCGATATCAGAAACTTATTTGGCAGTTTAAATACTAGCACGTCTACTGACTGCTTACGTACGCTAGCCGTATTGTCGTGTGATGTCGGCGGGCAACACGTGCTGGCGAAGGTTGCCGACATGCTTCTTTCAACATTAGCGACCGGGTTGTATTAGCAGGCTGTGCCGCCGGGCTTTGGTGCGTAGTGTACTTTACACTAGATTCTGCACGCGATTAGAAAAATTATCATATTAGACAAGCATGATTATTAAGACACGTGGCGCCATCTATTATCATAATAACGTTATTGTTGTTATCGAAAATAGCACTCTTTTCTGGGTAAAAACTATCCTATGTCCGTTTCGGCTCACCTGGCAACGTATGTGCAAAATTTTGGAATGATCGTTTCAGTAGTTTAGTCGTGAAAAGGTAATATTTTAAAGGAAATATTGGACACACAGTATTTTATGGAAATGCTGTCGTTTGTTTTTGGTGAAATATGTTATCTCTTTATTATAAGGGGTGCTTCAACATCCAGAGGTACTTGGAGAGCTGCGCCTGCGTGCGCCGAGCGGGTACGTAAGTGCACATCGTCGGCCCAGCCCACCTACTAAAGTTTGCCCCTATGTCTCGAGCTGTACGTCTGATTAATGTAATTGCGCGTACGGAAGACTTGTTTGGCGAAAAACTTCCTAAGTTCTTACAAGCAGCACAGAACCTAATAGAACAAGGTATATACTTATAGAAAATAATAATACAAGATGTAGGTATAATTCCTGTTTATTAGAGTTAAAGTATATAATGAAAATATATAATGAATGTTTCTTTACTAATTCTGAGTTTATGTATGTTATCTTTTCTCTTTTCTTGTATAATTTATTCTTATAGCACTGAATAGGAATGCTCTGTAATAGTTTTTTTTTTTTTAATAATTATAAACTAGTGCTTGATCGCAATCCCGCCTGATGGTAAGCAGTGATGCAATCGTTGATGGTAAAGCGCGCTAGTTTAATAAGCCCATTCACTCAAAAAAACTGAGTGAATAGGAAGGAAGACGGCAGTTGAGCGAGGTGATGCAATGTTTAACCCAGAGGGAGATTGATCTGGAGACCCTCCACGACCGAACTCACATTTGGCGCAGCGTACCCGGCACACATTGCAACACAACTGCTCAGACCCGTCCTCCGTACGGCTTCACCAGACATCATGCCTATAATTGTAGTCCTATAATTGTTTGTGTTTAAATAAATAAATAAATAAAAATTATATGAAGCATTATAGTACACGTTAGACCTTGTCAAGTAGGTAGTAGTTGGGGTGGAATATAACTGAATACCAGTATATTTCATGCAGCCACTAATTATCTGACCTCCACAACCCAGTTACTGGGATATACGATACCCCTTTTTAAGACTGGTGGTTAGACATTCGGACTTCTGGCAACCCGAAAAGACTGTTGAAGATCTACAAATTACAACCGGACCCAGCGGCTTAACGTGCTCTCTCGGTATGTCAAGAACCTCATCATCATCATCAGCCTCTACTCCTCCACTGCTGGACATAGGCCTCTTTCATGGCATGCCAACAAGCTCGATCCTGAGCAGTTCTCCACCGGCCGCTACCAGCCACCTTTTTCATGTCGTCGCTCCATCTCGCCTAAGGGCGTCCTATGCTACGTTTGCCGAGACGCGGAGCTCGTTTACCCCAACGGTTGTCGGCCCGGCGCCATATGTGAGCAGCTCATTCCACTTCAGCTTGCTAATCCTCTCAGCTATGTCGGTGATTTTGGTCCTCTGTCGGATCACCTCATTTCTGATGCGGTCCTTCAGAGAGACGCCCAACCTAGCCCGCTCCATAGCTACTGAGCGGCTTTCAATTTATGAACTAGTCTGACCGTTAGTGTCCACGTCTCGGCTTCCGAAGTCATGACGGGTAGGACGCACTGGTTGAAGAGTTTAGTCTTCAAACATTGGGGTATGGGCGACGAAAATAGCCGACGAATTTTACAGACAGACGACAGGCGTACCTGCATCTTTCAAGAGCTCCGAGGTAATCCCGTCTTCTTCTGGGACCTTCCCATTTTTAAGCTGTCCAAGAATCACCACGACCTCGGCTAGGCTCGGCGTGCTGCTTCGGTGTAGTGCCGTGTGAGAGTGGCTATGGAATCTTCGGTGCGGGGAACTGGTTTAGGCGCTTGCGAGGTATACAGCTGATTATAGAAGGTTTCAACTTCTGCAAGTACTTCTGGCTTCAAAGTAACGACTCTCCCATCCGAAAGTACATTGATATTTTTATGCAAGGCGTATAGAACGGTCAGTACTGAAGCCTTACCGGTACTGGCAGGTGTACTTCCAGTCGACCTTGAGGTACAGCGACGTGCTTCAATGTACTACTCCGCGAGGGGGGAGGCCATGGACACTAATTTTGTTATACAATGCGACTTTAATAAAATCTCTAGATTATTTAAACCTCAGACTGAAGTCTGGGAGGACCTCTTATCCGAATGGCAAAGTAGGTGGGATAATTCCATCAAGGACCTCCATCTTTTCTTTCCATCCGTTGGCGATCGGCTGGCTAAGACATGGCTGGAGGTTGACCACTGCGTTGCCCAATTTCTCACAGGTCATGGCAACTTTAAAACTGTATTCTTTTAAACTTGTTCCTTCCCCTTTGTGTCAGTGTTCTACATTGAACTGTGAATTTGAACAGTCCGCACATCACATCTTGTGGGAGTGTGTTCTTTGGCAGAATGAACGCAATATTATATTGGATAGTGTACAAGTTACATCCGGAGTCGTTTATTATACGGACCTTGTAGAAACTAGAACCAATTTCCGTGCGTTCAGGCGCTTTTGCCATACCTATTATTGGAATCAATTGCAACAGCTAATACCTACTTAGGACCCATTAACTTAATCAAATTTTATTCCGTGGTGTTTGGCAATCTGGGCTTCTCCCAGTTGCAATGATGTCCCTTTGTGCCGATTGGCCTAGTTCTGTTCTGTCTCCTGCTTGTTATGGAGGGAAGTGGAAAAAATATCTTTTTTCTTACACCTCTGCTATTCTCTTCTGATTAATTTCGTTGCGGGACCAAAGACAGTTGAATCGTTTCTCCGGGACTCGTCGAGCTTCATTGCTCGGCGTTTTTCTGGTGGTCTCCACTGTTGATTCTGGATTTCAGGAGTTGCAGTGGGTGGGAAAAGTGTGGCGGGTTTCTCCCATCCGATGTCGTCAGCCTCGTCAGATGGCTCCTCCCAAGCTTTTGTACGAAGACTTTCGACCTCCGGTTTAGCTCTATCGCTTCCTCTATGGAGCGTGTGTTGAAGCTCCGGAGGTCTCGCCTTACCGCTTTTGAGATGTTCTTATTGAGGGCCCTGCGTTCTGATGAGGTTGATGGTGGGTTTTCTCGTCGATCCTTCATAAGCCGGAGAGACTCCTGCGAAAGTTTAGACCTTCTGCCAGTTTGTATCATCCCGCTGAAATCGGCGCCTTCTTCTCGCTAGATTCCAACTACACGATCCAGGTCCTGGTCAATGTCAACGTCGACTGTGGTTTCCAATCGGTTTTTCAGTTTTAGCTGGAACGCTTCAGATCGAGCAATGGTTCGGTTCAGGTTAGGTCAGAGCGTGGACTTCATCAGACGAAGACTTTCAATCTTGTAATTGATATTCAGAGTGCCTCGAACGAATCGGTGATCATTTCCGGTTTTAAACCTGTTCATCACGGAGACATCTCTGAATATCCACCTTTTGTCAGTCATGATGAAGTCGATCTCATTTTTCGTTAGAGCATCGGGGCTCTGCCACGTTCACTTTCGCTTCGTCTACCTTCAGGGTATACCTTTCAACTAACTTCAGCACAAGGTACATTACCCTCGTCGACACACTCGAGATATCGACAACGTTGTCACACATAGATTTGTTGACCAAAAATCCTATACCTCCCTGTGATGGCTGGTCACCCTCTCTGAAATACATAAGATGGCCTGAGTCTAATGTGACCGTATCCTCCCCCTCTCTTCGGATTTCGGACAATCCCAGGATATGCCATCTTATGTACTTGAGTTCCTCCTCTAACTGCTCGAGGTGGGCATCGAGCCGCAGCGTGCGTCCGTTAAACGTTGTCAGGGTCAGTTGGTCTTGGGTTTGGTGGCCTGCCGTAACCCGGGGATTCCTAGCACCCCCTGCTCTGACGTTACCATGGCCGCTGCCTTGGCCAGGGATATCAAGGCCGCCGGGAACTGGGGGCCATCGATTTCTTGTACCTGACATGAAATGTAATGGCTTACTACTATCAGGCTGGCCAGACGGGTTGGTAGAGGGTTTTGTTTCGAGTTTTCCTTCTCTCGCACTGACGTTAGGTGCATAAGTGCCTCTTAGTCGCCTCCTACGACATCCCGGGCAAGTATTGGAGTGGTGACAAAATGTATTCTAAGGCCGTCACCACACGGCAGATATGTCAAGAACCTCACCCATCCACATATAAACCGCGGCAAACGTACGATCCGGTAGTTATTATTTAGCCACTAGCTCCTTTACCACGTTGTATAGTATATAACATGAAAGTTGTTTGTTAATAATGCTCTCGAAGTTTTACTGCTTGTAAGGCGGCGACAATGTATGCAACTATTGGTACCTACTTTCACATCCACTTTTACGATACAAGAGCTGCTTTTAGCTATATTAAGGCGACATGTTCTAGCTACCTTTAGAGTTTAGAGTAATATTGACAGCAACAAAGTATTCAGTTTATAGACCTTCTCGTTATGTTGTCTTTATAGTCCTCGGATTGGGAATGAGGGATTAAATTGTGGTTTGTAGCAAGTTGACTCCTCTCAAGTAAGTGTGCGACCAGCTGTGCACTTATGTAACCTCATTGTCATCATCATTTCAGCCGAAAGGCGCCCACGCTGCGAGTTATATATATATATCATTAAAATGGAAATGTATATAAGTAAAAACTTATTACATAAATAAAAGCCCCGGGCATAAAGGGACCCTTGAAACCCTTCTAATTTTGTTTGATATCAATATCAAAGGGACAGAAGATAAATATTAGTTTGATACTGTCAATTTGCATGCATGCATGCTATTTTCTTTCTTAGTTTTCCGAATCCATTAATAATAATATTTTTTTTATTTTATTTATTATTTATGTACACACATTGCTTTTTATTTAATGAATAATAATATTGAAATATAATTAATAACATTGATGTAAATAAAATACACACATCAAAAGTGTCTAGGGATCAACATATATTTTTGCAATAACTTTTCTCCTGATTGATATTAATTAAAATTTTCTTTAAGGATTCATCAAATAAAGTGTTTTCGTTTGTCACAGTAACGATAAACCAAGTCACCTTTGCATTAATAAAGAAATTTGCCATTTTCCTAATAAAGGGATATTTGACATTTGAACCACTAACACAAAAGTTCGAAAAAAAGACTGAAATAACAGTTTTCTCTAAAATTTTATTGGGTAACTTAAACAATTAATAATCCGTATTTCTACCGCGAACACTAACAACACGAGAACATCGGTTTGGCATACTCAAAATGAGTTCATCCAAATCACGCTGTGGAATGGCCGCCCATGTTCGTTGCAACAACAAAAAAAGGTCTTCTTGCGACTGGATACCCTCCATATTCGGCAGAGCTCTTCTCTGTAGCATATCCCATGCATGCTCAATCGGGTTCAAGTCTGGCGACTGAGCAGACCAGGGCAGGACATTGATGTTAGCTGCGGCGAGAGTCTGTCTTACAACTCTTGCGGTGTGCGGTCGTGCATTATCATGCATTAACTGAAATAAGGGACCGATTTGCACTTGTAGAGGAACGATGACGTCTGATACAATCGTCTCAGCATAAATTTGAGCGTTGAGGTTGCCTCTGATCCAAATCAACTCAGTTCTTCCGCCGATT
Source organism: Sesamia inferens (assembly GCA_037179545.1). Taxonomy (NCBI): domain Eukaryota; kingdom Metazoa; phylum Arthropoda; class Insecta; order Lepidoptera; family Noctuidae; genus Sesamia; species Sesamia inferens. The sequence goes on along the minus strand of CM073929.1, from coordinate 6,633,115 downwards.
CAAATACCCGCCCATACCATGATGGTTCCACCACTATAAGGATGGACTTCCTGGCAGGATTTTAATCGCTGTTGGCGTCCAAGGGTTCTCCAGTGTCGTATACGTCTTGTATCCGGTCTCATACCAAAACGAGACTCATCAGAAAAGCACACGAAACGCCATTGTTCTTCTGCCCAATTTTGGGGTTCAAGAGCCCATTGATATCGAATCCTACGATTGTGCATTGCTATAGGTGGTAACCGTAGCGGTCTTCGGGAATGAAGGTTCACTTCATGCAAGCGGTTTCTGACTGTTTGGTCGCTAATTAAGTTCCCTGAAGAGTGATGAAGCCTCACGGCTAACATCATGGCGGTTATTGTTGGAGCTCTTCGAGTTAAGATTTGAATGTATCGGTCTTGTCTCCGTGTGGTGCAGCGATACCGTCCTCCATGGCGCTCAGCCACGGTACCAGTGCTTCGGTAACGTGTCCAAAGTCGACTGATAACACTCTGACTTGTATTCAGAGCTAAAGCCACAGTACGTTGCCGGGAACCAGCTTCTATCATTCCCACGGCTCTGAGCATTTCTTCCCTGCTTAAATGACGTCGCCGCTCCATAATAACGTTGGTTTTAATCAGTAGTAGGGAAACAGTAGCACTAATAATGTCTTCAATGCGTTGTATGTTTTTATAGGGAAAATATTGACAGCTGATTTTCATCTTTTACTCGAATTTGATTCACAGTTCCTGATTCAAAATCCATTTATGAAATGCACCAAAAAGGATCCATATAAATTTATAAAATCATAAATTTATTACAAAGCCACATCTCAATCTCAAGAATTCCGCATAAAAATGCTTGATCCCTAGACACTTTTGATGTGTGTATATAAAAATGAGTTGTAATTTATTAAATATTAATAAATTACAAGTTATTAATATTGACATTGTTAAGTTAAATAATACATTTTTCATTGCAATTATGAAAATGAAAACCAAACAATAATATTTATGAAATTTAAATCAATTTATAAGTATATATCTTATTTTATGCAAGAATTAAAAGGCGTTTTATTATTATTTTAATTATTTATTTATTTCATACTGTTAAATTGGTCAGGGACAGACGAAGATTGACACATGTAGTAGCCATGTTTTTAATTACGACCAAACTGTCTATGGAGCATGGAGTATCTTCATTTGACAGGTCTTAACTAAATGATCTGCTGTCCTTTTATTAATGAAATAGAAATCAAAAGATGCATTGAACTCAAATATAGTTTATTTTGTGAAGAAGTTAATTGGAACCATTGTCATTCATGTTAGTAACTGTTCAATGCTACCTTTAAACATTGATTCAGCATTTCGGCAGCTGACCCGCGGCCTACTTCAAATATTGTTAAAATTGCAGATTTCACGCATAGAATACCAAGACGTTTATACATTTGTGTGTGTTGGGAAAATAAATAAATATATACGGACAAATCACACAGATTGAGCTAACCCCAAAGTAAGTTCGAGACTTGTGTTATGGGATACTAACTCAACGACACTATATTTTATAATAGATACATATATAGATAAACATCCAAGACCCAGGCCAATCAGGAAAAGATCGTTTTCTATCATGACCTGGCCGGGGATCGAACCCGGGGCCTCCACGTCGAAGGCAGGCATGTTGAGCGTGTTGAGTATTTAAGCTGTAATTTTGTGTAAATAAATCAGATTAGAATTTATTCTTGTTTCATTACCCCTCACTGTGGCCAAAACACCCTTAGCCATCTCTGATCAGTCCTGTGAGTCTGCTGGACTGGCAGTGAGTTTACCCTTCACCCTTACCTGGAAATCCTACCCACTATCCGTCCGTGCAGATATCCCGCACTTATTTATATATTTATTTATTACGAACTACATATGTGGTAGCTCAGGGCTGTAGGGCTTATAGGTCTTAGTTTAGACTCTGTTAATTTGCCATATAGGCGCATGTACTACTGCTACCTATAATAAGGGTGGTCGTACAGTATCTAACTATAAATTCGTACAATCGAATGATACCTTAAAACACGTCTAATACCCGTTTATACCTCAATCATCAAACCACTCGAGTACTTTTGACAGACATTATGGCCCATTCACGTCCATTATATAAACAAAAGACACCATACTCCGTATAATAATGGTGGGAAGGAAGATAAAATTCTATTCGTTTCCGATAAGCCAATGTCTACGAGTTTTGTGAGCAATTCAGCATTCTTGTCCTTTTGGGAATATTTTGCTTTTGATAATTTGTATGTTGTACGTGGTTCATGGCTATGGCAGTTTTGTTATTGATGCTGTTAGAAATAAGAAAATGGCCTGGAGTAGGGCCGGACGCAATAGATCACCGTCGATCGCCGCTACGATGACGGCAGACCTCCACCGTATGCTCCACCGTGTCCTCATGACGATTTCCACAATAATAACACACTCATGGTTTAATCGATCAGGTGAAACTCTATATAACCAGCCTATATTTTGGCCACTTCTTCTCAGAAGTCCTCCCACACACACAGGTCTCCTCTTGGTGAGAGGAAGTGGGCCGTAATTTAAAACGCGGGCGCAGTGGATGGGCGGGGTAGATGTTACATGTCTTTGAAGTTTTTTTGGCTCTGATTTCCTCACGATGTTTTCTTCACGGTCTTGGGAGTAGTGTTGATGAAATAATTTACACAGAGCAAAACGCCTTATGCGGTTTGCACCTACGGGCTTTTTAGGGTTCCGTAGCCAAATGGCAAAAATCGGAACCCATATAGATTCATCATGTCTGTCTGTCCGTCTGTCCGTCTGTATGTCACAGCTTTTTTTTTTCCGAAACTATAAGGGCTATACTGTTGATGTATTTTGGTAGGTAAGTAGATGTATTTTGTGAACCGCATTAAGATTTTGATATTTAGAAGCAAAAATAAAAAAAAATATATAATAAATATTGGGGACTTCCCATACTTAGAACTGAAACTCAAAGTTTTTTTTTTCATCAAACACATACGTGTGGGATATTTATGGATAGGTGTTCAAAAATGATATAATCAAGGTTTCTACAATTTTTTTTTTCTAAACCAAATAGTTTGCGTGACAGGCGCTTCCAAAACGGAAAAAGTTGCCCCCCCCCCCCTCTAACATCTAAAATAAGAAAATGAAAAATCTAAAAAAAACATATGATGTACATTACTTTAAAATCTACCAACGAAAATTGTTTTGAACGAGATCTAGTAAGTAGTTTTTTTTAATACCTCGTTAGTCGTAAACCGATTACTTCCGCGTAATCTTTCATACAAATAACTTAAATCCTTTAATTTCATAAATCAATGGTACCGGCCGCGTTTTTTATTTTTTTTTAATGGATGGGTAATCATCAAATGACTACTCCCGCTCTGGGCGAAGCGGAAGGGCGTGTCAGAGTTTTACTGACTAAAACCCGCCCGTGTTTCTTTCACGGTTTCTGTTTTGACCTACCCTCAACCCTGACCCAAGCATAGGTTTTCATGGACCCCGTCACAATCTGCTGACATCTCTTTGAGGCGCGCTTGGACAACGGCAACGTGCCGAGGACACGGGCCTGGGCCTTACCGGCCTACAATTTGTAAGTCGTGCCTGATACCACTAGGGTTAAAGTAGATATTTCATTTTGGGCCATCACTATATATGTACGCTATATAGATAAAAAGGAAAAAAATAAAAGATTATCATAAAAATACAACTAAATTATTTTGAATAAAAATACAAGTATATATAATTAATTGTTTGAAACGTTTTTTAGTGAGATAAACCTTTTTTAAGGTAGCCATGACAGTGGTTATGACGTTTGATTGGCGACTTTGACAGTTCTATTTTCCCGTTGTGTTCGTGTCGAGTGCTGATTTGAATTGATTGTGTTTATTTAATGGGCCGTATGTTCGGAATTCATGTTTTTGCAGTCATATGGTAGATAATATAGATACGATAGCCTTAGATACATGACACGTAAATCAAATGTCAACACGCCTGCCTGCGACGTGGAGGCCCCGGGTTCGATCCCCGGCCAGGTCATGATGGAAAACGATCTTTTCCTGATTGGCCTGGGTCTTGGATGTTTACCTATATATGTATCTATTGTAAATATAGTATCGTTGAGTTAGTATCCCATAACACAAGTCTCGAACTTACTTTGGGGCTAGCCCAATCTGCGTGATTTGTTCATATAAAAAAAAAAACTTATTTCGCTTATTGCTGACCACCATATTTATTAGTAGTTGTGTTGCACTCCTTGGTCGAGTTAAATTGAATCTGTATAAAAACTAAGCCAACATATAGGAAATAAACATTAAAATCAGTTAACTATAGCGATATATAGAGATATGGTCACTAAATGTGTCAATTGTATGATGAAGTCCGGCTTACCTGCTTACAGCGTTGTGATGATGCTGCAGTGCGCGTGTTAAATAAATTATGGCAGGCATTCGTTTTGAGACTTTCTGTTTTTTTTTTTACGACTTTACATTTTTCTTTTTTTTATAATTTGGCTCGTCTTTTACGTTTTAATTTTTATTTTACGTGCATAAAATTGTCTTCTATTAAATTATTTATATATTTATTTACTGGTATAGTTTTGTTTCTATTTTACTACCCATAATCACATTTTTAATACATATACATACGTCATTCTTTTTAAACAATATGTAACAAAAACCCTGTTTTTCCTTCAACCTACGTTTTAAGAATCGGCATACGGACGTAATAAAGCAAGTAATTTATAAAATATTGTTCAACAAAAAGAATTAAAATAAATGTTTAATTATTAATATTTATAATCTGTAACTGATTTCTTAGCTCTGCAATTCTGCACGAAGAAACTAGACATAGTAGAACGGTCCCGCCAATTTATTTAACTTATAAAATCAGACATCCTAAAAAAAAATCGAATTTGTTGGTTTTAATAGGTATTGACCCCCAGTGACCCCTCGACTAGACAATGATTACTGTTTTCTAATTATGACTTCATTAATGGTGTGCTTGTAGGTAAAATTACATGTCCCTGAAATGAACAACAGGGTTTTTGTTTTTTTTTTTTTTTTGCATACACAAGTCACGTTGCTATATACTCGTACAACTGTTTTACATCCGTCACCTCAATCATCAGGTTCAGTTGAAAACCACCGTCAGGCACTAGTTGTCTGGCATTTTTGCTGAACTGGGCCTTTTTGGCGCAGCCGGGAGGCACACATTCCTGCTAGTTTTTTTACATTAATTTGTTTTATCACATTTCACTTTATTTTATGACTAGCTGTTGCCCGTGATTCACGCCTGCCTGCGACGTGAAGGCCCCGGGTTCGATCCCCGGCCAGGTCATGATGGAAAACGATCTTTTCCTGATTGGCCTGGGTCTTGGATGTTTATCTATATACGTATCTATTGTAAAATATAGTATCGTTGAGTTAGTATCCCATGATACAAGTCTCGAACTTACTTTGGGGCTAGCTCAATCTGTGTGATTTGTCCGTATATTTTATTTATTTATTTAAATAAAATATTTTAGTTATTTCGAGTAGGCCATAACATCGGCCGCCGGCAGAAGTTACCACCCACCAGACAAAGCCTTGCCACCAAGCAATTTGTCGTATTCCGGCATGATGTCTGGTGAAGCCGTTCGGAGGACGGGTCCGAGCATTGTTTTGCGATGTGTGCCGGGTACGATGCGCCTAATGTTGTTGTGTTGGGAATTTGGTCGTGGAGGGTCTTCAGATCAATCTCCCTTTGGCGCAGCATCGTTGGTCGTGTTGTCGGGTTTAACATTGCATCACCTCGCTCAACTGTCGTCTTCCTTCCTATTCGCTCAGTTTTTCTGAGTGAATAGGCTCTTAATAAACTAGCGCGCTTTACCATCAACGATCGCATCACTGCTTACCATCAGGCGGGAATGCGGTCAAGTGCTAGTTTATAATTATTAAAAAATAATAGGAATTTTATACTTATAGTCTTCATACTATTTGATTTTTATTTGTCGTTATCTTCTCTATTGTGTCATTAAACCTGTGCTAAATAAATGTATTATCTTTCTTTCTTTCTCTTTAAATTCTTACCAATATACCTTACCAATCTGATTTATTATATAATTTTTACGAGTATTTGGCTTACAAAACAATGCGCAGAAACTGTCATAAAAATAACTGGCAAATCCCCACAATGTACACTCACCTTTAACGATCCGTTCAAGGAACTATGTCATATAAAGGTTTATGAACCGTTGAGGTTATGCTACATTACAAACTTCTAATAAGACACCCTGCAGGGTTGAGACGTCGCCAATTTTAAGTTTGCAATTGTAATCATTAAAACTAGCTATGATTGGAAGAGAGAGTCGTGGTGGCCTAGTGGTTAAAACACCAGCCTCTCAAGTATGAATGCGCGGCTTCAATTCCAGGTCAGGCAAGTACCAATGTAACTTTTCTAAAGTTATATGTACTTTCTAAGTATATTTTGGACACCAATGACTGAAGGTGAAGGAAAACATTTTGAGGAAACCTGGATTTGATAAGTCTGAAATCGCCAACCCGCATAGAGCAAGCGTGGTGATTACGCTCAATCCTTCTCTGTATGAGAAGACCTGTGCCCAGCAGTGGGACGATAGAAAGGTTGTTGATGATGATGATGATGACGATTGGAAGATTTAAATAATGGTGTAAGTTCTAATAATAACAATATTTACTACTATGATTACTCAATTGTTAGGTAGTATGCGGAGGTTTGTTCATACTGTCTTTTGTCGTGGAATGTTGTTATGGAAGAGGATCTTTCATTTTCTGTAAACTATGATAGAAAGGAGACGGGCGAAATTGGGCCTGAACCGTACACAAATGAATTATATGTCAATAATTTTCATTTATTTTTTTGTTTTCAATCATTTATTACTAATTCTATTTTCCGCGTAATAAAAAAGATAATATTTAATGAAATAATACTGACTTTCTTTACTTTCACTTTTCAATAATGTTACCAGATGAAATGCGAATCGTTAATAAGTTATAATCGATAAATCAAATTATTACAAAGATAAAAATAAAATTAAAAATGAATCAGTATATTTCTACAGATTCGGTTTAGAAAATCTTTTAATATAAGATCTTAATTATATTATATATTATTTACTTATTTAAAAAAACATCTTAAAGCAAATTGATCAACGGATCGATTTGATAGTCGATCAATTATACTCGTACTTTTTATTATACAGGCAACAAAATAAAACTCATGTCAATGTAACATCAACGTCAAACGAAACATACTCGTTATTGTATTTATGGTTTTATTTTCGTAAATTCGTGTGCTTTTATACTTATTTTCAATGTATCAACTGCGGCATATCGCAAGATCCTCCTGTTGGGTTACGACAAATAGAAGAGGAAAGCATTCTTTCAGTTATAGAGCACAATCAGTTAGAGATATGGGTTGCACCTGCAGGTGGTAAGTACATAGTTTATTTCATTAAAACTTCTTGTTGTGATATTTTTAAGTACCTTCCAGCAAGGATACCTATATATTGGTATATTATTGAAATAAGTTTCAATAATAATATACCTGAATCACTCTAATGCCTTTGATTTATTTGAATTCCAAGTAAGATTTACAATTTGATTATTAATTACGGAAGATAGTTCTTTTTATAAACTTACTTTAACTATTCAGCAATTTAATGAAACAATAGTATCATTAAATAACCATATTTTATTAAAGCATTAATTTACTATAATCCTAGTATTGCCATGATGTCAGTAAGAACCTACATAGATTCAATTCTGAAAGATGTCACTGTAATTGTTATTTATGGAAACTGTAAATAACAAACTAATATTGTTGTAGGTCAATAGATCTCATCACATTTGCCAAGGATGCAGAGATTTAGTTGTGAATAGTTTCGGCACAGATGAGCAACTTTAATCTCCAATGACTAGACATCGCCAAGTGTATGTCAAATGTGGATGTTCAGCGTAGAGGACAAGATCTCATTTATTGCACAATGACACCGAACGTGAAAGAAGACTTCAGAAGAAGACGTAGAAGAAGAAGTAGTCATTTCTGAATGGATATTGTCTCAGACCGTAAGCTTTTCTTAGGTTTACTTACTTGTTTTGTACTTTATACTACCACAGGGTAATTAATCTTGGGTCAGGGTTGCGGGTTGGTTAAAAAAGAAACCGTGACCCTGGCTGTCGCACAGGCAAGTGAAGAAACACGGGTGGGCTGAAAGTCTGACACGGCTTTCCACTCCGGACAGAGCGGGAGAAGTCATTTGATGATTTCCCATTACACAAAAAAAAAGGACAATTATTCTATGTATACTACTATATTTATTTATTTTTTCGCACTAATCACTGAAATAGCAGTCAGCTTTAGAGAATCATTTTTTGTAATTGTGTCACATGCATGAGAAAAAATTATATGGAAAAGGAACAAAGGTTACTGTCATATAGTTAGACCAAAAGTTAGTGTGTAGTGTAAGTTAGTGTAATAAAACACAAATAATTATATTGCAGCCTTTATTTCACGAAGGTGTAGATTAGAAGAGATTTGCGTTATTCAGGACTGTTCCTATAGTCATGTATGTATTACTTTTTTTTGAAAAAGACTCATGATATATTTTTTTCCAGATTTCAAGAGCTTGAGCTCTCATATGTCATCGTTGCTGGGTGAGAGCTGATAGAAATGCTCATCATTTAATGACTGGACCATCTGGATCTTCAGCATCAGTAGATGTATCAAGTGAACATGACAAACGAATATATAAAACCAAAGACATCATGATTGTGAACATATGCATTACTTTTTGCCACCGACTTTCAAAATTCGTTTATATTTCACTTTGTAGTGCTTTTTGTTTGGAAGTTGGTTGTTATGTTTGTATAAAATACCCTCTGCTTTGCTAGACTTGCCTTACAATGCATTTAAAGCGCAAATCAAATCCAAGCTTTGTTTAAAGGCATATTATTCCGTAAATGACATCTTTCTCCAGAATTAGCTTACTGACATACGAGTTCATATAATTTTCTTTTTCACAATGCATAAATATGTGAGCTGTCACACCCTTTATACCTGGGGCTTATATTTAAGTAATTAGTTTTTACTTATTTACATTTCCATTTTAATGATATTTTATTTTTTATTTTTGCTTTGCTGGTATTTTGGCGTGGCTAGCTGGCATATGATAAATAATTTCATTGTTGTTGTGTTTTCTGGTCTTCATTACTGTACCTACATAGTATTGTATAAAGTCTTGTTTTTTTAAAATGAACAGACAGCTGTGCCGCTGGAGAGTTTGTTCCACCACTTCTTCTTCCCAGCGAAAGCACTAGGAAGTGTTGATGGGTGGGCGTTTTGGGGGACTGTCTTATGTAATAACGATGTTCAAAAAGTGCTGATTCTCAGCCTATTTTGAATAATTGATTTTTGATTTTGATTCTTTTTTTTTTGTTCACCCCGCATACCCGCGCCTATGGTGGCCGGGAGTTCGATATTGTCTCCCGACCAGGGCGTTTTCTGCTTCCTCTCCCTCACGAGCTTCGCCTCCATTTCCAGCATTAATTGTATATTAATACGATTAATAAATCAATATAAGAGAAATGCGATTTTTATTTCCGTTTACTCTTTTCTTTAATTAGATTGTAAATGGTTTTCCTAATTCTTTTTTAACCTCCTTCTTTGTAACATTTAATATGTAGTTACGCGCCGCCGGCCCTTTGGAAACCATACTCACGATGTGTTAATGTAACAAAAATACATTCTGATAAAATCTAGTCTACAAAAAAGTCTGAATAATTACTTAAATATGCCATATGAGCGCTGACAGCTTATAATAAAACTTATAAAAAAGCAAATGAGGTTAGTTTTGTGCAAGCTAATAATACCCTATTTCTTTTTTCTCCCATACTGCCATTCTAAATAAAGTTTTATTTTTTAAATAGTAATAATATTGAAATGATTTAATGCAATAATCGTTGCGGTACAGTCAGGCCCAACTTTCTATGAACTTTCGCCCGTCTCCTTTACATAGTAAATGATTGTAAACGTTTTCATTTTTAATGTCTGGACTTCAAAAAAGACGATGATCCCTGAGTTTGTTTCGGCTATTTCTTCTCAGAGGTAGTCAGTTAGGAAATGCCGGCTCCACCTAGTTAAAATAGAAAAAAAATACGACGTGTGAAAGTGATCAGTGATCCTACATGCTTAATAAACGATCTCATTTCATTTCATTTCACACCCGGTACCCCATGCCTCTATACTATCCTGAGCAGGTCAGGACACAGATTTCGTATTGTGGTAAATTTTATTCTATGTCATGATATGATATTTACCACCCACCAGACAAAGTCTTGCCGCCAAGCGATTTGTCGTGTTTCGGCATGATGTCTGGTGAAGCCGTACGGAGGACTGGTCTGAGCAGTTGTGTTGCGATGTGTGCCGGGTACGATGCATGCATTGTGTTGAGAGTTTGGTCGTGGAGGGTCTTCAGATCAATCTCCCTTTGGCGCAGCATCGTTGGTCGCGTTGTTGGGTTTAACTTTGCATCACCTCGCTCAACTGCCGTCTTCCTTCCTATTCACTCAGTTAGTGAGTGAATAGGCTCTTAATAAACTAGCGCGCTTTACTATTAACGATCGCATCACTGCTTACCATCAGGGGGGATTGCGGGCAAGCGCTAGTTTATAATTATTAAAAAAATATATAAACCATTGCAATCCGGACAAAGCCTTTCGTGTCGCCTTTTATACCGCGTACATCGAAGGACTGGAACAATTTGCCTTTCCGTCTGACTATAATATACGTATATCTAAGTGTCTTCAAGGCTAGAGTGAATAGGCTCTTAATAAACTAGTTCGCTTTACCATCTGACGGGATCGCGGTTAAGCACTAGTTTATAATGGATTTAAACATTATTTCTAAATTTAAACGTCGATTAAAAGATCATTACCTTTCCTCTATATTGTGAGAATTTGTTTATTATTTATACATATTTATATATTTTAGTATTATGTATTTATTTAAGTAGTCTACTTATTTTTGGTTTTATTGGCTTGGCTTATATAATTATTTTTGGTTTATATGTTTAGGTACATTTAATATTATTACTTTAATAGTTATCATATTCATATATTATTTAAGAAATAACACTTAAGAAATAAGCAGCACCTTTGTACTCAGATCTTAATTTTGTCGTATCTTTGTGTATTTTATTGTGTGTACATAAATAATAAAATAAATAAGTAAATAAAGATTAACGTCTTTTTTTTACATAATTATAAACTAGCGTTTGACCGCAATCCCGCATGATGGTAAGCAGTGATGCGATCGTTGATGGTAAAGCGCGCTAGTTTATTAAGAGCCTATTCACTCAGAAAAACTGAGCGAATAGGAAGGAAGACGGCAGTTGAGCGAGGTGATGCAATGTTAAACCCAACAACACGACCAACGATGCTGCGCCAAAGGAAGATTGATCTGAAGACCCTCCACGACCAAACTCCCAACACAACAACATTAGGCGCATCGTACCCAGCACACATCGCAACACAACTGCTCAGACCCGTCCTCCGTACGGCTTCACCAGGCATCATGCCGGAACACGACAAATCGCTTGGCGGCAAGGCTTTGTCTAGTGGGTGGTAACTTCTGCCGGGGGCCGATGATATGACCTACCACCGAGAAAAAGTTCAGGTTCCACCGAGATTGATTCATCTTGCTCATTCTTTTCGACAAGATTTTTCATTCGACATTTAATAGTGCCTTTTATGGGCCAATTTGAAATATACAGTCTGAATCTTACTTCATCTTATTGTTGCTTTTCCTTTATTTTTTTTTTTATAAAATGACTAGCTTTCCGCCCGCGGTTTCGCCCGCGTCGAGTTCGGTTATATCGCCTCTTTTTAGATTTCCCTCGGGAATATAGAATATCATGTTTTTCCGGGATAAAAAGTACCCTTTTTTATCCCGGAAAAAAATTATATTCTTAATCCGTAATATATTATTTAATCTGGCTTCTAACTTTGGGTCTGCAAAATTTCAAAGCGATTGGTTCAGAAGTTACAGCGTGAAAGCGGAACAAAGAAACTTAATTTCTTATTTATGATATTAAGTAAGGATAATCTAGCGCTTGACCGCAATTGGGCTCTATCCTAAAAAATAATTTAATGTCCATCAGATAGATTTATAAAAAAAATTGAACACGTATTTTTTTTTCTTTCATTCAAATACTTAGGAAGATATATTGAATTGAAATGTCGTATGACGTCACGCCGTGGTATATTTTGTACGCCCCCCCCCCCCCCGCTCCGTAGCTTTAATACGCTATAGGTATCTCAGTAGTTTTTGGGAATTTCGACAAAATAAAATAAGGGTCTTAATTTTTTTTTTATTATCTATAAGACAAACTAATTATTTTTTTGATTTTCATACCTTGGATATGTATCCAAGGTATGAAAATCAAAAAAATAAGGAATAGGGATGTCCCTATTCCGCCTGATGGTAAGCAGTGACGCAATCGTTGATGGTAAAGCGCACTTGTTTATTAAGAGCCTATCCCTAGCTTATCTCGTTGTCTTTATCAGGTTACTGTACCCAGGTCTTGGAACTCAATTGGATTTTACCTAGAGTTATCGGATTGCACAGCTGACAAGGCTTTGTCAGCTTTGACAAAGTAAGCCTCACCAAATGCCTAAAGATTCTGGTTCTATTTCCGTCCAACTGGTTCCAATGTCACAGGTTTAAAAACTATGGCTTTGTGATTAATTTATGAGTTTGTATAAAATATAGGATGCTTTCTCTTGATGGCGCGTTTAGCTTTTCAAAACGTTCTGTCATGCACTGGCTAACTAAACTAAAAAAAAAAAAAAATACATGTGAGCAATTGACACGTTGGTAGCATATTTTTTTTATTTTTTTTAATAATTTTAAAGTAGCGCTTGGCTGCAATCCTGCCTGATGGTAAGCAGTGATGCGATCGTTGATGGTAAAGCGCGCTAGTTTATTAAGAGCCTATTCACTCAGAAAAACTGAGCGAATAGTAAGGAAGACGGCAGTTGAGCGAGGTCATGCAATGTTAAACCCAACAACACGACCAACGATGCTGCGCCAAAGGGAGATTGATTTGAAGACCCTCCACGACCAAACTCCCAACACAACAAAAATATCAATAAATAATGCTAGGTGTTGTTAATGGTAACGAAATTATGAAATAAATAAAAAAAAAAACCGAGCGAGTGGATAAAAAACACTGCATAATGCTTTCTACCTCATTTTCTTCCACGATAACCTTATGAATGTACGTGGCTGTCTCTTTTTAGTGTCGCTTTTTCGTTTCATCAACTTTAAAATCTCAGCGATTTTAAGAGGTTATCACTAAAAAAAAAAACAGAATTTCGAATACATATCACAACGAAAGTTTCATACTGATGTCACTTGGGAAGCGCTGTAGGCTTTTCACTAACTTCCTAAAATACTTGTGGTTACGAAGTGTGTTAGCTCGCGTGGGATGTATACATATATAAGCTAGCCGCTCTGGTACTGTATGAGATTATATGGAAGTCGAAAGTATGAGTGGGTGTGTTCTGTGCTAATGCTACCCGTTTTCACGCAGACATTAATAGCGTATTTGTACACGGTTACCACAACCAAAGCGCGTTTCGCTTCGTGAGTTAAAAATAAAGTACCACTTTGCATATCCATCTATTTTTAGATCCTTAGTTAAAAGCTGATCTAAAAATAAGTGTATTGTTTAACAATTTAAGGTTACAGAAAGGTAAAGATCAGTTAAAGGTGAATCAAGCTGTTTTATATTCACCAGAGTGTTTTTCATTACTGCTATGGGGCTTTCAGTAAGGATAGGATTATTGAGATTTTACATTGTTGTTGCAATCATTAAAGGTTAAGAAATCTCCCACAAACGATTTTTTTATGTAGAATTAGAACTAGGAAGCGAAAGGGGTTGTTGCAAATGAAGGATCTTCCAATTTTTTTATTTTTTATTTAACCATTATAAACTAGTGCCTGACCGCAATCCCGCCTGATGGTAAGTAGTGATGCAATCGTTGATGTAAAGCGCACTATTTTAATAAATCTATGCACAAAAAAAAAACTGAGTGAATAGGAAGGAAGACGGCAGTTGAGCGCGGTGACGCAATGTTAAACCGAACAACACGATCAACGATGCTGCGCTAGAGGGAGATTGATCTGGAGACCCTCCACGACCAAACTCCCGATACAACAACATTTAGCGCAGTACACATCGCTACGAGTATACAACTGCTCAGATCCATCCTCTGTACGGCTTCACCAGACATCATCAAATGAATCGCTTGGCATTATCTGGTGGGTGGTAACTTCTGCCGGCAGCTAATATCCACCACCGACAATTAGTTATATTACGAATTAATCATATTCTTTATGAGAAAATAGATTTAACAACCTTATTGATGTTGTTGTTTGTAGATTATTCTATTACCATTATTCAGGCGAAAGTTTGTGATAGATGGATATTTCTTACTCTTTTACGCAAAAACTACTGAAAAAGTTTGCATGAATTTTGATACACAAGTGGTTTAAGGATAGGATTTTTATCACAATATTCCTACGGGATAGAAATTTAAGCAGGTGAAATCGCGGGGCACAGCTAGTGTTCGCATAAAACCTTTGCATTCGTCTTAAAATCGATTTATAATGGATGGATGGAGCACAGGCGTAGAGTATCTAGCCTTTCGGTGTTCTATACAGTATGTTAAGAAAACCCTGTCCGACCCATAAGGATAATAAAGGTTAGGTAAACACATGATCAAATATAATATAAAATTTTACGTAATCATCATAGTACCAATACAAATGAATTTTGAAATAATCTTTTTTTCCCGCGAATTAATTTCAACTTCCCCGAATTTTGATAATTTTTAAAAAGTGACAACACCGGTATTATTATGGGCGAATAGCGATGCGACCACGTGCCGCGTGCCCTGCCGCCCGCCGCCCGCGGAATGGGGCATAGGTGTGCATAGCGCACATTTATTAAGTTACCTCTTTTTGCGAAATAATATTTAGTTTTTTAGGGGGATTTTTTTTTTAAGTTTAGCACGGTTTTGTATGCATTAGTAGAATCAGTTATCGATACCTAACAACACCTTCACGGGTCGGACAGGGTTTTCTTAACATACTGTAGAATGCATTTTGGGGAGTGTGCGACGGAATTGCATGATTTAATTCCCCCATCTCCGTTCCACCATAGGGCGACCCGTCGTACGGCGAGTTTCCCCCCTTACGTTGTTAAGACCACTACGATCCGGACGAAGCGTTTCGCCTCCTCCTTTATACCGCGTACACCGAGGGACTGCAACAATTTGTCGGTGCTTCCACCGGACTACAATTTGAGTGTATTCAAGGCTTGAGTGAGTGCAAGGCTGTTAATAAACTAGTGCGCTTTACCATCAACGATTGCGTCACTGCTTACCATCAGGCGAGATTGCGGTCAAGCGCTAGTTTATAATTTATAAAAAAAAAAAAACACTCTTTATCATCTCAGCCTTAATCCCAGTCGCATCCGAAGCTTTTTTCAGCTATGGAGTCTGAAGTCCGCTTTGAAAAATGAAAATTTTACTTATGCTTTTATTTCTTTAATTATTATTATTTTTTTCTTGTATTTACATAACACCCGCACACCCGATATATGAAATATTACTACCTATTAATAATAACAAAACTACCTAATAATATCGATAATCATATTTCCAGTATCTTCATAGTCTATAGTTTTTAGCCATTCTGTCACCATCCGTTTACATTCCAAAGTAGTTTTTGTATATATTTTAAGAATTTTGTTAATGGAGTTATATAAATGCGAAGATTGATTTGAAAATTGGTGCCTAGCAAAGTAAGTTCTGCATGCACTTGTTTTACTTACTACGTAATTTCGTCTTTTTGTTAAAATAGTAGGATCAACTGTGAGTGCTTTACCTGTCTAACTGCTGATTTTGGCTAAACTTCGATATTTTCCATGAAGCGACTCTACCGCTGCGCCACAGATTCGAAACTTTAATGCAAATACTACTTAACAGATTTCGATGAAATTTGGTCAAAGAGAGTTTATTACCAGCAACAACGCACTTATTATTCTAATATGCACTTATGATTTCTTAAAATTAAAGAAGTTACATAAGTTCCCGTAAATGACGCTTATCCGGAATAAAATTTGTCATTTTTGCACAATCCATACTAATATTACAAATACGAAAATATGTCTGTCTGTCTGTCTGTCTGTCTGTCCGGCTTTCACGCCTAAACTACTCAACCGATTGTAATGAAATTTGGTACACAGATAATTTAGAACCTGAGAAAGGACGTAGTCTATATAACATCTCGCTATGACCAATAGGAGCAGAGCAGTAACCAAATATGTTGCCAAATATGTTGAAAACGGGACTGAACGCGGGCGTACATATTGCTCCCATTATTTTAACAGGCGCTTATTTTATATCAACAGAGCTCCTGTAAACTGAAGTCTACGAGGACGGAGTCGCGGGTAACAGCTAGTAATAATTAATATATAATACTGATACAGAGAGACTAATACTCTAAGTGTATGTTTTTATCAGATGTCCGATATCATATTTTACATCTGACAATTTCAACGAAACATCTTAGTGAGGACATCATTTGTTAAACGGTAGAAAGTAGAAACTAATTTGTACACTAACATCTTCAAGGTTAGAGTAAATATACTCTTAACAAAATAGTGATCTTTGCCATCAACGATTGCATCACTGCTTATCATCAGGCGGGATCTCAGTCAAACACTAGTTTATAACGTTTTTTAAAAAAGAACAATTCAGATTATGATTGGTTGTGTATTACGCAGGTCATCTGTCAGAGAAATTAATATTGTTAGTTTTAAGTAGAAGAATCTAACAATTGGTCTAACTGCAATGCTTAGATATCGCTTTCGGGTTGTGGAGGTCAGACGGCAGTCGCTTCACGGAAAATATCGAAGTTTAACCAAAATCAGCAGTAAGCAGACCCCAGACTCCAAAGCTGAAAAGCTACGGATGCGACTGGGATTAACACTGACATGATGATGATGAGTTTTAAGTCGAAGATTCTTGCTCATATGTAGCTTGCATTGTCGAATGCAGACTAGATATGACGCCCGTATTACTGTTACTAAAATAATCATGACCACATTTATCAGTATTAAATAATCAGTGTTAAAAGTGGTTTGTACCCAGACACCAAGCCGCTTTCAACAAATTCTAGATTGCTCGAAACATCAAATTCGCAGTCCATTTCATGTTTTCAAATAATCCCCTAGCGAATACATATAATACCAGAATTAAACTGCTGATTAGCGGAGTTAGTAGCGAAGTAAACTAAGCCATTATCAAAGAGATGAACAATAGGAATTACTTGCTAACTAACATAATGCGTAGACCAGACTGCCAATTGGGTTTAGGGTAATATGCTCTGAAAATTGTTCACTGTGGCAGCAAATGTGGGTTAATATTCTGCAATCGACGTCTGGGGTATATGCACGGGGTATACGGCTGTTTTGTAAATTAAAATCTGGACTTGTAATAGCTAGTGTTACTACCGACATTGTTTTGTACCGACAATTTAGGCCAAGATTTTGTAATTACATTGATTTAAAAACATAGTCTTGGAGTTTTAGTTCTTTTCCTTAAAAAAATACGTTTTGGACTTGGTAACAAGCTTGAACGTTAGTTTTAATAAGTAACTGACCATTTAATTTGAAATTTGACAGTTTAAAAGTGTCTGTGAATGGTTTAATTGATAAAAATTCTTGAGTTACAGTAACTACTAAAATCGGGATTCATACCGAAAACCGTGGCCCTGGCGCACAGGCAAGTAAAGAAACACGGGTGGATTTAGTTAGTAAAAGTCTGACACGCTCTACCGCTCCGTCCAGAGCGGGAGAGGTCCTTAATTGATGAATTTCCATCCACACCAAAAAAAAAGGTCCAGACCATAGGAGACTGAGAGCCTAATTGCCTGCCAGGGCTGAGGGTCGAAAGAGATACCGTGGCCCTAGCGCACAGGCAAATGAAGGAACACGGATGAGTTTTAGTCAGTAAAATTCTGATACGCCCTTTCGCTTCGCCCAGAAAGGGATAGTCCACTTGATGATTTCCCGTCGTGTGTCTCTTGTCAGTTAAATGAAAATCAAATCAAAAGGCATATATTAAAATTATGGTTAACAATGGTTTTGCCCATGAATGATGAAATACAAAAATAGGCAGTACTTGGTGAATACTAATCATCAGTTATAATATTACAAGTGTCTTAGCTCGAGTTATCGAGCTATACAAGTTTAATCTTGTATTGCGTTCGCCGCACTCTCGCAAGTTTCGACTTGTTCGTTATTACAGCACGGCTTTACTTTACTAGATTTAATACATCATAAAGAACGTTAAGATTGCGCTGGCATTCCCTCAAAATACATATTCTCGACTCACATTTGGACGTTTGTCCTGAAAATATGGGAGATGTTAGCGACGAACATGGTGAACGTTTTCACCAGGATATTTCAGGCATGGAAGAGCGATACCAGGGCAAATGGAGTCCTGCTATGTTAGCAGACTACTGCTGGACGTTGAAGAGAGAGGCTGTACATATTACTTATAAACGGAAAAGCAATATATTAACTCATTTTTAAATTTTATAATATGTGATTTATGAATATAATGTTATCTTAAGTCAAAACATTTTTATTTGATTCCACAAAAAACGCGAGCTAACTCGACCTTAAAACTTACATCAAAATGTATGTTTAGAGGTATTCTTTCGCAATTAGCACAACTCATTTCATGGATTAACAAAACCTTAAAATTTGTTAACCAGTGTTATCATCACTTTTGAATGATTAATAAAATGATACAAATGGCAATGGAAAGAGCTATGCTCGGAGTTTCTCTGCGTGATCGAATCAGAAATGAGGAGATCCGCAGAAGAACCAAAGTCACCGACATAGCTCTGCAAGTCGCTAAACTGAAGTGACAGTGGGCAGGGCACATTGCTCGCAGAACCGATGGGTGATGGGGCAGTAAGGTTCAGTAGTGGCGGGGACGTACTGGAAGACGCAGCGTAGGGAGGCCCCCAACAAGGTGGACCGATGACCTGGTGAAGGTCGCGGGAAGCCGATGGATGCGGGCAGCACAAGACCGGTCAGCGTGGAAAGCCTTGGGGGAGGCCTTTGTCCAGCAGTGGACATCCATAGGCTGAAGAAGAAGAAGAAGAATAAAATGATTAATAATCACTTTACTCACTCAACTGCCGTCGTCCTTCCTATTCGCTCAGTTTTTCTGAGTGAATAGGCTCTTAATAAACTAGCGCGTTTTACCATTAACGATCGCATCACTGCTTACCATCAGGTGGGATTGCGGTCAAGCGCTAGTTTATAATTATTAAAAAAAAAGTAAAGTAAATATTTATCTGGATGGCGATAGTTTCTTTTTTTCACTTTTCTCACGATTCCATATAATGTACCATATACTTGGTATATGAATACCAGGGACAGGAAATTTTTATATAGGTTCTGGTATTGTTTAGCGTTAAAGAAAAATCGATTAAATATTTGTTTAAAAGTAAGTGTAGTTATTTGTATAGTAGTGTCATTATTAAAATAAATTTGCCGAAAAATTAAAAATACAACATTTTCTGTAGTACTTATGTATAGTGGAAGAAGTGTTTTGTATCCTGATGGAATGCATTTGGAGCGAGGTCGAAAAAATTACATAATTATATTGTTAAACCAGGCACTAGGAATCGGATCGTGCCACACATACCTAATGTATGCAAGAATAATGTAGTGTGTGTGCAAGACCCATGTATTAGTTAGCAAACATGGAATTTAGATTATAATGAATAATATTGTTTCTACCGATGGATGATCATTATTACCGTCCTAATTGCGTAACTATCAAAACGACCTCCAAAGCCTGGAGCACAGGGGTAGAGGAGCCAGCCCTGCGGTGTTCTATAGGATGCCTTTTGGTGAGTGTGCCGGCAGAAGTTACCACCCACCAGACAAAGCCCTGCCGCCAAGCGATTTGTCGTGTTCCGGCATGATGTCTAGTCAAGCCATACGGAGGACGGGTCTGAGCAGTTGTGTTGCAATGTGTGCCGGGTACGATGCGCCAAATGTTGTTGTGTTGGGAGTTAGATCGTGGAGGGTCTTCAGATCGATCTCCCTTTGGCGCAGCATCATTGATCGTGTTGTTGGGTTTAACATTGCATCACCTCGCTCAACTGCCGTCTTCCTCCCTATTCGCTCAGTTTTTCTGAGTGAATAGGCCCTTAATAAACTAGCGCGCTTTACGACCAACGATCGCATCACTCCTTACCATCAGGCGGGATTGCGGTTAAGCGCTAGTTTATAATTATTAAAAAAAAAAAAAGAATTGCATGATTTAATTCTCCATCTCGTACGGCGAGTTTCCGCACTTACGTTGTTAATACCACTACGACCCGGACGAAGAATTTCGCCTCCTCTTTTATATCGCGTACATCGAGGGAATGGAATAATTTGCCTGTGCCGGTATTTCCGTCGGAATAAAATTTGAGTGTCTTCAAAGCTAGAGTGAATAAATAGGCTCTTAATAAACTAGCGCGCTTTACCATCGACGATTGCATCGCTGCTTACTGTTGCATCAGGCGGGATTGCGCTCAAGTACTAGTATATAATTTATAAAAAAAAAAACTCAATAATCAATGGATTAGCAGTTTCCTTCAAAAAGTTTGAGTTTTTTTTACTTCATTTGTTAAAAAATGTTTCTGCTGAAACGTGTAAATAAAACAATGGGAGTTAAAAACTGTCAAAATGAAACCGATTGCTACTGATAGTATCTTACGTCATTACCCTACTGTTCATGATTATTTATCAACATAACGAATATTACTATTATAGTAACAATGATCAAATTAACATGACTTCGCACTCTATCACATCGCTTCACTCAGACGAGTCAGACGTCAATTTCCAAAAGCACTAAATCACTATTACCCAGGTATAACTGAATACTCTCAATAGTTAACTCGATCAGTCTTCGAGCACAAAGGCCCTGTGTCCGGTGTAATTGAAATCTAATATCGTATGTATTACCCCTCATCATATCAATTTGATATATATATAGCCAATAATTTGATATTGTAATTTTACTCTGCATTAGCGCGGTAGTAGTGACGATCGGGTGGCAGACACTTAGGAAGGTTTAGGGCAATTCTTAAAATGTCTAAATCTATTACATACCGATTGTTTGTTTTTTTTTTTAATAATTCTAAACTAGCACTTGACCGCATTCCCGCCTGATGGTAAGCAGTGATGCGATCGTTGATGGTAAAGCGCGCTAGTTTATTATGAGCCGATACACTCAGATAAACTGAGCGAATAGGAAGGAAGACGGCAGTTGAGCGAGGTGATGCAATGTTAAACCCAACAACACGACCAACGATGCTGCGCTAAAGGGAGATTGATCTGAAGACCCTCCACGACCAAACTCCCAACACAACAACATTAGGCGCATCGTACCCGGCACACATCGCAACACAACTGCTCAGACCCGTCCTCCGAACGGCTTCACCAGACATCATGCCGGAACAAGACAAATCGCTTGGCTGCAAGGCTTTGTCTGGTGGGTGGTAACTTCTGCCGGCGGCCGATGTTATGGCCTACCACCCCAATTGACATTGGGGCCGATTTTCTTCTTCACAAAATAAACTAATTTTAAATTAAGTGCGTCTTTTTCTTTCTAATTCATTAATAAAAGGATGGAAGATAACATTTCAGTTTAATCCTGTCAAATTAAGATACCTCATAGACAGTTTAGACGCGATTATAAACATGACCACCATACAATACAATACAATACGCCAATTTACGTCAGGGGCGGACTAATTTGAAAGGTCTAAACTAAAATTTTCTCTTTTGTCTTTTTCTTAATGAAATAGAAAGAACTAAATTTCAGTGCATCTTTACTGAAATTTAGTTTAGTTTGTGAACAAAGGAATCAGGGCCACTAATCTGTTTTCTTTATTTATTTTAATTATTTACTTTAAAAAGGCAAATTTTAGATATTTGGCGATTGTTTTCAATATTAGTTTTGACGCACATTTTAAAAATGTTAGTAACGAAAGGAGATTTCCGAATTTACCCTCTGAAAGAGAACGCTTGATCAAGATAAATAGATCAGCGGTGGCCTAATGTTATTTCCACGACTTAAACTTTAAACGGCGAAGGAACACATCGTGAGGAAACCGGCAGGTCCCAGAGTCAAAACTTCGAAGACATGTGACATTTACCAAGCCGCACTGAGTCCGTGTGGTAGCTAATGACCCACTCCCTCTTACCCGGAGGTAACCTGTGTCTCAGGAGTAGGAACATTATAGACTAATTAAGCATATGCTGACCAAGATAAAAACGGTTTTTTTAAAATAAATTATAAACCAGCGCTTGACCGCAATCCCGCCTGATGGTAAGCAGTGATGTGATCGTTAATGGTAAAGCGCGCTAGTTTATTAAGAGCCTATTCATTCTAGCCTTGAAGACACTCAAATTGTATTGTGAGGGAAAAACCGACGCTGGCAAATGTACTCGGTATAAAGGAGGAAGCAAAACGCTTCGTCCGGATCGCAGTGGTGTCAACAACGTAAGGGTGGAAACTCGCCGTACGACGGGTCGTCCGATGATGGAACGGAGATGGGGGAATTACATCATGCAATTCCCTTTCACAAGACTATCAGCACTATGATGTAATAGGTATTAAGTCAAGCCCACCTGACTTACTCGCAATCGTGAACAGTAGGGTAATAACGTAATATACTATCAGCAGCAATGGGTTTCATTTTGACAGTTTTCAACGCCCATTGTTTTGTATACACGTTTCAGCAGACATATTTGTTAACAAATGAAGTAAAAAAAAACTCAGATTTTTTGATGGAAACTAATAGCTAAAACTAAAACTGCTAATCCATTGATTAGCAGTTTCCGTTAGCGGTATAAAAGAGGAGGCGAAACGCTTCGTCCGGGTCGTAGTGATGTTAACAACGTAAGGGTGGAAACTCGCCGTACGACGCAAGACGGTTCATTGGTGGTGGAACGGAGATGGGGAAATTAAATCATGCAATAGGGTATTTGACTAAAAAAAACTAATTAGTCCGTCAGTCAGATTTCCAAAAAATACTAGACATGTATTTTTGATTTATCAAATCAATAAAAATGGACAAATTAAAAGGCATCAAAGATCTGGAGTGGTGGCTGGTGACGTCACTGGTCGCTTAAAAGTGTAGCGTGACGTCACACGAGTTTTCAACACACTATGTCGTCTTCATTTTTTGTTTATATGAAAAAAGAAAAAATACGTGTCTAGTATTTTTTGGAAATCTGACTGACGGACTAATTAGTTTTTTTTTTAGCCAAATACCCTATTCCCTCGCACACTCGCCAAAATGCATCGTATAGAACACCGAAAGGCTGGCTCCTCTACACCTGTGAGTTACAGAATCATCCTGTTGTTGGTAGATTTTAAACGTAGCCATAATTCCAAAAATAAATATTACCCATAGAATAAAGTCTAATTCATTGTCATTGCCTTTATAATGCATAGTGTGTGTAGGTAGTAGTTAGATACTATAATGGACACCGCAATACACACTAAGCAAGAACATTATACAGATGTAATAAAAAAAACAAAATGCAACGACCGGAACCCAGAGATAAGAACACCTCGGATGAAGTTGTCATTAATAGGTACGGTTTATAAAGAAAAATGCACCCTGTTGCACGACAGAAATGTTTTAAATTGGAATAACAAAAAGTAACATTACAAACACAATAGCTATAGAATAGACTTACCCAGGTACACAATGTAATGACACAAAACTAATAGGAAAACGCAACATAAGACTGAGGCCCTTATTCCAGAATTCAAGCATTACTTTTGAACTCGTTTCAAGCCATTTGATTGGTTGTAACTAGTTTTAACTAATGTTTAAACAGAGATCAATGCTTGAGTTTCCTTCTGGAAATACGGACCTAAGATTCTGAATTTTGTTTCACACCTAGAAAACACACACCAAAACTTAGACTTACATTTCTAAAAAAAGACAGTTTTTTTAGTTAAAATGTTCATTATTTTGAGTTACGCGGTGGAGACTAAAAAAACTGTCTAGGTTTGTATACCTAGACAGTTTTTTTAGTCTAAAAAAACTTCTAGGTTTGTATACCTAGACAGTTTTTTAGTCTCCTGAAAAGTTCATTATTTTGAGTTACGCGGTGTTAGAACTTAAGCGACGATTTATATAGTATTCTAATAGTGATTATAATATGTAGATATTAATGGTGAATAATTTCTGCAGATCTTTCTACAATGTGACAACCTGAGGTGGCGACTTATCGCTTTTAGGGTTCCGTAGCCAAATGGAAAAAAACGAAACCCTTATAGATTCGTCATGTCTGTCTGTCCGTCAGTCCGTCCGTATGTCACAGCCATTTTTTTCCGAAACTATAAGAGCTATACTATTGAAACTTGGTAGGTAGATGTATTCTATTGATTATATTGAGGTTTCTAAAATATTTTTTTCTAAACCGAATAGTTTGCGTGACAGACGTGTGGACTTCCAAAGTGGAAAAACTTGACTCCCTCCTCTAACTTCTAAAATAAGAAAATGAAAAATCTAAAAAAAAAAAACATATGATGTACATTACTATAAAAACTACGAACCAAAATTGTTTTGAACGAGATCTAGTAAGTAGTTTTCTTTCATACAAATAACTTAAATCCTTTAAATTTTTTTTTTTAATTAATATATAAACCAGCGCTTGACCGCAATCCCGCCTGATGGTAAGCAGTGACGCAATCGTTGATGGTAAAGCGCACTAGTTTATTAAGAGCCTATTCACTCTAGCCTTGAAGACACTCAAATTGTAGTCCGACGGAAATACCGCCGCCGGCAGATTGTTCCAGTCCCTCGATGTACGCGGTATAAAGGAGGAGGCGAAACGCTTCGTTCGGATCGTAGAGGTGTTAACAACATAAGGGTGGAAACTCGCCGTACGACGGGTCGTCCGATGGTGGAACGGAGATGGGGGAATTAAATCGTGCAATTCCCTCGCACACTCCCCAAAATGTATCCTATAGAACACCGAAAGGCTGGCTACTCTATGCCTGTGCTCTAGGCTTTGGAGACCAACTCGAGTTAAATCAAGGTCACGAATCAGCCTCTTCGCACGCCTCTCCACTGAATCCAAAGTGACCAGGTGACACTTAGCAGCACCAGCCCAAATGTGGCTGCAGTACTCCACACACAAACAGACCTGTGCTTTGTACAACATTAGAAGCTGCCCTGGTGTGAAGTACTGCCGGACCTTTGCGATAACGCCAAGTTTTCTGGCAGCCACCTTGGCCTTGGACTCATTGAACCGCCCAAAGTTTAGGTTCGAGGAAATCTCAACACCCAAAAGCTGAAGGCGGTCGGTACACTCCAAGGATACATTCCGAAAAGTAGGAGCATAAATAAATGGTACGAAACCCGTTGTGCGTAAGTCCGACACGCACTTGGCCGGTTTTTTCTCTCTCACATTGTTTTGTCATGGTCTGGCAGTTTGAATAATTTATACGGCCTTCCTAATACTGCTTTTGCACGGACAGAAGCAGTATTAGGAATTTATTATTATAGGTTATTTCTTTTCTCTAAAGAAGATTTGTTTATGTCTTCTCCTCATCTGATCAAGATTATGTCAGGACTCTGCGACCTCTGAATTTGTTTCGGCCTTTCTATTCCGAGTAGACAGATAAGAAACATCGACCTTATCTTGTTTTTAAAATATGATTGATATACAAAAATGTTTGATAAAACTACTTACAGAAATAAAATCATTTATATTTTATGTCTAGGGATCGCCGAGAGTAAAATTATCTATAGTCGTTTTTAAACGTTGCCCCACACTATTGTATACTTATACCAAATTGGATAAAGAATACAGGTAAACAAACCAATTTAGGGTTATCACAACTCACATTTTACAAATCTCCTATTGTTTACATGGTTATTGGCTTTTACTTGTTGTTTTGGTTTATATTCCCTCGATATATAGACTGTCTGTGTACGTTAGATATATTGAAATTGAAATACCGAGTGAAACCGCGAGCCAGCACTCCCAAATAATGAAGAGGTTGGATTTACAGGGGGGCTTCAGTTGATGTACTCCTGGTGTGCTGGAGTGGATGGAGGCCTCCACCAGATTTTCACTCAGCGCTTATATACTTGCCGATAAGCTCAGCGTCCGGTAGTGGTTTTGGATTTCGGTTGCTTGATGTTGTTCACAAACCAGGGTTACAGAGAGAGCACAAAAGTACGCTGACTGGTGAATGGAAAAACTTCTTGCGTTTTGTTCGTTCTCCATTCCTTAACGCTGATTGGATGCTCCGTCAGGCAATATGGTTGAAGGGAAAAATGGGAGAATATTTGAATATGCTTGCTTATTGATGTTTAAGTGTTATGTGCAGCATAGTTTACTACTAGAATCACTGAAATAACATACATATGCATATTTCGAAAAACCATTATAAATTCGACAATAATTATTTTACGTGATAGAAAAAAGAAACATGGATAAAATCCATGTATACACATTTTGGGAAATGTATTTTTTCAATACAATTAGGCATAGGTAACTTTTTAAATCAACCGCAAAATACATTCTAATACTTCCAAGTGTCGCGTATCAAAATTTTAATCTATTAGGAAATTTGCTTATATGTCTGTCATATTACATTAAGCGTTCTTTAGAAATCATAAACATCTAAATATAAATAAACTTTTTAGGTATTTTAGTAAGAAGTAGGATTATTACATGTATGGAAATCGTCTCTCTATAAAAGGTGGTTAACATCTGCCTTTTAGATGTATACAAGTTATTGCCTAGCAACGGTTTCTTTACCTCTATTCTTTATCGCATTTGGCTCAAGTATATATATATGTTTGTTACTCCTCTTACGTGGATACGATTTCAAACATTTAAACTCGCATACACAAACAGCCAGACCCAGAACAACCATTAGATATTAACTAGGTTGAACAAGCTTTAGGATGATCTCCCAAATCCCATTCCTTTCCAAACCTCACATCCTCAAAAGCTTGTTATCCAAAACCTGCATCGCACCGCGGCTGACGGTGAAAGTAAAAAAAAAAACTAAAACGATTCGAATCCAATTGCCGACCGGCTAACAACTTCTTCCGCGCGCGGAGATAAACTTAAAATCATAAAACAATACCGCATGAAAACCCAGTGAAAGTGATGGCTTGACTCCCAGTGTCCTGTAAGTGCCTGATTTTCCAATTTACAATATCTTGTAGAGATAATTTGTTACAAAAAATGTGATAAATGAAGAACCGCTCCACCGATTTGGTTCATACTTCACATAAACCATCTACTAATTAGTCACAACAAAGGCTATACATTTGGCTATACAAAAAAGTGGCATTGATTTTTATACATATAGATAAGAAAAAACAAAACGATACATGTTTTATTATTAGAACATAATATGCTAATTGCGGTATTTATTGGTATGCGTTAATTCAGAGACGTATTTTTTAAATCACTATTTATATCGATGAGG
Source organism: Sesamia inferens (assembly GCA_037179545.1). Lineage (NCBI taxonomy): Eukaryota > Metazoa > Arthropoda > Insecta > Lepidoptera > Noctuidae > Sesamia > Sesamia inferens. The sequence continues at coordinate 6,605,466 of CM073929.1, read as the reverse complement.
GTTTAAAAGTCAGTGAAATATGCCAAAAAAAGTTGTCAACATCTAAATATGAGACTAACGGAGCCTGACAACGGCAACTCAAACATTCTAGAAAGTTTTAAAATATCCTTTCGATCCAATCAAACTACAACTCGAACGTCGAGGTTGATTGATGTTAACCGTTGCCAGAATATTAGGTTACCAACTTCTACGGTGTTACGTACTGATGCCCCTCGATTATACAGAAGTTTGGCCTCCCCATCAGCGCTTAGTAACACTAGTATCGGCAAGTTTTAGATGAAAAGGTTGGGGTTATTTAGGCCATGTTGTGAGTATAAACTTTGCACGTGTCTAATACACTGCAAGGTGGAGCGATAAACTCTTAAAGGGTGGAGGTATTTGCTGGATGCAAGAAACAGAACTGGGTTCTATCCAGCAGTATATTTCTGTAGTCTCTCGGTTGATGATGATGATAATATAGTATACAGTATGTTAAGAAAACCCTGTCCGACCCGTGAAGGTGTTATTAGGTATCGATAACTGATTCTACTAATGGATCCAATACCGGGCTAAACTTAAAAAAAAATCCCCCTAAAAAAATAAATACTATTTCGCAAAAAGTGGTAACTTAATAAATCTGCGTTAAGCACCCTTCCGCGGGCGGCGGGCGGCAAGGCACGCGGCACGTGGTTGCTTCGCTATTCACTAAAAATAATACCGGTGTTGTCACTTTTTTAAAAATTACTAAATTTCGGGGAAGTTGGAATTAATTCGCGGGAAAAAAAGATTATTTCAAAATTCATTTGTATTGGTACTATGATGATTACGTAAAATTTTATATTATATTTGGTCATGTGTTTACCTAACCTTTTTATCCTTATGGGTCGGACAGGGTTTTCTTAACATACTGTATAGGAACATTGAAAAAAAAATGCAGCAGGTGATCATCACAATTATGTTGGTCTCTCTAAGACTTTTGGAACCCGTGGCTCGGCTGTCACAAGAAATGCCACTGCGGCTTTTTGGGTCTTGTATCTGTTTGACGGAATGAACTAAGCAGGTAACTATTAAATATCCAGTTGTATCTACTGTTGATCTTATTTTAATGTTTTATTTAATTAAGTGCCGTTTTAACTTCAAAAATGCATTGTTAAATTACTATGTTGTTATTATTATCTCTGTTAGCGATAAGACTCTCCTATGTATCATCCTTTATATTTTTTTTATGTTTATGTTCTGTGAAGTGTATGGTCTACATAAGTCTTTGTTATGTAGGTATATTCTATCAAACTATCTGCCTACAAACCTTTTATCTTACCAATATAAATCAATTTCGTCGTTTGTAAAGTCCTAGAACCATTACAATATGGTAAGCAGTGATACGATCGTTGATTTTAAAGCGCGCTAGTTTATTAAGAGCCTATTCACTCAGATAAACTGAGCGAATAGGAAGGAAGACGGCAGTTGAGCGAGGCGATGCAATGTTAAACCCAACAACACGACCAACGATGCTGCGCCAAAGGGAGATGGATCTGAAGACCCTCCACGATCAAAGTCCCAACACAACAACATTTGGCGCATCGTACCCGGTACATAACGCAACACAACTGCTCAGACCCGTCCTCCGTACGGCTTCACCAGACATCATGCCGGAACACGACAAATCGCTTGGCGGCAAGACTTTGTCTGGTGGGTGGTAACTTCTGCCGGCGGCCGATGTTATGGCCTACCACTGAGAAATTTAAAACAATCAATCTGGATCTTGTTGTAATAAATAAGTCTTTTATCCAGCCAGATACTTCCTCTTCCCAACTTATTCACCTACTCTACAAAGTCAGTAGTTTAGCACCAATCTGACTTGCCGTTACAGTCTAAATGAGACGGAAACTTTAGCTAAGGTCGAAGGCACTAACAAATTACTTTTCAAGCAATATTGTCATTGTCTTCCATTAAGTTTTAAAGGACCCCATTTAAGATGCCACGACTCTGCGAGGCCTATTTTGGGCGCAGAAAGTACGCGACGCAAAGTTTAATTAAATATTCCAAAGTATTTCAGTTATCGGATCCATCCAATGTTGAACACATTGGCAGGAATTTAATTTATAAGTATAAAAGTTATCATCAAACTTATTCGTTTTTATACCTTTTCGGTCACCTAAAAACCCTATGTTTACAAATTTTGTTATCACTTTTTTCCTGTTTACGTAACAATTGCATACCAACTTTTGGAATAAGTACGATACACGGGTCTCGGTGGAATATCTTCGTTTTCCTTATTGTTTGACGGACAGAGGCCTGGAAGCGACGGTATAATGGAAAAGATAAGATCTTAGGTAAATATTTACGTCTTTTTTTTCTGATTTATTTTATATATTTTGTATAAAATAAATCAGAAAAAGAAGACGTGCTTAGTGAGCGCGGATTGTTAGTCAACAAATAACCATATTTGCTATTCCTTTAAATAGTTGCAGCTGAGAATTGGGGCATAAAAACGTCATTTTATTATATGTAGTTTGCTGTCATCATCATCAACAAACCTTTTTTTATCGTCCCACTGCTGGGCACAGGCCTCCTCTCATACAGAGAAGGATTGAGCGTAATCACCACACTTGCCCAATGCGGGTTGGCGATTTCAGACTTAAAGTCCAAGTTTCCTCAAGATGTTTTCCTTCACCTTGTAATCAGTCATTGGTGTCCAAGATATATACATACATACATATAATAAGTTTGCTGTACCTTCTAATCAGATAATCCATCAAATTTATTCGATTTTAAATTTAAATATAAATTAATTTAATTACCTTAGCAGACATCCTATAACGCAATTAAGATTATCCTATAGTATTCTTAAAGTGTAATTATACAGCAGTTTATAAGACGCCTATTAAAAATCGTTTAGCAACGAATAGCTGCTATGTCTATGCATTTTAAGGTAATATAAAACGACCAGGCGCAATGACAGTTATATTATTATGTGTACAGGCTGTCTAATGAGTCACCCTAAGGCAAGTGTTGTAAGGCAGCAAAAATAAGGTATATGAAACTAAAGTCTAAACCATAAACTTAACTAGCCATAAACTTAAACCTAACTATGTTGACGTCATAATGACTCTACATGCTAGGACAAAGTTAGGCATTTCATATTTTTGTAAGATATCAGGTAAAGTCCCAACCGCCATCCTGCATACCTATACCTATACAGTTTAAAAATAGAAAATATACTATGTTTCGTGATAAGAATCTCTCCACAATATTTGGGTTTTACGAGTAAAATGAAGGTCATCCGTAAAATCAACTTGCGGGTAAAAGCTAATCATCGTTTGACGATCCCTAGTCAACGGTCCCGACATAGGGCACAATGGATTACAATTATGCGTTGTAATCTCGACAGAAAATATCTATTGTATTAAACTTTGAATAAATAAGGGTGATTTCTGCGGTACTGTTTGTTGTTTGTGTTGTATTAATCCCCGAATTGAATAACTTCTGAGTAAACGCAATCAAAAGCTATGGGCGTTTATGTACCTTTACTTTTGACCCTCGCAGATGAATCAAAACTCGCTACTGTCCTATGATCTGGAATGATCTGAGTGGAGTGATGAAATTTGGCAACAAGAGGTATTACGACATAGAAGTAAAGACACAATTCTAAAACCCTAAATTTGAGGTTATATAATATGTAGGTACAATAAAAACTTGCATAGTATGTAATCTTTTGTGCGCGAGTCAGACTCGCGCACACCTCGCTGGAGTCCGCCCCCCTCTCCCGCTTCCCCTCGCAGCGCCCTGCATTCGCCGTAAGCGCTGAGTAGCGTTAGCATCTTTGTTACAATTGTTTATATACAGTTTAAATCCCCTGTTGTTATTAGTGTTCCTGTGGAGTTTTTGCTTTGTTAAGTTTTTTTTATTAAGTTTATTTTTGTTTTTTACATTTTAGACGCGTAAGTGAAGCCTGTTGTTTGCATTATATTTCAATCTAAATGTATCAATTTAATTGCCTAACGTTATGAGTAAAATGATCTAGTAATATGACGCTTTATCATCAAAACGACCTTTTATTAACATTAAAAAAATGTAATTTATATTTTTTTTTAATAATTCTCAGTTTCTACAAACGGTACCGCCCGAATGACGTCACAGCGCGAGGTGCACAGTTAACTCGCGCGAGTTGTAGTACTGAAAAGGCTAGGTAGATGAGGTTTACAGAATCGGCAAAACATATTTCATCCAATTACAAAATCCGAAAGGGAACTTTTAATCCCCTGTCCTAACTTCGGAACAAGCTTAATCATCGAACCCATCGAAGTTTACTGGTCACAAATTTCCTCTCGTAATCTACAGACTAGAATATTTACGCTTATCGGGCAAATAAATAGCTGTCGCGTTTATTTCTTGTTGAGTGGCAGTTCCTTTTTATGCTTCATGATCATGATTCCTGAGTAGATAAATGACTTGCTGCGTTTTTATGCAGTTATAAAGCTGGTTCGTTAAATGTAAGGGAAGATTTTTAACTTCAAGTAAAGAAACGATTGTTAAACTAAATGCTTAATAGTTGTCAAAATAAAATCACAAATTAAGCCGACCTTATCACTAACTTTGCGGTAAATATGATGCAGATAAAAGTACATGGAATGGGTTTCCTACCATTATATATCTATTGAAACAACCTAGTTGTCACAGTTCATGAGATATAGCCTGATAGATAGACAGACAGACGGACAGTGAAGTCTTACTAATCGGCACCCCAATGGCTTAACACTTTTACTATCAATTGGGATCATTTTGAAGCGAATCCATTGCTCTATATGTTCGAAAAATGTGTCTGCTCAACGCGGGAAATCACGCAATGAATGCTCTTGAACTGTCGTAATGAAACCCGTTGCTATTGATACTATTTTACGCAATTACCCTACATGTCCCATTCTCTTTGGGTACGGTATCCTAAAAAAACAAAACAACAACAGTATTATAACCTAATTTGGAACAAATGCAAAGGTTTAAAGCTTATGTATATGTGCGTATATACACATATTTTAAGTTATAGGTATATATTAATAGCTGTCACGCCCCTTATGCCTGGGGCTTTTACCCAGATAATAAGTTTTTACTTACTGAAATTTCCTTTTGGTTTTTTTTTTTGACGGGAAAGTCAAGCTGAGTGTCACGCTCATTTTTCATCGGACTTTTAAAATTATTTATAGTGTTGTTTACTAAATAAAAGTGCGTGATTTATGTAGTAAAAAGTGCATTCAGTAAATAATTCATAAAAACAGTGAAATATTGCAGCATAGTGGCCACATCATGACTTTGTCTCAAACCTCCATCATAAGACGGATCACGCGGCCGTCTTTTTCGACATGAAAAATTCATTACGTGACATTGGCTAAATGCACAAACCGTGCGAAGCCATAAAAAAAAAGAATGAAAGAAGACATTTCCTTTTTAATGATATTTTAATTATTTCTGTTTTGCTTTGCTGGTAGTTTGGCAAGGCTAGCTGGCATATGGTAAATAATTTCATTGTTGTTGTGTTTTTTTGTGTTCGTTACTGCACATAGTGTTGTATAAAGTCATGTGTTTTTTTTTAATGAACAGATAGCTGTGCTGCTGGGGAATTTGTTCCGCCACTTCTTCTTTCCAGCGAAAGCACTAGGAAGTGACGAAGCGCAGGCTTTTTAGCGGGGGCTGTCTTATGTATTATCGACGTTCAAAAGTGCTGATTCTTAGCGTAATTTGAATAAATGATTTTTATTTTATAACAAAGTAAATAGTTGTATAGGAACAATTAAGTAAACAATATAATTACAACAGTACAACTTTTATATACATACAACCTTGTTACTACCGTACTACTCGTTCCAACTCCTTTGTTAATTTCGCTTACCGCAGCAACATGCACTTCCTAAACAAAACCTGCTTTTTTGTTTTACCTTTCGCGGTCATTGCCTCCGACCAACGTCTAAGGGCGAATTTCACCATTGAAATTGAACGCGATCGCTTTATCTAAATCACGTTCTAAAGCTGTCAGTTGACGCCACAATATTGCCAGCAGAGAACGCTGTCCCAGTGGAATAGGCTGAGACGTGGAAGAGTCAAACCTGCCTGGCTTTAATTTGTCAATTTCATAATCACTGGTGTCAAAACGGCGAAGGAAAATATCTTGATGAAACCGATATGTCCTAGAATCGATAATAGAGATGTATCCAAAGTATGAAAATCAAAAAAATAATTAGTTCGTCTTATAGATAATTAATAACATTAAGACCCGTATTTTTTATTTTGTCGTAATCACCAAAGACTACTGAGATATAGCGTATTAAAGTTATGGAGTGGGGGCTAATTACGTTACGCCGTGCTATATTTTGTAACATGGACGGCGTGACGTCATGCGACATTTCAAATCAATATATCTTCCTAAGTATTTGAATGAAAGAAAAAATAAAAAATACGTGTTCAATATTTTTTATAAATGTATCTGATGGACATTAAATTATTTTTTAGGATACAAGCCAATTGGAAAACATGTGACATCTACTAACTAGTGCTTGGCTCATGTGATGGATTAATTATACTCTAACATAGTGACACGCACCTATTGTAAACTCATCATCATCAATATCTCAGCGTTAATCCCAGTCGTATCTGAAGCTTTTTCAGCTTTGGAGTCTGGAGCTTTACCAGTCTAACTGCAGATTTTGGCTAAACTTCGATATTTTCCGTGAAGCGGCTGCCATCTGACCTCCACAACCCGAGGGCGATATCGAAGCAATTCAGTTAGACCAATTCTTGGACTTTTGATGGCTCCATGATGATGCTTTGATGCTTTCCGAGGCATGACCAGACCAGCGCAAATATTCATATTCAGGCATCCAAATATTTGCACAGCGTGACGATCGAACCCACGGCTCCTTGCGTAGTGGCATTGTTTGCTCCCGCTACGCCACGGAGGTTGTCTGACCTATTGTAAACGGTACACACATTATAAGTGTATCCCATCACATTATAAGCTGCTGTGGGTAATTCGAAAGAGATACCATGGATCTTGCACATAGGCAAGTGAAGGAACACGGAAGGTTTTTGTCAGTAAAAGTCCTACACGCCTTTCCGCTTCGCCCAGATCGGGAGAGGTCATTGGTCAAAAAAGGCACAATATAAGCTGGTTATGCACAATAATGAAATTAACGGCGGTTACTGTTCTTTAACGCGGTTCAAAAGTGTTGATCGCGTTCACTTTTATTGGTGAAATCGATACTAAAATAATTAAGGCTAACTAACTTCGAATCTTTTATCCGAAGTCAGTGCTCAGAATACTGACCTTAGCAAGACTTCGTGTCGCCTCACACGACCCATTATCTATTCGGTCCACGTGGCCCTGTTTCATGAGTTTAATACCTTCAGCCGTGCCCCTTCTCGGAGGACCAACGTGGTCGATTTAGTTAATCGGATCTCCACTCTGTGGTCAGCCTTTGCGTATCCTTGCTAATAGGTAATAAATCTGTTATGTTTCTAGTGACTTTGCTAGTTCGGGTTAGTTCTATAATGGCTGGTCCTTGATTTATTCTGGGTGTCCCTTTAGTTAGGATTTTCATGAAGGTTTTGGGTGGGATGGCAGTTCTTTGTGTAATGAAAGTCGTTGATTGAAAATCTGTGTTATCGTATTTCGATTGGTTTGTATTAATTTATTTATAAATGCAAATAATTAATATACTCGCTTGTTTGAATACTCTATTTGAAGTAGATGTATAAAAACATGATGAAATTGAACTTTTGATTAATGTTAAAACTATTCCATACAATATTTTACACAAGAATATTTGCACTGGTCTGGTCGTGCCTCGGAAAGCACGTTAAGCCGTTGGTCCTGGTTGCCATACAAACATCTAATGACAGTCGTAATGGGTTGTTGGAGCGCTCAAAAGTCCAACAATTAGGCATACCTACAATATTTCGATAGCGCCTTCGGGTTGTGGAGGTCAGACGGCAGTCGCTTCACGGAAAATATCGAACTTTAGCCAAAATCATAAATTAGACTGGTAAAACGGACTCCAGGGGAGATGATGATGATGACAATATTTTACACAACTTACAATAACATTAAGCACTATACAAAATGACTTACTATTTTTTTTTTATTATTATTATAAACTAGTGCTTGACTGCAATCCCACTTGATGGTAAGCAGTGATGCAGTCGTTGATGGTAAAGCGCGCTAGTTTATTAAGAGCCTATTCACTTAGAAAAACTAAGCGATTAGGAAGGAAGATGGCAGTTGAGCGAGGTGATGCAATGTTAAACCCAATAACACGACCAACGATGCTGCGCCAGAGGGAGATTGATCTGAAGACCCTCCACGACCAAACTCCCAACGCAACAACATTAGGCGCATCGTACCCGGCACACCTCGCAACACAACTGCTCAGACCCGTCCGGCTTCACCAGACATCATGCCGGAACACGACGAATCGCTTGGCGGCAAGACTGTCTGGTGGGTGGTAACTTCTGCCGGCGGTAACTTAAACTAACTAAATATACAAAATAATACAATAAATACCTACTTTACTCTATACAGTTTACCTCATCAAAATATTTATTACTACTCATTCTTGTAAAGATTTTTTTTTACTTATGGGATTGATATGAGAGATTATTATTACTTATGCGCTAAAGTATTCTTTCGCAATGTTGTTATCCGAAAACGTGCTGAGAAGACTGTCCGCAACGGTATGTTGAATGTCCATACTAATTCTTTGATCAAGGAACGAGGCAGATCTCTGGTCACGTAAATTATCGGCAAGTTGGCGAAAATTTTCCTTACAAAGTACGCGTACTCGGGTCTCATAGAAAGTTTCGACCTCAAACGGAACAAAACTGTAGTTAACAAGGTACATAGTCTCTGGTAAATCTCAGCAGCTGCTGCAGTAGGTTTTGACCCAAAAAAATAATAAGGTACCTAAATTTTAATTTTTTAGATAATTTCGAAAGTTCAGTAATGCAAAAACAATCAACCAAATTACCATGCGTACGTAGGAACAATTCCTCAATCCAAATATTTTATGACGTAATATACCATATATATGTATAGTACAAAAACAATTATACCGGGTACCAACCGATGCATCCTACACAGGTAGACGCAAGTTTCGTAACGATTACGCGAACGCTTCCGTCCTCGTCGTCGGCGGTATTGACATTGTGACGGAACAACTTTCTCTGCCGGCTGTACACCGGTATATATTGGACGGGTTATATGCAATTATATAAGGCTATTCACGTCTTATTTACTTTAATAGTGCAGATGCAGAGTGGAAAATATTTATTGCTATACTTATAAATAGGGGTACACTTATAATATTTAAATTTCTATGGTGCGTTATAATAGTGGACGCCTATACATAAACAACCTATATGGTCCCCACTGCTGGGACACAGGCCTCCTATCGATGAGAGGGAGTGAGCCATAATCTACCACACTAGCCTTTTCTGGTTGGTAGCTGTCACCTGTCTTCAGGTTTTTTTTTGTTTAAGGACATGCCGGTTTCATCACGATGTTTTCCTTCGCTGTTTTGACAGCAGTGGTGATGAAATAATTTACACAAAGTAGAGCACCTGATGGGGTTCGAACCTACGATCGACAACTTGTATATAAGTCACGACCGATACCACTAGGCTATCACTGGTCTACTGGTGGACGCCTACTGGCCGACAAATGTATATTTTTTTATGTGTAAATAAAACTGTATTGTGAAGGGAAATTTAAAAGCAAAGTTTTTATAAGTGTACACATTTTAATTCACAGCACTATGAGGACATGATAACATCGTTGTATTAGATATTATAAAAACAGACACTGGCCCCTATTCCCTTGTTCACAAACTAAATTAAATTTAAGTTCAATGCATCCTTTTATTTATATATCATTAAGAAAAGGACAGAAGATAAAATGTCAGTTTAAACCTGTCAAATTAGTGCGCTCCTGACGTAAACTGGCGTATTTTTAGTCGCCATGTTTATAGTCGCGTCTAAACTGTCAATGGAGTATTTTAATTTGACAGGATTAAACCGACATTTTATCTTCTGTTCTTTTCTTAACCAAGTGGAAAGAAAAACATGCACTTAACTTAAAATTAGTTTAGTTTGTGAACAAGGGAATTGGGTTTGGGAACAACAGAATCCGCGCCATTGTAGTAAAAGCAATTATGTAAACAAAATATTGTAAATCAATAAAAAATAAATAACATGTAATATAATTCATTCTAATTTTTCTCCATATGAAACTAACGTTTCGGTGTCGCAACTAGAGTTAATTAAAAGTATTTTTTTTTCTCTTAATTTGGAGATGACGTTCAAAATTGCCTTTTAGTGATTCAATGTCGTCCCCTAGTCTAGTATAGGGTCTACCTAAGCACCGCTATATATCAAGTTATACATGGCCAGTGTGAGCTGACTTCTCATTGTACGAAAAACCTTTACAATACGAGGTCAGCTAAAACAGAAAATTCAAAGCGGTAATGTGTTATGTAGCCGTGTGTACTGTGGTGCTGGAGAAAGATCCTTCAAATTCCTTGGACAGCCTTCAAATCAGTCAATTCATCGAAAGCTAGGTGTCACGATATGACTCTCCACTGTCAGCCTTCGAAGAATTTTGGAATATTTTGGCCATATTGCCATTAAAGATGGAGACAACCTCGAACATATGTATGGTAGTTACTGGGAAGGTGGATGGACAACGTTCTAGAGGTCGCAATCCATTAAGGTGGACTGACCAAGTCCGTTCATCACTGGACACCGGCCTGTATGATGCTATACTCGCGGCCAGGGATTGGAACAGATGGCGAACTATCATAAAGCAGAAGACAACTCCACAGAGACAGGGACAGGGGGAAGAGGAGTTGAACCTTTGTGATAATTTCAAGCGTCTACCTATTGCCGTTATTAGAAACTATTAATGAAAAACATCAATAATTTTTCGGCACTATTACACCATTATTTATATTATACTCTTTGTTCCTAGTGTTGTGATATTAGGCTTAACAAAGTTATAATGCCTAAAGTGCTCCACCCTTCAGACAACACAATTTTGTTTTTTGTATCTGTATTATGTATTTCTACAGTGAATTTTTTGCTGTAATCCCAATAAAATCATTTTTCATTATATGTACAGTAAAAATGTTTTGATTCACACCTATGAAATCATATAAAAAAATATAACGCCAATAAAAGAAATTTTTGGTATAGTACTAATAAGTGCAGTTTTTGCTGTAATACGAATAAACGCAATGTTTTCTCTTTTTATTTTTAAAGGATCAGTAATACTTACCCATACCCTACCCTATTGTTCAAAATTTACCCAATAGAACTACAACTGGACTTTAAAATAAATTGTGACCTCTGAGTTTGTTTCGGCCTTTCTTCTCAGAGTAGTTAGATAGAAAACGCCGAACTCATCAAGTTAAAAAAAGAAAAGGAAAAAAATTACTTCTAAATGTGTTTATAAAAATCTACTTCTTCGTCTTCTCAGCCCACAAAGGTCCACTGCTGGAGAAAGATCTCCCTTAAGGCTCTCATTCTATTCGGGTTGCCATAATCACGCCCACGCTTGGCAGGCGGGTTGGGGATCGCACTAATTTGTTATTCCACTGGAGAAGCGCTGCTGCCAAGCGGGCAGCAGCGCTTCTGGTGAGACTTCCCTTAGTCGCCTCTTACGACACCCACGGGAGAATATGGGTTAGTACTATTCTAAGCCCGATTCCACACGGGATACAAACCTACTTAGAGAAAATAAATGAATTTTACATTTAAAAGTGTCATCGGTCATTGGCTCAACACGTTGGGTTTATATAACAGCGTAATGGATAAAAAGATAGCACAAATTTAAATACATAATCTAAATAATGCATCTTGTATTCAACTAATATTACAGACTGAGCGAACGATACAGGATGTTATGTAATAAACCGGAAAAGAACGGCCTTCTTTTATGTACTTATAAATAATGATAATTTATTTTAATCAGTGAAGGTAAATAAAAATAAAAATGAACAGGTTTATTGCCGAAACTTGTACAACTTTTTCACTAAATCTTATAAAGCGACTACCTTTTAAGTAAAAGATGTAGATAGTACCTGTGCTTGGAAATCCAGACAAATAATAAAATGGTAAATATGGTGTAACAAATGGAAAGAGAGTTTACACAAGAAGGTATAATTAAAATAGAGGTTTAAATTTAAAATTGGACAAGATGAGACTTGAACAAAAAAAACTTAGTGAAACATAATTCTCGAAGCATTAGGTAGTATGTATAGGTACGACGACCTACGCATACGACCGAATGCTTCTAAGGTCAAGAATTATGTCCTAAAACAGTGTCTCCAATCTTGGACACCAATGACTGACGGTGAAGGAAAACATCTTGAGGAAACCTGGACTTTAAGTCTAAAATAGCCAACCCGCATTGAGCAAGCGTGGTGATTACGCTCAATACTTCTCTGCATGAAAGAAGGCCTGTGCCCAGCAGTAGGACGATAAACAAAGGTTGATGATAATGAAAATAATGTGTGCATTTATGCATGTGAAAAATATACAACCATATTAAACGATTATTTTTAAAGCACAGGTAATATTTTACCTTGATATTTTATTAACGTATGCAATTTACATAAAATAAAAAGAAGAATACCTTGATAATGACTAGTTTATAAGTTTGAAGAAACAAAGACCCTTTTAAAATGGATTCCTGATTTACCTGAAAACAAACTTAAAAATTTGTTTTAACAATCTTTATTATATAGCCTTAAAAATAAAACAATGTTATTATGATGCATAGTATTTTCAGAGGAAAATGAACCCTAATACCTATGAAGTGCTCTAGTAATAGCAATAGTATGAAGTGAGAGCACTTCGTAGTTATTAGAGTTCGTAGGTACGTTGATTATTTCTCTAAATAATGTAATGATAGCGTCATCCAATGTTTTCGTGTATGTGTGACGATCAGGTTCAGTTTTAAAATCATTTATGAAAATGCTATTACTATAAAGTATCACAACTAAGGTCATAGTGACTTTTAAATTTAAGACGATGAATGAGGAACCTTACTGAGAATTATAAAAGAGTTTCTCAAGGAACAATACTAGGTCCTGCCTTGTCACATATTATGCAACATCGTCATTAAGATACAGTGTGTAAGCACACCGAATCTGTTACCACTACTAGTCGTTATTGTGGCCATTGAAGCGAGTGTCGCAACCATTGAGTGGTGGCAACCAACGCACTCAGTACAGTGCCTGCCGTTGGACGGAACTAGTGAAGTGAAGTGAACGGTGCGCGCTGGATTTTTGTGCTGTGGTAGGTTTGAGATTATTCTTTTGTTTTGTGTTCGTCCTGTTTTTGAATGAAGTACCTTCTGTAGTTTTTTTGGTGGATAAATGGAGCAGTGTTTTTCCCAATATGGTTTGCAGATGTGTTAAGCTTAGTGACAGTAAGGTGTTGGTGATCATGTATAGGTTTTAATCTGGTACTGAATAGACAGTAATTTTTTAAGGATATTGGTTCTTTAGTTATTTTTTTAGATTTCGTAGTTTATTAGTATATAATATTAGTCTTGGAACCCTTATAGTTTCGTCATATGCGTCTGGTCTCGGCATATCTTAAAAACGGTTACTGTTACAAAGATCACATATTTTTTTTAATATGTGTATTTATAAGTAAACTAAGTGCTCAAATAAAATCCAAAATTAAAAAAAATCGTACAGCAGTTATGTACCTATGTTTTGTTTTTATAATTATTTTTTATTCACATCATAAACTAGTGCTTGATCGGAATCCCGCCTGATGTTAAGCAATGACAAAAAACTTATGAAATATTTATATGCTAGGCATTAAATACTTCTCTTATGTTTGATCTATTCTGTGACCTAAAGGGTCCACAATTGTGACAAATATTACTATTTCCCTACCAACTGTATACATCATGGAACGCAATGAACAGTTGAGAATTATTTCCGTTTAAGTCCCTGCCACCCTGAAAACCTTTCAATCGTTTTCTCTTTATAGCAAAGTCACATTAAAAATATGGTAGGTATAATTAATGTAATAAGGCGCATATTAAACCGCATTATTTAATCAAAAAGTCCCTTGGGAATAATCATTAACATAACGCCAGCAATAATATAAACGAATTTGTCTGGAATCATTGAATAAAACCGAAGTGTGAATCGATTTACCGCAAAATAATTAGCTAGACTCGGAGCCATTGCATTCAATTTAAAACCACAGCATTCACTGAAATGTGTATGTTGTGAACGGGACGAACTTATTAATCGTTCGTATGTCGTTTTAATTAATGACCGTATTAGTGAAATGAGTAATGGTGTTTTAGGATAGAATATTGGTACACATGAGAACAATGAATAACAGTCTTTGTTTGAATTATTTTTAGGACATATTGTGACACTTAGTTTATTGTAAAAACGTGAATATAATAGGTTTCACATTAGCTGCAATATTGAGCACTTATAATGACGAATGATTTATTGTAATATTTTTGTTCATCAAACAACTTTGTAGTTCATGATGATAATTTACAAAATCGTTTATAGTGAAGTAAAACTATAATAAAGTAATGGATAAAGTGCTGTGTTCCTTCCTAGCTATGTCAGAAAAATAACCTGCGTTATGGAGTACATGGTGCATTTGCGGGACGTGCCCAGGCCTTCTTCACTTCAGACTGGCTGTTGTTTTGCCACCTCCGTTATTTGAGTTATGGAGCGCAACGTGGTATTTCTAACATGATGTTTACGTTTATTACCTATTATGCTGTGCTCTATTACCCGTTGACAAATCTTGATGGGTAGATCGTCATTCATTGGACGCCTGAGTAAAGTCATCGTTTTCGCGGTAGACCACGAGGAAAGTGATGGGACGATCTGGTAACGTTCGTAGGACCAAGGGCATGCCTCGCAAGCATGTGCAAAGGCCTCCCCTTTTTCTGTCCTCTTTTCCTGGATCAGGGAAGTTTAGAAGGAAAAAAACCGGCCAAGTGCGTGCCGGACTCACGCACAAAGGATTCCGTAGCATTTATTTATGAAATTAAAGGATTTAAGTTATTTGTATGAAAGATTACGCGGTAATAAACGGTTTACGATTTACGAGGTGTTTATAAAAAAACTACTTACTAGATCTCGTTCGAAACAATTTTCGTTGGTAGTTTTTATAGTAATGTAAATCATATGTTTTTTAGATTTTTCATTTTCTTATTTTAGAAGTTAGAGGGGGGAATCAACCTTTTTCCACTTTGGAAGCGTCTGTCATGCAAAATATTCGGTTTAGAAAAAAAATATTTTAGAAATTTTGATGTCATTTTTAAAGACCTATCCATAGATACCCTATACGTATGTGTTTGAAGAAAAAAAAATTTTGAGTTTCAGTTCTAAGTATGGGGAGCCCCCAATATTTATTATTATTTTTGCATCAAAATCTTAATGAGAAAAAATGGCTGTGACATACGCACGGACAGACGGACAGACTGACAGACAGACATGACGAATCTATAAGGGTCCCGTTTTTTGCCATTTGTCTACGGAACCCTAAAAAGGAGGCCTTTCCCTAGCAATGAGACAACATGATGAATCTACTGCACGAAGTTGTATGAAATTAACTTTTTGATAGACTTTTTATCCCAATATTCTGCAGGGCATATATTATATACATATCTGGTACGTAGGCTACGTAGGTGCTAGTCTTTCAAGATCCATGAAACTATCCTATCTAACAAACGCCATACAAAGTGTATGAAAATAAATAACTACCTACATAAAAGGGAAAACCGATACTGTAAGATCCTTGACCTAAAATGATTTGGACAGTATCCTTTTATCAATAGGATTACGCCAAAGGAATCGCTTATATACGGTCAGCGAGCTACTGGATTATAGGTTTCTCTGATTTGACGGACCCTTCTCGAAAATTCTATAAGTTTTTTTGGGATTACTCACTATCATTACTCATCAGTTTAGCTTAGGATAATCTGGTCCTTTTAAAATAAATTTTGTCATACGCTTTCTCTTACTCTTTGGTGAAATTCTAGCCATTTTCATTTCAAACACGATCACCTAGGTTTCATAGCCTTCAATTATGCTTTGAGTGGATATCAAAGAGGATTAAATTATGAAGATATTCATTCCCCTTTGAATAACTAAGTAATAAGGATTATTAAAATCTGTTTTTTGTAGAATATAATATATTAAAAAACTTTAATTTTAGACAGAAAGGTCGATAGGGTTAGTAACAATTTTACTTCTACACAATCACAATTTTTCTTCTAGTGTTAGTATAATACTCTTTATTATTTACAACTATATAAATTACAGTACATAAATATGAAAATTTTACTTAAGAATCTACTGACGTTGATTGCAGCTACAGATATACCTACGAGTACCTAAACAATTACATCTCAATTTGGAGCTGTATCCATCTTTGCTGTACCGGGGAATCCCTTCTATCTTCGAAAACACTTAGAATAATGTTGGTTCCGTTGCGAACATGCGTTTATGATTTCAACATGAATGGTGTGACTAATATTAGGTAACACTATTTTGATTTAAGAGAATTTCGGTAGAGTTTCTTATCCGTTCGACTCCCTAAGACCCTACTACGGTTTGGAATAGACAACTAGCTTTAGGACTGGCCCACTCTTTGAAAAAAGTGTCTGTAAAGACAGGTGCTCTCCTACATACCTCCCTCCCGTAGTCGGATAGTACAGCATTCCGACGCAAACGAAGAGAGATAAACCCCGGGGCCATCGTAATATATCGCGAAATTCCATACTCCGGAGTGATACTAAAAACTTAACATCTATGCAAATTGGTACCACTTATACATAGTTACAACACATTAAAGGTCAAACGATTGTGCATACATATATTGAGCAATGTAGATATGACGTGACCTCTGTTGAAAAATAAGAAGGTAATCTGTTGTGACAAAATATAGTTATATTTATACTTTTATCAATGTTCAAAGAGTAGTTTAATATAACTAAGAAGGAAAGTTTGAATGGTATATTTCGAGGTAAATTAATACTAGTCAACTGAATTCAATCTCGTGTGATTTACTCGTATTAACTAAAGAGTTTCAATCTATGAAACTCGTCAAAAGAAATCATAATTATGAGTGCATACTCGAGGGATTTACTGGAAACCACTGAAAAGTTCCACTATCCCCTTGCCACATCGTTTTTCTATCATCAGACCGGCTCCAAGATACGAAATTATAGTTGTGTCATCCAAATTACATTTGTAGTATGTAAGTTAAAATTGACTTTTACGATTTTATTACTTACTTGGTTACACTTGGTTAAAACATATGATATCCTTGCTAACACACCTCGGAACTATTTCAAACACAGAGTGCCCATGAGAGATATATTTCTGCCTTTACTGTACGGCCGAGCCATTTGGTGCCTTTATTTCATAGAAATAAGTTTCATTATAGTAGTAGTTAGTTCATTAATAGCTGGGTATACTCATTCACCCTGAGGATAGGCAATTAGTCCTGTAGCCAAGATATTCATTTACCCTGGTATAAGCTCTAATTACTATATTATCTTACATAATCTTATATATATAAATAATTCAAAGGCATTATCTCGTCTTGGGAAAATGTCAGCGTTATTTCTAGAAATATTTTTCGTGACAGACATAAGTTGAACCCGTCATCTTCAATAAGGGTGATGTCGACACGCGTTATTTTCGTATGAATGGTTATATTTTGCCTTTTACGTACTACGGATAGTGCCATGTTATTATGGTTTTATATAGGATATGCACTATGTATTCTAGTATACAATGTTATTTTTTGTTTATGCAAAACCTCTTGCGAAAATTTCAAAAATATATCATGAAAAATCACAAAATTATGAGCCTGTTATCTTACTTAGTTGTCCCAATAAAAATATGGTCAACGCACCACTCGACTGCCCGCGACTGCAGCGGCGCGATACGGGGACCTGTCTCACTGTGCGTCTGTGTTGCGCGCTCGATAACCACACTACAACAATTTCCAAATTTATTGGGGAAAAAATTGAATAATGTGTAAAAATGAT
This sequence comes from Sesamia inferens, assembly GCA_037179545.1. Taxonomy (NCBI): domain Eukaryota; kingdom Metazoa; phylum Arthropoda; class Insecta; order Lepidoptera; family Noctuidae; genus Sesamia; species Sesamia inferens. Next base: position 6,587,387 of record CM073929.1, on the reverse strand, counting down.
TGAAATCGATTCAGTTGCTTATTCTGAACAAACTATATTCAGGTTTCGTATAAAAAAATATTACGTTGTATGTGCTTTGTGGTATAAACTATGTATGCTGTATGCTAGAAGTATACTATAGCAAACTATAAAGTCTTTTCAGAAGTCAATCTTAGATCGTTCTTGAATTCCTGAAGTCTGATCAATATCTTCGTCATCTGTCTACCCATTTTCCAGCTATGACATTGATTGGGATTGACGCTATTGATAGCTCATCATCAACCTTTTTTATATCGTCCCGCTGCTGGGCACAGGCTTCCTCTCTCTTACAGAGAAGAATTAAGCGTAATCAACACGTTTACTTAATACGGGTTGGCGATTTCAGACTTTTTCCTCAAGATGTTTTTCCTTCACCTTGTAATCTCGGTCATTGGTATCCAAGAAATACTTAGAAAGTACATATAACTTAGAAAAGTTACATTGGTACCTATCTGACCTGGAATCGTGGTATGGTATAGTACACTCATACTTGACAGCCCGACAACCTCACAAACTCTCACGACTTTTCTGGTTTTAGAATTGTCAGCTCACTCTAATCTTACTTTTATCGATGAGATGGTTACAAAGCCGCACTACAGTTACCTTCTAGTTTCCACATTCATAACCCATCTCATAACTCTGCTCGTCGTAGATAGTTTAGTAATAATAATGACCTTCCAGCCAATTTCGATGACGGTGGCGAATCTTGGATGGAGATTGTCCATGACTGCATTAGATATTGTTTTGCGCAAGGGTGTGCGTAACCATACGTACACTCTCTGTTCCCTTTGTCTCATAGTCCGATGGGACAGAACCGGAGAAGGATCAGGCGCTTGACAACCGGCTTTACGTGTTTTCCAAAGCACGGGGTTGTTATTTGGACTAAGAAATTCCCAATGGATAATCCGATAAGTCCCGATGCTAAATTGGGAATCGAAGCAAGCTGACCGGTTTAGTAAAATTCAAAAGGTTGGGTGTAGTTTGCTTAGAGTACCGCAGAAGACGTACCGGGCGCCGAGGAAGGGCGGATAACGCCCTCTTCCGGCCCCCATGAATGGGTCCAGGGGCGAGGGACATGGGGAAGTCCCCGCCCCCTATTTGTTGAACCCCAAGGCCGAGGCGCGCGCGAGTGTCGGCGCACGTCTCAGAGGCGATGCACGGGGTACTTTAACACCTTACTACCCCGTGCAGGAGGCGAAGCCCGGACAGACCGTGCCGGCACAAGAGTGTGGGGCCGCGGCAGAATCAGAGACTCCCGCGGCTCCGTGCGCACGTGACTGGAGAGACACCGGGGTAGTTTTTAGTCAGTAGGAGTCTGACAGACCCCGTCGCCTACCCCAGGGCGGCGGACATCCATTGCGGATTTTCCACCACGAAACAAAAAAAAAAAAAATAGTTTGCTTAGAGTAAGCTGTCAATAATCAGCCAGTGCAAATCCGGCACTCCCTAGGTAGAGGTGAAACACAATGGTTTTAGCCGCTAAGAGTCCAACCACTCTGTCGCCCCCACGATGGAGGAAGTCCATGAGGAGAAAAAAAAAGCCACGGCTTGTTCCAAAGAGATACCGTCAGGCAAGTGAAGGAACTCTGGTGGGTTTTAGTCAGTAAAAACTGATACGTCAAGTGCCAGCTCAAAGTGAGAGAGGTCATTTAATGAATTCCCATAAAAAAAAAACTGTCATAAGTGTCAATTTCTAACATTGGTTTGAATGAAAGCTCGCTCCATGCTACTTCAAATAAGTTTAGAATCGAATACCAGGACCCACATTCATCATTCGCGCTTGCAACCAACAAACTAACTGGTTGTACAGGCATTCTCGTAAGTAACTATGCTATGATTTTGGGTATAATTTTTCTGTAGCGTACCTACAATAAGCAATATTGTAGCTGTTTATCTAGTTTTTTATGTAGTCTTTTTAAAACATTGACTAAGTAGATCCGTACGAAATTATGATTATTTAAAATATTTTCTTTCAACAATAGCTTTGTAACTTGTGCCGAGAATTGTGAGCTAATGACATCATTAGTTTAGAGACTGTAATGCTATTTGAGAAATACTTTTTTTATGGATCAGATAAATAAAAAATAAACACCTTCAAATACTACGAGTAAATGTCTAGCAGCTAACATCCAAGACAGTATTGAAAGATAACACAATGTAAATCCAATTTTCTCGTCACCCTCATTGCGCTGAAGTCATTGCCAAACGCGATGCAACAGCATATTGTAGGTAATTGGATGTTGTTCTAATTGTTTAACGTCCATCGATTGCCCAACACAGAATTGACGTTACGATATGTGTGTCAATCTGTAATGGTTTCGTTTCATGGTTTGATGGCTCACTTGCGTGGTTAATTGTATGTTTGTATTGCCATGTAAGTACCTATGTATAGAATTTGGAAAATACTTTTCAGTTTACGAAATGCGAATTTTGTTATCCGGCTCCACTTGGTGAAATCTTTGTGAGAACTACTTACGTTATTAAAAAAAGATGTAGCGGTACAAACGCGAAAAATTAACAACGCGTCATACTGATGCCTTACTAATTCAACATCTCGCAAGCAGAGTTACCGTGCAATTAGCATATATACAACTTCCCAACCTCAACCGTTGGGCTAGTGCCCGCCAGACATAACACCCGTCTGATCGGAGGATCCTCCCTTTTCTATGGAGGATGAGTGTCTTTACACCCTGTTCCTCATGCCTCCACAAAAGAAAACACTTTTATTTAGCACAGACTACAAGACACACATTATACCAGATATAAGACAAAATCCGAATATTTTTAAATTAGTTTAGTCTTGGCAAATTAGTCAGCGCCTGACATAATTTACGTATTTATAGTCGCCATTTTGTTTTATCCCGTCTAAACTGTCTATGAGCATTTTAGATAGAACTAAACTTATATGTATCTTTCATTTTCATAACGATACAGAAAGGAAGTATGCGCTGAACTTAAATTTACTTTTTTTTTATGAACAAGGCGCCAATGTTAGAGACATCTCTCAATTACGTTTTCATCCAGTTGTGAAATGCTTTCCCACTTGGCTTGCAATAAAAATTAGGCACTCAATTCATAACAGCTCTGATCTGTCTATTACAACATTCATACATAATTTATGTTTTAATAAAACACGCTATAAATAAAATTACCACTCAGATTGAGTGTCTCCTTAGAATTTATAACCATTAGGCGCATCACATGTTAACCTCAAACCGAACAGTTTCCACGATAGTCAACCTTATTCCCTTGTGATAAGATGCTAATAAAGCATATTTAACACAGTTGTATATCACGTAATATAAATCCTCTTCGCCAATGCTGTGACATGGACACGTACTCATTGGGCTACTCACCTCGATATGCACACTTAACGATAATGAATACACACACGCGAACCATTGAGGCGTCTCTTTGAATGTGTCGTAAAAATGTCTGTTTAAGTAAGCAATGGTTGGGGTTTTTGTAGAAGTTCTTGTAAAAATATTCTCACGCGATACGTTCGAGGCTACGCCTTTCACTTTCGATACAGAGATTACCTGTCACGTACTCGTTTTTATGGTAACTGTGTGTTTAATACAATGGTTGTTCGGGGGTCAGGGTTCAACGAATCGTAACTATGAATATGGAAATATTACCTAACAGTTGGATTTTCGTTTTCTCTGCTTAATATATCACTAGGTACTGTATGGACTGATCGGATCGGTTCGGCAAACGTCCGATTTATGTGAGCCTACCGTAGGACGCATACAAGTGGTCACAAAAACAGGGCACTTTCATTGAAATTGGAAGGCCGGGTTAAAATCAAAATATTGTCGTTCACAGCCCTCGAGATCGCTAGCTCGATATGGTGACTTCTGAGCGTGGAGCCCTGGGTTCGTTTGCCGATTAGGGCCAAATGTTATTGGGTTTTAGAAGTAAAAACTTCTTTAGCGGCATCATGCACTTTTTGGGTTAGGTAAAAAATGTTGAATTCGTGTCAAGACACGTGACCTTATCGAAAATTCTTCGGAGGGAGAGTAGACCGCCGGCGCGGCATAAGATAGGAAGTAATATCCCCTTCTCTTTCCACCGCGCGGCGAAAATGTTTCACTATAGCCAGCTATGCGCATCCACGGATGATGGTTCGACTGTCCGTATACTTTTAAAATTATTCCCTATTATTATATTACCATGCAATTCCCTACCCATTCCAAAATATTATTAATACACAACGTTAATGTTCAAGTTTTCCCTTGTGAAAGTGCAATCCGTTGTACTCATTGGGATTTTCTTAGTAACAGCCAGAACTTTAGAAGTTTGCGGTTTGATACCCACATGCATCGGAAAGCCGATTAATCCTTTGGTTCTATGTCTGATTTCTCCCCATTAGTGTCGGCTTGCTACCCTGCTGGAGTTTGTTAGAGGGATGAGTGTACTTGTGTCCCGCGTCCCATAACGAAAGGGCCACTTTACATTTACTTTAACACTAAACTTGGCATTTTCCGAATTTTTCCGTTCAGCCAGTTTTGGTACGGAATTTCAAAGGTTCTCACACGGCCCATTTTTGATTTGTATCTGTGTGTTTATTTTGAATTTGTTCCGTTGTGCTTTATTTTCACATTTTAAACTAGTACTTGACCGCGATTACACCTGATGGTAAGGTATTAAATCTAATAATGTTCCATTAAATATAATAATATTCTTCGTTTGGGATGGACCGCCTTAGCTTCAAACAATCTGGAAGACTACAGTGCACTAAGATCAATTGCTAATGATCTGAATTGGCAGAAAGAACAAACGCCATTAGGTCAAATAACCCGCAACTATTAAATTTTTCTATTCAATCTTGGAATGCTTTATCGATATAGTTTAAAATCTATTACAGAAATTTAGTAGCTTGATGTACAGCTGACGCCTGTAGGGACGACAGCAGCTCAAACTACTGAAACTGTCAAATATTACCAATTAATCTTGAGGTTTAATGCTTAAAAGATAATGTTGAAAATCCAATAAAGACATTAGACAAATTGTAATAGCTTGATTTGGTGTTGTATGTGCAAACATAAAATATTTCAGCCAAGTTTGAAACATCTGAAAATATACTGATAGAAAATAGAAAGATACTAGTAGGTATATGACTGAACAATAACCCTACATTAATTACTTTGTATGATATTAAAATATTATTACGATATTTTAATAAATAGCTGATTGCCGTGCATAAATAAATGAGTTACGCTAACGTGCGGAACTGCAAACCTTGAGAATACTTGTTTGACCATAAAATCATTCTTTTTGCATAAAACAAAAAAAAAAGTACTGTATAACCTTCGTTTTCATTATTATTAACATTATGTACCAGTAATTTTGTATCATTATCTTCTTTATTACGTTAAAAACTAAATTTGTTTAATTATTAAACCTCTCAGTATCATTATTAATCAAGAGCCTGGATCTATACCCCATTGATGATAGTACGGTCACCTTCTATTAAATGATCAAATGTTATTCAAATTAGGGTGAGAATTATTACTTTTTGAAAGACAATATTAAAAAAAAAACCACTGATTTGAACATAACGACATAAAATATCAATCACTAAACTTATAACAACGCAAGTGTTTTAGATAAACTCTGGCACCTAATTTAAGATTTAACTTGTGTTTAGGGTGCCAGGGTCCTCGCCTACTAATTAAGCCTAAAGTAACAGTAGATATTAGCCAAGCACAACATAAATTAGGTCACTAAAATAAATGAACTATCTAGCCAAGTACTTATGTATCAACCTGGTAAACATGTTGTAACAAATCTTTTACAGCTTCATGAAATAATAAGTTATTAAATAAATAAATTAATATATTTTACATAAGACAGTCCCCCAAAACGCCCGCCTTTCACCATAGGCTGTAAAGGACATCATACATGATCAAGTTTACCGTCTAGTTTGAAGTGGACTTTAAGTGCCGTTCGGTAAAATTGATGTTATATGGCTACATGTCATGAACACTGATAGCCATGTGTCATATCAAGTTTGTCGAACACACTGTTACCAGACATCAAGTTTATCGTGTATTAATATCTTCCTGCCACTACCATCTATCTACCTCTAGTCATACACAACATGTAACTATTAATTAACGCACTTCTTGAAAGTAGTTTGTGCAAAATCGTTTACTGAATCGGTAATCATTTTTAATATAGGGAATTATTTATTCCAAAAATGTCAGAGTAAAGTCATCATTATTGTCATATTAACCCTGTTGTTTGTCCAGACTTTTAAAATCGCAGTTTTATTTGTATTGATACAAATTTCATCATTCAATACAAAAAAGAAAAAAGTAAATTCTAGAACGTTAAGGTCTTCGTTCACCAAGAATTGGTATAAGTAATTTAATAAATAACAATGAATATACATACATATCATATTAAAAATTCGGTGTATGTATTATGATTACAACATAGTATTCAAATTGAGGTGTTTGAAGGTGTGCTTTAATTAAGATAAGTCTTTATTTGCCTTAAACATGGTATAATGATGTTACAGTCTTATTTAAATTCAATGTCCACATGTTTAGCTATACACAATATATATCAATTACATGCAAAAATAACAATTATGTCCACAATGTCATTTTATAATCTAAATTAATAGTACAGTGAAACTTGGTTAAGTGGGACCTGGATAAGTGAGAAACCTCCATAACTGGAACTCATGCTGAGGTTCCAACACTTTGGCACTGAATAACCTCTGTTAGTAGGACGAGGTAAGCCTCTATATCTGGAATTTGTTCTTTCGATTTATCATCATAGTTACCTCTATAACCGAGACAGGGAGTAAATTTTATATGCATTAACCTCTGTAACTGAGATAACATTGTTTGTTTACTCATTCGTATTCTACCCACAAATTCCACACATAATTCCAAGTAAGTAAGTTCAAATTTTGAGCTTCAATTACCTTCAGTTTTAGTTTCGCTTTACTATAACTCAGAGGTTTATTTGAAAAATGCCAAAACGAAAGCTACAATCGTTATCATTACGTGAAAAACTGAAGTTAATATCCGTTTTAGAAAGTGGGAAGGATTAATGGAATTATGGCTATTAATGGACCCTCTGTAAATGACACAGATGTTTATTTATACCTGTATATCTGAGACACTGGGTAAGTGGAATACCTCTATAAGTGAAACGACATTGCAGGTCCCTTGATGTCTCACTTAAACAGGTTTCACTGTAATATTGTAACTTTATGTCAAAGAAATTATTAATGTCATAGAAATTATATTTTGTTAGCCATTTGTAGTTTGTTTTTAAATAAATTCCCATTATTTATATATTTTAGCTTATTAGGGATTTTGTTGTATCCATCACATGCCAACTTTTAGCAAACTTGGCCGATTTTGGATTATCTCTGTTGGACAAGTGATTACTTCAAACAAAGTTAAAGATTACATGTATGTAAAGTGCAGGAAGTGGTAACAGACCTAACTTTAAAAAAAATGGCTGGCAAGATTCGTCAGGATGAAGTCCGCAAATGGCCCTGATGCACTTCTTTTGTGCAATGAATGCTCTATCCTTATCCGTACTGTTTCCCCATACAGCAAGTCCGTAAAGTAGGTAATATTGAATCAATATACGCATTGTATGTAATAATTGCCGTTTTTACATTTGTTACGTTTTTAACATGCCTAAGTAAATTTGTTAATCCTATTGCATAGATCATCTAAGTGTACTTTCCAGTTTAAATCTTGATCTATGAATACACCCAAGAATTTGGTTTCCGTTACTTCTTTTAATCTGTCAATATTAATTTTAAACTTGTATTTGACATGTTTTGATTTATTAAATTGGCCGTAATTAGATATATCTAAATTAATTTTTAATTTATTAATCTGTAGCTATAGTAAAATTTTGTCAATAGTGTTATTAATTTCAATTTCATGGTTCGATATTGATTTTTTATCGGACGTCTCGATAATTGAGATGCCATCTGCAATTATTAAAAAATAATAAAAATGATATGACATGTTTAATATAATAATATGTATTATAAAAAAATACTATGCATTATAAGTAAAAGTAAAATTTGCTGCACACCCCGACTCCATTTCAAGTTCAACAAATATCAACTCTAATTCAATAAAAAATAAGTTGATTTCAAAGTGATTAACATACGCTAAACTTTATTGCGTACAAAGTTATTTTTCCGTTCATATTTGTCTACACTTTTGTTAAATTTATCCACGAACACAGTGTACACGTAAGTTTCCCACACAACTGGTCATGACCTATTGACTGATCACGAAGAGTAGGTACCTACCTAACAACATATTAATTGTATATGTTCCTATACAAGAATAGAGTATAATAGAAAAGAATAAATTATTTATCATGTATACTACATAAATTACAGAACATAAATATCTCTAAGTCCTATCGCTAAGAGCGATCTTTTGTAGACAACCTTTGGATGGAATACTAAGGGGAAGGAGAGAGGAATAATGTAGGTAGTCTATAGTGTACTGTTTACATAGATTATACAATAAATATATACATTAAGGATAACATACTAGTTTAAATAAATATATACACCTTATTAATACACAACATAAACATTAATAAATTAATCAACATAAAAGGATAGAGTTTGAGCACGCCTTACGGACACGGACAAGTCAATCCATAATTGCTTGAACAGTTAAAAGTTTCATTACAGAAACTAGTGGAATGCATCGGTATCTCAGGTATCAGGTTTTCCGATGACCTTGGATATCATTATATTACGGTTTTTATACAAGAGATCTATGCAACATAGAGGGTCCCGTGGCTAATTAATAATAACAGGCATGCAGGTCGATCAATCAGGTCAAACTACGCTTCGCGCGATTAATCTGTAGATGGTTGACCATCTTAAAGGAAAGCACGACGAGTCTTAGGGCTGAAACTGAGTTAAGCGGGCGCCCGCGACAGGTACCCATCGCGTATCTGAGCGCGTGGACACGTCGGTGGGCTCCATTAGGAACGCTACGGGTATCGGAGACGAGGGTCTCGGATACCCGTCGCGATCCGGATTTACACAAAAATCCAAATAAAATTAAAATTATTAGACTGTGTTAGGTTAGTTATTAACACGACTTACATGCGTAATGAAATCTTCATTACGCATGTAAGTCGTGTTGATGGAGAACTTAATATACCATTACGCATTACACGAATAACGCAGTTTCAGCCCTTACAAGTCCGTGCGTATTACCAGCTGGCGGGCAATGCGCGTGCCCCCGCGACGTGTTCCGTCGCATGGAAGCGGGCCCCGTCATGCATGTGCGGGGCGCGCCTGTACGTTACGGACGCCCGCGCGGGTCTCCACGCTGGAAGACTTTTGTAGGAAACCGCACGAGTGTCCGCTTAAGGCCGTTTCAGCCCTTAGATACCAGCTATCCGGTCTGTTACGAGTAGTACAACAACTAGACTTTTTTCCAGTAATCGTGAACCTGATATAGGTAGTCGCTCCATATAAAACAATGATATTTAACTGAATGCGGATAGTCTTGAAGCCAACACCAACTCAGACGGGAAAAGGCTAGGTGCAAGAAGATATGTCTGTAAGGCGATAGTCCTAAATTGCGAGTTTATACACTATTGATGTAATACCGAAATTGCTCAGATACTCCAAAGTGCCTTTACATAACTTTGTAAGGTGAATCTGTGTCAATTTTAAGAGCTAATGAATTCGCTTTCTTTTTACGGCCAGTGGAGTAGCGTCTTCCAAAATAAAAAATAAAACTGAATGCTGTTAAATTTGCAAACTTTTTTTTCGATATCTTATCTAATAGCGTTATTATAATATGACATTGAAAATTCGATTATTTCAATTCAATGATTCGATGACGAACTCAAATAAATAAAAAAGAAATTAATATGAACTTAAAATATGAACCCTAAATTAAATCCACCTATGTAAATATATTAAAACAAATAATATTCTTATAAATAAAATTCTCCAATATTCTGCTAATAAAATTAAAGCAAACCCTCTACTTCTATATTCAATATTAAACCCAGAAACTAATTCTCTTTCACCTTCAGCAAAATCAAATGGAGTTCGATTAGTCTCAGCCAATCTAGATCTTATTCAACGTAAACTTAAAGGAAATATTATAAAAATAAATCATATTAACTCTTGATGATAATAAAATTTCATTAAATTAAATCTCATCATTATAATTACTCTAGATATTAAAATTAAAGCTAAACTAACTTCAAAAGAAACAGTTTTAGCTACAGCCCGTAAACCACCCAATAAGGCATAATTAGAATTTGAAGAATGTATTTTCACAATTTGCCAGCAGCGGTGTTTCCGTCGGACTACAATTTGAGTGCCTTCAAGGCTTTTTTTTTTTATTATTAATTTATAAACCAGCGCTTGACCGCAATCCCGCCTGATGGTAAACAGTGACGCAATCGTTGATGGTATAGCGCACTAGTTTATTAAGAGCCTATTCACTCTAGCCTTGAAGACACTCAAATTGTAGTCCGACGGAAACACCGCCGCCGGCAGATTGTTCCAGTCCCTCGATGTCTCGATGTCTCTTAATAAACTAGTGCGCTTTACCATCAACGATTACGTCACTGCTTACGATCAGGCGGGATTGCGGTCAAGCGTTAGTTTATACTTTTATAAAAAAAGTGTTCTTTTCTCTCGGTGGTAGGCCACATCGGCTGCCGGCAGAAGTTACCACCCACCAGACAAAGTCTTGCCGCCAAACGATTCGTCGTGTTCCGGCATAATGTCTGGTGAAGCCGTGCGGAGGACGGGTCTGAGCAGCGGTGCTGCGATGTGTGCCGGGTACGATGCGCCAAGTGTTATTGTGTCGGGAGTTTGGTCGTGGAGGATCTCCAGATCAATTTCTCTCTGGCGCAGCATCGTTGGTCGTGTTGTTGAGTTTAACATTGCACCACCTCGCTCAACTGCCGTCTTCCTTCCTATTCGCTCAGTTTTTCTGAGTGACCTATTCACTCTTAATAAACTAGCGCGCTTTACCATCAACGATCGCATCACTGCTTACCATCAGGCGGGATTGCGGTCAAGCGCTAGTTTATAATTATAAAAAAAAAAATATTAGCTCAGTCCTTTCAAATTAGTCAACTCCTGGAATACATTAATAAATTTTGGTCGCCATGTTATATGTTGGTCGACATCTATGTTTGTATCTTAATTTGACAGTACTAAACCATGTAATATTTATGACCATGAAGGCCATGGTCTTTGTATATTCGTTTTTGACACCGACCTCCGAAATTAGTTATTTTTCACTTTGTAGTGCTTTTTTTGGGAAGTAGGTTGTTTTTTTTTTGTAAAAATGTTTTTATTTTAAAGATTGCCTGAAATTATTAACCAAACATATATTATTTAGGAACAAAATACCCGCCTGCATAAAAATCTAACTAACTGAAAAGGCAGAAACAAGTTGAACAATCGCAGTTGGGGGACTTTTCAATGGAACACTTGTTTAGCTAAGAGGACCCCCAACTGCAATTGTTCAACTTGTTTCTGCCTTTTCATTAGATTTTATGCAGGTGGGTGTTTTGTTTGTAAATAGTATATATTTATTTTCTATGTTTTTGGTTATCTTATTTTTTAATATGTTATACAGGATGTATCTGACATCGTAACACAAACTTCGCGAAAAGGCTAAACCGCATACCACTAATAGAATTATGATAGTCATTTATGTCGTTAGTGAACGGTTACAGAAATAACAATGTTCAAAAAAAAGTGTCGGCTCGGCCTTTGAACGTTGCAAGCGTGCCACCGTGCGGGTTTATAGGTATGACGTTGATCCCTGATGTGAACTCTATTAAATCAGCTGATAAGATAGTTTTTCGAGTTTTGTTTTCATTGCGCTTTTTTGTGTAATTAGCGAATTAATTAAGGTTCACTTTAACCCATTACTTCCCAAGCATTGAAAATATTGGATTTTTTTGATGAAATCTTGTATTAGGGCTCTTAATATGTTAAGAAAAAATAATATGGCAAAAAAATAAATTAAAAAAAAACGGTTTCGCTGACTCAGCATGTCCTATAAATAGGACAGTGGGAACATATGGTCAGGAAAAAGTAAAGATAAGAATTATATGGAAATCAGCTTTATTTAAAAATAGGACCAGTAACAGTATCAGAAATAATGTAATAAAAGCTTATTTTGTATGATAAGGTATGAAACAATCACTGCAGAGTGTTTTTTCACATTTAGAACAAAATGTTAAAGGCTTTTTTTTACAGCCTTGTCCTTGGCAACGTCTTTGTTTGTCCCTCTTGGTCATATAGTGACCATAGTTGTCAAATCTTATAGGTTGTAAAAGAACTTCTGAAGTACCTGATGTAAGCTTATTTACTTTGCCTTCCGATTTTTTCATCCAAGAAAAACATACCCTTCTTCTGAAATCAAGCAGAGGTATGGTCTCATCTTTATTTACCTGGTTATAAATAATCCATGCATTGACTAGAGTCATGTCCAAAACACGGATTACTAGAGGCCAATACCATTTTTTACCTCTAAAGCGGATTGGATACTTAGAAATAAGCCAATCATGTTTATCCACTCCTCCCATGTTTTTATTATAATTATGAATAAGCTTTGGCTGATTCACAGCAACTTTGGCCTTTTCTACCTTTGAGTACCTATTAGTTTTTACAAAAGGTTCAACAGTATCAAAATTAGTTAAGAGACATACTACATTGTTATCATGCCATTTCACGCATAATATTTCATTATTTTTATCGAAACGATGATCGGAATAACCACGTTCTTGCTTCTTCATTTCTTGTTTGGTCATGATTGGACATTTCTTAGTCCTATTGTCTCTGACTGTCCCTGTAGCTCTGAACCCTTCAGATTTCAAGTCAATCAACAATTGCATACTGCTGAAGAAGTTATCGAAGTAGACTACATGTGCACTAGGATCAGTACATACTGTAAGCAACTTTTTTACCACTCTTGAACCCAAGCCATCACCAGTATTACAAGATATTTGAGGATCCTTTCCTGTATAAAGCGAAAAGTTATAACAATATCCGCTTACTCCACACAGTGCCCAAAGCTTGTATCCAAATCTTACTGGTTTACCTTTTATAAACTGTTTGATACCATGGTGACCAAAGTATTTGACGATCATTTCATCAACAGCTAAGTTGGATTCAAAAACACCAAACTTTTGGAATGATTTATTAGCTTTATCGATAAATGGGCGAATTTTGAAAGCTTTGTCACTATTATCAATTCTTGAATTGTCATTGAAATGTAAATATGATTTAATTTTATCAAAACGATTCCGAGACATCGCTCGTTCAACAAATGGAATGTGTACATCATCATCTCTGCACCGATATAGTTTGCTTTGAGGCAAGTGGAGATACGAAGAGAAAAACAAAATTCCTATGAATACTTTTAGCTCATTCACGGTAAGATTGAAGTTCAAATCATTTTTATAATTTTTGGCATAGGTTACTGTTTCATGCACTATATATTCTAGAATCTGGTCACATAACAAGTGTTCGAATATTTCTACCGCAGATTTTCCTTCCAATTCCGTAATCATATTTTCTAAACATTGTTTAGCAGTATTAGATTCCGGCTGAATTTCAGAATATACAGGTTCACACTTACGCCAAATGACTGTCTTGTTGGTCCGAGATGTGGTTTGAGTAGGAAGATCTTCCTCGACGTTATCAATTGTACATGAAAATTCCACTTGACCAGCCACATCTGACACTGGCAGAACTCCCATATCGTCGTCATTACCTTCTTCTATATCAGTCATTTCATCCACTTCATCCGGGGGCAATATCGCAACTTCCAAGTCATTGAACTCCTCGTCACTACAATCTTCAATATCTTGAAGATACTCGGTGATTTCAGACACCATCAATGCTTTTTTATATTTTCTTCTCACTGCATCCATGATCTATAAACAATAATTATACATATATAGTAAGTATAAAAATTATATTATATATATATAAATATATATATATACATATACCATCCCAAACTAAACAAATATATCGTTAACCACTTGATAAGAAACAAAATCTAATATTTTTGCTTACCTCCTTTGCTTTCCTCAATCTTATAAAAAAATCACAATTTTTTATATTACGAGATGTGTTGTGCTTGACGAAGACTTATCGACTAAAGTAAAGTTTACGAAACACTTGCAAGAAACAAAACAATAGACACGTTTGAACTTATAGCGAGCGTAACAGGATCGAACACGCTTTCACGGCTACTTGTAAAGACATGTTCCCAGTGTCATATTTATAGTACGCCTTTTTTTGAATTAGTATCACAAGCTTCCAAATAATATTTTGTTTTAGTTTTTAATTATAATAGATTCAGTAGAGATCTAAAAATCTATTTGATGGACTTTGAAGCTGATAACTTTTTATTTTCGGTTTTTTATAATCAAATCATAATACTCTTTTTAAGCTGACGAATTTCCTCAATTTAAAAATATGTATATTATAAATACGATAACTTTTTTAAGAGCGAAAAAAATATATTTTATTGGGAAAATAGTGTGAAAATACGAATTTCATCAAAACCAATAAAAATAATAACCCTAACATAGAAAGAAAAAATGTTGAATATAGTGTCCTAAAAATAGGACAGTGGGGAGGAATGGGTTAAAATCTTATTGGGTTATAAAAGTATAGCAATTATGAACAGTCTAAAGTGAAAAAAACTAAATATATATTTTTTTAAATCATGAAAAAGCCTACGAATAATTCCACCACTGGGGGGTTCAGAATTATGTACTGGATCCATGGTACTCTTTTGTGCGTCGATGTCAGATACACCCTTTATACACATTCAGAATCACTGTTTAAAATCCTTCTTTTTGATACTCCACTCGATATGCTAGGTAGATGTTTTTCTTATAATTTACCTCACAATATGGCGTCAAACATCCGCCATTTTGTTTTCTTTAATGTCACCTATCTAAGGACACTTGGGCTATTAAGAAAAGTCTAACGATACCACAAATGTGAAAATCCGTATAGCGGTTTTGGAGATACAAAGTAATAAAGAATATTACATACAAGATATGCGCTGAAAACAAGACTTCCTGGCAGTCGGATTATGAAGCATTATTATTAGCATTAGGATTATTTGAAGCACTTTTTTATCTATCACTATCAAAACTATCCACATTATAATTTTACCCCACCAATTCTGCTGACTCCGCATCAAATTATCCTGTCGTTAATTAGAACTCCTCACGGTTGTTAGCAGCCAGTGAAGCGACAACCGTTGTCAGTCAAACCGGCTGATTGATGAGGGCCGGCCAATCGATGACACCGAACTAACGGCTCTTTTAGTTATCTCTAAAGCTTTGTTCGCACTGGGCCACAGATTGTGACATTCAATATGGTGAAGGCTATATTGTCATGAGTGTGGTCATGGCTTTAGATAGTGATGATGTTTTGGCCATATTAGTTAAGTTCATCGACTAAAAAATAACTAAAATCGTAATTTGATCAATAAAGCTAAAGCTACAATTGTCACGAAGCTGTGGTCAGCCAATGCCCAATGGCCGCGAAGTGTAAGTTCAAAATTAAAGATGCACTTTACTTTAAGAGGCTGTTATTAATCAAAATATACTCAGTCCATGTGAAACACTAATGGTGTTCAGCTGCATTCAGGCAGATCATCATCATCATCATGTCAGCCACAGGAAGTTCACTGCTGGGCATAGGCATCCTTTAAGGATTTTCAATAAGACCGGTTTGACGTGGCCTGCATCCAGCGTTTCTGACGTGTTAGCATCCGACTACCTAGTCTGTGGGTGTTCGGGCTATGCGTACGTGGTCGCCATTCAAGAGCCTTTCTGCTCCATCAACCATCGGCTATACGTTCTATGTGCGCGCGCGGCCCAATGCCACTTCAAAGAGCTAATCCGCATGTCGGCGACATTCGTTCTTCTACGAATCTTCTCATTCTTGATTCGATCACGTAGAGAAACACCTAGCATAGCCCTCTTCATAGCTCTCTGTGCGACTTTGAGCTTTCTTCTGAGGTCCATAGTAAGGGACCAGGTTTCTGATCCATATGTCATTACCGGTAACACACATTGGTTAAAGATTTTTGTATCTAAGCACTGAGGTATTTAGGACGAGAAAATACTACGTAGCTACCCGAACGCTGGTCCTAGTTGATAGAATCGGGCAAGACCTGTCTCTGCCGGCAGTAGTAAGGGCTATGCTGACAAAGACAGAGAATTGGACTGAAGTAGCTACCTTCTGTGATATCGTGATGGCCAAGAAGGAAGCCGCTGAACGGGATCGAGAGAGGACTGATCCTGCTCGGAGAAGGAGGCGTCGGGGAGGCAACCGCCTTGGCGCTTAATACGCCGAAACCCGGCTACTTATTGAGGTAGGTGGACGTTTGGGGTCGCGGGCACACAAAGCGGGGACTTTGCCTGCCCACTAAGTAACCCCAGGGAAGACGGTGGCATAGTGGTCACTTGCTGCCGTGCATAGGACGTTTAGGAGAGGCCCTCTTACAGTCTCTCCTGGGATGCGACTTACAGGCATTGCGCAGGAAGGGTTCCGGAATTGGTCTTTTAGGAGGAACCGGGACCGCCTCTAGGCGCAGATGGTGATCAACGGGGTGGTTTTAGTGAGGTAAAAATCCCACACTACCCGACCTCATTCCTTGGGGGACAGGTGCCTTATGATGGTTACCCCCGAAAAAAAAAAAAAAAAAGCTACCCGAATGCTAACCAGCCGAGTCGGATTCATCGAAACACTTTGTCCTTGAAGCCGAAACTATCGATCTAGATCAGCTGCTCCATAGTAGATGATGACGTCTTTTGCGGAAAATTGACGAAGAATAATTATTATTATCACAAATCAGCATTTTTATTGACCTTTCGTCATGACATAATACCGGTTTTTATACCTTAATATATTAGCAGTGGAACTTTTTACCCTCATAATAGAAAACTGGTAACGTACGCTAGTGCACCACGGTTCACAAACGCGCCAGTAAAAATAAATTGAATCCGTTTATAAGGCGTCGGCCTCGAAACTGTTTGGAGGCGCGAGAGGCGAATGATCGTGAAATCGGAAAATGATGAGATACATAGCTTAGTGAATAAAATCGCATATACGAAAAGTAGAAAAAATACGTCTAATTCAATTTCAATTCGCTTAGCCGATTTTGAAAATTGTTTCACACAGGAAAATCAAATCTTTTTCAACTACTTGGTCCTACGGGATTCCTGGTAAGTATAAAACGAGTCAGTTGTCATCAATTGTCAATAAAAAAACATGTCTAAAATTTTGGTGCAAAATTAAAAATCTGTGTAGACATTCGTCTTTATAAAATGTAGATATAGTAACAAAAAAATTGAAAAACTATGGCATGCGAGTTATGTGAGCACTGTCAAAGTCCTATCTACAAAGATGATAAGATCACAATACGAGAGGGCTTCAGTTACCACAAGAAATGCCACAAGTGCTATGTCTGCAGCGAAACCAACCTCCTGAACGCAGAAGTTTTCAAAGGGGTGATATTTTGCTGTAGCTGCGCTCAGAGGATATTTCAAGGATGCTCCACAGCTCGCAGGACCAAAACTATGACCAACGGCAGGGGACGGAGGATCAGGTCCAAGTCGCGCAGGCGCGACAGAGAAAGAACAAAAGGCCATCACGAGATGATTGAAAATAGCAGAGACGGAGTCATAGAACTGGCAAGGCTAGTGGGATCCAACACAGACTCTGATGAGCTACTGGAGAAGAAGCAGAAGAAATCCAGTTACAGCACTACCATACTGCGTAAGCGTCATCCATCGTAAATCCTTCGATGTCCACTGTACGCATGATGGATGGAAAGAAGCACATGAATTGTCTTTGCCCCATTGGTGTAATTGCTGCATGGCGTTCCAGTGTGAGGAAAAATAAATAAATAAATAAATAAATAAATAAATAAAAGTAACCAAACAATATTCAAATCCTGTGATACTAGACACGTATTTTTTGTTTCATCAAAACAATAAAAATGACAAATATAAAAGGCATCAAAGATCAGGAGTGGTGGCTGGTGACGTCACTGGTCGCTAAAAAGTGCGTGCAGTGACGTCACACGAGTTTTCAACGCACTGTGTTGTCTTCAGTTTTTGTATATATGAAAAAAGAAAAAAAATATGTGTCTAGTATTTTTTGGAGATCTGACTGACGGACTAATTAGTTTTTTTTTAGTTAAATACCCTATTAAAGTGTAGAATTTTTAGAGAGATCTATTAAGCGATTTTTGGATGTATCGAAGTGGAAGGAGAGACAATACTGAACATAAGTATCAAGAATGGCTGGTAGAGTATTATAGTAGGCAGCTGTTATATGTATGTTATGTGCTACGTACACTGTTGTCAAATGTTAGATTTTTTCTCTGTAAATGTTTATTTAAGAATTCCTAGTTTAAAATTATGCCGTCATACTTTAAGTTCTTACTTAAAACTATAAAACTAAATGACATAAGACACGTCTGAAGTTAATAATTCCTATAGTCATTACAATATAAAAAAAAAAAAATACACTAGAAACAATCCCATAAAATAACTGCTTTAACTTTATCGGTGAAATGTATAGCTTATCAAGTCCCTTTCGTAATTTGTGTCCTTGACACGCCAAATGTAATCCATGCAAGTATATTTACTTATCAAACACAACGTCCTCACTGCAGTCACTTAATCCATATTCTGCCTGATGCCTAACAGTTACTAGACCTTTTTCTAGCTCAAGGTCTGAGTCATAATGTGATGGCAACAAAATGATAAGTATTTAAATATATGGAGACACTGACTCAGGTTCTTGCATTAATTCTCTACGTATATACCACTACATATGCATTTTCAAAGAGAAAGTGATTACGATGCTCTGGCCTCGAACTACTAAATGATATATGAACCTTATAATTTGTTTATTTAAAGCGTTCAACTTGTAGAGGTTAATTAATAAATTATTATTTATTTATTTTTTGGCTTCACACAGTTTGTGCATTTAGCCAATGTCACGTAATTATGAATTATTCATGTCGAAAAAGACGGCAGCCTGACCCGTCTTACGAGTGAGGATTGGGGTAAAGTCATGTCACTATGCTGCGATATTTTACTGTTCTTTATGAACTATTTACTAAATGCACTTTTTACTACATAAATCACGCACTTTTATTTAGTAAACAACACTATAAATAATTTTAAAAATCCAATGAAAAACGAGCGTGACACTCAGCTTGACTTTCCCGCCAAACCAATTAATAAATTTGTTTTAAGCTTCGAAATTTAAAAAAAATATTTTCTAACTTGACTTGTGAAGACTTTGGAATATTATGAGATATTTTTTGTATAACGAATTCTAGAAATGAATCGTGTTGAAACTGCAAGATTTATTGTCCTATTTAGTTTAATTAAGGCAATGATTGCGTTCTTTATATTTTGTATTTATTCAGTACACTGTTTGTATTTTGTAGGTATTTATATAGGTATATAAAAAGCCAATGTGTCATAGACACATTTAAAACTCAAAGCTTTTATTTTATTCTCCGTCTAACGCATACAAATAAAACCAATACCACGACTTTTAAAACAACTCAATACTATTAAATTACAAATCAATATTACCAAAATGTATTTGAAGACCTTTCTTTATTTTAGTCTTAAAACTAAATTTTAAGCATACAAAATTATTGGTTCTTGTAGGCGAAACATCTTGTTTAAACCCAAATTGGGTGCCATTTGGTACATATATGTACGTATATATGTGGATACCCACAGTAAAATCACACACGCTTATGTTTACTTATACATAGATATACGCGTCGACGGCGTGTTTTTACTACGCGCGCCTCAAAGATATGTCAGTACATCGTGACGCGGTCCACGAAAACTGATGCCTGCCAGAGCTACGGGTTGTTCAAAAGAGATATGTACCGTGGTGCACAGGCAAGTACAATTTAAGCGTATTCAAGGCTAGATTGAATAAACTCTTAGTAAACTAGCGCGCTGTACCATCAACAATTGCATCGCTGCTTACCACCAGGCGGGATTTCGGTCAAGCACTTGTTAATAACATTAAAAAAGTTAGAATAAGAGTGATTTATTAAAGACAACCTTTGGATATACTAAAAGGGAAAGCAGAGAAAAATACTAAACACACAACATGTAACGAATCTACTAAGCCACACTGGATCCACGAGGTTGATAATGGCCAGCTCCTCTCATAGAAAGTCAGTGTCCTAAATGTGGCAACATTATACGTTAATTATATAAGTATGTACAGAACGCAATGGACAAGTAACCCAAGAAAGTGTTCAATTCTTTTATAATAAACAAATTAAACATATTTCTAGACGAGGTTTGAAGAAAATCAAACGGTAAAAGCACCATCTCATTAAGCAAGTTGGCTGCTAACCTACCGTATTCCGAAGCGAATCCGTAAAACAGATGCGACTTAGAACACAAGTTCCGCCGTTGCCCCAATTCCATGTATTAGCGTCAGATTCTTTTATTACCTAACAAGATTATAAAGTGAAATGAAGATTATCCACTTATACAATATATCCGGTCACCGGTTGCGTAATAAAGTTACTGACACACTAGTCAATGAATCATCCCGGTTTATAGCCGGACCGTCATAAACATAGCCTCCTTTATAGTGGGGCGAATACGGCCGCCCGGCTAATGTCCACCGTGTTTGGCAGTGCATCATATTTTAGTAGTATTATGATGTAAGATTAGACGACGTAGATATTTCACGTATGCTTACGCATGGGATTTACAGGGTCGGTTTTGTTAAGAGGATACTACCTTGTAGGTAAGATTTTAGCTTAACTTGTTTTCTGAAAGCCTCTTTTATTTAATCTCCGATCACATTTAATATAAACCAGCATAACAATAAATGTTTGATAACTTACCTAGATAGACGTCCTACTTTCAGTTTCACTAGATTTCGCGCTGTGTAACGTTATTATCTACGCTTTAAGTTAGTAAGTAATAATCTAATCGTACTTACGAAACTTCGTTAGAAGACCCTCTGGTCGTTAAAAGAAGTTTCTTGAAAGAGTTTCAGAAGGTATCGCCTACTATGTTTTAGAAGGTATAAATTTAACAATATTACATTTTCGTCTATATGTAACACAATAATATTAGGATGTTACAATACAATAATCATAATTTAAGTAAGTGAATGACACATACATGGACAACCGGAAGTAATAAAACGAAAATATTGTGCTTTATACCTTACAATATTCAGTACCAACCAATTAATAACGAACTCTAAATTATATTACACAAGATTCAAATTCCAGCGCCAATGTCTCCCTTTACGACATAAACTTTGATATTGCTGAATACTGTGTATCCATATCAAAGGGGTATTCGTCAAAATTAACGTTTCCTTCAAATGGAATAGAGATGTAAGGAAGCTAAGAAAAGTATCATAAAGGCGTTAAAAGGCGTCGAAAAATTTCAGCAATGCCGTCAAGAAATCCAACTTAAATTACATTTGATCCGACTCGAAGGACTAGATTGAAAGGGTTTATCTCTGCTGCCATATATTAGCTTTACTCAAGTCTAGGTAATAGGATCATACAGAATTTATTATGTGTCTATCTTCAGGCTATTTTGTGTCAAAGATAGCTGAATCTAGAGTAATAAAATGGAAAATAATAACACGGTACTCGCTGACTGATGTATACGCTGTAATATTGCTACAACTGCCTTAGCACAACAAAGGGATTATTTCGCGTGGATGGAACTCTGATAACATCGTATGGCGAAAATTGGACATCTAGTTTCCAGCCAGTTACTACATATGTTGCCGTCAACCCAAATTCCTCACATTGGAGATAGATAAAGTAGTTTGACTTATACTAAGGATTGAAGGAGCAGTTTTTGTGTTACGGAACGCAGCAATCTTCTTTAGGAGTACCAAAGAATGTTCTCATGCATCAATGTGACACTAAAAACGGGATCGGCTTATATAAAGTCGTTGATAAATAACCGACTTCGATCACTTGACGAATCGGGAGACGAATTCCTTAACATTATATAAAGGTATTTCTTTCATGTAAATCTTTTTGTTATTGCTCTTTCCTTTTCGCATTAATTTGTCTACCTGTTGCTGCCTTTCATTTATATTCTTCCATTTAACAGAAAAATCGAAATATCTCGTTTTATGACAATAAAGCGTTTCGACTTTCCTCATAACAACAGCGCTTTGTAAACACACTATACCTACAAAATGAACATCATATTTCAACTGATATTGTCTTTATTGATACCAGGTCATGTTCCATTTCTTATTGTTTGTTTACCACCGATTAAGAAGGAGCTGTGTTAATGTTTTTGTTCTCGATTGATTGTTATTTTGATTTTTTTTTATTGCAATAGGTACGTATTTTTACTCCAGACATTAATTACCGAGGAAAGTATATCATCTATTGTTACTTTGATACTAATTAAATACCTTGGGAAGGGAATATACATATTATATATTACATAAATTTGAAAGTATCTGTTGGTTACATTTTCACGATTCAACCACTGAACAGATTTCGATATAATTTGGTGAGAAGTTATGTGGTAGCCTATCTATTGGTGAACGAAATAGGTGCCTTTAAGTCCCGGTATGCGGTAGGATTTTTCGTAAGACAGTTTTCAATATTGAAGCCGCGGGCACTAACTAGACAATATAACTAGCTTTCCGCCCGCGGCTTCGCACGCGTCGAATTTGGTTATATCGCGCTTTTTAGATTTCCCTCGGGAATATATTTTTTTTTTCAATAAAAGGTAGCCTATATTCTTTATCAGGGTCTAAAGATTATCTGTGCCAAATTTCATCAAAATTGGTCGAGAGGTTTAAGCGGGATAGCGTAACAGACAGACAGACAGAGTTACTTTCGCATTTATAATATATGGATTAGAAAATTCAAGAACTAAAATTACGTCACAAACATTAACATTCAAAGCACTGCTTCCTATGACTTGTATTCCATGTTTTATGAACGGGGTAAGAAAGTGAGTATCAAACGTGTTACACCCCAATCTCGGCTCTCAATTGCCGAACCCACCATCCGCGGTCCACACCCACCACTATTATTGTTACCACTCATGAATCACGTGCAAACTGTTTTCCATCTCATTGTTTCCATATGTAAATCTAGGGGCGGATCGAGCTCGCGCTAACATAATATATCCTACTACTGAGCCCTCTGACTCCGTCCCTTATTTCATTTGGTTTCGGTAGATGTAATAATATTATATTTGATGTTCACGAGAAAATCTGCTGGTTATCGTAGCATGCAAATTGTAAAAGAGTGGGGTAAGGGTTTCCTTATGAACTTGTGAAAGGGCAATATATTATATTATATTTTTATTTGATAGGGTAAACCAAACAGGCCAACGGATCACATGATGGGATAGATGATCGGTAATTGCAATAGACTTGATATATTTCCAATCTTTAGGAGGACAAAATCATAATATGACCAGCGGGCTGATTGCGTAATACACAAAATTACAATAGAACACGAAGGATTTCATATTTATAGTTCATCCATGTTCTTTGCATTATTTACGTTATTGAGAAGAATTTTCGTAATTTGTAGTTCTAGATTAGCCTGTCTTTCTAAAGTCTCTGATTATGCATGCAAATTGAAAAAGAAGTGTCTTAGGATCGCAGAGTTCTGCTGTGTAAAAGGGCTTGTTTGTTTATATGGACTTTAGTTTCAGTCTGTTAATTATAAAATGTCGCAGTTGGTCCTTAGAAAGGCACGACATATGAAGTGAAACAGATTTGCAGAGTTTATTATCAACGTGTGCCCTTTCTCTGGAAGTGTTGAAATATGTAGATAATTTAGCAAAATAAATTCTTGTTACCGTCTAAGTTTCGCCGACTTCTAGGAAAGTTTGTTGTATGTGAAAAGATAAATATACAATGAGGCGAGACATGTCGCACGCGGGGTACAGATAACTACTTATATTCTTTATACGGGCGTGACTACCAATCTTCATTAATATAATGTCTTTTGCAGCTTTTTCTAGGTAGATTATTTTTCGTGCTTCTATATTCTACGACCATCGCTTTTTCTTTGTCTTTACCACGTGGACTGTTCTTCTGGTTAAATTATACCTTTTTCTTTTACTCAGTTTTACGTGATGACGTTCACCGTCATTATTTATTGCACTTTTTATCTTGAAATAGAGACAAAACAATTCTCTTATGTAATTTGATTTTTTCACATTCTAAGTAAACTTATTGAGTGTGCGATGAATTAAATACAGCAGTATGGTATTAAAAATGTTCTTAAATATTTTAAATATTTGTAACAGCTTCATGGTGTACTTAATTCATATTTGCATGCTCTAAATCTCATAAAATAAGCGATTTGTCGTGTTCCGGCATGACGTCTGATGAAGCCGTACGGAGGACGGGTCTGAGCAGTTGTGTTGCGATGTGTGCCGGATACGATGCGCCTAATGGTGTTGTGTTGGGAGTTTGGTCGTGGAGGTTCTTCAGATCAATCTCCCTTTGGCGCAGCATCGTTGGTCGTATTGTTGGGTTTAACATTGCATCACCTCGCTCAACTGCCGTCTTCCTTCCTATTCGCTCAGTTTTTCTGAGTGAATAGGCTCTTAATAAACTAGCGCGCTTTACCATCAACGATCGCATCACTGCTTACCATCAAGCGGGATTGCGGTCAAGTGCTAGTTTATTCTTATAAAAACAAAAAAAAAAATTGATTCGTCATAAGTTAACTTATGGAAACTACACGGTAGCTTGTATTTTGCCACGAAAGACGAGAAAATATCCAAATCATTCATAGCGAGTCTCTAAAGGTCAAAGGAATCGCGCGTGCCTCAGTACATATTTGGGAGGTTTCATCAGAAGTCGTGTTTAGCTTTTATGCGTACAGATTTTTTTGGCAGACATGTCGTTTTTCTATAGAAATATTTTATTAAATTTATTGTCCATGAAAATAACCAGTTGCGAAGAATAAGTACGCAGATAATGATATAATAGAGAGAAGAAGAGAGATAACGTAGGTATGGACAATAAGTATTCTTAAGACAAAGGGGAATAAATTTTGAGACAAATATTTTTTTTAATTTTGAGAATTTTTAAGTATAAAATACGAGTATTTATCAATGAATTGAAGAGTTTTGTTTTAAGCAAATGCCATCATTTCAGCAAATGTATAAGCGAATACTTAAATAAAAAATAATAATTAATTAAAAATGGTCAATTATAAGGTATCTACATATACATGAAAGATACTTCAACTACTCATAATATGGAAAATATTTTTTGAAACAAATACGAAGCGTCCAATAAGTAACTTATCTTAAATGAAAATAATAATAACGAATAAAAATATAACAAATATTTTGATTTATAAATGTGTTTTACAATGCTATTAAACAAATTAATCAACGTAAATAACTAAAAACAAAAACGATAATTTTATCATTTTTAAATTCGATTCTGTAACTAGCTAACTAATAATAAAATTTACCACATAAGACACTCAGTATTCTCCTTTCATACCCGACCGGTTCCATAATTAATGTGACTAATATAATGATTTCCTGATTTTGATACCAACTGTATACATCATAATGTATACCTATAGTTGCACCATAGTACGCATGAAAGAATTGAGAGAAATGCCTTTATATTGACTACGAAATAGGAAAGACATGCCTATTACATTCTTCAAACCAAGCCTTAGTATGAAATAACAACGTCTAGATCAATCCTCCACAGTATATTACGTTTCCCAATTTTATTTCTCTGTATCACAAACACAATTGCTTTCACAAGTCGGGAAAACAAGTGCTATTGACACAGGTGATGTTTCCTATAAGGAAAGAGCGATTTTCATAGAGAAATATTGAGGCATCTATTATTTAGGTAAATAAAGTGCGGACGTTTTTATGTAACATTATTTATTTCGTTAAGAATAACATCTGAAGGATTTCTGAAGTTTTCCAAGAATTGGTCCTATTGTGTTATAGTAGAACAATGCTTGGAATACAGAAGATTTTTTTATAAATATTGCTTATGATTCGAAGATTTTTTTCTCTTTCTAATCTATACATTATCGTCACGGAAAACATCTGAGGAAATCCGGGAATTTCCTAAGAAATATTGGTCCTACGGTAGAAACGCATCCGATTTGAAAATGTTTTTTTAGTTACCCGGATCCTGGTATTATTTCTAATACAACATATTAACATCAAGAGTCTTTTAGCTAAGTCATAACAGCTGCAAGGGTCGATCAATCAAGTTAAGCCATGCTTGCTGCGGTTGTTTTGTGGATGGATGGCTGACTTTACATCATTTTCCATGCCTCAGAAAGCACGTTAAGCTGTTTGTTTTGGTTGTTATTCGTGAATCTTTGTCTGAAATCCGAAAGTCTGACAACAAATCTTGGATACTTTTCAATCTTGTCTTGGGTATCACGATATAGGCAAAAAAATTAAATAAAAGGATAAATTTATAATAAATGATTCGATGTGGATTATCAACTGAACTGTTATTGACATTTGATAAAGTGCACGTTAGCATGCAGGATGAGATAATTTTTATGTAATATTTTTATAACTTGCGATAACCTAAATAAGAATTGTAAACCATTTCCTATTGACTTTTTTTTTCGGGGGGAAACTTTCCAAAGAAAGAAAATACCTTTATAATTTCTTATTAACGTGAATGCAGTTCCGACTTCTGACACCGGAATACTTATGTATTTGTATAGAATATTAGTCAGTTTTTATTATGTGTAAGAATAGTGCATGCTAATATTATGAAATTCTTATGTATTTTATATACACTCTTTCAGAGAAAAATTTGAAGAGATTAATGTACTGATCGTGCCGTCTCAATATATTTATGAAAATCTTTTGTATGCTCATAAAAATATAAAATTGTTTAAAAAATACAGTAATGTCCATAATATAAATACTAGGAACAAGCACAAATTTATTGTACCTACAACAAGGCTCAAGAAAATAGGTGGCTCTTTTAGATGCCAGTGTATGTATGATTGTCCCGTTGGTAAATATTAAAGACTTTAGATAATTAGACTGGTTTATTACACTTGTAGAATTATTACATTGGAATCGACATCTTCTAGGTCAGATCCTAAGTTACAATGACAAGACTATAGACTATATTCATAGACACTAATACATAGAGATGGTATTAGTTACTCGACTACAGAGTAGTGATGTATGATACAACATCCCCCCTGTTTAAGTTTAAATTAACCCTTGACAAACAATATTATAGAAACCTGACTTAGTTACAATTTAGACAATGACTTAAGACTATAGTTAGGTCTTAATCTAGTATACAATGTTCTACTTAATCTATTTCATCAATTAGCCTTCTGGTTGGCTTTACAACTCTTCCAGAACGAGTTACATGTTGACTGACTGAGGATTGAGATGAGAGCTCTTGAGGTCTAGACTCCTGCCTGTTACCTTCCTCTCTCCCCTGCGACGAATTGGATAGCATAGGAGAATATTTGTGTCTTAAATGAACCCTATTCCTCCTATACCTAACTCCATTGACATCCTCAACGACATATGACCTATTATTAGCCAACCTTAGCTTGACAATGGCTTGTTCCCAATTGCTATCAGGCTTTCTTTTAAAGTATACATGATCATTGGGATACAATAATGACAATGACTTTGTATTTCTATTATAATATTTAGACTTATTTTTATTATTTTGCTTGACACATTCTTTATAATTTTTGAATGTAACCACTTTAGGTTTTAATTTCTTATAAGACATAGGAATGTTATTTCTTAAATTCCTGGACATTAACAATTGAGCTGGAGATGGTAAATTATTCTTAGGTGTGTTTCTATACTGTAATAAAGCTATGTATGGATCAGATGAGTTTCTTTTACATTTTTTTAACATATTTTTGATAATTTTGACTGAACTCTCTGCTTGACCATTTGACTGTGGATGATATGGGCTAGTTACAATGTGTTCTATGTCCCATTCATGCATAAAATTCTTAAATTCTAATGACTGAAAAGGAGGACCACCATCAGACACTAAAGATAAAGGTATTCCATGACGAGCAAAAATGGACTTTAAATGTGTTATTACATTCTTTGCTGTACTGTTTTTATTTAACAAAGCTATTTCTATAAATTTAGAATAATAATCTGTAACAATTAAATAAGTAAGGTTATCAAAATACATTAAATCAACACCTACTTGTTGCCATGGATATTTATTAATTTCAAAATTTTTTAGTGGTTCCTTTGGATTATTAGGTTTAAATTGTGCACATACATAACATTGTTCTACCAAGTTTTTAATATCAGCTGACATGCTTGGCCAGTACAAAGACTCTCTAGCCAGTTTTAAGCATTTATTTATACCTTGGTGACCTTCATGAATTTTACCTAACATTTCCTTATACATTGCCTGTGGTACTATTAATTTTGACCCTTTGAACAACAAATCTTTGACTACATGAATTTCAGCTTGTATATTCCAAAATGGTTTTATTGACAGACTGACATTATTTTTATTTTTTGGCCAACCTTCATAATAATACTTTTTTAACAATTGCAAAGTATCATCTTTCATAGTGTTCTGTAACAATTTTGTACAGTACTCCTTTGTGACGCTAGACTTGAATGCATTAAATTGACATGACAAGATATTTCTGACTCATTCTCAGGTATATAATGTTCTTTCAATGCTGCTCTAGACAGAGTGTCAGATATAAACATTTCTTTACCTGGAACATGTATAACTTCCAAATCATATTTTTGTAAAGATAACATCACACGTTGCAATCTTGCTGGTACATCATGTAATAGCTTTTTAAAAAGATAGACTAAAGGTTTATGATCAGTATGAACAGTTACTTTATGACCGTACACATACTGGTGAAATTTTTCACAACCAAACTGAATGGCTAACAATTCTTTCTCAATTTGAGCATACCTTGACTGAGTTTGAGTTAATGTTTTTGAACTATAAGCAATAGGTTTATTATTCTGCATAATGACTGCTCCTAATGCTGACTTTGACGAATCGACTGACAAGACTAATGGTACATTGGGATTATAATGAGCTAAAACTGGCGACTTTGTAATTTCATTGATTAAACTCTTAAGACATTGACTATGATTTTCATCCCAAGTCCAGACTGAATCTTTCTTCAAAAGATTTCTTAAAATTTGAGTTTTTTGAGACAAATTGCTAATAAAGAGACCTAAATAATTGATCATACCTAATATTCTTTGCAATTCTTTGACATTTTTTGGTGTGGGCATATTGACAATTGCTTTTACTTTCTCTTCATCAACCCTAGCACCATCTTTACTAAAAACATACCCTAAAAAACAGACTTCTGATACTAAAAATTTACATTTTGACTTATTGAACTTTAAATTGACTTCACGTGCTCGTTGCATGACTTTATGTACTCTCTCATTATGTACTGACTCGTTTGGTCCATATACCAAAATATCATCGATGAATATTAGAACTCCTTCTAAATCACCGAACAAATTCATCATGACTCTTTGAAAAATTTCAGACGATGCATTAATACCAAAAGGTAACCTTAAATATTTATATCTACCGAAAGGTGTTTGAAATGTACATAAATCAGAACTATATTCATCTAGTTTAAGCATCCAAAATCCTGAAAATGCATCTAAATGAGAAAAACAAACAGCTCCTGCTAGTTGAGATCTGATCTCATCTATTGACTTAAGTGGATAAATTTCCCTTATAATATTCTTATTCAAATTTCTAGGATCTAAACAAATTCGTAACTGACCCGTGCTTTTGACTGTTATCACTATACTGTTCACCCATTCTGTAGGTTTAAAAACCTTTTCAATGACCTGCATTTTCTCCATGCGATCCAATTCATCGCGCAGTTTGTTCAGTAAAGCGAAGGGTACTCTTCTCGGAGCATCCACGCATGGCACTGCTTCCGGTTTGAGTTTCAGGCGACAGACTTGAGGTAGACATCCAAGACCCTGAAATACATCATTGTATTGTGTAAGAATTTGTTCACTAAAATTTTGTTGAGACACAGAGAAAACTCTTTGAATTACACCTAATTTTTCACAAGTTGGTAGACCTAAAACATTCGGACAAACTAAATCTGCGACTATAAACACTATATTTACACTAATAGTGCTATTATTTAAAGATAAACTACATTTTACATTAACTTTACCTATAATGGGTATTGATATACCACCAAACCCACTAACGTTTATTTGACATTTCTCAAGTGACATTTGACTTTGACATTTCAAAGATTGAAAAGTTTTCTTTGACATAATATTAATATCAGCTCCTGAATCAATAATGCAATTAATTTGTGTATGACCAACTAAAATGTTTATGTTCCATGACTGTTTAGAATAGTATTTGTTTTCTTTTGACTCGACTGTATTGACCTGTTTACTATGTGTTGACTTTGCTGTAATAATTCTACAAGTGTTTGTTGTGTGAGATTCCTCAGACTTGTGTCTGTACTCATCATTAAGATATGAATCTCGACTAAGACTTTTTGACTTTTTTGACTTGACTCTGAATCTCTCAGACTGTTCCGTGTTTTCATCACTGAGATATGACATATGACAAGAGTCTTCATTGGATCTCTCAGACTTATCAGTCACCAGTCTTTTTTCATCACTGAGGCATTTTTTATTAGACCTCTCAGATATGACATTATCACCACTTTCATCACAGAAATATGACACAGGATATTTTTTATGACAAGATGAGTCTACATGAGATCTCTTAGACATTGACTGCGACTGGCCTATGTGCGACCTGACCGTTGATTGTAACTTATATAGTATAGGATCTGACTGTGTGTATGACAACCTGCTATGTCTGTAATGATTTTGATTGTGATGACTTTGTGACTCTAAATGACAATTATATTGACTAGACTTATGACTATGACTGAAGTTATGACAATTTAAAATTCCAACAAAATTATCTTGACTACCAGTTGAACTAAACGACTCTAAATGACTGACTTTTTTATTATTGGAGTAACAAAATTTTGCAAAATGACCATAAGAGTTACATGACCTGCATTTAGCTCCCTGCGCTGGACATTTGTAGCGGTGGTGTTGTCCACAGCGGCTACACGTCTTCGAGCGCTTCTCAGGACTGGGACTTGACTTTGACCTCCCTGCGCTGGATCGCTGCTGACTGACTGGTGAAGCTCGCCGTCGCTGACGCTCCGCTCGACCACGGCTCCTCCGACGCAGATGCATGACTTTTTCAGACTCTTCACTAGTGGACCTCTTGACAATTTGGTCTGCATCCTGCTGTGCGACGATGAGTGTCCTAGCTAGCTCTCGCATCCTCTGATATGTCAGATCAGGTTCCTGCAGCAGTCTCTGACGTACATGTGCTAAGTCCAAACTCAAGTTGGCGATAAAAATATCTCTGATAAGAGATTCTCTGAGCGTTCCAAATTCGCAATCTTGGCTCTTACTTTCGAGATCGGTTAAGAAATCCTCGATGCTTTCCGATTTCTGTTGACGTGTGGTAAAAAACATGTAACGATACATGGTAATATTTTTTCTAGGTTGAAAAAATTCGTCGAATTTGGCCTTGACGTCATGTAATGTGCTTTCTCCAATATTTATGTTGAATGTGTTGAAAATATTTAAGCATTTTTCACCAATGTGATGTAGTAAAATGGCGATCTTGCGTTTCTCACCGGACTTGTCCAAACCCGTTGTCAACAAGTATAATTCGAACTGTTGCCACCAGCGCTTCCAGGTTTCGTAATTGTTGTTTGTTGCATCTGACGATATTTTAAGCGCCTTCAAGCCATTGTTCATTGCAGTTCCGGTGTCATGGTTGCCACCGACGCCATCCGACTTTTGCATTTTTTGAATTTTCTTTCTTCGTATTGGGTTTTTTCACTCTTCTGACACCATGTATGATTGTCCCGTTGGTAAATATTAAAGACTTTAGATAATTAGACTGGTTTATTACACTTGTAGAATTATTACATTGGAATCGACATCTTCTAGGTCAGATCCTAAGTTACAATGACAAGACTATAGACTATATTCATAGACACTAATACATAGAGATGGTATTAGTTACTCGACTACAGAGTAGTGATGTATGATACAACAGTGTATACACTTTTACAATAGACTTCCAGAGGTGGTTCAAGATCTGAGCCTGAATAAATTCAAATCCTTCATTAAACGTAAGTTGTGTCAGAAAGCATTTTATACTCGTAGTGTTAAAAATTATACTGACGACAAAAAAGCCTGGGCTTGAGCTGCGTCCGATTTCTATGCTTACACTGATTGTTCTTTGATTTTTCCTGTTGTAGTTTTAATTTGTAATTGTTTATGTTTTTTTTTACTCAAAGCCAGTACACACTGTGTAGCCAGGCATATTGTATGTTACGGAATTGCATCGCTGACAGGGGTATTCGGCACTGGTGCAGCTACACAGGAGCTAAACTTAGCATTCGGAAACACTGTTGGAGCTGCTAAACCTTGGACAAAACTGTCTTTGCATTGTGTAGATTCAATTTCTTAGTATTGTATAATTGCATGGCACACGTGTGAGCACAATGTACTTGCTGTAAAGCATCTATTTGTTGGGTTAGTCTTTTTTGTTGTTGTTTTTTTTGTGTGTTTTTCCAAAATGGACGCTCTTAGCATACAATATATTTCTGCATCGTTCTCACACGGTTGATTTCAAAATGAATAATGTAATCAAATATTTGTATCAATAGCTTGATAATTTAAAAGAGTGTCCATGGAGTTTCTTGCCCGTTCTTCTCTATAGGTATCATACTCTTCGTCTCATACTATTTGGAATGGGCGACTAGCTTCACCTTACTGACTGACCGACCTTCTGACAATTCAAAAGTGCCTGTAACTGGTTTATTTGAAATAAATGATTTGATTTGATATAATTTAATAATAATATTTTATTTATTATTATTAATAATATTTTATTTATTATTATTAAATTATGTTGTTATTTATGTATTCATATTGTCATATCTATATATGTTTTTATGTATTTACATGTCATAATGTTTGTTGTTTAGTGATACATACTATAGACAGATAATTTTTATTTTTTATCAATCTGTCATCTAAAAAGTCCTTTACTGAGCAGTACGACTTGGACTCCAGAGATTGTTTAAATTTATTAAGAAAAGGATTTGTTTTGTTTACTTTTTTAACAGCATTAGGCAGTTTGTTATAATTTTTATGGACATAATTAAAGGGGTAAAATGGGGGTTTCTGGGTAAATGCATTCTGAGTCTTTATTGACGATTATTTATTTCGTTTTTGTTAGGTCAAAAAGCGCATTTTGTTTGTGTTTTCTGACAAATATGTATAATTCTAAGATACCTATACAATATGTTAAAAAATACCCCGGCCGACTCAAAAGGATAATAAAGGTTAGGTAGGTATACATATGAACAATTACAATATGAAATTTTACATTATCATCATAGTAACAATACCAATGAACTTGGATTTTTTTTTCCGCGAATTAATTAAAAAAAAAAGTGACAACACCATTTTAGACAGTATTATTATGAGTGATGCGACCACGTGCCGCGTGCTCTGCCCCTACGAACGCACATGTATTGCCTACCGCACATTTATTAAGTTACCTCGCTTTTGCGAAATAATATTTATTATTTTAGGAGGATTTTTTAAACTTTAGGCCGGCTTTTTAGGCATTAGTAGAATCAGTTATCTATAATAATCATATCAAATCTAACCTAACCTAACCTAACAATACCTTCATCGATCGGACAGGGTTATCTTTATATATTGTATATATGTACACGGAAGTATGAGTATTTTGTGTGTTTAGAAGTGAGGTTTGGAACTATCTGTTTGTTTTACATTGGTTATTAATTGAATTGACTTCTTATTTATAGTAAATATGGAGTGAAATGAGAGTCTCATAATTAAAAAAAACCGGCCAAGTGCGTGTCGGACTCACGCATAAAGGGTTCCGTACCAATGATTTATGAAATTAAAGGATTTAAGTTATTTGTATGAAAGATTACGCGGTAATAAGAGGTTTACGATTTACGAGGTATTTAAGAAAAACTACTTACTAGATCTCGTTCAAAACAATTTTCGTTGATAGTTTATAGTAATGTACATCATATGTGTTTTTTAGATTTTTCAATTTCTTATTTTAGAAGTTAGAGGGGGGGGGCCGACACCTTTTTTTCCACTTTGGAAGCGTCACGAAAACTATTCGGTTTAGAAAAAAAAAAAAAATTAGAAACCTCAATATCAGTTGTGAAGACCTATCCATAGATACCCCACACGTATGTGTTTGATGCAAAAAAAATGAGTTTCAGTTCTAAGTATGGAGAGACCCAATATTTATTATTATTTTTTTATTTTTGCATCAAAATCTTAATGCAATTCACAGAATACATCTACCTACCAAGTTTCAACAGTATAGCTCTTATAGTTTACGGACAGACGGACAGAGAGACATGACGAATCTATAAGGGTTCCGTTTTTTGCCATTTGGCTACGGAACCCTAAAAAAGCCTAAAATGTAACCACAATTTCACCTCGACGATAATCAATCTTAACTTGTCAAAAATTTCGGGAAAACAGAAGCGTATTTGACAGATTGAGGCTGAGATCAGGCTTGAACATTCTTAAAATTAAGGAACAATTCTCGCAATCTTAAGAACTCTCTGATCTTCCTTAGTCATTATCATCATGTCAGCTACAGGAAGTTCACTGCTGGACGTAGGCCTCCCTCAAGGATTTTTAAAAGGATCGTTTAGATGCGGCCTGTATCCAGCGCTTCCCTGTAATTTTGGTCAGGTCATCCGACCACATAGTCGGTGGGTGTACGCGTGTGGTACGTGGTCATCATTCCAGAGCCTTCCTGCCCCATGGGCCATCGGCTCTACGTGTTATGTGCCCTGCCCACCGCCACTTCAAAGGGCTAATCCGCTGGGCTATGTCGGCGACTTTTGTATCAACCTTTAAACAAAATTAAACAAAAAAATATATATATTGAAAAGAAAATTGGATGGTATTCAATAACACGATCCAAATTAAACCTGGTGTAGCTAAAAACATTGAATTAAAAAAACATTGATATAAAGTTTTCCTTATTGAAATGCAAATACCATAGAGTTTCCCTTTCAAATTATTGAGTAAACCTGATCCCTATCAGCGTATCTTTCAAAGTATATAGCGATTATACTTTACTTTGACATACTTTAAGACCAGGGTCTGATTCGCAAAATCGTGCTCTTGATGATCTTCTATCTTATCGAGCAATCTTTGAATGCTATTTGGGGCTGCGATCAAAACTTAAAGGAATTGTGTCATTGGATGTATGCTTAGTTTAAAACTTCAACAAAAAAAAATCATTTAACTAAATTGCTTTAATCATAAGTAAAACGTGGTAGCCTAGTGGTTAAAACAGCAGCATCTCAAGTATGTGTGTGCGGGTTCGATTCCAGGTCAGGCAAGTACCAATGTAACTTTTCTAAAGTTATATGTACTTTCTAAGTATATCTTGGACACCAATGACTGAAGGTGAAGGAAAACATCTTAAGGAAACCTGGACTTTAAGTCTGAAATCGCCAAACCGCATTGAGCAAGCGTGGTGATTACGCTCAATCCTTCTCTGTATGAGAGGAGACCTGTGCCCAGCAGTGGGACGATGAAAGGTTGATGATGATGATGATAAGTAAAACGGATTTTTAGTGTTCTTAAAATAAGAACTAAAAATCTATGCTAACTATATGCTTGAATCTCTAGACTTCTACTGTAAAAAAATCCTTAAGGAAATTTGGTAATGAAATTCAAACACAGAAAGTAACATCGCTAAGGACCAAGTAATGCAAAAGTAATTAAGAAACAAGAGGCAAACGGCAATAAAAATTCCCAAGACCCCACCAAAAGCCCATTTGCTACATAAACGCAGAGTTTACTCGATCATTACTTATAAAAGATCATAACATTTTTCTCATACCACATAGAATGTGAGTGGAGCGTCTTATAAGTGATCCGAAAGCCAAAACTTTTGAAACGATAACAACTTCCCGATATCTTGGCCTGTTTCCCAACTTTGGGAGCTACGATTATGGTTCTGCTGTGTAACTCAAACTGTAATTACAAAGATAACTCCGCCACTGCTTATACAGTCGCCCGTCTACTTTATTTCCTTGTTGGGGATTGGTGGGAATTTAAGTAGGTATGAATATTTAGCTGATTGGCTTGTCTTTTTGCTGCTGAAAAATAGGAATATAAGACCAAAAACTTTATTTTATACCTTATAGATATTGTCTATATTTTCTGTTCTTGTAATAAAAATCTAAATCTATGGGTCAATTTAATTCCGTCATAATCGCCCTTTACTCGTGTTAAAATACTTTTTAACGTGTTGTGTTTATATCAAAAACAATGACCTGTCTTCTATCAGAGTTGATATTTGATCCCTTGAATGTTTACCCCAATGTTATCCTGAAAGAAATTAATCATGAATTCACAGACATTTTAAGCCAGCTGCCTTGGTTTGATTCTTTTATTTTTTTTTTGGTTACAGAAAATGAAGCTTTTTTGGTGCTGCCTCTTTGCAACCTTGGCGGCAATCTACGGTGCTGCACTAGACGTAGAGAAGACCGTCAAGCAAGTCCAAAATATACTGCAAACAAATCAACTTTTACCAAGGCTGACTAGAGAGGAAATTATGCAATTACTTAACGATATACGAGCTGAAGATGCGAAGTCATCAACTTCAGCGTCCAAGGAATCTGAAGAAGACAAGAAAGAAACAGTAACGACACCTTATAGTACAATCGAAAACGAAATTAATCCCCAAGAATCAAAGGTAAAAGACAAAACTGATGGTGGTATCAAAGATGTCACAGAGTCATCATCTGCCCCTACGATTGTTGAGACGACTACAAAAAAGGGAGAACCTACATTGATGGTCGTTTTACCCTACACTCCACGCGACGGATCATCATTACAAGAATTATATACTAGACCACCAAGAATTCAAGTAGTCGCATTACCAAGCACTACTCCAAGTCCAAAAACATTAAAATCTGACCAAAAAACAGTGAAACCAAGTCACGCCTTGCCAGAAAAGCCAATAGACAATTTCCCTGATGAGCTGCAAGCTTTTCTAGATGCCCATGGCCTAGAGGGAAAGCCAGACAAAGATCATTTCCTGCTGCCTCTCGAAGGTTTCAAACCTCTACCTTCACCTCAAGTAATTGATGGCACAGTTCAATTACCAGAAAATATATTACTTACTTACGATCTGATATCATCACCTGGTAGTGATTCGAAAACCAAAAAAGGTGGAACATATTCCTTGTCTCCTAACAACTTCTTATATGAACCTCTCCGGCCAGAATTGCCGTTTGAATTAGACACCTCATCATCAGAATTGAAACAGGTTAGCCTTCCATATGACATGCCAACTAGGAAAACTAAATCGGTTTCTAAACCAAACTATGACCCCATAGACTACGACTCAGTGAAAGTGATACCATTGAATAAAGGCATCAATCCTATTAATGAACAAGTGAATACAAATAATGATCAAAGTAAAAGACAAGCTGAAGGGTCAACAACTACAGCAGCAGTAAATACTACTACTACCACTACAACTACTACCACCACAACTACCACTGAAGAACCAAAGGCTGCAAGCGATTCCTCAGTATCAGCTGACGACTCGGGAGCTTCTATAGCTGACCTAGAAGATTCCTTCGGAGGAGCTGCCCCTGCGATGCCAGGTGACTCAGAACTACCACCTCCAAGGAAAAATGGCTTCTACTGGATGCTCGATTGGAATAGTTTCTTAGAAGTCGGTGATGGTGACACTAAAGTAAATATTCGTTTTGAGCCAAAATTAGGAGATCCTCAAATGTTTTTACCTGTTACAGTCCCGTGAGTTAATTATTTGGGATAAATAATAAATAATATTGATGAGTTCTAGTCTTTTGGTTAGTGTTAGAGAAAGCCAAGTATTTTTGTAAAGTAATTATGAAATGGTGAGTTTTGGAACACTTAATGACCTAGAATGATTAGGAATATTGGGTGCATAACGAGTGAAACTTTGCATAACTGGAATATTGAGTTAATTATACTCGTTAATAAATTGAGTCTTATTATGTTACAACATTCCATAAGTGACCTGTGCTTCGATTATCCAAATAAGTGATGCAAACATGGACGCTTCAGTTGAAAACCAACTAAATATACTCTACAGAGCATTCACGGCACAATAATTTCAAATGCTTGTTTCGAACTCACCTTTAGAATGTTTCACGGTGAAATGAATCGACGGAATGTGGACAATTTGAATATGAATCGTAAAATGGAATGCGAAAGCCGACTAGTACGTTTTGTAGCAATATCAGCTCGGATATGGTTTTAGTTAAATTTTATTTTTTAAGGAGCCATTTTGTAGATTTTATTATTAAATTCATATTTAAATGCGAATCGGCTTTTACTTTCTTTATTTTTAATCTACTTTGATACATAGGCACCTATATTTATTACTTTAAATCATACATTTCGTCGGTCTCCGTGGCGCAGCGGTCAACACGCCTGACTGCGACGTGGAGGCCCCGGGTTCGATCCCCGGCCAGGTCATGATGGGAAACGATCTTTTCCTGATTGGCCTGGGTCTTGGATGTTTATCTATATATGTATCTATTATAAAATATAGTATCGTTGAGTTAGTATCCCATAACACAAGTCTCGAACTTACTTTGGGGCTAGCACAATCTGTGTGATTTGTCCGTATATATTTATTATTTATTTATTTAGTTTATGCTGTCAGTTTCTGAAACGATGACGACGATGCGGGCAAGTACTACTAATTACACGCCTAAATATAATTTATTTTTGTCTTAATTTATTTCTATAATTTTCGGAAAGACTATATATACATACCAATGCCACGACGAATTCTTTTGATGTTATCAAATGATATTGGAAGGGTTTTTTTCCTATTTATATTAATAATTTCGTCAAGGGGTGCGGTAGACTCGATCGAAACCTAACTTGAATAATAAAACATCATAAAAATAATGATTTCGTGTCGACAACACATACTTATCCGCAAAATTCGAATTGTCGAGTATTTTGTTAAATTCTAACAGTTCTGACAAATGAGGTGAATCAGAGTCGTCATATTGGCTACTGTAGAGAAACGTCACTGACCCCGTATTACATTCTGAGTAGTTAATAAAGGTTCCGTTTCATACTTGGCTTGTGGCTTGAAAAAAATCAGTATATATGCGTCACATTTCACCCGAGCGTGCCCGAGCGTTAATCTAGTTTTAATAGATTGACATCAGAAAACGAACTTTTCAAATCATAATAAACACATCACTAATACTAAGTTTATTGTGTGTAAGCAACATGGAAACAATGATATCGGAAATTTGAGATCAATTCTTAAAGTATTTATTTTTAATTGAAACCTTCCAATATCGTTTGATAGCATCAAAAGAAGTCGTACCCTTGGCAAGTACAGACGACAACTGGCTACCCGAAACTGTCAAATACTCCCAATCAAACTTGAGCCTCGAGAAAATGCGGGTGAAACCGTGGAGCGGCACTAGTATTGTGGATGAACCTATCTGAAACCTTCACCCTAATCTAGTAGCACACTTTCAATAACAATCCGAACTAATCCATTACTGCATTGGCTTGTATAATTCGTCTGCTCCACCATGTCAATACACAACGAATGTTGTCGAACTGTCAAAAAGAAAGGCATTGACATCAGTAGTATGTTACGCATGTACTGTGATACATGTCTAGGTTTTTCTACTTAAGCCACGGACACACTAAGGGACAAATGTCGTGCAACACGTGTCGTCAGCGACTTTGGGTGAAGTAGCACGACATTGCCGGACTTTGGTCGACATGTCTGGTAACATCGCGCGACACGGGTCGCTAGCTACGTCATATGAGGTAGCGCGACGTTGCCGGACTTCGCTCGACATGTCTGGTTACATCGCACGACACGTGTCGCTAACTAAATTTACTACTGCGATGCTAGGGACATAAGTCGCGCGATGTCACCAGATATGTCAGGCGAAGTTTCGCGAAGTCGCACAACTTCATCTGACGTCGCTGCGGACATAAGTTGCGCGTTGTCGCCATATTTGTCAGGCGAAATTGGCCGGCTTCGTTTGACATGTCGCCGATACTTGTCGTGGTATATTTGGCTTTAAAAGAACATCGTTGAACCTAATTAGTTAGCATTCGTTGTAACTACTGTGGACGATGATCTGACACGTATGGGTCGGGATATGGGGAATATGTTTAAATACTTAGGGGGTTGTGCCATAAAAAAGTTTTAATAACACTGATCTAACCTAATTACCTACTAAAGTCAAAATTACTGCTAGATCCTTAAACCCCAGTCGTATAATACTTAAAGAGCCTGAGAACGACTTACTAAATAAAGATAATGGTTTAGTACCTAAATTAGTTTTCGTAACGTCTACGTGTACAGTTTTCTACCAAAGTTTAATATCAGACTTTTATTAAGATAAATGAAACCTGCTTGTAAGCTAAACCTAAGCTTTGACCGTATTTTTTTTATGTTATAAACTAGTACTTAACCGAGATCGCGCCTGATGATTAACAGTGGCGCAGTCGTTGATGGTAAAGCGCGCTAGTTTAGTATGAGCTTATACACTTTATCCATGAAGTAATTTGACACTTAAACTGTAATCAAACGGGAAGACCGCCCTAGGCAAATTGTTCCAGTCCTTCGATGTACGCGGCATAAAAGACAAAGCGAAAGGCTTCGTCCGGATCACAGCGATGTCAACAATATAAGGGTGGACTCGCCGACGCCGACACGACGGATAAATCAGTAAAACATGCAGTAAGTAGGTTTTGTACCGGATTTTCTTCATAGGAAATGACCAATAGGAACCGTGCATCCAGATTCTGAAGTTTCATAAGTTTTTAGGCTGATTTCATTTAGGTATTTATACACTTCCAGCATGGACGACAGCAGGTCAAACTACCCGAAACTGTCGAACATTAACAATCAATCTTGAGCGTTAATGCTTTAAAGATAAAATTGAAAATCTAATAAAGAAATTTGACAGATTACGAGTAGTAGCGTGGTAGCTTGAAGTGCTGTTGTCTGTACAAAAACGCTAGACTTAGTGCTATAGGCTTTCTGCCAGTGAACCTTAGGGTGATGAAAAAAAAGCAGCTGTAGCTATATTCAAGCATTATCTTTTTTTCAAATTGATGTTATTTCAAGTTTAAAAAAATATGAACACAGATATCTAGAACATATTACTCTCCAATAAGAGCCAAGTACAATAAGAGCCTAAAGACACACGTAACCGTTATCTACAACTAGCGTATTGTAAAGACATAAATTAAAAGTTTGTAGCCTATAAGACATCTTAGTAGATAATACGCTTATGAACTATAGAAAGTACGATAACTGCAGGCAGAGTATTATTTTATTGCTATTACGATAAAATCTGGACGTCCAACGACGCCTTCTGTTATTTACTGATTGACTTGTGTTTTCGTTTAGATTCCCTCGATATATAGACTGTCAAAAAGGCGTACGTTAGGTATATTGAAACTGAAATACGGAGAGAAACCGTGAGCAAGCACTCTGAAATAATGAAAAGGTTGGACTGACAGGGGGCTGGTGTGCTGGAGTCGATAGAGGCCTCCATCAGATGTTCACTTAGCGCTATAAACTTGCTGATAAGCTCACCGGCCGGTGGCGGTTTGGATTTCGGTTACTTGATGTTGTTCAAACCAGGTTATTGAGAGAGAACCACGTTGTATTGATTGGTGAACGGAAAAAAAATTCTTGCGTTTTTTGTCCGTTCTCCATTCCTTAATGCTGATTGGATGCTTCGCCAGGCAATGAGGCTGTAGGGGAAAAATGCGGGAATATTTGAATATGCTTGCTTATGGATGTATTTAATTGTCATGTGCATTAACAACCTGTCTTCGTAGAAATGTGGACAAAGCAAAATAGTGCAAGGCATTTTGTATATTTAGGGAAACTACGAGATGAGTAAAACATGCATAACTTTGTATTAGTAACTCATTCATATATATATTCCTTTTTTTATATTGATATTCCTTTTTTTTGGTATGACATGACATTTATTTTTTCATAAGGTATTCTTTTTTTAAAAATTAAGTATTGTATTCCATTTTTGAGTCGATGAACTGCCAATGTTATGCCTAAGCCGTTATTGTCACATGCATTTGGCCTTAAATAAAATAGTTTAAGTTATAGTAAATGTTTGTGATGTGGCAGTAATGTTTAAATAAATAAGTAAATAAACATATCTCAACAATAACATCAGCAGCATAACAAAAAAATTAACCCTAATTAAAATAAATTAACGCTAACCTAGCAAATTAAATGCGCAAATAGGATCTAAATTATCAAGTCTACTTCACAAATGCGTCCCACAAAATTGAGCAAATAATTATCAAACATTAGGCCCCATTATGAACAAATGAGACACGTTGCATCACGAATGTTAACGAGGCGACGTAGAAAGTGTTTCGTGTTAGAACGTCACACATCGCTGACATGTCTTCCAGGGATGTTCACTCTTAAACGCATGATTCACAAGATACGATATGAAGAAAAATTCGATGGAATTGTTTTTTTTTTTTAATGTTGTATGCAATGTTATTTTTTCTTTTTGCTAAACCTAAATATAGTTTGTTCAGAATAGGCAACTGATTCGGAATCAAATAATTTTCATACCATGTTATATTTTGTCCCAAATATATTTAAAAAAGTTGCAGTTTGGTTATCGAGCGCACATTACAGTTCAAAGCGGAGCATAGTGTCATAGGGCCCCTTTTTTGTTGGGATGAGAAATCATTAAATGACTTCTCTCGCTCTGGGCGGAGCGGAAGGGCTTGTCAGAATTTTA
Organism: Sesamia inferens; assembly: GCA_037179545.1. Taxonomy (NCBI): domain Eukaryota; kingdom Metazoa; phylum Arthropoda; class Insecta; order Lepidoptera; family Noctuidae; genus Sesamia; species Sesamia inferens. Next base: position 6,544,320 of record CM073929.1, on the reverse strand, counting down.
CTGACTAAACCCACCCGTGTTTCTTCACTTGCCTGTGCGACGGCCAGGGCCACGGTTTCTTGTTTAACCAACCCGCAACCCTGACCCAGGAGGCGTCGGTCTTCGTGGACCCCGTCACGATGTGTTGACATCTCTTTGAGGCGCGTGTGAATCACGACGCGCCATGGACTTGGGCCTAGTCCTTACCGGGTGGCGAGCTGCCCACTGCTCACCGCCTGCAGGCCCGCGCCTACGGTGGCTGGGAGTCCGGTGTCATCTCCCGACCAGGGCATCTCCTGCGGCAGTTAGTGGCGTGAGAGCGCTGGGATCCCCGCTGCCTCACGCGCTGAGAGTTCTGAGTTTAACCTGCAGGGGCAGCTTGCGTGTTCTGAGTTTAAACTGTATGGGCAGTTTGCGAGTTCTGAGTTTAAATAGTATGAAGTTTGCAATCAATATACTATTTTAGGAACTATTGTTGTATCGCCACACGGCTTTTGCAACTTTACAGTCTACATGTGTACTTTTATTAATTTTTAATACTTTAATGTTCAGAAAATATGGAACAAAATCAAATAAAACCGAAGTGAAATATTTTACTCTCACACCTTTTGAGCTTACTGTGCGAACGTGTTGATTCCCTAAGTCGACGTGGCACGCGAACACACTTTAGAATCTTGATGGCATGCAATTAAAATTTCACTGCCACTGCAGAATAAGACACGGATGTTTAATATTCATGCTAGTGTATGGTATGTGGTATAATAACCTACTTGGCCTTTTACGGACTCCGAAAAGCATTTATTTATATTTATTTATTTTTTAAACGTTGCCCCACACTAGGGATTACTTCTGTATCGTGAGTGCGTTTACAAACATTTAATATCACATACACAAACAACTAGACCGGGAACTACCTGTAGGCCATATAAATATTAGTTCCGTGCGGCGATCGAACCCGCGACTGGCTGCGCAGTATTCGATCACTCAACCACTGCACCAACCATGTCGTCGCATTATCAAAAAACTATTTGTGGCAACTATTGTAAAAATTAATATTTATTTATTTGGCTCAGGCAATAAAGGCCCATAATAAAATATGATAATACTATACTTTTTTCTTAATAATTATAAACTAGCGCTTGACCGCAATCCCGCCTGATGGTAAGCAGTGATGCGATCGTTGATGGTAAAGCGCGCTAGTTTATTAAGAGCCTATTTACTCTAGTCCTGAAGGCACTTAAATTGTAGTCAGCCGGAAACACCGCCACTGGCAAATCGTTCAGTCTTCGATGTATGCGGTATAAAAGACGGGGCGAAACACTTCGTTCGGATCGTTGTAGTGTCAACAACGTAAGGGCGGATACTCGCCGTACGACGGGTCGTCTGATGATGGAATGTAGATGTGGGAATTAAATCATGCAATTCCCTTGCACACTCTCCAAAATACATCCTCATCAGATTGATGGAATTAATTTGACACATGCAAAATGTTAGTCGTTAAACAAAACTTTGTGTGAACGAGGTAAGGGAACCAGGTGTTTACTCTGCAGTAGTGTCAGGAATAAGGCTATTTGAAAATGAAATCAGCGTTGCTTATGGTATATAAAGGCTGTATCTGACATCGACGCACAAACGAGTACCAGTACGTGATTCTGAACCCCCCAGTGGTGGAATTTTGCATCAGCTTTCTCCCGATTTTTAAAAAAAATGTGCCGTTTTGTTTTCATTTTAGACTGTTCATAATTTCTATACTATTATAACCTAATAAGATTTTAAAGTAAAAAATAATTCATTCATTAATTACACAAAAAATCTGCACAATACTACAAAAACTATCCTATCAGCTGATTTGATAGAGTTCGCATCAGGGGTCACGTCATACCTACAAACCCGCACGGCGGCACACTTGCAACGTTCAAAGGCCGAGCCGACCCTTTTTTTTGAACACTGTTATTTCTGTAACCGTTCATTAACGACATAAAAGACTATCATAATTTTATTAATGGCATGCGGTCTAACCTTTTCGCGAAGTTTGCGTTACGATGTCAGATACAGACTGTATACCGTTAACCATGATGCACTGTAAGTCAAGCAGGCAAACAACCTGAATGTGATTTTCAAAATAAGCCTTGAAGCTATGCGTAGTTACTCGATTCTCTTAAGAGGTAAAATGATCTAGCATTATCCTTATTAATATTATAAATCGGAAAGTAAGTTTGTATGTTCCGCTTTCACGCCGTAACTACTGAACCGATTGCTTTGAAATTTTGCAGACGTAAAGTTAGAAGTCCGGATTAAATAATAGGGTACTTTTTACCCCGGAAAAATTGATATTCCCGAGAGAGTTCTAAAAAGCGCGATATAACCGAATTCCACGAGGGCGAAGCCGCGGTCGGAAGGCTATTTTGGTATAAATTAATCTATATATTTCCTGTTAGACAGTGTAATATAAAGCAAAAGGTTTCATTGTAACTTCTGAAATTGTAAACGTAGCCAAAATGTATTTTATTTTTATTAGGTATATAATTTTAAAACTCATCCCAAAGAGTTTTTTTTTTTAAATTAGCCGGTCACTTTTTAATTCTCATGTTTTTTTATTACTCTTGTATCGTGGATACATTTACAAATATTTAAACTCACATAGCGCAAAAACTACCTGCAGGCCATACAAATATTACGCGATGCGACACGCATCGTAGCAATCGCTCGCTCAGCCCCTGCACCAACCATGTAATCAAATTCAACCATATCGTCAGATGCTTCGGGATTCTTTTTCTGGGCTCTAATATTTCACTAGAAATTCTCTTTAATATCAACGCTGATCCTTTATAGTAACAACAACAACAGACGCGACAAATATTTTATTTATGCAATTTCACGTAAAGCTCTTCATCCAGACAGGCTTTATGGCACTTGTCGCTAATTGCAGCCAAGCCAGTGGCCTACAATCCTCATAGTAACCTATTTTCCTCCTTGTTGACTTTGCAGGGGAGCAAATGGAAGGTAGGTACATTATTTTATAACCTCTGAGAAGAAGTTTACTGTTGCTAAGTCGCTCTGTTGATCAGGATGCTTGGTTTGTTTATAATATTATATAAATTATGACAGATTCTGCTGAAATATACTAATGAAATGTACCTCCAGTACATTCACATTTGAGGGAAAGCCTGTTATTATCAAACAGGAACAAATTCTCACGGAGTATGAGATAGTACTGAAATATTCCTGTAATATTTTGCTTGATCTGCAAATCAAACCCTGGACCTCACACTAAGCAGTTGCACCGACAACAAGAAGGTACGTTTATGTGGATTCGTTTCTCAGGGCGGGTACGGTCGAATTAAGTTCTTCAATTAGGAATATAGGGTTTGATTTTGTGTGATGAATGGAAACACATAACATACAATCAGCCTATAATGTTCCCACTGTTGGGATTCTCCCAACAGTGGGAAGTTCCCAACTTGGGAAGTTGACCTCCTCTCAGTGAGAGGGAATAGTGACGCCACCACGCTGACCCAGTGCAGGTTGGTAGAAGTCATATGTCTTAGAGAAAAATTTTTTTTGGCTCTTCACAATATTTTCCTTCACCGTTTTGAGAGCAAGGGTGACGATATAATTTAAGTACACAAATTAAAGCTTCTGATGGGGCGAACCCCGTTATACGAGTAGTACAATGGGTCCTGGGTCCTGATTCACAAAATCCTGCTCTTGTTGATATTTTATCTAACTGAGCAATCTTTAAAAGCCGTTCGGAGATGCGATTTAGCCTTAAAAGGATTGTGGATTTAAACTTTATTTGAAACTTCGCTCTTAAAACATTGAGCAGAATTGGTTCAATCATAAGAAGAAGTGATTTAGTTTGGGCATAAAATATTACTCCGAGCTATATCATAGATAGCATTTTTAAAACTAGGGCCATGAACTAAACATATTAGATGCTTGAAGCTTAGTCATTTTAAAGAAACGAACGGAAATTGGTAATTAAATACAAACACAGAAAGTAACATCGTTAAGTAATGGACCAAGTAATGCAAAAGTAATTAAGAAATTAGAAGCAAACGGCTATAAATGTGCCCAAAACCCCACCGAAAGCCCATTTTAAATGTAAACGTAGAGTTTAGTCGATCATTACTTACAATTATTAATCATAATATTTTTCTCTTTCTACGAACATAGGAGTGCAGTACCTTAAAAGTGATCTAAGAGCCAAAATTTTTGAAACGACAATTACTTTACGATATTTTGGTCTACTTTTCAACTTTGGAAACACAAGTAAGGTGATTGAGGATTGGTGGCAATTTAAGGAGGTATGAATATTCATCTCGTTTGCGAAAATAAGATCTAATATATCTTACTCCTCTGTATTTGACATTGTAATAATCATCTGAATCTACTGAGCGCGTTACTGTTTCAGCCGTGTACAATAAGTGTGTTGTATTCAAAACAAAAACAATAACCTATCTTCTGTCAAAGAGTCCCCAAATTGTATACCAATAGTATTTGATCCTGCATTCGCAGATTTTAAGCCAGCTGCTATAATTGTTTCCTTTTTTTTTGTTACAGAAAATGAAACTTTTTTGGTGCTACCTATTTGCAGCCCTGGTGGCAGTCTTCGGTGTGCCACTGGACGTAGAGAAGACTGTCAAACAATCTTCAGAATCCAAGAAATCCATAGAAGACAAGATAGAAAAAATAACAATGCCTGATAGTACAATTGGAAAGAAAATTAATTCTCAAGAACCTAACGTTCCAACTGTTGGTGGTACCACAGATATAAGAGTGGCGTCGTCAGCCCCTAAGATTATTGACATGTCTACAAGAAGAGGGGAACCTAAATTGATGGTTGTTTTACCCTACACCCCACGCGATAGATCCTCGTTACAAGAATTGTTATCGAGACCACGCCGAACTCCAATCATCGACTTACGTAGCACTACTCCAAGTAATAAAAATACAAAATCTGACCAAAAAATAGTGAAACGTTACGCCTTGCTAGAAAAGCTAATAGATAATTTATCTGACAAGCTGCTTGCTTTTCTGGATGAAATAAATCAGGTTAACCTTTCATATGATAAGCCAACTATGGAAACTAAATCATTTTCTAAACCAAATTATGACCCCATAGACTACGACTCTGTGAGAGTAATTCCATTCAATAAAGGCATCAATCCTATCAATGAACAAGTATATACAAATAATGATCAAAGTAAAAGAAAATATGAAGCCTTAACAACATCAGCGCCAAAAACTACTACTATTAAAACTACCACTGAAGAACCAAAGACTAATGCTGCAAGCGATACTTCAGTATCAGCTGATGACACAGGAGCTTCTATAGCTGACCTAGAAGATTCCTTCGGAGGACCTGCTCCTGCAGTGCCAGATGACTCAGCACTACCACCTCCAAGGAGAAATGGTTTCTACTGGATGCTCGACTGGAATAGTTTCTTAGAAGTCGGTGATGGTGACACTAAAGTAAATATTCGTTTTGAGCCAAAATTAGGAGATCCTCAAATGTTTTTACCTGTCACAGTCCCGTGAGTATATTATTTGGGATGAATAATAATATTTATGAGATCTAGTCTTTTGGTGAGTGTTAGAGAAAGCCAAGTGCTTTTGTAAAGCAGTTGTGAAACGATGTGGTAATATTAAATGAGTTTAGGAACACTTAATGGCTATTACTTAGAATGATTAGGAATATTAAGTGAAACTTTGCACTACTCGACCATTTAGCTGATTATACCTTTTAATAAATTGAGTCTCATTATGTTACAACATTCCATTAGAGACCTGTGCTTCGATTTTTTATTATAAAATGTAATGAACCTACTAGAGTATTTACGGCACAATAATTTCCAACGCTTGTTTCGAACTTACCTTTGAAATGGTTCACGGTGAAATAAATCGATAGAATGTGGACAATCTAAATATGAATCGTAAAATGGAAATTGACAGTGGACTAGGACGTTTTGGTGACATTATTGACTTGGGTATGGTTTTAATTAAATTTTATTTTGTAATTTATAATTTTTAAAAATAAATACATATTTTTACGGTAGTTGGTTTCTTTCTTTTTGTTAGACTTTTTTTGTAATTAATATAAACTAGTGCTTGACCGCAATCCCGCCTGATGGTAAGCAGTGATGTAATCGTTGATGATAAAGCACGCTAGTTTATTAACAGCCTCTCTACTAAAAAAAACTGAGTGAATAGGGAAGAAAACGGCAGTTAAGCGAGTTGATGCAATGTTGAACCCAACAACACGACCAACGATGCTGCGCCAGAGGGAAATTGATCTGAGGACCCTCCACCTACACCTCCACTAACTTTTAAATTATGACTGAACAATAAGCTAGTCGAGCTTGTTGTCCAGTTATATATAATAAATATAAGCTAATAAATAAAACGCAATTTTCGAATAAAAGGTCTAGCTGAGGTGATTCATATAAACTTATTTTTTTATTTTTGTCCAAATATTGAAATGAAATGAAATGAATTCGTTTATTAAAAAGCATTATCACCGATCTCTTTTACACGTCAAATTTTTTTTTAAACTATGTGGAGCCGGCATTTCCTTACTGACTACCTCTGAGAAGAAATAGCCGAAACAAACTCAGGAATCATCGTCTTTTCTCAAGTCCAGACAATAAAAATGAAAACGTTTACAATCAACAAATTTACGTGACTTAAAAAAAAAGAGTTTAAAATGTCATAATTATGCATATGGCTTAATAACAATGCTTAGCAGAGCGAGCAGCTCAGTTCCAAGCTTTATTGTCTTCTAATTAAGGGCCTTAGTCTCATTTAGTAGCGTAAAATGGTCACTTTAGGAAGCTAATTTCTAATTAACGGCTTGGTTTTGAGATTTGAAAAAAATATATCTTGTCTATTGATTCATGTACAACATTTACTAAAGATGATTTTTTTCGTAGGATTTTGCCTTTTGCCTTAAAAAAATAATTACCAAAACGCTATTTTTGGCTAATATTCGTTATTACTTCTAAACGACATTGATGTGTGGAAATATTTTTACACTGAAAAATTCGCGGTTAGAAGTACTACAGATATGCAAGAGCGTATTTAAATCCATCAACATTTGCCAAGAAAATATCCTTATTTTGAAACATAGGTTTAGAGGTGCTCTGCGCGGGCGCGGGCGGCAGTCGTGCGTTAGCATTCAGACGGGAGGGTTGTGTCGCTTGCTGCTCTGCTCCGGCTATCGCCGACTACGCGTGGTTGTCTGTGTGAGTGCAAATATTTACGAGCGAATCGTGTCAGTGTACGTTCATAGATTAGCTCGCAAATGAGAATTGAAGATGCGTCTGGTGGCGTAAGTATCTATCTACCTATACTCTTGTATTTATACCTACATATTACTGTATTTTTCTTTATAATTACTATTAGCTTTTGTAACCATTTTTCTTTTACAATTGAAGTTAAACAATTACGAATTGTTCCAGGAAATCTAGAAAGAAATCTTTAGACTAGAAAGGCAATAATCCGACTAACTACATCCGCTGATAATATAGAAGACTCTATTCAGGTAAGTAAACACTCGCACTTTGATTATAATTTATAGGTTTGTAAGGAGATTTAAAAATAAAAATCTTATTAGAAATTTACGTAACTTGAAAATGTGATTTTTTGTTTATGGTGATATAAACCAAAAATTAGGACTCAATTAAAGGTTTTGGTGTAAAAACAGTTTTACAAAAAGTTTTGAGTTGATAGGACTTTTAGTTTTTGCGATATTAGCAAAAATGTGTAATAAAAACTCTTACTTGGATTATTTTAAATGATTCTTCCTGTAAATATTTTATTTCTATATGTAATTGTTTAAAGTAGCCGAAGCCGATGGACGCGGGCTGGCGGGCTTGGAATGTCACAGTTATCAGTAAATTTTTTTGACGTCCTCCGTGACGCAGCCGTCAACACGCCTGCCTGCGACGTGGAGGCCGCGGGTTCGATTCCCGGCCAGGTCATGATGGAAAACGATCTTTTCCTGATTGGCCTGGGTCTTGGATGTTTATCTATACATGTATCTATTATAAATATAGTATCGTTGAGTTAGTATCCCATAACACAAGTCTCGAACTTACTTTGGAGCTAGCTCAATCTGTGTGATTTGTCCGTATATATACAGTATGTTAAGAAAACCCTGTCCGACCCGTAAGGATAATAAAGGTTAAGGAAACACATGACCAAATATGATATAAAATTTTACGTAATCATCATAGTACCAATACAAATGAATTTTGAAATAACTTCCCCGAAATTTGGTAATTTTTAAAAAAGTGACAACATCGGTATTATTATGAGCGAATAGCGACAGCGATGCGACCACGTGCCGCGTGCCCTGCCGCCCGCCGCCCGCGGAAGGGTGCTTAACGCATATTTATTAAGTTACCTATTTTTGCGAAATAATATTTATTTTTTTAGAGGGATTTTTTTTAAGTTAGCCTGGTTTTGTATGCATTAGTAGAATCAGTTATCGATACCAGAAAAGAAGAGAAAGAAACCAATCGACAGAACTTAAAAGTTTAATTTGCTTTTTAGGTCGAACACTAACGCAGTTGATTCTAGGTCAGACATCCATACAGAATGTCGTCAAGAAAATGATAATATTATATATCTCTATGTGCACAAAAAAACGACGCAAGTTCCATCATCATCATTCAGGTAAAATTATGCCTGCATGTCCTACAACCTATATTTTTAGTTTACAAATATATCATATACCTGTAAAATTTTTTTTTTGTTAATTCTTAATTAATTTTTCTTGATAAATTCTTAATTCCTTGACAAAAATCTCTAACAGTGTGGGTTAATTAAAATGTATGTTATATCTTTTTTTAGCTCAAAATATCACCAAAACCTCAACAAATCTCAAGCTTGTTTCATCGAAGGGCGACGCATAATTAATATTGCTTACTTTTATTCAGAACTAAAGAAAATTGCCAAGCACGGAGAATTATAGACTGTGGTTTAGGATCTGTGGATATGTGATATGTTGGAGAATGACAAGTGGGACTACATTCCCTATTTATTTTTAAATGCCGTATGTGTATGGAAACATTTTGCACATCCTACAGAAATCAATATCAGCTGTGCAGTCGTAGGAACAATAGAAATAGACTGTGGCCATTCTCAACTGCAAGAAATTTCTGCAGCTTTAGGTATGCCTATAATCTCGCATGTTATTTATTGGATCGAAGAATTAAAATTTACAGATTTTAAAATATCTCGTGTTTTATTTGAAACCTCATTACGACGAAGTACATTCAATCCGACGTCACTGACACAGTATAAATAGGGTACTATCTCTTTATGGAAAACGGCCGAAACTACGCGCTTTGTAATCTCAAGGCATCTATATAAAGCACGGTTAGCGCAGCGGTTAAGCTATTGACTGCTGCGCTGCTTGTCGCGGGTTCAATTCCCGCGCGGAACAAATATTCAGAACATGTCCTACAAGTAGTTGTTCCGGGTCTGGCTGTTTGTGTCTGTGAATTTATATGTTTAAAAATGCACCCACGATAAAAGTAATTTCTAGTGAGGTTCAACGTTTTATTTTTTTTTTTTAAATATCACAAAGTGCCTAGTGCGCGTTTGGTTTACGTTAACGCGATGAACTCGTTTATGTTATTCGCATTAGTAATTAATTCAAGGACACTTCAAAGACATGATACTCATATACTGAAAAGTAGTGAAAAAAAAATTCAAATATGTTGAATCGGTAGATATTACCATCTACCATTATTTTTTATGTTAATGTTATGATATATTATAATGTGTGGGTACTTGTTTTACAAATGTCTGTCAGTCTGCGATCGGCCATTAAACTGTGTAACGAGCACTCCTTGATTTTATTTAAACATTGATCAAGAATACTAAAAATATATTATAGTACGATATTACCATTTAATAATGCAAAATATACATTTATCGTCTTGCATCCATACCCCCGTCTGAAATCGTAGGCACAAATCGCGACCTACACGCGGCTTGTCTGCATCTCTGGATATTCTTTGATTGTCGTTTTAGTTTAGCGCGCCACCGCGCGCATTTTACGAATTCGGGAGTACGGCGTTTAGCTCCGCCCACATGCACAAGGTCATTGAGGCTACTATACCCGTTAATCAGTGATTTTATAATACCCCTTTTTGCTAAGTTTGACCTTTATATACCTTTTAAATCGTTTAATGTCCATGGGAAATTTGTTGTAAAAGTGTATACATCGACCCATGAACGAGTTGCCTACTCGGTGGAGACGAGTGTGATGTACATCAAGATTGTGTCTGTTCCTGGTATTTATATTATGAACATTGCGTACTTTCCTAAAATTAGATATATTTTTATCTACATACATAAGATTTTCAAATATATGTTGTGAAGCTACAGTTAGAATGAAGATTCTCTTTGAATTTTTCTCTAAGTGAATCTCTAGGACCAAGGTTGTAAATGGCTCGAACTGTCCTTTTCTGTAAAACAAAGTTGGTATTGATGTTCGCACAAGTTCCCCAGAGAAGAATTCCATAATTCATAAAAATATGAAAATAACTAAAATAAACAATTCTGACTGTATCCACATCAGTTATCTGTCTAATTTTCTTAACAGCAAAGACGGCAGAACTGAGTCTACCCGACAGCTTCTCAATGTGAAGGCCCCCATTGTAACTTGGTGTCAACAGTTAATCCAAGAAAAACTGTCGACTCGACAGGGATCTCTCTACTCTACTACATTCAGTTGAACATTGGTTAAGTACCAATGTTCAACTGCCTGACATTTGGCGTAGAAAATTTAATGACTTTAGTTTTTTTTTCATTTAAAAGAAGGTTATTTACATTATACCAATGGACAACTTTAGAAAGTACATTGTTAAATATTCATTGTCTGAAAAGGTTGACAAAATATTTTTAATAAATAAAACTGATGTTATACTCGTATGTCAAGCTTTCATTTGGTCACACTTTGAGCGAGTGTTTCATCTAAATTGTGTAGTTGAGAGAACGTTTTGGGTCTTGTTGTATATATCCAATCATGTTATGAATAAGTAAAATACGTTGGCAAATTTCTGAAAACGTAAATTTGCTTAGATACGATTTTGTTTCTGGGAATTTAATGTCCTATAGTTCCTCCAAAATTGTTGCATTAGGCACGCTTAGGCGCCTTAAGCGCCTTAAGCACCCTATGCTTGAAAGGCGCAACAAGTTACTAAACGAAACGTTTAGGTGCGTTCCCACGCACTTTGTAGTTTCTTTATTGACTGGACTAGTAATTAATTGGTTATTTAATTTGATAGCATAAAAAGTTATATAATTGTGTTATTAGGAATAAAGTTACAGCCACCAAAGTAGACAAGTGATCAGGGTCGTTAGATATAGTTGAAGTTAAGAAAAAAACTGATGGATGTTTTAGAATACAATCTTTAAAACTACGCAACGAATTTGGATGAATTTTTTTAATAGATACAGTTATTAAAGAGGAAGGTATACCTTGGAGAAATACTATTATTTTTTAGTTTTATAATGTGATGTCTTAAATAATTACATTTTTTTCCACGTTAGCAGTGAAACGCAGGTTGAATCCTACGAACTATTTTGTCATTTACTTCTTATAACAAATATTGGTTAATTTTTGAAGCAATTTTAATCAATACAGCAGTAATCCTTATCCAATTTAATTCCTTAAATAAATTGTTGATTTAATATAGATCTATATCGCCTTTTACAACATACGATTTCAGTGAATATTTTCGAAGATATTATAGATTTAAAAATTGCAGGGCGTCGCGTTTGCGGTGCTACCCACTGGCCAGGGCGACGGGAGCGGTGGCAGGCCGCTATGTTTTTTATACAACGTTCACAATATTTTTTCTGTAGTGTATTTAGAATTAAAATTTTATACGGAAACCATTATTTATATTTAAAATAATAACTCATCTCGAAAATTGAATGCTGTGCACCTCTGCTTCTATGAACCGCTTTTGTCCAAAGGTAACGCGAATGTTGTATAACACTACTGAATAGTTTGAAGCTGTAGCGTAAATTGAACTCTACAGTGTAGGAAACAAAGTTATTTTTTCATAAACTCATGTTCGTTTATATGTTAGGTGAATATGTCGAACATTCAGATGTCCACACTCTCCTCCGTTCAAATTACGTTGAATGGAAAGTATGTTGCGAACCGAGCATAGGCATATCAATGTCACAGTATCACTTCACTATCCAAATAATTTCGTTGCAGCACATCGATGATTAATGCGAAACTGAGCCAGATTATTTGCGGCAATGAAGAGGACACTACAAACGGCTTTAAAGGTTTTGTAGATGTAATTGACACTGAAAACGTTAAAGAACAACATCGTGTAGGAACTGGCATGTCGGTACCAATCCGTAATAGGCTCACGTGGTGAATTAGGGTCCACTTTCTCTCACCGAGACGAGGCGACGTTCCAGAAGTTGGAATACAAAATTCTGATTCTGTACGGATACCGCAGTGGTTTGGCTGTTGACTGCTACTCTGCTTGTCGCGGGTTCGATTCTCGCGTGTGACAAACATTTGTATAGGTACATAAACAGCAAGACTCGGAACAACTACTTCTAGGTCGATTCAGTTGCTTAATGTGAACAAACTATTTACAGGTTTTGTATAAAGAAAAAATACACAGTCTACCCATTTGTCCCCACCTGCCTCATCTTTTCTGAACCATGTTGGTTTGGCTTCAATGGAATACCAGCTTTTAACATGGAGCGATTACCTATCTAACCACACCGCAGTTACTAGGAAATACGATATCCCTTGCTTAGACGAATTTTCGGACAATAAAGTACTCGTATGTGAGCACAACGTACTTGCTGTAAAGCCTCTATTTGTTGGGTTAGTCTTTTTTACTGACTTGATTGTGCTCTGGATGTTGAGAGTATGTCATGCTGACTGAAATGTTGGTGGCGGTGGTGGTGGCGTGTGTGTTGGGTCATTAGGTTCCCTTCAATATGGTTGACCTGAATGACGCTGATCCATACGTCATGTTCGTGAACGGACGCCGTCAGAGGGGACTGGTCATCTCTTAGCTGCCACGGCGTATTTTAATTTCTGAATTGTTGTTTTATTTTTTGTGTGTGTTTTCCACAATGGAGGCTCTTAGCATACAATATATTTTGGATCGTTCTCACACGGTTGATTTCAACATGAATGATGTAATCAAATATTTGTAGCAATAGCTTGATAATTGAAAAGAGTGTCCATGGAGATTCTTGCCCAATCTTCTCCATAGGTACCTACTCTTTGGAATGGGCCACTAGCTTTACCTTACTGACTGACCGACCTTCTGACAATTCAAAAGTGCCTGTAAATGGTTAATTTGAAATAAATGCTTTGATTTTTTATTTTGAACCCATAATGATTATCAAAGACCTACAAATAACAGCCGGAACATACAGCATAACCTGTTTTAGGAGGCACAGAAGGGTCTCGGTACCTATATAAAGATCGATTGATTGATTGCTGTAATTCTTTAACCACTAGTCCATCTGTTAATTTCTCGGTGGTAGGGCATAACATCAGCTGCCTCCAGTAATTACCACCCCAAAAAAGAAACAAACAAACATAGTCTTGCCGCCAAGCGATTCCTCGTGTTCCGGCATGATGTCTGGTGAAGCCGTACAGAGGATGGGTCTGAGCAGTTGTGTTGTGATGTGTGCCGGGTACGATGCGTCAAATGTTGTTGTGTCGGGGATTTGGTTGTAGAGAGTCTCCAGATCACTCTTCTTCTGATGCAGCATCGTTGGTAGGGTTGTTTTGTTTAACATTACATCACCTCGCTAAACTGCCGTCTTTCTTCCTATTCACTCAGTTTTTTGAGTGAATAAGCTCTTAATAAACTAGCGCGCTATACCATCACCGATTTCATCACTGTTTACCATCAGGCGGGATTGCAGTCAAGTACTAGTTTATAATCCTTACTAATATTATAAATTGGAAAATGAGTTTGTTTGTTTGTTCCGCTTTCACGCCGTAACTACTGAACCGATTACTTTGAAATTTTGTAGACGTGAAGTTAGAAATTCGCATTAAATTTGATATTTTCGAGGGAAATCTAAAAAGTGTGATATAACTGAACTCCACGCGGGCGAAGCCGCGTTCGTAAAGCTAGTTATGAATAAAAAACACAATCCTAAACCATTATTAGGCACATTTTGTGCATACATGAAACCTGTTATTCCAACCCTTGAGTTTTCACAATCCGCGTTGTCAGCCAAACAAAATTATGAACATTTGGCATAATTCGCAGCTGTTCCCACGAACTCGCTTACATGTTATTTCAAAGTGTATTCCACGCCTACGACTACGCTCACATGTCCTAGGACAGTGAAGCTACTACTAGAACTCACACTGTCCTAGACCAATTTTGCTGTAAATATTCTATTTTGTTGTATTATAAATAGTTGGAAAAGCATTGCAGGTAGTTGGAAAGGATTGGCAGTTGGAGGCAGAAGAACTTCGTCGGCGCATTTGATTTAAATTGCCGTTAAAACCTTCTGCTGTAAAAAAATACGTTTCTTAACAGAGGAAAAATAAAACGGAGAAGGTTTTCAAGTCGACACATAACTATTTATTGTCATAATGGTAGACAGGAAGAAATAAGAAAAAAAGAAATACAAATGTGTTTAGTTAGCACAGATTAAAAATGCAGAATACACCAGATGTATAAGTAAGTTAAAAACAAGTAATTAGTGTAAAACGGGTTGCTATCCCCGCATTTCCGTTCCATAATCGAACAACCCATCGTACGGCGACCACCTTTATATTGTAAACACCACTACGATTCAGACAAAGCGTTTCGTCTTCTATACCGCGTAGGTATATCGAGGGACTGGAACAATTTGCCTGCAGCGGTTTTCCGTCTGACAACAATTTAAGTGTCTTCAAGGCTAGAGTAAATAGGCTTAAACTGAGTGTATGACCTACATGTATGAAATTATTCCGTGTCTGGCTGTTTGTGTATAAGAGTTTATGTTTGTAAAAGTACTCACGATACAGGAGAAATTCCTGGTGCAAGGTTTTTTTTTTTTAATAAAAAAATAACTACCGCGCTTGACAGTATGCATCACGGCTGCGTCAAAAACGGCCTAGTTCAATAAAAACATTAGATCATGAGTACCTGGCTCGTTATTTTAAAGGGACCTTGTGTGTTTAAAAGTTGTAATTTGACGATACGTTTACCATTCTATAACTAAAGCCAGAATCGACAATCCTGCCAATTGGGTGACATTCAGTACATGAATCTTGGAATATCACCAGAATTGTAACTGTAAAGGGTGTCTCTGACATCGACGCACAAACGAATACCATGGATCATACATGATTCTGAACCCCCCACAGGTGGAATTTTTCGTCGGTTTGTTCCTGATTAAAAAAAAATATGCAGTTTTTTTTCACTTTAAACCGTTCATAATTGCTATACTTTTATAAACCAATAAGATTTTAAAGTAAACATTAATTAATTCGCTAATTACACAAAAAAGCGCAATGAAAACAAAACTCGAAAAACTATCTTATCCGCTGATTTTATAAAGTTCATATCAGGGATCAACGTCATACCTACAAACCCGCACGGCGGCACGCTTGCAACGTTCAAAGGCCGAACCGACACATTTTTTTAAACACTGTTATTTCTGTAACCGGTTATTAACGATATAAATGACTATCATAATTTTATTAGTGGCATGCGGTGTAGCCTTCTCGCGAAGTTTGCGTTACGATTTCAGATACACAGTGTATATGATACTTCAGATTGGCCAAAGTCGTGAAAGGCACGTGCAAGAACAACCGAACCATACAATAATTCTCGGCATTGTGGTTGACCAATATCCCGAGTATTCTCTAATGATTTGCCACAATACAAAATCGTTCACCATATCGATCGTTGAATTTGTCCCTACACCTTTCTGTGGGTCTCGTACCGTAAGTATGTATATTCCCTTTTCCCACTTTATTTCTTTCCCTACTTTTTGCAAAAAACCATCTTTGTCGTCGAATTTTGTATGTCTGAAATGCTGCTTTTATGTACATTAGATGTACCCTTTTTTTAATGGGAAATCATTAAATTAGCTCTTCCGCTCTGGGCGGTGCTGAAAGGTGTGTCAGAGTTTTACTGTCTAAAACCTACTTTTCTACTTTACTTTATTATTATACTATATTACTACTGTCCTTTCAATTGCCTTTGCGCCAGGGGCTACGCTATCTTTTTCGCACAGAGGACATCAAACCAAGCTACTACAATATGTCAGATTTCTTTATTAGATTTTCAGCTATATTTCTAAAGCATTAAAACTCAAGGTTAATTGGGAATATTTGATAGTTTCTGGTAGCATGACCTGCTGTCGCCAATACAATTCGTGGCTTTGGCAGGCATCGGTCTTTGTGGATCCCGTTATAATGTGCTGACATCTCTTTGAAACGCGCCGTCGACCCGGCCTCGGCCAGCTGCCCACTGTTCGCCGCCGCCCGCCCCGCGCCCCTACGGTGGCTGCACCGACCTTCAGTTTTAGATTTAGTTTATAACCCCAATAATAACATAATTTGGTTGCCATAATTTAATTCCATCTTCAATTATATTTCGTAATATACAACATGTAAAGAAAATCCTGTCCGATCCGTGAAGGCATTGTTAGGTATCGATAACTGATTCTACTAATGGATGTAAAGCTGGGCTAAACTTTAAAAAAAATCCCCCTAAAAAAATAAATTATATTTCGCAAAAAAAGGTAACTTAATACATTTGCGGTAGGCAACCTTTCCGCGGGCGACGGGGGGCAGGGCAGTGCGGCACTTGGTCACATCGCTTATAATAATATAATACAAATGGTGTTGTCGCTTTTTTAAAAATTAACAAATTTCCGGGAAGTTGGAGTTAATTTGCGGGAAAAAGCACAGGTCCGTTCGTGTGTGGAGTACTGCAGCCACATTTGGGCTGGTGCTGCTAAGTGTCACCTGGCCACTTTGGATTCAGTGGAGAGGCGTGCGAAGAGGCTGATTGGTGACCCTGATTTAACTCGAGTTGGTCTCCAAAGCCTAGAGCACAGGCGTAGAGTAGCCAGCCTTTCGGTGTTCTATAGGATACATTCTGGGGAGTGTGCGAGGGAATTGCACGATTTAATTCCCCCATCTCCGTTCCACCATCGGACGACCCGTCGTACGGCGAGTTTCCACCCTTATGTTGTTAACACCTCAACGATCCGGACGAAGCGTTTCGCCTCGTCCTTTATACCGCGTACATCGAGGGACTGGAACAATCTGCCGGCGGCGGTGTTTCCGTCGGACTACAATTTGAGTGTCTTCAAGGCTAGAGTGAATAGGCTCTTAATAAACTAGTGCGCTTTACCATCAACGATTGCGTCACTGCTTACCATCAGGCGGGATTGCGGTCAAGCGCTGGTTTATATTTTAATAAAAAAAAAAAAATATTTCAAAATTCATTAGTATTGTTACTATAATGATTACGTAAAATTTTATATTATATTTGGTCATGTGTGTTTACGTAACCTTTATTATCCCTATGGGTCGGACAGGGTTTTCTTTACATATTGTATATTGAAATAATATTCTAGTTTGTAGTTAGTTTTAATAACCTGATTGGTAATGCTAATGTACGGTCAATTTAAATATAAAGATATACAGGGTGGCGCAATAGAACGTGCATTTTTAAAATAATTATTAAAAAATAAATACAAAAGGTATAGTTAAAATAAAACTAAGCAATTATTAAGTGATAACTGAAGTTTATTTTTTAAAAATAACATCATCTAAACGATGACCCTCTCTACGTTGGCACTCCTCTAACCGCAAACGGAAATTACCGAAAACTTTCTTAAGTAGTGCTGGTGTGATTGCTGCCATTTCACCACGAATATTCTCCTTGAGCTGACTGATGTTTCTCGGATTATTGGTGTAGACTTTGTGTTTGAGGTATCCCCACAAAAAAAAGTCAGGAGGCGTCAAGTCTGGACTGCGCGGAGGCCATGGGATATCACCTCTTTTCGAAATCAGTTTGCCAGGGAACATCTGCTTCACAACC
The DNA here is from genome assembly GCA_037179545.1 of Sesamia inferens. Classification (NCBI taxonomy): domain Eukaryota; kingdom Metazoa; phylum Arthropoda; class Insecta; order Lepidoptera; family Noctuidae; genus Sesamia; species Sesamia inferens. The sequence continues at coordinate 6,526,261 of CM073929.1, read as the reverse complement.
GCCATGGAGTCATTTGATGTGTGACTGGTAGCTCCGTCTTGTTGGAACCAAGTCCTAGAGTTCTTTATTCTTGAATTTTCAAGTTCTGGGGCCAAAAAACCTTCCAACATCGCAACATAGCGTTCGGTATTAACAGTGATGTTTTGCCCCCGTGCGTTTTCAAAAAAATAAGGACCAATTATTCCTTTGGCAGAGATTGCGGCCCAAACTGTCACTTTAGGGCTATGTAACGGTTTTTGATGTTTGAGTCTGGGATTCTCACTATTCCAATAACGACAATTTTGGCGGTTTACGAACCCATTCATATGAAAATGTGCCTCATCAGAGAAAAGGATGTTTTCAAAATTTGAAAACCGATTGAGCATTTCATTAGCAAATGTGAGCCGTGCTATGAAGTCAGAGTCTTTCAATTCTTGAGTTAATTGCAGCTTGTATGGATGCAATTTAAGATCCAAGTTTAAAATTCGTTGCAAACTTCGTCGCGATATGTTTAGGACAGACGATCTCTTGCGAGTAGACATTTGTGGATCTTCTCGTACCAACTGCTTAACACTCTCAATATTGTCTTCGGTCCTAGATGTGCGTGGACGATCTTTTGCGTGTGGTTTAAACGTCGATCCAGTCTCTTCAAACCGCTTTATCCAGATTTGAATTAAATTAGCACTCGGAGCCTCCCTAATTTGCCGTACACCATACTCAGAACAAAATAGTCGCCTGACAACTACGTACAAACGAGAGTTTTCGTAAAATGCGCGCACGCAAAATGCGCGACGCTTCCCGTCGAAGTGACTCATAGTGACTAAAACTTCATGAACCGCGCTACCCAACGATATCGGTCTCCTCTCGCCCACGCCCCTTCTACCCCGCAAAAAAAGATGATGCAATATGCACGTTCTATTGCGCCACCCTGTATTTATTGCATAACTGTGTTTAGTTCATACAAAGCTATGCAATAAAAATATCTTTATAGTAATAGTTATCATTACATTTTTAATTTCAAAAGTCTTTCCATATTTGCTCCATGATCTTTCCACATATCTTAGGTTCTTAGCGCTTAATTTCTTAAAATACTATCGCATATCCGACGAAATGCAATAATGTTCAAAGAGATTAAATACTTACATATATTAGTTTATGTATAAAAAAAAAAACTCATTCGGATTATAAAATGCTCTATCAATTAGTGTTTTCTTTTTAAATTATTTTGAACTACATATATTTCAATTAATTTGATTAATTGTACACAATTGTAGCATTAAAAAGTATGTTTTTTTTTTTTAATAACGGGAAAAATTACATTACATTTTTATTGTTTCAGAATGTTTCCTTTAGAATTTGTGGAAGTTAAATTTTATTGTCTTTAACAAATAAATATGATTCTTGTAATAAATACCAGAAACGCCTCCATTCTGATGACGTCTATTAATGATTATATTATGTCATGTATACTGTATTAAGAAAAAGGATAGATTTTCGCTCAATCCTTTTCTGTTTGAGAGGAAACCCGTGCCCAGTAGTGGGACGATAAAAGGTTGATGATGATGATACTGTATTAAGAAATCTTCAAACTTCAATTTAATCGTCACTCACGAAATCATTTTGCATAATAACAAGTAACAAACAGTTTCTACACTTCTAAATTCTGTATGCTAAAAAAATAGGGGATACCAAAAATAAAGTAAAGAAACATTTGTATGCAGTAACAATATGAGACGACATATTTGTAGCTTTTGATAAACATCTTCGATTCTGAAATTGTATGTGCAACGGATAATATAAAAATAAATGTGAGATTCCACAGTGAAACTTTGCAAACTTGCCACAAGGCTAGAATAAATTGAGAAAAAGGAAATCTAAATACAGCTATTGGACGGGATTTTACTGGCTAAAACAAAGTGAAAATATGTTTTGGAATACGTTATAGAGACATATTTCGTGACATCAATATGAATGGTGAAGGAAGATGCCATCTTATATAGTTATTAAATTCATCATCATCATCATCATCTCATTCATTTCATTGCTGAACATAAGTCTGTCTAATCTTACATGTCTTGATCGTCGGTCTTAAGGTTTATATTTCAGCCGAAAAGTGACAAGCAACACCACTTTAACTAGACCTGTGGTTCTTGTATCCAGCGAATTCCTGTGACTTTCACTAAGTCATCGGATTTCGGCCTTAGAACTTGAACTAGGACTTAATTCAAACGAGCAATGTAGAGGACACTTCAAGACATTCCGTCCATCCTTTTTCTGTTTATCAAGCTAGTAAGAGACAGCAACACTTAAAGTTTGTCGAGCCCTTTAAAGATTCCATATGGAACCTTGAAATGCGATACTGGCGATCAGTTTGCTTTCCTCGCAACAAATACGTGATCCGAATAGCAATGGGGCAACTCTCTCCGCCATATTGTTGACTCAACGAACTAGAATCAAAGCGAAACAAATTGAACGTGACATAGATTTTGGTGACTTTACATATTCGTATATTGTTTAGAATATAACAGACGAAAATGATGTTGAATAAAGTGAGTATGGAATAGTTCTATTTGAGGGTCTTATAGATATTAATTAGTAAAGCCGCATCTGTCGGTCGATCAAGTTAAACTACACTCGTTGCCTTTGGTCTTTGGATAGGATACCAAGGTTAAGAAGCGCTGCTGTTCGATTGACTGGTGAGAGTTCCCTTAGCCGCCTCTTACGACACCCACGGGAGCATATGGGTTGGTACTATTCTATGCCTAGTGCCACACGGGGAAAGGCGTAATTCGCAACCCGCCTTCATGCGTGGGAATCATGGCAGTGCCCCCAATAGAATGAAAGCCTCGGAGGAGGCCTATGTCCAGTAGTGGACCTTTATCACCTGAGAAGAAGAAGATTGGTATGTAAAGAGACTACGTCAGAAGCCTGAAAGTCAAACTAGGAGGTATCGTAGTAGAATACTCTCTTTAGAATACTCTTTATTATGTACACCATATAGATTACAGAACATAAATATAATGATTTTACAAAGGGTGACACAATGGGCGGTCTTATCGCTAAGAGCGATCTTTTACAGACAACCTTTGGATGGAATACTAAGGGGAAGGAGAGAGAAATAGTGTAGGTAGTCTACAGTGTACTATTTACATAGAGTATACAATAAATATGTACGTTAAATGTATCATACTAGTTCAACTAAATATATACATCTAATTAATAAGTATTATACAAGAACAGAAAAAATATAATGACATGTTTAAAGAGAGAGGAAGTGCTTTCTTATCATAGTTTTAAAAGTGGACAGGGTTTGAGCATGCCTTATGGACACGGGCAAGTCATTCCATAGCCGAACTGCTTGTACAGTAAAGGATTTATCGTAGAAACTAGTGGAATACATCGGCATCTCCAATATTAGGTTTTCCGATGACCTCAGACATCTATTATGTGTGTCATGAAGGAACTTAAAACGTTTTTTAAGATAAGAGGGAGTTTTAGGATTAAACAAAACGCTGTAGAGTTGAAATAGAATATGAGAATGCCGGCGAAGACATATGAGAAGCCACTTAAGCTTTGTACGAAATTCAGATATGTGATCATATTTGCTCAGGCCAAATATAAATATTATGCAAAAGTTTTGAAGTCGCTCAAGTTTATCTAGTTGTGCCTCAGTAAGATTTGGATAACTGACATCTTCGTAGTCAAGGATGGGAAGTAAAAGTGATTGTGCAAGCGCAATTTACAGCACAGTAACTCGGTTGTGGAAGTCAAATAGGCAGTAGGTTCGGGTAAAAAACTGGTAAGCCGACCTTCACATAATTGGGAAAAGACTCAGCAAATGTTAATGAAACGAAAAAAGGATTATAACTAAAAAGGAAAATAAATGTATTTTATATGGTCCATTATATGATTCGGGCTTGCAATGAATTTGGAGTAAATGATATGATCACTGTGTTCGAAAGTGATTTTCATGATGATGATCTCTTTGCTACCTAATAATCCATGAAATAGGTTCACACAGGTAATCCACGAAATACTTAGGAATGAACACAAACGATGAGCTCGCGAGATTGAAGATATAGCTTATTAGTTTTTTCTAAAGGCAACTCATCCTTATTTCATCATTTATCGGAATATCAGTACAAACCACAAATTTACGTACGTATATGTTTTTAACCATAAAATATTCACACATATAGCTGACCAATTTAAAATATTCATCACTATTATTTCAACATAATTAGTACAAACACAAAAGGAGTTCAGCATTCGGTCCTTCTGGCATGTATTCTGCCCGGACCTGGAGTATGAAATCCCGGGATTATGTAAATAATGTGACTATTCACCCGGAAATACTTCGACCTGCAAGCCCGTGGCTCGTGGTCCAGTATTAGAGGTTAGCATGACCCTTAGTTACAGCGGTCGCGGTCGGTTTGAATAATGAATATTGTCGTTGAAGTTAGTTTTTCGCCCTTCTTAACTAATAAGGCATGTAATATGTATAATTAGTAATCCTTGAAAAATACTCAGTAGCTTATATGCGTTAAGGTTTTTTGTCATGTTCTTTATTTCAATGTTTAAAATAACATAACTGTAAAAAACATTCGATTTATTTTTATAGTTGTAATAGCAAATGAAAAAGATACTTTTACTTTCTGATGTAAATTAAATTTGAATAAATAAATAAACGAAGCTTAGTGCTCTAGTAAACCTTGATAAATATCCTGTTACTGCATTTTCAATTTTAAAAGTCCTAAAGAGAATTCGATTTCCATTTTACGAAAGCTAATTTAAATCAATCAAATCTTCATGAGATCAAAGACAGCTCTTTATTGGTTAAAGGCAACCAATTGCAGTAGATATGAGATACCAGCCGGGTAATTACGTACACTATAAGTGGGTTCAGTGAACGGTTTGAGTTTTGACAGTTCAATAATATTCATTTATGTTGCGGAGCTCACATTTTTCGAACAAGCAAAGTGATGAACTAAGCAATATTCTTAAAAGATATAAAAAATTGAGACTAAATAGGTTCTTATTTATTTATTTATTTATACATCCATTTCAGGCATCACAGCCCATACAACATAAACAATGGAATATTAAAATAAATCAGAAATACAAATAATAACAAACTATATATACAAAAATATTATGCAAATTTTGAAATGTCAAAAATAAAGATATAAAAAATAAATCAGAAATACAAATAATAACAAACTACATATACAAATATATTATGCAAATTTTGAAATGTCAAAAATAAAGATATAAAATATTTAATAGTACGCCTACCTCTGAGTCATTTGTTTGTTTGTCAGTACATTAATCATATAACAATGGTTAATATATTGACAATCAAACCTATTCCCAAATATGCTCAGGATAGTGTTGGAGGTGATCCGGAGCCTGCGCCCCAGAGACGCGCACCGCTTTCGCATTGTCGTGTAAAAACAGTCGACACGGGCATCGGCAAAAATACCCGAGGCGCTGCTGTGCCGGGGCAGCCTTAACAACACCCTGAACGCATTATTATACTGTACACGGAGAGCGCTGTACTGCTTCTGGGTATATGACACCCACAGGCCCGCCGCATACAGGGACATACAAAATGCTCTGAAAAGAGTTATTTTGATGGCCCCCGAGCAACGAACAAATCTGCGGGCAATCATATTGGCTTAAAAAAGTGGATACCTCAATCAACGCACCTGCCTCAATTGTTGATTACTAATACAGCTGTCCGTTCGATTTAAAGTCACTCTCTCCCTCATCTCCATAACCTTTACACCCAAAAGCAACTATGTATACCAGTAGTAGTGGCAAACTGTAACAAGTTCACAAGCTAATCAGATATAGCGCCGTCTCACTAGTGGAATCTATCGGAACTTTGAACGCGCCTGTCACATTGTAATCAAAGTTTCGGAAACTGCTGTCATACCATCTTGTGTCGGAGAGCCTTTCTATCTTGGGTGTATTAATAGGGTTTTAGTTGGTTATACACGTGGGTAGAGTTGGTGGAAGTTGCCAGCTGACGCTTGTAAAGGAATGGGACTAATAGCGGTAGGTAACAGTTGATGCTTACATGATATGTAGGTATGGAGTAAGTAGCATATAAGTTGGGAATAAGTATATGGAAGTAAATATAGCATATAAGCTAATTTTGCTTTGAAATTGTAGATGTGGGTTTGTGGAAAAATTACTTTAATTCCTACACATTAACATTTAGTTTACGCCAAAACTTTAAAATCTTCTCAATAGTGCTACTCATTCTGAAATCAAATTAATTCCTATTAAAATATAGTTTATATTACTTTAACTTGACAAAACGACAATTTGAAAGACAAATAAAATTTGAATTTTATTCAAGAATGCTATTTTATTTGTATAAAATAGTGTATCTTGTTACACACACATTAACCGTTTTTTTTGTTCTATATTTTTACAAAGCTATATTTTTATATAACCTTGCTATAGGTTTCATTAACGTATGGGGTAAGTATGCAACATTATAATAAGGTCTCTAATTTTTTTTTTTTGCCTATTATTTTTAAAAGGCTATATTTTTATACAGTCTAGTAACTGGTATAGGTATCATTTAGGTGTGGGGTAAATATGTAACATTTAATTAGGTCTCTTATGCTGGGGCTACATTAGCGGGCTACGGCGATGTGTGGCCGGGTACATCGTTGCAAGGCAATGTATTCGTGCGCAGACGATGTAGCATTGGGCACTGTCGGTAAAGTGGCGCGCTTCAAAGGACTTTTCGTCACAATATTTGCTGGAGTGGCCACACCTACGTCACTTCAGTTGTAATGTTATGTACATTGTCATATATACTCACCCTTATTATTAATACTCGTACTCATACTTATATATGTATCATTCATCCTGCTGTCAGCGTCTGCTACTGATTTACCTTTCTTTTTTTTTTTTCTCTCACCTCACCCACCTCATTATTCATTATCATTTTTTTTATATTTTTACTGTATTAATAAATTCTTTGTCTCCCCTCTCCTTTCCCTTTCTTTTTTTTTAATTAGTTTTGTTTCTTTGTCCTAACACGACACAGTGTCGTCCAGACTTTGAAGCGGGACTGACGTTCTTTTTGCACTTTTTTCGTTGTTTTTGTTTTGTTTGTTTTGAACACATGTAATAAATAACAATTTACTGACATATAATGCAAAGCCACTGCTTCCTCCGTCATCTCGGCCGCACAAATAAACAACGAATATTCGCCGTAGGCCACTTTCTGAATCTTCGCCCGCCAAAGTAGACAAGAACATCGTGTATGTGTATGGATATTTTGCGCCCCAAAGCCATACGAATCTTCGCCTGCTAATGTAGCCCCAGCATTATTCTTAGGTGTTAAACTAAACAGAACTTATTTTAAAAATACAGAGTGATTTTTATGTTATTGAGTGGAAAATGTAGGATTCTGTAAAAATCTGAACAGTGAACAGTTAGGCGAAGTGACCTAAAAATAAGCGGCCAACCCTCGCATTATTTAGAGTGACAGCTGATTGCATGCTCACTTTACCAAAGTTTCCGCGGTTAGATGGTTACAGAATCTCGATTCTGAATTATTTGTACCCATTTTAAATACTTGATAACAACAAACAATCTAGTCATTAGTACTTGTATAACAATACAACTGTAATTATTAACTAAAACGGTATTACAGTTAACTTTGACTATGAGCTTTTGAAAAATCCTTTTTTTTATATTCTCTATGAATATATGTAAACGTTATTAGGTGATATAAAAAACTGTTTGTCCAACCGGATTCACGATTTCAGAGTTATCGTCGGAAACCTTAGCTAACCGTTCTTAGTTTAGTCTCTGGGTTACTAGAACTTATCTTACAGTTCATTTATATTTTATAATCTTAGCCAACGAATTGAGACATGACTATTATCACCAGAAACCTTCAAATATGAAAAAAGGGTAAGCGCAAAACAAATCTCTTGAAAATGGAGCCTCAAAAGAAATAACGGCGGGAAGCCTTCTCGAACGTCCTCCAAGTTCGAAAGAGCAATCGAATTCTAGTTTCAAAATCAATTGACCGTCAGAGGAGCCACGTGCTTCCGTAGAAGAGCTCTCGACCCTGTAGTCGGGCCTGTGCCCGTCCCATACGCTTTGTATTATACGATAATATGGGCTTTTATTTTATAGAGAGTTCAAGTTGATAAAACTTCAGGTTTTAAAAGCAGGCTTAGTATTTAGTGAGAATAGGGGTGTGAAAATGTGATTCTATTTAGACGGACTAAATTCAGATTATAGAAAAATATTGGATAAGTCTCTTTTTTTTTTATCAAATCAATAAAAATTGTCAAATATAAAAGGCATCAAAGATCAGGAGTGGCGGCTGGTGACGTCCCTTGTTGCTAAAAAGTGTAGCAAGGAGTGACATCACACGAGTTTTCAACGCACTGTATCGTCTTCATTTTTGGTTTATATGAATAAAGCAACAATACGTGTCTAGTTTTCTTGGAAATCTGACTAGCGAACTAATTAGCTTTTTTTAGTCAGCTACCCTATTGGCGCTGTTTTTAAAACAGTTTGTAAATGGCACCACATTAGGGGACTAGCAGCGCATATCAGTCCAGACGCTGTGTGCACTTAAATCGAAGCAGAACGTTAGAAGCGTTGGTTACTAATAAAAATCAATGCAGAAGCAACAGTTCCCCCGTCGAAATCCATTTTTGAAAGAATGGGCACCACCACACTGATTTAAACTGTGGCGCACCAGTAACAAGCGAAGCCATCAGTTTCCGCCTCGCTACTTACACAATGCTAGTAGTGGTTTTAAGGCCTACGATGCAGCAGTGCAATTTTACTCTGTTCTACCGTGTTCTGTACCGTTAAAACTTAGATAAAGTGAACTTAGGCTAGGAATCCACACTATTGACAGCTCATTCTAAGCTCACTTTTGAGAGTTTTACAGAATTAATAGAGAGGTTTCTTGTCTGTGACGACGCAGTTTTTACTAGGATCATCACGTGATTTCGTCCGAGTAAAATTTCTTGTCTCTCCAACCCCACACTTCTTAACGCAACATTACCCGCACTACAACTGGGTTTGGACCATTCAGGCTTTTTCTTTTTTTTTCGACTACTAACCTTGCTACCACAAATTAATGTTTAGCAGTTGTTTAATCATTTTTTTTTAAACAAGACATCATTATATGGACTTTTACGTTATAATCACATGAGACACGTTGAACAATTGTTTAAGTTTTTGTGATAAGATCCTATAACCCATATTACAAGACGATATAAGACTTAACTTCTCAGTCAGTATTTGTATTTCGAACTTTATTGAGATTAAGTCTTGATACAAAAGTGACAACTTAGTATCGAACTATGCTGTCATTTTTATAAAAAGAACTGAATTTTATCTGCATAATTCAATAACCATTTGGGTGTTTTAAATCTGATCTAAAAGAATCCCATGTTTTGTAATAAGGCGCAAGAGTTTCTACTCAGCCTATACAGGTCCAAAGGCCTCCCCTAAAGGTTTCATTAATTTGGGGGGTATTGCCATGATTCGCATGGCTGGCGAGCGGCAGGTTTCCCCAACCCGCCGCTCGCAGTAATTTGTTATTCCATAGGAGAAGCGCTACTGCCCGCTTCCCTGGTGAGAGTTCCCTTAGTCGCCTCTTACCTAAGTCGTCTCTTACGACACCCACGGGAGGATATGGGATGGTACTATTCTATGCCCGATACCACACGGTGATATTATATATTTTAAGAGTTGTGAATCCTGACTGGTAGTTCCAGAAAAACTCTTAAAAAAAAATGAAACGAACGTTTTTTGAGAAAGAACTAAGTACAGAAACAAAATATTATTTAAAAACAAAAAAAAAACCCGCCTGTATATACTCTAACGAACTGAAAAGGCAGAAACAAGTTGAACAATCGCAGTTGAGGGATTGTTCTATGGAATACTTGTTTATCTAGCTGAAAGTCCCTCAACTGCGATTGTTCAACTTGTTTCTGCCTTTTCAGTTCGTTAAAAGACAAGGCAGAAACAAGTTGAACAATCGCAGTTGAGGGACTGTTTTTTTTTATAAATTATAAACCAGCTTATTTATATAGCTAAAAGTCCCCCAACTGCGATTGTTCAACTTGTTTCTGCCTTATCAGTTCGTTAGAGTTTTATGCAGGCGGGTTTTTTTTTGCTTTTAAATAATATTTTGTTTATTTTCTATCTATTTAGTTTTGACAATTTATGTTTCTAATGTTGCAAAAATTTAAAAAGTTCCACGATGTAAAAAGAATTAAACAAATTATTAATATTAAAACTGCATGTTATATACATGTTTCGAATGAGTATTTTAAATCCTTCATTTTAAAACCAACTCGATATGTTTGGTAGAATTTTTTTAACTCATAAAAAGGCGTCTAACATTCGTCAAACATCTTCCATCCGCTTTTTTGTAATGTCACCTGTCTAAGACAAATCTAACGATATCTCAAATGTGAAAATCCGTTCAGCGGTTCTGGAGATACAAGATTATAAAGAATATTACATACATTCTTAAGTACAAGATATGCGCTTCGTGTATGCCTCCGAATGTAATTCTGTTTATAATTTTTAAACTGATTCACCACTGTGTTGATATTTCTAAGTGTACAATACGTGGGTATATAGGTTTGGTACTGTTTCAATTTATGTTTCTGAATTTAAGCACCTAATCATTGTTTTTTTTTTAAATGCCTTATTCTTAATTTTCATCTTGTTTTAGTTTTTTCAGTTGATTTTTAATTGTAATTATCCATGCAGGTGGCCGTTTTTGTTTTTTTTTTATTATTATTTTATTTACGTCTTTTTGGTTAAGACATATTACGTAAGCGGATTAATTCCTTAAATGAGTTTATGTGATGTGGTTGATTTAGCAGTTTTTTAGGATCGAGAGAACTGATAGCAAGTCCGGAAGGTCCTCACTCTACTCAAAGCAACGTAAGCTTGACCTTTGGCAAATAAGTTTCTATTTAAGTCTACAACTGCTGGATCTAAAGTTGTGTCCTGTAATTTATGCAACGTCACTGCCCAGTATAAAATTAAGGGAAACATTCGTCGCGTAATCTTGCCTTTACCACGTAAAGCATCAATTTCTGTAGCACAAGGCTGAATACAAACTTCAATACCAGGTAGGTTCCCTATTATACTTTTTTTTTTTATAAATTATAAACTAGCGCTTGACTGCAATACCGCCTGATGGTAAGCAGTGATGCGATTGTTGATGGTTGGGTCATCGAACTCACTCTGCAAATACCGCTTGTGGTAGTTCTCCTGGCTCCAACTGCTCTCTGCGTAGTAGTGGTCATTCTATTCGTCGGATAATACCCATAGCAGCGTTAATCAGCCCATGGTTAAAATTGATGTTCCGTCTTAGCATAGCTCGAGAGCCTACAACTAATTTGAGTTGGTTTGGTATATTACCTAATTTATTGGAATTTTCAGGTCTGTATTCCTCGCGTGGTTTTTGACCATATGTTTTGGGATCAAATGAGATATTTACAGCACTAACATTGTATACTTTTGTGAGCTTTTCTAACTTTTCTGTCATGGTCGCGTTATATGCCTATTAATATAGCAGTGTTTTTTAACATTCCATTTATAATTGCAAGAACAAAACTGCAAGTTATAATAGTTCTTTACTTATAAAGTTGACATTCTGCAGTACTTGTCATTTAAAAAAAAAATCCTCTTTGGCTAATAATTTTAATTTCAAATTAATTTTATCTTAAAATATGGAGCTCTTTTTTTCAAAAGTAGTAATTTGTTTATTGATTAGTGGTACATTTCCATCACATTTCAGTCTTTTTCGTCATCATGGATACGTTACAAATTCGAGTAATTATGGAATACGAGTACCGTCGTGGTAACAACGCGACACAAGCGGCACGCAACATCAACGACATTTATGGAACTAACACAACAAACCAACCTGTTATTGATTTGCTCGCTTCCGTTCTGGGAATTTAGACTTAAAAAATGAACTTCGCGGTCATCCGAAGACTTTCGAGAAGAAGAAGAGATTGTGGAAGCTGATGATACACAATCTACGGCAGCTTTCGACAAAACAAACAAAAAATACAAACAATATTGGACCATATGCGTCGAATTGGTAAGGTAATATATATATTCGCGAATTACGCGAGGCGTGTCTGGCACTGCTCAACAGACACACAAATGATGGAATTTTAAACCACATTATTACCTGCGATGAAAAATGGATTCTGTTTGATGACTGACAGAGCAAGATGGCAACGATAGTTCCAACTATGGATTTGTAGGTATTAACCAAAAGGACCTTGTAGCGTTGTACAAGTTTTGATACTTGTGTTTGGCAAGTATCGATCGACGTTTTTAAGACAAGGATCCTAAAAGACTTGTCAAAAACATGTGCGTCTAACATGATGTAGCATGTTTAAGACATGTTTCTTGCGCATAATTTATTGAAACATTTCACAAAAAATTCCAAATAAATTGATGTATGTATATGAAAACACGATGTTATTTATATCCAAGCTGTATCGAAAACATCCTCCACATGGGTGAGGATGAGCAACCATGTACCGGAAGACGTAGTGGAGGGAGGTCCCCAACAAGTCGCGTGAAGCCGATAGGTGCGGACAATACAAGACCGATCATTATGATAGCCTCGGCAAAGGCCGTTGTCCAGCAGTGGATATCTATAGGCTGAACAAGAAGAAGATTGTATTGTGAAGTTTACTGTTCGTTATTCAATATCAGCGTCACGCCGCGGATTTTTCAAAATTAAATTTCTTGTTCTCCACCCCATTTCCTGTACCTCTATTATTTTTCGACATTTTCAATGTTATTTTTATTATTTGTTATTCATCTCCTAAAGGTAAGGTAAAATAGAATATACATAAATATATTTTTTTAAATCCAACTTCAAACGGAACTACTAAAAAAATTCCATAGAAAAACCCTTAAATATAAGCTAGTTGCGTTTTTAGCTCAAGCCGTCACCACTGTTTTAATGTGTCATACATATTAGCTCATCATTATCATCATCAAATTTTTCCATCCAGCTAGGCACAGGTCTCCTCTCATACAGAAAAGTTTTGAGCGTAATCACCACGCTTGCTCAATGCGGGTTGAGAAATCTGGACTTTAAGTCTGAAATCGCAGACTTAAAGTCGAGGTTTCTCAGCTCATAGATACATATAATTACTCCTGGATTAGATTACTACCAAAAATAGTTTTCTAAGCAAAGGTATTTATCTAGTCAACCGCAGCGTGTGATCAAGTAATAAGTAGGTAGTTTAGTACTACCTTAACGTCTGGCGAAGCTTGAAGTAATCCATTTACCACAGCTGAGCTGGCGACACCGTAATAGATTTACCTCGTTTACTAATAAATTGTGTTGGAAGATTTGCGGATAATGTTGCCTGTGTAAGGAACTTTTCTAAAAAGAAAGAAAGTAAGAAAAAAAAAACGTTTATTTACTGTAAACATGACAAAAAGTTTACAGAAACACAAAAAATAATAAATAGTTGAGGGATCATACGTCACATCCACGTATGTTGTCCCTATGTGTTGATAATTTAGGGAACATTGTTGGAGCTGTTGAATGTTGGAAAAAACTATTTTTGCATTATATAGATTTAATTTCTTTCTATTATATAATTGCATAGTACACGTGTGGGCACTAAGTACTTACTGTAAAACTACTATTTACCGGGTACGTCTTTCATTGATTTGATTGTGCTCTGCTGAGAATATGGCATGTTCTCTCTTATATTTCGCTAGTGGTATTTTTTTTTCAAACTTATGTATTTTTGTGTACAATAAATTTCTTATAGAAATATGTTGACGTTTTAGTCGTAAGGATAATTTAACTGAATCATAAATTATAACTGACGTCACTTACAAGAAAAACCTATCAAATACCAGCATTTTCGCCCATTAAAACTCACACATTACAAAATGATATTTGGTGTTGCAATATCCGAATTTTGAATGGACATTTGGATATTTTCCAAAGGTTTTGTTGTTAGTACCCTCATCATGTACGAGACAGCTTGTCACGTTAAATTAAATAAACATACATACGTACGAAGTTGGAATATTTCTTCTAAAAATTTTAGCGACAACATTTTGTACTGATGTGTTTAGACGGATGTTTTTGTATAAACGTCATTAAGGAAGAGAATGTCTTTCGTTTCTAAGACATTTTAGCCCATCCGTTACTTCCTGCTTCTAACATAAATTTTACTAGACTTTATTTTTTTTTTTAATAACTATAAACTAGTGTTTGACTGCAATCCCGCCTGATGGTAAGCAGTGATGCAATCGCTGATGGTAAAATGCACAAGTTTATTAAGCCTATTCACTTAAAAAACTTAGGAATAGGAAGAATGACGGCAGTTGAGCGAGGTGATGCAATGTTAAACCCAAGACCAACACGACCAACGATGCTGCGTCAGAGGGAGATTGATCTGGAGAGTCTCCACGACCAAACTCCCGACACGACAACATTTGGCGCATCATACCCAGCACACATCGCAACACAATTGCTCAGACCCGTCCTCCACCTTGTTGGAAAGGTCATTTCTTGTCCATTGGTTAAAAGATACTAGAAATCTATTATATATAAAACAGCGAGGTCACAATTAAATTAGACTGAGAACCACCTCTTTATGAATGTCAAAATTAAAAAAGTCAGCCCCCCAAAACTAACTAACTCACTAAAAGACGCAATGGCTTTGATTATGAAGGTTCTATAAAATTCATTTCGTTATTAATTTGTTGAATAGACCAATTTTTGTAATATATAAGGTAATGGTATAGTTATATCCTCCAAAATGTGTGTTACGCAATATAACTTGGTAATTCCGCCAGTTACTTGCGTATTTATGTAGTAATACAGTCGACAGCTATGCGGAGGAAGTTTTCGACATAATAATATTTTTTCTTATTAATAGTTTCTGTTACCTTATTAGATTTATATTTTCATTTTAATGGTCTGTTGCTTTTTTTTTTAATAAGAATTACTTTAGTATAAATAAATAAATAAAATAAAATAAATATATACGGACAAATCACACAGATTGAGCTAGCCCCAAAGTAAGTTCGAGACTTGTGTTATGGGATACTAACTCAACGATACTATATTTAGGTATAATAGATACATATATAGATAAACATCCAAGACCCAGGCCAATCAGGAAAAGATCATTTTCATGACCATCATGACCTGGCCGGAGATCGAACCCGGGGCCTCCACGTCGCAGGCGCCTGCAGTGGCGCAGCGGTCAACACGCCTGTGTTGACCGCTGCGCCACGGAGGCCGACAAATTGTATCGTGGATGGGTTTACAAATATTTAAACTCACTTAGCACACCGCTCAGCCACTGCCCGAAAGATTCGAGTCGCCGATTGTACATATCGTCCGTGAACTTCTGACACCTCCTAACTAACATTTTTATCAAAAAATTATTATTACGCCATCTTTTGACGATACGTATAACCAATCGAATGTAATAACCTCCTAAATTAAATAGTCACTAGTATGGACGATATTCTTTCCGAGAAATATCTCTTAAATTTGGTCGCTCTATATTTGGCGACAATTTCTCTTAACTGACATTTTGCTCGAAGCATCCGTGCACGGCGTCGTACCTGAAAGGCGTTTGGTGATAAAAAGTAAGTTTTTAGAGATTTTTATACTCAAATTTGTCATTTGAAACTAATTTTGTTACTATCCAAAACAGTTTTGTTAGTTTTGTTTCTTAGAATTCTAAAAAATAGATATAGCCGAGACACATTAAAAGTAAATTTAACAAATAAGAGTAATTTCTTTAAACACTTTTTATGAAAATATGGTACCTTTTGTGTTAGATCCTGATCACATAGGATAAATTTCTATTGGGTTTAACTTATTTTAACTCAACTATTTATACAACGTGTAACATAAATGGTATATACATACCAATGGCATGGCATCTTTACATGATATCAAATGATATCGGAAGGTTTTCAACTCAAAATAAAATACTCAAAAAATTTATACTAAATTTTCGGTTCCGCGTGTTTCTTAAATTCAAATCATAACAAACGTGCACCACACTACATACGTTAATAACTACTCGTTACACGTCACATTACTTGGCAAAATCACGATAAATGTCTTCAAAAATTCTGTGCGCCTAGTATGGTAGTAGCCTACCACAGGCGGTGTTTTTTCTCGTAACTTCCTAACATAAAGAAATAGGATTAAAAAACCCTTTCAATATCGATTGATATCATGTAAAGATGCCATGCCCTTGGTATGTATATACCCTTCATGTTACACGTTGTATAATTGTAATCAATATCTTTACGGTAGGTAGGTTAATAGTTATAATATTTGAGTTTTAACCGTTTTTCTATTGTTTTTTTTTTTATTTGACAGCTTCTGCAATAATGGCTTCAAGGCTCATGCGCTAGTGAACATAGTGTGTAGGTCAAGTGAAACACAGAATCTTGCACCCTCAACTTTAACTCCTATTGCTATTTTGGAACAGATTGATCTAGCCACATTTACGGAACCACATTCGAATGAAAGGCACGAACCTCCGGAAGAAGAAAGTTTGATCTTGAGATCATTTAATACTGAAAACAATCCAGATTTAATTCAATTAGAAGACTTCATAGTGACAGAATCACTGCCTTTTTTATTAGGTTCAACATCGACATCATCGCCAATATTCCCTCCAACTAGACAAGATTCTACTTCTACATTTTGTGATGAGTTTTCGTCAGACGACGACAGCGATTACGAACCACGTAACCATGACGCAATAAGATCTGATTCTGAAAATATCCAACCAAATACTCAAATAACGGAAACTATTGAGGATCCAGTTCACTATGGAGATATGACAGAAGGCCGACGTCGACTAAAGGAAGCTCAACCAGAAAGATGGAAAAAGAATGTTACTAAGCGATTGCGAATGGAGGGTAAAGAGTATGTAGGGTACAAACGGCCAAGGGGTGAAAAAGTGCAGTCCCAATTTCGAAACTCAAGGGTCCTAGATCCTAGGTGTAGTTCGAATTTCTGCAGAAAAAGTAAGATCAGGTCTTGTGACGAAGTAGGAGATGAGGACTGGGATAAGATATTCCAACAATTTTGGAGTAACATGGATTGGCATCAACGAAAAGTGTACGTAGCTCTAGCTGTAGCTAATACCGTTACTTTTTAGGGAAAAGGCAGACTTGCAGTATCTGAAAGTTCGAGAAGATCAGGTACTTTAATTTATTTTCTTCCTGTTACCAATCCTAATGATAGCACCACAACCAAGAAACGAGTATGTCGAGAAATGTTTCTTCATACTCTATGTCTCGGATCAATTTCAGTACAGAGTTGAGCCAGAAAGGACAATGTGGCATGCATCCATCTGAAGAAAATATGAATCGTAACCGGCCCAAAGCATTACCCTGTCAGGGACGTGCGGTTGCCCTTATTGTTTAAATAGAAAATAAATAATTTTGTTTAATATACTCTTTTTCTGGCCTTTTCTAATAAATTCTATCTTCAGACACTAACACCTCGTGTATAGTTTTAGGTGGCAATTCCTCCTCAATAACTAATGGAAATATCTCCTATCTGCATTTTGTTTAGAATTTGAAAAGTTAAATCTCCTAACTTCCATATAATAAAGTAAAGTTCAAAATAATAGCTATTTTTGAACGGACTCGTAAACAAACGAAATGTTTTTTTATTTCGTCAATATACTTCACGGAAACTAAATAAATCAGTTTATTGTTCCTCCTGTATAATTTGTGTATAGTCAGATTGGAGAACTCAGAAGTTCATGGACGATATGTATTTAGTTATATCCTACTATCATAAGAATAATATTATTTGCCTCCCTTACATATGTATAACATTTGAACGAAAAAACAGTAAGTAAGTTACTCACCAGCGTGTAAATGTTAAGCCATTTGCCAATATCATGGTTTCTATTCAGTATTTTGCTTACTCAAGTACATTCAAACCACCTCCATAAAATAAATAGTGTCTAGACGAGTCGAATAAGACACTCCAGTCATCACTACTTTACTATTCCACTAACTTTACGTGTCTACAGTTTAACTACAATATAGAGTACTGGCTTAAGTTTAGATAAGTTTTATAGGGCCCTTATTAAGTTAAGTTTGGAGGTACTAAAATTTTCAGCAGGCTTAGATGTGTGTAATTTCGTTTTACTATCTCAACAACATCTTGATCCTTTGGTCCTCGTATTTATTCACAGTAAAATGGTCTTGCTTTCCAAGTGTTTTTCATACATGTGATTGAATTCAATGCATGGCTTTGACAGTTAATTAAACCTTCAAAGACCTCATTGAGAGGAGTGCGGGTTGGTAGATGTCACATGAGTGTTCGAAGTTGTTACCACTACATGCTGGTTTCTTCGTGATATTTTCCTTCACCGTTTTGAGAGCTCATGATCATAAAATAATTTTAAAGCACCTGATGGGGTTTAAACCTTCAACCTACAACTAGTAAGCCACGCACCAGTTATGATCTAAGGTAATTTAACTAATATTTTTCAATAGAAAACTCGTAGTCTGGTTATAGATTGACATGTATGTCGACGTCAGCCACGACGGAGCGATAGGGTCACCGGCATCTTGGTGTGATGGTAAAGGTGGTCCATTTTGTAGATGAAATTTTGAATTAAAGCACGAAATGTAAATATACTCTGTAAATATACAAATTAATTAGGCAAACCGACACTTTCGCTTCGGAGAAGTGCCCTGTTCCGCGTCTCAATCCGAAGTGAACGTTCGACCATCTATCTCCACTTTCCAAAACGAATCTTTCCACGTGCCGCCATTACAAAAATAACGTCACGCGTCGCGTCGGAACGTGTAGCGATTACCCCACTACAACTTAAATCAAATGAGCAACTCTCATCGTAATAACACCGCCATCCACGACATATACATATGACGGCGCGTTGATTATGAAGATTAATAAGAAAGATCTAACCTATTGGCTCTTATCTGTTTTAATCTGAGATTATCATTGTTATCCCTTAACATTAAAGTGATAAGTGATGTAAGTGTCTGTACAGTTAAAATAATGAGAATCGAACATCACACTATAGTTATTTTTCTGACGTTTTTTCTCCCCGAAATATATATATAAACAAGTAACAAGTATAATATTATATAATAGGCAACAAGGTAATATAAAAGGCACCAACTTTCAAATACCTGATTGAATGAGACGTAGACAATTCAAAAGTCTCTAATTCAATACGAAGACAAAGACCAATTTCGAATACTTCATCACAGAAGTTTCCAGCGAATTCGGTTATCCAACAAACACATTAACTTACTGAGCCGGAGTAACATATTGATGTGGCATGACTAAGATAAGAACCACGATATGTGGACCCCTTAACTTGCCAAGTTGAAGTGATAACAAAGTTCTTTCAAACTACCCGATCTTAAACGTACAGGTTACGCAACATTTGTTGATCGGCTTACTCTTCAGATAAGTATAGATAAAAGGTTGTTTATGGAAATTACTAGATAACTTATTCTTTTGTATTTTATGAAGACTTTTAATATTAGGAATTTCTTTAATGTGGAAATATCGATTCGGTTGAGGGTTAAATGGGAGGGTGGATCCCTGCGCGGAAACAGGGACCGCACCACCCCATCCAGGAGCGCTGGTTTGAGGGTCTCGGCAACCGGGGGACCAATGCGACGCAGTTTGTTCCGCGCCGCCTTATATGGCCTCCCGAATCTCCTTGTCCTCCTCCGCCAAGCGGACCAACTCGGCCACGGACAGGTCATCAAAACTGACGAGGGCCGAACCATAACCGGCCCTCGCCTTGGTTGCGCGCGCCTGCCTCTCCTTGACGGCAACCAACTCCTCCAATTCCAGCTCGGCCTCGGCCCATCTGGCCAAGCCGAGCTGGTGCTGGGCGTCTGCCAGACCCACATCGTGGGTGCCAGCCTGAGAAGAAGTCGAAGGCGAAGCATTCTTCGCCCTTGACTTCTTCTTGTTGGGCTTACCCTTGGCCGAGCCCGAGGAGCCAAGCCTCAGGTAGGCCCTCTTCAGGCTGCGCTCCGCAGCCACTCCACACACGGAGGACGAGTCCCCGACAACGGACCCCATGTCCGAGTCGGAGTACTCGTCCTCCCCGCAGAAGCCCGTCGCAGAAGGTGCGCGACTCGCCTCCGACGCCGACATCTCGTCGGGGTGGCCCTGAGAAGGGCCTTTGGGTTGGCCCTGAGAAGGGCCCTTTGTTTGGCCCTGAGAAGGGCCGTTTGGTTGGTTGGCCCTGAGAAGGGCCTTTTGAGGCGAAACGCCCGGAGGCATTCCGCAATCGTTTCGGCATTTTAGCGTCGACCTCAAGATAAAAAAAAAAAAACCACAATAATAAAATACAATTAAAACCCACAATAAAACGGAACCCACAATAAAGTCCAGAATAACACCACAATTACACAATCGCCCTCAGAATAAAAACAGCCAGATCGCGTAAGTCACAGCGCTCGTTAGCCACCGGTCTGCCACTCCGTTACGGTGGTCAGACACGGCGTTGCCCGGGGAACACTACGTGGAAGTCAGCGCTGTGGGGGGGTCCCCCATCTACTTTGTACCTAGCTTATGTTCAGTTGAATACGTTCGGTATGGATACAATGATTGTTGCCGATTTACACAGAATCGTGTTTGGGCACTGTCGAAAAACCAAAACGGCTCGAAGCGGCCGCTCCACTGAGCGCGCATTTGGATCGCGCCCGATCTGATCACACTTGATCGTTTGTTGTGCAAAAACCACCAATAGAAAACAAAACTTAAAAGATAAATAATCTCTCCACTCTTATAGCAGTATTTAACTTAACTGGGTTGGTTGACAACCTTGTTTGTAATAATTACAATCCATATCGTAAAACAAAACAATTGTTTAAAAATGTTTAATACCCAATCTAGACTAGGCAGTACTTACATTTATTAAAAAAGTACGGATAATTTCGGAACTCATTGGTTGGGCATTTTAAATTATACGTAATAGCCTTAATAAATTCAAACTTAAAGCCCTTTACCTATTAAAGTGGTGCTATTATTAAAATATGCTTAATATTAAAATATACGGTGCTTTAAGCTAGTAATCCAGTCACAGTGGCTACAGTTTTTGTTCATTCATATTAACAGTACAATTTGCATATATAATTCCACTTTGCGTAATTGTTTTTTCTAAATAATAAATAAAGGACCCAGCTGTTATGGTCTTTGAAAATGCCTTTTCTTATACTGAACTGTAACAAATATTAAAGTATCATGCTTGGTTACTAAACTGACCTAGAATGCTAGGATAGATATGTCATAGTACAATAATGGCTGCGCTCTGCCTCCTCCTTTAACAGCATCACTGCTTCGTAAAAGAAGGTGACGGCCTGCCATGAATTCTCGTTCCGGACCATGACCTGGATCGAGATCGCCGCTGATCACCGCTACAAGGACACGGCGGTGCTCTACCCAAGCCGGGCAGATCTCCAGCGTATGCTCCACCGTGTAACCAGCGAGTTAGGTTAGCCCTTAACTTGTACCGATTCAAAGTCTCAAGTCAAGAACTTGTCTACCCCAAAGCTCGTAGATTCTGTGGCTAATATAGACATAGTTAACACTGAGCTAATAACCCTCCACACCATATTATTGCCATGGCTGTCAGATTCAACGTAAGCTAACCACCCAGAAGGCTCACAAGTCTGTGCGGAGATACGGGGCAATCTCTCCTCCCTTATTCTCACATCTTGATGAGACCAGAAATATGTCTTACAAGCACTATCTTAAAAATACTAGGCTCGTGTAATCCAGGCATAAAGCAACGCATTTTCAAGAGGGAGAAAAATTAAAAGTATTTATTGTGAGGCAAATCATAAAACTAAACTAAATTAAACAAATAAAAACAAATTAAGTATACAAAAGTAACAATAAATCAGAAAGTCTTGTACAAGGCCAAATGGCTCCTATCTCAGCTTAATTCTTTGTCATTTAAAAAAGCAAGTATAGTAACGCTGGTATTCAGGAGCCTCACGGACTGGGTGGCTAGTCTGTTTTCCTTTTAATTTCATCGAAAATCAAAAGTCAATGGTGGAGAAGCCGTACGGAGGACGGGTCTGAGCAGTTGTGTTGCGATGTGTGCCGGGTGCGATGCGCCTAATGTTGTTTTGTTGGGGGTTTAGTCGTGGAGGGTCTTCAGATCAATCTCCCTTTGGCGCAGCATCGTTGGTTGTGTTGTTGGGTTTTTTTTTTTTTTTTTTAATGTGCCATCTCTTTTCTTCTTGCATGGCAAGAATCATTATTTACTTTTTTATTTTTCCCGCCAATTCTATTTTTTCCGCTTTCCGTTTTTTTGCGGCATTGGCATTGTCTGTTCTTTTTTGGGTCGCTCTTTTCCCATGTCATTCTTTTTATCTTTTAAATCATTATTTACAGTTTCTTATTCTAATCTTTCTAATTAAATCTATCCTACTTCTATATTCCATCCTTATAACATAACTCTTGCCGACGGCACAGTGCTTGGCTGTACTGCCCTTGTCCTATTTCTCTTTATACATATTTTGGCCACTTTGAGGCAAAACCGCTCCAGGTACGGCCTGGAGTGTATGTCCGCCATAAGGTCGGCTATAGATGACTCCGTCAAAATTTTTCCAGTACTTACTTCCAGGTCGTACCTGTCGCGGTTGTGCCTCGGACACTCGAAGAGAAGGTGCTGGACTGTCTCTATGGCCTGTGTGTCGCACACACAGGCCGGACTATTCTTCAACTTAAACTTATGCAGGTACGCGGCGAAACCGCCGTGACCCGTCAAAATTTGCGCCCAGATAGACGTCCTGTCGAGGCACTTCAGGACCTTGCGCGCGCGCACCACATCGGGGAAGAACATCCGCGTGACCCCAGCCGTGGCCCCGCCGGTGTACCTCCCGTTCCAGACAGCTACTGTGCCCTCCCTCAAACGTCGCTTGACGAATGAGACTGGACACCTGTCATACGCTGGGGCGACCCTGGACTGGGCCGCCGCCTGCCTAGCCAGTTCGTCGGCGCGCTCATTGCCGGGGATCCCGACATGAGCTTTCACCCAAAAGAACCGGAGGACTTTACCACTGGGGAGTGGTAAAGTCCTCCGGTTCTTTTGGGTGAAAGCTCAGGGAGCAAGAGGGGTCTTGCTCCCTGATATTCTTACGAATATGGGTAGCAAGGGGATGGTGCGTTTCCGGGTTCCGGATCAAGTCGAGCGAGGATCGAGAATCGCTGAGCACCGCCGCGCAGTCGAAGCCTCTCAGGACAACCAGGTCTGTAGCCCTAGCTATCGCGAGCAGCTCCGCCTGAAAGACGGTACACATCGGCTCCAACCTCATTCGCTTGGTCCGAATCTCGGACCCATCCCGCCAGTATGAATATGCCGCCCCGACCCCTTCATCCGATTTACTACCGTCTGTGTAAATCAGATGAGCGGGGATCAGCTGTAGCTGAGCCACAGTTTCGGGGAGCATATTCTCCAGACACTGTTAGTCAACATCTGGCTCACTGGTGGGGTGAGGGGCCTCCGTAAAGGCCCTACGCTCCTCCAGTTCGCGGGATTCCAGCTCATCAATCGGACGTCCCCGTTTGCACTCAAACAGCCGGGCGACCTCCAACACTCGAAGATCGAGCGGGAGGAGACCCGACAGCGTGAGTGCTGCATTGAGCGACACCGTACGATGCGACTTGGCGATCTTCTGTGCAAAGCCCCTTTGGACGGTAGCAAAGGTTCTTTGCACAGAGATCTTCTCGGCGGCTTTCGCCCAGGAGCTCGCGCCGTACAGGATCGTCGGTTCGACGACTGCGGTGTATATCGTCCTGATGATCTCCGGACACAAGCCCCAATCCGCCCGAGCCATCGCCGACAGTTTCCTATACAGGTTAGTTGCCTTACAACAAGCATATGAAATATGCTTGTTGAAGGTCAACTTACTGTCGACGATGACTCCGAGGATCTTGAGCTCGGTCACCATCGAGATGTCAACGCCACCCATCTGCACGACCGGAGTGTCATATTTAAGCTTGCGCGTGACAACCATCGCCTGAGTTTTTTCGGCGGAGAAGCGCAGCTTATTTATGACACCCCACTCGTGCACACAGGCTAAAGCGGCATTGGCATCCCGCTGGATCCCGAGCGCCGTGTGCCCAGAGAACACCAACACGATATCATCCGCGAACGCCTGCACGTACACGCCCAGCGCATCCAGGTTGTCCAGCAGAGGGTCCAGCAGCATGTTCCAGAAGAGAGGCCCACCGATGGAGCCTTGGACACAGCCCTTGGTCTGGGGCTTCCGCATCGTCCTCCCCGCGTAGCGCACGACTACGCTCCGGTCCCTGAAGTAATCCTCGACAAGACGCCTAAGATTAACGGGAATACCTTTCTCTATCATTCTGCACTTTATAGCAGGCCACCATGCATTATCAAACGCCCCCTCGATGTCAAGAGAGACTATCTAGACTATTTTTTTTTTTTTTTTTTTTAATCGCCTATACCTCCGACATTGGGCCAGAGACCTTATCTACTATACACTTTCATACCAGTTCTCGCAGTTTTGCTTCTCGCACTTTTATTCTTCATACTTAATCTTTCTTTCATACATTCTCTTTCACACATTTACAGGTGGGACGCCTGTCTAGCCTAGGTGTTCTATTTATTTGGGTGTGGTTCAATAATTGTACAGTTTTCCTTTATTGTTTTGCAGCTAAGTTTACAATTCTATCCATGCTTATTTTTTACATTTACTAAGTACATCTTCATCATCATCTACGGATTCGCCGGCAGAGAATCTTCTCAAGTATCTTGCCCAAGATGGAAAGTAGTCCAATGGGGCGATACGACTTTGCGCGGGCATAGTCTGGACGCGCCGGCTTCCTGAGCACCACGACAGATGCCTCCTTCCACGGCGCTGGGAAGCACGCCAGGTCAAGACACCGGTTCAGGATGGCCAGGAATAGCTGGATATCCTGGTTAATTACCCGGCAGCATATATCGCTCGTAAAACCATCCGGACCCGGTGCCTTCTTAGGGTTGAAGCTGCGCAGAGTCCGGACCAACTCCCCCCTGGTAATCGGGGGGTCGTCGGTCTCTCCCGGTAGGCGCATACTGACCAGATCCGCCCGACCTCTGATGACGGTGTGGACCTCAGAGTCCACAGACGCGTCATCATCGGCGAAGAATGTTCCGGCCAGCAGCGCGACCGATTGATCCGGGCTCTGCACAACTCCACCCTCCACGAGTAGCTGGTCCTCGTGGCGACCTGACGCCCTTCTCAGCACCCGAAAGATACCGTCCCACATAGACTCCCTTTCTTGCATCGAGCAGAACTGCTTCCAGCTGTTCCTGTTGTTCCTGCTTCCAGTGTTGTTGGGTTTAACATTGCATCACCTTGCAACTGCCGTCTTCCTTCCTATTCGCTCAGTTTTTCAGAGTGAATAGGCTCTTAATAAACTGGCGCGCTTTACCATCAACGATCGCATCACTGCTTACCATCGGGCGGGATTGCGGTCAAGCGCTGGTTTATAATATGTAATTAAAAAAAAAAAAAAAAAACATTGCGTAGAAATATTGATAGTTACCGTAACTACCTCTTATTTAATGTAGTAGTGTTTATTAAATTTTATTACATTAGTAGGTACGTCAACAGAGTCAAACAAAAATAAGAATAAGCGAAACAGGTTTTATAAACTAGACGGCTGTCATAATATATTCGAAACTGACATTATTTTTTTACAGTTAAATTTTATTTTATTCAATTTATTTTCAGCACAAAAGACTGCTTTATAAGCTGGGAAGACTTATGAGCCATTATTCTGACCCATTGCGGCATTGATGCAAAATCCAGGCATTATTTTGCCAGGGCCATTATGTATCCGCGATGAGAAAATGTCAATAATGACTTTGAAAAGTTTTAGAATAAAAGGAAAGTTACCGTTTTCGTCTAAAGCTTGGATACTCAGTTAATTGTTTTGATTCGTTATTAATTTCGTTAATAACAGGTTATTAAACTCAACGATATTTAATTTACAGGTGCCAATAAACCCAAAACTTGATATTTCTGAACTAATGAGATTTATTCGCTCATCATTTGGTTAACTTATTTGGAATAAAGGTACATAAATAAAATCACCCTTTAATATTCCCACTGATCGGATGCACACTGCTGCATGTATGTGTATGTGTAGACAGTGAGAAGGAGGGATTTGTAATCCAAACGCGGGCTCAGTGCGTATTGGTAGGTGTCACATTTCATCGATTCTTTTAGTTTTAGGACATGTTGGCTTCCTTACAAAGTTTTCTTTCAAATTTTTTAGAACATTCACTTATTAATTTTAGTATTTTAAAAGAGGCGCTAGCCTAGGCAGTTCATTAATAATTACAAAAAATTACAATCTCGCCTAAATATTTCATTGGCCTCCACAACTCAAATCATAGTTTTTCAAACACAAAAACACCTCACTAAACTCCTCCCTACACTGAAAGACTTTATCTGTAAAGCTCGTACGGTCATCATTAATAGATTTTAGGCAGTTGAAGGGAGTCGTCAGAAACCTTACTGAAGTCTTACTTACTTAGTCTGTAATCCTACTAAAGAATATAGTATTAACCACTAGCTGCTTCCATTTAGTCTGGTAGCCAATCCAGGCAAACTTGGGTTAATTGACGATATCTGTTTTCGTAAGATGATACAACTGACCACACAAAATATTATTCAGAATTTCAAATTACCACCGCCAGACGAAAACTTAAGTAAAGCGTAGACCCAGCGACCAGCCTTGTTGTTTGTTCAACTAATCGAAGCGGACATCGAGGTAGGGTCCCGTACTCAATAAGCATTATTTGTATAATGGATTTCGGTAACATTACCCCGGGCCCAATAAATTACTCGTATTTTAAGAGCGAATTTCTGAAGAATAGGTGTTAAATTCGAGAAGATGAATTGTTTTAGGATTGTGCACGTAAATAAATGATTTATTCTTCGTAATGAATTTTGTAATACAGGACTCACTGCCGTTTAAATAAACCATCAGCTTGGGGGAGGGAAATTTATTCACAATAAGTTAGGTACTACTCAAATTGTAATCACTTTTCTTCATACTTATGTTTTCTTATCCTATCGTTTTTCCTACTAATACGTATAAATGTTAATGCGAAAGCTTGTGAGGATGTATGTATGAATGTATAGATTATATAGATTTTTGTTACTCTTTTATACAAATACTACTATTTTTACACATATACTGAATTTGTATAAAATTAAAAAAAAAACATAGGATACTTTTTATTCCGTCATTTCCATGCAATCGAAACTTACGCGACTGAAACAGCTTGTGTTTTAATAATAGAATGTACAAAATTGGTCACAGCGACTATTATAACGGTTGTGGTGCCCAAATCGCGGTATCTTATTGTTACGAATGCACCCTATGATGATGGCATAAGGTTCAATATTGCATGACATCCAGTATGTAACTTTTAAGTCCTCTACAATGCCTAGATCGAGACCTAGGCATTGTAGAAGTACAATATAAAACGCATTGCTAGACCTAGAGTGGTCTATCAAATGGTACAGGTTTCATCAACATCGTGAACTAAGTGTCGACATCGAAATTTCAAGAAACTCGTCTCCCGGGAAGTACCTGTAGGTACTTGCTGAACGTACTCGAAATTATTCGTTATTATTATGAATTTTAGACAGGCCTGGAATGTTCGATCAGCTGGCCTATGTAAATCGCCATGATGCCAGCGTACAGTCAGCCTGCAATCGACTATCGATACGAAACAAGCCACAGTTAAGAAGCGATCTTTGAGAATACCTACTGCGACAACTATACGAGAACTTTGAGGAGCGTGTGAAGTAACATCAGTAGTGTTATTGTGTGTTTACGACACGGACTTCGTGGACGTAAGGGAAGACTTCGGTGCAACGTCAGCTACATTCTACTTGTCATTACCTACTACCGACTGTACCTTCGTTGCCAATAAACTTCGCAACCCTTAACCTGCATTTTAATACCCTAGCCCGTAACATTATGTTTAGTCTATCGGGGTCTTACAAAATAGGGAATTTGATATATTGATCACGATATAACATAGAGTATAGAATAGAATAGAATTTTCTGTGAAGAAAATTCTGTGAAATATAAAGAATTTACAAAGGGTGACACAATTGGCGGTCTTACCCCTAAGAGCGATTTTTACGGACAGCCTTTGGCTGGAATACTAATAACTAAAAGGGAGAGAGAAGTAGAGAAATAATGTAGGTAGTCTACGGTGTACTACTTACATACATAGAATGTACAATAAATATGTACGTAAAGTTTATCATACTAGTTCAAAGAAACTGTACACTATACATGCTAGTTTAAATATATACACCTAATTCATAAATATCATATATATTGATATGTTTAAAGAGAGAGGAAGTGCTTTTTATCATAGGTGTAGAAGTGGACAGTGGCAACTGGCAAGTCAATCAAATCAAATCAAATCAAAGCATTTATTTCAAATAAACCAGTTACAGGCACTTTTGAATTGTCAGAAGGTCGGTCAGTCAGTAAAGTGAAGTTTGTCGCCCATTCCAAAGAGTAGGTACCTTTTAAATTATCAAGCTATTGATACAAATATTTGATTACATCATTCATTTTGAAAACAATCGTGTAAGAACGATGCAGAAATATATTGTACGCTAAGAGCGTCCATTATGGAAAACACACAAAAAAACAACAACAAAAAAGACTAACTCAATAAATAGATTCTTTACAGTGTACTTGCATTATGCTCACACGTGTGCCATGCAATTATACAATACTAAGAAATTGAATCTATAGCCAACCTGCATATACGGTAAAGGCCACTCACATAAACTAGTTGTATACATTGGCATCTCTCGTATCAGTTATTCAGTGAGAGTAATAAAAAGTATCACTATAATATCTGCTAACCAGTCTTACCAACAGTAAGCCAACGTCATTACACAGTGGTTTGTAATGGTCAGATAAAATTCAGATCAGTAAAATTCTGGTATTCTATAATTGATTGAACGCCGGCTCTATTTTGGTTGGGAAAGGGAGAGGCAGATAAAGGGCAGATAATAGGCAGACAATGGGCTGGTCACATATGCTACAGGACCGACAACCAATAAGGTAAGCGAGTCCTCGAGTGGAGACCGCGTCCCGACAAACGTAGGACGGCCATCAAAAAGGCGGCTGGTAGTGGCTGGCGGACAACTGCTCAAAAAAACTGAGTGATTAGGAAGGAAGCGAGGTGATGCATTGTTATACCCAACAATCCGACCAATGATGCTGCGCCAGAGGGAGATTGATCTGAAGACCCCAAGACCAAACTCCCAACACAACAACATTTGGTGTATAGTACCCGCCACACATCGCAACACAACTGCTCAAACCCATCCTGCATACGGTTTCACCAGACGTCATGCCGAAACACGACGAATTGCCAGGCGGCAAGACTTTGTCTGGTAGGTGATATCTTCTGCCGGTATCGCTTCCCTGCGATTTTGGTCAGGTCATCCGACCACCTAGTTAATGGGTGTCCGACACTACGCTTGACTTTACCAAAACACTTGTCATTATCAGTTGGTAGCCAAATGAATGATTAGTAATTTATCAAAGTCTTTTATAATAATCGTTTGTTTACAACGTAGTCTGTTTTCGGTAAACAGCGCTGTTTCTATCACAATTAGGAAATTGTGAATATTGTCCCAGTTCAAAGCCACCATACTGTAGAACATTACAGTAAAAATAATATTGCAATTGCCTAAATAGAATGTAAGATAAATACAAAAGTCCTGGAACTGCCTAAAAGTGAGCATTTGCCGATGCCAATACCGGATTCTCCACAATATTTCAACTACAATTGATCTGGAATCATATATTTTGTATCGTAAATACATAGTTGCCGTTTGTCATGTTCGGGTCTCTTCGTTCACACATTGGAAGTAAAATTGCTCTTTTTGCATGCTGTAAGCTGAATTAAAAGGGTTGAAATATTTTATTTTGCAAATGGAGCTATTTGGACTTGATATAACACAGACCAGACTCAGAAGTCTGATCATGTCATTGGAAATAAAAATTCCTAGAGCTTAATTTGTGCAAGTGTGTATATTTCTAAGCGCAATATATTACCTAAACTTGCATCCAATGATTTTTTTTGTTTTATCTTTCTTTTTCCATGTGCCAATTTGCATTTAAATCCATTTCAACGTAAAAAAGTTAAGTACTAAAAATATACAAAAACTCAAATATTTTCTTTACAACAGCATTATAGTTTGAGTTTAGATTTATTAAAAATAAAAACAAGCAAAGGAAAGACAAAACATTTCTTTATTCTTCAAAATGAAAAAAACAAACAATTATTTATAATCTGCCGTTTACTTTGATTACAGCTTAGTGCATTAAACATAAAATAAATGTTTATTTAACCTTCATAATGTAGTGTTTATACGTAATTTCGCAGATTACACGTCCAGCACAAATTATATGGCTAGGACACGAAGGTAATAGAAAGTAATGTTCACCCAGTGGAGGGCCAGTGAAATTATATGGTGCAATTTTTCTTGAAATCATTATGAAAAAAGGTGCACGTAATTGAGCCATTGAAATTGATACATGGTTCTGCAAGTTTTAATTAAATTACCACAATTTTATACATTTAATTATATCTTGTTCCATGTTGATTGTCAAAACTCTTCGATAAAATACGTTATCTGGGCTAGAAATATGTATCGTAGTCAATTATTTTTTCGCCTCTTCTTTAGACAAATTGTGTACGAAGGGACGAAATCAATTTACAGAGGCTTGTTAAATGTTTTGAATGATACAGACAGTAACCGAAGATCATCCCTGTTTGCATTATTCAAGTGTACCCAAGAAAAACCCCCGATTGATGTAGGACTAACGCAAGATAAGGAAACAAATATTGGGTTATCGATTTGGGTAGCTAAAGTTATCTTATCTACGACTAGGGAATAACTATATCACCTGACTTATCAACATTGCCTATGAAATACACAGATATGTATAATGCCAGGAGGTCACTAGCACACTCTTTTTTATATATATTATAAACTAGCGTTTGACCGCAATCCCGTCTGATGGTAAGCAGTGATGCGATCGTTAATGGTAAAGCGCGCTAGTTTATTAAGAGCCTTTTCACTGTAGCCTTGAAAACACTCAAATTATAGTGTGACAGAAACACCGCCGCCAGCAAATTGTCCCAGTCCCTCGATGTACGCGGTTTAAAAGAAAAAGCGAAACGCTTCGTCCGGATCGGAACGGTGTCAACAACGTAAGGGTGGAAAGTCGCCGTACGACGGGTCGTCCGATGGTGAAACGGAAATGGGGGAATTAAATCATGCAATTCCCTTGCACACTCGTCAGAATGCATCCTATAGAAGACCGAAAGGCTGGCTACTCTACGCCTGTGCTCCAGGCTTTGGAGACCATTTCGAGTTATATCGGGGTCGCCAATCAGCCTATTCACACGCCTCTCCACTGAATCCAAAGTAGCCAAATGACATTTCCCAGCACCAGCCCAAATGTGCCTGCAGTACTCCACACACGAGCGGACCTGTGCTTTATACAACATAAGAAGCTGCCCTGGTGTGAAGTACCGCCGGACCTTTGCGATGACGCCAAGTTTTCTGGCAGCCACCTTGGCCTTGGACCCAATAAACCGCCCAAAGTTTAAGTTTGAAGAAATCTCAACTCCCAAAAGCTGAAGGCGGTCGGTGCACTCCAAGGATACATTCTGAAAAGTAGGAGTCAAGGTGAACGGGCTCCTTTTGGCGATGAAAACACACGCCTGTGTTTTGGCTCCAAGATTATGGGTTTCCGAGAATATCCAATTAGGCCAACATATTTTGAGGTGCTCATGATTTAATTATTTAATAATATTTCAATACTCAGGGCTGAAGTTAGAAACATAAATGTACTCAAATGTATGAGTGACTTATCCACTCTTGGACACAACAACGCAAAACACATTATTCGTTGGTATGAAATTGACCGGTGTCAATTTCAACTATCTATCTTTTTGCTTTTTTTAAGGTGAGATTCAACCTCAAGTCTTGATCATGGCCTCTGTAGAATAGATACCACAATTTTGCCAATAACACGTGTAACAAATTATAGAAATTCTTTGAATAATTTATTTCCCAATAATGGCGGATATGGCTAAGGACAGTTGTAAAAGACGGCCGCGTGAACCGTCTTTGAGGGAGGTTTGAGGCAATGTCTTGATGTGGCCACTATGCTGCGATATTTCATGTTCTTTATAAATTATTTACTGAATGCACTTTTTACTACATAAATCACGCGCTTTTATTTAGTAAACGACACTATAAATAATTTTAAAAGGCCAATGAAAAATGCGCGTGACACTCATCTTTCCCGTCAAAACTCTTCAACTATTTAAAGAGGTAGTCTTGTCTTGTCATGTCTTACACAATATTTTTTTTTTTAAATCAGCTCCAATATAAAAAGTTTTCACAAGGGACTCTAAAAGTAATAGCACAAATCATCGAAGTTATCCAATAATTTTATGTCGTAACAAACAAACGGCAGCTCTAGGGAAAAATACATCACTTTCACAACAACACTCCATCAACTAAGTCGAAGAAGATGGAGGGTCTTAAAAACTTCCCTGAAGATTTCGCAAATACATTACGTACCAGTTTTGACTATCTGAAAATACTTAATATCAGGTCAGTACCTTTTTAGACAAAAAAAAAATATAAGTACCTGTAAGCCTACTGTATACATTTTTAAATATTGAATTTGAACTAATAAAAATGATTTTAAATTAAATGTTAAGCTTCGCTCGCTGCGATGTGTTTGTATATAGCAAAAGATAGCTGTTACGGCTAGCCATTACGGCTATAGTGTACATGTCGGTGAGGCAACCATGGTTACCTGAACGCTTAACGCCAAAATTTTCTAGGCAACTTTGTTGTCCCGGACGCTTGAGTCGCTAGATTAAAGCCAAGGCGTACCCTGTTACTCCGCAAATGTATTGGAAGCTAGACAGACATGCGCTAAAATACTGCTATACAGCTGCATCAGGAAAGGACTGGAAGCTGACCGAAACAAACTTGAAAAAGGTCTAGGCAGATTGATTGATCTTGATCAGCACTAAATCAACTACGTAGGTCCAACTGCGAGAAAGAGGTGTCACGTCGAATCCAGCTTGGCTGGGCAGCGTTCGGGTAGATATGCTACATCTCCTCGTCTAAGATACATTTTTCATTGGACTTTTAGAATTATTTATAGTGTCGTTTACTAAATAAAAGCACGTGATTTATGTAGTAAAAAGTGCATTCAGTAAACAATTCATAAAGAATATTGAAATATCGCAGCATAGTGGCCGCATCATGACTTTGCCTCAAACCTCCCTCATAGACGGTTCACGGGGCCCTCTTTTTCAACTGTCATTTTCGATATCCGCCATAATCGTGAAATAAAATTTTCAAAGAATTTCTACAATTTGTTTCACGTGTTATTGGTAAAATTGTGGTATATATTCGATAGAGGCCATTGATCGAAATTTGAGGTTAAGGCATAGAGTAGGTGCGAGTTGCTACAAGTCTTCGAAACTTTTTTTCTGCTAACAGTAGTATTTCCTCTTTGACCTTAAATTTTTTACTGACAGGTTTTTAGAAGACGATCAGCCATTCTTCAAGAAAAACTGGCGTTTCTCCTACGTAATCGGAACTATCATCATGCACGGCTTGGCGTTGATCCTAAGCATGGCCGAAGCGTTTAAAGAACAGGACATGATGGAATTTTCTCATTTGACGCCTATATTACTGACTTGTATTCATGGTAATTTTTATAGAGAAATCGTTAGGGTAAATGTGAAAAATAATTATGTTAAGTTTATTTAAATTTACACTTACAAATACATATGATATATTTTCAGATGTGAGTGTATTACATAATTTCTAAATTGTAAGCATTAAAATCACTTCATCATTAAATGTCCATTAATAGGAATTGATCTGCAGATTAACTGCGCAACACCATCAGAAGCAATGAGCTTCATTTTGACAGTTCAATAACATTAAAAAAAAAAAAAAAAAAAACTGAACATGAAATGATTCCAACTAATAGTGATAGTACGTTACGCAATTTGGGTGTTGCAATTAGTAAAAAAATACGAGTGTGCTTATGACCACACGACTGAAGTGAAACTTCTTTCGCTCCATCTGTATGTATCTATATATATATGTGTACAATATATACATGTATACACATATACATATATTAATTTTCTATAAATATTTAAATTTATTTCATGGTTTTATTGGTAAATTAATATTTTTGCATAGATCTGCTATTTATATTGAAAAAAAAAAAATCTCGTTGTAGACCTTGTAGTACCAAGCTGGCGCCACGGGCGCCTCTGTGCTTATATCCCCCACTTAACTTCCGTTCGCCTTGCCCGATCACTTTTCGTAATGCTTACGTCACGCGTTCGCCAGCTTACTCCCCAAGTCAAGCGTGCGTAAAGAAGTTTCACTTCAAAAACTTAAAATAATTTGAATTTTGCAGGCTATCCTGGCGCTTACTTTTTTATCGATTTCGATATCGATTGATCGCGGTAAAGCTAGTGTTTACAATGTTAAAAATTAAAATGTATTTATGTTGCCACTACAACAAGAAATACAAAAAACATAATAAAATAAACATACTTTTTGTTAGATAATGTTACGAAATCTTTCGTATGCGAGTTTAATTCCTACTCGGTTGGTATTTTTATGACTAAGCGCTGATTTTTTTTTTTAAATAATCAGAAAATTTTATCAGAAGATTAATTTTGAACTTTTCACTGTTATTCTGCACAAAATCTCAGAAGATAGACGCCAATCAGACGTCAGTTTTATGCCACGGACAAAAAAAGTATGTTTCGATTCAGAAATCAGTGATTTTTAGATCGCATATATAACTTTTATTCGAGGTACAAAATTAACGTTTTACAGTTTTTTTTTTTTTAATGAAAGTCTGTTTCATGTAATTCTATAACTAGTGGTGTGTTGTTTAATAATTTTATAACTTCCTGTGTTAGCGTATTTTTTTTTTCTTATGTTGCTTTAATTTGTGGTATTTTTTAAACCTTTTTTCAGCCATCATGTCATGCACTGTTATGATATCAAAGACAAGGCAAATATCTGAATTGATAAAGGATCTTGCTTCTCAATGGAGGGTGGAATGTACCACGAGTCAGAAACAAGAGAAGGATAAAATGCTTCGGCGTCTCAATTTCATTAACAGAGGTGATTCTTTTATTATTTAATACAAAACGATCATCAAGTTGAAGAAGAAGGGGTGACTGTGGAGACGAGGTCTAATAGAAAGGTATGGAAGAAAAACACATATTGCGTGGAGCCCAAAAATTGGGATCTCGGTGGTAGACCAAAAAATCGGCTGCCGATAGAAGTTACCACCCACCAAACAAAAACTTGCCGCCAAAACCCAAGCGGTTCGTCGTGTTCCGGCATGATGTCTGGTGAAACGGTACGGAAGACGGACCTGAGCAGTTGTGTTGTGATGTGTGCCGGGTACGATGCACCAAATGTTGTTGTGTCAGGAGTTTGATTGTAGAGGGTCTCCAGATCAATCTCCATCTGGCACATTGTTGGTCGTGTTGTTGGGTTTAAGATTACATCACCTCGCTCAACTGCCGTCTTCATTCCTATTCACTCAGTTTTTGAGCGAATAGGCTTAATAAACTAGCGTGCTTTACCATTAACGAATGAATCACTGCTTACCTTCAGGCGTGATTGCGGTTAAGCACTAGTTTATAATTATTACGAAAAAAAAATATGATACAGGCAGAAAAATTATGATGATCATTAAGTTGTTGTCTGTCTTCATTAGACTGTTGAGGCACAAAACGTATGAATAAAAAGCAAATGCATACAGCTTGGTTGAAAATAATAAGAGGGATTTGTGGTGTGATCCACGCTATGTGCAATAGTGGACATCTTTCGGCTGAAGTGATGATGATGATAAAGATTTTATGTTGTTACGAATATAGTATTTTCGAAACCAAACACTTGAATTTTTACAGAAATCGCTTAGGATTTTCCAAGTTTAGACCGACATGTACCTCACAGGAAGTCTGAAAGTAGCAACTATAACAGAAACGTTGTGTGTAAATTGATTGTCATGGATGAGAATGTGATACGGAAGAATGAGTAAAATGTCATGAGGAAAGCTATAAGCATGAATGTCTCTCTTCTGTTTTTCTCATACTACGCCTAATACATGCCATGCATGGTAGTGTCTATGGAGATGTTAACTATTAGAGAAGAGTCGAAAAAACCAACCCAAATAAAGTGGGATAAGGGCAGGAGAATGATTAAGGAGTGGCTAGAGAGGCGCCACGGCGTCCTCACCTTTCGCCTGACACGGTTCCTCACCAGACTCGGTTGTTTTGAGAAGTTCCTGTTTCGTATAAGGCGGGAGGAACCGCTAGGGTGTCAGTACTGTTTGGATCGCCCTGAGGACACGGTGGAGGTTTGCCCGGCTTGGGTAGATCACCGCTGTTGGCGGCGATTGGCGTCCGACACTGGTCAAGGCCCTGGTACGGAGAGTGCATGGCACGCCGTCACCTTCTTCTGCGAAACAATGATGCTGGCAACGGAGGAGGCGGAACGCGTGAGGGAGCGGGAATTCCAGCGCCCTCCTCCGTCATGGTCGAAAGACAACATCGAACTGCCGATCACTGTAGGCGCGGGCTTGCGGGTAGTGCATAGCTCGCCGCACGGTAAGGACCAGGCCGGAGTCGACGGCGCGTTGTTTTACACGCGCCTCAAATAGATGTCAGCACATCGTGATGAGGTCCACGAAGATCGATGCCTCCTGGGTCAGGGTTGCGGGTTGGTTAAAAGAAACCGTGGCCCTGGCGCACAGGCAAGTGCAGAATAAAAGTCTGATACGCCCTTCCGCTCCGTCCAGAGTGGGATAGGTCATTTGATGATTTCTCTTCCCAAAAAAAGAAGAATATTTGGTTTATATTTTGTTATTATATATACAAAAAATAAACTCAAACTCAAACTCATTTATTGCGAAAATGGGTATTAGAAACATCGATACATAAAATAGTTTGGCACCTCCATAATCCGCCTGACGGCATGCAATTTTAATTAGTGTTTGTCTCTACTAATTGTGCAATTACTATAATCATCTAAATTTCATTAATACATTCGAAACAAAATAAATTAAAACAAAAAAAAAAAGGAAAAAGAAGTCAAAAAATAATAAATGTCAGGAAATTTCGTCATGGACAGGTCAATTGAAAATTTATAAATATGTCAAAAAACAAATAACCACCAATTAAAAACAAATCAAGTCAATAACCAAATACAATAATGTCATCTCTCTTTACCTATTAGATTGCATGTCATTTATAAATTCGTTCACACTGTAATAGGCCTTTTCCACCAGTATTTTTTTAACTTTATGTTTAAATATATTATAGTTTATGCTTTCTAATATTTCTTTTGGTAGGTGATTATAAACGCGTGGCGCCATACAGAGTATACTATTTTTCATAAATGCACTTTTGTGTTGAGGACAGTTAACTTTTAAATTATGACGTTTACTTTTATAACTTTCGTACATCGCCAAATTATATCTGACAATTTAAAAAAATAATGTTGTATAGTTTTTTTTTTTAACATTTTGCCACACATTTCAAATGTCTCCTGTATCGTGTTTGTATGTAGGCCGTCATGGTTAGAGCTTCTGATCCATTTCCGAAAATCATTTCACTATCCAGGAAACCTACCGTGTTCCTGAGCCCCATAAGATATTTTTAAATTAAAAACAAGTAATTATTCGAAAACAAAATCGCGGGTGTAAGCTGGCCTGGTATTATTATAAAAATGGGACTTACTTGAATAGAATAACAAATCCCAATTATATTTAATAAGATGAGATTAATTTGACAGCAAATTGCTTTTTCAAACAGGCTTTAGAAAATTGAGATTTAATCTACATATTTAATTGTATAGCTACCTAGAAAAATTAACGTAAATTAGTACTTTTCTGTCAAGAGTGTTTTATTTATTAAAGTCTCGTTTAACAAATAAATTAAGGGAAACTTGATACTACTCAGTTTTCGTTTTTAATTACAATCTTATCACAACCTATCCGTTTTGAAATACATAATTATAAATAAAACTACAAACAAGGCTAGAGTGAATAGGCTCTTAATAAACTAGCGTTAGGCGGGAAAAAAAAAAGATCAAATTTTTTTGTACGTAAAGCTACTACATACCTACTTTGTTGAATAATTTGTTTGAATTTTAAAATCGTGTTTTGATCATCTCTTAATTATTTTTCTGTACAATTGATCCACTTTTTATATACCTATCGTTATTTCTCTTATTACTTTGATGAGTATCTAGCTAGGCACGTATTTCATTGCCTTCAATCTACGGTTTCAGTACTATAACTGCCAAAAGAGATTCGTAAAATGTCCTATTTTGTGAAAATGTGATGATATGCAGCAAATAAATTTCGAAACTTTAGTATTAATGATTAATTATAAATGGTTAATGTTTTTAATTCTTATTTTATTTATTACTGCCAATTATTAAGGCTGGTCTGTCAACTATCTGTCTGCGCAGTATACTTGAGTTTTTGGTCACATAGCCAGGAAAGAGGGACATAATCTTAAACAACTAATCTTTATTAGCATGGTTGGAGGCAAACGATTTATAGGCCACAGCCCAACAAGATGGACTGACCAGATTTGCTACCCACTTGATACTCTACTACATGTCGCGCTACATGGCGCCAAGAACAGACGAATGGAGGGACACCATCAGGGAAAAGCTTCTTCAATGGGGTTTTCACGACCCTCAACAAAGAGGAATACGATGCGAGGAGAAGGAAGAGGAATGTTTTTAATAATTATTTTTTCTTAATAATAATTTACTGTTTTCAGCCACCTACTGGTCAATCGTGTGCGGCTTGATAATATACTTGCTGTCACCGTTATTTATAACTTTAATCCGGAGATTTATATTAAAACAGGATGGAGAGCTACTTCTTCCTTTCGCTTCGTACAGTCCATTAAATGCAACCACGAATTGGGGGATGTATATCGCAGTATATATTTTCCAGTCATATTCTAGTAAGTCGAAATTTTGAATGAAACTTAGATGATCAATTAATCTCCCACCAGGTAAACGGGCAGCAGCCTGTGGAATATCAAATTATTGCAATCCCTAACTCGCCTGCCAAGCGTGGGGATTATGGTGAACCCCACCAAAGCAATGAAGGCCTTGGGGGAGGTCTTTATCCAGCAGTGGACCTCTATAAACTGAAGAGTACATACTCATGCACACTGATACTACCTAATGCTGCATAAAAATACCATCGACTAATGACATGTCTTCCGATCTTTTGTTACACCCGGTACACCCTGGGCTTCCTGCCATCATTTTCACGATGGCAACTATAATTACCCATCACCTCTTCTCTGGACCAAACAGTGCACTAACAATACCGTCCTTCTGTGTTATCACGATCAACAACGTAGTGCTCGTCTATTGACATGACTTCGTATCCAAGAATGCCGAAATAGGGACAACCTCCACAAATAGGAGTTCATGGAAGGCACTACATACCAAGGCTACTTGTATATCTTGAGGACGTAATAGGCGTCCGTGAATGTTACCTGCTTTGCTCAATTTTGGATCAAAGAAATTTAATAAAAGACATATTTATTATTGCCATCAACACGCTTAGAAGAAGAATAAAGACTAAACAGTACTCGCTCACTTACTTCATTTTATTTCTTGTGAGAATTTGAAGCTACTTCCATTACACCTATTTCAGATGGAGAGGCAACGTCTCGCCCTTTTAAATTCACCCAAAGGTCGTCAGCCTATGTATAATTCTACATTTATAGTAAATATGTGTACAAAATAAAGAGATTTTACAGAGAAAGAAATACTTGATATATAAATCAAACAACCTTTTGCCAGACCCGGGAATAAGCCATGGCATCAAGATTAGTAGTCGGACTCGCCCACTTTATATACCTATCGTGATTTCTAATAAGTTCTATATCTTTTAGTTATCCTTCTTGCTTCTGTGTACATGGGAGCCTTATTTTTGATGATAACGTGTTGTGCTCTACTAGGAATAGAGTTTGTAATGCTAAGGCATGATCTAGCTGAGGTGACGCCAGAAAAGTATTCCGAAAGAAGAAACGATGTTGATACTGATGAGAATGAAGGTCCCAGCATTAAATCGTTTGTGAAAAGACACCAGAAATTGATAAGGTGAGTCATCATCTCCATAGTCTTTTCCTACATTGTAAGGCTTTATAGCCCTTTTCCAGTGTCACCGTATACAGCTGAGTATCAGAATCTGAGAAAGCTGAGTAATAACCTAGCTTCCCTACGCTGCGTCTTCCGGTACGTGGCCGCCGCTCCAGAACCTTACTGCCATCGGCCATCGGTTCTACGAGCAATGTGCCTCGCCCAGTCCCACTTAGTTTTAGCGACTCGAATGTTATGTCGGTGATTTTGGTTCTTCTACGGATCTCTTCATTTCTGATTCGATCCCGCAGAGAAACTCTGAGCATAGCTCTTTTTATCGCCCTTTGTGAATCTGTGTCTCTGAGCCTTTGTATGTGGCCCATTATAAGCGACCACGTTTCAGTTCCATAAGACATAACTGGCAGCATACACTGTTCAAACACTTTGGTCTTAAGACACTGTGGTATCTTGGATGACGAGAAGATGTAGCGTAGCTTCCCTACCGGTGCCCAGCCAATCTGGTTTATATACTAAATATATCTCTTTCTCGAAACTGTAAGATATATTTAGTTGATTTTTGCCACAACTTTAGATGTAAGTAGTTTAATTTACTGTCTTATTGTCGTCTCCACCTAGTATGGTAAGGGGGCTGGTATAGATATGGCACATTAGACATTTCAACTTGGCATCTGGGATGTCAACCTATCGACAATTATTTAGAAGTCGAATTATCGTCTTTCTTTGCAAATCCATTCAAAATTTGTCTTTAAAAGATCGCTTTTAGAGACCGCTTATTAGGTATGTCATGGGTGGTAAAATATCTACATTATATATTATGTAATATTTATGGCATACATGAAGAATTTTATATTCTATGGAGACATTAGTGTAGCGGTACCAACAAAAAGCCAAAAACAAACAACGCGTCATACTGACGTCACACGAATTCTACAGGCAATCAGAGATTACCGTGTATTAAGCATACATACAACTTTTCAACATCAACCTTTGGGTAAGAGCCCGCCAGACATAACACTCGTCTGGTGGGAGGTTCACTCATCGTTCATAAGGATGAGTGAACTTTACTCCCGGTACCTCATGCCTCCACAGTTAGCATTATAATCAAAGTCATTATCCCTACCCAGTTGTCAGTTGACTTGGATAGCAAGGTGCAGTCAAATACCAGTATTTGTGACAAGATCTTATCTCCACAAATTAGTTACAATGCGACTCCTTCTACATAGACCTTAGTTGTGAGAGTTTCGATAACTTTCGATTTTGATAACCAACTATCAAAAATCCATGAATGAAAGTGGGAAATAACATCTTGACCTGCTTTCCGGGGCACTGAGGGGTTTTGGTATGTAAATATGGTCACCCATCTATGGATCAACCGTGGCAAGCGTAGTTCAAATTAAGCCTTGCGACTTACTCCCTCCGTTAAACTTCTACATACTCCTAACTCATATTTTATCAAAATACACCTGTCGGAAAAAATGTTTTGTTGCCACCTAAACTGTTTCCCGTTCTAACCCCTTGTTCGGCATCAAAGCCGACATAGAGGTGGACATAAATAAAACATGTATTTTCTTTGTTGACAGCTTATCCCGACAGTTGGATAACGTTTTCAACGGGATGGTATTCATAGAAATATTGTTTATTGGGTTGACGGTGTGTACTTTTACCTTCATGATGCAGGTGAGTTATTGGTTTGTGTAAACGTTATAAGAACTTGCTGTTCTGAACAGCACCCTAATTGTGTAATACGTTTCCAATACCAATCTGAATCATATATAAAATAAAACAAGTAATACTAATAGAACACTAAAAGAACGTATGGGTTCCATTTTGACAATTCTCCAAGATTCATTGCATTATTTAGGTTATTGAGTAGACACATTTTTGGAAGCTAACTATGCTTAAAAGTAATTCTAGTTATAAGTAAAAGTGTGTAACGCAATTAGGCAGCCAGGATCTCTTTCATTGCTTTCAATATTTGAAATTTCATATTCCCACTGTGAACAATCCAAAAAATTCGCATGCCGCAGAGGCAAACGGTGTAATTTAAATCGTTTGTATATTAATTGAGATACCACAGTAATTTTGTAAGAATCGATCGAATTAGAGAGTTGAGTTGACACTGCATTTCTCACCTAGGTTGACGCTCGTAACCGCAGAGTTCCGGATCCAAGCTCAAGAAAGAGAGCCTTTAACCGTGCTGCCAAGTCCTATAAAAAAGGCGCTTAAGAAGGTTCGCCTCGACCACATTAATTATATTGGAAACAGGTTATCTGCACAGCCATCCGGTAGCTGATTTTTCTGGTCCCTCTCCAAATCGGTCGAGGTGAACATCTGTCGGCCCACATTGCCTCAGGTGGTTAGGCCTGATGGAATACTGGCTAATACGGCGAGAGAGGAAGCAGGTCTCTTTGCATCCTTCTTTGCTCATAATTCGCGTCTTGACACTGGTAGTGCTACTCCACCTAATTTACCTCATTGCGAAACTTTAATGCCTGAGGTTCTTATTAGGAACAAGGAAGTTCTGAGAGTGCTGTGTCGTCTGGACGTGAATAAGGATAGTTAGTGGTCCGGATGGTATACCAGCGATTGTTCTTAAGGCATGTGCGCACGAGTTGTCTTCTGTCTCCTTCCCCCCGGACCTCCGTTGAGATCGGACGCTCATTCCGTTGCTGCGTACCATATTTTTGAGTTTATTTAAATTGATTTTTACTCAAGATAATAAATAATAAGTTAACAAAAATAGGAGTGCATAAACTGCGAGAGGTTTTACTTCGGGACTATACCAGGGCGACAGGCAGGGGAAAGAGACAGGTACGCATCATTTTGTCTACGCTTACGCATTGCTGTCAATGCCTACGCTATATGACAACGCCTACGCACGGTTGTCTACGCCTACGCACTGTTGCTATCCTGCTTTGCCCCAGCCCTTGGCGCTATTTTCTATCTTTGTCGCTGGGCGGTAGCAATATCGCATACAACTTCATTGACAACTCCTGCAAATTGCTGCTGCCCTGGTACCTGACTCCGGGTGGTGCTCCTGTGTTTTGGACTTATTTCAAAGTTATGAAAATATTGATTACCTCTACCTGTTGTACCTGCTCGTGTGTGCCAGCTCGTGCGAAGACGGAGTAACTTTCTTTTTGATGGTACGCTAGTTACACCTTCTACTTACTGTTGTCCTGGTACCTGTCTACAGCTACGGCTACTTGCTTTTTGTCGATCTGGCTTTGCGATCGTGCGGGAGTAACAACATCGTTTTACGTATAACTTTTGTGTATTGTTGCCACATTGATTGGCTTGATTGTAATCCTTCCTACCCTCCGACATATACAATAAAAATGAGCCGCACTCCTAATTCTTCTTCACCTCAACGTGTTGCGTCGGAGCCGAATATGCAAGTCATTGTTGGAAGTACTGATAGTAGCAATATTAGCTGCAGGTATAAACGTAAACATGAAGAGGTTGATGAGTACGATTTTATGGAGGAAATGAAGGAACTTTTCAAAAACTTTTCTGTATGGCAGGATGCATAATTCCTCTCACTTCATGATTCCGTAAA
Organism: Sesamia inferens; assembly: GCA_037179545.1. Taxonomy (NCBI): domain Eukaryota; kingdom Metazoa; phylum Arthropoda; class Insecta; order Lepidoptera; family Noctuidae; genus Sesamia; species Sesamia inferens. Next base: position 6,482,337 of record CM073929.1, on the reverse strand, counting down.
CGGCATTATTAAGCTAAATAATGAATTTCAAGCGTCGTTTTCTATGTTTCGGAAAAGTACGATGAAACGAGGCTATAGCTTGGAAAGCTACAGCAAGAACACAGAGGAGACCTGACTCACATACGATAATTGGAAGGTAAAGTTGAAAGTTCGGAAAGGAGTAACAAGAGTTCCAGTAATGAGATTAGGAATATACCTGCAAAAAAATGAGGAATAAAATCGGACCTGCTGCAGGTTGTTTCTGCAGTTAGCAAAGGATTAAACTGCCAAATTTTGAATTCCGAAATCCATGACGTCTTTGTAGATTGAATTGTAGATTTTGTTAGTGTCCTGCGGAGGGACAACTTGTTGACTGTATACAAGAGTTTCAACAAGGTGAACAAAGGAAACAGGTTGGGCACAAATCACTTAAGACTCCACTGCCCGCCAGTTCCCATTTACATTGCTGAAAACCTGACATACAAAACGAAGTGGTTGGTCTACCTTGCTCGGGAATTTGCCAAGGTCAATGACTTCTCTTTCTGCTGGACAGCTCATGGTAAGGTGTACCTTCGGAAAAGAGAAGATACGCAGTCGATACATATAAAAGTGGAAGGTGACTTAGGAAAAATAGATTGCGACCAATGACTGGCATTAACTTGTAGAAATTGCGCTCTGCTGTTTCCGAACTTTCTATTTGCATGCTTCTTAAAATGTTTTTTGTCTATATATTATCCACATATTTGGATGCATTTTGGTGAGTGTGCGAGGGAATTACATGATTTAATTCCCCTATCTCCGTTCTACCACCGTCGTACGGCGAATTTCCACTCTTACGTTGTTAACACCACTACCATCCGGACGAAGCGTTTCGCCTCTTGTTTTATACCAAGTACATCGAGGGACTGGAACATTTTGCCAGGGGCGGTCTTTTTGTCGGACCACAATTCGAGTGTCTTCAAGACTAGAGTGAATAGGCTCTTAATAAACTGGTGCGCTTTACCATCAAATATTACGTCACTGCTTACCATCAGGCAGGATTGGGGTCAGGCGCTAATTTTATAAAAAATACAAACTCCGCAAAAGCTGGTATCATCACAGTATACAGAAAATTGCAGCAGTTTCACGACTAAATGATTACTTTAATTCTTCAGTAAACTAACTGAGAAATATTAATCAGTTCATCAGACTGCCTAGCCGTTTTCCTAACTATGTTGGCCTTCCAGTCTTACATAACTGACTGTATATCTGTTCTCCACGACCACCAGTTACTGGTAACTGGATAATACAGGTAAGACTATCGGTTCCTTGACCCTTAATCACAAGGGAATTCAAAATAATATATACAGTTTCATGCCGTTTCTTTACCAAATGAATAATTAGGCTTTATGTAATTACCTCATCAGATTATCCCTTCACACTAAAATCACCTCAGATTAGTGTCAAATCGCAGCACTCTTTGTTTTCACTGCAATAAGTGGTTGCGATTGATAAGTTAGCCAAAATCACTGTACCCTTGTTCCAGTATGCAGAGTAATTGCGTACACAATATCAGTAGCAATGGGTTTAAATTGCAGAAAAATCATGGAGTCTAGGCTGAGATGGTACCGGTCATACAGGGCGAAGGCCAGACGACCGACGTGATAAAATGCCTTTCCCTGGCTTAAAAGACGAGAGGGAGGGCAAGGCCCCCAACTACATGAATAACGAATGTTTGCAAGGATATAAAGCAGTTAGGGCTTCCAGATGACGACGCATATCAGCAAAATAAGTGGCGCCTCAGCACCAGAAAGCCGACCCCACGTAACAAGAAAAGGCGAGGTCAAAGAAGAAGTAGAACAACATTCATTGCGTTGTTTAAGTTGTTAAGCAGACACATTTTTGCATATACATAATATATAGTATGCCTGCGGCACATCTCCTTTTTTAGTGTGATGAGATCACAAGACTCACGTTACTCAATTTACAGATAAATTTTTAGAGCCAGTCGATCAGTATCCTCTAAATAATTATGTGTTTACGGAGTGTCGTTGAAAAGTGTATGGTAAACAAATTCCATAAATGAAATAGGACACAACATTGGTGGCCCCGACAACCGACATCATCAATAGGAAGATTGCAGACTATATACGAGTACAAGTTCGACGATACAGAAGGTACCAAGAGTAATCTAAATTCCGATGTACATCAACAAAGCAGGACGACGTGCGCTATTATGTTTCAACATGAAGCTGTCGAGTTGACGAAGGTAACAGTTTCCTCCAGGATCCCTGAATTTTGGTTTGATCAGCCATGATTATGGTTTGTGCAGTGTGAGGCTAATCTCGGATCATAAAAACTTAGTGATGATGCTTAGCTTAGCCACAACTAAATTGAACCTTTCAACTTAGTTGTGGCTAAACTTGGCAAAAATATAATCCAGCAAGTTAGCGACATGTTGTTAAATCCTCCAGAAGTAAAAAGTTCGAAGCATTGAAAACTCATTTATGTCGACAATCACAGAAACTGCTCTCTGGGATTGAACTCGGCGACCAGAAACCTTTCAGATTTTGCGGCGGATGAAGTGATTGATTTATTGCGAAATAAAATCCTTGATGAAACACTTATAATTATGTGGCAAGGCCATTTACCTTCATCTGTACGAGCTGTGTTAGCAGTGTGCGTAGTAAAAGATTTGGTGAACTTGGTAGCCGTCGCAGACGAAATAATGGAAACCACAAGACCTTTGAATGAGGTAGCAGAGGTAAAATCAGCGACAGCTGGTAATATTGACACCACATTTATTATCATTTAAAATTGCAAAATTTAGTCTTCAAATGAAAGAAATTCAGATTGAAAGATCTAGATCAAGAAATTGTTATCAGGGCCAATTCAAGCGGTATCGTTCAACGTCACGAGGCAGTATTACTACACGGCGCACGCCACAAAGTGCTGACTACAGCTACTGCAGTACTGCACATTAGAAGAGTTGCGCCGATTTTGGGACAAAGTAAATTTTTACAGGAGACCTTTACCACAAGCCGCAGTAATTCAGAATATCCTAGACACCTACATACATAATGTAAAGAAAAGAGACAAAACTCCAATTTCATAGACCAAGAAGGCAATCGATGCCTTCGAACAACATAAAGCGAGCTTAAAAACGCTGTTACTTTGATTTTTCCTCTAGCAGACGCTCCTATAGCCCTCATGACTCGAAATTTCAGTCACATGCGCCGGAGCAGTATTGCAGCAAAGCGTCGCTTGGGCACGCCAAAATTGCGGCGGTAAGTCCTTTCTTTGAGAAGTGGCTAGAGAGGCGCCACGGTGCCCTCACCTTCCGCCTGATGCAGGTCCTCACCGGCCTCGGCGGTTTCGGGAGGTTCCTGTTCCGTATAAGGCGGGAGGAAACGCGAGGGTGTCACTACTGTGGGGATCGCCCTGAGGACACGGTGGAGCATACGGTGGAGGTCTGCCTGGATAGAGCACTGAAGTGTCCTCGAGGCGCGGTGATCTCTCGCGTCCGACCCTGGTCCAGATCATGGTTCGGAGCGAGAGTGCATGGCAGGCCGTCACCTCATTCTGCGAAGCAGTGATGCTGGCAAAGGAGGAAGTGGAGCGGGTGAGAGATCGGGAATCCCAGTACTCTCACGCCTCTAGCCGCCGCGGGAGACGCCCTGGACGGGGGTAGGCGCGGGCGTGCAGGTGACAGTGGCAGTGGCAGGTCAAAACCAAGCCCGAGTTAACGGTGCGTTGTATTTCACGCGCGCCTCAAAGAGATGTCAGCACCTCGTGACGGGGTTCACGAAGACCTCCTGGTCAGGGCTGCGGGTTGGTTAAATAAGAAACCGTGGTCCTAGGGAAACGTTCTGGGTGGTGATTTGAACGACCATGTGGGTGAGAAGTGTGACGGGTTTGAGCGTGTTCACGGTGGATTTCGGTACGGTAGGCGCAACGCGGAAGGGGACATTCTCTGTGCGTGTGCGGCCGCTGAGCTTGCAATTGTGAACTAAAGATAAATAATAATTATGTGCTTACGGAGTTTCATCAAAAATCCATGGTACACTTATTCAAATCCAACAATACTAATTGATTAGCAAAAGGCTTCAAACTGGCAGTAATGGTTTTTACGCAATTAAGGTGTTGGTTGCTAATTGATTGTTGCTGTATCAGGTAAAATAAATAAAAGGACTTTAACCAGTTGGCAAATACTTTCAATTTTATTTTTGGAGGTACTTTGTACTTACTTAATTAAGTAAGCCTTCTTAATTTTTTTTCTTATGTTCCAGTTCGCGCAGCGTCTGAGCAACATGATTATTGCCTACGATGGGATTGCCATGATCATGGTCGCTATGTTATATTTATGTTACTACGCCGAACTACTTACGGAAGCGGTATAACTTTTAATATTTATAAAATGTTATTAATAATCGAAACACTTTTGTCATGGTCGCTTGCTAAGCCATAATTAAGGGGTTCTGATAAAGTTAGGTTTTCACAATAGCACAGGTGGTAGGTGTGTGGTACCTTTCCTATTTATATTTAATTTAAATATTGCGAATATATGGTTTTATATATATATATATATACATAATGTTATGAATAGTGAAATTACGTTTAAAATTTTTAATGCCTTACTAGCTCGACTGAGCAACCCGTGTGGTACCTGGCTTAGAATAGAATAAACCCATATGCTCCCGGAGGTGTTGTAAGAGGCAACTAAGGGAACTCTCACCAGGGAATCGGGCTGCAGCGCTTCTTCTGTGAAATAACAAATTACTACCCAAATTACTAACAAATTATCCCCAACCCGCTTGCCAAGCGTGGGGATTATGGAAAACCCCCCCAATGCAATGAAAGCCTTGGGTGAGGCCTTTGTCCAGCAGTGGAGCTCTATAGGCTGAAGAAGAAGAAGAAGAGCAACATGATTTCAAACAATTATTAATTTGTTAATATATTATCCGATAGCGTTTTGGTTAAAATTTAGCAACGAGCACTATTAGTTTAATCCATAGATTATATATATTATATTGTATCTATATATTATATTATATCCATAGATTATATTAGATTACTCAGTAGCTACTGTCTGTAGTGAGTCACTAGATGCGCCCCGCGGTTTAACCCTCGTAACTTTCGATTCCTTGGGAATAGTAATAAAGCTTTCTATTTCTGTATAAAAGTATGTTTATAATTAAAAGTATTAGTAGATTTCATAATTTAAGTTAGTATATAATTTTATTTTTAATGTTTGTTATAAGGATTGTTATTCCTTTTACAGGAACCCCTTTTAGGTAAAAGCCTCATTTAATTCCTTCCATTTATATCTGTTTTATGAAAATACTAACCAGTTTCTACCTGCTATTTTTTTTATATCGTCTGCCCAACGTTTTAGTGGTCTGCCTTTGCTTCTTTTACCAGCAAGCCCTGCCCATTTAGTAGCTTGTAAAGACCATCTCTTGTCTGTGTACCTTGACAAATGATCAGCCCATTTCCACTTTAGTCGCAAAGTTTGTTCAAGAGCATTGCATGTAAGTCTAGTTTTTCAAGAGCATTGCATGTAAGCCTAGTTTTCCTTCTAATGTCTTCACTGAGATTTTTCTGTATTTTACTTATTTTAAGCATACCCCGTTCCATTGATCGCATTTTTTGATTTCACTTTTAATTTTATTTGTGAATGTGCATGTTTTTCTGCCATAAGTTAGGCTTGGACTTATGCATGTATCCATGACGATTTTCTTTAATTTTACATGGTAGTCTCCTTTCACAATGTCATTTTGGAGCCAAAACATCTTTCATTTGCTTTTGATCCTTCTTACTACTTCCTCTTTTTTTTCCTTACTGTATTCTGTTAGGAGTCTTATTTTCCGAGGTACACATATTATTGTAAATAATCGGTCTGTTGTTCAAAAACCTGCACAGGTCTTTATATGTTATTTGTCACTACTTTAGTCTTGTCTGCGTTCATTTGCAGCCCATATTTTTTACTTTCATATACAAGAGATCGCATTATCTGTTCCAACTCTCTGGCAGATTTGGCAATGAAAATGATGTCGTTTGCAAATCTCAGGTGACTTAAGTGGTGCCCTAGTATGTATAATCCATTCCGGCTCCAATCAAGGTTTTTGAAAACAAATTCCAGTACTATTATAAATAGTTTCGGTGATACAGGATCACCTTGTTAGATACCTTTCTCTATTGAAATCTGTTCTCCTTTATTTTCCATCTTTCTGTTTGTACTTTGAGAGTAAATGTTTTTTTTATGATCTTTATGTAGGTCTTACTTACGCCACAGATATTGAGGGCTTTCCAGATAGAGTTGTGTTGTGAGTTATGGTATCGAATGCCTTTGTGAAGTCTATAAAAGATACATAGAGATGCAGATTGAATTATTTATATTTTTCTAGTATTTGTTCCAAGGTGTGATAGTGGATGTGATCTGTTGTTGAGAACCCTGATCGGAAGCTTGCTTGTTCGATTGGTTGTGATGCGTCTATGATTGGTGTGATTCTGCTCAACAGTATTGTTGTAAAGAGTTTATAAATGCTCGCTAATAGACTAATTGGTCGATAGTTCCCAATGTCTAGTGGGTCTGCTTTTTTATATAGCGGAACTGTACGGAATTACACCACTATTTGAGGACCTTTTCTGTTTTAATGGATAAGTCTTTGCATGACATTTCACCATCTACATATGTCTACCCTTATGGAATACTGGTTCCCAAATCACTGGTTATAAACATAAGTAGTTTGGAAGCCAGGAGATATAACCAATGCACCATTTGTTGTACCATACTACTGTAACTTACCTGTAACGTATGTAACAAAACCCTTTTTTAAGTTTTCCTATCCAAATTCTGTGTGCCTTTAGTCATTTAACAACTCTTTTCGCACTTCTATATGTATTTAGGTTTCGCTCTACAACTTTTATTTCCTATTTATTGTAATCACTTTTTATGGATTCCTTGGGAATATCGGGATAAAAATTCCCTATGTTTTATTCCTTCATATGAACTAACATATCTGTATGTCATTGCAATTTGAAACATCCATTCAGTAATTTAGGCGTGGAAGCGGAACAAACAAATAAACTCACTTTCACATTAATAAATACATTAGTAAAGATTATACCCCTCGTTTTGCACTTTGTGTATTAGTCATCGTTTGAAATTACATACGTAAAGGTACACTCATTATTATAGCCCGGCTACTTCAGAGCAGTAAAGACGGCCTGACGCCGCCTCTTAAAGCAACAGGTGTGGTGAAAGATGGGCATTCTGGAGGCACTGTTTTATGTAATTTTGACGTTCAAAATATGCTGATTCTAATTGGAACAAATCATTATTGCTAAAATAAATCTACCCGCTTTTAGCTAAGGTGCGGCAATTACTTTAAGAGTAAATTATTAACATTAAACTACCAAGTGGACTACTTTGGAGATCGCGCTATTTACATCGTCAGTAACCTGCTGCTGACGTTTTAGTTTAAATAAAAGTGAAGTGTCATCTGCAAACAACACTATATCGTGATCAACCATTATGAGGTACAGCAGGTCATTGATGTAAATAAGAAACAAAAAGGGACCAAGAATTTACCCCTGTGGGACTCCCATTGTTACTAAAGATCCGGAAGATCAAGCCAGTAATGAGTTGGGTTTTTAATTCCCGCACCCTTAGTTTTATCCAACCCCATTAATTCACGGTATATATCATTACCGTGAAATCATAAATTACACAGTGCCACGGAAGAGACGGAAATGGCGATGTCCGCGAGACTTGGATTACTATTGGAAGGGGGTGTAAAGGTATTGCAAAATGATCTCCTAACATATTACATATATCCTGTCCATCTTTATTGTTATGAAACATTTCTGCAGGATATGTACCTACTGCTGCCTTTTTTTATATTTATAATGAAGGATCAAATCGTTTTAGGCGATTTTTGTAATATTGTTTTGCATATTAGAAATATATGTTTTGTAACATGATGAACTTAGAGCATTGCATTCATCTCTTAATCTCTTAAAATACTATAAGTGTAATGGATTTTTGTACTTTTTATAAAGAATATGGTATTTGTACTTCTGTCTGAGATGTATTTAAATATGAACCCCTGAGTATCAAGGTGGATATTTATTATTCGCTGTTTGTTTCATTGGGATATACGAGTAGTCTGTAATAGTCTGTCTTAGTAAGCTATAGAAATTGTCTACCATATCGTTAACAGTACTACAGTCTGTGAACTCACTCTCCCACTCAACAGTCAACAAGTGATGTAAAACTTTTTCACAATCTGCACGGAGGAAGTTCGGTTTTTCAGATTTTTTACTTTTAAAAATAGTTCCGCCTGAAGAACTCTAGCGGGGGATGTAAGGGGTCCGCTTTAGATAAACTAAACTTGGAACGGGCTACATCTGTGATGAAGGTGTTGCATAGTATTAAATCCAACCAAGCTCAAGAATTCAGATATAGTCGAGTATATATCCGTGTTACTGGGTTCTGGGTACAAGTCTACAAGGTCATTCATAGTGTATTTGACTAAAAGAAACTAATTAGTCCGTCATTCAGATTATAGAAAAATACTGGATACTTATATTTTGTTTTTTTTTTTTAATATTATAAACTAACGCTTGACCGCAATCCCGCCTGATGGTAAGCAGTGATGCGATCGTTGATGGTAAAGCGCGCTAGTTTATTAAGAGCCTATTCACTCAGAAAAACTGAACGAATAGAAAGGAAGACGGCAGTTGAGCGAGGTGATGCAATGTTAAACCCAATAACACGACCAACGATACTGCGCCAAAGGGAGATTGATCTGAAGACCTTCCACGACCAAACTCCCAACACAACAACATTTGGCGCATCGTACCCAGCACACATCGCAACACAACTGCTCAGACCCGTCCTCCGTACGGCTTCACCAGACATCATGCCGGAACACGACAAATCGCTTGGTGGCATGACTTTGTCTGGTGGGTGGTAACTTCTGCCGGCGGCCGATGTTATGGCCTACCACCGTTTTATCAAATCAAGAAAAGAAAAGAAGAACACTGTGTCGTCTTCATTTTTTGTTTATATGAAAAAAAGGAAAAATACACGTCTAGTATTTTTTGGAAATCTGACTGACGGACTAATTCGTCTTTTTTTGTAGTCAAATACCCTATTGTCAGTCATTTTATGTGAGAAAGATTAAAGTCTCCCAAAATCAAAATGTGTTCATTATTGCTAAATACCTTATGAACGTTTTTCGTGTACAACTCCAACGTATTGCTATGAAAAGGGGGCGGTAGGTACACGCCACTGATGTATAATTTACTATTACATTTATTTTTGGAGCCAATATTAACGTTTATCCATAAATCTTCAATCCTGCTTTCAAACAGGGATATTTGACATGATGTGATAGTTTTTGAGACGGCAATTAAAACCTCACTTCCGTCTTTACGAGTTTTATATTTACTTGACTCACGATCGCGCCTGTAAACTATGTATCTGTCGTCGAACAACTCAAAATCATAGACACCGCTGTTCAACCAAGTCTCCGTTAATACGATAATGTCATAATTATGTATAGAAATGTTGTGATAATATTTAGTAGTTTTGGTTTTTAAGGCTCGTACATTTTGGTGCTACACGTGTAGTGGACAATTGAATTTGACTACATAACAGCAATATGAACCCTATCAACCTAACCACTAGAACCTAGCCACTTAACACTCATTACATAAAAATAAACTAAAGATTTTAACTTATATAGGCTACTGATAACAGTTCATTGCGAGCTCTCGTCTTTTTTCATGAAGACCTTGCCGTCGCGAACCCAGATATATTTGAATCCAAGTTCTTTTCCGCGGACTCGAGCTGCTGCATGGATTGACTTGTTTTGGCTGGATAAGTGTTCAGCTCTATAAATGGGGTGAGGTTTCTCCGCTGCTATACCCAAGTGATCGTTTTTAACACCATTTCGTTTTAGTAATTTTATTTTGAAAGTATTGCGATAGTATACACTACATTTGGTAATTGTATTTCAGTTTTGATATTAGCTATGGCAACGTTTTGTGTCTAAAGAATAAAGATGGTGAATAAATCAACATTATGAAAATGTTCTTGTATATTTTCAGAGTTCAAGTTTAGGCGACACGGCGTATCAGAGCCAGTGGTACAATGCTAGAAAGCATTATAAAATGGCTATACTGCTTATCATTACAATGTAAGTTAAGCTCCTTTTGTTTTGAGTTGAGCTGCATGATTTCTGACAAAAGCATGCACTGACTCTCTTTATAGTAATTCTGAATTAAAAAAAAAATCTGCTCGTAGCGTTGGGTGCTTACAAATTGATTTTTAGTATGAAATGTCATTTTTTTTCTCTAAGAATAGATTGTTTTTATTCTCGTAAGAAAATTTGCATATTAATGACGAATTCTATATGGTGTTTAACCATACAGAATTCGTCATTAATTTGTCAAACATTCGAAATAATCATTTTGATTTTTAAACCATTTTTTCAATAGAACTGGGACTGATCAACACAAGCAGCTGATAGCACAAGTGAAAACTGAAATCTGAAATAAAAATATTTTAACGGCGACGCAATCTATACCATTGTATACACTATACATACACAGTATACATATGTATATCTCGCTTTAGCGATCACCGTGTCGGATCGGTCAGTCTCACGCGAATTCAATGATTTTACCCCATGCAACAAACCTGCACAGCGTCACTAAATAATTTTTCACTTAACATGTACTTATGATGTCAAATATACTAAATATCACTTTATTTAATTCTATTGCAGGTCCCAAAAACCATGTTGTTTAACGTCTATGGGATATACTGCAGTGTCCATGAATATGTTTACTACGGTAAGTTACTGGTTTTACGTGGAAGAGAGAAAACTAATCTTAAGGTGTAACGACCTTAGGGTCACTTACCACCGGCTTGGTTCATCGGAGCACTTTCATGAGACTTAGGTATGTTGTGCATGAGGTCTTGATTGGAATAAAATAAATTGGGATTTAGTCTTCTCAAGAATTTTAATGGATACTAGGCGTAAACTCTGACATAATGGTTTATCAGTTCATAAGATGATTTAGGTTAACACTTATATATTGGGTTATAATGGGTATGTTACATTACCCTAAATTAGATCAATCCACGGACACGACGTCGCAGACAGCATCTTCAGCCTGTGTGATCCTTATAGATTTTTCATTTGGTTCACTTCAATGTTGTATACTATCAATAGGCCTGCTAGCCGGAACATTCTTCGCCGATGATGACGTGTCTGTGGACTCTGCGGTCCACATCGTCACCAGAGGTCGGGCGGATCTGGTCAACACGCGGCTCCCAGGAGAAACCAACGACCCCCCGATCACCAGGGGGGGGTTGATCCGGACTCTGCGCAGCTTTAACCCTAAGAAGGCACCGGATCCGGATGGATTCACTAGCGATATATGTTACAGGGCGATTAACCAGGAACTCGACCTATTCCTGGCCATCCTGAACCGGTGTCTTGACTTGGCGTGCTTCCCGGCGCCGTGGAAGGAGCATCTGTCGTGGTACTCAGGAAGCCGGTGCGTCCAGACTATGCCCGTGCAAAGTCGTATCGCCCCATTGGACTACGTTCCATCTTGGGCAAGATATTGGAGAAGATCCTATGCTGACGAATCCGTTGGTATTTCTTGCCCAGGTCCAATGCGAGGCAGTACGACTTCGTACCGCAGCGGAGCACGGAGGAAGCGCTGTACGATCTGGTGCAAAACGTCAGAGGCATCATCCAGAAGAAGGAGACTGCCCTGATAGTCTCTCTTGACATCGAGGGAGCGGTTGACAATGCACGGCGGCCTGCTATAAAGTGTAGAATGATTGAAAAGAGAATTTCCGTTAATCTGAGAGGTCTTGTCGAGGACTACTTCAGGGACCGAAGCGTAGTCGTGCGCTACGCGGGGAGGACGATGCGGAAGCCTCAGTCCAAGGGATGTGTCCAGGGCTCCATCGGTGGGCCTCTCCTGGAACATGCTGCTGGACCCTCTGCTGGACAACCCGGATGCGCTAGGCGCGTACGTGCAGGCCTTTGCGGACGATATCGTGTTGGTGTTCTCTGGGCATACGGCGCTCGGGATCCAGCGGGATGCCAATGCCGCTTTAGCCTGTGTGCACGAGTGGGGTGTCATAAATAAGCTTCGCTTCTCCGCCGAGAAGCCTCTGGCGATGGTTGTCACGCGGAAGCTTAAGTATGACACTCCGGTCGTGCAGATGGGTGGCGTTGACATCTCGATGGTGACCGAGCTCAAGATCCTCGGAGTCATCGTCGACAGTAAGTTGATCTTAAGCATATTTCATATGCTTGTTGCAAGGTAACTAACCTTTTTAGGAAACTGTCGGCGATGGCTCGGGTGGATTGGGGCTTGTGTCCGGAGATCATCAGGACGATATACACCGCGGTGGTCGAACTGACCATCCTGTACGGCGTGAGCTTCTGGGCGAAAGCCACCGAGAAGACCTCTGTGCAAAGAACCTTTGCTACCGTCCAGAGGGGCTTTGCACAGAAGATCGCCAAGTCACATCGTACGGTGTCGCACAATGCAGCGCTCACGCTGTCGGGTCTCCTCCCCAGTGTTGGAGGTCGCCCGGCTGTTTGAGTGCAAATGGGGACACCCGATAGAAGAGCTGGAATCCCGCGAACTGGAGGAGCGTAGGGCCTTCACAGAGGCCCCTCACCCCGCCAGTGAGCCAGATGTTGTTTATCAGTGTCTGGAGAATATGCTCCCCGAAACTGTGGCTCAGCTACAGCTCCCCGCTCATTTGATTTACACTGACGGTAGTAAATCGGTTGAAGGGGTCGGGGCGGCATATTCATACTGGCGGGATGGGTTCGAGATTCGGACCAAGCGGATGAGGTTGGAGCCGATGTGTACTGTCTTTCAGGCGGAGCTGCTCGCGATAGCCAGGGCTACGGACCTGGTTGTCCTGAGAGGCTTCGACTGCGCGGCGGTGCTCAGCGACTCTCGATCCTCGCTCGACTTGATCCGAAACCCGGAATCGCACCATCCCCTTGCTACCCATATTTGTAAGAACATAAGGGAGCAAGAGGGGAGAGGTAAAATCCTCCGGTTCTTTTGGGTGAAAGCTCATGTCGGGATCCCCGGCAATGAGCGCGCCCACGAGTTGGCAAGGCAGGCGGCGGCTCAGTCCAGGGTCGCCACAGGTATCCAGTCTCATACGTCAAGCGACGTCTGAGGGAGGGCACAGTAGCTGTCTCGAACGGGAGGTACCACGGCGGGGCCACGGCTGAGGTTACTCGGATGTTCTTCCCCGATGTGGTGCGCGCGCGCAGGGTCCTGAAGTGTCTCGACAGGACGTCTATCTGGGCGCAGATTTTGACGAGTCACGGCGGCTTCGCAGCGTACCTGCACAAATTTAAGTTGAAAGAGAGGCCGACCTGGAAGTAAGTACAGGTAAATTATTAAATGAAACAACCATCGCCGACCTAATGGCTGACAAGCACTCCAGGCCATGTCTGGAGCGGTTCTGCCTCAAAGTTGCTAAATAATCCGTGGAGAGGAACAGGACGAGGGCGGCACAGCCCAGCAACTTGCCGTCGGCAAGAACAGCCTAAGAATGTAAGGTAGTATAGAAATAACATATATAGGAATAACACTAGTACATAAGAAATGTATAAAATAGTGACATATAAAAGAGATAAAAGAAAGATGACAAAAAGAGGACAAAAATAACATAGACACGGAAAAAAAAAGCAACCCAAGAAAAAATTACAAGCCGCAAAAAAGACGTAGCGGTAAAAGAATAAAAGAGGAAATATAATAACAATGGCAAAAAATAATTCTTGCCAAGCAAGAAGAGACGAAGGGCTAAACTTAAAAAACAATTATCAATATGCCTATACCGTATAGCATTCTTGAGGAGACTTTATATTAAAATCCTTAGTTACTAAAATAAACGATTGGACCCTGTCAAAAAGAAGAGATCATATGAGTTTCCCAATGTACATTTTTCAAACCGCATGACGCTAAGAGTTAAATCGGCATTATACGTACACATCGTGGTCCAATCTCAAATACTGGTTTTAATTTTCGCACAGAATCCTTGCCTCTCAGACGGCATTCAATATAATATTTTAGAAACTTCATGTCTAACGACCACAAACTATTGTATTTTTCACAATATTAAACTTCGACACCAATAACATGTCAAGGAAAATCTCATTTTAGATTTTAATTATTACATTAATTTATGCATCCATTATGCATTTCTTCTAATTTAAATTATTATTATCTTAAAGAAATCGATTAGTAAGCAATACCATCTATACTGGCCACCTATACTTGGCATCGATTATTAATTCATTCCACCATTTGCCGCTAGATGTCGCTACTTATCTCGTTTTCAAGTATATTAGATTTTTAAACGTAACAAGGGCGTACCCTTGTTACGTTTAAAAATCTAATAAATTACGTTAATAATAATTAATAAAATTAATTATAATTATATTAATTCGTAAATTATGTTATTGATTGTTAGTTTATTCTGTGTATTTGTGCCAGGCCAATATGAGCGTGGTCTAATGATATTTAATACTTAATCAATTCTAGACACGTAAACTGATAACACATGCAACAGAAGCTACTGAATGGCCAATTTGTAAGTTATCTTATAAAAAACAAACTACTACTGACGAGTGTTGTGTCTAAAAGACACTTGCCCCACGGTTGATGTTGGGAAGCAGCGTACATGCTAGTTGCACGGTAAACTCTGAAATCTGCTCGCGAGATACAGGATCTCTGTGAGGTCGTTTAACGCGTTGTCATCATCGGGCCTCAGAGAACGCGTTGTCATCATCGGGCCTCAGAGAACGCGTTAAGCACTTGTTTTCTGATACTGAAAATTGAATCAATTTCAGACATTTTCATTGATAATAAATGCCACAAGAGCTGCTGTCATAGCATGATTAACTGTTTCTTAGTTTATGAAAAACAAATCCACAGATCAATTAACACATTTAATATTTCCATCTCATTCCAGGTGATCAGCACAACTTGGTCCTATTGTTCTGTAGTGCACACCATTTATTCATCTGAAGAATAAAAAAATCCACCAAAACACAACAAATTAAACAAGGATAAACCTAAATAAATTATTCACCTCTTGCATAATTAGATGATAACGCATCTCCACCAGCAAAGAGAATCCAGAAGCAAAGCGTATTGTAGTAAATAGGTCACAAGATTAATCAAGCAATGATACTACGTTATAATGCACAGTTAGACATTTATAAATACGTAGATGAAAATAGAGATTTCCTACTGTAAAATTGAGGTTAGATCACACACTGCGGTTGCTAAATAAGAACAACACGAGCATACTGCGAATATACCTCAAATGTGATATTTTACAGTTAATGAAATAACTTGTCTTAACTGAAATAACTTATTTTCATATAACGGATGGAAATATAGTGCGATCATAAACGAAGATGGTATAAGAAGAAGACTAAAAGGATTAACTGAAATATAATAATGGCTAAGAAGGCGGTACAGATTTATTATTTAATTATTTACTGTCATTTAACTGATTGTTAAATGACAGTAAATAAATAATGCAGTATATTTCCAAAACTTTAAAGAGCCTTTCGTTTATCACTTTCTATATTCTAATAACTGATGGAAATAGGATCTATTCCTATAAGATTATGTAGAATGGTGGTAAACCATCAAATACCATTGAAGATTATTATGAAAAGAACAAGAAAGTAGTAGGTACCAGTGGGATGCTAAATAAACTACGGTTGAATCATAAATATCGCGCTAAAATAAATTGCGACAAGGTGAGAATGATGATGTTGACGTATGTCAATGTTCTAAAGCAGATAGAAGCGTAAGCTTTTGAAATGCTACTGATTTTTTTTTAAGAACAGAACAAACAACAACGCAGTGTCCACAGACTGATAACGTGAGAATATTGAACGCAAACGTGCATATACTACAACCCATGAGTTTAATATTCCAGTCCGCATCGCATGAGGATTACCGCCTGATACCAGTGCATACACGCGGTTCTATACTCACGTGAAACCGTTTTATCTGGACGAACGCTATGTCACTCAAACTAGGAATGTCGTCATAGAATATATTGCTGAGTGAGAGAATAAAGGAAGCTATTATGGGAATATGTGTTTGTGGAGGTGTATTATGGTGAAGTGATAATTGCTGCTTATTTATTTCAATAATCTTTTAATTCATCACAATAAAAGGCTTTATAAATCATATAAATCAGTATTTTTTGTTTGTTTGTTGTTGCGTTTATTCCTATGTTAGGATTTGAAAGCAATGATGATGTTAGTGCAAATTTAAGGATGAAAGGTAAAAGCCAAGGGCCAAAAACACCGAAAAGGTATTTGATATATGAAAAAAGATCGAAGCCACAATAATATGCCAAATCCGAAACTCACGAATCGCCTTGGACATAATTGAATCAAATGTTACCTTATACGGATATAGATACTAACCATTCTTTCATCTTTTTTATTCAGGATAATCATTTTGCCGAAGGGAAATCTAATTTAAAAATATATGTATTAAGCATATGTATATTCGATTAATATAGTAATCGTTCAGAAGTGCCTTTTTAACCGACTTCAAAAAAAGGAGGAGGTTCTCAATTCGTCGAAATATTTTATTTTTTATGTTTTTCTCGGGGGAACCTCACCCCTAGGGAACGCATCCACAGGTGGCGGATAGTGGAACGCTCGCCCGGTGTTACGCAAGAGGCATTAGGAGGGTAGGAGCGAAATAAAATAGCTTCCGCGGACCAACAGGCCGGAGATGGTAACTCCGCCCTGTACCGGGCTTTTGCGACATATTCGGAAGCGAGGCCGAAAGCAATGCTGTGTATTTGGGCTGGAGTACACAGAAGAGATGGCGGCGGATCAGTCTAAACGGACCAACGGCGGCGCTCACGCTCTGCAGCAGAACGATCATCAGGTGGCAACCGGCCGTAAAACTTAAGCCAGATTTTATACCTCCTCGTTCAAAAATAAAATGATAAGCAAAACCATAAGGACTAAGTCTAACACTAGGGCGTCCCCCGTAAGCGACGTGGATGCATCCTCGGATACGAATATGACTGCTAATTCATTTATTAATTTTAGTATTTTAAAAGAGTCGCTAGCCTAGTCAGTTCATTGATAATTACAAAAATTACAATCTCGCCTAAATATTTCATTGGCCTCCACAACTCAAATCATAGTTTTTCAAACACAAAAACGCCTCACTAAATTTCTCACTACACTGAAAGACTTCATCTGTAAAGCTCGTACGGTCGTCATTAACAGATTTTTGGTAGTCGAAGGGAGTCGTCAGAAACCTTACTGAAGTCTTACTTACTTAGTCTGTAATCTTACTAAAATATAGTATTACCCACTAGCTGCTTCCAGTTACACTGGTAGCCAACTCAGGCAAACTTGGGAAAAGGTTAATTGACGATATCTGTTTTCGTAAGATGATACAACTGGCCACACAAAATATTATTCAGAATTTCAAATTACCACCGCCAGACGAAAACTTAAGTAAAGCGTAGACCCAGCGACCAGCCATGTTGTTTGTTCAACTAATCGAAGCGGACATCGAGGTAGGATCCCGTACTCAGTAACCATTATTTGTATAATGGATTTCGGTAACATTACCTCGGGCCCAATAAATTACTCGTATTTTAAGAGCGAATTTCTGAAGAATAGGTGTTAAATTCGAGAAGATGAAATGTTTTAGGATTGTGCACGTAAATAAATGATTTATTCTTCCTAATGAATTTTGTAACACGGGACTCACTGCCGTTTAAATAAACCATCAGCTTGGGGGAGGGAAATTTATTCACAATAAGTTAGGTACTAGGCAAATTGTAATCACCTTTTTTCATACTTATGTTTTCCTATCCTATCCTTCTTCCTACTAATAAGTATAAATGTTAATGCGAAAGTTTGTGAGGATGTATGTATGAATGTATGGATTGTATAGATTTTTGTTACTCTTTTACACAAATACTACTTAATGGATTTGGATAAAATTGGTACACAGGTAATTTATAACTAAGACTCAAACATAGGATAGTTTTTATTCCGTCATTTCCATGCGACCAAAACTTACGCCACTGAAACAGCTTGTGTTTTAATAATAGAATGTACATCATTGGTCACAGCGAATATTATAGCGGTAGTGGTCGCCAGATCACGGTATCTTATTGTTGCGAATGCACCTTATGTCGATGGCATAACGTTCAATATTGCGTGACATGCAGTATGTAAATTTTAAGCCCTCTACAATGCCTAGGTCGAGACCTAGGCATTGTAGAGGTACAATATAAAAACGTATTGCTAGAGCTAGGGTGGTCTATCAAATGGTACAGGTTTTATCAACATCGTGAACTAAGTGTCGACATCGAAATTTCTAGAAACTCGTCGTCGGGAAGTACCTGTCGATACTTGCTGTACGTACTCGAAATTTTGCGCTATTATTATTAGTTCTAGATAGGTCTGGAATGTTCGATCAGCTGGCCTATATAGAGCGCCGTGATGCCAGCGTACAGTCAGTCTGCAATCGACTATCGACACGAAACAACCCACGCGACACGAAGCGATCTTTGAGAATACCTACTGCGATAACTTTGAGAAGCATGTGAAGTAACATCTGTAGTGTTATTGTGTCTATACGACACGGACTTCGTGGACGTAAGGGAAGATTTCGGTGCAACCTAACTACATTCTACTTGTCATTGCCCACTGCCGATTGTACCTTCGTTGCCAATAAACTTCGCAACCATTAACTTGCATTATAATACCCCTAGCCCGTAACATTATGTTTAGTCTGTCGGGGTTTTGCTAAATAGGGAATTTGATATATTTATCACGATATAAAATAGAGTATAGAATAGATTAGAATTTTCTGTGTAATGTAGGTACACCACATAAATTACAGAACATAAATATAAAGAATTTACAAAGGATGACACAATGGACGGTCTTATCGCTAAGAGCGATTTTTACAGACAACCTTTGAGTGAAATACTAATAGCTAAAAGGGAGAGAGAGAGAGAGAGAGAGAGAGAAATAATGTAGGTAGTCTACCGTGTCCTACTTACATAGATTGCACAATAAATATGTACGTAAAGTTTATCATACTATTATGATAAAAATATTTTGGCGATATTGTTCTGACTCCAAAATAATAAAATGCGTGTTCCTTAGATTTTTGTAGTTTAATAGTTTATAAATACAAGTTAACGGTAAAACAATATAATTTTATAAATAGAACAACTGTGTGACGCTAGTGTTCGTTAGAGGTCGAATCCAGCAACTGTCTTCGTGGACGAACGCGCGCCCCGCGCGCTCCGCACCCTGCCCCGCTGCGGTACTACTGGTTTTCACTGGCGGCGGTGGTATCATTGTTAACATCCTCCCCCCCCTTGAAAGCCGAGCTTTCAAGAAGTTTATGGGATTCTTGATCCAGAAGGGCGCAAATTCTAGAGAGAGCGCGTCTGATGACTCCCTTTTTTGTAGTAATATCTACTACTCGAGTAACTCCATCCTTTCCTGGATGTAAAGCAGTGATTCTGCCAAGAAGCCATTTCATTGGCGGTGTTTGATCATCCTTGACAATGACTAATTCTCCTATTTTAATTTCGTTGCATGTGGTTTTCCATTTGACTCGCTGTTGAAGATCTGACAGATATTCTTGTGTCCATCGCTTCCAAAAATGTTGTCGAAGACGCTCTAATAATTGATAACGGCTGATGCAGACTCTTTCTGTGTCAGGTGGTGAAGGCAGCGAGGTTAATGGTCTGCCAATCAGGAAGTGACCGGGAGTAAGTGGAGATAGATCAGAAGGATCTGCTGACATTGCTGTCAGTGGTCGCGAATTTAATATTGCTTCGATTTGCGCAAAGAGCGTTGTAAGTTCCTCAAATGTGAGGCTAGAATTGCCCGCGATTCTTTTGAGATGAAATTTAGCAGATTTTACACCTGCTTCCCAAATTCCACCGAAATTGGGCGAGTACGCAGGATTAAATTTAAAAGAAATGCCTTCACCAGCAACGAACTCATCGATAGCTCGTTGACTCGATTTCAAAAGTCTGTTTAACTCTCTGTCCGCTCCTACGAAATTTTTTCCATTGTCACAGAATATCGTTTGAGGTTTTCCGCGTCGTGCAATAAAACGTCGCAAACATAAAATAAATGAATTTGAAGTGAGATCGCTTACTACCTCAAGGTGTAATGCTTTGGTGCAAAAGCAGACAAAAAGACACAAATAGCATTTTGTTGTACGAGAACCACGACCCTTGCGATTAGAAATACGAAATGGACCAGCGAAGTCAATTCCGCAAGTTTGAAATGGTGGAGCCGGAGTCACACGTGGTGAAGGTAAGATTCCCATTATTGGTTGCATTGATTTGGCTTTAAATCTAGTACACTTAATACATTTATTGACAGTTTTAGCTGCTAAGGCCCTACCACCAATAGGCCAAAATTGATCTCGTAAGGAGCTGAGTAATTGTAAAGGACCACAGTGCAACAATCTTAAATGTTCATTGATAAATAATAATTTAGTAAATGGATGCTTAGAATCTATTAAAATCGGATGTTTTTTACCATAAGGGCAATGATATGCGTTTTGTATGCGTCCCCCTACGCGGAGGATGCCTTGATTATCAAGAAAAGCATTTAATGATAGAAGGTTGGACTTTTTACTTAATGTCTGGTAAGTAGATAGCGAATGTATGTCCTTAGAAAAGGAATCCTTTTGTGATTGTTCTGCAAGTATAAGTAAGGATTTACTCAATTCATCACTTGTAAGACCACCTCGCAACTTTGTATTATATTTTTTGCTATTATTTATAAATCGCATGAGATACGCAACTACTCTTTGTAATTTACATAAACTTGAAAATCTTTCAAATGGTATTACATTTTCTTGACATTGTATGATAAAACTTAATTTTGTTTCAGGTAGCTCAAC
Organism: Sesamia inferens; assembly: GCA_037179545.1. NCBI lineage: Eukaryota > Metazoa > Arthropoda > Insecta > Lepidoptera > Noctuidae > Sesamia > Sesamia inferens. Next base: position 6,461,352 of record CM073929.1, on the reverse strand, counting down.
ATGACTTACAGTTTCTGCAGGCCATTCATCAGGAGACATCATCAGAAATGAGGGTCCATGCCACCACAAGTGATTATCTTTTAACTGTTGCGGAGCTATACCACGGGAAGCTAAATCAGCTGGGTTGCTTTCCGTGGGTACATGACGCCATTCAGTCCTCCTGGTAAGTTCCCTGATCTCCTCAATCCGGTTACAGACAAATGTTTTGAGTGTTTTAGGTTGTGTTTTTATCCAACCTAGCACTATGGTTGAATCAGACCAGAAAATTGATTGTGATATTTCAACTCTTAGTGAGTTTATCACCTTTGCGTACAACCGAGCTCCCAATAACGCGCCTAATAGTTCTAAGCGAGGAATTGTCATTTCCGGTTTAATAGGTGCCACTCTAGCCTTAGCGCATAACAGATTGACTTGAATTTTTGAATTTATTTGGTCTGTTGATTTTATATAAATGCAGGCGCCATATGCGACTTGCGAAGCATCAGTGAAACAATGAATTTCAATATTATTGGGATTTCGTGACATTGCGTGCCGTGGCACTTCTACCGTAGACAAGTGATACAAATTTTGAATGAAAGCCTCCCACAATATTTGAATATCTTTAGGAATGGGATCATCCCACTTCATCTTTAGAATCCACAATTTTTGTAATATTATTTTTGGTATTATAGTAATAGCAGATAATAGCCCAAGAGGATCAAAAATTTTACATGACATAGATAAAATGATTCTTTTTGTTACTTTTGAGATTGTCTCGGGTTTTGTCGAAAATTGCAGTTTGTCTGTGCTTGGTATCCATTTTAAACCAAGTACAGTAGATTCTTTACTAAAGTCTTGACTTGATCAACTACTGGAAAGTGATCAAATATGTCAGGAGCATTCGTACGGAATTTACGTAACGGAAAGCAACCTTTATTGAGCATTTCAATGACACCCTTAACTACTTGCTTTAGTTTACCTTTACAATCTGACCCAGTATTCAAATCGTCTACATAAAAATCATGTCTGATTACATTGGCTACCGTTTCGTCTGTACACTCATCAGCCAGCTGTATTAAGCATCTTGTGCTTAAAAAGGGAGCTGAAGCTGTCCCGTAGGTAACAGTGTCTAACTGTAAAGTCCTAAGAGGCTCGGCTTCGCTATTTCTCCATAAAATTAGTTGAAGATGACGCTGTGATTCATCAAGACTGATCTGTCGGTACATTTTTTCGATATCAGCTGTGACTACATATGTATTTTGTCGAAATCGCAGTAAAATCGATAGCAAATCATCTTGTACCACAGGACCAACTAGCATAATGTTGTTTAATGATTTGCCTGTGGAAGTTTGCAAAGATGCATCAAAGACTACTCTCAGACGAGTAGTTTCACTTGTTGCACGAATAACGCTATGAAGTGGAATATAGTAACCAAATTTAGGTGGTATTACTTCATGCAAATGACCTAAAAGTTCGTATTCCCAAATAAATGCAGAATAATCATTTTTTAAATTATTTTTTGATAGTCGTTTTTCTAATGAGTAAAAACGCTTTGTAGCTATACTGCGTGATTCACCCAGAACATCTTCGGGTGACTCACTCAAAGGTAATTTGACCGAAAATCTACCATTTTCTAATCGCTTGGTGTTTTCGACAAAATGGCGTTCACAATATTCCTCTATGTCTGACAACAGTTTGCCAGACGAAGGCAGTTCTTCAACCTCCCAGAATTTAGTGAGGGCCTCCCGTATTTCTTGGGAGAAGTTACATTGAACCTTGGAAGTAGACTTAGTATTTTGTCCGGTTGGGCCAGCAACTAGCCAACCAAATTTAGAATCTTGCAATGTGGGTTTGTTTCGCCCTAATTTTATTTGATTTGAATTAACGATATCCCAAAATACATCCGCTCCTAATAATATATCTATTTCAGAGGGACGAAAGAAACTTTTATCCGCTAACTGGATATTGGAGGGTAGGTTCAACTTCGTTACGTCAATAGCTACACTTGGTAGTTGACACTTGTTATTTTGGGAATAACTAAACATGAGACTGGAATTTGAAAGTCATTAACACGCGACTTAATAAATACATCGCAGTATTGAGTTGTGTCAGATGCTGAATTATTAATTCCGCAAATTGTGACAGAGTTTGTTTTACTACTTTTAATATTTATTAATTTCCGTATTTTTTCAGATAAAAAGGATGATTGTGAGCCGCTGTCAAGCAGCGCCTTGACGGGATAAGCTTTATCAGTTGTGACGTCAACTAAATATACTTCTGCCGTGCATAGAAGTACTTGAGTGGGTATCACTGCAGAAAGAGAAATTTTAGAGGACGAGACCTGCGGTTGATGTTGCGATTGCGATGGTATAGCTGTCCGTTCAGGTGAAAGCGATCGTGACGAATCAGTGTCAGAGTTTTTAGAATTATTTTTGCTTAAATCTCTTTGTTTATGCAGTAATGTGTTATGTTTCTTTTTACACATTCTGCAAGGCCCGAAGTGACAGGAAGAAACACGATGTCCTTGACGAAGACAATTTGAACAGTAATGGTTTTTCTTAACAACGTTGTATTTTGAATTAAGTGACATTTGTTTAAATTTGTCGCAATGGTATAACATATGACTTTCTTTACATACAACACACTTATTTTCATGTGTATTGTTCTGAGAAGACGCTAAAAAGAACCTTGTGGATTTATGGGTATCTTTATGTTGATGTTTATCGGCCTTTGCGAAGTCACTTCGACCGTACTGCATGGTTTCTAAAACGTCTGCGCGGCTACGTATGAATTCAAAGAAATCTTCACAAGACGGAGAGTTATCAAATGTATTTCGACGTTCTTCCCATTTACGACATGTGGCGCCATCTAGTTTTGAAGTCATGATATAAATGAGTAAAGTGTTCCAAGTGTCTACTGGTTCTTCTAATTGTTTCAATGAACGAATATTTTTTGTATAAAAATCAATCATGTAGCGTAATGATTTGTGAGATTCCTTCAAGATTTGATCGAAATTAAATAAAGCCTTAACATGATTATTTACTAATATTCTTTTATTATTATAACGATTGCACAGCAAATCCCACGCAATTTTGTAATTTGCAGAAGTAAAGTTTACTGAATTAATGACCACTCTTGCACCACCATCAAGCGAATTTCGAAGATAATGAAATTTGTTGATGAGAGGAATGGATTTGTTGTTGTGTATAAGCGATTCGTAGGTATCTCGAAATTCGAGCCACTTCAAGTGATTACCGTCAAATGTAGGTAGATTAATCGTTGGCAATTTTATATTACTGAAACTCATGTTTACGCTTGCATTAGAGTTGTGAATATCACTTGATTCATCTTCATTACGACGCCTATTACACGACGTTATAATATTCTGTGCTATGGAAATTTGCTTACACATTGATGACTCGATTTCATCGCGTTGAATGATTTCGGCATCGATAGTATCGGCTGACAATATTTTAATTTGTGCTTGAATATCATCGAATGTTGTGAATAATTCTTGAAATCTTGTCAACTTCAACTGCAATTCGTTATATGTTATGTTATCAATTTGTTCAATTTTAATTTCTTTTAATACATTAAGGTACTTGGTAAACAGAGTGATTCTCGATTTAGTTGAACCTCTTTGCGCAATTAATTGCTTATAATCAGACGGCATATTGCCTAGCGTGAATATGCACTTTACTAAGAAATAAACCAGTAACAAATATATTATTTACTAACAGCTGGAGAGAATAAAGAGTCAAACATAAAATTAAAAATGTATTTCAAACCGTGTTAGCCCGCCTGCATTATACTGCAAGGCGGGTAGTTAACGCTGCCACTGCGCAGCTGACCTTTGTACTCGCACCGTATTTTCGAAGAAATTCCGGAAGCATGCGGTAGGCAAGCGAAACCTGGAAAATGCGATTAACTAAGGTAAGCAAAGCGTAAGAAAGAAATGATACTAGTGCACGAATAAAATAATGAAACGTGCGTGAAGCGTAATTGTAAAAGACGGCGGATATTGTAGCAATATAGCGGATATTTATAAATTGCGTAAGTTGCGTGCTGTAGCGGATATTTATAAATTGTTCGCTCGTAGCAGCGAGTAGACAATCTACGGCTGATTTGCGCCTAGATAGATTGCTCGCCTAAATGTAGCGATAGACAATTTATCAATATTGTAGCAATATAGCAGGTATTTGCAAATTGTTCGCTCGTAGCAGCGAGTAGACAATCTACGGCTACTTTGCCTAGGTAGATTGCTCGCTTAAATGTAGCGATAGACAATTTAATTTATATTGTATGAGTATAGCAGACTTTTGTAAATTGTTCGCTCGTAGCAGCGAGTAGACAATCTACGGCTAATTCACCTAGGTAGATTGCTCGCTTAAATGTAGCGATAGACAATTTACTTATATTGGCTATTGTTTTATACTTTACCAATATGAAATAGTACAGCAATGTAAACAAAATGATTCGAACCTTGGCCCGACTACTACTTTATTTTATTAATTTATAGTAGGTAGTTGCATAATTATTAACTTGAAAAAGCAATTGCAATAATTGTTTGATATTTACCTATGCACGGTACTTAACGTAGTTACAAGCGAAATTAAACACAATTTACACATATCGAAGCAACGACAACTTGAAAAGACTTTAAATGCGATTATATTTTTACGTAATAATATACTAAAATCGGTCGTACTTCCCTGTTTTGGTTAACCAAATCACCATAATTATGATCCACGCTCGTAGTGTTTTCGTACTCGTAGACAGGTTGTTCAATAATTTCTTCAAGTAATTTTGCAGATAGTCAGGTAGCCGGTAGCCACACTCGTCGCATCAAAGGTTGTCCAAAAATGGCTGTCGTCGTTAACTTGCACTTCTTTGTTGAACGCGTCGATTCAATTCAACCGACAGTATCACGTCGTGGTCTCCAAAAATGTTGGCGATATTGTTCTGACTCCAAAATAATAAAATGCGTGTTCCTTAGATTTTTGTAGTTTAATAGTTTATAAATACAAGTTAACGGTAAAACAATATAATTTTATAAATAGAACAACTGTGTGACGCTAGTGTTCGTTAGAGGTCGAATCCAGCAACTGTCTTCGTGGACGAACGCGCGCCCCGCGCGCTCCGCACCCTGCCCCGCTGCGGTACTACTGGTTTTCACTGGCGGCGGTGGTATCATTGTTAACAAAATATAATTATGAATTAGGATTATGTATGATTTATGAATTAGGTGTATATATATAAACTAGTATGTATACTGGTTTAAAAATATACACCTAATTCATAAATATTATATATATTGATATGTTTAAAGAGAGATGAAGTGCTTTTTATCATAGCTTTAAAAGTAGTCAGTGGCAACTGGCAAGTCAATCTATAGCCAACCTGCTTATACGGTAAAGGACACTCATATAAACTAGTTGTATGCACTGGCATCTTTCGTATCAGTTATTCAGTGAGAGTATTAAACAAAATTACTATAATATCTGCCAACCAGTCTTACCAACGATAAGCCAACGACATTACATAGTAGTTTGTAAGGGTCACATTAAATTCAGATCAGTAAAATTCTGGTATTCAACAATTGACTGGAAGCCGGCTTTATCTTAGTTTGAAAGAGAGAGACAGATAATGGCCAGATAATAGGCAGACAATGGGCTGGTCACATATGACGCAGGACCGACAACCGTGGGGGTAAGCGAGTCCTCGAGTGGAGACCGCGTCTCGGCAAACGTAACGTAGGACGCCCTTGGGCGAAATGGAGCGACGACATCAAAAAGGTGACTGGTAGTGGCTGGCGGAGAACTGCTCAGGATCGAGCTTGTTGGCGTGCCATGGAAGAGGCTTACGTCCAGTAGCGGACGAGTAGAGGCTAATGATGATGATGATAATTATGATGTTGGTTACAATACTAAAATTCCGATAGATAAAAATTTCCACCGCGTAGTACGTAATTCGGCTTCAATCATACCAGTCTTGTTGAAATATTAATAACTCAGAGACTAAGTTAAAATGTCTAATGTACCGCAGTGTAATTGCGTAACGGACTATCAGCAACAATAGATTTCATTTTGAATATATAATTATAAACTAGTGCTTGATGCCATCCCGCCCGATGGTGAGCAGTGATGCAATCGTTGATGGTAAAACGCGCTAGTTTATTAAAAGTCTATTCACTCAGAAAACCTGAGTGATCAGAAAGGAAGACGGCAGTGGAGCGAGGTGATGCATCGTTAATCCCAACAACACGACCAACGATGCTGCGGCAGAGAGAGATTGATCTGGAGACCCTCCAAGACCAAACTACCAACACAACAACATTTGGCGCATCGTACCCGGCACACATCGCAACATAACTGCTCAAAACCGTCCTCCATACGGGTTCTCCAGACGCCATGCCGAACACGACGAATCGCTTGGCGTCAAGACTTTGTCTGGTGGGTGGTATCTTCTGCCGGTAGCCGATGTTATGGCCTACCATCGAGTAAAGATAACATTCATTGAACTATTTACGTTGTTGAGCAAACTCACTGACCGAACATATAGAGCAATGGATTAGCAATCAGCTTCAAAATTATTACAATTGATAGTGTGTTACGCAATTAGGGTACCGCTTCCCGTACCATACGAGGTGGAGACCACAATGTATATATGTTTCATCATCATTATGACAGCCACAGGAAGTCCAATGCAGGACATAGGCCTCCCTCAAGGGTTTCCAAATAGACCGGTTGGCTACAGCCTGCATTCCGTTTGCATTTCAATTCTGCGCTTCCCTGCGATTTTGGTCAGGTCATCCGACCACCTAGTCAGTGGGTGTCCGACACTACGCTTGACTTTACCAAAACACATGACGTCATCAGTTTGCAGCCAAATGAATGATTAGTAATTTATCAAAGTCTTTTATAATAATCTTTTCTTTACAACATAGTCTATTTTCGGCAAACAGCGCTGTTTCTATCACAATTAGGAAATTGTGAATATTGTCCCAGTACAGTCAAAATAATATTGCAATTGCCTAAACAGAATGTAAGATAAATACAAAAGTCCTGAAACTGCCTAAAAGTGACCATTTGCCGATGCCAATACCGGATTCTCCACAATATTTCAACAACAATTGATCTGGAATCATATATTTTGTATCGTAAATACAATGTTGCAGTTTGTCATGTTCGGGCCTTTTCGTTCACCCATTGGAAATAAAATTGCTCTTTTTTCATGCTGTAAGCTGAATTAAAAGGGTTGAAATATTTTATTTTGCAAATGGAGCTATTTGGACTTGATATAGCATAGCTCACACTCATAAGTCTGTGTACGCGCCCCAGTACAGCACGTACATTTACCGTGATCAGTCACGGTTTACACGAATCTCCGACCACACTCCACAACAAAACTAAGGAACTTACCTCGGACACGTGTGTTCCGTCGTAGGATGAAATACCGGAGAGCCGGCGCGCGCGCCGACTTACAAAGCTGTCCGATGGCTTCCAACACACTAATTGTCCAATACCAGTAGACATTAAAGTTCCTCCATGAGGATAACCAAAGCTCACCAGCATTAGCAGCGTCAATCCACGCCCGACAAACAATCAGCAATGAAACCACGTTTCAGATTCAAATTCAACTCAATTTTAAGGCGGCACTGTTACGGTTTATAATCCAAGTAAATACTTCAAACACACGGGCAACAAAACGCGAGAACTGTCCAAAACCGCGGCCCGGGACTATATTTCCCGAAAATCAATCGTCAAAACGCACCCCGCCTGCGCGATGATTTTCTCAAGACTTTTCGAAACGTTCTGGTCGCCGCGCGTCACCAAACACCCACAAGATTATAATATAATACATTACGCTCGCCCGTACCGGTCGCGCCATCTATCAACAATCTTCGAACAACAATCGGAACCGACCGATAAACGAGCGTAAACAGTCTGAGCATGTCATTTGACATAAAAATTCCTAGAGCTTAATTTGTGCAAGTGTGTATATTTCTAAGCGCAATCTATTACCTAATAAAAATGAAAAGTTCGAGTCAATCTTCTTACTTCATAGAAATTACCAGCATCCCACCTTTTTACTTGCATCCTGCAGGAAAATTGGGATGAAAAAGTATTCTTTGATGATTTCTTTCTTTTTCCATGTGCCAATTTGCATTTAAATCCGTTAACCGTTTCAACGTAAAAAAGTTACTAAAAATATACAAAACTCAAATATTTTCTTTACAGCAGCAATATATTTTTAGTTTAGATTTGTTAAAAAAAACAAAAAAGGAAAGACAAAACATTTATTTATTCCTCAAATTGAAAAAAACAAACAATTATTTATAATTTGCCATTTACTTTGATTAGAGCTTAGTGCAATAAACATAAAATAAATGTTTATTTAACCTTCATAATGTAGTGTTTATACGTAATTCCGCAGATTACACGTCGAACACAAATTATATGGCTAGGCCACGAAGGTAATAGAAAGTAATGTTCACCCAGTGGAGGGCTAGTGGAATTATATGGTGCAATTTTTCTTGAAATCATTATGAACAAAGGTGCACATGATTGAGCCATTGAAATTGATTCATGGTTCTGCAAGTTTTGATTAAATTACCACAATTTTATACATTTAATTATATCTTGTTCCTTGTTGATTGTCAAAACTCTTCGATAAAATACGTAATCTGGGCTAGAAATATGTATCGTAGTCAATTATTTTTTCGCCTCTTCTTTAGACGACGTGTGGCAGAAATCAACTTACAAAGGCTTGTTAAATGTTTTGAATGATACAGACAGTAACCGAAGTTCATCCCTGTTTGAATTATTCAAGTTTACCCAAGAAAAACACCCGATTGATGTAGGACTAACGCAAGATAAGGAAACAAACATATTGGGTTATCGATTTGGGTGGCTAAAGTTATCTTATCTACGACTAGGGAATAACCATATCACCTGACTTATCAATATTGTCTATGAAATACACAGATATGTATAATGCCAGGAGGTCACTAGTACACTCAATAATGGGCTTCCGAAAATATACAACTAGGCCAACATATTTTAAGGTGCTCATGATTTATTTATATAATAATATTTTAATACTCAGGGTTGAAGTTAAAAACGTATGAAATTGACAGGTGTTTCTTTTCTTTTTTCAAGTTGAGATTCAACCTCAAGTCTTGATCATGGCCTCTGTAGAATAGATACCACAATTTTGCCAATAACACGTGTAACAAATTATAGAAATTCTTTGAAAATTTTATTTCCCAATAATGGCGGATATCGCTAAGGACAGCTGAAAAAGACGGCCGCGTGAACCGTCTATGAGGGAGGTTTGAGGCAATGTCTTGATGTGGCCACTATGCTGCGATATTCCATGTTCTTTATAAATTATTTACTGAATGCACTTTTTACTACATAAATCACGCGCTTTTATTTAGTAAATGACACTATAAATAATTTTAAAAGGCCAAAGAAAAATGCGCATGACACTCATCTTTCCCGTCAAAACTCTTCAACTATTTAAAGAGGTAGTCTTGTCTTGTCATGTCTTACACAATAAAAAAAAAATCATTTTTAAAATCAGCTCCAATATAAAAAGTTTTCACAAGGGACTCTAAAAGTAATAGCACAAATCATCGAAGTTATCCAATAATTTGATGTCGTAACAAACAAACGGCAGCTCTAGGGAAAAATACATCACTTTCACAACAACACTCCATCAACTAAGTCGAAGAAGATGGAGGGTCTTAAAAACTTCCCTGAAGATTTCGCAAATACATTACGTACCAGTTTTGACTATCTCAAAATACTTAATATCAGGTCAGTACCTTTTTAGACAAAAAAAAAATATATATATATAACCTAACCTTTAAGCCTAGAATATGAATATTTGCACTGGTTGTGTTTATTGTTGGAGCCCTCAAAAGTCCAACAATTGGTTATAACTGCAATTCTTCGATATCGCCTTCAGGTTGTGGAGGTTAGACGGTGGTCGCTTCACGGAAAATATTGAAGTTTAGCCAAATCAAGCAGTTAAACTAATAAAGCTGACCCCAAACTCCAAAGCTGAAAAAGCTTCGAATGCGACTGGGATTAACGCTGAAATGATGATGATGATGAGTAATTTTGGATATCAGTATGGAAAATACTTAAAAAAACAGTAACAGGATAACATAAAACTTATTTAATTTAAAATGAACTTATTTTTAAACAATAATTCGCAATTTAATCAAAAATTGCTTAAACATGAACAACCGATGATTTTACACCACTTACAGCGAAATACCAACAAAATGACCTACTGAAAGTCACACCGACCACCAATTCAACCATCCAAGGGCTCAAGAGCAAAAAAGGACCTGTCAATCAGACACCTGTTCTATTTATAATAGACAGGCATAGAGTAGAGTTTTGACTGAAAAGCTAAGATGAGTGTCACGCCCATTTTTCATTGGAATTTTAGAAATATTTATATTGTCGTATATTAAATAAAAGCACGTGATTTATGTAATAAAAAGTGCATTCACTAAATAATTCATAAAGAGTATTGAAATATCGCAGCACATGGTGGCCACATCATGACTTTGACTAAAACCTCCCCCATAGATGGTCCACGTGGCCTTCTTTTTCAACTGTCATTTTCGATATCCGCCATAATTGTGAAATAAAATTTTCAAATAATTTCTATAATTTGTTTTACGTGTTATTGGTAAAATATATATTCGATAGAGGCCATTCATCGAAATTTGTGGTTGAGGCATAGAGTAGGTGCGAATTGCTACAAGTCTTCCAAACTTTTTTTTTCTGCTAACAGTAGTATTTCCTCTTTGACCTTAAATTTTTTACTGACAGGTTTTTAGAAGACGATCAGCCATTCTTCAAGAAAAACTGGCGTTTCTCCTACGTAATTGGAACTATCATCATGCACGGCTTGGCGTTGAGCCTAAGCATGGCCGAAGCGTTTAAAGAACAGGACATGACGAAATTTTCTCATTTGACGCCTATATTACTGACATGTATTCATGGTAATTTTTAAAGAGAAATAGTCAGGGCAAATGTGAAAAAAATAATTATGTTAAGTTTATTTGAATTTACACTAACAAATACATATATATTATATATTTTTAGATGTGTATATATTACATAATTTCTAAATTGTAAGCATTAAAATCACTTCATCATTAAATATCAATTAATAGGAATTGATCTGCAGGGTAATTGAGTAACACCATCAGTAGCAATGAGTTTAATTTTGACAGTTCAATAACATTTAAAAAAAATTAATAAAACTGAACATGAAATGATTCCAACTAATAGTGATAGTGTGTTACGAAATTTGGGTGTTGCAATTAGTAAAAAACTTAAGATAATTTGAATTTTGCAGCCTATCCTGGCGCTTTCTTTTTTGCCTATTTTTTAAGGATTAAAACCAAAAACTATTGCGCTTTATTAGCTAGTGTTTACAATGTTAAAAATTAAAATGTATTTATGTTGCCACTATAACAAGAAATACTAAAAACAGAATAAAATAAACATACTTTTTTGTTAGTCGTTAAAATAAATACAATAAGAAAAACTAAGTGGTTGTCAAAAGGCATCAAATTATGCTCTAAAAAGAAAAGGATACTCCTATGGCAATTTAGACTTAACCGTAGCAATACTAATAAAACCAAACTATCAAATTATTCTAAAATGTACAAAAAAAATATTAAATTGACACAAAAAGCACAAAATACTTACAATATAAACACATCGAAAAATAAATCAAAAACTGTGTGGCAAATTATATATCAATCGTGCAAAGTATAATGTACCTAAATCTAATATATGTAGAATTAAAATAGGTACCGACGTCATATCACATCCCAAAAGTATTGCAGAAGCTTTTAATAATTATTTTGTTGATAAAATACAGCCTAGCCTGACTAACAATTTCAATACTAAAACGCGAACATTAGATCGTAGAAACATCAAATCAATGTTCATGGCTCCTAGTATACCAGACGATATTAAGAGAATTATTATGTCCTTAAATAATACAAGTATTGTGGGATATGACGGTATTACGACTAAAATAATAAAACTTGTTCCTGATGAAATCTGCGGTCATTTGAGTTATATAATTAACCTCAGCATCAGCGCTGGAGTGTATCCTGATGCTCTGAAAGTTGCTATCGTCAAGCCACTATTTAAGAAAGAAAACAAGGAGCTAATAGAGTTTTATCGGCCTATATCACTCATTCCCATAATATCGAAAATTTTTGAGAAGTATATACATAAGGGATTAAACTCATTTATTCAAAAACATAATATTATATGCGAGGAACAGAAAGGATTCCAAATAGATAAAACGATTAATATGGCCATCTATGACTTTTTATATAATATTACGTGTAACATGGATAAAAGGAAACCGGTCTGTGGCGTATTTTGCGACATGACTCAAGCGTTTGACTATGTACACCATGGTAAACTAATAAATAAACTTGAAGATTATGGAATTAGAGGGAATGTCAATGAGCTCATTAAATCTTACTTAAGTAACAGAACTCAAATAACTAATATAAATCAAATCAACATGAAAAGTAAACGTGAAATAGTTTTTGAATCTACTGAACGAAGGGTTTCGTATGGTGTGCCACAGGGCAGCGTTTTGGGGCCTCTTTGATTTTTATTATACATTAATGACCTTCCAAGAAACATTCCGCAAAGTATGACACTATTTGCCGATGATAGCACCATAACGATACCATGCAAAAACATTGATACATATGAAAATGAAATTAATGATTCCATAAGTTTAATAGTGGCTAGAGGAGAACAACATAAAAATTAACCTTTCTAAAACTAAATTAATACACTTCAGTCAAAGGATCAACGTCAATAGTAATTTGTATATACATTTTCATGACCAACCAATAGCAGAAGTAGATGCAATAAAATTCTTAGGGCTTCATATAGGAAAAAAACTAAATTGGAAACCACATACCGAAATCTTATGTAAGAAAATGAGTAAAGCTGCTTACGCCTTGCACACATTATCATCTATAGTAGGTACTGAGGCATTGTTGACAGCCTACTATGGTCTAGCAGAATCCCATCTACGTTATGGTGTCATTTTCTGGGGCAACTCAACAGAAAGGGAAACGGTGTTCAAGGCTCAAAAGAGATGCGTACGTTCTATGTTTAAAATAAAACCTACCGATAGTTGAGTTCCCTGCTTTGAAAAATATAAAATCATTACGTTACCATGTCTTTACATCTTAGAAATAGCGATCTTTGTTAAAAGTAATCCTGATCGTTTCAAATTATTAAATGAAGTAATTCCACGAAACAGACGAGACAATGGAAGGATATGCCTTCGGGTTGCGGGAACAGCCCTTATGCGCAAAAGTGTGTTTTGTATGGCTCCGATCATATTTAATAAACTGCCAAAAAGCTGGAGAGAACTGCCATTGCCACTTTTTTTAAAAATACTGCAGAACTTTCTTATTCGTAAAGTATATTATAATATTTTAGATTTCCTTAACGAGAAAGATTTTAATGTTCCGACTGCATACAAAGGGAAGAACCACAATGCATATTCCTAATAAATGTAATTCCTTATTCTTATCCTTAATCTTACTTTTAAACTGAACAATTTTTATGTAACGCTCAATTATATTATATTGCATGCCGATTGGTAAAATATGGCTGATCATACTACAATTATTTATGTAACAACATTATTGTACCCATATTTGCAAAATAAATTGTCTTTGTCTTTGTCTCTTTGTCTTTAGATAATGATAATCTTTCGTGTGCGAGTTTGATTCGTACTCGGTTGGTATTTTTATGACTAAGCTCTGATTTTTCCAATAATCAGAAAATTTTATCAGAAGAATAATTTTGAACTTTTTACTTTTATTCTGCACAAAATCTCAGACGTTAGACGCCAATCAGACGTCAGTTTTATGGCACGGACAAAAAAAGTATGTTTTGATTCAGAAATCAGTGATTTTTAGATCGCCAATAACTTTTATTAGAGGTACAAATTTGACGTTTTACAGTATTTTTTTAAATGAAAGTCTGTTTTATGTAATTCTATAACTAGTGGTGTGTTGTTTAATAATTTTATAACTTAACGTGTTAGTGTATTATTTTTTTCCTATGTTGCTATAATATGTGGTATTTTTTAAACCTTTTTTCAGCCATCATGTCATGCACTGTTTTGATATCAAAGACAAGGCAAATATCTGAATTGATAAAGGAACTTGCTTCTCAATGGAGGGTGGAATGTATTATTTTTTTCCTATGTTGCTATAATATGTGGTATTTTTAAACCTTTTTTCAGCCATCATGTCATGCACTGTTTTGATATCAAAGACAAGGCAAATATCTGAATTGATAAAGGAACTTGCTTCTCAATGGAGGGTGGAATGTATTATTTTTTTCCTATGTTGCTATAATATGTGGTATTTTTTAAACCTTTTTTCAGCCATCATGTCATGCACTGTTTTGATATCAAAGACAAGGCAAATATCTGAATTGATAAAGGAACTTGCTTCTCAATGGAGGGTTGAATGTACCATGAGTCAGAAACAAGAGAAGGATAAAATGCTTCGGCGTCTCAATTTCATTAACAGAGGTGATTCTTTTATTATTTAATACAAAACGATCATCAAGTTGAAGAAGAAGGGGGTGACTGTGGAGATGAGGTCTAATAGAAAGATAGGTAAGGAAAAGACATATTGCGCTGAGCCCAAAAATTGGGATCTCTGTGGTAGACGAAAAAATGATGTGTGGGTACGATGCACCAAATGTTGTTGTGTCAGAAGCTTGATTGTGGAGGATCTCCAGATCAATCTCCATCTGGCACATCGTTGGTCGTGTTCCGGCATGATGTCTGGTGAAACGGTACGGAAGACGGATCTGAGCAGTTGTGTTGTGATGTGTGCCGGGTACGATGCACCAAATGTTGTTGTGTCAGGAGTTTGATTGTAGAGGGTCTCCAGATCAATCTCCATCTGGCACATCGTTGGTCGTGTTGTTGGGTTTAAGATTGCATCACCTCGTTCAACTGCCGTCTTCATTCCTATTCACTCAGTTTTTGAGCGAATAGGCTTAATAAACTGGCGCGCTTTACCATTAACGAATGCATCACTGCTTACCATCAGGCGGAATTACGGTTAAGCACTAGTTTATAATTATTACGAAAAAAAAATATGATACAGGCAAAAAAATTACGATGATCATTAAGTTTTTGTCTGTCTTAATTAGACTGTTGAGGCACAAAACGTATGAATAAAAAGCAATTGCATACAGCTTGGTTGAAAATAATAAGAGGGATTTGTGGTGTGACCCACACTATATGCAACAGTGGACATCTTTCGGCTGAAGTGTTGATGATGATGAAGATTTTATGTTGTTACGAATATAGTATTTTCGAAACCAAACACTTGAATTTTTACAGAAATCGCTTATGATTTTCCAAGTTTAGACCGATATGTACCTCACAGGAAGTCTGAAAGTAGCAACTATAACAGAAACGTTGTGTGTAAATTTATTGTCATGGATGAGAATGTGATACGGAAGAATGAGTAAAATGTCATGAGGAAAGCTATAAGCATGAATGTCTCTCTACTGTTTTTCTCATACTACACCTAATACATGCCATGCATGGTAGTGTATATGGAGATGTTAACTATTAGAGAAGAGTCGAAAAAACCGACCCAGATAAAGTAGGATAAAGGCAGGAGAATGATTGAGGAGTGGCTAGAGAGGCGCCACGGCGTCCTCACCTTCCGCCTGACGCAGTTCCTAATCAGACACGGTTCTTTTGGGAAGTTCCTGTTTCGTATAAGGCGGGAGAAACGGCTAGGGTGTCACTACTGTTTGGATTGCCCTGAGGAAACGGTGGAGGTTTGCCCGGCTTGCGTTGATCACCGCTGTTAGCGGCGATTGGTGGCGATTTCTCGCGTCCGACCCTGGTCCAGGCCCTGGTACGGAGCCAGAGTGCATGGCAGGCCATCAGCTTCTTCTGCGAAACAGTGATGCTGGCAACGGAGAAGGCGGAACGCGAGAGGGAGAGGGAATTCCAGCGCGCTCCTCCGTCATGGTCGAGAGACAACATCAAACTCCCGATCACTGTAGGCGCGGATGGGTTCAATGGGGGTTTTCACGACCCCCAGCAAAGAGGAATACGACGCGAGGAGAAGGAAGAGGAATGTTTTTAATAATTATTTTTTCTTAATAATAATTTACTGTTTTCAGCCACCTACTGGTCAATCGTGTGCGGCTTGATAATATACTTGCTGTCACCTTTATTTATAACTTTAATCCGGAGATTTATATTAAAACAGGATGGAGAGCTACTTCTTCCTTTCGCTTCGTACAGTCCATTAAATGCAACCACGAATTGGGGGATCTATATCGCAGTATATATTTTCCAGTCATATTCTAGTAAGTCGAAACGGAGAATGAAACTTAGATGATCAATTAATCTCCCACCAGGGAAACGAGCAGCAGCCTGTGGAATATCAAATTATTGCTATCCCCAACTCGCCTGCCAAGCGTGGGGATTATGGCAAACCCCCCTAAAACAATAAAGGCCTTGGGGGAGGTCTTTATCCAGCAGTGGACCTCTATAAACTGAAGACTACATACTCATGCACACTGATACTACCTAATGATGCATGAAAAGAACATCGACTAATGACATGTCATCATTTTTACGACAGCAACTATAAATACCCGTCAGCTCTTCTCTGGACCAAACAGGGCACTAACAAAACCATCCTTCTGTGTTATCACGGTCAACAACGTAGTACTCGTGACTTGACATGACTTTGTATCTAAGAAGGCCGAAACAAGGACAACCTCTACAAATAGGAGATCATGGAAAGCCCTGCATACCAAGGTGACTTGCATATCTTGAGGACGTAATAGGCGTCTGTGAATGTTACCTGCGTTGCTCAATTTTGGGTTAAACAAATTTTATAAAAAGACATATATTAATTATTGCCATCAACACGCTAAGAAGAAGAATGAAGACTAAACAGTACTCTCTCACTTACTTCATTTTATTTCTTGTGTGAATTTGAAGCTACTTCGTTACACACACACTACTTCGCTACACCTATTTCGTTAAAATTATTTATTTCCTATAAAAGAGGATGGAGAGGCAACCTCTCGCCCTTTTAAATTCACCCAAAGGTCGTCAGGTCAGTAATTCTACATTTATAGTAAATATGTGTACAAAATAAAGAGATTTTACAGAGAATGAAATACCTGATATATAAATCAAATAACCTTTTGCCAGACCCGGGAATAAGCCAGGGAATAATCTTGATGAGATTAGTAGTCGGACTCGCCCACTTGATCATCGAGGAAGACTTCATATACCTATCGTGATTTCTAATAAGTCCTATATCTTTTAGTTATCCTTCTTGCTTCTGTGTACATGGGAACCTTATTGATGATAACGTGTTGTGCTCTACTAGGAATAGAGTTTGTAATGCTAAGGCATGATCTAGCTGAGGTGACGCCAGAAAAGTATTCCGAAAGAAGAAATGATGTTGATACTGATGAGAATGAAGGTACCAGCATTAAATCGTTTGTGAAAAGACATCAGAAATTGCTAAGGTGAGTCATCATCTCCATAGCCATTTTCCTACTTTGTAAGGCTCTATAGCCTTTTTCCAGTGTTACCCTATACAGCTGAATACCAGAATCTGAGAAAGCTGAGTAATAACCTAGCATCTTCCGGTACGTGGCCGCCGCTCCAGAACCTTACTGCCCCATCGGCCATCGGTTCTACAAGCAATGTGCCCCGCCCAATGCCATTTAGTTTTAGCGTCTCGAATGCTATGTCGGTGATTTTGGTTCTTCTGCGGATCTCTTCATTTCTGATTCGATCGCGCAGAGAAACTCCGAGTATAGCTCTTTCTATCGCCCTTTGTGAATCTGTGTCTCTGAGCCTTCGTATGTGGCCCATTATGAGCGACCACGTTTCATTTCCGTAAGTCATAACTGGCAGCACACACTGTTCAAACACTTTGGTCTTAAGACACTGTGGTATCTTGGATGACGAGAAGATGTAGTGTAGCTTCCCTACCGGTGCCCTGGACGTGACATCTCTTTCTCGAAACTGTAAGATATATTTAGTTGATTTTTGCCACAACTTTGAATGTAAGTAGTTCAATTTACTGTCTTATTGTCGTCTTCACCTAGTATGGTAAGGGGGCTGGTATAGATGTGGCACATTAAATATTTCAACTTGGTATCTGGGATTTCAACGTATCGACAAGGCTCTGGTATTTTAGAAGTCGAATTATCGTCTTTCTTTCCAAATCCATTCAAAACTTGTCTTTAAAAAATAGCTTTTAGAGACCGTCTATTAGGTATATCATGGGTGGTAAAATATCTACATTTTATATTCTGTAATATTTATGGCATACATGAAGAATTTTGTATTCTATGGAGACATTAGTGTAGCGGTACCAACAAAAAGCCAAACAACAAACAACGCGTCATACTGACGTCACACGAATTCTACATCTGGCAATCAGAGATTACCGTGCATTAAGCATACACATAATTTCCCAACATCAACCTTTGGGTAACAGCCCGCCAGACATAACACCCGTCTGGTCGGAGGTTCACTCATCCTCCATAAGGATGAGTAAACTTTCCCCCAGGTACCTCAAGCCTAGCACAGTTAGCATTATAATCAAAGTCATTATCCCTACCCAGTTGTCAGTTGACCTGGATAACAAGGTGCAGCCAAATACCAGTATTTGTGACAAGATCTTATCTCCAGAATTGAGTTACAATGCGACTCCTTCTAGAGCTTAGTTGTCAGACTTTCGATAATTTTCGATTTGCATAACCAACTAACAAAAATCCATGAATGAGAGCGGGAAATAACATCTTGACCTGCTTTCCGAGGCACTGAGGGGTTTTGATATGTAAATATGGTCACCCATCTACGGACCAACCGTGGCAAGCGTAGTTCAAATTAAGCCTTGCGACTTACTCCCTCCGTCAAACTTTTACATACTCCTAACTCATATTTTATCAAAATACACCTGTCGGAAAAAATGTTTTGTTGCCACCTAAACTGTTTCCCGTTCTAACCCCTTGTTCGGCATCAAAGCCGACATAGAGGTGGACATAAATAAAACATGTATTTTCTTTGTTGACAGCTTATCCCGACAGTTGGATAACGTTTTCAACGGGATGGTATTCATAGAAATATTGTTTATTGGGATCACGGTGTGTACTTATACCTTCATGATGCAGGTGAGTTATTGGGTTGTGTAAACGTTATAAGAACTTGCTGTCCTAAACAGCACCCTAATTGTGTAATACTTTTGCAATACCAATCTGAATCATATATAAAATAAAACAAGTAATACTAATAGAATACTAAAAGAACGAATGGGTTTCATTTTGACAATTCTACAAGATTCATTGCATTATTTACGTTATTGAGTAGACACATTTTTGGAAGCTAACTATTCTTAAAAGTAATTCTAGTTATAAGTAAAAGTGTGTAACGCAATTAGGCAGCCCGGATCTCTTTCATTGCTTTCAATATTTGATATTTCATATTCCCATTATGAACAATCCAAAAAATTCGCATGCCGCAGAGGCAAACGGCGTAATTTAAATCGTTTGTATGTTAATTGAGATACCAAAGTAATTTTATTAAAAAGAACCGCTCGAATTAGAGAGTTGAGTTAACTAATTTACGCTGAAAGTCTGAAAAAAGGAGCCATTCGTAGAATCTGCACTTTAATATAAATCTCATTGTTTAGTGTTGTAGTACATCGTAGTTAATTTGTTCTCCAAGGTCAGCTTTCTTTCTCAAAACAGTGAAGGAACATACAAAAACAGTTGAGCGGTGATTTAACTCACATAATGAACGGTGAATGTGGCGATACAAGTCAGGAGATTGGAATGAGCACTTCTTTGCGTTTTATCCTTGACAGCAGATCTGCTTCTCTTCTAACAATCCGTCGAGCTGTGCGGACTCTATATCCGATGTGGTGCTTCAAGCGATGCAGTATTTTATCCCCTTCAGTGATGTGCCCATCGATCGTTCGGCTCGCCTATGGTTCAACGCCGACTGTGTCCAAGCTGAACAGCGTAAGCACACGGCATTTCTCACCTAGGTTGACGCTCGTAACCGCAGAGTTCCGGATCCAAGCTCAAGAAAGAGAGCCTTAAACCGTGCTGCCAAGTCCTATAAAAAGGCGCTTAAGAAGGCTCACCTCGACCACATTAATCATATTGGAAACAGTTTATCTGCACAGCCATCCGGTAGCTGATTTTTTTAGTCTCTCGCCAAATCGGTCGAGGCGAACATCTGGCGCTCACATTGCCTCAGCTGGTTAGGCTTGATGGGATACTGGCTAATACGGCGAGAGAGAAAGCAGGTCTCTTTGCATCTTTCTTTACTCATAATTCGCGTCTTGATACTGGTAGTATTGCTCCATCTAATTTACCTCATTGCAGAACTTCAATGCCTGAGGTTCTCATAAGGAACAAGGAAGTTATGAGAGTACTGTGTCGTCTGGACGTGAATGAGGCTAGTGGTCCAGATGGTATACCAGCGATTGTTCTTAAGGCATGTGCACACGAGTTGTCTTCTGTAGTGACGCGCATGTATCGCCTCTCATTTGGGACTGGTATAGTGCCCAAGTCCTGGAAGCTTGCCAACGTGCAGCCCACGCCCAAAAAGGGTAGTCGTGCCGATCCTACCAACTATCGGCCGATTTCACCTCCATGCTTTGCAAAATTATGGAGCGTGTGTTGAACTCGCCTCTTGGCATACCTGGAAGGTAACGATCTCCTTAGTGGCCTACAGTACGGGTTTCACCGCAAACGGTCAACTGGGGACCTACTAGTGTATTCAAATCACTTGTGGGGCGAGGCCCTCAAGAAAAATCGGGAAGCGATTGCCGTCTTCCATGATGTCTCAAAGGCCTTCGGCCGGGTATGGGCTGGCCTTTTGAGTAAGCTTCGAGCACAATGCAGTTTCGCTGGCCTGACTGGCTGGGTAAAAGACTTTCTGACTGAACCGTCCCTCCGAGTTGTTCTCGACGGATGCTCGTCTGAGCCCATGTCGACTAATTCCGATGTTCCTCAGGGGTCTGTTCTATCTGCAACTCTGAAAACTCAAAATTTTCAATAGTAGCAATGAAATTTTAGATTTTCTTAATAATATTCAAATTCGTTTGACATTTATACCACCTTATAGTCCTCATTTTGGTGGGTTGTGGGAGGCAGGAGTCAAGTCCTGCAAGTATCATTTACGGCGGGTACTGGGCAATGCCAGACTAACACGTGAGGAGTTTGAAACGGTATTAACGCAAATTGAAGCCGTTTTAAACTCCCGCCCTTTGTCTCCTCTATCCTCAGATTCGAACGATTTCCTCCCACTCACTGCCGCACATTTCCTGATCGGTCGACCACTGACTACGCCCAGCTGCGAGAGCCTAACGACGATCGAGCCTTCGAGACTGAGACGCTACGACCGTGTGGAGCAGCTCAGATAACATTTTTGGCAACGGTGGTCAAAGGAATACGTGTCAGAGCTCCAGCAGCGCACCAAGTGGAAGATCAGCAATGAAGACATATCTCCAGACACGTTAGTCCTTATCAAAGAGGACCATTCTCCACCACTAAAATGGAAGCTGGGTCGGGTACAGCAAGTGTTCCCAGGAGCTGATGGAGTATCCCGTGTTGCTGACATCCGTACGGCGCACGGCATCATTCGGCGATCGTTCTCAAAGATCTGCCCGTTATTCACACCATGATCAAAAAGCTACAGCGACGAGTACTGTGTTGGAAGAATCATCCTGGTACTTCCAAGGTGGCCGGCATGTTCAATATATATACAACGCCATCTAGCGGCGAAGAGAGCAAGCGTCGAGCGCCTTGAACATCGTGCGATCTTCTGCAGCTGGCAGCACCGTTGCAACCAACTTCACTCTCTCAACGTTTTTTCGCCAATGGTCGTGTTAACAAATTATTATTGTAATTTCTTCAAAATATACGTTTATATTAGAAGAAATCAATAAACCACTCATTGAAGACATCCTTGCCCTCATCACATAGGGACACACATAAGGAACAGTCTAACACACCGAGCTGATAAATTGCTCAGACAGCTCGTTTTTGGAGTACAAATATATTTTGTATGTCAGCGGCTTTGGCCCACAGTAGAATACAGTAGGACATAACGCCATGGAAATAACTAAAATAAACTAAACGAGCTGTATCTTCAAACTGGCGGTAATGGTTTTCACACAATTAGGGTGTTGGTTGCTAATTGATTGTTGCTGTATAAGGTAAAATAAATAAAAGGACTTTAACCAGTTGGCAATTACTTTCACTTTTATTTTTGTTAGTACTTTTTACTTACTTAATTAAGTAAGCCTTCTGTATTTTTTTCTTATGTTCCAGTTCGCGCGCAGTCTGAGCGACATGATTATTGCCTACGATGGGATTGCCTTGGTCATGGTCGCTATGTTATGTTTATGTTACTACGCCGAACTACTTACGGAAGCGGTATAACTTTTAATATTTATAAAGTAAAATGTTATTAATAATCGAAACTATTTTGTCATGGTCGCTTGCTAAGCCATAATTAAGGAATTCTGGTAAAGTTATGTTTTCACAATAACGCAGGTGTTAGGTGTGTGGTTGGTACCTTTCTTATTTATATTTAATTTAAATATTGCGAATACATGTTTTTCTTATATATATAATGTTATGAATAGTGAAATTACGTTTAAAATATTTAATGCCTTACTAGCTCAACTGAGCAACCCGTGTGGTACCTAGCTTAGAATAGTGCCAACCCATATCCTACCGAGGGTGTCGTAAGAGGCAACTAAGGGAACTCTCACCAGGGAAGATTATGGCAACCCTTGGGTGAGGCCTTTGTCCAGCAGTGGAGCTCTATAGGCTGAAGAAGAAGAAGAAGAGCAACATGATTTCAAGCAATTATTAATTTGTTAATATATTATCCGATAGCGTTTTGGTTAAAATTTAGCAACGAGCATTATTAGTTTAATCCATAGATGATATTTATTATATTATATCTATATATTATAATATATTATATCCATAGATTATATTAGTTTACTAAGTAGCTACTGTCTGTAGTGAGTCACTAGATGCGCCCCGCGGTTTAACCCTCGTAACTTTCGATTCCTTGGTAACAATAATAAAGCTTTCTATTTCTGTATAAAAGTATGTTTATAATTAAAAGAATTAGTAGATTTCTTAATTTAAGTCAGTATATAATTTTATTTTTAATGTTTGTTATAAGGATTGTTATTCCTTTTACAGGAACCCCTTTTAGGTAAAAGCCTCATTTAACTCCTTCCATTTATATCTGTTTTATGAAAATGCTAACCGGTTTCTACCTGTTATTTCTTTTATATCGTCTGCCCAACGTTTTAGTGGTCTACCTTTGCTTCTTTTACCAGTAAGCCCTGCCCATTTAGTAGCTTGTAAAGACCATCTCTTGTCTGTGTACCTTGACAAATGATCAGCCCATTTCCACTTAAGTCGCAAAGTTTGTTCAAGAGCATTGCATGTAAGTATAGTTTTTCAAGAGCATTGCATGTAAGCCTAGTTTTCCTTCTAATGTCTTCACTGCGATTTTTTTTTGTATTTTACTTATTTTAAGCATACCTCGTTCCACTGATCGCATTTTTTGATTTCACTTTTAATTTTATTTGTGAATGTGCATGTTTTTCTGCCTTAATTTAGGCTTGGACTTATGCATGTATCCATGACGATTTTCTTTAATTTTACATGGTAGTCTCCTTTCACAATGTCATTTTGAAGCCAAAACATCTTTCATGTGCTTTTGATCCTTCTTATTACTTCCTCCTTATTACTGTATTCTGTTGGGTGTCTTATTTTCCGAGGTACACATATTCTTGTAAATAATCAGTCTGTTGTTCAAAAACTTGCACAGGTCTTTATATGTTATTTGTCATTACTTTAGTCTTGTCTGCGTTCATTTGCAGCCCATATTTTTTACTTTCATATACAAGAGATCGCATTATCTGTTCCAACTCTCTGGCAGATTTGGTAATGAAAATGGTGTCGTTTACAAATCTCAGGTGACTTAAGTGGTGCCCTAGTATGTATAATCCATTCCGGCTCCAATCAAGGTTTTTGAAAACAAATTCCAGGACTATTATAAATAGTTTCGGTGTTAGAGGATCACCTTGTTAGATACCTTTCTCTATTGAAATCTGTTCTCCTTCATTTTCCATCTTGACTCTGCTTGTACTTTGAGAGTAAATGTTTTTTTATGATCTTTATGTAGGTCTTACTTACGCCACAGATATTGAGGGCTTTTCAGATAGAGTTGTGTTGTGAGTTATGGTATCGAATGCCTTTGTGAAGTCTATAAAAGATACATAGAGATGCAGATTGAATTCTTTATATTTTTCTAGTATTTGTTCCAAGGTGTAGTGTGGTGGTCTGTTGTTGAGAACCCTGATCGGAAGCTTGCTTGTTCGATTGATTGTGATGCGTCTATGATTGGTGTGATTCTGCTCAACAGTATTGTTGTGAAGAGTTTATAAATGCTCGCTAATAGACTAATTGGTCGATAGTTCCCAATGTCTAGTGGGTCTCCTTTTTTATATAGCAGAACTGTTTCGGAATTATACCACTGTTTGGGGACCTTTTCTGTTTTGATGGATTAGTCTTTGCATGACATTTCACCATCTACATATGTCTACCCTTATGGAATCACTGGTTCCCAAGTCACTGGTTATAAACCTAGTTTGGAAGCCAGGAGATATAACCAATGCACCTTTTGTTGTACCATACTACTGTAACGTACTTGTAACGTATGTAACATTTTTTACTGGTAATAAAACATTATTATTATTATAATTACTTAAACACTTTGGTAAAATGGTATAGCAAGAGGTGTGTCCCAATTTATTAAATTTCATTATTAATATTGTCCGGGCCTGTACTCTTTTCTGTTCTAAGTTTTTTGAGATGCTCAAGTACTTCACGCTCATCAATAGGTTCTACTGTTTCTTCTTCATCTTCAAGATCTATTTGGCTGTCTTCTGTATCATTTGTTTCTAAATGTTTTTTGTACAGCTCCTTATAAAACTCGGTGGCTTGATTGATGATATCTTGTCTTGTTTTAGTTACTTTAAACCTTTTTTTAAGTTTTCCTATCCAAGTTCTGTGTGTCGTTAGTCCTTTAACAGCTCTTTTCGCACTTCTACATGTATTTATGTTTCGCTCTACAACTTCTCTTTCCTACTTATTGTAATCATTTTTTATGGATTCCTTGGGAATATTGGGATAAAAATTCCCTATGCTTTATTCCTTCATATGAAATAACATATCTGTATGCCATTGCTATTTAGAAAATCTGTTCAGTAATTTAGGCGTGAAAGCGGAATAAACAAAAAAAAACTCACTTTCACATTTATAAATACATTAGTAAAGATTTTACCCCTCGTTTTGCACTTTATGTATTAGTCATTACGTACGTAAAGGTACACTCATTATTATAGCCCGACTACTTCAGAGCAGTAAAGACGGCCTGACGCCGCCTCGGAAAGCACCAGGTGTGGTGAAGGACGGGCATTCTGGAGCCATTGTTTTATGTAATTTCGACGTTCGAAATGTGCTGATTCTAATTGGAACAAATAATTATTGCTAAAATAAATCTACCTGCTTAGCTAAGGTGCGGCAATGACTTTAAGAGTAAATTATTAACATTAAACCAGTGGACAACTTTGGAGATCGCGCTATTTATATCGTCAGTAACCCGCTGATGACGTTTAAGTTTAAATAAAAGTGAAGTGTCATATGCAAACAACACTATATCCTGATCAACCTTTATGAGGTACGGCAGGTCATTGATGTGAATAAGCAACAAAAAGGGACCAAGAATTGACCCCTGTGGGACTCCCATTGTTACTAAAGATCCGGAAGATCAAGCCAGTAATGAGTTGGGATTTTAATTCCCGCACCCTTAGTTTTATCCAACCCCATTAATTCACGGTATATATCATTACCGTGAAATCGTAAATTACACAGGGAAGAGACGGAAATGGCGGTATCCGCGAGACTTGGATTACTATTGGAAGGGGGTGTAAAGGCATTGCAAAATGGTCTCCAAACATGTTACATATATCCTGTCCACCTGATGTAACTTTATTGTTATGTTACATTTGTGCAGGATATGTACTGCTGCCCTTTCTTATATTTATAATGAAGGATCAAATCGTTTTAGGCGTTTTTTGTAATATTGTTTTCCATATTAGAAATATATGTTTTGTAACATGATGAACTCAGAGCATTGCATTCATCTCTTATTCTCTTAAAATACTATAAATGTAAAGGGTTTCTGAACTTTTTATAAAGAATATGGTATTTGTACTTCTGTCTGAGATGTATTATAAGATCCCGTGAGTACCAAGGTGGATATTTATTATTCGCTGTTTTTTTCATTGGGATATAGTCTGTAATAGTCTGTCTTAGTAAACTATAGAAATTGTCTACCATATCGTTAACAGTACTACAGTCTGTGAACTCACTCTCCCACTCAACAGCCAACAAGTGATGTAAAACTTTTCATAATCTGCACGGAGGAAGTTCGGTTTTTCAGATTTTTTACTTCTAAAAATAGTTCCGCCTGAACTGGTAGATAGAACTCTAGCGGGGATTTAAGGGGTCCCCTTTAGATAAACTAAACTTGGAACGGGCTACATCTGTGATGAAGGTGTTGCATAGTATTAAATCCAACCAAGGTGGAGAATTCAGATATTTCTTCGGGGTTCTGGGTTCAAGTGTACAAAGTCATTCATAGGGTATTTGACTAAAAAAAACTAATTAGTCCGTCATTCAGATGATAGAAAAATATTGGATACGTATATTTTATACAATACAATAAAGATATTAGAGATTTTATAGAAATTGATAAAATAAAGATTGACAAATATAAAAGGCATCAAAGATCAGGTGTGGTGGCTGCTGACGTCACTGCTCCCTAAAAAGTGTAGCGTCCACTGACGTCACACGAGTTTTCATCGCACTGTGTCGTCTTCATTTTTTGTTTGTATGAAAAAAGAAAAAATACGTGTCTAGTATTTTTTGGAAATCTGACTGACGGACTAACTAGTTTTTTTAGTCAAATACCCTATTGTGAGCCATTTTATGTTAGAAAGATTAAAGTCTCCCAAAATCAAAATTTTTTCATTATTGCTAATGTTAGGTTTCGAAATAATTACTAAATCCATAGTTTGTCTTTGTCGATTATTATGACATTGAGTTCTATTTATTGGCAACACAACTAAAAAAAATGGCGGATGGGAGATGACGGTTGGGAAGGCGGGAGGAGACTCTGCCTATTTGCTCGGGGCCAGCATCGATGGCGGATGTTTTGGACTTGTTGAGAATAGTTATAACATCTTCCTATAAGTAATTGTTGTGAGATAATAATTATACACTACCCATAATTCGCGTGAGTACCCATTATTCTATTACATTTCAGAAGTGGTATAAACCTGCTAATTGTTCATTGATATTATAACCGTCCAATATTTTAACGAACAGTGGAATCCCTCAATGCCCCACGCATTGGTTAGTGTCTGGTTGTTCTTGGTTTTATTTATAGGTTTCTCCAAGTAATTTCCAAAAGTAATTTCAAAAGTGATACTAATTGGTCTACAACATACTACCATCCATGCACGGGTGTTCAAGCACCGTCATTACCTCCTTTTAGTATAACGTGCTAAATTGATAAGATACATAGTTTTCGTTCACAAGTTTCAGTGCAAAGATGTAACGTGCAAGTGAGCAATCCCCACGGCGGCGCCTAAGGACGCCGTAGTTGCGAACGAACTCCGAATGAAAAACGGGGACGTCACAGTGTCCGAAAACTAGAACAGGAGTTGGAACGTCAACGCGAGCAACTACGCGCTCTGGAGAGCATCACGCATCGATGAACAACGAACAGGACGGGTTGTAGGCGTGAGATAGAAGCTTACCTCGTGAACGGAGTCCTACAGTGCGCAGATCCCGTGAAGCAAGTGCTGCCGCCGAGAACGCAGCGCTGACACCACGGAATGAGCGGTCAGGCAGTCCAACTTTTAGCTCTCTTGATATTGTGAATATTTAAAAAAAAATCGTAATTATAACGTAGCGTACATCTCAGCCGTTAACAGTGACTTCTCCAATACATAATCCTAACCATCAGAATATTTTACCTAATTTTGATCCTTCTTCACAGGGTCAACCTATTGATATTTGCCTTAAAAAGGTCAATGAATGTGCCACTGTCTATGGCTGGGATGAAAGGACGCTCATACATTTTGCTATACAGAAACTTCAAGGATTAGCCAAAACGTGGTATGAGAGTTTGTACTCCATACTATTTAGCTGGGATGAGTGGCAACAAAAATTAACTAATACCTTTCCGTTCTAACAAAATTATGGCCAATCCTTGGAGGACATGCTTAAGAGAAAGACTAGGTTTAATGAACCCCTGGAGGTCTATTATTATGAAAAATTGGCTCTCTTGAACCATTGTGATATCGAGGGTAAGCGTGCAGTGGAATGTATAATCCATGGTTTAAGCGACAAAACAATGAGGTCTAGTGCTAATGCGATACGTTGTACCCAACCCGAGAAATTATTACAATTTCTTATGTGTAACAAGGAAACACAACCTTTTAGACGCACAAATTTTGAAGGTCAATCTTCCTCTGCTTCGGAGTCGACAAATATTAACACCATGAATCGATTCAAAAAGGCTGACAGTAATCAAATTCGCACTCAATTTTGTTATAATTGTAAAGGACAAGACATCAATATTACAATTGGACTAAGCCCCTAATTCGATGCAGCAAGTGCAATAAAATTGGTCATAAAATTGAAAATTGTCGAGATAAGTTCAGCACCGATAAAAACCCTGACAATCCCCAAAAGACAATGCGTATATTAACGTCGAAGTCAAATTCAAAATTCATTAAACTAGGTAGAATAAACAACGTTCCTATAAAAAAATTCATAGATTTCGGGATTGAGGTCACGCTTCTGACGCAGTCCGCAGCCTCGGCGCTAGGCCTTACATGCGATAGTCCTTCCATACCTTTAAGAGGTTTTGGTAACGACGTAATACAATCCTAAGGTGGGGTTGATGTGGAATTGAACATTGATGATGTTAGTGGTCGCGTTTTGTGTCATGTAGTGGAGGACAAACTTCTTTATTTACCCTTGCTTGTAGGACAGTCATTCACAGAACAACCTCATGTTATCGTGTATAAGACTGCGGAGGAATTAATTTTTTTTTGATGTTAATATGGAATTAGGTTTTCCACTATTAGATATAGGTGATAACATATCTGCTACCGTAACGGTCGCTTCTGATACCGATATATATATGGCCCAGCGGCAGTTAAGGCTCGAGTTAATATAATTCAAGATGGAGATATTCTATTAAGCGGGAAGGTTATGGAAAAGCCCCATCAACAGTTCACCGTAGACGGGGGTGTATATCGGGTCAAAGACGGTTTACTACATATTTTTATAATGCCATTGTCAAAAATTTGTCAATTACGAGAGACTGGGATTATTGGAAGGGTCTACCCGGACTATCTACTTCCAGATTACTATCCAGACTAAAGTCCGGATAGTTAATCGTATATTTACGTCAGCGGATTCTTTCAATATCGAGGCTGATAATATTGATGTTGATCAAGTGAAAATAGGTAGCACAATCGACGAGTCCCAACGACAACAATTGATTAATATACTGTGTAGGTATAAAGATTGCCTTACGACATCTTTGAAGGAACTAGGATGCATGAGTGTTGCCAAGATGAGTATCGAACCAAGTAGCAATCGTCCTATTGTATATCGACCCTATAGATTAGCACATATGGAACGAGAAGAAGTAAGGGAGCTGATAGGAGAAATGTTAGAGTGTGGAATCGTGAGGGAATCCGTGTCAGAATATGCTAGTCCTATTATATTAGTTCGTAAAAAGGATGGCAAGCAGAGATTATGCGTCGATTATAGGCTCTTAAATTCTGTAACCGTGAAAGAAAGGTACCCAATACCGATCATCGAGGACGAGATTGCTAGACTATCAGGTCAAGCATTCTTTATTACTCTGGACATGGCTTCTGGTTACTACCAGGTATCAATAACTGAGGAGTCAAAACCGTTAATGTCGTTCGTCACCCCAGACAGGCAGTACAAATTTAATCCTATGCTATTCGGTTTGGCGAATGCACCCGCCAACTTCCAGCGGATGATGAATAGGGTACTAGGGTCTGCTAAGTTTACAGAGGCGATGGTTTACATCGATGATGTACTCATTTACGGAAAGAGTGTAGAAGAATGTTTAGAAAGATTTGAAAGAGTGATGCAATTATTGGAGAAGGCTAATTTAACCCTTAACTTGGCGAAATGTAATTTCCTGCAGAATCAGATCACTTATTTAGGATACGAAATAAGTGCTGCCGGTATTCGTCCTGGCAGTAAGAAAATTCAGTCTGTCCAAGATTTCCCTTGTCCGATCAATTCGCATTCAGTACGACAGTTTCTTGGATTGGTGGGCTATTTCTGAAAGTTTATTAGGAACTTCCCATTGAATAGGCTGCTGAGGAAGGATGTGGATTGGGTTTGGGCAGAGGAACAAGAGGTGGCTTTTAAGGCACTTAAAGATAGACTGGTTGATAGGCTGATATTAGCGATTTTCGAACCATCCGCTGAGACAGAGCTACACACAGATGCAAGCATTCTAGGGATAGGCGGGATTTTACTACAGTGTAAGCGGGCCTCTGACCCTTTTCAACCAGTGGCATACTATAGCCGGCAAACCTCTCCAGAGTAAAAGAGATTCCATTCTTTTGAACTTGAGACCCTGGCTGTAGTTTGTTCACTCAAGAAATTCCGAGTTTACTTGTTAGGGCTAAGTTTTAAAATTATCACGGATTGTAGCGCTTTGCAATCTACATATTCGAAACGAGACATGACTCCACGCATAGCTCGTTGGTGGCTCCTGCTACAAGAATTTCAATGCAATATAAAGTATCGTGCTAGTATTAAAATGGCACACGTGGATGCTTTGTCGCGGAATCCTATCGAATTGGTAGATGACACTGTTAAGATTGACCAGTATCAGAGTGTTATGCTAATCAGCAACGATGACTGGTTGCAAACCTTACAGATGGGAGATTCGGAACTCCGACGAACTCGTGACATACTCACTGCGGATATGGATGCTGACAGTTTAGAACGTATAAAAAATAATTATTTAATTAAGGATAACAAACTTTTCAAATGTCTGAACGGTGATAAAAATAATTTACGATGGGTAGTACCAAAGGGCGCAAGGTGGCAACTCTGCCACATGAATCATGATGATATTGGTCATTTTGGTTTAGAAAAGACATTAGAACGCATCAAGAAAACTTACTGGTTCCCTAAAATGTCTCGATTTATAAAAAAATATGTTCAAGCATGTCTTGAGTGCGCTTACTCAAAGAAAACCGCGATTGATACAGGTCATTTACACCCGATCATTAAAATAGAAGTGCCTTTTCACACCATTCATGTTGTCCATCTTGGGCCCTTTATTCGTTCGAAGTTGGGAAATTCTTATCTTTTCGTGACAGTGGACGCATTCACAAAGTTGGTTTTTGTTAAACCGGTGCGAAACACTATAACGCAAATGGCTATTAAAGTTCTAGAAGACATTTTCTTTACGTTCCGAATTCCTGACAGACTCATTAGTGACCGTGGCACATGTTTTACATCCCATGCGTTTAGACGTTTTTGTTTAGATAAGTGCATCCGGCATCCATATTTTGAATTCCGATACAACCGCACCATATTGAACTCATTGACTGCCCAGAATCTTAATTTCGATGAAAGGAATTGGGACGATAAAGTTGGTAGAGTCCAGTGGGGCATGAATAATACTCGCCAAAAGACCAAGGGTAGGACACCGGCTGAAGTAATGTTCGGATTAAAAATGAACGCTGAGACAAATCCTATGCTTAATGAATTAGTACGGCAAACTAGGGAGGAACTAGATACAGAAATTTTACGCGAATCCGTCAAAGACAAAATTGACCTAGAACAGGAAAAACAAAAATTAGTTCATGACAAAAATAGACTTCCAGCACTTGTGTTTGGTGAGGGCGACCTTGTGAAAATTATAAGAACTACGTTTGCAAATGATGGCAAAAGCAAAAAACTAATTTCACCCTACGTGGGACCCTATAGGGTAATTGCTGTGTCGGGTTTTGACCGTTATCGACTAGCCGCTATACCTGGATTATCTAGCACCAAAAATAAACGCAAAACCACGTATCTGCCGATCGTCTATGTTACCATGGGTTCATGTAGCTGCCTTAGATGTAAACGAGGGCAATGATGATGATGTAGATGATGAGACGAATAGCTGTAATGATGAAGACACAGATGTGTAAATTTGTACATTTTGTAGGGTCTTTGTTTTTTTTTTAATACGACTGTAATGTTTAGACTAATATTAATAATTATCGTTAGTTCACTATTTTTACTCGCCAGAGGATTTGATAAACTGATTTAATGTTATTGTTAATCGATATGAGAAGTGAATACGAATAAGTTTTAGTACAATAATTTTAGTACATATTTTATAAAATCAGTAAACATACATAATTCAATGAGTAGATTGATTGCTTTAGAAGATATAGAAAAGTGTCAATAGTCTTATAGTAACCGATATTAATTAAATATTCTTTTCGGTGAACTGTGAACATATGTTTATATCTCGTTTATATTAAAAAGCACATCAATTGGTATACATGCTAGGCAACGGGGCTGGGTTCGTCGTGTTGTTAACTTTCGTTAACATCACGAGCGAGCTTATATCCAGGGGCATGTATTTCAATTCAGTTATGGATATTAAAGAGCACATCAATTGGTATATAAGCTAGGCAACGGGGCTGGGTTCGTCGTGTAGTTAACATACGTTAACATCACGAGCGAGCTTATATCCAGGGGCTTGTATTTCAAGTCATTTGTGGATATTAAATAGTACATCAATTGGTATACAAGCTAGGTAACGCGGCTGGGTTCGTCGTGTAGTTAACTTACGTTAACATCACGAGCGAGCTTATATCCAGGGGCTTGTATTTCAACTTAGTTGTGGATTTTAATATAAAGTATACGTAAGTAATTACTTACCTTGTATTAATTTATTTTATTATTTATGTATACACAGTAAACTGTTTAAATGTGATTGTATTTTATGTTAGATGATATACACGTAGCATACAAGAACGATTTTCCTATCCGCTTTAATATAAATGGTTAATAATGATAGCTCATAAGTTTCACAATTCATTTGTATACTATAATAAATCACACACATTGTAAAACTTTTGCAAATAACGCATAAAAAATTGTGAGCTGACTTCGATGCTGCCACCATGATTGCTGACCGAGTGTTAGGTTTTACAAGCTAAGTACCTTACGCGCTTACATGCATGGGGACATGCAAGGTGTCAGGATGGTCGAGTGTTAGGTTTCGAAATAATTACTAAATCCATAGTTTGTCTTTGTCGATTATTATGATATTGAGTTCCATTTACTGGCAACACAACTAAAAAAATGGCGGATGGGAGATGACGGTTGGGAAGGCGGGAGGAGACTCTGCCTATTTGCTCGGGGCCAGCATCGAAGGCGGACGTTTTGGCATTGTTGAGAATAGTTATAACATTTTCCTATAAGTAATTGTTGTGAGATAATAATTATACACTACCCATAATTCGTATGAGTATTATTCTATTACACTAAAGACCTTATGAAAGTTTTTGGTGCACAACTCCAACGTATAGCTGTGAAAAGGGGGCGGTAGGTACACGCCACTGATGTATAATTTACTATTACATTTATTTTTTGAGTTGATATTAACGCTTATCCATAAATCTTCAATCCCGCTTTCAAACAGGGATATTTGGCATGATGTGATAGTTTTTGAGACGGCCATTAAAACCTCACTTCCGTCTTTGCGAGTTTTATATTTACTTGACTCACGATCGTACATTTTGGTGGTACACGTGAAGTGGACTATTGAATTTGACTACATATCAACAATATGAACCTTATCAACCTTATCACTAGAACCTAGCCACTTAACACTCTTTACATAAAAATAAACTAAAGATTTTAACTTATCTAGGCTACTGATAATAATTCTTTGCGAGCTCTCGTCTTTTTTCATGAAGACCTTGCCGTCGCGAACCCAGACATATTTGAATCCAAGTTCTTTTCCGCGAAGCCGTGCTACTGCATGGATTGACTTGTTTTGGCTGGATAGGCGTTCGGTACCTCCATAAATGTGGTGAGGTTTCTTCGCTGCTATACCCAAGTGATTCGTTTTTAACACCATTTCGTTTTTTAAATTTTATTTTGAAAGTATTGCGGTAGTATACACTATACTTGGTAATTGTATTTCAGTTTTGATATTAGGTATGGCAACGTATTGTGTCTAAAGAATAAAGATGATGAATAAATCAACATTATAAAAATGTTTTTGTATATTTTCAGAGTTCAAGTTTAGGCGACACGGCGTATCAGAGCCAGTGGTACAATGCTAGAAAGCATTATAAAATGACTATACTGCTTATCATTACAATGTAAGTTAAGCTCCTTTTGTTTTGAATTGAGCTGCATGATTTCTGACAAAAGCATGCACTGACTCTCTGTATATTCTGAATTCAAAAAAGTTCTGCTCGTAGCGTTGGGTTACAAATTGATTTTTAGTATGAATTGTCATTTTTTTGTTTTCTCTAAGAATTGTTTTATTCTCGTAAGAAAATCGACATATTAATGACGTATTCTATATGGTGTTTAACCATACAGAATTAGACAATAATTTTTCAAACATTCGAAAGAATAATTTTGTTTTTTAAATCATTTTTTCAATAAGACTGGGACTGACCAACACAAGCAGCTAGCAGCACAAGTGAAAACTGAAATCTGAAACAAAAATGTTTTAACGGTGACGCAATCTATACCATTGTATACACTATACATACACAGTATACATATGTATATCTCGCTGTAGTGATCACGGTGTCGGGTCCGTCACTCTCACGCGAATTCAATGATTTTCCCCATGCAACAAACCTGCTCAGCGTCACTAAATAATTTTTCACTTAACATTTATGATGTCAATGATACTAAATATCACTTTATTTAATTCTATTGTAGGTCCCAAAAACCATGTTGTTTAACGTCTCTACGATATACTGCAGTGTCCATGAATATGTTTACTAAGGTAAGTTACTGGTGTTACGTGGAAGAGGGAAAACTAATCTTAGGGTGTAACGACCTTAGGGTCACTTACCACCGGCTTGGCTCATCGGAGCACTTTCATGAGACTTGGGTATGTTGTGCATGAGGTCTTGATTAGAATAAAATAAATTGGGGTTAGTCTTCTCAAGAATTTTATGGATATTAGGCGAACACTCAGACACTATGATTTAGCAGTTCATAAGATGATTTAGGTTAACATTTATAATGGGTATGTTACTTTAACCTAGATTAGATCAATTCATGGATTCGAAGTCGCAGACAGCATCTTCAGCCTGTGTGATCCTTGTAGATTTTGCATGTACCTGTATTCACAGCCAGTTAGTTCACCTCAAAGTTGCATACTATAAATATGCCTGTCTGCGTATAGCATACTTGAGGAGACTTTATATTAAAATCCTTAATTACTTAAATAAACGATGGGATCCTGTCAAAAATAAGAGATCATATGACTTTCCCAATGTACATGTTTCAAACCGCATGAAGCTAAGAGTTAAATGGACATTTTACGTACACATCGTGGTCCAATCTCAAACACTGGTTTTAATTTTCGCCTCCTTGCCTCTCACGCGGCATTCAATATATTTTAATTATTTAGTTATTATCTCAGCTTTCCTTCAAAGTTTAAACGTCATGTCTAACGACCACAGACTATTATGTTTTACACAATATTAAACATCAACACCAATTACGTGTCAAGAAAAAACTAATTTTAGATTTTAATTATTACATTAATTTGTGCATCCATTATGCATTTCTAATACTTACAAATACTTGGCATTGATTATTAATTCATTGCAACATTTGCCGCTAGATGTCGCTACTTATCTCGTTTACAATATATTAGATTTTTAAACATTACAAGGGTACGAATTATGTTATTGTTTGTTAGTTTACTCTATGTATTTGTGCCAGGCCCATTTGAGCCTGGTCTATTGACATTTAATACTTAATCAATTCCTGACACGTAAACTGATAACACATGCAACAAAAGCTGCTGAAAGATTATCAATTTGTAAGTTATTTTATAACAAACAAAGAATTAGAGTCAGAATATATGTACTACTTCAGAAGTATAAGGAACAGAGTGTAAAGTTCACTCGTCCTCGATAGAAAAGGGAGGTTCCTCCGACTTCACGACTGTTGTGTCTAGAAGGCACTTGCCCCACGGTTGATGTTGGGAAGTAGCGTATATGCTAGTTGCACGGTAAACTCTGCAATCTGCTCGCGAGATGCAGGATCTCTGTGACGTCGTTTAACGCGTTGTCTAAGGCATCATCGGGCCTCAGACAACGCGTTAAGCACTTGTTTTCTGATACTGAAAATTGAATCAATTTCAGACATTTTCATTGATAATAAATGCCACAGGAGCTGCTGTCATAGCAAGATTAACTGTTTCTTAGTTTATGAAAAACAAATCCATAGATCAATTAACACACCTAATATTTCCATCTCATTCCAGGTGGTCAGCACAACTTGGTCCTATTGCTCTGTAGCGCACACTATTTATTCATCTGAAGAATAAAATAATCCAGCAAAACACAACAAATTAAACAAGGACAAACCTAAATAAATTATTCACCTCTTGCCCAATTAGATGATCACGCATCTCCACAGAAGCAAAGCGTATTGTAGTAAATAGGTCATAAGATTAATCAAGCAATAATACTACGCTATAATACACAGTTAGATATATATATATAATATGCTATAATACGTAGATGAAAATAGAGATTTCCTACTGAACTGCAAAATTGAGGTTAGATCACACTGCGGTTGCTAAATAAGATTGCTGAATACTCAGCAAATGAAGCGTTGTATGCAACACGAGCATACTGCGAATATACCTCAAACGTTATATTTTACAGTTAATGAAATAACTTGTCTTAACTGAAATAACTTATTTTCTTATAACGGATGGAAATATAGTATGATCTTAAACGAAGATGGTATAAGAAGAAGACTAAAAAGGATTAACTGAAATATAATAATGGCTAAGAAGGCGCTTCAGATTTATTATTTAATTAATTACTGTCATTTAATTGATTGTTTGCAGTATATTTCTAGAACATTAAGGAGCCTTCCGTTTATCACTTTCTTTATTCTAATAACTGATGGAAATAGGATCTATTCCTATAAGACTATGTAGAATGGTGGTAAACCATCAAATACCATTGAAGATTATTATGAAAAGAACAAAAAAGTAGTAGGTACCAGTGGGTTGGTTGGTAAAGAAACCAAGGCTGAATCATAAATATCGCGCTAAAATAAATTGCGACAAGGTGAGAATGATGATGTGGACGTATGTATATCCTTCGGACAGAAACAGGGATCAATGGTCTAAAGCAGTTAGAAGCATAAGCTTTAGAAATGCTACTGCAATTTTTTTAAGAACAGAACAAACAACAACGCAGTGTCTACAGACTGATAACGTGAGAATATTGAATGCAAACGTGCATACACTACAACCCATGAGTTTAATATTCCAGTCCGCATCGCATGAGGATTACCGCCCGATACCAGTGCATACGCGCGGTTCTATACTCACGTGAAACCGTTTTATCTGGACGAGCGCTATGTCACTCAAACTAGGAATGTCGTCATGGAGTATATTGCTGAGTGAGAGAACAAAGGAAGGGATTATGGAAATATGTGTCTGTGGAGGTGTATTATGGTGAAGTGATAATTGCTGTTTATTTATTCCAATAATATTTTGATTGATCACAATAAAAGGCTTTGTAAATCATATAAATCAGTAGAAATATTTTATTTTTTATGTTTGTTCCCTGATTACTTGAAGACGCCTGGACCGATTTGCAAAATTCTTTTTTTTTTTGTTGAAAGGGTAGTCTTTCCAATTAGTCCCATAGTCACCAGGTCAGGATCTGATGATGGAAGACCAGAGATCCAAGGGGAACTTTCAAAAATCGTATGGGCGACTAGTGCATTTCTAAGTATTTTCTTCTTATGATAAAGGTCTGGGGTAGATCTAATGATGGAGTCGGGAGACAGTCGAAGGAACACCTCAATGATTCACAGCAGCTACCTAACTTTTATTTTTGTAAAAAAACTTTTTACTTCTTACTGGGTAGTGCGATTATATGGAGCGACTGTGACTTTCACACTCAGTACTGGGTAGTACGATTGTATGGAGCGACTGTGACTTTCACCCCGAGTACTGGGTAGGACGATAATATGGAGCGACTGTGACTTTCACACCCAGTACTGGGTAGTACGATTATATGGAGCGACTATGACTTTCACACCCAGTGCTGAGTAGTATGATTATATGGAGCGACTGTGACTTTGACAGCCTCCGTGGCGTAGCGGTAGCGAACGCGGCCGCTGCGCAAGGAGGCGCGGGTTCGATCCCCGCGCAGTGCTAATATTTGTATGCATAAATATGAATATTTGCACTGGTCTGGTCGTGCCTCGGAAAGCACGTTAAGCCGTTGGTCCCGGTTGCCATACGAACATCTGGTGGCAGTCGTTACGGGTTGTTGGAGCCCTCAAAAGTCCAACAATTGGTCTAGCTGCACTGCTTTGATATCGCCTTCGGGTTGTGGAGGTCAGACGGCAGTCGCTTCACGGAAAATGTCGAAGTTTAGCCAAAAATCAGCAGTTAGACTGGTAAAGCGGACCCCAGACTCCAGAGCTGGAAAAAGGCTTCGGATGCGACTGGGATTAACGCTGAGATGATGATGATGATGACTGTGACTTTTACACCCAGTACTGGGTAGTACGATTATATGGAACAACTGTGACTTTCACACCCAGTACTGGGTAGTACGATGACGCTTGGTAAGACTGATAGTCAGACTTTCAGGGTTCCTGACTACTCGTAATAACTGCCAAACGAGTTTTCCGAGACGCGGGGAGGTCTTGGTATGAATAAAGAAAGAGAGAAAGAAGAAAGAAAATAAATTCATTTAGCACACACTGAAAGACATACTATACATAATGTAAAGAAAACTCTGTCCGATCGGTGAAGGTATCGATAACTGATTCTACTAATGCCTAAAAAGTCGGGCTAAACTTAAAAAAAATCCCCTAAAAAATAAATATTATTTCGCAAAAGCGAGGTAACTTAATACATGTGCGGTAGGCAATACATGTGCGGTCGTAGGGGGCAGAGCACGCGACACGTAGTCGCATCACTTATAATAATACTGTCTAAAATGGTGTTGTCACTTTTTTAATAAATACCAAATTTTGGGAAAGTTGGAATTAATTCGCGGAAAAAAAAAGATTATTCCAAAATTAATAAAAAAAAAAAAAAAAAAATTAATAAATTAATTAATTTTATTTATTTTATTTTTATTTTACATAACTATCATAGTAACAATACCAATGTATTGTTACTATGATAGTTATGTAAAATTTCATGTTTTATTTTAGTCAGGTGTATTCCTAACGTTTATTATCATTTTGGGTCTGACGGGGTTTTCTTTACATATTTATTTTTATTTATTTAAACTTTATGCACAAACATTGCACAATGTCGGTCTCCGTGGCGCAGCGGTCAACACGCCTGCCTGCGACGTGGAGGCCCCGGGTTCGATCCCCGGCCAGGTCATGATAGAAAACGATCTTTTCCTGATTGGCCTGGGTCTTGGGTGTTTATCTATATATGTATCTATTATAAAATATATTATCGTGGAGTTAGTATCCCATAACACAAGTCTCGAACTTACTTTGGGGCTAGCTCAATATGTGTGATGAGTCTAAAAAAAAAAAAACAATGGTGGACTTAATGCCTTAGGCATTTTCTACCAGTCTACCTTGAGGTGATGCAGAGACAAAACATGGTAGGTGCAAACAAATTAAAGTTAAAAGAGAAAAAAAAATATTATAATAAATACATAAATACATACATACAAAATATAAACAGAAGAGAGAGTTAAAAAAAAATCATAGATAGAGAAAATAATAAATTATATATGTGATGAATCTGCCAATTTCTTGCGTAGGTATTCCCGAGCTTTCACTTTAAATGTGTACCGACTTGTCAACGTCCTGATATTCTGAGAAAGATCATTCCAAAGGAAAACCGCCTGAACCAGAAATGAAGACTTAAGAAAACCAGTGCGGTGAGAAGGACATCGTAGAAGATAATTATTGGAAGAGCGCAGATTCTTATTATGCGCAGAAAATAAATATATTATATTGTGCGTCAGACAAAGGCAAAGAGTAATTTAAATAATAATATACGATGTCAAAAGACAAATGAAGAAAACTAGCAGGAATATGTGCCTCCCAGCTGCGATAAAAAGGCAGTTCAGCAAAAAGCAAACACGCCAGACAACTAGTGCCTGATATTGGTTTTCAACTAAACCTGATGTGTGAGGTGACGGATGTAAAACCATTTTATACAGCACGTAACGTGTGAATGGAGTTAAAAACAGTGACTTAGGTATGACATATGTATAAAAATGTAATGACGAGTAGTAAATAAAAATATAAACAAAACTATACTGATAAATCAATAAGTTGGATGGTCGCATGATAGATGTTCTTATGCAAATAAAAAAAAACAAACCAGTCAAAGAAAAAAGGCAAACTTAAAGTCATAAAAAATAATAATTAATAATTTTAAATAAACTAGCGCTTGACCGCAATCCCGCCTGATGGTAAGCAGTGATGCGATCGTTGATGGTAAAGCGCGCTAGTTTATTAAGAGCCTATTCACTCAGAAAAACCGAGCGAATAGGAAGGAAGACGGCAGTTGAGCGAGGTGATGCAATGTTAAACCCAACAACACGACCAACGATGCTGCGCCAAAGGGAGATTGATGTGAAGACCCTCCACGACCAAACTCCCAACACAACAACATTAGGCGCATCGTACTCGGCACACATCGCAACACAACTGCTCAGACCCGTCCTCCGTAAGGGTATAAAAAAGACTTAAACGATGCCTGCCATAATTTATTTAATCCGCTCAACCTGGCTAACATCCCTCAATATGGCAACCTGTCACGGTCAGTCTGAATGGGTGACCATCTTTATATGTTAGCTCTGTAATATAGCATAGCTTAATCTGATCGATCAGCCTGAGCGGATAAAGTTATTGAGACATTAGGCCCTGTTTTCTCTATTGATAGTTTTCCTAATATATCCTATATTGGGAATATGCGTGACTGTGGTTCACATAAATAGTGGCAGGTGATCCGAAAATTGAAATCAAAGGTTATATGGCATACGAAAATCACTTTAAAACAGGAAAGGGAGATCCCAGGCCACACAAAATACGCTCGAACATATAACTTAGAGAGGTTACCCTAAGGTACACTAAATGAATAAGTTAGGGTTACTACTAAGTTATTCACTTAGGGTATGGTAGCGGTAAAAAACTGTTAGGATCTTGGTACTTTTTCTAAAAATAAACCATTTTGCAGGCTTCAATGTTCAAAACTCCTGTTTTGCGTCATATAACCCAGCCTTATGTCGAAAATATTCACTTTGAATTATCAAAATCGATTTGAAAGCATTTCGTTAAGCCTGATGAAAAATACGCTGGACTGTAATTTCATCCCAGAAAAAACAGTGAACGTAAAGCTACTAGTCTATTTCCGTTAGTGGGCTCACAAAAAGGTTCTACATAAAGATGTCCATTTCATTCGAAGCGTAACCAAATTGATATAGGTTACGTAAATGTTAGTTTCTCCGAAGGATATAGCGTTATTTACATATAATGCTAACAAAATTGAGTGACGTTAGAATGATGAATGGCAGGGGCCATTTGTGACCTTTCCCCGATCCCGAGTTATGTAAATAGCCACGACTTGAGACGCGCTTCGTAGATTTTTTCATCGATTTCTGTACACCCTTCCTAAACGTTACAGCTAGCTATTACAGTAATAGATGTTCTTATATTTATTGCAGGATTTTGGGCTAGGATTTCGTATTTCTTTGCTGATGGTATGAAGATTTTATGGCGTTTACCTTTTTCTTTACAGCCGCTTGGACGTTTTGGGTTGAGACAATTGCATAATAATCATTTGTAAACCAAATAAGCAACCATTTAGAAGAGAGGGTCGCCTAAATTGTTTCAAGGCCGACCCAAGCGGTGTCCCCAAAAAACGAGGGCAAGTTTAAGCCGGAATGTGTTTGTTCTGACAGTGACAGTACTAGCAGATTACCACCACTTGGGATATTTTAACTGTTTTTTTTATCTTTTGTTGTACTAGGCTTCAATTCTGTCACAAGCGTAATGCTGCTAACAGCGTCCACTAAGACTGAACAAAAATAAAACGTGCGCAGTCGTTACAGGTATTCTAAAGAGTCGATAAATGTATAGTTTTGGATATAGATGTAACTGTGTATATATTTTAGTGTATGGTATGTATAATATTTGCACCAATGAAGGTCCCACTTAATGGCCAGAAAAATCTCTGTCCATTCTGAGGTTTCTTGGAAGAGATTGCATTAGCAATAAGACCGCCTATTATATAATTCGTAGTATGAAAAGTATTTTTATGTAATGCGTATCACAACAAAATAATATGTAACAATAATATGTAATATATTATAAATACACAAATCTCAAATAAATCGGTACCCGCAAATCTTCAAACTAAAATATCTCAGTATAGTAGCAAAAATACATAACCATAGCTACGCAAGTAAGTTTGGCTTAGTAGCAAAGTCTCTTTGCTGTGAAACTTGTCCAAATCTGTTTAGAGTCGACAAGTTCTGCTGCATCACACATCATCATCATCAAATCAGCGTTAATCCCAGTCGCATCCGTAGCTTTTCAGCCTTGGAATTTGGGGTCCGCTTTACCAGTTTAACTGCTGATTTTGGCTAAACTTCGATATTTTTCGTGAAGCTACTGCCGCCTGACCTGCACAACCTTAAGGCGATATCTAAGCATTGCAGTTAGACCAATTATTAGACTTTTTCCCATAGATGTTCGTATGGCAACCGGGACCAAAGGCTTAACGTGCTTTCCGAGGTACGACCAGACCAGTGCAAATATTCATATTCATGCATACAAATAGTTGCAGAAGAGCAGATTGAGATTGTAAACATACCGCTGTGTTCTGCACATCCAGTGCATTATAATGAGAATCGTGTGATACACGAG
The DNA here is from genome assembly GCA_037179545.1 of Sesamia inferens. Lineage (NCBI taxonomy): Eukaryota > Metazoa > Arthropoda > Insecta > Lepidoptera > Noctuidae > Sesamia > Sesamia inferens. The sequence continues at coordinate 6,417,910 of CM073929.1, read as the reverse complement.
TTGGAGTCTCAGAATTTAATACGATAATCTTTTTCCTTTACAGTGCAGATACTCATCTTTTGAGTTTGGATAAAATAGTCTTCCAAGTTCGAAGTTCCCCAACAAGGTGGACCGATGACCCGGTGAAGGTCGCGGGAAGCTGATGGATGCGGGAGGCACAAGACCGGTCATTGTGGAAGGCCTTGGGGGAGGATATTATCCAGCAGTGGACCTCTATAGGCTGAAGAAGAAGAAGAAGTCTTCGAAGATAATCCTGAATGACTGCTAGCGTTGCATGACTTATGAATGCTGACGGAAAATTATGTCTAAAAAGGTTTTTAAAACTTGTACAAACTTAATTTTTGTTTTTACATATTTTTCCGTCTAATGACGTTCTCTGTCTGAATATAAACATTTAACTAAATATATCTAAAACTTTAGTCATTATAGCTAGTCAAGGAATAACAAAACCTGTTGTATAATCAATGTTAATCTTAGGATAATCTTAGAATTTAGTTTCTAGTTCAAAATGAATAAGTATTTCTAGTAATTTAATTTATTGTTATGCTATCCTCATTGTTTTTTTTTTTTTAACTGAGTGTCTTCAAGGCTAGAGTGAATAGGCTCTTAATAAACTAGTGCGCTTCGCCATCAACGATTGCGTCACTGCTTACCATCAGGCAGGATTGCGGTCAAGCGCTAGTTTATAATTAATATATTAAAAAAAAAAAAACTATAATATATAACGTAGATCATCGATGTCTTTTCCATAAGACTTGATCATTTGAGTTACATAGTACTGGGGCAAACGCGGTGACGTCATTTTGAACGAGCTGGTAGTGGTATGGGTGTAGTCCAGAAGTGTTAAGCAGCTCCCATACTGCATTCTGACTAACACCAATGCAACGCGCCGCATCGTAAGTACTGGATCTAGGATCTCGCTCGAAAAATTTCATAATTTGGTCTTCGATATAGACCGCCAGTCGTGGTCTGTCAGACCCTTGTGCGTGGCTTGGGTTGTGAAACTGTCCATGGTCGAGCAACCTTTGGGTGACTGTTAAAATAGTCCTTGCATTGGGGACAGTGGGGTTTGCAATTTCTAGAGCTCGTATCCTAGGTATGCTCTCCGACGCGTACAGTCTCCGGGCTGCACGTAAACTTTCACCACTTTGTAAGTACACTCGCAACATTTCAAAAAACTCGCGGTTCGTGTAGTCTGGCATAGTGACCGATGCGTTTTTAAGTTTTTAAGAGATTCACAATTCGTAAACGGGGCCCGTTAACTGCAGCGGAGTTTACGCGCAAAACACACCGTCAGGCCAGGGCGCGCGTGAGTCACTGTCGTGTCCCACCAACCTACGGCTTATGGGCCCTAGGCAGGTGGAGGGAGCGCGGGGTAACACCGCGCCCGCGCACGCGGCCTTAATATCACGATATTGATAATAATTTGGTGTCTGTCATTTGCTGATGTTAGGGCGGATAAAAACATGTTTTTTTTTTTTAACTAATGATGCCGATTTGTTCTCTTATTGATTCTGAGCAAACCATTTTTTTTTTTGCGCACTAGAAACAAAAAATCCCTGTACGTGTATATTGTACTAGCGGCCGCCAGCGACTTTGTTCGCGTGAAGTTAGTTATGCTCCGCTCCTATTAATCGCAGCGTGATGTTATATAGCCTAAAGCCTTCCTGCATTAATGGGCTATCTAACGCAAAAAGAATTTTTCAAATCGGACCTGTAGTTTCTGAGATTAGCGCGTTCAAACAAAGAAACAAACAAACTCTTCAGCTTTATATATTAGTATAGATTTAATATTTTATTCTTTTATTTATTACTTCTGTATTGCGGGCGCATTTACAAACATTTAAACTTACACACACAAACACCCAGATCCCTAAGAAGTAGGTACCTGTAGGTCATACAAATATTTCTCCAGTGCGGGAACCGAACCAGCGACCCGCAACGCATTAGTCGATCGCTCACCTACTGCACCAACCGTTTTGTCATCGAAGTCACCAAAGCGATATCGTCTGAGTGACATCGTCAAAACGTTTCTTACAAATTCAGCAGTACTAAAATGGTAAAATGAAATAGACGAAAAAATTTCCACGCTGGGGTGTCACAAATCATGTTTTGAGGAAACTCGTGGTGACAGTGTGCGTGTCATTGTCCCTTACGCTCTGTATAAATTCTAAACCTGTATAATGTTATTATAATTAGAAGTAAATGAGAAATGTCTCTGCTACCCTTATTCCAATTTGTTTGGGTTCGGCGCAGCATGACATTTCATCTTTCATATTCAGCATCTCCGTAGTATGAAATAATTCTTACTAATATTATACATCGGAAAGCGAGTTCGTTTGTTTGTTTGTTCCGCTTTCACGCCGTAACTACTGAACCGATTGCTTACATATAATAGGGTACTTATTATCCGGAAAAAAAAAATTGTTAGCTTCATACCAGTTCGGAGATAGATGGCGCTGTGAGTCGTTTAAAATAATAAAATATATTCTAAACGAATATGCACATGTAAACTTAGAAGCTAAATAATACGATAATTAATCTCCGAAAAAGAGAAATCTAAAAAGCTAGTCATACTGTAATAAACTTGCTCTTATTTTTATATTTATTTTGATTTATCAATAATATATACAGTGATTATATTGGCTAATGCGTCGAGTATTTCAATAAAATGTTTGTTTATTTATTTTCCATCAAACTGAAAATATCGCAATATTTGTCATAAAATATTTTTAAATTCAAAATATTTTATGAGTGCAATATTGATTAAAACAAACCAAATGTTTCGATTAATTATTACCGATACAGTCGTATGTAGGTTTTCCAATCCGCTTCATGGAGCAAACGAATTTTCCAATCGACTTCAATTCATATTTGTGTCAGCTTTTAGTTTTCATTAACACGAACGAGTGTATTTAACCGCAGGTGGTTTTGCCTTTATTATTGGCAGTGTGTATTATCTTTGTTATTACTGATGAGTGCTGAGTTTAAATACAGATAAATGCCTAACTGTAATTTTACTTTGAACGCTACGCATTATTTTTTTTAAAGCGTTACCCTACTCTAGAAATTTCTCCTGTATCGAACTTGTAGGACATACAAATATTTGTTCCTTGAAGAAATCAAACCCGCGACACGCAGCGCAGCAGTCATAGCTTAAGCACTGCATTAACCGTGCACTCAATTTTGATTCTTCTTCATTTCTTTCCGAAAAGGGAGTGTAGAGGAGAGGGGTGGGGAGGCTAGCTTGAGTCTAGGGGGAGGGGTCAGGGGTAGGTGAGGGGGGGGGGGGGTTGTCTAAGTGTTGGGAGGATCCTGTCCACCTGGGGTCACAACATGAGGGGAGAGTGGGAGGGGACAGGACACTGGAATCTCGGAATGTATGTGCTATATGGGTATTGGGGGTCAGGTACTATGGGGTCAAAATGGGGGTCTAGGGGTCCTATCTGAATATAGGTTCCGGCTGGGGGAGGGTTAGTAAGGGGGGGGGGGGGGGGATTTTGTCAGAATTTTGGAATTCCCAGCCGTTTCCGAGATATCCGGGATTTTAGGTAGGGATATGGGCAAGAACTTCGAGGTGGGTAAATATAGTAAACAATTTAATAAAAAGATGGCGCGTAACCGAAAAATGTGACGGTAATTTTTTTTCCAACGCCGATAAAGAAGTTTCCCCTCAAAAATAGATCATAGACTATTAAAATCAACGTTAGCGTCGCTTATAAGTAATTCCTTAACGTGGAACAGCTAAAACCAATTCAAAGTTCCTTCTCATACCTACGCCTGGGGTCACAGGAACGTACAATGCTTCCGTGATCCCCGACAGGTGTCCGAGGCCCGTCACTGCGGGCCACATCGTGTCAGGAGAGAAGTGTGGTGTATGACGGCTGAGAGGGGCCACTTTCAGCCGCCACCTCGGGCCAAAATATTTGGGGGGGCGACTGATTCGAGGATGTCAGTGTCTCCCGTTTAGGGGAGCTAAAAGAGGGCGTTATTCGCCCTCCGTCGACGCCCGATATGGCTCCTGTTTTGCAGAAGGAAACCGCCGCGACACAGGATCTTCGCTGCCGACCATCAACTCGATCACGACTGGAAGTGACAGCTCACTGCCTTCTTCTAGGATAAGGGAACGGCGCGGCTCCTCGCAAGCAGCACACTCAACCAGCGCCAAGTCTTTCCGGCAATAGACGCAGTGGTGACACCGAGCGTCTGGCTCCCCGTATATGTGACACAGAAACTTCCCTAAGCAACCTGACTCGAGAGCATCTGTTTCATCCAAAGCGTCAAGGAGACATGCTTTCTGCCGAGCCAGTCCGCCATTACCGGCTGAATCACCTACATAGAGCAGATGGTTCAAGTATAAACAGATGACATAGCCATTTCACCGCAGATACCTTTAAAATTTCCTTAAACTATTTGCGTCTGTCTACGAAAGACTTACAAATTGAATCCCCACCCGCTATTGATTTGAAATCCAACATACAACTCGGGATTCGATTTGTTTTTACCAATTTCAAAAACAAGGCAACGCCTCGAGAAAAAATGTTGGGCACAATTCTGATATTATTCCGGGAAATCGTTCTGCAAACTTTTTATAACTGTTATTATTTTAGCTTTATTTTGTTGTCATGTGGACGGCAGCCGGTCAAGCTACCCTAAACTGTCAACTATTCCCATTCAGTCTTAAGCCTTAATGCTTTAGCAATAAAGTTGACAATCTTATAAATAAACATGACAGATTGTACTAGCTTGACATGCTGTCGTCTGTACATACTTCGAAGAAATAAGAATATGCACAAAAAATCACCAAAATGGCATTTAAAATTTTTCTTCTTCGTTTTAATGACTTTGTATCCACATACTTCATCAAAATTAGACCATCAAATCAGCATTTCAGCCTCGTAAGTAAGGTACTTTTAAGTACTGGTCTACATTGTGTAAAAATTCTACACGGTCCTTCGAGTTGGATAGAAAATAGCGCTCGTGATTTTAACACTTAAAACTTTCAATAGCGTTTTTTGTGTGTAATAACGAAAACGAAATTTCTTCAAGACTACAATGAATAAGCTCTTAAAAAACTAGTGCGCTGTATCATCACCAATTGCATCACTGTTTACCATCAGGCGGAATCACGGTTAAGCACTAGTTAAAATACAGAAAAAAAAACTTATAGGTTCAAATATACCCCCTAGTTTAAATAAATGAAAGCATAAAAAACATCTATGAATTGTGTATTTGAGATCATATATCAGCAGTGCCGAGGAAATTTTCCTAGGAACTGCAAATATGATCTCGAATACACAAATCATAGGTGGTTTTTTATAGCCACAAAAATTTTTCGTATGCACTTGCATACGTTAAATTTTTGTGACTTATAATACATTAATACTCTATTAACTTAAAGTTTACTATTAGCCAGAAAAATTTTATGTATGCACAAACTTCTGACTTCTTCTGTATCAGCGTTTATGGTGAAACACATCAGACAATCAAAGGTTAGACCGGCAGCCTAATCGGCGAACACGGACGGCGGACTCGTTTGGACCGCAGTTGATATTATTTTACACTAAAATTATATCAACTGCGGTCCAAACGAATCCAACTAGTCGTAATCATTTGACAAAAATGTGTTCGCCGATTAGACTGCCGCTTTATTTAAAATTAAATGAATTACTAAATAAGAATACAGTAGGTACATATTCTCCTCAAAACCGTCAAATGGAACAAATTATTAGATAATGGCATAGATTTCCTTGTTCACAAACTGAATTAAATTTCACTGTATCTTATTATTTCTGTTTCGTTAATAAAAGAAAAGAGGATAAACAGGTTAGTCCTGTCAAATTATTCCGCGTTTGAAGTAAATTGACGTATTTTTGGTCGCCATGTTTTTAGTCATGCCTAAACTCTCTATGAAATATCTCAATTTGCCAGGACTAAACTAATATTTTATGTTTTTTTTTTCAATGCTCTAGAAAAAAGATGCATTAAAATTAAATTTAGTTTAGAGATATTTTTTTGAGAAATCAATATGCAATTATGGGCTAATGAAATCCCCATAAGGCAGGCAAACAAATCAACAACATAGTTCATTATATTCGAAAATGTTTTTAGTTTGTGTTAAAAAATAATAAAATTAGTATTTGAATCCATATTGTTTTACAAATTTAAGTGATGGATTCAGTCCCTTGCCCGGAGTATGCTGAGGGGCCGCAGAGGAAAATAATATAATCGTAGCAATATAAAAGAATCTAAAGGAATACATACGCTTGTGGTTGTACTAGGTGAAGTTCTAATGTAATGTATCCCGTGTGATACCGGGCTTAGAATAGCATCAACTGATACCTTCCCGTGGGTGTCGTAAGAGGCGACTAAGGGAACTATCAACCGGGAAGCGGGCAGCAGCGCTTCTCCTGTAGAATAGCAAATTACTGCGTTTCTCAACCGGTCTGCCAAACGTAGTGATTGTGGCAAACACCCCAAACGGAATGAAAGCCTTGGATGAGGCCTTTGTCCAACAGTGGACCTCTATAGGTTAAGAAGAAGAAGAAGTACACATACTCACACGTATTTGGATTCATTCCTGCAGGTCATAATAAGCATTCCATTATAGTTAAGCGCTGTTATAATTATATTATATTTTATGACACCAGTACTCATTACTCACCCACAATCAGATCTTTTTTTTTTTCTGGTACCTCCACCATAATCGGAACCTGTACTAAGCTTCACTTTCATTCAAGTTCTCGCGTTTATGCCTCTCGTACTTTCATGTCTCATACTTAATTCCTCCTCATTCGCATGTATAGTGCGTGGGATTCCCATCTATGACATAAAGGAAAAAAAATTATCCGGTGCGCAAACTTTGTTAACTTATAGTTTGATAAGTTTTATAGATAAAAATATTATTACTTTGATATGTTTTAGTACAAAAAAAAAATAGTTATTGATAACGAAAGATGTTTATTTTGAAATCGATGTTATGGTCACCGCACGCGCTCCCATTCATGTTCGGTGGAGTGCGGACGGCGGGAACATCACAGGACCTCCGCGAACCCGCGCCGCCTTCATGTTCACTACACGGCCTAGTACCGGCACCCCACGCGGCCCCCGCACGTTCAGTACGCAGCCTTACCTACAGTAGTTACCTTAGGTCAACGCCCTTTATTTTTCATTTAAGAGATTGCTATTTTATCAGGTTCGAATTAGCTGTTATTCTCAGAGTAATTCCAATTTTTCCTTCATACTTTTATGGGCCTAGGACCATCGAAATGCAGAAAATAAAGCTTCGATTAACAATAACAACATAATAATAGTACAAGTCAATAGGTCACTTTACGAGCTTTAATTTGATAGTATATTATAGCAACAATATCCACTTTTTTACCACAAAACTCATTTAAAAACTGAAGATTTTTTTTCCGCCACTCGCACCTATTTCCCTAATGACACCATAAGCTTCCCGCACATCTGGAAAAAATAGTTTAGGTGTCGCTAGACTTGTATCTATGATTCCATACATCAAGCGTTGCCTTGCGTAGGCTTCGCTTGATAAATGAAATCGGATACCGATCGTAGTCTGGTTTGCGTTTGGAGTTTTCAGGGACCTCTTTCACTAGTTGGTCAGCCCTCTCGTTACCTAGAAGTCCCACGTGAGGTTTGACCCAAAATAAGTTCACTATCTTGTTTTGGTGGGATGCGGATCTTATATTATTCTTAGCTTCTACAGCAAGAGGATGGTGTGCTCCGGGGTTTCTAACTGTTTGGAAAGCTGCCTTAGAGTCGCTGAAAACGACAAACGAGGTCTTTTTTAACTTGGCTATTTCCCAGGTTGCTCTTGTTATTGCCAGGAATTCTGCCTGATAAACGGTGCAGTATTTATATAAAAAAGTTTGAGGGCTCTGGTCTTGGCCTCACCCGGCCATATAGACAATGAGGCACCAACCCCTCCTCCCGTCTTGCTTCCATCCGTACAGTTGCGAACATCGTAGTAGCTGTTATTATCCAGTTGCACCTGGTTGTTGAACTTCAGGGTGTCTTGTACTGCGGGGTAGGGATCCTTGAGCCCAGAAGCCATTCGCTCGATCTCCCTGTTCCCCAGTGATGCCTGGGGCATACCCTTTTTGGCCTCGTACAACGACGCTGCCTCCCAAACTCGGAGATCAAGGGGGAGCATCCGGACAACACCAGTGCTGAGTTCAAGGAGACCGTGCGATAAGCCCTACACATTTTTTGGGCAATTCCGCGTTGGACGGTCCCCAGCTGCTTTATAACTCCCAACTTTTTGGCCGCCGGTGCCCAAGCGCTTGCAATGTACATTATTATGGGCTCAACTACTGTTGCCACATATACTACCCGTATAACTTCCGGGTGAAGCCCCCAGATGACCCTTGCGGCTCTACACAGCTGTTTGTAGATGCCAATTGCCCTCCTGCAAACATGCGAGACATGGGTGTTAAAGGTCAATTTGTGGTCGATAGTAACACCCAGGAGCTTGATCTCTTTCGACATACCGATGTCGATCCCACCCATCCTCAGGCGTGGTGTGTCGTATTTTAATTTCCGCGTAATCACCATATTGGTCGTCTTATGTGGTGCGAACTTGAGTCTGTTTTGGACACCCCACTCCTGAATATGGTCGAGAGAAGCACTGGCACACTCTTACACTTCCAATGCGGTGTCCTCGCCAAAGACCAACAGGATATCGTCCGCAAAAGCCTGTATGTAAACACCTCCACTAGCTGTCGCCTTAAAGAGGGGATCCAGGACCAGGTTCCACAAAATAGGGCCCCGAATCGAGTCTTGAACACAGCCACTATTTGTTTCTTTGCTATATTCTACCTCGCTGTATCTAACTGTCACCTTTCTGTCCCACAATCAGATCACAGACACAGCCCTGAACTTCAACGCTAAAATTTGACGACTTAGTGCAATTTCAGCTTTAGGAACTGTGCCCACGCTGGTAAAATTTTCTTCATTCAAATACAATACTTTTACATCCCCGTCGCCATGACAACATCATCGACTTCCAAACTCCTTTCAAAATTAGACAATATTTCGTGGCCATTATAGTTTTTCAAAATTCGATTTAATAGATGTTCTACAAATCTTCATTATAAGTTCACGCAAAGCTGTGGTCAGTTCAGCTTTGGAATAATTTTTATAGATGACGTCAACACACATTGTCTACATTCATTGTCTACCTACACCATCTCTGGTATAAGTAACTTATTATTGGGTTTTCTATTAGTAGTCCTAGTACTCGTTGATAGGAAAGCACGTAAAGTCGTTGGTTCTGTACCTGGTGTTGGATTGACGGACTATGAGAGTAGGTACTCCTGTGTTTACGCACACACTTGTGCTCTATAATATCTCCTACGTACCTGGCTGATCTCTTATCTCTATTTTTTTTATTCTCTTATAGGGAATCTGTCTCGCGGCAATTATAGGTACGTGAAATAAACTAAAAAATTAAACACGGCTTGAATAATTTTAGGTATTTTATCATTTTGAAAAAGCTATTATTTCTCACTGTTTATATTAGCGTTATCTTTCGAATCAACATGTACTCTTTGCATAAGGTTTAACAGAGGTTTTATATTTATACTTAACTGGATAATTATAATTTATGACACCATGAGGATAATTTTTAACACCTACGCAGATAGGTATGTATTATAAATTTATAATACATACCTGTCTTATAGATATTATCTAGTAGTGCAACTCTGTTTAAATTACCCTAGGGCAATAAACATTTGGTTTTTTAAGCTTATTTTAATGCTAGCTAAGCTCGCGACTTCGTCAACAATTCAGAATGAAAAGAAGCAGTGTACACATGTGCCAAAAGATATGGCTAAACGGCTGCCCCAGCTCGGTTAAACGAATAAGAATTTTACACTATCACGTAATATGCATATAGATTAATTCATGAATTGTTTAGTGTTTAAAATTTCTTACTACTTTCGAGAACTAATAAAATAAAAATGTTTCTCAATTGTTTTTATGAATTATTTTGTTTTGACAGGACCAGATCAGGTAGTATCGTTAATCCGTTGTGTTAAGTTTTATTCTTGCAATTACCTCTTTGTACTTGAAGTACCTTAGCTCAGAATTAACAATGAAAAACACAATTGTTGTGCGAGTCGCATGTTTTAATCTTCGCCCCACCATCGGACTACCCGTCGCACGGCGAATTTCCAGCCTTACGTTGTCAACACCACTACGATCCGGAAATAGTGTTTCGATTCCTCTTTTATACTGCGTCCATCGAGAGACTGGAACAGTTTGCCAACGGCAGTGTTTCCGTCGGACTACAATTTGTGTGTCTTCAAGGCTAAAGCGAATAGGCTCTTAATAAACTAGCACCCTTTACCATCACTTACCATCAGGCGGGATTGTGGCGGGGTTATTGTTTGAGGTTTTTGTAACTTTGTCTTAGGAAATTGCGATATCATTTTCAGTATTTCGCAGATACGAAAAGTTCCTAGACTTTTTTCATTTCAAAATACAAATTTTCAGCTATTTAGCATTACATATTGCTAGAGCCGGAGGTTCAGTCCTGCTGTGTATGTAGTGAAGTTATTGTGTGGCGTAGTACATAAACCGGGAGTGCTGCGTCAACTAGATCTCAGAGTATCGGCCCATACGTGTGGAGGCGGAGCTCATATTCTAAATGTGTTCGTTCAGACCCAATCTCCCTCACACGAATAATCCGTGAGGTGAATGAAGTCCACGATAGGCTGGGTATACTTGTATTTTCGTTTCCTTTAAGTCAATTTGCAAGAGTTTTATTTAATGTTATAGAAAACTAATTAAGATAATAGATAGATAAGATATATAGATAAAAAAATAGTACTTATTAATATTATAAATGTGAAAGTGTGTCTGATTGCTTCGCTTTCACGCAGAACTACGTAACGGATTTAGATAAAATATAGCACACAGATAGTTTATATTTTATCTCGATAATTTCACGGGAACGGTCGCCTACGCTGGTACGGTCACGTCTTACGAAAACAGGCATGTTAGGTGGGTAACAAATGTCTTGCCATGGTGCTTCCGACGGGCCGAAACAAGCGAGGTAGACCAAAGAAGCCAAGAAGCGTGCCAAAACTTTCACACCACGGTATGTCAGAGATCGTGCGAAATGGAGGTGTATATGCATAAAAGCGGACCCTGGGCTCCAACGCGAAAGACGTGGATACAATCGGGATTATACGCGGAGATGATGATGATGATTTTCACGGGATCGAAACATACGCGGGTGAAACCACGGGGCGCAGCTAGGAAGTTAGATAAATAAAGAAAATAATAAAATCTGTTAAAGATCTTTACCAGATTTTATTATCAGCCTGGACTAATACGGTATTTAAATAGTCCCCTACTATGTTTAAACATACGCACTTTGCACATCTCTGTTGTATTACGCTGCTCAATCTACGAGTAGGAGCTAACTGGACGCTGTCAGATCGCTCATTACTCTTGCTACCAGTGATATTATTGAATCCTGACTGATTAATACCTGAGATATAATAATTTGCTTTTCTGTATCAGGTATGTAGATAAACGATGAGAATTTATTGCCTTGGGGTGATTGTTTATGATTAATGCATATTCCATTTAGTAACCGTGTTACATTTTAAATTTTTTCAAAGGAATTGTTTCAATGCAAATAAGTGGTGGTATGTATACATATTGTGAGCTTTCAGTTCCGTATGTCATCACTGGCAACACACACTAGACAAAGACTTAAGTGTTGAGACGTATCTTGTACGACGTGAAGATGTAGTGTAGCTTCACGAATGCTGCCCTGCCGAGCTGGATTCAAGTATTCACATTAAATTATACTTACGTGCATATCGGTCAATCAGTGTATTTTCTCAGTTGGTGTTCCGAACCGCTCGGCTGCGCATCGCATGTAGAAACGATAGTTTGTACTTTCTGTAACAGTTATGCATGCGTTCATAATTAACTTTCTTTGCTTTACTCTGTTGCATTACATACATAATTACAAACCTATAATTGTGAGCCATTATAGCATACTCTTTCAGTCATGGTTGGTAGTTTCTTGAATGAGAACTCAGTCACTAAGAATGTAAAGATTATCTATATCTTGGAAACGCTCCTGACTATTACACCGTGGAATTTAAGTAGTTTATTATATAACACTAAGTAGTATCATCATCATCTGAGCGTATAATCCCGGCTGCAAATGTAGCTTTCGCGTTGGATCCCGGGGTCCGCTTTCTTATATATTCGCCTCCATTTCGTGCGATGTCTGGTACCCTGTGGTGTGAGATTGTTGGCACCTCAGAACGGTAACTAAAGCTATAGAAGCCGTACTAAATTGACAACAAAGTACATTAGTTCGTCCTATTTTTACTTATGCAGTAGTCAATGTGAAAGAAAGAGATATGTACATAGTCTTTTGTTTTTTTAACTTATAAGGCTGTCACAAGTTTTGCTTGCGCTAGTGATGCCGCAGCATCAATATTAACGTCGATAAATTATAATTAAAAATAGATTTTACACAGTTATCAGTCAATTATTTTCACTTGGCACAATTATTAAAAATGTTGTCTAAAAATGTTGGTAATAAAAATGTTGTTCTCTTTGATTTGGCATGAGAAATTTGAATACTGGTTAAGTGCGAGTCAGGTTATACTCGTAGTCATTATTATGTTGTTCTATCTTTTTTAAGACCTTCAAATCCAAAATTTGGCATCGGGGTAGTCGTTAGAATTAAAGTAAAGGAGAAATTTGGAAAATGGTCAAGGACGAGTCAGACTAAAAGTAATTTACCAAATATTTAAAAAAGTAGGACTCCTAGAAGGTCAGACTTGCTTGATTTATAAATAAAATAAAAAATAAAATAATAATAATCATTTAATCATCACAACAAATTAATTATATATCAATATCAATCACACTTAACAAATTAATTAAAACTCTGTAGTATCCTGGCTTTCGTACGAGTTGCAACGTTCGCATTCATTGCCCTTTGAATATTATTGTTTTCATCAAATTATTTCTAATTTTATCTGTAGGTTCTCATATTTGCTTCGTGAGGTGGTGAATCCGAACCGTTAATAAACAATTTGCAATTCGTCTTACAAAGACACCCCAATTTAACTATTCACTATAGATAAAGCTGCTTTAAGATAACTAAAATTTTACGATGTATAAATTTTTAGGCAAAGAAAATTGCTACTCGAATATTTATGAAAAGTCTGAGTAATATACAATACACTGCCAATCGATTCCGTAAAAATCTTAAAATAAAAGTAAGCCCTTAATAGTATTGATCCCTACGCTTATTTGAAATAACAGCTCACTCTACGCTCACTTTAGCTTCAGCGTTAATCCTGGACACAAACGAAGCTTTTTCAGCTTCGGAGTCTGAGGTCCGCTTTAACAGTTTAACTGCTAATTTGGCTAAAATTCAATATTTTCCATGAAGCGAGTGCCTTCTGACCTCCACAATCCGAAGGAGATGTCGAAGCATTGCAGTTAGACTTTTGAGGGCTCCAACAACTCGTAACGACTGCCGTTAGATGTTCGTATGGCAACCGGGACCAACGGCTTAACGTACTTTCCGAGGCACGACTAGACCCAGACCAGTGCAAAGAATCATATTCATGCATAAAAATATTTGCACTAAGCGGGGATCGAACCCGCGCCCCCTTGCGCAGCAGCCGTGTTCGCTACCGCTACGCCACGGAGGTTGTCGGATGACTTTAACTTTAGCCTGTGGGTGTTCTATAGGACGCATTTTAGAGACTGTATGCGGGAATTGCCTTACTTATTTCCGCCATTTATCTTACATCAACAGACGACTCGTCGCACTGTGAGTATCCACCCATGCGTTGTTGACACCACGACGATCCGGAAGAAGCGTTTCGCCTTATCTTTTATTTCGCGTACATCGAAGGACTGGAACAATTTGCCTGCGGGGGTCTTTCCGTCTGACTACAATTTAAGTGTCTTCAAGGCTACAGTGGCTCTAAATAAACTAATGCGATTCACTATCAATGATTGCAACACAACTTACCATCAACGATTGCATCACAGCTTACCATCAAACTGGATCGACGTCAAGCACTAGTTTATAATGTTAAAAAACAAAAAGTTATTATGGTGAGTTAATTACTGTCCCTATCCATTCATTCCTTGCAGTGTCGCTAGAGACGCTCATTTTGCGGTATAGGAAGCTATACGTATACATATGTGACCTGCGTAAATGTCCGGTCCCTGGCTAGAAGCTTTACTTAAGGCAACCACAGGATTGTTTGGTTAAATGATCACAACATCTCAAGGTCAATTACGAGATGTTATATGTAAAAATAAAGACGAAAATAACGGTTCTTTTTTTCTTGACGAACCGTTCTTAAATTACCCTAGAGTAATAAATTTTCGTTTTTCTAGAATTATTTTATCACTGTACACTGTACTTGTCCGAAATTATGTGTATAAATCTTGATAGTAAAAATAAGCCTTTGTCTTTCGTAACGTCATGGTCTACCCATGTGCCAAATTTTATCCAAACAAGCAGTACAGTTCTGTTATGATGTCATCAAGGCAATCAGGTGAAGTGAGTAAGGAATCAGCTCACTCTAAGTTTACGTCGCTCAACTTTTTAGGCTAAGATTTTTACAAAAAACCATTGTGTTTGTTTCAGAACCGCCTATTTATTGAAAACAGACCGTCAAAACGACCGTCAACACTTAAGCCGCCGAGACGATGCAACTGGTATTATAAGCTGAGATGATGATGAATTGCAACACTTAACTGGTTGTGGACCGGGCACGAACCGACGGGTTCTCGAAAGACGCAGCGTGAGTAGGCCCCCGACAAGGTAGACCGATGACCTGTTGAAGGTTTCGAGAAACCGCTGGATGCGGGAGGCGGAGGACAGCTTGTCGGGGAGGCCTATGTCCAGCAGTGGACGGTGCAGCTTTTCGGCTGTAATAATGATGATAATTAGACAATTATCATCATCATTACAGCCGAAACGCTGAGCAGTGGTGAGTGGCGGCTAAACTCATCTTATGTTCTTCCTTCTAACGTTACTGTTCCCAAGAAGCAGCAAGTGGTCGGGACTATCGGCAGCCATAAAAATGCGGGCAGTAGTAAAGTTTTCGAATTGCAGGATTCTTCGACCTACTGAGTCCAAATGTAGTCGTATTATTGTTTCGTTTCTACACTTCGGACACAGTGACTTCACTTGAGCAATCAAGAGGACTTGAAGCTTATATGGCAACGTAGAACGGAATTTTATTTACAGGGTGTATCTGACATCGTAACGCAAACTTCTCGAGAAGGCTACATCGCATGCCACTAATAAAAATATGATAGTCATTCATATCGTTAATGAACGGTTACAGAAATAACAGTGTTTAAAAAAACGTGTCGGCTCTGCCTTTGAACGTTGCAAGCGTGCCGCCGTGCGTGTTTGTGGGTATGACGATGACGCCTGATGTGAACTCAATTAAATCAGCTGATAGGATAGTTTTTCGAGTTTTGTTCACTTTGTGCTTCTTAGTGTAATTAGAGAATTAATTATTTGTTACTTTAAAATCTTATTGCGTTATAAAAGTTAGCAATTATGAACGGTTTAAAGTGAAAAAAAACTGCTTATTATTTTTTTTTTAATCATAAAAAAACCGACTTAAAATCCCACCTGTGGAGGGTTCAGAATCATGTACTGGATCCGTGGTGCTCGTTTGTGCGTCGATGTCAGAGACATCCTTTATGTGAAAAATAAAATGAAAGATTCTGTGACTTCATCTATTGACTAGTCATTCACTTTTTGGTATCGTATTTATTTTGATATGGTAAGGGTAAAAACTATAAATGTATATTCTAGATACATCTGTAGTGGTTTTCCATTTACGAAACCATCAAAACCATGCACAGAATAAGTTGACTTATTTGTCGTGTCGTAACATGTATCTTGCCATATCAATTTCCCTACATCAGCATCACAGTATTAGACCAAAACAAACAGCGGCAAAGTAAACAACATATCGATCTCGAAGTTACCGACTTCGGCGCGTAAGTGAGGCATGTCAGTTACAGCCACTAGTGCCAAGACCTTACAAACTTCGTGTTACGTTGGAGTTTGTTTGTGGTGTCCCTGGAAGACTTG
The DNA here is from genome assembly GCA_037179545.1 of Sesamia inferens. Lineage (NCBI taxonomy): Eukaryota > Metazoa > Arthropoda > Insecta > Lepidoptera > Noctuidae > Sesamia > Sesamia inferens. The sequence goes on along the minus strand of CM073929.1, from coordinate 6,401,763 downwards.
TTGACTGGTCACCCTGATAGGGAACGGTGAATACATATATGCACATACATATATATTTTACATGCGTACATTATTGAGCATTTATTGAACGATATTTAGCTACCACTGATTACCATCAGGCGGGATTGCGGTCAAGCGCTAGTTTATAATTAGTAAAAAAAAAAACCTTCTGCAAGATTGACTCCTAAATTTCATTGTAGGTATTGACGAAAGAGATATTTTTTTAACAAATGAAAGTGGGTACTTAATTTACTGGATTTGTATTGTATCTTGCATTTTTAAGGCTTGGTTTATATTATAATGTATTGATATACCGAAAAAAAACTCGCTAAAAGCTATAATTGATTGCACTTAGAGATAAGACCGCCCATTGTGTCATCCTTTGTAAAATTTTCATATTTATGTTCTGTAATTTATATGGTGTACATAATAAAGAGTATTATATTTTATTCTATTCTGTGTGCATGGACAAAGTATGGAACGCTCTGCCAGTGTCTGTATTCTTCCATGTATAGTTCGTCAGCCTTCAAAGCAAAAGTAAATAGGCATCTACTATAAGCATAGCCCTCATCCGTCATTTTCCACCAGGCGAGATTGAAGTTAAAATATGGGTTAGTTTGCAAAAACAAAAAAACACCTATTGATGTCCATAAAATGGTAATCTTTCAGCTAAGTTTAAAACACGTAAGTTTAAGCTAAGTTTAATATTTATTTATTAAAAGTTTATGCACTAAGAAAAAAATTGTACAATGGCGGACTTAATGCCTTAGGCATTTTCTACCAGTCTACCTTAAGGTGATGCAGAGACAAAACATGGTAGGTGCAAAGATATGAAAGAGAAGTTAAAAGGGAAACACAAAAAAAAAATATTATAATAAATACATACATTGACTTTACTGAAACTATTGACTTTACTGAAACTATTGACTTTACTGAAACTGCCAAAGATCTGGGTGTAGTTATAGACTCCAATCTATCGTGGCGTGCTCAGGTCAGTGAGGTCAGTCGAAAGGTACATTTTTCTTTTCATTCACTGAAATGCCTTCAGGGTCTTCTGCCCTTGAAGATTAAAATTTCTTTAGCACAAACCCTTATTCAGCCGATTATAGATTATGCCGATGCCTGTTACCTGGATGCTACTGAGGAGCTGTTAAACAAGCTTGAGCGCTTGCAAAACCTGTGCATTCGCTTTGTTTTCGGTCTTCGTAAGTATGACCATGTTTCTCACCTTCGCAAGGAACTCAAGTGGCTCCCAATTCGCCTTCGCAGGAATACTAGGATTTTATGTCTCCTTTTCAACATCTTACACAACCCGTCTTACCCTTCCTACCTGCGTGAGCGTTTTTCTTACGCGCGCTCTAGCGACGCACCCTGTAGATCACACCTAAGATCCATCCTTAAATCTCATCCTCATAAAACGATTTACTATTCCTATTCCTTCTCTGTACATGCTGTAAGATTGTGTAACTCACTCCCGCCTAACATTCGTGATTTAAACACTATTTCTAATTTTAAGCGTCGATTAAAAGAGCATTACCTTTCCTCTATATTGTGAGAATTTGTTTATTATTTATACATATTTATATATTTTAGTATTATGTATTTATTTAAGTAGTATACTTATTTTTGGTTTTATTGGTTTGGCTTATATAATTATTTTAGGTTTATATGTTTAGGTATATTTAATATTATTACTTTAATAGTTATCATATTCATATTTTATTTCCTCCTTGTTCTTACACACTATTGTCTACATTTCTGTTTTACTTCTCCTTTCGCAGGTCTGCTGGAAGAAATTTCTTAAGAAATAAGCAGTACCTTTGTACTCAGATCTTCATTTTGTTGTATCTATATGTATTTTATTGTGTGTACATAAATAATCAAATAAATAAATAAAAATAAATACATACAAAATATAAACAGTAGAGATAAAAAATATAGACAGAGAAAAATAATAAATTATATGTTTGAAGAATCTGCCTTTTTCTTGCGTAAGTACTCCCGAGCTTTATTATAAAAGTATACCGACTGGTAAACGTCCTGATATTCTGAGGAAGATCATTCCAAAGGAAAACCGCCTGGACAAGAAATGAAGACTTAAGAAACTAAAGCTGTGAGAAGGACATCGTAGAAGACAATTATTGGAAGAACGAAGATTCCTATTATGCGCAGAGCATAAATATTGAAAATGAGAAGTAAGATAAGAAGGAGAACAGGGTTTCTGTAGGAGTGAAAAGCTCTGCGTTGCCTGATGGGTAGCCATTACAAGATGGACCGGTGAGAAGATACATGATCGTACTTACGAAGATTAAATACGAATCGAATGCAGTTATTTAGAAGTCGGTCAAGTTTATTGAGTAGATCTGCATTCAGCTCGTAATAACACACATCACCATAATCAATAATGGGGAATATAAGGGATTGAACAAGCATTGCCTTTATGTGTAATGGAAGAACATTTTTATATCATCTGTAAATTCAAAAAAATATTTAACCTCAAAAATCCTGAGATACATTTTAGCAGCAAAGAGTCAGTAAAGCAACATTTTATTCGTGTAATAAACATAAATAACGACGGATGTTGTTCACTCACAGCTTAATACACATTTTCCATCATCGTCTAGGATGCTTCCTAATGTGTTGAGTGGTGTCACGCCCACAGACCCGCCCCAAGTTGGGGCAATCACTGTTGGGAATATTTAGAGTGGTAAATAAACCTCCAGACTGGTAAATATACCCTAACGTTTTTACTTGTAAAAGTCGTATAGCAAAACGTGATTTCAGGGCAGACGTGAGTGAAAATGACCGCTGGATACGCCCTGGAAGGACGTATTAGCGACCTTATTGGTGTTCATCTTCAGAAAATGATGAGGTGATTGTGTACCACGCTATCTAAAATAATGGCTTTTATTTTAATAGTGGACATTGAAGTAAATTTAAAAATATAAATGTCAATGGTTGCCAACGCAAAGAAAATTCATACATACACACGTCTCCATAAACTTTCGCATTTAGAATATTAATAGGATTTGGAAGATAATTGCCAACCTCACAGTCAGATACTAAGTAAAAACATTTATTTCAAATAGGCACATGAAAAGACACGCAATCATAATTTTCTTAACCTCAAAAATTAAATACGAATAATTTTTTTTTTTACGTAAACATCATAAAACGCAGTAAAAAAAAAAACATAAATCACAACCAAATTTAAAAATAAAAACATATTTTTTGAATGAATTGTCGAATTTATTTTCAGTAATCAAAACAAATTGATAACGAATTCTTCGTTTGAAATTGTAATTAATTGTAGTTTCATTAAAATAGGAGTAATAGGAGTAGGTACAGTAATGTAGTGCCAACGCAAAAACCTTTCACTAGTAATTGCAGGGTAATTATTTTAAGTATTGAGCCTATTGAAAGGTCGTAATGAAATAAGGTTACTACGAGTATATATAGAAGGGAGCTTAAATACATAAATAGCATATTTTTATTATGAGTAGGCTCTGAAACTATTTTTATATGAATAGGCTCTGAAGATATTTTGTGAATAGACGATCTTTTCTATAGGTTTGTTAATTACTGATTACCTACGCTTAGTTTCAATGTTTTTTGAAATAGCTTATTCAACGAGAGCAGTGGTGGCCTAATGGTTTTGGCCACGACTTACAAATTCTAGGATGTAGGTTAAAACTCAGTCAGGCACTCTATTTTGTGTTAATTTGATTCATCACCACTGCTCTCAAAACGGTGAAGGAAATATCGTGAGAATACTAATGTACTACAGGCAAAACTTCGAACACATGTGACAGCTACCCATCCGCACTGGACCCGCGTAGATTACGACCTGTGTCCCATAAGTGAGAACATTATAGATTGATTATGTTATTCAACGTGGGATTTTTAATCCTATCTCTACCAAATTAATATAATTTTGCAATATAGTGATAATATAAATTAAAACTAAGTCCTTCAAAACCAAACTTTTCAAATTGAAATAAATACATGACTTTATCGTGATATGGCAAATAACGTTATTGATCTACATACACAGTGCGATGCCACATTAGTTATAATTAGAATTTAGGAAACATATGAAATCGAAAATTTGGTTACTATTCTTAGAATATTCGTTCCTCCGAGTTGTTGTCGACGGATGTTCATCTGAGCCCATGTCGACCAATGCCGGTGTTCCTCAGGGGTCTGTTCTCTCTGCAACTCTGTTCCTGCTGCATATTAATGATCTGCTGATGCCCGGTATCTATGGGTATGCAGATGACAGCACAGTTGTAGAGAGATACCTGCCGGAAGCTCGGGCTAGTAAGGAAACAATCCGGTCCGAAAGAGAGGCCATGGTAGAGCGTGTGAGTGCTGCACTGCAGGCAGTCTCCGAATGGGGCAATGCCAATCTTGTAGCATTCAATGCCGCCAAAACACAGGCGTGTCTTTTCACCGCCAAAAGGAGCCCGTTCACCCTGGCTCCTACTTTTCAGAATGTATCCTTGGAGTGTACCGACCGCCTTCAGCTTTTGGGAGTTGAGATTTCCTCGAGCCTTAACTTTGGGCGGTTCATTGAGTCCAAGGCCAGGGTGGCTGCCAGAAAACTAGGCGTCATCGCGAAGGTCCGGCGGTACTTCACACCTGGGCAGCTTCTAATTTTATACAAAGCACAGGTCCGTTCGTGTGTGGAGTACTGCAGCCACATTTGGGCTGGTGCTGCGAAATGTCACCTTGCCACTTTGGATTCGGTGGAGAGGCGTGCGAAGAGGCTGATTGGCGACCCAGACTTAACTCGAAACGGTCTCCAAAGCCTGGAGCACAGGCGTAGAGTGGCCAGCCTTTCGGTCTTCTATAGGATGCATTCTGGTGAGTGTGCAAGGGAATTGCATGATTTAATTCCCCCATCTCCGTTCCATCATCGGACGACCCGTCGTACGGCGAGTTTCCACCCTTACGTTGTTGACACCACTGCGATCCGGACGAAGCGTTTTGCTTCCTCCTTTATACCGCGTACATCGAGGGACTGGAACAATTTGCCGGCGTCGGTGTTTCCGTCACATTACGATTTGAGTGTCTTCAAGGCTAGAGTGAATAGGCTCTTAATAAACTAGCGCGCTTTACCATCAACGATCGCGTCACTGCTTACCATCAGGCGGGATTGCGGTCAAGCGCTGGTTTATAAATTATAAAAAAAAAAAAAAAAAAAACTAGCTTTCCGTCCACGACTTCGCCCGCGTGGAATTCTGATTCAGATTTTCCCGTGGGAACATTTTACCTGGATAAAAAGTACCCTTTTATTTAATGCGGACTTCTAACTTTATGTCTGCAAAATTTCAAAGCAATCGGTTCCGTAGTTACAAACAAACAAAATAAAGCGGAACAATTAAACTCACTTTCCGATTTATAATATTAGTAAGGATTTATATTAACAAATATATTATAGGTATATTTTAGGATTATTTATAGCGATTCTATACCGGTATAATCCGGTATAGAATCGCTATAAATAGCTTCAATTCAATAACAAGTAATGTCGGTCGGTATAATACCGATTTTATCTTTAGTGATTAAGAAATAGGGTGGTAATTGACAATAGGGTTTCTGTTATGATTATTGAATATATTTCTTAAAATATCACTGTTCTGAGATCTTTAGTATATTTTAAGGTTAGTTTAAGAAAGTTTTGTATTTTTTTTAGGTTTGGGTTTTCTATTTAGTATTTTTCTATTTAGTATTCGAAAGTAAGTGAGTAAGTAAGTTCGCCTAGAGTGTTCGTGATACTCAGTAACTATGTCACTCAGCGTCTAGATATTAAGATAACAGAGAACTTATATAAGTATCTGCGGAGAAAATGGTTGATTCCGCATTTGTAGCAAAAATCAAAATCAAAGCAATTATTTTAGGTAAACCAATTACAAGCACTTTTAAAATGTCAAAAGGTCAGTCAGTAAGAAAGATGAACCCAGTTAGGTACCCATTCCAAAGAGTAGAAGTCTATGGAGAAGAAGTTGCAAGAAACTCTACAGAAACACTTTATAATCATATTTTTTTTTTTACAAAATATTGATTAAATAATTCAATATTTGGAATATCATATTGAATAATAACAGAGAGGGCTTGATAGGCGTTTCTCTACGTAATCGAATGAGGAGATTCGTAGAAGAACTAAAGTCGCCGACATAGCATAGCGGATTTGCTTCCAGAATTGGCAGTGGGCAGGGCACATAGCTCGTAGAGCTTATGGCCCTTCGGCCATGCCCCATCGGGCAGAAAAGCTCTTGAATCGCGACCATGTACCGGCAAGCGCAGCGTCGGACGCCCACCAACTAGGTGGTCCGATGATCTGACCAAAATCGCAGAGAAGCGCTGGATGCAGGCCGCGTCCATCCGTTCTTTTTGGAAATCCTTGGGAGAGGCCTATGTCTAGCAGTGGACTTCATGTGACTGATATGATGATGGTGATGATGGCATGATTCAAAATCTATTCAAAACTATAATCAAAACAAACTGGTGTGTTACTAAACAAACATGGTTTATTAAGAACTGCACATTGATAAATTGAATTTTCGTATTAGCAGCTCTATACTAATCCGTAGGAGAAACAAGCTTCATCTGCAAACCATCATCACAGTAAACTCTGGTTCAATTATTTAATATAGGAATACCCTAATACCAGCCTTCAACAGGACAAACGCCAGACTGGGCGGTGCTGGGCTAAATTATATCAGATTCAAGAGACGATGTTTCTCACAGATATGTACGACAATTTTTTGTTTAATTTATATTCGAATGACATAAAGAAGTTTTACTTGTGGTCAAATATTATTTTATAAAGGAATTAGTGAAAAATTATACTATTTGCCAATATTATTAGATAAAAATTGTAAATACCTATTATTAGCACCACGGCTCGCCAATCTGCCCGTTTTTTTATTTGGCATAGATAATCTATGGGCGGAGTGGAAGGGCGTTTCAGACTTTTACTGACCCACCCGTACTCCTTCACTTGCCCATAGGCCAGGGCCACCGTTTCTTTGCCAATTTGACCTTGTCAATGTCATCGTCATGAACGCCGAGTATCATTCAAATATCAAAATTCCTAACCGTATTGTCCCATACACTTCCTGCTTAAACTGAATGACATGCGTTACCATAATTATTATCATCATTATTTTTAATGTGTATTCATTTGTTCATTTTGAAAAATGTTCATTAAACTGTAAAACATAAAACATCAACGGAGTTCGTCATTCAGTTCACCGAAAACCACGTAGAACGTGTTTTATATACAAAAATGTTCTAGTAAATCTAGTCAAGAGATAGCATCAACAAAACTGAAATGTTCTTGAAAAGAAGATTTTCTTTGGTTCAAGATAGTAAGTGTCATGAACCGTTGGATAAAAAAGACCGGTCTGGATTTCAAGGCATGATTTCAAAGCCACTATCAATAAAGCAAAGAAAGGATTTGGAAATAAAAAAAAGTATTACTATAATCCAAGAGTTCATTAAAACTTTAAGAAAAAACACATGCCACGCAAAACCTGAACATTTCTAACGTTATTCACAGTCAAATTACGTTTAAATACCAACATTTGGCACGGATTTTACATTTCTATATTAATATCGTCCAAAAACCACAACTAAGGCAGTAATGCCATTATTCACAGCGGCCATAGAACAATTTCATGCGCTGAAAACCACTGAAAACAACAATTACACTTGCAAAAGCTACACCAACGCTGTTGCATTTAAATAACCAATTAATTGAGAGCTATTTTATTTTTCACGTTTCCCCCTTATCCATCTTTGGTGGGAGGTTATTACAGGGGTAGGGAGGTCAATTTAAATTGGCTCAGGTGGCTCAATTCCGTATAGTGGGTAGCCAATTAAACAAACTGTGCGAAGTTGTAATGAGACCGGAGGAGAATTGAACAGTCAAAATGTAGCACCGTCGGAGATATAATGCATGTAGTTAGATTATTTGCGAGAACTTAGTTTTGGGAAACTATTTGGAGTTGGTTGATAGGTGATTCGTTTTATAAGACAGAGTAAGTAATGTTTGTAAGACTTTATTCGCCATTGCAACGACTTATAAAATTAATATGGAATATTTATTGAGGAAACCTGGACATTAAGTCTGAAATCGCCAACCCGCATTGAGCAAGCGTGGTGATTACGCGCAATCCTTCTCTGTATGAGAGGAGATCTGTGCCCAGCAGTGGGACAATAAAAGGTGGATAATGATGATGATGATGATGATTTATTGAGGAATCCAATCAGACCAGTATTATAAACGTTAGAATATGAACGGGTTTCGCTGAACGACGAAAAAAGTGTTCAACTCACGTGTCTTGCCAAGTCTATAAAATAGGAGTCAACCGCATCGCTGTCAACAGGAAATGTGCCCTAAAGGCCGGCCGCATTGCCACGTTTTATAATTAATAACATTTCCGATCAGCTCACGTGTGATTGCGCCATCAATTCTTTAAAAAGACAACAAAAACATTATAAGTAATCTGGTAACCCATAGAATGAATGTCGAACAACGAATTGACTCAGAAGTGTTAACATTAACATCAAGTTCCATTCTGGCCTGCCAATCTACATTAATATATTTGATATCCACAGAAAGGTAACACTTAAGGCAAAATGTTTCAATCTAAGTAACGGTTAGCACAGAGTCTCCAGCGAATAAGTAGCCCACTCCGCACATTACAATTAAACATTGATAAGTTCAGTTTACTTTTTAAATTAACAAAATTATTAATGGCTCAGTTGAGAAAACTGAATTCAATGGAGCTTTAGCAGATTAGAAGAGAGTTTAGATTTGCCTCTCATTTCGTTCGGTGATGAGAACCGGTCTCGTTTCATGAAACTCATTAGGTACAGATGAAATGGTATTAAATGGATTAAAGGTTTGAGGAAAACAGAATTAGGCCTCAAATTAAGTCTGTTTTTATAACTTCGTGTGTTTCGTTTCGCATTTGTGATTAAGTTGGTTTTTTAGTTACCTAGCTGACAAGCTTTTTTTACTATATATCTTAGTCGGAGCCATTTATTTCACTTATTTTCGGCATATTCTATCAAACTTGGATATTTGACTAAAAAAAAACTAATTAGTTCATCAGTCAGATTTCCAAAAAATACTAGACACGTATTTTATGTTTTATCAAATCAATAAAAATTGATAAATATAAAAGGCATCAAAGATCAGGAGTGGTGGCTGGTGACGTCACTGGTTGCTAAAAAGTGTAGCGTGCAGTGACGTCACACGAGTTTTCAACGCAATGTGTCGTCTTCATTTTTTGTTTATATGAAAAAGGAAAAAATACGTGTCTAGTATTCTTTGGAAATGTGACTGACGGATTAATTAGTTTTTTTTAGTCAAAAACCCTATTGCTAATTGATGATTAAATCAGTTTTTGAAACATCGTTAAACCACAAAGCGTCTCTTTATAGCATCAAAAACCGAATGAACTTTACCGGGATAATCCTTCTTGAGTCTCATTCGAAATGATCCTTTATGAAACACAGACTACAGCTATCCGATGCGCAGCAGTGCTAATACCAGGATTACAGAAGAAAAGAGGATATGTAACAGAGGGATCCTTTTCATACATACATTATGTAGGTACATATATTTGACCCACAAGATCTTGAAAATGATACCTATTTACTAAAGTGTTGATAAGAGAATTCATATTGTTTTTTTAACATTATACGTAACGCGAGGGTAAAAGGATTGGTCCCGGTTCCCCTTAATGCAGCTAACTAATGTGCACTGGAAGTACCAGGATTACAGATGTTAGAAAGATATCAATCAATCAATCATCATGAGCCTTTAGCAGTCCACTGCTGGAAATAGGCTTTTCCAATATCTCTTCATTCAACTCGTTTTGCGGCAACACTCATTTAGTTACTATCAGCCATCCTGCGAAGATCGTCGCTCCACCTAGTCTGAGAGCATCCCGCTTTACGTTTACCGATTTGCGGTCTCCACTCTAGAACACGTCTACTCCAATGGTTATCGGTTCTACGGCTAATATGGAGGATATGCAGAGGAATAATCCTCGTCGTGTATGATAATAAATACTCGTCTCTTAGAAAAATACTTGCTTACTTAAGTCTTCAAAGTGATTTTAATATTATAATCACTTAAACTGTAAACTTATAAGTAGTTTTCGGTGTTTAAAACTTCATCTAGACGAGGCGTAGAGGCTCCTCACATTGTTAGTTTGTTTAATTAACTTGAGCAGTACGAAAAGTAAAGAGCTTAATTAAAAAAGAAAAAAGGTGGCACCCTTCAAAATACAGCAGATTTCATCGTATGTATTATTGTTTGATAGGAAAGGAGTGTTCCATGACCGCGTAAAATATGAATATTTGGAGTTTAAGTGATATTAAATTAAAAAATATTTTATTTAGTTTCAAAAAGTAAAAATATCCAGCGCAGGTACAACTTCCTACACTAAGATGTCGCTAAGTCGTCATGCCGTAGTTATGAGCCAGGGACACGGTTTCCCTTTCAACCAAGCAACTCTGACCCAGGTATCGCTCTTCTTGGACCCGGTCACGATGTGCCGATTTCTCTTCGAGGCGCGCGTGAAACACAAGTCGCTGTCGGCTCGGGCCTGGTCCTTACTGGGCAGCGAGCTGGAGCAATGCGACCCTTATGTGATGATAATAGGTTACATAGCAGGTAGTTATCAATACATTTTTAATGTCTATCAAGATTTATAAGCTCTATTGCCGTTGCCGTCTCCATTATTTCGGTATTCTGTGATATTTCTGTATTTTAGTACAGTTGTACTGTAACGCCTTTGATGCAAGTTTGCTTTGCTTTAATGCAATATTATTTATCGTTCTGCTCAGTTACCATAATATCAAAGACGTTGATGGTTTATCCTGAATGGGTTCCACAGTTTCATCTATATATATAAAAATCAATGCCACTTTGTTTGTAATTTTATAACTCAAGAACAGACTCACCTATACAAACCAAATATTCAGGCTTTGTTTTGACTAATTAGTAGATGGTTTATGTGAAGTTTGAACAGAATTATTCCAGCGGTTCTAAATTTATCACATTTTTGTAACAAATGAATTCAATGAACGGTGGATCATCATCTCATCTGTTATATAAAAATCAATGCGACTTTCTTTGTAATTTTATAACTCAAGAACAGACTCACCTATCCAAACCAAATATTCAGGCTATGTTTTGACTAATTAGTAGATAGTTTATGTGAAGTTTGAACAGAATCGGTCCAGCGGTTCTTCATTTATCACGTTTTTCGTAACAAAACCACCGGGCCGGCACCGGACGACCCGTAGTACAGCGAGTTTGCACCTTTACATTGTTAACATTACTACGATCGCCACACGTTTCGCCTCCTCCTGTATACCGCGTATATCGAGGGACTGGAACAATTTGCCAGCGGCGGTGTTTCCGTCGGACTACAATATGAATGTCTTCAAGGCTAGAGTGAATAGCCTCTTAATAAACTAGTGTGCTTTATCATCAACGACTGCGTCACTGCTTACCATCAGGAAGGATTGCGGTCAAGCGCTAGTTTGTTTTATTAAAAAAATATCACCAATTTAAAAATAATAAATTTAGGTTCTTCAATTGACTTCGACATGTAAATTAAAACATATTTCTTTATCAATTTACTATGACCAAGTAGACTTTTAGTTAAAAAAAAAAAAAAATAAAAGAAGATTGAAGCTTAACTTGAATTCTTACAATCATAAAATAATTTATAGAACACAAAGCAGTACCTTTTACATTTTCTTTTTTTGCGTGTATAGCATGTTACCAGTGCTGCCGTCTTGCAGTGACTTTTTTCGCAGTTTGATGGCATGAGATTATAATGTTCAAGCACTTTTTAGTTCAATTAATAGTTAACGAACTTATTTCTTTTGGAATCACACAAAACAATACGCATTGGCTTTCAGACCAATGTGTGTTATTTTTAAACACAAATGCAACCTCCATTCTTCGCACAATATAAAGGTTTATTCAACGGTAAATATTGTCGTTTCGTTCCACTTCTCTCGACATTTTAAGCTACCTTCGTCCTCCAACCTCTTGACCCACCCGCTTATAGTATTTCTCTAAAACAATAACACTTTTATTACACACTTCCAACAAGCGATTGGTTCGCACCTTACCCAAATAATAATTAAAACCACTTACACAAAAGCCACAATATTTGCCTTAGCTTAAAGTAAAACTAATAACACAAACTCGTAACTATATGTTCACCAACTAACAACAGCTAAGTTATTTGAGTTATTGCAGCTAATAGCTAGTGAAATATTTTATGTGAACTAGAGATTCACTTTGTTGCAAATCTATCTTCATATTTTTATAATGACTCTAATATAGAAAAAATATTAAAACAAAGTATCATCGTCAAGTTGCGGATCGGTATTTTTAGATATTTTTGTTGTCAGGATTCATAAGTCACCAATCATATCGCGATAATATTGACTTATATTAGAAACGGTACAAAAGCGTATCGAGAGGTTTTGCACAGCCATGCTGTACATTTTTATTCGCGTAAATATCCTGCAGATGGCGTCGTTGCGTATCCGGCCATTAAATTCCCTCACATATGGTTGAGCTGAGCGGCGTGGGTATGCACATCATATCCGAGAACGGATGCTGTTGGGCAGGCTTGGTCGGGTCGTCCTGTCATGCAGTTCCATTTCCTTGTTCTTCTTTGTGTTGTGAAATGTTACTACTAACTACATAATTATAAAATAATATATTACTACTAAAACACCAACACAGCCAAAATTAATGCACGACCCTGAAATAGACAAACCTGTAATGTAAACAAATGCGCGGACCACTATGTCGGCAGAAGTAATGTAAGGCAGCAGTGTGGTTTTAGCCGGTAAGATTCTGATGCTGCCCAGACTGGCTCACTAGTGAATTAGCCTGGGCGTCCATGAGGATCTCCCACTCCTGCCAAAAAAAAAAAAGAAACAAAACAAAAAAAGCCATTGGCTGTCACGACTATCGGTACAATGGTTGCTGAATTCACATCCCACATGTCGACAATATCACGAGCCAAGTCAAGATACTTGATTTCTTCATCTTTTTCGGCTTTCACGAGATTTCCATCATGTGGGATGGTTATGTCAATAATCATTGCACGCCGCTCTGATCGATCCACCATCACTATATCAGGCTAATTGGCAACAATAGTCCTGTCAGTGATAATGGATCGATCCTGGTACAATGTGATATGGTCATTTTCAAAAACTGGGTCGGACATATACCTGTTGTTCGGCACCTCTGATTCCACAAGGTTGTGTTTAAGAGTAAGTTGCTGATGAATTATCCTGTCTACAGGGCTGTGTCTATGCAAATACTCTCATATTATTATTATTATAACAACTTGGTCTTGGTACAACCGTACTAAAATAACTTTGAGTTCAAGAAAATATATTACAACTGTCGAAACAGAAGACCGGATGTTAATTAATGTATAGTTCCAGACTAAGCTTAAGCCTTTCTGTTTTCTCCTGCGGAACTTGTAGGAAACGACATTTTATATTTTCCGGTGGTGGAGTATTATGTTGAAATAGTTGTAAAGCTCCGATTTATTATGAAAAAGAGAGAAATGTTCACAATTTTAAGGCCGTCTTACACTCTATAAATGGAAAAGCAGTGATAGCCTAGCTTTATCGGCTCCAACTTGAAAATTGTACTTTATTTATTGGAATCTCTAACAAAAGATATAAATCAGCAAGATTGTGTTTGTTCCTGGTATTTATATTATGAATATCGCTTATTTTCTTAAAATCCGATATATTGAATTCAATTCTAGGCAGCCTTTGCTTAAAAAACCGTGGCCTTGGCGCACAGGCGAGTGAAGGAACACGGGTGGGTTTTAGTTAGTAAATATCTGACGCGCCCATCCGCTTGATTTGAGCTTTCCATCCAAATAAAAAAGGCAGACTTTACTTTGTAGTATAAATACTCTGTGGTGACTTGACATATGTATAATAGAAATTGTTAGATGGTTTTCTCTTGGAAATATAAACTATTTTTTTCTGCATTTAATTCAAACAGATCTAAGATGTATACATTTATTGTCTTTGATTTAATTATGTCGTATAAATATTCCTTGAAGAAACCTTCACCTTTCGTTATAATTTTTATATGATGACTACCCATATTATTTCTCTCTTCTTCCCCTTAGTATTTTATCCAAAATCTGTCTGTAAAAGATCACTCTTAGCTATTAGACCGCCCATTGCGTCACTCTTTGTAAAATCATCATATTTATGGTCTGTAATTTATATGGTGTACCGACTATACTCTTCTATGCAAACCAAATTTTGATATCTTATTATCTATCCTTTTATATCTTGCTTATCAAATTATTCTCTATGCAGAAAATTATCTCATCAGTGTTGCTTTTAAAAGAAAAAGAAAAGAAAGAAAACGGCCAAGGAAAACGATGTGAGGAAACCGGCGTATCCTACAATAAAAAAATAAATTGAAGATATGTGACAATTACCCGTACTAGGGTAAAGAATACAGTTCAATCCCTCTCGAAAACGGGAGGCCTGTATCTGTGATTTGTGGTTCGAGTGAGAAAATATCTTGAAAATCTGTTATCTTTTCTTAAGATATGGTAGTACTTCTAGATATACGTCTATCGTTAAACTACCTCTTTTCGCGTTTTCTTCTGTTCCAAGAAATACCTGCTAACTACCAAAGATATAGTTATTGATTATCCAGACATTGTAAGTTCGTGTAAGTTGTGTCCAAAATTTATATAACAAAACACACAAACAAAAATTCTTACTGAATAAAATAAAATTCTGTTCTATACCTTACGGGGTTTTCCAAGGATCAAAGGAACAAATATTGTTGTTTTGTAAGAGTGTCGAAACAAACTGAAATATACACAATAAGCCGTCTGATTTCACCCCAATATAACCAAAGGGAATTCAACCCAACCGTTGCTATATTATATGAAGGATATTTGACTAGACCATCCCGTTTGACAAATAAACATAAAATTGCTTATCGCTACCAAACAGATATTCTGTGGGACAAATTATACCCGAAAACATTGCCCCTGATACCCCGACAGTAGAGTGGGCTATTCAAAATATTTCAAAGCTGGGAAATATAAAGTTATCCGTTTAGTTGAATGTTAAATCCTCTTCTTAACTCACAGAAAAGGATCTATGTACTTGTACAGTTATCAAAATTTGGCATATACCTTTTTCACACTTATGGAATCAAAAGATAGGTGCTTGGTTTCAATAGGGGTCTACCACCAGAGTGCATTACTAGCGCATAGAGTGAAGAGTTTTTAAAAGTCTTATGGAGTAGTTTTATATAGTACAGCCAAAGCTTGCATTTAAATATCTAAATTTTTCATTTAATGGAGTAACGATTTTTACACTATTACATATTAGTTATATATTTTATTATTTTGGTCGCAAAATTGAAGCACAAAGGAAAAAAGAAAATGAGATATTATATTCATTAATATTGAGTTCAATAATATTAGGAAGTTAGCACAATTCAGTTAATCATTTTTATCGTCGTAACTTTCCACCAAATCCTTCTTATTCCCTTCAAACTCGCACTTCCCTCCCGATCGCGATCGCGAAGCAGATTCTAAATTACCCCACTTTTAAATCGCCCTAGGATGCCATAGTTATTAATATCGTCGCAAAATTTAAGCACAAATTGAAAAAAAAATGAAGTTATATTAATTACCACCCACCAGACAAAGCTTTGCCGCAAAGCGATTTGTCTTGTTCCGGCATGATGTCTGGTGAAGCCGTACGGAGGACGGTTCTGAGCAGTTGTGTTGCAATGTGTGCCGGGTACAAATAATAATATTGAGTTAATATAAGGAAGTTAGCACAATTCAGTTAATTATATTTTTAACGTTATACCTTTCCAACAAATTAGTCTTTGTCTCCTTCCAACTCGCACCACGATCGTAACACAAGTTTCTTCAGATCATCCACTTTTACATGGCCCTAGGATGTCATAATATAAAGTAAAAATATAAAAATAATGAAAACTTTGATATATTTTTACAGAATAGTGAATACCTAGTTGTTGTAACTAACTCGGTACGACAAGGATACGAGATTGTGCAATATGGCGGTTTGTTTATGGTATACGAGTATACTTATGGTGCCCTTTGCACCAAGTTTGGGGTAATCTTCTCTATTGACCATTTTCGATGTAGAATAACCGGAAAGAAACTGTTACGGTTTTAGAAGTAATTAGTTTTGATCATGATTTTAAATTAGTATTAATAGGTATAATGTATATATGATGAGAAAAAGAAAATATATCATGAAAAACCACAAAGTGATGAGATTGTTATCGTACTTGTTTGTCCCGACAAAAATATGGTAAACATATCGCTCACCCGCCCGCACCTACAACGGCGCGGCGCGGAGAGGCCTGTCTCACTGTACTAGTATTATAATCTACCGTCAGCTGCGCTAGGTAACCACACTGCAACTATTTCTAAATGTGTTTGGGAAAAAAATATAACATGGTGTAAAAATCATGGGAATCGAGTCAGTTGCTTTACTGTTCTTGATTCTGATCATTTTTACATCATGTTATATTTAATAAGCATTCTGAACAAACTATATTCAGGTTTCGCATAGAGAAAAAATAACGTTGTATACTTAGCTGAAAACTATATTCGTAGCGACTGTCAATCTGACCTCCATAAGCCAGTTACTGGGTAATACGATACCTCTATTATTAATTCTATTATTAATATCTACATAATTAAGCACGTTAGACAATTAGGGCGAGCTGCGGTGGTCTAATGAGTAGCGGTAACCTAATGATATCGGTCGCGACTTAGACCGCTGCCTCGAATCTTGCGGGCAGCGGGGCGGCGGCGGCGCGTGAGCGGCAGGATCTTATGGGTAAAATTAAACGGACAGCGGCGCGGCAGCGGGGCGGTGGCGGGCAGCGAGCGGTGTCCTTCTCGCGCTCGAATCTTGCGGGCAGCGGGCGGGCAGCGAGCGGTGTACTTTAAGTCAAGCGGTGATCGAGCGTTAGGAATAAATTTGAATCAAAACGATGTTGCCGCCATTGTTCACACATTTCTTTCCCGAATAAAAACAAATATCTCGTGGACACAATCGTGAACACAACACTACGCGGCTATAGTAACGTGCGATCTACCCGCTAGTTTCGAGAACGAGTCTTCGATGCCCGCCTGGCTCCCGCGCCGCTGCCGCCGCTGCCCCGCTGCCCGCAAGATTCGAAGCAGCGGGTTTATATGACGTAGGCGCTAGGCGCTTTACTTTATGTAAATTACTTCATCACCACTGCTCTCAAAACAGTGAAGGAAAACATCGTGAGGAAGCGTGTCTTAGAAGCAAAAACTTCGAAGGCATGTGACATCACCAACCCGCACTGGGCCCGCGTGGTAGTTTACGGCCCAATCCCTCTTATCGAGAGGAGGCTGTGCCCTAGGAGTGGGAACATTATAGCCTGATTATGTACATATGTTATGTGTATACATAACCAGACTACACAAGCCTCACAAGTATGAGTGTACGGGTTTAATTCCAAGGCAATATATGCAACTATTGTAACTTTTCTAAGTTATTTTCTAAGTATATCTTGGACACCAATGACTGATTCAAGGTGAAGGAAAACATCTTGAGGAAATCTGGACTTTAAGTCTTAAATCGCCAACCCGCATTGAGCAAGCGTGGTGATTACGCTCAATCCTTCTCTGTATGAAAGGAGACCTGTGCCCAGCAGTGGGACGATAAAAAAGGCTGATGATACATAATATATGTACATAAAAGATGAGAACCTACACTGTAAAGGAAAAAGATTAGAATTATTGCTCTCTGAGACTCGTATATCACACGAGTCACATAATAATGCACTGGATGCAGCAGAACTTGTCGGCTCTAAACAAATTTGAACAAGTTTGACAACAAAGCGACGTTGCTACTAAGCCAAACTTACTTGCGAGCTATCGTTATGTATTTTTGCTGTATCCTTTACAGAGATATTTTAGTTGGAAGATTTGTGAGTAGGGTGACTGTGTTTGCCGATTTATATGTATTATTATATCTGTAGGTGAAAGCTAAAGGACCTTAAGTCACATTTTGTAAATTATTTAGTAGAGCTCATTAATGATGTCTATACGCCCGCAGGCCCCCAACAAGGTGGAACGATGACCTAGTGAAGGTCGCGGGAAGCCGATGGATGCGGGCAGCACAGGAACGGTCAGCGTGGAAAGCCTGGGGGGAAGCTTTTGTCCAGCAGTGGACATCCATAGGCTGAAGAAGATACGAAATTAGATATTAAGATCGTCCGTGTATAAAAAGTAAATAGTGTATCGTTGTAGAATAAAAAGTATGACTATGAAGTTTTATTAAGATAATAAATTGTGATATTTTTTTGACAAATATTGTTCCTTAAGGCTGTATTATCGGACTTAAGGTTCTTTAACAATGAAGATTTTTTAAACATCTTATAGTCTTACGGTAGCCAAGTCTCTTCTGTATCAATATATTATTTTATAACTTAGGTACGATACAAAATCATTGAAAAACACACTTAAAAGTTTTACTGGCCTGAGAAATGAAATAACTTTATACATTTTATTATTATTTATTGCCGCCTATTCTATCACTCCACTAATAGGTGAAACAGGGCCTTATGAATTGTTGCCAGCTCCATGGGGTCGTTATGGAACATTGGGGTTGCCTTTTTCATTCAATAATAGAATGTGCACCTACATATGAGTATGACCTTTTATAAGGACTTTTTTTTACAAATTATAAACAAGTGCTTGACCGCAATCCCGCCTGATAGTAAGCGGTGAAGCAATCATTAATAGTAAATCGCGCTAGTCAGAATTTATTCCACATAAAAGTAGATCTAAAGCTTTTAAATCTTATGTGCTGTCCTTGCTGCTTTCACGTGTCCTTTATTCCGTACCTTTAGGAGATAAGGTCGTTTAACATTTTACCAAGATATATTGTTTAAATTAGTGAACATTATTAAGTGATCATACGATCATTTAATTTTTACGCTTAGGGACTTAATGTTGTTTATAATTTTATATCTACGCAATTAGTGCTTGTAGAACATAATGTCTTTTACCGTTTGATCAATACGGGTATACTGAATAAGAATCTTTGAAAAAACAAAAATTACAAAAAATGGACTTTCATCTAAAGATATATCGTTATATATCTCTAGGTGAAAGTCCATTTTTTGTAATTTTTGATCATTTAATTTTTTTTCTCCGTTGAGTACCAAGCTCATTACAATTTTTAGAAACTGTGCAAATTGTCTCCACCGCTAGCTAAAATGTAGCAAAAATGAATACAAATAATTGTTTTTACGTACATTTTAATTCTTTTCGTTTAACAGTGAACAAATACAATAAAATAAGCCCTAACATCTCAATTAATTACAGAAATCGAACTTACAACATATTCTAGTCAAAAACAACATTTTCCCCGATTTCTCGCTTACAATCTGTCCTCACAGCCGCTTAGCATTTTTTTTTAATGAAAAAGGTAATGGCTTCTTTGTTACAAGTCGTTAAAATCCTTTTATAACAATTTGTAGGTAACAATAATTAGAATTACAAACTATAATTTTCCAATTCTTTTACTATTTCTAAAACTCGATTTTAACATTGAATTAATTATTCATTGCTTAACACGTTTAAACATTTATTTAAAACATGCGCCATCCTTTTTCATTTTATCAAGAGTAAGTCAAACACCTATTTCTGTTAAGCAAATATTAATCCAAATCCATTACTAAACTAACGCATGTCGCTTATTAATCATGAAATGAATTTACCATAGATAACTATTTTCATAAACCTGAGTTTAGATAAACCCTCAATTATGGGTTGTTATCAAAGTAACCGAAAATCCTAACCTCTACGTTGAAAAGAAGCAAACTGACAACAACAAATCAACGTTGAAAAGAAGCAAACTGACAACAACAAATAAATCTAAACCAATTAATACCTATTCAGTCATATTAACTGTTAAGTCAGAACTTAAGATTTTACTTTTCTTTTACAAGATTATATTCTGAATTTTTAATTTAACAAATAGCACTCTGATTATCAATTTTAAGTATTATACAATCTTGTTTATATTCACCAATATCTAGCAATAATTGTCTAACTCAGAGAGCTTCTTCTGCCTCGGTGGTAGATAATGCTACGGTTGCTTGTTGTTGGTTGTTGACTGCCCCATGTCACTGCTGCTCCATTTTTCATGAAGACGTATCCGGTGATTGATCATCTTGTCACTGGATCATTGGCATAATCAGCATCAGAATAGGATTCCAGAGTGTTACTTTCATTTGAACTAAAACATAGTCCAAAACACAGTGTCCCTTTCAAATACTTAATGATTCTCTTGACAGCATTCCAGTGGCTTTGATCATGGCTGTTGAGAAAGCGGCTAACAGTACTCACTGCATACATAATGTCTGTTCTAGTAACTAAGGCAGCAGACATAAGCGATCCCACAGCTTCTCTGACCGCCGGAGAGAATGATTCAGTGTAATCCATGCCACTTTTCTGGGCGAAGCTTTTAGGACCTGCTGGTTAATTTTTCACACGAAACGCTCACTTACAATCTAATAGCCTTGCATTGCCTGGTTTCTTCACTATACTTCCAAGTACCATTGTCCTCATGTGCCTTCAATTCTTCTTTAATTGACAAAGTGCATCTTCATATGTCTGGGGTACATCGGCTATATATAGATAGGACTTAGGTTTCATGCTCGGGTTTGGTCTGTTACTATTTCGAAGAGTGGTGATTGAGGTCTGTGGCATTTCAATTAGCTTCTTAGGTACATATTCCTCATCATCGTCATCACTCATTTCCACTGCAGTATGAATAGATAAGTCTGCACTACAATCATTACTTTCAGGCAGGCTATTTCCACTTACATGTTGTTGTTTTCCAGTGCCAGATAAGGTAACTGGTGTTGTATCTGTTTTGATAGAATTTTCTAGAAACACTACATCTCTGCTTCTAGTTACTGTTAAGCTATTGCATAGCTTCTATCGCGGGCCTTGAGCGCGGGGACCGAATCCAGAAATTCCGTAACGAAAAAACCTCACGCTCCCCACTCCGACGGGCACGGAGGTGTGGCTTGAAGGCCGTACATCGTCTAACGTCGTTTCAGTTCGTCAGTCTTCGGCACGGTATGTTTGTGTGCGTGCGACTACATCTTTTGAAAACAATTTATAGATATTCAAAAAGAGCATGCATATTGCAGGGCGCGAACTCAGTTCTACACACTTGCCATGTTACTGATAGTCGCGATGTGCTAAACTTGTGATTAATTTTCTCTCTGAAATAGGTCTTCTATAGAGATATGTCATAGACGTCATCGACGTTGTCATGGCTACCTTACAAACTTTTCATATAATTAATTATTAAGTACTTTTATTCAAATTAATTTAGTAGTGTTTTTATAAAATAGTTTTTTTTTTTAACGGAAAAGCTAAGATGAATGTCACGCTAATTTTTCATTGGACTTTTAAATTATTTATAGTGTTGTTTACTAAATAAAAGCGCGTGATTTTATAGAGTAAAAAGTGCTCACGCGGCCGTTTTTTCAACTGTTATTGGCGATATCCGCCATTATTGTGAAATATTTTTTTAAAGAATTTCTATAATTTGTTACACGTGTTATTGGCAAAATTGTGGTATCTATCCACAGGGACCAGATCAAGAGTTGAAGTTGAAGTTTTTATTAAATAAAATATTAAGTACAGAAAGATGTCGGTGAACAATGTTAATACGAGTACATTTAAGTGTACGAGTTTGTTATCTCCGAAACGAAACAACGAAAGTTTAATAAAAATATGCTCGTCGGCTTTTTCTGAGGAAGACATTGATGAGGCAAAAAAGTTATTGTTTGTTTCTACGAAGACAAGACAAAAACATGTATCGAGGCGTAAGAACAAAAAGCAGAAAGACCTAAAATATACGATTACGGCGTTTAAAATCACGGATCCCGAACAATCCCAGTTTTTGTGGCATATGACCTTCACAAAATGCCACCAGTTTGCTTTGACTACGTAGAACGTACGTGAAGAAGTTGATGAAGGATTTATTAATTCTACGGTCAGATGTTAACGCAATCAGAAGTGATTATGTTACTAAAGATCAGCTCGAAAATATTAAATTGATAACAAATAATTCGACACCGACGCCGTTCATCATCAACAACCTTTTTATCGTCCCACTGCTGGGCACAGATCTCTTCTTATACAGAGAAGGATTGAGCGTAATCACCACGCTTGCTCAATGCGGGTTGGCGATTTCAGACTTATAAAGTCCAGGTTTCCTCAAGATGTTTTCCTTCGCCTTCAGTCATTGGTGTCCAAGATATACTTAGAAAGTACATATAACTTTAGAAAAGTTACATTGGTACTTGCCTGACCTGGAATCGAACCCTTGAGAGGCTGGTGGCACTCATACTTGAGAGGCTGGTGTTTTAACCACTAGGCCACCACGACAAAACAGTGGGGTATATTGAAAAAGAACCTCGGAGTCTTTGAGTATATTTCGTGGTGCTCCCTGTGCGCCGTTTCCGAGTCAACGAAATACCAGTTGGTGGAGTCATAAGGATACTATAGCTGTCTTGCCTGCCCCTCAGTGCCCGGCCGGTCTTGCGATTGCACCGAAACAGCACAAAATGACAGAGATTATAAGTAATAGCATAGACAGACCTTACGGAGGAATTGCCCTATTGTAGAGGAAGTCCGTTTTCTCAAAGGTATCAGTGTTGTTGTGTAATAGTGATCGTTTAGTTCTCACACGGATCGTTCTATGTTAGTTTTCTCATTTTACATGCTTACTGACTCGAGTGAGTTCTTATTGGTCACCACGCTCAAAAAGTGTAACTTGAATTAATATCAAAGAAAAAGAAATACTGCATAAATAAAATAAATAAATAATTATAATTGCATAAATTGATACAAAATGCTATGCAATAGCTTTACCGCGGCAGTCCCCGAGTGCCACACGTCTTTTTTTTTTTTATTTTAGGATCAAATAGTTTGTACCTTTTGCTGTCTTCACAGTAACCAACAAAAATCATCTTTGATGACTTGGAGTTCCATTTCTTAAATTTTTCATTAGGTACACGCATCATAGCATCACAGCCAAATTTCTTCATGTGACTCAAGTCAGGTTTACAGCCACTCCACACTTCCTCTGGTGTTTTATAATTTAGTGCTCGCGTCGGTGAACGGTTGGTGATGTATAGTAAGGGCCCAAAAGTGGAGTACTTACCATTTTTGACACTTATTGCTAGAGCAATAAAGTTCAAAAGTGGTAATGCACTTTTGACTCTTACTGTATGTAGCAGTTCTAATTGCCTCAGCCCATAGGGATTTCTGCAAGTAATCCTTAATTAACATACATCTGATTTTTTCAATCAAAGTACTGTCATGCGTTCCGAGAGACCATTTTGTTGTGGGGTACTCGTATATGGTATAGAGGTTTGGTGTTTGCAGTAAAGTTTTTATTTGTGTACTCAGTTCCATTATCAGTTCGGAGTGTTTTGATTTTGGTATATAGTTTATTTCCAACATAGAATTTATATTCCTTAAATTTATCCAGACATTCTGACTTTATTTTGATAGTAAAGACACACACTTTTCTAGAGAAATCAATAAAAGTGAAAAAATATTTCCGAGAGACTTCACTTCCATAGGTCCACATACATCTGAGTGAATAATTTCTAGCAGTTGATTTGCTCTGGAACCTTCACTTGGAAATGTTGACCTTGAATGGTTTCCTATGCACGGTATGCAGGTCAGGTCGCTGCTCTAAGATATTTTTACACCCACAGTGTGGTCTTTCATCTTCTTCATGTCATTGTAGTTCAGATGAGCTAGTCGCTGATGCCATAATTAAAAATCATCATTAGTGGTTAACAAAAATGCTTGGACGGAGACAACATTTAGCTTGTACATATTATTAACAAATGTTGCCATTACTACTTCAACAATTTCTTTATTATACAGATAACAACCTTTACTGTCAAACGTTAAATTGCATCTATTATTGACAATGTTACTGACTGAGAGAAGATTAGTTGATAATTCAGGTTCATGAAGGACATCTGTTACCTGTATTCTGTTTGTAGATCCATTTTCACTCTTGACATGAATTTTCATCTTGCCACAGGACTCGACTCGCAGCTCTGTTGTTGGCTACTCAGATGGGTTTGATCGGTGGTGGAATTTCATCATAAATCCAAGCCTTATTAATTGTGATATGCATTGCCGTACCTGAATCCACATACTAAACAGAATCACAGTTGTTTGTGGCTGAAAAACGGCTACAAAGGACACATCACCATATTTGTTATATGTGTGTTCATATTTGTTACATGAATAGCTCCATGGCCCTTTAGATTGTTTATTCTGTTTGAAAGATTGCTTATTATACTTGCTTTTGTTTACGAAAAATACACTTGGATCACGATTTTTGACTTTTTGTAACCGTTTACTTTTGATAGAATCTGCTGTTATAGCGACACCGGAGCTATCTATAGCCATAATCATAGGTTTGTATTCATCTGGAAGTCCACCAAGTAATAACGTGCCTAGCCACTCGTCTACCTTGAACCCAATGTTCCGAAGCTTGTGCGCTGTTGTCATAATCTTGTTTACGTATTCCTAGAGACTTCGACAGTTTTCAAGTGTTGCTGTTATGAGGTCTCGTAGTAATCCAACTCGACCTTTTAGGCCCGAGTCATCAAAGGCTTTGTAAAGCTTTTCCCATACTTCCTTGGCACTGTTGGCTGCCTGAACGTGGACGTAGTTGATGGGATCCGCTAAAAGTATTATGACTTTGCCTTGACGTCTTTCCTTGATCCACCTTATCGGTTCCTGATACGCATTCCCACAACTCTTTATGCTCTAAATAGGTCTTCACTGCAAATTTCCAGCATAAAAAATTACCTCTGTCAGTCAATCTTTCTATTAGTGTCATGTTATTGTTTGATCCCATTATTTTCTTGAAAAATAGACGTGCCGCCGGTCTTCTGCCGGTATGCAAAGTGAGGTTATATGCAATTCCAGGACTATTTATTCTCTGAATCCTTTTAATCTTTCAATAATTCGGCATGCTGGGCCCATATCCTGATAAATTAAATGAGGATTTAATAGATGTTTCACTGTTTTATTATAATCTTGACGGTTTACAATACGTATTGCACACGAGTGTCATAGAACCAGAGAGCACCGAATCATAGAGTAGTAATAATAGAAAAGTTACTGTGTAGACCTCTATGATGCACTTAAGAAGGCGCTAAATTTAAAATATGTAACAACCTGTACCAACTTTTCTTTTCTATTCTCAGGAATGGGAAATCCTCATGGACGCCCAAACTGCCTCACTAGTGAGCCACTCTGGGCAGGACCGGACTCTTTCCGGCTAAAACCACAGCTCGACTCGATTCTCTCCGATGTTGTGGTCGGAGGTTTGTTTCATCCTATTTCCTCTGATATTCTTTATTTTTCTTTATCTTTTGCCGATATTTGGCGGTATCTTCAATTTCATTCCTTTGGTTTGAGTAAGTTTGACAATTGGAGATCTTATTCCTGGGTCATCTATTTTGTTTTTCTTAATCTATTATGACTACTTAACAGTCTTACTCATTAATGTTTATATATATTTTTTGCATTATTTTTACATGTTTATTTATTATCTTTTCTTTCCTTTGTTTTTTTTTATTTAATTTAAATTTTTTTCTAAATTTATCCATTAACACTCAATACAATATATATTACTATATTTACGGTGTTAATTTTCTTAGTCTACGTTTAATTTCTATCTATAACAGTTCTTATGTACTTATAAAAAAAATATTAAATTGCTTTGGATGTCTCTTCTCAACATTATCGAATATATATTACTCTTACATAATTTAATGTCTATTTCATTTTTCAAATTAATTCTAGGCTAGGAAGACTTGTTCATTATGACTAATGGCGGCCTCTCGCAGATATCAGCAGTGAAGCCAACCGGACCTGGCGCCTTCTTCGGGTTAAAACTCCTTGATATGTATCTGAGTTCGGCAAGGGTGAATGACGAATTCATTTTGTCGTCAGTTGAGCCTTCCTCTGAACATGCCGCTGCTTCCCTTACCTGTAATGACTGGACACGTTTTATTTTTGTTCGGTCTTAGTAGACGCTGTTAGTAGCATTACGCTTGTGACCGAATTGAAGCCTAGTATAGCAGAAGATTTTGAAAAAAATACGAGTTAAAATGTCCCAAGTGGTGATAATCTGCTAGTAGAATCACTGTCAGAAAAAAAAACAATTGCTAACAAACACATTCCGGCTTAAACTTGCCTTCGTTTTTGGGAACACCGCTTGGGTCGGCCTTGAAACAATTTTGGCGACCCTCTCTTCTAAATGGTTGCTTATTTGTTTTACAAATGATTATTATGCAATTGTCTCAACCCAAAACATCCAAGCGGCTCTAAGTAAAAAGGTAAACGCCATAAAATCTTCATATCATCAGCAAAGAAATACGAAATCCTAGCCCAAAGTCCTACAATAAATATGAGAAGAATATAAGAACATCTATTACTGTAATAGCTAGCTCTAACGTTTAGGAAGGGTGTATAGAAACCGATGAAAAAATCCACGATCTCAAGTCGGTTAAGACACAAATGGCCATTTTGCCATTCATCATCCTAACGTCACTCAATTTTGTTAGTATTATAATTTGTTATAAAAAAATGATATATTATATACAATAATATATTATAAACAATAATATATTGTATACAACAATATAATAATATATTATAAACCAATAAGAAAGTCCGCGAACAATGTAGTGAATCCAATGCGTTCTCTACACTTTAGTGATTGTCATTTTGTCCTTAGCCCTGATTGGCCGAGAGCAGGGCGCCATGTTTATAAATTTATAGTGAGGTGACCATGTGGTTATTTAAAATTATCCATAGAATTCAGAAATATACGAGTATGATAAATATTCTTCTTCTTCCTCCTGTGCCTCTTCAATCCTGAAGGTTGGCCGTCAGCTTCTTGTACTCGGTCTTGTCAACATTGGGGGGTAAGGGGAGAACGGCAATAACATCTAGTCCGGCCCTACTGTCAACCTCACCTGCACGCACCAGATGGCGGCGGCGTAGCGTACACCGCGCCGTGGTGCTCCCTGCTAGACAACAGACGAGGCTCTGGCGACCGAGCAATGGCGGTATAACCATACACCCGGCCAGGAAACTGGTTGGTAGGGGCTGCAGCGGCCCTGAGGTATAAATTACCTCTAAAACGTCTGGTGCAGAAGGCAACGGGAAACCACTGCACTATATTCCCTAGAAGTTAGCTTTAATGGAAAAGTCACATATAGCCATGGCGCCGAGTGCCCGGCGTCTCTTAAATGGGACAGGGGTGCTAAGAATCCCCGGGCGGAAAACACTCGGAATAGAAACCTGGAATGTGAGAAGTCTTAAACAAGATGGAAAGCTCCCAAATTTTTTGCAGGAAATGAGGCGACTGCGGGTGGACATTCTTGGTGTCAGCGATACAAAATGGCCAGGTCAGGGCAAGCCTTCACATCGGACGACAATGTCCTCTACTACTCAGGAAGCGACCAGCCAACAGAACGTTATGGTGTGGGAATTCTTCTCGCACGAGAAATGTCCAAATGTGTTAGCAACTTTGTTCCCTTGTCCAACAGAGCCATGCTAATCCGACTAGAGGCTAAACCATATAACATCAACATTGTACAACTGTATGCACGCCCACCGCAGATAAACCTGTAACAGAAATGGAGGACCTGTACAAAGATGTTGACGCACTATTGAAAGCCACAAAAAAACATGATAAATATATTTTAGTTATTTCCACAGCATTATGTCCTACGGTATTCTACTGTGGGGGAAAGTCGCTGACATACAAAATATATTTGTACTCCAAAAACGAGCTGTCCGAGCAATTTACCAGCTCGGTGTCAGATTTTCACTGAGAAACTTCTTTAAAGATACTGGTATTCTAACGGTTGCTTCGCAATTAATCTTAGTCAGCATCTTATATGTTAGGCAAAATATTCATGTGTACACCAAAAACTGTGATATTCGTAATATTAACACCAGAAATATGGACAAACCGCGAGCCCCTTTTCACCGACTTTAAAAGGTTCATAACTCTTTTGTTGGGCTTGGTATAGCTTTTTATAACAAGATACCCTCTGCTTTGCTAGACTTGCCTTACAATGCATTTAAAGCACAAATCAAATCCAAGCTTTGTTCAAAGGCATATTATTCCGTGAATGATTAGAATAGCTGGTCGCTCTGATTAACTCAGGACAATGTTTGTGTTCTTTCTCCGGAATTAGCTTACTGACACGTTATATCAGTTCATATAATTCACTTTTTTTTTCAATACATAAATATGTAAGCTGCCACGCCCTTTATGCCTGGGGCTTTTATTGAAGTAATAAGTTTTTAGTTATTTACATTTTCATTTAAATATATATATTGTTTTGCTTTGCTGGTATTTTGGCGTGGTAGCTGGCATATTGTCAATAATTTCATTGTTGTTATATTTTCTTGTGTTCATCACTATACGTAGTAGGTATTGTATAAAGTCATGTGTTTTTTTTAAATGAACAGACAGCTGTGCTGCTGGGGAGTTTCTTCTGCCACTTCTTCTTCCCAGCGAAAGCACTAGGAAGTGTCGATGGGTGGGCGTTTTGGGGGACTGTCTTATGTAATATTGAATTTCAAAAAGTGCTGATTCTCAGCCTAATTTGAATAAATGACTTTTGAATTTGATTTTGATATTGTTTGAATCATTTTATATTCAATTAATAATATTTTATTTTTAGTTAGATATATTTAAATAATATATGTTCGCGCTCGTTTTATCGGTCGAGTCCGATTGTTAGTTAGTCGAGTTGATAGATGCACGACCGGTACGGGCTAGCGTAATTATTATAATCTGTGGTGATCGGTGCCGCGCTATGACACACAACGTTTTGAGGCCTCGCCGCGAATGGTCCGTTGCTTGGAATCTTGACGGAATAATCCTCGCACGCGTGACGTGTTTCGGACGAGTGATTTCCGGGAAGTAAATACCACCGGCCGCGGTTTGGATAGTTTGTCGCGATTGTTGCCCGTGTTTTGAAGTATTTACTTGAATTATAAAACGTAACAGTGCAGTCTGTAAATTGAGTGGAATTTGAATCGGAAACGTGGTTTCGTTGAACGATTGATTGTCGGGCGTGATTGACGCTGCTAGATAACGGTTTCATACGCTGGTGAGCTTTGGTGCCCTATTAAGGGAACTTGGTGTGTCGACTGGTATGGGACAGTCAGTGTATTTGAAGACTTCGGACGTCATTGTAAAGTCGACGCGCGCGTCGACTCGCCGGGACTTCACTCCACGAGGGAACACACTGGGTCCTTTTTTTTTTTTTTTTTTTTTTGCCGGGGTGGAAATCCTCATAGGATGCCCGCCGCCCTGGGGTGGGCGACGGGGTATGTCAGACTTTTACTGACTAAAACCACCCTGGTGTGTCTTCTATCACGAGCGCGCGTGGGGCCGCGGGAGTCTAAATTCTTCCACGGCCCCACACCCTCGTGCTGGCCCGGTCTGTCCGGGCCTCGTCTCCTGCACGGGGTAGTGGGGTGTTAAACTACCCCGTGCATCGCCTCAAAGGCGCGCGCCGACACTCGCGCGCGCCTCCGCCTCGGGGTCCATCAATGGGGGGCGGGACTTCCCCATGTCCCTCGCCCCTGGACCCATTCATGGGGGGCGGAAGAGGGCATTATCCGCCCTTCCTCGGCGCCCGGTGCGTCTTCTGCGGCCCGGGAAGGGAGTTGATATCTCCCTTTCCCGTTCCGCAGCTTCCTTCTGCGACATCACGTCCTCGCAGAAGGACACCACCGCGTCCCACGACTCTGAGCTGCCGACCATCCTCCGCACTACTGCCGGCAGCGTCAGGTCGCCTCCTACTTCATTTGTGAGGACACGGCGCTGCTCCTCCCAAGCTACACACTCGGAGAGCGTGTGCTGCGCCGTGTCCTCCCCGCATTGGACGCAGTGGTGGCACCGAGCGTCTGGCTCCCTGCCTAAGCGACGCAGGTACTTGCCGAAGCAGCCATGCCCCGACAGTACCTGCGTCACCCTGAACGACAGGGAGCCGTGCCTCCTCCCGAGCCAGTCGTCGAGTACTGGCCGGATCGCCTCGACGGTAGCGAGGCCGGCGGTAGGGCGCATAAGCCTCTGCCGCCAGTCCGCCACCAGGACCTGACGGAGCTCCTCTCGGCGCAGCTCGATCTGCCGCTGCACCGGACTGGAGCCCCGTGTCCGCTCTTCCTCGCGCCATCGATACAATGACGCGAGTACTTTCGCCTCTAGGTCCCAGGGCGGGGATCCGGCCAGGACGCAAGCCGCCTCGTAGGAGATCGTGCGATACCCGCGGACGACCCTGACGGCCATCGCCCTCTGCGGCTTGCGCAGAATGGCGAGTGTTCCGGCCGTCAGGTCCATCGCCCACACAGGGGCCCCATACAGGGCCATGGACCGCACGATTCCCACGTACAACCGCCTACAGGCGGCGCTCGGGCCCCCCATGTTGGGAAGCAACGTTGATAGTGCGCCCGCTGCACCCATCAGCTTGGGCGCCAGCCGCCGGAAGTGGGGTCCGAAATCCCACCGGCTGTCGAGCACCAATCCCAGGTACTTCATGGTGAACTCGACAGCTATCCGGGCCCCACTGACCACGATATGTGATCCCGGCGCCGGCGCACGCCGGGGGCCATGGAAAACCATGGCCTCCGACTTGTCAAGGGCCACCTCCAGGCCCAGGCGCCGGATGCGGTTCACCACCTGTGACACCGCAGCCGTGGCTATCAACGTCGCTTCCCTGTACGAGCTCCCCCGGGCAGTGACAAGCGTGTCGTCCGCATAACACGTCAAGTCGGCGCCCGACGGGAGCTCGCCTCTCAGCACCCAGTCGTAGCCGATGTTCCACAAGAGCGGTCCCAAGACCGATCCCTGTGGAACACCGCACGACATTTGGTGCCGACCGGCACCGTCACGTCCCCGATAGATGACGCTTCTGTCCTCCAGATAAGCCCCTACTATGCGGCGGAGATAGGTAGGCACCTGATGGTATTTCAGGGCCTCCCTAATACAGCTCCAGGGTAGGGTGTTGAAGGCGTTGGAAATGTCTAAAGACACCGCCAACACCACCCCACCCCGGGACACCGTATCCTCCGCCAGGGCTCTCACGCGCATGATGGCGTCTATGGTGGAGCGCCCCCGACGAAAACCGAACTGTTTGTCGTCCAGGTTCGGCCCCTCTCCGCACAAGTGGCCGACGAGGCGATCTGCGATTATGCGCTCCAAAAGTTTGCCCGCCTCGTCGAGCAGCACTATGGGCCGATACGCGGACGGCGAGTCCGCGGGGCGCCCCTCCTTAACACACTGGGTCCTAAGGTAAGTGCCTTAGATTTGTTGTGGAGTGGTAAGAGATTGATTTACTTGTGGTATAAGCCGACCTTGTTTGTAACAAATTGATAATCTTGCATTAGCTGCAGTTGCATACATTATCAGTGTACGTGTTTGGATTGATTTAGTATTAAATATCCAGACCATAGACCACGCTTATGTGGGCCTAGCACAAACACGCAGAGTAAACGTCACATAATTCGTAACCTAAGATTGGTTTTCTCTTTTCCACATAAAACCACTAACTTGCCTTTGTAAACATCTTTACGGACACTTTAGTATATCTCAGAGATGTTAAACAACACGGTTTTTGGGATCTGCAATTTCCATTGCAAAGTGATATTTAGTATCTTTGACGTCATAACTACATGTTAAGTAAAAATTCTTTAGTGACGCTGAGCACTTTCGTTGGATAGGGGAAAATCACTGAATTCGCGTGAGAGTGACCGACTCGACACCGTGATCGCTAAAGTGAGATATACATATGTATACTGTGTATGTATAGGGTATGGTGTAGATTGCGTCACCGCTAAAACATTTTTGTTTAAGATTTCAGTTTCCACCTGTCGTGGGACTGTTGGTCCTGACTGTTGGGTTGGTTGGTGGTAAATCAAAATTATTCTTTCGATTGTTTGACAGTTTAACCATACAGGATTCGTCATTAATATGTGAATTTTCTTACGATAATAAGAAAATCTGTCAATTATAAAAACAACTCTTAAACAAAAAGAAGAAAAAAGACAAATAATATAAGTTCTTGCAATTCACGAACGCGCGTGGCTCTAAGTTGTGTTCAAGTCGTATCTGTATACGTGTAAATGTGTGCGTGAGCGTAGACGCGCTACGGTTAGCATACAAATAATCAATGTTAAAATTATTTTTTCTTTGAAACCAACAATGATAATAAAACAAATATATTAATAGTAAGTTTTATTAAAATTAATTATTATTCATCGTCAGAAGTGTCACTATCTTCAAACTCTTTAGTGTCGCTATCAGTTGATTCTACATTAATCGTTAACTCGAAGTCCAAATCGAAATATTTTCTATATTCTTCTTCAAGTTTTTCGACATGCTTGCAAGTTTTACGCCAGGTATCATTGTCGATATCGTTCATACACTCATTTATTAAATTTTGTAAAACAGTCATATTTTGCCCGATATTTTTAGTTGCAATTTTATTTTTTAAAATTCCCCAGATATTTTCGATACAGTTCAACTCAGGGTGATAGGGCGGCAAACGTAATATTTCAAAATTCTTGCTTTTAACAAATAAAATCGACGAAATACGTCGATTTTGAATGTTATGAAACGATGTTTATTATTTTTTATTAAATCATAGAGTTCGATTTTTTTTTAATCGTTTGTCACATAAAATTCCGTTATCAGTTAGCCATTTTATCATATCGCTCTTCCTTGAACTGGACGTAGGAATTTTACTGCTGCGGGCGTTATGATAGGACGCGTTATCCATCACAATAACTGCCCTTTCTGGCAAATTTGGCATAAGCTTCTCTTCTAGCCACTTCTTATAATTTTCAAAGCTCATATTTGAGTGATAATCTCCAGTTGTGGAGGATGCTTTATATACCAATGAGGCATTTGGAATGAATCCATCTTTAGTACCTGCGTGCACTATAATAAACGGGCTCCCAGTACCTAATTCATAAATGGAGTATCTTTATCCTTTATGCCCCATGTATTTTGTCGAACGTGTGACGTTAAAACATATGTTTCGTCAGTATAAACAATAGGACGCCCTTCTGCACGGCACTGAGAAATCTTTTTCAAATATTTTAAACGCCATAGTTGTAAATCATGCCTTTCTTGTAATACTCGTCGGTTACTGCTAATCTTTCGCCATTTATAACCAATTTTTATGAGCAATGAACGTAAAGTGCTTAGACACCCGTCAAAGTCTATCTTTTCTCTGAGAACTGACCGAATTTTGTTTAAAGTTGGAATTTCCTTGTGTTCGATGTGATAATTTTGAATTGCACTTCGAATCAAATTAGTGTCGAAATTATCAAAATCAAATTTGCTACTTCTTTTACGACGTTTTTTCATTGGTGATAGAAACTTGGCAGATGTAGAGGGCATCTCTTTTTCTTCTTTCAAAATAGAAGTTACAGTACGTTCACTGACCCCTGTTGCTTCGGCGGTTCGTTTTCTTACGTTAGCCAAAGGACTCAAATCACAATTATCATTATTATTCGCCTTCATGAAATTATATTCTTCTTGAAGAAAATGAAAAACTCGGGCGATAATTGCACGACCCTACAAATAATAAAGATAATACAATGTTCATGATCGTTGATCCATACAAAAAGTTTAATATTAAATTAACGCTATAAATGCATATTTAAATAACTCACCTCACTACGAATAATTTTTCGCTTTGTATTGGTATTTGACATGCTGACGGTACTTCGTGGCGGATAGCGACGTGAAAACAATAAGCACAAGTGACCTGAGCGGGCGACCGCTCGCTACTGAACGCTCCGTCAGGCACACACACTAACGCATTGTGCATGTACACAACATACCACAAGCAAGAGTCACGCGCGCTCGTTAATTGCAAGAACTATACAAAATATCAATTTATAATCACCCTAATCTACGCGCAGAATTTATCAATGAATGAAGTGACATTCAACCTATTAATCCAGCCTATGATATTAATTAAAGAATTTAATGAAAATAAAAGTGATTTCTATTTTTCTACATCGTTCATCTTTAAACTCTGATTTTGTGGAGTCGGTAAAAATAGCCATCGGTTATAATACAATCAGCCTAATATTGATTAGCTGTAGACCTAACGGAGTAAGACCTTTTCTCACAGAATGAAGGAACAAGGATTGATTAGCTCGATTATTCACTATTGCAGAACTCGTATTACAGAGCTTCACTCAAGACTCAAGTGTTACTTAAAACTAGTTTCTACCAATCAAATGGCTTTAACTAGTTCAAAGTAATGCTTGAGTCTTGAGCGGGCTTCTAGTTTCCACGTGTTTTGTTTATGCTATGAATGTTTTATCGTAATTCAGTTTGATTTTCAATTTTTATGAAACATTCTATTCATTAGGATTTCATCTCGAAGAAATCGCATACCCTAGAGGTAAAAATTCGAAGACATATGACATCTACCAACCCGCGCTGGCCCCGCGGTAGATTACGGCCCACTGCCTTTTATCCGAAGAAGGCCTATGAGCCAGGAGTGGCAATATTATAGGAGTTTTATTATATATGATGAGAGCAGCGGTGCCTATTGGTAGCGGCAGCGAATTACAAGTTGCAGGTCGTAGGTTCGAAGACCCTCAGGCGCTTTCATCATCGTCATGAACCTTTTTACTGTCCCACTGCTGGGCACAGGTCTCCTCTCCTACAGAGAAGGATTGTGCCTAATCACCACGCTTGCTCAATGCGGGTTGGCAATTTCAGACTTAAAGTCTTACTTTTTTTTTTTTTATACGGAAAATCACACAGATTGAGCTAGCCCCAAAGTAAGTTCGAGACTTGTGTTATGGGATACTAACTCAACGATACTATATTTGTAATAGATACATATATAGATAAACATCCAAGACCCAGGCCAATCAGGAAAAGATCGTTTTCCATCATGACCAGACCGGGGATCGAACCCGGGGCCTCCACGTCGCAGGCAGGCGTGTTGACCGCTACGCCACGGAGACTGACGCTGACTTTGTATAAAATATTTTATCAGCACCGTTTTCAAAATGCGACGGAAAACACTGTGAGGAAACCGGAATATCCTAGAGCCAAAATTTTGAAGACGTGACATCTGCCAACCAACTCGCACTGGGCTCACGTGGCAAATTACGAGCGAATCGCTCTCTCCGAAAAAACGCCGCGGAGTCCCAGGAGTGGGCACATTATATTCTGATTATGTATCTTATGTATATGTTCAATTTTTTGCCTTGACTTCCTTGCTTTATCCCTTTTTTAGGGTTGGCGTAGCATTTCTTTTCTTATTTCTCTATTAGTAGTCACACTGCAACAATTTCTAAATAAAATTATTATTTGTGGAAAAATTTAACATGGTGTAAAAATATTTGGAATCGATTCAGTTGCTTTTTTTTTATAATTATAAACTAGCGCTTGACCGCAATCTCGCCTGATGGTAAGCAGTGATGTGATCGTCGATGGTAAAGCGCGCTAGTTTATTAAGAGCCTATTCACTCAGAAAAACTGAGCGAATAGGAAGGAAGACGGCAGTTGAGCGAGGTGATGCAATGTTAAACCCAACAACACGACCAACGATGCTGCGCCAAAGGGAGATTGATCTGAAGACCCTCCATGACCAAACTCCCAACACAACAACATTAGGCACATCGTACCCGGCACACATCGCAACACAACTGCTCAGACCCGTCCTCCGTAAGGCTTCACCAGACATCATGCTGGAACACGACAAATCGCTTGGCGGCAAGGCTTTGTCTGGTGGGTGATAACTTCTGCCGGCGACCGGTGTTATGGCCTACCACCGAGAACAAAGGTTGTTACAAAACTTTGTACAAAACTATACTTTTTATTTATGATATTAAGTATGAAAACTTCGAGTTTTTTCTTTCTTTCTTCTTCTCTCAGCCTATAGATGTCCACTGCTGGACAAAGGCCTCGCCCAAGGCTTTCATTCCATTCATAATCCCTACGCTTAGTATAATCTTTCATCATCATCAACCTTTTTGTCGTTCCACTGTTGGGTACTCAATCCTTCTCTGTATGAGAGGAGACCTGTCCTCTCATACAGAGAAGGATTGAGTCGATCTTTACTAATATGCATTATAAATGTGATAGTGAGTTATATAAATATAAATAGGAAAAAAACACACCTACCGCCTGCGCTATTGTGGAAAACCTAACTTTACCAGCATCCGAACCCCGGCTTAGCAAGCGAGCACGACAAAAGAGTTTCGTTTATTTATATCACTTTACTTAATAAATATTAAAAGGTTTACCGCTTCAGTAAGTAGTTCGGTGTAGTAACATAAATCTAAAATAGCCAACATGGTCAAGGCAATCCCATTGTAGTCATCATGTCGTCCAGACCGCGCGCGAACTGGAACATTAGAAGGAAATACTGAAGGCTTACTAAATTAACTAAGGAAAAAGTACTAACAAAAATAAAAGTGAAAGTAATTGCCAAATGTTTATTTACAGTCCTTTCATTTATTTTACCTAATGCAGCAATAATCAAATAGCAACCAACACCCTAATTGATTGCGTGAAATACCATTACTATCAATTTGAAGCATATTGCGAATTCATTGCTAAACAACATGTAAATTACATAATTAACGCACTTCCTGAAAATAGTTTGTTCGGAATCGTTTACTGAATCGGTTTATATCATTTTTAATATAGGTAATTTTGTATTGCAACAATAATCAAAACTATAGATATTATTGTCATATTAACACTGTTGTTTGTACAGACTTTTAAAATCGCAGTTTTACTTGTATTCATACAAATTCAATCATTCAATACAAAATAAAGAAAAAATCCTGATTCTAATAACGTTAAGGTCTTAGTTCTTCAAGAAATGGTATAACTAATTTAATAAAAAATAATTCATATACATGTATTATCCGAGGGTATAGGCGCTGATAGCTGAAATACAGGCCTTGCCTATTCGGTTACAGATGCTTAACTGTTTTGTGGTTAAAACTAGCCTATTTGTTTGTAAAATATGTTTGTATCCTTTTTATTTATTTATTTAAAGCACAGCCATATCACATACATTAAACTTGTGCTACAGTAATCTTAATAACTAAAGGACTAATGTACATTGATTTATATATTTTGCTGCCTCGAAAAATACATTACGCTACACTAAGACTAATACAAACAAGACAGACTACAGTGAATCAGACAGTGCAAATATTTAGAACAAAGTTAAAAACATATAAAATACAAAAATTTAAATTAAAGATAATAATGTATAAAACAAACGATATTGAAGAAAAAATAAATTAAAACTAAGTTGGCAAGAATAGTGTGATTTTTTTTTTAATACTGCTAGCTTGTCGCTGAATGAATCAAGGTCTGGTGTGTTTATTAGAGCATTATTGTATCCGTTACTCATTCGTATAACTGGGGATTGTAAACTGAGATTAGTTTTTACAAAAGGTGTATCAAATACCTTTATATTTTTTTGCCCTAGGGTAAATTCTTGGAACTGATATAGAGAAAATTTGCAAAAGGTAACTACATTGTATTATTCCATTAAATAATTTATGAAGGAAGCATAGCAAATAAATAAATATTAATATTATATGTTAAATTAAAAATTCAGTGAATGTATTATGATTATAACATAATATTCTAATTGGGGTGTTTGAGGGTATGCGTTGAGCAGACACAAATTTGCACATTTGCAATATGCAATGATTACATTATGTCTGCTGTGATGATGATGGCGATGATGTCTGTAGGCCTAGTATGAGTTTTCAATACGAAACTCGATCGTCAATATCGAGCGCGTTTGGCGCTCTCATTGGCTGAGAGTTCTTACGACCTTGAAGCGGGCCAATCGCTGAGTCAAACGCGCTCGATATCGACGAATGAGTTTCGTAATGAATACTCATACTAGGCCTACTGATTTGATGTATCTGCTCAACAACTTAGATAACGCAATGAATATTATTCTTCTTCTTTTTCAGCCTCGCCTTTTCCCGTCATACGGGGTACGTTTTCCTGGTGATGAAGCGCTACTTATTGTACCGGTGTGCGTCGTCATCTGAAAGCCCCAACTGTTCATATTTTCGCGTACTTTCGTCATCTATGAGGTTGGGGGCCTTCCCCTCCCTCTTGTCATTGTAGCCATGGAAAGGCACTTTATCACGACATGGTCGTCTGGCCTTTGCTGTGTATGTCCGTACCATCTCAGCGTAGACTCCGTGATTTTTCTCCACATGGTGCTACCTTAACTCAATGAATGTTTTTGAATGGTCAAATTGAAGCCCATTGCTACTGATATTGTGTTACGCAATTACCTTGTATACTGTAACAAGGGTACATTGATTTTGGCTAACTTATCAATGGCAACCACTTATTGGAGTGACAACAAAGACCGCTGCAATTTTGACACTGATCTAAAAGCAGAGGTGAAATTAGTATGAAGGGATAATCTGATGAGGTCCATATTTACGAAGTAAAGGCTATATGTAATTATATAGCCTTTACTTCGTAAATAGGGATGTATCCAAGGAATGAAAATCAAACAAATAATTAGTCGATCTTATAGATAATAAATAAATTAAGACTCGTATTTTTTATTTTGTCGAAATTACCAAAAACTACCTACTGATATATAGCGTAATAAAGTTACGGAGTGGGGGCTAATTACGTCACGCCGTGGTATATTTTGTACCACGGCGTGACGTCATGCGACATTTCAAATCAATATATCTTCCTAAGCATTTGAATGAAAGAAAAAATAAAAAAATACGTGTTCAATATTTTTTATAAATCTATCTGATGGACATTAAATTATTTTTTAGGATACAACTCAATTGACGGCATGAAACTGTATATATTATTTTGGATTTTCATTATGATTAAAAATCATATTTATTTTGTGGAAAGTTATTTGCAAAGTAAAGCATGTTTAGCCATTGAACTTGTACATATATTAAATAGCAGTAACGGATAGTCAGAAGCCCAAAAGTCTGACAAGTAATCTTACCAAGGGGTCTTACCTGTATTACCCAGTTACCAGTAACTGGTGGTCTGGAAGGTCAACATAGTTAGAAAAAGGCCAGACAGTCTGATGAACTGATTAATATTTCTCAGTTAGTTTACTGAAGAATTAAAGTAATCATTTAGTCGTGATACTGCTGCAATTTTCTGTACAGCTTTATAATTATTGTACTGTGAAGAAACCAACTTTTGTGGAGTTTGTTCAACATTTTATTTGAACTCAATTGTTTGTGGATATTCTTTCACTGTTTTGAGAAAGAAAGCTGAGCGTGGAGCACAAATTAAATGCGATGTACTACACAGAGCAAAGAGCTTTTTAATAAAGTGCAGATTCTAAGAACGGCTCTATTTTTTTTCAGACTTTCATCGTGAATTGGGTAACCGATTTAACTTTTCTGTAATTCAAGCGGCTCTTTTTAATAAAATTACTGTGGTATCTCAATTTACATACAAACGATAAAATTACGCTGTTGACCTCTGCGGGATGCAAATTTTTCGGAATGTTCATAATGCGAATAAGAAATATCAAATATCGAGTCCAATGAAAGTGATCCACCAGCCTAATTGCGTAACAACCTATTCCATTTTGAATCATATTGCTAGCCCATTGTTCCATGTGTTCGAAATATGTGTCTGCTCAATAAGGTAAATAATGCAAAGAATATTGTAGTACTGTCAAAATTAAACCCATTATTTCTGATAATGTGTTACGCACTTACCCTGTTGATTCTCATAGCTAATTGTCTATTACCTTATTATGTATGAGTTTAGTCCAGATTTCGTCATTTATTATCCTCGTACATTGAAAATGCACCTACCTACATCCTACATCATACATTTTTTGTCAGTCTCTCTGCAGGGTTATTGCGTGGCAATTAGTTTTATGTTGACAGTGCAATAAAGTACTTGGCGCTTTTTACATTGTTGAGCTGACAAATTTTAAAGCAATTGTTTAGCAATGTAAACTATCACGTCGGGGTCACCAGTTTATAGATATGAGGAACAGGGTGTAAAATTCAAAATCAAAAATCAAAATCAAAGCATTTATTTCAAATAAACCAGTTACAGGCACTTTTGAATTGTCAGAAGGTCGGTCAGTCAGTAAGATGAAGCTAGTCGCCCATTCCAAAGAGTAGGTACCTATGGAGAAGAACGGGCAAGAAACTCCATGGACACTCTTTTAAATTATCAAGCTGTTGATACAAATATTTGATTACATCATTCATTTTGAAATCAATCGTGTGAGAACGATGCAGAAATATATTGTACGCTGAGAGCGTCCATTATGGAAAAAAAAAAAAGACGTGTGGCACTCGGGGACTGCCGCGGTAAAGCTATTGCATAGCATTTTGTATCAATTTATGCAATTATAATTATTATAATTATTAATTATAATTATTGGATTTTCGGCAATTGCCACCAGTAAGATCGACACCAATTTACAAGACAATCAGAACGAGCATGATTGGACCGCATTTAAATTTATTTTAAAGTTGGAATTACTTCGCGGGAA
Source organism: Sesamia inferens (assembly GCA_037179545.1). NCBI lineage: Eukaryota > Metazoa > Arthropoda > Insecta > Lepidoptera > Noctuidae > Sesamia > Sesamia inferens. Next base: position 6,360,974 of record CM073929.1, on the reverse strand, counting down.
AAAAAGATTATTTCAAAATTCATTTGTATTGGTATTTAAAATAATTTTGCCAATAACACGTGTAACAAATTATAGAAATTCTTTAAAAAAATATTTCACAATCATGGCGGATATCGCCAATCACAGTTGAAAAAACGGCCGCGTGAGCACTTTTTACTCTATAAAATCACGCGCTTTTATTTAGTGAACGACACTATAAATGATTTAAAAGTCCAATGAAAAATTAGCGTGACATTCATCTTAGCTTTTCCGTTAAAAAAAAAGCTATTTTATAAAAACACTACTAAATTAATTTGAATAAAAGTACTTAATAATTAATTATATGAAAAGTTTTTAAGGTAGCCATGACAACGTCGATGACGTCTATGACATATCTCTATAGAAGACCTATTTCAGAGAGAAAATTAATCGCAAGTTTAGCACATCGCGACTATCAGTAACATGGCAAGTGTGTAGAACTGAGTTCGCGCCCTGCAATATGCATGCTCTTTTTGAAAATCTATAAATTGTTTTCAAAAGATGTGGTCGCACGCACACAAACATACCGTGCCGAAGACTGCCGAACTGAAACGACGTTAGGCGATGTACGGCCTTCAAGCCACACCTGCGTGCCCGTCGTAGTAGGGAGCGTGAGGTTTTTTCGTTACGGAATTTCTGGATTCGGTCCCCGCGCTCAAGGCCCGCGATAGAAGCTATGCAATAGCTTAAAAACAACAATTCAGAAATTAAAATACGCCGTAGCAGCTAAGAGATGACCAGTCCCCTCTGACGGCGTCCGTTCACGAACATGACGTATGGATCAGCATCATTCAGCTCAACCATATTGAAGGGAACCTAATGATCCAACACACACGCCACCACCAGCGAGACATTTGAGTGAGCATGACATACTCTCAACAGCCATAGCACTATCAAGTCAATAAAAGACTAACCCAACAAATAGATGCTTTACAGCAAGTAGATCGTGCTCACACGTGTGCAATTAACTCATCCACCATAGAATATGGAGGATCTTTCCACCGGTTCGAGTTGTATGTATGCTAATTGCACGGCAAACTCTGCTTGCGAGATGTAGAATTCGTGTGACGTCAGAATGACTCGTTGTTTATTTGTGGCGTTTGTAGGTACCGCTAGAGCAATATACTTCCATACGGTTCAGATTGGTATTGAGAACGTGATACCCAATTACGGTGCTGTTCACATACATAAAATTCTTATAACGTTTACACAAACCAATAACTCACCTGCACCATGAAGGTAAAAGTACACACCGTGATCCCAATAAACAATATTTCTATGAATACCATCCCGTTGAAAACGTTATCCAACTGTCGGGATAAGCTGTCAACAAATAAAATACATGTTTTATTTATGTCCACCACAATGTCGGCTTTGATGGCGAACAAGGGGTTAGAATGGGAAACAGGTTTAGGTGGCAACAAAACATTTTTTCGGACAGGTGCATTTTGATGAAATATGAGTTTGGGCAATGTAGGGGTTTAACAAAGGGAGTAAGTCGCACGGCTTAAGTTAAGCTACGCATGCCTCTGTAAACAGGTCAAGGTGTTACTTCCCACGGTCATTCATGGATTTTTGTTAGTTGATTATCAAAAGTCTCGCGAAAATCTCTCGTCTCTCAAACGCATCGCTCGCCGACCGGAGCGTTGGCTATATTTTTGTTGGTACAACCAAGTAGGATAACAAGCTCATTCCTTTGTGGTTTTTCATGATATCTTTTTGAAATTTTGTACATAGATTCCTTACTTAAAAATGCGAGGGACGTATTTTACTAACAGAAAACCCCAAAATAAGAAATAGTAGCATCACTAAGGTTTCATAGGCCATTGATCTCGCAGAGTGAGGGCATCGTTATAGCGGAAAAACTTCCGATAATGTTGGCACGAGACCAGAAAAAGTGGCAGTCATAATAGAGATTAATCACATAGGTTTGGCTTAAGTTGGAGTTGCCAGAAAAGCATACATGTGGTCCAAAACTAATAAGTCCTTATGGGTCTAGTGCTACTCTAAGTAAGAAACAAACTATGTATATATAAAAATATATAAACAACGTTACTTTTTCTTTTGAACATACACACATCAAAAGTGTCTAGGGATCAAGCATTTTTATGCGGATTTCTTGAGATTAAGATGTGGCTTTGTAATAAATTTATGATTTTATAAATTTATATGGATTCTTTTTGGTGCATTTCATAATTTGAATCAGGAACTGTGAATCAAATTCGAGTAAAAGATGAAAATCAGCTGTCAATATTTTCCCTATAAAAACATACAACGCATTGAAGACATTATTAGTGCTACTGTTTCCCTACTACTGATTAAAACCAACGTTATTATGGAGCGGCGACGTCATTTAAGCAGGGAAGAAATGCTCAGAGCCGTGGGAATGATAGAAGCTGGTTCCCGGCAACGTACTGTGGCTTTAGCTCTGAATACAAGTCAGAGTGTTATCAGTCGACTTTGGACACGTTACCGAAGCACTGGTACCGTGGCTGAGCGCCATGGAGGACGGTATCGCTGCACCACACGGAGACAAGACCGATACATTCAAATCTTAACTCGAAGAGCTCCAACAATAACCGCCATGATGTTAGCCGTGAGGCTTCATCACTCTTCAGGGAACTTAATTAGCGACCAAACAGTCAGAAACCGCTTGCATGAAGTGAACCTTCATTCCCGAAGACCGCTACGGGTACCACCTATAGCAATGCACAATCGTAGGATTCGATATCAATGGGCTCTTGAACACAGAAATTGGGCAGAAGAACAATTGCGTTTCGTGTGCTTTTCAGATGAGTCTCGTTTTGGTATGAGACCTGATACAAGACGTATACGACACTGGAGAACCCCTGGACGCCAACAGCGATTAAAAGCCTGCCAGGAAGTCCATCCTTATAGTGGTGGAACCATCATGGTATGGGCGGGTATTTGGATCGGCGGAAGAACTGAGTTGATTTGGATCAGAGGCAACCTCAACGCTCAAATTTATGCTGAGACGATTGTATCAGACGTCATCGTTCCTCTACAAGTGCAAATCGGTCCCTTATTTCAGTTAATGCATGATAATGCACGACCGCACACCGCAAGAGTTGTAAGACAGACTCTCGCCGCAGCTAACATCAATGTCCTGCCCTGGCCTGCTCAGTCGCCAGACTTGAACCCGATTGAGCATGCATGGGATATGCTACAGAGAAGAGCTCTGCCGAATATGGAGGGTATCCAGTCGCAAGAAGACCTTTTTTTGTTGTTGCAACGAACATGGGCGGCCATTCCACAGCGTGATTTGGATGAACTCATTTTGAGTATGCCAAACCGATGTTCTTGTGTTGTTAGTGTTCGCGTAGAAACACGGATTATTAATTGTTTAAGTTACCCAATAAAATTTTAGAGAAAACTGTTATTTCAGTCTTTTTTTCGAACTTTTGTGTTAGTGGTTCAAATGTCAAATATCCCTTTATTAGGAAAATGGCAAATTTCTTTATTAATGCAAAGGTGACTTGGTTTATCGTTACTGTGACAAACGAAAACACTTTATTTGATGAATCCTTTAAGAAAATTTTAAATAATATCAATCAGGAGAAAAGTTATTGCAAAAATATATGTTGATACCTAGACACTTTTGATGTGTGTATTATTTAAATACCGCTTGGTGTCTCGGAAAGTAAATCCATCAATAATTATCGACGATTGTCATTCGTGAATTTTTGGCAGTCATTATGGGTCTTAAGAAGAACGAAACTTAGACAACCAGTGTTATCAAGGCATACAACAATACGAAGTAACTGGATTGTTTCACTTAGATAAGCTTTCGTTCTATACAATATGTTATAAAAACCATGTTGTTCTTTCTACCTACGTTTTAAGAATCAGCATACGGTACATATTAAAGCCAGTGATATAAAAAAAAAATATTAACAAAATGAATTAATTTAAATGTTTAATTATTAATATTTGTAATCTTTCACTCATTTCTTACCTCTGCAATGAAAAAATTAGAAAAAAATTAGACATAAATGTAAGTAATACATTCTCGCCAATCTCATCTTTAACTTAAGTGGGTGATAGATGTACGAACTTAAAGTACGCGGTTTTTAAGATCGTGAACTTACTCGGCTCGCCGTCGGTGACACACCTGAAGCTTGCTCATACTACATCGTGATGTCGTTGAGAGAAGAAGCTTTGTATTATGTGGGAATTATATCATACTACATTTTAAAAACTAATGAAAGACGAATTCGACAAGTGTGGGTAAAGCACTGCATTACGAAAAGAGAGCGTTTATCGTATGTGAATTCGTTGTGTGTGAGTATGGGCGTACAGCGGGGGGCAAGGGGTGGTAGCTGCCCCCCCTGGAAATTTCGCAAAACATGTATGAACTCCCCTGATTACTAAACAAAGTATAAATGAGGACTTATCTCTAACTTTTAAATACACCACGCAGTAGACACTCACACAGACAAAATGTATGGTGAATTGCCAAAAAACCGTAACCGACTATAGCGCACAAAGATTACTCGCTCACAAAATTTGACTTGCCCCCCCTAGGCCGGACTTGCCCACCCCTAGGCCTGACTTGCCCACCCCTAGGCTAGTCTTGCCCACCCCTAGGCCGCACTTGCCAATTCCCCTAGACCAGAAGCTGGATACGCCCATGAGTAAGAGAGTTACGTGAAGAGAAGGAAGATTTCCATGATCAATTCAGAATGCCTGAACCGCTGTATGAAGAACTTTTGCGGCTCCCGGGTCGCAGCGCTACCACACGTACGAGCCGAGACGAGCTACGAGTAAGATTTAAAACAGGTTGGATCGCCGGCGAACTTGCTCGGCAATTTTAAAGTATGCGTTTTTAAGGTGACAAACAGGCGAAAAACGTCGTCGAGCTACAAGTCCGCGTACTTACTCGCACGTCTATCACCCACATTATAAAATCAGATATTCTAAACATTTTTTCGAAAGTGCGAGTTTATGATTTTGACCTCTCGACTAAACAATGATTACCTATTTTTTTTTTTTAATTATAAATTCATTAATGATGTGCTTGTAGGTAAATGTATAGGTATGTCCCTGAAAGGAGCAACGGGGTTTTTGTTACATAGCATAGACTACAAGATTCTGGTATTCAGCTCCTATGGTTACACTGGAAACCGAGCCTTACAAAGTAGAAAAAAGGCTATGGAGATGATGACTCACCTTAGCCATTTCTGATGTTTTCTCACAAACGATTCAATTCTGGGACCTTCATTAACATCTGTATCAACAACATTTCTTCATTCGGGATACTGTTCTGGCGTCACCTCACTTAGATCATTTCTTAGCATTACAAACTCTATTCCTCGTAGAACACAACACGTTGCGACGGTAAGAAGGATTACTGAAACATATAGGACTTATTATAAATAACTATTGATATAGGAACTCTGCCTCGATGATCAAGCGGGCGAGTCCTACTACTGATATTGATGTCCGGGTCAGGCGAGAGGTTATTTGATTTATAGATCAGGTATTTCTTTCTCTTTAAAATCTCTTTACTTTGAACACATATTTACTATAAATGTAGAATTATACATAGACTGACGATCTTTGGATGAATTTAAAAGGGGGAGAGGATATATCTCCTTCCCTTTTTAAAGGAAATAAATAATTTTAAGAAATAAAATGAAGTAAGTGGACTCCTACAGTGTAGTCTTCATTCTTCTTCTTAGCGCGTCGATGGCAATAATTAATATGTCAGAGATCGTCGGTATAATTTTAATGGAGGTTGCTCATTTGATGTACGTAGTAGTGGGGCAAACGTTTGTGACGTTATTTTGTCATGGGGGCACATGGACAGAGTCGTTTTTGAAAGTGGGGACTGCCAAACGGTCACTTCGCTTTGAGGCGCGGACTAGGGCACATCTCCGAGGCGAAACTGTCGGTTTGCCTATTTAAATTGCTATTGTCAAGATTCGACTTTATGCTTTAATTAAAAACTCACCTACGAAATGGAACCCTTCAGCACACCAAGATGCTGGCGACCCTACCGATCTGCCGTCGATGACATCGTCAAAAATTTAGCAACACAGGTAAGAGTCACGGACGCCTATTACGTCCTTAAGGTATGAAAGTGACCTTGCTATGCAGGGCCTTCTAAGAACTCCTAATTGTGGAGGTTGTCCTTTCTGCGGCCTTATTGTGTAGGAAATCATGTCAAGTCAAGAGCACTTCGTTGTTAATCGTGATAACACTGAAGGCTTTCGTTAGTGCACTGTTGTTCCAGAGCTGACTGGAACTTATAATTGCCATCGTTGAAGGTTTTTTTTTAAATAATTATAAACTAGCGCTTGACCGCAATCCCGCCTGATGGTAAGCACTGATGCGATAGTTGATGGTAAAGCGCGCTAGTTTATTAAAGGCCTATTTACTCAGAAAAACTGAGCGAATAGGAAGGAAGACGGCAGTTGAGCGAGGTGATGCAATGTTGATCCCAAAAATACGACCAACGATGCTGCGCCAAAGAGAGATTGATCTGAAGACCCGTCCTCGGCAATACTTTGTCTGGTGGGTGGTAACTTCTGCCGGCGGCCGATGTTATGGCCTACCACCGTGAACCGAACCGCCACCAGGTTGGATGACATGTCATTAGTCGAGAATCTTTTCATGCAGCATTGGGTAGTATCAGTGACCATGAGTATATAGTACTTCTTCTTATTCTACTTCAGCCTATAGAAGTCCACTGCTGGACAAAGGCCTTCCCCAAGGCTTTCATAGCATTGGGGGGGTTTACCATAATATCCACGGTTGCCAGGCGAGATGGGGATCGCAGTAACTTGATATTCCACAAGAGAAGCGCTGCTGCCCGCTTCTCTGGTGGCAAATTATTTGATAAACAAAGTTTCTTTCGCCATTTCGGCTTACAAGTATACATCTGTAAAATATATACTGGGATATAAATCCTCCACTTCGTGATTGCATTTAATGAACTGTACGAAGCGAAAGGAAAAAGTAGCTCTCCATCCTGTTATATTATAAATCTCCTGATCAAAGTATCAAATAACGATGTTAGGAAGTATACTGTCTAGCCGCACACGATTGCCTAGAAGTTGGCTGAAAACGAAAAAATAATTATTGAAAACATTCCTTCTCCTCGCGTCGTATTCCTCTTTGCTGAGGGTCCCCGTGGAAGAAGCTTTTGCCCAATGGTGTCCTTCCATCTGTGTCTGTTCTTGGCGAGTGTGCAGTGAATCTGGTCAGTCCATCTTGTTGCGCTGCGGCCTCTAGATCATTTGGCTTCAACCTAGCTAATTATGATTTCTTATTGATTGATTTATATATGATTTTAGTTCAAGGTTATGTACCTCTTTCTTGGCTATGTGACCGAAAAACTCAAGCATTCTGCGCAGACAGATAGTTGACAGCCCAACCATAATAAAATAAGAATTCAAAACATTAACCATTTATTTTTATATTATTAATCATCAATACTAATTCTCGAAATTTATTAGCTGCAAATCGTCATAATTTCAAAAAATGGGACATTTTAACGAATATCTCTTGGTAGTAATAGTACTGAAACCGTAGATTGAAGGCAATGAAATATATTCCTAAATGCTCACTTAAGTAGTACGAGAAATAACGACATGAATATAAGAGGATCAATTCTACAACAAAATAATTAAGGGATGATCAAAACACGATATTTCAAACAAATTCTTCAACAAAATAGGTACGTAGTAGCTTTACATACAAAATAATTTGACCTTAATTATAATTATACCAAAACGGATACATTGTGATAAGAATGTAATTAAAAGCGGAAAGTGAGTATTATCAGGTTTCCCTTAGTTTATTTGTTAAACGAGACTTCAATAAATAAAACACTCTTGACAGAAAATTGCTAATTTCCATTTATTTTTTTAGGAAGCTAAACAATTAAATATTTAGATTAAATCTCAATTTTCAAAAGCCTGTTTGAACAGGCAATTTGCTGTTAAATTAATCTCATCTCATTAAATATAATTGGGATTTGTTATTCTATTCAATATGTCCCATTTTATTGTAATGCCAGGCCAGCTTACGCCTCCAAATTTTGTTGTCGTAAAATTACTTGTTTTAGCTTTAAAAATATATGGGACTCAGCAATACGGTATGTTCACGATAGTAAAATGATTTTCGGAAATGATTGAGAACTTTCAACCATGACATCAAATTCGAAATGTATGGTAAAGTGTAAAAAAAACTACACTACGTTATTTTTTATATATGCGAAACCCAAAAACTTACTAGGGGGCAATCGCGCTAAAATAATTCAACCAAAACAGAAGTGGATCGCAACCAAACCATAACTTTTGTTATATTTCGTATCGCGCTAACGGTTTAACCATAACTGGATCGCAATTGGAACGTAACCGTTGTCAAATGACAAAGTTGAAACAAAGCTAACTTTTTCTATGCCATGTCAACGATCGAACGATGTCGAACTTACGTCTAAACGATTGTTTAGACGTAAGTTTGACATGGCAGAAAACTAAATCAATCTTATGTAAATCTAATCAGATTTTTTCATTATTATGTCTGATGAAATCTATCACTCATACCTACATTGATTTTACTTAACAGAAGTTGAAACTTTAGCGCGATACGAAATATGATCGAAACTAAACCATAACTTTAACTGGATTAGACACGAACAAGAGTTGAACTTCTACTGTTTTATTTAGCGCGATTACCCCCCTGCACCCCTGCACACAGAGGCGGGAGACTCTGTCTCACTGTGCACACGCGCCTAGTACCATGATCTACCTTGAACTGTGTTGTGCGAAAATTTTAATTGCTTATTCTGAACAAACTATATTAAGGTTTCGTATGAAAAAAAGACATCGAATAATTAAAAATTATTACACATAATTATTATACTTACATCTTTATAATTATGGTACTATAATATTACCTAATAAAGATTTTTAACCTACTTTATTTGGGGCCGCTAAACATACCTTTCTGTCGATTCTTCTCTACTAGTTAACGTCTCCATCATTTACACAATCTATGAATCACTTGTATGTATTAGGCGTAGTATGTATATGCATGAGTACATGCATATACATACAAAATATGCATACATATGCATATAAAGGGATATCATCCCTTACGAAGAAATTCATGCTTATAACTTTTTTCATGACATTTTACTCACTCTTCCGTATCACATTCCCATCCATGACAATCAATTTCCACACAATTTTTCAGTTATCGGTGCTACTTTCAGACTTTCTATGAGGTACATTCGCGAGCATTATGAAGGTCAACATTTGGAAAGCCATTAGTGATTTTTGCGTAAAATAAGGATAATAGAGTATTTGGCTAATAAAAACTAATTAGTCCGTCAGTCAGATTTCCAAAAAATACTAGACACGTATTTTTTGTTTTATCAACACAATAAAAATTGACAACTATAAAAGGCATCAAAGATCAGGAGTGGTGGCTGGTGACGTCACTGGTCGATAAAAAGTGTAGCGTGCAGTGACATCACACGAGTTTTCAACGCACTGTGTCATCTTAACTTTTTGTTTATATGAAAAGAGAAAAAATACGTGTCTAGTATTTTTTGGGAATCTGACTGACGGACTAATTTTTTATTTTTTTTTTTTCCAATTAAATACGATACAACGCAAAACCCATGAAAAAATGAAAATACTATATTCGTAACAACATAAAATTTCAAAAAAAAAAAAAAAGAGTAGATCAACATTGAATAACGCTAAACAACTTCAAATTTCCATTTTATCGTGAAATAACAAATTCAAATTTAAAATACAGCACATGAAATAAAACTATATCGGTTTTAAAAATACTGTTTGTAAAAAAATTAAGTAGTGAATAAAATTTTGATAGAACCGAGTGTATAATGTTATCTTTTTATTAATGTTATCCTTTTGCTCGTGACTGTTTATACAATAACAGTGCACGTAATTGTACTCATTTCGCATGATATCCATTTGTGTCCCAACACAAATCCCTCTAAGTGTTTTCGACCAAGATGTATGCTTCTTCTCCTTCTTAGAATACAGAGGTCCACTTCTGGCATTGCCATAATCCCCACGCTTGGCAGGTGGGTTCGGGATCCCAGTAATTTGTTATTCCACAGGAGAAGCAATATAAAATCACTGATTTCTGAATAAAAACATACTTTTTTGTTCGTGGCATAAAATTGAAGACTGACTGGTGTCTGAAGTCTGAGATTTTTTGCAGAAGAACAGTGAAAAGTTCAAAATTATTCTTCTGATAAAATTTTCTGATTGAAAAGTGGGTTAGTCACTCATACATTTGAGTACATTTGTGTTTTTAACTTTATCCTCGAGGATTGAAATATTATTATATAATTAAATCATAAGCACTTCTAAATATGTTACCTTAGTTACGAACATTTTCGGAGGCCCATTATCGAGTGTGACCGTCACCTCCGGCATTATATCTGTGTATTTCATAGAGAACATTGATAAGGCAGGTGATATAGTTACTCCATAGTCCCAAATAAAATAACTTTAGCCATCCAAATCGATAACCCAATATCTTTGTTTCCTTATCTTGCGTTAATCCTACATCAATCGGGTATTGTTCTTGGGTACATTTAAGTAATGCAAAAAGGGATGATCTTCGGTTACTACCTTATTCAAAACATCTAACGAGCTTCTGTGAGTTGGTTTCGACCCTTCGTATAGCGTCTAAAGAACAAACGAAAAAATTATTCACTTTGATACATATTTCCAGGCCAGATACGTACTTTATTAAAGAGTTTTAATAATTAACAAGAAACAAGATATACTTAAATGTATAAAATTGGGACAATTTAATCAAAACTTGCAGAACTACGAAACAATTTGAATGGCTCACTCACATACGAGTACACCTTTGCTTATCTATACTAGTATATAAAGCTAAAAAGTTTGTTTGTTTGTTTGAACGCTGTTATCTCAGGAACTACTGGCCCGATTTGAAAAATTCTTTTTGAGTGGGATAGACCATTTATCCAGGCTTTAGGCTATATAACATTACGCTTCGATTAATAGGAGCGGAGCATTACTAACTCCACGCGAACGAAGTCGCTGGCGGCCGATGGTAATAAATAGTAATAAATAAATAAAATAAAATAATTTTATTTCGGACCAGGGAATCCATAGAGTGTTAGTAACATCAAAAAGAAAAAAACAACTTATTACCTTGTATTAGCACCCACCACCCTCTGTATAATTTGTTTAATAATTGGAGAGCCGAAACTCTCCGATTCAGTTCTTAGGAATCTGTTGAGACTCCACTGGGTGAACATTACCTACTTTCTATTACCTTTGTCGATTACCTTTGATGTCGGCCTCCGTGGCGCAGCGGTCAACACAAGTTAATAATTCCTATAAAAAAAAGAATTGAAAAGGTGTGAACACGCCTGCCTTCGACGTGGAGGCCCCGGGTTCGATCCCCGGCCAGGTTATGATGGAAAACGATCTTTTCTGATTGGCCTGGGTCTGGGATGTTTATCTACATATGTATCAATTATAAATATAGTATCGTTGAGTTAGTATCCCATAACACAAGTCTCGAACTTACTTTGGGGCTAGCTTAATCTGTGTGATTTGTTCGTATATATATATATATATATATATATATATATATATATATATATATATATATTATATTTATATTTGTGTCCTAGCCATATAATTTGTGCTCGACGTGCAATATGCGGAATTACATATAAATACTAGACCATGAAGGTTAAATGAATATTTATTTTATGTTTATTGCACTAAACTGTAATCAAAGTGAACGGTGGATTTGAAAAAAAATGTTTGTTTTTTCAAATCTATACTAATATATTATAAAGCTGAAGAATTTGTTTGTTTGAACGCGCTAATCTCCCTCTTCTTTTTGCCTTGGATTACCCATTAATCCAGGAAGGCTTTAGGCTATATAACATTGCTGCAACTAATAGGAGCGGAGCATATAAAAGAACGCAAACGAAGTCACGGGCGGCCCCTAGTTGACGAATAAATAAATGTTTTGTGTTTCTTATGTTTGTTTTTTAACCAAATCTAAACTAATAATATAATGAGAGTGTAAATAAAGGATTTGAGTTTCTAATTATATAATATACTAGCGGCCCAATACGTGCTTCGCTACGTTTAAAGTGAAATAATAAAAACAAATTTATTGGATCATCAAAATTATTTATTCAAACCTATTTTTTTTTAATTACTATCAATTTTATAACTTAATCCAAAACATTTAGATTATTAAACAAACGACAGGGGGTACCGACTCTCGAACAGGCAACATAAAGTTGGCCATTTTAAAAACATGATTCCTCGAAATTCAGACCACAAACGTGAAATAATTGCCCTTCGGCTTTGTTGATAGACATAGCAAATAATAAACGCACAGGATATTATAATCATTTGAACTCAAACGGCACATCAGTTGGGATCATAGGGATACGCGGTATCAAACAAACTTCTCTTTTTGATTTACCAGTTAAGATCGTAGCTTCAATTAATTTGGCAATAAGTTTTACAATGGCAATCTGGAACAATTACACAGTTTTGGTGGATTATAAAATTACAAAGAAACTGGCATTGATTTTGATATACAATACGTAAAGAAAACCCTGTCCGACCCGTGAAGGTATTGTTAGGTATCGATAACTGATTTTACTAATGCCTACAAAGCCTGACTAAACTTAGAAAAAATACCCCCTAAAAAATAAATAACTTAAATAAAATAAATAGGTAATTTCATGGCAACACAGGCACAGGTCATGACCTCGGTTGACCTCATGCATGAAAGAAACGATGATACTTAGGCAGTTCGTGAAAAGAACTTTTTTAAGTAGGAAGGTCGTCTGACTCTCCGAATGTATCATTTCATTCGATGAGCACAATGGCTGTGGCGGAGATGTTGTTTCATATTTCATTCACTAAGAACGATACAGGCCCGGCACTGTCGCACGAGATTAGCACGGACGTTTTAGCACCGTTCTTTCCGATTTAATGTGTTCAAAAGTTGTTACAATTCACCCACGCATCTCGTCTTCAGTATGACAAACATTTGTGAAGAGTAATTGTTTGAGGGTCCCGACAAATAAAAATCTAGTGGTGTCAAATCCGCGCTAGCAACAACATTGATCCATCCCTACCAATCCACTGCTCGCAGAACTGATAATGGAGGTACTCACGTACAGGTCGGCGAAAATTTGGTGGGGCACCGTTATGCTGAAACCACATTAACCGATAAGTAGCCACATCCAAATCGTCCATCATCTGATCACAACACAGCTGATTGCAGTTACTGCCTTCCACAGTTACATTACTGTACGTTAGAAAACGACATGATCACACAATACACGAATAGTCTACACGGAAGCAATGTTTACACGCAACTGATAATTAATTTAAAGTGAAAATGATTTTTATTTTATAAAAATAGGTACTTACGCTGCTGGCCTCTCATTCTCGATTCAACATCGCATGCAATTGTTTAAAACTATTACAAAACTCAAATTAGCTAGGTACACTGCTGTAAATGAAAATCATGCCGAAGTTTTAATTTCGGCTATTTCTTCTCAGAGGTAGTCAGTTAGGAAATGCCGGCTTCATCTAGTTTAAAAAAAAAAAAAAAGAAAAACATAATATGACGTGTAAAAGTTATGACGTGTAAAAGTGATCGGTGATCCTACTTGCTTAATAAACGATTTCATTTCATTTCAGTTTCTGTCTCAATATCGATGATATTGACCGTTAAAATATTTGTAAAACTTTACTAAAATTGTGTTTCATAAGGCCTTCTGTTTACTAATATTAGTGTTATAATAATGTTATTAGTAGATAATCTGTGTTTTTTTTTCTATAAATTATAAACCAGCGCTTGACCGCAATCCCGCCTGATGGTAAGCAGTGATGCGATCGTTGATGGTAAAGCGCGCTAGTTTATTAAGAGCCTATTCACTCTAGCCTGGTTGAATGATTTGTTTTTACAACAAATCATTCAACCAGGTACAAGTTTCGGTTAATAGCGATAAAAAAAAAAAAACGTTATTACGCAAAAAATAGTGCATCTCTTATAATTTCTTTTACATCGCCGATAACGCTCACGCGCGTCGCCGCCAAAGAAATAAAAAAGTAATAAAAGAATGAAAGGAAAGCCGACTGTTATACCGCCTAAAATAGTGTTGTAATTTTTTAAAAATACCAAATTTTGGGGAAGTTAGCGTAAATTCGCGGAAAAAAAAGATTGTTTCAAAATTGATTAGTATTCTTACTATGATGATTATGCAAAATTTTCATATTTTATTTAGTCATGTGATTGCCTAACCTTTATTATCCTTATGGGTCAGACGGGGTTTCCTTTACATATTGTATATAGATGAGATGAATGTCGACCGTTCATTGAAGTCATTTGATACAAAAAATGTGATAAATGAAGAACCACTCGACCGATTTTGTTCAATCTTCACCCAAACCATCTACTAATTAGTCAAAACAAGGCCTAAACATTTAGTTTAGATAAGTGAGTCCGTTCTTGAGTTATAAAATGACAAAGAAAGTGGCATTGATTTTTAAATACATAGAAGATGAGATGATGATCCACCGTTCATTGAATTCATTTGTTACAAAAAATGTGAAAAATGAAGAACCGCTGCACCGATTCTGTTCAAATTTCACATAAACCATTTACTAATTAGTCAAAACAAAGCCTGAATATTTGGTTTGGATAGGTGAGTCCGTTCTTGAGTAATAAAATGAAAAAGAAAGTGGCATTCATTTTTATACATATAGATATTAATAATCACTAATACTATCAAATCTCCTACTCAGTGTTACCAATAGTTAATGAACTGTAAGAGAAAAGTGCCTGTGTCTAAAACACAGTTTAAAGCTAGCTCAGAGACAGACGTTCACTCTGTTTAAAATAATGCGTTTTACTTCATTGTTTTATGTTTGATGGAGAATAAATATTATTATTATTATTAGATTACTGGTTATTACTTGAGTTTGTACTTTTTACGTTATTTGTAATGTGATAATGTGATAATTCATTGTAGTTATAATCTATATTTCATATTGATACGTATTCGCTGGTGCTTTTTTGCATTTGGTGCATAAAATTATAGTTTGGTTTTGTAGATTGATACCTATGTAGGTTAGGTATTATTTTTGTTAATTCTTAGTACCACACCGGTGATAGCCGGATATATTAGAATTTTACGTAGACTCTCTTGCGGGAAGAAACTAGGTATATTAGTTTCCTAAAAGTTTTCTATAAGTCTGTGGTAGCATAATTCATCAGCGATTTCCTCCTCTCCTTTTTACATGCTTTTATTAGCTTCACTTGTATGTTTGCTTGCTTCTAGCTTGTTTGTTTGTTTGTCCGTCTCTAACTCTTTGGACTACGAGAGAGCGGCTCATTACTGTAAAATGTCCCACCGTTTTCAATATGTTCGTTTATCGTTTTCATTTTTTTAAAAAGAATATCGAAGCAAAAAATTTGAAATAAATATATTATAAAAAACTAAAACAACATGCTTTTAAAGAATATCAAACTAAAAAGTTAAAAATAATTTTAAAAAAATGTGAGGTGCTTAATATACAAAAAAATATGGCACAAAGCGCCTCGTGCTTTTTTATAATTATTTTTAACTTTTTAGTTTGATATTCTTTAAAAGCATTTTTTTTTAGTTTTCTAAACTATATTTTTTACATCTTTAATTATTTCCGCCACATTTTGTTAGACAGAAAATTAATCATCCACCCAGCCTTATAAGTGCTAACTTAAGACAGAGCAATGATTAAAATTTCATTATACAAAATGTAAGAGAAAGATTCTTTGAATAATTGAAGGGGCGACGCGCAGGTGGTGTCTTTTGGAGGGAAAACAACTGGTATCACTTTGCTTATTACGCTCTCAGACTTGAAAAGCGCTGTATTAAAATAAAGTAAATTTTGAAGAGAATATTTTCACCTATTTGAAAATTCAGGAGTGATTAGAATAAGGGCCAGGCCAAAGTCGATGGCGTGTTGTATTCCACGCGCGCCTGTAGTCAAGTAAAAGCCTCAAGTGAGCAGATAGTGATGCCTGCCAGGTCTGCGGGTTGTCAAAAAGAGATGGCGTACGGACAAGTGAAGAAACCCGGGAGGAACACCGGTGGGTTTTAGTCAGTAAAAGTCTGACATCCGCTCCGTCCAGAGCGGGAGAGGCAGAGATGACAGCACATTGAGCTACTACAATCTGTCAGATTTCTTTATTCAATTTTCAACTTTATCTCTAAAACATTAAGGCTCAAGGTTAATTGGAAATATTTGACAATTTCGGGTATCTTAACCTGCTGTCGTTCGAACATTTGATGATTTCTTTGATGATACTAATGAATGTAGTACGCCACGTACTTTGACACGAATGTATACATGGCGCCACGTACTTTGGCAGCTGTAAATAAAGATATGTACGTGAAATCCCAGAGGTAACGGCCGCGGCTTACTACTTGTTGGTCTAAGGTATGAAATTATTTAATCACCACTGCCATAAAAAACGGTAAAGAAAAACATAGTGAAAAAACATATGCGATGTGTCCCAAAACACACATATTATAATACCGCAATCCCGCCTGATGGTAAGCAGTGATGCAATCGTTGATGGCAAAGCGCGCTAGTGTATTATGAGCCGATTCACTCTAGCGTTGAAGACACTTAAGTTGTAGTTACCAAGACGCTTCTGTGAAAGAAAACTGCCCAATCCCTCATACAGAGAGGAACACTATTTACCAGCAGTAGGAACATTATTTTGTTCTTTTTTTAAATTTGGTCACCCATATTTCCATGTCAATGATGAATGAATTGAACTTGTTGATGATTTTCTTCGGAGCGGTTGGTGCATATGTATATTCTGTTCATTAGGTAAGTAACACATTTGTTGTCAAATAGAACTTAGTGATTACAGCAGCACAAAATAAATTGATTCTTACACATAATTTTGGTATTTAATACGAATCAGCCTATAATATTCCCACTCTTGAGATTCTACACCTCTCGGTATATATGTATATTAGATGTTAATTATCTTATAAGGCAGTCTATACATATTTTTTTAACGTATTTCATTTTAATTTAAATTTTTAAGTTTAAATTTTACATAATCTGTAAAAGTTATAAGACAGTTGTCAAAAAACGGTTTACCTGATGGTATTGTTACGAATGCACCTTATGTCGATGGCATAAGGTTCAATATCGCGTGGCATGCAGTCCGTAACTTTTAAGCCACTCGAGACATTGTAGAGGTACAATATAAAAACGCTTTGCTAGACCTTGGGCGGCCTATCGAATGGTACAGGTTTCATCAATATTGTCAACGAAGTGTCGACATCGAAATTTTTAGAATTCGAATTTTTAATTTCTTTCCCCAGGAGTACCTACTGAACGTAGGTACCCGAAACCAGTTTTCTTTTTTTTTTACTTTTAATTTTTGTTTTAATTTACCTCATTAGGAATTTCCCCGATATCGTGGATATGTTTACAAAAGTTTAAACTCAGATACACAAATCGATGATGATGATGACATAAACACAACCGGTCAGACCCGGAACAACTACTTATAGATCATACAAAGTTACAAATATTTGCTCCGTGCGGGAATCGAAACCAAGATACGCAGCGCTGCAGTCAACCACTTAACCACAGTACCAAGTGTTCCATCAGATTTGTTCTTTGTTTATTTATTATCGCACTAGCGATCCACCCCGGCTTCGCACGAGTGCATGTATTATACATATAAACATTCCACTTCAATCACTCTATCTATTAAAAAAAAACATTAAAATAACATTAAAACGGTTGCGTAGTTTTAAAGATTTAAGCGTATATAGGGACAGAAAAAGCGACTTTGTTTTATACTACATAGCGGTCGCCCGCAGCTCCGCCCTTGTGGAGGTCGGTTACCGATGCAAAACGCGAAATAAAATATATTTGTAAAAATTGTGGGTTTTGGCCTGATGATGGTAAAAGGCTACCAATGAGATGATACACGTAGTCCTTCAATTTGAAAAGTGGGCATAAAATTACCCAGCGTTATTTCTTTTGCGCCAAAAGAAGTAATTTGAAAAAGACTATTGTATCGTACGTATATTTGTTAAAAAATGGCCAGATAATGGATGATTATTAGTTAGAAGTTTTTTATTGGTTGTCGTGGCTCCTGAAGGTTAGGAATACAAACTTAGCTGAAGCACAGCACATACCATTAGGTTCATCCGCCTATTTCTTGGCAGAGCAGTTAGAGCAGATCTTATTCATGACTCCGATTTGGATTGACGTTTGTTGTGCATAATCAATCTGCGGATCATATCTGAAAGCCAGTCTGTTGCTATTTGCTAAAATTCGATTGCGAACTCTATTTGTGGACAACTGCTGTCTCTCTGCCTGAGTTCAAAGTCGCTGTAAACGCTCGGCAACTGAGAGGTCCATACATTTTGTTCATAAAGACGTTGGAAACGCTCCAGCCTCGACTCACGGGCACGTAACTCAGAGGATCTCAGAGGTTGTTGTGCAAGCCGTTGCGAACGTTCGACACTCGACTCTTGTGTGCGTACCTGAGAGTTTCTCCGATTTTGTTCATCAAGGCGTTGTGAACGTTCAGGTGAAGATTCTCCCATACAACGTATTCTTGCTGCCCGTGCTTGAGAACTATGTTTAGAAAGTTGAGACCTGGCTCTCTTATGTTTTTGTTTAGCCCTGAAAAGAACTGTTGTATAGCATTGAAAAGAACTGTTGATTATCCCTGAATATAACTGTTGGTTAGCCCTGAAAATAACTGTTGTTTAGTCTTGAAAAGAACTGTTGTTTAGCCCTGAAAAGAACCTTTGGTTATCCCTCAAAATAACTGTTGGTTAGCCCTGAAAAAACTGTTGATTAGCTCTGAGAAGAACTTTTAGCGTAGGTGTAGTTTTAAGAACGAAATCAAAAAAAAAAAACTGAACAAAAATTACATATTACACTTTACGCACGACCGAATAGATATAAACTCTCGTAATAGGCCGTGCAGCTAAAATCGTAATATTTTAATTTTACCAAAACTTCAAAACCAAACGTTTAATTATATTTATTCAAGGACTAAAAATTATCTACATAAACTGTACTTAGTGATGAAATAAGGATAAGGATAACGATAAGGATTAATAGCACAAGTAAAATAAATGCGTTTAAATGTAGTCCGAAAAAAAAAACAAGTTTTTAAATAAAAAAATGGCTGTTGTGCTTCACTCGATATATATAGGTATAGTGTGTCGTGGATTTTTTTGTCGATATTTATAAGATCTAAAATTAATTAGAACATTTTATGGTTCTGTCATTTATAGTTTACGCAGCGTACACAAAATAAATCTTTTCTGGTTAATTTTTTACACCTTATGTTCAAAAAACCCAAATATCTTACGGAACCCTATTTTTTTTTTCAAAATAAAGTTTAGCCTATGTTACTCGTGGATAATGTAACTTTTGAATAGTGAAAGAATTTTTGAAAATGGTTCAGTAGTTTAGTAGTAGTCATTACAACCAAACAAACAAAGTTTTCCTCTTTATAATATTAGTGTAGATAAGTGGAACGTCGTCGGCACTAAATGACCAGAAAACTACTAGTTGTGAGTTCAATTCAACGGCCCTAGATTTCCAGTTTCCATTAATTTATTTATTCATTCATTTATTTATTTATAAAACAATTTATATTGTGAATATATACAAATGCAATTTATACACAAATAAAAGAAGTAAGAATTATTCAAAAAGAAAATATTAATAATAATATACTCTACCGCCGTATCTCGACCGATGAGCTTATGCCGTAATTTACTTTACTAGGAACAGGTCCAGGATGGGGAGTCAAACAAAAGGAGAAATACGAAAACCCTCAGAGCAGCAAGGTGCGAGATGTTAGGCAGTAGCGACTCCACGTCTATCTCCCGCTTACTAAAAAACTATTTTTTTACTAGATCTCTTAAAGTTACTACTAGGCACTTTATTTCATAACAATTTGAGCGAATTCAAGCTGGAAAATATTTATTATTATATACTTTATTTGTTTTTTTACCTTTACTAATAGGATTTTCTTATGTTTTAATGAAATAAATTATTGTATAATAGTTTATTTTTACGATGGGGCTGACTTATTCCCATAAAAGCCTCAAAATAAAATCAGTTTAAAAAAAAAGTTTTTCATTAGCCTTATACAATTCTCACGTATATTTCAAAGTATGTTTTTATAAAAAATAGGTAAATAGAATAGAATACTCTTTGTTATGTATACCATACAGATTACAGAACATAAATATAAAGATTTTACAGAAGGTGACACAATGGGCGGCCTTATCGCTAAGAGCCATATTTTATAGGCAACCATTGGAAGGAATACTGAGGGGAAGAAGAGAGAAATAATGTAGGTAGTAAAGAGAGAATAAAAAAATAAGTCTTTTTCTTTTTATCATCATAATAATTAACTTCTCAGTCAGTTAAGTCAGTTGGTAGTCGTGGTGGCCTAGTGGTTAAAACACCAGCCTTTCAAGTATGAGTATACGGGTTCGATTCCAGGTCAGGCAAGTACCAATGTAACCTTTCTAAAGTTATATGTACTTTCTAACTGTATCTTGGACACCAATGACTGAAGGTGAAGGAAAACATCTTGAGGAAACCTGGACTTTATAAGTCTGAAATCGCCAACCCGCATTGAGCAAGCTTGGTGATTACGCTCAATCTTTCTCTGTATGAGAGGAGATCTGTGCCCAGCAGTGGGACGATAAAAGAAAAATTGATGATGATGATGAATTAAGTTCTTGAAATAAGTGATACTTGTCACGTGTATAAGTTAATAAAAACTTATACACGTTTCGGCACTGAGAGAGGGACTGTTCTGAAATCTAAACTCAGTAAGAGATGACTAGATGTCACATGTCTATCAATTTATTGGTTCTAGGGTATCCTCAAAATATTTTCCTTCACCTTGGAGAGCAGAGATGATAAAATCAAATACACAAAATACATTTTTTGCCTTTGATCTTTGAGATTTCTTATAGATCTTTATCGTTTAACTTTAGTCAAAAACTGTTCAATAATTAAGTAAAATCAGCCACATAAACTATTAAAATCGATTCTACTACAAGCGAAGATTCACAAAAAACCCAAACACGACAATATTCCACATAAAATCATCCCACAAATTCGGTCCCCAAAAGCCTTGTTTGTTCATATCATTGAAAAGCCTATCGAATCAGATATGGGCAGTCAGTTTACTTCGCAAATACAAGTCCCGGGTTTTTGAGGAAAAAATAATGTATAATTCGGTCTTTGAGATCACAGTCACGTAGGGAACGTTAATTCTCTCGGTATCACCGTCTGATAAGAGGGAAATTGTTCTTTATTTTTGAGTAACAAAGGGTTGTAAATCTGTTGTTAGAGCCGAGGGCTGAGAGGAGATTTTTGAAGAATGTGTGTTGTTATTTTGAGGGGAATGATTTTTATTGCGATTGCTTGTTTTTTATTTGATGATTGCGACGCCAAAAGAATGTCTATTTGCTCACATATTTTATGTTTGTGTATAGACAATTTTATTTGCCTGCTTACATCGAAGTGATATTAATATTTTATTTATCAGTTTGTTTCACACTACCACAGTAATGAATAAATAAATAATTTTACGCTAATTCTACACTCAGTCCTTTTCTGTATGAGAGGAGACCTTTGCTAAACAATGGGACGATAAAAAGGTTGATGATGAAATAATTTAAATCAACGAAATGTAATGTTACGGGCTGGGGGTACTAAAATACCGGTTAAGGGTTACGAATTTTATTGGCAACGAAGGTACAGTCGATTGTAGGCAATGACAAGTAGAATGTTGCTGACGTTGCACCGAAGTCTTCACTTACGTCCACGAAGTCCGTATTGTAAACACCCAATAACACTGCAGATACAGTTACTTCACGTAGTACTCACAGTTCTCGTTACAGTTGTCGCAGTAGGTATTCTCAAAGATCGCTTCTTAAGTATCGCTGTTTTCGTCTCGTCAGTCAAGGGCAGACTGACTCGCGCTGCCGTCATGGCGCTATATATAGTCCAGCTGATCGAACATTCCAGAATCGTCTAGACGTAATAATAATAGCGCATAACTTCGAGTACATTCAGTAAGTACCTACGGTAATTCCCGGAAATAGGTTTCTAGAAATTTCGATGTCGTCACTTAGTTGACAAAATTGATAAAACCTGTACCATTCGATAGGGCACCCTAATTCTAGGAATGCGTTTTTATATTGCACCTATACAATGTCTAGGTCTCAAGTTATAGGGCTTAAAAGTTACGCACTGCATGTCACGCGATATTGAACCTTATGCCCTCGACATAAGGTGCATTCGTAACAGTAACAATAACAAATTACATTAACTAACAACTTTAGGTTTGTAACATTACAACGTGTGGCACTATGTGCATCCGAACCTGTATCTCGGATTACATTTGATCTCCGTAAATAAATTGTGAACATTTGCTAGGCATGTTTAAAATTGAAAACTTTATAAGACTGCCATAAAATTTAATTTATGAATAATACTTTCATACTTTCCGTATGCATACTGAATGTTAAAAAATACGAGTGTGATTATGACCACACGACTGAAGTGAAACTTCTTTCGCTCCATCTGTATGTATATAATATATATATATGTGTGTACAATATATACATGTATACACATATACATATATTAATTTTCTATAAATATTTAAATTTATTTCATGCTTTCATTGGTAAATTAATATTTTTGCATAGATCTTCTATTTTTATTGAAAAAAAAAAAAAAACTCGTTGTAGACCTTATAGTACCAAGCTCGCACCACGGGCGCCTCTGTGCTTA
The DNA here is from genome assembly GCA_037179545.1 of Sesamia inferens. NCBI lineage: Eukaryota > Metazoa > Arthropoda > Insecta > Lepidoptera > Noctuidae > Sesamia > Sesamia inferens. The sequence goes on along the minus strand of CM073929.1, from coordinate 6,338,052 downwards.
TATTCCCCACTTAACTTCCGTTCGCCTTGCCCGATCACTTTTCGTAACGCTTACGTCACGCGTTCACCAGCTTACTCCCCAAGTCAAGCGTGCATAAAGAAGTTTTACTTCAAAAATATATTACCATGGTGTATGTAGAGAGTGTGAGTTTATGTGTGATGTGAATGGGATGATTGTTGGATAATAGAGTAGTATAATGATAGCTTTCATTACGTTATTATGAATTTTATTATTTATGTACACACAACAAAATACGTAACTAGAGATATCTCAAAATTAAAATCTGAATTTAGAGGTGTTGTAGCAGATCTGCAAAAGGAAAAATAAAAACAGAAATGTAGAAAATAGCGTCTAGCAAGAAGAAAAAAATATTTCAAAAATAATTATACAAATTAGTAAACTTTAATATATATAAAATTATAAATATTTTTATAATATACAAATTCTCCTAATATAGAGGAAAGATAATGGTTAAAGTATCTATAAAAATTCATGTATAAAATTTAAAATAATAAAGGGCCTAATATGCTTCCTTGTGGAACGCCATATTTATTATCTTTTGATTCGGATGAGTAAGTAGTTATATATATTTCAAAATAGTAATCATAAATTTCATCATAAGTAAGCCACATTAGATAGTCCTGTATTTTCTTTTGTAGTGTATCTTATTAAATGCAATTATAAGCAATAAATACTTATTATTTCTTTGCATAAGAGGTGAAGGGAAACGAACACTACAACACATTTTTTTATTCACAAATGGCCATAAATGTGGAACTATGTCACAAATTAACTTCCACTTTCTATTCTGTCGTCTGTATAGCAAAACATGCAGCAAACGTACTTTCAGCGCTGCCACGGACTGCCAGGGATGAAGATTGTTCAAACAAGATACTGCCCTTAAAGCACAGACAAATGAAGGAAGACGGGTGGGTTTTAGTCAGTAAAAGTCTCACATTCTGAACTGATGCGAAGAAAAAGAAGACTTCTTCAGTTGTCTTTTTCTTCTATTTAAGAGTATGGAAAACCTTGGCACACAGACTTGGCCTTTGAGACTATGAAGACATTATTATTTATTCATACATATCGACTTACTAGTTGTGTCCCACGGTTTCACTCGCGTAAGCATGCCGAATTTCATTTAAATTTGTTCAGTAGTTTTTGCATGAAAAGTGTCAAATATTCATCTAACCGTTCAAAAAACTTTTACGCTTATAGACTTTATGGTTTATTTATCTATTTACAACACCAATTACTTTATTTAACATGGAGACAAAAATATAAAATAAAAACTAATATGGAACGGTGGACTCCTTTGCATACTTTTTTTCACAGAACACCAGACCTACATGCATAATCTTATTCCGTTCATCCGCAAATACACACATTCAGGGTTGGCCGTCAGAAGGGAATTCAACACCTTTAGAGTACGACAGCCAAGGATGTGGCTCTGGCTACAGGTTTGCTGGGAGTTGTGCAAGCAGATTGTACGGCGGCTCTGACGGTGACCGATGTATTTGTCAGGCACAAACGAATAGTCGGCAGAAAAGACCATGGCGCTCTGGGCAGTCTATACGTCCCCGAAACGTCTCACAAGCTACAGGTGATATCTTTAGTAATCCTACTAATAGTAGTAGGATCACCTGGTCTGGTGGTGCCTCGGAAAGCACGTTAAGCCATTGGTCCCGGTTGCCATACGAACATTTAATGGCAGTAGTTACGGGTTGTTGGAGCCCTCAAAAGTCCAACAATTAGTCTAACGGCGGTGCTTCGATATCGTCGTCGGGTTGTGGAGGTCAGACGGCAGTCGCTTCACGGAAAATATCGAAGTTTAGCCAAAATCAGCAGTTAGCCTGGTAAAACGGGCCCCAGATTCCAAAGCTGAAAAGCTTTGGACGCGACTGGGATTAACTCTGAGATGATGATGATGAATAATAGGATTACCTATGATATTATTAAGTCTTTATTTCAAGCTTCGTTGCGTTTATTCCTAGAAAAAATTCCTTTTACCTTATGCATGTCTAAAGAATTATTAAATTATTAAAAAGAAAATTTAATTAACTGAATCCATTTAGATTCTTATCGCTTTTATACCAATTTGCGAAAGTAAACGCTCGCTCTTTCAAAGTAAAAGTTGACCTGGGACGATCTTAATAGAAATATTCACCTGACTTTGCGAAGTTTTTAAACGTCCGATAATTTTATAAACTTCGTACCCAAGTCAATAGAAAGGTGACACAGATGAGACTAGCTCTGTATCTTTCTCATGCTTTTGTATTTTGTTCACTCTCAATATTACTGTGGCCGTGCTATTAGTAATGTTGATAACAGCGCAATACAAAAACGGTTAGAAGTTACGAACAAGTTAGTCATTTTAGCGAATCTCACACTATAGGTACTCAACTCAATCCGGACGATTGGAGCGATTCGTCCGGTGTTGGAGGGATGGGTTGGGCGCCGGCATGGCAGCCTTACCTTCCGCCTAGTGCAGGTACTGACCGGACATGGCTGCTTCGGTCACTACCTGCACCGGGTCGCCCGTCGGGAGGAGTCACCGCGGTGTCATCACTGCGACTCCCCCGACGACACGGCCGAGCACACCCTGGTGGAGTGCCCGGCCTGGCGAAACGAGCGCCGCGACCTCATTGCGGCGCTCGGAGGCGGACGCCTCTCCCTGGCAACCATGGTGCGAGCCATGGTTGAAAGGGAGAGTGCATGGGAGGCTGCCGCCTCCTTCTGCGAGACCGTCCTCTTGCAGAAGGAGGCTGCGGAGAGGGAGCGGGAAGAGGACGTACTTGCCGCTCCCCTCCGGCGTAGACGGGTGGGGCGAAGAAGGCGGGGGACGAACCCCCGTCTCCTTTAGCCCCAGGGTGTGACCAGCGCGTGCGGGTAGCTCCCGCACGTGCATTGCACAACGGTCACCACGTCTGGGGATTATTCCGTTACCGGGTAATCCCCCTTTGGCGCGGAAACCGGCCCTACAGGGGAGGGCCGGCAAGCCCTGAGAGTGGCACGGAGTACTTGGCCTTCGGGTCGGCCCCGTGACACTCTCAACACAGGGCCCGACGGTAACCGGGTGGTTTTAGTGGGTATTCCCGGCTTCGGCCGGGCGAGTCCCACACACGCTCGTCGCCTAGCTAGCGACGGGTATGGTGCGTAAAGGCATTTCCACTCGTTAAAAAAAAAAAAAAAAAAAAAATAGGTACTCAACTCAATAATCCGGAATACAAGACTGTTCCTAGCATATGTTCATTTGACGTTCAATGTTTCAATGATGCCGATAGCTCTGCTCACACCGCCCTTTTAGCTATAGCACCAGTCTACTATTACGAATTCAGGCTAGATTCTGTCGAGTATCGCTAGGTGGCGGTGGCGATCTGGATAGTCAATTAATGTCATTACCAATAGCAGACTAAAACTAATTAAATGTTATGACCGGTAAAAGATTGTGGCCATGACTCGGTAGCTTGCCAGTTCGATAGTAAGTGCGCTCGCCACGGCGTTCGGCGGTCGGTGGAAGAATGCGAACCCACTATGGCCGCTTCCGTTTACTTTAAGTTTTTATCAGCGCAAAAACACAAAAATCATAGAAGATATTCAACAACAAATATTATTTAAAAACTTATTTTTTTATCAATTTAATACCTGTATCATCATCAGTACACTAAATATGGGCCTCTCCTATTGTACGACATTCAACTCGATTTTAGGTAACTCTCATCCAGATGCTATCAGCCTTACTGCGAAGGTCTTCGCTCCGCCTAGCCCGAGGGCATCCTATCTTGTCTTTAGCGATCCGCGGTCGTCCCTGAAGAACACTTCTACGCTAATTCAATTACTTAAAGCTAATATGGCAGCCCATTGTTACTTCAGCTTGCTTATTCTATAAGCTATATCGACCGTCGACCGTTTTGGTTCTCCACCGTATCAGCTCGTTACGGATTTAATATTTAATGTACAATAATTTGTCACTTATTAGATTTAATCGCAATCGATTCCTAAGTAACTTGTAAAGTAGTTTTTTTTTTTTAATATGTTTACAGAAATTTGTTTCTTATAAAATTACAGCAATATAACATAAATTTAATTACCATAAAAGTTGTAACATTGTGATCAAGCTTAACAATTTGATGTATAGCAACACGCTCTCGCTTTGCAGTTATGGCTCCAATAGGCAGGTTCATTTTTTCCACTTTTATAAGAGTAATAAATTAAACATATTTTTTATGCATGAGCTTTATTATAATAAAGTAATTTCTAGCATGAGCTATATGCGTAGGAGAATGCTTTTACCCATATTGTTTTTACCACTATAAAATTGTTAATCTATATATAAAGAAAAAAGTCGTGTTAGTGACACTATTTATAAATCATGAACAGGCGTACCGATGTGCCTGAAATTGAATGGAGAGGATAGAACTAGGAGACGGACTTAGGATTTGGGAAAGACTTGTATCCCGGATTTTTTTTTTTGCTAAGATTTGGCACAGTTGTTTTTAAAAAATGGGTGAAGCCGTACGGAGGACGGGTCTGAGCAGTTGTGCTGCGATGTGTGCCGGATACGATGCGCCAAATGTTGTTGTGTCGGGAGTTTGGTCGTGGAGGGTCTTTAGATCAATCTCCCTTTGGCATCGTTGGTCGTGTTGTTGGGTTTAACATTGCATCACCTCGCTCCACTGCCGTCTTCCTTCCTATTCGCTCAGTTTTTCTGAGTGAATAGGCTCTTAATAAACTAGCGCGCTTTACCATCAACGATCGCATCACTGCTTACCATCAGGCGGGATTGCGGTCAAGCGCTAGTTTATAATTATTAAAAAAAAAAAATCCGGATATTTTCATGGGATCAAAACTTATGCTGGTGAAATCGCGGGGACGGAGCTAGTATACAATAAACTAGAGACTACTTTACTTAATGAACTGCAGTGTGAAAGTGCAAGCATAAGCGTAATCAGTCCGGAGTGTTAACACTGCTGGGACATCAGCCACCTCTCTGTGAGAAGGAGAGGGCCAACAACTCAACCACGTGGGCCCAGTGCGGAGCCTTTCTATATTTCTTAATATTTCTTAAATATTTCTTAATTTTTTTTGGATCTATGAGATTCCAAATTTCTAGTAAGTCGAAGTCAATACCCGACCGTGTTTGCCACTGCTCTTGAAGAAGAATTAAGATATTGACTGTTTTTGTCTCCTAACAATAGTTCAAAGAATGTCTGCTGCTGTGGTACTCATATATCTTGTGTGATACGTCAATTTCGCGTTGATGTTTAATCAAATGCATATTCGTAAGCATGGTCTGACTTGCAATGAAACGATAGAATTACATACTATGATTGTTACACCCAACTCAGTGTATTCTGACCGACTTTTAAAATGACTTCTGAGCTTAGTGCGTGCTTAAGCGTAGGGCTTGCTGCGTGCTTAGGGCAGTTTTACACAAATACACAACTTCCCAACATCGACCGTTGGGCAGTGCCCGCTAGATGCAAAACCCGTATGGTCGGAGGATCCTTCCTTTTCTACGGAGGATGAGTGAACTTTACACCCTGTTCCTCACAATTCTAAACACAGTTTTTAATGAATAACATACTCATTCCTTAAATGGCCGAAAACATTACTCAACCTAACATATTGATAAACTTGCACAGTTTTAGCTCAAGCCTTCACGCGTCGAATGAAAAATGGAAATACTAAAATATATGTACTAGAATGTTTCTGAATAAATAAAACATGTCGGTGGATCCCGCTGCCATGTAGCCAAAAGATTTATAGTAGCGAATATACAAAGACTAACAAATTGTCGATTCCAAAACACTTTTGCAATGATTTTTAAATAAATCTAGGTATTGGTGTAGTTTTTGTGGTTGAAAATGCTATTTTTTGTATGTAGAGTTTTTATATTATATAATTATTTTTAGATGGTCCTAATTGATTGATTGTTTCGGATATTGCAGTTTAAAATTAAATATTTACCTACATTCTACCAAATTAATGGAGTTGATTTGATTTCCAAAGATTTTTATAGGTGAATCATAATTATCATATTTTAAAATCTAGATGAATACTGAGTTTGGCTCGTGGTGGGTATTTCCTACATAATTATTCAGAATAGAAACGCCAAAATAAACTCAAAAGTCACAGTCGTGTTTAAAGTCCAGACATAATCTTCAATGTGGGGATCGCCCTGTGGTTACGGTGGAGGTCTGCCCGGCTTGGGTAGAGCACCGCTATGTCCTCGTAGCGACGATCGGCAGCGTTCTCTCGCGTCCGGCCCCTGGTCCAGGCCTGCCATGGCAGGCCGTCACCTCCTTCTGCGAAGCACTGATGCTGGCAAAGGAGGTGGCGGAGCGCGCGAGGAAGTGGGAATTCCAGCGCTCTCACTTCTAGCTGCCGCAGGAGACGCCCTGGTCAGTAGAAAACATCGAACTCCCGGCCACCGCAGGCGCATGCAGTGGGCAGCTCGCCTCCCGGTAAAGACAATGCCCGGGTCGACGGAGCGTTATGAGCGCGCACGCACGGGGGTTGGTGAAACAAGAAACTGTGGCCCTGAAAAGTCTGACACGCCATTCCGCTCTGGCTAGAGCGGAAGAGGTCATTTGGTCTATCATCGTCTTTACATCTTAATATATATAAATCTTGTGTCACAATGTTTGTCCTCAATGGACTCCTAAACCACTTAACCGATTATAACAAAATTCGCACACCATGTGCAGTTCGATCCAACTTGAGATATAGGATAGTTTAAATCACAAATTATAGTCGCAATTTTAATTTATTGCTAATTATTTGTCTGTTATTATTTGACAGTCACAATTATCTGTTAACTCCAAATGATTCTAACAGATGTCGATACCTTCGACTGGGTTGAGTAAGTAATCAATAGATGGCGCTGATATGGTAAATCTACGAACGTGTCATATAAGCTACATTTTAACAGCATAATTACCACGTGTTGTTGACGATATAAAATTAATTAAAATTATTTTGTAGTGAACGAAATACCGTATAATTCAATTATTTCCACTTTTTATAAAAATGAAGAAATAGCACGATACCAAATGGGCAGATACATTACCAGCAATGAAGCTATTTGGCATATTCTCAGCTTTCCCATCCACGAAAGAGATCCTGCTGTCCAACATCTGGCAATACATCTTGAAAACGGTCAACGTGTATACTTCACTGAAGGCAATGTTCTCCAAAGAGCGTTCGAAGCTCCGAAAACGAGTCTAACTGAATCTTTTACATTGTGTCAAAAACCTGATGTTTTTGGTCAATTCGCGAAGACATTGGTGTATGGTGATGTTCCACGTTATTTCACATGGAACAAATCCAGTAAAAAATGGAAGCCACGGAAACAAGGAAAACCACATCCTTTCTTTACAGACATATTCAAAGCTAAGAGATTGGGGATACTTTACACGGTACATCCAAAGCAACGTGAGTGCTTCTATTTACGTTTGTTATTGGTGAATGTTCCCGGACCAACGTCTTTTGAATTTTTACGAACAGTTAATGGTCGAGTATTTAATACATACCAGGATGCATTTCGTGAACTGCAATTGCTAGAAGACGATAACCATTGGGAATTAACGCTTGCTGATGCTGCGTTGACATCAACACCGAATAACATTCGTCAGTTGTTTGCAATTATTTTGACGACATGTTATCCCTCGCAAGCACAAACTTTGTGGGAAAAATATAAAAATTGTATGACAGAAGACATCTTGCACCGAATTAGACAAACAAATCAATGCCAAAACATAGATTATACACCAGAGATGTACAATGAAGCATTGGTCTTAATCAAGGATTTATGTGTTCTTATTTAAAATTTACCACTTAATCATTATGGTATGCCATCACCTAATCGTCCAGCCACCGACTTAGTCAATACCGATTTACAACGAGAAAATCAATATGACCATGGAAGTTTAGCAACAATTATCATGAACAGTGAACCATTACTGACAGCAGAACAAAAAATTATTTAATTTCGGATTATGCTGGCTGTTGCTGCTGAACAAGGCGGTTTTTTTTTCTTGGATGCACCCGGTGGAACCGGTAAGACATTTTTAATATCGTTGATTCTTGCCAAAATACGGTCACAACAAAAAATCGCATTAGCAGTAGCATCGTCAGGCATTGTGGCTACTTTACTGGATGGTGGGCGAACAGCACATTCAACATTCAAGCTGCCATTGGACGTTCGTAATAAACCAGATGCAATGTGTAACATCAAAAAGAATAGTGGAATAGCTGCAGTGTTGCGGAAGAGTTCTATAATAATTTGGGATGAGTGCACAATGGCACACAAATATTCACTTGAAGCATTAAACAGAACTATGAAAGATTTAAACAGCAATAATAAACTTATCGGTGGTGCTATCGTACTTTTGTCCGGTGACTTCCGGCAGACCTTACCGGTTATACCTCGCTCTACTTTCGCGGATGAGATTAATGCATGTTTGAAACAATCATTCTTATGGCGAAGTGTTGAAACACTTTGATTGACCATAAATATACGAGTACAATTGCAAAATCATCCATCAGCACAAATATTTTCCGAAAAACTACTAGATATTGGGAACGGTAAAATAGAACTGCAACCAAATACGCATTGCATTAAACTACCACACAATTTTTGCACTGTTGTTCAGGATAAAAATGAATTGATTCAGAGTATTTTCCCGGATATACAGAATAATTATTTGAATCATGAATGGTTTAGTCAACGGGCGATTTTGGCTGCCAAAAACATTGATGTTGACGAAATTAACTTCCAGGTACAACAGTTGTTACCAGGTGATCTGATGTCTTTTAAATCAATCGATACTGTTGTTGATGAAAATGAAAGTGTAAATTTTCCGATTGAATTTTTAAATTCATTAGATATCCCTGGAATGCCACCACATAATCTTCGATTAAAAAATGGTTCCCCTATTATTCTCCTCCGTAATTTGAATCGACCTCAATTATGTAACGGTACGCGTTTGGTCATCAAAAAGATCACCGGAAACATTCTTGAAGCAACCATTTTAGCTGGGAAGTTTAAAAGAAAAGTGGTCCTGCTGTCACGTATTCCGATGATACCATTAGATTCTACCATACCCTTCAAAAGGCTACAGTTTCCATTTCGTTTAGCTTTCGCCATGTCTATAAATAAATCTCAAGGTCAAACAATGTCCATTTGTGGTTTAGATTTGGAAAATCCATGTTTTTCTCATGGGCAACTATATGTTGCGTGTTCACGTGTTGGGAAACCGTCGAATCTATTTGTGTTAGCTAAAGACAGGTTAACCAAAAACATTGTGCACCGATTGGTGTTAAATTAAATTGAAATTGAAAGTATTTATAATTCAAAAAAAAAGATATTAATGTTTAAAAGTTTAAGACTGTCTGCCTTGCCTACCTCATTCATGAGTTTAAGCGTCACATGTTATTTACTGTATTATACTGTAATATACTTATATTTGTTATAAAATTAAATGGAAATAATAAATCTCATAAATTTTTATTTTCTACCTATTGATTTCTGCTTAATATTAAGTGTAAGAACATTTTAATTAATTGTGTTCAACGTACTTCCCCTTCAAATCTCAATCCAGTGAATTTGTATACCAACATCAACATTTTCGTCTTTGTTCGTAAAGTGTAAGTAAATGAAATTATCATTGTACTAAAGGGTTATAGTGGTAGAAAGTCAAATAAGGAGATCACCATATTTTTTATAAATACCATCTGTGTGAAAAAGCATAGTGGACTCCGTGACTGATGTTCTCTTATTGTTCCTCTTAGATTGTTTACTATAATGTAATATGACAAAAACTTTAGCCACAGCAACGCGTGGCCGGGTCAGCTAGTATACATATATGTATCCATTATATTAATGTTTGAATTGCCCTTTTGAGGAAAGAGCCTCCTAGATTGACTTGATTTGACCAGTCAGTGCACACATTTATCAGCTGTTATCTTGTATCTCAGCTCATAATTTAGCTTAATTTAGTAGCTTTCTTGATAAACCTAATACAAAAAGATCCAAAGTTTTATGCGTCCATAAATGAAACTTGTAGATTACGATATCAAAGAAGCAGCTAGACGTAGTCGATGGAGTAGACGAAATCAACTTTACTAACTGATTAAGTTAGTAAAACTGATTTCGTCTCTCTAATTCACTGCAAAATTTCATCTATATTCGTTCAGTAGTTTTTGCGTGAATTGTTTTGCTTCTATTCCGTAGGCATTAGGAGAGTAAAAGAAAAAGTACAATGCCAAGTATTCATTGCAGCTACTATTTATCTTACCACCAACGCAATAGAAATCAAAATCGGTTGAAGGGATTGAAAAACAGGTTTGTTTAAATGTCTTAATCTTATTTCGAAATGGAGTATAATTAACTTTGATGATATTTCAGTTGTATTTCATAGTCCGCTACAGTATTAATTTTGAGTCGATGGCAGCAGCTTATGATTTAATCAACTCTCAGGAAGCAGCGAAGGAAGGACGTGACGGTAATTGGAACTTGTGGTTTCGCACTGATAATCAGCTCGGAATATTATTAGTAAACTTGTTTTCTTGTTGTTGTTTGTATTCTTGTTTGCTACAACTATAATGAAGCCTTTTCTCATCGGTGGATTATTCTTCATTTGGTTTCTATTTCTAATTGGTTTACATCTCCCTTACCACTTGTATTCGTTCATTGACATCAACTCTAAATAAAATACTTATGGTAAATAATAAAACAGTTGGCACGTGCTTCATTCAGTGTTTTTTTCAGACGCTAGCTTTCGCCCATGGCGTCATGCGGGCAGTAGGCCTAGCATGAGTTTTCAATACGAAACTCGTTCGATCGTATCGAGCGCGTTTGGCGCTCTCATTGGTTGAGAGTTCTTACGACCTTGAAGCGGGCCAATCGCTGAGTCAAACGCGCTCGATATCGGCGAACGAGTTTCGTAATGAAAACTCATACTAGGCCTACTGTAACTGATTAAAGTAGATTGGTTTTCTTTCTCGATATATACTAACTTAATCATTCAATAAAAAGCTGTTATTTTGATACTTCAGTTTAATTGTTTTTGTCTATAGACAGATTATCCTTTACTCTTATTTAATTTAAAACCACTGAAGATTGGCATTTAAGTATGTCTTTTAACGTTAGAACAATACAGATGCTAGAAATATATACTAGACCAGTTACGTAATATAACATAGCTCATCCCGACTTAGTACTTGGAAAGCGCACAGGATTTAATTACAGGGTAGAATATTAGGAACGAAATAACTTCTACATTAATTTCCTTGGTGGAACAAAATGGCAGCAATCCTTGTGTAACCGTCGCGGTTCGTGCTAATTGTCTTGCTTTCAATATTTATTTAGAAAGATTTTGATGAGGTAATCAGGAAGGCTGTTTATTTTTTGTTCACTTTAGAGTTTTATTGAAAGAATATGGAGGGTTCGCTGAGGGCATACAATGTCCTACTTTTTTAGTAAAACAATGTATTCAGGACTCCGTTGGATCTACCACGCTTACGTAGTGCTTTCTGAATGCTCACCATGACAATCACTCATACAGAGTGCATCTACAGTATGTTAAGAAAACCCTGTCCGGCCCATAAGGATAATAAAGGTTAGGTAAACACATGACCAAATATAATATAAAATTTAACGTACCGTAAAATGCTACAACATTGCCACCACTTTACAACATTGCCTAAAACCTTAAAATGTTAAATAATTCTCGTACAGAAACGATTTTACAATATGTCGTACTACTAAGAGCAAGTCGGTAATATATATGATAACATTTACGCATCATTCATTCAAATAACCCGTCAGCAAATTATCAATTTCAATTGTTATGTCAGTGGTCGTAGCCCTCTTTTATCGGATTTATGTAGAATAATTTCATTTGATGAATTTTTATCCTTTATTTACAATTGGAGTAAGTTGAATAGCAAAGAAAATATGCTGTTTTTTGTTTTTTACCTCGTTTTTCTGCTACAAATGTTATTTTGAAGGGTCAAATCATGGCCGGCAGAGTTGTAGCAGGTTTCGGAAAAAAAAATACTCAACTTTGCCTAGGGTTAGGGCTGCCACTCAAACTTTTTTAACTTAGCTCGTAACGTCACTAGCATAGTTTGTTATTTTTGAGTCTGATTTATTTATTTATTATTTATGAGTCTCGTGTAACATTTGCTTTTGCTACACAAAAAGCACAATTCTAGACTCCGTTCTATTTCTGAGAATTTGTTTGTTTGTTTGTTTGTTACCTTGTCACGCCCAAACAGCTGAACGGATTTTGATGAAATTTGGCATACACATAGAGGGGTAACTTGAATTAACACATAGGCTACTTTTTGTCTGGATGCGGGAAGTAGTTCCCCGGGGATGCGGGTGAAACCGCGGGAAACAGCTTTTATTAGTAGGATTGGTAGGTAGGTAGTAATATAATGTTTTGAAAGGTTTAACGTTTATTTTTGATTTAATTTTATGATTTCAGAAATATATATTAATATTATATTTTTAGTTTTTTATTCATCTACCTTGAGTAGCAACCCTACAGACCTATTCACTGTTGTATGAGAGTTTTACAATTAAGTGTTCAACTTTGCCTACCACCGTTAAAAATGTATATGTATTGCAATTATAGACTAAATAAAGTCTAAAATAGAAAACAAATTATAAGCAAAATAGACGCCTAATCGTCCCGTTTGTATCCATAATAGTCTATGATATTTCTAGCTAGGCAATGTTGCAGTTTGTAACGTAACTTTGCCTACGGTTTTAAATGCATTTTATGGTGATTAATAGGAGGTTTTTTTGGCTAATATGAACTCTATCCCGATAGCTTAACATACCATTTGGAATAGTGATTGAAAACATATATGACTTTCTCTAAACTGAAGAATTTATGGAATAAAAACCTCAAAATACAGGCAATGTTGTAGCATTTTACGGTAATCATCATAGTATCAATAAAAATGAATTTTGAAATAATCTTTTTTCCCGCGAATTTATTCCAACTTCCCCGAAATTTGGTAATTTTTAAAAAAGTGACAACACCGGTATTATTATGAGCGAATAGCGATGCGACCACGTGCCGCGTGCCCTGCCGCCCGCCGCCCGCGGAAGGGTGAACGCACATTTATTAAGTTACCACTTTTTGCGAAATAATATTTATTTTTTTAGGGGGATTTTTTTTTTTAAGTTTAACCCGGTTTTGTATCCATTAGTAGAATCAGTTATCGATACCTAACAACACCTTCACGGGTCGGACAGGGTTTTCTTAACATACTGTATATTATTTTGGTAGGATAAGTGCCATGAGTCACGGTGAAATGATGAAAATATTGTGAGGAGAGTTTTGAGTATGAATGTCGACGGCTATGAGAGTAGGAGAAGGCCAAGGAAATGACGAATGAAATGGCTAAATAATGATATGGTCGAGAAGGAGGAGACTGAGATGAGGTCTTATAGGGAATTATAGAAGAAAAAAACATATTACGCCGACCACAAATTAATTGATGATGACATGCCCCATAGAATCCTGAGTGTATTTATTTATTGTGGGGGAAAACCGTCAGGAAGGGTCGAAGTTCTGGATAGTTGAGTTGTCTTCTCATCCGCAAGAGCATCCATCATTGGCGATATTTCGAGAAAACGTTGAACAATAACTATAATGTGATGTTCGATTCTTATTATTTAAACTGTACAGACACTTAGATCACTTTAATATTAAGGGATTACAATGATAATCTCAGATTAAAACAGATAAGAGCCACTGGGCTTGGGCATGACCACCACACAGTCGATCAAAGCTTGAACAAAGACTGCCCGCGCTAACGGGCGATCGCTATGTCAATCGCAACTCCAGTCGGTGTTACGATTCGCTCCATGGTGTTACTCGCTCTTAATGAAAAAATCATAATTTATCCGAATACCGATCGATTAATCGATTTCAAAATATAGTAGAGTAATTTACGGACAATTGATACTGACACAAAACAGATCACAATATTCAAAATTAACCAGTCATGCGCCTTTATATATATATACTTTATTGTACTATCACAAGTAGAAGTCCCCTTCCACCTTAAAGACTACTGTCGGCTGCGCTAAACCGGCCACGGCACACTAACTATTATTTTATATCCGTGTGTGTCATATTCCAACCAATCAACCGCATGCTGTGTAGTATCTCTACGAAGAATTAAAAATGTAGTTTATGCTAGACAAGGAAAACAATATTAGAAAACCGTTTTTTTATCGCCGTCTTCGTCTTTCTTTGAATTAGTGCAAAATTTCGTTACTTCAGTTGAAGATAAGTTAGCGGCCGTACTTAATAATGATGCTATTAAAGGCGTGGGATTGTGAGTTCGAATCCTAATTAAGACAAAAAAATTTTGCTGTGTCATATAATTTAATATTGTGATTATTGATTTGTATTTTATAGTAAAAATGTTTGCAAATAATATTTACATGAATAGGAAAATTTATTGAATATTTATACCAAAAAAAGGTTTTCATTACATGTTTTAGTTTACTATAGATATATTATAATAACAAACAACAAACATTTATTATAAAGTTATATATTATTAGGTGTAGGTATCAGTGGCGAAGGGTGAAATTTTGACAAAGGGAAGCCGGTCCAAAAAATAAACACTTAAACACTTACCTACTGCAGGATATCTTGGAGGAGGTCTTCAGATAAGAATAATATCAAAAGCCCCACCTTCACCATACAAAAACGGACTGATGATTTGATAACAGTGTCTTTCAAGTATGATAAAAGCGGCTTTGAGAAAAGCCTTTTTCAACGTGCATCTCCATACCACACATGCATGCTTGTTAGTAAGTACTAAGTTAAGTACCTATTGTTAGGGAATAAGAGTCAAGAAAAAATAAAATAAAAAATTACAAAAATAATAAAGTGTTAAAAACCGAACCACACAAACACCGATCCAAAACCAACAAAAATATTAAGCAAAAGTAGTGGCGTGGTTTCTTTGCCCCTTTCTAATAGAGGAGAGGAGAGAACTGCAAGCCGCTTGGCATTAGCCTATATTTATCAAGTTTTACCGAAGGTTAGCGAGCATTAGAAAGAGATGGTCTGACACGCTCTGTTTTTTTTCACCTCATAGTAAAACGTTGACCGAGGTAAGCTGTAATTCGTCGAGGTGCCTTCAATGTAATGTACGAAAAATTGAAGCGCTGATTAATTTACGTATACATTCATACACTTTGACAACTTGCTGCCCGCTTATGATTGTTAGGTACTGCTAATTTCAATGTAAGTGTCTCTGTGGCTAAGCGGTTCACGCCGTGATAAGCATTTAAGGTGGTTTGAGTTCAGATCTAAAAACTTACAAACAAATTTTTAAATGTTTATTGGTAAGTTATGAATGCTGACAACAAAAATATGTAAAAATACCGATCCGCAACTTAAAGATGATACTTTGTTTTTAAGAATTTTTCTATATTAGAGTAATTATAAAGAGATGATAGTAGATTTGAAATAAAGTGAATCACTAGTTCACATAAAATATTCCACTACCTAGTAGCTACAACAACTCAAATATAATTACTTAGCTGTTGTTGGTTGGTGAACATATAGTTACGACTTTGTGTTATTAGTTTTACTTTTTAATCAATATGCAGGCTAATATTGGTACCGAAGCTAAGGCAAATATTGTGGCCCTATATACGAATGGACTCAGTATATCTCAAATATCATATGAAACCGGCTTTTGTGTAAGTCGTTTTTATTATTATTTAGATAAATTGCAAACAAATTGCTTGTTGTAAGTGTGTAATAAAATTGTTATTGTTTTAGAAAAATACTGTAAGTCGTGGTCAAGAAGTTTGAGGTCGAAGGTAGTTTAAAGTGTTGTGAGAGAAGTAGAAGGCCACTCCTTATTAGCCAGCCTCAACGTCGTTATATGGTAGCTGAATATGAGACGAACGGTTTCATCCCAACAAGACGTTTTGCCAACGAGTTCGGTACATCATAACGCACACTACGTGCCGAAGGTCTGCATCACCGAACGCCAGCAAAAAAATCGTTTTTAACACAACGGTAGAAAGAGGAGAGCTAACGTTTTGTACGGGAATATGTAGAATTTGTTTGTAAAACAATATTTCCGACGGAAAACCTTTAAATCGTGCCAAAAAGGAAAGTCGCATTTGTGGCGTAAAAATAACACGCGTTGGTCTGAAAGCAATATTTTGTCAAATACAGAGTCAGGCAGAATATGTATTAATATGAGGGGGTGCATTAGTGCTCAGGGGCCAGATAAATTAAGTTTCATACCTACACGAGCCAACAGTGACAGCTACGTAGAAGTGTTAAATGATATTATGTTTCCTACGCTATAATAAATAAATTGTTTATTTCTCAACTTTGTACATAATTTGTATAATGATTTTCTTAATTCTAAATAGCACTGATGTTTAATTTGCCTGAACTAGGTAGAACCTGTGCTTCAGGCGTAAAAGTGCTTATTATTAAGCTATTGCATAGCTTCTATCGCGGGCCTTGAGCGCGGGGACCGAATCCAGAAATTCCGTAACGAAAAAACCTCACGCTCCCCATCGTCTAACGTCGTTTCAGTTCGGCAGTCTTCGAGACGGTACGTTTGTGTGCGTGCGACTACATCTTTTGAAAACAATTTATAGATTTTCAAAAAGAGCATGCATATTGCAGGGCGCGAACTCAGTTCTACACACTTGGCATGTTACTGATAGTCGCGATGTGCTAAACTTGCGATTAATTTTCTCTCTGAAATAGGTCTTCTATAGAGAACTGTCATAGACGTCATCGACGTTGTCATGGCTACCTTAAAAACTTTTCATATAATTAATTATTAAGTACTTTTATTCAAATTAATTTAGTAGTGTTTTTATAAAATAGCTTTTTTTTTAACGGAAAAGCTAAGATGAATGTCACGCTAATTTTTCATTGGACTTTTAAATTATTTATAGTGTTGTTTACTAAATAAAAGCGCGTGATTTTATAGAGTAAAAAGTGCTCACGCGGCCGTTTTTTCAATTGTTGCAAGAATTCAAAAGACTGTCTTTAAATAGTGTTCAGACGATTGCTCAAAGTGTATTAGATTTCATTAGTAATAGAAATGGCATTTCAATAATGACTTTCAACTGCCAAAGTCTAAATAGTCATAAATACGATTTACAAGATTCAGTTACGAAACAAACAAATGTGTTACTTCTTACCGAAACTTGCATGACGCATGATAATCCAATTGAAATACCTAATTTTAATTGTATTGTTCAGTTCAAACGAGATACTGTTTCAAAAGGTGGGGTAGCTATTTACCAAAATAAAACTGATATTACTAATATTATGACTCCGAATATTGAAATAAATATTGCACACGTTAGCGATGTTAATGTTAGGCGCTCAGTTGTTGGAGATATTTGTGCGTGCTTATGCAAACTTAGAAATGGCCTACAAATAGTTATGGTAGCAATTTATATTTCTCCGAATCCAAAATTGGACGAGGTAGAGCATTTTATTCATCGCACTTTACTGGAGTACACTGAAGAAGGCTCGAAAATACTTGGTACAAATGGTAATAAATTTCCACTTATCTTGGCTGGCGATTTCAACATTAACTTCGCTGATAAAAAATCAGAGCGGTTGACAACTTTTCTATCAAAAACATTGAATTTGAAAATGAATAATGATCCACAAGAGTCCACAACAAAATATGGGACCACCATTGACGCGGTATTTTCTAGGTATTTAGAGGATATTAAGTCGCAAACTTATGTTTCTTATTTCAGTTATCATAAACCTATAGTTTCAATGATAAATATTCCTGAATAACCAACAGCTACTGTAAGGTAATAAAACCCACATGTATTGTAAAATAATAAAAATATTTTAAATAATATTAACTTTTTATTTATTTAATAAAAGAAAAATTTGTTTTCTTATCGGTCACCACGCTCAAAAAGTGTAACTTGAGTTAATATCAAAGAAAAAGAAATACTGCATAAATAAAATAAATAAATAATTATAATTACATAAATTGATACAAAATGCTATGCAATAGCTTTACCGCGGCAGTCCCCGAGTGCCACACATCTTTTTTTTTTTTTATTTTGCAATAAATTAACAATAAAAACAATAAAAGTAGGACGTAAAAATCTAGAACACAACGGAAGTATACAATGTTATTATTAGTATCCTATTGCTTATATAGTATTATTAGTCTTTTAAAGTAATGGTTATTGCTAAATTTATTTACATACTGTAAGTAGGTCTTCAGTCTGCTCATATGACAAACCTTGTAGATAATTAGAAACAACATTCTTACAGCTAAAATATTTCAAATTATAAATATTTAATACTCTATTTAATCTATTGTATAAAAAGGACCCTAAAAACGTATAGAATTTGTGTGTAAATGCATATTTAGAGATAGAGGTTGAGCTGCACACTATATCATTCCGCCATTTGTTAATTATATTAGCGTTGCAAGTAAGCGTAGCATGCTGTTTTCGTATTATGTGCAGTATATAAATTTGCCGAACTGACAAAACTTTGCAGGATTGAAATAACTGGAATGTAGGGAAAAGGAAAGGCAGAGAATTTGCTACTTTTAGAACAGCTCTTTGTGCACGTTCCAGGGAGAGAAGGATAGATTTTGATGTTCCACCCCATGAAGTTATGCAATACTGGAGTATAGATTGACATAGAGCAAAATAAACTTGTTTTTCTAAGTTGGTGTCTGCAATGGAGTGCAGTTTTTTGAATACAAACATAAGTTTACATACTCTTGTAACCAAACTTTCAATATGTTGTCTATAGGATAGTGTGTTGTCAACAAAGACTCCAAGATATTTTAGGCACTTTGTTTCAAGGATCCTAGGACAGGTACAAGAAGTGATAGACGGTTTGTTACAGTGGTGAGCGTATAAATGGGAATCAATTGTTTTGTTATCAACATTACGCATAGTGAAATGAATATAATTTGTTTTCTCAGCATTCAGTGTTAATAGATTACAACGAAGCCAGTTAATAACGGAGTTAAAGCCTGCCTGTGCTGTGCTATACAACTCGGAAATCGTTTTGGCGGTGAAAATAATCGCAGTGTCATCGGCGTACGATATTATTTTGCCATTTACTAAATTTAAGTTACATAAATCATTAATGTATATAAGGAACAACGATGGACCAAGGATGCTGCCTTGTGGGACTCCAAAACCTAGAGTTTTTTCTTCGTCACTAGTCATGTACTCGATTCGAACACATTGCGATCTATCGCTTAAATAATCTTTGAAGAGTTTTAGCTGTGTACCTCTTATTCCTAAAGCCTCCAGTTTATTCAAAAGTAAAGGAACAGATACGGTTTCAAAAGCCTTTGCTAAGTCTAGGAAGACAGTTAAGACCTGGTTTCTATCACCGAGTTCTTGTGCAACGTGGTCTGTTAGCTTTTGTACAGCATTCGCTGTAGACAATTTGTTTCTAAACCCGAATTGTGAAGGAGACAATAAGTTGTTCGTTTCTAAGTAATTGACTAGTCTCTTGTTTACATTTTTTTCTAATATTTTGGACAGTGCAGGCAGTATAGATATTGGTCTATAATTATTCACTACATCTCTACAACCATTTTTAACCTTCCTATACTCGCGCCAATTTTTGTAACACCTATACTCGCGCACGGTGTCACAGACCGATAGTTTGTACCCCTACAACATATTTTTTTTAACAAGAAACACATAAACTATTACTATTATTTTAGAGTTTAGGATGTAATGAAACAAAACACTATAACTAAAAGTTATTTTATTAATTATTTTACCGACTTATAGTTTTATCACAAATCAGTCTTAAAATTTGAGATTATTTTCTTAAGTACTAAAAAATTAAAATAAAATCTGAACTTCTTTTTAAAAACAAATTAAACTTCTTATTAATAACAACAAACATATCAATAAACATATTTATCTCTGTTTGACTTAATTTTGAGCCTCGCCATAGCAATCAGGGCATACGGTTACAGCATGCTCCAAACAAAAGTATTTTTCGCAGGTGGCACAGTTGTAACGTGTCTTGCGGTTTTTTTTTGAAGAGCAGTATCCACAACGACCTACTTTATTATTGTTAGATGTTGCTGCAGACTCGGGTCCATCTAATTTGCATATTTCGGTGAGCCTGAGTCTTATGCTTCTCGGCAAGGATGAAATGAGAGCCCGTCGTCTAAGTTGCGGATTGATCAAATCGTATGCTAAGGCTTCAAGGAAGACTCGACGGCTAATTTTCTTGTTAGGGTTATTCTGCAGGTATATTATAAACGTATTTATACCCGCTACATTCATTAGGCTGTAAAATATCACCATTGGCCATCTATTTGTCCCACGTGTAACGGTGCGACGTTGTAAGTCTCACACATTTTGTCTACGCTATCTACTCCACCTTTGGTTCTATTGTAGTCCATTATAATTTCCGGTTTACCTGTATCTTCATTGATCTGGGCATCATCGTGCATGCTGGATACGAGAAGGACATTTTTGCCTTTTTTTGGTACATAGGATACAAGACTGCAATTGCCTCGGTGCCCGAATAAACTAGATTTTTCGGCTCTTCCTCGTATTTCCGTGAATTTTTTAGGCAATTCTCGTTTGTTTTTACGAATTGTCCCAATAACTGTCAATTTGTGTTGAGACTCAAGCTTATCTATCAATGGAATACTAGTGAAGAAGTTATCACATGTGATATTACGCCCAGTATTGTGAATATTTTCACTCAATCGCAAAACCAAAGCCAAAGCGGAGTTATCAACTTGGTTTGGACCGTCTGGTTGCTTCCCAACATAAACTTCCATGGTATGGGTATAAAACATTTTGGCATCTGTCAACGCATAAATTTTGATTCCATATTTGTTGGGTTTTGATGGAATGTACTGGCGAAAGTTACAACGTCCTCTAAAAGCCTCTAACTTCTCGTCAATTGTAACATACTGAGACACGCTGTAATATTTTTTGAACGTTCCCACAATTGTGGGAACGTTCAAAAAATATTACTAACTGGCACCTATTAGAGAGTTGTTTGATATAGTTATATCAAACAACTCTCTAATAGGTGCCAGTTTATCCAGTTGTATTCTCTCTTCTCGTGTATCTTTACTGTCAAATCTGAGACAACGCATCAATAGAAAGAAACTGGATAATCCCATAGTCAAACGAAATATCCCCGGGGATGACCCGTCAGTTCTGAAAAAATCTTTGGCATTTAGACGAGCGTTCCTTCTGACTCCAGCAAATAGTAAAAGGCCTAAAAAAGCTTCAATTTCAATATTGTCTGTATCGGCGCAGTCTCTCTCTCTTGTGAAATTATGCTTCATGCGATTAATTTGTTCATTAGTGTACTTTACTATCAGGTTGATAGTGCCCTCCGAAAAAAAAAGCCGCCACAGCTCACCTGGTTCCCTCAAATTTCTAGCTTCTCCTCTAGCGCCTGGAAGTTGAGTAACTATATTTCTAGCACGTCGCCTAGTTGGGTTTGAGGCAGGAGATTTATTCCACCTTGTCTGTCCATCTTTTCCTAAGTAAAAATCATGGGATCGTTCATTATGTTCTTCCTCAGATATCTCGTCATTGTCATCGTCTTGCTTGGTATCGTATGTCTCTTCTTATACCTCCACGTTATCTTCCACCTCACTGTCATTTTCGTCTTCATAGCTTGAGCTAGAACTTAATTCTTCCAGCAACAATCTGATGTGATCATCGTCCATTTTGATATGAATTAAAACCTAAAAAAGAATGATAAAATTGGTCAAAATATAATATAGAGCAACATACATACATATATTTTACTATATATACTTTATAAAGTAATCAAAGTCCGTAAAAAATATACAAATGCACGAAATAAATTATATTAATACTTACACAAAAAGTTACACCTATACTCGCGTCGGTCTCGTGGACCGATTGGTGACGAGTGCTACAACACGTGTGTTTCGCCCGAACGCGCGGCGTGCACTAAAACGAAGTTAGCCACAAATCCGGCAGCTAGCAAGGAACTCAACTTCTTAGGATTTACCTGCATAAAAATAATTACGAAAATGTGTTTCGTCGGTCTCACAGACCAACGCGCGAGTATAGGAAGGTTAAAAATAGGGATGATCGTCGCTTTTTTCAGACTTTTAGAAAAAAATTCCTTCTCTGAGGCACATCTGAAATATATACGTTAAAGGGCGTACCAAAATGTGTTTAAAACGCTTTAGTATTTTCTCTTTGATGATAACATATAATGTAATCATTTTCATATCTTAAAACCAAGAATGATCTTTATAATTTTTACCAAAACAATATCATAAATTTCTAAGGGATTACTTTTATATAAAATACTATAATGCTACCATATCAAAGTTTGTTTCAGTTATTACTATTAGTATACCTACCAGTGGTGAAGAGTCCATACAAGCCGATTCCCACCGGGTTACCTTTCAAAAATCAGTTCCATATTCATACAAAAGTATTTACATTCTATTTCATTAACAAAGTATTATTAATCAAATAGTAATTCTTAGCAATACCCTAAGTATCACATTTCATTTTATAGTCGTAAATTAATCAGCGCTTCAATTTTTCGTACATTACATTGAAGGCAACTCGACGAATTACAGCTTACCTCGGTCAACGTTTTACTATGAGGTGAAAAAAAACAGAGCGTGTCAGACCATCTCTTTCTAATGCTCGCTAACCTTCGGTAAAACTTGATAAATATAGGCTAATGCCAAGCGGCTTGCAGTTCTCTCCTCTCCTCTATTAGAAAGGGGCAAAGAAACCACGCCACTACTTTTGCTTAATATTTTTGTTGGTTTTGGATCGGTGTTTGTGTGGTTCGGTTTTTAACACTTTATTATTTTTGTAATTTTTTATTTTATTTTTTCTTGACTCTTATTCCCTAACAATAGGTACTTAACTTAGTACTTACTAACAAGCATGCATGTGTGGTATGGAGATGCACGTTGAAAAAGGCTTTTCTCAAAGCCGCTTTTATCATACTTGAAAGACACTGTTATCAAATCATCAGTCCGTTTTTGTATGGTGAAGGTGGGGCTTTTGATATTATTCTTATCTGAAGACCTCCTCCAAGATATCCTGCAGTAGGTAAGTGTTTAAGTGTTTATTTTTTGGACCGGCTTCCCTTTGTCAAAATTTCACCCTTCGCCACTGGTGTATATCAAACTTTATTATAGAAGAAGGTCGTAACTACAACTGGTATTGTTTGGCCATAGTTTTTTAAAATTGTAACTCAAATTTTGGTCTTGATAGTACACCAAAAACATACATTGATTAAAAAAACATTCAACACTACAAAATATACAAAGGTTGTCCTTCTCGCTAATGCAATCTCTTCCAGACAACCCTAGAAAGGACAGAGATTTTCCTGAATCTAAACAGGTATTTCATAATTATGGATACAATAAACTAAAATCGATATATCGATGGTGATAAAAAAAAAATCAAAATGAAAATCAAAGCATCTATTTCAAATAAACCAGTTACAGGCACTTTTGAATTGTCAGAAGGTCGGTCAGTCAGTAAGGTGAAGCTAGTCGCCCATTCCAAAGAGTAGGTACCTATGGAGAAGAACGGGCAAGAAACTCCATGGACACTCTTTTAAATTATCAAGCTATTGATACAAATATTTGATTACATCATTCATTTTGAAATCAATCGTGTGAGAGCGATGCAGAAATATATTGTACGCTGAGAGCGTCCATTATGAAAAAAAAAACAACAATTCAGAATTTAAAATACGCCGTAGCAGCTAAGAAATGACCAGTCCCCTCTGACGGGGTCCTTCACGAACATGACGTATGGATCAGCATCATTCAGCTCAACCATATTGAAGGGAACCTAATGACCCAACACACACGCCACCACCAGCGAGACATTTGAGTGAGCATGACATACTCTCAACAGCCATAGCACTATCAAGTCAATAAACGACTAACCCAACAAATAGATGCTTTACAGCAAGTAGATCGTGCTCACACGTGTTCCATGGCTGTGATTCCATCGGCTGCCGGCAAAACTTACCACACACTAGACAAAGTCTTGCCGCCAAGAGATTTGTCGTGTTCCGGCAAGGTGTCTGGTGAAGCCGTACTGAAGATGGGTCTGAGCAGTTGTGTTGCGATGTGTGCCGGGTACGATGCGCCAAATGTTGTTGTGTCGGGAGTTTGGTTGTGGGAGGTCTCCAGATCAATCTCCCTCTGGGTTTAACTTTGCATCATCTCACTCAAATGCCGTCTACCTTCCTATTCACTCAGTTTTTTTGAGTGAATTCTTAATAAACTAGCGCGCTTTACCATCAACGATTGCAGCACTACTTATCATCAGGTGGAATTGCGGTCAGGCACTAGTTTATAATTATAAAAAAAAAACATACTGCATAAGCAAAATAATTAGGCAAAAATGAGTTTTTTCAACAAGTTCATAACGATAAGTAGTATTCGTTCACGAGTCTTCACGAGTGAATTTTGTGTTAGGTGAGACAGCCCCTTCCATATCGTTGCTCGAGCAGTCTAGCAACTAAAATACTGAATCCGGTTAGACGGAAAGCTGACTCCAACATAGTTGGCAAAAGGTGACAGTTGATGGTGATGACATACACTTGTGCCCAATAAAAGTCGCAAAGAGAAATTGCTGAAGGAAAATCCTTTCCATTCTCAGTCAATGCTACAGCCATACAAAGGACAAGCAACTAATCGTTCTGCATTTATGTTACATTCACTTTCCTACAAAAAACTGCTATTAAAATTCAATTGTAAAACGTACGTTGGCGACATAATAAGGCCTTCAAGTCCCGATTTACGAATAATAAAATCCCCACGAATCGTTTTTCGACAAATCCTCCATTCAATTTGAAATTTTCGCAATAGAAATTTGAATTGGAGTATTCAGTACATTTTGGACGTCGTAATCACATCCTAAGATTCAATTTACCCAATTTTGTACAGGACACGATTGGGCGAATTTCATGATCATTTTCTATGAGACACAATCAGATTTTTGTTGAAGACCTAGATTAGATAATAATAAAAAAAAACTAACACGAGGATTTTGAATTGACAGATATTTTTTTCTGTAAGTATAATAATAATAAATATATACGGACAAATCACACAGATTCAGTTAGCCCCAAAGTAAGTTCGAGACTTCTGTTATGGAATACTAACTCAACGACACTATATTTTATAATAGATAAACATCCAAGACCCAGGCCAATCAGGAAAAGATCATTTTCTATCATGACCTGGCCGGGGATCGAACCCGGGGCCTCCACGTCGAAGGCAGGCGTGTTCACACCTTTTCAAGTCTTTTTTTTATAGGAATTATTAACTTGCTTGACCGCAATCCCGTCTGATGGTAAGCAGTGATGAAATCGTTGATGGTGAAGTGCGCAAGTTTATTAAGAGCCTATTCACTTAAAAATAACTAACTGAATAGGAAGAAAGACGGCAGTTGAGCAAGGTGACGTAATGTTAAACCCAACAACACGACCAACAATGCTGTGCCAGAGGGAGATTGATCTAGAGACCCGCCTTGACCAAACCCCTGGCACGACGACATTTGACGTATCGTACCTGGTACACATCGAAACACAACTGATCAGACCAGTCCTCCGTACGGCTTCACCAGACATTATGCCGGAATACGCTTGGCAGCAAGACCTTTTCTGATGGGTGGTAACTTCTACCGGTAGCCAATATGATGGTCTACCACCGAAAAGTGAAATGTGATTCATATCGTGTGCCCCGTGTGGTACCGGGCTTAGAATAGTACTATCCCATATCTTCCAGTGAGTGTCGTAAGAGGCGACTAAGGGAACTCTCATCAAGGAAGCGGGCAGCAGCGCTTTTCCTGTGGAATACTGCGATCCCCAACCCGCCTGCCAAGCGTGAGGATTATGGCAACCCCCCCCCCCCCCCCAATGTAATGAAAGCCTATAGGCTGAAGTAGAAGAAGAAGTAGTTTAGCTCAGTATAGTATGAAACGGAACATTTATTAAATACTCACAATGTTACTCGATCTCAATGACGTTTACTAGAGTGGCCAACATGGCGGTTGTGATTTGCCTCATTTGTCAGGATCGTAAGAATTTAAGAAAATACTCGACAATCCTAATTTTGCGGATATGTGTTGTCGACTCGAAATATTTTTTTTTTCATGTTTTATTATTCAAGTTAGGTTTCTACCGAGTCTACCGTACCCCTTGATAAAATTATTAATATAGATAAGCGTGGTATTATAGAGCAATGTCTCTTATTGTACAGGGAAGATTAAGAGCTCCACTTTGGAAAATAAGTATCTAATATTGGTGTCTTGCTTCAAAACTCTTACTACTATATCTATGAGTTTAAAAAAAAGAAGAATAAAAAAAACTTTTTTTACAAAAAAAAAAAACAACCAACTTCCAAAAAACACTACTAAGTGAAAAATAAACTAATTTCGGTAAATATAACTATGCAAAAGCCAAAGACACCGATTTCCGAAATTAGTTTATTTTTCACTTTGTAGTGTTTTTTGGAAGTCGGTTGTTTTTTTTATAAAAAAAGTTTTTACTTTACACTTTTTAGTTGTGAAAAGTACTGTTCAGCTGCATCCGGTTAGACTGGATGCTGACGCTAAAATACTCAATGAAAAAGTTACAAACGCACTGGTTGCCCCTACGATTTTTGAAAGTTCCCCTTGATTTCCTTATCATGGGACCACCTTGGGAATGTCTTCTTTCCAACAGAAAATATGAAAATCGGTTCATAAACGACGAAGTTATCCGCGAACAAACATAAAAAAATTGCTTTGTTTTATGCTTATATACGGTCGAATTGAGTAACCTCCTCGTTTTTGAAGTCGGTTACAAAAAAATATCAATCTAGTGATACCTCATTCTCTGAAATTGATGGAGTAGTTTAAGCGTACGGTGTAACACACGTAAACTGAAAAAAATTCAAGTTCTTTTGTTTTTGTCGTAGTTAGGTAAAAATGACATATAATGCTCTCCTGCGGACTTTCCAGCCGTTAGTGCCGCGGTGTGGGTTGCGCTTGAGACTGATTGATGATGTCATAAAATACATATGTATTATTAGCTGTTGCTCGCAACTTTATCTGCGACTTAGGATGAAAAGTAGACTTTGTCCTTACACGACTCAAGGCCTATGTGTTTACCTAATTTCATCAAAATCTGTTATGGCGTGAAAGCGAGATAGAGAGTTACTTTCGTATTTATAATTTTACTATGAAAGTATGGATTGAAGTCAATCGCACTAAATGAAATAGTAGAAGTTCAACTCTTGTTCGTATCTAATCCAGTTAAAGTTATGGTTTAGTTTCGATCATATTTCGTGTCGCGCAAAAGTTTCAACTTCGGTTGAAGTAAAATCAATGTAGGTATGAATGATACATTTCATCAGATATAATAATTAAAACTAAATCAATTATAAGTAAATCTAATCGTTTATAGACGGACCGTTTAAATGAGTCTTCGCCCACAGGGTACAGGGACGCGGGGGTATGACGAAAACGGGGGCCGAGGTAGGTGCGGGCGGTAGGCCCACTTAGTGTGATACACAAGAGATGAAATTCATATTGGTTAAGTCTTAATATATGTGACGTCATTTTAGTTAACGATGAAAAGGTGTGTTTTTTTATTATGTAGTTAATTGACGACTAGAGATTTGTGTTTATTATTTACTAGCTAGTTTCGACTTTTTCCAGGCAAAAATTTGCCTATGTCCTTTTTCATTTTAATCGATACAGAAGTTTTAGTGTGAAAGTGCGACAGACTGATAGATAGACCAACAGAGTTATTTCCGCATTTAAAATATTAATTATTGTTTTATATTACCTCAGTACGAATGTAAAAAGCTTTCTCAGGAATAAAAGGAAGAAAAAGTAAACAAATCATAAAATACAGTAATGTTGTTTAATTTTACTACCTAATAGTGCCAGAATTTCTTTAAACAAATAATAAAATTCCTTAGCTTTATTTTAGTACAAATAATAATAATAATTTAATAGTTTCCCCTGTTGTGCAATTCTAGATACAGACTTCCGATATTCGAGTAACCTCTGCTACAGTTTTGTTAAATTTATATCTTGTTGATATTCAGCACAATTTGGATTCAGTTTCCTTTTTCTAAAATATTCATATACATTAAAAACCACTTGCTTACATTGGCTATTAATTTTATGTCCGAAGATAATTCGATTCATCTTGAGAATGTAATCTCGTGTATAACTTGCACAGACTGGCCGCAACTGTCAACACATGCGCTCGCTAACCGCGTAGCGAACGAAATGAACCAACACGGGAAAGCGCATGCCGCCCGCACCTCCCTCGGCCCCCGTTTTCGTCATACCCCCGCGTCCCTGTACCCGTGGGCGAAGACTCATTTAAACGGTCCGTCTATAGACGTAAGTTTGACATGGCATAGAAAAAGTTAGCTTTGTTTCAACTTTGTCATTAGACAACGGTTACGTTCCAATTGCGATCCAGTTATGGTTAAACCATTAGCGCGATACGAAAGATAACAAAAGTTGTGGTTTGGTTGCAATCCAATTCTGTTTTGGTTGAATTATTTTAGCGCGATTGCCCCCCAGTCCTCGGTTTCATTTCAAAATCCTTTTAAAGGATCATCTTATAGACACTGTCAGCTCTTGTTTCCTAACTTCATATGCTCCCAAGTTAACAAGCATTTGTAGATACCAGAAACCATAATTAAATTTATAGAATAATCCGAAACCGTTGAAAGAATTCAAAATTGACGTTTATCAAAATTTTGTAGCAATTTTACCGGTATAAATTCAAAATGATATCAAATATCAGTCTGTTTTAATTTTACCATCAATTCTGAGGAACCACCTAATGGAGTTCTGAGCTCTGGGTTCGAAGTACCGCATTTGTGAATGATGAATCGGCATTTCTATTGGAAACGAAGCGAAAATAACAAAGTATTGATTTGTTATGTAACACGGTTTTATGGTTTGCTGGTAATTAGTACCTAACTACGTGCTTGGATTTTTAAGAAGGGAGTAAAACAGGGGTTGATTGAGGTTACTTAGCATTAGGAGGCCTTCTACAAGGTCACTGGTGTTATGTAGGCTTCAGGAATCTGCTAGATTGATATGCATTATCTAAGTGCGGTAATGATGATCCTGTAAATCCGAAAGTTTTTGATACATATAAGTCACAATTTTTTTTTTTAAGAAGGGAGTATAGTAAGGCTTAATTGAGGTTATGTAGCTTACTCCTTAAGAAAATGGCCGGCGTCATTTTGTGGGCTTCAGGAATCTGTTAGATTGAAGATGTACTATGAAAGTCCAATAATGAAGACCCTTGCAAAAATAAAAGCATTCGATACGAAAAAGCAAGTGACAGAATCAATTTCTTTGATTGGGTAAATTCCTTATATAATAAGGGTTTGGGCGTGCAACTAATATTATCCCCCTAAATGATACGGACTGGTATACGTTATTAACTCCGAACAAACCTTTTTTATTTCTTTTGAAATTGAATTGAATTGCGCGGTTCGACCAATATTTTTACTGTGTAAGCTACTGATGCGTGCTAGATCAGTCATATGTCTAACAAGGTTTTGATTGAATTATACAATACCCACTTGATCGCACTTGGCCGGGTTTAATTTCATATCTGTTTATAGATTCATCTGTGTTATAAATGCACAAATAGAAAAAGTAAAAATTAAATAAATCTTTCCGAAAATGCATCTACCATTTTTCAGTTGGAGAATAAATAAAATTTTCATGCATTTTTATGTGATGTTATAGCAAAGATGTAATGGAATATTTACACAATATTAATAGAGTCACAAGTCAAAATTATTCTAATCACATACCTGGGCAAACATTGTTCGAAAAGCACCAAAACTGTTTTGAGAATATATATATATAAAAAAAAAACTTTCTAAGGTACAGACGCCTAATTTTCTTAATAGACTTCCAACTTTTTTTTTTTAATAATTATAAGCTAGCGCTTGCCCACAATCCCGCCTGATGGTAAGCAGTGATGAGATCGTTGATGGTAAAGCGTGCTAGTTTATTAAGAACCTATTCACTCAGATTGAGCGAATAGAAGGAAGACGGCAGTTGAGCGAGGTGATGCAATGTTAAACCCAACAACACGACCAACACGACCACGATTGCTTAAACATTGTGGTTCAAAGTTGACATTGAACTCCCGACCACCGTAGGTGCGGGCTCGCGGGCGGCTGGACCCGGGGCTTGTCCTTACCGGGCAGCGAACAGCGGGCAGCTCAGCGCCCAGTAAGGACCAGCCCCGGTTCGACGGTGTATTTTGTTCTACACGCGCCTTAAAGAGTATTCAGCACATCGTGACGAGATCTACGAAAACCGATGCCTGAAAGGGCTGTGGTATGTTTGAAAGAGTCTTGGCCCTGTTGCACAGGCATTTGAAGGAACCCCGTATTGGGTTTTAGTCAGTAAAAGTCTGACACGCCCCTTTGCTCCGCTTAGAGATCATGGTTCCTTACGAAGATTTGATAAGTTCCCATCCACAAAAAAGGTTCCACTGTAACTGGATGCAGCTGAAAACCAGTTTTTTATAGGATGATGCCTAATTGACCTACATAATCCATCTACGGACCGACCGTCACAAACTCGTCTCTCCTTCTAATTTCTACATGTAGATTATCCCAACCTATTTAAATTTTTTTAAGGGTTGAATTGGTGTCCATTGCATTTATACAGTTGACTTTCCCTTACTAACAACTGCTACAACGGGTTAGTTAACTAAATTGGAAATCCAATATGGTTACTGAAAACCAATTTTTCTCTCAATATAGGTTTTTTTTTTTCAAAACAACGAGCCATACTAATATTTCAATTTATGGGTAGTAGTTTTTTTATTATTTTGCCTATATACAATTTTGTTTTAGAAGTTTTGAAAACAACGATATTTATGTTTTTATTAGCTACGCCCAGCAATTTTACCCGCATAAGGTTCGATTCCATGACTCATGGGAATATCGACAGTATACTTTATATTTATCATGGTTACAACCCATCTGTGGGTACTTTATATACTTAGTGATGTAAAACCTATCTGTGTGCCAAACATCCAATTCTGTTTAATAGTTTCTTGTGAAAGAGTAGCATCAACAATCAACACCCCTCCGTAGAAACTTTTGTATTTCTAATATCAGAAGGATTCATTTTGTTTTATAGAGAGCTTATGGACTAAAATTAGTACAATCTTCTGCTAATAATACCACATCTGGCATCCAGGACTCCTTCCTATCTGTGAGAGGACATTGAACACGCACTGTGACAATATGGTCCCAGTGCGTGTTTGTGAATGTCACGTCCTCGATTGTTTTGTTCTAGGACGTGTTGGTTTAGTTACGATGTTTTCCTTCACCGTTATGACGAAAAAAAAACATCATGCAATAGTGCTAATTTCAACCTTTTACATGTTTTATTATAAACATAAACTGGTGCTTGATCGCAATCCCGCCTGATGATAAGTAATGATATGCTATGGCTATGCTATGGCTGTTGAGAGTATGTCATGCTCACTCAAATGTCTCGCTGGTGGTGGCGTGTGTGTTGGGTCATTAGGTTCCCTTCAATATGGTTGAGCTGAATGATGCTGATCCATACGTCATGTTCGTGAACGGATGCCGTCAGAGGGGACTGGTCATCTCTTAGCTGCTACGGCGTATTTTAAATTCTGAATTGTTGTTTTTTTTTCATAATGGACGCTCTCAGCGTACAATATATTTCTGCATCGTTCTCACACGATTGATTTCAAAATGAATGATGTAATCAAATATTTGTATCAATAGCTTGATAATTTAAAAGAGTGTTCATGGAGTTTCTTGCCCGTTCTTCTCCATAGGTACCTACTCTTTGGAATGGGCGACTAGCTTCACCTTACTGACTGACCGACCTTCTGACAATTCAAAAGTGCCTGTAACTGGTTTACTTGAAATAAATGCTTTGATTTTGATTTTTGACTTTGATGCAATCGTTGACGGTAATGCGCGCTTGTTTATTAAGAGCACACACACACACTCAAAAAAACTCAGTAAATAGGAAGGAAGACGGCAGTTGAACCTTGCATCACGTGCAAGGTTAAACCCAGCAACACGACCAACGATATTGCGCCAGAGGGAGATTGATCTGGAGACCCTCCACGATCAAACTCCCGGCACACCAACATTTAGCGTATCGTACCCGGCACACATAGCAACACAACTGCTCACACCCGTCCTCCGTACGGCTTCACCAGACATCATGCCGGAATATGATGATTCGCTTGGCGGCAAGACTTGGTCTGGTGGGTGGTAACTTTTGCTGGCGCCGATGTTACGGCCTACCTAATATTATGTCATATCTTGCTGGCTATTTTACATGAAACGACTGCCTATCTGACCTTTACAGCTCAGTTACTGACCACGATACCGTTTAGTAAGCCTAATTGTCACACTTTTGGTGTTCTAACTACCCGTTTCAAGGAATTTTTATGATATAAAATACGCATTTTGTTTTTATTGAATATTGACAAATGACAACGTTTAATGGGCTTTCCGAAGCACAAAGGGGTCTTGATATGCAATGACTGATACCCCTGTCCATGGACCGTCCTTAAATCGACCCGCGGGTATAATTATTTAGCCACTAGGCCTTCACGAGCACGTGTAACATCAAGTAAATATTTATCTACCTTCTACGTATTTCTAAGTAATATTATTTGTCAAACTTTAAAGTATCTCGTCATGTTTGAAGGAAATTTTCTTCGTGGGTGATTCAATAATGGATTAGTTAGACAGAACGTAGGACAGATGACAAATATGAAATGGATGATGCCCCTAAGACTTGTGTCCTTCATTGAAATAACAGTAAGTAAAAATAAAGGTCTCTCATTTTCGCTACGAGTTGTGTAACAAATTTGATTGTGCGTGTTTGTGACGTTAATTCGTAAAGAACATGACGGAAGAAGTAGCCCCCGTCCTTTCACTGTCAAATTTTTGTTTTGGAGTTTATTGAAAAAGTTGTGGCTGTCTTACGGAGCGGAAGATAACATATGTAAGTTATATATGTAAGTGCCTACCTAGACATTTTTTTTTATAATTATAAAGTAATGCTTGACCGCAATCCTGCCTGATGGTAAGCAGTGATGCAATCATTGATTATAATGCGCGCTAGTTGATTAAGAGCCTATTCACTAAAAAAAAAAAATTTAATGAATAGGAAGGAAGGCGACAGTTGAGTGAGGTGATGAAATGTTACCTAACAACACGAGCAACAATGCTTCGCTCGAGGGTGGTTGATCTGGAGACCCTCCACAACCAAACTCCTGACACAGCAATATTTGGCGCATCGTACCCGGCACACATCGCAACAGAATTGCTCAGACCCATCCTCCGTACGGCTTCACCAGACATCTTGCCGAATCGCCGAACACGACGAATCGCTTGGCGGTAAGACTGTAAGACTTTGTCTGGTGGGTCGTTACTTCTGCGGGCATTTGATGTTATGGTCTACCACCGAGAGAAATTGTAACATCTTACGTCACATTGGCAAGTTTAATGTAACAAAGTCGTCGTCGATTGTCAAGTTAAATATTAATAAAATCAAGACACAATTTACTCAGAGATAAATATCCAAGTTAAATGATATTTGATGAATCTATAAATAATCGTATGTGACGGTCGAACGAACCAGATCAGCAAATTGCAAAACAAAAAATTAGTTCTGCGCTTGTCTCAACTTTTTAATCAATGTAATTATTTGAATTTAATTTATTTTAATTTTAATTTATTTTTCTCATTTCTTTGTGTTTTCAAAATTTGACATTTAAAACAATTATAATTTAATTTATTTTGTTCATTTTCCTGTACATTTAAAAAATAATTCTCGAATAACTCATTCGATTTTATTATTATTAATATTATTTGTTTTAATCGGTTAAATTAGGTTAACTCCATGTCTAAGTGCTGTGCACACCTATAATTGATAAATTCACTGTAGAACTTTGTATTTAAGACTGATTTCTATTTATGTTTATGTGAATTAATCATTGGAGTGCCATAATAAATAAATAAAAAAAAGCTTAGGTAATGTGTACCTTAACATATTCAGCCGAGAAACTAGCTTTTTCTGGACCAATATAATTTTTTAAAATAGAGTCATAAAAAGAAATGAAAATAGTGTTTAAAGAGAGGCACGTGACACGCCCTCAGAGCTTCAAGAACAATAAAAGTTAGTTATTGAAAATTTATAAAAATTACTATAGTAACTAAAATGATTTGACACCGTGAAATAATCCTAATAACCATTAAAATAAAATTGATATTTGTATAACTTGAAATAACGTCAATGTGTAAGAAACCAAATTTGAATATATGTACACACACCAACAGAATCTAGGGATACCTAAGTCCTAAATTATTTACGAATTTATAGTTAATTTTTTTTTTTTTACACTTTATATATCAGAAAACTATTCATATATTTTAGATGTTTAGTTAAATATTCCCAAAATCCTTTTGATGTGTGTACATACTAACAAAAAACATTCTCTTTAAGAGCTGAAATTTAAATAAAAGAAGCTGTTTTAAACAGCTTATTGAAAGTAGATGGCGAGTTTCAAAGTGTTTGACTAAGTATACAAAATGGATTGCAAAATTTTAATGAGTAAAGGGAAAGAGAGATACAGAAGAATATAGGGGTTTACTTAGAGTTGTTCGGGATTACTTCGGGACTTCGACGGGTTCATGGAAATACACAAAAACTTTTTCTGTATTATACAGTCATTATTTATACATCAGTTTGACTGAAATGACAGGTCATAATATCGCTGTAAGTTTTAGTTCTTTTTAATCTACGTATACTCGTGCATAAAAGAATTACACATAATTATATTCACGCACGGTGTCTCAGACCAAAAGTTGATTTCGTCCGTATTACTGTAATCATAAACTTTTGAAATGTTATTAGGTTTTATTTTATACAGGAAGTTTTAATGGAAAGAAACAACTAAAAAAGTACTAGTACTTTATAATTTTATTCGGTAGAAACAATTTTTTAAATCACCTGCTTAAAAACTGCGTATTTTTTTATACTTTTAGTTAAATGATAGATTCAACTGTTTTTTGTGTAAACTCAAAAGAAAAACCATAAAATATAATAAATGAAAGTATAAAGATATTTTTTTTTTTATGAAAATCATTGGTTTAACAATCAGAACATACCTTTACTGCATGCTCGATTTAAAAATATTATTTGTATTTTAACGGTCCTGAACAGCATCGTACGAATATTTCTTCTAACGCCCGCGCCAGTAAATTAAAGAAGATCAAGTGAAGATTCAATTTCCTTTTCGTCTTTTAGTCGACAGCCCCTAGTTCATTTAAATACAGGTGAAAGTTGCTCAATATGATGGTTAGTATACTTTGTAATTAAATGGATTACTTTATTAGAAAAAAATAATTTCCAGATCTCATCTTTTCATTCTATTTCTCTGGATCTTTTGTATTTCTTGCTTCTCTTATTACGACAGGAAGTGGCATAAGAACATTTTGAGACCTTATTTTGACACTAGAAAATGGACCATTTTCCACCTCTTGCTCAGTATGGGTATTTTCCTTTTACTTTTCCAAAGTACCTTTAGCCTTACTATCACACCTGCCATCATAATTTGAATCAGAATCATCACATACTAACAGCGTCCTTATTCTTTCTTCGTCCATTGCGGTAACAAAACAAAATTATAGATAGTTCCAAAATAATGTTACTCATTATACTCAATAAATATTACACAACACTAAAGTTTATTAATATATTTCATTGAGTAATATTCTCATATATATAGAACTAACTAACGTCCACTCAACACCAACGCCTGTGCCGCACTAAATAATGCTAAACAACAAATTAAGATGCTGCTAAAAACCGCGAAGTCTCACTATTCATATTTTTTGATAAAACAAGGAATTATTGATTTGTCTGCGCGAGAGACCAACGTGCGAGTATACGACAGTTAACGGTGACTCTTGTTAGGAATTACTCCTGTATCTTTAGTGCGTTAACAATAATATAAACTCACATACACAAATAGCCAGATACGGAATAACTATCTGTAGGCAATACAAATATTTGTTATATGCCGAAATCAAACTCGCGAAACACAGCACAGCAATCGATCCTTCAAACACTAAGCCAACCGTGTCTTCGAACCGAAGTAGTAATGAACATACCTGAAAAAATAGTAATGAATAAAACAATTGACGTACATATTGACTGCACGGTTAACGCAGTGTTTAAGCTATTAACTGCTGATCTGCGTGTCGCGGGTCCGATTCCATTCACGGAACAAATATTTGTATGACCTATAAGTAGCTGTTCCAAGTCTGGACGTTTAAATATGTGAGTTATATGTTTGTAAACGCACCCATGACACAGGAGAAATTCCTAGTGTAGGGCAACGCTTCGCAAAGAAAAAAAAATATATACGAGTAGTTATGCATAAACAACACTTTTATAGATTTTAACTTTATTTGACCACTATGACCTATGTATACCAATATTGACTAACAATGTGAATGTAAAGTAAGTAGGTGCTCCATTTAAAATACGAGAAATTAGTTTAGTTTAGTTAGTATTAGTAGTTAGCCTAGCTACCAATACCTATAATATGTTGTTAGGGTAATACTAGGCAACTGATCTTATGTGTGACAATATTCTTAATGTTAATCATTTAATATTATATTAAACCTAAACATTTCAGTCACATCTGAAGTCATTACGGTATCTTCAAATTAGATAGTGTTAAGTATCTGTAGGTTAACATTACTAACTTCAAACCTGAGGGGGTAATTCCGATGTTTTAAGAATGTTTGCATAGTTATTTCAGTCTTTGAATAAGACCTCTATTTCTCTAGCTTAATGCTTTCACACATTCTAAATCTACGCTATCGCAGTCGCATCTTGGCGACAAATAAATGTCAAAAACTTGTGAAAACGTTGCCACGTTACAAACGCAATGAAAATTGAGAAGTTTGATGGAAAAAATTTCAAAGTGCTCGTTGAGAGCAAAAGGATTAAACATACAAAAGTTAAGACCAGCGGAAACCAGTTCGCAAATGCAATGAGATAAAAATGACGGTATGGCCACGTTTATTTAAACATCATCCATGGATTTAAATTAAATATTTATCATAGAAAACTGCGAGACTGCTAAACAGGTCATGACAAAATTAGAAGCCATCTATGAACAGAAATCAGAAGATAACAAAATGTTAATTCATGAGCAATTTTATGAATATTCATACAATACCAGTGATACCATGGCACAGCATGTGTCGAAGGTGGAAAGCTTAGCAAAGCAGCTTAAGAGAAACTGGTGAGAAAATCAGTGACACAGCGGTAATGACTAAAATCTTATGTACATTACCATCAACATATCGTTCACTTAGACAACCATGGCTGTCACTAGATGAAAGAAGTCAAACAATTCAGAATCTTACTTCGCGCCTAGTAGATGAAGAAGTCAGCCTTGCCAATGAAGCAAGTAGTAGTGAGACACCACTAATAACATCAACAGGTAATATTTTAAATCAAGGTGGTGGATCTCATTTCGGACGAACCAAGGGGCGTTTCTCGCCTAACGAAGAAAGAGGTTTTGGAATGTCTGCATCCTATGTATATGACTGGGCTTGGCGTTGCGAAGACTACGCAAGCGTATGTTATGATGGGGCGTATGCAGGCTGTGTAAAGGCGCATTTTGCACTTGAGGGACAGCTTGCTACGCGGGTTGAGGAGGGAGTGGAGGCGATAGAGTGCGTAGGCGGCGCGCGAGCGTACCATCTTTATGTGCTCTCCGATGGTGAGGTGTTCATCTAGGATAAGACCAAGGTATTTGGCTCGCTTGTCTCAAGGGATCGGCTTGCCAGACATGGTGATTGGTCGAGGAAGGGTGGGTTTGCTGCGCGGTTTAGAGTGGAGTACCCCTTGACTTTTATCGGGATTGCTTCGATTCTCCATTCTTTAAACCAGTCAACAAGTTTGTTGACAGCGGTTTAGAGATTTAGTCTTATTTGATTGGGGCTGATTTCCGAACAATAAATGGGTGTGTCGTCTGCGAAGAGAGCGAAGTGAGCCTTTTTACTTTTGGAGATGTCGCTGGTCAATAGCGTGAAGGTCAGTGGGACCAGTTCGGAGCCCTGGGGGAGTCCAGCTCGGATTAGGGGCTGGGGGGCAGAGGATCTTCAGGTTCTTCGACGGGTGGAAGGGAAACTCTGCGTTCGACATCTGCGTCTACCTCCAGGAGGTGAGCTGGGTCTTGAGCGCTGGGGGAGCATTGGGCTTCAAGGCTGCTGGCTAGACATTCAGCCTTGTCATCATCGTCAAAGGCGATGGTTTTATTCGGTCGGACTAGGGCGGGTATGGTGACTTCTTCTCTGGATTTTAGTTTCCTTTGAAGGTCCCAGAAGGCTTGTTGGTTTGACTCTGGTTCGCTCAGCAACTTGACCCAGCTAGCTTCACGCCACTCCGATATACGGTTACGGCACATAACATTTCCGTAAGACTTGACCGTACCAGTGTAGGCTCTCTTGCAGTTTGTCTGCTATGTCATGGACATGGAGACTGCCACGGATGCGGGAGTTCCTGATGCGGTATTTTCGCGTAACTCCGCACATCCACCACAGCATACTCATATGCGTGACACGCGGCTCCTGCTGATTTATAAGTAGTTAAAATATTCCAATATAATAATAGACCTTATAGATACTAACCTCATTTCTCACCATCCACCATTTCGTTTCCTCTATTCCAATTAGTCAATACCTCACACGTAAATCTCGAAATTGGTCAAACAATGGTTTCTATAATACGTAGCTATTAAACCAATGAAGCGCTTATCACGCTAATTGATATTAATAGTAACTGTATATGCGGTTGCCTTAACAACCTGTGTGTGCCGTACTACTGTCTCGTGATGATTACTTCCTTGTGGCCTGAATTCCCAAAGGGTTTCTCAGGAATGTGATCATGTGTGTCATTAATGTCTTTTAAAGTTTTGTGATGCTATGTAGGTATGTTACAGATGTGGAAAACCAATAGTTAGACTTTAAAGATGCCTTGTGATTTTTGTTCTGAACATAAGCAACAGACTTCCAAAAAACACTACAAAATGAAAAATAACTAATTTCGTAATTAGGTGTCAAAAACGAATATACAAAAACCAAAGACACCGACTTTCGAAATTAATTAATTTTCACTTTGTAGTGCTTTTTGGAATTCGGTGTTTTTGAAGTGAAACTTCTTTAGGCACGCTTGACTTGGGGAGTAAACTGGCGAAAGCGTTACGAAAAATGATTGGGCAAGGCGAACGGAAGCAGAGTATAGTCCTATTTCGTCTGTACTACAAACAAGGAGTTGGCTCATGTAAATATTGCATGACCTGTCGAGTATGAAGTTGTGAGTTCGCATCTCGCCGGAGGCAATATATATTTTTTGGATCTTTTTAAGATTTGTTAACAATTGAGTCGAGTATGAAGTTGTGAGTTCGCATCTCGCCGAAGGCAATATATATTTTTTGGATCTTTTTAAGATTTGTTAACAATTGATTACCTAAGAGCACAAATAATTTATAAATTTCGTTCTGTTCTGGCCTTTATATTGTTTTATATATATATTTTTGCTGAACATTTCTGATATAATTGAAAGTATAGAAGCTTGTAGATATCGTCACAATACTATAATTGGACACAAAGTACAAATTGCTTTCGAGCCTCATAAGCTCAATTATTAAGCTAAGTACCTTCTTTCTTCAATTTCTTCGAGAACATGGCTGCGAACACCCCCCGACCCCCCTCATTGATTACCTCACCCCCCCCGTGGATTATCTCGGGAACCAGAGGTCGTGGACTACCCGAGTTTGGGGTCCCCTGAATCAGGAGGAGGAGCCCGACCTTTTGGCCCCGAGGGAATCCACTCCACCCTCTCCCCTTACCCCTCTCCCCCTCCCCCCTACCCCCCGCAACCCCACGAAATCTAACCTTTAGTTACCGTTAAAACTTGCATACCGTTGTGGTCTAAAGAACTCGCCGAAGTTAAAATAAGTAAAAAATTAGCACTTGTGAGTCTATCTCAAACTAAACAAATATATATTAAAACAATAGGACATAGGTATGTAATAGGTAAAAATGAAAATAATTAGGATTAGAAATGATGACTATTTGATATATTATAGATATATTAAAGTAGCCATAAGGTAATGTAATAAAATAATGATAAGTTATATATTATGAAATATTAAATTTTAGGTTATATAAAAGGAACTCTAAAAAATGATAAAATTAAAAAGAAATAAAAATATATAAAAAGTTTATTTTTAAGATATGTTAAGAGGAAATTTATTTGAAGACTCATTAGTTTAGTTAGTTATTAATGTCAAATTTATAATACAGCAGTTAGTTAAATTGTGGCGACTTATAATGGAAATTCTTTACCATTGCATGACGGTTGTCAGACACTAAAAACACAAAGTGCGATCGCGGACAGAACAGACCGAATGACAAGGGCTCTGATCACGTCAGAGGAACACTAAGCAAAGGCAGGAGTGGGTTTTAGCCGGTAGGAGTCCGGCACTGCCCAGACTGGTTCATTAGTGAGGCAGTCTGGGCGTCCATGAGGATTTCCCACTCCTGCCAAATAAAAAAAAAAAAAAAAAAAACCTTTAGTTACCTCACCCCCCCGTGGATTATCTCGGGAACCAGAGGTCGTGGACTACCCGAGTTTGGGGTCCCCTGAATCAGGAGGAGGAGCCCCGACCTTTTGGCCCTGAGGGAATCCACTCCCCTTCTCCCCCTCCCCCCCCCCGCAATCCCACGAAACCTAGCCCACCCCCCGACCCTCCTTAGTTACCTCACCCCCCGTGGATTATCTCGGGAACCAGAGGTCGTGGACTACCCGAGTTTGGGGTCCCCTGATTCAGGAGGAAGAGCCCTACCTTTTGGCCCCGAGGGTATCCGCTTTTTTTTTTTTTAATTTGAAGGTCTATGCAAAAATATTAATTTATAAATGAAAGCATGAAATAAATTTAAATATTTATAGAAAATTAATATATGTATACATACAGATGGTGCGAAAGAAGTTTCACTTCAGTCGTGTGGTCATAAGCACACTCGTTTTTTTTTTTTTAGGATTTATTTTAGACTTTTTAGTAGTGGTGCTAATATAGCTGAAAAAAGCCTGTAAGCAAACGACGTAATTTATTTACTTTAATTTTCATCAGTAATTTTGGTTTAAAAACCAAACAACTGAATCGATTTCTATAAAATTGCTATGAGACCAAACTGAAAGTATGAGCAATGCTAGACATGAAGCGATTACGCAACTTAAATTCAGTCTCTTGATTTTAATTGATTGCTACATAGCGCGACGAGTAAATAATAGTTGTCCTATGTTAAACTTCAATGCTGAAAATTTGAGGAATTCCCTCGACTGTAAAATTGGGTGAAAGTAGCTGCTGTGAATCGTGGAGAAGTTCCCTCGACTGCCTCCCGGCTCCGTCATCAGATCTACTCCAGCCCTTTATTAAATTGTAGTGCTTTAACATACTTAATGGATTTACTTAGAAATGCCCTAGTCATCCCTACGATTTTTGAAAGTTACCCTTGATTTCTCCGTTCCGTCTCTTTCATATCTACTTGGAAAAACTCAAACATATCAATTGATAAAATATTATGCATACGAGTAAAGTAGGCATGGTGCTGATCACATAATTATACAAACAAACACAACACAAATAAAACAAGACAACAAGACAAATACTAACTTTATTACGACATTCAAGTTGATTTCAGAGTACCATTGAAAAAGCATTTATCAACCGTATTAAAAAATTTCAACGTTGTTTCACAATTTAAACATTAATTCATATTTGTTTACATTTTGACATAAATACAAACAGCTTCATTGGTGAAAAATATATAATAAGTAAAGCTAACTTTTGTTATAATAAAGTTTTACATGTTATTATAATTTTGACCTTTGACGCCAAAATAAACAATACTTGTATCTTGTAAAGATTAGAAACAAACTGGTCTTTTTCGGGTTTTGATTTTTCCTTTTCATAAAAGCAGAAATCTTATTATACAAGTTCATTTTAACATCGTTAGTTCCACATTTAATATCAAAACCACCCAAAAACTTGTTTTAGCATAAAAAGTTTCCGTAACTATTTTTTTCTTCCCCATCCTTTGAGAGCAATTTTAAAATATGCTCTTGATGAAGGTATAAAAAACAGTTTTTACTCATATGCAACGAAACGGAATTTGTAAAGTCGTACGGGGAAGCGACGGAATATTTGGTCCACTATGCATTTTGAGAGCAAGATTTGTTTGAAAGTAGATTCATCTGTTTTCGCGCGTGTTGGAAAATACTTTATGTGTTAAAAGTTTCCTACACTTTTGTGTAGGTTGACAAAATCAATGTGGCGTGAGGCGGCGCGCGATGATTTAGTGGATTGATTGTAAGATGTTTTTAGAGTTGTAATCCATTATTATTTTTACTCTATGGTTATGAGCTGATGTAGCAAGCAATAGTTGTTAATAAATAAATGCATATAAAGTGTTTTCACTTTTCTCCATCTCTCAAGGCCGGTAAGCCCTGAGAGTGGCACGGCGTCTAGGCCTTCGGGCCGACCCCGTGACACTCTCAACACAGGGCCCGAGGGTAACCGAGTGGTTTTAGTGGGTATTCCCGGCTCCGGCCGGGCGAGTCCCACACACGCCCGTCGCCTAGCTACTAAACATATTTATAATAGATACCTATATAGATAAACATCCAAGACCCAGGACAATCAGGAAAAAATCGTTTTCCATCATGACCTGGCCGGGGATCGAACCCGGGGACTCCACGTCGCAGGCAGGCGTGTTGACCGCTGCGCCACGGAGGACAACAAAATAAAGACATCGATTCCCGAAATTAGTTACTTTTCATTTTGTTGTGTCGTTTTAAATCGATTATTTGTTTTCTTGTTGATTTTTTTTACTTTTAATGTAATTAACTCATCGCCACTGTATACTGATAAAGAGATTACATCCCCTTGAACCTACATAACTTGGATGTCTCAAAGTTAACAATATTTAACATTGTAAAATATCTTTTAATCTTCAGTTTTGATTAAAATTACAGCAACTTTGTGCAAAGCAGAATTCGATTACATAAAATTAATGGCGGAATTGTTTCCAAACCACTTTAAGAACAATTTTATCAGTGACGATATGAAAATGTTTTAAATAAATAATTATAAAATTGAGTTTAGATTCTTTGAAGAATAAAGGGCATAATTTAATTATTGTCCTCGCTCATGAAGAGGTAGACAACTTTTTTTTATTTTTCGTACTACTTATGAATATAGGCCATAGATTCGAACCTAGACAGACCTAGTTCAGGACAAATCATGCGCATTAAGCCGTTCATCCCGACCGCCATTCGTAGATACAGACAGCCGTTACGGGTTGATGTAGTCAGAAAACCAAAAATCTGACAAGGGATATCGTGTTACGCACTAACCTAGGTTGTAGAGGTTAGCTAGATAGTCTTCGCGTTCCGTGTGCAGTTTCTGGCCTGCCATCGGACGCGTCCCCAGGTGGCGGATAGGGGAACGGCCCCCAGATATGGGGGTTACCGGTTTACCGGCGCGGACCAAAACCAGAAGTGGGGACCACTTCGGCGGTCACACGTGCGGCGGGTCGGCCACCACTCCAGGTGGCTGACG
Organism: Sesamia inferens; assembly: GCA_037179545.1. Classification (NCBI taxonomy): domain Eukaryota; kingdom Metazoa; phylum Arthropoda; class Insecta; order Lepidoptera; family Noctuidae; genus Sesamia; species Sesamia inferens. The sequence continues at coordinate 6,294,235 of CM073929.1, read as the reverse complement.
TGACCCGAACTCCGGGTCACCGTCGGGTAACCCGGTCTCCTCACTGAGAGGAGCTGGGGGCCCCGTTTGCTTCCGGGCAAACGAGTGAGGCTAAGAGGAAGGACACCTCGCTAAAAAATCGCACAAGAACTATGGAGGGCCCACTGTGGGCCCATGTAGGCGGGAATCGCCGGCGGGGCATTGGTAGTGCATGTAGGTATACTCATTTTTATAAATATCAATATTGGAAGGTACTAGAAGATTTTGATTAAACATTAGTCTATCTCGTAGTAAGGTGTTTGATTGACGTCATCCTTAATACTTTAACATGGCGCAGTCGGTATTTAATTATTAAAATAAAATAAAATGAAGACTATAAAAATCTCGTCCAGTGAGTTGTGATTGATAATAATCCAACATAGTGGGGATAACACCGATCTAATAGCAAGTGTACAACAATGGAATCAGTTTTGCAACCGCCGCAGCCATTTAATTTTGAAAATGATGTGGATAATATATCATCGGGAAATTTGAGTCGCCAATGGATGAACTGGAAAAAATCATTTTGAATTTATTATGAAGCGTGCGAGTTATCTAAGAAGGACGACAAAGTACAAGTGAATATTTTATTGCATGTTATTGGTGAGAAATGCCGCGAAGTTTATGACCAATTTAAGCTGGAGAGTAAGAATATACAGGAGTTATTTGCACAGTTCGATAAATTTTTTATTCCTAAAAAGAATTTGGCAGTTGAAAGACATAAGTTTTTTAAACGTGATCAAAAAGAACTTGAGTCAATCGAGCAATACATATTTGAGCTTAACAAAATGGCGGCGAATTGCGAATTTTAAGAACTAAAGGATGATTTGATATGCAGTAGACTAATCTGTGGAATAAATGATATAGGCCTATCGGAGCGATTGCTGCGGGAACCAGAAGTAAGTTTAGTGTTTTATTTCAGCAAATTTGTTGAGTTAAACAAATTAAATTCCTTAACTTCTGGACATGTAATAAGTAAATTAAAAACTATTTTCAGTAGACAGGGTATACCTGAAATAGTCGTTTCTGATAATGGGCCAGAATTTTCTTCTAAGTATTTCAAAGAATTTGCTGATGAATGGAAATTGGTGCACAAGAAAAGTTCTCCAGAATTCCCACAGTCAAATGGGCAGGTAGAACGTACTATACAAACTATAAAAAATATTATGAGAAAAACTAAATATGAAAACAAAGATTTTAATTTAGCAATGTTGGAATTCTTAAATACACCAATAAGTCAGGATATACCATCTCCTGCTGAATTACTCTATAATCGAAAACTAAGAAGCATAGTTCCCTGTTCACAAAATTTTTTTATTCCTAAAGTCCATAAACATGTAAAAGAAAGTCTCGAAAAACGTCAAGTAATGCAAAAAATGTATCATGATAAAGGTAGCAGGAACTTATGTCCTCTAAAAGTAGGTCAAAAAGTAAAAATACGTAAGGGTAAATCGTGGACATCAGGGACTATAATAAAATGGCAGGAATACGATCTTACTTAGTAAAGATGAATAATGGAAATGTAGTAAGGCGAAATAGAAAACATTTGATAAGAGATTCAGAATACAGGCAAGATCGTTGTACTTATAGTAGATATGATGACATCGGAATTACGTATACTGCAGCCGAAGGTTCGAAAAAAAACCAAGGTTACTTATAATTAATTTAATTAAAAAGGAAGAAATTACAATTAAACTTAAGTGAAACCTATTCGATGCTAGAATATGGAATGACAATTCTTATAATAAGAATGAATAAAATTAATTTGCTGTTTCGGCGAATCGTCGCCGAACGGACGTCATCGGTCCACCTGCACTTTTGCTGCGTCGGCGCTCTCGTCTTGCAAAATTGTTATGTTGAATTGGCTGCGTCGACGATGTAGTTTAGGGGTCCGTACTTAACACCTCCATCCGTAGAACAGCAACTATTTTGTCATATTAAGGGAAAATGTTGCTGGGACCTCTTTATGATTCTTGATCTCTTCGTATGTGTGGATCTTGAGAGTTTGTTGGTTCTCTTTGTTTTCTGAACTTGTACTCCAACATTTCTTTTTGCGGCTTATGATGAATATACCAATGATAACTGCGCATACTACAATGACATAAAGGGGTATCGTTGTATGGTACATGACAGATGACTGGGTCTTCTCTAATTCTATAGGTTTTTCCAGTAAGACTTTGTTCTGGATGCTGTGAAGTTCTTCTAGGTTTACTGATCTGGAGCCAATGTGAGCGAAAACTTCAGTCTTATTTAATTCATCGTAGGGTATCTTCGATAATTTCAGCGGTTGACCTTTTATCTCGTTCCCGTCATTAATTATGGTGAACTCTGGTGTCTGGATATAGCAATCTACAGGGATAGTGATGAGATAGCTTCCTTGTAGTGTATTGAAGTCTTTTCTGCCGCAGGTCGATTGTACTTTTGTAGGTTGTGGTAGTGAAAGTACGTAGTGTTGGTCGTCCAACTTCTCTATTGCTTCTTTAGTTAATGAGATCCTAGTTAACTGGCAGGTGTTCTTCAGGGTTTGTCGGGTGATTAATTCCTGGATACAGTCAGGTTCGGTGCGGACTTGATGACTTATCTTCTTTTCACAGAGATAGATGCTGTTGTACTTCGGGTATTCAGCCTCTATGTACACGAATGATTTCTCGGTTGTTGCTATATAAGGAGTAGGGGGTACAAGGGTTAGTTGATTTTCATTGGGGAAAATGGATAACTTATATAAATCATATATATCATAGGAAGCGATAGGGAATTTGTAAACTATTACTATTCTTTTCCCAACAAAATATGAACCTGGCTTAATCAAATCGTAGTATTCTCGTAATTCTAAATTTATTATTTGATCTGGATTATATAATGATTTTAATTTATCTATCATAGATTTTAAGACATCTATATCTATCATTGAATGATGGGTACTAGATGAATGTATGAACGCTAAAATATTTTCTATCCTAATTATCTCTATCATTATATCTTCTACATTATTAGTTATTATACTTAATATTTGAGCGAGCTTAGTAAATCTCACTAAATTATAATCTTTGAGTGCATCTCTTTCTAAGAGTAGTTCTAGGGATGCGTTAATTTTTGCCTGGTTTGACGCTAATTGTTCTAGAACAGTATTATGTTGAGACATCCATTCTTTACACAAACTGATATGGTTATTAAATTCAGAAGTTATCTTGTAGTCGTTGTCTTGCAAGATTTTAATAGTTTCATCATATTTTATGGCATCTTGATAATCTAGATTGCCTGTAACACTTTTTATTACTGATCCTAGGCTATCTATTAAACCTCTTTTAACTCTAACTGGTTCTAGGGATTTTATTCGATTCAATACCTTGTTAAGTTTATTGGTAAGGTAATCAATTTGATATTCGTAAATAGTGTATGCTCCACTACTTAGTTTTGTCTTAAACGTTTCGAGTTGAGTTTGTACTGATTCTATCTTGTCTTCAACATCAGTCAGCTGTATAAATTGTACAAAAGAATGGTAATGTGTCGTTAATCGGGTTGCTCCTAGTTTGTATGGTAATAGTCCTGTTCCGTCAGCTAAAGTCTCAATTCTTATGTCTTGAGGATGCGTCGCCGGTATTATCAGTAGTAGTAGGCTCCTGTAACAATTGGTTACTTTTAGGTACTCTTTTCAGCCGCGCTTTAGCAACGGGGCCGCGTTTCCGTGAGGTATAGATATGGATTGGTAAATCGGCTAGAACGGTGTCTTGCGTGTAACGTGGCGCAACTTTCTGACGATTGGCGAGTGGGTTTTTGATAAAAACTTGCTGTTGAGGGACATATTCTATTTCGGGTTCACGTGATTTATTCCTATTTTCAATTAAAGCTGTCCGGTTTATAAGAGAAGATTCATTAATTATATCGTACACCTGTTTCATCTGTTGTCTATGATTCTGCGCATATTGCTGTAGGACATGTTCAGTAAAGTCAACGTTAATTGGATCTCGTGGGTCAAAATGTCCATTTAATAGATCGAAAGGCCTACACTTGGTAAAGCTATGGATAGAGCCGTTATATGCTATAATAGCATATGGCATGAGATTAACTACTGGCTCATTTTTATGTTGTAATTTAAGAATTCTAATATGTTCCAATAATGTCGAGTGAAATCTTTCTATATTACCGTTATCGTTTGGACTGTGGGGTAAGGTTTTATGATGAACTATTTTATGAATACGTGTGAATTCAGAGAACAATTGGTTCGTGAATTCTGTGCCATTGTCAGTTATAATAGTCATGGGTAGCCCATGGTGAGTACAAAATTTTAATAATGATTGGATTATGCTTATGGCCGTGCCATCTCGTAGATGATATGCTTGTCCATATTTCGTAAAAGTATCAATAAATGTGACGTATTTTTCTGAATCGACCGTGAATAGATCCATGTGAATAGTCTCTAGTGGTTTAGTAGCTGGTGGTACTATATTAAAGCACGGTCTGATCGGGTTTCGATCGTATTTGGCTTGGCCGCAGATGGTGCACTCATTAATAAATTTAGCGATCTGTTCCTTCATTTTTGGCCAGTAATATTTTCGCGAAAGTGCTAAGTAGCATTCGTTTATACCACGGTGATTGGTTTTACCATCGTGATAATGTTTGATTATATCCTGTTGCCGCAGGTATTCTTTAACATTTTCTAATTCTATCCTAGTTAATACTAATTTAAGAGAAGAACTTCTGAACTTATCCTGTATTATTGGTACTATTGAATACATAGCTAAAGTTGGGTTTACTAGTATAGCAGTTTTAACCTTCGGGTTAACGTATTCTTTAATAGCATTGATAACATCTGATTCTAAGTTTGATTCGGAAATTTGAATTGCTGTTCTTGTATGCGGATTGGATTGATGGTTCTGAGGGATTATTTATCATTGAACTTAACTCTTTGATGTTTTCAATAACCGAATTTATTTCATCGGTCTCATTGTTATGAATTTCTATGCGTGAAAGGGCATCAGCATTGGTGTTAAACTTTCCTTTCTTATAAACTACAGTAAAGTCGTATTCACTGAGTTTTAGCCGCCATCTGGTCAATCGGGAGTTAGGCTCTTTTAAATTAACCATCCATTGCAATGGTTTATGGTCGGTTAGTATTTTAAACTTCCGTCCAAATAGATAGGGCCGAAAGTACTTTGTAGCCCACACTATGGCTAACAATTCCTTTTCGATTGTGCTATAGTTTAGTTCACTTTCGTTTAGTGTACGTGAAGCGTAACACACCGGTTTGTCAGATCCTATAGGTCCCTGGGATAATACCGCTCCAATAGCGACATTTGAAGCGTCGGTGGTAAGGTTAAACTCTTTGGTGAAATCAGGGTACTGTAAGATAGGGTCATTTGTAAGTAATGTTTTGCATTTAACAAAGGCATTAACGTATTCGGGACTATGGACTACTTTGCTACCTTTCTTGAGACAATGAGTAAGAGGCTTTGTAAGGCGTGCAAAGTCCGGTATGAATTTTCGGTAATAACCGAGAAGACCTAAAAACTGTTTGATCTCTTTTGGTGTGTTCGGTATAGGGTACTTTTCAATGGCTGAGATTTTGTCGGGGTTAGGCTTAATGCCGTCTCTACTAATTATGTGCCCAAGGTATGCGGTTTCTAGCTTCAAGAATTCTGACTTGTCCAACTGAATTTTGAAGTTAGATTCCCTAAGTCTTTGGAAAACGCGTTCCAGGTTATCCAGGTGTTCCTGAAGTGATGAACTAAACACGATAATGTCGTCTAAATATACAAGACAGATGCTATTTTGTAGACCTCTAAGTACATTGTCCATTACTCTTTGGAAAGTTGATGGTGAATTCTTCAAACCCATAGGCATTCGAAGAAATTCAAAATGACCATGTTCGACATTGAATGCGGTCTTAGGTATGTCCTGAGAGTCCATTTCTACCTGGTAGAATCCACTTGCTAGGTCTAGAGTCGTGAAGTATTGGCATCTTCCTAATTTGTCTAACACGTCGGTAATATTGGGTATGGGGTATTTGTCATCTAATGTCTTATCGTTTACTTTGCGAAAGTCGACCACAAGACGCCACTTTTGTTTACCTGAAGCGTCCATTTTCTTGGGTACAACCCAAATGGGTGAGCTCCATGCAGAGTCAGAAGGTCTGATTATACCCTGCTCCAACATTTTCGCAATTTGGTCTCTGACTTCTTGTCTGTGAATGAAAGGATATCGATAGCTTTTGGTATACACGGGTACCTCGTCGGTTGTACGAATTCTATGTTTGATTTTGTTTGTAAAAGTCAATGGTTCTCCATCGATATAAAATACATCTGCGTATCGCCTACATAATGTCAAGAGATTGACTTTTTCTTCTTCATTAAGATGATCTATACGTAATCGCGATAATACCTCGTTCACCCGGTTTGTACTCCCGGTTTTAGTACATTCGATATTAAATACATCGACACAGGCCGGTTGATCTAGGGAAAATATAAGATCATTGAATGTTGGGTTTTCTATCTCTACATAACCACGACCATTAGTTACGGTGGTAATGCATTCGTGCAAAATACAATTACAGAAAATCTGTTCGTCCATAAATACATCTCCGTCAGGGGCATTAATAGGTATTTTAATTATTTTAGTGCTGTTAGCGGGCATAATGTCCTCATATAAATTTACATTACGAGAGTTATATAACTTAATCTGATTTGTTGCGTTTCGAGTTATTAATTGGAAATCCTTCAGATTGATATTGGCTTCCCATTTAGATAATATATCTAAACCTATTAATCCGTCAAAATACTCGTGAAAACGGTATACGAAGAACTTGATAGCGTCTTTCTCATTGAATTCACTAAAACTCGGCAACGTTATAGAGTGGTCACTTCGGCTAACACCATGTATATTTGTTATTTCAAAAGGGTCATAGTTAAGTTGGTAGTGTGAGAAGAAGTTTTGTATGGCCTCGGGGCTTATGAACGATTGGTTAGCACCAGTGTCTATCAGGAATTTTAAAGGGGGTTCGGAAATCTCTATGTACGGTAATTGTCTCTGGGTTTGCAAATTAATATCTATCCTTGCTCTTTTGATATCTTGTCTAAACGAAAATCCGGAGATTGACCTACGTGGCTGGGCCCTGGTTGTGGTTCTGCCTCCTGTGTTACTTGATTATTACACATGTCATTAGTCGTATCGTTACAAGTCATAGCAGTAATGTGGTCATACTCGTAAGGGGTATTATAGTCATTAAAGTCCGTGTAACATGTATATTCAGGCAAATAGCAATATTCGGCAGAATAATAGGCATTATCGGGCGAAATAAATTCGTTAAGATTGATTTCACGTGTCTTAAAGTAATTGCTAGGTGGTGGATTACCACTTTTTTGCCAATCGTGCCCTGATGTCATGGGTAATGCTCTAGGGGTAAAATGTTGAACGCCACTCATAGGTTTTGGTTCATTATTGGGCGGGGCGTTATTTCTAGGCTGTAGTCTAAACATGTTACTTTGGGGATGGTAGTTAGTAGGTTGTGCACGGAACATCTGCTGGGTTCGTGTAGGGAACCGATTTTGTTGCTGGTTAGGCATGTTAAATTTAAAAGCTTGGTTTGGTGGTTGGTGAGGACGTTGCTGTGCCATAGGTGCTGGCCAATTAGGTACGGGATGCCGCGGAACACTCTGACTATTCAATGGTATATTGAAAGGGGCCTTAGGGGCGTTGTGAACCTTTAAGCCATCGTTACGTGACTGAAGGTACATAACGTTTAACTCTTCCTGCACGTACTCAAGAGCTTTTTCTATGGAGTCTGGACGCATGCATCGTATACGCGATCCTAAAGGCTCCTTTAGCCCACGTACAAAAGCCTGCATTGCTACCTTTTTGTAAAGTATTCGCTTAGCCTCAATAGTCGTCTGTAAGGTCTCATGTAAGGTCACATATGTCATTATTGTGCTAAATAGGGTTTGACATTGATCGTAAAATTGCTGCGGGGATTTGTTACCCTGTGAAGCTAATGAGAGGTCATTATATAAGGCCGTTTCGTCTCTCTGGTCTGAAAAATTATTGATTAGAGCTGCTCTAATGCCTGCCCAAGTGTCCGGGATACCGTTCGCATTGATAGTGGAAGCGGCAGACCCTGTGATTTTATTTAAAATCCCGTTCAATAAACATAGATTGGCTAATTCGCTACCTGGCTCAGGGCTAGCGTACTGAGTTACGATTCGATCACAAATATTAATGAACCTCGTCAATACATTATGGTTACCATCAAACTCCGGTACAAGGCGTAAGGCCTTATAGATTACATCCGGGTCGTACGGCATTTTTAGTTCAAATAAACTTATTAAATCGCAATCTAATTCACTATCTAATTCTCTATAACTATCTACTATGTGCCGGCGAGCCTGTCTCGATGCAGGATCCCGGGAATAAATTTTCCCTGGTCTAAAAATCTTGGAAGTGATAAGGATTTAAAGATGGGAAGCAACACGAGAAAGATTCTAGTGTACTTACATATAATAATTCATCTCTGGTTCTTCTCCGTGAATCGAAGTCTGGATTCTCCACTCGGCGTTGCAGTTTCGTAGATTCTGGATTCTCGTACTGGAGCTTGATAGCCGCCCGGGCGACACGCGAACGCGAATATCGATGTGAGATGCTTCTAACCGCTCGCGAACCGGCCCGCGAGAATCCTACCGACTGCGCCAATTACGTATACTGCAGCCGAAGGTTCGAAAAAAAACCAAAGTTACTTATAATTAATTTAATTAAAAAGGAAGAAATTACAATTAAACTTAAGTGAAACCTATTCGATGCTAGAATATGGAATGACAATTCTTATAATAAGAATGAATAAAATTAATTTGCTGTTTCGGCGAATCGTCGCCGAACGGACGTCATCGGTCCACCTGCACTTTTGCTGCGTCGGCGCTCTCGTCTTGCAAAATTGTTATGTTGAATTGGCTGCGTCGACGATGTAGTTTAGGGGTCCGTACTTAACATCGGTTATGACACAGGTTTGAATGTAAACACAAGTACTGACCTATTCAGCTCCAGTGCGCCGGCGACGCAACAACCGGCTAATTCTAATAACTTTTATCGTACACGTTATGGCAGGATAGTACGACCTCCTGATCGGTGGGGATTCTCCGCAGGCACAGATCAAACGTAAACAAACACGTGCATGTATGTATTGAACAAATTATTTGTATGATTATTTTTTTTTTGTTTAAATGTAAGCACGCATATGAAATTTTACCAATTGTAATTCATTGAAATATAAAATATAACTTTAGATATTGAACTTATAGTGTAAAAATAAACATGATCATATATTAATCATATTAATCATCTCATATTATATCATATATTAATTACGTATTATAGGAATATTTTAATAATTTCAATTTCAATCAAAGTTGCAATATCATTGTATTTGTAAACCACATATTTTTGTATATAAGTCTCCATATTAATATAACAATAGATTTAATCTCCGATATAATTAATGAAATTTTTAAAATATTAATTTGGTTCTGATATGGTTGATATTATTAGCATTAATATTTGATTTCAATAAACATTGTACAATTTGTTTCAGAAGCATAACATTGTTACTTAATTAATAATTAAAATTAATGCTGGTTACTTATAAAAGAAAAGCTGTAAATTTATAATAGTAAATTTCAGGATTATTTATAAGTAGATAATTGCATGTTTTTTATTTTCTCCCTTCAAGGAGAAATTGTAAGTGTACTATTTTATTTTTATTTTTAAAGAAGGGGATTGTAGGTATACTCATTTTTATAAATATCAATATTGGAAGGTACTAGAAGATTTTGATTAAACATTAGTCTATCTCGTAGTAAGGTGTTTGATTGACGTCATCCTTAATACTTTAACAGTGCAGGCTTTGCTATTTTCCATGACCCCACCACTAAGGCGATGTCGGTGTGCCGCTGTTTGGTTTTAACGGGTATTCCCGGCTTCGGCTGGGCGAGTCCCACACACGCCCTTCGGGTTATGGTGCGTAAAGGCATTTCCACAGCGACAAGAAAAAATAAAAACAAAAAGGTAGTCTTCGCGTAAATGTTATTCAGTTGAATATGATTAGACTGAAGATCAACCCCCACATAATAGGAAAAAGCCTAGGCGGATAATAAGTGTTCCAGAGATTACCACTTGGGAAAAACTGGATGATGAAAGATTAAATATTAACAAAAATATTGCCGGAATATGGAAGAGATCGCAATACCGAACACACCAAAGATCATAAAAAAACATTTAATAATAAATATTGTCTCGTCTGAAACACGTAAAAGTGAATGAGCACGATGTCTCATAAAAATACCTAAATATGTACCTACGAACGTAAATATATACATAAATATATACATGTGTGAGTAGAACCCAGTCGTAAACTAGAAGGTTCAAGGGTACGAGCAGAATATGGAAATACATGATCGTATAAAACGAGAAAATATGCCTTCGGTGGTCTGATACTGATCTGGGTGTTAAGCTAAAGTAAAGCCCTGCTGAATATTGAAATAAAAAAAAGAATTATGGTAATGGTTGGGGTATGCATTAAACTACTAACTTTACCTAAAATACTTACCAGTGAAATTACTATAGTTTTATTAATTATACATGGACAAGTAGGTATACAGTATGTTAAGAAAACCCTGTCCGACCCGTGAAGGTGTTGTTAGGTATCGATAACTGATTCTACTAATGCATACTAAAGGCTAAACTTAAAAAAAAAATCCCCCATAAAAAATAAATATTATTTCGCAAAAAGAGGTGACTTAATAAATGTGCGCTATGCACACCTATGCCCCATTCCGCGGGCGGCGGGCGGCAGGGCACGCGGCACGTGGTCGCATCGCTATTCGCCCATAATAATACCGGTGTTGTCACTTTTTAAAAATTACCAAATTTCGGGGAAGTTGAAATTAATTCGCGGGAAAAAAAGATTATTTCAAAATTCATTTGTATTGGTACTATGATGGTTACGTAAAATTTTATATTATATTTGGTAATGTGTTTACCTAACCTTTATTATCCTTATGGGTCGGACAGGGTTTTCTTAACATACTGTATAATATGTAAAGAAAACCCTGTACGATCTGTGAAGGTAATGGTAGGTATCGATAACTGATTCTGCTAATGGCAACAAAGCCAGACAAACATTTTTAAAAATAAATCCGCCTAAAAATATATTTTATTCCGCAATAGGAGGTAACTTAATACATGTGCGGTAAGCAATACATGCGCGGCACGTGGTTGCATCGCTCATAATAATACCATCGAAAATGGTTTTGCTACTTTTAAAAAATTACCAAATTTTGGGGAAGTTGGAATTAATTCGCGGAAAAAAAATTTATTTCAAAATTCATTAGCATTGTTAGTATGATGATTATATAAAATTTCATATTTTATTTGGTCATGTGTTAGATGATCTTTATGGGTCGTACAGGGGTTTCTTTACATATTGTATAACCTGTATATTAGCAAAAAAAGAACTTAAACACAAACCGCCTTATTCATAAACGCTGCTTAAAGTTAACTAGTGATTAGCGATTCTTTCACCATACATTTTTGACCTTTTAAGGTCTCTTAATTTAAATTCCTTTATGAATAAACACCTTTGTGTTTAAGGGTTTATACATAAGCGATAATTAAAGTTAAATAACATTAAAAGGTCAAAAATGTATGTTTAAAGAATCGCTAATCACTAGTTAACTTTAAGCAGCTTTTATGAATAAGGGGGAAAATGCACATTTTGAGGGTTGTGGCATTTTGTTATAAATATGTACTTAATAAAATAAAAATAAAAAATAAATAAAAAAACCTACAATATTAAATAAACGAAAAATAGCATTCATAACAAATATGAAATAAAATGCAACACCTAAGCTATCAAAATGCAACAGATTTGTTTTTAAACCGACTAGAAATTTCTCAATCGCCTTAAAAACTTTTCGTTTCAGAATCATGTACTGCGTCCATGATAAGTGGTTTCACGTCTCCTTCGTCTCAGCGTTAATCCCAGTCGTATCGGAAGCTTTTCAGCTTTGGAGTCTAGGGTCCGCTAGTCTAACTGGTCATTTTGGTTAAACTTCGATATTTTCCATGAAGCGACTGCAGTCTGACCTCCACAACCCGAAAGCGATATCGAAGCATTGCAGTTAGACCAATTGTAGGACTTTTGAGGGCTCCAACAACCCGTAACAACTGCCATTAGATGTCCATATGGCAACCGGGACCAACGGCTTACCGTGCTTTCCCAAAGCACGACCAGACCTGCAAATATTCATATTCATGCATACAAATATTTGCACTGTACGGGGATTGAACCCGCGTCTCCTTGCGTAGCGGCTGCGTTTGCTACCGCTACGCCACGTAGACTGGCAAGTGGTTTCACGTCTATAACCCTGGAAACGAGTTATGTGTTTTATTTACTCTACGTTAGATACGTGACAACAATATCAGTAATCTTATAATAAATGGAAAAGAAAGAATGAAATTTATTTTCCAACAGCCAAATAAAGCTTTAAGCCGTTGGACCCGGTTGAAATTTTTTTGGATAATTGTTTGACCGCAATCTGGCCTGATGGTAATCAGTGATGCAATCGTTGATGGTAAGACGCGCTAGTTTACTAAGCCTATTCACTTAAAAAACTTAGTGAATACGAAGGAAGACAGCAGTTGAGCGAGGTGATTCAATGTTATACCCAACAACGCAATCAACAATGCTGCGCTAGAGGGAGATTGATCTGGAGACCATCCACGACAAAACTCCCGACACAACAATATTTGATGCATCGTACTCGGTACACATCGTAACACAACTGCTCAGAACCGTCCTCCGTACGCCTTCACTAGACAACATGACGAATCGCTGGCGGTAAGACTTTATCTGGTGGGTGGTAACTTCTGCCAGCAGTCGATTTTATGGCCATATCTTTGGCACCACCTAGAAGAATTTTATATCTATGACAGTCGTTACGGGTGGACAGAAGCCCAAATGTATGATAAGCAGTTTTACCAAGTGATATCGTGTTACACACTAACTGGGTTGTGAAGGCCAGATAAGCACGTCGCTTCACATTAATATTGGTATTAATTCTGCTACCTACCCCAACAGAGTTGAGAAAAAGTCTAGACAGATTACGAGATTGTTTAACCCAAAAGACAAATAATAATAAAGTAATTTTTATAAGCAACAGTGAGTGTAAATATTTCGGTATATATCGACTCAAAATCAATATCAAAAATAATTTATTCAAATTAGGCTGAGGATCAGCACTTTTTGAAGGACAAAATTACAAAATATGTACAGTCCCCTCAAAAGGACCGACCTTCACTATTTCCGAGTACTTTCTCTGAGAAGATGCACACTCACTAACATCACAATATATAAACAATAAATTAAATTTAGAACATAATTTATTTATTTATATATTCTTTATTGTACACGAAAAACAAATTAAGATCAAAATACATTCAACACAACAAAACATAAAATGGACGATCTTATCTCTAATGCAATCTCTTCCAGGCAACCAAAGACTGGGCAGTTAGCCGCGCCAGTATACGAACATTATATAAAAAAGTCTAATTGGAAAATGCGTAACAATTATAAATAACCTCATCAACCTGTCAGTAAGCTAATTCTGGAGAATATAAACATTGTCTTGAGTTAATCAGGGCGACAAGCTATTCTCATCTATACTAACATATAAACCTGGAGAGTTTGTTTGAATACGCTAATCCCAGGAATCACAGGTCCGATTTGAAAAATTATTTCTGCGTTGGATAGCCCATTAATCCAAGAAGACTTCAGGCTATATAAAATCACGCTATTACCAATAAGAGCAGAGAAAAAATTTAAAACGTGAGCTGTATGTTTTGGGGTTAAAATAAAATGTTCAAGTAACTAAATCCACGCGAACGAGGTCGCTGGCGGCAGCTAGTCGTTTAAATATAGACTTTATTATGTAGTTTTACTTCACTCGCATAGGTACTAAGTATTTTTTTTAAATGAATAGGAAGGAAGGCGGCAGTTGAGCGAGCAACAACACAACCAAGGATGCTGCGCCAGAGGAGATCTGGAGACTCTCCACGACCAAACCCCCAACACAACAACATTTGGCGCATCGTACCCGGCATACATCGCAATACAACTGCTCAGACCCTCCTCCGTACTGCTTCACCAGACATCATGCCGGAACACGACGAATCGCTTGGCGGCAAGACTTTGTCTATTGGGTGGTAACTTCTGCTGGCAGTCGATGTAATGGCCTACCACCGAACAAGTTAATCAGCCTATAAGCTTCGCACTGTTGGGACAGAGGCTTATATTCTATAACAGAAAGATTGGTGCAGGGCAATGGATACACCACATCAAAGTTTCACTGCCTCCGTACTTCGGATATATGACTGCCAAAACCTCTCATGTCCCCACCGCTAAGAAAGTACTAACTCCAATAGTGATTGAACGTAGGTATACCAATACTTTACCCTACAGGGATCACAAACATTGATGAGTGTTACAGTTATTTTCTATCCAGCTCATAAGAGGAAAACGTCGTGAAAGCCGATAAATAAGTTTCCAACTCTTATAGGAGTCTCCTGTGTATTGCCAATGCATCCCTAAAGTATACTGATAGAGGAACATTTCCTATTTAAATAAGTGGTCTGTAAAAGGGCGTTCAAATGATAATGTCGGTTTATAAAAGCTTACATCTTTTTAGAAAGGTAAAAAATGAAAAAATACGTTCGTGCCGCTGTCAACAATAAAAGTGTCCAAACGTTTGTTAGTATTGCCACGTTAAAATCATGGCGATACTGATTCTTTGACCACAACAAGGCCAGCCCTATGATCGCGTGCAGAGTTGGTCAGCCGTATGATTACTTTAGTTAATGTGGAATTAACTCTCTATCTGTGATACCTTTCAAGACTTAACGGCTGAACGGATTTTGATTAACTATTAGATTTCAACCAGGATTTTGATAATTTATGATATAGGATATTTTTTGCACCAGTAGCACGTTTCTGTTGAAAACTTGTCAAACACAAGCGAGTCGGCGAGCAATAACTTCTAGATTTTCTTTATAAGACTTCAACATAAAACATCAACGCTCGATATTGTCTTAAAGTTCTGCTCATCCCAAAGTAATAAAAAGCGCTGGAATAAAAACAAACGATATTAAAACTGACGTAAGTTATTTGATTTCGCGTAAGTCTCCCCAATCTCAGTTTAATCCTTTTATTAAAAGTTTTTAATCGATTTTTGGAACGCTTCAAGGGCAAAATATTTTTTTATATGAATTTAGGACTTTTTGGAAGGGAAATTATTTAGGCATATGTATATTTTCAAGAACTCGAAGTACGTGATGTGTCAAAAGAATATAGGTATATTACATCTAAATATATTTTCTTATATGTTCACTCAAATATCCCAGATATGTGACTTGCAGGCATTGCACAGGGTTTGTCTGGAAGTGGTCTTTCAAGAGAAACCAGTACCATCCCTATGTGCGGATAGTGATCACCGAGCAGGTCTTAGTGAGGTAAAAACTTCATTATAATATACGAAAATATCAGCGTATGATATCCACCAAAACCTACGAAAGATATTCGTATTTCAAGCTTCTGAAGTCTGTTTAACATTAATACCGCTTCAGATCACCCATAAATTATTCCTGTGTGCCGCTTCTACATCAACTTAAAGAGAGTGAATTTGCCTACACTTGTACCGG
The DNA here is from genome assembly GCA_037179545.1 of Sesamia inferens. Lineage (NCBI taxonomy): Eukaryota > Metazoa > Arthropoda > Insecta > Lepidoptera > Noctuidae > Sesamia > Sesamia inferens. The sequence goes on along the minus strand of CM073929.1, from coordinate 6,278,482 downwards.
TGCACGCTGCGTAAAACTTCGAAATAGCCGTATAAAAATGCGAGTAAGAATACACATAGGCGTGTGTTTAGCATACTCCGTTTAATGGGGTTGTAAATTTTATTTTTACCCAACTTGCTATGCGGAAAAGAGGTTAATGGTTTCGGGGGTATGTATCGGTGTATTTATTACTCGTGCTTTGCCACCTTCAAATAAGATTATTGTGGTCTGGTTCATTTGTTTGTTAATGTTAAATAAATGAATAATTAAATTTTTTAACATCTCTAATATTCGGTAAGTAAGTCCTTATTATCTCCAAATGGGGCTTGTAGTTGACCAATTAGCGCTCTAGAATAATAATGTAGCTAGAAAAGCCCTAGGGCAGTAAGTAATAAAAAAAAACTCTTCATTCTTTTAATAAGTTCGCGTACACCACGCGCGTAATATAATACTGGCATAAGATATCATGCATTCAGCCCAATGACCAAAGAGGTCGGTTCGCTATTCAGCCTTGTCTTTGTGTGAGTATAATATTCATCAATTTCAAATATCAAACTAATTAAAGAAAATGTAAAATAATATAAAAAAAAGCGTGAGGCGCTTTGTGCCATAATTTTTGTGTATTAAGCGCCTCGCGCTTTTTTTAAAAAAATATTTTCGACTTTTTAGTTCGATATTCTTAAAAAAAAAAATGAAACGAACGAACGAACATATTGGAAACGGTGGAACATTTTATAGTAATGAGCCGCTCACTCGTAGTCCAAAGAGTTAGAAACGGACAAAAAAACAAACAACAAAGCAAGCAAGTAAGCAAGCAAACATACAAGTGAAGCTAATAAAAAGCATGTAAAAAAGGCGGGAACAGAAAACTTTTATTTTAAATATTGTTTATTCTTGTAATGCCGGACATTTTCTACTTACCTTACAATCGAGATGTAAAGCAGAGTAGTTAGATTGGGTGTAAGCATCAATTGCACCCTCGAACTATAGGCGCCATATCTCGGGCTGCAATTGATGCCTTACAACCCTTGGCTCCTAATCTACTATAAAGGCCTTACAGCATTGTACATACATTAGTTTCGCTGTTATGTATTACTAAAACTCCACTGAAGAAGCAATCACATTATTTCTCAAGGGCTTTTTCGTCGGTGCGTCATAACTTCCTTCATACTTTATCAATATATAATGTTTACATAATTGAGACATAATTTTAAAGCTCTTTTGGACCACTACACCGGAAAAATATACAAATTACTCACATTTCAGTGGTTTTACGAAAATTTACGATTGAAAATCAAGCATGTGCGAATGCGTCACCTAGTGACATTTATTTGAACGTTTTAATCTTTATCGTTTAAAATAAAACTGCTTTCTTATAAAAATGTGTGTTTTTACTAACAATACAAAAGTGAAATACTTTATACGTAACAGAACGAATCTTGAACCAACCAGATGCGGCAGTAGTAAATGTGGAACTAAATCTAATGCAATCAAATCAATCTGTAGTGAACCGATCCGGACAAATGGCGTGTCATCGAATTCGTTTTAGGGTCAGCAGTATCACATGCACTGATTTTATGAATTCCGTACTCTATAGCAAATGGAAGCGTGTGTTGGATGTTTTCCTTTATTACGTATTGCTCTTTTTTTAAATCTAGTGACAGATTTGTATCACTTTCGAACGGCTTACGTTGTTGACCTAGAAAACAGCATAAAATCGGTAATATTTTAGCTATTAAGAAACATATACGTATGGAACCACCCGAAGTTAGAGTTACATAACTAATAGTTATTTGACCATAATTAGCTTACAGACAAATTATATGAGTTCATATAATTGTCTAGTTTTTGAATCCAGATATGAATAAATATGTAAGCCGTCACGCCTTTCATGTCTGTAGGCTTTTATTTAGGTAATTTAAAGTTAATTTAGAGTTTTTTGAATACATTTTTATTTCCAATGTTTTTTTTTTTGCCAAAAAGACAAAGTCACAGAACATTAAATTAAATTATGTTCTGTGACTTGTAATGTAAGTTATGTAATTTACATGCCTGGTGTTGTATAAAGTGAGGTCTCTTTAAAAAAAAAAAAATCTTCCCCACACTATGAATATTTCCTGTATCGTGCGTGCGTTTACAAACATATAATCTCACATACACAAACATCCAGAACCGAAACAACTACCTGTAGGCCATACAAATATTTGTTCCGTGCGGGAACCGAACCCACGATACGCAGCGCAACAGTCGATTGCTCAGCCACTGCGCTAAATGTGTCATCAAACAACAGCAATATTCAACATTTAGTTGTGCTGCTGGCAAGTTTGTTCTGCTGTTTCTTCTTCCCATCGAAAGAACTTGGAAGTAGCGAAGAACGGTGGTGTTGGATGACTGTTTTTTTGTAATTTTGACGTTCACATAATGCTCATTCTAAGCCTAATTTGAATAAATAACTTTTTTATTTGATTTACCCATTCTATAAACTAACAAATGTACAAAATATAGTAACAGTTGTGAATATTTAACCATTAGTTACTGTTTTTAACAATTGATTCACTTCACTACGTATGAAAAAATAAGCAAAAACATTTGCTCTCTCACCACTTTCAGGTCGATTAAACCGTTTCTGTAAACACGTGACAAAACTCAAACGATACTCCACCCTATAAACATAGACACAAAAAACAATTTATGCCACCGCCAATATTTATTTAACTTGTCCCAAATCCGTGACCATTACTACCTTATTTCCCATTGAAGGTACCAATAACTGGCGGTAAAGTCAATATTTGACGCTTTGGGACCTAATCCGGCGTAACAGTACTAGAGCCATCGCACATAAAGCCATCATTTCGTACTTAACCCTTGTTTGCGACTGTCCGTTTTTGCAGTTTTAATAAAACGACCCGTTTGTAGAGACAGGGGATGACAGAGGCGGCCTCAGGGGATTTTGCTTCGGAAGTAACGGCAATTTAATTTAGTTGCCACATGATGGATATTGATACCAGCAATCCACTTTTTCATGGCCTGTGGAAACGTTCAATCGAACGCTTCCTGAGTTTTTATAAGGTTGTATGAAGTGTTGTGACGTGAGATATGGATTGGGGTTTATAACCCGCCGTAATGGAGACACGGTTTATGAACTTGATGGGTTACTTTTATCGGAGTTATGGGGTCGTTTTTACTTCATTTTAGGGCAGGATATTTAGGCTGGATAGTCAAATGCCGTAAAAAAAGTTAGGGTCTTGCCGGAGACCGGAAAACAATTGTTTTTTTTTTTTTGCGCCTATGTAATTCTTTTAATATGTTCTAGAGCCAAAAATATCGAAGACATGTGACATATCTGCCCGCACTGGGCCCGCGTGGTAGATTACGACCTACTCCCTCAAAACCGAGAGGAGGCCTGTGGGAGGCCTTTAAAGGAACATTATAGGCTGATTATGTGTAATGTAATGTTTTGTCACAACGTTAAAATCATGTGGAGTAGGATTTAATCTTTAGTTTTAATACGAGCGCTGTTGATGATAGGTCCGTTAGAAGTCACAGCTTTTTGCTGAGCTGAACAGTTTTTACTCAGATGCTAAACACGGCTTAGTTGCTGTTTGTTTAGTTACAAAAATATTTTTTTCTCCACTTTGCAATTGGCATTCTGTTTTTGTCTGTTTGTCATCGGCCAGTTTCGTGGGTGAATTATGAATGAATTTGTATTATTAAATTGGTCCCTGGTCCTAAGAACAAGCCATGGATAAAATTGTCATGATTTTTAATGCTTGTACTTTTGATCTTTTTAACTGACTTCAAAAAAAGGTGGAGGTTCTTAATTTGTAGGATTCTTTTGTTTATTTTTTTATGTATGCCCACCGCTTACTATAACATGCCTAGACTGATTTGCGACATTCTTTCCTTAATAGGGTATACTTCCTAGGTGGTCCCATAGTCATCAGGTCAGGATCTGATGATGGAGGTCCAGAGAAATCAAGGGGAACTTTAAAAAATCTTTTCATTAAGTATTTTAAAGCAGTACAATTTAAAAAAAAGGTCTGGACTAGATCTGATGATGGAGCCGGGAGACAGTCGAGGAAACTCTTCAACGGTTACAGCAGCTACCTTGTGTTTATGCTTGATCAATTTGTAATGATAAGTACTTACTACTAGTAATAGGTTGTGACTGTCATTAGGGCTATGATGATGCAGACTAAGGCCGGTTCAGGGAACCCCTCAACGGTTTACAGTAGTTACCTTGTGTTTGGGCTTAATTCACTTATATCGACCTCCGGTCTCCGCAGGGGAGTGATGTAGCGGTACCTACAAACGCCAAATATAAACCACGCATCATACTGACGTCACACGAATTCTACATCTGGCAATCAGAGTTTGCCATTCAACTAGCATATATGTATACAACATCCCAATTTCAACTGTTGGGCAAGTGCCCGCCAGACATAAAACCCGTCTGGTCGGAGGATCCTCCCTTTTCTATGGAGGATGAGTGAACTTTATACCCTGTTCCTCATGCCTCCACAGCAACATTGAAGTTAAACACAGGATAACCAGTATTCGTCATGCTTATGCAAAAATCAGTTGAAATTCAGAGACTGAATTTAAGTTGCGTAATCGCGTCATCTCTAGCAATGCTTATACTTTCATTGAGGTTTCATAGGAATTTTATGCCTGCGCGATCGAATCAGGAATGAGGAGATCCGCAGAAGAACGAGAGTAACCGACATAGCCCGAAGAATTGCAACACTGAAGTGGCAATGGGCTGGACACATTGCCCGTAGGACCGATGCCCGATGGGGCCGACGGGTTCTCGAGTGGCGACCACGCACCGGAAGACGTAGCGTGGGTAGGCCCCCGACAAGGTGGACCGACGACCTGGTGAAGGTCGCGGGAAACCGCTGGATGCGGGAGGCGCAGGACCGGTCGTCGTGGAGAACCTTGGGGGAGGCCTATGTCCAGCAGTGGACGTCTTTCGGCTGAAATGATGATGAATGATGAGGAATTTTATAGAAATCGGTTCAGTAGGATGGTTTTGTAGCGGTACCTACTACGCTACATGCGAACAACACCTCGTACTGACGTCACGCACATCCTGCATCTCGCAAGCAGAATTGACTGTGCAACTAGCACGCATATAGGTTCACGATAATCGATAAGTGAGTGAAGTTTATGTGGTATGCACGCTGTTCCTCATACCTCCAGTGTTTTGAAACCAAAATTACGAGTAAAAATTAAAGTAAACAAAATTACGTCGTTTGCTTGCAGACCTTCCCAACTATGTTAGCGTCAGCGTCCAGTCTGACCGGATGCAGCTGAACAGTACATTTCATAACTGAAAAGTGTAAAATAAAAACAATTTACAAAAAAAGAAACACTACATAATGAAAAATAACTAATTTCGGAAGTCGGTGTCAAAGACGAATATACAAACCGAAAGACACCGACTTTCCAAATTAGTTATTTTTCAGTTTGTAGTGTTTTTTTTTTGGAAGACGGTTGTTTTTTGTTGTTTTTTTTTTTGTTTTTATATCTCGTGATTAATCTTTTTATTAGTTGTAATGTGCATGTTGTTTGTGGAAGATAAGAATAAGATCTTTCTTTCTTTTCTTTTAAATGTAAGTCTTAATTCCATAGGAGCCTTAAATTTTGAAGAAATTTTACCAAAATTATCACAGTATACACCCAATATTTCCATCAAGAATACAGTAGCAATATCGCCCGACCATTAAGTAACCGAAGCAAATATATTGCGGCAAAAATATTAAAAATATTTATTTGAAGGTACTCTTAAAGTTATTACGATCGGGTAAACTGACTTTGGCTTGGATCCAAAAAATTGGTAACCGTTAAGTGCATTGCGGGTACAATGGGTCACCCGATTTAATTAGGTTAATACTTGGGTAAGCAAATTTATCGCAGAGTTAAATGTCAACCACGGCACGACGGCATGCAGTCTCTTTGCCTTTTTGAAATAAATTGCCCGTAATACCCAAAAAAGGATTTTATGGTGGGTAGGGGAATTATAAGCTTTGTTTTTGGATTTAGGGTGCTTGTATGCTGATTTTTAAATGGAACACAGAGAACATTTAGCCGTTTGGTATTAGCCGTGAACGGTAAGAGAGCATTAAGGAAAATGGGAAACGCTGGTAAATTTAATGTTCCATAAAAATGTATTAGTGAGCTATTTAGGGGCCGAATAGTACCAGACGAAGGTAACTTTTCACTACATTTTACTGATAGGTTCAATGACGTTTCAATAGACATAATAGAAGTAGTTTTTCAATTCGAAGTCCCAGCTGGGCGCCAGTAGAGGCTTTTGGCGGCCACATGGGCCTAGCCCAAATGAGATTGTTCTTGACCGTGATCACCCCCGATGAAAAGCGACGGATGAGTTTTTTGTATGATATTACGAGCATGTCTATATTTATACAGCATAAAAGAAGTTATATTTTTACAATTTACCAGTGGCGGTGTTTCCGTCAGACTACAATTTGAGAGTCTTCAAGGTTAGAGTGAATAGGCTCTTAATAAACTAGTGCGCTTTACCATCAATGATTGCATCACTACTTACCATCAGGCGGGAATGCGGTCAAGCGCTAATTTATAATATATATAAAAAAATATATGATAACGTCAAGCACTTCATTTTAAGTCTTTTCTGAAAGATTTGTAGGACGCGTTTGACATCAGTGGTGTAATCTGCGGGCACTCCAATATGAATGTTGATTCTCCGCTTTGCTACAAAATGTTTTGCTGTCTCCAGTGTTCCGTATCAAATACTATGACGGAACGAGGCACTTGCAGAGGATCAACGTCGTAACTGTTCATTTTCCAGTCACTTCCTAGTTTTGCAAAAGCGCTATTCAATGTATGTGTGTGTGAATGCAGTAAGAAATTTGGGGATTAAAACGATTATTATTTCGATGGTTAAAATTAAAAAATGAATAAAAAAGTGTATATCATCTATGTTCATATTATTTATCATTAAAACTTAAAAATGATTACGACATTGTACACGTAAAAGATCAAGTAGCCGAAACTAAAAAATAATGAATAACTCATTCGTCACTCAAATCCGACGAACACATTAATATGAAAAGATAACAGTTTTTGTAAATATTACTAACATTTTTAGAAGAATTTTCCTTTAGAACATCAACCTCGACTTGTTAGGTAGATTTTTAATAACCGTCCTACTTTTGTTCCAACTTAATTTTCCCAACAAGAGCTTCATTTTCCATTAACTCAATAAAAATGTAGAACGAGATTGGCTATTATACCGGGGGAGATTTAATTCGTAATTGAGGGTACATTATATTGTTTTGAATATGAGCACTTCTGAAAAAGCCTCTCTCTGAGATAATAACAGCTTAATAATTAATTTCAGTACAAGTATATATTTTGGAATGGAGAAAAACAAGACACGGTCTTTAAAGCTGTTATTTTAGTCTCGCATATCCTTATTATTATAAGTAAGTCGTGCTTTAATAATTATAAAATAAACTAGGTTTGTGAAATTATAATTATTATAACCTTTACGTTTCCCCGTGGGAGGAAGGATTGAGTGTTTGTGTGTTTTTTTAATACATACGCATCCAAAGCTTTTTCAGCTTCGGAGTCCGGGGCCCGCTTTTACCAGTCTAACTGGTAATTTTGGGTAAACTTCAATATTTTTCGTGAAGCGACTGCCGTCTGACCTCCACAACCCGAAGGCGACTATCGGAACTAACAGCTTGACGTGCTTTCCAAGACACGACCAGACCAGTGCAAATATTCATATTTATGCATACAAATATTTGAACTGCGCAGGGATCGAACCCGCGCGTCCTTGCGCAGTAGCCGAGTTCGCTACCGCTACGCCACAGAGGCTGTCGACTGCTGGTCTTGTTTACTGGTATTGTTCGTGGAATAAAGAAAAAGAAAAATATTTCTGGCAGCATAAGACCGGTCCATGTGGAAAGCCTTGTGGGAGGCCTTTGTCCAACAGTGAACCTCTATAGGCTAAAGAACAAGAAGAAGAACATTTATTTAGACTGTTAAAGGAAGATCACAACCTGAACTTCTCACGGATTCCTCGGAAAGTTCTATATGAGGCCAAAATGCCAAGGGAATTGCTGAGCTACTTAATTTCTTAGTTGATTTGCATGATTACTGATTAATAAGTACACGGATTGGACAGCTTCACTCAATTAGTTTTCTTTCTTCAAAATGCAGACAACAATCTACATGATTTTATCAAGATCCGATCAAAGTTATATGGACTTAGAAGAGACCTACATATAGGTTTGATTCTAGACAGGAATTGTCGACCACATCTTGTTATAAAAAAAAAGAAAGGCAGGTATAAATGTTTATACGAATAAATTTACAAAAATAAAACCTCTTATCACCGTTTATAATTATTATATAAAATAAAATAATTTAACATTAATAATATATATTTTCTTCTTATTCTTCAGTCTATAGAGGTCCACTGCTGAGTAAAGGCTTCCCTCAGGGTTTGCCTTAATCTCCACGCTTGGCAGACTGGTTGGGGATTACAGTAAATTGACAGTCCACAGGAGAAGCGCTGCTGCCCGCTACTTTGGTACCTAGTACCCTTAGTCGCCTATTACGACACCTACGGGAGGATATGGGTTGGTACTATTTTAAGCCCGGTACCACACGGCGCCTCCGTGTGGTACCGGGCTATTATTCTAAGCACAATCTATCTATATATTATATTAAAACCAATAACACTTTCTTTATAATTTTATAATCCACTAAAAGTCTGTAATGGCACCAGATTGGCAGTGAAAAACTTATTGCCAAATTTAATTGAAGCTACGATCTTAACTGATAAATCAAAAGGAGTAGTTTGTTTGGTACCGCGTATCCCTATGATCCCATCTGATATGTCGTTTGAATTCAAACGATTACAACATCCTGTGCGTTTATTATTTGCTATGTCCATCAACAAAGCCCAAGGGCAACCATTTCACGTTTGTGGTCTGAATTTGGAGGAATCATGTTTTTCGAATGGCCAACTTTATGTTGCCTGATCGAGAGTCGGTACCCCCAGTCGTTCGTTTAATAATCTAAATGTTTTGGATTAAGTTTTAAAATTGCTAGCAATCAAAAAATAAATATTTTATGTTTGAGTAAATATTTTTGATGATCCAATAAATTTCTTTTTATTATTTCCATTAGCGAAGCACGTATCGGGCCACTTGTTATATATATTATTATAGAGAGGAAATATTTTATTTTTTATGTATGGTCCCCGATTACTCGAAGACTCCTGAACCGATTTGCAAAATTCTTTTTTTTGTTTGAAAGAATATTCCAGTTGGTTCCATAGTCACCAGGTCAGGATCTGATGATGGAAGACCAAAGAAAAGATTTGATGATGGAACTGAGAGACAATTGAGGGAACTCCTCAACGATCCAAAGAAGCTACCTTGTATTTGTGCTTGATTAGTTTATATTGATAAGAGCTTTACACCTAGATGTATCGTGATTGTCATTAGGGGTCTTATGATGAAAACAAAGGACAGTTATGGGAACTCCTCAACGGTTTACAATAGCAACATTATACTTGGAATTAATTGATTTATATTGATGAGAACTTTGCACCGCTATATGGGTTAAAATGATGGTTTGCAATATTTCTGATGATGAAGACCATAGGCAGTTGAGGGAATTCCTCAGAAATTTACAGCATTAAAGTTTAACATAGGACAACTACTACCTACTGGTCACGCTTATACAACAATCAATTATAATCAAGAGACTGAATTAAAGTTCCGTAATCGCGTCATATTTAGCATTGTTCATACTTTCATTTTGGTTTCATAGGAATTTTATAGAAATTGGTTCAGTGGCTCCATTATTAAAATAAAATCGGGTAAAAATTAAAGTAAACAAAATTACGTCGTTTGCTTACATGACTGTTTCTAACTATTTTAGCGTCAGCATCCATTCTAACCGAATGCAGCTTAACAGTACTTTTCACATCTAAAAAGTGTAAAATAAAACCTTTTTTTTACAAAATAAACAACCGATTTCCAAAAACACTACAAAGTGAAAAATAACTGATTTCGGAAGTCGGTGTTAAAAACTAATATACAGAAACCAAAGACACCGACTTTCGAAATTAGTTATTTTTCACTTTTTAGTGTTTTTGAAAGTCGGTTGTAACCTACATGGCCCGCGGCCATGCGACGCGCCCCTAAGCGCTGCCGTCGTCCGAACGCAGCAAATGTTCTTTACAGTCTCGGTCGATACTCGACTCAAGCGCAGCCCCACCTACTCTGTGTTGCCAGACGGGCCGGCCAAATGTTACCAAAATAGCCTTTCTATTCTGAACAACTTATAATATCAAATGCTTCTACAGTCAAAGCATGTTAGTTTCAGACAATAGTTAATTAATGCCCTTAGAAACGTGTTCAATTGTAATACGAGTAGTAAAATTATTTATTTTGTATCATTTGATATGAAATCTGATATTTAATATAAACATTTATACAACAAGAAGGTTTTTGAGTTATTTATAAATAAGTGAGATTCAACGCCGCCAAAACATAAGAAGGTCTGTACACTGTCAAAAGGAACCCGTTCACCTTAGCGCCTGATTTTAAGAATGTATGCTTGGAGTACATCGACAACCTTCAGCTATTGGAAATTGAAACTTCCTCAAACCTAAATTTTGCCTTTCGTTAAGGCGGTTCTTCACACTGAGACAGCTTTTCATCTTATTTTTTATAAGCACAGGTTCGGTCATGTGTGCAAAACGCCAAGAAGCTTTGGACACAGATTAGATTAAGATCAATCTAATAGCTTATCTATGTGAATCTTTAGATATTCTACAGGATGCATTTTGGAGAGTGTGCACGAGTATATTATGACTTAATTCCGCTATTTCCGTTCCATGATCGGGTACCTTTACGTTGTTGTTACCACTATGATCTGATCTCTGGTAAACCATTTCGCCTCGTCGTTTATACCACATACATCGAAAATCTGAGACAATTTTCCTGTAGCGGTCATCCGGTCAGATTATTATTTAAGTGTATTCAAGGCTAGAGTTAGTAAATAGGTTTATAACAAACGATTTCATTTTAACATCAACGATTGCATCACTGCTTATTATCAGACGAAATCGCAGTCAAACACTAGTTTATATCAATGATCAATCAAAGTATTCTGTTCTACTTGCGAAAAACTTACTATTGAGATGTATAACACAAAATAATCAGTCTATAATCTTCCTACTCCTGGAACACATCTCCTCTGGGTGAAAGGGAGCGGGCCGTAATCTATCCCGAGGGCCCAGTGAGGGTTGGGTAAATGTCACATGTCTTCGAATTTTTTCACCGTTTTGAGAGCACTACTGATGATATATTTTCATAAAGTAGAGCGCCTGATGGGGTTCGAATCTACAACTACAATTTGTAACTTGCGACGGATACCACTAGACCACTACTGCTCTTAAGATTAATTAAATGCCAAAATTTATCTTACTATAAATAACAGAAAGTACATTACTCTCCTAATAATAAACAAAGGTATTGAATGCAATCTAAAAAAGAAAAGAAAATTGCGACTTGAGAACAAAAGTCAGGACAAAACGATATTTAGAGCATGTAGTTCTATTGAAAGAAATCTCATTGAAGACAGGATATTAAAACGTTTAACAAAAAATCGTATCATTTGTAGTTGTAAAAATAAAGCAATATCTGTTCTGTGAGCTCGAGTGTGGCCTCTCGGAGCACGCCTCTAGATAGCCCGAGATAGCTCGAGTGTTGTACAAACAAAACGGCGCTCTAAAACAATTTGTTGCCTGTGCTCATGTTAGGTGCTTTAGAAATCTTTGAAGCTTGACCAACGGCGCTGTTGTTATGACCTGAACTACTATATTTTAAATGGAGTTTACTGTTTCGAAAATAGAGCACTTTAGAGGGATCGCTGTAGCTTGCCCTTACTGATTAAACTTTTGTTCGGTTATTATGTGTTGCAAGCGTTTGGAATCTGTTTTAGGAATACATGTAAACTAATGTATAGATCGTAAAAATGCTTAGAATTTTTGTTTTGGAATCTTATTATCTTTGCTAGAAAATATTACATTCTTAATCGGTAATATTATTATAGTCTGATAAAGCTTACGAAATTATTAATTAATTGTAGCTTTTGTTAGGGTTCCACGTTGGGCGCCACTACTAAGGATTTTTATTGAATTCGAAAAAATATGTTTTTGTTCTGTTTTACGCTTAATATCAGAATAATATTGTCAATCTTCAACAGGTCCGATCAATAAATACGTCCTAATTTATTGAATACTCCTAACTTGAATGTCTATTTAAAACTTGTTTGCCGACGTAGAATACTTTTGTTGGATGGAGAAAATACACCGTGATCGTTTTTGTTTATTAATGTTTCTGTATTATGTGTTTTTTAGGGATTAATGGGCTATCCAACGCAAAAATAATTTTTCAAGTCGGACCACTAGTTCCTGAGATTAACACGTTCAAACATACAAACTCTTCAGTTTTATATATTAGTATAGATAAGAAGTTATAGACGCAGCTTAGGTAGGCCCCCAATAATGACTCCACAATGTTGGGGGGCCTAACTAAGCTGCGTCTACAACTATACAATAGTAACGGAAGACGTAGCGTAGGGAGGCCCCTAACAAAGTAGTCCGATGACCTGGTGAAGGTCACTGGAAGCAGATGGATGCGGGCAGCACAAGACCGGTCATTATAGAAACCCTTGGGGAGGCCTTTGTCCAGTAGTGGACCTCTATAGTCTGAAGAAGTAGTATAAGAAATTTGAAAATATCATCTTTAGTTACCTTATTTAAATAAAAAAATTAACTTGCTGTTTACGATACCCATTTCCCCCGTGTCCTGATATCCTTACGTACTCCTGATAAATGCACTCTATATTGAGGGCTTTGTGAACAGAATGTTTATGTAAATAATATGCTGGTTTATGTCACAAAATAAATATATACAGAAGGTTGGATCAAGGAGTTTAAACGCAACTACACATTAACACGTACTGGGAGTGCAGCGCACTCACGAATGGCATTTTGAGGTCGATGCACGTATTCAAGCGTTTGTGTAAATAAATAATGGAAAATAGATTTATGTAGCACAGACTAAAAGACACACAATACATTAGATAGATATATACGTCAGATGTACATTACTTTACTTGTATTATAATATAAAGTCCTGTTTTTTTTTTAAATGAACAGCTGTGCTACTGGAGAGTTCGTTCCGCCACTTCTTATTCCCAGCAAAAGCACTAGGAAGTGGCGAAAGGCGGGCGTTTTGGGGGCCGTCTTAAGTAATATTGAAGTTTAAAAAGTAATGATTCTCAATCTAATTTGAATCTATCTAATATATAAAATTCTAGTGTCACAGTTTTCGTTGCCATACTCCTCCGAAACGGCTTGACCGATTTTAATGAAATTTTTTTGCTTATCCGGAATCTATGAGAATCGGCCAACATCTATTTTTTTTTTTCTAGGAAAATATTTATATGGCAAAACAACGTTTGCCGGGTCAGCTAGTAAATATAATAAATTTGTTGCATATCATTTCGGCTTACATTGCATATCAAGGATTGTCCATCTAGGCATAGAAATGTCTGTAGTAGGAGGCTCTTCTATTAACCTACATTATAAATACGTAAGCAACATAAAGAAAAAATTTAAAAAAAAAACAAGTCAACTTTTTTTATTATTACAAATTAGTGCTTGACTGCAATCCCGCCTGATGGTAAGCAGTGATGCAGTCGTTGATGGTAAAGCGTGCTAGTTTATTAAGAGCCTATTGTCACTCTAGCCTTGGATACACTTAAATTGTAGTCAAACAGAAACAACACCGCTGGCAAATTGTTCCAGTCCCTCGATGTACCCGGTATAAAAGACAAGGTGAAACGCTACGTCGGGATCGTAGTGGTGTTAACAACGTAAGGGTTGCTCTCGCACACTCTAAAATGCGTCCTATAGAACACCGACAAGCTGGCTACTTTTCGCCTTTGCGATTAATTGTATGATTAGGTACGTGGGTGTATGTAAGAGTGTTTAAAGATCTAAAAAAATTAAAAGTTCGCTTTAAGAAATTATAAGCTATGTATAAACAAATAAATTGTTTATTTCTCAGCTTTGTACATAATTTTTAACATTTGCTTAATTCTAAATAGTACTGATATATAATTTGCCTGAACTAGGTAGAACCTGTGCTTCAGGTGTAAAAGTGCTTATTATAAATTTTTATTTTGCAATAAATTAACAATAAAAGTAATACTACATATAAATAAAGTAATACGTAAATATGTAGGACACAACGGAAGTATACAGTGTAACGGAAGTATAAAGTATACAGTGTGGCTCTCTTAGGCGCCTTCATAATCTACGGAGATGATATACCTGAATTTCGCAGCTTTTCTAGCTGGACAATCCGAATCTCCCGTCTTGTGGTTGCTGGGTTTTTATAGCGTTTACAGGTTGCGCATTTCGGCGGGCCCTCTTTCAAAGTGCATTCTTGAGGCGCGTGACCATTTTCTCCACAGTGGCGGCAAGTAGAGGTGGTGGATTTGCAGGTATTGGATGCATGACCGTACTGCTGACACCCAAAGGACCGAGTCATAAGGGTGAAGTCTCGCACAGGCCATGATGTCCAGTTTATGTAGTCTATTGTGAGACACTAGGGCTTTCCGTACGCTAGCTGGGACTTCAAGAATGTAGTTGCAGCTGTCAGCATCCCTTTTCCCTGACTTATGGTTTAATTTGATTGAGGTCAAAAAGGCATCTTTGGTCATGGCTGGTAATTTGTCCACGATATTTTGCTCAAAAATATATCTAAATACCTCTTTTTCTTCCATGTTAGTTGGGACCGCAATGTTAACAATACGAGGCTTCCGCTTTCGAGGCTCATCGACAGTAAGTACAGATGTGGAACGCTCGACAGTTTGCTTCAATTTTTGGATGTCTTCCTTGGTCTCCGTGCTTATAACACCTCCGTTTTTTGTTTTTCGAAGTCCACGCACCTTCAGCTTCATTTCTTCCGGGCATACAATTTTTTGGACTAAGTTTATGGTCTCTTTACAGGTCTTGATATTGTCACTAGGGTAAATAGTGACTGAGCTAATCGGATGAGGGAATTAGGCTTTATGTCCCCTTTATCATGTCTGTAAAAGAAGTGCTTTCCTTGGTTTGATTATTAAGTATCTCTTGTAATATCTGCTTAATCTCAGTCAAACCAGCAGACATGTCTTGAAATTTTGCAAGGCGGTGTAGTTTTGGAGGGCTTTATGTTTTAATGACTGGTATTGCACAGCCATTTGAGAGACTCCGTGCCCGACTTTACGGCAGAGGCTACTAATCTTAAGTTTCTGTTCGGAGTTCATCTTGCCTTCCGAAGTTATGATGCAAATTTCATGCAAGCACTGCTCAATGCTGGAGATCCACAACTGGATTTCAGGAGTAGAAATAATTGTTTCATCCTGAACTTGACTTCTGGGTGTTGCTGCTGATGGTGAAGAGCGTAACGGCAGACCGCCCCGAACCGAGGGGCTGCTAAACTAAGAGATAATTTTTTCACAATTATGGATACTAGTGAAAAAAATATCTCTTGGTTTTAAACATACTTACTAAAAAAATTTCAACTCCACAATAAAACGCACTATTCTAAAACTAGGTCACAATTAAAAACTGTTAATTTATGCAATTATTAAGTTGCTTTGATGAGCACGTCCGTATTCAACTATATCGTATGAGTAATTGTATTTTATGTTGATGTTATGTTTTCACTCTATGTTGGGAGACCTTCTGTATTTATCTATTATGGTGCTCAACTGCACCTCACATAGTAAAATAGTATACAGAATGTGTCGGAATTTCTATTTATTGGTGGCTGTTGGCGATTTCTCTACAAGCCTCAACACAACTGAGGTAATAGAATATTCGTGAATTTGTGCTTTGATAAATTGTCGGAAAATGTTTGGTGGTGCACGCAAGGTAAAGCTCAGAGCAAATATTGTTTTTCTGAAAATATATTGGTGGGAGTCAATTGTTTAACTATTCGGTACGCTGGAGGCGTTCCGTGGCACTACACAGAGATACACTTCACAACAAAGAGTTTAGCATAAATTCATTAAAAGAATACATTAAGTACGACGAATTCTCTAAGTGAGTGAGAAATTGTTTGTAGCCGCGCGTAGCACATTTCAACAGTTCACTGCTACGCGCGTAGCTGAATCGTAGGAAGTTCTTTGACAGAACAACACAATCTATAACAATTAAACATCGTCTATGCTGAGATACTGCTGTCCTTTTCTGAAATTATTCCATTATTTTTCGTTAGAACAATTAAATTTCGTCCGGGAAAAGGTTTCCTCCTAATAAAAATCTTCGACGTTTAATTTGTTTATCAACTGCACTAAAATCATCTATAAACAGAGTTTGGTGGTCACTCTGCTGTGAATATTAATACCTTGCTAATTTATAGCAGCAAAATGACGTCACAGCATGAAATGTAGGGCGAAATGACGTAAGCGAAAATGCTGAATGTCATTGTGACGTACTATCGTGAATGGCTTTAGATTATTTTAAACACTATCAATTGTATTTTTAGATCTAACATTTTTCCAATTCCACGGCCATAATTAGAAAACGTACTTACGACATAGAAAAAACTACTAGTAGTTTTTTCTATGTCGTAAGTACGTGTGTGTGTCGTGTCGTGTTACATTGTGATAGCTTGAGGAAAATGTTGTCTTGTATTAAATGTAACACGCTTTTATTTATAAATGGGGACTATGATAAAGAGGGGGGACGAGATTGAATAATTATGTATGGTGAAAAGTTTTATTGTTAAAATTAAATAAATTTGTACAACATGGAATTATTTTGTCCTAAACGAAGACGCTTATTTGTCGTTAAAGGTTACAATCAAGTTACAAAGTGTTATATTTCTTTTTCGAGTTAATTTATTTTTAACTTTTTAGTTCATTTTATAAACAAATAATAAAAGCTTGTTTTTAAAAAGGTTTTTTTTTCTTTAATTTTATTTTTAACTTTTTAGTACCTCTATTTTTAATTCGAGATTTACTACGACGTAGTTCGCAGCGCGTAGCAGCGTTATTCCGTTATGAAGTCCGTAGTTCGTTCACATGATATGTAATATGTACTGATTTAAATATCAATATTTTTGAAATTATGTAATCACTTGTTAGTTATTTGTAACGTTTCTCATTCTATCCATTTCTTTTAATGCATCAACATTACAAGGTTTTTTCGACGTCAACTTGGAGCAGTCAAGTTCTTCGATTTGAAGACCTGCTAAAGACCTAACTCGGCTTAAAGCTACATAAGCTTGACCAGCAGCGAACAATTTGGAGCCTAGATAAATAACAGCATGATCTACAGTAGTTCCTTGCATTTTATGCACAGTTGAAGCCCAAGACAAGACAATCGGGAGCATTCTTCTTTCAGCTGTGCCGTGATTAAATTTAGCAGGAAATTGAACTGATTTAGGGTGTATTATGTGAATGCCATCGTTACCAAAGTCTACGCGAACCGATGGTACAGCGCTATCGTATAGTTGAGCACGTCTGTAATACGGCCATATGATTTCATTGATGTCACCTATTGCTCCATTCACAAGTCCCTTAGCAACGTCAACGTTAGACCTCAACATAACTTTAGCACCAACAAATATTTCTAGTTCTTTTGGAAGACCTCCTGTTTTGTTAATGTCCGTGTGTATTATTTTATTAATATCAATCTGATCATTCTTTTTTGATCCATCAATTAATTGATCTAGGGTTGCATCGTTTAATTACGGAGTTCCTATGGCCACCTTCCGGCTCCATCATCAGACCCTGGTTACCATATAGTATCAAAGTACTTGTCAAGACGAATCTAATGAGCTCAAACTCGATAGGGTTGCATCATTTAATTACGGAGTTCCTATGGCCACCTTCCAGCTCCATCATCAGATCGGCTCTATGTCACAATAACATTGCATTGTCATCCGATTTATACATGCATTCTAAATTTCAGCTCAATCGGAAACCGGGAAGCGGATCAAATTTAAGTTGCAAGATTTGATTACAGAACGACAGACAACGGGACAGGTGAAACTAAATAAAAGACTTTTTAGTTTTCACCTGATAAGTTCCTAAGTCTGTTCATCTCATTCAACGTATCACTATTGCAAGGTCGTTTGCCAGTTAATTTCTTACAGTCCAGCTCTTCAATGAGGAGCCCTTCTAATGATTTCACCCTACTTAAGGCCACATATGCTTGACCAGCGGCAAAAACGTCACATTATTTTTCGAGTTATTCTCAGCAAGCCCTTTCATTTGATACCCATATTGTAGGAACGAATAAAAGAAAATTATCCGCCATTTTTGGTGTTCCGCCGTATTGAATTAAGAGTGACGTAACATTATTTTTTTCTAGTTTTCTTGGCAAGCCCTTTTATTTGATACCCATATTGTAGGAGTGCATTAAAATAATTGGTCCGCCATATTGGATACGCCGCCATGTTGGATTTAGAATGACGCCACATTATTTTTCTAGTTATTCTTGGCAAGCCCTTTTATTTGATACCCATATTGTAGGAGTGCATTAAAAATAATTGGTCCGCCACATTGGATACGCCGCCATGTTAGATTTAGAATGACGTCACATTATTTTTCTAGTTATTCTTGGCAAGCCCTTTTATTTGATACCCATATTGTAGGAGTGCATTAAAAATAATAATTGGTCCACCATATTGGATACGCCGCCATGTTGGATTTAGAATGACGCCACATTATTTTTCTAGTTATTCTTGGCAAGCCCATTTATTTGATACCCATATTGTAGGAGTGCATTAAAAATAATTGGTCCGCCACATTGGATACGCCGCCATGTTGGATTTAGAATGATGTCACATTATTTTTCTAGTTATTCTTGGCAAGCCCTTTTATTTGATACCCATATTGTAGGAGTGCATTAAAAAGAAATTGGTCCGCCATATTGGATACGCCGCCATGTTGGATTTAGAATGACGTCACACAGTTAATCATGCATTGTCATCCGAACTAAACGTGTATACCAAATTTCAGCTCAATCGGAAACCGGGAAGTGGATCAAATTTAAGTTGCAAGATTTGATTACAGAACGACAGACAACGGGACAGGTGAAAGTAAATAAAAGCTTGTAAAAACTAATGAAACAGAGTGTTGTCAATGTTAGATTTAACATTTAACCTTATTGTTACTATACTTGTAAATATATGGTAGGTTTTTATAACGTTATAAACTATTGCTTATCGCTGATTCCGCTTGATGGTAAACAGTGATGCAATCATTGACGGTAAAGTGCACTAGTTTTTTTAGGAATCTAATCACTCTAGCCTTGAAGACCCTTATATTGTAGTCAAACGGGAAGACAGCCGCAGCCAAATTCTTCCAGTGCTTCGATGTACGCCGTATAAAAGGCGAAACGCTTCATCTGGATCATAGGTATGATCCATCATTATCAACCTCTTTTATCGTCCCACTACTGGGCACAGGTCTCCTCTCATACAGAGAACGATTGAGCGTAATCACGCTTGCTCAATGCGGGTTGGCGGTTTTAGACTAAAATCCAGATTTCCTCATGATGTTTTCCTTCACCTTCAGCCATTGGAGTCCAAGATATACTTAGAAAGTACATATAACTTTAGAAAAGTTACATTGGTACTTGCCTGACCTGGAATCGAACCCGCGCACTCATACTTGAGAGGCTGGTGAAATGAAATGAAATGAAATCGTTCTTTCTTTCTTTAATTTTTGGCTTCGTACGGTTTGTGCATTTAGCCAATGTCACGTGATTATGAATTATTCATGTCGAAAAAGACGGCCGCGTGACCCATCTTACGAGTGAGGTTTGTGGCAAAATCATGATGTGGCCCCTCTGCTGCGCTATTTCACAGTTCTTTGTAAACTATTTACTAAATGCACTTTTTACTACATAAATCACTACACTTTTATTTAGTAAACAACACTATAAATACTTTTAAAAGTCCAATGAAAAACGAGCGTGACACTCAGCTTGACATTCCTGCCAAAACCAATGAAATCGTTTATTAAGCAA
Source organism: Sesamia inferens (assembly GCA_037179545.1). Taxonomy (NCBI): domain Eukaryota; kingdom Metazoa; phylum Arthropoda; class Insecta; order Lepidoptera; family Noctuidae; genus Sesamia; species Sesamia inferens. The sequence continues at coordinate 6,258,384 of CM073929.1, read as the reverse complement.
GTAGGATCACCGATCACTTTTACACGTCATACGTTTTATTTTTTTTAAACTAGATGAAGCCGTTATTTCCTAACTGACTACCTGTGAGAATAAATAGCCGAAACAAACTCAGGGATCATCGTCTTTTTCAAGTCCAGACACTAACAATAAAAATACTTACAATAATTTACGTTATAATTACGCATACTGCTTAATAACAATGCTTAACAGAGCGAGCAGCTCAGTCCCAAGCTTTTTTATCTTCTAAATAATCTGTGATTTTATAATACCCCTGTTTGCAAAGTTTGGCCTTTATACAGTTTTTCATATCGTTTAATGGGTAAGTTTCGAATGTCCATGGGAAGCTTGTTGTAAAAGCTTGGTGAAGCCTGGTGTTTCAACCACTAGGAGAAAATAGGTTTAATTTAATCAACAATCCTCCACAGTCCCTGATCCTTGTTAAGATCTCATTATTTCAGTAAATAATGTTACGAAAACCTTAGATCATTATGAAAACGGAAGAAACATTTAAAAACACAATAAAAAATAATACTTTGACAGCAAAGTTAACAGATAAGTGGCTTGACAATATCAAATTACATAACGATAACCATTTCGAAAGTTTACTTTTGAAGGAGGAAGTATTTTTAAGGAATAAAGTTATTTTTAGACGGTAAGCGTGTTGTTCATTAAATGCCTGTCATTTTTCCAATAATTTTGGGGCGGCTTCCAGTCTGACCAGTCTGAACGAATTATGAATATAAGTATTTTAACCATATCATCATTTATACATTCCATTCATCGTTTCTTTCGACTTCCCCTCCTCTTATAGCCATCAACATTCATGCACAAAACTCTCTCCACATTACTTTCTTCATGTTTCCGTAACATGCCCATACCATGCCAATCGATTTCCATACAAATTTTCAATTATCGGTGCGACTTTCAGATTTCCCCTTATGTACTCATTTCTTATTCTCTCCATTCGTCTAACACAATACCTCGCTCTTAGTATTCTCATCTTAGCTGCATGTAATTAATTAATTCACATTACATACATTCTGATCCATTAGAATATTGTATGTTATTAAAGTTTAAGGTTTTTGTAACATTACTTTCACAAATAAATGAATACATATGTTGAGCGTGTTCTTTGTATGTAAGGGAGTATCAAATAAAATGTGACTTCACTAAACAAATGTCTATAATTTTGGTTCTACAATATTTCACTATAACTAATTATCTACTAAGTACGTGTAGAGGCAGGGCGGTGTACTGTAAGCTACTGGCGAGCCGTAGGCTCGCGTCCCCCTATATCGCCAAAGATGCGACTCAGCACATCGCGGTTACCAAGCCGCTACACATAAATCAATATTTTTTTTACAAAAAAACTTTGCAAAGCAGTATCAATTTCAAATCAATAACAAACTCGGAATACGAAGCAATTACGACGACCTTTGAAGCCTTTAGAAAATAAATTTCAAGGGAATAATCTATTAAGTAAAGTTCCCCCAAGAAATTCAATTCTAGCTGCCGCCACCATTTCTTAACACCATGAAACAACTTGAGATTTTCCAATTTCGACATACTTTGCGCGGTGGGTGCGAACGCCCTTACCGACCTATTAAACAAAACGCGAAATGGATATAGGTTTGTCGTTTGTATCGCGAAAATTTCAGCTTTCCAAATGAAGTTTGTGTACCGACTCTTAACTTACCACAACAAAGGCAAAAATAAACATCTCACAAGTTCGCGGGAAGATGGAAACTATGTTATATACAAGTATCAATGGAAGATAACAAAAACAAACTTATCATGGCTTAGAGCTATAGATAATTTAGTTTCGAGGGGAATCTTGTATTGAAGCCTTTTAAGACGTGACTGAATAGTCCAATAGATTATGCGAACTACTCTTAGTTTTAGAGCTTAGTCGAGTGTAGTAATGGTCCTGTGGTGACGGCTGTAACTTACGAGTTTTAGGTCGAAGGTTGGTAGGCAGGCGCTTTAATTTGTTGGAAATTATTTTAGCACCAGATCTCTCATGAAGCAAAATATCATGAGAAAACCGACATGTACTTGAACCGGAAAAACGACGTGTGACATCTATCAACCCACACTGGCCCCGCGTGACGCCTTGGTGCCCTTCTCAGGGTTCTGTAGCCAAATGGCAAAAAACGGAACCCTTATAGATTCGTCATGTCTGTCTGTCCGTCTGTCCGTCTGTCGGTCCATATGTCACAAGCGGTACGCATCTCTGGTGCACAGAGTGCGGTGCAGGCCCAACTCCGTCCTCGTGATGATTGCCAACAAACTGGATTGCTTTTATATATATACATTTTAAGCTATTGCATAGCTTCTATCGCGGGCCTTGAGCGCGGGGACCGAATCCAGAAATTCCGTAACGAAAAAACCCCACGCTCCCCATCGTCTAACGTCGTTTCAGTTCGGCAGTCTTCGGCACGGTATGTTTGTGTGCGTACGACTACATCTTTTGAAAACAATTTATAGATTTTCAAAAAGAGCATGCATATTGCAGGGCGCGAACTCAGTTCTACACACTTGCCATGTTACTGATAGTCGCGATGTGCTAAACTTGCTATTAATTTTCTCTCTGAAATAGGTCTTCTATAGAGATATGTCATAGACGTCATCGACGTTGTCATGGCTACCTTAAAAACTTTTCATATAATTAATTATTAAGTACTTTTATTCAAATTAATTTTGTAGTGTTTTTATAAAATAGCTTTTTTTTTAACGGAAAAGCTAAAAGTCCAATGAAAAATTAGCGTGACATTCAGTCACGCTAATTTTTCATTGGACTTTTAAATTATTTATAGTGTTGTTTACTAAATAAAAGCGCGTGATTTTATAGAGTAAAAAGTGCTCATGCGGCCGTTTTTTCAATTGTTGCAAGAATTCAAAAGACTGTCTTTAAATAGTGTTCAGACGATTGCTCAAAGTGTATTAGATTTCATTAGTAATAGAAATGGCATTTCAATAATGACTTTCAACTGCCAAAGTCTAAATAGTCATTAATACGATTTACAAGATTCAGTTACGAGACAAACAAATGTGTTACTTCTTACCGAAACTTGCATGACGCATGATAATCCAATTGAAATACCTAATTTTAATTGTATTGTTCAGTTCAAACGAGATACTGTTTCAAAAGGTGGGGTAGCTATTTACCAAAATAAAACTGATATTACTAATATTATGACTCCGAATATCGAAATAAATATTGCACACGTTAGCCATGTTAATGTTAGGCGCTCAGTTGTTGGAGATATTTGTGCGTGCTTATGCAAACTTAGAAATGGCCTACTGTCTAACCTCTTTAAGTATATAAGAGTTTGTATATAAACCATCAATTTAGTATGACTGTTTTATAATAGATGGCGTTTTATAAAAACGTCATCATTGTGAATCGCGGTGGCGAGATTCTCCAGCGAGGGATGACCACCCCTGTATTTATTATAATAAATTGTATTACTTTGGAGTCTGGTTTTTATTTGAAGAGAGATATTTTTGGGACGTTGTACAAGTGGTCCTTCGAGCCGGATAAAGGACTGGTGTGCATTGTCATTCCTGTGGAGGAGTCGGGTTGAATGGTCAACCTGCTGCGAGTGGAACGTCAGCGCGATCAGGGGTGAGGAGCAGCATCGGAGGATCGTACATGGTTGGCGCGCAAGCGTGTATGTGCAAATAGTACACAACGGTCAGTGCTGGTGCAGTTCGTGTTGGCGAGAGCAGCGGGTGCGGTGCGGGGGGAGAACAGCCCGCATATCATCACGGCGATCTACGTAAAAGTGAGTGACAGTGAAGTGATACGAAGATAAAACTGTGAGTACTTTAAAATATACATATAACAGCAAATTTGGATCTTATTGACTTAGAAAATTTGGATTAACATTTGGACTTAGAAATTTTAACGTGTGTACGGACTTAGAATATTTTCTACAAAAAGTGAACTACGGGGAACCTATGCCCGATTTTGCAGCGAAGTGAATTAATTTCAAAGACTTGTGATTTTTTCGTGTCTTTTACGGAGTTAGCAAAGCGTGCCATAACTAAGAGACTTAATTCAACATGGAAGCTTTGAGTAATTTACAGTTTAATTTATATTCTACTATCAGTAAAGCAAGGTCCAACTTTAAGAAATCACCAAAGGAGCGAGTAACCAGTTCATACATAGAAACTAGATTAGAAAGTTTAGATGCTAACTGGTTAGCGTTTTCTGAAACACATTTAAAAATTGTATCTTCAGTTAAGTCCATTGAATTTGAAAGGTCTGATTATAATATAAAAAATGTATATGAGACCACGGAAGAATTATTTACTGATTATAAAACAGAGTTGAAGGAAGCACTAAAGAAAATTGCATGTTCGGATAGTTTAGGTAAAGGGCTTGAATCTTCTGCGATGGTTTCTAGGGAGATATGTTCTATAAAATTGCCAAAGATTGAGTTGCCTATGTTTACTGGAAGTTATTCTGAGTGGATTAGTTTTAGAGATTTATTCAAATCATTAATACATAATAATGGCCAACTAGACGATGTTCAGAAATTGCATTATTTGAAATCGCATCTGTCTGGAGAAGCTGAAGGTCTTTTACGGCACATTCCTATAACTAGCAGTAATTATGCAACCTGTTGGAATAAATTAGAGAAAAGATATAATAATAAAAAATATTTAGCGAATTGTATAATTAAACGTTTTATGAGTCAAAAAAATATTGTAGCTGAATCCTCCAACGCAATTAAGGAACTATTAGATATTTCTAACGAATGTTTACATGCTTTGGAGAATTTAGGTATCATGGTTGAGCATTGGGATATTATAGTCATTTATGTATTGAGCTTAAAGCTAGACACTGAGTCACGTAAACAATGGGAAATGTTAATTAGTGATTGTTCAGATGACTTGCCAACAATGAATCAGTTCAAATGTTTCCTTGAACAAAGATTTAGATCTTTGGAATTTTTAGACAACAAAGGTCAACGTCATCAGTACAATCATAATGTACCAGTAAAATCGCTTCATGTGTCAACTACATTATGTATCTGTTGTCAAAATAATCACAAGCTTGCTTATTGTAAAAAGTTCGCCAGTCTCGATATGGAAAAGCGTCGTAATTTTGTCCAAACAAATCGTTTATGCTACAATTGTTTAGGGGCAAATCACTCCGTATATACATGCCGCCAGTCCACCAGATGTCATATATGCAAGAGGAAGCATCATAGTCTTCTTCATCTCAAGAATATCTCTAAATCAGTTGGTGATAGTAACACAACTGATCATGTGCCAGAAAGCAGCGTCTCTGCTGATCACAGTTCAATCCAGAGTAATTCCACTAATGTTGTAAGTTGTTTTGCTAATAGTCATAGCCAAACATTATTGGCTACTGCGCTTATTGAAGCAGAAGCAAAGGGCGGTACTGCTGTAGTATTAAGATCCCTGTTAGACCAGGGATCTCAGGCTTCCTTTGTAACGGAGTCCGCAGTCCAGCTTTTAGGTCTCAAAAAAATTAAAATGAATGGTTCACTTTCAGGTATAGGTGGTGATCAAGGCCAATCGATGATTTCATTAAACTCTATGGTTTTCATTAAGATTAAATCACGCATTGAACCTAGTTTTATTATCACAGTTAAGGCTTATGTTTTAAAGAAACTAACGGCTATTTTGCCGGAAAGGAAGGTTAGGGCAAATATTGTAACTACAATCTCGTCTTTGGCTTTAGCTGATCCTTCGTTCGATACTCCGAACAAGATTGATTTGCTTTTAGGTGCCGAAGTTTATGGCCAGATTTTGTTAGAAGGTTTAGTCAGAGGTCCATCTGGCCGGCTGATAGCACAAAATACTAGACTAGGATGGATCTTGTCTGGTCAAGTAGGTAAAATCAACCAAAGCGAGACATGCCACAATACTGTATTCGCATTGCATTCTACTTATACAGATGAGAATGTACTTCTTAAAAAATTCTGGGAACTAGAATCTGAACCAGTAGACGTTCGCAATAAGGCTTATTTGACCCCAGAAGAACAGAAGTGCGAAGAGATATTTAAGGCCACAACTAAACGTGACGAATCAGGTCGCTATATTGTGCATATGCCTTTTAGATCAAGCGATCCTGCTTGTAAATATAGTGAATCGAAAAACATTGCTCTCAAACGATTTTTAACCTTAGAAAAGCGATTTCTAAGTAATCCCGAGTTTAAGGCTCAGTATTCAGCTGTCCTAAATGAGTATATAGCTCTGAATCACATGGTTATAGTACAGGATAGGGACAAAGAAGGCTCTGTGTACTTACCTCATCATGCCGTCATCCGTAACGACAAAAGTACAACGAAAGTGCGCATCGTATTCGATGCATCATGTGTAGGTAGCAACGGGGTATCTCTTAATCACGAACTAATGGTGGGGCCTACTCTGCAACCTGAGCTTCGTCATATTATCATGCGTTGGCGTTGTGAACCTATTTGTCTAGTAGCGGACATCGTCAAGATGTACCGACAGATTAAGGTATGCGACGATCATACAGATTTTCAGCGTATATTATGGCGTGAAAATCCAGATGACGAAATTCAAGTGTTACGTCATTTACGAGTAGCGTTTGGATTATCTTCGGCTCCTTACCTAGCCGTAAGATCATTGCAGCAATTAGCTCAGGATGAAGGCGCTGAATTTCCTTTAGCGAAGAACCGTGTTGTTTCCGACTTCTATATGGATGACTTGATAACGAGATGTCAAACCGTAGGGGAAGGAGTAGAAATATATAAGCAGATGTCAGAGTTGCTTAAACGTGGAGGTTTTCAGCTCCAAAAGTGGGCTATTAACAACAAAGAGTTATCAAGATTAATTGAAGACGCTGAACAAATATCACCAAGACACGGGAATATGGAACTTAAATCAGATGCATTTTCAAAAATATTAGGTTTAACGTGGGACAGAGACAATGACGAATTTGTTTATACAATTCAACTTAAGGATCCAGATTTGCCAGTAACAAAACGTAAGGTTATTTCAGACATAGCGCGACTATTCGATCCCCTTGGTTGGTTAGCACCGGTAATCATTACTGCTAAGGTGTTTATTCAACGAATATGGATGACTGGAATCGACTGGGATGCAGAACTACCTGCTCCACTGTTAACAGAGTGGCTCGACTATCGAAAGAGTCTTTATAACATTACTAAGTTTCGTTTACCTCGTTGGATCAACTCTAGCAATGAAGACAAGGTTTTAGAATTGCATGGCTTTTCTGATGCGTCCAATGTAGCATACGCCGCTGTGGTATACGTCCGCATAATTGATAAAGAAGGACATATTCACACAAGTTTGGTGACTTCAAAAACCAAGGTTGCTCCTGTTAAGCAGGTATCCATCCCGCGATTAGAGCTTTGTGGAGCTGTTTTAGTAGCGAAGCTTCTTCAGGAAGTCTCCTCAACTCTAGGAATTTCCAAACAGCATCTGTATGCGTGGACAGACTCATCCGTCGTATTAGCGTGGTTAAGCAGTCACCCTAGTCGATGGAAAACATTTATAGCAAATCGTGTTTCCGAAATACTTACCATTATGGATAGAAGTCAGTGGTCACATGTGTCGTCATCGGAAAATCCAGCCGATTGTGCATCTCGAGGTGCAAGCCCTTCTGAGTGTAACGATATGCAATTTTGGAAAAGAGGCCCAGTATGGTTACAGCATGAAAAAATAGACTATAATAAAGGAAATATACAAGTAACTACGCTAGAGGAAAGAAAGATAAAAACAAAATGTCATGCAACTACTGTAGAAAGCGATGATAGTCTATTTACTAAATTTTCTAAGTTCGGTCGGTTAATAAGAGTCGTAGCGTACTGTAGAAGATTTTTACGGACGAAGAAAATAGAATCCAATAAAAATAAAATAAGTACTTTGCTAACTACAGAGGAATTAAACGAGGCTGTACTTGCCTGTATTAAACTTTGTCAAATCCAGTCCTTTAGTGATGAAATAGAAACTGTAAAAAAGAACCGTAAATTAAGTAAGGGTAGTAGACTTACCTCGTTGAATCCTTTTCTTGACGATGACGGGATCTTAAGAGTAGGCGGTCGCTTGCACCGGGCTTCTATTGATGAGAATATGAAGCACCCCATTTTAATTCCTCACAAGTCACATTTTACTAATCTTTTGATTGCGGAGGCTCACGAAAGAACTTTGCATGGCGGTCCGCAATTAATGCTAAATTATTTAAGATCCAAATACTGGATACTCAATACAAAGACTTTCGTCAGGCAATTGATTCATAAGTGTGTAACTTGTATTAGATATTCAGCACAAACACACCAACCAATGATGGGTCAGTTACCTAAGGCCAGGGTGTCTTTTCAGAAGCCCTTCCAATGCAGTGGTGTAGATTACGCAGGTCCAATCAGCATCCGAACCTCTAAAGGACGTGGTCATCACTCCACTAAGGGTTACATTTGCTTATTTATTTGCATGTCCACTCGAGCTATTCATCTTGAGGTTGTCAGTGACATGACTTCTCAGAGTTTTCTGGCGTCTTTCAAGCGCTTTGTAGCAAGACGTGGCCGAGTTCTGGACTTGTGGAGTGATAATGGAACCACATTCGTTGGTAGTGCAAAAGAATTGAAACAGCTTTTCAATGCTGAAAGGTCTATGGTAGCTTCGGAAATAGCCGATTTTCTATCTACGAATGGTACGACTTGGCATTTCATACCTCCTCATGCTCCAAACTTTGGAGGATTGTGGGAGGCTGGTGTCAAGTCCACGAAGTACCATTTGAAAAGAATTATAGGAACTAGCACATTAACTTTTGAAGAAATGACAACTTTGTTGGCTCAAATTGAGGCCTGCCTCAACTCGAGGCCAATTTCTCAGCTTTCTAACAATCCAGAGGACTTAAGTCCTTTAACGCCTGGGCACTTTCTCGTGGGTGCACCTTTAGTAACTGTACCTGATATAAATTATGAAAATTCAACCATTAGTAACCTAAAGCGGTGGCATCTTACGCAAAAAATGCTTCAAAGTTTCTGGCGTAGGTGGTCACTAGAGTACTTGACTCAATTACAACATCGATATAAATGGTCTGAATCTAAGCCTGCACCTGAGATTGGAGATGTGGTTCTGGTAAAGGAAGACAATCTGCCACCCGCTAGATGGTTATACGGAGTTATTACTAGTAAACACCCAGGTTTGGACAACATTACTCGCGTAGTGACCATACGGTGTAAAAATAACGAAATTAAAAGACCTGTATCTAAATTAATCATTTTACCTTTGGACACTTAGTTACGGTTTATTGATGAGTTTCATATATACAGCTTACTTACACAATATGTACTGTTGGTGATTTGCTTGAAGAAAGTTGTATTGTATTTCTTGTTTTCACTACTGTTTTAATTTCCTTTGTTTGAATGAACTTGTATTTTTTTTTTGTTACTACTGTAGTACTTATTACTGTTGTTTTGGATACTGTTAATGGACAGAGCCGTCCATGGTGGGCGGAATGTCTAACCTCTTTAAGTATATAAGAGTTTGTATATAAACCATCAATTTAGTATGACTGTTTTATAATAGATGGCGTTTTATAAAAACGTCATCATTGTGAATCGCGGTGGCGAGATTCTCCAGCGAGGGATGACCACCCCTGTATTTATTATAATAAATTGTATTACTTTGGAGTCTGGTTTTTATTTGAAGAGAGATATTTTTGGGACGTTGTACACCTACAAATAGTTATGGTAGCAATTTACATTTCTCCGAATCCAAAATTGGACGAGGTAGAGCATTTTATTCATCGCACTTTACTGGAGTACACTGAAGAAGGCTCGAAAATACTTGGTACAAATGGTAATAAATTTCCACTTATCTTGGCTGGCGATTTCAACATTAACTTCGCTGATAAAAAATCAGAGCGGTTGACAAATTTTCTATCAAAAACATTGATTTGAAAATGAATAATGATCCACAAGAGTCCACAACAAAATATGGGACCACCATTGACGCGGTATTTTCTGGGTATTTAGAGGATATTAAGTCGCAAAATTATGTTTCTTATTTCAGTTATCATAAACCTATAGTTTCAATGATAAATATTCCTGAATAACCAACAGCTACTGTAAGGTAATAAAATCCACATGTATTGTAAAATAATAAAAATATTTTAAATAATATTAACTTTTTATTTATTTAATAAAAGAAAAATTTGTTTTCTTATCCGTCACCACGCTCAAAAAGTGTAACTTGAATTAATATCAAAGAAAAAGAAATACTGCATAAATAAAATAAATAAATAATTATAATTGCATAAATTGTACAAAATGCTATGCAATAGCTTTACCGCGGCAGTCCCCGAGTGCCACACGTCTTTTTTTTTTAATAAATTATAAACTGGTGCTTAACCGCAATCCCACCTGATGGTAAGCAGTGATGCAATCTTTGATGGTTAAGCGCGCTATTTTATTAAGAGCCTATTCACTCTGGCCTTGAAGACACCCAAATTGTAGTCCTACGGAAACACCACTGATGGAAAATTGTTCCGGTTCCTCGATGTACGCGGATATCCAGCAAAGCTACTGCAGACATATTCCTGCTCTGTGAAATGAGTGAAATGAGTCTTGGTGTGGTGATACAGGTTCCATTTCATAGGTGAGCTTCAATTCAAAGCTCACCTATGAAATGGAACCTGTATGGAACTTGCACGACGTGTAGATATACCCTCCAATCTTCATAATAACAATTTGAATAGGCAAACCGACAGTTTCGATTCGGAGAAGTGCCTTGGTCCGCGTCTCGATGTAAAGTGGCCGTTCGATGAATCCCACTATCCATAGCGACTCTGTCCATGTGCTGCCATCAAAAAATAACGTCACAAGCGTTTGCCCCTCTACTACGTAAATCAAATCAGCAACTTCTATTAAAATTATAACGACGATCTCCGACAAATATATTCAAAGTCAAATTCTCTTGCTCATATAATTTAATTCTACTTAAAGTGAAATGCTTATCAACTTCTGTTGCTGCCCGTACTACTAACTTCTCACAAGTTACCATGCCAACAGCGGCCATTAACCCACCAACATTGTGTAGCATTCTCTATAAAGATTACGATAACGTCTATTGAAACACGAGAAACTGTTAACATCCTAAATCAATATCTCTCGTGATGTTCAACTTGTTCCAATAACATAAAATCAGACAAAATTTATTATTTAGGTTACTATGAAAAAATACTAGGGAACGGGCAATGACCACTATCAATACGTGTTTGTTATTTGACTATGAGTTAAAACACATGAAGTCTCACAAATAACAATGCGATTACTGGGGAGACCCGCGGCTACATAATAAAAGCTGCACAGTTTCAGTTTCATTATGACAGTTCAACAACATTCATTGCGTTATTTACGTTGTTGAGCAGACACGAATTCGAACATATGGAGCAATGGATTAGCAATATGCTTCGAAGTGATTCCAACTGATAGTAATAGTGTGTAATGTAATTAGGGTGCTGGTCAAGCGATCAGGGTAGGTCTGTTAGGTTAGCCCGGATAGCTGTCGAATCCACATTCGAATTCGGGCCCCACTTCCGCCGGCTGGCGCCCATGCTGATGGGTGCAGCAGGCGCGCTATCAACGTTGCTTCCTAATATGGGGGGCCCGAGCGCCGCCTGTAGGCGGTTGTACGTGGGCATCGTGCGGGCCGTGGCCCTGTATGGGTCCCCTGTGTGGGCGTTGGACCTCACGGCCGGAACACCCGCCGTTCTGCACATGCCTCAGAGGTCGATGGCCGTCAGGGTCGTCCGCGGGTATCGCACGATTTCCTACGAGGCCGCTTTGCGTCCTGGTCGGATCCCCGCCCTGGGACCTAGAGGCGAAAGTACTCGCGTCATTGTACCGATGGCGCGAGGAAGAGCGGACACGAGGCTCCAGTCAGGTGTAGCGGCAGATCGAGCTGCGCCGAGAGGAGCTCCGTCGCCGGGGCACGGCTGCTTCGGCAAGTACCTGCGTCGCTTAAGCAGGAAGCCGGACGCTCGCTGCCACCACTGCGTCCAATGCGGGGAAGACACGGCGCAGCACGCGCTCTCCGAGTGTGTAGCTTGGGAGTAGCAGCGCCGTGTCTTCACAAATGAAGTAGGAGGCGACCTGACGCTGCCGGCAGTAGTGCGGAGGATGGTCGGTAGCGCGTGGGTCGCGGTGGTGTCCTTCTGCGAGGACGTGATGTCGCAGAAGGAAGCTGCAGAACGGACGAGGGAGATCTCAACTCAATTCCCGGGCCGCAGAAGACACACCAGGCGCCGAGGAAGGGCGGATAACGCCCTCCTCCGCACCCCATGAATGGGTCCAGGGGTGAGGGATATGGGGAAGTCCCCGCCCCCTCTTCGATGGACCCCGAGGCGAAGGCGCGCGCGAGTGTCGGCGCACGCTTTTGAGGCGATTCACGGGTAGTTTAAAACTTCACTACCTCGTGCAGGAGACGAGACCCGGACAGACCGGGCCAGCACGAGGGTGTGGGGCCGTGGAATAATTTAGACTCCCGCGGCCCACGCGCTCTCGTGATAGAAGAGACACCAGTGTGGTTTTAGTCAGTAAAAGTCTGACAGTCCCTGTCGCCTACCCCAGGGCGGGGGACATCCATTGAGGATTACCACCCCGGAAAAAAAAAGGTCTGTCAGGTTAAGTCTGTGGATAGGTGACGGACGTAACATATTGAGACCACTTCCTGCTAAAAGAAATGAATGTTAAACGGCTGCTGATACACCGGTTCCGACTTTCATTAGTAGATCTACAGTCGTTAAGGGTACTCTGAAGCCCGAAAGTCTAATAACGTATTGTACTACCCCGTGACTAGGCTGTGGAGGTCAATAAGGTCACATCAACTAAAGTACTGGTGTTCATGATCCGGTCATACTGGTTAGACTGGAAGCCGCCCACAACATCTTCTCCTTCAGCCTATAGAGGCCCACTGTTGGACAAAGGCCTTCCCCAATACTCAATACTCAATACTTTTATTGTTTTCCACATGTATTCTTAGATGGTAATACTTAAAATTAGTTCATGTGGACCCTGTCGGGAAAGAAAGCTAAGCTAAAATTAAAAAAAAACCCCAGAGCTTTCTACGCTACGTCTTCCGGTACGTGGCCGCCACTCTAGAACCTTACTGCCCCATCAGCCATAGGTTCTACGAGCAATATGCCATGCCCATTACCACTTAAGTTTAGCGACTCAAAGCTATATCAGCGACTTGGTTCTTTTTGATTCAAAACATACATAATTGGAAAAATGACAGGCATGTAATGAACAACACGCTTACCTTCTTAAAATAACTTTATTCCTTAAAAATATTTCCTCCTTCAAAAGGAAATTTTCGAAATGGTTGACGTAATGTAATTTAATATTGTCAAGCCACTTATCTGTTCACTTTGCTGTCAAATTATTATTTTTTATTGTTCTTTTAAATGTTTCTTCCGTTTTCATAATGATGTGATGTTTTCGTAACTTTATATCGTGAAATAATGAGATCTTAACAAGGATCAGGGAGTGTGAAGGATTGTTGATGTCATAGTGATGATTGGAGTTTTATTGATTTATACCTACCTACGAATCAGACGAAGCGTTTCGTTTCTTTTTATACTGAGTACATCGAGGGACTGGAACAGTTTAACTGCAGCGATCTTTCCATCTGACTACAATATAAGGGTCTTCAAGGCTTGACTGATTAGATTCTTAAAAAATCTAGTGCGCTTTACCATCAACGATTGCATCACTGCTTACCAGCAAGGAATAGTAAGGCTCAAGGTCACACAAGAGCGATGGAAAGAGCTCTGCTCGGAGTTTCTTTGCGCAATCGAATCAGAAATGAGGAGATCCGCTAAACAACTTAACTACTAACATAACACAGCTAAAATTAAAATCGCTAAAACTAAATGGCAATGGACGCGCCACACTGCTCGTAGAAGTAGAACCGACGGCCGTATATTTTGTCAGTGTCTATTGCGTGTTTCATATAAAAGTTAAAGGTAAGTCCTCATTTATACTTTGTTTAGTAAACATGGGAGTGCATACGTGATCTGTGAGATTGGGGGAGGCAGCTGCCCCCCTTGCCCCCCTTGGTACGCCCATGGCCCTAGACTAGTATTTTCTTGAATATCGTGTGTATGTTGCATAAAATTTAAACTTATACACACAAACAGCCAAACCAGGAACAACTACTTGTGAGCCTTACAAATGTTTATTCCGTGCGGAAATCGATCCCGCAACACTCAGCGCAGTAGCCAATCGCTGCGTCAACCGTGTCGTGTAGCTGCCTAATGTTACGATAAGTATTTTTTGTACAACTGAGTTTAATAAATCTCTTTCTTTATACTTTCATAATTTTTGTAATTTGATGGCAATCTTAAACCCTTAAATTCGGCTATGTGGTGTGCGCTATCACTCGCGTCCATCAATTTCAGTAACACACACACGTACACATACGATCATACACACACAGAAATCAAATCAAATCAAAATCGTTTATTGCAATCCATAATGTACAGTTACAGGTGGTTAATATCATAATATAATATTGGAAACAATTATGGACCCTGTTGGGCACAGCAAGTTTTAAATAAGTAGAGAGTGGAAGACCGCTTCATGTTTCCGTTTATCTATTTATTATTTATGTATTTCTTCTTCAGCCTATGGATGTACACTGCTGGACAAATGCCTCCCCCAAGGCTTTCCACGCTGACCGGTCCTGTGCTGCCCGCATCCATCGGCTTCCCGCGACCTTCACTAGGTCATCGGTCCACCTTGTTGGGGGCCTACCTACGGTGCGTCTTCCAGTACGTGGCCGCCATTCCAGAACCTTACTGCCCCATCGGCCATCGGTTTTACGAGCAATGTGCCCTGCCCACTGCCACTTAAGTTTAGCGACTCGCAGAGCTATGTCGGTGACTTTGGTTCTTCTGCGGATCTCCTCATTTCTGATTCGATCACGTAGAGAAACTGCGAGCATAGCTCTTTCCATTGCCCTTTGTGTGACTCTGAGCCTTCGTATTGGCCCATTGTGAGCGACCACGTTTCAGTTCCGTAAGTTATCACTGGCAACACACACTGGTCAAAGTCTTTAGTCTTGAGACACTGTGGTATCTTGGACGACGAGAAGATGTATCGTAGCTTCCCGAACGCTGCTCATCCGAGCTGGATTCGACGAGACACCTCTTTCTCGAAGTTGGACCTACCTAGTTGGACTGTTTGTCCCAGGTATATACAGTATGTTACAAAAACCCTGTCCGACCCGTGAAGGTGTTGTTAGGTATCGTTAGCTGATTCTACTAATGCGTACATAACCTGGCTAAACTAAAAAAAAAAAATACCCCCTTAAAAATAAATAACTTAAATAAAATAAATAGGTAATTTCATGGCAACACAGGCACAGGTCATGACCTCAGTTGACCTCATGCATGTAGGTATTGGTAGTCTAACCACGTTTATCGACTCTAGAAAGAAACAATGATACCTACTTAGGCAGCTCGTGAAAAGAACTTTTTTTTAAGTAGGAAGGTCGTCTGACCCTCCGAATGTATCTTCGAATTTCATTCGATGAGCACAATGGCTGTGGCGGAGATGTTGTTCCATATTTCGTTCACTAAGAACGATACCGGCTGGCACCGTCCCACGAGATTAGCACGGTGTTTCACAACGTTAGTCCACTCCTACCAATCCACTGCTCGCCGAACTGATAGTGGAGGTACTCACGTACAGGTCGGCAAAAATATGGTGGGGCACCGTCATGCTGGAACCACATTGACCAAGAAGTAGTCACATCCGAATCGTTCAACACCTGATCACAACACAACACAATTGCAGTTTCACTAGGTACCTTCCATCAGCAGGTTACATTACGTTAGAAAACTATATGATCACACAATAAACGATACGTCTACACGGACGCGATGTCTACGCGAAACTAATAAATTTAAAATAAAAATGATTTTTATTTCATAAAAATAGGTACTCTAACTGCACGGCGGTGCCCTTTGACTAGAGGTGTGAAAGTATTCAAAATATTTCTCATATCGATTTTTGGTATCAATTTTGTATTTCAGAATTTCACGCATCGATTCAACATCGCATGGCATTCTTTAGATTTTAGAACTTTCACATAACTTAAATCAGGTGAACTTAAATGCTTTACATTGTTTATAATATTCTCCTAAAATCGTATTTCATAAGACCTTTCTAGTTCCTATTTACTAATAATAGGTACTTGTGTTACAATATTGTTATGAGTAATTAATCGATAATCAAAAAAAGTACTTTTACCATTAGGTAATCTGTGTTTTTACAACAAATCATTCGGCCAGGTACAGTTTCGAATAATAGCGACAAAAACAAAACGTTATTACGCATAAACTAGTACAGCTCTAATTATTCCTTTGCCGCCGTCGGCGGCTAGACACACTGACGCCGCTAAAGAACCTAAAAAAATAATCAAAAGAAAGCCGACAATTATAAGGTCTAAAATGGTGTTTACACTTTTTTAAATTTCCCGAATTTTGGGGAAGTTACAGTAAATTCGCTGGTAAAAAAGATTATTTCAAAATTCATTAGTATTGTTACTATGATGATTATGCAAAATTTTATATTTTATTTGGTCATTTGTTTACCTAACCCTTATTATCCTTGTGGGTCGGACAGGGTTTTCGTAACATACTGTATACTCGTCAACAACTTCGAGTGCAGAGCAACCAACCAGAATTATTTACTTAATTCCTATTCATTTATTTTTATTAATTGTATTGCTATTGATTATTTATTCTCTTGCTATCTCTTCATATTATACATATTATATTAATTATAAAGTATTCATTCAATAACAATTTCTTTAATTATATTGATATTATTTTAGTATATTAAACGTTTTTTTTTTCAGTTTCCCTTTAACCTTTCTTTACATCTTATTTAATGCTGAATAACGTTGCTCTGCACTACAAATTTCTCATGTTTGGATGCGTTTAACAATAGTTATTTATGCCACTGTCAAGCAATTATAACTATTGTAATATGAGGCACAATAAATCAGCACGAGTACTATATAATAGCAGTTGGCGACAGTGGCATACAAAACTTTTTACCCTCTTTAAATAAATGCTGATAAAAGTGTTAACTTTTATCTGGCGCGAAAATAGCGCGGCGCACATAATGTGTGTGTTTTGTTCTTATAATCCCACAAATGAAGGGCAAAAGCAATTCATCCATACAACCTAATAACATGCAATGTTTAGTCGTGATGCAAATACGGTTTTTATCATTTTTATCATAATTATATTATGTTGATTTTTTGATGCCACAGCCATAAAAAAAAATCATTGTAATACGGCTTACTCGTGTGGAAATGGTCATTGTAAAACGACTTGGCAGGAATGAGTACTATTGAGAAATGATTCATGATTATGTATTAAGCAAATTACCAAATGGTCGTAGAAAAACATATAAACTCACATAGAAAAACAGCCTTAAATTGTTTAAAAAATACAGTGATGTCCATAATATAAATACTAGAAACAGGCACAAATTTATTGTACCTACAACAAGGCTCAAGAAGATAGGTGGCTCTTTCAGATGCCAATGTAAAGATTTTTACAATAGACTTCCAGAGGTAGTTCAAGATCTGAGCCTCAATAAATTCAAATCCTTCATTAAAGGTTAGTTGTGTCAGAAAGCATTTTATAGTGTTTAGGATTATATTGAGGACAAAAAGGCTTGGGCTTGAGCTGCGTCCGATTTCTATACACTGATTGTTCTTTGATATTTCCTCTTGGAGTTTTAATTTGTAATTGTTTATGTGTTTACTCAAAGCCAGTATTATACACTATGTAGCCAAGCATATTGTACGTTACGGAATTGCATCGCTGACAGGGGTGTTCGGCACTGGTGCAGCTACACAGGAGCTAAACTTAGTATTCGGGAACACTGTTGGAGCTGCTGAACCTTGGACAAAACTATCTTTGCATTGTGTAGATTCAATTTCTTAGTATTGAATACTTGCATGTCACACGTGTGAGCACAATGTACTTGCTGTAAAGCATCTATTTGTTATATTTTTTTATTATTGGTTATTTTAATTTCTGAATTGATGTTTTTGAAGTGAAACTTCTTTACGCAC
Organism: Sesamia inferens; assembly: GCA_037179545.1. Classification (NCBI taxonomy): domain Eukaryota; kingdom Metazoa; phylum Arthropoda; class Insecta; order Lepidoptera; family Noctuidae; genus Sesamia; species Sesamia inferens. The sequence goes on along the minus strand of CM073929.1, from coordinate 6,240,252 downwards.
GCTTGACTTGGGGAGTAAGCTGGCGAAAGCGTTACGAAAAATGATCGGGCAAGGCGAACGGAAGTTAAGTGGGGGATATAAGCACAGAGGCGCCCGTGGCGCGAGCTTGGTACTACAAGGTCTACAACGAGTTTTTTTTTTTTCAATAAAATTAGAAGATATATGCAAATTTTTTTTTTTTTTTTTTATTTTGAGACACGGATACACTTATTTATTTATTTATTTACACTTAACACTATACATTAAATTTTATGTTGACTGGCAATCATTAAGGGGGTCAGTTAACATAAAATTTGGTACCGCCTACTTCACAGTCCCTCCTGTATCCCCCCCCCCTTACTCCCCCCCCCTCACCCTTTAATATCACCACGAAAGTACCCCCCCCCCGACCCCCCTCATTGATTAACTCACCCCCCAGTGGACTATCTCGGGAACCAGAGGTCGTGGACTACCCGAGTTTGGGGTCCCCTGATTCAGGAGGAAGAACCCGACCTTTTGGCCCCGAGGGAATCCACTACCCCCTTCCCCCCATCCCCACGAAACCTCCCCCCCCCCCGACCCCCTTTAGTTACCTCACCTCCCCGTGGATTATCTCGGGAACCAGAGGTCGTGGACTACCCGAGTCTGGGGTCCCCTGAATCAGGAGGAAGAGCCCGACCTTTTGGCCCCGAGGGAATCCACTCCCCCTCCTTTTTTTTCAATAAAAATAGAAGATCTATGCAAAAATATTAATTTACCAATGAAACCATGAAATAAATTTAAATATTTATAGAAAATTAATATATGTACATGTGTATACATGTATATATTGTACACATATATATATATACATACAGATGGAGCGAAAGAACTTTCACTTCAGTCGTGTGGTCATAAGCACACTCGTTTTTTTTTTGTGTTTTCCATAATGGACGCTCTCAGCGTACAATATATTTCTGCATCATTCTCACACGGTTGATGTCAACATGAATGATGTAATCAAATATTTGTATGTGTACACGCGCCCCAGTACAGCACGTACATCTACCGCGCATTTGTCACGGCTTATCCAACAAATAGGTCGGCTTATACCACAAGTAAATCAATCTCTTACCACTCCACAACAAATCTAAGGCACTTACCTTAGGACCCAGTGTGTTCCGTCGTGGAGTGAAGTCTCAGAGAGTCGACGCGCGCGCGTCGACTTACAATGACGTCCGATGTCTTCAAATACACCGACTGTCCCATACCAGTCGACACATTAAAGTTCCCTTCGGAGAGCACCGAAGCTCACCAGCGTATGAAACCGTTATTTAGCAGCGTCAATCACGCCCGACAAACGATCGCCAATGAAACCACGTTTCCGATTCAAATTCAACTCAATTTACAGACTGCACTGTTACTGTTTATAATTCAAGTAAATACTTCAAAAGCACGGGCAACAATCGCGACAAACCATCCAAAACCGCGACCGGTGGTATCTACTTCCCGGAAGTCACTCGTCCGAAACACGCCACGCGCGCGAGGATTTCGTCAAGAGCTTTCTAGCAACGGACCGTTGTCGACGAGGTCTCAAAACGTTGTGTGTGGCCGCGCGTCACCATAGACAATACTAATTACGCTAGCCCGTACCGGTCGTGCATCTATCAACTCGACTAACTAACAATCGGACTCGACCGATAAAACGAGCGTGAACAGTATGAATAGCTTGATAATTTAAAAGAGTATCCATGGAGTTTCTTCCCCGTTCTTCTCCATAGGTACCTACTCTTTGGAATGGGCGACTAGCTTCATTTTACTGACTGACCGACCTTCTGACAATTCAAAAGTGCCTGTAACTGGTTTATTTGAAATAAATGCTTTCATATTCATTGTATATATCGTCTCATCAATGCCTTACAGGATCCTGCACGGGCGTTCCCAGCTACCAAAGTTTCTTAACAATATGATCGATGATTTTGGAACTGGAGAGTACAAATATGAATTGTTAAACATTGACTGTTGAATAAACCTTAGTCAGCAGACAATTCCATTCTACAAACAACAAGTGGAAAGTTTCCAGTGTAAGAGCAAGCAAACCTCACATGAATATATACAGTAACAATAAACACGGTTGTTTTATGTTTGAACGCCATTACGCTCCGTATTGACACTAGTCGGAATAGTTTACAAACACGAGCTAACTTCAGTGCGAAATATTCGTACGTACTGTAGTCCTAGTAAAAACATGAAGCAAAATAGTATGCTGAACTAACGACGCAATTGACTTTTTAGTAAACTGGCATCATTCCACTGCTGGGTAATGGCTTCTTTCTACGAATTTCGGCTCCAGAGCGAATTCCGATTTAAGGAATACTAGCTTTAGCGCCCGCAGCTTCGCTCGCGTGGAGTTCGATTATATTGCGTTTTTTAGATAGAGGTTATATTGTGTGAAAGTGGAACAAACAAACAAACTCACTTTCCGATTTATAATATTAGTAAGCGCTTTTTAGATTCTTCATTTTTGGAAATTAATTACCGTATCATATATCAATTCTATAAGTCATCACTGGTAACACACACTGGTCGAAGACTTTTGTCTTGAGACACTGCGGTATTTCGGACGAGAAGATTCTACGTAGGTTTCCAAAAGCAGCCCAGCCGAGTTGGATCGCTAACAATGGGCTTTATAAGAAGGCTCAAAGTCACTCAAAGGGCAATGAAGAGGGCTATGCGTGCTTGGGTTTCACTGCGCGATCGAATCGGGAATGAGGAGATCCACAGAAGATCGAGAGTAACCGACATAGCCTGAAGAATTGCAACACTAAAGTGGCAGTGGGCTGGACACATTGCCGGTAGGACCGATGCCCGATGGGGCCGACGGGTTCTCGAGTGGCGACCACGCACTGGAAGACGTAGCGTGGGTAGGCCCCCGACAAAGTGGACCGACGACCTGGTGAAGGTCGCGGGAAACCGCTGGATACGGGAGGCGCAGGACCGTTCGTCGTGGAGAACCTTGGGGGAGGCCTATGTCCAGCAGTGGACGTCTATCGGCAGAAATGATTTAGCTTCTATAATATATTGCAAACGACACAGCGCCATCTATCACCGAACTGGTATGAAGCTAACAATATTTCGGAATTGTCATTTATTCCGGGATAAAAATTACCCTATTATTTAATGCGGACATCTAACTTTACGTCTGTAAATTTAAAAGCAACCGGTTTAGTAGTTACAGCGTGAAAGCGGAACAAACAAACTCACTTTCTGATTTATAATATTAGTAAGGATGATAGGGAAACGTAACTGAACTGTAATGACATAAGCAATGCAATTCTGTTTTAATTTCAAAGTGAAATTTTAACTGATTTGCCCCGAATTGAACTTTGAGTAAGCTGTCATTGCAATTGATGTTTAAGCATTGATATTAATTGAGTGCTCATTTTACATACCTGTCGACGGGGATTTCAGAATCGATCGACTATAACGCCACGAGCAATGCGTAGTGCGTATTTTAATACGCACTCATCGTCTCTTACTCGCCGCATTCCTCGTGACGTGACGCAAATCCTTTTTCACGCAAACAGAGTTATCAATGTAATTAATTATAATCACAACCGCCGCTATCAGAAAATCTATTTCCTTATTTCAAAATGTTCAAAATCTAGTCACAATCTCATCTTACCGACAAACATATCTAAAAAACTTGTCAAAATGTAGTGAAATTTGAGGTACTTTTCATAGATAGAGATCAGATTTCGAACTTTCTTATAATTATGAGAATACATCCTCAAGTAACTGTAGCCCATAATGCTGATTCTTTAGCAACTGAAGAATGAGGAACTATCCACCATTTCCTCATTTATATAAAGGGCCTTGTGTAAATATTTGAAATGGCAACCGACACACGTCAATTTGAATTTCCGTAAATCGTTACTTTCTCTACTGCCGTGTAGGATAATCAAATTTTATATCAATGAGCCATAGAACGATAATCTTCAATGGAATTTACGAAGTCCTCAATTTGAGATCCCAAACTATATTAGTTCGATCTTCGTCTAGTTGTTGAAGGTAAAACTGACGGAGTTTATTCGAAATCTGTATTAATAATTCTGAATTTGTTAATAAGTACTCACTGTCACACCTGTCTAGCATTAGCGCGTTAACAGTAATAAGAACATGCTAATCCCAGATAGTAACAGTAAGAATAATAACAGTAAGAATAAAAATCATCATCATCATCATTTCAGCCGAAAGACGTCCACTGCTAGACATAGGCCTCCCCCAAGCATCTCCACGACGATCAGTCGTGTGCCTTCCGTATCTAGTGATTTCCAGCGACCTTCACCAGATCGTCGGTCCACCTTGTCGGGGGTCTACCCACATTGCGTATTTCGGTGGGTGACCGCCACTCGAGAACCCGTCGGCCTCGAAAGCTCAAGGTCACTCGAAGGGCAATTCAAAGGGCCATGCCTGGGGTTTCACTGCTTGATCAAATCAGAAATGAGGAGTTCCGCAGAAGAACGAGAGTAAGCGACATAGCCCAAAGAATTCCAATACTTAAGTGGCAGCTGGCCGGGCACATTGGCCGTAGGACCGATGCCCGAGAAGCCTAGTAGTGATTAAAATTTTTAAAATGTATTTGATATGTATACTGTATGCTCCAACGTGTCCTCAGGGCGATCCCTACAGTGGTAATACCCTGGCGTTTCCTTCCTATTCGGAACAGGAACCGCCCGAAACAGCTGTGTCCGGTGAGGACCTGCGTCAGGCGGAAGGTGATGGGCCGTGGCGCCTTTCTAGCCACATCTAAAAGAGGGGACTTACCACCTTTATTGTGGCGTCCCCAACACTGAATTGAGTAATCGCACTCTTCATGTTGCCATAAGATCCCGCTGGAGCTCTGTCCCAGTCTGTGCGAGTTATGCCTCGAAGTTTTGGTTCTTCTCACCACCCCCATATCTGGATGAGGGTTTTGGCCTCCACATCTAATGGCAGGGTCATATACGAACTCTAAGAAGACTGACGTATGTCGCCCTTAGCAACAGATTGGCTACTAACGGTTGTTATAAAAATTATGTCCAGAAATAAAGAGCGATTTAAAGTAGATATTATTAATTAATAGGCAGCAATCCGGTAAGAAGGCTCGAAGCCTCGGCTGAGACCATGCGGTATCCCCGTACTAGCTGGATGGCCATTAACCTCTGGGATGCAATCAGGTGTCGGGCTGGTAGCCGCTTCAAGGACCACGCCCACACCGGTGCCCTGTAAAGGGCCAAATACGCGGGCACACGGGTACACGGGCTCACGGGTACACTTGCACACGGGTACACGGGCACACGGGCCACATATGCGGGCCCCCGCACGGCCAACACGTAGAGCCTCCAGCAGGAGACTTGGTCCCCCTAGATAGGAAGGAGCCGCCTAAGGGCAGCTCCAACCCGTTCCAGTCTAGGAGCCAAATGTCGGAAGTATTCCTCGAAGTTCCACCTCCAGACAGACAGCCTCCGTGGCGTAGCGGTAGCGAAAGCGGCCGCTGCGCTATGAGGCGCGGATTCGATCCCCACACAGTGCAATTATTTGTATGCATGAATATGAACATTTGCACTGGTCTGGTCGTGCCTTGGAAAGCACGTTAAGCCATTGATCCCGGTTGCCAGACGAATATCTAGTGGGAGTCGTTACGGGTTGTTGGAGCCCTCGATATCGCCTTCAGGTTTTGGAGGTCAAGCGGCAGTCGCTTCATGGAAAATATCGAAGTTTAGTCAAAATCATCAGCTAGACTGGTAAAGCGGACCCCAGACTCTAAAGCTGAAAAAGCTTCGGATGCGACTGGGTTTAACGCTGAGATGATGATGATGACTCCTCGAAGTTCCATTGGCTATCGAGAACGAGTCCCAGGTACTTCATCGTCGACCCGACGCCAATGTGAACCTCTCCTACCGTTATGTGGAGACCCGACGGTGCCGCGTTCCGAGGACCATGAAATCACATAGCCTAAGATCAGGTCTTAGCCTGGTTAATATAAAGTTGTTTCTTATAGCAAATAATGGAATCGATTCATTTGTTCACAAACAAAATTTGAGTTCACTGTCAAATTATAGTATTCAATAGACAGTTTTGTGATTAAAAACGTGGCGGCCAAAAATACGTTAATTTACTAAATTAACATAAACGAATATTTACCTTCTATCCTTTTCATAATAGAATAGAAAAAATAACATGCAAGGAACTTAAATTAAGTCTGTGAACAAAGGACTTGCGGCCAATATAAGTATAATAAAAGTTAATTATAAGTTTCAAAGATTCGCCTGTCCCTTCAATTAATTCCATGTAATGGACAAAGACTCCATCAAAGTGATACTACCACTTTGGTCGATTCTGATTCTGCAAACTGAACTCGAAGTTATTTACGAAATCACTTTGTTTTCAATCAGGAAATTAGTTAAGTTTGGTTTTCTATTATTCGTTTGGCTTTGAGTTCATTAGTTTTGTACAAGTTGTAATGCTGGTTGACCACTTTGGAATTAATCTTGAGAAGTGGTCACGCGATAACGGCGTATAATATTATCCTCACGTTTCAGATAACTAGTATGAACGAAGTTCGGGTTATGTCGTGGTGGCCTAGTGGTTAAAACACCAGCCTCCCAAGTATGAGTGTGCGGGTTCTATTCCAGGTCAGGCAAGTACCAATGTAACTATTCTAAAATTATATATACTTTCTAAGTATATCTTGGACACCAATGACTGGAGGTGAAGGAAAACATCTTGAGGAAACCTGAACTTTTAGTCTGAAATCGCCAACCCGCATTGAGCAAGCGTGCTGATTACGCTCAATCCTTCTCTGTATGAGAGGAGACCTGTGCCCAGCAGTGGGACGGTAAAAAGATTGATGATGAAAATGATGATGAAGTTTCGGTTTCGCGTTTGGTTGCAGTTTCGGTTTTTAGTTTTGGATTCGGTAACGGTTTCATCCCAAAGGAATAAGAAGAAATATTGTTTATTCTGCTCAAGTTTCGGCCGCGGCTTTAGGCAAAAAGTGGTCGAACCAGGCCTGAACGAAACTAGAGTTTTGTGCTTTTGGTTTAGATAGAATACAAAATAAAAGCCCGAATCCTTTGTTCACAAACTTAAATAAATGTATGTTCGTGTTCAGTGCACATTTTTCTTTTTATTTCATTAAGAAAAAGGATAGAAGATAAAATATTAGTTTAGACTTGTCAAACTAGTCCATTCCTGAAGTAAATTGACGTACTTTTGGTCGCCATGTTTAGAATCGCGTCTAAACTGTCTATGGAGTGTCTTAATTTTACAGGATTAAACTAAAATGTTGTCTTCTATCCTTTTTTTTTTAAAGAAAAATTTAAAGAAAAAGATGTCCTGAAATTAATTTAAATTTAGTTTGTGAACCAGGAAATCGGGGACATTGAAATCCTTTTTTAAGTTAATCCCATTTTTAACCCTCGGGTATTACGGAACCTTGAAAGTTGAAACCTCGAAACCTTTGGATTCAGTGGAGAGGCGTGCGAAGAGGCTGATTGGTGACCCTGATTTAACTCGAGTTGGTCTCCAAAGCCTAGAGCACAGGCGTAGAGTAGCCAGCCTTTCGGTGTTCTATAGGATACATTCTGGGGAGTGTGCGAGGGAATTGCACGATTTAATTCCCCCATCTCCGTTCCACCATCGGACGACCCGTCGTACGGCGAGTTTCCACCCTTATGTTGTTAACACCTCTACGATCCGGACGAAGCGTTTCGCCTCCTCCTTTATACCGCGTACATCGAGGGACTGGAACAATCTGCCGGCGGCGGTGTTTCCGTCGGACTACAATTTGAGTGTCTTCAAGGCTAGAGTGAATAGGCTCTTAATAAACTAGTGCGCTTTACCATCAACGATTGCGTCACTGCTTACCATCAGGCAGGATTGCGGTCAAGCGCTGGTTTATACCTTAATAAAAAAAAAAAATAAAAAAAAAAGTGACTAACCAAATTATATTAAATAAAACAAGGATACTGATGCAAGGCCTTTTAGCATATGTAACAATTCATAACATAATAACCTAAAATTACCTGTACAAATACCTATAACAATTTACCCTTTGGAGACGCTCAGTAACGTTAGGGTACGATTTCGACCTGAACAAAAGAGGATTACTGCAAGCTAAATAGCACTTCACGCGGAGACGCTTAAGAGGTTAGGATCAGAAGGAAGGCAGGGCTGTGGGGGAGATATGGGGGGCACAGGACTTCTTAGGCCAACCCATAAAAATGTGATTGGGCAACAAATTCGCGTTCAGATGAATATTTATTGGTTGCAGTGTTTTCTCCAGTTTGTACTTAATACATACGATCAAGGTAAATAGTCAGAAAAAACACTTGTCGGAAGTTCGAGCAGCCGGGCACCTTGCGTTGCTGCGGCCACGTCGTCTGACCGAATCCACTTTCAAGTATCGACAAAAAATACAAGTACTACTTTTTTTAGGGCGTGCTCGTGTAAGTGTTGGGAAATTAATGTATGTAATATAATGCACATTTGCAATTATCACAACGAAGCTTTAACATTAATTTGGATGATTACAATGATTAAAATATACAATATGTAAAGAAAACACTGTCCGACCCAAAACGGTAATAAATATTAGGTTGTTACATGACCAAATAAAATATGAAATTTTACGTAATCATCATAGTGCCGATACTAATGAATTTTAAAATATTCTTTTTTCCGCGAATTAATTCCAAGTTCCCCAAAATTTGGTAACCTTTAAAAAAGTGACAACACCATTTGTGACTGAGCGTATAGCGATGCGACCACGTGCCGCGTACCCTGCCCCCCTTCACCCGCGCACGCAAGCCTAACGTGTTCCCTACCACTCATGCATTAAGTTACCTCGCTTTTTCGAAATAATATATATTTTTTTTAAGTTTGGCCCGTCTTTGTAGGCATTATTAGAATCAGTTAACGATACCTAACAATACCTTCACGGAGCGGACAGGGTTTTCTTTACATATTGTATATCGAATTACTAATTGTTAAACTTGCAATTAGAACAAACTGATTTAATTCAGTGTTACCTGCTCTAAATTAAAAAATATCACTGCTGAATCAATTTCTAAGCCGCATTGTTAAAAAAAAAAAAAATTACAACTTTTTTAAAGGGTTATAATAATTAACGCGCGCAGTCTGACTTATATTTTTTCACGGACAACATCTAGAGGATTTTCTAATCATATAGTAGGTAGTACATAGCATATTCTAATATCAAACATATTAACATTTCCCAACCCTAACAGTTGGCTTGTGTTTCAACAATGGGTGTGTTATAGGCTGATTACGCACAGGTGTTAACATGATTTGTATGATACATGAACAAACTACAGTATGCCTTCGGAAACCTACTACGATCCTTACATACAACTGGCATCATGCTTCCAAAAATATAGTTTTGTCTTATACAACATGCAAAGAAGACCCTGTCCGATCTGTGAAAGTATTGTTAGGTATCGATAACTGATCTTACTAATCCCTACAAAGCTGGGCTAAACTTAAAAAAATCGACCTAAAAAAATAAATATTATTTCGCAAAAAGAACTAACTTAATACATGTGCGGTAGGTAATATATGCGCGGGCGAAGGAGGGCAGGGTACGCGGTACGTAGTCGCATCACTATTCACTCATAATAATACCGTCAAAATTGGTATTGTACACTTTTTTAAAATTACCAAATTTTGGGGAAGTATTTTTTTTTTTATAGTTATAAACTAGCACTTGATCGCATTCCCGCCTGATGGTAAGCAGTGATGCGATCGTTGATGGTAAAGCGCGCTAGTTTATTAAGAGCCTATTCACTCAAAAACCGAAGGGAATAGGAAGAAAGACGGCAGTTGAGCGAGGTGATGCAATGTTAAACCCAACAACACGACCAACGATGCTGCGCCAAAGGGAGATTGATCTGAAGACCCTCCACGACCAAACTCCCAACACAACAATATTAGGCGCATCGTACCCGGCACACATTGCAACACAACTGCTCAGACCCGTCCTCCGAACGGCTTCACCAGACATCATGCCGGAACACGACAAATCGCTTGGCAGCGAGGCTTTGTCTGGTGGGTGGTAACTTTTGCCGGCGGCCGATGTTATGGCCTACCACCGAGAAGTTGCTGAAGTAAATTCGCGGAAAAAATTCAAAATTCATTAGTATTTTTACTATGATGATCATGTAAAATTTCATATTTTATTTGGTCATGTGTTTACCTAACATTTATTATCCTTATGGGTCGGACGGGGTTTCCTTTGCATATTGTATATGTAACGTGTTACAGAAAGCGTATATACAGTATGTTAAGAAAACCCTGTCCGACCCGTGAAGGTGTTGTTAGGTATCGATAACTGATTCTACTAATGCATGCAAAACCGGGCTAAATAAAAAAAAAATCCACCTAAAAAAATAAATATTATTTCGCAAAAAGAGGTAACTTAATAAATCAGCGTTATCCACCCTTCCGGGAGGCGGCGGAGGCGGCGGGCGGCAGGGCACGCGGCACGTGGTCGCATCGCTATTCGCTCATAATAATACCGGTGTTGTCACTTTTTAAAAATTACCAAATTTCGGGGAAGTTGGAATTAATTCGCGGGAAAAAAAGATTATTTCAAAATTCATTTGTATTGGTACTATGATGATTACGTAAAATTTTATATTATATTTGGTCATGTGTTTACCTAACCTTTATTATCCTTATGGGTCGGACAGGGTTTTCTTAACATACTGTACATGCATACATGCCGATGACACAGCTTCTTTCTTCTTCTTCTTCTTCTGAGCCTATAGAGGTCCACTTCTGGACAAAGGGCTCCCCCAAGGCTTTCATTCCATTGGGGGCATTGCCATAATCCCCACGCTTGGCAGGCGGGTTGGGGATCGCAGTAATTTGATATTCCACACCAGAAGCGCTGCTGTCCGGTACCCTATGAGAATTTCCTTAGTTGCCTCTTAAGACACCCACGAGAGAATAGGGTTGGTACTATTCTAAACCCGGCACCGCATGGGACACAGTTTCTTAGGGTGATATCAATAGTTTTTTAAGGTCTAAGAAGGGTTTTAACTGAAAATAAAATTTTCTAAGATCATAACAAACTTTTCAACGCACTATAAAGGCCAATGACTACATCTCACGTTACTTGCCAATATCACAATAATCTCTTCAGTAATTCAACGTGCCTAGTATAAAATAAAAGTAGCCTACCGCAGTCGGCGTTCTTCCTCATCACTTCCGAAATGTAAAGATAAAAATATAAGCCTTCCAATATAATAATAATAATAATAAAAAAAAAAAAAAAAAAAAAAAAAAAAAAAAAAAAAAAAAAAAAAAAAAAAAAAAAAAAAAAAAAAAAAAAAAAAAACGGCAGCACGTACGTCAACTAATTCAACTAGTATTTTTTGGATTTCATTATATTTTACAATAGTTATTATACACAAGATATTCAAAGGAAAGAAAAATCACAGGAATCAATAGAATATTCATACTTTTTTAACTAACGGATATAAACAATAAATAATTAAATGAAGAAAATCATCCGCAATTGACATGACAGGTGTCACCGTAAATAAAACTACAGGAATCAAAATAAAATAATGATATATTCCAAATAATGTTGACAAGATCTGCCGCGAGACAACTTGCACGCCCACCATCTCCGGACTCGTTGCTCAGCTCCGCCTCGCCGCCGCCGGTCTCCAGCGCCACTGTTAGTGCTGTGACGACCCCGGCCGCGGCAGTTGCGTCGAGCTCGAGCGACGAGTACTTCTCTCCGCCGACGACGCCACCACCTGTTCGCCGACGGGGAGGACGCCGGCCGCCGGACCGCTTAGGACCTCGAGGCCCATCGGCTTCTGACAGGGTCCCAGCTCCCGGCGGAAGTGTGCAGCGCATGAAATGGACACAATCAATCAACGAGAACGTCATGCGCTCATACTATGGGGCTACAGAGGGAGGAAACAACCTGACCGCGTACCGTGTTCGAATGCTCTCTCTGTTTCAGGTGCTTGAGCCAGCTGTCAACGTGTCGGCGCAACGACTGTCGGATCAGGTGCGGGTCATCCAGCGTAACCATATGCTGGATGATGCGGTGCTTGATCGCCTACGCCTCGAGTCACGGAATAGTCATGTTACACCTGCTTCGTCATTGGTCGCGGTACAACTTAACAGTGTTTCACCGCGACCCAACCACGCTGTTGAAGAGGATGATGACAGGGCTATATCCGTGAGTCCCCAGTGCAATGAAAAATTGAGGAGCGCTTTGGAGGATGCTCTCCGTGAGTACCGCTCTACTCCGCCTGAACTTAGACCACGTTTACCTCGATTGCCCATGCATAAAAAAAACAAGGCGCTGGTGTGTGCTCTAGACTCTCAGCTGTCTAATTATTTAAAAGACAGCAAAGATCTGACTGATACACATTCAATCTTGTACTGTGGAGCTGTTGCGATATGTCGTGTGGCTCATGTCAAATTCCCAGACAGTGACAGAGCCACACGACCAAAATCAGCTGTACCAGCTTGGCAGTGCAGGATTGAACGTCGTATCGGAGAGACTAGAGTACTCATTGGCAAGCTGATTAGTTTTAGGGAGGGCAATACACGCCCTAGAGTGATGCGCTTTGTGAGGCGGGCGTTCTCGGGGACTGATATTAGTACCCGAGACTATTTGTTCCGCGTCACAGAGCGCATCGACTTTCTTAAACAGAAGATATATGCATGGGCAAACCGTATTCGTCGGTACAAGCGAAGAGTGGAGCGGTATTCTCAGAATCGCATATTCCAAAGCGATGAAAGGCGGGTCTATAGAGCTTGGGAGCGATCAGACCAAGGTGTCACTGACACGTGCCTACCGGATGATGATGCCACGTCTTCATTCTGGCGCAATATCTGGTCGGTACCTGTCAGTCACACCGAAGGTGATTGGACTCGAGATGTTGAGCGAGCCTGCGATCCAATACCAGAAATGGGGGCTATTACCATCTGCCCCCAAGATGTAGCTCGTGCAGTCCGTCCGTTGCCTAATTGGAAGTCTCCAGGGCCGGATGGGCTGCATAACTTTTGGATTAAATGGTTTTCCAGGTCGCACGCTCACTTGGCATCTCAGTTCCAGACTGCTTTAGAGTCTGGTTCGCTACCCGAGTTCCTAACAACAGGAATAACCCACCTGCTCCATAAATCAGGTAGCACCGCGGAACCCAAAAATTATAGGCCGATCACGTGTTTACCGACGGTCTATAAAGTTCTTACATCCATTTTGAAAGCTAAAATTAACACGCATGTTGACAGCAACTCCATCATGTCTGCCTCTCAAAATGGATGTGGGAACGGGTCCCGCGGTACTAAGGAGCTACTCCTTATTGATATGGCCATTAGCCAACAGGTTCGTCGTTCCCGAAAGGATCTGTCGACATGTTGGATAGATTATAAGAAGGCCTTTGACTCGGTGCCACATACATGGCTCATGCGGGTGCTAGAGTTGTATAAAGTAGATGCAACTCTGCGCACCTTCCTGATGACATGTATGGCGCAATGGAGAACTGTCCTTCACTATCCAGGATGTCGAAATATTCAGAGGAATAGCGAACCGATAAGGATCGAGCGAGGTATATTTCAGGGCGATAGTTTGAGTCCACTTTGGTTTTGCTTAGCCTTGAATCCTCTAAGCACATTGCTGGAGGATTCAGGTCTCGGCTATAGGTTGAGGAGAGGTGGTCAAGTTATATCACACCTCCTCTACATGGATGACCTAAAACTATTTGCTCCCAACGATTTGCAACTGAGGGAGCTACTGAAAATTACTGAAACTTTCAGTAGCGCCGTCAGGATGGAATTCGGTGTGGACAAATGTGCGGTCATGCATGTACAGCGAGGAGAGATTATGGAATCCGTGGGAACCCAACTCACTGGTTCCATAAACCTTAGAGCCCTCTCCGCATCCGAAACCTATAAGTATTTGGGTATGTCGGAAGCGTTGGGTATCAATGTTACTGACATGAAGCAATCGTTGAAGGAGCGCTTCTTTGGCCGCCTGAAAAAAGTACTTAATAGTCTTCTATCAGGCGGAAACAAGGTGCGCGCTTTCAACGGTTGGGTCATGCCGGTATTGATGTATTCTTTTGGCATACTCAAATGGACTCAAACCGAACTTGACGCCCTGGATCAGAGGGTCCGTAAGCTGTTGACTGCAAATCGATTGCATCACCCACGATCATCGGTTATGAGGCTGTATATCCCGCGAAAATGTGGTGGTCGGGGTTTTTTAAACGCTAAGACCCTCCACAATCGCGAGATATGCAGTCTCAGGGAATATTTTTTAGAAACCGACGTGGGGATGCATCGAGATGTGGTCGCGGTTGACAAGGGCCTCACTCCGCTCTCCTTGGCTAAAGAGAACTGGCATAAACCAGCAGTGCTTGACACCAATGATCGCATGGAGGTATGGAAGAACAAGGAGCTTCACGGACGCTTTTTCAGAGCCCTACACGGGCCTGATGTAGATTTACAAGCGTCCGTGGCCTGGCTACGATTCGGTGACCTCTTTGGGGAAACCGAAGGTTTTGTATGTGCAATTATGGACGAAGTTATGATGACGAACAATTACCGGAGATTTATTGTGAAAGACGGCACAGTTGACATCTGTCGGGCATGTCACCGGCCGGGGGAATCAATAAGGCATATTATCTCCGGGTGTTCTCGTCTAGCTAACGGAGAGTACTTGCATAGACACAACCTTGTAGCCAGGATAATTCATCAGCAACTTGCTCTCAAATACAACCTTGTGGAATCGGAGGTACCGTACTACAGGTATGTGCCCGACCCAGTTCTCGAAAATGGCCATATCACATTGTACTGGGATCGATCCATCATCACTGACAGGACTATTGTTGCCAATAAGCCTGATATAGTGATGGTGGATCGATCAGAGCGGCGTGCAATGATTGTTGACATAACCATCCCGCATGATGAGAACCTCGTGAAAGCCGAGAAAGATAAACAAATCAAGTATCTTGACTTGGCTCACGAGGTTGTCGACATGTGGGAGGTGGATTCAGCAATCATTGTGCCGATAGTCGTGACAGCCAATGGCTTAATAGCCAAGAGCCTCGACCAACACCTCAAGAGGCTCTCGTTAGGCAGCTGGATCAAAGGCTTGATTCAGAAAGCTGTACTTCTGGACACGGCTCGCATTGTCAGGAAGTTCCTCTCTCTGGAGCCCTGACCGCCGGTAGCTTGGACCCTGTTCCCGATACCGGTGGGCTACTATTTTTTATATTTTTAAATGTTTTTTATATATATATTTTATGTAGAAATATTTAAAAATGTAATTAATAAGTGTATGTAAGCGAAATAAAGGAATAATAATAATAAAGAGCCTCGACCAACACCTCAAGAGGCTCTCGTTAGGCAGCTGGATCAAAGGCTTGATTCAGAAAGCTGTACTTCTGGACACGGCTCGCATTGTCAGGAAGTTCCTCTCTCTGGAGCCCTGACCGCCGGTAGCTTGGACCCTGTTCCCGATGCCGGTGGGTTACTATTTTTTATATTTTTAAATGTTTTTTATATCTTTTTTATGTAGAAATATTTAAAAATATAATTTATAAGTGTATTATAATGAAATAAAGGAAATAATAATAATAATAACCATCCCGCATGATGAGAACCTCGTGAAAGCCGAGAAAGATAAACAAATCAAGTATCTTGACTTGGCTCACGAGGTTGTCGACATGTGGGAGGTGGATTCAGCAATCATTGTGCCGATAGTCGTGACAGCCAATGGCTTAATAGCCAAGAGCCTCGACCAACACCTCAAGAGGCTCTCGTTAGGCAGCTGGATCAAAGGCTTGATTCAGAAAGCTGTACTTCTGGACACGGCTCGCATTGTTAGGAAGTTCCTCTCTCTGGAGCCCTGACCGCCGGTAGCTTGGACCCTGTTCCCGATGCCGGTGGGTTACTATTTTTTATATTTTTAAATGTTTTTTTATATATTTTTTATGTAGAAATATTTAAAAATATAATTTATATGTATATTATAATGAAATAAAGGAAATAATAATAATAATAATAATAAATAATAATATGGCAACACAGCAATCGTCAACATAATAATTTTTATCAATTTAAGAAATAATATTTTGTATCAGTTTTTCATTTCTATACTGTGAAATATACAACAATAAACCGAAAACCAGACTAAAAACAATTTAAAATATATATAAAAAGTATCTACCTATATAAATTACAACAATGATAAAAATTACGGAATCATTGCAAGTGACATCTGTCATATCACCTCGGACAATACATAATTATTATGCAAAACAGTGAAATAAATATTATGAAATGTTGACAAGATCTGCCGCAAGACAACGTGCACGCCCACCATCTCCGGACTCGTTGCTCAGCTCCGCCTCGCCGCTGCCGGTCTCCAGCGCCACTGTAAGCGCTGTGACGACCCCGGCTGCGGCAGTTGCGTCGAGCTCGAGCGACGAGTACTTCTCTCCGCCGACGACGCCACCACCTGTTCGCCGACGGGGAGGACGCCGGCCGCCGGACCGCTTAGGACCTCGAGGCCCATCGGCTTCTGACAGGGTCCCAGCTCCCGGCGGAAGTGTGCAGCGCATGAGATGGACACAATCCATCAATGAAAACGTCATGCGCTCATACTATGGGGCTACAGAGGGAGGAAACAACCTGACCGCGTACCGTGTTCGAATGCTCTCTCTGTTTCAGGTGCTTGAACCAGCTGTCAACGTTTCGGCTCAACGACTGTCGGATCAGGTACGGGTTATCCAGCGTAATCATATGTTGGATGATACTGTGCTTGATCGCCTGCGAAATGAAATGCAGACTAGCCGTGTCATTGCTCACCAATCGCAGACTGCGGAGATACCACCGCAGTCAACAAACTATGCTGACGAGGGGAGTAATGATAGGGCTACAAATGTAAGTACCCAGTGCAATGAGGAATTACGGAATGCTTTGGAGGCTGCGATTCGGGAATACCGTTACATGTCGGCAGAAATTAGACCACGCCTGCCACGTTTGCCTATGCATAACAGAAATAGGGCACTGATGGCTGCTCTGGATGCGCAGTTATCAAATTATTTTGATACCTGCGAGGACCTCACTGATACTCATTCAATCCTGTACTGCGCAGCTGTAGCAGCTTGTCGTGTAGCTCATGTGAAATTTCACAGTGACTCCAGAGCTACACGACCGAAACCAGTAGTACCAGCTTGGCAGCACAGGATTGAACGTCGTATTGGTGAGGCCAGAGCACTCATCGGTAAACTAATCTGCTTCAGGGAGGGTAATACTCGTCCTAGAGTGATGCGCTTTGTGAGGCGGGCATTCTCAGGTACAAATACCAGCCCTGAGAATTATATGGCCCGTATCACGGAGCGCATCGACTTCCTGAAGCAGAAAGTGTATGCATGGGCGAACCGTATTCGTCGGTATAAACGACGAGTAGAACGGTACACCCAGAATCGCACCTTCCAGAGCAATCAAAGGTGGGTTTATAGAGACTGGGAACGACCAGAACAAGGTGTGGCTGACACGTGCCTACCAGATGATGATGCCATGTGTTCATTCTGGCGCAGTATCTGGTCGGTGCCTGTCAGTCACACTGAAGGTGACTGGGCTCGGGATGTCGAACGAGCCTGCGATCCAATACCTGAAATGGGGGCTATTACCATCTGCCCCCAAGATGTAGCTCGTGCAGTCCGTCCGTTACCTAACTGGAAATCTCCAGGACCGGACGGGCTGCATAACTTTTGGATAAAATGGTTTCCAAGGTCGCACGCTCATTTGGCATCTCAATTCCAGACTGCCTTAGTGTCTGGTTCGTTACCTCAGTTCCTAACTACTGGAATAACCCACCTGCTCCATAAATCAGGTAGTACCGCGGAACCCAAAAATTATAGACCGATCACCTGTTTACCGACGGTCTATAAAGTTCTTACATCCATTTTGAAAACTAAAATTAACAAACATATTGACAGTAACGCTATCATATCTGCCTCTCAAAATGGATGTAGGAGCGGGTCCCGCGGTACTAAGGAGCTACTCCTCATTGATATGACCATTAGCCAACAAGTTCGTCGTTCCCGAAAGGATCTTTCGACATGTTGGATAGATTATAAGAAGGCCTATGACTCAGTGCCACATACATGGCTCATGCGGGTGCTGGAGTTGTATAAAGTGGATACAACTCTACGCACCTTCCTGATGACGTGTATGGGGCAATGGAGGACAGTCCTTCGCTATCCAGGATGTCGAAATATTCAGAGGAATAGCGAACCGATAAGGATCGAGCGAGGTATATTTCAGGGCGACAGTTTGAGTCCGCTTTGGTTTTGCTTAGCATTGAATCCTCTAAGCACACTATTGGAGGATTCAGGTCTAGGCTATCGGTTGAGGAGAGGTGGTCAGGTTATATCGCACCTCCTTTACATGGATGATCTGAAACTTTTTGCTCCCAACAATTCACAACTGAAGGAGCTACTGAAAATTACTGAAACTTTCAGTAGCTCCATTAGGATGGAATTTGGTGTGGACAAATGTGCGGTCATGCATGTAAAGCGAGGAGAGATTATGGAATCCGTGGGAACCCAACTCACGAGTTCCATAAACCTTAGAGCCCTCTCCGCATCCGAAACCTATAAGTATTTGGGTATGTCGGAAGCGTTGGGCATCAATGTTACTGACATGAAGCAATCGTTGAAGGAACGCTTCTTGGGCCGCCTGAAAAAAGTACTTAATAGTCTTCTATCAGGCGGAAACAAGGTGCGCGCTTTCAACGGTTGGGTCATGCCGGTATTGATGTACTCTTTCGGCATACTCAAATGGACTCAAACCGAACTTGACGCCCTGGATCAGAGGGTCCGTACGCTGCTGACTGCAAATCGATTGCATCACCCACGATCATCGGTTATGAGGCTGTATATCCCGCGAAAATGTGGAGGTCGTGGCTTTTTAAACGCTAAGACCCTCCACAATCGCGAGGTATGCAGTCTCAGGGAATATTTTCTAGAAACCGACGTGGGGATGCATCGAGATGTGGTCGCGGTTGACAAGGGCCTCACTCCGCTCTCCTTGGCTAAAGAGAACTGGCGTAAACCAGCAGTGCTTGACACCAATGATCGCATGGAGGTATGGAAGAACAAGGAGCTTCACGGACGCTTTTTCAGAACCCTACACGGGCCTGATGTAGATTTACAAGCGTCCGTGGCCTGGCTACGATTCGGTGACCTCTTTGGGGAAACCGAAGGTTTTGTATGTGCAATTATGGACGAAGTTATGATGACGAACAATTACCGGAGATTTATTGTGAAAGACGGCACAGTTGACATCTGTCGGGCATGTCACCGGCCGGGAGAATCAATCAGACATATTATTTCCGGGTGTTCTCGTCTAGCTAACGGAGAGTACTTGCATAGACACAACCTTGTAGCCAGGATAATTCATCAGCAACTTGCTCTCAAATACAACCTTGTGGAATCGGAGGTGCCGTACTACAGGTATATGCCCGACCCAGTTCTCGAAAATGGCCATATCACATTGTACTGGGATCGATCCATCATCACTGACAGGACTATTGTTGCCAATAAACCTGATATAGTGATGGTGGATCGATCAGAGCGGCGTGCAATGATTGTTGACATAACCATCCCGCATGATGAGAACCTCGTGAAAGCCGAGAAAGATAAACAAATCAAGTATCTTGACTTGGCTCACGAGGTTGTCGACATGTGGGAGGTGGATTCAGCAATCATTGTGCCGATAGTCGTGACAGCCAATGGCTTAATAGCCAAGAGCCTCGACCAACACCTCAAGAGGCTCTCGTTAGGCAGCTGGATCAAAGGCTTGATTCAGAAAGCTGTACTTCTGGACACGGCTCGCATTGTCAGGAAGTTCCTCTCTCTGGAGCCCTGACCGCCGGTAGCTTGGACCCTGTTCCCGATGCCGGTGGGTTACTATTTTTTATATTTTTAAATGTTTTTTTTATGTATTATTTATAAAGAAATATTTAAAAATGTAATTTATATGTATATACAATCAAATAAAGGAATAATAATAATAATAATCTTTATTGCACAAAAAATTGGTACAAATAAGTGTGAAGTCCCTGACTCCCGTGCTAGGTGATATACCTGTGTTACAGGAGCCAGTGCCCTCTCCCAAATTGGAAATTTTAGAGAATTCTAAGCAAACAGATTAACAAATAATAAATTAATGAATTTAAAAACTAAACTTGTTAAAAGAAGCCTGTATTTAGTATTTGGTAGTGCATGTTTATGTGTGTGTGTGTGTGTGCGCGCGCGCGTGTGCATGCGTGTGTGTGTGCGTGTGCGTGTATGTATGAGTGCGTGCGTGTGTGTGTGCGTGTGCGTGTATTATAAGTGCGTGCGTGTGTGTGCGTGTGTCTGCAAGTGTTCACGCGTGTGTGTGTTCGTGATTATGTGTGTATATGTGTGTAGCAGTTATTTACCAGAAGGGTTTATTATAATCTTAGAAAACAGATATGATAACTTTCTCTGTTTCGTCATAGTTCAGTGACAGTAGCCATGATTTGAGAGTCCGTTTGACTTTATGTAAGGTAAGTTTATAAATTAAAAGTTTTTTATTTATTTTATTATACATTAATGCGCTTTGGGCACGAAAGTGTCGTCGCGCAAGTGCAGTACGACATTGCACAGACTCACAGACAGGAAAGCCAATTCGTCGATTACTTAGTTTTCCATCTAGTGGCATCGTGGAATGTTGGCGCAAGACTGATCGGAGGATATATAATTTTCTCACTGTCAGCACTTGGGCATCTGAGTATAGCCGAGCTGTGGGGTAGTCCCTTTTACGGAAATAAATAACCTTGAGAACAGCCCGCTGAGCTCGTTCCACCCCAAGCATCACTGTTTTGAAGGTACCGCCCCATACCGGGATACAGTACGTAATCATTGACTCGCACAATGACCGATATACTACTAATGCTGTTTCGATGTCAGCCGCATATCTGAGCTCCTTAAATAAATATAATAGTTTTCGAAGCCGGGAGCAGAGAGTATCCGTGTGCGTGCGCCAATCTAGCTTCTCGTCGATATAAACACCTAGATATTTAATGTTTGGTACCATGTCGAGGCATTTGCAGATGCATGTAGATGAGTCATGACAGGTATGCGCTATTATTTTATCAGAGTTCATTGTCGGTTTGGGTGAATTTGGCGGTTTAAACTGAATTACTTTAGTCTTGGTGATATTAAGCGTCAGAAGGTTAGTAGAAAGCCAGTCCATAATTGTTCGCAAGGTAAGTTCAGTGGTTTGTTTAGCCTTGTCCCAGGTCACGTCAGATATCAATAGTGCAGCGTCGTCTGCGTAGGCAAAAATGTCGCAATGGGAAAAGGAGAGTTGACAAAGATCATTTATATATATTTGGAAGAGCGTGGGACCCAATATACTGCCTTGAGGTATACCGTAGCTGATAAATTCCTCATCACTGAGAATAGAATCAATTTTGACACATTGGCTACGCCCAGTGAGATAATCCCTGTAAATATCCAGGGCCACACCTCGCACACCCATATGCTCCATCTTTGCCAACAGCCTGGGGATAGACACCGTATCAAAGGCCTTAGTCAGATCCAAGAAGACACCGTAGCATTTAAGGCGACTATCTAATCTATCAATTAGGGTATTAGTGAAATCAGAGACGGCATCCTCTGTGGAAATTCCTGTCCGAAAGCCATATTGATTATTGGCAATTAATTTATTTTTACAAAGAAATTTTGTCAGACTAGTGTTGAGGATACGTTCGAGTATTTTAGATAAAGAGCTAAGGACAGAAATTGGCCGATAATTGGAAACATCATCCCTTGCTTTGCCCTTATACACTGGATGAACAATGGCACGCTTGAAAGCTTTTGGGAAAACACCCGAATTTATGGCACAGTTACAGATATGGGCAATGGGAGGAGCCAGAGTGCAGATTGATTGTTTTATTATATTTGCCGGGATGTTATCCCACCCAACGGCACAATCACTACGCAATTTATGAATAGTGCTTGTAACGACTGCTTGGTCAACTAATGGGATAGCCAAAGAGTTAACTGGAGATGAGGTAGTACATGAAAAAACGGACGGTGAGACAGTAGAAAACTTTGATGCAAGGTTTGCTCCGACATTAACAAAAAACCTATTGGCATTATTGACAGATACGATAGGCGCGACGGAAGATTGTAGCAGGGCATTAGGAGAGTGCCTTTGTTGATTGCTATGTGTGATTGATTTGATAATTTTCCACATGGCTTTCGGGTTGTTGTTTGCCTTTTTAAGTTCAGCTTTTTCAAAAGTGTGCTTTAATTTTTTTAGAAGGGAATTACAAAAATTGCGGTACCGCGTATATGTTGTTTTTAATATTATATTATTGGGAGACTTACTAACCTGTCGGTGCATTTTGTCGCGATTACGGAGGCATCGTACTAAGCCAGCAGTCATCCAAGGTTTCTTAACAACTTTTCTATTGGGAGTCTGAACAATCTTGGTATTTTTTAATATGATAGCTTGAAGATCGGCAATTAAAGTATTTGTGGCTTGGTCCGGATCGGAGGTGATGAGAATGGGAGTAAAATCATGATTACTAATTTCCTTTTTTATTTCGTCGTAGTCATACCGGACAGAGGTTTTTTTTGGAGGGGCTGTAGTTATTTTACTAGTCCCTAGGAAAACAGCAATGGGAAGGTGATCAGTAACATGGGTGTCCAATACAAGAACCTTGGCAGGCGATTTAGTCTTCATCATGACATGATCCAGACAACTATTTATCCTTGTCGGGAGACTGTGGGCAGGCAGCAACCCGTGCATTGCTGATAATGTTAAATAGTCGTCAGAGTGACGATCATTATTTCCTGGCCTGATATCAATATTAATATCACCAATGAGGATAATGTTGTTTTGTGATTTAACAGAAGTTATTATGTCATTTAAACTAGATAAAAAGTTAGTTGGGTTTAGATAAGATGGAGACCGGTAAATTGCTATTATAGCTGTGTTATTGTAGCATGTTACTAGACAGTTGGCATCCGAAAATAACGGTTCATGTGTGGCACAGTTGATTGTGTCTTTGACGTAAATTACGACGCCATCGTTTTTTATAGGGTTGTTGCTAGTGGAGTGCGAAGTATAGCCCTGCAATACAGGGATGTAACCCGCAACGTGCAACCAGCATTCTGTTAATATAATAAAATCAAATTCAACCTTTGTAACTGTTAACATGGCAACAAATTGATCTAGATTCTTTTTTATACTCCTAATATTTATATGAATGATTCGAAAACCCCAATCGCGATCTTCTACACAGTCTAGACATGCTTCCGGAGTGCATGTAAACGAATCAGCTATAGAAAGGTTATCTATTTCCTGGGATATTTGATCAATGTTCATCATTTATAAAAAAGGTTGTATAATATCACTGCTAGTTGGAACCTGAGCTCGAGGATTAAGTCAGCACTAAATAGCACCAATAGAGAACTTATGTCTCGATCATTTAACGGTAAGTAAGTGAAGGTGAAATTAGGTTTTCCAGAGTAAAACTTAGAGCCTGGTAAGAATGTGTGCGTGAAGTTAGTGAGGTGTTGATCTTCTGATAAGTGTGTGTGTGTGTTTTTGTGTTGATTAATTTCTGCTACATTTGTGTGTGTCAGTTGAATGAGTGGATTTGTGTATAGTTTAGGCTTATAGAAAAATAAAAAGACGTGTGGCACTCGGGGACTGCCGCGGTAAAGCTATTGCATAGCATTTTGTATCAATTTATGCAATTATAATTATTTATTTATTTTATTTATGCAGTATTTCTTTTTCTTTGATATTAATTCAAGTTACACTTTTTGAGCGTGGTGACTGGTAAGAAAACAAATTTTTCTTTTATTAAATAAATAAAAAGTTAATATTATTTAAAATATTTTTATTATTTTACAATACATGTGGGTTTTATTACCTTACAGTAGCTGTTGGTTATTCAGGAATATTTATCATTGAAACTATAGGTTTATGATAACTGCAATAAGAAACATAAGTTTGCGACTTAATGTCCTCTAAATACCTAGAAAATACCGCGTCAATGGTGGTCCCATATTTTGTTGTGGACTTTTGTGGATCATTATTCATTTTCAAATTCAATGTTTTTGATAGAAAAGTTGTCCACCGCTCTGATTTTTTATCAGCGAAGTTAATGTTGAAATCGCCAGCCAAGATAAGTGGAAATTTATTACCATTTGTTTCAAGTATTTTCGAGCCACTCGAGTTACTCCAGTAAAGTGCGATGAATAAAATGCTCTACCTCGTCCAATTTTGGATTCGGAGAAATGTAAATTGCTACCATAACTATTTGTAGGCCATTTCTAAGTTTGCATAAGCACGCACAAATATCTCCAACAACTGAGCGCCTAACATTAACATCGCTAACGTGTGCAATATTTATTTCAATATTCGGAGTCATAATATTAGTAATATCATTTTTATTTTGGTAAATAGCTACCCCACCTTTTGAAACAGTATCTCGCTTGAACTGAACAAAACAATTAAAATTAGGTATTTCAATTGGATTATCATGCGTCATGCAAGTTTCGGTCAGAAGTAACACATTTGTTTGTTTCGTAACTGAATCTTGTAAATCGTATTTATGACTATTTAGACTGGCAGTTGAAAGTCATTATTGAAATGCCATTTCTATTACTAATGAAATCTAATACACTTTGAGGAATCGTCTGAACACTATTTAAAGACAGTCTTTTGAATTCTTGCAACAATTGAAAAAACGGTCGCGTGAGCACTTTTTACTCTATAAAATCACGCGCTTTTATTTAGTAAACAACACTATAAATAATTTAAAAGTCCAATGAAAAATTAGCATGACATTCATCTTAGCTTTTCCGTTAAAAAAAGAGCTATTTTATAAAAACACTACTAAATTAATTTGAATAAAAGTACTTAATAATTAATTATATGAAAAGTTTTTAAGGTAGCCATGACAACGTCGATGACGTCTATGACATATCTCTATAGAAGACCTATTTCAGAGAGAAAATTAATCGTAAGTTTAGCACATTGCGACTATCAGTAACATGGCAAGTGTGTAGGACTGAGTTCGCGCCCTGCAATATGCATGCTCTTTTTGAAAATCTATAAATTGTTTTCAAAAGATGTAGTCGCACGCACACAAACATACCGTGCCGAAGACTGCCGAACTGAAACGACGTTAGACGATGGGGAGCGTGAGGTTTTTTCGTTACGGAATTTCTGGATTCGGTCCCCGCGCTCAAGGCCTGCGATAGAAGCTATGCAATAGCTTAAAAAGGTACACATTCGGAAAGATGAGTATTTAAACAAAGAGCAAGACATTATACTCATAATTTTAGTTTGAGAATGGGGCCCAGACATAAGTCATGCACTTAGCCGTAGGCTGTCGAAATCAGCTTCATTTTTAACAACGAAATGTCGGTCACCGTCCACCTTTCGCAGCATGACTTTACCATAGGAAGTCCAGCAGTATTTATAATTATACTGCATGGCTTTGGATATATCAATTGATATATCCAAAGAAGCCATGCCCTTGATATGTTTATAGCCATTCTGTTACACGTTGTGGAAACTCACATAATAACTATTAATCCAATGCCTAATAATAATTATGAGGCGTCTATATCTATGACATCAAACGGAAATTACCTACTTATTTTGATTTTAGATTATTTTAGCACAACAAAGTAATACATATCATTTATGGATCCAAGCCAAGAGCGTTAAACGCTGCTTATAAATTCGTAATCCAAATAATGATAAAATGATCAAAGTATAAACGAAAATAGAACAGGATTTGAATCGGTTATTGTAACTATCAGTTCGCGGTTCCAAATTCGAAACGATTGTGTCCCGTTACGTCAGACCTATTTACGAGGCGACGTATACGCGTTTGAAGCTCACATGGGACAATGGAAGCATTATAAGGGAACTAATGCTTTAATTGATGGTAGTCGTTAGGGCATGTGTGGAGTGTTAGCTTCTTGACGTCAAAAGGCAAGGGTCGATCGTTTGTTCCGTCTTTGTGTTAGATATTATTTATGTTATTAGCTTTTGCTCTTGGGTTTGTCGATTTGTTTGGGTTAAACTGGTTTTGTGTAGTATTATTTTATTAAAAATTGTCTTAACCAGTGTTATTGTGTGTTAAAAAAAATATTTATTTTCAAAAATTAATTTAATTTCAAAACATAGGTACAGGATATGAGCTAGTGGCTGAGGCAAGACTGAATACAATGCAAAGAATAATAACTATCTCTGATTTCTAGTAAAATGCATAGTTGAAATATGACGCATGACGACAGTAGCTGTAGACTCAGCGTAAATGCCTGTTACGATGAGTTAACTCCTCCCTCCATAGGATAGAAGCAACCCTTGCTTCTAGCGGCGTCCGCGCTGCCCATGGTGTCCTCTGGGATGATCTTAGTTTTCCATTGATACAGCTACCAGAATGCTGCAGTGCTAAGATGTCTTCTAATTAGAGTTTGTATTGTATCGATTGTTCTGATGCTTGATGTTGCTCAGGAGATAGTAGTGTCTTGTTCATGCCGGTCATCTGGCAGTCTTCTGTTAGTGCAATGAGATGAATTCCAGATAGTTTCTTATAGTCTGTCTTGGTGTCGCATTGTGTTTTAGTGACTTTGTCTTCTTTGAGGACACGTAGCCAGTTGTTACCTCCGATCTTCTGAACTTTTCTTCTTATGTTCATCTTTGCATGAGTGCAATTGGCTGGGCGGTGTTGGATGAGTGATAGCCAACCAAGTGATAGGTATTTGGATTTAGGGATAATAAATACTCGTAGTTAGGTTGTTTTTAATTGGAATTGAATAGAGATGGACAAGGTCAAAGGCTTTTGACGAATATAGGGAATTTCGAGTATACAGTTAACCGAGTGTTTTCTGCTGTAAGCTTTAACTTTAATTGACTTCTGCAACAAGGTGAGGTCTTCGTAGCAGCTTGAAGTGAACCTTTATGGACTTAGAGTTTGGGTGATTACCTATTATTTCTGCCACGTTATTAGGATGAAGGTGTATAATCTTGTATGGTCCTTTGAAGACTGGCTTTATTTTATCGCTACGTGCCGACGTTGGTACCTATTTATAAACATTTGCACCTACCTTGAATTTATTTTCTTCTACTTCCTGGTTACGTTTAGCAATTACTTGCTCCTTGTTTTTGTAAATATGTGCGGCGATGCATTCTTGAACTGCCTCTGTGTTTATATTTGGATTATTATTTTGGACAGTATAACTCTAACGGGTTTCTGGATGCTGTGTGTTCAAATAATAACTCATGGGGTGTATAATCTGTTGCCCAATGAATAGCGATGTATTGTACGCTATTATAGCGTACTTCATAATTAGGTGTATAGAGTCGTCTTTGTTGGTCATTCTTTGTATCCTAATAACAAGAAACGCTTGAACCCTGAAATAATATTATTATTTCTGCTGGCGTAGAGTGTAAGCATTCAATAAAGGAATTAGAATATGTTTGGATAGTAAGGAGCATATTTGGCCAATGGTAATTTCTGTGCAATTGCTTCTCATTTCCTGGATACCGCGGTAAACAGTTTTGCCTACATGATATTTCTTATTGAACTCTTGTTATTCTGGTTTGTTTTCTACTAGAGTTACGCATGTTGTGCATTTAAGTAACTTGGGACCTCTGTCGTTAAATATTGTTGTTTACAATGTATCTTGTACAACAATCTTATAATCGTACTCCGAGAGTTTTAAACGCCATCTTGTTAATTTAGAGTTAGAATCTTTTAATGACATTAGCCAGGTGAGAGGCCTGTGGTCTGTGTAGATGGTAAACTTTCTACTGTAAAGGTAGGGATTAAAGTATTTAATTGCCCATATTATGGCGAGTAGCTCCTTTTCTATTGTAGAATAACGCGACTCGGTATTTGATAGTGTCCGTGACGCATATGCTACTGGTTTGCCGGACCCAATTATCCCTTGGAATAATACCGCACCTAGTGCTACATCGGATTCATCGGTGGTGAGGATGAAGGGCTCATCAAAATTTGGGTACTGTAATAATGGGGCATTCGTTAAAATTTGTTTACACTTATTGAAAGGTTCTAAGAAATCTGAGGAGTGTATAACTTGACTATTTTTCTTAAGGCAGAGGGTCATTGGCTTAGTTAGTTTAGCAAAATCTTTTATGAATTGCCTGTAATACCCTACTAAACCCAAGAAGGCTTGTATTTCCTTCTGTGACTTGGGTAGAGGAATGTTAAGTACGGCTTTTATTTTGTCTTTATTTGGTTTTAAACCTTCGTCTGTTAGCTCGTGTCCTAAGAAGTTGACTTGTTTTTGCAAGAACTGTGATGTGTCCAGCTGGATCTTTAGATTATGCGTTTTGAATCGATCAAATACTTGTTTTAATTTTTCTATGTGTTGCTGCAATGACGCATATATTATCTTTACGTCATTTAGGTAGGTGTAAACAGTATCTACGCCTCTTAATATAGAATCCAGTAGTCGTTGAAACGTACTTGGCGCATTATTGAGTCCGAAAGGCATCCCAAGGAATTCATAGTGACCTCGTTTGGTGGTGAATGCGGTTTTTTCAACATCGTTAGGGTGCATTTCCACTTAGTGGAAACCACTAGCAAGATCTAGGGTTGTGAAGTATTGAGCTAGTCTTAATCTATCCAATATATCAATAATGTTTGGTAAGGGGTATTTATCTTCGATGATGCGATCATTGAGTCGTCTGTAATCAATTACAAGCCTCCATTTGACGTTGCCTGAGGAATCGGGTTTTTTGGGTACGATATGCATGGAGCAAGACCACGGAGATATATTGCTCTCTCGCACGATACCTTGCTGACAGAGCTTATCTTCTGCATAGAACAAGTCCCTATACTGATAACATAACCGGGTTATTTCGTGCCTTTCCTCTTCGTTCATATGATCTGTACGGATTTTCTGAAGATTTTTGTTTAATATTTGTTTAATATCAGTTTGAGTCTGTATGGTATTAATATCATGACTATCCTTTTCTTTAGCAATGGATAATTTTTGTAATTCAATCGAGGGTGAGACGGGATACATCTCTTTCGATAACTTTGATTGATTACCGATGTTTAAAATGAACCGTTTGTAACGTTATCTATCGCTGATGGGGACATTACACCATCTGACTAGATAATTTCGTCATGTAGGTATTGACCATCTAAGTAGTTTTTACTTTGACTATATTTTCACATCTAGGTTCCATGTTTATTTTCTTAGGTTGGGAACTAAAGTATATTAGTATTTTCGCTGTAGGTGTGCGTAACACACCGTTATTTATGTAAATCAATGCTACTCTTTAATGTTTGCAAAAGGTCTATTCCGATAAGACATTTATATTTAGGGTCGAAATCAAATATCAAAAACTTATGTACTATTTCGCTGTTAAACGTGGGAGGTAAGGGGAGGTGCACTACCTTACCGTGGACTGATGAACTATGTGCGGTATCAATTTGAAAGGGTTCTGTTTCTACACAGTACTCAAATATGGTGCCTGCAACTACTTCAGTTGCTACAGCTGAATGGCTGGCCCCTGTATCTAATAAAAATACCGTCAAACTCTGGTAGTATTATGTACGGTAAATACTTCTTGGTCTGGAAATTTATTGAAACTAGGTCTGGTTGTCTTGGTTGGGGCCAGGGTAAAATCCTGGTCACGACCTACCTCTTGCTCACCCATTGTTACATTCGGCTCAAGCGCTATGGCATTATCGTCTGTGACAATGTTATTATTACCTGGTTGTTTAGATACCTCCTTTGGCTTTTACGTGACGTTGTGACGTTGGAGAATTATTACAGATGGAATTAGCTCTATTATATAACAACACAGCCTCTTTTTGTCTAGCCGCTATAGATGGCCTTTTCAAAGGTGTCTGTTTTGGCGATTCGAACGCCCAACGGTACGTGAAAGTCTAGCTGGTTTATAAACTATTCAATAACCATCTTTTCGTAATAAGACTTAATACCATGCTCTCCCACAGAATTCAAAGTATCCAACAGCTCACGGAGGCGTTTGCCGAAACTTTCAGCATCTTCTGCCTTAGACTTACGCACCCGCATTAGCCCCTGCATAACTTGTATTTCATTTTATGGTTCACCAAGGCGCCTGATTAACGTGTCTTTAATCGATTGCCACGAGTTTAGGTAGCCTTCGTATGCTATTGCGTCTATGGCTGGACCACTAAACCTACTTATAATTAAACATATGAATGCTGGGTGCGAACGATCTGCTTCGGATGTTAACTGTAATAAGTTTTCTACTTCCCTAATAATATTAGGGAATAATAGTTAATAGTTAAGTAATTTACGATTTCCATCAAATTTTGGCATTAAATCTGCGATTAGTTTGTATGGTTTATAAGTGGCATCATAATCTCTGAGCGACATTGTCTTACTGTTGCTTACCTGTATTGTGGCGCTCAACGCAAAACAATAGTGGTGTAAAAGGACATTGGCCACTGCCCATACATACTGTGACCTGGCTATGAAATGTCATATACATGGTTAATATAGGGCTTAAATGGTTCGCCTAACCACCGTTAGCAATTCCATATTGCAAATATATTATTTGAAACCAGTGGAGCTTAGAATTTTTACATAATTTGTAAATTTTTATTGATTCCATTGCTCTTCCTTTGCCTTTCCCAAGAAACGGGAAGAATTAAAAAAATAATGAGGATTATCATCATCATTTCAGCCGAAAGACGTCCACTACTGGACATAGGCCTCTCCCAAGGTTCTCCACGATGACTGGTCCTGCGCCTCCCGGATCCTGCGGTTGAGGATGATAACGATTCGTACAATTTTTGGGGTTATGCCATTTAAAAATGAATATGGTTTATAGTTATACCTATAAGGCTACAATCATAACTAAACTGCATAGGTGGACGAGGCAGCCTATGTTATCTATTTGATTGTTATATAAGCCATTACAGTGCAGAAGTGGTATACCTTTATAACAAACGAAATCATGTTGCATGGATTTATGAGGATTTACTGAAGTAATCAGTATTTACTAAGTAGCGATTTATGTGCTGTTTTAGTAGTCAAAATGTTTGAAGGTAAAGCAATTCTCAGACACAGAAAGCAGAGCACTTTTTTTTTTTTTCGAAGGTGGAAAAATCCTCATGGACTATCCTCTGCTTGGGGTCGCTGAGGGATGTGCAAGAGACGAGCCCGGCCCAAGCAGTCCACCCATGAGTACATACTTATGTTAGGTTTTGGGATTACAGGCGTGGTGTTGTTTTCTAATTAATATAATTATGTCATGACAAATG
Source organism: Sesamia inferens (assembly GCA_037179545.1). Taxonomy (NCBI): domain Eukaryota; kingdom Metazoa; phylum Arthropoda; class Insecta; order Lepidoptera; family Noctuidae; genus Sesamia; species Sesamia inferens. The sequence continues at coordinate 6,208,886 of CM073929.1, read as the reverse complement.
CAAAAGAAAAATAATTAAGGTGATTTTGAAATAAAACATACATAGTGTTTTTTATTTCATTTATTAATGCTGCTTGCCAAATGAAATGAAATCGTTTATTAAGCAAGTAGGATCACCGATCACTTTTACACGTCATGTTTTTTTTTACTAGATGAAGCCGGCATTTCCTAACTGACTACCTCTGAGAAGAAATAGCCGAAACAAACTCAGGGATCATCGTCTTTTTTCAAGTCCAGACATTAAAAATGAAAATGTTTACAATAATTTACCTTATAATTACGCATATTGCTTAATAACAATGCTTAACAGAGCATTGTTTTTTGTCTTCTAAATAATCTGTGATTTTATAATACCCCTTTTTGCAAAGTTTAACCTTTATATGGTTTTTAAATCGTTTAATGGGTAAGTTTCGAATGTCCATGGGAAGCTTGTTGTATAAGTGTATACATTGACTCATGAACGAGTTCCCATGAACAAGAACCCATGAAATCATACAGACTGTCCCAGTTATTGCTATATAAATTCTCTGCACAAACTCTGGCCAAAACTGGTATATATAACTTATAGTTACCTAAGATAGTGGCTCTGAAAGAGTCAGGAATAGTATGTAAATGAGTTTTAAGACATCCAACAAATAAAAAATGACAAGCTGTATTTGCAGCCCGTCTATTTATTTTAGAATAATTCCTGCTAACGGTTGATCAGGTAGATTAGAAACTTCTTATCTGTCTTCCTCAGCTTCTACAAGTTGTTCTGCAACTTGGTCCGAAACATCTGGTTCGGGTCTTAATTCGTACATACGTTCAGATGATCTTACCTATAAAAAAGAGACATTGTGGTATAAAATACAACATAATAATTTGAATTCACTATAATCCTAGAATATTGCTAGTTTTGTTTTAGGCATATTACAGACTTATAGTGGTACAATCCTGGACCGAACAATATTGGTAATACTTCTGTCCAAATCAAAGCAATTTTTTCTCAAGATAAGGTCACTTCGTCAGCTTAATATTGTGAGACAACATAGAACACACACATGAGTATGGCCTTGGTGTCAGGATCCAGCAACCCGCTGTTACAGTTTAATGCCCCATTAACCGCATTGCGATGTCGTGACAAGCTTCACAAATACAATCATCTTCAGTGATCTGGAAATAAGAAAACGAAAATCAATATAGATTAGTATCATATTCATAGAGCTGAAAGTGATCAATGACTCGATATGTGGCAAAAAAAAACTTACGATAATCAGATCGTTTCAAATACTAATTGATAATTCTCGAATCTAGTTGCAGTTGAATAGCAAATAACAGCAAGAAAACAGGACATCGCTCAGTACCTAATTCAGTATACAACGAGTCAGCTGTGTGTGTGTGTGTGTCATATGCCATCTATCATCACTATACGTTGACAAAAATACGTTCCGTTTTAACTTATTTCTGACATATTATTAAATTGAATCAAGGCAGTGATTATATTTTTAAATGACTTCATCATATTATTTAATTGATATAAGATATCATGACTAGTCATGTAAAATAAATTAAAAATATTATTCTCGTATTTTTTTAAACGTAATCGCTTAATTAAATGCTCTGTTAAAGCGAAACGCATAGGTACCAGAGATTAAAACAAACAGGTTTGGATGCATTCGAACTTGATAATAATTGTGATAAAGTTGAGTTTATTTAATATTAATACAAAACATTTCCCAAACTATTAAAAATAAGTTGGACCCGATAATAATCGGGTCCAACTTATTTTTAATAGTTTTTATTTATTTTAAACAGTTTTTTTTATACACGAAATATTTATTTATACATAAATATAAATAAATTTAAATATAAAGCATGTATAAATAAATATTTTTTGATACATCAATCTTACGTGTACGTGTTCAGGTCATATTTGGCCATCCTCCTTTATCACTTAGAATTTGTTCTGAGATTTTAGCTTATAGACAAACAAACTTAACTTATAATAATTATATTATTGTGTGTGTTGCCAGTGATGACTTACGGAACTGAAACATGGTCGCTCACAATGGGCCTCATACGAAGGCTCAGAGTCACACAAAGGGCAATGGAAAGAGCTATGCTCAGAGTTTCTCTGCGTGATCGAATCATAAATGAGGAGATCCGCAGAAGAACCAAAGTCACCGACATAGCTCTGCGAGTCGCTAAGCTTAAGTGGCAGTGGGCAGGACACATTGCTCGTAGAACCGATAGCCGATGGGGCAGTAAGGTTCTGGAGTGGCGGCCACGTACTGGAAGACGCAGCGTAGAGAGGCCCCCAACAAGGTGAAACGATGACCTGGTGAAAGTCGCGGGAAGCCTGGGATGCGGGCAGCACACGACCGGTCAGCGTGGAAAGCCTTGGGGGAGGCCTTTGTCTAGCAGTGGACATCCATAGGCTGAAGAAGATGTTATTGCCTACTGCAATTTTAGCTCATAGACAAACATATCGATTAACTTAAAATACACAAATTAAAACAAAGACAGGAAATATGGCAAGGACACTTGGTAGAACAAGAGCACTTACCAAAGCAGCCACTGCATCTACTGCCGACTCGACTCTCGTTCAACGCAGCTTCCTCCAATTTTCCGGAAGATTTATCCCGATGACCGTAGAAGTGTCCGCGCGATAGATTCTTTGCAGATCGCGAAGGAACGGTTTGAGAACCGTCGCTCATAAGACAAAGAGTTTGATTCGATCTTAGAACGTCGCGATCCCACCGACTGCGCCAGTTATGTTTCGGCGGTCAGGACTTTTGTTAAAAAAAATATTTATTTTCAAATATTAATTTAATTTCAAAACATACAATATATGAGTTGGTGACTGAGGCAAGACTGGATAAAATGCAAATAAAAATAACTGTCTCTGATTTCCAGTAAAATGCATAGTTTTTTTTTTTTTTTTTTTTAATAATCATAAACTAGCGCTTGACCGCAATCCCACCTGATGGTAAGCAGTGATACGATCGTTGATGGTAAAGCACGCTAGTTTATTAAAAACCTATTCACTCAGATTGAGCGAATAGGAAGGAAGACGGCAGTTGAGCGAGGTGATGCAAATGTTAAACCCAACAACACGACCAACTATGCTTCGCCAAAGGGAGATTGATCTGAAGACCCTCCGCGACCAAACTTCCAACACAACAAAATTTGGCGCATCGTACCCGGCACACATCGCAACACAACTGCTCAGACCCGTCCTCCGTACGGCTTCACCAGACATCATGTTGTTGACAGTTGCAATCTGCCGCATGACGACAGTAGCTGTAGACTCAGCGTAAATGCCTGTTACGATGATTTAACTCCCGCCCGGTATTTTTTTTTTAATATTGCCCCATACCAGCAGTTACTTTTTGTCGTGGGTGCGTTTACGAACATTTAAACTCATATGCACAAACAGCCAGATGCGAAACAACTACCTGTAGGTCATACAAATAATTGTTTCGTGTGGGAATCGAACCCGCGAAACGCATCGAAGCAGTCGATCGCTCAGCCACTGCCCCACCCGTGTCGTCAAATTAAAGGACTATTCAGCATTTGATTTGGACTTGTATGAAAATGTAAGAAGTTAATTTTACACTTCATAAACCATTTCAGTGATGTCTCTGAACAACGCCTAAAGCCTAGACAAAAGACCTATAAAATCCAATCAAACCAAAGAAATTTTAATGGAAAATAAAAAATCATTCTGTATGTAACATACCTATTAAAATAGCTAAAAACTGAATAAAGTCTAACATCTGTAATTACTTCCGTTTAAGCCCGATATAGCTGTATTTATTAAGCCAGGAAGTCTGTTATTGACAGAATTATCGATCCTTTTAGCATGGATAAAGGCTGCTTAATAGCGAATAAGTCTTTCCTGCTAAAACGAAAAAGCAATTACTATACTTGTATCCCATTATAAGCGATCTCGCACGATTGAGTTAATGTTGCGACTATTTGTCGCACAGTAGTTCAGAAAATTCATGCATGGCTTTTGCCAATTATGCCGATTCACGATGACACGTTCGGGTTCGCCGAACAAAATAAACGTGTAGTGGGTACCATGTACGTGACTATGTAAGTGAATGAAATAAAAATGAAAAATGACAACGTTCAGTAACTTGGTACCCATAATGATCAAAGAAAAAATACTTAAAATACGTATAGATATTGAAGAATGAAACATGAAAGTACACAAAAAAGTAATTTGAAACACAAGCGCCATTTCGTGGCGCTCGACAGAGTCTAGCCTGAGTTCGAAGTGCTACTAATAACATGTGTTTACCAAATGTTTCGCGTTGCCTATCTTTCAGCTGTGTACCTAATGCATGTAATTGGCTAGTGTGACTGACTTGTTCCCTAACTTAGTTTAACTGCAAACCGTACTTCTATAGCACTACATTACTAAGTAGTATCCACAAATTGTTTACACTAGTAGGAAGTAGAATTATTACTTTTATGAAAACCATCTATCTAGAAAAGGTTGTTAACATGTGTCTTTTAGGCGTAAACTACTCGTTGTCTAGCAATGGTTTGTTTAGCTCTATTCTTTATCGAATTTTGCTTTTATATAGTTGGTATATCGTTTACTTATTAGCTAGTTGGTTACTTTTATCCAATATCCACACTAATAGAATCGACGCCTCTGTCACCCAAGACTATTAAGATATTGTTATATTGTAAAGTATAATAAAATTTTGCCTGACAAGAGACATAATGATAGCTGTAGAAGTTAAATAATGTGTTAGGCTGTTGGTGTAAAATAAATTACAAAAATATGCTTATGAGGCGATGATAAGATGTCCGAGCATTTATTGTTGATTAAACTAGTCAGGAAGGAATGCGTGGGTGAGCGGTAAATGGGTAGAGCTTTAGGACAAATTTATTGGATAATATTATTTAAAATTAGTTTAAAACCTAACAAAATTCGATTGTGAAGCAAAAAGGGAATCGACTGAATAATCAGTTACTCAAACTATTTAGCGTAACAGGCCAATGAATGATTTTAAATATAACACGGACCCAGAGAACATATCGGGTCAATTGGCTACACTGAATCCTATCCCTTACATACGTTACCAATACTTAATCAACGTTAGATTTACATAAAACAAAGGCACATAAATCTAAATTAACAACAGTGTTCCCAAAACTAAAGAGCTCGGATTTCAGCTATAAAGTCAAACAATTCCAATAATCTGCGTTCTGCTAATCCCGCTCTTCAACCTTTGAAACCCCCTTAATTTCCGTCCCTAACAGTAAATTCTTCACTATCCAGCATGTATTGACCCGTCACCACATATAACACTACCCCTACTTCATCCGTACTCTTAGTGGCTAAATTTGAAGAGAAGGTCATTCTAAAGTGGTTGATTTATATTTCTATATTAAAGACACCTGTTTCCATCTCTTAACGATGTATGGATATTGTGACGAACTAATATGCATACGTTTTGTTAGTTTGAATTTTGTAAATTATTAGTGCGTAGGATATGGATGTTTGCTTGTTATGGTGTATTTAGATGATGGACTGAATTGTGTTGTTCTTAAGTAACAAATGAGTTGTGTATTGTTCAAACTCTTTTACATGTCAATAATTTTTTTTAACTACATAGAGGTGGACCGATGACCTGGTGAAGGTCGCGAGAAACCGCTGGATGCGGGAGGCGCAGGACCGGTTGTCGTGGAGAACCGTGGGAGAGGCCTATGTCCAGCAGTGGACGACTTTCAGCTGAAATGATGACGATGATGATGACATATATGAGTTCCCCTCTGACCAGTTTGAGATGAAAGACCAATATAAACTCAGAGGTGACAGTCTCTTTTGAAATTTAGACTTTTATGCAGTAGGATAAGTATTATCAGTTTGTAACTAGAAAAAGAGCCAAGGGCTATAAGGGGAGAGGAATGAATTCCGTCCTACTTCCCTGCACAGAAAGAGGGATTGTAACCTGTGGCCTATAGCCCCAATACGGGTTGGTTGATCTCATAATTTGTCTTCAAATTGTTGCTTCCAGCTAGCTTTGTCAAGTTGTTTGCCTTTACCGTTTTTTGGGAGCATCGGTGAAGAAATGGGTTAGGTTAACAAAGAACAAGGCAAGTAAGCAATAAGGGTCTGACAGACCCCACACCGGTGCATCTACGAGTAATCTCCATACGGCAATAAAACAAAAATTGCACAAAGAGCTTAGAATTGGAGGCCATTTCAACTGAGCCACCACTGCACTCCATTGCTTTAGTTACAATAAATGTTGCAAAAGTTTTTTCTTATTGTTTAAATGTTCGGGGCAAATAACAATGACATGCGAAGCTAACTAGAGATTCTCAAATTAGTACAACACTTAGAAATAATGTCAATCAATTCCATTTTATTTTTATTATTTAAGATACTCCATTACAAAGTACATCAACCAATATAGATCAGACATTGACTAATTTGACAGGTCTAAGCTTCAATTTATATTCTGTCCCTTTTAATGAAATAGAAAATTATAGATGCATAGAATTTAAATTTAGTTTGATTTGTGAACTACGGAATTTGCACCATTGTAATATTATAATTATTTCTACTTCCTAATAGTTTTACGCGTTTGTGCAACACATGGGCACGAATAGTTCTCGTTCAAACTGTTATTACAAAAACCTTTAATTCAAATGTTATAACCACAAACGACGCGACGAAATGACATTTAGTTTTGTGAACTAACATAAATAACGTTAATAAATAAAATAAACGTGTTTCTGGTAATTGTATGAAAATAAAATAACAAACGTTACCATTTGGCGGCAGGTGACTCTTTATAATATCATGTTGATTTAGGGAATAAGTAAAAAAATAAATTTGTACAAACTGTATGTCACCTAATGTATAAAAACCGGCCAAGTGCGTGTCGGACTCACGCACAAAGGGTTCTGTCCCATTTATAATATGATATTAAAGGATTTAAGTTATTTGTATGAAAGATTACGCGGTAATAAGCGGTTTACGATTTACGAGGTATTAAAAAAAGTACGTACGAGAACTCGTTCAAAATAATTTTCGTTGGTAGTTTTTATAGTAATGTACGTGATATGTTTTTTGACGTGACAACGTCTATTAAATTGTCATTCTCGAAAACACCGTAACCGCCGAATCTGACGCCACACGGAGTCCACGCCTACTTTACCCCCACCCCTAGAGCGTGTGTCACACTCGTGCGCGAGGTCTATTACCATGTAATAGACGTTGTCACGTTCAAATATCGGCAGTAGACGGAGTTCTACAGACAACCAATTTTTTTTTTTTGATTTTTCTTTTTCTTATTTTAGAAGTTAGGGGGGGGGGGCAACTTTTTCCCACTTTGGAAGCTTTCTTAATGCGGTTCATAGAATTCATTTACCTACCAAGTTTCAACAGTATAGCTCTTATAGTTTCGGAATAAAATGGCTGTGACATACGGACGGACAGACGGACAGACGGATAGACAGACATGATGAATCTATAAGGGTTCCGTTTTTTGCCATTTGGCTACGGAACCCTAAAAATGGGTCTTTGATAAATTAATTAGGAGTATTTTTGTGCATGAGTGATTGTGGTCATGTAACGGACATGCTTTGCCTACGTGTTGCAATTGTCGTAGATTTGAATAGAAAAAGCGTATTAATTTGTGCGCATTATTTCAATAATTGCTCTCAAAACGGTGACTGAAATATATAAAGATGATGAAAATGTCAAGATTTATCCGAATATTCCCACGGGATTTAAACTTATACGGATTGTAGCGGTATCAACAAAACGCCACCTAGAAAACAACGCGACCAACTGACGTCACACGGATTCTACATGACACAAGCAGAGTTTACCACGCAACTAACGTACTTGCAACTTACCAACATCAATCGTTGAGCAAGTGCCCTCCAGACACAACACCTGTCTGGTCGGAGTATCCTCCCTTTTCTACAGAGGAAGAGCAAACTTCACACCTAGTTTCCTCCACCTCATACCTCTAGACGGGTGAAAAACGGTTACTACTAAACACAGTTACTACAAGCATAACGTGAAAATCATCACTTTATTTTAGATCTACACATATAGGCTGTCATATAGTCTAGAATAAAGTGCTTATTCGTGTTAGCTGACATATTTAATCCCTTACGGCAGGGAATACAATAGCTAACTGAACCACTCACATCTGCTATTTAAAAGCCATTTTGGTGGACGTGGTATGATTTTCTTCTATAATTATATACAGGGTTTTTCATTAAGAGCGCTCGAACATTGAAATGAAATAAAACAATCTATTTAAATAATATTACCACAATTTTTATTACATTTTAAAGAATATTCAATGACATTATGTGTGGAAAATAATATCAGCCAAATGGCCACCGCGACTCCGCTGTGGATGGTGTATTCTGGTGGACCAATTTTGAAGGACGTGTACGCATAAATAGGGCTCAATTTCACGAAAAACGCGAATTATGTTGGCCTTTACGGCAGCAATTGACTGTGGTTTATCTGCATACACTAGAGATTTCACATAGTCCCACAGAAAATAATCGAGCGGTGTTAAGTCACACGATCTTGGGGGCCAGTTGATATCGCCACCACGCGAGATGACGAAGCCCTCGAACTTCTCTTTCAATAAATTTAATGTTTCCCATGCTGTATGGCAAGTGGCGCCATCTAGTTGGAACCACATGTTTGTAAGATCCATACCACCTACCCTAGGCCACAAAAAAATTGTTGTCATCATCCGATATCGGTCGCCATCGCAACACACGGAACATTAGGCGAATAGAGCACTGATTTTGATAATAATTTTTAATTATTTCTACGCATTGTTGAAGCGTGTATCGTATGGTGAAATGTCACGACTAAATATGTATTCATGCTGAATTTGACAGCTATGGCATTACCAAGATGGCCGCTATCGGCTGTCAAAGTTCGAGCGTCCCTATTGAAAAACCCTTTACAATTCATCCATCCATCCATCCACAATCCCACCTGATGGTAAGCAGTGATACAATCATTAGCGCGCATTTCCAATGCGCGCTAGTTTATTAAAAGCCTATTCAGCCTATCCTTGAAGACACCTAAATTGTAATCAGACGGAAGTATTGCATTGTTACCGCCGCTGACAATTTGTGCGAATCCCTTGATGTACGCTTATAAAAGACGAGGCGGAAAACTTTGTGCCGATCGTAGTGGTCTCAACTACGTAATAGTGGATACTCGCCATACGATGGGTCATCCGATGATGGAACGGAGATGGGGAATTAAGTTAGGCGATTCCCGCGCACACTCTACAAAACGCAAACTATTAGAACACCGAAAGGCTGGCCACACTTCGCGTATGCTCAAGGATTTGGAGATCGTTTTGAGCCAAATCTAGGTCACCAATTAGCCTCTTGGCACGCCTTTCCGCCAAATGCAAGGTTGAAAGGTAGCATTTTGTAGCTCCAGCCTTAATGTGGCAATATGACATCAAAGAGTGACCCACGAATCATCCAAACATGCTAATAATGTAAACCTTTTGAATACCCGAACAGTTGTTTGAAGACTAAAAAGAAAGATACCTGAAAAATAGAACAGAATAGAATAGAATACTCTTTATTATATACACGATATAAATTTCAGAACATGACATATCTCTCCATTTATTCATAGTTGTAAATTATATTTATTTTAGAAGTATGCATGTATTAGTATATATTTAGCAATCAGAAGTGGCGTTTATTAAAGAAAACAAATCAGGAGGTAGAGGTTCCATTGTTCGTGTATTATCCATTTGACAATCAGAACTTATTAATATAGATAGGAACAGAATAACAATCACTGAGTACACAATAAAATATAAAACGATAGCAATCTCAGCAATAGAAAATATAGGTCTCACAGAGTTCGGGCGATGTTACAGCTTTAAGTGACGATTCTAAAAGAGGACGGGCGCGGGTAGGCCCCGCCTTTTATAGTGAACTTGAGGTGGGTTTGCCGGTCCTCGCTAACTATATATATATATATATATATTATAAATTATAAACTAGCGCTTGACCGCAATCCCGCCTGATGGTAAGCAGTGATGCGATCTTTGATGGTAAAGCGCGCTAGTTTATTAAGAGCCTATTCACTCTAGCCTTGAAGACACAAAAATAGAAAATAAAATAGTTTGTCCTTTTCTTTCTCCCCGGAACGATTTTCCTTTTTTTCTTGTCAGTTAATATATGTGTGTACATATGTAAATGGTTAAAAAAACATAAATTGATGATTAAAAAATACACAACAACAACAATGAAGATTTACAGGTGGCACAATGGGCGGTTTTATCACGAAGAACGATACTTTAGAGAAGACCTTTAGATGGAATACCAAGGGAATCTTTCAATCACTGTAATTTTTTATGGAAAATACAATATTCATTTATTGCGCTATCATACACAGACAACAATATTAAAACGATGCGCATATCAGGCTGCTGTTCAAACACGCACGCACACTCTGGCAAGCGCCCTGCATGGCTGTCTGTTTGTATTACAAAGGAAACATCAATAGCAGGCATTCATTTCCGCCGTACAGTAGAAATCTCTTCAGTCTTAAAAAAATTCCAAGAGGCCACATGTCTAGACGCTAGTTTAACGTTTTTTATCCATCCCAAAAACTGCAAAACGCCGTTAAAGAAGCCACTTCTAAATAAATCCAGGAAGCTTCACAAATATGTATCCCTGAGGTGTCTAGGAGTATTCATAACAATAGAACTACTGAAGCTTTCGAATTTATGTAAATTACTGTGTAGCAACTGTCAAAATTAATCTTAACATCTCCAAGGGAATTACTTCTAAATACGACAAGGCGTCAATCAAAACTTTTTCAATAAAGTCAGACAGTGATTTCATGAGCTCATAATACATCACATTAGGCAAGTGTTACAAGTTCGGATATTGTACTCAACAACGGTTCGCGTATTTTATCTCTTAAGTAATTACAAGAGCGAGATTCATGTAAAAGATACTTTGAATACAACATATTATAAGCATTCAAAGTATATTTTACATAAAAGACGTCAAAACTTGAAGCCTAAGATTACCATTTAAAAGATTGCTATCAAAGCCCACAAATGAGGGAACTCAGTTTGAGAATTTTCCAGAGAATTTCCTCTGTGACGAAAATTTAGGGCATCAAAAACTAGGGTAATGTTAACGAAAGTTAAAACTATTCTGGGACCTACATTGGAGACAGCAACGATAGATTTTAAGGAGGAAAATATACGGGAGGGCGTCAGGGCATGTGTCTGGCAACGTCACTCAAAGTGACAGACTGCACTTCCCGGATTCACAGCTTTCGGTTGAAAAAACTAGCTCAAAAATTTTGTTTTGAATGAATTGCGTAGAATGAACAGCGGTTTTGCAGAGAAGTTTAACATAAAAAACTACAGCAAACTGGAATATATTTCTTTATTGCTATAGTTTTTTTTTATTCATATATATTGTTGTCATCATCATCATCATCAACCTTTTTTTATCGCACAGGCCTCCTCTCATACAGAGAAGGATTGAGCGTAATCAGCACGCTTGCTCATTGTGGGTTGATGATTTCAGACTTAAAGTCCAGGTTTCCTCAGGATGTTCAAGATTTCATATTATTAGCTCGAGGAATATTAAACAATACCTACCAATGATTATCCTTAGAATAATCAGCTTAAAGAAATATATATTAGAATAGAATAGAATACTCTTTATTATATACACCGCATAAATACTTGTTTATAATATTACTAACGGTCCAACCCGGCTTCGCACGGGTGCATGTTTTGTGCATATGAACCTTCCTCTTGAATCACTCTATCTATTAAAAAAGTCGCATTAAAATCGGTTGCGTAGTTTTAAAGATTAATGCATATATAGGGATATAGGGACAGAAAAAGCAACTTTGTTTTATACTACATAGAGGTCCCCCGCAATTCCGCCTGCGTGGATGTCGATTACCGCTGCAAAACGCGAAATAAAATATATAATTTGTAAGAATTGTGGGTTATGGCCTGATGGTGGTGATGAGTATGAGATGATACACCTGTCCTGATATAAACTCCCGCAACGGGCCGTGCAGCAGAAATCGTAATATTTTAATTTCGCCACAACTTCAAAACCAAACGTTCACTTATAGTCATTCAAAGACCAAATATTATTTACCTAAACTGTTCTTAGTAACGAAATAATTTATTTTGATAAGGATTAATAGCATGAGTAAATATAATAATAATGGTCCCGTACTTTTTGAGCCTATTCATTACAAACAAACTTTCCCTCTTTATAATATTAGTGTAGATTACTTATTCGTTCTACTGTAACAAATTAAACTGTAAAAGATTTCCATTGATCCCCGTTCATGTTCGCTGTTTCCCAGTATTCCTAAACAAACATTTTAGGAAATAAAAATTTTCTCATTTCCTTATCCAGGCCATTACTGACTCCTTGAGTCGCGATTGTTTTCCTATTCATTCCAAAAAGCGGGATTACTCCGTTCACTTTCAAGAACTGGGTCAATCAGGAATCAACAGAACGGGAATATAATTTACACAAAGAAACAAACAAAAATTTCCAAGTTAGGACGCATGACACGCCTAATGCGACATTTATTAAATGACGTATTATGTTACGGATCTGTTATACTTTATGGAACGTAAGAGGCTGTGTTTACACAATATATGTATGTACTTACGTAATATATATAACTTCACACGTGGATTGTATCGGAGCATTAAGTTTAAACACAATTTAGCCCTTATTTTTAGTACTAAATGTAAATCTGTAGAATTTGTAGGATATTACAGCAATATAGAGTTGAGAAGGGTTTTGCTGGAATGCCGTTCTTAAGAATACGGGCTTATTCGGCTTTTGGAAGATTTGTTTGCGAATATTAATCTTTGAAATCGGAATATATTATTCATATCGATACAGAATTGAAATTCTTGATCGCAAATATTGAACAATTGGAAGTCGGAGATGGCTTACTAAAATCGTACTGCAGAAACTAGAGAATACTTACCGATTATACCTATGTTCGGTATCTATACATGTTATAGCTATTCATATTACGGACGAAGTCTGTTAAAAAGAAAAGATAGTACAGGCTATGAGCTGAGTGTGCTCACGCAAGCGTGCGCAGAATTCCTTCCTTTCTTTGAAACTTCAATCTTAGCAATAGCCCAGAATATGGAAGAAGATTTCTGTAAGGAGCGAGTATACAACATGTAACATAAAGGGTATATAAATATATACATATCAAGGTATGGCATCTTTACATGATAACAATCGCTATTGGTAGGATTTTTTAATCCTATCTCTTTATGTTAGGAAGTTATGAGAAAAAACACCGTCTGTTATAAGCTACTACCATACTAGGCGCACATAATTATTGAAGCCATTTATCGTGATTGCCGCTGGCAGAAGTTACCACCCACCAGACAAAGTCTTGCCGCCAAGCGATTTGTCGTGTTCCGGCATGATGTCTGGTGAAGCCGTACGGAGGACGGGTCTGTGCAGTTGTGTTGCGATGTGTGCCGGGTGCGCCAAATGTTGTTGTGTTGGTAGTTTGGTCGTGGAGGGTCTTCAGATCAATCTCCCTTTGGCGCAGCATCGTTGGTCGTGTTGATGGGTTTAACATTGCATCACCTCGCTCAACTGCCGTCTTCCTTCCTATTCGTTCAGTTTTTCTGAGTGAATAGGCTCTTAACAAACTAGCGCGTTTTACCATCAACGATCACATCACTGCTTAGCATCAGGCGGGATTGCGGTAAAGCCTAGCGCTTGATAATTAAAAAAAAAGAAGAAGTAACGTGACGTGTAACGAGTAGTTATTGACGTATGTAGTGTGGCGCCGCATTTGTTATGATTTGAATTTAAGACATATACGAAACCAAAAATTTGTTATATATTTTTTGGCAAAACCCTTCCGATATCATTTGATATCATGTAAAGATACCATGCCCTTGGTATAAACATACCCTTTATGTTACACGTTGAATAGGTAGCAAGTATTTTACACACTGTTACTTTGTCAGTTTGTCTCATAATACACACTCTAACTTATACAATTCCCTTCACATGTTCCACTTTGGTTAAGGAGTAAAGTACATAAGTAAGCCAATCCTTCATCAAGTATAATTGCTCAAAATATCATAATAAACTTAACAAACTCAGTGAAGAGTTAAATCACGAACTTACCGTGCACACAGGGAAACTTCTATGGAGATATTATACAATTTGAATGGTCGAGTCAAAGTTATGCAAGTGAACTACGCTCGTCTTTAACTGGGCAAATGACCACTTCCACGAATAATTATATTATTAGTACTGGAGGCAATTATATGCTGCCTAATCACTTTGTGGTTTTGAAATGAATATTTAATGAATATTTTTTATTTTGGATTTGATGAAAATTGTACATACATTTATACATTCCTATTCTGGATATACTGGCGTGATTCTGAACTCACGTGCTCTGAGATTTAGGTATAGTCATTTAAAAAAAAAAAAACTGTTTCATAGATATATTCACGCTAAATTCGGTTAAACTGGAAGACCTCAACTAGGGGTCTAGTTCACTTGTATTCATACAATTTGTTTTAAAAAAAAACCTTATTCCAAGAACGTTAAGGTCTTCGTTCTCCAAGAATTGGTATAACTAATTTAATAAATAAATTACACACACATGTTAAATTAAAAAATCCATGTAGGTATGTATTATGATTATAAAATAATATTCTAATTGGGGAGTTTGATGGTATGTGTTAATTACATTACATATTGTATAATAATTAATAAAATTATAATATATTAATATTAATAATAATTTTACATTTTGATAGAAAACGATCTTTTCCTGATTGGCCTGGGTCTTGGGTGTTTATCTATATATGTATCTATTATAAAATATAGTATCGTTGAGTTAGTATCCCATAACACAAGTCTCGAACTTACTTTGGGTCTAGCTCAATCTGTGTGATTTGTCCGTATATATTAATTTATTGTATGTATACACCGGGAAAAGAGCAATAATATAGTACACAAAATTTTTGTTATTCATCCAAATTTATTTTATCACCTTCTAAGTATCCGCCTTTCAATGCTTTGTATCACTAATAAGCACGAGTTTTTGATAAAAATCGATTCACTGTAAGCCTTCTGTAACATTTTCAGTGACTCTGAATACAAAATTCCATTGGCGATGCAAAATTTAAGACAAACTCTTTGTTTGATGTTTTTGTACATTGTGAAATTCGCAATTTACACTAGATATGATGTAACTAAAAATAGCACTGTATTTAATTTAATAAATAACAGGTGTAACTCAAACTACGCGCCAAAATGGAAAACAGTTGTGCCAATCTAACAACGACGAAAAAAAAACAAAACAAAAAATTGAATTTGGAACTATAAACAAATCATTCATTCCCAATACTTTTTTGACTGAATGAATTGTTGTTTTAAGAATTTTATTTCTAGTGTGTGTACTTTTTGTGTGTGCAATGATAGTTTGAAAAAGTTTTGATACAAAATATATCTACAAGAATTGAGGCCCTTTCTTCTGATGGCGGTGGAAACTAAACTTATCCTTCTGTCTTAAAGGTTGGACATAAAATCTATTGGATCTACAAAGTCTGTTGCATGGACAAATTTTATTAATTGCTCCGCTTTGGGTACTGTTTGGTAGATCATATACAATAAGAGGATCGTAACGAAATGCCAGTCTATTTCTATTAGTTGAAATTCAATTGCGCGTCCTAGTTGTTAATGTCTGTTGTCTATTTCTCTATGCCATTCAGTAAGATGCTGGGAGCTCTCGTATAGCTGCGACGATCTCACATTTTGTATTCTAAGACGAAGTGAACTTTCGGCGCTACGTTTCTATACCCGTGTTTTCAAGTTCCTATCTCTATTTTCAGTAAGACGCTGCAGGTGCTCTTTGCTCGACAGTCGTTCATATAGCTATGATGATCTCGAATTTTGTTCTGCAAGACAAACTGTACGTTCCGCGCTAAATTCTCTAGCCCGCGATTTCGACGCGTACCTCTTTCTCGAACTTGCGAAACAACCTGTATTTAAAGAAGATTTTACTATACGACGTAGTTCTGCTAATCTCGCTTGGGAAAGATTATTGGATACCTGTGACTTTAGTATATTATGGTTTTGAAGTATATTTTTTCAAATCAGAAAAAAAGGAATATACGATTATAAAATACAAATCAGGTTTAAGGAGATGTTAATAAAAAGAATTTTGATAAATACACCAGCGTGCAGACATCGTACGTACGTACTTGTAGCGGTACCTACAAACTCCACATGGAACAACGAGTCATAGTGACGTCACACGAATTCTACATCTAGCAATCAGAGTTTACCGTGCAATTAGCATATATACAACTTCCCAATTTCAAGCATGAGACAAGTGCCCGCCAGACGTAACACCCGTCTGGTCGGAGGATCTTCCC
This sequence comes from Sesamia inferens, assembly GCA_037179545.1. Classification (NCBI taxonomy): domain Eukaryota; kingdom Metazoa; phylum Arthropoda; class Insecta; order Lepidoptera; family Noctuidae; genus Sesamia; species Sesamia inferens. Next base: position 6,192,418 of record CM073929.1, on the reverse strand, counting down.
TTTTCTATGGAGGATGAGTGAACTTTACTCCCTGTTCCTCATGCCTCCACTTGCCTCCACATACTTATATCTTTTGTTTATATTGAAATTTTAATTTCGTAACTTCTTTTGAACGATTTCTTAAATTCAAATAGTCAATTAAAACAGTGTTGAATACGAAATAATTTATTTGAATAAGAAATAATACAAAGGTAATACAATAACATTGACTGTTTTTATCGGCATTCCTAAAAGCTTTATAAAAGTGGTTATATAGTGACATAACTACAGGCTCATGTTATTTGATTAATTGTAGATACTAATATGTTATATAAAACTGTAGTACATGACTTTGCTCAATTGTCAGTAACTTCCACAGCGTATATAAAGAAGTTTTTTTATGTTTTCATATTGATTACTTTTTATTAACATTCTATAGCCTATGTTCACCATGTATGAGTGTGTATTTATAACAGATTTAAAAAAAATACCAATGGGGATTCTAATGGTGACAGTGAGAGAATTTTTCAAATCGGTCCAGTATGTACGGAGTCTATTCAATGCAAACAACCACGAAATCTTTCCCCCTTTATAACAAATAGTAGATATATATAGAAAACCCATTTTAGAATTTTCTTTCGTATATCATTATTCCTCTCAACCAAGACACCTGTCATCTAATCTCTAATACACATTTGGTTGACTGATAGAGAATACCATAGGCATCAAGTTCGCCTTTGTACCTTTGTGCGAAAAATTTAATCAACAAACACGTCGATGAAAACTCTCTACACTAGGGGCCAGGATCTAATCTCCTACTAACACTTAAAAAAATATTTTTTTTTTATAAATTATAAATTAGCGCTTGACCGCAATCCCGCCTGATGGTAAGCAGGGGTGCGATCGTTGATGGTAAAGCGCGCTAGTTTATTAAGAGCCTATTCACTCTAGCCTTGAAGACACTCAAATTGTAGTGTGACGGAAATACCACCGCTGGCAAATTGTTCTAGTCCCTCGATGTACGCGGTATAAAAGAAGAAGTGAAACACTTCGTCCGGATCGTAGTGGTGTTAACACCGTAAGGGTGGAAAGTCGCCGTACGACGGGTCGTCCGATGGTGGAACGGAGATGGGGGAATTAAATCATGCAATTCCCTTGCACACTCAGCAGAATCCTATAGAAGACCGAAAGGCTAGCTACTCTACGCCTGTGCTCTTTCTTTATGTACACCGTGTAAATATTAGCAGAATATAAACATGTAAATTTCACAAAGGGTGTCACAAGGGGTGGTCTTATCTATAGATCGATCTTATAAAGGCAACCTTTGGATGGATTAAGCGAAGGAAAGACAGATAATGTAGGTAGTATGTAATTAACCATTTAGATAACCATATATATAATAAGGATATTGTTTATAAATATGCAAATACGTAACAACGGCTGCCGGCAGAAGTTACCACCCACCAGACAGTCTTGTCCCCCGTACGGGTACGGAGAACTGGTCTGAGCAATTGTGTTGCGATGTGTGCCGGATACGATGCGCCAAATGTAGTTGTCGGGAGTTTGTTTGTGGAGGGTCTCCAGATCAATCTCCCTCTGGCGCAGCATCGTTGGTTGTGTTGTTGGGTTTAAGATTGCATCACCTTCCTTTTCACTCGGTTTTTTTGAGTGAATAGGCTTAATAGACCAGTGTGCTTTATCATCAACGATTGCATCTCTGCTTACCATCAGGCGGAATTGCGGTAAGCACTAGTTTATAATTATTAAAAAAAATACACATCATTATATTGCCTATTTTAATTTCAATAAACATAAACATTTATCAATAAACATGAAATAAAAGCAAAGAAATTATAAGGATCGTGTTTATGCAGAGAGAAATTGATTTTTATTATAATTTTAAAAGGATTGAGATTAACCGCGCGTTCCCGACACGGGCAAGACATTCCTTAATCTGCTTGATCAGTAAAACATTTGTTTGATTTTGATTTCATTGATTATTTCGAGCTTGCGGAGTAGGTAACCTTTTAATGTATTATTCTGATAATATTTTAATAAAAGAAAGCGTTCATTCCTCCGAAATTACGTAAACGACTTACTCACGAAATATAATTCCACATTTTTAGAAATTGTTGGTGTTTCACATTTTCTTGCATCGGCAATTTTTTATAAAACATCTAACTCAGTAAAAACGATTATGTTCTGACAAGAATCAATTCCAATATCGTTTTATTAAAGTCTTAGATTGTGAAATAATGAGGTTACTTGACAATTTAAGATCTTGCACAAGGGTTACAATACAAGGCAGGTCTATGTGCAAAATATTCTACAGGTTATTTTTGTATGTACATAATGTGTAATTACGCAGTGTTGTTATCATCAACATCAAAATCAATCGAAATCAGAAGTCATTAATAAATATTAGACTAAAAACAGCATTATTTCAACGTCAATATCACATAAGACAGTCTCCCAAAAAGCCCGAACTTCGTCAATTCCTATTGCGTTCGCTGAGAAGAAGTGGCGGAATAAACTTATCAGCTCAAAGACGTCCACTGCTAGACATAGGCCTCCATTTTCCGTAATTGCGACCGGATCCATGTTTCCAGTAATGATAAATACATAAATTACTTATTAAATTAAAGTTTTGATATTATACTTTTATTTCCCATGTGGCATCGGGCTTTGAATAGTACCATCCCATATTCCTCCCATGGGTGTCGTAAGGGGCGACTAAGGGACTCTCACCAAGGAAACGGTCAGCAGTGCTTCTCCTGTGGAATATCAAATCATTGCGATCCTCAACCCACCTGCCAAGCTTAGGAGTTAAGGTAAACCCCCCCAATGCAAGAAAGCCTTGGGGGAGGCCTTTTTTCAGCATTAGGCCTTTACATGCTGAGAAGAAGACATTTATTGAAATGAAATGAAATGAAATCGTTTATATTAAGCAAGTAGGATCACCGATCACTTTTACACGTCATGTTTTTTTTTAAACTACATAGATGAAGCCGGCCTTTCCTAACTGACTACCTCTGAGAAGAAATAGCCGAAACAAACTCAGGGATCATCGTCTTTTTTCAAGTCCAGACATTAAAAATGAAAATGTTTACAATAATAATATTTCACATACTTACTCGTAACTTGAGGAAATCAAGCACTTCTTTCTTCTGGTGTCAATGGAGTCAGATGAATATCTCATTCCTTTTTTTTAATAGAAAATCATCAAATCTCCCGTTGGGGGGAGCGAAATGTAGCGTCACAATTTTATTGATTAAAAACCATCCGTATTCCTTCATTTGCCTGTGCTTCAGCGGCCACGGTGTCTCTTTCAAACGACCTGGCAATACCTCATTCCTTCGATGGGAAACAAACGTACTATTTAATTCTCAAGCTATCCAACATAAATCCCAATTCCCTTTATTAACGGCCACACCGTACATCAAATTATGCGGAAGACATGCGTCAAGATTGTTTCAACTACATTCCAAGCATTTACCAACTCAAACCAACCTGACACCAATATCCAAATGTTGGTGTCAGTCCCTGGGGACCCCAAGGACTGACACCAACATTCGGGGACCTACCTTCCCCTTATTTATCTAACATATTCTGAAATTTTGCGGCGTAATTTCTCACTACTCTACCCTAGAGTACTAGAAAGGGCTGAGATCGTAACATAAATAATGTATAAACATAATTATGGTGACTTCAATCTGCTATGTAGGTATGTTTCATTATGAATTCAAGACGAGCGCAGATCATGCAAAACTAGTAGTTTGAATTCCAGTCAGTTTAATTAGAGAACTTTCTGTATTAGTCCCTCGTTTGTAGGAAAAGGATTTTAGTATGTTAGATATATAGACATAGTCGTTGGAACGATGTGGAGATGTGCAACTCTCGTTTTGCTTTTTTCAGAATTGATATTTGATTTGTGCTTCCAGTAATTCTGTGATTATTCGTTACGCGATCGTTTGGTTGGAAATAGTTTTTGACTATGCGATGGAAAGTATTCTGTGCATGCGGCATTTTTTTTAAATGTAGCAAAAATCCGGACCGTTTCTTTTTTTCATATTATTGTTGTGCCCGGAATTTCCGATGAAAGCCACTGTCGTTTTTTGATACAAAATAAGAAAAAAAAATATTTCATCATTACGTCTTGAGTAAGTTGATTAATTAGGTAGGTAGGTAGGTTAATTAAGTATACATTAATCAAAGTTATCGAAGTCTACATACAAAGACACTTTTGTGAATATATAGTAATAGTTGTAGATTTCAATAACCTAAGCCTAAACTATTTTTAGAGGACTGTCTACATACACTCAGTTTAAAATCAGGTTACGTTATAATTCGTTGAATTTTTAGTTGACCTATCAGTTTCCTCAGAAAGGTATATTTTCTATGTAAATGTAATTATAGTCGCACACATTTTTAGTAACATTTGTACTATAAGAACCACCCCTACTGCTACAACTAAAGATGCTGTCAATATTAAATTGTTAGCAATCACTATTGCTAGCAATTTAATAGTTCGGTCATCTTCAAACTTTTTTGTTACACAGAGATGGATTGAGCCTAATCACCACGCTTGCTCACGCTTGATTTCAGACTTAAAGTCCAGGTTTCCTCAAGATGTTTTCTTTCACATTTTAATCAGTCAGTGGTGTCGAAGATTTACATAGAAAAGCTACACATACTTGCTTGACCTGGAATCGAACCTATACACTCATACTTGAGATGGTGTTTTAACCACTAGGTCACCACGACTAATATGGTAGTCTGGTAATGTTCGGTCGACTGTACGGAATTCCAATAATTACGGATCTCCCAATTAACCCAAAAGCAACTTGTTTTTGTGTCACTGGGTACTCACCTGTGCTTACTAACATGCCTGAATCTTCAAACGATTCTGTTAGCAACACAAAATACGCACGACCTTTAATATTTGTGCTGAATTCTTGATTCAAGTGGTTGCCTTGATGTCCCTGCCATTGTTTATCTCTCTACTTATGAAACTCATATCACATCTCACTGTTAAAACCACGTTGAACTGAACATGGAAGGAGCTGTTAGTCCAACTAATGCTTAGGAATTTATACTATTGACAGCTCACTCCAAGCTTACTTCACCCAGTCGGGTGAAGTCAGCTTCTCATGGCGGCATTTTTTACAGGATAATCGACTGCTAAGAATGAGGTCTTGTGTTATCTCCCAGCAGGATAATTGCGTAACAAACTATCGATAGCAATGGGGTTAATTTTAATAGTTCAACGACATTTATTGCGGTGATAACGTTGTTGAGCAAACAATTTTTTATAACTATAAAGCAATAGACTAGCAATAGTAATGTGACTAGTAATATACTTCAAAATTATTAAAATTGTTATTAACCAGTCTTTTGATCTTCTATAGGATACATTCTGGTGAGTGTGCAAGGGAATTGCATGATTTAATTCCCCCATCTCCTTTCCATCATCGGGCGACCCGTCGCGTTGTACGGCGAGTTTCCACCCTTACGTTGTTGACACCACTGCGATCCGGATGAAGCGTTTTGCTTCCTCTTTTATACCGCGTACATCGAAGGACTGGAACAATTTGCCAGCACCGGCGTTTCCGTCACCCTACAATTTGAGTGTCTTCAAGGCTAGAGTGAATAGGCTCTTAATAAACTAGCGCGCTTTACCATCAACGATCGCATCACTGCTAACCATCAGGCGGGATTGCGGTCAAGCGCTGGTTTATAATATATAAAAAAAAAATTGTGTGTTAAGCAATTAGGGTTCAGGTTAGACTAAGTGTTATTTTAGTTTTCAATCAAAAGATTTTCAGTATCAGCCTGGGGTCTTGATTTGTACCCAATCGATGGTAAAAATTCGCCCAAATTCATAATGGATATTTAAGCCCATTGTAAACTTGGGGGAGATACTAGCAAATAACGTGGGTGACCCATCGAAAAAATGGGCGTGATGTTATGTAACAAAATTATAAATCTCAACTTCCAAAAATGTTGATCCCAACACGTATACAAAACTACTCCAATATGAAGATAAAGTACAGGGAAGCGTGATGAGTGTTAACCTCCATTTTATGTCAGGATGACTCGGAACTAATTAAAACAGTGCTGAAGTTTCGCCCTTTGAGGGTAGTAAAAACTTTTCAACATGTCCTCATATAGAATTTTGGGGGGCTCTGGAAACAGGTTCTGTAGCATACTGGATTTCTTAGACACTTTTATGTTTTACGTGAGTAGATTTCACCGCCTCATTAGTCTAGCGGATACGCTTGACTGCTGATTAAAAGGATCACAAAATTTATTTTTGAAGTGAAATCTTCTTTAGTATCTTCGTGATTCGAAAGTCGATGAAATGAAAAAGCGCCAATAAAAAGAGACAGAGACATTAATACATAAGATTTAACGTGGGAGGACATGAGATAGGAAGCATTATACAGGATATGAGGATTGTATCTCATAAAAAATTTAAATTGTGTTGAACATAACAGATTACATAAAATTATGACATGCATAACAATAAAGATAAATTACATAAATTCTACATAAATTAAACATTAACATTAAAAAACTTTTTAAGTTATATAAGATAAAATCTTGAAAACATTACCTTGAAATCAAAATTATTGAAGATTTCACTTCTACCACTTGTGACTTACACTCGAGCTTGTTGTCTTGTGGTATTGTTTATTTATATTCATAATCTACTAATAGGTACATTTGTAAATATATTTATTTAAATATTTTTTGTGCGTGCTATAAAGAGCGTTTTAATGGACATTAAAAATATAAAAAAATATTGGCCCATTAGCGTCATGATTGTCGAGGCTGCCGGTAGTCTGGGTTCTATAGAAAGGATCAAAATATATCATTTAATTGGAAAAGGTTTTATAACCTCATATACACCAACTGACGGCGCTGCGGGCTGCCCAGCAAAAGCGCGTTTAGCAAAAGTCATTACACAAGTTGATCGCTGTAGTCTGAGTAAAGTTCTCAACGAGTTCACAAGCATTCACCCGCAGTGTGCCAACCCAGTCTGTGAAAAACCGCCCAAGTGCGTGTCGGACTCACGCACAAAGGGTTCCGTACCAATGATTTATGAAATTTAAGGATTTAAGTTATTTGTATGAAAGATTACGCGGTAATAAGCGGTTTACGATTTACAAGGTATTAAAAAAATCTACTTACTAGATCTCATTCAAAACAATTTTCGTTGGTAGTTTTTGTAGTAATGTACATCATGTTTTTTTTAGATTTTTAATTTTCTTATTTTAGAAGTTAGAGGTTAGAGGGTACCAACTTTTTTCCACTTTGGAAGCGTCTGTCACGCAAACTATTCGGTTTAAAAAAAAAATAATTTAGAAACCTCAATATCATTTTTGAAGACCTATTCATAGATACCCCACACGTATGTGTTTCATCATCATCATTATCAACCTTTTATCGTCCCACTGCTAGGTACAGGTCTCCTCTCATACAGAGAAGGATTAAGCGTAATCACGCTTGCTCAATGCGGGTTGGCGATTTCAGACTTAAAGTCCAGAAAAGAAAGAGTTTGATAAAAAAAACATGAGTTTCAGTTCTAAGTATGGGGAGCCCCTAATATTTATTATTATTAAGCTATTGCATAGCTTCTATCGCGGGCCTTGAGCGCGGGGACCGAATCCAGAAATTCCGTAACGAAAAAACCTCACGCTCCCCACTCCGACGGGCACGGAGGTGTGGCTTGAAGGCCATACATCGTCTAACGTCGTTTCAGTTCGGCAGTCTTCGGCACGGTATGTTTGTGTGCGTGCGACTACATCTTTTGAAAACAATTTATAGATTTTCAAAAAGAGCATGCATATTGCAGGGCGCGAACTCAGTTCTACACACTTGCCATGTTACTGATAGTCGCGATGTGCTAAACTTGCGGTTAATTTTCTCTCTGAAATAGGTCTTATATAGAGATATGTCATAGACGTCATCGACGTTGTCATGGCTACCTTAAAAACTTTTCATATAATTAATTATTAAGTACTTTTATATAAATTAATTTAGTAGTGTTTTTATAAAATAGCTTTTTTTTAACGGAAAAGCTAAGATGAATGTCACGCTAATTTTTCATTGGAATTTAAATTATTTATAGTGTTGTTTACTAAATAAAAGCGCGTGATTTTATAGACTAAAAAGTGCTCACGCGGCCGTTTTTTCAACTGTTATTGGCGATATCCGCCATTATTGTGAAATATTTTTTTAAGCTATTGCATAGCTTCTATCGCGGGCCTTGAGCGCGGGGACCGAATCCAGAAATTCCGTAACGAAAAAACCTCACGCTCCCCATCGTCTAACGTCGTTTCAGTTCGGCAGTCTTCGGCACGGTATGTTTGTGTGCGTGCGACTACATCTTTTGAAAACAATTTATAGATTTTCAAAAAGAGCATGCATATTGCAGGGCGCGAACTCAGTCCTACACACTTGCCATGTTACTGATAGTCGCGATGTGCTAAACTTGCGATTAATTTTCTCTCTGAAATAGGTCTTCTATAGAGATATGTCATAGACGTCATCGACGTTGTCATGGCTACCTTAAAAACTTTTCATATTTAAGTACTAATTATTAAGTACTTTTATTCAAATTAATTTAGTAGTGTTTTTATAAAATAGCTTTTTTTTTAACGGAAAAGCTAAGATGAATGTCATGCTAATTTTTCATTGGACTTTTAAATTATCTATAGTGTTGTTTACTAAATAAAAGCGCGTGATTTTATAGAGTAAAAAGTGCTCACGCGACCGTTTTTTCAATTGTTGCAAGAATTCAAAAGACTGTCTTTAAATAGTGTTCAGACGATTGCTCAAAGTGTATTAGATTTCATTAGTAATAGAAATGGCATTTCAATAATGACTTTCAACTGCCAGTCTAAATAGTCATAAATACGATTTACAAGATTCAGTTACGAGACAAACAAATGTGTTACTTCTTACCGAAACTTGCATGACGCATGATAATCCAATTGAAATACCTAATTTTAATTGTATTGTTCAGTTCAAACGAGATACTGTTTCAAAAGGTGGGGTAGCTATTTACCAAAATAAAAATGATATTACTAATATTATGACTCCGAATATTGAAATAAATATTGCACACGTTAGCGATGTTAATGTTAGGCGCTCAGTTGTTGGAGATATTTGTGCGTGCTTATGCAAACTTAGAAATGGCCTACAAATAGTTATGGTAACAATTTACATTTCTCCGAATCCAAAATTGGACGAGGTAGAGCATTTTATTCATCGCACTTTACTGGAGTAACTCGAGTGGCTCGAAAATACTTGAAACAAATGGTAATGAATTTCCACTTATCTTGGCTGGCGATTTCTACATTAACTTTGCTGATAAAAAATCAGAGCGGTGGACAACTTTTCTATCAAAAACATTGAATTTGAAAATGAATAATGATCCACAAAAGTCCACAACAAAATATGGGACCACCATTGACGCGGTATTTTCTAGGTATTTAGAGGATATTAAGTCGCAAACTTATGTTTCTTATTTCAGTTATCATAAACCTATAGTTTCAATGATAAATATTCCTGAATAACCAGCAGCTACTGTAAGGTAATAAAACCCACATGTATTGTAAAATAATAAAAATATTTTAAATAATATTAACTTTTTATTTATTTAATAAAAGAAAAATTTGTTTTCTTACCGGTCACCACGCTCAAAAAGTGTAACTTGAATTAATATCAAAGAAAAAAAATACTGCATAAATAAAATAAATAAATAATTATAATTGCATAAATTGATACAAAATGCTATGCAGTAGCTTTACCGCGGCAGTCCCCGAGTGCCACACGTCTTTTTTTTTAAGAATTTCTATAATTTGTTACACGTGTTATTGGCAAAATTGTGGTATCTATCCACAGAGACCAGATCAAGAGTTGAAGTTGAAGTTTTTATTAAATAAAATATTACAGAAAGATGTCGGTGAACAATGTTAATATGAGTACATTTAAGTGTACGAGTTGTAATATTGTTATCTCTGAAACGAAACAACGAAAGTTTAATAAAAATATGCTCGTCGGCTTTTTCTGAGGAAGACATTGATGAGGCAAAAAAGTTTTTGTTTGTTTCTACGAAGACAAGACAAAAACATGTATCGAGGTGTAAGAACAAAAAGCAGAAAGACCTAAAATATACGATTACGGTGTTTAAAATCACGGATCCCGAATAATCCCAGTTTTTGTGGCATATGACCTGCCACCAATTTGCTTTGACTACGTAGAACGTACGTAAAGAAGTTGATGAAGGATTTATTAATTCTACGGTCAGATGTTAACGCAATCAGAAGTGATTATGTTACTAAAGATCAACTCGAAAATATTAAATTGATAACAAATAATTCGACACCGACGCCGTTCATCATCAACAACCTTTTTATCGTCCCACTGCTGGGCACAGATCTCCTCTCATACAGAGAAGGATTGAGCGTAATCACCACGCTTGCTCAATGCGGGTTGGCGATTTCAGACTTATAAAGCCCAGGTTTCCTCAAGATGTTTTCCTTCGCCTTCAGTCATTGGTGTCCAAGATATACTTAGAAAGTACATATAACTTTAGAAAAGTTACATTGGTACTTGCCTGACCTGGAATCGAACCCGCGCACTCATACTTGAGAGGCTGGTGTTTTAACCACTAGGCCACCACGACAAAACAGTGGGGTATATTGAAAAAGAACCTCGGAGTCTTTGAGTATATTTCGTGGTGCTCCCTGTGCGCCGTTTCCGAGTCAACGAAATACCAGTTGGTGGAGTCATAAGGATACTATAGCTGTCTTGCCTGCCCCTCAGTGCCCGGCCGGTCTTGCGATTGCACCGAAACAGCACACAATGACAGAGATTATAAGTAATAGCATAGACAGACCTTACGGAGGAATTGCCCTATTGTAGAGGAAGTCCGCTTTCTCAAAGGTATCAGTGTTGTTGTGTAATAGTGATCGTTTAGTTCTCACACGGATCGTTCTATGTTAGTTTTCTCATTTTACATGCTTACTGACTCGAGTGATAATATAATAGATTTCATGGGTTTTTTCTTTATTTCTTTATTTTTTGGCTTCGCACGGTTTGTGCATTTAGCCAATGCCACGTAATTATGAATTATTCATGTCGAAAAAGACGGCCGCGTGACCCATCTTACGAGTGAGGTTTGGGACAAAGTCATGATGTGGCCACTATGCAGCGATATTTCACTGTTCTTTATGAACTATTTACTAAATGCACTTTTTACTACATAAATCACGCACTTTTATTTAGTAAACAACACTATAAATAATTTTAAAAGTCCAATGAAAAACGAGCGTGACACTCGGCTTGACTTTCCCGCCAAAACTCAGGGTGCTGATCACGAAAATGATTTCATTTTTGAAATCCAAGATGGCCGACATCATATTTCATGACATTCTGACATGGGTGTGATAACGAACATGACGTCATTTTTAAGCTATTGCTTAGCTTCTTTCTATCTCTTTATCAAAGTCGAACAGAAAACATTGAATATAGTTTAGTCGCTTAATCATCACCATTTTTCGCACTCTTTTGATGACGTTGCTGGTAAAAAATAAATAAATTACAAAACAGAAAGAAAACTTGAATTGATATCAAAGAAAAAAAAAACAAAGGAAAAATTACTGTATAAATAAAATAAATAAATAATTATAATTGCAAGTTATAGTTGATAAAAAAAAGGCTATGCAATAGCTTTACCGCGGCAGTCTCCGAGTGCCACACGCCTTTTTTTTTTTTTATTTTAGCATCAATATCTTAATGCAGTTCACAGAATACATCTACCTACCAAGTTTCAACAGTAAAGCTCTTATAGTTTCTGAAAAAAAATGGCTGTGACTTACGGACGGACAGACGGACAGACAGGCATGACGAATCTATTAGGGTACCTTTTTGCCATTTGGCTATGGAACCCTAAAAATGTAACTATTTAAACGTGTGCATATGTTCTCACTATAATGCATATCTATACTGATCTAAGCAGGTAGTTTTGTAGGAGCTTCGTACATAGAAAGAAGAAAGCGAATGCCTTTGGTGAGGACTTCTTGTCGAGTTGAATTATTGTTTTTAAATACTTCAGCACATAGAACTAGATCTTCTTTTTCAAACTTTTTGAAAACTGTATTTTACCCTTCCTGTAAAATCACCATCATCATTGTCATCATCAACCTTTTTTACCGTCGCACTGCTGGGCACAGGTTTCCTTTCATACTAAAGGATTGAGCGTAGTCACCACGCTTGCTCCTGTAAAATGATGATGTCGTTTCAAAGCCACTTATTTTGTGTAAAAATAGTACATGATTTTGACACTTTGAAAAAGTAGATAAGCTTTGTGATGAATATATTTGCGATTGATGTTGAGCTTTTCCTGGTTTTAAGAAGAAAATAGTATTCTCAGTTGGAGCTCGAGCAGTAAGTAATGCGAAAAGTCCACATCTTCACTAACAACAATAGTTCTATTAAATATGTCAAATTGCATTGCCGCCAAGCGAATTGTCGTGTTCCGGCTTGATGTCTGGTGAAGCCGTTCGGAGGACGGGTCTGAGCAGTTGTGTTGCGATGTGTGCCGGGTACGATGCGCCTAATGTTGTTGTGTTGGGAGTTTGGTCGTGGAGGGTCTTCAGATCAATCTCCCTTTGGCGCAGCATCGTTGGTCGTGTTGTTGGGTTTAACATTGCATCACCTCGCGCAACTGCCGTCTTCCTTCCTATTCGCTCAGTTTTTCTGAGTGAATAGGCTCTTAATAAACTAGCGCGCTTTACCATCAACGATCGCATCACTGCTTACCATCAGGTGGGAATGCGGTCAAGTGCTAGTTTATAACTATTAAAAAAAATAAAAAAATATTGCTGTTTCAATGATTAATATATCAGCATCATTGATTGCTTATTTTGCCAATATAATTTCGGTATTAAACTTTTCTTTCAAATTCAAATAAACCTATACTTGTTGTGAGATTTTGTCTACCTGATATTCTTATTGTTATAAATCAAATCAAATCAAAGCATTTATATCAAATAAACCAGTTACAGGCACTTTTGAATTATCAGGTCAGTCAGTCAGTAAGGTAAAGCTGAAGAAGAAGAACGGGCAAGAAACTCATGGACACTCTTTTAAATTATCAAGCTATTGATACAAATATTTGATTACATCATTCATTTTGAAATCAACCGTGTTAGAACGATGCAGGAATATATTGTACGCTAAGAGCGTCCATTATGGAAAACACAACAACAAAAAAAGACTAATCCAACAAATAGATGCTTTACAGCAAGTACATTGTGCTCACACGTGTGCCATGCAATTATACAATACTAAGAATTTTAATCTACACATTGCAAAGATAGTTTATAGCTTATGTATATCTTATATTTTAAGTGTAAGTTACAGTAATCGATAGAAAAATATTTAAACATATAATTATTAATTACTCTGGAGATGTATACGAGGCTTACTCATGCATATATAACGATTACAACTTTTTTTAATGGTTTTATCTCCGAAGTAGTGGCTCGTAGGAAAAAAAGTATCAATACATTTTTTATAGATAATTTTATAATCTGCAATATTGTACTGGAATATTTTTATGATAAAACTTATCGTTTTGCTGAAATCACAAAAAATCGCAAAAAAAAAAGAAAACACATTTTTGACCTTTGATCTTGAATAGAATTTTTCCATACAGGGGAAAGATTTTGAAATTTTATTTATAATTATATTTTTAACGATCTCACAAATTTTCAGCTTGTTGTGAATTTATGTAACTTCACTCCGATTTTTTGGTCTAATTTGACCGGACTAGTATGGAATTTAAGGCAAATGAGTAAATATGCTGGATATGTTTGAAATTCAATTATTTATGTTACCATTCCCTGCACTGCTTTATTCCCATTATGTCAGCGCCAGCCAAGTTCTAGTATAACCCAATGCAGCTAAAACGCAGTATTTTTCTTCGTCTATAACAATTAACGCGCATTATTTTATTTTATATCTGTCGGTCTCCGTGGCGCAGCGGTCAACACGCCTGACTGCGACGTGGAGGCCCTGGTTCGATCCCCGGCCAGGTCATGATGGGAAACGATCTTTTCCTGATTGGCCTGGGTCTTGGATGTAAAATATAGTATCGTTGAGTTAGTATCCCATAACACAAGTCTCGAACTTATTTTGGGGCTAGCTTAATCTGTGTGATTTGTCCGTATATATTTATATTTATTTATTTATTATTTTGTGTAAATTATTTCATCATCGCTGCTCTCAAAACGGCGATGGAAAACATCGTCAGGAAACCGAAATGTCCTAGAGGCAAAGCTTCGAAAACGTGTGACATCAACCAACCCGCAATGCGCCTGCATGCTAGATTAATTACTAAACTTTAGGTGCAGTGGCTGAGCTATCGAATGCTGAGCCTTGTATCACGCAACAAATATTTATATGGCCTACAAGTAGTTGTTCCGGCTATGGTTGTTTGTCTATCTGAGTTTAAGTGTTTGTAGACGTACCCACGATACAGGTTTAATTCCTAGTGTAGGACAACGTTTTCATTGTCAGACCTTCGGGCTTTGGATGATGTACAGCTGATTTTTTACTTCTAGGATACGGTTTCCTCATGATGATTTCTTTCATCTTTCATCTGATCTTTTTTTTTTTCTCTTTATTTATTTTAAGGAACTTTTATACAATAATTGTACATGCCAGTCCCATCAGACCTTATAATTAATAATATTATAAAAAAAAACAACATAAAAATCCTACTTTATAACGCAAAACGCAACAACACAAACTTAATCTGATCTTTATTCTCATTCTAATGAGTTTTCTTTTGGGTTGCCTACTTTAACAAGCCTGTCAAAATCTGTGTGATCTTAGCTGCATTGCAATAAGTTTGCTATTAGTTTGGTTGCTTTTAGGAATAAAATTGCTGTGAATAAACTGTTGTTATAATTGCTGTATCAATCTATGATTGAATATAATACACTAAACTTTCGCCTTAAGGTTTTTTCTTGTCTAATGACCTATGTAACAATTAGATCATCATCATCAACCTTTTTACTGTCCCACTGCTGGGCACAGGTCTCCTTTCATACAGAAAAGGATTGAGCGTATTCAAGCGTAGCTCAATGCGAGATGGCGATTTCAGACTTAAAGTCCAGGTTTCCTGAAGATGTTTTCTTCATCTTCTAATAAGTCATTGATGTCCAAGATATACTTAGAAAGTAAATATAACTTAGAAAAGAAACATTGGTACTTGCCTGACCCTGAATCGAATCCGCACACTCCTACTTGAGAGGCTAGTGTTTTAACCACAAAGCCACCACGACTGTACACAATTAGATACAGGATATTTATTGTCTAGATAAAAGAGTAAGCAGGTTTACCGGTTAACAGCAAGTTCAGACGTCATGAGAAGCTTAAAGTATTACCTACTGCTAGGTTACAATATGTTATTTGTTAGCGCTAGACGGTTATATTGTATCTTGGGATACGGAGTATTCTATTAGATAGAATACGACGTATTCTAGAGTGGAGACTAGAAGTGACTACAGGTATGATAATTATCGTACGGGTGTATGAGTAAAGTTTCGGTGGTGTAAGTCTGGTGGGGGTATGTAAAATGGTGTATTAATTTATTAATCCATTGAGCTTCGTTTGATTTAGTGTTAGGACAACCGCTATAATACAACATTCTTCTACTGTTATTTTTTGCATCTAAATGAAGTAGAATTTTTAATTTTGCAGAGTTTCCAGTCTTTATTGTAAGTTTACCTACTAATGAGGAAGTAGGCCGGAGAGCATCTTGATAGGATTGAGGTACTGTTAGGCGTTGGGATTCGGTAATTTCTTTTGTTTATGATAGATATTTAGTCGAGTCTTCTTTTCATATTCATGTGCAATTTTGAGCAGGTAGAAATAATGAAAGATAAATAGTGTTTATCTACTCTCTTATCAAAAAATTAAAAATATAAAACTAAAAAGGAGTTTACATTGACGTATTTTACCAATATTATATCGAAAGGAAATTAAAAAATTAAATTATAACATTATTTCTCTAACAAAATAATGTTATAATATTTTTTTTTCATTACCGTACAGATTACTTACAATAGACAGCACTATTTTATTTTTTATCTGTGTCTGCGCGCGCTTTGGCGCGTGCGCGGTGATGCAGGGTGCAAACCAATAAATAAACTGTATCAATCTCTATCTTTTAATTCATATATTCAATACAATGTATGAGATTAGATAAAGTAGTGTATGAAACTTTAATTATGTACAATTAGGTATTACACACTCGTGTGATGCTATTAAAAAACTCGCTTCGCTCGTTTATTAAACTCACGTTCGTGCATAATATCCCTTATTATGTAACAGTTTCATAAACTACTATTTTTACCCCTATACCGTGGGTGCGTTTACAAACATTTAAAATCACATATACAAACAGCCAGATCCCGAAAAACTGCCTGTAGGTCATACAAATAGTTATATCATGCGGGAAAAGAAGATAATTATTATTAAATCAGAAGAGATTATTATATTAGAAGAGAATAGAAGATCGTTAAAGTCAATAATTACCATTTACTATGCGAGATTTTTTGGCTAGAAGTAGGGATTGCGACTCTATTTAAATGTATATATGTTAACGGAAATGTATGTAATGCGTCATTGTATACAATTCCTAGGAAATTTATATAATTCCTAAATTTGCTCGGAAATGTGTGAAATAAATTTTATAACACACATTTCCTAGTAAATCTATACATTTCCTAAATAGCTAACGGAAATGTATTACTTTAAAGATGTCCATTAGTATGCGGGGATTGTAACAAAACTAACCTAACCTTTTTTTTTTTTTTTTTTTTTTTTTTTTTTTTTTTTTTTTTTTTTTTTTTTTTTTTTTTTTTTGTTCTCGCTGGGGAAAATGTCAATTACGCATCCCTACCCGTCGGGGGACGGGCAGGGTATGTGGGACTCCCCGGGAGAGAGCCTCCCGGTATACCCACTAAAAACCCCAGCGCAACTCCGGCATCGCCATAGTGGCGGGGGAGTGGGAAACTAGCACAGCCTCAGCTACCTCTCCCCCGCCGGCGAAACCCGCCTAAGAAGGCGGGCCCTCATTTGCCCCTCTTAAAGAGGGGCCGTGGCTCCCGCGTGGTGAGCGGTGCAGGGCGGGCGCGGGCACCCCCGTGCCTCACGCCCGCCGCTCACCTCAGGGCGGGAGAAAGCGGGCGAAATTCCGCCTTCTCCTGCCCCTACGCCGCCTACGGAGCGCCGGAGCGAGGGGATCCTCCTCTCGCTCCCGCTCCGCGGCCTCCTTCTGCGACATCACGACCTCGCAGAAGGAGGCCATCGCCGCCCAGGCCCCCTCGCTCCCCACCATCGCTCTGACGACGGCGGGCAGCGAGAGGTCCCCTCCTACCGCCGCGACAAGATCGCGGCGCGGCACGGCCCACGACGGGCACACCGCGAGGGTGTGGTCCGCCGTGTCCTCCGCCGCGCCGCAACCGTGGCACGACGGCGTTTCCTCTCGTCCTATCCGGTGCAGGTACCTGCCGAAGCAGCCGTGACCGGAGAGCACCTGCACCAGACGGAAGGAGAGGAACCCGTGACGCCTGTCGAGCCAGTCCTTCAGGACCGGCCCGATGGCGTCGAGGGTGCGACGGCCGAACACCGCGGAGGCGAGGTCGCGCGTCCAATGTTGGACGATGGCATCCCTCGCCTCCCGGCGGACGGCCTCCCTCAGCTCCGGGGCCGGACGCTCGCCCAGCGCCCTGCGCCCCGCCGTCCACTCGTACACTCTGGCGAGCACCCAGGCCTCGAGCTCCCAAGGCGGGGTGCTCGCCAGAGCGCATGCCGAAGCGAAGCCTACCGTGCGGTAGGCCCGCGCTACCCGCTGGGCGATGGCCCTTTGGGGCGCCCGAAGATCGGTGACGTTCTCCCTCCTATGGAGGGAGTCCGCCCAAATGGGGGCCCCATAAAGGGCCATGCTCCGCAGTATGCCGGCGTATAACCGCCGGCAACGACTGCTCGGCCCTCCCATGTTCGGCATGAGCCATGAGAGGGCGTTCGCAGCCTTCAGCAGGCGCGTCGACAGCCCGCTGAAATGCGGGCCGAAGCGCAGCCTGCTGTCCACAATGAGGCCCAGATACTTCATCTGGGCCTCAACCCCGACCCTCACTCCCTCCACAAATATGTGGGCGTCGGGTGGGGGGCGCTGCCGGGGGCCGTGAAAGAACACGGCCTCCGTTTTGTGCAGCGCCACCCTCAAGCCCAGGCGGCGGATCCTCCCCGCCACTAAGGATCCGCCCGCCGATGCCAAACTGGCCGCCTCCCGGAAGGTGCTCCCGCGGGAAGTGAGGAGAGTGTCATCCGCGTAGCAGATGACACTCGTGCCTCGTAGGAGGGTTCCCCGCAGGAGCCAGTCATAACCGACGTTCCACAGAAGAGGCCCTAGAACAGACCCCTGTGGAACGCCGGTTTCCACGCCATACCGCCGGACCTGGCCAGCCCCGTCCACGAGGAGGACGGCACGGTCCGCCAAGTAGCTGGCCAGGAGGCCCCGCAAGTACAGGGGCACACCGTGGAACCGGAGCGCCTCCAGGATGGTGGAGTGGGGGATGGAGTTGAAGGCGTTGGCAATGTCGAATGACACAGCCAACACTCCATCCCCCACTCCTACCGCCTCTGTCACCTGGCCCTTTAGACGGGCCAGGGCGTCCACTGTCGAACGCCCAGCTCGAAAACCGAACTGGGCGTCCGACAGGTCCGGTCCCACGTCCTGCAGATGGCGCTTCAAGCGGGCGGCGATAATCCCCTCGAACATCTTACCGGCCTCGTCAAGCAAGACGATGGGCCGGTAAGCCGAGGGGGAGTCCGCCGGCCGCCCTTCCTTCCGGAGGAGGCACAGTTGGCCTTCCCGCCAAGGTTTCGGGAACCTCCTCGACGCGAAGCACGCGTCGAAGAGGTCCCGAAACCTTCCCTCCATCTCCGTGGCCGCGATGGCCACCACCCGAGCGGGAACGCCGTCCAGGCCCGGAGCCGTCTTTTTGGCGCGGAGACGAATAGTCGCCGCGCCAAATTCCTCCTCTGAAACCGGAGGAGGAGGAGCTTCCTCCTCCGGTAGAGCCGCTGCTCTTGGCGGGCCCATCGCTGGTGGGGTGAAGTGTGGATCCCTGCGCGGAAACAGGGACCGCACCACCCCATCCAGGAGCGCTGGTTCGAGGGTCTCGGCAACCGGGGGACCAATGCGACGCAGTTTGTTCCGCGCCGCCTTATATGGCCTCCCGAATGGGTCGTTGTCGAGACCCTCCAGCAGCTCAGCCCTCGCCGCGTCCTTGGCGGCGCCGATGGCCGACTTGAAGGCCGCCCTCGCCTCCACGTATCTGGCGTAGAGGCGGTCCTCGTCAGCCAGATCCCGTCGACGTCGCCGACGCGAGCGGGTGTAGGCCCGCCGTGCCGCCACGCAGGAGGCCCGCAGCTCCGCCAACTCCTCCGACCACCAGTACACGGCACGTCGGGGAGGTGGACGTCTCGACCGAGGCATGCTGGCGTTGCACACCTCGGCCAATGACCCCCTCAGTCGGGCCGCCGCCGCGTCCACGTCCAGGACGTCCACGCCGGGACCTGGCCAAAGCCAGTCCTGGACGAACGCGGCCTCCCGTGCCGCCTCCCGATCCAGGTAAAACTAACCTAACCTAACCTAACCTAATTGTTTCAACCGGAGTCTTAATAATAAATCTGTTTCTAAGTTTAACAACGTGTTTTATTAATTTTATTCATAGAAAGCATGGTTTTATACATTTCCTAATACGATATAGGAATTTTATACAATTTCTAGGAAATGTATACATTTCCCAGGATATGTGTGTATTAAATAATGTTTGGAACAATATTTTACACATTTCCTATATAGCTTCGGAATTGTATACATTTCCTAGTAATTGTATATAATTCCTAGGTTTCATACATTTCCGGTAACATATATACAAAATAATTTCACTTTGTTCATTCACAATAGTATTAAATAGATGAATATTATAAATGTCAGGTAGATAATGAGGGGCATAATGTGTTCTTTTATTTTTAACCGAATTCAAAAAGGAGGAGGTTACTCAATTCGACCGTATATATGCTTTTTTTATGTTGTTCGCGGATAACTTCGTCGTTTAGGAACCGATTTTGATAATTTGTTTTTTGTTGGAAAGAAGATTTATTTCCAAGGTGGTCCCATGAAGGACACCAGGATCTGATGATGGAATACCCGAGAAATCAAGGGGAACTTTCAGAAATAGTAGGGGCGACTAGTGCATTTGCCAACAATCTCACACCACGGGATGCCAGAGATCGAGCGAAATGGAGGCGCATTAGTAGGAAAGCGGACCCCGGGCTCCAACGCGAAAGCCGCGGGTGCGACCGGGATTATATGCTGAGATGATGATGATGATTTTAAAGCACTACAATTTTATGAAGGTCTGGAGTATATCTGATGATGGAGCCGGGAGACAGTCGAAGGAACTCTTCAACAATTCACAGCAGCTACCTTGTGCATGGGCTTGATTAATTTGTATTGATAAGAACTTTACACTTAGTTGGGTTGTGACGGTACTCCTCAACGGTTTACAGTAGCTACTTTGGGTTTGGATTTAATTCATTTATATTGATAAGAACTTTGCATCCATTGGGTTAAAATGGTCTGCAGTAAATAGACCATAGGCAGTTGAGGGAATTCTTCAAAATTGCGGATAAAGTAAACAAAATTAAGTCTATTCCTAACTATATTTGCGTCAGCTTCCATTCTGAGCGGATGCAACTGAATACATAATACTTTTCACAGCTAAAAAGTGTAAAATAAAAACTTAAAAAAAAACCACCGACTTCCAAAAACCACTACAAAGTGAAAAATAACTAATTTTGGAAGTCGGTGTCAAAAACGAATATACAAAAACCAAAGACACCGACTTTCGAAATTAGTTATTTTTCACTTTGTAGTGGTTTTTGGAAGTCGGTTATTTTTTTTTTTTTAAGTTTTTTTCTTGAATCTATCTTTTGTTTACTACCTTACTATACTTTTTTGTCTATTTAGGTAGGGTGATTGTCAATCTACACCATCCAGGGACGAACATCAATCACAAAAATATGCATTAATGTTCGTAGTAAAGATAAATAATACTACAACCCGACTGCAGCGGGTTCAGTTGTAATTTTCTAAGCTCACTGCGGCTTTTGAATAAAAACTTATGTTCTGTAAGTGCTGACAATGCGGCCTCTACCTACCGGCAGTCACCGAGGCGTCTCCGTGTTCTGATTCGCACAAATTTAACATCTATGGATATACCAATGAAAACTCAAGATATATTCAATCAAGTTTTGGTTTCACATTTGTGGGCGGCAACCTTAAACGCGTCAACAACAGTCGCCGATGCGTCATCAACGCTTTCTAGTGCCGCCGCTCTCGTGTGTACTAATCTGGGACAAAATAAGTGTTTTGGTTTCATTTTCCCTCGATATATAGACTGTAAAATAAGCGCACGATAGGTATATTGAAATCGTAATACGGAGAGAAACCGCGGGTAACCACCGCCAAATAATGAAAAGGTTGGACTAACAGGGGCTTCAGGCGCTGTACTCGAGTGCTGGAGTGGATGGAGGCCTCCACCAGATGTTCACTTAGGGCTATAGACTTACCGATAAGCTCACCGGCCGGTGGCGGTTTGGATATCAGTTGCAGTTGCTCGTAAAGGTTACCGAGAGAAAGTAAATTTTCATATTCTGACGGGCGAATGGAAAAACTTCTTGAGTTTTGTTTGTTCTCCATTGACGATTGGATGCTCCGCCAGAAGGAAAAAAAAGCGGAAATATTATTTGAATATGCTTATTGATGTGTTTTAATATTGTTATGTGCATTAATAATAAAAGTCCCACAACTACAATAAATTCTCCCATATCTGTGAACATAGTAACTAAATCATTGTCATTCAACTTGAATAAACAAACCGTAAGTCGTTTATTTATACAATACATATTTAATTTTATACGAAACAAAAACCAACTGAACCACCTATCTATTTATCAAACCACATTGTGTAATTTAAATGTGGGATCGGATTAACCTGATCCGTTACTGTCATTATTTATGTACGAGAGAAGCAGCTGATGCCACTTATTTTCAAGCTTGAAGCTCAAGACTGATGTGGGTACAAAATTTGATATAACACTTCTTGGATTCTCCTTGCTATGCATTGATGCATTTTAAATTTAGCGACGCGAGTGTCGATGCCGATGGATGCAGCTGGTCTACACTTGCCGCCGACGTGTCAATGACTTCTGTTGACAACATGCCACTGGTTGATAATACCTACGCATTTAGCTCATACTGGTGCTATGGATTACTCTAGCAAAATTTCTTTAAACATATTCCTTATTAGCCCATTCTCTTTTAACATATTTTAGAGCTAAAAATTCGAAAACGTAAGCTATCTACAAATCTGCACTGGGCTCGTATGGTAGATATCGGTCTCTCTGCCGAGTAAGTCCGCAGAGTAGAGGCTTGTACCCAGTGTGTAGCAGTGAGAACATATTAAGCTGATTATGTATTATACTTTAAAGTAGTAATAATAATAAGAAAATAATCAATCAACCAATTATTATGCTTCTCATAGACAGCTTGAATTTATAGTGTATTTGTGTAAAAGATTTAACTAGCCTTAATATCGACTCTTTGGTTGCAATTACAATGAAATGTCTTTTATCAAGTTACAATCAATTTTCTTTTTCAATTATTTTTTAACTCATAAAACACAGGTAGCTATTTTATCTAGAAACTCCTAAGTCCAATTTCTTTCTTCTTTTCTAAAAGCCAATTAGCTTACATTTTACTTGCCAGCACTCCTACAAGAAAAGTGGTCTCTTGGCACCAATCAGGGTGCGCATTGAAAACATATTATCGAAATAAATTCTGCATTCTGTCAGACAGTATTTTATATCTGATAAGTTTTTTACTTCTGTGCATTAGTAGCTGCGGTCGTCGGTTGGTGGAATGACACAACTTTTAACTTCTGTACATTAATGTCGAGACTAGCACTTAGCTACTTGCGCACTAAGGAGTGAAGAAATACCTCGCTAGGTAAACATTTGCTGGGTGGCTAAGGCTGTAGTTAAAATGAGCAATTAGTGCTTCAATACTATTTAAAATTATAATTATTAAAGATTTATACAAAACTCTTTAACAAAAAATAAGAACCGACTATTAAAAAAACCACTACACAGTGAGAAACAACAACAACATTTAATTTCGGAAGTCGATGTCAAAATCGAATGTACAAATAAATCATAGACGCCGACCAGCGTGGTTGCAAGCCAGCTAAAATCTAATCTCTAGATTATGGTCAAGTTATCGTGCTACAGACGATGTTGCTGAACGGCATCCAGGCAGAAATCACATCACCACTTACAAGCAGGACCGTTTTCTTCAAAATAGCGCTAGGAGATAACCCTTTGGCTATGCAAATGGTTCGAAGGCTATCTAACCACCAATGTTTGTCCACCATGTAGTGTTTTAATAACATTGAAACCTTGATTATACAAAAGTTATTTATTTAATCAGAGTTTACAATTTATAATTAATATAAGACCGTGTTGTACAATGGCTGACATATTGAACAGTAAAAACTTCATTTCCTGATAAATTGTTATAAATTTCCTCCGCTGATGGTATTGGATATCTTTCCCTTTTTATACATTTCTTGAGTTCTATTGGATCTAAACATAACCTTAAAGTGCCATTTGGTTTTTCCACAATTACTAAATCATTTAACCATTCTGTTGGCCCATCTCCTCTTTCAAACATTGGTGGTTAAGAAGAAGATTACATAAAGCTGGTCTTCATTCTCGCAGACTTCAGGTTTCAGTTTTGCGGCGGGGCAATCGCGGGCGAAAACTATTGTAGGCTCGAGAACATTTCGCATGGAGTCATGAGCAATGGTCCATGGTGCTTTTTTCTGATAGTCGCGTTTTAGATTTCATTCGGATTCACGAAGATTAATAGTTGGGAGAGTTCTTGGTAGACAAAGCTGACTTTAGCGTCCACAAAAAGTCCATTCATATTAAGGCGGAACTACCATGATATGGGCTGATAGTCGTATGGGTCTGCGGTGAGCATAAATAACCGATGCCGAACTCTCAGAAATACTCATTACTAAATTTAATTAAACGCCATTTTTGTTATTTTTGAACAAAGTAAAATTACACCCAAAATAAAAAAAAAAATCTTCGATGCATTTTTTTTATAATATTTTAAGCATAAACCATTTTGTAATTTTGCATTTTGGTAAAAAAGAAATATCCCTAGGCATTATTTATGTGTGTATTTTTGACGAACCAATAATTCATATTGTTATAAACGTCCTTCTAGTGCTTTCTCTCCGAATTTCTCTAAAATCTGCTAGGTATCCAAATATTATTTGTTAGTCGCCTTTTCTCATCCATTGGTTTATATTTTTTATATTATAAATTATAATTTTATTCAATTAACTTTTTCATCCTAAGATCTTCCCTAAGATGTAATTTTTCTATGTCTAATTTTCCAGTTGGTGCCTGAGGATGGACGACCTAAATGGAATTTAATTTATATTTCAAATGACCTTCATTCAATGTAAAGAAATATCAACTTTAATTTAATGGTATTTAAGTTAGTTTCAGAGTGACGAATACTTTATTAATTTTAACCAGACGGATTTTGCGTCTGGCATCAGAAAATTTGTATATAACATTATTTTTTATTTATGCGAAACCTGAAATACGTGTCCAGTATTTTTAAGTAAAGAATCTATGTACAAAAGTTAAAAAAGACATCATGAAAAACCACAAAGTTATGAGCTTGTTGTCCTACTTGGTTGTGCCAACAAAAATATGGTCCACGCTCCGTTCAGGCGGGCGAGCCCTGTGCATTGACGTGCGGCGTCAGCTGAGCGCGGGCGTGCGGCCGCGTAAGTTGCGTAGCGCGCTCAGTAACCACACTGCAACAACTTCTAAATGTATTTGTGAAAAAATATAACATAGTGTAAAAATGATTGGAATCAATTCAGATGCTTATTTTTTTTTTAATTATTATAAACTAACTCTTGACCGCAATCCCGCCTGATGGTAAGCAGTGACGCAATCGTTGATGGTAAAGCGCACTAGGTTTATTAAGAGCCTATTCACTCTAGCCTTGAAGACATTCAAATTGTAGTCCGAAGGAAAAATTTGCCGCTGGCAAATTATTCCAGTCCCTCGATGTGCGCGGTGTAAAGAAGGAGGCGAAACGCTTCGTCCGGATCGTAATGGTGTCAACAACGTAAGGGTGGAAACTCGCCGTACGGCGGATCGTCCGATGGTGCAACGGAGTTGGGGGAATCAAATCATGCAATTCCCTCGCACACTCACCAAAATTAATTTATTTTGAACAAACTGAATTCAGGTTATAATAAACAAAAATGACGTTGTTAATGCTAGTGATCGGTAAACTCAGGGTCAGATCTAGTCCGATGTAACACATTTATTGATCGGATCAATCAAATCAAAGCATTTATTTCTAATAAACCAGGCACTTTTCAATTGTCAGAAGGTCGGTCAGTCAGTAAGATGAAGCTAGTCGCCCATTCCAAAGAGTAGGTACCTATGGAGAAGAATGGGCAGTGGGCGTTGCCAAAAAGCTGAAGAAAAACGGAACGCAGCCATAGTGGAAGACCTTCGTCTTTCCACCAACCGCCACTCAACGTGGCGCTATTCATTTTGCTTCGAACTTTCAAGCTAGCGGGTCATGGACACAATCTTTTAACTGTCACAAAATTTAATTAGTTATGAGTATTTAAAGTAAGCGCCTGGGGGAAGTTAGCCTAAAAATTCAAAATGATCAAAGTGGCGGAGTCTGTCAGTGAACTGTGTCGACGTGCGCATCCTGGTGATCTGGTTTGGTGGTCTACGAACTCCGCATCTGAAGAGGAGGTAAGTAGTTTCAGCCTTTAGCACCTTAATCAGGGAGAAATACTCGGGCATCATTTCGCCACAATAGATGTAGCTACAGGTGCGCAATCAAAGTTGTTAAGCATGATGATAGTGAACTGTCCAAAGTCCGAAATCTAAGAAGGTCACGCTTCACTTGTGTTTTGCTCCAATAAAGCCTCTGTTGCCCCCAAGATCCTCAGTAATATAACTGCAATCGTTGGTGACAACGTTTTCCCTGTAGTCTACAGATGGCGCTACAAGTTTAATGTTGCCAACATATTATATAACAAGCGATTCGTCGTGATCCGGCAAGATGTCTGGTGAAACCGTACGGACGGGTCTGAGCAGTTGTGTTGCGATGTGTGGCCGGGTACGATGCACCAAATGTTGTAGTGTCGGGAGTTTGGTCATGAAAGGTCTCCAGATCAAACCCGTTCTGGGTTTAACATTGCATCACCTCGCTCAACTGCCGTCTTCCTTCCTATACACTCAGTTTTTTGAGTGAATGGACTTATAAAACTAGCGCGCTTTACCATCAACGATTACATCACTGCTGACCATCAGGCGGGATTGCGATCAAGCACTAGCTTATAATTATTTAACAAAAAAAAAAATGTGTTAAGTTAATAATTATATGATATTCATAACTATTTAAAGGAAACGGATAGCGTAGTGCGGAGTGACTATCGCACTGCATGTTACGGGTTATATTTTCTCACGAAACAAATTTTGTATTGTATTCAGGTAGTTGGTCCAGGTCTGCCTGTTTGTGTATGTGAGGTTAAGTGTTTCTAAATGCACCCACGGTACAGGAGTATTTCCTTTGTATAAGTAAACTTACTAGTCCAAATCCAGTATTATTAGATCTACTCGTCTCTGTAAGTGCTTGGCTTAGTTTAGCGAGAATACATAGTGATGTGATTTGGCTGCACTAACATAAGCTACCGCAGACCCAAACTGAAAGCAGACCAACTCAGAACTAAGTTAACTAGGTAAGTAGAAGCTAATATGGAGCGCTCAAGTTTTATTCAGCAAGTGTGTTAAATACAATAGTCTGTTCATGTACTACTTACTAATTGCTAGGAAAACGAATTAGTTATTAAATTAACACACACAAGTTGCTATGTATAAGAATATGAAAGATCGCTGTTAGCGATAAGACCGCCCATTGTGTCACCCTTTGTAAAATCTTTTTATTCATGTTCTGTAATCTATATTGGTGTACATAATAAAGAGTATTCTATTCTATGTTGTTGTGTGGCAGCCTCCGTGGCGTAGCGGTAGCGAACGCGGCCGCTGCGCAAGGTGCGATCCCCGCGCAGTGCAAATATTTGTATGCATGAATATGAATATTTGCACTGGTCTGGTCATGCCTCGGAAAGCACGTTAAGCCGTTGGTCCCGGTTGCCATACGAACATCTAGTGGCAGTCGTTACGGGTTATTGAAGCCCTCGAAAGTCCAAAAATTGGTCTAGCTGCAATGCTTCGATATCGCCAAAATCAGCAGTTAGACTGGCAAAGCGAACCCCAGACTCCAGAGCTGGAAAAAGGCTTCGGATGCGACTGGGATTAACGCTGAGATGATTATGATGATGATTCATTTTATGTTCATGTTATTATATTTTTTTCATCACCATTTCAGCAACTCTCAAAGAATTACTTTTTCGTTTTCATATCTACCGGCAAAACCTTTATCTGATCATAGGTGCTTGTCTTCGTCACCATGATTTAGTCAAAACCGATGCTCTGAGAACAGCGGTGGCCTAGTTGTAGCAACTAACGAGTGTAGGTTGTAGGTTCAAACCTCATCAGGCGCTTTGCTTTGTGTAAATTATCTCTTCACCACTGTTCTCAAAACGGTAATGGAAAAAATAGTGAAGAAACCGGCGTGTCCTAGAGCCAAAAACTTCGAAGAATTGTGACATCTACCAATTCGCGTGTTAGATTACGGCTCACTAGTTCTTATTGAGAAGAGGCCTGTGTCCCAATAGTGGGAATATTATAGGCTGATTATGTAATGATGCTCCATAGAAATACTCTCGCCTATGTGCGTATCTGTTCTTCTCTTTTAAAACATTTTAGTCAGAGCGGTCGTGGTTTTCATCAAATCAAATCAAATCAAATCAAATAGTTTATTTGTGATACACAGGTACATAAATAATAGGTCTTACAAATAGAAAGTGAGTTCCTGCTGTGATCTGCCTCACAGGCACACAAATTCATTAAACAATTACTTAAAATATACAGAAAAAAAAAATTAACCAAAAAAAATAAATAAAAAGAAACAAAAAATACTATTAACACTAAATGTCACAATATGCACTAAATGTCAACCCGCATTGAGCAAGCGTGATGATTACGCTCAATTCCTCTCCGCACGAGAGGAGACCTGTGCCCAGCAGTGAGACGGTAAAAAGTTGATGACGATGCACTCAATCAAACATCAACAATACAGTCAAGTCATTTCAAGTCTAAGAATTCCTTTACTGAATAAAATGCATGTTCATTAAGAAATTTAAACAATCTATTTTTGAATTTAAAGATATTATTCATGTTGTTTCTTTCCATTATTTGGGTTCAGACGGCAATTGCCTGACAATTTCTCGTCACCTACTCCAATTTCTGCTATTTTATTGCATTCTTACATGATGTTTATCGACTAACAGAAGATCAATTCTTTTACATATTATATTAGGTCCTTACATATGAAATTGGCGTTGTGTACGGGAGGAATAAAAGTCGTTTATTTTTTTTTAATATAATATATGTCGCAGACAGCGACCGCAGAGCGGTAGGGTCGACAGCATCTTGGTGTGGTGGTACAGGTTCCATTTCGTAGGTGAGTTCTGAATTGAAGCACGACGTGTAGATATACCCTCCAATACTCAATACTCAATACTTTTTTTTTCAATTAATCTTCATCTTAATCTTCATAATAACAATTTGAATAGGCAAACCGAAAGTTTCGGTTCGGAGAAGCGCCTTGGCCTGCGTCTCGATGCAAAGTGACCGTTCGACGAACCCCACTTTCCAAAGCGACTCTGTCCATGTGACGCCATCACAAAATAACGTCACAAGCGTTCGCCCCTCTACTACGTAAATCAAATCAGCAACTTCTATTAAAATTAATCGACGATCTCCGACATATATATATATTTAATCAAAGTATGTTCGATTGCTATCTATGCACTTCTGCCATCTCATAGGTAGTTTGTTTATGCCTTTTGCAAAAAAGACATTAGGACGGGAATCAATAAAATCTTTGAAGGTTTGGACTGCCTCATCGGCGTTGAATTTTTTCCCCTGCAAAAAGTTATCCAAATTTCTAAAAAAATGGTAGTCTGTTAGCGCAAAGTCTGGGGAGTACGGCGGATGTCTTAAACATTCCAATTGAAGCTCCTCTAATTTGATAGCAGTCTGTTGTGCAGTGTGTGGTCTCACGTTGTCCTGAAGCAGCAGTGGCCTTGTGCGATTGACCAGTCTCAGTTATTTAGCTGCTTGTTTATCCATCATTATGTGGAGCTGCTCACAATAGAGATCTGCAGTAATCGTCTGGTCAGATTTAAGGAAGCTGTAGTGCACCACACCGACAGTAGTCCACCAAACGCTGACCAATAACTTTCTTCTAGTCAATTTTCTCTTGGGGCAGAATTTGGATGGTTCACTGGGGTTCAGCCATTGCGATGTGTCATGTGCGCTTCCTATTGTTGTAGAGTATCCACTTTTCATCAAGGTAATGATTCAATTTAAAATCCCTTCATTATTGTGCCGATTCAGTAATGTAACGCTGCAGTCGACGCGCGTTTGTCGGTTTGCTTCACGGAATTCATGAGGTACCCACCTTTCGAGCTTTAATATGTTCCTCGGTGGTAGGCCATAACATCAGCCGCCGGCAGAAGTTACCACCCACCAGACAAAGCCTTGCCGCCAAGCGATTTGTCGTGTTCCGGCATGATGTCTGGTGAAGCCGTTCGGAGGACGGGTCTGAGCAGTTGTGTTGCGATGTGTGCCGGGTACGATGCGCCTAATGTTGTTGTGTTGGGAGTTTGGTCGTGGAGGGTCTTCAGATCAATCTCCCTTTGGCGCAGCATCGTTGGTCGTGTTGTTGGGTTTAACATTGCATCACCTCGCTCAACTGCCGTCTTCCTTCCTATTCCCTCAGTTTTTCTGAGTAAATAGGCTCTTAATAAACTAGCGCGCTTTACCATCAACGATCGCATCACTGCTTATCATCAGGCGGGAATGCGGTCAAGTGCTAGTTTATAATTATTAAAAAAAAAAATGGTTGCCTGTAACGTCGGTTTTACGGGCGAAGATTTTACGTGACAACGTCTTTTTCTCGGTAGAATATTTATTGATATGAATATAATTAAATTGCACAATAGGAACAAGGAATTGAATGAAAATAAGAATTGCACAAATTTTAACTATAGAAATATATTTTGTTTACTAAAACATCGGTGACTCATCGTAACGTTACCGAGCGTTACACTTTTTCATAAGTGACTCCCAGCCGCAACCTAATTTAAGACGTTGTCACGTCAAAAAAAAAAAAAAAAATTGTTTCAAGTGGATTAAAACAGTTTTATCAATAACACCGCAGCCTGCAGCTAACTCGGACGTAGTTTGCGATGGATCCTTTTCCACATTAGTCTTCAATTCTTCATTGTCGCCTTTGGTCTCTGGCCGTCCACGGGGATTGTTCTGTAGGTTGAAATTTCTATAACGAAAACGTTTGAACCAAGAACGCACTATGCTTTCTCTAGCGACACCACTGTCAAACGCATCATTAATCCTTCGAGCCATTCCTGCAGCACTTGTACCACGGCGGAACTCATATTCGTAAATAACGCGAAATTTTCCATTTTGTAAACTCAATGATGCAGAGAAAAACCAAAAGAAGAAATACGGTTTTAGAGACACAAATTGATGAGTAAATAACTGTATAAATTTTAATTTGGAATCTAAACCAAACAGGAGATATTTGATACACAATTATCGACAAAATAATTTCAAAAACTTGTCAAAATTATAGGGAAACTAGAAATATTTTTGACAGTTTGAGATTTAGATCAGCCTGAACGTTCAGCTGTAAAAATATCTATAACAGTAGCAACCGATGGGTATAATATTGCGCAGGTTTTAGTAGTAGTTATCCATCATCTTGGCAGCCTTTTCTTAACTTTTTAGGGGCTAGAGTTCAGTCTAACCGTAGGCAGTTAAATACTATTATTTTACAAAGAGCTACTTCCTGTTTGACATCCACAACCCAGTTGCGGGTACTAATAGAATAATTAGATACTAAGGTAGATTGTCGTAATTAATTTGCTACCTGTGTGTTGTAGATCTATATACATTATTGGGGTGCCTTTATCAAACACAATAATTATAATTAATTCTGTACATAATGTCAACATACTTGCTAAGACAAACTTCTCTTGAATAAGCAGGGTAATTGCGTAGCACACTATAAGTATCAGTGGATTTCCTTTTGATAGTTCAACAACTTTCGTTGTTTTATTTATGTTGTTGAGTAGACACGTTTTCGAACATGTGAAGCAATAAAATAGCAATGTGCTTCAAAATTATTCCAACTAATAGAAGTATTGTGTTACGCAATTAAGGTGCAGCTATCTGGTATTTTCTCAGCTTCCCATAAGATGAAAGTTATATCAAAAAGAAACAATGGTACCTACCATAGTATAAGACTATCTCCGTTTCACCATCGGACGACCCGTCGTACGGCGAGTTTTCACCCTTACGTTGTTAACACCATTACGATCCGGACGAAGCGTTTCGCCTCCTCCTTTATACCGCGTACATCAAGGGACTGGAACAGTTTGCCAGCGGCGGTATTTCCGTCGGACTACAATTTGAGTGTCTTCAAGGCTAGAGTGAATAGGCTCTTAATAAACTAGTGCTCTTTACCATCAACGACTGCGTCACTGCTTACCATCAGGCGGGATTGCGGTCAAGCGCTAGTTTATAATTTTATAAAAAAAAAAGTAAAACTATTATCATTGGAAAACTAAATAGGTATTCCTAGAAGTTCCTCCGCATCACTAGTGATATGGAATGAGATCATTTTTAATCCAAATGCATTTGCCACGCTGATACGGCCACGTCTTACGTGCGGACATTGTTACGTGGCTAACAATCTGACATGGCGCCTCCGCCGGGCCAAAATGGAGGAGAATGTGCAAGAAAGCGGACCCCGGGCTCAAACGCGAAAGCAACCGAGATAAAGCTAAGATTTGTGATTTGATTAAGGCATTTGCCACAATGTTTGGCAATACTTAGCTTCTGACCAAGGTAAAAGCCAGCCTTTGGGTCACGAGAAGATTCAACTAAAAGTACTTGGTTCGTTTATTAAAAAAAAGGAGTCCAGCAGCGAACGGCACCTTTGAAGCTTCCATGGAATACAGCTGTTCTAGTTGACCTTAGAAGGTCGGAAAATCTATTTGTGTTGTCTTCCGTGGTGAATTAGTTACCATAATATCAGCTAGTGGTGGATACATTGGTTTCAAAATGCATCTTTTAGTGCGCTAACCCATTTTGTTATTCTGGATGGGAAATCATCAAATAACCTCTCCCACTCTTGGCGGGGCGGAAGGGCGTGTCAGACTTTTACTACCTAAAACTCACCCGTGTTTCTACACTTGCCTGTGCGCCAGGGCCACGGTATCTTTTTTAACCAACCCGCAACCCTTACTCAGGAGACATCGGTCTTCTTGGACCCCGTCACGATGTGCTGACATGTATTTGAGGCGCGCGTGAAGTACAACGCGCCGCCGAGCCAGGTCTGGTCCTTACTAGACGGCGAGCTGCGCACTCCTTGCTGCCCGCGCCTACGGTAGCCGGGAGTTCGATATTGTCTCCCGACTAGGGCGTCTCCTGCGGCGGCTTGATGCGTGAGGACGCTGAGATTCCCCAGTATAGCGTTTTATAGCATCAAGTATTTGGACAGCGTGAACCTAAATATGTGGATTTTTTAAGATATAGCTTACAAAAAATAACTCGTTCCAAACAGCAGGGCAGCGTGCATCTTGTAATAGATTAGAAATAGTGAGTTACTTGATAAGGGTGCCATACATATACAGCACCCTTAACGCGTAACTCACTATTTCTAATACAAACCATAGTTTGCGATCACTTAAATGCGGTTCTAAGTAAATTTCAGTTGGTGATTATGTACCTACATACATATATTGTGTATTAATTCAATATACAGGGACCAAAAATTAGTAAAATTCTGCAGACGTAATGGCTATCAATATCGAAACACGATTAAAAAATGTACGATGCATTTTTGAAGGATTAACGAACGTTTCTTGTGCTAAGTAAATAGTAAGTAAGAGATGGGCAAATCCGTTTTATGTTATTTAATCGTGTTGGGAAATTTTATACAAATAAAAAACTGATTTTAACCTATATTCTACATGATGGGTTTGTTTCCTCTTAATCCATCAAGCCGACTGTTGTGCGTAGGCTATAACGGCCGTCGGTGGTTATTCTAGCCAGCACACCTCCCTGCAGGAGAAATGAAGTCTCCTGACCTGTTGAAAACATTTGTGTCTGGGTGTCCCGAGGGTTTCTGAACTAAACTAGGTGACACCAGTGCATTCTAAGAGAACATGAGAAACGAGGCTCCGTGCTAGCCCTACACAGGGTTCTGGGCGTTTGAAACTAATATTCCAAGTGTGTATAACTAGTATTTGCTGTCACAAAACAATAGCCATCTATTATATAATAACATATACGGTAGTAGGGTACTACTACCGTATATGTGATTATACAAAAACAATGGAAAATACAGACGTGATGGGCACATCATTAAGCGTGGATTTTACACGAGTTGTTGAGGATTAAAATAAAAAAAACAAGGACTTTTCCAACATCAACCTTTAATGAAATAATAAAGTATTAATTAATAAATTACTTTACAAAGAACTATTTACAATTAATAAACTAGTGTGTAACTTAAGTATAGAAAATTTAATATACAAGTAAAATGACTCTCTATTATAAAGTTTGAACTTACATATTTAAAATATTGAATTCATTAAAAATATTATTTATTCTGTGCTAATTTTACCACGATACAGAAAGACAAATATTTTAAGTTTTATAAGGGTTGGAACAAGGGTTTATGGAAATTTAAAATATAATTTTTGACGGTCAAGTAGCAATGGCTCAAATATTTTGAGTAAACGTCCGTTATATAGTTGAATGTCTATAAAGGGATAAATCAGGGTTATCGTAATGAATTACCAGTTATAATCAATGTGAAAAAATTATTTAGCGTAAATTATTATTTAATTTTTTTTTTGATCGTATCACAAATTGTTTAGGACAAAATATGGTAATCTATATCTTTATTATTTGTAACTAGTACCTCAATAGATACGTTCAGGTATAACAACCCACAAAAGAAATAATATTTAGTCTAACATGCAACTATATTAATATAAAAATGCGTAGATATCTATAAACTCTCACTGGTCCGCTTGTTGGATAACGGTACAGCTTCTCTCACAGAGAAAGAGGTTTGTGTCCAGTCTACGTGGAAAATTATGTGTGCGTGTGCGTTAATACGAATAAAGATACCACATAATAAACACCCGCACACGCAATCACACTTCCAACTTTACCATGGGCCCCGATGGGTATTGTCAGAACCTTGATTAAATTCAAGTTCAGTCTGATTTTTTCTTATATTTCATTAAGAAAAGAACTGTGGATAAATGTTTATTTAGACCTCTCAAATTAGTCAGCGATTGACTTAAAGTATTTTTGATTGCCAAGTTTTTAATCACGTCTAAATTGTTTGTGGAATATCTCAATTTGACAGGCTAAACTTATATTTTTGTCTTGTGTTCTTTTCTTAATAAATTGAAAAGAAAAATATGATGATAATTGCTTCTTAGCCCAAATATTATTTCTTTTGTGATAAGAATACTGTACATAAGGTTACAGTTACGATATTTGAGGTCTACAGATTCCTTTTCTGGTGCTCTTTATGGCGCGTGAAACTTTATTTGTTCAAAATGTATCGCCGTGTTTCTTTAAAGCAGTTATTTTTCACTTACTCGATAGAATACGTATCCGATTGGCTACCTTCCAGAGAAATGTTAGTGTTTCAATGAATAGTATTTAACAGTGTCTTATTTTAAACTTTTGTGAGATTTATTTGAACGCTTCTCTTGGTAACTTGTCATGTTATGTGTGGGATAGTTTATATTGTAATAATTATGAGTTTAGAGTTAATTACTTCTTTTCTCTTATTTTTTTTTTATGTATTTAGTAAGCATTAACACAACATTTAAGTGCGTTATGACTTTTTAAATGAGGAACAGTGACTCCTAAGTTTCAGGTAAAAATCTAGTTTGGAATTCGGGAATTTTACTGGACTACAACCTCTGTAATTTGTAAGTGTTTTGTTTA
Organism: Sesamia inferens; assembly: GCA_037179545.1. Lineage (NCBI taxonomy): Eukaryota > Metazoa > Arthropoda > Insecta > Lepidoptera > Noctuidae > Sesamia > Sesamia inferens. Next base: position 6,156,967 of record CM073929.1, on the reverse strand, counting down.
TGTACCTATTATGTATGTTCTCACTTTCTTAAATAAGGAATTTTTTTTATTACTCAGGCTAGGTGGAGCGACGCTGTAGGAGGCGACCTGACACTGCCGCCAGTAGTGCGGAGGATGGTCGGTAGCGCAGAGTCGTGGGACGCGGTGGTGTCCTTTTACGAGGATATGATATCGCAAAAGGAAGCTACGGAACGAGAGAGGAAGATCTCAACTCCCTTCCCGGGCCGCAGAAGACGCACCGGGCGCCGAGGAAGGACGGATAACGCCGTCTTCCGCCCCCCATGAATGGGTCCAGGAGCGAGGGACATGGGGAAGTCCCCGCCCCCTATCGATGGACCCCGAGGCGGAGGCGCGCGCGAGTGTCGGCGCACGCCTCTGAGGCGATGCACGGGGTAGTTTAACACCCCACTACCTCGTGCAGGAGACAAGGCCTGGACAGACCGGACCAGCACGGGAGTGTGGGGCCGTGGAAGAATTTAGACCACGGCCCCACGCGCGCTTGTGATTGAAGAGACACCGGGGTGGTTTTAGTCAGTAAAAGTCTGACAGACCCCGTCGCCCACCCCAGGGCAGCGGACATCCTATGAGGATTTCCACCCCGGAAAAAAAAAGGTGGAGCGACGCTCTTCACAGGATGGCTGGATAAGAGTTGCCAAAAATCGAGTTGAATGGCACGAAATATTACAGGCCTATGTCCAGCAGTGGACTGCTACAGATTGTTGATGTTGGTGTTTATTATTATTGAACTTGCTATACAATAATCAGACCTTGCTATAATACATGAACAACCTGTTTATACATTACATCATACTGTTTACGGTTCAAAGAGTTTCTACATGTTTTTCTTGGCGTTTACTAAAACATTCATCTGTATGTTATACATAACTTGCTTCTCACGATTTTTTTATAATATCTGAAATCTCTAAATGATAGGGAATGCCACATCAGAAAGTTGCGTAAGTTAGAGGACAACATGGTCACACAAATGGACACGAAACAAGCGACTTTAACTTATTATCCGACGAGTCTCTTGTAAAAAAGTAACACAGATAAAATATAGACATAATAATAATAGATTATATGTACACTAAACAAATTACAGAACTTAAATATGAAGAGTTTACAAAGGGTGTCACATTCAGCGGTTAAATCGCTAAGAGCGATTTTTTATAACCTTTGGATAGAATGCAATGGGGTAACTGAAAATAATAATTTTTATTGGTATTAAAAACGTGTTACATTTTAACTTTGCTGTGCTTGGTACCTGTGTTACAGGAGTCAGTGTCTTTAATTAACATTCCAATGATGCTACTAGTCCTACAGGGATTCTATTGACCTGTTTGCTCATAAGGGCGTGATTGCTTACCTTGAGCAAAATGGACAACGCAATAAGCCTTAGTGCCCGTGATGCATAACAAGGATAAATCTGTATTATGTGAACATAATGTTATTCAGAGTGACAACATTTAAATAAATACGAACAGCAAAGTAAAATTCAAATAACGTTAGGAGACTTATTTATTTATTTATTTATTTATTTATTCTTTATTGTACACCAATCAAATATCGAACAAAATACATGGAACAAAAACATACAATCATTATCATATCAGCGTTATTCCCAATCGTGTCCGAAGCTTTTACAGCTTTGGAGTCTGGGGCCCGCTTTACCAGTCTAACTGCTCATTTGGCTAAACTTCGATATTTTACATGCTTTTTATTGGCTTCACTTGTATGTTTACTTGTCCGTCTCTAACTCATTTTTTTTCAAACTTACCTTACATTAATTTGTACAGGCAAAGTATTTTTAGTTTAGATTTAGATTTAATACTAGTAAAATGAGAAAAAAGCGTGAGACGCTTAATATACAAAAAATATGGCATAAAGCGCCTCACGCTTTTTTCTCATTTTACTAGTATTAAATCTAAATCTAAAACAAAATCTAAAGTAAAAATACTTTCCCGAAAGCGACATCGAAGCATTGCAGCTAGACCAATTAATAGACTTTTGAGGGCTCCAACAACCCGTAACGACTGTCATTAGATGTTCATGTGGCAACCAGGACCAACAGCTTAACGTGCATTCCAAGGCATGACCAGACCAGTGCAAATATTCATATTCATCCATACAAATATTTGCACTGCGCGGGGATTGGAACCGCGCCTCCTTGCGCAGCGGCCGCGTTTGCTACCGCTACGCTACGGAGGCTGACATTTAATTTAAACTTAATTAAATGTCAATGTGTTGTTATATATGTAGGCGCTGCTTTGGTACCATTATAATTAATTACCTATTGGCATGTTGGCTAACGCAGTGATAGATTTGTTTGATAATGATTAAATATTAGCTTTTCGTATGAATAATTTGGCATAAGCTTAAATATTAATGACACAGGCATTATTTAGCGTTACAATTTCCATTGTGCAGCAAAAAAATACTCGGAGTGTTATTATTTTTATATAAACAGAGTAACATGCATGATTATATAATATAAACTAATAAATCGAAATCATTAAAATTTTACTTCACATAAACCAATTATACAGTATGTTAAGAAACCCCTGTTCGACCCGTGAAGGTTGTTAGGTTGTTAGGTATCGATAACTGATTCTACTAATGGATACAAAAACGGGCTAAACTTTAAAAAAATCCCCCTAAAAAAATTAATATTATTTCGCAAAAAGAGGTAACTTAATAAATGTACGTTAACCACCCTTCCGCGGGCGGCGGGCGGCAGGGCATCCGGCATGTGGTCGCATCGCTATTCGCTCATAACAATACCGGTGTTGTCACTTTTTTAAAAATTACCAAATTTCGGAGAAGTTGGAATTAATTCGCGGGAAAAAAAGATTATTTCAAAATTCATTTGTATTGGTACTGTGATGATTACGTTAAATTTTATATTATATTTGGGCATGTATTTACCTAACCTTTATTATCCTTATGGGTCGGACAGGGTTTTCTTAACATACTGTAAATACATATATGAGAACAGAGAGTAGTGGTAGCCTAGTGGTATCGGCCGCGACTTATAAGTTGTAGGTCGTAGGTTCGAACCCCGTCAGGCATTTTACTTTGTGTAAATTATTTCATTACCACAGCTCTCAAAACGGTGAAGGAAAACATTGCGAGGAAACTGACATGTCCTAGAGCCAAAAACTCCCTCTTATCGAGAAGAGGCCTATGTCCGGACAGTGGGACAATATAGGCTGATTATGCATGTCAACTAACATGTGCACTTATTATACGTCAGAATCATGTTTTCAAATGGTCATTCCCAGAGGATAGGAGCGAGCAAGAAGCAACCAAAAACTCCACGGTCTCACAACTACATATAATCATCATCATCATCATCTCAGCGTTAATCCCGAAGCTTTTTGAGCTTTGGAGTTTGGGGTTCGCTTTACCAGTCTAGCTGCTAATTTTGGCTAAAATTCGATATTTTCCGTGAAGCGACTGCCGTCTGACCTTCACAACCCGAAGGCGATATCGAAGCATTGCAGCTAGACCAATTGTTGGACTTTTGAGCTGGCATTAGATGTTCGTATGGCATTCGGGACCAACGGCTTAAGGTGCTTCCGAGGCACTACCAGACCAGTGCAAATATTCATATTCATTACAGCTAAATATAATAATAATTCTTATATTATGTTTACAAAACCCATTTACACCAGTTTCAATTTTTTAATATCCATATTCATTTCAATATATACAAAATAAAAGTCTTACTATGAACTAAAGTAAACCCCATCAAAATGACTAGACATACGTGATAAAATTAGCAAACAGAATACTTAATTTACCTCAAAAAATTCTGATTGAAACATTACAATTCAGGGATGTTTGTGCTATTAACAGAATATTTTAACACCGCCTCACAGTTGTATGCAGTAGATTCCATGAAATGCTACATAAATGTTTACGGTTAAGTGCTAGCAAATATTTTATATTCAAACAAAAGAATGTTGAAAAGGGTAAATAAACTTGGTAATGGACGAGACTCTCTCTTATTGTTTTATTTAGTGCTTGTAGATATTTGGGAGTATGTGTGCTCTCAAAACGGTGAAAGAAAACATCGTGAAGAAACCGGAATCTTCTAGAAGCAAAAATTCGAAGACATGTGACATCTACCAATCCTCATTAAGCTCGCGTGGCAGGTTATGGTCCACTCCTTCTCACCAAAAGGAGGCCTATATTCTAGGAGTGGAACATTACAGGCTAATTATGTATATGTTAACGGAAATGTATGTAATGCGTCATTGTATACAATTCCTAGGAAATTTATATAATTCCTAAATTTGCTCGGAAATGTGTGAAATAAATTTTATAACACCTATTTCCTAGTAAATCTATACATTTCCTAAATAGCTAACGGAAATGTATTACTTTAAAGATGTCCATTAGTATGCGGGGATTATAATAAAACTAACCTAACCTAACCTAACCTAATTGTTTCAACCGGAGTCTTAATAATAAATCTGTTTCTAGGTTTAACAACGTGTTTTATTAATTTAATTCATAGAAAGCATGGTTTTATACATTTCCTAATACGATATAGGAATTTTATATAATTTCTAGGAAATGTATACATTTCCCAGGATATGTGTGTATTAAATAATGTTTCGAACAATATTTTACACATTTCCTATATAGCTTCGGAATTGTATACATTTCCTAGTAATTGTATATAATTCCTAGGTTTCATACATTTCCGGTAACATATATATAAATTTGCTTGTATCATGACTGACACTCAGATCCACGTCTTTTCTTTAATACTACGTCATGTCTTACGATACTGAATTCAGTGTTTTTGTCACACTATAGTTCATTGGCGTAAAAAGTATTATTTCTGATAACTTAAGATTTCTTAGATGCATCTCCAACGATCTTCAGACGACTTGAATTTATACTTATACTGTATGTGCTACTTATTTGTCAAAAATGTAGACAAATCTAAGAATATGGAAAATAAATTTAAATCCTTTACGATAAAGTTCAATTAACTAACCTTAAACAAAATTTAAACTTTTTGATACAGCTAGCCATTCTGAAATCAACTTAATCATCTGTTAAACAGTCCTGACAGTGGGTTAACATGAAATAATATCAATTTCAACATTGAATTTGGTAAGACTATATTTACTTATGTTGGGATTGAGCTACTGAAACGTAATATTACTTCCATCCATCCATTTAGATGTGTGACAATGGGTAGGTAACTAGACCGTGAAAGTTAAAGAAATCAATCTTCATATATGACGTGATATTATTATGGTTTATGCATGCGTCGCTCACTGCGCCAACAATAGAACTAGTGAAGTGTGATGATAATTTACTCTTTTAGTATTTCTTGTGTTCAATCAACAAAAAAGTTGCCAACTTAAGCATGAACACATTACTGATAAAGTTATATATAATAAAATAAAAATAAAAAAGAAAAGTTATATATAATCATTCTGTAATATAGCCCTAAGCATTAAATGTTTCCTACTTAGATACTGCTGGACAAAGACCTCCTCCAAGGCTTTCCACGATGACCGGTCTTGTTCTCTCCGTATCTATCGGCTTCCCGTGGCCTTCACCAGGTCATCGGTTCACATTGTTGGGATATAGCAAATTATAATACTTCAGTAGTCTCGTCCATTAACAGTAATAAATTGATTACATTTTATCATTAGGTTCAATGACATTGGCAAAAGACATTTTACATATTTTTTTATATATTAATACATTCAAATTCTCATTTTTCCTTATTAATATTTACTCGCATTATTTACAATCAATTTCTTTTAATATCTCAAATATTTACATAAAGTTCCCCAATATACTCGCAACAGTATAAATGAAATTCCATGATGAGAAAAATTCAAGTTTTCTTTTAGAAAAGTACCCTACCGATAAAATTTATTATTCCAAGACAAGGTCTATCATAATTATACTCGTACTTAAACTTTATATCACATTTTTTACATACAATTATATTATTAGTATTTACATTTTCATAAGGTTTTTGAATTTCATAACGTAAATTGTTTTTATATTACTATGCATATCTTGGTATCTGGTAGACAGCTATTATTTACATTGCTAATAAGCTTATTAAATCTATCATGAAACATAATAGGGGTTGGCAAAAAAGATGATTTAATCCTCAATGGGAGAACTAAGTAAACACATATCTAAGCCTCCGTTTTATATTTACCTTTGCGTGGTCCATATTAATATCATAAACGCTGACAGTAAAACGGCAAAGCTCGAATCAACTGAATTCGATTTTGAAGATTGGATTAAGTTCCTGTAATCTTTCGCCTCATTTTGTGATGGGTAAGTATAAGTTCTATCTGTCACACTTTTGATGTCGGGAGGGCAAGGCAGCGTTTCAACTGGGATCTGAAGTAATGTCCTCTCATTTTCGCCCTTAACAGCTTTTGGTTCATCAAGGTAAGCGTCGTCTGTTTCGTCTTGAAAAAAATCATCCGGATTATCCGAGTAATCTCGTATTTGACTTTTGTCATCGCTATCGTACAAATTGTTTGATCCGATAACGCTCCTTTCGAAGTAAGTAAAGTGTGAATTTAACGAAGGCTCCGAGTTGAATTTGCAAATGAAATTTTCGAGAGATGTTCGCACTTTGACGCTTTTCGCCTCGTGCCGAAGCTTATGCATCCATGCGAGATGACAGTCGCACGGGAATTCATTCCCTGTAACAATCGACGCGTTAATTAATTCCCTAATTGGAGTAATGATGACTACTGGAAGCACCGTCTGTTGAAACTAATTGATTTTTGTTCGATTGTTAGATTTTACTTTGACTATATGAGACTAATTTACTAATATCTCGAATTTAACAGTAAATTTTTTTCACAATTATCGAACACAGTATTTTTGATATTTGTTACTACCGAAAGAATATTTTAAATTACTTAATATAGATTTACGTACCTTCCAAGTAGATGTAGCTGTTTTGGTTCTTCAAGTTGTCGTATATTGGATGGAGGTTTTCAAATGTAAACCTTTTTAATTTATTATATCTTAAGTCTAAAGCGGACAGTCCTCTGACCCCTTCAAATAGGCTGCTAGCCAAAGTAACAAGTTTGTTATGGCTTAAACTCAACTTCCTTAATTGCGATAATCCATCGAACGTCCTCTGGGCCAAAATATAAATTTCATTATAATCTAATAACAATGTCTGGAGATTCCACAGCTCAGTAAATGTAAACGAATTTAGTTTAGACAGTTGGTTTCTTCTTAAATCTAACCGCTTTAGATTTGCAAGTCCATAAAAACACTCTTTCTTTAGTTCGCTTATATTATTTCTATCGAGTTCTAAGTCAATTAGGTTGACAAGGTGTTTGAACGCTCCATCGTGAATGACGGTAATATTATTACTAGTAAGATATAATTTCTGGAGTGCCGGTAGTTCGTAGAACACTTCAGTTTCCAGCTCAACTATTCTGTTCTCATCTAAAGTGAGTATAGTTAGATTTGGCAAGTTATAAAACGCATGTTTACCAAGATAAACGATCTGATTCTTAGTGAGTGTCATTTCTTGTACAGATGTTACGTTGACGAATGTGTAACTCTCTATCTTGTGGATTGAGCTGTATTTTATACTGAATTGTTTTACTTTTCTCAAGTATCGTAGTACTTTCGATGGTACAAAGTCCAGACCTCCATCTGCTCTTACATTGAAGGCTAGTGCTTCTATATTGGATTGTGAAGTAAAGCTTGTCCATAGTGGGTCTGTTCTTTCTATTCCTCCGTTGAAGACCCAGCATTCTGTTTTCACAGCTTCGTTGATCTCTTGACTGAATTCGCAGTAGCAGTGGACTTTGGAATCCCTGTCACTGATGTCACATATATTTATTGCTGCTGGTACGATTTTCTCTTTTTGTTTTCTTCTGTTGGCATCTAGAGCTTCTATTGCGAAGAGCAACAGTAGCAAGGTAGCGGGTACCTTCGGAGCCCGCATACCTCCTACCTGAAACAAAGACAAAGGGAATTAAGATATTTAATGTTACCTCTTAAATCTAAATTTTTTCCTCAAAGATTTTTTTCATTATGATATTTTGTTGTAAAGTCTTTTGTAATAGATTTCTTCCGCTACAAATATTGTTTTCAATAGAATGTAGTGTAACATGTTTATGGGTTATTTTATATTTATTATAACCTGCATTTTTCTTTTCTTTTTAAAAATCTAAAGTAAGATGTATAATTTCCTCTGTCGTTACTAAGAATATTATATATTACTGGAGTTGTTATTTTTATTTATGACATGAGGATAATATATAGAAGATTTACATTTTGATACAAACTCTTTTAATACCAGAGCGGGCGGAAAATAAAAATATTTTTATGGTTCCATGGCGCATAATAAGAAACAAAATACCCACTAATAAAAATAAGTAGCTTCTAAAACATAATCTCTTTATTAAATTTGTAAGCGAACCTCACAAATGAGTAAGCAGCTTAACAGGCGATGCTATGAAAATAAAGAAAAGACTTCAGAGTTTCCAATTACAAATACCAGATTTCAACGGCGATTAAGAAGGAAAATGTATAATGAATGATTCTAAAGCATTTTTAATTAAGTTATTGTAATATGAATCGTTTTGCTTTTATATTTTTCGTCTTGACTTCTGGCTGTGGAAAAAATGTAATTTGATTCGGTATTCGTTTAAACGAGGAACGGCTATGGAATTTTTTTTCAAATGGTTTAGTAATTAATTGTGGAGACGTGTGGATTTTATTAAAATTAATGGATCGTTTCAGATAAACGGGTACCTGCAGGTATTTTGAGAAAGGAGCTTTAAAATGATTTTTGGTCTAGTTTTAACGTACAATATATACGTTACATATTGTTTATACATATTATTGCTGAAATATCAAAATGCCTACCTGAACAATCAGTTGTTGTGAACACCCAATTTCGGATAGCTAATGTAGACGTGTACACTGCCCTACATTTTTATGTATATTTAAATTGCTGAGAGTGGAATGCTAAATGCGGTTCGATCTCAGAAGATCCATAGGTCAGATCCATGATGGATCTAGTGAATATTTATTTTCTCATCTTACCCTGTATATACCTATCATTTTATAGAGATGAACATACCATTTATATAAAAATAACATAAGAAAAGTGGGTCTAATTAGATTTTTTGATAAGAAAAAAAAATGCCACAAAAACAAATAAATACCACAAGAAACACTACAAAGTGAAAAATAACTAGCTTCGGAATTTTTTTGCGACCGAGTTCCAAAATTAATTATTTTCTCTTTGTAGTCATTCCTTGGAAGTGAGTTGTTATTTTTTTGTTAAGATATTTTTGTTTTACATTTTTTAGTAATGAAAAATACTGGTATTTAGTTACTTTCCGTAAGACTGGATGTTGACTACAACATACTTGGGAAAAACGCTAGGCAGATGAATTGTGAAATAAACATTATGTAATTTAATCTATATTTTTATACTAATATATAAAGCTGAAGAGTTTGTTTGTGTGTTTGTTTGAACGCGCTAATCTCAGGAAGTACTGGTCCAATTTGAAAATTATTTTTTTGCCAGGAAGGCTTTAGGCTATATAACATCACGCTGCGACCAATAGGAGCGGGGCATAACTAAACCACGCGAACGAAGTCGCTGGCGGTCACTAGTTTATCATATGATTTAATTACATGTATTGATTCAAGAATTATACAAGTTTCGTAGTCTCTTTATAGAGAAGTGATCTTTTCCGCAAGAACGACTTTTTAATCTAACAACTTACTTGTCTAACTGAAGAATCCCGAATGAATATGTGGCCATTGATTCATATTCATATCTCAATCTAAGAAAAAAATGATGAGAAACTATGATACACTTAATGTACATATTTATGGTATAATATACTGTAGACTATCTATATTTTTTCTCTCTCCTTCCCCTTAGTATTCCATCCAAAGGTTGTCTGTAAAAGATCGCTCTTAGCGATAAGACCGCCCATTGTGTCACCCTTTGTAAAATCTTTATATTTATGTTCTGTAATCTATACACATACAAAATAAAGTACTACATAATAAAGTACTACATAATAAAGAGTATTCTAATCTATTCTATTCTTATAACTAAAATAACAACTCATTATCATCATCTCAGCGTTATTCCCAGTAGCATCCGTAGCTTTTTCAGCTTCGTAGTCTGGGGTCCGCTTTATCAGTCTAACTCCTGATTTTGACTAAATTTCGACATTTTCCTTAAAGCGACTGCCATCTGACCTCGACAACCTGATGGTGACATCGAAGCGTTGCAGTTAGACCAATTGTAGGACTTTTGAGGGCTCCAACAACCCGTAACGACTGCCACTAGATGTTCCAATGGCAACCGGGACCAACGGCTTAACGTGCTTTCCGAGGCACGACCAGACCAATGCAAATATGCATATTCATGCATACAAATATTTGCATTGTGCGGGGAGCGAACCCGTGCCTCCTTGCGCAGCGGCCGCATCCGCTACCGCTACGCCACCGAAGCTATCTAACTAACTAAAAACATAACTAACAAATATATTTTTTCATATATCCACACTGTGTCACTATACAGTTATGTAAAAGAGTTATCAGTTCAATTTGCAACACCAAACGCACAGTTAGTGACAGAATGATACACTGACAGCTATATTTTGTTTTTATTTTGGCGGAATTATTGGAGTAATAAAATAGAGCATCAATAACAGTCGATTCTTTTTATGCTTTGTTGGTAGTTTCCACTCGTTTGTCATAAAGAATTTCAAATTGAAGCCAAAGCCGTGCAAAAAGCGATGCGGCTGCGCGTTTCAATTCCTTTAATGACTAAAACATAATGATTTTTAACTTTATGAAATAGTGCTTGACTGGGATATTGCCTGGTGGTAAGTATTGATGCAATCATTGACGGTAAAGCGTACTAATTTATTAAATGCCTATTCACATTATTATTAGCCTTGAAAACACTTAAAATGTAGTCAGACAAAAAGACCGCCGTAGACAAATTATTCCAGTCCGCGGCATAAAAAACATGGCAAAGAAACAGGTTTTTATAAATACTTTTACACTATTCTAAGAAGAAAGATTGACAAACAAACTCACTGGTCACGCTTCCAGTATGAAACAAGCAAGATGTAGCGGTACCTACAAACGCCACAAAAATAAACAACGCGTCATACTGGCGTCACACGAATTCTACATCTCGCAATCAGAGTTTACCATGCAATTAGCATACATACAACTTGCCAATTTCAACCATCGGGCAAGTGCCCGCCAGACATAACACCCGTCTGGTTGGAGGATCCTCCCTTTTCTACGGAGGATGAGTGAGCTTTACTCCCTGTTCCTCATGCCTCCACAATGATGACCCCGAGCATGAACGTCAGCGCAGCCTTCGTGCAACAACTTGAGCGTGACGTCATCATCATCACTCCCGCAAGCTTCATCGGCGAATCACCCACCCAGCCAGCACCCACTTCTTCAACGGGTATCCTGACCACAAGCATGCAGCGACCGCGCATACCTGGTCATCACCCTCAACCTCATCAGCAACCTCGACGCAGCCTCAACCCGGCGCTGTACGACATCCGACGCACTAGAGTACAACGCAGCGCCCCACCACCGCGACTCACTGGGGAATCTTCAAATACAGTTCCGACTCACCGTGAACTACTCGACAACCGGTTCCGACTCACTGGAACCTCGGCTGGCCTAGCAAGAATCACAAGATACAAGACTCAGCCCACTATCGACCTCCGGTCTCCGGAGGGGAGTGATGTAGCGGTACCTACAAACGCCACAAAAATTGACGACGCGTCATACTGGCATCACACGAATTCTACATCTCGCAATCAGAGTTTACCGTGCAATTAGCATACATACAACTTGCCAATTTCAACCATCGGGCAAGTACCCGCCAGACATAACACCCGTCTGGTTGGAGGATCCTCCCTTTTCTATGGAGGATGAGTGAACTTTACTCCCTGTTCCTCATGCCTCCACACAAGACATTGTGTTGGTGAAATCACGTCGTGTAATGTACGCGGCTCATGCCTGCAATACTCGTAGTCTATTGAAGCAAATGACCACGCAGATTTGAGTGAGTAATTAGAAATTCATACGACCATTGCGCCAGATTTACACTATCGAAAATAATTCAAACATGTTCATACAATCGCTGTGTTATATGTATTTGACTCAATTAGTCGTATTACGATGATTACACATAAGTAAATAAAATAATTGTGTAAGTACGAGTGAAGATTGTGTAAAACTAACGAAGAAAAGGCTTTTAGCTGCCAGAGGATAATAACTTACTGATTAGGGAGAATTTTGAAAATGAAAAGAGACTTCGATGAATGTTGCTGTGGTGAAGATGCAAACAAACATAAACAAAGTCAAACGAATCAGGACAAAAATTCAGCTAGTACTGGAAATACTGTCGATCGAATCGATAATTATCGATTTCATTTTAGAAGAGACACAGTAGCGTTTCCTACGGTGTCTATCTCGCTGGCTCATTATAAATAACAGGATTTCATAATTACAAATCAAGTGGTAACAGACTAATTATTTGAAGATTACGTTTCTCGCAGATGTATGACACTGTATTTACTAATTCATGGAAAATACAGAATAATTATTTGAAACAAACTATACTTTAATTCCCAAATCGGCTTTAAACTGAAACCTCATGAGATTCTGATTACAGTGTCGTTCATACATCACACAGACTAAGCATTAAAACGACAGACTTTGTTAATTAACGTGGTTTTATAAAGTTCAAATATATGATACTCTAATATTTAAAATTTGGTTAATATTTTTCATGAAACGACTTTAGGGATTGAGTAATTATAAATAATTATTTTTGCTACTAAAATTATTCACAATTAGCATTCATTTAGTTTGCCAATGGACTCTTGAATGTTGGTTCTATTGCCCTTACCTTTTGCTACTGCCGTGTAAATTTCTACATTATATTCAACCTTATTCATCAGTACGCCATGCTCATTGTCATTATTATCTAATATTGTCATCATGATCAACCATTTTTTTACCGTCCCAGTGCTGGGCACAGGTCTCATACAGAGAAGGATTGAGCGTAATCACCACACTTGCTCAATGCGGGTTGGCGATTTCAGACTTAAAGTCCAGGTTTCCACAATACGTTTTCCTTCATCTTGTAATCAATTATTTGTGTCCAAAATATACTTAGAAAGTACATTATAACTTAGAAAAGTTAGATTGGTACTTGCCTGACCAGGAATCGAACCCGATCGCTCATACTTGAGAGGCTGGTGTTTTAACCAGTAGGTCACCACGACTGCAAGTATCCAATAAACTTGCAGTTAATTCTAAGGTACCAACAGTTTTTGACTATTTAGCTTCCTCTTCAAGAGGAAGCTATTTGAAATAAATCTATGTCCCTAAGCTTCGCTAGCAAATCTCGGGTAAGCAGTCTTAGAGATGTTGTGGCCGAATTTATCACATTTATCACATCCCTTATCCTTACTGTTATGATTAAATGCCTTAGCCGTTAAGTCTTGGATTTAGGAACGGTGAATTAATCAGGGCTTGGATTCGGTTTTATGGACTGTTTTGTTATTTAATAGCCTGTTTATGATGCACGATGTTTCATTTACGATGTTTGATAAGGATTGCGTTGTTAAATGTTAAGGTGGTTCAGGATCGGTGCAGTTGTAGCTTTGGGAAATCGCCAAAAACCTATTGCGTTAAAAGGAATTATGTTAACAAAATAACGTCACAGCGTTTGCCCAAATGCTATGTGAAACGATTGAACAACCTTTAACAAAACGATATCGCCATCCACAACATATATATTATATAGGCTCTAAACAATTATTGTTATCTTATACATATGTTGCGAATCTTACTTAGGTCAACAATTTCTATCCTTCATCTAGAAGGTCAGTCTGTCGATACGTGTGTAGATGTCATCCTTATGCTCTTATCCCAGAGACTGGTAAATAATTGTATCGATAGTCAACAATAAATACTTTTAATATATCATGAGATAAGAAGAAATGTTCATCTACCTGCTAATAACCAAACAAGTCATTCTTCACGAGTGCTTATATCAGCAACAATATCCTTTTATTGTAGCAATCCACCAGGAGATCAAAAAGCTGAGAAGAGGCCGACAATCCGTAGATTACCAGACCGTATAAAAACAAATATTAAAGCTTTTTTTCCTCCATGAAACGCTCACTTCCTCTTTTATTTCATTTTCAATTGAAATCTTGATCGCGAGAAAGATTTCTTGGTACCAAATATAAGGCGACATTCATATTAGTCTTGCCTTGCCGTCATATTATGACAGACCTTGGTACGTTTCCATACGTCATTATTCTGAACGTGAGAAGGTGTTGTACATAAATTTTAATATTTCTTCACTTTATTCGGGTGATGGCAAAGCGTTTATTTCATACCAACATCCATCATATGCCAGTGTGTGTCGACGTTCGACCCAATTCGATTTTTATATGTTAGTGCAAATTTCACTTACTAATGGTCGAATGATTGAACGGAATGTGCTGCTTATGACTTGAATATTATATAAGGCACTTTTCGGTGCTGAGAAAATATTTCACTTGGAAACCGTTTTCGATCATTCGAGTGAAAATTGCGGATATTTTGGATGCGAATTTAAGTGCTGTTTTCCGTAGTCAGTCAAGTAGTAAATACTTAGGTGTTAGTGACTTCTATATTCTAATTTATATTTTTTTCATTATATTGAACGTGTAAGACTTGAAAATGACTCACTCATTTCTCACTTTTATGATTCAAATAGTAGAGATTATTGTGCGGTCTAATCAACGCCGTGTCCGTTCCCTATATATACAATTATACACCCGATTAAGTACATCTAATATTATATAATAATATTTGATTGTTTCAATTGCTACTTAGCCCTCGCCCACTCTCTTAATTTTAGATGTGCCTGACAGGGGTCATATTGATATTTTACTTTGTAATCCAAATAACCATCTATCTAACACATAATATAGAATTGTATAAAAATAACTATTAAAATTAATAAAACATTATTGACTTAATATTTATTAATAAGAAAGGCAAATAGTCTGAAAGTGTAATTGCATGATTTAATTCCCCCATCTCCGTTCCACCATCGGACCCGTCGTACGGCAAGTTTCCACCTTTATGTTGTTAACACCACTACGATACGGACGAAGCGTTTCGCCTCCTCCTTTATATCGCATACATCAAGGGACTGGAACAGTTTGCCAGCGGCGGTGTTTCCGTCGGACTACAATTTGAGTGTCTTCAAGGCTAGAGTGAATAGGCTCTTAATAAACTTGTGCGCTTTACCATCAACGACTGCGTCACTGCTTACCATCATGCTGGATTGCGGTCAAGCGCTAGTTTATAATTTAGTAAAAAAAAAGTAAACCGATTTGTATAGGAGGCATCACATCAATGAAAATGTAAAAAGAAGAATCTCCTTGCTTTTGACTATGAGAGAGACTAACAATATTACTCCAAATACCACCAAAGTAAATAAATATTCAGATGTTTCAGTATTTTCTTGAGTGCGAAAAGTGATAGTTAGCCCAATATTATTTCACCAAAATTTCTCTTTGCTAGCTTCATACACTTTCTTGCATTCTGAATCACGAACCCACTACGAGTGAATACTGCGATGATTACGAGAATAATTATGACAGAAGATGAACCCAAATATACAGGCAGTCCATGACTTAGTGTGTAAGTATGAAAAATATACTACTTTACCATAGGAAATGATATATTAAAAGAATAAATTGGTGAAAAGTTGTTGTTAAATGTAATATTTAATATATTTTTTTATAATTATACGCTAGTGCTAGGATGTTTCATACATATTGACGCAATGTATTAGATGGCAGTCTGAAAGAATAAAATTGTTTAAAGAGTTGGAAGTAAATAGATATGATGTTGGTACTTTCCATCACATATTGTCCACACCTACTTCAGAGGCCCCCTATAAATTATTTATATTTGTTAATTTAAGATTAAGTTTATTTTAAGTTAATTTTTAGTTAAGTTTTTGGGTTAGTTACGATGGGACTGGCATATACAGTCGTGTAAAAGTCCCTAAACTAAATAATGAGTAAAAAAAAGCTAGTTCTTGACCGGAATCCCGCCTAATTGAAAGCAGTGCTGCAATCATTGATGATAAAGTGCGTTAATTTATTCAGAGCCTATTCTCTCTAGCCTTGAAAGCACTGAATTTGTAATCAGACGGAAATACCTTTGCTGGCAAATTGGTCCAGTCTCTCGATGTACACGGTATAAACGAACGACAACAATTGTAGCGGTGTCAACAACTAAGTGTGGATACTTGCCGTATGACGGGTCGTCCGATGATGGAACGGAGATGGGGGGATTAAATCATGCAATTTTCGAGCACTCTAAAGAATGCATGCTATAAAAATGAAAATTATTTTGTCACCGCTGCTCTAAAGACAGCGACGAAAAACATAGTGAAGAAAACGACTTGTTCCAGAACCAACAATTTCAACACATGTGATATCCACATACCCGCACTGGGCTCACGCGGTTGAATACGGCTAATTCTCGTTTATCAAGTAGAGGCCTGTGTTCTAGTATTGTCAAAATTTCTGCATATTTTTTTTTATGATTAGTAAAGTTATATCATACGAAAGTCCTTCTCTTAGTTATGTATAGTATACACAAAACTAAGTGGAGGACTTTCGTATAAAAATCAGTATAGGTATTTTTCCACCCAAAATTTCAAGAGATTTAAATCAAAAGTCGAGAGAATGATTACATTCCCAAGTCAATAGCGAAACTAAAACCCTAAGAGTTCTAATAAATCAACAGTAGTAAGGGCCTCGATAATCACAATTTAGTTAGCCATGGATGATTAAGCAAAGGTTCTCTGCTACTAATTGGATGATAAACAGATATGTGAGCAAGCCTTAGTGCCTGGCCGAACATTAGATAGTTAAGATCAGTTGAATTTGGTAGCTACTGCGTAATTTAATTGTTGTGTGTTAGAAACATTTTGTTCTGTTTCAGAATAGCTACTAGCATTCTTCTTCTTCTTCTTACAGTGCCTCTTCAATAATCCTGAAGGTTGGACATCAGCTTCCTGTACCAAGTCTTGTCAACCGCGATCCGGAACAGTTTTTCGACGGAAGTAATGCCGATCCACTCTCTGATGTTTCGCGGTCATGATTTTCTCTTTTGCCCATTGCGCCTCTTCCCTTATACCTTGCCCACATGTTAGGATTTTATTTAAAAAACTCAATCATTTATTGTATTCCACGATATATGCTATGCTTAAACATGCAAAATTACTGTGGTTGATTTTGTTTTTTTTTTATATAAACTTTATAGATTTTCATAGACTTTAATGTCTTTGGACTTGGGACAACTCGCTTAAAAAAAACTTTGTATGGCGATCTTATTTTACTGCTGGTTGGTTTCCTGTCTATCTGAATTCAACTGAATACCAGTATTTTACATGGAGTGATGCCTATCTGACCACCACAACCCAGTTACTGAGTAATACGATACCCCTTGTTAAGACTTTTGGTCAGATTATCGGAATTCTGACGACCAGTATCGACCGTATCAAAGATCACCAAATGTCAGCCGGAACCAACGAATTAACGTCATTTCCGAGGCACGAAGGGATCATGGTATGTAAAGATGGTAATCCATCCATAAATCAACCGCGATAACCTTGTGGACGGATGAGGAACAGGGAGTAAAGTTCACTCATCCTCCGTAGAAAAGGGAGGATCTTCCGACCAAATGCGTGTTATGTCTGGCGAGCACTTGCCCAATGTTTGAAATTGGCATACATACAGTATGCTAATTGCACGGTAAACTCTGATTGCGAGATGTAGAATTCGTGTGACGTCAGTATGACGCGTTGTTTATTTTTGTGGCATTTGTAGCTACTGCTACGACCTGATAAATCTACCTGTACGACTGTTATTATGCAGCCACAAGACCCTCCTGTAAGATCACTCTGAATATAATCAATTAATGATGAATAAATATTATTCCGATTATTTAACTAGTGTTGTTTTTCTCAGTCTAAAGAGGCCCACTGCTGGACAAAGGCCTCCCCCAAGGTTTTCATTCCATTTAGAGTTGTCATAATCCCAACGCTTGGCAGGCGGGTTGATAATCGCAGTAATTTGTTATTATTCCACAAGAGAGGCGCTGCTGCCCGCTTATCTGGCGAGAGTTTCGTTAGTCGTCTGTTACGACATACAGGGAGAGTATATGGCCCGGTACTACACGGGACTTACATAACTTATTTAACTAGTATTAAGCCTAAAATAATTCGGGGTGGCAAATTGCTATATCGTATAACAGTACCCATTTTTATTTTTTCTCGTCATCGTGCCTTTTTTGAAGTGATATTTCAATTCAAGTAGGTAAATTGGCTCGTGAATGATGAGGTGCTAAAGTTCCATATAATGGCTTAACTGAATAAATTATTTGACTTTGACAAATGGAACAACATACTTTTTACCCGACTGCCAGGAAGGGTTATGTTTTTCTTTTTGTTTTTGGATAGAAGAATTCAAGTAAAACATTTAGTATTCGTATATTTTGGCGAAGAATTGTATGCTAAAGGTATTATACGTTATTAAATTTAGTTAGTTATGTAAGATAAAAGGTATTGTTATTTATTGTTAGGTTTGTAAGGGTATATACATAGATAAGTTAATTTTCAGGTTGATAACTACTCTGCCACATTGGAGTATCTGTCACATGTCTGTAATGATAACTGTAATGATGATAAATAAATATATTAAACTGTTACGACGTTTTTCACACATTTTACCTTGTAATGTGCAAATAACAGGGATATATACTATACTTTGCACAAAAACAGACGAATTTCCACGAAAGAATAACGATTAAATACGGTAAAACTAAAGCAGAGTTAATTACGCGAACACAATGGCTTCTATTACGTCGTCTACCAATAAATTCCCTACAACTTGATCTGAAAGCGAGTGGAAAATGTCCTGGTTATGAGAAAAGGCGAACAACTATTTATGATTACGGTACAGCGAGCTGTTTTTGAGCTTAGAACGATGGAAAGAAGTTGTACCTATTTGTAATAACGTTGCTAGAACGCTTCTTCATTTCAGTACATTTAGAATTAATAGATTTTTTACATTAGAAAAATTGAACTGGCTTAAATATAAATTAAGTAGAAAACTTGTGATATTATGTATTATATTGTATTAGATATTTTTGTAAAAACTTTGTAATAGATTGAGGCTTAAATACCTAACTTAGGCTCTTTTAAAATGTAAGCATAATTATCCTTTAATGCGGGGGCCTGTGAGGCGGATTAGGTCATAAAATACCTCGTGGGGCCTAGCACGGGTGGATTAAAAGCTGGACCTGGTAATTGAAAAGGTAGGCCAGTTTTAAAGTATTTCTATTTACAGAATGAAGTAAGTAAGAAACTGTCCATATGATACTATGTCCTACTGATCTGCTGGCCAGTGACAAGCAGCTGATCATTTGTTTTGTAGATCATCATCATCAACCTTTTTATCGTCCCACTGTTGGGCACAGGTCTCCTCTTATATAGAGAAGGATTGAGCGTAATCACCACGCTTGCTCAATGCGGGTTGGCGATTTTAGACTTAAAGCCCAGGTTTCCTCAAGATGTTTTCCTTCATCTTGTAATCAGTCATCGATGTCCAAGATATACTTAGAAATTACATTATGACTTAGAAAAGTTACATTGGTACTTGCCTGACCTGGAATCGAACCCGCACATTCATTCTTGAGAGGCTGGTGATTTAACCACTAGGCTACCATGACGATGTTACAATATCCATCAAGGTATGTACTAGAACCTTCCTAATTTCTTTTATCAATTTTCACTTGGCTTTATAGCTAAAGCATTAAGGATCAAGGTTGATTGCTTAAATTTGACAGTTTAGAATAACTTGACCTACTGGAATCTGTAATATAAATAAGGCGATCATGTTTTTTGAAAATATTAGGTCTTTCTTTTTACACAGAATTTGAAAAGAACATATTAAACACACGCTTATTTAAAATCAAAACTATAATATCTCAAAGGAACCCTTACAAAACTTTTTATTACTGCTTTGCCGAGCAAGTGAGTTGACCGATCATCATCCAAGAAACAAATAGATTTATATTGTAGAACTGGGTCATTTGTTTTTCCAACTATGATAAAATCCTTTCAGTTCGGGGTATTTGTCTTCGCTAATAACCGTAAAAAGTGATGGCCGGCCCTATCGGGTGGGCGAGCGGGAATTAATTACTCCCCTTTTTGTTACGGCTCATATTTTACGTGTGAAACGATAATGGTTCCTAATTTATTGTATATTTTATGCTTAGTCGTTGTGTGATTAGAAATTGATATCGTCGGGTTTTTGAATAACGTAGGTAGCATTGACAAAGTACTGGTATTTTTTATTATATACCATATCCCACTGTACTTTGAAGAAAATATTAAGTCGTTGACTGGTCCCGTCTATCGTGTTTAGATATTCGGCGGTCGTTACTGGTCAGAAGCCGGAAATGTGACAACCAGTCTTTCCAAGAAGTTTCGTATTACCCAGTGAAAGGGTTAATGAGATAAAGTACAAATAGATATTCAACTGCATCCTTTCAGACTGGAAACTAACTAACATAGGAAAAGGCTATTGGAGAACAGTATAATCAAAAACAATATGAACTCCTTTGAGGCGATTAAAAATCTTATGAAATACGAAGATGAAATTACGACAAACGAGCAAAAGGCTTAAAAGAAGACATAGGAAACGCCGACCTACTTTCATATGAACAATAATAGCTCCGGCTAAATGGAATACCGGACAGTGCAAGCAAAACTAAATACAATAACTTCTAAAGCTGAAACCGTTTAATGTTGACATTTAAACCTCTCAACGCTGCACACATTATAATGCCTGCGACGCTCAAAGATAAAAGTCCAAGCGAGCGATGAACATCCAAAAGAAAATATTTATGTCATATTTTTCATTTGCTACTAACACTTTTTAATGCCACTCACTATGATTGCAACAAAAAATAAAAGAAAAAAACAGGAAGAGGTTGAAGCAAGCTAAGATTTATGTATTTACAAGGAGAATTTGGAAAACATTCACATTCAGAACAAAAACAAATGAAAAGGGTAATGTCTTCGCTCGGCCGCTTTTTCCGCGGAATGTAAAGCGACATGAAATATTTACTTGAAACGTAAGTACAAAAATAAAGAAAAAATAAATATGCTCGTACGTTAATGTACTCGTACGCAAAAGCGAGCTCATTTAATGAAAAGGAACTAAAATAAAATACCTAAATGGCGGCAGGATTGAGTTTCGAAATAAATTTTCCATTGAAATAAACATGTGGTGCTACCAACATAGTTAAACGTGCAAAAGTGTACCGTTCCCGGCCATTTTTTTTTTTTGGATGAGATAATGTTATTGATTAATGCAATGATTTTATTAAAATTATGCCGTCTTTTGACGATTCTGACAAAACACGATTCAACGTTAAGCCATCATTTAGCGTCAATAGCCTCTATATCGCGAAGTGTAAATTTTCATCTCATCCATATTCTTGTTTGTTTGCTTGTAATTTACTAGTGAAAACATTTTCCATCACACTTGCAGGCTTAACACTATCGTAACGGTCAAGTGCAGGTAGATATTATTATGAACTTTACACGTATGGAAATTCAGCCATTAGTGATAAAATAAAATGTGGTATAATATACTTAAAACATGTAAACTTTTACTTAGAACGTCTTGCATCTCTGCAAAGAGGTCCCGCTGATTTATCAAGAAAACTGGGGTCAGACTACGCAGCAAGCGTACCTTAACCTGATGTAATGACCTGACAAGCTAATAAATACTTCTACAAAGTTCTAGACGCCACAAAAAAAGCAATGTTAAAAAAAAAAGACGTGTGGCACTCGGGGACTGCCGCGGTAAAGCTATTGCATAGCATTTTGTATCAATTTATGCAATTATAATTATTTATTTATTTTATTTATGCAGTATTTTTTTTCTTTGATATTAATTCAAGTTACACTTTTTGAGCGTGATGACCGATAAGAAAACAAATTTTTCTTTTATTAAATAAATAAAAAGTTAATATTATTTAAAATATTTTTATTATTTTACAATACATGTGGGTTTTATTACCTTACAGTAGCTGTTGGTTATTCAGGAATATTTATCATTGAAACTATAGGTTTATGATAACTGAAATAAGAAACATAAGTTTGCGACTTAATATCCTCTAAATACCTAGAAAATACCGCGTCAATGGTGGTCCCATATTTTGTTGTGGACCCTTGTGGATCATTATTCATTTTAAAATTCAATGTTTTTGATAGAAAAGTTGTCAACCGCTCTGATTTTTTATCAGCGAAGTTAATGTTGAAATCGCCAGCCAAGATAAGTGGAAATTTATTACCATTTGTTCCAAGTATTTTCGAGCCACTCGAGTTACTCCAGTAAAGTGCGATGAATAAAATGCTCTACCTCGTCCAATTTTGGATTCGGAGAAATGTAAATTGCTACCATAACTATTTGTAGGCCATTTCTAAGTTTGCATAAGCACGCACAAATATCTCCAACAACTGAGCGCCTAACATTAACATCGCTAACGTGTGCAATATTTATTTCAATATTCCGAGTCATAATATTAGTAATATCATTTTTATTTTGGTAAATAGCTACCCCACCTTTTGAAACAGTATCTCGTTTAAACTGAACAATACAATTAAAATTAGGTATTTCAATTGGATTATCATGCGTCATGCAAGTTTCGGTAAGAAGTAACACATTTGTTTGTCTCGTAACTGAATCTTGTAAATCGTATTTATGACTATTTAGACTTTGGCAGTTGAAAGTCATTATTGAAATGCCATTTCTATTACTAATGAAATCTTACACACTTTGAGCAATCGTCTGAACACTATTTAAAGACAGTCTTTTGAATTCTTGCAACAATTGAAAAAACGGTCGCGTGAGCACTTTTTACTCTATAAAATCACGCGCTTTTATTTAGTAAACAACACTATAAATAATTTAAAAGTCCAATGAAAAATTAGCGTGACATTCATCTTAGCTTTTCCGTTAAAAAAAAAGCTATTTTATAAAAACACTACTAAATTAATTTGAATAAAAGTACTTAATAATTAATTATATGAAAAGTTTTTAAGGTAGCCATGACAACGTCGATGACGTCTATGACATATCTCTATAGAAGACCTATTTCAGAGAGAAAATTAATCGCAAGTTTAGCACATCGCGACTATCAGTAACATGGCAAGTGTGTAGAACTGAGTTCGCGCCCTGCAATATGCTTGCTCTTTTTGAAAATCTATAAATTGTTTTCAAAAGATGTAGTCGCACGCACACAAACATACCGTGCCGAAGACTGCCGAACTGAAACGACGTTAGACGATGGGGAGCGTGAGGTTTTTTCGTTACGGAATTTCTGGATTCGGTCCCCGTGCTCAAGGCCCGCGATAGAAGCTATGCAATAGCTTAAAAAATCTTAACAAATTTAAAACTTTTTACAATATTGGAAAGCAACATAAATCAACCATCACCGATCACTGCTTACCGTAAAGCGGGATTGCGGTCAAGCACTTGTTGAAAACTGGTATAGATTGATGAAATTAATTAAAGCTTGCTGTTTGAAAAGCCCTTAATAAAATAACATTCATTTTTTGGGCTCTGGTTATTGTCGAAGTTTTTGACCTCAATATTCAATAAAATATATATCACTAGCGGCATTATACAAGGAAATTTCGCCAAATAGATCAAATTCGTGTATCGTTTCAAGTGTAATTAAAACAATAATTATATCTACGTTTCATTCGCAGTGAAAATGAAAGTCATTTCAGAATATGGAATACATGTTGTGCTTGTCAGGGTATCGAATAATATCATCGATTTGTTGACGACGTAGCAAAAACAACTGAGCACTTTTATAAATCGTCGACACTTTTATGTTTTACGATACTGATTTCGGGTGTTGTTTCGTTTCTAAATTACAGCCAAACGGTAAACACGCAGTTTGCTGTATTTTTGTTTAGAAAAAAGGGTTTTTTACGCGAAAACACAAAATCACCTTACTAAATCAGTATCGTAGAAAAGTTTACGCATTGTGTTAATCGCCAGAACAGGAAAGGCCTGCTGATAATGATAACTATCACAGGACACTGCTCGTCAAACGAACATTTCCACATAATAGTATTAACGGTGCAAGGGGCTGTCCCTTGCATACACCCATTGCGCATGACTTCTTAGAGTGCAGTTTTTGACATAATCTGGATGCATGATCCAGATTAGGTCAAAAACTCTCGGCCACAAGCCCTTATCATAGACATTGTCTTAGCTTTGACCCTAGATATGAAACTACGCCTTTCTTCACAATAACTCTCAATATGATGTTACAAAAAAGAAGTTAGGTTCTCAATTTCTTTTGTAACTGGTTACGGGCCGTTAGGGTTACCAACTAGTGTTGTATACACTGAACAACATCCAAAAGCTATTTTTCCGCGTATTAAATACATTGAAATGAGTCAACGTATTTCATTTTCGAGTGACGAGGTCTTTTTGTTATTTTGTATCAACCCCTATTTCAAAAAAGTATGATTTTCAATAACTCAAAGGTATTTTAAGATCGCCCATTGTGTCACCATTTGTAAAATCTTTATATTTATGTTCTGTTATCTATATGGTGTATATAATAAAGAGTGTTCTATTCTATTTTATTCTATGTTGCCATCCTCTTTAAAGCAGTTGATATCGGGATGTTATTATGTTTAAACCCGAACTCTACTTGCAAGATGCAGGGTTTGAGTGACGTCAGTATGTAAGTTGTTCGCTATTGGGGTTATAGATGCCGCGTGAGTTTTAAAAGTTGCTAGGTATTACATAATGTGCTTTAGTTTTGCATAACGGCTATGTAGTCAAAATATTTGCAAAATTCATAAACTAACACGCTTTTCTATCAACGATTGCATTAATGCTTACCATCAGGCGGGATTGCGGTCAAGCAGTAGTTAAAAATTATAAAAAAAAAAAGTTGCTCATCCGAAAAATGCTTTTTATTATAACGCTTGGAACCTTTGGAAAAGAACAATATAAAACAAAACTGAAAGAACGCTAAGCAAAAACGAAATAACAGCGCGAACGGGCAATACGAGTCGATCAAGTTCTGGGAACTTAAGTTAGGTATTTATAGGGTTCCGTAGCTAAAAAAGTAAAATGAGACACAGTTACTAAGACTCTCTAACTACCCGTTTGTATTTCTGTCTGTCACCAAGGTTAGTCTGCTATTTTTATATTTTTGAAGTGAAACTTCTTTACGCACGCTTGACTTGGGGAGTAAGCTGGCGAAAGCGTTACGAAATTAATCGGGCAAGGCGAACGGAAGTTAAGTGGGGGATATAAGCACAGAGGCGCCCGTGGCGCGAGCTTGGTACTACAAGGTCTACAACGAGTTTTTTTTTTTTTTCAATAAAAATAGAAGATCTATGCAAATTTTTTTTTTTTTTTTTTTTTTAATTTTGAGACACGGATACACTTATTTATTTATTTATTTACACTTAACACTATACATTAAATTTTATGTTGACTGACAACCATTAAGGGGGTCAGTTAACATAAAATTTGGTACCGCCCACTTCACAGTCCCTCCTGTATCCCCCCTTACTCCCCCCCCCTCACCACTTAATATCCCACGAAACTACCCCCCCCGACCCCCTCATTGATTACCTCACCCCCCGTGGATTATCTCGGGAACCAGAGGTCGTGGACTACCCGAGTTTGGGGTCCCCTGAATCAGGAGGAGGAGCCCGACCTTTTGGCCCCGAGGGAATCCACTCCCCCCCCTCTCCCCCTCCCCTCGCAACACCACGAAACCTCCCCCCCCCGACCCCCTTTAGTTACCTCACCCCCCCGTGGATTATCTCGGGAACCAGAGGTCGTGGACTACCCGAATTTGGGGTCCCCTGATTCAGGAGGAAGAGCCCGACCTTTTGGCCCCGAGGGATTTTTTTTTTTTAATAAAATAGATGATCTATGCAAAAATATTAATTTACCAATGGAACTATGAAATAAATTTAAATATTTATAGAAAATTAATATATGTATATGTGTATACAATTATACATGTATATATTGTACACACATATACAGTATGTTAAGAAAACCCTGTCCGACCCATAAGGATAATAAAGGTTAGGTAAACACATGACCAAATATAATATAAAATTTTACGTAATCATCATAGTACCAATACAAATGAATTTTGAAATAATCTTTTTTTCCCGCGAATTAACTCTAACTTCCCCGAAATTTGGTAATTTTTAAAAAAGTGACAACACCGGTATTATTATGAGCGAATAGCGATGCGACCATTTGCCGCGTGCCCTTCCGCCCGTCGCCCGCGGAAGGGTGCTTATCGCACATTTATTAAGTTACCTCTTTTTGCGAAATAATATTTATCTTTTTAGGGGGATATTTTTTTTAAGTTTATCCCGGTTTTGTATCCATTAGTAGAATCAGTTATCGATACCTCACAACACCTTCACGGGTCGGACAGGGTTTTCTTAACATACTGTATATATATATATATATACATACAGATGGAGCGAAAGAAGTTTCACTTCAGTCGTGTGGTCATAAGCACGATCGTTTTTTTTAATTCCAAAACGATTCCATTTTCATTGTATTTTCATTATGCTCGCAATCTGCAAAATTCATAATGATCGGTCAATTATTTTTATTGGTCAGTCGTCTCGTAGTGGAATGGTGATATAATGACATTACCGTATTACCATTATGTTAAAAACCGTTAGCAGAAATTAAGTTATTAAAACTACTACTCAATTTCAACTTTTATTTATATGGAGCGGAGAGTGTCAGTAATTGACCACTGGAATGTCATAATGACGCAATTTTGTTAGTAGATTACGAAACTAATAACCCTAAAGCGAGCTAAACGACAAATATCTCAAGGTTTCTGTTGTTTAGCTCGCCACCGTCTTGTAGAGCCATGACAAATATGAAATTATTTTTTCCTTTTAAGTGTTTTTTGAAGTCGGTTTCTATTTTTTTTTTTTTTGTATAAAGTTTTTTTTCATGATACGGAATAATTTTGTTCGCGAGTTCGCGACTCGCACATGGCCGGTTTTGTTTAGACCTCCGTTTCCTTTTAACTTAATAACTTTTTGACGTTTGGTTTTCAACTATCTGAAGTTAAATGAAAACTAATACGAGTAATTGTATCTACATCATTTCAATATGGGGTAACTGTAACTATATCATTTCCTATCGATCGGATTCGATATCGTATAGTTAAGATTTAGGTCAAGCTTCCAAATGGACGCCTTATTCTCTCTAGTGACGAAGTTTATTTCAGTTTTACAGCCAAGTAAGAGACGTTATTAATTTCTTTTTCTTCTTGTGTTGCTATTATTTTCCTGTCGTGCCGTAGTTAGTTAAGAAATATGAGCTCGTGAGCGGTAATGTAGTGTAATTGTGTTAAGGATTTAAAATCTATTATGTTATATCCTTTGTATTAAGTAATTTTCTTTTACCGTATCATTTGGAGCTAGTTTCTTTAAAAGAATTTTGTTTTATTGTTCCTTTTTATGGATTTGTTTTCTTTTATGTAATTATATAGGTACATTTTTTTTTTTTTTTTTTTTTTTTTTTTTTTTTTTTTTTTTTTTTTTTTTTTTTTTTTTTTTTATTAAAGTATAAACCAGCGCTTGACCGCAATCCTGCCTGATGGTAAGCAGTGACGCAATCGTTGATGGTAAAGCGCACTAGTTTATTAAGAGCCTATTCACTTTAGCCTTGAAGACACTCAAATTGTAGTCCGACGGAAACACCGCCGCCGGCAGATTGTTCCAGTCCCTCGATGTACGCGGTATAAAGGAGGAGGCGAAACGCTTCGTCCGGATCGTAGAGGTGTTAACAACATAAGGGTGGAAACTCGCCGTACGACGGGTCGTCCGATGGTGGAACGGAGATGGGGGAATTAAATCGTGCAATTCCCTCGCACACTCCCCAGAATGTATCCTATAGAACACCGAAAGGCTGACTACTCTACGCCTGTGCTCTAGGCTTTGGAGACCAACTCGAGTTAAATCAGGGTCACCAATCAGCCTCTTCGCACGCCTCTCCACTGAATCCAAAGTGGCCAGGTGACACTTAGCAGCACCAGCCCAAATGTGGCTGCAGTACTCCACACACGAACGGACCTGTGCTTTGTACAACATTAGAAGCTGCCCTGGTGTGAAGTACTGCCGGACCTTTGCGATTACACCAAGTTTTCTGGCAGCCACCTTGGCCTTGGACTCAATGAACCGCCCAAAGTTTAGGTTCGAGGAAATCTCAATACCCAAAAGCTGAAGGCGGTCGGTACACTCCAAGGATACATTCCGAAAAGTAGGAGCCAAGGTGAACGGGCTCCTTTTGGCGGTGAAAAGACACGCCTGCGTTTTGGCGGCATTGAATGCTACAAGATTGGCATTGCCCCATTCGGAGACTGCCTGAAGTGCAACACTCGTTCGCTCTACCATGGCCTCTCTTTCGGACCGGATTGATTCCCTACTAGCCCGAGCATCCGGCAGGTATCTCTCCACAACTGTGCTGTCATCTGCATACCCATAGATACCGGGCATCAGCAGATCGTTAATATGCAGCAGAAACAGAGTTGCAGAGAGAACAGACCCCTGAGGAACACCGGCATTAGTCGACATGGGCTCAGATGAGCATCCGTCGACAACAACTCGGAGGGACCGTTCAGTCAGGAAGTCTTTGACCCAGCCAGTCAGGCTAGGGGAAATGCCGTACGCTGGAAGCTTACTCAAAAGGCCAGCGTGCCATACCCGGTCGAAGGCCTTCGAGACATCAAGGGAGACAGCAATTGCTTCCCCATTCCTCTCGAGTGCCTCGCCCCACAAGTGAGTGGCATACACTAGTAGGTCCCCAGTTGACCGATTGCGGCGAAACCCGTACTGTCGGTCACTGAGGAGATCGTTACCTTCCAGGTATGCCAAAAGGCGCGAGTTCAATACACGCTCCATAATTTTGCAAAGTATGGAGGTGATCGAAATCGGCCGATAGTTGTTAGGATCGGCACGACTACCCTTTTTGGGCACGGGCTGCACGTTGGCAAGCTTCCAGGACTTGGGCACTATACCAGTCCCAAATGAGAGGCGATACAAGCGTGTCAATACAGGAGACAACTCGGGCGCACATGCTTTTAGAACAATAGCTGGTATACCATCCGGACCACTAGCCTTATTCACGTCCAGACGACACAGTGCTCTCAGAACCTCCTTGTTCCGAATGCGAACCTCAGGCATTGAAGTACCGCAGTGGGGTAAAATAGGTGGAGTAGCACTGCCAGTATCAAGACGCGAATTATGGGCAAAGAGAGATGCAAAGAGACCTGCTTTCTCTCTCGCCGTATGAGCCAGTGTTCCATCAGGCCTATCCAGCGGAGGCAGTGATTGATTTGAGAAGTAATCCATACTATCAAAATAATTGGTTGCTACAGTTCTTTAAATTAACTCTGTAACCCGTTTGTCAAGGAGTCGTCTTTCTTGTACGTTACGCCCACTTATATGTATAGGTATGTCAATAGAAAAACGATTTCAAGGCGCTGTTCCGACTGTCACGACATTGCGGTGCACCTGCAACGTTGCGCATGCCAGAGTAGAGAGCTTCTCAGCTGTGGTGCGTAAAAAGAATGCGTCTTTTCTCGCTAGATTGCGGGGTAGTAGCAATAGTCAGTGAGTCTTGTGGTATATATACACGATCAAAGCCCCATTATGAGGCATCTTATAAATAACAAAACACACTCTTTAGTAGAAAATAAGTACTAACAGAGTTTATATAATAAATTAAAATGTATAATAAATAACATTGATAATGATTTTGATTTTATTTTTTATACTAGCAGTCTCGGCATAGTTGTTTTGTTACATGTTAAATTATTTATAAGAAATATTTTATTAAAATTGCCATTAATTATTTGATCATAGAACGGTGAAAATTTTGAGTTGTATGTGTTTTTCAATGCTCAACATAATATGTGAAAAAATAATACCAAAAAAAAAAAAAACTGTTATGGGAGAACAAGCCTTACCACTTAGGAGTATGAAGAAAATATTTTTTTTTTTAGTAATTATAAACTAGCGCTTGACCGCAATCACGCCTGATGGTAAGCAGTGATGCGATCGTTGATGGTAAAGCGCGCTAGTTTATTAAGAGCCTATTCACTCAGAAAAACTGATCGAATAGGAAGGAAGACGGCAGTTGAGCGTGGTGATGCAATGTTAAACACGACCAACGATGCCGCGCCAAAGGGAGATTGATCTGAAGACCTTCCACGACCAAACTCCCAACACATCAACATTTGGCGCATCGTACCCAGCACACATCGCAACATAACTGCTCAGACCCGTCCTCCGTACGGCTTCACCAGACATCATGCCGGATCACGACAAATCGCTTGGCGGCAAGACTTTGTCTGATGGGTGGTAACTTCTACCGGCGGCCGATGTTAAGGCCTACCACCGAGAAACAAATAGATTTTAGCAGATTCTCAGACCTACTGAATATGCATAAAAATATCATAAAAAATCGGTCAAGCCCTTTCGAAGGAGAGAACTACCACAACTAACATTCATCACCATCATCATCAAACTTCTTATCGTCCCACTGCTGGGCACAGGTCTCCTCTCATAGAGAGAAGGATTGACCGTAATCACCATTGACTTCTTCAGCCTATAGACGCCATCCCAGATCAAAAAATAAACATTATATTACTATTATATATGTAGGTTTTATCTATATTATGCCACTGCCGTTCTTCACAGAATAAGTTGTATTATCCAAATCATAGACTGCAGAGGCTATGGCTGTATACACAGATGTACAGGGTGTATCTGATATCGTAACGCAAACTTCGTGAAAAGGCTAGACCGCATGCCACTAATAAAATTATGATAGTCATTTATGTCGTTAATGAACGGTTACAGAATTCACAGGATTTTAAAAAAAGTGTCGGCTTGCCTTTTGAACGTTGCAAGCGTACCGCCGTGCGGGTTTGTAGGTATGATGTTGATCCCTAATGTGAACTCTGTTAAATCAGCTGATAAGATAGTTTCTCGAGTTTTGTTTTCATTGCCATTTTTTGTGTAATTAGCGAATTATTTAAATTTTAGTTTTAAATTTTATTGGGTTATAAAAATATAGCAATTATGAACTGTCTAAAGTGAAAAAAACTATATATATTTTTTTTAATCATGAAAAAGCCGACGAGAAATTCCACCACTGGGGGGTTCAGAATCATGTACTGGATCCATGGTACTCGTTTGTGCGTCGATGTCAGATACATCCTTTATAGTTGCAACACCTGCTTAAAATACCCGCTTCCACAATTCCCAAAAGGTAACATAACAAATGATCACGTTCTTAAATTACCATTAAGTTAACACAGTACGAAGTGCATCTCATTATTCAAAGTGTTACGTGTGAAAATTAACATAACACTCAAGAAAATTCATATACTAAAGTAACAATACATACGTATGTATATATTTTTCAAATAAATAAAAACACCGATCAGTAGAAAGAAGTAAATAAACAGGTAATAGTATTTTCACGGCATATAGTGTTTGTATACTAATGGCGCTAGAAGGATCAGAATGAATCCTTGATAGTAGAAGTAGACTGTATTAAGATTTTAGGTTTACTATGTATATATTTCGAAGTTTCCAGACTGACAGCGGGTGCCCACAAAATTATCTCCCACGAAAAGTATGCCAGTGCAACTCACCCGTGTTCCGGCGTCTCGGCAGTCCTAGGATGCACCAACAATTAGACTCGGGAGTCCTTACGTCTTGAGGAAGGAGTTCGCGAGCGCGGGTGTGACCTTATCGGGGTTCGGCGCGAAGAGCTAGTCGTAGACTTTTTGACAGTTTTAGAGTGGGCGGTGCCCGAGTCCGGGTGCGTACGGAATTACCAATAATCCGGAACGCAGGCAAGTGCAGCCGTAGTAGGGTGCATTGGGGTCCCACCGCCATCTTAGGCGATGACATGGTCGAGAGCACAGACCAATTTAAATACTTGGTGTCTGTGCTCCACACGTCCGGCGACATTGATTGCGACGTTAAGGCACGCATTTCCGCAGCTTGGGCATTATGGCTTGAGTTGACAGGTGTCATCTGTGACCCCAAAATGCCTGTTAAGCTTAAGGGACAGGTCTATAAGACCATCATTAGACCTGTTCTTCTGTATGGCAGTGAGGCGGGGCCTGTGCTTGAGCGACACAAGCAGGAGCTGCGTGTCTCGGAGATGAATATGCTGTGGTGGATGTGTGGAGTTACGCGGAAAGACCGCATCAGGAACTCCCGCATCCGTGGCAGTCTACGAGTCCGTGACATAGAAGACAAACTGCAAGAGAGTCGCCTACGCTGGTACGGTCACGTCATACTAAAACCGGCATGTTACGTGGGTAACAATTAATATCTTGCCATGGAGCCTCCAACGGGCCGGAACAAGCGAGGTAGACCAAAGAACTGCTGGCTTGACGTTGTAAGAGATAACATGCGTGCCAACAATCTCACAATGGGCCCAAACATATACCCTGTATAATGGCCATAACAGAAATTCATTGTTACTTTAACCTGTGCTATAAGCATGTTCCTATGTACAAAGATATTTTTTGTTTATGCCAAACCTGAATATAGTTCGTTCAGAATAAGCAATTAAATCGATTGCAATCATTTTTACACCATGTTATATTTTTTGCCAAAAAAAATTAGAAATTGCTTCAGTGTGGTTACCAAGAGGATACGACAGATCATAGTACTAGCGCGCGCGCCAAAGCTGACGCCAGAGGTCAAGGTACCGCGCTCGCCCGGACGTGCAGAGTTTTGATCATATTTTTGCTGGGACAACCAAGTAGAATAGCAAGCTCTTAACTTTGTGTATTTAATTATATCTTTTTGATTTTGAACATAGACTCTTTACTTAATACTGGACCCGTGTTTCGGGTTTCGCATGAACATAAAATAATGTTGTATATAATGTTTACTAGATCGACCATAAATTTCATGTTTTACGGATAAAATATTTTATTAATACACGACCCTTAGTGCATGACATATTACTATGAGTTCACCGTTTTTCTCTCTGATTTATATGTTTATCGTTCATTGTCGTTTAAATAAATATTTATTACTTTAATCTGTTAGCCACCATACCTTATTCTGATTTATCTTTTCGCCCATAAATCTTTGTGTTGTCATGTTTATTCTCCACGCAGGTCTTGTTTCGCCAACAAAGATGGCATTTTGATTATTAAGATTATTTTTTTTCAGCACGTTTTTGAAATATGTCTTATATTTTGACAGATTTTCTCAGTTGCAAGTGCCTGACAGGGTTTTACACTTTGACCTACGACTTGTAAGTTACAGCAGTTACCACTGCACCACCACTGCTTTTCACTAAAATAACTTATTTAATAAAAAATAAATTTAGCAAGCATTTTGACTTGATACCTTTTTTACATATACTCGTATGTACATTTATAAAATAGTGCTTGCCCGTAATCCCGTCTGTTGGTAAGCAGTGATGCGATCGTAGGTGGTAATGTGCACAAGTTTTTTAAGAGCCTATTCACTCTAGCCTTGAAGACACTTAAATTGTAGTCAGATGGAAACACTGCCGCTGGCAAATTATTCCATTCCCTCGATGTACGTGGTATTAAAGACGAGGCAAAACGCTTTATTTAAAAAAAAACAGTTTCATTGCTGTTGTAAAAAAAAAAAAACGAGTGTGCTTATGACCACACGACTGAAGTGAAACTTCTTTTGCACCATCTGTATGTATATATATATATATATATATATATATATATGTGTGTACAATATATACATGTATACACATATACATATATTAATTTTCTATAAATATTTAAATTTATTTCATGCTTTCATTTATAAATTAATATTTTTGCATAGACCTCCAATTTAAAAAAAAAAAAAAAAGTGGATTCCCTCGGGGCCAAAAGGTCGGGCTCTTCCTCCTGATTCAGGGGACCCAAACTCGGGTAGTCCACGACCTCTGGTTCCCGAGATAATCCACGGGGGGGTGAGGTAACTAAAGGGGGGGGGTAGATTTCGTGGGGTTGCGGGGGGTAGGGGGGAGGGGGAGAGGGGGGAGTGGATTCCCTCGGGGCCAAAAGGTCGGGCTCCTCCTCCTGATTCAGGGGACCCCAAACTCGGGTAGTCCACGACCTCTGGTTCCCGAGATAATCCACGGGGGGGGTGAGGTAATCAATGAGGGGGGTGTTCGCAGCGTCATGTTCTCGAAGAAATTCATAGTTCTTAATCAATCAAGGTACTTAGCTTAATAATTGAGCTTATGAGGCTCGAAAGCAATTTGTACTTTGTGTCCAATTATCGTATTGTGACGATATCTTAAAGCTTCTATACTTTCAATTATATCAGAAATGTTCAGCAAAAATATATAAAACAATATAAAGGCCAGAACAGAACGAAATTTATAAATTTATTTGTGCACTTAGGTAATCAATTGTTAACAAATCTTAAAAAGATCCAAAAAATATATATTGCCTTCGGCGAGATGCGAACTCACAACTTCATACTCGACAGGTCATGCAATATTTACATGAGCCAACTCCTTGTTTGCATTACAGACGAAATAGGACTATACTCTGCTTCCGTTCGCCTTCATCATTTTTTTTCCTATCATTTTTCGTAACGCTTTCGCTAGTTTACTCCCCAAGTCAAGCGTGCCTAAAGAAGTTTCACTTCAAAAACTGAGAGTGAACGAAATTTTCTAAAAATGCAGATTATACTAGTTGTAGATACAAAATAACCTATTCAATTACGTACATTTAACTTTAAATCAGGTCATTTTTGTCTAGCAGTCTAATTAATCGATGTTTCACTGGTACTGCGTATCACCGGTGAAACGCCGATTAGGTACCTATCGGTTAAACTAACTACTTACAAAATACCTTCAGTGAGATGAAGCATTTGTACCTAAAAATATATTTAATTAAAAGGGTATGACAGCTTAAACTAAAATTTTAATTGTTATAAGAACATTTATACTATTCTAGCAACACCGACGACCTTCATATAATTCCGTCCTCTACACATTACATATCTCCAAAATTCCTTAATTTTACCGCATAGCGCTATAATGGCGCAAATGGTAAGCAAACAATCCCATTTCCAAGCCCACATTACAAAACCCTTCCATCTATTTCAATTTACCCGCAACTTTTAAGGGAAAATTACCCGTAAAAGTAATCCATATTACCATGAGACCACAAATGAGGGAAAAAGGTCTTCTTATTGGCATAGACGGGTAAACAGCTATGGACCTGAGCCATTTTAAAGGGACCTAAATTCTATCTTGGTCGCCAGGATAGTGATTCCCGCTGGAATATTCACATTTTCCGCTTAGAATAGGCACTTGTGTTGGTGCGTTGAAATTATTTTTTTTTTTTTTATTAAAATATAAACCAGCGCTTGACCGCAATCCCGCCTGATGGTAAGCAGTGACGCAATCGTTGATGGTAAAGCGTACTAGTTTATTAAGAGCCTATTCACTCTAGCCTTGAAGAAACTCAAATTGTAGTCCGACGGAAACACCGCCGCCGGCAGATTATTCCAGTCCCTCGATGTACGCGGTATAAAGGAGGAGGCGAAACGCTTCGTCCGGATCGTAGAGGTGTTAACAACATAAGGGTGGAAACTCGCCGTACGACGGGTCGTCCGATGGTGGAACGGAGATGGGGGAATTAAATCGTGCAATTCCCTCGCACACTCCCCAAAATGTATCCTATGGAACACCGAAAGGCTGGCTACTCTACGCCTGTGCTATAGGCTTTGGAGACCAACTCGAGTTAAATCAAGGTCACCAATCAGCCTCTTCGCACGCCTCTCCACTGAATCCAAAGTGGCCAGGTGACACTTAGCAGCACCAGCCCAAATGTGGCTGCAGTACTCCACATTACCTGGTACATTATGGATTACTGGTAGATTATTGGGCAACCTAGGTTGAAACTGTTCTGGGCTGCTTCAGAGAAATTATGAATTTGTTGCCGTTACACCAAAATAACTTTTTAACATATAAATTGAAAATATCAAAAGACTTAACAATAGGGAAGGGTCTATTTTATCAATTTGACTAACTGTTTCATTCGAGTATACGTAACAAAAACGAAACTTTCCTTTTAAGCATGATTGTGAACGGAAAAGTTTATTTTATTGCGACCACACTTCTGGCGGCAACACGACAAATATTCGCTGTAATAACGCTCGGTATTTTAATATGGACGGTAAATTTTTAAAAATTAATGTCTTGATAGATTAGAACAAGTTGTTAATATAATTTCTTACATGTAAGCCGAGAACTTTTACTATTTTTATCGTATTCGAACTTGAAGCTGTTAGTATCTCAAGCAAGCTCTGGTAGAATCAAAAGCACACTAAAAAGATAAAGTCAGTCTCTAGACGTCCATTTAAAGATAGAAATCAGTGCTTTCAGAGTTCGGTATCCTAAGATCCACATGCGTAAATAGCTTGAAATAATCTGGTAGGTACTGAAAAAGTTTAGTCGATGAAAAACTTCATTCCTATACTTCATTGGCAATAGCATTAGACAGAAATTAAAAAAGAAGGTTGTTTTCAGTGTACACTTTATAATAAATGCACAATACATCATGT
Organism: Sesamia inferens; assembly: GCA_037179545.1. Classification (NCBI taxonomy): domain Eukaryota; kingdom Metazoa; phylum Arthropoda; class Insecta; order Lepidoptera; family Noctuidae; genus Sesamia; species Sesamia inferens. Next base: position 6,120,132 of record CM073929.1, on the reverse strand, counting down.
ATATTTTGCTTTGTTACTAATATCATACTTAATCGAATCATTTGTACTATCTGTCTTTTGTATTTAGGAGGATTTTAGTAGTGATATCCTACTAGTAGGTGTCCATGTTAAAAACCTAAAAGAAACTAGATGATAAGTACCCGGAATACTTTAAATTTTTCTATAAGTCTGCCAAATCTGAAATATTTCGTAATGCTGTCATACGTCATGGCAACTGGGTTATTTTAATTTTGCCTGGTTAAACAAGGTACTTCATTTCTGTCGGGTTTCGTTATTTATTTTTCATGTTTAATCGAAAGGTGTGTTAATAACGATAAAAACCAAAAAGAAACGAGTGTGCTTATGACCACACGACTGAAGTGAAACTTCTTTCGCACCATCTGTATGTATATATATATATATATATATGTGTGTACAATATATACATGTATACACATATATATATATATATTAATTTTCTATAAATATTTAAATTTATTTCATGCTTTCATTTATAAATTAATATTTTTGCATAGACCTACAATTTAAAAAAAAAAAAAAGTGGATTCCCTCGGGGCCAAAAGGTCGGGCTCTTCCTCCTGAATCAGGGGACCCCAAACTCGGGTAGTCCACGACCTCTGGTTCCCGAGATAATCCACGGGGGGGTGAGGTAACTAAAGGGGACGGGGGGGGATAGGTTTCGTGGGGTTGCGGGGGGGAGGGGAAGGGGGAGAGGGGAGGAGTGGATTCCCTCAGGGCCAAAAGGTCGGGCTCGGCATTGCATGGAACACGTGTGAGCACGATCTATTTGCTGTATAGCATCTATTTGTTGGGTTAGTCGTTTATTGACTTGATAGTGCTATGGCTGTTGAGAGTATGTCATGCTCACTCAAATGTCTCGCTGATGGTGGCGTGTGTGTTGGGTCATTAGGTTCCCTTCAATATGGTTGAGCTGAATGATGCTGATCCATACGTCATGTTCGTGAACGGACGCCGTCAGAGGGGACTGGTCATCTCTTAGCTGCTACGGCGTATTTTAATTTCTGAATTGTTGTTTTTTTTTCCATAATGGACGCTCTCAGCGTACAATATATTTCTGCATCGTTCTCACACGATTGATTTCAAAATGAATGATGTAATCAAATATTTGTATCAATAGCTTGATATTTTAAAAGAGTGTCCATGGAGTTTCTTGCCCGTTCTTCTCCATAGGTACCTACTTTTTGGAATGGGCGACTAGCTTCACCTTACTGACTAACCGAACTTCTGACAATTCAAAAGTGCCTGTAACTGGTTTATTTGAAATAAATGCTTTGATTTGATTTGATTTGATTTGCTCCTCCTCCTGATTCAGGGGACCCCAAACTCGGGTAGTCCACGACCTCTGGTTCCCGAGATAATCCACGGGGGGGTGAGGTAACTAAAGGGGGGGGGGGTAGATTTCGTGGGGTTGCGGGGGGTAGGGGGAGGGGGAGAGGGGGGAAGGGGGAGTGGATTCCCTCGGGGCCAGAAGGTCGGGCTCCTCCTCCTGATTCAGGGGACCCCAAACTCGGGTAGTCCACGACCTCTGGTTCCCGAGATAATCCACGGGGGGGTGAGGTAATCAATGAGGGGGGTCGGGGGGTGTTCGCAGCGTCATGTTCTCGAAGAAATTCATAGTTCTTAATCAATCAAGGTACATAGCTTAATAATTGAGCTTATGAGGCTCGAAAGCAATTTGTACTTTGTGTCCAATTATCGTATTGTGACGATATCTTCAAGCTTCTATACTTTCAATTATATCAGAAATGTTCAGCAAAAATATATAAAACAATATAAAGGCCAGAACAGAACGAAATTTATAAATTATTTGTGCTCTTAGGTAATTAATTGTTAACAAATTTTAAAAAGATCCAAAAAATATATATTGCCTTCGGCGAGATGCGAACTCACAACTTCATACTCGACTCAATTGTTAACAAATCTTAAAAAGATCCAAAAAATATATATTGCCTTCGGCGAGATGCGAACTCACAATTTCATACTCGACATGTCATGCAATATTTACATGAGCCAACTCCTTATTTGTAGTACAGTCGAAATAGGACTATACTCTGCTTCCGTTCACTTTACCCTATCATTTTTCGTAACGCTTTCGCCACTTTACTCCCCAAGTCAAGCGTGCCTAAAGAAGTTTCACTTCAACAATTTTTTATCATTATTAATATTAACTTTTGGGTTCTTAAATTTTATATTGAAACCATTATCAAAAATATTACATAAATGTGGGATTGTAATGGAACGTACACTGTGCGGGCGAGACGTATGTAAGTTCGACTGAGAGAGCAAAATGCAATGGCGACGCGACCCGTTCTTTGCAACATCGCAAGAGTGGTTTTTAGTATTAATTGTATCAATCAGTATTTATTGGAGTTATTTACGCCTTCCACCCTACAATTTTGGGGTCTTGTCCGGGATCCGCATAAAGTTTTGCGAGATTCGGACCTAAAGCAGGGAATAACCATAAGTTTCTAGAAGACTCACGAAGCCGCGCCACGCCTTTGTCCCCGGTGGGTTGAATTTTGCGAACGACGAACGCAACATGACGACAACATGCCTAAAGACGCAAAAGAAAGACATAGGAGTCATCAAGCTGATTGGGAAGACGCCAATGACGATCGCGAGTCGAGCACGACGAGACCAGGCCTGACGAACATGCTGCAAATGACTGCCGAGCTGCTGGCAAAATTCAGTGGCCGCGGCAGGACTTATCCTGTCGTTCGATGAATTGAAGACGTTGAGAGTAATGCGGAAATATTTAGGTGGACTCCGCTTCGTTCGGAGCGACCGTTCAAGAGTTGGGACGATTTAAAAACTGCGCTAAATAAGGAATTCCTGGATATTATCGATGCCAAGACCATACACGAACTAATGGCTGCAAGAAAGAAAGGATCGAAGGAAAGCTGCCTCGATTATATGCTCACTATGAAGCAAGCATAATTGGGTAAGCAAGGCAAAATGCCCGATTATGTGGCTATTAAGTATATTGTTGACGGAATAACGGATAAAAAGACTAACAAAATGATGTTATACGGCGTCACAACATAGGGCGAGCTAAAGGAGAAGCTTAAAATCTACGAAGCCATTTATAAGCATATTGCAATGATATGCAAGATGCAGAAGCAGGACCATCAATCGTGCATAAAAAGGGCCGTAAGGTTAGGTGTTTCGGTTGCGGTTTATACATTAATAAAAAAAATAAAAAAAAAATGTGTAACGTGAGTACGAATACAACTACAAAATTGACGAACGGACTGCTCGACAAAGATTGGAAGTCATCGGCACAAGCTTCGGGGAACTTCGGCAAAAATCGCCACCGCCAACCTAAGGAAATGAAAAGAACGATGTTCAGCCACCCAACGGTTACCAAATCTTCCTTCAATCTCATCTCTGTACTAACCATGAGTTGAAATGGAGAAGTATTTATGTTTCTTTGATGAGTGCTATTTAAGCACGCTGCAACCGACTCACATGTTTATACCAGAGAATGGGATTTTCCACACATAACTTATTTAATACAGGTATAATTGTCCTATGCATTCTTTCTACTTGGCTATTCCCTCGAGGGACCCCAGTGGTTATAGTTATATGCAAAATTATTTCTTCCTCACAGAATTCTTTGAAGTCATTGCTGATACAGGCGGTGCCTCGATCAGTAATTATCTGTACTGGATTTCCAAAATGTTGCTGAAATACCTTCAACTTAACAAGGGTTTCCTTACATGTTGTACCTTTGGGGGAAAATACACGTAAACTTGGTGAATGCATCTACCATGGTTAGTATATGATTATACTGTTTTCTAGTCTCTGTCAAGGGTCCTATATGATCCAGATGCAGGGTGTGCAACGAAATATTTTCCTTCTCCCATCGATTAAGATATTCTTCTTGTTTTCCTGATTTCCTAGTGGCAAGTAAACATGGTATACAGGTGATGACAAAGTTTTGCAACTTTTATTCCAAGTTCTTTATATAGTAAGTAGTCTTTTGTGATAAGAAGTTCCTTCATCTTTTTGACTGAAAACTGACCATTACTATGAACCTGCTTAATAATCTCTTTTTCTAAATCTTTTGGAACCACAAGTAGCTTTTGTTCTACCTTATAAAGAAGACCATTATCCAAACAATAATCCAGATATGTGTTTGTTTTCAAAACTTCAATTATGGCTTTTAAACCTTCATCATTTTGTTGGGCTGTCCTAATCTTATCCTGTATACTGTTAACCACCATTAAATGACTCGGGTTCCTCCTCCCTAAACTCTGTTTTAGTTTGGTGTAGGCATTGTACTCCTTTTCACCAAACTCAAATGCTATATCTTTCGAAGGAAATCTGTCAGTGGCCTTGCTGTAGTTGCATAATCTTTTACATATCTCCAGTCAGTCTATGGTGTATCAGTGAGGTATTGAATTAATATATATGTACATTAAGTTTAACACTAAAAATAGAATAACTTTTTTTTTGCATATATGGCACTTCGCCAGTTTGTTTTTACTTTACCACTTCTCAACCATCTTTCCAAAAGTCACAATACAAAGCTCCGTCAAAAATAAACAATCCTTACATAAAAATGAGTGCCTTTTACTGCTTTCGCCAGCCTCAAAGCAGAAGAAAAGCCATGAAAAAATAAACATGTTTTTTTTTTCTCGAATTTTTTCCTCCTTTTCTTGGTGTGGAGGGTAATATAGCTAAATTCGTCAAGTGTTATGGAGCTTAGCATAGACGTGACGGGAATAGCTTCTGGTTTTTGATCATTGCACGGTCAATCAACACACAGAGTGGAAATGTAGGGTGTGTGAGTTTAGTGCGTGTGTAAGAATCCGATATGTGTGAGTTATTGTTATAGTAAAAGTGTGTGAACCAAATTATGTTGTACGTCAAAGGCTGGTGCACGTGGTGAAATACTAATTCGTAGTCAGATAATCACAACTCCAATAGCAACATGTGCTCAAACAGAAACAGTTAGAAGATTGAAGAAGCTGAGGTTTGTCTCTTAAAATCGTTTTAGTATTATCGTTTATTTTGAAAGTGTTTCGTATTCATCGCAGTACCGTCTAAAATTAAGTCAGTTGAAATGTTTGCCTCGCATTTTTCAAAGAGATACTTTTAAATAAATGTAGATACTAGAAGCTATTTAAATGTAGTCAGTTTAGATTTATTTTATTGCTTTATCTACAAACGGTTTCGTGGCCTAATGGACAAAGCGATTGAATCATGTTTGCTATGGTCTTTCAACTTCAGGTGACACCTCTTTTTTCAAATTACAAATTCGTAGTTTTTTTATGATACTCACAATTTAAGACTCAGCATTGGTTGAATAATCACATCAAATCCACCCTCGAAAACACTTCTTTCCTTTTAAATCCAACCTTTTTGCAAACGGTTTACAGAGTTATTACATAACTAGTACGAAACTGGAAATATTGACGCGATTACTCCAGAGATTTGAACACAAGCTCCCGAATCTTATTTTCCGACACATGTTTTGATTTACGAAACACGCCGCACTGACATATGATATGAAAAGCCGTCCTATTATTTGGAATTTATTGTCTAGGAGTCATGTTAGAAAAATGTATTGTGTTCTACCTATAAGGTAAAATTTTGGCGATTTTGTTTTATTCTCGATCATTCCATGGCTAGGCAGCATAATCAGATAAAACTACATTCAGGCCTCCGCTAAGTGAGAGGGAGCTTACCGTAATCTGTATGTGCACCCAGTTCGGATTCGTAGATGTCACAGGTCTGCGATTTTTTTTTTTTTTATAATTATAAACTAGCGCTTGACCGCAATCCCGCCTGATGGTAAGCAGTGATGCGATCGTTGATGGTAAAGCGCGCTAGTTTATTAAGAGTCTATTCACTCATAAAAACTAAGCGAATAAGAAGGAAGACGGCAGTTGAGCGAGGTGATGCAATGTTAAACCCAACAACATGACCAACGATGCTGCGCCAAAGGGAGAATGATCTGAAGACCCTCCACGACCAAACTCCCAACACAACAACATTTAGCGCATCGTACCCGGCACACATCGCAACACAACTGCTCAGACCCGTCCTCCGTACGGTTTCACCAGACATCATGCCGGAACACGACAAACCGCTTGGAGGCAAGACTGTCTGGTGGGTGGTAACTTCTGCCGGCTTTCGTTTAATTTTCGATCATTCCATGGCTAGGCAGCATAATCTGACGAAACTGTTCCTGGGATATAGGCCTTCACTCAGTGATCGGGAGCTGACCATAATCAGTATGCGCGCCCAGTTCAGGTTGGTATATGTCACAGGTCTGCGATTTTGTTTTATTCTCGATCATTCCATGGCTAGGCAGAATAATCAGCTGAAAGTGTTCCTGTGACACAGGCGTCCGCTCAGGGAGCTGACCGTAAGCACTACGCGGGCCCACATGTCTACGATTTCTTGGTTTTAGGACATTCTGTTTTCCTCACAATGATTTCCTACACAGTTTTGATAGAAGTGACAAAGGATGCAAGCACATACTTGAATTCGTACCCGTGACCAACAGTCCATTAGTCAGTTCCAACTGTGCACTATTGCTTTTACAACATGTTAATTAATTAACTCACTTGCTGAAAATAGATTTGTTCAGAATCGTTTACTGAATCGATTTATATCAGTTTTATTATAGGTTTATTTTAACCCCAAAATAATTAAAACTACGGAAATTATTGTCATATGCGGTCAAGCACTAGTTTATAAGTTGTTGTTTGTACATACTTATAAAATCGCAGTTTTTCTTTTATTCAAACAAATCATTCAATACAAAATAAAGAAAAATAAACCTAATTCCAAGAACGTTAAAGTCTTTGATCTCCAAGAGTAGGGATGTTTCTTGGGTAAAAAAAAATGATTCTATTTAGTCCGTCATTCTGATTATAGAAAAATAATGGAGACGTATCAAAAAATACGTCTACATTATTTTTTATAATCAGAATGACGGACTAAATAGAATCAATATTTTAATCAATTCAATAAAAATTGACAAATATAAAAGGCTTCAAAGTGGTGGCTAGTGACGTCACTGCTCGCCATAAAGTGTAGCGTGCAGTGACGTCATACTAGTTTTCAACGCACTGTGTCGTCTTCATGTTTTATTTATGTGAAAAAAAAAATACGTGTCTAGTATTTTTTGGAAATCTGACTGACGGACTAATTAGTTTTTTTAGTCAACTACCCTATTGGTATAACCAATTTAATAAACGACAATGCCTATAAGTACATGTTAAATTAAAAATTCAGTATTTGTATTATGAATATAACATAATATTCTAATCGGGGTATTTGAGGGTTGCGTTAATTACATTACATGTTGTCTATACTATAATACACACATCAAAAGTGTCTAGGGATCAACATATATTTTTGCAATAACTTTTCTCCTGATTGATATTAATTAAACATTTCTTTAAGGATTCATCAAATAAAGTGTTTTCGTTTGTCACAGTAACGATAAACCAAGTCACCTTTGCATTAATAAAGAAATTTGCCATTTTCCTAATAAAGGGATATTTGACATTTGAACCACTAACACAAAAGTTCGAAAAAAAGACTGAAATAACAGTTTTCTCTAAAATTTTATTGGGTAACTTAAACAATTAATAATCCGTGTTTCTACCGCGAACACTAACAACACAAGAACATCGGTTTGGCATACTCAAAATGAGTTCATCCAAATCACGCTGTGGAATGGCCGCCCATGTTCGTTGCAACAACAAAAAAAGGTCTTCTTGCGACTGGATACCCTCCATATTCGGCAGAGCTCTTCTCTGTAGCATATCCCATGCATGCTCAATCGGGTTCAAGTCTGGCGACTGAGCAGGCCAGGGCAGGACATTGATGTTAGCTGCGGCGAGAGTCTGTCTTACAACTCTTGCGGTGTGCGGTCGTGCATTATCATGCATTAACTGAAATAAGGGACCGATTTTCACTTGTAGAAGAACGATGACGTCTGATATAATCGTCTCAGCATAAATTTGAGCGTTGAGGTTGCCTCTGATCCAAATCAACTCAGTTCTTCCGCCGATCCAAATACCCGCCCATACCATGATGGTTCCACCACTATAAGGATGGACTTCCTGGCAGGATTTTAATCGCTGTTGGCGTCCAGGGGTTCTCCAGTGTCGTATACGTCTTGTATCCGGTCTCATACCAAAACGAGACTCATCAGAAAAGCACACGAAACGCCATTGTTCTTCTGCCCAATTTCTGTGTTCAAGAGCCCATTGATATCGAATCCTACGATTGTGCATTGCTATAGGTGGTACCCGTAGCGGTCTTCGGGAATGAAGGTTCACTTCATGCAAGCGGTTTCTGACTGTTTGGTCGCTAATTAAGTTCCCTGAAGAGTGATGAAGCCTCACGGGTAACATCATGGCGGTTATTGTTGGAGCTCTTCGAGTTAAGATTTGGATGTATCGGTCTTGTCTCCGTGTGGTGCAGCGATACCGTCCTCCATGGCGCTCAGCCACGGTACCAGTGCTTCGGTAACGTGTCCAAAGTCGACTGATAACACTCTGACTTGTATTCAGAGCTAAAGCCACAGTACGTTGTCGGGAACCAGCTTCTATCATTCCCACGGCTCTGAGCATTTCTTCCCTGCTTAAATGACGTCGCCGCTCCATAATAACGTTGGTTTTAATCAGTAGTAGGGAAACAGTAGCACTAATAATGTCTTCAATGCGTTGTATGTTTTTATAGGGAAAATATTGACAGCTGATTTTCATCTTTTACTCGAATTTGATTCACAGTTCCTGATTCAAATTATGAAATGCACCAAAAAGGATCCATATAAATTTATAAAATCATAAATTTATTACAAAGCCAGATCTCAATCTCAAGAAATCCGCATAAAAATGCTTGATCCCTAGACACTTTTGATGTGTGTATTATAATGACGAAAACTTTGTTTGTTTGGTTACAATGAATAGGCTCAAAAACTACTGGACTATTTTGAAAAATTCTTTTACCATTTGAAAGCTACATTATCCACGAGTAACATAGGCTAAATTTTATTTTGGAAAAAAATAGGGTTCCGTAAGATATTTGGGTTTTTTTAATACAAGCTGTAAAAAATCAACCAAAAAAGCTACTTATTTTGCGTACGCTGCCTAAACTATAAAAAATAGAACCATGAAATGTTTTAATTATCTTAAAAATATCTACAAAAATTGCCCGACACACTATATCTATCTATATTGAGTGAACAACCATTTTTTTATTTAAACATCTTAAATTTTTTTTGGACTACATTTAAACGCATTTATTGTACTCATGCTATTAATCCATATCAAAATGAATTATTTCATCACTAAGGACAGTTTATGTAGATAATTTTTGGTCTTTGGATGATTAATATTAGATGTTTGGGTTTGAAGTTATGGCGAAATTAAAATATTACAATTTTTGCTGCACGGCCCGTTGCAAAGGAGAGTTGAGATGATCCATAGATCGAGACCTTACTCATAAGTAAGGTCCCCGCGTGGCTCAGCCACGAGGTCGGCTCCTTACGCAATACGCAGTGGTCGTGCGCTAAGTATAATAATTTTTGTGCTAATCTTTTTTAGATTTTGGTCTTAAAACTACCCCTACGCAAAAGTTCTTCTCAGAATTATAAAACAGTTCTTCTCAGAGCTAATCAACAGTTATTTTCAGGGCTAACGAACAGTTCTTTTCAGGGCTAAACAATAGTTTTTTTCAGGCCTAAACAACAGTCCTTTTCAGCGCTACAATATTTTCTTAAACATTTGAAAATGCCTAAGAGCGCCAGGTCTCAACTTTCTAAACATAGTTTTCAAACACGGGCAGCAAGAATACGTCGTATGGGAGAATCTTCACCTGAACGTTCACAACGCCTTGCTGAACAAAATTAGGGAAACTTTCAGGTAGGCACACGAGAGTCGAGTGTTGAACGTTCGCAACGTCTTACACAACACACTATTCGCAACGCTCCGAGTTACGTGCGCGAGAGTCGAGTCTGGGGCGTTTCCAACGTCTTCATGAACAAAATGTAAAAACCTCTCAGTTGCCGAGCGTTTGCAGCGACTTAGAGCTCAGGAAGAGACACAGCAGTTGTCCACAAATAGAGTTCGCAATCGAATTTTAGCAAACAGCAACAGACTGGCTTTCAGATATTATAATCCGCAGGTTGATTGTACACAACAAGCGTCAATCCAAATCGGAGTAATGGATAAGATCTGCTCTAACTGCTCTGCCAAGGAATGGGCGGACGAACCTAATGGTATGTGCTGTGCTTCAGGGAAAGTTTGTCTTCCTAACCTTCAGAAGCCGCCACAACCAATAAAAAATCTTCTAACTAGTAACCATCCATTATCTGGTCATTTTTAACAAAGATACGTAAATAGGTACAATTAATTCTTTTGGCGTAAAAGAAATTAGGCTACGTAATTTTATGCCCACTTTTAAAATTGAAGAACAGATTTATCATCTAATTGGTAGCCTTTTACCACCATCAGGCCAGAATCCACAATTCTTACAAATATATTTTATTTCGCGTTTTGCAGCGGTAACCGACATTCACGCGGCAGGAGCTGCGGCGAACGCTATGTAGTATAAATAAAGTCGCTTTCTCTATCCCTATATCCCTGTATGCTTAAATCTTTAAAACTACTCATCAGATTTTGATGTGATGTTTTTAAATAGATAGAGTGATTCAAGAGGTAGGTTTATATGTATAATACATGCACCCGTGCGAAGCCGGGGCGGGTCGCTATTATATGATACATAAGGAAAAGGTCTCCTTTCTTAGCAAAATTCATTTCTGAATATTTTAGCGTAAGTCGTATTGTATTGTATAGTCGTATAGTCGTATATATATCATATGTCATATGAATGTCAAAATTTACGTACCTGTTTATGACGTGCGAATAAATACTGTCAATAAAGCTATGCTACCAATTTTTGCTTTCACAGAAGGCTAATTAAATAAATCGAAGGCAAAAGAATGTCTTTCTACTGCCAGACGATGCGATCGTAACCTTAATTATTTCATCAGATTGACGTAAATAAAATAAAATGCTAAAAGAGAACTCCTTTGGTTAACGACGTAGACTGAAGAGCTCAAGGTCTTTTAAAAAGGCATTTTTTATGTTTAAAAAGCCTAAGTTATTAAAACTCTAAGATGCAATGTTTTTATGGCCAGTTTTAAAGTATACGGACAACAGCAGGCCAAGCTACCCGAAACTGCCAAATATTCCCAATCAACCTTGAGTATTAAGGCTTAAGAGATAAAGTTGAAAATCTAATAAAGAAATCTGACAGATTGTTGTAGCTTGATGTGTTGTCTTCAATACATTAAGTTTAACAGGCAGTTGTTTTAAAATGTGACATAAGCAAATGAAAATATTAGATATAGTCTTAATAAATTGCAATCAAGGACTATCACTTACTAAAGAAACCGTGACCCTGGCGCACATGCAAGTGAAGAAACACGGCTGGGTTTTAGTCAGTAAAAGTCTGACATGCCCTTCTGCTCCACCATAGAGCCGTAGAAGTAGAGGGAAAAAAAGGTTATTTATAGTGCCAAAATCTATTAAATGGCCATTTTTTTTTTTAATAATTACGAGTATAAATTATCGTTTGACCGCAATCCCGCCTGACGGTAAGCAGTGATGCGATCGTTGATGGTAAAGCGCGCTAATTTATTAATAACCTATTCACTCAGATTGACCGAATAGGAAGGAAGGCGGTAGTTGAGCGAGGTGATGCAATGTTAAACCCAACAACACGACCAACGATGCTGTGCCAAAGGGAGATTGATCTAAAGACCCTCCACGACCAAACTCCAAACACTACAACATTTGGCGCATCGTACCCGGCACACATCGCAACACAACTGCTCAGACCCGTCATCTGTACGGCTTCACCAGACATCATGCCGGAACACGACAAATCGCTTGCTCATGATAATATTACGTATCTAAGTGAACTCAAAACATTAGATACCTACGTAGTTAGAACCAAAAAGCACCTGTTTATTCTCCTACCCACTTTCAAAACTTTTCCTAAGTAAATGGTCTATAATAATTCTTTGCTTGATGTTTCCAGATATTTACAGTGCTCATCGTCACGGGTAGTTTAGCCTCACAACGAGGGCTGTAAAAACTCTTTCAACAATATAAACTTTTAGCTACAAACGGCTACATCCGTAAATATCGTGTTATTTGTTACTTTTTTATGATTTTATGTGGGTTTATTTAAGATTTTTTTTATGGTTGTGTTTGTGGTTTCTTCTGTTTTTTTTTATTATCAACCGATGATAGTCAAGACTTTTCAAATAAATTCTCAGTGTATACTTTATTTTAATATTTTGAATAAACACTTACCCCTTATGACGGTTACCATACCTAGATTATGTGTCTTGGGGTGGGTTTTTTTGATCCGTAGTTATATGAATCAATGTTTAAACTACTAATGGCGGAATATTTTCAAAATGTGCTTTTTGGTCCGTAGTTAAATCAATCAATGTTTAAAGCATAATGGCGGAATATTTGCAAAATGTCCTTTTTGATCCGTAGTTAAATCAATAAATGTTTAACCCTTAACTGGTTTCGTGGGGGTAGCGCGGCCCCCACATGTGATATTTTATGAATAACTTTAAAGCAATGTGCTTGCATGCTATACCAGTTACGTAAGATTTAAATAAATATTTTATTTCATATATTCGTATGTTTTACAGTTATTTTGTCAAGATGGCGAGACCTTTAAATGATCACGCGATAGCCTCTCCAATATCTCTATAATGGACGCGGATCCTGACTCCGAATCTGTGTTGAGGGACTATCTAGATGAAGATATCAGCGACAACGACGGAATAAGCGGCATTGAGCAGTCACCAATACATGATTCAGATAGCAGTGAAAATATTAATCCCGAGATTAAAGCATGTTCTTCAGAGAGTGATGGTGAACCTGTCGCAGGTTCGACACGAGCACTTTTTGTGCTAATTGTCAAGACTGAACGTATTTCATTTATATTGTTCCTGAGTCCTTAGACAAATATAAAATTGTGTTGTTTTTTTTTTATTACCTTGATAAGAAGTTTGTTTCTTTTTATTTTCAAAGTTTATTATATTAGAAATAAGAAAACATATATATCTTTGCCTAATACAGTCAAAAGTCGTCGTATTTTTTTGGTTTGTATAATGTATTTTTTTTCTCGGTGGTAGGCCATAACATCGGCCGCCGGCAGAAGTTACCACCCACCAGACAAAGTCTTGCCGCCAAGCGATTTGTCGTGTTCCGGCATGATGTCTGGTGAAGCCGTACGGAGGACGGGTCTGAGCAGTTGTGTGCCGGGAACGATGCGCCAAATGTTGTTGTGTTGGGAGTTTGGTCGTGGAGGGTCTTCGGATCAATCTCCCTTTGGCGCAGCATCGTTGGTCGTGTTGTTGGGTTTAACATTGCATCACCTCGCTCAACTGTCGTCTTCCTTCCTATTCGATCAGTTTTTCTGAGTGAATAGGCTCTTAATAAACTAGTGCGCTTTACCATCAACGATCGCATCACTGCTTACCATCAGGCGGGATTGCGGTCAAGCGCTAGTTTATAATTATTAAAAAAAAAAAAAAAAAAAATGTAAGAAAAAAAATACCAATAAGTGGTCATTTACCATTTTTGATTTCGAGTAAATATTAAGTTAAAACAATTTCATGAATAATAAAAGTTTGATTCAATATAAAAAGGTTGTTATTTATAATTTTTAAATAAAACTAAAATATAATTGCGCACATTTGTTACCTAGAAGCCACTTTTGCAAAATGTGTTTTTTGAATAATTTGTACTGTACATACGCAATGTTCACTAGTATTTATTTCTTTAAACTGAAACTTAATTATTTGACAATTTAGCAATGATATTCCTACATCAATAGATAAAAAAAAAGTATCTTAAACGCATTATTCAATTTAATTATTAGTAAATTAGAGCAATCAAAAACTACTAAGTTTTAATCTTGTGCACGCATGAGTATCGAACTATATAGACATTTTATATGTATTTATAACAAGTAGTTGTAATAAACCTCATGATAGTGCATAAATTATATAAAGTTATCCTTTATGTTAAATAAATTAAAGGAAATATACAGAAGCGCAACAGTTCCTGTAATATTTTCCAAGATTATTGATAATATTTTATTGATTATGTCGAATGATATATGAATAATATTATAGCTTTTAAAATGCGCTTTTACGAATGACACACTTAAATAGTTTATCTTTTGTAATGAATTAACCTGTAGTTGATTATAAATACAAATAAAAAAATTGATCCTAAGCTTTAATTTCGATGTACTCTTATAAATCAATCGTCTTGTATAATGTGTTCCAAAATGCATTTTGGAAAGGGTGCGCGAGAATTGTATAACTTAATTCCGTTATGATCGTTCCATCTTCGGACGATCCGCCGTATGGCGGGTATCCACCCTTCCGTTGTTGACACCGCTACGATCCCAATGAAGCGTTTCACCTCGTATTTTATACCGTGTACATCGAAGGACTGGAACAATTTACCTGCGGCGGTCTTCCCGTCCGATTATAATTTAAGTGTCAAGGATACGGTGAATAGGCTCTTCATAAACTAGTGCTCTTTATCATCAACGATTGCATCACATCTTACAACCGTAAGAAGTGACGCAGGGCCGCTATAAAGTAGTAATTTATATAAAGTAAGAACTCAAAAAAAGGAAGATTTCGTGAAACATCTAACAGGGTTGCAAAGTTTGTGTCGGTCTTAAATACACCTTATAAGATATCTCACTTCTTTATTCTGAAAAATATATAAGCCTAAATAACCAAAAGAAATACCTTACTCGATTAGAGAGCTCTACTTAACCCATAGGGAACGTATGTGAAAAGATTTACTTTTGAAAAGCCTCATTTCCACTACATTTAAAGCTTCCTATAGAATTCTGCTTGACTGGTACCGCTGACTGTAGACCGGAGTTGCGCATATGATTTTAAACGTAAACTCGTATTCTGATAACTTAGGTAAAATATTTCATTCTAATGCAAGTTCATTTATAACTTAATCTCCTTATTGTAGGACTTTGTTTGCTCACCATTGTTTAACTTTCCAGATCGTGTCTTTATTAGAACAATGAGGCGTTTCTTCGGCATGGATTACTTTGGAAATTACAATTTGGTTTAAAGTAAATGTGAGTGTGATGATGTCGGATTTGCGATTCTAGTAACAATAGATGTTTTGACGTGTTCTAGATTGTAAGTATGAAGTAGGATTATTAGATATGTAAATTAAAACATATGGATTCAGAAGATGCTTATTTTGGAACTTACTTTGGGGCTAGCTCAATCTGTGTGATTTGTCCGTATATATATTTATTTATTTATTTAAAGCAATCTTATCGTAGAAAAAAAAAACAAATTCGATGTTCAATTTGAAACATTATGTTGTAAATTAGGTAGTTTCAGAGAAAACTTATCCCCTAGAAATATGTCAAAATGCACTATCTCTGTGATATCAATGATACTGGTAAGATTCTAACATATTCTGAATATAAAAAAAATTTATTGACGATACTCTTACGCAAGCGACCGCTAGATAATATATCTATGAAGTTTGAATCATAACTATGGATACCTACTCAAACTTTCACATGAGTTCCTCAACAACAATGGTACCTTTTTTTTTACAAATTTCTACAAACTGAGCACAGAATTAATTTTCACACACATCACAGATTATTTAGAAGACAAAAAGCTTGGGACTGAGCTGCTCGCTCTGTTAAGCATTGTTATTAAACAATATGCGTAATTATAAGGTAAATTATTGTAAACATTCTTATTTTTAATGTCTGGACAAAGACGATGATCCCTGAGTTTGTTTCGACTATTTCTTCTCAGAGGTAGTCAGTTAGGAAATGCCGGCTTCATCTAGTAAAAAAAAACATGACGTGTAAAAGTGATCGGTGATCCTACTTGCTTAATAAACGATTTCATTTCATTTCATTTTACGAAATTGAAAAGTATTTTTGTGATTGTACTCCGCTACATTTATGATATCGTGATTTTAAAAATAGAATAGAATAGAATAGAATACTCTTTATTATGTACACCATATAGATTACAGAACATAAATAAAAATATTTTACAATGGGCGGTCTTATCGGTAAGAGCGATCTTTTACAGACAACCTTTGGATGGAATTCTAAGAGGTAGGATAAAGAAATAGTGTAGGTAGTCTACAGTGTACTATTTACATAAATTATACAATAAATATAAACGTTAAGTAACAAGTAAGCATAAAAGCCCCTTCCCCTTCTACCATTTCCTGCAGCCGTGTGCCAATCCCAGCTACCGTTTTTGATTTGTGGCGCTGCAGCGAAGAATTCAATACTAACCTGAAACAAAAGACAGTCGGGTTTTAGTATAGAAACGTCATGTCTATAGTTCTGCTTTGATTAAAAATGTAAGTTATCGTTTATTTCAGTATATTTACATACATCTAAAGTTATGGGAAAAAATTACTTCGACTTTTAATTTGATTTGCGATCTTGTTGTATGATTCGCATTTGTATGAGTACTTGACCACAATCTCATATGATGGTAAGCAATGCTGCAATTTTTGATAGTAAAGCACGCTAGATAGGAAGGAAGACGGCAGTTGAGCAAGGTGATGCAATGTTAAACCCAACAATACGACCAACGATGCTGCGCCCAAACTCCCAACACAACAACACTAGGCGCATCGTACCCGGCACACATCACAACACAACTGCTCAGACCCGTCCTCCGTACGGCTTCACCAAACAACATGCCGGACACGACGAATCTCTTGGCGGCAAGACTTTGTCTGGTGGGTAGTAACTTCCGCCGGCAATCGATGTTATGGCCTACCATCTAATACCTAACCATCTACTATAATGTGAACAGTGGTAGTCCAGCGATATTAGCTTTGACTTACTACTTGGTCGTTAGTTATAAGCCAGGAAGGCGCGTTTTCATTGCATGAATAATGTCATAATCTCTGAAAGAAAATATCATGAGGAAACCGGTAATATATTTGAACCAAAAATTTGAATACATGTGACAGACGTCATATTATGCCTTGTTCACGGGACCAGTAAATGGTGAATTACAGCCCACTCCTTCCCTCCTAACCAGTGTAGCAGTAGTGGAATTTTTATTTTAATTGAACTATACGGTAGATACATGGCGTTTACTAAAACAAAAATTTTAATATACCATCAACATGGACCACACAATAGAGTAGTTGACTAAAAAAAAACTAATTAGTCCGTCAGTCAGATTTCCAAAAAATACTAGGCAATATTTTTTTCTTTTTTCATATAAAGAAAAAATTAAAACGACACAGTGCGTTGATAACTCGTGTGACGTCACTGCATGCTACACTTTTAGCGAGGAGTGACGTCACCAGCCATCACTCCTGATCTTTGATGCTTTTTATATTTGTCATTTTGTACTGATTTGATAAAACAAAATATACGTATCGAATATTTTTCTATAATTTGAATGACGGATTAAATAGAATCAATTTTTTTTTTACGCATGAAACAACCCTATTGTAGGATACAAAAATATAGACGTAATTATTACACGAGAATTTTATATTATGCAGATGTATGCATAGTGCACATAAAGAATTCATAATGAAAACACACAAATCCATAAATACACGCTACACATAAAATTCTGTTTTTGTATCAAAACTAATCCGAAACGCATTAAGCGATTTTTATACATTTTTTTTTTCCTGTAAATTCGGAAGTTCTGAAAATAGGTCGTATACTAAAGATTGATATTTTTTTCATTTTATTGCATTTCAAAATTTGTGCAACACTAAATATGAAATAAAAATAACCATATAAACAGCTACACCAAATAATATAAAATCCCATAGCTGACGCATGTTTTAAAACAAATATCAACACTAATGAGTAAGCAGCTTATGTTCTGATATTAAAAGCAATGTACAAACTTTTACAGTGACGTCATGACTATTTCCGCCATTTTATATTGCTGTATTAAACAGGATGTGTGGCATAGTTCTGGTTGTAGTATTGGAATGGAAATGATAATGAAAATTACTGTTATGTTTTAATCGGAAAGTAAAGTACGGAGGACGGGTCTGGGTAAGTTTAGCCAAAATCAGCAGTTGGACCCCAGACCCCAATGCTGAAAAAGCTTTGTATGCGACTGGGATTAACGCTGAGATAATGATGACTAGCGGCCGCCTGGCCTTTGTTCGCGTGGAGTTAGTCATTTTAACATTTTATTTTAACCCCAAAAGAGTTATTTTAAAATAGCAGTATCTTATAAGATGTTAATCGAAATTAAGTGATGTCAAGGACAATTTTGTTCAAAATTAAATATAAATATATACGGACAAATCACACAGATTGAGCTAGCCCCAAAGTAATTCGAGACTTGTCTTATGGGATACTAACTCAACGATACTATTGTTTATAATAGATACATATATAGATAAACATCCAAGACCCAGGCCAATCAGGAAAAGATCGTTTTCCATCATGACCTGGCCGGGGATCGAACCCGGGGCCTCCACGTCGCAGGCAGGCATGTTGACCGCTGCGCCATGGAGGAAATACTATTAATTTATTTGGATAAGGATAAATCATAGTTTTTTTTTTATGTGCTCCGCTCTTATTGGTCGCAACGTGATGTCATATATAGCCTGAAGCCTTCCTGGATTAATGAGCCATTCAACGCAAAAATATTTTTTTCAAATCGGACCAGTAGTTCGTGGGATTAGCGCGTTCAAACAAATAAACACACTCTTTAGCTTTATATATTAGTATAAATACATAATCAGGCTATGCTGTTCCCACTCCTGGGACACACGTCCTCTCTCGATGAGAGGGAGTGGGCCGTAATCTACCACGCGAGCCCAGTGCGGATTGGTAGATGTCACATGTTTTTTATTTATTAATAATTATAAACTAGCGCTTGACCACAATCCCGCCTGATGGTAAGCAGTGATGCGATCGTTGATGGTAAAGCGCGCTAGTTTATTAAGAGTCCATTCACTCAGAAAAACTGAGCGAATAGCAAGGAAGACGGCAGTTGAGCGAGGTGATGCAATGTTAAACCCAACAACACGACCAACGATGCTGCGCCAAAGGGAGATTGATCTGAAGACCCTCCACGACCAAACTCCCAACACAACAACATTAGGCGCATCGTACCCGGCACACATCGCAACACAACTGCTCAGACCCGTCCTCCGTACGGCTTCACCAGACATCATGCCGGAACACGACAAATCGCTTGGCGGCAAGGCTTTGTCTGGTGGTTGGTAACTTCTGCCGGCGGCCGATGTTATGGCCTACCACCGAGAAGAATGTCTTGGAAGTTTTTGCTTTTGAGACATTTTCTTCTACCTAAATTGTTTCTTTATGATATTTTCTTTCACCGTTTTGAGAGCAGTGGTGATGAAACGCGCGTTCAAACAAACAAACTCTTCAGCTTTATATATTAGTATCTCTATACTAATATATAAAGCTGACTACCTCTGTGATTAGTGTTCCTCATGGTATAAACCATAATATATCAAGTACTTTTAATATGTATACCTACTCACTTATACCAAAGTATTATTTTCGTTATTGGAACTTTTTATAACGTTTAAAAAAAAATACTTTCCATAATTAAAAGCAAGGTTGACCGAAATTGTTCTGCTAATATTCTCTGTACAGAAATAATTGTCCTTTTAATTCCTTCATTGTGTCACCCTTTGTAACGTTTCAAATTTATGTATAGTCTTAATATCTTTTTCAGCATTCATGGCTGTCAAGCTCAATGGTCAAACCCTTCAAATGCTAAAAAGGGGGATCACGAGCGGGGCAACGTTTAACGGGTCGCGGGGGCCCTATAACGATCGCTCCGCATCTAACTCTTCTAATGTTTGACCGCATTGCTAGCAGTAGAGGGTTAAATGAAAAATACCAGTGGCTTTTAATAACAGAGATGGTTTATGAAAACAAAAACCTTTTCCGCGAATTCTGATATCTAACCACTGTGTAAAAGGATTTTGACGCTCCGTCAAGAGGTACTGAGATTTAGAGATTTTTTGTATAGAATGCTGCTCTAGAAAAATAAGCTCTATCTATTTTATATTTAGATCAAAAATATTTTCCTGTTCTAGTGATCCTTATTCAAACACGCAATTTTCTCTGAGATATCATATTACTTTACTTCGGAGTATTTTTTCCTTCGAATGATTTTGACTATGGGCGTTTAATGTTCATACATACACCCTTATTTCTCACACGAGAAGGACAGGCTTCCATATGGTGCCGAAGTTATTGCTACTTGTACTTCTTGTGATAACCTACAAATGTGTCTTGTATCGGGTTAATTTGGTTCAGTAGTTCAGTTGGAGGTCATATTAAGAAAAGTAAGGACGTCTCCGTCGGTTTATAAAATAAGCGAAAATGGGAAGACTACTCCTTCCAATAAGGTTATTTTTGTGTGGACAATACACAAAAATAACCTTATTGGAAGAAGTAATCTAACTATGTGGCGTCGTGATTAACCAAGAAAACTCAAAGTATATTTATTATAAAACTACGGTGATTTTTTTTAAAATTGCTTAGCTGATTTTGCAAGTTTTCGTGTTACTTTATTATGTATATTTTTCATATTTCAAATTATTTATATAAAGTATATCCGAAAGGAAGTGACAATTCTCGTAATTTCACAGTCTGATCTTAGTCTCAATCTTTAAAAAAAAATCGGGTTTTCCTATATTTTTGTCATGATTTTGACAATAATTGTCATTGAGATGAGATTGTTACTAAATTTGGAACGTTTTTAATAACGGCTATTCAGATTCTGTTACAATAACTTCGATGTCAAACGGATTAAGAAAAGACATACTAAAACGTCTTCTATAAATCCTTATTAGTTCTACGTCTAAATCTACTGTGTGGGCAGTTGTAAATAAAGCCAGTTCCTAACTCGTAGATCCTTCAAGATTTACGATTAGCTTTCGGTTAATACGTAGTTCCCATTCTGATCTTCGAATAAAAGAGAAATTTATCGTTGTTGCTTATATTCCCACTAGAGTTCAAGCGAAGGATAAGAATAACTTTACGAGAAAAGACGGATAGTCAGTTTGCTGTAATACGAACATTATTGCAATATTTATAAATTTGCATTAAAATTTTATCATACCAAGCATCTTTTATGATATTTGCGGTAACCATAATATCTCAGCATGAGTCAACTACAAAAGACTCACAAATTCATCCCTATACAATACCGTTACGTTCATAAGTGCCAATATTGAAACTTTTCATGTTAAATTTGAGACTAAATTTATAAAATGCTTTGTTTATGAATAAAATGAAGTATGTAGACCTTTTGACATTTCAAAAGCTCGTGGTTAATAAAATTTGCGGTCAAAAATTTTGTTAAATATTACTTTAAGAGGAATGTTTCCATCAAGTGCTATCTGATGAAAAACCAAAACACATAATCGTCCGTGAGAACTTTTCACTCCAAATCTATCTAACAATTAGTAACATTTTTAAAGCTAAAATGTGTTACGTATTCTAAAGTTACTCTACGTGACATGGTTTTATAATCCCCAGCCTTAAAGTTAGTAGAAAATCTAAACAGTACCTTTTCGCACTTACCCATGTACTTTATCTAAATTAGAAGGAATGTGTCGTCCACGAAGACCAATTTCAAGTTACATAATAGACGTGAAAGTGAAATATTAGTTAAACAGCGGGAACTCTTGTGAGCCAGAATACGCAAAGGCAATTAAGCAATGACTGCAGGCAATAAAGTTGAGCGCAAAAAACTTTTCATCGGAATGGTTTTCCGGGAAACTCTTCCATCGATTATTTTTTTGTTTAAGCAGCAAATCAAACGATTGGAGTTTAGACGGAGAAAGGGGAATTATGAATTTATTTTCGTTGAGATAGCAACAGCAAACAATGCTACGTATGCGTAATTAGCATTTAATATTATAAACTTGGAATTTAGGTATTTATTTGGTAAGTTTTATTTGAAGTTCGTGATTTATTTATACTGTAAAGTTTAAAATACAGAAACGTAATATGACAAAGTATGTATGTATGTATGTATGTATTTAGATTGTCTAAGTACTTATTGTTATGGCATATAGTTATGGCTTTTGAAACATGTAGTTTTTTTGATAGGGAAACAGATAATAAAACCTTACTAAGTGCTGCTAAGTGCTTCTCAAGTTGAGTGTGCGGGTTCGATTCCAAGTCAGGCAAGTACTAATGTAACTTTTCTAAAGTTGTATGTACTTTCTAAGTATATCTTGGACACCAATGACTGAAGGTGAAGGAAAACATCTTGAGGAAACCTGGACTTTAAGTCTGAAATCGCCACCCCATTCAGCAAGCATGGTGATTACGCTCAATCCTTCTCTGTATGAGAGGAGACCTATGCCCAGCAGTGGGACGATAAACGGTCGATGGTGAAGTGCTGATTTTACCACAGACTTATCTATGAAATAAAATTGATGCCTGACTGTATTGTGTGAAAAAATTACAAGAACTTGTAAATCTGATTCGCGGCCGATGTCGATGACTATGATATTTTCCGATCCACGTCGAGGCTTACGTCGTTAGCTGAATCATTATTCCACATAAATCTGTCACTTTCCTCAAGATTGTCATAATACACGTGTGGTCAATTTCTTCGGCCTTTAGCTACACACTACTTAACAGGGTACGATAGTTAGAACATGACATGTGATTATTACATTGGCTATAAATATGACCCAAATTAATTTATTAGACATAAACGAATGTCTTCATGTCTTGTTTATTAGATCATTATCTGCCATTTTATCACCATTTCAGAGTAGAATGGGGCAGTAAATATAGCAATTAAGGTCATTATGACCAGCGTGTTTAGTTTTGTATTTCCTAGGGTCATTCTCAGCGTTTGTTTCTGTCGTTGTAATGTTTTACTTCCAGGAAAAAAAAAAAGCTTCGTTAACTTATAGCAATTCCTATATGCAAAAATATTCTAGTTCCAATGTTTGTAGTTGAGATAAATTTGCGACAGGATTTGTGAAAATTTGGATGAATCATTACTTCTGATGGCACGAAGTAACGACATTATTGACAACTCACTACAACAAAATTTACATCGTGAGTTTTTGTTACGAAATTGGTCGATTAACATTCTACCATTTATTTGCCGTCATAATATTTTTCCCTCACCAACAAAAAAAAATCGTGTTGCCAAAGCAGGCTTTCTGGAAAAAAAAAAAAAACAGAATACGGGGATGAAATTTCAAATAAATTCAAAAGCACTGGTTAGAAATTGTAATCAGAGGTTCAACCCTGCACCAAATCCAGTTCAATTCACTGCACGTGTATATGTGAAGCAATTATTGCTTTCGCGGCGAGTTTTAACTTTGAGTACTGCGAGTTTTTCAGTCGAGGACAGTGACCCAATTCGCTTAGTTCCTTTTAGAGAAACGGCAAGATAAACACTACATTTTTACTTTCTTTTAGTGCCTCTAAAGTGCAAATGGCATTGTTAATGGCATTTTCATTGAAATACTTTTTAATGTACTGTTCTTTCCTTTTTACTGTTTCGGTCACTATGATGAAGATTACAGAAAAAGTCTGTTGTATTATAATACCAAAATCGTTGCTATACCCAAACGCGGTTATTAGAAAAAACTCCAATAAAATATTTCTGCTCGAAAAACCACAAAAATGCTGCTAAAAATAAACTCAACCCTCCCTACCCTGTTTAACCAAAGGTCGTCGGCGTGAAATAAACTCATTGATTGCCGCAATAGGACCCTGTTTGGCATAGAATCATTAAAAGCTTTCAGGTCCGTAAAGGATTCGTTGAATGGGCATTGAAATGGGTTATGCTGACAGATTTATAGCACACAATGCTTTAAAAGAGTGTTTTGGTTACCTGTCGAATGTATGCAATGCGGGAGAGGAATCTGACCTAGGATTTAATTTGTGGTCTTCTGTTCCAGGAATGGCACGGAAATGCTTTATTGTCACATCGAATTACTACCTAATAAATGGGTATTTGTTTTGTGAACTGAAAATGGGGCTCGACATAAAAAGGGTATTCATTTGTTTGAGTTGACGTTAATTGAGTTAAATACTCGGATTTTTGATATCGTTTTGTTTTAATTGAACTTGTGTATGTGGGTACATATGAATTTTGACGAGGTTGGTGCAGTGCTTAAGCGATCGAATGCTGCGCTGTGTCGCGAACAAATATTTGTTTGACAGGTAGCTCCCGTCCCGGTTCTGGCTGTATGTGGGTTGAAATTTTTTGTCGTGGTCTGGCAACTTGAGTAATTAATGTGGTCTAACCAAACGTCCTTTCTCTGGTATGGTTCGTCGAATCGTTGAGTTCTTTAAGTTTTGAGTTGGGCTGCACAATTTCTAACAACTATGTGGTTCTTTTTTCAAAAGACAATTTCAAACATCGATTCAATTTGGACTTCATATAATCTGCATCATTGCTTATTCCTTGGTGGTATGCCATAACATCGGCTGCCAGCAGAAGTTACCACGTCGTCGATTCGTCGTGTTCCGGCATGATGTCTGGTGAAGCCGTTCGGACGACGGGTCTGAGCAGTTGTGTTGCGATGTGTGCCGGGTATGATGCGCCAAATTATGTTGCGTCGGGTGTTTGGTCGTGGAGAGCCTTGGTGCAGCATCGTTTGTCATGTTGTTGGGTTTAACATTGCATCACCTCGCTCAAATGCCGTCTTCCATCTTATTTACTCAGTTTTTTTGAGTGAATAGGCTTAATAAACTAGCGCGCTTTACCTTTAACAATTGCATCTCTGCTTACCATCAGGCGGGATTGCGGTCAAGAACTAGTATAAAATTATATATAAAAAAAATAGTTACAATGTTAAATAAAACCATTTTGTTCTTATTATATTGGACAATGTACGAACGTGCATAATAGTGGCAACACAAATATAATAATCGCTAATCAGTACTGAATGGATTGAAATGTATCTCAAATATGAAAGTAATAGGAAATGTAAGACTTTCGGCAATAAATCATCATCGGCATAGTTTTTTTTTTTGTTATTTTAAACTAGTGCTTGACCACAATCCCGCCTGATGGTGAGCAGTGATGCAATCGTTGTATACCTAATATTCTCCAAATTATATTGTATTTAGGCATACCGTGTGGTACCGGGCTTAGAATAGTCCCAACCTATATCCTCCTGTGGGTGTCGTAAGTGGCGACTAAGGAAACTCTCACCATGGAAGCGGGCAGCAGCGCTTCTCCTGTGGAATATCAAAGTAGTGCGATCCCCAACCCACCTGCCAAGCTTGGGGAGAAGAAGATGATTGTATTTAGCTCTCAGTGTAATCAAATGCAGCTAAATATCAGTACTTTACATAAGCCTATGTATTTACTCATTCTCACCGAAAGAAGACCTGTGTCCCAACTGTGGGAACATGATATGCCTATCTAACTTCCACAACCTTTTAATTGGGTCATACGATTTTCGTTGGTAAGACTAATTATCACACTTTGGCTGCGGTTTTTTCTTCCGTCAAAAGCTGTAAATCGAAGCTGTCACGACTGCCTAAGATCGACGAATGGCACCCGAGGCTAACTGCTTAACTTGCTTTCCGAAGCACAAAGGAGTATTAATATGCAAACACAGTCCCCCATCTACTAACTAACAACGGCAAGCATAGCTGAACCTGACTGATCGACCCGTATAGCTGTCATTATTTATCCGTAAGCTCGTCAATCATTTCAACAAAAATAGTCCCAGAAAATTGCAATTCTTATAAATAAACCTAAACACCTGAGCAACTCGCTACAAAGTGTCATCTGTAACGATTACTTTCCCACAATAGAAAGCTAAACGGGACAGATATTGTGTCACATTAACACGCCGTTTAGTTTTATCTACAGCTACAGTAATTTCTCAATGTGAACATTTGATAAGTTATTTTGAAGAGAGATTGTGTTTGTTGCTTATTACAGATTTTATTTCGAAGAGAGATTTTGATCGTTCCTTATTACAGATTTTATTTTGGAGAGAGATTGTTTTCTTCTGAAAAATATATTTTAAGTAATTCGCTTGTTCAACTATACTCCATCGGTTTTAAATAGTTAACTAAAGGTAAATACAAAAAGCTTTATAAGACAGCTCAAGGTCACTCAAAGGGCAATGGAGAGGGCTATACTTGGGGTTTCACTGCGCGATCGAATCAGGAATGAGGAGATCCGCAGAAGAACGAGAGTAACCGACATAGCCCGAAGAATTGCAACACTTAAGTGGCAGTGGGCCGGGCACATTGCCCGTAGGACCGATGCTCGATGTTGGCCGATGGGTTCTCGAATGGCGACCACGTACCAGAAGACGCAGCGTGGGTAGGCCCCGACAAAGTGGACCGACTGGTAAATGTCGCGAGAAACTGCTGGATGCGGGAGGTGCGGGACAGGTCGTCATGGAGATCATTGGCCTATGTCCAGCAGTGTACGTCTTTCGGCTGAAATGATGATGATGATGAAACACGAAAACCACATAACTTAGTTAATCGACTAAATGTAATACCAGTCCCTCCAGTTGACAAGTTACATCGCAGTTATTCCTTTAAATTTAGCAACATTTTATAATATGTGAATGAAATTTGTTCGATTTACTAAGTCAAGAGGATTTTTTGTTCAACTTTAGTTTATTATTCATTTTCATTTTAATCATTCATTTTCATCGATCGATCGATCGATGAATCGAATAGATTCATTTTAATTGAAAAAAGTATGAATAAAAAACGTACAGATATTTTGTTTAAATTAACAGAAGATTAAAAGATAAATAGTTAATAAAATTTTGATTTTAGAGGATAAATAACGAATATTTCGCTAATTTTTTGGGTTAGTGAACTTTTCGCCATTTATTTTTCCAGAAATAAGCCCACGTGTTCTGTCCGATAGAAGAATAAATACGATAGCTATTGTTTATAACATTTTATCAGTCACTTATATCTATTTAACTGAGACTGAATTTAAAAAAGACCGTGTATTTAAAAGCAGACGTTTTGACAAATATTTACGATAGCACGCTGATAAAGAAATTCAATTAGTAAATTTCCTATTGTTAAAGCTCTTACACTTTTATCTCCAAAAAAACCACAAAAGAAAAAAAAAGAAAGAAAAAACTGTCGTGTGTAAAATGATTTACACATTTACTTAGAATGGCTACGAGACTCAGAAGAAAAAAAACAAAAGCAACATATCAAACAAAACAGCCCGAGGTACACATCATTACATTTTTCTCACCATTTACCCGAGAACATAGTATACGGAAAAAAAACAGAACCTAAGAGAAACACTTTTTCTGACGACAAACATTTTTATTGTTCTGGATTACGCGAGCAACACCCATTCGTCTTTGTTTACACAAACTTATCTGTGCAGGAACAAAAGCCAAACTATTTCGAGAACAAAAAGGAATATACATTAATAAAAATCTCCTGTTTTTAGAGGCGAGGCGTGGTCCTGTAATGTTACCTTTAATGGAGCCTAAGACTCACCCTGTTTTGTTTATTATTCGTGAAACTTGTTGTTGAAATAAAACCTACAAAGTTTTGTGTTGCGTTCCATGTTTTGGGCAATAAACTGCCCTTTCCTACCTTTCATAAAACGCAAAAAAAAAACAAATTACGTTATCAAAACGTTGCTCAATTGTATTTTCATGTATAATAAAGTGGACTGGATAACACAACTTGAATTATTTATGGATTAGAAGGTAGGTAAGTCCTCTAAAACCTCTGATTAAGAATTAATTATTAATCAAAAGCCTTTGAAATATCCAAACAGAATTTTAACCAAAGGCTCTCTGGAATAGTTTGTATATAAGTCTATGCATTATAGCTCGGTTTCTGTGGTCAGCTTGACCCACATTACTAGTAATGTATTGGGTATAAATGCGTTTAAGTACGGACAGTTTCATGGCCGACGCACGGGTACCATTAAAAACCCATTCCATTAACTCTCACCACATTCCTGAGAGTACCCTATGATGCCTGATGACCTATCTTCTTTAATACTTTCAATAAATCAGAACACCAATTCCCGAAATGAAAGCAAAAACTTGTCAAAAATTTAGGGAAATAAGAAAAACTTCTGACAGTTTGAGACTGTGGACGTTCTTACGAGAATTGACCTTCTTTAGCTTCAGTACGGGATGCTACGGCGTAGCTGACGTGATGACGACACAGGTCCGCCAGTAAAGCTCGTAGCAGATAACTGCTACGCTCAGTCATTAACCCTTGAAATAGACTGAGCATTACTGGTACTTTTCGTTTTGTGGCATCGACTAACAAAAATATAAATGTAATCGATTTATCGTAAAAAATGTACTGGAGTTATTTCTTTTGTTTCATTTTAACCAGTTCCGTGTCCAGCAAAGTAGAGAAAAATCGAATGAATACATCGCATTTGCGTTGCCTCTGTTGTCCGCTTTATTTCTTTATTTAAGCTAGCATTCATTCTATTTTTTTTTTTCTCGGGTTCTAGGAGTCCTGGCGTGATGTTAAATGGCCTATAGCCTTCCTCAAGGGTAGAGATAGGGATAAGGAAAAAATCAAGCAAACTGTTCAACATTATTACTAGTAAAGATTCTTATGTATCAATTGTTAGACTCCTGAACCAGGTAGGTCTGGTTGGACTGGGAGCTGACCCCAACCTAGACAACAAAATGCTAGACAGATCTTGATGAGTTAGATTCGTAAACCGGTTCTCTCTCTATGTATCTATTTAATGGTTCAAACTCATTGTTATCACTGACAGAAACAAGCATACTAGGTTTTAAATATATTGTTACGAATGCACCTTATGTCGATGGCATACGGTTCAATAATGCGTGATATGCAGTACGTAACTCTTAAGCGTTATATCTCGAGACCTAGGCATTGTAGTGACACAATATAAAACGCATTGCTAGACCTAGGGTGGCCTATCGAATGGTACAGGTTTCACCAATATTGTCAATGAAGTGTCGATATCGAAATTACTAGAAACTCGTCTCCCGGGAAGTACCTGTAGGTAGCTGCTGAACGTACTCGAAATTATGCGCTATTATTATTAATTCTAGACAGATATAGAATGTTTGATCAGCTGACCTAGATAAAGTCCCATTATGCCAGCGCGCAGTTAGTCTGCATTTGACTATCGACACGAAACAAGCGACAGTTAAGAAGCAATCTTTGAGAACATCTACTGCGACAACTGCAACAAGCACTTAGAGGACCACGAGAAGTAACATCTGTAGTGTTGTTGTGTCTGTACGACACTGACTTCTTAGACATAATGGATGACTTCGGTGCGACATCAGCTACCTTCTACTTGTCATTGCCTACGATCGACTATACATTCGTTGCCAACAAACTTCAGAACCCTTAACCGGCATTTTGATACCCCCCAGCCCGTAACAATATTTTTAAAACTAGGCTTTAAAATCTACAGCACTCTCATCAAACTGGCATTGCATCTCAAAGGCTACAAAAACATTAATCAAAACAAAAATAAAACTAGTCACTTCTCTTGCCCACACAATGTCGTAAAGCATGTTTCTAATATGCAGATTCGTTTCCCTCAAACTCTTGGCGTAACTAAATAAAGGAAAATATAAATTCAAGTAAGTCTTCTACTTTTAAATTCCCGCTAAAAGTTGCTACTTACGATCGGACTATATATCATCGCTTGGGTGACACGACAGACTAAAATATACCATAAATTGTAGGCAGCAATGACGGGCGCCAATACAGACATTGCACAATGGGACATTTTTAGTAAGGTGTTTTAAAAAATCATAATCCTTCTTAGAATAATATAAGGTCAATAATATAATATAATAATGTATCTGTCTGAAGTGCAGTGGGAGTCCAGTTTTATTAGTTCAGGTGGATGAAGCGTTGGTTGTGGGTTATACCTGAGTAGCCACTTTATTTTGCATTTTTTACTACCTAAACAGTCTTCAAAGATTCTAGAGTGGCAGCCACGTACCGGAATACTCAGCGTAGGGAGGTCCCCCACAAGGTGGACCGATGACCTAGTGCAAATCGGGGATAAAAATTTGGCAAAGAGATGCTTTATAACCAGGATTATACGATATAGGATATTTCTTTTCATCTAGACATTCTCACGGGATTCAAACTTAAATTTTGAGGAAACGGCGGGGCACCGATGTACAACACGATGTCGATAGATATCGATGGGGGTCGATAGTACAACTGTTTGTTCAATTTTGTTGGCCCAATATTTTCCCACATTCACTGCGTCTAATGGTAAGAGTGTAGACGGCGTTTTGGTATTTTTTTTTTGTGGTACAAAGGGCAGGTTAGGAGTTGGAATATAGTTTACAACACATCTTCACATCTAGCCAGTGATGGATTTCGAAAAACAAATTACTTCTTTGTAATTGAGTGCCTATGAAACATCAATAGGTTTTTTTTTCTTAGGGGAATAGTTGACTTTGGTAGAAATATTTTGAACAGTGCTTGATGTACAGTAAAATGCATAAATACATTATACATATTATGTTAGATACGTAGAGTGCTGTGAAAAAATGACGATTAAATTTACGACTGGGTTTGGAATAAGATGGGTAAGATATGATGAGTAATAAGGTATGATTCGTAAGACGAGTATTTTAAATTATAAAATGATTCTAAATTACGTCACGTTTATGCCTCACGTTCATGCTTCTAATTGCATTTATATAGGTATTTATAAGGGAAGTTAAATACAATTCTAAGTCTCCTACGGTTTTTAAAATTTACATAGGTCACTTAAAGATTGTATGTTGAAAAAAATACAATTTGCTGAGTGGCAAAAAAGAATCGTCTAACTGACTAACCAACTAGTGTCCCCACCACAGATAAAAGAAGGACTTTTATCTGTGGTGGGGACGGAAGCAGCAATGCATTTGCTAAATAAATTATAACTAACTAATCAATAACTCCAATTCAGTGTTTCTGTTTTATCTGCAGATAATCCTGAGTTGGAGGAATCAGACCCGCTATGCTATACTCGGATCTCCATAGATGTGATTGACTCAGCCCACATGTCAGTCGCAATTCGCCACCTAAAACCCATTCATCTGTAGGGCCTGATGGAATTCCACGATTTATTATTAAAGACTGCTTGGAGATATTTAGGAAACCACTTTAACTAATATACAAATTAGCCATATCCAACAGAGTGGAAATTTTCATGGGTTACTCCTAAACCTAAGGGTGGAGCTAGGTCAAAAGTGAATAATTTCAGGCCTATATCGATTCTGGCAGCCTTCGGCAAGGTCTTTGATTTCGTACTTAATCAGTACATCATTAGGCAGATCAAGACCCAACTGGCCGAATGTCAGCATGGCTTCTGGTGACAAATTACATTAATTTTATAGACTTTACTGCCATCAGAATGGAAAAAAACAAGCAATTTGACGTGGCTTATTTTTGATATTACTTTTAGAAGGCGATTGATCGAATTGAAAATGTGTGTCCTACTTAAAAAATTATCCGCGATAGGATTTTCTCCAAAGTTGCTTCAATTCTTTTCGAGTTATTTCACAGATCGGTATCAGTTTGTCCAAATGTCTGGACATAAATCTGCCCCATATTTAACCTGCTCCGGTTTAAGCCAGGGTAGTACTTTGGGGCCTACGCAATTTATTGTAATGGCTAATGACCTGCCGAAGGTTGTCAGGATGGCGCGATGTCTCATGTTTGCGGATGACCTGAAGGTTTTCTTGGGCATTAATAGCGAACATGACTGTGAGACGTTTCAGAGGTACATCGATATGATAGTAAAATAGAGGGAAGAGAATCACTTAGAATTTAATATCTCTAAGTGCAAAACTAGATATTTCATTTACCCGGTCGCATGCGCCTATTCAACATAACTACCACATATCGGAGATTCCTCTGGATCGCGTTTGCGAAATTAAAGATCTTGGGCTGACCTTAGATGAGAATATGACCCTTAATCAGCATATTAATAATATCTGGGACGCAGCCTTTAAATCACTTGATTTTGTTATGCGACAGGCAAGTAAGTTTAAGGACAAGAACGTTAGTCTCACGCTCTATTATTCTTTTTTATGTAGCAAACTTGAATACAATGCGCTGATTTGGGATATAATATGTTACTGTAAACGTTATTTATAACACTTCTATCAGATTAAGAACACAGTCGACATGTCAACTTTATTAGTTCTATTTGAACTGACGTCGAACTAATTGCAGCAAAGTCTTACTAACGAGTTTACTGGCGGGTTGTCAGTTTGATTTGTGAAGACATTATAATGATAAAATAACTTTATTTGTTTGACATTTTGTTGAAGTTCTTCGAGTTAGTTTGTGAAGCGTTGTGATTTTATATCAGCCTGTCTATCTCGTGAAAAATAAAATAAAAATTAAGCTTGAGGTGAGTTGTCGAAAGAGAACTTAAGTAATCTGTCTTTACACTTTAGGTGGAATAACATCATTTATCTAAATTTTGAAGGGGAGACTGTTTATTGTTTACAACTGAGGATAACCTTTGTGAAATGTTATCAGTATCTAACGTTCTCACTCCTAGGACATAGGCTCTGTAAAAGGAGTGGGCCATAATACACCACGAGGATCCAACACTTGTACCTATTCCTTCATATATAACGTTATTTTTACTTTATATAAAACCTGAATGTAGTTTGTTCAGAATAAGCAACTGAATCAATTCCAATCATTTTTACACCAAGTTATGTTTTTTTTTTTCAAATACATTTAGAAATTGTTGCATTATGGTTACTGAGTGCACAACACAGCTGACGATATATCATAGTACGAGGAGCACACCCGCGCCGCGCCGCTTTAGGCGCGGCCGTGCGAGCGAGGCATTAACTATATTTTTGTTGGGACAACCAAGAAAGATAACACGCTCATGACTTTGTGGTTTTTCATGAAATCTTTGTGAAATTTTGTACATAGATTTTTTGTCGTCCTCCGTGGCGCAGCGTTCAACACGCCTGCCTGCGACGTGGTGGCCCCGGGTTCGATCCCCGGCCAGGTCATGATGGAAAACGATCTTTTCCTGATTGACCTGGGTCTTGAATGTTTATCTATATATGTATCTATTATAAAATATAGTGTCGTTGAGTTAGTATCCCATAACACAAGTCTCGAACTTACTTTGGGGCTAGCTCAATCTGTGTGATTTGTCCGTATTTATTTATTTATTTACTTAAAAGTATTGGACTCGTGTTTCGGGTTTCGCGTAAACAAAAAATAACGTTGTGTATTTACAGTGTCAAACCTTATTTTGTCACCAAAAATAACAAACACACGAAAATTATGCAACAAAGCAACTAGCCAAGATCGCTAAACAAACCCTTCAGAAGAAACAGCTAACAATGGTCTTTTGTTACATTTTCATAAGTGTTAACCCTTACATTCCGGGGATGTCAACTTGGCCTAAATTAACGGCCAAGGTATTATGTTAAACAAGCAAGCTAAAGTCATAAGGGCATTGTTAAAGTTTGAGATTTTATTACAAGTATATTGAGGAGAAGACTGTGCTAGTGTGTGAACTGTAAGACAAGTTTTGGGCTTTAGAAGGAAATTATCTTTTTGAGAGAATAATACACCTGCTATATTTATAATAAACCTTCATAAATTAGGCTGTTACATAATCCCTGGAAACTCAAATTCGGAAATCATATAAGCTACTCAATAAAGTCATTGACTGCCCATAATTGGTATGCAGGTTCAACTTTAGACTACCACGAAGACCGTCACTTAAACCTATAACAGCGTTAGCTCCACATCTTTGCCATACAGTGTCTGGTGCTAATTCACCTGTACCTCGCATATGCAAACTGATAAACCAATGCAGCGACCTGCTTGACGTCCACGCTGACTCAATATCGATATTTGTCAGACATCATTAGTATTAATTTCTATTTCGAATCCAGTTTAGTCAGAAAATAAGTATAATTTAAGTCTTTATTACATTTTGTGCAGATAGTTTTTAAACAATAATTTGTTTGTATTTGTAATTACTAATTTTTGGGATGTGGTTAATGTATATTGATAATGTAAAACCAAGTTTGCAGCTTCGAAAGACCTGTACAAACTGCATGACATTTAAAATAACTCATTTTTTTTTTTGAATTTAACCTGCTTTTAATTTATAACGACTAAAAGGTGCATTGTACGGAAAAGTCATTCATATTATTTTTTATTATACAAAATTACCTACAGTTGGATTGAAATGAATTTTGAATTAAAGTCTGGAATTTTATAATGTCTCCCAATAAGCGAGATAAGCTTACTGAAAGTTAAATATGAGACTTTATTTTTTTCATTTTTTGTTTTAAGTATTGTATTATTAAAAGCTTTTTTCACCACTTTTTTTATCAAACATGGGGCCGTAAGGTTCTGAAGTGGCGGTCACGTACCGGAAGACGCACCGTAGGAAATCACACAACAAGGTGGACAGATGACCTGGTGAAGGTCGCTGGAAGTCGATTGATGTGGGCACCATAATACCGGTCATTATAGAAAGCCTTGGGGAAAGCCCTCTGGACCTCTATAGGCTGAATAGGAAAAAGAATCAGCACTCACATACAGTGAAGAGAAATATCGTAAGGGTTGATAGGCAAACATTTAATTATAAATTAAAGGTCTATTTAGAAAAATTCTCACCAAAAAAACTCACGTGAAGCGAGTTCCAAGTAATGGAACCGGATTACCAGTGAGATATTTACAGACTGGAACGACTAGATTTATATGGCTTTGCCCTATAGGCTAAAGGAGAAGATCAGATGGGAAGAGGTAAATAATCATAATATATTCTATTAAGTTCAAAAAGGTACACACCGACCCATAGAGACAACATACTGAATAATAATAATAATAATAGTTTATTGAACACTCCAAGAATTACAATTTTCTCTTATTCTATATACAAAATCATAGTAGTTATATATTCCTTATTTATAAGAGATAACGTTGACGACTATACTAGTATGAACTGTGTCACAGTCGTCAGCGCCTTCCACACTTAATTATTTGAACCATAAATTATTGTTTCAAGCAAAAGATCTGTAACATTAATAAATAGGACTAATTGATATAACGTTAAAGAATTTACAGGGGAAATTAAACTATTTAATATAAGTACATTACCACATTGAGGAGTAAGTAAGTGTGTAGAATATTAGTGAGTGTGGGTGTGTGTTATGTGGGTGGGTGTGTGATGTGTATGTGTGTTGGTATACATGTACAGTAGGTGTAGAGGAGTTGCTGTGGTTCTTACTTCAAAAATAAAGCAATTTTTCAGTTTCACTATAGTTTAATCGAAGCAGCCACTCTCGTATTACAACCCTATATTTATTATTTGTAAGTGCATAAATATTATTCAAACGGTTTGCTACATTGTATAAAATATTACTTGCAATATAATACTGTTGCCTAGCATGTACCGTTCTGTGAGGCATCCCTGAGCAAACTCTTGCTTTATCCCGCTTTGCAATTTGAATAGCAAAATCACGCATTAATCCCATGTGTTACCCAACTGTTATCGATGGGTGAGGCAACGCGCCCTCTGGAATATAATTTACTTAAAATACATACATCCAACTTCGCCGTACCGAGTAATAATTCATCTAAACATGTATCCCGAACGTTAGCATCATTATGAAGGCTTTAGTAATAAACGAAGGATACCGGATATGGGGTTTGGAGGGGATATTGCGAGCTTTTGACCCACGTACGGCCTTAATCTTTAGTTAGTAAATGTGTTTTAGTGTGTAGTCTTGATTTAGGATGTATGAAAACGTTTGCAGTTAACACTTCATATGTTTTATGTTTATGAGAGGCGCGTGGCTAAATGATTACAAACGTATAGATTGATCAATCAGCGCCCTAATTGCGTAACTTCATTACTATCAGTCGGATTTTTTTTTTTTATAATAATTATGAACTAGTGCTTGATCGCAATCCCGCCTGATGGTAAGCAGTGATGCAATCGTTGATGGTAAAGCGCGCTAGTTTAATAAGGCAGTTGAGCGAGGTGATGCAATGTTTAACCCAGAGGGAGATTGATCTGGAGACCCTCCACGACCAAACAACATTTGACGCATCGTACCCGGCACACATCGCTACATAACTGCTCAGACCCGTCCTCCGTACGGCTTCACCAGACATCATACCGGAACACGACGAATCGTTTGGCGGCAAGACTTTGTCTGGTGGGTGGTAACTTCTGCCGGCAGCCGATGTTATGGCCTACCACCGAGTAAAGCGTATTGCTTATTCATTGCTCACTATGTTCTAAAATGTATCTGCTTAATTCATTACGTAAATAACGTAATAAATGCTGCTGAATTGTCAAAATGAAACCTATTGCTACTGATAATGTGTTACGCAATCACCCTGCAGATTAATCTATGCTTGCCGCGGTTGGTCTGTGGATGGGTGGCCATTTTTATATACCGAGACCCCATCGTGCCTATGAGGGTAGGTTAAGCTGTTGGCCTGCTGTCATTGGTGGATCTTTGACAGTCGTTACTGGTAGTGAGAAGCCCGAAAGTCTGAGCATCAGTCTTATCAAGGGTAATTGTATTTCCCAGTAATTGACTCGTGGAGGTCGCCTATGCTATTTCTTGTCTATATACAATACGTAAAGAAAACCCTGTCCGATCCGTGAAGGTATTGTTATGTTTCGATAACTGATTCTACTAATGCCTACATAGCCGGACCAAATTTAAAAAAAAAAATCCTCTAAAAAAATAAATATTATTTCTCAAAAGGAGGTAACTTAATACATGTACGGTAGGCAATAAATGCGCGGGCGAAGGGGGGCACGCGGCACGCGGTCGCATCCCTCATAATAATACTTCGAAAATAGTGTTGTCACTTTTTTTAAAAATTACCGAATTTTGGAGAAGTTGGAATTAATTCGCGGAATACAATGATTATTTCAAAATTCATTAGTATTGTTACTATGATGATTATATGTATAATTTCATATTTTATTTGGTCGTATGTTTACCTAACCTTTATTATCCTCATGGCTCGAACGGGGTTTTCTTTACATATTGCATACAATGAAATCGTGATTAATATCCTTGATCGTATGTTTACGGATCCAATCAATTACAGTTCAAATTATTGATGTGAATTAATAGTTTATGAGTTTGAAGCGGTACCTACAATTCTATATATGCGACTAAAGCGTCCTACTGACGTCACGCAAATTCTGCATCTCGCAATCAGGATTTACTGTGTAACTAGCACGTATACATTTTTTCACGACATCAACCGGCAATACCAGATGCAGGATCCTCCCTTTTCTATGGAGAATGAGTGAACTTTACTCTGTTCCATTGTTAAAAGTTGTTTTTAATGTAGGTTTTTTTTTTAATAATTTATAAACCAGCGCTTGACCGCAATCCCGCCTGATGGTAAGCAGTGACGCAATCGTTGATGGTAAAGCGCACTAGTTTATTAAGAGCCTATTCACTCTAGCCTTGAAGACACTCAAATTGTAGTCCGACGGAAACACCACCGCCGGCAGATTGTTCCAGTCCCTCGATATACGCGGTATAAAGGAGGAGGCGAAACGCTTCGTCCGGATCGTAGAGGTGTTAACAACATAAGGGTGGAAACTCGCCGTACGACGGGTCGTCCGATGGTGGAACGGAGATGGGGGAATTAAATCGTGCAATTCCCTCGCACACTCCCCAAAATGTATCCTATTGTATTTCCTGTGTCTGTAGGTACTAAAAGAAAAACATTTTTTTTTCAGTAACTGACTTGAAGCGGTTCAAAAGAGAGATTACTGCTTATTTAGTTTCGTTTAGGCACACTTTACTGCTATTTTTATAAAGCTGGGTTTATAGGTACTTTTTATTTGATTTTTGTTGTTGCTACCTAATGAATGTTTAATTTAGGTGTTTTGTGTGTTAACTAAATGAATTTTCTTTCTTTCATCTGCCATGCAGTGTGACGATATAGGTTGGTATTATTTATTTAGATATTATTTACTTCATCACCAATAAATATATTCTCCAAATACACACATATTCAATTACATTAAATTCCACAGCGACGCCAAACCGTTCCTTGCTTATAATATGTAAGGCATTTAGAATTCCTAATACATAATACAGGGTCGGATATTACAAACCGCCCACGCGGTATCATTAGACGGGAATCAATTAAGTGCAAAGGAGATATGTCCTACATTAGATAAATATAATATAAGCACGAGACCATATACTATACCAGCTGTTACTAATAAAATATGTGTACTAATATTAAGGGTGAATCATAGCATAAATATCCGTCTTATGTATGTATGGATGGATGGATCTATAGATGTTTTTTTTTTATTTTTTCACGTGCTAACTGCTCAACTATCTGTGTAGGTACCATATCTGGATGAAATTTGGTACCTACACAGATAGTTCATAATCTTCAATAACATACAGGATATTGATGGTATTAAACTTTTTATCCCGATATTCCCGGGATCAAAACTTAACGCGGATGAAACCGCTGGGACAAGCTCGTGTAATTATAATTATGATCATCATCATCATAAACCTTTTTAACGTCCTACTGCTGGGCACAGGTCTCCTCTCATACAGAGAAAGTTTGAGCGTAATCACCACGCTTGCTCAATGCGGTTTGGCGATTTCAGACTTAAAGTCCAGATTTCCTCAAGATGTTTGCCTTCACCAATCAGTCATTGGTGTCCAAGATATACTTAGAAAGTACATATAACTTAGAAAAGTTACATTGGTACTTGCCTCATCTAGAATGGAACCCGCACACTCATACTTGAGAGGCTGGTGTTTTATGATATGAGTTAATTATGATATGAGTGTATAATTTATGCTGTGGGTGTCGCCCGTTTATATAAACGGGCAACCCCCCTGGTGTATATAATAATCACGCTAAATAATGTAAAAGTTGAAGTTCAACTCTTGTTCGTATCTAATCCAGTTAAAGTTATGGTTTAGTTTCGATCACATTTAGTATCCCGCTATGAGTGATACATTTCATCAAATATAATAATTAAAACTAAATCAATTATAAGTAAATCTAATCGTTTAGACGTATGTTTGACATGGCATAGAAAAAGGTAGCTTTGTTTCAAATTTTTTATTTGACAACGATTATGTTCCAATTGCGATGCAGTTATGGTTAAACCATTAGCACGATACGAAACATAACAAAAGTTACGGTTTGGTTGCGATCCAATTCTGTTTTGGTTGAATAATTTTAGCGCGATTGCCCCAGGTATGAGTGATACATTTCATCAGATATAATAATTAAAACTAAATCAATTATAAGAAAATCTAATGGCTTATACGTAAGTTTGACATGGCATAGAAAAAGTTAGCTATATTTCAACTTTCTCATTTGACAGCGGTTACGTTCCAATTTCGATCCAGGTATGGTTAAACCATTAGCGCGACACGAAACATAACAAAAGTTACGGTTTGGTTGCGATCCAATTCTGTTTTGGTTGAATAATTTTAGCGCGATTGTCTCACAGATGTGCGCGTTACTGACACTTAATAAGATGTAACTAGATTGACTACTTAAAATGTAGTCTAAGTAAATTCACATAGGCCACAGTTTGTGTTATTACTCTATTCATTCATAATAATTCATACTTATACAGGCTGGTGTTGTTATTAAATAATTCTCATCCTTTTGGGATCGTCAGGATAAAAATAATCTAACTTGTTAATTCAAGCTAAAATCAACCCGTGGGCCAATTGCGTGATAGAGCAAAGCATACAATCTTTGACATTATAAGTATGGCACGTATTTTTATGTATAGTCAAAATCAAAGTCAAAATCAAAATTCATAATGGGTTCAGAATCAGCATTTTTTGAACGTCAATATTACACAAGACAGACCCCAAAACGCCCGCCCTTCGCCCTTTTTAATCAAAGAACTGCATTCGGATTTTACTCCTCCTCTATTAAATGCCAAAAAGCAAATTATTATCGAATCCTATCATGTCAATGGACTATTGTTGTTTACTTTATATAGGTACTAGCCTGAATGTTAACACCCGCTCCCAAAGAACGACAAACTGCGGTATTAATACTCAATATTAAATAATTTATTGCATTCCATAATGTGTACATAATAGTTGGTATATTAAAATATAGAATCAATTATGGACCCTGTCAAGCACAGCAAAGTATTTTGTTTTTTTAATAGGAGAGAAAATGAAGGCGCTCTTATTAAGGAAAAAAATATGAATATTAATTGAAATAGTATCATTAAAGAACAGTATTTTATGCTTTCATGGTATTTATATTTTATATAAGTATTTAGATAGTGGTTTGGTTAATATATATTTTTATATTGTTCGATTTACATTATTGTCTATTAATTATAATAAACTACTTACATATTTACAATTTTATTGAGTAGCTAGTGTAGGTACACATATGTGTACCTACACTAGCTAGAGAATTTATGTATATATCTACATAAATTCTCTTTCACATCCAAGAATCAATTTAAAGACAGCATATATTGTAAGCTCACCCCATTTGATATATATCCCGATCTTTCTCCACTCCATATCATATCATATAGCAAAACAACCTTGAGCCTTGTTCTTAGTACAAACGAATTGAGAAGGAATGCGATAACTCGTTTTGGAATCGACTTTTGTCGAGTACTCGGCAATACCAATTTGTGTTAAATGATATCCTATTATGAAACCGTATAAATCTAAATTCTATTCCGTGTTATATTTAGAAAAAAATAAGTGTTAAAAGTGATGGCCCATTGTCTTGTTTTTTTTTTCTGATTATTCCCAAGGTAAAAGGAATATTTGTTTTTGAGGCATCTTAATCCTGTTTTCTATTACATTAGGATGTTATTCAACGACCGAAAGAATAGTGCCAATAGTGATTTCGGTAAATACTTTGAGTTTATTATAATGTCTGTTTCCAAAGTCGTTATCCGTTTTATTGAAATCCGATTTTATTTTCGTGATGGGTACAAAAACAAAGCGAATCAGCTCTTAGTAACTGGCAGTAATAGAATTAGGAGATTACGATGGCACTTATTCGTTCAAGCAACTTTTCTTTTCTAGTCTGAAAATGAGGATTAACTCAGAAACGAAGTTACCCCGCCTCCGTAAAAAGTCAAGCGGGGAAATTGTTTGTTACGAACTTGTTATAAATAAAATGATCAATTCAACTTGTATTCTAACAAATTGAATTTTTATGACAATCTATTCTGTACGGTCTCATTGCCGTATATTTTTGTCCCACCTCAGACCAACGATGTACGTAATAATTTAACACAATAAGACAATATTACTGACGAAATCCAATAAAATATAGTAAATTTCTTTCTTCTTCTTCAGCCTATAGAGGTTTACTGATGGACAAAGGCCTCCCCCAAGGCTTTCTACGATGTCATCAGTTTACCTTGTCGGGAGCCTCCCTACGCTGCGTATTCTGGTACGTGGTCGCCACTCCAGAAACTTGTAGTAAATTTGTAATTATGTAAATATCAACAACTGGAAGAAATAATCGCTTTCCATTCTAGTACTGTAGCTTGATCTTAAGTTACATTAACTTTAAAAAAATCTAAATGCCAGCTAAACCTATAAACCATCACGACAAACCGTTGTACTGAGTTAACTTCTACAAACCGTACATCTTCGAATCCTAAGGCATCCAGAAACAAGATGTTTATTGGCATTTTATTTATCAGGAAGGCATTGAGAGCTTAAAGTCACAAAAATATCACTTTGTAAATTAATATTGAACATAACAAGTGCGCTGAAGGAAAACATTGCGGGAAAGTCAGGCCATAATGGTCTGAAGTGACCAACAAACAGCCTGTGAGCGATGATTAATGATCCTTAATTTTCTATTAGAAAAAAGTTATTTTGCCTTGCAGCGTGACAATTACTAGCTAATATTGTGTCCCGTTTAGGAGTGTGTGGTTTGCTAGAGAAATCATTTTAACGAAGCGAATTTTGGCCCCGATTTACTTGTACACAAATTAAACTTAATTTAAATTCACACATTTAATGTTATGTACATATATCTCTTGTTCTCCTTTCTCTTGCATTTGTAATCCGGTAAAACTCCTTCTGGCCTCTAGGGCTCTCCAGTGAGTCATACAATTTCTCCTGAGCCTTAGCCCTCCAAACCATTGAAAGAATTTAATTATTATATCTGAACATTTGAATATATTAAAAAAATTAAAAATGAGATTCAGATTATAGAAAAATATTGGATACGTATATTTTGTTTTATCAAATTAATAAAAAAATACAAATATAAAAGGCATCAAAGATCAGGAGTGGTGGCTGGTGACGTCACTGCTCGCTAAAAAGTGTAGCGTGCAGTGAAGTCACACGAGTTTTCAACGCACTGTCGTCTTAATTTTTTGTTTATATGAAAAAAGAAAGAAAAGGGTAGCCCCTTTTTTTCTTTTATGAAAATCTGACTGACGGAGCAATTAGTTTTTTTTAGTCAACTACCCTATTGTGTCGAAATTGATAAATCATGATTTATGACATATCTTATGCCGCAGGACACCTTG
Organism: Sesamia inferens; assembly: GCA_037179545.1. Taxonomy (NCBI): domain Eukaryota; kingdom Metazoa; phylum Arthropoda; class Insecta; order Lepidoptera; family Noctuidae; genus Sesamia; species Sesamia inferens. The sequence continues at coordinate 6,077,483 of CM073929.1, read as the reverse complement.
TCCATCATAAGCTTAGTACTTTTCTTTGTAAGAATAGTCTACTGAATCCTTTCCAATCTGGTTTTCGTCCTGGTCACAGTACCACTACAGCCTTAGTTAATGTCACTGATGACATACGTTTGGGTATGGAGCAGGGAAATCTGACGGTTCTTTGCTTACTGGATTTTAGTAATGCATTCAACAATGTCGATTTCGATATCCTACTTGGCATGCTTCGCTCGCTTAACATATCTCCAACGGCGATTGACTGGTTTCGTAGCTACCTGTACGGCCGTCGGCAACGTATATGCATAGAAGAGTCTTGCTCTTCGTGGTGCTATACTTCTGCCGGTGTACCTCAGGGCGGCGTTTTATCTCCTTTACTTTTCGCAATATTTATCAACTCCATCACCAAAAACCTTCTTTTCTCCTACCACCTTTATGCAGATGATTTGCAGATTTATAAACAAGCTGACCACTCAGATCTAGCTGATGCCATTCAAATTATCAACGACGATTTGTTCTCAATCTGTGAGTGGAGTGAGGCGCATGGGTTGCATGTTAACCCATCGAAGAGTCATTGTTATTGGCAGTTCAAGGATGTTCCCCAGGATAGACTGGTCGCAACTTCCCCAAGTTCAATTTAATGGTACTGCTATTCCGTTCAGTGAGAAGGTTAAGAACCTTGGGATTTGGATCGACAAGCATCTTTCCTGGGATCCACAGCTACAGGATGTCAGTCGCAAAATTTTTGAATCTGGTAAGTCTCTGAGACGGTTACGGAACTACTACTTCTACTACTCTTCCTACTGCCACTAAAACTGCGCTTGCACAATCACTTCTACTTCCCATCCTTGACTACGCAGATGTCAGTTATCCAGATCTTACTGAGGCACAACTAGATAAACTTGAGCGACTTCAAAACTTTTGCATAAGATTTATATTTGGCCTGCGCAAATATGATCACATATCTGAATTTCGTGCAAAGCTTAAGTGGCTTCCCATACGTCTTCGCCGGAATTATCATATACTATTTCAGCTCTACAACATTTTGTTTAATCCTAAAACCCCTCTTATCTTAAAGAACGTTTCAAGTTCCTTCATAACACACATAATAGATATCTGAGGTCATCGGAAAACCTGATATTAGACATGCGGCCGATGCGTTCCACTAGTTTCTATGATAAATCCTTTACTGTACAAGCAGTTCGGCTATGGAATGACTTGCCCGTGTCCGTAAGGCGTGCTCAAACACTGTTTACTTTTAAAACTATGATAAAAAAGCACTTCCTATCTCTTTTTATTCTTATTATTTTCAGAGAAGACCCGTATTTTTTATTTTATCGAAATTAGCAAAAACTACTGAGATATAGCGTATTAAAGTTACGGAGTAGGGGCTAATTACGTCAAAATATACCACGGCGTGTCGTCATGTGACATTTCAAATCAATATATCTTCCTAAGTATTTGAATGAAAGAAAAAATGAAAAATACGTGTTCAATATTTTTTATAAATCTATCTGATGGACATTAAATTATTTTTTAGGATACAACCCAATTCTCAAAACATGATTGTCCTGTTAATGTATTTGTACAAACCAGCTTGCAGAATTAAAATTATATACATACATGGATTACACAGACAAAAATAAATTACATAAGAAACGATTACGCACTCCTTTCTTTTTCAATCACTTGGCTTTACTTGATATTGTTTCTCACAGACTACAAAGGGACATGATCCTGGCTAAATTAATTCATTTACATGACGCTGGCATAAAGTAGAAGCACAGACGAATACAATGGAAATGTAAATGTTTTTCTGTGTATGGCTTTGGCTGTGAGATAATGTGGCTCTCTTTTTGCAAGGCGACGAAAATCACATTTAATTATTTCTCACTTCTACAGTTAAACGCACACCAGTAACAATTGCACTGCGAAAACCGTTCTTATTGCTACGGCATAAAGGTGTCAATGACAATATTGTCTTACTACTATTGTGACTACCTAGTTGTGACTTAAAAATTGTTTTTTTTTTTTGTTACCACTATATTATATCGATATTATCAATTGGATTGATTAATTAAACATACACATTCGAGCAGAGTTGTCGTTTTCGCTAAGTTCTAAGCGAAATAAAACGGCTTCAGTTTCGAATGATTTATTTATCGATGTCAATGAACAGATCGATCAGAAACGAACCTTTTGAGCTAAGTCTTGGTCTTGGTCTTTGCCCTATTATAGGCGATTTCAAAACGCATTAATTTTATTTTAAACTAGCGGCCACCCAAGACTACGTTCGCGCGGAGTTAGTCATTTGAACATTTTAATTTAACCCCAAAAGAGTTATTCTATAATTGGAGTATCTTATAAAATGTTAATCGAAATCAAGTGATGTTAAAGACAATTTTGTTCAAAATTAAATAGTATTAATTTATTTGGATAAGGATTAATATTTGTTTTTTATATATGCTCCCCTCCTATTGGTCGCAGAGTGATATTATATAGCCTCAAGCCTTTCTGAACTAATGGGCTATCCAACGCAAAAAAAAGAACAAATCAGAGCAGCACTCCTTGAGATTAGCGCGCTCAAACAAACAAACAAACTCCTCAGCTATATAAAGGGTGTATCTGACATCGACGTACAAACGAGCACCATGGAACCAGTACATGATTCTGAACCCCCCAGTGGTGGAATTTTTCGTTGGGTTTCCTGATTAAAAAAAAACATATATGTAGTTTTTTTTCACTTTAGACCGTTCATAATTGCTATGCTTTTATAGCCTAATAAGATTTTAAACTAAAAATTAATTGATTCGCTAATTACACAAAAAAGTGCAATGAAAACAAAACTCGAAAAACTTTCTTATCGGCTGATTTAATAGAGTTTATATCAGGGATCAACGTCATACCTACAAACCCGCACGGCGGCACGCTTGCAACGTTCAAAGGCCGAGCCGACACTTTTTTTTAAACACTGTGAATTCTGTAACTTTCCATTAATGACATAAATGACTATCATAATTTTATTAGTGGGATGCGGTCTAGCCTTTTCGCGAAGTTTGCGTTACGATGTCAGATACACCCTGTATTGTATTAGTTTAGTATAGAAATGAACCTGAAACTACTAGAAATGTAAAAGTAAATGAAGAAAATCATAAAATAAAGCTAACATTTCTCATTAAAACCTGTTTCCTGGAGAATAACTGAACTTTTGTTCCTTACTGTCTTAATCACCGAAAAACTTAGTACGAAAATTTTGCTAGAAATTCTTAAACAAGCCACCCATTGTTTCCAACAATGGTTCCGCGCTATCTGATCTACGAAGGATACTTCATTATCTCGCGCAGACAAACAAAGGGGATAAACTGTGGGATAGCAGAAATAATGAGCCGATAGTGGTGGAGAATTCCAAGCGAGTGTCATTGGGTCATGGTAGCCTTGGGCTGAAGCTAAGGTTTGCAGAGTTGTGAGTTCGTGATTTTTGGGATTGCCATCTTTTGGCATGCCATCTTACTAACAGTATTGGTAAAAATATTGAAAAGGCTTCAATGAGTGAGGCTATTGAATATCATCATCATCACCATCCTTTTAATCAACCTTTTTATCGTCCCACTGCTGGGCACAGATCTCCTCTCATACAGAGAAGGATTAAGCGTAATCACCACGCTTGCTCAATGCGGGTTGGCGATTTCAGCCTTAGAGTCCACGTTTCCTCAAGATGTTTTCCTTCACCTTATAATCAGTCATTGGTGTCGAAGATACACTTAGAAAGTACGTATAACTTAGGTTATATTGGTACTTGCCTGACCTGGAATTGAACCCGCACTCGTACTTGAGAGGCCGGTGTATTAACTACTAGGCCACCACGACTTCGAATTATTGGATATCAACATATTCAGTGAGTTTATATGGAAAATTACAATTTGATGCGCTGGTAAGGTACTGTCCAAAGATTACGACATAAAAGAACTATGGAAGATTTATTTGTAAAACTAATGATTGAATAGAATAACCCCCTTATTCATAAAAGATGTTTAAAGTTAACTAGTGATTAGCAATTCTTTAACCATACATTTTAGACGTTTGCACTTCACTTAACTTTAATCTTCGTTTATGAATAAACCTATTAAACACTATGGTGTATATTCATAAATAATGATTTAAGTTAAGTGACGTTAAAAGGTCAAAATTGAATGGTTAAAGAATCGCTAATCACTAGTTAACTTTAAACAGCGTTTATGAATAAGGGGGTAAATGTATATGTCAAATTGCAATCTTTGACCTTTTTTTCTTTTTACTGGCTGGGAAATCATCATATGACTTTCCCCGCTCTCGGTGAAGCGGACGAAACTGACAGATTTTACTGACTAAACCCCAGACGTGTTTCTTCATTTGCCTTTGCCAGGGATAACGGTATCTCTTTTGAATAATCCGCGGCCTTGATATGCGTCGAGCCCCGCAATCGCGTGCTAACATCTCTATAAGGCGCGCGTGTGACACAAAGCACCGTCGACCCAGGCTTTGTTTTTAAAAGCGGCGAGCCACACACGACTTCAATTCGAAGTCCAGGGCGTCTCCTGCGGCGATTAAAGGTGTGATGACTGGTGCAGCAACAGACCGCATACGATGAGAGCCAAAATCGACCATGAAAATTCTCAGTCGCAGGCGATCCTCTGCCGTCTGAAGGTAGTCTAAGTATCTTTTGAGGTCAAATGAACTATTTGCCTATGGTTTGTATTTACCTGTGTGCATAGGGTTCGGCTTGTGAGGCGCTTTGGTAAACAAAAAACTGCTCTGATTTATAAAGCGATCAAACAAAACAAATCAATAAATTGATTACAGAAAACACTACAATTTGGTAAAAAGACTTTTTTGTAAACAGTAACTAACTAAAAACAAGAAGGATAACAAAGAAACTTTGTGGTTAAAACAGAGTAGGATTAACGTGTAAAATTCAACAGAGGTCGTGCCTAATTGACGTAAACAGTAGAAGGGCAAATTATAAGTTTTTATTTGGATAAATTCTCTTCCGTTTTTCTTTTCTTTTTAAAAATTTTGCTTCTCGCTCGGAATTTCTCCTGTATCGTGAGTGCATTTACAAACATATAAACTCACATACACAGACAGCCAGACGCGGAACAATTACATACTTGAAGGTCATACAAATATTTGTTCCGTGCGGGGATCTAACTCGTTACACGCAGCAGTCAAAGCTTAACCACTGCGCCAACAGTGCCGTCTGTTTGAGTCAGTTATGTTTGAGGTAACACTATCTTTTGAGATTTTAAAGGATTTCATTGTTCTTATTTTTGTTGGAAATAGAGCAGCCGGTCGATTACGGATTCTGAAGAAATTTTGCCGTAAAAAGTTATGTGAAAAGAGCTGCCAATTGTGTCAATCCCTAGCATCGGTAGGAATGACAGCTTCCTACTTGTATATCTCAGTTTTCACGGTGGGATGGTTCTAGTATCGCACTGCTTAACTTGTTGATGGATTCAAAGAAAGTCTTTTTTTTTTAAATAATAAACTATTGCTTGACTTAAATCCCGATTGATGGTAAGCAATGATGCCATCGTTGATGCTGAATCGCGCGATGGAGAAGCCTCAAAGTAAGCTCGAGACTTGTGTTAAGGGATACTTACTCAACGATACTATACTTATAATAGATACATATATAGATAAACATTCAAGACCCAGGCCAATCAGGAAAAGATCGTTTTCCATCATGATCTGGCCGGGGATCGAACCCGGGCCCTCCACGTCGCAGGCAAGCGTGTTGTGAATAGGAAGGAAGAAGGCAGTTGAGCGAGGTAATGCAATGTGCGATGTGCGCCGGGTACGATGCGGCTAATGTTGTTGTGTTGGGAGTTTGCTCGTGGAGGGTCTTCAGATCAATCTCCCTTTGGCGCAGCATCGTTGGTCGTGTTGTTGGGTTTAACATTGCATCACCTCGCTCAACTGCCGCCTTCCTTCCTATTCGCTCAGTTTTTGAGGGAATAGGCTCTTAATAAACTAGCGTGCTTTACCATCAACGATCGCATCACTGCTTACCATCAGGCAGGATTGTGGTCAAGCGCTAGTTTATAATTATAAAAAAAAAAAAAAATGTTAAACCTAACAACACGACTGCCCCAGTATGAGATTGATCTGGAGACCTTCCACGATCAAACTCCCGACACAAAAACATTTGGCGCATCGTACCCGGCACACTGCTACATCACTGCTCAGACCCATTCTCAGTACGGCTGCATCAGACATGATGACGGAAAAAGACGAAGCGCTTGGCGGCAAAACGTTTTCTGCTGGCAGCCGATCTTATAGCCTACCACTGAGAATTGAGGAATAAAGCATTTCTTAGATTCTTTTTCATAAGAGCTTTTAACATTCATCATTCACTAAAATTAATTACATAATTAGTAGTGTACTAATACTATTATTTAGATGTAGATGTTATCTTAGAATAATTTCTTCCTAATGAGTTCATTTTTGTGTCTACAGATATGTTAATGATCCAAACATCTTTCATCGATATAGTATACATAACTATATTCATTGATTTCTGTTCTATTATATGCCTATGACATAGACAAGTTCAGGATAAGATAAAATAGATAGAATAATGTATATTTCTCAAAAACAGTAATTATGTCTCCATAAAGCATTCATTATTCGCTAAGTTTAAATAAAAACAAAAAACATAACACGAACATAAAAGAAGTATTTTTAATATGAACTCTATACTAGATCAACCCGTCTTGTGGAGTTCCTGAATTTGAGAATAGTATAGTTCTTGCAATTTACGAGCGCGCGTGACTCTTGCTTGTGGTATGTTGTGTACATGCACAATGCGTTAGTGTGTGTGCCTGACGGAGCGTTCAGTAGCGAGCGGTCGCCCGCTCAGGTCACTTGTGCTTATTGTTTTCACGTCGCTATCCGCCACGAAGTACCGTCAGCATGTCAAATACCAATACAAAGCGAAAAATTATTCGTAGTGAGGTGAGTTATTTAAATATGCATTTATAGCGTTAATTTAATATTAAACTTTTTGTATGGATCAACGATCATGAACATTGTATTATCTTTATTATTTGTAGGGTCGTGCAATTATCGCCCGAGTTTTTCATTTTCTTCAAGAAGAATATAATTTCATGAAGGCGAATAATAATGATAATTGTGATTTGAGTCCTTTGGCTAACGTAAGAAAACGAACCGCCGAAGCAACAGGGGTCAGTGAACGTACTGTAACTTCTATTTTGAAAGAAGAAAAAGAGATGCCCTCTACATCTGCCAAGTTTCTATCACCAATGAAAAAACGTCGTAAAAGAAGTAGCAAATTTGATTTTGATAATTTCGACACTAATTTGATTCGAAGTGCAATTCAAAATTATCACATCGAACACAAGGAAATTCCAACTTTAAACAAAATTCGGTCAGTTCTCAGAGAAAAGATAGACTTTGACGGGTGTCTAAGCACTTTACGTTCATTGCTCATAAAAATTGGTTATAAATGGCGAAAGATTAGCAGTAACCGACGAGTATTACAAGAAAGGCATGATTTACAACTAAGGCGTTTAAAATATTTGAAAAAGATTTCTCAGTGCCGTGCAGAAGGGCGTCCTATTGTTTATACTGACGAAACATATGTTTTAACGTCACACGTTCGACAAAATACATGGGGCATAAAGGATAAAGATACTCCATTTATGAATTAGGTACTGGGAGCCCGTTTATTATAGTGCGCGCAGGTACTAAAGATGGATTCATTCCAAATGCCTCATTGGTATATAAAGCATCCTCCACAACTGGAGATTATCACTCAAATATGAGCTTTGAAAATTATAAGAAGTGGCTAGAAGAGAAGATTATGCCAAATTTGCCAGAAAGGGCAGTTATTGTGATGGATAACGCGTCCTATCATAACGCCCGCAGCAGTAAAATTCCTACGTCCAGTTCAAGGAAGAGCGATATGATAAAATGGCTAACTGATAACGGAATTTTATGTGACGAACGATTAAAAAAAATCGAACTCTATGATTTAATAAAAAATAATAAACATCGTTTCATAACATTCAAAATCGACGAAATAGTTAAAAGCAAGAATTTTGAAATATTACGTTTGCCGCCCTATCACCCTGAGTTGAACTGTATCGAAAATATCTGGGGAATTTTAAAAAATAAAATTGCAACTAAAAATATCGGGCAAAATATGACTGTTTTACAAAATTTAATAAATGATTGTATGAACGACAATGATACCTGGCGTAAAACTTGCAAGCATGTCGAAAAACTTGAAGAAGAATATAGAAAATATTTCGATTTGGACTTCGAGTTAACGATTAATGTAGAATCAACTGATAGGACACTGAAGAGTTTGAAGATAGTGACACTTCTGACGATGAATAATAATTAATTTTAATAAAACTTACTATTAATATATTTGTTTTATTATCATTGTTGGTTTCAAAGAAAAAATAATTTTAACATTGATTATTTGTATGCTAACCGTAGCGCGTCTACGCTCACGCACACATTTACACGTATACAGATACGACTTGAACACAACTAAGAACCACGCGCGTTCGTGAATTGCAAGAACTATAACAGTATTATCTTCAACGATGAACAGACAGCTGTATTGCAGTGAGTTTGTTGCGCCGCTGCTTATAGGTACCCAGCTAAAGCGCTAGAAGGTGGTGAAGAGTGGGCGTCTATGGAACTGTCTTGTGTTATTTTGACATCCAAATCGTGCTGCTTCTCAGTTCATTTTTAAAAAGTAAATCTTGACTTTTTTATTTTTTATTTTGATGAAAGAGTAATCTAAATAAGTACCTTACAGTGTGTATTTATTTATCTCAATCGCACACTGGGTGTTTCTAAAAATTTGTTGATTTTCATACGCCAACATTATATCTACAAGCCATTTCAAGAAGAACTGTGACTAATTAAGTATGTCATATTTCCACAAAAAAAGACTTGTACAATTAATGATATAAACCTACTTACAGAAAATATAATCATTTATCATAGGTGCATACTAAACACTCGCCCAACTATAACCTCAAAATTACATAAACTAACACAAAGTCTCAACAAGAATGAAATCCGTACAACAGCCGCATTAACAAACAAGTTAATTTCAATCTAATTACATACGTCTAAACCAAAATTAATATGGCCGTTTCTCATAAACTTATGTTGGAACACAAGTGCCACTAATTTCTTCTCATGATACTTCAATTTTGAGTGAATTATGGCCCAGCAGTTTTGAAATTGAATACCAAGTTCAGGATTAAAATGTTTTGAATCTGAAATCGGAAGAAATAATGTTTAATTAAGCAATCAAGACTTCGTGTTTTCAGTCTTGTTTCAATTAATTAATCTCTGGGGCTGTATCCAGCAAAATCTTAGACAACTTTATTATCTGTGTGATGTACCTACTCACACAGATAATAAACTTTTATAGGTTATGTATAGGTACTATGTTGAAACAAAAAGTTAGGTTGTATTTATTGCTATAAGCTGTTATTTATTTAATATTAAAACAAATAGAAAAATATACGACTTTTTAAATAGGCAGTTTTTTTTTCAGCATAATTCGATATCAAACACAAATCACAAAAAATAAACCCAACCAGCGCATACAAATATTCAGTGCAATAAAATCTAATTCGGGAATAACTCGATATGGAACGCGTATAATTCCAGTATTGGCACAACACGATCCCAAAAACGTGCCATTCGCCGCGATACTGACTTACCCCGCCAACAGTGTCCATTTGGCACCAGCAATGTCATTACCGAGCAACTGGCACTCACAGATGTCATTTCTGTCACGCTCCAAAAAAGTTTAATTAGGAATTGAAATTCCCTGCGCAAAACCCTGTTAGTATCGGAATGTTATCTTTTGGGGATGCGGATTATTTGCCTGTTACGACTTCATGCTAGATTAAATTCCGTATTTCTGTTTATGTAAATACAGGATTTTGTTTGCTGACCGTCACTTGACGTTGCGTTGGTCGGATAATGAGTTTCTGAGTTTCAGAATTTTAATGTTGGAGTTCGGATTGTACTCTCTCTTTTTTTGGATCTGTAGCTTATGTTTTTAATCTGTGTTGTTTTACAAAATACAAAAAAAAAGGCGTGTGGCACTCGGAGACTGCCGCGGTAAAGCTATTGCATAGCCTTTTTTTTATCAACTATAACTTGCAATTATAATTATTTATTTATTTTATTTATACAGTAATGTTTCCTTTGTTTTTTTTTTCTTTGATATCAATTCAAGTTTTCTTTCTGTTTTGTAATTTATTTATTTTTTATCAGCAACGTCATCAAAAGAGTGCGAAAAATGGTGACGATTAAGCGACTAAACTATATTCAATGTTTTCTGTTCGACTTTGATAAAGAGATAGAAAGAAGCTAAGCAATAGCTTAAAAATGACGTCATGTTCGTTATCACACCCATGTCAGAATGTCATGAAATATGATGTCGGCCATCTTGGATTTCAAAAATGAAATCATTTTCGTGATCAGCACCCTGAGTTTTGGCGGGAAAGTCAAGCTGAGTGTCACGCTTGTTTTTCATTGGACTTTTAAAATTATTTATAGTGTTGTTTACTAAATAAAAGTGCGTGATTTATGTAGTAAAAAGTGCATTTAGTAAATATTTCATAAAGAATAGTGAAATATCGCTGCATAGTGGCCACATCATGACTTTGTCCCAAACCTCACTCGTAAGACGGGTCACGCGGCCGTCTTTTTCGACATGAGTAATTCATAATTACGTGGCATTGGCTAAATGCACAAACCGTGCGAAGACAAAAAATAAAGAAATAAAGAAAAAATGGTTGCCTGTAAAGTCGGTTTTACGGGCGAAGATTTTACGTGACAACGTCTTTTTCTCGGTAGAATATTTATTGATATGAATATAATTAAATTGCACAATAGGAACAAGGAATTGAATGAAAATAAGAATTGCACAAATTTTAACTATAGAAATATATTTTGTTTACTAAAACATCGGTGACTCATCGTAACGTTACCGAGCGTTACACTTTTTCATAAGTGACTCCCAGCCGCAACCTAATTTAAGACGTTGTCATGTCAAAAACCCATGAAATCTATTATATTATCACTCGAGTCAGTAAGCATGTAAAATGAGAAAACTAACATAGAACGATCCGTGTGAGAACTAAACGATCACTATTACACAACAACACTGATACCTTTGAGAAAGCGGACTTCCTCTACAATAGGGCAATTCCTCCGTAAGGTCTGTCTATGCTATTACTTATAATCTCTGTCATTGTGTGCTGTTTCGATGCAATCGCAAGACCGGCCGGGCACTGAGGGGCAGGCAAGACAGCTATAGTATCCTTATGACTCCACCAACTGGTATTTCGTTGACTCGGAAACGGCGCACAGGGAGCACCACGAAATATACTCAAAGACTCCGAAGTTCTTTTTCAATATACCCCACTGTTTTGTCGTGGTGGCCTAGTGGTTAAAACACCGGCCTCTCAAGTATGAGTGCGCGGGTTCGATTCCAGGTCAGGCACGTACCAATGTAACTTTTCTAAAGTTATATGTACTTTCTAAGTATATCTTGGACACCAATGACTGAAGGCGAAGGAAAACATCTTAAGGAAACCTGGGCTTTATAAGTCTGAAATCGCCAACCCGCATTGAGCAAGCGTGGTGATTACGCTCAATCCTTCTCTGTATGAGAGGAGATCTGTGCCCAGCAGTGGGACGATAAAAAGGTTGTTGATGATGAACGGCGTCGGTGTCGAATTATTTATTATCAATTTAATATTTTCGAGCTGATCTTTAGTAACATAATCACTTCTGATTGCGTTAACATCTGACCGTAGAATTAATAACTCCTTCATCAACTTCTTTACGTACCTACGTTCTACGTAGTCAAAGCAAACTGGTGGCAATTTGTGAAGGTCATATGCCACAAAAACTGGGATTGTTCGGGATCCGTGATTTTAAACACCGTAATCGTATATTTTAGGTCTTTCTGCTTTTTGTTCTTACGCCTCGATACATGTTTCTGTCTTGTCTTCGTAGAAACAAACAATAACTTGTTTGCCTCATCAATGTTTTCCTCAGAAAAAGCCGACGAGCATATTTTTATTAAACTTTCGTTGTTTCGTTTCGGAGATAACAATATTACAACTCGTACACTTAAATGTACTCGTATTAACATTGTTCACCGACATCTTTCTGTAATATTTTATTTAATAAAAACTTCAACTTCAACTCTTGATCTGGTCCCTGTGGATAGATACCACAATTTTGCCAATAACACGTGTAACAAATTATAGAAATTCTTTAAAAAAATATTTCACAATAATGGCGGATATCGCCAATAACAGTTGAAAAAATGGCCGCGTGAGCACTTTTTACTCTATAAAATCACGCGCTTTTATTTAGTAAACAACACTATAAATAATTTAAAAGTCCAATGAAAAATTAGCGTGACATTCATTTTTTTCTTTTTTTTTGCTTTTCCGTTAAAAAAAAAGCTATTTTATAAAAACACTACTAAATTAATTTGAATAAAAGTACTTAATAATTAATTATATGAAAAGTTTTTAGGTAGCCATGACAACGTCGATGACGTCTATGACATATCTCTATAGAAGACCTATTTCAGAGAGAAAATTAATCGCAAGTTTAGCACATTGCGACTATCAGTAACATGGCAAGTGTGTAGAACTGAGTTCGCGCCCTGCAATATGCATGCTCTTTTTGAAAATCTATAAATTGTTTTCAAAAGATGTAGTCGCACGCACACAAACATACCGTGCCGAAGACTGCCGAACTGAAACGACGTTAGACGATGTACGGCCTTCAAGCCACACCTCCGTGCCCGTCGGAGTGGGGAGCGTGAGGTTTTTTCGTTACGGAATTTCTGGATTCGGTCCCCGCGCTCAAGGCCCGCGATAGAAGCTATGCAATAGTTTAAAAAACTTTTTGTAAAAAAAAAATACATGTTTTATTTCAGTCACTAATATATACTACACACATCAAAAGTGTCTAGGGATCAAGCATTTTTATGCGGATTTCTTGAGATTGAGATGTGGCTTTGTAATAAATTTATGATTTTATAAATTTATATGGATCCTTTTTGGTGCATTTCATAATTTGAATCAGGAACTGTGAATCAAATTCGAGTAAAAGATGAAAATCAGCTGTCAATATTTTCCCTATAAAAACATACAACGCATTGAAGACATTATTAGTGCTACTGTTTCCCTACTACTGATTAAAACCAACGTTATTATGGAGCGGCGACGTCATTTAAGCAGGGAAGAAATGCTCAGAGCCGTGGGAATGATAGAAGCTGGTTCCCGGCAACGTACTGTGGCTTTAGCTCTGAATACAAGTCAGAGTGTTATCAGTCGACTTTGGACACGTTACCGAAGCACTGGTACCGTGGCTGAGCGCCATGGAGGACGGTATCGCTGCACCACACGGAGACAAGACCGATACATTCAAATCTTAACTCGAAGAGCTCCAACAATAACCGCCATGATGTTAGCCGTGAGGCTTCATCACTCTTCAGGGAACTTAATTAGCGACCAAACAGTCAGAAACCGCTTGCATGAAGTGAACCTTCATTCCCGAAGACCGCTACGGGTACCACCTATAGCAATGCACAATCGTAGGATTCGATATCAATGGGCTCTTGAGCACAGAAATTGGGCAGAAGAACAATGGCGTTTCGTGTGCTTTTCTGATGAGTCTCGTTTTGGTATGAGACCGGATACAAGACGTATACGACACTGGAGAACCCCTGGACGCCAACAGCGATTAAAATCCTGCCAGGAAGTCCATCCTTATAGTGGTGGAACCATCATGGTATGGGCGGGTATTTGGATCGGCGGAAGAACTGAGTTAATTTGGATCAGAGGCAACCTCAACGCTCAAATTTATGCTGAGACGATTGTATCAGACGTCATCGTTCCTCTACAAGTGCAAATCGGTCCCTTATTTCAGTTAATGCATGATAATGCACGACCGCACACCGCAAGAGTTGTAAGACAGACTCTCGCCGCAGCTAACATCAATGTCCTGCCCTGGCCTGCTCAGTCGCCAGACTTGAACCCGATTGAGCATGCATGGGATATGCTACAGAGAAGAGCTCTGCCGAATATGGAGGGTATCCAGTCGCAAGAAGACCTTTTTTTGTTGTTGCAACGAACATGGGCGCCCATTCCACAGCGTGATTTGGATGAACTCATTTTGAGTATGCCAAACCGATGTTCTTGTGTTGTTAGTGTTCGCGGTAGAAACACGGATTATTAATTGTTTAAGTTACCCAATAAAATTTTAGAGAAAACTGTTATTTCAGTCTTTTTTTCGAACTTTTGTGTTAGTAGTTCAAATGTCAAATATCCCTTTATTAGGAAAATGGCAAATTTCTTTATTAATGCAAAGGTGACTTGGTTTATCGTTACTGTGACAAACGAAAACACTTTATTTGATGAATCCTTAAAGAAAATTTTAATTAATATCAATCAGGAGAAAAGTTATTGCAAAAATATATGTTGATCCCTAGACACTTTTGATGTGTGTAGTTGGAATTCCGCTATTTTACTCGTAAAATGAAACAAAACAAATTACTAAAACTCAAGGAAAAAGTATTTATGCGCCTTCGAACCCACGACCTGCAAGTCGCGACCGACACCACTAGGCTACCACTGCTCTCTGATTTATGTAAAAGCATTAAATTTAGAAAATATCACATACATGACTGGGTTGTTACAGGCGTTTTTTGTATAACTTTAGTCACTATAAACTAAAAATTTATTGCCAGCTTAAATTATAAGAAAAAAACACATCACTCGATTCAAAACAACCGTACCTATTACTTCTCCAAATCAAGGCCATAGATATAATGAGTTCATAAACCACACAAAAACTATAACGCTCTCGTTTTAAAATGAACTACAATTTCGTCTAATATTTGGTACATAAAATGACGTATCACTATCAACACTATTTTAAGTTATCATTTCCCTTTCCAAATTAACATGGCAGTAATCAGATCTTATTAGTTAATTCAGCTCACGTTTTAGTTCGTGTTGACACATCCGTATTTTGCTGAGTATATGAGTCACTACTTGTAGGGTATAGGAGTAAGAAAATCGAGTGAGCTTATATGTAATGATTTATGAGTTAATTTGGTAGGAATTAATGCTAATTGAAATCAGCCGGCAATTAGATATTTAATTTTCTGATGAAGAAGCTTCTCATTTGATATGAAAAGTATATAAACACCCACCAAATCCCTATAAACCACACACTTTGTCCGGTACCTGATATACAAAGGTATTTCAGTAATAATTCGCAAAGCTACAACTAGACCGCCGCTGTTCCCAGAATTCTGTCACCCAAATAATAAAGGACAACAACACAATAGCAGCGTGCTCAAGGTCAATGTAATTTAATACAATTGAGGTGACTTTTTTATAGTTTCAGCTTCACAGTTACCTCATTCAAGTTTGTAAGAATTGTATGCAATATGTAAAGAAAACCCCGTATGACCCATAAGGATATTAAAGGTTAGGTTAATCATCATAGTAACAATACTAATTAATTGTGAAATAATCTTTTTTCCGCGATTTAGTCCCAACTTCCCCAAAATTCAGTATTTTTTACACCATTTTCGACGGTATTATTATGAGCGATGCGACCGCGTGCCACGTGCGCTGCCCTGGCCTCCGTCGCCCGCGCATGTTTTGCCTACCGTACATGTATTAAGTTACCTCATTTTGCGAAATAATATTAATTTTTTTAGTGGCATGCTTTTTTTTAAGTTTAGCCCTGCTTTGTAGGCATTAGTAGAATCAGTTAACGATACCTATCAATACCTTCACGGATCGGACAGGTTTTTCTATACATATAGTACATGTACTCGTACATTGAACAGTACCTACACGACATAATAATATAAGCCCAGACAGACGCGGGCACATTTTTCTGTGAAGTTTATTCGCGCTCTGAATTTTCAACGTTTTTCGAGTCGAGGGTTGAAAATTCAACAAATCTGTGTTTTGGCGTACTAGGGTGCACTCTACGGATTCTCTATACTCAACTCAATACCATGTGTTGAAAATACAGAGCCCTGTAAAACCAGTTGTGATTTTTGCGCCTGTGCAAGCTTAGTCCATGAGATCACGTCCGTCCTATGGCAACCACAGCTATAATTCCATTTTGACGATATTGTTTTGCTACTTTATTATTGTCAACGTAGTTGCTATATCCGGAAACAAATTTTACTATACTGAATATTGGGTACATTACCACTTAGAAAACTAGTTTTTAACACATAATTTTTGACATCTAAAATACTGCAACATCAAAAAATGATAAATAAGCCATAATAATGAGCAATAGTATTTTTTACATAATGCGTAGTATTTTATTATTATGACCTTGGCCTTTACTTTTTTAAAGTTATATGTACTTTCTAAGTATATCTTGGACACCAATGACTGAAGGTGAAGGAAAACATCTTGAGGAAACCTGGACTTGTAAGTCTGAAATCGCCAACCCGCATTGAGCAAGCGTGGTGATTACGCTCAATCCTTCTCTGTATGAGAGGAGATCTGTGCCCAGCAGTGGGACGATAAAAAGGTTGATGATGATGAATGATGACCTTGGCCTGAGTACTATTGTGTATCCCAAGGTCAAGGTCAAATTCAATTCAAGATTACTTTTTATTGTGGTCAGCTTTTGAGGTATATGTTGGTACAGTTCAAAGTACAGGAACGATATTCCTCGTAATCCTATGTTAACATCATCTATTGTTACGTCTTGATAATGTTATTTTACTAGTAACACCACTTTTTCCTACATTCTTGTATAGCTTCGAATGGTTACTATGGTACTTTATTTATGATTTATGTATGTTAAAAGTAATTTGAATTTGTAGCCTTCTTGGTAGTTTGTATTCTTTTTTATTATTATGTTATCTCTGGTGCTTACTCTCTTACACTTCGCCTTTTTGTTTGTATCCATCACGCACCCATGCTCTGCATATTACATTAGCTGCGCGCCGCAGTTTCACCCGCGTAAGTTTCGATATGCTCCACTCCTATTGGTTGCAGCGTGATGGTATATAGCCTAAAGCCTTCCTGGATTAAAGGGCTATCTAAAGGAAAAATATTTTTTCAAATCGGACCAGTAGTTCCTGAGATTAGGGCGTTCAAACAAACAAAGAAACTCTTCAGATTTATATATTAGTATAGTTTATTCTAATTCCATAATATATTTTATTTCAACAATGTATTTTATTAAAATGTATTCTAAGTTAATTTGTGTCTGAATATTTGTTAGAATTAGATCCTAAAAGCAATCGAATTTGAGCTTTGCTAAGTATAACATTAAGTTTGATGTTCCATAACTCGAAAATTATCTTAAATACTTAATTTGAATATATACTGATTGTCAGTCAAGTCCTTTATGTCTTCGTCAGTTTTCAAATATTTCCTTTAAGAAGTTAGAACACATAATAACTTCTGAACCTACAGAAATGGACGGCACTATTTCATTAAAATCTTAACATTAACATAATATAGGCAAGAAGCCTAAATTAAAACGCCAATGAATGATAATCTGCAAAAAAATATTTATTTTGGGCCGTTTTGTAAATGTCTAATATTTTTTTTTATAGTTACATGACGTCTTTAAGACAATAACAGAAGAGTTTCACACGTTGCGAAAACAGTCAGTAGATTTCAGGAATGGAAATTACAGATTGCTTAAAAAATCTTAATTATTCCGTAGCACTGTGACTGGTTCGACATTTTGGCTTCATTTAAAATGAATGCAAGCTTAGTGGGCTTACTGTAGAATTGACGAACCAAATCCTTTGTGACTTAGTTCGAATCCTGCTACGATATAAATCCTGTCACCATGTTTGTTTTTAATTTAAAGAAAAAGGCTGTTTCGCCTTCTGATTGCCTAGGAAATAGTGTGGCCGCGAATAGATTACTTTTTTACTTTTTAAAAAACAACTACCTCGATGGTAGGCCATAATATCGGCTCCCGGCAGAAGTTATCACTTACCAGACAGTCTTGCCGGCAAGCGATTCGTCGTTTTTCGGTCATGATGTCTGGTGAAGCCGTACGAAGGTCGGGTCTGAGCAGTTGTGTTGCGATATGTGCCGGGTACGCGCCAAATGTTGTTTTTTCGGGAATTTGGTCGTGAAGGGTCTCCAGATCAATCTCCTTCTGGCGCAGCATCGTAGGTCACGTTGTTGGGTTTTACCGTCTTCCTTCCTATTCACTAAGTTTTTTCAGTGAAAATCTTATTGGGTTTAGACCGTTCATAATTGCTGTACTTTTAGTATAGCAATTATAAACGGTCTAAAGTGAAAAAAACTACATGTATATTTTTTTAATCATGAAAAAGCTGACGAAAAATTCCACCACGGGGGGGTTCAGGATCATGTACTGAATCCATGGTACTTGTTTGTGCGTCGATATCAGATACACCCTTTATTATGATGGTATTGTTAAAGGTTTTCTTCAAATGGTTGTTTTGTTAAATCATTAGTTTCATTCAGGCTTGTCATCATTATCATCAGCTTATAGCAGTCCACTACCAGACATAAGTTACCTATTGCACGCCTTACATCTTGATTTTCGGAAACTCTCATCCATCTGCTACCAGAAATTCCTCAAAGATAGAAGCTTCGCCTACCCTGAGGGCGTTCCTCCTTAAGTTTACTAAATCGCGTTCTCTTAATTCAGACTTCATAAGAGTTATTAATTGATTTTTCTCTTTTAAAATGACGCTTTCAATTTCTCATCTTTAAAGTGTATTTGTAGTTGCATATCTGGCACGCATTACACACCTCTACCTGAAGGCAACGCAGAACGGCTTAATAGTTATGCTTTCCTTGGTTCAGAAATCGTCTGCCAAACTCCAGGCTGTTACTTAGAAGTTTTTGGTGGAAAATCGAATAATATATTTTACGAAAGAGTTGACACAGATTCGCGTTTGTCAGTACAACAGCAGCCGAGTTACCTGTATTATACCAGGTCACTCAGAAAGTATTGCGACAAAAAGTTTTTATGTTTGAGAAATTGGCTACTTATAATTTATTTAAAAAATATGATTATTTATAACTAATAATAGGTACGTTCCAAATTTAAAACTATCCTTTACATATTTTGCGAGCTAATTAAAATTAAATTATCGTGTCTCTTTCTAAAATGGATTTGCTACTCTGTCACGATTAACATACAGGTTATTTCTTATCCCAGTATTCCCATGAGATAGAAATTTATGCGTGTGAAATGTTTTACCAGGAACAAGGCATCAAATTACATTCTAACGTTGTTACACTGTACTAGTGTGCCAGCAATGGAAGGTAGTGGTAACGTTCTACACTCTGTTCAAAGTTATGTGACCTCTGATTTTACATCACTATAAATATCACAGTAATCTTTATATTGTCATGGCAATAAGGTTGCTATTGGGTGTCTGCTACTGAGAAGTTTTTTAGAATGACATTATATATAAGGTTTTTCGTAAATAAAATGCTATTTGGTTGCTGCCGTCAGGCATAAGACAACTGTGATTTAGGTCTTGTGTTCGATGCAAATTTCCATAATACATTTAGAAATTGTTTCAGTGTGTCATAGTACTGCGCACGTCCGCGCAACAGCTGACACCACAGGACGCACCACTTGCCCGCCCGAGCGGAGCGTTGACCATATTTTTGATGGGACAGCCAAGTTGAGTGACATGCTCATAACTTTGTGGTTTTTCATTAGTTATATCTTTTAGAAATTTTGTACATAGTTCCTTTACTTCCTTTACTTAAAAAAAGGACACGTTTAATCTGATAAACAAAAAATAATGTTGTATATAGCAAATACCGCATCCAGAAGAAGGAAAATCGATATTTGATACGATACCTTCACCTTAAACAAGAGAAGAGATTTTATCTACCCAATCAACCACCATACCAACGTATAATACTGTACGTACGTCATCCTTTCCGGACCCCATGTCAAGCTCATCTATTGTCCCCGTCGCTCTGACAATATTATTTTGCCATTGGAGTGATAGCCTCAGCCGCTGCTCAATCACTGTCTTGGTACTTAATAACGGAACAGCGGTTTTGGGCAGGTTTGAGCGAAAGTATGGAGGAATTTTAGGCCATGGAATTGATATGAAGCTGTTAAGCTGTTATGCCAACGATATAATTGTTTATTAGGTATGGACGAGTAGGAAATTGATTATGGCGAAGAATTAAGAACTAAAGAGATATTTTTTCCCAAATAAATTCACAAATTGATGCAGTATAGTTACCGAGCGCACAACACCGCTGACGGTAGATCATAGTACTAGGAGTTAGACTAGAAGCTGACCCAATATAATCGGACAAGGCAAATAATGCATAGAAAAAATTGAATATTCAAAGAGGAAACGTGACTTCGATGCGTTTATTCAAGGAACAACAGAGTTTTGTTGTGTACTAAAATTTTTCCCTTCTTCGTCGATTGAGACAAAGCTACAACAATCAATCTTCAAAGTCAATAAATCTTACCGAGAGAGTCGTCTAAATGCTGTTCACAAATCAAAAACCCGACAAATGTTGACAGTTTAAACCACACATCGTTTATTAGTTGCGCCCCAATGTTTCATCCGTGTTGGTTTTAATAGTAGGAATTTAGGGATAAGAAATATCATGGTCATAAACATAAGTGACAAATTTTATGCAAATTCGTTCGTTTGCGTCAAAGAATAATAGATATGTTCTTAAAAAAATGGCATAATATAATAAATATTATTCTTGTCTTCTTCTTCTCAGCCAATAGACGTCCACTGCTAAAAAAAGGCCTGCCCCAAGGTTTTCAATCCATTGGGAGGCATTGCCATAATCCCCACGCTTGGCAGGCGGGTTGGGGATTTCCGAATTTTGTATTTCAACAGAAGAAGTGCCGCTGCCCGCATCCCTGGTGAGAGTTCCCTTAGTCGTCTCTTACGACACCCACGGGAGGATATAGAGGTATATTGTTAGCCTGGTACCACACAGGTAATTTTTTTTATTTTTTAATAAATATAAACTAGTGCTTGACTGCAATCCCGCCTGGTAAGTAGTGATGCAATCGTTAGTGATAAAGCGCGCTAGTTTACTAAGCCTATTCATTTAAAAAACTTAGCGAATAGGAAGGAGGACGGCAGTTCAGCGAGGTGATGCAATGTTAAAGTCAACTATACGGCTAACAATGCTGCGATACAGGGTGATTGATCTGGAGACCCTCCACGACCAAACTCCCGACACAACAACATTTGATGCATCGTACCCGGCACACATCGCAACACAACTGGTCAGATCCGTCCTCCGTACGGCTTCACCAGACATCATGCCGGAACATGGCGATTCGCTTGGCGGTAAATATTATTTATGGAAAGAAGGATTCTTAATATAAAATAATATATGTATAAAAAAATAGATTTGGTTTAAATTGTCAATAATTATTATTTCAGTTCCTCCTTTATATTCCTGGGTCTAGGCTAATCAAAGGATTTACCTAAATTTGTAACTTTTGCCTCGGAAGCTTGTTAAAAAGTTGTACATAAGTCAACGTACTAAATCTGCCACAGTTGAAAACCAATCATAACACGTCTAAACTTTTCAAAAGCACCAAACAATTGAGATAAAACTCATAATATTTTGTGCCTGCATCGATGTAGGACATTTCCAGTTTAATCACCCACCCAGTGCTGTCCTCCCAGTCAACCCCTACGTACGTTTATTCATCGTCTGTATAAAATACAGCTATAAAACGTACAGCTAGGGACTGCAATCCTGAGTAGAGGTTGGCAAATTAAGGTCACGTATGCCTAAGTCAAGGTTGTCAGTTTTACCCCTTAATCATACTAGATCTCGTTTTAGAGGTCTTCGAGATTAAGATCTTGTCTATATTTAAAACTAACTGTGCTTTCGAAACCGTGAAAATATCGCAATAAAAATTATGTATTATTCCTGGTTATTGTATGTTACTATTTGGGTGCCAAATTTGGTCCAAATTATTTTATCCAAATGTAAGAAGTACGCTCTTGGTTTCAAGATATCGTTCGAGATCACGACCGTGTTGGCCGAACGATATTTCTAGAATGAGCTTGTAGAGTGAAAAAATACTGGATCGACATTGCATTCCCTATGTATAGTCACATCTTTAACACAGGACAGACAACTACGCCTGTAGGAAGTACAGCACGTCCAATGGAACTGTGTCAGCGTCCTCTTTTGTTTCCTTGTCATTGTCGCAGCGTCATTCAACTATTGGGTTGATGCTTGTTCTATCTGCGTAATAACTGTTCTGTCGTTGCCTTTTTTTTATTCGGAAAAATATCTAAGCATACATTTTCTGAAATTTTTTTCAGATCGTAGATTTTGGTAGTGTTTAAAGAGCACTTTTATGAAATTCTCTCACGTTGATCTAAAATTGACCTATCTATACTAATATACATATAAAGCCGAAGAGTTTGTTTAAACGCGCTAGTCTCAGGAACTACTGGACAGATTTGTAAAATTCTTTTTGCATTGGATAGCCCATTAATTCATGAAGGCTTTAGGCTATTATAACATCATGCTGCAACCAAGGAGCGGAGAATATTAAAAAACATATCGAAACCTACGCGGGTGAAAGCGGGCGGCGCAACTAGTAGTATATAATAAACAAACCATACTTATAAACGTTGTTAAAGTATCCGCAAAATCAAAGTCTGTAGTGATCAGGTACCGCATTAATCAAATCAATATTTATTAGAGCATACAGCTATCTAGCTATGTGTGAATAGTAGGATTCGAAACGAACACCACTAATTTATCCTTAATCACAGACCCAATCAGTTCATAATGGAGCTCCGCCTTAATGCTCATTTGTACTCTACCCACAACCAATAATCGCTGACAAGGAGACATAGGGTTTTAATTAGCCACGCCTGATCCACTCAGTTATAATTAACCGCAACTATCCGGAAGTACGTGCGGAAAACCCGCGGGTCATTAATGCAGACGTGTTTAGGATATGGTGACAACTCTAATTCTCTCGTGCAACCCTACCCCCGTCACTGTTTCCGTGTAACATGATCGTTCAATCTCGTGTTTATGACGTCCCGAAATGTCTGCTTGTATATCGTGCTCTTTTGAGATGGTGTCTTGTTTGAGTGGGCGTTTTTAGATTAGTTTGCCAATCTTTGTTTGTGGCATGGATTTGGTAATTAATGTGTGCCTTTTTCAGTTCGATTTTTAACGTTATTATTTTTCAATAAATAGCAAGATTCGAATACGGGGTAGATCTCAATTTCACACTAGAAATAATATTTTAAACTAGACATGTCAACAAATGTAGAATTCAAGAATATTTAAAAACAATTAAATATGTTAGAGTTTTTGATTGCTTGTTGCTGAGGTAGTGACTTGATTTTGAAGGTCTTTTAATTGAAGGATCGGTCTTCAGATTCAAAATAATAAAAATACAAATCCATTTATTTAAATTATTTTGAGAATCAGCACTTCTTGTACATCAAAATTACAACGACAGACTCCCAAAACGCCCTTCTTTCCCTACTTTCTAGCGCTATTGCTGGGAATATAATTATCTTTTCGATAAAAATGTAAAACAACAAACAAAATTTAAGTCATCACTCCAAATTCACCGCGTATTCCGCTGTTTTCTTCATGGATAATGTTTTTAGAGCATTTTTTTTACACCGTGATTATACGTGGGAGCGCGTATGTTACCTAAATATATTGCACGGCCGCTTTTTTATAGCTATCCGAACTTGATCGGGTTATGTAGGTATTCGATGCTTCGTCAGTGTTTAAATTGTTTTTCTTTAAAGACATGAAATTTTGCATGTGAATAGTTGAATGAATAAACTAATTATTGGCATATATTTTACCATGCAATTCTTTTGGAACGTCGTGATATTTGACTGCTTTGTAAACAGTGATCTATTCCTGGTCAATGGTTCTATAACTCTTTAATTAGTAACGGAACATCATTGATATTTGACAATATTTTGCAGACACTTACAAGGTTTGTATAAACGTGAAAATCTAGACCCCAAAGTGCATACTTTAAGAACTAAGACCTAATAAGCGTATTTTACGTTTATATTTTTATCTTTTAAGCACTACAAATAATTAAACGAATTCAAAATAACGTATGTATAAATCTACAGCTCTCTATGTAAGCGCTTTATATGAAAACTAGCTAATGGTCAAACTTTCGCGCAGCGGAAACTTGAATTTCTCCGAAGTTTATGCATGCTCTAATTTTATTCATACATACAGAATTACATACAAATACATACAAATTTTTGGACACATCTATTTTCTTCTAAAGTCATGGATTAAAAAAAGTTCCGCCAGGACAACCTTCGCCCAGCGGAATCAGTTTTTGGTGCTTAGCTGCGTGCACAATTATTTTTTTACCATACACAATTATACGACGTCATACACTAAATGTCAAATGTCTCGCCGGTAGTGGCGTGTGTGTTGGGTCATTAGGTTCCCTTCAATAGAGTTGCACTGAATGATGCTGATCCATAGGTTATGTTCGTGAACGGACGCCGTCAGAGGGGACTGGTCATCTCTTAGCTGCCACGGCGTATTTTAATTTCTGAATTGTGGTTTTATTTTATTTTTTCGTGTTTTCCATAATGGACGCTCTTAGCGTATAATATATTTCTTCATCGTTCTCACACGCTTGATTTCAACATGAATGATGTAATCAAATATTTGTATCGATAGCTTGATAATAATTGAAAAGAGTGCCCACGGAGTTTCTTGTCCGTTCTTCTCCATAGGTACCTACTCTTTGGAATGGGCGACTAGCTTCACCTTACTGACTGACCGACTTTCTGACAATTCAAAAGTGCCTGTGACTGGTTTGATTTCGAATATCTGCATAATTAAAATCATTAAATTCAACAACATTTGGCTGTGCGAACTGTGAACACACAAAAAAGAAAATATCAGAAACACATGTATACTTTTCCTCTAAATTTTGATATAAAAATAATTCAGATCTGTCGTGTTTTGAAAAAGGAAACAGCGGAATATGAAACGTCTTTTGGTCATCGTTTTTGTAGGTAAAATTAGCCTGAGCTGCAACTGTCCTTTTCGCACCTTAACGGGAGAGGTTAAAAGCAGCGCGACGGCAATAGTTTCTTCAAATACCTATTTCTCCGTACTCTTAAGCAATAAAAATAGTACTATTCATAATTCACATGCAGGTACTACAAGATCCAGGAGTCGTTGAAAAATAACTGATCATTTGTATACATTTTTACTAAATCACTATAAAGCAAGCATGCTTTAACATTTATCGCAAAGGTTACCGTATAATTTTATACAACGCAGCAACATTTTGTTGAAATAAATAAATAACGACTCCACGCCTTCTCAATTTCCTAAATGAAAAGGAGTGGTAAAAACGTCTCCGAGGAACAAGATTAACATAATCAAATCACATTGTTCCCAAAACAAGACTTTTAACATTTGTGTATCTTAAGCATTTATATACACATCTGTAATTACTCTCTTAATCTTGTAGGTTTAAATCAACAGCCTATTTTAATGAACTGGATTGTGACGTCACGGGCTGAGAAGAGATAGAAGCCCTTTCTTCTTCTGCTAAATTACCTAAAGCTGTAAAAGTTATTTTGCTGTAGCTGCTTAACAAGATAAACGTTGTTGGCGATGAATTTTCTAACCCTTCTTTATGCTGGTATACTGACAGGTTTTATGAGAAAATATGGAGGG
Organism: Sesamia inferens; assembly: GCA_037179545.1. Lineage (NCBI taxonomy): Eukaryota > Metazoa > Arthropoda > Insecta > Lepidoptera > Noctuidae > Sesamia > Sesamia inferens. The sequence goes on along the minus strand of CM073929.1, from coordinate 6,051,687 downwards.
TATAAATAAAGTGAATGCTAAGATTTCTCTGTTAAAAAGACATATTAACTGGGAGAACCGAGCGGTGAGGAAGCCATGCTAGTTATTTTTGTAATTTCATTACACAAAATAAATTAACCTTATATTTATAATTATTTTCTATTTACTTTTTTTTATAATTAAGAAATCTTTTGGTTCAGGGTTGCGGGTTGGTTAAACAAGAAACCGTGGCCCTGGCCGTCGCACAGGCAAGTGAACAAACACAAGTGGGTTTTAGTCAGTAAAAGTCTGACACGCCCTTCCGTTCCGCCCAGAGCGGGAGAAGTCATTTGATGATTTCCCATCATCATCATCATTTATATAGTTTTAATTTTAAATGTTATAAACTAGTGCTTGACCGCGATCCCGCCTAATGGTAAGCAGTGATGAAATCGTTGATGGTAAAACGCGTTATTTTATTAAGAGTCACTCAAGCCTTGAAGACACTTGTAATCAACGAAAAATTATTTTTGTGTTGGATAGCACATTAATCCAGGAAGGCTTTAGGCTATATAACATCACGCTGCGACCAATAGGAGCGGAGCATAACTCAACCACGCGAACGAAGTCACTGGCGGTCGCTAGTATCTTAAAATAGACAGACTGTTGGTGGTGGCCTAGTGGTTAAAACACCAGCCTCTCAACTATGAGTGTGCGGATTCGATTCCAGGTCAGGCAAGTACTAATGTAACTTTTCTAAGTCATATGTACTTTCTAAGTATATCTTGGATGTCAATGACTGATTACAAGGTGAAGGAAAACATCTTGAGGAAACCTGGACTTTAAGTCTGAAATCGGTTACCCGCATTGAGCAAGCGTGGTGATTATGCTTAATTTTTCTTTCTTTTTTTCTCCTTTTTTTTTTTCTTGGTGATAGACTTAACTCACTCAGACTGAAGTCACTCATTTGCCTAGTGTAAAAACAACCGGTATTTTATCCTAAACAAAAGTTTAGGATAAAATACCGGTATTCAGAACTAATAAAAACGAAACGCGTTGAGTCAATTGTCTATCTCAATGACAGATGACTTGAGAGAAATTAGAGTTGTTTTTTTTATTATTATTATTTGTTTCTTTGCACGTTGTCTCATATCACATTAGACATTGGCAGAATTGTCGACATCGGCACCATTGCCATAAACAAAAATAGAATAGAATATACTTGAGAGAAAAAAAAAATTGTCTATGCCACGCGTAATATTTCGGAAAATATATTGAGTTGATTAAATGCATCGCAAAAGGGCGCGTGGTATTCGATAATTTGAGATAATATCATAGTGTGATATCATTCGGCTGTGTTGGTAAGCTTAGTTGGGAAGTTAATTCGCATGTGACTGGGCGCTGCGCGATTCATAAGAGATTACATATACCACAAGTATTATAGTCATGTTCATTCATTCAGTATTATCATACACACGGCAATACAACATTACTCACCACATGACACGCGGGTCAACAGACGTTGGTAAGTGAAAATTTAGTAACCTTTAATTTTTTGTAGGTAGCGGCCCTGACATATTGGTTTTTGGAAAGCATAGGGGCTTCGCAAGCATCATATGGTAGCATAAAGCACATTATTAAACAGTTTTTTTCATCCTTACAATATGCCATAGTATTTTACATAGTAGCGACTGCCTGTTCACAACCCAATGACTGAGTATTACGCAAACATTTGGTAAGTAGGTATGGTTGTCAGACTGTCTGCTACACTACACTACACTTGAAGTTAGTTTTAACAACTTACGACTTTAACGTGATTTCAATAAATTATTTCGTCACACACAGGAAAACTCGCGAGGAAACCGGCATGTCCTAGAGTCAAAAATTTTGAAGTCACGTGACATCTACCAACCGGCCCTGGGGCAGCATGGTAGATTACAGCTCACTCCCTCTCACCGAGAGGAGAGCCTGTGTCCCAACTGTGGGAACATTATGATTACGTATATTGACAAGTTTTTGACATTTATTTGTCGCCGAGATGGGAGTGTGATAACATTTTGACGTTTTAAATTACGAGAATAAGCCTTCAGATCGCTCGACCCGGGTGACTATAATAGCCACTCGGGACGAGTGGTCATTTCATTTCATTTATTTATTCATTAATAATTTAAATTGTGTTGAACATTACATAAAATTATGCCATGCAGAACAATATACATACATAAAATTAACATTGATAAATAATTAATTTTTAATTATATAAAATCAAAGGAATCACATTAATTTATAAAATATATAAAAATAACTAATAAAAGGAAGTAGGAATAGGAATAAAGATAATCATGTTGTCAAGAAAATGTCAATGTTATTAATTATTATTAAAAACACATGTCTTTTACAACGTCATATGTCATTTAGATATTCATTAATACTGTAATAGCATTTCCCCAATAAATAGGTCCTCAAATTATTTTTAAAAAAGTTAACACTATGTATAGTTTTAAGTTAAAAAAAACAGGTAACAAGTAATATAAAAATACTGACTGATATCTCGGGTTATGTTTGACAACTTTTAATTTCGGTTTTATGGTGTTGGGCAAATCTTTCCTACGTGTAACAACTCTAGCATGTTTCCTCATTAGTCCCAATTTTGTGCATATTCTTTACTAATCTGGTCAGCAACACCAGAGTGAAAAGGCATTGCACTGTCAAGATCTCCAGTCTAATAAAATGTTCTTTACATGAGTCCGTCTGTTTCAAGTCGAGCGATCTGAAGGCAAGGCGACGCTGCGAGCGTTGAAAGTATATAATATATCATTGGAGATTTAACGACATGCCACATTATGAGTGCTATGTAACGTATAACTGACAACTTCCCATCGAACATGTTCCAACAAAATACTGTCCATCAAATAGACCGGCCAATTGTTTGACCACAAATTGAACTCTACCGAGCAAAAGTTAAGTCTGTTATTGCTGTGCTCGGTCACTGTGATGAGACGGAGCTTTTAGTAATATTTGTGTTTCCAGTTATTGAGTGATTTCTTTGTATCGGTTTCCCCCGAACAAGTTTTTGCGGCTGGAAGATCTAGGTCATGTCAATGACATGGTTGTTTTGTTATTATACATATTTTAATAAACTAGGCTTTTCGAGGAATCGGAAAATTAATGTTATTAGATTTTTGCTGTATAAGTTATTTTGCCCAAAAGTCTGACAATCAATCTTGCTAAGGGCAAATTGTATCTGTGAGGAATTGTGTCTGTATAGAGGGTAGGTTTAGGTTTAGATTTTCTCTTTTAGATTTTCGTAGGTGAGTCGTAGTGATTAAGAACGGACATGTTTTAATTACTAGCCCGGTTAGACAGTGTACTCTAGTCCTACGGGATTTCACAGTATCAGGAGGCAAAATACAGACCGTGCATCCGATCAGACTGGAAGCTGACCCTAACATGTTTGAGAAAAGGCTAGAGAGATTATGAAATTCCTTAGATATTATACAATATGTAAAGAAAACCCTGTCCGACCCATGAAGGTATTGTTAGGTATCAATAACTGATTCTACTAATGGATACAAAACCAGGCTAAACTTAAAAAAAAACCCCCTAAAAAAATAAATACTATTTCGCAAAAAGAGGTAACTTAATAAATGTGCGTTAAGCACCCTTCCGCGGGCGGCGGGCGGCAGGGCACGCGGCACGTGGTCGCATCGCTATTCGCTCATAATAATACTGGTGTTGTCACTTTTTTAAAAATTAAATCTAACAATTATGTATGTACCTAAACGTATAGTCACAAATAAATGCATTATATTTTACATAATGTTAACTCGGAATTCAAAAGCCACATTTTGGAGCCCATTAGGCAGCCATATTATGGAACCCTTCAACAAACCCTGATTTCCGTTTACAACTTACATTGTAGAAGTACATTGAAACCTGAAGATCGACCCAATTAGTTTGTTGGCTCTTGAATCCTTTGTCCTAAGTCAATAATCCTGGCAACATTCCCTACTTTTCTTGAAACAATCTTATCTTTCTCAAAAAAAATCCATTTCGTTTTATACTGCTTGCTTCTTTGATATATTGACATACGTAATCTAACATGTCATTTCTTTGCCTGTGTTGGCTTTAACTAACGAATTTAAGCCCCGAGGGACTGAGCCATTGTCTTTGAGCCCACGAATCGAAATCAAAAGGAACGTAGAAGTTATACTTTCGTATGGTTTTGCGAATAAATTTATATTGCCCATATAAATGTTTTCGTAACCTTTAAATGTATATAAAAAGGGCCGCCGATAAAAATACGTATTTATTAGGCCTTGGTTGGTTTACTTTTGGCGAATGGAATCAAAATTAGTTTGTACACACGTAGTGTTTATTTAGGTATTTTATTCTAGGAACTGGATGGATTCAAATAAATGTATACCTACTATAACAAAATATTCTATATGAATTCAGGAAAATAAAAAAAACAATTTTATAACTCTCTATGTCGTGGTGGCCTAGTGGTTAAAACACCAGCCTCTCAAGTATGAGTGCGCGGGTTCGATTCCATGTCAGGCAAGTACCAATGTAACTTTTCTAAAGTTATAAATGTACTTTCTAAGTATATCCTGGACACCAATGACTGAAGGTGAAGGAAAACATCTTGAGGAAACCTGGGCTTTAAGTCTGAAATCGCCAACCCGCATTGAGCAAGCGTGGTGATTACGCTCAATCCTTCTGTGTATGAAAGGAGACCTGTGCCCAACAGTGGGACGATGAAAAGGTTGATGATGATGACTCTTGCAGAAAGAATAAAAATTGTAATCCTTTTTTAATTTAAATAGTGTTTTAATGTGACCCAAATCCTAGCATTTCAAACAGAAATACTTTACGAATTCAACACTCTATAAATTTAGTAGACTATTAAATAAATACAAATTCAAACTAACGCTTGCATCGGACAGCTTACTAAGTTGTATGAATCTACAAAGTCTCTCAAGCACGAGTTCTCGTAAACGATGACCTGGCATTTACTAAGAGTATTCAGAGCTGTAGCATTACAATTTTCAACTCCACATTATTGCTGGCAAGCACTCCAGCGCTAACATTGTAAATCGTTTCTGTAATAAATCTAGTAACCGTAAATTACGGATTATGTACGCTTTTACAATTAAAATTTTATTTTTAAGCGCTAAGACTTTTCCAGTGAGTGGTTGTAAGTTGAACTTACTTACTTAAAATTTCTAAAGTAAATGTCGTTTATGAGTAGTGGGTTCGAAAGGGAGTAGTTATTCTTTTGGCTAGTGTATTCAATTTGAATTCTCGTTTGAACACCCCCCTGTCTGGAGACTAAAGCCCTCGCCCACATGTGGAAATGACGAGAGGAGGCAAAACGCTCGGTCATAACTCCACTGCCGCGAGAAATCGCGGTAGGTAGGACAGTGCGATTTGCGACACATGGGGAGTGCGATTGTCACAACCCAGTGGTGGGCACGCCACGATAGCGCCGGCAAATCCCCTCTTTGAGGAATGGCTAGGGAGGCGCCCTCACCTTCCGCCTGACGCAGGTCCCCACCGGACACGGTGGTTTCGGGAAGTTCCTGTTCCGTATAAGGTGGAAGGAAACGTTAGGTTGTCACCATTGTACGGATCGCCTAGAGGACACGGTGGAGCATACGGTGGAGGTCTGCCCGGCTTGGGTAGAACACCGCCGTGTCCTCGTAGCGGCGATCAGTGTTGAGCAGTGAGCAGCTCGCTGCCCGATAAGGACAGGCCCGAATCGACGGCGCGTTGTGTTTCATGCGCGCCTCAAAGAGATATCAGAACATCGTGACAGGATCCACGAATACCGATGCCTACCTGGATCAGGGTTGCGGGTTGGTTAAAAAAAATCCGTGGCCCTGGCGCATAGATAACTGAAGAATCACGACTGGGTTTTAGTCACTAAAAGTTTGACAAGCCCTTCCGCTCCGCCCAGAGTGGGAGAAGTTATTTGATGATTTCACTTCCCTACCAAAAAAAAGCATTCCCCTGTTCTTAGCCTGTTTTATTTTGGTCGATACATTATTTTTCTCATAAGAGTATTTCTATTAGAAGGCATTAGAGATTGCATTCCATTTTTAGCCATCACATAATGTTGAAAACTTTCGGTTTTCTATTGTTTAATATTATGTAGTCGAATTAAATTTATACAACACGAATTTTACTAAGAAATTTCCGTCGTCAAATATATAATTTACATAATTATTTTATCACAAGTTACATTTCGTGTGCAAGCTGTTCCTATAATCTTTATTTGCAAGAACAAGTTCATGAATGGGCTTAAAAAAGGACTGCGATTAAAATAAGTTAAAAGTTGAGTTCTCGGAAAGTAAAGTTTGAACCTAACTGAATTTCTTTAAATAATATCATTAGAGTTAGTTCATTTTACAAATGGGGTAACAAAACACGTGTTCACTTGTTAGGTTTATAAAAACAAATTTATCTAGAACTTTCGACATTTTTTAAATATTTTATTTTTTCATCAAATTTCAACTTTTTTTGTTCTTCATAAAGTATTAAAGCCGTCATTCTTGTATTGTTTGAACATTGATGAAATGTATTGTATCCTTTTTGGTGTTATTCTTTTATCTTTTCACTCTATTTCCTTCCTCATCCGGGCCGAGGGCTTTGTTGAACTTGTCATTAGCTGGTGTAATATTGTTTCGTAAATCCAGTTAACAGTTTTCTAAGCACAAGCAAAGAACTTCGAAGCGTTGTTCATTTAAACTTTCTTTTGATTGTTTTGATTATGTAGCTTTACTTTGTACTACCTAAAGAGTTATTATAAACAGAAAAAAAGGAAGTCAAATTGTTTATTCCGCTATATCCGTATATCCGATAAACAAAATCACACTACAGGTAAATAATAAAAAATAAAATACAAATATTGTCAAAATCCTCATACACAAACACTTATAAACAATATTGGCCTGATGTCTGAGCCAGAGTCAAAGACGACACACATTGACAATTCGCAATACATCCGTCAGCCATCCGTGATGCGTCCAGGATAGAGACATAAAATAATAACCTTAATTAATTATGATGAATATCATCATTAATAAAGATTTGCCAATGCTTTTCACTACATACTATTAAACAAAGTCACTTTCTCTTTCCCTATGTCCCTTTGTATAACTAAATCTTTAAAACTACACAACGGATTTTAATGCGGTTTTATAATCGATAGAGTGATTAAGGAGGATGGTTTAAATGTGTAAAAACATCCATTAAATTGTTGAGATATACTATTATTTTTGAGGTTTCTAATGTGATGTCGTAAATAATCACATTTTTTCTGCGGTTTCAGTGAAACACAGGCTGAAAACCCCACAAGATTTATCATAATAATGTACTAAATATGGTACACATTGAAAAGGTCTACAAAAAGTCCGCGATGGCTCGTATATATCTATCTTTTATGGATATACCAGAATAACATTTTGTTGTCATTTACTTTTTACGACAAATACCGGCGAATTTTCGAAGCGATTTTAACCAATACACCATTAATCCTTATCCAATTTAATACGTTAAATGCATTGTTGATTTAATATAGATCTATATCGCCCTTTACAGCATATGATTTAAATGAATATTTTCGAAGATATTACAGATTTAAAAATTGCGGGGCGTCACTTTTAGCGCAGTAGGCGGCGGTGTTTTTAATACAACGTTCACCGTTTTTCTGCAGTGTATTTAGTTGATATCAGCATTTCACCTATGCGAAGCCGGGGCGGGTCGCTAGTATATTATACGTCACCTTGTTCTCATGCATCGGTACTAATAATAAATAGGTTAATTCAACGCAGTGGTGTCCAGAATCATGTACTAATTTATGGTTACCTACAATTATTTGCGTTCGATGTGAGAATAAATGCTGAAATAAACTTTCGTAACCCTTAATGTTGTTTTTAAACTGATCTAATATCTAAGCGCCTTATCCCATCCTATTACTTATGGGGGTAATAATTTTTGAATAATCCCAAACGTCATACAAAGGCTAAGCACCCATGCAAATAAAGGCACTAAACTGAATTTATGGCCCCAACAATGTCCAAGTTCATATATTATGAGGACATATAAAGTCGGTTACCACATTGTAACTTTAAAGCTGCCCAACTTCAAAGGCATATAAGCCATTCTATTTTCCGGAATATGAAGCATGTCAGTTTAAATTTTTCAATGTTTTGTAAAATGGTTTGCATTATGTAAACTGTTGTCTGAAAGAGGTAAAAGTTTGTGAGTGTTTTAAAGGTGTAAACAGACACCTTTTTCTTCAGCACTGCGCTCTCCGTAAAAGAAGGTTTGGCGAGGAAACCGGTAGGTATGTATTAGAAATCAAAATTCGAAAAGACAAGATGACATCTACTAGCGGACTGGGTCCGCGTGGTAGATGGCAGCCCATTCCCTTTTGAAGAGAGCAGGCCAGCAATTGAAGCATTATAGGCTGCTTACGTGTATGCGTGACGATCACGTACCGGCAAGCTCAGCGTTGGACGCCCACCGACTAGGTGGTCAGATGATCTGACCAAAAGCGCAGTGCAGCGCTGGATGCAGGCCGCATGATGATTACGTGTATGCGAGTATTCAGTTTGGAAGTGATATGGAAGCGCAAACTAAAATGTGAATTCTGATCAAGTTGAAACTTTTTGTCTATTATAATTAATATTGCTGTTACGCGTTGATGTCACTCTGTACATTGGTTATTTAGTATTTTACGTTTAGTGTTTACTAATCATTGCTTGAATATTTAGTAGCAATCGGTTATCATATTAGACTTCCTTATAGATTGTTCTATTTCATTTGATTGCTTTATTGTTATTATAAAAAAGAGAACTATTTATCTGTATCGCCTAAATAACTGTTAAATTAAAGTTGTTAAGCATTATTTCTGATGATATTTTTATAAGAAAATGTTGAAAAGTGTAAAAAGAGCAATTACAATCTTATTATCTGCTGTCACAATATTTATTCTACATGAAAGCACAAATTCTGCCGCCAGACCAGAGCCAGAATAATCCACAATCTAAATAAAGATGTCATTACTTGCCTTGTTGATGACTTAATGCCTATCTTCTGAACCGTAAACTTGTAAGACAGAGATTTTGAATGAGAGTCGGCCTTAATTTGAGCTTAACAGCGCGTACCGTGTGGTACCGGGCATAGAATTGTATCAACCCATATCTTCCCGTGGGTGTCGTAAGAGGCGACTAAGGGAACTCTCACCAGGGAACCAGGCAGCAGCGCTTCTTCTCTAGAATAACAAATTACTGCGATTCCCAACCCGCCTTCCAAGCGTGGGGATTATGGCGGCAATGCCATCCAGTGGAATGAATGCCTTGAAGGCCTTTATCCAGCAGTTAATAACTCTACAGGCAGAGAAGACATTGCCTTCCCTATACATTTACGAAGCAAATATTTTTGTAAAATTAAATCTAAACTACTATAACACTGCTGTCAAAAGTTATTATCGAAAATTAAGGGATAAAAAAAGGTTAGAGGTACAAATACCCTATGGTAAAACGGCACTATTGAATAAAAGTGTTTTATGCATGACATCCATAATCTATAATAAATTGCCTGATAACATTAAACAATTACCAATTATACAGTTCAAAAAGAAATTACATTCATTATTAATAGACAAGTGTTATTATGATGTCAGAGATTACTTGTGTGACAAAAATATTGTATTCCAATGACAGGAAAGGAAAAAATAAGTATAAATATTGTAATAATTAATTGTGACTAACATGACTTGAATTTGTATGTATTATAATTTGAAATATTTTATTAATTTATCAAAAACTAATATGACTAATTTGTGTTTTGACATCTAATTTGTATTCAATTATTGTATGCCTTAACGGCCGGACATAGCTGAACTTCTTTTAATTATTTAAGACCTGTATCTATGATGTATACCTATAGTCTACAATAAAGATGATTTGATTTGATTTGATTTGATTTGAAAGAAGAAGAAGAAGAATCAACGTGTAATGTTTCCACTGCTGAGATACTGGTCTCCTTTCGGTGAGAGGGAGGGGGTTGTGATCAACCACAAGACACAACTCTTGTCTTCAAATTTTAGGTTCCGATACATGCCAGTTTTCTCGTGATTTTTTAATTATTATAAACTGGTGCTTGTCCGCAATCTCGCCTGATGGTAAGCATCGATGCAATCGTTGATGGTAAAGTGCGCTAATTTATCAAGAGCGTATTCACTCAAAAAACTGAATGAATAGGAAAGAAGACGGCAGTTGAGTGAGGTGATGCAATGTTACACCCAACAACACAGCCAACGATGCTGCACCAGAGGGAGATTGATCTGGAGATCCTTCACGATCAAACTCCCGACACAATAACATTTGGCGCATCGTACTTGGCATTGCAACACAATTAGTGAGACTCGTCCTCCGTTCGGCTTCACCAGACAACACGACGAATCGCTTGGCGGCAAAATTTGCGTGGTGGGTACAGAAAGTGACTCTCTTTGTTCAATCGCAAGTCGGTCGCCGCTATTTCTGCTGGCAATACTACTGGCACCTTAAATGGATGAAGCTTACGACATGGCCTTGGCTAACATGGAGATTTTTAATGTTTTCCTGGAAATGAATACTTTATATAGTTACATACATAATAAATACTGAAATAAGTTTCATTAGGTACACCTACGCTTCTAGAGACTACATATTCCGTAGATTTCTTAAAGGCAATATTTCTGAATATTCTTTAATGCAACGTGTTTGACATGATAACAAGCATATTGCTTTTATGACAAATATTAGGTATCTATCCTTTCGTATACAACCTTGTATCAGTTTTCTTACTAACTCCAAGAGCGTAAAAATGATGTTATTCTTAGAATTCTCATGTTTAGAATTGATATCTACAGGATAGAATGAAACTAGCTGGCTAGACAAGGACGTGATGGGAACTATTATCAAAATAAAAAAAACAATAATAGTTTTTTTGAGGTTAATGATCGTAACTAATGTATTTGTTTGAAATGTCAGTTCATAAATTTGCCTTTGATTCTTTTCATTTCGCAAAAGTGATGGGTAATAGATACAATAGAATCAAACGAACGGATTGTCTGAACTAAAGTCCATACAATAATGCAACGGTCGTAAACAACAAAATGAATTTTTTGATTCATTAAATTTTCGTTGTATCATGTTTACATTTCAATTCATTAGTGCAATTTCAGTAGGTAAGCTATAACTAATTTAATTTGATTCGGTATAGTTTTGTTCGAACAAAAATCGCGGTTTATTTAATGCTGGATAGTCTTTGACGGATGTTGATAATAATCATAATATGCATATAGTGTGTATGTAAATAGGCAACATACTTTTGACAGGAGTCCAGAGTTCTTACATATTTATAAGGCACCTCACAACTCTTTGTGTCGCCGGGTTCCAGCTAATACAATGGGAACTGAGCTTTGTGCGAACTCTGTTCTTATTATTTCTTAGAAAGGGTTTCGTTTGTTAGGTACAGTTTCTAAGTGTACTGGAATATATTCTAAGGTAATAAGGCATTTCAATGTACGAGTTGATTTGATACTCGTATCTAAAACTATGCGCGGAGTTATTAAACAGCGCTTTTTTTTTGTTGGGATGGGAAATCATCAAATGACTTCTCCCGCTCTGGACGGAGCGGAAGGGCGTGTCAGACTATTACTAAGTAAAACACACCCGTATTTCTTCACCTACTTGTGCCATGGCCAGGTTCACGATTTCTTATTTAACCAATCCGCAACCCTGACCCAGGAGGCATCGGTCTTCGTGGACCCCGTCACGATGTGCTGACATCTCTTTGAGGCGCGCGTTAGACACGACGCGCTGTCGACTTGGCCCTGCTCCTTACCGGGCAGCGAGCTGCCCACTACTCACCGCCCGCAGGCCCGCGCCTACGGTAGCTGGGAGTTCGGTGTCGTCTCCCGTCCTCCCGTCTCCTACGGCGGCTAGTGGCGTGAAGGTGCTGGGATTCCCGCTGCCTCACGCGGTCCGCTTCCTCCTTTTCCAGCATCATTGTTTTGCGGCCTGCCATGAACTCTCGCTCCGGACCATGACCTGGACCAGGTTCGGACGCGAGAGATCGCCGATCGCCGTTACGAGGACACGGCGGTTCTCTACCCAAGCCGGGCAGACCTCCACCGTATGCTCCACCGTGTCCTCAGGGCGATCCACACAATGGTGACACCCTGGCGTTTCCTTCCGCCTAATACGAAACAGAAACCTTCCGAAACAACTTTGTCCGGTGAGGACCTGTGTCAGGCGGAAGGTGACGGTGCCGTGGCGCCTCTCTAGCCACTCCTCAAAGAGAGGACTTACCGCCGCTATTGTGGCGTACCCAAAACAGCCCTTAAAATGAAGACACACCCAAACAGTCACTTAGAATATCAAAATATTGCCCCCTATTTCTTCCTTCTTCACAAACTAAACTTAATTTTAATTAAGTACTTATTTTTATTTCTAGAAGATAAATACGAAACTAAGTCCTGACAAATTAATATAAAAAATCATTGTGAACATAAAAATGCTTTCAATATTGGCCAAGCGCAACACTGCATACTCATGTCTACAGATTCTATCAATATGCACACACATAATAAGAAGACAAGAACATACTCGTAAGATATACAGGATGACCTGAAAGCAGAAGATTTTCCGTTACCAAAAATTACTGAACGCGCCTAAGGAGCATTTACTTCAAAAACACATTCGGACGACGATGAATTATTCGCACAACCAATAATTACTTAGAGCTTTTATATTGAATTAAGGTAATATCCTATTCTACTTATCCTACTAATATCATAAACGAGAAAGTTGTATGCTGTGAGGATGCTTATACGGATGGATGTTTGTTACTCTCTATGTACAAACAACTAAATGGATTTAAATGAGATTTGGCACATAGGTAGATAGTTCATAACCAGGAGTAACATATTCAATATTCCTAGGGTATTGATACTTACGCAGGTGGAAACCATGCGGTGCAGCTATTAGTAATAATATATACCTGTGTAATTATACATGTACTTAACAATGATACAGTTAGTAGATCACCTATTTACTTAGACATAGTACTAAGACAGAGGCCTTTATATACATCACAATGGTAAGTTTAGCCTCCATCTGTAGAAGCTGGAACGTGTTGAATTGTAATTGAATGCGAGTCATGAATATCAGAGAGGTGTATTTGAATTTTAGAGTGAGTGAGAAATGTTGACAGATCGTGAGAATTCGTGTTCATGTACGAAGGCTTTGTTGAAATGGGAGACCTTGCTACCATATTGAAATTATGGAAACATCTTGAGTTTAACAATAACGAGTGAATTTAGAGTTACGCGGAACGACCGCATCAGGAACTCCCGCATCCGCGGCAGTCTTCGTGGCCGTGCCATAGCAAACAAACTGCAGGAGGTTTGCCTACGCTGGTACGGCCACATCTTAAGAAAACCGACACGTTACGTGGGTAACAAATATCTCACTATGGCGACCCCGCCGGGCCGAAACAAGCGGAGTAGACCAAAGAAGTGCTGGCTTGGCGTTGTAACCGGGATAAACGCTGAGATGATTATGATGATGATCTTGAGTATAACAATGTTCAGAGAATGTCAGAGGAGAGACAAAGATTTAAATCGCTTTAGCTTCACTTTCACCGTACTTAGTCATACGAAAACGTGCTCATATTGAAAACAATGAGCTCAGACATAGCTACTGCAGGTGCGAAAAAACCTCAAAAGGCGCATATACTGTAAAACCTATTTGGCCAAACCTCACCAAGCGATTAGTCAGTAAATTCTTCACATAACTTAAACTGAAGAATGTTGGCCTATTTTTAAGCAAAGAAATTGGGCATTGCCAAACAACGTGGCAATGCTTTCAGCCTTTAGGGGAAGTTTCTTATTGACAGTGATGGGGACAAATTTTTTGATGCTCTTTGATTAATTGCCTACCTTTTATATACTTTATTTAACAGTGTTTCCTTGAAAATCAAGTCACTGAGTCATTGTTTGTGTAGATATTTGAAAACGGAACAGCGCGAAGCAGACAAAGCAACTGTCTTTTTATACGGAAGGGCGTAAATCTTAGAGGCTACCTTCATTCTATTGATAAGATCATATTCGACGCCTTTCTCAAGTTAACTTGAATATTGCAATGCAAACGATATTGATTGCACGGAATTTCTTTTGCTATGTATTTTTATGTCAAAAATTCACCTTTTTTGTAAATTATAAATAAATAAATAAATACGGACAAATCACACAGATTGAGTTTGGTCGTGGAGGGTCTTCAGATCAATCTCCCTTTGGCGCAGCATCGTTGGTCGTGTTATTGGGTTTAACATTGCATCACCTCGCTCAACTGCCGTCTTCCATCCTATTCGCTCAGTTTTTCTGAGTGAATAGGTTCTTAATAAACTAGCGCGCTTTACCATCAACGATCGCATCACTGCTTACCATCAGGCGGGATTGCGGTAAAGCGCTAGTTTATAATTATTAAAACAAAAAAAAAAATAAAACATAAAACAGCTATCTACTTCATACCTAACCACAAAATAATATACCTCTGACTCACGGCTCAGAAACGGCTCTTGGTGAGAGGAAGTGCGCCGTAATCGCGCCCAGTGTGGGATGGTTGATGTTTTAACTGTCTCTTTGTTTAACTGTATTGAAACTGTCTAAATCTAAATCAATATTATAAAGAGAAATAGAAATAAAAAAATATTATAAAGAGAAATAGAAATAAAAAAAATACATTATCCTCGTCATCATTATCATCATCAGCCTCTACTCGTCCACTGCTGGACAACGGCCTCTTTCATGGCACGCCAACAAGCTCGATCCTGAGCAGTTCTCCGCCAGCCATTACCAGCCACCTTTTTGACGTCGTCGTTCCAGCTCGCCCAAGGACGTCCTACGCTACGTTTGCCGAGACGCAGTGTCCACTCGAGGACTCGTTTACCCCAACGGTTGTCGGTTCTGCGGCATATGTGACCAGCCCACCAGCTTCAGCTTGCTAATCCTCTCAGCTATGTCGGTGACTTTGGTCCTCTGTCGGATCACCTCATTTCTGATGCGGTCCTTTAGAGAGACGCCCAACATAGCCCGCTCCATAGCTTGCTGAACGGCTTTATACTTATGGACTAGTCTGACCGTTAGCGTCCACGTCTCGGCTCCAAAAAAAAATACATAGTATATCAAAAACCTTTAACAATCTTTTCAAACAATCTACCTTCTTCTTCAAAACAGTATAGATAATATGTACTGTTTTGAAAAAGTGGGTGAATGTTATCAAGAGTTTTAGGTCGGTAATAGCTATGCACTATATGTATACGAGAGCCTTGAGTACGCTGTCAACTTCCATAATACTTCCAAACTACTTACCTACATATTGCAGAGCAGCACTTATGCAAAACCCCCGACACAGCCCCATTTAAAACCCCCAACTAAAATATAACTTAGAAAATATCGATGTGGGAGTCATAAGGAGCTTTCTCTAAGTGCCCCATCCGGTTTCATTTTCAAAACAAAGTTTATGTTCGCCCGAGGCGTGCCCGCAGTGAAAGCTTACAACTGTGTAAACTTTACAAATTGTTTACTGCCTTCAAAACTGGCTAGGAACTGTCGTTTGTCGTCTACAGTGTACATACAGCGTGTACTGTCGGAATAAAAAGCTCCAATGCTAGATACTGTTGTTTAAAATTCTTAACACTCCTCTGGTTTCGAATTAAAATAAATGAATATAATTAATGAATTTCATTCCATGGTTATTGTACCTTTTTTTTTTGTTCTGGATGGGAAATCATCAAATGATCTCTCCCTCTCTGGGCGAAGCGGAAGGGCGTGTCAGACTTTTGTGAAACCTTGACTCAGGAGGCATCGGTCTTCGTGGACCCCGTTACGATGTGCTGACATCACTTTAAGGCGCGCGGGCTTAACGGCTAATGAGCTGCCCACTGCTCGCCGCCCGCTTGCGATGGTTATTGTAATTTTGGTTCAGATTTTGCAACTTAATTCGGTTATATTGCTTACCTCATATACATCATTCTGTTTTATAACAAACGCTTATATAACTGCTTGGTGGACAGGCGAAGAGCAGCCAGCCTATCGGTGTTCTATGGGATGCATTTTGCAGAGTGTGAACGGCAATTGCATGACTTAATTCCCTCATCTCCGTTCCATCATCAGACGACCCGGTGTATGGCGAGACCCTTAAGTTGATGGCACCACTGCGATCCGGGCGAAGCAATTTGCCGCGTCTTTTATACCGATTACATCGAGGGAGTGGAACAAGTTATCAACGGCGGTGTTTCCGTCTGACTACAATTTAAGTGTCTTCTAGGCTGAATAGGCTCTTAGTAAACTAGCGCGATTTATCATCATGCTTGCATCACTGCTTACTATCAGGCTGTATTGTAGTCAAGCACTAGTTTATAATTATAATATCTTTAAAGTAACAAGGAATCAAGAAATCGAGCTTAAACTGTTGTATACGCATCGAGTTTTTGCAACAAATTTTTTACATTGGTTACTTAATATCATCATTATCCGCCTAGTTCTTTCCCAACTACGTTGGAGTTCAGTTTAACCAAATTCAGCTGAATACATGTAATTCACGATACCTCTTGGTAAGACGGTACAAACCAAATTTCTAGGAATTTGGCTAGATGAACACATGACATGGAAAACGCACATGGAGATTATGATAAAAAAGATTCATCAATTCTGTTATGTTTTACACAATTTAAACAAGGTTGCAAATCGTAATACTGTTCTTATTGCATATCATGCATATGTCTCCACAGCTCTTCGTTAAGGCATAATGTTTTGAGGCAACTCTACCAACAGAGAAATTCCTTCAAAGTCCAACAACAATTGTTAAAAACCACCGACAGCTGCAAACCATATTTTGTTAGTTTAAAATTACTAACGCTGGCATCGTTCTATATTTATGGAACTTCAATATTTGTTTAGGAGAATGTGTCTAAATTTGAAAAACTTAATACCAGACGTCACCAAAACATGCTGAAGTCAAAAAACCACAGTACTGCCATTTTTCAAAGAGTTATATCGGCATGGGTCCACAATTTTTTAATAAACTACCAAAAACTTTAAGAAGTGTGACTAACATGAATCATTTTAAGTCACAACTTAAGAAATTGTTGATTGACAAAGCTTGCTATTCCATCAATGAGTTTGTAGATGATAAGAGTATAAAATAAGAAAATGTTAATTCTAACGTCCAGTATTGTTTTTAATTAATTTGTACGCCTTGCAAGGCAAAACATAGTGATACAACACACATTTTATACCATATTACCATGTTTATCAAGTAAAATATTTTGACATTGAAAACTGGTTGTTAGACTCGGACTTCTGACAAACCATAACGACTGTCAAAAGTCTACAAATGACAGCCGGGACCAATAGCTTGACGTGCTCTCCGAAGCATGAAAGATAAAGATCACCCATCCACCGATTAACCGCGGTAAGCGTTGCTTAACCGTAACTCGACCTGTGCGGCTGTTATTATTTTGCTACGAGCCCTTACCTAATACAATATACAACTACAACGTTGTTTTTTCCTTATACGAAACCTGAATATAGTTTGTTCAGAATAAGCAACTGGATAGATCCCAATCATTTTTTCACCATGAAAAATTATTTCCCAAATACATTTAGAAATTGTTGCAGTGTGGTTACCGAGCGCACAATCTTGGCGCCTGAGACAAGGTCGCGGCCGGGCTATCGGTGCGTTGACCATATTTTTGTTGGGATAACCAGGTGAAATAACAAGCTTACAACTTTGTGTTTTTAATGATAATCTTTACTTAAAAATACTGGACACGTGTTTCGGGTTTCGCATAATATACAAAAAATAACGTTGTGTATTTAATCTTTAAAAGCTAAGTAACATTATCCAAATAATGTTTACTTCAAAATGTACATAAATTATATTTGATAACAAAATAAATTGTTCGTTCGTTCCTTATGTCATAATTTTAAGACTAATGTGAACACTAATATTGTCGAGAATTGGACTGATTACAACTATAAAATAGCTTTTATACAACCGTTGTTCTAAACACTTCTGTTTGACTGGAAACTGTGAAACGTGAGTCAGCTATAAAGTTCGTGGCAGGGTTTAGTTGATGTGCTGTCAGATAACTGATGGGCTGGTTATTGATGCTGGCATTAGCAATTAGCTGATTACAGCCTTGTTATTATGCTGATCTGCAAGAAGTTAAGTTTATATAAAACTTAACTTATTGTGTTCCCCCAAAGAGATCAACTAACAACGTTTTAATTTTTATTTAGCACAGTCAAATTGAAAGTAGTTACAATATATACGCTAATACTTCTGCTAGCGAATACACACAGCACACCTGTGTACTGTCCTGTGAAGCTGTTAATAATTTGAGAAGATATAAACTGTCATTTTGTATATATTAGTTCATTTGTGTATTTTTTACAATATATAGGAAGCGACGAAGGAGCGTTTGTTCCGGCGTTTTGTGGAACTATCGTATGTAATATTGACGTTTAAAAAGTGCTGATTCGTAGTCTAATTTCCATTAAAGAATTTTGATTTTGATTTTTGAAGCTAAAGCTGAATGGAGTGTGAAACTTGCCCATTTTTTTGCTATCTGTACTTTTTTCAATATGTATGGATGCAGATCAAAATTTATCAAGATGTTTTGATTTGCATATCAATATCTTCGTGGTTCGGAAAAAATATTAGATAGATAAATTTTGGCAATAGTACTTTCCCTTACTGGTATTAAGTCCTAACTAAAGGTTTGCTACTAAAATATATTTTGACACGTACATAAAGGAGACGGGCGAAATTGGGCCTGAACTGTACACAAATGAATTATATGTCAATAATTTTCATTTATTTTTTTGTTTTCAATCATTTATTACTAATTCTATTTTCCGCGTAATAAAAAAGATAATATTTAATGAAATAATACTGACTTTCTTTACTTTCACTTTTCTACAATGTTACCAGATGAAATGCGAATCGTTAATAAGTTATAATCGATAAACCAAATTATTACAAAGATAAAAATAAAATTAAAAATGAATCAGTATATTTCTACAGATTCGGTTTAGAAAATCTTTTAATATAAGGTCTTAATTATATTATATATTATTTACTTATTTAAAAAAACATCTTAAAACAAATTGATCAACGAATCGATTTGATAGTCTATCAATTATACTTTTTATTATACAGGCAACGAAGTAAAACTTCTGTCAATGTAACATCAACGTCAAACGAAACATACTCGTTATTGTATTTATGGTTTTATTTTCGTAAATTCGTGTGCTTTTATACTTATTTTCAATGTATCAACTGCGGCATATCGCAGGATCCTCCTGTTGGGTTACGACAAATAGAAGAGGAAAGCATTCACACAGTCAGTTAGAGATATGGGAACCTCCATATCCTCCGTACCTTCCAGCAAAGATACCTATATATTGGTATATTATTGAAATAAGTTTCAATAATAATATACCTGAATTACTCTAATGCCTTTGATTTATTTGAATTCCAAGTAAGATTTACAATTTGATTATTAATAGTAATGTACTTAAGTCATTTATTATTTATTCAGTCCTATTAGTTCAAGTAATAAATTAATGCCTTATGCGGGGACGACCGGAGCTGGAGTTGGGCAAGGCGATGTCCTCAACAAGGACACACTGACGCCACACAGCTGTGCACAGTTCAGCCTTCCAGGGTTGGTGTAGGTTACGCTGTCAGTGCCGCAGACAGGGTTGTACTCAGAAGTCACTGGGCACTGGTTCATGCATTGACGCACCTCAGGAGACAATGTGGTAGCACCAGTTGAAGGTGCCGGTGTCGGGGCGGTATTTGGTGTTGGTGTAGGGAATTGGTTCTGACCATTATTGTTCTGACCATTATTGTTTTGACCGGGGAATTGATTTTGACCAGGGAATTGGTTTTGACCAGGGAATTGATTCTGACCGGGGAATTGATTCTGACCGGGGAAAGGTGGTCTTTGGCCAGGGAAAGGGGGTCTTTGGCCAGGGAATTGGTTCCAGCTCGGCCGATTAAAACCGTATCTATCTTCTAAATCATCTTCATTTTGCTGTGTCTCTTCTTGTGCAATAGCTCCATATGCAAACAGAGCAATCACGAAAACAACAAATAGCTTGTCCATGGTTTTTGTTAATAATTACGTACGTCTATGTCAGTGGACCATATTTTATTAAAGTATTAATTTACTATAATCCTAGTATTGCCATGATGTCAGTAAGAATCTACATAGATGCAATTCTGAAAGATGTCACTGTAATTATTATTTATGGAAACTGTAAATAACAAACTAATATTGTTGTAGGTCAATAGATCTCATCACATTTGCCAAGGATGCAGAGATTTAGTTGTGAATAGCTTCGGCACAGATGAGCAACTTTAATCTCCAATGACTGGACATCGCCAAGTGTGTGTCAAATGTGGATGTTTAGTGTAGCGGACAAGATCTCATTTATTGCACACTGACACCGAACGTGAAGGAAGACTTCAGATTCTTCTAAAGTAGTCATTTCTGAATGGATATTGTCTCAGACCGTAAGCTTTTCTTAGGTTTACTTACTTGTTTTGTATTTTATACTACCACATGGTAATTAATCTTGGGTCAGGGTTGCGGGTTGGTTAAAAAAGAAACCATGACCCTGGCTGTCGCACAGGCAAGTGAAGAAACACGGGTGGGCTGAAAGTCTGACACGGCCTTCCACTCCGCCCGGAGCGGGAGAAGTCATTTGATGATTTCCCATTACACAAAAAAAAAGGATAATTATTCTATGTATACTACTATATTTATTTATTTTTTCGCAATAATCACTGAAATAGCAGTCAGCTTAGAGAATATTTTTTTGTAATAGTGTCACATGCATGAGAAAAAAATATATGGAAAAAGAACAAAGGTTACTGTCATATAGTTAGACCAAAAGTTAGTGTGTAGTGTAAGTTAGTGTAATAAAACACAAATAATTATATTGCAGCCTTTATTTCACGAAGGTGTAGATTAGAAGAGATTTGCGTTATTCAGGGCTGTTCCTATAGTCATGTATGTATTACTTTTTTTTTTAAAAAGACTCATGATATATTTTTTTCCAGATTTCAAGAGCTCGAGCTCTCATATGTCATCGTTGCTGGGTGAGAGCAGATAGAAATGCTCATCATTGAATGACTGGACCATCTGGATCTTCAGCATCAGTAGATGTATCAAATGAACATGATGAATCAACTTCACAGTCTAATATCGATGTAGCTAACAAACGAATATATAAAAACCAAAGACATCATGATCGTGAACATATGCATTCCTTTTTGCCACCGACTTTCAAAATTCGTTTATATTTCACTTTGTAATACTTTTTTTTTTTGGAAGTTGGTTGTTATGTTTGTATAAAAAACCCTCTGCTTTGGTAGACTTGCCTTACAATGCATTTAAAGCGCAAATCAAATCCAAGCATTGTTTAAAGGCATATTATTCTGTAAATGACATCTTTCTCCAGAATTAGCTTACTGACATACGAGTTCATATAATTTTCTTTTTCACAGTGCATAAATATGTGAGCTGTCACACCCTTTATACCTGGGGCTTATATTTAAGTAATTAGTTTTTACTTATTTACATTTCCATTTTAATGATATTTTATTTTTTGTTTTTGCTTTGCTGGTATTTTGGCGTGGCTAGCTGGCATATGATAAATAATTTTATTGTTGTTGTTTTCTGGTCTTCATTACTGTACCTACATAGTATTGTATAAAGTCTTGTTTTTTTAAAATGAACAGACAGCTGTGCCGCTGGAGAGTTTGTTCCACCACTTCTTCCCAGCGAAAGCACTAGGAAGTGTTGATGGGTGGGCGTTTTGGGGGACTGTCTTATGTAATAACGATGTTCAAAAAGTGCTGATTCTCAGCCTATTTTGAATAATTGATTTTTGATTTTGATTCTTTTTTTTTTGTTCACCCCGCATACCCGCGCCTATGGTGGCCGGGAGTTCGATATTGTCGAGGGCGTTTTCTGCTTAGGCTAGAGGCGTGAGGACGCTGAGAGACCCGCTCCCTCAAGAGCTTCGCCTCCTTTTCCAGCATTAATTGTATATTAATACGATCAATAAATCAATATAAGAGAAATGCGATTTTTATTTCCGTTTACTCTTTTCTTTAATTAGATTGTAAATGGTTTTCCTAATTCTTTTTTAACCTCCTTCTTTGTAACATTTAATATGCAGTTACGCGCCACCGGCCCTTGGGAATCCACACTCACGATGTGTTAATGTAGTAAAAATACATTCTGATAAAATCTAGTCTACAAAAAAGTCTGAATAGGTAATTAGTTAAATATGCCATATGAGCGCTGACAGCTTCTAAGAAAACTTATAAAAAAGCAAATGAGGTTAGTTTTGTGCAAGCTAATAATACCCTATTTCTGTTTTCTCCCATACTGCCATTATAAATAAAGTTTTATTTTTTAAATAGTAATAATATTGAAATGATTTAATGCAATAATCGTTGCTGTACATTCAGGCCCAACTTTCTATGAACTTTCGCCCGTCTCCTTTACGTGCGAGCAGCCGGCGATCAGTCGTCCCGCTCTGTACCGCGCCCTCCGCGCGTCCCCTAGCGCGGACTCACGCCTCACGCCTTAGTAATTATGAAAAACATCCTTATCTCAAAAATCTATCCTATGTACCAAGCTAGTATGTATTAATTAGCTATTGTATTCCTCTCATTACGATGGCGTTAAGACCCAGTTTGACCCAATTTACTTTGTATCTTTCTTTCCTTCTAACTTCTGTTGTTAGGATTTCATTTATAATTTCTATAAACAAAAGATGACCTACATTTTGATTATTCTGGCTTCGTTGTCTGGCCTTTTTTAAGGAGAAATTGATACAATTAACTCAGCTTATCACTGTTCAATACTGGATAACGTTTCATGGATATTTTGCAAAAAGTTTTGCGCTCTGTTCAAACACGGGATGAATGTTGGAGAATGAAGCGTACCACGATTTTTTCTACAAGAAAAGTATTTTAGGAAACTATTGACACAATGAATACTCCGATGTGGATTTTCAGGTTTGATGAAAATATAGACTCAAAAATCCACCTTGATTATGTAGGTACACATTGCAAGATATCAACCTTAAATTTCTAGTTTCAGCCGCCCTTGCATTGTATAAGGCTTCTGTACACTGTTTAGTCAGCTGGAAACAATTTTTTCTTATTTATTTTGCCCCAATTTAATAAAAAATCGTTTCTTAGCCATGGTCTGAATCTTTCTGGATCCTTCTAACTTGAACAAATAATGTCAGCCTTTGCAGAGTTTCACAATTGACTGAGAATTTATAGAACGTAGTCACTGAAATAATAACTATTTATTGTTAATACAATTTATTATTTATATTATGTTTTTTTTTTGTCCCAAAGCAGGTAATAATTTACCCCTGATTCATATTTTATCTTAATCGGTTCAGACAATATGGCGGGAATGGTAACAGATTGCTCGTTACTTATGCATAGAAATATACTTGCATTTATCATCAATCTTTATCGTGTTCCACGGATTGTCAAAGACCACGTCTTGTATCTATAATAGCTTCTTGACTCTTATCATCAATCAAATCATCATCAAATTTGGGCTTTATATGTCTTCTCTCAAATGATTGGCAAATTAAATCAGCCGTCCGTTGTTTCCCAAAAGCGTCCCACGAAAACAGTAACTGAACACCGTCCCACAGAACCCCAATTACAATTCGCCAGCAACACAACTGTTTTGTTCTAAACAGTTTATCCGCGACCGGTTATCTGGGTACGTGATTCAGCTACAAAGTTCCGGATTAAAGTTCAGTTAGTTACGGGTAATTATGGAGTCGTTACCGTATTTAACTTCGTTAATAACAGGGAATCAATAGTTATGGAGAGCTTAGAGGTGTCTAAATCTTGTTGGTAGGAGTTTTATGGGAAAAACTGAGACAGGGAATAACAAGAATGTGTATTTGTGTAACAATAATAAAATTAAAAGTATCCTTGGAGCTTTTTAATATCTGGTTTAGTAGCCTGTCCATAGACTTCGTTTAACTAACCTTATAAGGGTATTAAAGACGTACTCGTAAATATAACAATTCCTTCAAAAGTAACTGGAACACAGGACCCTGACGAGAGGCAGTAGGCCATAATCTAGCACGGGCCCAGTGTGGGTTAGTAGATGTCCTTACCATGTATTGGTAGCTTAGTGGTTAGAACACCAGTACCTCTCAAGTATGAGTATGCGGGTTCGATTCCAGGTCAAGTACGCACCAATGTAACTTTTCTAAGTTATAATATGTACTTTCTAAGTATATCTTGGATACCAATGACTGATTATAAGGTGAAGGAAAACATCTCGAGGAAACCTGGAATTTTAAGTCTGAAATCGCCAACCCGCATTGAGCAAGCGTGGTGATTACGCTCAATCCTTTTCTGTATGAGAGAAGACCTGTGCCCAGCAGAGGGACGATAAAAAGGTTGATGATGATGATGATTGTCATGTCTTCAAATTTCTGGTTCTAGAACATGCCGGCTACTTCACGATGTTTTCCTTCACCGTTTATTAGAATAATTATCCTGTCTTGAGTTTGATTTATTATAGTCTAACCATCAGTTCAATCGGAGATCAATTAATCAGTCAGCTCAGCCTGTTCTAGTTTACTGACATAAATCACTCTCAGACTGCGCTACAACGTTTTTTCCTCCGCCTTCCACATTTAGTTTACCTCTGCCACTTTCATATCACACACTACGCTTACTGATACACGGGCCTACTCGAAAGGGGCAACTCTCTCGTTATTTTATGAACGTTGACAGTCTGAGTTTATCAATACGTCCAATTTCCTTACATTTTGACAAGATTTTTCACATTTGCTTGTACAATTATACAATATGTAAAGAAAACCCTGTCCGATCCGTGAAGGTATTGTTAGATATCGATAACTGATTCTACTAATGCCTACAAAGCCCGGCTAAACCTAAAAAAAAATCCCCTAAAAATGAATATTATTTCGCAAAAGGAGGTAACTTAATACATGTGCGGTAGGCAATGCATCACTCGTAATAATACTGTCGGTAATGGTGTTGTCACTCTTTTAAAAATACAAAATTTTGGAGAAGTTGGAATTAATATGCGAAATAAAAAGATTATTTCAAAATTCATTAGTATTGTTACTATGATGATTATATGTATAATTTCATATTTTATTTAGTCGTATGTTTACCTAACCTTTATTATCCTCATGGATCGGACGGAGTTTTCTTTACATATGTATATATAGAATTTGATCGCATGGCTCCAGGGATTATTTTCAATATGTTTTTTTTATATACCAGCATAGACCTACCAACATACTTATACAATTACAATAAAATAACCACAGTGAGTTTGCTTTAAAAAGTTAAATTTAAAACGCAGTACATGCAGCGGAAACGTAACAATTATATAACAAATTTTACTACTCTACGTTCAAAGTGACCTCATGTTTGCTGGAATAAAATTACTGCAGCAAAGTCTTGTTTTGCTCCATGTTAAGCTGTGAAATGGTTATCTCTGGTATTAAGTTAGTCGACTACTAAGCCGTGGATTAGAGATTGTGTAAGCTAATGAGGTTGCTAGCATAATTACTTATTATGTCTTGATGTAGTCTGAGATTTCTTTTGTGTTTACTTTTCTTTACTATCTCGCAAGATTGTAAAGGCTTCGTGTAAATTACTTTGTTGTTTCATGGTCTGTTAAATATAACACAAGTGGGCAGCTATGTGCGTAAGTCCCTCTATAAAAACTGACCTGCATATTTTTTATATTCCTTTTCATATTTTATCGTACCTTTATACTGTACATTGTGGATCTTTTTTGAACCAATTTGGTTCGAGGTAGAATATTTACATAATTATGTAGCCTTTTTAATATCTCTCATGAAGTTGCACAATGTTATTTGTCATCATTAAGTTGGAAGTCCAGGTATTCACTTTCGGTTTATTTACTGAACTAAACGTAAACAATAAAACATGTGACTTAGGTAAGCGACTAAACGCGGGTAATACCAGTCACTTTAGTTGTCATGCTACATCACAATCACACTTTTCAATTTAGCAACGAACGAACAACGTGTTAATGACGTATAACATTACTAAATTGAGGAGTACAGCTATGTAGTAGCATGACGATTGAATACAACGGTATTACGTTTAGTCGTCTAACTAAGTAATATGGGTTTTTTGTTTACCTTTAGATCGTTACAGGTGATGTTAAGATTATTTACTAAATTTTCTTAAAGATCTGATTTGATTCACTAACACTCAATGAGTAAGGTGTAACTTCTGCTTATTCAGTTAATATGGTATGTATGTATAATCTCAACTAAAATTGTAAAGAAGAAAGATTTGATTTCGACGTTATATCCCGAAATTCCCGCGGTTTCACCTGCAGAAGAGACTTCTACCAGAGATAACCCTTTCACAGGTTAATATGGAGCAAAACAAGACTTTGCTGGAGTATAATTTTGAAATCACGGGTAACAGCTAATAAAACTAATAACAAAAATAATTATCGGCCAAGAAAATTTCCAAAATGAAAGCAACATAAGCCAAGAATTTTTGTTACATAAGAGGTCTATATTATTAATATAACACAAGATAACTTAATTTCTGCTATCTGTACTGAATATAACACGAGGTACACGTATGTGTGGTGCAATGCGGAACTTTTTATGCCCCAGTAATACTAATAAGCAGGTAGGATGTTCGCCTCAAATAATTGAGGGTCAGACTAAGCATATATAGTTCTAAATTAGTTTCAGAAGAATGATTGTGGGATGGTTATTGTTCGTGACCATGTAATTTTGACATTAAAGAGTAGGTTAGGAATATTTTTTTCTATGAATACTTTAACAACAAAAACACCTAAGTCCTGAAGGAGTGAATGAAATTATGGTTCGTAATTGTTAGCACATGTATTACTTAATTAATATATTTGTTAAAATCAAAATATGTTCATCATCATCATCAAATAAAATGAAAATATGTTATTTAATATAAATCTACATAGGTATGGTATTTCTGGAGATATGGTCGTATGGAGACACGACCGAATAAAGGAGGCTTGATGTTGTCATCCTATTTCAAGATTAATACACATGTAGGTAGTGATAGTCTAATGTATCGACCGCGATTTCTGTTGTAGAAAATTGTAAAACCCTATCAGGTGCTTTGCTTTGTGTAAATTATTTCATCACCAATGCTCTCCAAATGGTGAAGGAAACATCATGAGGATATTATATTATATCCTAGAGTTAAAAACTTCGATAGTAAATGTCTACTAGATCTAAAGTCTCGAAGCGAAGTTAATCCTAGGATGATAAGACATAGCAACCCAAAGGTATATAAAAAGTTATATAAGATCAGACAACGTTACATCGAACATCAAAGGAATCCATTGTGCACGAATGAAGGACGTAGAACTCTATTTATATATCGCTTTTATAAAGGGCTCAGCATAAGCATGTAGATAGTATACCCTCGTAAATACGGCAATATATGAAAAGTCTGGGTAGTGATTCATTTGTTTTAATTCTGCTTTAGAAACCGTTACATTGAGCTGGCGTGGTGATTACGCTAAATCCTTCTCTGTATAAGAGGAGACCTGTGCCCAGCAGTGGGATGATAAAAAGGTTGATGATGATATTACCCAGCAATTGGGTTTTGGAGGTCAGATACGCAGATGTTCCATGCAAAATACCGATATTAGACTATTTATTTAAAAAGTACTGCCACATCATAAACATTAAACATTAGAAAAAAAAACTTAAACTATTCAATTTATGGGTTGACGAATAGTTGAAGCATGTGACAATAATGACGTACATATCATTGGCAGGTCATCGGCTCGAAGATGGAATACAATAATTAATTTAAAAAAAAAGAATACCTAATGAAAACTCGGTAGTAGGCCATAATATCGGCTACCGGCAGAAGTTACCACCCATCAGATAAAATCTTGCCGACAAGCTATTCGTTGTGTTCGTTGTGTTACCATCAACGATTGCATTACTGCTTATCATCAGGCGGGATTGCGGTCAAGCACGATTTTATTAATATATATAAAAAACCATCCAAGTGCATGTCGGACTCACGCACAAAGGGTTCTGCACCATTGATTTATGAAATTAAAGGATTTAAGTTATTTGTATGAAAGATTAGGCGGTAATAAGCGGTTTTCGCTTAACGAGGTATTAAAAAAAAACTACTTTCTAGATCTCGTTCAAAACAATTTTCGTTGGTAGTTTTTATAGTAATGTACATCATATGTTTTTATTTAGATTTTTCATTTTCTTATTTTAAAAGTTAGAGGGTACCAACTTTTTTCCACTTTGGAAACGTCTGTCACGCAAACTATTCGGTTTAGAAATAAAATATGTTAGAAACCTCGATATCATTTTTGAAGAACTATCCATAGAGACCCCACACGTACGTGTTTGATGTAAAAAAAAAAGTCGAGTTTCAGTTCTAAGTATGGGGAGCCCCCATTATTTATTTTTTTTTTTTATTTTTGCATCAAAATCTTAATGCGGTTCATAGAATACATCAATCTACCAAGTTTCAGCAGTAAAGCTCTTATAGTTTCGGAAAAATTGCTGTGACATACGGACGGACAGACGGACATCACGAATCTATAAGGGTTCCGTTTTTTGCCATTTGGCTACGGAACCCTAAAAAGTACTTTGAAATTCAAATTTACCAAATAATACAGTATTAATTGTTGAAATATCAATATGAACGTCTAATAAATGTTATAATGGTGGAGGCTGCCGATAGACATGAAGTCAACCCAAACAACAACAAAATAATTGAGTAAAGAGTAGGCAGTTGAAATTGAATATTTATGGTTGCTCAGAAAGATAATGCTGTCGAAAATACAAAGTGAATCTTAATCCAATTTTGAATCGTGACACCCCATCCGAATCTAGCTTAGAAAGTATAATAGTATAGTTTCATCTTGATTAAAAGAAGGTCGCGGTCCTTATCAAATTATCACTGGAACGAAGGAAAAAAATCAGTTAAGGTCGAAAAACACTTTTTCTGAAAAAAACCTCTTAGCTTTGGAGAAGTTCTCGATTAGAGCAAGGTTGGGATCGATGAAGATAATACCCTTTTTTAATCCTTTGGGCTCTGAGTCGGTAACATTGTAGGTAGGTACAGCCGTATTTATGTTTTTAAGTTACTGGTCCTGAATAGCAAAATAATCGTCCCAGGAATTTACTGTTTCTATTTTTCTTTTCCAGATGGAGTTTTATAGGTACTTAAGTTTAGCTTTTTACAAGGAAAAGAAAGAATGAAAAGCGTTGTTTTGTTGTCTACTGTCACGAGCCTAAAAAGCTAAATGATTTTATTACTGCCGCCATGGATAACGGTGAGCAGGTCGGTGTCGTTTATACAGATTATAGTAAGGCCTTTGACCGTATTGATCATAGTATCCTGATTGCATAGTTAAATAGTATGGGAATACGCAGAGATCTACTCAGATGGTTTTCATCTTACCTTGTGAACAGGTCTCAAGCATTGGTAGTCAATAATTACATTTAGAGCTGGGTTCCTGTTCCTAGTGGTGTGCCGCAGGGTTCATTACTTGGCCCTTTGCTTTTCATTATCTACATATATTAACGACATCAACTCTTGCTTGTCCTCATCCAATGTACTCTGTTTCGCTGATGACATGAAGATTTATGCCACAATATCATCAAAGATAGACGTAACAGCACTCCAAGATGACCTGCGTTGTCTCGAAGACTATAGTCAACGTAGTAATCTAGATTTCAATCCTCCAAAATGTTCAGTTATTACGTATTCTCGAAAGCGTTGCATTATCACTGCTTCATATACCCCAGGTAATCAAGTTCTACCCTGATTAGACTCTATCCGTGATCTGGGAGTTCACCACGACTCTAAGTTCAGCTTTGAAATACACGTAGAAACAATAGTTGAGAAGGCATCCAGATCACTGGGTTTTATAATGAGGTTATCCAAGTGCTTCTCTTCAGCCAAAACTTTAAAAATTCTATACTGTACTTTTGTAAGAAGTCACTTGGAGTACGCATCTGAAATATGGAACTCAAGTTATTAGAAATATATTAACAGCATAGAGAACATTCAAAAAAGATTTATAAAATATTTGTGTTATCATCAAAAAATACCATATCGGTCTGAAAATTACCTTAACCTTTGCAAAAAGTTTATTTATTACCCTTAGTTAGTCGTCGCGAGATCTCTGAATGCGTTTGTTTGTTAAAAAATTTCATTAGTGGTATAAAATTTTATTTTAATACCCCTATGAAGTCAAAAAGATTTAATCCGCCTTTGCGTGTACATCCTCAACAAATTATCGTAAGCATTCTTATTTAGTTTATTCATTTAATTTATTGTTTATATTCGTTAAAAAGTATGAGTATTCTGCTGATTCCTTTTATTATAATATATATATATATATATATATATATTAGCTCCTGTGTGTGCAAACGAGACGTTGCTCTAATTTACCTACGGTGCGTATTGTTGTTTTTATTTGCTGTAGCGGAATCTTGAGTCTGATTTTTGTTATCATGCCACTGCAAAGAACTCCCCCATCCACACCGCAAGAGAATTCTAAATCTGATAAAAACCAAAGTTCAGCGCCCATCACGGACACCGACAATGAGAGTTCCTGTAAAGTTACCCCGTGCCCGTAAGCGCCAGTATGATGATGAAGTGTCTGTTGTCATGGCTGATATGAAACGATCCCTTAAAACTTTCAAATTACAACAGAACACAATACAAGATTCTATAAATGACATTCTACAACAAAATTGTGAAATTAAAAAATCCATGGAGTTCATGGAGAAGCACTATGAGGAAATGAAAGATAAATTAATCGCAATGGAGACCGAAAGACGAACACACCTAGCCTACATACAAGGACTGGAAGCAAAAGTGGAGAACCTAGAAAGAGCTCAAAAACAAGCTTCCATTGAAGTGAGAAACATTCCTGTCCAAAAAAGTGAGACCAAAGACGACCTACTGAAGATAGTGACAAAAATGGGGTTAGCAACAAAAGTTCATGTTAATGAGACTCAAATAAGGGATGTTTTTCGGATGAATTCGGACAAGAAGGGGCCTGGACCTATTATTGTGGATTTATCCTCGGTTCCACTGAAAGAAAAAATACTAACTTCAGTGAGAAACCATAATCGTGCAAACCAAAACAATAAATTAAATACAACCCACTTGGGACTCGACTGTCAACCTCAACCAATTTACATTGCTGAATGTCTAACTCAAAAAGCAAGAAAACTGTTCTATTTGGCTCGTGAGTTTGGGAAGAATAACCGCTACGAGTTCTGCTGGGTCGCCCATGGTAAGATTTTCCTTCGTCAACGAGCTGGGGCACCGTCACATAGAATAGATAGGGATAGTGATTTGCACGCGCTGCGCCCTCAAGCTGAGCCGTGACTAGGCGTCGTTGTATGGTTTTTCTATTTTATTTTCTTTTTATACTTTCATTACATATTAGTAGTTATACTTAGTTTCAATTACACTGATAATATTGTACGTATGTTAATAAATAATGTTTCTGTCTTACCACATTTTCAAATACTGCATTCTAATTGTTTCACAATTGCTTACGTTTCACGTAAATTACACACACACACACAAGTTATACAAAAACAAATACCATCATATCTACAAACTATACATCTCATATCTTTCTCTATTGGTAAACATGTACTAATTATTATAAGTAGCCCTCTTATTAGAAGTGATCCTTTGCATCTATGTTATATACACATTTTAAAATCTCCACCTAAAAATGCTAGATTTAGATAAAATTTCAACCGATATTGATTCGGCTTTTGTGTCTCAATCTATGATCTGTTCTCCCGAAAACCTTGCAAACAATATTGATTTATCTCGGACATCCCTAACTGTATTGCACACTAATATCCGTAGCATAGCTTGTAATTATGATCACCTTGTTATTTTACTGCATAGAATATGCATACAATGTGACATACTTGTACTCTCAGAATGTTGGCTGAGTAAATGTACAGCTGTACCTGAGATCTTTGGCTACACGTCATATACATCAGACTATCTTAATCAAAATGACGGTGTTATTATATACATCAAATCTGAAATTAAACACCGTGTAATAAAACCATCCATCTTAGACGCCAACTGCCTTGTTTTGCAGTCAGAAACTGAATATGCTGTTGTGGCTGTGTACCGCTCACCATCAAACAGAAATATTAATAATTTCTGTGATAGCCTTAATTTGTGTCTTACATCTCTAAACTCAGTGAAATCTGTGGTTCTGATAGGTGACATTAATATAAATATATCTCAGAGTGGTAGTGATCCAAATTGTAGTAATTACTTGGATCTAATGGCTTATCATGGTCTTCTGCCTGCTCATGTCTTACCTACTCGTAAAAACAGTTGTTTAGATCATGTCATGTTGAGATCTGACAAATTCGCAGCCACATATGTACTTGATTCGTTTATTGCTGACCATGCGCCCCTACTTTTTTGTCTTTATTGTAAAATAAAAAGACATTTTTCTAAGACCTCTTTCCTAAAAATTGACTATCCATCATTAGTTCAACAACTCTCAGGTACTGATTTTAGTCCTGTTTATGATACTACTGACGCGAATGTTTCCGCTGACAACCTAATTAATTTGGTTTCGCAAGCAATAAAAGCGCACTCAATACATGTAAGTATTCCGCATCGTAGGCGAACCATTAAGCCATGGTTAACTCCAGGATTAGTAAAGTGCATTAGGCACAGAGATAAATTGCATAAAAAAGCCACGCTTGATCCAGACAATGCCATTATTCAAGTCACTTATACAAGGTACCGGAACTTTTGCAATAACCTTTTAAAAAAACTGAGAGTTACTTATGAAAAAAACGAGTTTCAGAAGAATAAAAATAATCCAAAGGCTATGTGGAACACCATTAATAAAATTGCTAGCCTTAAGAATATTTCTTCTTCTCCTAGTGAGTTACTTACCTTTGCAAAGGAACCGTGCCAGTCAGTTGATGTTGTCAATGATTATTTTGCACGAATCGGAGAAACACTTGCAAATGAAATATTAAATAAACAGAGTTCCAATCGATCGTTTTATGAATCAAATAAATGTAATTTATCTCAGTCAGCTAGAGATTCTATGGTTCTACTTGAAACTGACTTTCTGGAATTGGGGTCCATTATCCTAAACTTAAAGAGTGATTCAGCAACTGGTATTGACAACATTCCTACACTTGTGATTAAACGTGCTAAGTCCAGTCTTATTTCTCCCCTTACACACATGTGTAACCTTTGCCTGACCACTGGTGTTTTCCCGAACGTTTTGAAGAGGGCGTTAGTGCATCCTATCTACAAGAGTGGTGATAGAGACCTTGTCGGAAACTACAGACCAATATCTGTGCTGACAGTTATTTCTAAAATCTTGGAGAAACTCTTAAATTCTAGATTAACAAACTTCCTTCGGCACAATAATGTTATTGCTGATAATCAATTTGGCTTCATAAAGGGTCGGTCTACAGAAGATGCAACTCTACTTTTGTCTGAGGTCATAGCTAAAAACCTTGATGCAAAAAAGAAAGTTATAGGTGTGTTTCTGGATTTGTCAAAGGCCTTTGACACTGTCTCTGTCCCCTTACTACTTTCAAAGATGGAATCGATTGGCATTCGTGGGATTGCTTTGGAGATATTTGGATCTTACCTCTCTGGGCGAACCCAGTGCGTTAGAATAGGAAACTATACGAGCTCAGAAGCATCCCTCTCTTTTGGCGTTCCGCAGGGGAGTGTTCTTGGACCCACCCTCTTCCTTTTGTACATTAACAGCTTGTGTTCAAAAGTTCTTCCAAATTGTAATATAATTACATATGCTGATGACACTGCTTTAATTGTGCAGGGAAGTGACTGGAAAGAGGCTCAGTACTACACCGAACATGCAATAAAGGAAATCATGACATGGCTAAATGATAACCTTTTGACACTGAATATTGGCAAGACCAGGTATGTCACTTTCACGCACCGTGGCAATACCCAGCCTCCGGCGGAATTCGAAATTAGAGTACATTCTTGCGACTTAAAAGAAAATTGTGTTTGCCCTTTATTAACTCGTACTACGAATATAAAATATCTTGGTCTCATTATTGACAACTCCCTACAATGGAATACACATATAACTCAGTTAATTGGCCGAATAAGAAAGTTGATCCCAATCTTTAGAAAACTGAGATACTCGGCTGATCACGAAACTTTATTATGTGTGTATTATGCCCTTGCTCAAAGTTTGCTGCAATACTGTGTCGTTGTATGGGGAGGGATTGGCAAGACTATCCTACTTCCCCTGGAACGTGCACAAAGAGCTATATTGAAGGTCATGCTTGGACGACCACGAAGATACAGCACTGAACTTTTGTATAGAGAGTGCTCTGTCTTAACTGTTAGACAGCTATTTATTTCATCAGCAATACTCCGTAAGCATAAAAGCATTGCATATATCCCAATTGCAAAGCGGGATAAAGCAAGAGTTTGCTCAGGGATGCCTCACAGAACGGTACATGCTAGGCAACAGTATTATATTGCAAGTAATATTTTATACAATGTAGCAAACCGTTTGAATAATATTTATGCACTTACAAATAATAAATGTAGGGTTGTAATACGAGAGTGGCTGCTTCGATTAAACTATAGTGAAACTGAAAAATTGCTTTATTTTTGAAGTAAGAAACACAGTAACTCCTCTACACCTACTGTACATGTATACCAACACACATACACATCACACATCTACCCACATAACACACACCCACACTCACTAATATTCTACACACTTACTCCTCACTCCTCAATGTGGTAATGTACTTATATTAAATAGTTTAATTTCCCCTGTAAATTCTTTAATGTTATATCAATCAGTCCTATTTATTAATGTTACAGATCTTTTGCTTGAAACAATAATTTATGGTTCAAATAATTAAGTGTGGAAGGCGCTGACGACTGTGACACAGTTCATACTAGTATAGTCGTCAACGTTATCTCTTATAAATAAGGAATATATAACTACCATGATTTTGTATATAGAATAAGAGAAAATTGTAATTCTTGGAGTGTTCAATAAACTATTATTATTATTTCCTTTATTTCACTGTATATACATATAAATTACATTTTTAAATATTTCTATATAAACAATACATAAAAAACATTTAAAAATATAAAAAATAGTAGCCCACCGGCATCGGGAACAGGGTCCAAGCTACCGGCGGTCAGGGCTCCAGAGAGAGGAACTTCCTGACAATGCGAGCCGTGTCTAGAAGTACAGCTTTCTGAATCAAGCCTTTGATCCAGCTGCCTAACGAGAGCCTCTTGAGGTGTTGGTCGAGGCTCTTGGCTATTAAGCCATTGGCTGTCACGACTATCGGTACAATGATTGCTGAATCCACCTCCCACATGTCGACAACCTCGTGAGCCAAGTCAAGATACTTGATTTGTTTATCTTTCTCGGCTTTCACGAGGTTCTCATCATGCGGGATGGTTATGTCAACAATCATTGCACGCCGCTCTGATCGATCCACCATCACTATATCAGGCTTATTGGCAACAATAGTCCTGTCAGTGATGATGGATCGATCCCAGTACAATGTGATATGGCCATTTTCGAGAACTGGGTCGGGCATATACCTGTAGTACGGCACCTCCGATTCCACAAGGTTGTATTTGAGAGCAAGTTGCTGATGAATTATCCTGGCCACAAGGTTGTGTCTATGCAAGTACTCTCCGTTAGCTAGACGAGAACACCCGGAGATAATATGCCTTATTGATTCCCCCGGCCGGTGACATGCCCGACAGATGTCAACTGTGCCGTCTTTCACAATAAATCTCCGGTAATTGTTCGTCATCATAACTTCGTCCATAATTGCACATACAAAACCTTCGGTTTCCCCAAAGAGGTCACCGAATCGTAGCCAGGCCACGGACGCTTGTAAATCTACATCAGGCCCGTGTAGGGCTCTGAAAAAGCGTCCGTGAAGCTCCTTGTTCTTCCATACCTCCATGCGATCATTGGTGTCAAGCACTGCTGGTTTACGCCAGTTCTCTTTAGCCAAGGAGAGCGGAGTGAGGCCCTTGTCAACCGCGACCACATCTCGATGCATCCCCACGTCGGTTTCTAGAAAATATTCCCTGAGACTGCATACCTCGCGATTGTGGAGGGTCTTAGCGTTTAAAAAGCCACGACCTCCACATTTTCGCGGGATATACAGCCTCATAACCGAAGATCGTGGGTGATGCGATCGATTTGCAGTCAGCAGCGTGCGGACCCTCTGATCCAGGGCGTCAAGTTCGGTTTGAGTCCATTTGAGTATGCCGAAAGAGTACATCAATACCGGCATGACCCAACCGTTGAAAGCGCGCACCTTGTTTCCGCCTGATAGAAGACTATTAAGTACTTTTTTCAGGCGGCCAAAGAAGCGTTCCTTCAACGATTGCTTCATGTCAGTAACATTGATGCCCAACGCTTCCGACATACCCAAATACTTATAGGTTTCGGATGCGGAGAGGGCTCTAAGGTTTATGGAACTCGTGAGTTGGGTTCCCACGGATTCCATAATCTCTCCTCGCTTTACATGCATGACCGCACATTTGTCCACACCAAATTCCATCCTAATGGAGCTACTGAAAGTTTCAGTAATTTTCAGTAGCTCCTTCAGTTGTGAATTGTTGGGAGCAAAAAGTTTCAGATCATCCATGTAAAGGAGGTGCGATATAACCTGACCACCTCTCCTCAACCGATAGCCTAGACCTGAATCCTCCAATAGTGTGCTTAGAGGATTCAATGCTAAGCAAAACCAAAGCGGACTCAAACTGTCGCCCTGAAATATACCTCGCTCGATCCTTATCGGTTCGCTATTCCTCTGAATATTTCGACATCCTGGATAGCGAAGGACTGTCCTCCATTGCCCCATACACGTCATCAGGAAGGTGCGTAGAGTTGTATCCACTTTATACAACTCCAGCACCCGCATGAGCCATGTATGTGGCACTGAGTCATAGGCCTTCTTATAGTCTATCCAACATGTCGAAAGATCCTTTCGGGAACGACGAACTTGTTGGCTGATGGTCATATCAATGAGGAGTAGCTCCTTAGTACCGCGGGACCCGCTCCTACATCCATTTTGAGAGGCAGACATGATAGCGTTGCTGTCAATATGTTTGTTAATTTTAGTTTTCAAAATGGATGTAAGAACTTTATAGACCGTCGGTAAACATGTGATCGGTCTATAATTTTTGGGTTCCGCGGTGCTACCTGATTTATGGAGCAGGTGGGTTATTCCAGTAGTTAGGAACTGAGGTAACGAACCAGACACTAAGGCAGTCTGGAATTGAGATGCCAAGCGAGCGTGCGACCTTGGAAGCCATTTTATCCAAAAGTTATGCAGCCCGTCCGGTCCCGGAGATTTCCAGTTAGGTAACGGACGGACTGCACGAGCTACATCTTGGGGGCAGATGGTGATAGCCCCCATTTCAGGTATTGGATCGCAGGCTCGCTCGACATCCCGAGCCCAGTCACCTTCAGTGTGACTGACAGGTACCGACCAGATACTGCGCCAGAATGAACACATGGCATCATCATCTGGTAGGCACGTGTCAGCCACACCTTGTTCTGGTTGCTCCCAGTCCCTATAAACCCACCTTTGATTGCTCTGGAAGGTGCGATTCTGGGTGTACCGTTCTACTCGTCGTTTATATCGACGAATGCGGTTCGCCCATGCATACACTTTCTGCTTCAGGAAGTCGATGCGCTCCGTGACACGGGCCATATAATTCTCAGGGCTGGTATTTGTACCTGAGAATGCCCGCCTCACAAAGCGCCTTACTCTAGGACGAGTATTACCCTCCCTGAAGCAGATTAGTTTACCGATGAGTGCTCTGGCCTCACCAATACGACGTTCAATCCTGCGCTGCCAAGCTGGTACTACTGGTTTCGGTCGTGTAGCTCTGGAGTCACTGTGAAATTTGACATGAGCTACACGACAAGCTGCTACAGCTGCGCAGTACAGGATTGAATGAGTATCAGTGAGGTCCTCGCAGGTATCAAAATAATTTGATAACTGCGCATCCAGAGCAGCCATCAGTGCCCTATTTCTGTTATGCATGGGCAAACGTGGCAGGCGTGGTCTAATTTCTGCCGACATGTAACGGTATTCCCGAATCGCAGCCTCCAAAGCATTCCTTAATTCCTCATTGCACTGGGTACTTACATTTGTAGCCCTATCATTACTCCCCTCGTCAGCATAGTTTGTTGACTGCGGTGGTATCTCCGCAGTTTGCGATTGGTGAGCAATGACACGGCTACTCTGCATTTCATTTCGCAGGCGATCAAGCACAGTATCATCCAACATATGATTACGCTGGATAACCCGTACCTGATCCGACAGTCGTTGAGCCGAAACGTTGACAGCTGGTTCAAGCACCTGAAACAGAGAGAGCATTCGAACACGGTACGCGGTCAGGTTGTTTCCTCCCTCTGTAGCCCCATAGTATGAGCGCATGACATTTTCGTTGATGGATTGTGTCCATCTCATGCGCTGCACACTTCCGCCGGGAGCTGGGACCCTGTCAGAAGCCGATGGGCCTCGAGGTCCTAAGCGGTCCGGCGGCCGGCGTCCTCCCCGTCGGCGAACAGGTGGTGGCGTCGTCGGCGGAGAGAAGTACTCGTCGCTCGAGCTCGACGCAACTGCCGCGGCCGGGGTCGTCACAGCACTTACAGTGGCGCTGGAGACCGGCGGCGGCGAGGCGGAGCTGAGCAACGAGTCCGGAGATGGTGGGCGTGCACGTTGTCTCGCGGCAGATCTTGTCAACATTATTTGTTATTTTATTTTCATTATTGCAGTTTTTGTGGTGCGGTGACACCTGTCATGTCACTTGCGGTTCGGCTGATTTTCTTCATTAAATTTATATTGTTTATATTTGTTAAAAAGTATGAATATTCTGTTAGTTCCTTTGGTTTTTATAAATATCCTTTGATTTGTGTATAATAAGCACTGTAAAATATAATGAAATCCAAAAAAAATATTAGCAGAATATGTTGACGTACGTGTTGCCTTGTTTTTACATTTTTTTATTTATTATTATTATTATTAGTGCGTGTAGCGGTACCTACAAACGCCACATGGAACAACGCGTCATGGAACTGACGTCACATGAATTCTACATCTCGCAATCAGAGTTTACGGTAAACTCTGATTGCAACTAGCATATACATATACAACTTCCCAATTTCAACCGTTGGGTAAGTGCCCGCCAAACATAACACCCGTCTGGTCGAAGGATCCTCCCCTTTATATGGAGGATGAGTGAACTTTACTTCCTGTTCCTCATGCCTCCACAGTGCATGCAAGCAGAAATTTAAACAAGTTGTGTAAGCAGCATAATAAAGATCTATTTTTGAATAGTGTGTCCTTGGTTAGGAGGTGCTTAAGCCGTAACTTTTTCAATTAATCAATTACATAATTATCTTTGTGATTAACTTGCCATGTGAGCAAAATACTAGTAGTTTCTGTTGTGTATTGGTTGAAATTAGTTTTTTGTTATTCGCGTACCCACTTACTTAGTGTCCATAGCATGTTTTTTTATTTTAATAATCTGTAATGTATAAGTGAGGACTTGTTATTGGCTGTCAGTATAACTTACTGTTTCTTAACTGATTTGTTTAGCTGGAGGACTTCTCCATGCTTAATAAATAATCTGGGAAGAGCAGTGATAGCCTAGTGGGATACCACTAACTACAAGTTGTGGGTCGTAGGTGCGAATCCCGTCAGTAGCTTTACTTTGTGTGAATTATTTCATCACCACTTCTCTCAAAACGGTGAAGAAAAACATCGTCGACATATCCTAGAGGCAAAACTTGGAAGATATTGATATCTTCCAACTCGCACTGGGCCTACATGGTCCACTCCAAGCCTGTGTTTCAGGAGTGGGAACACAATAGGCTCATTATGTTATGTAATAATGTGATTGTGGACTAAGAGATCATTGTGCCGATGGTTACGATAGTCAATGACTTAACAGCTAAGAGCCTCGACCTCAGGCGGCTCTCGTTGGGCAGGTGGATTAGGGGCTTGAATTTTTTTTATATAATTATAAACTAGCGCTTGATCGCAATCCCGCCTGATGGTAAGCAGTGATGCGATCGTTGATGGTGAAGCGCGCTAGTTTATTAAGAGTCTATTCAGTCAGAAAAACTGAGCGAATAGGAAGGAAGACGGCAGCTGAGCGAGGTGATGCAATGTTAAACCCAACAACACGACCAACGATGCTGCGCCTAAGGGAAATTGATCTGAAGACCCTCCACGACCAAAACTCCCAACACAACAACATTTGGCGCATCATACCCGGCACACATCGCAACACAATTACTCAGTCCCGTCCTCCGTACGGCTTCACTAGACATCATGCCGGAACACGACAAATCGCTTGGCGGCAAGACTTAGAAAGCGGTACTTCTGGACACTCATCGTCAGGAGGTTTCTGTCTGTCTGGATCTCAGCACCGGTAGCTTGGACCCTGTTCTCGATACCTATATAAGGACTATTTATTTATATTGATACATGTTTTTTTAATGTTTATATATTTTAAGAACTTACTTAATATACTGTAATTGGTGCCTGTAATCGAAATCCAAAGTCCTCGCATCCAAAATACTCCTTATAACGTTTAAATTTTCCAATAGCCTGGCTTGGAACGATAACTTGTAGATCATCCAAATATTTGTTCCGTGCGGGAATAAAACTCGCGACACGCAGTGCAGCAGTTCAGCGACTGAGTCAACCGTGTCGTCAAAAATACAGGCCACACGCGATTTGTATTTATTTAATTGAAATGCCCACGCGATAATTATTCAATTCTCACTCTTGAGAAAACAGTATTCGCTTCATTATTATTCAAATTAGTCAAATTTTGACGAGTACATGGTAATTAACGAAATAAATACGTTCAAGCAGTTAACTGGCAGCTTTTGAAGCCAAAATAATTATTTTTGGCTCTGAAATTATAATATCAAATTTGTGAAAATGTAGGCACATTTGATACTTAATAATATATGGTGAGAACAATGTAAGAGGTATAAGGTACGGGGAACTTTTTTAATTACAGTAATAATTTTACTGTATTCTAAACATAAATGGTTTTATAGCGTTTTGTCATAATATGAACGAGTTTATAGGAATAATGCGGACCCTCTTGCATGACGGGAACGTACAGAACACGAGAACACGAGAAAATATAAATTATTCAATAAGTTTTTAAATTACTCCAAAATTAGGTTCCTTGTGCTTAATTACGTAATTACGTTACCAACTTTACGAATGAATAATATTCTCTTGTCACTTAATTTTTACACTGAAATATTTTTTGAGCGAATTCCGATTCAGGTTTTGCTAACAAAATATTTTTAATTTCTATATCACAGTATGATAATATTATAGCCTTTTATTCAGATCTCTTAACTTATTACCATGACTTTTTATCAGAATACTGGTGAAGGTCGCTGGGAGTCGATGAATGCGGGCAGCACAAGACCGGTCATCGTGGATAGCCTTGGGGGAGGCCTTTGTCCAGCAGTGGACATCTATAGGCTGTTGAAGAAGAAGATACTAGAATACTAACGCCAAACTTCAATTTTCAATCCAATATACATACATATTGGATTGAAATTAAAGTTTAGAGTTGCTATCTTCCCTAGATCTATTTTCTAACCGATAAAGCCATGCTTTAACCATTTCCATTCATTTCTGACTTAAATATTCCACATGACCCCTGCCCTATCACTGTGATAATCATATTGAATAATATTTTTTTTTGTTTAATAATTTTAAACTAGCGCTTGACCGCAATCCCGCCTGATGGTAAGCAGTGTTGCGATCGTTGATGATAAAGCGCGCTAGTTTATTAAGAGCATATTCACTCAGAAAAACTGAGCGAATAGGAAGGAAGACGGCAGTTGAGCGAGGTGATGCAATGTTAAATCCAACAATACGACCAACGATGCTGCGCCAAAGGGACCAAACTCCCAACACAACAACATTAGGCATCGTACCCGGCACACATCGCAACACAACTGCTCAGACCCGTCCTCCGTACGGCTTCACCAGACACCATGATTTGATTTTCAATAATGATTTTGTAGAGTAATAATTCAGTAAATGATTCTTGAACCAACGACTACATTTTGCGGCTGTTAATGAAAAAAATCATCGCTGTCATAAGGTCTGTAACAGCTAATACACACACACGTGGAGTCAAATGTATCTATAAAATATATGTATGTGTCGGAGATCGTCGATTAATTTTAATAGAAGTTGCTGATTTGATTTACGTAGTAGAGGGGCGAACGCTTGTGACGTCATTTTGTGATAGCGTCACATGGACAGAGTCGCTTTGGATAGTGGGGTTCGTCGAACGGTGACTTTGCATCGAGACGCGGACCAAGGCACATCTCCGAACCGAAACTGTCGGTTTGCCTATTCAAATTGTTATTATGAAGATTGGAGGGTATATCTACACGTCGTGCTTCAATTCAAAACTCACCTACGAAACGGAACCTGTACCACCACACCAGGAGGCTGTCGACCCTACCGCTCTGCCGTCGCTGTCTCCGACATCAGAAGTGGGATGAAGAACTACACTGCTCACAATCTCGTTATAAATCAAGGAACAGAATAACGTGAGGCTGGAAGTGAACGTGAAGTTACGAGGTGCGCTCAATTGCTGGCGCAGAGATCACTCCGCGTGATAGTGCGCTGCAGGAGTGCGCTGCTGTCGCGACAGTGCTGGCTGTTGCTTGGCGCGCGACAGTGCTGGCTGTTGCTTGGCGCGCGACAGTGCTGGCTGTTGCTTGGCGCGCGACAGTGCTGGCTGTTGCTTGGCGCGCGACAGTGCTGGCTGTTGCTTGGCGCGTGACAGTGCTGGCTGTTGCTTGGCGCGCGACAGTGCTGGCTGTTGCTTGGCGCGCGACAGTGCTGGCTGTTGCTTGGCGCGCGACAGTGCTGGCTGTTGCTTGGCGCGTGACAGTGCTGGCTGTTGCTTGGCTCGTGACTGCTGCACGTGCGCTTGCGGACCGCGAAAGGTGCGCTTGCGGAGCGCGCAAGGTGCGCTTGCGGAGCGCGCAGAGTGCGCTTGCGGAGCGCGCAGAGTGCGCTTGCGGAGCGTGCAAAGTGCGCTTGAGGAGCGCGCTTCTAGCTGCTTGGGGAATCGCATCAATGGCGTGTGGCGCTGCTGGAGATGCGTGCGGCGCAGCCGAAGCTGCGTGCGCTTTGCGGAACGCCTATGGTTTCAAGACTTGAGCCTCTACTCTGCAGGCAATGAGAAGTTTTTTGGACAGCATCTACTCTGCAGGCGATGAGAAGGTTTCAAAATACCCAAAACGTTTGTGGTAACTTAATGGGATTTTATGAGAGCTCAGAGATGTCTGGTGTGCAACTGTTGACAACTGCCAAGTGGCAGGTATTTGTGGGAAATTGCCATAATCCGGTGAGTCGTACTATTTTTATTTTGATTTCGGTGCTGAATGTTCTCTTGTCAAGCTATCTGTAATTTCATTGGTATACGTACACACGCGATAATACGTATACAGGGTGTGGGTAGTACCAGCATTGTGTACTGAACCATTTCTTTGCGACATGATAATAAGAGTTATTTGCAAACTTTATTTTTTGTACTACCCGTATTCTTTGTTATAATGGGCTGAGAAATTTTAAATCAGGGTTTAAAAATTATGATGTCTGGTTTGTCTTTATTTCAAAACTAAAGTTCACTGTGGCCTATAGTTACGAGC
Source organism: Sesamia inferens (assembly GCA_037179545.1). Taxonomy (NCBI): domain Eukaryota; kingdom Metazoa; phylum Arthropoda; class Insecta; order Lepidoptera; family Noctuidae; genus Sesamia; species Sesamia inferens. Next base: position 6,007,728 of record CM073929.1, on the reverse strand, counting down.
TCACTCGAGATTCTGATAGTATGTGTGGCTAGACTATTAAATCTTCTCAAGAGAACAAGCGGTAACGTACATAGAAATGAGTGCTATTTACGAAAAATCTAAATTTGATAGAAGTGAGCTAAAGTAATGAAATTCAATATTGGTGAGTTGTTTGATGGCGATAATGGCGATCGTTACCTATTGAAATCGTTGATTGGAAACAGAACTAATAAGTACCCCCACGATCGTATACGAAAGACTTCTCCAAGTATTGAGTCTGCTGAGTTAGATTTTCAAAATGTAGAAGATGGTGAGGAGGGTGCCTCCGCCAGCAAATAGAACACGTATCATGGCTTAGTGGTCGCGCTGCACGCACTAGTCTGTAGTCGTAACTGCAACCCAGTGAGGGGTTGTTCAGAGCGCGATGGGCAACTAGTGGTGTGGCGGGGACACTAGTAGGTATGGTCGCGCTGCACGCACTAGTCTGTAGTCGTAACTGCAACCCAGTGAGAGGTTGTTCAGAGCGCGATGGGCAACTAGTGGTGTGGCGGGGACACTAGTAGGTATGGTCGCGCTGCACGCACTAGTCTGTAGTCGTAACTGCAACCCAGTGAGAGGTTGTTCAGAGCGCGATGGGCAACTAGTGGTGTGGCGGGGACACTAGTAGGTATGGTCGCACTGCATGCACTAGTCTGTAGTCGTAACTGCAACTCAGTGAGGAGTTGTTCAGGGGGCGATGGGCAGCTAGTGGTGTGGCGGGGACCTAGGTAGATATGGTCGCACTGCATGCACTAGTCTGCTGTCGTGACTGAAACTCAGTGAGGAGTTGGTCAGGGCACGATGGGCAGATGGTGGTGTGGTGGGGACCTGGGTCTCGGAGGAGACTATTAGTTGTACGGTCATGTGTTGACCTGGGAGTCGTGGACTGGTCGTATCACAAGAGGTGATGACGATATGGGTGTCAACTATGAGTTGTCACTAGCTACTGTGGTAGCGAACCATGGTGTGTTTTCTTATTGAAGATTATGATTTTGATTTGATAATTATGAGGCTTGGAGGAACCTTTTGTATTTTCTTTTTGAAATTTGATAATTAAGAGGCTTGAAGGAACCTTTTGTGTTTTCTTTTTGAAATTTGATAATTATGAGGCTTGAAGGAAGCTTTTGCGTTTAAGTTGTTAAAATGATTAAGCTTGTTTGGTTTTCTAATAGTCTTTGTAACTAAACGTGACGTGTGATGGTCAGGTTGGCCGAGATCTTAAAAATGCTTCAAAGTCGGTGTTCTGTGTTTTTTTTTAATTTGTTACAGACATGCACTAGAACGTGCAACGGGAAATGTTGAGGTTTGGCCGGAATCGGCGGTTGGCCTGGTGAACCGGATCCTGGACTCCGGGGCTGAAGGAGCCTCGGATGCGACTGGGATTGGCGCTGAGATGATGAGGATGATGATGATGAAGATGCACGAGGACGTGCAACTCGTCAGGCTGGCCGTGTCGGAGATCGTCGATTAATTTTAATAGAAGTTGCTGATTTGATTTACGTAGTAGAGGGGCGAACGCTTGTGACGTCATTTTGTGATAGCGTCACATGGACAGAGTCGCTTTGGATAGTGGGGTTCGTCGAACGGTGACTTTGCATCGAGACGCGGACCAAGGCACATCTCCGAACCGAAACTGTCGGTTTGCCTATTCAAATTGTTATTATGAAGATTGGAGGGTATATCTACACGTCGTGCTTCAATTCAAAACTCACCTACGAAACGGAACCTGTACCACCACACCAGGAGGCTGTCGACCCTACCGCTCTGCCGTCGCTGTCTCCGACATATGTATTTGTTAAGCTTAGCATTCGGAAAACTTTGTTAGAGCTGCTGAACGTTGAAAAAAACTATGTTTGCATTGTAAATGGAAGTGTTAGCACTATGCACTTACTGTAAAACTACCGTTCACTAAGTATGTGTACTGTTTTCAGTGTATTAATGTGTTCTGCGGCTGAGAATACATCTTGCTCACTCTAATGTCTGGCTGATAGTGGCGTGTATATTTTATCATTGTTCCCTTCAAAATGGTTGAGCAAAATGGTACTGATCCATGGTTCATGTTCGTGACTGGGCGTCGTTAGTTACGACTGGTCATCTTTTAGCTGCCACAGCCTATTTAATTGCTGCATTGTTTTTGTGTTCTGTAACGGCCTCTTTTAACATGCACATTTTTTCTGTCTGTATCATTCTCAAATGGTTAATTTTAACATGAATGATATAATGAAGTATTTTGTAACTATCCTATGAACTAAAAAAATATTTGTGCAATTTCTTGCCTGTTCTTCTACATTGAGATGTAGATCTCTAAAATGTAGGCTTATCTATAATATATGATATATCTAATAATATAAGCTTTCTAATGGGCAACGCATCATCACATGGTCATCTATCTGACTGACTGACCCTTTAACAATTCAAAAGTGCCTGTTTTTAGTAATAAGGTTAATTTTGACTTTGTTTCCTGTATAGTCCAGGAAATCATATTTATGTAAAACTGATCTTTAATCTTTTTAACAACATCCTACATAACCATATTTTCTCAACTTGTTGCGGCATTTCCTTGTCCCATCAATTATCCTTTGTCAAAAAATTCTCAGCAAATAAATCTTCATCTTCACAATACATCATCAAACTGTCTCCACAGACACCTGACGAAGATTGGTCCCATCAATCTTAGAACCATCATTGATTTCTATTATTAACCAATCCGCAACGCGAATCAAATTGCAATATTGCCGAATGCTGAATTAATAGCCTCATGACATACGTCATGTCTTCACATCTGTGATACGTTTCACAGGACGTTTGATGGAATGGTAGAAACACGTTATTTTTAATAATAAAGTCATTAGATCAGGAAAAAGTAAATAGAGAGACATTTTCAATCTACCTATTGTTGTGTCAATTTCAACACAACGTGTGTTGTATTTTTAACTCAGAACTAAAATTTATGTGTGTTATAAGTTTTATGTGGGTAACTGAGTGTCAATCTGCACCATCGGAGCTCCCAAATGACTGAACCGTGTTGTGCTTAAAAATGTTAGGTTCTATCCGGCCAGTACTCGACGATTGGCTCAGGAGAAGGCACGGCTCTCTGTCGTTCAGGGTGACGCAGGTACTGTCGGGGCACGGCTGCTTCGGCAAGTACCTGCGTCGCTTAGGCAGGGAGCCGGACTCTCGGTGCCACCACTGCGTCCAATGCTGGGAGGCCACGGCGTAGCATACGCTCTCCGAGTGTGTAGCTTAGGAAGAGCAGCGCCGTGTCCTCACAAATGAAGTAGGAGGCGATCTGACGCTGCCAGCAGTAGTGCGGAGGATGGTAGGTTGCGCAGACTCGTGGGACGCGGTGGTGTCCCACGAGTTGTCTCATATCACATTAGACATTGGTAGAATTATCGACATCGGCACCATTGCCATAAAAAAATAGAATAGAATATAAATATATACATAGATAGAATATAAAAATTATCTAAAATTAAATTTAAAAAGGTCAACTGAGAACTGGGTTTCAAACCGGTTTATCCACCTAAGCTACTGATCTAACTACCAAAAAATACGAAAATGAGAGACAATTTGTCAACGGGATATCTTATATATAACTACGCCATCTATAGTCGAATTAACTAATATACCAATTGGTTTATTTAGTTTGGTTTAGATGGCGCAGTTTTAAGTATTCGAAAATAAGAAAATAAAATAATTTATATTTATTTGAATGTTATCTCTTAGTAATATTATTTTTGGTATTGAAACTTTATTATGTGGCTCTGTATCATAAGGTTTTCAATCTTTGCAGTGTTGTTTTCATTTCTGAACAACGAAATCTAGTCGTCTCATGAAAAATAGTAATAATTCCAAAACCTCACAAGCAAAAGTCAACCTTAGGCGCTCCATGCAGTTTTGTCTCCATTATTAACTAATGCGCTTCAATCAATCTATCCCAACTATGCTGGAGGCTGCTCCCAGTCTAATTGAATGCAACTCAATACTAATGTTTTAGATTCGCGACCTTCATACCCCATTTAATGGGTAATACGACACCCATTGCTAATACTGGTTGTCAGAATTGGAGGCTTCTGATAACCAATAAATACTGTCAAAGATCTACGAATGATAATCGGAACCTTAAAGTTCTTGATTGTAACGGATCTGTAGTGGTATCTACAAACGCCACATACCCTCGGTGGTAGGCCATAACATTGGCCGCTGGCAGAAGTTACCACCCACCAGACAAAGTCTTGCCGCCAAGTGATTCGTCGTGTTCCGGCATGATGTCTGGTGAAGCCGTACGGAGGACGCGTCTGAGTAGTTGTGATGCGATGTGTGCCGGGTAAGATGCGCCAAATATTGTTGTGTTCGGAGTTTGGTCGTGGAGGGTCTTCAGATCAATCTCCCTCTGGCGCAGCATCGTTGGTCGTGTTGTTGGGTTTAACATTGCATCACCTCGCTCAACTGCCGTCTTCCTTCCTATTCGCTCAGTTTTTCCGAGTGAATAGATGATTGCATCACTGCTTACCATCAGGTGGGATTGCAGTTTTGTTTATGAGCAATGGAATCCGCAACAATATCCTTCACAATTACAATGTACTAGGTAATTTATGTACAAAACAAACAAAGAACAATCGCGACGCCAAGTATGTCTTATAATGCGCTTATATCTTTTACTATCCGTTAATAAAATCTCACCTAACAAAATAATAGGAGTTTTAATTCCACAGAGCGGGCATAAAGACGGTATTATTTTAGGCCTTCTGGTAATTAGTGATGCGCCAAAGACTTAAAGGGACCGTAATGTTTTTGTAGGCTTCCTTTGAGACCTTGAAAACATGTTTTCGCTCTCAAAGGTTGCTTCCAACCAAGTGGAAAGCTAAGTTTCACATAATGTACGGAATATGTATGACGTATGTTAAATGGGTTGGGAAAACTAGGTCAAATTAAATCCAAACACATGTAGGTATACCTCCGTTGCTATTTAGTTTCTGTTTTATGTCTGGTTTTGGAAGGATTAAAATAATAAGAGCCGCCCAGGTGAAATATAACAACGCTTGTCGCGGTCAATACATAGATTAGTAATGATCTATGGAGATATGTATATTATATGTTAGATGCACGGAAAACTCTGCTTGCGAGATATAGGACCTGTGTGACGTCAGTTCATACTGACGTCATATATCTTTTGTTAGGAGAGATTTTATTAACGGATAGTAAAAGATATTAGCGCATTATAAGAAATACTTGGCGTCGCGATTGTTCTTTGTTTGTTCTGTACATAAATTACCTAGTACATTGTAATTGTGAAGGATATTGTTGCGGATTCCATCGCTCATAAACTAAACTAATTTTAAGTGCAGTGCATACTTTTCTTGCTATTTCATTAAGAAAAGGATAGAAGATAACATAGTACGATAACATGATAACAAGTCTTTTATATCGCGTACGTCGAAGAATCGAAACAATTTCCCAGGGGCGGTGTTTCTGCGGCGACTCGCTTAAAATAGCGCGCTTTACCATCAGTGAATGCATCACTGCTTACAATAGGGTAGTTGACTAAAAAACTAATTAGTCCGTCAGTCGGATTTCCAAAAAATACTAGACACGTATTTTTTTTCTTTTTTCATATAAACAAAAAATGAAGACGACACAGTGCGTTGAAAACTCGTGTCATGTCACTGCGCGCTACACATTTTAGCGACCAGTGACGTCACCCGCCACCACTCCTGATATTTGGTGTCTTTTATATTTGTCAATTTTTATTGTTTTGATAAAACAAAAAATACGTGTCTGGTATTTTTTGGAAATCCGACTGACGGGCTAATTATTTTTTTTTTTTTGTCAAATACCGTATTAGACAAGCTACATAAAAAACCTAAATAAAAAAGACTGACGTCATCACTATTTTAGTTTCAATTTACTCCTGAAATAAAAGCCTCGCAAACGTGGCATGCTTACAGATAAAAAAACATGGGATGAATTTATTTCGAACAAACACAAAAACCATTTCACAATAGGGTACTTGACTAAAAAAAAACTAATTGGTCCGTCAATCAGATTTCCGAAAAATACTAGACACGTATTTTTCTTTTTTCATATAAACAAAAACTTAAAACGACACAGTGCGTTGAAACTCGTGTGACGTCACTGCAAGCTACACTTTTTAGCGAGGAGTGACGTCACCAGCCACCACTCTTGATCTTTGATGCCTTTATTATGAATATAGTAAATAGAATATATAATAGAAAATATTTATTATTTTATATTTGTCAATTTTTATTGATTTAATAAAACAAAATATACGTATCCAATATTTTTCTATAATCTGAATGACGGACTAAATAGAATCATTTTTTTACCCAGGAAACATCCCTATTAGGCGGAATTGCGGTCAAGCAAGAGTTTATAATTATAAACGAAAAAAACATCAAACTGTTCAAAGGTTCTTTTGATCAGAAACTAATATAATTGTAATATCAGTTTATTTTTTTCAATTTCATTAAAAAAGGGACAAGATTAGTTCAGCCTTGTGAAATTAATCAGAGTTTGACGTAAATGGACATATTTTTGATAGAAGATGCAATATTGCAGTGAGTGTTGCCTAGAGTCTAATAAAGTTGCTAAAGCCCCGTCTAGTACAAGCATGGAAAACGCAAATGTAAAAAATCTACTTTATACAATTTGCTTGTGTACGCAAGAAGGAACATGCAGCATTTGATTAGCATATTTTAGAACTTAAGAAAACATGAAGTCGCGTATTATTAGTATTCGTCTAGGTATCGTACAGAATAATACCAAAAAATATTCACAGTTGCAGATCCTGAAAATCCTCCAGCCAAAAAATTATCATAAATGATATACTTGACTCAATTCTCAGGCAAACTAGCACCCTTCTTGTCTTATTCATGAGTTTTGACAAAAACGGGTTATAGCGATACAAAACTGCCACTTTCTCATTCACAATTCTTTTGTCGCCTAACTTTAATTCAGAATTTTAAGCAGCTTTTTATACAGTTGGAATGGGTTCGTCAGTTATAAGTTTCAATTTAGGACTTTGCTTTGTTTTGTTATGGTTATATCAAATGTAAGTTAAAAGAGGACATATTTTAATTCTTTGTCTCGGTTTTAGAGAGTATTTGAATGTGGTGATGAGTCTGTTTTGTGTGATTTTTTTTTTAAATATATATCTAATTATAAACTTTTTCTTGACCGCAATCACGCCTGATGGTAAGTACAGATGCAATTATTGATGGTAAAGCGCACTAGTTTATTAAGTCTATTTAATGAAAAAACTTACTGAATAGGAAGGAAGACGGCAGTTGAACGAAGTGGTGCAATGTTACACCCAACAATACGATAAACAACACTGCGCCAGAGGGAGATTGATCTGGAGATCCTCCACGACCAAACTCCAGACACAACAACATTTGGTGCATCGTACCTGGCACACATCGCAATACAACTACTCAGACTCGACCTCTGAATTTCTTTTTTTTTAATCAAATAAAACGATGACTTCGGTTATGCACCCTATAAGGTCTAGGATAAACGGATTCAAATACTTTTAAAAATAAAAATAGGTAAAGTATTTAGAACGAATTAAACAATACTGTCAATGTTTTAATAGCAAGAATAACTTAGGAAGCCATACTTATACAGCCAATGACTCTATAGTAAAATTACGTAATGCTACACATCCCTACCTTGTTTCGAGTTAAATAAATAAATATCAACTTTATTTTAATGACCATGAAGTTGATTGCAAAGTGAATAGCACTATTGAACAAGTTAGAACAATATTAGAAAATTTAGCATTTGTGTAACTTTTACATTTTAGGCGAGTAAATTGCAAACGCAGGATAATTATACTAAATTTAACTTTATATGCTAAATATTTTTTATAATATTCATCCTCCTGGTCCTTTCAACCTTTTATTTAGGTATTATTTTCATCTTTATTATTACGTCTATTGAAAATTCACGATTAATTTAATGCAAACAACTTTTTTTACTGTTAAAGTTTGTTGAAGATCTAGCTGACTACAAAGGGCTTATCGAACCATCGAAGATATAACACGGGATTTAGACACTTAGACGCCAAGTTCCCAGCATCTACACTTTAAGTCATTAGAATAGGAATGAAAAAATATCTTATCTTCTTTTTACATGCTTTTTATTAGCTTCACTTGTGTTTGCTTGTCCGTCTCTAACTCAAAAGTTTTTCAATCTTACCTTACATTAATTTGTGCAGGCAAAGTATTTTTTTTAGTTTAGATTTAGATTTAGTTACTTGGGTAACGCATCATTACGAATTTTAGCAGTTGCTATTCTGTCTGTTGGAGATCTAGAAAAGTTTGGTAAAAACAAATGAGTACCACTTAAGCGTTCGTGTTATCCGTATATTATTTAAAAAAAGAATATCGAACTAAAAAGTTAAAAAAATTTAAAGTTTAATTTAATAAAGCCTAATGAAGTTATGGCACGAAGTACCTCACGCTTTTTTCCCATTTATACTAGTATTGTTTATATACTATTGTCATAAATTAAACTTTAAAATTATTTTAACTTTTTAGTTTGATATTCTTTAAAAGCATGTATTTTTTTAGTATTTAAACTATATTTATTTAAATTGTCTTTCATTGTCCCACAACTGAGCAAAATTTTATTTCAAATCCTTTCAACCATCCTTTTCTGGAGCCTTCTAGCTATAACAAACACACATAATTAGCTTATAATGTTCCCACTTCTGGGACACAGGCCTCCTCTCAGTGAGTGGGAATGGGCCGTAATATACCACGCGTGCCCTGTGCAGGTCGGTAGATGTCACAAGTCTTCGAAGATTTTTTTTGCTCTAGGACATGTAAGTTTCCTCAGGTTGTTTATCTTCACCGTTTTGAAAGCACAGGTGGTGGTTTTTAAAACAGCCTGACGGGGTCCGAACTTACGTCCTACAAATTGTAAGTTGCAGCCGATACCACTAGGCCACCACTGCTCTACAACTAAACTATAAAACTACTAATCATACTAAAAATGGAACATGTAAAAAATTCTACTCAAACTTACTTGTCTTAAAATAAAAGAGGGTAATATAAGAAACCCATTATTTAGTCTCAAGAGAACGGTGCACTTATTCAACTTTAGTATCGATTTAGCTGCCAAGCAGCCAAGACCAAGTAAATAAGCACGTATATAAGACGTGCTCTAGACATGTTATTTTATAGTTTGCTTGAAAACCATATAGGAGTGCAGAAGATGCAGTTTATCCAATGGATTCCTCCATTAATCATTTCTTCACGGTGGTTAATTAAACAATAATATTTTAAAAGTAATGGATGTAAGCGATTCGTCTTGTTCCGGTATGATGTCTGGAGATACCGTACGGAGGACGGGTCAGAGTAGTTGTGTTGCGACGTGTGCCGGGTGCGATGCGCCAAATGTTGTTGTGCCGAAGTTTAGTCGTGGAGGGTCTCCTGATCAATCTCCCTTTGGCGCAGCATGATTGGTCGCGTTGTTAGGTTTAACATTGCATCACCTGCTCAACTGCCTCGAATTGGCTCTTAATAAACTAGCACGCTTTACTTAATTATTGCATCACTGCTTACTGTAAGGGGGAATGTGGTCAAGCACTAGTTTACATAATTATAAAAAATAAAATAAATAGACTTATGAGGCCGCTCAAATTCACTGGCTGTGAGAAGCACATAACAGAAAGAACTTGTTGTACTTGGGGGCACATGTCCAGCAATGGACGTTTTTCTGCTGAACTATGATGATGATGTTTAACTAGTCTCACATTCATAAAATACGAATATATTCACCTAAGCTAATCACTTTTATCCAACTCACTTAATATCAGTCGTGAAAATTTTTGATCGCCAATGCGGTCAATTCTCAGAAAAAGGCAAAACAATATTATATAGAGATCTTGCCAATCAAAACCGCAGTAGTTATAGTGGTCAATGAAAGCTTAAGTTTCATAGAAGGGATCTCACTAAAGTAACAATTCGAAGGTATAATCATTTTTTTTAATAATTATAAACTAGCGCTTGACCGCAATCCCGCCTGATGGTAAGTAGTGATGCGATCGTTGATGGTTAAGCGCGCTAGTTTATTAAAAGCCTATTCACTCAGAAAAACTGAACGAATAGGAAGGAAGACGGTAGTTGATCGAGGTGATGCAATGTTAAACCCAACAACACGATCAACGATGCTGCACCAAAGGGAGATTGATCTGAAGACCCTCCACGACCAAACTCCCAACACAACAATATTTGTCGCATTGTACCCGGCACACATCGCAACACAACTGCTCAGACCCGTCCTACCTACGGCTTCACCAGACATCATGCCGGAACACGAAAAATCGCTTGGCAGCAAGAATTTGTCTGGTGGGTAAGGTTTTCGACGAAACTGTAAACCTTCTGTCATTATTTTCTCCTGTCTTAAGGCTGATAACAAGCGAAATGTTGGTTATACTCCTACACTACTTATTCAGCATGATTGAGCAAGAATAGTGTATAGCGTGCCGGTTTTCTCTTACACGTTGGCGTCGTAAGGAGAAATGCGAGTACTTAGTGCCTTGTCATTATTCAAATGATCGTATGAACCCTTTGACACATCACAAGTATTTACTTAAGGTTAGGTATTCCTAAAACGGTGTTACGGAATAAGAATATCAACCAATATATTATATGGAGCCACATTTGGGCTGGTGCTGCAAAATACCACCTGGCTACTTTGGATTCGGTGGAGAGGCGTGATAAGTCAGTCTCCAAAGCCGAACGACAGAGCACAGACGAAGAGTAGACAGCCTGTCTGTGGTCTATAGGATGCATTTTGGAGAGTTTGCAAGGGAATTGCATGATTTAATTCCCCCATCTCGGTCTACCAACCACCGGTCCTCCAATGATGATTGGAGGACCGGTGGTTGACACTACTACGATCCGGACGAAGAGTTTCTCCGTGTCTTCGTCACGCAACAATTTTGTCTATTTAGTAGGCTAAACCATGGAGCAACTCTATATTTAATCCATGGGCTAAACAATTAAGGGAATGGGATATCCTGGGTTGCGGGTTGGTTAAAAAAGAAACCGTGGCCCTGGCGCACAGGCAAGTGAAGAAACACGGGTGGGTATCGCGTATATCAAGGGACTGGAACAATTTGCCAGCGGCGGTGTTTCCGTCTGATGTGTATTTAAGGCCAGAGGAAATAGGCTCTTAATAAACTGGCCCGCTTTACCATCAACGATTGCATCACTGCTTACCATCAGGCGGGACTGCGGTCAATTACTAGTTTATAATTATTAAAAAATAAAATCATTTAAAAAAAAAAGGCGTGTGGCACTCGGAGACTGCCGCGGTAAAGCTATTGCATAGCCTTTTTTTTATCAACTCTAACTTGCAATTATAATTATTTATTTATTTTATTTATACAGTAATTTTTCCTTTGTTTTTTTTTTTTCTTTGATATCAATTCAAGTTTTCTTTCTGTTTTGTAATTTATTTATTTTTTACCAGCAACGTCATCAAAAGAGTGCGAAAAATGGTGACGATTAAGCGACTAAACTATATTCAATGTTTTCTGTTCGACTTTGATAAAGAGATAGAAAGAAGCTAAGCAATAGCTTAAAAATGACGCCATGTTCGTTATCACATCCATGTCAGAATGTCATGAAATATGATGTCGGCCATCTTGGATTTCAAAAATGAAATCATTTTCGTGATCAGCACCCTGAGCTTTGGCGGGAAAGTCAAGCTGAGTGTCACGCTCGTTTTTCATTGGACTTTTAAAATTATTTATAGTGTTGTTTACTAAATAAAAGTGCGTGATTTATGTAGTAAAAAGTGCATTTAGTAAATAGTTCATAAAGTAAAAACAGTGAAATATCGCTGCATAGTGACCACATCATGACTTTGTCCCAAACCTCACTCGTAAGACGGGTCACGCGGCCGTCTTTTTCGTCATGAATAATTCATAATTACGTGGCATTGGCTAAATGCACAAACCGTGCGAAGCCAAAAAATAAAGAAATAAAGAAAAAACCCATGAAATCTATTATATTATCACTCGAGTCAGTAAGCATGTAAAATGAGAAAACTAACATAGAACGATCCGTGTGAGAACTAAACGATCACTATTACACAACAACACTGATACCTTTGAGAAAGCGGACTTCCTCTACAATAGGGCAATTCCTCCGTAAGGTCTGTCTATGCTATTACTTATAATCTCTGTTATTGTGTGCTGTTTCGGTGCAATCGCAAGACTGGCCGGGCACTGAGGGGCAGGCAAGACAGCTATAGTATCCTTATGACTCCACCAACTGAACTGGTATTTCGTTGACTCGGAAACGGCGCACAGGGAGCACCACGAAATATACTCAAAGACTCCGAGGTTCTTTTTCAATATACCCCACTGTTTTGTCGTGGTGGCCTAGTGGTTAAAACACCAGCCTCTCAAGTATGAGTGCGCGGGTTCGATTCCAGGTCAGGCAAGTACCAATGTAACTTTTCTAAAGTTATATGTACTTTCTAAGTATATCTTGGACACCAATGACTGAAGGCGAAGGAAAACATCTTGAGGAAACCTGGGCTTTATAAGTCTGAAATCGCCAACCCGCATTAAGCAAGCGTGGTGATTACGCTCAATCCTTCTCTGTATGAGAGGAGATCTGTGCCCAGCAGTAGGACGATAAAAAGGTTGTTGATGATTAACGGCGTCGGTGTCGAATTATTTGTTATCAATTTAATATTTTCGAGCTGATCTTTAGTAACATAATCACTTCTGATTGCGTTAACATCTGACCGTAGAATTAATAAATCCTTCATCAACTTCTTTACGTACGTTCTACGTAGTCAAAGCAAACTGGTGGCAATTTGTGAAGGTCATATGCCACAAAAACTGGGATTGTTCGGGATCCGTGATTTTAAACACCGTAATCGTATATTTTAGGTCTTTCTGCTTTTTGTTCTTACGCCTCGATACATGTTTTTGTCTTGTCTTCGTAGAAACAAACAATAACTTTTTTGCCTCATCAATGTTTTCCTCAGAAAAAGCCGACGAGCATATTTTTATTAAACTTTCGTTGTTTCGTTTCGGAGATAACAATATTACAACTCGTACACTTAAATGTACTCGTATTAACATTGTTCACCGACATCTTTCTGTAATATTTTATTTAATAAAAACTTCAACTTCAACTCTTGATCTGGTCCCTGTGGATAGATACCACAATTTTGCCAATAACACGTGTAACAAATTATAGAAATTCTTTAAAAAATATTTCACAATAATGGCGGATATCGCCAATAACAGTTGAAAAAACGGCCGCGTGAGCACTTTTTACTCTATAAAATCACGCGCTTTTATTTAGTAAACAACACTATAAATAATTTAAAATTCCAATGAAAAATTAGCGTGACATTCATCTTAGCTTTTCCGTTAAAAAAAAAAGGTATTTTATAAAAACACTACTAAATTAATTTGAATAAAAGTACTTAATAATTAATTATATGAAAAGTTTTTAAGGTAGCCATGACAACGTCGATGACGTCTATGACATATCTCTATAGAAGACCTATTTCAGAGAGAAAATTAATTGCATGTTTAGCACATCGCGACTGTCAGTAACATGGCAAGTGTGTAGAACTGAGTTCGCGCCCTGCAATATGCATGCTATTTTTGAAAATCTATAAATTGTTTTCAAAAGATGTAGTCGCACGCACACAAACATACCGTGCCGAAGACTGCCGAACTGAAACGACGTTAGACGATGTACGGCCTTCAAGCCACACCTCCGTGCCCGTCGGAGTGGGGAGCGTGAGGTTTTTTCGTTACGGAATTTCTGGATTCGGTCCCCGCGCTCAAGGCCCGCGATAGAAGCTATGCAATAGCTTAAAAACACAAGTGTTAACGATTGTTAACTGTTTCATCGATTTTCTTTAGCATAAGTTGATTCATTGATCTGACCTTGAATTACACAAAGAGTATCTTATATCATAGTTATACAATCTTGTTATTCATACCTAGCTAAGTATGAGTACTTTTGATAATGGTAACCTCTATTTACATTAGATTTGAATTTGCGCTATCAGCAAATCATGTGCTGCAAAATTAGTCTTAAGTGTGATGTAAGCCTCAGGTTATATATGACAGAATATGTATCACATATAAAATTCCTGGATTCGTTTTCTGCTGTCAAAGTTTATTTCCATAATAAATGTTTTTATGTTGTATGTAGGTCAATATTTACCACCTCCATCTTGCATAATGAGTGATAACAGTATCCGCAAGTTCAAAAGTAAATTGTTTGTACCTATTTATTACTAACAGATAATCTGTATCACTTTATCAAATTTTCCAAAAGATAAAGTATGAAATTCTCCAGCCCTTTAATATAAGTAATTTAAATATTAATATATATTAAAATAAATTATAATAACATAATTATTTGTTAATACATTATAGTAGACATTATTTACAAAATGACGAAATATCAGATTGCATGATGAGATATAATATAATTTACAATTGGCATGCATTTATAAATAAAATATAATTGATTATAATTTTAGGGTTAATTATTACGCACATACATATTAAATTTAAACGACTCGACTTTGTCAACACAAAGTCGAATCGGTTCCTCGATACAACTATCGGTTCACACTTACTACTAAAACATCGAACCATACCATTGAACATAGGGCTTCACTAAAATGTTTACCTTACTCTAATATTAACAACAAGAAAGAATTATTGATTTATGAATTTTCCAGTTATCTATTCTTCAAGTTAAACCTGTGTGTGTGCGTGTGTGTGTTGTTTTATCTCTAAAAATACCTTAAGCTAGAAGGCTTTCCTTGAATATGGTGCAAAAAGTTTTAGTAAATAGTTTTATAGAAAATGCATTCACAGCCTCCGTGGCGTAGCGGTAACGAATGCAGCTGTTGCGCAAGGAGGCGCGGGTTCGATCCCCGCACAGTGCAAATATTTGTATGCATGAATATATTTGCACTGGTCAGGTCGTGCCTCGGAAAGCACGTTAAGCCGTTAGTCCCAGTTGTCATACGAACATCTAGTGGCAGTCGTTACGGGTTGTTGGAGCCCTCAAAAGTCTAACAATTGGTCTAACTGCAATGCTTAGATATCGCCTTCGGATTGTGGAGGTCAGACGGCAGTCGCTTCACGGAAACTATCGAAGTTTAGCCAAAATTAGCAGTTAGAATGGTAAAGCGGACCCCAGACTCCAAAGCTGAGAAGCTTTAGATGCGAATGGGATTACCGCTGAGATGATGATGATGATGATAGAAAATGCATTGGTGCCAGTAAACGTTTCACACTATCTGGATACATAGTGCATTTATTTTATTAGTGTGTTAGGCCCG
The DNA here is from genome assembly GCA_037179545.1 of Sesamia inferens. Lineage (NCBI taxonomy): Eukaryota > Metazoa > Arthropoda > Insecta > Lepidoptera > Noctuidae > Sesamia > Sesamia inferens. The sequence continues at coordinate 5,992,332 of CM073929.1, read as the reverse complement.
CAATCAATACAGGCGTGGAAAACTAGTTCCTTTTCCCAACACACAGCATAACATCAACAAACGCCATAAAGCCTGTTATGCTAAACTATTCCGCTTGAACGCTGGCTCTGAATGCGAAGTGCTGGCCCTTTAGTGCCGGCATTTACATTGAGAACTATCTATTGAGGGGTGAGCGCGCGTCACCGAATATGCGTCAAACGAACTAAGGTACAGCTTTTGGTTCACACCTTTGATATGAAAACGTCACTTGTGAAGCGGTGTATTAGTCAATCTGAAAGAGATGACTCGCGTACTAAATTGTATACTTTGAACAATTTCTTTATAAGGATAGAAGAGAAGGTGAACAGATGATTTGCAAATATTTTGCAGTGGCTCAGTAAGCTTATTGAAGCGAATGGGTATAAGATATTCTACTAATATTCTAAATGCGAAAGTAGTAGTTTTTGCACGCAAAAACTACAGCAGGGATTTAGAAAAAAATTGGCACACTATACTTTATGTCAAAGAAAAACACATAGGATACATTTATCCCGATATTCTCGCGATATCTAAACTTACTTTATCATCTTCAACATCAACCGTTTTACCGTCCCACTGCTGGGCACAGGTCTCCTCTCATACAGAAAAAGATTGAGCGTTATCACCACGCTCGCTCAATGCGGGTTGGCGATTTCAGACTTAAAGTCCAGGTTTCCTCAAGACGTTTTCCTTCACCTTTTAATCAGTTATTGATGTCCAAGATATACCTTATAACTTATAAAAGTATCATTGGTAATGGCCTGACCTGAAATCGAACCAGAACACATATACTTGAGAGGCTGGCGTTTTGCTGGTATTCTGGCGTGGTAGCTGGCATATTTTTAATAATTTCATTGTTGTTATATTTTCCTGTGTTCATCACTATACATAGTATTGTATAAAGTCATGTGTTTTTTAAATGAACAGACAGCTGTGCTGCTGGGGAGTTTCTTCCGCCACTTCTTCTTCCCAGCGAAAGCACTAGGAAGTGTCGATGGGTGGGCGTTTTGGGGGACTGTCTTATATAATATTGACGTGCAAAAAGTGCTGATTCTCAGCCTAATTTGAATAAATGACTTTTGATTTCGATTTTAACCACTAGGCCACCACGACTTACTTAGCTACTAGCTAAACTTGCTTAGTTGTTCATAATGATATAACATTTTGACTATACGTACATACAAGCTTGGCGGATGGATGACTATGGAAATTTGTCGATGACACGGCGACTCTACGTCACACGGCGCCGCACCATCGCCGTATACCATACCGCGTCTATGTTTCAGGATTTTTTACCGGCCGGGTAACACGGGATCGTAAATAAAATGTGCCGTTTACAAAGGCCATTGAAGCCCTGCGTGTATTGGCTAAGCCGGGTTGAGATTTTGATAAATACAAGCAAAGAACAAGTTTTCTCTGTTTTCTGAGACTATAATGAATGGCTGTGCAATCGACGGATCTGGTTGTTTGTTTTTTAAACATTTAAACTCATGTTTGTTAACGCACCCACGATATAGGACTAACTCCTAGTATGTGGAAATATTTTTTTTAATAAATAAAAATAAAATTACTCGTCCATTCGACGACCTATTTCACCCATGTGTCATTGTACGCTTTCTTTAGCCCATTCATAATGGTGACATCACCATTAATGTGGACAAAAAAGATCGTTGAGCCACAAACATTTCGTCGTATGTTTATCGCCCGTTTAATATATAAAAAGAAATGAAAGTAAAAATTCAACCCCGCTATATCTACAGAATAAAAAGCAGTTCAGACAAATTAAATAAGAACCAATTTGTTAGTAACCACTTCCAACTGAAGAACGCTTTCTCAAAGAAATAGGAAGCCTAAGAAATTGCATTTACGTTCTCAATATTTTAGTCTCTAAAATAAAATCAGTTTTTATTGCTTTTTAGGATCCGTACACAAAGCGTAAAAACTAAATGCTTATACTAAAACTCCGCTTTCACCAGACTTTCAGAATTTCATTAAATGTGATAGCTAGACAGTTGAGATTGTATATATATTAAAAGATAGAGAGAAAGAATGAAATAAAGGAAGAAAGAAAGAAAGAAAGGAAGAAAGAAAGAAATTAAGAAAGAAAGAAAGGAAGAAAGAAAAAGAAAGGAAGAGATTTTAAAATTAGTATTAGTAAAAGTAGACTGCTGTTTTTCCAGGTAACTCGTTCAGGTAAGGAAGTCAAGACTATATATCGCATTCAGCCTACGTACCGCCAATCTCAGCACTACATCGATCATCTCTGGAGCATCATCATCGTCGTCGGTATGGTCCGTATCTGCTACCACAGGACGCAGATCCATGGGCGGGAAGTATGTTCCATGCGAAGGTTACGACTAACGAACCTAAACGTCCTAAACGAACTGTGGCCGGAACTCGAGAGCCGAGAGGAATCGTGTTACCCAGTAACAGGATAGTGTAGGACAGATAGGCAGTCAATTCATGAATAATATTGGTATTTATCTGCATCCGGTCAGACTGGAATAGAAAGTTGGAAAAAAACTAGATCGATGATGACTTTGGTCGTTGATGTCTGAAGTTCGTATGACGTCACGGAGACAACAATTATTTCTGCATCGGAAAGGATCTATTGTTTTTTTAAGAAAGCAATAAAGATACTCAATACTCAATAATTTATTGGATTCCATAATGCGTACATAACAGTTGGTATATTAAAGTATTTTGTTTCTTAATAGGAGAGAGGATGAAGGCGTTCTTCTTAAGGAAAAATAAACATAAATAATAATTAAAATAGTATCCTTAGAGAACGGTATTTTATGCTTTTGTGGTATTTTTATTTTACTAGCGACGCGCCTCGGCTTCGTACGGGTCCAATGCTAATACTAAATTCACTACAGAAAAACTGTAAACGTTGTATAAAAAGCATAGTGACCCGTCACTACTGATGACGCGACTCCGCGGCCGCGGCCGACGGTAGCGCTGCAAACGCGATGCCACGTAATTTTTACATCTGTAATATCTTCGAAAATATTAATTTAAATCATATGCTGTAAAGGGGCAATATAGATCTATATTAATTCAACAATGTATTTAAGGTATAAAATTGAATGAAATCCTTATTCAATTTAATACCTGTATTGCTCCTACCTGTATACAATGCTGTATTGGTTAAAATCGCTTCGAAAAGTAGCCAGTTTTTGTCGTAAAAAGTAAATGACAAAAAAATGTTGATGTGAGATATCCATAAGAGATTGACATATACTATCACGGACTTTGCTGTAGACCTTTCAATATGTATAATAATAATCAGTACATTATTTTGATAAATCTTGTAGGGTTCAGCCTGCGTTGCATTACAAACGCAGAAAAAATATAATTATTTCCGACATCACATTAGAAACCTCAAAAATAATAGTATTTCTCCACTATTTGATGGATATACTAAAGGTCACTCTATCTTCTAAAGGAAACCGCATCAAAATCCGTTGCTTATTTTTAAAGATTTAATCATACAAAGGGACATAGAGAAAGAGATAACATTTTTAATTTATAATAAGTATTTAAATATTTGACAATAGTGTAATATATTTTAATTATGAGGAATTATTTTTATTTACATTTACCCTGTTTTCGGTTAATTTATTGTGGATATTGATTATAATATACATGTTTATCACTAAAATTAATGTTTGCGTTGGGGTTACACTACTGTAAACTATTCATAAGTTTACGACTGTTTTGCCAAAGTCCCATTCTGATTTACTACAGTACCAATTATTAGTAAATTTAACAATTCCTATTACTTAATTGGCCCGTTGGGGAGCTCAGAGGAAACAGCCGCGACTTATGAGTCATAAATATAAAGGCGGTTTAGATTTGTAAATTATTTCATCACCACGGCTCGCTGTCTATCTACGACATGTCGTGAGGAAAATGGTATGTTCTAGAAACTAACGTTCGAAGACATCCACCAACGGTTAATGAGAGTCCCTCGCTATCATTGCTTCTTGCAGTGAAAACGAGGGACTGTGTATGACGGTTAGCGCAGTGGTTGTTCGATTCCCGCACGGAACAAATATTTGTGACCTACAAGTAATAGGGATGTATCCAAGGTATGAAAATCAAAAAAATAATTAGTCCGTCTTATAGATAATTAAAAACAAGAAGACCCGTATTTTTTATTGTGTCGTAATTACCAAAAACTACTGAGATATAGCGTATTAAAGTTACGGAGTGGAGGCTAATTACGTTACGCCGTGCTATATTTTGTACCACGGCGTGACGTCACGCGACATTTCAAATCAATATATCTTCCTAAGTATTTGAATGAAAGAAAAAATAAAAAATACGTGTTCAATATTTTTTATAAATCTATCTGATGGACATTAAATTATTTTTTAGGACACAAGCCAATTGTTCCGGGTCTGGCTGTTTGTGTATGTGACTTTATGTTTGTAAACGCACCCACGATATAGGAGAAATTCCTAGTGTGGGGCAACGAATTTTATATATAAAAAAAAACAAACAAAGAAATAATAAAAAAAAGACGTGTGGCACTCGGGGACTGCCGCGGTAAAGCTATTGCATAGCATTTTGTATCAATTTATGCAATTATAATTATTTATTTATTTTATTTATGCAGTATTTTTTTTCTTTGATATTAATTCAAGTTACACTTTTTGAGCGTGGTGACCGATAAGAAAACAAACTTTTCTTTTATTAAATAAATAAAAAGTTAATATTATTTAAAATATTTTTATTATTTTACAATACATGTGGCTTTTATTACCTTACAGTAGCTGTTGGTTATTCAGGAATATTTATCATTGAAACTATAGCTTTATGATAACTGAAACAAGAAACATAAGTTTGCGACTTAATATCCTCTAAATACCTAGAAAATACCGCGTCAATGGTGGTCCCATATTTTGTTGTGGACTTTTGTGGATCATTATTCATTTTCAAATTCAATGTTTTTGATAGAAAAGTTGTCCACCGCTCTGATTTTTTATCAGCGAAGTTAATGTTGAAATCGCCAGCCAAGATAAGTGGAAATTTATTACCATTTGTTTCAAGTATTTTCGAGACACTCGAGTTACTCCAGTAAAGTGCGATGAATAAAATGCTCTACCTCGTCCAATTTTGGATTCGGAGAAATGTAAATTGCTACCATAACTATTTGTAGGCCATTTCTAAGTTTGCATAAGCACGCACAAATATCTCCAACAACTGAGCGCCTAACATTAACATCGCTAACGTGTGCAATATTTATTTCAATATTCGGAGTCATAATATTAGTAATATCATTTTTATTTTGGTAAATAGCTACCCCACCTTTTGAAACAGTATCTCGTTTGAACTGAACAATATAATTAAAATTAGGTATTTCAATTGGATTATCATGCGTCATGCAAGTTTCGGTAAGAAGTTACACATTTGTTTGTCTCGTAACTGAATCTTGTAAATCGTATTTATGACTATTTAGACTGGCAGTTGAAAGTCATTATTGAAATGCCATTTCTATTACTAATGAAATCTAATACACTTTGAGCAATCGTCTGAACACTATTTAAAGACAGTCTTTTGAATTCTTGCAACAATTGAAAAAACGGTCGCGTGAGCACTTTTTACTCTATAAAATCACGCGCTTTTATTTAGTAAACAACACTATAAATAATTTAAAAGTCCAATGAAAAATTAGCATGACATTCATCTTAGCTTTTCCGTTAAAAAAAAAAGCTATTTTATAAAAACACTACTAAATTAATTTGAATAAAAGTACTTAATAATTAATTATATGAAAAGTTTTTAAGGTAGCCATGACAACGTCGATGACGTCTATGACATATCTCTATAGAAGACCTATTTCAGAGAGAAAATTAATCGCAAGTTTAGCACATCGCGACTATCAGTAACATGGCAAGTGTGTAGGACTGAGTTCGCGCCCTGCAATATGCATGCTCTTTTTGAAAATCTATAAATTGTTTTCAAAAGATGTAGTCGCACGCACACAAACATACCGTGCCGAAGACTGCCGAACTGAAACGACGTTAGACGATGGGGAGCGTGAGGTTTTTTCGTTACGGAATTTCTGGATTCGGTCCCCGCGCTCAAGGCCCGCGATAGAAGCTATGCAATAGCTTAAAAACTCGTCCATTCGACTACTTATTTCACCCATATGTCATTGTAAATTACGCTTTCTTTAGCCCATTCATAATGCAAAAAAGCATTTGACTTCGCTGCGAGTAAATTATGGCCTGATTATGCTATAAAGCATGGCTCGATTTAATATCTTTTGAAATAAAACATATGATATCTGACACATTTATCAAAAGGCAAATGACAGTAATAATTTTGAGCGCACCTCGAAAACGATTATATATTCAATTTTGTTATTCATGAGAAACGTGACTGCGTTACTCTTCGTATCAAAGCGATACCTCTTTGAAATTGCCCTATGTTTAGTGTAATATTGGAAGCAGATTTATATTGTACTAGTTGTTGCCCTCAAATTCTCCCGTGATAAATAATACCACAGGAATATGCTATCTTAATAAAAGCATTCTTTCTCCACCTGTGTTCCAAATTTTATCAAAATCTGGTCAGCCTAGCCACTGAGTCGTAAAAAGATGTTACAGACAGGCTGAGTTATTTTTGCATAATTCAGGGTGTATCTGACATCGTAACGCAAACTTCGCGAAAAGGCTACACCGCATGCCACTATTAAAATAATGATAGTCATTTATATAGTCAATGAGCGGTTACAGAAATCACTGTGTTTAAAAAAATGTGTCGGTTCGGCTTTTGAACGTTGCAAGTGTGCCGCCGCGCATATTTGTGGGTATGACGTTGAACCCTGATGTGAACTCTATTAAATCAGCTGACAAGATAGTTTTTCGAGTTTTGTTTTATTGTGCTTTTTTGTGTAGTTAGCGAAATAATCAATTTTTAGTTTAAAATCTTATTGGGTTATAAAAGTATAGCAATTATGAACGGTTTAAGGTGAAAAAACTGCATATTATTTTTTTTTTAATCAGGAAAAAACTGACGAATAATTCCACCACTGGAGGGTTGAGAATCATGTACTTGATCCATGGTACTCCTTTGTGCGTCGACGTCAGAGACACCCTTTATACAACATGTAATGTAATTAACGCACACGCTCAAATACTACAATTAGAATTTTCATTATCAACCTTTTTTTTTATCGTCCCACCGCTGGGCACAGGTCTCCTCTCATACAGAGAAGGATTGAGCATAATCACCAAGCTTGCTCAATGCGGGTTGGCGATTTCAGACTTAAAGTCCAGGTTTCCTTAAGATGTTTTCCTTCACCTTCTGTCATTGGTGTCCAAGATATACTTAGAAAGTACATATAACTTTAGAAAAGTTACATTGGTATTTGCCTGACCTGGAATCGAACCCGCGCACTCATACTTGAGAGGCTGGTGTTTTAACCACTAGGCCACCACGACTTTTAGAATATTATGTTATAATCATAAAAAAATCATCGTGTAAACACGTTCTAATAGAATGTATTAAGTGGCATGACAAGGATATTACTGCGATTCCCCCAGACGAGGAGATGGCCTTCAAGAAGACAGAAGACAGAACTCGCTTAAAACTTGCACAGAAACTCACCATTGGCAAACAAACAGACCAGCAAGGTATCGCTCATCGCCACTTGCTGCTCACTAACACATTAATAGTTCCAACCTGTATTAATTTTCGTAAATCGACGGAGGTAGGACAGGTCTCTAAGGCCACGGTTACTGATACTCAGGTTACATGTAAGATATAAAGTCCGGCCCTTATTATATTCCGTACACATGTTATATTGTCAGCCATTTTCTTTATGAAATACCCGTAGGCCCAAGATAAGGCGGTGTCTAATAAGCTAGGTGTGATACTCTAACCACCGTATTTGTACGTAGAGCAGAGATGTGGATTTTGATGTTTGTCCTTTTAGAATGTGTTTTGTTTTTTGTACCCACTACAGGTATTTGACCTTTTTTAGAAGAAAAAAACTTAGGGCAAATCTTATATAAGTGGACGAAAATTGTCGTCCGACAGGAGCATAGAAAAATGATCAAAAATTCAACACTTATTCATTGTCATTTACATTCATTATCATAAACGTTTGGTGGCTGCGGAGATGAGGCCTAATACAGTATTATGGAAGAAAAATTAAAGAAAAAGTTATGTTGTGCCGACCCAGATAAATTATAGATTGTACAGGAGATGGACGATATATTATCATGATAACATAAAAGTTTGATGAAATTCGCCTTTAATGGAAACAGCTCTCCAGGGATTTAAACATAATTAGCGAGGTGTGAGTTTTGGTAGATCTCAGGCCAATCCTTGGGTCTTTACAAGCATGATAAAAGATGACAGAAAAGCATAATTATCTAATATAAAAAAGTTATTATTCATATCGACACAGGCACGTGATTGGTACCATAACATATTCCGTATTTTTAGCGACAATTTGTTATATTTAAAAGAAAGGTTACTGAAAGATTCATGTTGAGGTAATAATATTACCTACCTCTGGACAAAAACACTTAAAATGATGAAGACTTACCAAAAATAGAATTCCAAGCAATCCTACTCAACTAAAACCCAGTTCCATATCCTAAAACGGTTTCTCGTAAAGGAAAAAGTGATAAAATGCGAATGAATATGAATGCTAGCTCCGTTCTAGAATCGAATGGAAACTCTTTAGTATGTTCGAGCGTATGGACTCTCGTACATTACGATCGGGTTCCGATGTTATCGGTAATGATTGCAGTCGATTTAGACCATTAAGAAGTTAAATGTCAAGTCATCGTGAGCTTGTGTTAGGGGTTTCATATGAAGGCAGCTTTGGAGTTGAGGGAATGATCGCTTTAACCGCAATATGTGATTATACTTAATTTGATATTGAGCTAAATATTTCTAATAGTACGTTTATAAGATTCAATGTTCCATCGCTCTTTGGCAAATATTACCTAAGTTTAGATTTCTGAGCGTCGGCTTTAGACAAAGTTTGAAGGCCTGTATGCTATTATATGCAGGATATGAACAAAAAAAAAAAAAATTGACTATGACCGCTTAGAGAGATAGTAAAATAAAAATTTTAGTGAAAAAACTGGCCAAGAGTGAGTAGTGCTTCGTAGAAGTCCGTATGTCATAATAAGTGTGGGAGTTTGTAACTTTTAAGTGGAGACTTTAGGGTTAAAAAAATGGGCTATTTATTATAGTGAGTTGACATACTAAGTATTCTCAAAACGGGCCCACAAAGGACAATGATAACTATAGAGAGAGTTATAGATTCCAACATTCTATTCTATTTATTATTTTTGCTCATACCCGATTCGACCCCATCAACTCAGGAAAAATCTTGACAGCACAAAGTAGTCAAAAGTACAGCGCCATCTTTCTTGAATTTTGATTACGAATTCATACAAACTAGACGGGTCATATATTCTGGATTTTCGGTAGTAATTTTGGAATGCATGAGCCAATTTTAATAATTCTAATTTTTATTTAAAATAATATACTTTCAGGATAATAAAATATGTAAATCAAGATAGTAAATATGCTTATATATACGGTTAAAGTAAAAACTTAGTTTAGAAATTATTTTGTAAAATTTTTCTAAACTGTTCCACCTATCAAGTTCAGAATAATCTTCCTAAAAAGTGTTTTTAAAGTTCTACTTCTACGATTTTTTTTTAAGTTTTGAAACTTATGGTTCAAAAGTTAGGAGGGATATATTTTTTTTAATTTTGGAGCGATTAATTACGAGAACATTAACGAAATCAAAAATTATTATAGTACACCCTTTTTCTTTTTTAAATACCTATCTAACAATATATCACACGTTAGGCGTCGTCCTAATTAGCGTAGATCGCACGATGACACGATGCGTTCTCTTCGTGCGATGAGTCCAAACATACAGATTTCATCTGAGTGTCCTATGCGTACGATCATTATTAAGCATTTCATGTGCTCGCACGATTTGTTGCGAGGTTCGAATTAGAACACTCTGACGAAATCTGTATGTTTACGTATAAATCTTCACGTAACGAAAACACCGGCCCGGTGCGTGTCGGACTCACGCACAAAGAGTTCCTTACCATGGATTTATGAAATTAAAGGATTTAAGTTATTTGTATGAAAGATTACACGGTAATAAACGGTTTACGATTTACGAGGTATTAAAAAAAAATACTTACTAGATCTCGTTCAAAACAATTTATTTTTTAGAATTTCATTTTTTTATTTTAGAAGGTAGGGGGGGGGGGGTTGCACCTTTTCCCACTTTGGAAGCGTCTGTCACGCAAACCATTCAGTTTAGAAAAAATATTTTAGAAACCACGATATCATTTTTGAGTATCTATAGAGTATATCTATAAAGTTTTTTGTGTATCTATAGATACACGCATGACTGTGCCTGATAAAAAAAAATTGAGTATCAGTTCCAAGTATGGGGAGCCCCCAATATTTATTATTATTTTTTTTTTTATTTTTGCATCAAAATCTTAATGACGTTTACAGAATACATCTACCTACCAAGTTTCAACAGTATAGCACTTATAGTTTCGGAAAAAAATGGCGATGACAGAGGACGGACAGACGGACAGACAGACATGACGAATCTATAAGGGTTCCGTTTTCTGCCATTTGGCTACGGAACCCTAAAAAAGCGCTATATGTGACTTCTCTGAAAGATATTTTTCATGGTTTTCGAGGGCTCTGAAGCCAATAAGTAAGGTCAAAATCACGATCCAAGATGAGACCCCTTAATGACCGTAATTTTTTTGTGTGCGATTGGGTTCAACAATTTTTTTTTTTACGAGGGAAAACAATGTGAACTTTTTTTTTTAAAATCACATAATACATTATTAATCTAATGGAGTGTATACTGACGAAGAAGAATTTTATCGTAAAGAAGATGATCATGAAGAAAAATTTTATAGAGACCGAGAATAGCATTTTTAGTATTAGCGAAGAATTAGTTTTCAAACCTGGAGTTAAGTGCCTTTAAAAGTTATATTCGACCATATAACCTCGTTCATTACTTAACTAAAATGAAACTTGCAGACAAGAAAAAGATAAAATTTTAATTCTTTTTGGAACCAGAAGTGAGCCAAGAAAACATTACTTCTAAAATACTTAGTCAAATGTTCCCGAGGTAAAACCTTATGAAATATCACCCGCATAATATTTCAGTTTTATTCATATAAAATTTAACTTATGTATTCTCAGAAAGAACGAGCAACCTGTGCATGACAGTACTTTTATTACTTTTAGTTTTCCAGTGGATTCCTTAACTGTAGAGCAAGCATATTCTCTGCATGATCCAGGGCTTTACCCAGAAACGCTTACATGCGTTTGTGACCCGTATTCGTTCAATCACTCGAGTTTTATTTATTTCCGTATGTAAAAACTAAAATGGTTAAAGCGAATTCTTTCTCAATATGAAATTACATGGAATCCTAAAAACTATATCATATTATAGTTTTTTTAACCTAACCGTTTCTCAACCCAAGTTAGAGTCCGTGACCAGTGTTATTGAATGCATTTGGTTTTTTTTTTATTTTTTGGGTGGAAAGTCCTTATGGATGTCGGCCGCCCTGGGGTAGGCAACGCGGTCTGTCAGACTTTTACTGACCAAAAACTACCCCGGTGTTTCCAGCGTTCTCCGCCCTTCGCCGACGCCCCATGATCTCACAGCCGCATGTTTCCGCAGCCTCGGAAACCACCGCCTTCCAAGACTCCTCGCTACCGACCACTGACTCGAGTATGGCCAGCAGCGATAGCTCAATTCCTACTTGAGAGATGAAGGCACGGCGCGGCTCCTCACAAGCGGCACACTCTTCCAGCGTATGCCGCGACGTGTCTTCCTGGCAGGCGACGCAGTGGTGACATCAGGCGTCCGGGAATACAGTTGGCTGAGCTAACTTTATAACCTAATTACTAGAATAAAATATCCATTATCAACTCTCGTGGCCAGACTTACAGATTTCTAATGAACCGTTACGATTGTAAAAGATCTAAGCATCTCAAGATCAAAGATCTAAGAAGCTCTTGGTCGCGGCTTGATGAAATGAAAGCGTTTATTATCCAAGTAGGATCACTGATCACTTTTACACGTCATATTTTTTAAACTAGCTGGAGCCGGCATATCCTAACTGACTACCTCTGAGAAGAAAAGCTGAAAGAAGCTCAGGAATCATCGTCTTATTTCAAGTCCAAGTTAAAAATGAAAATGTTTAAAATAAGATTATGTGTTTGCTTTGTACATAACAAACAATTTACGTGATAAAAAGAAACACTGGTGAAAATAGGTATCATAATTACGCATATCGCTTAACAAATTTTTTATTTTTATTTACATCAGACAACTGTCCATAGTTTTTCATAAAAAACACATACACAAAATATATTTAAATTATTTATGAACTATTAAAAATATACATATAACATTCCAAAATAAAATAAACTTAGACTGAAAAACTCATTAATACATTTGAGAATTATGTTATGACAGAATCATTAAAAATTAAAATGTCAAATTTAAAAATAAAATAAAATGCCCAAATCAAAAATAAAATAAAATAATATGTCAAACTTAAAAATAAAATGTCAAATTCAAACTAGGTAGGTAAATTAATTACAAAAGCTAGACGGAGCCCACCAGTTAAGAGAACACAATATACGCCATTGCTTAGCAGAGCAGCTCAATCCCAAGCTTTATTGTCTTCTAAGTGTGCTACCCAAGACGTTTTAGCAAGAGAAGATGAAAAGGTTTCATCATGTAAAGACGGGTACGCATCCTTCCATTAACTAATCGCAGCAAGTGTAACTTAACTAGATAGATTGACCGCGCGGTAATCCTGCCTTATTGAATGCAATAAAGAATTGAGGAATGATTATTGATGAGCTACCGTAGCCCCTGGCAATTGAAGGAACACGGGTGGGTTTCAGTCAGTAAAAGTCCAAAGTTCTTAAATAAATGAGCAGTCTGACACACTCTCAAGTTATTTGATGATTTTCCATCCAGAAAAGGGATAGCAATAGAGTGATAGTGATAGAATAGGTTGCGAAGTTCCAGTATTTTTGCTAAATTGATCAAACAGTATACCTATATTGACGTACAAATGGGGTATTAGTATAAAAATTCTAAAGTTTTGAAACTTTGTTTTTCTACACAATACTGTCCAGTATTGTGTATACTGCTGGCCATCCCCAAGTCCTTGTTGAAACGCTTTTTCTTAAAACCAGGGCCCTAACTTACCACAAAATTTAATTAACGACTCACGTCAATATCTCGCGTTTCGTTCATTGTGTCATAGAGCATAAGGCCCATCGCCACCCATTAAAAAGTACGTTCATCATTTCAGCCGAAAGACGTCCACTGCTGGACAAAGGCCTCCCTCAAGGATCTCCACGACAACTAGTCTTGTGCCTCCCGCATCCAGGGGTTTCCCGCGACCTTCACCAGGTCGTCGGTCCACCTTGTCGGGGGCCTACGCACGCTGCGTCTTCCAGTGCGTGGTCGCTACTCTAGAAACATGTCGGCCCCATCGGGCATAGGTTCTACCGCTTAAGTGTTGCAATTCTTCGGGCTATGTCGGTTACTCTCGTTCAATTGCGAATCTCCTTATGTCTTATTTGATTACAAGTACAAAAGTACGTCAAGTGACTATAAATACATATACCCATCCCTTGTAATGAAGATGGATCAACATGATTACAAATTTATTACTTTCTGTTTTCATTACATTATTTTTTCCTTCAAGTGGACAACTTAGTTTTATACGAAGTCATTTAATTTTGAATGAGCCTATTTACCTGGCCTTTTCCTGTTACACACTCAACCGATAAGTTGGGATTTTTCGTAGTGTTGTGATCAACTTAGTTTGGTATCAATCATGTATATCGATGAATTTTGTTTGCTTGTCACAGGGTGTGGTTAGAACAAGTGAGATTCACAAGGAAAATACAATATAATGCTCACTAAAATTTAATTTTACCTTTTCTTAGCGGTGTGTGTACGTAAAAATTGAAATAACGTATTGTTTTAATACCTAAGTAGTAAATATGCTAAAATAAATATGAATTTATGTTATATTTTCCAATCGATATATACATATTATATGTATATATATATATATATATATGTATTCTGTTATAATTATTTGTATTTTGTTTGCTGAAACCATATTTTTGAATACGGTTTCAGCTATTTTCATATATTTTTTTTATTTATTTCTGAAGTCGCAAAATGCGTCACTTGTCACTGTATGTTTTCAATAGGCATTTTTTAATTTAATCAAGGATATAGATTTCGAAATTCTAAAAATCAACCTATTTTATACCTACTAGAACCGTTTTACTTTTCGTCTTAAAAACTCTTTTCAATTTAATGTAGGTGTCGATAGAAACGATACATTTAACCCAACGCACATCACTATCCGGCACCTCCCAGAGGAGCCTTTAAATGCCTTACGTAACTTATTTGTCCTGGCTCGCTGCCTTGAGCACTTACTTAACCTGCTGGTGCTTTTAGGGCTGACGAAAAATTATTATCCCCAGTTCAACCCCCAGACGGTCCCGGAAGAAAGATGTGTTCATAATTTATAAAATAACACTCCGGATATGTCAAGGTATACTTCAAATTACATTAGGTAAGCCGACTTGAAAAATATCTTACGAGTTTTGTCACCAGCGATTTATATACAAAAATATAAGGTACAACTCGCGCGAGTTAGCTGTACACCTCGCTCTGTAACGTCATTCGGACGGTACCGTTTGTATAAAATGAGAATTATGTTATAAAAATATAAATTACTTTTTTATGTTAATAAAATGTCGTTTTGATGATAAAGCCTCGTAATACTAAATCATTTTACCAATGACATTTTGCAATTAAATTATTACATATGGACCGAAATAATTATAATATTCTTGCAACCAACAGGCTTCACTAATGCGTCGAAAATGTAAAAAAAACAAAAACAAACTTAGTAAAAAAAAATTTTACAAGCAAAATCTCCACAGAAACAGTAATAACAACAGGGGATTTAAACTGTATTTAGAAAATGGTAACAAAGATGCTATCGCTACTCACGGTGAATGCGGAACGCCCCGCGGGGAAGAGGGAGAGGGGGCGCATTCCAGCGAGGTGCAGAGTTAACTCGCGCGAGTTATATGATCGTAACGAAGAATTAATAATCAATTATGTTACACTTTCACTTTCCAAAACAATTTTTGGGGAGGCAATAATAAGAGCATTCTCCCGCAAAGCTCGTTGATTCAAATATTTATTAAAATTCCTAAGCAAAACTCAGTTGAAAGAAACCACAGAGCAGTGGGAGCTCCGTGGTATGGCTCCAATTTACGAGTTGTAGTTTCAACGCACGCAAACACTTCACCTTGTGTAATTTGCTATGGCTGTTGAGAGTATGTCATGCTCACTCAAATGTCTCGCTGGTGGTGGCGTATGTGTTGGATCATTAGGTTCCCTTCAATATGGTTGAGCTGAATGATGCTGATCCATACGTCATGTTCGTGAATGGACGCCGTCAGAGGGGACTGGTCATCTCTTAGCTGCTACGGCGTATTTTAATTTCTGAATTGTTGTTTTTTCCATAATGGACGCTCTCAGCGTACAATATATTTCTGCATCGTTCTCACACGATTGATTTCAAAATGAATGATGTAATCAAATATTTGTATCAATAGCTTGATAATTTAAAAGAGTGTCCATGGAGTTTCTTGCCCGTTCTTCTCCATAGGTACCTACTCTTTGGAATAGGCGACTAGCTTCACCTTACTGACTGACCGACCTTCTGACAATTCAAAAGTGCCTGTAACTGGTTTATTTGAAATAAATGCTTTGATTTGATTTGATTTATTTCATTACTAAAGATCTCACGGTGATAGGAAACATCGCGAGGAAACCAGCAAGTTTTAAGACTAATACTTCTAGATGTGACATCAACCTGCACTGGGATCACGTTATGCATTGCAGAACATTCGCTCTCACAAAGAGGAGCTCTGTTTCCCAACGCTGGGAAGGTTATACACCTAATATGCTAGGCAAAATTAGATGTGTTAATTTTATTTTTATTACATTAAAAATATATTATATATATTTTGGTATTATATATTTATTTAAGTATACTTAGTTTGGTACTGTTACTGTTTCGGAATATTTAGGTTCTTACACACTATTGTCTACATTTCTGTGTTACTTCTCCTTTCGCAGGTCTGCTGAAAGAAATTTCTTAAGTAATAATCAGAACCTTTCTACTCCGATCTTAATTTTGTCTTATGCTTATGTATTTTATTATGTATACACAAATAATAAAATAAATAAATAATGTTCATTAGCACCAGACATTAAGACTTGCTATATAAAGGGCCATAGGTTTTAGACATAACGATTACAAGTGTAACTGTAACCTGTGTTCACAAGATTAATAAATGAATTTGAATTTGAATTGAATATAAATCAAGCCCCGTAAAAAGACTTTATCAGCGATTTGGACCTCGTTTCTGTGAGAACCAAAGCAAATAATCGGTAGCAAATGTTTTTGTTTAATGCCAGTATTATTTCGTGATTAAAATATTCCATTTTATTTATCTTTCGTCTGTCATTTGTTATTTCCAAACAAGCTGATGATCCTATTTTAGGTTGAGAACGAAATTATGAGAAAAGGTCTCCTCCTCAATTTTGTACACCTTTATTGGAAACAGAACAAATTGGCAGTTGCTATGGTAAATAAGTTGAACAAATACGCTTGTGATCTGAGATTTAATATACATTATTTTGAGATATTCGTTGCGTATTGTCACAGCTCCTGAAAATTTTCCATGGCTAAATTGGCAAACATTCGGAGACATTCAATTATAACCTTACAAGATGAGAAAGCTTACAAGGAAAGATATGGTATAAATTTATTACCAAAAACTATGGACATTTTTTATTAAATAATTATAAACTAGCGCTTGACCGCAATCCCGCCTGATGGTAAGCGATGATGTGATCGTTGATGGTAAAGTGCGCTAGTTTATTAAGAAACTATTCACTCAGAAAAATTGAGCGAATAGGAAGGAAGACGGCAGTTGAGCGAGGTGATGCAATGTTAAACCCAACAACACGACCAACGATGCTGCGCCAAAGGGAGATTGATCTGAAGACCCTCCACGACCAAACTCCCAACACAACAACATTAGGCGCATCGTACCCGGCACACATCGCAACACAACTGTTCAGACCCGTCCTCCGTACGGCTTCACCAGACATCATGCCGGAACACGACAAATCGCTTGGCGGCAAGGCTTTGTCTGGTAGGTGGTGGTCATGGTACAAACAAATGAATAAAAAATCGAAGTGTCTATGTCGACATAACAGTTTTTATATTGTTCCATGATTATCATTATTCATTCTCCTGTCCTTAACTCTATTTATTTGGAGTCGGCGCAATATATATTTTTCTTTCATATTCAGAAAGAAGAAACGTTTATTTGCAGTAAATGTGACGCAAAAAATTACAAAAACTCAAAAAAAAAAGAAATTGTTGAGGGCACATGCGTTACATTAGCATTATGCTGAGACCCCATGCAAAATAGAACTCAGCGCTGTTTTTCTCGATTAGTCACGTCTCAATGATCCTTTCTAACCATATCTGATTCACTGATGCAGTCCATCCAGTGTTTATTTCAAAATCAAAAGTCATTTATTCAAATTACATAAGACAGTCCCCGCAAAACGCCCGCCCTGCGCCACTACCTAGTGGTTTCGCTGGGAAGAAGAAGTGGCAGAATAAACTCCCCAGCAGTACAGCTGTCTGTTAATTAAAAAAAAAAGACCTGACTTTATACAACACTATGTACGGTAATGAACACAACATAAAATGAAATTATTTACCAGCCACGCTAAAATACCAGGAATGGAAAAAATAATAACATATCATTAAAATGGAAATGTAAATGAGTAAAAACTTATTAGCTTAATAAAATCCCCAGATATAAAGAGCGTGACAGCTCACATATTTAAGCATTGTAAAAAAGCAAATTATATGAACTCATATAACGTGTCATGAAACGAGGAGATCCGCAGAAGAACCAAAGTCACCCACATAGCTCTGCGAGTCGCTAATCTTAAGTGGCAGTGGGCAGGGCACATTGCTCGTAGAACCGATTTCCGATGGGGCAGTAAGGTTCTGGAGTGGCGGCCACGTACTGGAAGACGCAGCGTAGGGAGGCCCTCAACAAGGTGGACCGATGACCTAGTGAAGGTCGCGGGAAGCCGATGGATGCGGGCAGCACAAGACCGGTCAGCGTGGAAAGCCTTGGGGGAGGCCTTTGTCCAGCAGTGGACATCCATAGGCTGAAGAAGAAGAAGAAGAAGATATAACGTGTCAGTAAGCTGATTCCGTAGAAAGAACACAAACATTGTCTTGATTTGACCAGAGCGACCAGCTATTCTTATCATTTAAATAGGTGTTTACGGAATAATATACCTCTAATCTTCCATCTTATAGTTCGATGGCTAGGCACGTAACAACTCTCGACAGTGTCCTTTTTAGTGACATTATTTAAGTTACAGTATTACCAAGAAAACAAAATCCTTATTGTTGTCTCCGTATCGCTATTTTTGTCCGATTATGACGGCTGATACTTACACGGAGTCACTTAAGTTACTTTTGTTTTAGAAAATATTGTGACAGATCCATAAAAATGAAAGCCTCATTCAATAACTCGTCCCGTAGCGTCTGACGACCCGTGAGGACTGTCAAGAATCCACGATTGATAGCCGGAATTTATAAGGCATGGAAGAGACTTGGTATGTGGAGATGGCCTTCAAAGACCAATCGTGACAAGTGTAGCTTAAGCTGGTGCAACAACACGTACGGTATTACTATTAGCCATAACATAATAACAAAAACAATCAACCTATAATGTTCCAGTACTGGGATACTGGAGCCTTATAAGAAACCTCAAGGTCACTTAAAGGGAAATGGAGAGGGCTATGCTTGGGGTTTCACTGCGTGATCAAAACAGGAATGAGGAGATCCACAGAAGAACAAGAGTAACCGACATAACCCGAAAAATTGCAACACTAAATTAGCAGTGGGCCGGGCACATTGCCTGTAGGACCGATGCCCGATGAGGCCGACGGGTTCTCGAGTGGCGACCACGCACCGAAAGACGCAGCGTGGGTAGGCCGACAGTGTGAACAGACGATCTGGTTGAGGTCGCGGGAAAACGCGGGATGCAGCAGGCGCAAGACCGGTCGCCGTGGAGATCCTTGGGGGAGGTTTATGTCCAGCAATGGACGTCTTTCGGCTGAAAAGATGTTGATGACAGGGATACAGGCCTCTCAGTGAGATGGAGTGGGCCCTAATCTATCACGTGGGCCCAATGTGGGTTGGTAGATGTAACATATTTTCGAAGTTTTGACTCTAAGATATGCCGGTTTTCTCACGATGATTCCTTCACCGTTTTTAGAGTAGTGGTGATAAACTAATTTATGCAAAGTAAAATGCCTGGTGGAGTTCGAACTTATGACCTATTTATTATTTTTAAAGTTACAGCCGATAACTCTAGGCCACCACTGCTTACTGCATAGCCATAAGCCCCTAATTAAAACCTTAAAGAGCAAAAATAAACATCCTTTTCAATGAAGGATCCTTCACTTTCTCTAAACGGCACATAATTGATACTCGACATCTCGCGAACCAAGGCACGGCCTCAGCAAGTTATAAATATAATACCACTTGAAATTCATCTCACCTACACAAAACAAAAGTTCCCGCTCAATTGTCTGTACACCCTGATTGTTAAAATATTTCAAAAGCCTCACAAAGTTCCAAACTTAAGAGGCGATGACTTTCAAACAAAATATTTTTTCGTAAAAATTTCCGAACGCTAAAAGAAGGTCGGCCATTATCCTTAGTCAGTGACGTCATAGTGCCTAGCAAAATGGTTAGTAATAAAACTAATGAGGTAAGTAAGCAAAGTGTAATGAAAATGTGTAGGCGTTTATTGTCTAAAAGCTATCGTTTAAGTGTACGTTTACATGAGCGCTGTTTAATTGTGACCGCAGTGACGTATTAAATGTCATTTCAACAATAACATATCTTTGTGTTAGTACCCACTTTAATTTCGATGTCGTGTAACATAAATACTCGTATCTATTACAGGGAAAACACTTGTAATTTAAGAACGTTTTGAGTCTGTTTTCAATCAAATTGCCTTGTTTTTATTTCAATACGATAATCTTTGAGACTTACAGACGAATTTGACTAAACATTTTTGCGTTTGTAAACATAATTCTTGAGATAGGTAAACCACACTAGAACGGAGATTCCTTAGGATCTGTGTAGAAAAGAAAAAGGTTCAGAAAAAATCTAAGCGAAGCAATAGTACGGCTAGGCGTAGAATACGATGGAGTAGGACAAGGGATTCTTGGATATTCATGCTATTGACGTAGCGGAACGAAGTTTAAAATATGAACAAGCAATAGTGATGTTTCCTGGATAAAAAAAAATTGATTCTATTTAACTTACTATTTAACTGTTTACTTTTGTTACCTAAATTCATTCATTTATTATTTGTTAATCTGTTTGCATAGAATTCTCTAAAATTTCCAATTTGCGAGAGGGCACTGGCTCCTGTAACACAGGTATATCACCTAGCACGGGAGTCAGGGACTTCACACATATTTGTATCAATTTTTTGTGCAATAAAGATTATTATTATTATTTAGTCCGTCATTCAAATTTTAGAAAAATACTAGCTGACCGGCAAACGTTGTTTTGCCATATAAATAATAGATTAAATTACTAAAATGGCTATTAAAAAATAAGGGTTGATCGTAGAAGGATGAAAATTGGGGATTGTATGTATTTTTGTATGTTGTATCATAAAAAAATAGAAATTAAAAATTTTGTCTAAAAAATAAAAAAAAAATTTAGGGGTGGACTACCCCTAACATTTAGGGGGATGAAAAATAGATGTTGGCCGATTCTCATAGATACCGGTTAAGCACAAAAAATTTCATCAAAATCGGTCGAGCCGTTTCGGAGGAGTTTAAAGCCGAACACCGTGACACGAGAATTTTATATATTAGATTGAATACGTATATTTTGTTTTATCAAATCAATAAAAATTGACAAATATAAAAGGCATCAAAAATCAGGAGTGGTGGTTGATGACGTCACTCCTCGCTAAAAAGTGTAGCGTGCAGTGACGTCACACGAGTTTTCAGCGCACTGTATCGTCTTCATTTTTTGTTTATATGAAAAAAGAAAAAATACGTATCTAGTATTTTTTGGAAATCTAACTGGTGAACTTATTAGTTTTTTTTAGTCAACTATCCTATTGCGTATTACACCTGTTAGAAACAATACCTGTAGTGGTATTGTTTCTAACAGGTGTATTACGCAATTATTCCCAACTGCAATACAGCAAATTATAAAAGAATTACTTCGTTAAAAATTAACTTAAATAATGCTTTTAGCTAATAAATTTAAAAGCCGCAATCCATCTGCTTAACGACTCCCACCGGATCATATAACCTGACTTCTAGCGAGTTTTTATTACATAATTATAACTAAAAATAACGCCAACGTAATTAGGAGAACTTTTGAACATCAAGTAGTTTCATAACTGCTGCCTAAATGAGTAGGCGAATCCAGCCAGTTGCCAGCCAGATCCATAATATAAATTACATGAATAATATTCCGAACTTTTGCAACTATAGGGGCAGATTTCCCTTGAGAACGCCAATATATGGTCACAGATGTAAAGTAGTTTTATGCCAATGCTCTAGTATTGAATCTGTTTTTTTAGGGAAGTGTGTTAATGTGGTTTCGGGACACGGAGTGGAAAGAAAACATTACTTGTTTTGGTAAATGCTTTAGATAGTATATGTTTTACTCACGTTTTGTGTAGCTAACTGAAATGCTATTGTGTTGATCCTTTTTGTGTGACAGTGACTAATATACACTTCTATATATCAATAGGTAATGGTGTCCGCAAATCCAGGGCAATGCCCGCATGTTCCTGACCGTGTCACGTTAGGTACCTAGGTTATCGAAGTGTGTGCCTTGTATGTAGTGAGCGCCGGGCAGTTTAGCGGCACATACGCCTCAGTTTTGTTATTCTCATTTCATTCAAAAGGTAGTTTGGTATAGCGAAATTTCCATATCAAAAATCTCTGGAATAAAATCACTTCATTTTTATTGTAAGTTTTGACGTTCCAAAGTGGCCCATATAATTCAATATACAATAAATTCATTGATTTTGATATGTTGACAAATACATATAAGTTATAACGATGTCACATTAAGCATTTTATTTATAAAAGTTTGATGAATTACAGCCCAGGGGACATTATAGGCTACAGATAGACAGTCACTCCATCTAAAATGACGACCTTGAAGACCCCAACATTTAAAAATGCCTTCTTTTCTCAGTGGCAGGCCATAATATCGGCTGTCGGTAGAAGTTACCACACACCAGACAGTCTTGCCGTTACGCGATTCATCATGTTCCGGTATGATATCTAGTGAAGCCGTACGGGGAACGAATCTGAGCAATAGTGTTGCTATGTTTGCCGGGTACGGTGCACCAAATGTTGTTGTGTCGGGAGTTTGGTCGTGGAGGGTCTTCAGATCAATTTCTCTCTGGCGCAGTATCGTTGGTTGTGTTGTTGGGTTTACATTGCATCACCTCGCTCAGTTATTAAAAAAAAGCATTCTTATTTCCTCTTTTATTAAATTTTGCGTCACAGATACAAATAATACATACACGAGCACCAGAATTGGTACAATACAGGCAGCACAAATATGCTCGCATCGAGAGGGGGTTAATCTCGCGACCCGTAGCGCGGAATGCAATTGCTCACCCACTTTAACAATCATGAAAGTAATTAAGAGAGGTGTATTTTTACTTTAAAAAATGAAACATGCGTAATAACCCCGTACAAGTACAACAAGTCAAGCATGAACGTTCTGGAAGCCTGTCCATTCATTCTACCCACAATTTCTAGTTGAAATATTAAATATCTCTTAAAACATACGGCATTACCTTCAGATTAGTGAAGAAAAAGAAAAACAATTTGAAACAAAGAAACATAATGACATCAGTGGTACTTATGATTAACTCCTACGTACAAAGTCTCATATATTAGTAGTACTGAAACATACTCATATCTCTAGACATCTATTCACGACAGATATATTATTTGTCTTTATTGAACCATATTCTCAGTTTCATGGTTTGTTGAGAAACTCGTTCCTAGCATATGGTACATACGCAGGACAGACAATAAAAAGTACCATTATCCGATTTTGATGTCAGTTTCATGTTTAATATAGCCAGTAACTATATTCATAACTCTATGGCAATTTCAGTATCCATAGCGAATGTTATTTTGATATAAAATATAAGTAACTTTAACATTCAAATTTAATTTTCGCATACTGATTTCGATTTATATATAAAAGAGATATGAGAATATCAACAATAAAACTGCATTGTATTTATTTTATTACATTTTTGATTTTTTAAAATGGCAGCCCAAACCGCTTAGCATTTTGGTAGTCTATGAAGGTCTATGTTAGGCTAAATGCATATAAGAAGACATCACAGGAATAAAAGACGTTTATAAACAATTTATGGAAAGCTAACCCACCTAAAACCTACCCACATGAAGTTTCTCTGACAACCAGACCAAACCATTTTGCCAAGAGGTATCGCTTCCTCCATTAAACAAACATGTTTATTGTGAAGTTTCAATAGGCAGTCGCTCCATTCAAAAAACTGGTCGTCAACGGCAACTGGTCAGCAATGTCAGCTCAAACATAGAAAACACCAGTACAACAAAAGGGGTTAGGTAGTCCTCGTAAAGAAACGTTGGCCTAATATCGCCGTCAGAATTGGCACAGGTTCATTCATAAAAACCGTATCAAAGAAAGGAAGCCAAAACATTATTCTTTTTGAAAGAACTGGACACAATAATGTAATCCAGATATGGAATAAAACTAACATTGAAGTATTGACGTCGTTTCTCTTTGTTTGGCATGTAGTATATACGTGTGTGCGAGAGATAATATATACGGAAATGTACAAATGTATATGGCTGTTTGAAGCTCGGTTCCTATATTTTAAACCTGTGTAATCCTCTCATTGATAGATTCTGCAATTCTAGAACTAAATGCTGAATGTTTTTATAAGGAAAATTGATTTAAAAATGCTTGCAAAAATTCATAGTCGCTATGGCATTTGAAGTCTTTAGAGTGAATTACATATTACTGTCTAAAAAATGAGACACTATGTCTAATAAACAAGTCAGAATGAGATATAGATTGTCAACTTCACGATCATGTTGAAGGCAATTAAACTTTTGGTGTTGGTCGTGCTTTAAATGTTTAATTAATAGGCGACTTTTTAATACGGATCTCACGAAATGCTTTCAAAACATACAACAATAAACTAGTCTTATATTAAATCGTACAGTAAGTTCTAGAAATCCAATGTGTAAAGAAATATGGCACAGTGTACTCGGTCCTACGTGTGTGTTCAGTGGTTTCACATACATATGTACATCTAACTCACTCCTAACTTACGAAAACTTTGTAGCAGCACAAACTATTTGGAGCGAATCTGTGATGTGAATCTGACTAGTGCTCGAACAAGAACAACTGGGGTATGATCATGTTTGATGGTTGGGAGCTAGTAACAAACTATTGACTGTTTGTCGGAACTTTGACAGCTTTGTGTGTAGGAAAAAGTATCCCAGTTTTATGTTATTTGTTTGAAGTAGTATTTATAAATGTATGTCCGCGTTGGCAAAAAACGTATTGTTGACCATTGATTGGGTAAATTATAGATTTCTTTTGGGGTTTACGCAACATGTATTTCATATTTCTCTAATAATGTAGGTCCGTCAGTGGTCCCAGATTTAGGGCATACCATTTTTGACACAGCCCATCCATCTTTGATCTTTCCCTGCTTTTCATCTATTCTTTCCAATTCCCCGTTTCATTTCTGTATGTGCTAATTCTGTCCATCATAGATCTCATCCATCGCCTTCCATCAGACGATCAAGATCAGTCAGTAGGCTCATTCAGAAATAAAGAAACATGTGTGCAATTCACACGTTATTCTTCAGCGTATAGAGGGCCACTGCTCGGCAAAAGCCTCTCCCTAGGCTTTCCACAATGCTAAGTTTTGTGCTGCCCGCAGAAGAACCACAGTCACCGACATAGCTCTTCGAGTCGCTAAAATTAAATGACAGTGGGCGGAGCACATTGCTTGTAGAAAGGAAACTTCCAAAATTTTTGATTTCAAGATAATGTATTGAATATACAATTTTAATGTCGCGTTTTCGTTTTACTAACTTCAAAATCGCAAAGATGTAAATGAAGTTTTCGCTTCAAAAAAACAGCGGTAATTTTTTGTATGAAATTGTTAAAAACATAAGACGTTTTATTATACACTAGCGGCCGCCAGCGACTTCGTTCGCGTGGAGTTAGTTATGCTCCGCTCCTATTCATCGCAGCGTCATGTATAGGAGTGGAGCATATAAAATATAGCCCAAAGCCTTTCTGGATTAATGGGCTATTCAACGCAAAAAGAGTTTTTCAAATCGGACCAGCAGTTCCTGAGATTAGCGCGTTCAAAAACACAAACAAACAAAAAACCAACAAACTCTTCAGCTTTATTATATTAGTATAGATTTTTAACATTTAACGCATATTCAGCACCTTCTCTAGGTTAAGTCTAAACGCGGCCTTAGAGAAGCATCATTATTCACTGGACTGGTGAAATTTTGGTCACATTCAGGGCACGTCAAGTTCTTTAGGCTAAGTCCTTTTGTCAAGGTTAAATCTGTTGTAAGTCACGTTACATGAGGATAGATTATATAGCGTTCATATTTCTAATACAAGGAATATTTTTAGTGAATATTCATGAAAATTCATTACTTATGTTATCTAAGACCTGCTTACAAGCTTTGCAGATCATTGGAATTGAATTTTAATGTTCAGATTAAGATAGAAATCGCGCTTGCGTTGTCCCATTGAATGATAAAACAGACATCAAGTGATTCACTCGAGTGAATGTTTTACTAGACTGATTATTCAATGGTTGATTTTTGTGTATTTAAAAGTTTATACAAAACTGAATACGAATACACTTGTGTTCATGTGATCGTTTCATTCAATGTTGTGAGATCAAGAGACGTTGTTGGATCGGTTTCCTATTTAATTTTCTTTTTTTCAAAGAATCGTTTTGTGTTCAGATGTTTTACTTCGAGTGAAAAATGTCAAATAATAAAAAAAAAATACCAAAGCTCGGCCAAGTACGAATTGCGCATTTATAGGGTTCCGTACTATTATGTAAACAAAAACATATGTTTTATTCTGGCTTTTGTATTTGTTGTCATGGCGGCAATAAAAATATTTTGGCTCCGATTTCCTTGTTCACAAACTAAACTAAATTTAATTTCAGTCCATCTTTTTCTTTAAGGAAAGGATAGAAGATAATATGTTAGTTCAGACTTGTCCAATTAGTCCACGCCTGATGTAAATTGATAGTTTTTTGGTCGCCATGTTTATAATCACGGCGAATTTGTCTATGGAATACCCTAATTTGACAGGATTAAACTAAAATATTATATTCTATCCTTTTCTTAATGAAGTAGAGAGAAAAAAAATGCCCTTAACTTAAAATTAATTTAGTTTGGGAATAAGAGAATCTGCGCAATTATCTGTGAAATTTTCAACTGTCTAGTTATCATGGTGCCTGAGTGATGATAACAACATCGATGGATCTTTCACCACAGACAGACAGACAGATAGTAGAGTCTTAGTAACATGGATCCGCTTTTAAACTTTGAGCACAGAACCTTAAAAAGTGAAGCTTAAGCTTCAAGCTAACCTTTGCGGATTGCCGAAGGCCGAAGGGTTCTCGAGTGGCGACCACGCACCGGAAGACGCAGCGCGGGTAGGCCTCCGACAAAGTAGACCGACGACCTGGTGAAGGTCGCGGGAAACCGCTGCATACGGGAGGTGCAGGACCGGTCATCGTGGAGATCCTTGGGGGAAGCTTATGTCCAGCAGTGGACGTCTTTCGGCTGACATGATGATGATGAATTTTCTCAACGACCTTCTCTACAGAATACCTCACGTTGTTAAGGACCACAATTTCAAAAGAATTGTTATTTAACACACTTTGTGCTACTGTACTACTCTCGAGAATCTAGACCCAAAGTAAGAAACAGCAATTTCGATCTAACAATAACAATTGGAACTTTGTTATTAACAATATAAAGGCATCATTATTTTGACGAAACAAGTTCACATGAACTCTGCGTAGGCGATTCATTGTGATACTAGAATTAGACATCTTATAAAAGCTTTTCGTACGAAAACGCAAGAAACTCTCTCAATATTCTACTTTTACCCATAATAACTCAAGTTTTGGAAATATGTGTAGGTACAATTCGTAGAAATCTGCCAGGGTACCAGGTTTCAATTTTGTACTCAATTGGGTAACTTGTACTCATTTGTGTAGAGGCACTGTCTACACGTCTGAAACTGAACTGAACTTTTTTGGTTATATTACATTTTTTATGCGTTGTAAATAAAATAATAATATTAATTAAATGTATTGTAGGTTTCGACTAAAAAGTATGTTACTAGTGCGAACAGTGTCAAAAATCGATTAACACAGCTGCTTTTACGCATTATCTAAAGTACCGGGCGACCGAGCTTTGCTCGGCATCTTTTTTTTTTGGTACATCGCGCGTACATCTCTATATTTTCAAAACAAAAACATCATAACGAGCGTATTTTTTAATAAGAATATGTTTTGACTAATGTTTTTCGATCATACCGACATAATAATAAAAAATATTATTAACTGTTAATTAAATATATAAAATTACGAGTACAATATTTAGTTTAACATTTTATTAGAAATAAGTACTTATAGTTTAACAATCAGTTACATCAGTTATATATTATCATCAATACATAGTTTAAGGTCTTGACCTAATACTTCCTTCCATACTATATTGCGGGTATACTGAGCGTTTTCATTAATAATAATCATTTCAAGTTCTGACGCACGCTGCCGCATATCTTGCAGACGTCGCTCCCGTTGCTCATCATTTTCGGCGGCCACACATTGTGCTGCACGCTCTCGTGAAACATCTAAATCATAAGACCATTCTGTTCTTAAAATGTTAGTCAAGTTTTGCAGGCATCTTACTTTAGCAGCACGTATAGGATGAGCGGCAACCTGATGATTTTCATCAAGTTCTTCTTCAAATGGGTCCTTACTGTGCGAAGTCTGACAAACACGTGTGGGACGAGCGAAACTCAGATTGTTTTCATGGAGGTTTTCTTCTGCTTCTTGAGATGAGTCACGGCTTCGTGGAGTTAAATTGTTCGTAAGCATTTTTTTAAATGTTCTTTTTGGCATTTTCGTGTGTCTTAAAATATCATGTGTCTTGATATTTTAAGAGCAATTTTCTGGGTCTAACCTCAAACCAAACATTGGCTTCGTGTACCATGAATGTAAACGTCATCTATATCAAATCAAAGTACTATATTAATTATCAGTTTAATTTTATTTTATTTTATTGTGGAATGTTATACAGTATGTTAAGAAAACCCTGTCCGACCCATAAGGATAATAAAGGTTAGGTAAACACATGACCAAATATAATATAAAATTTTACGTAATCATCATAGTACCAATACAAATGAATTTTGAAATAATCTTTTTTTCCCGCGAATTAATTCCAACTTCCCCGAAATTTGGTAATTTTTAAAAAGTGACAACACCGGTATTATTATGAGCGAATAGCGATGCGACCACGTGCCGCGTACCCTGCCGCCCGCCGCCTCCGCCGTCGCGCGTGGAAGGGTGGATAGCGCAGATTTATTAAGTTACCTCTTTTTGCGAAATAATATTTATTCTTTTAGGTGGATTTTTTTTTTTAAACTTAGCCCGGTTTTGTATGCATTAGTAGAATCAGTTATCGATACCTAACAACACCTTCACGGGTCGGACAGGGTTTTCTTAACATACTGTATGTATATTTATAATAGTTCATAAATAATTTAAATGTATTTTGTGTACTTATGTGTTTTTATGAAGACTATGAACAATTGTCTGATGTAAATAAATCAATAATAATAATTATAACAAAAAAAAAAGATGCCGAGCAAAGCTCGGTCGCCCAGGCATCATTATTATTAAATCATATTATATGGAGGAATTTTATTTTGCCTACTTTGAGGAGGTGCAAGGTATCATAAGGTTAGCAATAATAATAATATTTCAGTTCGTGTTGTGGCAAGTCTGAAATGTTGACACTGTTGAGAAATTCTGTTGTAAATTCGACTGCTCCTTCAGGCTGATCTTTAAAATGAATGAGCTTCATTGTTTCGACTTCTCCTACACTTTAGTGATACTCTGGTACTTTGCACCTCCTACAAAGTAGGGAAAATAAAAGTCCTTCCAGGTATTATATATTTACAACAAAAAATATTGTTGTTTATATACAACATCATTTCTTTCACAATTTTATTTTTTCTTTCAAATTCGACTTCTACACTTTTGTGCGACCCTGGTACCTTGCATCTCCACAAATTAGGCAAAACAAAATTTCTTCCATTGATTTAATAAACGAAAAAGAAAATTCGTTGACGCCGTTTCCAATTATCTCCGTGGCGCAGCGATCAACACGCCTGCCTGCGACATGGAGGTCCCGGGTTGGATCCCCGGCTAGGTCATGATGGAAAACGATCTTTTCCTGATTGGCCTGGGTCTTGGATGTTTATCTATAATATGCAGGTATCTATTATAAATATAGTATCGTTGAGTTAGTATCCTATAACACAAGTCTCGAACTTACTTTGGGGCTAGCTCAATCCGTGTGATTTGTCCGTAGAAAAAAAAAAAAAAATTATATAAAATGTAATAAAAAGCTTTAGACAAAGCCATCATTATTTTTTTTAAAACTCCAAAAAAAAAATAGGAAAAAATACTATATCGTCAGGGATTTGAACCCGAAGTCTACGAGCTCCGAATCAGAGGCCGTAGCCCCTCAGCCATTCGTATCATTAAGGACAGCGGCGAAATTTTGCTTCTTATGAGAAGTTTAGAAGTTCAGTGCCTCAAAACATTGAAAAAAGACATTTTCTGAAAATTAAACCTAGCTAGATCGACTTATCGTCCCCGAAGCCCCCTGCACACAAAATTTCATGAAAATCGTAGGAGCCGTTTCCGAGATTCCAATTATATATATATATATATACAAGAATTGCTCGTTTAAAGGTATAAGATTGGTACAAAATTATTCGATTCGATTCATCCCGAATTATATAAAAATAGCTTATATGCAATTCATAGGTGGTAGAAGTAAAATAGTCAAAAATTATGGTTTTAAGATAAAATAAGTCGAATGTAAGGAGAACTGTTTAATGCTTCCCATCTCCTGCGATAATCATATAAATTTACACGTCTTTCCCCTTACTAAATTTGACGGAGTAAATAACCCTTCCTGGCAGTCGGGTAAAAAACATATCACCCCGATGATGGTAAACAAGTACTTACAAATTACTTTATAAAAAACTATCCTTATAAGCATTCGTTTGGTTTTCTCTTTTCATCGACTTGCAAATCGCAACGCAAAAAAATCAGTTCGATAAGTACATTTATTTGTAGTGCTTATCTGAATGATACTCGAACTTACTAGGAAAATATGACACAAAAAGAAAGAAGCTTATAACAATTTTAATGAAGGTGATTTCTATCTTTCACGTCTACAATGCGTACTCAACTTAGATAATAATTTCTGAGTGACCCGACTCTGATGCTCTGGTTTGTAATGCCAACAATGTTACAATGAGTGCTTCAGGCATTGTGTCTAGTTCAACAAATTTAGCTTACAGCACGAACGAACTTCTACGTTGGTAGAATATTACATTGTGAATGTGATTATGAATGCGGACTGAGTTCTACCTATTTAGTAGTGCAGAAACGTTTTGCAAATTAATTATGATTTCTATTTTGCCTTTAAAAGACCAAGAAAGTAGATTAATCCTATCTGTAATAAAAATTAAATGTAACTCTATGGTCCTGGCAACGATGATATAATAAGAGTTGGTGGACGTAGTCACTTCAGGTGGCTTGCTACCTAAAAACCAACTAGTAGTTTGTGCTTTGAAGTTTATAACATTCCACCACCTTGTGCATGAAGCAGAAGGTGGTGGAATATTATAAACTTCTTGGTTATGAAAACCACTTCTAGAAGATTTCACATAAATGATTGATGGCAAAAGGCGTTTTTGAGCGACTGTCCTATGTAATATTGACGTTCAAAGTGCTGATTCTCAGCCTAATTTAAGTAAATGACTTTTGATTTAAATCATATATTGTATATTTTTCTTTATTAAATATAAGCTTGGGACTGAGCTGCTCGCTGTGTTAAGCATTGTTATTAAGCAATATGCGTAATTATAACGTAAATTATTGTAAATATTTTCATTGTTAATGTCTGGACTTGAAAAAAGACGATGATCCCTGAGTTTGTTTCGACTATTTCTTCTCAGAGGTAGTCAGTTACGAAATGCCGGCTTCATCTAGTTTAAAAAAAAAAACATGACGTGTAAAAGTGATCAGTGATCCTACTTACTTAATAAACGATTTCATTTCATTTATAATAAATAAAAATATACAACATGTTTAAATAAATTTGTATGAGCCTCCATGGTGAAATTTCGAAATAAAAATAAATTTAAAATTTTATCTATAAGACCTTAATGTTTTAAAGCAAATTAATATATTTACAAATTACCTGGTATAAATGTGAAAATATCAGTATAGGTCATAAAAAAGTTTTCATGTTACAAATTATAAAAAGATTTATAGCAAAAAAATAGTCGTGACTTTTGTCGAACCTAGATACCTATCTTGGACAAAATTCTCGGCAATTTGTCGAACCAAGATGCGTATCTTGAACAGGTGTGGAGAGCCTCACAAAAGGTTTTTCAAAGTAATGAGACCCTGAATGATATGATTCTTATACACGATATGGTATAACATAAGGAAAATTACGTTAATGATGTACATGGATTTGGACTAACCCACACATGGAACCCCGAAGCTATATTACAGGTTCTCATGCTCAAATATTAGCATCGAATTCAATCAATACTCTATTATACATATATATATATATATATATATATATATAGATATCCCTTTGGGCACTTTGTGGCTCAGACGTGCCGTATAGGTAGTAATTTGTTGATCCATTTTCACTTGTTGATCCGGGGGCCTTTTGTTGATCCGATGCCATTTGTCCATAAATATGTGGCTCCGTTCGGAGCCACATGTGTCACGTTCAATAATAATAAGTAATAACAATAATTAAGGGCTGTTTTATACAAATCCACCTTTTTGGCGTCTGGGCAGTTGTTGATCCAATTCAAATGGGCCAATCAAGGCGCAGCATTTGCCAAGGGCGCGAAGCGATTGGTTAAGCAGCCGTTTTGTTTTTTATGTATGTTCACTTTATTAATCTTAGATATTAATCTCAGACACCTGGACTGATTTGCTAAATTCTTTTTTTGTTTGAAAAGGTAAACTTTCTAAATGGTCCCTTAGTAAAGATCTGATGATGAAAGACTAGAGAAATCAAAAATCGTAGGGGCGACTAGTGCATTTCTAAGTATCTTCATTAAGTATTTCAAAGAACTATAATTTGATAAAGGTCTGATGTAGCTGATGATGGAGCCGGAAGACAGTCGAAGGAAGTCCTCAACGATTGATAGCAGTTACCTTGAGTTTGTGCTTGATTAATTTGTATTAATTAGTACTTTACAACTCATCTTGAGTTGTGACTGTCATTAAGGCTCTGATGATGAAAACAAAGGCCAGTTCCAGAAACTCCTCAAGGTTTACAGTAGCTACTTTTTTTTTGGACTTAATTCCAATACCCATATAGCACATACAATCCGAGATTCCAGTGTCCTGTCCCCTCCCACTCTCCCCTCATGTTGTGACCCCAGGTGGACAGGATCCTCCCAACACTCCCCCTCACCTACCCCTGCCCCTCCACCTAGACTCAACCTAGCCTCCCACCCCTCTCCTCTACACTCACTTACCCCCCCCCCCACTTGCTCCTCAGGTCACCTCACCCCCCCGCGGCCTATCTTGGGATCCGGAGGTCCTAGACTAGCCGAGTTTGGGCTCTTCGGAATCGGGAGGAAGAGCCCAACATTCTGGCCCCGGGGGATTCCGCATCCCGTACTATATTTACCCACCTCGAAGTCCTTCCCCATATCCCTACCTAAAATCCCGGATATCTCGGAAACGGCTGGGAATTTCAAAATTCTGACAAAATCCCCCCCCTTACTAGCCCCCCCCCCCCCGCAGCCGGAACCTTCGCCATTTTGACCCCATAGTACCTGACCCCTCAATACCCATATAGCACATATATTCCGAGATTCCAGTGTCCTGTCCCCTCCCACTCTCCCCTCATGTTGTGACCCCAGGTGGACAGGATCCTCCCAACACTTAGGCAACCCCCCCTCACCTACCTCTCCCCCCTCCCCCTAGACTCAACCTAGCCTCCCCACCCCTCTCCTCTACACTCCCTTACCCCCCCTCCCCACTTGCTCTCCAGGCCACCTCAACCCCCCGCGGCCTATCTCGGGATCCGGAGTTCCTAGACTAGCCGAGTTTGGGCTCTTCGGAATCGGGAGGAAGAGCCCAACATTCTGATCCCGGGGGATTCCGTATCCCGCATCCCGCATTTCGCATTTTACACTGACTCACCTGGTGCTGGCGCGTGCAATTGTTGGGACATACAGGCTGTATCTTTAGGATAGTTTAGTTTTAAATTTGGTGTTGTATTTAGTCGTGGACCGTCCCCCTATTGGGGACACTAAGTTTTAATCTTTATTAATGTTATTATATTGAAGTAAAACTTCTTCGCCATCTTTTTCTAAGAAATTTCACTTCTTACGTGTGTACACTAGTACACGCACACATTTTTTTTTTGTTTCTAAAAACGAATATACTAATACCAAAGACATACCCGACTTCGGAAATTAGTTATTTTTTACGTTGTAGTGTTTTCTGGAAGACGGTTGTTTTTTTTTACACTTTTGTGTTATGAAAAGTGCTGTGCAGGTCAGAATGAACGCTGATACTAATATAGTTGGGAAAAGGCCTGTAAACAAATGACGTAATTTTGAATAATGTTATTATTACCCGTAATTTTGGTTTAAAAACGAAACTACTGAACCGATTTCTATAAAATTCCTACGAGGTCAAAATGAATGTATGAACAATGCTAGACATGACGCGATTACTCAACTTAAATTCAGTTTCTTGATTATAATTGATTGTTGCTTTAGCATGACATGCAGGTACTGGTTCTTCAGTGATAAACTTCAATGCTGTAAGTTTTTTAGGAGTTTCCTCGACTCCTGTTGGTCTTCATCACCAGATTTACGGACGCGACCGACAGACCTTCATTTTAACCCACATAGGTGCAAAGTTCTAATCAATACAAATAAATCAAGCACAAACGCAAGGTGGCTGCAGGCGATCGTTGAGGAGTTCCCTCGTCTGTCTATGTTCTTCATCATCAAATCTACTGCAGATTTTCATAGTAATCCATATGGGTGAAAATCGCTCATCAATATACATTAATTAAATTCAAACACAAGGGAACTACTGTAATCCGTTGAGGAGTTCCCTGAAGTGGAATTTGTATTTATCATCAGAGCCCTAATGACAATTAAAACCGATCTAAGTGTAAAGTTCTTATTAATACAAATTAATCAAGCTCAAATACAAGGTAGCTGCTATGAATTCCCGAGGAGTTCCCTCAACTGTCTCCCGGCTTCATATCTACTCCAACATCAGATCTACTCCAGATCATTAGTAAATTGTAGTGCTTTAAAATACTTCATGAAAATATTTAAAAAAATGTATCTAGAAATGTACAAGTTGCCTCTAAAAATTTTGAAAGTTTCCTTGCTTTCTCTAGTCTTTCATCATCAGAGCCTGGTGACTATGGGACCACCCTTTTAAATAAAAAAGAATTTTGCAAACGGATCCAGGCTTCTTACAGTAATCGGTGAACATACATAAAAAAAAGGTTGCGACTAATTGAGAACCTCCTACTTTTTTTGAAGTCGGTTAAAAACTTAAATTGCCAAAAGAAAATAATTTTTCTGTTGACAATTTAAACTTTATAGGATTTTGACATTGATTACTAACTTTTTCCAATATAAGTTCATTCCCGGTATTAGAAAAAATGCCTGGGGTCGAATCCTCTCGTCTCAATGCCCGCGCTGCTGCGATGATAATAGTATCATACTAAGCAATATACGGCCAAATCACGCAGGCTCTTAACTTACTACTTTTCTCAAACAATCCGAGGAAATAAAAATTTTTTTTTTTTTTTTAAGTTCAATGACGAATAATGAACAATAATTATTTTTCCCACGCTATGGCGCTATTATGATGTTCCTTTGTTTTTTTTTTTCAATACAGCGTCCACTATTTATCATTTCAATATTGTGTCTCTTTGCAAGACAGTCTGAAATTTAAATAAAACCTTTTATTAGTTACCTCCTTGGTGTTCCATGATTCGAATTTAGTTTTTTTTTTTGAAAGAAATTCAAACTAGGACGCTGGAACGAAACGCAAACTACCTAATTCGAAATTACGGCCGCTTAAATTTACATTCCATGTGTCCAATGCGTTCCTGTACCTTTTATTTATTTATTTTATTTTTTATTAAAATTATAAACTAGCGCTTGACCGCAATCCCGCCTGATGGTAAGCAGTGACGTCGTTGATGGTAAAGCGCACTAGTTTATTAAGAGCTTATTCACTCAAGCCTTGAAGACACTAAAATTGTAGTCCGACGGAAACACCGCCGCTGGCAAACTGTTCCAGTCCCTCGATGTACGCGGTATAAAGGAGGAAGCGAAACGCTTCGTCCGTATCGTAAAAATGAAAAATGGTGTTCGCTAAAATATAACGCGACTAAGTGAAATAATTTTTATAATACACATAGGAATGTAACTATGAGTAGATTGAGAAAACATCTACCAGAATGTCAAACGCACTTCGGCGGATATATGTACTCGTACTTAGATCTTTATTACCTTTATTACTAAGTAGTAAATATGATTTTATGTCCACTAACGTGCGGTTGAGTTTATCTTTCTTAATTTACAAAAATATTATTAATGAGGTACACATGTTTAATTTACACACTACGCTGCGATATCTCAATGTTCTTTATGAATTATTTACTGAATGCACTTTTTACGACCTAAATCAGGCACTTTTATTTAGTAAACAACACTATGCATAATTTAAAACTCCAATGAAAAATTAACGTGACACTCGGCTTAACTTTCCCGCCAAAACTCCAGACACGGGTTATGACATCAAGATAACATTGTTTTATTTTGAGTACTAGGCTTTTTAGTAAATTATATTTCTTTGCCTTTTTTTTCTTTTTCTTCATTATGTGTTTATTATTGTTTTAGTGTATTATTATTATAATGTGCGTTCCGTTTGGGCGGAATAAAGAATTTTTCTTTCTAGATCAGGAATCATTCAGGATCGGTTTTTTTAGGAATTAATCAGATGATTAATTCCTAAAAAAAACAGCTACGGAAACTTCAACCCTTAAAAATTAACATTAAAATTTAATAATAATATGTATTCGCATACAAATACCAAAGGAGTCTATACAAGCAGTGTCAACTGCATTGAATGTTACAGAGGCCATCCACACAATATTTTCGGCACAAAACATACAGCGGCGATATCATGTTTAGACCCATTAGATTGGTTTCGATGAATAGAGTTTAAAAACTTAAAATTATTGGTAAATTAGAAATAAAGTATAAAAACCCTAGACATAAAATTCAACCTCTTTAAATATTAATAACAATTCATACTAAAAATAATTACCTATTCAGGTCAAAATAAGTATTACGAAGTATGAGTAGCTAAATGGATCAACAAAGTATATGATTTTTGGAATATATTTCGAGCCAAAAAGTCGTCGAGCATTTAAAAAAAATTGACGTTATGGATTCACTAATGCATGAAATGTTAACAAATATATATAGATCTTACAATGTATGGAGCATTGCGAATATAAAATTTCTAGATTAGGTTTAATAAATTCATAATTGATCAACCGTTAAGGTATAGGTATCGGATCAAAAGAAGTATTACTGGGAGTGCGAGTATATAAATTGATCAACACAAGTTATTGATTTTTGAAATATATTCAGAGCTAAAAAGTCCTGGTGGGTTCAAAAAATATAGCCGTTAGGATTCACTAATGCATGAAATTGCTGAAAATTTTTTGTCGAGTATATGTCCTAATTGACGAATATATTTGGCCACATCCCTAAATAGAATACGACGTTGCCACTCCCCCCAAGAAATATGCAACTGGACTAAAGTTATTCCGTGCTAAAGGTGGAGTCTATAATGAACGGCATCGAGGCTGGATCAACTAAGTGCCCAAAGAGGTGTTTATATATATATATATATATAGTACCGGGCGACCGAGCTTTGCTCGGCATCTTTTTTTTTTGGTACATCGCGCGTACATCTCTATATTTTCAAAACAAAAACATCATAACGAGCGTATTTTTTAATAAGAATATGTTTTGACTAATGTTTTTCGATCATACCGACATAATAATAAAAAATATTATTAACTGTTAATTAAATATATAAAATTACGAGTACAATATTTAGTTTAACATTTTATTAGAAATAAGTACTTATAGTTTAACAATCAGTTACATCAGTTATATATTATCATCAATACATAGTTTAAGGTCTTGACCTAATACTTCCTTCCATACTATATTGCGGGTATACTGAGCGTTTTCATTAATAATAATCATTTCAAGTTCTGACGCACGCTGCCGCATATCTTGCAGACGTCGCTCCCGTTGCTCATCATTTTCGGCGGCCACACATTGTGCTGCACGCTCTCGTGAAACATCTAAATCATAAGACCATTCTGTTCTTAAAATGTTAGTCAAGTTTTGCAGGCATCTTACTTTAGCAGCACGTATAGGATGAGCGGCAACCTGATGATTTTCATCAAGTTCTTCTTCAAATGGGTCCTTACTGTGCGAAGTCTGACAAACACGTGTGGGACGAGCGAAACTCAGATTGTTTTCATGGAGGTTTTCTTCTGCTTCTTGAGATGAGTCACGGCTTCGTGGAGTTAAATTGTTCGTAAGCATTTTTTTAAATGTTCTTTTTGGCATTTTCGTGTAAAAAAGACACATGATATTTTAAGAGCAATTTTCTGGGTCTAACCTCAAACCAAACATTGGCTTCGTGTACCATGAATGTAAACGTCATCTATATCAAATCAAAGTACTATATTAATTATCAGTTTAATTTTATTTTATTTTATTGTGGAATGTTATACAGTATGTTAAGAAAACCCTGTCCGACCCATAAGGATAATAAAGGTTAGGTAAACACATGACCAAATATAATATAAAATTTTACGTAATCATCATAGTACCAATACAAATGAATTTTGAAATAATCTTTTTTTCCCGCGAATTAATTCCAACTTCCCCGAAATTTGGTAATTTTTAAAAAGTGACAACACCGGTATTATTATGAGCGAATAGCGATGCGACCACGTGCCGCGTACCCTGCCGCCCGCCGCCTCCGCCGTCGCGCGTGGAAGGGTGGATAGCGCAGATTTATTAAGTTACCTCTTTTTGCGAAATAATATTTATTCTTTTAGGTGGATTTTTTTTTTTAAACTTAGCCCGGTTTTGTATGCATTAGTAGAATCAGTTATCGATACCTAACAACACCTTCACGGGTCGGACAGGGTTTTCTTAACATACTGTATGTATATTTATAATAGTTCATAAATAATTTAAATGTATTTTGTGTACTTATGTGTTTTTATGAAGACTATGAACAATTGTCTGATGTAAATAAATCAATAATAATAATTATAACAAAAAAAAAAGATGCCGAGCAAAGCTCGGTCGCCCAGGCATCATTATTATTAAATCATATTATATGGAGGAATTTTATTTTGCCTACTTTGAGGAGGTGCAAGGTATCATAAGGTTAGCAATAATAATAATATTTCAGTTCGTGTTGTGGCAAGTCTGAAATGTTGACACTGTTGAGAAATTCTGTTGTAAATTCGACTGCTCCTTCAGGCTGATCTTTAAAATGAATGAGCTTCATTGTTTCGACTTCTCCTACACTTTAGTGATACTCTGGTACTTTGCACCTCCTACAAAGTAGGGAAAATAAAAGTCCTTCCAGGTATTATATATTTACAACAAAAAATATTGTTGTTTATATACAACATCATTTCTTTCACAATTTTATTTTTTCTTTCAAATTCGACTTCTACACTTTTGTGCGACCCTGGTACCTTGCATCTCCACAAATTAGGCAAAACAAAATTTCTTCCATTGATTTAATAAACGAAAAAGAAAATTCGTTGACGCCGTTTCCAATTATCTCCGTGGCGCAGCGATCAACACGCCTGCCTGCGACATGGAGGTCCCGGGTTGGATCCCCGGCTAGGTCATGATGGAAAACGATCTTTTCCTGATTGGCCTGGGTCTTGGATGTTTATCTATAATATGCAGGTATCTATTATAAATATAGTATCGTTGAGTTAGTATCCTATAACACAAGTCTCGAACTTACTTTGGGGCTAGCTCAATCCGTGTGATTTGTCCGTAGAAAAAAAAAAAAAAATTATATAAAATGTAATAAAAAGCTTTAGACAAAGCCATCATTATTTTTTTTAAAACTCCAAAAAAAAAAATAGGAAAAAATACTATATCGTCAGGGATTTGAACCCGAAGTCTACGAGCTCCGAATCAGAGGCCGTAGCCCCTCAGCCATTCGTATCATTAAGGACAGCGGCGAAATTTTGCTTCTTATGAGAAGTTTAGAAGTTCAGTGCCTCAAAACATTGAAAAAAGACATTTTCTGAAAATTAAACCTAGCTAGATCGACTTATCGTCCCCGAAGCCCCCTGCACACAAAATTTCATGAAAATCGTAGGAGCCGTTTCCGAGATTCCAATTATATATATATATATATACAAGAATTGCTCGTTTAAAGGTATAAGATATATATTATTATTAGTGTTTATATATATAGATATCCCTTTGGGCACTTTGTGGCTCAGACGTGCCGTATAGGTAGTAATTTGTTGATCCATTTTCACTTGTTGATCCGGGGGCCTTTTGTTGATCCGATGCCATCTGACCATAAATATGTGGCTCCGTTCGGAGCCACATGTGTCACGTTCAATAATAATAAGTAATAACAATAATTAAGGGCTGTTTTATACAAATCCACCTTTTTGGCGTCTGGGCAGTTGTTGATCCAATTCAAATGGGCCAATCAGGGCGCAGCATTTGCCAAGGGCGCGAAGCGATTGGTTAAGCAGCCGTTTTGTTTTTTATGTATGTTCACTTTATTAATCTTAGATATTAATCTCAGACACCTGGACTGATTTGCTAAATTCTTTTTTTGTTTGAAAAGGTAAACTTTCTAAATGGTCCCTTAGTCAAGATCTGATGATGAAAGACTAGAGAAATCAAGAGGAACTTCCAAAAATCGTAGGGGCGACTAGTGCATTTCTAAGTATCTTCATTAAGTATTTCAAAGAACTATAATTTGATAAAGGTCTGATGTAGCTGATGATGGAGCCGGGAGACAGACGAAGGAAGTCCTCAATGATTGATAGCAGTTACCTTGAGTTTGTGCTTGATTAATTTGTATTAATTAGTACTTTACACCAAGATGAGTTGTGACTGTCATTAAGGCTCTGATGATGAAAACAAAGGCCAGTTCCAGAAACTCCTCAAGGTTTACAGTAGCTACTTTGTTTTTGGACTTAATTCCAATACCCATATAGCACATACAATCCGAGATTCCAGTGTCCTGTCCCCTCCCACTCTCGCCTCATGTTGTGACCCCAGGTGGACTGGATCCTCCCAACACTTAGACAACACCCCCCTCACCTACCCTTCCCCCCTCCCCCTAGACTCAATCTAGCCTCCCACCCCTCTCCTCTACACTCACTTACCCCCCCCCCCCCCACTTGCTCCTCAGGCCACCTCACCCCCCCGTGGCCTATCTCGGGATCCGGAGGTCCTAGACTAGCCGAGTTTGGGCTCTTCGGAATCGGGAGGAAGAGCCCAACATTCTGGCCCCGGGGGATTCCGCATCCCGTACTATATTTACCCACCTCGAAGTCCTTCCCCATATCCCTACCTAAAATCCCGGATATCTCGGAAACGGCTGGGAATTTCAAAATTCTGACAAAATTCCCCCCCTTACTAGCCCCCCCCCCCCCCGCAGCCGGAACCTCCCCCATTTTGACCCCATAGTACCTGACCCCCCAATACCCATATAGCACATACATTCCGAGATTCTAGTGTCCTGTCCCCTCCCACTCTCCCCTCACGTTGTGACCCCAGGTGGACAG
Organism: Sesamia inferens; assembly: GCA_037179545.1. Taxonomy (NCBI): domain Eukaryota; kingdom Metazoa; phylum Arthropoda; class Insecta; order Lepidoptera; family Noctuidae; genus Sesamia; species Sesamia inferens. The sequence continues at coordinate 5,950,733 of CM073929.1, read as the reverse complement.
GATCCTCCCAACACTTAGACACCCCCCTCACCTACCTCTCCCCCCTCACCTACCTCTCCCCCCTCCCCCTAGACTCAACCTAGCCTCCCCACCCCTCTCCTCTACACTCCCTTACCCCCCCTCCCCACTTGCTCTCCAGGCCACCTCACCCCCCCGTGGCCTATCTCGGGATCCGGAGGTCCTAGACTAGCCGAGTTTGGGCTCTTCGGAATCGGGAGGAAGAGCCCAACATTCTGGCCCCGGGGGATTCCGCATCCCGTACTATATTTACCCACCTCGAAGTCCTTCCCCATATCCCTACCTAAAATCCCGGATATCTCGGAAACGGCTGGGAATTTCAAAATTCTGACAAAATTCCCCCCCTTACTAGCCCCCCCCCCCCCGCAGCCGGAACCTCCCCCATTTTGACCCCATAGTACCTGACCCCCCAATACCCATATAGCACATACATTCCGAGATTCTAGTGTCCTGTCCCCTCCCACTCTCCCCTCACGTTGTGACCCCAGGTGGACAGGATCCTCCCAACACTTAGACACCCCCCTCACCTACCTCTCCCCCCTCACCTACCTCTCCCCCCTCCCCCTAGACTCAACCTAGCCTCCCCACCCCTCTCCTCTACACTCCCTTACCCCCCCTCCCCACTTGCTCTCCAGGCCACCTCACCCCCCCGCGGCCTATCTCGGGATCCGGAGGTCCTAGACTAGCCGAGTTTGGGCTCTTCGGAATCGGGAGGAAGAGCCCAACATTCTGAACCCGGGGGATTCCGCATCCCGCATCCCGCATTTCGCATTCCACACTGACTCACCTGGTGCTGGCGCGTGCAATTGTTGGGACATACAGGCTGTATCTTTAGGTTAGTTTAGTTTTAAATTTGGTGTTGTATTTAGTCGTGGATCGTCCCCCTATTGGGGACGCTAAGTTTTAATCTTTATTCATGTTATTGTATTGAAGTAAAACTTCTTCGCCATCTTTTCGCACACATTTTTTTTTTTGTTTCTAAAAACGAATATACTAATACCAAAGACATACCCGACTTCGGAAATTAGTTATTTTTTACGTTTTCTGGAAGACGGTTGTTTTTTTTTACACTTTTGTGTTATGAAAAGTACTGTGCAGCTGCATCCGGTCCGAATGAACGCTGATGCTAATATGGTTGGGAAAAGGCCTGTAAACAAACGACGTAATTTTGAATAATGTTATTTTTACCCGTAATTTTGGCTTAAAAACGAAACCACTGAACCGATTTCTATAAAATTCCTACGAGGTCAAAATGAATGTATGAACAATGCTAGACATGACGCGATTACGCAACTTAAATTCTTCTGGTTCTTCAGTGATAAACTTCAATGCTGTAAGTTTTTTAGGAGTTTCCTCGACTCCTGTTGGTCTTCATCATCAGATTTACGGACACGACCGACAGACCTTCATTTTAACCCACATAGGTGCAAAGTTCTAATCAATACAAATTAATCAAGCACAAACGCAAGGTGGCTGCAGGGGATCGTTGAGGAGTTCCCTCGTCTGTCTATGTTCTTCATCATCAAATCTACTGCAGATTTTCATAGTAATCCATATGGGTGAAAATCGCTCATCAATATACATTAATTAAATTCAAACACAAGGGAACTACTGTAAACCGTTTAGGAGTTCCCTGAAGTGGCCTTTGTATTTATCATCAGAGCCCTAATGACAATTAAAACCGATCTAAGTGTAAAGTTCTTATTAATACAAATTAATCAAGCTCAAATACAAGGTAGCTGCTATGAATTCCCGAGGAGTTCCCTCAACAACACTATGCATAATTTAAAACTCCACTTTGAATCCAGGTCAGAAATAAATTAAAAAAAAAAAAAAAATTAAAACTCCAATGAAAAATTAACGTGACACTCGGCTTAACTTTCCCGCCAAAACTCCAGACACGGGTTATGACATCAAGATAACATTGTTTTATTTTGAGTACTAGGCTTTTTAGTAAATTATATTTCTTTGCCTTTTTTTTCTTTTTCTTCATTATGTGTTTATTTTTGTTTTAGTGTATTATTATTATAATGTGCGTTCTGTTTGGGCGGAATAAAGAATTTTTCTTTCTAGATCAGGAATCATTCAGGATCGGTTTTTAGGAATTAATCATCTGATTAATTCCTAAAAAAAACAGCTACGGAAACTTCAACCCTTAAAAATTAACATTAAAATTTAATAATAATATGTATTCGCATACAAATACCAAAGGAGTCTATACAAGCAGTGTCAATTGCATTGAATGTTAGAGAGGCCGTCCACACAATATTTTCGGCACAAAACATACCGCGGCGATATCATGCTTAGACCCATTAGATTGGTTTCGATGAATAGAGTTTAAAAACTTAAAATTAATGGTAAATTAGAAATAAAGTATAAAAACCCTAGACATAAAATTCAACCTCTTTAACTATTAATAACAATTCATACTAAAAATAATTATATATTCATATCAAAATAAGTATTACGAAGTATGAATTTTCTAAATGGATCAACAAAGTATATGATTTCTGGAATATATTTCCAGCCAAAAAGTCTTCGAGCATTTAAAAAAAATTGACGTTATGGATCCACTAATGCATGAAATGTTAACAAATATATATAGATCTTACAATGTATGGAGCATTGCGAATATAAAATTTCTAGATTAGGTTTATTAAATTCATAATTGATCAACCGTTACGGTATAGGTATCGGATCAAAAGAAGTATTACTGGAAGTGCGAGTATATAAATGGATCAACACAAGTTATTGATTTTTGAAATATATTCAGAGCTAAAATGTCCTGGTGGGTTCAAAAAATTTAGCCGTTACGGATCCACTAATGCATGAAATTGCTGAAAAATTTTTGTCGAGTATATGTCCTAATCGACGAATATATTTGGCCACATCCCTAAATAGAATACGACGTTGCCACTCCCCCCAAGAAATATGCAACTGGAGTAAAGTTATTCCGTGCTAAAGGTGGAGTCTATAATGAACGGCATCGTGGCTGGATCAACTAAGTGCCCAAAGAGGTGTTTATATATATATATATATATATATATATATATATATATATATATATATATATATATATATATATATATATATATATATATATATATATAAACACCTCTTTGGGCACTTAGTTGATCCAGCCACGATGCCGTTCATTATAGACTCCACCTTTAGCACGGAATAACTTTACTCCAGTTGCATATTTCTTGGGGGGAGTGGCAATGTCGTATTCTATTTAGGGATGTGGCCAAATATATTCGTCAATTAGGACATATACTCGACAAAAATTTTTCAGCAATTTCATGCATTAGTGGATCCGTAACGGCTAAATTTTTTGAACCCACCGGAACTTTTTAGCTCTGAATATATTTCAAAAATCAATAACTTGTGTTGATCCATTTATATACTCGCACTTCCAGCAATACTTCTTTTGATCCGATACCTATACCATAACGGTTGATCAATTATGAATTTATTAAACCTAATCTAGAAATTTTATATTCGCAATGCTCCATACATTGTAAGATCTATATATATTTGTTAACATTTCATGCATTAGTGAATCCATAACGTTAATTTTTTTTAAATGCTCGAAGACTTTTTGGCTCGAAATATATTCCAAAAATCATATACTTTGTTGATCCATTTAGCTACTCATACTTCGTTATACTTATTTTGATCTGAATAGGTAATTATTATTAGTATGAATTGTTATTAATATTTAAAGAGGTTGAATTTTATGTCAAGGGTTTTTATACTTTATTTCTAATTTACCATTAATTTTAAGTTTTTAAACTCTATTCATCGAAACCAATCTAATGGGTCTAAACATGATATCGCCGCTGTATGTTTTGTGCCGAAAGTATTGTGTGGACGGCCTCTGTAACATTCAATGCAATTGACACTGCTTGTATAGACTCCCTTGGTATTTGTATGCGAATACATATTATTATTAAATTTTAATGTTAATTTTTAAGGGTTGAAGTTTCCGTAGCTGTTTTTTTAGGAATTAATCATCTGATTAATTCCTAAAAAAACCGATCCTGAATGATTCCTGATCTAGAAAGAAAAAATCTTTATTCCGCCCAAACAGAACGCACATTATAATAATAATACACTAAAACAATAATAAACACATAATGAAGAAAAAGAAAAAAAAAGGCAAAGAAATATAATTTACTAAAAAGCCTAGTACTCAAAATAAAACAATGTTATCTTGATGTCATAACCCGTGTCTGGAGTTTTGGCGGGAAAGTTAAGCTGAGTGTCACGTTAATTTTTCATTGGAGTTTCAAATTATGCATAGTGTTGTTTACTAAATAAAAGTGCCTGATTTATGTCGTAAAAAGTGCATTCAGTAAATAATTCATAAAGAACATTGAGATATCGCAGCGTAGTGTGTAAATTAAACAGGTGTACCTCATTAATAATATTTTTGTAAATTAAGAAAGATAAACTCAACCGCACGTTAGTGGACATAAAATCATATTTACTACTTAGTAATAAAGGTAATAAAGATCTAAGTACGAGTACATATATCTGCCGAAGTGCGTTTGACATTCTGGTAGATGTTTTCTCAATCTACTCATAGTTACATTCCTACGTGTATTATAAAAATTATTTCACTTAGTCGCGTTATATTTTAGCGAACACCATTACGATACGGACGAAGCGTTTCGCTTCCTCCTTTATACCGCGTACATCGAGGGACTGGAACAGTTTGCCAGCGGCGGTGTTTCCGTCGGACTACAATTTTAGTGTCTTCAAGGCTTGGGTGAATAAGCTCTTAATAAACTAGTGCGCTTTACCATCAACGACTGCGTCACTGCTTACCATCAGGCGGGATTGCGGTCAAGCGCTAGTTTATAATTTTAATAAAAAATAAAATAAATAAATAAAAGGTACAGGAACGCATTAGACACATGGAATGTAAATTTAAGCGGCCGTAATTTCGAATTAGGTAGTTTGCGTTTCGTTCCAGCGTCCTAGTTTGAATTTCTTTCGAAAAAAAAAAACTAAATTCGAATCATGGAACACCAAGGAGGTAACTAATAAAAGGTTTTATTTAAATTTCGGACTGTCTTGCAAATAGACACAATATTGAAATGATAAATAGTGGACGCTTTATTGAAAAAAAAAAACAAAGGAACATCATAATAGCGCCATAGCGTGGGAAAAATAATTATTGTTCATTATTCGTCATCAAACTTAAAAAATAAAATTATGTTTTTTATTTCCTCGGATTGTTTGAGAAAAGTAGTAAGTAAGAGCCTGCGTGATTTGACCGTATATTGCTTAGTATGATACTATTATCATCGGCAGCAGCGCGGGTATTGAGACGAGAGGATTCGACCCCAGGCATTTTTTCTAATACCGGGAATGAACTTATATTGGAAAAAGTTGGTAAGCAATGTGAAAATCCTATAAAATTCAAATTGTCAACAGAAAAATTATTTTCTTTTGGCAATTTAAGTTTTTAACCGACTTCAAAAAAAGTAGGAGGTTCTCAATTAGTCGCAACCTTTTTTTTATGTATGTTCACCGATTACTGTAAGAAGCCTGGATCCGTTTGCAAAATTCTTTTTTATTTAAAAGGGTGGTCCCATAGTCACCAGGCTCTGATGATGAAAGACTAGAGAAAGCAAGGAAACTTTCAAAATTTTTAGAGGCAACTTGTACATTTCTAGGTACATTTTTAAATATTTTCATTAAGTATTTTAAAGCACTACAATTTACTAATGATCTGGAGTAGATCTGATGTTGGAGTAGATATGAAGCCGGGAGACAGTTGAGGGAACTCCTCGGGAATTCATAGCAGCTACCTTGTATTTGAGCTTGATTAATTTGTATTAATAAGAACTTTACACTTAGATCGGTTTTAATTGTCATTAGGGCTCTGATGATAAATACAAAGGCCACTTCAGGGAACTCCTCAACGGCTTACAGTAGTTCCCTTGTGTTTGAATTTAATTAATGTATATTGATGAGCGATTTTCACCCATATGGATTACTATGAAAATCTGCAGTAGATTTGATGATGAAGAACATAGACAGACGAGGGAACTCCTCAACGATCCCCTGCAACCACCTTGCGTTTGTGCTTGATTAATTTGTATTGATTAGAACTTTGCACCTATGTGGGTTAAAATGAAGGTCTGTCGGTCGTGTCCGTAAATCTGATGATGAAGACCAAAAGGAGTCGAGGAAACTCCTAAAAAACTTACACCATTGAAGTTTATCACTGAAGAACCGGTACCTGCATGTCATGCTTAAGCAACAATCAATTATAATCAAGAAACTGAATTTAAGTTGCGTAATCGCGTCATGTCTAGCATTGTTCATACATTCATTTTGACCTCGTAGGAATTTTATAGAAATCGGTTCAGTGGTTTCGTTTTTAAACCAAAATTGCGGGTAAAAATAACATTATTCAAAATTACGTCGTTTGTTTACAGGCCTTTTCCCAACTATATTAGTATCAGCGTTCATTCTGACCGGATGCAGCTGCACAGTACTTTTCATAACACAAAAGTGTAAAAAAAACAACAGTCTTCCAGAAAACACTACAACGTAAAAAATAACTAATTTTCGAAGTCGGGTATGTCTTTGGTATTAGTATATTCGTTTTTAGAAACAAAAAAAAAAAATGTGTGCGTGTACTAGTGTACACACGTAAGAAGTGAAATTTCTTAGAAAAAGATGGCGAAGAAGTTTTACTTCAATATAATAACATTAATAAAGGTTAAAACTTAGCGTCCCCAATAGGGGGACGGTCCACGACTAAATACAACACCAAATTTAAAACTAAACTAACCTAAAGATACAGCCTGTATGTCCCAACAATTGCACGCGCCAGCACCAGGTGAGTCAGTGTGGAATGCGAAATGCGGGATGTGGGATGCGGAATCCCCCGGGGTCAGAATGTTGGGCACTTCCTCCCGATTCCGAAGAGCCCAAACTCGGCTAGTCTAGGACCTCCGGATCCCGAGATAGGCCGCGGGGGGGTGAGGTGGCCTGGAGAGCAAGTGGGGAGGGGAGGTAAGGGAGTGTAGAGGAGAGGGGTGGGGAGGCTAGGTTGAGTCTAGGGGGAGGGGGGAGAGGTAGGTGAGGGGGGGGTTGTCTAAGTGTTGGGAGGATCCTGTCCACCTGGGGTCACAACATGAGGGGAGAGAGGGAGGGGACAGGACACTGGAATCTCGGAATGTATGTGCTATATGGGTATTGGGGGGTCAGGTACTATGGGGTCAAAATGGGGGAGGTTCCGGCTGCGGGGGGGGCTAGTAAGGGGGGGGATTTTGTCAGAATTTTTAAATTCCCAGCCGTTTCCGAGATATCCGGGATTTTAGGTAGGGATATGGGGAAGGACTTCGAGGTGGGTAAATATAGTACGGGATGCGGAATCCCCCGGGGCCAGAATGTTGGGCTCTTCCTCCCGATTCCGAAGAGCCCAAACTCGGCTAGTCTAGGACCTCCGGATCCCGAGATAGGCCGCGGGGGGTGAGGTGGCCTGAGGAGCAAGTGGGGGGGGGGTAAGTGAGTGTAGAGGAGAGGGGTGGGAGGCTAGGTTGAGTCTAGGGGGAGGGGGGAGGGGTAGGTGAGGGGGGGTGTTGTCTAAGTGTTGGGAGGATCCTGTCCACCTGGGGTCACAACATGAGGGGAGAGTGGGAGGGGACAGGACACTGGAATCTCGGATTGTTATATGGGTATTGGAATTAAGTCCAAAAACAAAGTAGCTACTGTAAACCTTGAGGAGTTTCTGGAACTGGCCTTTGTTTTCATCATCAGAGCCTTAATGACAGTCACAACTCATCTTGGTGTAAAGTACTAATTAATACAAATTAATCAAGCACAAACTCAAGGTAACTGCTATCAATCGTTGAGGACTTCCTTCGACTGTCTCCCGGCTCCATCATCAGCTACATCAGACCTTTATCAAATTATAGTTCTTTGAAATACTTAATGAAGATACTTAGAAATGCACTAGTCGCCCCTACGATTTTTGGAAGTTCCTCTTGATTTCTCTAGTCTTTCATCATCAGATCTTGATCTAAGGGACCATTTAGAAAGTTTACCTTTTCAAACATAAAAAGAATTTAGCAAATCAGTCCAGGTGTCTGAGATTAATATCTAAGATTAATAAAGTGAACATATATAAAAAACAAAACGGCTGCTTAACCAATCGCTTCGCGCCCTTGGCAAATGCTGCGCCCTGATTGGCCCATTTGAATTGGATCAACAACTGCCCAGACGCCAAAAAGGTGGATTTGTATAAAACAGCCCTTAATTATTGTTATCTATATATATATATATATATATATATATATATATATATAAACACCTCTTTGGGCACTTTGTTGATCCAGCCACGATGCCGTTCATTATAGACTCCACCTTTAGCACGGAATAACTTTACTCCAGTTGCATATTTCTTGGGGGGAGTGGCAACGTCGTATTCTATTTAGGGATGTGGCCAAATATATTCGTCAATTAGGACATATACTCGACAAAAATTTTTCAGCAATTTCATGCATTAGTGGATCCTAACGGCTATATTTTTTGAACCCACCAGGACTTTTTAGCTCTGAATATATTTCAAAAATCAATAACTTGTGTTGATCCATTTATATACTCGCACTTCCAGTAATACTTCTTTTGATCCGATACCTATACCGTAACGGTTGATCAATTATGAATTTAATAAACCTAATCTAGAAATTTTATATTCGCAATGCTCCATACATTGTAAGATCTATATATATTTGTTAACATTTCATGCATTAGTGGATCCATAACGTCAATTTTTTTAAATGCTCGAAGACTTTTTGGCTGGAAATATATTCCAGAAATCATGTACTTTGTTGATCCATTTAGAAAACTCATACTTCGTAATACTTATTTTGATATGAATATATAATTATTTTTAGTATGAATTGTTATTAATAGTTAAAGAGGTTGAATTTTATGTCTAGGGTTTTTATACTTTATTTCTAATTTACCATTAATTTTAAGTTTTTAAACTCTATTCATCGAAACCAATCTAATGGGTCTAAGCATGATATCGCCGCGGTATGTTTTGTGCCGAAAATATTGTGTGGACGGCCTCTCTAACATTCAATGCAATTGACACTGCTTGTATAGACTCCTTTGGTATTTGTATGCGAATACATATTATTATTAAATTTTAATGTTAATTTTTAAGGGTTGAAGTTTCCGTAGCTGTTTTTTAGGAATTAATCAGATGATTAATTCCTAAAAACCGATCCTGAATGATTCCTGATCTAGAAAGAAAAATTCTTTATTCCGCCCAAACAGAACGCACATTATAATAATAATACACTAAAACAAAAATAAACACATAATGAAGAAAAAGAAAAAAAAAAAGGCAAAGAAATATAATTTACTAAAAAGCCTAGTACTCAAAATAAAACAATGTTATCTTGATGTCATAACCCGTGTCTGGAGTTTTGGCGGGAAAGTTAAGCCGAGTGTCACGTTAATTTTTCATTGGAGTTTTAAATTATGCATAGTGTTGTTTACTAAATAAAAGTGCCTGATTTATGTCGTAAAAAGTGCATTCAGTAAATAATTCATAAAGAACATTGAGATATCGCAGCGTAGTGTGTAAATTAAACATGTGTACCTCATTAATAATATTTTTGTAAATTAAGAAAGATAAACTCAACCGCACGTTAGTGGACATAAAATCATATTTACTACTTTTTTTTTTTTTATTAAAGTATAAACCAGCGCTTGACCGCAATCCCAGCTGATGGTAAGCAGTGACGCAATCGTTGATGGTAAAGCGCAAGGTACTTAGTAATAAAGGTAATAAAGATCTAAGTACGAGTACATATATCCGCCGAAGTGCGTTTGACATTCTGGTAGATGTTTTCTCAATCTACTCATAGTTACATTCCTACGTGTATTATAAAAATTATTTCACTTAGTCGCGTTATATTTTAGCGAACACCATTACGATACGGACGAAGCGTTTCGCTTCCTCCTTTATACCGCGTACATCGAGGGACTGGAACAGTTTGCCAGCGGCGGTGTTTCCGTCGGACTACAATTTTAGTGTCTTCAAGGCTTGAGTGAATAAGCTCTTAATAAACTAGTGCGCTTTACCATCAACGACTGCGTCACTGCTTACCATCAGGCGGGATTGCGGTCAAGCGCTAGTTTATAATTTTAATAAAAATAAAATAAATAAATAAAAGGTACAGGAACTCGTTAGACACATGGAATGTAAATTTAAGAGGCCGTAATTTCGAATTAGGTAGTTTGCGTTTCGTGCCAGCGTCCTAGTTTGAATTTCTTTCGAAAAAAAAAAAACTAAATTCGAAACATGGAACACCAAGGAGGTAACTAGTAAAAGGTTTTATTTAAATTTCGGACTGTCTTGCAAATAGACACAATATTGAAATGATAAATAGTGGACGCTTTATTGAAAAAAAAAAAAAACAATGGAACATCATAATAGCGCCATAGCGTGGGAAAAATAATTATTGTCCATTATTCGTCATTGAACTTAAAAAATAAAATTATGTTTTTTATTTCCTCGGATTGTTTGAGAAAAGTAGTAAGTAAGAGCCTGCGTGATTTGACCGTATATTGCTTAGTATGATACTATTATCATCGGCAGCAGCGCGGGCATTGAGACGAGAGGATTCGACCCCAGGCATTTTTTCTAATACCGGGAATGAACTTATATTGGAAAAAGTTAGTAATCAATGTCAAAATCCTATAAAATTTAAATTGTCAACAGAAAAATTATTTTCTTTTGGCAATTTAAGTTTTTAACCGATTTCAAAAATAGTAGGAGGTTCTCAATTATCTCATGTCGCAACCTTTTTTTTATGTATGTTCACCGATTACTGTAAGAAGCCTGGATCCGTTTGCAAAATTCTTTTTTATTTAAAAGGGTGGTCCCATAGTCACCAGGCTCTGATGATGAAAGACTAGAGAAAGCAAGGAAACTTTCAAAATTTTTAGAGGCAACTTGTACATTTCTAGGTACATTTTTAAATATTTTCATTAAGTATTTTAAAGCACTACAATTTACTAATGATCTGGAGTAGATCTGATGTTGGAGTAGATATGAAGCCGGGAGACAGTTGAGGGAACTCCTCGAGAATTCATAGCAGCTACCTTGTATTTGAGCTTGATTAATTTGTATTAATAAGAACTTTACACTTAGATCGGTTTTAATTGTCATTAGGGCTCTGATGATAAATACAAAGGTCACTTCAGGGAACTCCTCAACGGTTTACAGTAGTTCCCTTGTGTTTGAATTTAATTAATGTATATTGATGAGCGATTTTCACCCATATGGATTACTATGAAAATCTGCAGTAGATTTGATGATGAAGAACATAGACAGACGAGGGAACTCCTCAACGATCCCCTGCAGCCACCTTGCCTTTGTGCTTGATTAATTTGTATTGATTAGAACTTTGCACCTATGTGGGTTAAAATGAAGGTCTGTCGGTCGTGTCCGTAAATCTGATGATGAAGACCAACAGGAGTCGAGGAAACTCCTAAAAAACTTACAGCATTGAAGTTTATCACTGAAGAACCAGTACCTGCATGTCATGCTTAAGCAACAATCAATTATAATTAAGAAACTGATTTTAAGTTGCGTAATCGCGTCATGTCTAGCATTGTTCATACATTCATTTTGACCTCGTAGGAATTTTATAGAAATCGGTTCAGTGGTTTCGTTTTTAAACCAAAATTACGGGTAAAAATAACATTATTCAAAATTACGTCGTTTGTTTACAGGCCTTTTCCCAACCATATTAGCATCAGCGTTCATTCTGACCGGATGCAGCTGCACAGAACTTTTCATAACACAAAAGTGTAAAAAAAACAACAGTCTTCCAGAAAACACTACAACGTAAAAAATAACTAATTTCCGAAGTCGGGTATGTCTTTGGTATTAGTATATTCGTTTTTAGAAACAAAAAAAAATGTGTGCGTGTACTAGTGTACACACGTAAGAAGTGAAATTTCTTAGAAAAAGATGGCGAAGAAGTTTTACTTCAATATAATGACATTAATAAAGATTAAAACTTAGCGTCCCCAATAGGGGGACGATCCACGACTAAATACAACACCAAATTTAAAACTAAACTAACCTAAAGATACAGCCTGTATGTCCCAACAATTGCACGCGCCAGCACCAGGTGAGTCAGTGTGGAATGCGAAATGCGGGATGCGGAATCCCCCGGGGTCAGAATGTTGGGCTCTTCCTCCCGATTCCGAAGAGCCCAAACTCGGCTAGTCTAGGACCTCCGGATCCCGAGATAGGCCGCGGGGGGTGAGGTGGCCTGGAGAGCAAGTGGGGAGGGGGGGTAAGGGAGTGTAGAGGAGAGGGGTGGGGAGGCTAGGTTGAGTCTAGGGGGAGGGGGGAGAGGTAGGTGAGGGAGGGTGTCTAAGTGTTGGGAGGATCCTGTCCACCTGGGGTCACAACATGAGAGGAGAGTGGGAGGGGATAGGACACTGGAATCTCGGAATGTATGTGCTATATGGGTATTGGGGGGTCAGGTACTATGGGGTCAAAATGGGGGAGGGTCCGGCTGCGGGGGGAGGGGGGGGCTAGTAAGGGGGGGGGGGGGGGGGGGGATTTTGTCAGAATTTTGAAATTCCCAGCCGTTTCCGAGATATCCGGGATTTTAGGTAGGGATATGGGGAAGGACTTCGAGGTGGGTAAATATAGTACGGGATGCGGAATCCCCCGGGGCCAGAATGTTGGGCTCTTCCTCCCGATTCCGAAGAGCCCAAACTCGGCTAGTCTAGGACCTCCGGATCCCGAGATAGGCCGCGGGGGGGTGAGGTGGCCTGAGGAGCAAGTGGGGGGGGGGGTAAGTGAGTGTAGAGGAGAGGGGTGGGAGGCTAGGTTGAGTTTAGGGGGAGGGGGGAGCGGTAGGTGAGGGGGGGTGTTGTCTAAGTGTTGGGAGGATCCTGTCCACCTGGGGTCACAACATGAGGGGAGAGTGGGAGGGGACAGGACACTGGAATCTCGGATTGTATGTGCTATATGGGTATTGGAATTAAGTCCAAAAACAAAGTAGCTACTGTAAACCTTGAGGAGTTTGTGGAACTGGCCTTTGTTTTCATCATCAGAGCCTTAATCACAGTCACAACTCATCTTGGTGTAAAGTACTAATTAATACAAATTAATCAAGCACAAACTCAAGGTAACTGCTATCAATCGTTGAGGACTTCCTTCGTCTGTCTCCCGGCTCCATCATCAGCTATATCAGACCTTTATCAAATTATAGTTCTTTGAAATACTTAATGAAGATACTTAGAAATGCACTAGTCGCCCCTACGATTTTTGGAAGTTCCTCTTGATTTCTCTAGTCTTTCATCATCAGATCTTGACTAAGGGACCATTTAGAAAGTTTACCTTTTCAAACAAAAAAAGAATTTAGCAAATCAGTCCAGGTGTCTCAGATTAATATCTAAGATTAATAAAGTGAACATACATAAAAAACAAAACGGCTGCTTAACCAATCGCTTCGCGCCCTTGGCAAATGCTGCGCCCTGATTGGCCCATTTAAATTGGATCAACAACTGTCCAGACGCCAAAAAGGTGGATTTGTATAAAACAGCCCTTAATTATTGTTATTACTTATTATTATTGAACGTGACACATGTGGCTCCAAACGGAGCCACATATTTATGGACAAATGGCATCGGATCAACAAAAGGCCCCCGGATCAACAAGTGAAAATGGATCAACAAATTACTACCTATACGGCACGTCTGAGCCACAAAGTGCCCAAAGGGATATCTATATATATATATATATATATATATATATATATATATATATATATATATATATATATATATTTATATAAACACCTCTTTGGGCACTTAGTTGATCCAGCCACGATGCCGTTCATTATAGACTCCACCTTTAGCACGGAATAACTTGACTCTAGTTGCGTATTTCTTGGGCGGAGTGGCAACGTCGCATTCTATGCAGCGATGTGGCCAAATATATTCGTCGATTAGGACATATACTCGACAAAATTTTTTCAGCAATTTCATGCATTAGTGGATCCGTAACGGCTAAATTTTTTGAACCCGCCAGGACTTTTTAGCTCTGAATATATTTCAAAAATCAATAACTTGTGTTGATCCATTTATATACTCGCACTTCCAGTAATACTTCTTTTGATCCAATACCTATACCGTAACGGTTGATCAATTATGAATTTATTAAACCTAACCAAGAAATTTTATATTCGCAATGCTCCATACATTGTAAGATCTATATATATTTGTTAACATTTCATGCATTAGTGGATCCATAACGTTAATTTTTTTTAAATGCTCGAAGACTTTTTGGCTCGAAATATATTCCAAAAATCATATACTTTGTTGATCCATTTAGCTACTCATACTTCGTAATAGTTATTTTGATCTAAATAGGTAATTATTTTTAGTATGAATTGTTATTAATATTTAAAGAGGTTGTTAGGTAGGGTTGTTATAATTTATTTCTAATTTACCATTAATTTTAAGTTTTTAAACTCTATTCATCGAAACCAATCTAATGGGTCTAAACATGATATCGCCGCTGTATGTTTTGTGCCGAAAATATTGTGTGGACGGCCTCTGTAACATTCAATGCAATTGACACTGCTTGTATAGACTCCTTTGGTATTTGTATACATATTATTATTTAATTTTAATGTTAATTTTTAAGGGTTGAAGTTTCCGTAGCTGTTTTTTTAGGAATTAATCATCTGATTAATTCCTAAAAAAACCGATCCTGAATGATTCCTGATCTAGAAAGAAAAATTCTTTATTCCGCCCAAACAGAACGCACATTATAATAATAATACACTAAAACAATAATAAACACATAATGAAGAAAAAGAAAAAAAAGGCAAAGAAATATAATTTACTAAAAAGCCTAGTACTCAAAATAAAACAATGTTATCTTGATGTCATAACCCGTGTCTGGAGTTTTGGCGGGAAAGTTAAGCCGAGTGTCACGTTAATTTTTCATTGGAGTTTTAAATTATGCATAGTGTTGTTTACTAAATAAACGTGCCTGATTTATGTCGTAAAAAGTGCATTCAGTAAATAATTCATAAAGAACATTGAGATATCGCAGCGTAGTGTGAAATTAAACATGCGTACCTCATTAATAATATTTTTGTAAATTAGATAAACTCAACCGCACGTTAGTGGACATAAAATCATATTTACTACTTAGTAATAAAGGTAATAAAGATCTAAGTACGAGTACATATATCCGCCGAAGTGCGTTTGACATTCTGGTAGATGTTTTCTCAATCTACTCATAGTTACATTCCTACGTGTATTATAAAAATTATTTCACTTAGTCGCGTTATATTTTAGCGAACACCATTACGATACGGACGAAGCGTTTCACTTCCTCCTTTATACCGCGTACATTGAGGGACTGGAACAGTTTGCTAGCGGCGGTGTTTCCGTCGGACTACAATTTTAGTGTCTTCAAGGCTTGAGTGAATAAGCTCTTAATAAACTAGTGCGCTTTACCATCAACGACTGCGTCACTGCGGCGGGATTGCGGTCAAGCGCTAGTTTATAATTTTAATAAAAAATAAAATAAATAAATAAAAGGTACAGGAACGCATTAGACATATGGAATGTAAATTTAAGCGGCCATAATTTCGAATTAGGTAGTTTGCGTTTCGTTCCAGCGTGGTAGTTTGAATTTCTTTCGAAAAAAAAAAACTAAATTCGAAACATGGAACACCAATGAGGTAACTAATAAAAGATTTTATTTAAATATCGGACTGTCTTGCAAATAGACACAATATTGAAATGATAAATAGTGGACGCTTTATTGAAAAAAAAAAAACAAAGGAACATCATAATAGCGCCATAGCGTGGGAAAAATAATTATTGTTTATTATTCGTCACTGAACTTAAAAAATAAAATTATGTTTTTTATTTCCTCGGATTGTTTGAGAAAAGTAGTAAGTAAGAGCCTGCGTGATTTGACCGTATATTGCTTAGTATGATAGATACTATTATCATCGGCAGCAGCGCGGGCACTGAGACGAGAGGATTCGACCCCAGGCATTTTTTCTAATACCGGGAATGAACTTATATTGGAAAAAGTTAGTAATCAATGTCAAAATCCTATAAAATTTAAATTGTCAACAGAAAAATTATTTTCTTTTGGCAATTTAAGTTTTTAACCGACTTCAAAAAAAGTAGGAGGTTCTCAATTAGTCGCAACCTTTTTTTTATGTATGTTCACCGATTACTGTAAGAAGCCTGAATCCGTTTGCAAAATTCTTTTTTATTTAAAAGGGTGGTCCCATAGTTACCAGGCTCTGATGATGAAAGACTAGAGAAAGCAAGGAAACTTTCAAAATTTTTAGAGGCAACTTGTACATTTCTAGGTACGTTTTTAAATATTTTCATTAAGTATTTTAAAGCACTACAATTTACTAATGATCTGGAGTAGATCTGATGTTGGAGTAGATATGAAGCCGGGAGACAATTGAGGGAACTCCTCGGGAATTCATAGCAGCTACCTTGTATTTGAGCTTGATTAATTTGTATTAATAAGAACTTTACACTTAGATCGGTTTTAATTGTCATTAGGGCTCTGATGATAAATACAAAGGCCACTTCAGGGAACTCCTCAACGGTTTACAACAGTAGTTCCCTTGTGTTTGAATTTAATTAATGTATATTGATGAGCGATTTTCACCCATATGGATTACTATGAAAATCTGCAGTAGATTTGATGATGAAGAAAATAGACAGACGAGGGAACTCCTCAACGATCCCCTGCAGCCACCTTGCCTTTGTGCTTGATTAATTTGTATTGATTAGAACTTTGCACCTATGTGGGTTAAAATGAAGGTCTGTCGGTCGTGTCCGTAAATCTGATGATGAAGACCAACAGGAGTCGAGGAAACTCCTAAAAAACTTACAGCATTGAAGTTTATCACTGAAGAACCAGTACCTGCATGTCATGCTTAAGCAACAATCAATTATAATCAAGAAACTGAATTTAAGTTGCGTAATCGCGTCATGTCTAGCATTGTTCATACATTTATTTTGACCTCGTAGGAATTTTATAGAAATCGGTTCAGTGGTTTCGTTTTTAAACCAAAATTACGGGTAAAAATAACATTATTCAAAATTACGTCGTTTGTTTACAGGCCTTTTCTCAACTATATTAGCATCAGCGTTCATTCTGACCGGATGCAGCTGCACAGTACTTTTCATAACAAAAGTGTAAAAAAAAACAACCGTCTTCCAGAAAACACTACAACGTAAAAAATAACTAATTTCCGAAGTCGGGTATGTCTTTGGTATTAATAAATTCGTTTTTAGAAACAAAAAAAAAAATGTGTACGTGTACTAGTGTACACACGTAAGAAGTGAAATTTCTTAGAAAAAGATGGCGAAGAAGTTTTACTTCAATATAATAACATTAATAAAGATTAAAACTTAGCGTCCCTAATAGGGGGACGGTCCACGACTAAATACAACACCAAATTTAAAACTAAACTAACCTAAAGATACAGCCTGTATGTCCCAACAATTGCACGCGCCAGCACCAGGTGAGTCAGTGTGGAATGCGAAATGCGGGATGCGGGATGCGGAATCCCCCGGGGTCAGAATGTTGGGCTCTTCCTCCCGATTCCGAAGAGCCCAAACTCGGCTAGTCTAGGACCTCCGGATCCCGAGATAGGCCGCGGGGGGGGTGAGGTGGCCTGGAGAGCAAGTGGGGAGGGGGGGGTAAGGGAGTGTAGAGGAGAGGGGTGGGGAGGCTAGGTTGAGTCTAGGGGGAGGGGGGAGAGGTAGGTGAGGGGGGGGTTGTCTAAGTGTTGGGAGGATCCTGTCCACCTGGGATCACAACATGAGGGGAGAGTGGGAGGGGACAGGACACTGGAATCTCGGAATGTATGTGCTATATGGGTATTGGGGGGTCAGGTACTATGGGGTCAAAATGAGGAGGTTCCGGCTGCGGGGGGGGCTAGTAAGGGGGGGGGGGGGGGGGATTTTGACAGAATTTTGAAATTCCCAGCCGTTTCCGAGATATCCGGGATTTTAGGTAGGAATATGGGGAAGGACTTCGAGGTGGGTAAATATAGTACGGGATGCGGAATCCCCCCGGGGCAAGAATGTTGGGCTCTTCCTCCCGATTCCGAAGAGCCCAAACTCGGCTAGTCTAGGACCTCCGGTTCCCGAGATAGGCCGCCGGGGGATGAGGTGGCCTGAGGAGCAAGTGGGGGGGGGGGGGTAAGTGAGTGTAGAGGAGAGGGGTGGGAGGCTAGGTTGAGTCTAGGGGGAGGGGGAGGGGTAGGTGAGGGGGGGTGTTGTCTAAGTGTTGGGAGGATCCTGTCCACCTGGGGTCACAACCTGAGGGGAGAGTGGGAGGGGACAGGACACTGGAATCTCGGATTGTATGTGCTATATGGGTATTGGAATTAAGTCCAAAAACAAAGTAGCTACTGTAAACCTTGAGGAGTTTCTGGAACTGGCCTTTGTTTTCATCATCAGAGCCTTAATGACAGTCACAACTTATCTTGGTGTAAAGTACTAATTAATACAAAATAATCAAGCACAAACTCAAGGTAACTGCTATCAATCGTTGAGGAATTCCTTCGACTGTCTCCCGGCTCCATCACCAGACCATTATCAAATTATAGTTCTTTGAAATACTTAATGAAGATACTTAGAAATGCACTAGTCGCCCCTACGATTTTTGGAAGTTCCTCTTGATTTCTCTAGTCTTTCATCATCAGATCTTGACTAAGGGACCATTTAGAAAGTTTACCTTTTCAAACAAAAAAAGAATTTAGCAAATCAGTCCAGGTGTCTGAGATTAATATCTAAGATTAATAAAGTGAACATACATAAAAAACAAAACGGCTGCTTAACCAATCGCTTCGCGCCCTTGGCAAATGCTGCGCCTTGATTGGCCCATTTGAATTGGATCAACAACTGCCCAGACGCCAAAAAGGTGGATTTGTATAAAACAGCCCTTAATTATTGTTATTACTTATTATTATTGAAAGTGACACATGTGGCTCCGAACGGAGCCACATATTTACATATGGTCAGATGGCATCGGATCAACAAAAGGCCCCCGGATCAACAAGTGAAAATGGATCAACAAATTACTACCTATACGGCACGTCTGAGCCACAAAGTGCCCAAAGGGATATATATATATATATATATATATATTTAATAATTATAAACTAGCGCTTGACCGCAATCCCGCCTGATGGTAAGCAGTGATGCGGATGCGATCGTTGATGGTAAAGCGCGCTAGTTTATCAAGAGCCTATTCACTCAGAAAAACTGAGCGAATAGGTAGGAAGATGGCAGTTGAGCGAGGTGATGCAATGTTAAACCGAACAACACGACCAACGATGCTGCGCCAAAGGGAGATTGATCTAAAGACCCTCCACGACCAAACTCCCAACACAACAACATTTGGCCCATCGTACCCGGCACACATCGCAACATAACTGCTCAGACCCGTTCTCCGTACGGCTTCACCAGACATCATGCCGGAACACGACAAATCGCTTGGCGGCAAGACTTTGTCTGGTGGTCTGGTTTTGGTCAAACATTATCGAGATAATTCTTTAATCAGATAATACTCGCACAATTAATTTTATAAAATATTTATTTTACGAGTATCTCCAGCCCTATTAGTGTTTCCTAGCAAATATAGTGCTGAAAACTGCATGCGGTGCGCCAAATCGCTACTTCTACGTGTTCCTACGAGAACTTTGTAAGTAATTAAAGTTTGCTGCAGAGTTTATAAAAACCGAATCCGCTGCTGAACGGGCAAATTACAGAGGTAGCACTTTGATTCGTACAGCGTAATGATGATATTTTCTTGAGGGGCTTATGAGGCGATCAGTGCGAGAGTTGGTAATGGGAGTTTGAATTGCTTCTTGGTGGTTATCTTTCGAATACCAGATTTAGTTTTATGCCTTCTTCGGTTAAAGGAGGCCATAAGCTATTTACGTTCAGCTTTATCTAATAATGGTATGCTGCTTAAAATCCTACTATCCTTACTAATATTGTAAATCGGAAAGTGAGTTTGTTTGTTTGTTCCGCTGTCACGCGGTAACTACTAAACCGATTGCTTTGAAATTTTGTAATCGTAAATTTAGAACTTTGGGTTAAATAATAGGGTGCTTTTTTATCGCGGAAAAAATTTATATTCTCGAGGGAAATCTAAAAAGCGCGACATAACCGAATTCCACGCAGGCGAAGCCGCGGGCAGAAAGCTATTTATATTGAGATGTTTCTTTGTTTGACAGAAACCACTGGACAGATTTGGATGAAATTTAGCACTCAGATGGTTTATATCCAGGAATAACACATGGAATAAAAGTGGAATATAGGGATACCTTTTATCCCAATATTCCACCGGTAACGAAGCCTACGCGAGTGAAACCGCGGGGCGCCGTTAGTCGACAATAAAGGTAATAAAAACGTGTTACTTTGTTATTACACACATGACATTGAAGTGTTCAATTTTATTTTATATATTTGTATCTATATATGTATTAAAGATATATAATAATATAACACTAATCAGCCAAGTTTATATTAATTATTATATTATAATCTAAATTGTTACTAGATCGGATACACGAAATAGTAAATTTACAAGATTATAAGTTGAAAGCAGCACTGAGTTGATGGCTGTCATATTATATATCTATTGAGTTTTGACTATGCACACATATACTGCTATAAAAGTTTATATTAGACGTCAGAGTTGACGGAAGATACCATTCGGCTGAGACGTGCTTGCGAAAGGTTGCCTTTGTTATGTTATCGTATAATGAATTCCCCACGTTTTCTCGTTCCCTATTTTAAATCTAATCAAATCTGACTAGTTTCATGACATATATGTGATTATTGAACTGTAGTGCCTTAATAGACCTTTGTAAGAAGTACTTTGACTTATGTTTTGGTTACCAATCACCCTGATAACGACACGTGACAGCCTCCGTAGCGTAGCGGTAGCAAACGCGGCCACTGCACAAAGAGGCGCGTGTTTGAACCCGCGCAGTGCAAATATTTGTATGCATGAATATAAATATTTGCACTGGTCTGGTCGTGCCTCGGAAAGCACGTTAAGCCGTTGATCCCGGTAGCCATACGAACAGCTAATGGCAGTCATTACGGGTTGTTGGAGCCCTCAAAAGTCCAAGAATTGGTTTAACTGCAACGGTTCAATATCACCTTCGGATTGTGGAGGTCAGACGGCAGTCGCTTTACGGAAAATATCGAAGTTTAGCCAAAATCAGGAGTTAGACTGGTAAAGCGGACCCCCAGGACTCTAAAGTTGAAAAAGCTTTTGATGCGACTGGGGTTAAAGCTGAGATGATGATGATGATGTTCAATCGCCCTGATAATGAGGAAAACGGAAAGTCTTCCATCAAAGATCACCACTCTCGTACGTGTATAATAAGATTACAGGCCACAATAGCAGTCACTAATTCGGTCGACAATTTAGTGTATTAGCATCTAGGGCCTCAATAGTTATTTGGGATCATAATTATATCGCCTTCATGGGGTAAAGCTTGGATGTCTTGTTAGTAATGTAATGAATGTTGGTGTCAGCAAACAATAATGTTCGGTAGGAGTAGGCTCCAAACGGAGGCAACGAATCCTATTATTCTACTAATGAATATATAGATATTTGTTATTCTTTCAGGCAAAAACTATTGAACAAATTATGATGAAACTCTACAGTAATATAGTATTTACACCAGAATAACACCTAGAACATTTTTGACGTGACAACGTCTTATAATTCGATGGAGCCGGCTGCACGCACGAAAAAACATGACTCATGCGGCGTTACCCCGTTCCATTTAAGGCTTGAAGTGCAAGCGAGAACGCGTGACAAAGAGGCACAATCGGCATCCGCGGTCGGCAGCTTTCGACATCTGTCTCTCTTCTACTTGAGTGAGCGATGCATCCGCGTGGGCAGCTGTTATACTTATAAATATTAATACATAATAATATGTTTTCGTCAAGTTTGAAGTGCAGTGAAAAGAATGAACGTGGTGTTAATTCTAAGTTAATGAGTTGAAAAATGCAACCATTCCGTCAGTATTTTCTTATGACGTTATCACGTTAACTATCGTCAGTGAACCGAATTTACAGACAATTTCTCGATATTTACACGTCAACGACATTTAAGCAGATTAAACGGTGCGGCGTTGTTAGTGCAACAATAAATAAATATGTTGACAATACCAATGCATAAAACATTTTGAGTTCCAATACTCACGAAGTTCTTTAACGCTTACGTAGCTTAAGGTACAAGTAAACTGGTATAAAACGTACAATACGATTACGACGACATACGTGATGTTTTCCAACATGAAACCGCATGGAGATACGACTATAGAGGTAAAGTTTTCATGATTGTTGAGAGTGCTAAAGCCCACAGTGAATTTAAAATGAAAATCCGTGATGGCGACCATTTTAGAAGAGCTTCTAACTTACAATTGATGGCTCTGTATTAAAACGTGTATAAAGATTACATCTTCTCGTCGTCCAAGATACCACAGTGTCTCAAGACTAAAATTTTTGACCAGTGTGTGTTGCCAGTGATGACTTACGGTACTGAAACGTGGTTGCTCACAATGGGCCTCATACGAAGGTTCAGAGTCACACAAAGGGCAATGGAAAGAGTTATGCTCGGAGTTTCTCTGCGTGATCGAATCAGAAATGAGGAGATCCGCAGAAGAACCAAAGTCACCGACATAGCTCTGCGAGTCGCTAAACTTAAGTGGCAGTGGGCAGGGCACATTGCTCGTAGAACCGATGGCCGATGGGGCAGTAAGGTTCTGGAGTGGCGGCCACGTACTGGAAGACGCAGCGTAGGGAGGCCCCCAACAAGGTGGACCGATGACCTGGTGAAGGTCGCGGGAAGCTGATGGATGCGGGCAGCACAAGACTGGTCAGCGTGGAAAGCCTTGGGGGAGGCCTTTGTCCAGCAGTGGACATCCATAGGCTGAAGAAGAAAGATTATATTTTCTTTCTCTCTTGTATATAATGCAAGATTGTGCGTGAAGATGTAGGCCCTTTTTGGTAGTGGTATCAATAACGTTGGGCGAAATAGTCGACATAAAACGGCGACCGGTAGATCAATGATGGAATGGTGTTGGTGAAATTAAGTCGTGTAATACACGCTCACACTCGCCACAATACTTTCTCTAGAATAACATTTCAAAAGTGAGATACCTTAAAACAAAAATACAGTTTCTTTATTTTTTGTATTCTGAGTTTTAATGTACTTTTTCCGCATTTTTTATTTCTTCATTTCTATGGAGAAAATTAAAATCACAAAATATGTGATGACGACTTTTATACGGTAGAATAAAGTAGTTACTAGCAATGTACGATGCCTTCTATTTGTCATGTGACTTTCGTTTTGTGTGTGCGTGCACCGTCCGCATCCGTCCGCACTAACAGCAAGCCCTAGCCACTCTTTTCAACTCGCATCCAAATAAACATTAAATAAAATATTAATCTTGTTGTGGTGTCCAGTCAAAGAGCTGTCATGTCCGTATGTGTGCCATGTCCAATGGTGTATACAGAAAAATATAAGAACAGACACAATGCTTTCAGTACAATCTTTCGAGGAAATATTATATAAAATAGTTTCACGTGTGTTATATCCTTATGTCCCACGACCGTTCTGATACAATAACAAAAGACAGTCTGTTAATCTCTACAATTAATTCCGTCTCAATAATATTGTCCATAATTATTCTTGCAAGCTGTGCTGTAAATGTAATTACTACAGATTTTGTATGATAGTATAGCAAGTCTTTTCGTAAATGTTTAACAAATTATACTTCATAAATCCATACTAATATTATAAATGTGAAAGTGTGTTTGTTTGTTTGTTTGTCCTTCCTTCACGCCGTAGCTAAGCAATCAATCGACATGATTTTTGGCATACAGTTAGTTGAAAAGATGGAGAGTAACATAGGCTACTTTTGGCCCTAAAAAAACATCGAGTTCCCAAGGGAGATTACTGGAATATTTGTATGTGTACACCAAATATATCCTTACTAATATTATACATCGGAAAGTGAGTTTGTTTGTACCACTTTCACGCCGTAACTCCTAAACCGATTGCTTTGAAATTTTGCAGACGTAAAGTTAGAAGTCCGGATTAAATAATAGGGTACTTTTTATCCCGAAAAAATTGATATTCCCGAGAGAAATCTAAAAAGCGCGATATAACCGAAGTTAACACGGGCGAAGCCGCGGGCGGAAAGCTAGTATTATGATATAGCATACCGTTGCCTGGTGGTGCGCAGGCTTCCTGTCTTCATGAAGCAGCTATGAAGTAGCTACCACGCATGCCCAGTATGGGTTAGTAGATGTCATGTATCTTTATTTGTTTTTAAACTTTATAAACTAGTGCGTGACCGCAATCCTGATGCCTGGTGGATTAGTGGTGCAATCGTTGATGGTATAGCCTGATTTTTTTGGAAATTCAGGTTTCTTTATAATGTTTTCTTTTTCTTCCTCTCCTAAGCCTATAGAGGTTCACTGCTGGACAGAGCAAGGCCAGGCGGTCGTTCTATTGGGGGGCATTGCCTTAATCCCCATGCTTGGCAGGCGGGTTGGGGATCGCAGTAATTTGTTAATCCAAAGGAGAAGCGCTGCTGCTCGCTTCTCTGATGAGAGTTCCCTTAGTCACCTTTTATGACACCCCCGGGAGGAGGAGCATAATGTCTTACTTCATCGTTTTGAGAGCAGTATTAACGAAATGGTTTACAATAAGAAAACTGCATGTCAAGGTTAGAACCTGGTTTACGCCAGTACAGCTTTGTTTTGTACCAATAAACAAAATATACCAACTTAATTATTTTGTCTATTTACAGAAATTATACAAACAGACAGAATTCAATACGGCTTACTACTTATACGGCGTCTGGAATAACCAATTAAATTAAATATTCAAGACTCGTTCCGAATTTGATTGAAGTAGATATTTTGATATTAAAATCATCTATACATATTAACTTGCTAAGTTTATATACAATATTATTTTTTCTTTATACGAGATCTTTAACCGAAACTTACTCAATATAGTTTGTTCAGAATAAGCAACTGAATCGATTCCAATAATTTTTATACCATATTATATTTTTTCCCAAATACATTTAGGAATTGTTGTGTGGTTACCGAGGGCACACAGCTGACGGTAGATCATAGTACTAGGAATAGGTACAGTGAGACAGCCAAAGCCGCGCCGCTTCAGGCGTGAGCGGGTGAACAGTGCCTAGACAATATTTTTGTTGGAACAACCAAGTAAGATAACAAGCTCGTAACTTTGTGGTTTTTCATGACATCTTTTTGAAATTTTGGACATAGATTCTTTACTTCAAAATACTAGACACGTGTTTCAGGTTTCGCATGAACAAAATATAACGTTTTATAGATATAAAAAAAATCATATTAGGCGTTGAAGTATTCGTCCGCATCACTATCATCCGGAAATATTCCCAAGACTAACGGAAAGCATTGACAAGTTGAATATCAAAACTAATTCTTTGGTTAAAGAAAGACTCAGTCGTCTAGTCAGGTGAAGTAAAGAAAGAAAGAATTTTTTTTTTATTTCGCACAAACAAAACGCACTTTACAACTAAATACCATGCTATTATAATAACAAACAAAATACAGGAAAAAAAAAATAATATCACCAAAAGTCTCGTACTCTAACATGCAAAACTGCCAAACTATAAACAAAGTTGATTTGATGTCAAAGCCAGGGTCATAGACCATAGACCATGGAAATAATAAGTACTACGTACAACGTAGTACTTATTACCTCCATGCCATAGACATTAGACAGCACACATTATTTGAAGTGTCTATCAGCTGGCGAGAAAGTCCTTAAAAAGTCGACGCGAACTTGGGCCCCGCAACCAAATCATTTAAACCCCATATGACAGAGCTGTAGTTACCCATAATACACCTTTTAAAGATCTCAGAAGCCGCTGTAGCATACATACCTATTTGTAAAGACATGACTAAGTCGAGCCGAAACTGTCAAATTTCAATTTAGAGATAAAGTTGAAAATATGGAAATTTGTAGAAGATGAATGTACTGGTGTCTACCGTAATTAGAAATGTGTAATGTAATTATTGTAGTGTACATAAAATAGTGTATTTGACTAAAAAAAACTAATTAGTCCGTCAGTGAGATTTCCAAAAAATACTAGACACGTAGTTTTTCTTTTTTTCATATAAACAAAAAATTAAGACGACACAGTGCGTTGAAAACTCGTGTGACGTCACTGCACGCTACACTTTTTAGCGACCAGTGACCTCACCAGCCACCACTACTCCATCTTTGATGCCTTTCATATTTGTCAATTTTTATTGTTTTGATAAAACAAAAAATACGTGTCTAGTATTTTTTGGAAATCTGACTGACGGACTAATTAGTTTTCTATAGTCAAATGCCCTATTGTGAATGTGCACTGGGTATCCGATAACGGCTCGATGCTTAATAAATATCAAAGTTATATTGAAATTTGGGTAGGTTTAGTATAGTATACAAAAAAAAGAAAAGGAAAATTGTACATTAGCCTATAATGATGCCAATCTTAGGAAACAGGCTTCCCTCTCGATCTCGGACCAGTGCGGGTTGCCAGATGTCACATGTGTTCGAAGTTTTTGGCTCCAGGACATGCCGATTTCCTCACGATGTTTTTCTTCACCGTTTTGAGAGCAGTGGTGATGAAATTATTTACACCTTTAGTAAAGTGCCTGGCGGGGTTCGTACCTACCGACAACTTGTAATTTGCGGTTGATACCATAAGCTACCGCTGCTCTTCACAACATCAACTATACAGTCACACATTGGTTATACCTTGGTTATAACCACTGTATTCTTTTAAACTTGTTCCTCCACCTTTGTGTCAGTGTTCTACATCGAACTGTGAATTTGAACAGTCCGCACATCACATCTTGTCGGAGTATGTTCTTTGGCAGAATGAACGCAGTATTATGTTGGATAGTGTACAAGTTACATCCGGAGTCGTTTATTATACGGACCTTGTAGAAACTAGAACCAATTTCTGTGCGTTGCCATACCTATTATAGGAATCAATTGTAACAGCAAATACCTACTTAGGACCCATTAACTTAATCAAATTTTATTCCGTGGTGCATGGTGCATTATTGCAATCTGGGCTTCTCCCAGTTGCAATAATGTCCTTTTGTGCCGATTGGCCTACTTCTGTTCTGTCTCCTGCTTGGTATGTAGGGAAGTGGAAAAAATATCTTTTTTCTTACTCCTCCGCTATTCTTTTCTGATTAATTTCGTTGCGGGGCCCAAGACAGTTGAATCGTTTCTCCGGGACTCGGCGAGCTTCATTGCTCGGCGTTTTTCTGGCGGTCTCCACTGTTGATTCTGGCTTTCAGGAGTTACAGTGGGTGGGTAAAGTGTGGCGGGTTTTGTCCCAACAAAAAAAAATACCTTGGTTACACCTACTAAATGAAATTCATTGTACAGAAGCCATTTGTGCTTGAATGTTGAAATAGCAATTACGCATTTTCGTAACAACACTGGGAGGTAAATTGCCTGTACACTGTGACCCAATTTTAGTAATTGTATTATTCAGGAATAAAATTTAATTATTGAGAGATTTTGAATTCATATTTGTGGAACTGTCTTGTTAAATGCAGATTTACACTTTATTTATTTACAATATTTATTGCAATGAAAACTGCTGTGGTGAACTTCAGAAATTTTGTAGGATTGGTAAAAGCATTCATATCGCGTGAAAAATCAAAAGCCATTTATTCAAATTAGGCTGAGAATCAGCACTTTTTGAACGTCAATATTACATAACATAGTCCCCCCAAAACGCCCGCCTTTTGCCACTTCCTAGTGCTTTTGCTGGGAAGAAGAAGTGGCGGAACAAACTCCCAAGCTGTCTGATTATTTAAAAAAAACACTTGTCTTTATATAATACTATGTATAGTAATGAGTACAAGAAATTACTACAAGAATAAAATTATTTACCTTATGCTAGCTAACCACGCCCAAATACCAGCAAAGCAAGAAAATAAAATAAAAATTAAAATATCGTTAAAATTGAAATATTTTTTACTTTTTGTGTGTTCTGTGTTTTAATGATTTCAGTTTTCACTTCCGTTTATCAGTTCCACGACTGCTAATTTATTTATGTACATACACCAGAAAATACATAACATAAACACGATATCTCTACAGAAAGATAGAAAGATGGCAGGAAAGAAACAAAGGAAGGAAGGAAGAAAGAAAGAAAGAAAGAAAGAAAGAACGTAAGAAAGAAAATACATTTATTTACAAAACACTGGGTAACTTTCACGTACTCTGCGATGTATTTTAGGCGACATTTACTACGTGGATATAAAAAATGGAGCTATCGTTGGTGCACTAATGTTTATATGCAGGTTCATATTACTATTATCCAGTGAATTATATATAATATACCTACATAGTCGTACTACAGAAAATTATATTGATGACTTTGAAAATGAGTTAATTAATGATCTGTGTGCACACAACTAGTGACGATATATTACCTAAAGATATAGCGATATACGAGTAAGTTTCATCAATAAGGAATAAAATTCCTATTAATATATTAGGAATCGACGAATATCAAAATACCACCAATTCAGATCAACACCAATGTCATCAGCACCAATCTCAGATTATTTAGAAGACAAAAAAGCTTGGGACTGAGCTGATCGCTCTGTTAAGCATTGTTATTAAGCAATATGCGTATCTAATTATAAAGTAAATTGTTGTAAACATTTTAATTTTTAATGTCTGGACTTGATAAAAGACGATGATATCTGAGTTTGTTTCGGCTATTTTTTCTCATAGGTAGTCAGTTAGGTAATGCCGATTTCATCGTGTAAAAGTGATCAGTGATCCTACTTGCTGAATAAATGATTTCATTTCATTTCATTTCATTTCAATTACGAAACCCAATATTACTGTAAATTGGGATGCTTTTGAAGCATATTACATTGCTCCATGTTGTCTCAAAATGTGTCTACTCAATAAACTGAATAATCCAATGAATACATACATACATACATACATATCTATAGACAAATCACACAGATTGAGCTAGCCCCAAAGTAAGTTCGAGACTTGTGTTACGGGATACTAACTCAACGATACTATATTTATAATAGATACATATATAGATAAACATCCAAGACCCAGGTCCATCAGGAAAAGATCGTTTTCCATCATGACCTGGCCGGGGATCGAACCCGGGGCCTCCACGTCGCAGGCAGGCGTGTTGACAAAATGAAACCCATTGCTAGTGGTATTGTGTTACGCAATTACCCTGTAGGTACAAACAATACCTATTAAGCTTAACAAAATCTACACGATGCTTAAAATAAAGGCCAAAGGTAATAGTTTCAGTTTATCACTGTCCTACTGTAGGGGAAAGGCCACTTCTCAGAAAAGGGACGAACGTTGATCACCCCTCATTGCTCACGCTTGCTCCGGACAGCTCACGGTATTTTCCTTTACTAATGTCAGTTACTTCTAAGATAAACTTAGAAAGTACATTAGAATTGACAGATCATGTTGCTACTTGCCCCTCACTAATATTTAATCCTGTATCTTGGGTTGCGTTTACAAATATGCAAACTTACATACACAAAAACCCATACCCGATACAACTACTTGTATGTGTCACAAATATTTGTTCCGTGCGAGAAACCAACCCGCGACACGCAGTGCAGCCGTCAATGTCTCAGCCACTGCGCCAAACGTCAACGTTTGGTACATAACATTTCCTCTCGGTGGTAGGCCATAACATCGGCCGCCGGCAGAAGTTACCAGACAAAGCCTTACCGCCAAGCGATTTGTCGTGTTCCGGCATGATGTCTGGTGAAGCCGTACGGAGGACGGGTCTGTGCAGTTGTGTTGCGATCTGTGCCGGGTACGATGCGCCTAATGTTGTTGTATTGGGAGTTTGGTCGTGGAGGGTCTTCAGATCAATCTCCCTTTGGCGCAGCATCGTTGGTCATGTTGTTGGGTTTAACATTGCATCACCTCGCTCAACTGCCGTCTTCCTTCCCATTCGCTCAGTTTTTCTGAGTGAATAGGCTCTTAATAAACTAGCGCGCTTTACCATCAACGATCGCATGACTGCTTACCATCAGGCGGGGTTGCGGTCAAGCGCTAGTTTATAATTATAAAAAAAAAAAACGTCATGACATCAAAAGGAATGTAATTGCTAAATTATTAGGTATACTAATACATTTCCGCCGTTTAACAAAAGATGTCCTTACTAAGAGGTTTCGTTGAAATTGTCAGATGTAAAACTTGATATCGTATGGTCGGATATCTGATAATTACATACAATTAGAGTATTAGTGACTCTGTATCAGTATCACATAGGTATTTATTTTTATGCAAAAATGTCAAGTTTTGTGCCGAATAATTGTCATTTGCGGGAACTTTTGTTACTTCTTTAATTTGAAGAAATCTGCAGCTGAGGCCCATCGATTGCTTGTAGAACCTTATAGTGAAGCTGCTTTCAGAGAGAGAAGGTTTCGTGAGTGGTTTCAAAAGTTTAGCAAACTGTAAAGACAAACCGCCTTATTCATAAACGCTGTTTAAAGTTAACTAGTGATTAGCGATTCTTTCACCATACATTTTTGACCTTTTAAAGTCACTTAACTTAAATCATCCTTTATGAATAAACACCACAGTGTTTAAGAGGTTTATCCATAAGCGATGATTAAAGTTAAATAACGTTAAAAGGTCCAAAATATATGTTTAAAGAATCGCTAATCACTTGTTAACTTTAAGCAGCTTTTATGAATAAGGGGGATTGAATGTATACGAAGACCGAAATCGTACAAAGACACGGAATAGGGGCAAGTAACAATGTAACTTTTCTAAAGTTACATGTACGTTCTAAATATATCTTGGACACCAATGACTGATTACAAGGCGAAGGAAAACATGTTGAGAAAACCTGGACTTTAAGTCTGAAATCGCCAACCCGCATTGAGCAAGTTTGGTGTTTACGCTCAATCCTTCTCTGTATGAGAGGAGATCTGTGCCCAGCAGTGGGACGATAAAAGGTTGATGATGATGATGAAACTTATCGGTAAATGTCGAGGTAAAACTATTTGCAATAAGTAGTTCTATTTAGCTATTTTTTCAAAAACCGCCTCTAGGTTTGCCTGTCCACTAAAGCAAGTTTAGCAATAGAAAGCAGCTTGAGAAGATATAAGCAACATATAAAAGTCAACCCGAAGGGTTATTTCGTAACACACTACCAGTAGCAATCGGTTTCATTTTGGGAGTTCATCAATATTCATTGCAGTATATACGTTGTTGGGCAGATATATTTTTTGAAAACATGGAGCAATGAATTAGCAATGCGCTTCAAAATGATTCCAATTGATAGTAGTAGTTACGCAATTAGAGTGCCATTTATCATCCTGTACGTCAATTCAAGATGCTTTGGCCGTGAATTGATATTGTTTCATAAAAACCTTACTGTAGCACTTTATGAAGTCGAAGCTGACGTAGGACGT
Organism: Sesamia inferens; assembly: GCA_037179545.1. Taxonomy (NCBI): domain Eukaryota; kingdom Metazoa; phylum Arthropoda; class Insecta; order Lepidoptera; family Noctuidae; genus Sesamia; species Sesamia inferens. The sequence goes on along the minus strand of CM073929.1, from coordinate 5,919,083 downwards.
CAGCGATGGCGTTTAATAAGAGTCCAGCCTACATAGCTTATGACATAGTTGAGCACCAATAAGGTTTGAAGCAAGAAGGACAAGGCAATCGCTAAGCGGTTGGAATACGAGTATACCTATATCATCATCATCATTTTCATCTCAGTGTTAATCCCAGTCGCATCCGAAGCCTTTTCCGGCTCTGGAGTCTGGGGTCCGCTTTACCAGTCTAACTGCTGATTTTGGCGAAACTTCGAACTTTTCCGTAAAGCGACTGCCGTCTGACCTCCACAACCCGAAGGCGATATCGAAGCATTGCAGCTAGACCAATTGTTAGACTTTTGAGGGCCCCAACAACCCGTAACGACGGCCACTAGATGTTCGTATGGCAACCGGGACCAACGGCTTAACGTGCTTTCCGAGGCACGACCAGATCAGTGCAAATATTCATATTCATGCATACAAATATTTGCACTGGGCGGGGATCGAACCCGCGCCTCCTATAACTGTTTATTGCGCTGAGTGTTGACTCTCGTAATTTTAAAGAACATTAGTAATCTGATCTCACTTCCAATTTGTCAAAAATATCTCTATTTTCTCAAGCTTTTGACAGTTTTTTTATCCCCGAGATAACACTGCGACTAAATTTTGCCCTTTTGGCCTTTAGCTGTGGTAATTTCTACGAGGCGTGAATTCATTGATCTTCTATTGGTCGTCGATGGTAGCTTTTTCCTTAAATATTTTCTTTCAAATAGTTTTGCCTTTTCTCAGAGCAGCCATATCCTCCGAAGTCCGAAATCATCTAGTTTAAAAAAAATACATGAAACTAGCACAAGCTTTTAAATTTATTTGTTAGATTATCAATTTTATTGATGAAGGATTAAGGTTGAATGGAATTACATGACAGTTTCGGGTAGCTTGACCTGTTGTCGTCCGGTCAAACCCGCAACATAAATTATGTTTTTCTTAAAAGTTGTCTAGTCCAAGGAGTCTAGACGTGGTCTTAAACTTCAACTAAATCTCATAGTAGATACGTGAGTACTCATAAAATTTCACAATTTATTTAAAGTACTTTAGGAATGAGGCAATATAAGCTGCAGTGTTGCAATTAAATGGATTTCGTACCGCATCTATTGTTTGTTTATTGTGTACAATCAACTATGTATGTTAAATTTAATGTTATCATTTTTCATTATTTTGTTTACTAAATTTATAGGTATATATGTGTGTAAGGTATGTAGGTATATATATATTGCAGTTCAGCAGGAATCCCCTGGATGGAAAAATCACAGAACTGGTCGAAGTGTTGGTGTTTGGGGGAGGCCTATGACCATCAGTGGACGTTTATATCAACATCGTCATTATCTTAGTGTTAATCCCTGCCTGAGTCTGGGGTCCACTTTACCAGTCTAACTACTGATTTTTGGTTGAACTTTGTGAAGCAACTGCGGCCTGACCTCCACAAGCCAAAGGCAAGCATTGCAGTTAGACCAACAGTGAACGTTAACATCAGAAAAACGTTGTCAGTAGGCTGTTGGATTAATAATTTTCCTCAGAAATTGATACTTCGGTAGCTTGGACCCTGTCCGTCATACCAGTTGAGTTTTATGTAAGAAATATAATCGCATTGGCAAGGCTATAGAGCCAATTTGAATAAACTAATTTGAGTAAAAGGGTATAAAGCTTAAGCAAACCTAGATTTTTTATGTATGTCAGTGTGGTGCGTGGTTTGCATGTGTCGCCACAGTTTTGACAAAGTCAACTGGTCTATATGAGGGTAGAATAATATATTTTCGGGGAACCGGGCATTTCTTCTTCTTCTTCTCAGCTTATAGAGCTTCACTGCTGGACCTCCCTCAAGGCTTTCTATGATGACCGGTCTTGTACTGCCCGCATCCATCGGCTTCCCGCGACCTTCACCAGGTCATCGGTCCTCCTTGTTGGGGGCCTCGTTACGCTGCGTCTTCCGGTACCTACGTGGCCCATCGGCCATCGGTTCTAGGAACAATGTGCCCCGCCCACTGCCACTTAATTTTAGCGACTCATAGAGCTATGGTCCTTCTGCAGATCTCCTCATTTCTGATTCGATTGTGTAGAGAAACTTTGAGCATAGCTGTTTCTATCACTCTTTGTGTGACTTTGAGCCTTCGTATGAGCCCCATTCACCGGACTTTAAGTCACAATAAATCTGACGTATCTTCACCGAATCTAGGCAAACACCATATACAGTGCCAAAACTAAGTGTGTTTGTATCACTTGAAACTACATTCAAAGAATATATGGGTACAAGTACAGCCAAAATACAAGGCGATAAGAAAAGTAGATATTAAATCCCTGCTCACTGAATCAAAACTATGACAATATAATTGATGGATCTTTCGTGAATGAACTTCAAACAAAAAATGACGGATGATATCAAGTTTAAAGAACAGCTTTGTTGGATATCTTTCAAAGAAGATGTGAGTTTGAAATAAATAAAAATTTTGTAGGATTTCAAAGTTATGGAACAAAAAGAAAGGCACAAATACTGTATAAATCAATAAAAAATAAAATGTATTCAAATTATAGACTGATTTAATAATTACAGTTTTTAGCTTGTTAATTTGATATTGTAACTATAATATAGTATAATTATGCTGAACAGAAAAGCAGTAAAATAAAAGTCTCATTGGTTTTCTGCTTTGTTCATCATCATCAACTCAGCGTTAATCCCAGTCGCATCCAAAGCTTTTTCAGCTTTGGAGTCTGGCACCCGCTTTACCAATCTTTTTCTTCTTCTTTTTTCAAGGTGAGGTGAGGTGATTCAACCTCAACTCTTGATCAATGGCTTCTGTGGAATAGATACCACAAATTATAGAAATTCTTTGAAAATTTTATTTCACAATAATGGCGGATATCACCAATGACAGTTAAAAAAGACGGCCGCGTGAACCGTCTATGAGAGAGGTTTGAGGCAAAGTCATGATGTGACTACTATGCTGCAATATTTCATTGTTCTTTATGAATTATTTTTTGAATGCACTTTTTACTACATAAATCACGCGCTTTTAGTAAGTAAACGACACTATAAATAATTTTAAAAGTCTAATGAAAAATGTGCGCGTGACACTCATCTTAGCTTTCCCGTCAAAAACTCATTTACCAATCTAACTGCTGATTTTAGCTAAATTTTGTTTTTTTTTTTTATTAATTTATAAACCAGCGCTTGACCGCAATCCCGCCTGATGGTAAGCAGTGACTGCCGTCGGACCTCCACAACCAGAAGGCGGTAACGAAGCATGTGCACCAGTGAGACCAATTGTTGGACTTTTGAGGGCTCCAACACAACCCGTAACGAATGCCATTAGATAAGCCTATGGAAACCGGGACCAAACGGCTTAACGTGCTTTCCGAGGCACGACCAGACCAGTGCAAATATCCATATTCATGCATACAAATATATGCACTACGCGGGGATCAAACTCGCGCCTCCTTGCGCACCGGCCGCGTTCGCTACCGCTACGCCACGGAGGCTGTCGAAAATTGACACAAGTTAATATGCTACAATAATATAAATAATAATTCCCTGGGTTTGGACATTCATTCACACTCATTCTGAATACTAACATCTATAATATACTTAGATAACACGTCAAGCTAAAATACATAGAAACTATAGGAACTATTTACTATAACAAGTACCAACTACTGGACGTAACGCACTCTCTGGCTGTGGTTAAAATGTACGGAGTGTAACAATTGTGTACTACGTGGAAATGATTTTTGGATATAGGTCTGTTGTAACGTTGACGTTTGATTTTCTTCGCGTTAGTATTTTGTACGTTGGTAATATATTTTATTGTTACTATAGGGCTTGTCTGTGTGGATATACAATATGTAAAGAAATCCCTATCCGATCCGGGAAGGTATTATTAGGTATCGACAACTGATCCTACTAATGCCCACAAATGTTTTAGATAAATTTAAAAAAAGAAAACCCCTAAAAACATATTATGTCGGAAAAGGAGGTAACTTACATGGCAATACATGCGCGGGAGACAGGGGGCAGGGCACGCGGCAAGCGTCGCATCGCTATAATAATATTGTCGAAAATGGGTTTGTCACTTTTTAAAACATTATCAAATATTAGGGAAGATGGAAATAATAATTTTGAAATTTAATAGTATTATTACTATGATGATTATGTAAAATTTCATATTTTATTTGGTCATGTGTTTACCTAACCTTTATTATCCGTACGGGTAGGACGGGGTTTTCTATTTTTTCATTTGTTTCGGGTTTACATATTGTATAAGAGAAATTTTAGTGCTAGACAAAAACTCTCGTCAAAAAAAACTGTCAAAAACGATCTCCATTTACTTTTCTTTCTAATAAGTAATAATTAAACACAAAGTATATAACCCACTAAATATTGCTATGTTTTTAAATAGTTTGCGTTAGATATTATATTATGTTTTTTCCATTCATTCTTGAAGTTGATAGGAATCATAGGTTGTAAAAGATTCTACGAAAGAGAATATATTTTCTGGACAGCAAAAGCACAACTCCAGGCACTACAGTCACACACAAATACACGTCATGTCTGTGCATTCCTTTCACATCCAACCATCCATACGTGTTCCTGTAGTGAACATTGCATAGTATGTACTTGCACTGACGCATCTTTTAGCATTTTGAGATGACGCTTTGTTGCTTGTAGTAGCTTTAAAGACTGTATGTTTTTCTGTATACTAGAAATTTTAGAAAATGGGTCAATATTATCGGGAGTTTAGATTCTACGGAGATGTACTGCCGGGAGAAAAGGTATCCTATCCGGGTCATGATTTATGTCTGATTGTATATGTATATCTAAATCTGTTCAGCCGAGGATGTAAAGAGCAATTGAAAGATGGACTGACTGAATTAGTATATTATAGCCATTTAATCTGAGACTGATTCCTCGTAACCATTAATGTCCGGTGCCCAAAAATGGATGATTTTATTACAATTTCTATATACATAGTTTAAGACATTTTAGTCAGGTTTTGACCTATTAACCCATAGCATGGCATAGATAGGTTGAAAGAACTGTTCATATTTCGTACGTTTTACAAATGTTATCTAATGTTTTAGGTAAAATATGGAGGTATCATGTGCTGCGAGTACCAAACATTCACGAAGCGGCAGTAACCTAAGTATTTGATTCTATAAGCTACGTGTTCGTGCAAACATTTATCTTTTTTTACGTGATGCGTACCACTTTATTTCTTATGAAGCCTCGACTTCTTCAAGACCTGCTTAGAAACTCCACAGTATACTTATATGTTGTATGTGTAATAAAACACTGGCTATTGAACAACATCTGGCTTTCTAGCTACAACAAAAAGAAAGTTTCACTACTTTACCAGCCTCAAATTGGTGTTAGGTTAGATTAAGTTATGTTTTAGTAGGTATTATCCAAAAGCCTTTGTTCTAAAACCTAATGAAAGAATATTTATAATGAAACAATCTAACCGGTTGATTGCCGTAATCACAGAAACAATTAAAAAGCCATTACGTCTCACCCGGATCCACGTCCACAAGAAGGTTTAAACAAAAAAGTAAGCCTGCTCAAAAACAACATTTCAATTTAAAATTGGACGAAAAGGGTTATCGTATTACCGGGTTACTGGGTTGTAGAGGTCAGATAGGAAGTCACTACGGCCAAATTACTGGTATTTAGCTGTATATGGGTGGCCTGAAAGTTATCATCTACATAGTTGAAACAACGCAGGTAATTATATGAAATTAGACACTATCATATTTTTCATAAACGTTGCTTAAAGTTAACTAGTGATAAGCGATTGTTTAGCCATATATTTTTGACGTTTGGACGTAACTTAAACTTAATTAAAGTTTATGAATAAACACCATAGTGTTTAAGAGGTTTATTTATAAACGATGATTAAAGTAGTGACGTTAATACGTCAAAATGTATGGTTAAACAGACACTAGTTAACTTTAAGCAACTTTTATGAATAGGGGGTAATATTTGTGAAAAATAATATGGAAAAATGTTGTTTTTTTTTAACACTACAAACCATCTACCATCAGGGGGCATTGCCGTCAAGCCTTGTGTTTGAGTTACGGAGTAATATTGATATGGAGTTAAAGAAGGGTTCAGTTGATCTTTGTGGCTTTGTGTCCCAACAGTCGTAGTGTTTTGATCCTTATTGTACATATTTGTATATAAAGACATTTAAAGTTAAAGCTCGGGAATATTTATGCAAAAAATTGGCAGATTCATCCCACATGTATTTTATTCTTTTTATCTATCTATAATCTCTCTCTACTGTTTATATTTTGTATGGATGTATTTATTGTATTTTTTTAATAATTATAAACTAGTGCTTGATAAAGCGCGCTAGTTTAATAAGCCCATTGACTCAAAAAACTGAGTGAATAGGAAATAAGACGGCAGTTGAGAGAGGTGATGCAATGTTTAACCCAGAGGGAGATTCATCTGGAGACGCTCCACGATCAAACTCCCGATAAAACAACATTTGGCGCATCGTACCCGGCACACATCGCAACACAACTGCTCAGACACATCCTCCGTACGGCTACACCAGACATCATGCCGGAACCCGACGAATCTCTTGGTGGCAAGACTTTGTCTGGTAGGTGGTAACTTCTGCCGGCAGCCGATGTTATAGCCTACCACCGAGTACCTTTAATATCTTTGCACCTACCATGTTTTGTCTCTACATCACCTTAAGGTGGACTAGTAGAAAATTCCTAAGGCATTAAGTCCGCCATTGTGCAATGTTTTTCTTTGTGCATAAAGGTTTAATTAATAAAAGAATTTTATCATCGGAAGAATTTTCCGATTTAAGAAACACACATTCCTAATTGATTTTAAACTTCTTTTTTTAATTTAATTACGTCCTCTTGTTCTTACAAATATAAACTAGTGCTTGACCGCAATCCCATCGGATTGGTCAGCAGGATACGATCGTTGATGGTAATGCGCAGTAGCTTATTAAGAGCATTTCATTCTAGCCATGAAGACACTCAAGTTGTACTCAGACGGCAAGTCCGCTGCAGGCAATCGTCGATGTATGTATAGTAATATATAAAGCTAAAGAGTTTCTTTGTTTGTTTGAACGCGCTAATCTCAGGAACTACTGGTCCGATTTGAAAAAGTCTTTTTGCGTTAGATAGCCCATTAATCCAGGAAGGTTTTAGGCTATATAACATTACTCTCCGACCAATGGGAGCAGAGCATATAAAAACATATCGGAACCTACGTGGGTGAAACCGCATGGCGTAGGTAGTGCGGTATAAAAGACGAAGTGAAACGGTTCGTCCGGATCGTAGTGGTGTCATTAACGTGAGGGTAACTCACCGTATGACGGATCAATAGTGTGTTCTTGCTACATTTTTGTTTCAATTTTGTTAGGTACACTGTCGCAGTAGCCAATATATAATCATCATAATTTGTCTTCGGTGACCTGTCACGACAATTCGATAGCACACCTCTAATAGTGTGGATAGAACGGGTTGTGAACGTTGTTTACCAAAACTAGGTTAGTCCGGGTCAAGTGGAATTAATTAATGGAATTCAATTTGTGAAGATGCAAAGCGTCTTATTCTGTGCAAGGTAATGCAATTTGGATGTATGTACGATGAAATAGTTTAAGGTGGAACTGTTACTACGGTGAAAACCGTAGCTATCCACCTTAAACTATATTAAACAGGCAGAATATACTTACTATTAATTTCTTAGTAATTGGATGACATTATTTTTTATAGTCTCGAAATATTCTATCTTAGCTTCTGATCAGATCTTCATTTGCGTGGAATACTTCAAACATTCAATTACAAAAAGTACAACCCAAAATGCTGAAAATGCAGCTTTCTAGAGGTAAAATAATGATTGAAATTGGTTAAGCATATAATATTAGTTGCTATTAAATTTAGTCATGCAACTAAGACCCATAGATAAAATAATTTTGTACGATAATAAACTATGACATACAAAAACTTTATTCTACACTAGCTGCGCCGCGACTTCATGTACTAAATACGTACAGTATTTTTTGTGTGAAAGAGTAACATACATGTATACAGACTCACAAATTTTCGCATTCGTAATATTCATCATCATCAACCTTTTAATCGTCCCACTGCTGGGCACAGGTCTCCTCTCATACAGAGGAGGATTGAGAGCGTAATCACCACGATTGCTCAATGCGGGTTGGCGATTTCAGCCTTAAAGTTCAGGTTTCCTCAAGATGTTTTCCTTCACCTTCAGTCATTGGTGTCCAAGGTATACTTAGAAAGTACATATAACTTAGAAAAGTTACATTGGTACTTACCTGACCTGGAATCGAACCCGCGCACTCATACTTGAGAGGCTGGTCTTTTAACCACTAAGACACCATGACATAATATTAGTAGGGTTTTATTTTAATCTTCACATGACTAGTTAAGCAAGTCATGTGAAGATTAATAATAAATTCCGAGCTGAAATCTGATCTGTTCCGTGGTACCTACTTCTCCGCGAAAGGGAACACCACATCCTGCGGCCAGAAGTTTTCTTCCATGACGAAGGGCATATAGACATTCAGTACGCGTACCACAAAAGCCTTAAACACGACACTTCATAATATTAGTTGAGCAAAGATCTGTGAAATGCCGATTTCATGCCCAAAATAAAAGATAGGCATAATTTTATCCATACTTCATCCGTATCTCACCAGATATGTTCAAGTCCGATGTAATAAAGGGCGAACTTTTATGCCAAGTATAATTTAAGCAGATTTATGACAGTTTTCCGCATATAGGGATGAAAGATCATTGAAAAAGAATTTACAAACTGATTGCGAAGCAGTTTGGTTCCCAGGATTTTGTAAAATACTCGTGTATTATCTTGATTTAAAAGAGTGTCCTTGGAGTTTTTTCTCGTTTAAGTTTCAGAATAGGGGCACCTTCACTCATCTGCAATTCAAACGTGCCTATAAAAAAATTGAATTGAATTAAAATCATTGAGTTTGAGTAACTATTCGTCGTTAAGTCGTGGTGGGCTGGTGGGTAAAACACCAGCCTCTCAAGTATGAGTATGCGAGTTGGATTCCAGGTCTGGCAAGTACCAATGTAAGTTTTCTAAGTTACATGTACTTTCTAAATATGTCTTGGACACCAATGCCTGATTAAAAGGTGAAGGAAAACATCTTGAGGAAACCTGGACTTTAAGTCTGAAATCGCCAACCCTAATTGAGCAAGCGTGGTGATTAAGCGCAATCCTTCTCTGTATAATAGGAGACCTGTGCCCAGGAGCGGGACGATAAAAAGGTTGATGAAGATGATGAAGCAACTTTACTAGTTCTTTGAGGTACTTAGGTACCTAAGTTTATTTAGTCTTTGAAATACATTAATCTGCAGCCACGTTTGGGCTGGTGCTGCTAAGTGTCACCTGGCCACTTTGGATTCAGTGGAGAGGCATGCGAAGGGGCTTATTGGTGACCCTGATTTAACTCGAGACGGTCTCCAAAGCCTAGAGCACAGGCGTAGAGTAGCCAGCCTTTCGGTGTTCTATAGGATACATTTTAGGGAGTGTGCGAGGGAATTGCATGATTTAATTCCACCATTTCCGTTCCACCATCGGACGACCCGTCGTACGGCGAGTTTCTACCCTTATGTTGTTAACACCTCTTCGATCCGTACGAAGCGTTTCGCCTCCTCCTTTATACCGCGTATATCGAGGGACTGGAATAATTTGCCAGCGGCGATGTTTCCGTCGGACTACAATTTGAGTGTCTTCAAGGCTAGAGTGAATAGGCTCTTAATAAACTAGTGCGCTTTACCATCAACGATTGCGTCACTACTTACGTTTAGGCGGGATTGCGATCAAGCGCTAGTTTATAATTTAATTTTAAAAAAGTCTTTTAGCTATATGGTGTTGTGTAACAAACGGAAATTATATGTTTTATTAGGCCTTGCGGAGACGGTGAAATACACCATTGTTTTACGCGACTCGTAAATAATGGGATACCCGCGTACATCTCACGAACGGCTTGTTTATTTCGTGATAAAAACTGACAGGATTCGCAAGGGAGGCATTCATATTTTCACACTTTCAGAAAAGCGTCAAATTATTGTGAATCGTGTTGTATTGAAACTATAATTATGTCTTAGTTATATTCATTTCGGTATGTTTCGCTAGTTTGGAATTTATATATAAAAACATATAAGTTTTTATATACAATATGTAAAGAAAACCCTGTCCGATCCGTGAAGGTATTGTTAGGTAGCGATAACTGATTCTACTAATGGATACAAAGCCGGGCTAAACTTAAAAAAAATCCCCCTAAATACACACATCAAAAGTGTCTAGGGATCAAGCATTTTTATGCGGATTTCTTGAGATTGAGATGTGGCTTTGTAATAAATTTATGATTTTATAAATTTATATGGATCCTTTTTGGTGCATTTCATAATTTGAATCAGGAACTGTGAATCAAATTCGAGTAAAAGATGAAAATCAGCTGTCAATATTTTCCCTATAAAAACATACAACGCATTGAAGACATTATTAGTGCTACTGTTTCCCTACTACTGATTAAAACCAACGTTATTATGGAGCGGCGACGTCATTTAAGCAGGGAAGAAATGCTCAGAGCCGTGGGAATGATAGAAGCTGGTTCCCGGCAACGTACTGTGGCTTTAGCTCTGAATACAAGTCAGAGTGTTATCAGTCGACTTTGGACACGTTACCGAAGCACTGGTACCGTGGCTGAGCGCCATGGAGGACGGTATCGCTGCACCACACGGAGACAAGACCGATACATTCAATTCTTAACTCGAAGAGCTCCAACAATAACCGCCATGATGTTAGCCGTGAGGCTTCATCACTCTTCAGGGAACTTAATTAGCGACCAAACAGTTAGAAACCGCTTGCATGAAGTGAACCTTCATTCCCGAAGACCGCTACGGGTACCACCTATAGCAATGCACAATCGTAGGATTCGATATCAATGGGCTCTTGAACACAGAAATTGGGCAGAAGAACAATGGCGTTTCGTGTGCTTTTCTGATGAGTCTCGTTTTGGTATGAGACCGGATACAAGACGTATACGACACTGGAGAACCCCTGGACGCCAACAGCGATTAAAATCCTGCCAGGAAGTCCATCCTTATAGTGGTGGAACCATCATGGTATGGGCGGGTATTTGGATCGGCGGAAGAACTGAGTTGATTTGGATCAGAGGCAACCTCAACGCTCAAATTTATGCTGAGACGATTGTATCAGACGTCATCGTTCCTCTACAAGTGCAAATCGGTCCCTTATTTCAGTTAATGCATGATAATGCACGACCGCACACCGCAAGAGTTGTAAGACAGACTCTCGCCGCAGCTAACATCAATGTCCTGCCCTGGCCTGCTCAGTCGCCAGACTTGAACCCGATTGAGCATGCATGGGATGCATCATTCATTACAGAGAAGAGCTCTGCCGAATATGGAGGGTATCCAGTCGCAAGAAGACCTTTTTTTGTTGTTGCAACGAACATGGGCGGCCATTCCACAGCGTGATTTGGATGAACTCATTTTGAGTATGCCAAACCGATGTTCTTGTGTTGTTAGTGTTCGCGATAGAAACACGGATTATTAATTGTTTAAGTTACCCAATAAAATTTTAGAGAAAACTGTTATTTCAGTCTTTTTTTCGAACTTTTGTGTTAGTGGTTCAAATGTCAAATATCCCTTTATTAGGAAAATGGCAAATTTCTTTATTTAATGCAAAGGTGACTTGGTTTATCGTTACTGTGACAAACGAAAACACTTTATTTGATGAATCCTTAAAGAAAATTTTAATTAATATCAATCAGGAGAAAAGTTATTGCAAAAATATATGTTGATCCCTAGACACTTTTGATGTGTGTAATTAAATATTATTTCGCAAAAATAGGTACCTTAATACATGTGCGGTAGGCAACCCTTCCGCGGGCGACGGGGGGCAGGGCACGCGGTACGTGGTCGCATTGCTTATATTAATACTGTGAAAATGGTGTTGTCACTTTTTTAAAAATTTCGGGGAAGTTGGAATTAATTCGTGGGAAAAAAAGATTATTTCAAAATCCATTAGTATTTTTTCTATAATGACTACGTAACATTTTATATTATATTTGGTCATGTGTTTACCTAACCTTTATTATCCTTATGGGTCGGACAGGGTTTTCTTTACATATTGTATAAATTGCAAACTAGCGCTTGAACGCAATCCCGCCTGATGGTAAGCAGTGATGCAATCGTTGATGTTAAAGCGCGCTAGTTTTTTAAGAGCCTATATTCCCTCTAGCCTTGAAGATATTTAAATTGTAGTCCGACGGAAACACCGCCGCCGGTAAATTGTTCCAGTTCCTTGAAGTACACGGTATAAAAGAGGTAGATATGTGAACGTTAAGGATCGAAATCAGTGGAAAACATAAGAAAAAGGGCCGTTTTCCCGGCCGTGAAAGCAAAGAAAAACACCTGCTGAATTATTTTTATTATATTTATGTACGGCCGACAACAGGTCAACCTACACGAAACTGTCATAAATTCTAAAAGACTTAATACTTTATAAATAAAGTTGAAAATATAATAAAGAAATCTGACAGATTGTAAGTTGCTTGATGTGCTGTCGTCGGTACCTATTGGGTGATAAAAGTTACCTATTGAATATTAATCTGTATCTAGGATCGTATTATTTATTTCTCAAACGATTTTCATCATTGACTTTGTAAGTATGCCACGCGTTTAGTAACAACAAAAATCTTTTAATTTGCAATCGACTTTCTTTATAAGACTAGTATTAACTAGAGGAAGTTCAATATAAAACGGATTGATAATGTACAGCTTGGAATTGACGTGCCAGCTGTTTCTACGGATTCAATACATGAATGGACATGTTAAAATCTTTCAACGGATATTGAGTATTATTGGGTTGAATCCTAAAAAATAATTTAATGTCCATCAGACAGATTTATAAAAAATATTGAACACGTATTTTTTATTTTTTCTTTCATTCAAATACTTAGGAAGATATATTGATTTGAAATGTCGCATGACGTAATTAGCCCCCACTCCGTAACTTTAATACGCTATGTCAGTAGTTTTTGGTAATTTCGACAAAACAAAAAATACGGGTAATTTTTTTTTATTATCTATAAGTCGGACTAATTATTTTGTTGATTTTCATACCTTGGATACATCCCTATTGAAGATCCATACATATTGTAGACGGGTTGTGTGACCATGACACACAAAATGTCAATATTGAGATGAAATGCTGTCAGCTATGTAGTCGGTAGGAGGTGGTGGTTGTCAAGAGACCTTTACTAACGAGTATCTTTAATTCACTCATCATACATAGTTTACATGAAATGATGCAGGGCACATTGCTCGTAGAACCGATGGCCGATGGGGCAATAAGGTTCTGGAGTGGCGGCCACGTACTGGAAGACGCAGCGTAGGGAGACCCCCAACAAGGTGGACCGATGACCTGGTGAAGGTCGCGGGAAGCCGATGGATGCGGGCAGCACAAACCGGTCATCGTGGAAAGCCTTGGGGGAGGCCTTTGTGCAGCAGTGGACATCCATAGGCTGAAGAAGAGATATGAAATATTGAATGTAGTTCGCGCATGATCGATGCTTTGCTCTGTTATCAAAAATTAATTATGAATATAAAATAAACGTTCGTTTGTCCGTACATATTCTCTGCGTTGGACGGATATTTTATACACAATCACGTTACGTGAAATATTTTGTAATAATTTTATAATTTAAAATAATGATCGTGGGGTTATTTTCTCCGTTCTTCTCTATAGGTACTTAAGCTTTGAATGGGCCACTAGCTTCATATTTTTGAATGACATACCTTTTGATTTTTTTAATAATTATAAACCAGTGCTTGACTGCAATCCCACTTGATGGTAAGCAGTGATGCAATCGTTGATGGTAAAGCTAGTTTATTAAGAGGCTCTTCACTCAAAAAACTGAGTGATTAGGAAGAAAGACGGCAATTGGGCGAGGTGATGCAATGTTAAACCAAACAACACTTCCAACGATTCTACGCTAGAGGGAGAATGATTTGGAGAGCTTCCACGACCAAACTCCCTACACATTAACAGTTGACGCATCGTACCCGGCACACATCGCAACACAGCTCAGACCCGTCCTCTGTACGGCTTCTCCAGACTTCATGCCAGAATACGACGAATCGCTTGGCGGCAATACTTTGTCTGGTGGGTGGTAACTTCTGCTGGCAGCGGATATACTGGCCTATCACCGAGAAATAAATGCTTGTTTGAAATAAATGCTTTAAGTTTGAATTTAGAATCAAGAATCATGTCAATTCATCGTTATTGTTTACGCATCTTTGCCTCTGCCACAAAATTATTATAAAAAATATTATATGAGTAAACTATACCACGATTGTGTCACCTCAATTTATTTCCCATGTTTTCATACGAATAAAATCGGTAATAAAAAACCTTCATGTCTCATAAACTGTCAAACTGATCCGAAATCTATGATAAGGATAATATTAGGTATAATATTAAAAATGTTTGAGGAAAATAAATGGCAAAATACTGTGAGACGTAATTCTAAGTGTATGCTCATTTTCCTTTAGTAAGTAAACCTTTAGCCCGTTTTGACGGCAGCCATTTGCGATACTGATATTTGTCAAGGTAACTGGGGAAATTAAATGGGTTGTTTTTATTTCTGGATTTTGTTTAATATCTCGCGCTTTAGATACCATTTTCCGTTCTTCTATTGTTTTAATGTCTTTTCTCTGTAATTATCAAGAGTTTTAATTATTGATATTTTAAGTAAAGATTTTCTATTTTCGTTTCATGACAAAAATAATATCATCATGAATAATTGATAATTTTAATTTTCTGGAATTTAACTAGAGCCATTTGACTACGGTGGTCTTTTACTCTAACTACAATTTAAGTGAATTCAAGGCTAGAATGAACAGGCTCTTAATAAACTAGTGAGCTTTACCATTAACGATGACATCACTGCTTATCATCAGGTGATATCGAGGTCAAGCATTAGAAAACACAATTAAAAATATGTCGGTACAAAAAATATATTCGTTATAACTTACTTAATAAACACATACCTACATAAATAAGATCAGAAAACAATTGTCCTCTTCAGAAATTTGCTCTTTTATGCCACATAAAATCACAACAATAACAAAGACACAGTTTTATATAAAAGCCAATTTTCGTTGTATTAAAATTCCAGCCTTTCTTAACCCCAAGAACAGTGAAAGCGAAAATAACAATACTATGTAATGATGGGAAGCCGACTTAGGGTCTAAGATCTCCGTAGAAGACCGTTTTCCTCAACAGACTTTTATAAATTGCATTCAATGAGACGCAACAGGATAGTCTCGACTATCTTTCCTTCCCGTAATGGACGACGAAACTTCAATATATCTCCGCTTTCATTAGGATTTTTCTTGTGAGATCAAACAAAATTGAAACTAAAACGAAAATGAAGACAACTAACATTCAACGATTTTTTTAATCAAGATTGATTTTTGTTTAACCGATTGCGAATAATAACACTGTGTCAATTCATCTATGACATTAACAATACTACTTATAAGGTCTTATTATTTAAAGCTACTGATCCTGTGGCGCCATCTACATCGCCACACGTGAACTATCCCTCACTGACGTCACGCAAAATGTATCATGCAAGCAGAGTTTACCGCGGAACTACATCAATCGTCGCTTAATTCATGTCCATCATACATAAGACTCATCTGGTCGTTTTATCCTCCCTATCCTTTAGACGATGAACGAACTTTGCTATCTTGTCCTTATACCGCTTTTCTCCGATTCGGAAAATTATTTCAGTAACGTAGCAGCTACAGTATAAGTGAATGTAGATATATATAATACTATAGGTTATACGTTGTGTTAAAACAAGTAATTTCACCCGCGCGAAATCGCTATTAGAAATTCTGTAAATAAAAAGGAATGTTTGATGTTTGCTTCATGTAAACAAACAGCCTTACCAAAGGAAAGTCAACAGTGAACTTATTAAAAGCGAAGTCATAAGATTCCAAAAATAAACACCTCGTCCAATGCACTGCACTTAATTCAGTAATTTATCTTTGAACCAAAAAGAAAGAGTTAGCAAAAGTCTCGACGTATAAGGAAGTTTTGAAGTTGGTAAGTAATAGTGGAAATTGCAACACCAACAAAGGAATAGTCACAAGTTAAATAAACTAAAGCAAATGCTGTAACCGTTTCTTGGGTAGTGATCATAATACTACTGTACGCGCTAGGAACCTTATAAAGATGTTTGTGAGTAGATTATATTGTTTACAATTACATAAAGTTATAGCTGTATTTCTTGAAGGCAGATGCCTTCTTACAGGCCCACCCAAATTTCTTTGTCAAATGTTTAGGTACCATGTGATATGGACGAAGCGTTCCACCTCGCCTTTTATACCGCATTCATCGAAAGTGTATCGAATGTATGGTTCTAGAACTTAGCTTCTTTGTGATGTTTCCCTTCACCGTTTTGAGAGCAATTGTGATGAAATAATTTACATAAAGTTAAACGTCTGTGAGGGTTGGAACCAATCTATAAATCATAGTTCGTGGGCGTTATCTCTAGGTTACCACCGCCAAAGCAATAACATAATTTATTAAATGAAAACTGTTGTTGTCTTCTACAATACACAAGGACACGATGGCTTACTTTTTAATCAAATCAATCAAAAGCAAAAATCATTTATTCAAATTAGACTGAGCACTTTTTGAACGTCAATATTGCATTAGAAAGTCTCCCAAAACGTCTCGCCACTTCCTAGTGCTTTTGCTGTGAAGAAGAAGTGGCAGAACATACCTCCAAGCAGCATGTCTGTTCAGTTATTAAAACACCTGATTGTATACAATAGTAAGCTTTAAATGTAACTCACATTACAATAGAAAGCCTGCAACCTTTACATTAGAGAGTTATACACATCAACACACGTACCTGTTGTAAGCCTGGCTACTGATCCTAGAGCCTGACTAACCCGACGTAAGCCTGTACTAGGTCGGTATGACCCTGAAACAGCTCAAGAACGTTGAGGCGACTGGAGATGGTGGAATTACGGCTGAGCTTCTGAAAGAGGGTGTCATACTGGTTCTTAAAGCGCTTCAGCAGCTATTTAATTCCGTCATTCTTAAAGGCGAAACTCCTAAGGCATGGCACGGGAACGTAGTGGTGTTGTTTTTCAAAAAAGGTGACAATACCCTCCTGAAAAACTACAGACCAATATCCCTCCTGAGCCATGTCTATTAGCTGTTTCGACACTTCCAGCCTCCCGAACAAGCAGGCTTTTGAAAAGGCTTTATACCACCAGGCACCATAGACCACATACATACGCTGCGGAAAGTTATACGAGTACAGAAGTCCGAGGAGTATAACAAACCACTATGCTTGGCGTTTGTGGACTATGAGAAGGCCTTCGATTCGATCAAAACTTGGGTGGTGCTACAGTGTCTCCAGCGATGCCAAATTGACCATCGATACATTGAGGTGATAAAGTGTTTGTACAAAAACGCCACCATGTTAGTCCCTCTCCAGGATCAGGACTCGAAACCGATCCAACTGCAGTGTGGAGTGAGACAAGGAGATGTCATATCTCCCAAATTCTTCACTGCTGCGTTGGAAGATGTCTTTAAGCTCCTGGACTGCAAAGGACTTGGCATTAACATCAACGGCGAGTACATCACTAATCTCCGTTTTGCAGATGATATCGTGGTCATGGTGGAGACCTTGGAAAACTTGAGCAAAATGCTCAATGACCTCAGCAGAGCTCCCCAACAAGTGGGTGGTGGATGAACATGGATAAGAGGAAGATCATGTTGAACTCTCATGTCGCACCCACTCCAATTCTAGTTGGATACTCTGCACTCGAAGTTGTTGACGAGTATATATATACCTGGGACAAACAGTCCAACTAGGTAGATCCAACTTCGAGAAAGAGGTGTCTCGTCGAATGCAGCTCGGCTGGGCAGCGTTCAGGAAGCTACGCTACATTTTCTCGTTGTTCAAGACTAAAGTCAGTGTGTGTTGCCAGTGATGACTTACGGAACAGAAACGTGGTCGCTCATGCCTCATACGAAGGCTCAGAGTCATACAAAGATGGCGATGGAAAGAGTTATGCTCGGAGTTTCTCAGCGTGATCAAATCAGAAATAAGGAGATCCGAAGAAGAACCAAAGTCACCGACATAGCTCTTCGAGTCGCTAAACTTAAGTGGCAGTGGGCAGGGCACATTGCTTGTAGAACCGATGCCCGATGGGGCAGTAAGGTTCTGGAGTGGCGGCCACGTACCGGAAAACGCAGTGTAGGGAGGCCCCCAACAAGGTGGACCGATGACCTGGTGAAGGTCGCGGAAAGCCGATGGATGCGTGCAGCACAAGACCGGTCATTGTGGAAAGCCTTGGGGAGGCCTTTATCCAGCAGTGGAGCTCTATAGACTAAGGAAGAAGAATATGAACAACCTTTACATCCTTATAACCTTTCTTTTCTTAAAATATGACCTTTAGAAACACGTCTCAGTAATCACTCAATCTAAATCTTAAATAGAAAACGTCGAATCCTTTCCACATTCTGGAACGCGTATTCCTAATAATCCTGAGCGAAATAAATTACGGGGATAAGGATAGAGCGCCATCGGTCATTATAATCCGGTGTGACGTCACCATTCACGTTATCTATCGCGGTAATCTGAACTGAGGCACGAAAAAGATCGGTTCAGAAGGTTAGCTTAGTAATATATCTAATGGATAAGAAAAAATGAACCCACTCACACACGTGTAGGTGATCTCAAACGAAAGGCAATCAAATATTATATAGGTACACACATACACATATGTATTAAAATTTTACATATGTTCCAAATCCACGTTATTTCAAATTAAGCAAATATTAACTTTATTTTACTGGGAATTAATGGATTTCAGAATGAGTAATACTATTTAAAAAAATGTAAATGTTTGAACTGGTAGCGGGAACTGAACTTTGTTGAGTAAGTATTAAAGTTATGTTTTTATATCAAATCAAATCATCATCTTTATTGTAGACTATGGGTATACATCATAGATACAGGTCTTAAATAATTAAAAGAAGTTCAGCCATGTCTCGCCGTTAAGGCATACAATAAATAAATACAAATTAGATGTCAAAACACAAATTAGTCATATTAGTTTTTGATAAATTAATAAAATATTTCAAATTATAAATACATACAAATTCAAGTCATATTAGTCATAATTAATTATTACAATATTTATACTTATTTTTCCTTTCCTGTCATTGGAATACAATATTTTTGTCACACAAGTAATCTCTGACATCATAGTAACATTTGTCTATTAATAATGCTCATATACTTACATATTACGTTCATATTTTTGGCATAATAGTCGCAAATACAGAGTACATAGATTCTAAGCAAGGTACATACAGGTTATTCTCTAATTTCAAATGAAACACGTGTCGAGTGACACTTTTTACAATAAATGAATGGCACAGTCTAAATATGATTTTTATGCTGTGGTATTGCAGTGAATCGAATCATTTTTGTATAACCAAAACTGTTGTAACATGACTGTAGAACTGCGCCCTAATTACATAACAGAGTATTAATCGGAATCTGCATCGTGTTGAAACAAATTTCTAAACCATTGCTTCATAAGTCCGAAAAATTTGTCTACACAACACTTAAATAACGCAATGAATGTTGTTAACCTGTCAAATAGAAACCGATTCCGATTGATATTGTGTTACGTAATGGGCAAACTGTTTTAGGAACATTCAATTCACTTGTAAGCTTCCGCTGGTATTTACCACAGAACAGTACAAGAAAATGTTATATATTGAAGTAATATTTTATAATAAATATATGTATGTATGATTACGTTATGGGCCTGTCTGAAATAAATGCATAAATGAATAAATATTGTTATAAATCACGTTCACATTTCTCGGTCGTCGACGATGAAATATAGATTAAGTAGTTTGTCTCATTCACTCATGCTAAAAAATCGTATCTACTATGCGATCTGTGGGCTCACTATTTTTAATAAGGCTGATTACTTTTCTGCGCAATGCATTGCTTCGTGCGTTTTAGCTCATTCTTTTCAGCCAACCTTCTGTATCCATCTATTCTGTGAGGGCACGTGCCTGAACCTGCCTTTAGGAAAGTCGAGCTTCGTAATGAAATATTAGTTTTAAAATGAGGGGAATGTCAAAGAAGTTTTTCGCTGGACGGTGAGTTTTTCTTAGCATGTCACAGAATTAGGGTGCTAGAATTTTCTTTTGCGATATAGAGAGGAACATTTTGAAATTATATGCATGATAATTTATTAAGGTTGTTTGTGATTAAAAATGTTACTTTATGATCATTTCAATGTGATACCAGAATAAAAGCGCTGCGACATTAACTCTTAAATGTCGAAGCACTATCAAATCAAAGCATTTATTTCAAATAAACCAATTACAGGCACTTTTGAATTGTCAGAAGATCGGTCAGTCAGTAAGGTTAAGCTAGTCACCCATTCCAAAGAGTAGGTACCTATGGAGAAGAACGGGCAAGAAACTCCATGGACACTCTTTTAAATTATCAAGCTATTGATACAAACATTGGATTACATCATTCATTCTGAAATCAATCGTGTGAGAACGATGCAGAAATATATTGTACCTACGCTAAGAGCGTCCATTATGGATAAAGATTCGTCCATTATGGAAAAGATTCCTCCATTATGCTTTGATAGAAGCCTTTTGGCCTTGTAAGGGACTTTCTAATTATTGTTACTTTTTTATGAATAACTTGTTTTTATATTTAATAATGTCTACTTAGTTTAGTTTTAAGATTGTACTGTACCAGTCACAATAAATATTTTTCTTTCTTTATTTCTTACTTTACACCGATTGACTTCCTTAGATATTTTGCTGATGATCTATTTCAACAGCTCCAGAGAAGTACCAATTGTGTGATCTGGACCCTAATCGTAAAACACACTATCAATCTCAATAATTTTGAAGTATAATAATAAATAATAGGAAGAGGAGTGAGTTGGTAGGGTGGGGGTTGGGGTAGTAGTTTAGTAGTTAATGCTGATCATTAGTTAAAGCCGCGCTTATAAATATAGAATTTGTTACAAATGTGCGATTCGTTTTCTTAGAGCGATTGTTTATTTTAAAAGCACATTTTATTTATTTATTTATTCTTTATTGCACACCAATCAAACATCGAACAAAATACATTGAACACAAAATATACAATGGGCGGCCTTATCGCTAATGCGATTTCTTCCAGGCAACCAAAGAATGGACAGATTCTCCTGAACCACAAATGGAACTGACGTTGGTGCAAATATCATTATTACAATATACTAAAGTAGATACACATGAATACATAGATACTTTAATAGTATAAATAGCTATAAAGTGTTTATTTAACAAGATCATAACGACAAGTAGTGTTCCCTCACAAGTCTCTTGAATTCCTATAACGATTGTGCGCGTTTAATTTTTGTATTGCGTAGAACATAAAAATTATAGTACATGAGAATTCAAGAATTGAGAATTGAAGTCGTGGTAGCCTAGTGGTTAAAACACCAGCCTCTCAAGTATGAATGCGCGGGTTCGATTCCAGGTCAGGCAAGTATCAATGTAACTTTTCTAAAGTTATACGTACTTTCTAAGTATATCTTGGACACCAATGACTGAAGGTGAAGGAAAAAATCTTGAGGAAACCTGGACTTTATGTCTGAAATCGCCAACCCGCATTGAGCAATCGTGGTGATTACGCTAAATCCTTCTCTGTATGAGAGGAGGCCTGTGCCCAGCATTGGGACGATAAAAAGGTTGTTGACGACGACATGAGAATTAGTTGTTTTGGGTACTGTGTTTCTATATTTGCAAGTCGATTTGTAGTTGCCTTATTCATTCGGCCGCGACTTGAAAGTTGTAGGTCGTAGGTTGAAGCCCCGTCGGGCGCTTACTTTATGTAAATTATTTCATCATGGCTGCTCTCAAAACTATGAAGGAAAACATCGTGAGGAAACCGGCATGTCCTACAGGCAAAACTTCTAAGACATGTGACATCTACCAAAACGCACTTGGCCCGCGTAGATTACGGCTCACTCCTAATCACCTAGAGGATGTCAGTGTCCCAGGAGGTGAAACATTATAAGCTGCCTGTTTTTTTTTTTTTTTTTTAATAATTATAAACTAGCACTTGACCGCATTCCCGCCTAATGGTAAACAGTGATGCGATCGTTGATGGTAAAGCGCGCTAGTTTTTTAAAAGCCTATTCACTCAGAAAAACTGAGCGAATAGGAAGGAAGACGGCAGTTGAGCGAGGTGATGCAATGTTAAACCCAACAACACGACCAACGATGCTGCGCCAAAGGGAGATTGATCTGAAGACCCTCCACGACCAAACTCCCAACACAACAACATTAGGCGCATCGTACCCGGCACACATCGCAACACAACTGCTCAGACCCGTCCTCCGAACGGCTTCACCAGACATCATGCCGGAACACGACAAATCGCTTGGCGGCAAGGCTTTGTCTGGTGGGTGGTAACTTCTGCCGGCGGCCGATGTTATGGCCTACCACCTGCCTGTGCTGCTGCTGCTGTTTTATTAATTAATTTGCCAAGTTTAAAGTCAGCTAATATACTTTATAATTTTTCTGCAAAAACCTGCGTTACAAAGAGACCGCTAACTTCATTATCATCCTTCTAGCAATTTGATTAAAATAGTAGACGCAGCCAAATTTTCACTGTAGGAAGCCAGAATTTTGTATACTTACAGTTTGGGTAGTTAATCTTTGAGGTAATGTTCGCAAGTGCTTAATGAAAGAACACATTTTCATTTTTGCAGTCGCACCAGTCACTGACACATTAAAAGACGCAATGTAGATCATGTGGTACAATTTGCACTAAATCTATTGGAACTTGATTTTTCATATAAATTATATTTTTATTTTAACTAAGATTTTGGTATGTGATTTAAATTATAATTACATTATTAATTATAATTTGCTTGCAAATATAACTATTTTCGTTTTGACGAAGTGATTTAAACATCTTTAAAAATTTTATTTAAACTAATATGATACTCTTAACGTACATATTTATTGTATAATCTCTGTAAATAGTACACTATAGACTACCTAAATTATTTCTCTCTTCTTCCCCTTAGTATTCTATCCAAACGTTGTCTGTAAAAGATCGCTATTAGCGAAAAGACCGCCCATTGTGTCACCCTTTTTAAAATCTTTATATTTATGTTCTGTAATCTATGTATATGGTGTACACATTAAAAAGTATTCCATTATGTTTTATTCAACCTCAAATAACGAAAATCCGTGGAAATAGAAGAAAAAATTAAATAACACTTAATGCTTTGAAAAAACACTCTTTTGATC
The DNA here is from genome assembly GCA_037179545.1 of Sesamia inferens. Lineage (NCBI taxonomy): Eukaryota > Metazoa > Arthropoda > Insecta > Lepidoptera > Noctuidae > Sesamia > Sesamia inferens. The sequence goes on along the minus strand of CM073929.1, from coordinate 5,895,631 downwards.
ACTGTTACATATAAACCTACAAAATGGCAAAGTTATACAGACTTCATTACTTAATTTTTTAATTTCTAAATGCCGACCGCTAGCCGCTCAGTCATACAAAAAATGTAGTATTTCAGTTGTTATTTAAAGTGCTTTTAAAATGATTACAAGATTCGGTAGTATATACAACACTGACGAACCGTGCCTTTACACGACGAAAAATCTGTAGTTTTCAACTATAAGATACACAAGTGTATGTATATGTATAAAAAGTCTTAAGCGAGCCATACAAATATATACTCAGGAAAATTAATTCTCTATCACTTTACTACTAATTATTTGTTATATTTATTCATTTATTGAAAGAAAAAATCGTTGCTACACTAGGAAATACTCCTGTATCATGGGTGCATGAACAAACAATTAAAACTTACATTACACAAACAGCCAGAACCGGATCAACTACGTGCAGGCCATACAAATATTTGTTCCGTGCACCTGCATCACGCAGCGGAGCAGTCAATTAATTGCACAGCCACTGCACCTACCGTGACATCAAATAGTCAAAATAAATATTCGAAATAGATAAATCACAGTCGTCACTCTATGACAGCTGTATGAGAGCTGTAATACGATAAATTCACGTTCTATGTAAGTAATTTCAGTCAGCTTCCTTATCAATTTTAATATATTTTAACACTGCTGGGACATAATCTTAGTCTCTGTGGGAGTGGACCGTAATACACCAAGAAGGCTAAGCGTCGTCGGTTGGTGAAAGTAACAACATGTCTTCAAATTTTTGTTCTAAGATATTTTCCTTGCACACGATGGTTTCCTTTACCGTTTTAAAATTTACCAACCTTGCCGACTGCCTAATCTTATCATCTCGCAATCTATTTTCGACCTTAAAGGAAAGACGAAGAAGTAACAGGTTGCTTAGCAATTACAGTCGAATATAACGATAATCGACGTTAAGATTACCAGAAACGTAATGTACGTTAACCTTTGCCCTTTACCCCGATTTCTTTCCAATCCATGTCACTAAAGATTCTTATATCAATTCCTTGATCTGTACAAGATTGATAAAGATAAAAGCAGATTGATATGAGCGTGTATGAAAGTGGATTTTATTAGGGTTTTCACTGACATTCTGAATGTTCCGGGTTAGGGATGATCCGTAATAATTTTTGTGTGCGAAACCACGGGCGCGTCGGCTGATTCGAAATAAAGGTTGTATATTTTTTTTTTAGATTTTTTTCTTTATTTTATTTTGGCGTCAAATAGTCATATACAAACAATAACTTATAAAGACAATTAGTTTCTTAGAATAAACCTATAGGGCCGAATATGTTATATAATTGTTAATATAATAGAAAACTCCGTGTAAGTATTATAAATGTATGTTTAGATTTGTAATATTTTTGCATCAAAACATGTCTTTACTGACACATATTATGCCATTATTGGTTTACTACGTAAACTAGAAAAAAAGTAACTTTTAATTAGGTGATCTATTTACTATTACGCTTTAATTTTAGATTATTAAGAGAAATGTTATAAAGATCTATGTCTGAAAATTCTCTATAATAGTTGTTAGTGGAACGGTATAAGGCTGAGTTACGAGTGTATGTTTTAATTAGTCGAGGAGGAACGAAAAGTGGTTTTGTACGTGAGGGGCGTACGGGTAGACGAGCATGTGCTCGCTGTTTAGGAATATTCTATTTTTTTACAGTTATAATCCCATTTTACTAATTTGTTGCCCACAGACGCTAGAACATACTTAGATAAACAGTTGCTCTCTTATTATGGGGGTACGCAAGAACACAACGCCGACTGCTAAGATGTTCTTTTTTTTTAAATAATTATAAACAAGCGCTTGACCGCGATCTCGCCTGATGGTAAGCACTGATACGATCGTTGATGGCAAAGCGCGCTAGTTTATTAAGAGCAGAAATCTAATCTCAGAAAAACTGAGCGAATAGAAAGGAAGACAGCAGTTGAGCGAGGTGATGCAATGTTAAACCCAACAATACGACCAACGATGCTGCGCCAAAGGGAGTTTGGTCGTGGAGGGTCTTCAGATCAATCTCCCAACACAACAACATTAGGCGCATCGTACCCGGCACACATCGCAACACAACTGCTCAGACCCGTCCTCCGTATGGCTTCACCAGACATCATGCCACATTCTTATTCATTATCCTTCACACACATTCATCATTATCATTCTCCATGCTTCTCTTCTTCTTCATCTAGACGAAAATATCATAAGTTAAAGTTGTTTTATTGTCGTGTCTACCTCTTTCACTGTATTGTTTTCGAAACTACGCAACGAATTTGGACACAATTTTTTTCATCACTCTAAAGTATGTATTCCAAAAGGTTTAGGTATGTATACATTTATTAAGCATATATACATAGCTCGAAACATGGCGGCAACCGTGTCTCTTATGGACACGTATGAATTATTTAAACTATCCAATGTGGTTGATATATTGAGTGCAGTTGAATAAAATATATCAACCGCAATAATTATTCCGTGTGGTACCGGGCTTAGAATAGTACCAACCCATATCCTCCCGTGGGTGTCGTAAGAGGCGACTAAGGGAACTCTCTCACCAGGGAAGCGGGCAGCAGCGCTTCTTCTGTGGAATATCAAATCCTGCGATCCCCAACCCGCTTGCCAAGCGTGGGGATTATGGCAAACCCCCCCCCATAATGATGCACACGACTAAGCCAAGGCCCCTAGTCCCCGGCAGCTCCGCTATTCCTGGTCATTGTGGTAGCGGCCAAGGTAACGGCGGGGCAAGGGGTGCGAAGAATCTCCGGAAGAGATCCGGCTACCACAATCAACGACGGATCGACCTGGCAACACTGAACGTGCGCACACTGCGGACCGACGAGAGGGTTATTGAACTGGAGGAAGAATTGAGCAGGTTACGATGGGGTGTCCTGGGATTATCTGAAGTCCGAAGAGAGGGTGAGGACTCGATAATCCTTAAATCCGGTAACTTGCTCTATTTCCGGGAGGGCGACCATCAGTCCCAAGGTGGTGTCGGGTTCCTCGTCCACAGGTCCCTTGTGGACAATGTAGTGAAGATCGAGAGTGTGTCGACCAGGGTGGCGTTCCTGGTACTCAGAATAACCAAACGGTATTCGCTGAAGGTCATTCAGATATACGCCCCGACCTCGACACACTCCGACGATGAAGTAGAGACTATGTATGAGGACATCTCTAAAGCCATACATAGCTCAAAAACTCACTACAGCGTTATCATGGGGGACTTCAACGCTAAACTGGGAAAACGGAGCGGTGAGGAGCTCGGACTGGGAAATTTTGGATTTGGGCGTCGGAACTACCGAGGCCACATGTTGGCTGGCTTCATGGAGAGGGAGGGACTCTTTATGATGAACTCCTTCTTCAAGAAGCGTGAACAGCGGAAGTGGACTTGGATCAGTCCCGACGGGGTCACTAAGAACGAGATAGACTTCATTATGACGACAAAAAGGCACATATTCAATGATGTCTCAGTGATCAACTCGCTCAAATGCGGCAGCGATCACCGTATGGTCAGAGGCACATTGAATCTGAACATAGTGTCCGAAAGATCTCGCCTGATGAAGTCTACGCTCCGGCCAGCACCCATCCAGATCCATAACTCCGAAGGTTTCCAGCTCGAGCTCCAAAATCGCTTCGAATGCCTAAGTGGTGACGTGGACGAATACAATGACGGGTTTGTAGAAGCTGTCCGTACGGTCGGGACCAAGTATTTTAAGACCCGCCGTACAAATAGAACTAAAAAGCTCTCGGACTACACTCTCGAGCTCATGGAGGATAGACGTGAGATGGTTTTGCGTTCGTCAAGTGATGCTTGCAGATACCGGCAGCTCAATAAGCAGATCTCAAAGTCTCTGAAGCGCGACCTACGTCGGTATAATACCGAGCGTATAACGGAGGCCATAGAGCGAAACAGAGGCTCTAAAGTTTTCGCTAGGGATCTGACTATTGGGCATAGCCGGCTAAGCAAGCTGAAGACTGACGACGGCAGGATCATAACGTCCGGGCCCGAGCTTTTGAGGGAAGTCGAGAATTTCTATGGACAGCTCTACACTTCGACGACAAAACCCGCATTAAATCTTGCTGAAGACCCTAGAGCAAGATTAACCCGACACTACACCGAAGATATCCCGGACGTCAGCCTGCAGGAGATTCAATTGGCTCTGAAACAACTTAAAAACAACAAGGCGCCGGGCGATGACGGAATAACGGCAGAGCTACTGAAGGCGGGTGGTGAACCGATCCTTAGGGCCCTTCAGAAGTTATTTAATTCCGTCATAGTCAAGGGAAAAACGCCACAGGCATGGCACAGAAGTGTGGTGGTACTCTTTTTCAAAAAGGGTGACAACACCCTTTTGAAAAACTACAGACCCATCTCACTTCTGAGTCATGTCTATAAGTTGTTTTCGAGAGTCCTCACGAATCGTCTCGCCTGCAGGTTTGACGACTTCCAGCCACCCGAACAAGCCGGTTTCCGAAAGGGCTTTAGCACAGTAGACCACATACATACGCTACGGCAGGTTATACAGAAGACCGAGGAGTATAACCTACCCCTTTGCTTGGCGTTTGTGGACTACGAAAAAGCCTTTGATTCGATCGAGACCTGGGCTGTACTGCAGTCTCTCCAGCGGTGCCAAGTAGACTATCGGTATATTGAAGCGCTGAAGGGTTTGTACGAAAACGCCACCATGTCAGTCCGAATACAGGACCAGACCTCGAAACCAATACCTCTCCAGCGTGGTGTCAGACAGGGAGATGTTATCTCCCCGAAATTGTTCACCGCTGCATTGGAGGATGTCTTCAAGGTTCTGGACTGGAAAGGACTGGGCATCAACATCAATGGCGAGTACATGACACACCTTCGGTTTGCTGATGATATCGTAGTCATGGCTGAGACCGCGGAGGACCTGAGTACAATGCTCGAAGACCTCAGCAGAGCCTCCGAGCGAGTCGGTCTTAAAATGAACATGGGCAAGACGAAAGTCATGTCTAATGCCCATGTTGTACCGACTCCTATAAAGATTGGAGACTCTGTTCTCGAAGTTGTTGACAGTTACGTGTACCTGGGACAAACTATCCAGTTAGGAAGGTCCAACTTCGAGAAAGAGGTCAATCGTCGAATCCAACTCGGCTGGGCTGCTTTCGGGAAGCTACGAAAAATCTTCTCGTCCGAAATACCGCAGTGTCTCAAGACAAAAGTCTTCGACCAGTGTGTGTTGCCAGTGATGACATATGGAATTGAGACGTGGTCGCTAACAATGGGCCTTATAAGAAGGCTCAAAGTCACTCAAAGGGCAATGGAGAGGGCTATGCTTGGGGTTTCACTGCGCGATCGAATCAGGAATGAGGAGATCCGCAGAAGAACGAGAGTAACCGACATAGCCCGAAGAATTGCAACACTAAAGTGGCAGTGGGCTGGACACATTGCCCGTAGGACCGATGCCCGATGGGGCCGACGGGTTCTCGAGTGGCGACCACGCACCGGAAGACGTAGCGTGGGTAGGCCCCCGACAAGGTGGACCGATGACCTGGTGAAGGTCGCGGGAAACCGCTGGATGCGGGAGGCGCAGGACCGGTCGTCGTGGAGAACCTTGGGGGAGGCCTATGTCCAGCAGTGGACGTCTTTCGGCTGAAATGATGATGATGATGATGATGATGAACCGCAATAAAAAAGAGTTCCAAATATAATTGTCTATATTTTTACAATGCATAAAAGTGTGACCTGTCACGTCCTTTATGTCCGGAGGCTTTTAGGTAATAAGTTTTTACTTATAATACCAGTATTATAGCTGGCATTTGGTAAATAAATTGATTTAATGTTTTGTGTATCCTTGTGTCAGTTACTGTATATACATACCTAGACTAAATGAACAGCCAACTGTGCTGCTGGGGAGTTTGTTCCGCCAGCTCTTTTTCCAAGCAAAATCACTAGGAAGTGGCGAAGGACAGGCGTTTGGGGGGCTGTCTTATGTAATATTGACGTTCGAAAAGTGCTGAAAAACAGCCTTATTTGAATAAATGAATTTCGATTTTGATTTATTGAATTATCCGTTATTAGCCAAACTAATAACCAAGGGGCCAATTCTCAAATATTAAGAAATTTCAGTCAGATAGTTTTAATCCGTCATAAATACATGTAAGTTTAGACACGTTGATTTTACACATAGACACGTAACTATGACACTGATTATCGCCGAGAAGCGATGAGAGGTAAAACTGTGTAAAGTTTTTAAACATTTTCAATTACGGGAATTGAACTTTTACTAAGTGATTTAGTGTTCAAATATATTTCGACTACAATAGTAAATTAGATAGATAACTTTATATAATAGAGGTATATTGTATATAGGTATATTCCTGACGTCCTCCGTGGCGGAGCGGTCAACACGCCTGCCTGCGACGTGGAGGCCCCGGGTTCGATCCCCGGCCAGGTCATGATGGAAAACGATCTTTTCCTGATTGGCCTGGGTCTTGGATTTTTATCTATTATAAATATAGTATCGTTGAGTTAGTATCCCATAATACAAGTTTCGAGCTTACTTTGGGACTAGCTCCATCAGTGTGATTTGTCCGTATATATTTATTTGTTATTTATTCCTACTCTGTAGACATGAACATAATATTATATTAATCGTTTTTAAGTTGTGTAAATATTAGCCAAAATAGCCTATTAAATTCGCTTGCACTAAAAATAAAAATAAACATATTGGTATAATTATAATTTGCGACAACACCACATAACCATGTCAATCCGATTCATTTCAAAATTATGATGCATTCGACACTTGTAGCTAACTCAATGCAAATTTGTCGAAAATTTGAATGTTCAATTTGATTTTATAGAACTGGCATTATTTGTATTTAGGTGTAATAATGTTCAATCTATTCATTCGATTCGAATTTTGAATGTATAAATTCGTTTGACTTTGGTCATTCGTCATTCGAATCATTCGATATATTTGAAATAAAAACAAAAATATTTATTATACATATACTAATTACAGACAATTTTGGATTGTCAGTCAGAATGATAATTTGTTTTTTTTTTACATGTTTTTTATTAGTTTCACTTGTATGTTTGCTTGTCCGTCTCTAACTCAAATTTATTTTTTCACCCTTACCTTATTTTATTTTGAGCAGGCAAAGCATTTTTTAATTTAGTTTATTAAAAGCCTATGCACTAAAAAAAACGAGAGAATAGAAAAAAAGACGGCAGTTGAACTACCTAGAGTGTGTACCTATACTTAGTCAGTGTAACTATATCATATTTCAAAGTACCTATGAAAAGGGCATAAGCAATAAAAACTCCACGAACACTCTTTTAAATCATACAATTAGTACTAAATAGCATAAAACATTGAAATATTTTTTTTTTAATAATTATAAACTAGCGCTTGATGCGATCGTTGATGGTAAAGCGAGCTAGTTTATTAAGAGCCTATTCACTCAGAAAAACTGACCGAATAGGAAGGAAGACAGCAGTTGAGCGAGGTGATGCAATGTTAAACCCAACAACATGACCAACGATGCTGCGCCAAAGGGAGATTGGTCTGAAGACCCTCCACGACCAAACTCCCAACACAACAACATTTGGCGCATCGTACCCAGCACACATCGCAACACAATTGCTCAGAACCGTCCTCCGTGCGGCTTCACTAGACATCATCATTTAAGAATGATATCACCAAATCTCCCGATAGATTTTGTTACGCCTTTAAGCCATGTTACATAGATGAATGAAGGATATATCCTAGTTATGTCTGGTATTATATAGCAAAAACAAGTATAGTGTCTAGAATGGAGCTGAAACAAGAATATTATTTTCTGCGTATCTCCCCGTGTCAGTTACTGTAGTAATAAGAGACCAAACAGCATTATATCCATACTATATACTATACTTATCCATATTAATATTATAAATGTGAAAGTGTGTTTGTTTGTTCGTCCTTCCTTCAAGCCGTAGCTAAGCAATCAAAATTTTATCCTACTTACAGTATGTAAATAAATTTAGCAATAACCATTACTTTAACAGACTAATAATACTATGTAAATCAAATCAAATCAAAGCATTTATTTCAAATAAACCAGTTCCAGGCACTTTTGAATTGTAAGCAATAGGATACTAATAACCACACTATATACTTCCGTAGTGTCCTAGATTTTTTTTACGTACTACTTTTATTGTTTTATTGTTAATTTATTGCAAAATAAAAAATTATAATAAGCACTTTTACGCCTGAAGCACAGGTTCTACCTAGTTCAGGCAAATTATACATCAGTGCTATTTAGAATTAAGAAAATCATTATACAAATTATGTACAAAGTTGAGAAATATACAATTATTTATTTATTTAATCAATCGACCTGATTTTTGGCATACAGTTAGTTGCAAAGATGGAAAGTAACATAGGCTACTTTTGGTCCTAAAAACATCAAGTTCCCAAGGGAGATTACTGGAATATTTGTATGTGTACACCAAATATCCTAATATTTTAAATCGGAAAGTGAGTTTGTTTGTTTGTTTGTTACTAAGCCGATCGTTTTGAAATTTTGCAGACGTAAAGTTAAACGCGAGCGAAGCCGCGGGCGGAACGCTAGTAGTGTATATTTTTCAGAAAAGATGTACAAATTCAAACTGCCTTCACGCAACTAGAGCCTTTTTTTCGTTATAAACTAGTGTTTGATCTCCAATCCCGCTATTGAATATTGGGATCGACTTTAGTCTAACCGAATACGGATACCAGTATTTTACTTATAGCTTATGGCTATTTGACTTCCGGAACCCAGTTACGGAAAACAGGTGAAGGAACACACTTGAGGAAACCTGTGCTTTAAGTCTGAAATCGTCAACCCGCATTGAGCAAGCGTGGTGATTACGCTCAATCCTTCTCTGTATGAAAGGAGACCTGTGCCCAGCAGTGGGACGATAGAAAGGTTGATGATGAACCCAGTTACTGGGTGACATGATACTCTTTGATCAGATTGGTTGTGAGGCCTTTGGGCTTCTAATGAACCGGAACATCTGCCAAATATCTACGCATGACAGTCAAGACAAGTAGCTTTGCTTATTTTTGTGTAAAGTTCACCTATCCACGAATAGACGACGGCAAGAGTAGATTACCCTTCGATAGACACAAAACTCTATTATTAAGCCAGACGCCCCTTTTATACATATTTAAAACGTATCTACACAATTGTCACGATATAGATGTTTGCGGATTTGATATTAATTATTAAAAGAAATCAAGATCAAATCAAGCATAATCAAGAAAATCCTGTACTGCTACACTACCAAATTTTCTTCCCTTTTCTATGTACTAAGCTCAAGTGTTAAAAATAAAAGTTTGTCGATAGAAAAATGTTTGTTCGTATTTCACGGAAATAACGTAAAATTAGGGCCTTTAATCCAGGCTTCCTCGGTGACAACCTAGAGATTTTAATGACGATTATTCCTCAGAAAATCCCATAAGTTACGAGCATACATTCACATAAGTAAGTAAAATTAGGTCCAGCATCTCATTCTAGAACATAAAACTTAATTTTGCTAAAAGTATTATGCCATGAAAAAAAGACCCCTATAATCATATTAGATATTTATAACTTCGGGTCCATTACCAATTATCTGTAAGCAGATTTCATGGGTCACTGAAATTTGGGACACTTGAACGCCTCTCATTAGAAAAACCGGTTTTGTCAACTGAAGAAGATGCTTAAATTTGTTGGTACCTTATTTTATGTTCCGGTAGATAAAACTCGAACAATCCACGAAACGAAGTCACATAAAAATGTCACTTGCAAATCCAAAGCTTACCGACCAAAAGAATACGATCAAATGAATCGTAAAATCATCTCCAATAATTTATCTTCCATGCAAATGCACGATTCCTTTTACAACAATAACGGAGAATTTATCATAATATGTAAACGATATCAGCACTTCAAACAATTTTACACTAAATAATATCATAAAAAAATTACACTTCACTCACCGTTTTTTTATTAAATCACATTTGCAGCAAGTAGAACTAGGTTAGAACACAACGGTGTTTAACTTTGTAGGTAACTGTAGTTCGGATAACGCGCGCCGATTTAGTACGCACAAAACTCAGCGAGTACGTCTGAACGGAATAGTCGCCCGCGTAGCACTGGGAGACGCGCAGTCTCCGGATCATGCCGTAGCAGCTCCCAAATGACTCGCGTTGCCCGTAGCGCTACGCCGTAGCGTTGGCGCTACGGCGCTCATAAATTATGATAAACGCGTTTATTTAATTATGCCGATGGGCACGACATTCCTTTTTTTTCGTACTGTAAAGCAGCCGAATAGAATAACAATTTTGATCTTGTTTGTATTGAATTTAAGTTAGATTTTGTTTGGTGAAGGATAATTACTGGCATTAAACAAAAGGATCGACAACATTAGATTGTCTGTGTATTTTTTTTCGGATTTATGTACGAACAAATAAATAAAACGTAAGGTACTTAAGCGCAGCTTCGACTACCGTCTTAAGAAGCTTTCTTTCAATGGTTGGATTAGGGTCTTGACATAGAACGAGGTAATCCAGGATCTCGTGTATATAGGGTGCGAAAGTTTTTATAGTGTAGTTATCATTCTATACAGCTTAAGTACGCGGTTGAAAAGAGGAAAACGTGTTAGTTGGGTTCTTCATGAGAATGGTATAGACACGGGAAAATAAAGATTAAAGTGGCTACAATATATTATTATAATTTATTTGACACCAAACATATGTTGCTTTGTACAGATATATAGGCCCCATTCAAATTTTCTTAATTTTTACTGAAGGCATCTGTGTCTGAACTAGATAAAGAAATATCTGTGTCTTAGACATCAGCGCTCTTCCTTAACGTCATTGATTAAAATACTAGCTTAATTAGACATATTAATAGTAAAAGGTATATTTATTACACAAAGATAGAAAATTAAAACTTAAAACAAGCTGTGTTGAGTTTTAGCCTCTCGGTTATTAGTTTGTGAGAGTGCGCGAAAGAGTGTGAGAGGGTGAGGTGATATTACGTTCGTTTAAAATGAAGATGTTTTTAGATCAAGTTATATGGAAATTAGAAAATGCGGGAATTTTATAAATTAGTCAAGATAAATTAAAGTCGTACTTATAAGTACATGTTAAGTATGAATTCGAGGTATTTAAATAAAAGTTTGAATGTATAAAAAACTATATTAATATGAACAATAAAAAGAAGCGACTTCTATGCCCGGCTTTTAATTTATATAAGGGTATTCGACCAATCCGCGGCTGGAACTTGATGCGCCCGCGACGAGCGCGGACAGTACCATTTATTATTATTATTGCAAATGAATTAAAAACAAATTTTGTTTGCAAGTGAATTTAAATACAAATTTTGGGATTGAAATCATTGTTTGTTTATATTGATAATAAAAATGTTATTTTGTATTTATATTTAGGTATTTGATATATTATATTTAGGCCTATCTTCCTCAGTTATCGGGTACATATGCTCAGGTAGGCAATCATCATCATCTCAGTCGCATCCGAAGCTTTTTTCAACTTTTGGAGTCTGGGGTCCGATTTAGCAGTTTAACTGCTGATTTCGGATAAACTTCGATATTTTCTGTGAACGACTGCCTTCTGACTTTTACAACCCGAAGGCGTTATCGAAACATTGCAGCTAGACCAATGCCCAGATACACAAACTCTTAATATAAAATTCAGATACTCAGCTGTATTTGATAAAACTGGAAACTGACTCTAGCGTAGTTAGGCAAAAAACTAAGACGGTGATGATGTGATGGCCTGTATAGTATACCTCAGTTTTTACTGATAACTCACTGATCTCCTAATCACATAATTTATGTCAGTTTTAACTACCATGGTTATCCCACTAACTATATTGCAGCGTCCGAGACCCAAAATATTGATAGATACATTTCACTACTGCGAAAAGTAGGTCATCATCATCATTTATTTATTCATAACAATTTACATTGTGTTGAACATTGCATATCAAATTAAAATAGAAATTACCACATGCGGCTTTAAAAATGAAAAATGTCGAATTGGAATATAAATAAAACATATTCACAGACAAACATAACAAGTCAATCAATTATACATAAGTATATCAATAGATATATAAACTAATGTCAGATATGATTACAAGAAAATAAATAAATAAATAATGTCAAATGCGTAGTTACAGTCAAAGCATAATATTACAGTCAAAGTTAAGGAATTCAGTCGAAAGCGTGTTCACTGGTACTTTTTCTATTTTGTATCATTAGACATGAATTCTGATACTGAGTATAAACATCTTTCCAACAAGAAGGTTTTTAATTTATTTTTAAATAAATGACTATTATATATTAACAATTTCAAATCAGTTGGTAACCTATTGAATAATTCAACTGCTTGGTATCTGGAGCAATGCCTGACCACGTTAAAATTTGGTGACAACTTGTGTTTAAACTCCTTTCTTCTTGTGCTCTTACCTTACGTTCCTCTTGTGATTCATACTTAAATTAAGATAATTAAAAGATTTAAGTTATTTGTATGAAAGATTACGCGGTAATAAGCGGCTTACGATTTACGAGGTATTAAAAAAAACTACTTACTAGATCTCGTTCAAAACAATTTTCGTTGGTAGTTTTTATAGTAATGTACATCAGATGTTTTTTTTAGATTTTTCATTTTCTTATTTTACAAATTAGAGGGGGGGGGGGCAACTTTTTTCCACTTTGGAAGCGTCTGTCACGCTAACGTCACGTCAACTATTCGGTTTAGAAAAAAAATATTTTAGAAACCTGGATATCATTTTTGAAGATCTATCCATAGATACCCCACACGTAATTGTTTAATGAAAAAAATTTTTTGAGTTTCAGTTCTAAGTATGGGGAGCCCACAATATTTATTATTATTTTTTTTATTTTTGCATCAAAATCTTAATACGGTTAACAGATTACATCTACGTACCAAGTTTCAACAGTATAGCTCTTATAGTTTAGGAAAAAAAAGGCTGTAACATACAGACGGACAGACGGACAGACAGACATGACGAATCTATAAGGGTTCCGTTTTTTGCCATTTGGCTACAGAACCCTAAAAATTGTCACTGAACCACGGACTGGCGTAAATCGATCGGTGTGCTTATTCCTTTTTAGTATTCCATAGCCTACAAATCACAAAACTGAAATCTTCTCTAATTTGAATGAAAGATAAAATGGAAAGATTAAAATGTGATATAATAAATAAATTTAAGTTGTGGTATATTTTTGGTTATAACCGCAGAGATTCATAAGTTTCGCGAAACACCATGAAAATAACATTTTATAATTATAAGATACCTACTAATATTGCCTTCTTGTAAATCTTATTTTGCCATTTATTAAAAAACAACAAAAAATAAAACTTTTCTTTCACTGCGAATTTCTTCTACATTGTAAGTGCATTTAAAAACATATAAACTCACATAGACAAACATCCAGATTCGGTAAAACTACTTGTAGGTCCTAAAAATATTTGTTCCATGCTGGAAACGAATTCGCGACACGGAGTGCTGAAGCCAATAGCTTAACTACTGCGCCAACCGTGCCGTAGTAATATTGAACGTAGCACAATTTATAGGAATAATTATCAAAGTTATTCGCCAAACCTTTCTTTAATTCATTCATTCTGGTACCGTGAGTTCGCAGAAAGTTCATGTATGTCGGAGGCGCTGGGAATTATTTTCTTATATTGACTTCCTCTTCTTACCATTATACAGCTTCTTCAAGGAATATAATACATATATGAAACATACCACTCTATACCAAAAGGCAAGCCGTCCGGGGGACGGTTCTGGGTATTGTGTTGCGATGTGTGCCGGGGACGATGCGCCAAATGTTGTTGTGTCAGGAGTTTGGTCATGGAGGGTCTTCAGATCAATCTCCCTCTGCCGCAACATCATGGGTCGCTTTGTTGGGTTTAACATTGCATCACCCCGCTCAACTGCTGCCTTCCTTCCTATTCACTAAGTTTTTAAGTGAATTTAAAAAAAAAAAAACGCTTTACCATCAATCATTGCGTCACTGCTTACGATCAGGCGGGGTTGCATTCAAGCACTAGATTAAATTATTATAAGAAACAAAGAATCTTTCATCATTATTCTCCTGTTCTTATCCCAATAAATCCAAGGTATCCGCAACAAATCTTTCATTTTCATACTTTTTTATAATTATAAGCTAGTGCTGTGCGACCGCAATTCCGCCTGACGGTAGCAGTGATGCAATCATTGAAGCTAAAGCTCGCTAGCTTATTAAGAGCCCATTCACTCAAAAAAACTGAGTGCATAGGAAGGAAAACGGCATTTGAGCGAGGTGATGCAATGTTAAACTCAACAACATGATCAATGATGCTGCTCCAGAGGAACATTGATCTGGAGACCAAGCAAACTTCCGACACAACATTTGGCGTTTCGTACCCGGCACATATCGCAACACAACTGTTCAGACTTGTCCTCCGTACGGCTTCACGAGACATCGTGCCGGAACATGACTAATCATTTGGCGGTAAGACTTATTACATCATCATCAGTAGTTCAGCCGAAATACGTCAACTGCTGAACAAAGGCCTCTCCCGAGGATCTCCACGACGACAAGTCCTGCGCCTCCCGCGACCTTCAGCAGGTCATCGGTTGACCTTGTTGGGGCCTGTTTACGCTGCGTCTCTCGTCACAGATTGTAACTTCTGCCGGTAGCCGATGTTATGCCCTGCCACCGACAAAAGACTTCTTTATTAGCCGTCATACTACCAAGGTAGTTACTTCCTTCCTGACCTGACCATCATCCACACATTCCATTTATCGTTTCTTTAGCCCTCCCCTACTCTTATAGCCTTTTGCATTCATAGTAAAAACTCTCCTTACAATATTTTCCTCATTTCTCAGAAAAACATACTCATACGATGATAACAGATTCCCACACAAAAACACATATGAACGGCGCTACGTATAATATGACCAAATAAGTGTAACCAGGAGGAAAAATACAGGATCTTACGTTATATACCATCACGAAATGAATACTAGGGCCTCATGGTTTAACAATATCAGCTGCACAGGACGATACATCAGGTTATGTTAGGCTTGCCGAGGTTGGCCTTTGGATGGCCTCGGAAAGCACGTTAAACCATTGGTCCCGGTAGTTATTTGTAGATCTTTGACAGTCATTACCCGTAACGAAGCCGAAGTCTAACGCCCAAAATTCTGACAACCAATCTTGCCAGTATCGTATTACGCAGTAACTGGGATGTGGAGGTCGGATAGGTAGGCGCTCCATCTAAAATACTGGTATAGCTGAATTCGGTTAGACTGGAATCCGACTCCAACTTAATTGGGAAAAAGGCTAAGCGGATGATAGGGCGAATATTATTAAAAGGACTTTTTATAGAACACTAATTTCACATTCGGATGACGCTTATTGTGCAATATTTAAAGCATCATTTATGACGTCTAAACCCTGCCCAAGGTATAAAAACGGTGCTACATTTACTGTGTAAAAATAAGCGTCACCTGGACAAAAAATCTACTATCTTGTAAACTATACCACCTAATAATATGTAAAGTTTGTTCCAGGTGGCAGCTGCACTTTCTGCCTGTGTTACCTGTGTATGGGGAAATGGCGTATGTAAATTATAACGCGTTGTAGATATCCTTTTTAAGGTGTGTTGTGGGTTTTGAAAATAAATTATAGCCTAATAAAATCATTTTGGTCTTAGTGTGGCTATTCAACAGAGCTGTTCAAGTCACCATATTTAAGTGGCAGTGGGCGGGGTACATTGCTTGAGGTAGTAAAGTGCTGGAGTGGCGGCGACGTACCGGAAGACGCAGCGTAGGGAAGCCCCAACAAGGTGAACCGATGACCTGGTGAAAGTCGCGGGGACCCCAAGACCGGTCATTGTGGAAAGCCTTGGGGGAGGGCCTTTGTCGTGCACTGGAAATCCCAGTATTAATACTATAAAAGTGAAAGTTTTGATTGATGGGTGAATGTTTGTTGTAAAAACGATTGAATGGATTTGTATGACATTTGACACAGAAGATTTTAGAAAAAGTAGATAACACAAAGACGAGACCTACGTGGGTAAAACCGCGGGGCACAGCTTGTATTACAAACATAAATGTTTGAATATATGATTGGTTATTCTTTCACGTGAAAACTACAGAACGGGTTTGGATAAAATTTCGCATAGAGATGTTTTAAAAACAATATTAACACATAAAATATGTACATGAGAGGGTACATTGACTTCTAATTGGCCAGCGGTGTTAACTTGTTTTGTCTTTGTTACTGTTTTCTTTTTTTAATATATACGGACAAATCACACAGATTGAGCTAGCCCCAAAGTAAGTTCGAGACTTGTGTTAAGGGATACTAACTCAACGATACTATATTTTCTAATAGATACATATGTATATTGATAAACATCCAAGACCCGGGCCAATCAGGAAAAGATCGTTTTCCATCATGACCTGGCCGGGGACCGAACCCGGGGCCTCCACGTCGCAGGCAGGCGTGTTGTCTGCTGCGCCACTGAGGACGTCGAACATAACATAAGATAGGGTTTTTCATCCGGATATTTACACGAAATCGAAATGTAGACAGATGAGGCAAGGCGTAGCTAATAGATGATGATTTAGAATGCGTAAACTTTTCAAACAAGCTAATTCATGTAGAGAAAACATTTCTCCAAATAGTACATTTCACTTCGTTCGGTTCAAATCTCAAAGACAAAAAGGATATCGTTACATACAGATTTAGAAATACCCTTCTCATATAATTTCTTACAACCTACGTCACCTTAATTCCACTCACGGGATCCGTTATACGTATTCAGAGAATACATGGCACACTTGTATTATCTAATATCACATAATTAAGAAGACAGTGTCTTAGCAAGGCTGAGACACGGCGTAATGAGACAGATTTCGCTGAAGCCACGTTTGACGTCATCAATTTCAGTAACGTGACATTTGTGCTCAGTTTATATATCGTGAAACGGTTTGTTCAAATTGCTTTATGGGGATCATAAGCCTTCGCGTCTTAGCGTGGGCTACTGGGTTCAAGCCGTGATGAAGCAAAAAGACTTGCTGTAGGACTAACATGGCCTAACTAGTAGTTGTATTTATGTAGTTGGGAATATTCTGAAACAGGTAAATTATTAAGAAAACATAATCAAACATATTTACACACGTTAACCTTGACTGTTTGAGAGATAACATGAAAGGAGATCATTTATTTTGGGCCCAAAAGTCAAAGTACCGGCCAACAAAAATAAAGGTGTCACCTCTAATGCGGAGGCCATTCGGAGTATTTTTTAATATGGTAACAGGTCTCTACGTATAATACGTGAAATGTAATGTGAATTACAAAATGTTACACTTTATGAAATATTACTTAAAGAAAATATTTGATAGTTGCCTAAAATACTGCAAAATATGTAACACAAGCTCATTGGAATGATGAACTTCAATACAAAGTGACTTAGTTCACTGCTAAACATTATTTAATCGGTTACAGTATGCAATGAACTTACTTAATTCAAAAAAAAGAGCAATGCTCACGGTCATACCATTATATCATCTAAAAATAAAGATTTTGTGACTTAAAGGTATATTAAGACAGGAGTCATTGTAATATCTGATCTAGGACGTCATCCGAACAAGCTATTACTAGTTATTTCGTCAACAGGTGAGAGTATTTTTAAAATGTAGTGTATGAAAATCCAGCTCTTTCGTCTTAATCAATCTCTTGAAATAGCGGACTTAAAGACTAAGTGCCACAATGAAAAACACTCGTAGTAACATACCCAAGAAATCTGTGATATTTATTTTAGTTGGCTTTTGACTTTTGGACCCAACGCTGTATGGAGAGTGAATTATCTCCTTTCATGTAATAGAGGCAACCCCTATTCCATCAAGAGGGCATCATAATTCCAGATAATGAGGAGTTACTGAGAAACTCCTTATGAGAAAACCCAATAATACTTTGCTCAACCTGGGATTTTAGCCAGAAAACTCAATCAAAATTATAGCATTTGGTCAAATAAATTATTTACAGATACTTTTGAATTGTCAAAGGGCCGGTTAATCAGTAAGATAAAGCTAGTCGCCGATTCCAAATAATAGGTCTCTCTGCCGAAGAACGGGCAAGAAACTTCACGGACACTATTAAAATATCATAAGATTGTTACAAATTATTTGATTCATCATCATCATCCCCTTTTACCCTCCAAATCTGTGGGACGACCACAGTCGGGCACAGCAGGTCTCCTCTCATACAGAGAAGGATTGAGCGTAATTACTACGCTTGCTCAATGCGGGTTGGCGATTTAAGACAAGTCCAGGTTTCCTCAAGATGTTCTTTCACCTTTTAATCAGTCATTGGTGTCCAAGATATATCTAGAAAGTACATATAACTCAGAAAAGTTACATTGGTACTTGCGTCACCTGAAATAGAACCTGCATACTCATACTTGAGAGGTCACCACGACATACTAGGCCACCATATTTGATTACATCATTAATATTGAATTTATCCATGTGAGAACAATGCAGGAAAATATGCACGTAAAAGAGTCGGTTAGAGTAAGTTAGAGGAAACACAAAAGCAATTCTGAAATGAAGCCGTGGCAGCTAAGTGATGACCAGTGCCCACTGAGGGCGCCCGTTCACAAACATGACTAATACGCAGCAGTGGTGCTTGCTACCACTTGACCAATGACATTTGACACAATAATATTTTGACATGCAGTTATGATCTTCAAACAAAAATAAGAATTTGTTTGAATTGACCTTAACATTTTGTACCAAGTTCGGACTGATACAAAAATTGTATAGCACCCAAGGGACGCACTGGGAAGATAAATGAACGTATCATGTCAAGCAATACCCCAAGAGTTTTAGCGAAGTTAGTATCAGGGTCAGACACTGTATACGAGACATATTTAATTTATAAGTTTATTACAGATAGGTAGTCAGACTTTTTACTTTTTTAGTAACCTCAATATTTTGAATAATGCGTTATTTATTTATGACATGTTAACCCTCAGCCTTATTTCATTTATAATATCTCACTCAGTATCATACGATAGACATAAAATAAACTGTCTTATTTGCCTTTATCTGTGCTATTTAAAAAAAACTTTATTGATACAGAAAACCTCAATAGCAAATACAGTACATTTAATATAGGCATAGTTTTTGGAAAATGAAGGTTGTACAAATAGTGAAAATCTCTGCCTCCTAAACTAGGGGGACCCTGTGACTTAGGAGTCAGTGTTCTATTGTAGCTTAGTGAACAATAAATACCTTAATAATAATATCTGTGCTAACAAAACCTATAGTAGCTCATTTTTATCTGATTTAAACCTATAAATAAACTTAGCGTAAAAATGTATTTATTGATTGTAATATGTGGCTATGTGGGTAAAAACAACTTTTTTAAGAAAGCAACCGGCTTTTTGTTAGAGATTAAAGGAAATAACTGACGCACAGTTGTTAAGACTTATCTTAAGACACTGAAGAAGGGTCAAATTAATTAGTAAATAAATAAATAAATGTATACAGACAAATCACACAGATTGAGCTAGCCCTAAAGTAAGTTCGAGACTTGTGTTATGGGATACTGACTCAATGATACTATACATTATAATAGATACATATATAGACAAACATCCAAGACCCAGGTCAATCAGGAAAATATCGTTTTCTATCATGACCTGGCCGGGGATCGAATCCGGGGCCTCCACGTCGCAGGCAGGCGTGGTGACCGCTGCGCCATGGAGGACGTTATGAAGGGAACACTGATAAATGATTGACATTTAGATCAGTGCACTTACATTTTTTTAGATCCATAGCGCATAGAAAAACCAGCCAGTTATAAAAAAAAAAAAACTAATTTTACATATAAAAGAGCAATACTAACTTCTTTTTTAATAACTGACGAAAAATTTCAACGTAGGTGGGTTCGAAAACATGTACTGAATTTATTGTTTCAGTTTGCGCCGATGTTAGCATAATATCGATACATTTGATATGTACGAGTTGCATCATCTGTACCTTACAATTTAATTTCGAGTCGCTAAAATTAAGTAGCAGTCATGGGCAGAGCACATTGCTCGTAGAACCGATGGCCGATGGGGCAGTAAGGACAATTCAACAATTCTATACTTGGTATAGTGTATATTTGCCCATAATATGTTGATGGCTCAGAATAAAATAGGAATAGAATAGACCCTTTATTATGCACACCATATATGTAGGTTACAGAAACATAAATATAAAGATTTAACAAAGGGTGACACAATGGGCGGTCTTATCGCTAAAAGCAATCTTTTACAGACAACCTTTGGATGGTATACTAAGAGGAATGAGAGAGAAATAGTATAGGTAGTCTACAGTGTAGTATTTATATAGATTACATAATAAATCAATCGTGGTGGCCAGTGATTAAAACACCTCTCAAGTATGAGTGCGCGGGTTCGATTCGAGGTCAGGCAAGTACCAATGTAACTTTTCTAAAGTTATATGTACTTTCTAAGTATATCTTGGACACCAATGACTGAAGGTGAAGGAAAACATCTTGAGGAAACCTGGACTTTATAAGTCTAAAATCGCCAACCCGCATTGAGCAAGCGTGGTGATTGCGCTTAATCCTTCTCCGTATGAGAGGAGACCTGGGCACAGGTCTCCTCTCATACAGAGAAGGATGCAGTGGGACGATAACTGTTACGCTTTCCCGCTTAAACCTCACGACCGATTTTGATGAAATTTAGCACAGACAATCTTTATATCCTGAGAAAGAACATAGGCTACCTTTTATTGAAAAAAAAATGTTGTTCTAGAGGGAAATCTAAAAGTGCGATATAACCGAATTTATAAAGCTAGTAAATACACACATCAAAAGTGTCTAGGGATCAACATATATTTTTGCAATAACTTTTCTCCTGATTGATATTAATTAAAATTTTCTTTAAGGATTCATCAAATAAAGTGTTTTCGTTTGTCACAGTAACGATAAACCAAGTCACCTTTGCATTAATAAAGAAATTTGCCATTTTCCTAATAAAGGGATATTTGACATTTGAACCACTAACACCTCAGTTCGAAAAAAAGACTGAAATAACAGTTTTCTCTAAAATTTTATTGGGTAACTTAAACAATTAATAATCCGTGTTTCTACCGCGAACATTAACAACACAAGAACATCGGTTTGGCATACTCAAAATGAGTTCATCCAAATCACGCTGTGGAATGGCCGCCCATGTTCGTTGCAACAACAAAAAAAGGTCTTCTTGCGACTGGATACCCTCCATATTCGGCAGAGCTCTTCTCTGTAGCATATCCCATGCATGCTCAATCGGGTTCAAGTCTGGCGACTGAGCAGGCCAGGGCAGGACATTGATGTTAGCTGTGGCGAGAGTCTCTCTTACAACTCTTGCGGTGTGCGGTCGTGCATTATCATGCATTAACTGAAATAAGGGACCGATTTGCACTTGTAGAGGAACGATGACGTCTTATACAATCGTCTCAGCATAAATTTGAGCGTTGAGGTTGCCTCTGATCCAAATCAACTCAGTTCTTCCGCCGATCCAAATACCCGCCCATACCATGATGGTTCCACCACTATAAGGATGGACTTCCTGGCAGGATTTTAATCGCTGTTGGCGTCCAGGGGTTCTCCAGTGTCGTATACGTCTTGTATCCGGTCTCATACCAAAACGAGACTCATGAGAAAAGCACACGAAACGCCATTGTTCTTCTGCCCAATTTCTGTGTTCAAGAGCCCATTGATATCGAATCCTACGATTGTGCATTGCTATAGGTGGTACCCGTAGCGGTCTTCGGGAATGAAGGTTCACTTCATGCAAGCGGTTTCTGACTGTTTGGTCGCTAATTAAGTTCCCTGAAGAGTGATGAAGCCTCACGGCTAACATCATGGCGGTTATTGTTGGAGCTCTTCGAGTTAAGATTTGAATGTATCGGTCTTGTCTCCGTGTGGTGCAGCGATACCGTCCTCCATGGCGCTCAGCCACGGTACCAGTGCTTCGGTAACGTGTCCAAAGTCGACTGATAACACTCTGACTTGTATTCAGAGCTAAAGCCACAGTACGTTGCCGGGAACCAGCTTCTATCATTCCCACGGCTCTGAGCATTTCTTCCCTGCTTAAATGACGTCGCCGCTCCATAATAACGTTGGTTTTAATCAGTAGTAGGGAAACAGTAGCACTAATAATGTCTTCAATGCGTTGTATGTTTTTATAGGGAAAATATTGACAGCTGATTTTCATCTTTTACTCGAATTTGATTCACAGTTCCTGATTCAAATTATGAAATGCACCAAAAAGGATCCATATAAATTTATAAAATCATAAATTTATTACAAAGCCACATCTCAATCTCAAGAAATCCGCATAAAAATGCTTGATCCCTAGACACTTTTGATGTGTGTATATACATCTAATTAATAAACATCATACAAGAGCAAATAAAATATAATGACATGTTTAAATAGAGAGGAACGGCTTTTTTGTTATGATTTTAAAAGTCCACGAGTTTGGGCGCGCCTCACGGACACGGGCAAGTCATTCCATAACCGAACTGCTTGTCCAGTAAAGGATTTATCGTAAAAACTAGTGGAATGCATCGGCATGTCTTATATCAGCTTTTCCGATGGCCTCAGATATCTATTATGTGTGTCATGAAGGAACTTGAGACGTCCTTTGAGATAAGAGAATACACTCTTAAACGAGTTCTTGTACTATTATAACCCTAAAGGACATACTGTAATCTAGAATCAGTGTAATATATGTCCGCTTGGAGACTGGAGTGACGTTATTATTAAAGACGTGATACGTGTCACAACTGTTACGCTTCTGTGGTTACAGGGTGACGTTGGCGTTTTGTACGGGGCACGGTTTCTTTTCGGTACAACGAAAACTGCGCCGTAGAGAAAACGTGTTCGCAAACAATCTTTCATAGTCATTGAAACATCATTGAAAATAAATTATAATTTATTATTGATACATTTCATTTCATTACTCGAACGAAACGAGGCGAAATGTGACTACGTATTGTACAGATTCAGACTGACAGTACTGAAAAAAATAACATATTTGGATGAAGTTAAACAGACATGACTCAAACCATGTGCACTTATTGTGGTTTGGCTTCTATCTGCTTAACTGCGTCCATTTGAACATCAATTTCATTGGTAGCCCATAGATCTGAACTAAATTGTGTGCTTACGACCTTATTGTAATACTTCTAATGTTCTGTTCACAAATACTAAATTAATGGTTGTTGACGACCGTGCATACACACGGCGTATAAACTTGGCAATACAAAAATGAGTCCGTCGGCAAGCTTCCATGGTGAATATTATTATATAAACGTAATATAATATAAACGTAATTTTACGGCAAAGATAGCATGTACACAAATGGTCTAAGGATTTGTCACACTTATAAAGGATGCATTTTCTCGGTGGTAGGCCATAACACCGGCCGCCGGCAGAAGTTACCACCCACCAGACAAAGCCTTGCCGCCAAGCGATTTGTCGTATTCGACAGACGAGGACGGGTCTGAGCAGTTGTATTGCGATGTGTGCCGGGTACGATGCGCCAAATGTTGTTGTGTTGGGAGTTTGGTCGTGGAGGGTCTTCAGATTAATCTCCCTTTGGCGCAGCATCGTTGGTCGTGTTGTTCGGTTTAACATTGCATCACCTCGCTCAACTGCCGTCTTCCTTTCTATTCGGTCAATCTGAGTGAATAGGTTCTTAATAAACTAGTGCGCTTTACCATCAACGATCGCATTACTGCTTACCATCAGGCGGGATTGTGGTCAAGCACTAGTTTATAATTTATAAAAAAAAACACTTGTGCACACGATGCATGGTCACCTGGTTAGCAGGGAATTTCGATGTGGTATACCTGTTCCACGTCGAAATTCTCTGAATAAATAAAAATAACTTATATTAAAGTAATTTTAATAGACGATTTACCTGAATAGTTTATTAAAATTACTTTAGATCATATGTCCACTCACAGGTAGTGTATTGGCATGTATGCTCTACTATGAAGAAGCCTACATAAAATGTTATTAATACAGCGGAAAAATGTTAAGATTTCAACATTTATGATATGATGACATGATTGGCATAGTTAGTGTGATTGACTTTGTCGTCGCGGGTAGTATGTTCAAGTCCAAGATCAGGTTTATTTTATGTGCCTTATTAGTCAACCTGAGTGTAATTAATTAAGCCTGTAAGATTTATTTGTACTAATGCCCGAAATCTGTATACTCTGTGTCCTTCAAAAGTTGATTGACACTTGTTGATTTCAGCTGTAATGGATTTTTTTCTACAAATTTCTTACCCTACAGTAGGAATTACTCCTTTATCGAAAGTGGGTTTACAAACATTGAAACTGACATACACGAATAACCAGATCCAGATTAACTACCTGTAGGCAATATAAATATTTGTTCCGTGCGGGAATCAAACACAGCACTCACAGCATAGCAGGCATAGGATGAGCGGTAGCAGTCACTGCGCCAACCGCATCATCCGCATGTGCTTTAAAATTCTTTATTTAAATGTCTAAACTGTGGAATACAACATTTTTATTGACTAAAGGTTGACTTTTTAATCGCCACGTAACATTATTGGAGGAAAAGTTTTGAATTTTTGACAGCTCTTACATACAAAATTTACCAGACATCAATTTTATTTTATAAATAATTGTAACCTAGATAAAGTTATTATAATATAAAATAAAACTTCTTCAATGAATCAATATTGAGATATAAAATCCATTTTTTGATACATTGCCAGCAGACTGGATGACCCTTAATCGGGCAAAAAAATAAAATACACGATGAAACCAAAAAGAGAATCTTAACCTAGATTGGCTAATGTCCAAATAGCTGAAGGGCCTAACAATAAGCCTAAGGTGACTAATCCATCATCCTTCTAAGTGACAGCTCAAAAAAATATTTTGTTCAAGATAAAATAGAATAATAGTAGAGACAAGATAATCAGAAAAGAATAATTTGTTTATTTTTTTGTACCTGTAAAAGCCCTTTAAAATAAGGTCAAATTAAATTGGCTAATGAAAAGCCGCATTCATGGTATGTATACAGCGCGTTCATATTACTATGGTATCTTGAATCCATCGTTGTTCTAGTGTAAGACAAAGACGGAGCTATAGACCTGTGCCTTTTTACCAACGGCATAATGATGGCGATAACACATCATAGTATGACCACAGGGCGGTGTTGAGGCTGACCCTCAACTGCAGCACTTCATGCATGTTCGCAGATGCTCATACCGACTGTTTTCACGCGAATATATAATATTATGCGCAGCTTTAGTGATCAAAGTATGGAGCAGCAGTAACTCACCAACCAACAGATTGTACTGCCCTTAAATCCGGCGATGACAGACATTGCTGCCTTGTGAAACTGTAGTCTGTGCTTCTGTATGTACATTGTTTTTGTCTGTGTTTGTTATCTTGTATGTTTCCCTTTATGTATCTGTTTTTAACGTAATTTTTTCTTTAGAAGCAACCGAATCGATTCCAATATTTTTTTACTATGTTATATTAATACTCTGCAGGCGCGAGCGGGCAAGCAGCGCGTTGACCGTTTTTTTGTAGGGGCAAGCAGGTTACATACCAAGCTCATAAACTTTGTAAGTTTTCTTGACATCTATAAAATTTCGTACATAAATTCTTTACCTAAAAATACTGGACATGTGTTTCGGGTTTCGTATATACGAAAAATAAAATTGTATAAGTCTTTTTACTCGACAGTAAACAAATTTTCCTAATCTTATCATTCACACAATCTATTCATCCTTACTTTCTTCTTCTTCTGATTAGGCCTATTCACTGCTGGACAAAGGCCTTCCCTAAGGCTTTCCACAATGATCGGTCTTGTGCTACCCGCATCTATCGGCTTCCCGCGACCTTCACCAGGTCATTGGTCTACCTTTTTGGGGGCCTCCCTACGCTGCGTCTTCCAGGAACTGGCCGCCACTCCAAAACCTTACTGACCCATCGACCATCGGTTCTACGAGCAATGTGCCCTGCCCACTGCCACTTAAGAATTGGAGTGGGTGCGACATGAGAGTTCGACATGATCTTCGTCTTATCCATGTTCATCTTTAGACCCACTTGTTGAGAAGCTCTGCTGAGGTCATTGAGCATTTTGCTCAAGTCTTTCAGGGTCTCAGCCATGACCACGATATCATCTGCAAAACGAAGATTTGTGATGTACTCGCCTTTGATATTGATGCCAAGTCCTTTCCAGTCCAGGAGCTTGAAGACATCTTCCAACGCAGTAGTGAACAATTTGGGAGATATGACATCTTGTCTCACTCCACTCTGGAGTGAGACAAGGGGACATCCTTATTTTGGGCTTTCCCTAATTAGTTCTTAAATACATTTTTAATTTGACGAACTAATAGAGTCACTTATCAGATTGTAACTTCTGCTTTTGTGTGTAAACTTCACTAATTCATATGCATCCAATTTATTTAGGTTTGATGTAACACGGTTTTTTTATTCTTTTTAAAGTTTATGGACATTTATAATAGCAATGCGTATGCCAGTCCCATTTTACCTTAAATACATATTTATCATATTTGGACATTGAATCTCAACAGACTCTTCGCATCATGGTTGAGCCAGGATTTTATGAAATGTGCCTATTTCAAGTCTGTTGAGCCTCAAGACTGTGTACAAATCATTTCTACTAGACTCGTACCGGACACAAATCATCAATAAGTGGTGTAAGTCTTTGATAACTTCACACTCCACATAGTTAGGCGATATCGTTTTTTTCATTATAAACGCAAACTTATTACATGGAATGTGTCCAGATCTAAGCCTATGAGCCGTAACAACAAATTTTCTACTTAAATTATTATTTCTAAACCAGGGCACACGAAAAGGTCGGTTCTGCAGTTTTGAACCAAATTCCTTTGTCTAAAGGATGCTACCAGTTGTGGTAGCCTAGTGGTTAAAACATCAGCTTCTCAAGTATGAGCGCGCAGGTTCGATTCTAATCAGGCAAGTATCAATGTAACTTTTCTAAGTTACATGTACTTTCTAAGTATATCGTGGACACCAATGACTGATTATAAGGTGAAGGAAAACATCTTGAGGAAATCTGAACATTAAATCTGAAATCTCCAACCCGCATTAAGCAAGCGTGGTGATTACGCTCAATCCTTCTCTATATGAGAAGAGACCTGTGCCCAGCAGTGGGACGATGAAAAGGATGATGATGTAAAGACGCTTGTCAAAATATTCTTTCCAAGTAACAAGATTTGATTTATACAACCTCTATTATCATTCACACATTCCATCCATCGTTTGTTTGGGTTTCCCCTACTCTTATACCCACTTCACTAACTGTGGTTAGTTAGTAAAGTTTACACTTTGTTCTGGGTTCGGGTTTTGGTTACAAAATGTAAGTGGATTGTGAATTAACTACTACAAGGGATAACTTCTAACGGTTATAATCCTTAAAAGCACTTATTCGTAATTATTTGTGATTCGTTTCATCCAAATAAAGAGTATTCTATATACTTTTTTTTTAATAATTATAAACTAGCGCTTGACTGCAATCCCGCCTGATGGTAAGCAGTGATGCAATCGTTGATGGCAAAGCGCGCTAGTTTATTAAATCCATTCACTTAAAAAACTTAGTGAATAGGAAGAAAGACGGCAGATGAGCGAGCTGATGTAAATTTATAAACCCAACAACACGGCCAATGATGCTACGCCAGAGGAAAATTGATCTGGATGGACCATGATCAAACTCCCGACACAACATCATTTGGCGCATCATACCCGGCAAGCTTCACAACACAACTGCTCAGACCCGTCCTCCGTACGGCTTTACCAGACATCACACCGGAACACGACGAATCGCTTGGCGGCAAGACTTTGTATGGTGGGTGGTAACTTCTGCCGACAGCCGATCTTATGGCCTACCACCGAGTAAATACACACATAAGTAATACACACAAAATAAGAAAAGAAATTTGTGCGCTTTTACTACGATTTTCTCCCTTATCCACTCTTTCACTCCTCCTTCTTACCCAATGCTTCGCTTTCAATATTTGTGTTCTTCACACATTGAGAATCTGCGTTCTAATAACATTTTGTGAATGCACTTCCTCTTGATATCAGGACAGCCACCAGTAATCTCTTTACCAACCAAGGTGAAAGTAAACCATGAATTATTATGTCTGGTGAAGCCGTACGGAGGACGGGTCTGAGCAGTTGTATTGCGATGTGTGCCAGATACGATGCGCCAATTGTTGTTGTGTCGGGAGTTTGGTCGTTGAGAGTTTCCAGATCAATCTCTCTCTGGCGCAGCATCGTTGGTCGTGTTGTTGGGTTTATCATTGCATCACCTCGCTCAACTACCGTCTTCCTTACACTTAGCTTAGGATTGCGGTAAGCAGTAGTTTTTAATTATAAAAAAGTATAGCTTCATCTTTGTAACTTTGTACGAAAATTCTAAATACATAATATCATCACGACTGTGTTTCTAGAGGGACATTGTTTAGGTTTTATAAAAAAAAACAGCGAATTTTCATTTTATTATATCACTGAAAAAATAATAAAATACTGCCGATTTTATTTTCAACAATACAATAGGAACGTCAATCATTCATGGTTAACCAAACAGGCTATACAACCATTAACGGGGTGACGAATTGCTATCCAATTACCTAAGAGCCAATACACAGGCAATTATTCTTCACAATACGGGAGTGACAAGCAACAGATACTTTCTTTCAGATTTTGTAACGAAATGAAGGCAATTTATACATAAACACCTACAGAGTAAAGGCATAATAAGGAGGGTAAGGGCATTTGTACACCGCTGCGCCGCTGTCACCGGGACGTCACGTTCCGTTCTAATTAACTCGTTTCTCGGTGACAGCCCGCTGACAACGGTAGTGGACAAACGTCCTAAGGCTCTGACTGAGGATTTTAGGTGATAAAAAGCATTATACATTAAGTTCATGCCATTAAAGTAGAAATTTCCATGGTATATGATCGTAGTAACAAAAATACTGCTTCGCTATGCCTGAGGCTACTGCATCGGCAACTTTCAGGATGCTTCTGGACCCTTCGGTACGCCGACGCCCGAAGCGCCGCTGGGGTCGTGGCAACACTAGGGTATATCTCGGCATGCTTAAGGGGGGACCTAGTGCCGAGAAATTTGAAAAATAGGTATTTGAAGAAACTATTGCCGTCACGCCGCTTCCAACCTCTCCTCGTAAAGTGTGAGAGGGACAATTGCAGCTCAGGCTGATTGTATCTACAAAAATGTTGACCAAAAGACGGTTCGAATTCGCCTGTTCTCTTTTCAAAACACGACAAATCTCATTAATTTCTGAAGTGAAACTTCTTTACGCACGCTTGACTTGGGGAGTAAGCTGGCGAACGCGTGACGTAAGCGTTACGAAAAGTGATCGGGCAAGGCGAACTGAAGTTAAGTGGGGGATATAAGCACAGAGGCGCCCGTGGCGCGAGCTTGGTACTACAAGGTCAAAACGAGTTTTTTTTTTTTTCCAATAAAAATAGAAGATCTATGCAAAAATATTAATTTATCAATGAAACCATGAAATAAATTTAAATATTTTTAGAAAATTAATATATGTATATGTGTATACATGTATATATTGTATATATATATATATATATATATAATACACACACATATATATATATATATGTGTGTGTGTACAATATATACATATATATATATATATATATATATATATATATATATATACATACAGATGGAGCGAAAGAAGTTTCACTTCAGTCGTGTGGTCATAAGCACACTCGTATTTTTTTATCGAGATGTAGAGGAAAAGTATACTTGAGTATATTTGTCTAATAGTCGTCTGAACATCGCGGTAAAAATGGGTAAAATAATATAATTTTTCTTTCATTATTTTAGTCATGGAAAATATCAAATGATAGGGGCACGCATAATCAAGGTGTAAAATTGTAGAAAAAAAAAAATTACTCTAAAAGCGTTATGCACGAAGAAAACAGCGGAATGCGTCTGTATAGAGAAAACGTTACTAGAGTCCCCTCTTAAGGTTGCAGCATGGCAAGGCATAGTTTCCGAGTATAGGGATGCCGAAGGATCTTTTTCCTCGCTGAAGCTGACAAGTAATGAGCGCCGCGCCTTAGACATCGTTCCTATTGTGTCCGTTCCTGTTGATTTTTTATCATGCAGCGCCGTCTTTTCTTGCCTTTTCAACGGGAAATTACATTTTTCCTACTAGCCCTTTGCTCATCCTTTTAATATGAAAGCATTCGCATCTCAAGAATGTGTTTCAATACCCGAGGAAAATTTGTTTGAAGAAACCCGAACACTGCATCAGTGCCACGAAAAGGCACGACAAAACTATCAATCACGCTGAAAAAGCAATTATTATATAGTTTATATGAAAACGAGCCATGATACAAACAGAATGATTATCTATGTATCGTCATATAACGAGAGCATTCGCTTGTGTTCACAGGCAATTTTAATATAATTACGTCATCGGTCCGTACCGTTGCCTTGCTGATATCACGTCACAAAAAATAGAAGGGCCATTATTAGAGGCTTGGCTCTCTCTGATAGATAGGTAGGTACTGTCGGTGACATAAGTCTTAATACTTTTTGTATATGAAATTGTCTTTCGCTTAAGATCATTTCGCATCAACAATTTATTGTTTTGAGCTGTACTTCCACTTTGTTAAAACATGCTGAGTGCTTATTAAAATCAGAACTAGTACATATGTAGTAAAAGGTATAGAGAATGAAAAAGCTTAAACATATGTTTTTTATAATAAGATCTATAATAAAATAAGACCTGATATGAATTTTATGATTCGCATAATTTTGTGTTTTTATTTATATTCTGTTCATATTGAAGACTCCATCAACAAAATGTTTGATACGCAAATACAGCGATTGTGTTTTGAATTTAAATTTATTTTAGTTATTCAAAACATCTGTAGTTCAAGACCTTCGTAAATACATTAACATCAGTCTAATTTAGTTAGACAAACGTAAACATTCAGTTTAATTAAATTTGCTTTGCGATTTAAGTTTGTTTATTATTATCAAAGTTATAAAGTTGCATTATTATTTTGAATAAGATTAATTTCAGATAGTTAAATGAAATATCATATTTAACTTTGTCAATAAGTCTGCAAGGTAATTAAACTGTTTTATTTTTAAGTACTAAATACTATGAGAATAATTACAGTTTTAAGAACTTAATGTAATCAATACACTCTAGGTGCCTATATCTATATGTTTTAACTAGTTGGAAACATTTAGTTTTTGTCGTTGTTGATGTGCATTTGGTAATACGGTGTGGTATTGTTCGCTAGCCGGCATGGCATTGGCCGGTGTGGAAAGACTCGGGTAGAATTAAGGTGCAATCCAACACAGAGTTACGTACTATTTACTAAACGAGAGTTGGAAAACTTGTTTTAAAAAAAAATCTTATTAAAGCTAGAATAGGATTTCATGAATTGGGAGGATTTAGAGCAAGGGTACAATAGTAAAAGTCAGGACCTCCGACCCGTATCAAGATTTTGAACCAACTACCTCGCTAGGCTCATGATTGACCTACTGTAACCCATAATGTTGACGTGCACATCTGAGCGTTGCTAAGCCATTCCACTAACATTGTAAAGGTTTAACTGAACATTTGACCCTTTCAATACTTATTACGTATTATTTATATATGTTTACGCTCGTTTATCGGTCGGTTCCGATCGATTGTTAGTTCGAAGATTGTTTGATAGATGGCGCGACCGGTACGGGCGAGCGGAATATTATAATCTGTGGGTTGGTGACGCGCGGTAGAC
The DNA here is from genome assembly GCA_037179545.1 of Sesamia inferens. Classification (NCBI taxonomy): domain Eukaryota; kingdom Metazoa; phylum Arthropoda; class Insecta; order Lepidoptera; family Noctuidae; genus Sesamia; species Sesamia inferens. The sequence continues at coordinate 5,863,656 of CM073929.1, read as the reverse complement.
CAGAACGTTTCGAGAACGTCTCGAAGGGTCTGGAGAGAATCATCGCGCGGGGTGCGTTTTGACGATTGATTTTCGGGAAATATTGTCCCAGGCCGCGGTTTGGACAGTTGTCGCGTTTTTGTTGCCCGTGTGTATGAAATATTTACTTGGATTATAAACCGTAACAGTGCCGCCTTTAAATTGAGTTGAATTTGAATCGGAAACGTGGTTTCATTGCTGATTGTTTGTCGGGCGTGGATTGACGCTGCTAACTAACGGTTTTTTATGCTGGTGAGCTTTGGTTGACCTCGTGGAGGAACTTTAATGTCTACTGGTATTGGACAATTCGTGTATTGGAAGCCATCGGACAGCATTGTAAGTCGGCGCGTCGCGCCGGCTCTCCGGTATTTCATCCCGCGACGGAACACACGGTGTCCTAAGGTAAGTTCCTTAGTTTTGATGTGTAGTGTGGTCGGAGACTTGATTATTTTGTAAGCCGTGACTGATCACGGTATATGTACGTGCTGTACTGGGGCGCGTTCAATATATATACAGCGTGATGCTGACAATACGATAATAAATTAAAGATCGTGTACCTCAACATATTATCAGTCTACCCATAAAAAACCATATAAATATATCCATTAGTTTAGTCACAGGAAATTATTTTACATTTTTCACATTTTCTACATGATATACATGTTGATAAGGAAGCGCTTACAGTTTAATGACCGCCGCATCCTGCGGTACTAAACTTTAATAATAATAGCGCGAAAAAAGCAAGTCGATACAGGATCGCGCTGTCGTCGAGCGGAGGTCAGTGAACCAATATTTTAAAAGGATGTTCTATTCAGTTTGCAATTTTATGCGATTTACTTTGTTTGAAATTTTATTTTTTTTCATTATTGATGCTAGGTTTTTTGCTATGGTTTAGGATTATTCCTATGAACCAGCACTGTTCGTGTTTTCTTTTATTGTCGTATTGTCAGTACCAATCTGAATAATCAAGCTATAATGTTCCCACTGTTGGAACACAAGCCTCCGCTCGGTGAGAGGAAGTGGGCCGTAATATACCACGCGGGCCCAGTGTGGGTTGGTATTGTTTATATACAAATGTTAGTATAGTGTATGTACATAGTTACATATGTATGTACATGATAAACGCCAGACATAGCGACAAGATTTTCAGGTCAATTATTAAAACATGTATATTTTTTTATTATTATTAGATAAGTTTTATAGTATTTAAGGCCGCGTCCAACCGGTCTTTTTGAAATTCCTTGGAGGAGGCTTATGTCCAGCAGTGGCCTGCCTCTTTTTGAAATAATATTTCAGAATAAACAACAAAAAATAATCGCCTCGTTGCGTATGCGGTAGGCAGCGTCGCTATGTATGCGAGTGTCGACGATAAACGCGTCTCACACATTCTGATTTCCAAAAATTAGAAAAAAATGTCTGGTGAAGCCGTACGAAGGACGGGTCTGAGCAGTTGTGTTGCGATGTGTGCCGGGTACGATGCGCCTAATGTTGTTGTGTTGGGAGTTTGGTCGTGGAGGGTCTTCAGATCAATCTCCCTTTGGCGCAACATCGTTGGTCGTGTTGTTGGGTTTAACATTGCATCATCTCGCTCAACTGCCGTCTTCCTTCCTATTCGAGCGAATAGGAAGGAAGACGGCAGTTGAGCCTATTCACTCAGAAAAACTGAGCAGTTTTTCTGAGTGAATAGGCTCTTAATAAACTAGCGCGCTTTACCATGAACGATCGCATCACTGCTTACCATCAGGCGGGATTGCGGTCAAGCGCTAGTTTATAATTACTATAAAAAAAGAAATTAAAAAAATAAGTAGGTATCTTATACACGTCGAGATGCGGTAGTATAGTTACCTCCTTGAATCTGATGACGATGCCCAACGATAGCTTGTATAATAAAATAAGGCGAACAGAAGATTGAGTATGTATGGTTTCTGCCTACACCCATACGATGAAGGCGTGAGCTTATGTAGATATTTACTTGGAGTTTGCAAAACTCGCATTTCCCCTTTCTTTCCATTTTTATCCCATAATTTGCTTTTCGTAGAATATATATTATGCAGGATTACGTTAAGGAAAGATTTTTATCGTTCATCTTTCAACCTCATTTATCCGCTGTATCAGTGCCTTAGTACTTTATCAGGCTAACGATTACCGCCATCTAGCGAGAAAACGTTGAAGCTGGAATTAGGGTGACTTCTAAAAGGTCTAAAAAGTGCTTACACATACAAATGACATGTTGAAATGAAGTTTCAAGGAAGTTTTTGCGGTAATTAATTTTGATGGGTTTTTATGTTAAAGGCGCAAGAGGTCTGAGGTTAATTCTACAAAATTTAAGAACTTTCACAGTCTGACCTCAATATCATTCTGTCAATAAATAAGAGAAAATATTCTCTGAAATTTGACAAATTTTTGTCATTTGTTTGTAGCCATGGTGAGAATACAAGCAACAATATTTTGAACAATTTGAATTTCGAGAATTGGCCCATCTTTTATATGTAGTATTTATTGAAGTACCTAGTCCTTTTTTAGTTAATTAAATGAAATATAACAGATTATATTTTATTCTTAACATTCTCTTTGTATTTAAAATCACCACGTATAGGTAGTTATAAGAAAGAAATTCAAACTATTAACATTCGTAAATAATCCATAAATAATTCAATTTTTGAAGCACTTTAGTCAACCTCTGTACCAGTGCTTGAGTGTTTTGATAGATCATCGGAAATAGCCTCTTTTGTCTCATCTTCCTTACAGCTTTCATTCCGAGGGCTCGAAATGAGGGTGATTTATTAATTCCGTTTACTTGACAGCCAAATAAGTGAAATATTTTCATATTTTTTCTTGTCTCAACGTTTTTTCTTGTTTGTAGACTGGTTTATTAGAGGTATTTGAATGTAATTACGTTATGAGTGTGGTAGGAAAAATATGCTTTCATCGGGAGATAGTCGTGGTGGCCTAGTGATTAAAACACCAGCCTCTCAAGTATGAGTGAGCGGGTTCGATTCCATATCGGGTAAGTACTAATGTAACTGTGTTATATGTACTTTCTAAGTATATCTTAAACACCAATGACTATTACAAAGTTAATCATTTTGGGGAAACCTGGACTTTGAGTCTGAAATCGCCAACCCGCATTGAGCAAACGTGGTGATTCCGCTCAATACTTCTCTGAATGAGAGGAGACCTGTGCCCAGCAGTGGGACGATAAAAAGTTTGATGATGATAGGGAAAATAATGATGAAAATAAAAAGAAGTTAACATTGAGAAACGGTTAAAGACTCTTGTGAGAATTGTATAAGACCGTGAAAGAGCCGTTTACTTGTCTAATCGATGAACTATTCTAGACAGTTAAGCGTCTAGTACAGTTAATTAATACGGTTAAAATAAGTACGATAATATTGTGAGTCATCTCTTTCACCTTCGTTTTACCCATGCCTGGTTGGTTACATTATGGAACTGTTCTCCTTTGGTTAGAGTGTACATGTAAGTAGAAAATCTCTCTCAGCGTGTATAATTTTACGATTCATGCTGGAAAAATGAATTCCAGATCAGTGTGTCGGAATATTGGCTTAGCTGAAGACAAATCAACCTTGATACTCGATGAAAATTACTTTGCTTGTGTTACTATTATTTTAAAACAAGACTCATTTGTATATTGAAAACGTTTCGAGTGCCAAAATTGAATGATAGATCAGATATAGACAATTTTTTAAGAGCCATATTTTTTTAAGTATGCGACTTGACATTGAGATTTATTTATCTTACGTAAGTTTAATATTACGTAGACATATATATTGACATATTGTAATGACATTTATTAAGAATAGTTTTTTAACAAAGCCACAACAATTACAATTTACAAGCTAACACTAAAATTACAGAAGTACATATAGGTATGTGAATTTACCACAAACTTAAAAGTAGTTTTTGTTAAATTCAGATATATAGGGTTTTTCAATAGGGAAGCTCGAACTTTGACAGCGCATAGCGGCCATCTTGGTAATGCGATAGCTGTAAAATTTGGCATGAATACATATTTAGTCGTGACATTTGACCATGGAACGCTACACGCTTCAACAACGCGTAGAAATTATTAAAAATTATTATTAAAATCAGTGCTCTATTCGCCTAAAGTTCCGTGGCGACCGATATCGGACGATGATAACAATTTTTTTTTGACCTAGGGTAGGTGTGAATCTTGCAAACATATGGTTCCAACACGAAAGCGCCACTTGCCATACAGCCTGGGAAACATTAAATTTATTGAAAGAGAAGTTTGAGGGCTTCGTCATCTCGCGCGGTGGCGACATCAACTGGCCCCCGAGATCGTGTGACTTAACACCGCTCGATTATTTTCTGTGAGGCTACGTGAAATCTCTAGTGATGCATATCTTATGCAGATAAACCACAGTCAATTGCTGCTCTAAAGGCCAACATAACTTCGTGAAATTGAGCCCCATTTATGCGAAGATGTCCTTCAAAACTGGTCCACCAGAATACACCATCTACAGTCGCTATTTCGCTGATAATATTTTCCACACATGATATAATTGAATATTCTTTAAAACGTAATTGAAATCGTGGGAATATCACTTAAACAGATTGTTTTATTTCCTTTCAATGTTCAAGCGCTCTTAATGAAAAACTCTGTACATAATTCTGTGTTTCTTTTGTTAGTTTGTGAATAGAAACTAGTACAATATATCGTCAAAAACTTGACATCGAATGATCAACATGTGTTATTATCTGTCTCGTGTTCTGTAACATTGAATTGGGTACCGACATGACAGTAATATGACTAACTTGTTCGTAAACTATAATCTAAAGTCGTGATGGCCCAGTGGTTAAAACACCAGCCTCACAAGTATGAGTGTGTTTGTTCCAGGTCAGGCAAGTACCAATGTAACTTTTATAAGTTATACTCGTATGTACAGTAAGGGTCAAAAGTGGACTACCACCTTTGACACTTATTGCTTTTTGCAATAAAGTTCAAAAGTGGTAATGCACTTTTGACCTTAATAGTACTTTCTAAGTATATCTCGGACACCGATGACTGATTACAAGAGTTTTTGGCGGGAAAGTCAAGCTGAGTGTCACGCTCATTTTTCATTGGACTTTTAAAATCATTTATAGTGTTGTTAACTAAATAAAAGAGCGTGATTTATGTAGTAAAAAGTGCATTCAGTAAATAATTCATAAAGAACAGTGAAATATCGCAGCATAGTGGCCACACTTGTCTCAAACATCCATCGTTAGACGGGTCACGCGGCCGTCTTTTTCGACATGAACAATTCATAACGTGATATTGGCTAAATGCAGAAACCGTGCGAAGCCATAAAAGAAAGAAAGAAAGAAAAATACTGATTGCAAGGTGAAGGATACATCTTAAGGAAACCTGGACTTTAAGACTGAAATCGCCAACCCGCATTGAGCAAGCGTGGTGATTACGCTCAATCTTTCTCTGTATGAGAGGAGACTTATGCCCAGCAGTGGGACGATAAAAAGGTTGATGACGATAAATCTTATTTAAACTGCAAAACGTGTTTCTATTGTGCTATAACTAGGCAATATGCCTACATTGATATTGAAAACATGTATACCTGATGATAACAAGAGACAAACATATACATACATATGTTCTTAGCTGTCATTGGTGACCACAGCGATAAACGGCGATTGTTTATTGAACTGGCTCGCTTGTTTTTGTTTTGAATGTATGACAATCAAATTAATAAAATTCGTGTTATTGTTTATTTAACATTTTTATTGGTAGCATCTATGTGAGAATTGGTGTTCGCTTACACAATGTTTTGTTTCGTCGACTGTTGTTTGTTTAAAAAAATTTTAAAGGTTCAAGTTAATTGACTAGCATATTCCACCTTTAATGTATAGTCACTGTAACACTATTTCACTGCTAACTAAGTCGTTATTCGTATAATCTACTTATTTATTTCGCGGGAACGCCGCCGGCGCATTTTACTTGTCACAGCATCGTCACTTGAATGACACGTAAGACATAAACACGTAGGTAATTAAGGGTCAAAAATGTATTAATTATTTTATTTGATAATATTTAACATAATAGGGCAATTGACTAAAAAAAACTAATTACTCCGTCAGTCAGATTTCCAAAAAATACTAGACACGTACTTATTTTGTTTTTCATTTAAACAAAAAATGAAGACGACACAGTACATTGAAACCTCATGTGACGTCACTGCACGCTACGCCTTTTAGCGAGCAGTGACGTCACCAGCCACCACTCCTTATCTTTGATGACTTTTATATTTGTCATTTTTTATTGATTTAATAAAACAAAATATACGTATCCAATATTTTTCTATAATCTGAATGACGGACTAAATAGAATAATTTTTTTTAACCCAGGAAACATCTCTATTATAATTATATATCTACAGCCTTTCCGTCTGACTACAATTTAAGACCCTTGATGATTTCCCATCCCGAATAAAAAAAAAGGCTAGAGTGTATTAGCTCTCAATAAACGGGTGGGCTTTACCATCAACGATTGCATCGCTTCTTACCATCAGGCAGGGTTGCGGTCAAGCATTAGTTTAAAATATTTAAAGAAAAAAACTGTTTCATTATTTATTATTTATATACTTTAATTTCTCGTGTCATAGCGGACCCTATCAAAATATTAGACATGTGGCATTTTATTAAAAGTCAAAATTACATGTTGAGATGCCTTTTACGCTCGTGCAGGAATTTATGATTAGTTTTATAAGCTTCTTTTATATAATTTATTTTTAATTTTGTTATTATAATTATCCTTTACGAGTCACATCGAATACTTTTTCTTTATTTATTTCTTTCTTTACAACTTTTTTGACATTCGTATGATATAAAATTAATTGTCCTAACAGGGTATTATTTTGAGTTTGTTGGTTGTATGATTAGACACAGTCAATTGAAACAAATTCTTGAATATATAGCAGCATTCATTATGGATGTTTTTCATTAAACTTTCATACCTAGAATCTAATTTTGAATTTTTGATAGTTTTTCCAGATTAGAACTGTAAGATATCAATTACATTTCAAATAAATATATCAGACTTTTGATAGGCATCATGTATAGTGTGGCCAGTAGCTTTAATGTGTGTAACAGCAAAAATATTACAGAGGTAGAATTCGTCGACCTTACGTCCTTCAAAACTTCCTTTCCTATTTATTAATAGGAAAGGGTTTTGATAATATTTATCACAATAGGGTAGTTGACTAAAAAAACTAATTAGTCCGTCAGTCAGATTTCCAAAAAATACTAGACACTATTTTATCTTTTTTTATATAAACAAAAAAAGAAGATGACACAGTGCGTTGAAACCTCGTGATTATTTACTATAAGAAATCTTTTACTAAACAAGGGTCAAACTTAGTAAGCGATATTCAGTGTATATACATATAAATGACGGGAAAGCGGGGTCGAAGTTCCGGATTCCGGTTGAAGCCGCATGAGTATCCATCGTGGGCGGAATTTCGAGAAAACGTTGAAAAATAACTATAGTGTGATGTTCGATTCTTTTAATTTTAACTGTACACACACTAACATTACTTTAATATTAAGGGATTACAATGATAATCTCAGATTAAAACAGATAAGAGCCACTGAGTTTGAGTATGACCAACCCACTCGATCGAAGCTTGAGCAAAGAAATCTATTCTATTTTTGTTTATGGCAATGGTGATGTCGACAATTCTGCCAATGTCTAATGTGATATGAGAAAACGTGCGAAGGCAACTAAATAAAAAAATAATAAAAAACAAAATAAATAAAAAAAAAACACTGTTTTCAATGCGAAACTTGTATACCAGTGTTAGTAGGTTACTAGCTTCACTTTACTGACTGACCGACCTTCTGACAATTCAAAAGTGCCTGTAACGGGTTTATTTGAAATAAGTGCTTTGATTTTGATTTTTTTGATTTTGATAGACAAATACACAAAAAAAAAAAACGTAATTTGAGGTCATTAATATCGAGCAAAGAATGCTCAGCGCCAACGGTCGATCGCTATGTCAAACGCAACTCCAGTCGGTGTTACCATTAGCTCCATGGTGTTATCCGCTATTAATAAAAATCATAATTTATCCGAATACCGGCCGATGAATCGACTTCAAAAAATAGTAGAGTAATTTACGGTCAATTGATACTGATACGATAAAACAGATCACAATATTCAAAATTAACCAGTCACGCGCCCTCATATGCATATACTGGGTGGCGCAATAGAACGTGCATTTTTAAAATAATTATTAAAAAATAAATACAAAAGGTATAGTTAAAATAAAACCAAGCAATTATTAAGTGATAACTGAAGTTTATTTTTTAAAAATAACATCATCTAAATGATGACCCTCTCTACGTTGGCACTCCTCTAACCGCAAACGGAAATTACCGAAAACTTTCTTAAGTAGTGCTGGTGTGATTGCTGCCATTTCACCACGAATATTCTCCTTGAGCTGACTGATGTTTCTCGGATTATTGGTGTAGACTTTGTGTTTGAGGTATCCCCACAAAAAAAAGTCAGGAGGCGTCAAGTCTGGACTGCGCGGAGGCCATTGGATATCACCTCTTTTCGAAATCAGTTTGCCAGGGAACATCTGCTTCACAACCGCCATGGAGTCATTTGATGTGTGACTGGTAGCTCCGTCTTGTTGGAACCAAGTCCTAGAGTTCTTTATTCTTGAATTTTCAAGTTCTGGGGCCAAAAAACCTTCCAACATCGCAACATAGCGTTCGGTATTAACAGTGACGTTTTGCCCCCGTGCGTTTTCAAAAAAATAAGGACCAATTATTCCTTTGGCAGAGATTGCGGCCCAAACTGTCACTTTATGGCTATGTAACGGTTTTTGATGTTTGAGTCTGGGATTCTCACTATTCCAATAACGACAATTTTGGCGGTTTATGAACCCATTCATATGAAAATGTGCCTCATCAGAGAAAAGGATGTTTTCAAAATTTGAAAACCGATTGAGCATTTCATTAGCAAATGTGAGCCGTGCTATGAAGTCAGAGTCTTTCAATTCTTGAGTTAATTGCAGCTTGTATGGATGCAATTTAAGATCCAAGTTTAAAATTCGTTGCAAACTTCGTCGCGATATGTTTAGGACAGACGATCTCTTGCGAGTAGACATTTGTGGATCTTCTCGTACCGACTGCTTAACACTCTCAATATTGTCTTCGGTCCTAGATGTGCGTGAACGACCTTTTGCGTGTGGTTTAAACATCGATCCAGTCTCTTCAAACCGCTTTATCCAGATTTTAATTAAATTAGCACTCGGAGCCTCCCTAATTTGCCGTACACCATACTCAGAACAAAATAGTCGCCTGACAACTACGTATGAACGAGAGTTTTCGTAAAATGCGCGCACGCAAAATGCGCGACGCTTCCCGTCGAAGTGACTCATAGTGACTAAAATTTCATGAACCGCGCTACCCAACGATATCGGTCTCCCCTCGCCCACGCCCCTTCTACTCCGCAAAAAAAGATGATGCAATATGCACGTTCTATTGCGCCACCCTGTATATTACCGACACTAACCCAGTGTGTCAACGCCTCTCTGATATACTTCCAGTACCCTAATAAAATAAATATAAATGTTTATTTCATCAACTCAAGTAAATAACATTGTTAAGTTTGGAGTCACATTGTGAATAAAGATTAAAATTTGCTTGCTCACTAATTGAGTGCACCTTAACAACACACTTGTTCACACACTAAACCAATTTTAAGCTAAGTGCATCTTATACTTTCTTTTTCGTTAAGGAAATGACAAAAGACCAATTTTAGCTTAGTGCTCTCAAATTATCCAATACCTGACCTTTTTTTTTTATTTTTTTTCTGGGGTGGAAATCCTCATAGGATGCCCGCCGCCCTGGGGTGGGCGACGGGGTATGTCAGACTTTTACTGACTAAAACCACCCCGGTTTGTCTTCTATCACGAGCGCGCGTGGGGCCGCGGGAGTCTAAATTCTTCCACGGCCCCACACCCTCGTGCTGTCCCGGTCTGTCCGGGCCTCGTCTCCTGCACGGGATAGTGGGGTGTTAAACTACCCCGTGCATCGCCTCGAAAGGCGCGCGCCGACACACGCGCGCGCCTCCGCCTCGGGGTCCATCAATGGGGGGCGGGGACTTCCCCATGTCCCTCGCCCCTGGACCCATTCATGGGGGGCGGAAGAGGGCGTTATCCGCCCTTCCTCGGCGCCCGGTGCGTCTTCTGCGGCCCGGGAAGGGAGTTGATATCTCCCTCTCCCGTTCCGCAGCTTCCTTCTGCGACATCACGTCCTCGCAGAAGGACACCACCGCGTCCCACGACTCTGAGCTGTCGACCATCCTCCGCACTACTGCCGGCAGCGTCAGGTCGCCTCCTACTTCATTTGTGAGGACACGGCGCTGCTCCTCCCAAGCTACACACTCGGAGAGCGTGTGCTGCGCCGTGTCCTCCCCGCATTGGATCCAATACCTGACCTAAATTGACGTATTTTAGGTGCGATGTCTTTAATCACGTCTAAACTGTCCATGGAATATCTGAATTTGTTAGGACTAAGCTAATATTTTATATTCTATCCTTTCCTTAATGATAAAGCAAGAAAAGATGCACCCAAATTAAAATTAGTTAAGTTTGTGAATAATAATATCGGCATAATTATGAATCCAAATAAATTATTCTGTGGGATATTACTAATCCATTGCTCCCCAGTTATGTTCGATGAGATTCTACTCAACAACGTAAATGTTGCATGTAAACGAACGCACTTACTTTCGAACTGGCAAGTTAGCGAGTTATGGCCACGATCTTTTAACGGTCGCAAAAATGTAATTAGTTTTTTTTTTTTTTTTTTTATTAAAGTATAAACCAGCGCTTGACCGCAATCCTGCCTGATGGTAAGCAGTGACGCAATCGTTGATGGTAAAGCGCACTAGTTTATTAAGAGCCTATTCACTCTAGCCTTGAAGACACTGAAATTGTAGTCCGACGGAAACACCGCCGCCGGCAGATTGTTCCAGTCCCTCGATGTACGCGGTATAAAGGAGGAGGCGAAACGCTTCGTCCGGATCGTAGAGGTGTTAACAACATAAGGGTGGAAACTCGCCGTACGACGGGTCGTCCGATGGTGGAACGGAGATGGGGGAATTAAATCGTGCAATTCCCTCGCACACTCCCCAGAATGTATCCTATAGAACACCGAAAGGCTGGCTACTCTACGCCTGTGCTCTAGGCTTTGGAGACCAACTCGAGTTAAATTAGGGTCACCAATCAGCCTCTTCGCACGCCTCTCCACTGAATCCAAAGTGGCCAGGTGACACTTAGCAGCACCAGCCCAAATGTGGCTGCAGTACTCCACACACGAACGGACCTGTGCTTTGTACAACATTAGAAGCTGCCCTGGTGTGAAGTACTGCCGGACCTTTGCGATTACACCAAGTTTTCTGGCAGCCACCTTGGCCTTGGACTCAATGAACCGCCCAAAGTTTAGGTTCGAGGAAATCTCAATACCCAAAAGCTGAAGGCGGTCGGTACACTCCAAGGATACATTCCGAAAAGTAGGAGCCAAGGTGAACGGGCTCCTTTTGGCGGTGAAAAGACACGCCTGCGTTTTGGCGGCATTGAATGCTACAAGATTGGCATTGCCCCATTCGGAGACTGCCTGAAGTGCAACACTCGTTCGCTCTACCATGGCCTCTCTTTCGGACCGGATTGATTCCCTACTAGCCCGAGCATCCGGCAGGTATCTCTCCACAACTGTGCTGTCATCTGCATACCCATAGATACCGGGCATCAGCAGATCGTTAATATGCAGCAGAAACAGAGTTGCAGAGAGAACAGACCCCTGAGGAACACCGGCATTAGTCGACATGGGCTCAGATGAGCATCCGTCGACAACAACTCGGAGGGACCGTTCAGTCAGGAAGTCTTTTACCCAGCCAGTCAGGCTAGGGGAAATGCCGTACGCTGGAAGCTTACTCAAAAGGCCAGCGTGCCATACCCGGTCGAAGGCCTTCGAGACATCAAGGGAGACAGCAATTGCTTCCCCATTCCTCTCGAGTGCCTCGCCCCACAAGTGAGTGGCATACACTAGTAGGTCCCCAGTTGACCGATTGCGGCGAAACCCGTACTGTCGGTCACTGAGGAGATCGTTACCTTCCAGGTATGCCAAAAGGCGCGAGTTCAATACACGCTCCATAATTTTGCAAAGTATGGAGGTGATCGAAATCGGCCGATAGTTGTTAGGATCGGCACGACTACCCTTTTTGGGCACGGGCTGCACGTTGGCAAGCTTCCAGGACTTGGGCACTATACCAGTCCCAAATGAGAGGCGATACAAGCGTGTCAGTACAGGAGACAACTCGGGCGCACATGCTTTTAGAACAATCGCTGGTATACCATCCGGACCACTAGCCTTATTCACGTCCAGACGACACAGTGCTCTCAGAACCTCCTTGTTCCGAATGCGAACCTCAGGCATTGAAGTACCGCAGTGGGGTAAAATAGGTGGAGTAGCACTGCCAGTATCAAGACGCGAATTATGGGCAAAGAGAGATGCAAAGAGACCTGCTTTCTCTCTCGCCGTATGAGCCAGTGTTCCATCAGGCCTAACCAGCGGAGGTAGTGAGGGCCGACAGAAGTTCGCCTCGACCGATTTGGCAAGGGACCAAAAAGATCTGCTACCGGAAGGCTGCGCAGATAACTTGTTGCCAATATGGGTAATACGGTCAAAGCGAGCCTTCTTTAGCGCCTTTTTGTAGGACTTGGCAGCACGGTTAAAGGCTCTCTTCTTTGAGCTTAGATCCGGAGCTCCGCGGTCACGAGCGTCAACCCAGGTGAGAAATGCCGTGTGCTTACGCTGTTCAGCTTGGGCACAATCGGCATTGAACCATGGGCGAGCCGAGCCACCGACGGGCACGTCATTATAGGGAATAAAATATTCCATAGCTTGACGCACCACATCGGTTATAGCATCCGCACAGCTCGACGGATTGCTAGAAGAGAAGCAGACCTGCTGCCAAGGATAAGACGCAAAGAAATGGCGCATCTCATCCCAGTCTGCTGACCTGTATCGCCACATTCGCCGTTCACCACGAGAGTCGTGATCTGGTGGGGAGAAGGTCGACACAGACTTCACCAGACAGTGGTCTGAAGTTTTAAGTATTTAACCGGAGGATTTAGGAACCAAAATTCAAAATTCATAAAGTTAGGGAGTTTGCCAGTGAATTATGTCGACGAGCCTCTAGGTGATCTGATCTGGTGGTCTACGAACTCCATATCTGGAGGTTGGGGTAAGTGTTTGCCGCTTTAGCACCTGAATTACAGAGATATATTCTACAAGCATCATTCTATCATATATTTACTTATGATTTCTAATATATCGACACCCTAAATACAGTCCACTTGAATCTTGTTTAAAAACTTCCGCGGTAGGCACGTTGCCGCCACAGTAAATAACGCAATTAATGTTGTTGAACTGTCAAAAAGCCATTGCCATTGATAATGCGTAACATAATTACCCAGTAGGTAATTTTCTTGAGCCATCACGAAAAATATTTATGTGGTAAGAAAATTCAGTAACTGTCACACACTTTCAACGTGACGTAGGTACGCTTTATCACGTTAGCAAAAACAGAGTTCAGTAATAAAGTAATAACTAAAGTTAGATTAACTTTACTTCTTGCGATAATGACATATTTAGTTACATCATGTTTCTATTTGATTAAGGGGAAGTAAAAGTTACGCAATTAGTTTAACTTTTGTTATTGTGTTTATGTATATTTCCTATATTTTCTTTCTAACTCATATGAGAAACATCCCATAGAAACATTTCTATGGAGTGGCGTTATTTTGAGTTGAGCCGTAGAATCTGATGAATGTGTGCATTGACTGGACGGGTCCTCTCAATCTATGTTGCTCTTTACTCAAAAGACCATCTCATGACTTTGTTTACTTAATTCACCTAGGTGAACTTATAGTCAACTTGTCTTCAAGGCTAGAGTGAATAGGCTCTTAATAAACTAGTACGCTTCACCATCAACGATTGCGTCACTGCTTACCATCAGGCGAGATTGCGGTCAAGCGCTAATTTATAATTTATTAAAAAAAAATGGCGGCAGAATGGTGGGGTGCATAAATTTACTTATTATTTTAAATACATGTTTTTGTTACCAGCAATACAGGTGTTTAAAGTTTACTAAAAGTGTGTTTAGTTTAGCTAGGTAAATTAAATCAGATGGACTAAGTAAACGAAAGGGTAATTGTAATGCACCCAGATAGGTAAAGATTAAGTGTTTTTAAATAAGTAGATTAGTAATTTTAATTCACCCAGGTATTTAAAGTTTACTGAATCAAATCGTATCATTATTACACCATGTTACATTTTTTTCCAAATATATTTAGAAACTGTTGCAGTGTGGTTACCAAGCGCACATAGCTGACGGTAGATCATAGTAGTAGGAGCACAGTGGGACAGCCAGCGCATTGTGTATTGACAATATTTTTGTTGGGACAACCGCCTGATGGTAAGCAGTGATGCGATCGTTGATGGTAAAGCGCGCTAGTTTATTAAGAGCCTATTCACTCAAAACTGAGCGAATAGGAAGGAAGACGGCAGTTGAGCAAGGTGATGCAATGTTAAACCCAACAACACGACCAACGATGCTGCGTCAAAGGGAGATTGATCTGAAGACCCTCCACGACCAAACTCCCGACACAACAACATTAGGCGCATCGTACCCGGCACACATCGCAACACAACTGCTCAGACCCGTCCTCCGTACGGCTTCACCAGACATCATGCCGGAACACGACAAATCGCTTGGCGGCAAGGCTTTGTCTGGTGGGTGGTAACTTCTGCCGGCGGCCGATGTTATGGCCTACCACCGAGCACATAACTTTGTGATTTTTAATGATGCTTCTTTGAATTTTTTTACTTAGATTCTTTACTTAATAATACTGTACACGTGTTTAGGGTTTCACATAAACAAAAAATAACATTATATAGTTTAAAAAATACATATTTGACGTGTTGTCTGTCATTGAATTGAATATTTGGTAAAACAAAAATGTTGTTCTGTAGCGATCTACTCAATACTCAGTTTTTTATAGCATACATCTACATCATGCAAACTACGCAATACATTAATATTCCACAAAATATTGTACGGCGAATACAGAGATCACCTGGCAACTAGCTTATATACAACAACCCGATATCAAACGTCGTAAAGAATAAATAAAGTTATAAAACACTTTTTGTTTGTGATGTCATCTGTGGGGACCATCGAACTTTAGATATGTATGTCTTCAAAACTTAATTCTTCATCGCAGTTCCTTATTAATTTTCTTGACATCGCGATAAGATATCAATCACGTCTGTCAATCAGATTCTAGTAGGTAAGATGAAAAGTCTTTCAAGTTGGCAGTTTTATTACACTGTAACAGAGGGAGGCACACAAATTATAACTAAGTATCTCTGTTCACTCAATCTTCGAACAAAATTATGTCAACAGACATGGTCATATATACAGAGTATATTTTTAATTTATAAAATAGTTTATTCTTAAAAAAACCAAATGAGGAATAAATCTCCTAAAATGTTGAGTTCGGGGCTTTTTAAACGCTAAATCTCTCCACAATTGCGAAAAATTCTATGTACTTTCGGGAATATTTTCTAGAAACTGACGGTGAATGGATCCCAGCATCGAGATGTGGTCGCGGTATAAAAGGAGTGCGTTCTTCTTGACAAAGGTGAAGTGGCGTAAGCCAGTAGTAGTTGAAACTAATGATCGCATATCGGAGTAAGGAAATGAGATAGATCTACTAGCGTCCATAGTCTGGCTGGATGTCGGTGACCTCTTTGAAGAAACTGAAGGTTTTGTCTGTGCAATTATAGACAAAGTTACGATGACGAACAATTAACGGAGATTTATTGTGACAGATAGTACGGTTGACATCAGCTATCGGGCATGCCACCGACCGGATGAATCAATCCTGAGAGCCTTTACATAGACATAACCTTTTAGCCAGAATAATCCATTAGCAACCTGCGCTGAAATACAGCTTTGTGGAATCTTAGGTGCCATACTACAGGTATATACCCCGCCCGGTTGTTGAATATGGAAATATCACACGGTATAGGGATCGATCCATAATCATTGACTAGACAATTGTTGACTAATAAGGTTGATATGGCGGCGCAAAATGATTGTTGACATAACCGACCCACTCTCCTGACAGCTGAGAAGGATTAAATCAAGTAGCACATATTAAATCGGGTAAATCTAATTTTCTGCAGAAATAAGTTCTACGTGTAAGTAAAATAAAGAAAACAGGACATCGACGCTCAAACTGAGACCATCTAATCAGCACATAATTTTAGATTTTTACCCCTAGCTGTCATTATCTTATATAGGATAATGGCAGCTGGAGGTACATCATCATCATCATCGCCATCTTTATCAGCCCCTACTCGTCCACTGCTGGACATAGGCCTCTTTCATGGCACACCAACAAGCTCGATCCTGAGCTGTTCTCCGCCAGCCGCTACCAGCCACCTTTTTGATGTCGTCGCTGGATTAATGTATGGAGGTACATAACATACATTAATCAATTATTATGTAATTTATTGCACGTTGTCTATTCAAATACATAAAGATATTATTAATTTTATTCACAGTAACGTGTATATATAAAACTAGCGACCCGCCCCGGCTTCGCACTAGTGTAACGCTGATACTAAATACACTACAGAAAAACTGTGAATGTTGTATAAAAAATCGCCCCGAACACCGCGCCGTGTACCGCTGCAAACGCGACACCCCGCACTTTTTAATTCTGTAATATCGGGCACTTTGTTGTAGGTCTTTTCAATGTGTATAATATTTAGTACAATATTTTGATAAATCTCCTAGCATTCAGCCAACGTTTCACTGCAAACGTGGAAAAAATTTAATTTTTTACGATATCACATGAGAAACCTCAAAACCAGTAATATTTCTCCACAATTTAATGGATGCTGGTGGTTTTAAAGATTTATCCATACATAAAACAAAGTCACTTTCCTTATGTCCCTTACATAAGGAAAGAGAAAGTGACTTTGTTTTATAACATGTAGCTTTGTTATATTTTTAGAATAGACTACTTTTTATTATGTTTGTACAGCGTATACATTATTTTAATGCGCGGTTTTATCGCTAAGAGCGATATATAATTCGATATTGAGACAGACTCATTATAGCACAAGTTTAGACCTAAGTGGTTTTTGGTAGCTATTATAAAAAAGGTAATCCACAATGCTGCTATAAATGATACACTTGTGGATATTCACAATTTGTATTTCTCATTAATTTAAGTGCCATCAATTATTGTCTTATAAATCTGAACAAATTTATCGAGTACCGTCTGATTGATTTTAGCAACATAGTTTGATAATGGTAAATGTCGATTTACTAAGTATAGAACTACTGCATATTGAGTTGTATTGGCTTGCTCATAGTTAGGAGATACACTATGTATTTGGGTGGAATAGACCGCTATACGAACTGTGACCTTAATGGGTCTGTTCAATTAACTATGTTGCTATTATTTACCTTTTATAAATGTGTCCCTGTATGGTTTATCCACATAAAATGAGAGCTGTAAGCCAAGATTCAGCATTTATATATAAATATAATAATGTAATAACTATTCAATAAGCTTGAAATACACAATATCACTGCTATAAAAGCACAGACACACTATAGAAAAAAATAGAACTCGGGAAGTGATGGAAAAGAGTAAGGATTGGCCCACCGATTGCTTAAGATTTCCGATGTAACTTTTTGTGTTTTCTTCTCAATCTGCCACTTTCAAAAGTCGTTTGGAGATCTTATAGGTATAATATCCCAATGTTCGCTTAGAATGTCAAAAATGTAGTACTTTGCAGCGGTGTCGTTTGTAAAAACTTAAGTTCTTTTTTATTGTGTTAAAGTGCCCGCCTTTCACCAATTCCAGGGACTGTTTTACATAATTTTGATGTACTTACGACCTTATTACAGTACCTTGTTGAAGACTCAAGCATTACTTAAACTAGTTTCAACTAATCAAATGCCTTCAAACCAGTCTTAAATGATGCTTGAGTTTTAAGTGAGGCTCTGAAATACGGACCTAAAAGTGCTAATTCTCACGCTAATTTGAATAAGTGTCTTTTATTTTTGATTACTTATTTTTTAAACATATATTATAAACTCTGTCAATTCTAGCCCGCAGAAAATCCATATTATTTTGTTTTTTGTAGATCACTATCGCTTGTAGGCTTAGGCAATTTGGCGAAAACCATTTATTTATACGCGTAACATGAGTAGACACATTCGTATATTTATCATTTTTTAACATGACAGGTGGCACGCCAGTCCGTCCTCAAAAAGGATAAAAATATTTGTATTCGGAACAATAAACACGTGAATATTATTCCATTTTTAATGCAATGACATTATTGGCAGAAACACTGAAGAGCGAAAAATATAAAATGCTTATGTACACTTCTATCATACAATACGGATTAAATTAACCATCCTCTTCGCCGATTAGAAACTTACATTTCATATTTTGCAATTCTAGATATTTTCGCTCTTAACCAGAACAAATTTAGAAAAATGGCTATTAATTTGCTTTCTGGTAATCCTTAACTATTACTGCAATGGTTGGGGATTGCCAGAAAGTAAATTACTTGCTGATATTATGGTGTGACGTGATTGTGCCCACAGATCATATTTGGACGGGGCACGCTATCATGAGTTGTTTTTTTTTTTTATTAATTTATAAACCAGCGCTTGACCGCAATCCCGCCTGATGGTAAGCAGTGACGCAATCGTTGATGGTAAAGCGCACTAGTTTATTAAGAGCCTATTCACTCTAGCCTTGAAGACACTCAAATTGTAGTCCGACGGAAACACCGCCGCCGGCAGATTGTTCCAGTCCCTCGATGTACGCGGTATAAAGGAGGAGGCGAAACGCTTCGTCCGGATCGTAGAGGTGTTAACAACATAAGGGTGGAAACTCGCCGTACGACGGGTCGACCGATGGTGGAACGGAGATGGGGGAATTAAATCGTGCAATTCCCTCGCACACTCCCCAAAATGTATCCTATTGAACACCGAAAGGCTGGCTACTCTACACCTGTGCTCTAGGCTTTGGAGACCAACTCGAGTTAAATCAGGTTCACCAATCAGCCTCTTCGCACGTCTCTCCACTGAATCCAAAGTGGCCAGGTGACACTTAGCAGCACCAGCCCAAATGTGGCTGCAGTACTCCACACACGAACGGACCTGTGCTTTGTACAACATTAGAAGCTGCCCTGATGTGAAGTACCGCCGGACCTTTGCGATAACGCCAAGTTTTCTGGCAGCACCTTGGCCTTGGACCCAATGAACCGCCCAAAGTTTAGGTTCGAGGAAATCTCAACACCCAAAAGCTGAAGGCGGGTTTTAATTTTCTCACTGTCCCCTTCTGTATACGTCCGTTTCCTTATTTCGTGTAAACTCTATATGATTGCGTGGATATTGGTGTGGGTTATATGTTTATTTACTATGTATTATACCTTAGCTGACTATTAATATTGAAACGTATAACTGTTTTTTGCCCCAAATAAACAAAATGAAATAAAATCATCATCATCAACCTTTTTCGTCCCACTGCTGGGCACAGGTCTCCTCTCATACAGAGAAGGATGGAGCGTAATCACCCCGCTTACTCAATGAAGGTTTGGTTTGATCATTGGTGTCCAAGATTTACTTAGAAAGTACATATAACCTTAGAAAAGTTACATTGGTATTTATCTGACCTGGAATCGAACCCGTACACTCATACTTGAGAGGCTGGTGTTTTAACCATTAGGCTATCACGACTTAACCACACGAGATAACAAATTAACTATAGCTCAACAGAAATTTTCATGACTGCAAAACGATGAAGGAAACAAGGAATCGAAGAACAAAAAATCGAGGCAATGTGTCAGTTACCGACCCGCACTGGGTTAACCTACTTTACTTTGGAAAGGTTCTTATTTCTAAGTCACTAATTCCTTTAGATCTTCCACGTGTCTGTAAATAATTAAATTGAAATAAACGCATCAAATTTACTTCAATATGAGCTACAATTTCTTCTCACTGTATTTATGTATATGTACGCTTCACATATTATGTTGTTCCTTCACGCAAAAACTATTGAACGGATTTGGATAACATTTAGCTCATAGATTAAATACGAGTATAACGAGGCTTAGCAAAAAAGGACACTTTTTATACTGACATTCCCGCGGTGTCGAGACTTATGCGGGTGACATCTCGTAGCAGAGCTAGTATAAAATAGGTAAATAAGTTGGTGATGGTGCCTGTTATCGTCCTCTAAATTCTATGTTGTTTTGTTAAAAGCTCCATAATAATTGTGGATTAGTTTTAAATCTCTCAATCTATAACTACAATAGATTTATTCTGTAGGTACGAATTTCATCGTGATCCTTAGGTGAAGTGACCTAAATTAGCAGTTGAAGGCCAATACCTGTTGGGCACGCCACAATAGACTAGTTCACTAAAAAAAGCTAATCAGTCAGATTTCCAAAAAATACTAGACACGTATTCATTCTTTTTTCATACAAACAAGAAAAGGACTGCGTTGAGAACTCGTGTGACGTCACAGCACGCTACACTTTTTAGCGAGCAATGACGTCACCAGCCACCACCCCTGATCTTTGATGCCTTTTATATTTGTCATTTTTAATCGATTTCATAAACAAAATATACGTATCCAATATTTTTCTATAATCAGAATGACGGAATAAATAGAATCAATTTTCTTACCCAGGAAACATTCCTGTTATAGCGGCGGTAAGAGGGGATTTTTGAGAAGTGGCTAGAGAGGTGCCACGGCGCCCTCACCTTCCGCCTGGCGCAGGTCTTCGCCGGATACGGCTGTTTCGGGAGGTTCCTGTCCCGGATACGGCGGAAGGAAAGCGTCCAGGGTGTCAACACTGTAGGGATCACCCTGAGGATACGGTAGAGTGTACAGTGCAGGTCTGCCCGGTTTGGGCGAAGCACCGCCGTGTCCTTGTGGCGGCGATCGGCAGAGATCTCTCGCGTCCGGCCCAGGTTCTAGCCATGGCCAGGGCCGGACGCGTGTTGACTTTTACTGACTAAACGCTCTGGGCGTTTCGTCACTAAAAGTCTGACACGCTCTTCCGCTCCGCCCATAGCGGGATTACCCATACATAACAAAAAATAACACTGTGTTTCCTGATAGCTATAGACTGGAAAGCTTCAAGAGTGCATAGATTAAGAACTTCTATTCAAGCTGTCACCATTTTACACAACATCATCGCTTATTTAAGAAAATGAAACTAGCGTACGCCACTTTTTATGAAAAAAAAACTTAGAAAACATTTTTAAGAGTCGTAGAAATCTTATAAATAAAATCTCATAATTTTTTTTTTTTTGTGTTCTATAGGATACATTCTGGGGAGTGTGCGAGGGAATTGCACGATTTAATTCCCCCATCTCCGTTCCACCATCGGACGACCCGTCGTACGGCGAGTTTCCACCCTTATGTTGTTAACACCTCTACGATCCGGACGAAGCGTTTCGCCTCCTCCTTTATACCGCGTACATCGAGGGACTGGAACAATCTGCCGGCGGCGGTGTTTCCGTCGGACTACAATTTGAGTGTCTTCAAGGCTAGAGTGAATAGGCTCTTAATAAACTAGTGCGCTTTACCATCAACGATTGCGTCACTGCTTACCATCAGGCAGGATTGCGGTCAAGCGCTGGTTTATACTTTAATAAAAAAAAAAAAAAAAAAGAATAACTTGGTATTTCGAAAAACCATTAAAAAGTAATTTTACGTGATAGCCCTACAAAAAAGAAAGATGGATGCAATCCAGGTATTAAACACATTTTGTGGAATTCAACCAATGAATAAAGTTAATCGCTCTGGCTTTTAGTCAGTAAAAGTCTGATACGCCCTTCCGCCCATAGCGGGATTTCCCATACATAACAAAAAAAATGGTCAACACCGGTTATTAAAAACTTTCAAAATCTGTTCGCAATTTCAGAGACAAATGTCATAATTATAGAAAAACTACAGATGTTTTTAAACGAGCGGATTGAACTGAGCCCAGATGGAGTACATTCATAAAATTACAAGAATTGCTCTCTGATTGTAAAGATTGGCACTTATTGACAGCTCGCTTAGCTTTACTGTGACAGTTCCGCAAATTAGACCGGCTGTAACTGTAGCAATTTCTGTCACTTTTTTACAAATAACACCCATAGAATTTATTCTATAGACCAATCACTTTGTTACACTAATCGATGTGCCCACGCGTTCGACATCGTTAGGCCAGGTCATCAACACTTGTTCCAGTTGTCAATACAATCCGCATTGGACTGTGGAAGTCATTAACATTATCCGATCACAAATGCCTGCAATCCCTGTGCTCTGACCCGAATTACAGGCAAATGCACTCGTGAATGTCTCATTATAGGGACATAGTTTAGATTTGCATTAAGCGATTTGTATAGCTTGCAATGTTAACATCCAAGCGTAGTTTGGTTTGTTAGGATTTATTAATAATCGTCATTTGTACGATAAACGATTGGTCTCTGACCCCCAAACTAGGTCTCTAGGTATTTTGGAATAGGGGAACGAAATATTTTAAAAAAATGCATTTATTTATAAGATTTCTGCGGTTCTTAAAAATGTTTTCTAAGTATTATTTCTTAAAAAGTGGCGAAAGTATGCTAGTTTCATTTTCTTAAAAAAAGCGATGATGTTGTGTAAAATGGTGACAAGTTTGAATAGAAGTTCTTAATCTGTGCACTCTTGAAGCTTTCCAGGCTATATCTGTCAGGAAATACAGTGTGAACTTGGTTAAAAGTGGTCATCATCATGTGCCTGACCTTTTTCCAACCATATTAAGGTTTCTTCCAGTCTAACTGAAATCAGCAGAATACTCGGTAGTCTCAGTATGTAAGGATAGTCACCCATCCGCAGACCAACCACGGAAAGCATAGCTTAAGCGGGTCCATCGACCGGTACGGCTATTATTAACGTACCACCGAACCTTCGGATGAAAGAAGTATAAAAAATACAAGAAAGCGGTCGATGAACGAACAATGTTCTTTACTTGATACCCACTCTGGGGCATACTTGTATGGATTATTGAAAGAGATAAAAAGGGAGAAAGTATTTAATAAGCTTTTTTATTACTAAGCGATTGAGCATAAGTTTTAAACAATCTTCATGAAGTTGTCGTCATAGTGAAATTTTGGCTTGGGCACACTCAAAACTATAAAACCGACACGCATGATACCACATTTTGAAAGTTTCGAAGCCGCCATATTCGATTTTCATTTTGATCTCAATGTTGGCAGTGTGGCCTTATATACGTTTTGTTTGAAAGTTGTATTTAAATTTGTTTTGTAATCGATTTTCTGGTAAGTCGAAGTCCTACTAATGCATGATACAAATGTAAAAGTTTGTGAGTATGGATGGATCGTCGTTACACCTTTACGCAAAACCTATTCAACGGACTTGGATGAAATTTGGCATACAGATAGTTCATGACCCGGAATAACAGATAGGATACATTTTGGTCCCGATATTTCTACGGGATCGAAACTTTCACGAGTGAAACCGTGGGACGCAGCTATAATATAATATATACAAGGTAGAATGGTAATACAACAAAAAGTTTTACATCAAATGACATTTCCGGGCAGCATATGACAATTAATCAAATTAATTTATATTATTAGTCAAAGATGGGAAAAGCGTATGGTCGGCCCATCAGAACTATTTAGTTTATTAGATTAAAGCACTGTTTAATATAATATATATCATAATTCAAATCAAATCAAATCATTTATTTCAAATAAACCAGTTACAGGCACTTTTGAATTGTCAGAAGGTCGGTCAGTCAGTAAGGTGAAGCTACACACATCAAAAGTGTCTAGGGATCAACATATATTTTTGCAATAACTTTTCTCCTGATTGATATTAATTAAAATTTTCTTTAAGGATTCATCAAATAAAGTGTTTTCGTTTGTCACAGTAACGATAAACCAAGTCACCTTTGCATTAATAAAGAAATTTGCCATTTTCCTAATAAAGGGATATTTGACATTTGAACCACTAACACAAAAGTTCGAAAAAAAGACTGAAATAACAGTTTTCTCTAAAATTTTATTGGGTAACTTAAACAATTAATAATCCGTGTTTCTACCGCGAACACTAACAACACAAGAACATCGGTTTGGCATACTCAAAATGAGTTCATCCAAATCACGCTGTGGAATGGCCGCCCATGTTCGTTGCAACAACAAAAAAAGGTCTTCTTGCGACTGGATACCCTCCATATTCGGCAGAGCTCTTCTCTGTAGCATATCCCATGCATGCTCAATCGGGTTCAAGTCTGGCGACTGAGCAGGCCAGGGCAGGACATTGATGTTAGCTGCGGCGAGAGTCTGTCTTACAACTCTTGCGGTGTGCGGTCGTGCATTATCATGCATTAACCGAAATAAGGGACCGATTTGCACTTGTAGAGGAACGATTACGTCTGATACAATCGTCTCAGCATAAATTTGAGCGTTGAGGTTGCCTCTGATCCAAATCAACTCAGTTCTTCCGCCGATCCAAATACCCGCCCATACCATGATGGTTCCACCACTATAAGGATGGACTTCCTGGCAGGATTTTAATCGCTGTTGGCGTCCAGGGGTTCTCCAGTGTCGTATGCGTCTTGTATCCGGTCTCATACCAAAACGAGACTCATCAGAAAAGCGCACGAAACGCCATTGTTCTTCTGCCCAATTTCTGTGTTCAAGAGCCCATTGATATCGAATCCTACGATTGTGCATTGCTATAGGTGGTACCCGTAGCGGTCTTCGGGAATGAAGGTTCACTTCATGCAAGCGGTTTCTGACTGTTTGGTCGCTAATTAAGTTCCCTGAAGAGTGATGAAGCCTCACGGCTAACATCATGGTGGTTATTGTTGGATCTCTTCGAGTTAAGATTTAAATGTATCGGTCTTGTCTCCGTGTGGTGCAGCGATACCGTCCTCCATGGCGCTCAGCCACGGTACCAGTGCTTCGGTAACGTGTCCAAAGTCGACTGATAACACTCTGACTTGTATTCAGAGCTAAAGCCACAGTACGTTGCCGGGAACCAGCTTCTATCATTCCCACGGCTCTGAGCATTTCTTCCCTGCTTAAATGACGTCGCCGCTCCATAATAACGTTGGTTTTAATCAGTAGTAGGGAAACAGTAGCACTAATAATGTCTTCAATGCGTTGTATGTTTTTATAGGGAAAATATTGACAGGTGATTTTCATCTTTTACTCGAATTTGATTCACAGTTCCTGATTCAAATTATGAAATGCACCAAAAAGGATCCATATAAATTTATAAAATCATAAATTTATTACAAAGCCACATCTCAATCTCAAGAAATCCGCATAAAAATGCTTGATCCCTAGACACTTTTGATGTGTGTAGTTGCCCATTCCAAAGAGTAGGTACCTATGGAGAAGAATGGGCAAGAAACTCCATGGACACTCTTTTAAATTATCAAGTTATTGATACAAATATTTGATTACGTCATTCATGTAGAAATCAACCATGTGAGAACGATGCAGAAATATATTGTACGCTAAGAGCGTCCATTATGGAAAACACACGAAAAAAAAAAAAGACGTGTGGCACTCGGGGACTGCCGCGGTAAAGCTATTGCATAGCATTTTGTATCAATTTATGCAATTATAATTATTTATTTATGCAGTATTTCTTTTTCTTTGATATTAATTCAAGTTACACTTTTTGAGCGTGGTGACCGATAAGAAAACAAATTTTTCTTTTATTAAATAAATAAAAAGTTAATATTATTTAAAATATTTTTATTATTTTACAATACATGTGGGTTTTATTACCTTACAGTAGCTGTTGGTTATTCAGGAATATTTATCATTGAAACTATAGGTTTATGATAACTGAAATAAGAAACATAAGTTTCCGACTTAATATCCTCTAAATACCTAGAAAATAGCGCGTCAATGGTGGTCCCATATTTTGTTGTGGACTCTTGTGGATCATTATTCATTTTCAAATTCAATGTTTTTGATAGAAAAGTTGTCAACCGCTCCGATTTTTATCTTGAGGAAACCTGGGCTTTATAAGTCTGAAATCGCCAACCCGCATCGAGCAAGCGTGGTGATTACGCTCAATCCTTCTCTGTATGAGAGGATATCTGTGCCCAGCAGTGGGACGATAAAAAGGTTGTTGATGATGAACGGCGTCGGTGTCGAATTATTTGTTATCAATTTAATATTTTCGAGCTGATCTTTAGTAACATAATCACTTCTGATTGTGTTAACATCTGACCGTAGAATTAATAAATCCTTCATCAACTTCTTTATGTACGTTCTACGTAGTCAAAGCAAACTGGTGGCAATTTGTGAAGGTCATATGCCACAAAAACTGGGATTGTTCGGGATCTGTGATTTTAAACACCGTAATCGTATATTTTAGGTCTTTCTGCTTTTTGTTCTTACGCCTCGATACATGTTTTTGTCTTATCTTCGTAGAAACAAACAATAACTTTTTTGCCTCATCAATGTCTTCCTCAGAAAAAGCCGACGAGCATATTTTTATTAAACTTTCGTTGTTTCGTTTCGGAGATAACAATATTACAACTCGTACACTTAAATGTACTCGTATTAACATTGTTCACCGACATCTTTCTATAATATTTTATTTAATAAAAACTTCAACTTCAACTCTTGATCTGGTCCCTGTGGATAGATACCACAATTTTGCCAATAACACGTGTAACAAATTGTAGAAATTCTTTAAAAAAATATTTCACAATAATGGCGGATATCGCCAATCACAGTTGAAAAAACGGCCTCGTGAGCACTTTTTACTCTATAAAATCACGCGCTTTTATTTAGTAAACAACACTATAAATAATTTAAAAGTCCAATGAAAAATTAGCGTGACATTCATCTTAGCTTTTCCGTTAAAAAAAAGCTATTTTATAAAAACACTACTAAATTAATTTGAATAAAAGTACTTAACAATTAATTATATGAAAAGTTTTTAAGGTAGCCATGACAACGTCGATGACGTCTATGACATATCTCTATAGAAGACCTATTTCAGAGAGAAAATTAATCGCAAGTTTAGCACATCGCGACTATCAGTAACATGGCAAGTGTGTAGAACTGAGTTCGCGCCCTGCAATATGCATGCTCTTTTTGAAAATCTACAAATGTTTTCAAAAGATGTAGTCGCTCGCACACAAACATACCGTGCCGAAGACTGCCGAACTGAAACGACGTTAGACGATGTACGGCCTTCAAGCCACACCTCCGTGCCCGTCGGAGTGGGGAGCGTGAGGTTTTTTCGTTACGGAATTTCTGGATTCGGTCCCCGCGCTCAAGGCCCGCGATAGAAGCTATGCAATAGCTTAAAAATCAACAATAAAAGAAAAGACTAACCCAACAAATAGATACTTTACAGCAAGTATATTATGCTGAAACGTGTGCCATGCAATTATACAATACTAAGAAATTTAATCTACACAATGCAAATATAGTTTTATCCAAGGTTCAGCAGCTCCAACAGTGTTCCCGAATACTAAGTTTAGCTCCTGTGTAGCTGCACCAGTGCCGAACACTCCTGTCAGCGATGCAATTCGGTCACGTACAATATGCTTGGCTACATAGTATGTACTGGCTTTGAGTAAAGAAAAAAAAAAAAAAACAAACAATTACATATTAAAACTACAAGAGGAAAAATCAAAGAATCAGTGTAAGTATAGAAATCGGACGCAGCTCAAGCCCAAGCCTTTTTGTCCTCAATATAATCCTTGACACTACAAAATGCTTTCTGACACAGCTTACGTTTAATGAAGGATTTGAATTTATTCAGGCTGTGATCTTGAACCACCTCTGGAAGTCTATTGTAAAAATGTATACATTGGCATCTAAAAGAGCCAAATATTTTCTTGAGCCTTGTTGCAGGTACAATAAATTTGTGCCTGTTCCTAGTATTTATATTATGGACATCATTGTATTTTTTAAACAATTTTATATTTTTATGAGCTTACAAAAGATTTTCATAAATATATTAAGACGGCACGGTCAGTACATTAATCTCTTTAAATTTTTCTCTCAGAGAGTGTCTCGGACTTAATTAATAAATTGCACGAACAGCTCGTTTCTGCAAAACAAATATTGTTTGAATATCAGCAGCATTTCCCCACAACAGAATGCCGTACGACATTACGCTATGGAAATAGCCAAAGTACACTAAACGGGCCCTCTCAATATCAGTCGAATTACGAATTGTTCTAACTGAGTATGCAGCAGAACTTAGTTTTTTTTGACAATTTTTCTATATGTGGACCCCATTGAAGCTTAGCATCCAGAGTTATACCCAAGAATACTGTGCTGTCTTCAGATTTCAATTCTTCGCCTTTTATCAACACTTTAATTTTCACCTGCCTAACGTGAGGTGTAATTGAAATTGTTATTATAATTTTGATAATATCAAAATATTCTTGTGCTTTTGTATTGTCAGTGTTTTCATTTACTGTCATATTGTTGTCTCCATGTTGTATAATAAATGAATAAATAAACTCTTTCGCACTCACAGAAAGTAAGTCGCATGGAACATGACGCTTTTTATTACATGATATCTGGCAGTTTACTCCTACCGCAAGCTAGGTAAAGAATTTCCACACGAAGCAAATAATAATTTGAGCTCAAAGAGAAGACTAGATATCCTACCCACTCCTTTATTCCTTGTACTTAAGTTTACATATTTTAGAACAAGATAAATATGACTTTGTATGGAATATTTTGCAACATTTTTAGGATGGGTCCTAAATCTTTTAAGATTATTGAAATCGAAAAGTTAGATTTCCTCTGTAAATCTTGAAAGACCTATCTTCAAGATTAGAAGTTTTATATTTATTAATTTTTCTTGTTTATAACTATGAAAAGGAAATCTAAGGTTTTAGGAATGATTTTGGTCCTGTGATGTTCCCGCCGTCCGTACTCTGCCGAACATGAATGGGACCGCGTGCGGTGACCATAACATCGATTTCATAAGAAACATCTTTCGTTATCAATAACTATTTTTTTTTTGTATTAAAACATATCAAAGTAATAATATTTTCATTTATAAAATTTATTTATATTTTTTTTATTTTTATGTACTATAAGTTGACAAAGTTTGCGCACTGGATAAAATTTTATCCTGTATACGCAAAAACTATTACCCTGTGTACATTACTATTAAATTATATTAGGCGCGACCGGCGTATGTCTGTGTTTCTCCTAACATTTTCTTCTGAACCCAGTCTCGTTGCTCTGCTGAAAACTTCATGGTTTGGTCTATGCAGTCCTTTGGTCAAAATGTCCGCAGTCATGTCTTGACTCCTTTGGTATTTTACTAGGACTTGTTTGTTAGCAATCCTCTCTCTGATAAAGTGATAGCGAACATCCATGTGTTTACTGCGTTGATGATAACTTTAATTTCCTGAGATGCGAATGGCACTTTGATTGTCACAGTAAACAACAATAGGAATAGCTGATGATCCAGGCAAAAAAAATCATCTAATTGTTTCATCCAAATCGCTTCTTGCACGGCATTGGCCAGAGAAATATATTCTGTCTCCGTACTTGACAGGGCTATAGTTAGTTGTTTTTTAAAGTACCAACTTATTGCAGCACCCTGAAGAATAAAAATGTATCCAGTGCAGGATCTACGATCTTTAGAATGACTGGCCCAATCAGCATCACAGTAGCCTGTAACATTGCCTTCTGAGTTTCCATAATACCTCAGTTTATAATCAGTGGTGGCTTTTAAATATCTTAAGACCCTCTTCAGTGTAGTCCAATGCTCTGCTATGGGTTGACCATTGTACCGACTTAATGAATTTACAATATATGTCAGGTCATGTCCCTTTTGGCAAAATATAATAGGCACCCAATAGCTTCTTGATAAGGTATGTTTCTCAATGTTTCTCCTGACTTTCAGACCTCTTTAATTGAATGTTTGGATCACATGGAGTCCAGTCTGGCTTGCAATTGTCCATACCAAAACGAGTAAGTATCTTTTTAACCGACTTCAAAAAGGAGGAGGTTACTTAATTCGACCGTATGTATGCTTTTTTAGGGTTCCGTAGCCAAATGGCAAAAACCGGAACCCTTATAGATTCGTCATGTCTATCTGTCCGTCTGTCCGTCCGTATGTCACAGCCATTTTTTCCCGAAACTATAAGAGCTATACTGTTGAGACTTGATAGATGGAGGTGTTCTGTGAACCACATTAAGATTTTGATGAAAAATTAAAAAAATATTGGTGGCTCCCAATACTTAGAACTGAAACTCAATTTTTTTTTCATCAAACACCTACGTGTGCGTTATCTATGGATAGGTCTTTAAAAATGATATCGAGGTTTCTAAAATATTTTTTTTCTAAACCGAATAGTTTGCGTGTCAGACGCTTCCAAAGTGGAAACACGTTGGTCTCCCCCCCCCCCCCCCCCCCTAACTTCTAAAATAAGAAAATGAGAAATCTAAAAGTAACATATGATGTACGTTACTATAAAAACTACCAATGAAAATTGTTTTGAACGAGATCTAGTAAGTAGTTTTTTTTTTAATAACTCGTAAATCGTATAAATCCTTTAATTTCATAAACAAATGGTACGGAACTCTTTGTGCGCGAGTCCGATACGCACTTGGCCGGTTTTTTTTTCTTTTTCGTTTATGAACCGATTTTGATATTGTTGTTGGAATAAAGACTTTGGGTGCTCTGGGGTCCCATCACCGTCTTTGGGACCCAAGTCAACCCCACCTGCCAGACGGTGCACCTGCTGACCAACGAACGGGGCGCTGACGCCGGCTTTCCCTTCGGGGTTTAGTGGTCAGACGGCAGTCGCACTTGTAATTAGCCAAATAAGCCAATCTACAATGGACAGAAATATAAGAGCACATGTCACGGCTAGGGCGCCGCCGCAAAACGGCGCGCAAGAGCCTCGCCCGACTTCTGTGACCTGTGGGCTAGGGCTACCGTGTCAGAGGCGGACACGGCTGAAGAAGCGAGCCCAAACCAAGAAAATCCGTTTCGCGTCGTGGAATGTTGGCACGCTAACTGGGCGCGCGAGAAAACTGGCCGAGACTCTCCACAGGCGGAGGGTGGCCGTGGCGTTCCTGCAAGAGACTCGGTGGAAAGGCAGCAGATCCCGGCTTATTGGGAATGGCTACAAGCTGATCTACACGGGTGCACCTAGTGGGAGGAATGGGGTCGCCGTGGTGTTGTCTGACGAGCTCCAGGATGACGTCTTGGAGGTAAATCACATCAGTGATCGGCTGATGTCGTTGCGGGTGCTTGTCAATGGGGTTCTAACCCACTTGATAAGTGCCTACGCTCCGCAGGCGGGGTGCGGTGACGCCGAAAAGACGTTGTTCTGGACCCAGCTCGAAGAATTGCTTCGCGGGATCCCGTTGTCCCAGGGAGTCGTTCTGGGTGGTGATTTGAACGGTCATGTGGGTGAGAAGTGTGATGGGTTTGATCGTGTTCACGGTGGCTTTGGATACGGTAGCCGCAACGCAGAAGGAAACAATATTCTCCGAACGTGTGCGGCCGCTGATCTTGCAATCGTGAACACCTATTTCAAAAAGAAACCGGAGCACCTTGTCACCTACCGGAGCGGACGTTGTGCTACCCAGATCGACTTTCTACTGACTAGGAGGCACCACATCGGCAAAGTAGCCAACTGCAAAGTCATACCCGGTGAGAGTCTCACTGCACAACACCGGCTCCTTGTCATGGATCTCTGCGTAAAGACCCAACGCAGACGTGTAGAGCGCTGCCCGCGCCAGATCCGGTGGTGGCTGCTGGATGAAAACAGGTCCCAGGATTTTGCGGCGGTTATTGGCGACAAGTGCGCCGGTACCGATGGGGAACCAGTTCAAGAACACTGGAACAGGATCCAGGCAGCTATCACTGGGGCGGCGCGGGTCGTGCTCGGCGTCTCCAAGGGTGGCCGCAAACGTGACAAGGAGACCTGGTGGTGGGACGACACAGTCCAGAGGGAGACTAAGGTGAAGAAAGCCCTCTTCAAAACGTGGCAAGCGACCGGATCCCCTGAAGATCGCGACGCATACAAAGTTGCCAAACGTGCCACTAAAAGAGCTGTAGCCAGAGCCAGACGAGATCACTTGCAACCGCTCTACGAGAAGCTGGAATCGTCTGAGGGGCAAAAGCTCATTTACAAGTTGGCACGTTCTAGGGTCAAAGCGGCACAGGATATATCCAAGTGCCGCTGCGTAAAAGACCCTGTTGGCAACCTACTATGCGAAGACCTCGCGGTGAAGGAGAGATGGCGCTCGTACTTCCACGAGCTGCTGAATAAGCAGCACCAAGAGGTGCAGACACCGGAACTCCCTCCAAATCTTGGATTAGTGCCCCCGATAACGCCTGAGGAAGTCCATACGGCTCTTCGCCGCATGGCAAATCGGAAAGCTGTCGGAGCTGATGGAGTTCCCATTGAGGCCTGGAAGGCGATGGGTCCCCGCGGTGTGGGCGTGTAGCTTTTTGAACCGCGTGCTCCTGACCGGCAAAATCCCGTCCCAATGGAGACTGAGTATTATTACTCCAGTCTTCAAAGGCAAGGGCTCGGTACAGGAGTGTGGCAACTATCGTGGTATAAAGGTCATGTCCCACACCATGAAGATCCTTGAGAGGATTATGGACTCCCGGATCCGGCAGGAGTGTGCTGTCTCGGAGTGTCAATATGGGTTTCGTCCAGGGTACGGAACTATGGATCCTATCTTCGCACTAAGGATCGCCATGGAGAGATACAGATCGAAGAACACGCCTCTGCATTTCCTCTTTCTTGATATGCAGAAGGCCTTCGACTGTGTCCCTTGGAGGGTGATCTGGTGGGCACTGAGGTCCAAAGGGGTCCCAGAGGCCTATGTTGACATTATTCGAGACATGTACCTCAATTCCGATTCCGTTGTTAGGACCGCTGTTGGTGACACTAAACCCTTCCCCGTCACCGTCGGAGTTCACCAGGGTTCCGTTCTTAGTCCGTTTCTGTTCAGCGTGATATTAGACGCCTTGTCGGATAGCATCAGGGATTCACATGAGCAACCTCCTTGGTTGCTTATGTATGCTGACGATATCGCGCTGGCGGACGCGGACAGGGATCGGTTGGTGCGGCGTGTGAATGTGTGGAAGGACTCGCTCGAGAACGGAGGTCTGAAACTCAATGTGGCGAAGACCGTGTATATGGCTAGCAACACGACAGACCCCATGTCCGTGCGCATAGGCGGTGACATGGTCGAGTGCACAGACCAGTTTAAATACTTGGGGTCTGTACTCCACGCGTCCGGCGACATTGATTGCGACGTCAGGGCACGCATTTCCGCAGCTTGGGCAAAATGGCGTGAGGTGTCAGGTGTCATTTGTGACACCAAAATGCCGGTTAAGCTTAAGGGGCAGGTCTATAAGACCATCATTAGACCTGTTCTCCTGTATGGCAGCGAGGCGTGGCCTGTGCTTGAGCGACACAAGCAGGAGCTGCGTGTCACGGAGATGAACATGCTGCGGTGGATGTGTGGAGTTACGCGGAAGGACCGCATCAGGAACTCCCGCATCCGTGGCAGTCTTCATGTCCGTGACATAGCGGAAAAGCTGCAGGAGGGTCGCCTACGTTGGTACGGTCACGTCTTACGAAAACCGGCATGTTATGTGGGTCACAAATGTCTTGCCATGGCGCCTCCGCCGGGCCGGAACAAGCGGGGTAGACCAAAGAGGTGCTGGCTTGACGTTGTGAGAGATGACATGCGTGCTAACAATCTCACACCACAGGATGCTAAAGATCGCGCGAAATGGAGGAAATTAAGTAGGAAAGCGGACCCCGGGCTCCAACGCGAAAGCCACGGATGCAACCGGGATAAACGCTGAGATGATGATGATGATGATGATGATGTTGAAATAAAGATATTCCCAGGGTGGTCTCATGATAAAGACATCAGGGTTCGATAGTGGAAGACCAGAGAAATCAAAGGACACCTTCAAAAATTCCAGGGACGGGTAGTGCATTTATAAGTTTTTTCATTAGGTATTTCTAAACACTACATTTAAATAAGGGTCTGGAGTAGATCTGATGAAGGAGCCGGAAGACAGGCGAGGGAACTCCTCAACGATTCACAGCAGCCACCTGGTGTTTGTATTTGATTAATTTGTATTGATAAGAACCTTACACCTAGATTAGTTGTGACTGTCATTTTGGGGCTGATGATGAAGACACGCTTTACAGTAGCTACCTTTTATTTGGACTCAATTCATTGATATTGATGATATTGATGTTTTCATCCCTGTGGGTTATCATGAAGGTCTGCAGTAAATCTGATGATGACCATAAGCAGTCGACGGAATTTCTGGCCCTAGTCCAGGCTGTGGTCCGGAGTAAGAGTGCATGGCAGGCCGTCAGCTCCTTCTGCGAAACAGTGATGTTGGCAAAGGAGGAGGCGGAGCGCGTGAGCGGCTCTA
Source organism: Sesamia inferens (assembly GCA_037179545.1). Classification (NCBI taxonomy): domain Eukaryota; kingdom Metazoa; phylum Arthropoda; class Insecta; order Lepidoptera; family Noctuidae; genus Sesamia; species Sesamia inferens. The sequence continues at coordinate 5,829,028 of CM073929.1, read as the reverse complement.
GCCGACGCAGGAGACGCTCTGGTTGGAAGACAACATCGAACTCTCGGCGACCGTAGGCGTGGGCTTGCGGGCTTGTCCTTAAGGACCAGGCCCGGGTCAACGGCGTGTTAGTTTTCACACGCGCCTCAAGGCACATCATGACGGGGTCCACGAGGTCCGATGCCTCCTGAGCCAGGGTTGCGAATTACTTGAAAAAGAAACCGTGGCCCTGGCGCACAGACAAGTGAAGAACCACATTTGTACGGGTGGGTTTTGGTCAGTGAAAGTCTAACACGCCCTTCCGCTCCGCCCAGAGCGGGAGATTTCCAATGCTAAACAAAACAAAACAATAATGGTTACTAGTTGACTGCGGAACCCTAAATAGGGTTTTTTGTGTCTTACGGCTACCTATTTTAATTTTTGCTGGTTCAATTCTGCTTTTAACATTTAAACACAGACACAATCTAAAATTACTTAATGCCATTACTTAGAGAGAATACCAAACCGTTACATTTCACGTTTTGATATTCCTACTTAAGTAACGGCATTATAAAGGGATTATAATTATACCCATTAAGGTAAATGTTTTATTGTTATTTCATATATCAATAAAAACCAGTTTTTTTTTTTTTTAATTCATGAAGGGGAGTTAGAATATCATGTACTGAATTTATGATAACTGCCTTACAATCATATCTCTAAAATATCTTACCTTAAATAGGTAAGGAGATGTAGGAATACGGGTAAATTTTAGTCAGTTAAAGTCTGACACGCCCTTTCGCTCCGCCCAGAGCGGGAGACGTCATTTGACAATTTCCTATCCTCAAAAAAAGGCCACCAAGGCCTTTGATCATCAACCTTTTTATCGTCCCACTGCTGGGCACAGGTCTCCTCTCATACAGAGAAGGATTGAGCGTAATCACCACGCTTGCTCAATGCGGGTTGGCGATTTCAGATTTATAATGTTCAGGTTTCCGCAAGATGTTTTCCTTCACCTTCAGTCAATGGTGTCCAAGACATACTTAGAAAATACATATAACTTTAGAAAAGTTACATTGGTACTTGCCTGACCTGGAATCGAACCCGCGTACTCTTACTTGAGAGGCTGGGTTTAACCACTAGGACACGGTGAAAACAATTTTTTATTTTTTGAAAAAAAAAATATAAACATTTCCTTTACAATGTCTACATTAAAACGTACAACGCGTATCTATTACGTGTTAGAATAAAAGTCGAATAGATAATACCTACCCATGGTTATATTTCAATATAAGCTAGGCCATAACTTGTCTTTACGGCTTCGGAACCGTCTTAGCTATGGTCGTAACTGATACAGAAATACGTTAGTTGTTTGTAGCAAAATTATTATCTGTTTTATATGTTATTGTGCATAATACATAAAGAGAGAATTTGTATTTTTGCGGAATGAAAATAAACACAAAAAAATATCAATCTGTTGGAAATATGCGTCGGTGGTAGGTCACAACTTCGGCTGCCTGTAGAAGTTACCAGCCACCTGACAAAGTCTTGTCGCTAAGCGATTCGTCGTGTTCGGGCATGATATTGTCTACTGAAGTCCTACAGAGGATCACGGGTCTCAGCAGTTGTGTGCCGGGTACGATATCCCAAAAGTAGTTGTTTTGCCCGGAGTTTGGTCGTGGACATTTTCCAGATCAATCTCCCTCTGGCGCAGCATCGTTGATCGTGTTGTTGGCTTTGCATCACCTCGCTCTACTGCTGTCTTCCTTCCTATTCACTCAGTCTTTTTTTTTTGGGTGAATTGGCCTTAATAAAATAGCGCGCTTTACCATCAACGATTGCATCACTGTTTACCATCAGGCGGGATTGAACTAAAAATAAAAAAAAAACATCCACGCCAAGCTATCGCTTACATTTCGCCACATCTTTATCAAGGGCCCTAGACTGCTATTACAAAAGTGTTAGAATGGCCAATCAGTGATCTCATAATGATCGATTTTGACAAGTTTCGTATTCTAAAAACAAAATTGTGTAATTCTGACTTTTCGGTTGTTAACCACTGACACTCCACTCAATAAATGTTTAAATTGAGTAGTAGTTTTTGAAAAATCATTTCTACTAACTGTTTTTATAATAATGGCAATACGGCAACGTCATTCCATTACGAGACGACTGAGATAATTGATCGATCATTATGATTTAAGCAGATTACGAACTTTAAAGCACAATGACAATAAAATGACAATAAAATCGTGTTAAAATGACAAATTTATAAAAAATGCACAGTTCTGGATGTTATGCATTTTTCTATTAGCCATAAATATTTTACTGTTAGGCAAAGGCTCTCCTAGTCTTCCTCTAGGTACATAAAACAAAATATTAAAAAAAAAAAATTAAATAAATTAAACTTTTTTATTTTTATCTGATATCTTTATCTTTATATGTGTTACAGTCTGTACTAAATAATAAGATTTTATTTTTTTTATTTCCTGTTCTCTTTTTAAACGAGACTGAGCTTGAGCCCTGGTTTAAATAAAGACTGTTAATATTAAAATTTCTTGTTTATGTAGTATATGTAATATAATATAATCTGCTTAGTATGTATGATACCAACTATATATACATACGATCGGATCAGCATTCAGCACAGTATCGGATTGAGTTCGTGTTTTAATTATCTTGTTTTCAATGGTAGTGATTATCGTGTCGTATTACACTGCTACATTAAATATGTTTGCTGCTAAAATAGATTAATTGCGTGTTGCGTGTAAACACTTACACAGATTGCCATGGCCCGTTTGGTTAAAGCTTAACAAATTAAAAGTGGTCGTTGCGGTTAGCGGGCTAAATGATCGACTGAGAATCGCTAGTTCTCTTCTTGCAAGGAATAAATATTATTTTCTATTGTTTACTAGTTGTTCCGGGTCTGACTGTATGTGTAAGTAAGTTGAAATGTTTGTATACACACCCACGATACAGGAGTAATACTTTATGTGTGTTTAAGTCATTTAAACATGAAATATAACCCAAAATACATCCATAAATTTAATGTAAATTTTCACATTTATAATATTAGTGAGGTTTAAAGTGTGCATCAAAAATTCATTACTAGGTAATGTCAAGACATTTAAGGAATTTGATTTCAGATGAACTTTAGCGACATTTTTTTTAAAACTAAAGTTTGTATTCTTCTTGGCGGAACCACCAAGCAATGCAGAGTTTGGATGCTACGAAATACATTTTAGAATACAACCTCGAAATGGCTTAAGAGGCTACGTTTTTCTTTTCATATTTTATTATTACTGAGAATGGTACAAATCATAACACATCAAGCTACTATAATCTATTAATGTTTTTATTAGATTTTCATGCTTGTATATTGCTAAAGCATTAAGGTCGAAGATTGATTAGGAATATTTAGTAATTGGGGATATTCAACAAAGGATACATGTATAAAATAACAAAGAAAGAATATTTTATGTTTGCTCGTTCAATTGCAAAAGATCACACTATGCATATATGTAACTAGTTGTAAAAACTATACAAATAGAGAAAAACAATTACCAATGATGAATACTATTATAAAATTAGAAAAATAAAATGAAATAACGTAATCAACAAGCATTCTTCTTCTTCGCCTATAGAGGTACACTGCTGGAGAAAGGCCTCCCCCAAGGCTTTCCACAATGACCGGTCTTGTGCTGCCCACATCCATCGGTTTCCTGCGTCCTTCACCAGGTCATTGGTCTACCTACGTTGAAGGCCTCCCTACGCTGCGTCTTTCGGTACATGGCCACCACTCCAGATATTTCTTGCCCCATCGGCCATCGGTTTTACGTGCCATGAGCGCCGCCCACTGCCACTTAAGTTTAGCGATTCGTGAGCTATGTCGGTGACTTTGCTTCTTTTGCGATTTGGACTGAAATGTGGTCGCTCACAATAGGCCTCATACGTAGGCTCAAGTTCACACAAAGAGCGATGGAACGAGCTATGAGAAATGAGGAGATTAGCAGAAGAACCAAAGAAGAAGCATTCAAATTAAAAATAACATAGGAAGTATAAAAATGGAAATTGAGAGAAACTACTGAATAAATTCATGGAATATAACAATTATCAAAAAATAACATGATGCCAAGATTGAGCATTTAAATTACAATTGTGATACAGAGATAAGTAAAAAAGTGTAGTACTCAGGGCCGCAAAAGTGTGATAATTTCTTAAATACACAATACTAATTCATGAAACTGTAGTATTTACGTAACTCAATAATTTTATTTGAACACTATAAAATAATTTAAAAAACAAAAACATTTTTACTTTTTCAACAAAAATAAACAACACAGTTAATCTGCACATTAAGAGGATGTGGCATACTGTAAACCATATTTCTAATACGGTTTTGGTCTATGTTTGACCATTCTTCCACTAGCATACTTCTTAACTCATTTAAATCATCTCATAAATGCTCTGTGGGATTTAAATCCAGAGTACGAGCTGACCACTCCATGCGGGTGATACCGACGTCTTGAATATACGCGTTGGCCAAATATGTACTTTGTAGTCGCGCATTATAGTGCGAAATACATGGGATGTGCGCCCATATGCCCATATTCACTAGGAAACGACCAACATGCTCCTTTAAAATCTCCTCTACGTATCTGAGGGCCGTCAAAAAACTATTTTCTATAATCACTAACACCGTACAACTCTCTGAAGATAATTGACCCTCCACCGAATGGCACCTTTTCTTCAAAACACACTTGACGATAACGTCTGGTATTCTCTTCGTCTCCCATCGTGTGTGAATAAGAAAAATCTAGATACATCGGAAAACATAAACCAGGACAAAACTTCATCTGTCCATTGGATGTCGAGCATCTCATCATCTCGAGCAAATCGCAACCTGGCAACTCAATGTTCTCTAAACAGTTTAGTACCATTCGCTGGCCTATAAGGTTTTATATCAGATTCATGAAATCGCCGCAGGATCGTGTTAGAGTTCACATTGTTGTGGTGAACTTCTTGAAGGCTATTTCGGAATTGAACAGCTGTGAGATGTCGATTTCTTAACTGTGCTCATGAAGAATCAGTCTTCTCGTTCAGTTGTGCACCTTGGTCTGCTATTGTATTCTAATGTTCACGGCAGTCTTTTGAAATCGCTGGAATACTCTTCGGACCGTGGATAAAGATGTTTTACTGTTTTAGCAAAACTCCGCTGACTTCTTGTGATTATTCGTGTACATTCTTCAGGAGATAATGACATGTTGGTACACAAGATACTGTGACTAGACCAAAAAGCTGTTTATAATGACAGTTTGGCTTGAAACAAAAGCTAAAAATATTCTTTAAAAACAAAACAATATGTGGTATCTATGTTTCAAAATTCCGAATTTCTTTTTCTTTAAACTATAGGTTGTTCAAATAACACCATTTTTGAAATGTGCGTCACTTATCTGCCTGTAACATAATTCATATTTATGTATTTACATAACATTGGGAGATATCGCGGTTTTTCTATGTGACCCGTTATTTTTGCGGCCACGAACGAAAGATAAAAAAAACTTGCCCTTAATTTGCAGATTTATCGATCTACTCACGACAATGGCGTCATTGTTGCCCTAGAATCTTAAACACATTGAAATTAAAATGTTGATAGTATTTAAAATAAACATAGATGGTCATAATTATATTCATAAGATAGATGGTCATATTTATATTTATAAGACAGGGCATTTTATATTCATAAGTGAATGTTTATCATTACTTGGTAATGATTGAGGTCTTTAAGTTGTATATGTAAAATGTAGAACAAATTGTGTTCTACGAATTTGCTCGCAATGTCGTATGGTACGAAGGGTAAATTTTATCGGACACATACTATGTCATTCTAAAATGTTACTAAAGCTGGGACACAGGGCCATAATGCACAACGATGTCCCAGGATGGGCTGTTAGATATCACATATATTAGAATTTTTCGGTTTATGACATGGTTTCCTCACGATATTTTTCATCAAAGTTTTGAGAGTAGTGGTGACTTAGTCAAAACTAAGTCGTCGCACAGTTGTGCCTAAAGACGGACATCGTCACTGAAGCAGGCCTAAGAAATGCTGTTCTGACGATTTAGACTCGTCCCTGACCGATTGGACGGAGAATGCATAGCACAAAGAAAGGTAGAACAATGTGGTGGAGGTCTTTAACAGTGAGATAATGCTACGCCACTCTGTGGTTGTTGCGACATATGTATAACCGTGAGTCACTGCTCTCGAGCACATGGCTTGTCGAAAATAAGTTTCTACAGAAAACAAGAGGTGAAGTCGCTCAAATAATTTATCAAATATTCCCAATCAACCTTGAGCCTAAATACTTTAGCGGTAAAGTGGAAAATCTTATAAAAATATTGACAGATTGAGTAGCCCGATATTGTTAGTGTGAATAGGAACGCAACCAAATTAGTTATATTTTTAGGCGCGTGGCGCCTCTGTAGTTTTCGTCTCTTCCCGTTCTTTTTTTTTGTCCACGTTATTGAATAGTAATAAACCTCTGATTATAATTAAAACAGCTTTAATTATTTACCACAACCACGCAGGATATTCCTTTAGATATACTGTTGTCTATAACATTCTCGTAATAAAATCTGAAAAAAGAAATAAGTTAACTTTTAATAATCTGTCTTAGGTTGTCTGTTCTATTAATGGGGCTCTTTTGAGGACTCTTTTTATTGATCACTAGCTCAAATAAAGGGCTATAGGAGTCCTGTCCATTGGGTAAACCATTTTTTGACAGACCAGAATATTTTTTTTTTATGGGACAAAACCCGCCACACTTTTCCCAAACACTGCAACTCCTGAAAGGCAGAATCAACAGTGGAGACCGCCAGAAAAACGCCGAGCAATGAAGCTCGACGAGTCCCGGAGAACCGATTCAACTGTCTTGGGCCCCGCAACGAAATTAATCAGAAAAGAATAGCGGAGGAATAAGAAAAAACATATTTTTTCCACTTCCCTCCTTAACAAGCAGGAGACAGAACAGAATTAGGCCAATCGGCACAAAGAGACATTATTGCAACTGGGAAAAGCCCAGATTGTCAAGCACCACGGAATAAAATTTGAATAAGTAATTGGTTCTAAGAAGGTATTTGCTGTTACAATTGATTCCAATAATAGGTATGGCAAAAGCGCCTGAACGCACGGAAATTGGTTCTAATTTCTACAAGGTTCGTATAATAAACGACTCCGAATGTAACTTGTACACTATCCAATATAATATTGCGTTCATTCTGCCAAAGAACACACTCCCACAAGATGTGATGTGCGGACTGTTCAAATTCACAGTTCGATGTAGAACACTGACACAAAGGCGAAGGAACAAGTTTAAAAGAATACAGTTTACTTTTAAAGTTGCCATGACCTGTGAGAAATTGGGCAACGCAGTGGTCAACCTCCAGCCATGTCTTAGCCAGCCGATCGCCAACGGATGGAAAGAATAGATGGAGGCGCTTGATGGAATTATCCCACCTACTTTGCCATTCGGATAAGAGGTCCTCCCAAAGTTCAGTCTGAGGTTTAAATAATCTAAAAATTTTATCAAAGTCGCGTTGTGTAACAAAATTAGTGTCCATGGCCTCTCCCCTCGCGGAGTAAAAAAAAAAAAGACCAGAATATTAATATTGGAAAAAATATCTTTTTTCTTACTCCTCCGCTATTCTTTTCTGATTAATTTCGTTGCAGAACCCAAGACGGTTGAATCGTTTCTCCGGGACTTGTCGAGCTTCATTGCTCGGCGTTTTTCTGGCAGTCTCCACTGTTGATTCTGGCTTTCAGGAGTTGCAGTGGATGGGAAAAAGTGTGGCGGCTTTTGTCCCAATAAAAAAAAAAGGCGAGAATATTAATTGTAGCAATACATAATACATTCATTATTTATACACTTTAAATGATCGAAAGATCACATTAATAAGATAATTCAGACTGATATATTTATTTTATAACGCATTTTAGAGTTACCTTTCACGTAATCTAGAATGTATACAGACGATAGCAGGTCAAGTTACCCTAAATTTTTGAATATTTCCAATCAACTCTGAGCCTTAATACTTTAAAGATAAAATTGAATATCTAATGAAGTAATTTGAAAAATTTGATTAGCATGACGTGCTGTCGTCTGTAAGTTGAAAGGCAGCTGTCAAAAAAACAGTCAACCTGACAGAATAGTTATGTATTATATACACAAGTAACTAGTGGGAGGAAATAAGTCAATGTTGGATGTGGCAAAAAAGGCAGTGTGTCCAAAGGAAGATTTAGTGACAAAAAATTATCATGGTATGCTTCGATGGTTTGTCCTGGTCTTAAAGGATGAATGAAAGGTGACTAACACAAGGTATTTACACAGTCTCAGGCTTGCGCATATGATCGGATACATGAAAGGTAGTAAGGATTATGAATCAAAATGATTAAGGAGTTATGTATGATCAGGCTAAACGGCGATCTAGATTTGGCTAAAAACAATCTCCAAAGCCACCGGTGTAGTGTAACCAGCCTGTCGGTAAAATCAAATTAAAAAGTAATTTATTAAAATAATACTAAGATCAGCATATATTTTGTATGTCAGCGGCTTTCCCCCACAGAATACCGTAGGATATAACGCTGTAGAAATAACTAAAACAGACCAAATCCTATGTTTCCTTAGGATGCAATATAGAGAATGTGCACGGGAATTACATGACTAAATTCCACTGTTATATCATCGGCTGACCCGTGATACGGCGAGTATCCATCCTTACGTCTTGTAGACACCGCTATGATGAGAAATATATTATGAATAAGCTCTTACATAATCTCATTGGCTCAGTATATTTCCAGTGGAGAAGACGTTTCATGTCTTATAATATAATTTAAGAGACTCTCAATACATTTCTACACCAAGATTAAAAACTAAAAATAGTAAGACACGAGAGTGTATCCAAGGAGACAATCTTTAAGAATTTTCTATTTTTCCAACTTATAATAAAAATAGAAAATATATTTTTGTCAAAGAGAATGGTGTAATTAAAGCTCATTTTCTGTGGTACCGTCGTCCGATTGTTCGATACGAGTGATTAAAATAAAATTGTCTTTCGTATATTACTTCCTTACAAATAATTTTCAACGTTGTATCTTGGTGGATAAAGTCTAGATTCCATTTCCGCCAAAGCACTCGATGAATGCAAGAATTACTCGTACAGAACAGCAGGATGCAATTAATGCAATTGATTAAAATTGTAAGTGGTGGTAGAAAGAGCATTAAGCGTGAGTGTTTTTTTTTAACAGTCTCATTTCCAAGTAAACACAATGGAGATTAATTCGCGTGATTCACCTGTTCGATTTTTTTTACAACTGACTGTTGTGCTGAAATATCGTGCCATTTTATAATTATTTAATTTCTTTAAATTTGAACGGTCTAACCACAAGTTGTGGGAGTCAACTAGGCATGATTCAGAATGAGGCTTCTGTCAAGCATAGCGTCCTCCATGGCGCAGCGGTCAACATGCCTGCCTGCGACTTGGAGGCCCCGGGTTCGATCCGCGGCCAGGTCATGATGGAAAACGATCTTTTCCTGATTGGCATGGGCCTTGGATGTTTATCTATACAGTATGTTAAGAAAACCCTGTCCGACCCATAAGGATAATAAAGGTTAGGTAAACACATGACCAAATATAATATAAAATTTTACGTATTCATCATAGTACCAATACAAATGAATTTTGAAATAATCTTTTTTTCCCGCGAATTAATTTCAATTTCCCCGAAATTTGGTAATTTTTTAAAAGTGACAACACTGATATTATTATGAGCGAATAGCGTTGCGACCACGTGCCGCGTGTCCTGCCGCCCGCCCCCCGCGGGCGGCAGGCGAAGGGTGGTCAACGCACATTTATTAAGTTACCTCCTTTTGCGAAATAATATTTATTTTTTTAGGGGGATTTTTTAGCCCGGTTTTGTATGCATTAGTAAAATCAGTTAACGATACCTAACAACACATTCACGGGTCGGACAGGGTTTTCTTAACATACTGTATATGTAACTATTATAAACTAGCTGACCCGGCAAACGTTGTTTTGCCAATTTCCTAGAAAAAAAAAATGAAAAATAGATGTTGGCCGATTCTCATAGATACCGGATAAGCTTAAAAAATTTCATCAAAATCGGTCAAGCCGTTTCGGAGGAGTATGGCAACGAAAACTGTGACACGAGAATTTTATATATTACATATAGTGTCGTTGAGTTAGTATCTCTTAACACAAGTCTCTAACTTACTTTGGGGCTAGCTGAATCTGTGTGACTTATACGGGTAAAAAAAAAAAAAAATGATGCCCCGCGAGCGCGTTGTGCGTTAAGGACTTATGACCTTAGATTGAATTGTCATCATCATCTCGGTGATAGGCCATAATCTCGGTGGTAGGCCATAACATCGGCTGCCGGTAGATGTTACCACCCACCAGACAAAGTCTTGCCGCCAAGCGATTTGTCGTGTTCCGGCATGATGTCTGGTGAAGCCGTACGGACGACGGGTCTGAGCAGTTGTGTTGCGATGTGTGCCGGGTACGATGCGCCTAATGTTGTTGTGTTGGGAGTTTGGTCGTGGAGGGACTTCAGATCAATCTCCCTTTGGCGCAGCATCGTTGGTCGTGTTGTTGGGTTTAACATTGCATCACTTCGCTCAACTGCCGTCTTCCTTGCTGTTCGCTCAGTTTTTCTGAGTGAATAGGCTCTTAATAAACTAGCGCGCTTTACCATCAACGATCGCATCACTGCTTACCATCAGGCGGGATTGCGGTCAAGCGCTAGTTTATAATTATAAAAAAAAAAACATACTTAATTATAAACTAGAGCTTGACTGCAATCCCGCCTGATGGTAAGCAATGATGCAATCGTTGATGGCAAAGCGCGCTAGTTTATAAATAGCCTATCCAAACAAAAAAAAAAAAAACTGTGTGTATAGGAAGGAAGACCTACCAAAATCCCAACACAACATCATTTGGCGCATCGTACCCAGCACACATCGCAACAGAACTGCTCAGATCCGTTTTCCGTACGGCTTCATTAGACAACACGACGAATCGCTTTGCGGCAAGAGTTTTGTCTGGTGGGCGTTAACTTCTGCCGGCTTACCACCGAGAGAAGATACTTAGAACAGAGTGAAGTTATTCCATGACTCTTTCATTTGTTCTCTCTCTCTCATTTGGACTCTTTCAGATTCATTATTGAGTTAGCTAACCATTGATGTACTCGTTTTCTTTCCTGTGTCCAGGTCACCAATTTTCATAACTTAAAACGTTCAAAATCTAGTCGCAGTGTAATCTCGGCGAAAAATAAATGTCAAATATTAGACAAATAAATTTAACCTATAAGGGAATTCGAAGTATTTTTTGACAGACTGAGACTGAGATCAGACTTTGAACCTTCTTAAAATAAGTAGACTTAACCACCTGGTATTCCCTCCATCATCATCATCATCAACCTTTTTTTTTATCGTCCTACTGCTGGCCACAGGTCTCCTCTCATACAAAGAAGGATTGAGTTTAATCACCACGCTTGCTCAATGCGAGTTGCTGATTTCAGACTTAACGTCCAGGTTTTCTCAAGACGTTTTCCTTCACCTTTTAATCAGTTATTGGTGTCTAAGTATTACTTAGAAAGTACATATAACATAGAAAAATTACATTGATACTTACTTGACCTGGAATCAAACCCGCACACTCATACTTGAGAGGGTGGTATTTAAACCACCACTCCCTCCATATTTTTGATGAACTGGTAGCCACCCTATAGACTGTGTCTCAACACTTGAAAGTCACTTCTCGTAATTTAAAACATTCTAAATCTCGTCGCGAATCAATGACGAAAACTTGTTAAATACAAATTGAAATATCAGCTCAATCTATACTTCTATAGTGAAGTATCAGGTACTTAATTTTTTACGAAATTATAATCACTTACATATATTAATACTGTGTGTTTCTGGTCAAGATTTAAGAGAGCTTGTTAGCTTACGTGGTTGTCCCAACAAAAATATGGTCAACACACTGTTGCCTGGCGCTGAGGGGCCCTGTCTCACTGTGCGCGTAGTACTCCCGTCTACCGTCAACTATGTCTAATATATGTATGTCCAAGTGTTTATTATCTTATAATAGTTTATGTTATAAACACCATGCAAAGCTATTATTTAGAATTGCTAAATAAAATAAAGCTATAGTTTCATCTTTCCACAGAGCACCTTAGTAGAGTGCAAAATAAAATAGTAAATCTTCAAAATGGTACAAACTACGTATTTTACGCAAATAGTTTCAAACTTAATTTGCAGGGTGTAAAAATATTTCATCACTCGGTTTTTAGCGTTGGAACTAAACAGGCAAGTTTTATGAGTGCAGACTTACAAAGATATCCTTTACTAGAAGAAACATTTGGTTTGGGTACCTACAGGGACAATAATTACATATAAATCCTGTAATGTTGTTTGCCTTTGTTTGAACACGCTATGAAAGTGCCAGTCGAATTTCAAGAAATATTTTTGTATCCGACAGCACAAATCTTTAGGAAGGTTATTTAGCATCACGCTATGAACCGATAAAAAGGAAAAAAAAAACGAAAGAACCCAAAACGAAAACGAAAAAAAAAGTGAATTTACGATGGGGGCAACCGAGTGCGTTGAATCGTCGTCCTTTCAGAGGTCAAAATTTAAGAAACTAGTAACTTAACACCGTAGAATTTTAGTCGTAATACTTGACTGCGCTTGCATGTATGATGTTTCAAGTTACGTCATTATGTATGTACGTCAAAATGAAGTTATGAAATATCTATCAAAATGAGCAGGGTTTCATCCAATCATTTTAGAGGTAGCTCACTAACTTCAGATAGTTCTTCTGTTTAACACAACATGTTATACCACTTATATTATAATTGTCATCGATCAATGCTCTTAGCTCAATTTATTTCAATTCAGCGCAACATGTATTTATTTCCCTTAATTCTCTAGGGGCTTTTCTAACATTAGCTATTCAGACAGTCTATCCATCTTTTGTTTGGTCTTCTCCTAATCTTTTTGCCACCACCATAAACTCAAAATTTTACTCGTGTCATTTTTAACGCAACCTTACAGATACCAATGCCATTTTCAGACTTCTTTTTGTATACCTACTCATTTCTTATTCTATACATTTGTATTATTTCATTTTATCTCTCAGACCAGTGTGACAGTATTTTCCTTAGGCTCGATATGCCAACTACGCTCGAGTAATGTGCCTAGATTCCTTCAATTTTCTCCACATCTATGTAACTCGACTAACAAGGCTGCGGGCTCGGAGGTAATTGTATGACAAACGATATCCCCCGTAGCTTGTAGTTGCAAGTTTTTTTTTTTTTATATTTACCGTCGGTTGCCGGCGAAATTAGCACGCTTGTGATATTGCTTATAATGAAAAATGCATGCTAACGGAAAAACTGGTTTTTAATCGTTCTTTACAGGTTATTTTCAGATTTTTCCACACCAATCGTTTTACAATCTAACAGCATAGGGTTAGAAGAAACGTAGAAGGGCCTTTCTTTTTTCTTGACATGGAAAATCATCAATTGACTTCTCTCGCTCTGGGCGGAGCGGAAGGGCGTGTCAGACTTGTATAGACTGAAACCCACCCGTGTTTCGTCACTTGCCTGTGCGACGGCCAGGGCCACGGTTTCTTGTTTAAAAAACCCGCAACCCTGGCCCAGGAGGTATCGGTATTGTGTCGGGGTCTACGTGAGAGGATATGTAACCTGAAACTAAAAGCACTTAAATTAAATCAATAGAAGACAATTTTTCATTGTTGAAGATTGTTGTTGAAGTTGTCAGACAGACAAATGAAGCTAGGTGCACCTTGCAATGCCCAACTACATACCTACATATAGAGGGAGGGTAACTATGCAGTCTATTTCTATGAAATTTTTCGTCTAATAACCGTAATTTATGCAAATCGTGGTAATGTGAAGTCGTGGTGGCCTAGTGGTTAAAACACCGACCTCTCAAGTATGAGTGCGCCGGGTTCGATTCCAGGTCAGGCAAGTACCAATGCAACTTTTCTAAAGTTATATGTACTTTCTAAGTATATCTTGGACACCAATGACTGAAGGTGAAGGAAAACATCTTGAGGAAACCTGGACTTAAAGTCTGAAATCGCCAACCCGCATTGAGCAAGCGTGGTGATTACGCTCAATCCTTCTCTGTATGAAAGGAGACCTGTGCCCAGCAGTGGGACGATAAAAAGGTTGATGATGATGATGATGCAAATAGAGAAAAATAAAGTAGGAATTTTCATTAATTCAAATACAATGACTCTTTCTATCATATATAACCAGCCTAAAAGTTTTCCACTCCTCCTGGAATCCAGACTGGAATGGAGCATAATTATGATCCACTCCTGTCTAATTTTCCCGTCCGCATGGTAGGTTACGGATATATATACGTAATCTACCATGCGGGCTCGGTGCGGGTCGGTACATGTCACATGTGATCGAATTTTTGGGTCCAGGAAATGCTAATTTCCTTACCATGTTTGCCTTCAATGTTTTGAGAGCAGTGATGAAAAAATAATTTGAATAAAGTTAAGCGCTTGTCTAGATCCTAATCTACGACCAATGACTCATTTAATAATAATTTTGAAAAATATAACGGGGGAAAACGTCAGGAAGTCGGGGCTGAAGATTCCGGATAGTTGAGGTGTTTTTCTCATCCGCATGAGCATTCATCGTGGGCGGTATTTCGGGAAAACGTTGAACAATGACTATAGAATGATGTTTGATTCTTATTATTTTAACTGTACAGAGACTTAGATCACTTAAATATTAAGAGATTACAATGATAATCTCAGATTAAAACAGATAAGAGCCACTGGGTTTGAGTATGACGAACATACTCAATCGACCGGAACATGAGCACCGACTGCCCGCGCTAACGGTCGATTGCTATGTCAACCGCAACTCCAGTCGGTTTTACCATTCGCTCTATGGTGTTAGCCACTCTTAATAAAAAAAATCATAATTTATCCGAATACCGATCGATTAATCGACTTCAATAAATAATAGAGTAATTAATAGTAGTTGTCCGTAACAACTGATACTGACAAAAAACAGATCACAATATTCAAACAATATTCAAAATTAACTAGTCACGCGTCATTAAATATATTTTCATATTTAATAATGATTTGGTTACAGTAAAGCAAATTTTATTTTTATATTACGACTTTTATCAATAAAAGTACAAACACAAAAATTTTCTTCAAACTATACAGTCTAAATTGTTTTATTAAGTACAATTAAACGACACATATTATAAACACAATCTACGCAATTTATAAGACTACAGCATATCTAGTTTTAAACTATTAACATTTTAAAATAAAAACAAATAGGTAATAATAAATCAGATCTTAACCACATAAGGTTCCACAGTGTTCACGAAATCTACTATTTTGTTGACCTAGGGGGTATTTAAGTGGCTATAGTCCGAGTAGGAGTTTACTCTTTTACCCGTGTTAAACACTCTACTTTTCATTTCAAATGTGGGTACCCATAAAGTCAGTGTCACAATCACTGACTTCTTCTGCCAGTACCTGTAATAGATCTTCTTCCTCTAACAGAGACATTATTTAGTTCAACTATAACCTGCAAACAATATTTGATCACGTTAAACACTAAAATAAGTATATGTCGGAGATCGTCGATTAATTTTAATAAAAGTTGCTGATTTGATTTACGTAGTAGAGGGGCGAACGCTTGTGACGTTATTTTGTGATGGCGTCACATGGACAGAGTCGCTTTGGAAAGTGGGGTTCGTCGAACGATGACTTTGCATCGAGACGCGGACCAAGGCACATCTCCAAACCGAAACTGTCGGTTTGCCTATTCAAATTGTTATTATGAAGATTGGAGGGTATATCTACACGTTGTGTTTCAATTAAAAACTCACCTACAAAATGGAACCTGTACCACCACACCAAGATGCTGTCGACCCTACCGCTCTGCCGTCCCTGTCTCCGACATCAGAAGTGGGATAAAGAACTACACTGCTCACAATCTCATTATAAATCAAGGAACAGAAGTCACTTTCTGCCAATATTTTTATAGTACTTGTGTGATTACTTGTGTGGTAGTTGCTCATTGCCTTTGTATGAGCTTCTGTAAATGCTGGATGTACTGGCAGTGAGGCTGGAAGTGAACGTCAAGTTACGAGGTGCGCTCAATTGCTGACGCAAAAGAGATCGCTCCGCGTGATAGTGCGCTGCAGGAGTGCGCTGCAGGAGTCCGCTGCAAGCGTGCACGTGCGGCTGGAGGCGGCGCTGTCGAGAAAGTGCTGGCTGTTGCTTGGCGCGCGACAGTGCTGGCTGTTGCTTGGCGCGCGACAGTGCTGGCAGATGCTTGGTGCGCGACAGTGCTGGCTGATGCTTGGCGCGCGACAGTGTTGGCTGTTGCTTGGCGCGCGACAGTGCTGGCTGTTGCTTGGCGCGCGACAGTGCTGGCTGTTGCTTGGCGCGCGACAGTGCTGGCTGTTGCTTGGCGCGCGACAGTGCTGGCTGTTGCTTGGCGCGCGACAGTGCTGGCTGATGCTTGGCGCACGACAGTGCTGGCTGTTGCTTGGCGCGCGACAGTGTTGGGTGTTGCTTGTCGCGACAGTGCTGGCTGATGCTTGGCGCGCGACAGTGCTGGCTGTTGCTTGGCGAGCGACATGCGCTTGCGGAACATGCGGGGTGCGCTTGCGCAGCACGCAGGGTGCGCTTGCGGAGTGTGCAAGATGAGCTTGCGGAGCGCGCAAAGTGCGCTTGCGCAGCGCGCTTCTAGCTGCTTGGTGAATCGCATCAATGGCATGTGGAGCTGCTGGAGCTGCGTGCGGCGCAGCCGGTGCTGCGTGCGCTTTGCGGAACGCCCAAGGTTTCAAGACTTTAGCCTCTACTCTGCAGGCGATGAGAAGATATCAGGACAGCATCTACTCTGCAGGCGATGAGAAGGTTTCAAAATACCCAAAACGTTTGTGGTAACGTAATGGAGTTTTATGAGAGCTCAGAGATGTCTGGCGTGCAACGGTTGACAACTGCCAAGTGGCAGGTGTTTGCGAGAAATTGCCTTAATCCGGTGAGTCGTACTATTTTTATTTTGATTCCGTGGCCGAATGTTCTCTTGTCAAGCAATCTGTAATTTCATTGGGGTATGTACACACGCGCCAGTATATATGCAGTGTGCGGGCTTGGGCCGGTGTATTGTGTACTGAATGGTTTCTTTGCGACATGATAATAAGAGTTATTTTTGCAAATTTTATTTCTTGTACTACCCGATTATTCTTTGTAATAATGGGCTGAGAAATTTTAAATCAGGGTTTTAAAATTCTGTCTGGTTTGTCTTTATTTCGAAACTAAAGTTCACTGTGGCCTATAGTTACGAGCTCACTTGAGTTTCTGATAGTATGTGTGGCTAGACTATTAAATCTTCTCAAGAGAACAAGCGGTAACGAACATAGAAATGAGTGCTATTTACGAAAAATTTAAATTTGATAGAAGTGAGCTAAAGTAATGAAATTTAATATTGGTGAGTTGTTTAATGGCGATAATGGCGATCGTTACCTATTGAAAACGTTGATTGGAAACAGAACTTATAAGTACCCCACGATCGCATAAGTACGAAAGATTTTTCCAAGTAATGTCTGCTGAGTTAGATTTTCATAATGTAGAAGATGGTGAGGAGGGTGCCTCCGCCAGCAAATGGAACACGTATCATGGCTATGTGGTCGCACTGCACGCACTAGTCTGTAGTCGTAACTGCAACCCAGTGAGGGGTTGTTCAGGGGGCGATGGGCAGCTAGTGGTGTGGCGGGGACTCTGGTAGATATGGTCGCACTGCATGCACTAGTCTGTAGTCGTGACTGAAACTCAGTGAGGAGTTGTTCAGGGCACGATGGGCAGATGGTGGTGTGGTGGGGACCAGGATCTCAAAGGAGACTAATAGTTGTAGGGTCATGTGTTGACCTGGGAGTCGTGGACTCTAGAGTTGGTCGTATCACAAGAGGTGATGACGATATGGGTGTCAACTATGAGTTGTCACTAGCTACTGTGGTAGCGGACCATGGTGTGTTTTCTTTTTGATAATTATGATTTTGAGTTGATAATTATGAGGCTTGGAGGAACCTTTTGTTTTCTTTTCGAAAATTGATAATTATGAGGCTTGAAGGAAGCTCTTGCGTTTAAGTTGCAAAAATGATTAAGCTTGTTTGGTTTTCTAATAGTCATTGTAACTAAACGTGCCGTGTGACGGTCAGGTTGGCCGAGTTCTCAAAAATACTTCAAAGTCGGTTTTCTGTGTTTTTTTTTAATTTGTTACAGACGTGCACGAGGACGTACAAAGAGAAATATCGAAGTTTGGCTGGAATCGGCGGTTGGCCTGTTGAAGCGGATCCCGGACTCCAGGGCTGATGGAGCTTTGGATACAACTGGGATTGGCGCTGGGATGATGATGATGAAGATGCACGAGGACGTGCAACTCGTCAGGCTGGCCGTGTCGGAGATCGTCGATTAATTTTAATAAAAGTTGCTGATTTGATTTACGTAGTAGAGGGGCGAACGCTTGTGACGTTATTTTGTGATGGCGTCACATGGACAGAGTCGCTTTGGAAAGTGGGGTTCGTCGAACGATGACTTTGCATCGAGACGCGGACCAAGGCACATCTCCAAACCGAAACTGTCGGTTTGCCTATTCAAATTGTTATTATGAAGATTGGAGGGTATATCTACACGTTGTGTTTCAATTAAAAACTCACCTACAAAATGGAACCTGTACCACCACACCAAGATGCTGTCGACCCTACCGCTCTGCCGTCCCTGTCTCCGACATATATAAATAAATAAAAAAACAAATGAAGTTACACGTACCGTTTGGGCCACACGCCTTACAAGGTGGGGTGTGTGATACCCAAAGGCACTTTACGCACCTATCCCGTGGTTTGCTGTAGACACTGGACTAAATATTTCATACGGATCGATTCACCAATGTCACATTTGCAGCTACTGAGAAAACCAACTTACGCAACTTTTTCATATAAAATATTTTATAACAATGCTTTTATCGCTGGGGCATGTCATAGCCCATCTCGTATATAAAGGCTTAATTATTTCGAACTCTTTTGAATATAAGACAAAGTAATACGTCATAAACCTTCTTCTTCTCTTCTCTTCCCAAATAATATATTAGAGAGACAAACGTGAATTTTGCAATTTGTAACAAATATATCTTGTAAAGGTTTTTCTGCTCAACATTCAAAAGCTCTGCGCTCTCACTAATAATTTATAGGCAATTTTAGACGTTCATGTTTAAATTATTGCTTCGAGACGCCTCGTATATATTTATAAGAGACAAATTGAAATATTCAAAGCGTTTTTTATTCAATTCATTTTGTAATTTTCTCCGCAATAATTGTTGGGCGTTGATGTGATGAAATGAGGGACGGTGAAAATATTTTGGGGCATTGTTGGCGTGTTATTGAAAAATGAATATCTGGTCTTTTGTGGACAGGAATGTCTCACATTTCGTTTACAAACAAAATTGAATTTTGAGGAAACAAGTCAACTTGTTTTGCTTTTTAATTAGTAGCATTCTGTTTTGCGCAGAATACTTTCAAAGTAAACCAGAAAAAGCTGCGTAATTATGAACAGGGCAATGTAATATAAAATTAGCCGTAAATTTAGGAAATTTAATTTTGATTAGTTATGAATTGAATTTTACCTATAAGTTTTTTTTTCTAAATCAAACTATTTTATAAAATTCCTATGGGACCAAATTGACCGTAAACTATCATCATCATCATCATCAACCTGTTTATCGTCCCACTGATGCGCACAGGTCTCCTCTCATACAGAGAAGGATTGAGCGTAATCACCACGCTTGCTCAATGCGGGTTGGCGATTTCAGACTTAGAGTCCAGGTTTCCTCAAGATGTTTTCCTTCATCTTCAGTCATTGGTGTCCAAGGTATACTACGAGTAAGAAAGAACATATAACTTTAGAAAAGTTAAATTGGTACTTGCCTGACCTGGAATCTGACCCGCGCACTCATACTTGAGAGGCTAATGTTTTAACCATTAGGCCACCACAACTTATAAACAATAATAATAAACTAATAGTAACTAACTAATAATAGTAAACTGTACAATAAATGTTAAGAAAACCCTGTCCGATCCGTGAAGGTATTGTCGACAACTAATGCCTACCCGGCACGCGGTCGCTTCGCTCTCATCAATAATACCGTCGAAAATGGTGTTGTCACACTATAAAAAGAAATATCAAATTTTGGGAAAGATGAAATTAATTCGCGAAAAAAATAAAAGATTATTTCAACATTCATTGGTATTGTTACTATGATGATATTATATAAAATTTCATATTTTATTTGGTCATGTGTTTATCTAACCTTTATTATGCTTATGGGTCGGACGGGGTTTTATTTACATATTGTATATATAACGTTATTTTAGTTTATTCAAAACCCGAAACACGTGTCCAGTATTTTTAATTAAAAAATCTATGTACAAAATTTCAAAAAGGTATCATGAAAAACCACAAAGTTATGAGCTTGTTATCATAAGTTGTTGTCCCAACAAGAATATGGTCGACGTATTGCTCGCCCGCGCGCGCTTTACCGGTGCGGCACGGGGACCCCTGTCTTACTGTGCTCCTAGTACTATGATCTACCGTCAGTTATATTGCGCGTTCCGTAACCACACTGCGACAATTTCTAAATGTATTTGTGAAAAAATATAACATGGTGTAAAAATGATTGAAATCGATTCAGTTCTCTTAGACTGAACAAATTATATTTAAGTTTCGAATAAAGTTAAAATAACGTTGTACTTTACTGTAACTTTTGAAGAATACGATATATTCCACATGTTTTTATAACGGCCTCGTTAGGCTCCATTTACATGGCGCTAGTTTATCGCCTGTTGCATACTATAAAACGGAACTAACAATTAACTGGCACAGTTTAAACGACACGTACAATCGCTACACGACCAGCGCAACTTAGTTGCCGTTCAAACCTGGTGTAGCTGTAAAACGTTCAATAAAATTGTACCTGCAAAAACATCGCCTTTATTTCGAAAAAACACATTGTATAATAGAAATACATTTTTAGTTCGCTCTTATCATAAACTTATTCTATGAAGATTTGTTAAGATGCTTAATGACTGTACAGAAGCGTATGACAGATAATAACGTAAACTTGTATTTCGAAAGTTCTTAAGATGCAGAACTACAGACACAACCTTTTTAGTCAAGGAATTGACTTCCAAAATTAAATTGTTTTTGAATCGGATCGAACTATAGGGTTAAGAAATAAATTATAACTTGTCGAGTGGGCTGAAAAGTACCTAAATGAAATTCCATTATTAAGGCAATAATATAGCTGGCCTAATTTAAATGGGGTTGTAATATCAAATGGCAAAAGTTTTTAACACCAGTGTAAAATGATACTTTTGTACATTTGCACATTGATTCAAAAATAGGAAGAACAAGTTTACACCACGCGCGCGCCTATATTGCTTTCTTATCGATCTACTTAAAACGCCGTTGAGTTTATTTTTGAAAGAAAAACAAAAAGAAACAGGCCAATCTGTTTTTCTTTCATTTTTGGGTTTGGGCGTTGTTTTAAATAGAGTACATCGTGCCCTCTGGCAAATAGACGTTGAGTTGTATCAGCTATGCACCAAATATGTGAATGATTTTAAAAGCACTTCTGTAAACAAAGTAAAACGAGCTTTAATTTTGTATTATACAGAAACATATCGGTCAAAGATTCAGTAGTTTCAAAATCTCGTAGGAATATTTGACAGTTTCGAGTATTTTTACCTGCTGTCGTTCGTACTTCAAAACATGGTCGTTTGTTCTAAAAATCCATGTCCTTATTTTAAAGTACACATTTCAGGGGAGCAGTGGGGTCCCACCACCATCTCTGGGACCCAAGTCAACCCGACCTGCCAGACGGTGCACCTGTTGACTTACAGACGGGGCTCTGACGCCGGATTCCCCTTCGGGGTTGAGGAGTCAGACGGCAGTCGCACGTTGGCACGCTAACTGGACGCGTGAGAGAACTAGCCGATACTCTCCACAGGTGGAGGGTAGCCTTGGCGTTCCTGCAGGAGACTCGGTGGAAAAACAATACATCTCGGCTTATTGGGAATGACTATAAGCTGATCTACACGGGTGCACCTAGTGGGAGAAATGGGGTAGCCGTGGTGTAGTCTGACGAGCTCCAGGATGGCGTCCTGGAGGTTAATCGCATCAGTGATCAGCTGATGACGGTGCGGGTGCTTGTCAATGGGGTTATAACCCATTTGATGAGTGCCTATGCTCCGCAGTCCGGGTGCGGTAACGCCGAAAGGACGTTGTTCTAGAACCAGCTCGAAAGACTGCTTCGCGGGACCCCGTTGTTCCAGGTAATCGTTCTGGGTGGTGATCTGAACGGTCATGTGGGTGAGAAGTGTGACGAGTTTGATCATGTTCACGGTGGCTTTAGATATGGTAGCCACAACGCGGAAGGGGACTACATTCTCCGAACGTGTGCTGCCGCTGACCTGGCAATTGTGAACACATATTTCAAAAAGAAACTGGAGCACCTTGTTACCTACCGGATCGGGCGAAGCGCTACCCAAATCGACTTTCTACTAACTAGGAGACACCACATCGGCAAAGTAGTCAACTGCAAAGTCATACCCGGTGAGAGCCTCACTGCACAACACCGTCTCCTTGTCATGGACCTCTGCATCAAGGCCCAATGTAGACGTGTAGGGCACTGCCGGCGCCAGATCCGTTGGTGGCTGCTTGATGAAAATAAGTCCCAGGAGTTCGCGTCGGTTATCGGCGACAAGTGCGTTGGTACCGATGGCGAAATTGTCCAAGACCACTGGGACAGGATCCAGGCAACTATTGCTGGAGCGGCGCGGGTGGTTCTGGGCGTCCCTAAGGCCGGTCGCATAAGTGACAAGGACACCTGGTGGTGGGACAACACAGTCCAGAGGGAGACGAGGGTGAAGAAAGCCCTCTTCAAAACGTGGCCGGCGATCGGATCTCCTGAAGATCGCGACGAAGAACCATATAAGAGGTTACCAAACGTGCCACTAAAAGAGCTGTAGCCAGAGCCAGACGTGCGCACTTGCAACTCCTCCACGAGAAGTTGGAATCATATGCGGAGCAGAAGCTCATTTACAAGTTGGCACGTTCCAGGGTCAAAGCGGCACAGGATATATCCAAGTGCCGTTGTGTAAAATATCCTACCGGTAACCTACTTTACGAGGACCAAGCGGTGAAGGAGAGATGGCGCTCGTACTTCCACGAGCTGCTGAATAAGAAGCACCAAGAGGTGTAGAGACCGCAACTCCCTCCGAACCTTGGATTTGTGCCCCTGATAACGCCTGAGGAAGTCCATACTGCTCTTCGTCGCATGGCGAATTGGAAAGCTGTCGGAGTTGACGGAGTCCCCATTGAGGCCTGGAAAGCGATTTTTTAGAGTTCCGTTTAAATCTTATTTGTGAAATTTTTCACAAAATCAAATAGATGTTTCCATGGAAGACTTGTGAAACGTGATACTATATATTAAATGTGAAGGAAAATTAATTAATGAGGAAACCAAATATCTCACTGAAAAACACAAAAGTGAAATTCTGAAATGGATTAGTGTCTTTTTAAATTGATTAAATCTCACTTCGATACTTAGTTTCCAATGACAGGTATTACCTCGTAGAAGGTAACTTATATATCTGTGTTGTAGATAGATGGCGCCACAACACAGCGATCAGCACCATCTAACGACTGATTGGTAAACGAATAATCATATGATTCAAAATACAAGCGAACTTTACTGCTTGGTCACGTGTGCCGGGGGAGGGGAAGCAGGGAGGACTGATGGAGTGACCAAATAATGTGACGGTCTACAATTGAGCTCAGATAGTCTTAGAAAATGCTCAGTACTTGCTTTATGTATCTGTTTCAGAGGTACGTGATTTTTCGGTTTCTAATCGCTCGTAAAACAATTTTTTAATTCAAATTATATACTCGAGCACTTTAAGGACTACACGAAGGAACTTCTGTGGTGTTGTTGTTTGTGTACGAGTTCGTAGACCTAAGGAAAGATTTCGGTGCGTACTTGTCATTGACTACTATTGACTGCCCTTTCGTTGACAGTAAACTTCGTAACTCTTTTTTTTTGGTCTGGATGGGAAATCATGAAATGGCATCAGGGTCACGGTTTCTTTTTCAACCAACCCGCAACTCTGACCCAGGCGGCATTGGTCCTCGTGGACCCTGAAACAATAGGCTGACATCTCTGTAAGCGCGCGTGAAACACAACGCGCCATCGACTCGGGCCTGGTCCTTACCGGGCGGTGAGCTGCCCACTGCTTGCCGCCCGCAAACCCGCGCCTACGGTGGCCGATATTGTCTTCTGACCAGGGCATTTCCTGCAGTGGCGTGAGGATGCTGGGGTTCCCGCTCCATCACGCGCTCTGCGGTCCACCTCCTCCTTGGCCAGCATCACTGCTTCGCAGAAAGAGGTGATAGCCTGCCATGCAACTTCGTAACCCTTAACCGGCATTTTAATACTGCTAGCCCGTAACAATATATATACAGTACCAGTTGGTAATTAACATGTATACCTACAGTACTATATAGTTATACTTATGTACATATATTGGTCATAATTGTTAGATTTCGCACTTAATTGTCTATATCATCATCATCAACCTTTTTATCGTCCCACTGCTGGGCACAGGTTTCCTCTCATACAGAGAAGGATTGAGCGTAATCACCCCGCTTGCTCAATGTGGGTAGGCGATTTCAGACTGAAAGTCCAGGTTTCCTCAAGGTGTTTTCCTTCACCTTCAGTCATTGGTGTCCAAGATATACTTAGAAAGTACATACAACTTTAGAAAAGTTACATTGGTACTTGCCTGACCTGGAATTGATTCCTCACACTCATAATTGAGAGGCTGGTGTTTTAACCACTAGGCCACCACGACTTCCGAATTGTACATATGCGCAAGGAAAAATTAAAAGTATCCTATACAGTATGTTAAGAAAACCCTGTCCGACCCGTGAAGGTGTTGTTAGGTATCGATAACTGATTCTACTAATAAATACAAAACCGGGCTAAACTTAAAAAAAAAATCCCCCTAAAAAAATAAATATTATTTCGCAAAAAGAGGTAACTTAATAAATGCGCGTTAACCTCCCTTCGCCTGACGCCCGCGGGGGCCGGGCGGCAGGGCACGCGGCACGTGGTCGCAACGCTATTCGCTCATTATAATAACGGTGTTGTCACTTTTTAAAAATGACCAAATGTCGGGGAAATTGGAATTAATTCGCGGGAAAAAAAGATTATTTCAAAATTCATTTGTATTGGTACTATGATGAATACGTAAAATTTTATATTATATTTGGTCATGTGTTTACCTAACCTTTATTATCCTTATGGGTCGGACAGGGTTTTCTTAACATACTGTATATTAATTCCGTATACACAATACCACCTATGTGCCAATTAATATCCTGCAAATAAGTTCAGTAGTAATGTTTGCGTGAAAAAAAAACTAAAAAAGCTTTTGCATTTATAATATTACTAGCTACGCCCAGCAGTTACAATCGCGTAAGTTTTATCTAGACAATTATCCTATCTATTATTATTGGATATAAACTATCCATGTACGAAATATTATCCAAATTCGTTTAGCATTTCTTTCGTGAAAATCCAACAACAAAGATTCATCCATCCATAAATCCATCCATCTCAAAAAACCTTCGCAGTTATATAATACTTGCGACCCGCCCCGGCTTCGCACGGGAGCAATGCTGATACTAAATACACTACAGAAAAACTGTGAACACTGTATAAAAAACCGCCGCGAACACTTCGCCGTGTACCGCCGCAAACGCCCCCGCAATTTTTAAATCTGTAATATCTTCGAAAATATTCTTTTAAACCATATGCTGTAAAGGGCGATATAGATCTATATTGAATAAACAATGTATTTAAGGTATTAAATTGTATAAGGACTAATGGTGTATTGGTTAAAACGAAATTTTGCAGGTATTTGTGGTAAAAAGTAAATGACAAAAAATGTTATTGTGAAATGTCCATAAGAGATAGACATATACTATCGTAAACTTTTTTGTAGACCTTTTCAATGTGTACAATATTTAGTACATAATTTTGATAAATCTCGTAGGATACAGCCTG
This sequence comes from Sesamia inferens, assembly GCA_037179545.1. Taxonomy (NCBI): domain Eukaryota; kingdom Metazoa; phylum Arthropoda; class Insecta; order Lepidoptera; family Noctuidae; genus Sesamia; species Sesamia inferens. The sequence goes on along the minus strand of CM073929.1, from coordinate 5,802,795 downwards.
CGTTTCACTGCAAATGCGGAAAAAATTTAATTATTTACGACATCACATTAGAAACCTCAAAAATAATAGTATTTCTCCACACTTTAATGGGATGTTATTATACATATAAAAATTCCTCTTTAATGACTCTATTTAAAAAAACACATCAATATCCTTTGCGTAGTTTTAAAGATTTAATCATACAGAGGGACATAGGGAAAGAGAAAGTGACTTTGTTTTATAATATGTAAATGATTAGTAGGACTTTAAGAGACTTTGATTTATTCTGAGAAGTAATAATATTATACTCCAAGTAATAAGCATGTATGTTATTACATACATTTATTGAAACTTTTTTTTATAAAAACCGAATATTGGCTTAACCCGAAAGCTTCCACATATTTAGGTTCAAATGGAGACACTTTCAGTTCTACATAAAATTGTTTCGTTTCTTCAGAGTTACGAATTGTTGAGAAATTTGCATTAGCCCTTATGAAGTATTTTCCTTTGATGTAATAAATTTCTGTGTAAATCCCTTGATCAAATAAAAAGTTTATTGAACATTTTAAGCCGTACACTTAAAAAAATCATATTCATACTTTTGGTTTTAGCTTCCACGCACACTTGACCAGCTCTGCTTCATCATCATCATCTCAGCCATATGAAATCGGATGGATGCGGCCTACATCCAGCACTTCCCTGCGATTTTGGTCAGATTATCCGACCTCCTAGTCAGTGGGCGTTCGACGCTGCGCTTACCGGTACGTGGTGCCATTCAAGAGCCTTCCTGCCCCATCGGCCATTGCTCTACGGGCCATGTGCCCCGCCCACTGCCACTTCAGAGAGCTAATCGGCTGGGCTATGTCGGCGACTTTTTGTTCTTCAACGGATCTCCTCACTCCTGATTCGATCATGTAGAGAAACACTTAGCATAGCCCTCTCCATAGCTGTCTGTGCGACCATGAGCATTGTTATGAGGCCCATAGTGAGTGACCACATTTCTGATCCGTATGTCATCACCGATAACACACATTGGTTAAAGACTTTTATTTTAGCTTTTTAGGGTTCCGTAGCAAATGGCAAAAAACGGAACCCTTATAGATTCGTCATGTCTGTCTGTCCGTCTGTCCGTGCGTATGTCACAGCCATTTTTTTTCCGAAACTATAAGTGCTATACTGTTGAAACTTGGTACTTTGATGCAAAAATAAAAAAATAATAATAAATATTGGGGACTCCCCGTACTTAGAACTGTAACTCAATTTTTTTTTTCATCCAACCCATACGTGTGGGGTATCTATAGATAGGTCTTCAAATTTTATATCGAGTTTTCTAAAATATTTTTTCCTAAACCGAATAGTTTGCGTGACAGACACTTCCAAAGTGGAAAAAATGTGGTCCCCCCCCCCTCTAACATCTAAAATAAGTAAAAAAAAATCTAAAAAAAAACATATGACGTACATTACTATAAAAACTACCAACGAAAATTATTTTGAACGAGATCTAGTAAGTAGATTTTTTTTTAATACCTCGTAAATCGAACCACTTATTACCGCGTAATCTTTCATACAAATAACTTAAATCCTTTAATTTCATAAAGCAATGGTACGGAACCCTTTGTGCGTGATTCCGACACGCACTTGGCTGATTTTTATCTCTTACTTTTTTGTCTTTAGGCACTGAGGTATTTTGGACGAGAAGACACTACGGAGCTTCTCGAACTCGGCTGGCGAGTCGGATAACAGAACCTTCGATCTGGATCAGCTGTCCCAGGTATATATACTGATCTGCAGCTTCAAGGATGGAGCTCCCAACATAAACCGGTGATGGCGCAGCATGGACCTTTGACATGACCTTCATTTTGTCCATGTTCATATTAAGCCCACCTGTTGGGAAACCCCATTGAGTTCATTGAGCATGATACTCAAGTCCTCCAGTGACTCCGCCATAATGACAACATCGTCGGCAAATAGAAGGTGAGTGATATACTTGTCTTTGATATTGATTGATGCCCAGTCCTTTCCAATCTAGGAGCTTGAAGGTATCTTCCAGTACAGCGGTGTTAAATTTCCAAGATATAAGTCTCCCTGCCTCACCCCTCTCTGTAGTGACAGAGAGGGGTGAGGCAGGGAGACTTATATCTTGGAAATTTAACTATTTTTTTTTTTTTTTAAAGGCTATTCCACTGAATAGCCTTTATACTCTGCTCCTGTACTCGGACTGTCATAGTGGCGTTGCTGTATAAGCACTTCAACACTTCTATATATAGCGATGGTCAATCGCTGGAGAGACTGGAGTACAGCCCAAATTTCGACGCAATCAAAGGCCTTCTCTTAGTCCAGAAACGCCAAGCATAGTGGGGTGGATTTCAGAAAAATTGTCCGTTATGTAATGGAATTCCACTATTTTAAAAGGTTAAGTGTTTTTTATTTCATTTATTAATAAGAAGACTATAGGAAAAGACTACTTTTTACATTGAATATACATTATTTTTCAGGTTAATTGAAGCTCAATGTGTATTTAGTCCATGAAGAGTTCCATTACGTCACTAAATAAACTTTATTATAAAATAAAACCAGCCTGTAATATTGATAATACCATATTGCAATTCGAATGTTTATTACAATCAGTCTTACTATAGAGGTATCACATTCCCTTAAACCACTTCTATTAATCTAATTTGGACCAATAAACAACATTACGTCACTTTTTTGTACTTTGTACTTCACATTAACGATTTTGGTGTAGTTCATTACGTGTATAATGACATATTTATTTTAAAAAATCAAACAGGTGCCAAAATATTCCTTTTTGATTAACCTAGAGGCGCATATTTACCTAGATTTATTTGGAATTAATCATTTTAAATAGCACAGCTAAAGTATGACCTGTTATGTTAATGGAATGAGATGTGACGTATAGGAAATATAACGCTTAGTTTACGCCATTAAAACAAATAACTTTAAAATCTCTGAATTTGAAAATACAACATCTTGAGGTAGTACCAAAAATTAAAATAGCTCAATCATTTATAAAATCTACTCAAAAGTTCTTTCTTCTTTTTTCTCTTTTAATTTTTTATCTTCGTCAATTAGCTCGCTTATCTTTTCTGGACCTTTTTTTAATCTTTTCAGGTCTTTCTTCCTACTTGTGCAAGTTAACTGTGCACCTCGCTCTGTGACATCAATCGGACGGTGCCGTTTGTAAAAAATGAGAATCGTATTAAAAAATATTAAAAAAAAATATATATATAAATTTGGCAGCTGTCTATGGACTCAAAATATTGCCATTTGTATAAAATATCCTAATTTGTTGTTTTTCATTCCAACTTGACCAAACACGTAGTGTCACGTATTGCGGATTTTCCGCGCGACCGAATTTTAGAGAAAACAAATATTGTTTTATTTTAATTTTTAACTTTAAATCACCTTCCATTAAGTTTAATTTAATATCTTGGAAGTATAATCTTGAATGAATTTCTATCTGATTTTCATGTTATACTTATTATAAATGTATTTTTTCTTTAGTATAGTAGTAGTAGTCATTATAAATTATTTCAATATATTAAAAAAAAAAAAACATAAGTCTTAAAGCAATGCGTTATTGATAAACAAGCCAGAAGTCATAGGACACGCAATTTTCCTGCAAACAAAATCAGTGAAATCCGCCCAGTTGGCGATTATACTAATTGGTCTTCTGTATAATCCTGCATAAAGCCTTTACAGAACCCGGCTTGTTCGGGAGCCTGCAAGGCATCCTAAGCTCTGCTTAGGACATAGTAAATAAAGAGTTACTAAAGTACGTTAACGATTTTCATTTATATGATGAAACAAAATCAAATTCACAGATCAAAATATAATAAAAAAAATATTTTTATGCCTCACAAAAGACTATTTTTAGACATAAAAGTTATCCTGCAGTATCTTAAGTCCGAAGATATCCCAAAATTCAAACCAAAGGGTCACTCTATCATCTTACAAAGCAAAGTTTCAGGGTGTACCTTACATAGTCGTAACTTGTAAATAGATCGTGCACACAGTAGATTGATCCCCGATACATGAGCTTGTAAACGCTGAAAATGTTATAACCACGTAGCCGAAACATGAAGGCATGAAATACTCAAGAGAATTTTGGGATCTTATGTTATGTATGTGTTCTATACACGATTATGTTTTAATTAAAAATTATCATTACATGGACAGAGACAGTCAGCCTGATCCACAAGTTTACTATAGTTCAGTATACTATAGAGTGGTCTATTGTCGCAGTTTCCTCACTTTTCTGTTAGATATAACTTGCAGAGTAAACAAAACGAAGGGGCAGCAATGTGGCCATGTTTGCCGAAAGACCGGTGGGGGTGGAGTTGATGAGTTCTGAAGAGGAGATCGCGTATGGCATGTAGTTTGGGGCTCTACCAAGACAGAAATGCCGACGACCTGAAAAAGGTCCAGTGACGTGTTTCGTGGAAAAAATTTGATGTCCGACAGATTTAGTGCAGAACAACTGTTAAAAATTCAAAATTATACGTTATTCTGTGCTAATATTGTCGAGCGTTGTAAAAATACGCCCTTAGTATGTATAATAAAATCTGCCGCATCCATTAATTCTCACATGAAGTACCATAAACATTTGCTTGCAACCCCTAACCGGTCAGCTCTTTAAATCTAGATCGGGACTAGAACCCGGAACCTTTACGGGCTGACACAGCGTTCCTGTTGAAATTTTAAGCTACCCCACTTTGTCTGTGGTGTGTTTATTCGGTTGAATAATCGTGATGGTTCCCTTACTTTGATGGCTCCAACTGTTCGGCCGTTTTGAGATACCTGTTCTACGATGCTATGACCTGGATTAGAAGACTTACTTACGACTTGCAAATGTGAAATTTTGAAACAATAGTATTATTAGATAATACATAATAAGCCTATAATGTTTCCACTCTTGGGACCCCGGCCTCCTTTCTGTGAAAAGGATTGGACCATGATGTACCAAGCGGGCCTGGTGGCCGGGCGGTGCGAGTTGGTAGATGTCTTCGAAGTTTTTGGCCCTAGGACATGCCGGTTTCCTCACGATGTATTCCTTCACCGTTTTGAGAGCAGTGGTGATGAAACAATTTATATAAAGTGAAGCGCCTGATAGGGTTCGAACTACGACCTACAATTTGTAAGTCGCAGCCGATACAAACAAACGAACAATAGTATTGTTACGAATGCACCTTATGTCGAGGGCATAAGGTTCAATATCGCGTGACATGCAGTGCGTAACTTTTAAGCCCTTTAACTCTAGATCTAGACATCGTATAGATGCAATATAAAAACGCATTTCTAGATTTAAGGTGGCCTATCGAATGGTACAGGTTTCATCAATTTTGTCAACTAAGTGACGACATCGAAATTTCTAGAAGCCCGTTTCCGGGAATTACCGTAGGTACTTACCGAATGTACTCGAAGTTATGCGCTATTATTATTACGTCTAGACGACTCTGGAATGTTCGATCAGCTGGACTATATATAGCGCCGTGACGCCGGCGCCGAGTCAGTCTACACTTGACTACCGATACGAAAACAGCGACACTTAAGAAGCGATCTTTGAGAATACCTACTGCTACAACTGTAACGAGAACTGTGAGTACTACGTGAAGTAACATCTGTAGTGTTATTGTGTGTTTACGACACGGACTTCGTGGACATAAGGGAAGACTTCGGTGCAACATCAGCAACATTCTACTTGTCATTGCCTACAATCGACTGTATCTTCGTTGCCAATAAACATCGCAACCCTTAACCGGCGTTTTAGTACCCCTAGCCCGTAACAATTGGTGTCAGAAGCGGAATGCCGGTCACGCCAAGGGAAGACGAAAGAGTTCGCACGCGACGACAAGCAGCGATGGATCTGGCGCGTCAAGAGGAAGAATTGCTTAGTGTCCCTACACCCATAGAAGATGCGGCCGTCGTAACACCGACGAATGTGAGTGCGCCTAGTACCACCACTATTCCCGGAACCAGCGGATGCGATTTATCGGCATTAATGGCTCACTTGACGGCGCAAATAAGGCTGAGCATAGCAGAATCCCAGGCAGAAACCCAGGCGCAAATAAGGCTGAGCATAGCAGAATCCCAGGCAGAAACCCAGGTACAAATTAAAAGTGTAGCAGAATCCCAGTCAAAATCGCAGCAACTAGTATTGGAACTAAACGAAAAGTGGGAAAAAACCAAAGAAGAGGTCAACGAGCTTAAAATAAGAACAGTACAACAAGATACGCGCATAGACCAGCAAGATGCTCGTATAGACAATCATGATGCGCGTTTCAAGAAACTAGACAATACCATCATGGAGTTTGGGAAAGAAATAGAATTTTTGCATGAGAAGGTACAAAGAGGAGGTATTAAAGGTGTACCTGTACCCAGCGCTTTGCCGACGTTCCAAGTCCCTCATTTTGACGGAACAACATCATGGGTGGCCTTCCGTCTACAATTCGAAAAGGTTGCAAAAGCCAACAACTGGGACGACAATCAAGCGGCAACCGCTCTTACGCTTGCTTTGCGTGGTGATGCGGTACAAATCCTCGAAAACATTTCCGGCGATTGCAATACCCTAGCCTGTCTGTTAGAAGCGTTGGAGACTAGATATGGAGAGAAACACCTCGAACATGTCTACAGGGCCCAACTCCGCGACCGCACACAGAAGAGTAGTGAGGGTTTGCAACAGTGGGCAACGGAAATAGAACGTTTGGTTCGCAAGGCGTATGCATCAACACCGGGACTGATTGACGTTACTACTCTGCGATTCTTTACTGATGGAATTCGAGATGCAGAAGTCAGAGCTGCAGTACGTCTGGGTCACCATCAGACCTTGAAGGCAGCCTTGACACATGCTCTGGAGGTGGAAGCTGAACGCCAAGATGGCCGACAACATCATCGTATCCGTGAGGTAACCGCACCAATAAAAACCCGACAAGGACCAACCTGCTATGAGTGCGGCGAAAAGGGGCATATTCGGATTAATTGTCCCAGGAAGTCTAAGGGAAGAAGTACTTCTGGGACACAGGTGGAAGCAGAGGATTTAAACTAGGAACAGCCAGGGCTGTGGGGCGAGTACTGGCTGGTCGACGTGAAGCCCCCATTATAACAGTATCACAAGTGGGTGACGGAAACAGTCTTATTATAGAAGGAGAATTGAATGGTAAGTCATGCAGTTTCACATTGGATACTGGTGCATCAAGAACTATTGCACGACCGGAGCTATTTCCTCGGACCATAGCATGGAAAAAAGGGTCTTCACAATGCCGATTACAAACCGCCACCGGCCAACCAGTGCTCGTCCTTGGTGAAACGAATGTGACCTTGAAAATGGGTGATAAGACATTCACGCACCCTATTTTAGTAGCGAATATTACAGATGATTGTATAATAGGACTGGACTTTTTGAAGAAACAGCAGTGCGTCCTGAATGTGGCAAAAGGAGTATTGAGTTTTCCAGAACAAGAAGTATTTCTTCAAGGTGGAAAACAAGGATCTGTGTACTGTTTAAGGAGAACGGTATTACCACCAAGATCAGAAACCTTAGTTGATATTAGACTATCACCAATAGGATGCCGCAAACGTTGCATTATAATAGAAGATTCTGGAGATCACCCAGACTGGATAACGGCGAGGACACTGATGATGATTTCCGATAAACCAAAAATACGCATAATCAACGTTAGTAACAAAGAAATAACTCTCGAAAAGAATCGTGTGGTGGGTGTGTGCGATAATGTAACATCTTTGAGAAAAACAGAGGTGCACGAAAAGGAACCTGATAAGAAGTGGCAGGAACATGTATCGACACTACTCGAAAATTGTAAGGGCAATTTAAACAAGTTCGAAAGTCACAAAGTTAAGGAACTGTTGCATAACTTCCATGACATCTTCTCGAAGACCGATGGTGACGTGGGAAGAACCGGGCTAGTCAAACACCATATAGATACGGGGGATACACAGCCGATAAGACAGAGACCACGTCGTATACCCTTTGCAAGAGAACAGGAAGTCACGGAAATGTTAAGAGATATGGAAAAAAACCGAATTATCGAAGCATCTACCAGCCCTTGGTCATCTCCAGTTGTCCTAGTCAAGAAAAAGGATGGCAGTACAAGGTTTTGCGTTGACTACAGGATGTTGAATGATGCCACGAAAAAGGACAGTTATCCTCTGCCACGTATAGATGACACTTTGGACTTGCTAAGTGGCATGAAATGGTTCTCCACAGTTGACCTCAAAAGTGGATACTGGCAGGTGGAAATCTGTCAGCAGGATAAAGAAAAGACCGCTTTCTCCACTGGTCCTGGGAACGGTCTCTGGCAATTCAATGTCATGCCTTTTGGACTGTGCAATGCTCCAGCCACATTCGAGCGCTTAATGGAGCGCATTTTGGTGGGGTTGCTTGGTGATGCATGCCTGGTCTATTTGGATGACATCATCATTATGGGACGAAGCTTCGAAGAGCACCTACGCAATTTGGAGAAAGTGTTCCAAAAACTGCGTGAAGCGAATTTAAAACTCAGTCCTAGTAAGTGTACACTATTCCAGAAAGAGGTTGGATACTTAGGACACATTATTTCGGCGCAAGGAATTCGAACAGACCCTGAAAAAATAAAAGCCGTGTCGAAGTGGCCTACCCCTCGTAACAAAACTGAGGTACGCTCTTTCTTGGGTCTGTGTGCATATTACCGTCGGTTTGTGAAGAACTTCTCCGAGTTAGCGAAACCGTTGCATCGTTTAACAGAGGAAAAGTGTCAATTTGAATGGAACTCTGACTGCGAACAGGCATTTGCGGTACTGAAAACTCACTTGTGTGAGGCTCCTGTATTAGGTTACCCTAGTAGGGAAGGCCGATTTTTGATAGACACAGATGCCAGCAATGTTGGTATTGGAGGAGTTCTCTCTCAAACACAAGGAGATAGGCATGTCGTTATCGCATATTTCAGCAAATGCCTTTCCAAGCCAGAAATAAATTACTGTGTTACCCGCCGAGAACTTCTAGCCGTTGTTAAGACCTTACAACACTTCAAGAAATATTTGATTGGGAGACAGTTTACACTTCGCACCGATCACGCTGCCTTACAGTGGTTGCTTCAGTTCAAAGACCCAGAAGGACAAGTAGCAAGGTGGATAGAGCAGCTGCAAGAATTTAACTTTGTCACAGAACATCGAAAAGGCAAGTCACACAATAATGCTGATGCTTTATCTAGACGGCCTTGCGAAGAATCTTGCCGACATTGTGCCAAACAGGAAAAGAAAGAGAACGTAAGGATTATCCAGGTGAACGATTTGGATGAAGACTGGGATAATCGATCATTGGAAGACGCACAAAAGGAAGATAGTGACTTGAAGACAGTAATCGAATGGAAGAAAAGTGGCCAGCGGCCCCCTTGGAGTGAAATATCAGCGCTTAGCCCAACAGCAAAAAGTTACTGGGCTCAATGGGACAGCCTGATAATTGATAATGGAGTTCTGAAGAGGAAATGGGAATCACCTAGTGGACAGGAGGTCGCCTTACAGATAGTTGTCCCCTGTGAGAAGGTCGCGTCGGTGCTAAGACAGGTGCACGACGGAGTATCCGGAGGACATCTAGGAGTAAAGAAAACTCTGGAGAAGGTGAGAAAAAGGTTCTATTGGGTGCATTGCCGCGAAGACGTAGAGGACTGGTGTAGGAAATGTGTAGCCTGCTCCTCAGTAAAGGGACCGCAAACGAGGGCCAGAGGTCGGCTGAAAGTGTATAATGTTGGTGCACCATGGGAAAGAGTTGCTGTCGATATAGCTGGGCCGTTCCCTATTACTGAAGAAGGGAATAGGTATATCATCGTCATGCAAGACTATTTCAGCAAATGGCCAGAAGCTTTTGCAGTACCCAACCAAGAAGCTCATACCGTCGCCAAAAAGCTAGTTCACGAGGTGTTCTGTCGATTTGGCGTCCCCTTGGAGTTGCACTCTGACCAGGGTAGAAACTTCGAGTCTTCACTTTTTCAAGAGGTTTGCCAACTACTCGGGATACATAAGACTCGTACAACACCATATCACCCTCAGTCAGATGGAATGGTCGAAAGATTCAACCAGACGCTAGAGAATCATTTGGCCAAAGTAGTGGAAGAACATCAGAGGGATTGGGACCAATACATTCCACTCTTCTTAATGTCATACCGCTCTGCAACACATGATAGTACAAATTGTACACCGGCGAAAGTCAACTTCGGCCGAGAAATTAGATTACCCATAGATGCACTAACCGGAACACCCCCCGATACCCCTATCCTAGCCGTCGACTATGTGGCCGACCTACGACGTAAACTAGATGGAATACATGAGCTAGTGAGAGAGAATGGTCTGAAAACCAGCGAGAGAATGAAGATCCGATACGACCGCAAAGCTAACGTGCCTGGGTTTGAAGAGGGAACTTTGGTATGGTTACATAATCCCATTAGGAGAAAAGGAAAGAGTCCGAAGTTCCAACCCAAATGGGAGGGTCCGTACACGATAGTAACCAGGATAAACGATGTCACCTACCGCATAAAGAAAGGGTCTAGAGGGAAGCTGAAGATCGTACACGTAGACCGCCTAGCTCGCTATTACGGATCAAATCATGCTCGGGACGAGCACGACTAAGAAGGGGGCAATGTTACGAATGCACCTTATGTCGAGGGCATAAGGTTCAATATCGCGTGACATGCAGTGCGTAACTTTTAAGCCCTTTAACTCTAGATCTAGACATCGTATAGATGCAATATAAAAACGCATTTCTAGATTTAAGGTGGCCTATCGAATGGTACAGGTTTCATCAATTTTGTCAACTAAGTGACGACATCGAAATTTCTAGAAGCCCGTTTCCGGGAATTACCGTAGGTACTTACCGAATGTACTCGAAGTTATGCGCTATTATTATTACGTCTAGACGACTCTGGAATGTTCGATCAGCTGGACTATATATAGCGCCGTGACGCCGGCGCCGAGTCAGTCTACACTTGACTACCGATACGAAAACAGCGACACTTAAGAAGCGATCTTTGAGAATACCTACTGCTACAACTGTAACGAGAACTGTGAGTACTACGTGAAGTAACATCTGTAGTGTTATTGTGTGTTTACGACACGGACTTCGTGGACATAAGGGAAGACTTCGGTGCAACATCAGCAACATTCTACTTGTCATTGCCTACAATCGACTGTATCTTCGTTGCCAATAAACATCGCAACCCTTAACCGGCGTTTTAGTACCCCTAGCCCGTAACAGTATTATTAAATGCCTGTGATTTAGAAATATTTGTATTATTAAATGTCTGTGATTTAGAAATATTTGTATTATTAAATGTCTGTGATCTAGAAACATTTGTAATGTTAAATGCCACTAATTTAGAAACATTTGTGTTATTAAATATCAGCGATATAGAAATATTAGTGTTATTGAATGTTTGCGATCTAGAACATTAGTATTATTAAACGTCTGTAAAATATTCGTATTTTAGCCATTTCTGTTCCATTGCAGAGCAAATACTTTCCTATTCCTTTTTACCTATTATCACAGATTCTATCTTTGACGAGTGCCGAGTATGTACTGTTGTGTAAAGCTTTAAAAAATATATTGACGTTATGTGAATCGGTTATTTTATTCCATATTTGAACATGTTTCGAAGGCTACGATTATGTACTTAACGTAATAATGACAAGTACATACAACTTCTTCACTGCTTCTTCTTTTACGTGTCACTGGTAAGACTGTATTGTGCAACTTGTTTTCTCAAATTTTGCGACTTCCAAAGCGTTGTCGTTGGTGGGGCAGAAGTCAATTTGTCTACATGTTTTGAGAATTCCCAGTACTTAATATATGTCGTATTATGTCTTTTTCTATTTACATATTCAATTATATTTTTTAATATTTCATATAATATAAATATACCATATAATATTATATTATACTAAACGCAAGATCACGCAAAAGTGTGATTCACGTGTATACAATATGTTAAGAAAACCCTGTCTGACCCGTGAAGTTGTTGTTAGGTATCGATAAATGATTCTACTAATGGATACAAAACCGGGCTAAACTTAAAAAAAAAATCCCCCTAAAAAAATAAATATTATTTCGCAAAAAGAGGTAACTTAATAAATGTGCGTTAAGCAACCTTCCGCGGGCGACGGGCGGCAAGGCACGCGGCACGTGGTCGCATCGCTATTCACTCATAATAATAACGGTATTGTCACTTTTTTAAAAATTACCAAATTTCGGGGAAGTTGGAATTAATTCGCGGGAAAAAAAGTTTATTTCAAAATTCATTTGTATTGGTACTATGATGATTACGTAAAATTTTATATTATATTTGGTCATGTATTTACCTAACCTTTATTATCCTTATGGGTCAGACAGGGTTTTCTTAACATATTGTATATTGTAATGATCTAGTCGTCACGTACGTTGAATGCTGCTTGGCTGGACAGCGTTCGGGAAGCTACGCTACATCTTCTCAATATTTAAGGTATTATAGTGTCTTAAGACTAAAGTTTTTAACCAGTGTGTGTTGCCAGTGATGACATACGTGACTGAAAAAATTTTACGCGACAAACTCTCGAGCAGAAGAATTCATATTTATATATGTAAAATATGAATTTTGTACAGCTGACATCCCATTTGGCAGGAGGACTTCGACCAGAACGTCATGATTCTGAACCCATTGCGTTAACATTATTACTTAATTAAAAATTGTTTCAAGTATGAGGAACAGGGTGTAAAGATCATTCATCCTTAATTTATTATCATTAGTATTCTGTAGTCTATGGTAAGGCCATAGACTACAGAATACTATAATAATCATCATCATCATCATCAGCCTCTACTCGTCCACTGCTGGACATAGACGTCCTTCATGGCACGCCAACAAGCTCGATCCTGAGCAGTTTTCCGCCAGCCACTACCGGCCACCTTTTTGGTGTCGTCGCTCCATCTCGCCCAAGGGCGTCCTAAGCTACGTTTGCCGAGACGCGCATAATACTTCCTTACAAATAAAAAAGGCGTGTGGCACTCGGAGACTGCCGCGGTAAAGCTATTGCATAGCCTTTCTTATCAACTATAACTTGCAAATATAATTATTTATTTATTTTATTTATACAGTAATTTTTCCTTTGTTTTTTTTTTTCTTTGATATCAATTCAAGTTTTCTTTCTGTTTTGTAATTTATTTATTTTTTACCAGCAACGTCATCAAAAGAGTGCGAAAAATGGTGACGATTAAGCGACTAAACTATATTCAATGTTTTCTGTTCGACTTTGATAAAGAGATAGAAAGAAGCTAAGCAATAGCTTAAAAATGACGTCATGTTCGTTATCACACCCATGTCAGAATGTCATGAAATATGATGTCGGCCATCTTGGATTTCAAAAATGAAATCATTTTCGTGATCAGCACCCTGAGTTTTGGCGGGAAAGTCAAGCTGAGTGTCACGCTCGTTTTTCATTGGACTTTTAAAATTATTTATAGTGTTGTTTACTAAATAAAAGTGCGTGATTTATGTAGTAAAAAGTGCATTTAGTAAATAGTTCATAAAGAACAGTGAAATATCGCTGCATAGTGGCCACATCATGACTTTGTCCCAAACCTCACTCGTAAGACGGGTCACGCGGCCGTCTTTTTCGACATGAATAATTCATAATTACGTGGCATTGGCTAAATGCACAAACCGTGCGAAGCCAAAAAATAAAGAAATAAAGAAAAAACCCATGAAATCTATTATATTATCACTCGAGTCAGTAAGCATGTAAAATGAGAAAACTAACATAGAACGATCCGTGTGAGAACTAAACGATCACTATTACACAACAACACTGATACCTTTGAGAAAGCGGACTTCCTCTACAATAGGGCAATTCCTCCGTAAGGTCTGTCTATGCTATTACTTATAATCTCTGTCATTGTGTGCTGTTTCGGTGCAATCGCAAGACCGGCCGGGCACTGAGGGGCAGGCAAGACAGCTATAGTATCCTTATGACTCCACCAACTGGTATTTCGTTGACTCGGAAACGGCGCACAGGGAGCACCACGAAATATACTCAAAGACTCCGAGGTTCTTTTTCAATATACCCCACTGTTTTGTCGTGGTGGCCTAGTGGTTAAAACACCAGCCTCTCAAGTATGAGTGCGCGGGTTCGATTCCAGGTCAGGCAAGTACCAATGTAACTTTTCTAAAGTTATATGTACTTTCTAAGTATATCTTGGACACCAATGACTGAAGGCGAAGGAAAACATCTTGAGGAAACCTGGGCTTTATAAGTCTGAAATCGCCAACCCGCATTGAGCAAGCGTGGTGATTACGCTCAATCCTTCTCTGTATGAGAGGAGATCTGTGCCCAGCAGTGGGACGATAAAAAGGTTATTGATGATGAACGGCGTCGGTGTCGAATTATTTGTTATCAATTTAATATTTTCGAGCTGATCTTTAGTAACATAATCACTTCTGATTGCGTTAACATCTGACCGTAGAATTAATAAATCCTTCATCAACTTCTTTACGTACGTTCTACGTAGTCAAAGCAAACTGGTGGCAATTTGTGAAGGTCATATGCCACAAAAACTGGGATTGTTCGGGATCCGTGATTTTAAACACCGTAATCGTATATTTTAGGTCTTTCTGCTTTTTGTTTTTACGCCTCGATACATGTTTTTGTCTTGTCTTCGTAGAAACAAACAATAACTTTTTTGCCTCATCAATGTCTTCCTCAGAAAAAGCCGACGAGCATATTTTTATTAAACTTTCGTTGTTTCGTTTCGGAGATAACAATATTACAACTCGTACACTTAAATGTACTCGTATTAACATTGTTCACCGACATCTTTCTGTAATATTTTATTTAATAAAAACTTCAACTTCAACTCTTGATCTGGTCCCTGTGGATAGATACCACAATTTTGCCAATAACACGTGTAACAAATTATAGAAATTCTTTAAAAAAATATTTCACAATAATGGCGGATATCGCCAATAACAGTTGAAAAAACGGCCGCGTGAGCACTTATTACTCTATAAAATCACGCGCTTTTATTTAGTAAACAACACTATAAATAATTTAAAAGTCCAATGAAAAATTAGCGTGACATTCATCTTAGCTTTTCCGTTAAAAAAAAAACTATTTTATAAAAACACTACTAAATTAATTTGAATAAAAGTACTTAATAATTAATTATATGAAAAGTTTTTAAGGTAGCCATGACAACGTCGATGACGTCTATGACATATCTCTATAGAAGACCCATTTCAGAGAGAAAATTAATCGCAAGTTTAGCACATCGCGACTATCAGTAACATGGCAAGTGTGTAGAACTGAGTTCGCGCCCTGCAATATGCATGCTCTTTTTGAAAATCTATAAATTGTTTTCAAAAGATGTAGTCGCACGCACACAAACATACCGTGCCGAAGACTGCCGAACTGAAACGACGTTAGACGATGTACGGCCTTCAAGCCACACCTCCGTGTCCGTCGGAGTGGGGAGCGTGAGGTTTTTTCGTTACGGAATTTCTGGATTCGGTCCCCGCGCTCAAGGCCCGCGATAGAAGCTATGCAATAGCTTAATAAATCGAAAAGCGAGTTTGTTTGTTTGTTTGTTCCGCTTTCACGCCGTAACTATTGGACTGATTGTTTTGAAATTTTACAGACGTAAAATTAGAAGTCCGGATTAAATAATAGGTTATTTTTTTTCCCGGAAAAAAATGATATTCCCGAGGAAAAACTAAATGATACGATAATTAATATCCCGAAAATGAGGAATCTAAAAAGCGCGATATAACCGAATTCCACGCCAGCGAAGCCGCGGGTGGAAAGCTAGTTCTCTATAGAAAAGGAAAGATTATTCGACCAGACGGGTGTTATGTTTGGCGGGCACTTGCCCAACGGTTGACGTTCGGAAGTTGTTTATATGCCAGTTGCTCGGTAAATACTGCTTGTAAGATACAGGATCTATGTGACGGATGTATGTACGAGTATGATGCGTTCTTCGCATGCGGCTATTATTGATACCGCTACATATCAATTTTGTCCTGATAGGTATTGCTAAAGCTGAATTTTATTATAATCATCATCATTATCATTTTTTTTATCGTCCCACTGCTGGGCACAGGTCTTCTCTCATACAAAGAAGGATTGAGCGTAATCACCACGCTTGCTGAATGCGGGTTGGCGATTTCAGACTTAAAGTCCAGGTTTCCTCAAGATTTTTTCCTTCACCTTCAGTCATTGGTGTCCAAGATATGCTTAGACAGTACATAAATAAAATAAATAAAATAAAATAAAAAATAAAAAAAGACGTGTGGCACTCGGGGACTGCCGCGGTAAAGCTATTGCATAGCATTTTGTATCAATTTATGCAATTATAATTATTTATTTATTTTATTTATGCAGTATTTCTTTTTCTTTGATATTAATTCAAGTTACACTTTTTGAGCGTGGTGACCGATAAGAAAACAAATTTTTCTTTTATTAAATAAATAAAAAGTTAATATTATTTAAAATATTTTTATTATTTTACAATACATGTGGGTTTTATTACCTTACAGTAGCTGTTGGTTATTCAGGAATATTTATCATTGAAACTATAGGTTTATGATAACTGAAATAAGAAACATAAGTTTGCGACTTAATATCCTCTAAATACCTAGAAAAAATACCGCGTCAATGGTGGTCCCATATTTTGTTGTGGACTCTTGTGGATCATTATTCATTTTCAAATTCAATGTTTTTGATAGAAAAGTTGTCAACCGCTCTGATTTTTTATCAGCGAAGTTAATGTTGAAATCGCCAGCCAAGATAAGTGGAAATTTATTACCATTTGTACCAAGTATTTTCGAGCCTTCTTCAGTGTACTCCAGTAAAGTGCGATGAATAAAATGCTCTACCTCGTCCAATTTTGGATTCGGAGAAATGTAAATTGCTACCATAACTATTTGTAGGCCATTTCTAAGTTTGCATAAGCACGCACAAATATCTCCAACAACTGAGCGCCTAACATTAACATCGCTAACGTGTACAATATTTATTTCAATATTCGGAGTCATAATATTAGTAATATCATTTTTATTTTGGTAAATAGCTACCCCACCTTTTGAAACAGTATCTCGTTTGAACTGAACAATGCAATTAAAATTAGGTATTTCAATTGGATTATCATGCATCATGCAAGTTTCGGTAAGAAGTAACACATTTGTTTGTCTCGTAACTGAATCTTGTAAATCGTATTTATGACTATTTAGACTTTGGCAGTTGAAAGTCATTACTGAAATGCCATTTCTATTACTAATGAAATCTAATACACTTTGAGCATTCGTCTGAACACTATTTAAAGACAGTCTTTTGAATTCTTGCAATAATTGAAAAAACGGCCGCGTGAGCACTTTTTACTCTATAAAATCACGCGCTTTTATTTAGTAAACAACACTATAAATAATTTAAAAGTCCAATGAAAAATTAGCGTGACATTCATCTTAGCTTTTCCGTTAAAAAAAAGCTATTTTATAAAAACACTACTAAATTAATTTGAATAAAAGTACTTAATAATTAATTATATGAAAAGTTTTTAAGGTAGCCATGACAACGTCGATGACGTCTATGACATATCTCTATAGAAGACCTATTTCAGAGAGAAAATTAATCGTAAGTTTAGCACATCGCGACTATCAGTAACATGGCAAGTGTGTAGAACTGAGTTCGAGCCCTGCAATATGCATGCTCTTTTTGAAAATCTATAAATTGTTTTCAAAAGATGTAGTCGCACGCACACAAACATACCGTGCCGAAGACTGCCGAACTGAAACGACGTTAGACGATGAGGAGCGTGAGGTTTTTTCGTTACGGAATTTCTGGATTCGGTCCCCGCGCTCAAGGCCCGCGATAGAAGCTATGCAATAGCTTAAAAAGCCTTTTATTTCTTGCTTTCCATAGTACAATAAATATCAATAATAGTGTGCATGCAAAAATTAAAAGAAATTTAAAATTAATATGATTATGATAAAAAAAGAATTATAAATAAGATTTGAATTAATTATTGCTGTATTTGATGTTATTATATGTGATTTAATAATTCAGCAAGAACCCTCTCCATGAAAGGTAAAGGCCTCCTCCAGAGAAGACCAGTACTCTCTGTTCTCAGCCGCTCGTGACCAATGTGTACCTGCTACTTTTACGATATCATCTACCCAGCGTGCATTCGGTCTTCCTCTTCTTCTGTGTCCTAGTGGGCCTGTCCATTGTGTTGTCTCTCTTGTCCATCAATTATCGCTTAGCCTCGCTACGTGTCCAGCCCATCGCCATTTGAGCTTTTGTGCGTGGTTGAGAGCATCAATGGCTTGAGTTTTCTGTCTTATGCGAGTGTGGCGGATCTTTTGGATTTTCCTTATTTTCAGAATGCTCCTCTCCATACTCCTTTGACTGGATATAATTTTGTTTATTACTTTTCTGGTAAATTTCCAAGTTTGACAGGCGTATGTTAGTGAGGGGACTAGGCAGGTATTCATGACTTTCATTTTCATTCGTAGGGTCATTTTACTTTTGAGTATTTCTTTGAAGCTCCAAAACTTTTTCCATGTGATGTTGATTCTTCTCTCTACTTCGAGTTCGTTATTTTCTTGATTAAATGAAAGTTGCTTTCCCAGGTAAATGTAAGCGTTTACATATGTTAGAGGAGAATTTTCCAGATATATTGGATTCTCAGTATGGTTCGTCATAACATTAGTTTTGGTTTGGTTGATTTCCAAGCCCACTTTACGGCTTTCTTCGTTTAGAGCGTTTAACATTCCCTGCAGTTCATTTGTATTTTCTGAGAGCAGGACTATGTCGTCAGTAAATCTCAAATGACTCAAGTAACGTCCTTTTATATTTAAGCCAACTTTTTCCCAGTTTAGCTTGCCAATGATGGCCTGTAGCACCGCTATGAAGATAGTTGGCGAGAGTGGGTCTCCCTGCCGTACACCTTTGCTTATTTGTATGGGTGGTCCTGTAATCTCTAGCTTTACTCTACTAGTACTGTTATCATAGACATTTTTTATGGCTTTTATGTAGTCTAGTGGTACTTCTTGTGATAGTAGAGTTTCCCATATTGATGAGTGGAACAGAGAGTCAAACGCTTTTTTGTAGTCGATGAAGGCAATGTAGAGTGGTCTCTTTAACTCTTGGTATTTTTCTAGCAGCATTTCTAGCGTGTGTATGTGATCCACTGTTGAAAAACCTCTTCTAAAGCCGGCCTGTTCAATAGGTTGATATTTTTCTGTGCTTTCTTTTATTTTTTTGTCGATTAAAGAGGAGAACAGTTTATATAGTGAAGGTAGTAGGCTTATAGGTCTATAATTGCTGATGTTATTAGGGTCTCCTTTTTTGTAAAGCAATATAATATTTGATTCTGACCATTGACGAGGTGTATATGAGCTGTTCAGTATCTGATTAAATAGTAGAGTTAGTGGTTTCGCTAGATACTCACATCCAGTTTTTATGGCTTCATTGGTGATTCCGTCGGGGCCTGGACTTTTCTCCGTTTTTAATGTTTTAATCCCTTTAATCACTTCAGAGTCGTCTATGCTTGTTCTCGTCTTTCCTCTATTTGTGTCAGGTAATTCATATACTACAGAATTCTATAAGAAACTATATATATCACTGTATAGTTTCTTATAGAATTCTGTAGCTATTTTGAGTATTTCTGTTCTATTTTGGGTATTTTTTGTGTTATCTTTCAACTCTTCTATCCATAGTTTATGTGTTTTCAGTTCCTTGTATGCCTTATTGACACTATTTGTAGTATCAAGATGTTTTTCTAAGGTTCTTTTACGATGCGCTTTGTAGTCTAAGTAGATATATTTACTAATGAGTTTGTAGAGTGCTTTTAGTTCGTTTTTCATGGCTCTTGATTTTGGTTTTGTCTTTTGTAATTCTTGTCTTCTGTAGATTAACGACTTTGTGCGTGTTGATAGTATCTGGTTTTTCCCTAGATTTGTGCTGGATGAAACCTCGTAGGCTTTTTTTAGGCTGGTATCTATTGCGTTTATAATATTATCGTAATGATTTTGAACGGTGCCCTTGTCTCTCCAGTTCATAAGCAGGTTTTTTATGCTACTATTCAGCGCTTGTTTGTAGGCTTGCATTTCTTCTTCGTTTTTTAACTGAGATCTGGAGCATTGGCCGAACATACATCGACTTTTTGCTTTGCGAAGAATGTTTAATGTTGCTCTCACAGGTCTGTGATCGGAGGGGTAAGTGATGTTTAAAATCTGTATGTTGCTTATGTTTCTATGTAAAGTTGTCAGGATGTAGTCTATTTCGTTCTTTATTTTGCCATTAGGGGATCTCCAAGTCCACTTTTGCTTGCTGTTTTTTTTTGAAAAAAGTGTTCATGATAGCCAGACTGTTCTCGTGTGCAAAATCAATGAGTCTATCTCCTCTACAGTTTCCATCTCCATAGCCATGGTTACCAGTAGCGGCTTCATTAGAATTTGTTTGTCCTATTTTGGCGTTAAAATCTCCCATGACTATAATATTGTTATCTGAGAGTTGTATAGCTTTATTGACAGTACTATAGAAAAATTCCAACTCCTCGTCACTCGACGCCTCCGTTGGAGCGTACACTTGAATAATGCTTAATTCGAAACTATTGATATTCATCCTTAACAGCGCTACTCTTTCTGATAGACCTGTGAAGCTTATGATGTAACGTTTTAGATACTTCTTGACAATAAATCCCACTCCATACATTCCAGGCGTTTCTCCTATGTAGTAGAAAATAAACTCATCGTATTCTTCGATGATATTACCAGGTTTTCTAATTTCTGAGAGGCCAATAACATCAAAGTTTATATTTTTCAAACACTCTGTTAATTCCAATAATCGTGAGTATGACGACAAAGTTCTAACATTATATGTTATTATGTATAGGGTATTCTGATGACTGATTTTTGTATGACTGTTTGTTTTTATTTTCTCTGGAGGGTTTTGGTCGTGATCTTCCACGGTGACCGGCCGGCTTGGAAGATATTTTTTATTCGTTAATTGTATTCCTGTTGTGTTTTCCATTTGAGAGGGGAGCGATAGTTGCTATTGTTTATAGGTTTTATCTAATTGTTCACTTGGTGGGTTTCCAGGGTTTTTATTGGTTAAAAAACTACGTATTCCTGGTTTAGGAACTTCTTCTGATATACTTGACGATCTCTGTATTCCTTTTTTTGTTTGAGTTTTGTTCTTTTTGTTTACTGGTGTACTTTGTATTGTTCCTGTAGGATCGTTTTCACCCGGTGAAGTTGGTAGAGTTCTTTTCTTATTGCCTGATGCATCTGCGTTATTGCGGCGTATTATTAATTTGTCGTACCTGATGGTGGCATAGTTTCCTTTCTCTCTTTCTATTTTCATTTGTTCTAGTAATTCCTTTCTTTTTTCTAAAATGTGTTGTGGAAAGTCTTCGTTTATATAGTAATCAGAATTTTTTAATAGTTTTCTCTGTTTATAAATTCTTATTTTTGTGCCCAGTGTAGTAAATGTTACAGTAATCGGTCGAGGTTTTTCTCCTTTCTTCCCTATTCTCCTAATTTCTTGTATATCACTGTTCTTCAGCTCTATAGAGAAGCAGCGTTTTATGAAATTTATGATGTTTTCTTCTGAGTTTTCATAAGATGTTTCAGTCTACGCTAAGCCGAATATAACAATGTTCCTCTGTCTTGAATGTTTCTCTAGGAAGTATAATCTCTTCTCCTGGTTTTCCAGCTTTTCTTCTAGGCTTTTGTGTTTTTCTTCCATTATTTTGAATTTTTCTTCTAGTGCGTGATTTATGGTATGCGTAACTTGTTGCGTAACGTTATCCGCTGATTCCAGAATAGTCAATTTTTGTTCGTTAAGTTCGCTTTGTATTTTACGAAGCATATTCATTACTTCTTCCATTGTTTGCATAGTATTTGTTTAAGACTAGTAAGAAAATAATTGTTTTGTTATGGGTATGTGCTGCCTTCTATTGGTTTGGATAGATACTAGTTAGTTGAACGCTGGTTTGGTGTACCTCAGGCTAAGATAGTTTCCAGTAAATCCTCTAGATGGCGTTATTATCTTGATCGATATTGCTTTGTCATTCCGATGTTATTGCAAACTCGTTATTTTATTGGTTTGGATTAATTTTACCACCGTATTGTTGAGTAAAATTACTGTTGAATTACTCACTGTTGTTCGTAGGTTATGGAGATCAACTTTTTTGCACATAGAAGTCACTGGAAGAATAGTAATACCGTAATTTCACTTCACTGTTTTGTATTTGTTTAGATAGTTATTCACTGATTTTGGTGCTTTGTCCACAATATATGTTTAAAGTCCTTTGTTTATGTTTTCACTGCACTCAATTTTATGCCGTATTTCACTCGTTTTTATATTCTGATCCACAATTAGCACGGAGGCGATACGTATCGTAGCTCGGTGGCCTACCCTCGTCAGACAGTACATATAAGTTTAGAAATGTTACATTGGTACTGGCCTAACCTGGAATCGAACCCGCGCACTCATACTTGAGAGGCTGGTGTTTTAACCACTATGCCACTACGCCTTTTATTATGATAACTAGCTGACCCGGCGAACTTCGTACCGCCTTAGCGTAGCTTTGATGCACTACTTTATTTTGTATAGTTGACCTATCTTAGGTATGAGTACCTATTCAATTTAAACTGGAATCTATAATATCCTCCATATATAAATTAATCCCTATTTCCCTGGTCTCGCCATATCTGAAAAGGACCTAATTTTATTAAATACAAAACAAAATATATATTTTCATAATAGTGTTTATTCCATAGGATTCAATAATTCCACTTATATTTTTACAAATCGCTATTGAACAACTTGGCATTTTGAAGTAAATACTGAGCTTAACACCACGCGCGCTCTAGAAAACAACTAATAGCCTCTATACCCTTCACTGTTTCTCTCTATTCTAATGCTGCTGTTTCTTTAATCTAATGCTTTTTGGTACACTATATTTTTAGTTTTATGTTCTGGCGCGTAAATAAATAATGCTGATGGTTTTCCGACACGGGAACAGGCGACATATAATTGGCCATGTGAAAAACATGGATTTTCTAGATTGATGCCACATACACTTAGCGACTGCCCTTGTGATTTATTTATTGACATTGCAAATGCAAGCCGCACTGGAAACTGTAAACGCTTAAAGCTGAATGGCATATCGTTCGGTATCATAGGGATGCGTGGGATTAAAACATCTTCGCCTTTGTACTTCCCTTTCAAAATTGTGGCTTTGATGACGTTGTTCAATAATTTCTTCACCGCAAGCCGGGTGCCATTACACAGACGTGGCTGGTTTATGTTCCGTAACATAATAATTACTGATCCGATTTTTAATTGCAGATTATGAGGTGGTAACCCGGGCAATTCCAGCGAATTTAAAAATTCTGTTGGATAATTCACAACTTCATCTTCATTAGTAACGGAATCAACTGATTTGTAATTCTTCAATTCGCCAGCTATTTTCTCTTGAATCTGAAAATTCATTTCGTTCACATCAACATCTTTTGCGGCCAATATAACACGTTCGCTTAACCAAACGTGATTTACGTAATTTTGTGCAATGTTTGGGAAGACCTTCTCCATGAGTTCGGTCTTTGATTCACAAAAGTTACAAAAATTGTTAGGGAATGTAATGTATCCAGATGATCTATCAACAGCAATATTACCATTACCAATATCGAGTAGTTGTTTGGAAAACACTTCTCCTGACTGGTCTTCCTGCAATTCGACTCTCATGTTTATACTCAATTTAAGTGTTTTAATGTATTTCCATAAAATGGACGACTTCAAACATGCATTCAGTTCATCAGCTGGCGTTGAGCGTGGAACAACTGGCAATATTTGTCGAAAATCACCTGTCAATAGTATCATGGCACCACCAAACCGGTTTTTGTTATTTCGTAAAACTTGCATCGAGCGATCTAATGCCTCCAAAGATTTTTTGTGTGCCATAGTACATTCATCCCATATGATCAATCTGGTTTGCTGCAGCACTTTGGCCATCGCAGAATTCCTCGAAAGGTTGCAAGTTGGAGTATCATTAATTTGAAGGTTCAACGGCAGCTTGAGAGCTGAATGAGCTGTTCGACCGCCTTCCAACAACGTAGCTGCAATACCTAAGGAAGCTAGGGCTAGTGCAATTCCATTTTGCGATCGAATCGTTGCCAAAATCAATGATAACAAAAAAGTTTTCCCAGTTCCACCGGGAGCATCTAAAAAATAAAATCCGCCAGTTCCATCGTTCACTACTTTCATGAGCGTATCGTAGGCATATTTTTGTTGTTGATTTAAAAGGGGAACTGTCCTATCAACCATTTCTCGTAATGTTTCGGAATCGTATTGGGCTTCGCGTCTCAATTCTTGATCAAATGAGTCGTGCATTGGGCGATTGGGTGCTATCATTCCTATTTGTGCTAATACTTTGTTGGTAAGCATCAAGCACATGTCCTCAATTAAAATTAATGCTTCATTGTAAATTTCTTCGTTCATTTGCAAATCTGCATTCGATGTTCTAAGACGCATCTGATGCAATATATCTTCCGCCATATGATCTTTGTATTTATGCCATAAATCAGTCTGTGTTGATGGGAAGCATGTAGACAAAATTATAGAAAATAATGTTCGTATTTGTTTAGCATTTGACGAAATCACAGCATCTTCGAGAGTGTGGTCCCAATGAGTGTCATTCTCTAACAATCCCAAATGTTGACAGGCTTCTCTGTATGTGGCACACAATAGACCATTAACAGTTCGCAGATATTGGAATGATGTTGGACCACGAACATTGACTAACAGTAAACGCAAATAAAAACACTCGTCTTGACTGGGATGAACTGTATAAAGACGGAGTAAAGTAGCGTTCTGGCAAAATCATCAGTCTGGCACATTTCAAAGAAGCTGGTTAATGTTGTCGATGGTGGCCTGTCAAGTCGTTGTAATACGTTTGCATCTGTAAAATACACCCGTTGACCATTTTCCAAATGTACGGCCAAGTGAACAACAGTTGGGTGTCGTTCATGTATAGGAAACGAAAATATACGCCACATGCCTTCGTTACTACTAACATAGCGGCCCATTTGATATTGAGTGACTTCATCATTTGAATTTTCGGCAGCAACTCCGAAGACAGCCATGTCACTACCTTTGTTCACATACTTGCAAATGTATTTAATCGATTTTACGGAATGGCAAAATTTTATGTGTGCTTTATATGCCTTGCAGAGTAATGGCGAAAACGGAACAACCCAACGATTATCAACTTCAATGTCCTGTCGATTTACTTTGACTATTGTTGACTTTCCATTGTCATCAATGGATCGGCGGCGATAAAGTGGATATCCATCATTTCCAGTAATAGTTTCTGGTACTAATTGTCTTGGGTAGCGTTTTGAACATTTTCCTTCAACCATACACGGAGAAATGGGATTTAATATTCCACATGGACCATGTATCATATTTTTTGTAATAACCTCATGTAACAGTGGGTCTTCATTATTATCGGGAATTTCTGCTGATATCACATTATCAATTTCATTCGGTCTTATCCTCTCAACCAACCAAATGAGGATATGTGCATGTGGCAATCCGCGTTTTTGCCACTCAACTGAGTACATCCAACAGCGCGTCTCTCCGAATATGCTATGCTTAACAATAAAATCCATGAGTGATTTTAATTTCATTTTGAACACCCTTGCAGTGATATCGTGGCGATCAATGGGTGATTGGCCAGGAAATAATTCTTGTTGAATTTCTGTCCACTTTGGATTGCATGTGAACGTGATAAACAAATCTGGTGTGCCATAATGTCGTACATAGGACATAGCATCTTGAGCATATTCATGCATATGTCGCGGACTTCCGACGTATGTTGCAGGGAGAATAGTTGTTCTGCCAACATTCTGTGCATTTCCATCAGCAGTAATGGCATCCCGAAGATGAATGTATTCCTCAGAACGGAGTTTTGCCTGGTTCAACCTGATAAATGTCAATCGTTCAGTTTCAACTTTCACATACATATCCACAGCATATTGGTGAAATAGACGCCGACATTTTAAGATGTGATTGTCCTCATTTTCCCGAACCATCAGTCTGTATGAATAATAATTCATTGAACTAACTTTTTTGTTTGTTTCAGCACCTGTAAACATTTTTTTTTGTGTTATAATAATATAAATTTTAAGTTAGTATACATACCTATATTTTAATGTAGTAAACATATATATTGTTAATAATTTACCTGTAACTGGATTTATCATCTTCATTGAAAAATGATAGCCGTCTTCACCTTGCCAAAATAGGATAGGATATTGTAAGGCATCATATGATCGATGTGTTTCAGACACGCGCTGAAGTTGATTGTTCCGCCGATGTAAAACAATGTCTCGGTTATCTAAATTTTCACCCACAATGACAATAGCCACTTCATCAATTGTTGGCGCATTAAAACGTCCAGCATGTTGTCCTGCAGGCGCCTTATCGGCTCTGATGACAATTTTGTGATTATCTGATGGCATGCGGTCTAATGCAGTTCTGAATAATGCAATTAATTCATTATGTTGATGGAAAAATATTTGACGTTGTTCCACAATGGATCTTTTCACTGAGTTGTTGTGTGCGCAACGCTGATCGACTTCTCTTGCTGAATTGCCCATAAAATATATTTGCAAAAATGTATGGTCGTTATCGGGCATTGGCAATAAGGAACCTGTTCGGTGATATATTTGACCCTGAATCTGCAAGATTATAAAAATGTATTTAGGTAATTGTATAGCAAATTGTTTATAATAAACAAATGTACACAACACTGGCTCAACATATTTTGCACCAGCTACATGGTTGTAAAACTAAATAAAATTGTTTGCCATTATTGTGCTTACTTACCTTGAAAGTAGGCATAAAATTGTCTCGAATAACTTTTGTTGCGCCAAATGATGTCATTTGAAAGCAATTATTATATTGCTGGATATGAGTCAAAAAGTGATTGGAATCTGGCCTATTTCCGGAAACCAATGAATGTAATGGCTCTGGTGGCGGTACCAATGGCGTCAATTTGACTTGGCCGCTGGCGCAACACAATCCAGGGCCTTCATTTTTGAATTTCAATGCCTTGCAATGTGGACACACAATATTCATTAGTCCAATAGCAACAATTCGCTCTGAACTGTAATCAATTGCCACATTATAACTGAATGCAGCTCTGTGGGGATTAAACACAACATTTCTATGTTGATTTCCATTCCGTTGAAGTTCATTTCGCGCTTCGCGTTGCTCATCAGTTTGATTTACTCGTAGATTTCTTTGACTTGCCGTATTTCGAGTTCTAAATTTGTACGTCTGGTTGGTGGCATTGTTAAAAACTGAAAATAAAAAGCTCTCATATATTTTCTGTATAACCAAATTGTAATATTATGTCGTCACCAAAAGTTACCAAAAATCGATATGAAGCTGTCAACTTACCGTAATTAACAAACACTTATTAACAAACAAAAAACTTCTTAGTCTTTATAACAAAACAAACTTTATCAAAAACTTAGAAAGCGGTTATGGATGTGATGCCACAGATTACCACAGTTTTTTTTTTTTTTTTTTTAACTGGCTTGGCTGTTCAGCCATTCGCCAATGACGCCAATGTCAAGTTAGGGAAACAGATACTACCACAGATTACTAAATAGGATATGCGAAATTTGTATAGGTTTACTATTTGTATTATTTTCAAAAAATTATAAAATAGTGCAATAGAATTTAATTAAGTAACCACGTTTCCGAACAAACTTAATTAAGTAACCACGTTTCCGAACAAACGATGCTCTTTTAATATAGTCTATGGCTGTGAATGACGTTGACATTCGTATAAAAAAAAAAAAAAATTGACATTCGTAACGCGCGTTTTTTAAAATATGCAAAATTAAATGTATACTTTTCAATATTTCTGAGAGATTTTCTTAATATTTTTTTCCGTAAGAACCATCCTTGGACTTCCACAAACATTTAAAAAAAAGAATTATCGAAATCGGTTCAGCCGTTCACACGTGATGCCGTGACAACGCGAAACGGGTTTCATTTTTATATAGATGAAGAAATAATTCAATATACGCGCGTCATGAAAAAAGGACTGAACTCATGGTTTCAGTATGTCCTAGCCACCCTGACATAGTAAGAATTATGAGACAGAACCCCTGGCTCATGCTTATAATAATTTACATCAAGACTGGTTATCAGTTGTTTCATAATGTATGGCCTTATACAGGCTGTAACATTTATTTATTGCTAAAGTTTGTCGCCTTATTACAAAACGAAATCTAACTTTAGTTCTGTAACTAAGGTTACATTTATTTTTTAAAAGTTGCAAATACAAAGACTCAAAAGTTAAGTCTGGATTTAATATTTCAGTCTTTGTATTTCGATTTGAAATTGTGACGAAACTTAAGTTCTGGAACTAAAATTAGATTTTTTTTAATTCTAAATACAAAGACTCAAAGGTTAAGTCTGGACTTAATGTTTGAGTCTTTGTATTTCGAACTTTATTGAGATTTAGTCAAAGTTCTTAATACAAAAGTGACAACTTAGTACCGAACTAAAGTTAATATATAAAAAAAACTGCATTTCTATAGTGGTTAAGTGCATAATTCGGAAACCATTGGTTTCAAACCAATCGAAACAAAAATCGTGTTTTCTAATAAAGGGGTGGATCTTCATAGATTTAAGTTACAGATATTGCCAATTAAAGAGTCGAAAGGACTGATTATACTGAACTAATCGAAATTTCAGAAACGTTGTCCTGAAAAATAAAGCGTAACAAAAATTAATTCGCCTTAATTTACTTAATTGTGTTTGTGCAACCTGTTAGAGGGGCTTGTTCGACAGAACAACAGAAGCGTGTAATTGTGGAGTTATGACCCAAACCATACTCCACCTCCTATCCTACTCTCTGTATCCCAAAGGATGCAGTCAAAATGACTGATCTACCAGCGAAGTCGCGAAACGCCGTGGAAGTGGCAAAGTTTAAGAAAAACAAGATTTAAAATACAGTCGTGCCAGTTACACATAGAAGGATTGTAAATCAATTACTTGAATCAATCTTATTCACTAGTGTTTATTTGCATCACACACCCTGTATATCATCATAACTTAAACATAACCCGTTACATTTGAATTATTGCACCATTATTGTGCAAATTTCGTGCATTATTCGCGGTTATCGTGATACTAACAGGGCTGGACTTTACTTGGTTTATGGAGGTGGAAAATTGCACTGACCCGGGTATTATCGCTTACACGGTTAATTCTTGTTTGTATTGCTTAATTTTATATGGGGAATTAATTACTGTAATGGAAACTCTGTTGGGCGTTTCGAGTATTCCTGGGTTTTCTGTGAAGTGATTGAATTTAATTTCTTTGTTTTCGTAAACTCTTGAATTTTGGGGCGGTTATTTGTTTTAAGTGCACTTATTTGAATTTTCTTCAATTACTTTATACTAAAAATACTGGCTGCTACTGGCACGAGACGGAATCGCGGTATAGGGCTCTTTAAACATCCTACTTTAATTTAAATTAAAATTCCAGGAACATTCTAATTTTCCAACATAAGATGGTTTTCTCTAAAAATTTCTTCAGTTCCTACCGCTTTTTATGATATCGTCAGTTCCAATAAATTATCTTTGGTAACGTTGAAAATTAATGAATAACTTATTGTCATAAAATACAGACAGCCTTTTTTTTACTAATGACTGAATGAAACCAGCTTAATATATTGCCTGATTCCTAACCATCAAATTAACTTCTTGACGGCGATTCTCCATACCTATGCGAAACGAAACCGAGCCTAATCCGGCCCTGCAACTACAAAACGCGTCATTCAGTGAAAATATGCTCTGACACAAAAAGTTTTTTATTTTGACCGCTTAATCAGGTCTCATGTGAATTTTAAATGTGTTTCCTTAAAAAACGTGTTCCTTGCTACCCAAATATGATGTTAATTTTACACTGCCGCCGTTTGTGTACAAAAAGTTAATGGTACTACATGGTACAAATATACGGTATGTATTATTATGAATGTTTCTGGTTAGACAAATAAATATAATGATATAAAAAAGGATGCTTCGCTAAAATATAAAAGCTACGTTGCAAACGTTCTATGGATATTCAACGAGATGACCTTAACTTAGTGTAGCTTCTATGAACAATGATGTATAGAATGACTGCCTTTCTGAACTCTACAGCCTATATTCTGGCCATAGCTCCATAATGAATAGAGATAAACAAACCAATTTAGGGTTATCCCAACTCACATTTTACAAACCTTCTGTCATTTACATGACTTTTACATGCTAACTATTTATTAACAATTCCTATTGTAGCATATTTCAATAAAATCATTAAAATAACATGCATAATAACTTGGTATTTCGAAAAACCATAAAAAATTCAACATTAATTTTACGTGATAGCCCTACGAAAATATAAAGATGGATGAAATCCAGGTATTAAAAACATTTCGTAGAATTCAACCAATGAATAAAGTTGAAGCAGTTGTCAATACGACTTTGCGTAATTTAATTACTTTCAAATCAACTGTCTAACACATGCATTGTAATACTTTCAAGTATGGACTAAGTATAATATATAATGTATCAAAAAATTTAACCTATTAGGAAATTTGCTTACATGTGTGTCATATTTCATTCAAATCGGTGAAGCGTTCTATGCAAATGCTAAATATCTAATTAAATAAACTGTTTACATTAGTAGGAAGTAGAATTATTAATTTTATGAAAATCATCTATCTAGAAAAGGTTGTTAACATCTGTATTTTAGGCGTGAACTACTCGTTGCCTAGTAACGGTTTGTTTTCCTCTATTCCTTATCGAATTTGGCCGACATATAGGTCCTCGTTAATACGACACTTCCTGCTAAGACTGGTTTTCAGCCTTTCAGGCTCCCGAAGTGTAACGACTATTTAACAAAGACCCATGAATGACAACTGATCCTGCATATACCGGTTACTGGGTAACTCGATACCTTTATATCTATACTAGCTGGGACCCGCGGTTTAACCCGTCTAAGTTTTAAGGGTTGAGCGTAATCACCACGCTTGCTCAATGCGGGATGGTGATTTCAGACTTAAAGTTTTCACACAGAGGTTTCCTCAAGATATTTTCCTTCACCTTCAGTCATTAGTGTCCAAGATGTACTTAGAAAGTAAATATAACTTTAGAAAAGTTACATTGGTACTTGCCTGACCTGGAATCGAATCCCCGAAATCAAACTTGAGAGGCTGGTGTTTTAAGCACCAGGCCACCACGTCTTCATTTGGATTATAATGTAAGGTGGATAATACATAAAGCTTACTAAGGGATACAATATTATCTTATTGGCATTTGAAAAGTGCTGATTTCAAGTAATTTTGACGAGATACGGAACTATCCTATTTAAACAAAACAAATCAGATTGTATTGTTTATATAAGAGATTTGCTATGAATAGACTTTATTTATCAATGAAAACAAAACAATCTTTTCAATAATGGTGCCTAAAATCTGTTTTGGTTATTTAAATAAATTAACCATTCAATACAGCGGATATGATGTGATCATCAAATTTAAGTAAACGGCTGTTACATCAAAACAAACTAAAGAAAATAAGACCGTGTTCCGGCATGATGTTGGGTGAAGCCGTACGGAGGACGGGTCTGAGCAGTTGTGTTGCGATGCGTGCCGGGTACGATACGCCAAATGTTGTTGTGTTGGGAGTTTGGTTTTCAGATCAATCTCTCTTTGGCGCAGCATCGTTGGTCGTGGTGTTGGGTTTAGCATTGCATCACCTCGCTCAACTGCCGTCTTCCTTCCTATTCGCTCAGTTTAAGCTCTTAATAAACTAGCGCGCTTTACCATCAACGATCGCATCACTGCTTACCATCAGACGGGATTGCGGTCAAAGGCTAGTTTATAATTATTAAAAAAAAATCGTTCAGGATGTTCATTTCGTACCTAATGCTTAAATGTGGCGAAAAAATAAATATTAATCATACATTATTCATCATAAGTCATCATCTTCATCATCTCAGCATTAATTCCAGTCGCATCTGAAGCTTTTTCAGCTTTGGAGTCTGGGGTCCGCTTTACCAGTCTAACTGCTGATTTTGGCTAAACTTTGATATTCTCCGTGAGGCGACTCTCACCTCCACAACCCAAAGGCGATATCCAACCAATGCAGTTACACCAATTATTGGACTATTTGAGGACTCCAACAACCCGTCACGACTGTCACCAGATGTTCGTATGGCAACCGGGGTAAACGGCTTAATGTGCTTTCCGATGCACGACCATACCCGTGCTTAATATTCATACAAACATTTGCACTGCGCGGGGATCGAACCCGCGCCTCCTTGCGCAGCGGTCGCGTTCCCTACCGCTACGTCACTGACGCTGTCATACAATAAGGTGGGTGGGTGGTGACACAATAAGTTACCCTTTGTAAAATCCTAAATTCATATGCACCACAGCGAACAGGAAATGTACCCAAAAACATTTTATGGGAATGCCGATTTTTTTGATTAAGAAAAAAACATAGCCCTCCCATAATTTGGTTTGAAAATCATTTTGAAAGAAAGCCTTTTAATACCTATACAGTACTTAGTACAAAATTACAAATCAAATAAAAAATGCTATAAACACAGAGATAACAGTTTCACAATAGTTATAAATTACCAATAAAATGTGTGGATCATAAACCTTAGTTTTACGACCTGCTGAGTCAAAACGTTAGAAGCCAATTTCATAAAAAATTGCTTCGAGTCTACGACGATAAACTTGCTGTGATGTGTTGAAGAAAAAACAGTTGTAAAGGGCATCAAGCTACATCTTGGAGGAAAATATTTCAAACTGATGAACATACAAAAAATAAGACGGCCACCGGACTACAGCAATTTTATATTATCATCATTATCATTTCAGTCGAAAGACATCCACTACTGGACATAGGCCTCCCCCAATGTTCTCTACGACGATCGGTCCTGCGCCTTCCGCATTCAACCGCTCGGGTTCCCCGCGACTTTCAAAAATAACCGTAACATCGGCCATAACATCAGCTGCCGGCAGAAGTTACCACCCACCAGACAAAGTCTTGCCGCCAA
Source organism: Sesamia inferens (assembly GCA_037179545.1). NCBI lineage: Eukaryota > Metazoa > Arthropoda > Insecta > Lepidoptera > Noctuidae > Sesamia > Sesamia inferens. The sequence goes on along the minus strand of CM073929.1, from coordinate 5,769,639 downwards.
GCGATACGTCGTGTTCCGACATGATGTCTGGTGAAGCCGCACGGAGGACGGGTCTGAGCAGTTGTGTTGCGATGTGTGCCGGGTACGATGCGCCAAATGATGTTGTGTCGGGAGTTTGGTCATGGAGGGTCTTCAGATCAATTTCCCTCTGTTTTAAACATTGCATCACCTCGCTCAACTGCTGCCTTCCTTCCTATACACTCAGTTTTTTGAGTGAATGGGCTCATTATACTAGCGCGCTTTACCATCAACGATTGCATCACTACTTACCATCAGGATTGCTATCAAGCACTAGTTTATAATTATTAAAAAAAAATAGAATAATGACCAACAACCTAGGTCGTTGGTGATTCTTGTATACATTGTTTTTATTGCTACCATTTCTAGAAACAAGAATAAGAGCACAAAATTGTTCTGAATTTGCTTTAATGTAAATTTAATTAATGAAATTACGTAAAAATGGGCATGGAGATAATTTATTCAAAGAAACCAAACATCAAATGATTCATTCTTAGAATAGAAGTTTTAAAATGAAGTTCATTATGTTTAAAAACTAGCAGATTTATTTTGCCTGTCATTTTAAGTGGAAGTTTCTCTTATCCCGTTATTCGCGACTATATCTGTGGGTTAAGAAATCTAGTCACCTGCGGCGGTATTTACAAACGCCACATGTGTTTAACTCTTCATACTGACGCCACACACATCCTGCATCTTAGAAACAGAATGTACCGGGCAACTAGCATAGCACGGGTTCGTTTCCCCCACGGAACAAATATTTATATGACCTACAAGTAGTATCAGTATCAGTATCTGTAGAAGTATCAATGTCGTCCGTCTGCCCATCTGTCCGTCCGTCTGTCACCAGGCTGTAGCTCATGAACCGTAATAGCTAGATAGTTAAAATTTTCAGAAATTATGTGTTACTGTTGCCGCTAAAAAAAAAAAGTAGGGAGCTCCCGTACAACAAACGTGATTTTTCTCCCGTTTTTTGCTCCATATTAATAATGGAGATAGATAGACGCTGGAAATGTTCACAGAATATTTGTTTATATATTAGAATTAAAAATAAATAATTAAATTAAAATAAAATAAATATTGGAGGGGACTCCCATACAGCAAACGTGATTTTTTGCCGTTTTTAAAGATGGAACCCTTCTTGCGCGAGTCCGACTCGCAACCTAGTCAGTTTTTTTTTTTTAATTAGAAACTGTGTTTTTATGTTGTTTTAAGATTGTAGTTATTTAAAATTGATTAAAGTCTAGATTTGGTTACACCGTTTACTTTTATTAATTAAAATTGATATACATCATTATATCAATTATTATATTCTATTAATTTATAGTATTGTTAATTTTGAATATTGTGATCTGTATTATCGTATCAGTATCAATTGTAAGTAAATTACTCTACTATTTTTATGAAGTCGATTAATCGGTCGGTATTCTGATAACTTATGATTTTTATTAAAAGCTGGTAACACCGACTGGAGTTGCGTTTGACATAGCAATCGACGGTTGGCGCTTCTTTGCTCAAGCTTCGATCGAGTGGGTTGGTCATACTCACACTTAGTGGCTCTTATCTGTTTTAATCTGAGATTATCATTATGATCCCTAAATATTAAAGTGATCTAAGTGTTTGTACAGTTAAAATAATAAGAATCGAACATGACACTATAGTAATTTTTCAACGTTTTATTGAAATACCGCCCACGATGGGTGTTCATGCGGATGAGAAGACACCTCAACTATCCGGAACCTTTGGCTCTGCCTTCCTGACGGTTTTCCTCCGTCATGTATATTATTTATATTGTTCCCAAGGCTGGAAGCTTACCAATGTGCAGTCCGTACCTAAAAAGGGTTATCGTGCTGATGCTATCAACCATCGGCTTATTATACATACTTTGCAAGATTATGGAGCTTATATTGAACTCTCGCCCCATGGTATACTTGAAAAATAACGATCTCATCAGTAACCGCCGACAGTACGGGTTTGGACTCTAATAGGAGGTTAATGGGGTTCGATTCCAGGTCAGGCAAGTACCAATGTAATTTTTCTGAAGTTATATGTACTTTCTAAGTATATTTTGGACATCAATGACTGAAGGTGAAGGAAAACATATTGAGGAAACCTTTACTTTATAAGTCTGAAATCGCCAACCCACATTGAGCAAGAGTGGTGATTACGCTCAATCCTTCTCTGTATGAGAGGAGACCTGTGCCCAGCAGTGGGACGATAAAAAGGTTGTTGATGAGGAGGTTAATTGATGATCCTGATTTGGTTAAGACCAATTTTAAACCTCGGAGCACAGGTGTAGAATAGCCAGGCTTTCGGTATTCTATAGGACGCATTTTGGAGAGCGTGTACGGGATTTACAAGACTTAATTGCGCCATCAATGTTCTAATATCGGACAAGCTGTCCCGTACAGCTAGTCCCTTAAATAGTTGATGCCACTACGATCAGGACAAACCGCCACCTTGTCTTTTATACCGCCTTAATCGACGGACTGGAACAATTTGCTTGCAGCGATCTTCCCGTCCGAATTTAATTTGAGTTCGAGAATATTCTCACAATAAACTAGTGCACTTCATCATCAACGTATGCATCACTGCTCACAATCAGTAGGGGTCGTAATTTAGCATTATTTTAAAACATATTAAAAAATTCAGTCTCAAAGTAACCTTTTTATAAGTTCGCGATTATTTGTTTCAGTTCCAGCTACTTAATTTGTAAATTCTTCCTGGAATATTTAATTTTCTTACACAAAGTTTCATAATTAAAACTAATTTAGTTGAGGTTGAATGAAAGTTTTACACTCTTATTATGTCTCCGGAGAAAATCTGCTTACTTACTTCGGAGATTTAATTAAAACAAATCGTTAACGGTTCTTACCGTAACCCCTAATACCTCTTGCTAATATAAATTTTCTTGACGGCATTAAAAGAATCTAAATCATAAATACTGAATATCATCATTAGCATAAGTCTAATAGCAGTCCACTGCTGGACATCCTCTCAGACAGGCCTCTCCTATTTTAAGGCATTCAACACTATTTTTGGCAACTCGCATACAGCCACTATTGTTTTTTTTTAATAGTTATAAACTAGCGCTTGACCGCAATCCCGCCTGATGGTAAGCAGTGATGCGATCGTTTATGGTAAAGCGCGCTAGTTTATTAAGAGCCTATTCACTCAGAAACACTGAGCGAATAGGAAGGAAGACTGCACTTGAGCGAGGTGATGCAATGTTAAACCCAACAACATGACCAACGATGCTGCGCCAAAGGGAGATTGATCTGAAGACCCTCCACGACCAAACTCCCAATACAACAACATTAGGCGCATCGTACCCGCCACACATCGCAATACAACTGCTCAGAGCCGTCCTCCGTACGGCGTCACCAGACATCATGCCGGAACACAACAAATGGCTTGGCAGCGAGGCTTTGTCTGGTGGGTGGTAACTTCTGCCGGCGGCCGATGTTATGGCCTACTACCGGGAAAAAGAGATCGTCGCTCCACCAAGCCTGAAGACGTCTCACCTTACTATTACCAACTCCGAGATCTGTTCTAATATAGCCGGTCAATTACCACTTCAGTTTGCTTATTCTGTGAGCTATATCTACAATTTTAGTTGTCTGCCGGATTACCTCGTTGCGATTGCGGAGGGATCGATTCCTCAAGTACTTAGGAATTATAATTACAAAATATTTAATCTAATTATAATCAGCCTAAATAATATTTACTTACTGATTACAATTATACATATATTTTTTCTAGTCACACACGCCTACACTGACAAACACAATACAAATAAAATAACAATCTAGTTACTGAGCGATTCTGTAACATACAAAACGTTCTATATCGACAATGTTCTACAAACTTAGCTACAATTTTATGTACCTTTTTGCTGAAGTTCCAGCGAGCGAACCTCGTCGGTTAGTCTCAATGCACGTGCAATTTCAAGCTTTTAGGCTTTAGTTCAAACGTTAAAAGAAGAACAACGCTTGTTACTTATTTTTGTTCCATTTCCATTGCTGCCGCGGCTTTTGTTTCTATTTCTACATTTCATGTTATATCACACATGTACTGTTCAAAGGATAAGTCTTCAATTACAATTTTAAATTGCTCTCGAATTTCACTACTAATTTGGCCAAAATAGCTTTAACAATGTTACTGAAAAGGATTTAAGAATAATGTTAATTAGAGTTGACCCCTGTGAGTGAGATTCTAAAATTATGTTTTATTCAAAGTTGATAATTGTTATTGACTGCAATATTTTAATTTTCTTGTATTTTCAGTTATAATCAAACTAGACAGTCTGTATATAGGCAATCATTTATAGAAGACTAGCAGTTGCCCGGGACTCCGTCCGCGTGTCGATATAAAATAAACGCCTTTTAAATAATGGCAGCAATATGTACGTTCGCGTTTACCCCCGTTTTCGCAACATTTTTTGTTACTGCTCTTCTCCTACCGGTCATAGCGGGATGTTATATAGCCTATATCCTTTCTCAGGCTCTACACTATTTGTGTACCAAATTTCATTACCATCGGTTTAGTAGTTTTGGCGTGAAAACCGGACAGACAGACAGACATAGATACTTTCGCATTTATAATATTAGTATGGATATTTTCTATACTTCGCGTCATCATCTGCCAAATTTTTGCAACTCTCTTGGGGTCGACTTCCAGTCTTAGCTAATACAACTGAGTATAGTCATTAACATGAATCGACTAACTGAACCGCCATACCCCAGTAAGCAGGTAACACGATATCCCTTATTAAGACTAGTGGTCAGACATTCGGGCTTCTGATGACCCAAAACAACAGCCAATGATCCAAAAATCACAGCTGGGATGAATGAGGGGAAATAAAACTATTTCCTTTTATTACTAAGCTCAGGCATACTCCGTCCAGGGCTTGAACCGTTGCGTACTGAAACACAGGCTTTAAACACAGTTCGACAGCAGATACTAATATTGGACACAATTGATTTACTCTTAATAAAAATTTTAAGTAGCTAAGACAAATTGTATAACTTGCTTAGTTTTTGGGGTTAGGTTAGGGTATATATATAACGTACTAGCGTCTCACCCCGGCTTCACAAGGGTGCATGTATTATACATTAAACCTTCCTCTTGAAGCACTCTATCTATTTAAAATACATCAGTTCACATTCATAAATCAGTTCCGTAGTTTTAAAGATTTAAGCATACATAGGGACAGAAAAAGCGACTTTTACCTCTGCAAAACGCGAAATAAAATATATTTGTAGGAATTGTGGGTTTTGGCCTGATGGTGGTAAACGGCTACCAATGAGATGATACACGTAGTCCTTAAGTTTTAAAAGTGGGCATAAAATTACCTAGCCTTATTTCTTTTGCGTCAAAAGAAGTAATTTGAAAAAGACTATAGATCCTGAAAACAACTGTTGTTTAGTCCTGAAAAAACTGTCGATCAGCCCTGAAAATAACTGTTGGTTAGATCTGAAAAGAACTGTTATTTAGACTTGAAAAGAACTGGTGTTTAGCCCTGAAAAGGAAGTAACCGTTGGTTAGCCCTGAAAATAATTGTTGGTTAGCCCTGAAAATAACTGTTGGTTAGCCCTCTAAAGATCTGTTGATCATTACAGGGCTAATCAACAGATCAAACGAAGAACTTTTGCGTAGGTGTAGCTTTAAGAACGTCATCTAAAAAATAAAATCGAACAAAAATTACATATTAGACTTCAAGCACGATGGCATAGATAAAAACTCCCGCAACGGGCCGTGCAGAAAAAAATCGTTATATTTTAATTTCGCCATAACTTCAAAACCAAACGTTCAGTTATAATCATTCAAAGAATAATATTATCTACATAAATTATTCTTTGTGATGAAATAATTTATTTCGATAAGGATTAATAGCATGAGTAAAATAAAGGCGTTTAAATGTAGTCCAAAAAAAAATTCAAGATTTTTGAATAAAAAATGATTGTGGCGGACTTTGTTGTAGATATTTATAAGATCTAATTTTTTTTTTTATATTAAATTATAATCTAGCGCTTGACCGCAATCCCGCCTGATGGTAAGCAGTGACGCAGTCGTTGATGGTAAAGCGCACTAGTTTATTAAGAGCCTATTCACTCTAGCTTTGAAGACACTCAAATTGTAGTCCGACGGAAACACCGCCGCTGGCAAACTGTTCCAGTCCCACGATGTACGCAGTATAAAGGAGAAGGCGAAACGCTTCGTTCGGATCGTAGTGGTGTTAACAACATAAGGGTGGAAACTTGCCGTACGACGGGTCGTCCGATGGTGGAACGGAGAAGGGGGAATTAAATCATGCAATTCCCTCGCACACTCCCCAATATGCATCCTATAGAAGATCGAAAGGCTAGCTACTCTACGTCTGTGCTCTAAGATTTGGAGACCGTCTCATGTTAAGTCAGGGTCACCAATCAGCCTCTTCGCCCGCCTCTCCACTGATTCCAAAGTGGCCAGGTGACACTTAGCAGTACCAGCCCAAATGTGGCTGCAGTACTCCACACACGAACGGACCTGTGCTTTGTACAACATTAGAAGCTGCCCTGGTGTGAAGTACCGCCGGTCCTTTGCGAAAACGCCAAGTTTCTTGACAGCCACTTTGGCCTTGGACTCAACGAACCGCCCAAGGTTTAGGTTCCAGGAAATCTAAACTCCCAAAAGCTGAAGGTGGTCGGTACACTCCAAGGATACATTTCGAAAAGTAGGAGCCAAGGTGAATGGGCTCCTTTTGGCGGTGAAAAGACACGCCTATGTTTTGGTGGCATTGATTGCTACAAGATTGGCATTGCCCCATTCGGAGGGTGCCAATTATTACACAAATTAGAACACTTTATGGTTATATCTTTTATAGTTTAGGCAGTGTACGCAAAATAAGTAACTGCTGGTTGATTTTTTACACCTTGTGTTCAAAAAACCCAAATTTCTTATGGAAGCCTATTTTTTTTTTTTTTCAAAATAAAATTTAGCTTATGTTACTCGCGGATGGCTTTCGAATGGTGAAAGAATTTTTTGAAAATGATCCAGTAGTTTCTGAGCCTATTTATTACAACCAAACAAACAAACGAACAAAGTTTTCTTCTTTATAATATTAGTGTAGATGACAGGCGGGACTAACGTCTTTCTGAACTACGGAGTCGAGTCGATCACGGGTCTTGCTATGTAACTCTAGTCCTGGGACCGATCCACAAATCAACTGCTGTAAACTAAGCTTCACCTGATCGATTGACCAGTGCGTGCGTTGATTTTCTATACCTGGAGTATTTCAGCTGAATACATGAATTTCTAATTGAAATTCAACATAATTATACAAAAAAAAACACCCAACTGAATAAGATATTTACCTTCAGAAAATTCTACAAAAACATCTCACTGTTTTCATCTTGGTTGAACAAAAATAATCCTCTACTTAATTAAGATCTTAAAAGGTATTTCCTTCGCTGTCTATCACCTCAACGTTTTCAAAGGCTATTTTTCAGAGTCCGTCTGTCCATTCCGTTGACTCATTAATCTGCTCGTTGGACAGTCTGTGACGAACAACTGGATGATGCTTTGAATGATGTTGAATCCTACTGGATACTCTTTTGTGGTAAGCAACTGGCTTAGTTTCGAAAACATGTTGTTGTTGAAGCGTAGTTTCTTAGGACCCACTATTTTACCCTATCTTTTTTATTACCTTGGGTAGCCTGGAAGTCAAGCCATTTCAGACAGAGACTCATAGATGGCTGCGCAATGGAGTGTAATTGTATCTTCCGTTTCCTATTAGCTGCATATTACAGGAACTGGTGGACGATGATGCCAACATGTGGCCAAAACCTGTGCCGCGTCCATTAATATTACTATTAACACGCCTAAAGGTCGCCTAAAGGTTTTTCTTTTTCTGAATACCTTCCCATTCTGAAATTACTTTTATCTATGTATCCAAATATTTGATACTGTATTCAATAAACCAATTTAATTCCCGTTTTCAGCCTAATTCATAAAGAAAAATGTGTATAAAAGTGACATAACTTATAACCTTTTCCTCCTTCCTTTCAACGTATAAAGAAAACACTTTTAAAACGAATAAGACAGTAAAATAAATGGCAAGTAACAAAGGGTAGGATACACAACACCCTTACAGCTGCATCAAAATCCTTAAGTGCTTACTCGTGTCAGGGATGCTGTCAAGGGCGGAAGAACTTCCTTAAATAATAAAAAAAAAACGTGTTTGCTGAGTTATTTATAAGGTTGTTGTCTTAGTGTAGTGTTATTTGTTTATTATTTTATTTGTGAAGGTGGACAACTGACCATTGTTTCTATGTTTTATAAAGAAAAAGGAAAGGAAGAAAATACATTTATTTCCCATAATTATACTATACATAAACACACACAATATACCAGACAGGTACATATACATACATTAGAATACTAAAGTATCAATATCAAACTAAAAGTATAACGACCGATTTAAGAAGATACAATTTCATATTATTTTATTACATCGGCATTAATGTATTTGTGTTATGGAGGAACAGGGAGTAAAGTTCACTCATCCTCCATGGAAAATGGAGAATCCTCCGACCAGACGGATCTTCTGTATGGCGGGCACTTGCCGAACGGTTGGGAAGTTGTATGTAAGCTAGTTGCACGGAAACTCTGCTTGCGAGATGTAGAATTCATGTTGCGTCAGTATGACGCTTTGTTTATTTGTGGCGTTTATAGATATCACTTCCTTCCGAAGACGGGAGTTCGATAGTGGATTGAGTCTTCTGTCTTGCGATGCTTGCCAGGCCAGCTGAGGTTCCGCCGAGGATCGCAATAGTATATTCTCAGTTTCACCAAAAAGGTTTAGTTCAGCAAAAAATGGCAGGTGACTAGTGCTTGACGGGCGGACACGAGTACATGCAGTTAGGTATTCTATTGTTTTCCGGAGTTATAATATAAGGAGAATGAAAATCGTCCACGTGAAAATCTTGCCTCTCTATCAACACCATCTCATAGTTTGCTTTGCCTTTATTTTGGGCTTACCTTTATGTTCAATGTATTCAATTTTCTCGGCTAATAGAGATCCTAGCATGAAGTTTAATAACCTTTAATCCTCCATAAGGATTGGGTTTTCAAATATTTTCCAAATCCGCCTGGAAATTCTCTATTTCTTCAGCTTCAATATAATTTTTAGTATTTCCATGTGTATTAACGTATACGTATTATTTAAAGTACGTACACTTTCATACTTGAAACACTTCGGCCTTGCTAAAATTGCTCTTATGTGACCCAAATATTCAATTGGCATCTAACTATTCGGTGGAGACATTTTGACAATAGTTTATTCTGTTATGTTGTGTCCCAGGTAAGGGCGGTTTTTTTTTTGCGTTCTCTGGCCATGCTGATCTAACAAGACTGAATCCCGTCAGGCATTACACTTTGTATAAATTATTTCATAATTTATTTTCAATTATTCACCACTGCTCTGAAAATTGAGAAGAAAAACATCATGAGGGAACTTGCACGTCCTGTAGCCAAAACTTCGTAGACATATGACATCTACAAAAAGGAAGACATCTATCGATAGGAAACCTGTATTCCGGGAGTGGGCTGGGCTATAGAAATCGTCTCTTCCAGTGAGTCTAGGTCATGGTCTAAGCCTCAGTCTTGTTTTTGAAGTGCAGTAAGATTGATTTACACCAATCAGGCGGTCGGTTCACGACATACTTTAAATTCTCCATTGCTACGAGTATTTTTATTTTCTTCCATGAATTCATTTGCGATTTGTTGCAATAATTTATTGAGATTGAGGTTTTTCGCTATTATTATTGCTGCAGTTAAGGCATTAGTGAATTAGGTCACAGTTTCAGGGAATGGTCACCATCATCATCAGTACTTCAGCTGAAATACACCCGCTACTGAACGTATGCAACCCTCAAGCGTCACAGATTGACTGTTACCTCTTTTCTCATATCCAGTGGTCATTAACAAGAGCTTGGAATGAAAATAAGTAAATTATTATACATAATTCTCTTCAAGACATTTAGTAGCCTTGGCTCTTATACTAAAGATCAAGGTATTCAGCTGTATCCTGTGAGACTAGAAACCAACCTCGACTAAGTTTGGAAAAACATTCATTTTAGTCCATGCAGGTAGTGTAGTGGTAATGAAATTATTTACGAAAAATTGGGTTTAAACCATTGCCCTCCACTAGAACACCACTAATTATTGCTTCTTTTATTTATATTAACATAATCCTTATTTGGGGGCCTCCCTACACTGCGTCTTCCGGTACTTGGCCGCCATTTCAAAACCTTACTGCCCCATTGGCCATCGGTTCTACGAGCAAAGTGCACCGCCTATTGCCACTTAAGTTTAGCGACTCGAGCAGCGTAGGGAGACTTCCAACAAGGTGGAACGCTGACCTGGTGAAGGTCGCGGGAAGCCGTTGGATGCGGACAGTATCATCAGCACCAGTCATCGTGGAAAGCGTTGGGGGAGGCCTTTCTTCAGCAGTAGACCTCTATAGGCTGATGAAAAATCCTTATTTAACTCTGCATCACCGTTGTCTATCCTACTTATAGCAGATATTGAAGACCCTTGCGCTTGACACACTCGATTAGTATCCCTGAGTTTCCTCTTAGTACTCACTACGAGCACCGAAGCCGTGTTTTTGACAGGCGATGACGAGAAAAGTGTATGAAATACGTCACAAAGTATGCAACTTACAGCAAAAATTTTCATGTGGGAACATAAGTTTACACTTGCTTTACGAGAAGAGATAGACACATGTGTATACTGTGGGATAACGATTTCTGAATTATGTATATAACTCGCGCGAGTTAGCTGTGCACCTCGCTTGAATGCAGTCTATCTATATCTATCAATTTAATTGCAAAACGTCTTGAGTAAAATGACCTAGTATAATGACACTTTATCATTATAACGACCTTTTATTAATCTAAAAAAATGTACTTTATAATTTAACATGAATCTCATTTTTTACAAACGGTACCGTCCGAATGACGTCACAGAACAAGGTGCACAGTTAACTCGCGCGAGTTATACCAACTATCAGGACAAGATAGTTCAAAGATGCAATTGCTTATGCTTCAAAAAACCTTTTACAGACATAGTCATGCATTTTCAGACTCATATAATGTCTAATGTTTGAACTCTCAGATGGATCTTAGTTTGTTTCGGAACTTTTTATATCAATTTGAAATATTTATTCCTGTGGACGTGTTAAAGTGTCTTTACACTTTAATAATACATAATCTTCTATTAATGTGACTGAAACTCATGAAAAGCGAAATAATATTACCTGAGTGTAACCCAGGAAGGATCCTGACTTACACTCAGGGGAGTTCAGGAGCTGAGATTATAAGACCATTTGTTAAACTTACCTCGTTAATCTTATCAGCGTTAATTTCTGAAATAAATTAGATTTTGAAACACTAGTTTTCTATTTATTTTTCTTGATATTTAGTTATTTTCACAGCGTAGTTTCAAGTTTATGGGAGTAGCAAAATTTGTTCTGCAAGAAATACTCAATAGGCTATGTTAAATGCAAACTGTCAACTAATTACTCGTTAATCGAGCTAAGTTTGAAGGTCTTTTCATAACTATAATAAACTGAGCATATTACAATTTTCGCCGATAAACTTCGGACCGAAATTGCAACAGCTAACGTATTTAGCTACAGCAATATTCCCAGTATGTTACGAAGCTAATGTAATAATTATAAACAAAGTTAATTTCAGATTCAATACTCCGTTTTGATCTGACGGTTTTGCCGAATTGTGACAGTTATATAAAAAATAAAAATTGCTTTACATATCAAGACTAATAATTAGTGGTTATCATAAAAACACTACTGTCAACCGTTATTAGTTATGCGCTCGTAAAGACAGAGAACTCGGGTAACATTTTATAAAATTTTGACTAGACTGATGGCGTAATTTATGTAAAAAATAATTATTTTCCCATGATATCATTTATCATGGATTGCACACTAAGTAGCAAAAGTTCCGCCTGGTAGTTTTCCAAAGAGCAAAGGAGAGCAGGATACTAAGTAGACTGGAATAATTCGGAACACCACGCAGCATTCCTGAATTGGTATAATTGACATTGTCCAAAAGTCTAAGACAGCTGTGAAGCTCAAATGGCAATTGGTGGGTTATAATATCAGCTGCATACATTATGACCGCTGGTGAAAAATCTCCATACAATGGGTGCTTAAAGATGAACGGCGTCAGCGAGGTCAGCCCGGGTAGAGTTTGGGGAGGCCTTTGCCCAGCAGTAAACATTGATGAGAAAAAGAGTAGGATAATGATAGCGATTTTGATTTAAACTCCACTCATCAGTTAAAGATAGTTTCATAGAATGAGCAGCTACCGAATGATCTGAAATTATACAATATTGTACTATAAAATTTGAACCAATAATGACCACAGATAATACCTTTCCCTACCTAAATACTGCTACGTTCCCAACCTAATTCTGAGACTGCTATTCAAAACTAATTTCTGATTTGAAACTTGTAGATTCGTCTTGAATCCATTGAACATTGCAATAATCAGTCACCAGGGAAGGCTGTCCGGGCTCGAGACTTCCGCTGTCAATTTGTCTCGGGAACGGTAGATTTTGTTGGTGACTGCAGTAGACTTGGAGGTATGAAACTATATAGATGGACTGTATTTATTTATTTATAACATCAAATCACCTCTTTCTCCTTTCTTAGGATCTCAATAAGTGACAATCGCTCACAATTTACAAATGCACTAGCGTCCCGCCCGCGACATCGCCCGCGTGGAATTCGGTTATCGCTCTTTTTAGATTTCCCTCGAGAATATCAATTTATTCCGGTATAAAAAGTACCCTACTATTTAATCCGGACTTGTAACTTTACATCTGCCTGACTAAAAAAACTAATTTGTCCGTCAGTCAGATTTCCAAAAATTACTAGTCAGGTATTTTTTCTTTTTTCATATAAACAAAAAATGAAGACGACACAGTGCGTTGAAAACTCGTATGACGTCACTGCACGCTACACTTTTTAGAGAGCAGTTACGTCACAGGCCACCACTCCTATTCTTTGATGCCTTTTACATTTGTCAATTTTTATTAATTTGATAAAATAAAATATACATATCCAATATTTTTCTATAATCTGAATGACGAACTAAATAGAATATTTTTTTTTACCAGGAAACATCCCTATTAAGGCATGAAAGCGGAAGAAACAAACAAACAAACTCACTTTACGATTTATAATATTAGTTTTTTTTAAAACTAAAATTTAAACTCAATATACATTTAACAATAAAATTAAATGGTTTTTGAACCTCCTATTTTTATTAGTAGTGCGTTTTTATTTATTTTTTTTTTAATTTTCAAGACTACTACTCCTAATATTGTAGCTTCACGGCCCATTTATTACAGATAGCTATGCCTGTCACTTTAGCAACAGCAATAATAGGTAGAATTTGAACTGGCTTCATTGTGAATGACTCTACGAGAATTACAGTGGTATTCCATGCGTGTTTCATTTATCTACACATTGATATATCATGTTGTAAATATTATTATTACTATATTGACAGTGGCTTCAATTTTGTTCTTTACAAACTACATTCGTTTTCATTAAGAAGATGGCGTGGACTAATTTGATAGCACTAAACAAATATAGTTTAGTCCAGTCAAATTAGTCCTCGTCTGACGTAAATTCAAACTCCATGTTTTTAAACTATCTATGGAGTATCTTAGTTTGACGTGACTAAACTAATATTTTAACTTCTGTCCTTTTCATAATGAAATATAAAGCATAAGATGCATTGAGCTTAAATTTAATTCACATTGTTTGTATTTCAATATCGCGTGTCAATGTTGGAAGGCAATTAATATTCAGTAGAAAAAAATGTTTTATTACTAGATATTGCTTTACTTAAATCAAGAATTTTAAACCACTGGAGCGTTGATGGAATACCAAATAATATTGTTCGAAATAAACACCAACGCTCGACATTGTCTAACCTTGGCCAATCGTATTTCTTAGAAAACATTCATTAATACAACTCTCCTTTCACAAGTTCATTTTACTTGCGGCCTCTCTACTGTCTTGGTAGTATATTTCACAGAGTTCGTGCTGGTAAGAAATAATTGAGAAAAAAAAATAACATCCCCGATGAAAGTAATGACCTTCAACTTTACTGTATTTATCAACTCACCCTACCGCGATCCATTGCCGAATCACCTCTGCTGACCTCTCTCGGGCAAACCGTATCTTACCAGAAGAGATTATAGAGGTAGGCGATGCAAGTAACCATTACCGCCCTCACCATCTTCCAAGTTTAGCGCTTCTGCTTTTAAGCGAGTCCTCAGATAACTAAATGGACTCGGCCTAGAATTTGGCTACTACTTGGCGCCCTTACCATCAAGTAAGGGCGCCAAGTAGTCAATCCCAGTCGCATCCGAAACTTTTTTCAGCTTTGGAGTCTGGAATACGCTTTACCAGTCTAACTGCTGATTTTGGTTAAACTTCAATATTTTCCGTGAAGCGACTGCCATCTGACCTCCACAACCCGAAGGCGATATCGATGCATTGCAGTTAGACCAATTGTTGGACTTTTCAGGGCCTCAACAACCCGTAACGACTGCCATTAGATGTTCGTATGGTAACCGGGACCAACGGCTTAACGTGCTTTCCGTGCACGACCAGACCAGTGCAAATATTCATATTCATGCATACAAATATTTGCACTGCGCGGGGATCGAACATTCATTCGCTACCGCTACGCCACGGAGGCTGTTGCCCTTACCACCATACATAATACATAAGTTACTGTAATGGTAAGGCTGGCGCTACAAGATTTTAGTAGTGATAGCTCGTTGCAAACAGACGAATTACAATTTCTAGGTCAACGATTCAAATACAAGCAGTTATATTACTTTGTGTAAATTATCTCATCACCGCTGTTTTCAAAACCGGCAAGAAAAAAATCTTGAGGAATGAAACTGTTTTGAACTTAGATCTAAAACTTCAAAGCCAACAAATTTTAACCAACTTGCATTGAGTCCGCGTGGGTATTCCAGCCCCCTCCTTCTCACAGGGGACAGGCCTATGTACGAGTAGTGGGAACACCAAGGACTGATTATAACATGATGATAATGATATCTCTGTTAATTGCGGTGATTTCAGTATTCATCCCCTTTCCAGTCATAGTAATCCATATCTTAAATGAACTGTAGACTAATTATAACAAATGCGTAGGCGGGCCGACCGACGACACGCAATTACTCCGTAACATTTTTTTGTTTATTTTTCCCTTCAGTTTTTGTATTAGATTCGCTATAATCAAGATAAGTGTGACGAAGACTTGACAAATTTGATTGCTTTTTCTAAGGACTGCCTTTGATGGTTTTGACTTTAGCCCGTTTGGGGTTAATTCGGACGTAAAGGGTCGAATTTTATAAGAGTCTAGAGCACTAACGCGAACTATCTTTAAGCAATTTCTAGCAAAAGCAGTCGTGCTTTTTAAGCATATGTTGAGAGCATTTATTGTGTTATTACCATAGATTACTGTAAATTTCAATTATACTTTTGTAAATTTTTTAAAATCTTTAACGAAAGAGGGTTAGAAATTTGATATGGAGCCTGGAATACTTGATACTTGAGCCAAAATATTTTGCTTTTTTCAAATCAAATATCGGTTTTTTTAAATATTTAGTATCTGAAATAGGAAAAATTTCCTCGTGTATCAATAGACGGCATCGATTGATTTAAATTCCCGCTATGATTTCATTACCACGCAAACTATTTGAAATATAATAAAAATTAAAAATGTTTTATTTCTAGGTTTCTGGGTTTCTGGTGGTACAAGTTGAGGTTTCATTACTTTAAAACACACGCCTTGTCGACAAGAAAAGGCGAATACGATTCTCGATGATCATTCGTTAATATCTCGGACACATCATACTTAACGGAGTTTGATCTCGTTATGTTTTCTAAACATCAAACATCTTAGGGGAACATTGGAACTGGACTTTAAGTCTCAAATCGCCAACCCGTATTGAGCAAGCGTGGTGATTACGTTCAATCCTTTTCTGTATGAGAGGAGACCTGTGCTCAGCAGTGGGACGATGAAAAGGTTGTTAATGATGATGATGATGTTTTCTGTTTGCTTCGATCAGACATTGGTTTATAAAGAAAATAAACACAATGGCGGACACTGGACAGGTTGGTATTCTTGGGACCTTCATAGCTCTTTTTACATGCTTTTTATTAGTTTCACTTGTACGTTTGCTTGTCTGTCTCTAACTCAAAACTATTATTTTTTCGAGCTTACCTTACATTATTGTGCAAGCAAAGTATTTTTTAGTTTAGATTTAGTTTTAGATTTAGTTACTTGGGTAACGCATCATTACAAATTTTAGCACTTGCTATTCTGTCTGTTGGAGATAAAGAAAAGTTTGGTAAAAACAAATGAACACTACTTAAGCATTTTACATTATTTAAAAAAAGAATATCGAACTAAAAAGTTGAAAATGAATATAGTTTAAAAAACAAAAAAAACATGCTTTTAAAGAATATAAAACTAAAAGGTTAAAAATAATTTTAAAATTTAATTTATGACAATAGTATATAAACAATACTAGTAAAACAAGAAAAAAGCGTAAGGCGCTTTGTGCCATAATTTTTGTATATTAAGCGCCTCACGCTTTTTCTCTCTTGATATTCTTTAAAAGCATGTTTTTTTAGTTTTTTAAACTGTATTTTGATTGTATTAATATTATGCATAGATAAACTATGGGATGCTTCTATGCCATTTAAGTATGTATATATGTTTCTTTCTATCTTTCATTAATGTTTCACTGAAGGAGGTGGCGGCTTCCATGCACTATCGCTGTCTACCATCCTGGTGCAAGGTTGATTTTGAGAGATCCCCGTCGCCGATCATTGAGACAGTGGATTTTCATGGATAGATTTTTACAGAATGGGTTGACTGGTGGAATTGACGTTCGCTTGACAGCTAACATTTCACAATGGATTTATGGGATAGCAAAAATTCGCAGACCTTCTGAATAATGATAAGTGTTAATGAGTATTGATAAGTTAATTACCTCTTCGATTCGCTAAAATTAAGTGGCAGTGAGCGGGGCACATTGATCGTAGAACCGATGGCCGATAGGTCAGTAGGGTTCTGGAGTGGTGGCTACGTACCGGAAGACGCAGCATAGGGAGGCCCCCAACAAGGTGGACCGATGACCTGGTGAAGGTAGTGGGAAGCCGATGGATGCGGGCAGCACAAGACCGGTCAGTGTGGAAAGCCTTGGGGGAGGTCTTTGTCCAGCAGTGGACATCTATAGGCTGAAAATGATGAAGAAGAAGAAGATAAGTTAATGAAACACCTTAAACCTAAAAATAATTTAATTTTTGTGAGGTTATCGACATCTCAACTGTACCTTTCATTTTTTCATTCACTTGAAACATTAAATTAAAAATTCTTTTTTTTTTGTGTCATAAATCTCTTAGTTTTTTGTGTATACTTTTTATACGTGCTGGTTATTGGTATCTAGACAGGATAGAATATAAGAGACTAGATTTCTTCAACTCATACTTCCAGTAACAACACAAGTAGTGGTTGCTCACCACAAAGCTGAATAATACAACATGTGGATATATCTGCGAGAGACACAGTCTTGCCTCCTTAATCGTGTTTCCTACGTCCAGAACGTGTCTGTGTCTTCATTAATTAATCTCTGAGCAGATTAGCCGAATTGATAGCCGAGGTGGACAGTCGCCATGTTGGATTCAAATTAAAAATCGATATGGATTTGGAGGTTGGCCCCCTTACTACGAAACGAAATCCATCTAGACTTAACTATTGAGTCAGTATTTGTATTTCGAACTTTATTGAGGTTAAGTCAAAGTTCTTAATACAAAAGTGACATTTTATACATAGAACTGCATTTCTACATAATTATAATGGTTACGTGCATAATAGAGTATTTGACTAAAAAAAACTAATTAGTCCGTCAGTCAGATTTCCAAAAAATACTAGAAACGTATTTTTTCTTTTTTCATATAAACAAAAAATGAAGACGACACAATGCGTTGAAAACTCGTGTGACGTCACTGGACGCTACACTTTTTAGCGAGCAGTGACGTCACCAGCCACAACTCCTGATCTTTGATGTCTTTTATATTTATTTGCCAATATTTATTGATTGCATAAAAAAAAATATACGTATTCAATATTTTTCTATAGGTAATCTGAACCACATTTAATAAGTGGTTTAAAAGTGATCTAAATAAAATCCATCTTATGTAATATGGGGGTAAGTATTTGATATGAATAGGGAAATTCATTATAATATCACCCTATTATTACGATACTGTAAGGCAAAGTCTATTTCTCTTGCAGAAAGAAAATGTTGAATTCGGTTGTACAACATGGGACCTTTACAACGAATAATATGAGAAAGTGACTGAAAGCGTTCAACGTATTCTTTTACGATTTGTTTTTTAGGGTTCCGTAACCAAATGGCAAAAAACGGAACTTTTATAGATTCGTCATGTCTGTCTGTCCGTCCGTATGTCACAGCCATTTTTTTTCCGAAACTATAATAGCTATACCTACCATAGAATTATGAACCACATTAAGATTTTGATGCAAAAATAAAAAAAATAACAATAAATATTGAGGGGTCTCCATACTTAGAACTAAAACTCAATTTATTTTTTCATCAAACACGTACGTGTAGGGTATCTATGGATAGGTCTTCAAAAATGATATATGAGCTTTCTAAAGTTTTTTTTTTTCTAAACGGAATAGTTTGCGTGACAGATGCTTCCAAAGTGGAAAAAAGTGCCCCCCCCCCGCCCATCCTCTAATTTTAAAATAAGAAAATGAAAAATCTAAAAAAAAACCACATGATGTACATTACCTACTATAAAAACTACCAACTAAAATTGTTTTGAACAAGATCTAGTACGTAGTTTTTTTTTAATACCTCGTAAATCGTAAACCGCTTATTACCGCGTAATCTTTCATACAAATAAATCCTATCCTTTAATTTCATAAATCAATGCTACGGAACCCTTTGTGCCTGAGTCCGACATGCACTTGGCCGGTTTTTTTATATATAATTTGTAAACTAGCGCTTGACCGCAATCCCGCCTGATGGTAAGCAGTGATGCGAACGTTGATGGTAAAGCACGCTAGTATATTAAGAGCCTATTCACTCTAGCCTTGAAGACACTCAAATTGTAGTTTGACGGAAACACCGTCGCTGGCAATTTGTTCCAGTCCCCCGATGTACGCGGTATAAAAAAGGAAGCGAAACGCTTCGTCCAGATCGTAGTGGTGTCAACAACGTAAGGGTGGAAACTCACCGTACGACGAGTCGTCCGAAGGTGGAACGGAGTTGTGCAATATATAAAAAGGAAAAAGGAGAAAATTCATCTTATATTGGCTTATGAGGAGTCATTAATACTATTTCAATTGCTCACTCTGCAATCAAGACGCCTACTGTTTCAATCCATGATGCTTCACGGTTTGGAAATCGGAAATTACTATGCCTATCATCATCAACAACCTTTGTATCGTCCCACTGCTGGGCACAGGTCTCCTCTCATACAGAGAAGGATTGAGCGTAATCACCACGCTTGCGTAATGCGGGTTGGCGATTTCAGACTTAAAGTTCAGGTTTATTTATTTATTTATTTATTTATTCTTTATTGTACACCAATAAAACATCGAACAAAAAACTTGGAACATAAAACATACAATGGGCGGCCTTATCGCTAATGCGATTTCTTCCAGACAACCAAAGAATGGACAGATTCTCCTGAACCACATATGGGACTGTCGTTGGTGCCAAATATTTACTAAAATAGATACACAAATACATACATAAATACATAGATACTTTAATAGTGTAAATAGCCATTCATAACGACAAGTAGTGTTCCCTCACAAGTCTCTTGAATTCCAGTAACGATTGTGCGCGTTTAATTTCAATTGGCAATGCATTCCACAAACGAGGGGCCTAAACAGCGAAAGATTTATCTAGGAACGTTGTGGAATGCATAGGCATTTCGAGCTTTAAGTTATCTGATGACCTTAACGATTTAGTATGTGAGTTGCACAGAAATTGAAAACGATTCTTGAGATAAACAGGGGTGAAAGGAGAAAAAAGCACATTATATAGAAGGGAAAGAATATGAGCATTCCGACGAAGGTGAATTGGTAACCACTTGAGCTTCACACGAAATTCGGATACATGGTCATATTTGCGCAGACCGAATATGAACCTTATACAAACATTTTGAAGTCGCTCAAGCTTATCTAATTGGTCTTGGGTAAGATCAAGATAGCTGACATCAGCATAGTCAAGGATGGGTAGAAGAAGTGATTGTGCAAGTGCAATTTTGGTGGTAGTCGGTAGGAAATTGTGTAATCTCCTCAGAGACGCTGCGGATGCAAATAGCTTACGACTAACTTCCTGCAGCTGCTGGGAAGTCCAAGAGAAATTTTTCTCAATATATATTCCCAAGTTTTTAACTTTGTTACTAAAGGGAACCACTGAGTTTTCAAAAGAAACTTGAGGTAGGCTCGTCCAATCGATTCTAGAGACCGTCCTAGAACTGCCCACGACTATAACCTGCGTCTTTATGGGGTTGACCAAAAGCCCATATCTTTTGCTCCAGTCACATATGCGGGTCAGATCACGATTGATCGCTAATATGGCCTCAGATAGATTTCCAAGAGGCGCTTGTGAGTAAATTTGTAAATCATCTGCATAAAGATGGTAGGAAGAAATTAGTTCGTCAAAGATAGAGTTAATAAAAACTGCGAAAAGTAAAGGGGATAGCACGCCACCCTGCGGTACACCAGCAGACGTATTACTCCAGGAAGACAAGGTCTCCCCGAAGCAAATACGCTGCCGGCGACCAAACAGGTAACTACGAAACCAATCAATTACCGATGGAGATATGTTAAGAGAACAAAGTATGAACCCGCACACTCATACTTGAGAGGTTGGTATTTTGACCACTAGACCACCACGACTATGCCTATATTAATACCTAAACTTGAACAAAATGCCGACAAAAGAATAAAAGGGATACGCCTTTTAACTAACAATGGTGTAAAATAATTTAGGTTTTGTATACTTACATATGTATATACTAAGTGCTTACATTTCTTCTTAAAAAAATCTGAAATTCTATAAAATTTAATTGTTTTGATTTTCATTAAATTTTAGAAATATTCAAGGAAACCTATAGTGGCATACATTTTAATCACGTGTACCTGTGTTTTTCTTTCCTAAAATCAAGTTTAGATATTTCAGCGCCGGAATATCCGACCTCTCATAATAAGTTTAACGGTATCGGACCTATTTATAATATTTCATACGTTGTGCTCAGAACTGTAATAAGATGAGAGAAGCGTGTTTATTTTTATTTTAATAAAATTAAATAAAAAAAAAGTCTTAAAGCATTATCCATGGAGAAAACAGCGGAATAAAGCACCACAGAGTTCCCTCTTAATTCTAAAATTAATCCTTAAATTATAGAATTCATCATAAATCTCAAATCTAAATCTTAAACCAATTCTATCTTAACGTAACATACGGTAAATAAAATTAACTTTTCAAAGAAAATGTTACGGCGTCGATAAACTGAAGTTTAGAAGTAAATCAAATGCGAAGTGAAACGGAGTTTTAGTAACAGTAACAAATCCGAAGAATTCTTAAGAATAGGTCTCGTTTCAAGCTAATTTTATGTTATTGAAGTGATATTCATTGGAATAAAATTAGGTTTGATTCATATTGCTTTTTGTTTGCTTAAAAGTTTCTACCGCGAGAGTTCGTTCACGTACAAATACTAAATCCTCCTCTGGATTGTTTAATGGAACACATATATAGCATGCTAAAAAGCTGCCAGCGGCATCCTTGTGAAATTTGCCCTGGCTAGGAATGTTTTTCTTTATTATTTCACAAAATTAAACATAACTTGTGATTACTTTGTAACAAAACCATTTTTTATTGTTTAATTATTATTTATTTTTACAGACTGCACAACTTGCATATTAAGTAGGCTGGGGACCTCGTTCGAGAGCCTGTTGGGTATCAATAATGTGTCGATTAAAGAAGGTCTTTTGTCGTGGATTTCCAATGATATTTTCAATATTAGTGACCTTATTTATTCCAGTTATTAGCTAGTGAATATACTTTTACAATGCATTTAGTAAATAACTGCTATTTCGATATTAAAAACAGGAACTTCAATCTTATTTATTTGTAAAGATGTTCCGTTAGGCTTACTGAGATCTTTTTTGTTTTTGTATTTAAAAATTGCGTGCCTTGTCTTGACAATTTAAGAAGTAACCAGTAAGCATGCGGCAGGGTAGGTCTTGACCTATCCTGGGTCTATAAAACATTTTTCTATCTTTACTAAATGTAAGCTCAAAGAAACTTTAATCTATCAAATATTTGCCATACCTACACAATTTTAACTTAGACATAATTTATTTCACGTGTACTCGCTAATCTCTCACTACAACGTTACCCTTACATACAAAGTTATACTTATCTTTGAAATTATCAGAAGAACGTAATTTGAACGTCTCACAGACTTAGATTCGTAGTATTAAAGTCAATAGGTAATATGCCTCGTTTATAATTATATTTAGGGTACCTCCTTTAATAATAACCAACAGGAATAAATTTGAGTCTTTTAAAGTACTTTCGGAGAGTGATCTGATATTGTATAATATCGTTATTAACTTAGTTGGATTTCAAGATAAATATATGGTTATACCTGTCTGCCTACATTTTTTGACAGCATTATAGTCTTTAGTTTATATTTTAGTATGCACAGTCCATCACATATTAATGTATATTAAAAACATTATCTCCAACTTTCCTTAAAGTACTAAAATATGATATCCGAACGACACATGTAGCCATTCTCCTAGAATGCACATAGAAAGACCGATCCTGGGTTGAATGCATCGAGCAGATCTCTAATCTAAATACCAGCAGCACCACACGATTTCATTGACATAATAGTCGATCCAGTAGGAATATCGATATAAAAATATCTCGAACAATTGGGCCACGTCAAACTACAAGTCGGACTTACGATGAACATATCGAAAAAAAAACTGATGACGAACAGAACCAAACACGTGTTATAGACGTCAAAGTAAAGCTATGTTGACGTCTATAATACGTGTTCGGTTCTGTTCACGTTACACGAAACTGTCAAATATTCCCAATTACCCTTGAGTCTAAATGCTTTTGCGATAACGTTGAATATCTAATAAAGAAATTTGAGATATTATAGTAGCTTGATGGACCA
The DNA here is from genome assembly GCA_037179545.1 of Sesamia inferens. Taxonomy (NCBI): domain Eukaryota; kingdom Metazoa; phylum Arthropoda; class Insecta; order Lepidoptera; family Noctuidae; genus Sesamia; species Sesamia inferens. Next base: position 5,746,274 of record CM073929.1, on the reverse strand, counting down.
TTTGTACAAACTGGGGATGTTCGTGTTGAATATGTTATAAGCATTCTTCGACCAAACAGTGTATGACACAGGGCAAAGAAGGCAGTCACCGCACAGAAAACGCCTGAAAAAACTATGGATCAATGAAACCTATAATGAAAGGACCTGTCCCGATCCTACGGAGCGCAAACATGGTCTCTTGCAGGCCAATAGGAGTTATTGAGGCCCTTGAGCCATGGAGTCTGACAAAATTTTAAACTCACAGACCACATTAAGAACTCTATACTTCATGCAAAAACACAAGTAGTAGCCGCATAGCTGCTGGTCTAAAATGCAAGTGGGTTGGCCATCTTTGTCACATGTCGCAAAGCCACTACTTTAGATTCCAAATATCAGGAAACGACAATGCGGCAGGCCCAGAAAGGATGAGATGAACTTTTGGATTGGCCCATACTCCTAGTAGACTAGAAAGAGTGGAAAATGAGAAGGGAGGCTTTTGCCATAAAGCGGGACAACACAGGCTTATGATATATAAATAATATATAATTTTGTGCTGACTGTCGTATCAACCAATGGCCTGATGGCCAAAATCCTCGAACAACATCTATCGAGGCTCTCGATAGCCGGTTGGATTAAGAGGATTCTAATGGCAAAACTCCTCGATATGGCTAGCAGTACCGGAAGGTTCCTATATCTGAGGCCATAATCATTGATAGATCTCCATTTATTTACTATTTTCAAATGTGTTAATAACAAGCGAATGTTTTTATATTATAAGAAATATCTGAAAATGAAGTTAAGTATGTTTATAATAAGACCATGTTTACTCTCCGTAAGCCTGGGAAGGATGCTCATGTGTTTTTTTTTATGAAAGCAGAAGTACTTTCATGATATGAGATGTCAATAAACCTAATTATTAATAACATAATATTTAATTCATTAGAAATTTCATCAATAACTGTTCCGAAGTTTTCGCGTGAAACAGTATGAAAATCAATAGAATAGAATAGAATCCTCTTTATTATGTACACCATATAGATTACAGAACATAAATATAAAGATTTTACAAAGGGTGACACAATGGGGAGTCTTATCGATAAGAGCGATCTTTTACAGACAACCTTTGGAAGGGGAAGGAGAGAGAAATAATGTAGGTAGTCTACAGTGTAGTCTACACACTATTTACATAGAGTATACAATAAATATGTACGTTAAATATATCATACTAGTTTAACTAAATATTTACATCTAATTAATAGACATCATACAAGAGTAAATAAAATACACACATCAAAAGTGTCTAGGGATCAAGCATTTTTATGCGGATTTCTATCTATCTCTATTAGATTTATTTCTATCTATATCTCTTTCTATCTCTACAAAGAGACCGGATACAAGACGTATACGACACTGGAGAACCCCTGGACGCCAACAGCGATTAAAATCCTGCCAGGAAGTCCATCCTTATAGTGGTGGAACCATCATGGTATGGGCGGGTATTTGAATCGGCGGAAGAACTGAGTTGATTTGGATCAGAGGCAACCTCAACGCTCAAATTTATGCTGAGACGATTGTATCAGACGTCATCGTTCCTCTACAAGTGCAAATCGGTCCCTTATTTCAGTTAATGCATGATAATGCACGACCGCATACCGCAAGAGTTGTAAGACAGACTCTCGCCGCAGCTAACATCAATGTCCTGCCCTGGCCTGCTCAGTCGCCAGACTTGAACCCGATTGAGCATGCATGGGATATGCTACAGAGAAGAGCTCTGCCGAATATGGAGGGTATCCAGTCGCAAGAAGACCCTTTTTTGTTGTTGCAACGAACATGGGCGGCCATTCCACAGCGTGATTTGGATGAACTCATTTTGAGTATGCCAAACCGATGTTCTTGTGTTGTTAGTGTTCGCGGTAGAAACACGGATTATTAATTGTTTAAGTTACCCAATAAAATTTTAGAGAAAACTGTTATTTCAGTCTTTTTTTCGAACTTTTGTGTTAGTGGTTCAAATGTCAAATATCCCTTTATTAGGAAAATGGCAAATTTCTTTATTAATGCAAATGTGACTTGGTTTATCGTTACTGTGACAAACGAAAACACTTTATTTGATGAATCCTTAAAGAAAATTTTAATTAATATCAATCAGGAGAAAAGTTATTGCAAAAATATATGTTGATCCCTAGACACTTTTGATGTGTGTATAATGACATGTTTAAAGAGAGAGAAAGTGCTCTTTGACCATAGTTTTAAAAGTTGACAGAGTTTGAGCACGCCTTTTGGATACGTGCAAGTCATTCCATAGCCGAACTGCTTGTACAGTAACGGATTTACCGTAGAATCATTCTACATATTATCGTCACATTCTTATAGGGTTATAATATTTGTAATGAGAAAATTATTTTTCACTTCAATTTTACACGTTTACATCTTTCCTACAATCACAACGCAATGTTATGACAATAGCAGGGTGCAGTTGTCGCGGTCGTATGTCGACAATTACATACGTGACGTCATAGCGCTTTCTACTTTGCGCCGCATACAGATACGTGACAAGCATTGTGTGCTTTAAGTGTTGACACTTCTCATTTAATTTCTTTTAACTTTTCTAAATGGAAAATATAAAACAGCCATTTGCAGCATTTTCCATTTGTTTGTTTGTTGGCTGGTTGGTTGTGCTTAGTGTTAGTTGGTTTTCGTTATTGTGTTTTGTTTTTTTTTTGTATTTATTCTAGCAGGTGGTCATAAGTACTCGTTCTCTTGCAACTTTAATTATCAGAATCAGTCTAGCCTTTTCCCATAGGTGTTCTTTCTGTCAATTCACCAAATAGTAATTTACAATGTTGACAAGCAACGATTGATTAAAAAAAGAATTTGTCATATCATCATTATACCAAAGCATGTTTGCTAAATAGTTCACTTAAGAAAATACTTATCCGGTATGATTTTTGATAACGTATTAATTGATAAACTTAATATCTAATATACAAAGTTTTAGGGTGATAATATCTGTGTTATTATTTGCATTATATACTTATATTTTCTATAAACGCTATTTTGTCATAAGCATGAAATAAATGACAGATGTATAAATGACACACGTATAAATGACACATGTATAAATTACACATGTATAAATGACACATGTATAAATGACACATGTATAAATGACACATGTATAAATGACACATATATGAATGACATAAGTATAAATGACATATGTATAAAGGACACATGTATAAATGATTTTTTTTCCCAAAACTTTGTAATAGAAAGCATTTTGTGAAATAAGTAGTATCTTTACGAAACGTTGATTGTAAACTACGAGTAAATAAACACTTGTTTTATCAATGGTATTTTGGTGAAACATTAGTGAATCTTCATCTTTTGTCCAAATATTTTGGTGTCGGATTCCAGTCTAACCAAATGCAATTGAGTACTAATATTGTACATTTAGGGACTGCCAGTCTGACCTCCACAGCCCAGTGAGTGGGTAATACGACGCCATGGTAATCGGGGTAAAACTGCGAGGCGCAACTAATTAATTCGCTGCCATATTTTGGATTTTCTTTTTTTTTTATTTACATTTAAAGTTTGAAAATAGCCTTGTCAATATCATTTATTCAAATCAGGTTGAGAATCACCGCTTTTTGAACTTCAATATTACATAAGACAGTTCCCCAAAACGCCTGCCCTTCGCCATTTCCTAATTCTTTCGTTTGGCTTCTTCCAAGACATCTATCGGGACAAACTCCAAAGCAGCACAGTTGTCTGTTCAGGTAAAAACACACAACTTTATACAATATTATGCTTGTAAAGGAACTAATATAACATGAAAAAATATCATTTAAAACAAAAAAAACCACCAGTATAAAAATCTAACTGAAAAGGCAGTTTACAAGTTGACCAATCGCAGTTGGGGGACTTTTCTATGGAACACTTGTTTGTTTAAGAGGTCCCCCAAATGTGAAAATCCGTTTAGCGGTTCTGGAGATAAAAGATAATAAAGAATATTACATACATTGATACATACAAAATATGCGCTTTGTGCATCCCTCCGAATGTAATTCTGTTTATAATGTTGCAAAAAATTGAAACTGACTGACTTCTGTGCTGATATTTTAAGTGTATAATACGTAGGCACATAGGCTTGGTATTGTTTCCAATTACATATTTTTCTGGATTTAAGTACCTAATTATTGTTATTTTTTTAAATGCCTTTTCAATGAGTTTTCATCTTGTTTAAGTCTTTTCAGTATATTTTTAATTGTAGTTAACCATGCAGATTGCAGGTGGGTTTTTTTCACTATTATTTTATTTGTCTTTTTAGTTAAGAAAGATTACGTAACCGGATTATTTCTTTAAATGAGTTTATGTCATGTGGTTGATTCAACAATTTGTTGGGGTCAAGAGAACTGATAGCAAGCCCGAAAAGAGTCCTAACTCTTTTTTTACAAAATTTGTGCGGGACGAATAGTTTTAAATAGTATATAGGAACTAATTAGGAATAGTGTTACGAACAGTGTATACAGTATAGTAGATGTTATTGTAATTACTTATAATAGAACATTTGTGCATAAGAATTTAGAAAGCGTAAGATGGACGATCATTCATTGTGATAGGAATGGTTGTACACATCTGGCAAGGCGGCAATTATGATAGGAATGACTGGGAACATTCGGTAAAATATCAGTGACAAAAGTTAACCGTCATAAAGTGTTCCCTTGTCATAAAATGCAGCAGACATAAAATTATAAAATTAGAAATCGTTGTCCCACATTTGGCTGAACATAACAACACCAAAAAGGTGGGCGCCATAAAATCCCTTGTCCTTGGTTCCTTGGGATAGGCGCAATAAAATGACCCCTTGTAATGGACGTTATAAAGTGCAGACCCTCAGGTTTATGATGCAGCCCAGAAACGTGCGTAAGACAATGGCTGGTGAAACCCGACGATCTCGTCCCTTCCCACGGTTTGCGCCCTTGTCACAGTATAAATAGGCCCCACGTTTGAGCATCAAGAACCCTTCTGGGAACTTCAGAGGAAGTTAAAATCCAAAGAAGTTGTCACCATGCCTCCTCTGGTTCGCCCCGACAATACCATCGCCTTCGATGACGATGAAAAGGCTGAATGCCTTGCCTCCAGCCTCGAAGCCCAGTGCTCCCCCAGCCTCCTACCAGTAGACCAAGCCCACCTCCTAGAGGTCGACGCTGAAGTTGAACGTAGGACCTCCCTCCCGCCCGTTGACGACCCGGATGACCCCCTGCCCCCCATCACTCCAGATGAAGTACAGGACATCATCAAAGGCCTTCAACCCAAAAAAGCGCCCGGATCAGACGGCATCACCAATAGAGTGGTCCGTCTCTTCCCAGCCCACCTAGTCCTCCTCTTGACCACCATCTTCAATGGTGCAATGGGGAACAACATTTTCCCACAAACGTGGAAAGAAGCCACAGTGATTGGCATTCCCAAGCCCGGCAAGCCTAAAGCCAATCCCAACAGTTACCGTCCCATCAGCTTGCTGAAAGTTCTCGGCAAGATCTACGAGAGGCTTATTTATAAGCGTCTCAGAGCTTATGCCGAGAACAAGGGCCTCATACCAAACGAGCAGTTCGGGTTCCGATCCCAACACTCTTGTCCACAACAAATTCTACGCATCACTGAACATATCCACGCAGGGTTCATGCGTGGGATGTACACAGGCGTAGTCTACTTCGATATAGCGAAAGCGTTTGACAAAGTCTGGCACAACGGCTTAATCTATAAGCTGTACAAACTCGGAGTGCCCGACCGTCTCGTTCTCATCTTACGGGACTTCCTGTCAAACCGCACCTTCCGCTACAAAATCGAAGGAGCACACTCCTCCCCCCGCCCCATCCGTGCAGGTGTTCCCCAGGGCTCCGTGCTAGCCCCCCTTATTTTCACGCTGTACACAAGCGATATCCCGAAAGGTGGTAAGGCCCAAGTCGCTCTGTTCGCAGACGACACCGCCATCTACTGCTCGGGACTCAGCCCTGACCGAATTCGACACCATCTCCAAACCGCAGTCAACAAACTGGCTGACTGGTTCAAGAAATGGAGGATCGAAGTTAACCCCCAAAAAAGTCAAGCGGTACTCCACACAAAGCCGCGACTAAACGTCCCCACCCCACGACCCATCACCATGTCTGGCGAGCTGATCCCCTGGGGGAAGCAAGCCAAATACCTCGGTGTGATCCTCGACCGCAACCTCAACTTCTCAGAGCACATTAAGGCGGTCCGCTCACGTGCCGCCTACGCTCTGGGTCGACTCCACCCCGTCCTCAACCCGCGTAGCAAACTGTCGCTCAAGTGCAAAATGCGCTTGTACACAGCGTGCATACGCCCGATTATGACATACGCTTGTCCTGTCTTCGCACACGCCAAGCCGCGTCATATCCATAGGATGCAAGTAGTCCAAAACCGTTTCTTGCGTAAAGCCACAAACGCCCCTTGGTTCGTCCGTAATGGGATCCTCCACCTAGATCTCAAAATCCCCACCATTCAGCAGTTCATGAAGCGTCTCTCCAAACGCTTCTTTGACACTGCCTCCAAGCACCGCAATCCCCTAATAGTAGCGGCTGCTAATTACACCCCCTCCACCATCTCCAAGCTTCGCCGCCCAAGGCATGCTCTCACAGACCCAGATGACCCAATAACGCTCCTCCAAGAGGCAAATAGGGCCACCAGCACAACACACAGAGCTAGACCGACCCACCGACCTCGCCGCCGAGGTCCATCGCGACGCGTTCAACGTAACAGCCCCCTCCCCCGTCCCTCGTCCGATGAAGGCCAGCCCGCGCCGCAGCTGAGCCAGTAAATATAAACTCCCGACTACGACCTCTGAGTTTGTTTCGGCCGTTTCTTCTCAGAGCTAGTCTAGGAAACGCCGCGGTCATCAAACCGAAATAAAAATAAAAATTCGATCCAGCCGTCCCTTGCTGTTCACTCCAGCGACGCCCTAAGCCGAGGTCCGTACCCCGCAGGGGGTGCCCTTAGTGCGTAGTCGCTTAGTTTTTAGTAGCCCTGGCTGGAGGCTTTAAATTCACTTAAGGCATCCACAGGAAAGTCCGGTTAAGTAGTCACGGCCTCTCAAGGTCAACTACGAGATGCCATATCAAAAAAAAAAAAAAAAAAAAAAAAAAAGCATCAAGAACACATTCATCTTCATCTTCGAGAAGTCAATAGCTACAGCACAGATCAACAGCAAGATCCCTACAAGATCTCTACAGAATCAACAGTCAAGAAGTAATAGTTAAAATCAATAGTAGTATAAGTTAAATAGTGACTCCGCTAATAATTTGAAGAATATAAACCAAGTAAGTCTACACACCGAAGTCTCACTTATTTCCACCAACCCAGCAACAGAGTGTGCATCAGAACGTGCAGAGTGCAACCGCATACGTCCACTAAATGGTCCTGCATGTCTGTCGTGTACAATTTGGTCCTTCGATAGCCGAATTAGTGGAAATTAAGTGAAGAACGCATCCGGATACGTGCACAATTTGGTCCTTCGATATCCGGATAAGTGGAAAATAAGTGAAGAACGCATCCAGCTAGAAGAAACGTGAAGACTCTCAAGTCCTCGCCACAAGATAAGTTCGCGTCGTAGACTGACGGCTATCGATAAACAATATGCCGGTCACACGATCAGAGGGAAAAGCCGCTAGCAAATCAACAACGGGAACGTGCACAGAAACCGGAACAGTTACTACCGGGACGGCTACCACAGGGACAGCGACCACGAGGGAGACAACAGAAACGGGTACCACGGAATATACTGGTACCTCGACAGCCACAGGGATCTCCGCCGTATCAATGCCCGCCGCCGCCGCCGCCCCGCCCGCTGTGTCGCCCCCCGCTGTTGTCGCCGCCGCTGCTACTACTCTCTCCGTGACACAGTCAACAGCTACAACGATGAACCCGCCTACAACTGTGTGCCACAGCAACAAAGGAACACGACCCGCAACAGAAAAATCAACAGTAAAGCGGGTCAAGAATACAGATGGTTTGCCACTGCCGAGCGGACTACAAGACCCCCGCACCCCCGCTAGGAAGGGCGCGGGGGGATCGACCTACAGTAAATCAAAGGCATACAAGTTGGCGAAGGCAAAGGAAGACTTACTGCGACTGCAAGTGGAGCTAGCCGCCGCACGCTTAGCTACTTTGGAACATGAAGACTCCGACAATGAAGAAGATGATGTCTCCATCTACTCTAAGGAAGAAACAGATCGAAGAGTAGACAACTGGCTAGAGGACCAACAGAACAGAACGCCCGTGGTTGCCGTACAACAGAATCAACCTACAGCAGAGCCGGTGATCACGCGCATAGAGAATAGCGTCCCAGCCAGTACAGAACAGAAGCGTCAAGTACATAACGTACTACAGTTACCGGCGGGAGGTCAATCCGACCTCGCCGCGCTCGCCGACGCAATCACAAGTGCCGTCAACGCAGCTCAACGACCGAGATCCGTAGAGCTACCGTTGTTTAGTGGATCACATCAAGAGTGGTTACCGTTCCGCGCCGCTTACTACGAAACAGAAAATATATACACGCCGATTGAAAATACAAACAGGCTACGAAGAACACTGAAAGGCAAAGCGAAAGAAGCAGTGGACTCTTTGCTGATTACCAACACGGATCCAGCAGACATAATGAAGGCTTTAGAGTCAAGATTCGGAAGACCGGAATCCATCGCCATGATGGAAATGGACGCGCTCCGTGCCCGGCCACGCCTCACCGAATCACCGCGGGACATCTGCATCTTTGCAACAAAAGTGTCCAACATTGTAGCAACATTGAAAACTCTCGGCTGTGTACACTATCTGTACAACCCAGAAGTGTCAAAGACCGTCGTAGACAAGCTGACGCCTACGCTTCGCTACAGATACTACGATTTCTCGTTCGTACAACCGAGGGAAGATCCTGACCTAGTGAAGCTAGACAAGTTCCTCAAAAGAGAAGCGGACTTGTGCGCACCGTACGCTGTACCCGAACAACTAAATACAGGAACAGCAGCCACTCAACAGAAGAGAATACAGAAGGTCCACAACGTAACAGAAAGGACGAATACGTCGAACTGTCCGGTCTGTGAACAAACCGGTCACACAGCGGTTGACTGCAATCAATTCAGGAAGTTAGATGAAAACGGCAGATGGGACGCAGCTAAGTCCAAACGCCTATGCTTCAGATGTCTTCAATACAGAAACAAGACTCACAGTTGTCGTCCTCGTGAGTGTGGTGTCAACAGCTGCAGCTTTTCACATCACAAGCTGTTACATCACACTAAGAAGCAGGAGGCTAAAGAAGAGGCATCGAAGGAAGCTACAGAAATCATCAACTCAGCCTGGGCCGAGAGTAAGAAACAGTCGTTCCTGAAAATTCTACCGATCCAAATAAAGGGTCCAAAGGGTACAGTCGACACCTTCGCGTTGATGGACGACGGGTCAACAGTCACGCTAGTTGACGACAGCGTGGCAAACAGCATCGGAGCAACAGGCCCCGTCGACCCACTGAAAATAGAAACCATCAACGATCTGAAGGCGTCTGAATCAAATTCGCGTCGAGTTAGTATCAAGTTGAAAGGGCTCAACGGGTACGAAGAACAAGTACAAGCACGCACGGTGAAGAACTTACATGTTTCGTCTCAGCGAGTACAGTCAGAAACAGTAACGGGATGCAAGCACCTGGCAGACATCCGCGACTACCTCACGTACGCCAATGCCAAGCCTAAAGTGTTGATTGGGCAAGACAACTGGCATCTCCTGATGACATCGGAGGTCAGAAGAGGCAACAAGTACCAACCAGTGGCATCTCTCACACCACTGGGTTGGGTACTACACGGCAGACAGATCCGGACCTCCAGGCACAATATAGACTTTGTGTCTCATGTCACTGAGAAAATAGAAGACAGTCAGGAAGTCCTAGCGAAGCAATACGTTGAGATGAACGCCCTCTGCATCGACCCCAAGAGACCAATCGATACCTCTTCATCAGTAACAGAACCGTACGGGAAAGTTAAGATATGCCACGTATCGAACAAGAAGGGACTAAGTTTAGGAGAAGCTTTACCCGATCCAATAAGATTCTCCAATTCGCTACATTCCACCGGACGCCCCGATCATGGGAGGAGCCTGGGAACGTATAATCTGCTCAGTGAAGACAGCACTAGCCGCGATGCCACACGAGCGTCACCCCACAGAGGAAGTACTCGCCACCTTACTCGCAGAGGTGCAATATACCATCAACAGCCGCCCTCTGACGCATGTGTCAGTCAGTGCAGAGGACCCAGAAGCCCTGACTCCGAACCACTTCTTATTGGGAAGCTCGGGACGAGTGCCTCAACCCGGCACATTCGACGAAAAAGACGCCGCATCGAGATTCAGTTGGCGAGCAGCACAGAGGCTTGCCGACCTTTTCTGGAAGCGTTGGATCCAGGAGTACCTCCCGGAGTTGCAACACCGGCGGGAGCCGCATGGAAGAGGTCCAAAAATACAAGTCGACGACCTTGTACATGTCGTCGACCCCAACCTGCCGCGCAATATATGGCCGCGTGGCAGAGTCATAGCGACGTATCCGGGCCCCGACGACATCGTGCGAACAGTGGACGTCCGAACTAAGGGAGGTGTGCTACGACGGCCGGTGAGGAAGCTAGTAGTCCTGCCTCTCCAAACGGAAGACAAACCCGCACCGGAGATAGCTGCGACGCGGTCGCACGGCGGGAGTGATGTGCGGGACGAATAGTTTTAAATAGTATATAGGAACTAATTAGGAATAGTGTTACGAACAGTGTATACAGTATAGTAGATGTTATTGTAATTACTTATAATAGAACATTTGTGCATAAGAATTTAGAAAGCGTAAGATGGACGATCATTCATTGTGATAGGAATGGTTGTACACATCTGGCAAGGCGGCAATTATGATAGGAATGACTGGGAACATTCGGTAAAATATCAGTGACAAAAGTTAACCGTCATAAAGTGTTCCCTTGTCATAAAATGCAGCAGACATAAAATTATAAAATTAGAAATCGTTGTCCCACATTTGGCTGAACATAACAACACCAAAAAGGTGGGCGCCATAAAATCCCTTGTCCTTGGTTCCTTGGGATAGGCGCAATAAAATGACCCCTTGTAATGGACGTTATAAAGTGCAGACCCTCAGGTTTATGATGCAGCCCAGAAACGTGCGTAAGACAATGGCTGGTGAAACCCGACGATCTCGTCCCTTCCCACGGTTTGCGCCCTTGTCACAGTATAAATAGGCCCCACGTTTGAGCATCAAGAACACATTCATCTTCATCTTCGAGAAGTCAATAGCTACAGCACAGATCAACAGCAAGATCCCTACAAGATCTCTACAGAATCAACAGTCAAGAAGTAATAGTTAAAATCAATAGTAGTATAAGTTAAATAGTGACTCCGCTAATAATTTGAAGAATATAAACCAAGTAAGTCTACACACCGAAGTCTCACTTATTTCCACCAACCCAGCAACAGAGTGTGCATCAGAACGTGCAGAGTGCAACCGCATACGTCCACTAAATGGTCCTGCATGTCTGTCGTGTACAAAATTTTAAACTAGCGCTTGACCGCAATCTCGCTTGGTGGTAAGCAATGACGCAATCATTGATGGTAAAGTGCACTAGTTTATTAAGAGCCTATTCACACTAGCCTTGAAGACACTCAAATTGTAGTCCGACGGAAACACCGCCGCTGGCAAATTGTTCCAGCCCCTCGATGTACGCGGTATAAAGGAGGAGGTGAAACGCTTCGTCCGGATCGTAGTGGTGTTAACAAAGTAAGGGTGGAAACTCGCCGTAGGACGGGTCGTCCGATGGTGGAACGGAGATGGGGGAATTAAATCATGCAGTTCCCTCGCACACTCCCCAAAATGGATCCTATAGAACACCGAAAGGCTGGCTACTCTACACCTGTGCTCTAGGCTTTGGAAACCGTCTCGAGTTTAATCAGGGTCACTAATCAGACCATGGCACATCATCAATCAGCCTCTTCGCCCGGCTCTCTACCGAATACAAAGTGTCCAAATGTCAAACTTACGTTGCTCAGAGCAACGTAAGTTTAACATTTTGTAAATAAATTTCTACTTAAATCTTCAACTGCTGGGTCTAAAGTTGTGCCCTGTAATTTATGCACCGTCACTGCCCAGCATAAAATTGAGGAAAACATTGGTGGCTCAATCTTGTCTTTACCACGTAAAGCATCAAATTCTGTAGCACATAGCTTGATCCAGATTCTATTATCAGGTAGGTTCCCTGTTATACTTGGGTCATCTAACTCCAGTAATACCGCTTGAGTTAGTTCTCCCGGCTCCAACTGATCTCTGCGTAGTGCTGGCTAATCTATTCGCCGGATAACACCCATGGCACCGTTAACCAGCCCATGGTTAACATTGATGTTCCGTCTTAGCATGGCTCAAGAGCCTGCACCTAATTTGAGTTGGTTTGGTATACAACCTGATTTATTGGGGTCTTCAGGTATGTGGTTCCTCTCGTGGTTTTTGACCTTTTTTAGGATCCAATGAGATGTCTACAGCACTAACATTCTATACATAAAAAAAAAAAAAATTGGGGAGTTTCTTCCACCACTTCTTTTTCCCAGGGAAAGCACTAGGAAGTGTCGATGGGTGGGCGTTTTGGGGGATTGTCTTATGTAATATTGACGTTCAAAAAGTGCTGATTCTCAGCCTAATTTGAATAAATGACTTTTGAATTATATAAAAAAAAAAAAACTATACATTTGTGAGCCATATACCATTTTTTTTATCGTTCCATTTATAATTGAAACTGCAAGTTATAATAGTTCTTTACCAATTAAATTGCCGTTCTGCAGTACTGGCCATTTCAAATAAAATTTTAAAAATATGGAATTCTTTTTTCCAAAAGTAGTCATTTCTTTATTGATTAGTGGCACATTTTGATCACATTTCAATCCTTTTAATCATTATGGATACGTTAAAAATTCGAGTAATTATGGAATATGAGTACCGTCGTGGTTACAATACAGCACAAGCGGAACGCAACATCAGCATCAACTAATACTACAAAATAACGCACCACCTGTCATTTGTTTGCTCGCTTTCGTTCTGGGAATTTCAACCTAAACAATTAATATCGCGATCGTTCGAAGACTTTTGGTTGACAATGACAAATTAAAGGCGATGTGGAAGCTGATGATATACAATCTACGGCTAAATTAGCAACAGCTTTTGACAAAACAAACAAACAATATTGGAACATATGCGTCGAAGCTTGAAAAATGGGTTCCCCACGAACTCAATGATTGCCAGCGCGAAGTACGCGAGACGTGCCTTGCACCGCTTAACGGACACACAAATAAATAAATAAATAAATAAATACGGACAAATCACACAGATTGAGCTAGCCCCAAAGTAAGTTCGAGACTTGCGTTATAGGATACTAACTCAACGATACTATATTTTATAATAGATACATATATAGATAAACATCCAAGACCCTGGCCAATCAGGAAAAGATAGTTTTCCATCACGACCTGGTATCTGGAGCAATGCCTGACCACATTAAAATTTGGTGACAACTTGTGTTTAAACTCCTTTCTTCTTGTGCTTTCTCTTATCTTACGTTCCTCTTGTGATTCATACTGATGAATATACTTAGAAAAGTAACAAAGTATAACCAATATATATAAACTTGGTACTGTCAAAATATTCAACTTTTTAAAATGCTCTCTACATGATTCTGTTTGTGAGATTCTTACTAAAGTCTGTAAGATGAACGCTTTCTGACAATTATAGTTGTAGCTGTTACCCCAAAGCATGATGCTATACCACAATCTAGCTTCTATAAGCGCATAATATATAGCCTTTAGATGCTTTAAATCTAAAATATCTCTAAGGCTCCTGAGTGCATAACATGCTGATGAAATAGAAGAGTCAATAGCAGCTAGCTCATGTTTCCAATTTAAGTTCACATCTATGTTAATACCTAAGAATTTGACTTTGTCTACCAAATCAATCTTGTCTCCATTAATTTGTACGTCTAGATTATCATTTTTACGAGTTGTTGTCTTGAATAAGGTAATGTTGGTTTTATTTGTATTTAGCAGAAGGTTATTAGCTGTAAACCAGTCGTATAGATTTTTAAGTGTTTAGTTTACAGCTTGGGTTAATTCTTTTAAGTCATTAGCCCCTATTATTATGTTAGTGTCATCCGCAAAGACGACAAGTTTTACGTTAGGTTGAGTGTGATGCATAAAGTTTAGCAAGTCATTTGTAAATATGATGAATAGGATAGGCCCCAAAATTGAGCCTTGAGGTACACCACGTTGTATCTTTGTGATTTTAGACGTGTATACAACTTCGTGATTGTTTCTATCGATGCTTTTAATTTCTACAGACATTCTTCTATTATGTAAGTAGGATCTTAAGAGAATTAAGGAATTGCCTCTGATACCGTAATGTTCTAATTTAGTCAGTAATAATTCATAGTCAATAGTATCAAAAGCGGAACTGAGGTCGATAAATAGTCCAGCCACTTTCATTTTGTCATTTAATTTATTAATTATGTCGTATATAAGAGTGTTTATTGCATCAGAACAACCAACGCCTTTCTGGTATCCAAATTGCCTTTTATTAATTATTTTATTGACATTCAAATGTACCATCAGCCTTTGTTTAATGAGTTTTCAAATATTTTGGATAAGGTTGGCAGAAGGGATATAGGACGGTAATTTTTTGGATCAGTCTTCATGCCTTTCTTGTACACTGGGATTACTTTAGCCAGTTTGAACTGGTCAGGGAAGACTGACTCTTCAAAACATTTATTAAAAAAACCAGAAAGAGGATCTGCCAAAAAGTCCATGTTCTGCTTTACTATTGAAATTGGTAAGTCATCAAAACCGCTAGATTTTTTATTGTCCATCCTACTAACAATTTTTGTGATTTCCGACGGTGTCGTCGGATAAAAAATTAAATCACTATCTACTCTTTTAGCAGTCTCGAATAGGAAGGACATTGCCCTTACTTTTTCTTTGCCACCCATAGAGGATTTCAACACAAAAGTGTCAAGGAATTGATTTGCGACCTGCTGAGGATTAGTTATCACTTTATTGCCTATTTTTAATATTATAGTCCTATACTGCCTATTTGTTGTCTTTTTTGTACTTTCATTTACAATTTTCCACGTCAATCTTGTTATATCTTTAGCATTATCCAATTTATTTTTCAAGGCATCTCTTTTGGCTTGCTGAATGACTCTTCTATAAATTAGAACATAGTTGTTCTTATATTTTATAATGCTGTCATTTTTCAGCGTTCCAGTACATAGTACTCTTTTCATTAGACTTGAAACTTTAAGTCCTTTAGTAATCCACTTTATTGTTTTATTTTGACCGACAAGGAAACACACGAATGAAGGAATTTTGTACCGCGTTGTTACCTGCGAAGGAAAATTTATTCTGTTTGATAACCACAAGCGCGCAGCAAGTTAACTGGATCCTGGTTCAGCACCTAAACAGTGCCCTAACGAAAACTTACCCCTAAAAGTGATGGTCACTGTTTGGTGGTCTAGCGCCGGTATGATTTATCACAACTTTATGAAGAACTGAACACAATGATGGAGAAACTAGCACATCTCCAACCAGCATTGTCATTCGCTTCTCTCCGCTGCTCTTTCACGACAACACGCGACCTCATACTACTTAACAGACTGTCTCTAAGTTGCAAGAAATGGGGTTGGAAGCTCTCCATCATCCGCCCTACTCACCAGACCTTGCGCCTACAGACTACTACTTTTTCCAGAATTTGAATAACTTTTTGGCAGGAAAAATATTCTATAACCGAAAGGCAGTACAAAATGCCTTTGAAGAATTAGTTGCCTCCCGTCTAGCTGATTTCTGTAAGAAGTGCATCAATAAACTGCCACTGCGTTGGCATAGATACATTGCATGGGTGGTTACTTCGATTAATACAAATAAAAATACATGAAAAGAATTAGTTTAATTTTTTTCATATTAAATATATTTAGAATCAATATATTTATTAGAATCAGTGATTGAAATCCTTCATTTTGACACCCCACTCGATATGGTTGGTTGTTTTTTTTTTTCGTTTTACCTCACAATATGGCGCTAAAAACATGACCCTTCCTGGCAGTCGGGTAAAAACACAGAATATTAATGAAACATTAAATAAAATCTGTATATAAAATTTTTAAGCAAACTAAAAAGATTATAAACTATAAATTCATATATAATTTAGGATCACAATTTACTAATTAACGTCTATATTATAGTTTTAGCTCCTGTATCGGGTGTGTGGGTATGCTCCTGTGCGCACGATCTATTTACGAGTTATGACTATGCACCGTATTTGCTAACTACCTTATATTGTAAACTTTTCTAAATAAGATTATAGAGATATCCATTATTTAAAATTGTGGGGTGATACCGGCAGGGTAATTACGTAACCCACTATCCGTAGCAATGAGTTTCATTTTGACAGTTCAACAACATTCATTGCGTCGTTTACGTTCTTGTTCAGACACCGTTTTCAAACATATGGAGCAAACATACAGAGAGTAAAGTTCACTCATCCTCCATAAAAAATGGAGGATCCTCCGACCAGACGGCTGTTATGTCTGGCGGGCACTTGCCCAATGCTTGAAATTGGGAAGTTGTACGTATGCTAATTGCACGGTAAACTCTGATTGCGAGATGTAGAATTCGTGTGACGTCAGTATGACGCGTTGTTCAGTTGGTGGCGTTTGTAAGTACCGCTACATGAGCCGTTTGCTTCAAAATGATTCAAATTTGTATTAATAGTGTGTTACTCAATTAAGGCGCTCACTTGTCAATATAGTTATTTTTGGTAATATTCTGTGACCCAAACAAATAATAAAATATTTTAAGACGATAGTATAATAAACACGCCACCTTACACAAAATTCTATTTTTTAATTATAAAAGCAACTTATACATAACATTTAAAATAAAAAATAAAATTTTATACAAACAATAGAAATATAAAGATAATATAATATATGTTGATACTGCTAAGATCTTATATTTTTTACGCGCATACACAGTGTTTGTTAATCCATCTTTCAAGATATATTTTCTTATGCCTATACTCCAAGTGATGATAAACTCGGTCCAGTCAATATCATTGACGTCAAAGTTGAAAATCATACGGTCTTCTGTCGAAAGGCTGTCAAATAATGCTGCAGTGTTTCTGGTCTCAAAGTGCCACTGATAGACATTATAAAAAGATAAGGCTTTTGACAACCTGTACAGCTTCGCGGCCAGTGTTACGAACCTGAAAAGTAAAAAATAAGTACGTAATTTATGTTTTCTTTCTTATTTTTTTTTTGTTGGTTTATATGATTTTATTTTTGTTTATAGTAGTATCATATAATGTTCATGTTTTCAGCATTTATATTTTCGATAATAATAATAATAATTTATCATTTATTCTCTCTTCACAAAGTTGATTTGTAATAGAGTGTACAAATAAATAAAAAAAAAAAGAAGTATCAGCTGAATTCCACCTTTGTGAGAGACTGGTGCCTGCTATAGGTATTTGGAGAAAAAAACTGTGTTACAGGTCAACAATAATTAATAATAAAGCTTTATTTAATCCCACAAAGTCCATTCTGATTAATAAAGTTTTATAAATAAAATTCATTCAAAATTATTTCAATTGCGTTATTATCCCTTTCAAATTAATTTCAGTTAATATTTTTTCGTGGCTTATTATGAACTCCCTTTGTGTAGAAGGAAATCCAAGGACATCCATCATTATTTGTAACTAGCCAAAGCTATTCAATTTTCTTCCGTTATCTTTAGTAGTTCATCTCTCCCTCTAGTGCATGGACGCCCTCTAATAATAATTGAAAAATTATACTCATACCTTCTCTTTTTCCCAAGCATGATGCGTATTCCATCTATGCTGTACGCAGGAATCAATTGCAACAACCAGGTGTATAACCAAAACAGAATAGAATTACACGTACTCCAGATGAAAGGATATCCTACCATCATCGATGTTGGGTAATTTTGGTTTTCTTTTATTGCAATTTTGTGCAATGTATCTGTGATATACAAATTACTGTTAAAAATAAAGATAATTTATTTATCGATTATTAACTATGAAGTCAAAAATGCAAGTATTGAATTAATTGATGTCGTGAGCGTCTTTAATCATCATCAAAATTATTATCATCATCTTTCATGGACTTCTTACATAAACTGCTGGGTATAAGCCTACTTCCCTTAAACAAGTAATGTGTGTAGTAATGTTACTTTTAAATTTAATTTATTACTAATATTATTTTTCTCTTCTCCCCCTTGTTATTCCATCAAAAGGTTGTCTGTAAAAGTTGCTCTTAGCGATAAAAGCGCACATGTGTCATCCTTGGAAAAATTGTCATAATTGATAAATATGGTGTATATTATAAAGAGTATAGGGATGTATCCAAGGTATGAAAATGAAAAAAATAATTAGTCCGTCTTATAGATAATAAAAAAAATTAAGACCCGTATTTTTTATTTTGTCGTAATTACCAAAAACTACTGAGATATAGCGTATTAAAGTTACGGAGTGAGAGTGAATTACGTCACGCCGTGCTATATTTTGTAACACGGCGTGACGTCATGCGACATTTCAAATCAATATATCTTCCTAAGTATTTGATTGAAAGAAAAAATAAAAAATACGTGTTCAATATTTTTTATAAATCTATCTGACGGACATTAAATTATTTTTTAGGATACAAGCCAATTCTATTCTTATTTAACTGACGATAATTTTTCAAACTCTTACCGGAAATAATAGGATTTCCAGCTGACGGTGAAATGGTGTAGATCTTCGTTTCATTTTCACCAATGGCTCGTTTCCTAGCCGTTTCCCATCCAGCGGCGATTATTAGATTGTTTACGTAGTCTACTGGTATTAGTTCGATGCGACTTGTTAAATCAACATAAATTACGTGCAACACGCCCAAAATGTATCCCGCCAATATCTAAAAGTTAAAAAAAGACACCAATTAAAAGATCAAATTCCGAGGAGGATTCAGTTAATCGTCATCTTCACGTGAGAAGTTGATACCGAAACAAGGTAAGCTTATGCGATACTTTCACATTAATAAACATACAATAATAAAGTTTTATTTGTTTAAAAAAGGAGTTACATTCAATTTGAAACCTTGACTCCCGTACTAGGGGAACCTGTGTTACAGGAGTCAAATTCAAAATATTTTAAAACCTAATCATGTTCGGTCTTCTCTATCAGACTGAAAAAAAAAATACTGAAACTAACTCAGAGGTCTCTTTTATTCATTATATTTCTCAGGTTAGTGTCTGAAATAGTTTTTAGACCAAAACTTTCAACCTCATGCCTACCATAGGTTGTAGAACCTTATAAGGAACTCAAAAAGTTTCAAATTGAGCAGTCTTTTTTTTTTTATTGTCGGTGGAAAATCATCAAATATGAAATGGCCAGTCACCTTTGAGTTCGATGTTGTCTCCCGAACAAGGCCTCTCCTGCGGCTGTTTGAGGCGTGAGCATACCGGACAGACCTCCACCGTGTCATCAGGACGACCCCCACAGTAGTGACACCCTGGCTATTCCTCCCGCTTTGTCCAGAATAGCCTACAGGCCTATGATCAAAAGTGGATGGCCATACCGCGATTTCTGTTTTGCCTCCTCTCGCCACTCCCATATATGGGCACGGGGTTTGGCCTCCAGATCAGCCTTACTTTAACAGCCTAACGAACTAAGCTCAGTTTGACAAGAATATACATAGTCATAGTTCTCAAATATATATTATTAAAAACACTACTTATAATTACTAAGTTTGAGTTTTATTATTAAATTAAAATAACCTTGGTCTTTAAATTTTGAAAGTTGATCCTTAATTAAGAAGTCCTTACTTTCGTTGACTCAAAGGACGATTGAATCTCTGAACAGCTAATGTATGTTTAGAATAACTGTGTGACTGTTTGGTAGAAATAACAAAAATCATTTCATTTAACATAACAAATATCTTGAATAACTTGTTTAAAACCCAATACTAATGTTGTATATTTATACTGACTAAATGAAGTTTAAAAGTTCAAATTAATTAGTACACTTACACCCGACGCTCCATATAAGCAAGACGTATCAATCCATCCTGGTGTTGGTTCAAGTCTAGAAGAAACCACTGAAACCAAATAAAACATGTATTTATATTGTAGGGATAAATTACTGAATATTACTAAAAAAAACAAAAATTCCAAAACCTTCGTAGTGTTACCGAATTGAAGTCGACTAAAATGGATAGATTTTTTTGGTAATCATACTTCGTTACATTTTTTTTGTATAGTTATAAACTAGTGCTTGACTGCAATCCCGCCTGATGGTAAGCAGTGATGCAATCGTTGATGTTAAAACTCGCTAGTTTATTAAGCCTATTCACTTAAAAAATCTTAGTGAATAGGACGGAAGACGGCAGTTGAGCAAGGTGATACAACGTCAAAGGCAACAGCACGACCAACGATGTTGCGCCAGAAGGATATTAGGATCTGGGGGCCCTCCACGAACAAACTGCCGACACAACAACATTTGGTGCATCGTACAAGGCACACATCGCAACAATGACGTATATTTTAACTTTTTACTCTCTACGCTCCAGGAAACGAATGTTAAACTCCGTCAATATCAAAGTTCCTTACGGGATATTTTTGGAAGTACATTCATTAGTTTGAATGAGGGAGAGAGAGAGAAAAAGTTATTGTAAGTTAAAGCTACATGAAATTTTTGCAGCCTTGATTTCTCACTTTGACCTCGCTATCTAGTTTATCACCCTCATAACCCACGAAAGACACTTGTGACAAAAAAGGTTTCTGTTGATTTTTCTTTTGGCCCCAATACTGGTGTTGGAACCCTCGATAACCACGAAAATCATCTCTACCTTCAGCTTCCTCTTTATCATCATCATATGCCTAGCCTTTAGGCAACTATGTTGAGATCAGCTTACATAGAGCGACTGACCTCTACAACCCAGTTACTGGGTAATACGATACTCCTTGGTAAAACCGGTTGTCAGATTTTTGAGTTTCTGATGACCAGTAATGATTGTCTACGAATAACAGCAAGGTATCTATTTTTTCCTTCTGGACAAATTAGATATTTATTTATTTATTCTTTCGCACATAAATTGTACAATGGCGGACTTAATGCCTTAGGCATTCTCTACCAGTCAACCATAGGTGGTGAAGAGATTAGTAGCAGGTGCTTTAAAGGAAAACATTATTATGAAAACATACTCTTAACACTATATAAAAAAAAAATACTTAACCCAGATAAGCCTAGTGTCCTATATTTAGGACAGTAGAAATAAAAAAAAATATCAGAATACCCTCTTTATCTAAGATTATTTAGTCTTATGATTTGCAGTAAGAAACGTGACAGCTTTATTAGAAAAAATAAAAAGACAGTTATTTTAACAGTTTTTACCTTATATTTTACCTTATAAGTGTATGTATAAAAAGTTATATTTTACTCGTGAGTTGTTTTTTTCTGTGTTAATATTTAGTTGATAACCTTAACTTTTGTACTAAATAAATATTCTAGCAAAATAATATAAATAAATTACGTATAACTTGTTACAAATACTATCGTACTATATATAGGACAGTAGGATAATATACATGATTTTAGTACAATAATACAACTTTTTCTTTACAGACCGTTAGCTGCGCATGAAATTTTAGATGCTTTAGAAAATGTTTCTGATAATGAAGAAGATTATAGAGAACGACTGATATGTATTCTACCTCCTCCTGTTGATCCTGACTGTCTCACTGACGAAGATTCGGATGAAGAAGATAATGTACCTAACTTTGAATAATTTGCCACGAAACATTCTGCTTCAACCGGCTGAAGTAATGATTCAAGGGCAGATTATGGTGAGTGATACAGAAGAAGAACCTTCTGATTCTACAGGTCGAACTAAACGTAGGCGTACCTACGCATGGAGAAAACGGGACTTGGCAAAAAATCCCGTGAATTGGCCAGATGTTCAAAGCGCTTGCCAAGATAAGCGCCCAATTGAGTGGTTTGAAAACTTCTTAGATGAAGATGTTATTTCGTTGTTGGTGTCAGAGAGCAATAAATATGCTGTCAAAAAGAATTTGCCTGGAGACATAACCACTGAAGGTATGAAATGTTTCATCGGCATATTGTTGGTTAGTGGTTATTCATGGCTCCCCCGTGGAAGAATGTACTGGGAAAACTCCCCTGATACAAAGAATGAATTGATCAGCTCGGCTATGACTAGGGATAGATTTGACTTTATTTTTCGCCACCTTCATGTCAATGATAATCTGGATTTGCAAGACAAATACACAAAAGTACGCCCCCTAGTTACACTTCTAAATAAAAAGTTCTTAGAGTTTTCTCCTCTTGAAGAGCATTACAGTGTAGATGAGGCCATGATCCCCTACTATGGTAGACATGGCTGCAAACAGCACATAAAAGGTAAACCTATTAGGTACGGGTTCAAAGCTTGGGTTGGTGCTACACGGTTAGGGTATGTTTTATGGATGGAACCATACCAAGGTGCTACAACTATGTGCAATCCAATATATAAAGAATTGGGGCTGGGTGCAAGCGTTGTTCTCACTTTTTGCGATGTGCTGATTTCACGTGGCTTCGACCTTCCTTACCACGTAGTTTTTGATATTTTTTTTACTGGGACGCCCTTGCTGGAAGAGATAACAAAGAAAGGCCTTCGTTGCACTGGGACAGTTCGAGAAAACAGGACATCTAGTTGTCCACTGATTACATCGAAGTTACTGAAAAAAAAGGAACGTGGTGCTATCGATTACAGAACGACACATGACAACACGTTCATTATTGCTAAATGGCATGACAATAATATATTCAGTATTGCTTCTAATGCTGTAGGAATAAATTCTAAACAATCTGCCAAACGCTTCTCACAAAGTGAAAAGAGAAACATTGTCATAGAAGAACCACATATGGTGTCCATCTATAACAAATATATGGGAGGAGTGGATCGGTCTGATGAAAATATTTCACATTACCGAATTGGTATACGAGGTAAGAAATGGTACATGCCGTTGCTCACACACATGATTGATCTTGCCGAACATAATGCATGGCAGTTATATAAAATAAATAATGGAAAACTGGATCATCTTGGCTTTCGCAGAAGGGTAGCAATTGCTTTGATTGAATCAAACAGAAAAAAATGCCAAAAGAGGGCCTAGCCGACCCTCCCATCATGAACATGCTGATAGTCGTAAAGACCAAATGAATCATCTGGTTATTCCTCAATCGAAGCAAACACACTGTCGTCAATGTCACAAAAAATGTTTCACACGTTGCAAGAAATGTGATGTTGGAGTGTGTGTCAAGTGTTTTGAATCATATCATTCATAAATAGTGTTAATCTAGTAAATTACATATTATAACAATGGGTAATATAATCAATAGTTATCTAATAAACTACACTTTTTGATTACATTCTGTTTTGTCATAAATGGTCTTTTATTTCCTCTTATTATCCTACTGTCCTACATATAGGACGGCTGTTTCCCTGAAAGCCTTACACTTAATTTTTTTTTCATAATTTTTTTTATGTTGCATAAGATCTAATAAACTAAATAATGTAACTTTTTTCAAAATTTTCAGAAAATTTTAGTTTCAGGCTTATCTGGGTTAAATAAGCTATATAAACATACATACTATTACCAAAATATATTATAGGTACTTATAATATATACATACAAAACTAAAAATTTGGGAGACAGGTGTTGTAATGACTCCACCCTAACTGTTGCGAAAATAACTCCGCAATTTCCGCTTAAATGCAAACCGACTGGCGGCCATCCTGATATCAAGAGGAAGCGCATTCCACAGAAGAATAGATTGAATAAGAAATGAAGAGTGAACAAAGTCAGACGTATGTGAAGGACAGAGTTAGAGAAGATTGTTAGAAGAACGCAGATTCTTAGTGTGAGAAGAACATAAATATTGGAAGTGAGTCACAAGATAAGAAGGAGGAGTGGGTGAGTTAAGAAGGAAAAAAAGCGTAGTCAAAGCGCGCAAATTTCTTCTCTGGCGAATGGGCAACCATTTGAGTTCAGACCTGTAGCTCGACACATTGTCATATTTCCTGAGATTGAATATGAACCTGATCCCATTGTTGAGCGTTGTCCCTAGATATCATAGGAATAAAGGGGAAGCCGGTAAAATCTTTTACCGACTATTTAGACCACTGGCACTAATGCTTCAGAATAGATCATATTACAAGCTATGCCAGCTCATTATGCTATGTGACGTATTTCCAAAATACCTCAGTGCCTAAAGACAAAACTCTTTAACCGATGTGTGTTACCGGTGATAACATATGGATCAGAGACGTGGTTCCTCACTATGGCCCTCATAAGAAAGCTCAAGTTTGCACAGTGAGCTACGGAGAGGGCTATGCTAGGTATTTCTCTACATGATCGGATCGGGAATGAGGAGATGACAGAGAAGAACTAAAGTCGCCGACATAGCCCAGAGGATTAGCTCTTTGAAGCAGCAGTGGGCGGGGCACATAGCACGTAGAGCCGATGGCCGGTGGGGCAGAAAGGCGACCACGTACCGGCAAGCGCAGCATCGGATACCCAGTGACTAGGTGGTCAGATAACTTGACCAAAATCGCAGAAAAGCGCTGGATGCAGGCCGTGTCCAATCGTTCTTTTTGAAAATGCTTACGGGAGGCCTATGCCCAGCAGTGGACTTCATGTAGCTGAGATGGTGATGAGGAGCCTTGCGCAAAACATTCTGGTTTTGGTCTTTATTTATATTAACAACTTGTGTAATCTAAGTATTAAAGACCGCAAAATAATATCATATGCCGACAAAATGTCATTGATATTTTAGACCAGTAGTGAACTGATCAAATTTTAATACTATTGTACGTCTAATTGGCTTTAAAGTCTAATTACTGTCTCATCATCATCATCATTTCAGCCGAAAGACGTCCACTGCTGGACATAGGCCTCCCCCAAGGTTCTCCACGACGACCGGTCCTGCGCCTCCCGCATCCAGCGGTTTCCCGTAATTACTGTCTAATTTACTATAATTTTATGCCAAAAAGATAAAATATGTTCACTTCTCCAAGCGCCTCAACTTAAAATTTCTAAACCTTATCTCCATTATGTGGAAACCGATTGTGTGAACTGGCATTTGTGGTACAATCAAAATAGTAATCACTTTTTATCCACAAAACGAGCAAAACACACACTGTTTTAAAAAACATATATGTAGAAAGCCTAGTAAAAGAGTTCGCAAACTAATATGATTTTATAAAAATTGCGAAATAGATTAAAAATTAATAACACAAGTTCGTTTTAGTAGTTTAACTAGCACTTGACCTCAATCCCGCCTGATGGTAAGCAGTGTTGCGATCGTTGATAGTAAAGCGCGCTAGTTTAATACCGCCCCTGGCAAACTGTTCCAGTCCTTCAAAGTACGCAGTATATTAGAGGAAGCAAAACGCTTCGTCCGGATCTTAGTGGTGTTAACAACGTAAGGGTGGAATGTCGCCGTACGATGGGTCGTCCGATAGTAAACAGAGATGGGGGAATTTGCTTCCTTTTGAAAGACAATATATATGTAATAATATAATCAATTATCGATGTATACTTACCGATAGCGGGTCTAACAACACATATGGGCAGATCATTTCCAATGTCATTAACCAAATTTTCAGCGATCGATTTTGTAAATGTGTATATGTTCCGCCAATTTTTTATCAAACTGCAATATTATGAAAATATAATCTATTTATTTTGGTAAAAGAACTTTTTGACCATTATCTATTATCTATGATTTCAAAACTGACAAAAAGTCTTTAGGTCTCACCTCCTCATTTATTCTTTCTTCATCTACGGACTCAGCTATCTGGATCATAGTGCACGGCTTTATAACACTCTTGTAGAATTCTTCGGATACTTCCTTATTTATTCGGTCCGTGCAGGCATTAGTGTATGCTGTTGAAACGTAGACGAAAGATCTGTAGAAAAGAAATGCACAAAATGCCAGGTTGAAAAAATATTTTTACTTTTTAAAATTGCAGCTGTCAGCAGAATAATTTTTGTAACATAAAAATATTCAAAATATTAAATAAATATTTTCAAGGTTATACGACGGTGACAGGATGATGATATTGATAAATCCTTATTAGTATTATAAATGGGAAAGTGAGTTTGTTTGTTCCTCTTTCACGCCGCAACTACTGAACCGATTACTTTGAAATTTTGCAGGCGTAAAGTTAGAAGTCCGGATTAAATAATAGTGACCTTTTTATCCCAGAAAATTTTGATATTCCGGAGGTAAATCTAAAAAGCGCGATATAACCGAACTCCACGCGGATGAAGCCGCAGGCGGAAAGCTAGTTAAACATAAAGTGTATTGCAAATCAAAAAGGGATTATTCCAAAGTTGTTGAAGAGCCAAAATTTCATTACATGTGTATATTTATTGTCTTAAGAAAGATAAAATTGCAAGAAGAAACTGGATGGATTGTGTGAGAAAAAATATAAAACAGAAAAGATTAATAATAGGATGACAATTAACAGTTAACAGGGATGAACGGAAGAAGAAAACGTGTTAAGCTGACGACAAGCAATATTGAATAAGGTCTGAAAGATATCGACAGAGCAGATATAAATGAAGTAGAATACGTAAGGTCTGAAAGATATCGACAGAGCAGATATAAATGAAGTAGAAGAAGATACGTAGATAAAAAAAATACAGAATAGTAGAAGGAGTCTCAAGCATTTAAAACTTTCTAACCTTAATTTTTTGCAAGCCTTGCCGAGTACAAGAGTCTCCCTGGTGCCTCGTACGTTTATCAAGGTTGCCATGCGGAGGGGCTCATTAAAACTTGTAGTGGCCGCAAGATGAAATACTATATCTACCTGGTCAACATAACAACATTAAGTTTATTTATATATATCACTGCTAGTGGCCCGATACGTGCTTCCCTACGTATAAAGTGAAATAATACAAACAAATTTAGTGGATCATCAAAATTATTTATTCAAACATAA
Organism: Sesamia inferens; assembly: GCA_037179545.1. NCBI lineage: Eukaryota > Metazoa > Arthropoda > Insecta > Lepidoptera > Noctuidae > Sesamia > Sesamia inferens. The sequence continues at coordinate 5,719,164 of CM073929.1, read as the reverse complement.
AATATTTTTTTTAATTCCTAGCCATTTTATAACTTAATCTAAAACATTTAGATAATTAAATGTGTTCATGGATCATACCCCACTGCAAGTTCTTTTTCATGACAATAGTTGCTAATGACCGCACTTTGAACATTTTGTCGCTGGTACTAGTTGCTTCCTCGTTATTCACGAAATGGAGATTTCTTTGTATGTCCCGAAATCTTTGTCTTGACATAGCTCTAGACACGATTTCTACACCCACATCCTCCTCTAAAGACCAGTACAAATCTTCTCGTGGTAATTTATGATATCCACACAAGACCATAATTCCTATAAACTTTTTCAGTCGAGTTGAAATGAGTGTCTGTTATTTTGTGTGGCGTATAACATAGTCTTTGTAAATATCAAGTTTATCATGTGATAAACTTGATAAAATATTTGATGAGGATGTCCCCATCAAATATTTTCTCAAATATTTGTGGGAGTGTAAGATTTACTAGATGTTCTTTCATCTCGCACTGTCTGTTTTCCACATCAGATATTTCTTGTAGAGTAAAAGAGTAAACAGGTGCATATTTTCGCCAAATTGGCTGATTTGGTTGTTGACGACGCATTCATTTAACTTTTTCAGATATAGGTTCATCATCATTGCTGTCATAATCGTCTGCATTACACCTGAATACCTCTATGCTACCTGGTACATCTTTGGGTAACGACGCCAATAGCATATCCACATCGGCGCCTTCTTCTTCATCCTTCAAAACGCTAGGTTCCGATGGTATAACTGCAAAATTGTATTCACCCTCACTGTCACTATCACGCAAAATTGTATTCACAGCTACTTCTAAACTATTGTTATCTGTAGATACATTGAATTTCATGGAACTCATTGTAGTGAAATCTGGAAAATAAAATAGTTTCAATGTATGGATTCCGTCGTTGTACACAATCAGGTACAGTAGTATATCAAAGTATTTTTTTCCAAAATAAGTTTTAAAATAAGTTTCAGGCCTCGTAACTATTCGATATTTATTTTATAGCCACATATATATGCTTCCAAAAACATGTATTGAAATACAAACATTATATTTAAAACAATAGAAATATAAATAGGAACAATACTTACTCGTTATCGCCGCAAGACTCTAAGTTTACAATCCCCAATCTGACAGTTTTAATGTACATTAAAACTGTCAGATTACCTCTTATATTGTCAGAGTACCTATCCTCCAATATTAGTGATTGATTATTAGCGTTGTATGTCTTCTTACCAACAATAGTTTAATAATTATATTTGTTATAACAAACTAACAGCTACCTTAATTTTTTGTGCTGTACCTGATAAGGCACAGCAGCGCCAAATGGGTAGAACATTTAGGAAAAAGAGGCAAACAAAGAGGCGATAAGAAGTGTTTTTTTTTTGTCTTAGTCGTCTTGGTAATTGATTTTAAAGCTTCTCATAATTTCGTATTTTTATTTTGTGCGTTTTAAAGTTCAGCCATAATCTTGTTTGAATCACATGATGACCATGCATCATGCAATGTCTGAGATGTTCTTATGGGGAAATAACTACATTGATTGAGAGATTATATTATCAATATAAGCCTGTGGTAGTGAAACTTGAAGCCAAATGCCGGGCAAGGAACTCCTGTAGCTCTTTCTAGTTCATACGATCTACTATTATTGTGGATTTTTCAAACTATGCAAGTCCAGTTTCTACGAGATATAAAATGGTCCACCAATGACCTTGTGCATTAGAAGCGGTGGATTAACCCCTGGGTCATCATCACTGTTTGTCAAGGGTTGTCAATGTGTTGAGTGTGGGTTGTTTTGGTGTCGATTACGTTAATAAAATTTATGACATGCCTGTTCTGTAATAGTGTTCCAGACTTTTTCACTTAAACCAAGTCTAAGCTCGGCCACATCTCCTGATACAGCCACGATTTTTTCAGCAAAATCAGGTTGTTGTTTTCGCAAGACATCATACACCTGAAAAAAATAATCAGGACAGTTATTTTTTTGCTGCATTAACATAATAGGGATGTTTCCTGGGTAAAAAAAAATATTCTATTTAGTCCGTCATTCTGATTATAGAAAAATATTGTATACATATATTTTGTTTTATCAAATCACTAGAAATTGACAAATATAAAAGGCATCAAAGATCAGGAGTGGTGGCTGGTGACGTCACTGTTCGCTAAAAAGTGTAGCGTGCAGTGACGTCACACGAGTTTTCAACGCACTGTGTCGTCTTCATTTTTTCTTTACACGAAAAAAGAAAAATACGTGTCTAATATTTTTTGGAAATCTGACTGACGGACTAATTAGTTTTTTTAGTCAAATACTCTATTATGATATTTTTATTATAAAATCCCATATGACAGACAAGTTAAACAAAAATCGTCTACAAAAAATTGACACCAGAGTTAACTTACTGGATCCTGTAATAATTCATGCAGCCTCTCTTCTATGGATTTACCTTTTTTGCTTCTTAACAAGACAAATATTTTTGATATTTTAGTCGCTCTGAAAAGAAATATACTGTCATTGTAAAACCATCTTAATATTTTATAGTAGTTATAATATTATATATAGTTGAAAGCTGTTTTGTATTTAGACAATGGGTTGTGAAAACACAAACAGTAACGTGTGAAGTTTGTGCATATAATAATTATTCAATGACAATATCGGTAAGGCGCCGGGCGATGACGGAATAACAGCAGAGCTACTGAAGGCGGGTGGTGAACCGATCCTTAGGGCCCTTCAGAAGTTATTTAATTCCGTCATAGATAAGGGAAAAACGCCACATGCATGGCACAGAAGTGTGGTGGTACTCTTTTTCAAAAAGGGTGACAACACCCTTTTGAAAAACTACAGACCCATCTCACTTCTGAGTCATGTCTATAAGTTGTTTTCGAGAGTCCTCACAAATCGTCTCGCCTGCAGGTTTGACGACTTCCAGCCGCCCGAACAAGCCGGTTTCCGAAAAGGCTTCAGCACAGTAGACCACATACATACGCTGCGGCAGGTTATACAGAAGGCCGAGGAGTATAACCTACCCCTTTGCTTGGTGTTTGTGGACTACGAAAAAGCCTTTGATTCGATCGAGACCTGGGCTGTACTGCAGTCTCTCCAGCGGTGCCAAGTAGACTATCGGTATATTGAAGCGCTGAAGGGTTTGTACGAAAACGCCACCATGTCAGTCCGAATACAGGACCAGACCTCGAAACCAATACCTCTGCAGCGTGGTGTCAGACAGGGAGATGTTATCTCCCCGAAACTGTTCACCGCTGCATTGGAGGATGTCTTCAAGTTTCTGGACTGGAAAGGACTGGGCATCAACATCAATGGCGAGTACATGACACACCTTCGGTTTGCTGATGATATCGTAGTCATGGCTGAGACCGCGGAGGACCTGAGTACAATGCTCGAAGACCTCAGTAGGGCCTCCAAGCGAGTCGGTCTTAAAATGAACATGGGCAAGACGAAAGTCATGTCTAATGCCCATGTTGTACCGGCTCCTATAAAGATTGGAGACTCTGTTCTCGAAGTTGTTGACAGCTACGTGTACCTGGGACAAACTATCCAGTTAGGAAGGTCCAACTTCGAGAAAGAGGTCAATCGTCGAATCCAACTCGGCTGGGCTGCTTTCGGGAAGCTACGTAGAATCTTCTCGTCCGAAATACCGCAGTGTCTCAAGACAAGAAGTCTTTGACCAGTGTGTGTTGCCAGTGATGACTTATGGAGTTGAGACGTGGTCGCTAACAATGGGCCTTATAAGAAGGCTCAAAGTCGCTCAAAGGGCAATGGAGAGGGCTATGCTTGGGATTTCACTGCGCCATCGAATCAGGAATGAGGAGATCCGCAGAAGAACGAGAGTAACCGACATAGCCCGAAGAATTGCAACACTGAAGTGGCAATGGGCTGGACACATTGCCCGTAGGACCGATGCCCGATGGGGCCGACGGGTTCTCGAGTGGCGACCACGCACCGGAAGACGTAGCGTGGGTAGGCCCCCGACAAGGTGGACCGACGACCTGGTGAAGGTCGCGGGAAACCGCTGGATGCGGGAGGCGCAGGACCGGTCGTCGTGGAGAACCTTGGGGGAGGCCTATGTCCAGCAGTGGACGTCTTTCGGCTGAAATGATGATGATGATGATGAATATCGGTAACTTCTTAAAAAAATCCTTTCACTTTTTAGTACTCGTATTATGAGATTTTAATTTCAAATCTCGTCACAATTGTTATCTTTAGTATCGTCTGTCTCAACAAATGTGGGACAGTTAAAAGCTTTTTTAATACGACTCATTTTCGAAATCACAGTAATACACATTGTTGGATACAAATGTTAACAATTAAGTTTTCAATTCTTAACAATTAAGAAATCTTAACATACGTGTGTATTTTTTTAAGTTTTATTTTTTTTGTTTTTAACAAAATAAATAGCATATTCATTGGTACTAGTTAGCCCTTTGATAATTAGGAACAGGTGCGGGTCGATGGTATCACCAGTTTTATATAAACTTTATGGCAACACAACCAAATAATCGCTAGTTAAATTTAATATCGGTAAATATTGAAATGTAAAAAGCAATGCCACGAAACGTTAATTACTATTTATTCTTTTAATTGTGTTTGTTTAAAATACGTAATGTAGAACAGAAACGTAATGTGGTTACAATTAATATATACATGAATTCATGTGATAACTTCGTCACTGAACTGTATATCAAATTACCCAATATACTCATATTAATTCTAATTATTAGAATTTACATTAGACCAAATATTTATAATTAAGCATAATTACTGAATGTTTAATTGTACATGATAGTTACCAACAACTCGTCATAATTATCAATCCTTCAATCATATTATTTATATCACACAAGCCTATAAATATTTGTGTGGAAATTATACGTTTCGTGAAATATTTTCTTTCAATGTAGCCGTGATTATCTATAAATTGTGAACAGATAAAACGAGTTTTAGTGAACTTTTAGTGACGTAACAAACCCACTATACAATATTACTATAAATTTCAAGTAGATACTTTTGTTTGTTTACCTGAAAAGTTTTTCAATGAGTTGCCTGCCGAGGAAGCCAGAGCCGCCTGTTAGGAATACAGTAGCGCCACAATAAAATTGCTGCACGGCAGAGGTTCCACGTGCTGTCACTTCATTCACTGGCTTCATACGAGCAATTAATTTTTCCTCAAATTTTCGGGATGGGTCCATTGTGTCAACTGTCATCTCGAATATTTAAATTCTGAAAAAGCGTATCCAGCAATTGATTTGTAATTTTATTTTTGGATGATGATCTTAAAAGCAAATGGTCTTCATAGTATTTCGGCCCTCCATCTCTGAGCGTATACAATATTATAGGCGACACAGGTACATTGTCATCCCAGTAATAAATATTTTGAATGGACGTAACTATCAGTATTTGTACAATTTGATACAACGACATACTTACACTGTTTTATAAAATGGCACAGACAAGCAGTTATACTTGATGTAAGAAGCGTTGATGTTCATACGTTCATCGCACTATGAACGTCAGTTTGACGGGTTCCAATAAACTGATACGATAAATATTTCATGAATTTGTAAATGTACAATTGTCTAATTTATTCCATATTAAACTTTGTCTTTTAGGGGTAAGCAAAAACTAATAATGCTATCACCAAAATAAATGTAGTAGGAAGCAGTAGTTTTAAAGTACTTAGTATTTTTTTTTAATAATTATAAACTAGCGCTTGACCACAATCCCGCCTGATGGTAAGCAGTGATGCGATCGTTGATGGTAAAGCGCGCTAGTTTTTTAAGAACCTATTCACTCAGAAAAACTGAGCGAATAGGAAGGAAGACGTCAGTTGAGCGAGGTGATGCAATGTTAAACCCAACAACATGACCCAACGATGCTGCGCCAGAGGGAGATTGATCTGAAGACCCTCCACGACCAAAATCCCAACACAACAATATTTGGCAAATCGCACCCGGCACACATCGCAACACAACTGCTCAAACCCGTCCTCTGTACGGCTTCACCAGACATCATGCCGGAACACGACGAATTGCTTTGCGGCAAGACTTTTTCTAGTGGGTGGTAACTTCTGCCAAAGTAAATCTAGGTCAAATGGGTGTGCATGCCAAATATTAAAAAAAATAGGAAAATATTTAATTGATAATTTAACTACTGACTTTCATACTACCATTGTTTAAGGAATGAGCTTCTAAAACCTGTTTTATAACTCTAAATATGAACGCTTTAGAAACTAGGGAACCTCTACCAAATAGGAAACTTGGCGTTATCGCAAAGATCCGGCAGTACTTCATACCAGGGCAGCTTCTAATGTTGTACAAAATACAGGTCCGTTCGTGTATGGAGTACTGCAGCCACATTTGGGCTGGTGCTGCTAAGTGTCACCTGGCCACTTTGGATTCAGTGGAGAGGCATGCGAAGAAGCTGATTATTGACCTGATTTAACTCGACTGGTCTCCAAAGCCTAGAGCACAGGCGTAGAGTAGCCAGCCTGTCTGTGTTCTATAGGATACATTTTTGGGAATGTGCGAGGGAATTGCATGATTTAATTTCCCCATCTCCGTTACACCATCGGACGACCCGTCGTACGGCGAGTTTGCACCCTTATGTTGTTGGGAAGAATAAGTGGCGGAACAAACTCCCTAGTTCATTAAAAAAAAACACATGACTTTACACAATGATGTTTATTCCGAAACTTTGATATCTGGTTAATAAATTACATTTCTATATAGTCGATTGTGTGTCATTATTGTCCAAATGATAAAAGATGAATGATTAATTATGAATGGTGAATGATAAATGATAAGTAATAAATGATAAATTATGAATGATAAATGATGAATAATAAATGATAAACAACTCATTTAAATCTTAACAATAATAGAGCATTTTGTTTTTTCGGTATATGTAAGTGGTTAACAATTTTTTTTATTATTAAATTATAAACTAGCGCTTGATCGCAATCCCGCCTGATGGTAAGCAGTGATGCAATCGTTGATGGTAAAGCGCACTAGCTTATTAAGAGCCTATTCACTCTAACCTTGAAGACACTCAAATTATAGCCGACGGAAACACCGCCGCTGGCAAATTGTTCCAGTCCCTCGATGTATGCGGTATAAAGGAGGAGGCGAAACGCTTCGTCTGGATCGTAGTGGTGTTAACCAGGCCATCATTTATTACTTATCATTTACCGTTCATAATTTAATCATTCATCATTTGGATAAAATATCAAAAAAAAAAAAACTTTTGGAAATGTTGATTCTTTTTTGCCGATCTTTGATAGCCTCCGTGGCGTAGCGGTAGCCAATGCGGTGGCTGCGCTAAGAAGCACGAGTTCAATCCCTGCGCAGTGCAAATATTTGTATACATATGAATATTTGCACTGCTCTGGTTGTGCCTCGGAAAACACGTTAAGCCGTTGGTCCCGGTTGCCATACGAACATCTAATGGTTGTCGTTACAGGTTGTAGGAGCCAACAAAAGTCCAACAATTGGTCTAACTACAATGATTTGATATCGCTATCGGGTTGTGGAGGTCAAACGGTAGTCACTTCACTTAAAATATTGAAGTTTAGCCAAAACCAGCAGTTCGACTGGCAAAGCTGACCCCAGACTCCAAAGCTGAAAAAGCTTCGGATGCGACTGGGATTAACGCTGAGATTATGATGATTTGGATAGTCTTTATAAAATTGATTAACATTTGGCATTCATCCTAATCAGATATTGTTATTTTAGCACTATCAATACTGCTGAGTTTGCCCGTCGCAGCTACTTACTGTCCGCGTGACTAGAAGTCAGGCTCTAGTACCCAAAAAAATATGCGGGGTGACATCACATTCCGGCTCGCTACTTACAAGCTTGCCTGACAGCGTTAATTGCGGTGCTTCACATTGCTGCCAATTCGACTAAACAGTTGACTGCCTCGAACACAATGGCCTAGGCTGCGTCAAAGGCGTTGAGTTAGCAAAACAAAATGAATGACATCATCCGTCAAACTCTTTACTTCGCCGGGGTGCCGGCTATTTTAGAACCCAATGGCTTGGCACGTTACAAGACAGGGCAAAGGCAGCTGCTGCAGGAGCAAAAACCTACAACGACGCAACCTCAATAGAACCTTTATTTTTGAGCTGCTTGGGGTTGAAACACTCACACTCGCTCAGTGTTCAACGAAATTCGTCAAGCTATTGTTTGCTTCTTCACCGGACCTCGTCAAGTGAAGAGTCAAACAATCGCTTTTTAGTTTTAACCCATCAAATCTTTTATTTTTCTGTTACGTTCTCCCTTCGCTTGTCTGTACTACGTACTTTAATAACAGGTAAATATCGAGGAGTTAACCATATGAACTATGTTTCTATTTCCTTTGTACTTTATCGGTCATCTTGCTAACTAGATTTTATTCATCTTTGTAACGGCAATAGTTGATCCAGTGCCAGTAAAAGAAAATGACAAACATTATAGATAATTTTACGTACTTACGTACATTCTAAGGGTGTAAATTCATCCCTACTAACGGAACCCTTTATTGTTCGACACGCACTTGGTCGGTCTTTTGGATACCAAATATCCATACAATTTATTTTCTGCTATATTGACCTTAAGCTGATTTTAATTTATAATTTTGGTGTGAATTATCAAAGTACAATATTTAAAATGTTAAATATACGCGCGTAATTCATGAACTAAAAATATCGTCTCGTAATTGTTTAAATATCTTTAAAGGTTGAATAACTTTTTCCATTTTGCAGTATCCATCAATCATCATCTACTTAGCCAATTGCCAACTATATTAGAGTCAGCTTCCAGTCTGTCCAGATGCAGTGATTACCACTATGTTACATGAAGCGACCACCCATCTAATATTTGTCATTCGTAGACAGTCGTTGCTAGTCGTCAGATTAATCATCATCGCCTATCATTAATCATTAGCCTATCGTCAACTATATTGGAGTCAGCTTTCAGTCTGACTAGGTGTAGTGATTACCACTTTGTTACATGAAGCGACTACCCATCCAACATTTGTCATTCGTAGACAGTCGTTGCTAGTCGTCAGATTAATCATCATCGCCTATCATTCATCATTAGCCTATCGCCAACTATATTGAAGTCAGCTTCCAGTCTGATCAGATGCAGTGATTACCACATTGTTACACGAAGCGACTACCCATCCAACATTTGTCATTCGTCGTTGCTAGCCGTCAGATGAAGTCTGACAACCAGTCTTATCAAGAGGTATCGTATTACTTATTATCTGAATTTTGGAAGTCAGATGGACTGAGACTCAAAGGAGAAGTCGGAACACGTGAGCGAGCGGGAATCCCAGTACGCTCTCGCCTCTAGCCATCACAGGCGACGCTCTGGTCGGAAGACAACATCGAACACCCGGCCACCGAAGGCGCGGGCTTGCCCGGTAAGGATACCCCCAAGTCGACGGCGCTTTGTGTTTCACTCGCGTTTCAAAGAGATGTCAGCACATCATGATAGGGTCAACGAAGACCGATCCTTCCTGGGCCAGGGTTGCGGGTTGGTGAAAAAAGAAACCCTGTTTCTTCACTTGCCCTGGCGCACAGGCAAGTGAGGAAACACGGGTAGATTTTAGTCAGTAGAAGTCTGACACGCCCTTCGGGGCGGAAGGGCGCCCAGAGCGGTAAAGGTCATTTGATGATATCCCATCCAGAACAAAACCAAAAAAGACAAGCCATCGCTAAATTATAAACATGAGCAGATCAATGTTCGTTCTGATTGAAGAAAAATTTTGAATCGAAGTATCGTAAAAGTTAGTTATTATTATTTTTTTTATTATTAATTTATAAACCAGCGCTTGACCGCAATCCCGCCTGATGGTACGCAGTGACGCAATCGTTGATGGTAAAGCGCACTAGTTTATTAAGAGCCTATTCACTCTAGCCTTGAAGACACTCAAATTGTAGTCCGATGGCAACACCGCCGCCGGCAGATTGTTCCAGTCCCTCGATGTACGCGGTATAAAGGAAGAGGCGATACGCTTCGTCCGGATCGTAGTGGTGTTGTTACCCGAGGGTGGAAACTTGCCGTACGATGGGTCGTCCGATGGTGGAACGGAGAAGGGGGAATTAAATCATGCAATTCCCTCGCACACTCCCCAAAATGCATCCTATAGAAGACCGAAAGGCTGGCTACTCTACGTCTGTGCTCTAGGCTTTGGAGACCGTCTCGAGTTAAGTCAGGGTCACCAATCAGCCTCTTCGCCCGCCTCTCCACTGAATCCAAAGTGGCCAGGTGATACTTAGCAGCACCAGCCAAAATGTGGCTGCAGTACTCCACACACGAACGGACCTGTGCTTTGTACAACATTAGAAGCTGCCCTGGTGTGATGTACTGCCGGACCTTTGCGATTTTTTTATAATGCGTGAACAACCCTTACATCTAGGTACCTGACTCCAGGGAGCTAGCTAGGACTCTTAAGCCTCAGGCACCAACCGTTGGTGTTGTATATAGTATTTACACGTACAACAGTACTTTATGAGTGAGGCTGTTCAGCATAATTTCTAAAGTTGGAGTAAGTTACACTATGAATATACATAGATATTGACAAATGCCTGAGCCTATCAATTAATAAAGAAGTTACAGTTAGAAAGAACACAAAAAAATTCTTTCAATAAAATTTTGTTTATTCCAAACCAACACCAATAAATTTTGTGGTTCGTGATGGAAATAATATCTATAAACCTGAATTTATTTTTAATTTATTGCTTCTATCTGAAACTTTGCTTTCAGAACAACTAAAGAATTATTTCTGTGAGACAAATCATAGCCTGCACTCGCCAGCTGAATAATAATTTCAATTAATATTAAGAGCTACATTATGAAATTCGGGTTAAAAGTTAAGCTACAATAAACACCTAGTTACTTCTACAGTTCTCTTCATAACATCATGAAGAAAACTGTAAAAAAATCTATTAGTACATACATATCTATAAAAAGCCTGTACAAAATTTTAAGTGTGCTTGAGTGATCAAATGTAAGATTAACGGCTCTATGGCTGGTCAGGAAATAATAACGACTTTCCGACCACCGTAGGCTCGAGCTGTCCACTGCTTGCCGGCCGCCCGGTGCGTTGTGTTCCACCCGCACCTAAAAGAAAATATTCTTGGACGGAGCATCGCCGTGTCCTTGTAGCGGCGATATCTCGCATTCGGGCCTGGTCCAGTCCGTAGTCCAGAGCAAGAGTGGGTGGCAGGCCGTCACTTCCTTCTGCAAAATAGTGATGCTGGCAAAGAAAGAGGCGGGCGCGTGAAGCAGCAGGAATCTCAGGGCTCTCACACCTCTAGCCGCCGCATGATACGCCCTGGTCGATAGATATCATCGAATTCCCGACCACTGTAGGCACGGGTCGACGGCGAGCTTTGTTCCACGCGTGCCTCAAAATGTCAACACATCGTGACGGAATCCACGAAGGCCGATGCCTGCCAGGGCTACGGGTTCTTTGAAAGAAATGTCGTGGTCCCTGGCGCACAGGAAAGTGGAGGAACTCGAAAGCCAGTAATATCCTACTGGGAAGGCTTCCCGACTATTTTTACAATTATCTCTGTTATGATGGAGTAATTTTCGGAAAACTCTCTTGGGATATCCATGCCTCCATGTTCGGCCCATGTGTATAATTACAGTTTCAGCCCTTATAAACTCCAGTATCAGGGATCGGTCTACCTTGCGCACTATTTGTTTACTAGTTACAATTATATAAATTATACCCTGCTATGTATGAACTGAAAAAAAACAGTTTTTTTTTTTTTTTAATTTCAGGATATTTTCGGACTCAAGGTACTAAGAAATATATTTTTTTAAGTATAAGAACAACATTGTTCATATTGATACCCGTGACGCATATAAATTATTATTTAAATTAATCACTTAAGGAAGAAATGAAAATCAGATACCTTGAACACCTAATTATTTTTTATTGAACATAAAATTAACAGTTAAAGCAGTATTTGCTGGTGACTTATGTATTTAGCGTAAATTTGGAATTTCGAATGCCTAATGTATTATATGTATGTTCCTTATCCACATTTGAAAAGATATTAATAAAATAAATTATTTTTGTTTGTGATTTACCAAAACATAAATAGAATGCTCAAAGCCAAATACATAATTTTATACAAACAATAAAAATATAAAGGTATTATAATAAATGCTAAAGCTGCTAAGACCTTATATTTTTTATGCGCGTAAACAGTGTTTTTTAATCCATCCTTCAAAATATATTTTCTACCGCCTATACACCATGTGATCATAAACTCTCTCCAATCGATATCTTTGACATCAAAGTTGAAAATTATACGGTCTTCTGTCGAAAGACTATCAAATAAGGCTTCAGTGTTTTTGTCCTCAAACAGCCACTGGCAGGTATTAAAATAACATAACGCCCTTGACATCCTGTACATTTTCGTGGCTAGTTTTACGAACCTGAAAAGTGATATATGTATGTATATCATTTTTGTTTGACTTCTTTTTATATTAATTTATTTACCATTATTTTTACCAATCTATTATAAAATATATTGGTAAATACAATGCTCATACCTTCTATTTTTTCCAAGCAGGACGCTTATTCCATCTATAATGTAAGCAGGAATCAAATGCCACAACCAGGAGTATAACCAAAATAGAATAGGACTAGACGTATCCCAGACGAATGGGTATCCTGCCAGCATCGGTGTTGGGTAATTTCGTACGTCTTCTCTTATAGTTTTATAGATCGTTTCTGCAATATACAAATTACTGGTAAATAAATCATATTTTTCTTCGTCATGTTTTGTAGCTATTGAAATGTGTGTGTAAATGTTCTGTATTGGCAATGTTGCAGGCCTCGTCTCTCCAAACTGTGCGTAGGTTTGTAACAAAAAAAAAAAAAAAGTCTTACCGGAAATTATAGGGTTCCTAGATGACGGTGATATGGTGTAAATCTTTGTTTCATTTTCGCCAATGGCTCGTTTCCTAGCCGTTTCCCATCCAGCAGCTATTATTGCATTATTTACGTAGTCTACCGGTATTAGTTCAAGACGACATTTTAAATCAACGAAAGTTACGTGCATTACTCCTAGCCCAGTTAATAGAAGTATCTGAAAGGCAAAAAAGACACATTTTAAAACGGTATATAAATTCTCCGTGTATAAAATTGTCTGCAAAAAAAAACGGGCACCTAAGCAATGAACTAGGTAATTCAAATGTTAATATTGCTTTGTTTGATAATTATAAGTAGTTTTATCCTCACAATTTGGTAAATAATAGAATGCACGTTTTTATCAGTATTTCATAAAATTTTGATACAATTTATGGGAAATAATGCTAAACCTCGCTAGTACTGTATGTTCGCTAATAGTGCATAAATTATGTTTATGAAGTTAAAATAAAAAAAAGTGTGTTTGTTTGTTTTTCTTTAACAAAGTTAAAGCAGATACATGTTTAGCATCGAGTGTGACCCCCTCTAGCTAAAATCTTAGCTTAAATTCGTCTGGGCATGCTAGCGAGTATATCCCGGATACTTGCTTGCGGAATACATTCCCACTCCGCAGTAATCAGATTACTCAGCTCTCTGATGGTCTGCGGACCCTGCCGTACTGAACTCACATGCCGTTTCAGAACGTCCCAGACATGTTCAATGGGATTGAGGTCGGGACTTGGAGCTGGCCAATCCAAACGAAGACTGCCGACCTCTTGCACATACGCTTCAACATCGTGAGATCGGTGGGCGCGAGCATTGTCGTCCATAAAAATCGAGTCTTCACCTAGAGCGGCCAATGCGGGTTGTGCATGAGGAATTAGAACTTCCGTTATGTATCGATGCCCAGTCAGTGAGCCACTTTCAATGAAGACTAACTCTGTACGATCCATTGAATTTATTCCTGCTCACAACTTAAGAGAGCCATAAGGTGTGATTTCTTTGAAACATTCCATACTTAGAACTGAAACTCAAGTTTTTTTTTTTTCGTCAATCACGTACGTATGGGGTATCCACACGTATGTGTTTGATGAAAAAAAAAAATTCAATCGATAGGTCTTCAAAAATGATATCGAGGTTTCTAAAATACTTTTTTATAAACCGAATAATTTGCGTGACAGACGCTTCCAAAGTGGATAAAAGTTGGTCCCCCCGTCTAACTTCTAAAATAAGAAAATTAAAAATTAAAAAAAAAAACATGATGTACGTTACTATAAAATCTACCAACGAAAATTGTTTTGAACAAGATCTAGTTAGTAGTTTTTTTTAATGCCTCGTGCGGGCCTTCAGCGTGGAAACCGAGTCCAGAAATTCCGTAACAAAAATAACCTAACATCTTCCACTCCGACCGGCATGGCGGTGCGATGTTGAAAGCCGTGTATCGTCTAACGTTGTTTCAGTTCGGCAGTCTTCGGCACGGTGTGTTTGTCGACTAAATCTAAGTGACGCGATAATAAATATTTTTTTTTTACAACGTCTTATCTGCCTAATATTTTGTATTTAGACATGGGTTTTCTGGGGTGCAGATCTTGAAAATGACGTCATTTTTGAAATCCAAGACAGCCGATACCAATTTTATGATATTTCGACATGGGTGTCGCGAATGGCTTTTTCAGAGGTGCTGATCACGAAAATGATCTCATTTTTGAAATCCAATATGGCCGACATGATATTTCGTGACATTTTGACATGGGTGTCGTGGCAAGCGTTTTCGGGGCGCTGATCACGATTTTTTTTATAAAAAAAATTATAAACCAGCGCTTGACCCCCGCTCAATCCCATCCCGCCTGATGGTAAGCAGTGACGCAATCGTAGATGGTAAAGCGCACTAGTTTATTAAGAGCCTATTCACTCTAGCCTTGAAGACGTGCGTTATTTTTAAGCTATTGCATAGCTTCTGTCTCTTTATCAAAGTCGAATCAAAACGTTCAAAACATTGAAAATAGTTTAGTAGCTAATTCACCACCATTTCTCTTTTGATGACGTTACTGCTAAAAAATAATTAAATTACAAAATAAAATAATTTTATTTAATATCAAAGAAAAAAAATAAGGAAAAAAAAATACTGCATAAATAAATTAAATAAATAATTATAATTGCATAATTTTATAAAAATGCTCTGCAACAGCTTTACCGCGGCAGTCCCCGAGTGCCAAACGTCTTTTTTTTATTAGACTACAAACAAAGGACGAAAATGTGAGTGAATTTTTAAATATCATTTATTTATTACAAAGTCTTGCTAATTATTTTCTTTTTATTTTGAATGAATGTATTGAGAAATAAAAAGAGCGAAAATTCTTTAAAACTTTTTTTTTTAATAATTATAAACTAGCGCTTGACCACAATCCCGCCTGATGGTAAGCAGTGATGCGATCGTTGATGGTAAAGCGCGCTAGTTTATTAAGAACCTATTCACTCAGAAAAACTGAGCGAATAGGAAGGATAACGGCAGTTGAGCGAGGTGATGCAATGCAATGCAATTAAACCCAACAACACAACCAACGATACTGCGCCAAAGGGAGATTGATATGAAGACCCTCCACGACCAAACTCCCAAGACAACAACATTTGGCGCAACGTACTTGGCACACATCGCAACACAACTGCTCAGACCATTCCTTCGTACGGCTTCACCACACATCATGCCGGAACACGACGAATCGCTTGGCGGCAAGACTTTGTCTGGTGGGTGGTAACTTCTGCCGGCGGCCGATGTTATGGCCTACCACCGAGGTAAAACTTATGTTTTACTTCAAAGGAACACTTTTTACAAGCTTTTCTTTTATAGTTCATTTGGGGACAATCTCTTTTTAAGGACCAGCAGTAATCTTTTTGAGACAAAACCCGCCACACTTTTTCCCACCCACTGCAACTCCTGACAGCCAGAATCAACAGTGGAGACCGCCAGAAAAACGCCGAGCATTGAAGCTTGACGAGTCCCGGAGAAACGATTCAACTGTCTTGGGTCCCGTAACGAAATTAATCAGAAAAGAATAGCGGAGGAGAAATAAAAAAGATATTTTTTCCACTTCCCTCACAAAGGGACATTATTGCAACTGGGAGAAGCCTAGATTGCCAAGCACCACGGAATAAAATTTGATTAAGTTAATGGGTCCTAAGTAGGTATGTTCTGTTACAATTGATTCCAATAATAGGTATGGCAAAAGCGCAAGTTACATCCGGAGTCGTTTATTAAATAGACCAGCAGTAATCTGCCATCAGGGAAAACCCTGATACCTTTCTTTCATCACTCTTATGTATTAGTGAAAGCGTTTTCCCTGTTCCATATTGTAATCTCCCAGATTATTTGGAAATATATCCAGAAGACTGTAGACACACATTTAGTACATTAATGCTAATATTTGATTAAAATTTTATCATGAAGCATTCTAACATCTATTGCACGATTTCTATATGATATGGCGCTTTTTAGATACCCAATAATGTGTTCACTACCAACACGAATCCTTTCCATGCTTCACGTTCAGCTTTTATCATAATTTTTGTGGAATTTCATCTTTTATCCATGTTCAAATTTGAGGGCCGTCGAATTTTTCAGCTTTTAACTTTTCCATACGTATCTTAGGATGTTTCACAAATATATTTAAAACATTATTCCTCTTGTATAGTTGTGGTGATAGTATTTTTATCTACTAACAGTGGTTTATTTATAACATTGATTTTACCAACAGTTAAGAATTCTCTCATAGACCAAACATTTTCTTCTCCATGAATTTGCTTGGCTCTGCTGTTCTATAAACAAATAAAGTAAGGGTATCCACTTTCCTGACCAAGTAAAAGTTCAGAATCTTCAAATCAACACAAACCGACCATTCATGTTCAGAGTAATTCAACTTTTGCAGAACCAATTTATTAATATGATTTTTTTTTTAAACTAGATCTAATTAAATAATTTTAATGAATATATTCGCGTACTTGAAATATGTAAGTCTACAGAGATATCCAGGGCAAAAAAAATGAGCTGTCATCAATTGGTTAATCATAATCAACCCATTGATAGTGAATCGTACATGACAGATTCAATTAATTCCTTATATGCGTTGTATTAAAGGAAGATTGAATGTCAGAATTGCTTATGATAGCTGTGTGATTGTTTGGTAGAAATAGCATACAATCATTTTACTTGAAATATTAAATTAAGTTAGTATACTTACACCAGACGCTCCGTATAAATTGGACTTATCAAGCCATCCTGGCATCGGCTCAAGTTTTGAAGCAACCACTGAAACGAAATGAAAATAGTGTATTGGAAGGATAAATTACTAAAGACAATTTGCAAAACCAAAAACTTCCAAAATCATTATAGCCCTACATATCTAAAATGGATGAATTTTTAGCCAATCATTATTCTGAACCTCGTTAGATTAAAATGATGATTGAATTAACGATAAAAATATACCTAGGCTAGATTGAAAACACCTTAGCCGCTCAAGACATATCTTAAGAAAGAAAAAGATACGATTATGTATTACAAAATATTAAAACTCAAAATAAAGGCTCACATAGGCAAAAAATTTCAAATCTTCTTCACATAAGCAACAAAGTTTAAACAAATCTGAAAATCGAGACGTACGCAAATTAGAAAAGGGGGAATTCAAGAATCAGCACTGAAATCAAAGATGATAGATAAGCACAAGCAAATATTCCAACTTTTTTATTGTCTAATTGTCAATGCCTACCGAAAACGAACCTCTAAATCGCAAACCACGTATGAAAGTTGTAGTAACACGAGTTAACACATGTCTTTCTCAACAGTACTTGACTAACAAGCTGCCAACTGTTATGCCCCAAGATACATTAAGACTTTAACTAAACTGAGCCACGAATCTTGCGGTAAGAATACTGAGAATTGCGATTAGAAGTCCAGCCATCATTCGCAAGCTATTTTTCACAAAGAACACATTTTATTTATAAATTGGGAGTTCTGTCCTATACGAGGATTAACACGAGAAACTAAATGTTACAAATACCAGTATAATGGTCATGCTAATAAAACTTACATAACAACAATTTGGTTTTAGAGCCAAACTGTCCATAGCCAAAATGGTTAGCCGAACTGGTTATATTTCAGAAGAACTCGGCAAAGGGAACCAGACTCTAGGATTAAAAAAAAAATAATAATAAATAAAAAGATTTTATTTCATCCAACATTGCGTATATAATATAAATTAAGGCAACCCTAGTAAGTTGCAAAAGCACTTGTGTTGGGGCTGTCTCGTTTCATCCCATATAAAGCAAAATAACAATGCTGAGACTATAACTACAAATATAGAAAATGTGTTAAAAGTGCAATAAGAATATGTATAGAAACATGTTTGTATGCGTGTGCCTGTCTATCTGTATGTGGGTGTGTGTGGGGGTTTATATGAAGTTGTCGGAATAGAAGAGACGTGTGTACAAATGTTTGGCTAATTCTAACTAGTAAATGTTCAGTTTCGTCATAAGTTACAGTGTTCAACCATGTGATAATAGTTTTTTTACACTCGTGCGTGTGTATAATGCAATATTTGCACTAGTCTGGTCGTGCCTCGGAAAGCACGTTAAGGTGTTGGTCCCGGTTGCCATACGAACATTTAGTGGCAGTCGTTCCGGGTTGTTGGAGCCCTCAAAAATCTAATAATTGGTCTAACTGCAATGCTTAGATATCGCATTCGGGTTGTGGAGGTCAGACGGCAGTCGCTTCACGGAAAATATCGAAGTTTAGCCAAAATCAGCAGTTTGAGTGGTAAAGCGGACGCCAGACTCCAAGCTGAAAAGCTACGGATACAACTGGAATTAACGCTGAGATGATGATGATAATGATGACATAGTCATAAGTATGACAGAAGTTCATTTGACAATGTTGCGTTGACATAGTTTAGGTTTTCATTAAATTTGAAAATTCAATCAACTTTACGTACACGTCGTAACTATATAATTGGTTTTGTTCCTGATAGTGCAACCTCCTCGGCCAAAATTAACCCCGAAATCTTTCTTAACAAATTTTATCTTCTTATGCACTATATAGCTTGTGCATGCACGCTCTTAAAATTGTAGACATTTTAAAAACATGAAGCTTCCAACAGTAGACAAAGTAGCGCCTTTCAATCAGCATCTTTGAGTTCTCCAGTTGTTACCAGTTGTCCAGTAGTTCACCTGTTTTTACATTCCAGGTAGTTTTTCACTTGAAATTTCCCAAAATCAAAGTCATATGAATCCGCAAGCTTTCTTATTCCAAAAATGGAATGACTCGACATTATCGCAGTGCGTATTTTGCAACTTAAGAATTTTACGATACTGGCAATTATTCTAGGCCCATAACCTTATGCAAATTAGAAACTGTGCGCTATTTTAATTGTAAATATATCCCTTTTTCTAAAAAAAATATTTTATTTATTTAATAAAACTAACATACATAAGTATCCATGTGTACATACCGATAGCAGGTCTAACAACACATATGGGCAGATCATTTCCAAAAGTATTCACCAAATCTTCAGCGAGCGATTTTGCAAATGTGTATGTATTCGGCCAATCTTTTATCAAACTGCAATGTTATGAAAAAAGTGTGAATAAGCATCTCTATTTGTTATGAGAACCTCAAAAGTAACGAAAAGTTATAAGGTCTTACCCCTGTGTAATATTATTTATTCTTTCTTCATTGACGGTTTCAGCCAGCTGGATCATAGTGCTCGGCTTTATAACACTTTTATAAAATGTTTCAGATACTTCCTTATCTATAAGGTCCGAGCGGGCATGTGAGTATGCTGTTGAAACATAGATGAAAGATCTGAAGAAAAGAAACATTTTTTTTTAAATGATCACTGAAGAAATGGAATTAATGATACACAAAATGGAGATGAAAAAAATAAAATAAAAAAGTAGTAAGCGAATTTAAAAAAAATTGTATAGAAAGGCGATAAATACCACAGTACTTTAAGTTTCTTTTTAATTTTAGTTCTGCGCTTCCTCTGCTCTACACGAAGTGTCAAACTAAAAGTTCCATTCCTTTAAGCTTTTCGTTTCAGAATCGCATTTATTTTTGTTATATTACGGTTTCTTTGAAATAATTACAAAAGACGGATTTTTGAGAGAGAGATTGTGAGTAAATAACTGTGATAAGGCTCT
This sequence comes from Sesamia inferens, assembly GCA_037179545.1. NCBI lineage: Eukaryota > Metazoa > Arthropoda > Insecta > Lepidoptera > Noctuidae > Sesamia > Sesamia inferens. Next base: position 5,699,037 of record CM073929.1, on the reverse strand, counting down.
AAAAGAATCTTTGTATTGCATTCAACATAAGCACATAGGAAATGGACAGGAAAATGATGACAGATTAGACATAAGTAGGCAGAGCTGAGTAGAAAAGAAGTAGTCTCAATGCGTTTATATTTCTTTTTTTACCTTAATTTTTTGCAAGCCTTGCCCAGTACAAGAGTCTCCCTGGTGCCTCGTACGTTTATCAAAGTCGCCATACGGAGGGCCTCATCAAACCTTGTAGTGGCCGCAAGATGGATTACTATGTCTACCTGGTTAACATAACGACATTATGTTTATTTATATATATCACTGACACACAGACCGCATTGACGCTTTCGAGATCTGGTGCTGGAGAAAGAGGCTTCAAAATACCTTGGGCAGCATTCAGCATAAATCAGTTAATCCTCCGAGAGCTGATTGTCACAATAAGACTCTCCTCTGTCTGCCTCCGAAGAATTTTTGAATATTTTGGCCGGTCACAGTTCAATAAAGTGGACTGACCAAATTCGTTCATCTCTGGACACCGACCTGCATGATGCTATACTTGCGGCTAGGGATTGTAATAGATGGCGAACTATTATACTACTATTATATAAAGGGACATCACGACCTTAGGTATTGAGGAGAATGAATTGAGGAAGAGGATATATATCACTATTAGTAAAAACTTTCGTGAACTGACTGCATTGACACAACTATTCAGTCAATTGATTTGCCAACCTTACTGCAGAGCAAACGCCTCTTCTCATGCTGAGAAGGCACAGCATTGATACCTATGCTTGTTCAAGACAGCTAAGCGATTTCAGAAGACACAGGCTCTTTCAAAGTCCTGACGTATTGTGGTTCAAATCATATCAGGATCATGTATATAAGAGATGATGAACCACGCAGATTGAGTTATTATTTTAATATGATAAGAATGTGTAGTCTGACTTCTTCTCGACTGTGGGTGACCTCCTTGCCTTCTATCCTCCTTTCAATTTTACTGCGATTGTGGGTCAATCGTTTAATTCCTGATTGATTTAAGCTCATCCCAGTACCTCATACCGAATCATTTTTATATAAAGAACCGCATATCTATAATATCTAAGTTCAAAATTTAATAGGTACATATGTATTTAAGACCTAAATATTTATTAAACGTTAAAAGTTTTGTTCACCCCAGGTTAACCACATAAATTTTAGGTCGTTAAACTTGGGCTGATGGATGGTTGCGGGCAGCACAAGACCGGTCATCGTGGAAAGCTGAAGTAGAAACAGTTCTGAACAAAACATTTGATTTGTAATAATTCAGTTTCTTCAAGAAATAGACGGTTTTTTGTAGTTTGTTATCGATTATTTAAATAAAATTCTTGCTATACCTCTTCTGTAATAGTGTTCCAGTCTTTGTCACTTAAACCAAGCCTAAGCTCGGCCACATCTCCTGATACAGCCACGATTTTTTCTGCGAAATGTGGTTGTTGTTTTCGCAAAACATCATACACCTGAAAACAATAAATAGTTAAGATCATAGACTCGTATCTCATAAATAAGATTTTTGCAGTGAGAATTAGATATTTTCATTATAAAATCCGGCAATGATTATTGTGTTAATAAATTAGTATGAGGTTACAAGTTAAAATAATGATAATTTGGCTTCGCCTATATTTTATAATTAAGTTTTAATGTCAGGTAGTATGAACTTTTCATAAACTTACTGGATCTTGTAATATTTCAATCAGCCTCTCTTCTGTGGATTTACCTTTTTTGCTTCTCAGTAAGACGAATATTTTAGATAATTTTGTCGCTCTGAAAAAAGAAACCTCTCATTGTAAATCCATCGTTCATATTGATATAATTGTAAACTATTTTGTATTTACACAACCTGACACAAACCTAAATTATCTTATGTACAGACGACAGCACACCAAGCTACTATAATCTATCAGATTTCTTTATTACATAGATATTCAACTTTATCCCAAATCACCATATTTGAGAGAAGATGCAACCCGACCTCAAACGCAAGCACACATTCAGTTACATATAAGGGAGTACGAAATATGAGCACGCCAACAATTGCTGCGGTAAGTCCCCCACTTTCTGCCTGATGCAGATCCTCACTGGACATGGTTGTTTCAGGAGGTTCCTGTTCCGAATAAGGCGGGAGGTAACGCCATGGTGTCATCACTGTTGGAATTGCTCCCAGCGCCCTCATGCCTATAGCAGCCGCAGGAAACGCCCTGGTCGGGAGACAACATCAAACTCCCGGCCACAATAGGCGTGGGCTTGCGGGCAGCTCGCCATCTGGTAAGGACCAGCCCTGGGTCGACGGCGTGTTGTGTTTAACGCACGCCTCAAAGAGATGTCAGCATATTGTGACGGGGTCCACGAAGGTTGATGCCTCCTAGGTCAGGGTTACGGATTGGTTAAAAACGAAACCGTGGCCCTGGCGCACAGGCAAGTGCAGGGATACGGGTGGGTTTTAGTTAATAAACGTCTGACACGCCCTTCCGCTTCGCCGAGAGCGGGGAGGTCGGTTGATGATTTCCTTCCTGAGCAAAAAAAGAAGCGCATGAAGAAGTTGCTGTCAGTTACTCGACCTATAATAATAGCATCAATCGGCAAGGTAGCTAGCTAACCACATAGAACAATGAACTTATTAAAAACATTAACGTGTGTAGAATATGTCAATAATACATTAAATTAAATTAATTGTATTAGTTAATTCAGTTCAATGTCATTTATTTTTATTAAGCTAATAGCTTCTATCGCGGGCCTTGAGCGCGGGGACCGAATCCAGAAATTCCGTAACGAAAAAACCTCACGCTCCCCACTCCGACGGGCACGGAGGTGTGGCTTGAAGGCCGTACGTCGTCTAACGTCGTTTCAGTTTGGCAGTCTTCGGCACGGTATATTTGTGTGCGTGCGACTACATCTTTTGAAAACAATTTATAGATTTTCAAAAAGAGCATGTATATTGCAGGGCGCGAACTCAGTTCTACACACTTGCCATGTTACTGATAGTCGCGATGTGCTAAACTTGCGATTAATTTTCTCTCTGAAATAGGTCTTCTATAGAGATATGTCATAGACGTCATCGACGTTGTCATGGCTACCTTAAAAACTTTTAATATAATTAGTTATTAAGTACTTTTATTCAAATTAATTTTGTAGTGTTTTTATAAAATAGCTTTTTTTAACGGAAAAGCTAAGATGAATGTCACGCTAATTTTTCATTGGACTTTTAAATTATTTATAGTGTTGTTTACTAAATAAAAGCGCGTGATTTTATAGAGTAAAAAGTGCTCACGCGGCCGTTTTTTCAACTATTATTGGCGATATCCGCCATTATTGTGAAATATTTTTTTAAAGAATTTCTATAATTTGTTACACGTGTTATTGGCAAAATTGTGGTATCTATCCACAGGGACCAGATCAAGAGTTGAAGTTGAAGTTTTTATTAAATAAAATATTACAGAAAGATGTCGGTGAACAATGTTAATACGAGTACCTACATTTAAGTGTACGAGTTGTAATATTGTTATCTCCGAAACGAAACAACGAAAGTTTAATAAAAATATGCTCGTCGGCTTTTTCTGAGGAAGACATTGATAAGGCAAAAAAGTTATTGTTTGTTTCTACGAAGACAAGACAAAAGCATGTATCGAGGCGTAAGAACAAAAAGCAGAAAGACCTAAAATATACGATTACGGTGTTTAATTCTACGGTCAGATGTTAACGCAATCAGAAGTGATTATGTTACTAAAGATCAGCTCGAAAATATTAAATTGATAACAAATAATTCGACACCGACGCCGTTCATCATCAACAACCTTTTTATCGTCCCACTGCTGGGCACAGATCTCCTCTCATACAGAGAAGGATTGAGCGTAATCACCACGCTTGCTCAATGCGGGTTGGCGATTTCAGACTTATAAAGCCCAGGTTTCCACAAGATGTTTTTTATTTAATAAAAGAAAAATTTGTTTTCTTATCGGTCACCACGCTCAAAAAGTGTAACTTGAATTAATATCAAAGAAAAAGAAATACTGCATAAATAAAATAAATAAATAATTATAATTGCATAAATTGATACAAAATGCTATGCAATAGCTTTACCGCGGCAGTCCCCGAGTGCCACACGTCTTTTTTTATTTTTTTACATACATATATAAACTTAAGTGAAATGTTTCCAAATAAAATAAACAACTCATTTTAATTTTCACAAATCACATAATATTGACTTAGAATTTGCATTATAATAAACAATTTCATAATTATGTTTAGTAACGCAATTCAATAATTATTATTGATTCGTTCATTCATTTTAGTCACACATATGTTTGTTTTAGATGTTTTTACACGTAGATAATATAACCCATTTTGTTTTAATGTAGACCCAGTATAAAATCTATTATATAAAAACTAATGCCACTTTTCGTTGTAATTTTATAACTTAAAAACGGGCTCACCTGTCCAAACCAAGTGTTTAGGCTTTGTTTTGACTAATATTAGTAGATTATGTGAAATTGGTGTTATAATGAGTAAATTAGTGGTTTATGTGAAATTTGCACAAAATCGATTGGGCGGTTCTTCATTTATTAGATTTTTTGTAACAAGTGAATTCAATAAGTGGTGGATCATTTTGGATAGAAACTTTTTTGAGATGGGATTATGCTGACAAATTGAGACCTTTTTCAGTGTTGATTTCATTTTGGATGTGTTTTGATTAAAGCAAATTGTCAGCGATAATTATTGTTTTGTGTTTATATTTTTAAACATATTGTTGTGTGCCATCATACAAACGGTCAGTCTTGTGTTGTTCAAATGTAGGTACTATGTATATTATTGTGTGCGTGTATTTTTCTATTTGCACACGGGTGTTTTTATGTTTTGTAATAGATTATCCGATCTTTATTTTTAACCGACTTTAAAAAAGGAGGAGGTTGTTATTTCGTTGGAATCTTTTTTTATGTATGTTCAGTTATTACTCTAAGACGCCTGGACAGATTTGCAAAATTCTGTTTTGTTGGAAAGGTTATACTGCCCAGGTGGTTCCATAGTCACCAGTTTAGGATCTGATGATGGAAAAACAGAGAAAACCAGGGAAACTTTCAAAAATTGCAGAGTCAACAACGAATATACAAAAACCAAAGACACCGACTTCCGTAATTAGATATCTTTCACTTTATAGTGTTTTTTGGAAGTTGGTTGTTTTTTTTTTGGGAGAATTTTTTTTTTTGGGACAAAAGCCCGCCACACTTTTTCCCACCCACTGCAACTCCTGAAAGCCAGAATCAACAGTGGAAACCGCCAGAAAAACGCCGAGCAATGAAGCTCGACGAGTCACGGAGAAACGATTCAACTGTCATGGGTCCCGGGAACATTATTGTAACTGGGAGAAGCCCAGATTGCCAAGCACCACGGAATAAAATTTGCTTAAGTTAATGGGTCCTAAGTAGGTATTTGCTGTTACAATTGATTCCAATAATAGGTATGGCAAAAGCGCCTGAACGGACGGAAATTGGTTCCAGTATCTACAAGGTCCGTATAATAAACGACTCCGGATGTAACTTGTACACTATCCAACATAATATTGCGTTCATTCTGCTAAAGAATACACCTCCCACAAGATGTGATGTGCGGACTGTTCAAATTCACAGTTCGATGTAGAACAACAAAGGCGAAGGAACGAGTTTAACGGAATACAGTTTACTTTTAAAGTTACCATGACCTGTGAGAAATTGGGCAATGCAGTGGTCAACCTCCAGCCATGTCTTAGCCACCGATCGCCACCGGATGGAAAGAATTGATGGAGGCCCTTGATGGAATTATCCCACCTACTTTGCTATTCGGATAAGAGGTCCTCCCAGACTACAGTCTGAGGTTTAAATAATCTAGAAATTTTATGAAAGTCGCGTTGTGTAACAAAATCAGGGTCTCGCGGAGTAGTACATTGAAGCACGTCGCTGTACCTCAAGATCGACTGGAAGTATACCTGCCAGTACCGGTAAGGCTTTAGTACTGACTGTTCTATACGCCTTGCATAAAAATATCAATGCCAAACGTTGGCTTTGAAGCAGATTACGTCGTGCCGCCCCTATCAGCCCTTACAGGTGCACCGTAGCACATACATCCTAAGTAGGTAGCTCCATATATAGTTTTTAAAGTTAGGAATTTAGACACAAGTTGCTTTGGATATTCTAGTTAGGGCATAAAAGTTTCTTTTATCTTTTTCGCCAACTATTTTTATATGTTCGATAAATTAAAAATTCCTTTCTAAGATCATACTAAGGTAGCATACGGATTGCTGTTTTTTAATGGGAACGTTGTTAAATTTAATAGTAGGCAATGATTTAAGATTACCTTTTAGTAGAAGTTGATAGGTTTTATGCGGCGCAAACGCTAGACGCTTACGATCACCCCACAGAGATATTAAATTTAGGCAAGTATTGGCCAAGTTCTCAAGTCCAGCTCGGGTTCTTGACTGAATGAGCAGTAGGCCATCGTCCGCGTAACCAGTAAGTGAACAGCCGCAAGGAAGCGGGATCGCGAGGAAGTCATCAAAACCCAAATTCCATAAATAAGGACCGACAACTGAACCCTGGACATCCCATGGTTAGTGTTTTAGTACTAGAAAAATGGCCGAGCTTAAGTACCGCGGAACCGTTTATAAAGTACGAGTAAAGGAGATTATATATGTTTCTATAGCAACCGCGGGTTTTTAATTTTAACAACAGCATAGGCCACCAGGCGTTATCAAAAGCCCCAGAAATATCCAGGAAGATCCCAATTACGTACCTGTTTTCAGATTGGTTAACGGTTCTTCTGACAGAAAGCGCCGCGTCGACTGTAGATTTACCTATGGTGAAGCCATATTGATTACTATGGAATTTTGGACCGTTCGGTAGTAAACGTGGAACGATGAGGCGTTCAAGAAGTATCCCCAAAGATAATAGAAGTGTGATAGGACGATATGACTTCGGATCATTCGGTGGTTTGTCACCACACTTTGGTATTATTCGTATAAAACCGCGTCGCCATTTACGAGGAAAAACGTCTTCAGCAATGCATCGGTTGTATACAGTTAAGATGGCATCACCCGCTGTTTTACACGCTTCTTTAATCATCCTATTAGATATTTTATCTTCACCTGATGGTTTGTTGACCGGTAGTTTTCTAACACTATTTATAAATTCATAATTAGATGGGTACGTCTGACATTGGTGATTCAGGTGGCACAGGAGCCCACACTCGAATCTATTAGAGGTAGTCGCTATCGTTAGCCGGTGAATCATCAGGGATAAGTGTATTAATTAGTACTGCTGTTATTTCCTCTATGCCTGTGGTATGCTTATCATTGACTTTAATGTTTTGAACGTATGCAAGGTCGACCGATCTGTTAGCTTTAAATTCGTGATATAAGGGAGACCACGGACCCTCCCTGTCAAGTTTATCAAAGATTTTCCGCAACAAGTTACCCTTAGATTTTTCCACCGATGCTTTGTAGCGTGACTTGGCAACTCTAAAAGCATTTAAAGCGAATGTAAGAAGATCTCCAGTAACCTTTCGGCTCCTGAGTTTATTTAACTGTCTACGCGCTCTGCAATATCTTTTACGCTGTTCAACTAAATAATCACTCCACCAGTTACATCTACGAATATTGGTCATAGATCCGCGACCAATGGCGATGTCAGCACAGTAGGTAAAGGTTTCTGACATAATGTCAGCACTTTCTTCGGATGACAGCCCGTCCCGAGTGAATTCTTTGGCATGACACGCAAAAAGCGAGCCGAAAAATTCCCAGTTCGCGCCTTTACATCTATATCTGAAATTACCGGGAATATGAGACAGACCCTGAATATAACCAGTAACAAATTCGTACACGATCAGGCGATGATCACTACAAGACGCGTCCGGTAGGACACGCCACCTATCCAGACGTACGTCCGCACTTGAAAATGTGACGTCAATACAAGATTCGCCCATTTGGCTGGAAAAAGTAGGTGGTGCATCAGGGGTATTATGAATCGATAGGTTCATCTCAGCAATGAAATCCTCAACAGCGCATTTTTTTATCTTGGCATAATCAATAGAGGAATTGATTGAATATGTTTGTTGTATAGGAATCATGTTTGATTGAGAGAAAGCACCGACCGGTCGAACCCCCAGCCTTTTGTTTATTCATGCTCAAAATGGAATAACAAAAAAAAATATTTTTGGAAATGTTTTGAATTTAGTTTTAAAATAACTAGCAATTAATAAAGTATACTTTGTTTGAGTAAACGAATTTCATGTTATAAATTTGTTTTTATTATGTCACATTATACTTACCGAAGCACGTACAGAGCCGCTAGTATCACTATAACTTACAACTTTTGGTTATTTACCTGAAAAGTTTTTCAATGAGTTGCTTGCCGAGGAAGCCAGAGCCGCCTGTTAGGAATACAGTAGTGCCACAGTAAAATTGCTGCACGACAGAGGTTCCACGTGCTGTCACTTCATTCACCGGCTTCATTCGGGCAATTAATTTTGCCTCGAATTCCTGGGCTGGATCCATTGGTACAAAAGACATCACGAGTTTCAAAATTCTGACAAATAGCACATACAATATCGTAGGCACCGCTGGTGAATTACAATAGAATACAATAGATTATTTTATTTATAGTGCACACATAAATTACCGAACATAAATTTGAAGGTTTTATAAAAGGTGATACGATAGGTGGTCTTGTCGCTAAGAGCCATTCTTTACCGAAAAATAATTTGAAATAGTTTATTTGACTTGTAAAATGATTAAATTATGAGTATATACTAACATTTTTTTTTTCTAAAATAACACACCCGATATAATATAATTATGAAACGCTGATGTTCATACGTCCACCACACTACGAACGTCAGGTCTTACAGTCCCTTTAAATAATATGTGATACTAGGGATTCATAAATATGTAAATTTAAGCAAATTTACTATGAGTGGCGGCCACGTACTGGCAGAGGTAGCGTAGGGCCCCTAAGAGGTACACCGATGACCTGTTGAAGGTCGCGGGAAGCCGATGGATGCGCGCAGCACACGACCTATCAGCATGGAAAGCCTTGGGGGAGGCCTTTGTCCAGCAGTGGACATCTATAGGCTGAAGACGAAGAAAACTTTGCATCAAACTTTGTGCTTTAGGGTCGGCAAAATCTTTAGAATCATTCACAATCACCTTTTTATCGTCTCACTGCCGGGCACAGTGTCATAATAGTCTCCTCTCATAGAGAGAAAGATTGAGCATAATCACCACGCTTGCTCAATGCGGATTGGCGATTTCTCAACTTAAAATTCCTTTAATTTAAAGTAAATTTTTTGCTCAAGTAAAGTAAACTTTAGAATGCTAACACTAAAATTAATTTAGTAATAAGTAGACTCCAGACTAAATTAAAATTAAAATAAAAGACTAAATTAAAATTAGTAGTTCAAAAATTGCCTTACCAAAGTAAAGCTAAGCTAATGGGTGTGGAAGCTCTCTTATCATGCAGTCTGAGGGAAACTTCGAGCCGCGATATCCTCACTCACGGAAAGTCTCCAACCCGATCTGCTGGAAAAAGCATTGGCAGCCCTTTTCCTGGCAAGAGCAGAACATGCCTGAAGGCTTGCCTTCAACGTTCCTGTGGTAACACACGTAGAGATGAGGGCAGCTGTGATGCGACTCTGTGGCAAGAAAGTGGCTCCAGGGCCCGACGGGATCCACGGCTACACGTTAGCCCTCGCTATGAAGGACCTTGAGCCGATTTATATTGGCGGTGACCTTAGACATCTCCGATGCCTTAAACACTTTTTCCGGGAGTTGTACTCGGGAAATGTTGTGGTACCATCAAGTGCCTTTTTCCACCGTCATGTTGTTGAAGTTTATCTTCCGGAGAGGTGTTTCACCTACATAGGATATGATGGCTTACACCAGCGCCGCATGTCGTGAACTATTCCATGTTATAGGGCTCGGTCATAGATGGATTCCTATGGAATATTGGGTACTACCGGGTGTTAAAACCTGACATGTTATGCGGATGACACGCTGATCAGAACCCGGGGGAGTTCACACAGGGAAGCAGAATTTCTGGCGACGGCTGCGGTCTAAAATGTGGCCTTTAACATGTCGGAGTCCATAGTGCTTTATAGCCCCTGGTAGGCATCGTCTCACATATCTTGGTATCTCATATCTTGGCTTCCGTCGCTCTCGAGTATACCAAAAAATACCAGGGATGGTGCTCGACAGTCGGTGGGACTACGGCCCCTACATCCGGCGGCTGATGTCCAAGTTGTTTGGCGGGGCTGCCGCGCTTTCAAAGCTACTTCCCAATCTGGGGGCAAACGTTGCTCGCAGCTCCACATGTCTCGGTGGCTGAATGGCGAGATAGACTGTCACGCCCGGTCGGTCGTTCGGTAGGGAGCCGGAGGCAGCGGAAAGGGAGAAGGAAACCTGGTCCACTCACCCGGCAGCAGGTGTAAACGTCGGCGGAAAGCGGATAATGCCCTCTTCCAGACCCCTGAATGTGTCTAGAGACGTCACCGTAACTGTCGTCCTCCAAAAACACGCACCTCTCTTTTTTCCACTTGGATAAAAAAGTTTATAATTGAGACTAACAACATGCGAGGCATGCGCGCTGAGCGGACGCTATATCCTATTTAATGGCAATTAATGAACTCATACAAACGCATGGGGGCAGAATGTCATGGGATGGTTATAAGGATTGAAGAAGTACACGACTTACAGAACAAATGCTTTGAAAACAGTAGTCAAGAACCCTACGTGCACCTACTGGGATACTTCCACTGAGCAAGTTAGCTCTATAGCAAAATAAATATAAACCTTTTACTTTCCCTTTGATTTATAAGCATAAATTTCGACAAGCAACGTATCAATAAAATTATCCATTTGTAGTTATGTTACGTACAAAACGAATGAAAACTTACATTTACAGTAAGAGAATTGATGTGACGTATACGGAAGAATATGTTTTTCTAAATAAGTTGTAAGATCTTCTTACAACCTACACGGGTCATCTAGGACAAAACATCCGACTTTACTTGAAGCACATTTTCCTTACGGGCCTAATCTTCAAGCCCGTTTGGCTTACATGGAAAACTCTCAATCGATTGCGATGCAGAAACATTGTTTTTTGTAACACGTTAGATAGCTACTTTTTTTTTCGGGAGCGACATTTCCTCGAAATACCACGGCGCACTGCTGCTTCTAAATAAAATATCGAGGAAGAGTAGCATCGACCTGAAATGATAAAATAAGTTGAGTTTTTAAGCTATTGCATAGCTTCTATCGCGGGCCTTGAGCGCGGGGACCGAATCCAGAAATTCCGTAACGAAAAAACCTCACGCTCCCCACTCCGACGGGCACGGAGGTGTGGCTTGAAGGCCGTACATCGTCTAACGTCGTTTCAGTTCGGCAGTCTTCGGCACGGTATGTTTGTGTGCGTGCGACTACATCTTTTGAAAACAATTTATATATTTTCAAAAAGAGCATGCATATTGCAGGGCGCGAACTCAGTTCTACACACTTGCCATGTTACTGATAGTCGCGATGTGCTAAACTTGCGATTAATTTTCTCTCTGAAATAGGTCTTCTATAGAGATATGTCATAGACGTCATCGACGTTGTCATGGCTACCTTAAAAACTTTTCATATAATTAATTATATTATTAAGTACTTTTATTCAAATTAATTTAGTAGTGTTTTTATAAAATAGCTTTTTTTTTTAACGGAAAAGCTAAGATGAATGTCACGCCAATTTTTCATTGGACTTTTAAATTATTTATAGTGTTGTTTACTAAATAAAAGCGCGTGATTTTATAGAGTAAAAAGTGCTCACGCGGCCGTTTTTTCAACTATTATTGGCGATATCCGCCATTATTGTGAAATATTTTTTTAAAGAAATTCTATAATTTGTTACACGTGTTATTGGCAAAATTGTGGTATCTATCCACAGGGACCAGATCAAGAGTTGAAGTTGAAGTTTTTATTAAATAAAATATTGTTACGAATGCATCTTATGTCGAGGGCATAAGGTTCAATATCGCTTGACATGTAGTGTGTAACTTTTAAGCCCTATAACTCGAGATCTAGACATCGTATAGGTGCAATATAAAAACGCATTTCTAGATTTAAGGTGGCCTATCGAATGGTACAGGTTTCATCAATTTTGTCAACTAAGTGACGACATCGAAATTTCTAGCAGCCCGTTTCCGGGAATTACCGTAGGTACTTACTGAATGTACTCGAAGTTATGCGCTATTATTATTACGTCTAGACGATTCTGGAATGTTCGATCAGCTGGACTATATATAGCGCCGTAACGCCAGCGCGAGTCAGTCTGCACTTGACTACCGAGACGAAAACAGCGATACTCAAGAAGCGATCTTTGAGAATACCTACTGCGACAACTGTAACGAAAACATTGAGTACTACGTGAAGTAACATATGTAGTGTTATTGTGTGTTTACAATACGGACTTCGTGGACGTAAGTGAAGACTTCGGTGCAACGTCAACAACATTCTACTTGTCATTGCCTACAATCGACTGTACCTTCGTTGCCAATAAACTTCGTAACCCTTAACCGGTATTTTAGTACCCCCAGCCCGTAACAATTGGTGTCAGAAGCGGAATGCCGGTCACACCAAGGGAAGACGAAAGAGTTCGCACGTGGCGACAAGCAGCGATGGATTTGGCGCGGCAAGAGGAAGAACCGCTTGGTGTCCCTGCACCCGAAACAGAAGCGGCCGTCGTAACACTTATAAGTGCGCCTACTACCACCACTATTCCCGGAAGCAGTGGATGCGATTTATCGGCGCTGCTGGCTCACTTGACGGCACAAATAAAGCTGAGTATAGAATAATCCCAGGCAGAAACCCAGGCTCAAATAAAACAATCCCAGGCAGAAACCCAAGCAAAAATAGATAAATCCCAGGCAGAAATAAAACAATCCCAGGCAGATACCCAGGCAAAAATAGAAAAATCCCAGCAACTGGTGTTAGAACTGAATAATATGTGGAAAGAAACCAAAGAAGAGGTTAATGAACTTAAAATAAAAACAGCACAACAAGATGCCCGTATGGACCAGCAAGACATTCGTATAGACAAACAAGATGCGCGTATGGAGAAACTAGACAGTACCATCTTGGAGTGTGAGAAAAAAATACAGTTTCTCCATAAAGCTGTGCAGAAAGGAGGTATTAAAGGTGTGGTACCTGTACCCAATGCTTTGCCGACGTTCCAAGTACCTCATTTTGATGGAACAACGTCATGGGTTACCTTCCGCCTTCAATTCGAAAAGGTCGCAAAAGGCAACAACTGGGACGACGATCAAGCTCTAACGGCCCTTATGCTTGCTTTGCGTGGTGATGCCGTACGAATCCTCGAGAATATTTCCGGCGATTGCAATACCCTAGCCTGTCTGTTAGAAGCGTTGGAGACTAGATATGGAGAGAAACACCTCGAACATGTCTACAAGGCTCAACTCCGCGACCGCACACAGAAGAGCAGTGAGGGTTTGCAACAATGGGCAACGGAAATAGAACGTTTGGTTCGCAAGGCGTATGCATCAACACCGGGACTGATTGACGCTACTACTCTGCGATTCTTTACTGATGGGATTCTAGATGCAGAAGTCAGAGCTGCAGTACGTCTGGGTCACCATCAGACCCTGAAGGCAGCTTTGACACATGCTCTGGAGGTGGAAGCTGTACGTCAAGATGGCCGACAACACGACCGTATTCGAAAAGTGACCGCACAAATAAAAGCCCGACGAGGACCAACTTGCTATGAATGTGGCGAAAAGGGGCACATTCGAATTGATTGTCCCAGGAAGGCTAAGGAAAGAAGAACTTCTTGGTCACGTGAGGAGGCCGCGGTAATGGCGTGGCGCAAGCGCGATGCGAAGGTCGAGCCCGAGCGCCCGTGCGAGCGGGTCGAATGGCGCAAGCGGAGCGATCGGAGCGGGCACCGCGAGCGACCCGCTGAACGAGAGCGTGAACGCGTCAAGGACCGGGAACGCGAACGTTCCGGCAAGCGAGAACATGAGCGACAGGGGTCGTGCGGAAGGTCGTGGAGTGCGGCGGAAGCAAGGCGGGACAAGGAAGTCGAGGACGAAGCGCGTAAGAAGAAGCGCCTCGAGAAAAAGGCAAAACAAAAGGACCGCCGCCGCCAGATTACTTCAGGGAGTAAGGACCGAGGTGAAGAACGCAAACAGGAAAAGACAGAGAACGTAAGGATTATCCAGGTGAACGCTTTGGATGAAGACTGGGATAATCGATCATTGGAAGACGCACAAAAGGAAGATAGTGACTTGAAGACAGTAATCGAATGGAAGAAACGTGGCCACCGGCCCGCTTGGAGAGAAATATCAGCGCTTAGCCCAACAACAAAAAGTTACTGGGCTCAATGGGACAGCCTGATAATTGAGAATGGAGTTATGAAGAGGAAATGGGAATCACCCAGTGGACAGGAGGTCACCTTATAGATAGTTGTCCCCTGTGATAAAGTCGCATCAGTGCTAAAGCAGGTGCACGATGGAGCATCCGGAGGATATCTAGGAGTGAAGAAAACTCTGGAGACGGTGAGAAAAAGATTTTATTGGGTGCATTGTCGCGAAGACGTAGAAGACTGGTGTAGGAAATGTGTAGCCTGCTCCTCAGTAAAGGGGCCGCAAACAAGAGCCAGAGGTCGGCTGAAAGTGTACAATGTTGGTGCACCATGGGAAAGAGTTGCTGTCGATATAGCCGGGTCATTCCCTGTTACTGAAGAAGGCAATAGGTATATCATCGTCATGCAAGACTATTTCAGCAAATGGCCAGAAGCTTTTGCAATACCTAACCAAGAAGCTCATACAGTCGCCAAAAAGCTAGTTCACGAGGTGTTCTGTCGATTCGGCATTCCTTTGGAGTTACACTCTGATCAGGGTAGAAATTTCGAGTCTTCACTGTTCCGAGAGGTTTGCCAACTACTCGGGATACATAAGACTCGTACAACACCATATCACCCTCAGTCAGATGGAATGGTCGAAAGATTCAACCAGACGCTAGAGAATCATTTGGCCAACGTAGTGGAAGAACACCAAAGGGATTGGGACCAATACATTCCACTCTTCTTAATGTCATACCGCTCCACAACACATGATAGCACAAATTGTACACCGGCGAAAGTCAACTTCGGCCGAGAAATTAGACTACCCATAGATGCACTAACCGGAACACCCCCCGATACCCCTATCCTAGCCGTCGACTATGTGGCTGACCTACGACGTAAACTAGATGGAATACATGAGCTAGTGAGAGAGAATGGTCTGAAAACCAGCGAGAAAATGAAGATCCGATACGACCGCAAAGCTAACGTGCCCGGATTTGAAGAGGGAACTTTGGTATGGTTACATAATCCCATAAGGAGAAAAGGAAAGAGTCCGAAATTTCAAGCCAAATGGGAGGGTCCGTACACGATAGTAACGAGGATAAACGATGTCACCTACCGGATAAAGAGAGGACCTAGAGGGAAGCTGAAGATCGTACACGTAGCCGCCTAGCTCGCTATTATGGTTCAAATCATGCTCGGGACGAGCACGACTAAGAAGGGGGCAATGTTACGAATGCACCTTATGTCGAAAGCATAAGGTTCCATATCGCTTGACATGCAGTGTGTAACTTTTAAGCCCTATAACTCGAGATCTAGACATCGTATAGGTGCAATATAAAAACGCATTTCTAGATTTAAGGTGGCCTATCGAATGGTATAGGTTTCATCAATTTTGTCAACTAAGTGACGACATCGAAATTTCTAGAAGCCCGTTTCCGGGAATTAACGTAGGTACTTACTGAATGTACTCGAAGTTATGCGCTATTATTATTACGTCTAGACGATTCTGGAATGTTCGATCAGCTGGACTATATATAGCGCCGTGACGCCAGCGCGAGTCAGTCTGCACTTGACTACCGAGACGAAAACAGTGATACTTAAGAAGCGATCTTTGAGAATACCTACTGCGACAACTGTAACGAAAACATTGTGTACTACGTGAAGTAACATCTGTAGTGTTATTGTGTGTTTACAATACGGACTTCGTGGACGTAAGTGAAGACTTCGGTGCAACGTCAACAACATTCTACTTGTCATTGCCTACAATCGACTGTACCTTCGTTGCCAATAAACTTCGTAACCCTTAACCGGTATTTTAGTACCCCCAGCCCGTAACAATACTACAGAAAAATGTCGGTGAACAATGTTAATACGAGTACATTTAAGTGTACGAGTTGTAATATTGTTATCTCCGAAACGAAACAACGAAAGTTTAATAAAAATATGCTCGTCGGCTTTTTCTGAGGAAGACATTGATGAGGCAAAAAAGTTATTGTTTGTTTCTACGAAGACAAGACAAAAACATGTATCGAGGCGTAAGAACAAAAAGCAGAAAGACCTAAAATATACGATTACGGTGTTTAAAATCACGGATCCCGAACAATCCCAGTTTTTGTGGCATATGACCTTCACAAATTGCAGTTTGCTTTGACTACGTAGAACGTACGTAAAGAAGTTGATGAAGGATTTATTAATTCTACGGTCAGATGTTAACGCAATCAGAAGTGATTATGTTACTAAAGATCAGCTCGAAAATATTAAATTGATAACAAATAATTCGACACCGACGCCGTTCATCATCAACAACCTTTTTATCGTCCCACTGCTGGGCACAGATCTCCTCTCATACAGAGAAGGATTGAGCGTAATCACCACGCTTGCTCAATGCGGGTTGGCGATTTCAGACTTATAAAGCCCAGGTTTCCTCAAGATGTTTTCCTTCGCCTTCAGTCATTGGTGTCCAAGATATACTTAGAAAGTACATATAAGTTTAGAAAAGTTACATTGGTATGCTACTTGCCTGACCTGGAATCGAACCCGCGCACTCATACTTGAGAGGCTGGTGTTTTAACCACTAGGCCACCACGACAAAACAGTGGGGTATATTGAAAAAGAATCTCGGAGTCTTTGAGTATATTTCGTGGTGCTCCCTGTGCGAGTGTTCGTGTTTCCGAGTCAACGAAATACCAGTTGGTGGAGTCATAAGGATACTATAGCTGTCTTGCCTGCCCCTCAGTGCCCGGCCGGTCTTGCGATTGCACCGAAACAGCACACAATGACAGAGATTATAAGTAATAGCATAGACAGTCCTTACGGAGGAATTGCCCTATTGTAGAGGAAGTCCGCTTTCTCAAAGGTATCAGTGTTGTTGTGTAATAGTGATCGTTTAGTTCTCACACGGATAGTTCTATGTTAGTTTTCTCATTTTACATGCTTACTGACTCGAGTGATAATATAATAGATTTCATGGGTTTTTTCTTTATTTCTTTATTTTTTGGCTTCGCACGGTTTGTGCATTTAGCCAATGCCACGTAATTACGAATTATTCATGTCGAAAAAGACGGCCGCGTGACTCGTCTTACGAGTGAGGTTTGGGACAAAGTCATGATGTGGCCACTATGCAGCGATATTTCACTGTTCTTTATGAACTATTTACTAAATGCACTTTTTACTACATAAATCACGCACTTTTATTTAGTAAACAACACTATAAATAATTTTAAAAGTCCAATGAAAAACGAGCGTGACACTCAGCTTGACTTTCCCGCCAAAACTCAGGGTGCTGATCACGAAAATGATTTCATTTTTGAAATCCTAGATGGCCGACATCATATTTCATGACATTCTGACATGGGTGTGATAACGAACATGACGTCATTTTTACGCTATTGCTTAGCTTCTTTCTATCTCTTTATCAAAGTCGAACAGAAAACATTGAATATAGTTTAGTCGCTTAATCGTCACCATTTTTCGCACTCTTTGATGACGTTGCTGGTAAAAAATAAATAAATTACAAAACAGAAAGAAAACTTGAATTGATATCAAAGAAAAAAAAACAAAGGAAAAATTACTGTATAAATAAAATAAATAAATAATTATAATTGCAAGTTATAGTTGATAAAAAAAAGGCTATGCAATAGCTTTACCGCGGCAGTCTCCGAGTGCCACACGCCTTTTTTTATAGTGATAAACATATTCAAACTACGGAACCCTTCATTGTTCGATATGCATATGGCCGGTTATTTCTTTGAATAACAAACATAATTGAAATTACTTTGTAGCATATTGACCTTAAGCTGACTTTAGTTTGTTATTCTTATTATCAAAGTACTTTAAAATACATAGAACTTACCAGTATATTAATAAGGCATAATTTGCATTAGTTAAAAAAAAATTATTAAAGAACTATTATTATAAGTCGGAGTCATTGCTTTTAAACAGTGTACTCTCAACAGTTACGGATTGGTTTACGTCAGATAACCTAGTTCTTAATACCAAGAAAACGAAATGTGCAAAGTTCGCCTTGTCTAACGTTAAAAATCTAGGACCCAACATTGTTTTGGACAAAGAGGTGCTTGAAACTGTGGGCTCAACAGTTTTTTTGCGAATAACAGTAGATGCCAAACTTCAGTGCGGACCACACATATCAACCCTAGCAGGAAGGCTCAGTTAGGCCGCCTACGCCGTCAGAAAAGTAAGATTATATACTGACGTTGATACAGCTCGTTTAGTTTATTTTGGTTATTTCCACAGCGTTATATCCTACGGTATTCTACTGTGGGGCAAAGCCGCTGATATACAAAATATATTTGTTCTCCAAAAACAAGCTGTCCGAGAAATATACCAGCTCGGTGTCAGATTTTCTCTGAGAAATTTCTTTAAAGATATTGGTATTCTCACGGTTGCTTCGCAATTCATCTTAGCCAACATCTTATATGTTAGGCAAAATATTCACGTGTACACCAAAAACTGTGATATTCATAATATTAACACCAGAAACAAGGACAAACTGCGAGCCCCTTTTCACCGATTTCAAAAGGTTCATAACTGCTTCTATTGAGCAGTTAAGTAATACACTTAGTGGTAATGAGCAGAGCTTGGAATTTGTTCCAAGTTATTTAAATTACAATTTGAGACAATAGAGTCAACCTCTAGCACTATTTTGAATAATGAATTAGACATGTACCCATTATCAAGGGACATTGAGACAATAGAGTTGAACTCTAGCAGAGATGTGAACCTAGAAACATTAATATCACACCCAATAAATTTTAATTTTCAAAATATAATCAATAATAATAACCTTAAAATTGTTCATCAAAATATACAGGGTGTGATAAATAAACAATTAGAATTGGAGTTGTTCATGAACTGTAGTTATATTGATATTGTTTGTCTTACTGAACATTGGTTAAAAGCCCATCAGTTCATGTTCAGCTTTAATAACCATCAGATTGGTAGCTCATTCAGCAGAGTGAATATCATAAGGGGTGGCTCCCTAATAATTGTTCGCAACAATATCAAATTTAAAGAACGGGCTGATATTGTAAGCCTCTCTGTTGAGCGAGTTATTGAAATTGCTTGCATCGAGCTCGAGCGGTTCATTGTAATAAGTGTCTACAGGCCCCCATGTGCTTCCTATGATATTTTTGAAAAATATATGGAGGAAGTTTTATTAAAGACTTGTCACAGTAACAAAACAGTTGTTGTCTGTGGAGACTTCAACATTAATATTCTAGAGAAATCAGCTACAGTGAATGAATTTATCTCATTATTCAAGTCCTATAATTTGTACGCAAGATTCTTTGAGCCGACTAGAATAACTGCCACAAGTGCCACCTGTTTAGACAACATCTTTACTAACCTAAGACCTTCTGACCATTTAATTATAAATGAGTTAGACTCTGATCACTGTGGCCAGTTAGTTACTTTTCCTCAGAAGAGTGAAGTCAGAGCTCAAAGAAAACTTGTGAGTTTTGTTCCTGTAAATGAAAATCGTTTAGGACAATTTAAAAATAATTTAATTGAAAAGCTACCGGGCTTGCCTCATCACACCAACCCGGATCATGCATATAGTATACTATTTAACTTGATTAATTGTGAATTTATGAAAGTTTTCACAAAAAAAACATTGCCTGTTAGCGACCGCATTATATTTAGTGACTGGGCAACCCCAGGTATTTATAAAAGCAGGGAAAAAATGTATGAATTGTATCAGGAAAAAACATATAACCATGATGTAGCTTTTCAAGAATTCGTTAAAAAATATTCAAAAACTTTTAAGAGGGCCTGTTCCTCAGCAAAAGCCATACACATTAAAAATAAAATAAAATGTTCTAGAAATAAAATCAAAACAACTTGGCAAATTATAAATTCTGAAACTGGAAGAACCAAAGTACAAAATCGCGATTTCCATCTTAAAATTAACGATGAAGATATAAAGGCGGACTTGGAGGTAGCAACTGAGTTTGAGAATTTTTTTACTAGTATTCCAATAATAACAACAAAAACTTTGTCTTCTTCCTCCACTTCTGCCTACGCCATACTAAAAGAATGTGTTCCAGAATGTGACAAACACTTTGAATTTGCGTTTGCGACTACTAAAGACATTATAGAATCTTTTAAGGATCTTGATGTAAAAAAAAACTGCCGATCATTGGGGTTTGTCAGTATATATTGTAGCTTCAATAATAGATGTTATCGCACCTTTCTTAGCAATTGTTTTTAATTCTTGTGTCACATCTGGTATATTTCCTGATTTGATGAAACTTAGCAAAGTAATTCCACTGTTCAAATCTGGTAGTACAACTGATCCCACGAATTTTCGGCCAATTTCTATATTACCAACTTTGAGCAAAATTTTTGAAAAATTAATTTTGAAACAGTTGTTGAGACACTTCAACTTATATAATTTATTGCACGTGAAACAATTTGGTTTTACAAAGGGTCGTTCAACTACCGATGCGGGCGTGGCGTTGCTAAAGAACATATTTGGGGCCTGGGAGGAATCGCAAGATGCTCTTGGTATTTTTTGTGATTTGTCCAAGGCCTTTAATTGCGTACATCATGATACTCTTATTAGGAAACTGTACCATTATGGTTTAAGGGACAGAGCTCTCGACCTTCTGACTTCTTATCTGAATAATCGAATTCAGAGGGTTGATGTTAATGGCAACAAATCGGCGGGATCTGAGGTCACCATGGGCGTTCCGCAGGGCTCAATTCTAGGTCCTTTCTTGTTTTTAATATATATTAATGACTTACCTCATCACGTGAGGGATAATCACAACATAGTATTGTTCGCGGATGACACTTCTCTTATTTTTAAAGTCAAGCGTCAGCTAGCAAATTTTGACGAAGTTAACAATGCACTTTCGAAAGTTGTCCATTGGTTTAATGTAAATAACCTTCTTTTGAATGAAAAAAAAACTAAATTCATTAAATTTTCTACGCCAAATGTCAGGCAGTTAAGTACTAATGTTCAACTGAATGGAGTAGAGTTGATCCCTGTCGAGTCGACAGTTTTTCTTGGATTGACTATTGACTCCAAGTTACAATGGGGTCCTCACATTGAGAAGCTGTCGGGTAGACTCAGTTCTGCCGCTTATGCTGTTAAGAAAATTAGACAGATAACTGATGTGAATACAGCCAGAATTGTTTATTTTAGTTATTTTCATAGTCTTATGACTTATGGGATTCTTCTCTGGGGAACTTGTGCGGACATCAATACCATCTTTGTTTTACAGAAAAGGGCTGTTCGAGCCATTTACAACCTTGGTCCTAGAGATTCTCTTAGAGAAAAATTCAGAGAGGTGAACATTCTGACTGTAGCTTCGCAATATATATTTGAAAATCTTATGTATGTACATAAAAATATATCTAATTTTAAGAAAATAAGCGATATTCATAATATAAATACCAGGAACAAACACAATCTTGCTGTACATCACACTCGTCTCCACAGAGTAGGCAACTCGTTCATGGGTCAATGTATACACTTTTACAACAAGCTTCCCATGGACATTCGAAACTTACCCATTAAACGATATAAAACCTATATAAAGGCCAAACTTTGCAAAAAGGGGTATTATAAAATCTCAGATTATTTAGAGGATAGAGAGGCTTGGGACTGAGCTGCTCGCTCTGTTAAGCATTGTTATTAAGCAATATGCGTAATTATAACGTAAATTATTGTAAACATTTTCATTTTTAATGTCTGGACTTTAAAAAAGACGATGATCCCTGAGTTTGTTTCGGCTATTTCTTCTCAGAGGTAGTCAGTTAGGAAATGCCAGCTTCATCTAGTTTAAAAAAAAAAAAAAAAAAACATATGACGTGTAAAAGTGATCGGTGATCCTACTTGCTTAATAAACGATTTCATTTCATTTCATTTCATTTCATTTCTCTTGTTGGGCTTGGTATAACTTTTTATAACAAGATACCCTGTGCTTTGCTAGACTTGCCTTACAATGCATTTAAAGTACAAATCAAATTCAAGCTTTGTTCAAAGGCATATTATTCCGTAAATGATTATTTAAATGATAAGAATAGTTGTGTTGTAGTTACCATCTGGCGGCATTGCGGTCAAGCGCTAGTTTATAATTATTAAAAAAAAAAAGTATTCGGAATACCAGCGTCATCACGTGGCGCTCGACAGAGTCTAGCCTGATTTTGTTAGCGTCGAGATCTACAGTTTATAGCGGTATAAGCGGAACACTCGGGATCATTTAAATATTGGAAATCGAACAATATGATTGTGCTAGGAACTATCTCGCGTTCCGTATCGGTGAGTTGAGTTCTAACAGTATGTGCTAAAGTGACCAACTTGTCCCCAAATAATAATATCACTCAATGATTTTTTTAACCTATGTTAGCTGATACCGGTTCTTATAAAAAGCCATATCTACCTATAAGTCCTATAAAAATCCTTACACTGTAATCAGTAACGTTCGAAATGTCCTAGCCAAGAGTCGGGATATAAGGCAACAATTCGCTCAGTCGTACATCGCAATATGAAAGGACTTGGAGAGGATTTTGCTGATCTCGTTTGAGCCACTCATGTATGGAGTTGCAATAGCTTACTGGATGACCTGGACTTTGAATTGGGTTTTACAATGGAATGAAAAGGAATGCTCTGATGCTACCTTTCATTGTTGTGTTGCTAAAGAAACTAAACTCATTACAGTATTTATTTCAAATAGACACAAAAGCCCCTTGAACATCAAAATCTACAGAAGAAAGAAAGCTTATAGAACTGATTCTGGTTGACTTTTCCAAAAGTATGATCAGGCAGGTTAAGCGGCGCTTGCCGCGGCTGGTACTTGGATAAGTGAACATCTTTACATAGCAGGACCCTTAATGCCTTGGTAAGCACCTTATGATTTTTGACAGTCGTCACGTGTCGTGATAAGCTCAAAAAGCCAGACAACATGTCTTACCAAAGGTTACGTATTCTCGTTACGTGTACGACCACAACCCTGTAACAGGGTCGTGGAGGTAAAACAGGCAGTTGCTTCACTAAAGTACTGCTGCTGATAGTAGATGATTTATGAAAGCAATAAAACGGTGGTGTTTCCGTCGGACTACAATTTGAGTGTCTTCAAGGTTAGAGTGAATAGGCTCTTAATAAGCTAGTGCACTTTACCATCAATGATTGCGTCACTGGTTACCATCAAGCGGGATTGCGGTCAAGCGCTAGTTTATAAATAATAAAAAACAATGTGGTTGATACAAAACTAAGAGCTAAGCACCATTCTAATAAAACAATTCCTGTGATATCTCCATGTGAAAATATATTAAGTTTACATAGTCCTAAGTGCCGCAATATCTGTGGATGTTAATTACGGACGATGCTTCTTATACTATGTAGAATGTTCAATGGGATAGCATCTGTATCAGGGATCGATCTACCGTTTGCACGATTTGTTTACGAATTACGACCGTATAAAATATACCTTGTTATGTTGTTGTATGACATTCTGGTCACTTACCACCGGCCTACCTCAGCGATACATATTCATGAGACTAGAGTATGTTGTACATGAAGTATTGATTGGAATAAAACAAATGTAATTCAGTCTTCTCAAGAATTTTAATTAAATACTTTGCGCACTCGCCTCTGACACTATGATGTAACAGTTGCTATGATAGTGATGTTGGATAATATGTAATGGTAAACACTTATTATGGGAATGTCATATTACCCTAAATTAGGTCAATCCATGGACCCGCCGTCGCAGCCAGCATCTGTAGCCTTTGTGATCCCGAGAGACTTCGCATGCACGTGTGTTCAAAACCAGTTGGTTCGCTTCAAAAATTGCATACTATCAACGGGCCTGTACGCAGCTATACATTCCATTCTTGAGGAGACTAAATTTTTTTTACATATTAACTACTACCTAATTATTGAATTTAGCTATCGAATCCTGTCAACAAGGAAAAACAAAGTTTTAAGCCGCATGGACTTAAGAGTTAAATCAATGTTATACATACACATCGTGGTTCAATATCAAACACGGGTTTTCATCTTCGCGTAAATTCCTCGCCTCTCGCGCGACATTCAGTATATTGTAATACTTAATCGGATTCTCCAATCCCCAAGATTATTATTCCATATCTTCACATTATTAAATTACAACACCAATTACACATCAAGAAAAAACGTATTCGTGCTATTTTTTAATTCATGCATCTATTATACATTTCCTCTAATTTAAATTATTATTTTAAAAGAAAAATATTTTTAAGCAACGTCATCTACAGTGGCGTAACTACAGGGTGGCAAGTCGGCAAAATGCCACGGGCCCCCAACCGGAAGGGGCCCCCGATCAGATGAAAATATCAATTCCCAACATTTATCATAATTATAACACATACACAATAAATAGAAAAATGTTTTGATTTTTGTAATAATTTTGATTTGGATTTTTTGATTTTGATCCCGGGCCCATCCGATGAATTTTGCCACGAGCCTCGAACGGTGTAGTTACGCCACTGGCCATCTATTCGAACTTACTTGGCACTGATTATCAATTTACTCCAACATTCGCTGCTAGATGTCGCTACTTACCTCGTTTACGAGTAGTTAGATTTTTAAACTTTACAATACATCTCCCTTCAGTTAAATTATTTTTTGCTAGGGAAAAATAATTCAGTAATTTATTTCATTTCCATGTACCTACAATAAGAATTCCCACATGATCGTAAACAAAAGCTGAGACAGTCCAAATTCCTTCAGACTCAAAACTTAAATTTCTTAAGTATTCCTTAAATCACTTTTAGATTGATTTAATCTATGCAATAAGGTCCGTATTCCAGAAGGAAACTCAAGCATTGATCTCTGTTTAAGCATTACTTAAAACTAGTTTCAACCATTTAAATGACTTGAAACGAGACTTAAGTAGAGCTTGAGTTTTGAGTGACGTTCTGTAATACGCACCTAAGTATTTGAGAAGCACAATGTCGAAACGACTACCTCTTATCTGACAGATTTGTTCATTGACCGCTCCTGCCTAAAACTATCTACTACACTACTATATAATAAGCGTCCGTCTGCCTATCTATATATAGCAGGCAACTACTCAACAGATATCAACTAATTTACTAAATTATGTTAACCAGTCTTGCCTTATTCCAATTAATTTAGGTATCTATTTCCTAATTCAATTAAATTTTAAGTTATACTATCCATTAAACCTAGATAAGTATTAAATCTACTAAGTATTAAATTAGTGTATAGGCAAGTACCTATTTGAGTTTATTAAGTAAACACTATCTTTAATAATTAAAGTAGATAAGTGTTCTGTTAAGTGTTAAGTTTAATATTTTTAAATCCTAATCAGATACTACTAATTAAGTCTTTCCAGTATTGAGTTTACTTACTTTCATCTTCAAACTTTCTTATTTAAAAATAAATTGTTAGGCCTATTATTTTGGAAAAAAATCCTTACACCCTATCAACATACATCCATCTCCTTTTAAATTAAATATTTGCACGTCTATTGTTAATTTGATGCAAATATTAGATAATCACGGCAAAAATGTCTATAACTAGAAGTCTTCATACTTCAAAATATCTTTAATGTGAAATTTACCTAAATCTGTATCCTGTATGTCTTTTAAGCACATACACAACAAGTACACAACAGGTGTACCTAGAAAATAAAAATATTTTAGTCGATGAACAAAAGGATTTCGAAAGAGGAAATCTATTAATTTAGCTATTTTCATTTTCTACGCATTGTAATGAATAGCATGGATAATAGAGTACACATTTGCGCTGTTTACATGGACATGACGAAGGCTTTTGATTACGTAGATCACAGTATCCTCATAAACAAATTGGAGAGGCGGAGGATTGGCATACGCGGCAATATCCTTAACCTATTAATATCATATCTAAGTAAACGAACACAGTTCACAGAAATAATAAATATCGATACTTTAAACAAAACAGAAATTAAATATAAATCCAAATCGAGGCCGGTTAAATATGCAATACCTCAAGGGAGTGTTATAGGTCCGTTATTATTTCTGCTCTATATTAATGATCTCCCAAAAATCACTAAACATCCAACAGTATTGTTTGCTGATGATAGCACAATAATTGTTAAATCAGATAATTCTTACAACTATGAGGAAGAGGTAAATAACACATTAAGACAAACAATTGAATGGCTTAACACTCCAGTATGGGGCTGTCCCACCTATCAGCTATAGTTTTCCAGATGCTGTTGGGAATAGAACTGTAACATTTGTGCATGAGCGCTTAGCGGTTAGCGCAGGGGTTAAGCTATGACTTATGGATTATTTCCGTGCGGGTGTGATCTACAGTAGTTGTTCTGGGTCTGGCTGTTTGTGCATGTGAGTTTATATGTTTGTAAATGCAAATACGATAAATGAAATTCCTTGCTTGGGGCACTGTTTTCGATAGCCAGCGATGTTTCGTTACCGAATTACATTGTAATAAATTATGTTTAATTTATTACAAATAAATATAATTAACTAATACAGTCCACACTCACTATCTCACAGGAATAAGATACACTTTCGGGTTCATAGCAGTGTTGTGTTTTCCTCATGTGATCGAACATTAGTAGATAAGTACAACAATATTTATATTGTCACCCGTGACGCATGCCACTTAATTTTTTTAACAATTTAAGGAAGAAATGAAAATCAACCACCTTTATGCACGAAAAGCAATTTTTATTGTGAATATAAAGCCTTTAGCAGTATTTTCCCGTAACTTATTTAACGTAAATTTAACATAACCTTATCCAATTTAACATCGATTTTTGAAAAGATATTAGTATATTATATTATTTTTGCTGGGATTTGCCAAAACATAATTATAATGTTCAAAGCAAAATGCAAAATGCTATACAAACAATAAAAATATAAAGGTATTATAATAAATGTTAAAACTCTTAGGACATTATATTTTTTACGTGCGTAAACAGTGTTTTTTAATCCATCTTTCAAGATATATTTTCTTACACCTAAACACCATATGATCATATACTCTCTCCAGTCGAAATCCTTGACGTCGAAGTTAAAAATCATACGGTCTTCTGTCGAAAGGCTGTCAAATAATGCTACAGTGTTTTTGTTTTCAAACTGCCATTGATAACCATTAAAAAAAGATAACGCCTTTGACAATCTGTACATCTTCGTGGCTAGTTTTACGAACCTGAAATATAATATAACATGTATGTAATTTTTATTCGACTTCTTTTTACATTAATTTATATAACTTTATTTTTGTCTACATTATAATAATATATTGCTAAATATAATGCTCACACCTTCTGTTTTTTCCAAGTATGACGTTAATACCATCTATAATGTACGCAGGAGTCCAATGCCACAACCAAGTATACAACCAAAAGAGCATAGGACTAGTTGTATTCCAGGTGAAAGGGTATGATACCAACATTGGTGTTGAGTAATGTGATGCATCTTCTTTCATAAATTTATTGACCATTTCTGTAATATACAAATAACTGGTAAATGATCATCATCAACCTTTTATCGTCCCACTGCTGGGCACAGATCTCCTCTCATACAGAGAAAGATTAAGCGTAATCAAATCAAACTGGTAATTACATCATATAATTTTGTCATGGTGGCCTAGTGGTTAAAACACCAGGTTATCAAGTATGAATGCGCGGGTTCGATTCCAGGTCAGGCAAGTACCAATGTAACTTTTCTAAAGTTATATGTACTTTCTAAGTATATCTTGGACACCAATGACTGAAGGCGAAGGAAAACATCTTGAGGAAACCTAGACTTTAAGCCTGAAATCGATAACCCGCGTTGAGTAAGCGTGGTGATTATACTCAATCCTTCTCTGTATGAGAGGAGACCTGTGCCCAGCAGTGGGACCATAAAAAGTTTGATGATGGTGATGATGAATTTTTTTCTATTTTGTAGCTTTTTTATAGTGATTTTTGAAGTGAAACTTCTTTACGCATGCTTGACTTTGGGAGTAAGCTGGCGAACGCGTAACGTAAGCGTTACGAAAAGTGATCGGGCAAGGCGAACGGAAGTTAAGTGGAAAGAAGTTTCACTTCAGTCGTGTGGTCATAAGCACACTCGTATTTTTTTAGTGATCATTATCATGTTTTGTAGTGTTTGTGTAATATTGTTACTGTTTTGGAAAAGTTACAGGCCACGTACCTCCAAGCTATGCGTATGACGCTCCCGGTTTCCTATGTCTTATGTGCATACATTATATGAAAACGAAGTAGAGACTAAGGCCTATATTTTTGATCAACTTAAAAATTTTATTTAACATTTTTTTTTAAGTCTTACCTGAATTTATAGGGTTGCTAGATGATGGTGACACTGTGTAGATCTTTGTTTCATTTTCGCCAATGGCTCGTTTCCTAGCCGTTTCCCACCCAGTTGCTATTATTAAATTATTTACGTAATCTACCGGTATTAGTTCGACGCGACATGTTACATCAACCAAAACTACGTGCATTACACCCAAACCAGTTGCCAAGATTATCTGAAAGGCAAAATAAAACAATCGCTAACAATGGGCCTTATAAGAAGGCTCAAAGTCGCTCAAAGGGCAATGGAGAGGGCTATGCTTGGGGTTTCACTGCGCGATCGAATCAGGAATGAGGAGATCCGCAGAAGAACGAGAGTAACCGACATAGCCTGAAGAATTGCAACACTGAAGTGGTAATGGGCTGGACACATTGCCCGTAGGACCGATCCCCGATGGGGCCGACGGGTTCTCGAGTGGCGACCACGCACCGGAAGACGTAGCATGGGTAGCCCCCGACAAGGTGGACCGACGACCTGGTGAAGGTCGCGGGAAACCGCTTGATGCGGGAGGCGCAGGACCGGTCGTCGTGGAGAACCTTGGGGGAGGCCTATGTCCTGCAGTGGACGTCTTTCGGCTGAAATGATGATGATGATGATGATGAAAATAAAACTCTTTTTTTACCGATAAATAAATTCTCGGTATATGTTCCGAGATGAATTCAGTACGAAACATTACGAATATGAGTTCGAAATGGGTTCAAAACTAATTGGTTGATCATGATCAACCGACGGTCACGAAGATCATAGTCGACGGCTCGACTTCTGAGCTGGGTGGCACAGATTAATTCCTTATATGCATTATCTCATAAAACGAGTAGCTGTTTAGTGGAAATAGCACACAATCATTTCACTTGATACGGGAATAATTTGAATAAATTGTGTCTTTTCAAGAAACGTAATGTAACCAGTTACTTGATCGGCGTAACCTGTTACAAAGCAAGTTTTTTTTTGTAGCTAGTTATTTTAATTCAGCTACTGGGATTGTTAAATATAACCACCAACTATACAGTTACACACGAAACGAAACTAGACGTGGTCCTTATTTCACGTAACTAGTTACAATAACCAGCAACGCGCGCCGCCGCGCCGGGGTGATGCACGATACGTCTACCCGCTACGGCATAACGTGTGTATGAAATAACGCATTACAAAAATAACTACTTTTTAATTTGACTCGTAACCAGTTATTCAGTTATACATCGCATCGCTGGTTATTGTAACTGGTTACGTAAAATAACAACCACGTCTAGAACCTAGTGCTAATGTTAAATTAAGTTAGTATGCTTACACCAGACGCTCCGTATACGCTGGACTTATCCAGCCATCCTGGCATCGGTTCAAGTTTTGAAGCAATCACTGAAACCAAATGAAAAGTGTGTAACCAAAAACTACCAAAATCATAATAGCTGTACAGACCTTAAATGGATAGATTTCTACGCAATCATTCTTCTGAACCTCGTTAGAATAAGCAATAAAATACATATGGTAAACTGGAGTAACAGCACCTTACCTGCTCTTGTCATATCTTCCAAACGAAAAAGATATGATTATGTTACTCAAAAATTAAGACATTAAAGCACACATACAGGCTTTGTATTTACCACATCAGTAAAAGTCGTGGCACACAAAAGAGGAAAAAGGGGATTTATTATAATCAGCACTGAGACTTAAGGCGATAAAGATAAGCTCAAGTAAACTCTCCAACTAGCTTCTTACCTACCGATGACAACGCTCTAAAGCGCAAACCACGTATTTTAGTCGTAGTAACAGAAGTTCTCTCATGTCTCTCTCAACAGACCCTCAATGATAAACTACACTAAGACCTCAACTAAACTGAGCCACAAATCTAGCAGAAAGAGTACTGTAGATTGCGATTAGAAGTCTAGCCATCATTTGCACGGCTCTCGTCAGACTGAACAGATTTGATTTATATGTATATTGGATGTTACATACAAGGGATCGAACAAGTAGCTATTACAAGCTCCAGCAGTATGGTCAAATTCATGCCCCTTGAACAATTTAGGTTTAGAGTCAAACTGTCGATAGCCGATATGGTTATATTTCAGAAGAACTCAGCAAAGGGTCGCTCACAATGGGCCTCATACGAAGGCTCAGAGTCACACAAAGGGCAATGGAAAGAGCTATGCTCGGACTTTCTCTGCGTGATCGAATCAGAAATGAGGAGATCCGCAGAATAACCAAAGTCACGGACATAGCTCTGCGAGTCGCTAAACTTAAGTGGCAATGGGCATGACATTTCTCGTAGAACCGATGGCCGATGGGGCAGTAAGGTTCTAGAGTGGCGGCCACGTACTGGAAGACGCAGCGTAGGGAGGCCCCCAACAAGGTGGAGCGATGACCTGGTGAAGGTCGCGGGAAGCCGATGGATGCGGGCAGCACAAGACCGGTCAGCGTGGAAAGCCTTAGGGGAGGCCTTTGTCCAGCAGTGGACATCCATAGGCTGAAGAAGAAGAGCAAAGGGAACCAGACTCGAGGATTCTTTTTTGATTCAGCCAAGCCCTTTGACACGCTGTCTGTTTCTGTCATTCTGGCCAAATTAGATATTATATATAACGACGCATGACTGGTTAATTTTGAATATTGCGTATATGTAGCGATCGACGGTTGGCGCTGGGTATTCTTTGCTAAAGGTTCGATCGAATGGGTTGATCATACTCAAACTCAGTGACTCTTATCTGTTTTAATCTGAAATTATCATTGTAATATCTTAATATTAAAGTGATCTGAGTGTCTGTATAGTTTAAATAAGAATCGAACATTATACTTTTTTTAAATCATTATAAACTAGTGCTTGACTGCAATCCCCCCTGATAGTAAGCAGTAATGCAATCGTTGATGGTAAAGCGCGCTAGTTAATTAAACCTATTCACTTAAAAAACTTAGTGAATAGGAAGAAAGACGGCAGTTGAGCGAGGTGATGCAATGTTTAACCCAACAGCACGACCAACGATGCTGCACCAGAAAGACTGATCTGGAGACCCTCCACGACCAAACTCCCGACACAATAACATTTGGTGCATCGTACCCGGCACACATCGCATTCCTGACAGTTTCCCCGGTCATATATTATAGAAATGCTGCTGAAACTTGTAATGTTTAGATGGCTGGTACCAATGTGTGAATGGATAATATTACGAAAATTAAGAAAAAATACTGGTTATTGTATTTGTATTCCGACAGATTTAGAACTATGCGTTGTTTTAATTGTAAACATATCCGCATTTTCTAAATAAACCATTTTATTTATTTAATTAAATATATAAAAACTAACATGAATGTGTACATACCGATAGATGGTCTAACTATACATATGGGCAGATCATTTCCAATAGTATTCACTAAATCTTCAGCGAGCGATTTTGCAAATGTGTATGTATTCGGCCAATCTTTTGTCAAACTGCAATGTTATGAAAATAGTGTGAATAAGGAAACAAAAAGTAATTTGTTATAAGAACTCATTTGACCGTACTACCTCTGACCTCAAAACTGACGAAAAGTTATTTGGTCTTACCCCTGGGTAATATCATTAATTCTTTCTTCATCGGTGGTCTCAGCAAGCTGGATCATAGTGCTCGGCTTTATAACACTTTTATAAAATGTTTCAGATACTTCCTTATTTATAAGGTCCAAGCGGGCATGTGCGTATGCTGTAGAAACATAGACGAAAGATCTGTAAAAAATAAACATTTTTTTTTTGACCAACCAGGATCTGGTACATAAAATCATCATTTTTTTCCGGAATAAAAAGTACCCTGTTATTTAATCCGGCTTCTATCTTTAAGTCTGCAAAATTTCAAAACAATCGGTTCAGTTGTTACGGGGTAAAAGCGGAACAAACAAACTCACATTCCGATTTATAATATTAGTACCTAGTGTAGTAGATGCAATCGTTGATGTGCCCAGTGTGCCAATGTGTGTGAACCAGTGTTATCTTTATTCTTGTTATATTATGATTACTTTAAAATAATTACAAAAGACGGAATTCTAGAAACATGCCTTGCGACATTGAACATTCTGAGGCGGCTGCTCTCAGAGATTGTGTGTAAAGAACTGTATTGATGAATCTTTGTATTGCATCCAACACAACTAACATAGGAAATGGGCAGGAAGATGATATAAGTAATAGAATAGTGGTAAAATGGTAGAAAAGAAGTAGTCTCAATCCGTTTATATATTTATTACCTTAATTTTTTGCAAGCCTTGCCAAGTACAAGAATTTCCCTGGTGCCTCGGACATTTATCAAGGTCGCCGTACGGAGGGGCTCATCAAACCTTGTGGTGGCCGCAAGATGGAATATTATGTCTACCTAATTAACATAACAATCATTCCGTTAATTGATTGTGCCATCCTTACTGCAGAGCAAACTCCTCTTCTCGTGCTGAGAAGGCATGAGCATTGATAGTGATCAATGCTCATGCCAAGCGCAGTGGCGCTTGCTGAAGACAGCTAATCGATTTCATAAGTCACAAAGGCTCTTTCAAAGTCCAGATATAATCTTGATCAAATCATATCAAGATCATGCAGATAGATATCTGAGATGACCTTATGAGGAAAAAACCAGACAGATTGAATAATTATATTATTATTTTGAGACTGTGTAGTCTGACTTCTATGAGTCTGACTTCTGTAGCCGATGGATGCGGGCAGCACAGGACCGGTCAGCGTGGAAAGCCTTGGGGGAGGCCTTTGTCCAGCAGTGGACATCTCTAGGCTGAAGAAGAAGAAAAGTCTGACTTAAGGTGAAAGGAGTCCTTACCCTCTTTCTACTTTCCAGGTTTACTGCGATTATGGGTCAATCGTTTAATTCCTGGTTGATTTGAGTTTATCCCTCCACCTCATTCCGCATTGTTATTTCAATAACGTTCTAAACTGTATCCGTCTTATTACAAAGCAAAATTTAACTTTATTTCTAGCTTAAGCCTTTGAGTCGGTATTTGTATTACAATCTTTATTAAGATTTGTGCAAAGTTCTTAATAGTAAAGTGACAATTTTGCACTGAACTATACTGTCATTTTTATATAAGGAACTGCAAATGAAAATTCAATTCCTATTTCGGTGCTTAAACATGAGCTGAACAAAAGTTTAGTATCTCCAAGAAGTAGCTATTTTTCTGTTGTTTGATGTCAATTATTTAAATCATCACAATTTCATGACATACATACGACATCAAGCTACTAAAATCTGTCAGATTTCTTGACTAGATTTTCAACTTTATCTCTAAATAATTAAGACCCAAGGTTGATTGGGAACATTTCACAGTTTCGGGTAGCTTGACGTGATGTCGTCCGTACCTCTCCTGTAATAGTGTTCCAGTCTTTTTCACTTAAACCAAGTCTGAGCTCGCCCACATCTCCTGATACAGCTACGATTTTTTCTGCGAAATGTGGTTGTTGTTCTCGCAAAACATCATACACCTGAAAACAATAATCACTTTGTTAAGATCACGGACTCACCTCATAGGTAGGCAGATCATTATATGACTGTGTGTGATTATTATGATAACAAATTATGAGATTACAAATTGACAATGGGACTATGACTTTACATATATTTTATATTTAAATTTTAATGTCATCTTATATATATAAAAGAAAGTCGTGTTAGTTACATCATTTATAACTGAAGAATGGCTATGCCAATTTGGTTGAAAATTGGTAAGGAGGTAGCTAAGAACTGGGAGAAGGACATAGGATACTTTCTATGCCGCTCCCCGTCGTTCCTGTGGGAATAAATGAGCTTCTTTGTTTCGACTTCTTCCACACTTTAATGCTACCCTGGTACCTTGAACGTCAAAAAATATGCACAATAAATCTTCTTTCATGTATTATGATTATTTGATAAGGATGAATGAATGAGGTTTATTGTTTCGACTTCTCCTACACTTTTGTGCTACCCTGGTACCTTCCACGTCAAAAAAATATGCACAATAAACCTTCTTTCATGTAATTATGATTATTTGATAATGATGAATGAATGAGGTTTATTGTTTTGACTTCTCCTACAGTTTTGTGATACCCTGGTACTTTGCACGTCCACAAACTATGCACAATAAAACCTCTTTCATGTATTATGGTGATGTGATAATGATGAATGAGCTTTTTTATTGTTTCGATTTCTCCTACACTTTTATGCTACCCTGGTACCTTGCACGTCAAAAAATATGCACAATAAACCTTCTTTCATGTATTACGATTATTTGATAATGATGAATGAATGAGGTTTATTGTTTCGACTTCTCCTAAACTTTTGTGCTACCCTGGTACCCTGCACCTCCACAAAGTAGGAAACACGTGTCCAGTATTTTTAAGTTAATAATATTATGTACAAAATTTCAAAAATATATAATGAAAAACCACAAAGTTATAATAAGCTTGCTACGTGTATTCTACTTGGTTGTCCCAACATAAATATGGTCAAAGTTCCGCGCGCGAGCGAGCGCGGTGAGTTGACCTCTAGCGTCAGCTGTTGCGCGCGCACAATACTATGATGATGTATCGTAAGCTGCGTGACGCACTCGGTAACTACACTGTAACAATTTCTAAATGTATTTGGGACAAAATATAACATGGTGTCAAAATTATTGGAATCGATTCAGTTGCTTATTCACTATTTATATATAACTCAAGAACGGCTGAACCGATTTAGCTGAATATTGGTGGGAGGTAGTTAAGAACCCGTCCCCGTCGTTCCCGTGTGACGTGACATAAGACATGGTCCAACTCATTCAAAATGTAAGTCAGCAATTCATATACCAAAAATGGTATAACAAAAAGCAAATGACAGCTGAGCATATTTAAAAAAAAGTCTAACCGGTTGAAGCAATCGTTTAAAGCAAAGAATATAAATACTCTCTGCTGGTTTAAAGTTTCTAATAAAAAACCACAAAGCCAACTTCAACTTCAAAATTTCTAATATTGTATTGCTGTGCCATTTATCATCAATAAAAATATCATGCCGTGACCAAGACCATCAAATCTTTCTCGACAAAGCGGTAATGCAAGAGTAAATCGAAACATTCTGAATGAAAGCACTGAAGAAGAGCAAGAAATTGCACGTGCAGAGCGCCGTTTTAGTATGACTCGACTTCGTGCTTCTCACTCACAAGAGCAAAGGGAGGCGGCAGTCCGTGAAACTGTTTCGTTGACAATGCGAAATCTTCGAACAAACCTCAGAAATCATCATCATCATCATCAATCTTTTTATCGTCCCACTGCTGGAGACAGGTCTCCTCTCATGCAGAGAAGGATTGAGTGTAATCACCACGCTTGCTCAATGCGGGGTGGCGATTTCAGACTTATAAAGTCCAGGTTTCCTCAAGATTTTTTCCTTCACGATCAGTCATTGGTGTCCTAGATATTATACTTAGAGAGTATATATCACTTTAGAAAAGTTACATCGATACTTGCCTGACCTGGAATCGAACCCGCGCAATCATACAAGAGAGGCTGGTGTTTTAACCACTAGGCCACCACGACATCTCAGAGATCAATAGCTAGATAATTTACGAAGCACAAGTAGAAATTCTTTTCTTTCACATGGTGCTACACTAAATAAATGACAAATAAAAAAATCATGGAATACTTTTTTTTTTATTTACAGTGTTCCTAATTTAAAAAGTAAAAAATGTGATCATGTGATATTTATTGCCTCTAAGGCGGAACAAAGTTCGCCGGGTCAGCTAGTGTATGAATATTTCTTAAACTTACTGAATCCTGTAATATTTCAATCAGCCTCTCTTCTATGGATTTACCTTGTTTGCTTCTCAGTAAGACAAACATTTTAGATATTTTTGTCGCTCTGAAAAGAAGAAACCTCTTATTATAAAACCACCATTATATTGTTAACTAGTATATAATTGTAAACTATTTTGTATCTACGCAATCTGACGTAAACTTCAATTATATTATTATGTACATATGTACATAAGCGAATACCATTTCATTATTTTATATAATGAATTGACATAATACGTGCACTGCAAACATGATTTAGAGTTGCTATTAAATTGTCACTTTACTGCGGTTAGTACAAGTCACTTATCAATCTCTTAAAATAAAAAATAACCATTTTAATTATTTTTTGTACTCAAATCACCATATTTGAGGGAAGGAGGCACCTGACATTGTGTCCTTGTACACTTGTACATTTTTTTAAAATATGCATTTATATAATAAAGCGCGCCAGTTTATTAACTCTATTCACTCTAGCCTTGAAGACACTCAAACTGTAGTCCGACGGAAGCACTGAATTGCAAATTGTTCAAATCACATCTACCATACACGTCATGACGAAATTGCTGTGAATTACTCGGGTAAGGATAATATGATCAATTTTCGAGATCACTAGCTAACCATTTATTGAAATTAAATCATTTAAATCTAACTACATAAATGTGTAGATTATGTTAATAAATAATCATTTATACGAACTGTGGTGGTATTTCTCCGTTTGGTGCCGGGCTTAGTATAGTACCAACCCATATCCTCCCGTGGGTGTCGTAAGAGGCGACTAAGGGAACTCTCAACAGGGAAGCGTCAGCAGCGCTTCTCCTGTGGAATATCAAATCACTGCGATCCCCAACCCGCTTGCCAAGCGTGGAGATTATGGCAAACCCCCCCAATGATGCACACGACAAAGCCCAGGCCGCTAGTCGTCGGCAGCTCCGCTATTCCAGTCTACGATAGCGCGCTCGGTAACGGCGGAGCAAGGGGTGCGAAGAATCTCCGGAAGAGATCCGGCTACCATCACCAACGACGGCTTTTGGCCCTGGCAACATATAACACGCGCACACTATGCACCGATGTGTTACGCTGGGACATTGTGGGGTCATCTGAAAACCGAAGAGAGGGAGAGGACTCGATAATCCTGAAGTCCGGTAACCTGCTCTATTTCCGGGAAGGCGACCAGCTGTTCCAGGGTGGCGTCGGGTTTATTGTCCACAAATTCCTCGTGAACAACTTTGTTAAAGTCGGAAGCTTTTCGTACCTTATACCTACTCAGAATAACCAAACGATATTCGTTAAAGGTTATACAGGTCTACGCTCCGCTGTCTAAACACTCCGACGATGAGGTGGAGGCTATGTATGAGGACGTCAGTAGAGCCATACATTCCTCCAAAACCCACTACTCTGTTCTCATGGGGGGCCTTAAGGCAAAACTGGGCATGCGAGAGGCGGACGTGACAAAAAGTGGGACAATTTGAAGTTGGAAATCGGAATCCCCGAGGTCAGATGCTAATAGATTTCATGGAAAAAGGAAGGACTCTTTGTGATGAATTCTTTTTTCCAGAAACCATTGCACTGCAAGTGGACCTGGATTAGCCCCGATGGTCAGACCAAAAATGAGAAAGACTTCATAATGTCAACAAGTAGGTAAGTGTTCAACGATGTCTCCGTGATCCATGTGGTTAAAACTGGGAGTGATCACCGTATTGTTAGAGGCATTTTGAACCTCAACAATAGGCTCGAACGCTCTCGACTTATGAAGTATACGGTCCGTCCAGCGTCAACCCAACTCCAAAACCCCGAAAGCTTTTAGATCGAACTGCAAAATCACTTCGAATGCCTCGGTAAATGCATAGATGTGGACGACTGTAACAACAGGTATGTGGAAACTCTCCAATTGGAAGGCTCCTAGTTTTACAAAACCCTCCGTTCAAAAGGACAGAAGAAGATCTCCGGTCCCACCAGTCGGCTAATGGAAGAAAGACGGGAGGTGGTCTTAAAATCCCCTGATGACGCTTCGCATATCAGATGCCCTAACAGATAAATCTCAAAGTCTCTGACTCGCGAAATATACAAATTTAATACAAATTTTATTAAAGAGGTTATCGAGCGGAACAAAGGCGCCAAAGTGTTCGCAGGAGATTTGTCTGTTGGATGGAGTCTGCTTGCGAAGCTGAAGACTGGGGATGGTAGGATCATCACTTCCAAAGGCTTTAGCACCATAGATCACATCCATACGCTGCGGCAAGTTATACAGAAGTCCGAGGAGTATAACAAACCACTATGCTTGGCATTTATGGACTATGAGAAGGCCTTCGATTCGATCGAGACTTGGGCGGTGCTACAGTCTCTCCAGCGGTGCCGAATTGACCTTCGATACATTGAGGTGATAAAGTTTTTGTATAAAAACGCCACCATGTCAGTCCGTCTCCAGCATCAGGACTCGAAACTAATCCAGCTGCAGCGTGGAGTGATGTGAGATGTCATATCTCCCAAATTGTTTACTGCTGCGTTGAAGATGTCTTCAAGCTCCTGGACTGGAAAGGACTTGGCATTAACATCAACGGCGAGTACATCACTAATCTATATTTTGCAGAAGATATCGTGGTCATGGCGGAGACCCTGGAAGATTTGAGCAAAATGCTCAATGTCCTCAGCAGAGCTTCTCAACAAGTGAGTCTAAGGATGAACATGGATAAGACGAAGATCATGTCGAACTCTCATGTCGCACCCACTCCAATTCTAGTTGGTTGCTCTGCACTCGAAGTTGTTGACGAGTATATATACCTGGAACAAACAGTCCAACTAGGTAGGTCCAACTTCGAGAAAGGGGTGTCTCGTCGAATCCACCAAAGTCACCGACATAGCTCTTCGAGTCACTAAACTTAAGTGGCAGTAGGCAGGGCACATTGCTCGTAGAACTGCTGGCCGATGGGGCAGTAAGTTTCTGGAGTGGTGGCCACGTACTGGAAAACGCAGCGTAGGGAGGCCCCCAACAAGGTGGATCGATGACATGATGAAGGTCGCGGGAAGCCGATGGATGCGGGCGGCGTAAGACCGGTCATCGTGGAAAGCTTTGGGGGAGGCCTTTGTCCAGCAGTGGACATTTATAGGCTGAAGAAGAAGAAGAAGATACGAACTGATATAACCTGTTAGGAAGCTAATTATGTAGAAAGAACATAAAATCATTATCTTCACTTAATCAGGACAACTAACTATTCTCACCGTTTATAGAAGTTTTTGATAGAATAGCTGCTGGTAGATGGAGTAGTATGCCTTTGAACCAAGGTAGGATTTTACATACTTTTGCCATAAAAATCTACAACAACCAAATGAGCTATATATGTTTATATAGCTCGTTTGGTTGTTGTAGATTGATACAGTGTATGGTCTTACTTTCCAGTCAGGTGTTATAAATGATGGTCTCTTACATCGACTACAACTACAATATTGCTTTTTAAGTCAGTTCCACTTACGTCAATTACAAGTAGATTTTTGCCAATAGGTACTCAGTTTCATATATTTTTGCGACTTGCATTTTTTGATTACTGACCGCTTCATATTGTGTTTGCAGTTAAACTTAGGATTTTCCAACTGAATTCTGGCAAAAGTTCGGAATTAAATATTATTCAAAAACATTTCAGACTTTCACCAGTGAGATTTGGCAAATCTTGGAATTTATCAGTTAATCGTATGATTAACCGCCATCCGGGTTTCATCGTCAATCTTTTTACTATGCCACTGCTGGGCACACGTCTCCTCTCATACAGAGAATTGAGAAGCGAGCATAATCACCGTGCTTGCTCAATGCGGTTTGACGATTTCAGACTTAAAGTTCACATTTCCTCAAGATATTTTCCTTCACATTGTAATCAGTCATTGGTCTCTAAGATATACCTACTTAGAAAGTACATAAATAATTTAGAAAAGTTACATTGGTACAGGAAGGTTAACATAAAAATTTAAATACATAAATAATTGCAACACTTAAGTGGCAGTGGGCCGGGCACATTGCCCGTAGTATCGATGTCCAATGGGGCCCACGGGTTCTCGAGTGGCGACCACGCACCGGAAGACGCAGCGTGGGTAGGTCCCCGACAAAGTGGACCGACGACCTGTTGAAGGTTAACATTAATCCAGCCTCTGTGGCAGGTGACCTGTGTGGCGACAGACTGTGTGCCAATAACCTGTGTGGCAATAACCTGTGTGGCAATAACCTGTGTGGCAATAACCTCTGTGGCAATAGCCTGTGTAGCAATAGCCTATGTGCCAATATTTTTGATGATTCGTCGTGCTCGGCAGAAGTTACCACCCCAAAGATAAAGTCTTGACTTTGTCTGGGGGGTGGTAATTTCTACAGGCAGCCGATCTTGTGGCCTACCACCAAGAAAAATACTTTTATAGTTGTTTACCTGAAAAGTTTTTCAATGAGCTGCTTGCCGAGGAAGCCAGAGGCGCCTGTTAGGAGCACAGTAGTGCCACAGTAAAATTGCTGCACGGCAGAGGTTCCACGTGCTGTTACTTCATTCACCGGCTTCATACGGGCAATCAATTTTCCCTCAAATTCCTGGGCTGGATCCATTGTTTCAATTGTCATCGCGAGTTTGAAAATTCTGAAAAATCGTGTCAAGCACTCGATTTTTGCACGATAATCATAAAAGCCTACGGCCTTCATCATGTTACAGCCCGCCACCTTTAAGCTTACGCAATATCATAGGCATCGCAAGTGCGTAGTCATAGAATGGAATAGAATACTCTTTATTATGTACACCGTATAAATATATTATGGAACATAAATATGAGGATTTTACAAAAGGTGACGCGATGAGCGGGCTTATCGCTAAGAGTTATCCTTTTTTTTCTGGATGCGAAATCATCTATGATCTCTCCCGCTCTTTGCGCAGCAAAAGGGCGTATCAGTCTTTTACTGACTAAAACCCACTCGTGTTCCTTTACTTACCTGTGCGCCAGGGCGAGGGTTTTTTTAACCAACCCGCAACCATGTCCCAATAGGCATCGGTCTTCGTGGACCCCATCACGATGTGCTGACATCTCTTTGAGGTGCGTGTGAAACACAACGCGCCGTCGATACGGGCCTGGACCTTACCAGGCGGTGAGGTTGCCATGAAATTACGAGTACGTACTTACATTATTTTGTAAAATAATAACAGTCGATATATGAGACGTTGATGGTCATAAGTCCACCACGCTATGACTGTCAGGTTAAACGGTTCCTAACAAAAATATATGATAATAATGACTCGTAAATTTGTAAATGTAATCAAATGTTTTACTCATTAAACTTTCTACTTTAGAGGTAGGCAAAATCTTTAGAACGCCACCATCAAAATAAATCTAGTAGTAAATAGTAGTTTTAAAGCTCTTTGTCCTATTATTGATGACCGAGGTTTGCTTCGTGTTGGAGGCCGGTTGCATAATGCTGATATACCATATGCACAGAAACATCCCATTATTCTGCCACGGGATTACCGCGTCACTAACTTGATAATTCATTTTGAGCACTTGAGAAACTTTCATGCAGGCCCCAAGTTAACTCTGTCATCACTAAGGCAAAGATTTTGGATAGTACATGGCTCAAAGAAGTTAAAAAAGTTTTGTATAAGTGTATAATTTGTTTTAAATTAAAAGCTGTTTCCTAGTAGTTTTTATACTGATCCCAAGATATCTATTATCGTAGGGCTAGGCGTGGCACATGCCTTTGTTATTTTAAGTACTTATAGTTAAGTACTCTATCTATAAGGTTACTTCAGAAATCATTAGAGTTTCTATAAAACACGAAAATGGTAACATGTTAAGCGTGTCTAGCGTGTAAAACATGCAAATGTAATTTTAAAAAAACATTTAATATGTATAATGCTTTTGTGATTGTTTTTCATCACAATGTCTGTGCACGTAAGTACTTGTTGCCTACTGTAATTATAACGCAAGTAGATGTTTGTATTGCTAGTCATTCTTGAATTTTATTTCCCCGGCAATATGTTGGCAACCCAACACTAATATTTTTATTTTCTGGTGTGTTTATGTATGGCAACATTGTGTTTTTCCTGTCTCTCTCTTGTGTTAAGTACTAAAATAAAAATATATTATTTAAAAACAAAAACCCGCCCGCACAAAACTCTAACGAACTGAAAAGGCAGAAACAAGTTGAACAATCGTAGTTGGGGGACTATTCTATGGAATACTAGTTTATCTAGCTAAGAGTACACAATTACCTCTAGAGACCAAACCCCCGGTGGGTTTAGGCCACTTGGGCTTGAAACTCATCAAGACATTTTTTTTAAATTATTTCTTACCCTGGTCTAGTGTACCGAAAGGAAGAAAGGTGAGGGAGATACATTATTTAATGCAAACAAAAATACAACAAGCAAAGGGAATAAAAAAGCGATTGCAAGTTAACATTTGAAGTAAGACAATTGACGTGACGTATATCGATATACTGAAGAACATATTTTTCAACAACAGTCGTAATATCTTCTAACAATCTACACAGGTCATCCAGGACAAAACACCCAATGAGACAGGGGAATTGTGAAAAGAGAAGCATCCACTACCTCACGCCGTGACTATACCTTAAGAAAATTTTCTTTCCGGGCCTAATCTCGCGCTGCAGAAACATTGTTATTTAACACATTAGATAGTTACTTTTTATCCCGACACTTATGTACATGAGATCCATATTTACTCAGGTGAAACCATGGGGTGCTCTTAGTACTAAACAATATAACGAGAAAGAGTATTATCGAAATAAAATGAAGAAAACCGTTGAGTTTTTTCTAAAGATAAATTCATCACATCTACGGAACCCTTCATTGTCCGCACTTGATTCGCTATTTGCTTGTATGACAAAATTCAAACCTACTTTAATTTGTTAATCACTAATTTAAATAAATTAACAAAGTATTATTATTATAC
Source organism: Sesamia inferens (assembly GCA_037179545.1). Lineage (NCBI taxonomy): Eukaryota > Metazoa > Arthropoda > Insecta > Lepidoptera > Noctuidae > Sesamia > Sesamia inferens. Next base: position 5,655,648 of record CM073929.1, on the reverse strand, counting down.
TAGCGACCCGCCCCGGCTTCGCACGGGTACAATGCTGATATTAAATCCACTACAGAAAAACTGCGAACGCGTATAAAAAGCAGCAGCCCGCATCGATCAGTAAGTGATCAATGGCGGCTCGCCGCTCCCGCCGCACTATGGAAAAGCTCCATACAATGCTGTCTCTAAACCGTTTTAAGTGAAAGTCATTGTTATGGAGTAAAACTAATTAATTAATTTAGTCTTATAAATAAGCTTTCTTTTCTACATTTTTTAAATTATTTTTTGCTAACTATAATGTTCATCAAAGCTAACTCATGTTCAACGATGTGATTTTAGCACAATACATTACTACAATTCAACGCCACATTACTCGAAAGTTGTTGATAGAAATGTATAAGAATTATACATTTTTGATATGCTTATAATCTCCTTATAAACCCATTAAACTCATAGATGAGACAACTAATATTGTTACTTGGGAAAAATGAAACTTGCTCAACCATAAGATATTGCAGACCTATATTGATAGAATTTGCCAAAGAAACTCCTGAAAAAATCGCATCTGTTGTGGCTGATATCAAAAATCAAATTAAAAACCTGTCTCCTTCCGTGATAAATAAGAATGATGAAGTAATTGAAATTACTCATAACCTATTTTTAACCATAATTGATAGTAAAATAGCACAAGTTTTAACTTCTTGTACAATTTGTGGTGCTACTCCTCGGCAAGTGAATAACTTAGAGGCTGTTAGAACACGAGACCTAAATGAAAGTTCATTTTAATATGACCCTCAACAAGGTACTGGAAATAGTAATGACACAAACACAGCTCGGGCATTTTTTCAGAATTACTCTTGCTTTGCAGACATTACAGGTGTTGACGTAGAACTTATAAAACGAATGTACATTATACTACAAACTAAGTATGACATCTGGAATGGCTATTGAATATGCATATAGTACCGCCCAACTGAAAGCAAATTTTTATATTTGGTATTATATGCCTTCCTCCGTAAATCAAATACTTATTCACGGAGAAAAAATCATTGAGTACTATGATATTTTAACTATCGGACAATTATCCGAAGACGCTCAAGAATCCCGCAACAAGGATTACAAAAAGTTTAGATTCATCATTCTAGAAAGTGTTCTAGAGCGGCTACCAATACGGATGTGTTCCATGCCTACTAATGCGCATGTTTAGAGAGGGACCAGTTCCCACGTCGCTGGAAGACGGGGAAACTGGTCCTCATAAAGAAGCCAGGGCGCCCTGCGGCCTCTCCGTCCGCTTACCGGCCCATTGTGCTGCTCGACGAGGTGGGCAAGCTCTTTGAAAGAGTCATTGCAGACCGCCTAGTCGGGCAACTCAGGCGAGCGGGCCCAGATTTGGCGGAGAGCCAGACGTTATCATGCGCGTGCGAGCCCTTACGACAATGCTGTGGCCCGGGGTGGGATAGTCTTGGCGGTGTCCCTAGACATCGCCAACGCCATCAACACCCTACCCTGGAGTTGCATCAGGGAGGCATTCCGGTATCAACGGATGCCGACCTATCTCTGTCGAGTGGTCGAGGCCTATCTGACGGACAGGGCCGTAATCTACCCCGGTCACCAAGGAGTGTGGAGCCGACAAGAGATGTCGTGCGGTGTTCCACAGGGATCGGTCTTGGGACCTCATCTGTGGAACATCGGGTACGACTGGGTGCTGCGCGCCGACCTCCTTATCGGCGTCAGCGTAGTTGGTTACGCTGACAACACGCTGGTTCTGGCACAAGGGAGGTCACACCAGGCGGCGGTTGACACAGTGACCCTCGGGGTTGCGATAATCGTCAACAGGATTCGGCTATTGGGACTCGAGGTGGCCCTGCAGAAGTCCAAGGCCATGTGCTGTCATGGTCCTCGGAATGCGCCACCGTCGGGTTCCTATACCCCAGGAGGGGATCACATCGGCATCGGGATGAAGTACCTGGGACTCGTCCTCGACAGCCGGTGGAACTTCGAGGAGCACTTTCGACGTTAGGCACCCAGACTGGAACGGGCCGGTGCTGCCTTGAGGCGGCTCCTCCCCAAAAGGGGACCAAACGCCTCCTAAACGCCGGGGCATAACTCCGTTGCCGCGAGAAATCACGGTACGGCGGACAGAGCTCCGGCGGGATCTCATGGCGATATGGAGAGTGCGATTGTAGCAACCCAGTGCTGGGTACGCCACAATAGCGGCGGTAAGTCCCCTCTTTGAGGAGTGGCTAGAAAAGCGCCACGGCGCCCTCACCTTCCGCCTGACGCAGGTCCTTACCGGACACGGTTGTTTCTGGAGGTTCCTGTTCCGTATTTTTTTTTTATTTATATGCCGTCCATCTCTTCTTGCTTGGCAAGAATTCTTTTTTGCCTTTTTTATATTAGCTGTCTGTTTTTTTTTACCGCTTGCCTTTTTTGTGGCTTGTCCATTTTTTTTTTTTTTTTTAGGGTTATTCTTTTCCCGCGTTGTTATTTCTTTTGTCATTTTCATTACCTGTTCCGTATTAGGCGGGAGGAAACGCTAGGGTGTCACCATTGTGTAGGTCGCCCTGAGGACACAGTGGAGCATACGGTGGAGGTCTGCCCGGCTTGAGTAGAGCACCACTGTGTCCTCGTAGCGGAGATCGGTGGCGATCTCTCGCGTCCGACCCTGGTCCAGGCCATGGTCCGGAGCGAGAGTGCATAGCAAGCCGACACCTCTTTCTGCGAAGCACTGATGCTGGCACAGGAGGAGGTGGAGCGCATGAGGCAACGGGAATCCCAACGCCCCCACGCCACTAGCCGCCGCAGATGACGCTCTGGTCGGGAAACGACACCTAACTCCCAGCCACCGTAGGCGCGGGCCTGCGGGCGGTGAGCAGTGGGCAGCTTGCCGCCCGGTAAGGACCAGGCCCGAGTCGACGGCTCGTCGTGTTTCACGATGTCAGCACATCGTGACGGGGTCCACGAAGACCGATGCCTCCTGGGTTAGGGTTGCAGGTTGGTTAAACAAGAAACCGTGGCCCTGGCCGTCGCACAGGCAAGTGAAGAAACACGGGTGGGTTTTAGACAGTAAAAGTCTGACACGCCCTTCCGCTCTGCCCGAAGCGGGAAAAGTCATTTGATGATTTCCCATTCCAACAAAAAAAAAAATAAAGGTTTGTTTCCCTCCGATAGTCAAATGCAAACTGACTGACGTGCTCAGTCGGGCTGCTTTATATATGCGAGCTAATCGAATATTCCAGATCTGTCTAGAAGTAATAATAATGCTTGATTTCAAATACATTCTATTATATTATATTGTATACTACTCTCGGTTCACAGGAAATGATGATTCTAGCAATTTCGATGTCGACCTTTCGTTGTCAATATTATATTAAAGTTATATCATATGCTGCTATATTGTTGCAGATGCACCCAGATGCTCTTCATCCTGTGTATTACATGAGTAGGAGAACAAGTGCAGCCGAATCTAAATATTATGTCAGTTATGAACTGGAAGCATTAGCTATCGTAGAAGCGTTGGAAAAGTTTAGAGTTTACTTGTGTGCACTTCAAAGTTGTTACAGATTGTCAAGCTTTCAAATCAACACTGGAAAAGAAGGAATTATCTGCTAAAGTCGGTCGTTGGGTGCTGTTTTTGGATGAATTTGACTATGAGATTGAACATCGGTCCCGGTCTAAGATGAGGCATGCTGACGCATTGAGCAGGAACCCGTGTCATTTAATGGTGATTAACAGCATACACGATCAGATTAGGATAGCCCAACAAAATGACGAAGGTTTAAAAGCCATAATTGAAATTTTGAAAACAAACACATATTTGGATTATTGGCTGGATAATGGTCTTCTTTATAAGGGAGAACAAAAGCTACTTGTAGTTCCAAAAGATTTAGAAAAAGAGATTATTAAGCAGGTTCATAGTATTGGTCATTTTGCAGTAAAAAAGATGAAAGAAATCATCACAAAAGACTACTATATAAACAACTTGAAAGAAAAGTTGCAAAACTTTGCCATAACTTGTATACCATGTTAACTTGCCACTAGGGAATCAGGGAAATAAGAAGGATATCTTAATCCTTTGGAGAAGGACAATATTCCATTATACACCCTGCATCTGGATCATATAGGACCCTTGACAGAGACTAGAAAACGGTATAATCATATACTCACCATGGTAGATTCATTCACCAAGTTTACGTGTATTTTAACCACCAAAGGTATAATAATTCCAATTCAATTCAATTCCAATTCATTTACTAGTGTGATTTTTGGTAAGTACATTTTACAATGTGATCTTAATATCTAATACATCAGTTCCTCAAAAAAAATATCATAAAGACATACACTATTTAACAGCACTTAAAATCATAAAAAGGATTATCAATATATTAAAATGATGAATAATGTAATGAATTTGGAATATAATGCTATGTCAAATTTTTATAAATATTAATGTCAAACAACTTACAATGTCAAAATACAGTGCAATGTCAAAATTAAATAGATGTTAAATAACTTATATAATACAATTTCAGAATTAAATAGGTGGCAATGTCAAGTTAATTATGTCAAAGGAATAGTATAATGTCAAAATTAAATGAGTATCAATGTCAAATAATTTACAATTTATCATTAAGAAATTCCTGAATTGTATAATAGCATTTCTCCAATAATAGATGTCTTAATTTGTTTTTAAATTGAATAATATTTTTTAGGTCCTTAATCCCATTTGGTAATTTATTAAATACTAGCTTTCCGCTCGCGGCTTCGCTCGCGTGGAGATCGGTTATATCGCGCTTTTAGATTTCCCTCATGAATATAATTTTTTCCGGGATAAAAAAGTACCCTATTATTTAATCCGGACTTCTAACTTTACGTCTGCAAAATTGCAAAACAATCGGCTTAGTAGTTACGGCGTGAAAGCGGAACAAACAAACTCACTTTCCGATTTATAATATTAGGATATTTGGTGTACACATACAAATATTCCAGTAATCTCCCTTGGGAACTTGATGTTTTTTAGGACCAAAAGTAGCCTATGTTACTTTCCATCTTTTCAACTAACTGTATGCCAAAAATCGGGTCGATTGGTTGCTTAGCTACGGCGTGAAGGAAGGACAAACAAACAAACAAACTCACTTTCACATTTATAATATTAGTATGGATTTTTGGGGCCATACAACGTATGCTTTTGTGCATCAAGGCGGTCTTTGAAGGTCTACCGCATAGTTCATGTCTGTGTTTTTCTCTGATCATTTTATAGCGATTTTCAGATGCTTTTCTAAATAGATGAATGTTCTTTTTAACAAATATAGCAGTCTCAAATATATACAAACAAGGCAAAGTCATTATTTTTAACAAAACAAAATAAGGCTTACAGCTGTCGGTTATTTTTATACCAGTAATAGCCCTGATGCAAATAAGTAAGGAAACCCTTGAAAAGTTGAAGATATTTCAGCAACATTTTGAAAACATTTTGGAAAAACGGATGATTACTGATCAAGGCTCCGCCTTTACCAGCAATGACTTCAAAGAATTCTGTGAGGAAGAAAGAATTTTTCATATAACTGTAACCACTGGGGTCACTCGAGGGAATGGCCAAGTAGAAAGAATGCATAGGAAAATTATATCTGTATTAACTAAGTTACGTGTGGAAAATCCCTCTTTCTGGTATAAACATGTGAGTCGAGTGCAGCGTGCTTTAAATAGCACTCATCAAAGAAGCATAAATACTTCTCCATTTCAACTCATGGTTGGTACAGAGATGAGACTAAAAGAAGATTTAGAAATAATAGAATTATTAAGGCTGAAAAAAGTGGAACAGTATGATAAAATCAGGGAGGAACTTAGGATTCAGGCAAAACAAGAAATATTGAAAATACAAGAGGAAAACAAAAGAAACTACGACAAGAATAGAAAGCCGAGTTCTATATATGAAATTGGTGACTTAGTAGCTATTAAAAGGACGCAGTTTGGAACAGGCTTCAAGTTGAAACCTAACTATCTAGGTCCATATCGCGTAACAAAGATCAAACAAAATGATCGATAGAATGTTGAAAAGGTAGACCCCAATATAGAAGGTTCGAACATAACTTCTAGCTCTGCTGATTAGTTGAAAATGTGGAATAGTGGTCTGGACCAGTAGAACAGGTGAGCCAGTTATTTTCAGTTCCTAACTTTTGTTATGAGTGAAGATGGAAAAAGAAAATCCACCAATCTAACCAAAACCTGTTTTGAATTATTACTTCTGTGCCTTTCATGTCTTGTGCTGTTATAGTACTTATTGTTTAATTAAATTCTTGTTTATATGTCGACCATGGAATGGATGTGCATGATTGTGTAAATGGTATGGTAGGTAGGTGTCTGAGGTCAGACATTGACGCAGGATGGCCGAATGTGGGAGCGTAACGGAACGTAGATTGTGTGAGCGAGACGTATGTAAGTGCGAGTGAGAGGACAAAACACAATGGCGACACGACCCGTTCTTTTGTAACATCGCAAGAGTGATACGATTAAATTAGATTGAGCAGTAATTATTTCTATTATTTACGTTTCTCACCCTACAATTATATTTAAATATAATAGAGTAAGAAAGCCAATTAATTAATATAAATAAAAACAATATTAAATGGTAAGCAATGATATAAGTGATGGAATTAGTTTTAAATAAATATATACGGACAAGTCACACAGATTGAGCTAGCCCCAAAGTAAGTTCGAGCCTTGTGTTATGAGATAATAGATACATATATAGATAAACATCCAAGACTCAAGTATTATATAAATGTGATCGTATTATATACAAAATAATAAGTTAATAGAATGTATGCCCACAGGCACAATATAGTGAACTTCCGTTAACACCTGCATTGACGAATAAAAAGATTTATGTTTGTATTTGTATTTGTCCGTATATATATCATCCCAATCATTTTAATCCGGAATTACCTACTGCTGGGTATACAACTTATAATAGAACTGGCCTGGCTTGCCCTTTTACTATAAACGTTTTTTGCGTCCGTTCTAGTCACACCTTCTAAAATTATTCCAATTTAGTTAGTCTACTTCGTGTTAAAAAAAAAAACAAAATTTCCCAGAAAATAAGGCCACTGAAATGAAGCGGCTAAATAAATTGTTAAATGCCTGAAAGCGCTGTAAGCAATTAGTAAGAGTTTTTGATATTCACATAAAGCATCTGGATGGAACTTGAGGCCTTTTGAGTTTATATTACTATCAACGCGTGGTTTTAAATGGTGGAATTAGATATCGAGTATCATTTAATTCCACCATTTAAAACCACGCGTTTCAATTCATATCTTATGCTTCGGAAATGTTATTTATTTATATATATTATACTACATACTTACAACACAGCTAGTTACTATCACATCACAGCTAGTTACTATAACACCTAGATCCTGAGGGGCTGAAAGTAAGATGTAGATGTGTTTTGCTAAATCAAAACTTATGGACCGATTCCATCATCATTAGCCTACAAGACTGCGTATTGGACTGCGTCTCCAATTGTAAGTAATTCATCTGCATTCTGAGTAACACATATCAATTTATTACCAATCACCTTGCGAAAGTCATCGCTCCGCCTAGCCTGAGGGCGTCCTAATTTGCTTATTCACGGAATCCATACGTCTTCGTTATCCATTATCCAAAACGTCTACGTTATCGGACTCATCAGTAAAATTTTTAATATGACCACTGCCCATGACCACTTCAGGTTGCTTCTATCATCGGTTGCTGCTAAGTCTACCACATTGGTTTTCTGCTAGATTATCTCATTCTAGATTCGATTTCTAAGAGAGACTCCAAACATAACCCTTTCTATAATTGGCTAGGTACCCTTAAACTTTTAAATCAACTACACATATTTTGGCGCCATATGCAATTATAAGTAAGATACATTATAAGACCTTAGTTGGCGCTGTGGAATGCGCGGCAAAATTTATTGAGTTCATTCACCAGAAATTACCATCAACTACTCGTCACCTAACTTTTTACCTACCATTTATTTAACTAAGCTGAAGTATACATGAAAAAATAAAGAGAACTCTTTGGCACCCATTTGGCTTTGACAGCGCCAAAATTCGTTCAAAGGAGAGTTTATACCATGCGAGCGCTTGCACAATGGTGCATGATATTTTGACGCAAGCTACACGGCCCACCAATGTGGGTGAGCTCCTTGTAAAAGAGCCGGCCACGGAAATCAATACCTCTATACTGATTGCATTGTTCGAACATCCGTTATCTTGGTTTTGGTATGCAGTATTGTGTTCCTTATACGGTCAGAAATCCGAGCCCTCGAAAACTCTTGCTTGAAACTGAAGCGTCAAAGACCAAGTTTAAACACCATAACTATGCCAGAATGGGGAGAATAATAACAAACACCTTTGTTTTCTTTTACATTAATTTCGTAGTTCTTAATAGTTTTGGACTACTTCTACAGATTCACATTGTGAGTAGGTTTTATAAAAACCTGTAGTACAGGATATTTATGTAATTTTTTTAATCTCCGTTTGAGATATAGTACTATTACTTTTTAATAAATATACTTATAGTTTCTCCAAGTCCACAAAAACGTAACATACAAAAAATTGATGTTTTTTTCTCATCAAAAGCTATAGTTTAGATCAACGAGGATTTCCAAAGTTGGTAAGTGAATGTCTATTCCAGTAAGATTCTTGCCCTGTGTCTTGCTTTCCGACGCCAAGTAATTAGCCAGGGTTAATTTTACGCAATATTTACCTACCTCCGGGTCCCGGGAATCAATTATGATTAACCCAATTTATAAGCAACGTACTCACAGCAGGCAACTTTTTTTAAATCTCGTGGTTTCCTTCTTAAAAATTTCCGTCAAGCTTTTTTGGGCTTTGCAAGCAAAATAAATCGTAATTTTGTGAATAGACTATAATGCTGGTAAGATACAAGTCTAGTCTTCAAGTCTGAAGGAATTCTTTCAGAGTGTCTGAGCTGAAATCTACCACGTAGACCCCTGTGGGTTGGTAGATGCCACATATCTTCGAATTTTTTCTTTCTTCATCTTTTTCATTTCCTTCGATTAACCTAATTTAAATTTGAACATCTTGAGGAAACCTGCACTTTAAGTCTGAAATCGCCAACCCGCATTGAGCAAGCGCGGTGATTATGCTCAATCCTTCTCCGTATGACAGGAGACCTGTGCCCAGCAGTGGGAAGATAAAAAGGTTGCCTTTTTATCTGATGAGGAATTTACATTTAGAATTTTGCTATTTTACATTCCTTGAATTTACTTTATTTATTTAATTATGAACATGTATTAACTGATATTAATCAGTCATCATTTCTACTCCCACATGTTGTTCATTGTTGCACCAAAACATTACAGTTTCAGAAAAAAAAAAAAATATGATACGATTACTTAAAAAAAAAACAACTTGAAACAATACGAGTTCATTAAGTTCAATGGTAGTAGTGGTAGTTCAAAGTACAAGGTTACAACACAATTAAAAATTAAATCGTATACCATGTAGGTATGAGCGTACCGAAAGTTAAGAAACCGGCCAAGTGCGTGTCGGACTCACGCACAAAGGGTTCCGTACCACTGATTTATGAAATTAAAGGATTTAAGTTATTTTTATGAAAGATTAAGCGGTAATAAGCGGTTTAAGATTTACGAGGTATTAAAAGAAACTACTTACTAGATCTCGTTCAAAACCATTTTCGTTGGTAGTTTTTATAGTGATGTACATCATATGTTTTTTTTTTTAGATTTTTAATTTTCTTATTTTAGAAGTTAGAGGGGGAGGGGGGACCAACATTTTTCACTTTGGAAGCGTCTGTCATACAAACTATTCGGTTTATAAAAAATATTTTAGAAACTTCGATATCATTTTTGAAGATCTATCCAAAGACGCCACACGTATGTGTTAGAAAAAAAAAATTTTTTGAGTTTTAGTTCTAAGTATGGGGAGCCCCCAATATTTATTAATATTTTTTTTATTTTTGCATCAAAATCTTAATGCTGTTCACAGAATATATCTACCTACCAAGTTTCAACAGTACCTATAGCTCTTATAGTTCCGGAATAAAATAACTGTGACATACGTACGGACAGACAGACATGACGAATCTATAAGGGTTCCGTTTTTTGCCATTTGGCTACGGAACCCTAAAAAACCTCGTTACATTTAATTTTGGAGTGTCATGGAGGCCTAGTGGTTAAAACACCAGCCTCTCAAGTATGAGTGTTCGATTACAGGATCAAGCAATGTAACTTTTCTAAGTTATATGTACTTTCTAAGTATATCTTGGACACTGAGGACTGAATAAAAGGTGAAGGAAAACATCTTGAGGAAACTTGGACCTTAAGTCTGAAATCGCCAACCTGCACTGAGCAAACGTGATTACGCTCAATCCTCTGTACAAGAGGAGATCTGTGCCCAGCAATGAGAGGATAAAAAAAAGATATCAATCAATCAGATGACGATGATTAAATTTTGACATCGCTGTAGAAGTTGACCGGTAAGGCGGTAAGAAATGCTAGGGTGTCACCACTTGAAAATTGCCTTGAGAACACCGTGGAGTATTCGATAGAGGTCTACTCAGCTTGGATGGAACTACGCCTTGTCCACGTGGTGACGATCACCGGTGGCGGTCTTCGCGTCTGGCTCTGGTCCAGTGCATGGGAGGCCATCACCTCTACGAAGCAGTATTTCTTGCTATGGAGGAGGCGGAACGGCAGGAAATCGATATGCATTTTTCGTACAATAACGCTTCTACTTCCACGCTAATGTGGGAAGATACCAGCCGCCTCCCGGACACCATAGCCCTGGGCAAACTCATTATCATCATTATTTCAGCCGAAAGAAGTCCACTCCTGGAATTAAGCCCCCCCCAAGGATCTCCACGACGACCAGTCCTCCCGCAAACAGCGTTTTCCCACGACCTCCACCAGGTCGTCAGTCGACCTTGTCGGAGCCTATTCACGCTGCATTTTCCAGTGCGTGGTCGCCACTCGAGAACCCGTGGGCCCGGCCCACTGCCACTTTAGTGTTGCAATTCTTCGGGCTATGTCGGTTAGTATCGTTCTTCCGCGGATCTCCACATTCTTGGTTTAATCACGCAGTGAAACCCCAAGCATAGCCTCTCCATAACCCTTTGCGCGACCTTGAGTACATACAATACATTGTTAGGGACCACGTCTCGGCCTGGGCATACTGGTGGCAAGCAATGGGTAGCTCGCTGCCAAAACAAAGGTCATATCTTTTATTTCTAACTAGTTGTGCCTCGCGGCACAAAAAAAAACATATAAAAACCCGCGTAGGTTTTTATATATTTTTTTCATATGCTCCGCTCCTATTGAACACAGCGTGATGTTATATAGCCTAAAGCCTTCCTGGATTAATGGGCTATCCAACGCAAAAAAACTTTTTTCAAATCGGACCAGTAGTTCCTGTAATAAGCGCGTTCAAACATACAAACATACTCTTCAGCTTTATATTTGTTACGTAGTACATGTCCCGACACTACTGTCGATACGCATCACTATCCCTAACCTATCAATTGTCACTTCCTCTTCCGCTCTCGTCGTTGAATACACACGTCGTATCACAGAGCTCCTGGTTTTATTAAAAGACTATCCTGAGGCCACCTGTCCTGCAGTACCCAACAACAACAACCTTTACATGGTGTCCGAAGCGACAACCTTTACATGGTGTCAGAAGTAACAGAATCTATCAGCAGAAGTAACAAAGAAGCTCGTCAAGTCAAAGGTAACCTACCTACCTACCTAAATAATTAATCAACGCTAGTCTCATGACAAAATGGCCGCAGAGAATAATTCGCCGCCATCGTCGCAAGCGCAGTAAAATAACATGTTGCCTTTACATAATTTTCAATTGGATACTAATTCGTCCAATATGGGTTTAGCGTGGAAAAATTTCAAGACATCGCTCAATATTTATCTCATTGCCAATAACCTACAATTTGCGTCGGATCAAAGGAAAGTCGCCATACTTTTACATACAATCGGGCCAAACGCACTGGATATTTTCTACTCACTGAATACGGATATCACGGAAATAACCTATAAAGATTTACTACAACGTTTTGAGGACTACTTTACCCCTAGAGTCAATATTTCAATGCAAAGACACAAATTATTCAATAGGAAGCAAGAGTCTAGTGAATCCATAGAAACATACGCCACCGCGCTGAAGAATATTTCCATCCAATGCGACTTCGGAGCCTTACAAGATGACTTATTAAAAGACATATTTTCGTGGAATCTCAATCAGACATCATCGTACATTCGAGAAAGAATTCTCATCGAAAAACCAAAAACATTCGATGCCGCAGTCAGTCTAGCCATAACAATGAGGAATACGAGGAATGAAGTACATGTCTTCTCATCGAAGAGCGAGAACATATGTGTAGTCAATCGTCAGAGTCAAAACCGTCAAAACACCAGTCAACGTCAAAATAACGCCAGTCAAGTCAGCTATAGTCGTCAAGTCAGCTATAATCGTCAAGGAAGTCAGGGTCGTCACGTCAATCAAAGTCATCAGGATAGCAAACAAAGTCACCAGAGAAGTCACAGTCGTCAAGAAGTCGTTAACCAGTCAGGAAAGTGTCAACGATGTGGTCAAGTCCATCGAAACAGGTGTCCAGCAATCGGTGTCAAGTGCAACGTCTGCCACAAGCTGAATCACTTTGCTAGATACTGCTTTAAGAAGAACGTCAACCTAGTACAAGAAGAAAACATTGGTAACTCATCTGAAGTTAGTTATATTTACTTAAATAGTCTGTTTCTGAATGAGATAAAAGATAAGAACTCATATCATACTAATTTGTCTATAAACAATAAGTTAATTGAATTTTTACTTGATACTGGTGCCGATACTAACATATTGTCATTTAATACTTTTAATAGTCTTAACCTACCTTTGAATATCTTAGTTAAGAGTCATAATAAACTTTCAACTTTTAGTGGAGAAGTTCTACCAACAGTGGGTCAAACTACTTTGTCAGTCAGTCATAACAATAAGCAATTTAAAATTAATTTTCATATAGTAGATTTGCCCTGTAGGAACATTATTGGTCGTAAAAGTTGTGAAGTATTAAAATTAATTAAAAGAATAAATAATGTCCAATTTAGTCAGCCAGTCGATACACTATTTACAGAATACAAAGATTTATTTACTGGAATAGGATGTCTAAAAAACTATGAATGTCATTTATCTTTAAAGCCTGATGTTGAGCCTTCAATCGATGCCTGTCGTAGGATCCCCTTTAGTCTTTTGAAAGACTTGAAGGAAGAATTAGTCTCCTTAGAAAAAGAACAAATTATAACTAAAGTTGATGAACCAACTGAATGGGTCAGCTCAATTGTCATTGCATCAAAAAAGAATGGTATAGTCTTTAAGAATAATAGTGTCATAATACCTAAGAATATGAGAATTGATATCATAAAACAAATTCATGAAGGTCACCAAGGGATTCATAGTTGTCAAAGATTGGCCAAAAATCTTATCTATTGGCCTAATATGTACACTGATATTGAGAAATTCATCAGCAATTGTCACATATGTCTCACTTATCAAAGAAATAATACTAAAGAGCCGCTTCAACCCCATGAGATAAAATTAATTCCATGGTATAAAGTAGGAGTCGATCTATTTGATCTAAATTCTGATAGATATGTCATAGTAGTTGATTATTTTCCAAATATGTCGAAATTGCTAAATTAATAGGTAGTTCCAACAGTAAAATTGTCATTAGTCACTTGAAATCATTCTTTGCTCGTCATGGTATCCCTAATACACTAGTTTCAGACAATGGTCCCCCATTTAATTCAAAAGAGTTTCATAATTTTGTCTCAGAATGGCAAATTGAACATGTCACGTCTAGTCCGTATTTTCCTAGGTCTAATGGATTAGTTGAAAGAACCATAGGCACTATAAAAAATATGTTGAAGAAATGTTTCGCAGACAACACAGATCCCCATTTAGCACTACTTCAATATAGGAACACTCCTAAAGAGAGTATGTATTCCCCTGCACAATTACTCATGTCTAGAATGCTTAGAACTAAACTTCCAGTCTTAGATAGAAGTTTGAAACCTAAAATTCCACAATATAAGTCATTGTCTAACAGAATCAAAACACAAAATCACAAGTCACAGATTTATTATAATCAACATTCAAAACCTTTGTCTTCACTTAATGTAGGTGATCAAATTTACTTCAAAAAACAGCCAGATAGTATTTGGATTCCCGGTACTATTTCAGGTCTTGATAATAACCCCAGGTCTTATATAATTTTGTCTCCAGAAGGAACATTCCGTCGTAATCGTCAACACATCTTGAAGCCAAACATGAGCACAAGTCCTCAATCATCAAATGTCTCTTCTCAGTGCTCACATAGATCAGAATACAGCAGTTATAGTAGTCCTGTTGTTCCCCAAAAATTTCCTCAGCATAGTACAATCGTTACTGCTAGTCCAGTCCAACAGTCTTCGTCGTCTCCTCAGTCGAAAGTTCAGTCTCCTCGTTCGCCTAATCCGGTCATGAAACCTGAAACAGAAACAAAAACATTGGATACACCAACACGTCCAAATATTAAATACTCGTCATTTGGTAGACCTATTAAGAAGCCAAGAAAGTATTGTTAATGTCTAGATATAAGTTTAGACCTAATAATTACACAAAATTTATATAATTTGCATCTACCTGTAAATTAATGATATTATTAATGATATTGAATTGTGTTTATAAGTTCCAAATGTCAAACTGAAATGACATTAGTCGTCATTCAAATGTCACTGTCAGATGTCATGTTCGTTTCGTTCGGAAAGGAAAAAGCATTGTACTTACCTCAGTTTTGTTTCATAATATGTAAAATTAACGTTCCTTTTCACGAAATAAGAAACATAAAATATTTTTAAGAAATTGTACTTACGTTCCGTTTCATAAGTTGATAAACTTAAGTTTAGAGTTTTATGGCATGTAATAAATAATTATTGTCAAAAGGGAAGATGTTACTTAGTACATGTCCCGACACTACTGTCGATACGCATCACTATCCCTAACCTATCAATTGTCACTTCCTCTTCCGCTCTCGTCGTTGAATACACACGTCGTATCACAGAGCTCCTGGTTTTATTAAAAGACTATCCTGAGGCCACCTGTCCTGCAGTACCCAACAACAACAACCTTTACATGGTGTCCGAAGCGACAACCTTTACAATATTAGTATAGATTGGCTCCTAAAAGACTCTTTTCAAAGTCAGAAATTACACAACAAAAAGAAAACAACAGTAACAGCTTAACATGTTTGGTCGATCGATTTGTGTACCTTTTAGTACTTAGCCACGATGCTATGGCCTTCAATGTGTGAAATTAATACGTTTTATAAAAGAATAAGTATTTTCTTACAGAGAAAAAAGAAGTTATTTTTTTAAATGTTAATCCACTAGTTAATCAGAAAATATTAATGAGTTCATATTACATAGAACGAATCCATTTAACGACGAACAAACGATATCCAAGTTTTAATTGCCATTGGTTGATTGAAACTAATATACCCAAAGAATTTATTTTGTTCGTCAGGTCAGTTAAATGTAATTAACATTAACCTCAGTAATTTACCGTCAGCCTTGTTGAAAATTCAAATTTATTTATTTGTATATACGTCTAGGTATAATTTAATTATACATGATGCCATGAAATAAAATTAAAAATATATTGTGACACTAGATGTTGTCAATGAAGGTACACTAATATTGCGTATCCATTAGGTAAAGGAGACTGCAAGGAAGCCTATATCGTCGCAGTAGAGTGAAAATCTCGTAAGTGCAAAAATAGTAACTTTTCAGGAGGAACAAAAAACTGCGTGCTGTAAAATTTTTGTATGGCGACTTTTATATTTTTTTTATTAATTACTAGGGAGATTTAACTCGCTTTTATACTCAAATCGGTTCAGTACTATAAGATTGCCCAAATCAAAATGAAAATAAAATGAAACTACACGTTCGTTGCTAGGTATTCACACGAAACTGATAGCTGTGCGTGTTTACGAGGTTCTCATTTAGTGTCATGGATATCGCTACGAATATCGAATGAACAAATGAATCAGATCAGGATGTGCGTAGTGAGGATTTCTTCCCAGAAACGCAATAAAATAAATTTGAGCAAAAATGCATTCCCGAGGTTTTCACTCTACGGTGACGACATAAATATAAAAATATTGCTAAGTAACAGTTTTATGGCTAATGCAGTACACAATAAAACATAAACTAAGAAAATAGTATAAATTTATAAAACAAATATTACACAAAAAATATTGAAAAATTAATTTTTTGAACAAATACGTTACGGATACGTTTCCAAGTAGAAAGTAAGGAAAGCAAACGATATTTACAAAACTTTTGTATTAGACACGTGTAAGACTGTTTAAAAATATTTACTGACTACTTCACCTAACTAAAATCAAAATGGCTAATGACGACAGCCACAGTTATTTGTTATGCATACTAGTTAGTCAACAATATTATGAATACAAAAACAACTCTCTCTATAGTTTGGAAAAGGCTAAGCTGATGTTGAGGTAGACCAGTATAATGATTAAATTACATTATCATTGCAGTGCATAATAAAACCAAATTGTTACGGTAAGTCCGCAAAATTCAAAATTTCTTACATTTTATACAATTTGCAGGTCAATATTAAAGAATCTAATCTTTATGACACAAATTAAACGACGATTGTGAAAATATTAACGGATTTAATTTTTACCAACTGTTCGTTTCCACAGTCAAATTGCCAATGCCTCCATTTTATCCTCGATTTAAAAACTTCAAAAAATGACAAACAAAGTGTTGTCATCCTCAACTCGATAATGATTCGATACAATTAAATAATCGACTATAATTTTAATAAAAATTACTATTTAGATTTGCTTCTAAAATTAATACAATTGCATTATATTCATGGTTACTACATAGAATGTTATCAAAACTACCCATATCTTAGCTAATAAAGCTTACAATTTAAAAAAAAATTGCGACCATAACAAATATTTATTCAAAGTAAAATAATCTGAAAAATTATAAATATAATTCTGTAAGGTGATATAAATCATATTAAATAATTATTAATAATGTAATCAAGACATTTAAATCCAACTCAATAAGTAAGGCTACCCTGAATTATTATTATCAGCGATCGACTGTTTGTGTTTATGAGTTTAAGTGTTTGTAAAGGCACCCATGATACAGAAGAATTACAAGTGTGGGCAACGTTTTCCTGACTGAACGGTCCCTCCGAGTTGTTGTCGACGGATGCTCATCTGAGCCCATGTCGACTAATGCTGGTGTTCCTCAGGGGTCTGTTCTCTCTGCAACTCTATTTCTGCTGCATATTAACGATCTGCTGATACCCGGTATCTATGGGTATGCAGATGACAGCACAGTTGTGGAGAGATACCTGCCGAATGCTCGGGCTAGTAGGGAATCAATCCGGTCCGAAAGAGAGGCCATGGTAGAGCGAACGAGTGTTGCACTTCAGGCAGTCTCCGAATGGGGCAATGCCAATCTTGTAGCATTCAATGCCGCCAAAACGCAGGAGTGTCTTTTCACCGCCAAAAGGAGCCCGTTCATCTTGGCTCCTACGGTCTTTTTTTTATAAAAATTTTTCGGATTTTAATAAAAATAAAATATATTTTTTTTTTATTTATTATAAACCAGCGCTTGACCGCAATCCCGCCTGATGGTAAGCAGTGATGCGATCGTTGATGGTAAAGCGCGTTAGTTTATTAAGAGCCTATTCACTCTAGCCTTGAAGACACTCAAATTGTAATGAGACGGAAACATCGACGCCGGCAAATTGTTCCAGTCCCTCGATGTACGCGGTATAAAGGAGGAAGCAAAACGCTTCGTCCGGTTCGCAGTGGTGTCACCAACGTAAGGGTGGAAACTCGCCGTACGACGGCTCGTCCGATGATGGAACGGAGATGGGGGAATTAAATCATGCAATTCCCTTGCACACTCACCAGAATGCATCCTATAGAAGACCGAAAGGCTGGCTACTCTACGCCTGTGCTCCAGGCTTTGGAGACCGTTTCGAGTTAAGTCTGGGTCGCCAATCAATATATATATAATTTAGCGTAGCTTTTATTTTTGTCCGTACATACTACAGGGCATTGTGTTGGGCCCTCTCTTCATCATCATCATTTCAGCCGAAAGACGTCCACGGCTGGATATGAGCCTCTTAGGATCTCCACGACGACCGGTCCTGTGCCTCCCGCGACCTAGTGGCATAGTGGTTCCAGCGACCTACACCAGGTTGTCCTTCCACCTTGTCGGGGGCCTACCTACGCTGCGTTTCATGATTGCCACTCGAAAACCCGTCGGGCCCATCGTGCATCAGTCCTACGGTTACTGTGCCCGGCCCACTGTGACTTACGTATTGCAATTATTCGGGCGATGACGGTTATTCTCGTTCTTCTGCGGATCTCCTCATCCTGACTTGATCACGGACTGAAACAACAAGCATAGTCCTCTCTATTGTCCTTTGAGTGACTTTGAGCTTTCTTATAAGGCCCATTCTTACCGAACATGTCTGATTTCCATAAGTCTTAACTGACAACACACACTGGTCTAAAACGTTTGTATTGAGACACTGCGTTATTTCGGACGAGAAGATTCCACGTAGCTTCCCGAAAGCAGCCCAGCTGAGTTGGATTCAATAATTGACCTCTTCCTCAAAGTTGGACACTTCAAGAACAGAGATAACATGGGCATTAGACATGACTTTTATCTTGTACATGTTCATTTTAAGACCGACTCGCTCGGAGGCTCTACTGAGGTCTTCGAGCATTATACTCAGGTCCTCCGCGGTCTCAGCCATGACTACGATATCATCAGCAAAACGAAGGTGTGTAATATACTCACCACTGATGTTGATGCTCAATCCTTTCCAGTCCAGAAACTTGAAGACATCCTCCAATAGAGCGATGAACAGTTTCGGGGGGATAATACCTCCCTGTCTGACACCACGCTGCAGAGGTATAGGTTTTGAAGTCTGGTCCTGTATTTGGACAGACATTGTGGCGTTTTCGTACAAACCCGAACCATACAACGTTTTTTGAAGGTGGTAGGCCATAACATCGGCCGCCGGCAGAAGTTACCACCCACCAGACAAAGCCTTGCCGCCAAGCGATTTGTCGTGTTCCGGCATGATTTCTGGTGAAGCCGTACGGAGAACGGGTCTGAGCAGTTGTGTTGCGATGTGTGCCGGGTACGATGCGCCTAATGTTTTTGTGTTGGGAGTTTGGTCGTGGAGGGTCTTCAGATCAATCTCCCTTTGGCGCAGCATCGTTGGTCGTGTTGTTGGGTTTAACATTGCTTCACTTCGCTCAACTGCCGTCTTCCTTCCTATTCGCTCAGTTTTTCTGAGTGAATAGGCTCTTAATAAACTAACGCGCTTTACCATCAACGATCGCATCACTGCTTACCATCAGGCGGGATTGCGGTCAAGCGTTAGTTTATAATAATTAAAAAAAAAACCCTTCAGCGCTTCAATATATTTTCTTGGCATCATTGGGGAAACTGCAGTACAGTCCAGGTCTCGATCGAATCAAAAGATTTTTCGTAGTCCACAAGACAAGCAAAGGAGTAATTTATACTCCTCGGTCTTCTGTATTACTTGCCGCAGCGTGTGTATGTGGTCTATAGTGGTGAAACCCTTTCGAAAACCAGCTTGTTCGGGAGGCTGGAAGTCGCCAAACCTCCAAGCGAGACGATTCGGGAGGACTCTCGAAAAGAGCTAATAGACATTATTCAGAAGTGAGATAGGTCTGTAGTTTTTCAAAACCCAAAAAGAAGTGTACTGTAGTTTACAAGCACCACACTTCTGTGCTAAGCCTGTGGCGTTTTTCCTTGACTATGACGGAATTAAATAACTTCTGAAGGTCCCTAAGGATTGGTTCTCCACCCGCCTTCAGTAGCTTACCCGTTATTCCGTCATCGCCCAGCGCCTTGTTGTTTTGAAGCTGCTGTTTGAGAGCCAATTGAACCTCTTGCAGCCTGACATCCGGGATATCTTCGTTGTAATGTTGGGTTAATCTTGCTCTGGGGTCTTCAGCAAAATTTAAAGGGAGTTATGTCGTCGAAGTGTAGAGCTGTCCATAAAAATTTTCGACGTCCTTCAAAAGCTCGGGTCCGGACTTTATTATCTTGCCATAGTCAGTCTTCAGCTTGCTTAGCCGGCTATGCCCAATAGTAAAATCTTTTGCGAAAACTTTGTAACTTCTGTTTCACTTTCGGTATCATATCGAATCAATTAATTATACCAAAGGCCCATTATTATTCTTTATGAATGCATATTATTGACTTAATTTTTATGTGTATTTTAAACAACTTGATATTTATTGTAATTTAAACGACTAAATAATTTACACTGTAGTTCAGACGATATTTCTTTTGTATTTTACATTATCATCATTTCTTTACTGTTCAAATCAAATCAAATCAAAAGTCATTTATTCAAATTAGGCTGAGAATCAGCACTTTTGAACGTCAATATTACATAAGACAGTCCCCCAAAACGCCCACCCATCGACACTTCCTAGTACTTTCGCTGGGAAGAAGAAGTGGCGGAACAAACTCCCCAGCAGCACAGCTGTCTGTTCATTTTTAAAAAAACACATATCTTTATACAATTCTATGTATAGTGATGAACACGATAAAATACAACAACAATGAAATTATTTACCATATGCCAGCTACCACGCCAAAATACCAGCAAAGCAAAACAATATATTTATATTTAAATGAAAATGTAATTAACTAAAACTTGTTACTTAACTAAGAAGCCCCAGACATAAAGAGCGTGACAGCTTACATATTTATCTAATGTAAAAAAGTAAATTATATGAACTCATATAACGTATCAATAAGCTAATTCCTGAGAAAGAACATAAACATTGTCCTGAGTTAATCAGAGCGACCAGCTATTCTTATCATTTAAATAATCATTCACGGAATAATATGCCTTCGAACAAAGCTTGGATTTAATTTGTGCTTTAAATGCATTGTAGGGCAAGTCTAGCAAAGCAGAGGGTATCTTGTTATAAAGAGCTATACCAAGCCCAACAAAAGAGTTATGAACCTTTTGAAGTCAGTGAAAAGGGGCTCGCAGTTTGTCCTTATTTCTGGTGTTAATATTATGAATATCACAGTTTTTGGTGTACACGTGAATATTTTGCTTAACATATAAGATGTTGGCTAAGATGAACTGTGAAGCAACCGTGAGAATACCAATGTCTTTAAACAAATTTCTCAGAGAAAATCTGACACCGAGCTGGTAAATTGCTCGGACAGCTCGTTTTTGAAGTACAAATATATTTTGTATGTCAGCGGCTTTGCCCCACAGTAGAATACCGTAGGACATAACGCTGTGGAAATAAGTAAAGTAAACTAAACGAGCTGTATCAACGTCAGTATATTGTCTTACTTTCCTGACGGCGTAGGCTGCCAAACTGAGCCTTCCTGCTAGGGTTGATATGTGTGGTCTCCACTGAAGTTTGGCATCTACTGTTATTCCCAGAAAAACTGCCGAGCCCACAGTTTCAAGCACCTCTTTATCTAAAACGAGGTTAGGTCCTAGATTTCTAACGTTAGGCAAGGCGAACTTTACACATTTTGTTTTCTTGGGGTTAAGAGCTAGGTTATTTGACGTAAACCAATCCGTAACTGTTGAGAGTGCACTGTTTACTTCGTCAAAATTATGTCTATTCCTGTCTTCTTTAAAAATTAGAGAGGTATCATCTGCAAACAACACAACGTCACAGATGCCCTTTAAATAGAATGGTAAATCATTAATGTATACTAAAAACAAGAATGGACCCAGTATTGAGCCTTGCGGTACACCTAACTGAACTGGTAGCCCGGAAGATTTCACACCGTTAATATCTACACACTGTAATCTATTATGTAAATAAGAACCTATCACATTGAGAGCCTCATTTTCGACACCGTAATGGCGGAGTTTACGCAAAAGTATGTCATGGTGCACGCAATCAAAGGCTTTGGAGAGATCACAAAAAATTCCAATGGCATTTTGCGACCTCTCCCATGCGTTAAATATGTGTTTCAGTAGAGCAACACCCGCATCCATAGTCGAACGACCCTTTGTGAAACCATATTGTTCACTATGTAGGAGATTATTCGAATTAAAATGTTTTAGCAACTGCTTAAGTATTAATTTTTCAAATATTTTGCTGAATGCAGGTAAGATAGAAATGGGTCTGAAGTTACCAACATCTGTTTTATTACCGGATTTAAATAATGGTATAACTTTACTTTTCTTCATTAAATCAGGAAAAGTCCCAAGGTCAACACATTTATTAAAATTAACAGCTAGATAGGTGGCTACGATGTCTATTATATTACCTAATACTTTAATGGAAATGTCCCAATAATCACCGGTGTTTTTAAACTTAAGTGTTTGAAAAATATTAACCACATCACGCGGGGATACGTGTTCAAAGTGAAACAGACGGTTACACTTGGATACACTACTATGCAAAAGATTCTCAGCTATAGATGGGGATGAATTTAAGGAGCGAGTTGTAGCTATTGGTATGTTAGCAAAAAACTCATTAAATGCCTCAGCTACGTCAGCGGCCTTATGAACTAATTTGTTGTCGACCATGATCTCAAGTTGCTTATCCTGTTTAACAGATTTGCCAGTTTCATTATTAATAATTTTCCAAGTGGTTTTTACTTTATTATTTGAATTTTTAATTGTATCGCTTAGAAATTTTGATTTAGCAGAAACACAATTTTTTTTGAATAATTTTGAATATTTTTTATATACTCTAGAAAGGGAGTATCAAACCTGTATTTTTTCATACCATATAGCTCGTATAGTCTCGCTCTACTTTTATAAATACCCGGAGTAGCCCATTGGTTAAATCCAACAGACGATCCATTAAGCTTAATGGTTTTGGTCTTGAAAATAATTTGGTACTCCATTTGCACAACATTAAAAACGGCACTATACATTTCATTAACATTCTTGTATTCCAGTATGGATGGTGTCATTTTATGAGCCACATTATTTTTAAACATTTTGCAGCGACTAGCTGTATAAGGCCTGCATTGAAGCATATGCGGCTTTTTATGCAATTGAATGGGAAAGTTAGCTAATAAGCCACAGTGGTCGGATGTTAGCTCATTTAATACAAATTTACTATCGGCATTACAATCACTAAATATATTATCAAGACAGGTTGACGAAGATGCCGTGATACGCGTAGGTTCAAAAAACAAGTTAATTAAATTATAAGACCTAAACAGATTGAGAAGTCTAATACTTGAAGGAGTAAACTCTAAAATGTCAATGTTGAAATCTCCACATAAAATAATACTTTTGTTACTCGATTTCAATCTATTAAGTGCATCCTCTATTACCAGTTCAAAATTAACAAAATTCCCAGAGGGGGGCCTATAAACACAAATTATAATGTATCGCTCAAGTTCAACACAAGACAACTCAATAGTGTAGTAGTAATTTAATTTGTTAACTTTTTGGCGCTTCATGGATTTTTGAGTTTTTTTTATAAATCTATTAATTTTTATGTATTTTTTTAACTTATTGTGGCTTGTAAACGATTTGGTTTTGCTGATAGTATCATCAATTAAGTCTATTACAACCGGCTCAATACACGTGGAACCCAACCCGCTACCAACCAACTCATCAAAAATACTGCAGGTGATTGCAGACTCTTCACGGGCCTTGAGAGATTCCAGACTAGTAATTGTATTGTGGGCCTTGCTTAGTTCCCACTCCAGTTCAGAAATGCGTTTCAAAGCTAGTTCATGGGTGTCACTACATTTTTGGAAATTTGATACAGTTACATGGAGTTGATGATACTGGCCAACTAAGTCCATATGCTGCACATTCAGTATCAGCCAATTGATTCTTAAGATCAGTGTTCCTGTCATTAATTAATTTTATTTCCACCTCGCTGTCATCTCTTTCTCCAAGCAGTTGTTTGCAGGTCGATTCAGAAGCCTCGAGCTTTGTCAATGTAGCTCTTAATTTAGCTTCCATCTCCTTAAGTGTAGCACTGCGGGTCATCATTTTATCTGTTACCTGAAAAATGCGTAGATATGCAGCTAAATAATTGTGTGAGCTAAAATGATTCAGAATTGAGATTAGAAGCAGGAGGTAGATGAAGAAATTAAAAAATTAAAAATTTAAGACAGGAAAAGAGAACAAAGTAAGATAAAAATAGGTAATAAATAATGAAAATGTTAAAAAGGAGATATTAAAACTAGTTTGAAAAGAAGGAAAGTTGTAAGAAATACTGCTGCAAATAAAAAACTCAAAAAATAACTCGTATGTCAATATTAAGTTAAACACAACAGACTTTACAATATGAATAAGCTCTAATGAGCCTATTTTGTGCTGTGGATTATGTAGTGTTTCTTGTATGGGCGAATGTTTTGTCATCGATTTGGCTTCCACTAATTGTCAAGCAAAATGAGACATAAACCGTGCCAGTGTGTGATGGACGTAGCTCAGAGACCTGAGCAGTACTCGTGTGTTGTTCAGTGGTATGTATATGTTAACTACAATGACATTAAAACAAAAATACTCCCCGGGATTGATGATAGTTTGAAATTCTTCACCGTTGATGCCTTCAGTTGACAGCCAGTTTTTAATCCTCCGAATTAAGATATTTTTCCCACAAAAACACTCTGTAATCACTGCTATAAATACTAACTGCCTAGGTTCGACTATAGTATACTATTAAAACAGAATGATAATACTTTATTATTTTTTTAAAATATTTAATCTAGAGATCGTTTCTTTGACGACCGGCTGTCAGTGTTGCCACACAACAAAATTATGTTATTTACAATTTTAATACGATTTACATACCCATGTGATAATCAAAAATGGAAGATTCATAAAATAAGAAAACATAATTTGCACGTGTGTGTGCCCATGTTTCTAAACTACAATGAAACAATGATGTAATACTAAATACATACAAACGAAGGCGCGAGCTACAGCTAAATAGAATATATGACAACATATTTTTTTTTTTATAGTCTAGTGCTTGACTGCAGTCCCGCCTGCTGATAAGCAGTGATACAATCGTTGATTGCAAAGCGCGCTAGTTTATTAAGAGCTTATTCAGCTCTAGCCTTGGAAAATTAAAATCAAAAGTCATTTATTCAAATTAGGCTGAGAATCAGCACTTTTTGAACGTGAATATTACATGAGACAGTACCCCAAAACGCCCACCCATTGACACTTCCTAGAGCTTTTGCTGGGAAGAAGAAGTGGCGGAAGAAACTCCCCAAAATACAACAATGAAATTATTTACTATATGCCAGCTACCACGCCAAAATACCAGCAAGGCAAAACAATAGTCAAGTCTAGGAAAGCAGAGGGTATCTTGTTATAAAAAGTTTTACCAAGATACTGGGATACATATACAGTATGTTAAGAAAACCCTGTCCGACCCATAAGGATAATAAAGGTTAGGTAAACACATGACCAAATATAATATAAAATTTTACGTAATCATCATAGTACCAATACAAATGAATTTTGAAATAATCTTATTTTCCCGCAAATTAATTCCAACTTCCCCGAAATTTGGTAATTTTTAAAAAAGTACAACACCGGTATTATTATGAGCGAATAGCGATGCGACCACGTGCCGCGTGCCCTGCCGCCCGCCCCCCTCGGAAGGGCGCTTACTCACATTTATTAAGTTACCTCTTTTTGCGAAATAATATTTATTTTTTTAGGGGGATTTTTTTTTAAGATTAGCCCGGTTTTGTATGCATTAGTTGAATCAGTTATCGATACCTAACAACACCTTCACGGGTCGGACAGGGTTTTCTTAACATACTGTATAGTAGTCAGACTGCCAGAGGAAAATAGATCCAGTCTCTTGATGACGTCTTTTATACCCGATCGTAGATGGTGTCAACAACGTAAGGGTGTATACTCGCCGTACGATGAGTCGTCCGATGATGGAACAAGGATGGAATTAAGTCAAGCGATTCCCACGCACTCTCTCCAAAAATGTAACGTAACATACCATCGATTGTAATTACTCTATTTTAATGTAAATAAATTAATTATAATTCAATTAAAATTTGTCCAAATTTGGTATAGCAACTACGCGGAACAAAATATTGGTCTAAAATATTTACCTGATTGTTTCATCATCATCATCATCATTTCAGCCGAAAGACGTCCACTGCTGGACATAGGCCTCCCCCAAGGTTCTCCACGACGACCGGTCCTGCACCTCCCGCATCCAGAGGTTTCCCGCGACCTTCACCAGGTCGTCGGTCCACCTTGTCGGGGGCCTACCCACGCTACGTCTTCCGGTGCGTGGTCGCCACTGGAGAATCCGTCGGCCCCCTCGGGCATCGGTCCTACGGGCAATGTGTCCAGCCCATTGCCACTTCAGTGTTGCAATTCTTCGGGCTATGTCGGTTACTCTCGTTCTTCTGCGGTTCTCCTCATTCCTGATTCGATCGCGCAGTGAAACCCCAAGCATAGCCCTCTCCATTGTCCTTTGAGCGACTTTGAGCCTTCACACTGGTCGAAGACTTTTGTCTTGAGACACTGCGGTATTTCGGACGAGAAGATTCTACGTAGCTTCCCGAAAGCAGCTCAGCCGAGTTGGATTCGACGATTAACCTCTTTCTCGAAGTTGGACCTTCCTAACTGGATAGTTTGTCCCAGGTACACGTAGCTGTCAACAACTGCGAGAAGAACTTCCTGATTGTTTATTTCGAACATAATATTGTGAGTTTTTCATCGTTGTGTATACTAGAGAGCGCGTCCCCAGGTGGCGGATGGGGATGGCTCGCCATCCAGTAGTTGGAAGGTAGGAGGGAAATAAAATACTTCCCGCGAACCAACAGGCTGGAGAGAAAACTCCGTTATCACACCCAGTCAGGGAGCTCCTTCAATGTACTGGAGTATAGAGAGCAGAGAGCATCCTTGGCTGTGATGGGCTCTCAGATCGGAGGATTCACTGGAGCAGGCGGCAGAAGAACTCTAGATGGGTCAACGGCGGCGCTCAAGTCTTTCAGGAAGACTACGACCTTGAAGTCAGGTGGCAACTGATCGTAAAACAATGCCAATATGTATACTGGAATGAGGCAAAACATCAGTAAAGGAGCTCTTCACAATCTAAAAGAAACTCGCTGGTGGAACAATAACATCAAAAACAGCGTAGACGAAAAGAAACGTCACAGGCGCTGACGACTGTGACACAGTTCATACTAGTATAGTCGTCAACGTTATCTCTTATAAATAAGGAATATATAACTACCGTGATTTTGTATATAGAATAAGAGAAAATTGTAATTCTTGGAGTGTTCAATAAACTATTATTATTATTATTTAAGATCTGGCAAGAAATTAAGTCTGACGAAGATAAGGAAAAATAAAAAAGACTAAAAAAATCTCTGAATGAACTATCGCAATAGAGAAGGAAAGAGCTGTACAAAATCTATATAAACCTGACTCTTCGCGGAAAAGCACACTAGTACCATTTTACAAAAGCAAAGGAGACGTATGTGAATGTGGAAACTTCAGAGGTATAAAACTCACCTTACATACTCTCAAAATATGGGAGAGGGTTTTAACTGAGCGCCATCTAAAGCATATCACTTTGACAGAAAATCAGTTTGGTTTTGTGGCTGGTAAAGGAACTATTGATGCAATTCATGCGGTAATTACTATCATCGAAAAAGCCCAATTTAATAAGCAAAACATATGGTTAGTCTTTGTAGACCTAGAAAAAGCCTTCGATCGTGTACCAAGATCCATAATATGGCAGGCACTTAGAGCAAAAAATGTACCAGCAATTTTTATTTATTTATTTTAATTTTATTTTGACATCAAACAGTCATATACAAACAATATGTTATAAATACAGTTGGTTTCTTATAATAGACCTGTAGTGCCGACAATGTTACATACTCGTAAGTAATTGTTAAAATAATGCAAAACTTCTTATAAGGAAAGACGACGGTCAGACATAAATATGTTGAGGTACATGGCGTCCAGGGGTTCTCCAGTGTCGTATACGTCTTGTATCCGGTCTCATACCAAAACGAGACTCATCAGAAAAGCACACGAAACGCCATTGTTCTTCTGCCCAATTTCTGTGTTCAAGAGCCCATTGATATCGAATCCTACGATTGTGCATTGCTATAGGTGGTACCCGTAGCGGTCTTCGGGAATGAAGGTTCACTTCATGCAAGCGGTTTCTGACTGTTTGGTCGCTAATTAAGTTCCCTGAAGAGTGATGAAGCCTCACGGCTAACATCATGGCGGTTATTGTTGGAGCTCTTCGAGTTAAGATTTGAATGTATCGGTCTTGTCTCCGTGTGGTGCAGCGATACCGTCCTCCATGGCGCTCAGCCACGGTACCAGTGCTTCGGTAACGTGTCCAAAGTCGACTGATAACACTCTGACTTGTATTCAGAGCTAAAGCCACAGTACGTTGCCGGGAACCAGCTTCTATCATTCCCACGGCTCTGAGCATTTCTTCCCTGCTTAAATGACGTCGCCGCTCCATAATAACGTTGGTTTTAATCAGTAGTAGGGAAACAGTAGCACTAATAATGTCTTCAATGCGTTGTATGTTTTTATAGGGAAAATATTGACAGCTGATTTTCATCTTTTACTCGAATTTGATTCACAGTTCCTGATTCAAATTATGAAATGCACCAAAAAGGATCCATATAAATTTATAAAATCATAAATGTATTACAAAGCCACATCTCAATCTCAAGAAATCCGCATAAAAATGCTTGATCCCTAGACACTTTTGATGTGTGTATTTACTTTTCAGCTTTAATTTTAGATTATTTAGGAAAATGTTAAAAAGGCCTAAATCTGTAAATTCCCTATTATAGTTGTTAGTGGAATGGTATAAGAATGAGTTGCGAGTGTATGTTTTAATTAGTCGAGGAGGAACGAAAAGTGGTTTTGTACGTGAGGGGCGTACAGGTAGACGAGCATGTGCTTTTAGAGATATTTTACCAAGTAATGATGGTGAATCGGTTAACGAGGTCAAAATTTTGAACAATTGAATAATGTCGAATGTATCACGTCTGTTGCGAAGGCTTATCAGTTTATGCCTACGCAATGCATCTTCGTATGCAGTCTCATAAATATTATTCCGATAATTTAGTGATTTTAAAAACTTCTTTTGTATCTTTTCTATTCTATCGATTTGAACTTTAAAACATGGACTCCACACAGTGCTGCAAAAGTCTAAAAGAGAGCGGACAAAAGAAAAATAAAGAATTTTTAAAATCGTAATATTTTTGAAAGGCTTACTGATTCTCAAAATAAAACCCAGGCTGCGGAAATCGGAGCCGACGATGTGATCGATGTGATTGGTAAATGTTAATTTGGAGTCCATAACGAGATCTAGGTCCCGAATGGTGAAAACTCTTTTAAGAATTGAGTCACTTATGGTATAGTCGAAATTGAGGGAGTGAGTTTTCCGCGTATATGACATTATGAAACATTAATCTATTTTGAGATAAAGTTGGTTTGTTGTACAGTAGTTATGCAAATTTAATAAGTCACTTTGTAGCTTAGCGTAATCTGTGATACATTCAACCACTCTGAATATTTTTGTGTCGTCAGCGTATGTCATTAATGTAAAGGTTAAAGAGCAAGGGTCCAATATGGGAACCTTGGGGAACTCCAGAGGGAACAGGGAGGAATTGAGATAAGTACCTTTGACACAGACCGCCTGACTTCGATTTTTTATATAAGATTGGATCTACCGCAGTTAGTTTCCGTGTACTCCGGCAATCGCTAATTTTTCAATAAGCATATCATGATTAATTTTATCGAACGCCTTCGAAAAGTCAGTGTACACGACATCCACTTGTTGATTTTTATCCATTGCTTACGCAAGAAATTCAGAAAAATTCAACATATTACTATCCATGCTACGATGCTTGAAGAAACCGTGCTGGTGCTGAGAAATGTGATTACGAAGGGCGAGTGAAACTTAAGATGTTACTATTTTTTCTAATATTTTTCCAAGAATACATAATTTTGCAATCGGTCTGTATTCTGTTACAAAATCTCTTTTATTGTTTTTGGGTATTTTTTATTTTTTTGGGACAAAACCCGCCACACTTTTCCCAACCACTGCAACTCCTGAAAGCCAGAATCAGCAGTGGAGACCGCCAGAAAAACGCCGAGCAATGAAGCTCGACGAGTCCTGGAGAAACGATTCAACTGTCTTGGGTCCCGCAACGAAATTAATCAGAAAAGAATAGCGGAGGAGTAAGAAAAAAGATACTTTTTCCACTTCCCTCCATAACAAGCAGAAGACAGAACAGAACTAGGCCAATCGGCACAAAGGGACATTATTGCAACTGGGAGAAGCCCAGATTGCCAAACACCACGGAATAAAATTTGATTATGTTAATGGGTCCTAAGTAGGTATTAGCTTTTACAATTAATTCCAATAATAGGTATGGCAAAAGCGCCTGAACGCACGGAAATTGGTTCTAGTTTCTACAAGGTCCGTGTAATAAACGACTCCGGATGTAACTTGTACACTATCCAACATAATATTGCGTTCATTCTGCCAAAGAACACACTCCCACAAGATGTGATGTGCGGACTGTTCAAATTCACAGTTCGATGTAGAACACTGACACAAAGGCGAAGGAACAAGTTTAAAAGAATACAGTTTACTTTTAAAGTTGCCATGACCTGTGAGAAATTGGGCAACGCAGTGGTCAACCTCCAGCCATGTCTTAGCCAGCCGATCGCCAATGGATGGAAAGAATAGATGGAGGTGCCGGCCCTTGATGGAATTATCAAACCTACTTTGCCATTCGGATAAGAGGTCCTCCCAGACTTCATTCTGAGGTTTAAATAATCTAGAAATTTTATTAAAGTCGCGTTGTGTAACAAAATTCGTGTCCATGGCCTCCCCCCTCGCGGAATAGTACATTGAAGCACGTCGTTGTACCTCAAGATCGACTGGTAGTACACCTGCCAGTACCGGTAAGGCTTCAGTACTGACCGTTCTATACGCCTTGCATAAAAATATCAATGCAAAACGTAGGCTTTGAAGCAGTTTACGTCGTGCCGACCCTATACTGGCCCTATCGGCCCAAACAGGTGCACCGTAGCACATACATCCTAAGTAGGTAGCTCCATATATAGTCTTTAAAGTTAGGAATGATAGACCCCAAGTTGCTTTGGATATTCTAGTTAGGGCATAAAAGTTCCTTTTAGCTTTTTGTTTTTGAGTATGCGGGTTTTAATAGATTGTTTTCATTTTCTAGGAAATACTTCAGTTTCAATAGATGTACGAAAAACGGTTATTGATCCTGCAAGAACCTCAGCACATCATGAAAATTTGATGAAGGTCCCGCACCTTTTTTGATATTGACGTTTTTTAATTCCTTTAATACTTGTTTAAAAGTAAGGTTGATTGTGCCTATATCTAGAGTTGAAGATGAGTTAAAGCTATGAGGGTAGGACTGAGAGGTGGTTGAAACAAAAACTGAATTAAAATAATGATTAAAGGCATCGCAAATCTCCTCACCAGTAGAGAGAATCTGACCTTTGTACATCATCTTTTCAGGTATGATATTAGATGCATTTTTTGATTTGACATAAAATTACGATAGCAATCTTTAGACATTTTTTAAATCTACTCCGCAATAACTAGAACGTATGGTAATCCGGAAGGTTGCCATAAGCTTTCCATTTATGGTGAAACTTGCTTTTCCCTAAAGTTTAAATTGCAGGTTGGCACAAATTCATCCTTAATATTTTCGAGAACACCATAGAAATAATAAAATCAGTCATCGAATCTACAAGGGTCATACTTGACAAAATATTGCATAGAATCAAGAGCAGTTAAACGTACTTAAGACTTATTTCAGACATGTATAAAGATATCAAGAAACATGTGAGAAGTGCAGCTGGGCTATCAGATAGCTTAGATATTAGAGTGGGTGTTAATCAAGGAAGCGCCATGAGCCCTTGATATACAACATCGTGATGGATTTCCTTACCGCAAAAATACAAAAACCCACTCCGTGGATCCTTTTATAAGCCGACGACTTAGCACTAATATCTGATAACTTCCAAGATGTACAAGACAATTAAGAGCAGTGGAGGGAGGCACTTGAGTCAAAGTTGTTGCGCATCAGTAGAACTAAGACAGAATACATATTCTTAAATTTCGATCCGGATAACTCACACGAACGTCAGGTTGGATAGTACAGCTCTGCTTAAAGTAAACACCTTTAAGTACTTGGGTTCCGTTATCTCGGCGGATGGATCCATTGAAGCGGTTATAGCTCATCAGGCAACAAGAATGAGTGGAATAAATGGCTAACTTTCACAGAAGTACTGTGCGATCACAAAATGCCAATTCGAACAAAAGACAAGGCCTATAAAGCAGCTGTTAAACCGGCTCTCCTCTACGGCAGCGAGGTATGGGCTGCGAAGAAAAGTCACGTACAGAGGCTACACATAGCCGAGATGCGAATGCTGCACTGGGCGGGCGGAATTACGCTTAGAGACAAGGTGCGCAATGAATTTGTGAGAGGTACCTTTAAGGTTGCACCAATTGCAGATAAAATCACGGAGGCTAGACTGAGATGGTACGGTCATGTACAGCGAAGGCCGGATGACCAAGTCGGAAAGAAGTGCCTTTCCATGGCTACAAACATGAGAGGGAGAGGAAGGCCTCCAATTACATGGATGACGAATATCCGCAAGGATATGAAGCAGTTGGGGCTTTCAGAAGACGACGTATACCAGCGGAATAAGTGGCGCCTCAGAACCAGGAAAGCCGACCCCGCGTAATGGGAAAAGACGAGGCGAAAGAAGAAGATGAAGTATACGTAAAAAGTCATACGTATTCTACAGAAATTGAAAATCCGTCAATAGGAATCCATTCCTTAGTGTAGAGTAATTAGGATGGAGGGCCTCGTGGCTATATCTGTCTGTGGTTGGGTAATCATTTTTACATACCGAAACCCGTCAAAGTCAAAGTCAAAGTATTTTATTTGTTAAACATAGGTAATATGGTACATGGTATAAAATTTGTTTTGTATCACTATGTTTTGCCTTGCAAGGCGTACAAATTAATTAAAAAACAGTATTGGATACTAAAGTTAACATTTTCTTATTTTACACTGTTATCATCTAAAAACTCATTGATGGAATAATACGCTTTGTCAACCAACAATTTCTTAAGTTGTGACTTAAAACTATTCATGTTAGTCATACTTCTTAAAGTTTTTGGTAGTTTATTAAAAATTTTTGGTCTCATGCCGAGACAACTCTTTGAAAAAAGTGCAGTACTGTGTTTTTTTGACTACAATGTGTTTTGGTGACGTCTAGTATTAAGTTTTTCAAAGGAGAATGCCCATCGTTCCTATATCTCGGGGCCTACATATTACAGTCATGAAATTGGTGTTATTTTTTCAAATAACACATCTGGTATAATGTCACTTAATTTCAATGAAATTGACAGTTGGTATTCAGAGATTTTTTTATTTGAATTTATGGCTAAGTGAGGTTATAAAATGGATTAAGTGACAAGCAACAATACAATTAAATCAGAAATCATTCTTATTTGGCCTGTCGATTATACAATTATAGTTACTGTCATTTCGTTTTACGTGTGGTTGTTACCGTAACTTGATATTTTTGTAGTATATAGGTATCTACCTAGTTTATTTTTTCAATAATATAACAGGGGGACTATGCAACAATGTCAAAGGCTAATTGCCTGCAAATCGTTTTATTAAGTAATTAGTTTCATGATATTGTGTTTACAATAGCCTAAGAGTTTAATATGTCTATACTGTACAGTAAATGTGTACATATATATAGCACTTACATAGTTAGGTGCCTTTTTTATTTTTTTTTTATTTTCGAGTGGAAATGCATTTACGCACCATATCCGCCGCTAGTTAGGCGATGAACGTGTGTGGGACTCGCCCAGCCGAAGCTGGGAATACCCACTAAAACCACTCGGTTCCCCTCAAGCCCTGCGATGAGAGCACCACGATCTGCCCGATGGCACTCCCAGGGCATTCCGGCTAGGCCGGTTTGCGCGCCAAAGGAGGATTACCCGGGGTACCGAAGTAATCTTCAAACGTGGTGACCATGTACAATGCGCGTGGGGAGCTACCCGCACGCGCTGGCCACACTTCACGGGCTAAAGGAGACGGGGGTTCGTCCCCCGCCTTCTTCGCCCCCGCCTGTCTACGCCGGAGGGGAGCGACAAGAGCATCCTCTTCTCGCTCCCTCTCCACTGCCTCCTTCTGTAAGAGGACCGTCTCACAGAAGGAGGTGGCAGCCTCCCATGCACTCTCGCTTTCAACCATGGTTGCCAGGGAGAGGCGTCCACCTAAAACATAGTTAGGTGCCTACTGGGACTGAAAATAAAAATAAACAGTTTTTTTTTATAGTTCATTTATTTTGTTATTCATTCATCTTCATAAACAATTAATATATTGTTACGGGCTAGGGGTACTAAAACGCCGGTTAAGGGTTTCGAAATTTATTGGCAACGAAGGTACAGTCGATTTTAGGCAATGACAAGTAGAATGTTGCTGACGTTGCACGGAAGTCTTCACTTACGTCCACGAAGTCCGTATTGTAAACACCCAATAACACTACAGATGTTACTTCACGTAGTACTCACAGTTCTCGTTACAGTTGTCGCAGTAGGTATTCTCAAAGATTGCTTCTTAAGTATCGCTGTTTTCGTCTCGGTAGTCAAGTGCAGACTGACTCGGCGCCGGCGTCACGGCGCTATATATAGTCCAGCTGATCGAACATTCCAGAACCGTCTAGACGTAATAATAATAGCGCATAACTTCGAGTACATTCAGTAAGTACCTACGGTAATTCCCGGAAATAGGTTTCTAGAAATTTCGATGTCGTCACTTGGTTGACAAAATTGATAAAACCTGTACCATTCGATAGGCCACCTTAAGTCTAGGAATGCGTTTTTATATTACACCTAGACAATGTCTAGGTCTCGAGTTATAGAGCTTAAAAGTTATGCACTGCATTACACGCGATATTGAACCTTATGCCCTCGACATAAGGTGCATTCGTAACAATATTATCAAGAAAGTGTGCAGGAGGTGATATATGGTCTTGATACCTAGCCCAACTTAAGTACCAGATTATGGACATAATGTGTGCACAACACCCTACTGTATGTCTGCCAACAATGCAGTTACAATAATATTGCTTGCCTTCCAATTGGAGGGAAATTGTCCACTACCCAGGCAAGATGGGTTTATTTTCTTTAGTTTCTTTAAAGATAAACAGACAACTGACATATGTATAAATACAACTGTAGTTATTTGAATAATACTTACAGTCCAGGGTAAAATCCATTCTGATATAACATTTAGTATTCTTTGTTCTCATTCAGGATTGGATCAGAGACGGTGGGATCGTACAATCCTTAATGAACGTCCACAATGGATACACACTTGAATATGGCTTCGAGGAGGAGTTTCTTCTGTTGCCTCAACTGACAGTAACATATCAACTGCCAAATCCCAGCAAGCTTGACAGAGAGGATGACAGGGATCCACCTTAAATATAAATAATAGTTAAGAATTTATTTTCAAACCAAAGTAACAGACAAATACATCGACCGGTCCCAAGGACAAAGTGTTACGGTAAAATAAGACAAATGTATTCTATTACGGATTCACACACACGTATTACATACTGTATACAAAAAACTAGGTATATGGCACTATTTTTTTTTTAATATCCTTTTACTTATTGAAATAACCAATCAAACGTATCTTATTACACAAACCCCATACCGTATATCGATAATTATACGATTTTGTTCTTAGGACCCGTCGAAATATTCGCATGAGGAACGAGTACATAATTCTATTTTGGCACTACTTACTGTTTGCGGAGAAACCCATGCGCGTACAATTGATAAGATGGATTCTTCATTCAACGGCCGTCTGCCCGTTACATTGCAACGAGATGTATTAATACCGCAATTAATGCAGTTATCCATACTGATTGTAAATATCGAAGTCCTTGGAAACAAGCCGTAGTCAGTCAGAGTAGCAGATAAAGAGTCCGTGTTTGAGCCGAGTTCGTCCGTGAAAGCAATATTCGTCAGATTCTTGAAACAAGCCCAGTAGTTGGTAAGATCACAGAAAATACGAATTTCGTAGCAAAACACATTCACTGGCGCAAGCAGTCAAGCACAACAAAGCGAATGCAGTGACGTTTGAGTTTGTTTGACAAACGAAAAAAAAAAGATAACGGATTTTTTTTAAATCTGACACAATGTCTTTTTAGCTACATATCCATACTTGGCCAGTGAGAGCTGTAAACAAAACAATAAAACGCATTTTTCTCAGTTTTCTAATTGTAAAATGTTTTTCTTTTTCGTATATTTGTTTTATGATAAAATGACGATAATTTTCCAATATAATAGTTGACTGTACAGCGTAGGCCCAGGAATGGGCATTCTCCTTTAGACACATTCTCCTTAACAAATATTGAAATTTCGTAAATATAGAGGGATGGCAGCGAAAGTACTTTTAAACTAACAAAATATGGTTTGCAGCTGTCGGTGGTTTTTAACAAGCATATGGCTCGGAGACATTGTTTTTGGGCTTTGAATGCCATTTCTCTGTTGGTAGAGTTGCCCCAAAACATTATGCCGTAACGAAGAGCTGTGGAGACATATGCATGATATGCAATGGGAACAGTATTACGATTTGCAACCTTGTTTAAATTGTGTAGAGCATAACAGAATTGATGACTCTTTTTTATCATAATATCCACGTGCGTTTTCCATGTCATGTGTTCATCTAGCCAAATTCCTAGAAATTTGGTTTGTGCCGTTTTTGAAATTTTTCTTTGGTCATAATTAATGTCAAGAATTGTAGGATTAGTTCTTTGTTTAAATGTCATTATTTGAGTTTTGTCAAAATTAATCTGTAAGTTATTATTTTTTAGCCATTGAATTATTAGACTTAAGCTACTGTTTAAGTCATTTTCATACGAGTCACTATTTTTACCAGAAAACACTACAGTACAGTCATCAGCAAACAGGGTCATAGAATGTGGTATGGTTTTCGGAAGATCATTTATATAGCATAAGAATAATAAAGGGCCAAGTACACTACCCTGAGGCACGCCATAGTAAATTGGCCTCTCGCTCGAGTGGTAATTATCTTCAAGTTTACTTCGGAAATCAATTGCTGTAATACTAGTTACCTGTTTTCTGCCGGTGAGGTAAGACTTTATTAAATTTAATACTTTGCCTCTAATGCCATATTTACATAGCTTTCTTAGAAGGATTTTATGGTCCACAAAATCGAAAGCCTTAGTCATGTCCATAAATAAGGCTGTTACAGATATTTTTTGGTCCATATTTGAAACTATTTCATCAATCAATTCATAAATGGCCATATTTATGTTTTTGCACTTTCTAAAACCAGTATGGTTTTAGTTAAGATATCATTTTTTTCAAGAAAGAAGTAAATACTGTTATAAATTACGTTTTCAATAATTTTGGAAAATACTGAAAGAAGAGCAATGGGTCTATAGTTTTGTATATTTTGAGGATCATCCTTTTTATGTAGAGGTTTTATTACGGACAGCTTTAAGTCCTCGGGAAAAACGCCATGATCTATACATAGGTTAACAATAAAGCTAAAGACCGGTGAAATTTCTGCAGCTACGCTTTTTAGTATCTTAGTCTCAATGTTATCAAAGCCAGAACTATTCGTATTTTTCAGAGTCATAATTATTTTGAAAATGTCAAATGTCACCCACACGGGGTGATAAGAATATTGAATTTAGGTTTGAATTTGTTAATATTATATTATGGTCAGAATTGTTTGCTGGTTGTACTTGGTCAATAAAATGATTATTAAATAGTTCTACTATGTCAGACGGATTTGTAACGTATTTATTGTCAATAAAGAGTTTATAAGGAGTGTTCCTCGGAAAGTTATATTTTGATGAATTTATAACCCTCCAGGTTGCTTTAATTTTATTTTCAGCGTTATTGATAAAATAGCTATTTTGCGATTTTTGGGTTAATTTGATAATTCTTTTTAGACGTTTGGAATAAGAATTATATCTTTTTTTATTGACTACGTTTGAATGCCACCTTAAGGTCCATAACATCTCACGTTTACGTTTTGAGCACAGCTTAATGCCTTTTGTGATCCATTTCTGTGGTTTAGTAGTGACGTTTTTAATTCTCTTTAATGGGAAGCACAGATCGTAAAATAATCTGAATAAGCTGTGAAATTCTATGAATGCATTGTTTGGATCTTTGCTGCTATACACACTATTAAAACTAAGACTTTGGAGAGCCTGTTTAAATTTTTTGAGATTTGCCTGGCAAAAATCACGTCTAAAAGAGAACCAATGTGTAAGCATGCAGGTCTTTTTGACGGAACATTTTATAATCTGAGCTGTATGATCAGACACGGCAAGCTCCACTACCTCACATGCACTTCCCCTTACGTTATGTACAATATTGTCAATGCATGTACCGCTATCTAGCCGGGTTGGTTCACGCACACCCAATTACATATTGAATCTATGTAAGAGGTTTTGAAATTGCATTGACATTTTCGTGTTTTTTAAAATATCCATGTTAAAGTCTCCGCAAATCAGCACCTTTTTTTTTTAATTTTGCCTTATTTTCCTTAAGAGTCCATCAAAGTTATAGAAAAACGAAGTCAACGAGTCGATATTATTCTTGGGAGATCTATAAATACAGACTATAATCATTTGATGTTCGATTAGTTCAATTGCACAGGATTCTAAGACACAAGAACTGCAATATTCTTTATATTAATAATTATATACGGATGTTTATTATTTACTAATATGCATGAGCCCTCTCTCCGAGACTTTCTTGCATAGAGGGTAGCAAGTGTATAATTTGGAATACAAAGATTGAAATGGTCCTCTTCTGTCATATTGTGTTCTGTAACACAAAGTACATCCACATGTTTACCAAGGCTAGCAAGATCATTTAAATGCAAGCTTAATAAGTCCGATTTACTTATTAAATCGTTAGTATTCTGATGAATAACATGAACGTGATCATACAAGAAAAAAATGTTGATTGTTCACAATTTCAGGATTATCTATTTCATTAGAAACATTGTTTGTATTTATATAAGAATTAGATAGAAAATTATTAGAAATCATGTCAATACTATATTTTGAATTGCAGAAAATATTGTTCATACCAGTATTATTAATCATACCATTAAACACACCATTAAACACAGAGAACATTGTATAATCATAGGGTAGATCGAAATTAGAGTCATACAGAAATGCATAGTCGTGAATTTGAATGTCATTGTATAACAAGTTATTGAACAATTCCACTCTTAAGTTGTACATATTGGAGTAATAGCTGAATTTATACGTAGGTAAACATATAATAATATTTGTGTCTACAAGTGTTTCA
Organism: Sesamia inferens; assembly: GCA_037179545.1. Classification (NCBI taxonomy): domain Eukaryota; kingdom Metazoa; phylum Arthropoda; class Insecta; order Lepidoptera; family Noctuidae; genus Sesamia; species Sesamia inferens. The sequence goes on along the minus strand of CM073929.1, from coordinate 5,616,105 downwards.
CGTAAGTGATGTACTAAATCGTGATAGTTGTTTGTGGTGGTAAAATCCTCTTCTCCGATGAGGATTATGCAGTAATCGTCAGTCGTAAAGGTAGTTAATTTTTTTGTCAATACCATTGACGAGATTCTTTATTCCACAATATGACTTAATGTAGTGGCATATATTATAATTAGGGAATGTTTTTTCTGTAATTGATAGGATCTTGTTTGTCTTATTAGAACTTAGTATACACAATTTATGTTTTATTTGTTGTTTTTTGTTAACTACCTCCATGTCTGGTATGAGGGTGGGCAAAGAACTATTTTGTGTTTTATTAATTTGTTGCATATCGACGGTATTTACATTTTTTGTAGTTAAAGTTATCGTAGAACTTTCCAGTTTCTTTTGTGGATTTGATTTTCGAATAGGAGTTGCTTGGTTTTTAATAGGTGTCCCAACGTCATTAATTAGCCTCCTAGTTACCTTTTGTACAAGTTTGTGTTTGTTGTTTAATGATTCAATCGTTCTCTTTAACTCAGCGTTTTCAGATGATATATTGTTTATTTCTTCATGGGCCGCCAGTAATTCTGAGTTGAATCGGTCTATTTGTTGTTTTAACTGTGTGATTTCGTCGTTTTTGTCATCCGATATAATAGGTAAACTATGTGTGGTGCCATCTATGGACGAGTCACTGGAATTATTACTTGGTTCCACTATACTTTCGTTGAGTGATTGAGTACGGGTCCGCGCCCGCCAAAGAGTTATATTCTCAAAGAAATTCATATCTTTGATTCCTCAGTGTTGTGTCAGCAATTTAATGTAACATAAAACCAATGTCCACTTTATGAGAATAGAACCGGTGAACGTCGAGCAGCACTATGATAGCTGATCGAACTATAACCACATAAGAATTGCACAAGTCAATAGGTCACTATTACATATTTTTGCATTATTGCAACAATATACACTTTTTACCACAAAAGTAATTAAAAAAGTGAAGAGGAAATTAACATGCGACTTTTAGAACAACCCGCTTTTTTTTTTTGCTCCGTGGCTCTGGCGTTCAGGCAACTGAAGGAACACAGGTGGTTTTTAGTCAGTAAAAGTCTGACACGGCCTTCCGCTCCGCCCAGAGCGGGACAAGTCATTTGATGACTTCCCATGCAAAATAAAAAAAAATCGCTGGTTCCGGTTGTCATTCGTAGACCTTTGACAGGCGTTACAGGTCGTCAGAAGCCCGAAAGTCAGACCACGAGTCTTACCAAGACTATTACCCAGTAACTGGCTTGTGACGATCAGATAGGCAGTCGTTCCATGTACGAACAACAGCAGGTCAAGCTACCCCAAACTGTCAGGTATTCCCAATCAACCTTGAGCCTTAATGCTTTAATAAAAATAATAATAAAATAAATAATGGCAACACCAACACCAACATCAACATCAAGGATTATTTTGTCTCTTCACATTTCTAAATAATTATTACAATAGACGCTGTTTTTTATATTTATTTTAATACGTGAAATACCTACAAATCGGAACCTATAAATATAAAAGGAAAATATTTTTTGGAATATGTTTTTAATAAAAATAGCCAAGACAACCTGTGACATCTGTCATGCCAAACCAAGAAAAAATATAAATATGAGAAAATAATATCGAAAATGTTGACAAGATCTGCCGCTGGACGTGCACGCTCACCACCCCCGGACTCGTCGCCCAGCTCCGCCTCGCCGCCGCCGGTCTCCAGCCTCACTGTGAACGCTGTGACGACACCGGCCGCGGTAGTTGCGTCGAGCTCGAGCGACGAGTATTTCTCTCCGCCGACGTCGCCAACACCTGTACGTCGGCAGGGGAGAGGCCGGCCACCGAAGAGTTTGGGACTTAGGGGCCGTCCGGCCCCGAGCCGGGTCCCCGCTGCCGGTGGTTGTGTGCAGCGCATGAGATGGACTCAGACAATGAATGAGGACGTCATGCGCGCATATTACGGGGCTAAATAGGGGGGAATTAACCTCACTGCGTACCGTAAAAGGATGCTGTCTTTGTTTCAGGCACTGCAACCAACTGTCAACGTTTCGGCCCAACGACTGTCGGATCAGGTGCGGGTCATCCAGCGCAATCACAGGTTGGACGATATCGCACTTGATAGGCTGCGCTCAGAGGTACTGAGCAACCAAATCGCCCCGACTCTGACCCAGACCGCGGCACAAGCGTCAATTATTGATGCTGTTCCGCCGCGGTCCAATCGTGTCGAAGAAGAGGATGATAGGGTTGAAACAGTAAGTAGCCAGTATAACGACCGACTGAGGAGTGCACTGGAGAATGCGTTCTGCGACTATAGATCCACTCCGACCAACCTTAGACCCTGGTTACCACGGCTACCTATGCACAAAAAAAAATAGGGCGCTGGTGTGTGCTTTGGACTCGCAGCTCAAGAACTTCTTCGAGAGCAGCGAGGATCTCATTGATACACACTCGATCTTGTATTGCGCGGCTGTAGCGGCATGTCGATTAGCGAAATGAAATGAAATGAAATGAAATGAAATGAAATCGTTTATTAAGCAAGTAGGATCACCGATCACTTTTACACGTCATGTTTTTTTTTTCTTTTTTTTTTTTTAAACTAGATGAAGCCGGCATTTCCTAACTGACTACCTCTGAGAAGAAATAGCCGAAACAAACTCAGGGATCATCGTCTTTTTTAAAGTCCAGACATTAAAAATGAAAATTTTTACAATAATTTACGTTATAATTACGCATATTGCTTAATAACAATGCTTAACAGAGCGAGCAGCTCAGTCCCAAGCCTCTCTATCCTCTAAATAATCTGAGATTTTATAATACCCCTTTTTGCAAAGTTTGGCCTTTATATAGGTTTTATATCGTTTAATGGGTAAGTTTCGAATGTCCATGGGAAGCTTGTTGTAAAAGTGTATACATTGACCCATGAACGAGTTGCCTACTCTGTGGAGACGAGTGTGATGTACAGCAAGATTGTGTTTGTTCCTGGTATTTATATTATGAACATCGCTTATTTTCTTAAAATCAGATATATTTTTATGTACATACATAAGATTTTCAAATATATATTGCGAAGCTACAGTCAGAATGTTCACCTCTCTGAATTTTTCTCTAAGAGAATCTCTAGGACCAAGGTTGTAAATGGCTCGAACAGCCCTTTTCTGTAAAACAAAGATGGTATTGATGTCCGCACAAGTTCCCCAGAGAAGAATCCCATAAGTCATAAGACTATGAAAATAACTAAAATAAACAATTCTGGCTGTATTCACATCAGTTATCTGTCTAATTTTCTTAACAGCATAAGCGGCAGAACTGAGTCTACCCGACAGCTTCTCAATGTGAGGACCCCATTGTAACTTGGAGTCAATAGTCAATCCAAGAAAAACTGTCGACTCGACAGGGATCAACTCTACTCCATTCAGTTGAACATTGGTACTTAACTGCCTGACATTTGGCGTAGAAAATTTAATGAATTTAGTTTTTTTTTCATTCAAAAGAAGGTTATTTACATTAAACCAATGGACAACTTTCGAAAGTGCATTGTTAACTTCGTCAAAATTTGCTAGCTGACGCTTGACTTTCAAAATAAGAGAAGTGTCATCCGCGAACAATACTATGTTGTGATTATCCCTCACGTGATGAGGTAAGTCATTAATATAAATTAAAAACAAGAAAGGACCTAGAATTGAGCCCTGCGGAACGCCCATGGTGACCTCAGATCCTGCAGATTTGTTGCCATTAACATCAACCCTCTGAATTCGATTATTCAGATAAGAAGTCAGAAGGTCGAGAGCTCTGTCCCTTAAACCATAATGGTACAGTTTCCTAATAAGAGTATCATGATGTACGCAATCAAAGGCCTTGGACAAATCACAAAAAATACCAAGAGCATCTTGCGATTCCTCCCAGGCCCCAAATATGTTCTTTAGCAACGCCACGCCCGCATCGGTAGTTGAACGACCCTTTGTAAAACCAAATTGTTTCACGTGCAATAAATTATATAAGTTGAAATGTCTCAACAACTGTTTCAAAATTAATTTTTCAAAAATTTTGCTCAAAGTTGGTAATATAGAAATTGGCCGAAAATTCGTGGGATCAGTTGTACTACCAGATTTGAACAATGGAATTACTTTGCTAAGTTTCATCAAATCAGGAAATATACCAGATGTGACACAAGAATTAAAAACAATTGCTAAGAAAGGTGCGATAACATCTATTATTGAAGCTACAGTATATACTGACAAACCCCAATGATCGGCAGTTTTTTTTACATCAAGATCCTTAAAAGATTCTATAATGTCTTTAGCAGTCGCAAACGTAAATTCAAAGTGTTTGTCACATTCTGGAGCATATTCTTTTAGTATGGCGTAGGCAGAAGTGGAGGAAGAAGACAAAGTTTTTGTTGTTATTATTGGAATACTAGTAAAAAAATTCTCAAACTCAGTTGCTACCTCCAAGTCCGCCTTTATATCTTCATCGTTAATTTTAAGATGGAAATCGCGATTTTGTACTTTGGTTCTTCCAGTTTCAGAATTTATAATTTGCCAAGTTGTTTTGATTTTATTTCTAGAAGATTTTATTTTATTTTTAATGTGTATGGCTTTTGCTGAGGAACAGGCTCTCTTAAAAGTTTTTGAATATTTTTTAACGAATTCTTGAAAAGCTACATCATGGTTATATGTTTTTTCCTGATACAATTCATACATTTTTTCCCTGCTTTTATAAATACCTGGGGTTGCCCAGTCACTAAATATAATGCGGTCGCTAACAGGCAATGTTTTTTTTGTGAAAACTTTCATAAATTCACAATTAATCAAGTTAAATAGTATACTATATGCATGATCCGAGTTGGTGTGATGAGGCAAGCCCGGTAGCTTTTCAATTAAATTATTTTTAAATTGTCCTAAACGATTTTCATTTACAGGAACAAAACTCACAAGTTTTCGTTGAGCTCTGACTTCACTCTTCTGAGGAAAAGTAACTAACTGGCCACAGTGATCAGAGTCTAACTCATTTATAATTAAATGGTCAGAAGGTCTTAGGTTAGTAAAGATGTTGTCTAAACAGGTGGCACTTGTGGCAGTTATTCTAGTCGGCTCAAAGAATCTTGCGTACAAATTATAGGACTTGAATAATGAGATAAATTCATTCACTGTAGCTGATTTCTCTAGAATATTAATGTTGAAGTCTCCACAGACAACAACTGTTTTGTTACTGTGACAAGTCTTTAATAAAACTTCCTCCATATATTTTCCAAAAATATCATAGGAAGCACATGGGGGCCTGTAGACACTTATTACAATGAACCGCTCGAGCTCGATGCAAGCAATTTCAATAACTCGCTCAACAGAGAGGCTTACAATATCAGCCCGTTCTTTAAATTTGATATTGTTGCGAACAATTATTAGGGAGCCACCCCTTATCATATTCACTCTGCTGAATGAGCTACCAATCTGATGGTTATTAAAGCTGAACATGAACTGATGGGCTTTTAACCAATGTTCAGTAAGACAAACAATATCAATATAACTACAGTTCATGAACAACTCCAATTCTAATTGTTTATTTATCACACCCTGTATATTTTGATGAACAATTTTAAGGTTATTATTATTGATTATATTTTGAAAATTAAAATTTATTGGGTGTGATATTAATGTTTCTAGGTTCACATCTCTGCTAGAGTTCAACTCTATTGTCTCAATGTCCCTTGATAATGGGTACATGTCTAATTCATTATTCAAAATAGTGCTAGAGGTAGACTCTATTGTCTCAAATTGTAATTTAAATAACTTGGAACAAATTCCAAGCTCTGCTCATTACCACTAAGTGTATTACTTAACTGCTCAATAGAAGCAGCATAGTTAGCCAAACACTTGGCTGACTTATATATATAGTATGATAGCGATTCTGCTACCTGTCTTTTTAAAAAATTACAAAGATAATAGTTATCTTTGGTCGTAAAATAATTTTGACTAATGAGTGCATTAGAGTCAACAAATTCAAATTTTTCATTATACAATGTCATAGTTTGTAATGTCATATTACATCTATATCTAATTCTGTTTTCGGTCTGTGACAGGCCATTGCCATAAGGAAAGGCAAACAAAACTATTTTGTTTACATTTAATGAGGCCAGATTTTCAAAATATTTCTTTATCTTTACACTGTTTGCATTTCCCCTTCTCCCAATCAAAATAACAATATTTGTGGATGGACTGTAATTACCACTTATAACTTTATCTATAATTTGACTATAAGATTCTTCAGGCATACAATAATTGACTACTTGGTCATTTAAATGGTGTTGTAGTGTATGACCCATATTTTTACCCATTTCATCGCAGTACATCAATATTTTGTTTTTATTGTTTAACATTTTATTTGTTATTATTAATTCTTCTGTGTTTGGTGTGGCGAGGGAAGTACTGCTGAGACTGTCAAACAACTCCACAGTATGAGTCACTGATGGAGGAGACTCATTTGAGACAGCTGACCGTGAACAGCCTGATGGATCATGATTACAATCAGGTGTAAGATTGTTTGTTAAGGAGTTAAACATTCTCTCATTCTCACTACACTGTTCCACCAGACTGTTCATTGCCAGAATATACTCTCCTATTTCCTTTTGAGAAATCTCATATTTAGATATAACACTATTCAAGGAATCCTGTAAGCGGAGAGTCTCTGACTGTAATTGTTGAATTTCAGCCTCATAATTATTTTTAATGCTTTCTAACTTTATACTATGCCCACTAATTGTTTCTTTTAATTTTTGAGAACTTTTTAATGCATTGAAGCTTTTTGAAAAAGTATTTTTGTTATTTTTAATTAATTTCTGGGTTTTTCTAATCATTTTATTTATTTTAATGTATTTTTTTAACTTATTTTTACTACTTCAAAGTCAACTTTAAAGTCAAGTTCCCAAATTGTGATGAAGCTTTTCGACCAAAACCAGCCGTACCAGCTTGGCAACGCAGAATCGAGCGTCGTATCGATGGGACCAGGGTACTCATCGGCAAACTATACTGCTTCAGGGAGGGCAATACTAGACCACGAGTGATGCGCTTTGTGAGACAGGCTTTCTCGGGGACTGGTATCAGCCCTCGAGAATACATACGCAGGACGCAGGAATACATACAGGACTATTGTTGCCAATAAGCCTGATATAGTGGTGATAGATCGATTAGCGCGCCTTGCAATGATTGTCGATGTTACCATTCCACATGACGGGAATCTCGTGAAAGCTGAGAAAGAAAAACAAATGAAATATCTCGACTTGGCGCATGAGATTGTTGACATGTGGAATGTGAACTCGGCGGTCATTGTACCGATTGTCGTATCGGCCAATGGTTTAATAGCCAAGAGCCTCGACCAACATCTATTGAGGCTCTCGTTAGGCAAAATTAAAAGGGCCAATTTAAAAGGCAGTACTCCTCGATACGGCCCGCATCGTGAGGAGGTTCCTATCTCTGGAGCCCTAACCCCCGGTAGCTTGGACCCCGCTCGCGCCTTCAGTGGGACACTATTTTTTATATGTTTAAATGTTTTTGTATATTTTTATATAAAGATTTAAACATGTAAAACAATATGTATGTATAAAAAAATAAAGGGATTAATAATAATATTTATTGGGACAAAAATAAATTTTTCACTTTTCGTGTATTAATACTGCATTACAAATAGGTCTGTATCTTAGGGGCAGTGTCCAGTTATATAAATCAATGAATTTTGACCTAGTGAATTTAAAACTATAAACTTTAAAAATATGAGAGTGAGATGGTGAAGAGTGAAATTGTATGGAGTAAAAGTGAGTATATGGTGATTATGTTTAGGAAGTGTTTGTGGATTAGTGAATTATGGTGGAGTGAGTGTATGTTTTTATGTGTGAATATTTAGTGCTTATGCCAAAAACAGGTAGATTTTAAAGAGTGGATATTATTGTTTTGTGTAGGTTAAAAGTGATTCCGTTCCATGATAGTCCTGTTTATGCAGCCAGACAAGGTAAGACATATGTAAGACATATTATATGTTTTCTGGTGTGTACGTGTGTTTGAGTATAGTTATGAGAGGGAGTGCATATATAACGTGTAAGAGTATGAGTGGTGAGTATGGGAGAGTGTGTGTGTACTTTTGAGGCTGCGTGTGAGCGAGAGATTATGAGTATGCAGGAAAAGGGCTTATTGGTAGATAAATAAGTGAACTTGTATGGAGATAAAGTTTAAGAGTAAGATATAGAGATAAAGTTGAAAATCTTATAAGGAAATCTGGCAGATTGAAGTAGCTTGATGTGCTGTCGTCTGTACAATACTGATATCCAGCTGAATCTTGTGACTCTGGAAGTCAACCGCAACATACATAGCTGGGAAAAGGGTCAAGCATTATTTTATTCCGATTTAAACAATGTTTCAGTAAGTAAATGGATCTCTGATTATGTAAATAAACCTTAAATTTTCCATATAAAAAGTCGGCACGAATAAATTAATTGCATAGTCCAATACAATTAAACGGAACAACGACGTGCTTCTGTATCGATTAGTTAAAAATAAATTCGTACCAAAAAATATTTAACTATGGCTCCTTCTGAAGAGAGTGGTGGGCAAAACGCTCAAAATGTTCTAAGGCCATTATCTGGTGGAGAAGTGGTCATCAGTGGTATTTCAGGAGTGTTTCCAAACTCGGATAGTGTTTTGGATTTCATGAACAATCTATATGACAAGGTCAGTAAAATAATTTGTTGAATACAACGTGAGGGTGGATGAGTCATTAAATTATTTACTATCACCAGCTTTTGTTAAAAATTTAATTGGTGTAATAAGACACTTAAATGAAGTGGAGAGAGTCTTATGTACTCTCGTACTCGTATAGTATAATATATAATTGTTTGAACCGGGTTATACTTCGGAATCTTGTGGTTCTGTAGATATTGAAAGCAAAACTCCAAATTCTACTTATTTTTTTTCTTTGGAAAACAAGATTCTAATGTTACAGAAATACATTAGATATGACCTCTGTACCCTTGCAAGCATCTATTAGCATATTTGTTGCGTGTGTAAAAATGCGCAATAGCGCAAATAACTCCTTTCCCAGCAATTATTTTTGTGCTATGTAATTTAGTATGATGTTACAGAATGCGTTTTAACGGTTATATAATATTTATTTATTTATAGTTAATTAAAACGGTACAACACCAATTACATTAATGAACATTAACAGGAGACAAAATATAACTTCAAAACTAACTTGGAACAATGGACTATCGCATACTTTCTTTCACACAACACGCATAATCTTATTCCCTTCTACGTTGAACATCAGAAGGGCATTCAGCACCTTTAGAGTACAACAAACCGACGTCAAACCTACAGGTATGCCTTTTTGCAACCTGTATGTACTTGATTATACGATTGCAACCTATTCCCTCTCACAGAAAAAGGCCCGCGATTTAGCAATGGAAAAGCTTTAGGCTGATTATGTGTTTACATATGTTTATAATTAATTTCACCAATAAGTGCAAATAAATTGTCAATTTGAACAGGTTGATATGGTAACTAGTGAAGAACCAAAATGGAAGCTCAATGATCCAGATGTGCCCAAGCATATGGGCACAATTAAGGGTACAGACAAATTTGATGCCCAATTCTTTGGGGTTAACTTCCACCTAGCATGTGCTTTAGAGCCTATGGGAAGAAAGCTGTTGGAGCATGCCTATGGAGCGATTTTCGATTCAGGTAATTTTTTATTTCTAAATCGCTTTCTCTTAAACCACACGTTGTTCTGCAAACCCTGAGTATAATTTCTTAGCTTTTCCTTAGCTGCCGCCACGTACCCTTTTCACTTTCTTAAGTCGTATATCTATCCTTGAAATAGGTAGGTTATTTAAGTCCATCATTTACTTCAAAATTAAGTCTACAATCAACCTAAATATTTAAGAAACAAACACGTATAAACATAGTGATTTTATTTTATGCCCCAAATGAGTGATTGTTAGGAAGCTTACAAATACGCTGTGAATATCGTTCTTCTTCTGTGCCTATAGAAGTCCACTGCTGGACAAAGGCCTCCCCCGAGATAGGGGGGTTTGCCATAATCCCCACGGTTGGCAGGCAGATTGGGGACCGCAGTAATTTGATATTCCACAGGAGAAGCGCTGCTGCCCGCTTACCTGGTGAGAGTTCCCTTACTCGCCGCTTACGACACCCACGGTGCATATGGGTTGGTACTATTCTAAGCCCGGTACCACACGGGCTTAGAAAAGTACGTAATATCCTGTTCTATTAATATTATAAATGCGAAAGTTTGTGAGGATGTTTATATGAATGGATGGACGTTTGTTAGTCTCTTACACAAACACTACTGAACAGATCTGGATGAAATTTGGCACACAGATAGTTTATAATCAGAAATAACACATACTTTTTATCCTGACAGTTTGTGTGTGTATGTTCTGATGTATGCGTTGAGTCTATTTGACTTGACGCACGCTGTTGCATCGCTCCGTAAGGTAATAATACTAAAGCAAAATAAATAACAAAGCCTATCTGTTATGTCATATTTTTGATTTTTGACGATTTTTATAGTCTGTCATCTTAAAGATTTCTTTTTTTTTTTGACAATTTAATTTGCACGCTTGCTTGCAGGCAGATTACAATTACTCTTGGGCTAGATCTTCCTTTGTCAAACAATGTATTTTCGGGCATATAAATATTTTGATTTCATTTGATTTTATTTGAAAAATGTTGCGAACAAAAGTTTGATATTGATAACAATATCAAGCTTTCAATACCAATATTTTTCATAACAAAAGCTTGCAAAACGGTTACAAAATCATTGTGTCCAATAATAAATTAATATTCTCAGAACTGGCTTTACAATGAAAAAAAAAACAATCCTTTGTGATTTAATTTCCAGGAACAAGTCCGCAGTCACTGAGAGGAAAAAAGGTAGGCGTGTTTGTTGGTTCATCTTATACTGACAATAGTGCGCTGTCTATGTTTTTATGTAAACGTAGTAACTTCGTTGTTAATGGGTAAGTGATATTAAAATCATTCAAATATTTGACTTTAAATAAAAACATCGGAAAATTGTTACTAAAGGCGCAGTTTAAACTCAAAACAGCATCTTAATTATGTACCCACAGATGACAGCACATCAAGCTACTAAAATCTGTCTTATTTCTTTATTGTATTTTCAACTTTATCCCCAAATCATTCAAGGCTCAAGATTGATTGGAAATATTTGTCAGTTTCGGGTAGCTTGACCTCCTGTCGTCCATACCTACGTAATGCACAGTTACTATCAATTAGAATCATTTAGTAGCGTAATATGGCGTGCTATGCTTGGGGTTTCACTGCGCGATCGAATCAGGAATGAGATCCGCAGAAGAACGAGAGTAACCGACATAGCCCGAAGAATTGCAACACTAAAGTGGCAGTGGGCTGGACACATTGCCCGTAGGACCGATGCCCGATGGGGCCGACGGGTTCTCGAGTGGCGACCACGCACCGGAAGACGTAGCGTGGGTAGGCCCCCGACAAGGTGGACCGACGACCTGGTGAAGGTCGCGGGAAACCGCTGGATGCGGGAGACGCAGGACCGGTCGTCGTGGAGAACCTTGGGGGAGGCCTATGTCAGCAGGACGTCTTTCGGCTGAAATGATGATGATGATGATGAGTAGCGTAATTATTAATCCAGTGCTCCATGTGTCCGAAAAATGTGTTTGCCCAATAATGTAAATAATGCAATGAATGTTGTTGAAGTGCAAAATGAAATCAATTGCTACTGATAGTGTGCTACACAATTACCCTACTGGCTGTTTCTTATGTACAATGTTGCTTTTTCCCGCGTCACCATTCCTATCTGTATTCACTATGTAACAAAAACCCTGTTGTTCCTTTCAGGGACATATAATTTTACCTACAAGCACATCATTAATGAAGTCATAATTAGAAAACAGTAATCATTCGTCTAGTCTAGGTCACAATCAAATACCTATTAAAACCGACAAATTCGATTTTTTTTTTTAGAATATCTGATTTTATGAGTTAAATAAATTGGCGGGAACGTTCTCCTTATGTCTAGTTTCTTCATGCAGAATTGTAGAGGTAATAAATCAGTTACAGATTATAAATATTAATAATTTAACATTTATTTTAATTATTTTTGTTGAACAATTTTTATAAATTACTTGCTTTATTACGTCCGTATGCCGATTCTTAAAACGTAGGTTGAAGGAACAACAGGGTTTTTGTTACATATTGTATTTTGACTAATGAAAGCACAACTAGTTACAAACGCAAAATACAGAGAGCCTTTATAGAAATATGGCTGTTATCCTTTCATTCGATCGAATGATTTCAACATTCAATGATAAACATATGATTCACCACTGTAACACATTTGTGAGTCACCATTTCGTTAAGAAATTGCAACTTTGCCAATATTTCATTTGGCCATTTTAATGTTGGTAGATGTACATAAGTACTAACACTAGTTTCGAAATCGTGTGTAAAAGGATTACTCCGATGGGTCCGATCAGACACTATGATAGAAATTTTATGATTAAATTTTAAATACATTCAAATAAATTTCAATTTATTTACATATTACAACAGTTTTATATTCTCTGTGATATTTTGTCTTTGATTGTATTATATTTTTTTTTTTACCTTTTTATGTTATCACATAAATACGTGCATAGTATTTAAAAGCTATGGTTTTGATTAAGAAACCCATATTTCTAATGTTAATAACACATATGAAACTAAATATGTATTTGTACTTAATTTCCAGAAGCAGCAAGGCAATGTTAGCCAACCGCATTTCTTACTGGATAGATGGGAAAGGTCCATCTTATGGTCTAGACTACGCCTGCTCCAGTTCTACCGCCTGTTTAGAGATAGCTTATAAATCCATCAAAACTGGAGAATGCGATGCAGCTATTGTTGGTGGTTGTAACTTTGGAGTCCATCCTAATTTGACATTGAATTTGAGAAGGTATTGTATCTGCTTCATCAAATGACTTCTACCGCTTTGGGCAGAGTGAAAGGACGTAGCAGATTCATCCAAGGATTGGCCTGTCCAACCAAGGGCCACAGTACCCGTTTTGAACGATTTGCGGCCCTTTTCAGCATTAGCTCATGCGATACTTCATCGGGCGCAGAGAGTGCATCTCTTTCAAGCGCTTCTCCTTTGCGAGCATTACTGATTCGCAGAAGTAGGTGACGGCTTCCCATACCTACACTCTCGAGTCGTACTATGATCTGGTCTAGAGCAGACGACCGAGATCATTAGGACACGGCGGTGTTTGGCCCAAGTCGACAAAACCCTGGCGTTTCCTTCCGACTTGTTCTAAACAGGAGCCTTCCGAAACAAGTGGCTTAAGTGTGTACCTGTTTTAAACGGAAGGTATGGGCGTCGTGGCAGCGCATTTCGAGACACAGCTTAAGACGCAGAATTCTATCTTATAAAACTCCAAATGCTAGTTAACTTACACGTTTTTTGTAGCGAGCTTGCAATTGACAGGAACCAAAAGAACGGTCGGTGGTAGGCCATCCGCTGCCGGCAGAAGTGACCACCTACCAGACAAAGCCTTGCCGCCAAGCGATTCGTCGTGTTCCGGCATGACGTCTGGTGAAGCCGTACGGAAGACGAGTCTGAGCAGTTGTGTTGTGATGTGTCTCGGGTACTATGCACCAAATGTTGTTGTGTCGGGAACTTGGTCGTGGAGGGTCACCAGATCAATCTCTCTCTGGCGTAGCATCGTTGGTTGTGTTGTTGGGATTAATATTGCATTACCTCGCTCAACTGCAGTCTTCCTTCATATTAACTCAGTTTTTGAGTGAATTGGCTCTAAATGAATGAGTGCGCTTTACCATCAACGATTGTATGACTGACTGCTTAAGATCAGGCGTGATTGCAGTCAAGCACTAGTTTATAATTATAAAAAAAAGAACGGCTTGGTTAACACGTTTGGCGATAAACATGTTTTGTGATTTATGATGAGAGTGGGTGTTAAGAGCCACAAAACGAAATCTTAAGTCCCACAAAACGCTAAATTGCATTTGTCCAATGCAAGTATCATTAAGCTGTGTTTGTTGTCAATAGTTTCAAATATGTAGAAACCCAATTTGCTCCAATTACAGAATAAATGATAATTGTAATTTATCGAGGACATCTTAGTATGTCTTAATTAAACATATTCGTTTATTTTTAAGAGCTGGCTTGCTGTGTTTGGATGGAAAAACAAAATGCTTTGACAAGAACGCCGAAGGATATGTTAGAGCGGATGCGGAGCGGATTTTTTATAATTATAAACTAGTGCTTACTAGTTTATAATTATAAAAAAAAGAACGGCTTGGTTAACACGTTTGGCGATAAACATGTTTTGTGATTTATGATGAGAGTGGGTGTTAAGAGCCACAAAACGAAATCTTAAGTCCCACAAAACGCTAAATTGCATTTGTCCAATGCAAGTGTCATTAAGCTGTGTGTGTTCTCAATTGTTTCAAATAATATGTAGAAACCCAATTTGCTCCAATTACAGAATAAATGATAATTGTAATTTATCGAGGACATCTTAGTATGTCTTAATTAAACATATTCGTTTATTTTTAAGAGCTGGTTTGCTGTGTTTGGATGGAAAAACAAAATGCTTTGACAAGAACGCCGATGGATATGTTAGAGCGGATGCTATCAATGTTATATTTTTGCAGAAAGCTGAGGACGCACATAGGTAAATTTACTTAAAATAAATATCAATAATAAAATATATTACTTAGGCAATTTTTTTTTTATTAATTATTTTATAAATAATTGTAAAACAAAAGAGCGAAAATTCAATAGCATTTAAACAAGCTGCCATAAATTTGTTTTATTCTGTGTTCGCTTGCATGTAGTGATGCGGATGCCCTACCAAGTTAGTGATTTCGTAGATTTTCTCAATAATTAGTAGTATTCATAAAGACATTAATTTTATTTGTAGCCTATTTTTTCCACTGTAGGGCATAGATCTCTTTTGTTTTTTTTTTTTTATTTATTTAGTGCTAGCTCGTCCCGCCATTTTGTCTTGATTTTAATGGTCTTTATGCGATATACCGATTCAATCAGATGAGAACCAGATTTAGAATTTATTGTTTTCAATCCATCAGTATCTTGGTTAATTTAAGTGATGACAATTCAACTTCGGAATAATTCATGATTTTGAATTTAACAAAGCATGTGTACAATGCAGAAGTTGTGGAAGTGAAATCTTCAAATATTTTATTTACAATGTTATAAGACAGATCGACCTTAGAAGCATTAAGTCGAATGTATATCTCCACCTTAGAATTATTAGGTCGTATATATAGGTTTTCGGACCTATATTATATAAAATGTATGTATCTGTCTTTTTCACGTTTGTCGTTTTAATATACGACACTAAATAAATTTTCACTTCAATAAAAAACTGGAAAAGCAATATTTTATTAACTCACGAAATAGACTTTATCAACAACTTAATGGAGCTTTTACTCTTTTAAAATGTATTACTTTGTTCATGAATATTAATGCTTGCATGATGATGCAACTCACTTCATAATGTATTAACGCTTTTTGTGTTTAAAATACATTCCGATGATGAATACACTTTTAAATTTCACTGTATGAATATACATGAAACTGGATTATATTGAATCTCATTTCAAATGTATAACTTACTATATTTTTTTTACGAATCTTTTGTTTTAATTTTGGCAGCCGTAAATTTGTGGTTTTTCATGATATCTATTTGAAATTTGGTACATAGATGCTTTACTTAAAATTACTGGACACGTGTTTCGGATTTCGCATAAACAAAAAATAACGTTGTAGAGCACATGAAAATTATTCTATTTTATTTTAGCTTTAGGAAGAATTAACGAAGTCATCTTTTCGGAAAACCACTTTTTGTTAAATATTTGTTACAGTGGATAACTAGTAAGCAGAATAAACGTTAACAAATTTATTTGACAGTAGGCTTCGGTAGTCTAGTCAATGACTTGGCTATTGAGGAACTTGAAAATTAAAACTGTCCAACTGCTAGCTCGCCTCATACGAAGGCTCAGAGTCGCACAAAGGGCGACGGAAAGAGCTATGCTCGGAGTTTCTCTACGCAATCGAATCAGAAATGAGCAGAAGAACCAAAATCACCGACATAGCTCTTCGAATCGCTAAAAATAAGTGGCAGTGGGCGGGGTACATTGCTCGAAAAATGGCCGATGGGGCAGTAAGATGCGAGCAGCACAAAATCGGTCATTGTGGAAAGCCTTGGAGGAGGCCTTTGTCCAGCAGTGGACATCCATAGGCTGAAGAAGAAGAACTGATAGCTACTGCTTCTAATTCTCAGCTAATTGGGTTTTTCTTTCACAATTTTCAAAAGTTTGGATTTGTGCCCCGCTGATGGCGTTAAGCTTAAATACATCTGTGCTAAATTTTACGCTACTGCTCAATCACTCGGGGAAATAGAAGGGTGATATTTTTATGCTCTATTTAATTTCTCATACAGAATATATGCTGAAGTTTACCACGCAAAAGGCAATTACAAAATGAGACCGGATGCTCTGTTTTTACCTTATCGTGAGACTGAAGATATTGAGAAATTTCTCAATGAATTTTATGAAGAAACTGACGTGAATCCCAAATTCATTGAATATGTTGAAGCACATGGTGCAGGTAAATATACTTTGTATATAATCTGCGTTTATATAAAGATATATATAAACTAAACTAATTTTAAATTAAGTGCATCTTTTTCTTTCTATTTCATTAAGAAAAGGACAAAAAAAACTGTTATTATTACTATTTCACAGATCGTTTAGATCTGTCAAATTTGTCCGTTCCTGACGTAAATTGACGTATTTTTGGTCGTTATGTTTATAATCGCGTCTAAACTGTCTATGGAGTATCTTAATTTGACAGAATTAAACTAAAATGCTAATAATGGGCCTTATACGAAGGCTCAAAGGGCAATGGAGAGGGCTATGCTTGGGGTTTCACTGCGCGATCGAATCAGGAATGAGGAAATCCGCAGAAGAAGGAGAGTAACCGACATAGCCCGAAGAATTGCAACACTAAAGTAGCAGCGGGCTGGACACATTGCCCGTAGGACCGATGCCCGATGGGGCCGACAGGTTCTCGAGTGGCGACCACGCACCGGAAGACGTAGCGTGGGTAGGCCCCCGACAAGGTGGACCGACGACCTGGTGAAGGTCTCGGGTAACCGCTGGATGCGGGAGGCGCAAAACCGGTCTTCGTGGAGAGCCTTGGGGGAGGCCTATGTCCAGCAGTGGACGTCTTTCGGCTGAAATGAATGAAAGAATTAAACTAAAATGATATCTTTTATCCTTTTCGTAATGAAATGGGAAGAAAAAGACGTACTAAACTTAAAATTCGTTTAGTTTGAGAACAAGAAAATCGGCGCCATTGTTTTCTTACACTTATGACGTATGTATGTATAAAACTTCAATTCACGTTAAAATAGTGAAGGAAAATATCGTGGGGAAACAAGCATGTCAGAGCAAATAAAAAATATAGAAGACATGTGACATATACCAACCCATACTGGGCCAGCGTGGTAGATTATGGCCCACTCCCTCTCACCGAGAGGTGGCCTGTGTCCCAACAGTGGGAACATTTTAGGCTTAATATGATAAATATGATAGTTACTACTGATATTTATTTATAATACAAACAGCAATCGCAAAAGCAGATGAAAATGAACTAAATGCTATCGGAAACGTTTTTGCAAAAACAACACCAGTTAAAGTTGGAAGTGTCAAGTCCAATATGGGAAATAGTGAACCAGCATCTGGCGTGTGTGCTGTTACCAAGGTAAGGAACTAAACTAGAATCACACATTTTGTTTTTAAAGAACTTTGCCCCGCACTTGGAATTACTCCTGTATCTTGGGTGCGTTTAAACTCACATACACAAGCATCCAGACGTGGAACAAACCTGGCAAGAAAGACATCATTTACTCTGAAGAGTCACTAATCACGCTTCTGCTCAGCTAACATGAAGACTGGCTCCGTAGGAACTTTGGGCCGTCAGTGCAACATCAGCTCAGCGGAAACAGATAGTTGAGATCAATTATGTTACAGAAATAATAATCAAATCAAATCAAATCAAAGCATTTATTTCAAATAAACCAGTTACAGGCACTTTTGAATTGTCAGAAGTTCGGTCAGTCAGTAAGGTGAAGCTAGTCGCCCATTCCAAAAAGTAGGTACCTATGGAGAAGAACGGGCAAGAAACTCCATGGACACTCTTTTAAAATATCAAGCTATTGATACAAATATTTGATTACATCATTCATTTTGAAATCAATCGTGTGAGAACGATGCAGAAATATATTGTACGCTGAGAGCGTCCATTATGGAAAAAAAAACAACAATTCAGAAATTAAAATACGCCGTAGCAGCTAAGAGATGACCAGTCCCCTCTGACGGCGTCCGTTCACGAACATGACGTATGGATCAGCATCATTCAGCTCAACCATATTGAAGGGAACCTAATGACCCAACACACACGCCACCATCAGCGAGACATTTGAGTGAGCATGACATACTCTCAACAGCCATAGCACTATCAAGTCAATAAACGACTAACCCAACAAATAGATGCTATACAGCAAATAGATCGTGCTCACACGTGTTCCATGCAATTATACAATACTAAGAAATTGAATCTACACAATGCAAAGACAGTTTTGTCCAAGGTTCAGCAGCTCCAACGGTGTTCCCGAATGCTAAGTTTAGCTCCTGTGCAGCTGCACCAGTGCCGAATACCCCTGTCAGCGATGCAATTCCGTAACGAAAAAACAAACAATTGCAAATTTAAACTACGAGAGGAAAAATCAAAGAACAATCAGTGTAAGCATAGAAATCGGACGCAGCTCAAGCCCAAGCCTTTTTGTCGTCAATATAATCTTTAACACTATAAAATGCTTTCTGACACAACTTACGTTTAATGAAGCATTTGAATTTATTCAGGCTCAGATCTTGAACCACCTCTGGAAGTCTATTGTAAAAATGTATACATTGGCATCTAAAAGAGCCACCTATTTTCTTGAGCCTTGTTGTAGGTACAATAAATTTGTGCTTGTTTCTAGTATTTATACTATGGACATCACTGTATTTTTTATACAATTTTATATTTTTATGAGCATACAAAAGATTTTCATAAATATATTGAGACGGCACGGTCAGTACATTAATTTCTTTAAATTTTTCTCTGAGAGAGTGTCTTGGACTTAATTTATAAATTGCACGAACAGCTCGTTTCTGCAAAACAAATATTGTCTGAATATCAGTGGCATTTCCCCACAACAGAATGCCGTACGACATTACGCTATGGAAATAGCCAAAGTACACTAAACGGGCCGTCTCAATATCAGTCAAATTACGAATTGTTCTAACTGCGTATGCAGCAGAACTTAGTTTTTTTGTCAATTTTTCTATATGGGGACCCCATTGAAGCTTAGCATCCAGAGTTATACCCAAGAACACTGTGCTGTCTTCAGATTCCAATTCTTCGCCCCTTATCAACACTTTAGTTTTCACCTGCCTAACGTGAGGTAGAGTAAACTTAATGCATTTGGTTTTTTTTTCGTTTAAAAGTAAGTTATTAACATTGCTTTAATAGTCGGTCATATGGGAAGTGCAGGCGTTTTTCGGCTGTCTTATGAAATAATATTGATGTTCAAAAAGTGCTGACTCTCAGCCTAATTTGAATAAATGACTTTTGATACAATTGTTTGTTCCGTGCGGAGATCGAAGCCGGTAGGCAGCATAGCAGTCGATCACTCAGCCATTATACCAACCTTTTCGGCGAAATTAAGTAAGTTAGCGAAATACCGTTGTGAAAATACTTTTTTAGGTTACCCTTATACGATCACTTTGTTGTCAGTCCGTCTGTCTGTCAAGACACTTTTTATCACGCTACGATTAATATTCAAGTCTCAAAGCTTAGAAGTTTGATTTTTTGCTGTGAAAATCAAACTTCTAAGCCAACACAATCGAAAGATAGAGCCCTATATGTCGCAAACTTTCTATACTTGCAAGGGTATCAAAACTGGCTTCCCGTGAACTCAGAATCTTGATGTGATTTTAGAAATTTGGTACAAAGCAACGTTTTATAGCACGGATAAAGGAAAAATTGCGAAAATCCAAAATTTTTAGTTAAATCATATATCAAAAATATTTCTAAGGATTTTATTTAGAGTTTCTAACCCCATTCATCATTTTATATTTCATAACAAAATCAATAACAAGAATAATTTTTATTTTTCTTTTTATTGAAATATAAAAACTCTGTTTTATGTTTGGTCATTGATTATAAAACTTTGTTAATTTTCTACAGCATCTTCTAGGATATACGTGGTTTTATAATGTGTAGGAGGAAGTTTTCTCAAACAATCTAAAGCAAAATAAATAGTCGGTTACATAAATAGAACATCATTGTATATGATTTGCCTTCAATTATCATATTTTAATAAAACATCAATTGAAAACAATAATCATTTATTACAAATTTATGAATAATAATTCATGACGAATTCATGTTGAAATTATCAAATTGTTTTGTCCTTAAAATAATGTGCTATGTATCAAAGAATTGTTAAAATGAAAGGTTGTTAAAAAAAAAAACCAAAGATATAATAAGGATCAAGAATAGCTAATGGTCAAATAATTAACTGTTTGATAAAAATAAACTAACAATAATTGTTAGTTTATTTTTATCAAACAGTTATATTATTTTTGCAAAATTTATTTTTGTCTTAATTATTAAGACAAAAATAAATTTTGCAAAAATATAACATTTAGTTACCTTCTCAATAAAGATGCCCTAGTCTGCTTGTACATAAGTGTCAGCATTGTTAATCAGTGATATCACAATGATCGATTTTGACATGTTTCGCAATTTACTAACAAAATGGCGTCACTATAACTTTCCAGTGGTCAATCATTGCCACTCCACTCCACATCAACCAATGGTCACTATTTTAAATCTATTGAGTACTAATTTTCAGAAAATTATTTCTACTATCGGGTTTTATAATAATGGCAATTGGGCACTGTTGCTTTATCACCATTTCATAGTAAACGACTGATCGCTAGTTGGTTGATTATTATGAATTAAGCAGTGATGACATACGGAACTGAAACGTGGCCGCTCACAAAGGGCCTCATACAAAGGCCACACAAAGGGCGATGGAAAGAGCTATGCTCGGAGCTTTTCAGCTCGATCGAATCAGAAATGAGGAGATCCGCAGAAGAACCAAAGTCAGCGACCTCTTCGAGCGCTAAAATAAAGTGGCAGATGGTGGGGCACATTGCTCGTAGAATCGACGGCCGATGGAGCAGTAAGGTTCTGGAGTGGCGGCCACGTACCGGAAGACGCAGCGTAGGGAGGCTCCTCACAAGGTGGACCCATGACCTGGTGAAGGTCTTAGAAAGCCGATGGGTGCGGGCAGCACAAGACCGGTCCGGTGCGGAAAGCCTTGGAGGAGGCCTTTGTCCAGCAGTGGACTTCTATAGGCTGAAGAAAAAGAAGAAATATGTATGATATAGTACGCACTGTCACAACAGTTTTTTTTTGTAATTATAGATTATAAATAAAATAATAATATATTAAATTATATTTTTCAGCTTTGTCTAGCATACCACAAAGGCAAACTGCCAGCAAACCTCCATTACAATAACCCTCAGGACCAAATTCCTGCAGTAAAAGATGGAAGGATCCAGGTGGTCACAGAACATGCTCATTTCGATAGAGGATTCACAGCTCTGAACAATTTCTCCTACACTGGTGCTAATTTCCATATTGTGTTGAAAGGACATTATATAGAAAAGGTATTTTTTTACTATGCTTTTGAGGTTTGAAATACTCTCAATTGCCCTCTAGCAAGGGTAACACTTATGATTTAAGGTATTTTGGGACTATATTAAAACTAATATAATCCCAAAATACGCATTGGTGTCTCCACATTGTATAAGCACGTGACGTTGTTCATAGTTCTTTCTTCGTGTTAATTGGAAGTCTTGCAGGTCATATGGTATTTACGGTTAAACTATGTTTTTGTCTTGTTTTTTTTTTTATATTTACAATAAAATAGGTAACATGTACCAAAAAAAGCATAGCTGATAAAAATATGAGACATTCCCTAATTATATAAGTATATAAATGTTGGATAAAATTTTTCATCACAAAATACAGGTGAAAAATGTTAATTTGTCACGAAAAATCGCAACCCTTTTTCCCAAGACCAATGGAAAACCTCATCGAGATCAACAAAATTAAATTATCTCTGAACTTTCAATTGCAGGATCTTCAAAAATACGAATGCCAAATTCCCCGCATAGTGCTAGCTTCAGGCAGAGAAGAATCTTGTGTGCAAAAAATTTTGGACATCATGAAGACTCATCCTATTAACCCTGAAGAGATTGCTCTCCTGCATAAAGTTTTTGAGAATGATATTCCTAGACACACTGGACGAGGATTCACAATTTTGGGTAAGATATTTTATAAAATGTGGAATAGAATGATAGTTTATTGAGCGTATTTATTCAAAAAGCTGAGTGAATGGAAAGGAAGATGGCAGTTGAGCGAGATGATGTAATGTTAAACCCAACAATACGACCAATGATGTTGCGCCACAGGAAGATTAATCTGGAGACCCTCCATGACCAAACTCCCGACACAACATTTGGCGCATCGTACTCGGCACACATCGCAATAGTTAAGTTCCGTTCGTTTTGTTTGAGTTTGAGACTGAGATCAGACTGTGTTAAAACGTTCTTAATATTAGTAGAATTAGCCCATTGGTGTGATGCCAGACGCCTAACTTTGTGTCAATTATTTCATCACTACTGCTCTCAAAACCATGTAAGAAAACAGCGTGAGGAAACTGGCATGTTTTAGGGCCAAAATTTCGAAGACATGTGACATCTTCCAATCCGCACTGGGCCAGCGTGGTAAATTACAGCTCACTCCCTCTCACTGAGTGGAGGCCTGTGTCCCAACAGTGGGAACATTTTAGACTGATTATCTATGTAGTGCTCTTGTCCATGTGCGACGTCAAGAAGACGTCAATAGCTATGCTCAGTGCGAAAACTTTCTTAAAAAATGATCTCTGGGCAAATAACATATATATCTATATGTGCGTTTTCACCATGCTCATTAAATATTCACAATAATTATCGTGTTGTCGCTAACTGTAAGGTTATCCACAGATTAATTTCGATAAAAGCTTTCAAAAGCTGCTACATAAATAACAAAAAAAAAAACGTTATTAACATATTCCTTTGTTATTACTATGTTTACAGTACTACTCGCTATAGTATTTTTAATAAATAGTAGTATCTGCGGTAAAGTATAATAGGATTTTTTTTACATGCTGTTTTATAGCCCACTCCCTCTCAAGGAGAACTGCAACCAGTGGCAGTCGAAACATTATAGGCTGATCATTATGTAAGACTCTCTAAAGCAGGGTTGTGGAGGTCATTTAGTCGCTCCATGTAAAAAGACCAGCAGTTTACATGGAACGACTAGTACCAGCTAGGATAGGTTATATTCCGCTCCCCCCCGACATGTGTCGCCCCCCAAATATCAGAACCCGAGGTGGCGGCGCGAAATGTTCCAAGCGCGCCACTCTTAGACGTCACGGGGTGAGTCCTACACCTCACTCTCCCCTGAACCGAGGAGGCCCACGGTGGCGGGCCAGCACCGATCGGGGGTTGCGGTAGCAGTATTTGTACTCGCAACCCCCGGTGTAGGTGTGAGATGGAAAACCAGGGTGGTTTTTAGTCAGTAAGAGTTTGACAGACCCCGTCGCCCGCCCCAGAGCGGCGGATATCTATGAGGATTTTTCACCCCGAGAAAAAATAAGTTAGGTATATTCCGACTCCAACCTACTCGTAGTTTGGAAAAGACTTGGCAGATTTTGGTGATGATACACCTCAATTCATATACATATATACTTTTAGACACAAATGAAGACCAAGAAACAGTGAGCATAGCAGAGAGTGTGGACTATTATCCTGAAGCAAAACGGCCCTTATGGTTTTTGTACAGCGGCATGGGATCCCAATGGGCGGGTATGGGAGCTGATTTGATGAAAATACCGACGTTTGCTGCTGCTATCCACAAGTAAGTCATTGGTTTAAATAAATAATGTATGTATATTTTTTCTGCTTGATTGTAAATGGTCTATTAAAGTGACCCCAGGCTCCAAAGATAAAAAAGCTTCGGATGTGACTAAGATTCACGCTAAGATTGATGGATTTAATATGATCTGAATTTGGAAATAGGAGTTGATAAGCTGAATAGATAGAGCTGACCAAAATACTTATGTACTGGTTTATACGGTACTAAAACTATGGGAAAGTTAAAAATTATTAAGGAATAACATAAACATTAGTATAAAAAGTAAACAATAATAACATACAATATTTTTTTTTTTAATAATTATAAACTAGTGCTTGACCGCAATCCCGCCTGATGGTAAGCAGTGATGCGATCGTTGATGGTAAAGCGCGCTAGTTTATTAAGAACCTATTCACTCAGAAAAACTGAGCGAATAGGAAGGAAGACGGCAGTTGAGCGAGGTGATGCAATGTTAAACCCAACAACACGACCAACGATGCTGCGCCAAAGGGAGATTGATCTGAAGAACCTCCATGACCAAACTCCCAACACAACAACATTTGGCGCATCGTACCCGGCACACATCGCAACACAACTTCTCAGACCCGTCCTCCGCACGGCTTCACCAGACATCATGCCGGAACACGACGAATCGCTTGGCGGCAAGACTTTGTGGTAACTTCTGCCGGCGGCCGATGTTATGGCGTACTATAATAATAGGGTCATATAACATAATACACAGAAATATCTTGCGCGTTGAATTCCTCTAATCTTCGTTGAAAAATATGGATTAGTGTACTTTAAACATAATAAGCGACCAAAAACACTTTCGACATCCTCAAATCCTTCGAAATTGCCATATTTAGAAATTAAAGTCTCGTATTTTTTTAAGAACTTTGGCCAACATTTGCAATTATTCCTGAATCTTGAGTATGCTTACAAACAATACACCAAACAGCCAGAGTCCAAACAACTACCTGTAATAAATGATTATTAATATGAGTGTTATTTAGTTAATGCCTGAGCATTCAAGAACCCAAAATGGCTAGCGCTAAGAGTCAAGGGGCAATAAATAAATTAAATTTGACTATTTTTAAACTTGTAAACAATCGTAGTGACGCACGCGCCGCGGAGTCGCTGATCCATTACCAGACTGCAAGTAATGCCTAAAGTTTAACGCAGTTAATTTCACGAAAATAGAGTTCAAATCGATTTATACATATTCACTTTGTTGCTTGGTGATTTCAATTCTTGACCTAACAAATTTAAATTTTTAAATCTAAATCACCTTCTTCAAGAACATTTTGTGAATTAATTTATTACACGAAATATTCCGAAAAATGTCGTCCTCATATAAAAACAGTCTTAGAAACCAAATGAAACACTAACAAAAATTAAAGTGAAACAAATATTTGGGAACCGTTCTCCATTTCAGGTATTATATTTTTTCTTTACAAAAAATTATTATTCAGAAGGCACCTCTTAGTTTTCGTTCCATTAACCTCGTATTATACTGCTACATCATGTGTAAAAACAGATTATTCTAAACCTCTTGTTTGTATTGAAAAATGCCGATTTTTGTTTCGTTTACAACATTCAATAATATTGCATGATTCTAACAGTTTTTTTTTTTATCCAAGATGATAAAAAAGTTAGGTCTTTGTTCATTTTGTTACGGTGAGTTTGGATTTATTTTGACATTCTACATATACCAAGAGTTTCTTAGTAATAGTTACCGACAAAAGACTATCAAGTTTTGAATTAAGATTTTTTAACTAGGTTTTAAAATCAAACAACTTTTTTTGACATGTATTTATATAATGCTGAAATACTTTGAGAACATCGATTCATTTTGAATAAATTTTGATGATATGTATTTTTATTTTGTCGATGGACAATATAAACCAATAGTCTTCCAAGCTGTTGTCACAATCTCAGCAGAGACTGGCTAGAGTTCAGATGGGACCAATGACTTAATGTGCACACCGAGAGATATCGCCAACTTGTCAAGTCCAGGGGCCAATGTAACATCGCATCATAATGAAACGAAATTGAATACCAAACTTACCAATAACGAAAACTGACCACGTGATTTATCGCGTCATATGGTCAATCGTTTTCGTTATTGCTTGGTTTGTTATTCGATTTCGTTTCGTTATGAAGCGATGTTACATTGGCTATAGGGTCAGGTTGTTACCAAGAATTTTTTTTCTGTTCTGTGTGGATGGGAAATCATCAAATGACCTCTCTCACTCTGCGCGGAGTGGAAGGGCGTGTCAGACTTTTACTGAATAAAACCCACCCATGTTCCTTCACTTGGCTGTGGACTACGGCATCTCTTTCGAACAATCCGCAGCAGGCATCGGTCTTCGTGGATCCCGTCACAGATGTTCTGACATCTCTTTGAGGCGCGCATGGAACAAACCATGTCGTCGACACGACCAGGCTCGAGCTTACCTTACCGCAAGGTAAGCTCGACCATGCCTGCTCCTACAGTTGCCGAGAGTTCGATGTTGTCTTCCGATGGGCGTCTCCTGCGGCGGCTCGAGGCGTGAGGGCCCTGAGAATCCCGTTCCTTCACGCGTTCCGCCCTTTCCTTTGCCAGCATCACTGCTTTGCAGTAGGAGGAAAAAATCCTAATGGATAAACAATAATTTTTCGTTGAACATGAGAACGGAACGCAGGATCCATTCACGCTTGCGAATGCGAGATGTCAGGCATTTCGTTAAGCAGTTGAACCTATAAAGCTATGGATGACAAACTTTAGTTTTCGACTGCTTCGAAAACTAATTGAGTGTTACAAGGACAAGGAAGACTCAAATTCCAAGTCTAACTTAAGTTATTTTTACGAGCTAAGGAGCTCCCTTTCTACTTAGTATGATAGATTGCCTTTGTTAATGTTTTGTTACCCTCAGAACAGCGATTAAGGTCAAATACTTGACTGCTTCTCCAAAAGATTTCGGACTTGTAATATTTCTAATTGCCTTGAACTTGTAAGGATGGAAAATTATAGGATGTGTCAGCTTTTATCGTGAGAAAATAAATTAATCTTCTTTTAGACAAACTACTTGGTAAGATTTTTTTGTACTTAAAATAATATGAATGTGTATACTTAAACGGATTATGTAAGGAATATAGCAGGTGGTATTCTGTAGACTTAGCCTACCTCAATGGGAAGAATACGTGTGTTTATGAATACAAATTGTTTTAAAGAAACAAAAATATGATAGTATGAAAAAAGAGTTTGTCTTGTCTTTTCTGCATAATCTGAGTATATAATGGTCTGCTGTGTAACTGAGGCAGTGCCTGAAGAAGCTGTGCAGTATGGGACAATGGTGGAAACCTCTCTGTTTGAAAATGATTGAATAATCGAGACACGTCATCCCTCTCGTACCGTATAGGTACCTTAAGGGACTAGTTTAGTTTAAGAACAATAGGCAGTCTGATATATTCTGTGAAAAATTCACCGGAAAAATTATATGAAGAGAGCTATAATTTTACCGTTTGATATGATCGTTAGGGATTGATAATAATGACAGATTACTTCACCAAATTTTTTACATTGACAGATTTTTACATAACAAATTGACTAGCGCTTGAAGTGGTGATGACCTAAACATTTTTTTCCAGGTGTCACAAAGTACTGGAACCAAAAGGGCTAGATTTAATAAAGATTGTAACAGAACCAGATAATGCCATATTCGACAATATCCTGAACGCGTTTGTTGGCATCGGGGCGGTACAAATTGGACTGACTGATGTTATTAAAGAGATGGGAATTGTTCCTGATTATATTATCGGTAAGTAAATTACGATAATTTATTGCAATTTGGTCTTACTTACGTAGGATGAGCCTACGTTATACGTAATTAACAATTTGCTAATTATGATCAACGTACAAAAGAATGAATTATACAGAGACAATAATGAGGTATAGTGCGTTTCGTCAAATAGTTCCTTTGCGTCAAGTGGTCTGTGAGAGTTTTAATTTATTTTCAGTATTTTTATTAAATTTATAATTTAGGTTGTCTGTAAAAGATCGCTCGTAGCGATAAGACCGCCCATTGTGTCACCCTTTGTAAAATATTGTTATTTATGTTCTGTAATCTATATGGTGTACATAATAAAGAGTATTCTATCTATCTATCTATCTATATTTTTAATAGTAGGCTGAAGAGTTCGATGTCATTGCGATAATTTTAAAACAAAAAAAATCCGACTTTTTTAAATCAGAAACTTCAAGAATGATACCTGAGCCTTATATGAAGACCACACGGAAAAAACAAAGAATGTCAAAAAAGTACAATTAAGAGAAAATCAGTTTTATATAGTTTCAAAGTCTATATTTCTTTCATTTTGGACTCTTTTAAGTGAAATATTGAAACAACTTATTACTATGTTAACATATGCTTTGCCTGTACTTCTAAAACTTGATTTGTTTAAATAAGTTTTAAATTTTGGTTCAGAATCTGAAATTAGTGACTATACTCCATAGCATAAACCATCTATGTCATTGACATTCCTGGTTTATGCATTGCATTGACATTTACTATTACAGCTCAATTATAAGAAATATTTATATTATAGAAATGTTACTTTTATAATACATAATAATAATATATTAAACATATATATCTAACATTTAAAAAAGAAATATTTTGGTTTCATAGTGTTTGAATGATAATTTTTTTAATTTTCTTTTAAATAAATTATTCTTTAAAACAAAATAAAAAAAATATCATTCAAACACTATATAACTAATAAATTGTTATAAATCTATTAACATGTATTTAATAATATCTTTTTGAAACTTATTTTACTACTAAACAATCACTATTTGAACCTTATAAATTGTTACAAACTTAATAAGTATTTAATAACATCTCTTTGAAACTTATTTTACTACTACATTATGGTAATAAGACCCCCCCCCCCCTAATGTGGAAGTGAATTAAAATAACTTTTTGCTTGATGTGAACAAAACTCCTTTAGAACTTGAAGATCGCTGTATTTTTCTTTGGTGATTGCCAGTGGTTCTGAAAACATAATAAGAAATATTAATTAAATTCAAATACCTACTGTAATTATACAGAATTTATAAAAAAAATATATTTGTTGCTAAACAAATAACAAACCTTGGTAAGCTGATGGTGGCATATAAAATTCGTTTTCCTGACATTTTGGCATAACTAATTGATTCTTCTTGTTTTTCTGAGTTATAAAGCTATTGTAGAACAGCCCATTGTAGTTAGGTCTGTACTGAATAGAACCTTTGTCAGAAGAGGTTTTAAACTCCCGAATTTCCTGAATTTTAAATGGAGCTGTCTTCTTGTAGTTTCCATTTGATAGAAAATCTACCCAGTTGCGTACTATTTCTGGTTGTTGTTCTACATTTACAACAATGAAAGGTTCAGGTTTAGATCGAGCACTTATTAGCAAGTTATAGGCAAGGTTACGTTATGAAAAAACTAGACAACTCAAAGTGTCAAAATGACAACGACGGTTTTTAACGTTTGACGCGCGGACATAACCGTTTCTTGCCATGGACAAACAAATACAAATTGTACTATAACAGTTGACTACGATGATTTTACCCAATTCTGATTTTTGTAATAAAATGTTTCCCTAAAAAGCTAACAGATGGCATTAAAAAGTCAGTTTCACAAAAAAGGTGGCATTCATTGTTTTTCCCGTGTGGTCTTCATATAGAATAAAAAAGTCGAGAATATTTTACCGTCCTTTTAATACAAGATAAAAAGGCTAACAGTTCTAAGTTAAGGCGATATAAGTGTCTTAAAATATTATTACGAATACCTACAGTTATGTAAGTTACAATAGTTGTGGTATTTATTAGCGAGTCACAAACTAAACAGTAAGTCTGTATCTTGGGGTTCGGAGTACGAATTCCAGAGTGGAAATTAGAGAGGTAATTTCAGGTGTGTGTGTGATGTGCGTGTGGTGCATGTGCTTTATGTGTGTGAGTGTATGATTCATAATATTAACATAATCGTTTGTTTTATATGTACCTACG
Source organism: Sesamia inferens (assembly GCA_037179545.1). Classification (NCBI taxonomy): domain Eukaryota; kingdom Metazoa; phylum Arthropoda; class Insecta; order Lepidoptera; family Noctuidae; genus Sesamia; species Sesamia inferens. The sequence goes on along the minus strand of CM073929.1, from coordinate 5,585,912 downwards.
GTGCACGTATATTTTATGTAGCCAACTTGGTGTCCCATTGCTGGGCAAAGGCCTCCCCTATTTTCATCCGAACCTCCCTGTCTTATGCTGTCTCTGGCCATATTGACCCTGGAAATGTTATCAGATCGTCACACCTCCTTTGCCGTGATTCACCGAGACGGTGATAACCTCTCTCAGACATTCAGTGAGTGACGAACGTTGCCTATCTCTCGGGGTGCCCGCGTATTTGCATCTTAAACGCGACCAAAATTTGGCAGCGCATTGGCACTGATACATTGTAAAATTCTATACATTTTATGTATTTTACATTTAGTGTTCAATTAGGCGGAATCTTAGTCGGAAAAGTTGCATTTTTATTTTGATTCAACACGTTGAGTCATCATCATCATCAACCTTTTATCGTCCACTGCTGGGCACAGGTCTCCTCTCATACAGAAAAGGATTGAGCATAACCACCACGCTTGCTCAATGCGGGTTGGCAATTTCAGACTTAAAGTCCAGTTTTCCTCAAGATGTTTTCCTTCACCTTCAGTCATTGGTGTCCAAGATATACTTAGAAAGTACATATCTCTTAGAAAAGTTACATTAGTACTTGCCTGACCTGGAATCGAACCCGCGCATTCACTGACATTTCCTGCATTTAAGTTTAATTTGACATTCTGAATTACATATTGACATTTACTTCTCTGCGCGATCTAATCAGAAATGAGGAGATCTGCAGAAGAACCAAAGTCACCGACAAAGCTTTTCGAGTCGGTAAAATTAAGTGGCAGTGGGCGGGGCACATTGCTCGTAGGACCGACGGCCGATGGGGCAGTAAGGTTATGGAGTGGCAGCGGAAGACGTAGCGTAGGAAGGCCCCAACAAGGTGGATTGATGTCCTGGTGAAGATCGCGGGAATCCGATGGATGCGGGCAGCACAAGACCGGTCATCGTGAAAAGTCTTCTGGGAGGCCTTTGTCCAGCAGTTGACATCAGTCTATAGGCTGAAGAAGAAAAGATTGACATTATTTATGTTAGAGATACATCCTACGCTGTATGAATAAATGAAATGAAAACATGCGAAGCTTTGGTAGCTTATAATAATCTGTTAAAATCAATTTACTGATCATATATCACTGCCATGTTTAAAACACAATTTGTTATTTTGCTTGGACGGCACTACCTCATTCATCTTGTCACTTCCATATTCTTGGATTTGTTACTTAATTGCAACACCTATATTACTAGCGGCCGGCCTATACATACATACATTATTGCACTTCTATATGTCGGCCAAATTTAAAAAAGAATAGAGGTAAGCAAACCGTTGCTAGGCAACGAGTAGTTTACGCCTAAAAGACGAATGTTAACAACCTTTTCTAGATAGATGATTTTCATAAAAGTAATAATTCTACTTCCTACCAATGTAAACAGGTAATTATTTGTTTAGATATTTAATTATTTATGTTTTGCATAGACCGCTTAACCGATTTGAATGAAATATGACACACATGTAAGCCTACTTCCTAATAGGTTAATAATTTTATATATATATATATTATACTAAGTCCATACTTGAAGGTATTACAATGCATGTGTTATGCAGTTGATTTGAAAGTAATTAAAATACGCAAAATTGTATTCACAAATGCCTCAACTTTATTCATTGGCTGAACTCCACAAAATGTGTTTAACACCTGGATTTCATCCATCTTTCTTTTTTTGTAGGGCTATCACGAAAAATTAATATCGACTTTTTAATGGTTTTTCGAAATACCAAGTTATTATGCATGTTTTTTACAATAGGAATTGTTAATAAATAGTTAGCATGTAAAAGACGATAATCATTTAAATAAAAGGAGATTTGTAAAACGTGGGTTGTGATGACCCTAAATTGGTTTGTTATTTGTTTACCACTGAGCTATTCTTTATGGAGCTTGGCGAGAATAACACATTTAAAATTTTTGATATGTTCCCCCTCCTATTGTTCGAACCTTAACCCTTCCTAGATTAAATAGCTGTCCAACGCAAAACGAAATTTTCTAACCGGACCTGTAGTTTCTGAGTTAAGCGCTTTCAAACTAACAAACAAACTCTTCTGCTTTTTATATTAGTATATAGATATTTTGAGTCGAGTTTGTATTCATTTACGAGCAGCGGTGGTCCAATGGTACTAGCCGCGACTTCCAAGTTGCAGATTGTAGGTTCAAACTCCATCAGCTGCATTAGGTGTAAACTATATATTATTCTTCACCACTGCTCTTAAAACGGTAAAGGTAAACATTGTGAAGAATCCGAATGTCCTAGAGCCAAAACTTGGAAGACCTGTGACTTCTACCAATCCGCATTAGGTCCGCATTGTAGATTTTCACTGCACGGGTAGTGCAGAGGTTGAGCTACTGACTGCTGCGCTGCGTGTCGCGGGTTCGATTCCCGCACGGAACATATATTTGTATGACTTGCAAGTAGTTGTTCCGGGCCTGACTGTTTGTGTATGTGAGTTTATATATTTGCAATAATGTCCCTTTGTGCCGATTGGCCTAGTTCTGTTCTGTCTCCTGCTTGTTATGGAGGGAAGTGGAAAAAATATATTTTTTCTTACTCCTCCGCTATTCTTTTCTGATTAATTTCGTTGCGGGGCCCAAGACAGTTGAATCGTTTCTCCGGGACTCGTCGAGCTTCATTGCTCGGCGTTTTTCTGGCGGTCGCCACTGTTGATTCTGGCTTTCAGGAGTTGCAGTGGTTGGGAAAAGTGTGGCGGGTTTTGTCCCATAAAAAAAAACTCCAAGTGAAGTGAAGAAAGTGTAACATTATAGGGTGATTATGTAATTATTTACTATTTGCAGTACTTATTACAGTAAATACTTTATTTAAAAGTGAATGTTAATAGTAATTATTCAATAATCTTGTGAAAATCTCACCGAGGAAAGTTAATAACATGGTCTTTGAATGGGCTGTCATTAGTGCCCTTAGCATTACTTGGAATGACATCTCATTTCACGTTCACTTTACCTAAGTATTCACGGTAAGACGGTTACAAAATCTCCCTGCTATTATTTTGTCGTAAATATAATACATTGATTTTTATTGAAATAATCACCAAAACTCGCTATAAATGCTACGTTCCAAACTCGCGCAGAATGAATATTTATAATTTTTGAATAAGGAATAATTAAATTAAACCATATCTAATATATATTTTAAAAACCGATACTAAATTAAATCTGTGGTACCAGAGTGGCTAGTAGAAAAGAAGCCTACACAAAGTCTTAAATGAAATGAAAAGAAATGAAATGAAATCGTTTATTAAGCAAGTAGGATCACCGATCACTTTTACACGTCATGTTTTTTTTTTTTTTTAACTGGATGAAGCCGGCATTTCCTAACTGACTACCTCTGAGAAGAAATAGCCGAAACAAACTCAGGGATCATCGTCTTTTTTCAAGTCCAGACATTAAAAATGAGAATGTTTACAATAATTTACCTTATAATTACGCATATTGCTTAATAACAATGCTTAACAGAGCGAGCAGCTCAGTCCCAAGCTATTTTGTCTTCTAAATATTCTGTGATTTTATAATACCCCTTTTTGCAAAGTTTGGCCTTTATATAGTTTTTAAATCGTTTAATGGGTAAGTTTAGAATGAAAGCTTGTTGTAAAAGTGTATACATTGACCCATGAACGAGTTGCCTACTCTGTGGAGACTAGTGTGATGTAGTCCACGTACATTATGTAGTAACCCAACACAGTAATATTCTTACATTAAAAATGCATATAATTAGGTATGTAAATTGTTTGTTTGTTTGAACGCGCAAATCTCAGGAACTACTGGTCCGATTTGAAAAATTCTTTTCGCGTTGGGTAGTCCATTGATCCAGGAAGGCTTTAAACTATATGACATCATGCTGCGACCAATAGGAGTGGAGTATAATTAACTCCACGCGAACGAAGTAGCTGGCGGCCGCTAGTAATACATAAACCTGAAGAGTTTGTTTGATTGTTTGTTTGTTTGAACACGGTAAACTCAGGAACTACTGGTCCGATTTGATTTTATTTTTGCGATGGATAGCCCATTAATCCAGGAAGGCTTCAGGCTATATAACATCACGCTGCGACTATTAGGAGCAGAGCATATAAAAAAAAAAACACATGGAAACCTACGCGGGTGAAACCGCGCGCAGCAGCTAGTTATTATATATTTTTTCTTATGAAAAATAAACAATTGTTCCCAAATGCCTATAATTTTGACTTATTAAGAAAAAAATATGAATATTTATTGACCAAATGACAATCCGCCCGTTTTACGTGGGCAAGTAAATTCGTGTGAATAGACTATTAGGTGTTTATTTTATTTTCGTTCCTAAGGTCATAGTTTGGGTGAAATGGCGTGTGCATACCACGACGACACCTTCACGGCTGAGGAGTTGATCCTGGCCACATATAGCCGCGGGAAAGTGTGCTTGGAAACAGATCTGATAAAAGGATCCATGGCTGCTGTTGGTGTGGGATATCAAACGGTAAGATTTTTTTTGTGTGAAATAAAGACAAAATTAAAACTACAGTATACAATATGTAAAGAAAACCCCGTCCGACCCAAAAGGATAATAAATGTTAGGTATACACATGACCAAATAAAATATGAAATGTTACTTAATCATCATAATGATAATAATAATTAATTTTGAAATAATCTTTTTTTTTCCGCGAATTAATTCCAACTTCCCCAGAATTTGGTATTTTTTTAAAAAGTGGCAACACCATTTGTGACGGAGCGAATAGCGATGCGACCACGTGCCGCGTGCCCTGCCCCCTACAATCGCGCATGTACCCCTAACGTGTTGCCTACCGCACATGCATTAAGTTACCTCCATTTTTCGAAATAATTTATTTTTTCAGGGGGATTTTTTTTTAAGTTTAGCCCGGCTTTTTTGACATTATTAGAATCAGTTAACGATACCTAACAATACCTTCACGGATCGGACAGGGTTTTCTTTACATATTGTATAGCCCTGGTAGCCCGACAAACATTTTGCAGGGCAGTGTCGAACTATAGACTTTGTTCGATTATAGAGTACTGCCTAAGATCCTATAGTCAGATTTTTTGTACTAACGAGTAACTTGTAATCCGACAAATTACAGGTCCAATGATAAGATTACAAATCATACTTCGTTACGTATGTTAAATTTAGTAAATTAAACAATACAATAGAAAGAATACGTTTTATTATAAAAGTAACGTCTTTAGTGCTATAGAATTTACAAAAAAATATGAATAATAACTTTACATTAGGAAATAATTGTGTACAAACAAATATACATATATATTAAAATAATCAAACTTTTTGAATCAATCAATTTAAGAAGCATGAAAATATTCATCAATTGGCTGATACATGTATGTAATATACGATGTCGGATTATAGAGGATGCCGTATTATCCAAGGGCTGGATTACCGGGCCTCCACTGTATTCGGAAATAACATTTTTGATTAATTTTCCTCAACAACATCGGCCGCCGGCAGAAGTTACCACCCACCAGACAAAGTCTTGCGGCCAAGCGATTTGTCGTGTTCCGGCATGATGTCTGGTGAAGCCGTACGGAGGACGGGTCTGAGTAGTTATACTGCAATGTGTGCCGGGTACGATGCGCCAAATGTTGTTGTGTTGGGAGTTTGGTCGTGAAGGGTCTTCAGATCAATCTCCCTTTGGCGCAGCATCGTTGGTCGTGTTGTTGGGTTTAACATTGCATCACCTCGCTCAACTGCCGTCGTCCTTCCTATTCGCTCAGTTTTTCTAAGTGAATAGGCTCTTAATAAACTAGCGCGCTTTACCATCAACGATCGCATCACTGCTTATCATCAGGCGGGATTGCGGTCAAGCGCTAGTTAATAACAATTAAAAAAAAAAAAAACCAGTTGAAAACTTCAACAAAATAACATACTTGCCTCATGTATCTCACAAGTCTAAATATTTGGTTTCAAACGCTCAGTTAAAGATTTTTCAAAATTATGTCGTACGTAACACGTGTATACATTACATCGACATTATTACTGACAAGTACTTGTACACACACCTTTGTACACACGTTTACAAAAACTAAGGTTTATTCACCGTGAGACGATGAATGGATTTTGCACGGAATACAAGCTTATTGTTAGATACGTTTCTTCCACCGCGGCTGTAAATATTTGTTAATATGTATCATCATCATCTCAGCGTATAATCCCGGTCGCATCCGCGGCTTTCGCGTTGGAGCCCGGGGTCCGCTTTCCTACTAATACGCCTCCATTTCGCTCGATCCCTGGCATCCCGTGGTGTGAGATTGTTGGCACGCATATCATCTCTTACAACGTCAAGCCAGCACTTCTTTGGTCTGTCTCGCTTGTTCCGGCCTGGCGGAGGCGCCATGGCAAGACATTTGTTACCCACGTAACATACGTAGTTTACGTAAGACGTGACCGTACTAGCGCCGGCGACTCTCTTGCAGTTTGTCTGCTATGTCACGGACACGGAGACTGCCACGGATGCGGGAGTTCCTGATGCGGTCTTTCCGCGTAACTTCACACATCCACTGCAGCATATTCATCTCCGTGACACGCAGCTCCTGCTTGTGTCGCTCAAGCACTATGACATCAAGTCTAATGATGGTCTTATAGACCTGTCCCTTAAGCTTTACCGGAATTTTGTTGTCACAAATGACACCTGTCATATCACGCCATTTTGCCCAAGCTGCGGAAATGCGTGCTTTAACGTCGCAATCAATGTCGCCGGACGCGTGGAGCATAGACCCCAAGTATTTAAATTGGTCTGTAATTGGTCTGTTTTAATTGGTTTGTTTGTATTGTATATCTTTACATATTAAGAAGTCATTTCAACTTGTTTAAAGCGTGCACAATATACGACTGTGGGTGACACGGCATATTAAATACATATTAAATACCATTTGCATACGCGGGGTTAACGTCCCGGGTTGGGCGTACTAAAATTTTAGATATTTCGATAAGACAAAATATAAAATATCGCGTTACAATAAAAATAACACTAATTTTATCAATAAACATAATAATTTTTTAAATAAAATATCAGATTGTACTGGAATTGATCCATCATCATTCATCACTGACAGGACTATAGCAGCCTGATATAGTGATGGTGGATCGCTCAGAGCGGCGTGCAATAATTGTTAACATAACCATCCCGCATGATGAGAACCTGGTGAAAGCCGAGTGAGATAAACAAATCAATCAATCAATATCTTGTCTTGGCTAGCGAGGTTGTCGACATGCGGAATGTGGATTCAGCAATCGTTGTATCGATAGTTGTGACTGCCAATGGCTTAATAGCCCAGAGCCTCGACCAACAGCTCTTTAGGCTACCGTTAGGCAGTGGAAGGAAGGGTTTTATTCAGAATAGAAGGTTCCTCACTCTGGAGCCCTGACCAATGGTAGCTTGGACCCTGTTCCCGATACCGGTGGGCGATTAGAATCGATATACCTAATATATATTAGACGGCACGGTTGGTGCAGTGGCCAAGCTGTTGACTGATGCGCTGCGTGGCGCAGGTTCTATTGAACACGACAACATTTAGACGAAACAAAAATATTTGTATGACCTACCAGAAGTTGGTCCGTCCGTAGTTTGGCTGTTTGTATGTGATTTTATATGTTTGTAAACGCACCCAAGTTACAAGAGAAATTCCAAGTGTTTGGCAACGTTTTTCAAAAATAAATTAAAAACTAAATAAATAAAAAACTTGGAATAAAGGACAATGAAATAATAGTATAGATATATAAAATAATAGTAGTATTAACTTAGAAACCCACAACCCACACAGAGGTCGCAATTTATGAGTTTGAACCTAGACAGACGTTTTAGTTTTTACAAATTACATTATCACCACTGTAATGTCAAATTGTAGAACCAAAAGTTCGAACCCGTACTGAACCTGAGTTTTGGATCATGAATCTACGGCTCATTAAAAACAGGCAAGTGGCAGAACAAGTACGAAGATTAAAAACTGATTATACAAATGCTTATTTTCAGATTGTAAATTATTGTCCACCAGAAATAGATATAGCCTGTCACAACAGCTTCGAATCTTCAACCATATCAGGTCCAGCTGACAAAATGAAAGAGTTCGTAGGTGAATTGACCAAGCGGGGAATATTTGCGAAAGAAGTTCCTTGTGCCAATATCGCGTACCATTCGAGATATATCGCGCATTGTGGTAAGTAAATTTACGGTATGACAATATTTTTGGAGTAAATACATTTTTTTTTTTAATTAATTTATAAACCAGCTCGTGACCGCAATCCCGCCTGATGATAAGCAGTGACGCAATCGTTGTTGGTAAAGCGCACTAGTTTATTAAGTGCCTATTCACTCTAGCCTTGAAGACACTCAAATTGTAGTCCGACGGAAACACCGCCGCTGGAAAATTGTTAAAAAAAAACAAATATCTACATCAATTATCATTAACATCGTCCATCTGTGGTTAAGTACGCTAATTAAAACAATTGAAAATCAATCAGAGAGATACAAAGTCAATAAGTCTATAAAATATAGGGAAATTACTGATACTTTTGACAGATTGAGATCGAGTTCTTAAAAATACGAGAGTTTTCCCCCAGGTAGCCATTATACTTGTCAGTGTCAAAAAGAAGGGTGATTGCATAACACACTAACTGTAGGAATGACTTTCATTTTGACCAGATAAATTTTGACATATAAAACAATGGATTAGCAATATACTAGTTGGTGATTAACCTTGTATTACGGTGCTGTATACTGAAGATAATAATCATTATCAACCTTTTTTTTATCGTCCCACTGCTGGGCACAGGTCTCCTCTCATACAGAGAAGGATTGGGCGTAATCACTACGCTTGCTCAATGCGGGTTGACGATTTCAGACTTAAAGTCCAGGTCTCCACAAGAAGTTTTCCTTCACCCTCAGTCATTGGTCTCCAAGACATACTTAGATATTTTTTTTTTTTTTTTTTTTATTAAAATATAAACCAGCGCTTGACCGCAATCCCGCCTGATGGTAAGCAGTGACGCAATCGTTGATGGTAAAGCGCACTAGTTTATTAAGAGCCTATTCACTCTAGCCTTGAAGACACTCAAATTGTAGTCCGACGGAAACACCGCCGCCGGCAGATTGTTCCAGTCCCTCGATGTACGCGGTATAAAGGACGAGGCGAAACGCTTCGTCCGGATCGTTGAGGTGTTAACAACATAAGGGTGGAAACTCGCCGTACGACGGGTCGTCCGATGGTGGAACGGAGATGGGGGAATTAAATCGTGCAATTCCCTCGCACACTCCCCAGAATGTATCCTATAGAACACCGAAAGGCTGGCTACTCTACGCCTGTGCTCTAGGCTTTGGAGACCAACTCGAGTTAAATCAGGGTCACCAATCAGCCTCTTCGCACGCCTCTCCACTGAATCCAAAGTGGCCAGGTGACACTTAGCAGCACCAGCCCAAATGTGGCTGCAGTACTCCACACACGAACGGACCTGTGCTTTGTACAACTTTAGAAGCTGCCCTGGTGTGAAGTACTGCCGGACCTTTGCGATTACACCAAGTTTTCTGGCAGCCACCTTGGCCTTGGACTCAATGAACCGCCCAAAGTTTAGGTTCGAGGAAATCTCAACACCCAAAAGCTGAAGGCGGTCGGTACACTCCAAGGATACATTCCGAAAAGTAGGAGCCAAGGTGAACGGGCTCCTTTTGGCGGTGAAGAGACACGCCTGCGTTTTGGCGGCATTGAATGCTACAAGATTGGCATTGCCCCATTCGGAGACTGCCTGAAGTGCAACACTCGTTCGCTCTACCATGGCCTCTCTTTCGGACCGGATTGATTCCCTACTAGCCCGAGCATCCGGCAGGTATCTCTCCACAAATGTGCTGTCATCTGCATACTCATAGATACCGGGCATCAGCAGATCGTTAATATGCAGCAAAAACAGAGTTGCAGAGAGAACAGACCCCTGAGGAACACCGGCATTAGTCGACATGGGCTCAGATGAGCATCCGTCGACAACAACTCGGAGGGACCGTTCAGTCAGGAAGTCTTTTACCCAGCCAGTCAGGCTAGGGGAAATGCCGTACGCTGGAAGCTTACTCAAAAGGCCAGCGTGCCATACCCGGTGGAAGGCCTTCGAGACATCAAGGGAGACAGCAATCGCTTCCCCATTTCTCTCGAGGGCCTCGCCCCACAAGTGAGTGGCATACACTAGTAGGTCCCCAGTTGACCGATTGCGGCGAAACCCGTACTGTCGGTCACTGAGGAGATCGTTACCTTCCAGGTATGCCAAGAGGCGCGAGTTCAATACACGCTCCATAATTTTACAAAGTATGGAGGTGATCGAAATCGGCCGATAGTTGGTAGGATCGGCACGACTACCCTTTTTGGGCACGGGCTGCACGTTGGCAAGCTTCCAGGACTTGGGCACTATACCAGTCCCAAATGAGAGGCGGTACAAGCGTGTCAATACAGGAGACAACTCGGGCGCACATGCTTTTAGAACAATCGCTGGTATACCATCCGGACCACTAGCCTTATTCACGTCCAGACGACACAGTGCTCTCAGAACCTCCTTGTTCCGAATGCGAACCTCAGGCATTGAAGTACCGCAATGGGGTAAAATAGGTGGAGTAGCACTGCCAGTATCAAGACGCGAATTATGGGCAAAGAGAGATGCAAAGAGACCTGCTTTCTCTCTCGCCGTATGGGCCAGTGTTCCATCAGGCCTAACCAGCGGAGGCAGTGAGGGCCGACAGAAGTTCGCCTCGACCGATTTGGCAAGGGACCAAAAAGATCTGCTACCGGAAGGCTGCGCAGATAACTTGTTGCCAATATGGGTAATACGGTCGAAGCGAGCCTTCTTTAGTGCCTTTTTGTAGGACTTGGCAGCACGGTTAAAGGCTCTCTTCTTTGAGCTTAGATCCGGAGCTCCGCGGTCACGAGCGTCAACCCAGGTGAGAAATGCCGTGTGCTTACGCTGTTCGGCTTGGGCACAATCGGCATTGAACCATGGGCGAGCCGAGCCACCGACGGGCACGTCATTATAGGGAATAAAATATTCCATAGCTTGACGCACCACATCGGTTATAGCATCCGCACAGCTCGACGGATTGCTAGAAGAGAAGCAGACCTGCTGCCAAGGATAAGACGCAAAGAAATGGCGCATCTCATCCCAATCTGCTGACCTGTATCGCCACATTCGCCGTTCACCACGAGAGTCGTGATCTGGTGGGGAGAAGGTCGACACAGACTTCACCAGACAGTGGTCTGAAGTTCCCAACGGTGAGGAAACTGTTACAACACACCTGTCCGGATCAGTGGTCAGCAGAAGGTCCAGACAATTGGCAGTATGACCAACTACATCAGGCACCCTAGTCGCTTGCTTTACCAGCTGGGAAAGGCCCATTGAAAGCGCGAAGTTTCGCGCTTCTCTCCCAGCGTGGTCGGTCCTCTGGTACGGGAAAAGCCAGTCCTGATGGCAGGCATTGAAGTCCCCCAGAGCGACGAAGTGTGCGTCAGGGTGCCGCTGCAGTGCATTGTCAGCAGCCTCACTGAGGTGGTCAAATAAACGAGTTGTCTCCTGATCACCGCTGTGCGATCGGTAGACACAAGTGTAAACAATTTTGTCCACACCAGTGTCAACCAACAGCCATAGGGACGAGAAATGAGGGTCTTCGAGGTGACGGAGGCGCCGGCAACAAATGTCATTGCGGACATACACACAGACCCCGGCACGCTGCAGGAAATGGTGCTCCAATGCGTATCCCGGGTAGTTGAGGTATGCCGCATCAGACGGACATCTGATCTGGGTCTCCGTCAAGAAAAGTAGATGGGGCTTATTGGGATATAACTTTAGAAAAGTTACATTGGTACTTACCTGACCTGGAATCGAACCCGCGCACTCATAGGTACTTGAGAGGCTGTTGTTTTAACCACTAGGCCACCACGACTTCAAATTAAGCAGTCAAAATAACAAAACACCGTCCCTGAAGGGCCTTTACAGCGATGAAGAGGCGGCGTTTTAGGAAAGCCTCAACTTCTTTCCAGCAAATTCCATGGGAAGTGTCCCATGGATTTTGCTGTCAGTGCGCTAGATCTGGAGAAATAATAAATATTGTCTTGAGTTAATCAGGGCAAGTAAATATTATTATCGATGATATAGTTATGCCTTTGAAAAAAAATATTTTTTCTTAGATTTAAACGCATAACGTTAAAAAAGTCACACCAAGTCTAACAAATGAGTTATGAACCTTAAGAAGCCGTTGAACAGTGTACAAACAATGTCACAATGCCAAAGGTCAAACGAGCTAACTGAAGAAAGTCTTTAACTCATAATTCAACTTTAAGCTTTTCAGTTCTTACAATAAGTCGATTGTTTTAACTTTTCTGTTTGAAATGATTAATGATATACTTTCTGCAAGTAGGTTTGCATAAACACTTTATCACGTCAATCATATTTCGAAACTAATGAGGATATCCCACACTTTTCAAAACAAAAAAGAAATAAAAGTAACAGATTCTGGCGTCATCAATTATTTATGATACAATCACAACAACGATCGCATCACTGCTTACCATCAGGCAGGATTGCGGCCAAGGGCTGTAAAAAAAAAAAAAACAGACATTGATTTAACACATGCATACAAAAAGTTTAATGCTCTTGACTTGCCTTCAAGAACCGACAAATCGACATGTTCTTTCGTGTTCACACTCAAATTTTCTTATTACTCACAACACTGTAAAAATTGTACTTTTACTAATGAACTTGTTTACATATTTATGAGTACCTTCCCTCTTCATAAGTAGGTAAATCTCATATTTTAGTTTTACCTTGCATTTCTCATATTAAGTGAATTTTATTCTTTTTTTTAGAATTTGAAAATTATAAAAGAATAAAAAAGAACATAAATAAAAATTGAATCCGACAAGGTTTACCGGTTTCTTAATAAACTTCAACTGTATCCCACCCCACAGCCCTGTAGGGTGACTGAGTAACACACTATCAGCAGCAATTCCTTTCATTTTGACAGTTCAACAATATTAATTGCATTAGTAACGTTGTTGAGCAGACACAATGTTTGAATTTACATAATTATGCAGTAATGGATTAGCAATATGCTTCAAAGTGATTTCAATTGTAATAGTGTATACAAATAGGGTACAGATTACTTTTCTACTTTGGTGAGTGGCAACTAAAATGCAATTTTCAACGCTCAACAGGTCCTGAGTTACTAAAACATTTACGAGAAGTCATAAAAAACCCGAAGAAACGGAGCAAAAAATGGATATCAACATCGGTCCGTCAAGACAGGTGGCATGAACCTGATGCGGTGTACTCCTCGGCTGAATACCACACTAATAATTTATTGGTAAGTCTTATTAACTATTTTTTTTTTATCTTCGCCAGATAATACATTAGTTTATGGTGTATAAAAGCTGATAAGAATATATAACACTGATATCCAAATCAAGCTAAAGCTTGTATTTTAGGTAACAGTTTTCAGCCGCAGGAAGTATCCCATCATGAAATATGAAAACATGGATTTGTCGCTGCAGTAAGCTTGTGTGCAGGAAGGTGTGTGTTATGTGAGGGTATGTATGTGTATTGTGTGAGTGAGTGTGAGAGTTTAAATATGAGTATTATTGTAGTAAATTTATCTTTGAATTTCTGAATCAAATAGACTCTGATGGAATGTAATATTTATAATATAAACAAAAAGGATAAACTTTCCTTTATGGACCGCTAAACTGGGCGGCCAAAAGAATAACAGTTGAACTATATAGGTTAGGTTAGAACTGTGACCAAAACGGCACGCGAGCCGAGCGAGCGAAGCGAGCGTGCCGCGGCAGCGACCCGCGAAGCGCCAGAAAAACAATATACATATATTATATTTTGCGGTCCATAATGGAAGTTTTTATCCATATTGCTAATCCATTGCCCCATATGTTCAAAAATGTGCCCGATCAACAACGTACATAACTCAATGAATGCTGTTGAACTGTCAAAATGAAAGCCATTGCTACAGATTGTGTGCAACGTGTTGTGTGTGTAATAACTATAAATATATATATATGATCAAAACGGGAAGCCCATGGAAGCAGGCAGCACAAAACTGGTCATCGTGGAAAGCCTTTGCCCTGCAGTGGACCTCTATAGGTCCACTGCAGGGCAAAGGCTTAGAAAAAAGGTTGATGAAGACCCAAATAGCATCAAAAAGAGGAAACTCCAAGATCATTCTTCATCTTCATCTCAGCGTTAATCCCAGTCGTATCCGAAGCTTTTCAGCTTTGGAGTCTAGGGTCCGCTTTACCAGTCTAACTGCTCATTTTGGATAAACTTCGATATTTTCCATGAAGCGACTCCCGTCTGATCTCCACAACCCGAAGGCGATATCGAAGCATTGCAGTTAGAACAATTGTAGGACTTTTGAGGGCTCCAACAACCCGTAACGACCAGACCAGTGCAAATATTCATATTCATGCATACAAATATTTGCACTGCGCGGGGGTCGAACCCGCGTCTCCTTGCGCAGCGGCCGCGTTCGCTACCGCTACGCCACGGAGGCTGTCGAAACTCCACGATCATTCTTGTCGATTAATTAAACTTGCTAATATTTAACAGAATCCCGTACTTTTTGAAGAGATGGCAAAGATGATACCAGATAACGCTATAGTCATTGAAATTGCCCCACACGGTCTACTCCAGGCCATTGTAAAGAGATCGCACAAAGAATGCACACACATACCATTGACTAGAAGAGGCAATCCTAACGGGGTGAAGTTTCTCCTGCAGGCTGTTGGAAAGTAAGTTATTATTTTAAGTCAGTAAATTTTATACTACTTATAGTATAGTAGTAGTAGTGGATTCTTAGTGCAATAAATCCTAGATTAGATTATAAAACTTGCATGGTCACGTTTTATCTCTTATTTTGCGAAGTTATGAAATATTAACATATTGGTAACTTGGAAAATAGGAGGAGAATTTGCAAAGTTTCTGCTATTGAGTCGTATCTTCAGACCTGAACTCTTTGGTACGGACAACAGCAGCTCAAGCTGCCCGTAACTGCCAGATATTCGCAATCAACATTGAGCCTTAATGCTTTGAGGCTGTCATGGATAATGTAAATAAAGAGGACAATCTAATAAAGAAATTTGTTTGATTGTAGTAGCTTGATGCACTTTTAAATATTTTCAAAGAGACCCGTATGTCTTCTAAATTTTTGGTACAATCTTATTGATGACTTTGATATTCATTTTCAGAATGTACGAGGCTGGTGTAAATCCCAAGGTAGATGTATTATATCCTAAGATACAATTCCCTGTATCCACTGAAACGCCTCTTTTGTCCCACTTTGTGAAGTGGGAGCACAGTGAAGATTGGTAAGTTGGATTTAATTTTTCATATATCATATCACCATAGGGCTATGAAACGGAATTTGGGGACACACACGTATTCATACACAGATAACCTCTTAAAGCCAACAGTAGAAAACAGCTTATGAAAGAAATATAATTTAGTTGGCATTTGATTCTTGGGTCTTTCAATTATATGATTCGATATTCAGCCTCGTACCTATATCTTCTGGGTATCAAACTATCAGGTTAGGAATACGTCTATTCTACCTCATGATTCTAGCACAAAAAATGACCGATGTCACTTAGAAGGGTACCATGCTAAATGGAATTGGACTGGATAAATCTGTCGCACGTCAAAACAAGCATTCGATCACATATAGGTATATGACCCAATGCGATGACAAGATGATGCAAGAGATATTTCGGCAGGCTCAAACACACATGGCTGGAGTTCACGACACATATGCCTTTCCCTTTGAAAACCTACCTTTTTCTTTTGGGTACCCTTGAATCTATAGACATTCTCAGACTCTATAAATTTAAAGCTCTGAATGAGGTTCCAATGACATTATTGGTAAAGATCTATAATTTTTCTCAATAATGGTCCGTAAAACTATACGAAACAGCCTTTAAGCAACTGCTTTATTTATGACCATAATTCAACAAAAAGCCAAAATGTGACACATTTTTGTCTTTTTTTAACCTTTTATGTGTATTTTACAATATTATTTCAACTTAAATAAACATCAACTTTATTTCAATGAAAATTAAGTTCATGACTAATAATAAAGCTACAAAAATGTTTGAAGCTGTACCGTAAACTGAACTTAATAGTATATGAATCAAAGTATTTTTTTCATTGATTCATATTTGTCTACCTTTCCAAATAAACCGTGAATACAGAGAGAATTGAGAGTATTTATACTCTACTCTACTTTATGTTGGGCCCAAATTCCGATGTAACCTGAGCTGGCTTTACACTCTCATAAACGCTTTATGGTTTAATTATCATGACGTCATGTCAGGTTGGCGACATCACGTCGCTCTCCTAATTTCCCATGCCGAGTGTTCTCGCGTAGGCCCGTTTTAGATGACAAGCTCTCAACGCGTCTTGTATGTATTTATGATAATTAGAGAAAGGTACTGAAGTGTTAGTAATTAGGAACTGCAAAAATTTAGCCGGTCTCTTTAAAAATAACTCGTTATTTCGGCGTTACAAAAATAACTCGTTATTTCGGCGTTATAAAAATAAATGTATGCTCTTACCTTCGTTGCCGTTATTAAGCTACATAAAGAAAACTGGCCAAGTGCGAGTCAGACTCGCGCGCGAAAGGTTCCGTACCATTATCATCAAAACGACAAAAAAAAAAACACGTTTGTAGTATGGGAGCCCCCCTTCAATATTTATTTTATTCTAATTTAATTATTTATTTTTAATTTTAATATATAACCAAATAGTTTTGTGAACATTTCAAGCGTCTATCTATTTTCGTTATTAATATGGAGCAAAAAAACGGCAAAAAATCACGTTTACTGTATGGGAGCCCGTTTAAATATTTTTAAGCTATTGCATAGCTTCTATCGCGGGCCTTGAGCGCGGGGACCGAATCCAGAAATTCCGTAACGAAAAAACCTCACGCTCCCCACTCCGACGGGCACGGAGGTGTGGCTTGAAGGCCGTACATCGTCTAACATCGTTTCAGTTCGGCAGTCTTCGGCACGGTATGTTTGTGTGCGTGCGACTACATCTTTTGAAAACAATTTATAGATTTTCAAAAAGAGCATGCATATTGCAGGGCTCGAACTCAGTTCTACACACTTGCCATGTTACTGATAGTCGCGATGTGCTAAACTTGCGATTAATTTTCTCTCTGAAATAGGTCTTCTATAGAGATATGTCATAGACGTCATCGACGTTGTCATGGCTACCTTAAAAACTTTTCATATAATTAATTATTAAGTACTTTTATTCAAATTAATTTAGTATGGTAGCAATTTACATTTCTCCGAATCCAAAATTGGACGAGGTAGAGCATTTTATTCATCGCACTTTACTGGAGTACACTGAAGAAGGCTCAAAAATACTTGGTACAAATGGTAATAAATTTCCACTTATCTTGGCTGGCGATTTCAACATTAACTTCGCTGATAAAAAATCAGAGCGGTTGACAACTTTTCTATCAAAAACATTGAATTTGAAAATGAATAATGATCCACAAGAGTCCACAACAAAATATGGGACCACCATTGATGCGGTATTTTCTAGGTATTTAGAGGATATTAAGTCGCAAACTTATGTTTCTTATTTCAGTTATCATAAACCTATAGTTTCAATGATAAATATTCCTGAATAACCAACAGCTACTGTAAGGTAATAAAACCCACATGTATTGTAAAATAATAAAAATATTTTAAATAATATTAACTTTTTATTTATTTAATAAAAGAAAAATTTGTTTTCTTATCGGTCACCACGTTCAAAAAGTGTAACTTGAATTAATATCAAAGAAAAAGAAATACTGCATAAATAAAATAAATAAATAATTATAATTGCATAAATTGATACAAAATGCTATGCAATAGCTTTACCGCGGTAGTCCCCGAGTGCCACACGTCTTTTTTATTTTTTTATTTTTACTATTTCTTGTTATAGTGGTAACAGAAATACACAATTTCTGAAATTCACAGCAATTGAGTTGTGGAACTCAAATAGGCAGTTGCTACAAATAACACTTGTGTCCAGCTACTTCCGGTTAGACAGGGTGTCAATCCCAGCATTGTTGAGGAACAAAAAGATCACCAAATACACACATCAAAAGTGTCTAGGGATCAACATATATTTTTGCAATAACTTTTCTCCTGATTGATATTAATTAAAATTTTCTTTAAGGATTCATCAAATAAAGTGTTTTCGTTTGTCACAGTAACGATAAACCAAGTCACCTTTGCATTAATAAAGAAATTTGCCATTTTCCTAATAAAAGGATATTTGACATTTGAACCACTAACACAAAAGTTCGAAAAAAAGACTGAAATAACAGTTTTCTCTAAAATTTTATTGGGTAACTTAAACAATTAATAATCCGTGTTTCTACCGCGAACACTAACAACACAAGAACATCGGTTTGGCATACTCAAAATGAGTTCATCCAAATCACGCTGTGGAATGGCCGCCCATGTTCGTTGCAACAACAAAAAAAGGTCTTCTTGCGACTGGATACCCTCCATATTCGGCAGAGCTCTTCTCTGTAGCATATCCCATGCATGCTCAATCGGGTTCAAGTCTGGCGACTGAGCAGGCCAGGGCAGGACATTGATGTTAGCTGCGGCGAGAGTCTGTCTTACAACTCTTGCGGTGTGCGGTCGTGCATTATCATGCATTAACTGAATTAAGGGACCGATTTGCACTTGTAGAGGAACGATGACGTCTGATACAATCGTCTCAGCATAAATTTGAGCGTTGAGGTTGCCTCTGATCCAAATCAACTCAGTTCTTCCGCCGATCCAAATACCCGCCCATACCATGATGGTTCCACCACTATAAGGATGGACTTCCTGGCAGGATTTTAATCGCTGTTGGCGTCCAGGGGTTCTCCAGTGTCGTATACGTCTTGTATCCGGTCTCATACCAAAACGAGACTCATCAGAAAAGCACACGAAACGCCATTGTTCTTCTGCCCAATTTCTGTGTTCAAGAGCCCATTGATATCGAATCCTACGATTGTGCATTGCTATAGGTGGTACCCGTAGCGGTCTTCGGGAATGAAGGTTCACTTCATGCAAGCGGTTTCTGACTGTTTGGTCGCTAATTAAGTTCCCTGAAGAGTGATGAAGCCTCACGGCTAACATCATGGCGGTTATTGTTGGAGCTCTTCGAGTTAAGATTTGAATGTATCGGTCTTGTCTCCGTGTGGTGCAGCGATACCGTCCTCCATGGCGCTCAGCCACGGTACCAGTGCTTCGGTAACGTGTCCAAAGTCGACTGATAACACTCTGACTTGTATTCAGAGCTAAAGCCATAGTACGTTGCCGGGAACCAGCTTCTATCATTCCCACGGCTCTGAGCATTTCTTCCCTGCTTAAATGACGTCGCCGCTCCATAATAACGTTGGTTTTAATCAGTAGTAGGGAAACAGTAGCACTAATAATGTCTTCAATGCGTTGTATGTTTTTATAGGGAAAATATTGACAGCTGATTTTCATCTTTTACTCGAATTTGATTCACAGTTCCTGATTCAAATTATGAAATGCACCAAAAAGGATCCATATAAATTTATAAAATCATAAATTTATTACAAAGCCACATCTCAATCTCAAGAAATCCGCATAAAAATGCTTGATCCCTAGACACTTTTGATGTGTGTATTATATTGCTTTAAAAACGAAGTAATTATTTTTATATATGAATTATAAATGATAATGATCCCCGCCTGATGGTAAGCTGTGATGCAATTCGTTAAAAAAGTCTTTATTCGTTACCTTTTATTTTTTTTATTAAAGTGAAACTTTTATCTATACTTTATAATATTATAAATGCGAAAGTAACTCTGTCTGTCTATCTGTTACGCTTTCCCGGTTAAACCTCTCAACCGATTTTGATGAAATTTGGTACAGACAATCTTTAGACCCTGACAAAGGATACAGGCTACCTTTTATTAAAAAAAATGATATTCTCGAGAGAAATCTAAAAAGCGCGATATAACCGAATTTCACGCGGATAAAGCCGCGGGGGAAAAGCTAGTATGTAATAAAAGTTATAAATAAATAAATAAATAAAAGTCACAAACGTTTCACAAATGTGCTGCATGTCGCGTGACGTTCGATCTCGGAGTAGGTGTAAATGTCTATAATACAGTATGTTAAGAAAACCCTGTCCGACCCGTGAAGGTGTTGTTAGGTATCGATAACTGATTCTACAAATGCATACAAAACCAGGCTAAACTTAAAAAAAAAACCCCTAAAAAAATAAATATTATTTCGCAAAAAAGGTAACTTAATAAATGCGCGTTAACCTCCCTTCGCCTGACGCCCGCGGGGGCCGGGCGGCAGGGCACGCGGCACGTGGTCGCAACGCTATTCGCTCATAATAATACCGGTGTTGTCACTTTTTAAAAATTACCAAATTTCGGGGAAATTGGAATTAATTCGCGGGAAAAAAAGATTATTTCAAAATTCATTTGTATTGGTACTATGATGAATACGTAAAATTTTATATTATATTTGGTCATGTGTTTACCTAACCTTTATTATCCTTATGGGTCGGACAGGGTTTTCTTAACATACTGTATAAAAAAAGTTTCACCTTTACCGTGATTTCATAAAAAAACGGAATCATTTTTTTTACCTTAAGTACATTAATGTACTAAATTTAGTTTTATTAGGTACTAAAAAAGCAGAATAGTTAATTTTCTTTAAAAGTAAAGGTTCTTTAAAAAGTGGTGACCGCAATGATGGCTGTCATGAATGATGACAGCGGCAAGGATTTAAATCACTAGATTCGCTATATTGTTTATTTTATTGTTAAGACGCCATGACACAGTGACTTAATCTCCATGGACTTTTATAAACGTGAAAGTGTGTATGACTGTATGGATGGATGGGTATTTGTTCTTCTGTCACGCAAAAAGTACTAAACAAAATTTTAAGTAATTTGGCAGGTAATTTATAATCAGGATTACCACATAGGTTGTGTACAAAAGCAAATTAGTTTTAGCTAGTATAAAATATTGTTATTATTTTGACTATGCTCGGAGTTTCTCTGCGTGATCAAATCAGAAATGATCAGATCTGCAGAAGAACCAAAGTCACCGACATAGCTCTGCGAGTCGCTAAACTTTAGTGGCAGTGGGCAGGGCACATTGCTCGTAGAACCGATGGCCGATGGGGCAGTAAGGTTCTGGAGTGGCGGCCACGTACTGGAAGACGCAGCGTATGGAGGCCCGCAACAAGGTGGACCGATGACCTGGTGATGGTCGCGGGAAGCCGATGGATGCGGGCAGCACAAGACCGGTCAGCGTGGAAAGCCTTGGGGGAGGCCTTTGTCCAGCAGTGGATATCCATAGGCTCAAGAAGAAGATTATTTTGAATTGATGTGAATTAACTTATGTACGTTACCGTTAGTAGAATTATAAGACTAATTGGTAATACAATTTGTCGTCCTCCGTGGCGCAGCGGTCAACACTCCTGCCTGCAACGTGGAGGCCCCGGGTTCGATCCCCGACCAGGTTATGATGGTTAACGGTCTTTTCCTGATTGGCCTGGGTCTTGGATGTTTATTTATATAATATGTATCTATTATAAATAAACATAGTATCGCTGAGTTAGTATCCCATAACACAATTCTCGAACTCACTTTAGGGCTAGCTAAATATGTGTGATTTGTCCGTAGAGCCGCTATTGCTTTGCGCAGTTAGTATAATGATAAGCTCAATCTTCTCAGTTGTTCGCATGATTATGTAGGTTGAAGGTCCATCTAGCGATTTCTCGAGTCTCTCTAAATGAACTCTCTGGGAAAACATATAAACTTAGTTTCATAAATAACGCGTCAGTGACGTCTTTTACCGGTAAATTGTGCCATTTTGTTTGCCCGGCGGCTATCGTTCTTCTAGGAAAACGTAGCTTTATGTATATACATACATATTCTATCTTATTAATAAGGTAACTGGTATATACAGAGTGGTACTGACAATACGACAATAAATGAAAACACGAACAATACTGGTTCATAGGAATAATCCTAAACCATAGAAAAAAATCTAGCCCCAAAAATAAAAAAAGTGAAAATTTCAAATAAACTAAATAGCATAAAATTGCAAACGGAATCGAACATTCTTTAAAAATATTGGTTCACTGACCTCCAATCGGCGACAGCGCGATCCTGTACCGACTTGCTTTTTTACTTAAGTTTGGTACCGCAAGTTGCGGCGGTCATTAACCTGTAAGCGCTTCCTTATCATTTATCAACATGTACATCATGTAGAAAATGTGAAAAATGAAAAATAATTTCCTATGACTAAACTAATGGACATATTTATATGATTTTTTATGGACAGACTGAAAATGTGTTGAGGTACACGATGTTTAATTTATTGTCGTATTGTCAGCACCACTCTGTATACAAGAACCTACTCAAATAAAAGGGAGAACAAATTAATATTCGAAAGCAAGAAAAAAGTAATTCCAATTTACATTATACCTTGAATTAACTTTGCTTCCAGGCCACAGCTTTCATTCCTAGAAAAAGATGAAGTACAAACTGCTATGGAGCGCAACGTCGCCATATCTACACAGGATGATGACAACAAGTTCCTAGAAGGACATAATAGAGACGGTTAGTTGTGAAATGAATTGAAAAATAACTCGAAAAAGTTTGACAGGATATTGTGATGCAGATATTGATGTTGTGGATTTGGCATTTTTTTTTTTATAACTTATAAAATACGATGCAGAGGATATTGCTTCGTGATGAAATAAAAGTGCAATCTATTCGATTTGATCATGTTTGAGTGATATCTGTATAGTTTTTGTTTGATGTTGTGGAGTAGGTTTTTTTTTTTACAATTTATACAATCGTTGATGGTAAAGCGCGCTAGTTTATTAAGACTTATTACGATCACTCTAGCCTTAAAGGCACGATGGAAACACCGTTGGCAAGTTGTTCCAGTCCCTCGATGTACGCGTTATAAAATAAGAGGCGGAACGCTTCGTTCGGATCGTTGTGGTGGCAACAATGTAAGGGTGGAAACTCTCCTTACGACGGGTCGTCCGATGATGGAACGGAGATAGGAAAATTAAATCATGTCAATGTTGTATCCTCATAATAGCAGCAGCTTCTAATGTTGTACAAAGCACAGGTCCGTTCGTGTGTGGAGTACTGCAGCCACATTTGGGCTGGTGCTGCTAAGTGTCACCTGGCCACTTTGGATTCAGTGGAGAGTCGTGCGAAGAGGCTGATTGGTGACCTTGATTTAACTCGAGTTGGTCTCCAAAGCCTAGAGCACAGGCGTAGAGCAGCCAGCCTTTCGGTGTTCTATAGGATACATTTTGGGGAGTGTGCGAGGGAATTGCACAATTTAATTCCTCCATCTCCGTTCCACCATCGGACGACCCGTCGTAATGCGACTTTCCACCCTTATGTTGTTAACACCTCTACGATCCGGACGAAGCGTTTCGCCTCCTCCTTTATACCGGGTACATCGAGGGACTGGAACAATCTGCCGGCGGCGGTGTATCCGTCGGACTACAATTTGAGTGTCTTCAAGGCTAGAGTGAATAGGCTCTTAATAAACTAGTGCGCTTTACCATCAACGATTGCGTCACTGCTTACCATCAGGCGGGATTGCGGTCAAGCGCTGGTTTATAAATTAATAATAAAAAAAAACATTTATAGTATATTGTAATGTATTCTGACAAACATAGCATAGTTTTAAAGTGTATTTTGACAAAGGTTGCCTGTAAAAAATCGCTCTTAGCGATAAGACTGTCCATTATATCACCCTTTGTGAAGTCTTCATATTTATTTTCTGGAATTTATAGTTTGTATATAAAAAAGAGTATTCTAATCTATTCTATAGTTTTAAAGCAATTTTGACTACTTAGACTTGGGCTCAACGTCAATTTATATATATAAGGGCGCTAAGCTATGTGATAATATAAAAATATACTCTACGTTTGGGTATCTCCATAAAAGCACTTCGAATGCTACACCCTCATGCACCACAGGCATTGCATAATTTAGCCTTCGGGGCAAAACTTGCCAAATAATTGATTGTGCCTACATTTTGACTTTCTATGGAAGAGAACTGTTTGACAGCTCTCCATGCTAAGAAGATCGCCACTGCTCTTAAAACGGTGAAGGAAAACATCCTAAGGAACCGGTGGTTTAGAACCGAAAATACGAATATAGTACTTCAGAGGCTGCACTAGTCTCGGGTGGTGGTTAACGTCCCAATCCTTTTCATAGAGTGAAAGTTTGTGTCCCAGTAGTGAAAGAATCTTCTTCTCAGCATATAGAGGTCCAGCACTGCGGGACAAAGATCTCCGCCAAGGCTTTCTTTCCATTCTAGTTTGCCATAATCCCCACGCTTGGCAGGCGGGTTAGGGATCGCAATAATTTGATATTGCTTAGGAGAAGCGCTGCTGCCCGCTTCACTGGTGAGAGTTCCCTTAGTCGCCTCTTACGACACCCACGGGAGGTTATGGGTTGTTACTATTTTAAGCCCAGTAAGTACTACACGGCAACAGGGAAAAAGGGTGAAAGAATGATAGGCTGATAATGCCAAAGAGAAGAAGGGCACTGCCGTTTCAATATGTTTTTTATTCAACAGGTGCAAATGTTCTCCCTGAATCAGCAGTATTAGTTCTTGTATGGGAAACTGTGGCGATGCACATTGGCAAAGGATACAAGGACCAGTCTGTAGTATTTCGAGATATTCACTTCTTTAGCGAAGTCATTTTGAAAGCAGATGTTCCTCTTAGACTTTGCATTGCTATAAATAGAGGCAGCAATAAATTTGAGGTAAGTTAAAGCGTTTCAATTTCAAAAGATTAGATTTTCTTTGTCGTAATATGAACTTAATTCTAAACCATGATTGCCGAGGCTTAAATGGGGTAAAATTTTAATTAAATTAGAAAACTTAAAGGCAATTAAGGTGTCCTGATTTCTGTAACAGAATCGTCTGAAATTACGTAATTGACCTTTAGTGTATTGATCTAGATTTTGATAGTAGCGATTTAATTATACAGCAGATTAATTGAGACGTTGTTGGGAAAGTCAGCAGAGCGGAAACACGGGAATCGTTTAAACATATTTTAATAAAGAAGTTCAACAAGAAATAGTGTACGGACCAAATATATACATATGTCAACTTTTTATGTATTATAGATACTTTTCTATACATATAAATATAATATGTATAGAAAAGCATAGTAAAAAAATATTTAAACCGTTTATTTAATCTAAAATGAGGGGATGTTATTAGGATTCACTGCTCCAGTAGTGACGTCTGAGGTTCCCAAAATAGATTTATATTAATATAAATCACTCCTTGCCCAGCAGTGGGACCATAAAAAGGTTAATGATGATGATGAATATAAATCAGTCATCATCTGCCTTTTCTCAACCATGTTGAGATTAATTTCCCGTCTACCGTTCGTCGTCAATACCATTATTGTACATTAAGTGATTACCTGTCGGAACTCCATCATTGCAGGTTAGTCAAGACGACATGCGAATTGCAAGTGGTATTGTGAGCTGTGTAAGAGTTCTCAAGTTCTATAAAGAAAATGAATTCACAGAGTCAGATGAAGAAGAAATAATATTAACCTGTGAAGATGTCTATAAAATTCTGACATCCAGGGGATATTCTTACAAGTAAGCAGTACTTATATTTATATTATGCGGTGAAAGGATTAGCCAAGAATTTATAGAAGCCGATTCCCCGGGGTACTCCAAAGGTAACAGAAAGTCGGAGGATACGTCGCTCGGCGAAGCTGCTCACGTACGCTATAGTTTTCTTAAATAAATAGGAAAGGTAATACTTTTCCAACTACCATCTCGAATAAAGGCTTACTTTAAAACAAATTGTTGAACGGAACTGCAAGGTGATGGCGTTATACTTTTGCAACGGCAATGCTTTTTGTTTGGGCAGTTCAACATTGTATTATTTACGTTCTTGAGCAGACGAATTTTCCAAAACTATGGAGCAATATCTAATATCTACGGATAAATCAAACAGATTGAGCTAGCCTCAAAGTAAGCTCGAGACTTGTGTTATGGGATAATAACTCAACGATACTATATTTATAATAGATACATATATAGATAAACATCCAAGACCCAGGCCAATCAGGAAAAGATCGTTTTCTATCATGACCTGGCCGGGGATCGAACCCGGGGCCTCCACGTCGCAGGCAGGCGTGTTGACCGCTGCGCCACGGAGCCACTAACCCTACCAGATCCTATGGATCATGTCAATGTGTTTTTTTTTTAAATAAGTAAAAGTCATTATAACATATGTATAAGCATTAAAGTATAATTATAAAATATTAGTGGCATAGTAAACGCGTTGTTAGACGAAAACCAAGTCGTCTTGCTTAAACAAGTCATTATAAGGTGATGTACCAACTCCATTCCGCTTTAATCCCGGCATCAACATAAAAATAGTAGCTAATTTACGTCCGAACCATTATTTTGTCGCTGTTTTTACTCCTCATAAAACTTGCAAGATAAAATTTAAACAAGGTAATATGAAATGAACTCCGGAAAAGAGGCTTATTTCAATGACATGACGTAACTTGATGGTCCTCATTTATTTTTTTGTATGTTTTTTTGTTAATGGTTTTGTAAATGATTTTTTTAATCTCTCTTGGTAATTGATACCACGTAAGATTTTAAAAAAATCACTTGTAATTGCTTGTGTTTTATAATAAACCATTAAGTTGTAAAATGTTTTGTTTAGATATCATATACAGGGCGCTGGCATGAACATAAACTGTTACCATAGATTCGGAAAATGATTCTAAAACCAGCACATTTATTGCGAAATTGACTATTTCTATCAATTGGAATCATTTTGAAGCATATTGTGAATCCATTGCTCCAAATGTTCGAAAAACTGTCTGCCCAATGACGTAAATAACGCAATGAACGTTGTTGGACTGTCAATGTGAAACCCATTCCTACTTATAGTGTGTTAAGAAATTACCCTGCAGCACAGTAATTGCGTAACAATGCGTTTCAGATTAAATATTTTCAAAATAAATTGCGTTATTAACGTCGTTAACGAGATTAGACACATTTTTTGAACATATTGAGTAATCAACTAGCTATGCTTTAAAGTGATCTCAATTGATAGGAAAAGTGTGCTACGCATATTATAATACTTACCGTTGAGTTAAAATAATTGTTCTGATATTAGAAAAAAAAAAATGACCAGGAGATTATTTACAGTTTGCATTGTTGGTTTTTTCAAAACCGTTTCATACTTCGCCAAGTAGCATTAAAAATCATTATGATTTCAAGCTTGATTCATGACTGTGGTCCATCCAAAGTTTTGACCTATATCTTTGCAGTTGAAGGAGAACTGGGATCAAAACTAACACCTATAGTGCTATTATTCCAGTTGTAAAACGTCCATTACTAGAGACGGTCTCCCCAAAGTACCATCAAAACTAAAACAAAAAAGATACAAAAGTGGTAGAGGAAGTAGAAGTAGTAAGAGCAGCAAGTACCAAAAACAAATCAGTAGCAACGGTTTTCATTTTGACAGTTCAACATTATTCATTGCGTTCTTTAACGCCGTAAAGCAGCCACTATTTTTGAACATATGGAGCATTGGATCAGCAATACGTGCTTCAAAATTATTTATTTTTATTTATTTTGGTGCACCAACAACTGTTTACACTGGGTGTTTTACATAAGGTAACATGTAATTTTAAAAGGTGACAGAGTAGTGTAACAATCACTTATAGGTGAACTTCACATGCATACTAAAATGGAGTTGTACAGTTGTTGTCAACTTAAAACTAAAATTTAAACTAAGTTGTTGGAAAATACATGTTTCATTTATTGCCAGAAAATGAGTGCTAATTTAAATCCAGAAGATATTTGAAAATTATGCGTTACAGTTCGCTGAAAGAGTCAAAGTGCAGATCAATTTGAGTGCTACAATTGTTCATCACATTACAAAATCTAGCATACGGGAAATTGGTTAAAATCAGATCTCTCGGTGATAGGCCATACCATCAGTTGCCGGCTGAAGTTACCACCGACCAGAAAAAATCTTGCCGCCAAGCGATTCGTCGTGTTCCGGCATGATGTCTGGTGAAGCCGTTCGTTGAACGGGTATGAGCAGTTATGTTACGATGTGTGCCTTGTACGATGTGCCAAATGTTTTTGGGTCGGGAGTTGGGTCGTGGAGGGTCTCTTGATCAAACTTCCTCTAGCGGAGCATCTTTGGTGTTATTGAGTTTAAAATTGCATCACCTCGCTCAACTGCCTTTCTATTCACCCAGTTTTTTGGAGTGAATCTTAATAAACTGGCGCACTTACCACCAGGCAGAATTGCGGCCAAGATCAAGTTTATTATAAAAAAAAATGTCTATTTGAGCTAAGATTGCTCATCCGTGGAATGCGCGCCTTCCCAATTGCTTACCACACTGTTGAGTCGCCCTCTTAGTAAAGTAAGCGACGTCAGCGGCAAACATAGCCCGAATGGTTTGTGGTGAGTATTATCATTCTCTTTATCAATAAATTAAGACGAATTATTTTTATTCTTCTTTTCAGGAACAAGTTCCAATCCATTCAATCATCAGCCTTGGACTGTCAAAAAGCTTTCATACAATGGAACGATGAAAGTGACTGGGTCACTTTCCTGGACTCATTGATCCAACTCAGTGCTCTATCGAGGAGTTATGAAGGGATCTCAACGCCCAAGTTTATCAGAAAATTGAGAACCAACGTCACGGATCAACAGATATTGAATGTTGTCAAAATTAATGGTGTCAATTGTGTTGCTGCTCAGTATAATAAAACTCGGGGAGTTATTAGGTAATATATACACATTTAATATTCATGCTTTGCTCGTAGCAATATCCCTGCCCGCTGTCTTTATTTGAACCCGCAGGGTAATTGTATAATACGTTGAGTGCTGTGTAGGACAATATTTGTTGTATGTAGAAATATGAAACTGAAAAACGTACACGATTCATTCGTAGAACCCCAAATGTTAAACATAAAATATTATAATTCAATATGATTGTTATTTGTAAAGTTGAACAGTGAAAGATAACAAAATGTAGCTGTAAATGGGGCATTATAGAGAGGGTACTAATATAGATAATTCAGAACTTACTTATTATTGTGAAATCGGCAAAGAAATGACAATTGTTCAGTAATTTGTCGTAATAACATGATGGTATAAGGTATCATATTCATCAAAAAAGACAAAAAAGACCAATAAAGACACTACTGAAACAAATGAAAGTCGATGATACGTGAATATATACACTTCTCATCAAAAAAATCGAAACAGCTTACGAGTTTATGTTATGTAAGAATTACCAGAAAGATATACATATTTGGAAATGTATGTCGTTTAATAGTGAATAAAAAGAGGTTTTATAATCCTGATATTAATGTTCTAAATTGAAATTAATTTTTCATAGGATTCGTATTTGGTAACGAGTTGGTAATTTTTACCCTGTATGAAGTATGAAGGATATGAATTGAACAATATATTTAAATGAAAAAAATAAAGCTAGGAAAAATTTATTTAGTAACTGGTATTCCCTCCCCGAGCTGTTATGACTGCTTTGATGCGGTTTTCATGGATCGGATTAGAGTGACATTCAAATGTTGAGGCATTTTATTCCATTCTTCTTGGATCGCATGCTGCAGCTGGCTGAGTGATTCCAAGGCCAGATTTCTAGCACGAACATGTCTCTTTAACTCATCCCATAAATGTTCGATGGGATTCATGTCCGGGCTTATTGCTGGCCATTCCATAATGGGGATACCGACTTCGGCAAGATAATCTCGTACGACGCCCGCGGTTTGCACCCTAGCGTTGTCATGCATGAATATGAAGCCGTTGATAATAAAACGTGCATAGGGCATCACGTGAGACTCAAGATAACGTTCGAAATACCGATGACAGTTTAGTGCAGGCAGACGTGGCCCAGACACGAACACTAGCTCTGTCTTACTTTCGGCGCACGAACCGCCACCGTAGCTGATCCTGTATTTTTTTTTTATAAATTGTAAACTAGCGCTTGACCGCAGTCCCACCTGATGGTAAGCAGTGATGCGATCGTTGAATGTAAAGCGCGCTAGTTTATAAAGAGCCTATACACTCAAACCTTGAAGAGATTCAAATTGTAGTGTGACGGAAACTCCGCAGCCGGCAAATTGTCGCAGTCCCTCGATGTACGCGGTATAAAAGAAGAAACGAAACGCTTCGTCCGGATCGTAGTAGTGTTAACAACGTAAGGGTGGAAAGTCGCCGTATGACGGGTCGGACGATGAAGGAACGGAGATGGGGGAATTAAATCATGCAATGCCCTTGCACACTCACCAGAATGCATCCTATAGAAAACCGAAAGGCTGGCTACTCTACGCCTGTGCTCCAGGCTTTGGAGACCGTTGCGAGTTAAATCTGGGTCACCAATCAGCCTCTTCACACGCCTTTCCACTGAATCTGAAGTAGCCAGGTGACATTTCGCAACACCTGCCCAAATATGGCTGCAGTACTCCACACACGCGCGTACCTGTGCTTTGTACAACATTAGAAGCTGCCTTGGCGTGAAGTACCGCCGGACCTTTGCGATGACGCCAAGTTTTCTGGCAGCCACCTTGGCCTTGGACTCCATTTCTTCTATAGACCTTGTTCCTTCCGTCTTTACCGTATAGCATAATTTTACACTCATCAGAAAAAAGGACTTTGCTCCATTGGACGTATAACCAATTTAGGTCCTCACGTGCAAAGCTAAGCCGAGCTCTCCGATGGTCTGCAGTTAATTTCGGCCCATTTGTTGGTTTGTGCGGTACCAATCCACGTTCGTTTAACCTTCTTCTAATTGTAGAGTCACTTACAGCCACAGCACGTACAACATGAAGCTGCTGCTGTAGTTGAAAAGGGTTAAGGCGTCGATTTCGTAAAGAATTTGTTACAATAAATCGAATATATCGCTCCGAAGTAACGCGATTCCTGCCAGATCCTGAACGGCGCATGAACAAACCAATCTCCCGATAGCGTTTGTAGACTCTATGAACAGATGACAGGCTTAGATGCAATCTTTCAGCGACAACACGCTGACTGCGTCCAGAATCCAGTAATGCAACCACTTGGGCGGCCTCTGCCGATGACATGTGTCCATGATGATGATGTGTCCATGTTTTACAAAAAATAAAAACTTTTCAGACGTGCCGAAGCTGTAGCAAACAAAAAAAAGACAAAATCTTTCAAGATAAACGCTAAATTTTAGTTTACAAAGGCGAAATATAATCTAACTCTAAACACACATTTGTTTCAAAACAGTGATACATTTCGTTTGTAGATAAACAAATGAAATTCTAATTGTGAATTTAAAATTTTCGCTTACCTTTTTAATGGTTAAACTGCCACCTATACATGATGTGTTTTTTTTTTTTCATGGAATAAATACTCTTTTGTGTAAAATTAGAAAAATCGAAATACTTCCCTTTTTATGGTTTCTATACCATAAAAAGGGAAGTATTTCGATTTTTCTGATGAGAAGTGTATATTCGGATGTCATATAACAGTCCTTTGAGGTGCTTTTATGTTTGAGGGAAGTAAACATTTATGAGAACTCGCCCGAAAAATGATTTTCCCAGAATTGTCACAAACGTGGGAGGAAGAGCCAGAAGCGTACGCCCTAGGAGGACATATGTGATATGTGCTCCTTATTAGTGACTAACTGCGGCCCGCGGTTTCGCCTGCGTAAGTTTCGATACCGTAGGAATATTGGGATAAAAAGTATCATATGTATTATTCTTGGTTCTAAAACATCTGTTAGTAAAATTTCATGCAAATACGTTCCGTAGTTTAGGCGTGAAAGCGGAACAAACAAACAAATAAACTCACTTTCACATTTATAACATTAGTAAGGATGTTCTTCAGAGATTTCAAGAGCTTAGTAAACGCAACCAGCATGCGTATATAACCAGAAGGCAAATTCCCGTATAATTATGGGGATTGACACACATTGTCAAAAATTTAGAGGTATCTGTGACATACTGATACTGAGATTGGACTGTTGCCTCTGTGATGTCTAGACTAAACGAGGTAACAGATCGACTCTGAAGATCTTAATAGATGACGTTCTGCAGTTTCTCTGTCATTTATTTAACTTTTTTTTAACATGGAGCGATGTTACACTAGGAATTTCTCCTGTATCGTGGGTGCGTTTACAAATATTTAAACTCACATACACCAAATGCTAATGTACATAGATAAACTGTCGGCATCGTGTATGTACAGACGACAGCACATCAAGCTACTACTAGCTGTTAGATTTCTTTATTAGATTTTCAACTTTATGTCTAAGGCATTAAGACTCAAGGTTGATTGGGGATATTTAACAGTTTCGGGTAGCTTGATCTGCTTTCATCCGTATATTAGCATTTATAGCGTCATTTCGCTGAGTGGTGTCATGTACCTGGCCACGAAACCGGAGAAACACAACTCCTTTCAGCCAGAAGTCTTCTTTGAAGAATTTCATGAGATAATGTATTGGAACGCGCACAACGAACGACTTGAAGTTCGTGTTGTGATGCGGCTTTAACCTCCAACCCTCAAAATCCAACCTCCTCAACCTTCGTGGAGTCATGACATCTTTATCTGAGTTTATGTATGTACATACAGTATGTTAAGAAAACTCTGTCCGACCCATTTGGATAATAAAGGTTAGGTAAACACATGACCAAATATAATATAAAATTTTACGTAATCATCATAGTACCAATATAAATGAATTTTGAAATAATCTTTTTTTCCCGCGAATTAAATCCAACTTCGCCGAAATTTGGTAATTTTAAAAAAAGTGACTACACCGGTATTATTATGAGCGAATAGCGATGCGACCACGTGTTGTGTGGCTTGCAGCCCACCGCCCGCGGAAGGGTGAACGCACATTTATTAAGTTACCACTTTTTGCGAAATAATATTTATTTTTTTAGGGGGATTTTTTTTTAAGTTTAGCCCGGTTTTGTATCCATTAGTAGAATCAGTTATCGATACCTAACAACACCTTCACGGGTCGGACAGGGTTTTCTTAACATACTGTATATAGATGCAAAAACTCATTCAAAATATCAAACGTCATAGTGGCTGTCGCCTAAAAAACACATATTACGATTTACGTTTAAGTTCTAAGTAAAATAAAAACGAAAAAATATCATTTGTTGATATTTTGCCGAGGAACTAAAATGATAATACATATACGAAACACCAGTTCCTAATGATATACATTATACGAAGTAGATAAGGAGTGGGCAACAAACTCTACAGTAAGACATTGTTATCAAAAAAACTGAACATACAAAAATTATTATTTTACTTTTTAGGTGTGCAGGAGTCGAGCTTGACAACATAATATTTGCAGATAAACCTGTAGTACAGTCAAAACCAGACGTTTTGCTAACTAGAACATTTTATCCACACTACTCAATGGATTCAGTTGACGTAAGTATTTTTTTAGATTAGAATATTTTTTTTTTTAATAATTATTTACTAATTATAAACTAGCACTTGACCGCATTCCCGCCTGATGGTAAGCAGTGATGCGATCGTTGATGGTAAAGCGCTCTAGTTTATTAAGAGCCTATTCACTCAGAAAAACTGAGCGAATAGGAAGGAAGACAGTTGAGCGAGGTGATGCAATGTTAAACCCAACAACACGACCAACGATGCTGCGCCAAAGGGAGATTGATCTGAAGACCCTCCACGACCAAACTCCCAACACAACAACATTAGGCGCATCGTACCCGGCACACATCGCAACACAACTGCTCAGACCCGTCCTCCGAACGGCTTCACCAGACATCATGCCTAAGGCAAGGCTTTGTCTGGTGGGTGGTAACTTCTGCCGGCGGCCCATGTTATGGCCTACCACCGAGTGAATAATTCTCTAGTAAAGTGATATAATTCTCTTTACTATGGATACCTACCTTTTTAAAAATATTCATCGCTAATTATATTGATATTGATGTGTAATATAATCAGTCTATAATTTTCTTACGCCTGGGCCTGGCCTCGTCTCGGTGAAATTGAGTGGCTATAATGTACCACGCGAGTCCAGTGCGGATTGGTAGATGTCACATGTTTTAGAAGTTTCAGCAGTATATATATGATATGCTGGTTTCCTTACGATGTATTCCTTCACCGTTTTGATGCAGTGATGTGAAATAATTAACACAAAGTAAAGCGACTGATTATTAGCGGGTCCGATTCCAGGTCAGAAAAGTACCAATGTAACTTTTATAGTTATATGTCATCATCATCATCAACCTTTTTATCGACCCACTGCTGGGCACAGGTCTCCTCTCATACAGAGAAGGATTGAGCGTAATCACCACGCTTCTCAATGCGGGTTGGCGATTTCAGACTTAAAGTCCAGGTTTCCACAAGTTGTTTTCCTTCACCTTCAGTCATTGGTGTCCAAGATATACTTAAAAAGTACATATAACTTTAGAAAAGTTGCATTGGTACTTGCCTGACCTGGAATCGAACCCACGCACTCATACTTGAGAGGCTGGTGTTTTAACCACTAGGCCACCACGACTACACGATGACGATGACAACGACTCAACTAGTCGTACGTACGTATGTACTTTCTAAGTATATCTTGGACAACAATGACTGATTAAAAGGTGAAGGAAAACGTCTTGAGGAAACCTGAACTTTAAGTCTAAAATCGCCAACCCGCATTGAACAAACGTGTTGAATACGTTCGATCCTTTTCTGTATGAGAGGAGACCTGTGCCCAGCAGTGGGACGATAAAAAAAGGGTTATGATGACGCCTGATGCAATTTGTTAATTGTGGCCGCTGCCACTAGGCCGCCGTTGCTGCGTAAACGCTGATATGTAAACGATGTGTTAATTATGAAAGTAGATTTTTATTATTTATATATGTAAACCTTCAATCACACAGATGAAAAGATATGAATTTAATGCCATAGATATTTTGTACCCCTGAAATCGATTCAAGATTTCGAAAGAATACCCGGGAGTATCAGTCGTAGATGTAATTTCAAAAGTTAAGGAAAAAGTATTGGAACGATGGAGGAACATTTTTAGAGATAAGTGGAATCTTCAAGTATCTGTTTATATATTCATGATACGGTTTTCGCTATCTTAAAGATTTAGAGTGAAATAGATCTTTTTTTTTGAACCGTACGTATGTTAAGCCTGTTATATTTTGATTTTATTAGTTTTGATAGCGCTATTTATTCATATCCAAACTAACATTTGAAAGCATTAGTTTTGGAAACGCATGTTTGTTTTTTTTACCTAATAAAGCTAATACGGTAAACTGGATTTTGTAAAGGGCCTCGCATGGTAAGAGCGCATTTGGGCCCTAGAATAACACACTCAAAAATTATATCTGAATAAAGACAGCCTTAGAATTTTAAACTTTTATGAAAGTAGATGCACAATATAGCTGTAGTACTCTTCAATTTAGCCGGTTTGCCTAAAAATTACGCGTGTTGTTGTTTCATCCATTTCTTTTTGCGTTATTTTTACGCCAAATAAACGGATTTTTCTGTCAGCGTTATAATTTGTTCATAACTTTGCTATATTGAAGAGTAAAACTGTCATATAACATGACAACCAAAGTGACAGGTATTACGTTACGTTGATTAATTAAGTCGCATGGTTTTTGTGTTTACCTTTAGTCAACTATCTAATCCAATAGAGTATAATTTAAAAATAAGTATGTAAAGATTGTAACAGGTGCGATTCCGAAATGTCTGCCTATCTCGATAAGGAGAAGGCGAGATTTTAAATATGTATGTTGACAATGACGTCACAAAAGCTTTCGCTTAGCGTTTTACTTAATTTAAAATGAAAGTTAACTGTACAAGCTCCGTTTCCTCACATTTTCATAGGATAAGCAGATTCCTAATTGAATGTCAATCACGCTGGAGCGTTCTTGGCACAGAATTTAATCTGCAGCCTTGCATCTAGAATGAAAGCCAGCAAAATGTATACTATACTATAAAAATGTATACTACTACATAAATGTATACTATAGCAAAATAGTTTTACTAAATATATTATTACTAGCTTTCCACCCGCGGCTACGCCCACATGGAATTCGGTTATATCGCGCTTTTTAGATTTGCTTTGGGAATTTTTTTTTTTTTTCAATAAAAGGTAGCCTATGTTCTTTCTCAGCGTCTAAAGATTGTCTGTGCCAAATTTCATCAAAATCGGTTGAGAAGTTTAAGCGGGAAAGCGTAACAGACAGACAGACAGACAGACAGGCAGGCAGACAGACAGACAGAGTTACTTTCGCATTTAGTATGGATTATTTTGGATCGATGAGAAATTAGGACTTGCATATACTATATATGTTAATTAGTAATACGATATAGAATATATTATTAATATTCTATATACTAGTAGCTCCATGCGGTTTCACCCGCTTAAGTGTCGCATAGAAATATGCGATTGAAATGTATAGTATGTGGTGATCTTTGTTTCAAACTATCTTTGTGCAACATTTAATTGCGTAACACACTTTGAGTAACAATCAGTTAATTGTGACATTTCAACAACATTCATTGCTCTATATACGTTCTTGAGCAGACACATGTTTCAAACATATGGAGCAATGGATAAGCAAATATGTTACGCGATTAAGTTGCTGTTTACGTGAGAGAGTAATCGGCATCCTCGTAAACTTTTGCGTTTATAATAGGGTATTTGACTAAAAAAAAATAATTAGTCCGTCAGTTACGTATTTTTTGTTTTACCAAAACAATAAAATTGACAAATATAAAAGGCATCAAAGATCAGAAGTGGTGGCTGGTGACGTCACTGGTCGCTAAAAAGTGTAACGTGCAGTGACATTACACGAGTTTTCAACGCACTGTTTTGTCTTCATTTTTTATTTAGTACCGGGCGACCGAGCTTTGCTCGGCAACTTTTTTATTAGGTACATCGTGTGTCTCTATATTTTCAAAACCAAAAATTAAAAACCAGCGAATTTTTTAAATAATATTTTTTGACAAATGTTTTTCGATCATACCGACATAATAATAAAAAATATTATTAACTGTTATTTAAATATAAAATTACGAGTGCAATTTAGTTTAACATTTTATTATAAATAAGTACTTATAGTTTAACAATCAGTTACATCAGTTATATATTATCATCAATACATACTCGTAGTTTAAGGTCTTAACCTAATACTTCCTTCCATACTATATCATGCCGGGTACGATGCGCCAAATGTTGTTGTGTTGGGAGTTTTGTCGTGGAGGTTCTCCAGATCAATCTCCCTTTGGGGCAGCATTGTTGGTCGTGCTGTTGGGTTTAACATTGTATCACCTTTCTCAACTGCCGTCTTCCTTCCTATTCGCTTAGTTTTCCGGGGTGAATAGGCTCTTAATAACCTTTTTTTTTGTACCCTGTGGGAATGCTTTGTTTACGCACCATACCCCGAAGGGCGCGTGTAGGACTCGCCCAGCCGAAGCCGGGAATACCCACTAAACCCGAACAGCGGCACACCGACATCGCCTTAGTGGCGGGGTCATGGGTAATAGCAAGCCTGCCGACCAATCCCCCGCCGGCGATTCCCGCCCGAAGGCAGGCCCACAGTGGGCCCTCCGTGGCCCGGCTGGGTACGTCTTCTTGTGCGAGAAGACGCAGCAGCCAAGGGTTTTTTAGCGAGGTGTCCTTCCTCTTAGCCCCACTCGATTGCCCGGAAGCAAACGGGGCCCCCAGCTCCTCTCAGTGAGGAGACCGGGTTGCCCGACGGTGACCCGGAGTTCGGGTCACGCCAGCCACCTGGAGTGGTGGCCGACCCGCCGCACGTGACCGCCGAAGCGGTCCCCACTTCTGGTTTTGGTCCGCGCCGGTAAACCGGTAACCCCCATATCTGAGGGCCGTTCCCCTGTCCGCCACCTGGGGACGCGTCCGATGGCAGGCCAGAAACTGCACACGGAAGGCTCTTAATAACCTAGCGCGCTTTACCATCAACGATCGCATCACTGCTTACCATCAGGCGGGATTGCGGTCAAGCGCTAGTTTATAATTATTAAAAAAAAAAAGCAAATCAGAGCAAAGCTCGGTCGCCCAGGTACTTCATCATTATTAAATCATATTATATGGATGAATTTTATATTGCCTACTTTGAGGAGGTGCAAGGTATCATAATGTTAGCAATAATAATAATAATAATATTTCAGTTCGTGTTGTGGCAAGTCTGAAATGTTGACACTGTTGAGAAATTCTGTTGTAAATTCGACTGCTCCTTCAGGCTGATCTTTAAAATGAATGAGCTTCATTGTTTCGACTTCTCCTACACTTTTGTGCGACCCTGGTACCTTGCATCTCCACAAATTAGGCAAAAAAAATTTCTTCCATTGATTTAATAAACGAAAAAGAAAATTCGTTGACGCAGTTACCAATTATATAAAAAAAAAGAAAAAAATAATAAAATAAAATTAAATAAATTAAATTAAATTTTTATTAAATAAAAAAAGCATTAGACAACGTCATCATTCTTTTTTTTTAAACTTCAAAAAAAAAAGGAAAAACACTATACCGTCAGGGATTTGAACCCGAAGTCTACGAGCTCCGAATCAGAGGCCGAAGCCCCTCGGCCATTCGTATCATTAAGGACAGTGGCGAAATTTAGCTTCTTATGAGAAGTTTAGCAATTGTTCAGTGCCTCAAAACACGGAAAAAGACATTTTCTGAAAATTAAACCTAGCTAGATCGACTTATCGTCCCCGAAGCCCCCTGCACACAAAATTTCATGAAAATCGTAGGAGCCGTTTCCGAGATTCCAATTATATATATATATACAAGAATTGCTCGTTTAAAGGTATAAGATAAGATAAGATATGAAAAAAGAAAAAATACGTGTCTAGTGTTTTTTGGAAATCAGACTGACGGACTAATTAGTTTTTTTTAGTCAAATACCCTATTTCATAAGATAGACTATAGTTGGTATTAAGAGTAGGGTTATAGTTAATACAGTATGTTAAGAAAACCCTGTCCGGCCCATAAGGATAATAAAGGTTACATAAACACATGACCAAATATAATATAAAATTTTACGTAATCATCATGGTACCAATACAAATGAATTTTGAAATATTCTTTTTTCCCGCGAATTAATTTCAACTTCCCCGAAATCTGGTAATTTTTAAAAAGTGACAACACCGGTATTATTATGAGCGAATAGCGATGCGACCACGTGCCGCGTGCCC
The DNA here is from genome assembly GCA_037179545.1 of Sesamia inferens. Lineage (NCBI taxonomy): Eukaryota > Metazoa > Arthropoda > Insecta > Lepidoptera > Noctuidae > Sesamia > Sesamia inferens. The sequence continues at coordinate 5,546,575 of CM073929.1, read as the reverse complement.
TGCCGCCCGCCGCCCGCGGAAGGGTGCATAACGCACATTTATTAAGTTACCTCTTTTTGCCAAATAATATTTATTTTTTTAGGTGATTTTTTTTTTAAGTTTAGCCCGGTTATGTATCCATTAGTAGAATCAGTTATCGATACCTAACAACACCTTCACAGGTCGGACAGAGTTTTCTTAACATACTGTATATGTTTGCTTATGTAGCAATGGTGGCTTAGTGGTATCGGCCACGACTTACAAGTTCTATGTCGTAGGTTCGAACCCCTTCAGATGCTTTACTTTGTGTACTTATTTCTTCACCACTGCTCTCAAAACGGTGAAGGAGAACTCGTGAGGACATGTGATATTTATCAACTCGCACTGGGCCCGCGTTATAGATTACGGTCCGCTCCCTCTCATCAGAGACTATGTCTGTGTTCCAGGAGTGGCAACATTATAAGCTGATCATATTATAAGGGTTTTGGCGGGAAAGTCAAGTTGAGTGTCACGCTCATTTATCATTGGACTTTTAAAATTATTTACAGTGTTGTTTACTAAATAAAAGCGTGTGATTTATGTAGTAAAAAGTGTGTGGAGGAATGAGGAACAGGAAGTAAAGTTCACTCATCCTCCATAGAAAAGGGAGGATCCTCCGACCAGACTGGTTGTCTGGCGGGCCACTTTGCCCGCCGGTTTATGTGGTAAACTTGTATGCGTGCTAGTTGCACAGAAAACTCTGATTGCGAGATGCAGGATTCGCGTGACATCAGTATGACGCGTTGTTCGAATGTTGCGTTGTAGGCACTGCTACAAGTGCATTCAGTGAATAATTTATAAAGAACATTGAAATATTGTAGCATAGTGGCCACATCATGACTTTACCACAAACACCTCCTAGTCGGCTCACGCGGGAAACGAGAGGAGATAGGATAGGATAGGTTAGGTTAAATTAAGTTAGGATAAGTTACGAAGTTAAAATCCATTTATGTATTCGACTGAAGGATTTGTATCCATGGTCATGAAAAAAAAAAAAATTTAAAATGTATGTATTATAAATAAGTATGTTTAATATATTATTCATTTCAGCTAAAAACTGCTCTTCTAATAATGTTACAAATCATAGCCGAAAATACTACAATGAAAGGGATTAAGGCTACCCAAATTATAACGTCTAATACCAATATTAATTGTATTATCCAAGAGATTGCGTCTTATATACCCAATGTAACGATTGACGTCGCTTCAATTATAAATGTCAATATTGATTTTGATACTTTGTTAGTTCAAAATTCTGACTTCGACAAAGCAAATGTTTTTATTATTGAAGATCTGCTGGGGAATGAAAAGGTAATAATTGTGTTATAGAATTAAAGTTATTTTGATCGAGGTTGTTGTCAAAGTTGTTTTGTTCGACGAGATATTTGTTTGTTGAGTAAATGGATCTACGTCTCGGTCTAAGATGGGTATGTTTATTTGAAAACTAGAATGTTTATACCACAAAAGGAGCTGCAGATTCATTAAAAAAAAATTAAAAATCTCAGTAAGTAGGTACTTCCACTAAACCAAAACACTACAAAGTACTAAATCATTTCAGAAGTCGGTGGCTATAAGCGTACATGTAAAATCAAAAACACTGACTTCGGAAATAATGTTGATTTTAATTTTACAGTATTTTTTAGGAAGTTGTTTTTAAGCTATTGCATAGCTTCTATCGCGGGCCTTGAGCGCGGGGACCGAATCCAGAAATTCCGTAACGAAAAAACCTCACGCTCCCCATCGTCTAACGTCGTTTCAGTTCGGCAGTCTTCAGCACGGTATGTTTGTGTGCGTGCGACTACATCTTTTGAAAACAATTTATAGATTTTCAAAAAGAGCATGCATATTGCAGGGCGCGAACTCAGTTCTACACACTTGCCATGTTACTGATAGTCGCGATGTGCTAAACTTGCGATTAATTTTCTCTCTGAAATAGGTCTTCTATAGAGATATGTCATAGACGTCATCGACGTTGTCATGGCTATCTTAAAAACTTTTCATATAATTAAGTACTTTTATTCAAATTAATTTAGTAGTGTTTTTATAAAATAGCTTTTTTTTTAACGGAAAAGCTAAGATGAATGTCACGCTAATTTTTCATTGGACTTTTAAATTATTTATAGTGTTGTTTACTAAATAAAAGCGCGTGATTTTATAGAGTAAAAAGTGCTCACGCGGCCGTTTTTTCAATTGTTGCAAGAATTCAAAAGACTGTCTTTAAATAGTGTTCAGACGATTGCTCAAAGTGTATTAGATTTCATTAGTAATAGAAATGGCATTTCAATAATGACTTTCAACTGCCAAAGTCTAAATAGTCATAAATACGATTTACAAGATTCAGTTACGAGACAAACAAATGTGTTACTTCTTACCGAAACTTGCATGACGCATGATAATCCAATTGAAATACCTAATTTTAATTGTATTGTTCAGTTCAAACGAGATACTGTTTCAAAAGGTGGGGTAGCTATTTACCAAAATAAAAATGATATTACTAATATTATGACTCCGAATATTGAAATAAATATTGCACACGTTAGCGATGTTAATGTTAGGCGCTCAGTTGTTGGAGATATTTGTGCGTGCTTATGCAAACTTAGAAATGGCCTACAAATAGTTATGGTAGCAATTTACATTTCTCCGAATCCAAAATTGGACGAGGTAGAGCATTTTATTCATCGCACTTTACTGGAGTACACTGAAGAAGGCTCGAAAATACTTGGTACAAATGGTAATAAATTTCCACTTATCTTGGCTGGCGATTTCAACATTAACTTCGCTGATAAAAAATCAGAGCGGTTGACAACTTTTCTATCAAAAACATTGAATTTGAAAATGAATAATGATCCACAAGAGTCCACAACAAAATATGGGACCACCATTGACGCGGTATTTTCTAGGTATTTAGAGGATATTAAGTCGCAAACTTATGTTTCTTATTTCAGTTATCATAAACCTATAGTTTCAATGATAAATATTCCTGAATAACCAACAGCTACTGTAAGGTAATAAAACCCACATGTATTGTAAAATAATAAAAATATTTTAAATAATATTAAATTTTTATTTATTTAATAAAAGAAAAATTTGTTTTCTTATCGGTCACCACGCTCAAAAAGTGTAACTTGAATTAATATCAAAGAAAAAGAAATACTGCATAAATAAAATAAATAAATAATTATAATTGCATAAATTGATACAAAATGCTATGCAATAGCTTTACCGCGGCAGTCCCCGAGTGCCACACGTCTTTTTTTTTTTATCAAAACCACAATATTCTTTTTCCTGAAACTTCTCATGTTACTGTTTCATATTTCATATCAGCTTTGTAATACGTTAACAAAATAGAATCATAATTTTATATCAATAATATTCTAACACCGTACATTTTCCTTTCCCAGAAATTGGAGTCGCTACGAAATATTTCAAAAGACAGTTTCGTTTTAGCACTAGAGTCGGTAGTGCCAAAGCCTCAAGGACTTATGAACCACTTTAGTATCATGAGTTCCATGTCGGATGGAAAGCAAATAATAGTATTACTGAAAAGGCAGAATCTCAAGGATGTTACTTATGTGCCTGTAAATTGTGATAATAAATTGGATTGGGTGCCGCGCGTATATGATGAACTTAAAAGTACGAAGCGAGTGGTGCTGATATCGGAGAGGCAGCCTTATTGTGGAGCTTTGGGTAATGTTTATTCTTATGAATTGATTTTTTAAGTAAATTATTACTTTTATTATGGTTGCCTGAGTAGCATCAAATATACAGACGGGTGCTGAAAATACGAAAAAAAATTAAACATCTTGTACCTCAACATATTGTCAGTCTACCTATAAAAAAATCATATAAATATGTCCATTAGTTTAGTCACAGGAAATTATTTTTAATTTTTCACATTTTCTACATGATGTACATGTTGATAAGGAAGCGCTTACAGATTAATAATCGCCGCATCCTGCGGTACCAAACTTTAATAATAATCGCGCGAAAAAAGCAAGTCGATACAAGATCGCGCTGTCGCCGATCGGAGTTCAGTGAATCAATATTTTTGAAGGATGTTCTATTCCGTTTGCAATTTTATGCGATTTAGTTTGTTTGAAATTTTCATTTTTGATGCTAGGTTTTTTTCTATGGTTTAGGGTTATTCCTATGAACCAGTATTGTTCTTCTTTTCATTTATCGTCGTATTGTCACCACCACTCTTTATGCCGTATTTGATGCTAAACTCAAACTAATTTATTGCAAAAAAGGGTAATTCAGATAACTAACATTGATACATAAAATAGTTTGGCATCTCCATAATCGACCTGAAGGCATGCAATTTTAATTGGCGTTTGTCTCTACTTATTGTATATAACTAATAATCATATAAATTTTATAAATTCATTCAAAACAAAATGAAAGAAAGAAAATAATATCATAAAAATAATAAATGTTAGGAAATTTTGTCATGGACAGATCAATTCAAAATGTATAAATATGTCAAACAATAACTAAAACAAATCAACTCAATTAGTAAAGTACCAATTACAATAGTTCTCATTATTACCTTGCATGTCATTTTTGAATTCGTTTACACTGGAATAGGCCTTTTCCACGACAATTTTTTAACTTTATGTTTAAATATATTACAGCTTATGCTTTCTAATGATTATTTTAGTATTGTAGGTGAGGCAACACTGTGGGTAATGGTAATTATTGTACCAGGCTGTATAGATCGGCTATTTGAAAGAGTTTCTTAGAAAAGCCGATCTTTAATGTGTAACTAGATGAATGCATATAACTAATGCATGTAATCAAAATAGTTTCTGCAGAATCATTTGTTTTCTGGCCTTTCTAATTGATCCTATGTCCTTGTTCACAAACTAAACATAACTTATGTTCAGTGTATCTTTGTATTTCTATTTTTTATAAATATATGTATTGTTCTGTCAAATTAGTCCGCACGTAAATTGACGTATTATTAGTGGTCATGTTTTAATGGAGTCTAAACTGTCTATGGAGTAACTTAATTTAACAGAACTAAACTAATATTTTATATTTATTCCTTTTCATAATGAAATAAGAAAGAAAAACATGAACTGAACTTAAATTAAGCTTACTTTCAGCTCACTTTACCTTAGGATCCGATGGACCGGCTAAGCACACATATCGCGCCGATAAAATTTACGACTCCTATTTTTATAGAAAAGAAACAATTGACATAGTTTCGCATGCCTCTAGACGACAACTTCGACGACCAACAATAGAAGTTTAATAAATTGTTATAACGTCATTGCGTTTCACTCGCAACGTTTTAATGACCCTTTGGTGGACCCGTTTTTGGGTGATAAAAATATACTTATTTTATAGGTTTCGTCAAAAAGTTGAGAAATAATGGCGTGGATAACATTGGCTTGATGCTAATCGATGATATTCATGCGCCTTCTTTCAATCCCCAAGCTGGAATATACAAAAACCAATTGGAGAAAAATCTTGCCGTCAATATCTTACGAAAGGTTTGTAGTCAAAGCAGGAATATAAACAACTTTTACCGTGAAACCAACTTTGTTTACAGCAAAAAACAAAATATATGTTATACACATTTCAATATTTTAGAGTCGTTCTTTAAAAAAGTGGTTTATATTCATGAAATGAAATGAAATGAAATCGTTTATTAAGCAAGTAGGATCACCGATCACTTTTACACGACATATGATTTTTTTTTTTACTAGATGAAGCCAGCATTTCCTAACTGAGAAGAAATAGCCAAAACAAACTCAGGGATCATCGTCTTTTTTCAAGTCTAGACATTAAAAATGAAAATGTTTACAATAATTTACGTTATAATTACGCATATTGCTTGATAACAATACTTAACAGAGCGAGCAGTTCAGTCCCAAGCTTATTTGTCTTCTAAATAATCTGTGATTTTATAATACCCCTTTTTGCAAAGTGTGGCCTTTATATAGTTTTTAAATCGTTTAATGGGAAAGCTTCGAATGTGCATGAGATTATTAGTCTTCCGAAAACGAACCAGTGAACTCAAAGTCGGATAGTCTTACTTACATACTTATTTCCTGCTTGTTTCTCTCGTAAAAAGAACAGTGAACCCTATTTATAATTCCTCACAAGTTTCGAAGCCTTCTTGCTAGAAGGTGACAAGCTAACGATCTGTCAATATGTGTTCAGCACAATCTTCGCCTTTTAGCACATCGCTATATGGGACGGAATTTCTGCGATGTTGAGACAGTTTTGCTGCTCGTATAGGTATTAAGTCTTACAATACATATTGGATGTTGTTAGGTAGTAGTATTGACAAAAATTTGTTACAGATATGAAGTGTTTTAAATCCTCGTTTTCACCTACAACACGTGTGTTTGGTTTTCATTTAAAACTTTTCTTTTCGTGTAGGGTCAATGGGGAGGCTTTTATCACACTGCAGCTGCAAAGTTACAAATGGTTCGACATGTCGCCCTGACGAGTCCAACCGGTAATTTGGATGACATTGCATGGGTCGAAGCGTCTACAGCTGCCAATAAGAACTTAGTTCAGGTAAACCATTGGATTTGAATTTTGTGATAAAGACACTCATTGGATTAACGCAAATTTTAAAAACAAAACTATTAAGGATTCTTCAGTTAAAAGGTGCTGCTACCGTTCTCGATCGTATAAAGCTTTAACCAACACCCTTATTGCGTATAAAACTACTACTATCAATTTCAATCATTTCGAATCATATTGCTAATCCATTGCTTCATATGTTCGAAAACTATGTCAGCCCAACAACGTAAATAATTTAATGAATGTTGTAGAGCTGTCAAAATTAAACCTATTATACCGATAGTAAGTTACGCAATTACCCTGCTGTAAATATAAGGGTGTTACTGCTGAGTAATTATATAAGTTGTACATGCTGCATAAGCGTTATTAAATATTACAACTTTGTAAGGTCAACTATCAACAATATCCTGGTACTGATCAATCGATCTGTTCCTATGGTGTACAAAACAGGCATAATCAAGCAAATACAAATGGGGTGACATGTCTATTTATTTCATTAACACGTCATTGCAATTATAGGTATAAACACAATTCTCAATCAATAAATAAAAAGATATATTATGTTAACTAGCAAATTGGAATGAGAAAATGGGCGGACAATGCTTATAAACGTCGACAACTATTTACTAACACATGAAAGATGATGTTAAAATTTAAATCAGTCTTTAGGCTGAGAAGAAGAATGTAAGCCCTACAATCAGTGTTTATTTTCGCAGGTTTCCTATGCTGGCATATCATTAAACGATGTTCAAAAAGCAGTTAGCAACAACAGTGAAGATAAATTATCCTTCGGCATGGATTTCAGTGGGATTGACGCAGCGTAAGTTTTTACACAAAACGGTGTAGGAAAACACAGTGAAGGAACTGTTTTGTCCTTGTACCAAAAAATCCGGATACATGTGACGTCCACCAACCCACATTAGGCCCTCGTTGACAATTACGGCTCACTCCCTTTCACCGATCTGTGTCCCAGCAGTATTAATATTATTAGCCGATTGTTACAAGTTTTGACTATACATATAATATTTTGTTATATGCAAAAACTTTTTTAAGTTATAGGCACTTTCTAAGTATATCTTGGACACCAATGACTGATTACAAGGTGAAGGAAAACATCTTGAGGAAACCTGGACTTTAAATCTGAAATTGCCATTGAACCGCATTGGGCAAACGTGGTGATTACGCTCAATTCTTCTCTGTATGAGAGTAGACCTATGCCCAGCAGTGAGACGATAAAAAGGTTGATGCTGATGATGATGATAATTACGCAAAAAGCTTAAAAAGGTTTATTAGAAAATACTGAACGCAAATAGCGGATGTGAAATCATCAAATGACTATGGTTAGTCAAAAAGCTGGTCAGAAGAATAAACCCATTTACGCATACTTTAAAAATGATCTCTATGAAGAAGAATGAACACCCATAACGAACCAATGCAAAACAATTAATTAAATCACAATTTATTGATTCGACAGTGGTCATCGAGTGATGGGCCTGGTGGCTGGTGGTGCTTTAGGAACTACCGTTGAGGCAGACTCATCTCTGTTATGGCCAGTTCCAAGGCATTGGAACCTACAAGATGCCGCAACCGTGCCGCTGCCGTATGCTGTTGCGTATTATTGCTTGGTAAGGCTAAGTACATAGTTACCGCTACGCAAAAAGAACGCTGAGCGACCGTGAAAGAGGGGAATCTACGCATAGACGTATCCTAAAGTACTAGGTTATTGTTTAATGAGTATAAGTGTAATTGCTTTATTGTAGAATCATAATATAGTAACTTTACTAGCATTGCGCTATGGTCATACCATCAATTTCAATCACAGTGCGCAGCTAAATGGCCAGCGTTCTTTTTGCATAAATCGTAATAGAGGACTGGAACAATTTTCCAGCGACGGTGTTTCCGTCACACTAAAATTTGAGTGTCTTCAAGGCTATAGTGAATAGGCTCTTAATAAACTAGCGCGCTTTACCATTAACCATCGCCTCAGTCCTTACCATCAGGCGGGATTGCGGTCAAGCGCTAGTTTATAACTTATAAAAAAAAAATAATGATGAGTCGTCTATGGATTTTGCCAATATTTAGCTAGCTAGTGTTTGCAGTATTTTATATATTGTATTTCATTGAGTTTTGTGTGCAGACTAGAAAGTCATTTATGATTCTAGGGCAACCAATCAAGCGAAATGGCAAAAAAGAGATTTATATGCCAGTATCGAAATATACCGCATAAATGGCCGTTTTTAGGGTTTCGTACCCAAATGGCAAAAAACGGAACCCTTATAGAGTCGTCATGTCTGTCTGTCCGTCCGTCCGTCCGGATGTCACAGCCATTTTTTTCTATAAGAGCTATACTATTGAAACCTGGCAGGTAGATGTATTCTGTGAACCGCATTAAGATCTTGATGCAAAAATAAAAAAAAAAATATTGGGGGCTCCCCATACTTAGAACTGAAACTCCTTGCCGCCAAGCGATTTGTCGTGTTCCGGCATGATGTCTGGTGAAGCCGTACGGAGGACGGGTCTGAGCAGTTGTGTTGCGATGTGTGCCAGGTACGATGCGCCTAATGTTGTTGTGTTGGGAGTTTGGTCGTGGAGGGTCTTCAGATCAATCTCCCTTTGGCGCAGCATCGTTGGTCCTGTTGTTGGGTTTAACATTGCATCACCTCGCTCAACTGCCGTCTTCCTTCCTATTCGCTAATTTTTCTGAGAGAATAGGCTCTTAATAAACTAGCGCGCTTTACCATCAACGATCGCATCACTGCTTACCATCAGGCGGAATTGCGGTCAAGCGCTAGTTTATAATTATTAAAAAAAAAATTTTTTTCATCAAACACATACGTGTGGGGTATCTATGGATAGGGCTTTTAAAATGATATTGAGGTTTCTAAAATATTTTTTTTCTAAACCGAATAGTTTGCGTGACAGACGCTTCCAAAGTGGAAAAAAGTTGCCCCCCCCCCCTCTCTAACTTCTAAAATAAGAAACTGAAAAATCTGATAAAAATATGATATACATTACTATAACTACCAACGAAACTTGTTTTGAACGAGATCTAGTAAGTAGTTTTTTTTAATACCTCGTAAATCGTAAACCACTTATTACCGCGTAATCTTTCATACAAATAAATCCTTTAAATTCTTAAATAAATGGTACGGAACCCTTTGTGCGTGAGTCCGACGCGCACTTGGCCGGTTTTTTTTATTGCGTATTGACTCTAAAGGAACGTAGACCTGCGCCTTCGATATTAATTTTAATTTAATACCTTCACGCGTTACCTTAAAAAGCTATAAAGGGTCTTGACAGACTGACAGATGGACGGACAATGAAGTGATCCAATAAGTGTTCCGTTTTTTTTCCTTTTGAAGTACAAAGACCTAAGAGAAACTCAACATTAATAATATTTGGTACTTCAAGTATAATTTAAGTAAAGTGCTGGCTTCTGCCTGTGACTTCGTCTGCGTAAAATTTTGGCCCCGTCTTAGCCTTTTTTTCAGGATGGCAAATCACCAAGTGACTTCTTCCGCTCTGGGCGGAGCGGAAGGGCGTGTCAGACATTTACTGACTAAAACCCAACCGTGTTTCTTTACTTGCCTGTACGCCAGGTACCACGGTGTCTCTTTCGAATCACCGCGACCTTGGCAGCCCCTGTCGTTTAACCTCGTCTACGCATAGCGTTTTTTCTGATATGACTCTCAGGGGACATAGTGTGATGTCAAATGCACCTCTAATCTTCGTCTTGATTTAGGCCAACAAATGCATAAATATTTCCTGAATTCTGTCTAACAGTTATTAACATTAATTGCTTTAAACGAAATCTGCAATTAATTACCAATCGAGAGAGAGAAACCAATTTATTATGGCGTGCCTCAGGGTAGTGTACTTGGCCCTTTACTATTCTTATGCTATATAAATGATCTTCCGAAAACCATACCGCATCCTATGACCCTATTTGCTGATGACTGCACTGTAGTGTTTTCTGGTAAAAATAGTGACTTATATGAAAATGACATAAACAGTAGCTTAAGTCTAATAATTCAATGGTTGAAGAATAATAATTTACGGATAAATTTTGACAAAACTCAAGTAATGACATTTAAACAAAGAACTAATTCTACAAATCTTGACATTAATATTATGACCAAAGAAAAATTAAAAACGGTACGAACCAAATTTATAGGAATTTGTCTAGATGAACACGTGACATGGAAAACGCACATGGAGATTATGATAAAAAAGATTCATCAATTCTGTTACGTTTTACACAATTTAAACAAGGTTGCAAATCGTAATACTGTTCTTATTGCATATCATGCATATGTGTCCACAGCTCTTCGTTACGGCATAATGTTTTGGGGCAACTCTACCAACAGAGAAATGGCATTTAAAGCCCAAAAACAATATCTTCGAGCCATAAGCCTGTTGAAAACCACCGACAACTGCAAATCATATTTTGTTAGTTTAAAAGTACTTACGCTTCCATCCCTCTATATTTATGAAACTTCAATTTTTGTTAAGGAGAATGTGTCTAAGTTTGAAACACTTAATACTAGACGTCACCAAAGCACACTAAAGACAATAAAACACAGTCCTGCACTTTTTCAAGGAGTTGTCTCGGCATGGGTCCAAAAATGTTCAATAAACTACCAAAAACTTTAAAAAGTATGACTAACATAAATCGTTTCAAATCACAACTAAAGAAATTATTGCTTGACAAAGCTTACTACTCCATCAATGAGTTTTTAGATGATAAGAGTATTAAATAAAGAAATGTTCAATTGTTAATTTAAATGACCAATATTGTTTACAATATTGACACACAAATTTTTATACCATGTACCATATTACCTTTTCACAAATAAAATACTTTGACTTTGACTTTTTATTACTGCTTTAGAACATCCAGAGATTAGACTTCAAATAAACAAACTCTTCGGTTTTATTCTTAATATGGATAACATCATCTTCAAAGACAGGCTTCCAAATACATAATTTATCAAACATCATCTAAACTTTATAAAAGCGTAATAATAACATCATTCAAGACAAATAACCTTTCTGAAGGAAGTCAAGGTGGAAGGATCAAATATTCGTAGAATTCCTTTTGATAACATATTTATTTAAACGGGTTCATTTTACTCCCAAGTTGGCATGTGTTGAACTAAATAAGTAGGTATCCTTCATATATATAGGTATATGGCATGAGAGAGATACGTATAGAAGATACAACCATAAAAAAAATAAGTAGCTAGGGTTGTGGAATATATGTAATTTAAGTGTAATAAGTAATCAATGGAAGTTCTCGCTTGAAATTTAATTTGATAAATAAACTATTGTAGCAAACATTTTCTTTCACTAGCACCACCATTTATATAAGAGGGACACTATAAATACAATTACTAGACACTAGACGGCGATGTCGCGTTACGTCACTTTTCTAAGTCGCTGTTCCAAGATTTTCCGAGGTCTAATGATCTTCGTTAGAATATTTAATTTTCGTGAGACTGTGCTCGAGTTGCATTCTTGGATTAGGTCCTTCTTGGAATAACTTCAACTTCTGTCACTTAATGGTGTAGAAGACACCAATTTCATCCATCGTCCCTTCTGAGAAAAAGGAAAGTGATTCCGTCCTATACAACGTGTAACATAAAGGGTATATACATACCAAGGGCATGACATCTTTACATGATATCAATCGATATTGGAAGGGTTTTTTTAATCCTATCTCTTTATGTTAGGAAGTTACGAGAAAAAGCACCGCCTGTGATAGGCTACTACCATACTAGGCGCACAGAATTTTTAATGACATTTATCGTGATTTTGCCAAGTAATGTGACGTGTAACGAGTAGTTATTAACGTATGTAGTGTGGTGCACGTTTGTTATGAATTGAATTTAAGAAACACACGGAACCGAAAATTCAGTATAAATTTTTTGAGTATTTTATTTTGAGTGGAAAACCTTCCGATATCATTTGATATCATGTAAAGATGCCATGCCATTGGTATGTATATACCCTTTATGTTACACGTTGTATACATGTTTGTGCAAAAACCGTCATGTCTTCTGCGTGTGTACGTGTATGAAATAAACCCGGTGTCTTTTGCCGGAATCGGTGACGCCAACTTCCGCAAAACAAACTTTACACTGTTTGTTTTTTATTAATTTTATTTTAATTTATTCGAAAATACCCATCCCGGTGACAAACAAATGTCAAGAAAATGTCAAAATGTAGGGAACTTTGCGGTATTTTTGACTGATTGAGATATATTAGACTGTGAAGGTTCTTATAATGAGAAGACTTCCCCTCTGATTTGAGTTGGAATCGCACGCGCCATTCCTGAGTGTAGTCGCGCCTGTTTTCACTGTTTGCTTGGAGCGGAAGAGTGTATCAGACTTTTGCTGACTGAAACACACCCGTGTTCCTTTACTTGCCGGTGCGCCAGTTTCCTTTGCATGCATCGATTGCTCGAAGTCAACCTTTTGTATCTATCTTTTTTGTGTATCTATGACGTTACTGAATGTGTAAACTCTAGTTGGTATGTTGTCAGTCTTGGGAGATTATCTCCTGCAGTGGACTGACGTATAATTTATTCTCTCAATATAGGTTAGCTGGACTGAGTAGGATTGAGTAACGTAACAGCGTCTTAGTACAGCTTAGCTATTATCTTGCTTATTTTATATTCAGTCCGATATTAGCTTCATAGTTATCACGACCCATTATGATTTATAGAGGTACTGGCCCCAATACCCTGTTCACAAACTATACATAATTAAAGTACAGTGCATATTTTTCTTTGTATTTCCTTGAGAAAAAATATATTAGCTTAAACTCGTATCCTTTTCTTGCAACTAAAGTTATATAGAAATATACCGTAATTCTTGTCATCAGACTGAAATTTTTAAAACAATTCGTAGTAACAGCATTCCGTCAAATACCAGAAGTTTCAAAAAATAACTGTATTTAATAATACTTTGCCTATAAGTATAGTGTCATCTCTTTCACTTCAAGATGTACCTATTGATGAAACGGAAGGCTTCCGTAAGCTTGGCGGCGATTTCGTTGTTCAAAAATTAAATTAAATTCAAATTCCCTTTTACTTTTTTTTTAAGTTCTAAGCAGAAGTATATTCGAGCTCCTACGCTGTATCTCTATTGACAACAACTCTTAGTAAATTGAAACTGCATTAAGGTTGAAACTTTACATAGAGAAATAGACCACAACCTGCAGACGTGCAAATGACATTCAATCTTAGGGCGGTGAAGTAATTACAAAGCCTCACTATGTGACGTGTAACGGAAGGCCATTGACTGCTAACCTGACGTGTAAAGTGTTGGCCTCCGTACTCGTAGTGTAGCGACAAGTTTGTTATGATTTTACTGCACGGTTAGCTCAGTAGATAGCCTATTGATTGCTGTCCTGCGTGTCGCGGGTTGAATTCCCGCACGGAACAATTATTTGTATATATACAAGTAGTTGTTTCGGGTTTGGCTGTTTGTGTCAGTTTATATGTTTGTAAACGCACCTACGATACGGGAGAAATTCCTAGTGTGGGGTAAAGTTTTTTTAAAACAAAAACATACAAAAAACAACTTATGAATTGCACGAAACCGAAAATTGTTATAGTATTTTATTTTGTGTTAAACCCTTCCAATATCATTGAATATCTCCAAAGAAGCCAAGCCCTCGATTTTTACAGGCCCTTTCCCTTACAAGTACTGTATGATATACCAATCCCGAGTGCAATTTAGTGTTCCAAAAAGATTAAATACTAGCAACCTAATGACTGCAATGAATGTTCTTGAACTGTCAACTTTCGAAGTGTAATCTAAGTCACAATCTGACAAAGCTATCCTTACTTTATCTACATGTTTGACAAGTTTTTGACATTTCACTGTTTTTTTACGGGAATTGAGCATGAGCAATAGGCATGTTTCCTGGGTAAAAAAAAAAATATTCTATTTGGTCCGTCATTCGGATTATGGAAAAATATTGGATACGTATATTTTGTTTTATCAAATCAATAAAAATTGACAAATATAAAAGGCATCAAAGATCAGGAGTGGTGGCTGATGACGTCACTGCTCGCTAAAAATTGTAGCGTGCAGTGATGCCACACGAGTTATCAACGCACTGTGTCGTCTTAATTTTTTGTTTATATGAAAAAAGGGAAAAAGCGTGTCTAGTATTTTTTGGAAATCTGACTGACTGACGGACTAATTAGTTTTTTTTTTTTGTCAACTACCCTATTTAAGAAAAAAAAAGTACTAGTAAAAGGTTTTCATTTTTAAAATTCATTTTTTTTTTACAGGCCATAAGAGGTAATTTGGAAAAAGGACAAAAAGTATTTGTGACAGGAGGAGCAGGTGCTCTGGGACAAGCAGTGATAGCTATATGCCTGTCTTTAGACTGTACGATATTTACTACTGTCAGTAATGTGCTAAAGAAGAATTGGCTGCTTCGACTGTTCCCTAAGCTTGATGGTAAGTGTTAGGCAAAACTGATGTTCCTACTCACTTGATAAATTAACAACCTTTTTTTCTCCGACGGGAATTCATTAAATGACCTCTCCGGCTCTGGACGGAGAGTAACAATGTGTCAGACTTTTACTAACTAAAACCCACCCGTGTACCTTCACTTGCCTGTGTGCTAGGGATTATGGTAAGTCTTTCGAACAACCCGTAGTCTTGGGATCAACTAATAACCTTCAGCAGTCTTTTTATTTTGTTTGATATGGGAAATCATGAAATGACTTCTACCGCTCTGGGCAGAGCGGAAGGGCGTGTCAGACTTTTACTGACTAAAACCTACCCGTGTTTCTTGACTTGCCTATGCGCCAGGGCCACGGTTTCTTATTTAACCAACCCGCAACCCTGACCCAAGAGGCATCGGTCTTCGTGGATTCCGTCACAATATACTGACATCTCTTTAAAGCGCACGTGAAACACAACTCACCATCGACTCAAGCCTGGCCCTTACCGGGCGGCGAGCTGCCCACTGACCTTCACCAGTCTTCCTTTAGATTTTTGTGTAGCCTTACTTTTAGTATATGGTCTGCAAACTAAACATAAATTTGTCATGACGATGATCATGGATCACTTTTTTTGTATGCCTAGATTCATCCATTGCTTGGCAAAGGCTTCCCCAAATAAATAAATAAATAAAAGTTGGAAAAATCTTTCCAGGATTTCTTTTCCCACGCCACCTTGAACCAAGGTATGCTCTATGCAGATCATCTTGCCATCCCATTCTAGGCTGGGCTATCTGGCTGGTAGTGCCATTAATCTACAGGCACCATTCTGTAGAGACTTTTACACATCTGTCATCGTGCATACGATTGATGTAACGGATTAACTATTCTCATAAAAAATAAAGTTAGTTTTAAATAAAAACGAAACCGTGTTTTTGTCTTATTCCTATAATTCAATGGTTCTAACATATACCATAATAGTATGGTAAAAGTGAAGCCAGCGTTGGGGTGCTGCCTCCCATAGGATCTATACATTATAATACTGAGCAATGCGTTTTGCGTATATGTGATGCCTGTTTATCCCCAACTTGTTTTGTTTGTGTTCATATAAGCTTCATGTCTGTCGTAAATATTACTTTTTCCTCCTGAAAGAAATCTATGCAGTGTTAATTGGTGCTGACTTCTAAAACACATTTTGATGTTTCAGAGAATAATATTGGCTTTTCCCGAAATGATTCTTTCCTGAATATGATTAAATCAAATACAAGAAAGAAAAGTTGTGATTTAGTCGTAAATTGTGCTGGTGGAGTTTTGCGTGAGGTAAGTATGTAAAAATTCCATTCTCATCATTCTTCAGTTCTTAAATAAAAAGAGGCACGGTGGTGGGCCAAATGTAATGTCATAATGAAGATATACTGTCATTTGGTTAGAAATGGAAAAAAAATTGCTGTGTTTTCACGGAAAGTTTTTAAAGGTGTAAAATTTACGACAAAGTCGAAATAATTTTATTGGTTAATCAACCGCCTTCTGAGTTGAACATTTTGATTTCTTGCTCACAAATCATCCTTCAAATTGGTAATTTCTTCTTCAATGTTAGCTTTATAGAGGCTTTCAATGTTTCTGGTTCATTGTAAATGATAAATGCAGGTTTATAAAAAAAAGAAGTCTGGAGGCTTCCAGTCTCCAACAGATCTGGCAATTTGAAGACCAGTTCAAATTGCCTAAATGGAATATCACACGCCCCGAAATGAGTATTTCAAAGTCTCCATTGTTGCAAACTCGTAATACTTTATTTGACCTCTATTTCCGGTTAAGTAAAATAAAAAAAAAATAGTGACAAAACCGCAACAATATGTGATAATATAAAAATTTATTTACTTTCAATTCAGTACTTACTAGTACATATTTTGGTAGAACTGATATACCTCCAACAAATAACCACAGTACAAATAAATAAAATATTATACTCGAAGACTAATAAATTGTAAGTAGACATGACATTGCTTTGGCGAGCCCGGAAGAGGTGCTGGCTGTTGATACTTATTTTAGAAAAGTATCAAACGGTAGGTACTTGGAAATGTGCCCGGTGTTAAGGCCAAGTACAAATATGAGCATCTCATCGTGATAAAAACAATTATTTTATCGGCATCAAAATAAGTACAAAGACGAATACGTGCCTCGGCGTAGGTTGCAAATATGTAGAAGGAATGCCATTCAAGAAGGTATATAAGAGGTTACCAAAGTCATGTACGCATCTTCCCATTCCAATTGTCCAAAAATTTATTTTTGGACAATTGGAATGGGAATGGTACTACCTTATGATTAGTACTAATTGGAACCGAATGAATGGGAAATTCCGTATATGAATTTGGTAACTTCTCTTTGATATGTTACGACAGCCTACTTCATCCTTTCGTTGTAAAATGTTTAAAATTGCATGATGTCTAAGGTCACATTGTCATGGTGATAATAGAATATTTGTATACTATACTGTGTTATAGTAGAGGAATGGTACTACCTTATGATTAGTACTAATTGGAACCCAATGAATGGGAAATTCCGTATATGAATTTGGTAACTTCTCTTTGATATGTTACGACAGCCTACTTCATCCTTTCGTTGTAAAATGTTTAAAATTGCATGATGTCTAAGGTCACATTGTCATGGTGATAATAGAATATTTGTATACTATACTGTGTTATAGTAGAGTGTATGGAACTTATAACTATGAACACTTTAATGTGTAAACGACATTCTTACAATTAAATAATTTGTAATTCCATTAAATTTTAACATTTTTATAATTATCGTTCCATCACAACTCACATTTACAAAAATTGATTCCTTCACCGTCATCAACCTTTTTATCGTCCCAATGCTGAGTACAGGTTTTCTCTCGTTTTCTCTCATACAGTGAAGGATTGAGCGTAATCACCACGCTTGCTCAATGCGGGTTGGCGATTTCAGACTTAAAGTCCAGGTTTCCTCAAGATGTTTTCCTTCACGTTGTAATAATCAGTCATTGGTGTCCAATATATACTTGGAAAGTACCTACTTATAACTTAGAATAATTACATTGGTACTTTCCTGACCTGCGATCGAACCCGCACACTTATACTTGAGAGGCTGGTATTTTAATCACTAGGTCATAACAACTTAACAATTTACTTATATCACGATCAAAGAATAACTAGTAACAAGTTTTTTTTAAATTGTGATTTCCATTTTCCTTTTCAGACTGCAATGAAGTGTGTTGGGTTCCTTGGGCACTTTCTAGACCTCAATACTTATGACATGACCGAGAACAAAAATATTGGTATGTCTTTCTTAGAAGGAGAAAGATCTTACAAGGCTGTTGATTTCTCCAGTATATTCCAACTGAAAAATGCTAAGGATAAAATGGTGAGGATTGTTTTGTATGTTTTTTTTTTAATCCACTTTATGCAAATCTTAAGTTCATTCATTGATATAAAACCATCGGTCTGAGTGCTAACACGTAGCTAAGTCATTTGCATGTTTTTCTTTTTATACAAATGTTAAATTCATTCATTGATATACAACCATCAGTCTGAGTGCTAATACGCAGCGTAGACTGAGTAGGACGTGTCAACAGCAGTGGCATTTGTAGCCGACAAAGAATGTTGAAGGCTGCCGTCAGCGCGTGTTGGAGTTAGCTGTTGACATGTTGGCGATCATCGTCGATTACACCGTGCGTAAATACATCAGCGATATGTTGATCCCTTTGCTGGCAACGCATGTGGCTCATCTACATGCACACTACGCTAGAACACCGCCGAAGGGAAGCCGATGGATGCGGGCAGCATAAAACCGGTCATCATTTACTACTTACTTTTAAATATATTTGTTTATTTTATTTATGAAAAATTCTAGTTAATTTTGTGATCTTTTTGTACTAGTCGGAATAATACATTTTCTTTTGTTATTTTCTTTAAAAGAATTCATCCGTTAAATAGGTTAATGAGGGGAAAAATTAAATGAAAATTTGTCATTTTTAGCTCTAGGAATTCCCTTTGGGCTTGTTTAAATATTTTCACTTTTGTGTATTTACCAATAAGCGTTTTATGAAAAACATAAATTCGCGCTTAGTTACATAGAACATAATTCTCTCTTCTAGAAAATCATGCGACTGGCATCATGGTAGCTTTAACAGCAAGTCAACTGCCCGTTTAATTTCAATTAAAATCTTAATGATTCAAATTATTTACAGTAAGTATTAATTAAATAACTAATTAATTTAAAAACAAAATAACACTAAGGGCAGTCTTTTGTTTATCTCAACCAGTTGTTGAAAATAGTACTAATGACAAATTATTTGCAAAACATAATTTTGATCAAATGTTTAGTTTAAGCTAATGATCACTAATACTTATTTTTAACTAATACTTAATTATTAAACTTTTAGAATTGATATTTTATAATTAGATAAAATAAATAAAAGAGACGCTGTTTGCTACAAATTAACGATTAGGTACTGTTATTAACAATTGGTTGAGTTTAACTATGGATCAAAATATTGACCCTACAAGTACGTACTCATCCACACATCGCTGTCATCAGAGTAAAAGTGTCTTAAACTGGCAGTAATGCTATCTATCATGTTTACTTCTGCAATTAATGTTGTTAGTATAAATAACAGATCTTATGAAGATTGGAGAAAATATTGCTACCTTGATTGAACGGCAGTAGAACGTCATTGTGGAGCTATGTCGCAAACAGTCTCTACTACCTATACTGCACTCTGTGCCTCAAAACAAGCAGTTAAAGTGACCTCTGTGCCTCTACTGATGACGCTATGGAAGTTGAAAATTGGTCAACATGACATAAAATTCATCAACGCCAACGACACGTAGAAGAAAAAGAAGGAGAAGTAAACATTATCGTTTTAACTAAGTAGTGAATGTTAAGTTGTATTTAATACGAAGTTGTTGAAAACTATTTCCTTTAAAAGCCTTTCATACTTAATAGACGGACGAGAAACTTATCTTAGAATTCTATGTAAATATTAAACTCAAAACATGATGTAAGCGGATTTCAGCGCTGCCAGCGCTTTTAGTAGTGACATCGTGGGAATTCCACTCAGTTTGCCACCTCGGATGCAATGAGGAAATTTTGACGTGTGCGTTATTACAGTAGTAGGTGTATGTTTCTACTCAATACCTCTTTCATAATTTTATGTGCGTAAAGTGTTTACTTTTAAATTAACGTATAAATATGATTAGAATTTCATACATTTGTTGATAAAAATTAAGTTCTGTGATAAAAAACACTACATAAAAAACAATGTATTTCTTTTTTAATTATTTTATTTCGGACAGTGTACATATTTAGAAAGTTTTACAACATGCTTATAAACCTATTCTAGTACAAGAGAAATAAAGTGTAACATCCACTAAGTACTATTAGGTAAAACATATTATATGTACAGTTACGCTGATTTTAAATCTTTTGACGTATTTGTTGCCAGTGATGAAATACGGAACTGAAACGTGGTCACAATGAGTCTAATACGAAGGATCAAAGTCGCACAAAGGGCGATGGAAAGACCTATTGAGATCCGCAGAAGAACCAAAGTCACCGACACAGCTCTTTGAATCACTAAAATTAAGTGAAAGAAAGAGAGTCAGAGGGCGGGGCACATTGCTCGTAGAACCGATGGCCGATGGGGCAGTAAGGGTCTGGAATGGCGGCCACGTACCGAAAGACGCAGCGTAGGGAGGCCTCCAACAAGGTGGACCGATAACCTGGTGAAGGTCGCGGGAAGCCGATGTATGCGGGTAGCACACGACCGGTCATCAAGGAAAGCCTTGGCGGAGGTATTTTTCCAGCAGTGGACCTCTATAGGCTATAAAGAAGAGAATAATATATCTTTTGTCAACTGGATATACAGTACACCCAGATTTTTTTTTTAATAGCTATAAACTAGCGCTTGACTCCAATCCCGCCTGATGGTAAGCAGTGATGCAATCGTTGATGGTAAAGCGCGCTAGTTTATTAAACCCATTCACTTAAAAAACTTAGTGAATAGGAAGGAAGACGGCAGTTGAGCGAGGTGGTGCAATGTTAAACCCAATAATACGACCAACGATGCTGCGCCAGAGGGAGATTGATCTGGAGACCCTCCACGACCAAACTCCCGACACAACAACACTTGGCGCATCGTACCCCGTACCCGGCACACATCGCAATACAATTGCTCAGACCCGTCCTCCGTACGAAGATCACAAAGAATCCCAAAAGATATCGAGTTTACTTCCATAATTTTGATTGATCATTAACTACAGTATATTATAATATTATTTCATACAATAACATGTTATGTATCACTGTTTTATAATAATTATTTAAACAGCTACCTAACTTTTGCCCATTTTGAGACGCATAATAAAATTTAACTTTTGCTCGTTCCGAGTTTCATAATAAAATTATCTTTGCCTAACGGTCGTCGACCTTTATAACTAATTCATCTACGAGTATCAACCAAACTGGGTGGTTGCCAAGCGAAAGTATTTTTGGATAGATTTATAACCGACTTCATAAAAACGGAGATTATCAATTCGACCCGTATGTGTGTTAGCCAAATTTCAAGTGTATGTATGCATGTATGCTTTTAGCACAGTTTTCAAACTCAGGGAATACTATAAGTTTCACCAAAATCGATCAGTAGTTTTTGAGATAGGTATTTTTTTCGTATTCATGAGAACTTATTCCAACATGTGTTATGGCTGCCACTATTGTTATGAGGTGAAAAAGTAATTTTCAAATTTCGACTCAGACACTGGAAGGCATGAAATAATATTTTTTTATAAAAAAATCGAAACCGCCTTCAAAAAAAAAACACTGAAAAGAAAAAACAATAAGTTTTTTACTTTTGTCATGGCTCTAGAAGTCAGTGGCGAGCTAAAGAACAGAAACCTCGAGACACAATAATGCATTAGCGATAAGGCCGCCCAGTGTATATTTTGTCGTGGTGGCCTAGTGGTTAAAACACCAGCCTCTCAAGTATGAGTGCGCGGGTTCGATTCCAGGTCAGGCAAGTACCAATGTAACTTTTATAAAGTTATATGTACTTTCGAAGTATATCTTGGACACCGATGACTGAAGGTGAAGGAAAAGATCTTGAGGTAACCTGGACTTTAAGTCTGAAATTGCCAACCCGCATTGAGCAAGCGTGGTGATTACGCTCAATCCTTCTCTGTATGAGAGGGGACCTGTGCCCAGCAGTGGGACGATAAAAAAGTTGATAATGATGATGATGAATGTATTTTTGCGATATATGTTTTTGGTGTACAATAAAGAATATATCATCAACCCTTTTTTATCGTCCGCTGCTGGGCACAGGTCTCATCTCATACAGAGAAGGATTGAGAGTAATCACCACGCTTGCTCACATACGCATAAGTCCCTTAAATGCCATTTGATGACTTGCAACACTGTCATTTACTTGAATTATAAGGCAGCTTGTAAACAATGAATGTTTAGAATATATTCAGTAGGCCAATTATCTTAAAAAGTTCACAGTCTAGTCGTAGTGTCATCTCAATGACCACAAATGTAATAAGCTTGTCTCAATATAAGGAAGTTAGAGGAATTGGTGCGTGCGTGCGTGCGTGTGAGCCCGCGTGCGTAATAGAAATCATTATCTGCGAAATTCTAGTGATGCATGCAACTAATATTGAATAGTAAATTAAACTACAAATAGATACATACTATTTATTCAAAAGTGTAAATTAACCATTAAATTGCATTTCCCAGTACCTAATCCATTTCAAACAAAGCTTACATTATAGGAAACTCATTTTGAATTTAATTTAAATGTGGCCCACATTAGATTGTACATTTGTGAATGTACTATTATTATCAAATGGAGAATTCAAACACACTCAGTAAGACACACTCTGACGTTACCAACTCATACGCACATACATTTCTTAGTAATATCTCATACCGAATCGTAAAAACAGACTTATCAATCACAATCAAAATCATTTTGATGCATATTGCTAAGCTATTACTTCATAAATTCGAACAATTTGCCTGTTCATCAGCCTACACAACGCAATGAATGTTGTAGAACTGTCAAATTGACAGCTATTTCTACTGTTATTGTATTACGAAATGAACCCCGCGGATCTTGGATTTGTTTGGTTCAACTGGTGTTAAGAGATTATATACTAGTCTTCTAGACATCTATCTAACTTTGCGATAAATAAAGGCGTACTGTTATGTGTGAGTGAGTGAAATATCTCCTAAGATGCAGGTATTTACTAATTTAAGAGGCAGGATTTATTGACTTTTTTATTTTTTATACAACGTAATTTTTGCTTTATACGAAACCTGAATATATTTTATTCAGAATGAGCAACTGAATCGAATCAAAATTTTCCCGCAATTCATTTAAAAATTGGTCCGCTTTATGAATTTCAAAAAGATATCATGAAAAATCACAACGTTATGTGCTTGCTATCTTACCTGCTTGCTAATCTACTAATCAGTTGCTGTAATCGGTGACTAAGTTACATAGTTCCTGATTGCTACAACTAGCAACTGGCCGCACAGCGATTTGTCGTGTTCCGGCATGATGTCTGGGTGAAGCCGTACGGAGGACAGGTCTGAGCAGTTGTGTTGCGATGTGTGCCGGGTACGATGCGCCTAATGTTGTTGTGTTGGGAGTTTGGTCGTGGAGGGTCTGCTGATCAATCTCCCTTTGGCGCAGCATCGTTGGTCGTGTTATTGGGTTTAACATTGCATCACCTCGATCAACTGCCGTCTTCCTTCCTATTCGCTAAGTTTTTCTGAGTGACCTAGTTTATTAGTGCGCTAGTTTATTAAGAGTGAATCTTAATAAACTAGCGCGCTTTACCATCAAGCGCTAGTTTATAATTATTAAAAAAAAAAATAATTAGAGGTTTTTGAAGTCACTAATTTCACACCGTCACTCCTCCTCTATGTACCCAGCAATGCCTGTATTTCAAGTTGCTCACTGATTACCTTAAAATTTCGGCACAGTAAACGCAACAATCAACTTTTCGCAGAAAAAATTTGATAGTTGCATCAACATAAGTTGCTCCATCAGCAAAGTTCCTTATAGGGGAAACTAGTTACGTCAGTACCTGGTCGTATTATCATAAACCACTTCTAGTTTAGGTCATATTGCTCAAAAAGACCAGTTTTAAACATATTGTAATCCTTTTCTGCCCCTTGATTATATTGATTCACTATGGTTCTATAAAAATAAGGTGAAGTATTATCTATAATTATCTATTATATTCCATTTAGGTAGGAGGTATAAGAAACGGTTGTTAATTTCACTCATTCAGAAAAGGGAGGGTCTTCCGATCAGTGGGTGTTTTGCGTGACGGGCCCAACAGTTTATGCCGTGAAGTTATACGTTTGCTAGTTGAGCCGTAAACTCTGCTTGCGAGATGTAGGATTTGTGTGACATCAGTATGACTCGATGTTCGCTTGTGGCGTTGTAGATCATCATTCATCATCATCATTTCAGCCGAAAGACGTCCACTGCTGGACATAGGCCTCCCCCAAGGTTCTTCACGATCACGACCGACGACCGGTCCTACGCCTCCCGCATTTAGCGGTTTTCCGCGACCTTCACCTGGTCGTCGGTCTATGTTGTCGGGGGCCTACCCACGCTGCGTCTTCCGGTATGTTGTAGATACAGCTACATATTTATTACATACATATAATTTGTTTTTATTTCAGCTTCTCCAAAGAATGATAACTGAAGGCATTGCAAACGGTACAGTGAGACCAATAAGTCGAGTAGAATACTCACCTATTGAAATCTCAAGAGCATTCAGGCTTCTTTCCTTGAGTAAGAACGTAGGCAAAGTTTTAATAAGAATGAGAAGTCCTGAAATCATAAAACAAGGCTTTGACGTCGTGCCAAGGTAAGTCAGATATTTTGAGGCGAGCGTGGTTTTTGCATAACGTACCCACAATCACACGATGATGTTGGCTTATAATTGTGAAATAGGATACTATTCACATACGTCCCGTTTTTTTGTTATAGTAGGTATACTCAAAATCAGTAGCCAGTTATTCAAATAAAGCTGAAAATCAGCATTATTTGAACGTCAATATTACATAAGAGAGTCCTCCAAAACGCCCGCCTTTCGCCACTTCCTAGTGCTTTCGCTGGGAAGAAATTACGGAAAAATATGATAGAACAAAAAAAGAAAAAAAACTTTCAAAATAGTCATGTAATAAGTAAAAACTTATTACCTAAATAAAAGATATAGATCTATATTAAATCAACAATATATTTGAGGTATTAAATTGGATAAGGATTAATGCTACATTGCTTAAAATCTCTTCGAAAATTAGTCGCTATTTGTCGTAAAAATACCACCGCGAACTTTATTGTAGACCTTTTCAGTATGTAAAATATTTAGTACATTATTTTGATAAATCTTGTGGGGTTCTGCTAGCGTTTCACTACAAACGCGAAAAAAATTTAATTATTTACGACATCACATTAGAAACATCAAAAATAATAGTACTTCTCCACAATTTAATGGATGTTATTATACATATAAACCTTCCTCTTTAATCACTCTATCTATTAAAAAACCGCATCAAAATCCGTTGCGTAGTTAAAGATTTAATCATACAAAGGGACATAGGGTAAAAGAAAGTGACCTTGTTTTATAATAAGTAGTGATAATAATAAACGTTACATTTTTCCACCACATAATGTAACATAAGTTCAACACACAATTAAATATAGAATATATATTGATAAAGTGGAAACTGGAGCCTGTACTATGGCTATACGTGACAATTGATGATATAATACAAATAATTTGCGATCTTAAAAATACTAATACTGTAGGATATGATGGAGTTTCCACAAAAGTATTAAAGTTTACCAAAGAAATAGTAGCAGCTCCATTAGTTCATATTATTAATTTATGCATAGCTGATGGCATCTTCCCAAACAAGCTCAAAAAAGTAATAATAAAACCTCTGTACAAAAAAAGATGACAAAACAAATCTAAAAAACTATAGACCTATAGCAAAAATTCCTATTATCTCAAAAATTTTCGAGAAAGTGATCTATAACTCTTTATATGCCTATTTCGAAAAATATAATTTATTTTGCACGGAACAAAAGGGTTTTCGTAAGAACACTTCGATTAATATGGCACTTTTTGACTTGCTAGCTAATATAATGCCGTCAGTAGACAGAAAAAATCCAGTCTGTGCAATTTATACAGACATGACTAAAGCTTTTGACTACGTAGATCATAAGATTTTGTTGTGCAAATTAAATAGTTATGGTATAAGAGGAAACATTTTAGAGTTAATAAAATCTTATCTGAGCAATAGGATACAATATACGGAAATTTCTAAGATATGCCCTAAAACTAAATTAGAAACCTTTTATGTATCGAAACCAAGAAATGTAAAGTATGGCGTCCCACAAGGTAGTGTACTGGGTCCTCTACTTTTTTTAATATACATTAACGATCTCCCGAAAGCAACGACTAACAAGACGGTTCTATTTGCAGATGATAGTACAGCAATAATAAAATGTACAAATCCAAGTAACTACAGGAATGACATTAATAGTTGCTTAAGTGACATTATAAATTGGTTAGACAATAATAATTTGGTTATAAACCTAAGCAAAACAAAAGTAATGCATTTTTATCAAAGGCAAGGAAACCCTAACGTTAGAATTTCTTATAAAGGCTCTGATATTGAAGAGGCTAACACTGCTAAGTTCTTAGGTATCACTTTAGATAGCCAACTCACCTGGAAGCCGTATGTTGAAGAACTGTGTAAGAAGCTCAGCAAATCCGCATATGCTCTTTTTCAACTTTCAAAGTCCGTTAACAGTCAGGCACTTTTAACTGCATATCATGCATTAGTTCTGCTTCTGTTTTGCGTTATGGCATTATTTTCTGGGGACAGTCTACTGATGTGGGACTGGTGTTTAGGTTGCAGAAGCGATGCATCAGGTCAATGTGTGGCCTTAAGACGACAGATAGCTGTGTTCCCCATTTTCAGTCATTAAAAATTTTAACTATGCCTTGTTTGTATATATTGGAAACGGCTCTATTTGTGAAGTGTAACCCACATTTGTTTAAAAAAATATCAGAGGGCAAAAGAAATCCAATACGGACTCAATACCTTAATCAACTATGTCAAGTGAAATGTAAAACCGCACTAATGCGGAAAAGTTTTTTTGGTGTTGCCCCACGCATATATAATAGAGTTCCAGATGGAATAAAAAATTTGACAATAGTGAAATTTAAAAAAGCGCTAAATGACATTTTAATTGTGAAGACATATTATACAATTGACGATTTTCTTGATGATGATTCACTTGTTTAATTGACGTACTGTTTACACTTTTTGACATAGTTATTATGACCCTGTTTTGATTTTTTAAATATATTTCTGTTTGGAATTATTAAAATTCTTACTAATGTGACCATATTTTGACATCTTTTAATACAAATATATATAATATTCCTTGTAATTCCAAAGTTCTTTAGCTTAAATTTTGAATTGTGAACATTTGCATGCCCATGTGTCGGTAAAATATGGAGAACTATTTGTAAAAAAAAACACCTGTGTGCTATACCCATGTTTGCAAAGAAATAAATACTTTACTTTACTTTACTTTACTATACATATGTGTTACATGTATTAATTGTAAAATAATCCATAATAATATTATAAATGTGAAAGTGTGTTTGTTTGTTTGTCCTTCCTTCACGCCGTAGCTAAGCAATCAATTGACCTGATATTTGGCACACATTTAGTTGAAAAGAAGGAGAGTAACATAGGCTACTTTTAGTCCTAAAAAAACATCAAGTTCCCAAGGGAGATTACTGGAATATTTGTATGTGTACACCAAATATCCTAATATTATAAATCGGAAAGTGAGTTTGTTTGTTCCGCTTTCACGCCGTAACTACTAAGCTGATTGTTGTGAAATTTTGCAGACGTAAAGTTAGAAGTCCGGATTAAATAATAGGGTACTTTTTATCCCGGAAAAAAAATTATATTCACGAGGGAAATTTAAAAGCGCGATATAACCGATCTCCATGCGAGCGAAGCCGCGGGCGGAAAGCTAGTAAACAAATATAATATGAATTTTCGCAGCATAGTGTTTTGTTTTGGTAGTAGAAACAACCATCTTGGTTTTGTGTCTCCTTCCTTGTGTTGACACAGGTGGTTCAAACTAAGTTATATACCTGTCGAGGCATAAGGAACGGAGAGAGTTCATTCGTCCTCCATAGAAAAAGTTGGTTTTTCCTAACAGGCGGGCGTCTTGTTAGGTTTAACATTGCATCACCTCGCTCAACTGCCATCTTCTTTTATATTTACTTAGTTTTTTTTAGTGAATAGGCTTTTAATAAACTAGCGCGCTTTACTATCAACTATTGCATCAGTGCTGACCATCAGGCGGGTCAAGCGCTAGTTTATAGTTATAAAAAATGGATGTTTTCCTTTCACGTAAAAACTAGAAAATGTAAATTTGAATGAAATTTGGCGCACAAATATGTTATAAAAAGGAATAACACATATAATACTTTTTATTCCGATATTCATATAGAATCGAAATTTACGTGAGTGAAATCACGGACCGCAGCTATTGTTATAATGTTTCCACTGCTAGGAGACAGGCTTCCTCTCTTCGGGAGAAAGGGGGCGGTTGTCCACAAGGGCGGCCTATTGTGGATTGGCAGAGTTTTCGAATTTTAGGTTCCAGCACCTGTCGGGTTCCTCACGATGGTTTTCTTCATCATCATCATTATCAACCTTTTAATCGTCCCACTGCTGGGCACAGGTCTCCTCTCATACAGAGAATGATTGAGCGTAATTACCACGCTTGCTCAATGCGGGTTGGCGATTTCAGACCCAAGGTCCAGGTTTCCTCAAGATGTTTTCTTTCACTTTCAGTCATTGGTGTCCAAGATATACTTAGAAAATACATATAACTTTAGAAAAGTTACATTGGGACTTGCCTGACCTGGAATCGAACCCGCGCACTCATACTTGAGAGGCTGGTGTTTTAACCACTAGGCCACCACGACACTACGGTTTTCTTAACCATCTCGCAAACACTCGTAATGAAATAATTCACACAGAGTAAAGCCCCTAACTTGGTTCAAACCTATGACCGTCGTTCAACCTACCTTTTATTTAGTATATTGTTTAAAAGATGCTTATATTGTTTGTCACGTCAATATGACTGAGCTAATGAAACTGCCCTCATAACATCAAGAGTATTGCATCAAGTTATAAGTACTTATTTTTCGGCATCTTAATGTAAATAGAATTTCTTCGAAACATTTACTTGACTGACGGTATGATGGCTCGATGTATTAAATTCTGGCTTTCATATTGATATTATCATAAAACATGAATATTGTTTTACAAATCACTTAGTATTATCGTTAAAGAGGTATTATATAGACTTCGATAGATCATAAAATTACAATTTATATTACGGGGATACAAAATCTACTCTGCAGATAACAGTGATAAAACTAAAAACCACAAATCGGACATTCCGGTGCTTAAATAACTAAATTTGATTTGACGAAAGAAAAATATGGGTATGTTCAAAATTAAAATCAAAAGTCGTTTATTCAAATCAGGCTGAGAATCAGCACTTTTTGAACATTAATATTAGATAAGACAGGAGGACTGTCTTGTGTAAAAATGACCGCCTTTGCCACTTCCTAGGGCTTTCGATGGGAAGAAGAATTGTTGGAACAAACTCCCCAGCAGCGCAGCTGTCTGTTTATTTAAAAAAAGGAAAACACTTTATACAATATTATGTATAGTAATGAATACAAAAAAAAAAAAAAACACTATAACAAAGAAATTATTTACCACACGCCAGCTAGCCACGTCAAACCAAAATACCAACAAAGCAAAAAAAAAAAAAAAACATTCAAATGGAAACGCAAATAAGTAAAAACTTATTACCCAAATAAAAGCCCCAGGGAAAAAGGGCATCACAGCTCATATATTTATGCATTGTAAAAAAAAAAATAATTAGGTATATGAACTCGTATAACGTGTCAGTAAGCTAATTCTGTAGAAAAACAAACATTATCTTGAATTAATCAGAACGATATGCCTTTCAGTACACGTAGTTAATATGTATGCCATTATAGGTTTTGATTGTACTTATTTCTAAAAATACCACCAGATTTCGTATAACAAGCTATAATTTTGAAGTGAAAAATATGTAGGTACTGGTATACAACTAAAGCACTTGCCATCTAATACCTTCACCACCCGTGGTTGACTTGTAGTTTCTATGATAAATCCTTTACTGTACAAGCAGTTCGGCTATGGAATGACTTGCCCGTGTCAGTAAGGCGTGCTGAAACACTGTTTACTTTTAAAACTATGATAAAAAAGCACTTCCTCTCTCTTTAAAGATATTATTATATTTAATGTGCTCTTGTATGATAGTTATTAATTAGTTGTATAAATTTATTTAAACTAGTATGATACACTTAACGTATATATTTATTGTATAATCTATGTAAATAGTACACTGTAGACTACCTACACTATTTCTTTAAAAAGCCTGCAAGTATGATAGTATGATAGACATTAATGTTATCACTAGTTAATTACAAACAAACAAAAAGAAATTATTATCAATAAACGCAAGACGACGCCGCGCCAGTGTAGACACGGGCGGTCGAGCGGTGCATTTACCATATTTTTTTTGGGACAACCAGGTAACGTAATAAGCACATATTTTGTAACTTTGTGATTTTTCATGAGGACTTTTTGAAATTTTGTATTTAGATTCTTTACTTAAAAATACTAGACACGTGTTTCGGGTTACATATACAAAAAATAATGTTGTATGAATATACGAAAACTAAAATATTTTCACAATTGTTAGTTTAAAGGTGTATCCACATGATCTTGTCGGAAATTTAAATTTAATGAATATAAGCGCCATAATTTCCGATCTATATTAATAACTCTTCAATGTATACCTATGATAAAATTCAAATAATTATTTTTCGATATTTATCCTTTGTCTCAGTCGAGTAGGTGAAGTATTAACTACTCGTCATTTTATTTTTATAATTACATAATATAAAATAATATAAACTAGTGCTTGACCGCAATCCCGCCTGATGGTAAGCAGTGATGCAATCGTTGATGGTAAAGAGCGCTAGTTTATTAAGTGATTCACTCAAAAAAACTGAGTGAATAAGAAAGAAGATTGCAGTTGGGCGAGGTAATACAAAGTTAAACCCAACAACACGACTAACGATGCCGGGCCAGAGGGAGATTGATCTGGAGACCCTCCACGACCAAACTCCCGACACAACAACATTTACCTCATCATGGGTATGATGAGGTAAATAATGTTACATATATCGCTTCATCAAACGCCATGTCGGAACACAACGAATCGCATGGCGGCAAGACCTTGTCTGGTGGGCGGTAACTTCTGCCGGCAGCAGATGCCTTATGACGTATAAATGATAATCTAAATGTATTCGAAATGAACTAGGCTCAGAATTCCATCAATTCCTGTAACGTGTAGATGACCGGACACGCAGGATATAATATTAACTGTTTCATGACTTATGGAACAAAAGTACTAAGAAACAATGTACCTACACACATTGACGGACATTTTTTTTTACTTTGCCCACACTGGGAATTTCTTCTGTATCGTAGGTGAGTTTACAATTAATATTTAAATTTACATACACAAAAAATCAACTCCGGAACGACTACCTGTAAGCCATACAAATATTTGATCATTGCGAGAATCGAACCAATCGAAATTCCAGACTATTTAAAATTAGGCTATATAAATGCGTAAATGAAAACCGTTTTCCGTACAGTGAAGGAATTTCTGGATCACAAAGGAAACAACAATATCGACAACACAATTTTGAATGCGCTTTAATTTTAAACAAAACAATTTTGATCTCATTTTATATTGTATCACTTTTTTAAGCTATTGCATAGCTTTTATCGCGGGCCTTGAGCGCGGGGACCGAATCCAGAAATTCCGTAACGAAAAAACCTCACGCTCCCCACTCCGACGGGCACGGAGGTGTGGCTTGAAGGCCGTACATCGTCTAACGTCGTTTCAGTTCGGCAGTCTTCGGCACGGTATGATTGTGTGCGTGCGACTACATCTTTTGAAAACAATTTATAGATTTTCAAAAAGAGCATGCATATTGCAGGGCGCGAACTCAGTTCTACACACTTGCCATGTTACTGACAGTCGCGATGTGCTAAACTTGCGATTAATTTTCTCTCTGAAATAGGTCTTCTATAGAGATATGTCATAGACGTCATCGACGTTGTCATGGCTACCTTAAAAACTTTTCATATAATTAATTATTAAGTACTTTTATTCAAATTAATTTAGTAGTGTTTTTATAAAATAGCTTTTTTTTTAACGGAAAAGCTAAGATGAATGTCACGCTAATTTTTCATTGGACTTTTAAATTATTTATAGTGTTGTTTACTAAATAAAAGCGCGTGATTTTATAGAGTAAAAAGTGCTCACGCGGCCGTTTTTTCAACTGTTATTGGCGATATCCGCCATTATTGTGAAATATTTTTTTAAAGACTTTCTATAATTTGTTACACGTGTTATTGGCAAAATTGTGGTATCTATCCACAGGGATTAGATCAAGAGTTGAAGTTGAAGTTTTTATTAAATAAAATATTACAGAAAGATGTCGGTGAACAATGTTAATACGAGTACATTTAAGTGTACGAGTTGTAATATTGTTATCTCCGAAACGAAACAACGAAAGTTTAATAAAAATATGCTCGTCGGCTTTTTCTGAGGAAGACATTGATGAGGCAAAAAAGTTATTGTTTGTTTCTACGAAGACAAGACAAAAACATGTATCGAGGCGTAAGAACAAAAAGCAGAAAGACCTAAAATATACGATTACGGTGTTTAAAATCACGGATCCCGAACAATCCCAGTTTTTGTGGCATATGACCTTCACAAATTGCCACCAGTTTGCTTTGACTACGTAGAACGTACGTAAAGAAGTTGATGAAGGATTTATTAATTCTACGGTCAGATGTTAACGCAATCAGAAGTGATTATGTGAATAAAGATAAGCCCGAAAATATTAAATTGATAACAAATAATTCGACACCGACGCCGTTCATCATCAACAACCTTTTTATCGTCCCACTGCTGGGCACAGATCTCCTCTCATACAGAGAAGGATTGAGCGTAATCACCACGCTTGCTCAATGCGGGTTGGCGATTTCAGACTTATAAAGCCCAGGTTTCCTCAAGATGTTTTCCTTCGCCTTCAGTCATTGGTGTCCAAGATATACTTAGAAAGTACATATAACTTTAGAAAAGTTACATTGGTACTTGCCTGACCTGGAATTGAACCCGCGCACTCATACTTGAGAGGCTGGTGTTTTAACCACTAGGCCACCATGACAAAACAGTGGGGTATATTGAAAAAGAACCTCGGAGTATTTGAGAATATTTCGTGGTGCTCCCTGTGCGCCGTTTCCGAGTCAACGAAATACCAGTTGGTGGAGTCATAAGGATCCTATAGCTGTCTTGCCTGCCCCTCAGTGCCCGGCCGGTCTTGCCATTGCACCGAAACAGCACACAATGACAGAGATTATAAGTAATAGCATAGACAGATCTTACGGAGGAATTGCCCTATTGTAGAGGAAGTCCGCTTTCTCAAAGGTATCAGTGTTGTTGTGTAATAGTGATCGTTTAGTTCTCACACGGATCGTTCTATGTTAGTTTTCTCATTTTACATGCTTACTGACTCGAGTGATAACTGTACTTGTAAAATTTGTGTATAAAGTGTTTTGAATATGAATGAACAAAGTGCATTTATTATTAATGAAGAAAGTCACGAAAAAATAGTGAAAGAAAATGAGTGAGTACTCTATATACATACATTTTATTTATTTATTTAATAAAAGAAAAATTTGTTTTATTATCGGTCACCACGCTCAAAAAGTGTAACTTGAATTAATATCAAAGAAAAAGAAATACTACATAAATAAAATAAATAAATAAATAATTATAATTGCATAAATTGATACAAAATGCTATGCAATAGCTTTACCGCGGCAGTCCCCGAGTGCCACACGTCTTTTTTTTATACCTTGCTTTTCACAAAAAAATATTATTAAAAACAACCCATTGAACATCATCATCATTTCAGCCGAAAGACGTCCATTGCTGGACATAGGCCTCCCCCAAGGATCTCCACGATGACCCGTCCTGCGCCTCCCGCATTCAGTGGTTTCCCTCGACCTTCACCAGGTCGTCGTCGGTCCACCTTGTCAGGGGCCTACCCACGCTGCGTCTTCCTTCGCATGATCGCTACTCGAGAACCCGTCTGCCCTATAGGGCATCGGTCCTACGGGCAAAGTGCCCGGCCCACTGCCACTTTAGTGAAATGAAATGAAATAAAATGAAATGAAATGAAATCGTTTATTAAGCAAGTAGGATCACCGATCACTTTTACACGTCATATGTTTTTTTTTTCTTCTTTTTTTTTTTTTCAAACTAGATGAAGCCGGCATTTCCTAACTGACTACCTCTGAGAAGAAATAGCCGAAACAAACTCAGGGATCATCGTCTTTTTTAAAGTCCAGACATTAAAAATGAAAATGTTTACAATAATTTACGTTATAATTACGCATATTGCTTAATAACAATGCTTAACAGAGCGAGCAGCTCAGTCCCAAGCCTCTCTATCCTCTAAATAATCTGAGATTTTATAATACCCCTTTTTGCAAAGTTTGGCCTTTATATAGGTTTTATATCGTTTAATGGGTAAGTTTCGAATGTCCATGGGAAGCTTGTTGTAAAAGTGTATACATTGACCCATGAACGAGTTGCCTACTCTGTGGAGACGAGTGTGATGTACAGCAAGATTGTGTTTGTTCCTGGTATTTATATAATGAATATCGCTTATTTTCTTAAAATTAGATATATTTTTATGTACATACATAAGATTTTCAAATATATATTGCGAAGCTACAGTCAGTATGTTCACCTCTCTGAATTTTTCTCTAAGAGAATCTCTAGGACCAAAGTTGTAAATGGCTCGAACAGCCCTTTTTTGTAAAACAAAAATGGTATTGATGTCCGCACAAGTTCCCCAGAGATGAATCTCATAAGTCATAAGACTATGAAAATAACTAAAATAAACAATTCTGGCTGTATCCACATCAGTTATCTGTCTAATTTTCTTAACAGCAAAGGCGGCAGAACTGAGTCTACTCGACAGCTTCTCAATGTGAGGACCCCATTGTAACTTGGCGTCAATAGTTATAACAAGAAAAACTGTCGACTCGACAGGGATCAACTCTACCCCATTCAGTTGAACATTGGTACTTACCTGCCTGACATTTTGCGTAGAAATTTTAATGACTTTAGTTTTTTTTTCATTCAAAAGAAGGTTATTTACATTAAACCAATGGACAACTTTCGAAAGTGCATTGTTAACTTCGTCAAAAATTGCTAGCTGACGCTTGACTTTAAAAATAAGAGAAGTGTCATCCGCGAACAATACAATGTTGTGATTATCCCTCAAGTGATGAGGTAAGTCATTAATATAAATAAAAACAAGAAAGGACCTAGAATTGAGCCCTGCGGAACGCCCATGGTGACCTCATATCCTGCAGATTTGTTGCCATTAACATCAACCCTCTGAATTCGATTATTCAGATAAGAAGTCAGAAGGTCGAGAGCTCTGTCCCTTAAACCATAATGGTACAGTTTCCTAATAAGAGTATCATGATGTACACAATCAAAGGCCTTGGACAAA
This sequence comes from Sesamia inferens, assembly GCA_037179545.1. NCBI lineage: Eukaryota > Metazoa > Arthropoda > Insecta > Lepidoptera > Noctuidae > Sesamia > Sesamia inferens. The sequence goes on along the minus strand of CM073929.1, from coordinate 5,510,704 downwards.
TCACAAAAAATACCAAGAGCATCTTGCGATTCCTCCCAGGCCCCAAATATGTTCTTTAGCAACGCCACGCCCGCATCGGTAGTTGAACGACCCTTTGTAAAACCAAATTGTTTCACGTGAAATAAATTATATAAGTTGAAGTGTCTCAACAACTGTTTCAAAATTAATTTTTCAAAAATTTTGCTCAAAGTTGGTAATATAGAAATTGGCCGAAAATTCGTGGGATCAGTTGTACTACCAGATTTGAACAGTGGAATTACTTTGCTAAGTTTCATCAAATCAGGAAATATACCAGATGTGACACAAGAATTAAAAACAATTGCTAAGAAAGGTGCGATAACATCTATTATTGAAGCTACAGTATATACTGACAAACCCCAATGATCGGCAGTTTTTTTTACATCAAGATCCTTAAAAGATTCTATAATGTCTTTAGCAGTCGCAAACGTAAATTCAAAGTGTTTGTCACATTCTGGAACACATTCTTTTAGTATGGCGTAGGCAGAAGTGGAGGAAGAAGACAAAGTTTTTGTTGTTATTATTGGAATACTAGTAAAAAAATTCTCAAACTCAGTTGCTACCTCCAAGTCCGCCTTTATATCTTCATCGTTAATTTTAAGATGGAAATCGCGATTTTGTACTTTGGTTCTTCCAGTTTCAGAATTTATAATTTGCCAAGTTGTTTTGATTTTATTTCTAGAAGATTTTATTTTATTTTTAATGTGTATGGCTTTTGCTGAGGAACAGGCTCTCTTAAAAGTTTTTGAATATTTTTTAACGAATTCTTGAAAAGCTACATCATGGTTATATGTTTTTTCCTGATACAATTCATACAGTTTTTCCCTGCTTTTATAAAAACCTGGGGTTGCCCAGTCACTAAATATAATGCGGTCGCTAACAGGCAATGTTTTTTTTGTGAAAACTTTCATAAATTCACAATTAATCAAGTTAAATAGTATACTATATGCATGATCCGGGTTGGTGTGATGAGGCAAGCCCGGTAGCTTTTCAATTAAATTATTTTTAAATTGTCCTAAACGATTTTCATTTACAGGAACAAAACTCACAAGTTTTCTTTGAGCTCTGACTTCACTCTTCTGAGGAAAAGTAACTAACTGGCCACAGTGATCAGAGTCTAACTCATTTATAATTAAATGGTCAGAAGGTCTTAGGTTAGTAAAGATGTTGTCTAAACAGGTGGCACTTGTGGCAGTTATTCTAGTCGGCTCAAAGAATCTTGCGTACAAATTATAGGATTTGAATAATGAGATAAATTTATTCACTGTAGCTGATTTCTCTAGAATATTAATGTTGAAGTCTCCACAGACAACGACTGTTTTGTTACTGTGACAAGTCTTTAATAAAACTTCCTCCATATATTTTTCAAAAATATCATAGGAAGCACATGGGGGCCTGTAGACACTTATTACAATGAACCGCTCGAGCTCGATGCAAGCAATTTCAATAACTCGCTCAACAGAGAGGCTTACAATATCAGCCCGTTCTTTAAATTTGATATTGTTGCGAACAATTATTAGGGAGCCACCCCTTATCATATTCACTCTGCTGAATGAGCTACCAATCTGATGGTTATTAAAGCTGAACATGAACTGATGGGCTTTTAACCAATGTTCAGTAAGACAAACAATATCAATATAACTACAGTTCATGAACAACTCCAATTCTAATTGTTTATTTATCACACCCTGTATATTTTGATGAACAATTTTAAGGTTATTATTATTGATTATATTTTGAAAATTAAAATTTATTGGGTGTGATATTAATGTTTCTAGGTTCACATCTCTGCTAGAGTTCAACTCTATTGTCTCAATGTCCCTTGATAATGGGTACATGTCTAATTCATTATTCAAAATAGTGCTAGAGGTTGACTCTATTGTCTCAAATTGTAATTTAAATAACTTGGAACAAATTCCAAGCTCTGCTCATTACCACTAAGTGTATTACTTAACTGCTCAATAGAAGCAGCATAGTTAGCCAAACACTTGGCTGACTAATATATATAATATGATAGCGATTCTGCTACCTGTCCTTTAAAAAAATTACAAAGATAATAGTTATCTTTGGTCGTAAAATAATTTTGACTAATGAGTGCATTAGAGTCAATAAATTCAAATTTTTCGTTATACATTGTCATAGTTTGTAATGTCATATTACATCTATATCTAATTCTGTTTTCGGTCTGTGACAGGCCATTGCCATAAGGAAAGGCAAACAAAACTATTTTGTTCACATTTAATGAGGCCAGATTTTCAAAATATTTCTTTATCTTTACACTGTTTGCATTTCCCCTTCTCCCAATCAAAATAAAAATATTTGTGGATGGACTGTAATTACCACTTATAACTTTATCTATAATTTGACTATAAGATGCTTCAGGCATGCAATAATTGACTACTTGGTCATTTAAATGGTGTTGTAGTGTATGACCCATAGTTTTACCCATTTCATCGCAGTACATCAATATTTTGTTTTTATTGTTTAACATTTTATTTGTTATTATTAATTCTTCTGTGTTTGGTGTGGCGAGGGAAGTACTGCTGAGACTGTCAAACAACTCCACAGTATGAGTCACTGATGGAGGAGACTCATTTGAGACAGCTGACCGTGAACAGCCTGATGGATCATGATTACAATCAGGTGTAAGATTGTTTGTTAAGGAGTTAAACATTCTCTCATTCTCACTACCCTGTTCCACCAGACTGTTCATTGCCAGAATATACTCTCCTATTTCCTTTTGAGAAATCTCATATTTAGATATAACACTATTCAAGGAATCCTGTAAGCGGAGAGTCTCTGACTGTAATTGTTGAATTTCAGCCTCATAATTATTTTTAATGCTTTCTAACTTTATACTATGCCCACTAATTGTTTCTTTTAATTTTTGAGAACTTTTTAATGCGTTGAAGCTTTTTGAAAAAGTATTTTTGTTATTTTTAATTAATTTCTGGGTTTTTCTAATCATTTTATTTATTTTAATGTATTTTTTTAACTTATTTTTACTACTATTTACAAATTTAACTTCAGGGTTTGATCTTATACTATTATCACAAGTAAGATCAATTGTCTCAATGTTATTATTACTGTTTATGTTTATGTTGCCCAAGATTGAGTTGGCAGAATGCAACGGAGTGGTACCAACCAGTTCATCAAACAGAGCATGAGTCTGCGCTGTCTGGAGTCTCCGGCTAGCACTCTCCAGCCTGTCGATGGTGTCGTGGGCTTCGCTTAGCCTAGATTTTAGCTCAGTGTTGCATTTGACTGTGATATCAAACTCATTGCTACACTGGTCAAAGCTGTCTACAGTACGTTGAAGCTTATCGCGTTCCTCACTAATGGTAATTAGCTGATTATGCATTTCAGCCATCTCACTCTTGAGCTTCGTGTTATTGTTTAAAATATTAAGTACTTCCCTCTCATTGTCATCCTGTTCCCGTTTCAGTTCCTCACACAAAACCTTATATTTCTGAAATTCCGTTAATGCTAACTGTAGCTTAGATTCCTCCAAGCGTGCAGTAGCCCTCCTGGTCATTATTCTATCCATTCCTGACAATATTTTTCAAAACAAAGAAAAAAAAAGCAAGAACTTAGGGATACAGGTGATGGTAGGACAAGTACTTTGTGTAAGGAACCCAAACAATTAAGGCGATTCCTTGTTACTGTAAATTTCAGCAAATGTAGGTCGAAAAAAGTTAAAATACTCACAGGAATTTGCGATGACAATGCACTTTTTCGATTACAATATTCGTTACAATTTGACTTTGACAGCGAAACTTGTTCAAAGTTTGAAATTACTTTTACCGTTTTTTTTATACACTTATATCACAAGATATCACTGTTTTTACAACTAAAAATTAAGTTTTGCGTATGAACTTGGTAATTGCACATTAAAAACACAATAATATAAATTAAATCTGTAATAAATTATTGGGAGAAGTTTTGTTGACGTCTTGTCAACGGTGTTGCCACAGACGAAAAAGGTACTACAGTGTTGCAATTCTTCGGGTTTTGTCCGTTACTCTCCTTCAAAAACCCATTGATTCTGTAAAAATGTCACAAAAGTTGTCAAATAAAGTCAAAACCAAACAGTTCACCACGTCAACCTAGTTTTCACCATGAGATAGTTACAGAGCCAGACTGCGTAATATAGTGCAAATTTATACGGCAAAACGAAGTCTCCTATGAACCTTTTTCCTTATTCCACTTAATGTGAGTCTGTAACATGTTTAGATTAAGTAACTTCCAAATTACTCTAGCTACTAATGATATACATACTGTTCACCGTCAAACGTATCGGCTTTAGGAAAACAAATTACTTATATAATAGGTATAAGTGAAATTCTAATTGGATTTTATATTTCAGAATGAACTACAACCCGACCGGTGTGTACATAGTGGTTTGTGATGAAAATGGTATAGGAATCGAGCTAGCTGACCGACTGGTCAACAAAGGAGCCAGGAAGATTGTATTAAATTACAAGTCTAAAATCAGTGGATATTGGCAAACAAAGCTTGTGTGAGTACCTATTCCATTTATTAATATAAACGTTCTTTAATTATCCCAAAATAACTTTCCAGACTAATATAGTATATAAAATGTTTATATAGACAAGTAAAATATTTCTCTGAAATGCCTTTTGTAGTACCTAGTATTTGAAATCATATTTTTTTAGGGTCCCGTACTGGGAGAGAGGCGCGAAACTTCGCTCTTTCAATGAGCCTTTCCCAGCTGTTAGAGGAAGCGACTAGGGTGCCTGATGTAGTTAGTTATACTGCCAATTGTCTGGAATTTCCGCTGACCACTGATCCGGACAGATGTGTTGTAACAGTTTCTTCACCGTTGGGAACTTTAGACCACTGTCTGGTGAAGTTTGTATCGTCCTTCTCCCCACCAGATCACGACTCTCGTGGTGAACAGCGAATGTGGCGATACAAGTCAGCAGATTGGGATGAGATGCGCCACTTCCTTACGTCTTATCCTTGGCAGCAGGTCTGCTTCTCTTCTGACAATCCGTCGAGCTGTGCGGACGCTATAACCGATGTGGTGCGTCAAGCTATGGAGTATTTTATCCCCTTCAATGACGTGACCGTGGGTGGCCCGGCTCGCTCATGGTTCAATGCCGATTGTGTCCAAGCTGAACAGCGTAAGCACACGGCATTTTTCACCTGGGTTGACGCCCGTGACCGCGGAACTCCGGATCTAAGCTCAAAGAAGAGAGAGCCTTTAACCGTGCCGCCAAGTCCTTCAAAAAGGCGCTTAAAAAGGCTCGCTTCGACCGCATTACCCATATTGGCAACAAGTTATCTGCGCAGCCATCCGGTAGTAGATCTTTTTGGTCCCTTGCCAAATCGGTCGAGGCACATCACTGGCTCATACGGCGAGAGAGAAAGCAGGTCTCTTTGCATCTCTCTTTACCCGAAATTCGCGTCTTGATATTGGCAGTGCTACTCCACCTAATTTACCTCATTCCGGAACTGCAATGCCTGAGGTTCGCATTAGGAACAAGGAGGTTCTGAAAGTACTGTATCGTCTGGACGTGAATAAGGCTAGTGGTCCGGATGGTATACCAGCGATTGTTCTTAAAGCATGTGCGCCCGAGTTGTCTTGACGAGGATGTATCGCCTCTCATTTAGGACTGGTATAGTGCCCAAGTCCTGGAAGCTTGCCAACGTGCAGCCCGTGCCCAAAAAGGGTAGTCGTGCCGATCCTACCAACTATCTGCCGATATCAATCACCTCCATGCTTTGCAAAATTATGGAGCGTGTGTTGAACTCACGCCTCTTGGCATACCTGGAAGGTAACGATCTCCTCAATGACCGGCAGTACGGGTTTCGCCGCAATCGGTCGACTGGGCACTTACTAGTGTATGCCACTCATGTGTGTGGGGGGGGGGGGGGGTTGAAATGGGGAAGCGATTGCTGTCTCCCTTGATGTCTCGAAGGCCTTCGACCAGGTATGGCACGCTGGCCTTTTGAGTAAGCTTCCAGCGTACGGCATTCCCCTAGCCTGACTGGCACGGAAAAAGACTTCCTGACTGAACGGTCCCTCCGATTTGTGGTAGACGGATGCTGATCAGAGCCCATGTCGACTAATGCCGGTGTTCCTCAGGGGTCTGTCCTCTCTGCAACTCTGTTCCAGCTACATATTAACGATCTGCTGATGCCCGGTATATAGATACCGGGCATCAGCAGATCGTTAATATGTAGCTGGAACAGCATAGTTGTGGAGAGATACCTGCCGGATGCTTGGGCTAGTAGGGAATCAATTCGGTCCGAAAGAGAGGCTATGGTAGAGCGAACGAGTGTTGCACTACAGGCAGTCTCCGAATAGGGCAATGCCAATCTTGTAGCATTCAATGGCGCCAAATCACAGGCGTGTCTTTTTACTGCCAAAAGGAGCCCGTTCACCTTGGCTTCTACTTTTCGAAATGTATCCTTGGAATGTACCGACCGCCTTCAGCGTTTGGGAGTTGAGATTTCCTCGAACCTAAACTTTCGGCGGTTCATTGAGCCCAAGGCCAAGGTGGCTGCCAGGAAACTTGGCGTTATCGCAAAGGTTCGGCAGTACTTTACACCAGGGCAGCTTCTAACGTTGTACAAAGAACAGGTCCGTTCGTGTTTAGAGTACTGCAGCCACATTTGGGCTGGTGCTGCTAAAAGTCACCTGGCCACTTTAGATTCAGTGAAGAGGCATGCGAAGAGGCTGATTGGTGACCCTGATTTAACTCGAGAGGGTATCCAAAGCCTAGTGCACAGGCGTAGAGCAGCCAGCCTTTCGGTGTTCTATAGGATGTATTTTGGGGAGTGTGCGAGGGAATTGCATGATTTATTCCCCCATCTCCGTTCCACCATCGGACGACCCGTCGCACTATGGGAAAATCGTGTATGTTTCGTCTCAAAACTCCGTATCTCAGTTATTTCAAAACTAAATGATCTGTAATTTTGCACACATATACGTGAAAGTAGAAGGTTTAATAGAAAAAAATAATAATTTTGAAAATTACATGCGCGTATAAGAAAAAATACTTTTTTTTTGTAATTTACTTACATAAAATAGAATTAAAAACTCGTATCATTGTATAAACAGTGTCTAACGAAAAAAAAAATGTAAATTCAACAAGCTTCTACAGATTTTTGTTGACAGCAAGAAGGGACTTGGCCTTATCGAACTACAATAAGGTATGGAACACGTCTGTATTGGTAGCCGCTCTAGAACACTTTCTAGAATGATGAAGTCTAAACTTTTTGTAATCCTTGTTGCGAGATTCTTGAGCGTCTTCGGACAATTGTCCGATAGGTAAAATAGCATAGTACTCAATGATTTTTTCTCCGTGGATAAGTATTTTGTGAACGGAAGGAGGCATATAATATCAATTATACATATTTACGTACAGTTGGGTGGTACTATATGCGTATTCACCGAACTTTTTTGAATCAATAGCCAATAGTACATTCGTTTTATAAGTTCTACGTCTACACCTGTAATGTCTCCAGAGCAAGAGTAATTCTGAAAAAATCTCCGAGCTGTGTTTCCATCATTACTATTTCCAATGCCTTATCGAGGTTTATCGATATGCAGTCCCATTTCCTCCCTAAACCGCTTTTGTACCAGTTTTTTCTTTTCGTCTCTGTTTTTTTTTTTATTTTCTGGTGTAGTGGCCGACCACTTTTGGTAAGACAAGTTATAGGAATTATGTAAAATCATCTCCATACTTCTAATCCTAGCGTGTAGTGTTGACAGTCTATATTGAAATGAACTTTCATTCACATCTCGTGTCCTAACTACCTCTAAGTTATTCATTTCCCGAGGAGTAGCACCACAAATTGTACAAGAAGCGCTCGGAGTTTCAGTTAAAACTTGTGCTACTTTATCATCAATCATGGTTAAAAATAGGTTATGAGTAATTTCAATTACTTCACCATCCTTATTTAATACGGAAGGAGACAGGTTTTTAATTTGATTTTTGGTATCAGCCACAACAGACGCAGTTTTTTCAGGAGTTTCTGTGGCAAATTCTATCAATATAGATCTGCAATATCTTACGGATGAGCAAGTTTCATTTTTCCAAATAATAATATTAGTTGTCTCATCTATGAGTTTAATGGGTACATGTGAAGCAATAAGAAGGTTCGCATCTGATATGAAATCGCTTTCTTCGGGAAAAACTTGTTTGTATTCACTTTGCCCTGATGACCCGTCACAACCGCATTTGCAGAAGAGTTTCAACTGTCTTAAACCGTTTTTTTTAAACTAAATTAATTAGTAATATACGTGCCACAGTAAGATCCAATAAGTCCTTAAGATTAACATTTGCACTTATGTTACTAATGGTTATGCTCGAATCTGGTGGGTAACATATCTTCTTCGCTTCGGCTAAAGTTGGATAAGAAGGAAACACTAAGCAGTTTTTGTCCGCCAAACAAATTCGAAGTTTCCCATACTGTTCTTTGTTAAGGTCTAAGTCAATAAATGTTCGTAGTGCTTCTTCCTTTGTAAAAGGTGTAACGTCTTCAGGGTTCTCAGTTATGAATTTAAGGAACTTTTTCTTATCATTTTTTAACGCAGTTCGTATAACATTAACAATTGTGGCCTCCTCCGTCTCACCCATAGACCGTAACTCCTGAGCATATGCATTGAGCACGCAGTCCAATCCGTACTCTTGTATTAATTCCACGTTTTTTCGTTTCTTTGTTTTTTCTGAAGACGCTTCGTGTGGTTTCGATGACCTGCCACCTGCACTACTTCCAGACGCATTAGGGTCATTAACTGTGACTCGACACTCCAGTGGAACACGAAATTCACCATTTAACCAGTCGACGTTCTTACTTTCAAAGGGTTCTCTTTTCCGGGGTGCATTTCTCCAGCGTTCGTTACATTTAGATACCAAGTTTCTTTGAATGTAGGAGACCACAGTAGCCATATCCTCTGGTGACAAATTGAAATTTTCTTGCAAGTAGTCTTCTATATTATTCTCATTTATCAACAAATTGCACAACTCTCGTTTACTACAAACAAATTCACCCATTATTTTCAAATCAGATAACTTCTGTGATTATTTGAACATAGGTATTAACTGATTTTTTAACCCATTACTTCCCAAGCATTGAAAATATTGGATTTTTTTGATGAAATCTTGTATTAGGGCTCTTAATATGTTAAGAAAAAATAATATGGCAAAAAAATAAATTAAAAAAAAACGGTTTCGCTGACTCAGCATGTCCTATAAATAGGACAGTGGGAACATATGGTCAGGAAAAAGTAAAGATAAGAATTATATGGAAATCAGCTTTATTTAAAAATAGGATCAGTAACAGTATCAGAAATAATGTAATAAAAGCTTATTTTGTATGATAAGGTATGAAACAATCACTGCAGAGTGTTTTTTCACATTTAGAACAAAATGTTAAAGGCTTTTTTTTACAGCCTTGTCCTTGGCAACGTCTTTGTTTGTCCCTCTTGGTCATATAGTGACCATAGTTGTCAAATCTTATAGGTTGTAAAAGAACTTCTGAAGTACCTGATGTAAGCTTATTTACTTTGCCTTCCGATTTTTTCATCCAAGAAAAACATACCCTTCTTCTGAAATCAAGCAGAGGTATGGTCTCATCTTTATTTACCTGGTTATAAATAATCCATGCATTGACTAGAGTCATGTCCAAAACACGGATTACTAGAGGCCAATACCATTTTTTACCTCTAAAGCGGATTGGATACTTAGAAATAAGCCAATCATGTTTATCCACTCCTCCCATGTTTTTATTATAATTATGAATAAGCTTTGGCTGATTCACAGCAACTTTGGCCTTTTCTACCTTTGAGTACCTATTAGTTTTTACAAAAGGTTCAACAGTATCAAAATTAGTTAAGAGACATACTACATTGTTATCATGCCATTTCACGCATAATATTTCATTATTTTTATCGAAACGATGATCGGAATAACCACGTTCTTGCTTCTTCATTTCTTGTTTGGTCATGATTGGACATTTCTTAGTCCTATTGTCTCTGACTGTCCCTGTAGCTCTGAACCCTTCAGATTTCAAGTCAATCAACAATTGCATACTGCTGAAGAAGTTATCGAAGTAGACTACATGTGCACTAGGATCAGTACATACTGTAAGCAACTTTTTTACCACTCTTGAACCCAAGCCATCACCAGTATTACAAGATATTTGAGGATCCTTTCCTGTATAAAGCGAAAAGTTATAACAATATCCGCTTACTCCACACAGTGCCCAAAGCTTGTATCCAAATCTTACTGGTTTACCTTTTATAAACTGTTTGATACCATGGTGACCAAAGTATTTGACGATCATTTCATCAACAGCTAAGTTGGATTCAAAAACACCAAACTTTTGGAATGATTTATTAGCTTTATCGATAAATGGGCGAATTTTGAAAGCTTTGTCACTATTATCAATTCTTGAATTGTCATTGAAATGTAAATATGATTTAATTTTATCAAAACGATTCCGAGACATCGCTCGTTCAACAAATGGAATGTGTACATCATCATCTCTGCACCAATATAGTTTGCTTTGAGGCAAGTGGAGATACGAAGAGAAAAACAAAATTCCTATGAATACTTTTAGCTCATTCACGGTAAGATTGAAGTTCAAATCATTTTTATAATTTTTGGCATAGGTTACTGTTTCATGCACTATATATTCTAGAATCTGGTCACATAACAAGTGTTCGAATATTTCTACCGCAGATTTTCCTTCCAATTCCGTAATCATATTTTCTAAACATTGTTTAGCAGTATTAGATTCCGGCTGAATTTCAGAAGATACAGGTTCACACTTACGCCAAATGACTGTCTTGTTGGTCCGAGATGTGGTTTGAGTAGGAAGATCTTCCTCGACGTTATCAATTGTACATGAAAATTCCACTTGACCAGCCACATCTGACACTGGCAGAACTCCCATATCGTCGTCATTACCTTCTTCTATATCAGTCATTTCATCCACTTCATCCGGGGGCAATATCGCAACTTCCAAGTCATTGAACTCCTCGTCACTACAATCTTCAATATCTTGAAGATACTCGGTGATTTCAGACACCATCAATGCTTTTTTATATTTTCTTCTCACTGCATCCATGATCTATAAACAATAATTATACATATATAGTAAGTATAAAAATTATATTATATATATATAAATATATATATACATATACCATCCCAAACTAAACAAATATATCGTTAACCACTTGATAAGAAACAAAATCTAATATTTTTGCTTACCTCCTTTGCTTTCCTCAATCTTATAAAAAAATCACAATTTTTTATATTACGAGATGTGTTGTGCTTGACGAAGACTTATCGACTAAAGTAAAGTTTACGAAACACTTGCAAGAAACAAAACAATAGACACGTTTGAACTTATAGCGAGCGTAACAGGATCGAACACGCTTTCACGGCTACTTGTAAAGACATGTTCCCAGTGTCATATTTATAGTACGCCTTTTTTTGAATTAGTATCACAAGCTTCCAAATAATATTTTGTTTTAGTTTTTAATTATAATAGATTCAGTAGAGATCTAAAAATCTATTTGATGGACTTTGAAGCTGATAACTTTTTATTTTCGGTTTTTTATAATCAAATCATAATACTCTTTTTAAGCTGACGAATTTCCTCAATTTAAAAATATGTATATTATAAATACGATAACTTTTTTAAGAGCGAAAAAAATATATTTTATTGGGAAAATAGTGTGAAAATACGAATTTCATCAAAACCAATAAAAATAATAACCCTTACATAGAAAAAAAAAATGTTGAATATAGTGTCCTAAAAATAGGACAGTGGGGAGGAATGGGTTAAGCCAACTGAATTTCTGACGAACAACTGTGGATGTTTCAGGGTTCGCTTTTCTTTTATAGGCTAATGAAATAGTGCTATGTGCAAAAAGATAAGAAACTAATATTTGCACTCTTCCCATAACCAACCTGTTTTTAATTTGATCCTAATAGATAAAGTGAACATATTTTATCAAAAAAGTGGTCAAAACTATATCAAAACCACAAATAACTAGTAATAATACTCATCGCTGTAATGGCCATTTTATCAATCTGACCTTAATAGATAACAGATGATTATGTGACAAGTAAAAAGATAATGAAAAAAAAAATATCTCGCGATATTTTTGGCACCGTGTCAGAAAAGGCGCAAGTATGCGCAATTTTTTTTTCTCCTTGTGTAAACTAATGTATAAAGATCATAATACAACAAATATCTCGACAGTGGCAAACAGTTACGGGTTACACCCTTAACTGGTTTAAAGAACGGGTTAAGTCTCGTTAAAAAAAAAGCAACCCGAAAATTATACCATCATAAACTATAGTGGTTAGTTTTAATTTATTTATTTATTATACATAATATTATTTTAGAAGCGAGTCGAGTAATGTGGCGTTGAATTGTAGCAATGTATTGTGCCAAAATCACATCATTGAACATGAGTTAGCTTTGATGCCTTTTTATATACATTATGGTTAGCAAAAAATAATTTAAAAAATATAAAAAAGAAAGCTTATTTATAGGACTAAATTAATTATTTAGTTTTACTCCATAACAACGACTTTCACGTGAAACGGTTTTGAGACGGCCTTGTATGGGGCTTTCCCATAATGCGTCGTACGGCGAGTTTCCACCCTTAGGTTGTCAACACCACTACGATCCGGACGAAACGCACATAGGAGTATTGTCATGTAAAATCCGGTCAAAATTATCTAATGACTTATTTAGTAATAAAAACATTATTTTACGATTTTAATAATCTCTAATGATAATAAAAAGTATGTATATACCATAAAACACATTTATTTAACTTAGTTTCTAAAAATATTCTTAATCGAGTTCTTCATCTTCATCGTCTTCATCTATATCTTCGCAGCTGATGTTGTCTTCTGTTGATGTTGATGGTAAAGATGGCGGCGCATTTACGACCATGAGATCAAGCGCCTCTTTCGGAAAACTTTTCTTTTTCACTTGTGGTCTTGGCCGAATAGAGCTTAAATAAGGATCGGAACTTAACAACAATCTGTTAATAATGTCCCTGTTGCAGTTTTCTCTAGAAAATTTTCTAGAAAAATCAAGCCTATACTGCCTAAAGTTTTTATTACGGGCCTCAGCTGCCTCCTCCGACAATTGACCAATAGGAACGATAGCATGCTTTATGACTTGAGCTCCATGTACCAAGACTTTGTGAATTGTAGGAGACATAGGATACCATTCATACAAATGAGTATATAACTTGGCTGTTGCCTGGGCGTAAGAAGCAAACTTTTCAACGTTGACACTGATTCCGCTGGCAATTACCTCTAATATTACTCTATATCGCTTGATGAGGTCTAAATTAATTCCAGTAATGTGAGATGAAGTTTCTGGGTCTGCAAAAAACCTTCGTGATGTATTTCCATCATTGGTGGTCCCAAATCCTGTTTTAGGCACGTCTACGAGCAGTCCCATTTGTTCTTTAAAATCTTTTTGTATTTGCTCTTTCGTTTCCTTAACAGTTTTTTTTTCTGCTGGTGTTCGTGCCTGCCATTTTTTTAATGGGAGTTTATAAGCGAGGTGAAGCAGAGACTCAAAAAACCTTACTCTGGCGTGAAGTACAGATAGTCCAAACTGCAAAGCTTCGACATTTATGTCCTGTACTTCTTCTAATTTATTAAAATGTTTTGAAGTCTGTCCACAAATATAGTTGCAGCATAGTTGATGCTGTGTCAGTAGCAGAAATGCATACTTTGCCATCAATCATTGTAAACAGCATCGTATGTTTAATTTTCACTATTCCACCAGGAGCTGTAATTTCGGTTTTTGATAAATTCTTTGATTGGCCATTAACATAACTTATTTCCTCTTTAGTAATATCTTTTGATTCACTGATAAATCTGATCCGTATTGGTCTACAGAATCTAACATTTAAATTAACAATTAGTCGCAAAGGAACTAGGGAACTTTGAAATAAATTAGCGTCACTATCTGAGCTATTTTGAAATTTTTGCTTAAACTGTGACTGCTGCGATCCATCGCATCCCTATTTTGATATCAGTTCCATATTTTCTCTTTCTTCCTTTGTACACGTTTCTATTACCTCTGCAAGGTATTTGTACAGACGAGATGCTGTGTGATCTAATAATCCTTGCAGTTGAATTTCCATGCACGTTTCAGTGACGCGTATTGTTTCTACATTGGGGTAACAATCCTTTTTTGCCTTTTGTATTAATGAGTAACATGGATAGATGCTCTTATTAGCATTGTAAAGGATTCCCATTGCCTTCTCGTGAAGTCGCCTTCAACGAAAATTGACAGTGCTTCTTGTGGCGTGTGCTTTTTCACACTTATTTGGTTTTGGGATGAAGTGTAAGATTTACGAATTTTTGACGCTCTTGTTGGCGAAGCCACTAATTCTTTTATCATAACCTAGGCATCAGTGTTTCCAATGTTGCGTTGACTGACTCCAGCAGCATATATCAATTCTTCAGCAGGCATTTGCTTCCGTATCTCACTAGTTTTTGGTCGCTTACTACGCTCACTTAATTGTTCAAAAGATTTTGTTGGGCGACTCGGTTTATATGTAAGCTCTGCACAAAATTTTTGAAATTCAATAGACGATTTGAGCCATTTGTCATTATTAAGTAAGAAGCGCTCTTCTTTGCGACTTGCTGCTACCCATTTTTGTTTGAACTGAGTCTTAAAAAATCTCAGAGTACAATCCAAACTAGTTTTTTTTATCATCAGGGCATTGGGTGATTTCAACTAATTTTGTTCCCAAAAACTCCTACCTTTCTTCAATTTTCTTTCCTTTACACTCACGCATGATGTCGTACAAAGCTCTTCTAGTAAAACTAATAGTTGATTTTACAGTATCTGAAAATAAAGAATAAAACAATGTAAAGTCAAATATATTCCCATTTTACACTGTCATCTTCAAATATTTGAAAATAAAAATGGCGCAGGTAGGCGCAAGTTTTTTTTATTGATTTTACTAAAGCATATTTTTGGCAACATATTAATAAAAAAAAATAAAGGTTTGACAAGCCTTGACAAGTAAACAAAAACACGATTTAATAAAATATTTTACACAGTTTATTTCATCTTTAAAAAAAATTCTAATCACATAAATTAAACAAACTATTGAATAATTATATTAAAATAATCTACATACCTTGTACTTCCATATTCACAACGTTTTTTCCCCACTATTTATCACACAAAACATACAAGTTCAAACTCTAATACAATGAAATTAATAAGTGCCGAGAACAAAGACATGCGACTTAGACAACGACTGGGTTCCGACTGTTTGTGCAGGGAGGGTCGACTATCTGAGTAACAAATGTGTCCTTTTTTCAATGGACCGTTTATTGAGCTGCAAAAATGTGTAGCTTTAATCGGTTTTTATTAAACTTCGTAAATTCGACTTTTGACCGGATTTTAGATGGAAATACTCCTATGTGAAACGTTTCGTCTCCTCCTTCGTACCGCGTACATCGAGGGACTGGAGCAATTTACCAGCCTTGGTGTTTCCGTCGGACTACAATTTGAGTGCCTTCAAGGCCAGTGTGAATAAGCTCTTAATAAACTAGTGCGCTTTACCATCAACGATTGCGTCACTGTTTACCATCAGGCGGGATTGCGGTCAAGCGCTAGTTTATAAATTATAAAAAAAGGTAAAACGGAACCTTATTCATGAGACTTCGCTGTTCGTCTGTCGACAACAAACGTGATTTTGTTTTGTTTTTTGCTCAATTTTAATAACGGAAATAGATAGATGCTTAAAGTGTTCACAGAATATTTGTTTACATATTAAAATTAAAAATAAATAATTAAAATAAAATAACTATTAAGGGGCTTCCATACAACAAACGTGATTTTTGCCGTTTCTAAATATAATGGTACGGAACCCTTCCTGTGAGAGTCCGACTGGCACTTAGCCGGTTTTTTTTAGAATTCATTCGCATTCAGACGCATGACCGTGACGAATTTTTATAATGCCAAAAAAAAAATAGGAAACCTGTAGTAAAAATAGTAGCCACTTTTAATATTACTCATTAAACCTAAAAAGGGGGGATTAAAAAAATTTTCTATTTTTTTTTTACTGATGGGATATCATTAAATGATTTCTTCCGATCTTAGCAGAGCGGAAGGGCGTGTTTTTTTTTTTCATATGGCATCTCGTAGTTGACCTTGAGAGGCCGTGACTACTTAACCGGACTTTCCTGTGGATGCCTTAAATGAATTTAAAGCCTCCAGCCAGGGCTACTAAAAACTAAAAACTAAGCGACTACGCGTTAAGGGCACCCCCTTTGGGGTACGAACCTCGGCTTAGGGCGTCGCTGGTGAGAACAGCAAGGGAAGGCTGGATCGAATATTTGTTTACATTCGGTTTGATGACCGCGGCGTTTCCTAGTACTAGCTCTGAGAAGAAACGTCCGAAACAAACTCAGAGGTCATGGTTGGGAAGTTATGTTTACTGGCTCAGCTGCGGCGCGAGCTGGCCTTCATCGGACTAAGGAAGGGCGTGTCAGACTTTTACTGATTAAAACCCAACCGTACTTCGGCATTTATTGTGCCAGGGACCATGGGATACCATGCAGAGTTCAATACCTGCCTACGTTCGATAGGTATCGACCCTAGCGGACTTCGTCACTTTGTGCCAAGGCCTACATCTCTTTGACGTTCGCGTGGAACACAACGCGCCGTCGACCTAGGAAAGATACTAAAAATATAACTGAAAATACCTAGAACTATCTAGTATCTCCTTTAATAACAGTAGGTAATTTATGAATTCTTGATTAATTTATTATCAAGAAAACGAACGACGAAACGAAATTAATTTCAAAGTCGAAAAAGGAGTACTTGATATACAATACCCGTTTATATTGTGTCAGCGTTATTTGGCAATATCTAGTAGAACAACTGTTGTAACAATTTAGATAGAACAATATTGTGTTTCATAACATTTTTCATTTTACCAGATCGTGGGACAAGCACAATGTTACAGTAAAAATATCTGCGGAAAATCTTCAAACACACGATGGCTGTACGAAAATATTAAAAGAAGCTTCCAGAATAGGATCTATTAAAGGAATTTTTATAGTCCCAGATATAGCAGATAAAAACGAGGAGAATGCACTAGACTTTGCTCGAATGTTCAATAAGACCTGCTCTGCTGTTATAAATCTCGACTTGATGTCTAAAAACTATTGTAATGACTTAAGGTAAAATTTAAAGCTTAATACTTGACTGCTCCTTCTGCCGTTTTAGAGAAATCACGTCAAAAGCGAAATTATTGACGATTAGACGTTCTTACTTACTTTAATTGGAAAATAAAATGTTGAAAGTAGAAATTGTTGTAAAATCTAACGTCATAAGAGAAGAAAGAAAATCGAAAGCTTGTACACGTGCTTGTAACTTTGCCAATAAGGATGTTTCGTGGGTAAAAAAAAGAATTGATTATATTTAGTCCTTTATTCAGATTATAGAAACATATTGGATGCGTATATTTTGTTTTATCAAATCAATAAAAAATGACAAATTTAAAAGGTATCAAAGACGACAGGAGTGGTGGCTGGTGACGTCACTGCTCACTAAAAAGAGTAGCGTGCAGTGACATCACAGGAGTTTTCAACGCACTGTATCTCCTTCATTTTTTGTTTATATGAAAAAAGAAAAAATACGTGTCTAGTATTTTTTGAAAATCTGACTGACGGACTAATTCGTTTTTTTTGTCAACTACCCTATTTCATTTCTTCGGCAATTATACACGATGGCAGAGATATTAAGGCGCGAACTGAAACCACTACACTTGGGGTTTTTCCCATTTCAAGGCAATTCCTTCAGTTTATCATTTTTTTCCAATCTACTGCGACTAAGGTTCAATCCCTTAAAAGAAACCAGCTCGATTTCTTTTTAATATTGCTTATATTTTCAGCCATTTTGTCATACTCACGAAGTCATCACAAAGTGCCAGTACTGAATTTTCTCTCTCGGTGTTAGAAGGGATATGCCAAACAAGGTCCAAAAGTGGTTTCCCAGCACTTATTATAAGAACAGATGCTCTAACAAGGGTAAGAATAATAATAAAAAATAAAATTGTTTATTGATACAGTAACCTTTGACTTTGGTTATAACTAGGATACATAGCTTAGTTAACTAAAGGTCGAACTGGTAATGTAACCCTGACTCCTAAACTAGGTGATCCTGTGACTTAGGAGTCAGAAATATTGTTTGTTTTATCACATTATTATTGCTTTGATTCACGTTTAGATATTTATTGTTTTATTTGTTTTTTTTTTCTTTTACAGATATATATAATACAGTAGCGTTAGTTATTTTCGTTTTAAACTTTTGTAATAATATAAATACATGTTCATCTTTTATTTTTGTTTATCTTTTTTTGTTTATTAAAAAAATGTGTTATTATATTGGCAGCCAAACGAAATATTGAAGAATTCAAAAATAGATTTGTGGCCTCAAACTTTGGCAGCATTGTTCAGCGCATTGGAAACCAGTTTGAAATTGAAATATAGTAATATTATTACTTGTTATTTGAACAAAGAAAATTCCAGTGATTATGGGAAAAAACTAGCCAACATTTTTGGTAAGTTATAAATTCTTAAGATTTTATGTTAAAGTTAGAGACAACAATAGGTCAGTATATTTGAAGGGGTGGCGGCGAGATGGGTGGATGACACAGTTATCATTATGAAACTTGGGTAAGACTAGCGCAAAACTTTAGAGATCGCAAATGGAAAGAGAACTCTTTGCCCAATCGCAGATAGATGAAGTCGAGCTGTAGATAATGATGACACTATATGTATAATGTCGTTCCTTATTTGTATAATTATCATATGTGAGCAGAAAATTCTGGCAAATATCATTATATAGCATGTCAAATGATATGATTACTGCATATGTGTTTAATATGTTTGACAAAATACTTATCTAAACTACTTAAAAAACAGCACTTTCAATGTTGCTTACATCACAATCCCAACATGCTCCCAATTCTAAAGTACTATAATTGCGGGACTTATTGGCTTTAACGTATAGAATTTATGCATCTGGTATTGGTAAATGGGGTGCAATGAGCAGCAATATTACCCAATAGGGGTGTTGAACACGTAGGAAACCGGCGAAGTTCAACAGTATCTGTTGGTAGAATTAGATATTTGTGGGAACATAGTCATATTATGGATTCGAATGTTGGGATCACATTTTGGTTAGTTTTGTTCTAATGCCTTTGGTTTATTTAAATATATATTTAAAATTGTTATAAATAGCTTTTGCCTGCTACTAAGGCTACGTAGGATTTATTGTATTATCATAACATCATTAACTTTCTTTGCCTTAAAAAATCGAATCAGTGTCACCGAAGATAACTCCTATACATAAACTTAAATTTTTCCACTTTATAATACTATTATAGATCGACTATACCTTTTATTCAATATTGTCTTAAAAATAGAATATATTATCGGAGAACTTTTATTAAATTTGCCAATTTTTGTTAAAGAAAAATTTGGTATATTTCTGTCTCAAAGCATTTTTATTATACAAATATTATCCGTATGATTTCTGAAAGACTTCTTTATTTAATTTCATAGATATCTAATACATTTGAATTCTAAAAATAAAGTTATATTCTATTTTTTTCTTCCATTACTTCCACAAGAACTTAGGTTTTTTGATGACTTAATAAAAAAATAGAAGTGAAAACATATTACTACGTTGAAATAATAAAATCCATTGTAATTTTAGGTGTTTCAAACATTGAAAATGTTCAACATAAAGCAATAGTTAACGGTTTAAAATTAAACGAAGTCAATTTATTGGAGTTACAAACTCTCATCAAAAATGAACACAAAATCGACTACCCAATCGAAAAGCTCCTACGAATGACCATTGAAAGGTAAGTTGGTATTTTAAAAGTAATTACTTTGGTTGCACGAAAATTTGTTGTGGTGCTTTTGTACCAATAAACCGAAATTCATTCACGTTTGGCTTGTACAACTTTAATGTATTGGGTAATTGAAGTTCACGTGAGTGAGTTGAAAAACGAAATCAGTTACAAAATAATGTAACTGATTGCGTTGCACAACCACAATCATTTGGGGTTAACACATAGTGAATTTAGTATAGGTAAATTGACATAAGATATCAAAGTGAAATACTTACCAATCATAGTTCGTACATAATATAAGATAGCATGAATAGACGTGCAACTTGTTACCATGATAGATTGAATGAGATAAAAAAAATATCGATTGATCAATGAAAGATGTACTTCAGTGCTTAAAATGTGCTCTAGAAATTGAGCTTTTGAGATTGATGCCCATTATAATGTCACGCTGGTAGTGACACGTGTGTTGGGTCATTAAGTACCCTTCAAAATAGTTGAGCTTAGTGGCGCTGATGCATACGTCATGTTCGTGAACGGACGCTGTCAGTGGACATTTCTTAGCTTAAATTAATTTCTGAATTATTTTCTATGTTTCGTATAACGGACGCTAATAATATGCACTTCTTTCTTCATCGTTTTCATATGGATAAAATCAACATGAATGATGTAATCAAATATCTTGTAATAATTGTATGACTTTAAAAGAGTGTCTATGTAGTTTTATGCACGTTCTTCTTCCTAGAGAGCTACACTTTTGAATGGGCAACTATGTAGCTTCATTGTACTGACTGATCAACCATTTGACAATTCAGAAGTATCTGTAATTGGTATAATTGAAATAAATTTGTTTTTATTTCAAACATTATACGGTTGATTAAAAAAAAATTTTTGGTGTTCCAAACATTTTTTTTAGTATAAAGTTGTATAAAACAGCAGATTTTTCGTTGGTAATAATCAATCAAAACTCGCTGTGCACGCGTAGATTCTCATGCGCAGAAATCATGGTTACAATATGCACATCGATATTCCTACAAATCAATGTAATTTATAAAAAAAAAAAAAAAAAACTTGTGACACTCGGGGTTTGCTGTGGTAAAGCTAATGTATAGCATTTTTTATCAACTTATGCAATTAACAAATAATGATTTGTGGACGCGGCTAAAGAGCACGCTGTTTCACCTAGGAACGCGTCTAAAAGAATCAGTTATGAGCAGTAAGCAGCTAGTCTACACGCATACGTCTAGTCGCACTAACAGACCTTGCTGAAGTCTGCCGAAAGCGCACTACACACCAAAGCCGCAGCCGGCGTCATATGTCGGCAACATATTGCCGGCGGGCTAGGTTGGCGGCTTAAGTCTTAGCATTAGTGATTGCCGTGCGTCGAAAGAGTTCGTGTCATATAATTTTTGCGCCATTCTCAAGGATAATACAGTAAATAAAACTAAACATAGACGATGACAGTGATCTGTTGCTAGCCTTCGACGTGTCGGGGGGAAACACGCGCGCGCGTAGTTTGCCGACAGGTTTCGTTCAACATAAGCTGGTTGTGTGGGCAGGCTGTGTCGGCGGGGCGCCGCTGAACTGAAACAATTTTAGACAATGCACGACTTTTAACGCCACGCCGCTGTGCCGGTAGGAGTGGGGTTGTTAGGTTTTGTTTTTGTTCAAAATTTCTTGATTCGGTCGCCATGCTCAAAGCTCGCGATGAAAGCTGTGAAATAGCTTAAAAAAACAACCATTATTCTAACATCGACAAAAGGACAAAGGAAAACAAAGCCACAGCAACATAGGTACTTTTGTTCAGTCGTAAAAATTTTACAGAAAATAGGTTTGAGTGAACAAAGTTTTATGATCCTACGCAACGTGCATTGAGTTGTATTGAGATAGTACTATTTGGTATGCGACTATGTAGTAATCTAGTTGTAACATGTCTAACCAGCTCTGATTGGGATTGGTAGTTTATGGTCTAAGTTTGATAGCCTTTGAAAGAACTGTCTCTCAGTGTGTGACCTACGGTTTGCTATTGTAACTTTCCGATGCCTTTTGTTTTCTAATACTAGTTATAGCAGAGATAATATAAGCACCGTGGTGCGGAGAGGCTGCGCTTCACTTCAACCTGCGGAGAGACCGCGTGTAAATTGACGGCATTGATACATGCGTGGCTTGTTCGAATGGTCGGTTACATAGCTCAACGCCACGTGGGTCTATGTTTCCACTAAAGTATACGAATATGACTCACGAATATACAACGTTATTTTTTGTATATACAAAATCAGAAACAAGTGTCCAGTATTTTTATGTAAGGAATTTATGTACAAAATTTCAAAAACATGTCATGAAAAATCACAAAGTTATGACCTTGTTTTGTTACTTGGTTGTCCCTACAAAAATATGGTGAACGCGCCGCTCGTCGCTCGCACCTATAGCGGCGCAGGCCCTAGGACACTATGATCCGCTGTGAACTGTCATGTACGCTCCGTAACCACACTGCAACATTTTTTTTTATAAATTTGGGAAAAATTATAACATGGTGTAAAAAAATATTTGAATAGATTCAGTTGCTTATTCTGAGAAACTATATTCAGGTTTCGTATGAAGAAAAAATAACGTTTATTCTATAGCGTGGCATTGCGCACAGAGACGATACACTTATGCTACTACAATTCACATACAAGGGCTTCACTACTGTGGTAGGAAGAGCTAAACTTAACACGCCATACCTACTTGTAGGTCATATCGGTGTACTCTAGTGGAAACTTAGGCCTATATTATAAAAAATAAAAATAATATAAAGTGAAATGAAATAAATATTTTGGAATATAATTTATTCCATGGTATCATGGTTCCATGGTTCGGTGGTAGGCCATAACATCGGCCGCCGGCAGAAGTTACCACCCACCAGAAAAAGCCTTGCCGCCAAGCGATTTGTCGTGTTCCGGCATGATGTCTGGTGAAGCCGTACGGAGAACGGGTCCGAGCAGTTGTGTTGCGATGTGTGCCGGGTACGATGCGCCTAATGTTGTTGTGTTGGGAGTTTGGTCGTGGAGGGTCTTCAGATCAACCTCCCTTTGGCGCAGCATCTTTGGTCGTGTTGTTGGGTTTAACATTGCATCACCTCGCTCAACTGCCGTCTTCCTTTCTATTCGCTCAGTTTTTCTGAGTTAATAGGCTCTTAATAAACTAGCGCGCTTTACCATCAACGATCGCATCACTGCTTACCATCAGGCGGGATTGCGGCCAAGCGTTAGTTTATAATTACTAAAAAATAAATAGTCACGTAATAAAATAATTACTATAGCGAAATGAATTTGTTCTAAGATTTTTCTTTACTTGCAATGGATTCTGTTTTAAATGTGACATTCTGTATGCATAATTTGAAAACCACCTCAAATTCTTAATTTAAATATAGGATCAGTTAAAGCAGAAACTTTAAGAACATTAGATTCGTATTCCAGACCCTTACTAAAAACCCATGCAATACTTATACAATATGTAAAGAAAACCTCGTCCGACCCATAAGGATAATAAAGGTTAGGTAAACACATGAAATACATTATGACCAAATAAAGTATGAAATTTTACATAATCATCATAGTAACAATTCTAATTACGACGTTATCGTGACGTTATTATTCTAATAATGACGTTAATCAGGAAACTCCGCCACTACGGGATCAGGAACTCTGCATTGGATCTTATTACATCCTACTTGAGTGGTAGGATTCAAAGCGTTGACGTTAATGGAAAAAGATCATCCGGATCTTTAGTAACAATGGGAGTCCCACAGGGGTCAATTCTTGGTCCCTTTTTGTTTCTTGTTTACATTAATGACCTGCCGTACCTCATAAAGGATAATCACGATATTGTGTTGTTTGCAGATGACACTTCACTTTTATTTAAACTTAAACGTCAGCAGCAGGTCACTGATGATGTAAATAGCGCGATCTCCAAAGTAGTCCACTGGTTTAATGTTAATAACTTACTTTTAAACGAGAAAAAAACCAAATGCATTAAGTTTACTCTACCTCACGTTAGGCAGGTGAAAACTAAAGTGTTGATAAAGGGCGAAGAATTGGAATCTGAAGACAGCACAGTGTTCTTGGGTATAACTCTGGATGCTAAGCTTCAATGGGGTCCCCATATAGAAAAATTGTCAAAAAAACTAAGTTCTGCTGCATACGCAGTTAGAACAATTCGTAATTTGACTGATATTGAGACGGCCCGTTTAGTGTACTTTGGCTATTTCCATAGCGTAATGTCGTACGGCATTCTGTTGTGGGGAAATGCCACTGATATTCAGACAATATTTGTTTTGCAGAAACAAGCTGTTCGTGCAATTTATAAATTAAGTCCAAGACACTCTCTCAGAGAAAAATTTAAAGAAATTAATGTACTGACCGTGCCGTCTCAATATATTTATGAAAATCTTTTGTATGCTCATAAAAATATAAAATTGTATAAAAAATACAGTGATGTCCATAGTATAAATACTAGAAACAAGCACAAATTTATTGTACCTACAACAAGGCTCAAGAAAATAGGTGGCTCTTTTAGATGCCAATGTATACATTTTTACAATAGACTTCCAGAGGTGGTTCAAGATCTGAGCCTGAATAAATTCTAATGCTTCATTAAACGTAAGTTGTGTCAGAAAGCATTTTATAGTGTTAAAGATTATATTGACGACAAAAAGGCTTGGGCTTGAGCTGCGTCCGATTTCTATGCTTACACTGATTGTTCTTTGATTTTTCCTCTCGTAGTTTAAATTTGCAATTGTTTGTTTTTTCTTAACTCAAAGCCAGTACACACTATGTAGCCAGGCATATTGTACGTTACGGAATTGCATCGCTGACAGGGGTATTCGGCACTGGTGCAGCTGCACAGGAGCTAAACTTAGCATTCGGGAACACCGTTTGAGCTGCTGAACCTTGGACAAAACTGTCTTTGCATTGTGTAGATTCAATTTCTTAGTATTGTATAATTGCATGGAACACGTGTGAGCACGATCTATTTGCTGTAAAGCATCTATTTGTTGGGTTAGTCGTTTATTGACTTGATAGTGCTATGGCTGTTGAGAGTATGTCATGCTCACTCAAATGTCTCGCTGGTGGTGGCGTGTGTGTTGGGTCATTAGGTTCCCTTCAATATGGTTGAGCTGAATGATGCTGATCCATACGTCATGTTCGTGAACGGACGCCGTCAGAGGGGACTGGTCATCTCTTAGCTGCTACGGCGTATTTTAATTTCTGAATTGTTGTTTTTTTTTCCATAATGGACGCTCTCAGCGTACAATATATTTCTGCATCGTTCTCACACGATTTATTTCAAAATGAATGATGTAATCAAATATTTGTATCAATAGCTTGATATTTTAAAAGAGTGTCCATGGAGTTTCTTGCCCGTTCTTCTCCATAGGTACCTACTTTTTGGAATGGGCGACTAGCTTCACCTTACTGACTGACCGAACTTCTGACAATTCAAAAGTGCCTGTAACTGGTTTATTTGAAATAAATGCTTTGATTTGATTTGATTTAATGAATTTTGAAATAATGTTTTTTTTTCCGCGAGTTAATTCCAACTTCCCCAAAATTTTAGGTATTTTTAAAAAAAGTCATCACCATCATCATCTCAGCGTTAATCCCAGTCGCATCCGCAGCTTTTCAGCTTTGGAGTCTGGGGTCCGCTTTACCAGCCTAACTGCTGTTTTTGGCTAAACTTATATATTTTCCGTGAAGCGACTGCCGTCTGACCTCCACAACCCAAAGGCGATATCTAAGCATTGCAGTTAGAACAATTGTTAGACTTTTTGAGGGCTCCAACATCCCGTAACGAACGTCACTAGATGTACATATGGCAACCGGGACCAAAGGCTTAACGTGCTTTCCGAAGCACGACCAGACCAGTGCAAATATTCATGCATACAAATATTTGCACTGTGCGGGGATCGAACCCGCGCCTCCTTGCGTTACGCCACGGAGGCTGTCATTTTTTTAAAAGTGACAATACCATTTTTGACGGTATTATTATGAGCGAATAGCGATGCGACTGCGTGCCGCATTCCCTGCCCCCCTTCGCCCGCGCATGTATTGCTTTCTGCTAAATAATATTTATTTTTTTAGGGCGATTTTTTTTATCTTTATCCCGGTTTTGTAGGCATGAGTAGAATCAGTTATCGATACCTAATAATACCTTCACGGATCGGACAGGGTTTTCTTTACATATTGTATATAGTAATAAAAATAATATTTTTTTATTCAAGTAACATGGACTCACTTTTCTTAGTAAAAACTTAAGAACTATGTTAGTCAAAAACATTTAATATTCAATTTGTTTTCATCCCGTGGAAGATGATATTGCAGTGATTAATATACATACAATTGAGCCTGCTAGCAATCATTTTCAGGATATTAATGAAGTCATTTGATCTGCCAGAGCCGCGGGTTATTCGTAAGTGATACCGTGGCCTCCGGCGTACAAGTAACTGAACAACACAGCAAGGGAACACGGGTGGAATTTTTAAGAAGCAGGAGAGGTCATTTGATGATTTCCCGTACAAACAAAAAGCCATTTGATTGATTGTAACTAGTTTTAAGTAATGCTTGAACAAGATGGTAGGCCATAACATCGGCCGTCGGCAGAAGTTACCACTCACCAGACAAAGCCTTGCCGCCAAGCGATTTGTCGTGTTCCGGCATGATGTCTGGTGAAGCCGTACGGAGGACTGGTCTGTGCAGTTATGTTGCGATGTGTGCCGGATGCGATGCGCCTAATGTTGTTGTGTTGGGGGTTTGGTCATGGAGGGTCTTCAGGTCAATCTCCCTTTGGCGCAGCATCGTTGGTCGTGTTGTTGGGTTTAACATTGCATCACTTCGCTCAACTGCCGTCTTCCTTCCTATTCGCTCAGTTTTTCAGAGTGAATAGGCTCTTAATAAACTAGCGCGCTTTACCATCAACGATGTGATTACCATCAGGCGGGATTGCGGTCAAGCGCTAGTTTATAATCATTTAAAAAAAAAAAAAAGATGCTGCAATAAGGGTCTAAGGGGACTTCCGTTTGTATTTCCGAAGATATACGATGATTCCCGACACTACTTTTCTATCACAGTGTTTTATTTCAGTTTAAAGAACATTGGAAATGATTCTAAAACACATATAAAGAATAATTATGGTTTGGGCGTATTTTATACTTATATAGAAGATGAAGAACAGCAACTAGCAACATCGCATCCGATTGTACCGATGGTCACACTACTCAACAATGGAACACAGGTAAAATAATCATCCTCATATCAGCGTTAATCCCAGTCCCATCCGAAGCTTTTCAGCTTTGGAGCCTGGGGTCTGCTTTACCAGCCTAACTGCTGATTTTGCCGATATAGAAGCATTGCAGTTAGACCAATTGTTGGACTTTTGAGGGCTCTAACTACCCGTATCGACTGCCATGAGATGTTCGCATGGCAACCGGGACCAAAGGCTCAACGTGCTTTCCAAAACACGACCAGACCAGTGCAAATATTCATATTCATGCATACAAATGTTTGTACTCTGCGGGGATCGAACCCGCGCCTCCCTGCACAGCGGCCGCGTTCGCTACTGCCACGGAGGCTGTCAAACACTGGTAAAATAATAATCATGATAAATTCCTAACATTGTGACGATAATAGTTTGTAGGAAAATAACTTTAATTTCTACAAATTTAAGTTCATTTAACTTTTGAATGCGTAATGATTCTTAGAGGCATGTGGAACAGGATGTAAAGTTCACTCATCCTCCATAGAAAAGGGAAGATCCTTCGACGAGACAGGTGTTATATCTGGCGGGCACTTCTTGCCCAACGGTTGATGTAGAGAAGTTGTATGTATGCTAGTTGAACGGTAAACTCTGCTTGCGAGATGTAGAATTCGTGTTACGTTACTATGAGGCGATGTTTGACGAAGCGGTAGTTGAAACCGCTACAATTCTAAAATCAACTTAAATGTGATTGAAATAAAGTTGATATTTGTTTAACATTAAATAAAGCTGCAGGACTGCGCATATTTACTTATACCTAGCCATAATCTGCTAGAGTAAAATCGGCTAGATAGGCGATGATCTATCCAACCTAATAGAAGCAGAATTAACTATTTTCTTTCTATTCTTATTTATGATTTGATAAATATTATATAAGTTTACTTTCCAGACTGACCTTGACCCTAGCGAAGCGTACTTGACGCTAATACCAGGCTTTGAAGGGCGCCACCAAATTTTCAATTCAGTGACAGAAAGACTTAAAGTACAAGCCGTAGCTGTCCAATTATCACCTGATATTGAAGGATACAGTATTCCTGAAATGGCTGCTACAGTTAGAAAGGTAATGCATAATATTTGACAGGTTGGCAGGGATGTTCCGGATAAAGCCGGAGGAAACGCCAGGGTGTCACCACTATGGGCATCGAGGTCACGGTCGAGCATACGGTGGAGGTCTGCCGGGCTTGGATAGAGCACCGCCGTGTCCTTGTGGCGGCTATCGGCAGCAATTTCTCCGTCCGCTCTCCAATGATCCAGGCCATTGGCCGGAGCGAGAGTGTATGGCAGGCCGTCATCTCCTTCTGCGAAGAAATGATGCCGGCAAAGAAGGAAGTCTGACACGCCCTTCTGCTCCGCGCAGGGGGGAAAAGATCATCTGATGATTTTGACCTTGTCCATAAGATTTTCTTTTTGTATAAATTAGCTTCCCTGATTATTTTATTTAATACTTATCTGATTATAGAATATAAATGAAGTCATGTAAATAAATTTAATGTGAAAGGTAAACCAAATGAAATAGCCGTTTTTGTGAAATTTCCGATTTTTTATGAAACGTTACAAATTTCTGAAGAAAAAGTTCACAATTTATTTACCTAACTCGAGCGGCAGCTCAAACCTAATTTCACTAATATTTTATTTTTAAAATACCTCCGAGAGCTTACCTATTATAATAATGGAAGGCTATTTGTTATATCAAATTTCTCTAAGAAATGAAACGTCTTTATGAAAAATTCTTATAAATTTTTTCAGTTCATGAAAACCAAGTTTGAGAGCAAATCCAAGTTTTATCTGTTGGGATATTCCTTTGGAGTGAATGTAGCTTTAGAACTGGCTGCGTTATTGGAGAAAGAAGGTAAATGTCATAATATTCGTCACATTAGAGAATGCTGCTTAGTCCTCAAAGGATATGTTTCATTTTGGGCCACCACTATGTACATCATATAGATAAAAAGGAATAAATCATATACAACACTCAAATCAAAAATATTAATACATTCAAAAAATATTGCAATATTAAATCAAAAATTATTAAATAAAACAATAAAAAGACATAATTACAATGACAATTGAGTCATATCAGCCAACCACATGCCGCTTACAACAGTGGGAGATGATGGAACAATCCAACCTTACCGCAAGCGCGACTTTGCTTATTGATTTACAAGCCCCATATACTTATTAGTCGTAGTGGCTTAGTGGTTAAAACACTAGCCTCTCAAGTATGAGTGTGCGTGGCAAGCGAGCAAGCGTGGTGATTACGCTCAATCCTTCTCAGTATCAGAGGAGACCTGTGCCCAGCAGTGGGACGGTAAAAAAAAGGTTGATGATGACTGATATCCTCATTTGCAAATAAATTATCTCTCCTGATGCCGTTTCAAATAAACAATAACACGTTAAAGTGTAAAGTTAGTTACAATTCAAAGATTACTTTCTAGTTTAATCAAGACAGAGAATTGTATTTCTGTAGCAATTCTAATGCATATTAATCCAATGTTGGTTCTTGATTCCAAAACTCTTTGATTAGCATCTGCTCGACTTGTTTACCATAAGTGTACGGTTTCATGCTCCGACGTTGAAACACTGTATTATGAATTCCACTCATAAATTATTCTCCAAAGCGCCCCAATACAAATGGTTGGTTCCCATTCATATCCTTATGTTTATACTACTTGAAAATTACAGGACACATTGGAGTTGTATATTGTTTGGACAGCAGCCCAGATGCATTAAGAATACAGCTGAATTCACATTTGGGAGAGTTGTCTGATTTAGAGCTGCAAAATGTTGTATTGGAGCATTTGTACCAGCTGATGACAGGAGGGGATTCCGAGGAATTGACTCAGTATTTGGATCAGATCAAAGAATGGAAAACAAAAGTTGATGTCTGCTTGTATACTATGAGGAATATTGGTAACTATTCTAAACAATATAAGTGGTGTATTTTAGAATCAGCATACAGAAGGATTATGTTTGCTAGAAACTATGAACCCAATTTTATATTGAATTCTGAAGTGGTCCTAATAAAAGGTTTGCCACATCCAAGAGCCGAAAGCCTTCCTGAAGATTACAACTTGTCTAAATACACGAACAAGCCGGTGAAAGTGTTCCACATAGAATCTGATCATGCATCAGCGCCTTATGATTGCAGAGTGTCTAACATAATCAATAGATTTCTTGATCCAACTTTGCTTGAAGAGTTCAAGAAGAAAAATCTTTGTGAAACGTATATTATTCAGTCCAAGTAAGATATGTATAAAAGTTTAAGATACGGCCTTAATTAATAAATCGTCTAAGTTATTATTGTGTTTATTTTTTTCTTCTTTTCATATGGCACTAATTTATACAGTTTGAAAAAAAAAAACATACGTGTATGTGTCAGAGAAAGATATGTATGTATAAAGAAATCCTTTTTTGTGTGGGGTGTGGCTCATGGTGTAATGTCCTGGGTTCAGGCTACTGAGCAATGAAAGACAAAGCTAGGCAAGAAATACAAATTTACTTAGTGACTACAATCTTTCTTATAATTTACTTAACGACTACAAGTTTCCTTGCAATGCGGACGAGCAGAACCAATAAACTTATTTAACATTAGTATGGTACTGTTCCAAGACCAGAAAGCTTCCCGTGTACCGTGGCGAGTACGTCATTTAGTGATCGGTTCAAATCCCGTGGGTAGCGGAAGAAGGTCAGGGTCGAGCAAGTCAGCAAAGGCCGGGTCTTGATCCGCAACAATTTGCCAGAAGGGTAGGGGCGTTTCTACAGGCTGATGACAAAATAAAACAGTCAGCCATGTTAAACATACAAGCTAAGTAACATACACTTCGTTAAATAGTCGTAAGCACTTACCCCGTTTCTCCTGTCACGAACACAACAATTAATAAGTTTGCACCGACGACAACACGTATATATATGTCGGAGATCGACGATATAATTTTAATAGAAGTTGCTGATTTGATTTACGTAGTAGAGGGGCAAACGCTTGTGACGTTATTTTGTGATGGCGTCACATGGACAGCGTCGCTTTGGAAAGTGGGGTTCGTCGAACGGTGACTTAGCATCGAGACGCGGACCAAGGCACATCTCCGAACCGAAACTATCGGTTTGCCTATTCAAATTGTTATTATGAAGATTGGAGGGTATATCTACACGTCGTGCTTTAATTCAAAACTCACCTACGAATTGGAACCTGTACCACCACACCAAGATGCTGTCGACCCTACCGCTCCGCCGTCGCTGTCTCCGACATCAGAAGTTGGATAAAGAACTACACTGCTCACAATCTCGTTATAAATCAAGGAACAGAATAACGTGAGGCTGGAAGTGAACGTCACGTAACGAGGTGCGCTCAATTGCTGACGCAGAATATATCGCTGCGCGTGATGGTGCGCTGTAGGAGTGCGCTGCAGGAGTCCGCAGCAGGCGTGCACGTGCGGCTGGACGCGGCGCTGTCGCGACAGTGCTGACTGTTGCTTGGTGCGCGACAGTGTTTGCTGATGCTAGGCGCGCGACAGTGCCGGCTGATGCTTTGCGAGCGAGGTGCGCTTGCGGAACATGCGAGGTGGGCTTGCGGAACATGCAAGGTGCGCTTGCGGAGCGCGCAAGGTGCGTTTGCGGAGCGCGCAAGGTGCGCTTGCGGAGCGCGCAAGGTGCGCTTGCGGAGCGCGCAAGATGCGCTTGCGGAGCGCGCAAGGTACGCTTGCGGAGCGCGCAGGGTGCCGCGCAGGCGCGGGCACTCTACTCTGCAGGCGATGAGAAGATATCAAAATACCCAAAACGTTTGTGGTAACGTAATGGGGTTATATGAGAGCTCCGAGATGTCTGGTGTGCAACGGTTGATAACTTTGGCAGTTATCAACCGTTGCACACCAGACATCTCGGAGCTCTCATATAACCCCATTACGTTACCAGGTGTTTGTGGGAAATTGTCATAATCCGGTGAGTCGTACAATTTTTATTTTGATTCCGTGGCCGAATGTTCTCTTGTCAAGCAATCTGTAATTTCATTGGTGTATGTACACACGCGCCAGTATATATACAGTGTACAAGGTTGTGCCAGTGTATTGTGTACTGAACAATTTCTTTGAGACATGATAATAAGAGTTGTTATTGCAAATTTTATTTATTGTACTACCCGATTATTGTTTGTAATAATGGGCTGAGAAAGTTTTAAATTAGGGTTTTAAAAATATGATGTCTAAAATCAAAAACAAAATTGTTTGATTCAAAATTAACCATCCGGTGGTGCTTTTGAATAGTCGATGTCGGTCAGTCCAAGAAAAGTGAAGCTAAATTGCATGTTTCAAAGCGTAGATCTCTATGGAGAAGAACGTGCAAGAAACTCCATGGTCAACTCTGGTTTGTCTTTGATTATTTCAAAACTAAAGTTAACTGTGTCCTGTAGTTACGAGCTCACTTGAGCTTCTGATAGGGCGTGTGGTTAGATCATAAAATCTCCTAACATTGGATGATACTGAACCAGAAATACTACAACAATAAGACAAGAGAGCATGCGGCTACGAACATAGAAATGAGTGCTATTTACGAAAAATCTAGATTTGATAGAAATAAAGCTAAAGTAGTGTTGGTAATTGTGATGTGGCTTGATTTAATGTTGGTGATTAATTGATGGCGATCGTTACCTATTGAAACAGAACTTATAAGTACCCCCACGATCGCATACGAAAGACTTCTCCAAGTAATGAGTCTGCTGAGTTAGATTTCATAAAGTAGAAAATGGTGAGGAGGGTGCCTCCGCCAGCAAATAGAACACGTATCATGGCTATGTGGTCGCGCTGCTCGCACTAGTCTGTAGTCGTAACTGCAACCCAGTGAGGGGTTGTTCAGAGCGCGATGGGCAGCTAGTGGTGTGGCGGGGACACTAGTAGGTGTGGTCGCGCTGCATGCACTAGTCTGTAGTCGTAACTGCAACCCAATGAGGGGTTGTTCAGAGCGCGATGGGCAGCTAGTGGTGTGGCGGGGACTTTGGTAGATATGGTCGCACTGCATGCACTAGTCTGTAGTCGTAACTGCAACTCAGTGTGGAGTTGTTCAGGGGGCGATGGGCAGCTAGTGATGTGGCGGGGACCTGAGGTGGTCTCGGAGGAGACTATTAGTTGTACGGTCATGTGTGGACCTGGGAGTCGTGGACTCTAGAGTTGGTCGTATCACATGAGGTGATGACGATATGGGTGTCAACTATGAGTTGTCACTAGCTACTGTGGTAGCGAACCATGGTGTGTTTTCTTTTTGATGGTTATGATTTTGATTTGATTATTATGAGGCTTGGAGGAACCTTTTGTGTGTTCTTTTTGAAATTTGATAATTATGAGGCTTGAAGGAACCTTTTGTTTTCTTTTTGAAATTTGATAATTATGAGGCTTGAAGGAAGCTCTTGCGTTTAAGTGATTAAAATGATTAAGTTTGTTTGGTTTTCTAATAGTCATTGTAATTAAACGTGACGTGTGACGGTCAGGTTGGCCGAGCTGTCAAAAATGCTTCAAAGTCGGTTTTCTGTGTTTTTTTTTTAATTTGTTACAGACATGCACGAGGATGTGCAACGGGAAATATCGAAGTTTGACCGGAATCGGCGGTTGGCCTGGTGAAGCGGATCCCGGACTCCAGGGCTGAGGCAGCTTCGGATGCGACTTGGATTGGCGCTGGGATGATGATAACAATGATGATGCACGAGGACGTGCAAATCGTCAGGCTGGCCGTGTCGGAGATCGACGATATAATTTTAATAGAAGTTGCTGATTTGATTTACGTAGTAGAGGGGCAAACGCTTGTGACGTTATTTTGTGATGGCGTCACATGGACAGCGTCGCTTTGGAAAGTGGGGTTCGTCGAACGGTGACTTAGCATCGAGACGCGGACCAAGGCACATCTCCGAACCGAAACTGTCGGTTTGCCTATTCAAATTGTTATTATGAAGATTGGAGGGTATATCTACACGTCGTGCTTTAATTCAAAACTCACCTACGAATTGGAACCTGTACCACCACACCAAGATGCTGTCGACCCTACCGCTCCGCCGTCGCTGTCTCCGACATATATTTCGTAGTAATTTCCGAATATGACTAATAGCTTTAATTTAAGAAACTTTTGAGCAAATAACTCCAAGCAAGCATTCCTCTTCTGTCTGTCACCTCTTGACAGCCTCCGATCCCCCGTCTGTTTTCAATTTATTTTTAATATACCGTCGTCACTTGTCCGTTGTCTAATCTCACTTTATTAAAACTATTGGAGTGAGCCTAGTAGCGCCATCTAGTGTTGGGCTTACGAGCTACAATAGATCATTACAATGGGTATGGCAGGCAGAGTGGAAAGTTATGCCTCCAATCAACTAAAACCCCACTGTTCTATAAAGTACTCTGAGGGTTCTCTTTAGGGTTTAGGAGATACTGGCTGTGCCTAGTGGGTGTGATTATGAAGTGCAGGTCCCACGATTTTTCACCCTGGCATAAAAGCGTCATAATTAGCCTATAAAGTTCCCTCTCTTGGGACACGGGCCTCCTTTCACTGAGAGGAAGTGAGCCGTAATCTACCACGCGGGCCCAGTGCGGGATGGTATATGTAACGTCTTCAAAGTCTTGCTTCTAAGACATGCCGATTTCCTCACGATGTTTTCATTCGCCGTTTTGAGAGCTGTGGTGATGAAATAATCTACACAAAGTAAGCACGTGATGGGGTTCGAACCTACAAGCTACAACTTGTCAGTCGCTCATGTGGTTACTAGGCCACCGCTGCTGCATTGCTGCGCCATAAAAGCGTGCTACATTGAAATATTATTTTTCTCTCCTTCCCCTTATTATTCCATCCAAAGGTTGCCTGTAAAAGGTCCTTCTTATCGATAAGACCGCCCATTGTGTCACCCTTTGTAAAATGTTTATTATTATTATTTATTTATTTTTGTTCTGTAACCTATATGGTGTACATAAAGAGTATTCAATTCTATTCTATAATAAATAATAGGAAATTCATTGAAATATCTATATAGATTACAGAAAAGTGTCTATATAATTATTTCAATGAAGTGAATATAATTTAACTGCAATTAGGTTTCAAAAAAGTGGTGGCACCAGTATGATACATTAAAAGGAAGAAAGGAAAATATTTTCAATTTAAGACGCGCTTAGTAAATTCAAAAGTAAAAAAATAGTATTTAAAAGTAACAAAAATAAAATTAAGAACACAAAAAAAATTAAGATAAACGCAGACTTGGGAGGCCAAAAGATCACCTATCTCAGGATAATGTTGCCAAACAACAAACCATAATAAAACCAAGAAGCACATTTTATGTTATCTGGTAAACCTTGTTTTTATATCCTTGATTCATATTATTTCCTAGGTATAACAATTGTATAAACAGGTCATGTTTAACGGATTTTGTTTTAAAGTTAACAACAAACGCAGAATTTGGAGTCGCCAATATTTATTCAGTGTAGTGGTTATTTATTCTCATCAGTTGATACATACGGGTAGAATGTTGGCAGTATAACGTTGACCGAAGCGTTTAAACGCTATAACGTCTTTTCTGATGATTTTTTTTGTCTTAAGTAGGTAAGCTTGAGGCGAAACCTATATGTGAACTGACTGCTGATCTGGTGAGGATCGCAGGAGTCTACTGGATGAAGCATAATCTTATGGATTTTTCTTGCTAGCTTGGGAGAGGCATATACAGCAGCAGTTGATATTTTTGGCTCGAATTTTGGAATGACGTTAGCATGTTTGGTATTCATATTAACTATTGCTTTAGGCAATAACCATTTATTAATGATGGCAAAAAAAAAAATTGAAAATTTGACTAAATTTATTAACAGAACTCTTCGTATAATAAAAAATATAGACTTCCCTTGGTCCAGTTGTCTAAATCTTATTCACTTATACACATGTATGTGAATCTCCATGAAGAGGCAAAATCCGTAAAGATAATAACTCATTACATAGTGAATAAGAGTATGTTCAGCGCTTTAATACTTCTGTTCCAACTTATTGTAAATAGATGGCGCTGTAAGTATCTTCATGTGCCATAAATTTTTGTCACCGATGCGGGGTTCAAAGCTGCAAGTGAGCGAAAACAGGTCGTTACACTTTACAGCCCGACCCACTAACAAGTCGTAAATATGTTTAGGAACAATTTGTGCTAGTGATGGACGTATCTATGGTGAGTTTTGGTATGACTTATTCGATCTTGAAACTCTATAACAATAAAAGTATTTTGTACTCTTTTTTGAATCAACATTTAATTATGAACGTAAAATATGTTAAGTTAGATTTAAGAGCACACCATGACGCCATGCATATAATGGATTTGTCTCATACGTAAAAGCATGAATCCAGGATTTTGTGTTATATTGTATTCAAATAGTTTTCTAGACTTTCTTGCCCATTCTTCTCAATAAAGATCTAGATTTTTCAATAGACAACTAGCATCAACTTTCTAAGTAACTGACCGACAATTTCTTTGCATCGGCAAAAAGGCCATTTAGTAAGTGCGTAAGAAGTGCTAGTAAACGGTATAATTGTAATAAATGCTTTAAGTTGTTTGATTTGTTAAGATAGTCATCATTATCATCTCAGCGTATAATCCCGGTTGCATCCGCGCCTTTCGCGTTGGAGCTTGGGATCCGCTTTCCTACATATGCGCCTCCATTTCGCACGAGCGTCACCCATCCACGGACCAATAGAGGCAAGAATAGCCGTATCTGCCCCAATTCAAAAAACTTACATTTTCATATTTAGGCATCTGATTGTTTTACACTTCTGTAAACAGAAACAACTTCAGGGCGCTCGGATCAAAACTTTATTTATTTGAAATAAATTAATTTCCACTTCTTTCAGTTCTTGAGGCGGCTTCAGCTGAAATCAAAGTTCTTCGGTTTGGCCACCCTACTTTGAAGTTAGTCTATTTGTTTTAGAGTAAGTAGCGTTATGTCGTATAATTATATTTCGGCAAGTTTCGTTTGAGGCTCTTTAGTATTTTGGAATTGATTTATAGAAGTCTTCATTAGCGAGACAAAATTTGTCAGTTTGCAAAACCTACTTTGCTATTTAATATTTATTTTGTTATAAATGGTAGATAAAATTAGACTTATAGAATTTCTTAGATATTCTAAAGGTATAACAAAGGGTACCCTATCAATGAATATAAAAACTGAATGGATTACAGCTGCTCGTACTTTGTATTTATAATATTGTTATAGGATTTGAAATATTTTTATTTTAACCTTTAATAATTTATTAACTTCTTGAAATCTAATTTTCTATTACTTTGTATTTTTACTTTAGTTTTAGCTTTATAGTGCATGCTATATTCCAATATATTTAGGTCTATAACTAAAGGAGAACACCTGAGGGTCATTTTCGTATTTTGAAGAACTTTCACAGTAAGATTTAAATGTCAGTCAGTAAAGTAAGTAAACTTGCCTTCCTGTCAAGGTTTTGATATTTGTTTCTAGCCGAGATGTGACTGCAATTAGATTTTGTACACTTTAATATACAACAACAATAATTGGTCTCCTGATATTGGTCTTTATTTTATGTCTCATGTATTCAGTCATCATCATCTCAGCGTTTATCCCAGTCGCATCCGAAGCTTTTTGAGCTTTGAAGTCTGGGATCCGATTTACCAGTCTAACTGCTGATTTGGCTAAACTTTGAAGCGACTGCCGTCTGACCCCCACAATCCATACGCGATATCAAACCAATGCAGTTAGACCAAATGTTGACCTTTTGAGGGCTCCAACAACCCTTAACGACTGCCATTAGATGTTCGTATAGCAACCAGGACCAACAGCTTAACGTGACAGACCAGACCAGTGCAAATATTCATATTCATACATACAAATATTTGCGCTGCATGGGGATTGAACTCGCGCCTCCTTGTGTAGTGGCTGTGTTCGCTACCGTTACGCCACGGAGGCTGTCATGTATTTAGTAAGTACATGTTTTGTTGGAGATCCTAAATAAAGATATGGTACAAACAAATTTTGCATTAGCGGAAAGTAACACCTCTCTTCTCAGATTTCACACACGAAACACAGTAGTAATAAGTAGATTATTCTCAATAATTTTCAGGTCACGTACGTTCTTGGACATCGTCCTAGAATTTGTACAGTGGACGCTTACGTTGGTAATTTGTCATGACCGCAGCTGCTAAACAATGTTCCACAGTCCATGTATCGACTTCTAAATCGACGTCGATCTCATATCGTGGCGAAAATGTAGGCTTTTGTGACCGCATGTGGTTGCCAAGTAATTATTACGGCTATTAAGCTTTTGATGTCAGTGAAATTTTGTGATTTGAGTTTGGTAATTATAAGAGCTGGAATGAGTTTATTTTATAGTAAACTTAATGCAAAAACAGCGAAATAAAAAAAAAATAGAAATGGGTGAAACATGCTACACATCCACGAAAACGGTTACGGTTCAGCATTATGCTGCGACTTTATGAAGGAAATCATCATCCGACTCGGTATTTGGATGGTAAGACAAAAATAGTGAATAATATAAAATATCACGTTAAGAGTTCTACAGTCACTTGGTTCTGCTCCGTAGGCCCTAGGTTTTCAACCCCAAATGGCTGAAATATATGACTCCCAAAGGGAGATGGTATGGTGAGGGTGACGAAAGAGTCGACCTATGGTCTCGAGGAAGAGAACATACATACAATTTGGACCAAAACAACAATATTTAATTAGGGTGAATATGCTTGAAACGTAAAATTTTTTTTAGACAAATAACAAAAAAAAAACCTGTCTTCTATAATAAGTATTATTTATTAGGGAACTATTGAATGGCTGTTAAATGAAATTTCTGTATAGGCTAATGTCTGTTTATATTGTCACAAATGTAAATTTCATATTTTATTAAGTTATCGAGGTCAAGGCAGATGGATTGAAACTGGTGATCATCCATACTAAAAGTATGTATGATCTTTTGCCGGTTCTTAACGGTGCCTACGTCACCTGTTAGTATGCCATCATCATAAATATATTTATATTAAACATTAAACTTAGTTGTTTTATTATGAATAGTAGATAGACACAAAGATAGTTTTGAATTTAATTTTTACTTTTCATAAATTTGGCATTGTAATATTTCTTATTCAAAATGGTTGACAAATATCCTTCTAGGCCTACAACGTTATGAGAACGTTAATCGATCGAATCTCTACTATCTGATAGAACCGATCAGATAATAATTATAATTGATGAATAAAATATTAACCTAATAATATTGAAATCGAATCCTGAGATTTTAGTTCTTATTCAACACAAAAAAAAATATCAAGTGCTCATTAAAATTATAAGTTATGCGTCCCAAAATAATAACGTGACGACATTGACTTCTTGAGTCTCAAATAAACGAGCTTTCAAAACTCTTACTCGAGAAAAACAGAATTTTGCCAACCTTCAGATTGGCGGTATTATTCAAGAATACTAATAGCCAACGATCTCTTCCTCACTGGCACTACTAAATCAAATTCTATCAGTTGAATTGCTTATTCTGTATGCTTGTGGAAATTCTGATCCTTCTAGTCACGTAAACTATTGATCTGAGTACGAATCACATATGTACTATTCACGTATAGGTTAAAGGGGGACAGGCGATGCGATGCTATGGGGTAAGGATCAAAACATTTTCCGCGCTAAGTTTTAAGTTGATTTTATGTATGTATATCTGTGTCTGTAACCTAATAACACTAGAAGTTAAGTAAGATTGTTACTAACCTTATGGACTCCGGCCTGAAATAAAAGTATTCTATTCTATTATACTAAATATATTGACGGATGTTACATATAATTGGCTTTGCTTATAAAATATCGTTTATATTCAAGCAATATGCTTTCTCTATTTGTTCTCCTCTCGTTTGCTTTCACAAAAATATAATCTGCCTTAGGCATTCGCACTGCAGTAACAAAGGCATCCTCCTTGTGAGTCCGCCATAGGCGTAAACAACCGGGAAATCCAATACGGTTTGTCGGATGTCTTAATTCTTCATTTTTTGGTTCTGGAAAATAATTCTTTACGATAGTTTCTTGAATAATTAAAATCATAAAGTGACCATAAGAATAGGGTATTTGACTAAAAAAAAAACTATTCCGTCCGTCAGTCAGATTTCCAAAGTGCGTTGAATACTCGTGTGACGTCACTGCACGCTACACTTTTTAGCGCGCAGTGACGTCACCAGCCACCGCTCCTGATCTTTGATGCCTTTTATATGTGTCAATTTTTATTGATTTGATAAAACAAAATATACGTATCCAATATTTTTCTATAATCTGAATGACGGACTTAATAGAATCTATTTTTGTTTACCCAGGATACATCCCTATTGTGTGAACAATTTTCTGGGTTTCATCTGCAGTTCGGGTAGTCACAATACCTACTAAAACCGCTGAAAAGGAATGCTACTCAAGGACACTGAAGTATCTACACCGTGTATACTTCCTTCTATCATATATTTGAAGTAATATGTTTAATACGTT
The DNA here is from genome assembly GCA_037179545.1 of Sesamia inferens. Taxonomy (NCBI): domain Eukaryota; kingdom Metazoa; phylum Arthropoda; class Insecta; order Lepidoptera; family Noctuidae; genus Sesamia; species Sesamia inferens. The sequence goes on along the minus strand of CM073929.1, from coordinate 5,469,991 downwards.
TCCCTCGTAAGTAACTAGGGCGTAACCAACACGACACGCGCGTAGAGTTGAGGGTAAGTTGTGTCGGTATTAAAAAAAATTGTGATATTAATAAAAGTACTTCTCAAAATGTTTGGAGCTTTATTGGATTTTATTTGAAGAAAACCAGTGTTACGAATGAAAAAAAATTTTTTTGCACAAAAAATATTAATTACCTATGTACACTGCGATTTTTAATTCGAGAAAAAATAACATTTCCAGTGTTGCAGGTTTATTGTCCCAAATAAATAAAGATGTGGTAAATCGATATATTACAATTAAAAGTTAGTCGAAATTACATTTTATTCATTTCAATTCAAATTGTGTATATGTATGCAATCTAGAGCGGAAATTTTCGAAAAAAACCTTTAGGTGCATGTTTTTGTTGTTTTGTTTTGGATTTATGTGCGAATACGATCCTTTAATTCGTCAACTGGGTTGGTGTCGTAAACTTTAGCCTTAAGATATCCTCAAACAAAAAAACCCATTGGGGATAGATCCGGGCTACGAGGTGACTAGTTAATGTCTGGTGAAGCCGTCCGGAGGATGGGTCTGAGCAGTTGTGTGGCAATAAGTGCAGGGTACGATGAGGCCAAATGTTGTTGTGTCGCGAGTTTGGTCCTGGAGGGTAGTGAGATCCAAAGCACGGTGCTCCGCTGGCCGACCGCAGATAGTTGGGGGCCCAAGTAGTGTGCCAGACACACACAATAGCCTGCCCCGCCAACTGCGAAAAATCCCAGGGTGGCTCCATCGTGCCGGTTGGCGACCGGACGAGAGGACCCGATGGCGATCTCTGGATGGGTTCGGGCGTCCCCGCAGTCTCCAGATCAATCTCCCTTTGGCGCAGCATCGTTGGTAGTGTTGTTGGGTTTAACGTTGCATCACCTCGCTCAACTGCCATCTTTCTTCCTATTCACTCAGTATAAGTACATAAAATGACAAGTATCAAAAAGAAAATTAGGTATGCACAGTGGACGCACGTCCTCTCGTTTAAAGTGCGCCTCTCAAACATTCGAGGTCTGCACTCCAATATCGATGCAGTCCATCACCAACTTGAGACTGAAAAGCCCCACCTACTTTTCTTGACGGAGACCCAGATCAGAAGTCCTTCTGATGCGGCATACCTCTACTACCCGGGATACTCTTTGGAGCATCATTTCCTGCAGCGTACCGGGGTTTGTGTGTATGTCCACAATCACATCTGTTGCCGGCGTCTCCGTCACCTCGAACACCCTCATTTATCTTCCTTATCGCTGTTGGTTGGCACTGGTGTGGACAAAATTGTCTACACCTGTGTCTACCGATCGCACAGCAGTGACCAGAAGACAACTCGACTCTTTGACCACCTCAGTGAAGCTGCTGACAATGCACTGCATCGGCACCCTGAAGCATAGTTCGTCGCTCTGGGGGACTTCAATGCCTGCCACCAAGGCTGGCTTTTCCCATACCAGAGGACCGACCACGCTGGGAGAGAAATGCGAAATTTTACGCTATCAATGGGCCTTTCATAGCTGCTGGGATAAGCGACTAGGGTGCCTGATGTAGCTGGTCATACCGCTAATTGTCTGGACCTTCTGCTAACCACTGATCTGGACCGATGTGTCTTAACAGTTTCCTCTCCGTTAGGAACTTCAGACCATTGTCTGGTGAAGTCTGTATCGTCCTTCAACCCATCTGATTGCGACTCGTGTGGTGAGCGGCGAATGTGGCGTTACAAGTTAGCAGATTGGAATGAGATGCGCCACGTCTTTGTGTCTTATCCTTGGCAGCAGGTCTGTTCCTCTTCTAACAATCCGTCGAGCAGTGCGATCGCTATATTCGATGTGGTGCGTCAAGATATGGAGTATTTTATCCCCTTCAGTGACGTGCCCGTCGGTGGCTCGGCTCGCCCGTGGTTTAACACCAACTGTGTTCAAACTGAACAGGGTAAGCACACAGCATTTCTCATCTGGGTTGACGCTAGTTACCGCAGAGCTCTGGATCTAAGCTCAAAGAAGAGAGCCTTTAACCGTGCTGCCAAGTCCTACAAAAAGGCGCTGAAGAAGGCTCGCTTCGACCGCATTACTCATATTGGCAACAAGCCCTCTGCGCACCCATCTGGTAGCCGATCTTTCTGATCCCTAGCCAAATTGGTCGAGGCGAACTTCTGTCAGCCCACACTACCTCCGCTGGTTAGGCCTGATGGAGCACTGGCTCATACGGCGAGGGGTCTCTTTGCATCTCTCTTTGCCCATAGTTCGCGTCTTGAGCAGTGCGACACCACCTAAATTACCTCATTACGGAACTTCAATGCCGAAGGTTCGCATTAGGAACAAGGAGGTTCTGAGATTATTGTGTCGGGTACTAGGGTATACCACTCAGTTGTGGGGCGAGGCCCTCGAGAAAAATGAGGAAATGATTGCCGTCTCCCTTGATGTCTCGAAGGCCGTCGACCGGTATGGCACGCAGGCCTTTTGAATAAGCCTCCAGCGTACGGCATTTCCGCTGACCTGACTGGTTGGGTAAAAGACTTCCTGACTGAACGGTCCCTCCGAGTTGTTGTCGAATCTGCTGATGCGCGGTATATATGGGTATGCAAATGACAGCACAGTTGTGAAGAGATACCTGCCGGAAGCTCGGGGTAGTAGGAATCAATCCGGTTCGAAAGAGAGACTATTGTAGAGCGTACGAGTGCTGCACTACAGGCAGTCTCCGAATGGGGCGAAGCCAATCTTGTAGAATTCAATGCCGCCAAAACACAGGCGTGTGTTTTCACCGTCAAAAGGAGCCCGTGCACTTTGGCTCCTACTTTTCAGAATGTATCCTTGAAGTGCACCGACCGCCTTCAGCTTTTGGAAGTTGGCATTTCCTCGAACCTTAACTTTGGGCCAAGGCCAAGGTGGCTGCCAAAAACTTGGCGTCATCGCAAAGGTCCGGCAGTACTTAACACCAGGGCAGCTTCTAATGTTGTACAAAGCACAGGGCCACTCGTGTGTGGAGTACTGCAGCCACATTTGCGCTGGTGCTGCGAAATGTCACCTGGCTACTTTGGATTCAGTGGAAAGGCGTACGAAGAGGCTGATTGGCAATTCAGACTTAACTCGAAACTGTCTCCAAAGCCTGGAGCAGAGGCGTAGAGTAGCCAGCCTTTCGGTCTTCTATAGGATGCATTCTTGCGAATGTGCAAGGAAATTGCATGATTTAATTCCCCCATATCCGTTCCACCATCGGACGACCCGTCGTACGGCGACTTTCTACCCTTACGTTGTTGACACCACTGCGATCCGGACGAAGCATTTCGCTCGGACGAAGCATTTCGCTTCCTCTTTTATACCGCGTACATCGAGGGACTGGAACAATTTGCCAGCGACGGTGCTTCCGTCACACTACAATTGAAGTGTCTTCAAGGTTAAAGTTAATAGGCTCTTAATAAACTAGCGCGTTTCACCATCAACGATCGCATCACTGCTAACCATCAGGCGAGATTGTCGTCTGAGCAGCAGCAATGTGCTTTGAATACACCTCTAAACTTTTGATATTGTTATAGAATAGCAGTTAATAAAATAATAATTGATCATCATCATCATCAACCTTCATATCGTCCTACTTCTGGACACAGGCCTCCTTCCTAAGAGTTGATCAATTCATCTCTTAATAATTGGATGTTTTATTTATTTTCTCTCACAAATTTCGAACCATTTAATATTTCAAACACTTGATAATTCTTAATATTATAAGAGTCCCTCAAGTTGAAAGTAGATCGAGGTAAATCCCTTGTTTTCTCAAACTTGAGCACCCATTTTTTAATTATATATCTTATCTCTCTCGGTGTCTCAATTCTGCGTTTGTCTCCCTATCACTGTAAGCTTAACCCAATAGAGTTAGTTTGGGATCAAGCAAAGGGGTACGTCACTAGGAACAACAAAACTTTTAAAATAATAGACGTAAAAAAATATTTGAAGAAGGCCTGAAGGAAGTGACGCCGAAAAATTGGAGAAAGTGCAGCAATCATGCCATAAAAGTTGAAGACGAAATGTTTGTGTTGACATTATGGATGAATGTGTCATCATCATCTCAGCGTTAATCCCAGTCGCGTCCGTAGCTTTTCAGCTTTGGAGTCTTGGGTCTGCTTTAACAGTCTAACTGCTGATTTTGGCTAAACTTCGCTATTTTTCGTGAAGCGACTGCCGTCTGACCTCCACAATCCGAAGACGATATCTAAGCATTGCAGTTAAACCAATTGCTAGACTTTTTGAGGGCTCCAACAACCCGTATGGCAGCCGGGACCAACGGCTTAACGTGCTTTCCGAGGCACGACCAGACAAGTGCAAATATTCATATTCATGCATACAAATATTTGCACTGTGCGGGGATCGAACCCGCGCCTCCTTGCGCAAAGGCTGCGTTCGCTACTGCTACGCCACGGAGGCTGTCAAATAGATGTTTGTGTGAAGTCGTAATCAATAAAAAGGTGAAGAATAAAAACGTATAAAATAATTTGTATTGTTGTACTTCTCCTCCTGAATCTCTGAATCTCTTTAAACATTTTTCGCCAGCTCTTGTAATAATGTCGTAGTAAGTTAAATATGCTGGAAAGGTCCATATTATTTTCTAAAATCATAATGTTAAATACGGTATGTCTTATATTTATATATTTACATTATAAAAACCGCTTTGATACCTAATAAAATAATGCATGACTAAATGTCTAAGTCTATTGATTGCCGAACATCACTATTGTAGCGTGTCACCCTTTTTCGTATCAGTGACAGTAAAAAAAAAAAAAAAAAAAAGCAATATTTGTTTTTCTCGAAAGCAGGAAGGTGGAAATATGGTATTATAAACCTTTGACAGACGACCTTTAACAGTATTTTTAATCCAATTACGACACTGGATAATTTGCACAATTATTATAAAGTCCAATCGTACTGAAATCCAATCGTAGGGAAAAAACGTGGAAAAGTCTGGTTACTGCTTCGAGTTGAATAATTGAATTTATTGGCCTCATGCTGACGATAAAAAGTTCTAATTAAAAGGAATGAGAAGAGCAAATAGTGAGTGCTGTGTGGTTGTAATTAGATTGTGTCGCGGTAGTGTTAACAGAACGTCTCTTTGTGAATGGATGAGAATTACGGTCGTTTATGTGAAATATTCTTCTATAAGTACGTATCTTATTAACACTTCATATAAATTAAAGCGCTCTTCTTAATGTCAACTGAGCGGAACGTATTTTGATGCGAAATTATTAATCAACGTATTACATAATACTAGGAAACACTAGAAACGTATTACAAACACTACCATTTACAGATAGTATCCCAAAACGTTTGTTGCTGGTACAATTAGACTGCTTCATTCAATTGTTTATACTCATTGTTTGTTTTGCGACTGACATACGATACGTTTAAAGCAAAATGCACAGCTTCTATGGAATTCATGTGGATGCAAAAGTTACAATATAGAAATTTCAACCCATGTTCATATTATAATGATAAGAACATTATTTTATCGAGTGTCAGTCGAGTGTACTTTAAGGAGATACTCCGAAATGAAATGAAATGAAATCGTTTATTAAGCAAGTAGGATCACCGATCACTTTTACACGTCATATGTCTTTTTTTATTTTTTTAAACTAGATGAAGCCGGCATTTCCTAACTGACTACCTCTGAGAAGAAATAGCCGAAACAAACTCAGGGATCATCGTCTTTTTTAAAGTCCAGACATTAAAAATGAAAATTTTTACAATAATTTACGTTATAATTACGCATATTGCTTAATAACAATGCTTAACAGAGCGAGCAGCTCAGTCCCAAGCCTCTCTATCCTCTAAATAATCTGAGATTTTATAATACCCCTTTTTGCAAAGTTTGGCCTTTATATAGGTTTTATATCGTTTAATGGGTAAGTTTCGAATGCCCATGGGAAGCTTGTTGTAAAAGTGTATACATTGACCCATGAACGAGTTGCCTACTCTGTGGAGACGAGTGTGATGTACAGCAAGATTGTGTTTGTTCCTGGTATTTATATTATGAATATCGCTTATTTTCTTAAAATTAGATATATTTTTATGTACATACATACTCCTTTAACTCCTTTTTAATAATTACTACATGGTACAGGCTAACAGGGAAGTCACATCCAGCTCTTTCTATCCAGTGTTAAAAAATAGTACTAGTCGATTGTTTTGGCCAGTTTGTACTGTCATCTCTTACGGAGCCTACCAGCTGTGCCAGGGTTCTCGGGGTGGTTATTTTAGGTCACAACTCATTGGACATAAGACAGTTATGGCCAGCCCAGGCCCACTACAGTGTGGTGGCTTTTTAAAAAACAACCTGTGAAATATTTAAGGAATAAAGAGAGAACAATAAATAAATTATTCATCTTCTTATTACCAAAAGTCTTTATTAGCTCTTTTATACTAGGAGCTTCAACCTAATTCTACTTCAAGCGACTCCTCACTAAAACTTTTCTACTAATAAACTTCTAATTAAACAATCTAAACTCTTTAACTTTCACCTCTGTACACACTCAAAGCTAAGGAGGAGTACCACCAAGTTGAACTCAGCACCTGAAAAGGAATTTCAAAATTAAGTCCTGGTTTGGCAAAACTCCAAGAAACTTAAATCTATCACGTACATCAAGAATGACATTAAAAGATTTGGTAGTTAAGAAATAAGTTTACTAACATAGCAGTTGCCTTTTTGTTTTTTATTTACTCACCCATATGTTTATTGAAAGAAAGAAATAAAGAAAAAGAAAGAAGATTATTTTATTTATTTAAATCAAACATGACATTCAGAAAGGTTATCTGACAGGTTCTTAAGAGCGTGGTATCGGCTACCACGCAACGACTATGTGGCAAAAGCCATTGAAAGACACCAAGTTGGCTATAAGCCGGCCTTTTACTCAACAATTATGGGGTCGGGTTCCTATTCAACCGGTTGCAGTTGAACACAAATATTTTATACTAGAGTCCGGCGCGAGACTTTGTCGCGTTTTCTAATATGCTCCGCTCCTATTGATCGCTGCCTGATGATATATAGCCTAAACCCTCTTGGATTAATGAGCTATCCCAAGCAAAAATATTTTTTCAAATCGGGCACGTATTCCCTGAGATATGCGCGTTCAAACAAACAAACACACTCTTCAACTTTATATATTAGAATAGATAATGCAACTGACTCTCTGACCTTCACAGCTTTGTTACTGGATAATACGACACCTTTGATAAGACTGGTTTTCAGACTTTCACTAACGACTCGAAAGATAGTCGTGATCAACTGCAGCGCTTCGGCGGCTGCTACCGAAGAGCGGTAATTGCTGTAGTGACGCTTATAATATGAAATACCTGTAATACCTCTTTGAAATTTATTCAAATAACTGCCTTTGAACGACATGGTTATGGCATTGCCGCTATTAACCCCACGACTTTTAACTAAACATGTTTAAACAAGTAATTAAGTATGAAATTAAAAAATACCGGCAGTCGTATTTTTTCTCGGTGGTAGGTCATAACATCGGCTGCCGGCTGAAGTTACCATAAGTTACCAAGTTATCAGACAAAGTCTTGCCGTCAAGCGATTCGTCGTGTTCTAATGATGTCTGGTGAATCCGTAAGGTGGACGGGTCTCAGTAGTTGTGTTGTCATGTGTGCCCGGTACAATGCGCCAAATGCTGTTGTGTTGGGAGATTGGTCGTGGAGGGTCTCCAGATCAATCTCACTCTGGCGCTGCATCGTTGGTCGTGTTGTTGGGTTTATCATTGCATCACCTCGCTCAACCGCCATCTTCCTTTCTACTCACTCAGTTTTTAAGAGTGAATAGGCTTTTAATAAACTAGCGCGATTTACCATCAACGATTGCTCACTGCTTTTAATTAAACGGGAATGCGATCAAGCACTAGTTTATAACTATAAAACAAAAATCTTCTAACTCTTAAAAGGTCGAAGAAAAAGAGAATATGCCAATAATACGATGCATAGTTCCAAGATTACATAATATCACGTCCCACCAACTATTCTCAAACTAACTTCCCTTCGCACAAGATATTAGATTTTCAATATTATTTGAATAGGACACGTACTCTTAGGAAATGGAATCAGAATGTCATGTTTGTTTCTGAACAAACGGTTACTTTCCTGTGTAAGTTCACGCATATTACTTTAAATAGCCTGGGGTTATAAAAGTAAGTTCGTATTTATTTACAATAGGCGTTTCATACGTATAGGAGGAGCTCGTAACAAATACCAGTCATATGAGTTGATCAAACTCGGTGCTTAGGTGCGTTGGTGTCCCGCCACCATTTTTGGGACCCAAGTCAATCCCACCTTCCAGACGGTGCACCTGCTGACCTACAGACGGAGCTCTGACGCCGGCTCTCGTTTTGGGGTTGTGTGATCGAGACGGCATTCGCAAGCGTAAAAACAAAACAAGCCAATCCATGAAGAGGAAAAGAAGAAATTCACGTGTCGTAGTTAGGGCACCGCCGCAAAACGGCGCGCAGGAGCGTCGCTGGACCCCTATGACCTGTGGGCTAGGGCTAAGCGCTACCCAGATCGACTTCTTACTAACTAAGAGACACCACATCGGTAATGTAGCCAACTGCAAAGTCATACCCGGTGAGAGTCTCACTGCACAACACCGTCTCCTTGTAATGGATCTCTGCGTAAAGGCCCAACGTAGACGTGTAGAGCGCTGCCAGCGCAAGGTCCGACAGCGGCTGCTAAAATATAAATCCCAGGAGTTCGCATCGGCTATCGGCGACAAGCGCGCTGGTACCGATGGCGAAACTGTCCAAGACCACTGGGACAGGATCCAGGCAGCTATTGCTGGGGCGGCGCGGGTGGTGCTAGGCGTCTCTAAGGGAGGTCGCAAAAGTGACAAGGAGACCTGGTGGTGGGACGACACAGTCCAGAGGCAGATTAGGGTGAAGAAAGCTCTCTTCAAAACGTGGCAGGCAACCAGATCTCCTGAAGATCGCGACGCATATAGGGTTACCAAACATGCCACTAAAAGGGCTGTAGCCAGAGCGAGACGAGACTATTTGCAACCGCTCTACGAGAAGTTGGAATCGTCTGAGGGGCAGAAGCTCATTTACAAGTTGAAACGTTCCAGGGTCAAAGCGGCACAGGATTTATCCAAGTGCCGTTGTGTAAAATACCTTACTGGCGTGGACCTCGCGGTGAAGGAGAGATGGCGCTCGTACTTCCACGATCTGCTGAATAAGCAGAACCAAGAGGTGCAGGCACCGGAACTTCCTCCAAATCTTGGATTAGTGCCCCCGATAATTCCTGAAGAAGTCCAAACTGCTCTTCGCCGCATGGCGAATCGGAAAACTGTCAGAGCTGACGGAGTTCCCATTGAAGCCTGGAAGGCGATGGGTTCTCGCGGTGATAACTAACTTTCTAAACCGCGTGTTCCTGACCAGGTGTGTGGTTATACCGCTATTGTTCGGTCGCCAGAGCCTCGCCTGTTGTCTAGCAGGGAGCACCATGGCGCAGTCCGGCGCCTGCAGGTGAGGTTAAAAGCTTACTAAATAAATATATATGTCGGAGACAGCGACAGCAGAGCGGTAGGGTCGACAGCATCTTGGTATGGTGGTACAAGTTCCATTTCGTAAGTGAGTTTTGAATTGAAGCACGACGTGTAGATATACCCTCCAATCTTCATAATAACAATTTGAATAGGCAAACCGACAGTTTCGGTTCGGAGAAATGCCTTGGTCCGCGTCTCGATGCAAAGTCCCCGTTCGACGAACCCCACTTTCCAAAGCGACTCTGTCCATGTGACGCCATCACAAAATAACGTGACAAGCGTTCGCCCCTCTACTACGTAAATCAAATCAGCAACTTCTTTTAAAATTATATCGACGATCTCCGACACGGCCAGCCTGACGATTTGCACGTCCTCGTGCATCATCATCAACATCATCCCAGCGCCAATCCAAGCCGCACCCGAAGCTCCCTCAGCCCCGGAGTTCGGGATCCGGTTCACCAGGCAAACCGCCGATTCCGGTCAAACTTCGATATTTCCCGTTGCACATCCTCGTGCATATCTGTAACAAATTAAAAAAAAAAACACAAAAAACCGACTTTGAAGCATTTTTGAGAGCTCGGCCAACCTGACCGTCACACGTCACGTTTAATTACAATAACTATTAGAAAACCAAACAAACTCAATCATTTTAATAACTTAAACGCAAGAGCTTCCTCAAGCCTCATAATTATCAAAAATTCAAAAAGAAAACAAAAGGTTCCTCCAAGCCCCATAATTATCAAATCAAAATCATTATCATAATTGTCAAAAAGAAAACACATCATGGTCCGCTACCACAGTAGCTAGTGACAACTCATAGTTGACACCCATATCGTCATCACCTCTTGTGATACGACCAACTCTAGAGTCCACGACTCCCAGGTCAACACATGACCGTACAACTAATAGTCTCCTCCGAGACCCAGGTCCCCGCCACATCACTAGCTGCCCATCACCCCCTGAACAACTCCTCACTGAGTTGCAGTTACGACTACAGACTAGTGCATGCAGTGCGACCATATCTACCAGAGTCCCCGCCACATCACTAGCTGCCCATCGCCCCCTGAACAACTCCTCACTGAGTTGCAGTTACGACTACAGACTAGTGCATGCAGTGCGACCATACCTACTAGTGTCCCCGCCACACCACTAGCTGCCCATCGCGCTCTGAACAACCCCTCACTGGGTTGCAGTTACGACTACAGACTAGTGCGAGCAGCGCGACCACATAGCCATGATACGTGTTCTATTTGCTGGCGGAGGCACCCTCCTCACCATCTTCTATATTTTGAAAATCTAACTCAGCAGACATTAGGTACTTGGAAAAATCTTTCGTACCTATGCGATCGTGGGGTACTTATAAGTTCTGTTTCCAATCAACGATTTCAATAGGCAACGATCGCTATTATCGCCATCAAACAACTCACCAATATTAAATTTCATTACTTTAGCACACTTCTATCAAATTTAGATTTTTCGTAAATAGCACTCATTTCTATGTTCGTTACCGCTTGTTCTCTTGAGAAGATTTAATAGTCTAGCCACACATACTATCATAAGCTCAAGTGAGCTCGTAACTATAGGCCACAGTGAACTTTAGTTTCGAAATAAACACAAACCAGACATCATAATTTTAAAACCCTCATTTAAAATTTGTCAGCCCATTATAACAAACAATAATCGGGTAGTACAAGAAATAAAATTTTCAAAAACAACTCTTATTATCATGTCGCAAAGAAATGGTTCAGTACACAACTCTGGTACTACCCATACCCTGTCTACATACTACTGCGTGTGTACGTATACCAATGAAATTACAGATAGCTTGACAAGAGAACATTCAGCACCGAAATCAGAATAAAAATAGTACGACTCACCGGATTATGGCAACTTCCCACAAACACCTGTCACTTGGCAGTTGTCAACCGTTGCAGACCAGACATCTCTGAGCTCTCATAAAGCTCCATTACGTTACTACAAACGTTTTGGGTATTTTGAAATCTTCTCATCGCCTGCAGAGTAGATGCTGTCCTGAATTCTTCTCATCGCCTGCAGAGTAGAGGCTCAAGTATTGAAACCTTGGGCGTTCCGCAAAGAGCACGCAGCTCCGGCTGCGCCGCAAGCAGCTCCAGCAGCGCCACACGCCATTGATGCGATTCACCAAGCAGCTAGAAGCGCGCTCCGCAAGAGCACCTTGGGCGCTCCACAAGCGCACCTTGGGCGCTCCACAAGCGCACCTTGGGCGCTCCGCAAGCGCACCTTGGGCACTCCGCAAGCGCACCTTGGGCGCTCCGCAAGCGCACCTTGGGCGCTCCGCAAGCGCACCTTGGGCGCTCCGCAAACGCACCTTGGGCGCTCCGCAAACGCACCTTGGGCGCTCCGCAAGCGCACTTTGCACGCTCCGCAAGCGCACCTCCCGTGCTTCGCAAGCACACCTTGCATGTTCCGCAACAGCACCTTGCTCGCCAAGCAACAGCCAGCACTGTCGCGCGCCAAGCATCAGCCAGCACTGTCGCGCGCCTAGCAACAGCCAGCACTGTCGCGCGCCAAGCAACAGCCAGCACTGTCGCGCGCCTGCAGCGCACTCTTGCAGCGAACCATCACGCGGAGCGATCAATGCGCCAGCAATTGAGCGCACCTTGTGACATGACGTTCACTTCCAGCCTCACTGCCCGTACATCCAGCATTTACAGAAGCTCATACAAAGACAATGAACAACTACACACATAATGGCAGAAAGTGACTGTTATTCTGTTCCTTGATTTATAACGAGATTGTGAGCAGTGTAGTTCTTTATCCAACTTCTGATGTCGGGGACAGCGACAGCAGAGCGGTAGGGTCGACAGCATCTTGGTATGGTGGTACAAGTTCCATTTCGTAAGTGAGTTTTGAATTGAAGCACGACGTGTAGATATACCCTCCAATCTTCATAATAACAATTTGAATAGGCAAACCGACAGTTTCGGTTCGGAGAAGTGCCTTGGTCCGCGTCTCGATGCAAAGTCCCCGTTCGACGAACCCCACTTTCCAAAGCGACTCTGTCCATGTGACGCCATCACAAAATAACGTCACAAGCGTTCGCCCCTCTACTACGTAAATCAAATCAGCAACTTCTTTTAAAATTATATCGACGATCTCCGACATATATATATGGGCAAATCACATAGATTGTGCTAGCCCCAAAGTAAGTTCGAGACTTGTAATATGGGATATTAACTCAACGATACTATATTTATAATATATATATATATACATAAACATCTAAGACCCAGGCCAATCAGGAATAGATCGTTTTCCATCATGACCTGACCGGGGATCGATCCCGGGGCCTCTACGTCGCAGGTAGGCGTGTTGACCGCTGTAAATGTGTTGAGAGTAATCGGACTGTACTTGATTGCTTTAATCGGAATGTTTATGTTGGGTCACTTAGCTTTTTGAATCATCGGTTTCTGCTCGCTACATAATCACTTTTATTTTCTTGCTCCTCGCCTTTTCTCTGATTAACTGAGCAAAAATAAAAAGTCAGGAAGAGCACTAAGGGGTAGCGTTCTAACTTTTTTCTTCATGCTTCTCACGGCTGTAACGTGATGTTTAGTTACCTTCCTTAGGAATTTGGCTACCAAATGCTAAAATATTTTATATATTCGAAGTGATTGACTAGACTACCGCGCTTCAACTTTTTTTTATACATACGTTGATTAAATGCATTTAGCGCTAACCGTATTTAAAATATTACCATTGGTCTGAAGGGACGCGGTATAAAGTTCATTCATCCTCTTTACAACGTTGTTTTTCGTTTATGCGAAACCTGAATATAGTTTATTCAGAAAAACCAACTAAATCGATTCCAATCATTTCTACACTATGTCATATTTCTTCCCAAATATATTTAGAAATTCTTACACTGTAATTACCGAGCGCGAACGGTAGATCATAGTATTGCACACGCCGGCACAACAGCTGACCCCAGAGGTCAACGCCCCGCTAGACCGCCTGAGCGGAGCGTGGATCACATTTTTACTGGGACAACCAATTGGAATAGCAAGTTCATAACTTTGTGGTTTTTCGTTCCATCTTTATGAAATTTTGTACATAGATACTTTACTTAATATTGTAGAAAATTGTGTTATGTATGGTAACTGTCAGATGATTTTTTTCTCTTTGGCATCTCTTAATTGATCTTGAGATGTCATGACTACTTAAACGGACTATCTTATGGTTGCCTTAAATAAACTTAAAACCTCCAGGTAACTAGAGCCAGGGGAACTAAATCTACTAAGCGACTATATGCTAAAGTTCACCCTATGGGGTACGAACCTCAACAGATACTCGTTATAAACTCTACTTATGGGATACAAGATATTGCGTGACGTCATTATAACGCATTATAGATACAGTTACAATTATCAATATTAAATAATACGTATAATGTATAATGCAGCGGTCAACAATTGGTTGTGTTTGTTGTTAAATTTGTAGTATAAGTGGACTTAGTTACTATGCCATACGACTTTCGATTGGTGGTAGGTATTAGTCAAATAGGGGGGCAACCGCGCTAAAAAAGTCAACCAATACAGAATTGTATCGTAACCAAACCCAAACTTTAGATATGTTACGTATCGCGCTAACCTTTTAACATGATGGTTGAATGGTTTAACAATAACTGGAATACAATTGAAACGTAACCGCTGTCATGAAAAAATTGAAACAAAGGCACCTTAAGTGCCCTTTGTTAAACTTACGTTTAAACGATTTGAGTTACTTATAATTTATTTGGTTTTAATTATTATATCTGGCGAAATGCATCACTGATACATGGATTTTACTTCAATTGAAGTTAAAACTAAACGTACCCACGATACAAGAGAAATTCCTAATGTGGGCAACGTTTTTTTTTTAAAAGTTTTTTCTCAGCTGAAGCTCTGATGAAACTGTATAATTATATTTGCCTGTATGCTAAGACAGTGCGCTCGTATCACATTACCACCTTTAAAATAAAGGTATAAGATATAAATAAGGGTTATGCGCGATACGAAATGGGATCGAAACTAAACCAGAAACGAACAAAAGTTTTACTTCTACTGTTTTATTTGACGCGATTACCCCTGTGATTAAGATGTGTCAATGGGTATAAAAAGAGTTATGCCATTAACCTTCTCATAACAAACAAAATTAGTTTTTGGTAGTAAATGTCACCATTATAATATAGATTATTATACATCGCATTTGCCCAGGAATAGCAGATGCGATATATTAATATAATCTATGCACTCTGAAAAAAAAACATAATTTTATACTCTTTGAATCAAAATCAATTACCAATTAACGTTACGTTAACTTTATTGAACAAGGAACTGCAAGTGGTATGGAAGATTAAAAAAAATTAAAAGGCCGTGATTTCTCACTCCTGGGGAATGACTAAGGATTCTTGGTAATAGGGTTTAGCTCATCCAGCCACAACCGTCTGGGACTGGCCCAATGAGTCCCTATAATGCGTCTTAATGGAATGGTCCTAAGTTTGGCCCAGTGTAGGAGTCGTCTGATGTGCGACAGTTGTGTCTAGCTCAATTCTATTTTTGCGTGCTAACTATCCATTCGGCATCACTGTTTTGGAAGGTAAGGCTGTAGTCCTAATCCGGTCGTGTCGTTTAATAATACCCCGAACACAACATATCACTCTGGCAAACCTCCAGCATAGACCTGTGCTGATTTGTCAAATACCAGGTTTGTTCGCCTTCTCTGAGCATGAGAAATATGCAAATATGTAAAAACTAGCTGTTACCCGCGACTCCGTCCACGTGGACTGCAGTTTGCAGGAGCTCAGTTGATATAAAATAAGCGCCTGTTAAAATAATGGGAGCAATATGTATGACCGCGTTCACTCCCGTTTTCGCAACATTTTTTATTACTGCTCTGTTCCTTATGGTCATAGCGGGATGTTATATAGCCCATGTCCTTTCTCAGGCTCTAGAATATCTGTGTACCAAATTTTAATTCAGTCGGTTCAGTAGGTTTGGCGTGAAAGCCGGACAGACAGACAGAGATACTTTCGCATTTATAATATTAGTATCGGTGAGGTATCTCTCAAGGACAGCCAAGCTACTTAGGTTGGTAGGTAAAGTAGAATAAAAATTTAAAAAAATGTTTAACACTTACAGTTTCTCTCAAACTTTCCCCGTAATCTTATACCTTTAAACGAGCAATTCTTGTATATATATATATAATCTTATACCTTTAAACGAGCAATTCTTGTATATATATATATATATAATTGGAATCTCGGAAACGGCTCCTACGATTTTCATGAAATTTTGTGTGCAGGGGGCTTCGGGGACGATAAGTCGATCTAGCTAGGTTTAATTTTCAGAAAATGTCTTTTTTCCATGTTTTGAGGCACTGAACAATTGCTAAACTTCTCATAAGAAGCTAAATTTCGCCACTGTCCTTAATTATACGAATAGCTGAGGGGCTTCAGCCTCTGATTCGGAGCTCCTAGACTTCGGGTTCAAATCCCTGACGATAGTGTTTTTTCCTTTTTTTTTTTGAAGTTTTAAAAAAAAGGATTTTGGCGTTGTCTAATGCTTTTTTTAATTTAATAAAAATTTAATTTATTTAATTTAAATTTTCTTTTCTTTTTCTTTTTTTTTTATATAATTGGAAACGGCGTCAACGAATTTTCTTTTTCGTTTATTAAATAAATGGAAGACATTTTGTTTTGCCTAATATGTGGAGATGCAAGGTACCAGGTCGCACAAAGTGTAGGAGAAGTCGAAACAATGAAACTCATTCATTTTAAAGATCAGCCTGAAGGAGCAGTCGAATTTACAACAGAATTTCTTAACAGTGTCAATATTTCAGACTTGCCACAACACGATCTAAAATATTATTATTATTATTATTATTGCTAACATTATGATACCTTGCACCTCCTCAAAGTAGGCAATATAAAATTCATCAATATAATATGATTTAATAATGATGAAGCACCTGGGCGACCGAGCTTTGCTCGGCATTTTTTTTTTTTTTTTGTTATTGTTATTATTATTTATTTATTTACATCAGACATTGTCCATGGTTTTTATAAAAACACGTACACAAAATACATTTAAATTATTTATAAACTATTATAAATATACATATAACATTCCAAAATAAAATTAAATTAAATTAAACTGATAATTAATATAGTACTTTGATTTGATATAGATGACGTTTACATTCATGGTACACGAAGCCAATGTTTGGTTTGAGGTTAGACCCAGAAAATTGCTTTTAAAATATCATGTGTCTTTTTTACACGAAAATGCCAAAAAGAATATTAAAAAAATCGCTTACGAACAATTTAACTCCACGAAGCCGTGACTCATCTCAAGAAGCAGAAGAAAACCTCCATGAAAACAATCTGATTTTCGCTCCTCCCACACGTGTTTGTCAGACTTCGCACAGTGAGGACCCACTTGAAGAAGAACTTGATGAAAATCATCAGGTTTCCGCTCATCCCACACGTGCTGCTAAAGTAAGATGCGTGCAAAACTTGACCAACATTTTAAGAACAGAAAGGTCTTATGATTTAGATGTTTCACGAGAGCGTGCAGCACAACGTGTGGCCGCCGAAAATAATGAACAACGGGAGCGACGTCTGCAAGATATGCGGCAGCGTGCATCAGAACGTAGAATGTTTTTTTTTTTAATAATTATAAACTAGCGCTTGACCGCAATCCCGCCTGATGGTAAGCAGTGATGCGATCGTTGATGGTAAAGTGCGCTAGGTTATTAAGAGTCTATTCACTCCGAAAAACTGAGCGAATAGGAAGGAAGACGGCAGTTGAGCGAGGTGATGCAATGTTAAACCCAACAACACGACCAACAATGCTGCGCCAAAGGGAGATTGATCTGGAGAACCTCCACGACAAAACTCCTAACACAACAACATTTGGCGCATCGTACCCGGCATGATTATTATTAATGAAAACCCTCGACATACTCGCAATATAGTAAGGAAGGAAGTATTAGGTTAATACCTTAAAGTTTAAACTATGTATTGATGATAATATATAACTGATGTAACTGATTGTTAAACTACAAGTACTTATTTATAATAAAATGTTAAACTAAATTGCACTCGTAATTTTATATTTAAATAACGGTTAATAATATTTTTTATTATTATGTCGGTATGATCGAAAAACATTAGTCAAAAAAGTATTATTTAAAAAATTCGCTCGTTATGTATTTTTTGTTTTGAAAATATAGAGACACACGATGTACCTAACAAAAAAAAATAGTTGCCGAGCAAAGCTCGGTCGCCCGGTACTAACATAAAATGAACAACGTTAATGTCAAACTGACAACTGCAGTGAAATTTTTGGCCAGATGGAATATATACCTTGCGACGCCTAAGAAAAACTTTCCATTAATGGCTTTTGTTGCTGCAACAAACAACTACTCACCAAAAAGGTATCAGTCTAATTATATACCAGTTTATTATTATTATTTTTTACTTACACGGGAACTAACAACACAATGGTAGTTTCTTCCTCATCGGCAATGAGACAGGTGCCATAGATTTAACTAGGTACCTATTGAGAAACATACTTAGCACTTAACTCGAAGAAGCATATCTTAATGCTAGCAGTTAACAAATTGAAAAAGATCATTTTGTGAAATACTTCGTCCAATTCTTCAGCTAAACTGGATCACAAATATATTATCGTAAACACACATTATCAGATTTATAGAGATATGGTTACCACAGTGTAAAGATCCTTCATTCTATATAGAAAAGGAAGGATATTGCCAGAGGTCTGCAATTTTCATAAATTTGTCATTCCAACACGATTCTTTTGTCATTTTGCCAAAAGTGCGTAATTTGCTAAATTTATAATCGATCAAATCGATCAGTCATCTGGTAATGAAATGGTGATGGAATGACTTTTCTGTATTGCCATTGTTATAAAAATCGTTACTAGAAATGATTTTCTGCAAACTACTACTCAATTTGAATATTTATTCATTTAGAGTGGAGTGTCAGCGATTGACCACTGGAAAGTCATTATGATCGACCATTCTGACACTATTCGAATGCAGTCTAGGGCCCCAAATTATAATTGTTCGATGGCAGAAAATAAAACGCCTGATGGAAAGTAGCGCGCTTTATCATCAACGATTGCATCACTGCTTACCATTAGGCGGGATTGCGGTCAAGCACAAGTTTTTAATCACAAAAAAATCTCTCTGAGATCTTTTATTTTAAAATTACATAGGATTGAAGTTACCTGCAACTAAATTTAACGCAACATGAGGTTGTCAGGTAAAAAGGTTGATAATGATGATGATGATGATGATGATGAAGGTTGTCAGGATGCTTAGTAATTGATTAGTAGAAGTCAAAATAAAAACTATGGGACCTAAGTTAAGAAGATGCAGAGACAAGATGGCGAATCTTATTTGAAATAGCTGATCGATGCAATAGAATCATTACGCTTAGGCTGTTTTGTTCATTCTACTCATATACATTACTACTACAATTAATACATTGTAATCTAATATGAAATTAAATATTTGCACACCACATGTAATGGTAGAATGTAATTGGGCCATATTTATATTAAGATCATACTACTCTGTACACCTACATTCTGGCAAATAAAGTATTATTATTATTGGGACAGTTCTTTTTCTCAGCTCTTATGCTGGTTTTAGCTGCGTTTACGGGCCAAAGCCAAGTAAATGTAGCAGTGTGGTGTATTTTATTGTGTTGTGTTTTCTTCTAACTGCATGAACTTTCTAACTATTCTACAGGTGTTTAGGATGGCTGCTTTCTGCATGTTGATATATGTGGATTCTTCTAGGTCTATTAGTTTTAGGCTACAGAGGAGATGGTTAGGGATAACACCTGTTGTGGAAAGGACGATAGGAACGACATAAACTTTTTCTTGTCTCCATATTCTTGTTATTTCTTCTTTAAGTTCAGTGTATTTGCTAATTTTTTCTGTTATTGTTTTTTGTAGGTTATGGGTGTTGGGAACTGCAATGTCTATTAAATAAGTAATTTTTCTTACTTTATCCTGTAGGGTTATGTCTGGTCTATTGTAATGGATAGTCTTATCTGTAAGTATAGCGCGGTCATAATATAGTTTATATGTGTCATTTTCTAGGACAGAGTGTGGTGTGTAGTTATAGTAGTGAGTGTTAGTGTTTTGTATGAGACTGTGTTTAAGCGCTAATTTTTGATGGATGATGTTCGCAATTTGGTTATGCCTGTGAGTGTAATCTGTCTGTGTAAGGGTTATGCATGCTCCCGTTATATGTTGTATGGTTTCTGCTTGAACATGGCATCTGCGGCATTTGTCATTTGTTATACTAGGGTCTTTTATGATAAATTTTCTGTAGTTTTTAGTGTTTATGACTTGATCTTGTATAGCTATAATAAAGCCTTCGGTTTCTGGAAAAAGATTTCCTATTTTTAGCCACTTATTTGATGCTAATTTGTTAATGTGGGACTGCTCTAGGTCATGAGGGTGTCTACCGTGGAGGGCTTTCTTTTTCCAGTTTTCAATTTTTTGTGTTTGTGGGTCTCTGATGTCAGTCTCTTGTGTATTTTGTTCGTTTAAGTTCAGCGGAGTGTAATTAAAATCATTTAAGGTAATGGCTTTGTGTATGTTACTTGTGCGAGATTTTGTGTAGAAAAATGTTTGTAGCCTAGTGATTTGTTTCTGCCAAAGTTGATGTATGTCGATTAGGCCTCTTCCTCCATTTTGTCTTTTGATGACGAGTCGTTCGATCGCAGATTTAGGATGTAGGTTATTGTGTTTTGTGAGTGTTGTCCGTATAATTCTTTCTAACTGTTCGATGTCAGTTTTTGACCATTTTATTATGCCAAATGAGTAGGTCAGTATTGGTATGGCAAAGGTATTCAAAGCTTTTATAAGATGTTTTCCAGATAGCTGTGTTTTGCAAATTGCATTTATTCTTCTCCGATATTCGGTATTTAGTGTCTGTTTAATTGCTGTGTGTTCGAGTCTTTTTAGTTGCTTGTACCCTAAATATTTGTACAGATCTGATGGTTCCATAGCTTCAATTATGTCGGTGTCGCTTACTGTATAGTTGCCGGGCTTTACTTTTCCTTTTATAATATGCAATGTCTTACATTTATCTAATCCAAATTGCATATTAATATCCTGACTAAATGTTTTTGTTGTGTCTATCAAAGTCTTCATTTCTTTTTCGGTTTTAGCATATAATTTGATGTCATCCATATATATGAGATGCGAGATAGTAGTTTCTTCGGAATTGTTTTTAAACTGGTATCCAATCCGGCACCGATTGAGTAAATTAGACAAGGGGTTCAGGGCAAGACAGAACCAAAGCGGGCTCAAGGAATCGCCCTGGTAGATACCCTTCCTAATATGTATCTGTCGAGTTATGAGAGAACTGAGACGATTATTTATAAGAAGTGTGGTTTTCCATCTTGTCATTATAATGCGCAAGAAGTCAATTATTTTGGGATTAATTTTATATATTTGTAGGATTTGTATTAGCCAAGAGTGTGGGATGCTATCAAAAGCTTTTTGGTAATCTATATAGGTACAGTGAAGGTTTCTATTTTTTGTAGTGGCATGTTTATGGATAGTAGAGTCGATAACTAATTGTTCTTTGCATCCCATGTGGCCTCTCCTGCATCCTTTCTGCTCCTCTGCAATTATACTGTGGTGTTCAATGTGTGAGTTAATTTTATGAGTTATTGCTGACGTTAGAATTTTATATATTGTGGGGAGGCATGTTATTGGTCTGTATTGAGAAGGTTCTGATGTGTATTTAGTTTTAGGTAGCATGTAAGTTATTCCAGTGGCAATGAATTCGGGTATATACTGATCTCCTAATACTATATCTGTTAAATTTATAGCTATGGGTTTGTGTAGTATTGTTAACTTTTTATACCAGAAATTATGTATTTTATCGATACCCGGTGACTTCCAATTATGTAACCTAGATGTTATATATGTAATTTCAGCTTCTGTTATCTCTTTAAATTCCATTTCGCCTATTGCTCTCCATTTTGTTGCTTCTTCTGTAATCCAAGGTGCTTTATCGTTATGACACACCTGCTCTTCCCATATGTTAGACCAAAATGTTTCCAAGTGTTCTTTTGAGGGTGTGTCAGTATCGTTCTCTGTTGTTGTGTGTGTTTTTTGTAGATTCCTATAGAATAATTTTTCATTTGTGGAAAATATGGCATTATCTTTTTTGCGTTGTTGTGCCTTTAAATATCTTCTAAGCCTATGAACTTTAAGTGCCAATTTCTGTTTTAATGTATCTAAAAACTCTTCAGGTTTTCTATTATTATTTTCATGTCTAGTGTGTGTGAGATTGTTTTTAAATATTGCTTCTACTTTTTTAACTACTTTATGTGATCTAGTACCGTTGATGTAATGTGTTAGTCTACCACAGTCTACTCTTAATTTTTCAATATCCTTTTCTAGCCTCTGTTGCCACGGTGGTTTGCCAGTGTCTCTTTGTCTTGTATTTCTCGCGTGTTCAGTAATTTTAAAGTTGAGTTCTTCAGAAATAACAGCCGCAGTGCAATAAATAAGAGTGTGTATGTCAATTAGTTGTGTGTCATTATTATTATTATTATTATTACTCATCATTATTATCTCAGCGTTAATCCCAGTCGCTTCCGAAGCTTTTTTCTGCTGTGGAGTCTGGCGTCCGCTTTACCAGTCTAACTACTCATTTGAATAAACTTCGATATTTTCCGTTAAGAGGCTGCCGTCTGACCTCCACAACCCGAAGGTGATGTCGAAGCATTGCAGTTAGACCAATTTTATTATTCGACTTTAAGGGCTCCAACAACCCATAATGACTGCCATTTGATGTTCGTATGGCAATCGGGACCAACCGCTTAACGAGCTTTCCGAGGCACGACCAGACTAGTTCAAATATTCATATTCATGCATACAGATATTTGCACTCCGCGGGGATGAATTCTGCGACTTCTTGCGCAGCGGCCGCGTTCGCTACCGGTACGCCACGGAGGCTGTCGCATTGTTCATAATAACTGTGTAGTGAGTAAATGTAATTTTCGATTTTTTTTCTCCTATATTTCTAAAACGAAGCAGGACTTCCAAAGCTCGGTTTGAATACAACGAGTTCGTGCAGAAAATCATCACAGATATTGATTATTTATTGTGTTATCCCATGTTTCTTTGTCTTATCCAATGATTTCATATCTAAGGTAACTACTAGTTACTTTAGTTACCAGACATTATATCTAAGGTACCAGCACCTTAGATATGATGCCTGGAGGTTTTTCTTCAGTACTGACTGAAGAAAAGCCAGCAGGCATAGAGTGTGACAACTCACATATTTATGAATGGTAAAAAAGAAAAAAATATATGAAGTCATACATTATAACCTATCAGTAAACTGATTTTGGAAAAAGAACTTATACAATATATACAGAAGTACCCACTTAAATTTCTTTCAACATATCATATTATGGGGGAATGTCAGCTGAATAGAATGGAACGTGATTGAAGTGTGAACGAGTGCGCGAATAAGTAAGAGAGACGACGACGATGATAATTGACACACGCGGTAATTGAGTCAAAAAATTCTAATTAAATAAAGAATTTACTATTGTTTAATTTTATTCTTACAAAATCTGTCCCCGACTCTAAGGAAGTTACCAATTGTTACGGGCTAGGGGTACTTAAACGCCGGTTGAGGATTACGAAGTTTATTGACGACGAAGGTAAAGTCGAGCGTAGGCAATGACGAGTAGAACGTAACTGATGTCACACTGAAGTCTTCCCTTATTTCCACGAAGTCCGCGTAGTAAACGCACAACAACAATACAGATGTTACTTCACGTAGGTAGTGCTCAAAGTTCTCTTTGCAGTTGTCGCAGTAGGTATTCTCAAAGATCGCTTTTTAACTGTCACTTGTTCTCGCATCGCTAGTTGAATGCAGACTGACTCTGCGCTGGCGTCATAGCACTATATATAGGTCAGCTGATCGAACATTCCAGATTCGTCTAGACGTTATAATAATAGCGTATAACTTCGAGTACATTCAGTAGGTACCTAGTGCAATTAACCGGAGACGAGTTTCTGGAAATTTCGATGTCGACACTTTGCTGACAAAATTGTTGAGACCTGTACCATTCGATAGGCCATCCTAGGTCTAGCAATGCGTTTTTATATTGTTGCTCTGTAATACCTAGGACTCGAGTTATAGTGCTTAAAAGTTACGCACTGCATGTCACGTGATATTGAACCTTATGCCATCGACATAAGGTGCATTCGTAACAATATGTAATTGTATTGACTACTGTTTTAATCTTAATTACGTCAGTTTATTTTAGTAAGTCCCTAGATAAAAAAAAAATCATGAAAATCAGGGAAAAATACCCTTTTCTGTGTACTCTAATAACTGGAACTTATTATTTTCATTTTTATCATCGCAAACTGTAATAAATCCGATGAAATCCTTGAGATTTCTCTGTGACATATAATTATGATACACAAAAATCGTAGTTTTGATTTTGAATAGTTTATTCTAAGTTTTAAGTTGAATGTTAAAAAAAAATTGCAAGCCTAAATGGTAAAACAATGCTAAACCAGTCATTATACTTATATAGTTACATTTTTTTGTCATCGTTACTTACCCATGCTTGCAAAATAAAATTATCTTTATCTAATAATTCCGTTTTTTCGTCAACTATTTTTATTATAATCTGTGCCAAACCCATAGTTTTCCTCTACTTCGTTTAGTTATTAATCATTTCTTAACTGGTTTTTATTCAAATATAAATGCGAAAGTAACTCTGTCTGTCTGTTACGCTTTCCCGCTTAAACCTCTCCACCGATTTCGATGAAATTTGACACAGACAATCTTTAGACCCTGAGAAAGAACATAGGCTACCTTTTATTGAAAAAAAATGATATTCCCTAGGGAAATCTAAAAAGCGCTATATAATCGAATTCCACGCAGGAAAGCTAATGTAGAAATAAAAGGTAAGCGTCGATTTAGAGTGTGTGGATCGCCCTGAGGATACGTTGGAGTATACTGTGGAGGTCTGCCCGGCTTGGGTAGAGCACGTAGCGGCGATCGGCGGCGATCTCTCGCGTCCGACCCTCGTCCAGCAGGCCGTCATCTCCTTCTGCGAAGCAGTAATGCTAGCAAAGGAGGAGGCGGAGCGCGTGAGGGTGCGGGAATGACGTCACTATGACGCGTTGTTTATTTTTGTGGCGTTTGTAGGTACCGCTACATCACTTCCCTCCGGAGATCGGAGTGGGCTGAGTCTTGTATCTTGGGATGCTTGCCAGGCCAGCTGAGGTTCCAGTGAGTCGGAAGCGATTGCCGCGTAGTTCACGGTGAGTCGGAACTGTCTTCGGAGATTCCCCAGTGAGTCGGGGTGCTGGCTCTGCGTTATACTCCAGTGCGTCAGGATGTCGTACAGCGCCGGGTTGAGGCTGGCTGCTGGGTCGACCAGGAGAGAGGCCTCTGCTTGTTGACCGGCCGAAATTGCAGTATGCTATGCGGAGGCTGCTGATGACGCTGAAGGTGATAACCAGTTATGTGCGGTCGCTGCATGCTTGTGGTCAGGATACCCGTTGTAGCCGTGGGTGCTGACTGGCTGTGTGACTCGTCGCCAAAGCTTGCGAGAGTGACGATGATGAAGCCACGCTGGAGTTTTTGCATGAAGGCTGCGCTGACGTCCATGTTCGGGGTCACCAATGTGAAGGCATGAGGAACAGGGAGTAAAGTTCACTCATCCTCCATAGAAATGGGAGGATCCTCCGACCAGACGGGCATTATGTCTGGAGGGCACTTGCCCAATGCTTGAAATTGACAAGTTGTATGTGTGCTAATTGCACGGTAAACTCTGATTGCGAGATGTAGAATTCGTGTGACGTCACTATGACGCGTTGTTCATTTTTGTGGCGTTTGTAAGTACCGCTACATACATTACGCAATTAGGGTTCTGATTTGAATCAATAACTTTTGAATTTGAATCTTTATCTCCAAAACAGCACTCAAAAATATTTTCGCTGACATTTCACTCGGGTCACATACTTACACATATTTAAACCAAAGTAAAATACTACTGAGCATTTCACAAAAGGTCCCTTGCCATTAA
This sequence comes from Sesamia inferens, assembly GCA_037179545.1. NCBI lineage: Eukaryota > Metazoa > Arthropoda > Insecta > Lepidoptera > Noctuidae > Sesamia > Sesamia inferens. The sequence continues at coordinate 5,444,313 of CM073929.1, read as the reverse complement.
TCAAGCTTTCCGGGAACCGTTGACTCCTGAAAATTTAAGGCACACTTCACTCATTACATGAGTGCGAAGGAAGAAAGGAATTTTTGAAATTTCACCTCTCAAAATAGTTCAAAAAGGTTCCAGAGTTGAGACCAAATTAAGACTGTGTGTTTGAAATTTTAATAAGATTTTATTAATTTCTGCATGGCAGTATGGACATTTTTGGCAGGTAAATTTAGAATACTGTTTCGGGTAAATTATTTACCGAAATTTGTGGAATTTGTGCGTCTGAGCGATGAACATGATGAAACAAAATAATATTAAAATACTTGAAATCAATGTGAAAACAATTTATTTGAAAACACATACCTATAAAATGTGCCGTCATAACACTTAAATTTATGTTGATGTTTTTGTTTGCCGAATAATTAAACAATGTATTATAAAATAGCAATTACCTTTTATAGAAGAAGTGTTGATTTATAATGTCATTTATTATGTATGTCATGTCAAAAAAAGCTCTTTATAATTCTTTCATAGTTATTTTGACAGCTCCTGTCCTTACATCGTTGCGATAAGGACGTACCATTAGCAACCTTATAGCTATTTTGATAATGATCACTGTGATATTGACGACATATCAAAAGCAAATACTTTAGTGTAATGACATTAAAAATGACTTTGATTTTGACAAAGATGCAAAATCAAAAGTGATTATTACGTGATATAAAAGTAACTTGTGATGGTGGCGGTGAATAAAACCAACGATGATGACAGATGATGGGGTTTATTCATTTCACTTCAAATACTTGCCAGCTTTTAACAAACAAAGTTACACTGAGGCGAAACCTATTTATGGGTTAGGGATGGACTGCGGGGCTATCCTATCCCTTTACCGAATAGCTAGGCAATTCCTGAGGGCGACGGGGCCTCCGCTCAGTTCAAGCTTGACTTATGACAACAGTGGTGACTGCGGGGCTATCGACCACTACGCCTCCTAAGTAGCGAGTGCGCTCTGTCCTCCATGAGTGACTGATTATATAGTCGGTTTGACGACAGTAGTGTGTCTTCATTGTCTAATGCTTGTATGTGGTTGTGACTATCATCTTCACACGTTGCATGATAGTTGTCTGTTGTGTTATACTCAGATGGCATAGGGTTGTGCACACAATCAGGTCGTCAATCGTAAGTAGTCTTGTTATAAACTCAAAAACTAGGGCAGCTATATTTTTTTTTTATTTTTAGCTATTATGTACTTTTCATTCATAATGTATTATCAACTTTGAATTTCGGTGTATTCTAAAAATACGAGTATGTAATCGCCACAAGGTGCACTGGCGGTAAAACCTTTGCTTCGCTGTGACTCGTAAAAAAACCTAGATGTCAATTGTATTGTCGTTCCCAGCTGTCAAACTCGTTGAGATATAAACTTGTGGTTGGTGGTATTGCCAATTAAATTGGTAAATTTTGTTGTATAAAGTATTATAATCTCCTTCCCTCACTATTCCATGAAAAGGTTGTCTGTAAAAGATCGCTCTTGGCAATAAGACTGCCCATTGTGTCACTCTTTGTAAATTCTTCATATTTATGTTCTGTGATTTATATGGTGTACTTAATAAATAGTATTCTATTCACGTTCTGCTTTTATTAAATCACAATGAAATTTTCAGAAGAATTTCTAGTAGCCGATAGCCGGCACTAACAAAAACGTAAGTTACATTTGACACTTTATGTTTTCTCCTAAAATCCTACATTTAGGATTTCATTGCACGCCTAAAACATTTAAATACTTACGACATGTGACGTCGTCACATGTTTTGTGGTTTTGATTTTGGCCTCAGAAGTGAAGAAATGAAAAAGTTCTCGGGGGTTAAGAGCCGAGATAGAGTGCACAGTGTTATTCGCGTTAGAAGGAAACACAAATAGTTCAGATATTAACAGATATAATCATGGAGATAGACAACATTACAAGAGAGCCGCAGAATAATGTTAAACATAGTAGATTTTCTTGTCAACTACTTGACACGTTTTGCTTCATATTTCAAATATATAAAAATATACTTTTTATAGCCAGACTTTGTATATGAAACCTCAACAAAAGTATGAAGAAATAAATATTTTTCCTCAGAACAAAATGATATTTTTCTTTAAAAGTCGTGTCAGTTTTGAAATGTTGTTAATTTTAACATGTGAATAATTTAATGATCTAAGTCCTCATATTTGCAAACACATCTAGATATCAAACTTCTAAAAGTGTAAACGCAAACACAATGCAAATAACTCGGAGCTCTTTCAGTTCTAATGCATACTCAAGAAGAGAACACTATAAATGTTTAACTTGAATTAAGATAGTGATTAGATTCACAAACAAATTTTAGTTTGGCAAACGTTATTACAGCTCAAATGTTGCGAAATATTTTTGTAATTCAGATACAGCAATATTCGAGCAGCTTTCAAAGTTGTGGAGAGTTATTATTTGCAACTGTGAAAGTCTATTTTTTTTAAATAGTGCTTAACTTTTGCTTATTTATAAAAGTTCGTAGATATGTATATTGATGAACTATTAATTGATACATATTATTTGAAATATTTTTTATATATATACCCCGGGCTCCAACGCGAAAGCCGCGGTTGCAACCGAGACTAAACGCGGAGATGATAATGATGATGACAATAGCCTAGGACAGGTATTTTATTTGTTATGTACGTAATATGGTACGTGGTATTAACGTACAGTGCGTTGATTAATGCTGGTTTCTTTTTCTGTTTCACTACAGCTATTTTATTTTGCAATAAGACCATTTGACATGAAATATGAATTGATATACAATTTTAAATTTTTTAAGCTATTGCATAGCTTCTATCGCGGGCCTTGAGCGCGGGGACCGAATCCAGAAATTCCGTAACGAAAAAACCTCACGCTCCCCACTCCGACGGGCACGGAGGTGTGGCTTGAAGACCGTACATCGTCTAACGTCGTTTCAGTTCGGCAGTCTTCGGCACGGTATGTTTGGTGCGTGCGACTACATCTTCTGAAAACAATTTATATATTTTCAAAAAGAGCATGCATATTGCAGGGCTCGAACTCAGTTCTACACACTTGCCATGTTACTGATAGTCGCGATGTGCTAAACTTGCTATTAATTTTCCCTCTGAAATAGGTCTTCTATAGAGATATGTCATAGACGTCATCGACGTTGTCATGGCTACCTTAAAAACTTTTCATATAATTAATTATTAAGTACTTTTATTCAAATTAATTTAATAGTGTTTTTATAAAATAGCTTTTTTTTAACGGAAAAGCTAAGATGAATGTCACGCTAATTTTTCATTGGACTTTTAAATTATTTATAGTGTTGTTTACTAAATAAAAGCGCGTGATTTTATAGAGCCGCCATTATTGTGAAATATTTTTTTAAAGAATTTCTATAATTTGTTACACGTGTTATTGGCAAAATTGTGGTATCTATCCACAGGGACCAGATCAAGAGTTGAAGTTTTTATTAAATAAAATATTACAGAAAGATGTCGGTGAACAATGTTAATACGAGTACATTTAAGTGTACGAGTTGTAATATTGTTATCTCAGAAACGAAACAACGAAAGTTTAATAAAAATATGCTCGTCGGCTTTTTCTGAGGAAGACATTGATGAGGCAAAAAAGTTATTGTTTGTTGCTACGAAGACAAGACAAAAACATGTATCGAGGCATGTATGTAATTGCATAAATTGATACAAAATGCTATGCGATAGCTTTACCGCGGCAGTCCCCGAGTGCCACGCGTCTTTTTTTTTTTGATGATTCACACATTTTCACAAAAGAAATTACACCAAAAATAGTTCACTGCACGTGACTACAAACACAGAAATATATCAAGTCTATAATCTGGCCTAGTAACAAGAAGCAACGCAATGATAAATCAACTGTCCCTAAAGGACAATAGTTCTCCAAGAGCAATACAGCCCCACTTACTGCTGTAAGTCTCAAAAATATATACTCCGATATATCTTGCCCAGTTCCCAGTAGGATCAAACGGAAAGCTACAAGAAAATGGGAGTAACAGCCCACATTCCTGTTGTAAAATAAATTTGCGGAATACAGTTTCCAATAACGGTGCCAGTATGTATTGCATGGATCCAATTATATTAATCCAGTAGTAAACTGCAAAGAAAAAAAATCAAACAACGTAACATGCAATGAAGTTTCTGCTGTGAGTTACGATGAAGTTAGAAATTCTTATAGACTAGTCTCGGAGATTGTTTGTGATGTAGTTATTCTTGATGAGGATTTAGTGCGGACTGATATTATGAAATAGCCTTTTGTGTACGCTGGATATTATAATAAAGTCAGAGCAAGAATCGATGAAATAAACAAGGTTGTTAACAATATGTGTTGTTTTGTTAATATTTTCAACGATAATGTAAATATCAGTTTTACTAATGTCGTAACGATCAGTGAAAAATAGTCACTTTAAACTATGTATTTAAAAAACTCATACAAACATAGACAACGAAGGAAGTTTTTACAGAAAACAAGAAAGCGGTACGTGTTGGACTCACGCACAAAGGGTTCCGTATCATTGACTTATGAAATTAAAGGATTTAAGTTATTTGTATGAAAGATTACTCGTAGTAAGCGGTTTACGATTTAACAGGTATTAAAAAAAAAACTTACTAGATCTCGTCCAAAATAATTTTCGTTGGTAGTTTTTATAGTAATGTACATCATATGTTTTTTTTTTAGATTTTTCATTTTCTTATTTTAGAAGTTAGATGACCAACTTTTTTCACTTTGGAAGCGTCTATCACGCAAATTAATCGGTTTAGAAAAAAATAATTTAAAAACCTCAATATCATTTTTGAAGACCTCTCCATAGATACCCCACGCGTATGTGTTTGATGAAAAAAAAAATTGAGTTTCAGTTCTAAGTATGGGGAGCCTCCAATTTTTTATTTTTTTATTTTTGCATCAAAATCTTAATGCGGTTCATCTACCAACCGAGTTTCAACAGTATAGCCCTTATAGTTTCGGAAAAAAATGGCTGTGATAGACGGACAGACAGACATGACGAATCTATAAGGGTTCCGTTTTTTGCAATTTGGCTACGGAACCCTAAAAAGAATGTACACAATTTCCATATTGTTTACAGCGATTAATACGGTGTTTTTTATAACAAACGTTATTATTAATACACCTCTCAGCTCTTGAATCATCTAAGGGAATGTGATAATTTTTAAATTTCCTAAAGGGTTCGTTTTTATGAATCATAAAAGTGTGTTAAAAATTCACGTGTTTGGCAGAATTTAAACAATTTTGATAACAAAGAAGTTTCACAAATTCTTGCGGCATTTTTCATATGCTATTTATTATCTGACCTCCATTTGACATTTGAATTATAACAATTCTTAACTTACTTAATTCATAACGATTCCAAATAAGGACAAATATAACTATTGTACTAGTTAACATTAAAGGAACTACTTTTATGCGGCCAATAACTTCCACAAAAGCATGAAGTTAAATGATCATAATCTCGTACATTGTCGCTCTGGTCCCTGCCAATATAATGGGACATTCGGGAAGGATGAATATATCAATGACGTCAGAGATGCAGAAGCTGGGAATATCTGTTTAAGTGATATTATTTTGGAAGATGATTCTCATATTTTTGACGTCAGCACAGGTCTGTAATACCCGCGCTGCTGGGGATATATGCCTCCACTTTTCGAGAGGAATTCGGCTACATACCACACGGGCCCAGTGCGCGTTAAGTGTCACATGTCTTCGAATTATTGGATCTAGAACACGTCGGTTTCTTCATGGCCTAAACAGCGTGTATATTGTAAGGACTTGAGTTTCATTATTCATAACTGCGCCGCGCGGTTTCATCCGCGTAGATTTCGAATTGTTTTCTTTTATATGCTCCGCTCCTATTGGTCGCAGCTTGATGTTATATAGCCTTCCTGGATTAAGGGGCTATTCACCGCAAAAAGAATTTTTTAAATCGGACTAGTAGTTCCTGCGATTAGCGCGTTTAAACGTATAGATTACGAAAATGTTCCCTGAATTAATTTCATGTAGGCAAAATTAATTATTACTAACAGGCGACATGGCCTAGTGATTGAAACACCAGCCTATCAAGTATCAATCGGGTCTGATTCCAGCTCAGGCAAGCACCAATGTAACTTTTCTAAATTATATGTACTAATTATATGTACTTTCTAAGTGTATCCCGGACACCAATGACTGATTACAAGATTAAGGAACATATCTTGAGGAAACCCAGACTTCAAGTCTGAAATCGCCAACCCGAATTGAGCAAGCGTGGTGTTTACGCTCAATCCTTTTCTGTATGAGAGGAGACGTACCTGTGCCCTGCAGCGAGACGATAATAGGTTGATGATGATGAAATTATTTTGGCGGGTAAATTATTTAAAGTTTTCATTATTCACTATTAATTCGATATTTCGGATGTCTATTATTTTCAAAAAAAAAAAAATAACATAATTACAGAACTTATTTGCTCCGTGAAATCAAGGCATTTCCTTTTTATATGAAAAAAAAAAGAAAGTCGATAAAAATCAGCCCTGAATTAGCAACACAGAGCTTTGAGTCACTTTGATAGAATTTTCTATATTACTGAAGACACTTAAATGCTACTCAAATTATCCTACCCAAATTAATTAGTTACAAGTAGGACCACCTGCCTAAAGAAGTTTTAATTACAAATCTCAATTAGCTATACACCTAAAACGTCGCTAAGAGCTCCCTTGTCCAAAATTACTACAAACTTTAAGTTTACAAAAGTCGTATATTAAAATGCGAGTTCCCACCTGCATAACAAAACTTTAGGCTCTTCAGTAGCGCATTCTTCTTGTTAATCTGTACTTCAGTGAGATCCTCTGTCCTCCACTTGTTGCCCATTTTTTGCTCTTATTTCCTTCTTCACTACCACTACCGTAGTTTTATGTATGGCAAGGAAATTCAAAGTTCAGTTAAAGCATACAACATGTTTCCGTATGCATGGTCTTGATATAAAACGTTCGCATAACCGTCTTTTATTTTTTGAATTCCGACAAAATATGGGGCAAAAATGTAAGGTAAATTGAGAAACTTCGGAGTTACGTATAATCATGACGCGATAACAAGGGAAGAGTAGACGTGATGTTTGAATATTAATGGACGAGTGAGAAAAGGTGATCTTATTAGAGTCTTCTAAGACTGTATTTGACTTTACAAAATAGGTACATTGGCTTTGGAAAATAAAGAAGTAAAAATTAACGATTAATTTTAATAAAAGTTGTTTAATATTGCTATCTACTATATGTTTCTTGTTAATGTCAGCAAGTACTTAGATATGACACTTAATAATGCTCAAAAGATAAACATATGAGACACATAATTATATGTATTCCAAAGAACAACGTCTTGCTTTATAATAAAAATCGCGTGAAGTGCAGTCCGCGGTATCATGCGCATTTCCTCCCGCCTTATCCGAAACTGAAAGCTCCGGAAACAGCCGTGTCCGGTGAGGACCTGCGTCACGCGGAAGATGAGGACGCCGTGGTATTTCTCTAGCCATTCCAGAAAGAGAGGACTTACCGCCGCTACTGTGGTGTGCCCAATTTCCTTCATCATAGTATTATATGCAAAGGTTGTCTGTAAAAGACAGCTCTTAGTGATAAGATCGCCCATAGTGGCAGCTATTGAAAATCTTCATATTATTTTCTGTAATTTATCTGATGTACTGTCCTGTATAATAAATGGTATTCTATTCTATTGTTTAGCGTCAGTGTTGATTGGTTGAAGTGTTTCTATCCATATCCTTGTACTTTATTCACTACTAACGACCCGTCCCGGCTTCGCATGGGTGCATATATTATACATATAAACCTTCCTCTTGAATCACTCTGTCTATTAAAAAAAACGCATCAATCCGTTGCGTAGTTTTAAAGATTTAAGCATACATAGGGATATAGGGACAGAGAAAGCCACTTTCTTTTATACTACACAGCGGTGACCCGCAGCTCCGCCCGCGTGGACGTAGGTTACCGCTGCAAAACGCCTACTCAGGAAAGACACAGTCAGCAAAATGATTCCCAAGTCAATTCATAGACACCGATATTAACATCGACGACGCAGTCATTATCCGCAGGCTGCATATATTGTCCTTATGAGGATGTAAAAGTCGTTAATGATGAAAATATTTAAATATAATTATTAATACTAAGTTTTCACTTCTGCCAGCCCCGAAGTGCAACCCGTTGCTTTAGGATAGATTCCTAAAGCGATTATTGTAGAGCTTCATTTCTACTAATTTAACTGTTTGGCCATGGGTTTGTTTATCGTTAGTGCGAAAGAATTTTTACTGAAAATTCGAAGGGTATAGGCAAATCAGTAGGAATCATGGGTATTCTTGGTATATGAGCTAATTCACCAGCTGCTGCAGGAACGGTGATAATTTTCGCTATTGTAAAATTATCTTTTAGCTCCTTTATAAGAAGTCTTTATAAGAAGTATAAATCGTGGTGGCCTAGTGGTTAAAACACCAGCCTCTCAAGTATGAGTGCGCAATTCCAGGTCAGGCAAGTACCAATGTAACTTTTCTAAAGTTATATTTATTTTCTAAGTATATCTTGGACACCAGTGACTGAAGGTGAAGGAAAACATCTTGAGGAAACCTGGACTTTAAGTCTGAAATCGCCAACCTGCATTGAGCAAGCGTGGTGATTACGCTCAATCCTTCTCCGAATGAGAGGAGACTTGTGTCCAGCAGTGGGACGATAAAAAGGTTAGTGATAAGAAGTCTCGTGCCATTACACATGTTGGGTAGGCTTATATTTCCGCACAGGGACTTTAATCATAGATCTAAACTCCCCTCCCACACGCACCTTGGTAACGGTCACTTCGCAACGGGCCGTGCAGCAGAAATCGTAATACATATTTTAATTTTGCCATAACTTCCAAATCAATCGACTAGTTTTAATCATTTTCACACCAAATTTCATTTACATAAACTGTACTTAGTGAGGAAATAATTCATTTTCATAAGGATTAATAGCATGAGTAAAATAAATGTAGGTATTTAAATGTAGTCCGAAACATATTCAAGATTTTTAAATAAAAAAATAGTAGTTGTGCCTCACTCGACATAGCTAGGTATAGGGGTCTCGTGGACTTTTTTGTAGATATTTATAAGATCTACAATTAATTAGGACATTTTATGGTTCTATCTATTATAGTTTAGGCAGCGTACGTAAAATAAGTAACTTTTAGAAACTATTTTTTTCCAAAATAAAATATAACCTATGTTACTCGTGGATAATAAAGGTTTGAAATGGTGAAAGAATTTTTGAAAATGGTCCAGTGTTTTTTGAGCCTATTCATTACAACTAAACAAACATACAAACAAAGTTTTCCTCTTTATAATATTAGTATAGATATAGATAGTTTAGATAACCAAATAAAATTATAATGACCGTTCCATAAATATTCCTAAACAAAGCTATCCAATGAAAACTGCTCCGGAAAATGAAACCATCAACAAATATTTTGATCAAATGAAACAAAACCATTTTGTATAGATAAAGGTGGTGTGTTGTTGCAAATACTCACCGTGAATATTATAATAACCTATTACGTAAAATACACACATAATACCATACTGATCAAAGGCTTTGCTTCAAAATAAACGTGATGGAAAATAATACAAACACTCTTTGTGAATTTATAACGAGATCAACAATGACCATAATAAAGGCTCTTCGATCGATAAATATTTTAATAACAATTCACAAGTTACGTTATGTTTTTGTTCTGATAGACAATATTGGCAGAACGCCAGTGTTTCACAAAATCCATCATCATTAATTATACCAAAAACAAAATATCAGTATCCTTTCTTTGAACATTTTACCACGAATTATTCTAAAACCACAATACGGGACTCTTAGAATAATATCTTTTAAGAAAGAAAACAATGGAACTTGGCATCATAAACACGAGTGGTGAAAACATTTGCAATCGAGACATGTAACAATTTGAATAACATGACCAGGCAATGTAGGTACTTCATTAGAGGAGGAAATAAATAACTTTTGCTTCATATTCAGACCGTGTAGTGGCAATCAGAGGGGTTAAGTTACGCTGGATGTCATGGCAATATTGCAGCAAGGAAATGAAAACAAAAGAACGAGGACACGGAGTAAACAGTAAGTTCTAGCGATGCTTATCCGACGAATAATGTAAGATGAAAATGAGAAATTTAGTTAGTTCTCTCTTTTCTTGTCATTACAAGGGATTTACCTACCATACCTACTATTGGAATCAATTGTAACAGCATATACCTACTTAGGACCCATTAACTTAATCAAATTTTATTCCGTGGTGCTTGGCAATCTGGGCTTCTCCCAGTTGCAATAATGTCCCTTTGTGCCGATTGGCCTAGTTCTGTTCTGTCTTCTGTTTGTTATGGAGGGAAGTGGAAAAAATGACTTTTTTCTTACTCCTCCGCTATTCTTTTCTGATTAATTTCGTTGCGGGACCCAAGACAGTTGAATCGTTTCTCCGGGACTCGTCGAGCTTCATTGCTCGGCGTTTTTCTGGCGTTCTCCACTGTTGATTCTGGCCTTCAGGTGTTGCAGTGGGTGGTAAAAAGTGTGGCGGGTTTTGTCCCAATAAAAAAAATACAAGGGATTCAAAACATGGCACTTTATATTATTTTCTATTACGAGGCAAGAGTGTTGAATATGGTAATTTTTTACAGCTAGGGGTTCTCCTCAGGTGTTGGCCGAGGTTCTTGGCTTAGTTCATTGGCTGCCATGACTATCGGCACAATGTTCACTGAGTCCACGGCTTACATGTTGACAACCTCGCTAGCCAAATTAAGATACTGATTTCCGGGATTATTAATATATAAATGCTCATTCCAGTATGGACAGCCTTCGTGGCGTAGCGGTAGCGAATGCGGCCGCGGCGCAAGTAAGCGCGGGTTCGATCCCCGCGCGGAGCAAATATTTGTATGCATGAATATGAATATTTGCACTGGTCTGGTCGTGCCTCGGAAAGGACGTTATGCCTTTGGCCCCTGATGCCACATAAACATCTAGTAGTAGTCGTTACGGGTTGTTGGAGCCCTTAAAATTCCAACAATTGGTTTAACTACAATGTTTCGAGGTCGCCTTCGGGTTGTGGAGGTCAGACGGCAGTCGCTTCACGGAAAATATCAAAGTTTAGCCAAAATCAACACCGCTTTACCAAGCGGACCCGAGACACTAAAAGCTGAAAAAAAAACTTTTGAATGCGACCGGGATTAACGCTGAAATGATGATGATGCTCATTTCAGGATGGTTTGTGTAGTTATTAGTGAAGTGAACTTATTTTATGAGTTTACCGATGCAAGTGTGGCGGTATGACGAAGGTGTAAAACGTAGTTCATTTGTGGTCTGTGTTGGTTGACGTCACGCAAATTCCTGCATCAAGCAAGCAAAGTTTATCTAGCAAATATATAGCTTGGGTATGGGTAGCTGCCACCAAATATGACACTCGTCTAGTCATAGAATCCTCCCTTTTCAATTGAGATGGAGTGAACTTTATGCTCAATAGAGTATAAATTTCACTACATGTTCTCATACACCTGTTTTTAAGTTTTCTTGCTCCTCTTTCCGCTAGTGTCACCTCGTATAATAAGTTGGTAGCCAGCTTAGTAGCAGTAAATTGCACTATTTAGGCATCTGGATTACTGTTCAAGCAGAATACTCCAGTTATTCCTTCAATAAAAAAAAACAAATCTGAGAAAGACACAACATAGGTATCAAAAACATAACTGAACGTTTTGCTTATCAACTTTTTTTTTTTTTTTTATAAATTATAAACCAGCGCTTGACCGCAATCCCGCCTGATGGTAAGCAGTGATGCGATCGCTGATGGTAAAGCGCGCTAGTTTATTAAGAGCCTATTCACTCTAGCCTTGAAGACACTCAAATTATAATGTGACGGAAACACCGACGCCGGCAAATTGTTCCAGTCCCTCGATGTACGCGGTATAAAGGAGGAAGCAAAACGCTTCGTCCGGATCGCAGTGGTGTCAACAACGTAAGGGTGGAAACTCGCCGTACGACGGGTCGTCCGATGATGGAACGGAGATGGGGGAATTAAGTCCAATATTTTGCAACTTCATGCAGCTTCATGGATCCCAGATGAATACCTCAAAAGGTATATAATAAGAATATTGCATTTTGAAATTTGTAGATTTATTACTACATTATTACTACAGAATGTGTAGGTAAATAACGAAAACTAAAATATGACTATTGATATCAGTGACATTTATAATACTCTCTGATTATACATATATTTTTTTTAAGAACGACACACGTGCGAAGTACCCAAAAACAAAAAAATATCTACACACAAACGTTTCTTTACGTGCTGTTAAGAGGTCATTTTCACTTTCTCTTTATAAGGAATTCTTGTGCAGTAAATTATGCTTTTAGACCCTAAGATTAAGGCTGTATGTTACCTAGCAGTGATTGAATTTAAGAACATAATTAAGTGGGAAATATTACGTCTTGTATTTTAGGAGTCGGAGAGCGAATAAATAGTAAGAAATATGTCAATTTACCGGGCCAGCTAAGCAAACGGTGTATTATAAATTGTGAGTGATAGTTTGTGTTCCCGTGTGGTTGTGGGCTCAGAATAGTACCGACCCATATTTTCCCGTGGCTGTCGGAAGAGGGGACTAAAGGAACTCTCACCAGGGAAGTGGGCAGTACCGCCTCTCCTGTGGAATATCAAATTACTCCGAACCCCAACCCGCCTGACAGGCGAGAAGAAGATAGTTTGTGTAAGTGTATGGGAGGGTGAGAGTATTACTGAAGGTTGTTTTAGCTTGTGATAATGGTGTGCATTTTATTGTTTTTAAGCTATTGCATAGCTTCTATCGCGGGCCTTGAGCGCGGGGACCGAATCCAGAAATTCCGTAACGAAAAAACCTCACGCTCCCCACTCCGACGGGCACGGAAGTGTGGCCTTGAAGGCCGTACATCGTCTAACGTCGTTTCAGTTCGGCAGTCTTCGACACGGTATGTTTGTGTGCGTGCGACTACATCTTTTGAAAACAATTTATAGATTTTCAAAAAGAGCATGCATATTGCAGGGCGCGAACTCAGTTCTACACATTTGCCATGTTACTGATAGTCGCGATGTGCTAAACTTGCGATTAATTTTCTCTCTGAAATAGGTCTTCTATAGAGATATGTCATAGACGTCATCGACGTTGTCATGGCTACCTTAAAAACTTTTCATTTAATTAATTTGTTAAGTACTTTTATTCAAATTAATTTAGTAGTGTTTTTATAAAATAGCTTTTTTTTTAACGGAAAAGCTAAGATGAATGTCACGCTAATTTTTCATTGGACTTTTAAATTATTTATAGTGTTGTTTACTAAATAAAAGCGCGTGATTTTATAGAGTAAAAAGTGCTCACGCGGCCGTTTTTTCAACTGTGATTGGCGATATCCGCCATTATTGTGAAATATTTTTTTAAAGAATTTCTATAATTTGTTACACGTGTTATTGGTAAAATTGTGGTATCTATCCACAGGGACCAGATCAAGAGATGAAGTTGAAGTTTTTATTAAATAAAATATTACAGAAAGATGTCGGTGAACAATGTTAATACGAGTACATTTAAGTGTACGAGTTGTAATATTGTTATCTCCGAAACGAAACAACGAAAGTTTAATAAAAATATGCTCGTCGGCTTTTTCTGAGGAAGACATTGATGAGGCAAAAAAGTTATTGTTTGTTTCTACGAAGACAAGACAAAAACATGTATCGAGGCGTTAGAACAAAAAGCAGAAAGACCTAAAATATACGATTACGGTGTTTAAAATCACGGATCCCGAACAATCCCAGTTTTTGTGGCATATGACCTTCACAAATTGCCACCAGTTTGCTTTGACTACGTAGAACGTACGTAAAGAAGTTGATGAAGGATTTATTAATTCTACGGTCAGATGTTAACGCAATCAGAAGTGATTATGTTACTAAAGATCAGCTCGAAAATATTAAATTGATAACAAATAATTCGACACCGACGCCGTTCATCATCAACAACCTTTTTATCGTCCCACTGCTGGGCACAGATCTCCTCTCATACCTAGAATGATTGAGCGTAATCACCACGCTTGCTCAATGCGGGTTGGCGATTTCAGACTTATAAAGCCCAGGTTTCCTCAAAATAAAAAATCAGAGCGGTTGACAACTTTTCTATCAAAAACATTGAATTTGAAAATGAATAATGATCCACAAGAGTCCACAACAAAATATGGGACCACCATTGACGCGGTATTTTCTAGGTATTTAGAGGATATTAAGTCGCAAACTTATGTTTCTTATTTCAGTTATCATAAACCTATAGTTTCAATGATAAATATTCCTGAATAACCAACAGCTACTGTAAGGTAATAAAACCCACATGTATTGTAAAATAATAAAAATATTTTAAATAATATTAACTTTTTATTTATTTAATAAAAGAAAAATTTGTTTTCTTATCGGTCACCACGCTCAAAAAGTGTAACTTGAATTAATATCAAAGAAAAAGAAATACTGCATAAATAAAATAAATTAATAATTATAATTGCATAAATTGATACAAAATGCTATGCAATAGCTTTACAGCGGCAGTCCCCGAGTGCCACACGTCTTTTTTTTTTTTAATAATTATAAACTAGCGCTTGACTGCAATCCCGCCTGATGGTAAGCAGTGATGCGATCGTTGATGGTAAAGCGCGCTAGTTTATTAAGAGTGAATAGGTCACTCAGAAAAATTGAGCGAATAGGCAGCAAGACGATAGATGAGGGAGGTGATGCAATGTTAAACCCAACAACACGACCGACGATGCTGCGCCAAAGGGAGATTGATCTGAAGACCCTCCACGATCAAACTCCCAACACAACAACATTAGGCGCATTGTACCCGGCACACATCGCAACACAACTGCTCAGACCCGTCCTCCGTACGGCTTCACCAGACATCATGCCGGAACACGACAAATCGCTTGGCGGCAAGGCTTTGTCTGGTGGGTTGTAACTTCTGCCGGCGGCCGATGTTATGGCCTACCACCGAGAGAGAGGTATACCTTTTTGTTTAATTTAAAAGTAAAAAGGCTCGTATTTTGTATCGGTCAGTTAACAAATTGTGAATACAATGTGGAGTCAACAATACGACAGTAAATAAGAACACTGGCAATACCGGCAATAATGTATATTTTTTTTTTTAAGAAAAATTATTTTAATACCGTAGTGATCTTATTCAAACGAGCTAAATAGTAATGATGGACAAACTATAAATTTGGTCACCCTTGAACTAGCAATCATTCTAACTAAAAATGTGACATATAATTTGGTTTAATTTTTATATAGACTGGAGAGTATCATAAGATAAACGCAGTTCAATTTGATTGCCCATCAAAGCCAGGTCTCATTATCAGATAAGTCTCGTTCCTATTCAGATATCCACTTTTATGGAAAAAAATTATGACGAAATGAAGTGTCTCTGCTTAATTAATTAGATTCATTATGTTATACTGAACACTTCATTTTTACTTAAGCACCATTAATTACTGTTGTAATTTTTGTTCGTACACCAAAAATGAATTATGTTTTCCATCGAAGGAAGCCATAATAATGCGTACAACATCCATTGCGATATATCTATTCGACGTAGTACATTAATTGTATTCGTAAACTGCCCCAAGGCCAATCTTGAAATATATATATTATTATAAATCTTTTGTGGTAGGTCATAACTTCGGCTAGTAGATAAAAAGTAAGTAAACGTAATGTTTACAGTTATTTTACTCTGAAAATAACGCTTTGCAGGTTTTCACTGCATTATTTGGATACAAAAATAATTATAAAAGTAATAATTTTTACACACTCTTTACCTAAATCTTAATAGTTAAGTACTAGAAAGCATTCTTTAAACATAGCTCTGATATAATAATAAAAATTGAAAATCACGAAATATGACACTAAATCGCGACGTTGCCAGTCTTGAGTAGTAAACGCTCTTAAATGTACAATTATGTTTTTTTGAAGTGACCAATTGATTCCACATCTAAGTTGGATCAATCGAATACTATTATATTAACTCCATTAATATAACTGATCCTATAAATAATTACTATCTAAATATGTTTTTGAACTAAGACTTATCATTTTCTAACTTCTTCGTTTGCTGAAACAAAGGCATACGTGAATGTTATTATCATAATTATGCAAATAGTTGCTACGCACCTGGGATTAACCTTTACGGACGTCCGTAAAATTTATCTTTAGTAAAGCACTCTCCCCGTTTCTACCTGATAACACACGTTTGAGTGTGGTAGATACCTTTGTAGAGGCATTAAGACCAGTGAATAAAATTCACTCATCCTCTATAGAAAAGGGAGGTTCCTCCGACTAGATGAGTGTTATATCTGGCGGGATCTTGCCCAACGATTGATGCTTTGAAATTAAATGTATACTTGTTGCATGGTAAAGTATGCTAGCAAGATTTTCAGATGTGGCGTTTGTAGATATATGTTAACAGCGACAATAGTGCACTGTCTCATTTGAAAACTTAACCTTAAATCAGTCGGAATGGTCTGCTTCAAAGTTTAGGTCGATACTTTAAAGCTACTAGAATAAAAGTATTAGAAATTCAAATTTTATTTACCCCAAGGTCATAGCACTAATATTTCCATAACTGTCCGTAGACGATACAGCAGGTAATCACGTTAGTAAATCTTGTACAGATCGCCAATGTAAACAATAACCATGTCGATAAATTATATATAACTATACTACTACTTACTATATGTAGCTTTTATTTTGGACCCACTATTGGCTTCATATCATTATCATATTCAGCTTTTAAAGTTCCCAATCCTGGGACAGAAATCCTGGGAGTTGGTAGATCTCATATGTTTTCGAAGTTTTTCATGTCCTCACGATTTTATCCTTCACCTTTTTGAGAACAGTGGTGATGAATAATTTTAATTATTACGACGACACGATTGATGCAGTGACTGAGCGATAGATCGTTGCTATTTCATTTTTTTTTAATAATTCTAAACTTGCGCTTGACCGCAATCGCGCCTGATGGTAAGCAGTGATGCGATCGTTGATGGTAAAGCGCGCTAGTTTGTTAAGAGCCTGTTCACTCAGAAAAACAGAGTAAATAGGAAGGAAGACGGCAGTTGAGCGAGATGATGCAATGTTAAACCCAACAAAACGACCAACGATGCTGCGCCAAAGGGAGATTGATCTGAAGACCCTCCACGACCAAGCTCCTAACACAACAACATTTGGCGCATCGTACCCGGCACACACCGCAAAACAACTGCTCAGACCCGTCCTCCATACGGCTTCACCAAACATCATACCGGAACACGACAAATCGCTTGGCGGCAAGGCTTTGTCTGGTGGGTGGTAACTTCTGCCGGCGGCCGGTGTTATGGCCTACCGCCGAGAAATATGGTGTATAATATAATATATACTACCTATGCTCTGTGTGTCTCGGGTTCGATTCCCGCACGGAACAAATAATTGAATGGCCTGCATGTAGTTGTTCCGGGTCTAGCTGTTTGTGTACACAGGAGTAATTCCTAGTCCGGGGCATAGCTAAACAAAAAAAAAAAAAAAAAATACAGAGTTCTACGATCTGTAAATCGTAGCCGATACCACTAAACTACCATTGCTGCTTCTGCCGCTATTGACTTCAGTGCCCGATACTATGAACAATGTAATAAAAATCCAACCACAATAAAAACAAACAGAGAGAAAACTACATAAAGGACGCTTTACACTTATTCGGTACATGTCGATTTCTGGCAGGAAACTGCTATCGCAAAATGCGTTAAAAAACTTAATTTTAAAAATAGAACTGAGGCGACCCAAATTGTTGTCACGTCCGGGTGTCCGTTGTATACACACGTGTTCATTTTGTGGCGCGGTGTATACGTCATACCGTAATGCAACCTTGCTGTTTATAAAGGGCTGTTTGGTAATAGTAGTTTATGAAACTGTTACATAATGAGGGATATTATGCACGAGTGTGTAATACCTAATTATGTACTGTTTCATACACTACTTTATCTAATCTCATACATTTTAAGAAACAATAATAATCAATATGTGTCCAGCGAAACACAACAACGACTCGCAATGCAAAGAAACGTATTTGGCGCCCAAATTCTGCACCCTGCATCAACACGCACGCGCCAAAGCGCACGCAGCCACAGAAAAAAATGAAATAGTGCTATCTATGGTTTGTAATCTGTACGGTAATGAAAAAAAAAATTATTATAACATTATTTTGTTAGAGAAATAATGTTATAATTTAATTTTTTAATTTCCTTTCGGTATACTATGGGTAAAGTACGTCAATATAAACTCCTTTTTAGTATTCTATTTTTAATTTTTTGATGTGAGAGTAGATAAAATCTATTACGAGTTCTTACTTTAAGCCAAGCCTAAACCTTTGAGCCAAGTGCCAATTTTTGAAATAAGAACTTTAATATTTACAGATTATTGTTCGAAATTTATAAAGGGCTGGATGGTTTAAATCTATGTAGGTAGGTCTAAAGATGCAAAATTTCTGCCAAATTTCTTTATCAGATTTAGAGACATTATCGCAAAAGAATTAAGGCCCAAGGTTGTTTGGTAATATTTGTCAGTTTCGGGTAGCTTGACCTACTGTCGTCTGTAAATACAAGTATTTTAATACTATAATCCGTTGTTTGAATGTCAGTGAACACGCGTGGATACTTTTCGCTTAAACAATTTCAGTGGGAAGGTCATCTCCTTCCCAGTTCCCATTAAAATTGTTCTTAGCAAGGTTGAATGATTTATTTACATAATTTGAATTGTCCAATTGTGTGAAATGATTAGATTTATTGACAATAATTATTGGTTGAATTGAATATTTTTAGTGTTTATTTAATTGCATTAGGCTCGCCACATAACGTGGCATGCTGCCTTTTGCCTTTGGGCCCTTTTGTGTTGATAGCCATTTGAAAGGAATTTTCCACTTTTTTATTTACAATGAAAATAGTAAGTACATATTAATCAGCATTAAAATATGTTGGTGTGGCAAATACGTAAGATTTATTCACATTATTTTTATAATAAAAAAGACGAAGCAGAAGGCTTCGTCCGGATCGTAGCGGCGTCATCAATGTAAGGGCGAATACTTGCCGTACGGCGGGTCGTCCGCTGATGGAACGGTGATGGCCGAAAAATTCATGTAATTCCCGTACACACTCCAAATGCATTCTATAGTATGAGTTACCCTAAGCCTGTGTTCCAGTCTTTCCAACCGCCTACCAAATCTGGATTACCAAATAAACCGCAAACCCCGTGTTTCTACGTCATCATCATCATCATCCGAAAGACGTCCACTGCTGGACATAGGCCTCCCCCAAGGTTCTCCACGATGACCGGTTCTGCGCCTCCCGCATCCAGCGATATCCCGCGACCTTCACCAGGTCGTCGGTCCACCTTGTCGGGGGCCTACCCACGCTACGACTTCCGGTGCGTGGTCGCCACTCGAGAACCCGTCGGCCACTTTAGTGTTGCAATTCTTCAGGCTATGTCGGTTACTCTCATTCTTCTGCGGATCTCCTCATTCCTGATTCGATCGCGCAGTGAAACCCCAAGCATAGCCCTCTCCATTGCCCTTTGAGTGACTTTGAGCCTTCTTATAAGGCCCATTATTAGCGACCACGTCTCAAACGTCGTTTCTACGTACCCGAACAAAAATGAACTGAATAGGAGATTCAGGAGGTCCTACACTTTTGTATATAATAGATACATAATTAGCCTATAATATTCGTATTCCTGGCCCTCCTCTCAGTAAGAGGGAGTGGGCCCAGTTGGAGTTTAATAGATATTACATGCCTTCAAAGTTTTGCCTCTTGAACCCGCCGGTTTCTTCACGATTTTTGCCTTGATGAAATAATTGACAGAAATTACAGCGCCTGATGGGGTTCGAACCTACGACCTACAACTTGTAAGTCGTGGCCAATACCACTAAGCCTCCGCGGATGCTCTCCATCACTTTTCACTTTTGTACAATATCACGAATTGTGCAATGTTTTTTGGTCATGCAGCCTATAATGTACCCACTCACTGATAAGTTGTCTTTTTCTTCTATGTACTACAGTCTATAGAGGTCCACAGCTGGACAAAGGCTAGCCTGGAGTCGCTAAAATTAAGTGGCAGTGGGCGGGGCACATTGCTCGTAGAACCGATGGCTGATGGGGCAGTAAGGTTCTGGAGTGGCCGCCACGTACCGGAAGACGCAGCGTAGGCCGGCCCCCAACAAGGTGGATCGATGACCTGGAGAAGGTCGCAGAAAGCCGATGGCTGCGGCCACCACAAAACCGGTCATCGTAGATAAGTAGCCAATCCATTTAAAATACTAGTGTGCTGCATCTGGTTAGACTATAAATCAACCCCAAAATAGTTAAGAAAATGCTACGTAGATTAATTGTTATGGAATATGAAAGAATGTATCATAATAAAGAACACAGAAAGGGGTCGTGTGTCGTTAGAAAACAGAAAGTAGTTGAAAATTAAAATATGAAACTTCATTTTTATAGTGCGTACGTATGTTGTTATCTCACAAGCCACAAGTATCCGCCAGTATTCTAAAACATGCCCAGAGTTTGTTCGTTTACACACTCTCCACGTAAATCAGGTTCAGTAGAACCTAGTACGAAGGTTTGTATGTGCTCATGCATCTCTCGAACCATTTACCTAATCCAGTGAAGTACGACTGAATTTTTCACGTTATTCGCTTTAACCCAGTTTTAAATAACAATTCGGTTTCTAAAATAGTTTTAGGGAAATTTTAAAATGGTGAGCTGTAAACTGTGGAAGATAAAAGTTGGAGATACTTTGTAGTTTCGCTATTGAATACTGCACAGCTTAGCGTAATATTATTTAGAAGTGCAAAATTCAAAGTAGGTTTTTTAGTTCCTGCAGCCTGTGTTTTCAGTTATTTGCAGCGGATATTCAGCTGCGTGTCCAGTATAATAATGCACTCAGGGTACTGTGATGGTGTTGCAGCGCATCAGGGGTGTTTACTGAGGCGCTGGTGGATAGCTTTTCTGCTATTATTAGAAAAAGATACGCCTCCGTATTCGCTCGCGTTTGTGGCAGTACCTACACAATACTGGGTGTTTTTACTGATCGGATTTCATCATCATCATCATCAGCCTGTACTCGTCCACTGCTGGACATAGGCCTCTTCCATGCCGCGTCAACAAGCTCGATTCTGACCAATTCTCCGCCAGCCACTACCAGCAACCATTTTGATGTCGTCGCTCCATCTCGCCCAAGAGCGTCCTCCGCTACGTTTGCCGAGACGGATAATAATAATAATATATAAAATAAAATCTTAAATAAATAATAATTATTATAATAAATAGTAGCAAAGTTTTAGGTTAACTAAATTAATAAGGTAAATCTTAAAGAAATAGTAATCTTAAAGTCAGCTAACAAACTTACTGCTTAAATCAAATGTTGACACACGAATTTAACACTTAATATTGACTCCATAATTCCCAAGGCACACAATTGCCAAAGGGTGAGATTTTGTGTAATTTGGTCCTGAGGTGTCGTAATGGCTTTGATTACGGCACAAAATAAATTAAGGAATGTAGTGCTCAAATTCGGTGGATCAATGTTCTACGGAGAGTGGCTGATATAAGATGGATGAAAGTTGCTGATTGCAACTTGGCTTGAAATTATAGAGACCTATAGAATCATAGCAGTACACTGCACAGTGTACTGCTATAAGCTGAGCAGGCCTAGTCCTACCCGGGCGGTGAGCTACCCATTGCTCGCCGTCTGCAGTAAGCGCTCCTACGGTGGCTGAAAGTCATTTGCTAACTCTTGAACCATCTGGTTCTAGATCGTAGATCAGAATCTAGAATTGTGCACGGTTCGTAGCAACAGACTAGCACCCTAATGCAAGGGCTTTATATATAACTGGCTACATTTCCATTCGTAAATCTTCGGCGAACACGGGCCAACAAGTTCGATGAAAAAGAATTTATTAAGACTTATTATACAACATTATTTTTAGGGTTCCGTAGCCAAATGGCATAAAACGGAACCCTTATAGATTCGTCATGTCTGTCTGTCCGTCTGTCCGTCTGTATGTCACAGCCATTTTTTCCGAAAATATAAGAGCTATACTGTTGAAACTTGGTAAGTAAATGTATTCTGTGACCCGCATTAAGAGAAGACCGCAGAATAAATATTGGGGGTCCCCATACTTGGAACTGAAACTAAAAATTTTTTTTCATCAACACATATGTGGGGGTATCTATGGATAGGTTTTCAAAAATAATATCGAGGTTTCTAAAATATTTTTTTTCTAAACCGAATAGTTTGCGTGACAGACGCTTCCAAAGTGGAAAAAAGTTGGTCCCCCCCCTCTAACTTCTAAAATAAGGAAATGAAAAATCTAAAAAAAACATATGATGTACATTAATATAAAAACTACCAACGAAAATTGTTTTGAACGAGATTTAGTAAGTAGTTTATTGTTAATACCTCGAAAATCGTAAACCGCTTATTACCGCGTAATCTTTCATACAAATAAATCCTTTAATTTCATAAATCAATGGTACGGAAGCCCTTGTGCGTTAGTCATGCATTTGGCCGATTTATTTGTTTACGCGAAACCCAAAACACGTGTTCAGTATTTTTAAGCAAAGAATCTATGTACAAAATTTTAAAAAGATGCAATAAAAAGCCGCAAAGTCATGAGCTTGATATTCTACACGATTGTCCCAATAAAAATATGGTCAAAGCTCCGGTCGGACGGGCGAGCACGGTGCATTGACCTCTGGCGTCAGCTGTTGTGCGCGTGAGTACTATGATCCATAATAAAGCTGCATGCGCGCGTTCCGTATTCATACTGCAATAATGTCTATACTATATACAATATGTAAAGAAAACCCTGTCCGATCCGTAAAGGTATTGTTAGGTTCCAATAACTGATTCTACTAATGGATACAAAATCGGGCTAAACTTAAAAAAATCCCTCTAAAAAAATAAATATTATTTCGCAAAAAGAGGTAACTTAATACATATGCTTTAAGCACCTTTCCGCGGGCGGTGGGCGGCAGGGCACGCAGCACGTGGTCGCATCGCTATTCGCTCATAATAATACCGTTGTTGTCACTTTTAAAAAAAATACCAAATTTCGGAGAAGTTGGAATTAATTCGCGGGAAAAAAAGATTATTTCAAAATTCGTTTGTATTGGTACTATGATGATTACGTAAAATTTTATATTTTATTTGGTCATGTGTATACCTAACATTTATTATCCTTATGGGTCGGGCAGGGTTTTCTTAACATATTGTATGTATATTTGGGAAAAAAAAGTATAACATTGTGTAAAAATGATTGGAGTCGATTCATTTGCTTATTCTGAACAAACCATATTCAGGTTTAGCATAAAGAAAAAATAACGTTGTTTAATGCAACGTTCAAGACCAATATAGTACCCAAACACATTTCAACCGTCGACCTAGTTGTAATGAATATTCATTAAACAATAAATATACTTTTGTTCGTTATTTACGTCCACAAAATGCAATTAACAACTGATAAATGTTTCAATAATGATAATTTACATTTTAACACCTTGTGAATTCAATGTTTTTACCGTGTAATATTCAATTATTTGGATTATTTTCATGGTTGTGTTGAACATACGTTGTTGTAACCAGTGCCGTCCGAGAGGACGTTGGGTTGATTGTGATGATGTAATCCGACCGATTTCTGCATGGACTGCAATGTGCAATGTCCAATTTCCGCACGGAACAAATATTTGTATGACCTACCAGTAGTTCTTCCGGATCCGGTGTGTTTGTATATGTGAGTTTATATGTTTGCTAAAATGTTTTAACAAAAAAAAAAGCGGCCACGGCGACCGTCAAACTTCGGTTTTGCCGTTGATGTGTTCGCATGTAGCCTATGTAGCTAATTTTGTTTGTTTCAAAGGATTTGAAAACCGGGGGGTTGAGTATATCGACATAGCTGCGTAAAATACCCAAATGAAGGACGCATAGAATGTTTAGTTCTATATGTATATAAAAGTCAATAATTCCGGGCTGAAATGGTGATTGTTGCTAATTAAACGATGTTACTATATTCGGCTACTGTTGTAGCGGAGCAGAGCAGAGTTTTTGAGATTCGCAAAAGATATGAAGACATAACTTTGTTCAATTTATTTGAAGTCTCAAAAAAACTAGTCATAATAATTATTCCATTTTATGGGTGGTATCCGTGACCGCGGTCCTGGTTCCAAAAATCCCGTCGACCCAAGGATTCAGTGTCATCGACTGTCTGAAATATGAATATACCTAACCAGCGTCAAAAAGTACAACACCGGGAGGATGCCTGTAAATCAGTAGTGGGAACAATGTTGGTTAATTATGTTATATGCTTTGACTGAGTCTGCTTGTATAATTTTCCCCAGATTTTACTTTTGATTATAATCACCACACCTGTCTTAATTTGCCAACCGGCAGCCCTGGTTCAGGCATCGGTCTTCGTGGACTACGTCGCGGTATGCTGACATCTTTTGGAAGCGCGCCCGCAAGCCCGCACCCACGGTGGCAGGGAGTTCGATATTGTCTCCGGACAATGCCGACTCCTGCGGCGGCTAGATGATTGAGCACGCAGAGATTAGCCTTCACACAAACGAACCTGT
Organism: Sesamia inferens; assembly: GCA_037179545.1. Lineage (NCBI taxonomy): Eukaryota > Metazoa > Arthropoda > Insecta > Lepidoptera > Noctuidae > Sesamia > Sesamia inferens. The sequence goes on along the minus strand of CM073929.1, from coordinate 5,419,545 downwards.
GCTTTGTATAACATTAGATGCTTTCTTGGTGTGAAGTACCGCCGGATCTTTGCAAAGGCCTCAATGAACCGCCCAAAGTTTAAGTTTATCGTTTGGGTAGACATGTCATTAAGTGGAGACCGTGGATAGGTAAACGCAAGGTAGGACGACCTTAGGCTGGGTGGGTCGAAGATCTTCACAGGATGGTTGGAAGCAACTAGATAAGAGTAGCCAAAATGGATTTGAATTACGTGAAATAGGAGAGGCCCCATGTCCTATGATGATGATAGTGAAAAAATGTTTGCTTTACTTGTCGCAATCGAAGATATAAGTAGGTATTTTCATAAAATATAAATCGTATGTGCGGTCACCAAAAGAGATAACTAACCAGACCCGTCGGATACAGTTGAAGTTTTATAAGAAACATATGGATATTTTCGATTTAAATGTAATTAAATTAATAATCAGTTAATTTTATCAAATTAAATTTTATTTGAAAAAATCTATCAGTTTCTTACAAAACTTCAACTATAATCTATATAGTTATCTGTGCACCTCGCTGGAATTTGACCCCTCTCCCGCTTCCCCGCGCGGCGCCCCGCATTCGCCGTAACCGATGAGTAGCGTTAGCATCTTTGTTACAATGTCTTAATACAGTTCAAATGCTCTGTTGTTATTACTGTTTCTGTGGAGTTTTTGCATTGTTAAGTTATTTTTTTTATTAAGTTTGTTTTTGTTTATTATATTTTAGACGCGTTAGTGAAGCCTTTTGGTTGCATCAACATTATATTTCAGTCCATATGTATCAATTTAATTGCAAAACGTCATGAATAAAATGATCTAGTATTATGACGACTTATCAGCAAAACGACTTTTTATTAACATAAAAAAAAAACATTTAATTTTTTTTTAACATAATTCCCATTTTTTAGAAACGATACCGTCATAATGACGTCACAGAGCGAGGCGCACAGTTAACTCGTGCGAGTTGTATATCAGGCGACCCTGGTTACTTATCTACTATGGCGACTGTAATAATGATAAAACTGAAGAATTTATTTGTTTGTTTAATCGCGATAATCTCTGGAGCCATCAGTCGAATTATTTTTGCATTTTTTAGCCCACACACTTCACTAGCCTCGTTTGGTGGACGATCAGCTCCGTTATCTTCTTACTGACTGGCCAATAGAGTCACTTCATCACCTTTTTCTAATTTGATTCGTGTGAATCAAACAAGATTTTCTCATCAACATTATATTTTTGTTTGCACCTCTAAGTAACTCAACAAAATACCTGAATAAAAGTAAATAAAAGGAAATACGATCAAAGTTTCTACAACAAAAATTTTCCTGTATAAATCTGCTGGGGGCCCTTAAATCGTACAGATAAGTCCACAAAGTTAGTCGAGTTCCCAGTTTTATGACATTATCTGTGTTAAGATCGCAGCTCGTGGATTTCTAAATTCGAAAGTTTTCAAAAATATTGAAATACGTACCTACCGGGTGACCTGACTTTACTTACTTTAGGAATGTTTGCTAATGAATAAAGACAGTAAAAAAAGGAAAGTAGAAAAAAAAATTATTCATATTAAAAGGTTACAAAAAATCTGTCTTACTATGACAATTCTCAGTAAAACAGATTTGTGAAATACATCATTGTCCAAACTGTATTATAACACAAAAAAATGTTTTCAGATTTCAATCTGCCTAGTTTTATCCCAACAATGTTGGGAACATCGCTGCAATCGACTTCCAGCTAGATAAAGCTGATATCAATGTTTACATGGAGCAAACCCTTAACTGCTATTCATAAATTTCGGTTATTAGGTGCCCTTTGGCAATAACGGTTAGTAAAATCTTGTATTAAACGCACACCATGTACCCATAAATATTATAAATCACGGTATCACATGGCTGATAGAGATGTTTGGCTCAACACTGCGCCTCAGTACCGACAACAGCAGATCAAGCTACCCCAAACTGCCAGATATTCCCAACTAACCTTGAGCCTTAATACTTTAGAGATAAAGTTGATAATCTAATAAGGAAATCTGACAGATTGTAGTAGCTTGAAGTATCGTGTATATCCGTATGACTACAATTTAAGTGTCTTCAAGGCTAGAGTGAATAGGCTCTTAATAAACTAGCTCGGTGGTAGGCCACATAGGCTACCGGCAAAAGTTACTACCCACCAGACAAAGTCTTGCCGCGAAGCAATTCGTCGTGTTCCGGCATGATGTCTGGTGAAGCCGAATGGAGGATGGGTCTGAGCAGTTGTGTTGCGATGTGTGCCGGGTACGGTGCGCCAAGTGTTGTTGTGTCGGGAGTTTGATCGTGGAGGGTTTCCACATCAATCTCCCTCTGGTGTAGCATCGTTGGTCGTATTGTTGGGTTTAACATTGCACCACCTCGCTCAACTGCCGTCTTCCTTCCTATTCACTAAGTATTTTAAGTGAATGGGTTTAATAAACTAGCGCGCTTTACCATCAACGATTCCATCACTGCTTACCATCAGGCGAGATTGCGATCAAGCACAAGTTTATAATTACATATAAAAAAATAATAATAATAACGATTCAAATAAACAAACAACAGCCACAAGGTGGTGAAGGTCACAGAAAGCCGATGGATGCGGGAAGCACAAGACCGGTCATCGTGGAAAGCCTTAGGGGTGGCCTTTGTCCAGCAGTGGACATCTAAAGGCTGAAAAAGAAGAAGAAGAAATAAATAAAAAAAATATTCCACATCGACATATCAGGTATCAAACCTATACTTGTGAAAGTCTTGTAATTTAAAAGAATAGTCGGCAAAACAGACAGAAAAAGATTGACAAACCAATTACGGTATAAATATCAAGATGGTCGCCCATTCCAAAGCGTAGTAGGTTCACATTTATAAAATTAGTATGGATAGAAGAAAGGTTTCACCTTAATTTCAGTTGCCAGAAATAGGGCGGACCTGTCTAATCTCAAGAATAACGAGGGAAACCGCAGGATTTTTACCTTCATCAAAATTTCGCTTCTTAAATGGAAGTAATACTCCCCAAAGTGGCTTCAGCGGTTTCGTGGTCATTTAAAAATTCATTTCGTTACAAGGAAAATTGCTATTTTTAATAAAATGCAACATGGGATCCTCTTGAGACAAAAATTGGGCTTAATTGGTATGAGTAGGTATAACACAAGGCTTTTAATAAGAAATCTACATAGATTTTTTATGTTGTAATAATTCAGGAATTAACTCTTTTTTGTGTTTGTTTGTATCATTATGTACAGACGGCAGCACAACTAGTTACTACAATCTGTCACATTTATTTTTAGATATTTTGTTAGATTTTCAACCTTATCTCTAAAGCATTAAGGCTCAAGATTGATTGGGAATATTTGATAGTTTCGGGTAGCTTGACCTACTGTCGTCCCTATAGATGAAAGGAGGATGCAAATCCTGGTCCCACCTTCCAATAGCTAAATGTGTTACATCGTTGGATAGATATTTTTGAGCTGAATGAAAGTTGCAATTACGTTGGATAGATATTTTTGAGCTGAATGAAAGTTGCAATTACATCAAGTTCCAAATCTTAGTCCGTTCAGAGTTATTTTTTAATAAACGTGGTAGTTTCATCAGTAGCCAAGTAATGCTATTTTTTACGTAATAATTGCATTTTTGCTTTATAAAACTTTTTATCGGTATGTCTCACTCGCACTCGTTAAGTAGGTATGCTTAGAACATTGAAACTGGTTAGCAGTACAAATAGGCGGCGAGGGTGCGCGCAAGTGCAAGTAGTCGTACCGAGAAGCTGCACTGGAGGATTTACCTGATTTCGGCATTAATGAGGATGCTTAGCTCTTACGTGGTCGTATATAGTCGCAACACGTGGGAGCTAGAAAGCACTACTGTTACTTATTAGTTCGCAACAATGATATAATCCAAAGATATTGTACCTATATGGCGGGACGACATACTGTAGGGACCTGTGCGCAAATCGTTTAACCGTTTGGTACCTAGGGAATACCAGGCATGAGTTATTTGTAGGTCCAGCCTTATTTTTAAATGACGCCATTGTAGAGAACGATGATTAAATAAATGTATAGGTTTAAAATACGCTTCGTGTTTTATTTGTAAAAAAAAGCATTTTGTCAATGTTTAACTTTTGGTCATAAGTTTTGCGACTTAATAAGGCAATTGCTAACCATAGGTTAGTATCTACACTATAACTCTACATGTATAAAGCAAAGAAATGCAATTATTGCTTATATAGCATTACTTGACTACTGATAAAACTACCATGTTTAATAAAGAATAACTCTGAACAGACTAAGATTGGAACTTGGTGCAATAATAACTTTTATTCAGCTCAAAATTACTTATTCAACACAATATAGCTATTGTAAGGTGGGACCAGATTTCATAGAAATAGATAGATTATGATTTAAAGCTTAAAAAAAAAAAACATTTATTCAAATAAGGCTCAGAATTAGCATTTTCTGCAGGCCAAAATAACAAAAGACAATCTCCCAAAACGGCCGCCCTTTACCACTTCCTAATTGATCAAACTCTCCAGCAGCACAGCTATCTGTTCAATTAGAAAACTGCTGCTATGAAAGAAGCTTGCACTCAATGAGAGGGAGTGGGCCCTATTCTACCACACAAGCCCAGTGCGGTTTATAGATGCCACATAAATTTAAATTTCGGGTTCTAGGATGTGCCCGTTTCCTCGCGTTCCTTCACCGCATTGAAAGCAGTGGTAATGAGATAGTTGACAAAAAGCTCATATTAGGGTTCGTGATTTACTCCTTGCCTTCCTTTCTTGATCTTGTCATCTTGTATCGCCTTGTCCTTGTCATCAGATAGACCACTTCTTAACCTTCTTCCCAATTAATTCTATATCAATACATGAAGAGAAAATTAATCTTTGAAGGGCTTTGCTTTATTGTAATCGATATCAAAACGATTGCATAGTAATTAGGGATTTTGAATCTTAATTAATGAATTTTTTAAAAACTCAAAAGTTTTGATTAATATCAATGGCTGATTGATGAACAGATTTTTGTAGGGCTATGGGAATTAATTAAAAAGTCTTAATAAAGTAACATAATTTATTATAAAACTCGAAAAAATAATCAAGGACCGTATATAAATTTTCTTAGCAACTGGTATGGAGAGGAAAATAAGTTATCCAATATCATTTTATTATTCATAGCATACTGAATGATGATATGTAGAAAAGGCAATACTCTACATAATCTTGAAAGTTTGACCAAAGTATCGATCGCAAATGTCTTCCTTCTCGAATTTCGATAACTGTTTATGACCTAAGAACTTGTTCACGGTGTTGAATACTCGACAATCCTAAGGTACTGATGTGTGGTCAGATTCTATGTGGAATATTTTCACGGGCTGTTTTGTATACTTCAATAGGTTGTAGTCATCAGACAGAGGCGCTGCTTTGGATGAGGGATGCCCTTTAAAAAGTTCAATTCGGATTCCAGTTTGAAATCAGGTTCGTATTGTCTTACTAACATGATCCTTCCATACGATGCCTGAAGGATAGATCGCTTCTGCTGGTTCGAATAACTATCCAGCTCCTTTAGTTTTTTCACGCATGCCTCAACCTTCTCCAACCAGCTTTCTGATTTTTGCAAGTCCTTCTTCAGTTTGTTGCTATCCCTCCCAGTCATAAGATGGTACATATGTTCAACAATAGAATTCTGTAACTCTGTATCAGTTAAATTGCCGACATAAGCGTCTAGTTGTATTCTTAATGCATCTGGGCTGCTGTCCAAGCAATACACGGTTCCCAGGCGACCTGAAAAAATGAGTTCAAATAATTATCTTCAAGAGTTTTATGCTGGTGGAAATTTAACTCTGATGAAATGAAGTTAGAGTTCGAAATTGCAAAGTCACCGAATAAAGGAAACCGGTATTTAATAGCGGAGATAAGCAAGGGGATTTTTCGAAATTAAAATGTGCTCCATAAAAGTCACAACTTTGTAATAATGTGACGCAAGGGATTCAATCTATAAAAGTCTTCCCTTTTCTTAAATGTTGTCTTAGTAATTTTTAAATTTTTATCATAATTTTCTAAGGAAATGACAAAAAGCATTAAAATTCGCTTATAAAAGTTTTTAATTATGCCACAGAAAAGGAAAAATGCAGAACGGAACAGTTTAATAGCATTTTCCTATTTAGTATGAAATGTTGTACTTATGGTGGAAATAAATTATAGTTATTCCATACCTTCTTTTTCAAACATTGCAGCTAACTCTAGGGCAACATTCATGCCGAAGGAATATCCCAGTATGTAGAAATTGGGTTTTAGCTCAAGCCAACATGAACTAAAATTACAAAAATAAACTGTTTTTTTTTTAATATCCCGAGTTATATTACTACTTATTTTAGTTTATGACTTGATAAAAGTTATATATTTTACAATACTAAATATTTATAGTCTCGAATTCTAAATCATCTTCCAATTGCGGCTATGCCGTAGGTCGATAAAAAGCCACTATCTGTGATACAAAGTATCTTCATACTAAATTCATTCATTCAATTTTTTTTTTTTTATTATAATAAACAATTATTTAGTAAAAAGCTGGATTTTCACATTTCAAGCAGGGACTCGTATTTTATTTATTATTTTTTATGGCTATGGCTCCAGAGAGAGGAACCTTCTGACAATGCGAGCAGTGTCGAGGAGCACCGCTTTCTGATTTAAGCCCTTGATCTAACTGCACAACGAGAGCCTCCTAAGATGTTGGTCGAGGCTTTTGGCTGTTAAGCCATCGCCAGTCATAACACAAGTACAATGATTGCTGAATCCACATCACACATGTCGACAACCTCGAGAGACTAGTCAAAATACCTGATTTGTTTATCTTTCTCGGCTTTCAAGATGTTCTCATCATGCGGAATGGTTATGTCAACAATCATTACACGCCGCTCTGATCTATCCACCATCACTATATCAGGCTTTTTGGCAACAATAGTCCTGTCAGTGAAAATGGATCGATCCCAGTACAATGTGATATAGCTATTTTCGAGAACTGGGTCGATTTATAGTTAACAAGTTGTTGATAATTTATCCTGGCTACAAGGTTGTGTCTATGAAAATACTCTCCTTTAGCTAGACGAGAACACCCAAAGATAATGTGTCTGATTGAATCCTCCGGTCGGTGACATGCCCGACAGATGTCACGTGATGTCAACTGTGCCATCTTTTATTTTATCTATTATTAATTTATATATTCACTCTATTTATTTTAAAGATTTCGGCACTGTGTTTAGATTAATGTGGAATATAAATGAGTATTTACTTTTTTTGAATTATACATATTAAAAAAATAATTTTCGTCATTATGATTTATGCTTTTTAGAGTTCCGTAGTGCACGTATACTCGGCTCCAAAGAAATCTCATGCCCTAAAAGCGACATCTTTGTGACATCAATGAGGTTTCATCAGTGATTGGAATAGGTAGAGTGATTTTCCATAATTGCATAACGAAATGATAACATAGATACATATAGCATATTTCCGGAAATTCCCAGAATAAGTTCCGGAAATTTTCACGTTTCACGAAATGTGTAACCGGTTCGCTATCGAATAGAAATGCTACAAATTTTGATTTATGCTGATTTAAATCAGCATGTAACTGCTCCCTTAGCCAAGTGCCAGAATTTGACGATAATGAGTAGAAACAATTCGAATCCACTTAGGTGTTTGAATTTAGGTCAAAAGTTGCAAAATTTGTAGCATTTCTATTCGATAGCGAACCGGTTTCTTTAATTAAGCTATGCGGTTTTATGAGTTGATTTATTCCTTAAAATTCCATCAGCTAATACAATATTATTAGATTCCGTACTAATGTTAATAAGAGAATTACATTTTATTTTTAATTATGCTACTAGCTTGTATTTAGTTGTACTAAAAATGCACATTCTTTGCTTACTTATAATATGTTTTTTTGATAACACATTTCACGAAATGTTAGCAATTTCCGGAACTTATTCTACTCGGAACTATTGTTGCCAAAAAGCCTGATATAGTGATGGTGGATCGATCAGAGCGGCGTGCAATGATTGTTGACATAACCATTCTGCATTATGAGAACCTCTTGAAAGCCGAGAAAGATAAACAAATCAGGTATTTTTGTCAACAACCTCGAGAGCCTAGTTCTCGAGGTTGTCGACATGTGGGATGTAGATTCAGCAATCATTGTACTTATGTTGTGACTGGCGATGGCTTAATAGTTAAGAGCCTCGACCAAAATCTTAGGAAGCTCTCGTTGGGGTTGAAGTAGTAGTAGGATAGAATTGTCCTTTCTTTTGTTCCACATAGACTTACATGAGCACTTATGAAACGGCAGAATCAAGGCTCTATGCGTCGTTTCAGTAATTCTTTTAAAAATAATTTGCTTTTATAATTTCGTCAAATTACAGAGTTAATAGATAGGAGGACAGGGTAGGTCTATCAACAAGCGCAAAAAAATAAAAATTGAAAATTGGCTACAAATTATCTATTTTTTTTTTATTTAGGTTGATACGGTAATAAATTGTTTAAGAGAATGTTACCTCTAAAACACGATACAGAGAAAAACTAAAATTATAATATCCTTAAATTTGGTACAACATAAACATTTCAAAATGTAAACGACACGCTGCAATTAATACAAATGTTTTTCTTTCGACCCCAATCGAAATCGAAATTTAAAAATTCCGTATTCCAATGGATATTTAACGAAGTGATGAATAACTTAACGAATTGGGGTCCCAGACCGACGAACAAAGAAAACAAAATTTACCACAATTTATTCACCAATCACGGTCCATTTTATTACGACGTCCACTGAGTCCCTGCATCAGTGTTCGTTGGGAAATATCAATTGAATTAATTCAATCTTTTATAATAAAAGAAAATGAGAACTGTCGGGGAACGATAGTAGTGGGTGCGGAACACGTGCAAGCACGAACGGCTCACAATAGTAGGTCACAATGTTCAATACTTAATAAATATACGGAAAATTTGAGATGAATCGAGACGCTGGATTTTTGTTCGGAAATATATAGAGTAAATGCAATATTTTTCGTGTACGCTTCCGAGGATGGAAGGATTGTTTTCGATATTCTGCTAAACTGGGCAATTTATATTGGAAAAGTTAGAACAATTTTAGTGATTCTGTGAAACGAAATCCATAATATTGTTGGTTTTGTTACAACTTTGTTATGATTTCTCTTGTTATGATTAAAATAGTAATTCAGTGGTGGCTCAGTTGTGTCGGACAGTCTAACGAGTTGTAAGTCGTGATTATCTTTGAAAACGGTGAAGGAAAACACCGTGAAGAAGTCGAATATTTGAAGTCATGCGACATCTACTAAAAAATTACTCATGCTCTGGGCCCGCGTGATGGATTTTGGGGCTACTTTCTCTTACAAGGAGGAGGCCTGTGTCAAAGAATTGGAAGCGACTAAAGCTGGTTGTAAATGATTAAATCAAAGTTGAATCAAAGGGGAATTTTGAATGTTAGACAAAAATAAAAAATAACTATTTTACATAAATTGTATGGTTTTAAACTAATCTTCATTATATTGCTTCCCATTTCTTGTATTCTGTCCTCAGTTATATCTGGACCTAGTTGAAAGATCATGGCATGAACCTGGGAGATGCGTGTGAAGATTTTGTGGTGGCCTTCGAATCCTGGTATGAGCATCATCAGCAAGTAAGTTTCTTTAGGATCTAAATCTTGTTCTTCCTGAATATAAAAATGGGAATTTATGTAGTAATTGATGTTTTCCTGGCATTTTGTAACATACACAGTGGCAGACAGATCATTTTGTCTAAAGCAAGAAAACAAAGGACTGAGAAGACTACCCTGAGGCAAACTACACTTATAATTATTATTGCTACTGATTTAAACTTGTCTTTAAAATATACATATTTTGACACGTTTTTTTATTACTTTGAATATCTCTGCATGTTTCTTCCTATTTATTTTATAACCAGAACCCATTTGTCCCTTATGCCGTAGAAGTTAAATTTGTATATTATCAAAATCAAGAAGCATTACAAACCTCAGTAGTATTGTGGTCGCTAACAATGGACCTTGGGAGACTTGTGGCTACGTAATAACAGCCGCAAGGGCCAATTTTCCGGTTAAGCCACGCTTGCCGCGGCTGCTTTTCGGATGGATTTCAATCTTTGTATACTAAGAACACTCCTATCCTCAAAAATCACATTAAGCCGTTGGTCCTGTTGCTGGTATATCCACATATACCAGCAACAGGACCAACAGCTTAATGTGCATTACTGTATCTAAAGCCTGAAACTTTAACAGCCATTTAATGGGTTGTGAAGAAGATGTCAGAAGTCGTTCCATGTAAAAAACTGATATTTCACCAGTTAAACTGGAAGCTGACCTCAATATAATTATGATAAAAGACCAGGTGGATGTTGATATCGAAATATCTTAAATTATCTTACCTCACAATATCGAGTTAAGCTTATTACAAATGTCGATATCATACGCGTTTTTAACCTACTTCAAAAAATACGAGGAGGTTCTCAATTCGTCAAAATATTTTATTTTTTATGTATGTTCCCGGATTACTCGAAGACGCCTGGACCAATTTGCAAAATTCTTTTTTTGTTTGAGAGGGTATAGTTTCCAGTTGGTCCCTTAGTCACCACGTCAGGATCTGATAATGGTAGACCAGAGAAATCAAGGGGAACTTTAAAATCGTATTGGCGACTAGTGCATTTCTAAGTATTTTCATTAAGTATTTCAAAGCACTACGATGTAATAAAGGTCTGGGGTAGATCTGATGATGGAGCCCGGAGACAGTCGAAGGAACTCCTCAACGATTCACAGCAGCTACCTAATATCTGTATTTGATTAATTTGTATTGAGAAGAACTTTACACCTCGGTGATTGTGACTGTCATAAGGGCTCTGATGATGAAGACAAAGGGCGGTTCCAGTAACTCCTCAGCGGTTTACAGTAGCTACTTTGTGTTTTGACTTAATTAATTTATATTGATGAGTACTTTACGCCCGTGTCAGTTAAAGTGAAGGTCTGCAGTAGATCTGATGATAAAAACCCTAGACAGTCGAGGGAACTCTTCAACGATTCACAGCAGCAACTTTGGTTTCTGCTTGATTAATTTGTATTGATAGGAACTTTACACCTAGATGCTTTATGACAATATTAAAGGCTCTGATGATGAAGACAAAGACCAGTTCCGGGAACTCCACAGCGGTTTGCAGTAGCTACTTTGTGTTTGGATTTAATTCATTTATATTGATGAGTACTTTACACCGGTGTGAGTTAAAATGAAGGTCTGCAGTAGATCTGATGATAAAAATCCTAGACAGTCGAGGGAACTCTTCAACGATTCACAGCAGCAACTTTGGTTTCTGTTTGATTAATTTGTATTGATAAGAACTTTACACCCAGATAGGTTGTAACTGTCATTGAGGCTCGGATGATGAAAGTAAAGGCCAGTTCGGGGAACTCTTCAACGGCTTACAGTAGTTACCTTGTGTTTGGATTAATTAATTTATATTGATCAGAACTTTGTACCTATATGGGTTGAAATTATGGTTTGTAATAAATCTGATGGTGAAGACCATAGGCAGTTAAGGGAATTCCTCAAAAACTTACAGCATTGAAGTTTAACATAGGACAACCACTACCTACTCTTCACGTTTATGCAACAATCAATTATAATCAAGAGAATGAATATAAGTTCCATAATCGCGTCATGTCTAGCATTGTTCATATTTTCATTTTGGTTTCACGGGAATTTTATAGAAATCGGTTAAGTGGATCCATTTTTAAACTAAAATTACGGTTTTTTTTTTTAATTAAAATATAAACTAGCACATGACCGCAATCCCGCCTGATGGTAAGCAGTGACGCAATCGTTGATGGTAAAGCGCACTAGTTCATTAAGAGCCTATTCACTCTAGCCTTGAAGACAGTCAAATTGTAGTCTGACGGAAACACCGCCGCCGGCAGATTGTTCCAGTCCCTCGATGTACGCGGTATAAAGGACGAGGCGAAACGCTTCGTCCGGATCGTAGAGGTGTTAACAACATAAGGGTGGAAACTCGCCGTACGACGGGTCGTCCGATGGTGGAACAAAATTACATCGTTTGCTTGCATGCCTTTTCCCAACTATTTTAGGTTCAGCATCCAGTCTAACCGGATGCAGCTGAACAGTATTTTTCACTACTAAAAAGTGTAAAGTAAAAACTTTTTTATCGAAAAAACGAACGACTTCCAAAAAACACTACAAAGTAAAAATAACTAATTTCGGAGGTCGGTGTCAATAACTAATATACAAAAACCAAAGACAACGACTTCCGAAATTAGTTATTTTTCACTTTGTAGTGTTTTTTGGAAGTCGATTGGTTTTCTGAGGAGTAATTTAATTTCTTGTAAGCTGATTTCGTGCAGGCACAGTTGCTTCAGTGTAAGGTTTGGTTCAATATTGTCAATATGTTGCACTCCTGGATACAAATACCAGTTTTCTTTTCTTTCATTGTATTTCGAAGCGGCACACAATATGTCAAAAGTTATAAGACCTGATATTTTATTGAGGACAGATAAAGCAATAAAATACTCATATGTCTTGGGCTCATTTTACTTATTTTTATTTTTTGTCTGCTAGAATTTTTTTTTTATAATACTCGTATTATTACCCTAACGTAAGAAAGAAAGAACATGCTGTGTAATAAAATTACCCTAGAGTTGTGGGATATCAAAAATAACGAGTTGTATAATTACGCTGGATTTGTGGGACATCAAAAAGAACACGTTCTATAAAATATTACCCTAGAGTTATGTGATATAAAAAAATCACGCTGTAGAATAATATTACTCAAGAGTTTTGGAATATCAGAAAGAACACGTTTTATAATACTTATGCAATATGTCAGAACATCAATGCGCAACTTGTTACCGTGGATTCAGTAGGTACATGTTTCTCGTCTTCTCCCAACTACGTCGAAATTTTCGTTGAGTTGAAAATAAATGCTGTTTCACAGAAAAGTGGCGCAGCATTAACTCGTATAGGACTTCCGATACGAATCACAATAAATACTTTTTCTTTTCTTTAAAAGACAGTTTCAGTTTCTTTCTGAGGGAATGGCGTTCGTTTTGAGGGACTGTAATAAGTAATTTTGACGTTCAAGAGATGCTGATTCTCAGTCAAATTTTAATAATATTTTATTTTAAGAATGACTACCGATGAGGCGAGAAATATTTGCCTTGTTACCAAATTAGACAAATATGTAAAACTGGCTGAGTCCCACAGGTACAGCCAAATAGCCCTCTATCTGGCAGAAACTTGTTGCTCCGAAACCTAACCTTGGCATAACTCACTTGGCATAAATATTTAATATATTTGTTTTTTGGCCTAATGTTTTTATGTCCGAATTTAAAATATAATACTTTTAAGATGACAGAATTGTATTGGGCATAATTACCTTTGTCAGAGTTAGAATTTTGCATAATTTCGTTTAGCATAACGTTTATTTCGAGCGACGATTATTTCGCATAATTTGACATACAGAAATTCAAAAGAAATAATTTTATTAGTAATAATGAAAAAAAATTTGTTTAAAAATCACTATGGTGTGCTACAAAAGTTAGTAACAGAAATGAATCGCTGCAAAACCTACCCCTAGAGTGTAATCTAAACCTGCGAAGGCACGGAGCTGCGGTGGTGGGTGTAAAACCAACTGCGACAATTAGCTCGTGTGGGACCGCCGGAGCTCCGCAGCGCCGGAGCCGTGACAGAAGTCATGCCTGCTGCATGTTGCATGTTTAATGCATGCTTGTATGCTACATGCTTGCTGTATGTTGCATGCTTGCTTTTCTGCGATATGATGGTTCTACTTTTGATTATTATGGAGTTCTGCTATAGTTAAGTTCTGCTGTAAAGGGTGGACCCGATTTTGATCTCATGACAATATTCCGGTAAAAACTATCCTAAATGTACGTCCTGATTACAAAACAGCCGTGTGCCAAATTTCATCGAAAGTTACACACACACAGATCGACATAAATGTTCACGGTTATAATAAATACTACTATTACTACGCCATCCTAGACGTGATGATAATATCGAGAGTTGAAATATCTACAATACATAGTATCGGACCTAAGGAGTACTAAAGTCCAAAAAAAAGTGTTTCCTCTCTCCTAATTTCACTTATTTTATTGTGCCCGACAGAGTCCACATGAACTAATTTTAAGTATTACCATCTAAGAATACACGTAGAAAGCAATAAAAGTATTAAATATTGAGTACATTTTAAAAATACCAAGACAACCTTTACCATAGTACCATATAATATTTCGTTAAATGTCTTCAAGAAGAAAAGGAAACTCACTAATAATCTTGGCGACCTTTTCCAAGACATCGTAATTGTTTCGTTTCTTCAAATCGAATGAAACGACATTCGTGTAATTTAGTTTCAAACTTTTTTCTAGAGTGTTCATAACTGTTGTCAGTTTCTGTGAGCGTATTTTAGTTTCATTGTCGAAATTGTTATCGAACTGAAAAAATAAAACTTCCATTACGTTTCGTGAGGCAAAAGGAGCAAGAATATCAAATTAATATTATATTATATAATAAATCACTATAATGTGTTTTAAGTATGACTAGAATTTGGAAGATCTTCATGCAGACTGTTTGTGAAGAAATTCTAACTTTCAGCATAAATGATTCAGATTCAATAGTCTGAAAATGACAATTTGTGAAGATAAAATATCAGTTGAGTCCTGTCAAATTAAGAGAAACCATAGACAGTTTAGATGTGAATAAAAACATGGCGACTACGACGTCAGGCACGGACTAATTTGACAGGACTAACTTAATATTTATGTTATTTCCTAGCGAAATAGAAAGAAAAGATTTTCCCTAATTATGTCTGCCAATGGTGGCAGACGTGATTAAGGATAATAAATAATTAATATCTGCTGAATCCATGTTCCCGAGTTTTCACGTGACATGAGTGCCGATCAACAACTAAACTTAACTTGAATTGTTATCTTTTCTTTCTATTTTGTTAGGAAAAAACATAAATATTAAATTATTCAGGTCTAAACCGTCTATGGAATCTTTTCTTTTTTTAATAATTATAAACTAGCGCTTCATCGCAATCCCGCCTTATGGTAAGCAGTGATGCGATCGTTGATGGTAAAGCGCGCTAGTTTATTAAGAGCCTATTCACTCAGAAAAACTGAGCGAATAGGAAGGAAGACGGCAGTTGAGCGAGGTGATGCAATGTTAAACCCAACAACACGACCAACGATGCTGCGCCAAAGGGAGATTGATCTGAAGACCCTCCACGACCAAACTCCCAACACAACAATATTTGGCGCATCGTACCCGGCACACATCGCAACACAACTGCTCAGACCCGTCCTCCGTACGGCTTCACCAGACATCATGCCGGAACACGAGGAATGGTTTGGCGGCAAGACTTTGTCTGGTGGGTGGTAACTTCTGCTGGCGGCCGATGTTATTGCCTACCACTGAGAATCTCTTAATTTAAGAGCACTAAACAATTTTACACTGTAACAAATTGTGTGCCATCCTGTAGACAATCTTTTTCATAGTAATTATCTGCAGATATAAGGTATAATAAAAATAAAAAAAGTTTTTAACACATAACAATTCATAAAATTAATTAAACTAAAACAAGGTATATGGAAAAAGCTAAAAACAAAAATTCGAACATTTAGATTTCGTGTCAAAACACACAGTTTGAGAATGCATTGCAAAGTGTCGATCACGCTCATTTTACTCTAAACACAGACTCGTAAACTTTTGAATATTCACAAACAGTAGGTATACCAAATTCCTTCCCGGAAACCGTTGCTCATACAGCATCAAATGAAATGCAAATATTTAAATAACTTAAACAGGAATACCTCATTGATCGAATGGATACGGAAGGCGAGGGCTGGCAAGCATGCTTCATTCCGGACTTCACATATTTTCTTTATCACAGCTGCATACTCATCACTTGCACTCTGTGAACAATAGTTCAAGACCACGAAATGCCGCAAAAATCGTTAGGTAAATAAAAAAAGCTTTTGACATTTTGTTTGGATATTCTACAGTATTTCTAAATCCTCGGTGGTAGACCATGACTTTGGCTGCCGGCAGAAGTTACCACCCACCAGAAAAAGTCTTGCCGCTAAGCAATTCGTCGTGTTCCAGAATGATGACTGGTGAAGCCATACGGGGCAGGGGTCTGAGCAGTTGTGTTGCGATGTGTGCCGGGTACGATGTGTCAAATGTTGTTGTGTCGGGAGTTTGGTCGTGAAGGGTTTCCAGATCAATCTCCCTCTGGCGCAGCATAGTTGGTCGGGTTTGACATTGCATCAAGTAGCTCAACTGCTGTTGTTTTAGATATCTATTTACTTGTGACACCACTCTGTTTCATATGACAGGTGACAAGTATAAAAGTCGGGATAAACGATTAAACAACTCAGAATCTATTATTTTACAATAACTTAATAAAAATATAAAGTTTATAAATTAGACAGGTGATATTTTTCATACAAGTTATAAAACTTCTTTGAGAAAGGGTATATACGTACATATCAAGGGATTTTTTTTTTAAATAATTATAAACTAGCGCTTGACCGCAATCCCGCCTGATGGTAAGCAGTGATGCGATCGTTGATGGTAAAGCGCGCTACTTTATTAAGAGCGTATTCACTCAGAAAAACTGAGCGAATAGAAAGGAAGACGGCAGTTGAGCGAGGTGATGCAATGTTAAACCCAACAACACGACCAACAATGCTGCGCCAAAGGGAGATTGATCTGAAGACCCTCCACGACTAAACTCCCAACACAACGGTTTCTCGATGGTAGGCCATGACACCGGCCGCCGGCAGAAGTTACCACCCATCAGACAAAGCCTTGCCGCCAAGCGATTTGTCGTGTTTGGGCATAATGTCTGAGTAGTTGTGTTGCGATGTGTGCCGCGTACGATGCGCCAAATGTTGTTGTGTTGGAAGTTTGGTCGTGGAGGGTCTTTAGATCAATCTCCCTTTGGCGCAGCATCGTTGATCATGTTGTTGATTTCTAATACGAGGCAAGAGTGTTGAATATGGTAAATTTTTACAGTTAGGGGTTCTCCTCAGGTGTTGGCCGAGGCTCTTGGCTTAGTTCATTGACTGCTACGACTATAGGCACAATGTTCGCTGAATCCACGGTCTACATGTTGACAACCTCGCGAGCCAAATTAAGATACTTGATTTCCAGGATTATTACCTAATATATTAATGCTCATTCCAGTATGAACAGCCTCAGTGGCGTAGCGGTAGCGAATGCGGCCGTGGCGCAAGGAGGCGCGGGTTCGATCCCCGCGCGGCGGAAATATTTGTATGCACGAATATGAACATTTGCACTGGTCTGGTCGTGCCTCGGAAAGCACGTTAAGCCGTTGGCCCCTGATGCCATATGAACATCTAGTAGCAGTCGTTACGGGTTGTTGGAGCCCTTAAAAGTCCAACAATTGGTTTAACTACAATGCTTTGATGTCGCCTTTGGCTTGTGGAGGTCAGACGGCAGTCGCTTCACGGAAAATATCGAAGTTTAGCCAAAACCAGCACCGCTTTACCAAGCGGACCCCTTAGTGAAGTGAATTTATTTTATGAGTTTACCGATGCAAGTGTAGCGGCATGACGTAGTTGTATAACGTAGTTCATTTGTGGTCTGTGTTGGTTGACGTCATGCAAATTCCTGCATCAAGCAAGCAAAGTTTGTCTAGCAAATATACCTACAACATTCTGACCTCACTCGTTGGATAGCTGCCACTAAATCCTTTCATCTATCACCAAACCCTTTTCAATTAAGAATGAGTGAACTTTATACTCTATTTCATCAAATCCTCATATACCTGTTGTTAAGTTTTCAAGCTCCTCTTTCCGTCAGTGTCACCTCCTTTAATAAGTTGCTAGCCGTAAATTGCACTATTAAGGCACTATTACTATACTGCCTACTCCAGTTCTTCCTTCATTAAAAAAATAACAAATCTGAGAAAGACACAACATAGGTATCAAAAACATAACTGAATATTTTGCTTATCAACTTCCAATATTTTGCAACTTCATGCAGCTTCACGGATTGATTGATTGGATGGTTTATAATAAAAATATTGCATTTTGAAATTCGTAGATATATTACTACACTATTACTACAGAATGTGTAGGTAAGCAACGAAAACTAAAATATGACTATGGATATCAGTGACATTTATAATACTCTCTGATTATACATATTTTTTTTTAAGAACGGCACACGTGCGAAGAATCTAAAAACCAAAAATATCTACAAACAAACGTTTCTTTGCGTGCCGTTAAGAGGTCATTTTCACTTTCTCTTTATAAGGAATTCTTGTGTAGTAAATTATGCTTTTAGACCCTAAGATTAAGGCTGTATGTTGTCAAGCAGTGAATGAATTTAAGAACATAATTAATTGGGAAACATTACGTCTTGTATTTTGGGAGTCGGAGTGCGAATAAACAGTAAGAAATATATCAATTTACCGGGCCAGCTTAGCAAACGGTGTATTATAAATTGTGAGTGATAGTTTGTATTCCCGTGTGGTACTGGGCTCAGAGTAGTACCGACCCATATT
Organism: Sesamia inferens; assembly: GCA_037179545.1. Lineage (NCBI taxonomy): Eukaryota > Metazoa > Arthropoda > Insecta > Lepidoptera > Noctuidae > Sesamia > Sesamia inferens. The sequence goes on along the minus strand of CM073929.1, from coordinate 5,400,909 downwards.
TTACCGTGGCTGTCGTAAGAGGGGACTAAGGGAACTCTCACCAGAGAATCGGGCAGCGCCGCTTCTCCTGTGGATTATCAAATTACTCCGAACCCCAACCCGCCTGACAGGCTGAGATGAAGATAGTTTGTGTATATAGGAGGGTGAGAGTATTACTGAAGGTTGTTTTTGAAATCGTTTATTAAGCAAGCAGGATCACCGATCACTTTTACACGTCATGGTTTTTTTTTTTAACTAGATGAGGCCGGCATTTCCTAACTGACTACCTCTGAGAAGAAATAGCCGAAACAAACTCAGGGATCATCGTCTTTTTTTCAAGTCCAGACATTAAAAATGAAAATGTTTACAATAATTTACGTTATAATTACGCATATTGCTTAATAACAATGCCTAATAGAGCGAGCAGTTCAGTCCCAAGCTTTTTGTCTTCTAGATAATTTGTGATTTTATTATACCCCTTTTGTAAAGTTTGGCCTTTATATAGTTTTTAAATCGTTTAATGGGTAAGTTTCGAATCGGTTTTGCTTGTGATAATGGTGTCAGATGCATTTTATTGTTTAATTTAAAAGTAAAATGGCTCGTATTTTGTATTGGTCAGTTAACAAATTATGAATACAATGTGGAATCAACAATACGACAGTAAATAAGAACACTGGCAATATCGGCAATACTGTATAGTTATTTTTTTAGCAAAATTGATCTTAATACCGCGCAGTGATCTTATTCAAACGAGCTAAATAGTAATGATGGACAAACTCTAAATTTGGTCACGCTTGAACTAGCAATCATTCTGACTAAAAATGTGGCATAATATTTGGTTTAATTTTTAGACTGGAGAGTATCATAAGATAAACGCAGTTCAATTGAATTGCCCATCAAAGCCAGGCCTCATTATCAGATAAGTCTCGTTCCTACTCAGATATCCACTTTTATGGAAAAAATTACGACGAAATGAAGTGTCTCTGCTTAAATAATTAGATTCATTATGTTATACTGAAGACTTCATTTTTACTTAAGCGCCATTAATTACAGTTGTAATTTTTGTTCGTACACCAAAAATTAATTATGTTTTTCCATCGAAGGAAGCCAAAATAATGCGTACAACATCCATTGCGAGATAACTATTCGACGTATTACATTAATCGTATTCGTAAAACGCCCTAAGGCCTATCTTGAAATATATATATTTTTATAAATCTTTTGTGGTAGGTCATAACATCGGCTAGTAGATAAAAAGTAAGTAACCGTAATGTTTACAGTTATTTTACTGAAAATAACGCCTTGCAGGTTTCCACTGTATTATTTGGATATAAATATAATTATAAAAGCAATGATATCTTACCTTTTACACACTGTTTACCTAAATCTTATAGTTACTAGAAAGCATTCTTTAAACATAGCTCTGATATAATAATAAAAATTGAAAATCACGAAATATGACACTAAATCGCGACGTTGCCAGTCTTGAGTAGTAAACGCTCTTAAATGTACAATTATGTTTTTTTGAAGTGACCAATTGATTCCACATCTAAGTTGGATCAATCGAATACTATTATATTAACTCCATTAATATAACTGATCCTATAAATAATTACTATCTAAATATGTTTTTGAACTAAGACTTATCATTTTCTAACTTCTTCGTTTGCTGAAACAAAGGCATACGTGAATGTTATTATCATAATTATGCAAATAGTTGCTACGCACCTGGGATTAACCTTTACGGGCGTCCGTAAAATTTATCTTTAGTAAAGCACTCTCCCCGTTTCTACCTGATAACACACGTTTGGGTGTGGTAGATACATTTGTAGAGGCATTAAGACCAGTGAATAAAATTCACTCATCCTCTATAGAAAACGGAGGTTCCTCCGACTAGATGAGTGTTATATCTGGCGGGCACTTGCCCAACGGTTGATGCTTTGATATTAAATGTATGCTTGTTGCACGGTTAAGTATGCTAGCGAGATTTTCGCATGTGGCGTTTGTAGATATACATTACAATTAACAGCGAAAATAGTGCACTGTCTCATTTGAAAACTCAGCCTTAAATCAGTCAGAATAGTCTGCTTCGAAGTTTAGGTCGATTTTTAAAGCTATTAAAATAAAAGTATTATAAACTCAAATTTTATTAACCGCTAGGTCACAGCACTAGTATTTCAATAACATTTTTTGGGAGTGTGCGAAGGAATTGCATGATTTAATTCCTCCATCAGCGTTCCACCATCGGACGACCCGTCGTACGGCGAGTTTCCACCCTTACGTTGTTGACACCATTGGGATCCGGACGAGGCGTTTCGCCTCCTCCTTTATACCGCGTACATCAAGGGACTGGAACAGTTTGCCAGCGGCGGTGTTTCCGTCGGATTATAATTTGAGTGTCTTCAAGGCTATAGTGAATAGGCTCTTAATAAACTAGTTCGCTTTATCATCAACGACTGCGTCACTGCTTACCATCAGGCGGGATTGCGGTCAAGCGCTAGTTTATAATTTTATAAAAAAAAAAAACTGTCCGTAGACGATACAGCAGGTAATCACGTTAGTAAATCTCATCTTGGACAGATCGCCAATGTAAACAATAACCATATCGATAAATAATATTTACATTGTTACTATCTATAGCCTTTATTTTGCACCCACTATTAGCTTCATATCATTGTCACATTTAGCTTTTAAAGTTCCCAATCCTGGGACACAGGCCTGTGCAGGTGAGAGGGACTCACCGAGAGGAGGTAGGCCGGGTAGGTAGGTATCTACGAAGCGGGTCCAGAGCGAGTAGGTAGATCTCACATGTTTTCGAAGTTTTTCATGTCCTCACAATTTTATCCTTCACCTTTTAGAGAACAGAGGTGATGAATAATTTTAATTATTACGACGACACGATTGATGCAGTGACTGAGCGATAGATCGTTGCTATTTTTTATTTTAAAGCGCGCTAGTTTGTTAAGAACCTATTCACTCAGATTGAGCGAATAGGAAGAAGGGCGGTAGTTGAGCGAGGTGATGCAATGTTAAACCCAACAACACGACCAACGATGCTGCGCCAAAGCGAGATTGATTTGAAGACCCTCCACGCCCAAACTCCCAACACAACGACATTTGGCGCATCGTACCCGGCACACATCGCAAAACAACTGCTCAGACCCGTCCTCCGTACGGCTTCACCAAACATCATGCTGAAACACGACAAATCGCTTGGCGGCAAGGCTTTGTCTGGTGGGTGGTAACTTCTGCCGGCGGCCGGTGTTATGGCCTACCACCGAGAAATATGGTGTATAATATAATATATAATACCTATGCTCTGTGTGTCACGGGTTCGATTCCCGCACGGAACAAATAATTGAATGGCCTACATGTACTTGTTCCGGGTCTAGCTGTTTGTGTACATAGGAGTAATTCCTAGTCCGGGGCATAACTAAACAAAAAAAAAAAAAGGCGTGTGGCACTCGGAGACTGCCGCGGTAAAGCTATTGCATAGCCTTTTTTTATCAACTATAACTTGCAATTATAATTATTTATTTATTTTATTTATACAGTAATTTTTCCTTTGTTTTTTTTTTCTTTGATATCAATTCAAGTTTTCTTTCTGTTTTGTAATTTATTTATTTTTTATCAGAAACGTCATCAAAAGAGTGCGAAAAATGGTGACGATTAAGCGACTAAACTATATTCAATGTTTTCTGTTCGACTTTGATAAAGAGATAGAAAGAAGCTAACCAATAGCTTAAAAATGACGTCATATTCGTTATCACACCCATGTCAGAATGTCATGAAATATGATGTCGGCCATCTTGGATTTCAAAAATGAAATCATTTTCGTGATCAGCACCCTGAGTTTTGGCGGGAAAGTCAAGCTGAGTGTCACGCTCGTTTTTCATTGGACTTTTAAAATTATTTATAGTGTTGTTTACTAAATAAAAGTGAGTGGTTTATGTAGTAAAAAGTGCATTTAGTAAATAGTTCATAAAGAACAGTGGCCACATCATGACTTTGTCCCAAACCTCACTCGTAAGACGGGTCACGCGGCCGTCTTTTTCGACATGAATAATTCATAATTACGTGGCATTGGCTAAATGCACAAACCGTGCGAAGCCAAAAAATAAAGAAATAAAGAAAAAACCCATGAAATCTATTATATTATCACTCGAGTCAGTAAGCATGTAAAATGAGAAAACTAACATAGAACGATCCGTGTGAGAACTAAACGATCACTATTACACAACAACACTGATACCTTTGAGAAAGCGGATTTCCTCTACAATAGGGCAATTCCTCCGTAAGGTCTGTCTATGCTATTACTTATAATCTCTGTCATTGTGTGCTGTTTCGGTGCAATCGCAAGACCGGCCGGGCACTGAGGGGCAGGCAAGACAGCTATAGTATCCTTATGACTCCACCAACTGGTATTTCGTTGACGAGGTTCTTTTTCAATATGGGGTATATTGAAAAAGAACCTCGGAGTCTTTGAGTATATTTCGTGGTGCTCCCTGTGCGCCGTTGTTGCCACTGTTTTGTCGTGGTGGCCTAGTGGTTAAAACACCAGCCTCTCAAGTATGAGTGCGCTTGTTCGATTCCAGGTCAGGCAAGTACCAATGTAAGTTTTCTAAAGTTATATGTACTTTCTAAGTATATCTTGGACACCAATGACTGAAGGCGAAGGAAAACATCTTGAGGAAACTTGGGCTTTATAAGTCTGAAATCGCCAGCCCACATTGAGCAAGCGTGGTGATTACGCTCAATCCTTCTCTGTATGAGAGGAGATCTGTGCCCAGCAGTGGGATGATAAAAAGGTTGTTGATGATGAACGGCGTCGGTGTCGAACTATTTGTTATCAATTTAATATTTTCGAGCTGATCTTTAGTAACATAATCACTTCTAATTGCGTTAACATCTGACCGTAGAATTAATAAATCCTTCATCAACTTCTTTACGTACGTTCTACGTAGTCAAAGCAAACTGGTGGCAATTTGTGAAGGTCATATGCCACAAAAACTGGGATTGTTCGGGATCCGTGATTTTAAACACCGTAATCGTATATTTTAGCTATTTCTGCTTTTTGTTCTTACGCCTCGATACATGTTTTTGTCTTGTCTTTGTAGAAACAAACAATAACTTTTTTGCCTCATCAATGTCTTCCTCAGAAAAAGCCGACGAGCATATTTTTATTAAACTTTCGTTGTTTCGTTTCGGAGATAACAATATTACAACTCGTACACTTAAATGTACTCATATTAACATTGTTCACCGACATATTTCTGTAATATTTTATTTAATAAAAACTTCAACTCTTGATCTGGTCCCTGTGGATAGATACCACAATTTTGCCAATAACACGTGTAACAAATTATAGAAATTCTTTAAAAAAATATTTCACAATAATGGCGGATATTCACAGTTGAAAAAACGGCCGCGTGAGCACTTCTTACTCTATAAAATCACGCGCTTTTATTTAGTAAACAACACTATAAATAATTTAAAAGTCCAATGAAAAATTAGCGTGACATTCATCTTAGCTTTTCCGTTAAAAAAAAGCTATTTTATAAAAACACTATTAAATTAATTTGAATAAAAGTACTTAATAATTAATTATATGAAAAGTTTTTAAGGTAGCCATGACAACGTCAATGACGTCTATGACATATCTCTATAGAAGACCTATTTCAGAGAGAAAATTAATCGCAAGTTTAGCACATCGCGACTATCAGTAACATGGCAAGTGTGTAGAACTGAGTTCGCGCCCTGCAATATGCATGCTCTTTTTGAAAATCTATAAATTGTTTTCAAAAGATGTAGTCGCACGCACACAAACATACCGTGCCGAAGACTGCCGACCTGAAACGACGTTAGACGATGTACGGCCTTCAAGCCACACCTCCGTGCCCGTCGGAGTGGGGAGCGTGAGGTTTTTTCGTTACGGAATTTCTGGATTCGGTCCCCGCGCTCAAGGCCCGCGATAGAAGCTATGCAATAGCTTAAAAAAAAAACAGATTTCTACGATCTGTAAATCACAGCCAATACCACTAAGCTACCGTTGCTGCTACTGCCGCTATTGACTTCAGTGTCCAATACCATGAATAATGTAATAAAAATCCAACCACATTAAAAACAAACAGAGAGAAAACCACATAAAGGACGCTTTACACTTATTCAGTAAATGTCGATTTCTGGCAGGTAACTCCTACCGCAAAATGCGTTAAAAAACTTAATTTTAAAAATAGAACTGAGGCGAAACAAATTGTTGTCACGTCCGGGTGTCTGTCGTATACACACATCATCATCATCATTATCAACCTTTCTATCATCCCACTAAGGATTGAGCGTAATCACCACGCTTGCTCAATGCAGGTTGGTGATTTCAGACTTAAATCCAGGTTTCCTCAAGATGTTTTCCTTCACCTTCAGTCATTGGTGTCCAAGATATACTTAGAAAGTACATATAACTTTAGAAAAGTTACATTGGTACTTGCCTGACCTGGAATCGAACCCGCGCACTCATACTTGAGAGGCTGGTGTTTTAACTACTAGGCCACCACGAACTGGTGCGCGGTGTATACGTCATACCGTAATGTAACCTTGTCGTTTACAAAGGGCTGTTTGGTAAAATCTATTACGAGTTCTTACTTTAAGCCTAGCCTAAACCTTTGAGCCAACTACTATATTTGGAAACTAATTCCCTATTATATAATGCCATGTTGATATCATAGACACAGGCCCAAGCGCCAATTTTTTAAATAAGAACTTTAATATTTACAGATTATAAGTTCGAAATTTATGAAAGGCTGGATGGTTTAATTCTATGTAGGTCTAGAGATGCAAAATTTCTGCCAAATTTTTTTATTCGATTTACAACTTTATCTAAAAAGCATTAAGGCTCAAGGTTGTTTGGTAATATTTGACAGTTTCGGGTAGCTTGACTTGCTGTCGTCTGTACAAGTATTTTAATACTACAATCCGTTGTTTCAATGTCAGTGAACACGCGTGGATACTCTTTGTGTAAACAATTTCAGTGGGAAGGTCCGTCCTAGCAAGGTTGAATGATTTATTTACATAATTTGAATTGTCCAATTGTGTAAAATGATTAGATTTATTGACAGTAGTAATTATTGGTAATGAGAACTAGTATATATTTTTTATTGAATCTTTTTAGTGGTCATTTAATTGCATTAGGCTCGCCACACAATGTGGCATGCTGCCTTTTGCCATTGGGCCCTTTTGTGTTGATAGCGATTTGATAGGATTTTTCCACTTTTTTATTTACAATGAAAATGCTATGTAAATATTAATCAGCATCAAAATATGTCGGTGTGGCAAATACGTAAGATTTATCCACATTATTTTTATGATAAAAAAGACGAAGCAGAAGGCTTAGTCCGGATCGTAGCGGCTTCATCAATGTAAGGGCGAATACTTGCCGTACGGCGGGTCGTCCGCTGATGGAACGGTGATGGCCGAAAAATTCATGTAATTCCCGTACACACTCCAAATGCATTCTATAGTATGAGTTACCCTATGCCTGTGTTCCAGTCTTTCCAACCGCCCACCAAATCTGGATCACCAAATAAACCGCAAACCCCGTGTTTCTACGTCATCATCATCATCATCCGAAAGACGTCCACTGCTGGACATAGGCCTCCCCCAAGGTTCTCCACGATGACCGGTTCTGCGCCTCCCGCATCCAGCGGTTTCCTTCCCGCGACCTTCACCAAGTCGTCGGTCCATCTTGTCGGGGGCCTATCCACGCTACGTCTTCCGGTGCGTGGTCGCCACTCGAGAACCCAGCCCACTGCCACTTTAGTGTTGCAATTCTTCAGGCTATGTCGGTTACTCTCGTTCTTCTGCGGATCTCCTCATTCCTGATTCGATCGCGCAGTGAAACCCCAAGCATAGCTCTCCATTGCCCTTTGAGTGACTTTGAGCCTTTTTATAAGGCCCATTGTTAACGACCACGTCTCAAACGTCGTTTCTACGTACCCGAACATAAATGATCTGAATAGGAGATTGAGGAGGTCCTACACTTTTGTATATAATACATAGATACATAATTGGCCTATAATATTCGCATTCCTGGCCCTCCTCTCAGTAAAAGGGAGTGGACCCAGTTGGGGTTTAATAGATATTATATGTCTTTAAAGTTTTGCCTATTGAACCCGTCGGTTTCTTCACGATTTTTGCCTTGACCGTTTTGAGAGCAGTGGTGATGAAATAATTGACAGAAATTGCAAAAAAGCGCCTGATGGGGTTCGAACCTACGACCTACAACTTGTAAGTCGTGGCCAATACCACTAAGCCACCGCGGATGCTCTCCATCACTTTTCACTTTTGTACAGTATCACGACTTGTGGAATGTTTTTCTGGTCATGCAGCCTATAATGTACCCACTCACTGATAAGTAGTCTTCTTCTTCTTCTTCAGCTTATAGAGGTCCACAGCTGGACAAGGGCTAGCCTGGAGTCGCTAAAATTAAGTGGCAGTGGGCGGGGCACATTGCTCGTAGAACCGATGGCTGATGGGGCAGTAAGGTTCTGGAGTGGCCGCCACGTACCGGAAGACGCAGCGTAGGGAGGCCCCAACAAGGTGGACCGATGACCTGGAGAAGGTCGCAGAAAGCCGATGGCTGCGGGCATCACAAGACCGGTCATCGTGGACAAGTAGTCAATCCATTTAAAATACTAGTGTGCTGCATCTGGTTAGACTATAAATCAACCCCAAAATAGTTAAGAAAATGCATCATAATAAAGAACACAGAAAAGTGTCGTGTGTCGTTAGAAAACAGAAAGTAGTTGAAAATTAAAATATGAATCTTCATTTTTATAGTGCGTACGTATGTTGTCATCTCACAAGCCACAAGTATCCGCCAGTATTCTAAAACGTGCCCAGAGTTTGTTCGTTTACACCACGTAAATCAGGTTCGGTAGAACCTAGTACGAAGGTTTGTATGTGCTCATGCATCTCTCGAACGATTTACCTAATCCAGTGAAGTACGACTGAATTTTTCACGTTATTCGCTTTAACCCAGTTTTAAATAGCACTTCGGTTTCTAAAATAGTTTTAGGGAAATTTTAAAATGGTGAGCTGTAAACTGTGGAAGATAAAAGTTGGAGATACTTTGTAGTTTCGCTATTGAATACTGCACAGCTTAGCGTAATATTATTTAGATGTACAAAATTCAAAGTAGGTTTTTTAGTTCCTGCAGCCTGTGTTTTCAGTTATTTGCAGCGGATATTCAGCTGCGTGTCCAGTATAATAATGCACTCAGGTACTGTGATGGTGTTGCAGCGCATCAGGGGTGTTTACTGAGGCGCTGGTGGATAGCTTTTCTGCTATTATTAGAAAAAGATACGCCTCCGTATTCGCTCGCGTTTGTGGCAGTACCAACATCATACTGGGTGTATTTACTGATCGGATTTCATCATCATCATCATCAGGCTGTACTCGTCCACTGATGGACATAGGCCACTTCCATGCCACGCCAACAAGCTCGATCCTGAGCAATTCTCCGCCAGCCACTACCAGCAACCATTTTGATGTCGTCGCTCCATCTCACCCAAGGGCGTCCTCCGCTACGTTTACGTAAAACGGATAATAATAATAATATACAAAATGAAATCATAAATAAATAATAATTATTTTAATAAATAGTAGCAAAGTTTTAGGTTAACTAAATTAATAAGGTAAATCTTAAAGAAATAGTAATCTTAAAGTCAGCTAACAAACTTACTGCTTAAATCAAATGTTGACACACAAATTTAACACTTAATATTGACTCCATAATTCCCAAGGCACACAATTGCCAAAGGGTGAGATTTTGTGTAATTTGGTCCTGAGGTGTCGTAATGGCTTTGATTACGGCACAAAATAAATTAAGGAAAGTAGTGCTCAAATTCGGTGGATCGATGTTCTACGGAGAGTGGCTGATATGAGATGGATGAGAGTTGCTGATTGCAACTTGGTTTGAAATTATAGAGACCAATAGAATTATAGCAGTACACTGCACAGTGTCGGTCTCCGTGGCGCAGCGTTCAACACGCCTGCCTGTGACGTGGAGGACCCGGGTTCGATCCCCGGCCAGGTCATGATGGGAAACGATCTTTTCCTGATTGGCCTGGGTCTTGGATGTTTATCTATATTTGTATCTATTATAAAATATAGTATCGTTGAGTTAGTATCCCATAACACAAGTCTCGAACTTACTTTGGGGCTAGCTCAATCTGTGTGATTTGTCCGTATATATATATTTATTTATTTATAGTGTACTGCTATAAGCTGAGCAGGCCTACTCCTACCCGGGCGGTGAGCTACCCATTGCTCGCCGTCTGCAGTAAGCGCTCCTACGGTAGCTGAAAGTCGTTTGCTGACTCTTGAACCATCTGGTTCTAGATCATAGATCAGAATCTAGATTTGTGCACGGTTTGTAGAAACAGACTTGCACCCTGATGCAAGGGCTTTATGTATAACTGGCTGCATTTCTATTCGTAAATCTTCGGCGAACACGGGCCAACAAGTTCGATGAGAAAGAATTTATTAAGACTTATTATACAACATTATTTTTAGGGTTCCGTAGCCAAATGGCATAAAACGGAACCCTTATAGATTCGTCGTGTCTGTTTTCGCATTAAGATTTTGATGCAAAAATAAAAAAAATAATAATACATTTTGGGGGCTCCCCATACTTGGAACTGAAACTAATTTTTTTTTCATCAAACACATATGTGTGGGGTATCTATGGATAGGTCTTCAAAAATGATATCGAGGTTTCTAAAATATTATTTTTCTAAACCGAATAGTTTGCGTGACAGACGCTTCCAAAGTGGAAAAAAGTTGCCCCACCCCCCTTCTGACTTCTAAAATAAGAAAATGAAAAATTAAAAAAAAAACATAAATGATGTACATTACTATAAAAACTACCAACGAAAATTGTTTTGAACGAAATCTAATACGTAGTTTTTTTTAATACCTCGTAAATCGTAAACCGTTTATTACCGCGTAATATTTCATACAAATAACTTAAATCCTTTAATTTCATAAAACAATGGTACGGAACCCTTTTTGCGTGAGTCCGACATGCATTTTGCCGGTTTATTTGTTTATGCGAAACCCGAAACACGTGTTCAGTATATTTAAGTAAAGAATCTATGTATAAAATTTCAAAAACATAGAATGAAAAACCGCAAAGTTATGAGTTTGCTATTCTACATGATTGTCCCAACAAAAATATGGTCAAAGCTCCGGTCGGGTGGGCGAGCGCGCGCGTTCCGTATTCATACTGCAACAATGTCTATAATGCATATACAGTATGTTAAGAAAACCCTGTCCGACCCGTGAAGGTGTTGTTAGGTATCGATAAGTGATTCTACTAATGGATACAAAACCGGGCTAAACTTAAAAAAAAAATCCCCCTAAAAAAAATAAATATTATTTCGCAAAAAGAGGTAACTTAATAAATGTGCGTTAAGCACCCAAAGGCGGGCGGCGGGCGGCAGGGCACACGGCATGTGGTCGCATCGCTATTCGCTCATAATAATACCGTTGTTGTCACTTTTTTTAAAAATTACCAAATTTCGGAGAAATTGGAACTAATTCGCGGGAAAAAAAAGATTATTTCAAAATTCATTTGTACGGTACGGTACTATGATGATTACTTAAAATTTTATATTATATTTGGTCTTGTGTTTACCTAACCTTTATTATCCTTATGGGTCGGACAGGGTTTTCTTAACATACTGTATGTATGTTTGGGAAAAAAATATAACATGGTGTAAAAATGATTGGAGTCGATTCAGTTGCTTATTCCGAACAAACCATATTCAGGTTATGCATAAACAAAAAATAACGTTGTGTAATGCAACGTTCAAGACCAATATAGTACCCAAACACATTTCAACCGACGACCTTGTTGTAATGAATATTCATTAAACAATAAATATACTTTTGTTCGTTATTTACGTCCACAAAATGCAATTATCAACTGATAAATGTTTCAATAATGATAATTTACATTTTAACACCTTGTGAATTCAATGTTTTTACCGTGGAATATTCAATAATTGTTATATTTTGATTATGTTCATGGTTGTGTTGAACATACGTTGTTGTAACCAGTGCCGTCCGAGAGGACGTTGGGTTGATTATGATGATGTAATCCGACCGATTTCTGCATGGACTGCAATGTGTAATGTCCAATTTCCGCACGGAACAAATATTTGTATCACCTACCAATAGTTCTTCCGGGTCCGGTGTGTTTGTGTATGTGAGTTTATATGTTTGCTAAAACGTTTTAACAAAAAAAAAAGCGGGCACGGCGACCGTCAAACTTCGGTTTTGCCGTTGATGTGCTCACATGTGGCCTATGTAGCTAATTTTGTTTGTTTCAAAGGATTTGAAAACCGGCGGGTTGAGTATATCGACATAGTTGCGTAAAATATCTAAATGAAGGAGGCATAGAATGTTTAGTTCTATATTTATATCATCAACAACCTTTTTATCGTCCCACTGCTGGGCACAGGGCTCCTCTCATACAGAGAGGGATAGAGCGTAATCACCACGCTTGCTCAATGCGGGTTGGCGATTTCAGACTTATAAAGTCCAGGTTTCCTCAAGTTGTTTTCCTTCACCTTCAGTCAATGGTGTCCAAGATATACTTAGAAAGTACATATAACTTTAGAAAAGTTACATTGGTACTTGCCTGATCTGGAATCGAACCCACGCACTCATACTTGAGAGGCTGGTGTTTTAACCACTAGGCCAATATGTATATAAAAGTATATGTATATTATATGTATATAAAAGTCGATAATTCCGGGCTGAAATGGTGATTGTTGCTAATTAATGATTTAATGAAAGTTTTTAGTATATTTTGTATTTATTTTTTTCTCTTTCGTTTGTGTTACTTGTCTGCTGTTTACTTGTATTTACTTATGTGAAATTATGGATATCTTACCTGAAATAAATAATTATTATTATTATTAAATGATGTTACTATATTCGGCTACTGTTGTAGCAGAGCAGAGCAGAGTTTTTGAGATTCGCAAAGGATATGAAGACATAACTTTGTTCAATTTATTTGAAGTCTCAAAAAACTATTCTTAATAATTATTCCATTTTATGGGTGGCATCCGTGACCGCGGTCCTGGTTCCAAAAAGCCCGTTGACCCAAGGATTCAGTGTCATCGACTGTCTAATATATGATCCAGCGTCAAAAAGTAGAACACCAGGAGGATGCCTGTAACTCAGTAGTGGGAACATTGTTGGTTAATTATGTTATATGCTTTGGCTGAGTCTGCTTGTATAATTTTTCCCAGATTTTACTTTTGATGATAATCACCACACCTGTCTTAATTTGCCAACCGGCAGCCCTGGCTCAGGCATCGGTCTTCGTGGACTACGTCACGGTGTGCTGATATCTTTTGGAAGCGCACCCGCAAGCCCGCATCTACGGTGGCTGGGAGTTTGATATTGTCTCCGGACAAAGCCGACTCCTGAGGCGGCTAGATGGCTGAGCGCGCAGAGATTAGCCTCTTTGTACGCCTGTCCATCGAATCCAAAGTTTCCAGGTGGCACTTTGTACGGACGGCATTTGTAGGACGGCACTAGCCCAAATGTGTTTGCAATACTTAACACACAAACAGACCTGTGCTTTTATAACATTAGATGCTTTCCTGGTGTGAAGTACCGCCGGATCTTTGCAAAGGCCTCAATGTACTGCCCAAAGTTTAGGTTTATCGGTGGGTAGACGTGTCATTAAGTGGAGACCGTGGATAGGTAAACGCAAGGTAGGACGATCTTAGGCTGGGTGGATCGAAGATCTTCACAGGATGGTTGGAAGCAACTAGATAAGAGTAGCCAAAAATGGATTTGAATTACGTGAAATAGGAGAGGCCCCATGTCCTATGATGATGATAATGAAAATATGTTTGCTTTACTTGTCGCAATCGAAGATATAAGTAGGTATTTTCATCAAAATTAAATCGCATGTGCGGTCACCAAAAGAGATAACTAACCAAACCCGTCGGATACAGTTGAAGTTTTATAAGGAACGTATGGACATTTTCGATTAAAATGTAATTAAATTAATAAGTAATACCTAATCAGTCAATTTTATCAAATTAAATTTTATTTGATAAAATCTATCAGTTTCTTACAAAACTTCAACTATAATATATATATAGTTATCTGTGCACCTCGCTGGAATTTGACCCCTCTCCCGCTTCCCCGCGCGGCGCCCCGCATTCGCCGTAAGCGATGAGTAGCGTTAGCATCTTTGTTACAAATGTCTTAATACAGTTCAAATCCTCTGTTGTTATTACTGTTTCTGTGGAGTTTTTGCATTGTTATTTTTTTTATTAAGTATGTTTTTGTTTATTACATTTTAGACGCGTTAGTGAAGCCTTTTGGTTGCACCAACATTATATTTCAGTCCATATTTATCAATTTAATTACAAAACGTCATGAATAAAATGATCTAGTATTATGACGTCTTATCATCAAAACGACTTTTTATTAACATAAAAAAAAACATTTATTTTTTTAACATAATTCGCATTTTTTAGAAACGAATGACGTCACAGAGCGAGGCGCACAGGTAACTCGTGCGAGTTGTATATCAGGCCACCCTGGTTACTTATTGTAATAATAACAAAGCTGAAGAACTTATTTGTTTGTTTAATCGCGATAATCTCTGGAGCCATCAGTCGAATTATTTTTGCATTTGTTAGCTCACACACTTCACTAGCCTCGTTTGGTGGACGATCAGCACCGTTATCTTCTTACTGACTGGCCAATAGAGTCACTCTATCACCTTTTTCTAATTTGATTCGTGTGAATCAAACAAGATTTTCTCATCAACATTATATTTTTGTTTGCACCTCTAAGTAACTCAACAAAATACCTGAATAAAAGTAAATAAAAGGAAATACGATCAAAGTTTCTACAACAAAAATTTTCCTGTATAAATCTGCTGGGGGCCCTTAAATCGTACAGATAAGTCCACAAAGTTAGTCGAGTTCCCAGTTTTATGACATTATCTGTGTTAAGATCGCAGCTCGTGGATTTCACAAATTCGAAAGTTTTCAAAAATATTGAAATACGTACCTACCGGGTGACCTGATTTCACTTACTTTAGGAATGTTCGCTAATGAATAAAGACAGTAAAAAAGGAAAGTAGAAAAAAATACGAGTGTGCTTATGACCACACGACTGAAGTGAAACTTCTTTCGATCCATCTGTATGTATATATATATATACATATATGTGTGTACAATATATACATGTATACACATATACATATATTAATTTTCTATAAATATTTAAATTTATTTCATGGTTTCATTGGTAAATTAATATTTTTGCATAGATCTTCTATTTTTATTGAAAAAAAAACTCGTTGTAGACCTTGTAGTACCAAGCTCGCGCCACGGGCGCCTCTGTGCTTATATTCCCCACTTAACTTCCGTTCGCCTTGCCCGATCACTTTTCGTAACGCTTACGTCACGCGTTCGCCAGCTTACTCCCCAAATCAAGCATGCGTAAAGAAGTTTCACTTAAAAAAAAAACATTATTCATATTAAAAGGTTACAAAAAATCTGTCTTACTATGACAATTCTCAGGAAAACCCATTGGTGAAATACATCATGGTCCAAACTGTATTACAACACAAAAAAATGTTTTCAGTTTTCAATCCGCCTAGTTTTATCCCAACAATGTTGGGAACATCGCTGCGATCGACTTCCAGCTAGATGAAGCTGATATCAATGTTTACATGGAGCAAATCCTTAACTGCTATTCATAAATTTCAGTTACTAGATGCCCTTTGGCAAGAGCAGTAAGTAAAATCTTGTATCAAACGCACACCATGTACCCTTAAATATTATAAATCACGGGATCATATGGCTGACAAAGATGATTGACTCAACACTGCTCCTCAGTACCGACAACAGCAGGTCAAGCTACCCCAAACCCAACTAACCTTGAGCTTTAATACTTTAAAGATAAAGTTGATAATCTAATAAGGAAATCTGACAGATTGTAGTAACTTGAAATATCATGTATATCCGTATGACAACAATTTAAGTATCTTCAAGGCTAGAGTGAATAGGCTCTTAATAAACTAGCTCGGTGGTAGGTCACATCAGCTGCCGGCAAAAGTTACCACCCACCAGACAAAGTCGACGACGGGTCTGAACAGTTGTGTTGCAATGTGTGCCAGGTACGATGCGCCAAGTGTTGTTGTGTCGGGAGTTTGGTCGGGTAAAGGGTCTCCACATCAATCTCCCTCTGGTGTAGCATCGTTGGTCGTATTGTTGGGTTTAACATTGCACCACCTCGCTCAACTGCCGTCTTCCTTCCTATTCACTAAGTATTTTAAGTGAATGGGTTTAATAAACTAGCGCGCTTTACCATCAACGATTGCATCACTGCTTACCATCAAGCGAGATTGCGACTAAGCACTAGTTTATAATTATATATAAAAAAGTAATAATAATAACGATTCAAATAAACAAACAACAGCCACAAGGTGGTGAAGGTCACAGAAAGCCGATGGATGCGAGCAGCACAAGACCGGTCATCGTGGAAAGCCTTAGGGGTGGCCTTTGTCCAGCAGTGGACATCTAAAGGCTGAAGAAGAAGAAATAAATAAAAAAAAATATTCCACATCGACACATCAGGTATCAAACCTATACTTGTGAAAGTCTTTTAATTTAAAAGAATAGTCGGCAAAACAGACAGAAAAAGATTGACAAACCAATTACGGTATAAATATCAAGATGGTCGCCCATTTCAAAGCGTAGTAGGTTCACATTTATAAAATTAGTATGGATAGAATAAAGGTTTCACCTTAATTTCAGTTGCCAGAAATAGGGCGGACCTGTCTAATCTCAAGAATAACGAGGGAAACCGCAGGATTTTTACCTTCATCAAAATTTCGCTTCTTAAATGGAAGTAATACTCCCCAAAGTGGCTTCAGCGGTTTCGTGGTCATTTAAAAATTCATTTCGTTACAAGGAAAATTGCTATTTTTAATAAAATGCAACATGGGATCCTCTTGAGACAAAAATTGGGCTTAATTGGTATGAGTAGGTATAACACAAGACTTTTAATAAGAAATCTACATAAAGTTGATTTTTTATGTCGTATTAATTCAGGAATTTACTCTTTTTTGTGTTTGTTTGTATCATTATGTACAGATGGTAGCACAACTAGTTACTACAATCTGTCACATTTATTTTTAGATTTTTTGTTAGATTTTCAATGTTATCTCTAAAGCATGAAGGCTCAAGATTGATTGGGAATATTTGACAGCTTCCGGTAGCTTTGCCTGCTATCGTCCCTACAGATGAAAGGAGGATGAATATCCTGGTTCCACCTTCCAATAGCTAAATGTGTTACATCGTTGGATAGATTATTTTTGAGCTGAATAAAAGTTGCGATTACATTAAGTTCCAAATCTTAGTCCGTTCAGGGTTATTTTTTTATCAACATGGTAGTTTCATCAGTAGCCAAGTCATGCTATTTGTACGTAATAATTGCATTTGTGCTTTATAAAACTTTTCTATCGGTCTGTCTCACTCGCACTCGTAAGTAGGTATGCTTAGAACAATGAAACAGGTTAGCAGCACGGATAGGCGGCGAGGGTGTGCGCAAGTGCAAGTAGTCGTACCGAGAAGCTGCACTGGAGGATTTACCTGATTTTGGCATTGATGAGGATGTTTGGCACTTACGTGGTCGTATATAGTCGCAACACGTGGGAGCTAGAAAGTACTACTGTTACTTATTACTTCGCAACAATGATATAATCCAAAGATATTGTACCTGTATGGCGGGACGAAATACTGTAGGGACCTGTGCGCAAATCGTTTAACCGTTTGGTACCTAGGGAACACCAGGCATGAGTTATTTGTAGGCCCAGCCTTATCTTTAAATGACGTCATTGTAGAGAACGATGATTAAATAAATGTAAAGGTTTAAATACGCTTCGTGTTTTATTTGTAAAAAAAAGCATTTTGTCAATGTTTAACTTTTGGTCATAAGTTTTGCGACTCAATGAGGCAATTGATAACCATAGGTAGTCTAGATAACCATAGATCGTATCTACACTATAACTCTACATGTATAAAGCAAAGAAATACAATTATTGCTTTAATAGCATTACTTGACTACTGATAAAACTACCATGTTTAATAAAGAATAACTCTGAACAGACTAAGATTGGAACTTGGTGCCATAATAACTTTTATTCAGCTCAAAATTACTTATTCAACACAATATAGCTATTGTAACGTGGGACCAGATTTCATAGAAATAGATAGATTATGATTTAAAGCTTTAAAAAAAACATTTATTCAAATAAGGCTCTGAATTAGCATTTTCTGCAGCCCAAAATAACAAAGGACAATCTCCCAAAACGGCCGCCCTTTACCACTTCCTAATTGATCAAACTCTCCAGCAGCACAGCTATCTGTTCAATTAGAAAACTGCTGCTATGAAACAAGTTTCCACTCAATGAGAGGGAGTGGGTCCTATTCTACCACACAAGCCCAGTGCGGGTTTATAGATGCCACATAAATTTAAATTTCGGGTTCTAGGATGTGCCCGTTTCCTTGCGTTCCTTCACCGTTTTGAAACCAGTGGTAATGAGATAGTTGACAAAAAGCTTATATTAGGATTCGTGATTTACTCCTTGCCTTCCTTTCTTGTATCGCCTTGTCCTTGTCATCAGATAGACCACTTCTTAACCTTCTTCCCAATTAATTCTATATCGATACATGAAGATAAAATTAATCTTTGAAGGGCTTTGCTTCATTGTAATCGATATCAAAATGATTGCATAGTAATTAGGGATTTTGAATCCTAATTAATGAATTTATAAAAAAACTCAAAAGTTTTGATTAATATCAATGGCTGATTGATGAACAGATTTTTGTAGGGCTATGGGAATTAATTAAAAAGTCTTAATAAAGTAACATAATTTATTATAAAACTCGAAAAAATAATCAAAGACCGTATTTAAATTTTCTTAGCAACTGGTATGGAGAGGAAAATAAATTGTCCAATATCATTTTATTATTCATAGCATACTGAATGATGATATGTAGAAAAGGCAATACTCTACATAATCTTGAAAATTTGACCAAAGTATCGATCGCAAATGTCTTCCTTCTCGAATTTCGATAACAGTTCAGGACCTAAGAACTTGTTCACGATGTTGAATACTCCACAATCCCAAGGTGCTGATGTGTGGTCAGTTTCTATGTGGAATACTTTAACGGGCTTTTTGTATACCTACTTCGATAGGTTGTAGTCATCAGACAGAAGCGCTGCTTTTGGATGAGGGGTGCCCTTTAAAAGGATCAATTCGGATTCCAGTTTGAAATCAGGTTCGTATTGTCTTGCTAACATGATCCTTCCATACGATGCCTGAAGCATAGACCTCTGCTGCTGGTTCGAATAACTAGCCAGCTCCTTTAGTTTTTTCACGCATGCCTCAACCTTCTTCAACCAGCTTTCTGATTTTTTCAAGTTCTTCTTCAGTTTGTCGCTATCCCTCCCAGTCATAAGATAGAACATATGTTCAACAATAGAATTGTGTAACTCTGTATTAGTTAAATTGCCGACATAAGCGTCTAGTTGTATTCTTAATGCATCTGGGCTGCTGTCCAAGCAATACACGGTTCCCAGACGACCTGAAAAAATGAGTTCAAATAATTATCTTCAAGAGTTTTATGCTGGTGGAAATTTAACTCTGACGAAATGAAGTTAGAGTTCGAAATTGCAAAGTCACTGAATAAAGGAAACCGGTATTTAATACCGGAGATAAGCAAGGGGATTTTTCGAAATTAAAATGTGCTCCATAAAAGTCACAACTTTGTAATAATGTGACGCAAGGGATTCAATCTATAAAAGTCTTCCCTTTTCTTAAATGTTGTCTTAGTAATTTTTAAATTTTTATCATAATTTTCTAAGGAAATGACAAAAAGTATTAAAATTCGCTTATAAAAGTTTTTAATTATGCCACAGAAAAGGAAAAATGCAGAACGGAACAGTTTAATAGCATTTTCCTATTTAGTATGAAATGTTGTACTTATGTTGGAAATAAATTATAGTTATTCCATACCTTCTTTTTCAAACATTGCAGCTAACTCTAGGGTAACATTCATGCCGAAGGAATATCCCAGTACGTAGAAATTGGGTTTTAGCTCAAGCCAACATGAACTAAAATTACAAAAATAAACTATTTTTTTTTAATATCCCGAGTTATATTACTACTTATTTTAGTTTATGACTTGATAAAAGTTATATATTTTACAACACTAAATATTTATAGTCTCGAATTCTAAATCATCTTCCAATTGCGGCTATGCCGTAGGTCGATAAAAAGCCACTATCTGTGATACAAAGTATCTTCATACTAAATTCATTCAATCATTTTTTTTTTTTTTTTATGATAATACCATAATCAATTATTTAGTAAAAAGCTGGATTTTCACATTTCAAGCAGGGACTCGTATTTTATTTATTATTTTTTTATGGCTATGGATCCAGAGAGAGGAACCTTCTGACAATGCGAGCAGTGTCGAGGAGGCCTGCTTTCTGATTTAAGCCCTTGATCTAACTGCCCAACGAGAGCCTCCTAAGATGTTGGTCGAGGCTCTTGGCTATTAAGCCATCGCCAGTCATAACACAAGTACAATGATTGCTGAATCCACATCCCACATGTCGACAACCTCGAGAGCCTAGTCAAAATACCTGATTTGTTTATCTTTCTCGGCTTTCAAGAGGTTCTCATCATGCGGAATGGTTATGTCAACTATCATTACACTCCGCTCTGATCTATCCACCATCACTATATCAGGCTTTTTGGCAACAATAGTCCTGTCAGTGAAAATGGATCGATCCCAGTACAATGTGATATAGCTATTTTCGAGAACTGGGTCAACCTATAATTAACAAGTTGTTGATAATTTATCCTGCCTATAAGGTTGTGTCTATGAAAATACTCTCCTTTGGTAGACGAGAACACCCAGAGATAATGTGTCAGATTGATTCCTCCGGTCGGTGAAATGCCCGACAGATGTCACGTGATGTCAACTGTGCCATCTTTTATTTTATTTATTATTAAATTATATATTCACTCTATTTATTTTAATGATTTCTGCACTGATTAATGTGGAATATAAATGAGTATTTACTTTTTTTTACTTATACATACTAAAAAATAATTTTCAGCGTTATGATTTATGCTTTTTAGAGTTCCGTAGTGCACCCGGCTCCAAAGAAATCTCACGCCCTAAATGCGACATCTTTGTCACACCAATGAGGTTTTCATCAGTGATTGGAATAGGTAGAGTGATTTTCCGTGATTGCTTAACGAAATCATAACATGGATACATATGGCATATTTCCGGAAATTCCCAGAATAAGTCCCGGAAAATGCTAACATTTCGTGAAAACATTTCACAAAAGGTGTAACCGGTTCGCTATCGAATAGAAATGCTACAAATTTTGATTTATGCTGATTTAAATCAGCATGAAACTGTTCCCAAGTGCCATAATTTGACGATAATGAGTAGAAACAATTCGAATCCACTTAGATGTTTGAATTTAGGTCAAAAGTTGCAAAGTTTGTAGCATTTCTATTCGATAGCGAACCGGTTTCTATAATTAAGCTATGCAGTTTCATGAGTTGATTTATTCCTTAAAATTCCATCAGCTAATAAAATATTATTACACTCTGTACTAATGTTAATAAGATAATTAGATTTTATTTTTAATCATGCTACTAGCTTGTATTTAATTGTACTAAAACTACAATTCTTTGCTAACTTATAATATGTTTTTTTTTGATGATACATTTCAAGAAATGTTAGCAATTTCCGGAACTTATTCTACTCGGAACTATTGTTGCCAAAAAGCCTGATATAGTGATGGTGGATCGATCAGAGCGGCGTACAATGATTGTTGACATAACCATTCCGCATTATGAGAACCTCTTGAAAGCCGAGAAAGATAAACAAATCAGGTATTTTGACTAGGCTCTCGAGGTTGTCGACATGTGGGATGTGGATTCAGCAATCATTGTACTTGTGTTGTGACTGACGTTGGCTTAATAGTCCAGAGCCTCGACCAACATCTTAGGAAGCTCTCGTTGGGGTAGAAGTAGATAGAATGGTCCTTTCTTTTGTTTCACATAGACTTACATGAGCACTTATGAAACGGCAGAATCAAGGTTCTATGTGTCGTTTCAGTAACTCTTTTAAAAATAATTTCCTTTTATAATTTCGTCAAATTACAGAGTTAATAGATAGGAGGACGGGGTAGGTCTATCAACAAGCGCAAAAAAATAAAAATTGAAAATTGGCTACAAATATTTTTTTTTTATTATTATTTAGGTTGACATGGATTGTTAAAGAATGTTACCTCTAAAACACGATACAGAGGAAAACTAAAATAATAATATCCTTAAATTTGGTACAAGATAAACATTTCAAAATGTAAACGACACGCTGCAATTAATACAAATGTTTTTCTTTCGACCCCAATCGAAATCGAAATTTAAAAATTCCGTATTCCAATGGATATTTAACGAAGTGATGAATAACTTAACGAATTGGGGTCCCAGACCGACGAACAAAGAAAACAAAATTTACCACAATTTATTCACCAATCACGGTCCATTTTATTACGACGTCCACTGAGTCCCTGCATCAGTGTTCGTTGGGAAATATCAATTGAATTAATTCAATCTTTTATAATAAAAGAAAATGAGAACTGTCGGGGAACGTAGTAGTGGGTGCGGATCACGTGCAAGCACGAACGGCTCACAATAGTAGGTCACAATGTTCAATACTTAATAAATATACGGAAAATTTGAGATGAATCGAGACGCTGGATTTTTGTTCGGAAATATATAGAGTAAATGCAATATTTTTCGTGTACGCTTCCGAGGATGGAAGGATTGTTTTCGATATTCTGCTAAACTGGGCAATTTATATTGGAAAAGTTAGAACAATTTTAGTGATTCTGTGAAACGAAATCCATAATATTGTTGGTTTTGTTACAACTTTGTTATGATTTCTCTTGTTATGATTAAAATAGTAATTCAGTGGTGGCTCAGTTGTGTCGAATAGACTAACGAGTTGTAGGTCGTGATTATCTTTGAAACCGGTGAAGGAAAACATCGTGACGAAGTCGAATATTTGAAGTCATGCGACATCTATTAAAAAAATACACATGCTCTGGGCCCGCGTGGTGGATTTTGGGGGCACTTTCTCTTACAAGGAGCAGGCCTGTATCAAAGAATTGAAAGCGACATAAGCTGGTTGCAAATGATTAAATCAAAGTTCAATCAACTGGGAATTTTGAATGTTAGACAAAAATCTATATATATAAAAGAAAGTCCTGTTAGTTCCTCTACTTATAACTCAAGAACGGCTGAACCGATTTAGCTGAAAATTGTCAGGGAGGTAGTTTAGAGCCAGGAGAAGGACATAGGATGCCGCTCCCCTTCGTTCCTGTGGGAATAAATGAGCTTCTTTGTTTCGACTTCTCCTACACATTTGTGCTACCCTGGTAACTTGCACCCCCATAAACTATGCACAATAAAACTTCTTTCATGTATTATGATGATTTGATATGGATGAATGAATGAGCTTTATTGTTTCGACTTCTCCTATACTTTTGTGCTACCCTGGTACTTTGCACCTCCACAAACTATGCACAATAAAACTTCTTTCATGTATTATGATGATTTGATAATGATGAATGAGCTTTATTGTTTCGACTTCTCCCTACACTTTTGTGCTACCCTGGTACCTTGCACCTCCACAAACTATGCAGAATAAAACTTCTTTCATGTATTATGATGATTTGTGAATGATGTATGAATGAGCTTTATTGTTTCGAATTCTACACTTTTGTGCTACCCTGGTACCTTGCACCCCCACAAAGTAGGAAACACGTGTCCAGTATTTTTAAGTAAAGAATAAGTGTACAAAATTTCAAAAAGATATAATGAAAAACCAAGCTTGCTATTCTACTTGGTTGTCCCAACAAAAATATGGTCAAAAATCCGCGGGCTAGCGAGCGCGGTGCGTTGACCTCTAGCGTCAGCTGTTGCGCGTGATTCTAAATGTATTTGGGACAAAATATAACATGGTATAAAAATTATTGGAATCGATTCAGTTGCTTATTCACTATTTATATATAACTCAAGAACGGCTGAACCGATTTGGCTGAATATTGGTGGGAGGTAGCTAAGAACCCGTTCCCGTCATTCCCGTGTGACGTGATATAAGACGTGGTATAACAAAATGCAAACAACTGACATGGGATAACAAACCAACTCATTCAAAATGTAAGTCAGCGATTCATATACCAAAAATGGTAGAACAAAAAGCAAATGACAGCTGAGCATATTTAAAACAAAAGTCTAACTGGTTGAAGCAATCGTTTAAAGCAAAGAATATAAATACTCTCTGCTGATTTAAAGTTTCTAATAAAAAACCACAAAGCCAACTTCAACTTCAAAATTTCTAATATTGTATTGCTGTGCCATTTATCATCAATAAAAATACCATGCCGCGACCAAAACCATCAAATCTTTCTCGACAAAGCCGTAATGCAAGAGTAAATCGAAACATTCTGAATGAAAGCACTGAAGAAGAGCAAGAAATTGCACGTGCGCTCTGCGTGCTTCGTGCTTCTCACTCACAAGAGCAAAGGGAGGCGGCAGTCCGTGAAACTGCTCCGTTGACAATGCGAAATCGGCGAACAAACCTCAGAGATCATCATCATCATCATCAATCTTTTTATCGTCCCACTGCTGGGCACAGGTCTCCTCTCATGCAGAGAAGGATTTAGTGTAATCACCACGCTTGCTCAATGCGGGGTGGCGGTTTCAGTATATATATATATACTTGCCTGACCTGTAATCGAACCCGCGCACTCATACAAGAGAGGCTGGTGTTTTAACCACTAGGCCACCACGACATCTCAGAGATCAACAGCTAGATAATTTACTAAGCACAAGTAGAAAATCATAATTTCTTTCACAAGGTGCTACAATAAATAAATGACAAATAAAAAAATTATGGAATGTTATTATTATTTTTTTATTTACAATGTTCCTAATTGAAAAAGTAAAAAATGTGATCATGTGATATTTATTGCCTTTAAGGCGGAACAAAGTTCGCCGGGTCAGCTAGTAAAAAATAACTATTTTACATTTTACATAAATTGTATGGTTTTAAACTAATCTTCATTATATTGCTTCCCATTTCTTGTATTCTGTCCTCAGTTATATCTGGACCTAGTTGAAAAATCATGGCATGAACCTGGGAGATGCGTGTGAAGATTTTGTGGTGGCCTTCGAATCCTGGTATGAGCATCATCAGCAAGTAAGTTTCTTTAGGATCTAAATCTTGTTCTTCCTGAATATAGAAATGGAAATTTATGTAGTAATTGATGTTTTCCTGACATTTTGTAACATAAACAGTGGCAGACAGATCATTTTGTCTAAAGCAAGAAAAACAAAGGACTGAGAAGACTACCCTGAGGAAAACTACACTTATAATTATTATTGCTACTGATTTAAACATGTTGTGGAGGCATGAGGAACAGCGAGTAAAGTTCACTCATTCTCCATAGAAAAGGGAGGATCCTCCGACCAGACTAGTTGTCTGGCGGGCCACTTTGCCCAATGGTTGAAATTGGCAAGTTGTATGTATGCTAATTGCACGGTAAACTCTGATTGCGAGATGTAGAATTCGTGTGACGTCAGTATGACGCGTCGTTCATTTTTGTGGCGTTTATAGGTACCGCTACAATGTCTTTAAAATATACATATTTCGTCACGTTTTTTTATTACTTTGGATATATCTGTATGTTTCTTTCTATTTATTTTATAACCAGATCCCATTTGTCCCTTATTCCATAGAAGATAAATTTGTATATTATGAAAAACAAGAAGCATTACAAACCTCAGTAGTATTGTCGTCGCTAACAATGGGCCTTGGGAGACTTGTGGCTACGTAATAACAGCCGCGTGGGCCGATTTTTCCGGCTAAGACACGCTTCCCGCGGCTGCTTTTTGGATGAATTTCAATCTTTGTATACTAAGAACACTCCTACCCTCTAAAATCACATTAAGCCGTTGGTCCTGTTGCTGGTATATCCACATACACACCTCAAAAGTGTCTAGGGATCAAGCATTTTTATGCGGATTTCTTGAGATTGAGATGTGGCTTTGTAATAATTTTTTTTTTTTTTATAAATTATAAACCAGCGCTTGACCGCAATCCCGCCTGATGGTAAGCAGTGACGCGATCGTTGATGGTAAAGCGCGCTAGTTTATTAAGAGCCTATTCACTCTAGCCTTGAAGACACTCAAATCGTAATGTGACGGAAACACCGACGCCGGCAAATTGTTCCAATCCCTCGATGTACGCGGTATAAAGGAAGAAGCAAAACGCTTCGTCCGGATCGCAGTGGTGTCAACAACGTAAGGGTGGAAACTCGCCGTACGACGGGTCGTCCGATGATGGAACGGAGATGGGGGAATTAAATCATGCAATTCCCTTGCACACTCACCAGAATGCATCCTATAGAAGACCGAAAGGCTGGCTACTCTACGCCTGTGCTCCAGGCTTTGGAGACCGTTTCGAGTTAAGTCTGGGTCGCCAATCAGCCTCTTCGCACGCCTCTCCACCGAATCCAAAGCTGCAAGGTGACACTTCGCAGCACCAGCCCAAATGTGGCTGCAGTACTCCACACACGAGCGGACCTGTGCTTTGTATAAAATTAGAAGCTGCCCTGGTGTGAAGTACCGCCGGACTTTCGCGATGACGCCTAGTTTTCTGGCAGCCACCCCGGCCTTGGACTCAATGAACCGCCCAAAGTTAAGGCTAGAGGAAATCTCAACTCCCAAAAGCTGAAGGCGGTCGGTACACTCCAAGGATACATTCTGAAAAGTAGGAGCCAAGGTAAACGGGCTCCTTTTGGCGGTGAAAAGACACGCCTGTGTTTTGGCGGCATTGAATGCTACAAGATTGGCATTGCCCCATTCGGAGACTACCTGCAGTGCAGCACTCACACGCTCTACCATGGCCTCTCTTTCGGACCGGATAGTTTCCTTACTAGCCCGAGCTTCCGGCAGGTATCTCTCCACAACTGTGCTGTCATCTGCATACCCATAGATACCGGGCATCAGCAGATCGTTAATATGCAGCAGGAACAGAGATGCAGAGAGAACAGACCCCTGAGGAACACCGGCATTGGTCGACATGGGCTCAGATGAACATCCGTCGACAACAACTCGGAGGGACCGTTCAGTCAGGAAGTCTTTTACCCAGCCAGTCAGGCCAGCGGAAATGCCGTACGCTGGAAGCTTACTCAAAAGGCCAGCGTGCCATACCCGGTCGAAGGCCTTCGAGACATCAAGGGAGACGGCAATCGCTTCCCCATTTTTCTCGAGGGCCTCGCCCCACAAGTGAGTGGCATACACTAGTAGGTCCCCAGTTGACCGATTGCGTCGAAAACCGTACTGTCGGTCACTGAGGAGATCGTTACCTTCCAGGTATGCCAAGAGGCGCGAGTTCAACACACGCTCCATAATCTTGCAGAGTATGGAGGTTATTGAAATCGGCCGATAGTTGGTAGGATCGGCACGACTACCCTTTTTGGGCACGGGCTGCACGTTGGCAAGCTTCCAGGACTTGGGCACTATACCAGTCCTAAATGAGAGGCGATACAGGCGCGTCAATACAGGAGACAACTCAGGCGCACAAGCCTTAAGAACAATCGCTGGTATACCATCTGGACCACTAGCCTTATTCACGTCCAGACGACACAATACTCTCAGAACCTCCTTGTTTCTAATGCGAACCTCCGGCATTGAAGTTCCGCAATGAGGTAAATTAGGTGGAGTAGCATTGCCAGTGTCAAGACGCGAACTATGGGCAAAGAGAGATGCAAAGAGACCTGCTTTCTCTCTCGCCGTATGGGCCAGTGCTCCATCAGGCCTAACCAGCGGAGGCAGTGTGGGCCGACAGAAGTTCGCCTCGACCGATTTGGCTAGGGACCAGAAAGATCTGCTACCGGAAGGGTGCGCAGAGAGCTTGTTACCAATGTTAGTAATGCGGTCGAAGCGAGCCTTCTTAAGCGCCTTTTTGTAGGACTTGGCAGCACGGTTAAAGGCTCTCTTCTTTGAGCTTAGATCCAGAGCTCTGCGGTCACGAGCGTCAACCCAGGCGAGGAATGCCGTGTGCTTACGCTGTTCAGCTTGAACACAGTCGGCGTTAAACCATGGGCGAGCCGAGCCACCGACGGGCACGTCACTGAAGGGGATAAAATACTCCATAGCTTGACGCACCACGTCGGTTATAGCGTCCGCACAGCTCGATGGATTGCTAGAAGAGAAGCAGACCTGCTGCCAAGGATAAGATGCAAAGAAGTGGCGCATCTCATCCCAATCTGCTGACTTGTAACGCCATATTCGCCGCTCACCACGCGAGTCGCAATCAGGTGGGGAGAAGGACGTCACAGACTTCACCAGACAGTGGTCTGAAGTTCCTAACGGTGAGGAAACTGTAACAACACATCTGTCCGGATCAGTGGTCAGCAGAAGGTCCAGACAATTGGCGGTATGACCAGCCACATCAGGCACCCTAGTCGCTTCTTCCACCAGCTGGGAAAGGCCCATTGATAGCGCAAAGTTTCGCGCTTCTCTCCCAGCGTGGTCGGTCCTCTGGTATGGGAAAAGCCAGTCTTGGTGGCAGGCATTAAAGTCCCCCAGAGCGACGAACTGTGCGTCAGGGTGCTGATGCAGTACATTGTCAGCAGCCACACTGAGGTGGTCAAATAGACGAGTTGTCTCCTGGTCACCGCTGTGCGATCGGTAGACACAGGTGTAGACAATTTTGTCCACACCAGTGTCAACCAACAGCCATAAGGACGATAGATGAGAGTCTTCGAGGTGACGGAGACGCCGGCAACAGATGTCGTTGCGGACATACACACAGACCCCGGCACGCTGCAGGAAATGATGCTCCAAAGAGTATCCCGGGTAGTTGAGGTATGCCGCATCAGACGGACATCTGATCTGGGTCTCCGTCAAGAAAAGTAGGTGGGGCTTTTCAGTCTCAAGGTGGTGATGGACTGCATCGATATTGGAGTGCAGACCTCGAATGTTTGAGAGGTGCACTTTAAATGAGAGGACGTGCGCCCGCTGTGCACACCTACTTTTCTTTTTAAAACTTTTCATTTTAATATACTGAGTGAATAGGAAGGAAGACGGCAGTTGAGCGAGGTGATGCAATGATAAACCCAACAACACTACCAACGATGCTGCGCCAGTGGGAGATTGATCTGGAGACTGCGGGGACGCCCGAACCCCCCCAGGGATCGCCATCGGGTCCTCTCGTCTGGTCGCCAACCGGCACGATGGAGCCACCCTGGGATTTTTCGCAGTTGGCGAGGCAGCCTTTCGTGTGTGGCTGGCACACTACTTGGGCCCCCAACTACCTGCGGTCGGCCAGCGGAGCACCGTGCTTCGGATCCCGCTACCCTCCAGGACCAAGCTCCCGACACAACAACATTTGTCGCATCGAGCCCGGCACACATCGCAACACAACTGCTCAGACCCGTCCTCCATACGGCTTCACCAGACATCATGCCGGAACACGACGAATCGCTTGGCGGCATGACTTTGTCTGGTGGGTGGTAACTACGCCGGCGGCCGATGTTATGGCCTACCACCGAGAAAATGATGATTATGAATTATGATTTTATTAATTTATATGGATCCTTTTTGGTGCATTTCATAATTTGAATCAGGAACTGTGAATCAAATTCGAGTAAAAGATGAAAATCAGCTGTCAATATTTTCCCTATAAAAACATACAACGCATCGAAGACATTATTAGTGCTAGTGATTAAAACCAACGTTATTATGGAGCGGCGACGTCATTTAAGCAGGGAAGAAATGCTCAGAGCCGTGGGAATGATAGAAGCTGGTTCCCGGCAACGTACTGTGGCTTTAGCTCTGAATACAAGTCAGAGTGTTATCAGTCGACTTTGGACACGTTACCGAAGCACTGGTACCGTGGCTGAGCGCCATGGAGGACGGTATCGCTGCACCATACGGAGACAAGACCGATACATTCAAATCTTAACTCGAAGAGCTCCAACAATAACCGCCATGATGTTAGCCGTGAGGCTTCATCACTCTTCAGGGAACTTAATTAGCGACCAAACAGTCAGAAACCGCTTGCATGAAGTGAACCTTCATTCCCGAAGACCGCTACGGGTACCACCTATAGCAATGCACAATCGTAGGATTCGATATCAATGGGCTCTTGAACACAGAAATTGGGCAGAAGAACAATGGCGTTTCGTGTGCTTTTCTGATGAGTCTCGTTTTGGTATGAGACCGGATACAAGACGTATAC
Organism: Sesamia inferens; assembly: GCA_037179545.1. Lineage (NCBI taxonomy): Eukaryota > Metazoa > Arthropoda > Insecta > Lepidoptera > Noctuidae > Sesamia > Sesamia inferens. The sequence goes on along the minus strand of CM073929.1, from coordinate 5,370,475 downwards.
GACACTGGAGAACCCCTGGACGCCAACAGCGATTAAAATCCTGCCAGGAAGTCCATCCTTATAGTGGTGGAACCATCATTGTATGGGCGGGTAGTTGGATCGGCGGAAGAACTGAGTTGATTTGGATCAGAGGCAACCTCAACGCTCAAATTTATGCTGAGACGATTGTATCAGACGTCATCGTTCCTCTACAAGTGCAAATCGGTCCCTTATTTCAGTTAATGCATGATAATGCACGACCGCACACCGCAAGAGTTGTAAGACAGACTCTCGCCGCAGCTAACATCAATGTCCTGCCCTGGCCTGCTCAGTCGCCAGACTTGAACCCGATTGAGCATGCATGGGATATGCTACAGAGAAGAGCTCTGCCGAATATGGAGGGTATCCAGTCGCAAGAAGACCTTTTTTTGTTGTTGCAACGAACATGGGCGGCCATTCCACAGCGTGATTTGGATGAACTCATTTTGAGTATGCCAAACCGATGTTCTTGTGTTATTAGTGTTCGCGGTAGAAACACGGATTATTAATTGTTTAAGTTACCCAATAAAATTTTAGAGAAAACTGTTTTTTCGAACTTTTGTGTTAGTGGTTCAAATGTCAAATATCCCTTTATTAGGAAAATGGCAAATTTCTTTATTAATACAAAGGTGACTTGGTTTATCGTTACTGTGACAAACGAAAACACTTTATTTGATGAATCCTTAAAGAAAATTTTAATTAATATCAATCAGGAGAAAAGTTATTGCAAAAATATATGTTGATCCCTAGACACTTTTGACGTGTGTATATCAGCAACAGGACCAACAGCTTAATGTGCATACATTACAGTATCTAAAGCCCGATACTCTAACAGCCATTTAATGGGTTGTGAAGAACACGTCAGAAGTCGTTTCATGTAAAATGCTGATATTTCACCAGTTAAACTGGAAGCTGACCTCAATATATGATAAAAGACCAGGTGGATGTTGATATACCTTTTGGATGTTGTTGTAACTATTCTTAAATGATCTTACCTCGCAATATCAAATTAAGCGGCCCTCTTATTACAAATGTCGATATCGTACACGTTTATAACCTACTTCAAAAAAAGGAGGAGGTTCTCAATTCGTCGAAATATTTTATTTTTTATGTATGTTCCCCGATTACTCGAAGACGCCTGGACCAATTTGCAAAATTTCTTTTTTGTTTGAGAGGGTATAGTTCCCAGTTGGTCCCTTAGTCACCAAGTCAGGATCTGATAATGGTAGACCAGAGAAATGAAGGGGAACTTTAAAATCGTATTGGCGACTAGTGCATTTCTAAGTATTTTCATTAAGTATTTCAAAGCACTACGATGTAATAAAGGTCTGGGGTAGATCTGATGATGGAGCCCGGAGACAGTCGAAGGAACTCCTCAACGATTCACAGCAGCTACCTAATATCTGTATTTGATTAATTTGTATTGAGAAGAACTTTACACCTCGGTGATTGTGACTGTCATAAGGGCTCTGATGATGAAGACAAAGGGCGGTTCCGGTAACCCCTCAGCGGTTTACAGTAGCTACTTTGTGTTTTGACTTTTTAAACCAGATGGGTGTAAAGACACCCATCTGGTTTAAAATGAAGATCTGCAGTAGATCTGATGATGAAGAGTTGAGTTGAGGGAACTCCTCAGCGATTCACAGCAGCTACTTTGCTTTGTGCTTGATTAATTTGTATTGATAGGAACTTTATACCTCGATGGTTTGTGACTATTAAAGACTCTGATGATGAAGAAAAAGGCCAGTTCCGGGAACTCCACAGCAGTTTGCAGTAGCTACTTTGTGTTTGGATTTAATTCATTTATATTGATGAGTACTTTACACCCGTGTGAGTTAAAATGAAGGTCTGTAGTAGATCTGATGATAAAAACCCTAGACAGTCGAGGGAACTCTTCAACGATTCACAGCAGCAACTTTGGTTTCTGCTTGATTAATTTGTATTGATAAGAACTTTACACCCAGATAGGTTGTAACTGTCATTAAGGCTCGGATGATGAAAGTAAAGGCCAGTTCGGGGAACTCTTCAACGGTTTACAGTAGTTACCTTGTGTTTGGAATTAATTCATTTATATTGATCAGAACTTTGTACCTATATGGGTTGAAATGATGGTTTGTAATAAATCTGATGGTGAAGACCATAGGCAGTTGAGGGAATTCCTCAAAAATTTACAGCATTGAAGTTTAACATAGGACAAACACTACCTACTCGTCTCGCTTATGCAACAATCAATTATAATCAAGAGACTGAATTTAAGTTCCAATCAATCATACATTCATTTTCGTTTCACAGGAATTTTATAGAAATCGGTTAAGTGGATCCATTTTTAAATTAAAATTACGGGTAAAAATGAAAGTAAACAAAATTACGTCGTTTGCTTGCATGCCTTTTCCCAACTATTTTAGCGTCAGCATCCAGTCTAACCGGATGCAGCTGAACAGTATTTTTCACTACTAAAAAGTGTAAAGTAAAAACTTTTTTATCGAAAAAACGAACAACTTCCAAAAAACACTACAAAGTAAAAATAACTAATTTCGGAGGTCGGTGTCAATAACTAATATACAAAAAAAAAGACATCGACTTCCGAAATTAGTAATTTTTCACTTTGTAGTGTTTTGTGGAAGTCGGTTGTTTTTCTGAGGAGTAATTTAATTTCTTGTAAGCTGATTTCGTGCAGGCACAGTTGGTTCAGTGTAAGGTTTTGTTCAATATTGTCAATATGTTGCACTCCTGGATACCAATACCAGTTTTATTTTCTTTCATTGTATTTCGAAGCGGCACACAATATGTCAAAAGTTATAAGACCTGATATTTTATTGAGTAAAGATAAAGCAATAAAAATACACATATGTCTTGGGTTCATTTTACGTATTTTTATTTTTTGTCGCTAGCATTTTTTTTATAATATTATTACCCTAGCGTTATGGAATGTCAAGAAATAACATGCTGTGTAATAAAATTACCCTAGAGTTGTAGGTTATCAAAAAGAACGAGTTCTATAATAACCTGGATTTGTGGGATATCGAAAAGAACACGTTGTATAAAATATTACCCTAGAGTTATGTGATATAAAAAAATCACGCTGTAGAATAATATTACTCAAGAGTTTTGGAATATCAGAAAGAACACGTTTTATAATACTTATGCAATGTGACAGAACATCAATGCGCAACTTGTTACCGTGGATTCAGTAGGTACATGTTTCTCGTCTTCTCCCAACTACGTCGAAATTTTCGTTGAGTTGAAAATAAATGCTGTTTCACAGAAAAGTGGCGCAGCATTTACTCGTATAGGACTTCCGATACGAATCACAATAAATATTTTTTCTTTTCTTTAGGGACTATATTAAGTAATTTTGACATTCAAGAGATGCTGATTCTCAGTCAAATTATAATAATATTTTATTTTAAGAATGAATACCGATGAGGCGAGAAAGTTACAGCCAAATAGCCCTCTATCTGGCAGAAACTTGTTGATCCGAAACCTAACTTTGGCATAAATATTTAATATAGTTGTTTTTTGGCCTAATGTTTTTATGTCCGAATTTAAAATATAATACACACATCAAATGTGTCTAGGGATCAAGCATTTTTATGCGGATTTCTTGAGATTGAGATGTGGCTTTGTAATAAATTTATGATTTTATAAATTTATATGGATCCTTTTTGGTGCATTTCATAATTTGAATCAGGAACTGTGAATCATATTCGAGTAAAAGATGAAAATCAGCTGTCAATATTTTCCCTATAAAAACATATAACGCATTGAAGACATTATTAGTGCTACTGTTTCCCTACTACTGATTAAAACCAACGTTATTATGGAGCGGCGACGTCATTTAAGCAGGGAAGAAATGCTCAGAGCCGTGGGAATGATAGAAGCTGGTTCCCGGCAACGTACTGTGGCTTTAGCTCTGAATACAAGTCAGAGTGTTATCAGTCGACTTTGGACACGTTACCGAAGCACTGGTACCGTGGCTGAGCGCCATGGAGGACGGTATCGCTGCACCACACGGAGACAAGACCGATACATTCAAATCTTAACTCGAAGAGCTCCAACAATAACCGCCATGATGTTAGCCGTGAGGCTTCATCACTCTTCAGGGAACTTAATTAGCGACCAAACAGTCAGAAACCGCTTGCATGAAGTGAACCTTCATTCCCGAAGACCGCTACGGGTACCACCTTTAGCAATGCACAATCGTAGGATTCGATATCAATGGGCTCTTGAACACAGAAATTGGGCAGAAGAAAATGGCGTTTCGTGTGCTTTTCTGATGAGTCTCGTTTTGGTATGAGACCAGATACAAGACATATACGACACTGGAGAACCCCTGGACGCCAACAGCGATTAAAATCCTGCCAGGAAGTCCATCCTTATAGTGGTGGAACCATCATGGTATGGGCGGGTATTTGGATCGGCGGAATAACTGAGTTGATTTGGATCAGAGGCAACCTCAACGCTCAAATTTATGCTGAGACGATTGTATCAGACGTCATCGTTCCTCTACAAGTGCAAATCGGTCCCTTATTTCAGTTAATGCATGATAATGCACGACCGCACACCGCAAGAGTTGTAAGACAGACTCTCGCCGCAGCTAACATCAATGTCCTGCCCTGGCCTGCTCAGTCGTCAGACTTGAACCCGGTTGAGCATGCATGGGATATGCTACAGAGAAGAGCTCTGCCGAATATGGAGGGTATCCAGTCGCAAGAAGACCTTTTTTTGTTGTTGCAACGAACATGGGCGGCCATTCCACAGCGTGATTTGGATGAACTCATTTTGAGTATGCCAAACCGATGTTCTTGTGTTGTTAGTGTTCGCGGTAGAAACACGGATTATTAATTGTTTAAGTTACCCAATAAAGTTTTAGAGAAAGCTGTTATTTCAGTCTTTTTTTCGAACTTTTGTGTTAGTGGTTCAAATGTCAAATATCCCTTTATTAGGAAAATGGCAAATTTCTTTATTAATGCAAAGGTGACTTGGTTTATCGTTACTGTGACAAACGAAAACACTTTATTTGATGAATCCTTAAAGAAAATTTTAATTAATATCAATCAGGAGAAAAGTTATTGCAAAAATATATGTTGATCCCTAGACACTTTTGATGTGTGTACTTTTAAGATGACAGAATTGTATTGGGCATAATTACCTTTGTCAGAGTTAGAATTTTACATAATTTTGTTTAGCATAACGTTTATTTCGAGCGCCGATTTTTTCGCATAATTTGACTTGGCATACTAAGAAAATTACAGAAATTCAATAGAAATAATTTTATTAGTCATATTGTTTTTCAATATGACTAATAAATAATTTTATTAGTCATATTGTTTTTCAATATGACTAATAAAATTATTTCTTTAGAAATTCATTTTTAGAAATTCAATAGAAATAATTTTATTAGTCATATTGTTTTTCAATATGACTAATAAAATTATTTCTATTCAATTAAAAACGTTTTAAAAATCACTATGGTGTGCTACAAAAGTTAGTAACAGAAATGAATCGCTGCAAAACCGACTTTACGTAGTCTTGTCTGCCCTACCCCTAGAGTGTAATCTAGACCTGCGAAGGCACGGAGCTGCGGTGGTGGGTGTAAAACCATCTGCGACAATTAGCTCGCGTGGGACCGCCGGAGCTCCGCAGCGCCGGAGCCGTGACAGAAGTCATGCCTGCTGCATGTTGCATGTTTAATGCATGCTTGTATGCTACATGCTTGCTTGCTGCATGCCTGCTGTATGTTGCATGCTTGCTTTTCTGCGATATGATGGTTCTACTTTTGATTATTATGGAGTTCTGCTATAGTTAAGTTCTGCTATAAAGGGTGGACCCGATTTTGATCTCATGACAATATTCCGGTAAAAACTATCCTAAATGTACGTCCTGATTACAAAACAGCCGTGTGCCAAATTTCATCGAAGGTTACACACACACAGATCGACATAAATGTTCACGGTTATAATAAATACTACTATCACTACACCATCCTAGACGTGATGATAATATCGAGAGTTGAAATATCTACAATACATAGTATCGGAACTAAGGAGTAGTAAAGTCCAAAAAAAAAGTGCTTCCTCTCTCCTAACTTCACTTATTTTGTTGTGCCCGACAGAGTCCACATGAACTAATTTTAAGTATTACCATCTAAGAATACATGTAGAAAGCAATAAAAGTATTAAATACGAGTATTGAGTACATTTTAAAAATACCAAGACAGCCTTTACCATAGTACCATACAATATTTCGTTAAATATCTTCAAGAAGAAAAAGAAACTCACTAATAATCTTGGCGACCTTTTCCAAGACATCGTAATTGTTTCGTTTCTTCAAATCGAATGAAACGACATTCGTGTAATTTAGTTTCAAACTTTTTTCTAGAGTGTTCATAACTGTTGTCAGGTTCTGTGAGCGTATTTTAGTTTCATTGTCGAAATTGTTGTCGATCTGAAAAAATAAAACTTCCATTACATTCCGATTCGTGAGGCAAAAAGAGCAAGAATATCAAATTAATATTATATTATATAATAAATCACTATAATGTGTTTTAAGTATGACTAGAATTTGGAAGATCTTCATGCAGACTGTTTGTGAAGAAATTCTAACTTTCAGCATAAATGATTCAGATTCAATAGTCTGAAAATGACAATTTGTGAAGATAAAACATCAGTTGAGTCCTGTCAAATTAAGAGATATCATAGACAGTTTAGATGTGAATAAAAACATGGCGACTACGACGTCAGGCACGGACTAATTTGACAGGACTAACTTAATATTTATGTTATTTCCTAGCGAAATAGAAAGAAAAGATTTTCCCTAATTATGTCTGCCAATGGTGGCAGACGTGATTAAGGATAATAAATAATTAATATCTGCTGAATCCATGTTCCCGAGTTTTCACGTGACATGAGTGCCGATCAACAACTAAACTTAACTTGAACTTGTTATCTTTTCTTTCTATTTTGTTAGGAAAAAACATAAATATTAAATTATTCAGGTCTAAACCGTCTATGGAATCTTTTTTTTTTTTTAATAATTATAAACTAGCGCTTCATCGCAATCCCGCCTTATGGTAAGCAGTGATGCGATCGTTGATGGTAAAGCGCGCTAGTTTATTAAGAGACTATTCACTCAGAAAAACTGAGCGAATAGGAAGGAAGACGGCAGTTGAGCGAGGTGATGCAATGTTAAACCCAACAACACGACCAACGATGCTGTGCCAAAGGGAGATTGATCTGAAGACCATCTACGACCAAACTCCCAACACAACAACATTAGGCACATCGTACCCGGCACACATCGCAACACAACTGCTCAGACCCGTCCTCCGTACGGCTTCACCAGACATCATGCCGGAACACGACAAATCGCTTGGCGGCAAGGCTTTGTCTGCTGGGTGGTAACTTCTGCCGGCGGCCGATGTTATGGCCTACCATCGAGGAAGGTAGAAGGAACTGGTTGTTTGCACGAAGCGGTCGTTGAAGCCCCCCATTGATGGACCCCGAGGCGGAGGCGCGCGCGAGTGTCGGCGCGCGCCTTTGAGGCGATGCACGGGGTAGTTTAACACCCCACTACCCCGTGCAGGAGACGAGGCCCGGACAAACCGGGCCAGCACGAGGATGTGGGGCCGTGGAAGAATTTAGACTCCCGCGGCCCCACGCGCGCTCGTGATAGAAGACACACCGGGGTGGTTTTAGTCAGTAAAAGTCTGACATACCCCGTCGCCCACCCCAGGGCGGCGGGCATCCTATGAGGATTTCCACCCCGGCAAAAAAAAAAAAAAAAAAAAGGTGATGCAATGTTAAACCTAACAACACGACCAACGATGCTGCGCCAAAGGGAGATTGATCTGAAGACCCTCCACGACCAAACTCCCAACACAACTATATATGGCGCATCGTACCCGGCACACATCGCAACACAACTGCTCAGACCCGTCCTCCGTACGGCTTCACCAGACATCATGCCGGAACACGACAAATCGCTTGGCGGCAAGACTTTGTCTGGTGGGTGATAACTTCTGCCGGCGGCCGATGTTATGGCCTACCACTGAGAATCTCTTAATTTAAGAGCACTAAACAATTTTACACTGTAACAAATTGTGTGCCATCCTGTAGACAATCTTTTACATAGTAATTATCTGCAGATATAAGGTATAATAATAATAAAGAACGTTTTTAACAAATAACAATTCATAAAATTAATTAAACTAAAACAAGGTATATAGAAAAAGCTAAAAACAAAAATTCGAACATTTAGATTTCGTGTCAAAACACACAGTTTGAGAATGCATTGCAATGTGTTGATCACGCTCATTTTACTCAAAACACACAATTATAAACCTTTGAATATACACAAACAGTAGGTATACCAATTTCCTTCCCAGAAACCATTGCTCATACAGCGTCAAATGAAATGCAAATATTTAAATAACTTAAACAGGAATACCTCATTGATCGAATGGATACGGAAGGCGAGGGATGGCAAGCATGCTTCATTCCGGACTTCACATATTTTCTTTATCACAGCTGCATACTCATCGCTTGCACTCTGTGAACAATAGTTCAAGACCACGAAATGCCGCAAAAATCGTTAGGTAAATAAAAAAAAGCTTTTGACATTTTGTTTGGATATTCTACAGTATTTCTAAATCCTCGGTGGTAGGCCATGACTTTGGCTGCCGGCAGAAGTTACCACCCACCAGAAAAAGTCTTGCCGCCAAGCAATTCGTCATGTTCCAGAATGATGACTGGTGAAGCCGTACGGAGGACGGGTCTGAGCAGTTGTGTTGCGATGTGTGCCGGGTACGATGTGTCAAATGTTGTTGTGTCGGGAGTTTGGTCGTGAAGGGTTTCCAGATCTATCTCCCTCTGGCGCAGCATAGTTGGTCGGGTTTAAGATTGCATCAAGTAGCTCAACTGCTGTTGCTTTAGATAAGTATTTACTTGTGACATCACTCTGTTTCATATGACAGATGACAAGAATAAAAGTTGGGATAAATGATTAAATAACTCAGAATCTATTATTTTACAATAACTTAATAAAAATATAAAGTTTATAAATTAGACAGGTGATATTTTTTATATAAGTTATAAAACTTCTTTGAGAAAGGTTATATGGGTACATATCAAGGGTATTATTTTTTTTTTTTAATAATTATAAACTAGTGCTTGACCGCAATCCCGCCTGATGGTAAGCAGTGATGCGATCGTTGATGGTAAAGCGCGCTACTTTATTAAGAGCTTATTCACTCAGAAAAACTGAGCGAATAGAAAGGAAGACGGCAGTTGAGCGAGGTGATGCAATGTTAAACCCAACAACACGACCAACAATGCTGCGCCAAAGGGAGATTGATCTGAAGACCCTCCACGACTAAACTCCCAACACAACGTTTTCTCGATGGTAGGCCATAACACCGGCCGCCGGCAGAAGTTACCACCCATCAGACAAAGCCTTGCCGCCAAGCGATTTGTCGTGTTTAGGCATAATGTCTGAGTAGTTGTGTTGCGATGTGTGCCGCGTACGATGCGCCAAATGTTGTTGTGTTGGAAGTTTGGTCGTGGAGGGTCTTTAGATCAATCTCCCTTTGGCGCAGCATCGTTGATCATGTTGTTGGGTTTAACATTGCATCACCTCGCTCAACTGCCGTCTTCCTTCCTATTCGCTCAATCTGAGTGAATAGGTTATTAATAAACTAGCGCGCTTTACCATCAACGATCGCATCACTGCTTACCATCAGGCGAGATTGCGGTCAAGCGCTAGTTTAATAATTAAAAATAAAAAATAAATAAATAGTATGCATGGAATTTTTGGATGATATTAACGAAGTGGAAGTATTTCAGTTCAGAATAAAATACTCAAAAAATGGTTAGAAAAATTTCTTAAATTTAAATCATAACGAACATCTGACACTACATAGGTCAATTTGTACATATTCCACGTCACGAGACTTGCCAATATCACGAAAAATTTGATGTTTACCATAATTCTGCTCACCTAGTATCGAAGTACTCAGTAGGTGTTAATTCTCATAACGTCCGAACATGTATATAGAGACAGGATCAAAACACACTTCCAATATCATTTGACATAATTCAAATAAGCCATGCCCTTGGATGGTATACGAGTATGCCTTTTACATGTTGTATATTATTTATTTACTTTGCACTTCGAAAGATCAGTCTAACCTTCCACTTGTGCGAAGAATTCCAATATCACTAGATTCAGATAAAAGGTAAATAACCTTTTTCAAGAAAATAATAGCGTTTTCTCGTGCCGCCACTCCATTAATAAATTGCGTTGTTTTGCGGTTGGTACTTGTCCCTACATTACTTTTCTAAATTGAATGTCTATCTTTCTACCAAAGTGCTCATAACGTATCTATGTATTAGTTTCTTTAAAGATGGACTTCAGTGGTTAGTGTTTTGTTGGTCATAAATTCAGATCGGATCAAAAAATATTTGGAAGTTATGAGGTATTCGATATTTACAAAATAAATTAATACAGCTGCAAAAAAAAAAAACTATATAAGTCGTGAAAACGATATAATTTTAATAAAAGTTGCTCATTTGATTTATGTTGTTGTGGGGTAAACGCTGTGACGTTATTGTGTAATAGCATAGCCTGGAGCACAGGCGTAGAGTAGCCAGCCTTTCGGTCTTCTATAGGATGCATTCTGGTGAGTGTGCAAGGGAATTGCATGATTTAATTCCCCCATCTCCGTTCCATCATCGGACGATCCGTCGTACGGCGAGTTTCCACCCTTACCTTGTTGACACCACTGCGATCCGGACGAAGCGTTTTGCTTCCTCCTTAATACCGCGTACATCGAGGGACTGGAACAATTTGCCGGCGTCGGTGTTTCCGTCACATTACAATTTGAATGTCTTCAAGGCTAGAGTGAATAGGCTCTTAATAAACTAGCGCGCTTTACCATCAACGATCGCATCACTGCTTACCATCAGGCCGGATTGGGGTCAAGCGCTGGTTTATAATTTATAAAAAAAAAAAATGGCGGCACGTGGAAAGAGTCGTTTTGGCAAGTGAGGATTGTCGAACTGACTTCGCTTTGAGGCGCTGGCCAGGGCACTTCTCCGGGGCGAATCTATCGGTTTGCTTATTTAAAATGTTATTGCAAAGATTACAGGGTATATTTACACTTCGTGCTTTCATTCAAAACTTCACCTACGAAATGGAGCCCTTACCACCACACCAAGATTGTGATGACCCTATCGCTCCGCCGTCGGTGACGTCATCATATATTTTAATATTTAATAACCATTGACTAAAACACATATAAGAAACCTACTGACTATCTGCAAAGAAAGCTGCTAGCACATTGTTTTACTTTCACTTACCCGAGTTTCCATTTAGGTTTAAAGAATCTTTATTTCTCAAAACAACATAATACAACTCACTTACATGAGATTTTACATTTAACATACAAATTATCTCGCCTAGTGACGAAGCATGCAGATATAACAATAGGTAATACAATAACAAAGCTAAAACCGAAGTGTGGGTAGTTACATAGTACATAGTTACATAGTTCAGAAACATGTTAATACGGTTCACCAATTTTAAACCAAGGTACCCTCCCATGTACTGATTATTTACTTTTTCAGAAAATTGGGATGTATCCAAGGTATGAAAATCAAAAAAATAATTATTCCGTCTTATAGATAATTAAAAATTTGTCGGTCTCCGTGGCGCAGCGGTCAACACGCCTGACTGCGACGTGGAGGCCCCGGGTTCGATCCCCGGCCAGGTCATGATGGGAAACGATCTTTTCCTGATGGGCCTGGGTCTTGGATGTTTATCTATATGTGTATCTATTATAAAATATAGTATCGTTGAGTTAGTATCCCATAACACAAGTCTCGAACTTACTTTGGGGCGAGCTCAATCTGTGTGATTTGTCCGTAAAAAAAAAAAAAAAGAATTAAGACTCGGCATTTTTTATTTTGTCGAAATTACCAAAACCTACTGAAATATAGCGTATTAAAGTTACGGAGTGGGGGCTAATTACGTCACGCCGTGGTATATTTTGTACCACGGCGTGACGTCATGCGACATTTCAAATCATTATACATTCCTAAGTATTTGAATGAAAGAAAAAGTAAAAAAATCTTCAATATTTTTTATAAATCTATCTGATGGACATTCATTATCTGATGCACTTCTGCCGGCAGCCGATGTTATGGCCTACCACCGAGACAATGACGATGATAAAAATGATGATGATTACAACACCATAATAATACCAGCAATAATTGCGGAACATGATGCAGATTTAATGAGATTTTTATAAAACAAATAACAATGAAGAAACATTCAATAGGATTGTTGAGCTCTTTTCCTGTTGACACCGATGTGGACAATTTTTATAATGCCGTTCGTTTATTTCCCGTCCTGTTTTATACATTTTAATGATATTCTCTTGAGACTGTTAGCTTTGTGTTCATTGTATATTTCATACCGAATTTAACATATCATATCTAAGAATTGTTCTACAATTCAACCTTTGGGTAATATGGAGGCTGGGATATAATGTTTCCAGTTGCTGGGTCACAAACCGCCTCTCTGTCTAAAGTAGCGATGACCAAATTGAGTTTTGGTGAAATGTAACTAATATTATCGTTTTACAATCTATTTGTCTTTTCACCCATAAGGGGGTTTAGAAAAAATATTTGATCCGCCATTTTGAGTATTGACACCAAAACTGAAGGTGTGTTTTCATCTTCTTTTTTTCTAGGTGAGATTCAACCTCAACTCTTAACCAATTGTCTCTGTGGAATAATACCACAATTTTGCCAATAACATATGTAACAAATTATAGAAATTCTTTGAAAATTTTATTTCACAATAATGGCGGATATCACCAATGACAGTTGAAAAAGACAGCCGTGTATGAGGGAGATTTGAAGCAGTCACGATGTGGCCACTATGCTGCGATATTTCAATGTTCCGTATGAATTATTTACTGAATGCACTTTTTTTAGTGCATAAATCACGCGCTTTTATTTAATAAACGATAATATAAATAATTTTAAAAGTCCAATGAAAAAGCGCGTGAAACTCATTTTAGCTTTCCCGTCAAAACTCTCCTAAAGATGTGTAATGGTATCGCCACATGCGAACAACGTGTCATACTGATGACCAAAACTCCTGCATCTCGCAAGATTTTCTATGGAGGATGAATCAGCTTTACATCTTCTAAAAAAATCCTCTCTTCTAAAAAAGTCTAAAATTACAGTTCAATTGAGTGCAAGTTATACAACACTAAAGGTTGTTGAAATGTCATAATAGTAAAATGATATCTTGGAATTTTAAATGTATGAAGGCCAGGAAGGCCTTTTGGAACGGAGAGAAATCCAACAATTTAACTATCATAAAATCGGTCCAGTCTTTACTGAGTTCTAGATATTATAACAGACTAACCATTAACTTTACAGTTACTTGCATTTTATACACATAAATTTTGTATTAACAAGAAATATGAGAAAATGGGCTTGCACTATACATAATTATGTATATCAAATATTTCCGTATTCTCTCACGGATTGAGAAAATCATAATGTAGATAATATTCATACATGAAGGTTTGCCTGCGTTTCAAAATCCCATTTTGCAGCTCTGCATTTTTATTTAAAAGGAAAATTCTATTTTTCAGTCAGAATCAATTCTTCGAAAAACTATCAAAACTCATTGCCGAAAAATGGGTCACGAAAAATAACATCAGAGCAAATGCATTGACCCAGTCACTCGGTCGTCTGTCGTGTATGTCATGTCCCGATACAATTTCAACGGTACTGACGCTCGTACAAAAAATAAACGCTGTTTTAATGGACCTTGTAATTTGACTTCCAGCGCATAGGCGGCATGTAAAATGTGGTTTTGAGGCACTATAGAGGATTTTATTTATTCAAAAAAGGGGTTGGTTTTTAAACCGAGATATCGGACGAGGCTTTTAGAAAGTTTTAACTGCTGTTATAGATAAAAGTGCCATAGAAACCCTGCACAATACAAATCCTACTATAAGTTGCCTACAAAAACTAGATCTTGACATGTACGAATCGGACTCAAATAACTTTAGAGTTCTGAAGACCTTCACAGATAACAAAACTTTTGGACTGGGGCATGAGTTATTGCTTTCCATGAAAACTACCACTACTGGAAACTAAATCTACTACCAACTTCTAAAAATTAACGATAAGACAATAAATAACACTTAACCTATGACCTTCAGATATATGTGAGTAAAGAAACTGTACGTTAATTTAGAACTGAAAATAAAATTTACTTCAGAAAATAAAGGTTGACAATGAAAAAGTGGACGCTAACACTTGGTACCGGAGTAAGAAATGGTGTATGTCGCAGCTCCATTATCACTTCAGTGTAAAAATACCGCCACACTATAATATAGTAGGAACATACTTTATAAAAGAAATAATTTATTTCTGTTAGACATAGATTTGAATTTATGCTGTATGGATAAAACCGAGTTTCTGGGTAGTGCAAGAATAATTTCCTGAAATATTGAAACGGGAAACACGTATATTGATAACATACCGGATAACTATTCTTTACCGTTCGGGAAATGATATTTTGGTAAGCGAAAAACATACACAAGAAAATTTGCTTAGTATTATTTTATTTGGATAGTATAATTGAGTAATATACGTATTATGAAATTTCGTCTTTTTTTAATTAGATATAATTATTTTTATCGAGTAGTCATGGTGGCCTAGTGGTTATAACACCAGCCTCTCAAGTATGAGTGCGCGGGTTCGATTCCAGGTCAGGCAAGTACCAATGTAACTTTTCTAAAGTTATATGTACTTTCTAAGTATATCTTGGACACCATTGACTGAAGCTGAAGGAAAACATCTTGAGGAAACCTGGACTTTATAAGTCTGAAATCGCCAACCCGCATTGAGTAAGCGTGGTTATTACGCTCAATCCTTCTCTGTATGAGAGGAGACCTGTGCCCAGAAGTGGGACGATAAAAAAGGTTGATGATGATGATAATGATTTTTATCGAAGTTTGTTATTATTTTTATAGTTTGAAATATTATTGTTGTTATTTGAAAAGTATGTTTCAAGGTAAGTAGTATATATTAATACGATCGTAATACTATGGAAACATTTACAAAATATTAAATATATGCATAATATATCGCGGACTTCTTCCCTGCTTATATCTTCGTCTTCTTATTCAGCCTATAGAGGTCCACTGCTGAACAAAGTCATGCTCCAAGACTTTCCACAATGACCGGTCTTGTGCTGCCCGCATCCTTTTCATATATTACAACAAATTTCTTTCAAGAAATGTCAGACGGAATGGGGGAATACTTATCTGATTAATTTACTGTAGTGAATAATTTATTCAAACATTATTAAAAAAACTCAAATGTATGCCAGACATAGCCTCAATTTAAGTACGAAAGAATGAAATGATTTTTTTTTTATATAAGTATAAACTAGCGCTTGACCGCAATCCCGCCTGATGGTAAGCAGTGATGCGATCGTTGATTGTAAAGCGCGCTAGTTTATTAAGAGCCTATTCACTCAGAAAAACTGAGCGAATAGGAAGGAAGACGGCAGTTGAGCGAGCTGATGCAATGTTAAACCCAACAATACGACCAACGATGCTGTGCCAAAGGGAGATTGATCTGAAGACCATCTACGACCAAACTCCCAACACAACAACATTAGGAACATCGTACCCGGCACACATCGCAACACAACTGCTCAGACCCGTCCGCTGTACGGCTTCACCAGACATCATGCCGGAACACGACAAATCGCTTGGCGGCAAGGCTTTGTCTGGTGGGTGGTAACTTCTGCCGGCGGCCGATGTTATGGCCTATTTTGTTCTTCTTTCTTTGTTTTGTAAAAGCATTTAAATTTATTATTCAACTTGTAACTATTCTCAGAGATTCCAACAACCAACTACCCTGAAAATAATCAAATTCTTTTCGCAAAATTGCCTACCCTTCTTCAAAATCCTTGTCAGAGATTATTTTAAATAATTTATCCGTACATTATCTCATCAGGGCGTAAATGTACGACACAATAATGAATCATTTAAAATCAAATTCATTAATATGTAATGGGTTTTACTTCCGATAACGGCTGTATATTTCCAGATCCATTATCACAATTTATTTAAATGTATTGAAGGATTAATTAATTATATTATAAGTGGACGTAAAACTTACATAATGTTCCACAAAAAAAGTGTAAGAATTACAATAATGCAGGTATAACTGCACTTGCATCTGTCTGGATAAACATTATATATTTTAACTTGATGTGGATACTAATAATGTAACCGTAGATATATTAACCTTAGTCTTATTATTTGAGTAAAACTCTATTGAACTGTTTACCAAGGATAAAAGTCTGAATTTAAAGGATGAAAATAAAATTATTATAATATGCTAGATAGCGTACTGTGAGCCCAGATGGATAGACAACCTAAAGAAGTGACTGGGTGAGACTGTAAGCGGTAGACGGAGGACAGGGTGTTGTGGTGCGGTTACGAGCAAGGCCTATATTTAGTAGGAGAATATTGCATACTTTGGGAATTTTCGCACCACGAAAAATTATTTTTAGTTTCCTTTATTGATTTTGTTAAGCACACAACAGAAAAAGAAAATCCTTTTTTTGATTCAACTGAATTATTGCACAGTATGACAGTGGTTTATTCGTTTACTATGTCCATTTCTGTCATTTTTATGGACGGCAGCATGTCAAGCTACCCCTAACTTAGTGTTCGGGAACACTGTTGGAGCTGCTGAACCTTGGACAAAACTATCTTTGCAATGTGTAGATTCAATTTCTTCGTATTGTATAATTGCATGGCACATGTGTGAGCACAATGTACTTGCTGTAAAGCATCTATTTGTTGGGTTATTTTAATTTCTGAATTGTTGTTTTTTTTTTGTTTTCCATAATGGACGCTTTCAGCGTACAATATATTTGTGTATCGTTCTCAAACGTTTGATTTCAACGTGAATGATGTAATCAAATATTTGTATCAATAGCATGATAATTTAAAAGAGTGTCCATCGAGTTTCTTGCCCGTTCTTCCCCATAGGTACCTACCTACTCTTTGGAAAGGTCACTAGCTTTATCTTACTGACTGACCGACCTTCTGACAATTCAAAAGTGTCTGTAACTGGTTTATTTGAAATAAATACTTTGATTTTGATTTTGGATTTTGGTATTGACGGTATTTGCTAGTAAAAGAAATGCTTATTGCTCAATTGCACTATAACTAGATGTCGACATAATGAAAGCCTCTATTAAAGTGTGTTGTTAGATTTTCAATTTCCAGCGCCGTGTCGAGCGTTGAAATTTCATTAGCATGTTTTTATTCTGGCATTCATTTTGATGGCGCTAAATAATATTGATATTGTGGTATATATAGAGGTAAGAGGATATATACATATCTTAAGAGGTAAAATTTGATAATTTAAATGAAATTTATTATTAGATTAGATTTTTTTATTATTAATTTTGACTACTCGTGTCTCTACGACGGTTTTAGTAGGTTATATTTAAAAAATGGTTTGTCTATAATAAATTAAGATTAACAATCGCTATCTATATGTCTATAAATTATCAAACGAAACAAAAGGTGAACAAAAAGTATATCGAAACGGTAAACCGATTTGAATATTTCGAAACAAATATTTCAATGAAGCGAATACACTGAGACGCGTTTTTATTGATCCTAGTTCAGAATGTTTTGACAGCAGCTGAAACGGTTATTCTTTTTTTCGTACCATACTTCTAACTGGCATTGTTTTCATTCAATTTATAGGCGAATTGGATGTGGATAGGTGATAGATACGGCATATTTATTTGTCAAGATCGATAGGCTCCTGCATGTATAGTTTTTTTATGGAAAACAACAACTTTAAAAATAGTGAAGTTTGCTATTTTATAGGTAGGTATATACATTATGAAACTGTCGGTCAAATAAATAACGTAAGGCTGCCGTTGAGGATGCAGAATGAAACCGAAACGAATTTACTTATGTGTTTAATTAAGTAATTAACGTTACAATTAATTATATCTAAGACGCGACAATCTGTTCAATGTTAGAACAAAAATTGAAGCTCTTAAGTCTACACTATAACTAAATTAAATCGAACAATATAATGCAATCGGTGAATCACAGGTTGGACCCCACGGTATGATATTTCTCGGTAGCGCTCGATGTTCGGGAACTCTTGCGAAATAAGGCAGCCATGGTGGTAGCTTCATGGAACGGATTGCGGTGAATCATGCATGGTGTGTTTATTTCTTAACAAATACATAAACGTTGGGTTGATAGTTTGAACTCGGTTGATGCAGTGGAGATTGACTGCTGCACTGCGTGTCGTGGGTTCTATTCCCGCACGGAACAAACATTTGTAAAGCCTATGTAGTTGTTCGGGGTCTGGCTGTACCTATGTGTGTGTGAGTGTTAATGTTTGTAAATCCACCCACGATACCGGAGTAATTCCTAGTATGGGGCAACGTAATAAAAAATAAATGAACAGAAATAGGTGTAAAAGTTCAGTTTTAAGTCAACCAAAACAGTACTACAGATGCACTGTATAAAGACGTGTGGTTTTTTTTTAATAAATAGACAGCTGTGCTCTGGGGAGTTTGTTCCGCCACTTCTTCTTCCTAGCGAAAGCACTAGGAAGTGTCGGTGGGCGGGCATTTTGGGGGACTGTCTTATGTAATATTGTCGTTCAAAAAGAAAGTGCTGATTCTCAGCCTAATTTGAATAAATGACTTTTGATTTTGATTTTTGACTGAACTAAAATTTAATTTAGACTGTGAACAATCGGCGCCATTAAAGGAAATTTTTGACTGTGGGGTCTTCTTCTTCAGCCTATGGATGTCCACTGCTGGACAAAGGCCTCCCCCAAGGCTTTTCACGCTTACCGGTCTTGTGCTGCACGCATCCATCGGCTTCCCGCAACTTTCACCAGGTCATCGGTCCACCTTGTTGGGGGCCTCCCTACGCTGCGTCTTCCAGTACGTGGCCGCCACTCCAGAACCTTACTGCCCCATCGGCCATCGGTTCTACGAGAAATGTGCCCTGCCCACTGCCACTTAAGTTTAGCGACTCGCAGAGCTATGTCGGTGACTTTGGTTCTTCTGCGGATCTCCTCATTTCTGATTCGATCACGCAGAGAAACACCGAGCATAGCTCTTTTCATTGCCCTTTGTGTCACTCTGAGCTTTCGTATGAGGCCCATTGTGAGCGACCACGTTTCGGTTCCGTAAGTCATCACTGGCAACACACACTGGTCAAAAATTTTAGTCTTGAGACACTGTGGTATCTTGGACGACGAGAAGATGTATCGTAGGTTTCCAAACGCTGCCCAGCCGAGCTGGATTCGACGAGACACCTCTTTCTCGAAATAGGTCTCTAGTAGTGTGGGGTCATTCAGCGTTTACTCCTGAAATTACTAAACAACTCAACATAAAGTGAAAACAAGTATTCAGGAACACAAAACACCAAAAATACCGCACCATTTTATACCTTTTACCCCGACACTAGTTTGGTAAATACGCTTCCCGAAACGAATAAATATTTACCAGTGCATTCGGAAGTCTCGTTAATGCATGTCGCAGTAAATGTTTTATGGCCTTTTGTTCATCGTAGTCATCGTGTCCATCATGAATGTAAATATGTTCCGTTAAAGGACTATTTTTATTATGTATGAACTGCATATTTTGAGGTTACTTTGATTCGGCTTAGTTAGTTTTTTGTTCGGCTTTTGTTTTCACGGTAATGACTGTTCTAGTTTTAATTGTAAACAGTCTATAGAGCTCGGAGAATCCTTATATGTATTTTTTTCTTTTTTTGAGGAATTTGACCTATTTTAGGAATTTCTCCTGTACCTCTTGTACCTGTATTATACAGAGATGAAGTAAGAATTAATTCTTTGTGAGGTTATTGTGCTGTGTTTTGGGCATCTCTGAAGCGTTGCAGTAGACTGTGGTACATTTACTTGAAGATTTAGGGCACTTCTTATTCTGCATATTCTTTCTTTGTTTGAGGGATATATCATTAATGGATCTTTATGGCACCTTGTTCATTGAAAACGGTTTTCTGGCAAAACTCAATATAAAAGCCATGATTAGCATTTGTCTTCATTTAATCGAGATCTGTCTGTTTCTACACCCAGGTTAACTGTATGGACTTCTACCATTCTTTTTTTAAATATAACACACGTCTGTAATTCCCTAGGTTAGCTAGAGGTGTAGGTATCTAATTACCTTTAGTGTTTACACACATCAGCAGTGGATTTGACAATACAAAATTCAACGAGACGTTACAATATCACTATTGAAACGCCTCTTGTCTTACGGCACATCGTTCGGCGTAAACACACGAGAAGGGATAATGGCCAGTAATTATACAAAATAATATAAAAAAAGAAAATTATTCGAAATTTAAAAACCACCGCCTGTGCGCCTAGACCAAAGCCTATCACTCTTGCCTTCTATTGCCCTACTTTTTGTTCGCTATTCGTTTTAATTCCATTGACGCGATGTTATGATCTGGGAAATGGCCCTTGTGCTACAATTCTTTAAGTGCAAATTGGTTCAACAACTTCAAAAAATTGAAATGAATAAATAAATTATAACGCCAAATGAAATTAAAATATTATCATCAAACGAAACGAGAAACCGTATATATAACCATACATAACCGTATACCGTTGAGGTCATCAAAACGCTACTCTGTATAATATAGCTATAATAATATTACAGTAGGTACTACAGTAAAAGGTATTAGAAAACTGTTTTCTGAATGTTTTCCTAAGCCAAAGATCCAGTTTCCACTTTCATCTTGAACCCAATATTTCATCGAGTCCCGAAACAAAACTGAAATAAATAAAAGCCGAAAAAGAAAGGCGAAGGTACCGGGTATCGTAAAGCGAAACTATCTCGAATGGGAGGCGAACGGATCATATCAGAGATTTATTGTTTTACATCAAAAATAAAAAGTTACTGCGCTAAGTCGCCTTAGGGGTAACTAAAACATGACTTAGAAGTTCCACTCCCGACAAGATAACATTCGTTCGGTGTATTACAATTTCCTAAGTGCATCTTGGACGCCAATGATTACAAAGTAAAGGAAAACATTTGAGAAAACCTGGACTTTAAATCTGAAATCGCCAATCCGTTTTTTTTTTACTAGCTACCTTCAACGTTATTGGAGCCTTTTCTGTAACTATACCCTTTCATACCAGTTGAAGGTGAAGAAAAACATCTTGTGGAAACCTGGACCTTAATTCTGAAATCGCCAACCCGCATTGAGAAAGCGTGGTGACGCTTAATCCTTCTCCATATGAGAGAAGACCTGTGCCTGTGCAGTGGGACGATAAAAAGTTGATGATGAATACAATCACTATCCAGAAATTTTGAAGTTGTTTATATTTTTTTTGGAAGACCATTGCATGGGTAGGCTCTTTGTACAGATGCCAGTACATCAAGCTTCTACAGTCATTAATTTAACTTTATTACTACAGCATAAGATTCAAGTTTGACTGGTAAAGTTTTTCATTTTCGGGTAGCTTGAAGTGCCTCTGGACGAGGCTCTGTAATAACCCCGTGTTGTGTTTACATACGTCACGGGTCTTTTACAGAACAGCGTAATTAACCGTCCATTAAAAAAACGTGTCCCACAAGCAACCATAGTGATCCACATGACACTGAGGAGTGTCTACACATGACGAATCATCATCGTCACCATCCTTTGCCTTGCTTTTACTCAATTATGTAGGATTTGGCTTCCGATATCTAACTGGATTTGCTATGCTTGGAGTTTCACTGCGTGATCAAATCAGGAATGAGGAGATCCGCAGAAAAACCAGATTAACCGACATAGCCCAAAGAATTGCAATACTAAAGTGGCACGACTGTCACTTTAGTATTGCAATTCTTTGCCCGTAGAACCGATGCCCGATGGGGCCGACAGGTTCTCGTGTGGCGTCACGCACGTGAGGACGCAGCGTGGGTAGGTCCCCACAAGATGGACCAACAACCTAGTGAAGTTCGCTGGAAACCGCAAGAGGCGGGAGGCGCATGGCCGGTCGTCGTGGAGATCCTTGGGGGAGGCCTATGCCCAGCAGTGGACGTCTTTCGGCTGAAATGATGATGATGAACATGGAGGGATCGCCTGTCTTACCTTCACAACCTAATTAGGTACTAGGTACTACGGTAAGAGCGGTGATCTGACTTTTGGGCTTCTGAAGACCCGTAATAACTTTTTTTTTCTATAAATTACTAACTTTCCGCTTTTAATACGGTTATAAAATGTAAGACGATATCGAAACATTGTAGCTAGACTAATTGTTGGACTTTTGAGGGCTCCAACAACCCGAAACGACTGCCATTAGACGTTCGTATGGCAACCGGGACCAACGGCTTAATGTACTTTCCGAGGCACGACCAGACCAATGCAAATATTCATATTCAAGCATAGAAATATTTGCACTGCGCGGGGATCGAACCCGCGCCTCCTTGCGCAGCCGCCGCGTTCGCTACCGCGATCTTCCTGTGCGAATCACAATAAATATTTATTTATTTATTTCTTTCTTTCTCTTTTCAAGAAATGAAACAGAATTATGAAGGTCGAAAAAATGGCAGCAGACTTTTGTTCATATTTTGGTCATCGCGACAAAGGATTTTGATATGAAAAGCGATGGCTTAAATTTAAAGAAATAAATATGTTGTGACGTCAAAATAATTCATGTCTATATAATTATCAACACAGGCAGATATGAAATTTACACCTTTCACCTCGTCTTTTATACCGCATACATCGAGGAACTGCAACAATTTGCCTGCGTCGGTCATTCCGTCTGACCACAATAAAAGTGTTTTCAAGGCTATGAATAGCCTCCTCAATAAATTAACGCGTTACCATCAACGATTGCATCACTGCTTACCGTCAGCTGATCGTTTTATCTTATAAACTTTACAACCCGATTATTTAAGACTCATTACGTTCACTCGTTACGTTTCATTAAGTTCGAATAATAATAAGCTACCGACTTTAAGGATTCGTCGACAGTGTAAGTATAACATTGTACAAAAATATGTGCGTCACCTCTGCAACTTGAAATGAAACTAAATGAAATCGTTTATTAAGCAAGTAGGATCACTGATCACTTTTACACGTCTACTTACTTCTTTTACACGTAACTGACTACCTCTGAGAAGAAATAGCCGAAACAAACTCAGGGATCATCGTCTTTTTTCAAGTACAGGCTTTAAAAATGAAAATGTTTACAATAATTTACGTTATAATTACGCATATTGCTTAATAACAATGCTTAACAGAGCGAGCAGCTCAGACCCAAGCTTTTTTTCTCTTCAAAATAATCTGTAATTTAATAGTACCCCTTTTTGCAAAGTTTGGCCTTTATATAGTTTTTAAATCGTTTAATGGGTAATTTTCGAATGTCGATGGGAAGCTTGTTGTAAAAATGTATACATTGACCCATGAACGAGTTGCCTACTCTGTGGAGACGAGTGTGATGTACAGCAAGATTGTGTCTGTTCCTGGTATTTATATTATGAATATCGCTTATTTTCTCAAAATTCGATATATTTTTATGAACATACATAATTTTTATTTATTTTACTTGTGTAAAACAAAATTTATAATAATGAATCTCAACCTCTTCATGTCGGAACAAAATCCAATTAAGTCGAAATATTTGTTCTTGATGTTCGACTTATAGAGAGTCTACGACTGCAGTTCCTTACCAGCTCTTTTCCTAATAATAGAAAACGGCCTAATGGAAATCGTGCATCGAGTTTCTGTCATTTTGTGAGTACAATAGAGTAGTTGACTAAAAAAAAGCAATTAGTCCGTCAGTCAGATTTCCAAAAAAATACTAGACACGTATTGTATCTTTTTTCATATAAACAAAAAATGAAGACGACACAGTGCGTTGAAAACTCGTGTGACGTCACTGCACGCTACACTTTTTAGCGAAGAGTGACGTCACCAGCCAGCACTCCTGATCTTTGATGCCTTTTATATTTGTAATATTTTATTGATTTGATAAAACAAAACATACGTATCCAATATTTTTCTATAATCTGAATGACGGACTAAATAGAATCATTTTTTTTTTTACCCAGGAAACATCCCTATTGGCAACTGTGCGCTAAGTTTCTGTCGTTTCATGAATACAATAATTGGAAACGTGTACCAAGTTTCTGCCGTTTTGTGAGTACATAATATCAGTATAAGTGAAACAAAAATATCTTAATTTTTTACAGGAATGTGACGTATCGGCTCATGTACAGTGGACCTTTTCTTTCCCACTCCTATTATTGAAGGAGGCTGTACAAATGATGGTATTCGTCAAAGTTACGACCACTTCCAAGGTTAAAGATACGATACTAAGTATAATGAAGGGATGGACGTGCGTTAGAATCAGTTGAACGACTCAATCGCTCTTCAGGCAACGTGCTGTGATTTGTTATCATATCTGAAGTTTGGCACTTCTCTTTGGATTGGTTTTTTCTTGGATCAATGGTGTAAATGGTATTTTGTTAGTAAGGTTTTTCGATAAAACTAACATTTATTTTATTTTTACCTATCGCAGTAAAATAAATACCAGGAACAAACACAATCTTGCTGTACATCACACTCGTCTCCACAGAGTAGGCAACTCGTTCATGGATCAATGTATACACTTTTACAACAAGCTTCCCATGGACATTCAAATCTTACCCAATAAACGATTTTAAAAGCATATAAAGCCAAACTTTGCAAAAAGGGGTATTATAAAATCACAGATTATTTAGAAGACAAAAAAGCTTGGGACTGAGCTGTTCGCTCTGTTAAGCATTGTTATTAAGCAATATGCGTAATTATAAGGTAAATTATTGTAAACATTCTCATTTTTAATATCTGGACTTGAAAAAAGACGATGATCCCTGAGTTTCTTTCGGCTATTTCTTCTCAGAGGTAGTCAGTTAGGAAATGCCGGCTTCATCTAGTTAAAAAAAAAAATAAAAAAAAACATGACGTGTAAAAGTGATCGGTGATCCTACTTGCTTAATAAACGATTTCATTTCATTAAAAAAGAAAATAGACTTCGTACACGTGCCAGTTTATGTTTTATTTTTTGTTTCTAAATAAAAAAACAATACTATCATCATTATCACCTCAGCGTTAATCCTAGTCGGGTTTTCTTCGATATTTTCCGTAAAGCGACTACCGTTTGACCTCCAAAGACCGAAGGCGATATCGAAGCATTGCAGTTAGACTTTTTGAGACTCCAATCACCCGTAACGACTGCCATTAGATATTCATATGGCAACCGGAACCAACGGCTTAGCGTGATTTCCGAGGCACGACCAGACCAGACCAAAAAAAAAAAAAACTATAATCAAATAAAAACTCGACGATTCCTACTCAAAGGCCTTGTTCGAATCGAGATTGAGAGAAGCATTTGATCTGAAAAATGGAGTAGAACTAGTTCAGATGTTTATATTATTGAATATTATTTTTAAAAAAATTAAAATTTATTAATACCGGACTCTTTTTTACAAAGATCAAATTGACTGGATGCTAGTGATTTTGTTAAAGTCTGATTGTATAAGCAAACTTTAACGAGCCCTCTTAATACCCTCATAATCTTCACTACTCTCCTCAACCTTCAAACACTATATTTGAACTCCCATTACGAACTTTAAGACAGCTAGCTCATTACCATTTTAATAAACGGCCAAAATTTCCAAGTAGTCCGACCTTTATTCATAATTATTTTCTTATTAGTTGAATTGGGACCGCCACCTGCGTACCACGGATAGATTGAGATCCGTTAGGATTCTGTTGTGTTTGGTAAAATTAATGGCTTTGGTAGCTCGAACTGCTTAAAATTAATATTGAGGAGCAGATTATAGTAAAGGTACAACGTGTAATATAAAGAGTTTACTCACGGCGCGGTATGTAAATCCACCCTTGTGTTATCTAAACGGGGTTTAAAGTTTTTTTTATTTATTTATTTATTCTTTCGCACATAAATTGTACAATGGCGGACTTAATGCCTTAGGCATTCTCTACCAGTCAACCATAGGTAGTGAAGAGATTAGTAGTAGGTGCTTTAAACGAAAACATTATTATGAAAACATACTCTTAACACTATATAAAAAAAATACTTAAATAAGCTACATAAACATACATACTATTACCAAAATATATTATACTTATAATATATACATACAAAACTAAAAATTTGGGAGACAGGTGTTGTAATGACTCCACCCTCTCTGTTGCGAAAATAACTCTGCAATTTCCGCTTAAATGCAAACCGACTGGTTTATACTGGTTTTTAGTTTACACAACTTATTTGCTGTTAGCAACTTATTTGCTGTTAGCAAATAAGTTGTATTATTTCTAAAGGAAAACTTAAACTACCCGCGGAATTCGCCTCTCATGCTTGCTAATCACGCCTTTTTATATCTGTCGGAGACAGGGACGGCAGAGCGGTAGGGTCGACATCATCTTGGTGTGGTGGTACAAGTTCCGTTTCGTAGGTGAGTTTTGAAATAAAGCACGACGTGTAGATGTACCCTCCAATTTTCATAATAACAATTTGAATAGACAAACCGACAGTTTCGGTTCGGAGATGTGCTTTGGTCCGCGTCTCGATGCAAAGTGACCGTTCGACGAACCCCACTTTCCAAAGCGACTCTGTCCATGTGCCGCCATCACAAAATAACGTCACAAGCGTTTGCCCCTCTACTACGTAAATCAAATCAGCAACTTCTATTAAAATTATTCCGACGATCTCCGACATATCTATTGTTAGCAACGCGTCCGAAAAAATAGTAGAAATTTTCGTCTGCACACTACATTCGTAATTTAATAATAATAATAGGAAAGAAACTAGGAATATTCACCTCGTAGATTCTTCATTTGTTAGTAGTTTTGTAAAAAGTATAATTAAGAAATGTTTACCAATTAAATTTTGACCATTAGTGCCTCCACTTGCATTTAAAGAAAAAATGTCAAGATTGCGTATAATGGCATGATGTCTGGTGAAGCCGTACGGAGGACGGGTCTGAGCAGTTGTGTTGCGATGTGTGCCGAGTACGATGCGCCAAATGTTGTTGTGTTGGGAGTTTGGTCGTGGAGGGTCTTCAGATCAATCTCCCTTTGGCGCAGCATCGTTGGTCGTGTTGTTGGGTTTAACATTGCATCACCTCGCTCAACTGCCGTCTTCCTTCCTATTCGCTTGAGTGAATAGGCTCTTAATAAACTAGCGCGCTTTACCATCAACGATCGCATCACTGCTTACCATCAGACGGGATTGCGGTCAAGAGCTAGTTTATAAATATCAAAAAAAAAAAGTTACATTGTGACGTAGTTTAGTCTTTCAAACTAGGAATATTCCCCACATTGATCCGTCATTTGTTAGTAGATTTGTAAAAACCGACCAAGTGCGTGTCGGACTCACGCACAAAGGGCTCCGTACCATTGCTTTATGAAATTAAAGGATTTAATTTATTTGTATGAAAGATTACGGGGTAAGAAGCGATTTACAATTTACGAGGTATTAAAAAAACTACTTACTAAATCTCGTTCAAAACAATTTTCGTTGGTAGTTTTTATAGTAATGTACATCATATGTTTTTTTTTTTAGATTTTTCATTTTCTTATTTTAGAAGTTAGAGGGGGGGTGGGACCAACTTTTTTCCACTTTGGAAGCGTCTGTCACGCAAACTATATGGTTCAGAAAAAAAAATATTTTAGGAATCTCGATATCATTTTTGAAGACCTATCCATAGATACCTCACACGTATGTGTTTGATGACAAAAAAAAATAGAGTTTCAGTTCTAAGTATGGGGATCCCCCAATATTTATTATTATTTATAAATTTTTGCATCAAAATCTTAATGCCGGTAATAGAATAGGTACATCTACCTACCAAGTTTCAACAGTATAGCTCTTATAGTTTCAGAAAAAAATGGCTGTGACATACGGACGGACAGATGGACAGACAGACATGAAGAATCTATAAGGATTCCGTTTTTTGTCATTTGGCTACGGAACCCTAAAAACGATATTAAGATATCCGCCTTATTCATAAACGCTGCTTAAAGTTAACTAGTGATTAGCGATTCTTTCACCATACATTTTTGACCTTTTAACGTCACTTAACTTAAATCATCCTTTATGAATAAACACCATAGTGTTGAAGGGGTTTATCCATAAGTGATGATTAAAGTTAAATAACGTTAAGTTATATGTACTTTCTAAGTATATCTTGGACACCAATGACTGAAGGTGAAGGAAAACATCTTGACGAAACCTGGACTTGCAAGTCTGAAATCGCCAACCCGCATTGAGCAAGCGTGGTGATTACCCTCAATCCTTTTCTGTATGAGAGGAGACCTGTGCCCAGTAGTGGGACGATAAAAAGGTTGATAAAGAAGAAGAAGAAGAACGTTAAAAGCTCAAAAATGTATGTTTAAAGAATCTCTAATCACTAGTTAAGTTTAAACAGCTTTTATGAATAAGGGAGATTATGTTTACCAATTAAATTTTGTCCATTAGTTGAGGCAGTGCTTTTAAAAGCAAAATGTCAAGATTACGTAAAATTTACGTTATAATGAAGTTCCCTACTTTGTCGCCCACCAAGTTACTCTAGGTGGTAATCTTTGTGACTTTGAAATTATCATAAGATTGTATAAAGGCAAAATAATGTAAAATGATAATAGAGCGACCGGAGTTATGAATCTTCAACCTATATCATTTATTAAATAAATATTTTAATTAAGATTTATGTACCTTTTGTATTTAATTTAATATTTTATGTCAGTTTTATACTAACACAAGGATATGGATAATTTATTTGAAATAAAATGTTTGAATTTGAATTTAAATTATATTTAAATTGAATTTAAAATGTCGGTCTCCGTAGCGCAGCGGTCAACACGCCAGCCTGCGACGTGGAGGCCCCGAGTTCGATCCCCGGCCAGGTCATGATGGAAAACGATCTTTTCCTGATTGGCCTGGGTCTTGGATGTTTATCTATATATGTATCTATTATAAAATATAGTATCGTTGAGTTAGTATCCCATAACACAAGTCTCGAACTTACTTTGGGGCTAGCTCAATCTGTGTGATTTGTCCGTATTTATTTATTTATTAATTAAATTGTGGCCTGTTATTCCCGCCCGATGTAAGAATAAAAAAAAAACATGTTAAAAAGTGAAATAAAAATGTATCTAAAATTCAATACCAAAATGGTTATAGTTTTGAATGGTCACAAGATAAGTACTAAATAGATTATATCAAATTCAATGTTTTATCAAAAAAAGTTGGTTTTCAGTTTAATTTTAGGCACTATTGTGCCAAAAATTTCTTTTCATTACGGTTGGGTGACCGTCCTTGAAGTTCTTTGCGACTTAATCGAAAAGCTTCGTTTTTAGTTTCCTACTTTTCGGTACAATTACATTATTCTACAAATTGAATACCAACTATTTTATAGACAATCGAGTAAAACCTGAACAAAATCCTCGTTTTATTTGCTATACGTGTGAATTAAGGAATAGGGATGTATCCAAGGTATGCAAATCAAAAAAGTAATTAGTCCGTCTTATAGATAATAAAAAAAATCAAGACCTATATTTTTTATTTTGTCGAAATTATCAAAAACTACTGAGATATAGCGTATTAAAGTTACGGAGTGGGGGCTAATTACGTCACGCCGTGGTATATTTTGTGCCACGGCGTGACGTCATGCGACATTTCAAATTAATATATCTTCCTAAGTATTTGAATGAAAGAAAAAATAAAAAACACGTGTTCAATATTTTTTATAAATCTATCTGATGGACATTAAATTATTTTTTAGGATACAACCCTCAGCGTTAATCCCAGTCGCATCTGAAGCTTTTTCAGCTTTTGGAGTCTGGGGTCCACATTTGAAAGACAGAAAAGCTTCGGACTGAGCTGCTCGCTCTGCTAAGCAATACGCGTAATTATAACGTAACTTATTGTTAACATTTTCATTTATAATGTCTGGACTTGAAAAAAGACGATGATCCCTGAGTTTGTTTCGGTTATTTCTTCTCAGAGGTAGTCAGTTACGAAATGCCGGCTTCATCTAGTTTAAAAAAAAAAAGAAACATGTCGTGTAAAAGTGATCAGTGATCCTACTTGCATAATCTTCTTCTTCTTCTTCTTCTTCAGCCTATGGATGTCCACTGCTGGACAAAGGCCTCCCCCAAGGCTTCCCACGCTGACCGGTCTTGCGCTGCTCGCATCCACCGGCTTCCCGCGACCTTCACCAGGTCATCGGTCCACCTTGTTGGGGGCCTCCCTACGCTGCGTCTTCCAGTACGTGGCCGCCACTCCAGAACCTTACTGCCCCATCGGCCATCGGTTCTACGAGCAATGTGCCCTGCCCACTGCCACTTCAGTTTAGCGACTCACAGAGCTATGTCAGTGACTTTGGTTCTTCTGCGGATCTCCTCATTTCTGATTCGATCACGCAGAGAAACTCCGAGCATAGTTCTTTCCATCGCCCTTTGTGTGACTCTGAGCCTTCGTATGAGGCCCATTGTGAGCGACCACGTTTTAGTTCCGTAAGTCATCACTGGCAACACACACTGGTCAAAGACTTTAGTCTTGAGACACTGTGGTACCTTGGATGATGACGACTTGCTTAATAAACGATTTAATTTCATTTCATTTCACATCGGGGAATTATTATCTAGTACTAAAATATGCATTTAGTAAGTTAATAAATTTGTAACCCTTTAACAATTTCTATTAAAAAGGGGATCTACCCTCGCAGACAAACGAGCATGCAAAATCTTGTCTAAAATAAATTTACTCTAAAATGAATTTGTCATAGCAAATGTGATTTAAAGGGCCATCAAAAGACGCTGGGGGCTAAAACGACCCATCTATTAGGGCTTTACCTATAATGTTTAGTCTAGACCAACGATGCTGAAAGTTAAGACAGTAATATTCTGGCATCATAGCCGTTCCTTAATATAATTATTTATACAGCGCTGGGCTGTTTTGCATAGGGTCGCAGCATAATGCTGAGCGACAGCCGTTTTGGGTGGATTTGACGCATGTCCACTTTTGCGTCATGTTTACCGCAAATAAACATTTTTTCTTTCTTTCTTTCTTATAATTTTTGTTTTTGAGACTTGTTTTGTTTTTGTGTTACTTTTGTGTCCTTTACTTTTAATAAACGTTGTTCTTCTTATTGCAGGTATGCTTGAAGAGATTTCTTATGGAATAAACATCACCTCTGTACCTTTTTTTTGTTCTGTTTTCTTGTCTGTTTATATACGTGAGCATATAAATGTTTAAATAAATAAGTATTAATTTATTGATCATCATAGTTTTGGAGCTCAATTTAGAAATAAGGATCAAAAAGATCCTTGAGACTTATTTTTATACTGAAGTAATGAGTGATGGACCATTCTTCTGAACACTACCTCTTAAGATACAGGGGATAAAAGATAGTCTTCTGTTGTATAGTAATTGTAAATATTATTTGGTATTTGTAAAATAAATAGTTATTATTGTTATCATTTGTAGTCAACAGTCGCACGGATCGATTAGTCAGGTTAAACGATGCTTGCCGTGGCTGATCCGTGGATGGATGACCATTTTCATATACCAAGAGTACTGTAAGGGTCGGAAAGCACGTTTCGGGTCGGGTCGCTTTGATTAAAGACTGAAAGTTTGAAAACCATGCTTACCAAGAGGTAACGTATCTGCGACAAGCTCAAGTGCGTCGTCAATGTCATCTCGGAAAAGACACTAAATTAATTCTAATTTCTCAGTCTATAGTCTGCTATAAAAATAGTGTCAGAATGGTCGATCAGTGATCTCAAAATGATCGGTTTTGATAAGTTTCATAATCCAGTAGCAAAATGGCGCCATTATGACTTTCTAATGGCCAATCACTGACCCTCCATTCCATATTAATTAATTTTCAAATTAAGTAGTAATTTTTAGAAAATCATTTCTACTAACGGATCTTATAATAATGGCAATACGGCAATGTCATTCTATCACCATTCCATTACAAGATGACTGACCGATAATTGACCGATCATTATGAATTTAGCAGAATACAAACTTTTAGAACAATGTCAATGGAATCGTGTTGGAATGACAAGTTTCTGAATATAGCAGACTAAAGCCCCTGTTACTATACAGCCACTCTTTGAACCGCAACAGTGCAACGCCCCTTCACAACAGAAATAGATACCTACATAGATAGTAATAGCAAAGAAAAAAAGAATATTCCTTCCCACAATAGGGTAGTGATAAAGAGCAGACGCAGGTGGCCCCGTAAATCTTCTTACCCACATCTTCGTATAAATTGTGGCGTAGAACTGACCTCTGACCTTCACTCACAAGGACACGTACCTAAGCTTAATTAAGAAATATGCAATGGATACTTGTAGAGGCAAGGCATTTTTTGCAAGGACGCTAAGGTAATTGCTTTGTATTTTTAGTACGTAATTTTCTTACTTTGTATGATGTGTTCATGGACACATTCGCTTTTTAGTATAGTTTTCGAAATGCTTCATTAGCGCCATTATGAATGTTTGTTCAGATGAATACAAAATATTGAACTTACGTCAGGATACGTGACCTAATCGAAATACCCTCAGATGGAGGGAGATTAGACAGCCTCCGTGGCGTAGCGGTAGCGAACGCGGCCGCTGCGCAAGGACGCGCGGGTTAGATCCCCGCGCAGTGCAAATATTTGTATGCATGAATATGAACATTTGCGTTGGTCTGGTCGTGCCTCGGAAAGCACGTTAAGCCGTTGATCCCGGTTGCCATACGAACATCTAGTGGCAGTCGTTACGGGTTGTTGGAGCCCTCAAAAGTCCAACAATTGGTCTAGCTGCAATTATTCGATATCGCCTTCGGGTTGTGGAGGTCAGTTTCGGGTCTGGATGTTTATGTATGTGAGTTTATGTTCTCAAGATACAGGTGAAATTCCTAGTGTCAGGCAACCTTTATTAAATAAATAAATTTTTAAAAATACGATAGGGCAATAAACGAATATTGTATTTTACCACATAATTGATATCTACTACTTTTGCACCAATAAATAAAGCAATTCGTGTTAAATCATTCCCTTCATTCATTCATTCATTTCAGCCGAAAAACGCCCACTGCTGGACTTAGGCCTCCCCCAAGGTTCTCCACGATGACCGGTTCTGCGCCTCCCGCATCCAGCGGTTTCCCGCGACCTTCACCAGGTCGTCGGTCCGCCTTGTCGGGGGCCTACCCACGCTACGTCTTCCGGTGCGTGGTCGCCACTCGAGAACCCGTCGGCCCCATCGGGCATCGAAATCATTCCCTAATCATTCCAAAATACTCACAAATGATTACGTTAATTTCCACTTCTGCCGGTAATTAGATTGGCATAAGTCACAAGATATTTTTAATGAACTTAATCAATTTTCTTCTATTAAAAATATATTTACTATATCATCCCTAAAAACACGCAACAAACAAACTAGTGAGTTTTTTTTAGTTAGTTTTTTTTTTTGTAAATTGGATCTTACTTATAACATAAGTCATTGGTCCAATATGTATCATACAATTAAACCGGATGTCGGGTAGGTGTTAAAAATAGTCAGACGTATCTCATGCATTTAATTTTTGTTAAAATAGTAAATTCCAAGTTTAGAACACTTATTTTTACAATTTATTAGTGTGTAACTTCTGCACAATTAGCACAAGCGTTTGCAGCACTCTGATGAGATATCAGTAATAATTGCACACCACCTGCCAGCTCATCACTTAGCACCAATTATCTCAGTCACTGGACGCAAGAACTCATCGCAATCATGTCTCAGCTTGATGAAATTATCTCAGCACAGAAGAGCCTGGAGGATAGTTTTATCCGGAAGATGGGTGAACTGGAAGCACAAATCCAGAGTGCAGGACCAGCGAAGGATACTGTAGCTAGAGTTGCTGAAGAGTTCCGCACATTTAGAGAACTGATCTTCAGCATGTTAAGCCTTCTTAGAAGACAGATCAGCGAGTGTGCTCGGCAAGTCGACAGTTTGGAGTCCAGGCAACGTAGAAAAGCTCTGATTTTCCAGGGAGTTGCCGAGGTTGATGGGGAGGTTAGCAGCGCAGTAATTCTAGAGGTTTTACGAAAAAAACTGGCTCTCAATACTGTTACTGCATCTTCCATCAAGGTCTGCCACAGACTAGGTGTAGTTAATAAAGATCACCACAGACCCATCCTCGTTAAGTTCTCCAGCTATGATGACAGGGCTACAGTTTGGAGAGCGAAGACTGGACTTAAGGGTTCTTCCATCTCTGTCAAGGAATTTATAACAAAAACGCGTCAATCTGTATTTAGGAAGGCGCGGCTGCACTTTTCGATGCGGTCGTGTTGGACTCAGGATGGCGTGATTGTTGTTAAGGCCCCTGATGGTAGCAAGCACAAAGTTACAACATTGGAAGAACTGAGTCCTCTGCTAGAGAAGTATCCAAAAGTTCAGACGTCTGGAGGTAACCTGAAAGACAAAGCACGTTAAATTTGCTAATACTATATTATGGGTAATAGTTTTTCACAACATGCCAATTCCTACATTCTGTAGGTTATTTACTTACCTTATTCATCTATCTATTACGCTATTGATACGTCACAATCTTTGCTATCCCTTAATTTCTTGTCTTTTATGTCTACATTTTACAATTTTAGATCTGAATAGTCTGTTTACCCTCATTAAGTTTTCTATTTTTCTCATTTAGATAAATATTAAAATATAACATAACCCTCATTTTATTTTACAATGCTTATGTCATGTCAAATCATCAAATGTTTTTGTGTTCGGATATTTTCACGATGTCAATATTATTGTTTAATGAAGGGTGCGTTCCGAACACCTTAATTAAGTTGTTATCGTATTGTGATTGTTAGCTGGCGGGTGGTGCAGTGATGGAAACACTGTTTTTTTTGTGGTATATATATTTTGTTCAGTTTTATTTTTATATATTTTTTAATTATATATATATATATATATATATATTATGTCAGCACCCTTTGAGAATGAGTCTTTTTTCTCTGCCAATGAATCTATTGCCACTTCCGATGATAATAGTTTTTGCTCTGTCACAGACACTCTTGGTGATTTTTTGCGTCAAACGTTTAATCAAAACCTTGACCGTCAACTTAACATCTGTCACATCAATGCCCAGAGTATTCCGAGCCATTATAATGAACTATACGACACGTTTGCGAACAACTACGTGCATGCCGTCCTGATATCTGAGACCTGGTTAAAACCAGAACTTCTTTCCTCCTCTTACTCTCTTCCGGGATTTTACCTTCGAGTTGATCTTCCTTTTAAAATTCTTGCTACTTCTCCCTCAAATAGTTCGGCTGAGTTTCTTTTTCTTGAGGTTTGTGTTAAAGGAACTAAAACCATTATTGGAGTTGTATATTGCCCCACCTCCCTTGATTACTTCATCGAATTCGAATCGATCCTGGAATCTTTGGGTTCGGAGTACGCACATCACATAATAATGGGAGATTTCAACACCAACCTCCTCGCCCTTAACTCCACTCGGTCCTGCAAACTCCTACAACTGGTTGAGTCAGCTAGTTTGCACGTGTTGCCACTGGAAGCAACGCATCACAACACTGTCGGTGATGATACCTGGCTCGACCTGATCCTCATTTCTAATCCTTCCCTAGTTTCCTCACATGGTCAACATACCGCTGCTGGCTTTTCTCATCACGACCTTATTTTCCTGTCCTATGTCCTTAAGCCCCCAAAACTAAAACCTAAATTCCAGTACAGGCGTGCCTTTGCGCGGATGAACACTGAAAAACTAATACATGATGCTGCAAATATTGACTGGACGCCCTTGGAAGAAGCTACTACAGTTGATGACAAGATAAATATTTTTAACTTAGCTGTTGTCAAATTGTACGACACTCACGCTCCCATCAGGAAAGTAAAGCTGAAGCGGCCGCCTGCTCCATGGATGCATCAGGGTATTCGGATGGCTATGCGGCGTAGGGACCGCGCGTTCCGGAAATTTAAGAAGGATAGGTCGGAGAATAACTGGACTCTGTTCAAAACTGCTCGCAACCGTTGTAACCAGATGATACGCAACGCTAAACGCCGCCACATTCTTGATAATATCACTTCTTCTTCTCCTGCCGATATTTGGAAGTTCCTTAGAACTCTAGGTATTGGCAAAACGCGGCATTCAGACCTTCCTAATACGTTTAGTTTGGACGAACTAAACCGTCATTTCACCACTGCGCCTACTCTTGATAGCCATACCAAATGTCAAACTATTCACTACCTTACTGGTCTGACGCGCCCCAATATTACCCCCTTTGTCTTCACCCCCGTTGACCTGGAAGAGATTAAGAAGATTATCCTATCCATTAAATCTAAAGCCGTGGGCTGCGACAACATCAGCCGCTATATGATAGTGACGGCTCTCGACCCGCTCCTTCCTACAATTTCCCATGTTATTAACTTCTCCCTATTTACTGGTGACTTCCCTTCGGTATGGAGGAAAGCTCATGTTTGTCCTCTACCTAAAGTTCCCAATCCCACCCTTCTTAGCCACTTCCGTCCTATCTCTATCCTCCCCTTTTTATCTAAAGTGCTTGAGGCCTGTGTCCACAAGCAATTCTCCCACTTCATTCAGCTAAACTCCCTCATTAGTCCTATCCAATCTGGGTTCAGGCCCGGTCACAGCACAGTTTCTGCTTTGCTTAAAGTGACTGACGATATAAGGCGGGGAATGGAAGACACCAAAGTCTCCGTTTTGGTTTTGATCGATTTTTCGAACGCTTTCAATACCGTCAATCACGAAGTCCTTTTATCCATCCTTTCCCATGTTATGGTCTCTTCCGAGGTTCTGGATTGGTTCTCCTCGTATCTTCGGGGGCGTCAGCAAGCAGTTCTGGCCGGAGATTCATCTTCTAACTGGTGTGAGCTTGTTTCTGGCGTCCCTCAAGGCGGTATATTATCCCCACTTTTGTTCTCAATCTTTATTGATCTCATTACTACTGAACTTCAGTGTGCGTATCATCTTTACGCTGATGACCTCCAGCTCTACACTCAGGCACGTGTTGACAACTTATCGCATGCGATTGGGGAGCTGAACCGGAATTTGGAAGTGGTGAGGGATTGGTCTAGTCGTTTCGGGGTAGCGGTTAACCCCACTAAATGCCAGGCCATTATTATAGGGAGTTCCTTTAATCAACGTAGGCTGAGTGGCTTAGTGGTGCCACCGGTTATCTTTGATGACAAAGTCATTCCGTTCAGCTCCGACGTCAAGGATTTGGGTCTGCATGTTGACACTTGCCTGGACTGGCGTAAGCAGGTTGCAAGTGTGAGCAAAAAAGTCACCGGGACGTTGCGGTCGCTTTATAGGCTCAAAAATGTTCTTCCGTCACACATAAAGGCAATGCTTGTCCAATCCCTTATCTTCCCCATTATTGATTATGGTGATGTGTGTTATTACGACCTGAATGCAGATCTACTCAATAAACTTGACCGACTTCTAAATAACTGCATTCGATTCGTATTTAATCTTCGTAAGTACGATCATGTATCTTCTCACCGGTCCATCTTGAAATGGCTACCCATCAGGCAGCGCAGAGCTCTAAGAGCCTTGACGACATTATTTTCACTCCTACACAAACCCTGTTCTCCTTCTTATCTTACTTCACATTTCCAATATTTATTCTCTGCGCATAATAAGAATCTGCGCTCTTCCAATAATTGTCTTTTACGATGTCCTTCTCACCGCACTGGTTTTCTTAAGTCTTCATTTCTGGTTCAGGCGGTTTTCCTCTGGAATGATCTTCCTCAGACTATCAGGACGTTGACAAGTCGGTACACATTTAAAGTGAAAGCTCGGGAATACCTACGCAAGAAATTGGCAGATTCATCACATATATAATTTGTTTTCTTTTCTCTATCTATGATTTATTTTTTAACTCTCTCTTCTGTTTATATTTTGTATGTATGTATTTATGTATTTATTATATTTTTTTTTTCTCTCTTTTAACTTTTAATTTGTTTGCACCTACCATGTTTTGTCTCTGCATCACCTCAAGGTAGACTGGTAGAAAATGCCTAAGGCATTAAGTCCGCCATTGTGCAATGTTTGTGCATAAAGTTTAAATAAATAAAAAAAAAAAAATAAACCCATTTAACATTAAAATCATTTTTAATTTTATTTTTCTTTGAAGATGTGCAAGCTAATTAATTCGTCGACCGCCTTACTATTTGTTAAAAAAATATAATCAAACGTGTAGACAGCGTTAATTTGAACTAACGGGTGATTTGTTACCACATCATATTTCCAAATTGGCAAAATATTTAATTTCAGCATTTTTAATAATGATGATTAGAAATAGAAGTTCGTACAAGCACGTCAAGAAAAAAAAAAAAAAACTAGACAAGATCAGACTGTTTCGTTTGACTACTCTGAGAAGTACCTAAGTTTAAAATAATTTCGTACTTCTATTTATTTTAACTTTTAAATATAATAGTACTATATTCATCTTTTTTTTATGTAGGTACCTATTTGACTTTAGCCAGAGAAACGCATTGTCGTTGCATTGCAATTTGGCTATATCACCATAGTACGTAATATGAAGTTAACTGTAAACGACAAATAGTGTGATTACACTACTTGTTTAGTTCCCAAATCTGAACGGTTCCCTAAACAAAACAACCGACTCACAATAAAATATCAC
This sequence comes from Sesamia inferens, assembly GCA_037179545.1. Lineage (NCBI taxonomy): Eukaryota > Metazoa > Arthropoda > Insecta > Lepidoptera > Noctuidae > Sesamia > Sesamia inferens. Next base: position 5,331,649 of record CM073929.1, on the reverse strand, counting down.
TCATAAACTCGTAATATAAACCAGTAACTAACCGACAACTTCCGTACATTCCCCACTAACGTAATTAAAACAGCTAAACACGTCGAAAATTCGTTTAGAAAATAATTCACTAGATTGAATTAAAGTCCTAATAAAATTACACCTAGTTTCGGCGCCTGCGTTGCTTCCTTCTGCTTAATTTACTGCCATCGAAAACGAAAATAAATTGGTATGCTCTCTAAATCAGAGTTGGGTTTCCCTCAACGTGATAGGATTCCGGGAGATAGGCTAATTTGGAAAATATAAATCTTGGAAAGACTTTTTGTAAAACTTGGCTGTCTCAACAAAAATAGGGCCAGCGCTTCGCTCGGGCGGGCAAGAACTATGATCTAACGTAAGCTGCGTGGGGCGCACGGTAACCACACTACAACAATTTCGAAATGTATTTGGTGTAAAATATTACATGCTGTAAAAATATTTGAAATCGATTCAGTTGCTTATTCTAAACAAACTGTATTCAGGTTTCTTATAAAGAAAACATATCATTGTATATTGGAATAAATAATCTTCTCCTTCTTCTTCAGCCTATGGATGTCAACTGCTGGACAAAGGCCTCCCCCAAGGCTTTCCACGCTGACCGGTCTTATGCTGCCCGTATCCATCGGCTTCCCGCGACCTTCACGGTCCACCTTGTTGGGGGCTTCCCTACGCTGCGTCTTCCAGTACGTGGCCGCCACTCTAGTACCTGGTTGCCCCATCGGCCATCGGTTCTACGAGCAATGTGCCCTGCCCACTGCCACTTCAGTTTAATAATATGAATAAATAATATGCTTTTGAAATTAGACACATGAATAATTTATTTTAACCTGGATTAAAACAAGGAAATCTTTTTATTCCTGAAGGCGAAAGAACGTTCTCAACGATCCTTGATGGTAAAGTGTGGACTGTATTAGTTTTTCAGTTCAATTTATATTTCGAAGGAGGTTAGGCTGCGGGCGGGTTACCCACAAAATTATCTCCCACCACCACAACCCAGTGCTACTCACCTGCGTACCGTCGTGTCGGCAGTTCGAAGAGGCACCAACAATCAGGTTCTGGAGTATCTCCTGAATTGCTTGAGGCGGGCGTTCGCGAGCGCGGGTTTACGTGTCGGGATCGGGTTCGATCCTATGATAGATTGTCAACTGTCATTCTTGAGAGCTTTGTGTACGGTGCCCGCGTTCCATATGCGTTCGGATACACCAACGAAACAGAAACGTAAGCGAGTGCAACTAGCATTATGATAAATGAGAAAACAGTTCAATGGGTCCAAATAAGTCCAATAATACGTTTCCGTGGAATAATACCGAGCATGCGCATGCGGTGAATGCTGCAAGCAGAAGCTAGTTGCAATTAATAAACTAACTTACAAAGTAATACCAAATCCGTTACGCTTAGTTGATTCATAGATAACAAGCTTTTCTGATTCTGAGAAGGCTGCTCCGAAAAAGACAAAGATTACCTTCCCACGAAGCTCCATTGGATTGATACCTGTCGAAAGTTAGATAACACTTTAAGAAATGATTATTCTTAACTTGTTCAATCCGTTTCTTCGATTTACTTTAATTCTACAAATATACAATATGTAAAGAAAACCCTGCCCGACCCAAAAGTATAATAAAGGTTAGGTAAACACTTGACCAAATATAAAATAAAATTTTACGTAATACTAATGAATTTTGAAATAATCTTTTTTTCCCACGAATTAATTCCAACTTCCCCGAAATTTTAAAAAAAGTGACAACACCGGTATTATTATGAGAAAATAGCGATGCGACCACGTGCCGCGTGCCGTGCCGCGTGCCGCCCGTGGAAGGGTTGCTTGCCGCACATGTATTAAGTTACCTCTTTTTGCGAAATAATATTATTTTTTTAGGGAGATTGTTTTTAAGTTTACCCTGGTTTTGTATCCATTAGTAGAATCAGTTATTGATACCTAACAATACCTTTACGGATCGGACAGGGTTTTCTTTACATATTGTATAACATGCACAACAAAAAAATGTTGATGTAGGTGATAGTGGTGGTAGGTGTAATGCGATAATGGGATCTTAAAATTAACTTACATAAGTATAAAACTATGAAAAAAATTAAAACACAATAAATATTTCAAAAATAATAACTTTTTTTAATGAATTATAAACTAGCGCTTGACCGCAATCCCGCATGATGGTAAGCAGTGACGCAATCGTTGATGGTAAGGCGCACTAGTTTCTTAATAAACTAGTGCGCTTTACCATCAACTTGAGTGAATTTAATTTATGACAATACTATACTATACAAATGAGAAAAAAGCGTGAGGTGCTTTGTGCCATATTTTTTATATATTAAGCACCTCACGCTTTTTTCTCATTTTACTAGTATTGTGTATATACTATTCTCATAAAGTAAATTTTAAAATTATTTTTAACTTTTTAGTTTGATATTCTTCAAAAGCATGTTTTTTTTAGTTTTTAAACTATATTTATTTTCAAATTTTTAGTTCGATATTCTTTTTTTTAATAAAATACGGATAACACGAACGCTTAAGTGGTGCTCATTTGTTTTTACCAAACATTTCTTGTTTTCCAACAGACAGAATAGCAAGTGCTAAAATTCGTAATGACGCGTTACCCAAGTAACTTAATCTAAACTAAAAAATACTTTATCTGTAGAAATTAATGTAAGGTAAGGTTGAAAAAATTTTTGAGTTTGAGACGGACAAACATACAAGTGAAGCTAATAAAAAGCATGTAAAAAAATAATTCACCCGTCTTATAAATAATAAAAAAAATTAAGACCCGTATTTTGTATTTTATCGAAATTATATTGTCAAAAACTACTAAGATACGTAATGGTAATTACGTCACGCCGTGGTACAAAATATACCACGGTGTGACGTAATTACCATTACGTAGTCGTAGTCGTAGTCATGCGACATTTCAGATCAGTATTTGAATGAAAGAAAAATAAAAAAAACGAGTGTGCTTATGACCACACGACTGAAGTGAAACTTCTTTCGCACTATCTGTATGTATATATATATGTGTGTACAATATATACATGTATACACATATACATACATTAATTTTCTATAAATATTTAAATTTATTTCATGCTTTCATTTATAAATTAATATTTTTGCATAGACCTCCAATTTTAAAAAAAAAAAAAAAAAAAAGTGGATTCCCTCGGGGCCAAAAGGTCGGGCTCTTCCTCCTGAATCAGGGGACCCCAAACTCGGGTAGTCCACGACCTCTGGTTCCCGAGATAATCCACGGGGGGGTGAGGTAACTAAAGGGGGTCGGGGGGGGGGGGGGGGATAGGTTTCGTGGGGTTGCGGGGGGAGGGGGGGAGGCGGAGAGGGGGAGTGGCTTCCCTCGGGGCCAAAAGGTCGGGCTCCTCCTCCTGATTCAGGGTACCCCAAACTCGGGTAGTCCACGACCTCTGGTTCCCGAGATAATCCACGGGGGGGTGAGGCAACTAAAGGGGGGGGGTAGGTTTCGTGGGAATATTAAGGGGTGAGGGGGGGGGGGGGTTAGTTTCGTGGGAATATTAAGAGGTGAGGGGGGGGGGGAGTAAGGGAGGGGGGATACAGGAGGGACTAAATAAATAAATAAGTGTATCCGTGTCTCAAAATTAAAAAAAAAATATATATTTCTGTCTCATTCTTTCCCCTGGTTTCATCCTACACATTTTTGTATTTGTGTCTCTTACCTGTCGTTTTTTCGTTGCATCCGGTTTGAAATCACAACGATTCTAAAGAAGTTTCACTTCAAAAATACGTGTTCAATATTTTCTATAAATCTGTCTGATGGAGATTTAAATTATTGTCGCTTGTCACCCACTTGTCAAGAATAGAAAACCTTGAATATTTCCTTGTAACCACATTCTTCTAATATGTTTCTGAATATTAACTGCTGCCACGAACTCCACTTACATAAGTGAAATGTAAGAAATAAATTCTTTTGCACCAGAAAAAAGTACACAGGTTACCAGGAATATGTACATGCAATGTGTTAAGTACCATGGATTCAGTTCCTACACGATACTGAACAATCCTGGTATAAAATTATCCGGAAACTGAAAATGTGTTGCACAACAGCAAATAAAAAAATTAATTTCTTCTTTCCATCATACTTACAGCATCACGGTAAGACGAGAAAGTAAAATTTGTGGAAATATATTAATTTATATAGTATATAGTACAGTCGTCGCCCGTGGCGCAGCGGTCAACACGCCTGCCTGCGACGTGGAGGCCCCGGGTTCGATCCGCGGTCAGGTCATGATGGAAAACGATCTTTTCCTGATTGGTCTGGATCTTGGAAGTGTATCTATATATGTATCTATTATAAATATAGTATCCATAAGTTAGTATCCCACAACACAAGTCTCGAACTTACTTTGGGGCTAGCTCAATCTGTGTGATTTGTCCGCATATATATTTATATTTATATTTATTTATTTAATTATAAAATAGAGATGTTCATTGCATTGTTGCAAAAATGTCGTATTACTTGTTCCGCCACATAGTTTCACCCGCCTTAGTTGAATTGTTATAGGGATAAAATGTATCAGTACCTTCCACAAAGATGACATTCACATGACATTGATCTTAATTTTTACGGTGATATTACAGAATCGATCTACTGTCCACGTGGAGCACGTCATACTCATGGCTAAAGATGTAATGTATTGACAATACATCTTTTTTTTTTATAAATTTATATGTCTGAGATCGTCGGTATAATTTGAAAAGAGGTTGCTGATTTGATTTACGTAGTAGAGGGGAAACCGCTTGTGACGTTATTTTGTGATGGCGGCACATGAACAGAGTCGCTTTGGAAAGTGGGGTTCATCGAACGGTCACTTTGCATCGAGACGCGGACCAAGGCACTTCTCCAATTCAAAAATCACCTACGAAATGGAAACTGTACCTCCACACTAAGATGCTGTCGACCCTACCGCTCTGCCGTCGCTGTCTCCGACATATAAATCCGCAATCCCGCCTGCTGGTAAGCAGTGACGCAGTCGTTGATGGTAAAGCGCACTAGTTTATTAAGAGCCTATTCACTCTAGCCTTGAAGACATTTAAATTGTAGTGTGACGGAAACACCGCCGCTGGAAAACTGTTCCAGTCCCACGATGTACGCGGTATAAAGGAGGAGCTATAACTATGGTTTCGCTTCACTGAAATGCTTCAATAGGCATATTGGTGAAGCGAAACGATGGTTTTCCTCCAATCTGAAAAGTTTTTACTTAAAAAATATTGTATTAAATATGGTCATGCGTACTTCTAATTTTTAATTCAATGGCTTATTGAATTACCTTGTATCTGTATAATACATAGACTGCGTTAAACTAGGAAAACATAAGGTAGGTATCACATCTCTGCCGCGAAACCATAGCAGCGAAACCGCATTAGTTCCGTCATGACTTTACCGTTATACGATAAGCGAAACTGAAGCATAACTGTTCTAACACATGGATTTGGCTATAATTCTGTCTCTTTCTAGTGATTTCACCGATCTGCTCGAAAGTTAATTACACCACCAGCACCGGTACCGCAACAACCCGAAGGCGATATCGAAGTATTGCAGTTAGACCAATTGTTAGACTTTTGAGGGCTCCAATACCCTGGAGTGACTGCCACTAGATGTTCGTATGGCAACCAGGACCAACAGCTTAGCGTGCTTTCCGAGGCACGACTAGACCAATACAAATACTTATATTCATGATACAAATATTTGTAGAGCACGGGGATTGAACCCACGCCTCCTCCTCCTCCATTATACAATAATACTAATCTGGGATAATACAAAAAGATATACTGCATTGTGCTGAAATAGGGTAGTTAACTAAAAAAAACTAATTAGTCCGTCAGTCAGATTTCCAAAAATACTAGACACATAGGTATTTTTTTCTTTACAAAAAATGAAGACGACACAGTGCGTTGAAAACTCGTGTGACGTGACTGCACACTATACTTTTAGCGAGCAGTGACGTCACCAGCCACCACTTCTGATCTTTGACGCCTTTTATATTTGTCAATTTTTATTGATTTGATAAAACAAGATATACGTATCCAATATTTTTCTATAATCAGAATGACGGACTAAATACGAGTACAATATTTTTCTTTTACCCAGGAAACATCTCTATTGCTACAGTTAAACTCTATTCAAGTAGTGGTTTGTATGAGTTTCTTAGTGGAATTCGATAAGCAGCTTTCCATCATAATTATCGCGGCGGGGCTGGACGATTGCGGCCCTAAGTGATTGAATGGATTGATTGACAGAGTGATTGACCGACCTATTCAATTGAAATAAAAACAAACTAACATCAAAATATCAACAACATACGTTACTATAATTAAAATTTGCAGTACAGTCGTGATGTAAACAAGTAATCTGTTATTTATATCTAATATATAAAATTCTCGTGTCACGGTGTTCGAACTTAAACTCCTCCGAAACGGCTCGACCGATTTTGATGAAATTTTTTGTGCTTATCCGGTATCTATGAGAATCGACCAACATCTATTTTTCATCCCCCTAAATGTAAGGGGTAGTCCACCCCAAAATTTTTTTTTATTTTTTAGACAAAATTTTTAATTTCTATTTTTTTATGATACAACATACAAAAATACATACAATCCCCAATTTTCTTAGTTCTACGATCAACCCCTATTTTTTAATAGCCATTTTAGTAATTTAATCTATTATTTATATGGCAAAACAACGTTTGCCGGGGCAGCTAGTAGATTATATTATAATAACGACACAGATTGAAACAACGATTGAGGGGCTCATGGCTAAATAATAACAGCCATGCAAGTCCAACTGTCCATCTTTACATACCGAGACCCCTCCGTGCCTCGGAAAGCACGTTACGCCGTTGGTCCTGGCTGTTATTTAAAGATCTTCAATAGTCGATACAGATCTTCAGAGTACAAAAGCCTGACCACTAGTCTTACCAAGGGGTCCTGTATTTCCCAGTAACTGGGTTGTGAAGGTCAGATAAGCAATCACTTCATATAAAATACTGGTATTAACCTGAATCCGGTTAGATTTGGAAGCCAACTCCAAAGTAGTTGGCAAAAGGCTAGACAGGTGATGAACTTAGATTAGATACCATCTTAGTTACCACCCTCCAGACAAAGTCTTGCCGCCAAGCGATTCGTCGCGTTTCGGCATGATGTCTGGTAAAGCCGTACGGAGGACGGGTCTGAGCAGTTGCGTTGCGATGTGTGCCGGGTACGATGCACCAAATATTGCTATGTCAGGAGCTTTTACGTGGAGGATCTCCAGATCAATCTCCTTCTGGCGCAATATCGTTGGTCGTGTTGTTGGGTTTAACTTTGCATCACCTCGCTCAACTGCCATTTCCCTTCCTATTCACTCAGTTTTTTTGAATGAATAGGCTCTTAATAAACTAGCGCGCTTAACAATTAACGATTGCATCACTGCTTACCATCAGGCGGAATTGTGGTCAAACATTATTTTAAATAAAAAAAAAAGATATTGCGTTATTAAGTTGACTACTCTCAGAAGTAGGTATACTTACCTACATGTCATGCGCAATAAGTAATTTTCTTTAGAAGATTTGCGGAGAATCAAAATTATCTAATAATTTGTTTTTTATTAATTAGCTATTGCATAGCTTCTATCGCGGGCCTTGAGCGCGGGGACCGAATCCAGAAATTCCGTAACGAAAAAACCTCACGCTCCCCACTCCGACGGGCAGTAAAATTTAAATGAGATTAAAAAAATAAAAAAATATTTATTTCCTTCAATTTATTTTTATTTCTTATTTATAAATGAAATAAATATAAAAAATAATGAAGAAATAATAATAAAAAAAAGAAAAGAAATAAATATGAAGAAAAAAAAAGAAAATAATAAATAATTAAAAAATTAAAATAAAATAATAATTAAAAAAAAAAGAAAAAAGAAGAAAATATAAAAAAAAAATGAAGAAAAAAGAAGAATAAAAAAAAAAATTATTTCTTATTTATAAATGAAATAAATAAAAAAAAATGAAGAAATAATAATAAAAAAAAAGAAAAGAAATAAATATGAAAAAAAAAAAAATACAAAATGCTATGCAATAGCTTTACCGCGGCAGTCCCCGAGTGCCACACGTCTTTTTTTTTATTAGTCGGGTTTGGAGAACTATTGCCCAAATAAGTGTGCAAGTACTTTTTTTTCTTTTGGATTCCTGTTTGAGTTTTGTTAAATGTTGCTGTAGTTTGTAAAATGCTTTCTAATTTTTTTAACGGGCTTAAAGTTCTATAGAATAGAATAGAATACTTTACTCTTTATTATGTATACCAAATAAATCACACAACATAAATATGAAGATTTTACAAAAGGTGACAAGAAGGTGAAGGGTGAAGGGTGAGCGATCTTCACGCGCCTTTGGCTGGATCATCCAAATGGATTCTACGTGGTTCAAACGTGTATAGTTAGTTGATTTTATACATTACATATTTCATTGAGGATGTTAAAAAGCCTTTAAAAATTTTATACTTACTATCTTAATGGTTCCTTTAAACACGACCACATGGAGTGACCTCAAGAAAGTTCTTTGGACGTATCGTGTAGGTACCTACATGACGTACAATGTATGAAAACGAAAGCACGTCAGATGATTATCTAGAACTCGGTCACGCCATCCCTGCAGAGCGACTCGCTAGTTTCCATAAAATAACTTTGTTTTGTTTGACAAGTATCAGAGATTCGCCCGAATTTGGATAGATGTCGCTGTTCTCAATATTGGCGCATGTTCGAAAAGGCACTGAAATTATGGTAATTTTTACGATGTTAAAATACTCCTGTATTATTTTTAGTTACAATAATTTTAATATTAAATTAGATAGGTTCACATGTGTGGTATTAAAATTGCTGTCTTCCTCATATCATGATTATTTAGAAAGACATAAATTTACAAATGTACCTAACACGCTTTCTTCTCGCTAAGGTAATACGGACCTAAGACCGATCTTTTTGAGACAACCTTTTGATGGATTAAAAAGGGAAATGAACAGATCAATAACTTAAGAAGGCGATCCTTAATGTTTTATTTTTATATTTAATACAATAAATAAAGCCTTAGCTTTACAGTTTACTGTTATAAGTATAGCTAAAAGAGAAGTTATAGACATCCTTTAAAGTACAAAGTATCTACTACAAAATTCCTTTTATATTTATCAATTGCTAAAAACGTCACACATATGTACAGTAAGGGGTCAAAAGTGGAGTACCACTTTTGACACTTATTGTTAGTACAATAATGTTCAAAAGCGGTAATGCACTTTTGACCCTTACTGTACACCACATCAAATAACTAGGGAAAAAACGAAATAAATGCAGACAGGGACAGGTAGCATTAGGTCGAGATCAGATCTCTTCAGCGGAGGATCGTATCCAATGCGCTTTTACTGTCGTTTTATAGCCGCCACTACACGTGACTGCAGAAGCATGTTATTAAATGTTGGAACTAAGAGTAGTTATAAGACAAGGCTTCCGAATATTATATTTATTTATATAAACTTTTTATCTGTCATTAGTGTCCATGATATACTTAGAAAGTACATATAACTTAGAAAAGGTACATTGGTACTTGCCTGACTTGGAATCGAATCCGCACACTCATACTTGAGAGGCTGATGTGTTAACCACTAGGCCACCACCCTCCTTTTCTGTAGGAAAGGAGATCTGTGCCCAGCAGTGGGACGATAAAAATGTTGATGATGATGATATAAACTTATCCCATAAAATGGTACAAAGGGGGACTTAGTGCCTACGCATTCTATGCCAGTCAACCAAGAGTGGTGACGAGATAAGATGATTAGGTTGGATGGCATGTGGCAAATGGTGAAAGTGGTATGAAAGAGACGTCCATAAGCCAGCACGTGGTTCTTGTGCATAAAGTTACTTTTAAATCATTTAGGACATGAAAAACACAATTTTCAAGAAATCAAATTATGTTAGAACCATGCCGGTTTACTCACTATGTTTTCTTTTATAATGTTAAGAACAGTGATGAAGTAATTTACATGTATTAAAGTAGTTACCAGCTTGGGCTTAAGACCCTCACCCACAACTTATAAATCCCATCTTTTAACCACTGCTTTTTGTAAAATTACTATTATTTAGCAATGACAACCAGAATTGTATGCCAATGCAATTACTGTCCCTTCCAGCACCCCAATTGGCTAACACACTAGTACAATCAATTTGAATCATTTCGAAGCATATTGGTAATCCATTGATCCATGTTTGAATATTTTTCCCTGTGGTGTCGGGCTTAGAATAATACCAATCCATATCCTCCCGTGGGTATCGTAAAAGGCGACTAAGGGAACTCTCACAAGGGAAGCGGTCAGCAGCGCTTCTCCTGTGGAACATCAAATTACTGCGATCTCCAACCCGTCTGCTAAGCGTGGGCAAACCCTCCCCCCCTGATGTACTGGAAAATCTTATGGAAAGCTTTTGTCCAGCAATGGACATCTATAGGTTGAAGAAGATGATATGTTTAAAAGATGTGTCTGCTCAACAACATAAATAATAACGCAATCAATGATGTTGAACTGCCAATTAAAACACATGAGAACTCTCTAGAGATTTGCCTAGAATGAGAAGTCATTCCAGAAAGAGATAAGGCCGCTCATTGTATGATTTGTAGTGTTAAATGTACTCCATTTTGTATTTTATGGTGTACAGACGACAGAACATCAAGCTAGTAAAATCTGTCAGATTTCCTTATTAGATTTTCAACGTTATCTCTAAAGCATTAAGGCTTAAAGTTGATTGGGAATATTTGACAGTTTTTAGTAGCTTGACCTGCTGTCGTCCGTACAATAAATATAAATAAATAAAATGCGCTCTATATCGCCCCAATTCGTACTCACAGCTAATAGTGTCTCCATGTTTATTCAGATGTTCACTGCACTTCAAAGATAAAACATTGATTATGCAGCTTTGTTTTTAATATAAGTCTTTAATGGATTTGTGCAGTAATACCTCAAAGCATGCATAATGCATTCGTCAAGTTATGAAGTAAAAGGATACTGACAATGCTAATATGAAGTGGGTTTGCTGAAATTGTATGGAAATCCGAATGAGTTATGAAGAGTTCGCTTGTGAGCTAGTGGAAAATTTTCTTGTTTTGTAATCTTTTTTATAGAATTGGTGAGATTAATCTGTCTTTGTTCTGTGACTCAGAGTTTTCCTCAAGGATAAGTACATACAGTATGTTAAGAAAACCCTGTCTGACCCGTGAAGGTGTTGTTAGGTATCGATAACTGATTCTACTAATGGATACAAAACCGGGCTAAACTTAAAAAAAAATCCCCCTAAAAAAATAAATATTATTTCGCAAAAAGAGGTAACTTAATAAATGTGCGTAAGCACCCTTCCGCGGGCGGCGGGCGGCAGGGCACGCGGCACGTGGTCGCAACGCTATTCGTTCATAATAATACCGGTGTTGTTACTTTTTTAAAAATTACTAAATTTCGGGGAAGTTGGGATTAATTCTATTGTTACTATGATGATTACGTAAAATTTTAAATAATATTTGGTCATGTGTTTACCTTTATTATCCTTATGGGTCCGACAGGGTTTTCTTAACATACTGTATAAGATAAGCCCAGTAGGCCTAGTATGAGTTTTCATTACGAAACTCGATCGTCGATATCGCTAGCGCGTTTGGCGCTCTCATTGGTTGAGAGTTCTTACAACCTTGAAGCGGGCCAATCGATGAGTCAAAAGCCCTTGATATCGACGATCGAGTTTCGTAATGTCATGTAAATTAGTTATAGTATTTCCTGAAAATAGTTTATTCATAATCGTTTACTGAATTGGTTTATATCATTTTTAATTAAGGTAATTTTTTAACCCAAAAATAATGATAATAATAATGTGTAGTAAATGGTTTACAGAAGTTTTTCGGAATACAGAAGATTATCGGAGAACATAAGTTGGTACGGATAGCATATCAAGCTACTACAATTTATATATGTTATAACAGCCAAATCTTTACCTATATCAATTAATTTTTTAAATTACTCCAAAGTTGCTTGGAAATCAGAGGAAAATACAGCTAACCTCATAGCAGTTATTACACATTTAATCAATTGCTGCTTGCAATAAGGGGATGTATTGGTGTACCTTTATCTCCAGAGCAGTATTTGTTAAAAAAAACGCTGCCCCACACTAGAAATTACTCCTGTACCAGGGGGGCTGTTTGTGTATGTAAGTTACAAATATTTGTATGAACTGAAAGTCATATAAATATTTGTTCCGCGCGGGAATCGAACCCGCGACACGCAACACAGCAGACAATAGCCACACCAACCGTGAAGTCAAATATTGATATTGATTATTGATTAAACCCATAGAAACCTAGTGATATTTTCAAATGGAAATTATCCAAATTTATGAAGCGATTAGAATCAATTTTATTACAGTATAATTTTGGATGTTTAAAAGTGTCTTTATCTACTAACGCTTTAAGCTTCCAATCTGATGCCGCAGTGATTCTCAAGGCTAATCAATTACGTAGCCATCTTGAATTGGACAAACAAACTCCCCAATTATTTAGTCCCAACATAAATACACACACTCCACGATAAAGGTCGTTGTTCAGCCTCCTAGCGGCTCTATAAATCCCGGAGACATTAACTGCAGGCACTTAATTAGGTAGATCCGGGCACTGCAAGCGGTCACATAATATTGCCATAGATTGGCTTTTGTTTTAGGAGAAGAGACGGTCCTTTGATGTTAAACAGAGGAATAATTCTGGCTCAGATACAATGCAAGCAAAAGCGAATTCATGGTTTTCAAATCAGGCACTAAGACATATAACACCATTCCACCGATTTTCCTGAACGACAGCGAGTTAAAGCAAGTAGCCTGCTTTAAGTATCTGGGCTACTGGGTCACCGAGTCTCTTGCGGATGACCAAGACATAGAAAGGGAACGCAGGGCATTCTCCATCAGAGCAAACATGCTGGCCCGTAGGTTTGCGAGTTGCACTAGGCAGGTGAAAACGACGCTTTTTAAAAGTTATTGCCAGTCATTTTATACATGCAGCCTTTGGGTCAAACACACGAAAAAGTCTTGGGACACCCTGCGAATCCTGTACACTCAACAACTCGTTCAGGGTACTGATGGGGCTGCCGCGCTACTGTAGCGCGTCGGAAATGTTTGCTGACGCACGTGTGGACGGGTTCGCGGCGATAATGCGCAAAATATATGCGTCCCTGATGCGTCGGGTGCGCGACAGCTCCAACAGTTACCTGAAGCTCATTGCTGAGAGGTTGGACTCAGACTGTATTTTTATGGAGCACTGGACAAGGGCGTATATTGTGTTCTCTTGACTGGTGGGCTCCGTCTAGCTTTTGTAATTAATTTACCTACCTAGTTTGAATTTGACATTTTATTTATAAATTTGACATTTTATTTTATTTTTGATTTTGGCATTTTATTTTATTTTTAAATTTGACATTTTATTTATTTTTAAATATCAGTATAATTTTATTTTAGTTTGGAATATTATATGTATATTTATAATAAGTAATTTAAATGTATTTTGTGTATGTGTTTTTATAAAAACTATGGACAATTGTCTGATGTAAATATATCCTTTATTTCATTATAATATACATATAAATTATATTTTTAAATATTTCTACATAAAAAATATATAAAAAAACATTTAAAAATATAAAAAATAGTAACCCACCGGCATCGGGAACAGGGTCCAAGCTACCGGCGGTCAGGGCTCCAGAGAGAGGAACTTCCTAACAATGCGAGCCGTGTCCAGAAGTACAGCTTTCTGAATCAAGCCTTTGATCCAGCTGCCTAACGAGAGCCTCTTGAGGTGTTGGTCGAGGCTCTTGGCTATTAAGCCATTGGCTGTCACGACTATCGGCACAATGATTGCTGAATCCACCTCCCACATGTCGACAACCTCGCGAGCCAAGTCAAGATACTTGATTTGTTTATCTTTCTCGGCTTTCACGAGGTTCTCATCATGCGGGATGGTTATGTCAACAATCATTGCACGCCGCTCTGATCGATCCACCATCACTATATCAGGCTTATTGGCAACAATAGTCCTGTCAGTGATGATGGATCGATCCCAGTACAATGTGATATGACCATTTTCGAGAACTGGGTCGGGCACATACCTGTAGTACGGCACCTCCGATTCCACAAGGTTGTACTTGAGAGCAAGTTGCTGATGAATTATCCTGGCTACAAGGTTGTGTCTATGCAAGTACTCTCCGTTAGCTAGACGAGAACACCCGGAGATAATATGCCTTATTGATTCCCCCGGCCGGTGACATGCCCGACAGATGTCAACTGTGCCGTCTTTCACAATAAATCTCCGGTAATTGTTCGTCATCATAACTTCGTCCATAATTGCACATACAAAACCTTCGGTTTCCCCAAAAAGGTCACCGAATCGTAGCCAGGCTACGGACGCTTGTAAATCTACATCAGGCCCGTGTAGGGCTCTGAAAAAGCGTCCGTGAAGCTCTTTGCTCTTCCATACCTCCATGCGGTCATTGGTGTCAAGCACTACTGGTTTGCGCCAGTTCTCTTTAGCCAAGGAGAGCGGAGTGAGGCCCTTGTCAACCGCGACCACATCTCGATGCATCCCCACGTCGGTTTCTAGAAAATATTCCCTGAGACTGCATATCTCGCGATTGTGGAGGGTCTTAGCGTTTAAAAAGCCACGACCTCCACATTTTCGCGGGATATACAGCCTCATAACCGATGATCGTGGGTGATGCAATCGATTTGCAGTCAGCAGCGTACGGACCCTCTGATCCAGGGCGTCAAGTTCGGTTTGAGTCCATTTGAGTATGCCGAAAGAATACATCAATACCGGCATGACCCAACCGTTGAAAGCGCGCACCTTGTTTCCGCCTGATAGAAGACTATTAAGTACTTTTTTCAGGCGGCCCAAGAAGCGTTCCTTCAACGATTGCTTCATGTCAGTAACATTGATACCCAACGCTTCCGACATACCCAAATACTTATAGGTTTCGGATGCGGAGAGGGCTCTAAGGTTTATGGAACTCGTGAGTTGGGTTCCCACGGATTCCACAATCTCTCCTCGCTTTACATGCATGACCGCACATTTGTCCACACCAAATTCCATCCTGATGGCGCTACTGAAAGTTTCAGTAATTTTCAGTAGCTCCTTCAGTTGTGAATTGTTGGGAGCAAAAAGTTTTAGGTCATCCATGTAAAGGAGGTGCGATATAACCTGACCACCTCTCTTCAACCGATAGCCTAAACCTGAATCCTCCAATAATGTGCTTAGAGGATTCAATGCTAAGCAAAACCAAAGTGGACTCAAACTATCGCCCTGAAATATTCCTCGCTCGATCCTTATCGGTTCGCTATTCCTCAGAATATTTCGACATCCTGGATAGCGAAGGACTGTCCTCCATGTCCTCATACATGTCATCAGGAAGGTGCGTAGAGTTGCATCCACTTTGTACAACTCCAGCACCCGCATGAGCCATGTATGTGGCACTGAGTCATAGGCCTTCTTATAATCTATCCAACATGTCGATAGATCCTTTCGGGAACGACGAACTTGTTGGCTAATGGCCATATCAATGAGGAGTAGCTCCTTAGTACCGCGGGACCCGCTCCTACATCCATTTTGAGAGGCAGACATGATAGCGTTGTTGTCAATATGTTTGTTAATTTTAGTTTTCAAAATGGATGTAAGAACTTTATAGACCGTCGGTAAACAGGTGATCGGTCTATAATTTTTGGGTTCCGCGGTGCTACCTGATTTATGGAGCAGGTGGGTTATTCCAGTAGTTAGGAACTGAGGTAACGAACCAGACACTAAAGCAGTCTGGAATTGAGATGCCAAACGAGCGTGCGACCTTGGAAACCATTTTATCCAAAAGTTATGCAGCCCGTCCGGTCCTGGAGATTTCCAGTTAGGTAACGGACGGACTGCACGAGCTACATCTTGGGGGCAGATGGTGATAGCCCCCATTTCAGGTATTGGATCGCAGGCTCGCTCGACATCCCGAGCCCAGTCACCTTCAGTGTGACTGACAGGCACCGACCAGATACTGCGCCAGAATGAACACATGGCATCATCATCTGGTAGGCACGTGTCAGCCACACTTTGTTCTGGTCGTTCCCAGTCCCTATAAACCCACCTTTGATTGCTCTGGAAGGTGCGATTCTGGGTGTATCGTTCTACTCGTCGTTTATATCGACGAATACGGTTCGCCCATGCATACACTTTCTGCTTCAGGAAGTCGATGCGCTCCGTGACACGGGCCATATAATTCTCAGGGCTGGTATTTGTACCTGAGAATGCCCGCCTCACAAAGCGCATCACTCTAGGACGAGTATTACCCTCCCTGAAGCAGATTAGTTTACCGATGAGTGCTCTGGCCCCACCAATACGACGTTCAATCCTGCGCTGCCAAGCTGGTACTACTGGTTTCGGTCGTGTAGCTCTGGAGTCAGTGTGAAATTTGACATGAGCTACACGACAAGCTGCTACAGCTGCGCAGTACAGGATTGAATGAGTATCAGTGAGGTTCTCGCAGGTATCAAAATAATTTGATAACTGCGCATCCAGAGCAGCCATCAGTGCCCTATTTCTGTTATGCATGGGCAAACGTGGCAGGCGTGGTCTTAATTCTGCCGACACGAAACGATATTCCCGAATCGCAGCCTCCAAAGCATTTCTTAATTCCTCATTGCACTGGGTACTTACATTTGTAGCCCCATCATTGCTCCCCTCGTCAGCATAGCTTGTGGTATCTCTGCAGTGCGGCTGCGATGGTATCTCCGCGATCTGTGACGGGGGAGCGATGACACAGCTACTCTGTATTTCATTTCGCAGGCGATCAAGCACAGTATCATCCAACATATGATTACGCTGGATAACCCGTACCTGATCCGACAGTCGTTGTGCCGAAACGTTGACAGCTGGTTCAAGCACCTGAAACAGAGAGAGCATTCGAACACGGTACGCGGTCAGGTTGTTTCCTCCCTCTGTAGCCCCATAGTATGAGCGCATGACATTTTCGTTGATGGATTGTGTCCATCTCATGCGCTGCACACTTCCGCCGGGAGCTGGGACCCTGTCAGAAGCCGATGGGCCTCGAGGTCCTAAGCGGTCCGGCGGCCGGCGTCCTCCCCGTCGGCGAACAGGTGGTGGCGTCGTCGGCGGAGAGAAGTACTCGTCGCTCGAGCTCGACGCAACTGCCGCGGCCGGGGTCGTCACAGCACTTACAGTGGCGCTGGAGACCGGCGGCGGCGAGGCGGAGCTGAGCAACGAGTCCGGAGATGGTGGGCGTGCACGTCGAGCGGCAGATCTTGTCAACATACCATAATATTTGTTTCACTTTTATGTTTTCAGATTAATAATTATATATTGTCCGGGGTGACATGACAGATGTCACCAAATGGTCGGTAATGTTTTTCATTGTATATGTGTATATGAATACTTTTTATACATAATTTTAAATTATTTTAAGTTTGGGCCTTGGTTTTGTGTTGAATATTTTACAACAATGGAATAAAAAAACTGATTTAAAATAATATTTCTGAAAATGATAAAGATTATGCTGTTGACGTTTGCTGTGTTTTAAATAAATATAAATATATTATTATTATTAGTCCAAAAATTCTCTAATTTAGCAACATATTGACAAGTTTCTGACATTTATTTGTCGCATGTATTAATTGCTGCGGCAGTGGGTGGGGAACATTGCTCGTAGAACCGATAGCCGATGTGGCAGTAAGATTCTGGAGTGGCGGCCACGTACCGGAAGACGTGGCGCAGGGAGGTCCCTAACAAAGTGGATCGATGACCTGGTGAAGGTCGCGGGAAGCCGATGTATGCGGACAGCACAAGACAGGTTATTGTGAAAAGCCTCTGGGGCTTTGTCCAGTAGTGGAAATCTATAAGCTGAAGAAGAATTTGTCGCCGAGATAATGTGACTGTCGCCGAATCCTGTGTTCATCAACTAATTTATGTTCATCTTCAGCCAATAGCCTAAAATTCCAGGACTCCTTAAGTCCTGGATTTTTTTAGAAGAAGAAGAAGGCGCAGAGTCACACAAAAGGAAAGAGCTATGCTCCAAGTTTTTCTGCGCGATTGAATCAGAAATGAAGAGAACTGCAGAAAATCAAAGTCACTGACATAGCTATGTAGGTGACTTTGATCCGAGCATCGCTCTTTCCCTTTGTGTAACTCTGAGCCTCCTGATGAAGCCCATTGTGAGCTAACACGTTTCAGTTCCGTAAGTCATCACTGGCAACACACACCATATTTGAGCTAAATTCGATAAAGAATAGAGGTAAACAAACCATTACTAGGCAACGAGTAGTTTACGCCTTTAAGACGTAAATACATAAAAGTAATTATCCTACTTCCTACTAATGTAAACAGTTTATTTACGTTTGCATAGAACGCTTAACCGATTTTAATGAAATATAATACCCACCTAAGCTAATTTCCTAATAGGTTAATTTTTTTGGTACATATATATTATACTTACTCCATACTTGAAAGTATTACAATGCATGTGTTATGCAGTTGATTTGAAAGTAATTAAAATATGCAAAATTATATTGACAAATGCTCTAACTTTATTCATTGGTTGATTTCCACAAAATGTGTTTAATACCTGGATTTCATCCATCTTTCGTTTTTTGTAGGGCTATCGCGTAAAATGAATGTCGCCTTTTTAATGGTTTTTCAAAATACCAAGTTATCATACATATTGTTTTAGTAATTTTATTGATATATGCTGCAACAGGAATTGATAATAAATTTTTAGCATGTATAATTTGATAATCGTATAAATAACAGGAGATTTGTAAATATATGAGTTGAGATATCTCTAAACTGGTTTGTTTACCTCTATGCTTTATGGAGCTTGTTATTGGTATAGGGCAAAGAATTTGGTTTTGAGACACCGTGGTGTCTTGGACGACAAGAAGATATAGCGTAGCTTCCCGAACGCCGCCCAGCCGAGCTGGATATTGCCACTATTAAATACATACCAAAAAAAAGAATAAATTAAATATTTAAGTGTGGCTCGTATAACGTATAATCCCATACAATTTATTCCATAAACGTTATTTTTTTCGTTGTTTGTTCGATATCAATAACAGGTAGACTAGGGTTGCCAACTTCCTTTACAAAAAATAAAGTATATTCAGGTCTATGAAGATTATAAAACAGTATTTTAGAAAAACGAACAGTATTTTTATTTATTTATTTTTAATTGATGGATGCTCTATTTCTACCGTCCCGCATTCGTTACTGAAAAAACTCTTTCAGTAAATGCTGAGGTGGCGGGAGCACAAAGTAGATATAAGATAATTTTAGTGATGTTTTAAAAATCTTCTGTAGTGTTTACTAATAAATGGCTCCACTTTTCGCTAGTACTCTCTTCAAGAAAATCTTTGTCAAGAAAGTAAATATGTGTAACGCATATTAATGTGTCTGCATTTTGACGCTGAAAACAGTAATTTGGATACTTTATTTTTATTAAACAGTAAAAAGTATAATTTAGTGAAAAACAGTATAATACTGTTTAAAACAGTATAGTTGGCAACCCTAAGGTAGACGCATGAAATATTCAGAGAATATTTAGTTGTGTATTTAGTCTAAAAATAAATAACTGAAATAAAATTATTGTTTTAAATGGTTTATTTAAGGTCATGATAAAATTATTATTCCAATTCCATTGTATGGAAGCGCGTCCATATAAAAGACGTGATTTTCATAGCAAATTTTTTGTGATCCAAAGCAAAATAAAAATAAATTGCCTGTTTAAGTGCAGACTGAAAATAAACCAGCCGCTATATTTTTGCTATTTCTACTACTTTTAAAAATTAATAACAGCAAAATGGCAACTTACTAAAAATTCTAGTGGCTTATTCTGAAAAAAAAAACATTCTTCTATAATGCCACCAAGAGTTCTCTAAGAGGTAAACTACTTATAGGCATAAAAACATTCCTTCATGATTATTAGTCTCTATCATCCGGTCTGAAATCCCTAGGGGCTAGCTTAGAGCAGTAATTTCGTATAAGTAGGTGTCTACAGGTCGAGATTAGTCGCCCTTATTGTTATGTAAATATATTATTTATTGCTTAGTAACAAAGGAAGTAAGCGTAAATGTTAGTACTTAGATAACTATTAATTAACATGGTAATAAAGTCGTCAGTCTCCATTATTGGATGTGCATTAAATATTAATGGGGTAAGTATAGTTAGCAGTGGTGATCAAGTAATAACCGATAATAATTGGAGTAACTGTTATTTATTCCGTCTCCTCTAAATAAGGGAAAAAAGGATGCAAAAAAATTAACGATAGTGAAATGTAGATTTTAGAATAAATAAATGTAGATTTAATAAAACTTGCGCACGAAAGGTACCGTACCAGAACAAAAATAAAAAACCGGCCAAGTACGTGTCGCACTCACGCACAAAGGGTTCCGTACCATTGATTTATGAAATTAAAGGATTTAAGTTATTTGTATGAAAGATTACGCGGTATTAAGCGGTTTACGATTTAAGACGTATTAAAAAAAACTACGTACTAGATCTCGTTCAAAACAATTTTCGTTGATAGTTTTTATGGTATAGTTCTTGCAATTCACGAACGCGCGTGGCTCTTAGTAGTGTTCAAGTCGTATCTGTATACGTGTAAATGTGTGCGTGAGCGTAGACGCGCTACGGTTAGCATACAAATAATAAATGTTAAAATTATTTTTTCTTTGAAACCAACAATGATAATAAAACAAATGTTTTAATAGTAAGTTTTATTAAAATTAATTATTATTCATCGTCAGAAGTGTCACTATCTGCAAACTCTTCAGTGTCGCTATCAGTTGATTCTACATTAATCGTTAACTCGAAGTCCAAATCGAAATATTTTCTATATTCTTCTTCAAGGTTTTCGACATGCTTGCAAGTTTTACGCCAGGTATCATTGTCGATATCGTTCATACACTCATTTATTAAATTTTGTAAAATTGACATATTTTGTCCGATATTTTTAGTTGCAATTTTATTTTTTAAAATTCCCCAGATATTTTCGATACAGTTCAACTCAGGGTGATAGGGCGGCAAACGTAATATTTCAAAATTCTTGCTTTTAACTATTTTGTCGATTTTGAATGTTATGAAACGATGTTTATTATTTTTTATTAAATCATAGAGTTCGATTTTTTTAATCGTTCGTCACATAAAATTCCTTTATCAGTTAGCCATTTTATCATATCGCTCTTCCTTGAACTGGACGTAGGAATTTTACTGCTGCGGGCCTTATGATAGGACGCGTTATCCATCACAATAACTGCCCTTTCTGGCAAATTTGGCATAAGCTTCTCTTCTAGCCACTTCTTATAATTTTCAAAACTCATATTTCAGTGATAATCTAAAGTTGTGGAGGATGCTTTATATACCAATGAGGCATTTGGAATGAATCCATCTTTAGTACCTGCGTGCACTATAATAAACCGGCTCCCAGTACCTAATTTCTTCATAAATGGAGTATCTTTATCCTTTATGCCCCATGTATTTAGTCGAACGTGTGACGTTAAAACATGTGTTTCGTCAGTGTAAACAATAGGACGTCCTTCTGCACGGCACTGAGAAATCTTTTTCAAATATTTTAAATGCCATAGTTGTAAATCATGCCTTTCTTGTAATACTCGTCGGTTACTGCTAATCTTTCGCCATTTATACCCAATTTTTATGAGCAATGAACGTAAAGTGCTTAGACACCCGTCAAAGTCTATCTTTTCTCTGAGAACTGACCGAATTTTGTTTAAATTTGGAATTTCCTTGTGTTCGATGTGATAATTTTGAATTGTACTTCGAATCAAATTAGTGTCGAAATTATCAAAATCAAATTTGCTACTTCTTTTACGACATTTTTTCATTGGGGATAGAAACTTGGCAGATGTAGAGGGCATCTCTTTTTCTTCTTTCAAAATAGAAGTTACAGTACGTTCACTGACCCCTGTTGCTTCGGCGGTTCGTTTTCTTACGTTAGCCAAAGGACTCAAATCACAATTATCATTATTATTCGCCTTCATGAAATTATATTCTTCTTGAAGAAAATGAAAAACTCGGGCGATAATTGCACGACCCTACAAATAATAAAGATAATACAATGTTCATGATCGTTGATCCATACAAAAAGTTTAATATTAAATTAACGCTATAAATGCATATTTAAATAACTCACCTCACTACGAATAATTTTTCGCATTTTATCGTTATTTGACATGCTGACGGTACTTCGTGGCGGATAGCGACGTGAAAACAATAAGCACAAGTGACCTGAGCGGACGACCGCTCGCTACTGAACGCTCCGTCAGGCACACACACTAACGCATTGTGCATGTACACAACATACCACAAGCAAGAGTCACGCGCGCTCGTAAATTGCAAGAACTATAATGTACATCATATGTTTTTTTTAGATTTTTCATTTTAGAAGTTAGAGGCGGGGGGGGGACCAACTTTTTTCACTTTGGAAGCGTCTATCACGCAAACAATTCGGTTTAGAAAAAATATTTTAGAAACCTCAATATCATTTTTGAAGACCTATTCATAGATACGTATGTGTATGATGAAAAAAAAAATGAGTTTCAGTTCTAAGTATGGGGAGCCCCCAATATTTATTACTATTTTTTTATTTTTGCATCAAAATCTTAACGCGTTTTTTAGAATACAGAATACTACTAATCTACCTACCAAGTTTCAACAGTATAGCTGTTATAGTTTTGGAACAAAATGGCTATGACATACGGATGGACAGACGGACAGACAGACATGACAAATGTATAAGGGTTCCGTTTTTTGCCATTTGGCTACGGAACACTAAAAAAAACGTGGGTAATTAAACAAATATATTGGTTTTATTTGTTGTTAAAAATTCTACGAAATGTCAAGCTGCCACGGTTTATGAGATTCAGCCTGGTGACAGAAAGACAGACTGACGGAACGGAACAAAATAAACATTATTCAAAAAAAAAAAATGTTTAGTGGAATTGTTTTAATAGTTGCAAATACCATCAAAGACGCTCCATCTCAAATAATACAACATCTTAACTATCTACATCAAGATCTAGCGCACAATAGGCGAGCAATTACCGGTATCTTGCAAGTATGTACTCAAAACAAACAGAACCTCACTCAAGTCACAGAATAGTTATCGTACAGAAAGTCCATACCTTACCTTGAGCAAAACCGTACGCACACATGGACACTGCACACGTGTCAAGTACAGCGAGTCCAAGTGTAATCGCGATTGTCGTTTGTTTAAAATATTTTGAGGTCACCATTCATAGAATCGAATAAGAAAATTTAGTATTCAATTACTTTGGAACACAGATTATCTTCATCTAACGGGTAAATTCCACGTACTGCGGTAGCAATGGTTTCAATTTGACAGTTAACAACATTCATTGCGTTATTTGGGTTGTTGCATAGAAAATAATATAAACTTGTGAAGCAAAGAATTAGCTGTATCCATCAAAATTACTCAAATTTTGATTGAAAGTATGTTTTAAGAGCGCCGCGGAGACGCGGGTTGTTTGAAAGACGTACCATAGTCCCTGGCATAAGCAAATGAAGGAACATGGGTGACTTTTAGTCAACGACTCTAAATAGCCAAAAGATGATACCAAATAAAGACCTTGTTCGGCTAAACAAGTGAACATGTTTGAGTTATCCATGTGTGCGACAGCCTGTTTTAGCTGTTTGCATAAAGCCTTACCCTTCTGTACCAAACTATTTTGTGCTTAGCCGCTGTTAGATATGAGATCCAGAAACGTAGTACTTACGTATTAATTAATTTACTACCCGCAACTAGAGTTGAACTCAAACAAACGAAATTTGCGTTGAGTTAGTATGTGGTTGTGTGTTCATACAATTTGCGTTGAAGAATATTTGAATTCACTTTAATGTATTAGAAATTTGTCGTATTTAAATGATTTTATAAGCATTTTCTTTGACGAAATTGAATGGGAATTAGAATCTTGTGACACAATTTACTAGCTGTGTCTAAAAATACAAAAAAAACGTGTGTTCAGCTGTATCCGGTTAGACTGAAAGTAGACACTGTAGCGGTATCTACAACCGTCACATGAGAACAGCGCGGCGCATAATATTGACGTCACACGAATTCTACATCTCGCAAGCAGAGTTTACCGTACAATAGGGTATTTGACTAAAAAAAACTAATTAGTCCGTCAGTCAGATTTCCAAAAAATACTAGGCACGTATTTTTTCTTTTTTCATATAAACAAAAAATGCAGACGACACAGTGCGTTGAAAACTCGAGTGACGTCACAACACTGTACACTTTTTACTGGCCAGTGACGTCACCAGCCACCACTCCTGATCTTTGATGCCTTTTATATTTGTAAATGTTTATTTTTTTGATAAAACGAAAAATACGTCAGATTTCCAAAAAATATTTTTTGGAAATCTGACTGACGGACTAATTAGTTTTTTTTAGTCAAATACCCTATTAGCACACATACAATTTCCCAAAAGCAACCGTTGGGAAAGTTCCTGCCAAATACAACACCCGTCTGGTCGAAGAATCCCTTTTCTTTGGAGGATTAGTTAAATTTAGACGAGCCTCCACAGACCCCAACAAAACGGTCAACAAGGCCTGGAGCACAGGCGAAGACTAGCCAGCCTGACGGTATCCTATAAGATGCATTTTGGAGAGTCTGCGAAAGAATTGCATGAATTAATTCCCCCATCTCCGCCCTATCATCGGCGACCCGTCGTACGGCGAGTTTGCGCTCCTTACGTTGTTGATACCAGCACGATCCGTACGAAGCGTTTCGCGCGTATATCGAGGGACTGGAACAATGTGCCAGCGGCGGTGTTTCCGTCGAATTACAATTGAAGTATCTTCAACGCTAGAGTGAATAGGCTCTTAATAAACTAGGCGGGATTGCGGTCAAGCGCTGGTTTATAATTTATAAAAAAAAAAATCTTTTTTCATCAACGTCATCATTATCTACCTAGACTTTTCTTTTTTTTTATAAATTGTAAACTAATGCTTGACCGCAATCCCGCCTGATGGTAAGCAGTGATGTGATCGTTGATGGTAAAGCGAGCTAGTTTATTAAGAGTCTATTCACTCTAGCCTTGAAGACACTCAAATTGTATTGTAAGGGAAACACCGACGCTGGCAAATTGTTCCAGTCCCTCGATGTACGCGGTATAAAGGAGGAAGCAAAACGCTTCGTCCGGATCGCAGTGGTGTCAACAACGTAAGGGTGGAAACTCGCCGTACGACGGGTCGTCCGATGATGGAACGGAGATGGGGGAATTAAATCATGCAATTCCCTTGCACACTCACCAGAATGCATCCTATAGAAGACCGAAAGGCTGGCAAATTGCTTTCGACGATCAAGAAGCTTTTTGTTGCTTACAGTGCATGAGGTCAAGCGAGTGACTGTAGAGCAGTTCTATAACAATGAATTTAAAGTATATAATATATACAAAACACATAGTAGTGGTGGCCTAGTGGTTAAAAACGCCAGCCTCTCAAGTTTAACTTGACATTGAATGGGGCTGAAAGCCTCAGACCTCCTTCACTCGGTTGTACCTTAGAAGCTAAGACGTTAGAATACCTTAAAACCATAGAAGTTACAGAACGTAAATACGGTTCCTAACTCTTCTGGTAATGTAAGTGAACCAGACTATGGAAAATAACGACTAGATATTTGACCTACACTTTTGAATAATATTGAATGGCGAACAAAAGATAATAGTGGAATTATTAAGTGAACACTTAATAGCTTTACAGTAAATACATACTTTTTAACTATACATTTTTGACCTTTTAACGTCACTTAACTTAAATCATCCTTTATGAATAAACACCATAGTGTTTAAGGGGTTTATACATAATCGATTTATAAAGTTATGTGATCTGCAAACGTCTAAAATGTATGTTTAAAAAATCGCTAATCACTAGTTAACTTTAAGCAGCGTTTATGAATAAGGGGGATTGTGTTTACTCAGCACATGTGTGAGCATTATGTACATACTTGCTGTAAAGCCACCCACCAGACAAAGTCGTTCCGCCAAGCGATTCGTCGTGTTCCGGCATGATGTCTGGTGAAATCATACGGAAGACGGGTCTGGGCAGTTGTGTTGCGATGTGTGCCGCGTATGATGCACCTAGTGCTGTGTCAGGAGTTTGGTCTTGAAGGGTCTCCAGATCAATCCCCCTCTGGCGCGGCATCGTTGGTAGTGTTGTTTGGTTCGGCATTGCATCACCTCTCTCATCTGCCGTCTTCCTTCATATTCACTCGGTTTTTTGATTGAATAGGCTCTTAATATCTTTTATCTGGCGGGATTGCAGTCAAGCATTAATTTATAATGATAAAAAAAACTACTATTTACTGGGTATCTCTTTTATAGATTTAAATGTGCTCTAGCTGCTGAGAGTATGTCATGCTTACTCTGATATCTCGCTGGTGGTGGCGTTTGTGTTGAATGATTAGATTACCTTCAAAGTTTTTAAGCTGAATGGCGGTGATCTTCACGTCATACTTATTCGTGAACTGGCCCCGTTAGTGGAGACGGCACTTCTTAGCTTTTTAAATTTCTGAATTGTGATTATGTTTTGTATAACGAACGCTTTAACGTGCATATACATATTTCTATACCGTTCTCGCATGGTTAATTTTAACTTGAATGCTTTAATCAAATGTTTTGTAAAAACATATGATGCAAAAAATATCCGTGGAGTTCCTTGCCAGCCTTTATCCATAGGGATTTACTCTTTGGAATAGGCAATTAGCTTCATCTTACTGATGGATCGACCCTTTGACAATTCAAAAGTCCCTGTAATTGGTTTACTTGAAATAAATGAAAGAAAAGAAGAAAGAAAGAAAAGAAACAAAGGAAAAATATATATTGTGACTCGTACAGGAAAATCTTAAAACTAAACTAAGTAGACACAATTTAAGTATTAAAACAAGTTATATACAAAAAAAAGTAACAATAATCAGAAAGTTCCTTGCAAGCAGAAGGTTTCTATCTCAGTATAACGCTTCGACATTTAAAAGTGAATGTCGCAGTGCTGGTATCGGATAGATTAATACAAAAACTGAACTGCTTAATGAATTTGTAACAACATGCGACAATAATTAATTAAGCTTCTGTATTTCAATCAATCTGTTAAGCCTTTTCTCAACTCTGTTTGAGGTCGGCTTTCGGTCTAACCATTTCAACTGAATACCAGTAATTTCCATAGAGTAACTGCCGATCTGATCATACCTACTTATTGGGTTATACAATACCCATATACGAGAGTGATTGCCAGTTGTTTGGGCTTCCATTGACTCGTGATAACTGTCAAAGATCTAATCTCACGCGCTCTGCCTCCTCCTTTGCCAGCATTACTGCTTCACAGAAAGTGCCGGCCTACGAAGACACAGCGGTGCTACGCCCAAGCCGGGGAGACCTCCACCATATGCTCCAGCGTGCCTTCTGAGCGACTCCCATAGTTAGCCTCAAACGCCAGCGTGCCAGACCCTGGCGCTTAGCCACTTCTTAATGAGTCCATACCGACGTTATTGTCGCGTGCCCAATAATTATGAACCCAAAGTATTATAAATACCTGGGTGGATTGAAAAGTACTCGGCCTAACACAGATCCATTCATTCTAAAAATCAAATCTACCCACATTATTTAGTTCAATTCAGACTAGTTCATTGTGTGAAGTTCGAAACGTGTGCGATAATTAGTTGTGATTTTATAAATTTATTAACAAAGTAATCGGACATAATTTCCGCGAATGGAGCAAATCGAGCAGCGTGCCGTCATTAAGTACCTCCATAAGAAGGGGCTATCATCAAAAGCCATCCATGATGACATGGTCAGTACATTAGGCGATTATGCTCTGTCATATTCATTCGTCAAAAAATGGATAGCAGAATTTAAGCGTGGTAGAGGAGTGTGAAAGATGAACCCCGCTCTGGAAGGCCTTCGACGTCAACTACTGACGAAAATATTAAAAAATGTACTTGATTTAATAATGGGAGACCGCAGATTAAAAATTAGAGAGAGAGCCGAGATTATAGGCATCTCTTATGAACGAACTCAGAACATCATTGTCAACGAGTTGGGTTTCCACAAAGTGTCTGCGAGGTGGGTTCCGCGACTGCTTTCAGTCGAACAAAAAAGGACACGATTGACTATTTCACGCGACTGTTTGGAGTTATTTGAAGTCGATGCATATGATTTTTTTAATCGTTTTGTTACTATGGACGAAACATGGGTTCATTACTGTACACCGGAAACAAAACAACAATCGAAACAGTGGAGAAGACCTGGTTCACCACCCCCTAAAAAGGCTAAGTCGATTTTGTCGGCAAATAAGGTGATGGGTTCAGTATTCTGGGACTCGAAAGGTGTGATTATGATTGATTATCTTGAAAGGGGTCAGACTATAAACTCTGATTACTACTGCACCTTACTACGTCGTTTACGAGAGGAAATAAAAGAAAAACGTCGAGGAATGCTCAGAAGAAAGGTCCTGTTTCATCAAGATAACGCCCGTGTTCACACGTCAGTACAGTCAATGGCTGAAATTCACAACTGTGGCTTTGAACTGTTACCGCATCCGCCGTATTCACCTGATCTGGTACCATCAGACTTCTTTCTGTTCCCTAACCTAAAAAAGCACTTGGGAGGTCAAAGATTTTCGACAAACGACGAGGTCAAAGCAGCTGTAGACGCATATTTTGACTCTAAGGAAGAATAATTTTTTTTCAACGGTCTAAATGCTTGGAAGGGGAGGTGGCAAAAGTGTATTGAACTTGATGGTGATTATGTAGAAAAATAAAAATATAACTGATTTAGTATGTGTTTATTTTCTTGGTTAGGCTGAGTACTTTTCAATCCACCCTCGTATAATTTCAATACCACATTTTCGTCATCAATCTACAAAATTAAAAACAAAATCTTCAACGTTTGATTATATTTTTGCGCAAATTAAAATCGTACAGTCATGTGGGCACGTCATTGAACCCAGCTTAATGGGTGAACAGGCAACAATAATTGCAGCCATCATTATCTCGAACATCTTCATGTCTCTTTATTTAGTCGTATATGTACAGTCACGAGCATAGAGTACGTTCAACCAAGAAAGTGGTGTATCAATATCGATTCAGTTTCCTAGACGTAAAAAAATACCACAAGACTCATACAGATTTCGGACTAAAAACAGTAATCGTTCTCAATAGCATATCAATAAACAGATAAAGATGGCCATAGAAGTTGTCAGATCGATCTGCAAGCGAAAACAACCTTTATCATCTATAGATCAGCAAGCACTATTCGACCTTGGGGTGTTACACATTTTTTTAGCCGAATGTGTTATGTATACACTTAGCAAAATTTTCGGGGTTCGACAATAGCTACACAATCGGTACACTTACCATGGTAGGTTCGTGGTGTTACGTGTCAACCAGTGAGGGTACTGGCGATAACTGTGGCAATCGGTACACTTACCATGGTAGGTTCGTGGTGTTACGTGTCAACCAGTGAGGGTACTGGCGATAACTGTGGCAATCGGTACACTTACCATGGTAGGTTCGTGGTGTTACGTGTCAACCAGTGAGGGTACTGGCGATAACTGTGGCAATCGGTACACTTACCATGGTAGGTTCGTGGTGTTACATGTCAACCAGTGAGGGTACTGGCGATGACTGTGGCAATCGCTTAACGTAAAGGCTAGTTTTCAGCTGCATCTGGTTAGATTGGAAGCCAAGGTTTTTTGTTCTTCTTTAACCTATTACAGGTCCACTGCTGGATAAAGACCTCCCCCAAGCCTTTCTACAATGACCAGTTTTGTGCTGCCCACAATCATCGCCTTCCCACGACCTTCACAAGGACATCGATCTACCGTGTTGAAAGCCTCCCTACGCTGCGTCTTCTGGGACGTGGCCGCCTCTCTGGAACCTAACTGCCCTGTCGGCTATCGGTTCTACGAGCAATGTGCCTCACTTACTGCCACTTAATTTAAGCGACTCGAAAAGCTATGTCGGCGTATGGAAACTCCGAGCATTGCTCTTTCCATCGCCCTTTATGTGACTTTGAGCCATCGTGTTAGACCCATTGTGAGCGACTACCTTTCAGTTCCATTTGTCATCACTGGCAACACATGCTGGGACTTAAGTCTTGAGACATTGCGGTATCTTGGACGACGAGAAGATATAGCGTAGCTTCCCAAACGACCTAGCCGAGCTGGATTCGGCATGAGGCCTCTTTCTTGAAGCCAAGACTAGGGCAAATGATTATCAAAATTCAAAGACTATTTTTCTCAATACTCAAGTTTGCAACTTTAAGATACGCTCTACTATTCATAAGCTTTCTAACTTATGAACAACATAAAAATAAAGCAATAATAGAATAATCACATTTAAACTTTGCTAATTCTATAAATCATTCCTTCTTTACACATATTTGTGCTCGTGACTGTACACTGAATGTATGAATATGAGGCTTTCATTTATTTTTTCATTGTTCACATTATAATAGAACGCTGATTGCTTCGAGTTATGTCAAATTATTTCGTACTGTAAACTTAAAGTAAGGTAGGGAGAAATTCCAACAAAAAAGAAACACATAACATACATTTTATTTACTTATTTTATTATTACACACAATAAAATATACAGGGATATGATAAAATTAATGTCAGAGTACATTATTCAAATTTTGTCCTGAATAGAATAAAAGTGTGCCAATGTAAGTTTTCTAAAGCTATATGTACTTTCT
Source organism: Sesamia inferens (assembly GCA_037179545.1). Lineage (NCBI taxonomy): Eukaryota > Metazoa > Arthropoda > Insecta > Lepidoptera > Noctuidae > Sesamia > Sesamia inferens. The sequence continues at coordinate 5,300,797 of CM073929.1, read as the reverse complement.
AAGTATATCTTGGACACCAATGACTGAAGGTGAAGGAAAACATCTTGAAGAAACCTGGATTTTAAGTCTGGAATCGCCAACCCGCATTGAGCAAGCGTGGTAATTACGCTCAATCCTTCTCTATATGATAGGAAACCTGTGTCCAGCAGTGGGGCGATAAAAAGGTTGATGATCATGTTGATGGATTAAAATAAGAGATTCTAACCATAAGTGGCAAGTCATGGCGCATTAAAAATACCTGATGGGGACGAAAGGTCCTGAACTGGCGATCGCGTACCGGTAGACGTGGCGTTAGAAGGTTACTTAGAAGGTGTATCTCATCGAGGGACTGGAACAAGCTGCCTGCGGCGATCCTTCCGTTTGAATATTATGATTTAAGTATCTTCAAGGCTTAAGTGAATCGGCTCTTAATAAACTAACGAGCTTCAGCATTGCATCACTGCTAACCATAAGGCGGGATCGCGGTCAAGCCCTAGGTTTTTTTTAAAATATCTGGGTATGCACCTATATCTTTATTCCTAAGCCGCAGCCATTACTAGCCCCAGGCAATCACAGCTCCTGAATGTGATGCAGATTTCATTCAAAATCAATATCAAAAGCTATTTATTCAAATTAGGCTGGGAATCAGCACATTTTGAACGTCAATATTACATAAGACAATCTTCCAAAATGCCCACCCATTGACACTTCCTAGTGCTTTCGCTGGAAAGAGGAAGTGGCGGAACAAACTCCCCAGCAATACAGCTGTCTGCTCATTTAATCAGATCTTTGAAGGGGATGTTAAGTGAACTTAAAAAAAGCTATTGTATAATAATCTGACGATTTAGATGGGACGCAAACTTGCGGTCATTATTAGAACGTGCAAAAAAAAATCGCCATTTTGAACTACTCAAGCGCGTTAGATTAAGATATATATGGGTTCATCTTTATGCCCTGTACGTGTTGTTGTAATTTTTTTTTAAATTTTCATGAAGCTTATTTAATTGAAAAGCTCAAGAAATAGCATGTGAATTAAAAAGTGTGATCACTTGTATTTATAACAAAATAATTATAAAAAAATAAGTTTTTGTGAGTATTTTTTTAATAACTCACTACCTATCTACCACTTTGAATCGGCATAATTTAAACTTTGCCTTGAAATGTATTCAATTTATTTCATCTATTAAATTCTTGGTCTATCCTTTTTTTTTTTTTAATAATTATAAACTAGCGCTTGACCGCAATCCCGCCTGATGGTAAGCAATGGCAGCAGCGCTTTACCATCAAAGATTCAATCATTGATGGTATAGCGCGCTAGTTTATTAAGAGCCTATTCACTCGAAATAGGAAGGAAGACGGCAGTTGAGCAAGGTGATGCAATGTTAAACCCAACAACACGACCAACGATGCCGTCAATCGTGTCGAGCCTACCAACTATCGGCCGATTTCGATAACTTCCGTACTTTGCAAAATTATGGAGCATGTGTTGAGCTAACGCCTCTTGGCATACCTGGAAGGTAACGATCTCCTTAGTGACCGACAGTACGGGTTTCGCCACAATCGGTTAATTGAGGACCCACTAATGTATGCTACTCACTTGCGGGGCGAGACTCTCGAGAAAAATGGGGAAGCGGCTGCTCTCTCCCTTGATGTCTCGAAGGCCGTCGACCGGGTATGGCACGCTAGCCTTTTGAGTAAGCTTCCAGCGTACGGCATTTCCCCGGGCCTGACTGTTTGGGTAAAAGATTTTCTGACTGAAGACCCCTCCGAGTTGTTGTCGAACGGCCTGTTCTCTGCAACTCTGTTCTTGCTGCATATTAACGATCTGTTGATGCCCGGTATCAATGGGTATGCAGATGATAGCACAGTTGTGGAGAGATACCTGTCAGATGCTCGGGCTAGTAGGGAATCAATCCAGTCCCTCCGCTACCCTGATTTAACTCAAAACGATCTCCAAATCCTAGAGCACAGGCGTAGAATAGCCAGCCTTTCGGTGTTCTATAGGATGCATTTTGGTGAGTGTGCGAGGGAATTGCATCATTTAATTCCCCCATCTCCGTTCTACCATCGGACGAAAACTAGTGCGCTTTACCATCAATGATTGCATCACTGCTTACCATCAGGCGGGATTGCGGTCAAGCACTAGTGTACAATTTATAAAAAAAACAATAGGTAAATTAGGGATGTCAGTAAGAAAGTAAGAAATTAAATAACAATTGAATTATTTTGCGATGTCAGTGTCATTTAAATTTGCATGAAGGAATTTTATTCCTCTAACCATAGATTTACAAAAAACCCGCCTACGGCTGATATATCTAATATCTCTTTTAATCGCCCTAAAACGTAAAAATATCTTAGTTCAGTCAATTCCGTTTAATAAACAAAATTACTTCTTCTATTTTACCATTCGTGCGGTTTAATGTAAACATCGCTGACCGTCCACGTTATTCCTAAAAATAAACGAACTAAAAGATAAAATGCTTTTAAATTAAAACATTCCACCTTTAGCGGTGAGGTGGGCAGCAAAATTAATAAACGTCAATCAAAAGGTCCGCCATTTTATAATAACCACACCAAGGTTGGTGTTGTATGGAATTCTGAATAATTTTCGCTAGAACATTCACTTCTTACCTGTCTCATTAATGTCCAGGGTTATAATTTTGTAGTTTTTTTTTTTAAATGTTTTACAGAACTACTACACTTTCATGAATTAGGTATGGCAAAGCGAGTTGTGGATAACTGAAATTATACTAATGATTCATAACCATTACGTGCCAAATTATCTTTTTTTTTTTTTTAATCGTATCGTTAACCACCAAGGGATTTATTTACAAACGATTAGAGTCATCGTATGAATCATGTATAAGTGACGATAAAACATCAAAATTTAGGGTTCGACAGTCCCTAATCACTACTAGTAACATGAGTAAAAAATCTGATGGATAATGTCATAATTTATAGTTTTGATTTATGTATCATTCTATTTTATTTGAATACTAGCGACCCGCCGGGCTTCACACGTGGACAAATGATAGCGGTACCTAAGCCTTCCTCAAGAAACGGTAGCCCTTCAATAAAAATAATGTCTACTGTGCCGGACATCAGCCAATATATTCTGACTCTGCAAGATACATCGACCTTATTGTCCATGGAAAGTCAGTTCCACCTCCTTCAAACAGAATCAAGGCCTGCCGGGGTAGCAAGTTTCAAAATAATGGTCCCTCGCTCCGGCCCACTCACTCCGCGGCTTAGGCAGAGAAACACTCAAGTGGCAGGCGGCCGGCAGGGACGCGAGCGGCACGCGGATTTTTCTGGTGTTTAGAATAAATCGTGATATCTTCCGAACGAAACAACCAATTCCAATAATTCAAAAAGAGATCTGCTGCTATTAAAATTATTATTTTTTTGATAAGGATTAATAATAAGGAACAAATAGTGGGCTCTGATTCCGACTGAAATTTTAATTAACTTTTCAAACATAAAAAAGTAGTCATAATGAAGAAACTACAGGAGGTAGACATATGGTGTTGAAGACTTTTTGTAGGCATTTTTAAAGTCCACAATACTGTAATACATTATTTTGATCTATCTCGTAGGATTCAGCCAGCGTTTGCAATGTAAGTTCAAAAAATGGGTTTATTTTGCGACATGTGTTAGAAACCTCAAAAATGATCAGTGTTCCTCTTATATATTATGCATGTTATACACAAAAATCTTCCTCTTGAATTAGTCTATCTATTAAAACTCTATCAAAATCCGTTGCGTAGTTTTAAAGATTGAATCATACAAATCGACATAGGGAAAGTAAAAGAGACTTGATTTTATAATATGTAGTGATGATATATGTAGACGGCGCGTTACAGTTGATTTTCACCCGTCACTTCACATATCAGGTTCAGTTGAAAACCAGCGCCAGGCACTAGTTGCTTGTCATTTTTGCTGACCTGGACTTTATTGGTACAGCCATGAGGCACACTTTCCTGCTATTTTGTTTTTGTTGCTACCTGATTATTTTAGGTATATTGTGTGTTTTTTAGTCCATGCTGAATTTTCTGTATTTCCTTTCTTTCTTTTTAACGAAATGTAAAGATCATAATTTCTCCTATAAATCCAGCCAAATGAGGTACATTGCTAGAACCCTGTCCCATTGCACTTAAAAAACATATAGAAGTCGATTCCCACGTACAAAATTCCTTAACAATAGTTAGACGGAAAAATATAAATAATAATAAGTAGTAGTAATTCTCTGATAATACGATCTCACTCAAATAGTAAGTAATTAACATTGTTAAGGGGTGCCCCCGTGAAAGTTTTCTCAGTTATTTGTTAGATTAATGCGTTAAGTTCTGTACGTAACTCGGCTGCGTTCTCGGGGAGTCACGTACTGATTGAAAGTTATGTGATTTTCTAGGATTTTATTAGTTTTAGTATAACGGTTTACCTGATTATTAGGGGTCGGATTATATTTGGAAATGGGCCAGGAAGGCAACTAAAATTTGTGAAAGGACGTGGTGGTACAAATTTCTACTGCATGTGTTGTCAGATTGTCAAAATTGACAAAGGTGTCTCAGATTAAATAGAATATATTTATTAAATCATTTCTTCTTCTATCTAGAATCCTCAATACAGAACTTTTTAAATATTTAAAATCTTTAACGCCTTTTACTTGGATCAATTTTTATATTTTAAGCTTTGGCGTTCTAATATCAGTTAAAGTCTTGAAATCATCTTTAATTGTATAAATAATAAAAAAAAGATTATCATTTGAGGGGTACTGCCATAATCGCCACGCTTGTAGTACTCGGATGACGCTGTTACCCGTCATCTGGTTTTTTTTCTCTTAGTCGCCTTGTACGACGCCCGCGAGATGAGAAGGGCGCAGGACGCAGCGTGGGTAGACCCCCGACAAGGTGGACCGACGATCTGGTGAAGGTTCCACTGGATTCGGGAATCGCAGGACTGGTCGTCGTCGAGATCCTTAGATTCCTTAGGGGTGGCCAATGTTTGTCCAGCAGTAGACGTCTTTAGGTTGAAATGATGATAATGGGGATGAAAAAAATAATACATGGTTGTCGCCGAAATGAGATTGTGACTAGATTTTGAACGTTATTTATTATGGGAATAGGGATGTTATCTGGGTAAAAAAAATGATTCTATTTAGTCCGTCATTCGGATTATAGAAAAATATTGGATACGTATGTACAAATATTTTGTTTTATCAAATCAATAAAAATTGACAAATATAAAAGGCATCAAAGATCAGGAGTGGTGGCTGGTGAGTTTTTAACGCACTGTGTCGTCTTCATTTTTTGTTTATATAAAAAAAGTAAGGAAATCTGACTGACGGACTAATTAGTTTTTTTTAGTCAACTACCCTATTGGCAATCAGGTGTAATTTGGATAATACCCGAACAATTTTTTTAATAACACCAGAAGATTTTTTGTCCAATTTCAGGAAATAATACTTTACAAGCAAGCTTTTTCCAATATAGCGTCAAAGTATCACGAGTATTCCAGCTTTTGAAAAACAAACCGTTTTTATAACCAGCGTACGTTTTTCTGGTAAAAAATCTGGATTGGATAAACAAAGCTGAGTGCATTGAAATTTTTTTACTTTATTGAACGCCGATTGATAACTGCAGGCACCCTGAGGCAAGTCATAACGCTGCTGGAATCAATTTAGTTTTTATCAATCTATCTAACTAAACCTATTAGCTTTAATGGATTGATTAATGAGATGGAAAATATTCCTATAAACATATGCATTTTAAATTAAATTTTACGTTTACGTTCATTCTATTTTCAATTTTACCTGCCTGCCAGGAAGGGTTATGTTTTTAGCGCTTATTTTGTATGTAATATTCTTTATTACCTTGTATCTCCAGAACCGCTAATCGGTTTTTCACATTTGTAGTATCGTTAGATTTGTATGGTAAAGCGCGCTAGTTTATTAAGAGCCTATATTCACTGTAACCTTGAAGACACTCAAATTGTAGTCCGACGAAAACACCGCCGCTGTCAAATTGTTCCAGTCCCTCGATATACGCGGTATAAAATAGGAAGCGAAACGCTTCGTCCGGATCGTAGTAGTTTTAACAACGTAAAGGACGACTCGTAAAGAAAGACTAAGTACGGCGAGTGGAAACTCGCCGTACTTAGTCTTCCGATGGGGAAACAGAGAAGGGGGAATTAAATCATGCAATTCCCTTGCACACTCATCAAAATGCATCCTATAGAACACTGAAAGGCTGGCTACTCTACGCCTGTGCTCCAAGCTTTGGAGATCATTTTGAGTCAAAACTGAGTCGCAAATCTGCCTCTTTGCATGATTCTTCACTGAATGCAAAGTAGCCAGGTGACATTTCTCTGCACCAGTCCAAATGTGGCTGCAGTACTCTACACACGAGCGGACCTATGCTTTGTACAACATTAGAAGCTGCCTTGGTGTGAAGTACCGCCGGACCTTTGCGATAACGCCAAGTTTCCTGGCAGCCACTTTGGCCTTGGATCTAATGAACCGCCCAAAGTTTAGGCTCCTGGAAATCTCAACTTCCAAAAGCTGAAGGCGGTCGGTGCACTCCAAGGATACATTCTGAAAAGTACGAGCCAAGGTGAACGGACTTCTTTTGGTGGTGAAAAGACACGCCTGTATTTTGGCGGCATTGAATGCTACAAGATTGGCTTTGTCCCACTTGGAGACTGCCTGTAGTGCAGCACTAGTACGCTCTACCATAGCCTCTCTTTCAGATCGGATTGATTCTTTACTAGCTCGAGCTTCCGGCAGGTATCTCTCCACAACTCTGCTGTCATCTGCATACCCATAGATACCGGACATCAGCAGATCGTTAAAATGCAGCAGGAACAGAGTTGCGGAGAAAACAGACCCCTGAGGAACACGGGGATTAGTGGACATGGGCTCCGATGAGCATCTGTTGACAACAACTCGGAGGGACCGTTCAGTCAGGAAGACTTTTACCCAGCCAGTCAGGTCAGCGAAAATGACGTATGCTGGAAGCTTACTCAAAAGGCCAGTGTGCCATTTCCGGTCGAAGGCCTTCGAGACATCAAGGGAGACGGCAATCGCTTTCCCATTTTTCTCGACGGCATCGCCCTCGCATCGCAAATCGATCAACTCGGGACCTACTAGTGACTAGTAGGTCACCAGTTGAGTCTCAAGTTCTTTTCTATTAAGAAAAAGATTACATTGAACATTATTGTTGCTGTGAGACGTGCATTTGCTCTTTTGCTTTTTCTGAAGTAGGGTTGATCTCAGTATAAAATATATACAATATATACCTACATGTATATATACTATAAACATATATTATTTTTTGTTTATGCGAAATCCGAAACACGTGTGAAGTATTTTTAAGTAAAGAATCCATGTACCAAATTTCAAAAAGATATCATGAAAAATCACAAAGTTATGAGCTTGTAATCCTACTTGGCTGTCCCAACAAAAATATGGTCCACGCTCCGCTCGGGCGGGGAGCGGTACGTTGACCTCTATCATCAGCTGTTGCGCGGGCGTGCGCTACCGCACTAGTAATACGATCTATTGTAAGCTGCGTGACGCGCTCGGTAACCACACTGCAACAATACCTAAATGTATTTAGGAAAAATATATTATGGTGTAAAAATCATTGAAATCGATTCAGTTGCTTATTCTGAACAAACTATGTATATTCAGGTTTCGTATAAACAAAAACTAACGTTATATATAAAAGTTGTTCAATACTCATCATGGACAACTTTTACTAAAAGATCAAAGGAGAATTGGCAAACCCTACAATTTGTGCAGTTATTTAAACTTAAAATGTAAGAAAACTCCCAACAAGGTGGACTGATGACCTGGTGAAGGTCGCGGGAAACTCATGGATGCGGGCAGCACAAGACTGGTCATTGTGAAAAGACTTAGGGGAGGCCTTTGTTCAGCAGTAGTGGTGTCTATAAGGTGAGAAGAAAGAAACCCTTCATTGATTCTGTCTGATCTTTCAAGGCATGAAATAAGTTTATTTTGGCCTCGGCGCTCTTGTTCACAAACTAAACTGAATAAAAGTTCAGTGGATCATTTTCTTTCTATTTCAGTAAGAAAAGGACAAAAGATTAAGAAAGAAACGATCAATTCGGAAACTACAGATCTAACCTGAAACCCTGCAACCCTTCTGAGGTTCATAAGTGTTTTGCTGTTTACATGAAGTGACACATGTAATTTGGATTCTGCTTTCTCGGTCTTATCGCCAATATACGCCCAATACCAATCACTCTTAACTACCGAAACAATGCACATTTCCACCAGTCCATGTCCGTATTAAAAGTTCTCATATAGGTGAGTGCAGGCATTTTAATTATGTAAGGACGACAACAGGTCAAGCTACCCTATACTGTCAAATATTCCCTAACAATCTTGAGCCTTAATGCTTTAGCGATAAAGTTGAAAATTTAATGAAAAATAGGACAGATTGTAGTAGCTTGGCGTGCTGTCGTTTGTACCACGTATAGCTGTTGACCTGCTGAAATATTTTAATTGGTGGCTCAGATTGTAGACTTATTTCGATAGTGGTCTTATAATTCATTCAAATCAAATCAAAGCATTTATTTCAAATAAACCAATAACAGGCACTTTCGAATTGTCAGAAGGTCGGTCAGTCAGTAAGGTGAAGCTAGTCGCCCATTCCAAAGAGTAGGTACCTATGGAGAAGAACGGGCAAGAAACTCCATGGACACTCTTTTAAATTAACAAGCTATTGAAACAAATATTTGATTACATCATTCATGTTGAAATCAACCGTGTGAGAACGATGCGAAATATATTGTACGTACGTATAAAGAGCGTCCATTATGGAAAACACAAACAAAAAAAAATTACAACAAAAATAGACTAATCCAACAAATAGATACTTTACAGTAAGTACATTGTGCTCACACGTGTGCCTTGCAATTATACAATACTAAGAAATTGAATCTACACAATGCAAAGATAGTTTTGTCCAAGGTTCAGCAGCTCCAACAGTGTTCCCGAATACTAAGTTTAGCTCATGTGTAGCTGCACCAGTGCCGAACACCTCTGTCAGCTATGCAATTCCGTAACGTACAATATATTTGGCTACATAGTGGCTACATAGTAATAGTATTATGACTATGTTATGTTATTGATAAAAAAATATTTGTCTTTAGGGACAAATGTTCACAACCAGATTATTTATTCCAGTTAATGATTTTGAAGTTCTGATAGATATTTTGTACAAAATTTGTTTGGTGGTTATTTTATTCCAAGAATTAAAATTATCTGGAGCCCTACTATGAGGCCTTAAACCCATCATTAAACCGTTGTGAGAAAGGGATAGCGCTATTCATTTTTTATAGCTCCATATTTGTCTGATACTTGAAATATGATAGTTTTAACAAGTTTTGTCTATTATCAAACCTAAGAAAAATAGAATATAGAAGTGGTATTAGCCTTACTTTGTGTAACTTATTTTTTTTCTTATTATGAACTAGTGCTTGACCGCAATCTCGCCTGATTGTAAGCAGTGATGCAATCGTTGGTGGTAAAGCGGGCTAGTTTATAAAGAGTCTATTCACTCACAAAAACTGAGTGAAAAAGAAGGGAGACGCCCGTGAGCGAGGTGATGCAATGTAAAACCCAGAGGGAGATTGATCTGGAGACACTCCATGACCAAACCCCGAACACAATGACATTTGGCGCATCATACCCGGTGCACATCGCAACACAACTGCTCAGACCCGTCCTTTGTACAGCTCCGCCAGACGTCATGCCGGAACCCGGTGCACATCGCAACACAACTGCTCAGACCCGTTCTCCGTATGGCTTCACCTGACATCATGCCGGAACACGACGAATCGCTTGGAGGCAAGATTTCGTCTGGGGGTGGCAACATGTAATGGTCGCAGCCAATGTAATGGTCTATTACCGAAAAACTCCTCCCAATTGCCTCTCAAAATGGTGAAGAAAATGATGAGTGTGACGTGTGAGAGTGAGTAAGACGGAGGCGCGTTCTAGTACCAAAAATTCAAAGACGCATGACAATTTTGTCCAATTTAATTCTTTCTTTTCTCTTTCTTTTAGGAAAACCTTGCCCGAAACTAGAAATTACTCCTGTATTGTGAGTGCATTTACAAACATTTAAAAATTACATATGTATACAAACAGCCAGACGCGGAACGGATACCTGAAGGCCATACAAATATTTGTTCCGAGCGGGAATCGTCATCGTTCTTAGCAGCAGTCGAATGCCGAAATTGCTTTTGAAAAATAAATGTGTACCTACCTACATATAGTTGGTATGTTAAAACATCAATCAATTGTGGATCCTGTCGAGCATAGCAAAGTTATAAATACAAAAGAATGGTTTTGCGCTCTGGAAGGGCTGGCAGCAGTAAAAATTGGACAACGTTTTGCATTTTTGAATATTTTGAAAATGTTAGGGAATGATTTCGTGCGAATTGAGTTATTACTTTATGTACAAGAATTTTACACAGATAAGTGGTCGAGTCAACAACAGTCACCATCTGTGGATGTGCGTAGCAGCCTAACAGGCTGTAGTACAAAACACGCATACTTGCGAAAGCGCCCTGCGCCGTTTACGCTTGCTGCAGGAACTGTTTACAGCTCAGAAGCTGCTGTTGTTGCGGGCAAACACTTTCACCACGGTAGAAAGAGAAGGATATGTAACTTTTCTCCTACGCCTCGCCAGCAGTCTACCCACCCTCCGCCTTACGAGACTTTGATCAGGGTCACGTGTCCTAATCGAGTTTAATATAACTCAGCACTAAAATTGCACAACGCCTAAAAGAAGTTTACAATTAATTTCGTCGTTTAAAAAAAATGTCTGTTAAATGCTATCTTGGCTAAGAAATATTACATCAGCAATATAGCTTCCTCTTAAAAATAAAGGCAAAACTTTACAATCTCAAATGAGATGTAGCTTTTAAGATTTATGGAGTACAAAAAATAAAGCAAAACATTTTGACCTCACGGAGTACATTTTACAATACAAGAACTGAAACCGTTTACGAAATAAGATAGTATCTGTCTCAAACATTCTTGGTACAGTTGGCGAAATAAATTCCGGTTCACCCTTGTCAGGGGAGCAGGGAGCTGGCTGACCGAACTTCCTTAGCTAGCCTAGTTTGAAATAATTATCTTAGCAGCGATCACGTAAATTTTTCTAATCTCTAGACAATACTTCTCTTTTGTCTGGCTGTACTCCTACTTTGGCGCGCTAGAATGTAAATTGAAAACTGTTTTGTTGGTTTTATTGTGGTTTGTGGATATTTGGGCACAGATACTGTGAAAGTGTCAAAAGTTTTTGAGATAAAACGGTCGGAATGTTTATCAGAGGAGCAACTTCCGTAATTTTAAGAACGTTTGCAGCCTGATGTCACTCTGGACCTGTCAAAATGGTTCTAGGTTTAAATTTCTCTAGATTTTGACAAGTTTTTGACACGTGTTTGTCGCCGAGATGAGACTGTGTCCGCTATTGAAACTACTAGTTTTTTTTTAAATAATTATATACTAGTGCTTGACCGCAATCCCGCGTGATGGTAAGCAGAGATGTAAACGTATCGACGTTTGAACTAGCGCGCTTTACCATCCAGTAAAGCGCACTAGTTCATGACACTATTGCACCAATCTGTCGCCAGAATCGCTACCCATTGACGATGGGAAACTGCCACTTGGAATACGTTAATTCAACAACCAGGGCTTGATAATTCTGCGCATTTCAACAATACTTATGTATAGACGAGCCGGAACCGCACAGTATAAAAAAATATTTCCAGTACACATGAACTAATCATTGATAGAAATGCGTCTGTACGTCTATTTTATGTTAGATAGGTGGTAGATTTGACGCTCCAAAAAGACACACAATTAACAACAGCCTAAAATAGCGTCGAATTACAAATACCAGTGTGGGCTATTATCTCGCGTTACAAACATAGGTAGTTACAACAGATATAACATTACGTCTTCACAAAATCGCACTAACGTATAATGTTTAACGGCCAAGTCACACAATACTAACTATGATAATATTGAAGAAATCGCAGTAAGGAACCTTAAACTTGGCACCACTTTGTCTAGATTTCATTACTTTTTAGCGATAAACAAGTAGCTCCAGCGAGTCTTGGAAATTTGTTACAGAATGTTTTTGGTGGGATTGATTCTTTACTTAAAAAGTACTGAACTCATATCTCGGGTTTCGCAAATACAAAAAATAACGTCGTACCTATATCACGAAGCGACGCGCGATTTACTTTTGCAAACCAAGCATGCAAACACGTTCCGAAGTAAATATAATGTAGAAGAAGATAAAATTTTGTTTAAAGTCAAATAAATATATCACATGTGGACTAATTACGTAACACTCAATCAGTAGCAATAGGCTTTATTTTGACATATGAACAACATTTCTTGCATTATTAACGCTGTTGAGCAAAAACATATTTTTCGACCACATGGACCAATGGACCAACAAAATGCTTCAAAGTGATTCCAATTGATATAAATAAATAAATGTATACGGACAAATCACACAGATTGAGCTAGCCCCAAAGTAAGTTCGAGACTTGTGTTATGGGATACTAACTCAACGATACTATATTTTATAATAGATACATATATAGATAAACATCCAAGACCCAGGCCAATCAGGAAAAGATCGTTTCCCATCATGACCTGGCCGGGGATCGAACCCGGGGCCTCCACGTCACAGGCAGGCGTGTTGACAGCTGCACCACGGAGACCGATAGTATTAGTGTGTTGCACAATTTGGCGCTGTAGGTACTGATTATAGGTTCATTGGCATAAAACATATTCACAAAGTCATACAGCACTAATGTCTTCTTCTTCTTTAGCATATATAGGTCCACTGCTAAACAAAAATCTTTCCCAAAGATTTCATTGCCTACTTTGGGCCGTAATCCCCAAGCTTGGCAGGCGGTTTGGGGATCGTAGTAATTTGGTATTCCACAGGAGAAGCACTGCTCACTTCCTTGGTGAGAGTTCCCTTAGTCGCCTCTTACGACACTCAAGGGAGGATATCATCATCATCAGCATCTACTCGTCCACTGCTGGACATAGGGTTCTTTCATGGCACGCCAACAAGCTCTGCTACCAGCCACCTTTTTGATGTCGTCGCTCCATCTCGCCCAAGGGCATCCTACGCTACGTTAGGGGAGGCTATGTGTTGGTGCTATTCTAAGCCCGGTACCATACGGACAGCAGTATTGTAGTAATTAATAATTCCATAGTATTTCTATTCAAAATATTATGTTCTATAAATTTTCATCAAATAAATAACTTTTGCACGTAGAACTAACGCAACAATCACAGAATTGTACGTTCACTACAGCGCTGTACAATCGCGCACTACAGTAGTTGTAGAATGAAACATAAAAAAAATCCCGCATATAAGTCTGAAGTCACAAAGCTTTGTCCCGGCCAAGTTCGCCGTGCAACCTGATTCAATTTCCATGTTAATCTGAAACACGACACAAAGGAGACTTTGTATTTTACAAGTCAAGTTTTATCGTATAAGGAGTTCTTTGGTGACTGAACTGTAGTGGTGGTATAGTTTTGTTATAAGTAGTATTATTATATACACAAAAATAATTTGTTGTTTCTAGAACGATTTTTTTTTATAATTACAAACAAGTGCTTGACTGCAATCCAGCCTGATGGTAAGCAGTGATGCAATCGTTGATCCTAAAGCGCGCTAGTTTATTAAGAGCCTATTCACTCAAAAACTGAGTGAGTAGGAAGGAAGACGGCGGTTAAGCGAGGTGATGCAATATTAAACTAAACAACGCTACCAACGATGCTGCGTCAGAGGGATATTAATCTGAAGAACCTCCACGACCAAACACCCGACACGACAACATTTAACGCATCGTATCCGGCACACATCGCAACACAACTGCTCAGACCTCTTCAACACTGCTGTCAAGACTTTGTCTGGTGGGTGGTAACTTCTGGCCGATGGCCTTCAGCCAATGTTATGGCCTACCACCGAGAGGTTTCCATCCATATAGCAATTCACAGAAGGTGCAAAGTTTGCACTCTGACCAGTATCCTAATTATGGATCAAATTGTTACTATTAATTGCAATGATTTTGAAGCATATGGCTAATCCATTGTTCTTTACATTCGAAAACTATATCTGCTTATCTGCGTAAATGGCGCAATGAATCTTGTTGAACTGTCAAAATGACGTGATTGCTGCATTTGCATCGGTAGTGTTTTACGTAATTACCAAGATGAGGCAATTTTTGTAATTAAAACACCGTGCATAGTTTAATCTTGATCTCAAAAATATCTCTATTTCCCTTCTATTTATCAAAAACTGCCAAGTATCATAAACTCCATCATGAACAAATTCAATGAACGGTCCTATCTTTGTTTTCGATGGTGATTTTTGTACGTAAAGAACTAAGCTACATATTATGTTCGCCAGTATTTTTAAATGTTACGGGAATGCAAGATTTATTGCGCATGTTCAAGTGTGGTTTTACGTTCGAGTTGAATATATTCTTACAGTACACGAGCATAAAATACTTACAATTTATTATACAAATCGGAATTGCTATAGATTTTGGAGTTTAAGTAAATATTGCAATCAAACTCAAACACTGTAGCTGTACCTACAAACGCTACAAATAACAACACATAATACTGACGTCACACGAATGCTATCTATACTACATTTTGCAAGCAAAGTTTACCGTGCAATCAGCATACATACAACGTCCCAACATCAACCGTTGGGTAAGTGCCCGCCAGACATAACATCTGTTTGATCGAAGGATCCTCCTTTTTCTATGGAGGATGATAAAGCTTTACTTCCTGTTTCACTTCACTGGTGGCCCCGTCGTGATGATACATTTATTGCAGTTAAAAACCTAGAGAATTTACTTATCAGTAACATCTTAAACTCTGATGTAATTTGACCTATATTTACAAATAAAACATTTGATTCTGATGTATGTCTATGGCATTTCTTGTCCATTCCTCTCCCTAAGCACTACTGTAACTGACAGTTGCAACCAAACTCAAACACAAATAATTTATTTCAGTTAAACTAACCATTTAACGGGAAATGTTGAATTGTTATGGATTTTGCCAGTCAAAAAGTAGTTATTACTTTTATTAATTTTGATAAAGCCCACTTCAAAGCATAGTAGTTCTTAAGGAGAAGAACGGGGAAGAAACTGCACGGACAGTCATGCATTAATTTATCAGAAACATAATGCTTTATTTTGTTAAAATAAGTCAAATCCGTCATGACTTACGGAGCCGAGACGTGGACACTAACGGTCAGACTAGTCCATAAGTTTAAAGCCGCTCAGCGAGTTATGGAGCGAGCTATGTTGGGCGTCTCTCTGAAGGAACGCATCAGAAATGAGGTGATCCGACGGAGGACCAAAGTCACCGACATAGCTGAGAGGATTAGCAAGCTGAAGTGGCAATGGACTGGTCACTTATGTCGCCGGGCCGACAACTATTGGGGTAAACGAGTCCTCGAGTGGAGACCGCGTCTCTGCAAACGTAGCGTAGGACGCCCTTGGGCGAGATGGAGCGACGACATCAAAAAGGTGGTAGCGGCTGGCGGAGAGCTGCTCAGGATCGAGCTTGTTGGCGTGCCATGAAAGAGGCCTATGTCCAGCATTGGACGAGTAGAGGCTGGTGATGATGATGATGATGAAGTTAAATAACAACAGTGTGTGTGGTGTAACAGATAAGTAGCACCTCTATGTTTTGCCCAGAGGCGTACAAATATTTAATATTTTAAATTTTAACGTGCATAACGTCGGCTGCCGGCAGAAGTTATCACCCACCAGATAAAGTCTTGCCGCCTAGCAATTCGTCGTGTTACAGCATGATGTCTGGTGAAACCATACTGAGGACTGATCTGAGCACTTGTGCTGTGAAGTGTGCCAAGTATAATGCGCCAAATGTTATTGTGTTGGGAGTTTTGGTCGTGAAGGATCTAAAGATCAATCTCTCTCTCTGGCGTAGCGTCGTTGTTCGTGTTGTTGGGCTTAAAACTGCATCACCTCGCTCAACTGCCATCTTTCTTCCTATTCACTCAGATTTTTTGAGTGATTAGGCTCTTAATAAACTACCGCGTTTTACCACCAACGATTGTATCACTGCTTACCATTAGGCAAGATTGCGGTCAGGCACTAATTTGTAATTATAAAAAAAAAGATTATGTAAACTATTACAACATTAATAAAACCAATATCAATAGACACATGTATTACATTATGAATTTAAAATAACATCAGTATCCAGACTTAACTCGAAACGGTCTCCAAAGCCTGGAGCACAGGCGTAGAGTAGCCAGCCTTTCGGTCTTCTATAGGATGCATTCTGGTGAGTGTGCAAGGGAATTGCATGATTTAATTCCCCCATCTCCGTTCCATCATCGGACGACCCGTCGTACGGCGAGTTTCCACCCTTACGTTGTTGACACCACTGCGATCCGGACGAAGCGTTTTGCTTCCTCCTTTATACCGCGTACATCGAGGGACTGGAACGATTTGCCGGCGTCGGTGTTTCCGTCACATTGCAATTTGAGTGTCTTCAAGGCTAGAGTGAATAGGCTCTTAATAAACTAGCGCGCTTTACCATCAACGATCGCGTCACTGCTTACCATCAGGCGGGATTGCGGCCAAGCGCTAGTTTATAATTTATAAAAAAAAAAAAAACTAAATTTAGCTTTATGTAATAGGTAAATTACTGACAATATGGCTACGTTACAGATTCATCAATCATTCTATCAACACATTAGACATAAAAATATATTTCATCAAGAAGAAAGTCCTGAATGGAATAATTCTTCCGCCTTCACTATCGGGTATAGCAAAAAAATTGGATCATTCAGTTCAAAAGAACGTTACAAAAATATTAACTTCATCATTCAAGTTGAAATCATACATGATGTAGAAAGAGGTTAACGTTAAAAGCATGCATAGTAAATAATATTAAAAAAAAACTGCCAGCGTTTTCCCAATTGCAAGTAAATCTTTTTCTTCAGCTTATAGAGGTCCACTACTGGACAAAGGCTTCCCCCAAGGCTTTCCACGATGACCGGTCTTGTGCTGCCCGCATCCATCGGCTTGCCGCGACCTTCACCAGGTCATCGGTCCACCTTGTTGGGGGCCTACCTACGCTGCGTCTTCCGGTACGTGACCTCCACTTCAGAACCTTATTTGCAAGTAAATACTAGTATCTTATATGTAGCAAGTACCTATCTGGGGGTACTATGAAATGATGAAACCATTATTGTTCCAGTGTCAGACGAAGGATAACTAGAACGATTTATTCCTTTTTCACAACGAAATAATGATAGTTTTAACACGTCACAGTGGAGCCTGCTACCTCTACAATTCACTCACATATCGGAATATTTATTTTAAAACAAAAAACCGAAACGCTTCAGTTCTCTTAACGATCTCTTATGATTTTTGTAAAAGTATGAAATAACCAGTGAGACCCGGACATTAATGATTCATTTATTTTTGATAGCAGCGTGGAACTCATAAAAGTGAGTTTCATAGCAAGACTTCGTTAACACTAATAAGCTAGGCTAAGCGTATTTTACTTACTGTGTCTAAATTACGTTTATGTAGCCACCAATTCTGCTATATACAGCGCTTAAAGCGCTCAGTGTGTATTGACAAAATGAATTTCTCTTATTTGATGTTTCCGATCACATAGTGAGACGTCATTAAAAACAGGCGTGGTTACAATTAAAGCAGGTACGGTGATGAGAAACTTGAATGAGAAAAAATATTTTGAATGTTTTTAATATTAATAAAAGAGAAGAGTTTTTATTTTATTTTTCTGCTTTTTCTCTAGAGTTTTATTAAATTATGTTACTATTTAATACTAAAATCAACCTTAAGAATGGTAGTGTACTCTTTAAATGATGTAACTAATATTTTATACCAATATGTGTAAATTCTTTATAGTAATGTTCTGTAATCTATATGGTGTAGATAATAAAGTGTATTATATTTTATTCCAATCTATGTTGTAGCCATATAATTTTGATTTAAAAGACCGCCTGTTGTGTTTCCTGCCTCTACTTCTCCATAAGCATCCACTACGCATTAGAATGGGTGTCTTACTGACCGACTCATTCCCATTTTAAAAGAGTCTGTAATTGTTTTTTTTAAATTAAGGCTTTTGGTTTGAGTTTAATATATAAAACAGCAGATCTATTATATTACCCTTCCACTCACATATACAGTTGGGTTTTTTGTGGGCCACTTGAAACACACTCTCGCTTTCATCCTCATATTAATGGAAATTCAAATTACCTCCGGTTTTCTTACTAAAAGAAGTAATTATACTATACTATGAAAAAGCGAAATTTTCTAAGACATAAATTGTTTCATATAATTTTGTATAGACATTTTTAAGCATCTATGTAACTAGATTTAAATGATTTTTATCATTGTCCCTCTCAACCAAAACATCTACTATTTAATCTCCTCGCCATCCTAGGTTGACTTACAAAGAGTGCCTAAGGATATGAGTCCGCCTTCGCACCTTTTTGCGTAGAAAGTTTAAATAAAGAAATTCCTTTTATTTGTAAGAAGAAGCTTAATATAAATAAACCTTTGAGTAAGTATTCGTATTTCCAACTTTATTGAGGTTGAGTCAAAGTTCTTAATACCAATGTGACAAATTAGTATCGAAGTAAGCTGTCATTTTTGTATAAAGAACTGCATTGCTATAATGGTTAGGTATATAATTAAATAACCATTTAGATAGTTTATACATTAAACAAGCCAGGGCGTAAGCCTACAGACATAACAGTGGGGACATTAAAGGTTGTTTATGCTTATTATTTAGAAATTCAGCAAATGACTTAAAATAAATAGTCCAATTAAAAATAGAATACTAAACCTACAAAGTCGTCTATCGTCTTATGTAGTTCAGAGGATCTCGATTGGAAAGTGCTTAAGGCCGCCGGGAAATTTATTTGGTCCCCACAAGCGGGGCGGCGAGCTAAGCCTTATCATCCACCTCCATCCAACGTCCATCCAAATAGGTTTCCACAAAGAAACCTTGGAGACAGGCACCAAAAATTTATTGTTCAGTTAGAAAATTCCTATTGCCTGCCTTATAATGTGTAATCAACGGACTAGACTGGGCAATTTCGATAGTTATATGTTATTAAAAGTGGAATGAATTTACGAGACGTTGTTTTTTTTAAGCTATTGCATAGCTTCTATCGCGGGCCTTGAGCGCGGGGACTGAATCCAGAAATTCCGTAACGAAAAAACCTCACGCTCCCCACTCCGACGGGCACGGAGGTGTGGCTTGAAGGCCGTACATCGTCTAACGTCGTTTCAGTTCGGCAATCTTCGGCACGGTATGTTTGTGTGCGTGCGACTACATCTTTTGAAAACAATTTATAGATTTTCAAAAAGAGCATGCATATTGCAGGGCGCGAACTCAGTTCTACACACTTGCCATGTTACTGATAGTCGCGATGTGCTAAACTTGCGATTAATTTTCTCTCTGAAATAGGTCTTCTATAGAGATATGTCATAGACGTCATCGACGTTGTCATGGCTACCTTAAAAACTTTTCATATAATTAATTATTAAGTACTTTTATTCAAATTAATTTAGTAGTGTTTTTATAAAATAGCTTTTTTTTTAACGGAAAAGCTAAGATGAATGTCACGCTAATTTTTCATTGGACTTTTAAATTATTTATAAAATAAAAGCGCGTGATTTTATAGAGTAAAAAGTGCTCACGGCCGTTTTTTCAACTGTGATTGGCGATATCCGCCATTATTGTGAAATATTTTTTTAAAGAATTTCTATAATTTGTTACACGTGTTATTGGCAAAATTATTTTAAATACCAATACAAATGAATTTTGAAATAATCTTTTTTTCCCGCGAATTAATTCCAACTTTAAAATAAATTTAAATGCGGTCCAATCATGCTCGTTCTGATTGTCTTGTAAATTGGTGTCGATCTTACTGGTGGCAATTGCCGTAAATCTAATAATTATAATAGTAATTATGATTGCATAAATTGATACAAAATGCTATGCAATAGCTTTACCGCGGCAGTCCCCGAGTGTCACACGTCTTTTTTTTTTTATATATTTAGTACCTCAGTCTTCCGAGCACCTTTGTACAATATTTGGTCTATGGAAACTTCTTACGTAAGATTGGATTTGGATCACGAAAATTATTGTTTTGGCAACTATCAGGGTAAATTGCGTAACAAACTATTTTGGGTTTTGACAATTCAACAGCATTCATTGAATTATTTACATTGTTAAGCAGATACTATTGTTAAACATACATACACACATACATATTGTATGGTTTTAAAATTATTCAAATTCATAGTTGTAGTGTCCTACGCAATTGGGGTGCAGGTTAATCAATAGGGAAACCTTAATAGTAATAAAAATGTAAAGGATGTTTTTTTGCTACAATTTCACGCTGTAACAGCTGAACGAATTTGCATAAAATATAATTATAATTATAATATAATTTGCATATAATAATCTAGATAGAGCCATAGTTTTATTTTTATAATGCACCGCAGACAAACACACGAGTAAAAGCTAGTAGTAATATAATATTTATTCAAAATTCACCAAATAACAAATTAATACATCATCATCACCATCATCTCAGCGTTAATCATAGTCACACCCGTAGCTTCTTCAGCTTTGCGAGTCTGGGGTTCGCTTTACCAGCCTAGCTGCTGATTTTGGGTAAACTTCGATATTTTCCGTAAAGCGACTGCCGTCTGACCTCCACAATCAGAAGGCGACACGGAAGCATTGCAGTTACACCTATTGTTGGACTTTTGAGGGCTCCATCAACCCGTAACGACTGCCACTAGATGTTCATATGGCAACCGGGACCAACGACTTAACGTGCTTTCCGAGGCACAACCAGACCAGTGCATATTATAATATTCATATTCATGCATACAAATATTTGCACTGCCCGGGGATCGAACCCCCGCCTCCGCCGCGTTCGCTACCGCTACGCCACCGAGGCTGCCTGAAATAAATAACAAATTAATACAGTTAGCCTTAAATGTAATTCATAAATCTAAGTCTTTCGTGCCTGAACTAGGAAATCCTGTGTTTTAAGCAATAAGAACTGTAATATCAATCTAAAGTAATTAATAAGTAAACAATATTAACAACCAAATTGTAATAGGTATTAAATACAGTCACTTAAGCACAATTAGTAAATTCTCGGTATCTTCGTAGGACATTTTCTGAGAGTATCGCTCAGATTTTTAAGCTATTGCATAGCTTCTATCGCGGGCCTTGAGCGCGGGGACCGAATCCAGAAATTCCGTAACGAAAAAACCTCACGCTCCCCATCGTCTAACGTCGTTTCAGTTCGGCAGTCTTCGGCACGGTATGTTTGTGTGCGTGCGACTACATCTTTTGAAAACAATTATAGATTTTCAAAAAGAGCATGCATATTGCAGGGCGCAAACTCAACTGAGTTGACTATCAGTAACATGGCAAGTGTGTAGAACTCTACACACTTGCCATGTTACTGATAGTCGCGATGTGCTAAACTTGCGATTAATTTTCTCTCTGAAATAGGTCTTCTATAGAGATATGTCATAGACGTCATCGACGTTGTCATGGCTACCTTAAAAACTTTTCATATAATTAAGTACTTTTATTCAAATTAATTTAGTAGTGTTTTTATAAAATAGCTTTTTTTTTAACGGAAAAGCTAAGATGAATGTCACGCTAATTTTTCATTGGACTTTTAAATTATTTATAGTGTTGTTTACTAAATAAAAGCGCGTGATTTTATAGAGTAAAAAGTGCTCACGCGGCCGTTTTTTCAATTGTTGCAAGAATTCAAAAGACTGTCTTTAAATAGTGTTCAGACGATTGCTCAAAGTGTATTAGATTTCATTAGTAATAGAAATGGCATTTCAATAATGACTTTCAACTGCCAAAGTCTAAATAGTCATAAATACGATTTACAAGATTCAGTTACGAGACAAACAAATGTGTTACTTCTTACCGAAACTTGCATGACGCATGATAATCCAATTGAAATACCTAATTTTAATTGTATTGTTCAGTTCAAACGAGATACTGTTTCAAAAGGTGGGGTAGCTATTTACCAAAATAAAAATGATATTACTAATATTATGACTCCGAATATTGAAATAAATATTGCACACGTTAGCGATGTTAATGTTAGGCGCTCAGTTGTTGGAGATATTTGTGCGAGCTTATGCAAACTTAGAAATAGCCTACAAATAGTTATGGTAGCAATTTACATTTCTCCGAATCCAAAATTGGACGAAGTAGAGCATTTTATTCATCGCACTTTACTGGAGTACACTGAAGAAGGCTCGAAAATACTTGGTACAAATGGTAATAAATTTCCACTTATCTTGGCTGGCGATTTCAACATTAACTTCGCTGATAAAAAATCAGAGCGGTTGACAACTTTTCTATCAAAAACATTGAATTTGAAAATGAATAATGATCCACAAGAGTCCACAACAAAATATGGGACCACCATTGACGCGGTATTTTCTAGGTATTTAGAGGATATTAAGTCGCAAACTTATGTTTCTTATTTCAGTTATCATAAACCTATCAGTAGTTTCAATGATAAATATTCCTGAATAACCAACAGCTACTGTAAGGTAATAAAACCCACATGTATTGTAAAATAATAAAAATATTTTAAATAATATTAACTTTTTATTTATTTAATAAAAGAAAAATTTGTTTTCTTATCGGTCACCACGCTCAAAAAGTGTAACTTGAATTAATATCAAAGAAAAAGAAATACTGCATAAATAAAATAAATAAATAATTATAATTGCATAAATTGATACAAAATGCTATGCAATAGCTTTACCGCGGCAGTCCCCGAGTGCCACACGTCTTTTTTTTTTTTTACAGTATGTGTAATTTAATGAGTAAAAGTTTGCTTTCGCTTATCTAGTATAGATGAGATGACCGAGGAATAGGTAACATTTTGACACAAAAGCATGATTTGTTTGCTTTTGAGGACGGGCTTGATCTTTACGTAGTAATAAATATAAGCTTAAATTGGAAAATAATATCAAAGCGTTTAAGATAAAATTAAACCTAAAATTCCGTGGTTCAATGACGAAAAATGTCACATCCAAAAGATCCCTAAAATCCAAGCAGCAGCGTCAAATAATATGATACCATCTTTAGCTGAAATATCCGCTCGTTGGCTATCTTTTATCTGTTTGTTTAAGTATGAATAAGACAAGGTGTAACGCCGTGTTCTTAAATTTTAAGGAAATGAAATTTGGTGAATTACAGAATGATATTACAGCTAGATATATTTATATATGTCTGTAACTGAAGGTTCTATTTTCTGTTTCTATTTTTATTTATGGCAAGTGGTGCCGATGTCGACTATTCTGCCAATATCAAAAGTAGATTAGAGAAGCAAGAGTATAAATAAACAATAATAATAATAAAAACAAAAACTTACGATGTTACATTGGACCTTTTTATATCTTGTGAGATAACCTCACTGGAGGAATGAAACAAACACAAAGATAAAAATACATGTCATATTATAATTAATAGAACAGCAAATACACATACATATACTATATCCTAACGGAAAATATTAGGAAAAAAAAATCAATTTTATATTATTGTGGCGGATAAATATCGTCAGTGCCACAAATAATTCTGGGGTATGTTAGAAGCGATGGGAAGTGTAACTGAAGGTTAAAATACCGTTAAAACGAGCTGTCAACAGTATCAATAGATGGCTTCAAGTGAAATGGCAGCTCAGTTCACCTAAGTTATATTCCTTTCAAGCTACTGACGACCTGTAAGAACTGTCAAAGACTCAAGAATCCCATTCGGCACCAAAGTACGGCGTACTTTTCGATACAAGTGTCTTGGTATGTAATATTGGTTACCGATCCAAGGAGCTAGCCGTAGCAAGCATGGCTTAGCCTAATTGATCGACCTGTACAGATGCTGTTACTTATCTACCAGCCTCTCCAAATTAGTTGGCAGCAATCGTATAAATTTTGTTTAATGTTTAATGTACAGTAAGATTAAAAAGTGCATCACCACTTTTGAACTTTATTGCAAAGTCAGCCTATAATGTTCCCACTACTGGGGGCACAAGTCACCTCCCGATGAGAGGGAGTGGGCCGTAAACTAACCTAACTAACTACTAACTAACTAACTAACTAACGTTGGTAGATGTCACACATCTTCGAAGTTTTTGCCTCTAGGACATGCCGTTTCCTCACAATGTTTTCCTTCGCCGTTTTGAGAGCAGTGGTAAAGAAATAATTTACACATGGTAAAAGGCCTGACGGGTTAGAACCTACGTCCTTCAACTTATAAGTTGCGGCCGATACCTCTGGGCCACCGCTGCTCCTGTTTTTGGACAATTTGACAGAACATCTAAACCTCGTCTTATTCATACTTTTGAGATTTGTCTCGTTATGTTGTGCACGTACTACGATCCAACTTCCATCTCCCATGAAAAGGGGTAAAGATTTATAACCTTTTGTAACTGACCCATATCTCTATAATATATTCTATAATATCGGACGACACCTGCTAATATATGTTAACTTGGGTGACGTTTTTGTCTTTCGCATGCTGATAAGTATATTTATGCGATATGGGATTAGGTTCAATAATTTGCGCAAATGTAAATTTTGTATTGTTTGACTTGTTTTGATAAATGTTTGTTATTTGTTTATTTTGGCTGTTTGTTCTAGGCTTTGTTGTTCAAATGAATAACATAAGATATTAGCTAACAGTCTTTATACATATCTGCTAGTAAATATAAGTGTGAATTCTAATACCTATAATTTAAAAAATCTTGCCACCAAGCGATTTGTCGTGTTCCGGCAATTATTGTCTGGTGAATCCGTGCGGTGGACGGGTTTGAGCAGTTGTGTTGCGATATGTACGATGCGCCAAATATTGTTGTGTCGAGAATTGGGTCATGGAGTCTCTCCAGATCAATCTCCCTCTGGCGCAGCATCGTTGGGTTTAACTTTGGATCACCCCGTTCAACTGCCGTCTTCCTTCGTATTCACTCAGTTTTTTTGAGTGAGTAGGCTCTTAATATACAAGCGCCCATTATCTTCAACAATTACCTCACTGCTAACCGCCACCTAATAATTAATAAATTATAAAAAAAAAAACTATCTACCACCAAAAAAGCATCTCCCTGCAAGGTGTCCTTCAACTTCCGTGGTCCACCTGGAAGTCCCCGTCTCTAGGTAATTGAGAAGGTGAAATCTAGTCCAACATGGTGAAATGGGGCTATGTTAACAGAACGGCATTAAGGTAGGGGGAGTGATAAAGTTTAGAGCCAACATAATATAAATAATGCAGTTGTACCAGCACAAGAAGGGATACTATTCAGTATACAAGTAAGAATAATACACAAGTAGCAATAAATAAAAAATTCCATTAAAAAACCTAAATATTAAATTCCATTCAAAATACGCATACATTACGCTTTTCTATAATTATATGATAGTGCTTGACCGCAATCCCCCCTGGTGGTAAAAATCAAAATCAAAAGTCATTTATTCAAAATAGGGTGAGAATCAGCACTTTTTGAAAGTCAATATTACATAAGACAGTCCCAAAAAATGCCCACCCATCGACACTTTCTAGTGCTTTCGCTGGGAAGAAGAAGTGGCGGAAGAAACTCCCCAGCAGCACAGCTAGCTGTTCATTTAAAAAAACACATGACTTTATACAATATATATAAATATAAATATTTAAATGAAAATGAAAATGTAAATAACTAAAAACTTATTTCTTCAATAAAAGCTCCAGGCATACAGGGACAGCTTACATATTCATGTATTGAAAAAGTAGTGAATTATATGAACTCGTATAACGTGTCAGTAAGCTAATTCCTGAGAAAGAACACAAATATTGTCCTGAGTTAATCAGAGCGACCAGCTATTCTTATCATTTAAATAATCACTTACGGAATAATGTGCCTTTGAACAAAGCTTGGATTTAATTTGTGCTTTAAATGGATTGTAGAGCAAGTCTAGCAAAGCAGAGGGTATCTTGTTATAAAAAGTTATACCAAGCCCAACAAAAGAGTTATGAACCTTTTGAAGTCGGTGAAAAGGGGCTCGCAGTGATACAATCGTTGATGGTAAATCGCGCTACACACAGCGCTTACAAGACAAAATAATATTGACAAAACAATCCATAGGGCAATTGTGTAACACACTATCAGGGCAATGGGCTTCAATTTGACAGATCAACAACATTCATTATGGAATTTAAGTTGCTTATCAGACACATTATTCGAACATGTGAAGCAATGGATTTGCAATATGCTTCAAAATTATTCCAATTGATTGTAAATAGGCTATAGCTAATAGGCAGGCAGGCTTTGACGCTTTAAAAGAACATCAATAAATATGAATATATTTTAATTTATGAGACGATTCGCTTATCTTCCCAAATCATTTATAGGGTTCCGTAGAACAGAATAGAATACTCTTTATTACGTACAGCATATAGATTACAGAGCATAAATATAATGAATTTACAAAAGGTGACACAATGGGCGGTATTATCCCTAAGAGCGCTTTTTTACAGACAACCTTTGTGTGAAATACCAAAGGGAAGGAGAGGTAAATAATTTCGATATATAGACTATAGTGTACTATTTACATAGATTATACAAAAAATATGTACATAAAGTGTATCATACTAGTTTAAATAAATATATACATCTAATTAATAAAGGTCATATGTACAAGAGCAAAAAAAATATAAGGATTTATGTATAACGAGAGAGGAAGTGCTTTATTATAATAGTTTTAAAAGTGGACAGAGTTCCGTGTGAAAGGGTAAAAAAATGACCTTATTAACAACCCTGGTCGGAAGACAACATCGAACTTCCCGGCCACCGTAGGCGCGGGCTTGTCGTGGCGAGCTGCCCACTGTCAGGGTTGACGGCGCGTTGTGTTGCGATGTCAGCACTTCGTGACCGGGTCCACGAAGACCAATGCCGCCTGGGTCAGGGATGCGGGTTGGTTAAAAAAGAAACCGTGGCCCTGATGCACAGGCAAGTGAAGGAATACGTGTGGGTTTTATTCAGTAAAAGTCTGACATACTTTTCTGCTCCACCCAGAGCAGGAGAGGTCATTAGATTTCCCATTACAAACAAAAAAAAACTTCTTTCGCTCCATCTGTATGTATATATACATATATATGTGTGTACAATATATAGATGTATACACATATACATATATTAATTTTCTATAAATATTTAAATTTATTTCATTGGTAAATGAATATTTTTGCATAGATCTTCTATTTTTATTGAAAAAAAAAAAAACTCGTTGTAGACCTTGTAGTACCAAGCTCGCGCCACGGGCGCCTCTGTGCTTATATCCCCACTTAACTTCCGTTCGCCTTGCCCGATCACTTTTCGTAACGCTTACGTCACGCGTTCGCCAGCTTACTCACCAAGTCAAGCGTGCGTAAAGAAATTTCACTTCAAAAACCTTATAAATAAAAAACAGGACCTTACCTACATAAGGTAAAGACTCCGCTGTCTGTTAGTTTATCACCAGGCTGTAGTACGTGATAGCTACACAATAGAATAAATAAATATTGAAGGCTGGCCCCAAACAACAAACGTGATTTTAGCTTAATGTTAAAGGCAACAGGTAGACGCTTGAAATTCGCAGATGACGCATTTCTATTGCCACTGTAACAACAAAATACTAAAACTAGAATTAAATAAACATTTTAAATGGCTCCCACACAATAGTCGTGATATTTATACAAAATGGTACAGAGCCTAGAAAAAGTACCCTATCTATGTACTATATAATAAATTATGTATATATATTCTGATTTCAGTTTATTACAAGATGCACGTTTATTAGGATTTACTCAATTCTCACTTCAAATCACCCTTCAATCAAGAGCTTTTATCACCGCTGCAGTAATTACGGGGAAGTCAGGTTACAGCGATGTACAGCGGTGCAGCGGTGGTTAGCAACCGCAGCGCTTTGTGCGATCAACACCGGTATTAGTTAGTGACTGATACGGTTTTGTTGTAATTACATTGATTCGTTTCAGTAGTTAGCGCTAGATTTCGGTTTTAGGGTTCCATACGTTGGAATGAAAGGGGATTCCCTCCAAAGGTGGTCTGTAAAATATCGCTCTTATGGTAAAATCGCCCTTTGTGTCACTCTTTGTAAAATCTCCATATTTTTGTGCTGTAATTTATATGATGTACATAATAAAGAGTACTGTATTCTATTCTAATGATACAATGAAATTCTTATTGGATCACTCGTGAGTTTGTATGTCTGTCTATGAGAGCTTCGAATTGAATTGACAAATACCGTGTGATATATCAAATCGAAGGGCTTACCATGAGGGTCTGAAATAATGTTTTTAATCATTATGTAGGTGTTGTGGGTAAGTTGTGGTGGCCTAGTAGTTAAACACTGGTGTTTAATACCTGCCTCTCAAGTATGAGTGTACGGATTCGATTCCAGGTCAGGTAAGTACCTACGAATGTAACATGTCTAAGTTATATGTACTTTCTAAGTATCTTGGACACCAATGACTGATTAAAAGGTGAAGGAAAACTTTAAGACTGAAATCGCCAACCCGCATTGAACAAGCGGGGTGATTACGCTCAATCTTTCTATAATAAAATTTTTTCTTCTTAGCGTATTGATGGCTGAATTTATAAAGATCTTTGACCCAATGTTTAGCTGCGTAAACTCTGCTTAGTGCAGTCGTAAGATCATGAATAATGTAAAATAAATAAAAAAAAATAAGTTCACAGGCATGCAGTGTAGTATGGAAGGTAGGAACTAGAGCCGTCCGTGAACCCTCATCTGTGGTGATTGCCTGCGCTCTGGAAGATTTGGGTTCAAAGTCTTTTTTGAGATTTCCAAGTCTGCCACAGTAATGGATAGAAGACTATCTGATTGATCAATAAAATTATAAAACAAATAAATTATATTTAATCTACGAAGAGATACAAATGACTTAAAACAGTAGTTATCTGTTAACGTTTCCCTAACTATGTTAGGGTCCGCTTCCAGTCCAAACGGATTTAGCTGGATACCAGTATTTTACATAGAGCAACTGCCTATCTAACCTCCCCAATCCAGTTACTGGGAGTAAGATACTCGTTGATAAAACTGGCTGTCAGTCTTTCCGGCTTCTTACGGTCCGCAACATCCGTCAAAGATCTTCCGACGACCAACGGCCAATAGTTTAACGTGTTTTCTGAGACACAGAGGGTTTCAGTGTGTAAAGATGGTCATGCATTCATAGACCAACCACAGCAAGTATAGCTTAACCTGATCAATCGACCTATGCGGCTGCTATTAGGTATTTAACCACAAGCCTCTCTTATATAATAATAATTTATTGACATAACGACACATACATTACATACAAAAATTATCTAAATGCTATTAAATGGTACAGAAACCTGTATACAGATATTGTGAGCCCTGCCAATTAAACTAGGAAAACCTTTATCTTAAGAAACAGTGTTCAGTAGTAAGGTTACTTACAATTTTGATTTACAATTTTGACCCACTCCTCCTTCTTATCTTGTGACTCACTTCCAATATTTATGTTCCTCTCACATTAAGAATCTGCGTTCTTCTAACAATCTCCTCTTACTCTGTCCTTCGCATACGTCTGACTTTGTTCATTCTTCATTTCATATTCAATCCATTCTTCTGTGGAATGCGCTTCCTCTCGATATCAGGATGGCCGCCCACCACTAATTGAACTACAGCCATAGGCTCAACAGTTCAGTTTGACGTCATAACTGTACTAATGAGACATTTTTGGTAACAGTAGTTCGGGGCTGGACAAAACAACCGTACTACTGAGACTAGAGGAATTGCACCACTTATTGTTCGTGTTAACATTCAGATTTAAGTTTACAAATAAATAGCATAGAAAACTAGGGTCAAAGAAACGGTCGAAACGGTCTCCAAAGCCTGAAGCAGAGGCGTAGAGTAGCCAGCCTTTCGATCTTCTAGAGGATGCATTCTGGTGAGTGTGCATGGGAATTGCATGATTTAATACCCCCATCTCCGTTCCATCATCGGACGACCCGTTGTACGGCGAGACCACTGCGATCCGGACGAAGCGTTTTGCTTTTTATACCGCGTACATCGAGGGACTGGAACAATTTGCCAGCGACGGTGTTTCCGTCACACTACAATTTGAGTGTCTTCAAGGCTAGAGGGAATAGGCTCTTAATAAACTAGCGCGCTTTACCATCAACGATCGCGTCACTGCTTACCATCAGGCGGGATTGCGGTCAAGCGCTAGTTTAAAATTTATAAAATTAAAAAAAAGAAAGTTAGAAGTTAATTTTTAATGTATAAAACAGTAGTACCATAATGAAAAGTACACCTACACAAAATACCTTATACACAATGTACCTTAGCTAACGAGGTGCTAAACCCGTTCTCGACACGCAACAATAACTCGCTGAAAACAATTTGTGCAAACAAATTCATTTTGCACAATCGAATATTCGAATGACTAACAGCCAAAAAAAATGGACAGACAATAAAAAACTTCGATATCATCTAAATTGTTAAATTAGAGCAAACAATAACGATTCCAGTTGATTGGGACGGGAATTGATTAAATGTTATAATTATGATGAGCAAGCGAAGTAAATTAATTGGTAGCTCAGAAAGCATCCCAATTGCTTAACACACTATTACTTTGAATTTTAATCATTTTGAAGTATATTGCTCGATATGTTCTAAAAATTTCTCTGCTCAACTACATCAACTTTGGAGGCATGAGGAAACAGGGAGTAAAAAGTTCATTCATCCTCCTTAGAGAAGGGAGGATCCTCCGACCAGACGAGTGTTATGTCGACCAGGAGAGTAGGCTCTTCTTGTTGACCGGCCGAAAGTGCAGTGTGCTGTGCCGAGTTTTCTGACGAGACTGAGGGTTATGACCAGGTATGCGCGGTCGCTGCATGCTTGTGGTCAAGATACCAGTTGAAGCCGTGGATGCTGGCTGGCTGTGTGATTCACCGCTAAAGCTTGCGGGAATGATGATGACAATGATGATGATGCCACGCTAGCATTCTTGCACATAGGCTGCATACATGGCTGCAGGCATAAGGAACAGGGATATCCTCCACAGAAAGGGGAGGATCCTTCGATCAGACGAGTATTATGTCTGTCAGTCACTTAACCAACGGTTGATGTAGAAAACTCTGCTTGCGAGATGTAGAATCCGTGTGACGTCACTGGCGTATTGTTTGTATGTGGCGTTTGAAGATCATCGCTACATAAACAACGCAATGAATTGTATTGAACTATCAAAATGAAATCCTATGCTACTGCTAGTCATCATCATCATCGCAGCGTTTATCCAGGTTGCATCCGCGGTTTTCGCATTGGATCCCGGGTTCACGACTAAACTTCCGACAAAACAGCATTTGGCGCATCATACTCAACACACATCGCGAAATAACTGCTCAGAGCTGTCCTCCGTATGGCTTCACCAGACATCGTGCCGGAATACGAAGAATCGCTTGGCGGTAAGACTTTGTCTGGTGGGTGGTAACTTCTGCCGGTAGCCGATGTTATGGCCTACCACCGAGTATGTTCTGTATTGCTTTTCATTAACCCGCCATTGGTGACGTATATGTTTGAGAGACCGGGTGACTCGAAAAATTCGAATAACTTTTTCGCCCGCCGTCTATTCGGGTTGCGATTTCGAATAGCTGCCTCATTTTAAGTCCTAAACAGTCAGTGCCGCTCGTGGCTTAGCGGCGAACGCACGTTCCGGAGTTTTATTGCCAACCCGGTCCGTGAGACCGGCGTCAACAAACAAGTAAGTAAAATATTTACATGGAATTTAGCACGAAATTTAAAAAATCTTAGAATAACATCAAAACTTAGTACTACTGTTACTGTTTTCTTAATTATTTTATTGAATGGTATTTGATTAATGTGATTTTCGTATAATTTTATGGATAGTATTTTTTTAAACATAATAAATATACAGATTCCTTTATCTAGTATGAAAAATTCGTTTCAGAATGTCGCACGAAAGAGAACAGCGTCGTCTTGAGGCTCTTTTACAACAAGTTTTATCTGTCGAGGAAAGCCCACAGCAATCATCGGATAGCGAAACGGAGAGCGATGTAGAAGCATAAAATCTTGCATCAGATCGAAATACGGATAACGAAGAGGATTTGAGTGATCGAGAATCATCAGGTAACACCTCTTCATTTTACCTAGGAAAGGACAAACATACAAAATGGAGCAAGGAACCCCATCGTCAATCGTCAATCAATCCGTACCCAAAGGCACAATATTTTACGTACAGCTAACAATCAAAACTCAAAACTACAACGCCGTTACTTTATTGAGAATTTAGCCATGAAACTTATTGAACCTCATCTGAGAGAAAGGATTTCAGAGATTTTGAAGATTGATGAAGAACGCGGTTCTGTTGATCCTTTACGTAAAGGTCGTTGCCATGAATGTGAGTGGCAAAAAAACAGAACAACTAAATACTTTTGCCAAAAATGCGAGAAATACCTGTGCCTTGAGCATGTAGTACCTTATTGCAGAAGCTGTTTGATCTCCCAAGAAGAGTGATTTTTGAGGATGCTTTTCTTATTTTTTTTTGTTAATAGGATATATTTTTTTGTTTAATTTCTAAGAGTATGCAATGTCATTAGACTGACAAAGGCTGATTTAAGTACAAAAAGTTAAATAATGTTACTAATTTCGAAATTTTTGAAATATATGCGTAAAACCATAGTGTTTTTAGTGTTTTAAGTACAATTGTTTAATTCGTAATAAACAAGCTGTGATTTAATTATTTTTTGTGTTTTCTTGCCAAACATATGTTTATAATTAATTAATTAATTAAATTTAAACTAACTAAAAGTAGGATAACTAGTTAATGGTTGGCCAAATCATGGGTCTGTGAGACCGGTGTCACCAATGTTGTAAGTGAAACTGACGTCACCAATGGCGGGTTAATGATCACAACATGATAATTTAAGTGTACTGAACTTAAAGTGAGTTGGCAACAGTGTCTGGCATAATATGCCATACCATAATATGCTAAACAATTTAATTTAACGGCGTGTGTTTTATTGTCTTGGTTATTTTACATGCATAGTAGTACATTTATAGAATTTGTTCCGCCATTTCTTCTTATCACTGAAAGTACTAGGCAGTAGCAAAGGCCCTACGGTTTGGGGAATAAAACTGTTTTCTACACTATCTACACTAATATTATAAAGCGGAAAGATTTGTATTTTTGTATGTATAACAAATAAACTCAAACAGTGCTGGACCGGTTTCAATAATTCATTTTTCATTAAAAAGCTACATTAT
The DNA here is from genome assembly GCA_037179545.1 of Sesamia inferens. Lineage (NCBI taxonomy): Eukaryota > Metazoa > Arthropoda > Insecta > Lepidoptera > Noctuidae > Sesamia > Sesamia inferens. The sequence goes on along the minus strand of CM073929.1, from coordinate 5,267,350 downwards.
CACTGAGTAATATAGGCTATATTTAGTACTATATTACTATAGAAATCTTTAGAAATTCTTATTAAAATCAACCGAAGGTCTAAAAAATTAGTCATAGCACAGATAGGACAAAAAATGTTTGACAATATTATAGAATATATCAATATCTACAAAAAACTTCGCGAGACCATATGTCTAACTATTGTAGTTACGTCACTATAACTACTTTTTTACATTTAACAAATTGATAGAAATGCCGATCAAAATCAGACCGTGTTATCCATACCATTTATAATTATTTATCCAGATAAATAATTTAATATTCAATACTGTCTCAATAGCTGATGATTACTTTTGAATTATTAAAATCGGACATTTTATTCAAAAGATATCACGAAATAAAAATAAAAATAAGTTGACTAAACGGCTAATCACTACATATTATAAAACAAAGTCACTTTCTCTTTCCCTATGTCCCTCTGTATGATTAAATCTTTAAAACTCCGCAACGAATTTTGATGCGATTTTTTAATATATAGATAGAGTGATTAAAGAGGTTGGTTTATATGTATAAGAACATCCATTAAATTGTGGAGAAATACTATTATTTTTGAGGTTTCTAATGTGATGTCGTAAATAATTACATTTTTTCTGCGTTTGCAGTGAAACGCAGGCTGTATCCTACGAGATTTATCAAAATAGTGTACTAAATATTGTACACATTGAAAAGGTCTACAAAAAAGTCCGCGATTGTATATGTCTATCTCTTATGAATATCCCACAATATTTTTTTTTTCATTTACTTTTCACGACAAATACCGGATAATTTTCGAAGCGATTTTAACCAATACAGCATTAATCCTTATCCAATTTAATATCTTAAATACATTATTGATATAATATAGACATTAAAAATTGCGGGGTGTTGCGTTTGCGGCGGTACACGGTGTGGCGTTCGCGGCGGTTTTTTATACAACGTTCACAGTGTTTCTGATGTGTATTTAGCATCAGCATTGCACCCGTGCGAAGCCGGGGCGGGTCGCTAGTATGTAATATGTTCAAAAAGTGCTCATTCTCAGCCTAATTAGATTAAATGATTTTTGACTTTTGATGATCTCTAATATCAAGAAGAATGATATCTCACACCAAGCTCACGTATCTTAAGTTTTCACACGAAGAGTTTTACAGAACAATACCGTCCGTAGGTAATGTATTTTTTCAGATGACAAAGATGTAGTATCTGGGTATAAAATATCATTAAAATCTAATAAAACACACTAACTTCAACGCTACAAAACAGTATTCTACTCCGCCGTACATTTAAACAAACATACCATTTCTATTGTCCTAATTTAGCGCGCGCTAAAATATTCCACTTCCTGCTAAGTCGAAAGCAAAAAGTTTTAGTTAGTTGGGAAATGAAAACAATTAGCGTTTGCAGCGGCTGCAGCGGAGTATAGCGATTTAAGCTGTGCGTACTAATTGAAGCTATGAGATGATTTAGGTAGTTACGAACTGTGCAAAAAATTTGAGACTGAGTTTTCTATTTTATTATCAATTGTGTAATGTTTCAATGTAATGTTATGGTAGGTCATCTATGGTGGTATCTATGAGATGGATATCGCAAACTATTATACAACAAAACAAAGTTTTTACGAAATCAAAACTCAAAGAAAAAAGAAAATGATAGAAAAATATATTTATATGAAATGAACGACGCATTAAGAGAAAAATATCGTACATAAAAAAGAAAATGATAGAAAAATATATTTATATGAAATGAACGACGCATTAAGAGAAAAATATCGTACATAAAAACTGAGTCAGAGAGTCAATACGCTCTTAATAAACTAGCGCGTTTTACCATCAACGATTGCATCACTGTAATTATTATCATCATCAGGCGGCATTATTGGATCTTTGACAGTCGTTACAAGTTATCAAAAGCCCGAAAGTCTGACAACCAGTCCATCCATGTAAAATATTGGTATTGAGATATATCCGGTCAGACTGGAGTCTGACCCAGTAGTAATATAGAGCAAGAGCCCAAGACGGCCAGACCTTCGTTATTTTATAAAAGTTGATAGTTTCTCTGTGTATGTCTCCAACACAGGTAAGAACTTCCCGCGATTATAGAGTTTCGATTGTGGTTACTTGGGCAGATAAAAGGTAGTAAAGGTGTATACAATAGTAGGTACCCTAAATTCCTCAAAGTATAAAGTTCAATTTTTTGTATTTTCTTCAAGATATCTTTAGAAATCACGTTATCCATTGCCAGACATTTTTGATAGTTGCTACCCTATTGCCAGACACCCCTAAACTGTACTAAATTAAAATTATATTTTCGTTATAGTATAAAAGCTGAATTTTATATATGTTACTTGGAGACCTATAAAAAATGTTACCTTAATAGCCGGAGAGAAATAATAGACAATTGTCCCGTAGTGGGCTTTCAGGCTAATAGTGAAAAGCGAGAATTCCAAACTCAACCGAGCAACAGTATAAGTTATGAAAAATATTGCCACCGCCGATTTGCTGGTAGCAAAAATTCGTTGTTAGTTGAAAACAATTAAGCAGTCCAACTGGTACTAGATAGTTGGCTAGCCGGGAACTTTGTTGGAACTCATTGTAGTACACAAGCATTTTATAATGCAGATTTTGATTGGATGCGGTTTGAGTAAACATTTATATTTTGATCATGAATCAGTTGACTAAAGGCTCTTTGAAGATTTTCTTTTATTATAATAATTATAAACTATTGCTTAACCTCAATCCCACCTGTGCTAAAGCGCGCTAGCTTATTAAGAGCTTATTCACTAAGAAAAAAAACTGAGTGAGTAGAAAGGAAGACGGCAGTTGAGCGAGGTGATGCAATGTTAAACTCAACAACACGACCAACGATGCTACTGTAGACGGAGATTGATCTAGAGACCCTTCACAAACAGACTCTCGACACAACAACATTTGGCGCATCGTAACAGGCACACATCACAACACAACTGCACAGACCCGTCCTCCTTACGGCTTCACCAGACATCATACCGGTGACGACGCATCCCTTAGCGGCAAGGCTTTGTCTGGTGGGTGGTAACTTCTGCCGGCAGCCGATGTTATGGCCTACCACGGTGAAAAAGGTGTAAATACCCCGCTATTTACATTAGAGTAGATATTGGCGAATTCATGGTGGCCTAGTGGTTAAAACACCAGCCTCTCAAGTACGAGTGCGCAGATTCGATTCCAGGTCAGGCAAGTACCAATGTAACTTTTATAAAGTTATATGTACTTTCTAAGTATATCTTGGACACAATGACTGAAGGTGAAGGAAAACATCTTGAGGAAACCTAGACTTTAAGTCTGAAATTGCCAACCCGCATTGAGCAAGCCTGGTGATTACGCTCAATCCTTCTCTGTATGAGAGGAGACCTGTGCCCAGCAGTGGGACGATAAAAAGGTTGTTGATGATGATGATGAGATATTGGCTTTCATAGTGATTGTTCAACAATACATTGCGTTATTTACTTTGTCCAGCAGGCACGTTTGTTACGAAGCAATGGATTAGCAATGTTCATCTGCCTATGCTTTTTCGTTTTGAGGTAGATTTTGTATTAGGTTGAGATTGACTTTCAGTCTAACCGATTAGAGCAAAATATTCAATGAATATTGCTATATCCTCTAAAATGACTTAAATTGTGATTAAGAAATAGTCTGTAACGCAACTAGGTTGCAAGTTAAAGCATTTACTAGCTTTCCGCCCGCGGCTTCGCCTGCGTGGAATTCTGTTATATCGCGTTTCCAAGAGAACTCTTCAAAAGTCCGGAATCAAAACTATTCTATGTTATTTCTCAAGGTCAACTCTATCTTTGTACCAAATTTCAATAAAATCAGTTCAGTGGTTTAGACGTAAAAGCGTAACAGACAGACAGACAGACAGAGTTATTTTCGCATTTATAATATTAGTAGGCATTATAACCACAGACAATGTTAGGAAATGCTGAATTTCAAATCGGAACCAGATGTATGTCATTTTTGAGGATGATATTCTCGTAGTTTTTATATATCCCGTATTTTATTTTTTATATTTCTGTTTGTGTTTGTTTAAACTGTACTCTCACCATTTACAATTGGATTTGCTTTTTATATCTTTTTATTATTACGTTTTTTATTTTTACTGTATTACCGGCTTGGTGCTGCTTTTTAATTGTTTGTTGCATCGGGTGACGTCTTTACGTCGACGCTGGCTATCGCTGAAAACCAGCGCTGGGCTCTGTTTTTGCATAGAGTCGCAGCATAATGCTGAGCGACAGCCGTTTTGCGTGGATGTGACGCATATTTCCCTCAACTATTTCTTATTTTTTATGTTTTTGTAAACTCTTGCGTCATGTTTATTGCAAATAAACGTTTTTCTTTCTTTCTTATTTCTTTATACAACAACACTACAATACATTTAACACTACAAAATACACAATAGGAGGGCTTATCTCTAATGGAATCACTTTCAGGCAACCTTTTCTTCAGCTTGTCGTTACGACATGATAGTAGATGCAATGGTTGAAAACCTTGGAGTAAGCGAAAAGCAGAAAAACATCCTAATTATAAGAGTAACTGATTTCATCAACAATTATCTGCGATTATAAAACTGTTAATGTCTGCCAGCTACTTTCTTTGCGTGAAATTTTTAAAAAGAAAACAGATAAAAAAATATTAGTGTAGTTAGATACTACTAGCTAAAGTTAACTGCGCACCTCGCTGGTATGCGACCCCTCTCCAGTTTCCCCGCGCGGCGCCCCGCATTCGCCGTAAGCGCGGAGTTAGCATTTTGTTACAATTGTCTAAATATAGTTTAAATCCCCTGTTATTATTACAGTTTCTATGGAGTTTTTGCGTTTTTTTTTATTAAGTTTGTTTTAGTTACATTTTCGACGCGTTAGTGAAGCCTGTTGGTTGCACCAACATTATATTTCAGTCCATATGTACCAATTTAATTGCAAAACGTCATGAGAAAAATGATCTAGTATTATGAAGCTTTATCATCAAAACAACCTTCTATTAACGTAAAAAAAACATAATTGTCATTTTTTGCAAACGGTACCGTCCGAATGACGTCACAGAGCGAGGTACACAGATAACTCGCACGAGTTATAAATACAAATAGTTCGAACAAATTAGGTAATACGGAAATCAATACTCTACCATCCAATACCTCCGACTGTAACACTAATATGTACACAAAATTTAAGGCAAATAAAAACATATCTTAAATGTGTAGCAATAACACACATAACACAAGCATTATTATATTCTTCAGAATATTTTAGTACCGTATCCAAATTCATTCAGATCGTTGTTCAGAAACCACCGGAGTGCAGACTCGCGGTACAGTGAAGAGCAATTTATTACTTTTAAGTTGCCCCTGCACTACGGGATTAGATGGAATGCTCGTTCCTACAAATATGTACGATAATAACAACGGTTCAGTTATTATTTGTTGCAACATGTGTGGTTATTTTGTTGGAACAACTTCCATGTCGATGTTTAAGTTTACCGTCAAAGCGCGTCAGACTTTTACTGACTAAAACCCGCCCGTGTTCCTACACTTGTCTGTGCGCCCCTGAGTTATGGATAACTGTTTCAAGAACTCTGGGCGGAGCGGAAGGGTGTGTCAGACTTTTACTGACTAAAACCCACCCGTTTTTCTTCACTTGCTTGTACAACGGCCAGGGCCACGGTTTCATTTTTGAACCAATCTTGACCCAGGAGGCATCGGTGACATCTCTTTGAGGCGCGCGTGAAACACAACGTGCCGTCGACTCAGGCCTGGTCCTTACCGGGCGGCGAGCTGCTGCTACGGTGGCTGGGAGTTCGATATCGTCTCTAGACCAGGGCCTCTCCTGCGGCAGCTAGTGAAGTGAGGGCGCTGGGATTCCAACTGCCTCACGCGCTCCGCCTCCTCCTTTGCCAGCATCACTGCTTCGCAGAAGGAGGTGACGGCTTGCCATGCACTCTAACTCCGGACCATGGCCTGGACCAGGGTCATGGCGACGGAAGACCACGGCGGTTCTCTACCCATGCCGGGCAGACCTCTACCGTATGCTCCACCGTGTCTTCACGGCGATCCACACAATGATGATGTAATGGCGTTGCCTCCCGCCTTATACGGAATAGGGACTTCCCGAAACAACCGTGTCCGGTGAGGACCTGCGTCAGGCGGAAGGTGAGGGCGCCGTGGCGCCTCTCTAGCCACTCCTCAAAGAGGGGACTTACCGCCGCTATTATGGCGTGTCCAATGATTTCACATCCCTAAGTCTTATGTTATGTTATATCTCAATTATGATTATGATTATGATACTGTTAAAATCTAGAAACATAGGTAATGTGAAATTTCCGATGAAGTCTCTTAAATCTTATTTCTTTTAGCAGTTTTTAATCTTCAAAACGAATTTGTTGAACTGAAATTAATCTCAGTATAATCTTTAGAAATTGAGTCTTACCTTGCAATAGAAATCCTTTGCAGCGCTAGCTGAGTATTTAGTCATTTATCAATGTTGAAAGTTTTATTTCAATTATCTCTTATTTCGTCTATACAGGCTTCGTTTACTTTAATACTATTCAAAGTTTTTATTTCTTCAATAGATTTAATTTAGTTCGTCGTCTCGTCAGTATTTCTGATAGACTTGAAGTATTATGTTATTAATTATTCAACTTGTCAGATGTGTTGAACTCATCCTCCATAAAAAAGGAATGAACCTCCGACCAGACGGGTGTTATGTCTGGGGAGCACTTCACCATCGGTTAACGTTGGCAAGTTGTATGTATGCTAATTGCACGGTAAACTCTGCCTGCGAGATGTAGAATTTGTGTGACGTCAGTATGACGTGTTGTTCCATGAGCGTTTGTAGGAACCGTTACATTACTCCTCTCCGGAGACCGGAGGTCGATAGTAGGCTGAGGCTTGTATCTTGTGATGCTTGCCAGGCTAGCTCAGGTTCCAGTGAGTTGGGGTGCGTGGCAGAAAACCTCCCCGAGTGCTCAGTGCCTGCTGGTCCTCTGGTTTTGAGACCCGAGGACGAGCAGACGCTGGGTCGGTGCACCCTGGGCGTGGGCAGCAATCTCTTCGTGAGTACTGTGCAGGAGGAGATTATTGTCCACGGCGAATTTCTGCCGGAGCGGAGGAGGCGCTCCCGAGGGCTCCCTATCTGCGCTCTGCATCTCTGTAGCGGAGCGCACGAATAGGGAGTGAGGTGGTGTGGACCGCGGGCCGTCTTGACAGTCCACGGTCTAGGGGTCACGTCGCGTGACCGAGTTGGAGAAGACCGTGGGTTTCTCCTCAACCTGCGGTCTACGGGCATCAGTGGCCATTGGAGGTTTACGGCCACGGTGCCGGGTGGTGGGTAGGTTAGGTTAGGTTTAGGTTAGTTTTGCCCAGCGGGTAGCGCGGGCCTACCGCACGGTAGGTTTCGCTTCGGCATGCGCTCTGGCGAGCACCCCGCCTTGGGAGCTCGAGGCCTGGGTGCTCGCCAGAGTGTACGAGTGGACGGCGGGGCGCAGGGCGCTGGGCGAGCGTCCGGCCCCGGAGTTGAGGGAGGCCGTCCGCCGGGAGGCGAGGGACGCCATCGTCCAACATTGGACGCGCGACCTCGCCTCCGCGGTGTTCGGCCGTCGCACCCTCGACGCCATCGGGCCAGTCCTGAAGGACTGGCTCGACAGGCGTCACGGGTTCCTCTCCTTCCGTCTGGTGCAGGTACTCTCCGGTCACGGCTGCTTCGGCAGGTACCTGCACCGGATAGGACGAGAGGAAACGCCGTCGTGCCACGGTTGCGGCGCGGCGGAGGACACGGCGGACCACACCCTCGCGGTGTGCCCGTCGTGGGCCGTGCCGCGCCGCGATCTTGTCGCGGCGGTAGGAGGGGACCTCTCGCTGCCCGCCGTCGTCAGAGCGATGGTGGGGAGCGAGGGGGCCTGGGCGGCGATGGCCTCCTTCTGCGAGGTCGTGATGTCGCAGAAGGAGGCCGCGGAGCGCGAGCGGGAGGAGGATCCCCTCGCTCCGGCGCTCCGCAGGCGGCGTAGGGGCAGGAGAAGGCGGGATTTCGCCCGCTTTCTCCCGCCCTGAGGTGAACGGCGGGCGTGAGGCACGGGGGTGCCCGCGCCCGCCTTGCACCGCTCACCACGCGGGAGCCACGGCCCCTCCTTAAGAGGGGCAAATGAGGGCCCGCCTTAGTAGGCGGGTTTCGCCGGCGGGGGAGAGGTAGCGAGGCTATGCTAGTTTCCCACTCCCCCGCCACTATGGCGATGCCGGAGCGCCGCTGGGGTTTTTAGTGGGTATACCGGGAGGCTCTCTCCCGGGGAGTCCCACATACCCTGCCCGTCCCCCGACGGGTGGGGATGCGTAATTGTCATTTTCCCCAGCGACATCAAAAAAAAAAAAAAAAAAAAAAAAAAAAAAAAAAAAAAAAAAAAAAAAAAAAAAAAAAAAAGGTTTAGGTTAGTTTTAGGTTTAGAGTTAGGTTTAGGTTTACTTCTTTTATTTTATTAAAGGGGAAAAAAAAAAAAAAAAAAAAAAAAAAAAAAAAAAAAAAAAAAAAATAATTAGTTTTAGTTACTTAGGTTTAGATACCGAATAGCGGGCGGTATATCCTGCACCGGAGGCATCCGCGGGCCTCGGGAGGATTAATACCCTCCCAAAAAGAGCGGCCGCATCGCCTTGGGGAAGCGATGTGCGTATCACCCAATTCGTAAATGGAAATGTCGAATATGAATGTTGTTTTGTCTTGCGATCCGGCTGACGCCCGGCGTTCGCAGGTGTCCGGGCCTGCGAATGTTAAATTGGTTTCCGAAGAACGCGCAGGGGTAGGCGACCAGGCCCCTGCTGTCGTTAATATTACTGGCAGCGACGATGAGAGAAGAGATGTGGACGAACGGCCGCGTGGACCGGCTTCCGTAAGGAAGCGACCACGCGGCCATGCTCAGAAGGGAAGTGGGTCGGCGGAGCTGACCTCTGGGGAGGAGGGCCTGCCGGCCCCGAAGGTGCCGACCGCGAGGAGAGGTCGGCAAAACCCCAGGGGAGTTACTGCTTCGCGGCAGCGGAGGGACGCCAAGGGGAGGTTCATGCGTGCTCCGGCGGCCAGCGAAGCGGAAAGTGACATGGGGGTCACTACCGAGGACCCTGGCGACGCTGGTAGGCTAATGATGGCGCTTGATTCCGCCGGTGCCACCGGACGACTGTCGGTGGTAGCGGTGGAATCAAGCGAGGGGGCTCGCGACACGCACTCTGCCGAAGGTGGTTCCGTGAGGGGAAGTAGGAAGGCCTCACGGGAACACTGGACAGAGAGCGGGTCGGAAGGTGAGGAGGCTGGATCCGGAACCCCGGAGAGACCGGCCTCCAAGACCCTGAAGACGGGAGCTGGCAGGGGCGGGTCCCACCATTCGGTGGGGCTCTCCCAGGCCAGGAGGTTTTTGCGGGATGGTCCGTCGGACTCGGAGTCCACCTTGACAGACTCCGAGACGGTATCCCGCAAAAATAAAGGAAAGGGCAAAGGGACTGCCTCCTCGGTGGCTGCACCTCAAGACCTTCGGGCGAAGGCTGAGGAGGGGGCAGCGGCCATTGAGGGGGTTCTTAAAAAGTCCCGGAACCTGAAGGGGACCTGCATCCGGGAGATCAGGGAGGCATCGAGCAAAATGCTCGAAGCGGTCAACTCCCTGGCCTCCCGGAAGGAGGACGAGGTAGTAGCAAGGCTGCGGGCGGACAACAAACGCCTGCAAGGGCAGCTCGCAGCCTTGCAGAAAGAGGTGGCGGCGCTGCGCAGGGCTTTCTCCGAAGGGGGAAGCCCGCGCAGCAAAACGAAACGGCCCAAGGAGCCGGTCCCGGCGCCGGTCCCGCAGCCCCTCCCTGTAGGGGGCATAACGCGGGACGATTTTGCCCGGGGCATGGAGGTCCTCCAGCGCGAGCTGATGAACTACGCTGGTAGCGTCATCACAGCGCGGCTGGAGGGCCTCGATAAGGATGGTCGGCTCCTGCCGGCCAAGTCCCATCGCCCCGCGCTGGCGGCCGAGAGGCGAGCGAGCCAGCCCCAAGAGAGGGAGCGGCGGGAGACTGAGCCGGCGACTTTGATGCCGCCCGCCAACATGCCTAAAAAGGCTAGGCCGGCGGCAAAAAAGAAGCCGAAGGGTCCGAGCGGGCGCGGAGGGGCAGAAGCCCCTGCCCCTGAGCAGAAACGGGCCCAGGAGCAGATCGCCGGAGGCTCCGCTCAGGTGCAGCCTCTGGTGCTGGAGGGGCGGGAGACGTGGGCGACAGTGGTCCGTAAGAAGAAGAAGGCCACTACTGCCACGGCTCCCGCTCCGGCGCAGAAGCCTAAGGGGCCCAAATCGGCGGCCCCGAAAAAGGCAGCCAAGAGGGCACCTAGGGCGCCGAAGAGGCCCGCCGTACTGATGGCCCTCAAGCCCGCGGCCGTGAAGGAGGGCGCCACGTACGTGGACGTCCTCCGGAAGGCGCGGGCGGCCATCAGCCTCGCGGAGATCGGGGTTGGGCCGGGTAAGGCGAGGAGGTCCATGACGGGAGCTTGGCTTATCGAGCTCCCAAAAGAGACCTCCCCCTCCCAGGCCGACGCCTTGGCCAAGAAATTGGCTGAGGTGGTCGGGGAGGTGGCCGACATTACCCGGCCCACGAAAATTGCCGAGATCCGCGTGGCGGGCCTCGATGAGTCCCTCACTCAGGAGGAGGTGAGGGGGGCCCTGGCGGAGGCGGTCAAGTGCCCGCCCGACAAACTTCGGGTGGGCACCATAGCCCTGGGGGCGCGGGGCACGGGCTCGGTCCGGGTCTCGTGCCCCATAGAGGCCGCAAAGGGGCTGGCGGAGCGGGGCAAGGTGGTGGTGGGCTGGAGTGTGGCCACCATCCACCTTTTGGAGCAGCGCCCCATGCGCTGCCGCAGGTGCCTAGCGAGGGGGCACACTGCGGCGCTCTGCCCCCCCTCTGCCAAGGACCGGAGCCGGCTTTGCTTCCGGTGCGGCAAGGAGGGCCACATGGCTGCGGCCTGTAAGGCCCCTGTTAAATGCGCGCTATGCGCAGACAGGGGCCTGCCCAGCGGCCACAGAATGGCCGGCGCCGCATGCGGAGCCCCTCCGGTCCGAGGCCGCCCTGTAGTGGGACCGCCAGCGGGACCACCAGCGGCCGGCTCTGCGACCACCGCAACGGAAGGGACACCGATGGACACTGCTAATGCCCAGTAGGTCCAACGGTGCCATTCTACAGGTTAATGTCAACCACTCCGCCACGTCACAGGACCTCTTGTGTCAGGACATGGCGGAGTGGGGAGCAGACCTGGCGGTGGTGGCAGAGCCATACTTTGTTCCGAACTCGGTCAATTGGTTAGGGTCGTCGGACGGCCTGGCTGCGATCACGCGACCCGCCGCGAGCACCGGCCCCCCTCTCGTTCTTAGGGAGAGGGGTCCGGGGTTCGTCGCGGTTCAGTGGGGGGGAGTGGTGGTCATTTCGACCTACTTCTCCCCCAATCGCAGCCGGGCCGAATTCGAGCGCCTCCTGGCGGCCGTCGAGGGGACGGTCAGGAGGGCGGCTCCACGCCCCGTGTTGGTGGCGGGAGACTTCAACGCCAAGCATGGCGCGTGGGGGTCTCCCGTCACGAACGTCTTCGGTGAGGACCTGGTGGAGTGGGCCCACTGCTTGGGTCTCCAGGTCCTCAACCGGGGCAACACCCCGACATGTGTGAGGTGGCAGGGTGAATCAATAGTGGATGTCACCCTGGCCACCTCGACCCTAGCCGACCGAGTTCGGAACTGGCGGGTAGAGACGGCGGTGGAGATCTCGGACCATAGGTACGTCCGCTTCGAGATCTCCACTGCGGGGCCTGCGGCCCCGCTCCACCTGGGCCCAGCGGCAGGCGCCTCCTCGTTCCCGAGGTGGGCGCTTGCACATCTCCGGAGGGACGTTGCCGAGGAGGTGGCGACGTTCCGAGCGTGGGCCGAACCACCGGCCCACCTCATTGGAGACGCGGACGGCATGGCGGACCTACTCGCTGAGGACCTGGAAGTGGTCTGCAGCGCCGCCATGCCGAGGGCCCAGGGACCCCGCCGAAAAAAGCAGACATACTGGTGGACGCAGGAACTCGCTCACCTGCGTGCCGCCAGTATGGCTGCACGGCGCGCCTACCAGAGGTGCTGGAGGCGCGCCGTAAGGGCGCCCGGCGAAGAGGACGGTCTTCGCCGGGCATACAGGGAGGCTCATCGAGCCCTGCGTACCGCCATATGCAGGGCAAAGGTCGCTGCCGCTGAGGAGTTCCTCGCACTCCTCGACAGCGACCCCTGGGGAAGGCCCTACAGGGTGGTGAGGGGGAAGCTGCAGGGAGCGGCACCCCCCACATCCTGTATGGAGCCGGGCCTATTGAGAAGGGTCCTGGAAACTCTGTTTCCGAACCCGGGACCCTTCACGCCCCCCAGGATGCCCGCCTCCAGTTCATCCACTCTGGAGGTGTGGACCGATGGGCCTCCCGTATCCGACGGTGAGTTGGACTCCGTCAGGGAGAGGCTCCGAGCCAAAAACAAGGCTCCGGGCCCGGACGGCGTCCCTGCGAAGGTGATGGCAATTGCCATAGAGCCCCTGGGGGACCGGTTCCGCGCGGTTATGGACACATGCATCGCGACGGGCCGCTTCCCCAGGAGGTGGAGGGTGGGCAGGCTCTGCCTCCTTCGCAAGGACGGACGTCCTGCCGACTCACCGTCGGGTTATAGGCCGGTCGTGCTCCTGGATGAGAGCGGAAAATGCTTTGAGAGAATCATCGCCTCTCGCATCCAGGAGCACCTGGAAAGCCGTGGGCCGCAGTTGGCGGACTGCCAGTACGGCTTTCGGACCGGCCGGTCCACGATGGACGCGGTGGCTCGCCTCAAGAGGTGGACTGAGGCGGCCACAGCGAGGGGTGAGGGTGTAGTCGCGGTGTCGTTAGACATCGCGAACGCGTTCAACACCCTCCCCCACGAATGCATAGAGGCGGCACTGAAGTACCATGAAGTGCCCCTCTACCTCTGCGCCCTCGTGCGGGACTACCTCCGTGAGAGGAGGGTGCTGTACGAGGACGCAGAGGGTCGCGTCCAGTCGTGGGCCGTATCAGTAGGAGTACCCCAGGGATCGGTGCTTGGTCCCCTGTTCTGGAACCTGGGGTACAACTGGGTTCTGCGTGGCGCGCTCTTGCCGCGTATGGACGTCGTCTGCTTTGCGGACGACACCCTAGTCGCGGCCAGGGCGCGTGACTGGGAGGAGGCGGTTCACCTTGCGTCGGTCGGCACCTCATTGGTCGTCCGGCGCATCCGCCTCCTGGGGCTGGAAGTGGCTCTCGAGAAGACGAGGGCCATGACCTTCCACGCCCCACGACGCAGAACCCCACCGGGTCTCCGTATCCGAGTGGAGGGGGTCCGGGTTCCCGTCGAGGTGCATATAAAGTACCTCGGCCTGATCCTGGATCCCCGCTGGAGTTTCGAGGAGCACTTTAGGCTCCTCGCTCCGCGGCTGTGCTCATTCGCAGCCGCACTCGGACGGCTCCTCCCCAATCTTGGGGGGCCGAATTCGGCGTGCCGTCGGCTGTACCAGGGAGTGGTACGGTCGATGGCGCTCTACGGAGCCCCGGTGTGGGCGGAGCGCCTTTCCCGGGCAACAGTGGCCCTGCTGCGGAGGCCGCAGAGGGTCATCGCGACACGGACCGTGCGGGCATACCGCACGGTAAGTCATGGGGCGGCCTGCGTGCTCGCGGGCACGCCCCCGTGGGAGGTCGATGCCCTGGTTCTGTCCCAGGTGCATCGACACCGTGTCGCGGCCCGGGAACGGGGGGAACGACCCGCCTTCGAGGAAGTAAGGCGGGTCAGATTAGCGGCTCAGGGGGAGGCCCTGAGCCGGTGGAGGGAGGCGCTCCGCTCCCCAGCTGCCGGCCACCGGACGATTGGAGCGATTCGTCCGGTGTTGGAGGGATGGGTTGGGCGCCGGCATGGCAGCCTTACCTTCCGCCTAGTGCAGGTACTGACCGGACATGGGTGCTTCGGTCACTACCTGCACCGAGTCGCCCGTCGGGAGGAGTCACCGCGGTGTCATCACTGCGACTCCCCCGACGACACGGCCGAGCACACCCTAGTGGAGTGCCCGGCCTGGCGGAACGAGCGCCGCGATCTCGTTGCGGCGCTCGGAGGCGGACGCCTCTCACTGGCAACCATGGTACGAGCCATGGTTGAAAGTGAGACGGCATGGGAGGCTGCCGCCTCCTTCTGCGAGACCGTCCTCTTGCAGAAGGAGGCTGCGGAGAGGGAGCGGGAAGAGGACGTACTTGCCGCTCCCCTCCGGCGTAGACGGGTGGGGCGAAGAAGGCGGGGGACGAACCCCCGTCTCCTTTAGCCCCAGGGTGTGACCAGCGCGTGCGGGTAGCTCCCGCACGTGCATTGCACAACGGTCACCACGTCTGGGGATTATTCCGTTACCGGGTAATCCCCCTTTGGCGCGGAAACCGGCCCTACAGGGGAGGGCCGGCAAGCCCTGAGGGTGTCACGGAGTACTTGGCCTTCGGGTCGGCCCCGTGACACTCTCAACACAGGGCCCGACGGTAACCGGGTGGTTTTAGTGGGTATTCCCGGCTACGGCCGGGCGAGTCCCACACACGCTCGTCGCCTAGCTAGCGACGGGTATGGTGCGTAAAGGCATTTCCACTCGAGAAAAAAAAAAAAAAAAAAAAAAAAAAAAAAAAAAAAAAAGGTTCCAGTGAGTTGGAACTGGTTGCCAAGTAGTTCACGGTGAGTCAGAACTATCTTCGGAGATTCTCCAGTGAGTGGGGATGATGGCGTTGCGTCCAGTGCGTCGGATGTCGTACAGCGCCGGGTTGAGTTTAGCTGCTGCGTCGACCAGAAGAGAGAGCTCTGCTTGTTGACCCACCGAAAGTGCAGTGTGGTGTGCCGAGGTTGCTGATGAGGCTGAGGGTGATGACCAGGTATACGCGGTTGCTGCATACTTGTGCTCAGGATACCCGTTGAAGCCGTGGATGCTGGCTGGCTGGGTGACTCGCTGCTGAAGCTTGCGGGAGAGATAATGATGACGTGCGCTGACGTTCATGTTCGGGGTCACCAGTGTGTAGGTACGAGGAACAGAGAGCGAGGTTTACTTATCCTCCATAGAAGAGGGAGGATCCTCCGACCAGACGGGTGTTATGTCTAGCGGGCACTTGTCCAACGGATGAGGTTGGTAAGTTTCATGTATGCTAATTGCACGGTAAACTCTAACTTGCGAGATGAGAATTTGAGTGATTTCAGTTTGACGCGTTGTTCTATGTAGCGTTTATAGGTACGGCTACATCCTTGTAAAATATCTGTCGAAAAAACTTAGATACCTGATATACCTGAATGGAGGGAGCGACTTGCACAATCCAGGTGGGGCCTCGCCATAATAGTAGCATTAAGGCCCGTTATGGAGGAATGGCTGGAGAGGCTGCATGGTTCCCTCAGTTGCCGACTGACGCAAGTGCTCACTGGACACGGGTAAATACCTGCGTTGCATAGGTCGGTAGCGGACGCCCGTTTGTCATCACTGCACAAATTGCCACGAGGACACGTCACAACATGCTGTGGAGGAGTGCTCAGCTTGGGTCCAACAGCGCTGTGCCCTCGTCGCAACACTATGCGGGTGATTTCTCGCTTCCAGCCGTGGTACAGTTCATGGTCGGAAGCGAAGAAGCATGGGATGCTGTGGCGTCTTTTTGCGAGGAGGTGATGCATGCAAAGGAGGCAGTGGAGAGGGATTGAGAGCATGCTTCTCACTCCACTCGCACCAGAAGAGCAGCCAGGCGTCGAAGCGCGCTTAACGATCTCTGGCCACCATAAGAAAGACCATGCGGACGACGAAATTGGGGCCTTGTCGTCGCTCGAGCGCTAAACTTCAAGGAGGTTTAGTTGTGGGCTGTGAGGTCGTGGCATCCGGTGCACTCGGTGATGGCGTCCGCTAGGGATGCAGGGCTGATACCAGACGGGGGTTCGGAATGTAGTAGACCTTCCAGGCCCCCGACTATTTTACTACCGAAGGATTTTAGTCGATAGGAGTAAAAAAGTGAAAAAACGTTACCTTATATACCTGAGGTCCCTTATGTACTTTATAATTCCATTCATCTATTGCTTAATCCACCTTTCTTAAAAACCTTTACAAAAGCTGGAATAAAAATAAATAAATACCTTATCTGTAGAGGTTGTTTGTATGAACCCGCTAATCTTCTTTTTTTTCTATTTTGTGTTGGATAAACCGTTAATCCAGGAATGCTTATTGCTTAACCTTGACTTTGAGCTTTAACTTGACTTTGACTTCAGGTCATCCTTGACTATGACTTTGATCATTTGACCTTGACCTTGACTTTTATTTTGGCTTTAACTTTGTATCCAAGGTTAACATTCCCATTGAGTTAAATCACATGCGTACAACTTTATAATATATTTTCATCCATATGTATTTCAAGGTCTCTTGCTGCGGGTTGTTCGAAAGAGATACCGTGGCCCTGGTACTCAGGCAAGTATAGGAACACGGGTGGATTCAGTATAAGTCTGACACGCCCTTTCGCCAGAGAGGGGAAGATCAATTGATGATTTCGCATCCTCAATAAAAACAAAGAGATCTACCCAGTTTATTAGTGGATTTTCGTATAACTTCTGTGACATTTCACACACTTTCCAGCGATATTATCCGTCATTTGTCGTAGATTTATTATTAAATCTTAAACTAATGACGCAATTTATCATAATTAAAACACCATTGCGATTACTAAAATCGAATATTCATGGTATTAATATCTATATCTACTCACACATAATGATATTTTATGGAAATTCGGAACAAATATTTGCATTTCAAGAATACCAGTTCGTCGATTCTGTTAAAATCTCACTGTGTACAGTTAGTTTAACTGAGTTTACAGTGAGATGTCATTAGTATCATTTTCTAGCATTAGTTGGAATATATAATAGTATAATATAGATACGTAATGGTGCATGACTGGTTAATTTTGAATATTGTGATTCGTTTTGTATGAGTATCAATTATTCGTAAATTACTCTACTATTTTTTTGAGGTCGGTTAATCGATCGGCATTCGGATAAATTATGATTTTTATTAAGAGCGGGTAACACCGATTGGTGTTGCGTTTGCCATAGCGAGCGACCGTTAGAGAGGGCATTCTCTGCTGAAGCTTCGGTCGAGCGTGTTGGTCATTTTCAAACCCAGTGGCTCTTATCTGTTTTAATCTGAAATTATCATTGTTATCTCTTAATATTAAAATGATTTAAGTATCTGTACAATGAAAATAATAAGAATCGAACATCACACTATATGTTTGTAGTTATTTTTACCGAATTACCGCCCACGATGGATGCTCATGCGGATGAGAGCCTCCTGACGTCCCCATATAGATAATAATAGGTAACATTATAAAATGTAAGTGAAATCCCCTGCTTACAAATTAATGAAAAAGCTTTTACTCCAAACCATCCATCGCTGTTAATAAAACATCATGACACAAAACATTTGCTTCTGAACCATTAGAATCAACACGAACATTGTTTATCTGTCACATGAGACCGGATGCTATAGGCACATCTCTATGAGTTATCTATGAAAAGATAATTGAATTACTAATTTTATGTCCCTAATTCAACAAAATAAAGCCCTTATTCAAATATCAGAAATCTGTACCATCAATCTGCAACGTATACAATTTCAAAAGGTAGGTACGTCTTTGAATATCACAAACGAACGTCTCTTAACGTCTTTGTAGGTACATAGCTAACGTCTCCGAAGCATGGACTATCGGGAAAATATGTTGCACCTGAAACTATAGTGTCTTTTCTTTGAAACGGTCATGAATATTACGTCAAAGGTAGTTCTGAATACAACTGAAGGCTATTCTTTTAAGTTTAAAATAAAGGGTACATTATTGTGAGTCGGTCCTCCTAAAAATTTCAGAAATTCAGCCTATATAACCCTGTGCCGGGACACAGGCCTCTCACGATGTGTTGTGTCAAAGTCTGAAAGTCATTTAGATATATAAAATACTCAACAAAGAGATTATTATAATTTTTTATTTTATAAATTATAAACCAGCGCTTGATCGCAATCCCGCCTGATGGTAAACAGTGATGCGATCGTTGATGGTAAAGCGCGCTAGTTTATTAAGAGCCTATTCACTCTAGCCTTAAAGACACTCAAATTGTAGTGTGACGGAAACACCGTCGCTGGCAAATTGTTCCAGTCCCTCGATGTACGCGGTATAAAAGAGGAAGCAAAACGCTTCGTCCGGATCGCAGTGGTGTCAACAACGTAAGGGTGGAAACTCGCCGTACGACGGGTGGTCCGACGATGGAACGGAGATTGGGGAAGTAAATCATGCAATTCCTTCGCACCCTCACCAGATTAGCTATAAAAAAGAAATTTTCCTAGATCTTTTGTGAGTTAAACCAGTTAGTAGTGAAACGTGTTATTGTACAACACATCTTTTTCATAGTCCAAGTTTCCACATTCATATCATAATAATGACATCAAAAGTTCTAGTAACGTGTAGTTGACTTCACACTTAAAAGTTATCAAATGTCGTTTGTAGTATTACCATTTAATTTAACATATTGGTTTAATACAGTGTCGTTGTCCATGATACCACAGTGTGTTTGATCAGAGTATGTTGCCAGTGATGACTTGCGGAACTGAAACGTGGTCGCTCACAATGGGCCTCATACGAAAGCTCAGAAAGGGCGTTGTAAAGAGCTATGCTCAGAGTTTTTCTGCGTGATCGAATCTGAATTGAGGAAATCCGCAGATGAACCAAAGTCACCGGCATAGCTCGTCGAGTCGCTAAAATTAAGTGGCTGTGGGCGGGGCATATTGCTCGTAGAACCGAAGGCCGATGGGGCAGTAGGGTTCTGGAGCGGCTGCTACGTACCGGAAGCCGAAGCGTAGGGAAGCCCCCAACAAAGCGGATGATGATCTGGTGAAGGTCGCGGGAAGCCGATGAATGCGGGCAGCACAATACCAGTCATCGTAGAAAGCCTTGGGGGAGGCCTTTATCCAGCAGTTGATATCTATAGGCTGAAGAAGAAGAAGAAAATATATTGGTGAACCCAATATTGCAACTGCTCGGATATTAGTTTAGCTCCCATTAGAGATACAGAAACTCCTTCCTCTGACAGGTTATTTATTATAAGCCTATTAGCTGCGTGGAGAGAATAAACCAGTGAGGGAAATTAAATAAGACATGTTTTATATTATCCTGACAGTTGTACAGAATGTCTGTGGGGTGTAAGTGCTTGATCACGTAGACTCGCGGGCGCGGTGGCGGGCTCGGTCACGAAATATCAAACAAATGACGAAATATCAAAGTGTTCACGTATGAAACGCACGTGCGGTGTAAGTAGCGGGCTAGCAGGCGACCGGCGCGCGCGGCACGCTCGCTACAATTACAAACGCGAGAGATGTTTGTGCGTGTTCACGTTAAACTAGCGGCAGAGCGCGCGATTACCCCGCGACGTCAGGTAAGATCAATCAGTTTGAACTTATGAAATCGCGCAAACGCCTGGCGGCTAATGTGAACACGAACTCGCAACGTCTCCGCGCCCGAACCCGCGCCCGCGCCCGCGCGTTTCTACGTGAACAAGCACTAAGGCCCTGAAGCGGCGCGGCGTACCGAAAGCCATTGCGTTAGAAGGCCCAAAATGGACCAACAGCCTTGACCTGAGACTAGATATGCAGATGCATTCCTCTAGTTTCTGTGATAAATACTTCACTCTTCAAGCAGTATGGCTATGGGATGACTTGCCCGTGCCTGTAAAACGTGCTCTTACAACTATGATAAAGAAAACACTTCGTCTATTTTTAAACACTATCATTATATTTTATTTAGTCTTATTTGATATTTATTAATAAATGTATATATTATATTTTTATAGTTGTAATTACTATGATGCCAACTGACTAACGTTTTTTCATAACCTTGAAGTACTGGCGTCGACTCCTTTGCTCACAAACTAAACTAAATTTAACTTCATTGCATCTTTTTCTGTCTAATTCAAGAAAATAAATACAACTTTAGTCTTGTGACATTACGTTACTCCGTATAAATAATTATACAGACGGGATTAAAAACATGGCGGCTTCTCAATTTACGTAAGATGCGGACTAATCAGATAGGACTAAACTTATACGAAATAAAAGAAAACAATTTACTGAACTTAAATTTGGTTTGATTGAATGTGAACAATAGAATCAGCGCCTCTGTTTATATATTAGGTATACAAATAAGTTTCCGACGCTTAACAAAAGATGCCCTCACTAAGAGGTTACGTTGAAATTGTCAGATGTAAAATGTGATATCGTGAGTTCGGACATCTGGTAATAACATATACTTAGATTATTAGTGACTCTGTATCAGTATCACATAGGTATTTATTTTGGTGTAAAAATGACAAGTTTTATGTCGAATAAGCGCCATTTGAAGTAATCTGCAGCTGAGTTCCATCGATTGCTTGGCTTATGGTGAAACTGCTTTAATAAATAAACATATTTTAAAAAACTGAAAGAACATGTTTTTTTAGTTTTTTAAACTATATTTCTTTTCACTTTTTAGTTTGATATTTTTCTTTTAAAAATAATATACGGATAACACGAATGCTTAAGTGGTGCTCATTTGTTTTATCAAACTTTATCTCCAACAGACAGAATAGCAAGTGCTAAAGTTTGTAATGATGCGTTACCCAAGTAAATAAATCTAAATCTAAACTAAAAAATACTTTGCCTGCACAAATCAATCTAAAGTGAGGTTGAAAAAATTTTTGAGTTAGAGACGGACAAACAAACAAGCAAGCAAACATACAAGTGAAGCTAATAAAAAGCATGTAAAGATAATTTCAGATGTTGTCGTAAGTGGTTTCAAAAGTTTATAAACTGTGAAGACAAAGAACGCAGTGGAAGCCCGAAATCATACGAAGACACGGAATCAAAAGGATTATTGGAGGAAGATAAAAGGAAGAGAAAAAATGCGCCCATTACTACTCCAAATATGTCTAATTCCTTCTCTGTATGAGAGGAGACCTGTGCCCAGCAGTGCGATGATAAAAAGGTTGGTAATGATGATGATATGACTAAATTATTCTCCTACATGATATTGCCTGTCCGCATGGTTGAAAAACGGCGAAAATTTATTTGTTACTTTTACACAAAAAAAAAAAACAAAACCTCATTGGAACTCAATTTTTAAAAACTGCAACAATACTCGTAAAACCACGCTCGGTATATTTTGACGGCGACAGTTACACAATTAGTCGCAGTTGCAATAAACGACGGTGACCGGTATTTACCGCTGTACAATGTTGTACGTTCGATTAATAACTACGTATGCTGTTATAAGTGCGATCGCCCACGGGACGTTTGTCGCGATTCACAGAAATGACAACGACCATAAAACTAGGTCATATATTTTTTTATGACCTGACGAAGACAGACCCACGCAGGCAAACTTATATTTACACTTCACAATAACGTTATTTCAACATTAATAAATGTACACTTTTTTTTAATGGTTATTAAATTGATTTCCGAGTGACTAGTACTATTGAAAAAGTAATGAAAATGTTTAAAGTTAACTTACACCAAATTAAAGTTAATTGGTTCATAAACTAATTTTAATTGTATACATTCATCAATCAATTGTTCAGTTTCGGTTGCATCCGCGGCTCCCACGTTGGAGCCCGGGGTCCGCTTTTCTACTCAGTCTCCTCCATTTCGCGCAATCTTTAGCATCCTGTGGTAAGAGATTGTTGGCACGCATGTCATCTCTTACAACGCCACGCCAGTATTTCTTTGTTCTCCCTCGCTTGTTCCTTGTCTTGTCTTCCGCCGCGATTCGTCGTGTTCCCGCGTAGTAAACACGGCTTCAGAAGCCTTCAGCGGACGGCATAAAACAGCCAGGGTAATTATGTAACACACTAATAATTGCAATTTCACGGAGATAAGCCATAACATCGCCTGCTGGCAGAAGTTACCATCCACCAGACAAAGTCTTGCCGCCAAGCGATTCGTCGTGTTCAGGCATGATGCCTGGTGAAGCCGTACGGAGGACGGATCTGAGCAGTTGTGTTGCGATGTGTGATGGGTACCATACACCAAAAGTTGTTGTGTCGGGAGTTTGGTCGTAGAGGATCTTCAGATCAACCTCTGTCTGGCGCAGCATCGTTGGTCGTGTTGTTGGGATTAACAGTCCAAAAGTATTTTTGTGTGAATGTGCTCTTAATGTTTATGCAATGTTTTATTGTCTGTTAGTGCATTCAATTACATGTTTTTAAGCTGTAACATTTATGATGAATACTTTTTGACTCCTGTATAGTCTTCCTCAATCAGAACTGTCAAGTGTCAAAGTGATTATCTATGGTGATATAATTTCCGCTGGAGTTTTTGTCAGGAAAGCTAAGATGAGTGACACGCGCATTTTTCATTGGACTTTTAAAATTATTTATAGTGTCGTTTACTAAATAAAAGCGCGTGATTTATGTAGTAAAAAGTGCATTCAGTGAATAAAAGAACATTGAAATATCGTAGCACAGTGGCCACATCATGGCTTTGCATCAAATCTCCTAGTAGTCGGTAAACGCGGCCGTTTTTTCAACTGTCATTGGCGATATCCGCCATTATTGTGAAATAATTTTTTTAAAGAATTTCTATAATTTGTTACACGTGTTATTGGCAAAATTGTGGTGTTTAACCACAGAGGCCATTCAAGAGTTGAAGTACATAGTATTCACTCTTAAGAAAAGAAGAAGAAGATAATTTCCGCAAAAAAATGAAAATAGCACGCGTGTCTGCTTATCGCTAAAAACTTATAATTAACCCGCAAATACTAGCTGAACTCAAAAATACCAATAAATTTACGCGTTACGTTACGTTGTGAAGGTGATGTGAATGTTTTACAGTGAAACGTTTGCCGATTTTCAACCAAGTTACGAATGATGAATTGATATGAACATTCCGCAGTTAAGCTTCTTACAATCTCCAAATTACGGACTGACCCACAAACCAAGTGAGCAATCAACCTTTACGTTCATTTCTTTAATTTAAATGTGTTCATCATATCGATATAATTACCTACAATTAGAAAGTATTTTTTTTTTTTATAAATTATAAACTAGCGCTTGACCGCGATCCTGCACAAACTAGCGATTGATAACTGCAGGTACCCTGAGGCAAGTCATAACGCTGCTGAAATCAATTTAGTTTTTATCAATCTATCGAGCTAAACCTATTAGCTTTAATGGATTGACTAGTGAGATGGAAAATATTTATATAAACCTATGCATTTTAAATTAAATATTACGTTTACGTTCATTATATTTTCAATTGAATACATATTTACCCGACTGCCAGGAAGGGTTATGATTTTAGCGCTCATTTTGTATGTAATATTCTTTATTATCTTGTATCTCCAGAACCGCTAATCGGATTTTCACATTTGTAGTATCGTTAGATTTGTATGGTTAAGGAGGTGACGGCCTGCCACGCACTCTCGCTCCGGACCATGGCCTGGACCAGGGTCGGACGCGAGAGATCGCCGCCGATCACCGCCACGAGGATACGGCGGTGCTCTTCCCAAGCCAAGCAGATCTCCACCGTATGCTCCACCGTGCCCTTAGGGCGAATCATACAATGGTGACACCCTGGCGTTTCCACCCGCCTTATACGGAACAGGAACCTCCCGAAACAACCGTGTCCGGTGAAGACCTGCGTCAGGCGGAAGGTGAGGGCGCCGTGGCGCCTCTCTAACCACTCCTCAAAGACTCGACTTACCGCAGCTATTGTGGCGTGCCCAGCACTAGGTTGCGACAATCGCACTCTCAATGTCACCATGAGATCCCACCGGAGCTCTTTCCGCCGTACCGCGATTTCTTGCGGCAGCGGAGTTATGCCCCGTTTTGCCTCCTCTCGCCACTCCCACAATTGGGCGATGACTTTGAACTCCAGATCCCATGGCGGCAATCCAGCAAGGAGGCTCGTCGCCTCACCTCAGTACCCCTGTCTTCATGCTAAAATGATTACTGAATCGCATTGCAGGTGTATGCGCTGGTTCTCAACGGACAAGGAATTGAAGTTGAGAGTAACTAGGGAAGAACAAATAGAAAGAAAGAAATAAAGGAAGGAAGAAAAAAGAAAAAAAGAGAGAGAAAATACATTTAATCAGCACAGACTTAATCACACAATACATCTATACAAATAAATATCTAGCATAAACATAGATCAGGTAACAACAAGTAAAAATCAAATAGAAAGTAATAACCCCGATATAAAAAATAGATTGCTCACCTCCTTTATGTAGAACTGCGTCCGACCTGGACCACTTGACCACTTGTTGGTTGTTCTTGGTTATTTATACCAAATTGGTCAATTAATAGCTTACTATAGCACCGTTTTCACTTGCATCGTAATTTTCCCAAAAGGCAGTATTTTCGCGGATTTCAATTATTTTACGAGGTGCTTGCACTTTCCATAAGAAAAAAATATTTTTTTTTTACTAAACTCAAGTCCTTTGGCGCCGCGCACACGCAGATGAGCAAAAGGGACAAGGATATAAGTCAGGGTGCAGGATAATAAGGAAGGATGTTTGTGAACCTCCGCGTATATGAAAAAACTTATATGTATTTAATTAATTTAAATACGAACTTTTCTGTTAGGGTTACATGTCCTTAATAAAATTATGAATTTCGTCCAAATATGAATAGATAAATTTTTAGTTAGACCATACCTTCAGCAGGTATTAAAAATCTTGTATAATTTCAAACCACATGAAACTGTTCACATAAAGGAGAGTAATGGGACTCTCCCCTCTTATATAGGTCGATAAGAGTTCAGACGTACTTAAGTTAATACTAACTTAAGTGCGTCTAAGTTTATTTCAAAATTGTGACCTTATGTATAAACTTATGTATTATTATGATTTTTAATTGGAACTATTTGGCATTTCTTCGTTCGCATACTTTATAATTATACTAGCGACCCGCCCCGGCTTCGCACGTGAGCAATGCTGATATTAAAATATAAACAACAAAAAAACTGTGAACGTATAAAAAACATGGCGACCCGCCGCCGCTCCTGCCGCCCCAGCTGGCTGCTCCTGCCTACAATTTTTAATATTTTCGAAGAAAGAAAAAAGAAATCATGAGAAATCACAAAGTCATGAGTTTATTATCTAATCTGGTTGTATCAACAAAAATATGGTCAACGCACCGTTCGCCATACTGCAATAATTTCTAATGTATTTGGGAAAAAACATAACATAGTTTAAAAATGATTGGAATCAATTCTTCTTCTTCTTTCAGTGCCTCATCAATCCTGAAGGTTGGCCGTCAGGCTCTTGTATTCGGTCCTATCAACCGCGAGTCGGAATAGTTTTTCGACGGAAGTAATGATATAATATGATATATCCATACTAATATATAAAGCTGAAGTTTGTTTGTTTGTTTGAACGCGTTAATCTCAGGAACTACTGATCCGATTTGAAAAAATATTTTTCCATTGGATAGCCCATTAATCCAGAAAGGCTCTAGGCTATATAACATCACGCTGCGACTAATAGGAGCTGAGCAAAACCAACTTCACGCTAACGAAGTCGCTGGTGGCCGCTAGTATGATATACATATAACTAGTTAGTTAGTAGTTCCTGAGATTAGCGCGTTGAAACAAAAAAACAAACTCTTCAGATTTATATATTAGTATAGATTATGATATATTATAATAAAAAAAACTATATTCAAATTTCGGTTTAAGTAAAAAATACCAACGCGATAGAACAATCCCGTGTACCCAGCACTAACAAACGGTTTACAAGCAAAATTGGAAGTTATAGAACGGTCGTTCCTGCTACAGCTTAACAAGAATTAAACCATCGTATCTCAATAGTCGACTTTATAGTCGGTAATAATTTGATTACCGACCGTTCCGTGTTGTGTTTAAAGCTTGTATTGTAATCACAATGTTTGTACGTATGTTATATTGTATTTTAGAGTAATGTTCATAGTCTGAGAGTTACGTATTGTTTATACAATATGTAAAGGAAACCCTGTCCGACCCATAAGTATAATAAAGGTTAGGTAAACACATGACCAAATAAAATATTAAATTTTACGTAATCATCATAGTAACAATACTAATAAGTTTTGAATTAATATTTTTTTCCCATGAATTAAATCCAACTTCCCCGAAATTTGGTAATTTAAAAAAAAAGTGACAACACCATTTTGACGGTATTATCATAAGCGATGTGACCACGTGCCGCGTGCCCTGCCTCCCGTCACCCGTGGAAGGGTTGCCTACCGTACATGTTTTAAGTTACCTCTTTTTGCAAAATAATATTTATTTTTTTAGGGGGATTTTTTTTAACATTAGCCCGGCTTTGTATCCATTAGTAGAATCAGTTATCGATACCTAACAATACATTCACGGATCGGACAGGGTGTTCTTTACATATTGTATAACATCAGCCTATAATATTTCCACTCTTGGGACACTGGCCTTCTCTAGGTGAGAGGGAGTGGGCCGTAATCTACGACACGGGTCTAGTGCGGGATGGTAGATGTCACATGTCTTTGAAGTGTTTGCCTCTAGACGTCCGTCACATAACGGTTTCCTCACGATATTTTTCTTCGCCGGTTTGAGAGCAGTGGTGATGAAATAATTTACACAAAGTAAACGCGCCTGACGGGGTTTGAACCAACGATGGCGCAAATGACGCGAAAATAATTACGTTGACGATGACACCGGGTCATGATGACCCGTTTTATATAATATTTTTTTAATAGTTTTTTGTAGTTGCGTTTATTTTTATTATTTGATACGAAATGTTAAAAATGAACGCAACTACAAAAAGCTATTAAAATCTAAGCTATTGACATCGTAACGCAAACTTCGCGAGAAGGCTACACCGCATGCCACTAATAAAATTATGTTAGTCATTTATATAGTTAATGAGTGGTTACAGAAATAACAGTGTTTAAAAAAATGTGTCGGTTTGACCCTTGAACGTTGCAAGCATGCCGCCGCGCATGTTTGTGAGTATGACATTGACCCCAGATGTGAACTCGATTAAATCAGCTGATAGTAAAGTTTTTAGAGTTTTGTTCACATTGCACTTTTTTGTGTAATTAGTGAATTAATTATTTTTACTTAAAAATCATATTGGGTTATAAAAGTATAGCAATTATAAACGGTTTAAAGTGAAAAAAACTGCATATTATTTTTTTTTAAATCAGGAAAAAACCGACGTAAAATTCCACGTGTGGAGGATTCAGAATCATGTACTGGATCCATGGTACTTGTTTGTGCGTCGATGTCAGAGATACCCTTTATATATTTTAGTTAGTTACTGAAAGAAAAATAATAAATTATAATAATATTATTATAAATATAAATATTATTAATAATATATTATTAACATTCTCAGCAACACATGCAAAATCAACTATAAAAACATAACGTTAATGTTACTTAAGTTTTATTTATTATTTCGTTTATTTATTTTATATACATATAATTCATATTTTTAAATATTTCTACATAAAAAATATTTAAAAATTATTATTTATTTATTATTTAAAACTATTGAACCTCATAGTGTTATTGACTAAAAAAGACATCATAAAAGTTTATTATATAAAAGAATGTAGAGATCAGTCTTCTTCTTTCTCGGTCACAGCTATCAAACTGCTGCAATTATTGCAGTATGTTACGAAATGGTTTGGACTTACAAAGATGCGGCATGCCTGACAAGTCTGCGATATTTTCTTATTATATATTGATATAAATTTTTAATTGTCAGAATCCGAGTCTTCTAAAAATGCTATTATATTCTCCGGATCATTTATTACTGACATTTTTATAAAAACCCCAAATAATAACAATGAAAATAAACATTGAACACAAAAGTAATCAATAAAAGTATGTTGCAAAATCACGATGCCAGTAATGACGCTGGATCATTCATACCCGTTTCAACTTGACGCACGCATGTCACTCCATAAACGGCGTCACACTGATCATATCAACGAGGCGGTTCGAGGGGGCTGTATCACTAAATCATCATCATCAACCTTTTTATCGTCCCACTGCTGGGCACAGGTCTCCTCTCATACAGAGAAGGATTGAGCGTAATCACCACGCTTGCTCAATGCGGGTTGGTGATTTCAGACTTATAAAGTCCAGGTTTCGTCAAGATGTTTTCCTTCACCTTCAGTCAATGGTGTCCAAAATATACTTAGAGAGTACATATAACTTTAGAAAAGTTACATTGGTACTTGCCAGACCTGGAATCGAACCCGCGCACTCATACTTGAGAGGCTTGTGTTTTAACCACTAGGCCACCACGACTTGTATCTCTATATATTATATATTTTTTGAATGTACGTGTAGCTATGCGTACATTCAAAGTATGCAACCGAAGCACTAAAAAATATGTCTGTTTAAAATTGCCTCGGGTCAATATGACCCAGCGTCTTTAGCGCTGGGTTAAAGTCGATACCACAAGACCACCGCTCTCTGTATTGTTTATTAGAATATAATTAGCATATCAGCGTTATACCGACGTGTATTTCATGCTCATATTGTAAAAAATATTCGTATGCTGATAATAACCCTAGATTAATAAAGTTAGTAATCTAGGGTTAAAGGCGGGTGTATTCAACTTGTTTATATTATGTAATAACCATCTTTGCACCTTCTATATACGACAAATAAATGTCTTACTCACGAGTAGATTGATAGAGAATACAATAAATAAATAGATAAATATTTTTGGTTTATTTCAAGTACGAAGACTTATCGAAATCTCTGTTTGTGTTTGTTGAAACTGTACTCTCACCATTTACAATTGGATGTACTTTTTATGTCTTTTTATTATTACGTTTTTATTTTTACTGAATTACCGGTTCGGTGCTACTTTTAATTGTTTGCTGTCGCTGAAAACCAGCGCTGGGCTCTGTTTTTGCATAGAGTCGCAGCATAATGCTTAGCGGCAGCCATTTTGCGTGGATGTGACGCATGTTTCCCTCAACTATTTCTTATTTTTATATTTTTGTAATTTTTTGCGTCATGTTTACTGTAAATAACTTCTTTCTTTCTTTCTTTCATTTCAAATCACATACAAACAACAATTTCACAAGGCAGAAATATCTCTGCCGCAGAATTGCTGGATGTAAGGGCAATCCAGTCTATTGGAAATTAACGCGAGGACAGAGTTGGCTCTGCTCCGCACTCAGTGCACCAGAGTGCTTGCGCATTCTCGCATGAAAGTATGTCGGTACGCACCTCCGCGAACATACCGGTGCTCTGATGGGGCTGCCTCAGCACCGCCCAAAACGAGTTGTTCACCTGGATGCGGAGAGCGCTGTAGGCTGTACGAGTATAATTAACCTACAGGCTGCATGTGTATGCTCTAAAGAGCGTTATTTTTAACTTCCCTCGAATAACGCACAAAACTACGCGCAATCATATTACCCCTAACGGGCAACGTCCTTCGCTCCCGCTCAATATCCACATTGGCTTCAATGAGC
The DNA here is from genome assembly GCA_037179545.1 of Sesamia inferens. Classification (NCBI taxonomy): domain Eukaryota; kingdom Metazoa; phylum Arthropoda; class Insecta; order Lepidoptera; family Noctuidae; genus Sesamia; species Sesamia inferens. The sequence continues at coordinate 5,237,788 of CM073929.1, read as the reverse complement.
AATCTGGGAGAGGCTTATAACAAATATAAAATAATTTGTATTCAAGTGTAAGTAATAAATTAATTAATTTCCATCGAGGAAAATCAATCTAATTTTAATGTAGACCTGGGCTGATACTAAATATGTATTTAAAAAAAAAATGCAAATAGATTTGCAAATTCAACTGTATCGTAGGTGTATTTATAAACAACTTGTTGGTCATGCAAATGTTTGTTCAGTGCAGGAATAGAATCCGCGATACGCAGCCTATCAGTCAATCGCTTAATCACTTTATAATGATTTTTAGTTAATCACTTATTTCGAGCAATGAGACCTACAGTATTAGTAACAATGTACTTATAAATTACTTTAGTACTATACCTATAAATACTAAAAAAATATTATTAAATGTGATTAAAATTATTATCACAATAAATTAAAAATTAAAATCAGGTTTTGGATTTGATTTCGAATAAATTTCTCCGTTCCATCATCGGATGACCCATTGTACGGTGAGTTTCCACCCTTACGTTGTTGACACCACAACGATTCGAACGAAGCGTTTCGTCTCATCTTTTATACCGCGTACATCGAGGAACTGAAACAATTTGCAAGCGGCTGGGTTTCCATCGGGCTAAAATTTAAGTGTCTTCAAAGCTAGAGTAAATATGCTCTTAATAAACTAACGCGCTTTACCATCAACGATTTCGTCACTGCCTACCATCAGAAGGAATTGCGGTCAAGCACTATTTTATAATTTATTAAAAAATATGCGACATCATTGCATTAAGGTGATAAGATCCAGTCGAAACCTTGCAGCAGTGCTTTATAAAGTGACAGTCCAAGATGATGAGGAACTAAATTTGCATAAGCATTAGAGTATCATGTTTTTCTTACTGGGACATAAATTACACACAAAAGTTAAAAAAAAAGACATGATGCCTGCTTTGTGTAAGAGGGAGTGGGCCGTAATCCACCTCACCCCAAAATAAACCAGCGCCAGCAGTGAGCCAGCGCGGGTCGGTTATTACTCGGCGGTAGGTCATGATATCGGCTGCCGGAAGAAGTTACCACCCACCAGGCAAAGTCTTGCATGATATCTGGTGAAGACGTACGAAGGACGGGTCTAAGCAGTTGTGTTGCGATGTATGCCGGGTGCGTTGCGCCAAACGTTGTAGTGTCGGAAGTTTGGTCGTGGAGGGTCTCCATATCAATTTCCCTCTGGTGCAGCAACGTTGGTTTTTAGATAGCATGCAGCAATTAGTTAGCATGCTGTTGGCGTTGGGCTTAGTATGAGCTGTCAATGTCAAAATTTGAATCACAGTTCATATTGAAATATTTGATTTAGTAATGTGATAGAAACTACGCCTACTACTTAATCAGTCGCAATGCTGGCTAAATTCCTAATGAACTTTTCTCCTCGTTTAACTGCAGTTCATATATACCTTCAATAGTTCACTTCACTTGATTTGACGGGAAAGCTAAGATGAGTGTCATGCGCATTTTTCATTGGACTTTTAAAGTTACTTATAGTGTTGTTTACATACAGTTATCCCAACCCATACTCAAGTTCTAGGGCGGAGCCAACCTAATACGCAATAACCTGCGTTATGACACATCCATTCGCGCCAACAGAACGTCAAACACAAACAACGACCGTATATCATTGTATTCCCGTTTCTCTCTCGATTTGTATCCAAATTGTTGTATACAGTCTTTGTTCCCAAATGTTACCGAATATGTTAATACAAAGTACGCAACGGCTCCTATATATCACGCTAAACACGCATAGTCTTGAATAAAATATCAGTTACGTGCATCATTCGAGAATTGGCAGATGCGTACATTGGTTGAATATGTATGAAAGCTAGAAAATAATGATATTATATTGTTTAGTTATATGAATAAACACAATGATGAGGAACTAAATTTGCATAAGCATTAGAGTATCATGTTTTTCTTGCTGGGACATAAATTACACACAAAAGTTAAAAAAAGACATGATGCATGCTTTGCCCCAAAATAAACCACGTGAGCCAGCGCGGGTTGTTTGTTACTCGGCGGTAGGTCATAATATCGGCTGCCGGAAGAAGTTACCATCCACCAGGCAATGTCTTGCATGATATCTGGTGAAGACGTACGAAGGACGGGTCTGAGCAGTTGTGTTGCGATGTATGCCGGGTGCGTTGCGCCAAACGTTGTCGTGTCGGAAGTTTGGTCGTGGAGGGTCTCCATATCAGTTTCCCTCTGGCGCAGCATCGTTGGTCAAGTTGATGGATTTAGCATTGCATCACCTCGCTCAACTGCCGTCTTCCTTCCTATTCACTCAGTTTTTTGAGTGGATAAGCTTAATAAACTAGCGCGCTTTATCATCAACGATTCCATCACTGCTTACCATCAGGCAGGATTGCGGTAAAGGAATAGTTTTTACCTTAAAACAAAAAATTCAATGCCAAAATTATATTCATCAAAGAACATACACATCCTGCGATGGTTCATCTGGAGATTATTGAAAGGACGCGGGAAACGAAGCCAAACTCCCGTTGTGGAATCACCTTTTTACTTAAATGGTATGTAAAAGTCGTAGTGGGACGGGCACATTGCCTGTAGAACCGATGCCCGACGCACAGGAAACCGCAGCGTGGGTAGGCCCCCCCAAGATGGACCGACGACATGGTGAAGGTCGCGAAACCGCTGGATGTGGAAGGCACAGGACCGGTCATCGTGGAGATCTTTGAGGGACGCCTATGTCCAGCAGTGAACGTCTTTTGGCTGAAATGATGATGTAAAAAATCGCAACCTGTCTCGTGATGCGTTGTAGTATGTAATTCGCCTAAATATTAACTTTGCATTCATCTACTTTCAGAATCACATCTCACTGTTTTCAGTTTTGTATCTCAATTTCCTTTATTCTTCAAAAAGTTATCCCAGTTCATGAAAATCAACATCAAATGTTATTGTCAAACTGAGGATCCGAACTCATTCCGCATCAAAATAACATTTAGTCCCCTAAAACATCCACCTCTACTTCATATAGGAGGTGGTCCTCCTTGCACAGGGTCGCCCGTCGGGAGAAGTCGCCGCGGTGTCACCACTGCGACTCCCTCGACGACACGGCCGAGCACACCCTCGTGGAGTGCCCGACCTGGCGAAACGAGCGGCGCGACCTCGTTGCGGCGCTCGGAGGCGGACGCCTCTCCCTGGCAACCATGGTGCGAGCCATGGTTGAAAGCGAGAGTGCATGGGAGGCTGCCGCCTCCTTCTGCGAGACCGTCCTCTTACAGAAGGAGGTTGCGGAGAGGGAGCGGGAAGAGGATGCCGCTCCCCTCCGGCGTAGACGGGTGGGGCGAAGAAGGCGGGGGACGAACCCCTGTCTCCTTTAGCCCCAAAGTGTGACCAGCGCGTGTGGGTAGCCCCCGCACGCGCATTGCACTGGTCACCACGTATGGGGATTACTCCGGTACCCGGGTAATACCCTTTGGCGCGGAAACCGGTCTTACAAGTCCGGTAAGCCCTGAGAGTGGTACGGTGATTAGGCCTTCGGGCCAATCCCGTGACAATCTCAACGCAGGGCCCGAGGGTAACCGAGTGGTTTCAGTGGGTATTCCCGGCTTCGGCCGGGCGAGTCCCACATACGCTCGTCGCCTATCTAGCGGCGGGTATGGTGCATAAAGGCATTTCCACTCGTAAAAAAAAAGGAGGTGGTCCTCCTATTGGTTTAGTTAGGAAGAAGATATGGTACAAAAAACGCTTTCAAAATCCCCGATTATTTTGTCCATTTACTCAAAATTATCCTTTACTTTAAATGTCTTCGTTCCTTTTAACATCTTAAAATAGACGCAGCCTATCTATTAGTGCCTATCCACCGATCACAAAATAATTACTTCCACAGAAAAGAAGCATCCAAACTCTTCAATGAAATGAAAATTTGGAAACAAAAAGTGGAATTAGAAAGTTAAAGAAAATTAAGTCACTTTACAAAGTTGTCCCTTAAACCGACCTCTTCCTAATTATGTTTTATAGGTGGTGCGGCTCAAAGTTATTCCTACTTCTGCTTTGGCATAGGATGGGCTAGATAAAGGCGGAAAATTCTGGTTTATTCTCTGGAAAAAGCTACGTTTGAGTGATAAAAGTTTGAGATAAATTTGCTTAATTTTTGGTTTTCAAAGAACTCTGGTTGGTGAATTCATTCAAACTATAGCAGAATATGATTTATGAATACACGAAAGAAAATATTAAGGATTTTTTTTTCAATTTTGTTGAATAATAAACCCTAACTTTATATTCTCCTTATTACAAAACGAAATCTAATTTAGGTTCTTGCCCTTGCGTTGTATTTATATTATGAACTTTATTTAGATTAAAGTGAAGTTCTTAATATTAAAGTTCTTGTCGGTCAGTCGGTCTCCGTGGCGCAGCGGTCAACACGCCTGCCTGCGACGTGGAGGCCCCGGGTTCGATCCCCGGTCAGGTCATGATGGAAAACGATTTTTTCCTGATTGGCCTGGGTCTTGGATGTTTATCTATATATGTATCTATTATAAAATATAGTATCGTTGAGTTAGTATCCCATAACACAAGTCTCGAAATTACTTTGGGGCTAGCTCAATCTGTGTGATTTGTCCGTATTTATTTATTTATTAATACTAAAAGACGACACGATTGGTGCAGTGGCTGAGCGATCGACTACTGCACCGCATGTCACGCGATCGATTCCCGCACGGAACAAATATTTCGGGTCTGGCTGTTTGTGTATGTGAGTTTACATGTTTGTAAAGGCACCCATGATACAGGAGTATTCCTAGTGTGAAGCAATGTTTCTTATTTGTTTTAAAAATGCGCTTCATACTGACGTCACACGAATTCTAGATCTCGCAAGCAGAGTTTACAGTCCATTTATCATACATAAAACTTCCTAACTTCACCCGTCGGGCATTTGCCCACCAGACAAAACACCTGTCTGATCGGAGGATCCTCCCTTTTTTACGGAGGATGAGTGAACTTTACTCCCTGTGCCACATTCATACAGGTAGTTTAAACCAGATCTAAATATCTTTGTTTGTTACTAAGGGGTAATTATAGTTTTCCGTTAGTTACAAATTTCATTTTTCAAATAGTTGTTATGTATTTATACAATATTTACTCACCATAAATCTTTCCTTGAGATGGCCTCGTTTCTTTTTATACAGAAAAGCACAATACAATACTTTTAACTAACTAAATGCTAATTGTACTGTGACATGCTGAAGGAATTAAAATAAAGCCAAACAAATATTGTCACTGACACAACTCCCATTTGACAAAACTTGCTTCTAAACAACAAAACTCGAGCAGCTTTGCCTTCGGGTTGTGGAGGTCTGACGGCAGTCGCTTCACGGAAAGAAATTTAGCTAAAATCAGCAGTTAGACTGGTAAAACGCGGACCCTAGACTCCAAAATTGAAAAAGCTTCGGATACGACGCTAAGTTGATGATGATGAACAAGACCCGGGTAGCCTCACTGCTGATTTTACTAATCTACACTAATATTATAAAGAAGAAAACTTTGTTTGGTTGTAATGAATAGGCTCAAAAACTACTGAACCATTTTCAAAAATTCTTTCGCCATTCGAAAGCCACATTATCCACGAGTAACATCTTCTTCTTCTTCAGCCTATAGATGTCCACTGTTGGACAAAGGCCTCCTCCAAGGCTTTCCACGCTAACCGGACCTGTGCTGCCCGCATCCATCGGCTTCCCGCGACCTTCACAAGGTCATCGGTTCACCTTGTTGGGGGCCTCCCTACGCTGCGTCTTCCAGTACCTGGCTGCCACTCCAGAACCTTACTGCCCTATCGGCCATCGGTTCTACGAGCAATGTGCCCTGCCCACTGCGACTTAAGTTTAGCGACTCGCAGAGCTATGTCGATAACTTTGGTTCTTCTGCGGATCTCCTCATTTCTGATTCGATCACACAGAGAAACTCCGAGCATAGCTGTTTCCGTTGCCCTTTGTGTGACTCTGAGCCTTCGTTTAAGGCCCATTATTAGAGCGACCACGTCTCAGTTCCATAAGTCACCACTGGCAACACACACTGGTCAAAGACTTTAGTCTTGACAAACTCCCCAATGATGCACACGACACGAGTAACATAAGTAGGCTAAATTTTATTTTGAAAAAAAAAAAATAGAGTTCCGTAAGATATTTGGGTTTTTTGAGTACAAGGTGACAAAAATTAATCAGAAAAGTTACTTAGTTTGCGTATGCTGCTTAAACTATATAATATAGAACCATAAAATGTTCTAATTAATTTTAGATCTTATAAATATCTACAAAAAAATCCGCGACACACTATACCTATCTATGTCGAGTGAGGCACAACAACTATTTTTTTTATTTAACACTAGAAGGGCCGCGCTTCATACTATACCTTCAAAGACCGCAGTGGTCAATTTGACGGTATTAGAGATTCAGTCAGAATACTAATGAAATTATTGCGTATATTGCATTAAAATGAAATAAAAATAGAATCAATTTATTTTTTAATTAATAATAAATAATTTTAGGAATTAAACTGAGTAACATTAAATTTCGGGAGTTTATATCTAAGCCATCGTGCGTGAAGTCTAATATGTAATATTTGTTCGATTATTTTTTGATTTCGTTCTTAAAACTACACCTACGCAAAAGTTCATCTCAAAGCTAATCAAGTTGTTTTCAGGGCTAACCAACAGTTATTTTCAGGGCAAACCAACAGTTCTTTTCAGGGCTAAACAACAGTTCTTTTCAAGGCTGAACAACAGTTCATTTCAGGGCTAACCAACAGTTATTTTTATGGCTAAACAACATTTCTTTTCAGGACTAACCAACAGTTCTTTTTAGGGCTAAACAACATTTCTTTTCAGGGCTAAACAACATTTTTTTTCAGGGCTAAACAACAGTCCTTTTCAGAGCTAGAATAATACACGCTATTAGCATTTTCTTAAACATTTGAAAATGTCTAAGCCAGGTCTCAACTTTCTAAACATAGTTCTCAAAGAGGGCTCAAGAATACGTCGTATGGGAGAATCTTCACCTGAACGTTCACAACGCCTTGCTGAACAAAATCGCAGAAACTCTCAGGACACGAAAGTCGAATGCCGAACGTTCGCAACGGCTTGCACAACAAAATCTGAGAACTTCTGAGTTACGTGCACGAGAGTCGAGGCTGGAGAGTTTCCAACGTCTTCATGAATAAAATGTATGGACCTCTCAGTTGCCGAGCGTTTGCAGTGACTTAGAGCTCAGGCAGATAGACAGAGCAGTTGTCCACAAATAGAGTTTACAATCGAATTTTAGCAAACAGCAACAGACTGGCATTCAGATATGATCCGCAGATTGATTATGCACAACATGCGTCAGTCTAAATTGGAGTCATGAATAAAATCTGCTCTAATTTCTCTGCCAAGAAACGGGCGGACGAACCTTTTGGCATGTGCTGTGCTTCAGGTAAAGTTTGTCTTCCTAACCTTCAGGAGTCGCCACAACCAATAAAAAATCTTCTAACTAATAGCCATCCATTATCTGGTCTTTGTCATTTTTAACAAATGTACGTAAATACAACAATCTTTTCCAAATTACTTCTTTTGGCGCAAAAGAAATAAGGCTAGGTAATTTTATGCCCACTTTTAAAATTGAAGGACTACGTGTATCATCTCATTGGTAGCCTTTTACCACCATCAGGCCAAAAACCCACAATTCTTACAAATATATTTTATTCCGCGTTTTGCAGCATTAACCGACATCCACGCGGCCGGAGCTGCGGGCGGCCACTATGTAGTATAAAACACGCTACGCTTAAATCTTTAAAACTACGCAACCGATTTTAATGCGATTTTTTAAATAGATAGAGTGATTCAAGAGGAAGGTTTATGTGTATATACATGCACCCGTGCGAAGCCGGGTGAATCGCTAGTGAATAAATTAAAGGTGTGATAGAGGGATATTAAAGAAAGATAAAATTCTTACTTCGTATTTTAAATGCAAAAACATGTTAGTTAATTTGTTACGTTTTCATGTTAAAATGGTCGAATGGATTTAGATAAAATTTCGTACACAGAAAGACCATGAATTAAGAAAGATATACGGTACTTTTTGTCCTGGATTGTTGATGTAGTAGCAGGTAAAAGCTAGTGTTCAAATAGCAATAAAAAAATTAATGTGATGCTCATAAATTCAGCAATTAAAATGGATTATTTGAACTAACCTTTTACAGTTAAATTTTCAACTAATTTTTATTCTGCGATTCACCTTCAATCTCACCAAGAACCCGACAAAAATTCCACCCAAATCCAGTACTACATAACTTTCCCCCAACAATGCAAGTGTCATAACCCAAGACATCAATTTCCGATGCATTCAGCAAACTAAAATCGAAGGGAAAAAAAGCAGACGAACAAAGGTGGTGTGTGGCGCAGCATTATTCATACCAGAGCTCTAACAATGGACCGTTTTAATATACGGACTTACAGAACGCAGGCGATACCATTCATTGTTCTTCCTTTATTAATTAATTTACCGCAGGACTAATCCAGGGTTATTTTTCGTAGATATAACAATGGGCATCGGCTTTGCCAAAAAATTTGGACGGTTCGCCGTTAATAGCCTCCGGGAAAAGTGGGAAAAATTGGCATTGTTTTTTTTTGTGTTGGTTTGTGTAGGATATCGTTTGCTTTGGATCTATTTTTCAATTGGGCGAGCATATTTTGATCGTGAACAATCAATTTCTAGGAAATTGTTTTGTTCTTATTTCCTTGTGTAGAAGTTGCCCAGTGGTAAAGGCAGCAACTTAATAAATGCTTAATTTTGTTTTTTTTGGCCTGGTCAAGGGTTCGGACCCAGAGCGACGTTTTAATTTTGTGCTATTTCATCACCATTACACAGATTTATGAGTGATTTGAATAACCAATACCAACCTTTTTTGATACAAAAATGGATCTATATTAAAAGCATACAGGACTAGAAATTGGTACTATTAGTTAAGTAAACTCGTCCTGTCAGGGGAATTTACAATGTTAGAATGAAATTCTACATCGTGTACTCTGACTGAATAAAACAAAATTTAAACCTAGCATTGAACGCACACTATATCATGATTATCATCATCAACCTTTTTATCGTCCCACTGCTGGGTACAGGTCTCCTCTCATACAGAGAAGGATTGAGCGTAATCACCACGCTTGCTTAATGCGGGTTGGCGATTTCAATCTTTGAACTCCAGGTTTACTCAAGATGTTTTCCTTCACCTTTTGATCAGTCATTGGTGTCCACTTAGAAATTACATATAACTTAGAAAAGTTACATTGGTACTTGCCTGACCTGGCAACGAACCCGCAAATTTATACTTGAGAGGCTGATGTTTTAACCACTAGGCCATCACGACTGCCACCACGACTGCCACGACTGCGACGCGGGCACACTATATAGTCAAGCTTGTTAAATGTAAGTTAGGGGATTCTATTTCTGTTAAAATGCTTGGTTTCAATGCAGGTCCTGTTCCACAGGGGCGAATGAGCTGATTAGCATTCGGAAACATTATTGGAAATTCTAATTGGAAAAAAAAACAATATGTTATATAACTTCAATATCTAGTATTGTATAATGGCATTGCATAAGCGTTATGTTCTCACTATGTATAAAATTGCTATTTATTTGTTGTTTCGCTGGTGGTGGCGTGTGTGTTGGATCATGAAATTACCTTTAAAATGGTTGAAATAAATGGTGCTGATTAATGGTTCGACAACAGACGCGTCAGTAGGTGGTGATCTCTTAGCTCCCTTGCCTTTTTTTTTGTTCTGAATGGGAAGCATCAAATAACCTCTCCAGCTTTGGACGGTGCGGAAGGGCGCATCAGGCTTTTACTGACTAAAACCCACCCGTGTTTCTTCACTTGTCTGTGCGCCAGGGCCTCGGTTTCTTTTTTAACGTACCCGCAACTGTGACCCAGGAGGCATCGGTCTTCGTGGACCCCGTCACGATGTGCTGACATTTCTTTGAGGCGCGCGAGAAACACTACGCGCCGTCGACCTCGTGAACCCTTACCGAGCAGCAAGCAGTAGGCAGAAAGAACGCATTTAACGTGCACGTCTTTCTAGATCGTTCTCACATGGATTATTTCAACATGAATGATGTTATCAAAATATTGTAAAATTTTTATGATTAATAAGGATGTTCGTGGAGTTTCCTGCTCATTTTTTCTATAATCTTAGGAATGGGAAATTAGAGTGATTTTTCTGAGTGACCGGCACTTTGAAAATCAAAAGAGTCTGTAATTGGTTTATTTGAAATAAATGCTTTGAGTTTGAGTTTTGACTGTATGCATGTACTGTATCAAAGCCTGACAACCGTTCTCGCCATGAGGTATCGTATCTATAACCCAGTAAAAACATAAGATCCATACATATAGATACCTAGCCACATCGGATTAGACTGGAATCCACACTTACATACATAGATATAGAGGGTGAGAATTTATGTGAAACTAGCTTTCCGCCCGCGGCTTCGTCCGCGTGGAATTCGGTATTTTTGTTTTCCCTTGGGAATATCAAAATTTTCCGTGATAAAAAGTACCCTATTACTTAATCCGGACTTCTAACTTTACGTCTGCAAAATTTCAAAGCAATCGGTTCAGTAGTTACGGCGTGAAAGCGGAACAAACAAACAAACAAATTCACTTTCCGATTTATTATATTAGTAAGGATACGTGTAGGTAAAAAATTACCCACACCAACTTACGGCCGGTCATTATAAAAACAAAACTTCGCTTTTCCTAGTCAAAAACTAAGAGGTCATTGGTTATTCATGTAAATTAGAAAGTTCTTTAATCTCTCCCTGATTACTGTGGTCCCTTTAGCATTTTGATAACGAATATTAATTTCTAAAATAAATCACTAATGCTGAACTAAGAGTTCTAGAAAACCGCTACATTTAACGTTGCTGAATATGAAAATGTCCCTGATAAATTGGTCTCCAGATAGCTCCATTAACAAATTAATTATATGTAGGTTTAAACTTTGCTCTGGTTCGTTTTAGATAAGTGTAGGTAATGTACGTATATGGGCATTGCGCACTGGTTAAAATGGCAACAGTTTTATATTAAAGAATCAAAAAATGACGCTTTATGGGTGGTCTCTTTAGTGAAGCTAATGTAATAATCAGCCTATCATGTTCATAATGGGACACACTCCTCTTGAAAGCCAGAATCAACAGTGGAGACCGCCAGAAAAACGCCGAGCAATGAAGCTCGAAGACGAGTCCCGGAGAAACGATTCAATTGTCTTGGGTCCCGCAATGAAATTAATCAGAAAAGAATACCGGAGGAGTAAGAAAAAAAGAGATTTAGATTTGATTTGAGATTTAGTATGCCATAATCTATCATGTATTGATGAGACATTATTTCTTCGAATTTTTGGCTGTAAGAGATTTCTCCCATACAAGCTATATATTACGCTATGTGTTTATTCATTACATACAAAAATACAAATCTTTCCTCTTTATAATATTAGTGCAGATGTAGATTATTTCCTATTATGTGTATGTACACACAGTTATTTATTTTTTAACTCCCCGATACAAACACGCAGGTGTGTTTTAAGTTTAAAGTAAATTGTTGTGCTATGATATCGTTGCTCCCGAACGTATGAAAAAAAAAAATTTTTTTTCTTAATATATCGTATTTCCATCACCACTCACACTTTTGCGTCGTAGTGGCATACAAAAATAAGAAAATAGAACGGTTTAAAATGAGCTACTACTGACCTATAATACAATACCTATCTAAAAAAAACATATTATTTGTCGTGACAAGCGGATATACATACACCAGTTCTCGAAATTACAAGAACGTTTCCCGTCCGATCTCATCCTGAATCTCTAAAAATACCTGTAATTTCCCTACATTGACGTCGGTGAGATAAGATGCTACTAGATTTTGAACATTTTTAGCTACGTACTAGTTATTTTTTTTTTAATGATGCCACATTCATACTTGGAATTACTCCTGTATCGTGGGTGCGTTGACAAACATATAAACTCACATACACAAACATCCAGACCCGGAACAATTATTTGTAGGTCATACAAATATTTGTTCCTGGTGGGAATCGAACCCGCGATACGCAGCACAGCAGTCAATAGCTTGAGCATTGCTCTAACCATGCAATCTAATTGGCCTTCAGATATTCAGCTTACTCAGGAATGTTTTTCTAATACTACCCAAGGAACTCCCTAGGTCCACCCCTCACCCCACGAATGTACTTCACAGGTGTTGTGCAGGGGCGGTCCTGGAATTGGTATTTTATGTAGAACTGTTTAAGTTAGGTAAAAATCTTACACTCACCGACCTCGTTCCCCAGAGGTCGGTTGCCTTTTGAAGGTTTCCCCCCGAAACCAAAAAAAAGACATTCGTGGCACTGACCAAAGTGAAAACTGAAATCATTAAAGAATACAGAATATAAGAAAGTAAAAAACAAAAAATAATCACGGTGTCGGGTCGGCAACGCTCACGCGAATACAATGATTTTATCCTATTCAACAAAAATACTCAAAGTGTCGGTAAAAAAGTTCAGCAGTCGGTAAAGAAGCACACAAAAAATAAAACAGTTCCCTCACTCAATCAAAACTTTCCCTAACCCTGATTATAATAATCTCTTAAACTACTACGTTACATTTACCCAAACCTTGCTCTAGAGCAAAACTTTTTTCTTTATTTCCGCATCGGTAGTGACATTTTCCTAATGATCGGAAAATGTGGGGATCCTAACGAAAGCCCGTTCGTGTCACGTTCGCACTTAATAAGTGCCGGTTAGCTGCAATTGCATGACGTCATTAAAGATTTTTGGTATAAGGCGTGGATAGTTTGTTTTTGTGTTCAAACAGGGCAGTCTTTTGTTGCGATTAAATTATTTATTTAAACTTATCGCTCAAAAAGGTACTGAAGCGTACTCAAAGGCATAGGAATTCTATAAATATCTTTGTTTGGATTGTTCGGAAAGTCGTTGAGTTCCTGAAGTACTGAGTTGAACTGCACGATTTTTGACAATTGCGTCTCCAATCTCTCTGGTTCTTTTCTCAAAATATAATCTCAGACACCAATCTATAATGACGTGCTATCTGTTACATTTTTATTAGGGTTCCGTAGCCAAATGGAAAAAAAATGGAACCCTTATAGATTCGTCATGTCTGTCTGTCCGTCTGTCCGTCTGTACTTAGAACTGAAACTCAATTTTTTTTTTCACAAACACATACGTGTGGGGTATATATGGATAGGTCTTCAAAAATGATATTGGGGTTTCTAAAATATTTTTTTTCTAAACCGAATTGTTTGAGTGACAGACGCTTCCAAAGTGGCAAAAAATTGCCCCCCCCCCCCCCCCTCTAACTTCTAAAATAAGAAAATGAAAAATCTAAAAACACATATGATGTACATTACTATAAAAACTACCAACGAAAATTGTTTTGAACGAGATCTAGTACGTAGTTTTTTTTTTTAATACCTTGTAAATCGTAAACCGCTTATTACCGCGTAATCTTTCATATAAATAACTTAAATCCTTTAATTTCATAAATCAATGGTATGGAACCCTTTGTGCGTGAGTCCGACGCGCACTTGGCCGGTTTTAAATAATTAACAAGATAGTTTCTGAGCAGATGTAGTATAAATTCTTTTCATTATAAATTCATCTGGCAAATGGATACTTTTAGTACTATCATCATCGTCATCATCATCTCAGCCATATGAAATCCACTGCTAGGCATTAGCCTCTTCCAAGGATTTCATCCCTCCGATTTCGCTTCCCTGCGATTTTGGACAGGTCATCCGGCCACCTAGTCGGTGGGTGTCCGATGCTGCGCTTGCCTGCTTGCTTGGTACATGGTCGCCATTCAAAAGCCTTTCTGCCCGATTGGCCCTTGGCTCTACGTGCCTTGTGCTTTGCCTGCTGCCACTTCAAAGAGCTAATCCGCTTAATAATATGTAGAACCTTTACACAGGTATACATTAATTGGGGGTCGGGCAGTGAACTCTGTTTGCACGAAGTAGGATTTGAATTTCAGATTCCTACATCGAGCAAGCGGAGTTCGCCTCGCGAGTCTGTTTTAACTTACACCACTTTCTCGCTGGTAGGCCATAACATCGTCTACCGATAGAAATTACCAACCACCAGATAAGGGCTTACCGCCAAGTGATTCGCCGTGTTCCGGCATGATGTCTGGTGAAGCCGTACAGAGGCGGTTGTGTTGCCATGCATGCCGGTAACGATGGGCTAAATGTTGTTGGGTCGTGAAGGGTTTCCAGATCAAACTACTTCTCATACAGCATCGTTGGTTATGTTATTGGATTTAACATTGCAACTTTTTTTCAGTGAATAGGCTCTTAATACACTAGCGCACTTTACCATCAACGATTGCATCACTGCTTACCATCAGGTGGCATTGCGGTCAAGCACTTGTGTATAATTATAAAAAAGACTACCAAGCACCACAATTAGAACTTTTGGTTATAACTTAATTTTAATACAGGTATTTATAAAAGACCAAAGTGTCTCAAGACAAAAGTCTTCGACCAGTGTGTGTTGCCAGTAATGACTTACGGAATTGAGACGTGGTCGGTAACAATGGGCCTTATAAGAAGGCTCAAAGTCACTCAAAGGGCAATGGAGAGGGTTATGCTTGGGGTTTCACTGCGCGATCGAATCAGGAATGAGGAGATTTGCAGAAGAACGAAAGTAACCGACATAGCCCGAAGAATTGCAACACTAAAGTGGCAGTGGGCTGGACACATTGCCCATAGGACCGATGCCCGATGGGGCCAACGGGTTCTCGAGTGGCGACCAGGCACCGGAAGACGTGGCGTGGGTAGGCCCCCGACAAGGTAGACCGACGACCTGGTGAAGATCGTGGGAAACCGCTGGATGCGGGAGGCACAGGTCCGGTCGTCGTGGAGAACCTTGGGGGAGGCCTATGATGATTTATAAACGGTAAAAACGGGACTCTAATACTAAGAATCTGCTGTCTGTCTGGTGCCAGGCTATTATGTAGGTACCTTACGAATGGTGATAACAAGACAGTGGTAATTCTTACGGTATGACTACAAAAACTAAAAACAATTATTTTGTTTTTGTATAGTTAATACCGAACTCTTTTCACGCACTTGGCTAATTTATTAGCTAGTTATGTCCCACTGCAGGATAAAGACCTTTTTTCCATATTAGAAATCTTTAAATTACGTCTCCCGCTCTTTGCGGAGCGGAAGGGTGAAGTGTTTCAGACTTTTATTAACTAAAATCCACCAATATTCGTTAACTTGCCTGTACACCACCGGCCACGGTGTCTTTTTCGCCCAGGACCCTGGAAGGGCAAAGTTCACATTGTAAAAAAAAAGTAAAAAATTAACCTCTAATTTTTAAATAGGTATTATTTAAAATTTTTGCATCATCTGATTTCGAAATTCTCAACGGACTCGTACCTAGTGACACATACCATTAACTATAGGAGGTCTCACTATATTAAAATGAGTCTATCGAGACCTGTTATTTTATGTCCAACTTCTATCTAAATATAAGCTGCACATGGAAGTTTTAAGCTGAATAGTGATGTGCATTTTAAATATGGATATTTAGAAAAAATCACCTACAATATGTAAATTAAGTAACTTACACCCTGAAAATAGTTTGTTCAGAATCGTTTGCTGAATCGATTTATATAATTTTTAATATAGGTAATTTTTTATCCCAAAAATAATAAATAAACCTACGGTAATTATTGTGATATTAACCCTGTTGTTTGTAAAGAAATTATCATAAACGCGTTATCCAGATTGAAGATGGTGGAATTATGTTGCTTCTGCGACGGTCGCTGTAAGAGAAAGTTTTGACAGCTGCCTTTTCATGGCGCATATTCTGACGCACCGTTACGTCAATGTCAAGGACACAACTGTCAAGGCGGATTGACGTTTAAGCCGTTACTATTGTGGTGGTGACACCTCCGCGGATCTGTCAAAACTTTTTTTTTAATTTTGATAACAATTTTTGTTGTATGTTTAGCATGTAATGTTTTATGCCTTTCTTATTCTTTCACCTACAGTCTGTGTAAGTTAAAGTAAGAAAGGTATACTCTAGACAAGCAATATTTGTCATTTAATCCGACCCAATCCACGAAATCTCCAGTTGAATCCTGTTTTAACAATTCCTCTGTTCAACCGTGTAAATAATGCAATGAACGTGGCTCAAGTGTCAAAATTAAAGAAAATGCATTCAATTGTCATTTTATGTGCATTATAATCAATGGGGTTTAAAAAGAGGGGTCAACTTATACTTACTTCAGGTCAGGTTTTGTTAAAAGTGACGTGCAGAAAAATGCATTTGGTGTTTCTTAAAAGCTTTTAAGAAACACCAAATGCATTTTGCTGCACGCACTATTTGTAGCTACAAATAGTAGTTACATTTTGCAAACAGTACTGTCATGAACACAAGCCACTGTCGTCTTCTTCATACTGCCATACTTTTCATTGGCTGCCGGCTCAGAAGTTACCACCTACCAGACAAAGTCTTGCCGCCAAGCGATTCGTCATGTTCCGGCATGATGCCTGGTGACGCCGTACGCGCCCTACCGCCGAGGCCGGCGGTAGGGCGCATAAGCCTCTGCCGCCAGTCCGCCGCCAGGACCTGACGGAGCTCCTCTCGGCGCAGCTCGATCTGCCGAACGTTGCATCACCTTGCTCAACTGCCATATTCCTTCCTATTTACCCGGTTTTTTTGAGTGAATAGGCTTACTAAACTACCGAGGGCCTACCCACGCTGCGTCTTTAGGTGCGTGGTCGCCACTCGAGAATCCGTCGGCCCCATCGGGCATTGGTCCTACGGGCAATGTGCCTGGCCCAATGCCACTTTAGTGTTGCAATGCTTCGGTCTATGTCGGTTACTCTCGTTCTTCTGTGGAACTCCTCATTCCTGATTCGATCGCGCAGTTAAGTGTTTTGAAGCACGGAGGGCAAGTCGACCTGTGTTTCTGTTATTATTCATTCACGAGATCCTCCGTCATCTAAATCCCAACAATATGCAAGTAGAACAAAGGAAATTATTCCAAATAAGATTTTGCGCAAGACATGAAATAATTTAAGAACATCTGTTTGGGACGAGGACGCAGGTGCGTGTTCACGAATGAACGCGTCAACAAGTTAACAAAATTAACCAGTAACCAACCAGTGTGAAATAATGTAAACTTCGTTTTGAGTACGAGAATTTGGGGAAAAAGTCATATTATTCTGAATTTAGAGATAAATGACTGAAACATAGAAGACTTAAGCGCTCCATAAAGATAATCTAAGCATATACCAAAAATAAAGGTGAACAATAATTTTGTTAACTTATTTGAACGCTCTAATCTGTGGAACCACGGATCAGATTAAAACAAAAGCATTAGATAATGAATTCAGATCCTCGAAGAAGGCTCCTTCCTCAAAAATATGATAGGCTATCGTGTATAGTACTGTCACGATAGGACTCTTTGAAGCTGAGAAACCAGAAATTATAGCCCGGCAAACAAAAAAATTCACAAACACAAACAGTATGTAGAAATGAATGTTCTTCAGGGTTTCAGGTGTTTATATTCTGTACAGATTTGGTACCCTAAAAGAGCGAGGGAGGCCTACGGCGGTACGAGTATGAAAGGTTCCGTCAAAAATGGAAGGAGGAGATGTGGGCTCGCGTAAGATGTAAATATTGCATGGTGACCTTTGCTCAAGAATAGGACAGTGTAGATATTGAAAGTAAAAATATTCTCGAAAGCGTATATTTTTATTTTTATATGTATCGTGGACCCGTTTACAAACATGTAAATGTACACTCGCATACACAAATAGCCCGACCCGGAACAACTACTAATTACAACGCGTTAGCCTAATTAATATCTATTCAACATGAAAGCGTTTTCCGTTTTAAGATTTTTTGATCATTTTCAGTATACCTTACACATCATAATCTCATCATCAACCTTTTTATCGTCCAACTGCTGGGCACAGGTGGTCCTCTCATACAGAGAAGGATTGCGCGTAATCAACACACGCTTGCTCAATGCGGGTTGGTGATTTCAGACTTAGGTCTGTATTTCAGAACAAAACTCAAGCATTGATCTCTATTTAAACATTACTTAAAACTAGTTTCAACCAATGAAAAGAATTCAAACGAGATTTAAGTAAACCTTGAGTTTTGAGTGACGTTCTGTAATACGGACCTTATAGTCCAGATTTCCTCAAGATGTTTTTCTTCACCTTGTAATCAGTCATTGCTGTCCAAGATATGATAGAAAGTACATATACATAACTTAGGAAAGTGACATTGGTACTTGCCTGACCTGGTACCGAATCCGTATACTCATACTTGAGAGGCTGGTGTTATAACCAATAGACCACCACGACTTCATTTACTTTACAGAATCCAAGGCAAATCAGTGATACAGAAAATATTCTCTCTTATTTTCTATCTATATCCCTGTCTAGGCTTACATTGCTTGAACAGTTTATAATATTTTTTTTCTGTGTTTCTGAAGAAAACTCTTAAAACTATGCCTAAGGGTAATAAAACAGTAGGTGCCCATTCAAAAGGAGTTCAAAAAGGCCGTTATTGTTTTAGTTTTAATTTTCAACACAGGGTGCCTTTGTGTTTAAATCATCTCATCCGTCCATTATATTATCTAATTTATTTTGAAATTGAATTGTCTAAATGGGTAAGATAATAAATTTTAACAGAGAAATAATTCCATCCATTTTTTTCTTCTACTTTATACTCTGATAACAATTACAGTTTTCAAATTATCTAAAGCTTTAGGAAATATATTTACTATAACATTACTAAGCTGACCGAAACTTTTAGTCGAAGTATGTTTTATTAATTTTTTTCTATCGATAAGTGCACAATTCTGCACTACACGTCAAATTATAGCCAGCTTCAGACGAAACACAAAATAACACAATGGAATCTGACTATTACACTACAAGAGCCGAGTTTTAACTTTTTAAACTTTGAGAATAAATAACACGTATGTACTTTCAAAGAAGTTTTAGTAACTGCCGCCTTCATAGGCGTCAGTAAATATATATTATAACTAGCAGTATAGGATTATGGCGACAAAAACTTTTCTATGAAAATATGTCCTGATAAATAATCTATATTACTGTAAAATTTAATTCAAATCCGTTCGTTACTTTTTCTACGGAGGACTAACAAAATATATCCTTCCATGCAATGTACTTAAGCGCTTATAACATTCATAGGAAATTTTAATGGTCTTGGAATGTTAAAATTCATTCCTAAGCACGTTCATCCTGGCTCCAGTTGTCATTCGTAATTATTTTCAATCCATGGGGGTAGTGAGAAGCCCGAAACCTTTACAAGAGTACCTTTACCGAGTATTTCGAGTTACCTTGTTACGGTGTTGTGGAGGTCAGGTAGGTCGCTCCATATACTTTTTTTTATAATTATAAATTAGTGTTTGATCACAATCCCGCCTGATTGTAAACAGTGATGCAATCGTTGACAGTAAAGTGCGATAGTTTATTAATAGGAAAGAAGACTGCAGTTGAGCGAGGTGATGCAATGTTACACCCAACAACACGACTAACAATGCTGCACCAGAGGGAGATTGATCTGGAGACCCTCAAGGACCAAACTCTGACACAACAACATTTGGCACATCATGCCCGGCACACATTGCAACACAACTGCTTAGAGCCATACTCCATACGGCTTCACCAGACATCTGGGTACTTCTGCCGGCAGCCGACGTTATGACCTACCACTGAGAAAAATAGATATTATTTTTTTTATTTTAGGCAATTACTGCTTTTAGTTCAGTAGGTAAATTCCCGCAACACCTTCGAAATACAATATCAATATCATCTCAGACAACCAATATCAAAAATGCATTGATATTACATAGGTACACATCTTTGGACATTGACTATCAGTACATTATACGACTTATACTTTCACGGTGATGGGCCTGGAATTCAAAAATACCATCAACGATTGCATCACTGCTTACCAACAGTCGGGATTGCGGTCAAGTACTAGTTAACAATCAAAAAAAGAAGAAAAATATAATTCTTGATCCAAAATTTTATTAAATATCACACAAAAAGTTCGAAAACTAATAGCACAAGTAACTTAGCCCTATTAGTCAAAATGGATCTTCGCATTACACATTTTTCATAGCGAATCCATATCTACAAGACTTGTTCAAAAAACACAAAAGTTTGGTGCATTTCGTTGTGAATCAAAACTCACATACATTACCGTAACGGTAAAATGTGTGACCACATTTTGTAGACACGAAAATAGTGCGTTTTAGACTCGACGACTTTCGAGTCGTAACGGATTGACTATTGAGTTTAGTCTACGAGCTTTTCCAGACATGGAGTGGTCTTGGAATATAAAGATTGTCACCCATCTGCAGATCAACCGCGTTAAGCATTACATCTTGAGTGATCAACCTGTGTAGCTATTTTACTTAGCCAAACAGCCTCTCTATTTTTGACTTTAGTTATAAGATGGCCCCACAGAATAAACGTGCAAAAGCTCTTACATATTTTTTTTCTTGCATTTTTTATTTCAGTGACCTATGCAGCACCTTCTAAATTTTTTTTAAATTTTTTTTACTCAAAACACGCCTATTATATCATCTGATTTCTTTATTCCAGGGAAAAGTCATGGAATTATATCATAAGTATAAAAGTAGGTCTAAGCTATTTTTAAACGAAAAAATCTTTGAGAAGACATTTTCGACTTTGTATAATAGCAGCTTACAAGTTTATTAATGTTGATAAAGCTACAATGTTTATTCTTAATGTGTCAATGAAAGTTTTAAAGTATTTTAATTTATAATTAAAGTATTGCATTGCCTCTAGTCATAGAAATTCACAAGAATAAAAAAATAAAATGGTTTTTCTTATATTGTTGGAAAACAGTTTATCTTTAATTTGGTAAAATTTGTTTGACCCTATACAGTATGTTAAGAAAACCCTGTCCGACCCATAAGGATAATAAAGGTTAGGTAAACACATGACCAAATATAATATAAAATTTTACGTATTCATCATAGTACCAATACAAATGAATTTTGAAATAATCTTTTTTTCCCGCGAATTAATTCCAATTTCCCCGAAATTTGGTAATTTTTAAAAAGTGACAACACCGGTTTTATTATGAGCGAATAGCGATCCGACCACGTGCCGCGTGTCCTGCCGCCCGCCCCCCGCTGGCGGCAGACGAAGGGTGGTCAACGCACATTTATTAAGTTACCTCCTTTTGCGAAATAATGTTTATTTTTTTAGGGGGATTTTTTTTTTTTAAGTTTAGCCCGGTTTTGTATGTATTAGTAGAATCAGTTATCGATACCTAACAACACCTTCACGGGTCGGACAGGGTTTTCTTAACATACTGTATACTACCAAACAATAATTATTCAAGTTTTATCGTTTTATTTTTTCCTGAAAAGTTGTCGTTGTCGATCGTTGTCGCGTCTAAAATGCATTGGTTTTATTTTCAAAACCTTACAATGGCCTCAATTGCCTTGTTCACAAACTAAACTAACTTTAAGTTCACTGAAAATATTTCTTTCTATTTCATTAAAAAAAGGACAGAAGATAAAATATTAGTTTAGTATCTATCCTATCAAATCATGATACTCCCTAGACAGCTTAGACATGATTAAAAACATGGCAACTAAAAATACGTCAATTTACGTTTTGCGCTCACTAACTTCACAGTACTAAACTTACATGTATCCTCTGTCAATTTCATAATGAAAGAGAAAGAAAAGGGTGTACTAAACTTAAATTTATTTGATTTTTTTTTAAATTTAGATTATTTTGTGAATAGCAGGGAATCAGCGTCGTTATCAATTTATTTATAACAATAGATGATATTAATCCGAAAGAAGTCAACTAACCGGAAAGAACCTATGGTATCGACGTAGCTAGCAGAGTAAGCTCATGTCTTATGTATAATAATGTTCGTCTAAGGACCGTTGGCCAGTCGTCTTGAGGTTGAGAACTCGTATCAACAATAGTAGTGTGGGATCTCTGCCAGTTAGATGAACCAATAAGTTTTATAAGGTAACTGGATGCGGCAGGCGGAGTACAGGGTGAGTTGTGACTTTACCTGGTAGATGTTTGTCCTGATGTCCTGTTTATGTCCTAGTAAATATTTTTAATGAATTCTATGGAAAAATAAATAATCGATTTCAAATGAAACAGTAAAAAATATATGCAAATAAAACTAAGCATCAAAGTATTCAGCAAGTATTAAATGGTGAGTAGTGGTGACTTAGTGATCTGCCCTGATTTACGTAATGAGTTCGAACCCAGGAACGCGTTTTACTATGTGTTATATATTTCCTCTCTATTACTCTCAAAACATTGAAGGAAAACATAGTGAAAAAACCTAGATACAACAATTCGAGGACATCGACCAACACACTGATTAAGACTCGTTTCTCACCAAGAGACCTGTATCTCAGCAGTTATAGAAGCATTGTATGTTGATTTTGAATAATAAGTTTACAAAGGCTTAACATTTTTTCACTAAAACTCGTCTCCGTATCGTGTAAAGTCTCACACAGTGACACCAAAAGTGCGGAAAATAGAAAGAGACCCGATAAATAAAACTACTAACCAGCACTAATTGGAAAACCAACATATAAATCAGTAGCCACTCTCAGTTCTGGTGCCAAAGCACGAAAACAATTGTCAGTAGAAATGGCGACGGTCTCAGTTGGCAAACATTGAGGATTTTGAATTTAGGATTTGTTGAACTTAAAATTATGCCTGAGCCTGAGTAGTGGATGGAAAACCTGATTCTATAAAGTTTTTTAGGGCATAGATGGAGTTGTAAATCTTCTTCATAAATAGATTTTAAAAAATGCTCTTCGTCCTAAAAGATATTTTAGTAATATTTAGCTTGAACCTTTATAATTTTATTACAAAACAGTTTTTTTAAAAAACCAACGGTGCAATTCGCATTATTTTAAAATTGTTCACACTGATCTTTTTATCTCTCTCTCACTCTTTTATTTTGATAAGATTCTACCATTTGTTTCTCGCCAAAATAAAACTGGGATTTGATTGTGCATGTTTTTAATTACGAGGAGTAGCTATCAGTTTACATCCGACATATACAGAAACATAAAATGTCGACGCCAGAAAGTATGAAATCTCAATGTCAGACAATTACTATGTGTTTCCTTCGTTTATTTTCAAACGATGTAGGATTGTTTAAGAAGAGTTATACTAAGGATGAATAATTGACGGATGTCTGCTCTGCTGAGGTCGGGTTTCAGTAGTTGTGTTGCGATGTGTGCCGAGTACGATGCACCACATGTTGTTGTGTCGGGAGTTTGGTTCTGGAGGGTCTTCAAATCAATCTCTCTCTGGCGCAGCATTGTTGGTCGTGTTGTTGGGTTTAACATTGCATCACCTCGCTCATCTTCCTTCCTTTTCACTAAGTTTTCAAAGTCAAAGTATTTTATTTGTTAAACATAAGTTTTTTAAGTGAATAGGCTTAATCAAATTGGCGCGCTTTACCATCAACGATTCCATCACTGCTTACTATCAGGCGAGATTGTGGTCAAGCACTAATTTATAATTATTTAAAAAAAAAAACAACATTCAAAAAAACACACAAAAACATAAGTACAAAAAGTGTCCAATGATAAGGACTGCCCTCTCAGCACGCTCAAGTTTCAGCATGGATGCTTTACTAGCTACGTCCCTTATGTTGATAAAAACAATAATAATGATTGACACAGTCCGAGATATACCAGTGTTCCATATTTTAAAACTTTTGTTTTGGCGTAATTTTTTAAACCAATATGCGCATGAAAGCTGACCACCCTGTCTATGGTAACTTATAAATACTTTATTCTATCGGACTTTAGAGGAAATTATAAAAGAACAATTAGAATAGTAGGCAAGTTATAATATATTAAATATGGAGTTTTAATCGAGAATGGGACATATTTCTTTTTATCAAACTATCCATGCCTTGGCGAAACAAACCCCTACTCAGCGCAATTCTAAAGTTCGTGCCATGTATCGCCTTGGAACTATAGTGTCATCGCCGAATATAATAATTCTCCCATTGGTCATACTCAGTTCCGCCGAGGTCATTTATGTACGTAAAAATAACGTGGGTCCGAAAATACTGCCCTAATTATAGTAATAACAGGACCCAACACATAAAATGTTCTGACATTTTATAAATATTCAGTCTGCTGTTACTCATTCACCTAATGTTGTGTCATTATTTGAATGTATGGACGACAGCAGGTCAAGTTACCCGAAACTGTCAAATATTCCCACTCAATTTTGAGCCTTAGTATTTAACCCATAAAGTTAAAAAAATCTTTAAAACATTTGACAGATTTTAGTAGCTTAATGTGGTGCTATCTGCACACGAGAGTAGTATTGTTACAATCACAAATAAGACGTATTTATTCATACAACGATCTACGCAGCATACTGCGTTTCGTTTTAATGGCGATATTTATTTAACACACGTTTACGGCTTTGGGCGGTTACATTGTAGCAGCACGTTGAGCGGAGTAAATATTTTATGTTAAGTTTTCAAGTCATTCTATAATTTAATAATTACGAAAATATAAATATATTGTTAAAAAATGCTACCCATATGTGTTTGCACTAAAAAAGATACATGCTTGGATAGATATACACTTAATATAGAACATCAACTTACAAATAGACCAACGATAAAGATTATAAAGAAGAGATTTGTCAAAATTATCAAAATCAATTTGTATAATATCCTTCTCGGTGGTAGGCCATAACATCACCATCGTGCTGGCAGAAGTTACCACCCACCAGACATAGTTTTGCCGCCAAGCGATTCGTCGTGTTCCGGCATGATGTTTGATGAAGCCATACGCAAGACGGGTCTAAACAGTTTTATTACGATATGTGCCGGGTACGATGGGCCAAGTGTTGTTACGTCAGGAGTTACGGGAGGGTCTCCAGATCAATCTTCCTCTGGCGCGGCATGGTTGGTGGTATTGTTTGGTTTGGTAGTGCAACAACTCGCTCATCTACCGTCTTCGTTCCTATTCACTCGGTTTTTTGAGTGAATAGGCTCTTAATAAACTAGCGCGCTTTACCACCAACCATTGCATCACTGCTTACTATCAGGCGGGATTCCGATCAAGCAATAATTTATAATTAATAAAAAGAAAACATTGCAAACGTAGTAGAAGTGTAACTAGTTTAATGAGATGAATTAGTTTAGTGTTAATGAGATGAATGTGCGTGACGGGTGTCGTAGTGACCTAGTGCTTAAAACACTAGCCTCTCAAGTATGAGTTTCCGGGTTCGAATCCAGGTCAGGCAAGTACCAATGTAACTTTTCCAAGTTATATGTACTTTTTAAGTATATCTTGGATACCAATGACTGATAACAAGGTGAAGGAAAACATCTTGAAGAAACCTAGACTTTAAGTCTGAATTCGCCAACCTACATTCAGCAAGCGTAGTGATTACGCTCAATCCTTCTCTATATGAGAGGAGACCGATACCCAGCAGTAGGATAATAAAAAAAGGTTGATTATGAGACGAATGTAAAACTTCAGGAATAGGATAATTGTAGGTTTTAGTAAAGATTAGGGTGATACAAAGTATGACAGTTATTTTAAATTTTATTCGTGTTAGACTTGCAATGAATACTCCATTTGGCAGTATATCGAATACCGAATATTCGGCGAGCCCCCTGGGCGAATAGCCGAATATTAGGCAAAAGAATTCGGCCGTCTAATTGCTATTACTTGTACATACGTGATTGTTTGTTCTAATGTATTCATCGCCGCACACCCGCAGATACTCTATGCAGTATATTGTTAACGCACTGTATGTTTAGATAAGTTTTTTGGTAGATATAGATATTACCTTAAGTACAGTTTATCGTGCTCTCTTAATTTTGATTTGTTGGTAAGTGTAATAGTGTGAAATTAAGCAAATAAACAGTTAATTTAAATCTTAATTAGTTAAAACCTTCGTATTTTAATAATAAATTGATTTTGGCCGCTAAAAAGAAATTGCTTATATGAAGATTTATAGATATTTAAGGCTTTGTACACTGTAACCTTCCCCTTCAAAAATTTTATTATGACAATAATTCAAATACATAAAATCGTTAACTTTTATAATACGAAAGATGGTTATGTACCTGTGCTATGTATCAATGCCTACTTAAAAGATATAAGAGAAATGATAAGATGAACATATATATACGTAAGGAGATTCGCAGAGGAACCAATTTCAAAAAACAAAGCTCTTCGTGTCGCTAAAATTAAGTGGCAATGGGCGAGGCACATCGCTCGTAGAACTGATGACCGATGGGGCAGTAAAGATGCAGCGTAGGGAATCCCCCAACCTGGTGAAGGTCCGATGGATGCGGGAAGCATAAGACTGGTAATTGTGGACAGCCTTTGGGAAGGCCTTTGTTCAACAGTGGACCTCTATATAGTCTGAAGAAGAAGAAAAAACATGTTGCATAGTTTTTTTTTTTTTTTAATAATACCAGCAAGTGAATAAGAAACACTGTACTGTGTTTTTATCTCATTTTTCTTATGAATATATCTCTCTTTTTTCTGTCGCTTTTTCGTTTCATCGACTACCAAATCCCAACTATGTTAAAGATGTTTTCAATTCAAAAACAACTTTAACAATACATGGGTCCACTAAATTCCAAAACCAACTAAACAAAAACAACTCACTATAATATAAACACTACACATAATCAAACTGAGCATATCTTCCCCGTTCAAAGAGCTTGGCCCATATCAGGGCTATAAATAAATAAATTAGTTGGACCATTTGCGGGTTACGCTTGGCCAGCCACAAAGTTACACTTAGAGCACGCTCGGGGTGAATATACGTAAGTTAAGGGTCACAACACTGTATAATATCAACGGGTCTATGCATATACGAAGGGATTTTGTGGTGTGGATAAGGGGGATAGAATTTGTAAAAATAATAGGTTTTAAAATTTGCGTTTATTATGACATTTCATCAGTCCTGCGCCTCCCACATCCAGCGGTTTCACCAGGTCGTCGGTCCTTCTTGTCGGTGGCCAACCCACGCTGCGTCTTCCGGTACGTGGTCTCCACTCGAGAACCCGTCAGCCTCATCGAGCATCGGTCCTGCGGGCAATGTGCCCGGCCCACTGCCACTTAAATGTTGCAATTCTTCGGGCTATGTCGGTTACTCTCGTTCCTCTTCGGATCTCCTCATTTCTTTTGATTTGATCACGCAATGAAATCCTAAGCATAGCCCTCTCCATTGCCCTTTGAGTGAGTGACCTTGAGCTTTCTGTTAGCGACCACGACATGACACAAGTTATAACATTTCACATTTGTAAAATCAAGTATCAGTGTGCAGCCCAGGAATCGCACGTCAGACGAGTCTCGTCAAAAACAAAAGAGCGCGCTTTATATATTTTAAAAGGAAGCTTCTTTAGTCTAGAAGCTCCGATTCGGTCTTTTTGGCCGGGCAGTTAATAGGATCGCATTAAAAAGTTATTTTATTTTAGGAAAAGTTAGGTACAGCTAAATAAATACATAAATCAGTCTAGTAGGGAATCAATCGGGTCCGAAAGAAAGACTATGGCGGAGCGTATGAGAGTTGCACTACAGGCGGTCTTCGAATGGGGCAAAGCCAATCTTGTAGCGTTCAATGCCGCCAAAACACAGGCGTGTCTTTTCCTGCCAAAAGAAGCCCGTCTACCTTAGCTTCTGGTTTTCGGAATGTATCCTTGAAGTGCAACGATCGCCTTCGGCTTATATAAGTTGGAATCTCTTCGAACCTAAACTTTGGATTGTTCATTGGGCCTAAGGCCAAGGCGGCTGCCAGGAAACTTGGCGTTATCGCTAAGGTTCGGCGGTACTTCACACCAAAGCAGCTTCTAATGTTGTACAAAGCACAGGTCCGTTCGTGTGTGGAGTACTGAAGCCACATTTGGACTGGTGCTGCAAAACGTCATCTGGATATGATTGTAAACTAGTGCCTGACCGCAATCCCGCCTGATGGTGAGCAGTGTTGCAGTCGTTGATGATAAAGCGCGCTAGTTTATTAAGAGCTTACTTACTCTAGCCTTGAAGACATTCAAATTGCAGTCCGACGGAAACACCGCCGCTGGCAAATTGATCCAGTCACTTGATGTACGTGCTATAAAAGACGAGGCGAAACGCTTCGTTTGGATCATTATGGTGTCAATAAGTAAGGGTGGAAACTGGCCGTACGACGTGTCGTCCGATGATGGAACGGAGATGCGGGAATTAAGTGTCTAGTCTATACGAGCCGCCAATTACAGGACAGCTAAACACAAGTCTTTCAATAACTCATTTTTCTCTGAAAATTACAATAACTAAAAGAAGAATACTCGTATAGAATATATATTATATAGAATATATATTAATATATACAGAGTGGTGGATAGTAATAAAAAAACATTTTTACAAAAATAAAACCACCGACTTCAGAAAAAAACATTACAAAGTGAAAAATAACTAATTTCGGAAGTCGGTGGCATGTTCACGATCATGGTGTCCTTGGTTTTTGTACATTATTCGTTTTTGCCACCGACTTCCGAAATTAGTTATTCTTGAGGAGCAGTTCTTCCATGTAGACCGTGCTGGTCGCAAGTAAGGTCATATCATTAGCATAACGCAGGTTTGCAATTTTGTAACCGCCGATCGCTACACCGTCAGTCCAGTACTCCAGAATAATTCGCATCGCAAGTTCAGTGTAGATATTGAACAGAAGTGGAGATATGATACATCCCTGTCGAACAGCCGCACTGGGATGGAACCCAACTGAAATAAACTCATCCGTTGGTACAGATGCAGTTCCCTCCTCGTAGTCCCCTGAGAATATGCACGAGATGTTTTGGTGTCCTTATTCCAAGAAGCGTCTTCCATAAAGTTGGCCATTTCACGGAGTCGAACGCTTTAGAAAAATCCGTACACTCGAAAGCCATTGGCTGTGGATCTTCAAATAGTGACTGACAGTAGCATCTCCAGACTTCAATATTCTCTCCAGCTCGCTGACCACTTCAGCTTGATCGTTTTCGACGGCCCAGATTTTCGATGGCAGTGACTTCGTGATGAGACGAATTTTACGATGTTGGTCTCTGGGTTCATGACTTCCTGGATGATACTCAATCTCATTATAAAGATAACGAAGATGGACGTTTTGATCCTGCCTGCATTTTTTTTTTAATCTGGGCAGTTTTCTCATTCAGAAGTCTGACATCGGCACCGATTGCCTTCATTTTACGACGTTCCTGAATGATAGCAAAAATATCATCAGTCATCCAATGCTTCCGCTTTTGCGCTACTGGTAGCGGCGGTCTAGAATCCGCAACGGCGAGTTCAAATCAAATCAAAGCATTTATTTCAAATAAACCAGTTACAGGCACTTTTGAATTGTCAGAAGTTCGGTCAGTCAGTAAGGTGAAGCTAGTCGCCCATTCCAAAGAGTAGGTACCTATGGAGAAGAACGGGTAAGAAACTCCATGGACACTCTTTTCAATTATCAAGCTATTGATACAAATATTTGATTACATCATTCAAGTTGAAATCGACCGTGTGAAAACGATGCAGAAATATATTGTACGCTAAGAGCGTCCATTATGAAAAACACACAAGAAATAAATAAAAAATAAAACAACAATTCAGAAATTAAAATACGCCGTGGCAGCTAAGAGATGGCCAGTCTCCTCTGACGGCGTCCGTTCACGAACATGACGTATGGATCAGCATCATTCGGCTCAACCATATTGAAGGGAACCTAATGACCCAACACACACGCCACTACCAGCGAGACATTTGAGTGAGCATGACATACTCTCAACAGCAAGAGCACAATCAAGTCAATAAAAAAGACTAACCCAAGAAATAGATGCTTTACACCAAGTGCATTGTGCTCACACGTGTGCCATGCAATTACACAATACTAAGAAATTGAATCTACGCAATGCAAAGATAGTTTTATTCAAGGTTCAGCAGGTCCAACAGTGTTCCCAAATACTAAGTTTAGCTCCTGTGTAGCTGTACCAGTGCCGAACACCCGGGCTGTCAGCGATGCAATTCCGTAACGTACAATATGCTTGGCTATACGAGTATAGTCTGTAATACTGGCTTTGAGTAAAAATAAACTTAAAACTACAAGAGAAAAAATCAAAGAACAATCAGTGTATACAAATTGGATGCAGCTCAAGCCCAAGCCTTTTTGTCCTCAATATAATCCTTAACACTATAAAATGCTCAGATCTTGAACCACCTCTGGAAGTGTATTGTAGAAATGTATACATTGGCATCTAAAAGCCTCGTTGTAGGTACAATAAATTTGTGTTGAATGATGTTTTTTACTTTTTTTTTTTTTTTTTATAAATTATAAACTAGCGCTTGACCGCAATCCCGCCTGATGGTAAGCAGTGACGCGATCGTTGATGGTAAAGCGCGCTAGTTTATTAAGAGCCTATTCACTCTAGCCTTGAAGACACTCAAATTGTAATGTGACGGAAACACCGACGCCGGCAAATCGTTCCAGTCCCTCGATGTACGCGGTATAAAGGAGGAAGCAAAACGCTTCGTCCGGATCGCAGTGGTGTCAACAACGTAAGGGTGGAAACTCGCCGTACGACGGGTCGTCCGATGATGGAACGGAGATGGGGGAATTAAATCATGCAATTCCCTTGCACACTCACCAGAATGCATCCTATAGAAGACCGAAAGGCTGGCTACTCTACGCCTGTGCTCCAGGCTTTGGAGACCGTTTCGAGTTAAGTCTGGGTCGCCAATCAGCCTCCTCGCACGCCTCTCCACCGAATCCAAAGTGGCAAGGTGACATTTCGCAGCACCAGCCCAAATGTGGCTGCAGTACTCCACACACGAACGGACC
Organism: Sesamia inferens; assembly: GCA_037179545.1. Taxonomy (NCBI): domain Eukaryota; kingdom Metazoa; phylum Arthropoda; class Insecta; order Lepidoptera; family Noctuidae; genus Sesamia; species Sesamia inferens. The sequence goes on along the minus strand of CM073929.1, from coordinate 5,206,834 downwards.
TGTGTGACTTTTCCCTACAGTGAATCAGAAGTTTCAATGGTGTGATCTGCGTCTGCCCACGTTGACCAGTTGTCTTCTACAAGTGACCGGAACATTGCGAGATTAGATTAAAGAAAAAATATAATTATATTTATCATGAAGAAAAGTTCAAGCCATCACGGGCGCGTCATCAAAGAGGTGTGCGAAATTGTATAAATGAATTGGTTATTGGACACGCCTTAAACAAACAGCTATTGACGGGAGTCAAACAACCATGTAACTATGCTTATTAAAATTGCTAATTAAGATACGTACCAAAATGCGTCAAAAGAACGCAATATGAATCTACATAATAGTTTTGGGATTTAGATTTACATAATAACATATAACAATCTTATGACACTTCAAAACCCAAGGCCACAGCTGTTTAAATACTATACTTTCAATTTTTATTTTAACAGTTTTAATTAGCATACTGAAACAATATCAAAGTGTAATATTAAATATTATGGGGTTTTGAATGATCACCTGTTTAAGTATTTAATTAGATACCTCGTTCTTTAATTTTGGTATAAATACTGAGCCAAGATTATATGTCGACACTTCAGGTTTTCAGCTGTAAGCCAATTTAAGAAGTAAGTAACTCATTTATTTTCATGTACTCGTCTATTTAGTTTTTTAGTCCAAAACAACCTAAAAATGGTCACCGTCGGGTTTTGATAACCTATGCAGTGATATCACTCCCTAGTTTCTACACTGGAACTCATTCTTCGAGCCCTTTGATACAGACTAACTATCTAGTTTGGCTCTATTATAAATTACTCGTGTTAACCCAAGTTGCTGTGAAGCTGCGAATCTGCTTACTCTCTGTAAAAAGAAGAAAGAGGAAATCATACTGAAGAATCGTCTGGGGTCTCTCTTTGGAACACACGATTCAAGTTGTTTATTATTTTATTAACCGACTTCAAAAAAAGGAGGTTATCAATTCGACCCGTATGTATGTAATTTTTCATTTCCAGAACTGCCCAGTTTTTGTATATATCTTATCTAACATGGGTTATCGCTGCCACTGTTGTTATGAGGTGAAAAGTAATTTTCGAATTTCGACTAAGACACTGAAAAGCATAAAATAAAACTTTTTCCAAAAAATTAGAAACTGTCTTAAAAAAATAACACTTAAAAGGAAAAAAATGCTTTGAAAAGCGTTAGTTTTACTTCCACATTGCACGGCGCGAATCTGCGAGCCAGCATGTTGCAGCGGACCGTCGGCGCCCTCCTTTCCCTCTCCATGTCTTTGTGATCCTTCAAAGTTTTGGCTCTCTGCAAACGACTTTGAGACTTAATAGTGGTATTCATGTGTTACAGAGATGGCAGATGCTACTGTTACTACTTTGACGGCTGTAAATGCAGTGCAATCGGCGCTTTCAATTTTGACTGCACTGCAGCTAACAGCTTATCGCTATCCACCTGATTGTGCTCTGACAGGTAAGTTGTAATAAGTAGAAGATTTTGAATCAGTAGTACTGTGACGGCCTCGATATAGATATAGATACGTGGCATACCCGACTGATGTCAAACGTGTCTTCTTTCACAATAAATACAGTAATTGTTCGTCATCATAACTTCGGCCATAATTGCACAGACAAAATCTTCGGTTTCTTTAAAGAGGGCACCGAAATGCAGCTAAGTTACGGACTAGAAGATCTACATTTGTCCCATGTAAAAAAGTGAGATATAAACTGACCACCTATCCAGCCGCCGATACCCTAGGCCTGAACCTAACTGCATCATGCTAGGATTTAAGACTCAGCAAAACCAAAGCGGACTGTCGCCATGAAATGCCATGCCTCGTTCGATCCTTATGGGCTCGCTATTCCTTTGGATATATCGCAATGCTGGAAAGTGAAGCAACATCCTCCGCTGCGCCAAACCCGTCACCAGGAAGGTGTGTAGAGTTGTATCAGTTTTATACAATTCCAGATTGGAGGTTTGAGGTAGATATAGAATTGAAAGTACAATCATCCTCTATAGAAAAAGGACTATCTCCGACCCGACGGGTGTTGTGTTTGACGGGCACATGCCCAACGGTTAACGTCGGGAAGTTGTAAATACACTAGTTGTGCAGTTTATTCCTCTTGTGAGATTTAGGAATTGCATGATGTAAACACAATTAAAAATAAACAAATTTATATATTAAAAAAGTAACAAAAGTCGGAAAGTTATCATGCTTCGACACTAAACGATACTTACTATGACTGCGATGATAAATATTCTGTTTCTAATTTACAGATGGTTCTCATTATGACTATGTTATCGTGGGTGGTGGCACTGCGGGCTCCGTTCTTGCGTACAGACTTTCGACTAATAGCAGCAACAGGGTTCTGTTAATCGAAGCCGGGAACTACCCACCTATGGAGTCCGAGGTATGTTCTAAAAAACTATAGTTACTAGACTCTACACTGAAAAACGCTGTATTTACTTAATACAGTTTTTATGGAAATCTATGTAGTGTTCCACAAAAATAACATTTTTTTTTGTTTATTGTAGTATCCATTATTGTTTACGCCAATGCCGAGGATGTCTACTGATTACGACACATGGTCTGTCAACGACTCTTATACAGCACAGAATCTGCAAGACCACATAGTTAGTCTAACACAAGGTAAAATGCTTGGCGGTAGTAGCAATATCGGCCACATGATTCACACGCATGCAGATCCTCATGACTACAACAATTGGGCATCAAGTTTGGATGATGATCGTTGGTCATACAAAAACCTCCTACCGTACTTCAAAAAACTTGAAAAGTTGATTGACGTAGATTTGCTTGCATCACCCTACGCTGATCTCCATGGCACAAATGGCATGATTAAGATACAACGACAGATAGCACCTGTGGACAGTGAGTTCTTAGCTGCATTTGCGGAGGCCGGACACCCTACTGTAGATGATACAACGTCGTTTACTTCATCCCTCGGTGCAAATAATCCTTTGCTTACCATAGGCGATAATATTCGTCAGAGTAGCTCGATCGGCTACCTGGCTCCCGCTAAACTGCGTTCAAACTTGTGCGTCGCTTTATCTACGACAGCCACTAAGATTTTGATCAAGGATAGCAAAGCCGTCGGTGTGCAGGTGAAAACATCTAGCGGTAAGACTTTGGAGCTGTTCGCGGACCAGGAAGTGATTGTTTCTGCAGGCGCGATACACAGTCCTAAACTGCTAATGTTGTCTGGCATTGGACCTAAGGCACAACTCGAACAGCTAGGAATACCTGTGATCGCTGACTTGCCTGTTGGTCAAAATCTTAAAGACCACCCTTCCGCCGTACTTCTAATTCAAATGGAATCGGATACATCAAACCCTTCTGCTGCTGATCCGCATATGTTCCCTGTACCAACTACTACTTTATACGCAACGGTTAATCCATCACAGACTTATCCAGACTATCAGGCGATAAACCTCGTTTTTCCTCACGACTCGGCCGCACTGATGCAGCTTTGTGCCAATTCCTTCAAGTACTCTCATGAGATTTGCAACAAATTCGCCGAAGCTAACGTTGGGAAGAAGGTTCTCTTTGTGGTGCACAATTTGATGATGCCAAAATCTACCGGTAACGTTACACTAGCGAGTACCGATCCTGCAGTTGAACCCCTCGTGCATACAGGTACATACTCAAATGAAGATGACCTTTCTCTGATGATTGAGTCTTTGGAAGACTTTTACAAGGTGCTGAACACAACGTATTTTAGAGAAAAGAATTCCAAGCTGGTTGATACTGGACTGTGTCCGAATTTATCTGGCCGTGAATTTTGGAAGTGCTACACTTTGGGAATGTCTGCCACTATGTGGCATTACGCTGGCACTTGTGCGATGGGCTCAGTCACAGACAGTGAAATGTTAGTTAAGGGCGTGAGTAATCTGCGTGTAGTTGACGCTAGTGTTATGCCTACCTTAGTGAGTGGGAACATCAATGCTGCCGTTACAATGATCGGTGAGCGCGCTGCGGCGTTTATACTGAAAAATAGTCAGGGTTCGTGTTAAATAATCATTTGACACAATTTTGTTGTATTTAAAGTGACTAATTATTATGTGTATATTAATATACTTCTTGGAAGAAATAAACATTTTTTGCGTAATTTTATTTTTATATACGAAAGTTTTTCCTTTTGTATACTGTCCTGTTATAGACTTAGTTTATATTATACTAGCTGTTCCCCCAGAAACCCACGCGGTTTCACCCCCGTAGGTTTCGATATGTTTTTATATGCTCCGCTCCTATAGGTCGCAGCGTAATGTTACATAGCCTTCTTTAAAAAAATGGATATTAATGTTTTTCTTGTGGATCCAGATTCATATTAAGGGTTAATGTATACTAATATCATAAAGATGAAGAGTTTGTTAGTTTGTTTGTTTGAACGCGCTAATCTCAGGAACCACTGGTCCGATATGAAAAATTCTTTTTGCGTTTGATAGCCCATTAACCCAGGAAGGCTTTGGGCTATAAAGCATCACTCTGCGACCAATAGGAGCTGAGCATAATAACTAACTACACGTGAATGAAGTCGCGGACGGTCGCTAGTTTTTTATATGAGTATTGTGACAACAAATAAATAAAAAGAACTCAATTGAGAACCGCATCCTGTTTTTAAAGACGATTAAAAAGAAAGAGTCTAAAATGTCACTGAATATTGATTTAGAAGTCAGGCGACGCCTGACTTCGGTAGGTCGTATACGTCTGTCGTAATAATTAAATTTTGTTTTTCTTATTATTAGGAAGACCATATATTATCCTAATATATCCGTAAATAGTTATTGCCGATGGATGCGGGCAGCACAAGACCGGTTATTGTTTAAAGCCTTGGGAAAGGCCTTTGTCCTGCAGCAGACATCTATAGGCTGAAGAAGAAGAAAGTTGTGAAATAGCTAGACAGATAATACTGCTTCTATCCAATATCAATATTTTTATTGCTTCCACCTGTATACCAACCTATCCGGTTTGACCATCATCATCAACCTTTTTATCGTCCCACTGCTGGGCACTGGTCTCCTCTCATACAGAGAAGGAGTGAGCGTAATCACCACGCTTGCTCAATGCGGGTTGGCGATTTCACACTTAAAGTCCAGTTTTCCTCAAGATGTTTTCCTTCACCTTCAGTCATTGGTGTCCAAGATATACTTAGAAAGTACATATAACTTTAGAAAAGTTACATTGGTACTTGCCTGAACTGGAATCGAACCCGCGCACTCATACTTGAGAGGCTGGTGTTTTAACCACTAGGCCACCACGACTATCGGTTATATCGGTTTGATCATTATGGACCATATCGGGCAAAAAATAGGAGATAGGGAGGGGGCATTTATTTGACCTGACATATATAGTGACTGAGGGGCTTGTGGCTTAGAAATAACAGCTGTACGGTTCTATCGATCAGGTTAAGTTATGCTTGCCGCGGTTGAACCGTGGATGAGTAATGATCTTTAAGCCGACGCCTGATATAATTCCAATATTTGATCACTTATTTGAACACTTGTTTGGAGACATGTGGAGCACGGGTATTTGAGTATTTGTTCAAAGCTTTGTTAAAACATTTGTACTTTGCCATTCGTTGTCGGTTTCGAGCGCACATCAAACCGATCAAAGGTGTCTGTGTTCAAATGTTTGCGTAGCCTGCTACACACGCGCAAATATTTCTACAAAGATTTATACATATATTTGTCTGGGTCTGGCGCCGGCTTTACATACCAAGACGCCTCCGTGCCTTGATGTTAAGCCGTTGTTCCTGACATTCATAGCTCTTTGACACTCTTTACGGAAAGCGCGAAAGTCTGATAACTGGTCTTATGACCAGGTATTTCCTAATAATTGGTTGTGGAGGTCAGATAAGCAGTCTCCCCATATAAAATACTGGTATTAGATGTATCCTGTTAGACTGGAAGCCCACCCTCACACATTTGGGAAAAGGCAAATGATAAATAAATAAATAAATAAAAAAAACGTGTGGCACTCGGGGACTGCCGCGGTAAAGCTATTGCATGGTATTTTTTATCAACTTATGCAATTATAATTATTTATTTATTTTATTTATGCAGTATTTTTTCTTTGTTTATTTTTTCTTTGATATTAATTCAAGTTATGTTATTTTTTTTTTTCCAGTAACGTTATCAAAGCGAATAAACTACATTCAATGTTTTATTTTCGACTTTGATAAAGACATTAATAGAAGCTATGCTTAAAATGACGTGATTTTTGCGATCAGCGCCACAGAAAACCCTCGTCACGACACCCAAGTCAAAATATCAAGAAATTTGATGTCGGCCATATTGGATTTCAAAAATGACGTCATTTTCATGATCAGCACCCCCAAAAACATTTGTTTACGACACCCAAGTCAAAATATCATGAAATTTGATGTCGGCCATCTTGGATTTCAAAAATGACGTCATTTTTGTGATCAGCATACCCGAAAACCCTTGTTACGACACCCATGTCAAAATATCATAAAATGGGTGTCGGCCATCTTGGATTTCAAAAATGGCCTCAATTTCGTGATCTGCACCACCGAAAACCTCTGTCACGACACCCATGTCGAAATATCATAAAATTGTTGTCAGCCGCGTCGTAACGAACTAATTTGTATTTTATAATTGTATATCTTGTAGAAGACCTATTTCAAAGTGAAAATTAATCGCAAGTTTGGCACATCGCGACAATCATTAACTTCGCGCCCTGCAATTTTGAAAATCTAGAAATTGTTATCAAAAGATTTAGTCGCACGCACACAAACACACGGTGCCGGACTACCGAAGTCCGAACTAAAACGACTTTAGACGATGCACGGCTTTCAACACCGCACCGCTGTGCTGGTCGGAGTGGGGGGTGTTAGGTTATTTTCGATATGGAATTTCTGGATTCGGTCTCCGCGCTCAAGGCCCAACATTGTATCTACAATAAATATAATAAATGTTTTATAAACATCTACTCAATAACCTCCTTTTGACACCTACGGGACCACAGAAGGTCTACTCTTAGCCATAAACGAGTTTATTGAAGTTCTCTGTTACAAGTTATGTACACTTTAAAATGTCAATTTTATGTACACTTAAGTTTTCAACTTTATTACCTATGCCGCTGAGTGCAATTTACTGTACCAATGACGGTAGTTTTCCTTAGCTAGAGTAATACTTTAAATGTCACTTATGTAATTGCGATGCAGTCGACTCTCGTTAATTCGAAACTTGAGGGACTCATAAAATACTTATTACGAATTATCTACTGTTTGAAATATCAAATGATTCGAAATTTGTGTGAGAAAATAAATAAAACTTCGAATTATTAAGTGTTGATATTTTTTTTTTTTTTTTATGAATTATAAACCAGCGCTTGACCGCAATCCCGCCTGATGGTAAGCAGTGATGCGATCGTTGATGGTAAAGCGCGCTAGTTTATTAAGAGCCTATTCACTCTAGCCTTGAAGACACTCAAATTGTAATGTGACGGAAACACCGACGCCGGCAAATTGTTCCAGTCCCTCGATGTACGCGGTATAAAGGAGGAAGCAAAACGCTTCGTCCGGATCGCAGTGGTGTCAACAACGTGAGGGTGGAAACTCGCCGTACGATGGGTCGTCCGATGATGGAACGGAGATGGGGCAATTAAATCATGCAATTCCCTTGCACACTCACCAGAATGCATCCTATAGAAGACCGAAAGGCTGGCTACTCTACGCCTGTGCTCCAGGCTTTGGAGACCGTTTCGAGTTAAGTCTGGGTCGCCAATCAGCCTCCTCGCACGCCTCTCCACCGAATCCAAAGTGGCAAGGTGACATTTCGCAGCACCAGCCCAAATGTGACTGCAGTACTCCACACACGAGCGGACCTGTGCTTTGTATAAAATTAGAAGCTGCCCTGGTGTGAAGCACCGCCGGACCTTCGCGATGACGCCTAGTTTTCTGGCAGCCACCCTGGCCTTGGACTCAATGAACCGCCCAAAGTTAAGGCTCGAGGAAATCTCAACTCCCAAAAGCTGAAGGCGGTCGGTACACTCCAAGGATACATTCTGAAAAGTTGGAGCCAAGGTGAACGGGCTCCTTTTGGCGGTGAAAAGACACGCCTGTGTTTTGGCGGCATTGAATGCTACAAGATTGGCATTGCCCTGGATGGTAAGCAATTAACTGCTATGCTATAACAATGTCAAAAGTTTGGAGGTACATTTGTGTATATGTGTTAATTAATCTTTCGAAAGAACTCTGTTATACTGGTTAGCTTCAAAGGAAATTGTTGCTGCTCAGATTGCTCAATAACTTTTTTAAGAGAAAAATTGCCTGAAATACTTTTTGATCACTTTGGTTTTGTAGACAGAAGCTTTGTAAGGTATGATATGGGGATCTTAATCCCTTAATTGACACCTCTGCCAAGGTTTGGATGTATCGTCTTCGTCTTCATTGTTACTTTTTCATTCGTATAACTAAACAAACCCATTTGTGAGAAGTGTGTGTTAAATAGTCATAACAAAACAAAGGCTCGGATACGTTCATACAAGTTTGAACTTGTAGTAAAATGTACTTACAATCTTTCCGCCTCTTTTTCTCTGTAACTTTGAATTATCGAGTGGTGGATTTTTTCGTTCGAATTACGAAGTGCATAAAAATGTATTGATTTAGTTCGAAATATAAAGAGATTTTGTAGGGAACTCTTGATAACTTCGAATTATAGAGAGTTTTGAATTATCCCAAGTTTGAATTGGAGAGAGTCTATAAATAAGTTCGAAATAAAAGTCGAAGTTATTCGAATTTTAAACAAACTACAAACATTTTTTTTAGAATTATGTATTTGCTAAAGCCATAGATTTTAGAGAATAAAATTCTAGATATTGGTGTAGCGGTATCCACAAACGTCACAAATAAATAACGCGTCATACTGATGCCACACAAATTCTACATCTCGTAGAATTGAAACACGCAGCGAAGGGAGGCCCCCAACAAGATGGACTGATGACCTGGTGAAGGTCGCGGGAAGCCGATGGATGCGGGCAGCACAAGACTGGTCATCGTGGAAAGCCTTGGGGGGGCTCCAGCAGTGGACATATATAGGCTGAAGAAGAAAAGAAGCTAATTGTGTAACACACTATCAGCAGCGATGGGTTTCACAGTTTCATAGTTCAACAATATTCAATGCGGTATAAGCGGTCTTTACGTTGATGAGTTTGCACATTTTCCGAACATACTATGCAATGCATTAGTATACAATCAGGGTGTTGATCTCAGTCTGAATCTGTCAAAAATTCTCGTAATTTCCCAACTTCTATGAAAAGTTCTTGTCATTGATTGTGTCTCAGATGAGATAGCAACTAGATCTTGAACGTTCTTAACTACAGAGATTGCTTACTGATGGCCTTTTTTAGGTTAAAATACAAAAGAAGCAAAATACAATCCTTAATCAGAAATTTTTAGGTAAAATTTTAAAATTACGAACATCAGTAACTTAGCTCTACTACTCAAAATGTGGTTTGGCTGTGTATTTCACAGCCAAACCACATTTTGAGACCAAGCTTACAAGGCTTGTTCGATAAACAGAAGAGTTTGGTGCATTGTATTGTGAACCAAATCACATAATTATTTTATTAATTTTATTACTTTAACTTTATATTTGATTATTTAAATTAGTGTTACCTTTACAGATACAATATAAATTCATCTACCTACCGCACACCTTATTTATAGAAACTCCCCTAAAAACAGTAAACATTCTGGCACTCAATTTTTGCTAACTTAGTGGATATCGTGTGTATAAAAATGAAGTAGGTATAAATGCACTTCCTAACAAGGCCAGAGGACTTCTAAGTAAATGGATCCATAGCAAATGCGGCTTTACGAGCACACTTGAAAATTTTATGCTCGTGATCATATATACCTACTAACATTTCACATTACTCCATGTGCATTATTGTAATTAATGTTCGTTCAATAATCGTTCGTAACTCGTTCATGGGGACACTTTTACAACAAGCTTCCCAAGGACATTCGAAACTTACCCATTAAACGATTTAAAAAGTATATAAAGGCCAAACTTTGCAAATAAAATAACACATTATTTAGAAGACAAAAAAGCTTGGGACTGAGCTGTTCGCTCTGTTAAGCAAGGTTATTAAGCAATATGCGTAAATTATTGTAAACATTTTCATTTTTAATGTCTGGACTTGAAAAAAGACGATGATTCCTGAGTTTGTTTCGGCTATTTCTTCTCAGAGGTAGTCAGTTAGGAAATGCCGGCTTCATCTAGTTAAAAAAAAAAAAAACATGACGTGTAAAAGTGATCGGTGATCCTACTTGCTTAATAAACGATTTCATTTAATTTCGATCCTGCTTGGTGAATACCGTTGCTTTTTTCCACATAATTCATAAAAGAATCAAGCACACATCTACAGCCCCTAAAATGTAAATGACTGCTAAGATCGTATTTTAAACAATGCAAAATAAAGGCAACAAGAAATTGTTATTATTAATTCAACCATGAAATCCGTCAAGCAGGAAATACCGTCATTATCTGGCGACGGAGACAATTTTAAGTTCGCCCCGTTCGAGTTAAAGAACAGTCGCTGGATTTACGTATTTCCGGTTGACCGTTTCGAGAAGATTTTATCTCAATTCTTTAGGCGTGAGACTCATAGGTGTGTAGAATGAAGAACAAAGTATTTTTTTTGCCATAATCCCCACGCTTGGAAGGCGGGTTCGGGATCGCAGTGATTTGATATTCCACAGGAGAAGCGCTGCTGCCCGCTTCCCTGGTGAGAGTTCCCTAAGTCACCTCTTACGACACCCACGGGAGAATATAGGTTGATACTATCCTAAGCCACACGGCACCACACGGAGCAACATACCTGCTATACCAATATCCGATATGGGGACCGCTAAACCTCCCGGCAAGATATATTTATACCACGTTAATTTTACTTTATATGACGCCTAAATAAAGTTTTATTTTATGATACATTTAAATTTTTAATTATATATTTTTTTCAGAATAAGCAACTGAATCGATTCCAATCATTTTTACACCATGTTATATTTTGTAAATAGATATTCTTTACTTAAAAATACTAGACACGTGTTTCGGGATTCGCATAATTAAAAAATAACGTTGCATAACATTTGAACCAACCAATCAATCAATTAAATCAGTCTACCGCAGTGCTCTACAAAATATGAACATAGGCCTCTCCAAGGCTGCCTCAAAAATGTTCCCCTTCCGCATCCAGTCTACGCCTGTTACCTTCCTTAGGTCGTCCGTACATCTGCTGGAGAGCGTTCCACATTACACTTGCCGATACGCGGTCTCCTCTCTAGAATACATCTGCTCCAGCGCCCATTAATCCTTCGATAAACAGCCAGCCTGCTGCCACTTCAGTTTGAGTTCTCTGCAAGTTTTGTTGGTAACTCTGACTATTTAGTCCTTCAAAGAGACTCCAGGCATAACTCACTTTATAGTGCACCGAGCTACTTTGAGTTTATGAACCAGCTCGATCGTGTCCACATTTCGGCAATGTGTGTATGCCACTAGAAGCAAGTGCAACACTATACAGTGCAACATGAGTTAATGAAAACCACCCATATGTCAACAAATACATTTAAAGTAGTTCAAATTTCATCCAATGTGTTCTCCGTTCAGGTATACGTGTATTATCGGGTAGGAAGACAGTGTGTCAATAGATGTGATGGCTAATTTGAACTCAAGTTCAATTCAACTTTGATCGAAGATCAAGAGAGATGCATACAAAACGTAACGAACAGCGAGCTATGGCCGCCATGGTTGTTTGTCATGATGGGGGTGCATGATTGTATGCACACTTCACTATGATTTAAAGTAAACTTTTCATTTCACATGGAAGCGGCGTCACCAGCGCTCAATATTCATTCTTGACTTGTTGTTGTCTTTTTGACTTGTCAATTGACAGTCTAAAAAAAGCTGAGGCATCGACATACCTATATAAAATTAAAAATGTAAACATGTGCTTTATACCTAAGTGAAGCTTCATGCGTTCATGGGCAGAATGACATACAGAGACTGACGGCTTTGAAAGCGGTCCGTAAATAACGTTTTGAGCAATTGCTCAAAAGCAAAACGGTACGTCGCACAACGTAACTGTATGCAGCGAGTCAGTTTTTCCGACTTTTTTTTCTTAGTATTCTCTCGCGTCCGGATCTGTAGACTTTTTCTTACTGTTATGCCCAGACTCTTAAAACGCTGCTTTTAATCACCAGTCGGTATTATCATCCAAATTATAATGTCATAATATTTATTTTTTTACAAAATCTCGACTGCACAAGAGAAACAAACCGATGGGTATGAGTTTCTATTCCTTTTTTTCTATTTATGCATAATCAACCAATGATGTTAATATATCTGGGACACAGGCCTGTGGGGTAAAGTGAACCATGCCACCAACCGGATAGTATAGGTTGATAGATGTCACTTATCATAGAATTTATTTTAAGACATGCCGAAATATATACGATTTCTCGCGATTATTTCCTGTACTATTTTGAGAATAATGATGTAGTAAGATTAACTAAGTAATAATGAAGTAAGATTCCGGAAATGGCCTACAAATCGTAAGTCGGAATCGTTACCACTAGACCAACACTGTTGCTATTTTCTATAATTATTACCGGTTCATATTTCTCGGCACTCTGTGACCTTTGGAAGGCGAAGAGGGGCCGAAGCTAGGTCATACGGTCCATGAGCCTTTACGACACACTGATGTGGTTGAGGGTATTTAATGCAACCCGCGCGTTGATCGTCGACGTCTTGGCTATCCGGCTGGCGCAGGGATACTGCAGGGTCTCCGCTGAGTTCGCATATGGGAGTGGCGGCGTGGTAACTCCGCTACTGCAGCCAATCACGGCACACCAAACAGACCTCCAGCGAGAGCTCTTGGTGACATGGAGAGTCCGATTGTCGCAACCCAGTGCTGGACGAACCACAGTTGTGGAGATAAGAACCCTCAGAGGAATGGCTAGAAAGGTGCCACGGTACGGCCACATTTTCGGCCTAGCGCAGTTCATCATCGGTCATGGATATTTCAGAAGGTTTGAATAAGGCGGTAGGAGAACAGAGGTGTGATCGCCGGAAGACACGGTGGACCATGCGGTGGAAGTTAGTTCGGCTTGTCAACCCCTTCTGCGTAACAGTAATGCTTACAAGGGAAAAGGCAGAGCGTATGATGCAGAGGCACTCTGAACGTCGGGAGACAGAGCCTGACTCCTGTTGTAAGTGCCAACCTCGGGTAGATGACGCTTTATGTTCCTCTCGTGCCTCAAAAAGATGTGAGCAGAGAGACACGGGGTCTTCTAGCCTTAGCTTCCAAATCAGTGATAAAAAACCTAGTACATAAACAAACGGATTATGATATTAACATACCATTCGGTCATGTGAGAACATATGTGTATGTCTAAATACTATATACTATATTCTTTAATTATTTTTTTTTCTTTTGTTTGTATTTCATGTCTGCTGTGTATTTGTATTTACTTATGTGAAATTATGGGTATCTTACCTGAAATAAATTATTATTATTATTAATACACTCCTTCAAAAAACTCCAACAAAATTATGACATCATAACCAGCTCGTATTATATTCTAGGAAAACTTATAACAAGCTCGCAACGAATTACGTTCACGAAACATATACGCAACACTTCCTAGTTTGTTCGCTGATAACATCGTCAATGTTACAAGTTGAAACTCCGACGAAGTGCAAGATACCGGTTCTATTGAAACAACTATATGAGTTCTAACTAAGAGCTTTTTAGTGCAAAATAATTATAGGATTGTACCAAAAAAAAAAATTCACTTATAAAAAATGGAATGGAATTTATACGAAAGATCATTTTCGCAAAGGATTGGATCTTACCCAGAGTTGAGGAGTATGTTATTAATTGCAAGTGAGGCGGCAGGAACAATGTTGGCCCATTGGTAGCGGCGAACTTATGATTTGTTGTTAGAGGGTTCGATCCCAAGAAGGCACTTTCGAAAATCGCTTTAATTATATTTCAAAAGCGCTCGAGCCAAAAACAATTAGTAACAAAAATATTCCCCCTTAACATTCTTGCAAAAAATAAAAATATATTTTTAGTATTCATAGTTACAGCAGCAACAGGAATACATCATCTGTGACTGTGTGTGAGGGACTGGAACAATTTGCCAGTGACGGTTTTTCCATCGGACTACAATTTAAGTACCTTCAAGGCTAGAGTGAATAGATCCTTATTAAACTAGAGTGTTGTACCGTCAACGATTGCATCACTGCTTACCATCAGGCGGGATTACAGTCAAGCCCTAGTTTATAATTTATAAAAAAAGAGTATTTCATCTATCTAACTATCATGGTTCATAAATTACATCATTCTGATAGACATACAGATGGATGCTAGATTCTTTGTTAATTTTGATTGCAATCCGATTACAGGCACTTTTGAATTGCCAATAGGTCGGTCAGTAAGAAAGATGGAACTAGTTCCCCATTCCGAAGCATAGGTATTTGGAGAAGAACCCGTCGTACGGCGAGTCTCCACCCTTGCGTTGTTGATACCACTACAATCAGGACGAAGCGTTTCGCCTCTTCTTTTACACCGCATACTTCGAGGAATTGTAACAATTTGTTTACGGCTGTGTTTCCATCTGACTACAATTTAAGTGTCTTCAAGGCTATAGTGAATGTGCTCTTAATTAACTAGCGCACTTTACCATCAACGAAAAACATCAGTGCTTACCATCGGAATTGTGTTTAAGTACTAGTTTATAATAAAAAAACACGAGCAAGAAACTCCACGGACCTCCTTTTAAATAATAAAAAAAATATATATAAAATATTGGATTACATCATCCATGTTTAATCCATGTGAGGACGATACAGAGAGACGTGTTAAAAGTTAAAAGTAAAAACTATATATATTGTACGTTAAAAGCATGCATTACAGAAAATATAAAAATAATTCAGACATTAAAATAAGCCGTGGTAGCTAAGATATCGCAGTAATGGGATCCTGTTTATACACTCTGGGTGCGAAACCTTAAAAAAAATACGAGTGTGCTTATATACCACACGACTGAAGTGAAACTTCTTTCGCTCCATCTGTATGTATATATATATATATATATATATATATATATGTGTGTACAATATATACATGTATACACATATACATATATTAATTTTCTATAAATATTTAAATTTGTTTCATGATTTCATTGGTAAATTAATATTTTTGCATAGATCTTCTATTTTTATTGAAAAAAAAAAAAAAGTCGTAGACCGGCAAAAGTTACCACCCACCAGACAAAGCCTTGCCGCTAAGCGATTTGTCGTGTTCCGGCATGATGTCTGGCAAAGCCGTACGGAGGACGGGTCTGAGCAGTTGTGTTGCGATGTGTGCCGGGTACGATGCGCCAAATTTTGTTGTGCTGAAAGTTTGGTCGCGGAGGGTCTTCAGATCAATCTCCCTTTGGCGAAGCATAGTTGGTCGTGTTGTTGGGTTTAATATTTGCATCACCTCGCTCAACTGCCGTCTTCCTTCCTATTCGCTCAATCCGAGTGAATAGGTTCTTAATAAACTAGCGCGCTTTACCATCAACGATCGCATCACTGCTTACCATCAGGCGGGATTGCGGTCAAGCGCTAGTTTATGATTATAAAAAAAAAAAAAAAAGTTGTAGACCTTGTAGTACCAAGCTCGCGCCACGGGCGCCTCTGTGCTTATATCCCCCACTTAATTTCCGTTCGCCTTGCCCGATCACTTTTCGTAACGCTTACGTCACGCGTTCGCCAGCTTACTCCCCAAGTCAAGCGTGCGTAAAGAAGTTTCACTTCAAAAAAAAATATATTTAATCAGCCTATTAAGTACCCGCTGTTGGGACTCAGGCCTTCTCTCGGTGAGAGGGAGTGGGCCGTAATCTACCACGCTGGCCCAGTACGGGTTGGTAGATGTCACATGTCTTAAATATTTGTTGCCTCTGGGACATGCCGGTTTCCTCACGATGTTTTCCTTCACCGTTTTGAGAGCTGCGGTGATGAAATAACTTACACAAAGTAAAGCGCCTGACGGGGTTTGAACCTACGACCTTCAACTTGTAAGTCGTGGCCAATACAGTGTTAGGTACACGTTATATTCACCGTCGTCTCCACAGAGTAGGCAACTCGTTCATGGGTCAATGTATACAGTTTTACAACAAGCTTCCCATGGACATTCGAAACTTACCCATTAAACGATTTAAAAACTATATAAAGGCCAAATTTTGCAAAAAGGGGTATTATAAAATCACAGATTATTTAGAAGACAAAAAAGCTTGGGACTGAGCTGCTCGCTCTGATAAGCATTGTTATTAAGCAATATGCGTAATTATAAGGTAAATTATTGTAAACATTCTCATTTTTAATGTCTGGACTTGAAAAAGACGATGATCCCTGAGTTTGTTTCGGCTATTTCTTCTCAGAGGTAGTCAGTTAAGAAATGCCGGCTTCATCTAGTTAAAAAAAAAAAAAATATGACGTGTGAAAGTGATCGGTGATCCTGCTTGCTTAATAAACAATTTCATTTCATTTCATTTCATTTGCCCGTTACAAAATTCAAAGAAGGTTATAGCTTTAAAAAAAACTCAACCTAGAAGCTATTAACTATTTTGAAAAAAGAAGCACTAACACCTCGCTTAGTGGCTGGTACGGGAACAAGAAAAAAAATCGTTTACCCATCCCATAACAGAGTTAATGGTTGCTCTCACCCAACGTTACTCCGAGTGGTGCAAGCTATAAGATCCAAACCTCTCTAGAGAGACAAGAGAATTTTATAACCTATCATGCGTTCGTGTATTTTTTTTTTTTTTTTGCCTAAAATGTAAAAAACCCTTTTATCATCCCACTGCTGAGGACAGGCCTCCTTTCATACCGAGAAGAATTGAGCGTAATCACCACCACGCTTGCTCCATGCGGGTTGGCGATTTCAGACTTAACGTCCAGGTTTCCTCAAGATGTTTTCCTTCACCTTATAATCAGTCATTGATCAACTTAGAACAGTCACATTGGTACTTGCCTCAACTGGAATCGAACCCGCACACTCATACTTGGGAGGCTGGTGTTTTAATCACTAGGCCACCACGACTTAAAATGTAAATGACACAAACGAATTAATGGAAAAAATAATTTCATATATACGATCGTGTTACCTACACGGTCGTATATAAAGTTTTTTTTTTTATATTTTAATAGATATTTACTTGCAAACATTTTCAATAGTCACTCTTATGTTGATAGAAATAAAGATGTTATTGGCTTAACTTGAAATAGTGTGGGGGTATGCAACACAGCGCTTTTTTACTATAAATTTTCATACAAGTTTTGATACTTACTCTTTTTATTCCTATTAAAAAAGTGCCCCGTTGGTCTACAGGTCTACACGTCTCAGTGTGGGTTTTGGATTTGATTCCAAGGCCAAGTAATTTCGTGGTGGTAGCCTGCACATACTTGTAAACAATTAATGACGACACGTTTAGTGACTGAGCGATCGACTTCTGAGCCACGTATCCCGGGTTCGATTCCCGCACGAAACAAATATTTGTATAGCCTACAGCTAGTTGTTTCGGGTCTGGCTGTTCCTGAATGAGTCACAATAAAAACCTTTTCTTTATTTCTATACTTCGTCGGTATTTTAGAAGTTGGAGGTGTAAAACTCCCGTTCCTATTATTTTAGTGTAGCAGTGTAGATAAGGGCCCATTGTTTCTAACAGCGAAAATCTGGTGTCCCAAAGATGGGAACATATTTGGTTTATTTTATATAACTCCACATTCTTTATACGTCAATCGAATTATGGTAGATTTTCTATCGCTCATCATCATCACCATCTCAGCATTAAACCCAACCGCATCTGAAGCTTTTTCAGCTTTGGAGTCTAGGGCCCGCTAACTGCTCATTTTGGCTAAACTTCGATATTATTCCGTAAAGCGACTGCCGTCTGACCTTCACAACCCGAAGGCGATATCGGAACATTGTACATAGTTAGACCAATTGTTGGACTTTTGAGGGTTCCAACAACCCGTAACTACTGTCATTAGAATGATGTTCGTACGGCAACCGGCACCAACGGCTTAACGTACTTTCCGAGGCACGACCAGACCAGTGCAAATATTGATGTATACAAATATGTGCACTGCGCCGGGATCGAAACCGCGCCTCTTTGCGCAGCGGCCGTGTTCGCTACCGGTACGTCACTGAGGCTGTCAACAGCGGGAACTGTATAGGTTTTTTTTTTTTTTTTTTAATAATTATAAACTAGCGCTTGACCGCAATCCCGCCTGATGGTAAGCAGTGATGCGATCGTTGATGCCTGACCTGGAATCGAACCCGTCCCTGGAATCGTGTTTTAACCACTAGGCCACCGCGACTTTTTGATACGATTTACTGGCTCATAATAGAAGGTCGATATATCAATAAAATTTTGTATTTTTTTTTTATAATTGTAAACTAGTGCTTGACCGCAATCCCACCTGATAGTAATGCAATATTTGATGGTAAAGCGCGCTAGTTTATTAAGAGCCTATTCACTCAGAAAAACCGAGCGAATAGGAAGGAAGACGGCAGTTGAGCGAGGTGATGCAATGTTAAACCCAACAACACGACCAACGATGCTGCGCCAAAGGGAGATTGATGTGAAGACCCTCCACGACCAAACTCCCAACACAACAACATTAGGCGCATCGTACTCGGCACACATCGCAACACAACTGCTCAGACCCGTCCTCCGTACGGCTTCACCAGACATCATGCCGGAACACGACAATTCGCTTATTAATAGGTTTATTTTATATAACTCCATTATGGAGAATTATGGTAGATTTTTTATCGCTAACTCTTTTATATTGTAGCAAACTATCGTTATAACTTCCAGTTTACTTAGCTATACGGTTTACTAACTACAACTGCAGGCGTCGCCCTTTAGATATGTAATTAACACGAGAAAAGTTAATAAGCGCTGAGTGAATCTTATGCGTGTTTTACTAATTATCTGCGGTCTATTAATAAATACTGTTTGTTAATTAAAATCATTCTTATTTTAAATATTTCTTAAAATAAAATATTACGAGAATATTCTTTGCCTGTAGAAAGATAATTAAAGTCTTTTGTTTTCACCGAGCATTTTCAGAATGAACCCAAAGTGGAAACTCTACCTGGCGCTTAAAAGTAACACTTTCTCAGACACTAAGTACTTTATCCTGCATTGTGGTCGTGCTTTGCATTCTTAAAAATCTAAAATAAGTATGTGCAATTTTATAGGTGTAACAAATTGTTTCTAGTGTGCAAATGTCAAAAACAAATGACGAAACATTATGCTGAGATATTAGCCTTTTTTTCGCAAGATAAATTAGTGTTTGACTGCAATTCCGCCTGATGATAAGCAGTGATACAATCGTTGAAGGCAAAGCTTTGCATCACTGCTTACTATCAGGCGATTTGCGGTCAAACACTTGTTTATCTATAATAATATATAAAGCTGAAGAGTTTGTTTTTTTTTTGTTTGTTTGAACACGCTAATCTCAGGAACTGCTGGTCTGATTTGTAATTTTTTTTTTGCGTTGGAAAGCCCATTAATCCAGGAAGGCTTTAGGCTATATAACATCACGCTGCGAACAATAGGAGCGGGGCATATAAAAAAACCGGCCAAGTGCGTGTCGGACTTACGCACAAAGGGTTTCGTACCATTGATTTGTGAAATTAACGGATTTAAGTTATTTGTATGAAAGATTACGCGGTAATAAGCGGTTTACGATTTACCAGGTATTAATTAAAAAACTATGTACTAGATCTCGTTCATAACAATTTTCGTTGGTAGTTTTTATAGTAATGTATTTAGAAGTTAAAGCGAGAGGGACCAACTTTTGACGAAAAAAATATTTTTGAGTTTCAGTTCTAAGTATGGGGAGCCCCCAATATTTACTATTTTTTTTTATTTTTGCATCAAATCTTAATGCAGTGCACAGAATATATCTACCTACCAAGTTTCAACAGTATAGCTCTTATAGTTTTGGAAAAAAATGGTTGTGACATACGGACGGACAGACAGACATGACGAATCTATAAGGGTTCCGTTTTTTGCCATTTGGCTACGGAACCCTAAAAACGCGGGTGAAATCGCGTGCCGCAGCTACTAATTTATAAAAAAATGTCTTTTCAAGAACTATCCGTTTCTTAATGCTGTTTATTCAAACGTTTCATTTTAACGAGATGTTCAGCCATCTTCGTCGGTTTGACTGAACTCAATTACACATTATTCAGCTGTTCAAAATTAGACACCATGTATTTTTTTTTTTTTGTATAAAGGATACATTTTTAATCTGCATTTGATATTAATATTACAACAGAACAGAATATAACATACTGTCTTTATTATTTTACTCACTTTAAAAATTACATAATATAAGTATGAAGATTTTACAAAGAGTAGTCTTACAGTTAAATCTTTTAGGTACAGACAACCTTTAAACATCAACCTTAACAGTATTTTGTAGTGTTACTGTTACTACATATTTAGTAAACATTTTTATATTTGACAGTTATACAATATGTAAAGAAAACCCTGTCCGACCCATAAGGATAATAAAGGTTAGGTAAACACATGACCAAATATAATATAAAATTTTACGTAATCATCAGAGTAACAATATTAATGAATTTTGAAATAATCTTTTTTCCTGCGAATTAATTCCAACTTCCCCGAAATTTGGTAATTTTTAAAAAAGTCACAACATCATTTTGACGGTATTATTATTAGCGATGCGACAACGTGCCGCGTGCCCTGCCCCCCGTCGCCCGCGGAAGGGTTGCCTACCGCATATGTATTAAGTTATCTCTGTTTGAAAAATAATATTAATTTTTTTAGGGGGATTTTTTTTAAGTTTATCGCGGCTTTGTATCCATTAGTAGAATCCGTTATCGGTACCTAACAATACCTTCACGGATCGGACAGGGTTTTCTTTACATATTGTATAATAAATATGTAGTTGCATAATCATTTTCAGCCTATAAATATTTTCACTGTTGGGCCTCAACCGTCCTCTCGGTGAGAGAGAGTGGGCATAATATCCCACGTTGGCCCATTGGGGATTGGTAGATGTCACTTGTCTTATATATTTTATTTTTATGCTCTAGAGCACAAAAATAAATACTAAGTTTAATACTTCATAATGAAATAGCCAACTTAATGATAGTACCGCATAGCTCTACAGACCGCAGTTAAGCCACGGCGGCAAATCTCTACGGAGACTAGCTTACAGCGCAAAATATCTTTTATTGCACAAGTGTGTACGTTGACACGTGTTCGGAGTACACCTGTTTTAACGTGCACACTCTTTCCTCAGTGTTATGTATAGTTCGGTAGAATGGCAATCCGATACGATCAGAGAGAGGATTAGACGCAAGATCAACAGTTTAACAGACATTCCGAAGCGCTGGGATCCCAAACCAGAACTTCCAAATTCAGGGCTGTTATTAAAATATGGTAAAATCTTATCTTAGTATCTCGTAGTTGACCATTAGAGACCGTGACTACTTAACCGGACTAACCTGGGGATGCCTTAAATAAAATTAAAGCCTCCAGCCGATGCAGGCAAACAGTCGATCTTTATACAAGGCGCTAAGGACGCGTAGCAGGAATCGCCGTAGGATGGGGTGTGTCCGACTTTTGTTTCTTTGTAATCGCTTTCCACGACGCCTTACATTCAGATGCTACAACTTATTACGATCCTATGTCCTATTTAACCTATTTACATCTTAGTTTTATTTATGATATTCCCTATAACTAAGCACTCATGTCCTACTTATATCTAAACACTTGCCATAGTCCTTATCATATTTCACTTATTATTAGTCATCATTGTTAGTGCTTATTTTAAACACAGCGATATCGTCCGTAACAGGTACTATCTATTTATTGAGAACCAAAGAACTTTTCGAAAAGAATATTTTTTTTCACAACAGACACAGGTATTGGACAGCGTTTATTCTACTTCATATTTCCTTGTTTCTGTGTTGTTGGCATCTCTTCCACTATTATGCGCTCTAACCGCAGCTGCGTCTTGGGAACAGTTTTACACTTGACGACTTTTCTCATTTATTTTCGGGCTCTGTACCTATAATGTACGATGTACCGACCGTGTCACGCTTCTTAACATTTATTTAATTTTATCTATAATTAGCTGACCCAGCAAAAGTTGTTTGCAAAGAGTGTGGGGTGTTTAGTTAATTATATTTTTTATAATAATACCGATATTGCAAACAATAACTAATAGAGTGATCGTCACATTCGATATTAAGTACTCCACATGCTTTTTCAATTTGTAACTATTAAAAAATCTTTAAACTCGTAAACGAGGTAAGTAGCGACATCTAGCGACAAAAGGGAATACATTATAATTAGTACCAAGGACTGACCTAATTTAGGGTAATAAAACATACCCATTGAATTGTTCGCAATTACTTAATATTTGATACCAGTATCTTGCAACCGCTGCATCATAGTGTCAGACGCGTGCGTGCGAAGTATTTAATTAAAATCTTTGAGAAGTTTTATTCCAATCAATACGTCACGCACAACATACCCTAGTTTCATGAATCGTTGCCGTTGTGATTAGTCGGTGGTAAGTGAGCAAAAGGCTATTACAAATTTATTTGAATTTTCGTTTATACCTTAATATTTATATTTTTCTTATTCTGAATTATTTATAAAAATTAATTGTTAGGTTATATATTGCAATAAAACATCATCATCATCAACCTTTTTATCGTCTCACTGCTAGGCACAGGTCTCCTCTCATACAGAGAAGGATTGAGCGTAGGTAGTCACTATGCTTGCTCAATGCGGGTTGGCGATTTCAAAGTCCTGGCTTCCTCAAGATATTTTCCTTCACCTTGTAATCAGTCATTGGTGTCCAAGATATGCTTAGAAAGTACATATAAGTTAGAAAAGTTACATTGGTACTTGCCTGACCTGAAATCGAACCCGCACACTCATACTTGAGAGGCTGGTGTTTTAACCAATAGGCCACCACGACTATTATAAACTATAGCTTGAACCCAATCCCGCCTGATGGTAAGCAGTGATACAATCGTTGATGGTAAAGCGTGCCAGTTTATTAAGAGCCTAATTACTCAAAAACTGGATGAATAGGAAAGAAGACGGCAGTTGAGCGTGGTGATGCAATGTTAAAGCCAACAACACGTCCAACGATGCGTCAGAGGGAGATTGATCTGGAGACCGTCCACGACCAAACTTCCGACACAACAACATTTGGCGCATTGTACCCGGCACACATCGCAACTTCTGAGACCCGTCCATTGTACGGCTTCACCAGATATCATGCCGGAATACGACGAACCACTTAGCGGCAAGACTTTGTCTGGTGACACTTGGCAGCCAATGTTATGGCCTACCACCGAGGAGCTACCAGAATTGTCGCACAGAGAGGATCAAAAATAGCGAGGCTGTAAGTGTAATTTATAAATGTACCTTACTACTAATAGACAACTATCGCAAATAGAAGTTGTAGATTTTCGTCGTGGTCGTATCGTAACTTATAAAAATAAAAAGTTTCTTAACAGCAACAGCTGTTCAAATTAAGTTCTTGAATGGCTTCAATGCAATTTTGTTCGCGAATATTTGTCGCCAGATGATTTGTTCAATTGCTTTTGTTAAGCTTTTGGGAGTTGAGATTTCCTCGAACCTTAACGTTGGGCGGTTCACTGGGTCCAAGGCCAAGGTGGCTGCCAGGAAACTTGGCGTTATCGCAAAGGACTTACAGGTACTTCACACCGGTACAGCTACTAATGTTATATACAAAGCACAGGTCTATTCGTGAGTGGAGTACTGCAGCCCCATTTGGGTTGGTGCTGTAAAAAGCCATTTTGGATTCAGTGAAGAGGCGTGCAAAGAGGCTAATTGGCGACTCAGATTTAGGTCAAAACGGTCTCCAAAACCAGGAGCATACGCGTAGAGTAGCCAGCCTTGTAATGATGTAGCTCGTAAGCCCAACACTAGATGGAGCTTGTAGTGTTTTAATAACATTGAAACCTTGATTATACTAAAGTTATTTATTTAATCAGTGGTTTACAAATTATGATTAATATAAAACTGTGTTGTACTATGGCCGACATCTTGAACAGTGTTAGCGTTGGTGGTTTGTGTTGCCATCTTAAAAACTAGGGATACCATATGTAACATCCCCCCCCTTAAAGATTATTTCCATTAAAGTTAAACTTACATAATATACTCTTTAAATCTTGCCGGTGTTCTAATTTCACGTCCCGACCTTGTGGTTACTCTATTATTGCTTAACCGGTTTTGTGTTGTTTCATTAACAGTATTAGTACCTGTCTCAGCTGTATTATTAGTATTTTGAATTACATTGAAATCCTCCCTACAGTTATTTTCTAAGTTATCAAATACAGGTCTTTGTTTTAAAACTAATTGATTTTTACTACGGTTTAAAAATTTAGAATTTCTTCTTAACAGCTGTTCATATTCATTTTTAACAATATAAGATCTTGGCTCATTTTCACATTTCCTAACAATTTTTCCTTGTTCCCAAACCTTACTTTTATAATTTTGTATTCTTACATTTTCACCTTCTTGTAACTCTCTCTTATTCTTACATGTTTTGTTATAATGCTTCTGTGACTTTTTCTTTATATTAACAAAGCTTTCTTTTACATTATCAGGGAGAGTAGGCTTTAACTGTTCTAACTTACAGGGTAACATAGTTCTAAGTTTTCTATTCATTAATAATTCAGCTGGACTATAATCTAAATTGCTGATTGGAGTTGTTCTATGATTTAACAAAGCAAGAGTGAAATCTGAACCTGTTTCTAAACATTTCTTCATCATATTTTTTACTATACCTACTGCTTTTTCAGCTAATCCATTGCTTTGTGGATAGTGAGGACTTGAAAAAATTAATTCTATGTCAAACTCATTTGCAAATTTCCTAAAGTAATAACTGTTAAAAGGCATATTATCACTTACAATACACTTTGGAATACCATGAGTACTAAAAATATTTTTCAAACTGTTTACAACAGAATTGGCTGTCTTATCTATTAACTCAAGTACTTCGATCCATTTAGAGTAATAATCAATTACAATTAAATAGTCTGTGCCATTGAAAGAACATATATCCATAGCAAGCTTACAAAATGGAAGCATAGGAACATCATGGTTAATAAGAGGTTCTTTGCAATTACTAAATCTAAATTTTTCACATACCTTGCATGATAGTACAAAATTTTCTATGTCTTGTGACATTCCTACCCAAAACAAAGATTGTCTTAAATGCTTTTTACATTTTACAACACCTAAATGTCCATTGTGTACAAGAGTCATCATAGTTTTTCTTAGACTGCTTGGAATTATAATCCTGTTATTATAATACACTATATCATCTTTGACACTTATTAAACCTCTTAACCTATATAAGACTTTTAGTTCCTTATCATTTATATTTTTATTATTTTTTGGCCACTCAGTTTTATACCAAGTTATACATTGTTTTAACCTAGTATCATTACTTGTCTCGTTTTTTAACTGTAATAACCTTTTTTTAGACACAGATAAATCAGTTTCACAATTATACACTGTTTCTGTTTCAACACTATGAACTAACTCTTTCAAACTATGATCTATTTCAGAATTATCCTTTACATAATTTCTTGATAAAAAATCAGCAATATACATTTTACTACCAGGAACATATTTTACTTCAAAATCATACTTTAACACCATTCTCTGTAACCTACAGCTTATTTTATTAATGTCTTTGTTAACAATCCCAATTAAAGGTTTATGATCTGTTTCTATGATTATTTTTCTGCCATACACAAACTGGTGATATTTTTCTAATGCCGCACACATTGCAAACAATTCTTTTTCTATTGTAGCCCACCTTTTTTGACAGTCAGTATAGCTTCTAGAGTAAAATGAAATTGGTTTACCATTTTGGAGCAAGCAAGCACCTAAAGCATCTTTTGAACTATCCGTTTGTAATACAACTGTACCATCTTTAACCAAAATTCCTAATGTTGGTGCCCGAGATAACCTGCTTTTTAATTCAACAAAGGCCCTTTCTTGTTCAAAGCTCCAAATCCATTTAATATCTTTTTTTAACAAAGAACGAAGTGGCTCAGTTATTTTAGAGTATTCTGGTATAAATTTACTTAAATAATTTGTCATTCCCAAAAACTTTTGCAATTCTTTTACATTCTTAGGTGCATTTAATTTTGTTATAGATTTGACATGTTCTGGATCAACCTGTATACCTGATTTCGACACTATTAACCCTACATACTTCACATAACATGACTTATACTGTAGTTTACTTTCATTAAACTTAACATTAAATTTTCTGGCTCTTTCTATAACCTTTTGCAAAATTTTATCATGTTCTTCATTATCTTTAGCAGCAATTATGACGTCATCGTAGTACACATGAACGCCTTCTATGTTATCAAATATTTGAGTGTTGATTTTTTGCATTACCTCTGGTGCTGAAGATATACCAAAGGGAAGTCTTAAAAAACGATATCTTCCATATGGGGTGCCAAAACTGCAACACTTATCAGGATCATCCAACATTATCTGGAAAAATCCATCTTTTAGATCTAAAACAGTAAAAACTTCATTTCCTGATAAATTTTTATAAATTTCCTCCGCTGATGGTATTGGATACCTTTCCCTTTTTATGCATTTATTGAGTTCTTTTGGATCTAAACATAACCTTAAAGTGCCATTTGGTTTTTCCACAATTACTAAATTATTTAACCATTCTGTTGGCCCATCTACTTTTTCAATGACTCCTAAGCTTTCATATCTATTTAAAGTCTCTTTTAACCTGCTTTTAACTTTTTCTGGAATTCTTCGTATAGGCTTTACAACTGACTCTGAATTGTTTGACAACTTAATTTTATACAAACCGATTTTACCCAAACCTGTAAAAACATCTTTATTTTTACTGATAAACAGCTGTTTTTCTTTACTGTTGTTTAACTTTTGACAGGTAAATGCATCCAGTTTTCTAATTAGGTTTAAGCGAACACACTCATTTAACCCTAGAATAGGTTGTACTGGCATGTCTACAACAGTAAAATTTATGGAAGTTTTCACATTTCTGACCGAGCAGCTGAGTTCAACTTCCCCTGATGGTTTAATTTTTTGTCCATTATAGACTACTAAAAGCTTATAGCTATTTTGCAAGTCTAACTTCCTATTTAAATTATTATACAACGATAAGGGTAAAATGCTACACTCAGCTCCTGTGTCAAGCTTGAAAGGAATCAACTCTCCCTCGACAGATACATTTTCTATCCACTGTGCACATGATAATGAATTAATATGCCTATTTTCAGTCCCATACCTTAACATAACCTGATCTTCACTACTGTCACTTTCTTGAGTTTCTTCTTGTAAGGCCATTACATTCTTTGTTTTATTTTCAAATTGTTTTTTGCTTCTACACTGTGCTGCAAAGTGATTATACTTTGAGCACTTAATACACATTTTTCCATATGCTGGACACGCTCTTATAGCATGTTCTCTTCCACACCTATTACATCTTTGAAATTTATCCTTCTTGACTGATAAAATTGACTGCTCCTCACCTTCCATTTTATTCATTTGCGCTTTTCCTTTTTCTACCTGTCTTGCTATATTTATTGCTTTTTCTAAACTTAAATCAGTTTCCCTCAGTAGATTTTCTTTAACTTGCCTTTCTCTAACTCCTAGCATGAGTACCATTGTGATCATTCTTTCTTGTAAATTCTCAAATTCACAACATTTAGCACTACCTTTGAGCCTGGTTATAAAGTGATCCACCGTTTCCCCTTCATGCTGTTTTATTTTGAGGAAATCATATGTGTTTAACATTAAGTTTTTCTTTGGTTCTACATAACTTTTAAAGTTACTAATAACCAAGTCTAATGTTTCATTTTCTTCTTTTTTGAAAGTGTTATAAACTTCCAGAGCCTCTTCTCCGGCTGCATTCAAAAACATTGCTACTTTTCTCGTCTCGGTACATTTATCTAACTCAGCTGCACACAGAAATATTTTAAACGCTTGCACGAATTTGTCGAAGTTTTGTCCAGGGCCCGACAATACAAGGCCTTTCGGAGGTTTTAATTTCAATCCTTCCATTTTTATTCTTTATAACTCCGCAACAGTAGATAAATGGATTGTTTTGCAATGGACACACAAGTCCCTTTCTATAACGGTTTTACACCTGACACCATGTAGTGTTTTAATAACATTGAAACCTTGATTATACTAAAGTTATTTATTTAATCAGTGGTTTACAAATTATGATTAATATAAAACTGTGTTGTACTATGGCCGACATCTTGAACAGTGTTAGCGTTGGTGGTTTGTGTTGCCATCTTAAAAACTAGGGATACCATATGTAACAGAGCTACTAGGCTCACTACTACATAACTTCTTGCCTGGCTTTGTCTTTCATTGCTCAGTAGTTTGAACCTGGGACATTACAGCCTGTGTTACACCGCCACTGGTAAATTATTTCTGTCCCGCGATGTACGTGGTATAAAAGACGAGGCGAAACGTTTCATCCAGATCGTAGTACTCTCAACAACATAAGGGTGGATACTCGCCGTACGACGGGTCGTCGGATGATGGAACGGAGATAAACCAAGCAATCCTAGGATTCAGTATTCAGGAATTCTCTTCATTATTCTTTCCCGGAAAACTTTCTTGATCAATCCACCGTCTTATACAAAGAGTGACTTTTTCCGAGACAGTCAGTCAAAAGCAAAAGCAACAAATAAACTTCGCTAATCTTCATTGTGGTGTTACGATCTCTCCATAACCCACAGTTAGTATAACAGTATTTATCTCATCTAGATTACCCTGTAAAGTTAGCTGAAAGAATAAATAAAATATATACGCCACCTTAGATAAATAGGGTGACAACCCCACACACTATATTCACCCATATAACTGCCACTCCCCACAAACTATCCAGAAACTAACATATTCCAAAAGTCTCACGTATTCCATTTATTTCCTAATTAACTCGGTATCCGGTACGATGGATGAATTTACACCGAGCACCCTGTTTCGTTCAACTTGTTTGATTCGACATCAACAGATGTAAATGGGTATGGATGAGGTAAAGTATCAGCACCTCGATCGACACACTATGAATTTGAATCATTTTAAAGTATATTGCTAATTCATTGCTCTTTACATTAGGCACACGTGTCTGTTCGTTATTGATGTTGTTGATGAGCTGTCAGAACGAAACCCATTGCTATTGGTAGTATGTTAAGTAATTATTCAGCATGTTTGGGTATTATTAAAATGATGTAAACTGTCTTAGTGGAGTTCTTTGAGGGAGGCATATGTCCAGCAGTTGGCCCCTTTCAGCTGCATTGATAACATATAAGTGCCTGGTGCACCCCTAAAAGACCGAGGTAAGAGACGGAGTGGAGAGAGGGAAGAGGTAAATAGACCCTAGAATAGTTTTAAGAGAATTAGAGAACTAAATTATTATTACTATTTTATTTTAATTTTAAAAAGCGTTAAGTGGAACTACTTCTCTACCGTGGGGGCGCTTACAAACTCACATACAAAAACAGTCAGACCCAGCTAATGCTACAAATATTTGCCTGTATGCCATACAAATATCTGTGAGGGATACGAACCGGCGACACTGCGCGCAGCAGTCGAGCGTGAGATGTATGTTAATTTTTCTTTAACGCAAAAATTACTGAACAGATTTGAATGAAACTTTTCAGACAAGTGGTTTAAAAAGAGGATTATAATATAACTTAGTTTTATTTGGACACTAGCTGCGCACCGATTTGTTTTTTTTTGTATGCTCCGCTCCTATCAGTCACAGCGTGATGTTATATACCCTAAAGGTGTCCTGGAAGAATGGGCTATTCAGCGCAAAAAGATTTTTTTAATCGGGCCAGCAGTTCCTGAGATTAATGCGTTCAAACAAACTCTTCAGCTTATTATATTATATTAAAACTAGTATTTTTATATTTCTATATACTATAAATATCAAGGTTTATCTATGTAATCAGACCATACAGAAAACAGTATTGTTACAGTTATATTTGATTTTGCAACAATGTCCAACTCACAGTGTTCTTTATTTTCCTTCGAAATAGTTTGGTGTTCAGTCTCTTCCACTGACAAGTCTATATAAATCATTTAATATTCATAACTCTATATTCTCATTACAATATGGTGTTGTTTGCAGAGGTATGATCTAGACTTATTGAGTGTCAAGTATTGGTTTTAATTATATATCTGGTATTATAATTAAGGGGGATGAGGGGTGTTAAAAGAATAGTTAGAAGAAGAAATCAATACATAAGAAGAAGCCTGAAAGTGTCACCGTTACTCAAAAGTCGTGTGGAAATTGGTTGTCATGGTATAGGCATGTCATCATCATCATCTTAGCGTTTATCCCGGTTCCACCCGCGACTTTCATGTTGGAGCCCGGAGTCCGCTTTCTTACTCGATTTCCTCCATTTCACGCGATCTTTAGCATCCTGTGGTGTGAGATTTTTGGCACACTTGTCATCTCTTACAATGTCAAGCCAGCACTTCTTTGGTCTAAATGAAGAAAATGTTATAAGGAGAGTTTTGGGCATGAATGTCAATACGAATAAGGGAAGACTAAAGAAACAATTGATGGAATGAGATTTACAAAAAATACTAGGCACGTATTTTTTTCTTTTTTCGTATAATCAAAAAATGAAGACGATACAGTGCGTTGCAAACTCATATGACGTCACTGCAATCTACACTTTTTAGCGACTAGCGACGTCACCAGCCACCACTTCTGATCTTTGATGCATTTATATTTGTGATTTTTTATTGTTTTAATAAAACAAAAAATACGTGTCTAGTATTTTTTGGAAATCTGACTGACGGACTAATTAGTTTTTTTTTAGTCAAATACCCTTTTATATTATGGTACGTTCATCGTTTAATTAAATTTAAAAAAAATGAATTGTGTTTTGCTGTAATTACTAATTTCATACATCAAAACATGGCTTGCCTAATATACAGGGCATGATAGATAATGTCCATAATTTCCTACTTGATCATTTTGACCAAGATAAAGCAAAACAGGTGTTTCAAATAATTTTGGAAATAAATACCGTTCTCCTCCAGTTTTTCTACATCTCCATCTTGACCTCGTGATTAGTGTATATTGGACATCACATCGTAAGAAAGTTATCTCGTTAGTCAGTTATCTACAAACTTATGGTCA
This sequence comes from Sesamia inferens, assembly GCA_037179545.1. NCBI lineage: Eukaryota > Metazoa > Arthropoda > Insecta > Lepidoptera > Noctuidae > Sesamia > Sesamia inferens. Next base: position 5,175,520 of record CM073929.1, on the reverse strand, counting down.
ACTCGAGCCTTAGAGAAGGTTTAGTAAACACAGATTATTCCCCTCTGGTATTTTATGTGGGGTACATAGAGAAAAATAAAGATTTTTCACTGAATAATACAGGTAGTAAATTGTTTTATGGCGAAATCCTGTGTTATAAGAAATTTTGAGATTACGTTGAGGTTTGAGAAAGTCATCATCATCATTATTTCAGCCGAAAGACGTCCACTGCTAGACATAGGCCTCCCCCAGCGATCTCCACGACGCCCGATCCTGCACCGCCCGCATCTAGCGGCTTCCTTCCAGGCCTACCCACGTTGCGTCATCCGGTGCTTGGTCGCCACTCGAGAACACGTCGGCCCCATCGGGCATCGGTCCTACAGGCTATGTGCCCGGCCCATTGCCACTAAAGTGATCAAATCGGAAATAAGGAGATCCGCAGAAGCGCGGGCCTGCAGACGGTGAGCAGTGAGCAGCTCGCCGCCCGGTAAGGACCAGGCCCGGTTCGTCGGCGCAACGGGACACATCGTGACGGGGTCCACGAAGATTGACGCCTCCTGGTTCCGGGTTGGTTAAACAAGATACCGTGACCCTGGCCGCCACACAGGCAAGTGAAGAAACACGGGTGGGTTTTAGTTAGTACAAGTCTGACACGCCCTTCCGCTCCATCCAGAGCGGAGAGAAGTCATTTGATGATTCCTATCCCAACGAAAAAAAAAAAAAACAAAATAAAGGAGATCCACTGAAGAACGAGAGTATCCGACATAGCCCGAAGATTGCAACACTTAAGAAAGTACAACAACTTAAATATATTTTTGGATTTAAATTTGAAATATTGTTTATTTATTTATTTAATTAAGGTTCGCCAACAGTTGCTACAGATATTTCACACATTACAAATACATATAAATAATTGACTTAAATCTAACTGCACACCCAATTACAGGCAAACACCACATGCTGAATGCTCTTTGTAATTTTACTAATGTAATTGCTTATATTCTAACCAGACTGGATTCTTAACAGAACTAATACACTAATGACATCAGACAAATGTCGATATTGAGTCAGCGTAGACGTCAACCAGGTCGCTGCGTTCATTTAACAGTGTGCACATGCGAGGTACAGGTGAATTAGCACCAGACACTGTATGGCGATGAAGTGGAGTTAAGGGTGTTATGGGTTTACGAGGTGGTCTACGTGGTACTCTGAAGTCTGAAGTTGAACCTACATACCAATTGTGGGAAGTCAATGGCGTTATTAAACAGTTTATATGCGAATCTCAAATCCAAGACTTCCCTTCGAGCTTCCAGGGTACTCATTTTGTAGCAGCCTAACTTGTCAAGGTAGGAGAGATATTTAAATTGCCTTCCTTTAGAGTACCCTAGGTATCGGATAAACCTTTTTTAGACTCTTTCTATTCGCAGCGAGTGGGTTGCGTAGTGGAATTACTTTTAAACAAAGTAAAAAAGTGTTCCTGAACAGCTATTCCTGAGGTAAGGTACATTAGGTATTTTTCTTGCATACCACATCAAGATCTCTGTAGTCAACCCCTTCTTATCCATATCATATAAAACATTCAATCTACGATTTCTTTGGCCTTTACTTTTATTCCTTGTTCTTATTTACTAAAACCCTATTTAAAGGTTTTACTTCATGGATTATTAAAACGTACCTGCTATCATAGGCTATTAACATAATTGTTCATCAATTACTAACGTATATTACTTGAAGGTCCCGTGTGGTACCGGACATAGAACAGTACCATGCCATATTCGCCAGGGGGTGGGAATAAGTTTTAAAAATTATTGAACCTCTTTGACTATAAGGAAATAACCTTTCATGTAAAAATGAAATTATATGATCCATTTTGTTATTAGGTGAAATGTATCCTACAATCATAATTAATTCACTTCCGTCTTCTAGTTTAACATGTGAAGCACACATTTCACCAATAGATGTTTGGGAAACATGAACTAAAGCGCGCTAGTTTATTAAGAGCCTATTCACTCTAGCCTTGAAGACACTTAAATTGTAGTCCAACGTAAACATCGCCGCTGGCAAATTGTTGAGTCCTTTGATGTACGCGGTATAAAAGAAGAGGCGAACCGCTTCATCCTGATCGTGTTGGTGTCAACAACATAAGGATGGATACTCGCCGTACGACGGGTCGTCTGATGATGGAACAAAGATGGGGGAATTAAAGCATGCAATTCTCTTGCACATTCTCCAAAATGCATCCTTCAGACAGGTCCTAACCTATCGACAGGCTGGCTATACTTCGCCTGTGCTTCAGGGTTTGGAGAATGATAAGAATAATTTTATTGATCGGATCATTTGCGATCTGACAAATTATTCTCGCCGATTTCCTCGGAACATCCCATTTTCTAAAGCTTCTGCTCTTTTGGAGCGGCTGCTGCTAGTAAAGAAACCTTCGAACCGCGAAGATATCCAACCTTATTGGCAGTTACGTATATGTTCGAGCTGTTTGGATTTAAAACGCTAGGCCCATGGGGTCCAAGTGCCCAAATAGACGTTAAAACATTCAAAATCACAACACAGACTGTGAGCGTTTTTTATTACTGGAAGCGGTCTTCTGACAACATTAACATCAACCAAACTCCAGAATCCAGCTCATTCTTTCTGTTGCGGTCAAAAGATACGAGCTAGTGACGAACGGACGAAGTCGTGTCTTTATTTAATTGATGAATTACTTAATTCATCAATTCCTCAATATTTACCCAATACAATACACTCCACACTCTTTTTGGCACATCATAATAAATTTAGTTAACTTCGAGCTTACCCGAGAGAAGACTAAACGACAGTACACCACTTATGCATAAGTCGTCCCGAACGACCAATAGATACCAATGTGAGGGTACTGAATACAAAACGAGCTATTATTTCCGCAAAATGCTCGAATGTTTAGACAATTTTCCTGTTTACTTTTATGCCTCGCTGTGTGTTCATGTTCATATTATTTAATCTCCGCGCGTTGTTGTGTGGGTGAGCCAGTTGTGTTATTTGGAAGTGGTTAGTAGGTTACGAACATAACAAGAAGCATGAATAGGTCGAGAAGAACTATATAATTGTAATGCTATCATTGTATGAAGTGGCGTCGATGACAAAAATCGTATAATATAATAGCACGCTAGCACGTTGCTTTCCAGGGCCGCGGGTTGTTCGAAAGAGATACGTGGCCCCTAGCACACAAGCAAATGAACGAACACGGATGAGTTTTATTAAGTAACTAGAAACCTGTCCCGGATTCACACGGATGCAATGCTGATATTTAATACAGTACAGAAAAACTGTGAACGCTGTATAAAAAACAGCGGGCCATCGCGCAGCCCCGACGGGTCGAGGCTGCCGCAAAAAACGACGCCCCGCGATATTTAAATCTGTAATATCACATACATCATAATATTAGAAATCTCATAATCATATTTCTCCACTATTTAATGGATGTATGTAAATCCATTAAATAGTCCGCAACAGTAAGAATGAGCTGGATTGTAGAGTTTGGTTGATGTGAATGTTGTTACGTCTCAGAAGACCGTTTCCAGTAATAAAAAACTCTCACAGTCTGTGTTGTGACTTTGAATGTTTTAACGTGAATTTAGGCACTTGGACCCCATGGCCCTAGCGTTTTAAATCCATACGGCTCGAACATGTATGTAACTGCCAATAAGGTTGGATATCTTCGCGGTTCGAAAGTTTCTTTACTAGCAGCAGCCGATCCAAAACAGCAGAAGCTTTAGAAAATGGGATGTTCCAAGGATAACAGCGAGAATAATTCGTCAGATCGCAAATGATCCGATCAATAAAATTATTCTTATTGTTCTCCAAAGCCTGAAGCACAGGTGAAGTGTAGTAAGCCTGTCGGTAGGTTAGGACCTGTCTGTAGGATGCATTTTGGAGAATGTGGGAGGGAATTGCATGTTTTAATTCCCCCATCTCCGTTCCATCATCAGACGACCCGTCGTACGGCGAGTATCCATCCTTATGTTGTTGACACCACTACAATCCGGATGAAGCAGTTCGCCTCTTCTTTTATACCGCGTACATCGAAGGACTGAAGAATTTGCCAACGGCGGTGTTTACGTCGGACTACAATTTAAGTGTCTTCAAGGCTAGAGTGAATAGGCTCTTAATAATCTAGCGCACATTACCACCAACGACTACATCACTACTTACCATCAGGTGGGATCGCGGTCAAGCACTAGTTTATAATTTATGTATATAAAAAAGTGCAAGAGAGATAGTGACATAATTATTTGAGTCAAAGCATGTACTGAATAGGTCACGTTTATAATCTTGTCTAATTACTAGTGCGTCCTCCGTGGGGCAACGGTCAACACGCCTGCCTGCGACGTGGAGGCCCCGGGTTCGATCCCCGATCAGGTCATGATGGAAAACGATCTTTTCCTGATTGGCCTGATCTATATATGTATATATTATAAATACCTATAGTATCGTTGAGTTAGTATCCCATAACACAAGTCTCGAACTTACTTTGGGGCTAGCTCAATCTGTGTGATTATTATTTATTTATTTATTAATCGTGAGACTAATTAGAATCTTACTCATAAGCCTTGTTTACACAGGTTTCGCAATGCAACTTTGCAATAAATTACAGGAAAAATTAAAACGCTTGCGGAGCGAGCGATAACAACGGGTTAAGTATAATTTTCACTTGCTCGTAATATACTGCGATGAGCCTCTGGAGGTAGATATAATAATATACCACCGGGTTTCTTTTCATTGGTTTACTGGTTTAATTTTTTAGCCAAAAAGTCTTTAAGCTTGGTCAGATGTCCGTTCGTTTGAGTGGGTTCCGTAACCAAGAGATAGGGATAGGTCCCTCAAGCATCATCTGCTTTTTTATATAAATTATAAACTGGCGCATGACCACTACCCCGCCTGATGGTAAGCAGTGATGTGATCGTTGATGGTAAAGCGCGCCAGTTTATTAAGAACCTATTCACTCTAGCCTTGAAGACACTCAAATTGTAGTTCAACGGAAACACCGCTGCTGACAAAATGTTCTAGTTCTTCGATGTACGCGGTATAAAAGAGGAATCGAAACGCTTCGTCCGGATCGTAGTGGTGTTAACAACGTAAGGGTGGAAACTCGTCCGACGGGTCGTCCGATGGTGGAACGGAGATGAGGGAATTAAATCATGCAATTCCCTTGCACACTCATCAAAATGCATCCTATAGTTGCCCGTCCTACAGTTTAGAGCTCATTTGAATAGTACAAAATAAACACTTTACATTTTAATAGTGTATGTACTATTGACTTTGAAGACTTGTGACATCAACCAAACTGCACTGGGCAAGCGTGGTACATTATGGCCCACTCGCTCTCACCGAGGGGGCCTGTGTCCCAACTATAGGAACATTTTAAGCTGATTATGTGATTATGTTATGTGTGTACTACCCTCCGTACGGAGGACGGGTCTCAGCAGTTGTGTTGCGATGTGTGCCGGGTATGATGCGCAAAATGTTCATGTGTCGGGAGTTTGATCGTGGAGGATCCCCAGATCAATCTCCCTCTGGAACAGCATCTTTGGTCGTGTTGGGGTTTAACATTGCATCATCTCGTTCAACTGCCGTCTTCCTTCCTGTTCACTTAGATTTTTTTTTGTGTCAAGAGGCTCTTAATAAACTAGCGCGCTTTACCATCGGCGATTGCATCACTGCTTACCATGAGGCGGGATTGCGGTCAAGCGCCAGTTTATAATTTATATAAAATTATAAAAAAATAAAAGTTGGGATTGCCGTCAAGAACTAGTTTACAATTATAAAAACAAAACTAATATTTTTGATATATCGACGTTCTATCATAGGCCAAAAATCGTATCAAAAAGACGTGCCTCTCAAGTATGAGTGCGCGGGTTCGATTCCAGGTCAGGCAAGTACCAATGTAACTTTTCTAAGTTATATGTACTTTCTAAGTATATCTTGGACTCCAATGACTGATTACAAGGTGAAGGAAAACATCTTGAGGAAACCTGGACTTTAAGTCTGAAATCGCCATCCCGCATTGAGCAAGCATGGTGATTACCTACGCTCAATCCTTCTCTGTATGAGAGAAGACCTATGCCTAGCAGTGGGACGATAAAAAGGTTGATGATGATGATGATGATGATGAATTCGTCTCATCAGGCCGAAGACATTGAAATTAAAGATGCCGTGACTTGAACAAAAAATGCAATACCATCTAAACACAAACACATACAGGGCAATAAGTATCAACTCCCCTCTGAGGCTTATTATAATAAGCGTGCGGGAGGAGCATCGCACAAATTGTAGCTATTACTGAAATTCAGTAGGTGTGATGTTTTTGTTAGTGAATTAGTGTTTGGGGAAGATTTTCTGTATTTCTTTGAAGTGTAAAGCGGTTATAGTGTTGGAAAAATATGTAACTGGTAAATTGTTTTTTTATTTATTCCACTTGACGCAGGCCCATATACAGACTGGTGCTGATAATACGACAATAAATCAAAATACAGACAATGCCGGTTCATAGGAATAATCCTAAACCATAGAGAAAAACCTAGCATCAAAAATAAAATAAAAAAAAATTCAAGCAAACTAAATCGCATAAAATTGGAAACGGAATGAACATCCTTTGAAATATTAGTTCACTGACCTCCGATTGGCGACAGCGCGGTCGTATATCGACTTCAGATTTTTGGCGCCATTATTATTATAGTTTAGTACCGCTGGATGTGGCGATCATCAACCTGTAAGCGCTTCCTTATTAACATGTACAATGTACATCATGTAGAAAATGTGAAAAATTAAAAAATAATTTCCTGTGACTAAACTAATCGACATATTTATATGATTTTTTATGGGTAAACTGAGAATGTGTTGAGGTACACGATGTTTAATTTATTGTCGTATTGTCATCACCACTTTGTATAAATACATTAACCTAAACACTATTTTTATTATTATATAAAATAGTACTTCACTACTATTAGCATGTTCTTGTGCTTTTCTGTGGTATTTGTCTGCGGAAGCGAAGGAATTCCGCGTCCTGCGGGGACAGGTCTTCTTCCAAGACGATGAGCAGATAATAACTAGGTACACCCTCCAGGAACGCTTCAAAGTTGACGTTACGGCGCAACTCCAGCAACTGCCTCCTCGGTGAAAAGTATGTAACGTACTAAACGTAATGAAACGTACTCCACGATGTCCTTCGCCTTAGTAGTATAATGTAGGCCACTTTATCATTGAACCATTGCAAGACAAATTCCTCCAGCATCTAACGAATATTAATCACCTCGCTCTAGCACGCTCATAAACTCAGGATGTACGTATGAATTAAAAAAAAAAACTCTTTATTGATGCATTTAAAGCCCAGTCAAATCCTTCCATGATGGCTGAGTGGTCAATGCAAATCATAATCTGCCTAGCCGCCTTCTCTCAAAAACTGTTGGTGTTAGCTCTCCGTTTAAATAAATACCAGTATTTTATACTTAGCATTTGCCCACCTGATTCAGCAACAACCCAGTTACTGGGTATTACGCTACCCTTTAGTAATACTAGTTGTCAGACATTCGGTCAAGCATTTGACAACCCGTATACCCCAACGGCTTAACATGCTTTCCCAATCACTTGGGGGTTGTCGGGATTTTAAAATTTACCATCTTATGGATTCCATCCACAGACCTACCAAGGCATACTTAGGTTGATCTGATCGATCAAGACAAATATGTAAACCATTTCTGAAAAATCAAAAAAAAATGTTCCCAGACATATACCAGTACCGTATACACAACTGAAAAGGGACGAAACGAACAAAAAAATTGGCTACTCACTTTTGCACGAATACTATTTCTATTGTTGTCCAGTCCTTTACCGTTCTACCCTTCGATTGCGACGTAATATTGTTGTGGATTTAATATAAAACTACATAGAAGTAATAACTGGATAAGACTCGAAGAAGCGTTTTAACTTTCCCGTTTTTATTTCAGTTTTGGCAGAAAAACAATTTTTGCCAAACTTCCAAAAGGCTGTTTGAAGATGAAAGCGTAAAATTGGGACCCTACTTGAAAGCCACGATAATCCTAAGAATATATCAATATATAGATCCAAAGTCACCGCCCGCTCGCCAACCCAAATCTACTTCACTTGTCTCCTCTATTTACGATTGATTTCACAAAGTTAACCAAATACACAGTATTTAAAAACCGCCCTTAAAATTTACATTGTAAGGTTGATGTCAATCGCAAGGGTAACGTTGTAGGTCTCCACAGAGGCGTTTGGCGTAGATTCTCTCTCTGATTAGTGCTGCAACCGTCAATGGTCGATTATTGAATTATGTATTGGATTGATTATAAACGCCTTATGCCACTAAGCGTTATCCGCCGATACGTGTGACATTAGCAATTCTGCGATAATTTGATTAGGGCCTGTTCTAGATATTCCAGTTAAACCAAGATAGTTAAATATCGATAAAAGGGCAGAGGTATTTTGTGAAAACTCAATTAAAATCCAAATTAGTTTAGTTGACTGGAAACAAAATTAATTTATCTTGTGAAATCTAATCCTGGATACCTTTTACTCATGATAATAAAGTAAAAAGTTTTTGATTACTATAATTTTATTAGAGAAAGTCATTAAAATAATACGTTTATTTACCTAATAGTGTTTTTAAAATTTTTCTACCTATGTTTTTATTTTATAAATTTCCAACTAATGTTTGACCGCAATCCCGCCTGATGGTATGCAGTGATGACACTTTAAGTGTAGTGCGATGAAAACACCGCTAATGGCAAATTGTTTCAGTCTCTAGATGTACGCGTTATAAAAGATGAGGCGAAACGCTTCGTTCGGATTGTTGTGCTGTCAACTCGCCGTTCCACGGATCGTCCGATGACGGAATGGACATGGGGGAATTAAATCAAGTAAATTATAAACACAAATAAAGTAGGTACTTCTATAGGTATTGTCACAAGGAATACATGTTATTTTTATACAGAGTGGTGCTAACAACACGGCAATAAATGAAAACATGAACAATGCTGGTTCATAGGAATAATCCTAAACCATAGAAAAAAACCTAGCATCAAAAATAAAAAAAATTAATATTTCAAACAAACTAAATCGCATAAAATTTTAAACGGAATAGAACATTCAACAACAACAATTCAGGAATTCCTTAATGATAAATTGTAATTATTTGACATTGATACTCATTTAATTTTGACATTATACTATTTCTTTGACATAATTAACTTGACAATTCCACTTATTTAATTCTGAAATTGTATTATATAAGTTATTTAACATCTATTAAATTTTGACATTGTACTGTATTTTGACATTGTAAGTTATTTGACATTAATATTTATAAAAATTTGACATAGCATTATATTCCAAATTCATTACATTATTCATCATTTTAATATATTGATAATCCTTTTTATGATTTTAAGTGCTGTTAAATAGTGTATGCCTTTATGGTATTTTTTTTGAGGAACTGATGTATTAGATATTAAGATCACATTGTAAAATGTACTTACCAAAAATCACACTAATAAATGAATTGGAATTGGAACATCCTTTAAAAATATTGGTTCACTGACCTCCGATCGGCGACAGCGCGATCCAGTATCGATTTGCTTTTTTCGTGCCATTATTATTAAAGTTTGGTACCGCAGGATGCGGCGGTCATTAACCTGTAAGCGCTTCCTTATCAACATGTACATCATGTAGAAAATGAGAAAAATGAAAAATAATTTCCTGTGACTAAAACTAATGGACATATTTATATGATTTTTTATGGGTAGATTGAGAATGCGTTGAGGTACACGATGTTTAATTTACTGTCGTATTGGCAGCACCACTCTGTATATTAACTTATGTGCTCCACATTATGTAGGTCGAACATATCTCGTGTAGTTCTTGAGATTATTTAACAATTTGAAATACCAAGTACTGTAAAATGTTTTACTTATTGTTTTAAGAAGAAACTTAACTTAACTTGCCTAAGAAAGGACGTTAAGCGGTTGGTCGCGGCTGTCTTTTGTATATCTTTGACAGTCCCAAGGGGCTAATACTAAACAGCAATAAAAAAGGGAGTTTTGACGGGAAAACTAAGATGAGTGTCACGCGCGTTTTTCATTAAACTTTTAAAATTATTTCAATTGTCGTTTACTAAATAAAAGCGCGTGATTTATGTAGTAAAAATGCATTCAGTAAATAATTCTTAAAGAACATTGAAATATCGCAGCATAGTGGCCACATCATGACTTTGCCTCAAACCGCCGTCATAGACGGTTCAAGCGCCGTATTTTTTGTCTGTCATTGGCGATATCCGCCCTTATTGTGTAATAAAATTTTCAAAGAATTTCTCTAATTTGTTACACGTGTTATTGGCAAAATTGTGATATCTATTCCACAGAGGCCATTGATCAAGAATTGAGATTGAATTTCACTTTAAAAAATGAAGAAGAAGAAGAAGCAATAAAAAGGCAGGGTTAATAATATATCTTTTTTATTTCTAAAAGGGCCAGCTCTAGAATACATCTCGATCTGAATAATGTAAGCAATAAGTACCAACATCATCATCATCATCATCATCATCCCAGCGTTAATCCCAATCGCATCCGTAGCTTTTCAGCTTTGGAGTCGGGGGTCCGCTTTACCAGTCTTACTGCTGATTTTGGCTAAACTTCGATATTTTTCGTGAAGCGACTGCCGTCTGACCTCCACAACCCGAAGCCGTTGCAGTTAAACCAATTGTTAGACTTTTGAGGGCTCCAACAACCCGTAACGACTGCCACTAGATGTTCGTATGGCAACCGGGACCAACGGCTTAACGTGCTTTCCGAGGCACGACCAGACCAGTGCAAATATTCATATTCATGCGTACAAACATTTTGCACTGTGCGGGGATCGAATCCGCGCCTCCTTGCGCAACGACCGCGTTCGCTACCGCTACGCCACATAGGTTGTTCCCGCTCTAGAATACATCCCGATCTGAATAATGTAAGCAATAAGTACCTACATACCGATATATTGATATCGTTGCAAAGTCCCATCACTAAAAGCAAAGCGCTCAACTGTGTTCGCATCCAGTTTCCCGCATATCTTGATTGTGCGCTCAAACACTCAGCTATACATTTTGTGTTCTGTTAATTTTGATTCAATCCCCAATGTTTGTTTTTACTTTATTCTCAAATTACAGCTTGTATTGCTTCAGTATTTACACCGAAGAAATTCAATATCCAAAGTTGTTTAAAGCGGCGCCAGGCTCAAATGTTACTTTCCCAATCATAATAATTTTGTACTTCCTGTGTTTATCTTGGCCAATATTATCATTCGTTGCACCCGCTGAAGACCTCCGATTTATTTAAGAATATTTAATATATAGATAATTATATATAATAATTATATTAGATTAAGACATCTGTCTTTAAACGGACTCCGGTACTCTAATTGCGTAACATATATACTATCAGTATCTATCAATTGTTGAAGCATATTGATATTTGATAGTCCATTGCTCCCTATGTTTGAAAAATGTGTTTGTACAACAACGTAAATAATGCAATGAATTTTGTTGAACTATCAAAACTAAACCCACTGATAGTGTATTACTCAATTAGCCTGCTGATCCACATTAGCCGAAGCAATGAAAATCACCATAGGTGAAGAAGTTCATAGAAAAACGAAACATATTTTTAGACGACTCCGCGATAGGGTATAATTAATAAAAGTTTGAAATTGTGAAACTGTATTGAGTACCTAAACGTAGTGATCAATGTTAAATTCTCGATTGGCCTAAGTGTTCACGGCGAGATAGTTCTTTTCTTTCTTTATTTTTTGGCTTCGCACGGTTTGTGCATTAAGCCAATGTCAAGTAATTATGAATTATTCATGTCGAAAAAGACGGCAGCGTGACCCGTCTTACGAGTGAGGTTTGGGGCAAAGTCATGATGTGGCCACTATGCTGCGATATTTCACTGTTCGTGTGTGGAGTACTGCAGTCACGTTTGGGCTGGTGCTGCGAAATGTCACCTTGCCACTTTGGATTCGGTGGAGAGGCGTGCGAAGAGGCTGATTGGCGACCCAGACTTAACTCGAAATGGTCTCCAAAGCCCGGAGCACAGGCGTAGAGTAGCCAGCCTTTCGGTCTTCTATAGGATGCATTCTGTATGGTTGGTTTGCATGCATGCTGTATGGTAGGATGCATTCGGTATGATGGTTCCCAAGTCACAGGCTATAAACCTAGTTTGGGAGCCAGGAGATATAACCAATGCACCTTTTGATGTACCATGCTACTGTATTTGTAACGTATGTAACATTTTTACTGGTAATAAAACATTATTATTATTATTATTATTCTGGTGAGTGTGCAAGGGAATTGCATGATTTAATTCCCCCATCTCGGTTCCATCATCGGACGGCCCGTCGTACGGCGAGTTTCCACCCTTCCGTTGTTGACACCACTGCGATCCGGACGAAGCGTTTTGCTTCCTCTTTTATACCGCGTACATCGAGGGACTGGAATAATTTGCCAGCGGCGGTGTTTCCGTCGGACTACAATTTGTATGTCTTCAAGGCTAGAGTGAATAGGCTCTTAATAAACTAGTGCGCTTTACCATCAACGACTGCGTCACTGCTTACCATCAGGCGGGATTGCGGTCAAGCGCTGGTTTATAATTTATAAAAAAAAAAAAAAAAAAACCAAAACCTCCGGCGAGATAGTTAAATTATAAGGGAAAAGGTGTAACCTGTTTCTTTTTTTTTTCTTCTTGGCTTTGACCCTCTTGAACATTAGCTACAATAAAAACCTGTTTCTATTATTAATAATTTCATTTAAATATAGAATAGAAGTTTTTTTTTTTCAATTAGACTTAATAATATTTTTAGTATAACTACGACTGTGGTACCTAATTGAATATGGTACAATTGTTTTAAGGTTGTTGTTGTTGTTTTTGTATTTTTGTAAATAAAGATTTTTATTCTAATTTGTTGAGTAAACAAATAAGTACAGGGTAGGTTACTTACAACTTATTTACTAAATAAAATAATATAGGTATATTTTCACAGAAGCATTCTTCAAAACTTTAAATCAACCCGAATAATCCTCACCAGCAAATTCCGTCTCACCATTTAGTCAAATCCATTGGCTCGTGAAAATACTGGAGACATCTGTTCACAAATTAAACATAATTTGTCAGTCGTTTCCTTGAATAATTAATTTTTCCTACTTTCGAACCAGTAGCGTCATCTCGTCGTCACGCCTGAAACTAACACGAGCCTTAGCTTGCAAATTTTACTGGAAACTGTTCGCTGGATACTGTTTTGCAGTGAAGCTTTATTACTTTATACAATCTGGTAGATATTGTATCTCAGCGTAAACATTTTGGGATAATTAGAAATATTTTTGTATAGATACGAAGTGAGATAAACTACGGTCTTTAAAATCACGAAAATTGCTGTTTCATTATACGTAGATGATCGTATTTAAACCTCTTTTAGAGTCATTTTATTTTGAACGCCACGTAATTTTATCGAAGAAATAATTATGAAGCTTTGAAAGTACTTTAATATAGGTAATCATACCAGAGCTGCTATATGTCAATTTTATTCCATGAATTGAAAGTATTCTATAGAATGAAATGTCAGCCTCTAATATATATGTTTGCTTTGCTGGTATTTTACGTGGCTAGCTCATATATGATGAAAAAATTCATCGTTTTGTTTTTTTTTTTTTTCTTGTGTTCATTACTGAACCTACATAAGTAGTAATGTATAAATTCATTTCTTTTTTTAATGAACAGACAGCTGTACTGCTGGGGAGTTTGTTCCGCTACTTCTTCTTCCCAGTTAAAGCACTAGGAAGAGTCGATGGGTGGGCGTTTTGGGAGACTGTCTTATGTAATATTGACGTTCAAAAAGTCCTGATTCTGAGCCTAATTTGAATAAATGACTTTTGATTTTGATTGATTTTGATATAAATTATGATTATTGAAAAGTTAAAATACTATTACAAATACACCATGTCATGTTTAGTCTGTGCGTCACTCGGAAGACAGAAAATGCCTCACACATGAATTTCACAATTGAACGGAATTTTTGAATCATCATCATCATCATCCACCTTTTTATCGTCCCACTGGTACACTGCTAAGGTCTCCTCTCATACGAGAGAGAAGGATTGAGCGTAATAACTCATTTTTTAATAATTCTAATTAATTTTTACTTAAGCATAAATTTCATTAAGTGAATTTGTACTTACTCAAATCGAACATGACTTACTTTAAACTGCTCCTGTATTTAATTGGATCTAAAATCTTCAAAACAGCTTATCATTGAACCTTCCTTAAGTATCCCTACATAGGGGCGATCCCTTACACTCTAAATCTCATTAAGCCGAACTAATAAATTTTATTTTAGGGGCCCCTACGCCTGGATTACAAATAGTCTCATTACATTGTTTTGATAATACTGATAGTGTTTAAATTAAGCAGGGGATACATTACATACCCTACCTCGGAGTCATTGAAAAGCGGCAAGGGTAGAGATTCCATTAACGATTGTTTTTAATTCTAATTTTATGTGGAATAGAAAAAAATGGCTGGTAAATCTCAGTCTTTTCGTGTGTTAGGTTCTTTTTTGTCTTAATTTGTGGAAACGGGATAGGGAGCCCTTTACCCTTCCAGTTGGAAAAATACAGGCTATTTAGACTTGGATATCAAAATTTATTTTGCAGTACCACATTTGAGATGGTGCTGCAAAATGCCACCTGACAACTTTGGATTCTAATTAGCGACCCAAATTTGCTTCAAAATGGTCCAACCTGGTATTCTATAGGATGAATTTTTGTGAGTTGGCAGGGGAATAGCATGATATAATTCCCCCATCTCCGCTCTAACATCGGATGACAAGTCGTACGGCGAGTATCCACCCTTACGTTGTTGATACCACTACGATCCGGACGTCTTCGATCGTTCTTTTTTATCGCGTACATTGAGGGACTGGAACAATTTGCCGGCGTCGGTGTTTCCATCTGGCTCTTATGATTCCAGCACTGCTTACTATCAGGTAGGATTGCGGTCAAGCACTAGTTTATAATTGGAAAAAAAGTATATGGAATCAAATGATTGGACTCACTGCATTTTCTTGAGTACCCCCAATAGTTTATTTCTTTCAGCTCATTTGATCATTCAATCAAACGTATAAAGAGAGGTCATGAATTCTACAATCAATATGCTCTTGTAAAGTGCCTGTCATGTTTTCACTGCTGGGATACAGACTTCTCTTTGAGCAGGAGAGAGAGAGAGAACCTTTATCTAGTGCAGGTTGTTAGATATCACATTCTGTCCGATTCGTATGGTCCTGGAACGTACCAGTTTCCATTTGATGTATTCTTCTCCGTTCTAGGGATCAGTGAGGTTTTAATTTAAATAGAGATAAAAAGATAATGATAAAGATTCATTTATTGCATAACTGTGTACATATTGATGTTATTTTATTAAATACAATGCTTTGCAAAGGGCCAACATATCCAAACATCGCACAAAATATACCGAGTTTCTTAAGGAAATAGGCGAGGTCTTTGTCCACCAGTTCAACAGAGCGTAGGTTAAATTATATAATAATAAATACAGTTTAAAAAAACATGCTTTTAAAGAATATCAAACTAAAAAGTTAAAAATAATTTTAAAAAAAGCTTGAGGCGCTTTGTGCCATAATTTTTGTATATTAAGCGCCTCACACTTTTTTAGTTTCATATTCTTTAAAAGCATGTTTTTTTTAGTTTATTAAACTATATTTATTTTCAACTTCTTAGTTCGATATTTAAAAAAAAATGAAACGAACGAACGTATTGAAAACGGTGGGACATTTTACAGTAATGAGCCGCTCACTCGTAGCCCAAAGAGTTAGAGATGGACAAACAAACAAACAAGCAAGCAACACACAAGTGAAGCTAATAAAAAGCATTTAAGACAAGTGAAGCTAATAAAAAGCATGTAAAAATGCCTATCAGGCTTCAGACGTACGTACAACTTGTTATTCGTGGTCGTTACCAATGTACCACCACTGATCTCAATGGCATTTTAATTAGCAACTTAAAATAACAGAAGCAATTGTGACTTTTAAACTCGAAAACTACAATTTCCCAAAGAAAATCATGAACCATTAGAAATAACTTAAGGAAGTCAACGCCACAAATATTGGAATTACATTAGAACTCGTCCAAGGTGGAGGCACAAAATTTGCGGTCCCCTAAACACGTCTTCTTGACACTGCGGTGTTAGCGCAGTTCGCAACTTTGCTAGTTGCCGACCGCAGTGCTCGGTCGCCTCTTGTACACTGACTAAATCTTTTGTTTGAGCTGGATAAATGGGTTAGCTGTGTTTTTGGATGAGGTTTCGCCATTATTCTAAGTGCTATTTTCGGATCCTGGCTGTTATTCGTGAATCAATGACAGTCGTTAAGTCTCATCAGAAGCGTGTTACACAGTAACTGAGTTGTAATGGTTAGATAAGCGGTCTCGAATGTTGAATACTGAGGGTCCATTACTGTAATTTAAAATATTCAAAATCTTGTCTCAGTCTTATCTCGGTGACAAATAAATGTCAGAAACTTGTCAAAATGTAGGGAAATTCAGCTACTATTTGACAAGTAAAGACTCTAACTAAGTAAGAGTCTAACTGTGAACGTTCTTAAAAATACCAGAATTATGTTCTATTATCTGGTAGTATTTATTTATTTCAGGCATCTAACTAGACTTGAAGCCGATTTCTGGTTATAGTCGATGTCTCATAAAACCGTACGGAAGACGGGTTTGAGCAGTTGTATTGCGATGTGTGCCATGTATCATGCGCCAAATGTTTTGTGTCGGGAGTTTAATCGTGGTGTGGCACTTAGTTTTTTTTTGATAGAATGGGCTCTTATTAAACTAGCGCGCGACCAACTATGCTGCACCAGAGGGAGATTGATCTGGAGACCCACCACGACCAAACTCCCGACACATAAAACATTTGGCGCATCATACATGGCGTATATTAACATGGCATGAAGTATATTGACATAAGGTGCATTCGTAATATAGTCAACTAAAGGTGGTGAAAACATTAGCTTCATTGTATACTTGTTTCCTATGCCTATTAGAGGTTTTATTTGAATATTTTTAAGATGTTTCCAATGGTTTAACTCAGCTCCAAGGGACGCAAGGGACGGAAGACCTGAGCTAATGATATAAACACAGCTCGATACCTCTACTAGTTTCTGAAAATTTCCTTACGAAGGAGTCGTCAGAGAAGAACGGACAACAGAGTGATCATATACAGGTTCCTTTTTTTTCCTTTTCCAGAGAACCTTTAAAAATGATGAGTATTTAGAAACAAACAGCCTAAAATAATAATTTGGTAAATCAATTCTTACCCCATATCACATGAGTTAATCATTAAGAGCATTGATTAATATACGAGTACGTATTTAACCAAATAAACATAATAAACGGAAGTCCTTTTGATAAACGACTTCCGTTTACCGGTCATCGGTTTTGCTATAATAAACTGGGCGCAAACACGCAGTACGTATATTATTTGTTAATACCCTTCTAAAATGGGAGGATAGGAATTTTATGTTTCAGGTCAGGGGCTCGTGGTTAATAACAGCTTCACAGGCTGATTGATCAGGTTAAGGAACTCTTGTCGCGGTCTTTACGCACTTACACGCCGACACCCCTCCGTTATTGTCCCTCCATGTTACAGGAACTAATGGACGTTGGTGATGGCGCCCAACAAGTAGCCGAGTTCTGGGTTATTTGTTGGGCGCCAATGAAAAAAATCGAAATGGTAAGAAGAAGATTGAACATAGTGCAAGATACAGTAGGACATAATCTATTACGTCAGTTTAATAATTTCTTGCAGTTATGAGCAACTAAGGAATTATTGTAATGAAACATAAACAACAACGCAGGGGGCGCCCTTGTTGTTGTTTTGCTTCATTGTGTGAAGAGTTTATGATAAAGCCCCTTTAATATCCTACTACAGGGTAACAGATACTGTCATTTCACTTGTATTAATGTAAGATGACTAGGAATCAATCTTTTTTTTGTGTTATTGTTATACTGAAGTTATAGTTCCAGAGAACAGAAAACAAATTAATATACCCTTGTAACAATAAAAGATCTAAAAAATTAGTACCGACATCTAACGGCAAATGGTGGAATAAATTTATGTTCGGTGCAAAGTAGAAACTAGAAACTGAATTCTAAATGAGTTTTTATGAAATGAAAAATAATTTCCCGTACTAAACTAATGGACATGTTTATATGATTTTTTATGGGTAGACTGAGAATGTGTTGAGGTACACGATGTTTAATTTATTGACGTATTGTCAGAACCACTCTGTATTTAGTACAGATAGACATATCATGATAATATTTCCCTTTCAAGTATGAACGGAGAGAACGTGTAACGCCACTACAAGGCAAAATCGTCTTTACTCTCATTCCAATTCCCTTAAAGTTAGACAACCAGAAACCAGTCTCATTTTTTACTAAAATTTAAGTCGTAAAAGTATCTGTTTTAATAGCAGATTATCCCTTGAATTAATTTGAAAGCACGTTAGAACAGGTCCAATCAATACCGCTCTCACAACACCCCATAGATCAGCAACCTGTTTCACATAAACACAATCTCATTCACCGGTCCCCATCAAATGCATTTACTGACGCGTTCATTTACAGCTCATTTATTCCGAATAATACCACTATCTAGACCCTTATACTGAGTTAATTCACAAATCCCTTGAAATCTTCTCGGGTCTCGAATGTAATTTATGGGCTTGGCTTAATTTCGTGCTTTAAAACGTGATTTGCTTGGGACATAGTTTAGGATTTACTGAAGTGAGACAGGGGTTTTGTTGCGTTGAGTTGGCTATGGATTTTTTTCGTTATACACTATGTAAACTCTGTCCGATCCGTGAAGGTATTGTTAGGTATCACTTCGGATGAGATTTTAATAGGAGGTAACTTAATACATGTGCGGTAGACAATACATGCGCGGGCGAAAGGGGGCAGGGCACGCGGCACGCGGTCGCATTGCTCATAATAATACCGTCAAAATTGGTTTGTCACTTTTTAAAAAAATACCAAATTTTGGGGAAATTGGAATTAATTCGCGGAAAAAAAAAAAGATTATTTCAAAATTCATTAGTATTATTACTATGATGATTATGTAAATTTACATATTTTATTTGGTCATGTGTTTACCTAACCTTTATTATACTTATAGGTCGGACGGGGTTTACTTTACATATTGTATAGGTATGTGAGTGTTGTTTTTTTTTTTTTTCAGTGGAAAAGGAATGGACATAATCAGCCCATTGCGGGTCATGGCGGCCCATTGCGGGTTCATTGATATCTGTCACATGTCTTCAGAGTTTTGGATCTTTAACATGCTGGTTTCCTAAAAATGTATTCCTTCATCTTTTGATAGTAGTGGTGATGAAATAATTTATTCAAAGTAAAGCGCGATGGTGGTCTAGTGGTTAAAACACCAGCCTCTCAAGTATGAGCGCGCGGTTTCGATACCAGGTCAGGCAAATACCAATGTAACTTTTCTAAAGTTATATGTACTTTCTAAGTATATATTGGACACCAATGACTGAAGGTGAAGGAAAACATCTTGAGGAAACCTGGACTTTAAGTCTGAAATCGCCAACCCGCATTGAGCAAGCGTGGTGATTACGCTCAATCCTTCTCTGTATGAGAGGACACCTGTGCCCAGCAGTGAGACGATAAAAGGTTGATAATGATAAAGATGAAAGCGCCTGATGGCGTTTGAACCTACGATCTACAACTTGTAAGTCGCGGCCGACACCACTAAGCCTTGGTTAGAATTGTGATGGGAAGTTTGTCTTTAGTGTTTAGCTAAACTGTTGTTGAGTAT
Source organism: Sesamia inferens (assembly GCA_037179545.1). Taxonomy (NCBI): domain Eukaryota; kingdom Metazoa; phylum Arthropoda; class Insecta; order Lepidoptera; family Noctuidae; genus Sesamia; species Sesamia inferens. Next base: position 5,155,601 of record CM073929.1, on the reverse strand, counting down.
ATCTCAATAGTTTTTTTTTTACATACTTAGGTACATTAACTGCAAGCATCCCTACTAACTTATCTTATTTACTTATTTTAATATGCTAGTATTAGGTCCTTACATATGAAATCGGCGTTTTGTCGTACTGGTCACTTTGATCTCAAATATCTGCTCTTTGGTTTAGAATTCCAAATTCAAATTTATACCGCTATTTACTCTTCAAGCTTCTTTTGGTTTTTCTCTGCGTCATTGAGTTTACAAATTGGAAAATTTAAAATTTCGCGTTATTTGCGAATATGAGTTCCGCCGTGACACCAATGCTGCAGAAACGTGTCCCTGTGGACGGCCGGAGACCAAAGTCGACAATGAAGAATTGAAGGCTATTGTGGAAGCGGATCTATCGCAATCTACGTCCGAGTTAGCTGCAGGCTGCGGTGTTAGTGATAAAACTGTTTTAATCTACTTGAAACAAATTGGGAAGATAAGAAAGCTCGAAAGGTGGGTACCTCATGAATTGGTTGAAGCAAACCGACAAACGCGCGTTGACTGCTGCGTTACATTACTGAATCGGCACAATAATGAAGGGGTTTTAAATCGAATTATTACCTGGGATGAAAAGTGGATACTTTACAACAATAGGAAGTACACATCGCAATGGCTGAATCCTAGTGAACCATCCAACTTCCGCCCCAAGAGAAAATTGGTGAAAATTGGCCGGTGTGGTTCATTACAGCTTCCTTAAATCTAGCCAGACGATTACTGCAGATCTCTACTGTGAGCAGCTCTACATAATGATGGATAAACTAGCAGCTAAATAAACGAGACTGGACAATTGCACAAAGCTACTGCTGCTTCAGACAACGCGAGACCACACACTGCACAACAGACGGCTACCAAATTAGAGGAGCTTCAATTGGAATGCTTAAGACATCCACCGTACTTCCCGGATCATACTTTGATTAAATCAATATAATATATAAAAAAATAAACGACTTTTATGTATTCCTCCCATACAAAACGCCAATTTCATACAGGGACCTAATAGTTTTCTAACTTTCTTATTTCCCATCAGAAAACTTTACGATCAAATTCGGAAATTGATTAATGTTTGTCAACTTTTAATTTTAAATCCATTCTTGTATAAACAATGTCTTGTAATTACAATACTTCTCGATTTTAAGGTAAACACGTAGTTTATTCCCTTTTTTTAGTGTTTTTCGCCGAATTAATGAGCTGTGTTTATGTCTGTATGTCATTAACTTTTTTTTTGGGTGGGAAATCATCAAATGAGTTCTCTCGCCGTGGGCGGAGCGTGTCTCACTTTTACTGAATAAAACCTACCCGTGTTCCTTCATTTCCCTGTGTTCGGGGAAACGAAATCTCCTTCGAACGACCCGCAGTCCAGGCAGGTATCAGTCCTAGTGGACCCCATCACGATGAGCTGACATCTCGTTGAACATACATAAAGCACCTTCGACCTGGCCGGACCAGGTCCATACCGGGCTGTGTGCATCACCCTAAGGTTCATAAGTAGAAAGGTTTATAATGTGTCGTTCCAGAGTTTAAACCAAAGTTAGTCAAACCGTCGCCATTTTGAATCAGGCCTAACACAAACAATTCAAGTTTACTTGGGTCTTCACTAGTTTATTAATAACTAGCTTTGAGAGTTATGAAATTTTTACTTATTACTCGTACAAACTACGCTAACAAAGTAAACAATAATTTACAGTATTTCATCTTCTGCAGCGACTAGTGTTTTACTTGTGGTAATCAAATGTTAAAAAATGGAAATATCTGCGAAAAGTCACATAGCGTCAATAAATGACACATACACTCACACTTTGCCAGTATCTCGGACACGGAGTTTAGTCAGCAAAAAAATTCGATTAACACGAAATTGTTCGATAATCTATATTAGAATATGATTAAGTTAAGAGGTAAGAGAGACAGAGAGAGAGAGTGAGAGAGAGAATGAGACTGCTGTTCTTCAATTAAGTGCCACTTCAGATGAGATTTTAATAAAAAAATTTGCTTAGTAAATCATTATCAACCTTTTTATCGTCTCACTGCTGGACACAGGACTCCTCTCATACAGAGAAGGATTGACCGTAATCACCATAGCTGGGCACCGTTTATTTATTTATTTATGTTAATACGGCTTTCAAAAGCCAATTACTTTAACATACATGTAACATTAAATAACACAAATAGGTACCTACATAATACAATTCAAATAATAATATAAATCAAAACATAAACATAAAAAAGAGACAAATCAGACGAACAATAAAAACGGGAATAAAATAAAAACTAAAACAAAAAAAAAATAACACAGTAAAGAAGAAAGTACATATAACTTTAGAAAAGTTACATTGGTACTTGGTACCTGACCTGGAATCGAACCCGCGCACTCATACTTGAGAGGCTGGTGTTTTAACCACTAGGATTTCGTAAACTAAAGTGTTAAACAACTTTTGGTCCTGATTGTATCGAGAACTTTTGGACTTACTCACACACACACATTCACAGCGTGTTTGTACACTTGGTTACCACAAGCAAAGCTCGCGTCGCTTCATGACAAAAAAAAAATACTTGATTCAAATTCAAGCATCACGCATTTGATGACTGGAACACAAATGGAAGGAAATGTTTAGCGCGAATCACCTCAACATTAACGATCGACCGAAACTGGTGACGTGTGAGCGTGTTGATGCAAGTTGCATTGCCTATGGCGTTTCTCTCTGTTAACAGATTCAGTGCCACCAACTCAGCACTCGGTGGCACTGAATGTGTTAATGCTGCTGTGTGATCTGCGAACTGTGACCGCTTTTTTAAGAGAATTTCGGAAGTTCGTTGAGTCATACGCTGCTAAGGCCGCTGCCTCGAATCTTGCGGGTAGCGGGGCGGCGGCGGGCATCAAAGGCCCGTTCTCGAAACTAGCGGGCAGATCGCGCGTCACTATAGCCGCGTAGTATTGTGTTCACGATTGTGTCGAGGAGACATTTGTTTTTATTCCCGAAAGAAATGTCTGAACAATGGCGGCAACATCTTTTTGATGCAAATTTATTCCTAACGCTCGATCACCGATCGCTGCCAGCCCGCTGCCCGCAAGATTCGAGCGCGAGAATTACACTGCTCGGTCCCCGCCACCGCTCCGCTGCCGCGCCGCTGTTTTCGAGAACCGATTTGATTTTACGCATAAGATCCTGCCGTTCACTCGCCGCCGCCGCCACCCCGCTGCCCGCAAGATTCGAGGCAGAGGCCTTATATACAGGAGTGACAAGCGTCAGTGGCAGACTTAACATCACTGTGTACGGCTGTTGACAACGTGCCGCTCGTCTGTGGAGCACTGTACGAGGGTCAAACTGAAAGTTCTTAGAACTGGCCACTTATAAACAATATAATAAAAAAACAATTCTAAAATTTGAAAATAGAACTCTTTGGCAATATTACTGAGTATATAATTTCATTCATTTGTCATTAGTTATACGATTTGGCGGCAAATTGAAAATTGTCTGTGTCACGTCAACATGAATTTAACACGAGAAAATTTTCGTGCAATGATTTTTTATGACTTTCGATGTCATTTAAGTCAACAAGAAAGTTATGATAGACTACGATTGGCCTTTCACGATGAAGCCCCATCTCGTGCGACTATTTACAACTAGTTTAATGAGTTTAAACGTGGTCGCACTAATCTCACTGATGATTTACGTGAGGGACGGCCTTCTACGGCGACGACTGAAGATAACATCCGTGTTGTGCGGCGTATGATAGAGACTGACAAAAGAGTGACCTATCAGCAGATTCAGACAAGCTTAGGCATCGGTATGAGTCAAGTGCACAAAATCCTCCACGAACATTTAGCGGTCAGGAAGCTTTGCGCCCGGTGGATACCTCATAATTTGACTGAGGCCCAAAAACTCCATCGTACGGATTGGTGCCGTAAAATGATTGAAAGATTTAACGGAGGTGACTCAACTGCTGTGTTCGACATACTAACAGGTGACGAAAGCTGGATTTACTGTTATGATCCTGAAACCAAAAGACAATCTGCTCAGTGGGTGTTTCCTTTCGAGGAGTTGCCAATTAAAGTGAAGAGAGATTGAAGTGCGGGAAAAAAAATGGTGGCCACGTTCTTTGGAAGAATAGGTCATTTCGCAACAATTGTATTAGAGGATCAAAAAACAGTTTCTGCAGAATGGTACACTACCAATTGTTTGCCACTTGTCTTGGAAAAAGTTCGAGAGAAACGATCTCGCAGTAGGATCCTCCTTCACCACGACAACGCCTCGTCGCACACCGCCAAGCGAACGATCGACTATTTGGCGACATCAAACGTTGAATTACTGGGTCACCCGCCGTATAGTCCCGACCTCGCGCCTTGTGATTTTTATTTATTTCCAAAAATTAAAGAAAAACTTAAAGGAAAGCGGTTTATGAATGCTGAAAAAGCGGTGGCTGCGATGCCATTGAAGAGACCCCTAAGGACGAGTGGGCAAAGTGCTTTTCCCAGTGGTTCCATCGCATGCAACGGTGTATTGACGTGAATGGACAATATTTTGAAAAGATATAATAAAACTAATAACTGGCTAATGTTATCAGTTTTTGATTTTCTAAGAACTTTCAGTTTAACCCTCGTACGTTTACCTACACGTAATATGTCAATCACTATATTTGGAGATTAATTGGCGTGTTTATTACAAGTTTGAACACAGAATTATATGCATACTATTAAGGTTTTAATATTGAATTGCATGTTTTGAACAAAATAAAAGTTAAAATGTAATAAAAGTTTAGAGCTACATGGCAAATAGTGTTACTGAGTTTGCACAGTTTTGATTCTTCATCATTATTATATGCCAGGCCTTGCTTTGCAGTCTCAAGTCAGTCTAATTAGACTATAATGATTTAAAAAGTATGAAAAGTCCACACAAAAATACCGTTTAGGTATAATTTCGAGCTGCCATTTGCTACGCAAACGCAGTCTCTAATCTATATGTAATCTCTTATTGTTATTGTTGCATAGAAAGCTTTGATAAATATTAGAACTGTACACTTTTTGGTGGTGTTATGCACTTTTGGAATACATAAAAAATGATATGCTCGCATCAGGACACGTAACCCGTTCGAAAGTTTAAAAAGACTGAGGGAGAGTAGATTGTAGTGTGACGTAGGAGAGGCAGTAGTAATCCCCTCTTTTTTACCGTGGCCAAAATGTATGACTGTTCCTGCTGTTTCATCATCATCATCATTTCAGCCGAAAGACGTCCACTGCTGGACATAGGCCTTCCCCAAGGTTCTCCACGACGACCAGACACACACACCACTGAGTTCCTGTGCCTCCCGCTGGACGCGGGTGTTCAGTGCTGTGTGCGTCTTCTTGCTGTTTTTGTAATATAAACTATCATATATTTGTACGATAGCGTAATAAATAAATATTTTATTTTACCACATAAATTATAGTATTTTTGTACTGATAAATTATAAATCGATTCGTATGAAATTATTCCCTAACCATTCCAAAACATTCAAATATACACAAAGTTCCACTTTTCACTTCTCCGGGCACCCCCGGAGTGCCAGCAGTTTTTTTTTTGTCTATACATTCTACAACTCTTTTTTTTTTGTTATTTTTCATGTTATAAACTTGTACTTGACTGGCATCCCGTCTGATCGTAAGCAGTGATGAAAACTAAAGAATCAAGCAACGCAAGAATGGTAAAGTGCACTAGTTTATTATGAAAATAAATTTATTACACTAGGTAGTAGTTTATTGCACTAGTTTATTATAATTTAAGTCTATTCTAGGCTACTTAGACTTAAATTATAACCTGACAAGACGCGCTGTAGGCAATTCCTTTAAATTTTTCGATGTACCCGATATTAAAGTCAAGGCGAATGCTTCATCTGGATCGTAACAGTGTCAACAACGCAATGATGAATACTCTCCGTGCGATGGGTTGTCTGATAATGGCGGAATTAAGTCTTTATGAAGGCTGGCTATGCTGGCTGGGTAAAGTAGGGCTGGCAACACCAATCTGGATCACCAATTCGCCTCTTCACATGCTTCTCCACTGAGTTAAAAGCTGCTAAATAGAATTAGAAAAATTAAACTCTTCTTGCAAAGGTTTCATACTTACACATTTAACTCTTCCAGTGGGGAAGATGTTTTTTTTTTTTTAAATAATTATAGACTAACGCTTGACTGCAATCCCGCCTGATGGTAAGCAGTGATGCAATCGTTGATGGTAAAGCACGCTAGTTTATTAAACCCATTCACTTAAAAATCATTCTGGTTCAAATCATTTTAGCTAATTATTATTTATGTACCTACTGAGGAGGGAATCGAACCCTTAAGCCTCCCTTGGTAGGGAGATAGAAACCATGCTGGGAAAGGACATATGATACTTTTGTCCCTGTAATACAGTCCCGTGAGATAATTTCCGATATCTACGGGCAAAGCTGCGGATATAAGTTAGTCTTACATAAAACGACAATCTTTTCTATAAAAACATCTTTTCTGTAATACACGTCAAGCTTCACCTCCTCATAAAACATTGGTAGGAACGTGGGGAACAAAAATAAAAAAATGCTATCAAAAAACTTTACTCCATTATTTTTTATTCATACAAAAAATGCCTTGTCAAAATATTTTATACAACGTTATACACAATAGATGAACATACATGAGATCTTGAAATAAGGGGTGTGAGCATGGATTTAAAATTTAATATACTTTTATACAGCTTTACACACGACTATGTTTCAGGAGTGCCCGAGATAGTCTCAATGCGAAATACATTTCAATGTTATTTAATCATGATTGTTCGAATCCTCATCACCTGCTTTGTCTTTTCCCACTTATATCGAGCTCTATTCATACAGTCGCTACGGGTTGTTGGAGCCCTCAAAAGTCCAACAATTGGTCTAACTGCAATGCTTCGATATCGCCTTCGGGTTGTGAAGGCCAGACGGCAGTCGCTTCATGGAAAATATCGAAGTTTAGGCAAAATCAGCAGTTGGACTGGTGAAGCGGACCCCAGACTACAAAGCTGAAAAAGCTTCGGATGTAACTGGGATAAACGGTGAGATGATGAGAATGACCGGACTATATTATCACAATCCGACGAATGTTGAAAGTATTTCCAATGCGCCGAGTCGAATTTGTGAAAAAATACCTTTTACTAATTACGTAAATTTTAACGCTATGAATGCACATGAACTGTTAAAATTAATGGCATTGCCATTTTACAATTTAACAATGGTAATACTATTAATTTTCATGGTTCAACACACTTGAATGTTTTATACAATTTAGGTATTGTAAAGAGTTCAAAACCAACCAAAACCCGCTCTGGGCGGAGCGGAACGACTATGTCAGACTTTTACTTACTAAAACCCACCCGTGTTTCTTCACTTGCCTGTGCACCAGGGCCACAGGTTATGTTTAAACCAACCCGCAACCCTGACCCTGAGGGCATCGGTCTTCGTGGATCCGTCACGATGTGCTGACATCTCTTTGAGAAGTGCATGAAACACAACGCGCCATCGACTCGGCCTTATCCTTACCGGGCAGCGAGCTGCCCACTGTTCACGGCCCGCAAGCCCGCGCCTACGGTGGCCGAGAGTTCGATGTTATTTCCCGACCAGGGCGCTCCTGCGGCAGATAGCGGCATGAGGGTGCTGGGATTCCCGCTGCCTCACGCGCTCCGCCTCCTCCTTTGCCAGCATCGCTGCTTCGCAGCAGGAGGTGACGGCCTGCCATGCACTCTCGCTCCGGACCATGGCCTGGATCAGGCTCGGACGCGAGAGATCAACGCCGTTAGCCGCTCCGAGGACACGGCGGTGTTCTACCCAAGCCGGACAGACCTCCACCGTATGCTCCACCGTGTCCGCTCCGCCTCCTGAACATTCTTCACACGTGCTCGTGGATAAATCCGTTCATTTAACATTCGAGAAAATATTTGGAGGATGCCGTTTATCCAACACCATTTTTCAGGGTATGATACCTTATGATGTCGGACTCTATTAAAAAGACTCCACTGTCCGTCCCTGTGTCTGTTATGAGGCTGTGTCTCGTGTACCGAGAGAGCTAAATAGTTTTAATTTTCACAGATAATGTATTTTTGTTGTACCAAAAACAGACATCATCATCATCATCATTTCAGCCGAAAGACGTCCACTGCTGGACATAGGCCTCCCCCAAGGATCTCTACGACGACTGGTTCTGCGCATCCCGTATCCAGCTGTTTCCCGCGACTTTCACCAGGTCTTCGGTCCACTTTTTTGGTGGCCTACCCACGCTTTTTCGGTTTTATACATACATACCAATAAAGTCCTGGTAACACTGAAGCTGTACATGTTTAAGAGGATATAAGAAAGTGATTCGAAAAAATTCTCAAAAGTATCAGTACCATTCCTTTTAATTACTATTTTGCTCTTATTTTTTCCTCAACACTAATCCGATCTAAAGGAACCTAAAGCCAGTACTAAAATTTAATCACCAGTATAGAGTCTTTGTTTTATTTGCGACATAAAACCAATTTGCTTCTTGCGTTCGGTTTTTCCTCCCTTTCTGTCCTGTACATGTTTGTATAACATGATCTCTTTTACTCATGTTGTAGCTCCCCTCAAGCTATTCGGCTATAGACCGTGATAGTAAAATAACAGTAACTTAAAACCTTAATTTAGATACGAGATTATAAGACCATAATGTTTTTTCTTCATCATCTTATGTGGCTCGTTTTAGTTTGAAATGACTCTTCTTTTGTCGAGTCAGCGAAAAAGCAATTTGTTTTAGAATTAGATAGGTGCTAAAAATAAAATGTTTGAAGAAAATCTTCATCTTCCTAAGATGAAGATTTTCATCAAAAATTTTATGTTAGCACATTTTATCCTAGCATATTGAAAAGTTAGCCAGTTGTTAATCAAATGACTTAATCGTCATAATTATGAATTTTCTTGGTGGTGATATTCAGTAATAAACGTGAAGAAAAAGAACAATATTGGTTTGATTCAACCTTAACTACCGAAAGCATGTCAAAATCTTTTGTAGAAATATGCAAAATATATCTAAAATATACAAGGTTTTTACCTACAACTAAACCAATTTGAATTTTGGTGTGTTTACAGAGAAACAGAACTCTTTGGAACGCCACCTGCATGTAGAAGCGACCGTTACAGTTCCACGATGCGGTGCGTTCAATGTGCCAAAGGTAATGCAGATGTATGCAAAATGCGAATAGATGGAGTCGCGTCTATAGTGCTACAAGATTATTTTAACTCGATCGGAACTGATGCCGTAATTTTATATGTTCAATATACACCATATAATTTTACTACTGGTCTTACAAAGACAGTGCACTTCATTTAATGACTTTTTGTACTCATTAAAAAACGACTTTTAAATAATTTAAAAAATACGCATGACGTAGATTGTAACAACCTATAGTCGAGTGAAATGTAGTCAGCGGAATGCAGTGGCGACATGTTTACCAGGATTCATTTACCCTAGCTCAAGAAGTAATTATGTTTAATATTTTAAAATTTTTCAAAAGTCGTTTTTTTTAATAAATTATAAATATAGGTATGCTTGGCCGCAATCCCGCCTGATAGTAAGCAGTGATGCAATCATTGATGGTAAAGAACGCTAGTTTATTAAGAGCCTATTCACTCTAGCTTTGAAGACACTCAAATTGTAGTCCGACGGAAAGATCGCCGCTGGCAAATTGCTCCAGTCCCTTGATATAAGTACGCGGTTTAAAAGAAGAGGCGAAATGTTTCGTTCGGATCGTTGTGGTGTCAATAACGTAAGGGTGGAAACTCGCAGCACGATGGGTCGTCCGATGGTGAAACGAAGATGGGGGAATTAAATCATATAATTCCCTCGTCCACTCACTAAAATGCATCCTATAGAACACCGAAAGGCTGGCCACTCTACGCCTGTGCTGCGGCTTTGGAGACCGTTCTGAGTTAAATTTGGATCACCAATCAGCCTCTTCGCACGCCTCCCTACTGAATCCAAAGTAGTCAGGTGAAGAACTAATCATTACTGACAAGGTTAATGGCAAACAATATAGAGGCCGCAGCCCAACAAGATGAACTGACTAGAATCGCTGTACACTCGATACCCCACTAGATGCCGCGCTACATGGCGCCAAGAACAGACACAAATGGATGGACACTATCAGGGAAAAGCTTCTTTCGACGAGGTATACGACGCTAGGAGGGAGAAGTAGCCATTGAATGGAGGATCGGATGAAGTGTCTTTGTAAAACAACAAAAAATCCACGGTGTTTTTCACAAAACAATTTCCGAATATACAACAATAGCGCCCCTATGTCAACTTCATTCGAACGCCAAAGGATCAAAGCATCATTGTATTTATTAGACTGACAAAAGTCATATTGATAGCTGTCATATTTTTGTATACAAATGTAAATGGACGCAAAATATTCTGACGCAGTATGCGGACTTCTATTACTTTGATGGTATCACAAAATAATGGTACTCGTCGTTGCAATAAAAAGTTGGCATTGTAACCACTTTTTCTTTTAATGCCTTATTTACCTATGCTAACGGAATAAGTTAAAATCTGTTGAACTGATTGCAAAAAAAAGTTTGTTTAAGGATCTTATCTTATTTGAAATGAAGTGTGGGTATTATAAATTAATGATGAACGTCATCTGAATGAAAGTCGTGGTTGCCTAGTGGTTAAAACACCAGCCACTCAAGTATGAGTGTGCGGGTTCGACTCCAGGTCAGGCAAGTACCAATGTAACATTTCTAAGTTATATACAGTTTCAGTTTCAGTTATATACAGTGATATACAGTTTCCAAATATATCTTGGACACCAATGACTGATTACAAGGTGAAGGAAAATATCTTGAGGAAACCTGGACTTTAAGTCTGAAATCATCAACCTGCATTGAGCAGACTTGGTGATTACGCTCAATCCTTCTCTGTTTGAGGAACCCGTGCCCAGCAATGGGACGATAAAAAGGTTGATGATGTCATCTGAATTGATTTCAAACAAGTGCCTTGAAATATTTATATCGTGGTGCTTTTGTCTATTAAATCTTTTAAACCATTCTATTGCGCATAATCCTTCAGTAATTCTGTTATGCTATTATGTTAGCTGAAGCTTAGCTTCGCCAACGATAATAGATTTAATATTAACGTGTGCTGCAGCCGCGTTATCTCACACAATATCATAGAAGCAATATCGCAGGCTTTTAGAAATGGTAGTTGTGCGTTAAATTACTCGGTATTTTATTAAATACCGAGTAATTTAACGCACAACTACCCTAAACTTTGGGCGGTTCATTGAGTCCAAGGCCAAGGTGGCTGCCAGAAAACTTGGTGTAATCGCAAAGGTCCGGCAGTACTTCACACCAGGGCAGCTTCTAATGTTGTACAAAGCACAGGTCCGTTCGTGTGTGGAGTACTGCAGCCACATTTGGGCTGGTGCTGCTAAGTGTCACCTGGCCACTTTGGATTCAGTGGAGAGGCGTGCGAAGAGTCTGATTGGTGACCCTGATTTAACTCGAGTTGGTCTCCAAAGCCTAGAGCACAGGCGTAGAGTAGCCAGCCTTTCGGTGTTCTATAGGATACATTCTGGGGAGTGTGCGAGGGAATTGCACGATTTAATTCCCCCATCTCCGTTCCACCATCGGACGACCCGTCGTACGGCGAGTTTCCACCCTTATGTTGTTAACACCTCAACGATCCGGACGAAGCGTTTCGCCTCGTCCTTTATACCGCGTACATCGAGGGACTGGAACAATCTGCCGGCGGCGGTGTTTCCGTCGGACTACAATTTGAGTGTCTTCAAGGCTAGAGTGAATAGGCTCTTAATAAACTAGTGCGCTTTACCATCAACGATTGCGTCACTGCTTACCATCAGGCGGGATTGCGGTCAAGCGCTGGTTTATATTTTAATAAAAAAAAAAAAAAAATAGACCAACTTCAAGCTTAATTCATTTAAAGCATTATTTTATTTTTTATTTACTAAATTTATTTTTTATTTTAAATATAACGTTTACAGACACTATCAAATTGTAACAGTGCAAATCAGTCAGAAAGACATGTATGAACTCCCCTCATTACTAATTAATGTAGAAATGGGGAATACAGAATCATTTGCATCTATTTACCCTACACACTACACTACCTAATTACCTAATGTTTCATGTAATGTGCTTGTGGAGTTTGTAAGACAAAATAGCTGGGTGTAATATTCGATCCTGAAAATCAGAGTTTCTCTATTTGCCTGAATTTCTCTCAAACAACTAGCGTTTCCTCATAAATACATTTTCTTCTTCTCGTCTGCTATAACATGCATTATCTAACCTAATACGACTAACTCCCTGGAGATGAAGAAAGTAATATTGTTGTATTACTTTTTAGATCTTCGATAATAAATATCTTTGGTAAATCCTTAGGGTACAGTTACCTAAAACCATTACGTTTCATAGATTACAATTACATAATTAAATTATAGACAGTATAACTATATATTAAAATGTCACAAGCGAACGACGTGTCATACTGATATCACTCAGATCCTACATATAATGCTAGTAAGAGTGTCCTCATGGTATTTAAGACAGGAAACAAAGCTCCGTCAAATGTGCCACCAATTAGGATCGGGGGATCGGTGACTGAGGCAAAATACTTGGGTCACATGCTGTCGGATCGCCTGCAGGATGATGCAGACTTAGAGAGGGAAAGGAGGGCGTTGGCAGTCCGCTGCAATATGATGGCCCGCAGATTCGCACGATGTACTACAGATGTAAAAGTGTTACTGTTCAGAGCCTTCTGTCAATTATTCTACACGTGCAGTCTGTGGATCAACTTTACGCGGCGGGCCTATAATGCCCTGCGTGTACAGTACAATGATGCTCTAAGAGCAGTGTTGAAGAAGCCCAGGTATTGCAGTGCATCCAAAATGTTTGCGGGAGCTTCAATCGATGATTTTTTCTCCATCATTAGGAAAAGAACCGCATCGATGATGAGCAGGGTCCGTGGTAGCACCAACACTGTCCTCAGAACTTTAGCGTGCAAAATAAACGGTCCGTTTACTGTTTACTGGGCGAGTGTTCACTTACTCATAAATAGGAAATAGCCACCACACCCCCCTACTAACGTTTTATGTTTTATTTTTTGTTTACAATGTATGGATCTATGTCTGAAATAAAGATATTATTATTATTTATATTATATTATTATGCCCCTCGTGGTAAAGGATTTAGAATACACCAACCCATATTCTCCCGTGAGTGTCGTAAGAGGTGACTAAGGGAACTCTCGCCTGGGAAGCGGGCAGCAGCTCTTCTCCAGTGGAATAACAAATTAATATCCCCAACTCCCCAACCCGCCTGCCTAGCTAGGGATTATGGCAAGATCCCCAATGGAATGAAAACCTTGGGGGAGGCCTATGTCCAGTAGTGGACCGCTATAGGCTGAGAACCAACCAACCCAACCAACCAACTCGCACTTGTGTAACTTTATTGATTACGTTCACTCGCTCCAACAAAGACGAAGTCTGAGTCGTGGAGCCAGTCTTTTTACGTCTGTCGTGTAGATAGATAAGTCATAAAAACAAGAACCAAGTGAAAACACACAGGACGCACGAGTTGTAAATTCGAACTGAAACTTTCTTGAGGAGTAGCAATGAAAACGGCGAAGAAAAACAGTATGGAAAACTGCGAAAATCTAATCACAAACAAGGTCTGCGTGGTAGATTATGGCCCACTCACTCTCACAGAGAAGCCTGTGTCCCAGCAATGGTAATATAATAGCCTGATTATTGTTATGCTTGCTATTATTTTTTGTATTTTTTATTCAAGCCTAAACCTTATTTTTTAAATTAAATTATGAACTAGCGCTTGACCGCAATCCCGCCTGATGGTAAGCAGTGACGCAGTCGTTGATGGTAAGCGCACTAGTTTATTATTTAAGAACCTATTCACTATAGTCTTGAAGACATTCAAATTGTAGTCCGATGTAAACACCGCCGCTGGCAAATTGTTCCAGTCCCTCGATGTACGCGGTATAAAGGAGGAGGCGAAACGCTTCGTCCGGATCGTAGTGGTGTTAACAACATAAGGGTGGAAACTTGCCGTACGATGGGTCGTTCGATGGTGGAACGGAGATGGGGGAATTAAATCATGCAATTCCCTCGCACACTCCCCAAAATGCATCCTACAGAAAACCGAAAGGCTGCAAAAGCAAATTAATTTCCCATTAACTAGCCTATCGTCTCCATGAAAACTTTTAGTATTACCGAAGCCAGAATTTATCCAATCCAAATTAAGCCAGAGTTTATCCAATCCAAATTAATATCGAGATATCATGGTCAATTTAGCATGCTCACACCTCTTTCCTTAAAATAATGTTTAATGAGTGAAAATTTGAGTGCATTAAAACAGAGCTTTATACAATACATCTACTTTACATTATATTATAATTTACAACATTCATACTGTGGATATAATCAGTTTATTGGTTGCTTTATATTATAATGTGTGCTCATGGAAATCAAACACTTGCAATGAAACGCGGCCTATTTATAAACGTGAAGTATAATTGGCTTTTGATTGCTGCATACGGATATACTATTGTATTTTATCTTATATTTCTATTGCTGCTACTACATTTAGATTTTTTTTTCAAATAACCAGCTTGTATCAGAAAAATGTGGCAAAATTTTAGAGATTATCAAAGTAAACAACTTTTTCCATAGGACTACTTCATAATCGCGAATAAATAATCAACCGCCTCATACGGCCATTCCTATTTCGCATTCGTTCAAAGTTTTGAAATGTTGTATAGGACAGTGGAAAATTTTGCTCGATTATTATAATCTAGTAGCAGGCGCCAGCGACTTCGTTCGCGTGGAGTTAGTTATGCTCCGCTCCTATTGGTCGCAGCGTGATGTTATATACCCTAAAGCCTTCCTGGTTCAATGGGCTATCCAACGCAAAAAGATTTTTCAAATCGGACCAGTAGTTCCTGAGATTAGCGCGTTCAAACAAACAAACAAACTCTCCAGCTTTATATATTAGTATAGATATACATGTTCGAATCTATATTGCATTCCATAGATAATATGCTGTTAGTGTACTGGAAAAAGTTGTAAAATAAAACTCTTTCTGATACATGCTGTAATATTTAACAGTCTTATAAAATTAGTATGTTGGTTTTTCTACGTTAAGTACATTTTTTGCTTGATTATACATATTTACGTTCTGAGGCTTTAACCTAAGTGCCACTGATCTATAACAAAAGTTTGAAATCTCAGCCACTTACTAATGGTATAAGAAATAGCTAAGTCATAGGCGAATCGACAATCGTGTATCATAACTGTAGTATTATTTACTGCTTTTATAATAGTGTAATTATTTCTATAACGACGAAACATTTTAAGAAACTTTGATAAAAATTATGAGATAATATTTACACCCCAATTTATTTCACTACTTGAATTCATAATTCCATACATATCCGAAAGAAATTGACCCTGTTTTTCAAACAACATCACTTACCTTACGCGTTCTTATTCCAACAATCAATGTTCTTACATCTTAATAGATTACATTTCGATTCCGTACTCGTAAATCTCCCTTGTTTATCTCATACAGGACTTAGCAAAGTGTTAGTCATTATACCCGTGCGCAGCCATCAATCGCCGGCTTAATAGTCTGTATCTCACTTACTTAAACGACTAGATACTTCACTTACTTACTTAGGTTAAGAAAAATCTAAAACAAATACTCCATAAAAATACAAAGCCGAAACTAGACCTCAAGTTCATATATCCCGAATTCGCTTCATGGAATCTATAAGTTTTCATTTCATTCTGTATCGGTATAACAGGATCCACTATATAAGCTGGTATCTCTGTTGTTTTTATAGCTTCCCTTGGGCACGGAAGGGTCTCAGCAGGGATTTTCAAAACAGTCCTTTTAACACCCTTTTTGGATATTTCATTACCGTCGTCTTTAGATAGGTCGCCTGGTAATGTCTTCTTTTCCGTTACGTTCATTTTGTCATTCAGCGTTTCGATGGTCAGGCCAGCATGGAGTATGTCCTGATTGTAATCCAGTTTGTTGTCCATAGCGTCAGGCATTTTATTGTAAGCGGAACTCACTATGGGAGGATCCATTTTGCACGTTACGCCGTCTAGGGACTCCTTTGTGTTTTGACTTTTTGTCTCGTTTCGCAGTGAATGCATCCATTTTAATCTGCAGTCGCATACGAAGTTGTTCTCTGAAAAAGAAATAAATAACGTTTCGTTAGCAAAACAAAGTTTACCTCCTATTAAATAATGAAAACAGACTGGACAATAGAGGTTAAAACTAAAACTTTTACGCAACAGCCTAGGGTTGGCAAGTTTAAACTAATTTACAATTAATTTTGGAATGAAACGGATTATACACCAGTTTCCACTTCTATCTGGGCCATTTCAACCCAACTAAGAACACCCGTAGGCATCATAAAAGAACAAACTTTCCAAGTGTGTTAAAGTTAATAATAACGCCTCAGTTTCGACACGTTTAATATTCATCGAGTGTTTTAAGTTCATGAAACTCGACATGAGGATAATATTATATATTCATTATTACCTTCGAGTAGTAGATTGCTGTTCTGTGGTTTCAAGTTGTCCAATATAGGCTTGATATTGTCAAAAGTTAACGCGTGCAGTTCGTTGGAGCGCAGGTCCAGGGAGCTGAGGCCCCTCACCCCTTCAAACAAGCCCGACGGGAGCGACGCCAGTTTATTGTCATCAAGGGACAACTTCCGAAGTTGAGACAATCCGTCGAACGCCCTCTCCGATATGTACCGCAAATCATTCTTGCCCAACAGTAATTCTTGTAGATTCCACAGCTCGGCAAACGTAAACTCCGTCAAATTTTGTATTCGGTTCTTTCTCAAATCCAATTTCCTCAGATTCGCCAATCCATCGAATGTCCGTCGGTTCAAATAGTAAATGTTGTTCTTATTCAAATCCAATTCCAGTAAATTGAACGTGTGCTGGAAAGTGCCGTTTCTAATCGTAGATATATTATTCTTGGTAAATACCAGCTTCTGCAGTTTTGGCAGATCGTAAAACGCTTCAGCATCGATATCTATAATCATGTTTTCTTCTAAATTCAGAGTTGTTATGTTCGGTAGATGTGCGAATGCGTATTGCTGTAGATTTTCGATTTGGTTTTGGGATAAGCTTGCTTCCTTTAGATTAGTTAAGTTGGCGAAAGCGAAAGGAGTTACATCGACGATGTTGCCGTATTTTATATTGATTGACCTCAAACGTTGCAAATAAAAAAGTGCCTTTGTAGGTATGTAGCCTAAAGCGCCATCGACTCTGACGTTAAAAGACAAAGTTTGCAAAATCGGTTGGGACGCAAAACTCTGCCAGATGAGGTCGTCGCGCGGTATTCCACCGTTAAACACCCAACATTCCGCTTTAGTCGCATTCCTTGGCTCCCTAGTATTTTCGCAGTAGCAGTGAACTTTTGAATCTCTGTCTGTGATATCGCAAATATTCTTTTGGAAGCCGCCGCTCTTCTCTTTGGTACGCCTTTTGTTATTGTCCCTGGCATACACATTTATTGACATTTCATTAACGAGAGCGAAAGTGATCAATATGTAGATTACGCCAGCGATTCGTCTCCCCATTGTCATCTGAAACAAGCAAGAGTGATTAAGTTAGGACATTGTATTTGTTCAGATTAACTTGAATTGTGTTTTGCTTGTAAATAGATGACTGTCTTTGTATTTGCTTTACATATCATTATGAGGTGTGTAAGTAAGACCTGAAAACTTTTGAGCGTTATAAATACATACCTACAAAATTATTCGTCAATTTTGTCAACAAAATATACATATATAGAAATATTAATAAAAAGAGCTATTATGGGGTTATGTATTATTGTTTTTGTATGTTTATTAATTTTTTTCTTTGAAGGCGATAATCTCAGAAAGTACCTACCAGTCGGATTGGAAAATAATGTAAATATGCATTTAATAGTAACTTGTATATTAATTACGGAACATCATGGTAGAAGTATTAGTTTATCAAAAATATAAAACTTGCTTGAACGCTGAGCGGAAATGAGGTAATATAGAACGGTGATTAAATGCGACGTGATGAGCCGCAACTGGTGAATTTTGAGGTATCGTATAACAAGAATGAGCCTGACCCAGTTCTTGTAAATGGCCATGCCTGACCATACTTGGATTGGCCTATCATTAATGAAAGAGGCAGACAGAGAAATAAACGAGATATAAGGATATGATTTTTTTTTTTTATAATTATAAACTAGCGCTTGACCGCAACCCTGCCTGATGGTAAGCAGTGATGCGATCGTGAATAGTAAAGCGCGCTAGTTTACTAAGAGCCTATTCACTCAGAAAAACTGAGCGAATAGGAAGGAAGACGGCAGTTGAGCTAGATGATGCAATGTTAAACCCAACAATACAACCAACGATGCTACGCCAAAGGGAGATTGGTCTGAAGACCCTCCACGACCAAACTCCTAACACAACATTAGGCGCATCGTACCCGGCACACATCGCAGCACAACTGCTCAGACCCGTCCTCCGTACGGCTTCAAAATATAGGAATGATGTATAACTAGACTTATATCATATAAAACGTTACTTTATACGAAACTTGATGTTATATTTTTTCCCAAATATACATAAAAATGTTGCAATATGGTTACCGAGCACATATTACACTATTACAGTGCACAACGGAACATAGTGTCCTAGGGCCCACGCCGCTCCGCGCCGCAGCAGGCGAGAGCGTGCGAGCGGCACGTTACATATTTTTGTTGGTATAAGCAGGTAACATAACTTTGTGATTTTTTATGACATCTTTTTGAAATTTTGTACATAAATTCTTTACTTTAAAATTCTGGACACGTGTTTCGGGTTTCGCATATACCAAAAATAACGTTATTTATAGTATTTCAGAATAACATATTTTCATATACCTATCACCATCTCTATTTTAAATCAAAAAGTACCTGTTTTTTTAATTGGGTTTATTTGAAATTAATGATTTGAGTTTGACTCAATCTCAAAGCATTTATTTCAAACAAACCCAATTACAGGCTCTTTTGAATTGTCAAAAGATCGGTCAACCAGAAAGATAAATTCCAAAGCGTAGTAGGTACCTATGAAGAAGAAACGGCAAAAACTCCATCGACTTTTATAAATCTAATTATTTGGAGACAAAGTATTCATCGTAAAAATCATGCTTGTGATAACAATGCAGAAAGTTGAAAATGTCTGTGATTAGAAGATAAAAGAAAAAAATAATAATTGAAATATACCGATTCAATTCAAATAGATCTGTGTTTGAGGAGCTATACGACAATATTGACTGCGAGACAAGAGTTAAATGCTGCCGCCCTTTCTTTGGCCCACTTTTCTCAAATAAATGCTCTGCTCAATATCACGACGAAGAGCAATTTTACAAGCTTTTTTATTTAACTTTTTACTAATAAGTGCCAAAAAGTCTGTTCATTATACAGACACCCTAATCCCAGCTTTTATAAAATTTCATATTTCTAAATTAATTGTTTTCTTTTGTCATCTTTATGGCTTTGTAATTAAGTAATGGAAAATATTTAATCAAAGGGATTTAGTTTTATATATTTTTTTAAGATTTCGGATTAATTTGAAAGCTTTGTTTCATAATTATGATTCACTACTTTTTCCTGGCTAATGAGCAGTTATTTTTTATATAACATTTTTGTTTTCATAATTATAAACTAATACTTGACCGCAATCCCGTCTGTTTTTAAACAATGATGCAATTGTTAATGGTAAAGTAAGTAGTTTATTGAGAGCTTATTCACTCTAGCCATGAAGACACACTAGTCCAACGGAAACACCGCCGCTGGTAAATTGTTCCAGTTTCTTGATGTGCGCTGTATAAAAGAAGAGGCGAAACGCTTTGTCCGGATAGCAGTGGTGTCAACAACGTAAGGGTGAATATTTGCTGTACGACGGCTCGTCCGATGATGGAACGGGTCATGCAATCCCGCGCACACTCTGTATAATGCATTCTATAGAACACCGACAGGCTGGCTACTCTTCGCCTGTACTCTAGGCTTCGGAGGCGATATATGAAACAATACATTGTATCATATTCATATGTATATATTTGTCGGCCTCCGTGGCGCAGCAGTCAACACGCCTGCTTGCGACGTGGAGGCCCCGGGTTCGATCCCCGGCCAGGTCATGATGGAAAACGACCTTTTCCTGATTGGCCTGGGTCTTGGATGTTTATCTATCTATATATATAAAAGAAAGTCGTGTTAGTTACATCATTTATAACTCAAGAACGGCCGAACGAATTTGTCTGAAAATTGGTAAGGAGGTAGCTAAGAACTGGGAGAAGGACATAGGATACTTCTATGCCGCTCCCCGTCGTTCCTGTGGGAATAAATGAGCTTCTTTGTTTCGACTTCTCCCACACTTTTATGCAACCCTGGTACCTTGAACGTCAAAAAATATGCACAATAAACCTTCTTTCATATATTATGATTATTTGATAATGATGAATGAATGAGGTTTATTGTTTCGCCTTCTCCTACACTTTTGTGCTACCCTGGTACCTTCCACGTCAAAAAAATATGCACAATAAACCTTCTTTCATGTATAATGATTATTTGATAATGATGAATGAATGAGGTTTATTGTTTCGACTTCTCCTACAGTTTTGTGATACCCTGGTACTTTGCACGTCCACAAACTATGCACAATAAAACCTCTTTCATGTATTATGGTGATTTGATAATGATGAATGAGCTTTTTTATTGTTTCGATTTCTCCTACACTTTTATGCTACCCTGGTACCTTGCACGTCAAAAAATATGCACAATAAACCTTCTTTCATGTATTACGATTATTTGATAATGATGAATGAATGAGGTTTATTGTTTCGACTTCTCCTAAACTTTTGTGCTACCCTGGTACCCTGCACCTCCACAAAGTAGGAAACACGTGTCCAGTATTTTTAAGTTAATAATATTATGTACAAAATTTCAAAAAGATATAATGAAAAACCACAAAGCTATAAGCTTGCTATTCTACTTGGTTGTCCCAACAAAAATATGGTCAAAGTTCCGCGGGCGAGCGAGCGCGGTGCGTTGACTTCTAGGGTCAGCTGTTGCGCGCGCGCAATACTATGATGTATCGTACGTAAGCTGCGTGACGCGCTCGGTGACTATTAGGGTGGAGCACGAATGTATGGCGAAATTTTTTTTTTATTATTTTGATTTCTAAGTGGAGGGGTTTTATGCCTTATGTAAAAACATAAACATATGCCAATTTTAGTGATTATTGAAAATAGCATTTTACCTCCGAATCGCCTCTAAAATTTCGAAATTCTTGAAAAACTGACTTCTTCGTTCAAATCTATATTTAGTGGAAATTAAGGAAAAATGAATGTGAAATAATACACAAAGCAATAATCAGACAAGTAAGTATGTAATAAATGCAAAAAAAGTAAATGTAACATATAAAAGAAATGCTAGGAACACCTTTTAATTTGGTTTAAAATGACATTTTGTATCAAATTTTGGCATTTGGGCTCTTGACTGTAATTTTGCCTTTATGGCACCTAGTCGCGATTTTTTCGTACACTGAGACATAGCAGCTTCTGTTGTGATCTTCACGGCTCGCTCTACAGCCTGGGTATGGCACGGAAGACGCAAAAATGATAGCTGACCTTCGCCACTAGATTGAACAATACAGGTAATTTCTTCTGTCGACAAGTTTTTAAAAATTGGAGGTTCAGTTATCTCGTTTTGCCAATTTATCATATCGATATAATTCGATGTATCAAAATTAATTTTTATTACAGCAAAAAGCCTTGGAGCTTGTACCGCACTACTACGAGCCTTCAAAATACGCCGGGCAGCCAATTCACGTATATGTTTCCTTTCGTCGGTTATCATAGCCAATAATACATTCTCAGCATGCGCGAAATATGCGTTCCTTTGAATTACAGTGTCAACGATACCTTTCAAATCATCTGGTAAGTATCTTGAAGAATATATTATATTGAATAAATGGCGGGAACCATCTTTACAAGAAGGTTTACTCTTAATTGCGAACCAGGAAGGCGCATATACTTTAACAATAAATGTAGTTAAAGTAACCAAGGCAGATGTTGGGTTTTCGGTAGCGACGTAAAGGCGCAAAAGTCTATTTGCACACGTAAGCCAGCGCGCATGAGACAATTTTCCTGGAGACTTGTGTCCCAAATCGTCAGGAAAAGTGCCTGTAATAATTGCTGAAACAATTCTATGCAAGTACTTCTGGTCTGTACTTAGATCGTTGGGCATTTCAGGTAGCATATCTCCTTCAATTATTTTATATTTTATTACCGGGAGTTCTTCACAATTTTCTAATGCTTTGCCTAACGGACCATTGTAAGACTTGGGTCCTGAAGTTGAACCATCAAGATGAAAAAATAAATGACGTAAAGGTAACTCATTCATGTGCAGTAAACAAATTATCCACTGAAGTGGTTTATTAAGCTGTTTTTCGAGCAGCCGTATAATGCCCCCATACTTTCCAGTGTTTACATTAGTACCGTCACAACCAATTGCCATAAGACCGTCATGAGAAATATTTAGCTGTTTTAAAAAATTTGTGATTGAAAATGCTATTCCTTTTGCTGAACCAATGTGAGGTACTACGTAACCTAAGTAGGTAGATCCTGGCTCCTGAACAAGCGCAATATGTTCCTCAATCATTACTTTTCTGTAATTTCGATTCCCTTTCTTAATGATTTTTAAAGTTTTATCTTTTCTGCCATCAAAATATAACGCGGAAATATCTTTGAGGTTTACTTGTTTCTGTAACTCCTGTCTAGTCTTGTTTCTTTCTCTTCGTAGCTTACTTCTATCTATAACTTCAACTTCAGAACCAATGTCATGTAATACTGATGACACAATCGCAGCAGCAGCCCTGTCAGACACTCCGTATCTATCACACGTTTTCGATACCGTAGGCAAGTCAATGGACGACACTTTTTTCTTTTTCTTTAGAGGAGAAACGGATTCAATTTTCTCAGCGCAGGCATCGTTTTTTAGTGGCTCATCCGTTTCGGAAGAAAGAGAAGAGGTGCTGATATCTAAATTAACAGAGGATGTACTTGCAATCGCCGGGCTACTAGAGCGATATTGTTGTTTTAACTTCCTTTCCTGATTTATTAGATTTTTTTTACTTACAGTAACATCAACTCTGCCAATTATCATTTTACGAGCCGTTCTTTGGTCAATTAAAAAAGCTTGTTCACATTTAGGGACCTTCTTTTCTCTTGGACACGTGCAATATTTAAAATCTTTGCATTTACAAGCTGATATATCAAAAAGTAACGTTTTATTTTTCATAAAATTTTCTAAAGTTTGCTGGGAATTCTTTTTCATCGACTTCAGAAGATTTTTCCGCTTCTCGTGGTAAGTTTTTAACATTTGTATAATTCTGGTACTAGTCACTGTTGGTAAAGATGCCGCTTGCCATATGCTCTCGATTTCAGGCACAATTTTATCGGCAATTTCTGAAAATTTGGGCTCCTGTTTGCTAGTTTTCATGCTTTGCCTCGTCCATTCGTAATGTTTCACAACATCTTCGTAAGTAGGTAGAACATTTCTCTTTAACTCACAACATTCACCAAATAGTGGGCATTTAGAAGCACTACGAGTTTTTTCCATATTTAACAAAAACAATGTTTTAGGTTATGTTTTAATTGCGCGCGAGCGACAGTTCACCTCGAAAGACAATAGTGCACTGCCCCGCACGGTCCACGCGCAAATAGTCCGGTTTGCACTCCTTGTTCGTACTTACAGTACTTACAATAGTAGGTTTTTATTTTTTATTGTTTAAATACCGTATATTTCCAATTAATTAATATAGTAATATAGAAAGAAAGATTAAAATGCTATAGAAAAAATAAATCACAAACTCCTGCATAAATTCTGAATTTAGTAAAAGTTCAATAACCTTTCGGAGGTAGTTATATTTATTTTTATCAAATAATATTTTACAGGTGTATGTTTGAGCTTAAAAGGCATAAACTTTTTACTCTTAGAAGTTGCAAATGCGAAAAAAAAATTTTCGCTCCACCCTAGTGACTATACTGCAACAATTTCTAAATGTGTTTGGGACAAAATATAACATGGTGTAAAAATTATTGGAATCGATTCAGTTGCTTATTCACTATTTATATACAGTATGTTAAGAAAACCCTGTCCGACCCATAAGGATAATAAAGGTTAGGTAAACACATGACCAAATATAATATAAAATTTTACGTAATCATCATAGTACCAATACAAATGAATTTTGAAATAATCTTTTTTTCCCGCGAATTAATTCCAACTTCCCCGAAATTTGGTAATTTTTAAAAACAGTGACAACACCAGTATTATTATGAGCGAATAGCGATACGACCACGTGCCGCGTGCCCTGCCGCGTGCCGCTCGCGGAAGGGTGGTCAACGCACATTTATTAAGTTACCTCTTTTTGCGAAATAATATTTATTTTTTTAGAGGTATTTTTTTTTTTAAGTTTAGCTCGGTTTTGTATCCATTAGTAGAATCAGTTATCGATACCTAACAACACCTTCACGGGTCGGACAGGGTTTTCTTAACATACTGTATAACTCAAGAACGGCTGAACCGATTTAGCTGAATATTGGTGGGAGGTAGCTAAGAACCCGTCCCCGTCGTTCCCGTGTGACGTGACATAAGACATGGTGTAAAAAAACGCAACTGACATGGAATAACAATCCAACTCATTCAAAATGTAAGTCAGAAATTCATATATCAAAAATGGTATAACAAAAAGCAAATGACAGTTGAGCATATTTAAAAAAAAGTCTAACCGGTTGAAGCAATCGTTTAAAGCAAAGAATATAAATACTCTCTGCTGGTTTAAAGTTTCTAATAAAAAACCACAAAGCCAACTTCAACTTCAAAATTTCTAATATTGTATTGCTGTGCCATTTATCATCAATAAAAATATCATGCCGTGACCAAGACCATCAAATCTTTCTCGACAAAGCGGTAGTGCAAGAGTAAATCGAAACATTCTGAATGAAAGCACTGAAGAAGAGCAAGAAATTGCACGTGCAGAGCGCCGTTTTAGTATGACTCGACTACGTGGTTCTCACTCACAAGAGCAAAGGGAGGCGACAGTCCGTGAAACTGTTCCGTTGACAATGCGAAATCGGCGAACAAACCTCAGAGATCATCATCATCATCATCAATATTTTTATCGTCCCACTGCTGGGCACAGGTCTCCTCTCATGCAGAGAAGGATTAAGCGTAATCACCACGCTTGCTCAATGCGGGGTGGCGATTTCAGACTTATAAAGTCCATGTTTCCTCAAGATGTTTGCCTTCACCTTCAGTCATTGGTGTCCTAGATATACCTAGAGAGTACATATCACTTTAGAAAAGTTACATCGATACTTGCCTGACCTGGAATCGAACCCGCGCACTCATACAAGAGAGGCTGGTGTTTTAACCACTAGGCCACCACGACATCTCAGAGATCATCGGCTAGATAATTTACGAAGCAAAGGTAGAAATTCATAATTTCTTTCACAAGGTGCTACAATTAATAAATGACAAATAAAAAAATCATGGATTTTTTACTTTTTCAATTAGGAACTGATTTCAATTAGAAATAATATTTTTTTTTTTTTATTTACAATATTCCTAATTGAAAAAGTAAAAATATGATCATGTGGTATTTATTGCCTTTAAGGCGGAACAAAGTTCGCCGGGTCAGCTAGTATATTATAAATATAGGTAGTCGTTGAGTTAGTATCCATAACACAAGTCTCGAACTTACTTTGGGGCTAGCTCAATCTGTGTGATTTGCTGTATATATTTATTTATTTATTCATAAAATGGACTAGATATAGACCTCTTCCAATATGGAAGACAACAAGATTTTTCGTGGACATCAAATAGACAGTCGACTAGTATAAATTCAGTTACATCTGGCTAGTTTGGAAGCCGATTCCAACATTTTTAGGATAAGACTGTGTCAGTGGTAATAGTGATTATTTTTCTTCGTATACATCTAGTCTGCTCAGTTTGCTTAATCCTAAAAACCCCTCTCATCATATACGACGTTTCAAGATCCTTAATGACACACATAATAATAGATATCTGAGGTCATCGGAAAACCTGATATTAGACATGCCGATGCATTCCACTACTTTCTATGATAAATCCTTTACTGTACAAGCAGCTCGGCTATGAAATGACTTGCCTGTATTCGTAAGGCTTGCTCAAACCTTGAATCATGATTGAAAAGGACTTTCTCTCTCTTCAAACATGTCATTATATTTTATTTGCTCTTGTATAATGTTTATTAATTAGAAATATAAATTGATTAGACTAGTATGATACACTTAACGTACATATTTATTATGTAATCTATTCTTCCTATTCACTAAGTTTTTTAAGCGAATGGGTTTAATAAACTAGAGCGCTTTACCATCAACGATTGCACCACTGCTTAACATCAGGCGGGATTGCAGTCAAGCGCTAGTTTATAATATTTAAAAAAAAATTAGTACATTACCTACATTATTTCTCTCTCCTTCCCCTTAGTATTCCATCCAAAGGTTGTGTGTAAAAGATCGCTTTTAGCGATAAGACCGCCCATTGTGTCACCCTTTGTATAATCTTTATATTTATGTTTCAGGAAACTTTATGGTATATATAATAAAGAGTATTCTAGTCTATTCCATTCTAGGAATGTATGTTAACTCCTTCTATGTAGTTGTAACAAATTCTCATTTGCATTATCGTATTTTTTGACGTGATAACGTCTATTAAATCGGTATGCTGGGAGTCATTCGCGAAAACTGCGTAACGGCCGAATCTGACGCTACACGGAGTCCACGCCTACTAAAACTAACCTTAGCCTTGTAGCTTTAGAGTGCAATATTATTTACCTAAAAGCACGGTTGTAAACAATTAGTAGCAGTTTTTCGCATACATGATTAAAGCATTGATAGCCGAGTGGTGAAACGCTCGGATTAATATCGACTCACTCAAGAGGTGCCGCGGATCGATTCCTGACGGCAACGGACGTTTTTTATCCTTTTTAATTTTTAAATTTTTCCTTTTTAATTTTTCTTTTTCTTTTTGCTTTTTTTTTATTTTTTAGAAAATTTAAACAAACTATTAAATAAAAATATAAATGTTATACATTACTTTATTTTAAATAATTTCATTGCACCCAGAAAAAATTACCATGTAATAGACGTTATCACGTTCAAATATCGGCAGTAGACGGAGTTCTACAGACAGCCAATTTTTTTTAAGCTATTGCATAGCTTCTATCGCGGGCCTTGAGCGCGGGGACCGAATCCAGAAATTCCGTAACGAAAAAACCTCACGCTCCCCATCGTCTAACGTCGTTTCAGTTCGGCAGTCTTCGGCACGGTATGTTTGTGTGCGTGCGACTACATCTTTTGATAACAATTTATAAATTTTCAACAAGAGCACGCATATTGCAGGGCTCGAACTCAGTTCTACACACTTGCCATGTTACTGATAGTCGCGATGTGCTAAACTTGCGATTAATTTTCTCTCTGAAATAGGTCTTCTATAGAGATATGTCATAGACGTCACCGACGTTGTCATGGCTACCTTAAAAACTTTTCATATAATTAATTATTAAGTACTTTTATTCAAATTAATTTAGTAGTGTTTTTATAAAATAGCTTTTTTTTAACGGAAAAGCTAAGATGAATGTCACGCTAATTTTTCATTGGACTTTTAAATTATTTATAGTGTTGTTTACTAAATAAAAGCGCGTGATTTTATAGAGTAAAAAGTGCTCACGCGGCCGTTTTTTCAACTGTTATTGGCGATATCCGCCATTATTGTGAAATATTTTTTTAAAGAATTTCTATAATTTGTTACACGTGTTATTGGCAAAATTGTGGTATCTATCCACAGGGACCAGATCAAGAGTTGAAGTTGAAGTTTTTATAAAATAAAATATTACAGAAAGATGTCGGTGAACAATGTTAATACGAGTACATTTAAGTGTACGAGTTGTAATATTGTTATCTCCGAAACGAAACAACGAAAGTTTAATAAAAATATGCTCGTCGGCTTTTTCTGAGGAAGACATTGATGAGGCAAAAAAGTTATTGTTTGTTTCTACGAAGACAAGACAAAAACATGTATCGAGGCGTAAGATCAAAAAGCAGAAAGACCTAAAATATACGATTACGGTGTTTAAAATCACGGATCCAGAACAATCCCAGTTTTTGTGGCATATGACCTTCACAAATTGCCACCAGTTTGCTTTGACTACGTAGAACGTACGTAAAGAAGTTGATGAAGGATTTATTAATTCTACGGTCAGATGTTAACGCAATCAGAAGTGATTATGTTACTAAAGATCAGCTCGAAAATATTAAATTGATAACAAATAATTCGACACCGACGCCGTTCATCATCAACAACCTTTTTATAGTCCCACTGCTGGGCACAGATCTCCTCTCATACAGAGAAGGATTGAGCGTAATCACCACGCTTGCTCAATGCGGGTTGGCGATTTCAGGCTTATAAAGCCCAGGTTTCCTCAAGATGTTTTCCTTCGCCTTCAGTCATTGGTGTCCAAGATATAATTAGAAAGTACATATAACTTTAGGAAAGTTACATTGGTACTTGCCTGATCTGGAATCGAACCCGCGCACTCATACTTGAGAGGCTGGTGTTTTAACCACTAGGCCACCACGACAAAACAGTGGGGTATATTGAAAAAGAACCTCGGAGTCTTTGAGTATATTTCGTGGTGCTCCCTGTGCGCCGTTTCCGAGTCAACGAAATACCAGTTGGTGGAGTCATAAGGATACTATAGCTGTCTTGCCTGCCCCTCAGTGCCCGGCCGGTCTTGCGATTGCACCGAAACAGCACACAATGACAGAGATTATAAGTAATAGCATAGACAGACCTTACGGAGGAATTGCCCTATTGTAGAGGAAGTCGGCTTTCTCAAAGGTATCAGTGTTGTTGTGTAATAGTGATCGTTTAGTTCTCACACGGATAGTTCTATGTTAGTTTTCTCATTTTACATGCTTACTGATTCGAGTGATAATATCATAGATTTAATGGGTTTTTTCTTTATTTTTGGCTTAGTTTGTGCATTTAGCCAATGCCACGTAATTATGAATTATTCATGTCGAAAAAGACGGCCGCGTGACCCGTCTTACGAGTGAGGTTTGGGACAAAGTCATGATGTGGCCACTATGCAGCGATATTTCACTGTTCTTTATGAACTATTTACTAAATGCACTTTTTACTACATAAATCACGCACTTTTATTTAGTAAATAACACTATAAATAATTTTAAAAGTCCAATGAAAAACGAGCGTGACACTCAGCTTGACTTTCCCGCCAAAACTCAGGCTGATCACGAAAATGATTTCATTTTTGAAATCCAAGATGGCCGACATCATATTTCATGACATTCTGACATGGGTGTGATAACGAACATGACGTCATTTTTAAGCTATTGCTTAGCTTCTTTCTATCTCTTTATCAAAGTCGAAAAGAAAACATTGAATATAGTTTAGTCGCTTAATCGTCACCATTTTTCGCACTCTTTTGATGACGTTGCTGGTAAAAAATAAATAAATTACAAAACAGAAAGAAAACTTGAATTGATATCAAAGAAAAAAAAAACAAAGGAAAAATTACTGTATAAATAAAATAAATAAATAATTATAATTGAAAGTTATAGTTGATAAAAAAAGGCTATGCAATAGCTTTACCGCGGCAGTCTCCGAGTGCCACACGCCTTTTTTTGTTTAAGGCTTACCTTGAAACCTCTCCAGACTCGACACTCTGTATTAACAACCACCCAAAAACAGAAATATCTCTTTCAAATAAACCGCAATCAAGTCTTCATCTTACCCTAGCTGGAGCATCGAAACACAAGCTCTGATAATCCTACAGAGAGCTTACAAGCGCTTTCGAAATGTAATTTAATTCATGAAACGTACATAATCCAAATGAGTTTCAAATTATTAATGGGTGATAGTGTGTGACGTCACTGAAATGTACTTCCAAACGGTTGTTACGATTCTGTAAACGTGATTTGATTTAGATCATTCTAAATATGTGATGAATTGTAATTTATGGCGAGTTTTGATTTAGGGCATCAATGGTATTACTATTTAGAGTGTAAATTATTGACAATAGAGTTTGATCCAGCTTTTAACTGATTTAGTGAAGTGACATAATCAGCCAACAGGTCTCGGTGAGAGGGAATGGGCCTTAATCTACCACACGGGCCCAGTGAGGGTTGGTGGATATATGGTTTTCTTTTGAAAAAGAAAACCAAAGGGAAAGCAAAGATGGAGCAATATTATTGGACTTTTGAAATTATTAATAATTTACACAAAGTAAATCGCCTACTGGGGTTCGAACATACGACTTACAACTTGTAAGTAGCGCTTGATACCACTAGACCACAGCTGCACTCATATGTGCAGCAGCATTAATCCTTATCCAATTGCTGATTTAAATTAAATCTAAATCGTCATTTACAGCATATGATTTAAATGAGTATTTTCGAAGATATTACAAATTTAAAAATTGCGGGGCATCGCGTTTGCCGACGGGTCTCGGCATCGGGAGCGGGCGGGCCGCTGTTTTTAAACAACGTTCACAGTTTTTCTGTAGTGTATTTCTATTTAGTATCAGCATTGAATCCGTGCGAAACCGGGACGAGTCGCTAGTGCTTTATAATACAAAAAAACACATACAAATAAAAAAAATATTGATTCACTGAACCACGGGTCGCAACTAGTCTTGAAATAAACTATTTCAAATTCGAAATATGAATTATTGCCTATAGCAGTGAAAGACTAAATCGTTTTCATCGAAGCAAAGAAAATTGAACAGTACAGGGTCATTGTCAGCTGCTGTCTTCGCCGAATTCTCGGTATATACTAGCCCAAGAAAATCTCAAATCTAAATCTGTGGGTGCGCTGCGATGAAACTTCTATCAACCAGCAGATCAAACGTCACAAACCAATCTGAATCGGTCATACGCTCTGAAAGGAGTCTGAACATATGCCAAGGCAAGCCGTAGACTGGGATCCACAAGGAAAGCGTAAACGTGACCGCGCTAAGCAGACCTGACAGCGAATGGTCATAGAACATAGGAAACATTTGGAGCGATACAAAACGCGAAGCTCAAGCTCGAATGGGATGGCAGTAAGTCAACATAGTACTCATAATGGAATAATAGACCCGAAATACTTATAACCGAACAAAATCATGCAATCAATACATCGTATTTCTATTACTGAACGAGCCGAAAGGACACCTAATAATCCTTTATTGGGGACCGATATAATTCTAATAACTGGGAAATTTACAGCGGCTTCGTTCACTGAATCCTAATGATCGGAAAGGGGTGCAAATGTGAACGTAGCATTTTTGGATACGTAGGGGAAATGTAGTAAGTATTTTTGGCACGTAACTGTTATCTCATCTTTGGTGTTCTAGTTTAGTTGCGGTTATGTATCATCTTTTTGGCCATTGCTCGAAGGGTTTAGATGTTCTCTTCGCGTTATTAAGTATTATGACTAGTCAGTCATTAGTAAGTATTTCTCGATTTGAAAGCATGTTACGGGTTTGGTTTCCGCACTTGGTCCTTCCAATAGACCATTGTACGTTGGCCATGGCGGCCATTGGTGGTTATTTCAAACAACCCACCTCTCTCCAGAAGCCTATTAAGTATTCTGGTATCTTGGCATGTTGAGAACATCTGTGTAAGATCTTGGTGCCCCTATGGTTTTACTTTTAATTTGAATGACGCTTCTATGTACTATCACGACCAAAAGTCGAGTTACAATCTCACAAAACTATGGCCAAACAATACTGGTTGTAGTTACGACCTTCTTCTATAATAAAGTTTGATACACACTCATACACTTACAGTAAGTGTCCGAATGACTAAGCGGTCCTCGCCGTGATTAGCATTCAAGGTGGTTCGAGTTCAAATATAATAACTTACAATTTTATTTTTTTTAATGTTTTTTGGTGAGTTATGAATGCTGACAACAAAAATATGTAAAAATACCGATCCGCAACTTAACAATGATACTTTTCTTTTAAGATTTTTTCTATATTAGAATCATTATAAAAAGATGAGGGTAGATTTGAAACAAAGCGAACCATTAGTTCACAAAAAATATTTCTCTACCTATTAGCTAAAATAACTCAAATAATATTAGTTAGCTGTTGTTGGTTGGTGAACATATAGTTACGACTTTGTGTTTTTAGTTTTACTTTTTTAATCAATATGTAAGCTACTACATTACGAATGGACTTAATATATTTCAAAAATCATATGAAACCGGCTTTTGTGTAAGTTGTTTTCATTATTATTTGGGTAAGGTGAAAACCAATCGCTTGTGTGCAAGTCTGTAATAAGATTGTTACAGTTTTAGAGAAATACTGTAAGCCGTTGGGTCAAGAGGTTGGAGGACGAAGGTAACTTAAAGTATTGAGAGAAGTGGAACGTAACGACAATATTTTTTTTTTTTAAATTATAAACCAGCGCTTGACCGCAATCCCGCCTGATGATAAGCAGTGATGCGATCGTTGATGGTAAAGCGCGCTAGTTTATTAAGAGCCTATTCACTCTAGCCTTGAAGACACTCAAATTGTAGTGTGAAGGAAACACCGTCGCTGGCAAATTATTACAGTCCCTCGATGTACGCGGTATAAAAGAGGAAGCAAAACGTTTCGTCCGGATTGCAGTGGTGTCAACAACGTAAGGGTGGAAACTCGTCGTACGATGGGTCGTCCGATGATGGAACGGAGATGGGGGAATTAAATCATGCACACTCACCAGAATGCATCCTATAGAAGACCGAAAGGCTGGCTACTCTACGCTTGTGCTCCGGGCTTTGGAGACCATTTCGAGTTAAGTCTGGGTCGCCAATCAGCCTCTTCGCACGCCTCTCCACCGAATCCAAAGTGGCAAGGTGACATTTCGCAGCACCAGCCCAAATGTGGCTGCAGTACTCCACACACGAGCGGACCTGTGCTTTGTACAACATTAAAAGCTGCCCTGGTGTGAAGTACCGCTGGACCTTCGCGATGACGCCTAGTTTTCTGGCAGCCATCCTGGCCTTGGACTCAATGAATCGCCCAAAGTTAAGGTTCGAGGAAATCTCAACTCCCAAAAGCTGAAGGCCGTTGAATAAACCTTTAAATCGTGCGAAGAAGGGAGGTTGCATTTGTGAGTTAAAAATAAACTGGCGACACTGGTGAAGACTTATCGATCTAAACAAGAAAAGAAAAAAAAAACAATTTATAACAATCACAGTGCAAAAGTGTCCTACAGAGTGTTTTAAATATATAAATGATTGTGAGTTCAAACCCACCAAAATTAATTTGTTAAATCAATTTACCAAAAGTAATTTGTTGTTACTGAACAACGAATTACTTTTGGTAAATTATAAAAACAATAATTTCGGAATTCGAAAAGAAATAAGTTCGTTAACTATTGAACTAAGAAAGCGCTTGAACATTATAATCTCATGCCATCACACTCCGAAAAAAGTCACTGCAAGATGCCACCACTCGTGCTGTTTTGTGTTCTATAAATTATTTTATGATTGTAATAATATTCAGATTAAGCTTCAATCCTCTTTTCTTTGAGAAAATGAATAATTAAGCTATAACTTCTTTAGTGATAACATATAATATTATCATTTTCCTATCTAAAATACGAAAATGTTTTTGTATAGGTATTTTTTACCATAATAATATCATAAGTTTGTCAGGGATTACAGTTTCATTTATTTTAACTTTATAATATATTCATTATAATATGTTTATTGTTTGTTATTATATTACATCTATAGTAAACTAAAACATATAATAAAAACCTTATTTTCGTATAAATATTCAATAAATTGTCTATTCGTTTAAATATTATTTGCAAACATTTTTACTTTAAAATACAAATCAATTATTATAATTTTAAATTATATGAAACAACAAAAAGGTTTTGTCTTAATTAGGATTCGAACCCACACTCGCACGTATTTGATAGCACCATTGTTAAGTGCGGCCGCTAACTTAACTTCAACTAAAGTAACGAAATTTTGCATTACTTTAAAGAAAGACGAAAACTGCGATAAAAAAAAACTGTTCGCTAATATTGTTTTCCTTGTCTTATTGTTGTCCTTGTGATACTACACAGCATGCGGTTGATTGGTTGGAATATAACACACACGGATATAAAATAATGCGTTAGTGTGCGTGGCCGGTTTAGCGCAGGCGACAGTAGTCTTTCTTAGGGACTCAGTAGGATTCAGTAGGACTTGGCATGACATGTTATACATGTTGACATGTTATAGTAAATTCGAAGGATACATGCGCAACGATCACATCAGCCTTCATAAAAGCTCTGTACAGAGGGCTATCCGTTAAGTCTATTGTGTGGAAATGTTTATTAGCGAGTAGTGACCCATGATAATCCTCGTCATCAATAGCAGGCCTTTCCTATTCCGGTGCAACAGTCCATTGCTTATCCTGTCATCCCGAGATGGCATAGCTTCCTTGGACTGCCTGCAATCCGGTGACGAGGACTGGCTGTCCTCGTCACCGGGCTGCAGGCAGTCCTATCACCATTCGTGTGTAGGTGTACTTTTGTAGCCATCTGCGTATTTGAATAAAAGGGATAGGCACGATGGGCTGAAAATATCACGAATGGCTTGCTATGTCTGAGTGAATTTACCTAATGATTTTTACGAGTGGAATAGAAAAATCTTTATGTCATATACGTTGATATACATAACATTTTGTGTGCTTGACCGCTATTCCGCGTGATGGTAAGCATCATGCCGGAACACGACGAATTGCTTAACGGCAAAAGTTTGTCTGGTGGGTGGTAACTTCTGGCGGCATCCGATATCATGGCCTACCACCGAGAACGAGTGTCGCAGTGTACTGGTTAAATTAGCTGTTTAGTCAACGACCCTTTTTGAATGACCTCTCACGCTCTGGGTGGAGCAGAAGGGCGTGTCAGACATTTGCTCCATGCCTTTGGAAGTAGTGATTGTGTTACTTTCTTCTCACGCCTCGCAGTTGATCTCAGTTCTAAGCTAACCCATTTGGTAGGGGTATCCTATCCTAGTTTAGTTATTGTGCTGACTTTAATGCTGATTTTTAACAATGTGATCAACAACGTGGAATCGAACTGGAAGGCAGTAGAGAAGATGTCTTGGTATATGGGTGCAGCTATCAAGCCGGTTTTTACTAGGCCGGGTAGATGTAAACGCACCCGAGACAGAGCACCGGCAAGATGGTTAGAAGCAATCAGTAAGGGTGAATGGGGTGGTTGAATGTCGAGTAGTTTACACTGTAGAAGACCGCATAGCTCAGAATGACGAAGAAATATATTGAGTATATGTAGAGGCTAATAAAGTTGATATTTTAACAGAAAAGAAAACTACTACAAGAGAGAGAGAGAGAGAGAGAGAGAGTAGAAAACTAGTTAAAGTAGTTTTCTACTTCAAAAGTTAAAGTTATATTTCCCAATCAACCAAGAACCTTAATGGTTTAGCGATAAAGTTGTAAATCTTTTAAGGCAAAATTTACAGATTGTACTAGCTTGATAT
Source organism: Sesamia inferens (assembly GCA_037179545.1). Classification (NCBI taxonomy): domain Eukaryota; kingdom Metazoa; phylum Arthropoda; class Insecta; order Lepidoptera; family Noctuidae; genus Sesamia; species Sesamia inferens. The sequence goes on along the minus strand of CM073929.1, from coordinate 5,119,892 downwards.
GATGGCGTGTGTAAAATATTCACATAATATATCTATATTAGGTATTTGTTATATTTATATAAATTATATATTATTATTTAATGTACAATTGTTTGTTTTCCCCAATAAAATAAAAAATAAAATAAAATAAATAAACCCAGTACTGAAAATAAGGAACCTAAAAATAATTGATTCAGTCACATGTGCCTTCTTACTCCATAAGATTTAAGGGACACAATACTTTCTCCTTTTCTACAGTGACCCGTTAAATAACTATTACGTATTTCAATCACGAACAAGGCGTATAATATTGCTATAAATTTTTTAGGTGATTCACCTTCATACCGCGATTGGGTTAATTATGGGAACGCCTAAAATCGGGGTCGATTTTCGGTAAAATTGATAGTAAATCAAGGCTTTATTTGTAATTTTCTTCTTTTTCTCGGCCTATAGACGTCTACTGCTAGACAAAGGCCTCCCCCATGGCTTTCCATGATGACCGATCTTGTGCTGCCCATATCCATCGGCTACCCGCGATACACACCCTGTTGGGGGCCTCCCTAAGTTGCGTCTTCCGGTATTTGGCCGCCACTCCAGAATCTTACTGCTCCATCGGCCATCGGTTCTACGAGCAATGTGCCCCGCCCACTGCCACCTCATTTTAGCGACTCGAAGAGCTATGTCGGTGACTTTGGTTCTTCTGCGGATCTGCTCATTTCTGAATCGATCGCGCAGAGAAACTCTGAGCATAGCTCTTTGCATCGTCCTTTGTGTGACTATGAGCCTTCGCATAAGGCCCATTGTGAGCGACTACGTTACAGTCATCATTGGCAACGCACATATGGTTATTTAATTTTATACATATTAATCACATTTTTTTATTTGAATTTAATATTTGCATATAAATAGTAGCCCACTGGTAACAGAGTTCAAGGTACCAGCGTTCAGGGCCCAGAGAGAGGAACCTCTTGACAATGCGAGTAGTGTCCAGAATAACCCCTTTCTGAATCAAGCCCTTGATTCAGCTGCCTAACGAGAGCCTCCTGAGATGTTGGTCGAGGCTCTTGGTTGTTAAGCCATTGGCTGCCACGACTATCAGTACAATGATTGCTGAATCTACACCTCAAATGTCGACAATGTCGCGAGCCAAGTCAAGATACTTGATTTGTTTATCTTTCTCAGCTTTCACAAAGTTCTCAACATGCGGGATGGCTTTGTCAAAAATCATTGCACGCCGCTCTAATCAATCCACCATCACTATATCAGGCTTATTGGCAACAATTGCCCTGTCAGTGATGATGGATGATGGAAAATTCTCGATAAAGCAATATCACATTGTACTCGGATCGCCAGTAGGTACAATGTGATAGGTACCTATTGCTATTTTCGAGAACTGATATATATTTGTAATAATTTTTAACAGTCTTATTAATTACTAATCAACTGATTGGAAAAAATCTTATTATTAAGCCCTATTAAGCGCTAAAAGAAGAGTAGCAGTCAAAATTAAAAACGCCGGTGGGGAGTAAAAGATGGAAGACTTATTGGGGTCGGTGGAACATGTCATTTTCTCTTAGCTCGATCGTCACTAAAATTAAAACCTGAAGTCATTTATTTAAATTAGGCTGAGAATCATCCCTTTTTGAATGTCAACATCACATAAAACTGTCCCCCAAAACGAACGCCCTTTGCCACTTCCTAGTGTTTTCGCTGGGAAGAAAAAGTACCTACGACTATGCCTTACTTTTATTGCCATCGGCATTCATACCCTTTCAATTAAAACTCAATTTATAACTAAAACTCCTCTGTGAGGCAAAAGTAAGTAAAATCTTGTAATATTACTCTGCCGGTAGCTACACGACACAAAGAGCAATATATGAAATTCTGTGTGTGATTTCACACCAAACGCAGAGGTTTACAATCCGTATGCGGTTCCTTTGGTGTTATGTCTCACACAGACTTTATACAATGCAAGTCCTTCTGGTCACCGCATGCAATACACACAGACTTTGCTCGTTTGTGACCCGGCCTTATATCTAACACTGGTGGTTAGAAATGTAATCAAGATAAAGCTTACAACGACACAAGGCTTTTTAGGAGTGTGGTCATAGTGAAAACTAAACCCCGCCATTTTTTATTTACATTTATCTGCAAACAGCCTTTTTTTCGGTCAGGATGGGAAATCTTCAATTGACCTCTCTCGCTCTGGGCGAAGGGGAAGGGCATGTCAGACTTTTACTGACTAAAATCCACCCATGTTCCTTCACTTGCCTGTACGCCAGGGCCACGGTTTCTTTTTTAATCAACCCGCAACCCCGACCTAAGAGGAAACGTTCTTCGTGGACCCCGTCGCGATGTGCTGACATCTCTTTGAGGCCCGCGTGTGAAACACAACGCGTGTGTGTGGATGGATTATAGCTGTTTCACGCAAAAACTATTGAAGAGATTTGAATGAAATTAGAAACATAGATAGTTTAACACCAGAAATGTCACATAGAATTCTTGTTATCCCGATATTCCTACGGAATCGATACCTACGCGCGTGAAGCAACCCAGTAACAGCCTTATAGTTACGAGATTAAGGACCAATTGACAGTGACAAAGTGACAAATTGCAAGGGATGCAAAATCGTCGCTAAAATAACATCGAATGGATTGCTGTACACAAATGTAAAACAACAAATCCCCCTATCCCTATCGTCATGTGAGCACTAAAAGATCCATGTGTCACTGTATTTATGGTCATGCCGTACGCTTATAATGTACAGTAATTTTTTGGCTTGAAAACAGGGAGAGTGATGGCCTATGCTTTAGGTCTAGCACTATCTCTTTCCTCATAGATGATTGATGAGTTTGAGAGAGATAAAAATAGACCGAAATTTCCTATTCTTTCCGTCCGTTGGCGATCGGATGGCTAAGACATGGCTGGAGGTTGACCACTGCGTTGCCTAATTTCTCAGAAGTCATGGCAACTTTAAAAGTAAACTGTATTCTTTTAAACTTGTTCCTTCACCTTTGTGTCAATGTTCTACATTGAACTGTGAATTTGAACAGTCCGCACATCACATCTTGTGGGAGTGTGTTCTTTGGCAGAATGAACGCAATATTATGTTGGATAGTGTACAAGTTACATCCGGAGTCGTTTATTATACGGACCTTGTAGAAACTAGAACCAATTTCCGTGCGTTCAGGCGCTTTTGCCATACCTATTATTGGAATCAATTGTAACAGCACATACCTACTTAGGAACCATTAACTTAATCAAAGGACACCGCCAAAATTGGGCTAAGTATATACAGAATCGATATGTATTAATAAAAAACTAGATTTTTTACTGATTAAAAAGAACATGTAATAATAATAACTTTCTAGCGGAATGAGCTAAAAATTATGATTTTAAATATGGTTTTTAATTGAACGTAGTTCTAAAACTAGCTATGTAAACAAGCTGTCAGGTCATTTTAAGTTCGTTCTAAAACTAGTAAGTAATATATATATAATACTTAATCTATTTTCTTTTAGCATTTTTGACATGAACATTATAATCGTTTATATTTTAGGTCGGTCTCCGTGGCGCAGCGGTCAACATGCCTGCCTGCGACGTGGAGGCCCCGGGTTCGATCCCCGGCCAGGTCATGATGGAAAACGATCTTTTCCTGATTGGCCTGGGTCTTGGATGTTTATCTATATATGTATCTATTATAAAATATAGTATCGTTGAGTTAGTATCCCATAACACACGACAACCAGTTCGGTTTTCGTCGGGGGCGCTCCACCATAGACGCAATCATGCGCGTGAGAGCCCTGGCGGAGGATACGGTGTCCCGGGGTGGGGTGGTGTTGGCAGTGTCTTTAGACATTTCCAACGCCTTCAACACCCTACCCTGGAGCTGTATTAGGGAGGCCCTGAAATACCATCGGGTGCCTCCCTACCTCCGCCGCATAGTAGGGGCTTATCTGGAGGACAGATGCGTCATCTATCGGGGACGTGACAGTGCCGGTCGGCACCAAATGTCGTGCGGTGTTCCACAGGGATCGGTCTTGGGACCGCTCCCGTGGAGCATCGGCTACGACTGGGTGCTGAGAGGCGAGCTCCCGTCGGGTGCCGACTTGACGTGTTATGCGGATGACACGCTTGTCACTGTCCGGGGGAGCTCGTACAGGGCAGCGACGTTGATAGCCACGGCTGCGGTGACACAGGTGGTGAACCGCATCCGGCGCCTGGGCCTGGAAGTGGCCCTTGACAAGTCGGAGGCCATGGTGTTCCATGGCCCCTGGCGTGCGCCGGCGCCGGATCACATATCGTGGTCAGTGGGGCCCGGATAGCTGTCGAGTTCACCATGAAGTACCTGGGATTGGTGCTCGACAGCCGGTCGGAATTTCGGCGGCTGGCGCCCAAGCTGATGGGTGCAGCAGGCGCGCTGTCAACGTTGCTTCCCAACATGGGGGGACGCCTGTAGGCGGTTGTACGTAGGAATCGTGAGGTCCATGGCCCTGTATGGGGCCCCTGTGTGGGCGATGGACCTGACGGCCGGAACACTCGCCATTCTGCGCAAGCCGCAGAGGGCGATGGCCGTCAGGGTCGTCCGTGGGTATCGCACGATATCGTACGAGGCGGCTTGCGTCCTGGCCGGATCTCCGCCCTGGGACCTAGAGGCGAAAGTACTCGCGTCATTGTACCGATGGCGCGAGGAAGAGCGGACACGGGGCTCCAGTCCGGTACAGCGGCAAATCGAGCTGCGCCGAGAGGAGCTCCGTCAGGTCCTGGTGGCAGACTGGCGGCAGAGACTTGTGCGCCCTACCGCCGGTCTCGCTACCGTCAAGGCGATCCGGCCAGTACTCGACGACTGGCTCGGGAGGAGGCACGGCTCCCTATCGTTCAGGGTGACGCAGGTACTGTCGGGGCACGGCTGCTTCGGCAAGTACCTGCGTCGCTTAGGCAGGGAGCCGCACGCTCGGTGCCACCACTGCGTACAATGCGGACAATGCGGAGAGGACACGGCGCAGCACACGCTCTCCGAGTGTGTAGCTTGGGAAGAGCAGCACCGTGTCCTCACAAATGAAGTAGGAGGCGACCTGACGCTGCCGACAGTAGTGCGGAGAATGGTCGGCAGCTTAGAGTCGTGGGACGCGGTGGTGTCCTTCTGCGAGGACGTGATGTCGCAGAAGGAAGCTGCGAAACGGGAGAGGGAGATATCAACTCCCTTCCCGGGCCGCAGAAGACGCACCGGGCGTCGAGGAAGGGCGGATAACGCCCTCTTCCGCCCCCCATGAATGGGTCCAGGGTTACAAGGTCATAAAATCCCAAAAAAAAAAAATGCCACGTCACTCCTTGTCAAGTCTCGTCAATCGTTATCGTACTTGTGCGCTTACGGATTTGTTTACTCGATTTCTGCTTTTTTCTGACGACTCTGGATTGTCTCTACGGACTTGGATACTTGTTATTGTGTATATTATTGAACACCCATATTGCTAGACTGGATAATGGCGAATTGCGTGAGTTGTGGTATCGCTACTGATAGTAGCAACGCTACTGGAAGTGTGCCTTTACATGATGAAGCAGTTCTTTCCATAATAAGAGCAAGGACTGGTCTTCGAACAGTGAGTATCTATAGCTGTATTATTATTTTACAATTGCTACCGATTTGGGGCGTTACACGCTCATATTTAAGGGTTCTAATCGGTTTCGATCAATCAATCGGTCGCATAATTTAATCACAAGATAGTTTTTAACGGTTTGTTTATTCCTTATCTATTTACTCGCAGCTAGGACGAGTCATTGACCGAAATTATGTCTGGTATTCTAACATTGTATACTTTTTCTTATGCAGATTAACAATGTAGATCATGAGTGTTCTTGCTGGAATCTTGCAAATGATACATTGAGAATTGAGATCTGAGCATCAAGAAACAAGTTCAAGCTCTACGACTATGGTTGGACGTCTAAGTGTGTGTGTACTCTGTGGCCGTTGTATTCTTCGGACACGCTTTCACCCTTTGAACAGTAGTACTGAATGTGAAGCTCGGATCTATAATGTTATTTGCGAATGGATAATGTCACGAACGGTAAATAACATTTAACAAAAGCTTCATGTGTTATCGAGTTTACCATTTAATAGACTCGTATAATTCATGTATGGTTATTTCTATAGGTGGAACTGACCAGCCGCTTGTGCCATTCCTGCTGGATGAGAGCTGATAAGACCAGTCGCCATTTTATCTCTGGAATATCTACCTCGAGTAGTGCACCTACTGTAGAAGAATCAGCTCAAAAACCGACTGAAGAACCTCCAATATAAATGAGAAATGTTGTGTCTGGTGCAAGTACTTACGCAAACCAAATTGTTTTACCTGACTATGTTAGAGTTATTGAAAGATTTTGTAGTGGCAGTGGCTGTAATGAATAGATTTCACCCTCCTTTCAGAGATCGTCCTGATGCTGTGGAAATACTTAACATAATGAATGAAAAAATGTATGTAAATAATGCTTTGGCTGATATTGTGCAGCAAAATAATTTGAATAGACGTAGGGCTAATTTCACACGCATCGATGGCCAAAGTAACTTAGTGGATTTTCCACAGCTCAGCGTTTTGTGACCCAATATTAGTTTTTGTTTATTGAATTCTTAGTCCATATCATTGCATGATTAAATCTTACGGAATTATTCATATATTGTGATGTAGAGTGATCGCCTGAAACACAGGTTTAATAAAACTAGCTCGCGCATGTCGCTAATTTTACATGATTCTCTGTATAATAATACGTTCTGTATGACCCTATGTATATTTTTAGTCACACATAATACCTAGCTGTTATTTAGGTGATAAGATATGTATGTATTTGTATAAGAATATATATGTAGCTTTTATTTTACAATGATGTCTAATTTTTTGAATAAAGATTATTATTATATTATATTATTATTAATAATATCTCTAGGCACATATCAGATAAAACAGCCCCGGTCGTATTATGGAGAGCTTGTAAGGGCAAATGGCAGATTTGAAATAGAAGTATGTAGGGAGGTGAACAGCGACCTACTAAGAGAGTTGTCATCTACAAATAATTTGTACTTAGTCAGAGGCTGCATTCAGTCAAGACATGTGAGTGGAAAAATATATTTTATTAATATTTTAGTTGACAGCTTTCTTACAAGTAAAGAAGCCATTTTACAATATTGTTGTAACTGCATTGTCGGCAGGCGAACAGTGGGTTGCTGTGCATATGTAATGGTGGTAATCTGGTACCTTAGTCGGGCAAGGTACCAAAATACCATCACACCTCCTGCACCATTCCTCGATGATACACACATCAAAAGTGTCTAGGGATCAAGCATTTTTATGCGGATTTCTTGAGATTGAGATGTGGCTTTGTAATAAATTTATGATTTTATAAATTTATATGGATCCTTTTTGGTGCATTTCATAATTTGAATCAGGAACTGTGAATCAAATTCGAGTAAAAGATGAAAATCAGCTGTCAATATTTTCCCTATAAAAACATACAACGCATTGAAGACATTATTAGTGCTACTGTTTCCCTACTACTGATTAAAACCAACGTTATTATGGAGCGGCGACGTCATTTAAGCAGGGAAGAAATGCTCAGAGCCGTGGGAATGATAGAAGCTGGTTCCCGGCAACGTACTGTGGCTTTAGCTCTGAATACAAGTCAGAGTGTTATCAGTCGACTTTGGACACGTTACCGAAGCACTGGTACCGTGGCTGAGCGCCATGGAGGACGGTATCGCTGCACCACACGGAGACAAGACCGATACATTCAAATCTTAACTCGAAGAGCTCCAACAATAACCGCCATGATGTTAGCCGTGAGGCTTCATCACTCTTCAGGGAACTTAATTAGCGACCAAACAGTCAGAAACCGCTTGCATGAAGTGAACCTTCATTCCCGAAGACCGCTACGGGTACCACCTATAGCAATGCACAATCGTAGGATTCGATATCAATGGGCTCTTGAACACAGAAATTGGGCAGAAGAACAATGGCGTTTCGTGTGCTTTTCTGATGAGTCTCGTTTTGGTATGAGACCGGATACAAGACGTATACGACACTGGAGAACCCCTGGACGCCAACAGCGATTAAAATCCTGCCAGGAAGTCCATCCTTATAGTGGTGGAACCATCATGGTATGGGCGGGTATTTGGATCGGCGGAAGAACTGAGTTGATTTGGATCAGAGGCAACCTCAACGCTCAAATTTATGCTGAGACGATTGTATCAGACGTCATCGTTCCTCTACAAGTGCAAATCGGTCCCTTATTTCAGTTAATGCATGATAATGCACGACCGCACACCGCAAGAGTTGTAAGACAGACTCTCGCCGCAGCTAACATCAATGTCCTGCCCTGGCCTGCTCAGTCGCCAGACTTGAACCCGATTGAGCATGCATGGGATATGCTACAGAGAAGAGCTCTGCCGAATATGGAGGGTCGGGAGTCGCAAGAAGACCTTTTTTTGTTGTTGCAACGAACATGGGCGGCCATTCCACAGCGTGATTCGGATGAACTCATTTTGAGTATGCCAAACCGATGTTCTTGTGTTGTTAGTGTTCGCGGTAGAAACACGGATTATTAATTGTTTAAGTTACCCAATAAAATTTTAGAGAAAACTGTTATTTCAGTCTTTTTTTCGGACTTTTGTGTTAGTGGTTCAAATGTCAAATATCCCTTTATTAGGAAAATGGCAAATTTCTTTATTAATGCAAAGGTGACTTGGTTTATCGTTACTGTGACAAACGAAAACACTTTATTTGATGAATCCTTAAAGAAAATTTTAATTAATATCAATCAGGAGAAAAGTTATTGCAAAAATATATGTTGATCCCTAGACACTTTTGATGTGTGTATTTTAATTGAGTATGAAAATGAAGGTGAATAAAATATTTAAAAAAATAACTTCCTTTTTTGTGCTATGCAATAATATGCTAATAGTAACATACAAATATGTTTTCAAATAATTAAATCAATATGTCTATTTGACAGTTTGTATTTACAATACATTTTGACATTAGAAATACAATTCTTACCATTTGCCGCATAATCTAACCTAGTGACCCAAAAACATAATTTCTTCTTAATTCCCATCGATTTTTGAAAAAAATCTTTCTGATATTGATATGTACGTGTTTTATCTATTAAATAACACACAAATGATTCCTGTACCCATTTTGGCCCAACGATATATGGATTTCTGGCGGTCTCCTTTATTCCGTGGTGCTTGGCAATCTTGGCCTCTCCCAGTTGCAATAATGTCCCTTTGTGCCGATTGGCCTAGTTCTGTTCTGTCTCCTGCTTGTTATGGAGGGAAGTGGAAAAAAATATCTTTTTTCTTACTCCTCCGCTATTATTTTCTGATTAATTTCGTTGCGGGACTCAAGACAGTTGAATCGTTTCTCCGGGACTTGTCGAGATTCATTGCTCAGCGTCGTTCTGGCGGTCTCCACTGTTGATTCTGGCTTTCAGGAGTTGCAGTGGGTGGGAAAATGTGTGGCGAGTTTTGTCCCAAAAAAAAAGGCCGAAATTTCGTTTTCTCTCTTTCTGTCGAAGTGTCACAATTCTCATCTATAAGGCATGTCGAATAGTATAATTATGTCGATGATTAGGCTGTCAAACTCATATTGACAGCTGTCATAGTGGTGTTACCAACTCTAATATTACAACCATTCATATCACTTAATGTAAGATGGACTGTGAGCAAATTTATGCAAGTGTTATTTAGCCATTTTGAAACAAGTTATACGAAATTAAAAATTGCTTCCAACTGTACAAAACTGAACTTCCCCGGAGTAATTGTTTCAACATAAAGTAATACCGTTAAAAGCAGAGTATTTGTAGTTGAACACGACAGAGTTATGCAAAGAGAATACAGATAAGCGCGCTTTATGAAACATGCGTTTGAAAATTTGAATTTCAAAGCGAAAGTCGACCGTTCGTTGAGCAAACCTTAGTTGGAGTGAACTCTTTCTTTTATATCGTGGATGTTGTTACACCAGAGTGAATCTATGCTGGGAGGTAATTATTTTTATTTTTTATTGTTTTTTTTTTTTCAACAAAGATCTTTCACATGTCATACAGCAGGAGTGAAAAGTTGACACAATATCGGAGAAGTGTATTAGCCCCGTCAACGAGTAGTGTCAAAATCAAAATCAAATATGGCAGCCACTTTTGAAAACAATTGGAAAGCTTCTATACACTTATACTAGATGGTGCATAACGTCACCGTAGGGTGAAAAACTGGGGAATGCATTTTTGCTTAAATTTATTTTATTGCGTTTCTGGGAAGAAAACCTCACTACGCACCGCCTGATCTGACTCATTTGTTCAATCGATACTCGTAGCGACATCTATGACACTAAATGAGAACCTCGTAAACACGCGCAGCTGTCAGTTTCGTGTGAATACCTAGCAACGAACGTGTAGTTTCATTTTATTTTCATTTTCATTTGGGCAATCAGCTATAGTTCTGAACCGATTTGAATTTTTATTGTTTTGATAAAACAAAAAATACGTCTATAGTATTTTTTGGAAATCTGACTGACGGACTAATTAGTTTTTTTAGTCAAATACCCTATTACTGAAAATAGTTATATTCACCTTATTTAAATATACAAGAATACTCACCAAGTTAAGTATACGTTATTACTGTCAGTCACTCAAGGAAAGTTCCAGACTCTAATTACATTCTCTGGTTCGCAAAATCAGCCGGAAATTGTACGAGTTCTTATGTGTAAGATGTATCTTTTCATGCATGAAATATTTGAGAGAAGTATCTTTTGGTGGTAAAGAAGCCATAGCATCAATTGTTTTACGTGTTTAATGAAGTTAAATATTAATTTGAAAATTATTTGACATTTAGCATAAAATCTACACTCCGCGTCAATGACAGTTAATATCGCGTAGACCCTAGCGTAATGGATGTGATAAAATTAGGAGCCTGTATATACAACACTAGCTGCGCTCCGCGGTTTGACCCGCGTAGGTTTTGAGAAGTTTTTTTTTTATATACTCCGTTTCTATTGGTCGCAACGTGATTTTATATAGCCTAAAGTCTTCCTGGATTACTGAGCTATCCAACGCAAAAAGATTTTTCCAAATCAGACCAGTAGTTCCTGAGATTAGCGCGTTCAAACAAATAAACTCTTCAGCTTTATAAATATTAGTATAGATCTATGTACAAAATGTATCATGAAAAACCACAAAGTTTGAGCTTGTTATTATTATTGACTGTCCCAACAAAAATATGGTCCACGCTCCGCTCGGGCGACCTCTGGCGTCAGCTGTGCGCAGTACTATGATCGCTGCAAGCTGCGTGGGGCGCTTGGTAATTAGTAATCACAATGCAACAATTTCCAAATGTATTTGGGAGAAAATAAAATATGGTGTAAAAATGATTTGAATCGACTCAGTTGCTTATTCTGAACAAACTATATTCAGATTTTGCTTAAACAAAAAATAACTTACTAATCATGTTTTTTTCATTGCTATGGCTTCTCTAACTCTTACAAATTCATTTTTTTAAATATTTTAGCTACTCTCATATCAAAAAATTAAAAATATAAAACTAAAAAGGAGTTTATATTGACGTACATTACCCATAGTACATCGAAAGGAAATTAAAAAATTAAATTAAAACATTATTTCTCTAACAAAATAATGTTATAATATATTTTTTTTTTCATTACCGTACAGATTACAAACCATAGATAGCACTATTTCATTTTGTTATCTGTGGCTGCGCGCGCTTTGGCGCGTGCGCTTTGATGCAGCGTGCAGAATTTTGGCGCCAAATACGTTTCTTTGCATTTCGTTGTTGTGTTTCGCTGGACATTACATTTTATTTTATTTTATTTTTATTATTTACTATTAAAAAACTCGCTTCGCTCGTTTTTTAAACTCACACTCATGCATAATATCCCTCATTGTGTAACATTTTCATAAACTACTATTGTGTACACGTTAATAAATACAGCATAAATACATAATATATAATAGACTAGCTGTAGCTCGTGACTGCTCGCGAGCCTGTGAAGTGACAGAAACTACAATGTGGCGTCGAAATAAAGAATTTTCAAAATTGGACTACTCTTTAAAAAAATATGCGGGACTTGAGAGCCCTCCGTTTATTTTTCGTTGGTTAAAAAAATCATTTGCATCGCTGTCGAGTGGACACTTAATTCACATGTTCTTTATTTTATACAGCACTTGTACTGCAGCTTAAATCCACTCGCACTACACTAAACTAACTCAAAAATAACAACCGATTTTAATCTTCCCACCGAGTAATTAACACTACATTACAATTCACGTCATCATTACATAATATGCCTTGCCTTTTCCCTACTACGTTAGTGTGATTTTCCAGTTGAACCGGTTTAACTGAATACCGATGTTTCACATGGAGCGACTGCCATCTGACCTCCACAGCTCGTTACTGGTTAATACATTTTGAGGTGGTAGGCCATAACACCGGCCGCCGGCAGAAGTTACCACCCACCAGTCAAAGCCTTACCGCCAAGCGATTTGTCTTGTTCCGGCATGATGTCTGGTGAAGCCGTACGGAGGACGGGTCTGAGCAGTTGTGTTGCGATGTGTGCCGGGTACGATACGCCTAATGTTGTTGTGTTGGGAGTTTGGTCGTGGAGGGTCTCCAGATCAATCTCCCTTTGGCGCAGCATCGTTGGACGTGTTATTGGGTTTAACGTTGCATCACCTCGCTCAACTGCCGTCTTCCTTCCTATTCGCTCAGTTTTTCTGAGTGAATAGGCTCTTAATAAACTAGCGCGCTTTACCATCAGTGATCGCATCGCTGCTTACCATCAGGTGGGATTGCGGTCAAGCTCTAGTTTATAATTATTAAAAAAAAAAAACATTACCCTTTGATAAAACTGACTGTCAGACTTTCGTGCTACCCCTAACGAGTGTCCAAGATTTACGAATGACTGTCAGAACTAGTGTCCGACCTAATGTTCGGTTTCGGTTTCGTTTTAGTTTCGGCAAAATCACGAGTTTCGGTTTTGTTGTGGTGACGGGTTTTTAAGTGCTTGAGATCTTATCCACTCGAATAAATTTGAGTGATCACCTATTGTGAGTATTTTTCAGTTCCCATGTTGGTTATTAATATATTTAAATGTCGATCACTGCTTATCTGTCTAATTTAAAGCGAAAACAATAAAGACTGGCTGATTATAATAACATTTTCTTTATTTTTCCCTCAAACTATAATCTTTGTAAGGATGTCTCGATTTCGGTCGAAACAGATACCGTTGCCGAAATTGGGTTTTGGTTTCGGCCGTAAAACTAGTTTCTGTCAGACACTAGTCAGAACCAACCAAGTGCTGTCCAAGGCAAGGACGGAGTCTCGGCATGTAAAGATGGTCATCCATCCACATACTAATCGCGGCAAGCATAGCTTAACCTGGTTCATCGATCTGACCGTCTGTTATTATTAAACCGTAGGCAACATATTTTTGTTTCACTTTTAAAATTAATCCCGAATAAGATTTTTGATGTATACGCAGTAAAGTCTGTGTTAAGATTTAGATTTCATCTTCACTCACGTCACCGCAGTGCGTATAGGGGGTGCCGGCGTACCCCATAATAATCCGTTTAGTTATATGAGATCAAACGGAATTACCTACAAGTTTACTTAGAGAGTATATTAAGTTCCATTAACTTTTCAGTTATAGTCTCTGCACATTCATAATCTCAGACATTACAAAGACCCACAAGCGATCTATTTCATTCCGTTCTTTTTTAAATTTCATTTCCATTTTCTTTTTTATGAAACATATTATATAAAAAAATATTATATATTACGCTCCATTCTTCTCTGTATGAGAGGAGATCTGAGCCCAGCAGTGGGACGATAAAAAGGTGGATGATGATGATGATGATTTTTTTTTAAACTTCCGTGAACCCCGTAACATGTCAGATTAAAATCGGATTTAAATGAAAGATCATTCATCATATCATTAAACACTTCTTTCATTTAAATCCGTTTTTTTTTTTAAGTTATAAACTAGTACTTGACCATAATCCTGCCTGATGGTAAGCAATGATGCAATCGTTCATACTAAAGCGCAATAGTTTAACCTATTCACTCTAGACTTGAAGACACTTACCCGGTGTCATTGAGACGGAAAAAAGTAACACTAACGTTGAGGTGGGTCATTATGACCCTGTTACAATTGTTACTATTTTGCACAATTGCAATTGTTACTATTTTAAAATTTGATATTTATAATATATTCAGAATATATAACCAGTAAAACACACTGGTAATAAATGAAATAATTTTTATTTTTAACTTTTTGTATAGACTGATTGAGTATGAATCGAAATGTAACTATGTGTTCTACTATTTTTCTTTATCTATACTAGCTAACCTTTTATATCTTTAGAATTTTAATCGCATAACATTAGAAATATTCATATACTTAATCAGTCTTTTTGATTTAGACTTTCACTGCAGTTTTTACAATAAGAGATTACGTGTACAGTGCATATAGACTTATGACATGTATTCAATACATGACTTGTCTTTCCATCTTTTTTGTATCCAAAATCTTGACGCCTTCGAACACCAGTGAGCTTTGCAGGAGGTTCTCCATAGTTTTCTCAAGTAAATTCTTTCATAAGGTCCATTTTTGTCAGTATCTGAGGATTCCTTAAGTGTCGATATGATTAGACGACGCTAACTTTCCTTCGGGTCTATGTATATTAGACAGTTATCTAAAAATAAAATAGCGTAATTAAGTGGAACTAAATAAAACATGAAAAAAATATATTGCGCAAAACAGCAACGTCGCCGTTGATCTGGGTCATAATGACCCGGCCGCAGGTTTATGCAAGTGTTACTCCATGCGTGGGCGATGGATGACTGAAGCAAGGTACATGAGGAGGAGGGGTCATATTTACCTGCAGCTACTGAGAAAGACGATTGTGTGCAGCAATTGTTTCTAAGAAATGTTTCGTAAACAAAAAGTGCAGGGCATAATGACTCTGCCTCAATCACGCCGGGTTAAATTGTAGTCAGACGGAAAGAACTGCCGTAGCAAAATTGCTCCAGCCCTTGGATGTATGTACTCGTACATCTTATAAAAGACGAGACGAAACGCTTCGTTCGGATCGTAGCGGTATCAAGAACGTAAAGGTGAAAGGAAATTAAATCCACACTTTTACATGGAACGTCTCCTTAAATGCCCTTCAAAATAAATTACTGGGTAACTCAATACCCCTTGGTAAAGACGGTTCTGACTCTTGGGTCTCTAATCACTCGTAAAATCTAACTGAGGTTTACAAACAATATCCAAGATTTTTCCATCTCTTAGCCGTAAAGGTACGTATATCCGTTAGCGGTACTTTATCGCCCTAACCGCTTTCACCCCCAGTCCAGCTGGCTATCAATTTTCCTAGTTGACTCACAAATGTTGCTGACATAAAAGCTAGGTCGGAAATAGTAGGAAATAGGAACATTGTGTGAGAATGGTTACTAACTGTGACGGTTTACGAAGCAATACCCTTAGAAATAACGGTACAAATCAATGCTGGCTTAGTTTAGTGCTACGCATAGAACAATAAAAAAAAAAGACATGTGTCAAAAGTACAGCTTAATTGGCGTAGTTATTGAACCATAGTTCAATAACAGCTACACTTGACGATCGATTCCCGCTGTATGGATTACAGACTGTTACGAAGCTGTGAGTTTGTGCATGGGACTATTTTCCTGTATGTTAATAAAATGTTTGTCGCCGACATAGGTAGCCTAGGGGATTGGCTCTTTGAAGTGGCTGTGGGCGAGGCACATAGCTCGTAGAGCCGATGGCCGATGAGGCATAAAGGCTTTGATGACGACCCCGTACCGGCAAGCGCAGCGTCGGGCACCCACCGACTAGGTGGTCGGATGACTAGACCAAAATCACAAGGAAGCGCTGGATGCAGGCCGCCTCCAACCGTTCTTTATGGTAATCCTTGAGGGGAAACCTATGTCCAACAATGGACTTCATGTGACTGAGATGATGATGATGATGAATAAAATATTTAGTTTAAAAAAGGAAACAATTTCTTCCTTAATATAATTATACCTTTTATTTATAAACGTTGCTTAAACGTTAGTTACAATTAGCAAATTATATGTTTGAAGTTAACGATCTTTAACTTGAAAAGTTTATAAAAAACCCTTATATTATTCACCTTGTAAGATTTATAGCTTTTCACTATTCATTTTAGGTCACGTCGGTGTGATACATTCCAGACTTAAATTTGTGTGCTCAAAAGAATATATCTGTACGTCTCAAGAGATTTTCAGTAATAAATCTCTTCTATCAAGTGGGAACCTTTGCGTTTGTTTTTATCAAGATCCTACGTAAGGAGAGAAACGGGTGGCGCCGCTATTGTCCCAACTCGCCTCATGGGTGCATTTAGGGTATAACGATTACACGTTGATTCTACAACTTTTATGGGTAAATGTGAAGATGTGGACCACTTGTGGCATTGTTTTATGAATGAATAGGTAGGGTTATCGATGGAGGTATGTTACATTCTGTGTGCACGAACCAAGTGTCATTTATAAACAAAATTATTTTGTCTTTATACAAAACCCTTTCTGTTCTTCTGTTTATTCGAACTTTTTCTCGGTGGTAGGCCATAACATCGGCCGCAGGCAGAAGTTACCACCCACCAGACAAAGTCTTGTCGCCAAGGGATTGTCGTATTCCGGCATGATGTCTGGTGAAGCCGTACGGAGGACGGGTCTGAGCAGTTGTGTTGCGATGTGTGCCGGGTACGATGCGCCTAATGTTGTTGTGTTGGAGGTGTGGAGTTTGGTCGTGGTGGCTCTTCAGATCAATCTCCCTTTGGCGCAGCATCGTTGGTCGTGTTGTTGGGTTTACATTGCATCACCTCGCTCAACTGCCGTCTTCCTTCCTATTCGCTCAGTTTTTCTGAGTGAATAGGCTCTTAATAAACTAGCGCGCTTTACCATCAACGATCGCATAACTGCTTACTATCAGGCGGAATTGCGGTCAAGCACTAGTTTATAATTATTAAAAATAAAAACCCCGAACCACGTATCTAGTATTTTTAAGTAAAGAATCTATGTACAAAATTTCAAAAAGATATAATGAAAACCACAAAGTTATGAGTTTGTTATCCTACTTGGTTGTCCCAAAAAAATATGGTCAACGCTCCACTCGGGCGGGCGAGCCGGGAAAATTTTGTAAGAATTGTTGGCAAAAGAAGAACAAGAAGCCGTCCGACGTATAAACTTCTTTTTTTAAGTGAAAACTTCCTTAGCTATGAGCACTTTTGTTGGATGAAGAAAAAACATTGAATTCGTGTGAGCGTGACCGATCAAACACTGTTATCGTTTTTTTTTTTTGGTTTTTACTTTTCGTGGGGTATTTATAAGATTTCAGTTTTTAATTCTGTCGGTCAATCCCATGATCGCTACCTGTTTTTTTTTTATATTAAAAGTTGTTAGTAGTTGTTGTTGTTAGTTGTTGTTGTTTGTTGTTGTTGTTAGTAGTTGTTGTTGTTAATGAAAACATATTTACAGTTTAAGGATTAATTTATCAAACAAATGGTTTTGATTGAGTTTATTTTGATGACAAGTACTTAAAAGTTTTTATCAGTTAAGCGTTTAATATTAGAGCTTTGAAATTCGATAACTTTTATTTTAGCTAAATGTAAAATCAATAGTAATGCTATTGATGTAATTACAAATAATACCTTACAAACCATATGGAATAAAAAATAAAATAAAATGAGAATTCCGTGAACATTAATTTTCTGTACTTTAATGAGAAATTCATATAAATTTCGCCCGTTTCATAGCAATGTTCATTTACAAAAGAATTTTAGTTATTCCAATAATACAACAGTAGAGTTAGTTTACGGACAATATTTCAAATGTATTCAGGCCAGATTTGGAGCAGTTTCATATTGTTCATTCTCCCTGAAAACTTTCAGGTATTTTTGATCAATTGCTGTGAGTATTTAGAGGTACATTTTTAGCTATTTTACTCCTAGCTTGGGTGTTTGACAGCCTCCGTGGCGTAGCGGTAGCGAACGCGGCCGTTGCGCAAGGAGGCGAGGGTTCGATCCCCGCACAGTGCAAATTTTTGTATGCATGAATATGAATATTTGCACTGGTCTGGTCGTGCCTCAGAAAGCACGTTAAGCCGTTGGTCCCGGTTGCCATACGAACATCTAGTGGCATTCGTTACGGGTTGTTGGAGCCCTCAAAAGTCTAACAATTGGTCTAGCTGCAATGCTTAGATATCGCCTTCGGGTTGTGGGGGTCAGACGGCAGTCGCTTCACGGAAAATATCGAAGTTTAGCCAAAATCAGCAGTTAGACTGGTAAAGCGGACCCCAGACTCCAAAGCTGAAAAAGCTATGGATGCGACTGGGATTAACGCTGAGATGATGATGATGACTCCTAGCTTGGATGTTTGTAAGCTGAAGACCTAGCGGTATTGTTTCAGCTTATGAAAAGCTTACTTCTAAACTACGGAAGTTTATTTAAAAATGTCGGTAATTACATATACTATACAGGTACTTTTGAATAGTCAAAATTTCGGTCAGTCAGTAAGATAAAGCTAGTCGCCCATTTATTAATTAATTTAAGCAATACAGTATGATTGCAGGTTTGTTTGTTTTGCACTGTAGGGGTACCTACGTCCTACAAACCGCCACATGCGAACAACGCGTCAGACTGACGTCACCTGAATTCTACATCTCGAAATCAGAGTTTACCGTGCAATTAGCATACATACAACTACTCAACAACAACCGTTGGGCAAGTGCCCGCCAGACATAGCATCTGTCTGGTCGGAGGATCCTCACTTTTCTATGGAAGATGAGTGAACTTTACACACTGTTCCTCATACCTCGACAGTACCATTAAACCAAAAATTATTTGTATTAGTACCGACCTCGCTTATTTATAGAACATTCCTAAGTAAACATAACATACCTATATTTGTATTGTACGCACACCTTTTTTTTCATAAAAAATATAAACAAATAATTTAAGTACACAAAAAGTTGAAATTTAGTGTCATTTCAAAGCTTAGGCCGCTCATTCAAAAGTTTTGTGCGTCACTGAGCTCACGTAACACCATTCAAGGATGCTGTTTAATCAGCTCGCCTCCCGGTAAGAACCAGGCCCGGGTCGACGGCGCGTTGTGTTTGACGCGCGCCTCAAAGAGATGTCAGCACATCGTGACGGGGTCCACGAGGACCGTTGCCTACTGGACCGGGGTTGCGGATTGATTAAAAAAGAAACCGCAACCCTAGCGCACAGGGAAGTGAAGGATCATCACGGGTGTGTTTTAGTCTGCCCAGAGCGGTAGAGGTCATTTGATGATTTCCCCTCCAGAAAAAAAAAGGTGGTTTAGTGAGCTCAGGGTGAGCTGTCAATAGGAACAGTTCTACGCTTACTTCCTCTGTTTTCATAGCAGGATGATTTGAGGATCGCACTGCAGGATGGCAGCGGTATTGACGTACAATCTATTACCATAAATTCACGTACAGGACTAAAGGGAGATAAGTAGGTAATCAAACTATCGGAAATTTAGTAAGAAAATGGTATCATTTTTGCGAATGAAATTTTATTTTAATATACTTATGAAATGATGTTTTTCTATTAATTAAACAATATTTTATCCAGAAATATTCACTTTTCTTCATAATTTTGTGTTGTATACTGCATTTTTGGGTCCCGTCTAAATGCGACTTTGACTCGCATTTTAGATAAGGTTTTTGTTTAGTTAAGCTTTCTAATTTTGTATTAAAAAGCGAGGATTATTAGCTGTTCTCCGTTCATGTTGACAAATATTTACGGGTTGCAATTGAAAAAATATCTACATATCTTAAGAAACTTTAACAAACAGAATTCTCATATACACAGACCCGGAACTGCTATATGTGGGCCATACAAATATTTGATCCGTGCGAAGATCGTGGGTAAGTACGTGCCCGTGACGTAAAAGCCAATCACTCACTGAGCATATGTGGGAAGTCGTGTCATCTACAATTGTTTTGATTTATTTAATCCTATAAATTCAAGTTAAGAAGCACCAAAAAATACAAAAACAAGATATAAAAAATTACAATGACATCAAGTCATAACTACAATGTCAAAAAAAAAATATAAAGTCAATCTAAAAGAAAATTAAAAATTTTGTAAATTAAAAATAAATATAAAATTTTGGTAGCAATTTTGGAAAAAAATAAATACGTCCCCTTCGACTACCACCCTAAATTACCAATCTACCACCTAAGATTAGATTGCAAAATATAACTAAACAAATAAACAAAATTGAACTAACTAATCTGTTTATAATTTCAAAATATAATTATCATATAAGAAACATATGAAGCTCGTATAACAAAAAGGCTTTTTTTAATTATTCGTTTGATCCGGCTAATATCCGAGAAGGCTGGATGGATTTCATAGGAACTTTCACAGGTAAGTAATGATTCTGAAGTCATAAGGATTAACTTAGCCTACTTTTATTTTAGAAATAAACTGATAAAGGCACAATTATTTTCCGACACCATGTGAACAAAGTCACGGACAGAGCTAACATAATACATGTGTATAGGTATTGGGAACTACCATAAGATTTCAAAATTTCCAAAAACACACAGAACGACACAACACTTAAACATAAACATGACAGCAAATCTCATAACAAGGAGTTGACTGCGCCGTCCATACGATTGCGACTGTTAAGCATTACAAAGTTGAAACTACAAGACATAAATTATTTTTATACTATAGCATAGGGACTAATTTTCTTTGTGTTCTAGTATTTATCTCGAGTTTTAAACTATACTCATCATAATCTTCCTCAGCTAGACTTCATCTACTTCTGCCCGATTATCTGTCTCTTATCTTGGGCATATAAGTTTTGCCCGCAATGTCAAGAACTGACAAGACTGCCCATCTCGCCGGCATCGGACGGCCGACACCTCATTTTCCACACTGTCACTAAGTGTTTTACTATGTTTTAGAAATATAATTATATGCATTATCTACTTATAATTTCTCTAAAACAATGTTTTTCAACCGTTTAATTTGCACTGTGAAACTTGGTGACACCAAACCCGCAATGTATCCGGCTAAACTACCAACCATCTTTCCTAGTAAGGCTAGTACAACAAATTCTCCATCACAATAAACCCCATCAAAATAAGCGCATAAAGAAACTCATCAAACGAATTGCTGTTCACTGTAGCGAAAGCTATCTTAAGGAAGCAGGCGTAAGGCACGCTTCCGCAATAGATTACGAATCAGTCAAACTTAATCCCGATTTGTCGCTTATGCTTTTATGATTATTATTCCTTGAAAAGTGGAAAGGAAAGTGGGGAGGACGTAAATCTGTTAGTGATTTGTCAGTAAAACCTTGCATATTATAAAGGCTTAGGCTTTGGTGATTTTTGTGGAAAAGGATGACCCGTCCATTTAAAAAGGGGATTTTCCAACCAGACGGGTATTGTGTCAACTAGTCTACAACTGTCCGATGTTTGATGTTGGACTGTAAACTTCGCTTGCATGACTTAGAATTTGTGTGATGTCTAGCGTATTTATTTATTAATTTATATATACTTTATTGTACACCAAAAACATATATCGATCAAAATACATTCCACAAATCAAAACATAGAATAAATAGGCGGCCTTATCGCTAATGCAATCTCTTCCAGGCAACTAATGAATGGACAGAGATTCTCCCGAACCACAAATGGGACTGATAAAATAAATAATCTCCTGTCTCGGACGTATATATGTAACTTTAACACTGACCTGGAATTCTTTTTGAATCGTAAGCTTTTACAACATAGCAACAATGAAAAGTCGCACTGGCAAAAAGCGAAACTGTGTCTGGCACATTTTTGAATGACATATCACACAAAAACTTATACTGTTTCGGTCCGGCAAATAACCGTGCGTTACGTGGAATTTTATAATAAATATTTATTCCAATATTCCGAAACCTTTCCATACTCACATATGCTGGTTGAGGTTTGTCTGAGGGCTATATAAGAAATACATTTCAATGATGATGGATGTTGTGAGTATTCTGGATATCAAAGTACCGTGAGAATGTAATTCTTTGTAATAGAACAAAAAATACCTGATGTCACGTGTAAAGTTGTTGCACTAAAATAGAATTAACTGACTGCCTTAAGACATCGTCATCAACCTTGTACCGTCCCGTTACTGGGCACAGGTCTCCTCTCATACAGATAAGGAACCTGCCTGAACACATCTGGGCTAAATTACCACCAAAAGGCCAACTTAACGACCCAATAGCTTCGTCTAAATAGCAAGCAAAGAGAAAGAGAGAGAGTGGAGAGGCATGCAAAGAGGCTGTTTGGCGACCCAGATTTAACTCAAAACGGTCTCCAAAGCCTGGAACACAGGCGTAGAGTAACCAGCCTTTTCTTTCTGATGCATTTTGGTGAATGTTCAAGGGAATTGCATGATTTAATTCCCCCCTCTCCGTTTCACCATCGGACGACCCGACGTACGGCGAGTTTCTACCCTTACATTGTTAAAACCACTACGATCCGGATGAAGAGTTTTGCCTCCTCTTTTATACCGCGTACATCGTGGGACTAGAAAAATTTCATAAATCAAATACCTTCAAGGCTAGAGTGAATAGGCTCTTAATAAAATAGCGCGATTTACCATCAATGATTGCATCACTGCTTACCATTAGGCGGGATTGTGGCCAAGCAGTAGTTTATAATGCATAAAGAAGCGATATAGCGGCAGGCCTAGACAGCGATGGTTGCATGAGTTGGACTACAAGCACTGTTCCTTTTTTAAAAACAGAATTTACCTTTTAAATAACGAGATGTGAAAAGAAAACAGTAATACACATTTTCGTTTGTTTTCTGCAGAGAAACGATTCATGTTCTTAAATTATGCCTTGACCTGTTTCTTTCTTTTGTTATTAGAGTTAATTGGATAGCAAACACTGACCTCATTTAGATACGAAACATTATCTCAAATACCTATTAGTTTCACATATAACCTACTTATTTCATCACCATTCTCCTTTCCTTATTCCATTTATTTGGGATCACAGCATGTCTTTCCTCCTTACTAGACAGAGTGATTAAAAGGATTTTATACGATTACTTTATTTTCTGTGGCAGCTGAGGGTTGAAATTTCCTGAGATGGTTTTTATGTTTTCCATAACGAATGCTTTTAACGTGCATGTCTTTTCACATTAATGATTACAACATGAAGGACGTAATGGAATATTTTGTGTATCAATTTTATGATTTATAAGACTGACCGTAGAGTTTTTTGCCCGTTCTTCGCCATAGATACATACGACTGAGTGTCAAGCGCTGGTTTATAATTTATAAAAAAAAAAAAAAAATATTACAATCTGTCAAATTTCTTTATTAGATATTTTCAACTTTATCTCTAAAACATTAAGGCTCATGGTTGATTGGGAATATTTGACAGTTTCGGGTAGCTTGCTGCCTGCTATCGTCCGTACCTACTCTTTGGAATGGACTGATCGACCCTTTAACAATTCAAAAGTGCGTGTAATTGATTTACTTGAAATAATTGCTTTGAAATTCGTTTTGAATGTTTCTAATATTAATTCTATGAAGACATTAGTATTTTTCTCTTTAAGGCAGTGTTACCATTTTACCTTATCTGCTGCCTGTAGATGTTTGTTACTTTTTCACGTAGGAACTAGTAAATATGATTTAATTCCCCCATCTCCGTTCTATCATCGAACGACCCGTCGTATGGCGTGTTTCCACCCTTACGTTGTTGACACCACAACGATCCGAACGAAGTGTTTCGCCTCATCTTTTATACCGCGTACATCGAGAGACTTGAACAATTTGCCAGCGGCGGTGTTTCCTTCACACTAAAATTTTAGTGTCTTCAAGGCTAGAGTCAATAGGCTCTTAATAAACTAGCGTGCTTTACTATCAACGATTGCATCACTGCTTACCATCAGGCGGGTTTGCGGTCAAGTACTAGCTGTTAATTTATAAAAAAAAACGGATTTAGATACAATTTGGCACACAGATAATTTATAACAAGAATTAATATATAAGTTACTTTTCATCCCGATATTCCCTCAAGTTTGAAGCTTATGTGGGCTAAGCTTCAGGGCACAGATAGTCTCCCTTAAAAATCCAATCTAATTTCGCCTTCCATATCAGTAAAGGTTATCATCAAAAGAAGCCATGTCCTTAATTACTCGTTTAATTCGCTAAGGTTCTCGTCAATCACATCAGGTGACCCAAGATAGGCGTCATCAAAGGTAAGCCCCTAAATGGATCCTAATTACTGCTGGCAATATAACGAGGGAAGCTATAGAAGTTATGGACGGATTTTTGGCTTCATAAGTTAATATAAAGAGGATTTATTTTTAGATTCGTAGCTCAGAGATTTCTGTTACGCTGCGAGTTTTGACAATCTTATTACTTTGACGAGGGTGTCGTATTAGGATTATCAAGCTCAATCAAGAAGAAGTATTACAGGCAAAATCGTACTTATCAGATAATGTTTGCACTGACCGGGCCGGCTCACTCAATCTGTGTAGTAATTTAAAGAAAATATGGTCTCCTTAAGAGATGTATACAGCTGCGTTTAGGCCTATTGAGGGTATGCATCAATGAAATGAGGCGGCAGTTACATAAGGAGTCTATAAGGATCACATAGGCTGGGAGATGCTGTCTGCAACGTAGAATCCATGGATTTGTCTACATTAGGGTAATGTAACATACTTATAGTAAGTGTTAACTTGAACATTTCTTATGAGCTGCAAAAATCATAGTGTCAGTTTAGTATACGCCTTGTAATCTAAAGTTTATGAATAGACCAAATCTCAATTGGTCTTATTCCAATCAGTGTCACATTTTGGACGCCATACCGTCAACTTAGTGTACGCCTTATATCTAATAAAATTCTTGAGAAGATCTAATCCCAATTTATTTTATTTCTATTAAGATCTCATACGTATCATACCCAGGTCTCATGAAGAAGCTCTGAGAGCCAAGCCGGTGGTAACAGACCCCGAGGTTGTTACATTTTGGCGCCCAACGTGGGGCATGAGGTTTTGATGGGAATAATATGTACTCAAAATTGAGGAATCTGAATTGGATTGTTTAATGTAGTTATTACAGTCATTCAACTTAAAATTTTTTGCTAAATTGAAGTGTGGAAGTAATAAGTACATGTTAATATTGTTTGTTAAATTAGATACCTTCTGCATTGTGTATGTTGTTATGCACCTTAAAAGGTACTTTTTATTACTTAATTGTTGTCGTTATTGAGAGTGCGGTGCTTGGAAAAGTTATAAATAAAATACATTTTGTTTTCAAGAAATATATTTATAATTAAAAAAAAATGTGTTGTATAAAAATATAAGAATTATTTGCACCTTTCAAGCTACATTTACAAAGTTTGTACACAAAACTCAAACTTAATTAAATGTATTTACTCTTTGATTAATGTGAGGTCATACAACTTCAAACAACACAAATTAAGCGTTTAAAAGTAAAGTTATGTCACATATTAACATAGCTATTTTCACTAGTGAATGTAAAAGTTAAGATTAATTGTTTTGGCTCTAATTGTATTTGATACACTTTAATAGTATCTTGAATAGATTTAACTTAAGAAGTATATTTAGAATATTTAACCAGAATTGCTTAGATATTCTGAATTTAATTTTTGATACACCTTAATAGTATCTTGCATTGATTTAACTTGTTAATTATGTTATCAATATTTACTTAACTAAGAGTGTTTAGGATATCTTGTGATTAAGGGACTGTAGTATGAGTCGAAGCCTGTGTGTGTGTGATCTGTTTCGAAGAGGCAGCATTAACCAGATCAGGTACTGGTCTGTAAAGATTCTTAAGGAACTGTACTTGTTTACATAAATATTTAACTTTGCCCTTTATTCACATTAACCTTAATTTAATATGAATAATATAGTTTAACGGGCATAATTCAGTTAAATTTTTAACAAAATAATTTTAGGTAGTTCTTAGTGAAGATGTTCATTTAACTTTGGAAATTGATTTAACTTAATGTTATTGTGACTGATAATGTAAGGATGAGTTGATGACACAATCAGTTCTTCTTGATTGCGCTTGATAATCCTACAGTTATCTGCATTGCTTGATTTATTTGAACTTATTAAATTGATTTGTTTTAATTTAAAGTATGATGGTACTACATTGTTAGGACTTTCATAAAACGTTTAGAAGAGTTGAGACAGACTAGAGATATGTCTGCGGAACGTGCATTGACTGTTTTTTTTTTCAAGTTCTTTTTTTTTTAAGAAGTTTTTTTTTTATATAATTAGTAAAGAAGTGGGATCTCTATTAAAACAATTTGATGATGTTCCCACAGGGGCCCATTTTAATATGTTTCAAAGTTATAAAAGACCATCATTAGATTATTTTTGGAATAATATATATAATGAAGTCCGCATTACATTAACTTGATCATCTAGATCTAGTTTAATGGGTAACCCTAAACAGGTTATTTAACCATTTGAGGCAGTTAGTTGCGATACTTTTCTGACAGCCTCCGTGGCGTAGTGGTAGCGAACGTGGCCGCTGCGCAAGGAGGCCCGAGTTCGATTCCCGCGCAGTGCAAATATTTATATGCATGAATATGAATATTTGCACTGGTCTGGTCGTGCCTCGGAAAGCACGCTAAGCCGTTGGTCTCGGTTGCCATACGCACATCTTTTGATGTCGCCTTCGGGTTGTGGAGGTCAGACGGCAGTCGCTTCATGGAAAATATCTAAGTTTAGCCGAAATCAGCAGTTAGACTGGTAAAAGCGGACCCTAGACTCCAAAGCTGAAAAAGCTTTGGATGCGACTGGGATTAACGCTGATATGATGATGATGAGTAGCGATACTTTTCTCTGTCTACTGAGAGAAACAAAAATCTCTTAGTATGTCCAGATAATTTTAGTAAGTATGTCCTGTTGCTTTCTATACGGAATACCACAGGCAATGTAATTTATTAGAATGCTGGAAGAAATTGGTCACAACGATATTTTTATTTATTTATTTTTTATTTTTAATAATTATAAACTAGCGCTTGACCACAATCCCGCCTGATGGTAAGCAGTGGTGCGATCGTTGATGGTAAAGCGCGGTAGTTTATTAAGAACCTATTCACTCAGATTTAGCGAATAGGAAGGAAGACGGCAGTTGAGCGAGGTGATGCAATGTTAAACCCAACAACACGACCAACGATGCTGCGCCAAAGGGAGATTGATCTGAAGACCCTCCACGACCAAACTCCCAACACAACAACATTTGGCGCATCGTACCCGGCACACATCGCAACACAACTGCTCAGACCCGTCTTCCATACGGCTTTACCAGACATCATGCCGGAACACGACAAATCGCTTGGCGGCAAGGCTTTGTCTGGTGGGTGATAACTTCTGCCGGCGACCGGTGTTATGGCCTACCACCGAGAACAAAGGTTGTTACAAAACTTTGTACAAAACTATTGTAATGTAATGATTCTTTCTAAAATATTAAGAACATTTATTAGTATTTTAATGATCAGTTTTTGTTTAAATTTCATATAGTTATCTAGAAAGAGCGAAACCGGAAATTACGCCAACTCTCTAGTACCCTCATTTAATTCGTCAAAGTGGTGGCGGGATTGAAATTAGAAATAAGCATTTTTAGAGCCAGTACGCTCAGTTCTTGGTTGTCATCCGAATCAGTCGGAATAGTTAAGAAATATTGGAGTCCGTCCGTTATGTATTCAATTTAAGTATAATATATTGGCTGTTACCTGTTGTGGAGAATAAAATTATTATATGGATCTGTCCAAGTTGCAGTTTTATTGAAATCTCAGAAGTGAGAGAGGATTCAGCCCACAAAATAAAGGTATGTATAAGCAATATTCATTTCTTGATTATAAAAAAATGATTATTTATCGTTATTTCAAACCATGCCATGTAGTATTTAAAATATTAATTTTACGTAAACCAAATCTAATCGGTGGTTTTATTGTCGTTGATTCATCTGGTGAGGGCAACTCCCTCATGGTGTTTTGGTGATAATATACCAACGTTGAAGTTTTGAATGTATAAGTTCGTACAGTTTCTAATCGTGGATGGGCAGCGTTCGGTCAGGGCAACTCCTTGACAATGCTATTTATTCACATTTTGTGGTTTATCGCGGCGAACATTTGGTTAAGGCGACTCCTTAATATTGTTGTTCGTGATAGCTACAGGAAACTGTATGTAATTTGGGTACCTAGATGTTTAGAATAAATATTTTTATGAACATAATAATTGAGGGTATGGTTTGAACAGATATTTTTAGACACAGATCAGATACAGTAACTATAATATGTATGTTCACTGGATTATTGTTAAGATTGCGTGGACTATGCTGGTTCACTGGATTATTGTCAGGATTGAGTGGACTATGCTTGTTCACTGGATTGGATTATTGCTAGGATAGGGATAAGGTATGAGAAAAAAAAATTAACAAATTAGAATATAACAAATTGCCAAATGAAATCAAGGAGTGTAGAAGCATGAATATTTATAAAAGAAAACTAAAGGAATATATTACGCTGAACGTAAGTTGTACATAAATACCCTGGCAACATACTATGAAATACTTGGTAAATTAATAAAGTATTAAATACGATTACTACTTGTAAATCAAGAAAATTAAGCATAAAAAACTAAATATATTTAATAATAAGTATACCTAAGTAATAATTACAACATAAAACTAACATACACGTTATAGCCAAAATTATAAAATGAAACACATAAACGATCACCGGTCTCTGAGACTATAGTTTGCTGCATACATAAGCACATCTACACAATAATTTGCTCAAAAGTAAATAATCAATAAATAAGAGGGTACCTCGGTTTCTAATTGGCCAGCCGTATTAACTTGTTTGTAAATGTACTATGTAACTACCCACACTTTTGTTTTTTGCTTTCTTATCGTTTTACCTATTGTGTATCTGCATGCTGCGTCACTAGACATAATATAATATAATAATAATAATTTTTTATTTCAAAAATATACATTTCAAGGTACACAAATAATATTTTAACTAAAAAATCAAAGAGTACAGAAAATAATGTGTCGTTGGTGCCTGTACTAATGAATTAAATCACTGTATCACAGCCACCAGCGCCTTCCAAGTTAAACAAAAAATAGGACTATTGGAGCGTACCGAATAGTAAATCAGAAAAGTGTAATAAAGCAAAATAAAAACAATTAATTTAAAATATAAAGATAAGAAAAGGTTACAATTAATCTAGGTATATCAAAATTAACAATAAAAGAATAAAAAAGAATTGATTTAAACTAAGCCACTTGTTTACATGGAGTAATTTATGCGTATGTGCGTGCAAGAGTGATTCTGCATGTAGGTAGTGGTGGTATGTGTAAGTGTATGTGAGAGTAGATATGTGAAGGTGTGAGAGTGAGTGTATGTAGGTATGAGTCTATTTTAGAGGTACATCTATCGGATTGGTTTAAGCAGATCTTCAGTCTCCTGATAATTTATCTTTAATAGACGAAATAATTTGTGCATTAAATGTTAAATCTCATATAAGTGAACTGTATTATGTTCTTTTTGAGAAATAAAGTTCTTTAAACCTAAAACAAAGAAAAAAGAAAGAGTAGAAAAAAAAAGAAGTATCTGATGAATCGAACATTAATTATTATAAGTCGTCATCCCGATTGCGTGGACTAGGTTTGTCCACGGGATTTCAGGATTGCGTGGACTAGGTTTGTCCACGGGATTAATGTCAGGATCGCGTGGACTAGGTTTGTCCACGGGATTAATGTCAGGATTGCGTGGACTAGGTTTGTCCACGGGATTAATGCCAGGATTGCGTGGACTAGGTTTGTCCACAGGATTAATGTCAGGATTGCGTGGACTAGGTTTGTCCACGGGATTAATGCCAGGATTGCGTGGACTAGGTTTGTCCACAGGATTAATGTCAGGATTGCGTGGACTAGGTTTGTCCACGGGATTAATGTCAGGATTGCGTGGACTAGGTTTGTCCACAGGATTAATGTCAGGATTGCGTGGACTAGGTTTGTCCACGGGATTAATGTCAGGATTGCGTGGACTAGGTTTGTCCACGGGATTAATGTCAGGATTGCGTGGACTAGGTTTGTCCACTGAATTAATGGCAGGATTGCGTGGACTAGGTTTGTCCACTGGTTTAATGGCAGGATTGCGTGGACTAGGTTTGTCCACGGGATTAATGTCAAGATTGCGTGGACTATGTTTGTCCACTGGATTATTATTAAGATTGAGTGGACTATGTTTGTCCACTAGATTATTGTAAGGACTGAGTGGATTATGTTCAGTAGTTGCTTGGATAAAATTAATGGCTTAAAGCTTATGAAACTATTAGCAATGAATATTTTTGCACTGATTTGGATAATCGGGGTATGGATTTCTACTCGGTTCAATTTATTTTCAGCCATGGTACCAAGCGAGGATGATAAAAAGGAGGGGCACCGCCAACTACTCCGCCTAGGAGGCAATCAAAGAATAAAAGGAGAACGACTTCTACTTCTAGCGAAGAGGCCACACCAAGGAAGGCTCGTAGGACATCGAGTATGTTGGCCGCAAAAGACTTGTTGAAGCTGCTCCCCGACTTCAAAGAAGAACCAAGTGGAAATTCATTTAAATTTTTAAAATTTAAAATAATGTAGTTCCCGAATTCGACCCGGCCTATAGGGCTCAAACCATTGACAGCTGGCTTAGGAAAACGAGAATGACGAGGCAAACTAGTTGTCATTATTTCATTATTTTTATTATTTCATTTTCGTCAATTACCCATTCATAACAATTTACATTGTGTTGAATATTGCATATAAAATTAAAATACAAATACCACATGCGGCTAAAAAAAAATTAAAAATGTCGATTTGAATATTTTAATGTGTGTACATAAATAATAAAATAAATAATCACAGACAAACTTAACAAGTCAATCAATTATTCTTAAGTGTGTCAATAGATATATAAACAAATGTCAGATATGATTACAAGAAAAAAAAAAAAATAATGTCAAATGCATTGTTACAGTCAAAGTTAAGGAATTGAGTCGAAAGCGTGTTCACTGGTACTTTCTTTATTTTGTATCATTTGACATGAATTCTGATACTGATTATAAACTAAACATCTTTCCAACAAGGTTTTTAATTTATTTTTAAATAAATGACTATTATATATTAACAATTTCAAATCAGTTGGTAACCTATTGAACAATTCAACTGCTTGGTAGCTGGAGCAATGCCTGACCACGTTAAAATTTGGTGACAACTTGTGTTTAAACTCCTTTCTTCATGTGCTTTCTCTTACCTTACGTTCCTCTTGTGATTGATACTGATGAATATACTTGGCAAAGTAACAAAGAATAACCAATATATATAAACTTAGTACTGTCAAAATATTCAACTTTAAAAAAAAATGCTCTCTACAAGATTCTGTTTGTGAGATCCTTACTCAAGTCCTTATAGCACATTTCTGTAAGATGAACACGTATAATTGTAACTGTTACCTCAATCTAGCTTCGTTAAGCACTATAATAATTAGCCTTTAGATGCTTTAAATCTAAAATATCTCTAAGGCTCCTGAGTGCATAGCATGCTGATGAAATAGAAGAGTCAATAGCAGCTAGCTCATGTTTTTAATTTAAGTTCACATCTATGTTAATACCTAAGAATTTGACTTTGTCTACTAAGTCAATCTTGTCTCCATCAATTTGTACGTCTAGATTGTCGTTGTTACGAGTTGTTGTCTTGAATAAAGTAATGTTGGTTTTACTTGTATTTAGCAAAAGGTAACTGTAAACCAATCGTAAAGATTTTTAAGTGGTTCGTTTACAGCTTGGGTCAATTCTTTTAAGTCATTGGCCCCTATTATGTTAGTGTCATCCGCAAAGACAAGTTTTACATTAAGTTTAGTGTGATGCATAAAGTTCAGAAAGTCATTTGTAAATATGATAAATAGAATAGGCCCCAAAATTGAGTTTTGAGGTACACCACGTTGTATCTTTGTGATTTTAGACGTGTATACAACTTCCATGATTGTTTCTATAAATAAATAAAATAAATTGTTTATTTCTCAACTTTGTACATAATTTATATAATGTTTTTCTTAATTCTAAATAGCTATCGATGCTTTTAATTTCTACAGACATTCTTCTATTATGTAAGTAGGATCTTATGAGAATTAAGGATTTGCCTCCCGATACTGTAATGTTCTAAGTCAGTCAGTAATAATTCATAGTCAATAGTATCAAAAGCTGAGCTGAGGTCGATAAATAGTCCAGCCACTTTCATTTTGTCATTTAATTTATTAATTGTCATATGTGTTTATGGCATCAGAACAAACAATCTCCTTTCTGTTAACCAAATTGTCTTCTATTAATTATTTTGACATTCAAATGCACCATCATTTGACATTCATATACATAATATTGCCATATTTAAAAACAAAGTGTGCTCTATTCATTGAATTCTGATTATTAAGCCAGATTACAAGAAATGAACTGTGAGATTCTGAAGTAGATGTTCTATATTATGATTAATTAAATAGGTAAGGTAATTTAATGTAATGATTCTTTTTCTTGATTTGATAATCAACTGAGATTTTAAGTAATATATTATTGAATAGTATTTGTTATTGTTGTATATTATTGAAGTAGAAAGTCCGATAGAATCTAAGTTGTGTACTTCTATATTATGTTATTTATGAATTCTTGATATTAGCTGTAGTGCGCCAGGAGGCTGCACTAAGTAGGATGGCCGAATGTAATGTAATGATTCTTTCTAAAATATTAAGAACATTTATTAGTATTTTAATGATCAGTTTTTGTTTAAATTTCATATAGTTATCTAGAAAGAGCGAAACCGGAAATTACGCCAACTCTCTAGTTCCCTCATTTAATTCGTCAAAGTGGTGGCGGGATTGAAATTAGAAATAAGCATTTTTAGAGCCAGTACGCTCAGTTCTTGGTTGTCATCCGAATCAGTCGGAATAGTTAAGAAATATTGGAGTCCGTCCGTTATGTATTCAATTTAAGTATAATATATTGGCTGTTACCTGTTGTGGAGAATAAAATTATTATATGGATCTGTCCAAGTTGCAGTTTTATTGAAACTATACTTTTTATTTATGATATTAAGTATGAAAACTTCGAGTTTTTAACACTGTTGACGTGATTATCCAATGTTTGCACGAAATTAACAATAGATGTGCAAATATTTAATTTGAAAGGGATGAGTGTATGCTGGTAGGGTATAAGGATTTTTTTTTCCAAATTATTATGGTATACGTATTTATTATTAAATAAGAAATTTTGACGATGAATGAAAAGAAACTCAATAGTGGACGGACTTAGTAATATTCGATTTGTACTTAAAAATATCAAATTTAATACTTAATAGAACACTTATCTATCTTAGTTATTAAAGATAGTATTCACTTAATAAGCTTAAATTGGTGCTTACCCATAAATTGATTTGATACTTCGTTGATAACACTTATCTAGATTTGACAGATGGTGTCTATTTAATAAACTTAAATAGGTATTTACGTATACGTTAATTTAATATTTGGTAGATAACACTTATATAGATTTTAACCATAGAGTTAGCTCTAACTTTAAAAAAAACTTAAAATTTAATTGAAATAGAAATTTTAATTAGAGTAAGACAAGACTAGTTATTATAATTTGGTCCGTAAAAAAAAAAAAAAAAAATTGGATGTAATTGTTTCATTATTGTGCTTCAAGCTTTATTAGTTAACACACTTAGTGCTTAGATTACATGAAACTAAGAGTAAAGAGGAATGTTTGAGTTTGAAGGAGTTCGGACTGTCTCAACTTTTGTTTGAGATCATGTGGGAATTCTTAATGTACATGGTAATGAAATAAATTATTTAAATGTTTTTTTCCTACTTAACATAAAAAAAAGAAAATACCGGGAAAGATGTACCTATTGTAACGTATAAATATTGGGAAAAACTGATGAAAGATATAAACAGAGACATCTAGCGGCAAATTATAGAATCAAATAATGATAGATGCCATTGATTCGTATAGATGGCGTTGCTTACTAATCGATATTTTCTAAGAAAATAATAATTTAAATTAGAAGAAATTAATTAATATTATTAGAATAAAATAAAATGAATTAATATTAGAATAAAATAACCAAGAAAAGTTTTTTCTTGACAAAGTAATTGTTGTAGAACTTTAATATTGTGTAATTTATAGTCTGTGGTCGGGGAGACGTGACGTTGAGAGACTTGACAAGCAAGGTGCTGCGGTCTATTTTTGGAAGAGAAGTATTTTTGATAAACTCTGATCTAAGTAATAATTAAAATATACTAAATGTCGCGTAAGAGGAAAGGAATCTTTACCTACTCTCTACTAGGTAAGGACCACGATGTGGTTCAATTAACTACTTCAATTAACTCTAATAATAGTTTGATATTAGTAATTTAAAGAAAATAAGGTCTCCTCAAGGGATGTATACGGCTGCGAGTAGGCCTATTGAGGGTATGCATCAATGAGGTGATGCGGCAGGCACATGATGGGTCTATAAGGATCACACAGGCTGGGAGATGCTGTCTGCGACGTCGAATCCATGGATTGGTCTATATTAGGGTAATATAACATACCCTTAGTAAGTGTTAACTTGAACATTTCTTATGAACTGGAAAAAAGTTTATGAATAGATCAAATCTCAATTGGTCTTATTCCAATCAGTGTCACATTTTGGACGCCATACCGTCAACGTAGTGTACGCCTTGTATCTAATAAAATTCTCGAGAAGACCTTATCCTAATTTGTTTTATTTCTATCAAGATCTCATGCGTATCATACCCAGATCTCATGAAGGTGCTCCGAGAGCCAAGCCGGTGGTAACAGACCCCGAGGTTGTTAAAAGATTAATCAGATGGGATGTGCTGAATAATTCTTCACATTCTGACTAGCCCTTTTCATACCATCGTTATTGTCATTGTACATGCACGACACTAAACGAAACAAATGTGTATAATAAATCTAATATATAAGAGCTATTAGAAGCTACTACAGAAAAAAAGGCTCCGATATTTAAATGTCTAATCTGGAAGTGGCTTAAAACTGCACTTATTCTGGAACAGTCTTCTTCATCTCAGCGTTAATCCCAGTCGCATCCAAAGCTTTTTCAGCTTCGGAGTCTGGGGTCCGCTTTATTAGTCTAACTGCTGATTTTGGCTAAACTTCGATATTTTCCGTGAAACGACTGCCGTATGACCTCCACAACCCGAAGGCGATATCAAAGCATTGCAGTTAGATCAATTGTTGGCCTTTTGAGGACTCCCACAAACCCGTAACAACTGCCACTAGAAGTTCGTATGGCAACCGGGACGAAAGGCTAAACGTGCTTTCCGAGGCACGATCAGACCAGTACAATTATTCATATTCATGCATACATGCAAGGATCGAACGAGGATATTTTATGTATAACCGAATTAATATTTAACAAAAAACCTGAGAAAATAAAAGCGTTAATTGACGGCACGGTGGGCGCAGTGGCTGAGCAATTGACTACTGCTGCAATACGTGTCGCGTCTTCGATTCCCACACAGAACAAATATTTTCACGACCAACAAGTAGTTGTTCCATGTCTGGATGTTTGTGTATGTGAGTTTATATGTTTGTAAAAGCACCCACAATACAGGAGAAATTCTTTTAAGAGTTCTGATAACAATGCATATCAAAATATATGAAAAGCCGATTTCCCCCTGACACGCTTAGAATGCAATCTTCGCAATGTCTGCCTGCCTGTCTTGACTAACTTCAAAGTTTTGATTGAAAAGCCGCAAGGTTGTAAAGCAACACGGAGGTTTTTAGGTAGGTATACGTTGATTCTCAAACCTGAAAAGGTTAACAGCTATAGCTTAGAAGTACAGCTTCAACTACTTATTACTTATTAATAATAGTCTTCCAGGCTATATTTCAGTCAAAGCAGTCAATTTCAACGGAAACTAGTCTTTGATATGAGATATATATGCAGACACTTGCACTACTAGCACACTAGCGTATATGCAGAAACACGTACACATTTTCTTCCTACACTCTAATAGTTCAGTGGAACGGCAAAACTCAACAACAACTTCAATTGAGCAGTTTACAGTATATGTAGGATAGTAACTCTGAACTAGAATTATGGATTGGAGGATGTTTTTTTTTATAATTGGAAACTACTGCTTGACCGCAATCCCGCCGGATAGTAAGGAGTGATGCAATCATTAATGGTAAAGCACGTTAGTTTTCTTCTCTCTTCTTCTTCAGCCTAT
Organism: Sesamia inferens; assembly: GCA_037179545.1. Classification (NCBI taxonomy): domain Eukaryota; kingdom Metazoa; phylum Arthropoda; class Insecta; order Lepidoptera; family Noctuidae; genus Sesamia; species Sesamia inferens. The sequence continues at coordinate 5,083,501 of CM073929.1, read as the reverse complement.
GGATGTCCACTGCTGGACAAAGGCCTCCCCCAAGGCTTTCCACGCTGACCGGTCTTGTGCTGCCCGCATCCCAGGCTTCCCGCGACTTTCACCAGGTCATCGTTTCACCTTGTTGGGGGCCTCCCTACGCTGCGTCTTCCAGTACGTGGCCGCCACTCCAGAACCTTACTGCCCCATCGGCCATCGGTTCTACGAGCAATGTGCCCTGCCCACTGCCACTTCAGTTTAGCGACTCGCAGAGCTATGTCGGTGACTTTGGTTCTTCTGCGGATCACCTCATTTCTGATTCGATCACGCAGAGAAAGTCCGAGCATAGCTCTTTCCATTGCCCTTTGTGTGACTCTGAGCCTTCGTATGAGGCCCATTGTGAGCGACCACATTTCAGTTCCGTAAGTCATCACTGGCAACACACACTGGTCAAAGACTTTAGTCTTGAGACATTGTGGTATCTGTGCGTTAGTTTATTAAGAGTCTATTCACTCAAACGAAAAAAAAATTGAATAGGAAGGAAGATAGCATTTGACTGAGGTGATGCAATGTTATACCCAACAAAACGACTTACGGTGCTGCGCCAGAGGGAGACTAATATGGAGACCCTCGGTGAGCAAACTGCCGACACAACAACATTTGATGCATCGTACCCGGCACACGTCGCAACATAACTTAGACCCATCCTCCGTACGACTACATCAGACGTCATGCCGGAACACGACGAATCGCTTGGCGGCAAGACTTTGCCTGGTGGGTGGTAACTTCTACCGGCAGCCAATATTATGGCCTACCATCAAGAAGTTGCCGGAACCCCGAAATTATCTAGATTATTCAATAACTGGGTTGTGGAAATCTAATAGGTAATCGCTCCATATAAAATCCGGTATTTAGTTGCGCCCCGTTGGACAGGAAGCCACCCCATCGTAGTTGGGAAAACGCTATCCCAACGCTATTCAAGTATCAGTAAGGTAGTAGAAAATACACCCTCAGAGTACCTTAATTTATAATATACAAAATTATTTTTTGTTTATGCGAAACCCGAAACACGTGTCCAGTAATTTTAAGTAAAGAATCTATGTACAAAGTTTCAAAAAGATATCATAAAAAACCACAAAGTTATGAGCTTTTTATCCTACTTGGCTGTACCAACAAAAATATGGTCCAACCTTCATTCGGGCGGGTAGCGTTGCGTTGAACTCTGGCGTCAGCTGTTGCGCGAGCGTGCGCAGTACTATGATCTATCGTAAGCTGTGTGGCGCACTCGGTAACCACACTGCAACAATTTCTAAATGTATTTGAAAAAAAATATATAACATTGTGTAAAAATGATTGGAATCGATTCAATTGCTCATTCTGAATAAACAATATTCAGGTTTCGCATAACCAAAAAATAACGTAGTATAGCCGTTATCTAACCAAAAAAAAATATCCGTTCCCGACAGTATAATACCTCACTATCTATTGTGATGTAATCTGTTCTCATCCGAGCTGCCCCCAAGGATTATCGTGCGATAATTAAATTGACGTTATCACGTTAATGATGAAAGTGATGATTGATTGCGTGTTGTGTAGGAGTGGTAAAGTTTTGCCAGTAATCTTGCTAAAATGTGATTAAAAATTATGTTGCTAGGGAAAATCGTGACGGATTAGCATAAATAAGAAAATAGGCGGTAATATTGTGAACGTAATCATCATGTCTGTAATTCCTGAAAGGTTTGACAGAGATGTTACATACATTAACATTTTATATTTTTTTTTTCAAAACGTTGCCCCACGCTTGGAATTTCTCCTGTATTGTGGGTGCTTTCAACAAACATAAACCCACATACACAAACAGCCAGACACGGAACAACTACTTGTAGGTCAGACAAATATCTGTTCCGTGTGGGAATCAAATCCAAATGTTTGAATCCCGTGCAATAGAGATACAAATCCGGGTTAGGGGTTGCTATTCGTAAAGAGAATCCCAACATCATGTATCCGACCTGGGAACCAAACCAATACTTCACGCTTAGCAGTCATGCTTTCAAACACTAGAGTCTAGTGTTTAAATACAATTTTCTAGTCTAGTGACTAGACCAATGAGGCAAAATTGTATTTAATTTTCTAATACGAACTTTCTACGGTCGTTTCTGATCATGAAAATGGACACTATTTAATTACCCTATTTTTTATATACACTGTACCATTTTAGTCGTCTATCAAAGACACTTCATCATAAAGTTTTAAAAATATATATATTATTACTAGATATGTGCCGACTAGTCCCCGACTAGTCGGTTAAGCCAATTCGGCCGCTTTTGTAGTCGGCGAGTAGTCGGTGGACTAGCCGGCGTTTTTTTCCGACGAGGCTTTTTACATTGCATGTATTTCTCATTAATATGTACCATATCAGGGGAACTGAAATGAAATAAAAGCTTAATTATTATTTGGATTTTATAATCAATCTTACTCATTTCGACAATTAAAGCAAACCAGTCTTTTCTTCAGTAATAAATTTCTAATAAACACCGGCATAAAAAAGACATAGGTACATACTCGTATCTATAACTTCAACAAAACAAAATTGGTACCTTCTTAAAACTGGTATTAATTAACAAAGAACATGATATCTTATTAATATATATATCATGATATATAACATTTATTAATTGTTAATCAAATAAAGAGTAGGCATTTTTAATTACCAACACATTAAAACATAAACATTCATTATTTTAAACACAAACTGTTTCAAGAAAATAAAAAAGAATCATAGGAACTTATATGATTAACCGGACACAACCCAAATCAAAATGTCGTATCTTTATAATAAAAAATAGCAAAATCTCTTTACAGCCGACTAGTCGGTTAGTCAGCTAGTCGGTCAATGTGATAGTCAGCACATATCTCATTATTACATTTTGAGCTAGGGTGAATGAATTATGGAAAAGACTTGGTCTCCATTTAACGAGCCCTTGAACCGCAAGGGTCTTAGCGCGCTCGTATATGTATATCGTATTTCAAGCAACTAAAAACATGCGCATGTATGTCCTAGAGCCAAAAAAATAAAAAATCTAAGGCATATGACATCTACCACTGGATCAGCGTGGTAGAATTTGGCCCAACAGTGGGAACATTATAGGTTGATTATGTATGATTTTTGAAAATGTTTAGTAGTCACTGTATTGATGAAGTAGCCAGTTTATCTACAAATACAGTTTTTCTAAGACGGTGAAAATTCCACGGTGTTATTAGTGGTATGGTAGATGCACGGTAACGTTAGTTTGAGCGAAAGAGGATTTTTGCGGGACGACAATATAACGCGTAATTTTAATGTGACACTGTTGATGCTGCTATTGTAGCCGTATTTCTGCGACTAAAGTTAACTAGTGATTGACGATTGTTTAAACATACATTTTAGACGTTTGCACATCACTTAACTTTAATCATCGTTTATGAATACCTTAAACTCTGTGGTGTTTATTCATGAAAGATGATTAAATTTAAGTGACATTAAAAGGTCAAAATGTATGTTTAAAGAATCGCTAATCACTAGTTAACGTTGAGCAGCATTTATGAATATGGGGGAAAAGGAACCGTCAAAATAATCAAATCAGTCAAATATCCCTTGAATGACATTTTATGAAAGACTGCAACCCAGAATGGTGCCAAAATTCGTACATTCTTCAAACTAGAGAAAAGTTGCGATGTAACAAGCTCCACACAAGGCGTAATATAAAATTCTAATGTAGTTGTCATGTCATGTTCCTAGACGAAATACCCAAAAATATAACGTGTAGTAAGAATCTGTGACTATATTTAGGTAACTGTACTTGAAAACCGGTCCCGACGTAGTATTTAAGTGGAATTTAGCAATATGTTTGAAAACAGCTTGTTTCTAAAGGGCATAAAACTGAATGCCATTCTCCACGGAAACTATGCTGATCCATTATGATGCTCAATTCACCATCATCTGATGATGAAGATAGGCAATCATCATTGCTAGTTGATTATGATTATAGGCTAGTAGACCACTATGGGCTGATGCCTGTAACAGTCTACTGCCTTGTTTTTTCCTATACTACTTCAACCACATGTATGGTGCGGCTGATATTAATTACGCGATAACAATATTGGGCCCATGGAAATACTTATTCAAATCAATTATTATTATAAAGAAATTCAAAGCATTTATTTAAAATATACACAATTACGGTTACTTTTGAATTGTAAAGAGGTTGATCAGTGAGTTCTTTGAAGCTGCGGCCAGCCCACCGTGTCCCAAAAGGTTATGGCCGTCCGGCTACTCTGGTAATACCGCACTATCTTCACTAAGGCAGCGAGCGTTTTATTAATTTCGGCAGCTCATTTTGAATCAGGCTAAAGTCTTCGGCCACGTATGGGGATGGCGACAGGAAGCAAATCTACGGGGCGTCATGGGAAATCATCATCAAATGACCTCTCCTGCTCTGGGCGGAGCGGAAGGGCATGTCAGACTTTTACTGACTAAAACTCACCAGTGTTTCTTCACTTGCCTATGCGCCAGGGTCTTGGTTTCATTTTTAACCAACCCGTTACCCCCGTACGATGTGCTGAAATCTCTTTGAGGCACGCGTGAAATACAACACGCCGTCGACTCGGGCCTGGTCCTTACCGGGCGGCGAGCTGCCCACTGCTTACTGCCTGCAAGCCCGCGCCTACGGTGACTGGGAGTTCGATGTCGTCTCCCGACCAGGGCATCTCCTGTGGCGGCTAGTAGCGTGAGAGCGCTGGGATTCCCGTGGCCTCACTTACTCCGACTGCTCCTTTACCAGCATCACTGCTTCGCAAAAGGATGTCACGGCCTGCCATGCACTCTCGCTTCAGACCATAGCTTGGATCAGGGTCGGACGCGAGAGATCGCCACCGATCGCTGCCATGGTCAGAGCTCCGGCAGTATCTCATGGCGAAAATGTGATTGAGATTGTCGAAACCCAATGCTGGGCACGTTACAATTGCATCAATAAGTCCCTGCTTTAAGGGGTGGCTAGAGAGGTACCACGGCACCCTCACCTTTCGCCTAACGTATGTAGGTCCTCATCGGACACGTTTATTTCTGGAGATTCCTGTTCAGAATGAGGTGGGAGGATATACTAGGGGGACCACTGTGTGGTTAACCGAAGGACACGGTGGAGCATATGGTGAAGGTCTGCCCTACTTGCGTGGAGCCGTGTCTTTTGGCAGCGATAGGCCGCTGTGCCCGTACTCAAACATAACAGCACACAACATAGTACAATGCTACAAGGATAGAAAAAACACCTGTCATAACCTGTTTTTTGGACTTATCGAAGGAATTTGATCATGTCAGTTATGACATTTTGTGGAATAAGGTGTTACCATAACTTCTGTACCAATTAAAGTTACATAAATTTTTTATTCGTGCAGCTTGTGGGTCAGTTATTCGCAAAAGGCATATAGGAAGATCGTGGAGATCTTTGGGGGACTATTTCCAGCAGTGGACGTCTTTCGGCTGAAATGATGATGATGCTATAGAGAGATGCATGATCTGTACTTCATTCTATAAGCTTCCACCTTTGAGAAACACTGCTTTCAAGCAGTTTTTAAGAACAGTTTTTTTTAAACCGAATCCACGTGCCAGTACAAAAGCTACATCCATAAAATTAATACTAAATCGTCAAAAACTCGTCGACAGTATGAGTATTTATGCTCAAAGTGTAATCACATAATAAGTTCGGTTCCAAAGTTATTTGGCTGCGCACCAGGGCCGTCAATAGCAACCACCTCGTTAACTTCTACACTATTTTCATTGAAGTGGTTCAACTAATTACGTATTATTATGTGGTGGAGTCTCAAAAATAGTGGTATTTTATGCTTGTGAGTGGAAACTTTGGAGACTACTAACTTTATAGTATTTCTTTATTAACCGATTCTGTTCCACTGATAACCAAAAGTCTGCCTCATTTCCTTCCAGAAACTCGTGCCGCGCATTGACAAACAAGCCGGCGCGGTATGCACCAGTCAGATCATAGCGCCATTTCTATCTGGACCGGCTTCGGCGGCGCCGTCCATTATAGTTAGCATTTTTATGCCAAGTATCACTAAATGGGATCTGGTGACATGTACTATGGAATTTTATAATATGAAACCCACTCGAGACATAAGCTTTACAATGTGAATTTATATGGTTCAAAACTGTTATGAAAATAAAAAATAAATAAACTTATAATTATTTAATATTGCCTCTGAGTGACAAGCATCTCGTCTTTTCACGGTTTCTTTTTTAACCAACCCGCAACCCTGACCCAGGAGGCATCGGTCTTCATGGAACGTCACGATGTGCCGACATCTCTTCGAGGCGCGCGAGATACTCAACGCGCCGACGACTCGGGCCTGTTCTTACCAGGCGGCGGAAGGAGATGACGGCCTGCCATGCACTCTCGCTCCGGATCATGGCATAGACCAGGGTCGGACGCGAGAGATCATCGCTGCGAGGACACGGAGGTGCTCTACCCAAGCCGGGCAGACCTCCACCGTATGCTCCACTGTGTCCTTAGGGCATTCGGACACAGCCTTCGTTCACTTTTATCATTAAGCCTATATATATTTTATAAGGTTGCTCCACACTAGGGATTACTCCTGTAAGTAAGTTGTGCCATTTGGGTTCCTTTATACTCTTTCCGATAAAGTAACTAATTAATTTGGTCATGCAAAACATTAATTTAGAACCACTTAAACACTTATCCAATTAATTTGAACAATGAAAACACTATTTCGTTACAACGAGAATTCTAGAGGGCAAAACTCTCTATCATCTACCATCTAAATACCTGACATCGATACACACTCGACATCCAAATACCTTTCTATTCAATTCACGGAAATTAATTAGCACGAAATATCAGCTCGGCAGCAATAATTCTGATTATGTATGAACGCTGACATTAATTCATTGTGAAACATTCAGCTGAGACCCTGAATGTGGTGGTCAGTGCGGGAGCAATCATTATTTAATTACATGCTCGTTGTGTTAAATTTTAGAACGTGAACAGGAATTGTTGTTGACCTTTTGGCCCCGTCGGAATCCACTCCCCCCTCTCCCCCTCCCCCCGCAACCCCACGAAACCTATGCCCCCCCGACCCCCTTTAGTTACCTCACCCCCCCGTGGATTATCTCGGGAACCAGAGGTCGTGGACTACCCGAGTTTGGGGTCCCCTGATTCAGGAGGAAGAGCCCGACCTTTTGGCCCCGAGGGAATCCACTTTTTTTGAAGTGAAACTTCTTTAGGCACGCTTGACTTGGGGAGTAAACTGGCGAAAGCGTTACGAAAAATGATCGGGCAAGGCGAACGGAAGTTAAGTGGGGGATATAAGCACAGAGGTGCCCGTGGCGCGAGCTTGGTACTACAAGGTCTACGAGTTTTTTTTTATTTTTCAATAAAAATAGAAGATCTATGCAATTTTTTTTTTTTTTTTAAGTTTGAGACACGGATACACTTATTTATTTATTTAGTCCCTCCTGTATCCCCCTTTCTTACTCCCCCCCCACCTCACCCCTTAATATTCCCACGAAACTACCCCCCTCACCCCTTAATAATCCCACCAAACTACCCCCCCCGACCCCCTCATTGATTACCTCACCCCCCCGAGGATTATCTTGGGAACCAGAGGTCGTGGACTACCCGAGTTTGGGGTCCCCTGAATCAGGAGGAGGAGCCCGACCTTTTGGCCCCGAGGGAATCCACTCCCCCCTCTCCCCCTCCCCCCTCCCCCCCGCAACCCCACGAAACCTATCCCCCCCGACCCCCTTTAGTTACCTCATCCCCCCGTGGATTATCTCGGGAACCAGAGGTCGTGGACTACCCGAGTTTGGGGTCCCCTGATTCAGGAGGAAGGGCCCGACCTTTTGGCCCCGAGGGAATCCACTTTTTTTTTCTTTTTTTTTTTAAATTGGAGGTCTATGCAAAAATATTAATTTATAAATGAAAGCATGAAATAAATTTAAATATTTATAGAAAATTAATATATGTATATGTGTATACATGTATATATTGTACACACATATATATATATATATATATATATACATACAGATGGTGCGAAAGAAGTTTCACTTCAGTCGTGTGGTCATAAGCACACTCGTTTTTTAATCTAAGCGATTCCACCATTGACCTGTATATGTATAGTACCTATAATTAATGATGAAAACAAAATGTTAATATTAGACGATTCTTAATTACTTTCTTATTCTTAGCTTAAGAAACATTGCATTAAAACTAGTAATTCAATATGCCAAGAGAATAGGATTTAATGATTAACCGAATATTTCGCCGCTACGAAAAGGAAAATAAGATAGTTTTCTTGTTTTATAAATATCGGTTACTACCGAGTTCGATAGTTTATAATATGTATATCAAGTGACTACTAAGTAGATACTACTGATATGACAATGATATATATTTTAAATGGTAGTTAGAGCGTTTTTTTCTTCATAATTTTAAACTTAATCACCTGCCATCTAATCTATTCACCACCTGTGGTTGACTGGTAGAGAATGCTAAGAATAAATAAATGATCAAATTTTTTTCAACTTTGTACACAGATATTTCAATAGTGTCTATTACTACAAGTAAGCATATATTATAAAAGCACTCCTCAATAACTTTTTTAATGCTAGATGAAGTCGAAGATTCATATCGAAGACTATACCGAGAAGAGACATTGAAACAAACTGATAGACTAGAAGAGTTTCTTTTAAAAGCCATTCATTTTCATCGCCAGATAATCTGACGTGGGTAGATCATATAGATAAGTATCTGATATGAACTTTTCCGCAATGAACAATACTTTGAGTGGAGTGAATCAAGGCATATATAATCATCATCTCAGCGTTAATCGCAGTCGCATCCGAGTCTGGGATCCGATTCACCAGTCTAACTGCTGATTTTGGCTAAGCTTCGATATTTTCTGTGAAGCAACTGCCGTCTGACCTCCACAACCATTGATGAAGCATTGCAGTTAGACCAATTACTGGACTCTTGAGGGCTCCAACAAGCTGTAACAACTGCCATTAGATGTTCGTATGGCAACCGGGACCAACGGCTTAATGTGCTTTCCGAGGCATGACCAGACCAGTGAAAATATTCATATTCATGCATACAAATATTTGCACTGCACGGGGATCGAACCCGCGCCTTCCTGCGCAGCGGCCGCGTTGGCTACCGTTACGCCAAATCTCAGGTCTGTCGAATCAAGCCATACATTTATCAATAATCGTGGACACACACATACACTTCAAGAAGATGAAGGAGTCGACAAACAATAGCAAAGAAAGGACATTAATAGAAACAGCTTATCACAAAAAACACTCAAAGACCAAATCACATAACGGACATTATTATTGATACAATTGATTGTGCAGCGTCATCGCAGTTCCTAACTAGTGTTTGGCAGACGACGTGACCTGCGTTGCCAATACCATGTAGCATGGCCGCATTTCTGTCACGTGGCCGAAATATCAAACCTCGATGGGAGATATAAATTTATTAGGGATTATTAGGTGCTGATGAAGATTTTATTGATAAAGGTCACTGGAGAAAATGGTTTGGCTCAGAAAGAAACAACAAAACGAAATCATATCTAATCCACCAAGATTGAAAAAGATTTTGTTTTTGTTGTTCATGAAATAAAAGTCACGCGGATACTGTTGCGTTAAACAGAATTTTTATACAAGGTTTTTATGTTTTATCAAACTGTTCGCTCATAAAATTTATACAAATCTTGTACGATTTAAAGCATTAACATAAAAATGCATTTTTTAACTCGGAACAGGTTATTAATAATTGGGTGTTCTCATTAGATTAGTTGGTCCGATTATATTATCTGACCAGAATCGCAGGGAAGCGCTGGATGCAGGCCGCGCCCAACCGTTTTTTTTTGAAATTCTTGGGCGAGACCTATGTCCAGCAGTGGACTTCATGTGGCTGAGATGATTATGATTAGTGCGAAAAGATATCAATACGTGAGATCAAGGTTTATATCTATGAAATCTTGTGTGAGATGCAGATATCAATAAAAATCTTGTCTTCAGAATCAACTTCTGCGAAGACAGGCAGAAACAATACAAGTTTTTTAAAAATTCATATCATTATGAACTTTACAAAAAACTAGTCTTCTTAGAACTGGAAAACGCGAATCCTATTTTGCTTATTTTTTTTTTTTATAATCAGACTTGTCACTTTTACAAGAAAGAATAAAAGTGCATAAATGAATTTGATAGCAACAAAGGTAAAAAAAAACACAGTTGTAAACAAAACCCACTAAAAAGTCTCCACACATCCCAGACATTCCTCAAATAAGAATACTCCCAAGACGGCCTCCAAAAATAACAACCGTTTTATCTACCCACGATTTACAGCAAATAAATCATCGCTGGATTATACTACTAAAAACCTTTTTGGCAACGCATGTTCTGGACGCTGCCAAAGGGGACAGTTGGGATGCGCGATCATACTTGGATGTCCATCAAAAAGTTATTACGGAGTTCAGTACTTGAGACGCAGTTTTTACTGCATTAACTTGTTGGTTGCTAGTCGCTGGTGGTTGGCGTTGAGCGTTCAAATGTGTGCCAGATTGTGAAGTGGGTTTTAGGTCTGTGGTTGGTGAATAATGTTATGATAGATTTAAATTTTGCTCATTTTCAGCTGCAGAGACACTTGGCTACGAATATTATATAGATTTGAGAGATGATTTCTGAATATCCACAGTATGAAAGTGGCAGTGCACCGATGCGGTTATTCAGTAGGTATAGCTCTATGTTTATGACTTACAAGTTGCAAGTCGCACTAACACAAACAGACGCTTTCCTTTACGTAAATTATTTTTTCATCACGGCTGCTCTTAAAACAGCGAAAGAAGACAGTAAGGAGCATATCTTAGGACCACGAAAATTCGAAGATATGTGGCATGAAAACCCACACTAGCCCCACGTGGGCGTATTGCGAGTACAGCCCACAACCTTTCATGGAGAGGAGGTTTGTTCTTAACAGGGCTACCATTATAGGTTGATCATATATTGATCATGTTGATGCATGCTTCTCCTAGATGAAAACTATTGACATAACAGGAAGCATGCCAACATCTTCTCCTTTTTCAGCCTATAGAGGTCCGCTGATGGACAAACGCCTTATTTGTTCCGGGGTGGAAAATCCTCAATGGATGTCCACCGCCCTGGGGTGGGTGATGGGGTCTGTCAGACTTCTACTGACTAAAAACCACCGCGGTGTCTCTTCTACGAGTAACACGAGCGCGCGTGGGGTCGCGGGAGTCTAAATTCTTCCACGGCCCCACACTCTCGTGCTGGCGCGGTCTGTCCGGGCCTCGTCTCCTGCACGGGGTAGCCATAATTCGGCGATACATGGGGTACGTGTTAAACTACCCCATGCATCGCCTCTGAGGCGTGCGTCGACACTCGTGCACCAAGGTTTTGCATTACAATTGGGTTGCCATAATTCCCACGCTTGGCAAACGGATTGGGGATCGCAGTAATTTGATATTCCACAGGAGAAGCGGTGCTGCCCGCTTCCCTGGTGAGAGTTCTCTTAGTCTCCTCTTACGTCACCCACGGGAGTATAGAGGTTGGCAACATAACAAGTATAATCATACAAATAATATCTTTTTGGCATTTCGAGCTAGCAGTAATGTGTAGTCACCTATAATTGACCTTTTATCACAGCGGGAGCTATTTTCGCAAAGGTCATCAATTACCCAACAGTACACAAACCAATGAATGATCCCGAAGCTATTTTACAATCATGGTTCATTGAAGATGAATAAACGTTTTTCGGATGATGTGTGTTCGAGCTTATAATGTTTTCTTAGTTAATGGTCTTCTAGCATGTCAGACTTTTGCTGAGCAAAACCCACCGGTGTTTTATTACTTGTCTAGGCATCAGGGACTAAAGTAACTGTTTCGAACAACCATCGGCGACATGAATGGCCTTAAATTACCATCTTACTTACCTACACCACTGTCTAAAAGGTTGTACACAAATGAGACGAGAATGTAGAATAGTTGAACATAAATAAAAGTATGTATAAGTAAACACAATCAGTCTGTAATAGAACTACATATTGTGGGGTAAGCTTGATGTCTAATTGCATCCAAATGAATGCTTAAGGGGCAGTGGGTCGGGCATATTGCCCTTAGGACTGATGCCCGATGGGGTCGACGGGTTCTCGAGTGGTGATCACGCACCGGAAGACGCAGCGTGGGTAGGCCCCCAAAAAGGTGGATCGATGACCTGGTGAAGGTCCCGGGAAATCGCTGGATGGATCCTGGGAGAGGCCTATGTCCAGCAGTGGACGTCTTTTGGTTGAAATGATGATGATGCAACTGAATCAATTTCAGTTTATAGCTGCAGTCAACTGCTGGGCATAGGTTTCTTTTATTGTTCAACATTTAACTTGATTTTCTCACAATAAGATAGCAATATTTTCCATGGTGTCTTTCTATCTGAAAACTCTTTTACTGGGCAACATGATACTCCTTGGTGGAATTTCGTGTCAGATTTTTGGGCTTCGCACTTATCGTAACAACAGACAGTTCGATGACAGTTTACTCGGTGGTAAGCCCTCAGAACAATAACTAATTATTATTTAGTTATTGTTCTGAGGGTAGGCCATAACATCGGTAGCTGGCAGAAGTGACCACTCATCAAACAAAGTCTTGCCGCCAAGCGATTCGTCGTGTTCCGGCATGATATCTGGTGAAGCCGTACAGGGGACGCGTCTGATCAGTTGTGTTGCGATGTGCGCCGGGTACGATCCACCAAATGTTGTTGTGTTGGTAGTATGATCGTGGAGGGTCTCCAGATCAATCTCCCTATGGCACAGCATCGTTAATCGTGTTGTGGGGTATAACTGCATCTCCTTGCTCAGCTGCCGGCTTCCCTCCCATTCTACCCAGTTTTTTTAATCAATAGGCTCTTAATATACTAGCGCGCTCTACCATCAGCGATTGCATCACTGCTTACCTCCTGGCGGGATTGCAGTCAAGCATTAGTTAATAATTACAAAAAAAAAAACACTCAGAACTAATGGCTTTCCGAGCCACGGATGTGTCACGGTGTCTAATGGATCACCCATCCACGAACCAATCTTACGACTGTTACCACTTAGCCACGAGCCCATCGATAATAATCTAAAATGTGTACAAATTTAACGGAGTTCGATAAACAAAATGGTGGCACAAAACTGCATGATCAGGCATCCATATATACTATCGGAACCGTATTTATGTTCGATAAATCATGCGGAACAGAAATTCAATTAGGCTCCCGAGGTGTGGATCGGCCGCTGTTATTTAATATCTCTTATGTTGTGGCTGTTTTGGGGTCTCGATTTACGAGCACTAGGCTTTTATTTTGGCTCTCGTTTGTTGGTTTTATATTTTTGTAGAGGGAACATTTTGGAGGTTGATAAAATATAGCTGTTCTCAACTAAGAGGTTCTAATGCTTCTCGTTTTCCGTCTTGTTGATTTATGACATTGGGGATTTGAGATGAGAAAAGTTCAGGAGGTCCACTTCCAAGCCGTCAAAAATATCCCTAATTTCCCTATGTTTTTGACATCGGCTGTCGCTGAGACGAGTTGTAATTTAAATTTGAACGTTTTATGGGAATTTGACTTCATATTAAATGGAGTTCATGATTCGGATCGAAAACTAAGTTATTAGAGTCTGGATTATGACGTGTTTAGTTTGTTAGAAATAAAATGTATGAAGAACAAGTCCCTTCAACTTATGAATATTAACAACTATTGTTGCTATTGTGTATGTTTGCTTACTATACAAAGAATTAGGTATGATGATACAAAAGACTATAGTTTTTTGAAAACCCGAAACAGATTGACGAAAGATACAAATCACTATTAATTTCAACAGTCAGCTTAAAAATATCAAAAGTCATTTGAGTTATTTAGACTGTACAGACAGCCTCCCAGGTCGATCGATCCGGTTAAGCCACGCTTGCCGCCTTTAGTATGGGGATGAGTGATCATCTTGACATACCGATCCCTCCGTGGCTCGGAAAGCTTGTTTAACCGTCGGTACCGGCTGTCTTTCGTAAATCTTTGACAGTCGTTATGGGTAGTCTCCTTCTTCTTCATCATCAACTTATAGACGTCCACTGCAATACAAAGACCTCACCCAAGGCTTCGCTTTTGGACCAACTGAGCCAACTGAGGATCTCGAGAAATTCATGTCTCCAGAATTTTGACCGAAAGGCGTTCTTTTCCGGCGATTCCGTGGCGGGATACCTGACACAGCACGACGCCGACGCTGCAAAATAATCGTGTATGTGTTTAGTTTAATATAGAGTTCATAAAGTTTAATATGTATAGTATTTTATATTTGTTTTTATTGTATGTTATAGTATAGTATTATCATATTTTATTATGGGCCATTGTTGCCTGAGCCAAATCTATAATACTCTATACTAATATATAAAGCTGAAGAATTTTTCCGTTTGTTTGTTTGTTTGAACGTGCCAATCTCAGGGACCACTGGTCCGATTTAAAAAAATATTTTTGCGTTGAATAGCCCATTAATCCAGGAAGGAATATAACATCACGCTGCGACCAATAGGAGCGGGGCATATTAAAAAAAACGCGCGTGAAATCGCGTGGCGCAGCTAGTAAATAAATAAATAATTCCCACGCTTGGCAGGCGGGTTGGTATCGCAGTCATATTCCACAGGAGAAGCGCTGCTGCCCGCTTCTCTAGTGAGAGTTCCCTTAGTCGCCTCATACGACACCCACGGAAGGATATGGGTTGGTACATTTTTAAGTCCGGTACGTCACGGTAGTTAGAAGCCCCAAAGTCTGGCAACCAGTCTTATTCATTTTACCCACTAACTGGGTTGTGGGGGTCAGATCGACAGCCGCTCCATGTAAAATGCTATGAATCTCCATGTGGTTAGACTGGAAATCGATCCCAACATAGTTGACAAAGACTAGGCAGAAAAATGCAAGAACTGGGGTAAGTTAATCAAAAACGAAACATTTTTTTACGTAAGTAAACCAATCAAGTCGTGATAGCCTAGTGTTATCTTATCATAGAAACTAGTGGAATGCATCGGCATGTCTAATATCAGATTTTCCGATGACCTCAGATATCTATTAAGTGTATCATGAAGGAACTTGAAACGTTCTTTAAAATAAGAGGGGGTTATAATATTCTCAGAAACATTCAAATTTATAATGTAGTTGAAAGTTGGACAAGATCGGAAGCAGGATAGTAGAAAAGGAGATGTTGACGCACATCATAAGCCCTTCAAACTCGATACAACACAACACAATGAAAAATGTATCCATATAAATTCCATTATTAGTATTCCACTCCCTGAATACTGAAACAATGCCAATTCATAATTAGATAAAATCAAAACATTGAACCTCTAAAGTTTCTGGATCATTTATTCGTTAAAAGGAACCCTTACAGCTTTTCTTAAAGGGTAATTCGATCCTCGCTGTTTAGAACCAACTGCGCGAAAACAGTATTGTTTGAGCTGAATGGAGGGAGGGGAGGGGAGGGGAGGATGAAGTGAGGTGGTTAATTTTGAATTCAAGATGAGTTTGATAGAATTTGGTTGGTGAATACTGTTAAAATGTCATATATATGTAAAGCTATTATTTTGATTTGTGAGAATAAAGCAAGAGTTATGCGGAGTTAGTTTATACATATTTAGATATTGTAGTGAATATATTCCGTGTGTTAGTCCCTGAGTAGGAAGTAATAAATTAACTTAGCTGAAACTATACAATCACCAATGCCTATATGTGTTTTTTTTTTAATAATTATAAACTAACGCTTGACTGCAATCCCGCCTGATGGTAAGCAGTGATGCAATCGTTGATGGTAAAGCGCGTTAGTTTATTAAACCCATTCACTTATAAAACATAATGAATAGGAAGGAAGACGGCAGTTGAGCGAGGTGGTGCAATGTTAAACCTAACAACACGACCAACGATGCTGCGCCAGAGGGAGATTGATATGGAGACATTCTACGACTAAACTCCCGACACAACAACATTTGACGCATCGTACCCGGCACACATCGCAACGCGACTGCTCAGAGCCGTCCTCCGTACGGCTTCACCAGACATCATGCCGGAACACAACGAATCGCTTGGCGGCAAGACTTTGTCTGGTGGGAAATACCACCTTCGTTAAGATTTATTATTCCATTAATGACTATTTAAAAGATAAGAATCTATATGATTAACTAAAGACCATGTCTATGTTCTTTCTCCGGAATTTGCTTATTAACGGGTTGTATGAGATCAGATTACAATTCTTTATTTTATATGAATGTATAAATCACCTCAGTTAAATTTTATTTTAATTTAAAAACTGTCATTTTTTACGAGTTGATTGTAATATATGATTAACAAAGACACAGGTTTATATCGACTTTTTTTTCAGAGTCAGAGAGGTAACACCGAACTCAACTGGTTTAAAAAAAAACAACGAGTTGCAACAAAGAAGTGCCGTGCCGCCAGAAGTGAAAACAAGAAGAATATTTGTAAAAATTTGAATATTATCAATTTCCCATGAATTACTCATTTATCAGTAAAAAAGTACTCTCATTTATGTGACATAATACAATATTCATTTAATGCGTAGTAGGCTGTACTACAAAGTCGTTAATGTGGTTTTTACCCGTCGCCACTTACACGAAACAGCAGGAGCAGACAAGCATTTTCGCCGTTCGGTAGAAAGAGACAGGATATTATTTCCTCTTCTACGTCGCGTCGGCGATCTACTCTTCCTCCATCTTACGAATTTTTGTTCAGGTCACGTATCCTGATGCGAGTTTTACCTTTTAATCACCCTAAAAAAGTGCAAGATGCCGCTTAATCTTACTCTTTGGAATGGGCGACTAGCTTCACCTTACTGACTGACCGACCTTCTGACAATTCAAAAGTACCTGTAACTGGTTTATTTGAAATAAATGCTTTGATTTGATTTGATTTAAAAGTTTTCACTTTAAAATGTGTTTGACCTATAAAAGTATCTGTAAAAGATACTAATAGAAAGTAAATAATTTTTCAGTTCAATCGTAAGAGTTCATGGCAGGCCTTCCCCTCCTTCTGTGAAGCAGTGATACTGGCAAAGGAGGAGAGAGAGCGCCGTAGGGAGTGGGAATCACAACGCCCTCACGCCTCTAGCCGCCGCAAGAGACGCCTTGGTCGGGAGACAACATCGAACTCCCGGCCAGCGTAGGCGCGGGCTTGCGCGAGCTCCCCACTGCTCGCCGCACGGCAAGAACCAGGCCCGGGTTGATGGCGTGTTGTGTTTCACGCGCGCCTCAAAGAGATGTCAGCATATAGTGTCGGGGTCCACGAAGAACGATGCGTCCTGGGTCAGGGTTTTATAAATATAAACTAGCGCTTGACTGCAATCCCGCCTGATAGTAAGCAGTGATGAAATCGTTGTTGGTAAAGCGCGCTAGTTTATTAAACCCATTCACTTAAAATAGTGAATAGGAAGGAAGACGGCAGTTGAGCGAGGTGGTGCAATGTTTTAACCCAACAACACAACCAACGATACTGCAACAGAAGGAGATTGATGTGGAGACCCTCCACGACCAAACTCCCAACACAACAACACTTGACGCATAGTACCCGGCACACATCGCAACACAACTGCTCACACCCGTCCTCCGGACGGCTTCACCAGACATCATGCCGGAACACGACGAATCGCTAGGCGGCAAGACTTTGTCTGATGGGTGGTTGCGGGTGGATCTTAGTCAGTAAAAGTCTGACACGCCTTTCCGTTCCGCCCAGAGAAGGAGACATCATTTGATGATTTCCCATCCAGAATAAAAAAGGCCCACGGGGTAACGCGCTTTCAAACTCCGGGATGTAACTGGAAATTCTTACAGGAAAAACCCAAGCTTTAGCTACAAACAGACGGGTGGATTAAATTAATTAAACCCTAAACCCTTGACCTTTTGGTAATTTATTTTGCAATGTGTACTAAATTAAATTTAAATTATTATTGGCTACCTAGGTTCCCACCTTACCGAAAATCAGCCAGAACCCAAAGCAGAAATCTAATATACCAAGGATATGACCCTTTACGATCCGCGCCTTGGTTGCCTAATAGAATTTCTGTTACGCACAATGTATCGGATTATATTTCTCAGTTTTTGTTTTACTTTTGAAGTCAGCAGGGTTTTGTGCCGCATTCGCTTATATTAGGAAAAGTGTATCAAACAATATTGAGAGATGGACAAGTCTTGACATATGTATGTTAAAAACAAAGGTTGGGACTTCCGTTGTGATTGATCCTTTTACTCCTGTAATCCTCGAAGGATAGGTCCTAACCCTTTGAGGATTACATGGGTTGTACATAACTACCTAACTGTTAGGCAGTTATGGTACACCACATATGGGAAAGACTAATACCGACAACTGGGTACGAATACAGACTCTAGGTCAATCCAATAACAGCTGGTCTAATCTCAGAATTGAACAAAACATTTCACGCTCAGCATTAGCGCTTGCATCTATTGGGTTAACGAAGCAGCTAATGAAACGATAATTCTTTGATAACAACTTACTTTAGGCTCATGATTAAATCTATACTAATTTATATAAAGCTGAAGAGTTTGTTTGTTTGAACGCGCTAATCTCAGGAACTACTGGTCCGATTTGAAAAATTCTTGTTGCGTTGTATAGCCCATTAATCCAGGAGGGCTTTAGGCTATATAACATCACGCTACGGCCAATAGCAGTGGAGCATCACTAACTCCACGCGAACGGAGTCGCTGGCGGCCGCTAGTATTTAATAATGACAGCCGCACTGTCCAACAATCAAGGTTAGCAACGGTTTCCGACATTGGTCCGTGGTACCAAAATCCCTGCGTATCCCGAGATACAGAGGGGTACCACAGACTCCCTACGGAATACCTCCCTACGGACGGAAACGTGGTAATCCCTAGGTTTCAGGCGGTCATTTGTAGATATTTTACAATACTTATAGGAAATCAGAAGACCGAAAATCTGAGTACAAATCTTACCAAACAGGATCAACATTATTGACAAAAGGCTTGGCGGATGATAAGGGCGATGAAGTAGTTAGTTTTTAGGGTTCCGTAACTAAAAGCTAAAACGGAACCCTATTCATGAGACTTCGCTGTCCGTCTGTCCGTCCGTCTGTCACCAGGTATCTCATGAACCGTAATAGTTAGACAGTTGAAATTTTCAGAGATCATGTATTTTTGTTGCCGCTATAATAAAAAATACTCAAAATAAAATATTTAAGGTGGGCTCCCATACAAAAATGTGATATTTTTGCCGTTTTTTGCTCCCTATTAATAATGGAAATAGGTAGACTTTTGAAATGTTCACAGTATATTTGGTTGTGTATAAAAATTAAAAAATTAAATAAAAATAAAAAAAAATATTTAAGGGTTAATTACTCCCATACAACAAACGTGATTTATTTGCGGTTTTTAAAGGTTATGGTACGGAACCCTTCGTGCGAGAGTCCGTCTCGCACTTGGCCGGTTTTTTCGTACCTATGTGCTTCTAACTGTAATGTTATTAATAAGCAATCAAGTAATACAAATATATTTTTGGCGCAAAAACATTTTACGTGACCATTAATAAATCATGAGAATTTTCGTTGCTCCTGTGCCACTAGAATATTAATAAAACAAAAGTTGATCCTCACAGAACGGTCCATCAAAAATCGGATCAAAATTGATTTATTCCGGTCGAATCCCCAGATCAGATCCTTTGCTGGTTATTATGTTATAATGTGAGACAGATTACTTTAAAATTAATTCCCATTCACTACATTACGAGTATTCACTTTGAATTTCATGAATAATGTAAAATAACATTAATACATTATGGAATCAATTTAGTTTTGTATTATATCTTGTAGCTACATCACATGACATATCTACATAAATCTAAATGGATTCTCATTCTAAATGTAAACACAATTCTTTCTCATCTGTTTAAGAAAATATTAGATCTATACCAAGAAAATATAATGGACCATATTACAAGAATTTAGTTATAAGGTTGAAGCCACAAAGGCGTGACGCGTTATTATCTTACAACCTGAGCGTATTACTTTGCGATGTATTTTTTTTATCACGTTTTTTTTTTAAATCTTCATCTTCAACCTTTCTATCGTCCCACTGCTGGGTACCGGTCTCCTCTCATACAGAGAAGGATTGAGCGTAATCACCACGCTTGCTCAATGCGGGTTGGCGATTTCAGACTTAAAGTCCAGGTTTCCTCAAGATGTTTTCCTACACCTTGTAATCAGTCATTGGTGTCCAAGATATACTTAAAAAGTACATATAACTTAGAAAAGTTACATTGGTACCTCCCGGGCCTGAAATCAAACCCGCATACTCATACTTGAGAGGCTGGTGTCATAACCACTAGGCTACCACGACCTTGCGCAACACTAAAATACAAGTACTGAATAGCAATAGAACCAATGAAACCTTTATATTGCAGTGATATTTACGATGTCTACCTCAACAGGTAGACAGCGTAAAGCTGTCTAATTTTCGCCGACCCGTCGTAGGTCGAGTTTCCAACCTTTTTTTTTGTTGGGATGGAATATATCTAATGACTTCTCCCGCTCTGTGCGGAGCGGAAATGCGTGTCAGACTTTTACTGACTAAAACCCATCCGTGTTTCTTCACTTGCCTGTGCGATGGCCAGGGCCACGGTTTCTTGTTTAACCAACCAACAGCCCTGACCCAGCGAGTTTCCACCCTTACGTTGGTAACACCATTACAACCCGGATGAAGCGTTTCGCTTCCTCATATTCCATAGAGCATTCCTCATTTGCCAGTGACGGTGTTCCCGTCGAATTACAATTTGAGTGTCTGCAAGGCTAGAGTGCTTTTAATAACGATTGCATCACTGCTCACCATCAGGCGGGATTGCGGTCAAGCAATAGAGTTTATAATTTATATAAAAAAGGTATTTGTAAAAACGTTTGAATTCAAGTTGTATGACGTTTTGTATTTATATGCTCGTAATACTACTTGTTATTAATACTAAAATTAAATTTTTGTACTAGGTCAGTAAAATTAATGTTGCAGACATTTTTCGAAGCCCTCAAAAAGTGAACAGTATTGATTTTAAAAAAAAGTAAGCATCTTTTGTTTGATTAGCTTTTTAGCAACGAAATAATAACATTTTTAAAATTACATCCTTTCTTTTTTTGGATGGTAAATTTTTAAATGACACTTCCGATTTTTACTTACTGAATCCCACCCGTGTTCCTTCTTTTGCTTGTGTTCCAGGGGCCACGGTATCTCTTTTAGATTTTAAACCTACACCAGGCCTGGAAACTTCGCTACCGAATTCGAGGGGACGTAGAACTCCCCGCGGGACCCATAGTTCGGCTTTACGACACTCTTAAAGTAACGCAGGGAAATAGTTTCGTTTAGCTCGGTCAGGTTACGGAGGCCCTCAGTGGATTCATGTCGCTGTCCTAAGTTTTATGTCACCTTTAGAACAGTGTTGGGTTTGAATAATTCGGTGAGTATACGAAAATATGTGGTTTAGATGGGATTACAGATGTTTCAGCTTTAAAACTAGACAGCTATGATTTGGTTTTCAAGAAATAAATTTACCTTTTAATTGGCCGGTAAGCCTTGCCGCCAAGCAAGATTCGTCATGATGTCTGGTGAAGCCGTACAAAGGACGGGTCTGAGCAGTTGTGTTGCGATGCGTGCCGGGTACGATGCACCAAATGTTGTTGTGTTAGGAGTTTGGTCGTGGAGGGTCTTCAGATCAATCTCCCTTTGGCGCAGCATCGTTGGTTGTATTGTTGGGCTTAACATTGCATCACCTCGCTCAACTGCCGTCTTCCTTCCTATTCGCTCAGTTTTTCTGAGTGAATAGGCTCTTAATAAACTAGCGCGCTTTACCATCAACGATCGCATCACTGCTTACCATCAGGCGGGATTGCGGTCAAGCGCTAGTTTATAATTATAAAAAAAAAATCTGTAATTCTTGTAGATTCGGATGTCAAAAAGGCTTTGTATTTGTACAACTGACAACTGCTATTACCGTGACTGTTAATCACTGTCTTAGAAAGCCTATAATGAAATATCACCCTGTTCCGGCATGATGTCTGGTGAAGCCGTACGGAGGACGGGTCTGAGCAGTTGTATTGAGATGCGTGCCGGGTACGATGCGCCAAATGTTGTTGTGTCGGGAGTTTGGTCGTGGAGGGTCTTCAGATCAATCTCCCTTTGGCGCTGCGTCGTTGGTCGTATTGTTGGGTTTAACATTGCATCACCTCGCTCAACTGCCGTCTTCCTTCCTATTCGCTCAGTTGTTCTGAGTGAATAGGCTCTTAATAAACTAGCGCGCTTTACCATCAACATTCGCATCACTGCTTACCATCAGGCGGGATTGCGGTCAAGCGCTAGTTTATAATTATTAAAAAAAAAACTGTAATTCTTGTAGATTCGGATGTCAAAAACGCTTTGTATTTGTACAACTGATAACTGCTATTACCGTGACTGTTAATCACTGTTTTAGAAAGCCTATAATGAAATATCATCCTGTTCCGGTATGATGTCTGGTGAAGCCGTACGGAGGATGAGTCTGAGCAGCTATGTTGCGATGTGTGCCGGGTATGATGCACCAAATGTTGTTGTGTCAGGAGTTTAGTCTTGGAGAGTCAAGACCAATCTCCCTCTGACGCAGCATCGTTGGTCGTGTTGTAGTGTTTAACATGGCACCACCTCACTCAACTGCCTCGACTTCCTTCCTTCTTTGCTCTCGTCTTTCTTCCTATTCACTAAGTTTATTAAGTGAACAGGCTTAATGAACTAGCGCACTTTACCATCAACGATTGCATCACTGCTTACCATCTAGCGGAATTGCAGTCAAGTACTAGTTTATAATGATTAAAAAAAATTGAAATCTGTAAGACAGAATGATTACTTGGAATTTGATGCAGTTAAAACACAATTCCTTGCTTAATATGGGAGATAAATATAGGTAGTACCTATATTTTTAACACAAAAATATTCCAGTATTTACTAGAGACACTGAGACACTTAAGTATTATATTATGTATTTAAAAAAACCGGCCAAGTGCGTACACATCTGTTTTTTAGGATTCCGTAGCCAATTGGAAAAAAACCGAACCCTTATAGATTCGTCTTGTCTGTCTGTCCTTCCGTATGTTACAACCATTTTATTCCGAAACTACTCGTATAAGAGCTATACTGTTGAAACTTGGTAGGTAGATGTATTCTGTGAATCGCATTAAGATTTTGATGCAAAAATAATAAATATTGGGGGCTCCCCATACTTAGAACTGAAACTCATTTTTTTTTTGTTGCAGACACATAAGTGTGAGGTATTTATGGATAGGTCTTTACAAATGATATCGAGGTTTCTACGATATTTTTTTTTCTAAACCGAATAGTTTGCGTAACAGACACTTCCGAAGTAGAAAAAAGTTGCCTCTAACTTCTAAAATAAGAAAATGAAAAATCTAAAAAAACATATGCTGTACATTACTATAAAAACTACCAACAAAAATTGTTTTGAACGAGATCTAGTAAGTAGTTTCTTTTTAATACCTCGTAAATAGTAAACCACTTAGTACCGCGTAATCTTTCATATAAATAACTTAAATCCTTTAATTTCATAAATAAATGATATGAAACCCTATGTGCGAAAGTCCGACACGCACTTGGCCGGTTTTTTTGTTTGGTTATAAAAACCGGATTTTTAGTAATCAGACGCTAATGTTTCAATATCTGTTTCTCATTTCGGCTTTTACTGTTCCAGCCCCTTTTTATCCCACGTACCTAATGCACTCGGGGATTATATCAGTAAGATGGACGACTACACCTATGTACAAATGTGTGGGTATGTACAGGGATAAGAGCTAAATGCTTTCAACGCCACTTTCCGGTGTACTTTTACGAGGATTATTATTGATTTGAATCCCTGCACATTTGATAACTTCAGTCAAATTTTTGATTTACAACTATCGGCATCAATTTTCTCGCTCTTTGTAATGTACGGACGACAGCAGGCAGCAAGCTACCCGAAACTTTCAAATATTCCCAATCAACCTTGAGCCTTAATGCTTTAGAGATAAAGTTGAAAATCTAATAAAGAAATCTGTCAGATTTTAGTAGCTTGATGTGCTGTCGTCTGTACCCAGTCTGATCCTCGTGACAATCGTGTTATTTTTTTTTATTCGGCGAACCAAAACTAGTAATACAGCATAGCATAATATAGCAATAAATGTTCCAAAAAGATTTTCCAAAAAATAAAAAGGACCTAATAATTAATGCGAACATTGTCTTTTTGCACAACTGACCTCTTTAACTGCAACGTCTTCCACGTTTTCATTGATTTTTTTTTTTTTTTTATAAATTATGAACTAGCGCTTGACCGCAATCCCGCCTGATGGTAAACAGTGACGCAATCGATGATAATAAAGCGCACTAGTTTCTTTTGTAACACTGTATGATAACCAAAATAATACATCGCGCGTTAATTTGTTCGGAAAACAAAATTGCGCCCTCTGTCGACGACACCACGCAATCGGGTTTGCCGAACAAAATAAATATGACGTTCGTGTATTTGTGCTACTTTTTTTTATTCTATTTATGTTTAACAACCTACCACCACCGACTAGGTGGTCGGAAAACCTGACCAAGATCACAGGGAAGCGCTGGATGCACGCCGCGTCCAACCATTCTTTTTGGAAATCCTTGAGGGAGGCCTATATCCAGCACTGGACTTCATGTGACTGAGGTGATGATGATGATGATGAACCTATTAGAAGCCATGTGACGTCTATCAACCCGTACTGGCCCGCGTAGTGGATTACTGTCCACTCCGTCTCACAGAGAGGAGTGCTGATTATGCTTTTACTATTCTCTTTGACTACTGGGCGAACTCTATTTCTACGCCAACTGGGACCAACCCCCGCGGTAAACATTCATATTAACGCTTTAGTTACCTTATATTTTCAGAAATTTCAACACGCCTTCCAAGTGTCTACAATGATATGGATCACAAAGCCTTCTCCCATGACAGCAATCCTATTTTTATCATAAAGTGTTTATTATGTAAAACCAAACAAATTGTGCACCTCTCAGCGTGAACAACAATGTTTTATGCAACACCGAATCTCTTATCATAGAAAATTAACTTTAAAAGCGCAATTAAGCAAGTAAAAACGTCCAGCTCACGAAAGGGCAAAGTGTAAGAAACTAAAAAGTGTTTATTAAAAACTATTGACATGCAAAAGCGTTGTTAATTTTAATAGAGGTAATTGCAAAGTACATTTTACAATATTTTTGTACAAGAAAAAGTTCTGAGTTTGTGATGAAAATCACTTGTAAAGAGGCAATTACGTTGAAGCGTGTGTATTATATAATTTTACGCTGAAATTGGACTTTAAATGAAGGTATGTCACGAGTTTTAGAATATAAAGCATGTAATTATTGCAAACATCTCATTTAAAAAACCGTACCGTAGAGGTCGTGGTATAATACTGCGCATAACAATAGTCTAGCAAAATGTAATTAAAAGATCTAAGAAAAATATATTTTATGTGTATTTTTCGGTAACAGCTTTTTTGCAATAATGTTAATCTTTTGTCCTTTAATACATTTCTTATTCTTCAGCGTATAGAGGTCCCCGCTGCTGGACAAAGGTCTCCACCAAGGATTTCCAGTATGACCGGTCTTGTGCTACCCGCATGCATCGGCTTTCCGCGAACTACACCAGGTCATTGGTCCACCTTGTTGGGGGACCCCCTATGCTACGTCTTGCGCAAGTATACAGTATGTTAAGAAAACCCTGTCCGACCCGTGAAGGTGTTGTTAGGTATCGATAACTGATTCTACTAATCGATACAAAATCGGGCTAAACTTAAAAAAAATCCCCCTAAAATAATAAATATTATTTCGCAAAAAGAGGTAACTTAATAAATGTGCGTTCTGCACCCTTCCGCGGGCGGCGGGCAGCAGCGCACGCGGCACGTGGTTGCATCGCTATTCGCTCATAATAATACCGGTGTTG
Organism: Sesamia inferens; assembly: GCA_037179545.1. NCBI lineage: Eukaryota > Metazoa > Arthropoda > Insecta > Lepidoptera > Noctuidae > Sesamia > Sesamia inferens. The sequence continues at coordinate 5,057,411 of CM073929.1, read as the reverse complement.
TCACTTTTTAAAAATTACCAAATTTCGGGGAAGTTGGAATTAATTCGGGGGAAAAAAAGATTATTCCAAAATTCATTTGTATTGTTTCTATGATGATTACGTAAAATTTTATATTATATTTGGTCATGTGTTTACCTAACTTTTATTATCCTTATGGGTCGGACGGGGTTTTCCGTTGCATCATCGGACGACCCGTCGTACGGCGAGTTTCCACCCTTACGTTGTTGACACCACTGCGATCCGGACGAAGCGTTTTGCTTCCTCCTTTATACCGCGTACATCGAGGGACTGGAACAATTTGCCGGCGTCGGTGTTTCCGTCTCATTACAATTTGAGTGTCTTCAAGGCTAGAGTGAATAGGCTCTTAATAAACTAGCGCGCTTTACCATCAACGATCGCATCACTGCTTACCATCAGGCGGGATTGCGGTCAAGCGCTGGTTTATAACATAAAAAAAAAAAATTAAACATTTGAACCGTTTTTAGTGAGATAGCCCGTTTTTAAGGTAGCCATGACAGTGGTTATGACATTTGATTGAAGACTTTGACAGTTCTATTTTCCCGTTGTGTTAGTGGCGAGTGTTGATTTGAGTTGATATTGTGTTTCGGAGCTTTTAGTGATTGTTTTTTTTTTTGTTGTGTATCGTATGTTGGGAATTCATGTTTTGTTCTTTTTTTTTCGCAGCCACATAGTAGATAATATAGTACGATAGCCCTAAGGCTACCGGCTTCGTAGATCACCACGGGATCAACTACCAGTCGAACAAAGTGTAGCGTAAATAAAAATATTATCAAAACATAAAAAATTAAATCAGGATTCGATTTAATTCACCTGTTTACAGACTACAAGACTAAGTTATAATAAATTATAATTAAAAAAAATCACGCTTTAATAGCAATCGAACTAAAAAGTGGGCAGTGGGTGGAGCACATAGCACGTAGAACCGATAGGCAGAAAGGCTCTTGAATGACGACTACGTACCGGCAAGCGCAGCGTTGGACTCCCACCGACTACTTGGTGGCTGGATTACCTAACCAAATTAGCAGGACAGCGCTGGATGCAGGCCGCGTCCAACCTTTATTTTTGGAAATCCTTGGGAGAGGCCTATATCCAGCAGTGGACTTTATGTGGCTGAGATGAATGTAAATGATGATGAACCAAAAGTAGAAAACATACTGTTTTTTTTTTTTTGCATTATATTGTCATCGTCCCTTGAATCCTGTGTAAGTTTTCTAGTTAATCAGAGTCGAACAAATAGGCGAAAATAAAGTTAAAAGGTTCCGTTGCATACATTCATATAGATGAAGCTAATAAAAGAGTGTCAAAACAAACCACGGTGTAAAATAGTATCCAAAACATAGGTACAAATGCTGCAAACAATCTATTTGCATCTCTATTTTTACAAACGCCACGCGAAAAACAGCACAAAATGTGTCCACTGCAAAAAATTGTCTCTGGTACTAAAATACCCGATGGGATCAATTTGTATTCATTGAGTATTGTTTGCAACGCTTTACACGCCAAACACGATGAAAACTTTCATCTGATATTAGTTTTCAATTTCCTGACTCATCTCATCTGCGGTGCGTTGAATAAGAAACGTTGTTGAATCAGCAAGCTTTTTGGACATTGCAATATATTCTAATCACTTTTTCTCACGATGTTGTTCTTCGCCGTTTTAAAAACAGTCGTAATGTAATAATTGCAATGAAACGGCTGGGTTACTATTTTATTATATTTTCGTTTAATTTTTCTACTCTAGCCCAAGTCTAAATAATTGTTTTATTCGTTTTTTAAGGATATAGATGACATTAACCTAGGATAAAAAAACATAAATCAGTAGTTTGCTACGTATTATGGGGTACTTCAAAAGCTCCGGGAAATTCCTTTACCTCACAGAAAGAAAGAAAAAACGTTTATTTGCAGTAAAACATGACGCAAAAGTTTACAAAAACACAAAAAATAAGACATAATTGAGGGAAACATGCATCATATCCACGCAAAACGGCTGTCGCTCAGCATTATGCTGCGACTCTATGCAAAACAGAGCTCAGTGCTGGTTTTCAGCGACAGCCGGCGTGGACGTAAAGACGTCACCTGGTGCAACAAACGATAGGGTATTTGACTAAAAAAACTAATTAGTCCGTCAGTCAGATTTCCAAAAATACTACACACGTTTTTTTTTCCTTTTTTCATATAAACAAAAAATGAAGACGACACAGTGCGTTGAAAACTGGTGCTGCTAAGTGTCACCTGGCCACTTTGGATTCAGTGGAGAGGCGTATGAAGAGGTTGATTGGTGACCCTGATTTAACTCGAGTTGGTCTCCAAAGCCTAGAGCACAGGCGTAGAGTAGCCAGCCTTTCGGTGTTCTATAGGATACATTTTGGGAAGTGTGCGAGGGAATTGTATGATTTAATTCCACCATCGGACGACCCGTCATACGGCGAGTTTCCACCCTTATGTTGTTAACACCACTACGATCCGGACGAAGCGTTTCGCCTCCTCCTTTATACCGCGTACATCGAGGGACTGGAACAATTTGCCAGCGGCGGTGTTTCCGTCGGACTACAATTTGAGTGTCTTCAAGGCTAGAGTGAATAGGCTCTTAATAAACTAATGCGCTTTACCATCAACGATTGCGTCACTGCTTACCATCAGGCGGGACTGCGGTCAAGCGCTGGTTTATAAATTAATAAAAAAAAAACTCGTGTGACGTCACTGGACGCTACACTTTTTTGCGAGCAGTGACGTCACCAGCCACCACTCCTCCTGATCTTTGATGCCTTTTATATTTGTCAATCTTTATTGATTTAATAAAACAAAATATACCTATCCAATATTTTTCTATAATCTGAATGACGGACTAATTAGTTTTTTTTAGTCAAATACCCTATTTAAATGTGGCATCGAGACAGTAGTACAGTAAAAATAAAAACATAGAAAGTTAATCTAATTGTAAATGGTGAAAGACCAGTTTCAATAAACACAAACGGAAGGAATATAAAAAATAAAAACAGAATATATAAAAATTACATTAATTGAAAAATTAGTTCATTTTTGTCCTGGTGCAAGTAACTTTTTTTAGCTGATCTTTAGCTTTAGCCTCTTTGCTGGTAAAGGTTTTCCACAAATACTCTCATGACTACTTTTCTATTATAGTGCCACCTTGTTCCACGGCAAGCATTTTGATCATCGAGCCACCTCTTCCTGGGCCGACTTTGTCAGCACTGTCTATCCACTCGCCAGCATACCATGTGGAGAATGTTGCCCAAAAGTCACTATGCGTGCGTGTGACGTGCCAAATCTTAAAGACACTTAGGAAACATAGGATTAACTAACAATAAGTATAAATCTACACTGTTTATTACATTTATTTATTTAATTAACGTTCACCAACAGTTGTTACAGATATTTTACACATTACAAATACATACTAATTATTGTGTCTCTCTTAATCTAACTGCACAAGCAATTATAGGCAAACACCACATGCTAAGTGTTCCTTGTAATTTTATCAGTGTACAATTATACTCTTACTGGATTCGAAATAGAAATGAGCACTAATGACGTCTGACAAATTAATGTCGATATGGAGTCAGCATTGATTTTAACCAGGGCGCTGCGTTCGTTTACCAGTTTGCGAGGTACAGATGAATTAGCACCAGACACTGTATGGCGAAGAGGTGGAGCAAAGGCTGGTATTGGTTTACGAGGTGTCATTCCTAGGGTATTGAAGGAAACTCCTAGTCTATTACTTGAAATGTTCGAAAAACTAAAATTGTACTTGTGTTATGGAAATATCCTCACTAACCCTCACTTCTTTTGTTTCATCATAGTTTTAAAAGACTACAACTGCCGCATCCAAGTTCCTCGTTATTCTAGCTTACAGTGAAGTGAAGATCAAAGCAATAAAGGCCATGTTTGCCCCGGGAAATGATATCCATTGAAATTTACAATGCTGTTTATATAGTGGTAGAAGACTTTAAAGTGTATCTAAGGTTTCATATTTTTTTTATATCCGTTTTTCAGTAATGGTTTTTGATAGAAATTGTTTTGGCACTTTGTTCTAATCGTTAGCAGCGATATTGTTATGAATTTTATGTTTTAGGGTTTTTGAACCCATAGTGTGAAAACGGGACACTGTTTCAAAGACTCCATCCATGCTGCTATGTATATGGATACATAGCGGCATAGATGGAACCTAAAATACAGACTGATTGTGGACCAGGCTGTATTTCATTAGCGATCATAGATAGACAGTTGAAATTTTCACACATGATTTATTTCTGTTGCCTCTATAACAACAAAATAAAATAAATATTTATATACCGAGAGTAAAATTATCATAAAATACAATTAAATTTAAATAATAATAATTTGCACAGGCATAACCGAGTGGCTAGGATCATCCACCAGCATCTTGCTTTGAAATATAAACTTGTAAATTCTGAGGTATCGTATTATAAATATGTGTCCGACCCAGTTCTTGAAAATGACCATGTCACGTTATACTGGCATCGCTCTATCATTACTGACAGGACTATTGTTGCCAATACGCCTGATATAGTGGTGATAGATCGATTCTCTCGGTGGTAGGCCACAACATCGGCCGCCGGCGTAGTTACCACCCACCAGACAAAGTCATGCCGCCAAGCGATTCGTCGTGTTCCGGCATGATGTCTGGTGAAGCCGTTTGGAGGGCGGGTCTGAGCAGTTGTGTTGCGATGTGTGCCGGGTACGATGCGCCAATTGTCTCCAGATCAATCTCCCTCTGGCCCGGCATCGTTGGTCGCATTGTTGGGATTAACATTGCATCACCTCACTCAACTGCCGTCTTCCTTCCTATTCACTCAATTTTTTTTTTTTCAAATGAAAAAGTCTAATAAGAAAAGTAGGTGTGTACAGCGGGCGCACGTCCTCTCTTTCAAAGTGCACCTCTCTAATATTCGAGGTCTGCACTCCAATCTTATTGCAGTACATCACCACCTTGAGACTGAGAAGCCCCATCTACTTTTCTTGACGGAGACCCAGATCAGATGTCCGTCTGATGCGGCATACCTCAGCTACCCGGGATACGCATTGGAGCACCATTTCCTGCAGCGTGCTGGGGTCTGTGTGTATGTCCGCAATGACATTTGTTGCCGGCGCCTCCGTCACCTCGAAGACCCTCATTTCTCGTCCCTATGGCTGTTGGTTGACACTGGTGTGGACAAAATTGTTTACACTTGTGTCTACCGATCACACAGCGGTGATCAGGAGACAACTCGATTATTTGACCACCTCAGTGAGGCTGCTGACAATGCGCTGCACTGGCACCCTGACGCACAGTTCGTCGCTCTGGGGGACTTCAATGCCTGCCATCAGGGCATCTCGAGAGAAATGGGGAGGCGATTGCTGTCTCCCTTGATGTCTCGAAGGCCTTCGACCGGGTATGGCGCGCTGGCCTTTTCAGTAAGCTTCCAGCGCACGGCATTTCCCCTAGCCTGACTGGCTGGGTAAAAGACTTCCTGACGGAACGGTCCCTCCGAGTTGTTGTCGACGGATGCTCATCTGAGCCCATGTCGACTAATGCCGGTGTTCCTCGGGGGTCTGTTCTCTCTGCAACTCTGTTCCTGCTGCATATTAACGATCTGCTCATGCCCGGTATCTATGGGTATGCAGATGACAGCACAGTTGTGGAGAGATACCTGCCGGATGCTCGGGCTAGTAGGGAATCAATCCGGTCCGAAAGAGAGGCCATGGTAGAGCGAACGAGTGTTGCACTTCAGGCAGTCTCCGAATGGGGCAATGCCAATCTTGTAGCATTCAATGCCGCCAAAACGCAGGCGTGTCTTTTCACCGCCAATAGGAGCCCGTTCACCTTGGCTCCTACTTTCCGGAATGTATCCTTGGAGTGTGTCGACCGCCTTCAGCTTTTGGGTGTTGAGATTTCCTCGAACCTAAACTTTGGGCGGTTCATGGAGTCCAAAGCCAAGGTGGCTGCCAGAAAACTTGGCGTTATCGCAAAGGCCCGGCAGTACTTCACACCAGGGCAGCTTCTAATGTTGTACAAAGCACAGGTCCGTTCGTGTGTGGAGTACTGCAGCCACATTTGGGCTGGTGCGGCTAAGTGTCACCTGGCCACTTTGGATTCAGTGGAGAGGCGTGCGAAGAGGCTGATTGGTGACCCTGATTTAACTCGAGTTGGTCTCCAAAGCCTAGAGCACAGGCGTAGAGTAGCCAGCCTTTCGGTGTTCTATAGGATACATTTTGGGGAGTGTGCGAGGGAATTGCACGATTTAATTCCCCCATCTCCGTTCCACCATCGGTCGACCCGTCGTACGGCGAGTTTCCACCCTTATGTTGTTAACACCTCTACGATCCGGACGAAGCGTTTCGCCTCCTCCTTTATACCGCGTACATCGAGGGACTGGAACAATCTGCCGGCGGCGGTGTTTCCGTCGGACTACAATTTGGGTGTCTTCAAGGCTAGAGTGAATAGGCTCTTAATAAACTAGTGCGCTTTACCATCAACAATTGCGTCACTGCTTACCATCAGGTGGGATTGCGGTCAAGCGCTGGTTTATAAATTAATAAAAAAAAAAAAAGATTAGCGCGCCTCGCAATGATTGTCGATGTTACCATTCCAAATGACGGGAATCTCGTGAAAGCTGAGAAAGAGAACAACTGAAATATCTCGACAATCTCGTGCGCCAAGCACGAGATTGTTGACATATGGAATGTGAACTCGGTAGTCATTGTACCGATTGTAGTATCGGCCAATGGTTTGATAGCCAAGAGCCTCGACCAAATCTATTGAGGCTCTCGTTAGGTAGTTGGATCAAGGGCCAGATTCAAAAGGCAAGTACTCCTCGATACGGCCGCATCGTGAGGAGGTTCCTGTCTCTGGAGCCCTAACCACTAGTAGCTTGGACCCCGCTCCCGCCATCGGTGGAACACTAGTTTTTATATTTTTATGTTTTTTATAAATATTTAAAAATGTAGATGAATATGTAATGTAGAAAAATAAACGGAATAATAGTAATAATTATACAGTCAAAATTAATAATTAAAACAAATTCAGAGATTTCTATATCAATTGATCCTCCAAGTATTCACTAAGCGTATAATAAGTCGTCTCGCACAACAATTCAAAAAGAGCCTTTTTGAAATGTTGTATTCTATCAAGATCCTGTAATTCATTGGGTAAATTTATATAACTTGGGTGCCATTTCCAGAAAGCTCTTTGAGCACAGTGCAGTCTTGTGTAGCGCAGCACATATCTCTCTATATCGTCTTTTTGATCTCAATTTTGGAAACAAATGCATGTTTGGGTTTCTGAATACCACTGTCTCGAAAATGTACGTACAAGGCAAAGTAACTAGTTTATATTTGTTAAATAAGGGTCTACAACTATCAGTCTGTTTAGCTTAAACACAGCACGCAAACATCTCTTTTGGGCTTTGAACGCGATGTTTGTATCGGTGGAATTTCCCCAAAATATATGGTCGATGATACAAACGCTTTATATGCAATCAATACTACAGATTCTTTGAATATTTTTGCAAGATTAAACAATTTTCAAGATTCCAATTTAGATGATTATCCAAATAAAGTCCTAGGAATCTGGCACTGTTGGTTTCATGTATTTTTTGGTCTACATATCTTCTATTTAAAATTTGTTTTTTTGTTGGAACATCATAACTTGTATTTTCCCTAAGTTTGTTTTAAGTTTATTTTATATGTAGCCAGTTAATAACGCAATAGATGGAATTGTTTATTTCGTTTTCATATGATTCTAAGTTGAAGACTTATTATACGGTATAATAATGGTGCTATCATCAGCAAACAGGACGGTGTGGTAGCCGGTATATTTTAGCAAATCATTTATAAAATGAGAAAGAGGAAAGGCCCAAGGTCACTTCCTTGGAGTACACCGCAAGTTGTATACCTAACGGACGACTTATAAGCAACTTCTTTCTTTGATTTGGGACAAATTCTATTTATATCTGTAATTTGTTTTCTTCCATGTAGATAAGATTCTATTAGGCTCAATATATTTCCTCGGACACCATAACGTTCTAATTTACTTAGCAATATTTTATGGTCCACGTGATCGAATGCCTTAGACATATCCATGAGAACCACGGTAATGGGGTTTTGTATATCAATATTTTTTTATTTTTTCGCAACCAACTCATAGATTGCTTTGTTAATGTTTCTATTTTTTCGAAACCGAACCATAATTGCGCTAGATACACGCTTCAGAGAGAAAATAGGCGTGTTGTTATCTGATATGGTTATCTATATATAACTGTGCTAAAATCAGAACAGGAAGATGTTGCTCCGGGACTTTCGCTCTATCGAATGTGCGTCATGGTATCAAAAACTATCGTCATGTGATATTGTGTTATTTTTATTTATTTGATTTGTATTATTTGATATAATATTATATTATATTTCTAAGGATTGTGCTGCTATAAATAAAAGCATATTTGTGCAAAAGTGTTTTTGGGTTTTTCTCGGTAGTAGGGCATAACATCGGCTGGTGGCAGAAGTTACCACCCAACACAAAGGTATTGCCGCCAAGCAATTGGTCGTGTTCCGGCATGACGCAGGATGGGTCTGACCTGTTATGTTGCGATGTGTGCCGGGTACGATGCGTCAAATGTTGTTGTGTCGGGAGTTTGGTCGTGGAGGCTTTCCAGATCAATCTCCATCAGACTCAGCATCGTTGGTCATATTGTTGGGTTTTACATTGCATCACTTCGCTCAACTGCCATTTTCCATCCTATTCACTCAAATGAGTGAATATGGTCTTAATAAACTAGCGCGCTTTACCATCAACGATTGTTTCACTGTTTATCATCAGGCGGGATTGCGGTCAAGCACTATTTCATAAATATCTAGGTATATATAAAAAATGAATTCGGTTATACAAGGCGTTGTGTTCCTTGCTCTCCTTAAAGAGATGTCATCATAATGGATACATTATCCGTTATTATGTGCTGATGCCGTTCTGTTAGGCCCAGTGTCTATGATCGCGGGGTGTCTGAATGAGATACCCCTGGCACGTGCAAATGAAGGAGCACATGTGGGTTTTACTCAGTAAAAATCTGACACGCCGTTCCGTGTCCGTATCCATGTCATTTTATCATTGCCAACAAAAATAAAAAGTGATCCCATATATGTATGTACATTTTATATCACCAAAGTCATTGACAACTCATAGATGACCACAGCTTTATAAATGCATCATTCGGTTTTACAGAATTTATTACCTTACCTTTAGTACCTTCGTCACCGCTCCGTCCCGCGCAGCCGTTTTGATTTTATAGCTTTAGATCATATTATAATATTTTTTTCTCTAAATACGATCAAAGGCTATCAACAACCTCGTGTGCTAATTGGAGATATTTCATTTGCTTCTCTTTCTCAGTTTTCATGAGTTTCCCGTCTTGTGGAATGGTAATCGACAGTCATTAAACTGAGCGCAAATTCATCTATCACACTGCATTGTACCTTGATATTTTAATATATTTTTGTTTTTTACCTTTATTGTATGGTTCGTTCGTGTCTCGATAAGAGCCAGTGCCTCTAAAATGAGAAGCGATAAATTACACATACACGTTAACAAAGACATATGAATAATCTTCATAATGTAAACACGGATTCATTCATTCTATCATTTTCCACATTCAGGATCGGTTCTTAATCTGTTACGGAATAAAGCCGGTACATCGTCTCCGCCATATTGTGAATTTATACTCACTCCCTTTTGCTTGCCCGAAATTAACATGAACCGGCCATAAAAATGTAATTGAATTTCAATCGTATAACAGACGACTGTTTACAAAACCAATACTCGAATGGAAACACCACACAAACCATAAACTAAATTTATGTCAACCTATCAAAATCGAAATGTGTACGTACAAATAGTTGGTAGGCTATACCCTAATAAATAAACATGAATATTGGACGGTAATGTCGTTATGTATATATCAAGGCAACCGATGAAATATGAAGAGAGGGGATTGATTTAAGGGTTCTTCCCTTTCTAACTCTTCAGCTTTATATATTAGTATAGATTAGTCCTTTCTTTTTTTGAGAGAAGCGGCGACCTAGTGTACGTTAGTTCGAACCTCATTATTCGCTTCACTTTGTGTAAATTGTTTCATCACTATTGCTCTTAAAACGGTGAAGAAAAACAACGTAAGGAAACCGGCACGTCATGGAGCCCAAAACTTCGAAGATATTTGACATAGATGTCACATGGTTGGTAGACCAACCCGCACTGGGACCGCGTATTAGATCATAGCTCACTCCACCGAGGGGAGGCCTGTGTCCCAAGAGTGGAAACATTATAGGTTTATTATGTATGGTATGTAAACTAATGCTTAACTGCGTCCCACCTGTTCAAAAGCAGTAATGCAATTGTTGATGTTTAAGCGCGCCTGTTTATTAAGAGCTTATTCACTCTAGCCTTGAAGACACTTAAATTGTAGTCAGACGGAAAGACCGCCGCTGGCAAATTGTTCCACTCCTTCGATGTACGCGGTATAAAAGGCGAGGCGAAAGGCTCCCGGATGGTAATGTTGTTTTAGATAAAAAGGACTTCAAGATGCAGCACGATATATTTTTTTTAACATTCAGAGTCAATTTGTTATTGACCAATTGTTTACAAAGTTACCTAATTTTAATACTAGTATATGTTTTTCTTTATATTTCGCTGAAAAAATGAAAGAAGATATGTATTAATTCAGTGTTTTCAAATTAGTCAGCATAATGTAATGTAATGTAGTAATGAGTGTATGTAATTATTATTTATATATATATGACAGATAAGAAAATACTTGTAGGTATTCCCAGTATAGTCGAAAAACATCCTTCCCGACGAAGGATGTCCAGCCCCAATAATATCACCAGACGCCCAACGACGCCATCTTTCACCGTTCGCGCGGCCTATCGCCAACGCGCCCGCGCCTCGACCAGATGGACGGTCTCTTCAACCTAACAGTTATTCACTACACGCGCGTTTGTGCGGTTGTATAACCTACAACGCGCGCGTCCGAGCACGCGTAGTAGGTTACACAACCTTCGGTCCGTCTTCACCCTCGCGAGGCCCGAACCCGATCGCGTGGGTAGATAATTTCAGTCTATTTTTTTTTTTCATAATTATAAACTAGCGTTTGACCGCAATCCCGCCTGATGGTAAGCAGTGATGCGATCGTTGATGGTAAAGCGCACTAGTTTATTAAGAGTCTATTCACTCAGAAAAACTGAGCGAATAGGAAGGAAGACGGCAGTTGAGTGAGGTGATGCAATGTTAAACCTAACAACACGACCAACGATGCTGCGCCAAAGGGAGATTGATCTGAAGACCCTCCACGACCAAACTCCCAACACAACAACATTTGGTGCATCATATCCAGCACACATCGCAACACAATTGCTCAGACCCGTCCTCCGTACGGCTTCACCAGACATCATGCCGGAATACGACAAACCGCTTGGCGGCAAGACTTTGTCTGGTGGGTGGTAACTTCTACCGGCGGCCGTTGTTATGGCCTACCACCTATTCACCCACTAAAGCGCCCATGTGCGCACAAGGCATCCAACCGCCATCACATATAAAACACTGCCCGCCTTGCCCACGTAGAGACGGTTGTTCCGGTCTGAGCCGATACTCGACTCAAGCGCAGCTCGGCTCCGCCTACTCGGTCTTGCCAGAGGGGCCGGCCATATTTTACCAAACCGACCATTCTATTCTGAACTTAAGGCTACTATAATAAGTATGTATGTGTGAGAATATGAACAGAAAAAAAAAAATTGTAATTTTTGGTGTTGTTTATAAAAAAATAATATGTAAGTGAAACCACATTAAAACGCTTATATCTTTTGGCGAGCAACCACAAAAATAATATGATAAGCAAATTCCAGAAAATTCTTCGATATCAGGAATCGTCATAAAAATGTGTGTCACGAACGGAAAAGTCTACGCGTGCAGTATTGACGTTGGATGACGTCCAAAATCAGGAGGTTTGAACGGTGCTCGCTCAGCCGAAATCAATTTTATATTAGAAACTGTTATTACTGTGATAATATGAGGGACGTGGTAGCCGAATGGAGCAGTTACTGTGTAATTATTTAATGGTAGGTTGTGAGCAGATTTTATTTTAAAATTTTGGGGTAACGTTCGAAATAATGATGTGGAGAGTTTTGCTATTTTGGACTTGCCCATTTGCTACGTGAGAAATAGGGAGCTGAAATGCGAGAATGCTGAAATGATCGAGTCTGTGGTGAAAATCAATTTATAAAAACCAAAAACACCATAAACATGGCATGTATATTCGTTTTTGCCACCTACTTCCGAAATTTGTTATTTTTTACTTTATAGTGTTATTTGGAAGTCGGTTTTTTTTTGGCGCATAGTGTTTTATTAGTCTTTATTTTACGGAAACAAAGGGACTTCATCTGTGATAATTTCAAGCGTCAAAAAATGGCAAAAATAATATTGAATTTGTTGCATGGGAACCGTATAAATATTTTTATATAATTTTAGTATTTGTTGACCTACAAATCATCATCATCATCATTTCAGCGTTAATCCCAGTCTTGTTTGGAGTCTGGGGTCCGCTATACCAGTCTAATTGCTGATTTTGGCTAAACTTCGATATTTTCCCTGATGCGACTGCCGTCTGACCTCCACAACCCGAAGGCGATATCGAAGCATTGCATTTAGACTAATTGTTGGACTTTTGAGAGCTCCAACAACCCGTAACGACTGCCGCTAGATGTTCGTATGGCAACCGGAACCAACGGCTTAACGTGCTTTCCGAGGCACGACCAGACCAGTGCAAATATTTATTCATGCATACAAATATTTGCACTGCGCAGGGATCGAAACCCCGCCTCCTTGCACAGCGACCGCGTTCGCTACCGCTATGCCACGGAGGCTGTCAGCGTAACACACATTCACATCATTGGCTGACCTAAAAATGAAATGCATAATCTGTGTGTCGAATCGCTTGACGGCAGTCGATGTTATGGCCTACCACCGAGAAGTTTGTCGTGAATAAAATGTAATTTTATAAAAGACACGTTTACATAACAACTTTATTCTTATAACTTACCTATTTTTTCTTCACGCTGTTCAGGGTATTAAACCTGTAAAGAAAGAAATAAATTTTAATACTGTTGAGGCTCAGATGTTAACAAGAGTAATAAATTAATGGCAAGTGGACTGTATACTATTATGTAAAAATAATCTTCAACAAGTTATTAAAAGTTTAAGAGATGTCTGCGCGTGGTCGTGTCGGACGATGCAATGATGCTTGTCTGACCGGTCCCGTAGTTGACGCCGAAGTGTGTGTGAGCAACATTAACCTTTACAATATATAAGTTCACAAACAAAAGGCTTGCTCAAATTTATGGCCCACGTGATGTGAAAGTACAGTTGTTTAGGTAACGATGGGACTGATATACGCTATGCGTAAAAGCGCCTATAAAATAATAAAAAAAAAAATACTTTGAAATAATAGAACACTCAGAACTCTACATATAATATTATTTTTTGTTTATGCGAAAAGAATCTATGTGCAAAATTTCAAAAAGATATCATGAAAAACCACAAAGTTCTGAGCTTATTATCCTACTTGGCTGCATTGAACTCTGGCGTCAGCTGTCGCGCGGGCGTGCGCTATCGTAAGCTGCGTGGCGGGCTCGGTAACCACACTGCAACAATTTCTAAATGTATTTGGGAATAAATATAACATGGTGTAAATATGATTGAAATCGATTCAGTTGCTTATTTTGAACAAACTATATTCAGGTTTCGCATAAACGAAATATAACGCTGTATAATGCATCTTTCTTTTTAATGGTTTAACGGAGATATACGTTATTACGGCTAGCAGGCTGTAGAGTTATCACAATCTGTTTACTTTGTATGAGCCATATTAAATACAAACTTTAATATTCACAGTGAGCTGTACACGAGAGGTATATACTCAGAAACTCCCAGATGGGAAATAAAACATTTGATTAAAGTGTTTAAATTCAAAGGAAAATCTCATAAAGTGCTTTTCCAGTATGTTCTTTTTGGATCAGATTCAATTAATTCAACTAACATGAGGTGCATTTGGCGTACCAATATCCTTTGAGCTTACAATAATATTTAGTCAGACATTTCAGTTGCAAAACTGCCTCCGACAGCCTACGTAGCGTAGCGGTGGCGAACGCGGCCGCTGCGCAAGGGGGTGCGGGTTCGATCCCGGCTCAGTCCAAATGGTTGTATGCATGAATAAAAATATTTGCATTTGTCTGGTCCTGCCTTGGAAAGCACGTTAAGCCGTTGCCCCGGTTGCCATACGAACATCTAGTGGTAGTCATTACGGGTTGTTGGAGCCCTCAAAAGTCCAACGATTAGTCTAACTGCAATGCTTCGATATCGCCATCGGGTTGTATAGGTTAGACGGCAGTCGCTTCACGTAAAACATGAAAGTTTAGCCAAAATCAGCAGTTAGACTAGTAAAGCGGATCCCAGACTCCAAAGCTGAAAAAGCTTCGGATGCGACTGGGATTAACAATGAGATTATGATGATGATTTCAGTTGCAAAACTTTAGAATTTATTATTTAATGTAAGATAGTAATAAATATTGAGAGGAGTGGTGATCTGGTAGTATCGGCCGCGACTTACATGTTGTAGGTTAGGTTAGGATTAGGTGCTTTACGTTGTGTAAATTATTTCATCACCACAGTTCTCAAAAACGTTGAAGGAAAATATCGTGAAGAAACTGATATGTTCTAGAAGAAGCAAATCTTCGAAGACTCGTGACATCAGTCCACCCACTCTGGACCGGCGTGTTGTGAATTAAGAGACTATTGTCCTGAGGTACCTAAACGCCATGTGCTCTGTCGGAGCTGGTAACGTTTATTTGCGAGGTTTTTTTTTTTTTACCTGTCCGGGCGCACTGGCCCGGCCCGCGAGCTAGCCTACATGATTTTATTCTTATTTTATATTTACATTTTAAGGAAACTTACAGCTAGCATATATACAGATAGAAGATAATTAGTGAAAGAAGGCCAATTAAAAGTTTCCACAGATAACATTAGGTTAGCACAAGAGACATTAACAGGTACAGCATATGACAGGAAAGTGAAATTAAGAACAAGTAAGCACTCTGAGAGTATTTAGTAAAGACTGAAATTGGTGGTAGGTCATAAGATCGGCTGCCGGCAGAAGTTACCACCCAACAGACAAAGTCTTGCCGCCAAGCGATTCGTGTCGTGTTCCGGCGTGATGTCTGGTGAAGCCGTACAGAGGACGGGTCTGAGCAGTTGTGTTGTGAAGCTTGCTGGGTACGATGCGCCAAATGATGTTGTATCGGGAGTTTGATCATGGTCCATCCAGATTAATTTCCCTCTGGTGTAGCATCATTGGCCGTGTTGCTGGGTTTATAAATTTGCATCACCTCACTCAACTGCCGTCTTTCTTCCTATTCACTAAGTTATTTAAGTGAATGGGTTTAATAAACTAGCGCGTTTTACCATCAACGATTGCATCACTGCTTACCATCAGGCGGGATTGCAGTCAAGCGCTAGTTTATAATTATTAAAAAAAAAATAGTGATTAACAAAGAAGCTATCAGAAAGTATTTTTTTTTTTTGATGACTCGGATATCCTTCCAGCATTGTATTACAAGGAGGGGATGGGTTTCCTATCGTTTATTAATTTTTATTCTGATGAGGTTAGCCCGACCTTTTCTTATCTTTATCACTTCATAATTTCTTACTCTTTCTAACTTATTTTAACAATCTCATATTTTACATGTGTATCGGTAACATTTACATCTTACTTACTTCTACATAGTATATTTCTTTATTATTGTCCTTATTTCTATTTACGTACACTATAATTCTTACGTTTATTACATTTTTATTACCAATATGCTAAACAATGTACTATATTAGCTACTTATTCTAACAATTTGAACTTTTCTACTTAATCTATCTACTTACTACAATTTTACTTACTTTAACTTATTTCTACACACTTATTCCCAAATTAAATATTTATCTAATGACAACACTTTGTTATTTTTTATATATGTATATTCAAATATATAGTTTAACAATCTTATTTAACTGCTTATTTCTATTATTTACTATTTTACATATATTTGTGCAGTATTCTTTTTTTTTTTTTTTTTTTTTTTTTTTTTCGGAGGGTAGCCTTTGAGTGAACACAGTGCTCCGTCAATAATCTTGACAAAAAATATAAAATAAAGTTATTTCGTAGTGTATTCAAGTAAACATTAAAGAATACGTTATATAAAATAAGTGGAAGTGTTATCTAAAATTAACTTTGATTAATAAACTTGTTTTAGTTAAATATTTAATAAACAAGCGAGCCCTGTCAAAGCTACGTAAGTTCAGTGTATTAGTGATCTAAAAACTCAATGAATATTATGATACTACAGTGGAAACACAATAATTAAGTGTAAACAACAGTGATATAAATAATAATAATTAAAAAAAAACAATTTATCAAACTTTTTGAATATTGATTCAATCGTATGAGTCATAACTCATAACGAACTTTCTTAACACATACCACTAGAAACGGATACATCTTTTTACGTCATCTGAATAGGTGCCAAATAGCTCTATAGGTGGACGCACAGACTTCTACGCAATCGACCCCTGGTTCGAATCTCACGGGCCCCTTATCTTTTTGTAATTTATTAAATTGTGACTGACATTGTTCCTTTGTATTTGTGCGGCCAGAGTAATACAATCCAATTATGAATTTCTTCGAAAACATTACTTTGCGTCGCACTCGTACTAAATCGGATTCAAATACCGACATTACTCAATCACAAAATGACACTTTCGAAGATACCGTCAGCAGTCTACCCGACTTATCAAATGATGATGTTAATGACGCACAACAACAAAAAATAACTAAATTAAATGAACGAATTGATAAGCTTTTATTGGAATTGAACAGTGCACACCAGGAAATTGAGACCCTGTCTTTGGAGAATCATAACCTTAAACAAACAAATATTGATTTGCAAAGTAAGAATAAACTCCTCAAAGAACTTACACAAAGCCCAGTAAAAAAACACAAAAAGTCAACCCCAATTAAGACATTTCGGAAAAATAACAAACAGACACAAACAGATACCTCGTTGACATCTAATCAGAAAGCAGTTGTGGTAACGTCCTCTGCCAATAAAAAGACAACTAGTAGTATAAAAGCAATTCCAGAACAAGTATTAAAACATAAACAAGACAGTAAAATCTGTATTTTAAGCACTAACAACAAAAATGACATTAGAAATATTGCAGGAAGCACTCTTCACAAACACTCGGAAAACATATGCCATTATATACGGACAAACTGTAAAACAGATCAACTACTGTGCGACATAGAAACTAAATTAGGAGCATTTACTATGAAAGACTTCTGTATAATTCTGTTAGGGGAGGAAGACTTTAAAACTACGAACGACTACATTCAACTGACGCTCCACATTAGAACAACCCTACAAAAAGTAAACCATACGAACATAATAGTCTGCACGCCGACGTATAGATATAATTACAATACAAACATGTATAATTGGAGAATAGAACACTTTAATAATTTACTGTATCTTGACATAATGTCTCACGAGCATGCGTATTTCCTGGATTCGAACAAGAATCTAGCAAATGATTATACAATGTTTAGGAAACAAACAGGAAAACTGAACAATTTGGGAATACAGACAATTTTCAATGATATTAACGATTTTATATGTGGTGTAAAAAAATATGACTTATTGACTATTGACCTTGATTCAAAACCTAATGAGGAACAATCGGACACCCAGTTTTTTCTATGATAACCATATAAATATATTACATCAAAACATTGCAGGACTATTAAATAAATCTGACGCACTTTGTGTATGTCTGGAAGAACTTAGGGTGAAGAATATTAACATTGACGTAATTTGCATAACTGAGCATTTCATGATGGCTGGTTACGAACAGTATCTGTCAATAGCTAACTATGATCTGGCTTCATGTTTCAGTAGAAAAGATATTAAAAGAGGGGGAGCATGTATCTTGTTAAAAAAAGGACACCATTGGAAGGAAATTCCTGAAGTAAGGGACTTAGCAATGAGTAGCACATTTGAATGTTGTGCTATCGAATTAACCCATATTGATATCATTGTGATTTGCCTTTATAGAGTACCAAATGTAAATAATTTAACAACATTTTTTGAGCGGCTTCACAAATTATGCCAGCTTATAACAAAGAAAAACAAACGAAATATTGTAATATGCGGAGATTTTAACATTGACACTTTAAAGCCTAATAATACTACCCTAGATCTAGAATGTATTTTGCTCAATTTCAATTTTAAATTAGTAATTAATCAGCCAACTAGACTTTCCAGTAAAACATGTATAGACCATTTTGCTCATAATCTGGGTAAAAAATGTAAACACGACGTAATCGATTTTGCTTTATCTGATCACACCTGTCAAATCCTCAAGTGTCCGGTGAAAAGAATATATGTTCTAAAGCATTGGTATATTAAACGTCGCGACTACAGTAAGGAAAATATGGAAAAGTTCAGGGAATGCTTGCAAAATATTTCACTTTCGGAAATGTATCATTTAGACGATCCGAACACAGCCTATAATTTATTTCTAGAGACATTCACCTTAATGTATAATTTGTGTTTTCCGTTGAAGCGCATAAAAATAGCCTTACACAAGAGACCTCAGTGGGTTTCGCGGGGAATCAAAACGTGTAGTAAAAAACAAAGGACACTTCTGTGGCGTTATCGACTGGAACGCAATGATCAAAATAAACAAGAATTTAAAAAATATACGGCCATCTATAAAAAAATTATTAAATTAACACAACGTGCTCAGAACAGCTATAAAATTAAAACTTCATATAACAAGTCAAAAGCTACATGGGATATAATTAATCGAACGAAGATAAATATTGCTAATAAAAATTCAATTGGGTGCATTAAAATTGGAAACAAAATAATATCACAACCATACGAGATAGCTAAAGCTTTTAACAACTTTTTTGTCGATAAGATAAAACCAATCTCTAATAGAGGCGTACAAGTGACATCGAATATTTCAAAGTCGAGTAATTCGATGTTTATGGTGCCAAGTAATGAACATGACATCAAAGTTATAATTAAGTCATTAAAAAATACCGGTAGTATAGGCAATGATGGAATTTCTACCAAAGTAGTTAAGTACGTCTCAGACGATATTAGTAGACATTTGAGCTACATTCTCAATCTGTGCATAACATATGGTACATATCCAACTAAACTTAAAACAACCGTGGTTAAACCACTATTTAAAAAAAATAACAAAGATTGCATGGAATCTTATAGGCCCATTGCGCTTGTTCCTATAATATCTAAGGTATTTGAAAAATACATTTATGGGAATATATATAAATACCTTGAAAAACAAAATATTTTGACAGAGGAACAAAAAGGCTTCCGTAAAAGTAAGACGATCAATATGGCCATCTATGACTTTCTAAATAATGTGTATACAAATGTTGACAAAAGAATACCGGTGTGCTCAATATATTGCGACATGACTCAAGCTTTTGACTATGTGGACCATAATATTTTGCTAAATAAGCTAGACGCCTACGGCATTAGAGGTAATGTGTTAAATTTAATAGAATCTTATTTAAAAAACAGAAAACAGTACGTTGAAATATCTGAAATAGATTATAGAACTAAATATCAACGAGTCTATAAGTCTGATCATCGAACAATTGCATATGGTGTACCCCAGGGCAGTGTTTTAGGGCCCCTGCTATTTATAATATACATAAATGATATGCCGAAAGTTACAAGACACCCTATGTCACTATTTGCTGATGACAGTACGGTAACCATTAACAGCGCACACGTTCAAGACTATAACGATGAAATTACCAAGACAATAACCTCCATAGTACGATGGTTAGATAATAATAATCTAAAAATTAATATTGAAAAGACCAAATTGACAATGTTTAGTCAACGTTTATACACAAATATGACCATATACCATGACAGCCAACGCATTGCGCAAGTAAACTCAACGAAATTCTTAGGACTAACAATTGACAATAAATTAGACTGGAAACCACATACGGAGGAACTAATAAAACGAATTAGTAGGTCTGTCTATGCTCTTTACAAACTTACCTCAGTGATGAGTGTGGACACTTTAGTAACAGCGTACCATGGCTTGGTGGGCTCAATACTTAGATACGGTATAATTTTTTGGGGGAATTCAACCAATAGGGAAATAATTTTCAAAGCACAAAAAAAATGTATCAGGACAATGTTTGGAATGCAGCCTATAGATTCATGTAAACCATTGTTTATTAAATATAAAATATTGACTTTTCCATCCTTGTATATTTTTGAGGTAGCTGTATTTGTTAAGACCAATCCAAACTTGTTTAAAAAAATGTCAGAAATTAATAACCGAAGCCGACGGGATAACCATACTCTATGCATACGAAGATCCCAGACGGCGTTAATGTACAAAAGCGTTTTTTGCATGGCTCCAGTCATATTTAACTGCTTGCC
Organism: Sesamia inferens; assembly: GCA_037179545.1. Classification (NCBI taxonomy): domain Eukaryota; kingdom Metazoa; phylum Arthropoda; class Insecta; order Lepidoptera; family Noctuidae; genus Sesamia; species Sesamia inferens. The sequence continues at coordinate 5,036,792 of CM073929.1, read as the reverse complement.
GTCGTCAATCAAAGAATTAAACGTAAGCTTATTTAAGAAACGGCTGAAATCATTACTTGTGACCAAAGCATATTACAGTATTTCGGAATTCCTGACAGACAAAAACCTAATGACAGAATGTTGACATGCTAATAAGTACATCTATTGTTGTTCTTGACATAAGTTTATGTATATTGACATTAGAATTGACTATTATTATTGACATCTATTATTATTGATTATTATTGACATCTGTATTGTATAATGGCATTGGTATTATTAATATTTTGACATCTGTATTATTTGGTGACATTAGGTTCTATTTTGTTTGACCTTGTTTTTGACTACCTATATGTTTATTGTGTGCATTTAGAATTGCTCTCTTTTTTTTTATTTTGTTTTGTAGTATTGATTTTTTATTTATTGATAATTGTGATATATATACTATACAACATAAATATAATATTAATTTAAATTTAAATTTTGCATGTCGAATCTTTGACAGGATGTATGGCTCAATTTATATTCTTTACGACCTTATTTTTGTATACCTACATTCTAGCAAATAAACGATTATTATTATTCTATAAATTTGTTGCGGCTTGCCTTACTGGTTAGTAATTCGCAAAAGTTTTGCCTATCTAATTTCACATTGAACATTTACAAGCCGCTTCACGAATGATATGGGACACTGGTCGTAATCAGGTTTCCTTCTCAATCTCCGTCGGCTCGCTCTTTCCCCGGGAGTCCCGCATGGGCCTTGACCCAGAACAACGATACATCCTTGCCCAGAGCCAAGGCTTTCTGCAGGTTCGCCCTCGTCTCCACGGCCAGTGGGTGGAGTGACAAATAGTTAACGACCGTCTCCAAAGCGGCTATCGAGTCGCTGCATAGACCACAGGTCCTTACCCTTGAGGATGACGCTTGTGGCTTTACAAATATCAAGAAGCTCCGCCTGATAGACCGTGCAGTACGCGAACAGACAAAGCCTAATGTTCCGGACTTCTGCCCCGCTATTCCACAAGGATAGCTCGGCTCCGACCTTCCCATCAATCTTACTGCCGTCGGTGAATATTCGCACCAGCTGCACTATTTGCGAGGTTAGATGGTCAAGGTTGGCGGAATTTACTTATCCTCTTGAATCTGATGTTAATTGTACATATATATACTTTTCATTTAACATTCATAAAATTACAATAACACTTCCACTAAAAAAGAAAAATGTCACATTGACAGTCGTTACGTCTCGTCAGAGAAAATTTTATTTGACACATGATTCCTGCCATTCAATAAATAATTTTAACTCAAAGGATTTGATTCAATTAAACTAATGACAGGCGGAATAGTCGAGGAAACTATTTGGCCATTTCAAAGCGAAGTAGGTTGCTATGGAGACAATTAAGCTGTGGACACTTTTAAATGAATTGTTACAGAATATTGGTGTGATCATTCAAGTTGAAATAAGTTACAGGTCAAAATCAACCGTTGGGAAAGTGCCCGCCAGACATAACACCCGTCCCAATATGGAGGCATGAGGAACAGCGTGTAAAGTTCACTTATCCTCCATAGAAAAGGGAGGATCCTCCGACCAGACGTTGACACCACTGCGATCCGGACGAAGCGTTTTGCTTCCTCTTTTATACCGCATCCATCAAGGGACTGGAACAATTTGCCAGCGACGGTTTTTCCGTCACACTACAATTTAAGTGTCTTCAAGGCTAGAGTGAATAGGCTCTTAATAAATTAGCGCGCTTTACCATCAACGATCCCATCACTGTTTACCATCAGGCGGGATTGCGGTCAAGCGCTGGTTTATAATTTATAAAAAAAAGACGGTTGTTAAGTCCGGCGACCTTTGGATGGACTACCAAGGAGAAGTAGAAACAAAGATCACACACCACAACAACTAGCTTTTTGGCCTAACTGGATTTAGAATGACTGCCTATTCGTTCTCCATAGACAGTTTAGACACCTCTTCTACATCATCAACCTTTTTATCGTCCCACTACTGGGCACAAGTCTCTTCTCATACAGATATGGATTGAGCGTAATCACCACACGGGTTGGCGATCTGAGACTTAAAGTCCAGGATTCCTCAAGATGTTTTCCTTAACCTTTTAATCAGTCATTGGTGTCCAAGATATACTTAGAAAGTACATATAACTTAGAAAAGTTACTAATTACTAGTACTACTAAGTACTTGTTTGACCTGGAATCGAACCCCCTCACTCATACTTGAGAGGGTTTTGACCACTAGGCCACCACACCACTCTCATACATACCTACAGGGTAAGAGAACATCCCTTGGCAACCAGTATTTGGTTGTCAGATATTCCAGCTTCAGAACAACCAGCTAATTTGCTTCCTGAGGCACAGAGGGTCTTAGTATGTAAAGATGGTCACCCATCCATCAACCAACCTCGTCAACCATAGCTTAACCTGGTTTATGGACTTATGTGGCTTTTAATACTTAGCCATAAATAATGATAGAGGGGTTCTATTATGTGTTATTTTTATTTCAATTTTTTTTTTTATATTTATTAAATGATTTAAAATGAACTGATCAGTGGCAATTTCTCTAATAATATCCGCCTGGGCGACAGCTCAACTTCTGCGAAAACACTTAAGCCACAGTACTTACGACTTTTCTATAGGTATAAATAATCATACTCAGAAAAACACCAATTCTCTACAAAACATAATCTTTTGTTATACCCCTATAAAATACCTTTCACAATTTCCCATAAACCTCAAAAGAACTTACAGGGGTTGTTTTTCGAAGAACAAAAAAGAGAGATTGCTAAAAGGGCTTATAAATTTTTCACTCGGCTATAGCGGCATTGTGATTCACTAACCCACCGGTGTTGTATGAGGATCACCGAAAACATCCCATGAGACAGAGAGACTCAAACATACTCAGCATGTTATTTTGTGTAAGGTAAAAAATATAAGTACGTTGATGTGACTATGACTGGATGTGGTAAGTGACATTATTTTTTTGTGCTTTTGTTTCGTGTTTCAGCGTAAGATACAAAAACAAAAGAAAAGCCGCAGACCAAACGCAAAAACATGCAACAATGACAAAAAAATATATTTTAATTTAATTCTTTATTAAATTAAAGTTCTACTAATTCATTAGAATTATTATTGGTTAAGACATGATTACTATTAAACTTCTTCGAGAATAAATTCTTTAATTAAATTAAATTACATCATATTTTTGCTACGAATATTCGGGACTAGCTACGTCTTGTGGTTTCACCCGGGTAGATTTCGATATGTTTTGTATTGTATTGGTCACAGCGTGATGTTATATAGTCTAAAGCCTTCCTGGATTAATGGGCTATCCAACACAACATTTTTCCAAGTCGGTTCAGTATTTTTTAGCGTGAAACGATAACAAACAGACAGATTTAATTACACTATTGTAATGTGTATTATTAGTCAATGCCAAGCTATTATCACCAATCACCAAAGTCAATATTACACTACGAAAAAGAGCTTTGACATTTTTGGTAAATGTCAATGTAATTAAATTATTTTAGTTCACATAAACCTACATTGGCACTTGAAACACCAAAAACGAATGTTAGAACTAATAAAGGAATATCATCATCCCAATTTTCCCATCTATATATCATAGTCATCATCATTATTTATTAAAACTTTATGCACAAAGAAAAACATTGTACAATGGCGGACTTAATGCCTTAGACATTTTCTACCAGTCTACCTTAAGGTGATGCAGACAAAACAAGGTAGGTGCAACGATATGAAAGAGAAGTTAAAAGAGAAACACAAAAAAAGAATATTATAGGTAATAAATACATAAATACATACATACAAAATACAAACAGTAGAGAGAGATAAAAAAAATAGATAGAGAAAAAGAATAAATTATATGTTTGATGAATCAGCCAATTTCTTGCGTAAGTACTCCCGAGCTTTAATTTTAAAGGTGTACCGACTGGTCAACGTCCTGATATCCTGAGGAAGATCATTCCAAAGGAAAACCGCCTGGACCAGAAATGAAGACTTAAGAAAACTAGAGCGATGAGAAGGACATAGTAGAAGACAATTATTAGAAGAACGAAGATTCCTATTATGCGCAGAGCATAAATACTGAAAATGAGAAGTAAGATAAGAAGGAGAACAGGGTTTGTGTAGGAGTGAAAACAAGGTCATCAAAGCTCTTAGAGCTCTGCGTTGCCTGATGGGTAGCCATTTCAAGATGGACCGGTGAGAAGATCATCTTGTCAGCCACAAGTCCACTGCTCGACATAGGCCTCCCCTAAAGATTTCTAAAAAGACCAATTGGGCGCGGCCTGCATCCAGCGCTTCTCTGCGATTTTGGTCAGTTCATCCGACCACTTACTACTACTTACTGCCTCATCGGCTATCGGCTCTATGTGTTATATGCCCCGCCCATTGCTACTTCAAAGAGCTAATTTGCTAGGCTATGTTGGCGTTCGAGGCTATGCTAGGTGTTTCTCTACGTGATCAAATCACGAATGAGAATATTCGTAGAAGACTGAAAGTCGCCAATATGGTAGATGCACGGTTCTAATTGAGTCGTTCCTGTAGTCCTCCACGTTTAAAAACTACGCATAATGTTGTTAACAGAACAGTATAACTGAGGACAGTGTAGGTGTGTGTCGACAATTTCTAGGTAGCTCTTCTACATCTGCTTCAGCCTATTCCACTGCTGGACAAAGGCCTTCCGTAAAGCTTTCCACGATGACCGGTCTAATGCTGCCCGTATCCATCGGCTTCCTGCGACCTTCATCAGGTTATCTGTCCACCTTGTCGGGGGCCTCCATACGCTGCGTCTTCCGGTACGTGGCCGCCACTCCAAAACCTTGCTGCCCCATCGGTCATCGGTTCTACGGGCAATGTGCCCCGCCCACTGCCACCTAATTTTAGCGACTCGAAGAGTTATGTCGATTTCTTTGATTCTTCTGTGGATCTCCTCATTTCTGATTCGATCGCGCAGCCAGGTAGTTCATTGAATAGAAAATGTTCGAAATCTACAGTTCCTTTTGTTTCTCCACAAACTATAGGATTAGGTCATTCTGAAGTAATAACCAGTAATTTAGGTAATAGCATAATAAAGTAATTTACTCAACAAAGATAACCCTGTTAAAACATATCTTGTAAAGGATGTTGTATAACATGCATAACATTTTGCGTGGTTATGACGCATGTTCCTTTAACCACTTTTAAGTAACTTTTTGTGTTTTTGTATTTTTTTTTTGCGTCATATTTACCGCAGATAAACATCTTTACTTTCATCTTTTTTAAAAGGTTATTTACATCTAAAGAGCCAACGTACTAAATCTACAAATAAATCTTGGTATATTTTTAATATTTTCCAATATTTACATTTTATTTCAATGCCAAATGGCTGCCTATGTGACCTTTTAGTGATAAAAGTCACAGTTCTCATGGAAACCTCTTTTGCTTTTGTTAATATCTTTTAGGATTCCTTACTCAAAAGATAAATACGAGCCCCTGTTATTGAGGCTTCTCTGTCTCTCCGTCTGTTACCAGGCTGTATCTTATTAACCATGATAGCTAGACAGTTGAAATTTTCAACCTCTCTCTTTAAACATGTCATTATATTTTATATGCTCTTGTATAATGTTTATTAATTAGATTAAGATTTAGTTAAACTAATATGACACATTTAACGTACATATTTATTGTATACTCTATGTAAATAGTACACTGTAGACTACCTAGTGTAGGTAGTCTACAGTGTAATATTTCTCTCTCCTTGCCCTTAGTATTCCATCCAAAGGTTGTCTGTAAAAGATCGCTCTTAGCGATAAGACCGCCCATTGTGTCACCCTTTGTAAAATCTTTATATTTATGTTCTGTAATCTATATGGTATACATAATAAAGAGTATTCTATTCTATTCTATTTTCATACAAGATGCATTCCTGTTGCTTTTATACACACAAAAAAAATACTAAAAACACATTTAAATAAATATTTATACAACGTATTTTTTCTTTATACGCTACCTGAACATGGTTTGTTCAGAATAAGCAACTGAATCAATACCAATCATATTACGTTATATTTACGCCACGTTATATTTTTTTACAAATACATTTAGAAATTGTTGCAGTGTGGTTACCGAGCGTGCCACGCAGTTTGTGGTAGATGCATGCCCGCGCAACAGCTGCCGCCAGAGGTCAACGCACCGCTTGCCCGCCTGAGCGGAGCGTTGATAATGTTGTATATGGCTCAGTCAGAGAAATCTCTATGGGTTCACTACAGCAAACGCGATTTTCATAACTATCTTAAAGGCTCGTTCGTAAGTCTGACTAGCACTTGACCGATTTTTTCAATGATATTTGGGTCTGTACCTAAATATACCCACGTCAGAATAAATAAGTCTGCGTGTGTCTGTGATAAGTCACATTTCTAAAGCCCCAAGTGGGCCTCTTCAATTCACCCCTTATTCTTCATCCGATATGGGTAATAATAAAGGTTATGTTTTACTCCCCCGTAAGATTGCCAACTGGGGCTGATTGGGGGCGATGTCTTTATGTGCTTCGTAAATGTTGCATCGCCATATTGAAAATTACTGAGGGTAGTCGGAACTTTTTGCTGATATTATCATTTCGAGGTAAGTCTGTTCAATATTTTTGGGGGCGTAAGTGTCTATGGTAAAACGTTTTGACTAGAATTGCACAGATGTTTTTTTTTTAATTTTATTAAAAAGCCAAGTACTCGCTTTTAGTAAGGTACTTAAAAATTAATATGTGGTAAAAATAAAAAAAAAACTTATTTATTATCCCCCTTATTCATAAACGCTGTTTAAAGTTAACTATTGATTAGTGATTCTTTAATCGTTCAATTTTGATCTTTTAACGTCACTTAACTTAAATCACCCTTTATGAATATACACCACAGTGTTTTAGGGGTTTATTCATAAACGAAGATCATGTTAAGTGACGTGCAAACGTCTAAAATGTACGGTTAAAGAATCGCTAATCACTAGTTAACTTTTAACATCTTTTATGAATAAGGGGGTATATCACGAGATTTCCGCCTGTGTGGAATTCGGTTATATCGCGCTTTTTTTCAATAAAATGTAGCCTGTGTTCTTTCTCAAGGTCTAAAGATTGTCTGTGCCAAATTTCATCAAAATCGATCGAGAGGTTTAAGCGGGAAAGCGTAACAGACAGAGAGACAGAGTTACCTTCGCATTTATAATATTAGTATGGATTGTATACTTTATTGTAAATCATAAAAATTTTAACAAAATAAATAGGTTGAATGTTTTTAATAATCGTTATGTGTGTGTGTGTGTGTGTGTGTGTGTGTGTGTGTGTGTGTGTGTGTGTGTGTGTGTGTGTACTTTTTTATTTAAAAACGGCAAGACCAATTTTAATGAATCAAAACTCTAGAATCGAAATCGGTATCGGCACCAACAAAAGACTGACCTTCTAAATGCCCACCCTTCATCACTTCGTAGTACTTTTGCTGGGAAAAAGTGGCGCAACAAACTCCCCAGGAGCACAGCTGTCTGTTCGGTTAGAAAACGCTTTTACAGTCGTTGGTACAAGATTCTTAAAGACCTAACAAATATGGCAGTTACAGCAGCATTGGGTTAGGGGGTTGACTAAAACAAAATCTATATTTTTCTTTTTATTACTTTCTTTTTTAATCGTTGCAGGCTAGGAATTTCTCCTTTATCGTGGGTGCGTTTACAAATATTTACATTCACATACACAAACAGCTAGACCCGGAACAAGTGTGAGCACAATGTACTTGCTAAAGCATCTATTTGTTGGATTAGTCTTTTTTCGTTGTTTTTTTTGTGTGTTTTCCATAATGCGCTCTTAGCGTACAATATATTTTTGCATCGTTCTCACACGGTTGATTTCAAAATGAATGATGTAATCAAATATTTGTATCAATCGCTTGATAATTTAAAAGAGTGTCCATGGAGTTTCTTGCCCGTTTTTCTCTATAGGTACCTACTCTTTGGAATGGGCGACTAGCTTCACCTTACAACCAATTTAATAATTATTTTATCGAACTGACACAAAAATCTAACATTAATAATTATAACGTAGACAACATTGACATTGATAATAACACTAATACTATATTTTTGACTCCAGTAAATGAAATTGACATTATTAAAATAATTAATTCATTGAATAACACAAATTCGACCGGATATGACGAAGTAACGACTAAAATAATTAAATTAAGTGCAAAAATTATTGCATTCCCACTTAGCTATTTAATAAACCTCTCATTTGAAAATGGTATTTTCCCAACCCAACTAAAGGAATCTATAATTAAACCAATATATAAAAAGGGTAACTCTTCTGATATGGGTAATTATAGGCCCATTACACTGATCCCAATATTTGCAAAAATTTTTGAAAAAGCAATGCATGGCAAAATAAATAGCTTTTTAAATAAACACGACCTGATTGTGGAGACTCAGTTTGGCTTCAGAAAAAATTATTCAACAACTCTGGCCTGTTTCTCCTTAGTAAAACTAATCACTGAAGCTCTTAATAATAAAATGTCTGCCTTGTCAGTATTCTTGGATATGAGCAAAGCGTTCGATTTTGTGTCACATGAACGTCTACTCCACAAAATAGAAAAGTATGGAATAAGAGGCAAGGTTCACGCATGGCTTAAAAGTTATTTGTCTGATCGCCAACAAGAACTGTTATATCTAGAATAGGAAAAAAAAGTAGGAAGATATATTGCTCAGAATTAAAAATTAACAGTTCTGGCGTTCCACAGGGAAGCATACTGGGTCCGCTATTATTTGTATTATATATAAATGACCTTAAAAAATGTTTAAAATGTGAATGTATACAATTTGCAGACGACACCACTTTAGTGATAAAATCTACCAATAAAACTGACATTGAAAATTATACTGAGACTGAATTAATTAATGTAATTAACTGGTTAAGAGACAATAATCTTCATGTTAATATAAATAAAACCAAAGTCGTAAAATTTCAGACATGCAACTTGTTAGCAACCCCAACAATAATTCAATATGATGATACAATTTTGCAACCAGAACCATCAGCTTTATTTTTGGGTATAATAATTGACAACAAACTAAATTGGAAGGAACATGTAGAAAGAGTATGCAGTAAGCTTGATAAGTTTGTATATGCTCTCCGCAAGTTGAGACTGGCATCCAGTAAACAGACAGTACTAACTGCTTATCATGGGTACGTTTCATCAGTATTGCGTTACGGCCTTGTTATATGGGGAAATTCAGTGGACGTGGACTGAGCATTTAAAGTACAAAAAAAATGTATCCGAGCTATGAGTGGAGCAGAATACTTAGACCATTGCAAACCATTATTTAAAGAATTAAAAATTCTTCCACTTTCGTGTCTATATATTTTTGAGGTATGTCTATTTGTAAAAAAATATCCTCATTTATACTCACTGAATGAACAAGTATCAGAAAGATTGAAAAAAAAAATATTCTGGGAAACTGTTAGTTCCTTCTCAGAGATTACATCTCTATAGTAGAAATGCCAGTTGTATGATGATAAAAATTTATAATAAATTGCCACCTGCGTTCAGAATTTTACCATTTGATAAATTTAAACATAAAATGTTTGCTTGGCTTTTAGACATGTGTTTCTATTCTGTTAATGAATTTTTAAATCATACTTTTTCACATTGATAATAGTGACAGTAATAATATTCTATGTAATTGGATTTTCTTAATTTATTTGACATTATATTACATGTATTTGACTTAATTTATTTGACATTATATTACATTTAATCTTTAATAAATTTAATTTTAGTGCTTGAAAATGTTTGGACGCTGAAAGACAGCAGAATATTTTGGACGTGAATTGTATGTAACACCTTGTAACAACAATATTCTTACAAATAAATTCTATTATTATTTCGTTTATTTATATATATATACATATTCATTTACATTTTTAAATATTTATAAAAAACATAAAAACATTTAAAAATATAAAAAATAGTGTTCCACCGATGGCGGGAGCGGGGTCCAAGCTACCGGTGGTTAGAGCTCCAGAGACAGGAACCTCCTCACGATGCGGGCCGTATCAAGGAGTACTGCCTTTTGAATCAGGCCTTTGATCCAACTGCCTAACGAGAGCCTCAATAGATGTTGGTCGAGGCTCTTGGCTATCAAACCATTGGCCGATACGACAATCGGTACAATGACAGCCGAGTTCACATTCCACATGTCAACAATCTCGTGCGCCAAGTCGAGATATTTAATTTGTTTTTCTTTCTCAGCTTTCACGAGATTCCCGTCATGTGGAATGGTAACATCGACAATCATTGCAAGGCGCGCTAATCGATCTATCACCACTATATCAGGCTTATTGGAAACAATAGTCCTGTCAGTAATGATAGACCGATCCCAGTATAACGTGACATGGCCATTTTCAAGAACTGGGTCGGGCACATACTTATAATACGGTACCTCAGAATCCACAAGTTTATATTTCAAAGCAAGTTGCTGGTGGATAATCTACTTGGTTATGTCTGTGCAAATACTCGCCGTTAGCTAAACGAGAACAACCAGAGATAATGTGTCTGATGGACTCACCCGGGTGGTGACATGCCCGACACACGTCAATCGTCCCGTCCTTCATAATATATCTCCGGTAGTTATTCGTCAAGATAACTTCGTCCATAATTGCACAGACGAAACCTTCAGTTTCCCCGAAAAGGTCACCGAATCGTAGCCAGGATACGGAAGCTAAGAAGTCTACATCGGGCTCATGAAGAGCCCGATAAAATCGCCCGTGAAGTTCCTTGCTTTGCCATATCATCTTGCGGTCATCAGTGGTAAGTATTATAGGCTTGTGCCAGTTCTCTTTCGCCATGGATAGCGGAGTAAGCCCCTTGTCTACTGTGACCACATCAAGATGCATACCCACTACGGTTTTTAAAAAATGTTCTCTGAGACTGCATACCTCTCGGTTGTGGAGGGTCTTCGCATTTAAAAAGCCTCGACCCCCGCACTTCCGCGGAATATACAGTCTCATCACCGATGATCGTGGGTGATGCATCCTGTTTGCTGTCAGCAGTGTACGGACCCTTCTATCCAGGGCGTCGAGTTCGGTCTGAGTCCATTTAAGTATGCCGAAAGAGTACATCAAAACCGGCATGACCCACCCGTTGAAGGCGCGCACCTTATTTCCGCCCGAAAGAAGACTATTTAATACCTTCCTCAGGCGACCAAAGAAGCGCTCCTTCAACGATTGCTTCATGTCAGCATCATTGATACCTAACGCTTCCGACATACCTAAATATTTATAGCTCTCGAATGAGGAGAGGGATCTAAGGTGTATGGAATCCGGGAGTGTAATTCCCTCAGATTCCATAATCTGCCCTCGCTTTACATGCATGACTGCACATTTATCCACGCCAAATTCCATTTTGATGCCGCTACTAAAAGTTTCTGTTACATTCAGTAGCTTCATCAGATGCAATTTATTGGGGGCAAAGAGTTTCAAATCATCCATGTAGAGAAGGTGAGATATGACCTGACCACCTCTCTTCAATCGATAACCTAGACCTGAATCCTCCAGCAGTGTGCTCAGAGGATTCAGAGCTAAGCAGAACCATAGTGGACTCAGACTGTCGCCCTGGAATATTCCCCGCTTAATCCATACAGGTTCATCATTCCTCTGGATCTGTCGACTCCCTGGATAGCGAAGGACTGTCTTCCATTGCCCCATACACGACTTAAGGAAAGTGCGTAGAGTTGCATTTATCTTGTACAACTCCAGCACCTTCATAGGTGACCTCCTACACATTCACCTATTATTATTATTATTATTATTATTTCCTTTATTTCATTACAATACACTTATAAATTATATTTTTAAATATTTCTACATAAAAAAATATATAAAAAAACATTTAAAAATATAAAAAATAGTAACCCACCGGCATCGGGAACAGGGTCCAAGCTACCGGCGGTCAGGGCTCCAGAGAGAGGAACTTCCTGACAATGCGAGCCGTGTCCAGAAGTACAGCTTTCTGAATCAAGCCTTTGATCCAGCTGCCTAACGAGAGCCTCTTGAGGTGTTGGTCGAGGCTCTTGGCTATTAAGCCATTGGCTGTCACGACTATCGGCACAATGATTGCTGAATCTACCTCCCACATGTCGACAACCTCGTGAGCCAAGTCAAGATACTTGATTTGTTTATCTTTCTCGGCTTTCACGAGGTTCTCATCATGCGGGATGGTTATGTCAACAATCATTGCACGCCGCTCTGATCGATCCACCATCACTATATCAGGCTTATTGGCAACAATAGTCCTGTCAGTGATGATGGATCGATCCCAGTACAATGTGATATGACCATTTTCGAGAACTGGGTCGGGCACATACCTATAGTACGGCACCTCCGATTCCACAAGGTTGTACTTTAGAGCAAGTTGCTGATGAATTATCCTGGCTACAAGGTTGTGTCTATGCAAGTACTCTCCGTTAGCTAGACGAGAACACCCGGAGATAATATGCCTTATTGATTCCCCCGGCCGGTGACATGCCCGACAGATGTCAACTGTGCCGTCTTTCACAATAAATCTCCGGTAATTGTTCGTCATCATAACTTCGTCCATAATTGCACATACAAAACCTTCGGTTTCCCCAAAAAGGTCACCGAATCGTAGCCAGGCTACGGACGCTTGTAAATCTACATCAGGCCCGTGTAGGGCTCTGAAAAAGCGTCCGTGAAGCTCCTTGCTCTTCCATACCTCCATGCGGTCATTGGTGTCAAGCACTACTGGTTTGCGCCAGTTCTCTTTAGCCAAGGAGAGCGGAGTGAGGCCCTTGTCAACCGCGACCACATCTCGATGCATCCCCACGTCGGTTTCTAGAAAATATTCCCTGAGACTGCATATCTCGCGATTGTGGAGGGTCTTGGCGTTTAAAAAGCCACGACCTCCACATTTTCGCGGGATATACAGCCTCATAACCGATGATCGTGGGTGATGCAATCGATTTGCAGTCAGCAGCGTACGGACCCTCTGATCCAGGGCGTCAAGTTCGGTTTGAGTCCATTTGAGTATGCCGAAAGAGTACATCAATACCGGCATGACCCAACCGTTGAAAGCGCGCACCTTGTTTCCGCCTGATAGAAGACTATTAAGTACTTTTTTCAGGCGGCCAAAGAAGCGTTCCTTCAACGATTGCTTCATGTCAGTAACATTGATACCCAACGCTTCCGACATACCCAAATACTTATAGGTTTCGGATGCGGAGAGGGCTCTAAGGTTTATGGAACTCGTGAGTTGGGTTCCCACGGATTCCACAATCTCTCCTCGCTTTACATGCATGACCGCACATTTGTCCACACCAAATTCCATCCTGATGGAGCTACTGAAAGTTTCAGTAATTTTCAGTAGCTCCCTCAGTTGTGAATTGGTGTGAGCAAAAAGTTTCAGGTCATCCATGTAGAGGAGGTGCGATATAACCTGACCACCTCTCCTCAACCGATAGCCTAGACCTGAATCCTCCAATAGTGTGCTTAGAGGATTCAATGCTAAGCAAAACCAAAGTGGACTCAAACTATCGCCCTGAAATATTCCTCGCTCGATCCTTATCGGTTCGCTATTCCTCTGAATATTTCGACATCCTGGATAGCGAAGGACTGTCCTCCATGTCCTCATACACGTCATCAGGAAGGTGCGTAGAGTTGCATTTACTTTATACAACTCCAGCACCCGCATGAGCCATGTATGAGGCACTGAGTCATAGGCCTTCTTATAATCTATCCAACATGTCGATAGATCCTTTCGGGAACGACGAACTTGTTGGCTAATGGCCACATCTATGAGGAGTAGCTCCTTAGTACCGCGGGACCCGCTCTTACATCCATTTTGAGAGGCAGACATGATGGAGTTGCTGTAAATATGCGTGTTAATTTTAGATTTCAAAATGGATGTAAGAACTTTATAGACCGTCGGTAAACACGTGATCGGCCTATAATTTTTCGGTTCCGCGGTGCTACCTGATTTATGGAGCAGGTGGGTTATTCCTGTTGTTAGAAACTGGGGTAGCGAACCAGACTCTAAGGCGGTCTGGAATTGAGATGCCAAGCGAGCGTGCGACCTGGAGAACCATTTAATCCAAAAGCTGTGCAGCCCATCCGGCCCTGGAGACTTCCAATTAGGCAACGGACGGACTGCACGAGCTACATCTTGGGGGCAGATGGTAATGGCCCGCATTTCTGGTACTGGATCGCAGGCTCGCTCAACAACCCGAGTCCAATCACCTTCGGTGTGACTAACAGGCACCGACCAGATATTGCGCCAGAATGAATACGTGGCATCATCATCTGGTAGGCACGTGTCAGCAACACCTTGGTCTGATCGCTCCCAAGCTCTATAGACCCGCCTTTCATCGCTTTGGAAATTGCGATTCTGAGAATACCGCTCCACTCTTCGCTTGTACCGACGAATACGGTTTGCCCATGCATATAATTTCTGCTTAAAAAAGTCGATGCGCTCTGTGACGCGGAACAAATAGTCTCGGGTACTAATATCAGTCCCCGAGAACGCCCGCCTCACAAAGCGCATCACTCTAGGGCGTGTATTGCCCTCCCTAAAACTAATTAGCTTGCCAATGAGTGCTCTAGTCTCTCCGATACGACGTTCAATCCTGCACTGCCAAGCTGGTACAGCTAATTTTGGTCGTGTGGCTCTGTCACTGTCTGGGAATTTGACATGAGCCACACGACATATCGCAACAGCTCCACAGTACAAGATTGAATGTGTATCAGTCAGATCTTTGCTGTCTTTTAAATAATTAGACAGCTGAGAGTCTAGAGCACACACCAGCGCCTTGTTTTTTTTATGCATGGGCAATCGAGGTAAACGTGGTCTAAGTTCAGGCGGAGTAGAGCGGTACTCACGGAAAGCATCCTCCAAAGCGCTCCTCAATTTTTCATTGCACTGGGGACTCACGGATATAGCCCTATCATCATCCTCTTCCTCAACGTGGTTGAGTCGCGGTGAAACACTGTTAAATTGTACCGCGACCAATGACGAAGCAGGTGTAACATGACTATTCCGTGACTCGAGGCGTAGGCGATCAAGCACCGCATCATCCAGCATATGGTTACGCTGGATGACCCGCACCTGATCCGACAGTCGTTGCGCCGACACGTTGACAGCTGGCTCAAGCACCTGAAACAGAGAGAGCATTCGAACACGGTACGCGGTCAGGTTGTTTCCTCCCTCTGTAGCCCCATAGTATGAGCGCATGACGTTTTCATTGATGGATTGTGTCCATCTCATGCGCTGCACACTTCCGCCGGGAGCTGGGACCCTGTCAGAAGCCGATGGGCCTCGAGGTCCTAAGCGGTCCGGCGGCCGGCGTCCTCCCCGTCGGCGAACAGGTGGTGGCGTCGTCGGCGGAGAGAAGTACTCGTCGCTCGAGCTCGACGCAACTGCCGCGGCCGGGGTCGTCACAGCACTTACAGTGGCGCTGGAGACCGGCGGCGGCGAGGCGGAGCTGAGCAACGAGTCCGGAGATGGTGGGCGTGCTCTGCGTGCGGCTAATCTCGTCAACATTTTTCTCGTCCAAATTTTCTAGTTTTATCTGAGGTGACAGGTGTCATGTCACCTCCGGTTCGGTAGTTTTTTATAGGCTTTGATCCACATTATTGCTTATTAATTTTTTTTAAAATGCATATACTATTGTATTATTGAATTTCTGTGTACATTTTCTGTAAATGTTGGTAAAACTGCTTGTAAAAATGTATTTAAAATAAAATATAATTAAGAGCTTGACGAAAATGATTGATGTTGACTTTGGTGTTGCCAGATTATGTATTATTATTATTATTATTACTGACTGACCGACCCTCTGACAATTAAAAAGTACCTGTAACTGGTTTATTTGAAATAAATGCTTTGATTTGATTTGAACTAATTGTAACCCATAAAAATATTTGTTCTATACGAGAATCGAACCCGCAATACACAACTCAGCGATCGCTCAGCCACTGCGTCATTCGTGTAGTGAATTATTTAAAAATTGCTTCTACTTCGTGGCTAATATGCCGTAGTGCGATTCTGTAATCATGGATGTGTGTAATGATGAAGTGAGAGAAGATTTTCCTGTTACTCTAACTAACGCCAATGTTGATACTATCGACAACTCACTCTATTCTCACGTACTTTTCACGGTGAGGCTTGTGTTATAATTTTTTTTTTTTTTTAATTATTTTAATTTTTATTAATTGATTTTTTTAATGTAATATTTTGTTGACATTGTTTGTTTTAATTTTGTCATCATCATCATCTCAGCGTTAATCCCAGTCGCATCCGTAGCTTTTTACCAATCTAACTGCTGATTTTGGCTAAACTTCGATAAATTCCATGAAGCGACTGCCGTCTGACCTCCACAACCCGAAGGCGATATCTAAGCATTGCAGTTAGACCAATTGTTAGACTTTTGAGAGCTCCGACAACTCGTAACGACTGCCACTAGAAGTTCGTATGGCAACCGGGACCAAGGGCTTAACGTGCTTTCCGAGGCACGACCAGACCAGTGCAAATATTCATATTCATGCATACAAATATTTGCACTGCGCGGGGATCGAACCCGCACCTCCTTGCGCAACGGCCGCGATCGCTACCGCTACGCCACAGAAGCAGTCATTTGTTTTAATTTTGTATGTCATATAAATTGGCAAAACATAGCACACATACCGTTCTAAGTATAATATCTGTAACCATGACATACATATGTTTAACAAAATAAATGTTTGATTGATAGATTTTAGACAAAAAAAAAAAGAAAATTCAAGCAAGTTCTTATTATTTTCAAACAGCCGCTGTCCCATCAATAAAAATTAGAGCTGCAGTCAATGATGACATATAAACGTTAATTACCTTATCCCTTCCATCACATACATCAGATGATACAACAATATCAATTTGACGAACCTGATAACTATCTTAAATCCCTACACTAACTAAACTTAGTTCTATATTGATGACAAGCTTGCAATCTAAACCCAGTTCTTAACTTAACTAATAACTGGCTCAACACATTTACACTTCATTATTACTTTAAAACCGTTAAACACGAAATTTCCTCATCTATATGATTTATTAAGCACATATTTAGACCATAACGCGACGGTAGCCTAAAGCTTTATGCCTATTAGAAATATTTTGGCCTGTGCCTGAGTGATACATACAATTTCAGGCTTTAACGCCGCGTGGTTAAATCATGTTATTGCTTGCGAGAGTATTATGATACGGAGAATTTAAGCTTAGCAAGGGTAACCACAATATTATGTTGCTAAAATTAGATAACCGTTGTTACGAAACCTCTGAATGTCAGGGTTTAGTGCAAATTTGATGATATAATGCCACTATGGTGTAAGCAATTAGCAGCGAATTGACGGTTATTTATGAACCAAATTATATTTTATATTCTTCTCGGTGGTAGGCCATAACATCGACCGCCGGCAGAAGTTACCACCCACCAGACAAAGCCTTGCCGCCAAGCGATTTGTCGTGTTCCGGCATGATGTCTGGTGAAGCCGTACGGAGGACGGGTCTGAACAGTTGTGCTGCGATGTGTGCCGGGTACGATGCGTCAAATGTTGTTGTGTCGGGAGTTTGGTCGTGGAGGGTCTCCAGATCAATCTCCCTTTGGCGCAGCATCGTTGGTCGTGTTGTTGGGTTTAACATTGCATCACCTCGCTCAACTGCCGTCTTCCTTCCTATTCGCTCAGGTTTTCTGACTGAATAGGCTCATAATAAACTAGCGCGTTTTACCATCAACGATCGCAGCACTGCTTACCAATGAGACAGGATTGCGGTCAAGCCCTAGTTTATAATTATTAAAAAAAAAAAAGATTTATATTGTCCGTAATTCGAACTGGCTCAGTGAAATTCTAAAACGAAATATCGTTGACACGTTCCAAACTAAAAATAAATTACCTTTTGTGCAACATCTTCATCTTCTTCAGCTTATCGATGTCCACTGCTGGACAAAGGCCTCCCCAAGGCTCTCCACGAAGACCGGTCTTGTGCTGCCCGCATCCATCGGCTTCCCGCGACCTTCACCAGGTCTTCGGTCTACCTTGTTGGGGGCCTACCTACGCTGCGTCTTCCAGTACGTGACCGCCACTCCAGAACCTTACTGCCCCATCGGCCATCGGTTCTACAAGCAATGTGCCCTGCCCACTGCCACTTAAGTTTAGCGACTCGAAGAGCTATGTCGGTGACTGCAACATACTCCGTGGAATTTTTAGCTGTGGTCGCTTCAGTCAACCTTTTTTTATCGTCCCACTGCTGGGCACAGGTCTCCTCTCATACAGAGAAGGATTGAGCGTAATCACCACGCTTGCTCAATGCGGGTTGGCGATTTCAGACGTTAAAGTCCAGGTTTCATCATTCCTCATGATGATATCTTGATCATGAGATGTTTTCCTTCACCTTGTAATCACTCATTGGTGTCCAAGATATACTTAGAAAGAAACTTTAGAAAAGTAGCATTGGTACTTGCCTGACCTGGAGTCGAACCCGCACTCTCATACTTGAGAGGCTGGTGTTTTAACCACTAGGCTACCACGACTCATATCTCCGTCTGACATAAATACCTCTTATTGTCCTATGTATTTGACATTGATTGTGACTGAGATGAAATTGAGCTATATTTTGATCGTTTTTAATTATGAGGATAGCTCTACTGGTGTCCATATAGTACTTTTGACACAATAGTCTATTGACTAAATGTGTTGATATAAACATTAATGATGATCCGTAATCGCGTGTGATGATGGCCGGGTTTATCCTATTTAATAGGTTTTGCAGATTAATAAATAAATCTTGTTTATTTTATTAATATATAAACGCTAATACCTCTATTATATAAAGCTGGTAATCACTGTTGGATGTAGTTAGTTCAAAACAAAATCCAGGCTCACTTAATTTATACCTATCCCTAGGCTTAATGGGATTATGTTAGGGTTGACCTTCAGTCTAGCTGACTAGCTCCATATCCCAGTTATAGTAATTCGAAACCTCTTGATTGAATTGGTTACCAGACTTTCTGGCTACTCATGATCTATAACGGCTATCAAAGATCCTCCTATGATGGAACGAAAGGTTTGCTTTCCAAGGCAAGGAATCTTGGCATGTAAAGATAGTTCTACGGACTCTACGGACCTATCTACGGACCAACCTCGGTAAGCGTAGTTTACCCTATCGATTGAGCCGTGCAGCTTTTAAAACTTAACCAAAATAAGCTCAATTTTCGAACTGTTTTGTAAAATACTCGACAGCAAAGGTACTACTTCGGAATCGAAATACCTGTTTCCATTAGATATGGTTCTATGATTTCAGATCCGATATTGAAATAGAAATTAATGTGTTGTACGAAATCGGACTACGCTGTGGCTACGGCGTAGCTGTAGTTGCTACGGTGGCTACGCGTCCGTAGCAGATTATCGAGAGGCTACGCGTGGCTACACGCTACCATTTTTGGAATTACCTTTTAGTGAAAGCTGTTCACGATTTCATATATCCGTAAACAATGGTTTTGCTTGTCAAAGCAAATATTTTTTATCTCACAACTTTTATCTGTAAAAGCTAACCGCAAAAAAAAATGTTTTTTTTTATAGGAATAAGCAAAGTCAACCAAAGGTGAAACTAAACAAAATACAGCAAAAATGTATGCTAGCCAAACAATGTCAAGTAGATACTAAAATTGTTTGCTAAATTCTCTTAAAAGAGTTCAAACGAATACAAGACAACCAAATGAGCTCAGTAATAGTACAAAAGGCAGTTAAGTAGTACACAATGATACCGAAGTACCATTTAGTAACACAGGCAGCTGATACCCTACTTTTTAGCCAAAGTACCCAATCAGCATACAAATGTTCTTATACAGGTTCCACTTTCGATTAGTTTCAGTACATTTAAAACGAAAATAAAAACGTTTTTGGTCGGTTTGTCCGAGTTTTAAGCGTTGCTTTGTGTGCCAAGAGATTTCGTAGGTGACACTCTGCCAAGTTTAAATTCCGATATAAGCTGTTTTGGTTATAGTCACTTACATTGCATACAGCATGTATGGAAATGGTGTACCTATACGAACATGGGACAAATAATTAAGGAGGTAGTACCACTCGACCAATACCAAGTCGACGGGAATCTATAGGATGGCTGTGAATTTTTCATGATGTTTTTTTTGTAAATGTGGTATATAAAAAGCAATGTTTATTAGCAAAATAAATATGGCCAAAGCTATTTCTTATATAAAATATAATATGTAGGTATTTACAAGAAGATTGGCCGATGATTACAGCATAACACTTCCACAAACAGCACTTGCGCGGTTCTGCTAAAAGCTCTGATTCTGGTACAAAATTTCTTGAAGATATTTCGTCGTGTTTCGGCATGATGTCTGGTGAAGCCGTACGTAGGACGGGTTTGAGCAGTTGTGTTGGAATGTGTGCCGGGTTCGATGCGCCAAATGTTGTTGTGTCGGAAGTTTGGTCGTGGTGGATCTCCAGATCAACCTCCTTCAGAAGCAGCATCGTTGATTCCACGCTTAGCTTCATATTCACTCAGTTTTTTTGAGTGAGCAGGCCCTCAATAACCCAGCGCGCTTTACCATCAACGATTATCTTAATGCCTACCATCAGGCGGGAAGGCAGTCAAGCACTAGTTTAATTATAAGAAAAATAAATATCCATTTGTTTACCTATTATTAGACATCGAACAAACAATATGTGCTAGTAACTATCTCGCGTTCCAAATCATTAAATTATGTGATTCCCTAGTGTTCCTAAATTGTTTGTTTTTCTGTTGTGTTGTGTGTGTTTCTGTTGCCAACACTATCCACAATACGCCCACAGTTATTCAAATATGCTTGAAGATAACAAGAGACAGAATAATGTATTTTAGGCTAAGACAAAAGCTATCTGAAATAAATACTTTCCATTCAAAATTTCTCCGAAAATAGTCTCCTCGAAATACCAAAACACGATATTTTCTATACAACGACCCATCAATCTTCTATAGAACTGACAATCCGTTATCGGATCATAGATTTAATAATAACGGACGGAGTTCCAGTTATATATTGTTATTGGTCTGGCAGTTTAAGGTACTTTATGCGACCTACACAAATATCTTTGGTATTATTCGTCAAGTTGTTGAGCTCCTTAAGTTTCGAGTTGAGCTACACGATTACTGACAAATACTTGAACTGACTAGTTTTAATCAAATCTGTGTGGATCTTTCCTATAGGCACTAATCTCCATTCTTCTCGCATGTTCTGACCTTGTATATATAGTTTTTAGACTATAAAAGAGACCCTTAAGTCGGTTTCGACATTTCTTCTCAGAGAGAACCAGAGAGGATAAATTAGATATAATTTAAATCGACTTGTCGAGCATTTAATCACTGTTTATTACTAACTCGGAGTTATTTTATGTCCCATTAATGACAATAGGATCATCTCCCATTATACTGGGCATACCCGGCGAAATAAGGGGTAAAAATTCATATAAATACATAATATATACCTCTATATAATCTTTTGTGAAACATATTTCTGAAACATGTTTCTGATCGTAACAACAACAATCATTTTTTTTACACATGTTAAAAACATTCCTAAATTTAGAAATCGACACCTTAATTCGCAAAATGGCAGTAATTTTTTCAGGAGATTAAAAGTGTATATTTTTCTTTAAGTATAGTATTGTAAGCTAGTATTTTTGATAATGTAAACTCTTTTATGCCTATTAATAAAACACTATCCGGTTTTTATAAGTTAAACAAAAAGCTTTTTTTATTTAATTTGGAGTTAGCCGATTTGCCAATGGAGATAAATAAATAAAATAAATACATATATATCCTTCTCTGTATGAGAGGAGACCTGTGCCCAGCAGTGGGACGATAAGAAAAAAAAAGGTTAATGATGACGATGATGATGATGAGATACGGACAAATCACACAGATTGAGCTAGCCCCAAAGTAAGTTCGAGACTTGTATTATGGGATACTAACTCAACGATACTATAGGTATTTATAATAGATACATATATAGATAAACATCCAAGACACAGGCCAATCAGGAAAAGATCGTTTTCCATCATGACCTGGCCGGAGATCGAACTCGGGGCCTCCACGTCGCAGGCATGTTGACCACAAAAGGTATCGATGTGATATCACACATTATCAAAGGCAAATAACGTCTCCTTTCCCAGTCAAAGTCCAGCCGTCCCTACATTTACTATCGCTTCAGAATTTAATTTACTAAATTGCCCCTCAGGTGACACATTGTAAGGTATTCAAATGTTTACATTGCGTCTGAGTAGGAGATACCGTTAACTAGATTTTGGTACGCATTTACTTTGCTAAGCACTTAGACATACCCTTATGTTTGAGGATGAGATTCCAGAGATGCTTTTTGGAAAGATAAACATTTTTTGAGAAGAGTATTTGGGTTATTTATTTTAAGCATTATTATATTTAGTTATACGATCGCATTCGAACCTTTTTTAGCTTTGGAGTCTGGGGTCCGCTTTACCAGTCTAACTGATGATTTTGCCTAAACTTCGATATTTTCCATGTAGCCACTGCCGTCTGACCTCCACAACCCGAAGGTGATATCGAAGCATTGCAGTTATACCAATTGATGGACTTTTGAGGGCTCCAACAACCCGTAACGACTGCCACTAGATGTTCGTATGGCAACCGTATAGGCGGGTGCAACTGATTACCATTATTTTAGACGAAACAATTGCCTATGTAACCTTCTCAAAAAAAAGAAGTTATTTATTTATTTATTAAAACTTTATGCAAAAAAAAAACATTGTACAATGGCGGACTTAATGCCCTAGGCATTTTCTACCAGTCTACCTTAAGGTGATGCAGACAAAACATGGTAGGTGCAACAATATGAAAGAGAAGTTAAAAGAGAAACACAAAAAAAAGAATATTATAATAAATACACAAATACATACATACAAATTACAAACAGTAGAGAGAGATAAAAAAAATAGATAGAGAAAAAGAATAAATTATATATTTGATGAATCAGCCAATTTCTTGCGTAAGTACTCCCGAGCTTTAATTTTAAAGGTGTACCGATTGATCAACGTCCTGATATTTAAGTTATGTGGTTGATGCACCTAGACAAGACTAGTTGTCAGACTATCGGGCTTTTGACAACCTTCATCATCATCATAATCAGCCTCTACTCGTCCACTGCTGGACATAGGCCTCTTTAATGACACACCAACAAGCTCGATCTTGAGCAGTTCTCTGCTAGCCGCTACCAGCCACCTTTTTGATGTCGTCGCTCCGTCTCGCCCAAGGGCATCCTACGCTACGTTTGCCGAGACGCGGTCTCCACTCAAGGACTCGTTTACCCCAACGGTTGTCGGCCCGGCGGCATACGTGACCAGCCCATTATCACTTCTGCTTGCTAATCCTCTCAGCTATGTCGGTGACTTTGGTCCTCTGTCGGATCACCTCATTTCTGATGCGGTCCTTCAGAGAGACGCCCAATATAGCCCGCTCCATAACTCACTCGCTGAGCGGCCTTAAACGGCCTAAGACGTGGACACTAACGGTCAGACTAGTCCATAAACTAGTCTGACCGTTAGTGTCCACGTCTAGGCTCCGTAAGTCATGACGGGTAGGACTAACAACCTTAACGACTGTCAAAGGACCAAGAATGGGAGCCGGGAGCGTACTGTCCGAGATTGTATTGAGTTCTCGGTATTTAAAGACGGTCAGCCATCAACAGACGGTGGCAAACGCGGCTTAACCAGATCGATAGACCTGAGGCCTTAGTCTGTTATTGCGATAGTCTCAGAATGGTCAATCAGTGATCTCATAATGATCAATTATTACAAATTTCGTAATCTACCAGTATCCAGTAATTCCAGTAATTCCAGTGATCCAACACTCACACCCCACTCCATATTAATAAATGTTCAAACTTCGAAGTAGTTTTTTAGAAAATCATTTCTACTTACGGGTTTTATAATAGGGGCATTACGGCAATGTCAATCTATCACCATTTCATTACGAGACGACTGACCGATTATTGATCGATCGTTATAAATTTGGCAGATTACGAACTTTTAGCACAATGACAATGGAATCGTGTTGGAATGACAAATTTGTAAAAATAGCAGACTAGGGACCCTGGGACCCTAGTTTGCTATTATAATAGTGTCAGAGTGGTTGATCAGTGATCTCACAATTATCAATTTTGACAGGTTTCGTAATTTACTACCAAAATGGCGTCGTTATGGTTTTTCAGTGGTCAATTACTGACACTCCGCCCCATATTAATATATGTTCAAATTGAGTAGTAGTTTTTTAGAAAATCATTTCTATTAGAAATTATTTTCGGGTGGGTTTTCTAATAATGGCATTACGGCAATGTCATTCTATCACCATTTCTGACTGATCATTTATGGCTGAATAATTGATCAATCCCTATGAATTTTGGAGATTACAAACTTTTAAACAAAATTACAATGAAATGACAATAGAATCGTATTGGAATGACAATTTTATAAAAAATAGCAGACCCTGTGTAGATGATAAATTTTGTATGAAATGACTGCCTATTTGGCAGACCCAGATACTTGGTAATATAATAACTCCTTAGTAAGTCTGGTTGTCAGACTTTAGGGATTAGGACGAACCATAATGACTGCAGAGATCCACAAAAGATAAATCCATTTGAATATACACCCTAATGACTTTAGCTGAGCTTTGAGATAATTATGTTAGTAAATTAGCCATACTTTTGCTGTTCATTGACATCAATGTGATTTGACACCTTTCAGAGGGGTGATTCTCGTAAATTTAAGTCTGAGAAGCGATTGCCGTATTTTTAAGAACCCTCGTTTTTGTTTTTTTTTTTTTAAGTACGTGAGATGGGCTTCTTCAGAACTGTCACAATCTGTCAAAAGCTTTCTAATTCTCCTACATTTTCGATATTCTTGATTGTCGCTGAGATGAGACAGTCATTAAATTATGGAAGTTTTTTTTTTTTTTTTAATTACGAAAATTGGTTTTCTGTGTGCAATAAAAGGAACAAAAAAAATGCGCTTTAAAGTTTAACATACGCAAAAGGATACCGAAATAAAAAAATCACCTTAGCTATTACTATTTAAAAAAAAAAGAAGTCTCTATTGACATCCATCTATTGACACTTCTTTGTAGTCGCAAAAAATACTCACTTTATATGTGGGGAAGTACCGAAAAAGCCCTATTCATATTTAGATTTAAATATTACCTGTATGGTCAACAATTTTTCCAAACATCGCTTACCCAAATTCCGGACAATAGCCTTTGGTATTTTTCTAAAAATATAGGGAGTAATTACCGTAGTAAAATATGTGGTTTCTTACAGAAAACCAAAAACCAAACCAGTCTAACTTGGTCTCGACATGCTTTTCTTGTGTACACGACTGTAGCTTGTAACATATGTCCGCATATAATGGTCCAGTAAATAGATAGGTAAGTACCCCCACTGCTTGGTTTATGATAGCGAAATATCTTTTTAGTAAAACTTCCTTTTTATTCCGGTTTTATTATTGGGAAAAATATTTCTTTTATAGATAAGAATGAGATTTTTATTACATGAAAATTGGTCGAACTGAGAGCGAGCAGTGAGGAGTGTTAGAATAGGTAGATTTAGCATGGGAATGATACTAGGATTTGAAGGCGAATCGGAAAAATGGCAGAGATCATTTTGAAATAAAGAAAGTGAAGAGAGACTTTTTGTGTGTGAAAAAGCAAGCCTTCTAACAGTGGCTTAATATAAGAAAAAAATGAATTGAACAACAGTCTAAAGGCATAAATCTTAATCTAAATCAATTTGAAGAAAATTGCTCAACCATAGACATTTTTATTAATAAAAAAACGTTGCCCCAAATGTTGCCTTAGTGTGGGGCAACGTTATTTGTGGGGCAAATGCACCCACGATACAGGAGTGATGCTTAAATCACTCCAGGCACTGGAACAAATTTGTTCCGTGCGACAATGAAACCCGTGATTACGCAGTGAAGCAGTCATTATGTCATCAATGTTCTTCAAGTTACGAGCATTGCCCGTCTGGTTAAAGTTAGGTACACACATCAAGCTATTACAATCTGTAGGATTTCCTTATCATATTTTCAACTTTATCTCTAAAGCGTTAAGGCATAAAGTTGATCGGGATTATCTGACAGTTTCGGGTAGCTTGACCTGCTGTTGTCCCTACATGGACGTAGTTTAGAGTAGAAATTTTCACGATCTTAAAAAACAGGAGGTGGAGGATCAAGGTGGATCGATGACCTGGTGAAGGTCGTGGGAAGCCTTGGGGGAGGCCTTTGACCAGCAGTGGACCTCTATGCCAGGCATCAGTTGTTCAAAAGAGATACCGTGGCCCCTGGCGCACAGAGAACTGAAGGATAACGGGTGGGCTTTAGTCAGTAAAAGTCTGATACGCCCTTCACTTGATGATTTCCCAGCGTCAAGAAAAAAAATAAGATTCAGATTCATGCCATGTACTATAAAAATCGTAGTAGTCGTAAGTAGTACAGGCGCACGAGTCGATCAATCGGGCAATGGTACGCTTGCCACGGTTGGTCCGTGAATGGGTAACCGATCATCTTTACATACCAAGCTCTCTGTTCCTAAGAAAGTGAAGTGAAAGTGCGAAGAGGCTGATTGGCGACCCAAACTCGAAACGGTCTCCAAAGCTTGGATCACAGGCGTAGAGTAGCCAGCCTTTCGGTCTTCTATAGGATGCATTCTGGTGAGTGTGCAAGGGAATTCCATGATTTAATTCCACCATCTCCGTTCCACCATCGGACGACCCGTAGTACGGCAAGTTTCCGCCGTTACGTTGTTGACACCACTGCGATCCGGACGAAGCGTTTCGCTTTCTCTTTTATACCGCGTACATCGAGGGACTGGAACAATTTGTCAGCGACGGTGTTTCCGTCAAACTACAATTTAAGTGTCTTCAAGGCTAGAGTGAATAGGCTCTTAATAAAGTAACGCGCTTTACCAACAACGATCGCATCACTGCTTACCATCGGGCGGGATTGCGGTCAAGCGCTAGTTTATAATTTATGAAAAAAAAAGCATCTTAAGCTGTTGGTCTCGGTTGTCATTTCTAAATCTTTGACAGTCGTTATGGGTTGCCAGAAGCCCGAAAGTCTGATAACCTGCCTTGGCCTGAAGCCAAACGAGCGTACCTAATCTTTTTAGCATTGTGTTGCGTAGTTTCGGTCGTGTAATTTCTGCTGCATTCGGTTTTATACAAAAGCCATTTCATTAACAAGGCGACACAAAATGAGTTGTCTGCTGACTCACAGGCATTATTCGGATCTAATTGAGTATGCGCCAGGCGAGGGGGCCGACACGGGCCGAGCAAAGAGTCAGTCAGGTACATTTTCTTGAAAAAACATTTTTAATGGGTAATGAGTACAGATATCTGGATTAGCACATATAAAGTATGAAATTGTCCAATCATCAGTCTTCCACTATTAAGCGGCATTACCCAGCATCTTTTTCTGGCGTTATCTAGGTACTTTTTCGTCTTCTAAACATGCTTCGTAAAGGAGAATGCCCATCGTCCCTATATCTCGGGGCCTACATATTACAGTCATGAAATTGGTGTTATTTTTTCAAATAACACATCTGGTATAATGTCACTTAATTTCAGTGAAATTGACAGTTGGTATTCAGAGATTTTTTAATTTGAATTTATGGCTAAGTGAGGTTATAAAATGGATTAAGTGACAAGCAACAATACAATTAAATCAGAAATCATTCTTATTTAGCCGGTCGATTATACAATTATAGTTACTGTCATTTCGTTTTACGTGTAGTTGTTCCCGTAACTTGATATTTTTGTAGTATGTATGCAACAATGTCAAAGGCTAATTGCCTGCAAATATTTTTATTAAGTAATTAGTTTTATGATATTGTGTTTACAATAGTCTAAGAGTTTAATATGTCTATACTGTACAGTAAATGTGTACATATATATAGCACTTACATAGTTAGGTGGCTTTTTTTTTTTTTCGGGTGGTAACTGGTAATGCCTTTACGCACCATATCCGCAGCTAGCTAGGCGACGAACGTATGTGGGATTCGCCCAGCCCAAGATGGGAATACCCACTAAAACCACTCGGTTCCCCTCAAGCCCTGCGATGAGAGCACCACGGGATCTGCCCGAAGGCACTATCCCCGTGGCACTCCCAGGGCATTCCGGCTAGGCCGGTTTGCGCGCCACAGGAGACCATGACTCAGACGTAGTGACCATGTACAATGCGCGTGGGGAGCTACCCGCACGCGCTGGCCACACTCGGGGGCTAAAGGAGACGGGGGTTCGTCCCCCGCCTTCTTCGCCCCGCCCGTCTACGCCGGAGGGGAGCGGCAAGAGCATCCTCTTCTCGCTCCCTCTCCACTGCCTCCTTCTGTAAGAGGACGGTCTCACAGAAGGAGGCGGCAGCCTCCCATGCACTCTCGCTTTCAACCATGGTTGCCAGGGAGAGGCGTCCACCTCCAACATAGTTAGATGCCTACTGGGACTGAAAATAAAAATAAACAGTTTTTTTTTATATTTCATTTATTTTGTCATTCATTCATCTTCATAAACAATTAATATATTATTGACTTACACCATGTGCTGTTTCATTGGTTTGAGTTTCACAGTTGGAGTACTTATATCAGACACTAGCATTTCTGATGTAGGGGTTTCTTGTGAAATGGATGTGACAGTTGGTGAAGTTGGCACGCCAGATGCAGATACTGATGTTGATGGCTGTGAGACAAAGTGACGAGCAGATCTGTCTGCCCTCACCCAGCAAGAATGACATAAGTACTGCACTCTGAGCTCGAACCTAAAATAAAAAGAATATTTTATTACCACTTTCTCATGATAACTAATTGTCTAATGAAATTATAATTATCATCTGTCTAAAAACATCCCACTTATGGCCCCAAATCTGTTTCAGATACAATTGGAGAGAAATTGTCCACTACCCAGGCAAGATGGGTTTATTTTCTTTAGTTTCTTTAAAGATAAACAGACAACTGACATATGTATAAATACAACTGAGTTATTTGAATAATACTTACAGTCCGGGGTAAAATCCATTCTGATATAACATTTAGTATTCTTTGTTCTCGTTCAGGATTGGATCGGAGACGGTGGGATCGTACAATCCTTAATGAACGTCCACAATGGATACACACTTGAATATGGCCTCGAGGAGCAGGAGTTTCTTCTGTTGCCTCAACTGACAGTAACATATCAACTGCCAAATCCCAGCAAGCTTGACAGAGATGATGGCAGGATGACCTTAAATATAAATAATAGTTAAGAATTTATTTTCAAACCAAAGGAACAGACAAATACATCGACCGGTCCCAAGGACAAAGTGTTACGGTAAAA
Organism: Sesamia inferens; assembly: GCA_037179545.1. Taxonomy (NCBI): domain Eukaryota; kingdom Metazoa; phylum Arthropoda; class Insecta; order Lepidoptera; family Noctuidae; genus Sesamia; species Sesamia inferens. The sequence goes on along the minus strand of CM073929.1, from coordinate 5,007,332 downwards.
TAAGACAAAATGTATTCTATTACGGATTCACACACACGTATTACGTACTGTATACAAAAAACAATATGGCACTATTCTTTTTTAATATCCTTTTACTTATTGAAATAACCAATCAAACGTATCTTATTATTACACAAACCCCATACCGTATATCGATAATTATACGATTTTGTTCTTAGGACCCGTCGAAATACTCGCATGAGGAACGAGTACATAATTCTATTTTGGGACTACTTATTGTTTGCGGAGAAACCCATGCGCGTACAATAGATAAGATGGATTCTTCATTCAACGGCCGTCTGCCCGTTACATTGCAACGAGGTGTATTAATACCGCAATTAATGCAGTTATCCATACTGATTGTAAATATCGAAGTCCTTGGAAACAAGCCGTAGTCAGTCAGAGTAACAGATAAAGAGTCCGTGTTTGAGCTGAGGGAAAATACGAATTTCGTAGCAAAACACATTCACCGGCGCAAGCACAACAAAGCGATTGCAGTGACGTTTGAGTTTGTTTGACAAACGAAAAAAAAAGATAACGGATTTTTTAAAAATCTGACACAATGTCTTTTCAGCTACATATCAATACTTGGCTAGTGAGAGCTGTAAACAAAACAATAAAATGCATTTTTCTCAGTTTTCTAATTGTAAATTGTTTTTCTTTTTCGTGTATTTGTTTTATAATAAAATGACGATAATTTTGCAATATAATAGTTGTCTGTACAGCGTAGGCCCAAAAATGGGCATTCTCCTTTACACAATTTTTAATGGTTCCTTTGCACGACACAAACATCCGCTATAAAGGTTTCATAGTAACTGAATAAATACGCTCATCTGGCATCCCCACAGAATTTCTGCCAGGCAGAATTTGTGCTTGACCGTAATCCTGATGGTAAACAGCGATGCAATCATTGATGGTAAAGCGCGCTATTTTATTAAAATCCTATTCACTCTAGCCTTGAAGACACTCAAATTGTAGTTAGATGGAAACACCGCCGCTGGCAAATTGTTCCAGTCCCTCGATGTACGCGGTATAAAAGAAGAGGCGAAACGGGTCGTTCGGATCGTTGTGGTGTCAACAACTTAAGGGTGGAAACTCGCCGTATGACATGGTGGTGGACATGGTCCGATGATGGAATGGTGATGGGAGAATTAAATCATGCAATTCCCGCGCACACTCTCAAAAATGCATCTCATGGAACACCGACAGGCTACTCTTCGCCTGTGCGTTTGGCCTTACCCTTAGGGTGTTGTATTATTTAGTAACTGGGTTATAGAGGTCAGCAGTCCTTACACAGTTACATTCGGAACTCGAAGACGATTCCAACATGATCGTAAGAACTAAAAGGTGTCTTTGGTTTTTGTATATTCGTTTTTGACACCGAAAATAAGTTATTTTTTACTTTATTTTTTTTAATAATTATAAACTAGCGCTTGACCGCAATCCCGCATGATGGTAAGCAGTGATGCCATCGTTGATGGTAAAGCGCGCAAGTTTATTAAGAGCCTATTCACTCAGAAAAACTGAGCTAATAGGAAGGAAGACGGCAGTTGAGCGAGGTGATGCAATGTTAAACCCAACAACACGACCAACCATGCTGCGCCAAAGGGAGATTGATTTGCAAACCCTCCATGACCAAACTCCCAACACAACAACATTTGGCGCATTGTACCCGGCACTTATCGCAAAACAACTGCTCAGACCCGTCCTCCGTACGGCTTGACTCAACTACCTATGGTATTCATGATCAGATCCATATAAATATAATGGTCCACCAATATAAATGAGTCAAGTCCAAACACGAAGTAGCTACTGTAAACTGTTGAGGAGTTCCCAGAACTGGCCTTTATCTTCATCATCGGGGCCATTACGAGAGTCACAACCATCTAGGTATAAAGTTTTTATCAATACAAATTAATCAAGCACAAACTCTAGGTAGCTGCTGTGAATCGTAGAAGAGTTCCTTCGACTGTCTCCCGGCTCCATCATCAGATCTAATCCAGATCTTTATTTAATTGCAGTGATTTAAAATACTTTATGAAGATACTTAGAAATGCACTTGTCGGCCCTACGATTTGTGAAAGTTCCCCTTGATTTCTCTGGTCTTTCATCATCAAATCGTGATTCGGTGACAATTGGACCACCTGTGAGGCATTTCAAACAAAAAAAAACATTATATCGGTATAAGCGTCTTCGAGTAATCGGGGAAATGAAATGAAATGAAATGAAATGAAATGAAATGAAATGAAATGAAATGAAATCGTTTATTAAGCAAGTAGGATCACCGATCACTTTTACACGTCATGTTTTTTTTTTTTCTTTTACGAAACGAACGGGAACGAAAATCTCCTCCTTTTTTTGAAATTGGTTAAAACATCAATCAATCTGCCTTAATCTTTACATTTTTATTTCTCATTTAGGGTCGATTTGGGTACCAGTTTTTGCGACTACTTTATTTTTATAATTGAATTGTTTAATGATTTATTTTAAATAAGTAGGTTTTTTCAAAAACTTTTATACTTACGTTAATATATTTTTTTAAACTAGATGTGTTTAGATTCTGCAGCCTTTGTTATGTCGTTTGATATTACTGAAGAAAGTGTACCCTTTATATATACCGTTTTCCTTGGATGTTGTACACTAATAAAAAACCTGAAGAGTTTGTTTGAACCTTTTTGAACTTGATATCCCAATTGTTGAGGAAGGCTATTCAGCATTATTTTAGGACACTCAGGAGCCGGAAAAAAAAACAAAAAACCTATAAAAAATAAATATGTAAACGAAGTGATTCACATACACTGTTTGTTTTACTATTGCATGTATTGCTGTAATAATAGTGTGGATGTATGAGGAACAGGGAGTAAAGTTCACTCAACCTCCATAGAAAACGGACGGATGTTATGTCTGGCGGGCACTCGCCCAATGCTTGAAATTGGGAAGTTGTATGTATGCTAATTGCACGGTAAGCTCTGATTGCGAGATGTAGAATTCGTGTGACGTGTGACGCGTTGTTCCATGTGGCGTTTGTAGGTACCGCTAGAATAGTTTTGATTGAGACGAAAAAAGGTGAGCGATATAAGATAGACAGAAGATAAATCCGCATTTGTAACATGACCAATCAAAGGATCATATAAATTAATCGCTCAATGAAAAATGCTGTTGTATAGCTGCATCCAGTAAAATTTAAAGCCGTATCCCCCAACATATGTAGATGGGAGGATGAAAGGCAAGGCAGGTAGTGATGGTGATTAATCCGAAATGTTACAGAAATTTGAAAAAATGTAAGAAAATTTTACTGTTTAACGACCTTCTAAAGCATGTATTTTGAAACATGAAATTATACAAGATTGCAATACAATTTAAAACAGGTAGACTTAGGTATTTTTAATAATTTTCTTTACCAGCCTTTGTCTCGTGAGGTTAAAATGATTTATTCATTAGATATTTAAGCACGTTTTTGTTTAATAGTAAGTTTTTGTTATATAAGTAAAGATTAGTTGATGATGGGACTGATGTGAACTGTTTTCAAAAGTCTCTTAAAATAAAGAATTTAAAAAAAAATTAAAATAAATCTCGACCACACCGGGAAACACTTTCAAACAAGCAAAGCTTCAACATATACAAAGTGGTGCTGACAATACGATAATAAATTAAACATCGTGTACCTCAACACATTCTCAGTCTACCCATAAAAAAATATTTAAATATGTCGATTAGTTTAGTCACAGGAAATTATTTTTCATTTTTAACTCTTTCTACGTGATGTACATGTTGATAAGGAAGCGCTTACATGTTAATGACCGCCGCATCCTGCGGTACCAAACTTTAATAATAATGGCGCGAAAAAAGCAAGTCGATACCCGATCGCGCTGTCGCCGATCGGAGGTCAGTGAACCAATATTTTTAAAGGATGTTTTATTCCGTTTGCAATTTTATGCGATTTAGTTTGTTTGTAATTTTTTATTTTTGATGCTAGTTTTTTTCTATGGTTTAGGATTATTCCTATGAACCAGCATTGTTCGTGTCTTCATTTATTGTCGAATTGTCAGCACCACTCTGTATATAAGGGAGAACAATATCGCCATTTACTTTATTATAAGACTAAACCAGAACAATGAGCCCACAATTCAACATGCATATACAAATGTACATATATATAGACACAACATACAAATAGATATGTATGCCTTTTAATTCCAAAGGTTCTCCAAATACGCACTTAGCACTGTCTTGATTTCAACAAAGCGAAACACGTACCTACCAGCGGAACACTATTCACGGCCCTCCCTTCCTCTCAAAACTTTTATATGACCCCATGTTTCTAACATTCAAAGTTACTTAGCTATCCTTTAAGGAAAAGAGGGTGATAAATCTACCTACCTACATATATCATAATTATTATTTTCTTTCTCGTAATGTGCTGATTAGGTAATTTCCTGTGTGTTTGTGACTACGCCTGTGCATATGGTTTATTTCTGTCTAGTCAGTACCAGCCATAACAATTTACGCAAGATTGTATTTATGATTGTTATTTGTGCGAAAACAAAATGGACGAACACAGTCTTTATGTAGCATTGAATATGTATATGACGTGAAAAACATTGTATGATATTAGGGTGTCAGCTTTGCTCATAAAGAAATATTTAGAACTTATCTGCATCATCTTTTCCCAAGTACGTTAGGATCGGCTTCGAGGCCCTCCGGTTGCAACTGCATAACGTTATCGTACATTGAGACATGAGAAATTGCGTAATCGACCCCACAGCTAAGTTTCTAGATAATAATAATAAGCCTGACATTGCAGTGACAGATCGATTAGCGCGCCTCGAAATGATTTTCGATGTTACCATTCCACATGACGGGAATCTCGTGAAAGCTGAGAAAGAGACACAAACTAAATATCTCGACTTGTCGCATGAACTGGGCTGTTATTGTACTGATTATTGTATCGACCAATGGTTTGATAGCCAAGAGCTTCGGCTTTAATAACTAATAACCTAAAAAACTTGAAGTAAATTACTCTATTTTTTTTTTTGAAGTCGATTCATCGAACGGTATTCGGATAAATTGTGTTTTTTTATTAAGAGTGGGTAACACCGACTAGAGTTCCGTTTGCCATAGCGAGCGACCGTAAGCGCGGGCATTCTTCGCTCAAGCTTCCCTCTCACATAAGTATTCATTAAAAATGTAAATAAATATGACTGTATATATAGCAAAATAAAAAAAAAATAATAGAATTAATTTCGAGCTTCTGATGAGCCATAATGATTGTCAAAGACATCCAAGGCCAAGAGTTTAACGTGCTTTCCCAGACATATAAAATTTGTGTTATATAAGTAATTCAGTCATTGATGTAATAACTTCTAGAATAATATATTACGTCAACACGCTGGAAACTATAAATTAACAAACACGTATGTAGGTTACCATTTCGTATAACTAAATACGTATTCACCAGCAGTTAATTACCGAGTTTCAAAGGTACATCGACAATCCAAGTGTAAGAACCGTTGGGACCGCACTAGTGTTATTTAAGACAGTTCTACTGAGAGTTTGTAAGGAATGGATGTGGTATCCTTCCGTATTGTGGTTTTAGGTACCTACTTATTTCATTATTTCTGAGTACGGTCGCGATTATTTTACTTCTGATTATGTATTACTGTCTAAAACATAATAATCTTTATTCTCATTTCAATACGGTTGGTATTAGTGCTGTATTGATAAGTCTGTCTTAGCAATTTTAATCTTTATTATAATCTTAATAAGGTGTTGGGTTGTTTTTGTCAGGGATAAAATAACTGTGAATGGATTGTAGTTTCTACTACTCATTTACTATTATTAGCCTATCACCTGCTATTATTTTGAAATTCTATGTATATAGTATACAGTCATAGAATGGGTTAAATAGTCGATTTAAATCGTTAGATTTGCCTCCTGATTTAAAAAAAAGTATCAATAGTGTGAAGAGTTAGCTTACACCACGTGTCTTAGAGTTGTTAAAAAAATACACGGTGTTGCCAATCTCATAATTTAAATCATTTTTAATGAAATCAGTTATTCGTTTGCAAACTTGGGTAATTAGTTATAAGATATTTTCTTTTTTATAATAGTGATCTATATAGTCACAAGGGCAAAAAAATAATATAAAAAAATAACTATTCTTTTGTTCCCCATAAAGGTTCACATTATATCTTTCCAACATCATTGTATCACATGGGAGGGGAGAGGGCTCACTAACTTCAAAGAAATCTTAGCACCCGTAGGATAATCTTCAAAGACCCTACCTAAGGGTGTTGACAGATTGTCGTAAGCCATTTTCTACTTAGTACTATATGTAAGGAATTATATCGAATGGTTTTGAAAAGGAGCCCCAAATAAATTCGTTGATTTGATGAAGATTATAGGGGAGATACAGCCCTGTCGATCCATTCTGTTAAAATCTTATCTTGAAAAGATGGGGAAAGTGAGCTTAGAGTGAGTAGTCAATTCCTAGCATTAGCTGGAAAGCCAGCTCAGTCCACTCTCATTTCACCTAATTTTTCACGCTGAGATAAATACAGAATCACTTTACTACTAACAACTGGCAAAGTCGCATTCTTGAGTCATATTTAGTGGTTTTAAGTTTGTATTAATTACCTGGAGCTATATTTTAAAAAGATGTTCTACTAACTTTTTTATAATTAGGTGTATAAAATGTGACAGAAAATAGTGATAAACTGACTTGGGTTTGGTTTACGGTTTTATATTGTTTTTGAGTTTTTTCTTAGCAGCTTGGTCTCTGTATTTGTGCTCGTTTGCTAGCAAAAATTGTCGTCCGTTATTACACGGTACCTCAAAACATAACTGCAGGATTATCCGTAACAAACTATCAGTAGCAATGTGTTTCATAGCGTTGGTTTCGTTGTTGAGCAAACGAATTTTTCGGACATATAAAGCAATGGACTAACAATATGCTTCAAATAATTCCAATTTATAGTATTAGTGTGTATTTTATGTATGTACAAAAAAATAACAAATTTTAATTAAATACGCGATATTCATAATATTAATACCAGGAACAAACACAATCTTGCTGTACATCACACTCGTCTCCACAGAGTAGGCAACTCGTTCATGCGTCAACAACAAACAATGTCATTAAACTGTTTGCGTAATTATCATTTTTAATGTCTGGACTTGTAAAAAGACGATGATCCCAGAGCTTTTTTCGGCTTTTCTTCTCAGAGGTAGTCAGTTAGGAAATGCTCCATCTAGTTTAAAAAAATACATATAACATATAAAAGTGATCCTAGTTGCTTAATAAAAAATGTGATTTGGTTACGCAATTAGGATGCTGCTGATTTTTTATTCCTTTAGTACGGAAGGGTGTGTCAGACTTTTACTGACTAAAATTTTCTTTCATAAGGAATACGGGTGGGCCACAATGGTCCACGGTTTCACTTTCAACCAACCTGCAGTCCTGGCCCAGGCATCGGTCTTCATAGACCGTAGACCATGGACTCTTTACCATGCGCTGTCGACCCGGGCCTGGTCCTTACCGGGCGACGAGCTGCCCACTGCTCGCAGCCCGCAAGCCCGCGCCTACAGTGGCCAGGCGTTCCATGTTGTTTCTCGACCAGGGTGTCTCCTACGGAGGCTTGAGGGCGAGGGCGCTGTGATTCCTGCTCCCACACACGCTGTACCTCCTCCGCTTCCAGCATCACTGCTTTGCAAAAGAAGGTGATGGCTTGCCATACCAGGGCCGGACGCGAGAGATTACCGTCGATCGCCCCCACGAGGATACAGCGGTGCTCCATCCAGTCCGGGCAGACCTCTACCGTATACTCCACCAGGGCCACTCAGGGCAATCCCCCTAATGTTGACACCCTGTTGATTCCTCCCACATTATCCGCCCTGGCGCCTCTCTAGCCACTCTTTAAAGACAAAACTTATCACCGCTTTTGTGGTGTTCCCAGGGTGCTGATGACTTATTGGGGTACAAGTTTACCTAACCATTCTAGGATTAGAGACGTGATCTTATTAAGTAGTTATGTAAGCTGCAAGCTGTTAACATTTAACAGTGAAGTAAAATTTATAACAATAATATTTATTCAACATTCGTTACAGGATAAATAAATATTGTTAGTCTTAAATATAAATCATAATTAAAAGTCTTTCGTGCCTAAAACAATCTAAAGTAATTAACAATTACACAATATTAACGAAAGCAATTAGAAAATGTATGTTATGTAAATATAATTTTCTTAGAAATATTAACTACAGCAAAATTAGTTAATTCTCTGTTTTATAGGAAATTATTTGAAGAGTATCCATATCCATCGTTATGACTTAGATTTTACCTACACACGTGTATGTAGCTTAATTAAGTAGGGTTGGATATTACAGAGCAACCATTACGCATGCCTTGAAATATTTTTTTTTAAGTTAATATCCTCCGGTGGGTAAAAACCTCCCTGTTACTGTGTTTCCAACTCTTTTTCCAAAGCTATCGTGGACTAGTCTTTATTAAAGGTGAAAGCAAGCTTCGTTCCTGTGACCAAGGGATCAAACCTGGAGATTTTGACGTCCCCTGGTTTCAGAAAGAGCCAGCCTGATTTGCGAATTGGCTCTGCTGGAATCGGTGCTGGGTACTTGAGGCGTGTTTTATTGATATGTGTCATGAGAGCGTTGCAGCTTAGAAAAACTAACCTACCTTGCTTTGTAATGTACATATATACAATATATTTATTATACCGATTATAACCTGTAGGTATGAAAGAATGTTGGAAAAATTAATACCGTCCAGCGTAGGCACAGCTCTCTATGCCCCAGAGATGTCACTAAGTCGGCGAAACTTAAATATAAAGTTGAGGGCTGTGTCTGTGAGCTGAATAATAAGTCCTGGTGTATTAAAAATGGCCAGAACAGCACCTCATAGTACTGGAATGCGTATTATGTCCCGTAGGAATGAATGTAATATAAGTATGAGTACAAATAATAAGTGTGAGTATATAAATAAATAAATATATATGGACAAATCACACAGATTAAGCTAGCCCCAAAGTAAGTTCGAGACTTGTGTTATGGGATACTAACTCAACGATACTATATTTATAATAAATACATATATAGATAAACATCCAAGACCCAGGTCAATCAGAAAAAGATCATTTTCCATCATGACCTGGCCGGGGATCGATCCCGGGGCCTCCACGTCGCAGGCAGGCGTGTTGACCGTTGCGCCACGGAGGACATTACACCTTGTCTCGTGCAAGTTAGTTGGATAATAAAGTAAAATTAAATAAAACAAAGAAAAGAAAGAAAGAAAAAGAAGGTAAGAAAAGGGGAGAAGGGTCGGAGAGAAGAAAGAAATAAGCCAACCTTTATACATATATATGAAAAGTATCAATTACATAAATAAATACAAACTCGACTATGAGGGTGTCTAACGGATTTTATTAATCTTTTTTTTTTTTTCTTTTTTTTTTTTACGACCAAATCACACAGATTGAGCTAGCCCCAAAATAAGTTCGATACTTGTGTTATGGGATACTAACTCAACGATACTATATTTTATAGATAAACATCCAAGACAAAGGCCGATCGAAGCCGGGGCCTCCACGTCGCAGGCAGGCGTGTTGACTGCTGCGCTAGTTTTATTATTTGTTCCTATTGTTGCAGGATTTTTTGCAAAATTTTAATCATTTTCTATGGGTATGGCAACTTTATTAGGGCCAAAAAGTTGAGATAATTTTCAAGTTATGTTCTAGAGAACAACAAACTGACCTAAACAAAATACAAAATTTAGTAATAATAATTATTTGGTTAAGAAAAATATTCAAGACAATACAACAAAACACAAATTAACATTTATTTGTAGTAAAAACCGATAGGTATCTCAAATGGAACCTACTGCATTATGACGTCACCCTTATTGCCGACATTTACGGCCGACCATTACTGACCGAGAATGCGTGAAATCGGTTTATCTGATCGGCAGAACGTCGAACCGGCAGATATATGTGTGAGTTTTAGATTGTTTGATGTTGATCGCCCACCAAAGGGTAATAGAAAATTGATTCGGAAATCTAAGAGCGTGTGTACCATTACGATCTATTTTACCGTTTAGGATTAAATGATTCGGTTTTAGTGTAACCTTACTTTTTAACTAGTAATCGGTGAATTATTATGTGTGTGGTACGCATGTAGCGTGGTGTCTTGAATTCGATCACTCGAACGACTTGTTTTTAACTGGTATATTTACGTTTATGCCACTAACTTCCCTTGTTAAGAGTATGCACACTAACCAGACCAAATAAAAGGCCAAATTAATATATCTGTTACTAATCTTGATACTTCTCTCTAGAAATTAAGGTATGGTGATAACCACGTAATTTCATTGCTTGCATATGTTGCAACCAACTAGTTAAATTACCTGGCCTCTAGAAGTAGTGGTCGCCTCGCTTCACACTTACGGCTCACACGCAGTTGATCACTATTCTGACCTAACCCATTTGGTCAGGCACTGGCTGGCAATTCGGCTCTCACGTGATTCATTACAGTTTCAACCTAAACGATAATTTATTGACTATCATGGTTCGTCGAATATCATCGTTGGCCTGGAAGCCGATCCTAGCATAGTTGCTTAGAGGGGAGGCAAATGATGTATGATAACTTGCTTATACAATATGCAATGAAAGCCCTGTCCGATCCGTGAAGGTATTGTTAGCTGTAGTCATGGTGGCCTAGTGGTTAAAACACCAGCCTCTCAAGTATGAGTGCGCGGGTTCGATTCCAGGTCAGGCAAGTACCAATGTAACTTTTCTAAAGTTATATGTACTTTCTAAGTATATCTTGGACACCAATGACTGAAGGTGAAGGAAATCATCTTGAGGAAACCTGGACTTTAAGTCTGAAATCGCCAACCCGCATTGAGCAAGCGTGGTGATTACGCTCAATCCTTCTCTGTATGAGAGGAGACAGGTACCCAGTAGTGGGACGATAAAAGGTTGATAATGATGATGATTGTTAGGTTTCGATAAACTGAAAGTTTAGCCAGGCTTTGTAGGCATTAGTAGAATCAGTTTATCGATAATAAACTGATTCTACTAATGCCTACAAAGCCTGGCTAAGCTTAAAAAAGAATACCTCTTAAAAAAATAAATATTATTTCGCAATAGGAGACATGTGAGGAGGGGGGACAGTATTCATGGCAACACTTGCACGGGCGACGGGGTTCGGGGCACCCGGTCAAACAAAATGCCGCCAGTATTGTACATTCATTCATACACCAATATAACCGCCGAAAATGGTATTGTCACTTTTTAAAAACTTACCAAATTTGGAAGTTGGCGTTAATTCGCGGAAAAAAATTATTGTTTCAAAATTCATTAGTATGGTTATTATGTTGATTCTGTAAAGTTTCAAATTTTATTTGGTTTTGTAATTACCTAACCTTCATTATCCTTTATTATAATCGATCGGACGCGATTTTATTTACATATTGTATAACGCACTTGTCCGGGTTCGAACGCAGTAGGTATAACGCGCGAGTGCAAAGATCATCGGACATCCATGTTGAGCGCCCCACGTTGGGCGCCACTGTAATGGATTCGGATTATCCCGGTTAATTCCAATGGTCTCGTACCAAAGTTATTGAATCCACATTTTATATTATCCATAATGCATTCATTATGGATAGTTAGTACAATATTAATGAATTCGGAGGTTTTTTGTAAGGAAGTCGATTTCAAAGGCATGCGTGAGATAATGTGTCTCGTCATTTCATCATATCGAATGGCTAGCTATTGATGTGGTTTACTTTTACAGTTTAAGAACATGAGTCGAAGAGCGAAAAGGCTGATTGGTGACCTTGATTTGACTCGAGTTGGTCTGGTTGGTCCTATACGCTCAGTTTTTCTGAGTGAATAGGCCCTTAATAAACTAGTGCGCTTTACCATCAACGATCGCATCACTGCTTACCATCAGGCGGGATTGCGGTCAAGCTAGTTTATAATTATAAACAAAAAAAACATGATGGTTTGGCACTTATATCATATCTCACAGGATATTGCAGTTCAATTTTTATACAAACAAATAAATCTGAATTTACTTACCCTTAAGGAGTTTAAGAGTGGTCTAGTCGACTTACTTTGTGTTAATTAATTCATCACCACTGCTCTCAAAACGACGAAGAAAAACATCGTGAGGAAACCGGCATGTCTTAGAAGCAACAAGCCTAGAGCACAGGCGTAGAGTAGCCAGCCTTTCGGTGTTCTATAGGATACATTTTGGGGAGTGTGCGAGGGAATTGCACGATTTAATTCCTCCATCTCCGTTCCACCATCGGACGATCCGTCGTACGGCGAGTTTCCACCCTTATGTTGTTAACACCTCTACAATCCGGACGAAGCGTTTCGTCTCCTCCTTTATACCGCGTACATCGAGGGACTGGAACAATCTGCCGGCGGCGGTGTTTCCGTCGGACTACAATTTGAGTGCCTTCAAGGCTAGAGTGAATAGGCTCTTAATAAACTAGTGCGCTTTACCATCAACGATTGCGTCACTGCTTACCATCAGGCGGGATTGCGGTCAAGCGCTGGTTTATATTTTAATAATAAAAAAAAAAACTATCGTTGTAATCTGTAAAAGGTCTGTGATGTTTTTCTACCTTTTCAAGATAACAGACCGTTTCTTAAACTTACTAATTTTTTCTCGCAGCGTCGCATCGGAAATAAATCTAGAACAACGTAAAGAGTATCATGTTTTAACCCAGATCATGATCTATCGGTAAATCGATTACAAATCTATCTGGTTCAATTTTACTGTTAAGTAGTAAAAAATATAACAGACAGACTGATCTAGTAACTATAGCATTTCATAAAACATGTGAATATGTCTAAATTACCCTAGGCCGATAAAGTATATGCTTTTAATTATCAGAAGAGACATCGATTTCCCTTTTGGGGCTAGAGTGTTCTGTCTGGAGTAGAGCTCTATAGAGCTGCACAGGGAGCACCACTCTCAGAGTTCTACTTCAAGTTGCGCACTTTCCTATCGATTGTAATGAATTCTACCAGAAAGGGCTGCCACATGTGATTGTCCCCAAATTACCCCCCAAATTGACAAAATTTTTATTTTTCTCAAAAATGGGAAATATTAATAAGTAGTTAAATTGGCTCTCTAATATTCAACGTTATTTTTTCTTATTATGTAACCTGAATATAGTTTGTTCAGTATAAGCAATTTAATCGATGCCAATCATTTGCACCAAGTTATATTTTTTCCCAAATACATTTATAAATTGTTGCAGTGTGGTTACCGAGTCCACAATACAGCTGCCGGTAGATCACAGTGAGATAGGCTCCATACGCGCCGCGCCGCTGCAGGTGCGGACGGGCATACGGTGCGTCAATTATATTTTTGTTGAGACAACCAGATAAGATAACAAGATCATAACTTTGTGATTTTTCATGATATCTATTTGAAATTCTGTACAAAGATTCTTTACTTTATTCTATATTCGTTTTGGATTTCGCATATAAAAAAAATAACGTCGTATAGGACATTGATGCACATACAGCAGTACAATGCCCATCTGACCGTGAATACTTTGATGAAGTGAGTGTGTGTGTGGATTGGGCTGTCATTCCAATTAATGATAGGGGTCTCTTCACCTAACTTTTTGCAATGAAAATTATACGAAATCGATTCGGTGTAACTATAATTATGTGCTGAATAGCACACGATTCTCATTAAATCCACATTGAATTTCTTCGTCAGTTATTAAAAAATTGCCATAAAATTTTTCGTAAGCTATTCATAAAAATAATTGCTGTTACATGAATACATTTTGGTCGCGTCGGTCTATATAAATAAGGAGTTTTTTTGTCGACAACATTATACGCTACCGGGAATATGTTATGAATTCATGTCACCCGCATATAGTATGCAAGTATGGATAGTAGTAAGCCGTCAATGAAAATGTGACCAACACATTGATTAAAATCCTCGTTTAAGCGACACTTAATGTGTCGCTCAGTAATTTGTCCAGACTTAAAGCACCAATCAACTGTTCCCTTGCTGATTGGGGCCGGACACACTTCGTTAACAATTAAAAGCTTGACGAGAGCTATATAATTGTATATGTGTAGACAGTTGCAACTGAAGGGAGTTGCATTTGCACGATGGTTTATTTTAAGCTAGTCAGACACATTAATGAGCCTTAAGTGATTTTGGCTACGAGCATGTTATGTACCTGAGTTTGAATAAATAAATCATACCGGTTTTGAAGTTTTTTTGCTAGGAGAAGGCTTGAAAGTGACGCACATTTGTTTCTTTGCGTTGAAGTCTGTGGATCACGGTTTCCAGCGATAGCCGGCATCGATGTAATGACGTCGACTGATGCAGCAAACAATGAATTATAAGGATATTCACACACATACATTTTTCCTCTAATAATACCTCATACCTCTACTTGCGGATCTTCACATATGTAAGCTATCAAATATGTAATCATGAATAGGTGATCTGAACTACAGGTGTTACTACCTACCATAGGCATTAGCGGTCCGCAACCAAAAAAAAAAGTCAGCTATTTCTTTCATGTCAGTAATATATTGTTTACATTTTTTGTATTTACTTTTTGGTTTGTGGAGAGGAATAAACACTTGTTTATTATTATTTTCGTCAGTCGTGGTGGCCTAGTGGTTAAAACAGCAGCTTCTCAAGTATGAGTGTACGGGTTCGATTCCAGGTCAGGCAAGTACCAATGTAACTTTTCTAAGTTATATGTACTTACTTTGTAAGTATATCTTGGACACCAATAACTACAATTGAAGACATTGAACTACAAGGTGAAGGGAAACATCTTGAGGAAACCTGGAATTGAAGTCTGAAATCGCCAACCCGCATTGTGCAATCGTTGTGACTACGCTCAATTCTTCTTTGGATGAGAGGAAACCTGTGCCCAGCAGTGGGACGATATAAAGGTTGATCATGATTATTATTATTTTATACTGAACTGGTACAGTATACTTAGAGAAAAATGTTAATAAGTTAGAAACACAAACTGACTTATAAAGCTTATGCTAGTATGATATTTCAACAAATGTTAATTTCCCTAAACTTCTCCCAATATTCACAACAAGCCAAAACCAAAACACATTCCCACTTGCATAGTGACTAGAAATTCTTAACAAAAAACAGAACACCGTTTTGCTGCCAAGTGATTCGGAACCTTCCTATCTCGTATCTTGTAAGCGATATATTTTTTACTGAGGACGCGGGCTTATGGGAAAAATGTGCTGACCAGATAGTCACTGATACCTAAGCGATTTAGCTCATGGTCAAGGGACAAGATGGTTGATTTAGTGTTACTTTTTTGGGCCTTACAGCTGTTATTGATTGGCCTGCTATGATTAATGTCAGCGAATTTTCTTTTAGTTATACATATATTTCGTAGGGTATGAGGTACTTTTACACGAAACTAATACGGTAACTTTTGTTGGAAATAACCAAAAAAAAAAGCTATTGCATAGCATTTTGTATCAATTTATGCAATTATAATTATTTATTTATTTTATTTATGCAGTATTTCTTTTTCTTTGATATTAATTCAAGTTACACTTTTTGAGCGTGGTGACCGATAAGAAAACAATTTTTTCTTTTATTAAATAAATAAAAACACTGATACCTTTGAGAAAGCGGACTTCCTCTACAAAAGGGCAATTCCTCCGTAAGGTCTGTCTATGCTATTACTTATAATCTCTGTCATTGTGTGCTGTTTCGGTGCAATCGCAAGACCGGCCGGGCACTGAGGGGCAGGCAAGACAGCTATAGTATCCTTATGACTCCACCAACTGGTATTTCGTTGACTCGGAAACGGCGCACAGGGAGCACCACGAAATATACTCAAATACTCCTAGGTTCTTTTTCAATATACCCCACTGTTTTGTCGTGGTGGCCTAGTGGTTAAAACACCAGCCTCTCAAGTATGAGTGCGCGGGTTCGATTCCAGGTCAGGCAAGTACCAATGTAACTTTTCTAAAGTTATATGTACTTTCTAAGTATATCTTGGACGCCAATGACTGAAGGCGAAGGAAAACATCTTGAGGAAACCTGGGCTTTATAAGTCTGAAATCGCCAACCCGCATTGAGCAAGCGTGGTGATTACGCTCAATCCTTCTCTGTATGAGAGGAGATCTGTGCCCAGCAGTGGGACGATAAAAAGGTTGTTGATGATGAACGGCGTCGGTGTCGAATTATTTGTTATCAATTTAATATTTTCGAGCTGATCTTTAGTAACATAATCACTTCTGATTGCGTTAACATCTGACCGTAGAATTAATAAATCCTTCATCAACTTCTTTACGTACGTTCTACGTAGTCAAAGCAATCTGGTGGCAATTTGTGAAGGTCATATGCCACTAAAACTGGGATTGTTCGGGATCTGTGATTTTAAACACCGTAATCGTATATTTTAGGTCTTTCTGCTTTTTGTTCTTACGCCTCGATACATGTTTTTGTCTTGTCTTCGTAGAAACAAACAATAACTTTTTTGCCTCATCAATGTCTTCCTCAGAAAAAGTCGACGAGCATATTCTTATTAAACTTTCGTTGTTTCGTTTCGGAGATAACAATATTACAACTCGTACACTTAAATTTACTCGTATTAACATTGTTCACCGACATCTTTCTGTAATATTTTATTTAATAAAAACTTCAACTTCAACTCTTGATCTGGTCCCTGTGGATAGATACCACAATTTTGCTAATAACACGTGTAACAAATTATAGAAATTCTTTAAAAAAATATTTCACAATAATGGTGGATATCGCCAATCACAGTTGAAAAAACGGCCGCGTGAGCACTTTTTACTCTATAAAATCACGCGCTTTTATTTAGTAAACAACACTATAAATAATTTAAAAGTCCAATGAAAAATTAGCGTGACATTCATCTTAGCTTTTCCGTTAAAAAAAAAGCTATTTTATAAAAACACTACTAAATTAATTTGAATAAAAGTACTTAATAATTAATTATATGAAAAGTTTTTAAGGTAGCCATGACAACGTCGATGACGTCTATGACATATCTCTATAGAAGACCTATTTCAGAGAGAAAATTAATCGCAAGTTTAGCACATCGCGACTATCAGTAACATGGCAAGTCTGTAGAACTGAGTTCGCGCCCTGCAATATGCATGCTCTTTTTGAAAATCTATAAATTGTTTTCAAAAGATGTAGTCGCACGCACACAAACATACCGTGCCGAAGACTGCCGAACTGAAACGACGTTAGACGATGTACGGCCTTCAAGCCACACCTCCGTGCCCGTCGGAGTGGGGAGCGTGAGGTTTTTTCGTTACGGAATTTCTGGATTAGGTCCCCGCGCTCAAGACCCGCGATAGAAGCTATGCAATAGCTTAAAAAAAAATGAAATCAAAATAAAAACTTCTTAGTGGCAACGGTAAATGAAAAGTTGTGGGACGTCGGTTGTCTAGTCTGGGATTATGTTACGGGGAAATGAGGAAAATGTGTTGAAGAGAGTGTTAGTATGAATTTCAATGACTAAAAGAGCAAGGGAAGCCCAAGGAATTGATGGATCGAATGTGTGAATGATAAGGTGGTTACTTCTGAGATGGCGTCTAAAGCAGAAGTATGGAAGAAAAGACAATGCGCCAACTTTAAATTGGGATAAGGGCTGAAGAATAATTATTTACCTAGATTTTGTACAACTAGTAGTTTTTTATATACATTTATAACCTGATGGTAAGCAGTGACGCAGTCATTGATGGTAAAACACGATAGTTTATTAAGAGCCTATACACTTTAAAAAAACTAAGTGAAGAGGAAGGAAGACGGCAGTTGAGCGAACACGACAGACACGAACAGCACGACCAACGATGCTGCGCCAGAGAGAGTTTGATCTGGAGACCCCCCACGAACAAAATCCCGACAAAACAACATATGGCACATCATAGCCGGCACACATCGCAACATAACTGCTCAGATCCGCCCTCGGCTACGGCTTCACCAGACATCACGCCAATAACGTGAATCGCTTGGCGGCAAGATTTTGTCTGGTGGGTGGTAACTTCTGCCGACAGCCAATGTTATGGCCTACCACCGAAATCATCATCTGTCATACAGTCTATCAAAATCCCTTTAGTAGTTTTTATGTGAAAGAGTAACAATCATTCATCCATCCATCCATCCATCCATCCATACAAACAAATTCATACAAAACAAACAAATTTATAATATAAGTACGATTGGCAACTTACATCCAGCGGTTTCTCTCACATAAATTTAGATCCCGAGGATTCATTGTGATTAAAAAGTATGGTACGTTAGTCTTGGTTACAAACTATCTCTCTTCCAGCCAAATATAATCCAAATACTTTCAAGAGTTTTTGCGGGAAACAGTAACAATCAGCCATCCGTCCATACAACATCCAAGAAGTCCGTTATCTAATATATAAAATTCTCGTGTCACGGTGTTCGACATTAAACTCCTCCGAAACGGCTCGACCGATTTTGATGAAATTTTTTGTGCTTATCCGGTATCTATGAAAATCGGCCAACATCTATTTCTCATCCCCCTAAATGTTAGGGGTAGTCCACCCCAAAAATTTTTTTTTTATTTTTTAGACAAAATTTTTAATTTCTATTTGTTTATGATACAACATACAAAAATACATACAATCCAATCATATTTAAATAAATAGTATACGGGTATACCTTTTAAATTCCTTACTTCAGTCAACTAAGAAGAAAACAGCACTTTTATTTACTCGTAGTTGACTGATGAAAGTGGGTTCACATTAATACTTGAACGTGTCAACCTATCTTGTCACATGTCACTTGCACTCATTCTTGAAAATTTTCATATCTATATAGACATTGTTTTGGTTTCATATTCCCTCGATAAACTGTAAAATAATATTCCCGTGGGAAATCTACAAAACCGCGATATAACCGAATTCCACGCGGGCGAAGCCGCGGGCGGAAAGCTGGTTTTTAAATAAAATAAATAATTATATCACAGAATTAATTATTGTTTATCTGACTGTTCGTTTTATCTAACCTTCGAAACGACTGGACTAATTTCCACGAAACTTTCACTGAAGATTAAATATCTGCTACACTATTATATAAGGGATATCATAAGCATATACTTTTTGTCCTGGTAACACATTATCGTGTAATAATTTTAGACATCTACCCGGGTGGAAGCGAAAACTAAACCGTGGTAAGAGCTAACCACTCCCTACTGACGGCCTCCATTCACGATTCAATTCTAAAGAATGTAATCACTTACCATTTGTATTGCTCTATTCCAAAAAGATTTTGATATGTGGGTTACACGTGACCACACTGACCTAAATAACATCCTCAAAAACTTATATACAGATTAAAAGAAAGAAAGGAAATACATTTATTTAACAAAAACTAAAAGCAAACATCAGCAAAAGAAGTTAAGAGTTCAATGTAAGAACAGGAAATTGTGCCTTACTGCTGCCTCAAAAAAATCCAGCTGGTACTTGGTAGATTGTATGATGAGATTATTATAGAATAGACGGACAGGTCAACAGAAACGCTCGATAACTAGTACTTGAAGCTGGTTTTCAACTGGACCTGATGTTGTAGCCTCGCAGAATGTCATTAGTTCGAAATTTAAAAACTACAGTATGGCAGGAAACACTGCATAATTATGAAACAGTTTGACTTTTAGTCAGTAAAAAAATAATTAAACCTCAGTAATTTGAATGAAAGGTTGTCTTGTTGAAGTAATAAAAAGCATTTTCAATAACTGTCATAATATTGGTTAATATTGTTGTAACAATGAAATCTAAGTTAAGTAAGTTGTTAAAAAGTATTACCATCTAGCATGGACACAGTTTCCAACGTCGAGATGTCACTAAGTTATAGAAACTTAGCGTTAAGTTGAGGGCTGTATGTGTATTTTTTGTTGGGTGTGATAGTTGTTCTGATTTTGGATGAGTAATCATGCCTGGTGTCTTGAAAGATAATTATAATTATGACAGCACCTAACAGTAATGAAACGCTTCTTCTTCTTCTTCAGCCTATGGATGTCCACTGCTGGATAAAGGCCTCCCCCAAGGCTTTCCACGATGACCGGTCTTGTGCTGACCGCATCCATCGGCTTCCCGCGACCTTCACCAGGTCATCGGTCCACCTTGTTGGCAGCCTCCCTACGCTGCGTCTTCCAGTACGTGGCCGCCACTCCAGAACCTTACTGCCCTATCACATCGGCCATCGGTTCTACGAGCAATGGGCCCTGCCCACTGCCACTTAAGTTTAGCGACTCGCAGAGTTATGTCGTTGACTTTGGTTCTTCTGCGTCTCTCCTCATTTCTGATTCGATCACACAGAGAAACTCCGAGCATAGCTCTTTCCATTGCCCTTTGCGTGACCCTGAGCCTTCGTATGACGCCCATTGTGAGCGACCACGTTTCAGTTCCGTAAGACATCACTGGCAACACACACTGGTCAAAGACTTTAGTCTTGAGACACTGTGGTATCTTGTACGACGAAAAGATGTATCGTAGCTTCCCGAACGCTGCCCAGCCGAGCTGGAATCGACGAGACACCTCTTTCTCGAAGTTGGACCTACCTAGTTGGACTGTTTGTCCCAGGTATGTTCCAAAGTTTTTTAAGTGAATAGGCTTAATAAACTAGTGCGCTTTACCATCAACGATTACACCAGTGCTTACCATCAGGAAGGATTGAGCAGACAAAGACTAGTTTAGTAATTATTAAAAAAAAAAAAAAAGACGTGTGGCACTCGGGGACTGCCGCGGTAAAGCTATTGCATAGCATTTTGTATCAATTTATGCAATTATAATTATTTATTTATTTTATTTATGCAGTATTTCTTTTTCTTTGATATTAATTCAAGTTACACTTTTTGAGCGTGGTGACCGATAAGAAAACAAATTTTTCTTTTATTAAATAAATAAAAAGTTAATATTATTTAAAATATTTTTATTATTTTACAATACATGTGGGTTTTATTACCTTACAGTAGCTGTTGGTTATTCAGGAATATTTATCATTGAAACTATAGGTTTATGATAACTGAAATAAGAAACATAAGTTTGCGACTTAATATCCTCTAAATACCTAGAAAATACCGCGTCAATGGTGGTCCCATATTTTGTTGTGGACTCTTGTGGATCATTATTCATTTTCAAATTCAATGTTTTTGATAGAAAAGTTGTCAACCGCTCTGATTTTTTATCAGCGAAGTTAATGTTGAAATCGCCAGCCAAGATAAGTGGAAATTTATTACCATTTGTACCAAGTATTTTCGAGCCTTCTTCAGTGTACTCCAGTAAAGTGCGATGAATAAAATGCTCTACCTCGTCCAATTTTGGATTCGGAGAAATGTAAATTGCTACCATAACTATTTGTAGGCCATTTCTAAGTTTGCATAGGCACGCACAAATATCTCCAACAACTGAGCGCCTAACATTAACATCGCTAACGTGTGCAATATTTATTTCAATATTCGGAGTCATAATATTAGTAATATCATTTTTATTTTGGTAAATAGCTACCCCACCTTTTGAAACAGTATCTCGTTTGAACTGAACAATACAATTAAAATTAGGTATTTCAATTGGATTATCAAGCGTCATGCAAGTTTCGGTAAGAAGTAACACATTTGTTTGTCTCGTAACTGAATCTTGTAAATCGTATTTATGACTATTTAGACTTTGGCAGTTGAAAGTCATTATTGAAATGCCATTTCTATTACTAATGAAATCTAATACACTTTGAGCAATCGTCTGAACACTATTTAAAGACAGTCTTTTGAATTCTTGCAACAATTGCAAAAACGGTCGCGTGAGCACTTTTTACTCTATAAAATCACGCGCTTTTATTTAGTAAACAACACTATAAATAATTTAAAAGTCCAATGAAAAATTAGCGTGACATTCATCTTAACTTTTCCGTTAAAAAAAAAAGCTATTTTATAAAAACACTACTAAATTAATTTGAATAAAAGTACTTAATAATTAATTATATGAAAAGTTTTTAAGGTAGCCATGACAACATCGATGACGTCTATGACATATCTCTATAGAAGACCTATTTCAGAGAGAAAATTAATCGCAAGTTTAGCACATCGCGACTATCAGTAACATGGCAAGTGTGTAGAACTGAGTTCGCGCCCTGCAGTATGCATGCTCTTTTTGAAAATCTATAAATTGTTTTCAAAAGATGTAGTCGCACGCACACAAACATACCATGCCGAAGACTGCCGAACTGAAACGACGTTAGACGATGGGAAGCGTGAGGTGTTTTCGTTACGGAATTT
Organism: Sesamia inferens; assembly: GCA_037179545.1. Lineage (NCBI taxonomy): Eukaryota > Metazoa > Arthropoda > Insecta > Lepidoptera > Noctuidae > Sesamia > Sesamia inferens. Next base: position 4,985,002 of record CM073929.1, on the reverse strand, counting down.
CTGGATTCGGTCCCCGCGCTCAAGGCCCGCGATAGAAGCTATGCAATAGCTTAAAAATAGCCTTCGGCTTTCCTGGAGAATTAGACTATCAATCCCAACAAAAAAAAAAAAACAAATCCGACTTACAGTTTCATACAGATATTTCGCTCAGAGCACTGATTTATATAGCACTTGAGAACGAACAGCACTTGAGCACTTGCGATAGTAACACTGAAGCAAAATTTCGTAACGTGACGAAGCGTAACATAACATGTTTAAGAATAATATGTTAGCGCGCAGGTTTGCTCATTGCAACGAGCGTGTTAAAATGACACTTTTTAAAGCCTTCACCACTTTGTTAAACAAATAGGGGCTTGACAGGTTCGAATTTACGACCTACGACTTGTAGGTCGCCGCTGATACCACTAGGCCACCGCGGGTCACTGCCGAAGGGATTTCAAACAAAAAACAAAATCTTCAACGTTATCATTAGTATTTAGATATATTTAAAGAATGTCGCATATATTCTAAAGCAGCATCTCATTTTTTATTCAAAAGCTTCATGTCACGTTCCTTTAACGCCTTGTGGAGGGTTCATTCGGGTTTCATACAGAAATCATCGAGGCGAAAATGATACAAGGCAGTTTATCATCCCCTCATGTCATATTAACGCCTGTTTTTTGGATTCCGTAACCAATAGTATGGACCTACTTGCGAGTTTTACAAATGATGTCGATCTTTTATATATTGTGTACCGTTTGACTGCGTGCATTGTTACCAATTTATACTTTGAAAGTGATTTTTGTTGTTTGAATTAAGTGTTTTTTTTTTATATGCTTTTACAGTATAATATCTGAATGGACTTCATTCGAATTTGCCACATGGAGCATGACATAATAAGCATTCCAAATACATTTATCACCTCCACGGGCTGCAACTAGTATTGTATTAAATTCTAAGTTTGAAATTAATTTCATGCTACGAATTTAATTTTTAATTAATTGCTGTTTTAAAGAAACATACTTACAGAAAAATAAAATAAATAACAAAAAAAAAAGATTTTTTACATAAAGAAATTTCTGCCTTTTGTCGATTTGACAAGTTTGGCATTTTATTTAAATAACATCATTATATTACTTAAACTTTAATTTCGTAAACACTATTCCACATTTCTGCATTTATTGTAAAATAGGGTATTTGACTTAAAAAAAAAACTAATTAGTCCGTCAGTCAGATTTCCAAAAAATACTAGACACGTATTTTTTCTTTTTTCATATAAACAAAAAATGAAGATGACACAGTGCGTTGAAAACTCGCGTGATGTCACTGGGCGCTACACTTTTTAGCGAGCAGTGACGTCACCAGTCACCACTGCTGATCTTTGATGCCTTTTATATTTTTCAATCTTTATTGATTTGATAAAACAAAATATACGTATCCAATATTTTTCTATAATCTGAATGACGGACTAATTCGTTTTTTTAGTCAAATACCCTATTGCAGGTATACTGGAAAGGGTTCTTTTGCGTTTCTTTTACCTCTGTACCTTTCTCTGTTATATTTTTATCCCAATTTTTATTTTTTATTTATTTTAAGTATTTTTATTGTTAATTTTATTTAAAGTTTCTAATTTAATAATATGCACTCACCATATTTTATCATTGATTTTCACAATTTGTATCGAGTTTACACCTAGTTATAAGTGCATGTTAGGATTCATGATTTCTCGAGCTTTTCAATTTCTCGGGTTTCGAGAATTCTCGAGGCTCATTTCTCGGGTCTTCTCGGGTTGTTGAGAAATTTAAATTTACGTACATTTTCTCATAATATTTGGTTCCAATAATGTCAACAAATTCAGTGGATTTTCTCTCAAATGAAAGTCATCAAATTAATTATAAAACTTATCTTATGAATAACCTAATTTACTTTAAAAAAATACAGAAGCAATATTATCCAGGCTCATAATTATAATGACAGCACCATTTTTGGCTGCTTGTTTAGAATTTAAGTATAAACGAAAGTAGCTTCTATTAAACTAAACAAAAAATCTACCAGAAATAAAACATTAATTTATAGATTGGGATTAATATATCAAGATTAAAGCCGAGAAAGGTAAATCAAGGATCGCGTATACAATATGTAAAGAAAACCCTATCTGATCCGTGAAGATATTGTTAGGTATAAACTAAAAGTTCCCCTAAAAATAAATATTATTTCGCAAAAGGACGTAACTTAATACATATGTGGTAGGCAATATATGCGCGGGCGAAGGGGGCAGGGCATGCGGCACGTGGTTGCATTGCTCATAATAATACAGCCAAAAGTGATGTTGTCACTTTTAAAAATAACCAAATTTTGGGGAAGTTGGAATTAATTCGCGGAAAAAAAGATTATTTCAAAATTCATTAGTATTATTACTATGATGATTATGTAAAATTTCATATTTTATTTGTTCATGTGTCTTCTTGCGCAGCGGCCGCGTTCGCTACCGCTATGCCACGGAGGCTGTGTATATTTTCTTGTTTATATTTTAATATATAAAAATATATAGTCTTAAAAATTTAATTTCTATATATTTACAAATGACAGCACATCAAGCTACTACAATCTGTCAGATTTCCTTAATAGATTTTTAACTTTATTACTAAAGCATTAAGGCTCAAGGTTGATTGGGAATATCTGACAGTTTGGGGTAACTTGACCTGCTGTCGTCCTTACACATTTACTCGAGTTCTCGACTTTTCTCGAGCTTGATTGAACCCTAGTACATGCTGTGGTCTTCTGTCGCTGAAGGAACAGAATATAATAGAATAGAATACTCTTTATTATATACACCATATAGATTACAGAACATAAATATGTATATCCCTTGTTGGAGATCTCAATAAATAAATAAACGGTAAAATAACAAATCTCTCTCCTTTTTTCCTTGTTTAGTAGTCGCAACTGTCGGGCTGTTGAGTATAAGGTCCTGGTTTGATCTTCTAATTAGGCAACGGGTTCTTGAGTTTGTCCATCAGGAATTTCTCCTCGTAAATTCGGCCAGAGTCTGTATTTGTGATCGATTGATGGGAAAAGACACGCCTCCTATTACATAGGTCTGAGACAAAACTAGCGAAATATGTATGCAATAATTACACTTTTGCGAAATCCTTTGGGAAATACAGACATGATCTTACATAAATAGTTTAAAGATTCTGTAATGTAATGTAAAATTTCTGCAGTGTAATGTCCAGACTCAAATTTATTTGCATTACCTGCAGGTCAGTATAAACATTCCATTACTGAAAGGCCATTTTTGACTGCGGGCGACTCTTCAAAAAACGCCTTAATTTTATGAAATACTCTTCTAGAGTGGCAATCACTGAATTTGGAACTCCACCCTTACCTGAATGAAGACGATTACTTAAAAGAGGTAGTATGGTTGGGTGACGGAGATGTGTGAATCTGAGAAGTTGTGTTTTACAGCCCCTTTCAGGCAATTTTACAAAAAATTTCTTTAGTCGAAAATTTTCTGGTATCGTGGAAGGAATCAGAATAGCGGCTGATTACATTACAATTTGTCATAAATTATCTTTTATGTATATAACTACAAAACCCAAAACAAAGGTCCATCACGCACTTGTCCACTTTTTTATATTGCGACGATGGCTAAGCAAAATGTGGGCAGAATACAATATTTTGACCTCAGCTCATATAGAGGGAGGAAAAAATAGTGACGGTAAGCAAGCCAAATATAGAGAGAGGATCTAGGCTTCTAAATTACGAGGCTTTCTGATTTGTGTTACGATCTAGTATATATAGGACATGTTTGTTTATTGCTGAGGCAATACTTTCTTATTTATGATTCTACGTATGATAGTGAAAATGTACCGAATTGGTGTTATGAGGAGCAAATGGTAGATTTTTGTTGTTGAAGTTGTATATTATGTATGAGATTTTTTTGTATTATTAGACTATGTCACCACATAGTCTGGATTGTAAAAAAACACGTGTGCAATGTGTAAAGGTGAAATTGTCAAAAGCACATGTCAAGTTGATGAGATGTTCAAGTTTGTGAATGTGAGGCACCATGAACTATAGTTAGTTTTTTTTTATAACTTGTTTAACATTACGAGCATGGCAGTTGAGAGTTTGTCATGCTCACTCAAATGTCTTGCTGATGGTGGCGCGTGTTGTTGGGTCATTTGGTTCCCTTCAAAATGGTTGAGCTAAGTGGGGCTGATGCGCGCGTCATGCTCGTGAACGGACGCCGTCAGTGGAGACTGGTCATCTCTTAGCTGCCAGCGGGCTTAATTCATTTTCTATCTTTTAAATAATTTTTATATTTATACATTGTGCTCACATGATAGAAGCAACAGAAATATGTAACGAAGAAATGTAACCCATACTATGATTTTAAAAGAGTGTCCATGTAGTTTCTTGCACGTTCTTCTCCATAGAGATCTACGCTTTGGAACGTGCAATTTAGTTCAAGTTTATATGGACTGACCTAAATTGACTATTCAAAAGCACCAACGGATGGTTAATTTGAAATAAACAATTTTGATTTGATTTGATTTGTCTACACTAACGGTCATTGGTTCGGCGGCTAATATTGCTGGCACATGACGACTTCAACTTCCTTATTCTCAAATTTAGTAGAACATTTCGTAAAAAATAAAGACGTCATATAAAAGCACAAAAGAGGTCTATTAATTTTTTACTTTTATAAATATCGTAATTTTTTATTAAGACGCGCGTAGTTATAATAAATTGTTATTCGAAACAATGGTTACTTCATAGTATAGGTAATTTTGTTGTTTTAACATAAAACCTGACACTATCCAGCAAGCCATTTACTTGACAATATTTTTTATAACTTCATAAAGAAATTAATATATCAAGTTATGCTGTTTATGATCGTAACTTTATTATTTTACCGGCGACCTGCTCCTACTTTTACGACTTGAAATAACATTAAGATGTCTTTGTTATATTGAAGTATAATATATAGCTTTATTTTTTGTTTATATAAAACCTGAATATAGTTTGTTCAGAATAAGCAACTGAATCGAATCCAATAATTTTTACAACATATTGTATTTTTTCCCAAATACATTTAGAAATTCTTGTAGTGTAAAATTATCGAGCGCGCCACGTAGCTAACGTTAGATCATAGTTACTGCGCACGCCCGGGCAACAGCTGACGCCAGAGGTCAACGCACCGGTCGCCCGCACAAGCGGAGCGTAGACCAAATTTTTGTTAGGACAGCCAAGTAGGATAACAAGCTCATAACTTTATGGTTTTTTATGATAGGTATTTTTTTTTTTTAATTTTGTTCATAGAATCTTTACTCAAAAATACTGGACACGTGTTTGGGGTTCCGCATTAACAAAAAATAATGTTGTTAATGTTCATATTTGTTTCCGTAGTAACGATATTTTATTATTATATTTCTTCGTGCTTTCGCAATACTTTTTTTTTTTTTGTTTAACATTATAAACTAGTCCTTGACCGCGATCCCATTTGATGGTAAGCAGTGATGTAATAGTTGATGGTAAAGCGCGATAGTTTATTAAAAGCCTATTCACTCCGAAAAACTGAGCGAATAGGAAGGAAGACGGCAGTTGAGCGAGGTGATGCAATGTTACAGGTGGTGAACCGCATCCGGCGCCTGGGCCTGGAGGTGGCCCTTGACAAGTCGGAGGCCATGGTTTTCCATGGCTCCCGGCGTGCGCCGGCACCGGGATCACATATCGTGGTCAGTGGGGCCCGGATAGCTGTCGAGTTCACCATGAAGTACCTGGGATTGGTGCTCGACAGCCGGTGGGAATTCGGACCCCACTTCCGGCGGCTGGCGCCCAAGCTGATGGGAGCCGCAGGCGCACTATCAACGTTGCTTCCCAAAATGGGGGGCCCGAGCGCCGCCTGTAGGCGGTTGTACGTGGGAATCGTGCGGTCCATGGCCCTGTATGGGGCCCCTGTGTGGGCGATGGACCTGACGGCCGGAACACTCCCCATTCTGCGCAAGCCGCAGAGGGCGATGGCCGTCAGGGTCGTCCGCGGGTATCGCACGATATCCTACGAGGCGGCTTGCGTCCTGGCCGGATCCCCGCCCTGGGACCTAGAGGCGAAAGTACTCGCGTCATTGTACCGATGGCGCGAGGAAGAGCGGACACGGGGCTCCAGTCCGGTGCAGCGGCAGATCGAGCTGCGCCGAGAGGAGCTCCGTCAGGTCCTGGTGGCGGACTGGCGGCAGAGGCTTATGCGCCCTACCGCCGGCCTCGCTACCGTCGAGGCGATCCGGCCAGTACTCGACGACTGGCTCGGGAGGAGGCACGGCTCCCTGTCGTTCAGGGTGACGCAGGTACTATCGGGGCATGGCTGCTTCGGCAAGTACCTGCGTCGCTTAGGCAGGGAGCCGGACGCTCGGTGCCACCACTGCGTCCAATGCGGGGAGGACACGGCGCAGCACACGCTCTCCGAGTGTGTAGCTTGGGAGGAGCAGCGCCGTGTCCTCACAAATGAAGTAGGAGGCGACCTGACGCTGCCGGCAGTAGTGCGGAGGATGGTCGGCAGGTCAGAGTCGTGGGACGCGGTGGTGTCCTTCTGCGAGGACGTGATGACGCAGAAGGAAGCTGCGGAACGGGAGATGGAGATATCAACTCCCTTCCCGGGCCGCAGAAGACGCACCGGGTGCCGAGGAAGGGCGGATAACGCCCTCTTCCGCCCCCCATGAATGGGTCCAGGGGCGAGGGACATGGGGAAGTCCCCGCCCCCCATTGATGGACCCCGAGGCGGAGGCGCGCGCGAGTGTCGGCGCGCGCCTTTCGAGGCGATGCACGGGGTAGTTTAACACCCCACTACCCCGTGCAGGAGACGAGGCTCGGACAGACTGGGACAGCACGAGGGTGTGGGGCCGTGGAAGAATTTAGACTCCCGCGGCCCCACGCGCGCTCGTGATAGAAGACACACCGGGGTGGTTTTAGTCAGTAAAAGTCTGACATACCCCGTCGCCCACGCCAGGGCGGCGGGCATCCTATGAGGATTTCCACCCCGGAAAAAAAAAAAAAGGTGATGCAATGTTAAACCCAACAACACGACCAACGATGCTGCGCCAAAGGGAGATTGATCTGAAGACCCTCCACGACCAAACTCCCAACACAACAACATTAGGCGCATCGTACCCGGCCCACATCGCAACACAACTGCCCAGACCCGTCCTCCGTACGGCTTCACCAGACATCATGCCGGAACACGACAAATCGCTTGGCGGCAAGGCTTTGTCTGGTGGGTGGTAACTTCTGCCGGCGGCCGATGTTATGGCCTACCACCGAGTTACTACCAGTGAAACTGTCGTTAATCCTAATACTATCCTATCCTACTTGCTGCTGATATTGTTAATATGAAAAGTAGAATAAACAATATTAAAAAAATACTATTAAAAATATGTGGTTGGAATATAAATTTACCATTTATTTCATTTTATTATACTCGTTTGCTCGATTATTATCTTCTTCTTTAGCCTATAGATGTCCACTGCTGGACAAAGGCCTCCCCAAGGCTTTCCGCGACGACCGGTTTTGTGCTGCCCGCATCCATCGGCTTCCTGCGACCTTCACCAGGTCATCGTCCACCTTGTTGGGGCCTCTCTACGCTTCGTCTTCCGGTACGTTGCCGCCACTCTAGAACCTTACTGCCCCATCGACCATTGGTTCTATGAGCAATATGCCCCGCCCACTGCCACTTAATTTTAGCGACTCGAAGAGCTCGTTTATTATACTAGTTTCATTTTATGAATCAGAGTTTCCGAGAATCAAGATGACCTGCAATTGTATAGGCCTATTATAGTGAGCACTGGATTTTTATAGGCTGGCAATCGTGATGCTTCTCATTTGATCATTACTAAAAGCTAAGAAGTCGTGGTGGCCTAGTGGGATGTCGTGGTGGCTTAGTGGTTAGAACACCAGCCTGTCAAGTATGAGTTTGCGGGTTCGATTCCAAGTCAGGCAAGTACCAATGTAACGCCAATGTAAGGCCAAAAATGTATGGTTATAGAATCGCTTATCACTGGTTAACTTTAAGCAACGTTTATGAATAGGGGTGTTTGTTTATTTACTTCAACGAGTTAATCACTGGAAGTGCCAGTTAGATTGGAAAAAATGGTTTTTAATTTGATATTCCGTTTCTTATTCAAATTAAAAGTATTTTTTATTATCAAAAACATGTGAGCTATTCATACGTGTTACAAGTGAAATAGTCAAAACATTTAAATAATAATAAATAAATATATGGGTACGGACAAATCACACAGATTGAGCTAGCCCCAAAGTAAGTTCGAGACTTCTGTTATGGGATACTAACTCAACGATACTATATTTTATACAGTAGGCCTAGTATGAGTTTTCAATACGAAACTCGATCGTCGATAACGAGCGCGTTTGGCGTTCTCATTGGTTAAGAGTTCTTACGACCTTGAAACGGGCCAATCGCTGAGTCAAACGCGCTCGATATCGACGAACGAGTTTCGTAATGAAAACTTATACTAGGCCTACAGATACATATATAGATAAACATCCAAGACCCAAGCCAATTAGGAAAAGATCGTTTCCCATCATGACCTGACCGGGGATCAAACCCGGGGCGTCCACGTCGCAGGCAGGCGTGTTGACCGCTGCGCCACAGAGGACGACAGATTTGGTTTTTAGATAATGATACGAATGTTTAATGTCAGAAAGACGATAATTGTAGCTTTACATCATCATCATCTGATGATAAAAGGTTGATGATACCTTTTATCTTTCCACTGCTGGGTACAGATCTTCTCTCATACAGAGAAGGATTGAGCGTAATCACCACGATTGCGGGATGGCGATTCCAGACATAAAGTCCAGGTTTCCTCACAATGTTTTCCTTCACCTTTTAATCAGTCATTGGTGTCCAAGATATACTCATAAAGTACAAATAACTTGAAAAGTTACATTGGTACTTGCCTGACCTGTGTTATAACAACTAGCCCTTCACAACTGTATCTATAGCATAGTAAAATAAATATAAAAATATAGAAGTATTAAATCTTCTACTCAGTAGCAAATATGGTTGACCAAAATGTCGTTGTCATTGGTTACCCTTAAATATTATATATATCTATATATACATATAGGTGTATCTGACATCATAACGCAAACTTCGTGAAAAGGCTTGATCGCATGCTACTAATAAAATTATGATAGTCATTTATGTCGTTAATGAACGGTTACATAATTCAAAGAGTTTAAAAAAAAGTGGCGGCTCGGCCTTTTATCGTTGCAAGCGTACCGCCGTGCGAGTTTGTAGGTATGACATTGATCCCTGATGTGAACTCTATTAAATCAGTTGATAAGATAGTTTTTCGAGTTTTGTTTTAAATGCGCTTTTTTGTGTAATTAGCGAATTAATTAATTTTTACTTTGAAATCTTATTGGGTTCAAAATCAAAGCATTTATTTCAAATAAACCAGTTACAGGCACTTTTGAATTGTCAGAAGGTCGGTCAGTCAGTAAGGTGAAGCTAGTCGCCCATTCCAAAGAGTAGGTACCTATGGAGAAGAACGGGCAAGAAACTCCATGGACATTCTTTTAAATTATCAAGCTATTGATACAAATATTTGATTACATCATTCATTTTGAAATCAATCGTGTGAGAACGATGCAGAAATATATTGTACGCTGAGAGCGTCCATTATGGAAAAAAAAACAACAATTCAGAATTTAAAATACGCCGTAGCAGCTAAGAGATGACCAGTCCCCTCTGACGGCGTCCGTTCACGAACATGACGTATGGATCAGCATCATTCAGCTCAACCATATTGAAGGGAACCTAATGACCCAACACACACGCCACCACCAGCGAGACACGGTTGTAAAAGTATAGCAATTATGAACGGTCTAAAGTAAAAAAACTACAAATATTTTTTTTTAATTATGCAAAAGCCGATAATAAATTCCACCACTGGGGGGTTTAGAATCATGTACTGGATCCATGGTACTCGTTTGTGCGTCGATGTCAGATACACCCTCTATAAGTCTTTCTGGGTGTGAGACCTTTTTTGGGATATATTTAAGTAGGATGGTGGACGGTTTATTCATAGCAATGGATTGATTCAACTAACAAAAGGTGCTCTAGCGAAGGCTTTTCGCCCATTTTATTTCGTTCAAAGAGCTCACTTTTTATTGAGTATTATTTTTATAATACTCCTGTGATGCTGTTTGTTTACACAATAGATTTTTTTTTTTATTTCGGTCATGAGTCCATAAGCTTAGTAACAATTTTACTTAACTTCTTGTGGTACTAACACTGGAGGTTATATTAAAAAAAATGTACGAGATGACAGCGGGTCGAGGACGGGTATGAGCAGTTGTGTTAATATGTGCCGAGTACGATGCTCCAAATGCTGTTATGTCGGGAGTTTGGTCATGGAGGATCTCCAGGTCAATCTACCTCTGACACAGCATCGTTGGTCGTGGTGTTGGGTTAAACTTTGCATCACCTCGCTCAACTACCGACTTTCTTCCCATTCACTTTGTTTTTTTTTTTTTTAGTGAATAGGCTCTTAATAAACTAGAGCGGTTTACATCTACGATTGAATCACTGCTTACAATCAGGCGCGGGATTGCGGTCAAGAACTAGTTTATAATTAATTATAATAAAAAATAAAATGAAATAGCAAACTTATTTTCTCACCATAATATTTTTTATATACTCATCATCATGTCAGCGTTAATCCCAGTCACATCCGTAGCTTTTCAGCTTTGGAGTCTGGGGTCCGCTTCAGTCTAACTGCTGATTTTGGCCAAACTTCGATATTTTCTGTGAAGCGACTGCCGTCTAACCTCCACAACCCGAAGGTGATATCTAAGCATTGCAGTTAGACCAGTTGTTTTACTTTGAAGGGCTCCAACAACCCGTAACGACTGCCATAGGATGTTTGTTTGGCAACCGGGACCAACGGCTTTAACGTGCTTTCCGAGGCACGACCAGACCAGTGCAAATATTCATATTCATGCATACAAATATTTGAACTGTGTGGGGTTGCAACGGCCTCGCGTTCGCTACCGCAACGCCACGGAGGCAGTCAATATTTTTTATATAGTTTTTTTTTTTTTAATTTAAGTCGTTTTTCGTCCGTCTGTATTATCGCCTTGTTCTCGTAAAGACTTCACAACAGATTTTGATGTGGCTTACACAATATCTAAAGAATTTATTCCGGAAGATTTATTTGTAAATTATGTGTTCGTTACATAACACGATTACACAATCAATGCTATACAGAGAGAGAATAGTCTATTCCGAGTGTTACAAATGAATGTTATTTTAAAAACTAAAATATCAACTTCATTTCAATGCTAATTAAGACGATTTTAAAGTACTCTTGAAAAAGTTATAAAAAAATTTGAAGTTTTATCGTAATCTGAAATCTATGTATTACTAGTGAAAGTTTATGTTTTATTAGTGAAAGTTGTTTTTCCATAAAATTATATCTGTTTACATTTTTGGGAAATAAGGGGTGCAGATTAGTAAAACTGTTAAAGTATTCGACCTTCGCCTTTAAAGACGTTAATTTGGCACAGGCTGTATGGGCAGAACTTGCCACATAAGTAGGTAGATATATATTTTACCGGGGCCAGAAACTTGCCTTTAGGTACGCTGTCAAGCCCGTTAGCCTGTTTGCTCAACCCTTACTACATGAGAGATTACTATTAGAGCACCTTTACCAAAATACACTGGGTTTTGGCCTCATACGAAAATATTTTGTTTTTTTACTTTTTTTACATAAATTTGTTTATTTATTTATTTATTTTATTATTTATGTACACACAATAAAATACATAAAGATACAACAAAATGAAGATCTGAGTACAAAGGTACTGCTTATTTCTTAAGAAATTTCTTCCAGCAGACCTGCGAAAGGAGAAGTAAAACAGAAATGTAGACAATAGTGTGTAAGAACAAGGAGGAAATAAAATATGATAACTATTAAAGTAATAATATTAAATATACCTAAACATATAAACCTAAAATAAATATATAAGCCAAACCAATAAACCAAAAATAAGTACATATACTACTTAAATAAATACATAATACTAAAATATAAAAATATGTATAAATAATAAACAAATTCTCACAATACAGAGGAAAGGTAATGCTCTTTTAATCGACGCTTAAAATTAGAAATAGTGTTTAAATCACGAATGTTAGGCGGGAGTGAGTTCCACAATCTTACAGCATGTACAGAGAAGGAATAGGAATAGTAAATCGTTTTATGAGGATGATATTTAAGGATGGATCTTAGGTGTGATCTACAGGGTGCTTTGTTTTGTATGATTGTGTTTAATTTGTGGTTTTCCTGTGCGGGTCACGTTAAATACCTACTTATCTTCTTTTCTTTCCTTTCTTATTTTTATCTTCATTCTTTCCTATTTTTAATTCATCTAATAATTGTCAATTTTCTTTGAATACACTAAATTAACATTCAAAGAAAAAACTAGCCGCATGTATTATATATTATGTTTTATTATAGTATTTTTTTTCTTTCAGTTTTTACTTTTTTGTAGTTTTGATTTTATTAATCGTATTTCTTGTGATTGTCTCTTATTAAAATATTTCTCTTCCTTTTTTAATACACAATATATTCATGAGAAAAATTTTGTTCTATTTTATGAAAAAATGTGAACAGCGGAATATTCATGAAAACTATTAACCAGTAACACACATACTTCTATGATAGATTAATTATCTAAAAAAGAGCTATTTAGAGGTGTCCTGAGATTTCATTTTTATTTTTAAGTGTCCTATTTTGAACCTAATCATAATCCCAGACATTTAACCTACACCAGGTTGAATTCAACGATGGTTAATTGAACATCAGTCTAAAAATAGATAGTAAGCTCATCTTTTTGTGACGCGAGTGTCTTTTTTATCTATATTACACACATCAAAAGTGTCTAGGGATCAACATATATTTTTGCAATAACTTTTCTCCTGATCGATATTAATTAAAATTTTCTTTAAGGATTCATCAAATAAAGTGTTTTCGTTTGTCACAGTAACGATAAACCAAGTCACCTTTGCATTAATAAAGAAATTTGCCATTTTCCTAATAAAGGGATATTTGACATTTGAACCACTAACACAAAAGTTCGAAAAAAAGACTGAAATAACAGTTTTCTCTAAAATTTTATTGGGTAACTTAAACAATTAATAATCCGTGTTTCTACCGCGAACACTAACAACACAAGAACATCGGTTTGGCATACTCAAAATGAGTTCATCCAAATCACGCTGTGGAATGGCCGCCCATGTTCGTTGCAACAACAAAAAAAGGTCTTCTTGCGACTGGATACCCTCCATATTCGGCAGAGCTCTTCTCTGTAGCATATCCCATGCATGCTCAATCGGGTTCAAGTCTGGCGACTGAGCAGGCCAGGGCAGGACATTGATGTTAGCTGCGGCGAGAGTCTGTCTTACAACTCTTGCGGTGTGCGGTCGTGCATTATCATGCATTAACTGAAATAAGGGACCGATTTGCACTTGTAGAGGAACGATGACGTCTGATACAATCGTCTCAGCATAAATTTGAGCGTTGAGGTTGCCTCTGATCCAAATCAACTCAGTTCTTCCGCCGATCCAAATACCCGCCCATACCATGATGGTTCCACCACTATAAGGATGGACTTCCTGGCAGGATTTTAATCGCTGTTGGCGTCCAGGGGTTCTCCAGTGTCGTATACGTCTTGTATCCGGTCTCATACCAAAACGAGACTCATCAGAAAAGCACACGAAACGCCATTGTTCTTCTGCCCAATTTCTGTGTTCAAGAGCCCATTGATATCGAATCCTACGATTGTGCATTGCTATAGGTGGTACCCGTAGCGGTCTTCGGGAATGAAGGTTCACTTCATGCAAGCGGTTTCTGACTGTTTGGTCGCTAATTAAGTTCCCTGAAGAGTGATGAAGCCTCACGGCTAACATCATGGCGGTTATTGTTGGAGCTCTTCGAGTTAAGATTTGAATGTATCGGTCTTGTCTCCGTGTGGTGCAGCGATACCGTCCTCCATGGCGCTCAGCCACGGTACCAGTGCTTCGGTAACGTGTCCAAAGTCGACTGATAACACTCTGACTTGTATTCAGAGCTAAAGCCACAGTACGTTGCCGGGAACCAGCTTCTATCATTCCCACGGCTCTGAGCATTTCTTCCCTGCTTAAATGACGTCGCCGCTCCATAATAACGTTGGTTTTAATCAGTAGTAGGGAAACAGTAGCACTAATAATGTCTTCCATGCGTTGTATGTTTTTATAGGGAAAATATTGACAGCTGATTTTCATCTTTTACTCGAATTTGATTCACAGTTCCTGATTCAAATTATGAAATGCACCAAAAAGGATCCATATAAATTTATAAAATCATAAATTTATTACAAAGCCACATCTCAATCTCAAGAAATCCGCATAAAAATGCTTGATCCCTAGACACTTTTGATGTGTGTATTTCTATTATTTTAGTTAGTTGCCAGCTTTTACGCTACAAAATGTACGATAGTTTCATAGCAGTTTATTATTGCGTAAGCGAGTGAAATAGTGATGTAGCAACCGTTTCATAATCAAGTTTGCTTCTCTGGAATTCGGAGTAACACCAAAACCCTAATATTGCATTAAATTTTCCAACATCATACATATTAACTTTAACTCCCGAATTACTATCTCTCTTTCCCTCCTGTCCTTTTCTTATGCTACTAGAAAATGTTTTACATCTTCCGCTTTATTACGCATTTTTTTTTATTTAAATATAAATACATTACTATACTAGGCATTACTCCTGTATTGTGGGTGTATTTACAAACACTAAAACTCACATACATAAACAGCCAGACTCGGAATAACTACCTGTAGGCCATAAAAATATTTGTTCCGTGAGGGAATCCGACCCACAATACGTGGCTCGGCAGTCGATCGCTCAGCCGCTGCACCAAAGGTCTTGTCAGTGACCTAATTGTCACATTTGACAATTAGATAAATCGATTTTTTTCATTAATGATCCAATTACTCCTGGTTGGAAAATGAACAGAATGCATTCTATGTGCCATAACAACGTCTTTCGATGACTTTCACCATCGTGAACCAACAATGCAATGCTCACTTTGCAGAGTCGTATACCAAAATTATGGCATTTTCTTTAAACTTGTAGAAAGACCGTCTAAAATGATTACAGCAATAGCATATGTCGTGTCAATTTCCATTCCAATCCTTTCAAAATTTCTTTCTTTGCAAATATGTCAGCCCTATAGTTTCCATGTTTCCATAAATGGCACCAAGTTCATGAAATTACCTAAGAATTGCATAAGCTATCGGTAGAACCCCGCAAATAGAGGTGCCACTTTTACTACCAATGCATATAACAATGTTCTAATCAACAACCTTTTTATCGTCCCACTGCTGCGCACAGGTCTCCTCTCATACAGAGAAGGATTGAGCGTAATCACCACGCTTGCTCAATGCGGGTTGGCGATTTCAGACTTATAAAGTCCAGATTTCCTCAAGATGTTTTCCTTCACCTTCAGTCATTGGTGTCCAAGATATATTTAGAAAGTACATATAACTTTAGAAAAGTTACATTGGTACTTGCCTGACCTGGAATCGAACCCGCACACTCATACTTGAGAGGCTAGTGTTTTAACCACTAGGCCACCACGACTGTTCTTGAGTGTATTATGTCTCAACTAATTATTACTCCATTTCCACCATTAGTTCCACCATCTTTACAGATATGTTTGCATCAATTGATCTAAACAAGGTCGAAGTTTCATCACTCAAACTATAATAAACAGCATCGCATCCACTTTTACTTATAAATCCATTAATAAAGTACATTCTCCACCCCGGGTACTTTTCATCAAATTCTTTGATCATATCGAATTTAAGTGATGTAATCTCACGGCTGGTTTGCTACATTAACACATTCTATCATAGTCCATCTACTCCCTGACTAAACGGGAAGTTAAACTGAAACTTACAGATTGGTTGCAGAAGTTAACGTACGACGAAACCGAGAATCTTATTACTATTGTCTCTTAAGTATCATTCCAATACTGTATTTTATGTAAGGCGTATTTGTTTTTGTATTATTATTGTTGTCCTTTTCTATTTGCATTATCTGTATTTGTGTTCATATAAATACTTGCACGTCACCTTATACTATTTATGTGTCATACCTTGCGGAACCCTGGCTCCTAAAACACAGGCTTTTGTCCTAGTTTAGGAGGCATCAGTTCGCCTTTTAAAGTGACTCCCTGTACAGACGTTTTTGATCCTGTATACTTATGTGTGTTTTTAAAGTGTACTAATAATGTATTATTATTATTTATTTATTTTTAACTAATTTTGTCCTTTGTTTATACCTGTCACCCTTTTCTCCAAGGGGTATCTAGACCAAAGTACTTGAACAATCTATTACGAATTTAAACTAATTAAATACGGTCATAAGCAACGACCCGATGGAGACATTTTTTCTAATGTTCCAGTTTCTTCTTACTGATATATCATTGAAGTCATTTATTAATGTACTGATCACTGTTAAAAATGACACACTTTTTATTCCAAAATTATTAGCTAAGTATAATCTCTTAACGTACAATGAAGGAATGTATATTTCAACTTCCATTACGTAGATTGCATACATACATTATATTGAACAACTTTTTATTAAACCACCTAATACTATTTTCGAATTCTGGCAATAATAAAGTTAAAATATTCAAATCATCTTGTTAACCAGTTAATCCTCTTACTAAAAGAAATATAAAAGAAAACAACTGCAAAACTGGATTACAGACCTGCTCTTTGAAAAATATAAGCATCAAAAACCTAATGTTCCCATTTCACCCGTACTATAAAGCTTTTTGCTAAATACATAATTCACAACACACGCTACAAGGGATCTACTCACACATACGCACATCCTTATAACAGCCATTGACCAAACAGCCGTTACTAATTCTACATCGTACAGGTATTAGTGCGAAAACAAGTCGGCAGTGAACAAATATTTAGCAGTAAGCTTTTGGCCATAATAAAGATAGGTACGAGAAGATCAACTCTATATACACGTTCCAGTAAGTGCAAACATATATGGGACTGGCATATAGTTTAAAGAAGTCATACACACGAAAACGCATCGGTAGATTACAAAACAACTAACCGGGCTCAATCGGGATTTTATAATAAAAGAAGTAGTAGACTGTACAGAAATAAGTGTCATACCATAATTTACATAACCTAATAGAAATAATGAATTGCCCGTGACGGAGCACGTCTTTGAGCTTTGTGTTGGCACGGAGCGGCCGTCGCATATCGAGCTCGGTACTCCCACGCCCCTCGCTGCCCCGTCTCAAGACTGTGTTTCGAGCCATTTTATGCAATAAATTATTGAGTTTTTAATGCCGTCAGAATTTAAGTTCGACAGTCCTTTCACAGATATTTTATCCGTGACATACCATAATTAACTCAATAGCAACCTTATAGAAACGAGAATTAATATCATTGAGATTTAGACAGGCATGTCATTACTAAAATCTTATTACATGCAGGAACAAACACGACTGTGAATCAGAATTCATGTATATCAAGTTTAGGTCCTCTAGGCAAAGCTGAAAATTCAAATGCTGGCTTGAAAATTTGGGCTTGGTCAAACGCTAGAACCTGATGAAAAGTCATAGTTTTGCTGCCCTTTTATCCTCATTCACATAATAAGCCTATAATGATCTCAGTGCTGGAACACAAACGGAAGCCTGTGTCCTAGCCGTGTGAAGAATATAGCTCGTAAGCGGCGTATAGAATAGAGGAGTCTGTTTAAGAGGAAATGGCATGTAATTTAACACGCGCGCTTTTTGGGACTATTGATTATAAAATAATTTAGAGAAAGTAAAGCACCCGTGTAGATTCGTACTCTTGAACCAGCCATTCATAAGTCGGGGCCGATGCCACTAAAACATCACTGCTCTGAAATACGGTACTTCTGTATTCATCTGTTTCGATGCCTTGACGTTAGACGTAGGTACATGTTTACGAGTTCGGGGGTAAGTAAAGAGTGGCCGTAATATGTAGTTGATTTTCTTTGATAGCGTTGGTGGACAGTTTGTGTAAGCTTGGAAACATGGTCGTTACTCGACCGAAAGATGCAAGAAAAACAAATAGGGTAACGTTTTTAAACATTATGAAACTGTTTAAATTTTCATACAGTTTTTGGATTAACAGTAGAAACGGGACCTTATTATTAACTTATTGTTTCCTTCTCCTTCTTCTCAGCCGATAGAACTCCACTGTTGGACAAAGGCCTCCCAAAGGCCTTCCACGATGACCGGTTTTGTACTGCTCGGTTCATCATGCCAGGTCATCGGTCCACTTTGACTTCCACTTTTGCGTACCGGAAGACTCGGCGTATTGAGGCTCCCAATACGCTGAGTCTTCCAGTAGGTGGCCGCCACTCCAGAACTTTACTGCCCCGTCGGCCATCGGTTCTACGTGCAATGTGTCCCGCCCACTGCCACTTAAGTTTAGCGACTCGAAAATTGTTTCTATGTTGTTCTAAATAAATCAATTTCTTATTATTTATTTATAATACAACCACACGATATATTTGTCTATATGAGAGTCATAAAGTTTCAACCCAAACATAATATAGTTGACATATTATTGTTATCACAGCCCTGTCTAGAACAACAGAGATATCTGAGGCAATGTATCTATTAACCCCCAATTAAACCCTCGAGGCAAACACTAGACTATACATAACGACACCATTTGATCTGTCAAATACAAATGCCATTCAATTTATTATCCAATAGAGCTACTGGGCTATTTAGCTGGTATACTTAGATAATTCAAAAGAGCCTGTTATTTATGTAATTGTAATAAATAAAAGAGAAAAAAAAATGCGATTGTTAGCAGTATAGGAAGTTTGATTGACTTCTACGTGGGTTCGATTCCCACGCGGAAAAAAATATTTCCAAGAATTAAAAGTAATTGTTTCGGGTCTGGCTGTATGTGTATGCGAGTTCATATGTTTGTAAACGCACCCACGATTCAGGATAAATTCCATTTTTTTAATAAATAAATATAATAAAACAGCAAAATAAATATCTTGTTATTATTTAATTTATGCAGGCTATGCAGTTTTATAAATAAATAATAGACATTTATTTCAGAACACGGCCATAATTTATTAGTAACAATGAGATTAAAAAAACAGTCACAAGAAAATGACCACTGCCCTATAATATTTTAAGTACAAATTGCTCCAAAATGTCATTTTAAGAAATTGAAAATATGTCCATAAAAAGGATACGAGAATCCGTATAAGTGTGTTAAATAAACTTCCACATTGAAATAAATAGGTTTATGAAAATGTCTAATATATCACTGAGCAGCCCTGCGGGATGATATTAAATTAATTAATGTAAAATAGCAAACAATAAAATATCTGCGCTCTGAATTTTATTTCATATAAGTTTCGGTCCAGTGGAAAGATTGGGATAAAAAGTATGCTTTATGCTAATCCTGATTTACGTTAAAGAGTAAAAATCCATCCATTTATACATAGAAACTATCACGTTTATAATATCAAAATCTAGCTTTGACTATAAAGCAAATAACTCATCCTACGATCGACCCCAAGATCTAACCCTTGTCGCCGCAAGAGGAAACCGTAACTTTCCACATAACTTTGGTCCACAAAACCGTAAATCATGACATTACTTCATAATCTAACCAAAATATAAACACGACCATGCCTTTATTACAAGTCCGCGCGACAAGCATGCCGCTTTAGTGCGGTATCAAGTCGAGTCTACTTGTCACTGTCATGTCGCAGGCCTCACACAAAGGGTAACTGAGCAGGCTTCTTGTACCACTTGTATGAGAAAAACTCTTTCACTTGTTAATTTGTTGTGGTTTAGTAAAGTTGGGAGTTTTAATTGTGGAGATGTTTTATACACTCTGGGATTTCTTTGTAAAATTGACACCTTATGTCAATTTGCTTTGTGTTTTGAATACACGGTTGATAAAAGTACAAAAATCTATATTTATATGATCCATAAAACACATTGACAAATGCCTTTTGATTTGTTTTTTTACATGCTGTGTCTATTGCGTCATAATTGTAGTACACTTGCGTGTATTATTGTTAAGTTGTGGGGTATAGTACAATTGTATAAAATAAAAATGTACCTTAATTTAACATTACGATAAATATTTAATTGCCATGACTAATACACAATCTGTTAATTAACCCAACTCTTAAATGTCATCAAATAGAAATGATTACCTGGCAAGTTGAATGGGTGTATTAGGAGAGCTCTTTGTACATCATCAGACCGCTATTCAAAGGCTAATGTTGATGATTACGATCTAATTGAAAATAGATAGTGCCCGCCAGACTCAACACCCGACTGGTCGGAGGATCCTGCCTTTTCTATGAGAAGGTGAGTAAAGTATGGCATCGTTGTCACATCAGATTGTCGGGGTCATCAAACTGGTGGCCCCCTGATTATTACATAAATCTTTCGCTATATACAGTATGTTAAGAAAACCCTGTCCGACCCGTGAAGGTGTTGTTAGGTATCGATAACTGATTCTACTAATGGATACAAAACCGGGCTAAACTTAAAAAAAATCCCCCTAAAAAAATAAATATTATTTCGCAAAAAGAGGTAACTTAATAAATGTGCGTTAACACCCTTCCGCGGGCGGCAGGCGGCAGGGTACGCGACACCTGGTCGCATTGCTATTCGCTCATAATAATACCGGTGTTGTCACTTTTTTAAAAATTACCAAATTGCGGGGAAGTTGGAATTAATTCGCGGGAAAAAAAGATTATTTCAAAATTCATTTGTATTGATACTATGATGATTACGTAAACTTTTATATTATATTTGGTCATGTGTTTACCTAACCTTTATTATCCTTATGGGTCGGACAGGGTTTTCTTAACATACTGTATATATTCATATATCGAGCCATACACTCAGGTTGTGAGAACTACGTACCATGATATACAGCTAATAGAAAAAAAAATATGTTCAAATCAAATCAAAAGTCATTTATTCGAATTAGGCTGAGAACCAGCATTTTTTGAACATCAATATTACATGAAACCATCCTCCAAAACGCCCGCCCTTTGCTACTTTCTAGTGCTTTCGCTGGGAAAAAGAAGTAGCGTATCATACTCTAGTTCCTTAAAAAAATACATGACTAAGTTTAATACTATGTATAGTCATGAAAACACAGAACATCAAATTATTTACCATATCATATACCTAGCCAGGTCAATATACCAGGAAGGCAAAAAAAAAAACATTAAAATGGAAATGTGGTTAAGTAAAAATGTATTACCTAAATAAAAACTAATCACCGCTTACATATGAATGCATTATAATAAAACATAGACAATTATATGAATAAGCTTACCTTTTCTTTCTTTCTTTTATGGCTTCGCACGGTTTGTGCATTTAGCTAATGTCACGTAATGAATTGTTCATGTCGAAAAAGACGGCCGCGTGATCCGTCTTACGATGGAGGTTTGAGACAAAGTCATGATGTGGCCACTATGCTGCGATATTTCACTGTTTTTTGTGAATTATTTATTAAATGCACATTTTGTAAGTGTTGGTTTGTAAGTGTTTTTATTTAGTAAACAACACTATAAATAATTTTAAAAGTCCGATGAAAAATGAGCGTGACACTCAGCTTGACTTTCCCGCCAAAACTCCAATAAGCTTACCTCTAGAAACTTGTTATTAAATAAAGAAGCAACATTTCATTTAATCAAAAAGTATTTACTTTTAAATTAACCACTGTAAACTGTCTTGCTCATTCAATATTTCCTAAATAATAATACTTCCCTCTATAAATCGTAACTTCCCCTAACTTACAGACAAACGAACTTAAGAGGCGAGGCAAATAATCTTCTTAAGGGACCTGAGTCGCTTTTTGAGTACAAATAAAGCCTTGCAGATTAAAATCTTTTTACGTGTATTACTAGATGATTAGAGGTCGCATTAAAGAGATATAGATCAATTAATTTAATTTTATATCGGGGCTCCCCTTTTGGAGTACTTTTACAATCCCTTTCTTTTTCCGAAGGGCAGATGAAAGAGGAAGAAGAAAGGAAGAAAGAAAATACATCTATTTAGCACAGATTAAAAGACACACAATACATCAGAAAAAGACACTCATTTAAAAAAGAAAAAAATGTGAAGCAATCTATACTAATATATAAAGCTGAACAGTTTGTTTAAACGCGCTAATCTCAGGAACTACTGATCCGACTAGAAAAATTAAATTGTTTTTGCATTAGATAGCCCATTAATCCAGGAAGCCTTTAGACTATATAACATCACGCTGCGACCAATAGGATTGAAGCATAACAAAAATTTAAAATGTATGCTGTTTATTATGACCAAGAAGTGTAGGTAATAATGTCTCTATAGAAATTGACACTTTTGGGGTTAAAATGAAATGTTCAAATAACTAACTCCACGCGAACGAAGTCGGGGCTGGCCGTTATTTTTTTTTTAATAGTTATATATAGCACTTGACCGCATTCCCGCCTGATAGTAAAATGTGATAAAACAAATGTAGAAAACTAGAAGGAATGTTTGCCTCCCGGCTGCGCCAAAAAAGCCCCCAGTTCAGCAAAAATGCCAGATAACTAGGTCCTGACGCTGGTTTTTAACTGAACCTGATGTGTGAGGTGACGGATGTAAAAGAGTTTTATACAGCAACGTGACTTTTTCTTCTCCAGCCTATAGATGTCCACTGTTGGACAAAGGCCTCACCCAAAGCTTTCCACGATGACCGGTCTTGCGCCGTCCACATACATTGGCTTCCCGCGACCTTCACCAGGTCATCGGTCCACCTTGTTGGGAGCCTCCTTACGCTGCGTCTTCCAGTACGTGGCCGCTACTCCAGAACTTTACTGCCCCATCGGCCATCGGTTCTACGAGCAATGTGCCCTGCCCACTGACATTTAGGTTTATCGACTCGAAGAGCTATGACGGTGGCTTTGGTTTTTCTGCGGATCTCCTCATTTCTGATTCGATCACGCAGAGAAACTCCGAACATAGCTCTATTCGTTGCGCTTTGTGTGACTCTGAGAATTCGTATGAGGCCCATTGTGAGCGACCACGTTTCATTTTCGTAAGTCATCACTGGCAACGTGACTTGTGTAAGCAAAAAAGAAAAATTGTGTTATATAAAAACAGTGACTTATGTATTTAGACGTAATTGTAAAAAAACTACGTTAATTGTAGACATTCTTATGCAAGTAAAGTAAAATAAAAAAACCAAAAACGAGTCAAAAAAAAAATCCTGAAGTCGTATATAAACAAAAACAAAGTCTCTAGGTAGATGACTTGCCTATTTGTGTAATTATATTGTGATATAGTCATTGCTCGTACTCTGGTACAAAGCCCTCCTCTCGTTGCGGGGGATAGGGGCATAATCCACAAGGCGAGGCTAGTGGGGGTAGTTGGATGTCACGTTAATTCTTTGGATTTAAGATATGCCGTTTTATTTCACTGCTTTCAGAGCAGCTGTATAACCTAAATTAACTGTATGCAGTTTCTATTTCTACATATTGTACACTATATCATCATGAGGAACAGGGTATAAAGTTCACTCACCCTCCATAGAAAAGGGCGGATCCTCCGACCAGATGGTTATCCTGTCTAGGGAAGTTTTATGTATGCTAATTGCACGGTAAGCTCTGCTTGCGAGATGTAGAATTCGTGTGACGTCAGTATGGCGTGTTGTTAATTTGTAGTGTTTATAGATACCGCTACACTTCTATCTAGCTTGTATTATTGTTCAGTTATACTGGAGCAATTGTAGTGCCTATCTGGCCCCGGCCACGTAAGGCCTTTAGACCCGTAAGAACCCGTTTCTATTGGCCCATAAGATCTCAAAACTACATAACTTCTGCAAATATTTAAAAATATCATCCTCCTGTACTTACATCGATACATATGAAATATCAAAAGGTAGGTCCACAACTGTGCACCAACCTTTTAACTTCAATCGTTGCTTCTAGTCGTTTGCCATATAACAGCAGCCTAATTGCGTTATACACCATTACTATCACTTGGAATCATTTTGAAGCTTTTCGCTGTTCCATGGCTCCCTATGTTCGAAAGTGTGTCTGTTCAACAACGTTAATAACGCAATGAGTGTTGAACTGTCAAAATGAAATCCATTGCAAATGATAATGTGTTACGTAATTGTCCTACTAGTTCCAATTATTTGTTAGCTATGAAAAAGAACTATCAAGAAATATTACAGCTACATTTTAAAAAATAATAGGCTATTAGAATATTTCATTTTATTTTTTTATTACAACGGGTCAGTCAAATAGTGCCATCATCATCATCAGCCTCTGCACCAACAAGCTCGATCCTGAGCAGTTCTCCGCCAGCCACTACCAGCCACCTTTTGAAGTGAAACTTCTTTAGGCACGCTTGACTTGGGGAGTAAACTGGCGAAAGCGTTACGAAAAATGAAGCAAAAAAAATCGGGCAAGGCGAACGGAAGCAGAGTATAGTCCTATTTCGTCTGTATTACAAACAAGGAGTTGGCTCATGTAAATATTGCATGACTTGTCGAGTATGAAGTTGTGAGTTCGCATCTCGCCGAAGGCAATACATATTTTTTGGATCTTTTTAAGATTTGTTAACAATTGAGTCGAGTATGAAGTTGTGAGTTCGCATCTCGCCGAAGGCAATATATATTTTTTGGATCTTTTTAAGATTTTTTAACAATTGATTACCTAAGAGCACAAATAATTTATAAATTTTGTTCTGTTCTGGCCTTTATATTGTTTTATATATTTTTGCTGAACATTTCTGATATAATTGAAAGTATAGAAGCTTGAAGATATCGTCACAATAAGATAATTGGACACAAAGTACAAATTGCTTTCGAGCCTCATAAGCTCAATTATTAAGCTAAGTACCTTGATTGATTAAGAACTATGAATTTCTTCGAGAACATGACGCTGCGACCACCCCCCGACCCCCCTCATTGATTACCTCACCCCCCCGTGGATTATCTCGGGAACCAGAGGTCGTGGACTACCCGAGTTTGGGGTCCCCTGAATCAGGAGGAGGAGCCCGACCTTTTGGCCCCGAGGGAATCCACTCCCCCTCTCCCCTTCACACCTCTCCCCCTCCCCCTACCCCCGCAACCCCACGAAATCTACCCCCCCCCCCGCCCCCTTTAGTGACCTCACCCCCCCGTGGATTATCTCGGGAACCAGAGGTCGTGGACTACCCGAGTTTGGGGTCCCCTGATTCAGGAGGAAGAGCCCGACCTTTTGGCCCCGAGGGAATCCACTTTTTTTTTTTTTTTAATTGGAGGTCTATGCAAAAATATTAATTTATAAATGAAAGCATGAAATAAATTTAAATATTTATAGAAAATTAATATATGTATATGTGTATACATCTTATACCTTTAAACGAGCAATTCTTGTATATATATATATATATAATTGGAATCTCGGAAACGGCTCCTACGATTTTCATGAAATTTTGTGTGCAGGGGGCTTCGGGGACGATAAGTCGATCTAGCTAGGTTTAATTTTCAGAAAATGTCTTTTTTCCGTGTTTTGAGGCACTGAACAATTGCTAAACTTCTCATAAGAAGCTAAATTTCGCCACTGTCCTTAATGATACGAATAGCTGAGGGGCTTCGGCCTCTGATTCGGAGCTCGTAGACTTCGGGTTCAAATCCTTGGCGATATAGTGTTTTTTCCTTTTTTTTTTTTGGAGTTTTAAAAAAAATAATGATGGCATTGTCTAATGCTTTTTATTACATTTTATTGTTTTTCCTTTTTTTTTGGAGTTTTAAAAAAATAATGATGGCGTTGTCTAATGCTTTTTATTACATTTTATATAATTGGAAACGGCGTTAACGAATTTTCTTTTTCGTTTATTAAATCAATGGAAGAAATTTTGTTTTGCCTAATTTGTGGAGATGCAATGTACCAGGGTCGCACAAAAGTGTAGAAGTCGAAACAATTGTGAAAGAAATGATGTTGTATACAGTATGTTAAGAAACCCCTGTCCGACCCATAAGGATAATAAAGGTTAGGTATACACATGACCAAACATAATATAAAATTTTACGTAATCATCATAGTATCTACCAATACAAATGAATTTTGAAATAATCTTTTTTCCCGCGAATTAATTCCAACTTCCCTGAAATTTGGTAATTTTTAAAAAAGTGACAACACCGGCATTATTATGAGCGAATAGCGATGCGACCACGTGCCGCGTGCCCTGCCGCCCGCTCCCCGCGGAAGGGTGCATATCGCACATAGATTAAGTTACCTCTTTTTGCGAAAGAATATTTACTTTTTAGGGTGATTTTTTTTTTTTAAGTTTAGCCCGGTTTTGTATCCATTAGTAGAATCAGTTATCGATACCTAACAACACCTTCACGGGTCGGACAGGGTTTTCTTAACATACTGTATAAACAACAATATTTTTTGTTGTAAATATATAATACCTGGAAGAACTTTCATTTTGCCTACTTTATGGAGGTGCAAAGTACCAGGGTATCACAAAAGTGTAGGAGAAGTCGAAACAATGAAGCTCATTCATTTTAAAGATCAGCCTGAAGGAGCAGTCGAATTTACAACAGAATTTCTCAACAGTGTCAACATTTCAGACTTGCCACAACACGAACTGAAATATTAGTATTATTTCCTTTATTTCATTATAATACGCTTATAAATTATATTTTTAAATATTTCTACATAAAAAATATAAAAAACCATTTAAAAATATAAAAAATAGTAACCCACCGGCATCGGGAACAGGGTCCAAGCTACCGGCGGTCAGGGCTCCAGAGAGAGGAACTTCCTGACAATGCGAGCCGTGTCCAGAAGTACAGCTTTCTGAATCAAGCCCTTGATCCAGCTGCCTAACGAGAGCCTCTTGAGGTGTTGGTCGAGGCTCTTAGCTATTAAGCCATTGGCTGTCACGACTATCGGCACAATGATTGCTGAATCCACCTCCCACATGTCGACAACCTCGTGAGCCAAGTCAAGATACTTGATTTGTTTATCTTTCTCGGCTTTCACGAGGTTCTCATCATGCGGGATGGTTATATCAACAATCATTGCACGCCGCTCTGATCGATCCACCATCACTATATCAGGCTTATTGGCAACAATAGTCCTGTCAGTGATTATGGATTAGTATTATTATTGCTAACCTTACCTCCTCAAAGTAGGCAAAATAAAATTCATCCATATAATATGATTTAAAAATAATGATGAAGTACCTGGGCGACCGAGCTTTGCTCGGCATCTTTTTTTGTGTTATAATTATTATTATTGATTTATTTACATCAGACAATTGTTCATAGTTTTCATAAAAACACATAAGTACACAAAATACATTTAAATTATTTATGAACTATTATAAATTAAATTAAATTAAACTGATAATTAATATAGTACTTTGATTTGATATAGATGACGTTTACATTCATGGTACACGAAGCCAATGTTTGGTTTGAAGTTAGACCCAGAAAATTGCTCTTAAAATATCGTGTGTCTTTTTTACACGAAAATGCCAAAAAGAACATTAAAAAAAAAACGCATACTCATCTCAAGAAGCAGAAGAAAACCTCCATGAAAACAATCTGATTTTCGCTCGTCCCACACGTGTTTGTCAGACTTCGCACAGTGAGGACCCATTTGAAGAAGAACTTGATGAAAATCATCAGGTTTCAGCTCATCTCACACGTGCTGCTAAAGATGCTTGCAAAACTTGACTAACATTTTAAGAACAGAAAGGTCTTATTTAGATGTTTCACGAGAGCGTGCAGCACAACGTGTGTCCGCCGAAAATGATGAGCAACGGGAGCGACGTCTGCAAGATATGCGGCAGCGTGCGTCAGAACGTGAAATGATTATTATTAATGAAAACCCTCAGCATACCCGCAATATAGTATGGAAGGACGTATTAGGTTAAGACCTTAAACTATGTATTGATGACAATATATAACTGATGTAACTGATTGTTAAACTATAAGTACTTATTTATAATAAAATGTTAAACTAAATTGCACTCGTAATTTTCTATTTAAATAACAGTTGATAATATTTTTTTAATTATTATGTCGGTATGATCGAAAAACATTAGTCAAAAAATATTATTTCAAAAAATTGCTCGTTATGTTTTTTTTGTTTTGAAAATATAGAGACACGCGATGTACCTAACAAAAAAAAAGATGCCGAGCAAAGCTCGGTCGCCCGGTACTGTATATATTGTACACACACATATATATATATATATACATACAGATGGTGCGAAAGAAGTTTCACTTCAGTCGTGTGGTCATAAGCACACTCGTTTTTTTTTTTGATATCGTCGCTCCATCTCGCCCAAGGGCGTCCTACGCTACGTTTGCCGAGACGAGATCTCCACTCGAGACTGGACTCGTTTACCCCAAAGGTTGTCGGTCCTGCGGCATTTTTAACCAGCCCATTGACACTTCAGCTTTCTAGACCTCTCAGCAATGTCGGCGACTTTGGTCCTCTGTCGGATCACCTCATTTCTGATGCGGTTCTTCAGAGAGACGCCCAACATAGCTCGCTCGATAGCTCGCTGAGCGGCTATAAACTTGTGGACTAGTCTGACCGTTGGTGTCCACGTTTCGGCTCCGTAAGTCATGACGGGTAGGACGCACTGGTTGAAAATAAATAATAAGTATAAGTAAATAGTGCCAGGTATATAATAATAGGGCCTGTACAAAGTATACACATTTAAAGTGCGAGAAAGTGTCAATAAACAAAGTAACCTCTTATAAAACACACTAAAGAGAACTTATAGCCAGTGTTTTGCTCCACTAAGCAATAAAATAATCCCAACTAAAAAGGAAAACCGCAAAACTTTTACTAAACATATCTTCAAACGCGCTCCGGTATTTATAGCCCAGCCAAAACTGCCACTAAAAACAAAGATATGAAAATAATAAAAATATTTTTTTTTTTTACTTAAATTCTGTGTCATAATATTATTGTTATGTAACTTTAAGGTCCGTTTAGACTCGGACTGTATTCTCGCCTCGGTCTAATAATTCGAAAGGATTGTGATTTTGATAGTGTGTACCATAAAATATTTAAAGGGTAGAATCGCTTTGCTTTTAAAAATGCGTAAAATAGATAATTAAAACATTCACTCATTGCATAAAAGACATAATGACCACATTTATACACAAACGAAGCATTTTATTAAATAATAGCAATTAATGCAATCGATTAAAATATAATATTAAATATTTATAATTTGAATTATTTTAGCTGTAGGAATGTTGTCTCTAAGTATCTGTAAGATTTGTCATATGACCAGACTGAAGATCAACTTAAAGTGTGTTAATAAATTTAGAGATAATCATTTAATTATATTTATAGATATAATAATAACACTGTATACTTCTGTTGTGTCCTAGAATTTTACTTACTACTTTTATCGTTAATTTATTGCAAAATAAAAATTTATAATAATAATAATAATTTATAATAACTCCTGACGCACAGGTTCTACCTAGTTCAGGCAATTTTTTAAGCTATTGCATAGCTTCTATCGCGGGCCTTGAGCGCGGGGACCTAATCCAGAAATTCCGTAACGAAAAAACCTCACGCTCCCCACTCCGACGGGCACGGAGGTGTGGCTTGAAGGCCGTATATCGTCTAACGTCGTTTCAGTTCGGCAGTCTTCGGCACGGTATGTTTGTGTGCGTGCGACTACATCTTTTGAAAACAATTTATAGATTTTCAAAAAGAGCATGCATATTGCAGGGCTCGAACTCAGTTCTACACACTTGCCATGTTACTGATAGTCGCGAGGTGCTAAACTTGCGATAATTTTCTCTCTGAAATAGGTCTTCTATAGAGATATGTCATAGACGTCATCGACGTTGTCATGGCTACCTTAAAAACTTTTCATATAATTGATTATTAAGTACTTTTATTCAAATTAATTTAGTAGTGTTTTTATAAAATAGCTTTTTTTTTTAACGGAAAAGCTAAGATGAATGTCACGCTAATTTTTCATTGGACTTTTAAATTATTTATAGTGTTGTTTACTAAATAAAAGCGCGTGATTTTATAGCGTAAAAAGTACTCACGCGGCCGTTTTTTCAACTGTGATTGGCGATATCCGCCATTATTGTGAAATATTTTTTTAAAGAATTTCTATAATTTGTTACACGTGTTATTGGCAAAATTGTGGTATCTATCCACAGGGACCAGATCAAGAGTTGAAGTTGAAGTTTTTATTAAATAAAATATTACAGAAAGATGTCGGTGAACAATGTTAATACGAGTACATTTAAGTGTACGAGTTGTAATATTGTTATCTCCGAAACGAAACAACGAAAGTTTAATAAAAATATGCTCGTCGGCTTTTTCTGAGGAAGACATTGATGAGGCAAAAAAGTTATTGTTTGTTTCTACGAAGACAAGACAAAAACATGTATCGAGGCATGTATGTAATTGCATAAATTGATACAAAATGCTATGCAATAGCTTTACCGCGGCAGTCCCCGAGTACCACGCGTCTTTTTTTTTAAATAATTTATAAACTAGCGCTTGACCGCAATCCCGCCTGATGGTAAGCAGTGATGCGATCGTTGATGGTAAAGCGCGCTAGTTTATTAAGAGGCTATTCACTCTAGCCTTGAAGACACTCAAATTGTAGTGTCTTGTAGAATTAGGCAAAATGTTATAAAAAATATGCACAAAGCTGTGAAATAAACAATAAATTTATTTATTTAAATAACTATACAAAATAAAGTTCAGGTGCTCGCGGCTAAATAACAACAGCCCGATCAACAGATCCATCGATTAGGTTTGCTTCACTTGATACGGCTGGATGGGGGACCATTTTTACAAACCGAGAGACCTTTTTGCCTCAGAAAGCACGTTGAGCCATCATTCGCTTCGTCATCACCGTGTTTTGCGTTTAGCTGTCATTCGTAGATCTTTGACAATCGTTCGTAGTCAGGAGTCGTCTGACTACAGGTCTTACCGAGGGGTATAGTATTATTTAGGGTCTGGGTTGTGGAGATCAGATAGGCAGTCATCTTATCATAATCAGCCTATAATTTAAATTCCCACTGTTGGGACACAGCCCTCCTCTCAGTCAGAGCGAGTGGGCCGTAATCTACCACGCCGGCCCAGTGCGGGTTAATAGGCATCGCCCCATATAAAATACTAGTGTTCAGCCTGCTGCCGGTTAGACTGAAGGTGCCGACCCCAACATAGTGGGGAAAAGACTAGGCATATAGATGATGTCGACATGACAAAAATAAGGTACCAATATACTAAAACACAAATTTGGGTCATAGCCATAAAGGAGAAAAAAACTACATATATTGGGGTCGGATTCCTGACTAATCGGGTGCGGCTTAATAGACATGCTTTTTATATTCTGTCGTTTCCATATTTCCCGGCAATTTTGAATTTGGAACTGTTCTATATTCTAATGTGTTTAAATTTTGAATCACAAAGCAGTTGAAAGTATTAGGATTAACGCTCAGTTCAGTCACAGCGTCGATTGGAATCTGTCAGGTTACGTATAAAAATGAGCCCTACTAAGAAAAACGTTCGTACAATAATTTTCTACAATTTTAGAAACTGCCTGGCACGCCTTATCTATTTTGAAGAGCTAATATCTGTGTTCACTGATGAAGCCCCATGTCTGCGGACTTTCAAACGTGTTATAGGAGCCTGTAATTAAACCTTCGCCGTTTTTTTAAAGTGATAATACTACTAGAAAAATCTCACCAAATCGACTCGTGTGGACCTTCACGCCTCTCGATAGATATAAAATTCCCCTCGTGTAAATGAGCCTTTATTTGGCCGCTTTATTTCCGTGTCACTATTACGGATAGTGTCTAATATATCTCATCTTTTTTGGAGCAAAAGTCGTTTGAACACACGAAATAACAAGTGCGATTTGTCAAGGGTTCAAGAATACTCGTGGATCATACATATATGTAATGAAATATATCTAACATAGTTATATGTATAAGGTTTTATGTCAATCTCCGTTGTTGGAACGCTTTTCTCGGACAATTGCCGAGACAAGCTGCCCCGACCTTTTCGATAAAGAAACATCCTATTTTATTGTCATTTAAAAAATCTCATTTCCTACTACGGCAAGGTCAAATGGTAGATGATTAGAACGGGACCAGGAACTTTCGTTTTATTACCTTGGTCGTAACTACTTGTACATTAATTCAAATAACATAGCATTTTCTAAATCCATTAGTTTTATGGTATTTTTATTAGTCTTAGGCAAGCGACTGTGATGGCCCAGTAATGGTTTCCAGCCACAGACGTGACCCCGACTTTAGAAATCAAGTTAAAAGTCTCAGGTGCTTTTCCTTACTTTATTTTAGAATAGATTGAAAAACTAATAAAAAAACTCATAATTGTTTAAGTTTCTGTCGAATATTTCGCTACAAAACTTTAGTTAGTAAAACAGCCTGCTGATTCTACAAAACTGCCTATTCTATCAAACTTAGGTGATGAGAGCTTAAAATGAGCTTTCATTCACTTGATGTAAGGGACCGGCAATATTGACGACTTGCTTTATTTAAAATTTTAGCACAATAGAACGGCTAATGTCTAGTCAGTAGGTATTATACAAAAAACTCCTCTGCACCATTGATGGTGCAGGTAAATTATTGCAAACGGTATAACGGGAACAAAACCACCATATCCAAACTCCTTGGTTAATATATCCTCGATAAACATATAAATTATTTTTGAGTAAAAATGTCAGTGGCATTTTTTTTAATATCTCTTAGTTGTTATCTCGCCTGATGGTAAGCAGTGACGCAATCGTTGATGGTAAAGCGCACTAGTTTATTATGATCCTGTCCAGTCTAGCCTTGAGAACACTTTTTTTTCGGATGGGAAATCATTTAATGTCTTCTCCCGCTCTGGGCGGAGCGGAAGGGCGTGTCAGACGTTTACTGACTAAAACCCATCCGTGTTTCTTAACTTGCCTGTGCGCCAGGGCTACGTTTTCTTTCTTAAACAACCCGCAACCCTACTCGAGGCATCGATGTTCGTGGACCCCGTCACGATGTCCTGATATCTCTTTGAGGTGTCCGTGAAACCCGATGCGCCGTCGATTCGGGCCTGGTATTTACCGGGCGGCGAGATGCCCATTGACTGGGAGTTCGATGTTGTCTTCCGACGGCGTCTCCAGCGGCGGCTAGTGGCGTTAGGGCGCTGGGTTTCCCGCTTCCTCATGCGCTCCGCCTCCTCCTTTGCCAGCTTCACTGCTTCGCAGGCGGTGACGGCCTGCCACACACAACCTTGAGGACACTTAAGTTGCAATTTGACGAGAAGACCGCAGTACTAAAAGAAGACTTTAAAAGACTTTTTTAGTGCCGTATGAAGTCAGAAGAAAGGAAGATGAGAACTTCTTTACCGACGTTGAGCACTTTTGTTTGATGGGAAAAAGCATTGAATTCGCGTGAGCCTGACCACTCCGACATCGTGTTTTTTCCGTTCTTTTCCTCTTTGTGTATTCTGTGTTTTTTAAAGATTTCAGTTTTCACTTTTATCAGTCAATCCCACGACCGCTAATTTTATAACAGCTTATACTATTATCATCATCTAGTGGTTCTCAATTATACGTAGGACTATCAAAAACTTACCAAACCTACTTACTTGTGTTATACACAATTTACTTAAATTATTCGGCTTTAACTATTCAAAATGTTATAATGTGTAACTGTGGAGGCTCTTTATTAACAACTTGGTGGTTTGCTGTTATTCCCTATTATTTGTAATTAGTCCGTAAGTTCTTATGTAATAAATTAACAACTGGGGACCCGTTTTTGGGGTGGGACATCAACAAATGATCTCTGCCACGTTCCTTCATTTGCCTGCGCCAGCACCACGGTGTCTCCCTCAAACAACTCGTGGCCCTGGAGACGTCAGTCTTAGTGGGCCCGTCACGATGTGCTGATATCTCTTTAAGGCGCGCGTGAAACACAACGTGCCGTCGACCCTGCGTCAAACCAGCAGGGCCGCCCATTTTACATTTTGATGTGTTGAATGTATTTTTAATCAATATATGTTTTTGGTGTACAATTGAGTATACAATATGTAAAGAAAACCCCTTCCAACCCACAACGATAATAAAGGTTAGACAAACACATGACCAAATAAAATATGTGCTTTTACATAATCATCATAGTAATAATACTAATGAATTAATTTTGTTTTTTCTCGAATTAATTAAAACTTCCCCAAAAATTGGTATTTTTTTAAAAAGTAACAACACCATTTTTGACTGTATTATTATGAGCGAATAGCGATACGACCGCGTGCCTCGTACCCTGCCCTCCTTCGCCCGCGCATGTATTGCCTACCGCACATGTATTAAGTTATCTCTTTTTGCGAAATAATATTTTTTTTAGGGGGATTTCTTTTAAGTTTAGCCCGGCTTTGTATGCATTAGATTAGATCATTTCAGTAGGTTTCATATTCGTGTCCTGAATTTTTTATAATTCTACCAACGATACTAGCATGTATAGTCATCAGGATAACCGATAGAGAGAGGATTGATCCTGCTCGGAGAAGTAAGCGTCGGGGAGGCAACCGCCTTGGCGTCTAATACACCTAAATCCGCTTACCAAAAAGGTAAGTAGACCTTTAGAGCTCCGGGCACATAGAGTGGGGACTCTGTGCCCCCATCAAGTGACCCCAGGGAACACGATGGCGCAGTGGTCATCTGCTGATGAACACAACGAGGCCTAAGGGAGGCGCCTTTACAGTCTCCCCAGGGATGTACCTTACAGGCAATGTACAGGGGCGGTTCCGGAATTGGTCTTTTAAGAGTAATCACCAGAGTGGTTTTAGTGAGGTGAAACTACCACACTACCTGACCTTGGTCCCCAAAGGTCTGGTACCTTTTGAAGGTGTCCCCCCAAAAACAAAAAAAAGTCACCAGGATAAAAAGCAAGGAATCATCGTGTAAAATTGCGATGGTAACTTAGAGAACAAATATATTTCATAGCCTTATGATATTTCGCAAAGATAATGTTCTTGACGCTAGAAATATTCTAGCAATAATTTATAAGGAAATCGCTTTATATTCTTGCGTAATTGTAAGATATTGAAACAGGCAACTGGCGACACCAGGGTTACTATACCCACATTTTGCAAATATATATTTATCTGTAAGCTTAAAATATATCTTAGATATACACCACACCATCACGACGGTTTTCTCCAATGGGTTGGCAGATCCCTATAATCTACAGATACATACAATTTAAAAATAAAAAAATCACCGTATCCAAACTCCTTGCTTATTATATCCGCCATAAACTTCAATATATCTCCCAGTGACAAATATTAAAGTTTGTGGCGGTACGTTAAACGTAGGTATGGCGTCCTGGAGTGTTGCCAAGCGTCCGAATTAGAACGACTATATATCAGATGGGAATTCTAAAGGCATGAAAGTGGAAAAGAGTGATTATAAGGAACTTGAGCGTTGTTGTTTGAGAGTTGGGGCAATTGGAGTACTTGGTAGTTGAATGTGGTAGGTTAAAGGAGGAAAGTTTAGTATTTGGTAGGACGAGAATAGAAAGAAAGAAAAAAAAATATTGCGACTCATACTCGTATAGGAAGATCATAAAACTAAAAATAAGTATTGTTACGGGCTAGGGGTACTAAAACGCCGGTTAAGGGTTTTGAAATTTATTGGCAACGAAGGTACAGTCGATTGTAGGCAATGACAAGTAGAATATTGCTGACGTTGCACGGAAGTCTTCACTTACGTCCACGAAGTCCGTATTGTAAATACCCAATAACACTACAGATGTTGCTTCACGTAGTACTCACAGTTCTCGTTACAGTTGTCGCAGTAGGTATTCTCAAAGATCGCTTCTTTAGTGTCGCTGTTTTCGTATCGGTAGTCAAGTGTAGACTGACTCGGCGCCGGCGTCACGGCGCTATATATAGGCCAGCTGATCGAACATTCCAGAATCGTCTAGACGTAATAATAATAGCGCATAACTTCGAGTACATTCAGTAAGTACCTACGGTAATTCCCGGAAACGGGTTTCTAGAAATTTCGATGTCGTCACTTTGTTGACAAAATTGATAAAACCTGTACCATTCAATAGGCCACCTTAAGTCTAGGAATGCGTTTTTATATTACACCTAGACAATGTCCAGATCTCGAGTTATAGATCTTAAAAGTTACACACTGCATGTCAAGCGATATTGAACCTTATGCCCTCGACATAAGGTGCATTCGTAACATTGCCCCCTTCTTAGTCGTGCTCGTCCCGAGCATGATTTGATCCATAATAGCGAGCTAGGCGGTCTACGTGTACGATCTTCAGCTTCCCTCTAGGTCCTTTCTTTATGCGGTAGGTGACATCGTTTATCCTGGTTACTATCGTGTACGGACCCTCCCATTTGGCTTGGAATTTCGGACTCTTTCCTTTTCTCCTAATGGGATTATGTAACCATACCAAAGTTCCCTCTTCAAATCCGGGCACGTTAGCTTTGCGGTCGTATCGGATCTTCATTTTCTCGCTGGTTTTCAGACCATTCTCTCTCACTAGCTCATGTATTCCATCTAGTTTTCGTCGTAGGTCAGCCACATAGTCGACGGCTAGGATAGGGGTATCGGGGGGTGTTCCGGTTAGTGCATCTATGGGTAGTCTAATTTCTCGGCCGAAGTTGACTTTCGCCGGTGTACAATTTGTGCTATCATGTGTTGCAGAGCGGTATGACATTAAGAAGAGTGGAATATATTGGTCCCAATCCCTCTGGTGTTCTTCCACTACTTTGGCCAAATGATTCTCTAGCGTCTGGTTGAATCTTTCGACCATTCCATCTGACTGAGGGTGATATGGTGTTGTACGAGTCTTATGTATCCCGAGTAGTTGGCAAACCTCTTGAAATAGCGAAGACTCGAAGTTTCTACCCTGGTCAGAGTGCAACTCCAAGGGGACGCCAAATCGACAGAACACCTCGTGAACTAGCTTTTTGGCAACGGTATGAGCTTCTTGGTTGGGTACTGCAAAAGCTTCTGGCCATTTGCTGAAATAGTCTTGCATGACGATGATATACCTATTCCCTTCTTCAGTGATAGGGAATGGCCCTGCTATATCGACAGCAACTCTTTCCCATGGTGCACCAACATTGTACACTTTCAGCCGACCTCTGGCTCTTGTTTGCGGTCCCTTTACTGAGGAGCAGGCTACACATTTCCTACACCAGTCCTCTACGTCTTCGCGACAATGCACCCAATAAAATCTTTTTCTCACCTTCTCCAGGGTTTTCTTCACTCCTAGATGTCCTCCGGATACTCCGTCGTGCACCTGCTTTAGCACTGTTGCGACTTTATCGCAGGGGACAACTATCTGTAAGGTGATCTCCTGTCCACTGGGTGATTCCCATTTCCTCTTGAGAACTCCGTTATCAATTATCAGGCTGTTCCATTGAGCCCAGTAACTTTTTGCTGTTGGGCTAAGCGCTGATATTTCACTCCAAGCGGGCCTCTGGCCACGTTTCTTCCATTCGATTACTGTCTTCAAATCACTATCTTCCTTTTGTGCGTCTTCCAATGATCGATTATCCCAGTCTTCATCCAAAGCGTTCACCTGGATAATCCTTACGTTCTCTTTCTTTTCCTGTTTGGCACAATGTCGGCAAGATTCTTCGCAAGGCCGTCTAGATAAAGCAT
This sequence comes from Sesamia inferens, assembly GCA_037179545.1. Lineage (NCBI taxonomy): Eukaryota > Metazoa > Arthropoda > Insecta > Lepidoptera > Noctuidae > Sesamia > Sesamia inferens. The sequence goes on along the minus strand of CM073929.1, from coordinate 4,947,202 downwards.
CAGCATTATTGTGTGACTTGCCTTTTCGATGTTCAGTGACAAAGTCAAATTCTTGCAGCTGCTCTATCCACCTTGCTACTTGTCCTTCTGGGTCTTTGAACTGAAGCAACCACTGTAAGGCAGCGTGATCGGTGCGAAGTGTAAACTGTCTCCCAATCAAATATTTCTTGAAGTGTTGTAAGGTCTTAACAACGGCTAGGAGTTCTCGACGGGTAACACAGTAATTTCTTTCTGGCTTGGAAAGACATTTGCTGAAATATGCAATAACGACCTGCCGATCTCCTTGTGTTTGAGAGAGAACTCCTCCAATACCAACATTGCTGGCATCTGTGTCTATCAAAAATCGGCCTTCCCTACTAGGGTAACCTAATACAGGAGCCTCACACAAGTGAGTTTTCAGTACCGCAAATGCCTGTTCGCAGTCAGAGTTCCATTCAAATTGACACTTTTCCTCTGTTAAACGATGCAATGGTTTCGCTAACTCGGAGAAATTCTTCACAAACCGACGGTAATATGCACACAGACCCAAGAAAGAGCGTACCTCAGTTTTGTTACGAGGGGTAGGCCACTTCGACACGGCTATTATTTTTTCAGGATCTGTTCGAATTCCTTGCGCCGAAATAATGTGTCCTAAGTATCCAACCTCTTTCTGGAATAGTGTACACTTACTAGGACTGAGTTTTAAATTCGCTTCACGCAGTTTTTGGAACACTTTCTCCAGATTGCGTAGGTGCTCTTCGAAGCTTCGTCCCATAATGATGATGTCATCCAAATAGACCAGGCATGCATCACCAAGCAACCCCACCAAAATGCGCTCCATTAGGCGCTCGAATGTAGCTGGAGCATTGCACAGTCCAAAAGGCATGACATTGAATTGCCAGAGACCGTTCCCAGGACCAGTGGAGAAAGCGGTCTTTTCTTTATCCTGCTGACAGATTTCCACCTGCCAGTATCCACTTTTGAGGTCAACTGTGGAGAACCATTTCATGCCACTTAGCAAATCCAAAGTGTCATCTATACGTGGCAGAGGATAACTGTCCTTTTTCGTGGCATCATTCAACATCCTGTAGTCAACGCAAAACCTTGTACTGCCATCCTTTTTCTTGACTAGTACAACTGGAGATGACCAAGGGCTAGTAGATGCTTCTATAATCCGGTTTCTCTCCATATCTCTTAACATTTCCGTGACTTCCTGTTCTCTTGCAAGGGGAATACGACGTGGTCTCTGTCTTATCGGCTGTGTATCACCCGTATCTATATGGTGTTTAACTAGCCCGGTCCTTCCCACGTCACCGTCGGTCTTCGCGAAGATGTCATGGAAGTTATGTAACAGTTGCTTAACTTTGTGACTTTCGAACTTGTTTAAATTGCCCTTACAACTTTCGAGTAGTGTCGATACATGTTCCTGCCACTTCTTATCAAGTTCCTTTTCGTGCACCTCTGTTTTTCTCAAAGATGCTACATTATCGCACACACCCACCATGTGGTTCTTTTCGAGAGTTATTTCTTTGTTACTAACGTTGATAATGCGTATTTTTGGTTTATCGGAAATCATCATCAGTGTTCTTGCCGTTATCCAGTCTGGGTGATCTCCAGAATCCTCTATTATAATGCAACGTTTGCGGCATCCTTTTGGTGAAAATCTAATATCTACTAAAGTTTCTGATCTTGGTGGTAATACAGTTTTTCTTAAACAGTACACTGACCCTTGTTTTGCACCTTGAAGAAATACTTCTTGTTCTGGAAAACTCAATACTCCTTTTGCTACATTAAGGACGCATTGTTGTTTCTTCAAAAAGTCCAGTCCTATAATGCAATCATCTGTAATATTCGCTACTAAAACAGGATGCGTAAATGTCTTATCACCCATTTTCAAGGTCACCTTTGTTTCCCCAAGGACGAGTACTGGTTGGCCGGTGGCAGTTTGTAGCCGGCATTGTGAAGATCCTCTTTTCCATACTATGGTGCGAGGAAATAGCTCTGGTCGTGCAATAGTTCTTGATGCACCAGTATCCAATGTGAAACTGCATGACTTACCATTCAGTTCTCCTTCTATAATAAGACTGTTTCCGTCACCCACTTGTGATACTGTTATAATGGGGGCTTCACGTCGACCAGCCAGTACTCGCCCCACAGCCCTGGCTGTTCTTAGTTTAAATCCTCGGGTTCCACCTGTGTCCCAGAAGTACTTCTTCCTTTAGACTTCCTGGGACAATTGATCCGAATATGCCCCTTTTCGCCGCACTCATAGCAGGTTGGTCCTTGCCGAGTTTTTATTATTGGGGTTGTTACCTCACGAATGCGGTGGTGTTGTCGACTATCTTGACGTACTGCTTCCACCTCCAGAGCGTGTGTCAAGGCTGCCTTAAGAGTCTGATGGTGTCCCAGGCGAACTGCAGCCCTTACTTCCGCATCTCGGATTCCATCAGTAAACGCTTGCACCGTAGTAGTATCAATCAATCCCGGTGTTGATACATACGCCCTCCGAACAATACGTTCTACTTCCGTTGCCCATTGTTGCAAACCCTCACTGCTCTTCTGTGTGCGGTCGCGGAGTTGAGCCCTGTAGACATGTTCGAGGTGTTTCTCTCCATATCTAGACTCCAGCGCTTCTAACAGACAGGCTAGGGTATTGCAATCGCCGGAAATGTTCTCGAGGATTTGTACCGCATCACCACGCAGAGCAAGCGTAAGAGCGGTTACCGCTTGATTGTCGTCCCAGTTGTTGGCTGTTGCGACCTTTTCGAATTGAAGGCGGAAGGCCACCCATGACGTTGTTCCGTCAAAATGAGGTACTAGGAACGTCGGCAAAGCACTGGGTACAGGAATCACACCTTTAATACCTCCTTTTTGTACTCTTTCTATTTCTTTCCCAAACTCCATGATGGTATTGTCCAGTTTCTCGAAACGCGCATCATGTTTGTCTATACGCGTATCTTGATGGTCCATACGCGCTTCTTGTTTGTCTATGCGCATATCTTGCTGGTCCATACGTGCATCTTGTTGTGCTGTTTTTACTCTAAGCTCGTTGACCTCTTCTTTGGTGTTTTCCCATTTTTCGTTTAATTCTAAGACCAGCTGCTGGGATTCCTTTATTTGTGCCTGGGTTTCTGCCTGGGATTGTTTTAGTTCTGCCTGGGATTCTGCTATGCCTTTTATTTGAGCCTGGGTTTCTGCCTGGGATTCTGCTATGCTCAGCCTTATTTGCGCCGTCAAGTGAGCCAGTAATGCCGATAAATCGCAACCGCTGGTTCCGGGAACAGTGGTGGTACTAGGCGCACTCACATTCGTCGGTGTTACGACGGCCGCATCTTCTATGGGTGCAGGGACACTAAGGGATTCTTCCTCTTGACGCGCCAAATCCATCGCTGCTTGTCGTCGCGTGCGAACTCTTTGTCTTCCCTTGGCGTGACCGGCATTCCGCTTCTGACACCAATTGTTACGGGCTAGGGGTACTAAAACGCCGGTTAAGGGTTTTGAAATTTATTGGCAACGAAGGTACAGTCGATTGTAGGCAATGACAAGTAGAATATTGCTGACGTTGCACGGAAGTCTTCACTTACGTCCACGAAGTCCGTATTGTAAATACCCAATAACACTACAGATGTTGCTTCACGTAGTACTCACAGTTCTCGTTACAGTTGTCGCAGTAGGTATTCTCAAAGATCGCTTCTTTAGTGTCGCTGTTTTCGTATCGGTAGTCAAGTGTAGACTGACTCGGCGCCGGCGTCACGGCGCTATATATAGGCCAGCTGATCGAACATTCCAGAATCGTCTAGACGTAATAATAATAGCGCATAACTTCGAGTACATTCAGTAAGTACCTACGGTAATTCCCGGAAACGGGTTTCTAGAAATTTCGATGTCGTCACTTTGTTGACAAAATTGATAAAACCTGTACCATTCAATAGGCCACCTTAAGTCTAGGAATGCGTTTTTATATTACACCTAGACAATGTCCAGATCTCGAGTTATAGATCTTAAAAGTTACACACTGCATGTCAAGCGATATTGAACCTTATGCCCTCGACATAAGGTGCATTCGTAACAGTATCAATAACAAAAATGAATCAGAAAGTCCTATAAGAAGCCAAAAAGCTCCTATCCCAGCGTGGTGCTTCGACATTTAAAATGTAAGTGTCACAGTGATGGTATTCTCATATAAAAAAACAATAATAAATCAGATATAATAATTATATAAATATTTAATTCATTTTTATTTGCAAATAAAATAATTATTTCATTTTTAATCCGCGGGAGATCTAACTCTATAATTTGTTTTACCCTCAGTGTCAGATGCACTCTGATATTCAAATTCACAAACAGCCTAAATAACTACCTGTAGGCCATACAAATATTTGTTTCGAGTTAAGTTATGAATAGCGTGAACCTAATCGCATTTTTTATGTTTTAACGCCTTTTAACTTTATAAGGATTTTAGGTGTCAGAAAGAGGGTGACTAGCGAGATAAGAAATAATAGAGAAGCATGGGAGAAAAAGACCCCGTCGTCAAATAAATTGAGGTGAGGACAGAAAAATATGGTATTATGTTGGTACCGTGACTTATTTTGGATGGCAAGTAACAAAATCTATCTAACGCTATGTGGTTGGGGTCTATGGAAATCTGCACGACCAGAGGAAGCGTATACAATATTATTTTTTGATAATGCGAAACCCGAAACACGTGTCCAGTATTTTTAAGCAAAGAATCTATGTAAAAAATTTCAAAAAAAAATACCTATCATAAAAAACCATAAAGTTATGAGCTTGTTATCCTACTTATCTGTCCCGACAAAAATTTGGTCTACGCTCCGCTTGGGCGGGAGATCGGTACGTTGACCTCTGGCGTCAGCTGTTGCGCGGGCGTGCGCAGTACTATGATCTATCGTTAGCTACGTGGCGGGCTCGATTACCCCACTACAAGAATTTCTAAATGTATTTGGGAAAAAATATAATATGTTGTAAAGATGACTGGAATCGATTCAGTTGCTTATTCTGTACAAACTATTTTCAGGTTTTATATAAACAAAATCTATCTAACGCTATATGGTTGGAGTCTATGGAAATCTGCACGACCAGAGGAAGCGTATACAACATTATTTTTTGATAATGCGAAACCCGAAACACGTGTCCAGTATTTTTAAGCAAAGAATGTACAAAATTTCAAAAGGATTTCATGAAAAACCACAAAGCTTGTTATCCTACTTGGCTGCTCCAACAAAAATATAGTCCACGCTCCGCTTGGGCGGGCTAACGGTGTGTTGACCGCTGGGGTCAGCTGCTGCGCGGGCGTGCGCAGTACTATTGTCTATCGTAAGCTACGTAGCGCGCTCGGTCACACTGCAACATTTCTAAATGTATTTGGGAAAAAATATAACATGGTCTAAAAATGATTGAAATCGATTTCGCTATAGCTGAGACAATTTTATTCTCTAAGAAAATAAATACTTAAGGAAGGACTTGATATCACCACACTAATCTATATGGTCTTTACATGGTATGAGCAACATTATGTCTGGACTACAAAAGAGAATAGAACAGAATTATTCTTTATTACATATATACACAGGGCGGTTACAGACAACCTTTAGATGGAACCTAAAGGACACGATGGAACCAACCAACCATGTTTTAATTCCCGTATCTCAGTTCCAACATCGGACGACCTGTCGTACGGCGAGTTTCCACCCTTACGTTGTTAGATCCGGACGAAGCGTTTTGCCTCCTCTTTTATACCGCGTACATCGAGGGACTGAAACAATTTTCCAGCGGGGGTGTTTCCGTCGGACTACAATCTGAGTGTCTTCAAGGCTAGAATGAATAGGCTCTTAATAAACTAGCACGCTTTACCATCAACGATTGCATCACTGCTTTACCATCAGGCGGGATTGTGGTCAAGCACTAGTGTATCATCATCATCATCATAATTATCAACCTTTTTATCGTCCCAATGCTGGGCACAGGTCTCCTCTCATACAGAGAAGGATTGAGCGTAATCACCAGGCTTGCTCAATGCGGTTGGCGATTTCATACTTAAAGTCCAGGTTACCTCAAGATGTTTTCCTTCACCTTCAGTCATTGGTGTCCAAGATATTCTTAGATAGTACATATAACTTTAACTTAACTTTCTTTTGCCGTTTTTTGCTCCATATAATAACGGAAATAGATAGACGCTTGAAATGTTCACAGAATATACGGTTATATTTAGAGATTAAAAATAAATAATTAAAATGAAATAAATATGGTAGGCAGGCCTCCCATACAAAAAGATAAAGGTACGGAACCCTTCGTGCGCGAGTTGACTCGCATTTGGCCGGTTTTTTTTTGTGTGTTTATGCGAAACCTGAAACACTTATCCAGTATTTTTAAGTAAAAAATCTATGTTCAAAATTTTAAAAATATATAATGAGAAACCACAAAGTTATAGTTATAAATATGCTCAAAGATGCCCTCGGACGGGCGAGCGCGGTGCACTGACCTCTAGCGTCAGCTGTTACGCGTGCGCAAGTACTATGAGCTACGTGACGCGCTAGGTAACCACACTGCAACTATTTCTAAATGTATTTGAAGATGCTACGACTGCCACGCATGCTACTGCTGCACAAACTATAACAAAAACAAAACTGTACAATGCCAAATCGGCGAGCAAACGTCAGAGATCAAGAGCTAGATAATTTACGAAGCACAAGAAGAAATTCATCATTTCTTTCACAAGGTGCTATAATAAATCTACACTAATATTATAAAGAGGACTACTTTGTTTGTATGTTTGTTTGGTTGTAATGAATAGGCTCAAAAACTACTGGACCGTTTTCAAAAATTCTTTCACCACACACATAGGCTAAATTTTATTTTGAAAAAAAATTGGGTTCCCTAAGATATTTGGGTTTTTTGAACACAAGATGAAAAAAATCAACCAGAAAAGTTACTTAATTTGCGTACACTGCCTAAACTATAAAAGATAGAACCATAAATTAATTAAATTAATTGTAGATCTTATAAATATCTACAAAAAAGTCCGTAACACACTATACCTATCTATGTCGAGTGGCACACAACAACCGTTTTTTTATTTAAAAATCTTGTTTTTTTTTTTGGACCTCAAAGGACTTTTACGGAAGTCAAAATTTAGTATTAATTACATTTAAATGTTTTCATCATTACCAACTTTAACATCCTCATAAAGAAAATCTATGAAGCTTGCGGGTAATGACTGCGTCGTCGATGTTAGTGTCGATGTATGTGAATTGACTTGGGAATAATTTTGCTGACCATGTCTTTCCCGGAGCTGCGGGCGACCGCTATGTAGTATAAAACAAAGTCGCTTTCTCGGTCCCTATATCCATATGTGTGCTTAAATATATATGTAAAACTACGCAACGGATTTTGATTCGATTTTTTAAAATAGATAGAATGATTCAAGAGGAAGATTTATATGTATAATACATGCACCCGTACGAAGCCGGGACGGGTCGCTGATGGAATGGAATAATGGAATAATTATATATATTTTTGATAATCCTAATTTTAAAAAGTAAAAAATGTGTGTGTGTGTTGCCTTTAAGGTGGAACAAAGTTCGCCGGATCAGCTAGTATATATATAGTACCAACTAACAGCAATAACCAAAACCAGATACTAAGTTCATAAGTTGTTAACAGACATGAAACAAGAGAAATGAGAATGAGAAAATATAATGAGAAAGTTTAAAGAAAGAGGAGATACTTTTAAGCATAATTTTAAGAATATTTGAGAGTTCTAAGATTATTGTGGCCTTTCTTCTTAGTTAGTAGGCAGATAGGAATCGCTGACCTCATTCAGTTGAAGAGTAGATTTAAGAAAGTCACGTGTAAATGTGTGTGTACAAAAATATTTACAGAAAAAAAAATATATGTGGAAATGTCGAAGAAAAATATGTGAATCTTCAGAACTTCTCAATAAAACTTAGTTACATAACTCAATTTTACCAAACTTACAGCACTAAAACTGTTTGTTGGTTGTTGACGAAGCGAGGTTAATAAAATTGTACCCTCTCAGTAGAATCTAGGTACTTTGGCGAGAAGCTTCTACAAAAATCATGTAAAAGTTTTTCAATATTTTACCGAATCAAACCTCTTGTAGGTTTATGATATTTATCCAATACGCAGAGCAGCTGTATGGAGTATTTTTTACATTGTTTTGGTAGATTTTGTTATAGTTTTTTATAGTGCACATAAAATCACACCTTTTTCCGATTGGGATACGCTGAAATAACAGACCGCCACCTGCTATTATCCTTACATAATCCCTATGCTTCGTTTACGTTCATACATCATCATCATCATCAACCTTTTTATCGTCCCACTGTTGGGCACAGGTCTCCTCTCATACAAAGAAGGATTGAGCGTAATCACCACGCTTGCTCAATGCGGGTAGGCGATTTCAGACTTAAAGTCCAAGTTTCCTCGAGATGTTTTCCTTCACCTTGTAATCAGTCATCGGGGTCCAATATTTACTTAGAAAGTACATATAACTTAGAAAAGTTACTTTCCTTACCTGGAATTGAACCAGCATACTCATACTTGAGAGGCTGATGTTTTAACCACTAGGCTATACATTAAATCATTATCAGGGGTGATAGCTCTCGTAACTTTAAGAATGTTACAATAGGCAATAATCGTCGCTGTCTGCAACTGTGGAGCTGCAGACAGCGGCGATTATTAGGATTATAAGCGCCTTGTTGTGGGACAAGGCGCTTATTTTCTATCATCAACCTATAGAGGTACATTCCTGGACAAAGACCTCCCCCAAGGATTTTCACGATGACCGGTCTTGGCCTGCCCGCACCCAGCGGTTTTGCGCGATCGTCACCAGGTCATCGGTCTATCTTGTTAGGAGTCTACTTATGCTGCGTTATCCGGTACACCTGCATGGTATTTTGTATGCGGATGGCAAAATTGGTCACTCGATCAACCACAGGTTATACCCAGGAATGACGATAATTTACAGTTTAGCAGCACACACGTCGCATTCTCGTCTCTGTTTTTGCAGGGCCCGCACAGTAGACTGTGTTTTTGATTTTAATGTGGGAATTGTTCTTCTTCTTGCCTTTGGCATCATAGCAAGCCAACGAGCGGTAGACCTTTCTAAAAACTATCACCAATTAAATCACAAGGCGACTGCGTTGTAACCAAGACGAATGGTAATCATTAAAATTTAAGTTTATTTTGGACTCTCAAACGATGATTATGAGTATTAAGAGCTTATTGACGCTTTAAAAGGACTCTTCTAAAGGTTCAACCGATGTCGTTTTACTTGTACGCTTTTCTGACAAGGCATATCGAGATGTATAGTAAAATTATAGCCTATCACCGCTAACGCTGCCGCTATCTGTTTTAAATCATGATGAACACATAAACGAACAAATAAGCTTCAAGTATTTAGAACTGCCAGCACAGCGAAATATGACGCTGGATTGCTAAATAATATCCCTGAAAATCTCCTAAAACTCTTAATAAAATATGTTTTGACAGTTTCCAAAGCAAAACTAAATTTTAGTGATTATTTGGTCATCATATTTCTTCCAAGAATTTCCATTAGAAGAAATAAGCAAGTATTTATCAAAGAAATTCCTGAAAGCACTCATTGATGAATGCTTCATAAAGTAATCAAAGTCTAGAACATATAACGCGACTTTGAAAAGAGACGAAAAATATATTTTGTTAGAACGAGATATTTGCTCCAAGAATATTTGTGATATTAGAAAGTTGCAAAGTTATTAAATAACATTGAATAAATATGTGCGTCATACGTTCTGGTCCCTTAATAAGGTAGGGCAAAGTTTTCCGACCAACTTTGGTAAGTTGATTCCAACCAAAATAAGGTTTTTTTGCGGCTTTCGTGGTCATCTTCAGGTAGGGGAATGATAAAACTGGCATATATCTCTCTTGGTTCGTTGCTTTCGACAAAAACATAGGAAAAACTTTTGACATAACGCCGTATGAGGAAAAGTCTGCCTATGTATTTTATTGGTTGTTTTCGGCGATGAAGAGCGGTTTACTCGTAAATATAAAACAAAAGCGAATTGGCGGACAAAAGATGCAGGGAGATCTATTTTTTTTTTTTTTGTCTGAAAATGAAAGGAGGTTAATTGCTTTAGTATAGATAGAAGATGTGGAGCATAAATGGCGTGCATATCCTCCCTAACCTGGAAATCGCTCATGTTGTTATTGTTTATATTCTTTTTACTCCATTAACTATCACTAGATAGAAAGTCATCATCATCTCAGTGTTCATCCTAGTCACATCCGAAGCTTTTTCAGCTTTGAAGCTTGGGGTCCGCTTTACCCGTCTAAATGATGGTTTGGCTAAACTTCGATATTTTACGTGAAGCGACTGCCGTCTGACCTCCATAACCCGAAGGCGATATCGAAGCAATGCAGTTAGACCAATTGTTGGACTTTTGAGCGCTCCGACAACTTGTAATGACTGCCACTGGATGTTCGTATGGCAACCGGGATCAACGGCTTAAGGTGCTTTTGTAGACCAATGCAAATATTCATATTCATGCATATAAATATTTGCACTGCGCGAGGATCGAACCCTCGCCTCCTTGCGCAGCTGCCGCGTTCGCTAACTCTACGCCACGGAGGCTGTCAAATTACTGGGTTATGTTATATTAGTAAATGTCAACAGTAAGTATGTGTGGTACAATTACATGTAGCACACAACTCAATAGTAGTACCTCGAGGGAGTTTCACTTTTTTTTTTTTTTTTTATTAACGTATAAACCAGCGCTTGACCGCAATCCTGCCTGATGGTAAGCAGTGACGCAATCGTTGATGGTAAAGCGCACTAGTTTATTAAGAGCCTATTCACTCTAGCCTTGAAGACACTCAAATTGTAGTCCGACGGAAACACCGCCGCCGGCAGATTGTTCTAGTCCCTCGATGTACGCGGTATAAAGGAGGAGGCGAAACGCTTCGTCCGGATCGTAGAGGTGTTAACAACATAAGGGTGGAAACTCGCCGTACGACGGGTCGTCCGATGGTGGAACGGAGATGGGGGAATTAAATCGTGCAATTCCTTCGCACACTCCTCAGAATGTATCCTATAGAACACCGAAAGGCTGGCTACTCTACGCCTGTGCTCTAGGCTTTGGAGACCAACTCGAGTTAAATCAGGGTCACCAATCAGCCTCTTCGCACGCCTCTCCACTGAATCCAAAGTGGCCAGGTGACACTTAGCAGCACCAGCCCAAATGTGGCTGCAGTACTCCACACACGAACGGACCTGTGCTTTGTACAACATTAGAAGCTGCCCTGGTGTGAAGTACTGCCGGACCTTTGCGATTACACCAAGTTTTCTGGCAGCCACCTTGGCCTTGGACTCAATGAACCGCCCAAAGTTTAGGTTCGAGGAAATCTCAATACCCAAAAGCTGAAGGCGGTCGGTACACTCCAAGGATACATTCCGAAAAGTAGGAGCCAAGGTGAACGGGCTCCTTTTGGCGGTGAAAAGACACGCCTGCGTTTTGGCGGCATTGAATGCTACAAGATTGGCATTGCCCCATTCGGAGACTGCCTGAAGTGCAACACTCGTTCGCTCTACCATGGCCTCTCTTTCGGACCGGATTGATTCCCTACTAGCCCGAGCATCCGGCAGGTATCTCTCCACAACTGTGCTGTCATCTGCATACCCATAGATACCGGGCATCAGCAGATCGTTAATATGCAGCAGAAACAGAGTTGCAGAGAGAACAGACCCCTGAGGAACACCGGCATTAGTCGACATGGGCTCAGATGAGCATCCGTCGACAACAACTCGGAGGGACCGTTCAGTCAGGAAGTCTTTTACCCAGCCAGTCAGGCTAGGGGAAATGCCGTACGCTGGAAGCTTACTCAAAAGGCCAGCGTGCCATACCCGGTCGAAGGCCTTCGAGACATCAAGGGAGACAGCAATTGCTTCCCCATTCCTCTCGAGTGCCTCGCCCCACAAGTGAGTGGCATACACTAGTAGGTCCCCAGTTGACCGATTGCGGCGAAACCCGTACTGTCGGTCACTGAGGAGATCGTTACCTTCCAGGTATGCCAAAAGGCGCGAGTTCAATACACGCTCCATAATTTTGCAAAGTATGGAGGTGATCGAAATCGGCCGATAGTTGTTGGGATCGGCACGACTACCCTTTTTGGGCACGGGCTGCACGTTGGCAAGCTTCCAGGACTTGGGCACTATACCAGTCCCAAATGAGAGGCGATACAAGCGTGTCAATACAGGAGACAACTCGGGCGCACATGCTTTTAGAACAATCGCTGGTATACCATCCGGACCACTAGCCTTATTCACGTCCAGACGACACAGTGCTCTCAGAACCTCCTTGTTCCGAATGCGAACCTCAGGCATTGAAGTACCGCAGTGGGGTAAAATATGTGGAGTAGCACTGCCAGTATCAAGACGCGAATTATGGGCAAAGAGAGATGCAAAGAGACCTGCTTTCTCTCTCGCCGTATGAGCCAGTGTTCCATCAGGCCTAACCAGCGGAGGCAGTGAGGGCCGACAGAAGTTCGCCTCGACCGATTTGGCAAGGGACCAAAAAGATCTGCTACCGGAAGGCTGCGCAGATAACTTGTTGCCAATACGGGTAATACGGTCAAAGCGAGCCTTCTTTAGCGCCTTTTTGTAGGACTTGGCAGCACGGTTAAAGGCTCTCTTCTTTGAGCTTAGATCCGGAGCTCCGCGGTCACGAGCGTCAACCCAGGTGAGAAATGCCGTGTGCTTACGCTGTTCAGCTTGGGCACAATCGGCATTGAACCATGGGCGAGCCGAGCCGCCGACGGGCACGTCATTATAGGGAATAAAATATTCCATAGCTTGACGCACCACATCGGTTATAGCATCCGCACAGCTCGACGGATTGCTAGAAGAGAAGCAGACCTGCTGCCAAGGATAAGACGCAAAGAAATGGCGCATCTCATCCCAGTCTGCTGACCTGTATCGCCACATTCGCTGTTCACCACGAGAGTCGTGATCTGGTGGGGAGAAGGTCGACACAGACTTCACCAGACAATGGTCTGAACTTCCCAACGGTGAGGAAACTGTTACAACACACCAGATCAGTGGTCAGCAGAAGGTCCAGACAATTGGCAGTATGATCAACTACATCAGGCACCCTAGTCGCTTGCTTTACCAGCTGGGAAAGGCCCATTGAAAGCGCGAAATTTCGCGCTTCTCTCCCAGCGTGGTCGGATTCCTTTGAGTTGTGTGTACAGCGAATGTACGACCACAATTAATAAAGGGAGCGGTAGTGCATGAGCCCTACAGTCCCTACGACCCTAACTCCTATAAGCCCTACAGCCTAGACCTACCATATAGTTCGTAATAAATAAATATATAAATAAGTGCGGGATGTCTGCGCCAAGAGACCTAAGGTAACAGACGGATAGTGGATAGGATTTCCAGGTAAGGGTGAAGGGTAAGCTCACTGCCAGTCCAGCAGACTCACAGGACTGATCAGAGATGGCTAAAGGTGTCTTGGCCACAGTGAGGAGTAATGAAACAAGAATAAATTCTAATCTGATTTATTTACATAATATTACAGCTTATATACTACTTTTTCTAACACACACAAATGAACACACGTCTTGCTATTCTACGTGTAATCTGCAATTATAAATTTTTGTCAGTTTAGTAAATCAGGTATGCACCGTTTACATTTTTGTTAGGCATTTAATAAGCATTTTGTCATTACACACATTAACTATTTTTTTTTTTTGGATTGGTGTGTAGTATGTCTGTTAATGTGCATGACAATTAGATACATCAATAGCAAGCATATTCAAATATTCCTACATTTTTGCCTTCAAGCTCACTGCCTACCCATATCAGCATTAAGAAATGGAGACTGAACAAAACGCCAGAAGTTTTTCCATGCACCCCGTCAATATATTTTTGGTGTCTCTCCGTAACCCTGGTTGGAACAATATCAAGTAACCAAAGTCCAAAACCCGCCACACATTTTCCTACCCATTGCAACTCCTGAAAGCCAGAATCAACAGTGGAGACCGCCAGAAAAACGCCGAGCAATGAAGCTCGACGAGTCCCGGAGAAACGATTCAACTGTCTTGGGCCCCGCAACGAAATTAATCAGAAAAGAATAGCGGAGGAGTAAGAAAAAAGATATTTTTTCCACTTCCCTCCATAGCAAGCAGGAGACAGAACAGAACTAGGCCAATCGGCACAAAGGGACATTATTGCAACTGGGAGAAGCCCAGATTGCCAAGCACCACGGAATAAAATTTGATCAAGTTAATGGGTCCTAAGTAGGTATTAGCTGTTACAATTGATCCCAATAATAGGTATGGCAAAAGCGCCTGAACGCACGGAAATTGGTTCTAGTTTCTACAAGGTCCGTATAATAAACGACTCCGGATGTAACTTGTACACTATCCAACATAATATTGCGTTCATTCTGCCAAAGAACATACTCCCACAAGAAGTGATGTGCGGACCGTTCAAATACACAGTTCACAGTAGCGAAGTTGCTAAGCAAAACAGACCTACAATTGATAAGCTTTTCAGTACCGGGCGAAGAAAATAAAGTTCTTAATTTGCAGAGACATCACACATATGCTACATCTCACAAGCAGTATTTACCGTACAACTAGCATGTATTCAACTTCCCAACATCAGCAGTTGGCATTCGCCCACCAGATACAACATACATATGGTCGGCGGATCCTCTTTTTTCTATGGAGGATGGATGAACTTTACACAAATGGTATTCATAAGACTTAAGACAATATTTTGTCTTCTTCCTTACCAAACCTGCCAAGAATTAGTGACGAAATAAACTTACTCTCACCAGTATTAGTAAAAAAAATATTCTTATACTACCCAGCAAATCTTTACCGCTGCATCTTTTAAGTCATCAAACTTTACGCGTCTGCATGCATCTACGAAGCGACTGTGGTAGTTTGGACCGAAACCAGCAAAATCGTAAGAGATAACAAATACTACCAGCAAAACCTCTTAAAGAAAAACCGTAAACACAAAAACTGTTCTCTCGGCTGCACGTGGGATACGCTTGGTAAAAAACTGCGTACTTACTGCAAAAGTGAAGGGGGCTGAATTTATATTATATGACGTACTTAGCGATGATGTACGATGGTTCGTATCGTTTAGGGTTTTTCTTCATGCGGTTGGTAGTACTCTAACCTGTGTGCATTTGTATTAATGTACCCAAGATGGCCAACATTTTTCTTTGCCGTGAGGGTGAATAAAAGACTATTTATCTTACATACACAAATTCTCGCCTTCTTCTCATGGGGATAGACAGAGACCTCATATCGTCACCTACTACAGTCGACAGCCTCCGTGGCGTAGCGGTAGAGAACGCGGCCGCTGAGCAAGGAGGCGCGGGTTCGATCCCCACGCAGTGCAAATATTTCTATGCATGAATATGAATATTTGCACTGGTCTGGTCGTGCACCTTAAGCCGTTGGTCCCGGTTGCCATACGAACATCTAATGGCAGTCGCTACGGGTTGTTGGAGCCCTCAAAAGTCCTACAATCGGTCTAACTGCAATGCTTCGATATCGCCTTCGGGTTGTGGAGGTCAGACGGCAGTCGCTTCATGGAAAATATCGAAGGTTGGCCAAAATCAGTAGTTGACTGGTAAAGCGGACCCTAGACTCCAAAGCTGAAAAGCTTCGGATACGACTGGGATTAACTGTAGAAAACTTGGGAAATGTTATTTAGGTTTACGATTCCAAAGTATAAATGAACAAAAATAAAAAAAAACCAACCCATAACTATGGCCATAGTTTTAAACTGAATGGGATAGATTTATTTTCTGATTTTTCTCACGATGGTTACAATCAATCCCGCCACCCCATTTCGGCTTGACGTTCTTCTCGACGTTGAGTTCTAGGGCTCCTTGTAATCTGAGACATTTAGTCTTATTATTATTATCAACATTCTGTATCGTGGGAAATTATTGAGATTATTACAGATATTATGTTATTATAAACAACAATATCCAGGTGTCTATAATCACTAGTAAAACTGACTCCAGCAAGGAGAATTAAGTGAGCCTTGAAATTCTCCACTTAACAATACCTTTTAGAACTATTCAGTACCTAACAAATAGCTTCCAACAAACTTCTAGATTTTGAAAAGTTATCTGTATAACTTTAGTGCCCAATTTATCAATTTAGTAACAACTAAACAGGTTGCAAATGGACCAAACTGCTGTTTGAGAAATCCCTCCCAATTTGGAGCATGTAAAAAGTTTTACGACATTATTTTGTGTAAAACTTTGAGTATTTATTATATTTATTTACGGTCTTTGCTTCTTCCTTATCCTTTGGCTTATTACCAAGATTTGGGCAATTTATAGGTACGTTCTACGTATTCCAGTTTTTGTCTTTTCCGTTTTACGATAATTGTTCTCTTTTTCTTCCAGCCTCCTTAACTTTATTACTGGCCATTGAAGATAAAGAACCTTTATTTAGTTACTTTTTATTTAAAACAATGTAATGTTAAAAAGTTATTTTTATGAACAAAATGTTTTTGATATATCTCGGGTCCCGGACCTTTGCACCCTCATATGAAGAGCCGAAACAAACTCATAGAGGCTGAACAGAATGACATTATAGTAAAAAAAAATGTTATATATATTACCAGAAACTCGCTAAAGTAGGTTAGGTATCACTATAATATCTGCAGGTCATTTGCATAGCACAGTCAATATCAAGGGATTTAATTTTGACAATTCAACAACATTCATTGCGTAGTTTACTTTGTTAAGCACACATATTTTTCGAACATATGGAGCAATCGATTAGTAATATGCCTCAAAATAATTTAAAATAAGGGTAATAGTGTATTAAGATTAGACTCAAAAGCCAATTAAGTCAGCTGCGCGGCGCAATTTCACCTGCGTAGGTTTAGATACGTTTTTTTTTATATTTGCCGCTTCTATTGATGGCAGCGTGATGTTATATAGCCTTCTGGATTAATGGGCTATCTAACGCAAAAATAATCGGAATAGTAGTTCTTGATTAGCGCGTTCAAACAAAAAACAAACAAACTCTTCAGCTTTATAAATTAGTACAAATGAGTGACGTTATATATGTAAATAACGTTATAAACGTATCCGGTCCCTTAATACTGCTACTACTGTTAACGCTCACGCAGTAACTATCAGGTACTTAGTTACTAAACACGACCCCTTTATTAATGCGTATAAACTATTAAAACATTCCATGAAGCTGTACTTGCTAATAATTAATTAAATAAATGTCACTGGTTGTCTTGTGTGAATTTCAGGCATATTATTATTATGCATTTCCGTATCAATGGATACACAAGTTTCCTATTTAAATGTAATAATTAAATAATGAAACATGGATTGATTTGACAGCTCAAGCGCTATTGCGGTTGCGTGTCCCATCCCTGAATTAAAATAAATCGTTCAGTTTCAGTGTATTGATAGCTTAGAATATCATTCAGTCTACAGCATTGGGTCGTATCCTAAAAAATAATTTTTAATGTCCATCAGATAGATTTATAAAAAATATTGAACACGTATTTTATATTTTTTCTTTCATTCAAATACTTAGAAAGATATATTGATTTGAAAGGTCGCATGACGTCACGGCGTGGTACAGAATATACCACAGCATGATGTAATTAGCCCCCACTCCGTAACTTTAATACGCTATATCTCAGTAGTTTTTGGTAATTTTGACAAAATGAAAAATACGGGTCTTAATTTTTTTATTATCTATAAGAGGAACTAATTATTTTTTTGATTTTCATACCTTGGATACATCCATATTCCAACTAGTGGAACACAAAACTCCTCACTATGAATGTGAATAGCTCATAATTCACCACACAGGCGTTAGGCCTATGTAATGGAGTATGGCCCATAAAACCTGAGGGTCACTTCCTGATTTTTTAAAACTTTCTCATATTTTTTTTAACACAGGTTCACCAATAGTCAGTAAAAAAATAATGGGTAAAATACATCATCTGTAAACATTTCTAAAAAACTGTATAAGTAGCTACCAAGGTTCATGAGATACAGCCTGATGATAGACAGACACTGCAGTCTTAGTAGGTAGTCTTAGTAAAAGGGTTCCATTTTTACCCTTACATGGAACTCTAAAAAATAATCAATTCTAATTTCTTATATAATAATAAAAAAAATGTTTTTCGAAATATTCATATCACTACATATTATAAAACAAAGTCACTTTTACATTCCCTATGTCGCTTTGTATGATTAAATCTTTAAAGCTACGCAACGGATTTTGATAGTTTTTTTTAAATAGATATAGTGATTCAACAGGAACGTTTTTGTGTTTATAACATGCATAATAGAACACTGCTAATTTTTGAGGATTGTAACACATGTCGCAAAATAAATCCATTTTTTGAGCTTACATTGCAAACGCTGACTGAACCCTATCAGATAAATAAAAATAATGTACTACAGTATTGTAGACCTTAAAAATGCCATGAAAAAAAGTCTGCGACACCATATATCTACCTACTATAGTTTCTTCATTATGACTACTTTTTTATGTTTGAAAAGCTAATTAAAATGCCAGTCGAAATCAGAGCCCACTATTTATCCCTTATTATTACTCTTTATCCAAACAAAGTAAGTCATATCAAAGACAATTTCAGTAGCAGCAGATCTCGTTTTGAATTATTGGAATTAGAATAGAATAGAATAGAATAGAATAGAATACTCTATATTATGTACACCATATAGATTACAGAATATAAATAAAAATATTTTACAAAGGGTGACACAATGGGCGGTCTTATCGCTAAGAGCGATCTTTTACAGACAACCTTTGGATGGAATTCTAAGAGGTAGGATAAAGAAATAGTGTAGGTAGTCTACAGTGTACTATTTACATAGATTATACAATAAATATATACGTTAAGTGTATCATACTAGTTTAAATAAATTTATACATATAATTAATAAAAATCATACAAGAGCACATTAAATATAATAATATGTTTAAAGGGAGAGGAAGCAGCAAAAACTAAACACCAGAAAAAATCTGCGTGCCGCTCGCGCCCGTGCGGGCCGCCTGCTACTTGAGTATTTCTCTGCCTAAACCGCGGAGGGAGTGGGCCGGAGCGGGGAACCATTATTTCGGAAAAACTTGCTACTCCGGTAGGCTTTCATTCTGTTTGAAGGTGGTGGAACTGACTATCTATGGACAATAAGGTCGATGTATCTTGCAGAGACAGATATTGGCTGATGGGCGGCACAGTAGACATTATTTTTATTGATGGGCCACCGTTTCTTAAGGAAGGCTTAAGTGCCTATATCATTTGTCCACGTACGAAGCCGGGGCGGATCGCTAGTTAGGAATATTTTTTAAAGTACGTTTTTTGTAATGTACTTACGGTTTGAGGTTATGACTATTACAAGTTCTTGTACTTCCCGTATTTAGTTCAGAATCTGTCTACATAATTCACACGTAACAATCGTAATCTGCGGTTGGATACGCCTCATTACCCTAAGGGGATCCACATTATTATTATTATTATTCAATCTAAAGGCACACCCTTCCTCAATCACATGACAGCGAAGGACTCTCTTTAATCTGAACTATGAAAGAGGTCTCGAATAACAAGCGGCTTCTAAATCTCGGGCCCTAATAAACCTAGCGGTGGAACCCTACTTCCTCTTTTTTATTATAATGTCATTATAAGACTAGGCCAAAAGAAAATTCGGAATATGATTTAATGGAGTTGAGTTACAAGTTTTTTTTGGATTTTTTCGTTTATTTTATGGGACTAGTGCGTTTATTTAATCAAGGATATAATAATTTAGAAAAAAATCCTTATCCTAAAAGGATGCCTAAAGGAGATGTTTCATTTTAGGCCACCACTATGTACACTATATACGAGTAGATAAAAAGGAAAAAAATAATAGATATTCATAAAATTGTAATAAATTAATTTGAATAAAAATAAAAGTACATAATAATTAATTATTTGAAATGATTTTTAGTGAGATAACCCTTTTTAAGGTAGCCATGACAGTGATTATGACGTTTGATTGACAACTTTGACAGTTCTATTTTCCCATTGTTTTCGTGGTGAGTGTTGATTTGAGTTAATTGTGTTTCGGAGCTTTTGGGGATTGTTTTTGTTTTGTGTGCCGTATGTTCGGAATTCATGTTTTTTTTCGCATTCATATGGTAGATAATATAAATGTCACTGTCAAAATCTTATTTCGCTTATTGCTGACCACCATATTTATTAGTAGTTATGTTGCACTCTTTGGTCGAGTAAAATTGAATATATTAAATTAACATAAAAAAAACAGTTGACTATAGTGTATACTAATATTTACATTAAGTGTACATAGTGCTGGCCCAGGCTCTATACGTTTCTAAAACATCTCTTTATAGCCTTTTAGTTACTTTACAGAAGATGCTGTCAATAAGATTATAGAAATATGGCATCATTTTCCGTTAAAGTATAAACTTAGAACTCGGAGAAACTGTACGGAAATAAAAAACACTGCACCTCATACTCATTAATACATCGGGCCTGTTCGATTGAAACCACAAACCGTCAAATCCAGTCTTGTCCGGGGCTCAATGGCTAGTCGATGTCATCCTACTACCGTTTAAACGCAACAACAATAATATGTCTATCTCATTCTACCCCTACAATGTTAGAGTGGGAAGGCTGTCTCGCTCGTTTCCAATCCGTTGGATAGGGTTGACTGGTAAACGTTTGGACCTAGATCTAGTCGCATGAAACTGACGGCACGGAAATTACGGCACTTTAAATTATCGCGGCAATATTCATTGCTGTTTGTTGGACGTTGCTAAATTGTTTTTTTTTTTCTTTCCGTCTATTGTATTGGTTCTTTTATAATGAGGAAAGAGAAAGAGAACGATGAATTGGTTCTGAATAATTAATGTTTGTTGTGTCGATTCTTACTTGCAGCATAATTGCAATAATGTTTGAAGAATATTTTACAATTATTGGAAATTTGAATTGTTACAGGATAACTTTTAGAGCCTTGCTGACCTAGTGGTATCAGTTTTAACTAACGACTGAACTCAGGATCTGGTCCCGAGTTCAAACCCAGGCAGGCACTGTATTTTGTGTCTTTCATTAACACTACTATTCAAACAGTGAGAGAAACCTTTGATAGGATGAAGCCGGTTTGGGAGGTCCTAGAATCAAAATTTTGAAGACATGTGAAATCAACCAGCACGTTCTAGGCTCGCCTATTTATTATGGCCTACACCCGCTAAGAGGCCTGTGTTTCAGCAAAGGGATTACGCTAATATTCCTTCATATTATGTATACCTGTGTGCATGTATAAACAAACGATGATAGAGTGACGATCTAACAAGGTTTATAGGGACCAAAATCGCCAGCCGAAGATCGTACTAGACGAGAACAGAAGGAGACTAAGAGAGCGGTTCAGCAAGCAAAAAGTGAAGGCCTTAGTCAAGCCTTGAATAGAATAGAATACACTCTATTATGTATACCATATAGATTACAAGAACGCACATATAAAGATTTTGCAAAAGGTGACACAATGTGCGGTCTTATCGCTTATCGATCTTTTACAGACAACGTTTAGATAGAATACGAGTAGTAAGAGGAAGAAGGGAGAAATAATATAGGTAGTTTACGGTATACTATTTACATAGTTTATATAATAAATATGTACGTTGTGTGTATCATACTAGCCTAATAAATTTATACATCTAATTAATAAACATCATTAAAAAGAAAAAAAATATAATGACATGTTTAAAGAGAGAGGACATGCTTTATTACGATGGTTTTAAAAGTGGACAGAGTTTGAGCACGCCATACGGACACGGGCAAGTCATTCCACAACCGAACTGCTTGTACAGGCTAAATGTAATTTGGATGGAGACTGATTTTCGTATATTAAAAGCTATATTGTAATGAATAAGACTCATTAAACGATCAGTATCTTTCGACCGGACACTCTGAGGTGTGAAAACAGAAGGTCGGGACCCTAATTGGTTAATACACTATTACTATCAATTGGATATTTCTAGTCTTTCGATCCATATGTTCGAAAAACGTGTCTGCTCAATAATGTAAATTACGAAATGAACTTTTTTTTGTATACAGAGTGGTGCTGACAATACGACAATAAATGAAAACAGGAACAATGCTGGTCCATAGGAATAATCGTAAACCATAGAAAGAGACCTAGCATCAAAAATAAAAATTTCAAACAAACTAAATCGTATAAAATTGCAAACGGAATAGAACAACCTTTAAAAATATTGGTTCACTGACCTCCGATCGGCGACACCGCGATCCTGTATCGACTTGCTTTTTTCGCGCCATTATTACTAAAGTTTGGTACCGCAGGATGCGGCGGTCATTAACCTGTAAGCGCTTCCTTACCAACATGTACATCATGTAGAAAATATGAAAAATGAAAAATAATTTCCTATGACTAAACTAATGAACATATTTATATGATTTTTTATGGGTAGACTGAGAATGTGTTGAGGTACACGGTGTTTAATTTATTGTCGTATTGCCAGCACCAGTCTGTATAATTGTAAACTAATGTATGACCGCTTACCCGCCTGATGGTAAGCAGTGATGCAATCGTTGATGGTATAGTGCGCTAGTTTATTAAGAGCCTCCTCACTAAAAAAACTGAGTGAAAAGGAAGGAAAATGGCAGCTAAGCGAGGTGATGCAATGTTAAACCCAACACGACCAACGATGCTGCTCCAAAGGAAGATTGATCTGGAGAACCTCCACGACCAAACCCCGCAACCCGCGGCATCGTATCCAGCATACATGGCAACACAACTGCTACGTACGGCTTCATCAGACATCATGCCAGAACACGACGAATCGCTTGACGGCAAGATTTTGTCTTGTGGGTGGTAACTTCTGTTGGCAGCCGATGTTATGGCCTAAATGTCAAAATGAATAGGGAGCTTTCCTGGGTAAAAAACAATGATTCTATTTAGTCCGTCATTCAGATTATAGAAAAATATTGGATACGTATATTTTGTTTTATCAAATCAATAAAAATTGGCATAATATATATAAAAGGCATCAAAGACCAGGACTGGAGGCTGGTGAAATCACTGCTCGCTAAAAAGTGTAGCGTGCAGTGACGTCACACGAAAAAAAAAAGAAAAAATACGTGTCTAGTATTTTTTTGAAATCTGACTGACGGACTAATTAGTTTTTTTTAGTCAAACTCCCTATTGTTGTCAAAACATTAATTACGTAATTTACGCCGATTGCTACTGATAGTTCGTTACGCAATTACCTTCCTAGTCGGTTATATTTGAAAAGGCTACCACGTTAGACCTCCTTCGCACTACTAAAACACGAGACGACAAGTTGTGTGTCGAAGATATCTTGAAACGACAACAAAGCTCGTAGGTATATTGGTGCTGTCAATCAATGTGTCCTCGCAAGGGAAACTCATCATACTCTGCCAAGCCTCTTCCCAACTATGTACGTTGGGGCTGGCGTCCCACCGACCACAGTTTATATAGATGGATATGGAGATATGAACTGCGGTCGGTGTATTAATACTCGTAAACTTAATAAATAAATATATACGGACAAATCACACAAATTGAGCTAGCCCCAAAGAATGTTCGAGACTTGTGTTATGGGATACTAACTCAACGACACTATATTTATAATAGATACATGTATAGGTAAGACCCAGGCGAATCAGGAAAAGATCGTTTTCCATCACGACCTGACCGGAGTTCGCACCGGGGCCTCCACGTCGCAGGTGTTAACCGCTGCGCCACGGAGGACGACATGTAGTAATTATATAATTATACTTTCTCGGTGGTAGGCCATAAAATCGACTGTTGGCAGAAGTTACCAGCCACCAGATAAAGTCTTACCGGCAAGCGATTCGTCATGTTCCGTGTTGTCTGGTGAAGCCGTTCGGAGCACGGATCTGAGCAGTTGTGTTGCGATGTGTGCCGGGTACGATGCGCTAAATGTTCCTGTGTCGGAAGTTTGGTCGTGGAGGGTCTCCAGATCAATCTCCCTCTGGCGCAGCATCGTTGGTCGTGTTATTGGGTTTATCATTGCATCACCTCGCTTAACTGCCGTCTTCTTTCCTATTTACTCAGTTTTTTTTTGAGTGAATAGGCTCTTAATAGACCAGCGCGCTTTATCATCAATGATTGCATCATTGGTTGCCATCAGGCGGGATTGCAGTTAAGAACTAGTTCATTACTGTAAAAAAAACTTACATTGATTTACATATATTGATTATCCTTTATGATTGAAATCAGTTAAAAACCATTTTTGATGTATAAGGGTGCTTCAGGTGTCGACCTTAGAAGGTAATCACACAGTTTTTTAAAGATTTTGGAAGTGAAAATGAAAATTTATAATGGATGACATGATGACTGAAATTGCTGTTTCCATTTGGCTCAAATTGTCAATTTCATCATGTCTAAAGGGGACATCTGTTATGCTACCGAACACTGGGACACCGCTGCATCGCTTCGGAACGGACGACAGAGTATATAGAAGAGGTGATTATGTACTGTTGAATGGAGCTCGACCGAAGTGCATTTTCATGCTAAACTTTTTGCTACCTTTCCTCTGAACTACGTGTATATTTATACCAGATGCCTTGCTTTCTGATAGCTAGAAAGGATTAGCTCATATGGTCCCCAAAGCCTGGAGCACAGGCGAAGAGTCACCAGCCTGTCGGTAATCTATAGGATGTATTCTGCGAAGGAATTGCATGATTTAGTTCCCCCATCTCCATTCCATCATCGGAGGACCCATCGTACGTTGAGTATCCACACTTACGTTGTTGCACGAAGCGTTTCGCCTCTTCTTTTATACCGCGTATATAGAGGGACTGGAACAATTCGCCAGCAGCGGTGTTTCCGTCGGACCACAATTTAAGCGCAATTTAAGAATGAATAGGCAAGAGCCTATTCATTCTAGACTTGAAGCGAGCTAGATTTTTAAGAATAATCTAGCTCTCTTTACCATCAACGATTGCATAACTGCTTACCATCAGGTGGGATTGCGGTCAAGCACTAGTTATTAATTTATAAAAAGAAGGCATATTGGTCATCGCGGAGTGATTTGAGAACCTGAATTGCTTGAGGACCTCATCTTCTGCTTAGCTTGTTCCCAAATATGTCAGGGTTGGCTTGCAGTCTAACCGGAGTCAGCTGAACATTAACCATTAGCTAAGTTACAAAAGAATAAGTGATCGTTGAACTCCAAAAAATTCTTGGATCCTTTTCTGCGTTAAAATGCGATAGCTGTCTATAGAATTTCGCTAGCATATTTATTTAGATCAGGTATAGTAATAATTTGTAATGTTAAAGAGGCACGAGGAATAAGGGTCACTATTCCTCTATAGAAAAGGGAGGATTCTTCGACCAATCGGGTGTTGTGTCTAGCGAGCGTGTGTGACAATTTTCGAACGGTTGTTGATATATTTGTGCGGATAAATCTGCTTGCGCGATGCAGTATTTGTGTGATATCAGTATGACACGTTGTTCCCAAGACTGTTTCATGATTGTTAACTATTTGTGGGTTGGTATCAACAACACCACACACATGTATCGGGTAACTGGTGTGTTTGAACGAAAAGACGTATGAACGTAAACGAAGTATGCTATTGAGTATATAAGGAAAGGAGCTGGTATCATTGTGTGGTTTCTTCTTACTCCCATTGGAAAGAGTTGTGAGTTCTATGTTCTGTATTACAGGTTGGGTTACCGCATATATTTCTTCAAATTATGACTGAGGTGTCAGACAAAGAATACGTATTTGAAACTATTTTTTTTTTAATAAGGTTACCGTCTTCATTGAGTTATTAATAATTTGGTAATAGCCCATTAGGCTGCGATTTACGTTTTGTAAAGTCATGGGTTTTCACTTAAGCAGGCATTTTATTTTTTGTAAATTATTTCAATGGAACTGCTTTCAAAACGATAAATGAAAATATAGTGGGCAACAGGTGCAATCTGGACTCAAAGATTTGAAAGCACTCCACTCAGCCACCAACCAACCAACAGCCCACTCCCTTTCGATGAGAGGATGCCGGTATCCCACCAGTAGAAACATTATAGATCAACTATGACTATGCTTATGCTAATCACAGTCTATGCTTGAAATATGAAATAGGTTTGGATTGAAATTAAGTCATCATCATCATCTCAGCGTTAATCCCAGTCACATCTGAAGATTTTACAGTTTTGGAATCTGGAATCCGCTTTACCAGTCTAACTGCTGACTTTATTTGTTGACTTCTTTGGCTAAACTTCAATATTTTCCATAAAGCAATTGATGTCTGACCTCCAGCACCCGAAGGCGATATCGAAGCATTGCAGCTAGACCAATTTTTGGACTTTTTAAGGGTTCCAACAATCCTTAAAGACTGCCATTAAATGTTCGTATGGCAACCGGGACCAACGGCTTATTGTGCTTTCTGTGGCATTACCAGACCAGTGCAAATATTTATATTTATGAGGATGGATCACGGAGGATGTCACAGTAAGTAGTGTTGTTCACATTGAGTATCCCATATTAAATCTATAGCCTATTATTAATAACAGTGTAACTACACTTAGGCATACGGATTGTAATTTCGAATCCAATCTCGAAGGTGATACAGTGAAGCATTGTACTCGTCCTTTCATTATGTAATTACTTAACGTTGCGAGCGTCGCCGTATATGGGGTGCTTCAGTCGACAATATCACGCTATCTATAAATTAGCATTAAGATTAGTACCTAAATTTGTTACCATAAAACAGTGTTTATTAGTTGTTTACGCTAAGCCGTTGTATTACAAAATTAAATATAATTTTAGCGCTAGCTTTTACTTTTGTCCTTTGAGTGAATCTTCAAAATTACAAGATTTGCTCTTTTATTTCAGCCTCAATCCATCCTTTAATTCTATACAATTTGCCGCGTACATCGAAAGACTAGAAAAATTTGCTGGCGGCGGTGTTTCCGTCTGACTATAATTTAAGTGTCTTCAGGGCTAGAGTGGCTCTTAATAAACTAGTGGGCTTTACCATCAACGATTGCATCACTGCTTACCATTGGGCGAGATTGCGGTCAAGCTCTAGTATACAATAAAAAAAATAGTCATTTTTTAAGTCTAATATTTCTGATCAATATTCACAATTCCACCTTAACTTAATTAAGGTAGAATGGTGATACTTAGCATATTTTACGTCTTGGGTGTGCAAACAATCAATAAGTAAACTTATGTATAGATTGTAAGGGTAACCAATCAAGGCAAGCACACAATGTGGATGTAATAACACGGAAGGCAGGCGACCATACACCACCCATAAAACGTGTTGTCCATTGAACGTTTTATTGACGTGTTAATCACATGTTGGATACCAAGTAAATGCTTGTTTACATTGTGAACACCATATTTCACGTAATGATGTTTATTTATCATCAACTATATCAGCATACCAGAGTTGAAGTTCTTTTTAAATGTAATGTCAATTTACACGATTGCTTAATCAAATATTCAACAATTCTAATAATTGGGTTGTATCCTAAAAAATAATTTAATGTCCATCAGACAGATTTGTAAAAAATATTGAACACTTATTTTTTATTTCATTCAAATACTTAGAAAGTTATATTGATTTGAAATGTCGCATGACGTCACGCCGTGGTACAAAATATACCACGGCGTGACATAGCCCCCACTCCGTAACTTTAATACGCTATATCTCAGTAGTTTTAGGTGATTTCGACAAAATAAAAACTACGGGTCTTAATTTTTTTTTTTTTAATATCTATAAGACGGACTAATTATTTTTTTGGTTTTCATACCTTGGATACATCCCTATTTGTACCAACTTACTTACCGCAGGAGGAAGCTTTATTTTATTAATAATTAATATAATATACACAATACATACGTATAACAAACACTTTTACACCGTATTAATTTTGTCTAATTGTATCTAATTCTAAGTTCAATAGATTCCAACCCACTCGTAACACCTCAGCTTAATAAATTTCAGTCATAATATATCAAACAAATCTTCAAGGATGTGATGTTAGAGCCGGATGTATAACACATCTGCCTCAGCACACAGAGGACGGTCAAAAGGACGTAACCGCCATTGTGGTTTCTATTATTAAGTACAACAAAGGCTAAATCCGACTCCCTCACTATTGAAAGATTGGGCCTCAATCTGGATATTGGATTTAAACGGTATTCTGCTTTCCTAAACGCCGTGTTGTTAGAACAGTAACAAGATTTTGATATTGTAAAGGACGCTCTTTGGTATTTGAGGCATGGTTACTCAGTTTTATTTTTGAATATGTTTGTGTTCTATTTTCATTCCTCAGTACCTAATACATCGTACACTGGCACGACAACAAGCTCGATCCTGAGCAGTTCTCCTCCAGCCACTACCAGCCTAATTTTTGATGTCGTCGCTCCTAGTCGCCCAAGGGCGTGCTTGTGGTCCTACGCTACGTTTGCCGAGACGCGGTCTCCACTCGAGGACTCGTTTACCCCAACGGTAGTCGGTGCTGCGGCATATGTGACCAGACCATTGCCACTTCAGCTTGCTAATCCTCTCAGCTAATACAGCATAAACTAAATTGATTTGTAAAGAAATTGTTAGAAAGAATAATTTAAGGAGTAAAACTCTCAGAGTAAAAATTAGAAGAAAACATTAGAATAATTCAAAGGGATAAAATCTTATAACAATGAAAAACAATAAAATTTCGACAAAAAAAATTAGAGACAACATGAAAATGCACAAGTTTAATCAGGTGGACGCACTCTACGAGTATATTCAACAAGAGCATACATCCTTCATCCATACTTAATTTTATAAGTGAAAAAATATCTCTGTAACTCAGTCCATTTGTTACCTTTTCACAGCTAAACGGATAAACGGATTTCGATCACATTCAGTACATAGGTTAACCATGACCTAGGATCATGAAACAGGATATTTTATTCCAGTAATATGTGTATAAGCCATGGTTACAGATATTATTCCTTTATGTTAATAAAATCCTAACTTGTATGCTACTTTACACGCAACAAAAACGAACTTAAAAATACAGTAGAAAAAAAATACAAAAAGAATAAATAAGTAAAGAAATAAAATAAGTAGAAAAATACAAAAAAACTTAATATATAACCAGCTCAGCTGACGGCAACATGCCAAAAAACAAAAAGGAATAATGAAAAAATATGTAACATAAATTAAATAATCAAATGTTAATCGTCATGTTTACCACAAATACATTTATTTTCTTTCTTATACATAATTCTTTTTTTTTTATTAGCTTACGTGCATTATGTATTTTTCTTCAACACTCCTTTGATCTTTGACCTATCTATCCTCCCAGCCCTCCTTTATTATTTCCTATAAAATTAATAATATCTGCAAATAAATATATCGTGTCCAATTCACTCACGTGACTATCATTTTTATTGAAATTTTATGTTATTGGAAATATCAATTCCTAGTATGTTCAGAATATCCTTAACAACATCGATTGAGTAATGAACAAAGTCAACCGATGTATGTAAGTCCGTCTTTGGTTCATATACTATACTTGTACCAAGTACAATATCCCCCAAAGTTAGTCGTGTGGTGTCCCTACCTCTCAAAGGCAGCCAATAGACCTGATTGGCGAGTGGAGTAACTATCACGTAATTTGTAACCAGTGACGCTTGTGAGATCTTGTCCGTGTTTCCGCCTACGTTACCTTTGAGCTGAGCTTCAAGCGATTCAATAAGCCGATAAGGTTTACTGAAATCAATTGCTTGGGTTCAGGCTTATAAAAGATCCCTAGATACGGACCGTTATGGCTTAAAATTAAGACTCGTTTTCTTTACCAATAATGAAGCGACAGTCTTAGCTTCGCAATCTCAGGTAAGATTAGCTTATAAATCTATGTATTTGGCCAGTTCAGCAATAAAAATTGCTGTCATTGTTATGCAAAAGGGTTCTTTTTTTAATATAGGAAACACGCATTAAAAGTATATTGAAAAATAGCGCCCTAGTGAGTGGTCTGGGGAAACCGCTGGATGCGGGAGGCGCAGGATCGGTCGTCGTGAAGATTCTTGAGGGGGAGGGAGGCCATGTCCAGAAGTGGACGTCTTTCGGTTGAAATGATGATTGCGCAACACTCATACAATGGAAATGCTATTCATTCTGAAAGCCTGACAACATTAATTGTGTTGTTTGTGTAACTAATTAAGACGACGAATTTTTCAAACATAGCTTTGAAGGACATTTTTTTAATATAAATTATAAACTTGCACTTGACCGCAATCCCGCCTGATAGTAAGCAGTGCCGCAATCATTGATGGTAAAGCGCACTAGTTTATTAAAAGCCTAGATGCACGCTAGCCTGGAAGACACTCAAATTGTAGTCCGTTGAAAACACCGCCGCTGGCAAAGTGTTCCAGTCCGACGATGTACGCGGTATAAAATAGAAGGCGAAACGCTTCGTCCGAATCGTAGTGGTGTTAACAACGTAAGAGTCGAAACTCGCCGTACGACGGGTCGTCCGATGGTGAAACTTATTCCTCCCTTTTAAGAAGGTGACTGGAATTGGGATTTTCACAGCTAATTTTTTAAGCCCATATAGTTTATAATTAATAGGCGCCTTCTCATTTTGACATTTACATATTACAGACAGTACTGCAAAATCACAATGGTAAATCGAAAAAGTAAAATGTGTGTTAATTTTTTTTTTGAAAATATGTATTGTGTCAGAGTTTATATCCATTTAAAAGTGTCGGCCCAATTCATCCATGCATTCCTGTTCATCCTTATTTCGTAAAATACTATTATTATGAATTGGAATAATTTTGAAACATATTGTTAATCTACTACTACTAAATATACGTAAATCCACGTAAATGGCGCAATGAACATTATCGACCTATCAAAATGAAACTCATTGTATTTGATAAAGTATTGTACAATTACCCTGTTGATTTTAAGTATCGTTAGTAGTTACAAAATAAATCAGTCCATATTAGTTCTGATTAATGTGATTTGTCTGCAGATTTATTCGGCTTGATAAAGCTTAGAGGTTGACGGCAAATTATTATAGATGGGCGAATATTTCTACAACGTCGTAAGGCCCCTAAAGTAATATCCATTTCGTTTGGTCCCCAGTAGATTCGTAATATGCTATAAAAAGGTGGTAAAAAAGGTCGCCATCGGTAAACGTACATATTACTGTTGTTTTTGTCGACTTTATTAACAATACTTAAGTTTTGTTGTGACTTTGTTTACATTTATTTTGTTGAAACAGAATTGTGTATACAATATCGCGAATAATAAATTTTCATATCTTTTGGGAATTCCCATATCTATTGCTCTTTGAAACTTTATCTTTTACACTTTCAGGCTCACAATTCTTATCTTATCAAAATATTGTATCAGCTGTTTCGTTAACTTCTTCTTTCGTAATCATCATCATCTCAGCGTTAATCCCAATCTCATCCGAAGATTTTTCAGCTTTGGAGTCTGGGGTCCACTTTACCACTCTAACTGCTGATTTTTGGCTAAACTTCGATATTTTTCGTGAAGCTACTGCCGTCTGACCTCCACAACCTGAAGGTAATATCGCGAAATAAATGATGATTTATTTCGCGATATTACCTAAATAATGAAATCAAACCTAATCCAATGGGATTAGGTTTCGTTTAATTTGATCGATCAAGCATTGTGCCGATCATGTCGTCAAATCATTAAGTATTAAGGAAATTATGTATTAAAGTATCTCGCAGCTAAAGTAAGATTGTTTATTCTTAAACTGTTTTCTTCCTAAATTCTGTAGGACACCGTTGCACAATGAACCGCAATTTGCATCAATTTGAACAGAACATTTATTGATAGTCAGAGTTTAGTCATTCCAGAACACTACCACCTAAATCTCCATAGAGAATATCGTATATCATTTCACACTTCCCAAATAGACACATTTACAGCTCACTCAAAACGATTCATCGTTTCGATTCGATTCCTAGAATTTAATGGTGCCGGTATCGAATATTCGATACGGTAACGAGACGCACAACTCAGTCACAATGTAGATAGAAACAGAAGGAAAACAGGAACCGAGAACTGCATCTGTGTTGGTTAAATCAAATCACATATATAGTCGATGTACGTGAAGCTTATCTGTGTGCGTGCATTTATGCTCCATATATGGAGCCTACCTTCTGTGGTCATCTATTTTGTGACTCAGTGTTGGACGTGTTTCAGTTTCAGCTAGTGACGTCACGGAAATTGCCAGGGAATAAATTCACGTGGAAACGTCATGCTTTGAATCGGTCGTGTTGTGATAATCTGGGACACCTACTGCTGTGTCTATGGGTAAAGGGAAAGTAATGGTTATTGCTTTTCGTAGTTTTGGTATTATCTTTAATCTAACCTACTTACATTTTTTGAATAAGAACCGTTGAAGAAAACGTTAAATATTTTTTTTAATAATTTTATTATAAAATTTCCTGCGCCCCATTGTTTCAACTGCATAAGTTACGATCTCATGTGAATGTCGTGCCAAAAGTTATCCTATGTGTTGTCCTGGCCTTAAGGTCAAAATTGACCTCGCCTTGATATTTTCGCCTCGTCTTTTATACCGCGTACATCGAGGGACTGGAACAATTTGCCAGCGGCGGTGATTCTGTTCTGACTAAAATTTAAGTGTCTTCAGGCTAGAGCAAATAGGCTCTTAATAAAATATCGCGCTTTACCATCGACGATTGCATCACTCCTTACCATCAGGCGGTATTGCGATCAAGCACTAGTTTATAATTATAAAATAAAACATCAAAAGCTCGATTCGTTTTAGTACTTAATTAAGAAGCATATTTAAAGTAACTTCCTCATCACATATGAAAACCTTGCTTCCACTATCACAATCCACTAAACAAACAAATTTAACGCTAACAAAAATATGCGACATATAAAATAATATGTTATTTCACCAGGTTTTCCTCGTTTTTATGGCGTAAGCACAGGATTAATGCCCTGTTCTATTTGCAGCTTGAGGAGGACAAGTTTGTGTGGCATATACTATTAGAAGAAATTAGGGTTGACGACATTTGTTACGACAAGATATGGTGAACGGAAATGGGACGCAGAAAATGGGCTCTATAATTACTTAGTACATCATTATTTGTGGTCTGAAATGGGGGTACGAGGTCGAGCTTTGGAGGTATTTTTGACTGTAATTATCGATAACTACGACATTCCATTGACTCCCATTAACTATGTGGAAATTAAATACACATAATACATATACAATATGTAAAGAAAACCCCGTCCGACCCATAAGGATAATAAAGGTTACTTAAACACATGACCTGTGTTTAGTAGTCCTCCTTTAATAAGATATGAAATTTTACATAATCATCATAGTAACAATATTAATGAATTTTGAAATAATCTATTTTTAATAATCGAATTAATTCCAACTTCCGTAAAATTTTACCAAATTTAAGGGAAGTTTAAAAAAAAAGTGACAGCACCATTTTTGACGGTATTATTATGAGCGAATAGTGATGCGACGTGCGATAACGTTGTATAACTCATATACGAAGACTACATTTATTAATAGAGAGACCTCTTAATATCTGAAAATCAACATAAATATCGCTCATACAGTAAAACATATTATATAGGCTTGGCACTTCTGCAAAAAATGTGAGGCTGAGTTTATTACATATCCTTTTAGTATTTATCATTTATTTTTCATATTAGCGTCTAGTCTATACTAGTATCTCAAACCCGTTAAACACGGTTACTAGTACAGACGTGAAACTGTAATAATAACTCAAAAATAGGTAAATCATTTTGATCCTTGTTAATCTTTATAAAAAACGTAGATGTGTCGATATATTACTAGCGATATATTATTTTTCTCGGTGGTAGGCCATAACATCGGCCGCCGGCAGAAGTTACTACCCACCAAACAAAGCCTTGCCACCAAGCTATTTGTCGTGTGCGATCTGGTGAAGCCATACGGAGGACGGGTCTGAGCAGTTGTGTTGCGATGTGTGCCGGGTACGATGCGCCAAATGTTGTTGTTTTGGGAGTTTAATCGTGGAGGGTCTTCAGATCAATCTCCCTTTGGCGCAGCACCGTAGGTGGTGTTGTTGGGTTTAACAATGCATCACCTCGCTCAACTGCCGTCTTCCTTAATAATATAATTGAATAGGCTCTTAATAAACTAGCGCGCTTTACCATCAACAATCGCATCACTGCTTACCATCAGGCAGGATTGCGGTCAAGCGCGAGCAATACAATCCTATATTGTACGGTTTGTTACGCTTATTGTATTCCACTGATAGGCAAAGGTTTTCCCCAAAACATTCACTTGGTAACAAATTCAACCTCAACACACGTACCAAAATTAACGTAATTAATGACTCCCTACATAGCACAACTCTCATACATAGACACACCATGTCAACCGGAAAATGGCTAGTTCGACGCATTTTCCGGCTTACGTGAACCTCCCATACGGTAATAAATAATAATTAATGATCCTGAGAGCGTAAGGTCGTAATCATTTCGGTTGGGGAGTGATTGGTGATCAAAGAATAAGGTTATTAACTATTTAGTTACTAAGGTAGTGCTGTGCCGACACTTTCTTCTTCGGAAGCGTAGTAGGTTAGTTTATTAAGAAAGTAATAAATATAATAATTATACAGAGGTTTGTGAGGTTGTAGGAGGTAAAAAAACTTTATTTTATCGATTCAAAGTCATTGTATTTGTGACTGTCATAGGTTAATAAGCTGTCATACGAAATATATAGAAAATATAAATAAATATATATATACGGACAAATCACACAGATTGAGCTAGCTCCAAAGTAAGCTCAAGACTTGTGTTATGGGATACTAACTCAACGCTACCATATTTATAATATATACATATATAAATAAACATCCAAGACCCAGGCCAATCAGGAAAAGATCGTTTTCCATCATGACCTGGCCGGGGATCGAACCCGGGACTTCCACGTCGCAGGCAGGCGTGTTGACCGCTGCGAAACGGAGGACGACAAAGAATATACTTTTTATTATGTACACCATATAAATAACAGAACATAAATATAATGATTTTACAAAGGGTGACACAATAGGTAACCTTATAACCGGCGCCGAAATATAACAGTATTGATAGATTGCTCAAAAAATTAATCTATAATATTGGAAAGCATTAAAGGAATAACGATGGAGATTTCGTCGGATCTTCTTCATACTTCCTTTCGACTAAATGTTAAATAAAAGTGCCTCCATTGTTAGCCACATTGAAGGCACTTTTATAATATGATTTGATTTTGACTTGGCCAGTATCTGAACTTGAAATTCGATTATAAAAATGCATTTAAAATCGTAATTTTCGAGATTGTTTTAAAGAATAGTGTGTCTATAAAGTCGTGAAAATAAATGAGGGCGCTACGGTCGTGCATGTAGCAACCCTGTTGACTTGTCTGAAATCGTTTTGGTATTAGCACATTATTTTGTAGTAGAAGCAAATGGTTTTAATGAAAACTATATCTATGGTCCCTGGCGTTTAAATAAAATTAATAAAACAAAAAAAAAATCATACATATTGTTATACTAGCTGTTGCCCGCGTGGACCAGTTCAGTTCAGTTTACAGCGCGCGATGGTTCTCGTTTCTGTGTTATTATTGGAATATTAGTAAAAAAAACTGTTTAACTTAGTTGCTACGTCTAAGTCCGCCTTTATATCTTAATCGTTAATTTTAAGATGGAAATCGCGATTTTGTACTTTAGTTCTTCCAGTTTCAGAATTTATAATTTTCCAAGTTGTTTTGGTTTTATTTCCAGAAGATTCCAGCAAAACCCATACACATTAAAATAAAATAAATTATTTTTAATGTGTATGGGTTTTGCTGAGGTACAGGCTCTTTTAAAAGTTTTTGAATAATATTTAGCAAATTATTGAAAAGTTTCATCATTTTTAGGTTATACGTTTTTTCCTGATACAATTCATACATTTTTTCCTGCTTTTATAAATACCTGGGGTTGCCTAGTTACTAAATATAATGCGGTCGCTAACAGGCAATTTTTTTTTTTTTTGTGAAAACTTTCATAAAATCACAAATAATCAGGTTTACACTATACGCATGATCCGGGTTGGTGGGATAAGGCAAGTTCGGTAGCTTTTCAATTAAATTATTTTTAAATTGTCCTAAACGATTTTTATTTACAGGAACAAAACTCACCAGTTTTCTTTGAGCTCTGACTTCACTTTTCTGAGGAAATGTAACTAACTGGCCACAGTGATCAGAATCTAACTCATTTATAATTAAATGGTCAGAAGGTCTTAAGATAGTAAAGATGTTGTCTAAACAGGTGGCACTTGTGGCAGTTATTCTAATCGGCTCAAAGAATCTTGAGTACAAGATATAAGACTTGAATAATGACATAAATTTATTAACTGTTACTGATTTCTCTATAATATTAATGTTTAAGTCTCCAAGGACAACAACTGTTTTGTTACTGTGACAAGTCTTTAATAAAACTTCCTCCATATATTTTTCAAAAATATCATAGGAAGAACATAGGGGCCTGTAAACACTTATTACAATGAACTGCTCAAGCTCGATGCAAGCAATTTCAATAACTCGCCCAACAGAGAGGCTTACAATATCAGCCCGTTCTTTAAATTTGATATTGTTACGAACAATTATTAGGGAGCCACCCCTTATCATATTCACTCTGTTGAATGAGCTAGCAATCTGATGGTTATTAAAGCTGAACATAAACTGATGGGCTTTTAACCAATGTTCTGTAAGACAAACAATATCAATGTAAATATAGTTCATGAACAACTCCAATTCTAATTGTTTATTTATCACACCCTGTATATTTTGATGAAGAATTTTAAGGTTATTATTATTGATTTTATTTTGAAAATTAAAATTTGATGGGTGTGGTATAGGGTGTCACCATTGTGTGGATTGCTCTGAGGACACGGTGGAGCATACGATGGAGGTCTGCCCGGCTTGGGTAGAGTACCGCCGTGTTCTCGTAGCGGCGATCGGCGGCGATCTCTCGCATCCGACCCTGGTCCAGGCCATGGTCCGGAGCAAGAGTGCATGGCAGGCTGTCACCTCCTTCTGCGAAGCAGTGATGCTGGCAAAGGAGGAGGCAGAGCGCGTGAGGCAACGGGAATCCCAGCGCCCTCACGGCCCTAGCACCCGCAGTAGACGCCCTGGTCGGGAGACGACACCTAACTCCCAGCTCGCCGCCCGGTAAGGATCAGGCCGGAGTCGACGGCGCGTCGTGTTTCACGCGCGCCTCAAAGAGATGTCAGCACATCGTGACGGGGTCCACGAAGACCGATGCCTCCTGGGTCAGGGTTGCGGGTTGGTTAAACAAGAAACCGTGGCCCTGGCGGTCGCACAGGCAAGTGAAGAAACACGGGTGGGTTTTAGTCAGTAAAAGTCTGACACACCCTTCTGCTCCACTCAGTGGGGGAGAAGTCATTTGATAATTTCCCAACACAACAAAAAAAAATGGGTGTGGTATTAATAGATCTAGGTTTACATTTCTGCTAGAGTTAAACTGTATTGTTTCAATGTCCCTAGATTATGGGTACAAGTCTAATTTGTTATTTAAAATAGTGCTAGAGGTTGACTCTATTCTTACTTGGAACAAATTCCGAGCTCTGCTCATTACCACTAAGTGTATTACTTAACTGCTCAATACTCGTAGAAGCAGTGTGCATTTATTATCCTATTGCATGCTGGAAGAAGGATTTCTTATGGAATAAGCATAACCTCTGTACCTTTTTCTATTCTGTTTTTTCTAATCTGATTACAAATGGTTAAATAAAAAGTAAATAGTTTTGTTTAAATTCTCATAACTTTTCTTTCCACACAGACTTGTCCTAACCCAAATATCATCTAAACGAAGCTAGTTCCAAGGGATCCTAGGTAGGTAATCCACAAAATGACTTCACAGCCGTGAGGAACATTAAGTAAATAAGCTTCCCAACAAAGGTATGAAAGAAGTCTCATTTGCAACGAGTGTCTCTCTTGGTCGCGTCTAAAGGTCCCATTTGTTACCACGATGAGTTTGCAAAAACACAGATTCGGGTTGGCTTACACTAAGAGAATTCGTTCGTCCTTACTTTAAATGCACGGGCGAAATTTACATGTGGCTTTGCATTTGTTAGTTGCGAAAACAAAGGACGCTGAATACGTTGAATAATGTTTTTTTTTTTTTTGGTCAGGTGGAATGACAAACTGACGGGATTACGCGGCGTTTACATGTCACGGGCAGAATGCATACGCATGACGTATTCATAGACATATATGATTTATTTAAAGATTTAGTTTTTTTTATATATACCGCAAACCCGCCTGATGGTAAGCAGTGATACAATCGTTGATATTAAAACGAGCTACTTTATTAAGAGCCTATTCACTCTAGCTTTGAAGACACTTAAACTGTAGTCTGACGGAAACACTGCCGCTGGGAAATTGTTCCAGTCCCTCCAGGTACGCGGTATAAAAGACGAGGCGAAACGCTTCATCCCGATCATCTCCAAATGTCTCATCAAAATGTGCTCCAGGCTTTGGATCCCCTTTTTAACCAAATCTTGGTCACAAATTAGCCTCTTCGCACGCCTCTCCACCGTATCCAAAGTTGCCTAGTAGCATATTGCAGCACTAGCCCAAATGTGGCGGTAATACTCCACACATGAACGGACCTGTGCTTTGTATAACATTAGAAGCTGTCCTGGTGATCTTTGCAATAGCGCCAAGTTTAG
Source organism: Sesamia inferens (assembly GCA_037179545.1). Lineage (NCBI taxonomy): Eukaryota > Metazoa > Arthropoda > Insecta > Lepidoptera > Noctuidae > Sesamia > Sesamia inferens. The sequence continues at coordinate 4,908,357 of CM073929.1, read as the reverse complement.
ACAGAATGATAGAGAAATATTACAGCAATATCGAAGTGCATACGTTTGACAATTAAAACCGTAAATACACCCAACATAAAACACCATATTTTTATATGTTAATAACGGTTCCTAACTCAGCAGCTGGACAAATGCATCACTAAAATCCTTCCAGGCACACTTTTTAGAGTCACTTCTATACAACTCTTTCGTTACGCATTTAAAATATGATTTAAATAAAATTACTCACTAGCATCAGGTTTCCTCAAGATGTTTTCCTTCACATTTTAATCAGAATTTTATCCAATGACTGATTTTAAGTCTGAAATCGCCAACCCCACCAAAAGGGAAAGCGGTGATTACGCTCAATTCTTCTGTTAAGAACAAATATTTGTATGACCTACAAGTAGCTGTACCGGGTCTGGCTGAATAGTTTTGTGAGTTTATATGTTTATAAATGTACCCACGATACAAAAGAAACACCTAGTTAATGTACTAGTTTTTTTAACATAAACAAAACAATATTCTTTTTTGTGTCTCAGCATCTTGAGTGATAAACTTACCCCCGATTGCACTATCGAGGATAAGTTTGTGGAAACAATATTAACTAGAAAGTATTTCTTTCCATTCTACTTTAAGTTAAAAACTTCTTCCGATAAAGTAAACTTTAGTAACTTAGTAATTTGAAGGATGACTTTGTAAGTTTGTTTTTCATTTAGTTTAAAAAAATGAAGACAGTCGTGAGAGAACTTTACTCAAAGCTTCATTTCCTTTTTGTCTATGTTCTTTTTTTTTTTTTTTTTTATTAAAATATAAACCAGCGCTTGACCGCAATCCCGCCTGATGGTAAGCAGTGACGCAATCGTTGATGGTAAAGCGCACTAGTTTATTAAGAGCCTATTCACTCTAGCCTTGAAGACACTCAAATTGTAGTCCGACGGAAACACCGCCGCCGGCAGATTGTTCCAGTCCCTCGATGTACGCGGTATAAAGGACGAGGCGAAACGCTTCGTCCGGATCGTTGAGGTGTTAACAACATAAGGGTGGAAACTCGCCGTACGACGGGTCGTCCGATGGTGGAACGGAGATGGGGGAATTAAATCGTGCAATTCCCTCGCACACTCCCCAGAATGTATCCTATAGAACACCGAAAGGCTGGCTACTCTACGCCTGTGCTCTAGGCTTTGGAGACCAACTCGAGTTAAATCAGGGTCACCAATCAGCCTCTTCGCACGCCTCTCCACTGAATCCAAAGTGGCCAGGTGACACTTAGCAGCACCAGCCCAAATGTGGCTGCAGTACTCCACACACGAACGGACCTGTGCTTTGTACAACATTAGAAGCTGCCCTGGTGTGAAGTACTGCCGGACCTTTGCGATTACACCAAGTTTTCTGGCAGCCACCTTGGCCTTGGACCCAATGAACCGCCCAAAGTTTAGGTTCGAGGAAATCTCAACACCCAAAAGCTGAAGGCGGTCGGTACACTCCAAGGATACATTCCGAAAAGTAGGAGCCAAGGTGAACGGGCTCCTTTTGGCGGTGAAGAGACACGCCTGCGTTTTGGCGGCATTGAATGCTACAATATTACTTTCAAATTCTTCCAGTCGAAATACTTTTAATAAACTTGACTATTATAAAATTGTTTCTTAAATTTTCTCATAATTTTTAAGATTCCGTTCGATCCAAAGGGAAAAAAACAGTCACATCATTATGTGACTGTTTTAACTATCTAGCCATTAAGGTTCAAGAGATATAACTTTGTGATAGATTGACAGAGAGGTAGCGGAGTCTTAGTAACAGTCTCGTGGACATCTATTGAGTAAGAATCCCCTTTTTTCCAGGTAAATTCTTCATGGATACCGCCAGGGAAGAAGGGAGGATTATTTTGGACTCTTATCGACTGTTGCTTCCGGGGGCCAGGGAAATACTTGTAAAAAAAGAAAAAATATACATTTATTTCTTCTCCTTCTTATTCTTAAGCCTATAGAAGTCCACTGCTGGATAAAGGCCTCCCCCAAGGCTTTCCACAATGACCAGTCTTGTGCTGCCCGCATCCATCGGCTTTCCGCGACCTTCACCAGCTCATCGGTCCACTTTGTTGGGGGCCTCCCTACGCTGCATCTTCCAGTACGTGGCCGCCACTCCAGAAACTTACTGCCCTATCGGCTATCGGTTTTACGAGCAATGTGCCCAGCCCACTGCCACTTAATATTAGCGACTCGAAGATCTAAGTGGGTGAATTTAGTTCTTCTGTGGAATCTCCTCATTTCTGGTTCGATCGCGCAGAAAAACTCAGAATATAGCTCTTTCAATCACCCTTTGTGGGACTTTGGGTCTTGGTATGAGGCCCATTGTGAGCGACCCCGTCTCATCACAATTATTTAGCACAGACTAAAACGGATATAATACAACAGACACTTAGATCAGATCCGTCCGATGCAAGAAACTAGCAGTAGCAGCTAATTAAGTATGCCCCAAGGTTGCGCCAAAAATGTCCATAACATAACATATTCAGCTTATAATGGTCGCACTCCTGGGACTCAGGCCTCCTATGAATCAGATGGAATGAAAGTGTTAAAAAGCCCAGTTCAGCAAAAACGCCAGATAATGCCGTACAAAAGACAGATCTGAGCAGTTGTGTTGCGATGTGTGCCGGGTTGTTGTGTCGGGAGTTTGGTCGTGGAGGGCCTCCAGATCATAATGTTGCTGGATTTAACATTACATCACCTCTCTCCACTGCCGTCTTACTTCCTATCACTCAGTTTTTTTATGAGAAAATATGCTCTTAATAAACTCGCGCGAACTATCAACGATTGCATCACTACTTACCATCAGCCTGATTAGATTGCGGTCAAGCACTAAAAAAATTACATTAACGACATCCCTAACTAGCATCCGCCATACCTAGCAATCACTAACACCAAAATCGACGAATCTCAAGACCGAACGTTACACGCGGCATGTGGCAGGCCTTTATTTCATTTTATTTATAAGATAACTGCATGTCACCTGTTTGAGTCGAATTGTTCCAACAATTTCACCAACAATAAAAACTGTATTTTAACTAAACGAAGCTGTCCACTGTTGATTAAAAATAAAAATTGCAACCCGCTACATTGAACTAACACACAGTCGTTTCCAGGTTTAAACAATTAACACTTTTCCACTCATTCGCACCAGTTATGTCGCAAACTTAATTCAAATATACAGGCATATTTTCAACGCGGCTAACGAAGCTGTTTTGTGTCACCTCTTTATTAATCTGGTTAAAACCTGGTTAAATTATTATTTTTCCTTAGAATTTTATTTATATTCGCTGTAGTTTTACATTTTTAACTTTGTAAGTGATGTTGGCTAACAAATTACTGACCCCATTATAATGTCTCTTTTCTCATTTCTACTCTCTTATGTCTCTTCTTTCCCTTTGTATTCCATACAAAGGTTATCTATAAAAGATCACACTTAGTAATAAGCCTATCGTTTGTGTCACCCTTTCTAAAATTTTCATATTTATATTCTGTAATTTATACAGTATGTTAAGAAAACCATGTCCGACCCGTGAAGGTGTTGTTAGGTATCGATAACTGATTCTGCTAATGGATACAAAACCGGGCTAAACTTAAAAAAAAAATCCCCCTAAAAAAATAAATATTATTTCGCAAAAAGAGGTAACTTAATAAATATGCGTTAAGCACCCTTCCGCGGGCGGCGGGCGGCAGGGCACGCGGCACGTGGTCGCATCGCTATTCGCTCATTATAATACCGGTGTTGTCACTTTTTTTAAAAATTACCAAATTTCGGGGAAGTTGGAATTAATTCGCGGGAAAAAAAGATCTTTTTTTCCACTTTTTGTCACTTTTTTAAAAATTTACGTAATCATCATAGACCAATGTACTATGATGATTACGTAAAATTTTATATTATATTTGGGCATGTGTTTACCTAACCTTTATTATCCTTGTGGGTCGAACAGGGTTTTCTTAACATACTGTATAGTGCACATAATAAAGAGTATTCTGTTCTATACTCTGTCTATTAGGTAAACAGTTATTTGTCACATGGAACTAGGGATTGCAATGACACACAATCAAAATCAAAATCAAAGGTCATTTATTCAAATTTCTTAAGCCATTTCCTAAAGCTTTCGCTGGGAAGAAGAAGTGGCAAATACGTAACCAAACACCCCAGTAGCACAGCTGTCTGTTCATTCAAAAAACACATGTCTTCATACAATGCTTCATATGTATAGTAATGAACACAAGAAAACACTGCAACAATGAAATTATTTAAATCAAAAACCAAAAAAAAAGAAACTATTTAAATGGGAACGTAAATAAGAAAAAACTTACATATTTATTATGCATTGCAAAAAAAAAAACCATACCTACAAATATATACATTGATATACATACGGTATAATACATTCGTGAGAAGTCATAAAAAAGAAAATTCAATAAGATAAACAGTAGATATTATATTTGTCTGAGATGGTTGTCTATCACAATTGTGGGTACTCAACAGGCTTTGTTATGATTTATGTTTCTTATAAATTTATGAAGATAGGTATTACCTTCTATCAATTATTGTCAAGTAAATCGAAACAATTCGGCGAGTAATGTCTAATTGATTTTGAAAATTTATTTCGATAATTGTAACTGTCAGTTTACTTGGTACAACACTGATGTATTTACAGAGTTCTATTGGCTTGCTAATAGCAAGTAAACACATTTTGTATTTGGGTGGCTTAGGCCGCTGTACGACCTGTGACCTTAAAGAGTTTGTTCGATTTACTGTATTGTTATTACCTTTTATTGTGTCTATTGTATACTATAATAAAACCCTGTAATTGTGTATTCTGGCTTGTTTATCCCAATATAATGGGAATTCCAAACCCTAAAGATATATCGAATGGCACTCTTTATGTTTTTGGATGGGAAAACATCACATGACCTCTCCTGCTCTGGGTGGACCAAATGCGCATATGAGACTTATACTGACTAAAACTGACCCGTGTTCCTTCACTTTCCTGTGTGCCAGGGCCACGTATCGTAAGTGATACTATATCACTTACGATCCGTGGACGTCACTGGCTCGACTCACTTCGACTCGTGGACATCGTCACTGTCACAAGTAACTTTACATATCTGTCTGTTAGTTTTCCGTTTTCCTGGGACCTCTTCACTTCCCAATGGCTAAAGAGTTTTGAATGAGCACACGGACAGATAATGATGGTTAAAATATAGTATATTTTTCATTCTCATAGTACGTTCCTAATGTATTTTCTACCTAAACTACCAAACAAACCCAAACTATTGCACAAAACAAACCACCAACCTCATGCATTTGAAAGATTTTCCTTAGCACAAGCTACAAAGACTGTCTGCCTACCCATTTTTATTTGACGCTTATGTTGCTATAAATGGCATTTGACATGATACATGGTAGATTCTGTACAAATCCAGACTTGTAATTGGATGAAATATTTTAGGACTGAAATGATAGTTCACTTCAAACTCACTTCACTTAAACTACTAAGTATATTCGAAATAAGACTACAGTTTTATACTAATCCTTTTAGAGCCCGTTCAATCAATAATGACTCCTAATCCGTAGGCACAAGGATGGCGCTGAAAGTAAAAAATATCAAATGACAACTATTCTCACGACTACTACACACACACACACACAACTATTCATTCCCGCAGAAGTTAACACCCACCAGACAAAGTCTTGCCGCCAAGCGATTCGTCATGTTCCGGCATGATGTCTGGGAAAGCCGTACGAAAGAACGGGTCTGAGCAGTTATGTTGCGATGTGTGCCGGGTACGATGCACCAAATGTTGTTGTGTTAGGATTTTGGTCGTGGAGGGTCTCCAGATCAATCTCCCTCGGGCGCATCATCGTTGGTCGTGATGTTGGGTATAACATTGCATCACCTCGCTCAACTGCCGGCTTCCTTTCTATTCACTAAGTTTCTTAAGTGAATAGGCTTAATAAACTAGCGCTCTTTATCATAAACGATTGCATCACTGCTTACCATCAGGCTGGATTGCGGTCAAGGATGACATTGAAGGAAAAAATGTAAAATGAGAACGATTTACTGCATTTTCATTCCATTTCCATTTTTCCATTCTTTTTCTTCATTTTTTGCTCATGCCGTATATACAAACAGTATGAGCAGCGATTGCAGAGGTAGAATATGTTGTATGTTAATACAAAAATCTTCTTTCGCTCTCACTATATCCCGAACCTTACACAAATACCCAGGTAGCGACGCACGTATTCGTCTTTTATTTGCACTGTTTATATACATATGTTCGCTGTAATTACAGAGGCTGTTGCGTAGTTTATCTCAAATTCTTAGAGAAATTATGGCAATATTGTCTGGGTATTAATTTAATTAGCCATCGGCTTTAGCAAATCCAAGTAATGAGTTAGTTTATGGGCAGCGATATCAGTAATTCTGAAATTCTATTCGAAAAGGCATTAGACATTTTATGAAAATCTTTATCCGTTAGACTGATTTTGACTTCTATTGCGCTGGTACATATGAAAAATGGTAACTACAACTACTTATGCCTACGGATTAGGAGTCAAAACTGATTGAACGGGCTGTAAAAATATTTGTCTAAATGTGTAATCGTATTTCGAATATAGTTTAAGTCCGAAGTGAACTATCACATCACCTTAAGTTAGGGAAGCAGACAAAGCCTTGCCGCCAAGCGATTTGTCGTGTTCCGGCATGATGTCTGGTGAAGCCGTTCGGAGGACGGGTCTGAGCAGTTGTGTTGCGATGTGTGCCGGGTACGACGCGCCTAATGTTGTTGTTTTGGGAGTTTGGTCGTGGAGGGTCTTCAGATCAATCTCCCTTTGGCGCACCATCGTTGGTCGTGTTGTTGGGTTTAACATTGCATCACCTCGCTCAACTGCCGTCTTCCTTCCTATTCGCTCAGTTTTTCTGAGTGAATAGGCTCATAATAAACTAGCGCGCTTTACCATCAACGATCGCATCACTGCTTACCATCAGGCGGGAATGCGGTCAAGTGCTAGTTTATAACTATTAAAAAAAAAAAAAAAAAAAATACAATTTAAGGGAAAATCATATCAATCTTTTGCGTTATTTTCACAACAATAACAAGTGAAATTAAATTAGTTATTAGTTTATTTATAAAATAAGTCAATTTGAGTGTCTTCAAGGCTAGAGTGAACAGGCTCTTAATAAATTAGCGCGCTTTGCAATCAACGATTGCATCACTGCTTACCATCAGGCGGGATAGCGGTCAAGTTATAACATTAAAAAAAACTTTTCGGTAACATTAAAAAAGTCGGTGTCTTTGGTTTTTGTATATTACTTTTTGACACCGACTTTCAAAATTAGTTATTTTTCACTTTGTAGTGTTTTTTTGGAAGTCGGTTGTTTTTTTTTTGTAAAAAAAGTTTTTATTTTACACTTTTTAGTTGTGAAAAATACTGTTCAGCTGCATCCGGTTAGACTGGATGCTGACGCTAAAATACTTCATGAAAAAACTTACAAACGCACTGGTTGCCCCTACGATTTTTGAAACTTCCCCTTAATTTCTCTGGTCTTCCAGCATCAAACCCTGATGTCCTTATCATCGAACCACCTTGGGAATGTTTTCTTTCCAACAGAAAAAGAATTATCAAAATCGGTTCATAAACGACGAAACATAAAAAAAAGCATATATACCGGTCGAATTGAGTAACCTCCTCCTTTTTGAAGTCGGTTATAAAAGATAGAGAGTGGTGGAAAGCAACTGAGTGGCCCTTGCCCAGCAATGTGACTCTCTAAAAAATAAAGGATAGTTTTTGTAATATATTTTTCGAGTCGCCTTTTAGAGTCACTATATAGCATCTGCCATGGTGCGGAGAGGTACATATTTCATACATACATACTCGTACATAATCAGCCCATAATGTTCCCACTCCTGAGGTAGGCCCACAGGCCTCCTCTCGGTAAGAGGGAGTGGGCCGTAATCTACCACGCGGCCCCATTCATAGATGTTACATGTCTTCAAAGTGTTGCCTTGTAGCGCGTAGGCCGGGTCACCACTGTAGCGCGTAGGTCGTGTCGCGTAATCAAAACTCAGATAAATCGAACTTTGTGTATTGCACGAACGTAAAAGGGTACTTGACGTGTACGTGATACAAGAGTGTGAACAGGAATGGACTGTAATGTAATAGAGTGTGATGTAGTGTGATAGAATATAATGATGTCTCTTACAAGCTATGCACTCACTTAAATACTATCTCTAAACAATAGTGGGGTAACCACTAGCAAATCAGCTTGCTGTCCTGCGGAGGTCGACGCGGTGTTGCGTGCGTTCTTGATGTTGATTCGTTGATCGAGGCAGGCCGCGGCGTTTGATTGGTTAATGTAGAAAGCGCGCCAATTCAGTCACGTGCTAGACGACTCGCTATGGTTCTCACGCACATTGACCGTTCGTCAACAGATGTCCTCCGGGGTGAGATTTATGGGAACCCTCGCTGCGGGGGTCAGGGTCACAGCGACGCGCGCCATGACTTCCGCGGTCCTAGTGTGATTTACAGCCGACCTTTCCCAGGCGGGTAAAAGAACATGTGTAGCATCTGCTACAATAGATGCTACAGCCTCTAGGACATGCCGGTTTCCTCACGATGTTTTCCTTCACCATTTTGAGAGCAGTGGTGAAGAAATGTTAACAAAATAAAGCGCCTGACGAGGTTCCAAACTAGGAACTACAATTTATAAGTCACTCCCGATACCACTAGGCCACCGCTGCTTCGATATTATCTTGGATACATTTTCCAAGCTAAATATTTCACCTTGCAACTATGAAATCTTGAAATATTCGTCTGCAGCCAGTTTAATAAAACACAAAATTTCATAAATTTTAATTAACGCAGAAGCGTCCTCCTTTATCATTATTTATTATCTAGAGCGTCAGTTTACATTGTGTTAAATCCGATTACTGTCAAAGATTTAAATTAAATATTTAACAAGCAGGAAATCATATATAGGTGAGGTATTTACCTTAGTGTCTACCCCACTCGCTTGGGTGGGGGTAGGTGGGGTAAGTGTGGAGGAGGTGGTATACCTACTTAACGAGGCATCTGAATGTTTTATTTTGGATTAATTTATTTAATTAATTGTGTACACACATTAATACCTATACATTTAGAACACCTAGATCTGAACTAGGACAAGTCAAAAAAGTAAATTTTTGAGCAGATGAAAAACGTATCAAACTGTTTTTTTTTTTTGTTTGGGAAGCTATAAATTATGTATGAACTGTGTATTATACCTTTTCCGACCATTAATATTAAAACATATAACTGTTTTCGTCCCAAATAAACAAAATAAAATAAAATAAGTTATAAAATGTCAATGTACATAAACTTATTTCTTTTATACCGCGTACATCAAGGGACTGGAACAATTTGCCGGCAGCTGTGTTTCCGTCACACTACTATTTGAATGTCTTCAAGGCTAGAGTGAATAGGCTCTTAATAAACTAGCGCGCTTTACCATCAACGATCGCATCACTGCTTACCATCAGGCGGGATTGCGGTTAAGCGCTAGTTTATAATTTATATAAAAAAAGAGAAGTCAGAAGCCCGAAAATCTGACAACCAATCTTAGCAAGGGGGGGTATCGTGTTTACCCAGTAACTGAGTTGTGGAGGTCAGATGGGCAGTCGCTCCACGTAAAATACTGGTCTTCAGCTATCTGGTTACACTGGACGCCGACTTCAACGTAGTTGCGAAAAAGGCTGGGAGGAAGATGATTAATGACGTCATCTATACTTATAATAAATCTATAGACGTATAAATTCTGTACATTGAAAATATCAACAAAATAAATGTCAAGGGTGTGTTATTACTTATTAGACCGACACCGACCTCAAATAAGTGATTTAGATTTTTTTGTATGTTTATTTCTTCAGGCATCACCCAAAAACTACCGGTTCGATTACGATGAAACTTGCTACAATTATTATTTAATGTCCTGGGCGTAACATTGGGTACTTTTTATCCCGGAAAAGTATATTCAATCAAAAACAAACTTAATTTTGCGGTTTCATCCCTAGACCTGATTACTTTACCAACCGCAAATAATAAGTTTGTTGTAGGTTACGTCCCCCGCGGTGGAGCCCACGGCTAAGATACTGTAAATTATAATATTTTATCTTAATATACTATATCAGTCATGGTGGCCGAGTGGTTAAAACACCAGCCTCTCAAGTATGAGTGCGCGGGTTCGATTGCAGGTCAGGGAAGTACCAATATAACTTTTTTAAAGTTATATGTACTTTCTAAGTATATCTTGGACACCAATGACTGAAGGTGAAGGAAAACATCTTGAGGAAACCTGGACCCGTATTGAGCAAGCGTGGTGATTACGCTCAATTCTTCTCTGTGTGAGAGGAGACCTATGCCCAGCAGTGGGACGATAAAAGGTTGATAATGATGATGATGATACTATATCACTCGTCATACAATTCAATGAACTATCACACTCTACGAAGATAATCTATTACTATCAATAGGTATAAAGCTGAAGAGTTCGTTTGTTTGAACGCGCTAATCTCAGGAATAACTCGTTTAGTGCGTTTGGTGCAGTAGATGACCGATCGACTGCTGAGCCAGGCATCGCGAGTTTGATTTCCGCACGGAAGAAACTTTTGTATGACCTACAGGTAGTCCCTGGTCTGGCTGTTTCTGTATTGGAGCTTAAGTATTGTAAGCGCATCCACGGTAAAGGAGTAATTCTTAGTGTGGTACAACGTTGAAAAAAGAAAGTAAGATTAGATATAGAGATCAGAAAGATTATTATCAGAAATAGTTTTATTTAGGTAGATATTTTTTATCTGTTGTTGTTTTTTTTTTAATTGCATAGGTAGGTACTTGGGTTTACTTTTATAAGCGCAGACGTATACAGAGTGGTGCTGACAATGCGACAATAAATTAAACATCGTGTACCTCAACACATTATCAGTCTACGCCTAAAAGATCATATAAATATATTCATTACTTTAGTCACAGGAAATTATTTTTCATTTTTCACATTTTCTACATGATGTACATGTTGATAAGGAAGCGCTTACAGTTTAATGACCCCCGCATCCTGCGGTACCAAACTTTAATAATAATGGCGCGAAAAAAGCAAGTCGATACAGGATCGCGCTGTCATCGATCGGAGGTCAGTGAACCATTTTTTTTTTAAAGGATGTTCTATTCCGTTTGCAATTTTATGCGATTTTGTTTTTTTATTTTGATGCTAGATTTACTAGATAGACGCAGCTCAAGCCCAAGCCTTTTTATCGTCACTATATCTGAAGTACAATTACTAACCTCTCATTGCAATTGAGCCTCAAGCCACTTGGTCAGTCCTATCCTATCGCAGAATGGATCAGCACGTGAAATAAAATTGGCACTATTAAAACACCATTCGACAATGCAGTTGTAATTAACTTCGCGAGATATAATCGCTTCGAGCGCCATAATAACCCATTAAGGTAATGAGCTTGGGGGCAATATTAATAACGTTTGATTAGATTTAAAGATTGGCGAACCTCTAAACCTGCCATACCTTTAAATTGCTTGTTATAACGTGGGGAAGAAGGAAAATACGAGCTTTTCAGATTTCATAGTTACTATCGGTATTATAATTGCTAACAGCTATAGGTATTGTTTATCTAGTAATTATATCGTAGCTGAAATTCGGATGGAATAAATTGCTATTTTGAATTACCTGAAATTAGATGTCGAAAATGGGTTAAGGCAGAACCAACGGGTAAAATAGTGGTCATAAAATGTTTGTTTAACAAAAACACAAAGACGTTATGCATTCAAAACTTATATTGAATTTATTTTGAAATCAAAATCAATCAAAAATCAAAAGTCTTTTATTTAAATTAGGCTGAGAATCAGCACTTTTTGAACGTCAAAATAGTGTTTTCTGTACTTCCTAGTGCTTTCGCTAAAATAAAATAATTAGTGGCACTTTTGAACGGATCTACTAGTAAGAAAGTTAAAGTAAAGACATTACAGTACATTTTTACTAACTCTTCTGAATTAAGTAACTTCACAGTTACTTTAAAATGGCATGTAAACATGCAAGTTTCACTTTCTCACCAGCTGAGGAGAAATTCAAACGGCAAGACATTAACTGTATTGGCATCGGTCCACACGTAAGGGAAAACTGCATCGTAAATCCTGCATTCTACATTTTCACACTCGCTGTAGCATACTTCTGCAACGGAGATACGCTTTTGTGTAAAACAACTAGTGTGTACCTATAAGGCCATGGCCGTGAACTATTATTTTAATACTTTTTAGTCCACGGGGTATATAATATGTTTAGTCGTCCTCCGTGGCGCAGCGGTCAACACGCCTGCCTACGACGTGGAGGCCCTGGGTTCGATCCCCGGCCAGGTCATGATGGAAAACGATCTTTTCCTGGTTGGCCTGGGTTTTGGATGTTTATCTATATATGTATCTATTATAAATATAGTATCGTTGAGTTAGTATCCCATAACACAAGTCTCGAACTTACTTTGGGGCTAGCTCAATCCTTGTGATTTGTCCGTATATATTTATTTATTTTAATTATGTAACATATCTATAGTAAGTTGATTTGCCAGCCTCAGTGGCGTAGCGGTAGCGAACGCGGCCGCTGCGCAAGGAGACGCGGGTTCGATCCCCGCGTAGTGCAAATATATGTATGGATGAATATGAATATTTGCACTGGTCTGGTCGTGCCTCGGAGAGCACGTTAAGCTGTTGGTCCCGGTTGCCATACAAACATCTAGTGGCAGTCGTTACGGGTTGTTGGAGCCCTAGAAAGTCCAGTAATTAGTCTAAATGCAATGCTTCGATATCACCTTCGGGTTGTGGAGGTCAGACGGCAGTTGCTTCACGGAAAATATCGTAGTTTAACCAAAATCATCAGTTAGAGTGGTAAAGCGGACTCTAGACTCCAAAGCTGAAAAAGCTTCGGATACGACTGGGATTAACGCTGAGATGATGATTATCTATAGTAAGTAGATGTATTAAACACTATTATTAGTAATGGGTTTGACAGTTTAACAGCATTCATTACGTTATTTACGTTGTTGGACAGACACATTTTCCAACATCTGACGACATGGTTGGTGTTTTGTCTGTGTGATAGACAGCTGTGTGCCGTGGAATCATTTCCTACACGGTACAAATATTTGTATGGCCTACAGGCAGTCGTTCCGGGTCTGGCTGTTTGTATATCAAAGTTACGCCATAACATTGGCTGCCGGCACAAGTTACCACCCACCAGACAAAGTCTTGCCGCCAAGCGATTCGTCGTGTTCGGGCATGATGTCTGGTGAAGCCGTACGGAGGACGGGTCTGAGCAGTTGTGTTGCGATGTGTGCCGGGTACGATGCGCCAAATGTTGTTGTGTCGGAAGTTTGATCTTGGAGGGTCTCCAGATCAATCTCCCTCTGGATTATTACACTAGTTTATAATTATTAAAAATTTTTTTTTTGTAAATGCTTCCACTATCCAGGAGCATTTCCTAGAGTATACTATATGCCCATAGTAAAGGTAGATATGTGTATGATGTAAACATGTCATGTCATGTTAGTACATCAAACATTAAACAAAAAACAAAGTCTAAGGTATTCGCAATCATTTGAAAACACTGAGAAAACATGCAAGTAAAACAAAAGATTCATTCGGACATGACACGCCGTCTCATAAACTCCGACGGACATTTAAAAAAAACCCATTGGTGGACATGCATATACACGCTGACAAGTAAATGGACGAAAAATAAACAAGTTGTAGCAAGTCACCTCGAGCTTGTCAGGCCCAGTTAGCTACGTGATGTATGTTTGCTTTTATACATTTGGGAACTAAATGCACAGTCGGACAGAGCCGCACTTGGGTTGGGTCTAGTGGACATCTTTAAGTTCTCTGCTTGTGAAGAGTATTCGATTAAATATTATGACGTTTTAGTTAAGTTCTTTTAATTTTTCTTATAATTTAGTGCGTAATCTCTTTAGTGTCGGGGACTGATTTGTTATTGTAATATTGCGCTACGAGGTACATTAAAACGGAGATGATTGAAGTAACCTTAATGAATTCTTTTATGATTTTTTCTTCTTTTTTGATTACTTCTTTGACGTCCTCCGTGGCGCAGTGGTCAGCATGACTACCTGCGAAGTGGAGGCCCCGGATTCTATCCCCGGCCAGGTCATGATGGAAAACGATGTTTTCCTGATTGGCCTGGGTCTTTATCTATATACATGTGTATCTATTATAAATATAGTATCGTTAAGTTAGTATCCCAAAACACAAGTCTCGACCTTACTTTGGGGCTAGCTCAATCTGTGTGATTTGTCCTATATATATTTATTATTTATTTAATTATAATAAAAAGAGAACATAACAATGTTTTCCTTTTCCTATTTATCTAGTGTGATGAATAACTGAAATTGAATGATCATTTCCAATATTATAACAGAATAATTGATTGATAGATGGATTATTCCCTTGCCAGTAAGAATTTTCTAATGGTATAGTTTGAAAATAAAAATCCTGAAGTATTATGTAGCCTTTCATCCTACGCTAATCCTAAGTCACGCTACATCTAATTAAGGTAGACATATTTTATACGTGGAATGAAATTCATGTCTGACAGTTGTAATATGGAAAAAAATTGACAAAATTTGATTTTTTTTTCTACTGAGAAGACTTTCAAGGAATAAAAGTTGGTGGTGGAATGCGCCTTTTGTGTCACTTCTGTTAGAATATTGTTTCATATATCGGAATATTATTAACTAGCTGCGCCACGTGGTTTCACCTTTTATATACCCCGCTCCTATTGGTTGCAGCATGATGTTATATAGCCGAAAGCCTTCCTGGATTAATGGGCTATCAACGCAAAAAGAATTTTTCAAATCGAACCAGTAATTCTTGAGCGCGTTTAAACAAACAAACAAACAAACTCTTCAGCATTATAAATATTAGTATAGATTTATTTAAGAAAATCTCCATTTAAAGTTACATAACATAATTATATATAAAGTCTTTTTGCGTTGGATAGCCCATTAATCCAGAGCGGGGCGTATAAAAGAAACGCAGGGGAAACCGCGAGGCGCAGCCAGTAATTAATAAATTTATTTAAAAAAATCTTAAAAAAAAAAAAAACTTCATCTTAAAGTTGTCTGTAGACACAACTAATGAAATACCTGTTTCATTAGTTATCTGTACAGCGAAGTAGAAGACCTCTTGCAATAATACTATTCGCAAGATAGGGTTGCCACTGTACTTTCCGGAAATTGGACGATGCAGTGTAATAATTGGCTTATCCTTACCTGTGTCGAGCACAATACGTACAACCACCTCCAGAGAACGAGTTAAGCTCTTAATGTCGCGGTTATCGAGCTTGCCAAGATGTGGCCGTGGAATGAAATGGTCCTGGTTTCTACTTCCGAATTCATCTTGTTTTAAATCTATACTTATATATAAATTTGAAGAGTTTGTTTTTTTGAACGCACTAATCTCGGAAAATATTGGTCCGATTTAAAAAAAATATTTTTGCGTTGGAAAGCCCGTTAATCCAGGAAGGCTTTAGGCTATATAATATCACACTGTAACCAATAGGAACGGAGCATATAAAAATATAAAAAAAACATATCGACACCTACGCGGGTGCAATAAGACAATAAATTAAACATCGTGTATCTCAACACATTCTGAGCCTACCCATAAAAAATCATATTAACATATTCATTAGTTTAGTCACAGGAAATTATTTTTAATTATTCACATTTTCAACATTATACAGATGTTGATAAGGAAGCGTTTACAGGTTAATGACTACCGCATCTTGCGGTACCAAACTTTAATAATAATGGCGGGAAAAAAGCAAGTCGATACAGGATCGCGCTGTCGCCGATCGGAGGTCAGTGAACCAATATTTTTAAAGGATGTTCTATTCCGTTTGCAATTTCATGCGATTTAGTTTGCTTGAAATTTTGATTTTTTTATTTTTGATGCTAGGTTTTTTCTATGGTTTAGGATTATTCCTGTGAACCAGCATTGTTCGTGTTTTCATTTATTGTCGTATTGTCAGCACCACTCTGTATACTCATGGGTGTTTTGTTCAAAATTCTATTATTTAAGACATGTTTGCATGACAGTATTTAATAAAAGCAATTCACGTAACATAATTCACTGGTCTGCAACGAAAACAAGAATCAATGGAGATTTGATAGCTCTGAATCTATTCCCGTTGACCGAGGTTTTTCTATTACTTCGAACATAGATTTTTCGGAGATCTTTTTTTTTTAATTCAAATATTTTAGTTTCTTTTTTCTTTGTAGTCATCACGATTAATACCTACTTTGTATACAACGTGTAAAGGAAAGGCTTTAAAGGGTGTATCTGACATCGACGCACAAACGAGTACCATTGATCCAGTACATGATTCTGAACCCCCAGTGGTGAAATTTTGCGTCAGTTTTTTCCCGATTATAAAAAAAATATGCAGTTTTTTCACTTTAGACCGTTCATAATTGCTATACTTTTATAACCCAATAAGATTTTAAAGTAAAAAATAATTAATTCGATAATTACACAAAAAAGCGCAATGTTAACAATACTACTAACCTATCAGCTGAATAAATAGAGGGGTCAACCTCATACCTACAAACACGCGCGGCGGCACGCTTGCAACGTTCAAAGGCCGAGCAGACACTTTTTTTAAACACTGTAATTTCTTTTCCCGCTCTTTAACGATATAAACGACTATCATAATTTTATTAGTGGCATGCGGTGTAGCCTTTGTACGAAATTTGCGTTACGATGTCAGATACACTCTGTATACATGCCAAGAGCATGGCTTCTTTAGAGCCACTCGGTCGATGGTGGCTGTGACTTACTATAGGCATCTAGTTTTAATAGGTGCTTACGCATTTGGTCGACGGTCGCATCGCCCGGACGACTTTGCCTACAGTCGACAGTACGTAATAGCTCTTTGGTGATAGCAAACGTCATAATGTTAGCTTGGAAATAGTAATTCTTGTGACTTCATATTGTTTTCATTTCAATTTAGTTTATGAAATATCATTTTCAGCTTTAACTTAATGTTACCCCAATAATGGGTACATTTCCTCGCATGTTGCAGCTCTGTTAAACACAAGCAAAATATACTGCATATTGGTACTAACTACTATTGTATAACATTTGAGACTTACTGCTAATTGGAACCACCTTTGAACTGCTGAGAATCTAGTGCATCCTGGAACAAAAGAAATAGTTTTGAAATATAATTATATGTATAGGTAATATACTTAGGTCAGCAGGACAGATTAACATACATTTTAATCTTGCTTGAAAAATTGTTGGGAAGGCAGATTATGTTACCAAAATAAAAATTACACAGACCCACACCCTACTTCAAGTTAACCAAATATCAAATTTATTACAATAACATTAAAGTTCAATTCAGAGTGACTAACACTATTGAAAATGTTATATAATGTAAACTAAACATTATTATTTAGGAATTAATGTTTTTTTTTCATCACTTCATATTTCATGTTTTCCAATATGCAGGTATCCTCGTTGCGCAAGCTGTTACTGCGTATATAAAACATTATTTATTGTATATGTGGAACCCGAAACACTTGTCCAGTATTTTTAAGTGAAGAATGTGTGTACAAAATTTCAAAAAGATATAATTAAAAACCGCAAAGTTATGAGCTTGTTATCCTACTTGGCTGTCCCAATAAAAATACGTTACGTTACGTTGACCTGTGGCATCAGCTGATGCGCGGGCGTGCGCTGTACTATGATCTACCGTAAGCATCGTGGCGCGCTCGCAAACCACACTGCAACAATTTCTAAATGTATTTGGGAAAAAATATAACATGATGTAATAACGATTGGAATCGATTCAGTTACTTATTTATTCTAACCAAACTATATTCAGGTTTCGCATAAACAAAAAATAATAAAATAAATAAAATAAAAAGCCTTTTATTTCTTGCATAAAAATATTAGATTACAATTTACATTTTTATAAAAGATTTGATTTTTAGATATAAGAATTTCATTTGCGAATTAAATTTCAGTTTAAATTTAGTAATTTAATTAATTAATTTTTATTTTAATTGAACATGCAGGCATGCAAGAACCCCTCTTTAAATGAGGGTGAAGGCCTCCTCCAGACTTTTCCATTTGTCGCTATCTTTGGCTATTGTCATCCAGTTTTTTTTCCAACAATTTTTATTATGTCATTTCCCCAACGAGTTACCGGTCTTCCTCTTTTTCTTATACGCGCAGGTACAGGCAAAACCTATATTTTCCGGCAGTTGCTTCTTCGGGAATGGCTGCTACACTACTTAGCGGGGGGCGAACAGCGCACTCAGTTCTATAGTTACCATTGAACTTAGCTCATGAGGAAATATAGTATACAACATTAGTAAAAGCAGTGAGCGCGGAAGAATGTTATAGCAGTGTAAGTTGTTAGACTGGGATGAATGTATGATGTCCCACAAAAGGGCAATTGAAGCACTAGATTGCACAATGTGGGATATCAAAGGCAACCAAGATATCATGGGAGGGATGGTGGTAATTTTAGCTGGTGACTTTAGAATGGCTATGCGAAAGGGCAATTTTGGCGCCGACTGATGAAATAGTTAATAAAATAAATGAACAATGGATAATATTATGGACACTGAACAAATTACAGCATACCCTATAGAATTTCACAACTCTTTAGATTTATCAGGAGTGTCCCATAAGTTTATACTAAAAGTTGGTGTTCCAGTCCTATTAAAGAGGAATCTTGACGCTCCAAAGCTGAGTAATGGTACTCGGCTACAAATAACACATCAGGGTCACAACATTGTAAAGGCTACAATGATGACTGGAATGGTAAATGGACAAAATGTCTTGATTCCTCGTATTCCAATCATCCCGACTGATTTGACATTTCAATTTAAAAGAGTACAGTTCCCTCTGAAAGAAGCATTTGCTAAAACAGTTATAACAATTAACAAAGCCCAAGGTAAAACGCTTAAAGTTGCAAGAGTTCATTTAGAAACAACACGTTTTTCTCATGATCAACTCTGTGTGGTATGCTCACATGTATCAAATCCAGAAAATCTTTATGATTGGGCAAAAGATAGCCAAACAAAAAACGTTGATTATAAAATCATACTGACTTAAATGTGCTTATATTTTAACTTTTATAAAATAAATAATAAAATAGGAATACTTTTTAACCCTTATTTTCATAACACCCTAAGCATATCCAAGACACCAACTAACGCAAAATAATTAAAAGTATGATATTTGATGTTTATTTCCTTTGCTAAACCTTTAAACCCGATAAAATTAACGTTGCTATAGACTTTATTTATCTTTATAACCTTACTAATATTATAAACGCGAAAATTTGTGAGGATATTTGAATGTCTGTTGCTCACGCATAAACTACTGAATGAATTTTGAGGAAAGCTTGTAGTAATGTAGGCATTTATCTTGGCATTCCCACGGAAACGAGAATCACCGCGCGCTTTAAACTGAAGTTCACGCGGGCGGTGTCGCGGGCAACAGCTAGTAAATTATAAACTAGTGCTTGACCGCAATCCTGCCTGTTGGTAATCAGTGACGCAATCACTGATGGTTAAGCGTGCTAGTTTATTAAGAGCCCATTCGCTCTAGCCTTGAAGACACTTAAATTGCAGTCAGGTGGAAACTATGTATGTACGCAGTATATAGGCAATACGAAGCGCTTCGTACCTACGGATTTTTCGCCGTATTGATGTCTCTTCAATCTCGTTTACAAGTATCCCTGTAAATTTTAAAACATGTTTCTTTGACATGACAGGACTGTTGAAAAGCCATTCAAATATGATAAATCAGGTCGATACTTTTAATCCTTTCAATCAAATCCACAGTCCGTCCCTGCGCTCTCAACCCTCGTCATCCGTCGTAATGGCGGATTAAGTGGTGTTTTCCTGTGATAAACATGTTCACAGTAAAAAATACATTAAGTTCCCCGTAAATTATTGCGTACGCGTGTAACAAAAAGTTTCAGGTGCACCAATTCTAGGAATCGTGGTGCGAAGAAAATTTTATATTTTTCCACTCGAGTTGTCGCTTGGGAAGAGTCTCTGTTAAGGCGACTAAAGGATTACATGAGCGGACAGCAGTCGATCGATGCAGTAAGAGTTTTAGGGTAAAGTTAGGTGAAAAGAGCTCATAGTGTGCTTTCAATAGCGTCAATCATTTTTTTTATATAAATTATAAACTAGTGCTTAGCCTCAATCCCGCCTGATGGTAAGCAGTGATGCAATCGTAAATGGTAAAGTGCACTAGTTTCATCATCATCTACCTTTTTATCGTCATACTGCTAGGCACAGGTCTCCTCTCATACAGAGAAGGATTGAGCGTAAGCACCACGCTTGCTCAATGCTGGTTGGCGATTTCAGACTTAAAATCCAGGTTTCCTCATGATATTTTCCTTCACATTTTAATCAGTCATTGGTATCCAAGATATACTTAGAAAGAAAGAAAAAAGAAAAAGAAAGTCTATTCACTTTAGCCTTGAAGACACTTAATAGGGATATTTACTGGGTAAAAAAAAAAAATATTCTATTTAGTCCGTCCTTCAGATTATAGAAAAATTGCTTTATCAAATCAATAAAAAAATACAAATATAAAAGGCATCAAAGATCAGGAGTGATGGCTGGTGACGTCACTCCTCGCTAAAAAGTGTAGCGTGTAGTGACGTCACACGAGTTTTCAACGCACTGTGTTGTCTTCATTTTTTGTTTATATGAGAAAGGAAAAATACATCTCTAGTATTTTTTTGAAATCTGACTGACGGAGTAGTCCCACGGAAACACCGCCGCTGGCAAATTGACAAAGTGACAATTGGCATAATCCCTAGCAATAGTTCAAATGACAGCAGCTCACTCTACACACGCTTCACCGTAGTTTTCAGAGTATCATCGCAGTCTTACGAATCGTACTGTAAAGAAAAATTTTGTATTATTCTACTCGAGTTGACGCTTGCCGAAAGCTTATCTGCTAAGGCGACTAAGGGATTACACGAGAGGACAGCTGTATGTGAATTGATGCAAAATGACTTTCATTTCTATACGATTAAAGCTTAGTTTACCCTACGAATTCAAACAGTTTTATGACTTTTTCAATAGTGCTACTCACTCTGAACACAACTTAAATGTTACTAAAATAAAGTTGATATTTGGTTTTAAGTTATGGTAAGGGTATGCAGTATCCATATTACAATACTATTACATACAACCAATAATTTACAAAGACATACACAAAACACCACTCATGAAATTTTCCTCATGCTTATACTATGACAATTAATTTTCCACACAACTTTGAAGTTTCGGTGCCACCTTCAGACTTTATTAAAAATACATATTTATTTTTGAATTTATTCGTATTATCATTTATTATGGAATATTCTTTAAAAAGTGCACAATCATCCTCATCATCTCAGCGTTAATCCCAGTCGCATCCGTAGCTTTTCAGCTTTGGAGTCTGGGGTCCGCTTTACCAGTCTAACAGCTGATTTTGGATAAACTTCGATATTTTCCGTGAAGCGACTGCCGTCTGACCTCCACAACCCGAAGGCGATATCTAAGTATTGCAGTTAGACCAATCGTTAGATTTTTGAGGGCTTCAATAACCCGTAACGACTGCCACTAGATGTTCGTATGGCAACCGGGACCAACGGCTTAACGTGCTTTTCGAGGCACGACCAGACCAGTGCAAATATTCATATTCATGAATACAAATATTTGCACTGTGCGGGTATCGAACCCGCACCTCCTTGCGCAACGGCCACATTCACTACCGATACGCCACGTAGGCTGTATTTAAAAGTACACAATATATATACTCGTATATACAGGGTGGCGCAATGGAACGTGCATTTTTAAAATAATTATTAAAAAATAAATACAAAAGGTATAGTTAAAATAAAACTAAGCAATTATTAAGTGATAACTGAAGTTTATTTTTTTAAAAATAACATCATCTAAATGATGACCCTCTCTACGTTGGCACTCCTCTAACCGCAAACGGAAATTACCGAAAACTTTCTTAAGTAGTGCTGGTGTGATTGCTGCCATTTCACTACGAATATTCTTCTTGAGCTGACTGATGTTTCTCGGATTATTAGTGTAGACTTTGTGTTTGAGGTATCCCCACAAAAAAAAGTCAGGAGGCGTCAAGTCTGGACTGCGCGGAGGCCATGGGATATCACCTCTTTTCGAAATCAGTTTGCCAGGGAACATCTGCTTCACAACCGCCACGGAGTCATTTGATGTGTGACTGGTAGCTCCGTCTTGTTGGAACCAAGTCCTAGAGTTCTTTATTCTTGAATTTTCAAGTTCTGGGGCCAAAAAACCTTCCAACATAGCGTTCGGTATTAACAGTGATGTTTTGCCCCCGTGCGTTTTCAAAAAAATAAGGACCAATTATTCCTTTGGCAGAGATTGCGGCCCAAACTGTCACTTTAGGGCTATGTAACGGTTTTTGATGTTTGAGTCTGGGATTCTCACTATTCCAATAACGACAATTTTGGCGGTTTACGAACCCATTCATATGAAAATGTGCCTCATCAGAGAAAAGGATGTTTTCAAAATTTGAAAACCGATTGAGCATTTCATTAGCAAATCTGAGCCGTGCTATGAAGTCAGAGTCTTTCAATTCTTGAGTTAATTGCAGCTTGTATGGATGCAATTTAAGATCCAAGTTTAAAATTCGTTGCAAACTTCGTCGCGATATGTTTAGGACAGACGATCTCTTGCGAGTAGACATTTGTGGATCTTCTCGTACCGACTGTTTAACACTCTCAATATTGTCTTCGGTCCTAGATGTGCGTGGACGACCTTTTGCGTGTGGTTTAAACGTCGATCCAGTCTCTTCAAACCGCTTTATCCAGATTTTAATTAAATTAGCACTCGGAGCCTCCCTAATTTGCCGTACACCATACTCAGAACAAAATAGTCGCCTGACAACGTCTCGTTCGTACGTAACGAACGAGAGATTTCGTAAAATGCGCGCACGCAAAATGCGCGACGCTTCCCGTCGAAGTGACTCATAGTGACTAAAACTTCATGAACCGCGCTACCCAACGATATCGGTCTCCCCTCGCCCACGCCCCTTCTACCCCGCAAAAAAAGATGATGCAATATGCACGTTCTATTGCGCCATCCTGTATAATATAAATGTGGGAATTCCACAAGGCTTGTCATATTAAGCGGCTTATTGCCAAAAGCAAGTCATTTAAAGACAACGGTTTCAAATAAGAAACAATCAATAAATCATAAAAAAAAACAATATAAAAAAACGATATTTTTTTTTAAATTTTACTTAATCAGTAACCAGTCATGTTAAAATATTACTATTTTCACTTTGACAGATAAGTGACCTTATCCCATGCAGATAATATACAAACATCAGCCTACATTTTGTTGAAAGTTGAAACTTAACACAAACAACTGAATCTCTAAAGTAAATACAAAAACAAAACTTCTAGCTTTATTTTTCAAGCAATATACAGAATTGAAGCGCTCTCCATCAAAACTAATGTTTGTTCAACAAAATAAAAGGAAAAATATGCGCGTTTTAACAGTATTAGGCTTGCATAAACAATCTTAATAAATGTACAATTAAGTTTTTTTGCCCGAAATAGTTAATAATGAACAATACTCACTAAAGTACATCATCACTCACTACATTCATCTGTATTTAGAGAAGATTTCAACTTTATACCTCACCAAATTAGATAGATAAGATAATGAAGAGTGTTATTCAAATGACATTCATATAGTATTATATTTATTTTACTTGTTTTGTGCCACTACAATCAAATTGGCATCCACAGAGGCATACACAGATCCATTTGTTTACATTATGTATTATTAGACAGTCTTGGAATAAACATACAAGTTTAGCGACATACATCACTCGTATCATCTACAATTATACATATAGCCCTACTATCTTTCCAGTATAAAAGCCAAACCCCTTGTTGATATTATCACTGGTCAAACATGTGAGCTTCAGTACAAAAAATCATCAACAAATGTGATAGCTGCTTAAAAAGTAAATACGAACATAACCCTATAAAGTTAAAATTCATTCATCAACAGGTTTCACACCTACTGAATTACTCTATGGACATACAGATAAGAGAAATCCATTACAATCACACTGTCCCAAGGATTTCTATCAAGAATAAACAAATAATGGATAATACACAAAAACTGGAAACGATATACAACAAGTAATAGAAAGATTTGTCAAAAATAAAGAAGTAGCACAAGTTAAAGCAGGCGATATTGTATACAAACAAGTAGCAAAAACGGCTAGGAGCAACAAACTAGAATCCAAATACCTAGTTTCCCCCTACACAATAGTTCGAATACACCCTGACCAGATAGCCGAAATAGTGGGTAAGCACGTGAACGCAATAAAAAGTAAGAGTTCATTTCCGCTTATTAAGGCGACCCGAAAATGTTTCAGGAACGCCATCGCTTTCATCGTAGTAGGTACTCCAATTTGTCGTTGCCACAGCAGTCATACAGCCAATAGATAACTACAATAGAATTTCGTTTTTAACAGAAGCCAAAGCACAATATCAAGTGTAGTCGAGCAATAATTTACAATATAACCAAATAAAAAGAAATTTTCCCTAGACAAATGTCTAGGAAAATTTAGTAATTATTACACAATAGAATTAAAAAAAATAGTTCTGTAGATTCTACAGCTATTACTGAGCACATCGATTACCGTATAGAAAGAAATCCGAATCCAAATACGAATAGAAAGTAAGTTACTCTATTTAGAATTAGAAACCATAGGCTATAGATTAAGTTATAGATACAAACGTGGCCTTATAGACGCCTTAGGTAGTGTAGTAAAAGCCATCACAGGTAATTTAGTCCAGAATGAGGCAATAAAATTCGACAATGGACTTAGAGCAAATCAATCATCACTCAATAACAATAGAGTCAATCAGAAGAAAACTATAAAAATAATGGAGGAGTTCGTGAAGTTCTATGAAACATATAAAATATATTAAATAAACTAAATAGAATTATATAAAGCAATAGCAAAGCTTTGATAATATTGAGAACTCGCTTCAACAACTTCACGATAGATTGGACACATTAGAAAACGCGTTAACATTTTCATAACTTGTTAAAACGCATCCTGGTATAATTGACCCAGCATATTTAATCGAAAAAACCAATTATGGGAAAAAGCTACAGTGAAAGCATATAGTACAAATGATACGTTTAACTTCATACTAAACATACCAATAGTTGCTGAACAACCTTCTATATTCCATTCCCATTAAAAATAACATTATTAATCCTTATTCCAAGAAACCCTTTCCTTATCTCGGGAAATTATGAATTTCCCTACCCATAAGTAATGCACCAGGATAGTAGATGATGAGGACACCTGCAAACACCTAAAATGAAACACACTACTGCACTTAAACGACTGCATAGCTCAACTTATACAGCATCAAGAACCACACAACTGCACTTATGTTTTTGTACCTATTAAGATATAACTAAAATACATAGATCTAGAGTACTTGAAGAAAGCAACAAAACAATCTGAAGGAGTCTACTTTTCGACAATAGAATCAGTCAGCAAATCTTGCTGGTCATCCATACCTCTATACATCACAGTTCTGGCAACAAGAATCGGAGTAGCAGTCAACAAACCTTGGTGGATACCAGGTCGGCGTACAACTCAGTCTTACAACACCCTGAAGCTGGAACACTTCATCTTCAGTCGTAGCCTTCGGCAGCTTCGTTCTTAAGGGGGGAGGAGTTATATAAGTGTAAATAGGCTATTAGACAACAGCCTTCATTATAATTAGGCAGTATACATTCTATCATGGAACTTCCTGGTGCTGCGATAACTGGAGGACTCATAATATAAAAACCTTTTGTTATCTGTACTTAGCTCATAAGATTTGATATTTTTGAAAATAATAACAAATACGAAATAAAGTTAAACCTCTTAAAAACTTTTCGCCTCTGCCCACAACCTAACTCACGCTGCGGAAAAGATTTAAACAACCGTGACTGCAGTGCATCCAGACTCCATAGAGAGCTAGGAGTGCCTCAGCTGGAAGCAGCCTTTATATGTGTACCTAGTTGCGTATTCGAACGGCAGTCAGTTACGAATCTGACTGATAATTGCTGACTGCCAGCTACTGATAACGAACTAAGTGGTGGGTAAATAGTGCCAAAAACACGACGAAACTTATTCACTTATCTGATTAGTGAGTTCTAATTTCAGAATTGGTTTTCTGTTTTCTATAACTGACGCTCCTAATGTGTACGTCTATCATATATATTTATTCATCGTTCTAACACTTACATAGATAAGTTACATACGTACATAGATATGTTTCACATGAATGATGCAATCAAATATTTTATAACAATTTTATGATTTTCAAGAATTGCCCATTATTTTCCTTTCGCTTTGCAAGTAGTAAACGTTATTACAAAATAAATTTCATTCCCGCACTACGTAATGTAAAAATATTTCCATCGCTTCATAATGCATAACAACAATTGCTGTGGTGCGGATACATGATAAAATCCTTCCAGATACCCGATTAACTTCTCAATTACAACATGGAAACGCAACAATGGATATCCAACGCGCATTCATGTCAACTTGCCCAATGAGGCGTCGCCGCGTGGAATATTTAAATGGACCCACGACACATTGGCGATGTTATCAGGGTTGGTAAGTGGGAATTACTTTTGAGCAAGTAATTCTATTATCAGTTCTTTCAAAGGAAGGTGAAAGAAAATATAATGAGGAACCGATAACCAATATATACTAGGTAATATATAAAGCTGAAGAATTCGTTTGTTTGAACGCGCTTTTTGTGTTGTATAGCTCATTAATTCAGGAAGGGTTTATGCTATATGCTATAATATCTTGCAATATCAATAGGAGAGGAGCATAATAAAAAAATGAAATGTATGCTGTATATTTTGGGCTTAAAATAAAATGTTCAAATAACTATGTCATATAGTTTGTTACTTATGACACAGGGTACTTGAAAAATAAACTTGTGATTGCATCCATTTATTGTTTCATTTAGGGCTCCTATCTTACCATCTATTTCTTAAGTAAATTTACTGCGGCACGGTCAGAGTTTCTACGGACCCAGAAGCCAGGTTACAAGTTGCGGGCGGCTGCTAATCTTATATACAAGAATTCGAAGACATGATATTTAACAACCCAAATTGGGCCCGCATGGTGGATTAAAGCCCACGCTCTGTTGAAACGAGAAGGCCTATGTCCCTAGCTGTCGGAACATAATAGTCTGATTATGCGAGGGGATTATTATGTCAGTTTTTTTTATGATTATAAGCTAGTGCTTGATCTGAATCCTGCCTTATACTAAGCAGTGATGCCATCGATGTCGGTAAAGCGCGCTAGTCGCTAGTAGCTCGATTTACGCGGTATTAAAGACGAGGCAAACGCTTCGTACGGATTGTAGTGGTGATAACAATGTAACGGTGGAAACTCGCCGTACGACGGGTCGTCCGGTGATGTAATGGAGATGGGAAAATTACTGTTGTTAATTACTAATTAACATTTATTTTGTCGTCCTCCGTGGCGCAGCCGTCAACACGCCTGCCTGCGACGTGGAGGCCCCGGGTTCGATCCCCGGCCAGGTCATGATGGAAAACGATCTTTTCCTGA
Organism: Sesamia inferens; assembly: GCA_037179545.1. Lineage (NCBI taxonomy): Eukaryota > Metazoa > Arthropoda > Insecta > Lepidoptera > Noctuidae > Sesamia > Sesamia inferens. The sequence continues at coordinate 4,880,580 of CM073929.1, read as the reverse complement.
TTGGCCTGGGTCTTGGATGTTTATCTATTTATGTATCTATTATAAATATAGTATCATTGAGTTAGTATCCCATAACACAAGTCTCGAACTAACTTTGGGGCTAGCTCAATCTGTGTGATTTGTCCGTATATATTTATTTATATTTATTTTTATTTATTAAAACAAAGATCGTTTTAAATTGAATCTTGTTTCAATGCTGGAATATTCTTATATTCCTTTAAATCATGTGTTTTGGTATGTCAGTCTTCTTAGCCTATTACAAACTATATTGAAGTATCGTTATTTAACAGATGCGACCTATCCATAGCGAAAGTTTGTGACTGAGCATGTGTGTCTCTCTCTGCTCCTTCAGCCCATAGATGTCCACTGCTGGACAAAGGCCTCCCCCAAAGCTTTCCACGATGACCGGTCTTGCGCCGTCCACATACATTGGCTTCCCGCGACCTTCACCAGGTAATCGGTCCACCTTGTTGGGGGCCTCCCTACGCTGCGTCTTCCAATACGTGGCACTCCAGAACCTTACTGCCCCATCGGCCATCGGTTCTACGAGCAATGCGCGCTGCCCACTGCCATTTATGTTTAGCGAATTGAAGAGATATGTCGGTGACTTTCGTTCTTCTGCGGATCTCCTCAGAGTCACACAAAGGACAATAGAAAGAGCTATGCTCGGAGTTTCTCTGCGTGATCGATTCATGTGTGTGTGTTCGTAACATATTCTTGCCAAAACGACTAAACGGATTTGGGTGAAATACACATAAATACTTTTTATACCGTAAAGACCGCATACAATAAAATTGATACAAGTGACTTGCATAATGTAAAAGGTGTTTAGACAATGCAACTTTTATTGTTGCTTCAAGTTAATTGAAGCCAGAGGCAATTAAATTGCACCGCGTAAATCAGTCTTTATTCTTACGGAATCAAAACTTCTGCAGATAATATCGAGGACAACAGCTTTATAAACACATGCATATTTACAGATTCTGGTCAATTTTTGACAACCCTATCCTCGAGATCTGCTGCCATTGTAGTAAACCACGATGTGTAGTATTAACAGGGATGGCTGACATTTGGCGTAGTGCGTGAATTCCGCGTATGGAATACCAATAAGCTGGTGCGTATCTGTCGTAACGGTATGCTATTTATTTGGCTTTTGGATATCGATGGGATATGATTTAGTTTTGCAGACGCACATCGTGACTTCAAATATTTTTATTTATAGCTATCAGTGCTGTGCGGTTTCGTCGTGCTGCGGCATGATGTCTGGTGAAGCAGTACGGAGGACGGGTCTGAGTAGTTGTAATGCGATGTGTGCTGGGTACGATGTACCAAATGTTGTTGTGTCGGGAGTTTGATCGTGGAGGTTCTTCAGATCAATCTTACCCTGGCACGTAGTATATGTATGTAAATATTTACCAATCCACGGGCCAACGCCAGCAAGCCATCAAGCATTGCGGTTATTATTTCTTAGGCATAAACCTCTCAGAGAAACAGATAAACTTTAAACAAAATTAGACTCGTTACTCAGTCGCTACGTTTAGTATCTTTTTATGTTTAAAATTACCGAAGTTTCTGACAACAACTCCGTTTTAGAAAATAAAAGATACAACTTGTTTAGGTTCAAACAAAGTCATTATTTGAAACTATCACAGTTTAAACATGAACATCGCAAGTATAACACTTATTAACCGCAGTAAGTACTCAAACGTTACATTACAATGGTGACTAAGACGATTTAAAGAAAGTAATAAAATACAAACTTGCTTAAACTAACTTCCAAAAATTTTATTAGAATAGCGGTCACGCGAACGGAACTGCGGGCAAATGCTTGTATTATTATATATTCGGGCAAAATTCAGGCTACATTGCCTTGCTTGCATGATTTATGTTCGGAAAAAGCAACTGTAAGTAAGCGATGGAAATGCATGTCTGAAAGTGTCTAGAATAAGATTTAAAATTGATTTGAAATTCAGATTTTTGTAATAAATATTAAAGTTATGAACAGAGAGGTACTTTCAAAAGAAAAAGAGGAGAATGGACTCTTTATGTCTTTGTTTTGTGGCATTTTGTATAACCTAGACTGTATTAAAGTTGTCTTTTATGAGGTACATTTCGAAATAATATATGTGAGTAGTGGGCATTAGCAGTGCTGTTCCACAAACGGCAGGACACCTCTGAACTTCACATTACAAGAACTGATGAAGGCTGGTGATGACACCAAACAAGCAGCCGAGTTCTGAGCCAAGTAGATTTAAAATGCTATTGATAAGTTAAGAACAAGACGTCTATTATTTATGACTTGTGATGTTTTGATTTTTAATTTTATTATATTATTGTTGTCTTGCATTACTGTATTTATTTGTATTTGATTGTTATTTTTTTATTTTATTCAAATTTCTTTCTTTGTTAAAATGTATGGATCGAATCTATCTGTAAATAAAAGAATTTTAATTTTTAATTTTAAATAACAGACGTTGTCAACATGGGCAGGACAATGTCCAATGTGGATTGTTCTTTTTTTAATGTGTTAATGTGCAATCCATATCGAGGAATAGGATTACTCGTGACTATTGAGCGTTTAAAAAGTAAAATATTCACTGATTGTTGTTATTTATCGCTAAAAGTAAATAACCTTCTTTTAATCTATAATTATGCTTATTTTAAGGTTTCTTTGGATCTAGAGCGATCATTCCTTTGTCATCAAATATATATACGCTCATACACATTTGTTTGCAACTGTCAAGAGTGACAAGGTATTTATACAATAAATACATTCTTCAAACATTCTATTATTTTACTTAGCGTCTAGCGAAATTGCCAGCAAATAAAGTAAGTTTAGCACTATATTATCAAAATCTTAAATAAAAATGAGAGTTTAAAAAATTACCCAAAGTCCATTGTGAATCTAAAATTCCAAATCACCCTGGGACCAATTCAAAGATAGATTTTGTAAAATACATGACTCAGTTCAGCCGTTTAAAAGGAGTTCAGTGACAATACAGATACAGAAGAAGTTTTATTAGCTGCTGCTATATTCAGTATCCGATACAATGCTTTTTTCATAATTTTTTTTAAACATTTTGCGGAGGTTACACAACCACTTATCAAATTTTCGTCATAATCGGTCGAGCTATTTTTGAGCTGCTTGGAGACCGGTATGGCTCTTGTTCGCAAACTAAACTAATTTTAACTTTAATGCATTTTTTTCTTTATATTTCATTAAGAATAGGATAGAAGATAACATTTTAATTTAATTCTGTCAAATTAAGATACTCCATAGACAGTTTAGACGCGATTATAAACATGGCGCCCAAAAATACATCAATTTACGTCAGGCGCGGACTACTTTGACAGGTCTAAACTAACATATTAAGTTCTGTCCTTTTCTTAATGAAAAATAAAGAAAAAGATGTATTCAACTTAAATTTAGTTTGGTTTGTAAACAAGGAAATTGGGGCCATTATCAAATTAATTCGGCAATAAATTACGATCTTCCATATGTTATCGGTGGTAAGCCATAACATCGGCTGCCGGCAGAAGTAACTACCCGCTAGAGAAAGTCTTGCCGCCAAGCGATTTGTCGGTGTTCCGGCATGATGTCTGGTGAAGCCGCATGGAGGACGGGCCTGAGCAGTAGTGTTGAAGTGTGCCGGGTACGATGCACCAAATGTTGTTGTGTCGGGAGTTTGGTTGTGGAGGGTCTCCAGATAAATCTTCCTCTGGCGCAGCATCGTTGGTCGTGTTCTTGAGTTTAACAGTACATCACCTCGCTCAATTGCCATCTTCCTTCCTATTCACTCAATTTTCTTTTTTGTGAATAGGCTTTTAATAAACTAGCGCGGTTTACCATTAACGAAAACATCACTGCTTACCATCAGGCGGGATTGCGGTTAAGCAGTAGTATATGATTATAAAAAGAAATAGCAATGCTTTATAAAATATTACTACAAAAAAACAAGTACTTATATATCCATTATTATGTTCATTCTTTAATAGCAGCATACGGCAGTAAAATATAATTTACAGTTCTTTTATAGTTCACCAAGCTTTTAAATGCATTTCCAATCCCGTAGATATTTTCTTCAGCCCATTATCGTACCCGGCACACATTGCAACACAACTGCTCAGACCCGTCCTCCGTATGGCTTCACCAGACATCATGCTGGAATACGACGAATCGCTTGGCGGCAAGACTTTGTCTGGTGGGTGATAACGTCTACCGGCAGCTGATGTTATGGCCTACCACCAAAAATGTCATGGTAAATTATATCCAACAGTGGTCGTTTCGTCTGAATGGTCAATGGTATAGCACAGACTACCCTGAATTTTTCTCTCCTTCCCCATTTTAATGCATTCAAAGTTTGTCTTAAAAAATCGCTGTAAGGGATAAATCGCCCATTATGTCACCCTTAGTAAAATTTTAATATTTGTGTTCTGTAATTTATAATACAACAAAGATTATTCTATTATACCCCATGCACATAAGTCTCACTTATTTTATGAAACTTTAATAAAACCGTTATAAAAGGTGCATATTATTCTATAAAACACGAGTCAGCTTATGTGTCTATAGTGACGACTTTATCCGAACATCAGCAGTAAGCAGTAAAGTTTCAGCCAATTAGTTGCGTGCATTTAATATTTCAGGTTGTTGAACACGTTTTTACGAGACCTGGTTCCTGTGTGGCGTGACGTCAATTTTATAGAAGTGGCTTGGAATTTAGTTAAATATTTAATGTGCGATTTACCTTCATTAACTTTTAGTAGTAGTTGTTGGCGAATTGTGTTTTTCCAGGCTGCTTTTTCTTGTTTACTTTTAGTTAATAATAATTAGAGATCGGTAATTACGGCGCTTATACAGGCTGGCCAAAAAGTCGTGAATCAAATGAAACAGGGAGATAAAGGAGGTAATTTACATCAAAAAATCTTTCTCTAGCATCACCATATCTTCATTGCACGAATAGTTATGAATTATTATGTTTTTTCAATGAAACTATCGAGCTATTTTACAATTTAATCAGTAAAAAATTAATTTGATTAAAAACAATAAAACAAAACTATCTATGCGGTCGTGCGTGTAGTCTAATATATATTTTTTGTTCCATTTTTTTAGATTTCGTTCTTAAAACTACACCTAAGCAAAAGTTCTTCTCAGAGCTAATCAACAGTTCGTTTCAGGGCTGACCAAAAGTTATTTTCAAGGCTAAACAACAGTTCTTTTCAGGGCTAATCAACAGTTATTTTCAGGGCTAATCAACAGTTCTTTTCAGGACTAACCAACAGTTATTTTCAGGGCTAAACAACAGTTCTTTTCAAGGCTAAACAACAGTTCTTTTCAAGGGTAAACAACAGTCCTTTTCAGAGCTAGAAAAATGCACGCTATTAACATTTTCTTAAACATTTGAAAATGTCCAAGAGAGCCGATTGAACATGGAGTGGGCTGTCATTCTTACGAAAGGATTGACTGCTGACAGCTCACTTCGCCTAACTTTTCAATATGAGTTTTTTAGGGAATTGATCGGCTGGAGATAAAATGGGACTGTCGTTGGTGCAAATGGTTTTTTTTTTTTTTTTTAAATTGGACAAAACCCGCCACACTTTTCCCAACCACTGCAACTCCTGAAAGCCAGAATCAACAGTGGCGACCGCCAGAAAAACGCCGAGCAATGAAGCTCGACGAGTCCCGGAGAAACGATTCAACTGTCTTGGGTCCCGCAACGAAATTAATCAGAAAAGAATAGCGGAGGAGTAAGAAAAAAGATATTTTTTCCACTTCCCTCCATAACAAGCAGGAGACAGAACAGAACTAGGCCAATCAAAGGGGTAAGGGGGAGTAGGTGCAAATGGTTGATGACGACACGGTTGGTGCAGTGCCTGTGCGATCGACTGCTGCGCTGGGTGTTGCGGGTTCGATTGATTCTCGCGCGGAACGATCCCACGGAACAATTAATATTTATAGTGCCTATAGATAGCTGTTCCGGGCCTGGCTGTTTGTGTGTGTTTGAGTTTAAGTGTTTGTAGACGCACCCACAATACAGGAATAATTCCTAGTGTGGGATAAGGTTTATTTTTTTAATAACATATAAGTCTATTTGACAAAAAAAAAATACAAAATTAAAAATGTCAAATATTACCTTAATATACAATACACGGAAATTGTGTTCTCACTGTGGAAACACAGGCTTTCTCTTCAAGAGGTTTTTGGGGATCTACGAATATGGACTAGAGCGGTTACTCTACGCGACAAGCTGAAAGTCCGCCAACCCGCACCCATTCAATAGCATTACGCGAACGGAAAGCTTACGTACCCTCAGTGCGCACGAGCATTCTCAGCGAAGCCGACCGACCGCCTTCAGCTTTTGGGAGTTGAGATTTCCTCGAATCTTAACTTTGGGCGGTTCATTGAGTCCAAGAAAACTAGGCGTCATCGCGAAGGTCCGGCGGTACTTCACACCAAGGCAGCTTCTAATTTTGTACAAAGCACAGGTCCGCTCGTGTGTGGAGTACTGCAGCCACATTTGGGCTGGTGCTGCGAAATGTCACCTTGCCACTTTGGATTCGGTGGAGAGGCGTGCGAAGAGGCTGATTGGCGACCCAGACTTAACTCGAAACGGTCTCCAAAGCCTGGAGCACAGGTGTAGAGTAGCCAGCCTTTCGGTCTTCTATAGGATGCATTCTGGTGAGTGTGCAAGGGAATTGCATGATTTAATTCCCTCATCTCCGTTCCATCATCGGACGACCCGTCGTACGGCGAGTTTCCACCCTTACGTTCTTGATACCACTGCGATCCGGACGAAGCGTTTTGCTTCCTCCTTTATACCGCGTACATCGAGGGACTGGAACAATTTGCCAGCGTCGGTGTTTCCGTCGGACTACAATTTGAGTGTCTTCAAGGCTTGAGTGAATAGGTTCTTAATAAACTAGCACGCTTTACCATCAACGATCGCATCACTGCTTACCATCAGACGGGATTGCTGCCAAGCGCTGGTTTATAATTTATAAAAAAAAAAAAAAATAAGCCACCTTCGAGCACGTGATGACGAGCTGACTAGAAGTTAAAGTAGTCACCATGACCGAAATCGGTCGGAAATCATCATCATCATCATCGCGGGTACTCATAAATTGTCTTTGAATTTCTGTTTCTATGAAATACCGGGTTCATCATGATGTGTTCCATTACAGTTTTGAGAGCATTGTGCAGCAGGTGAAATAGTGTTGAAAGTTGCATAAGTTCAATTTTGTGTAAGCCTTAGCCTGTTTTTCTAAGACTTAGTTAATCAAACTTATCAAGTGTGTGTGTAGTTCCTATGATGTTCATATCGATCGTTGTGCACTTGGTTAATTTATTCTAACGCTATAATGCTCCTATGCCTCCGAATATTAGAACAGCCCTAGTCGGTAAACGGGCAGCCTGCGAGTTATTCATTAATAATTAAGTTACCTAGGATTTATTTTCGCAAATTTTCGGTTGACAGCAATACGAACGTCTGAGAACTTCGACGCATAAGTTGCTTTTGTTATTGTACTGTGTATAGTTACAATGTATAATAATAATTTAATAAGTGTTGTATATTATAACCCCCTTATTTCAAAACGAAATGTAACTTAGTTCCAGACTTAACCTTTCAGTCAGTATTTGTATTTCGTTTTTTATTGAGATTAGGTCAACGTTCTTAACACAAAACTGGCAACTTAGGATCGCATAAGCTGTCATTTTTATATAAAGAACTGCATTTCTGTAATGTTTAGGTGCATAATTTAATAACCATTTAGTCAGTTTAAATCTAATCTAAATAAAATTCATGTTTTGTAATAAGGGAGGCGTGTTATAGTTTTAAGTTAAATAAAATTTACCACATTTTCGGTGCGCAGTTCCGTTGAAAGTCGTTAGACGATTCTTGTCAAAAACAAAAGATCACGCGTCACATATTTTAAAAGGAAGTTTCTAGAAGCTTCAACTTGCCCTCTTTGGCCAGAGGGGAATGGTTGCTTCTTGCAACCATTCCCATTCCCGGTTTGCGTTATAAAAGTTATAATAATAATATAATATTTTCTGCATCGGAAGTGGCATTGCGATGGCGATGTTTGCCGAAGCCCGAAGGACCTATGACCGGTGGAGCTGATGAATCCTGTAGTGCAGACCAGATTATATCAGCAAGCGTAACAGCTTTAGCTAGATGGACAGACATCCTAAAGATAATGGCTGGATTGAATGGGTGCGGAAGATACTCAACAGGGTGTTGTGATTTTGCGCGGGAGAGCTCATGTCCAGCATTGGACTGCAATAAGCTGTGTTGATCTTCTGTATATAAAAAATAATAATTTCGAAAAAAAATTCCATTGATTATTGAATCCAAAAACCTTTTGTAACAGGACAACAAATTTACATTGCGTACTTTCTAAAAATTCTACCAATCAGCACACCTGAAACGACTGTTTTCGTGCTGATTTCGTGGACGTTTTACCAAAGCAAGTTACAGTCATTATAGCAACCTGTGCCGGTATAAATTCAATATTATTTTAAATCTTTGTTACGATGCAAAAGCGGTTACCGGAACACACGAGGACAAAAGCGAAAATGTCCAATTTCACTCTGGAATTGTTTTGCTAAAAACATTTTTATTTTTTGCCAACATGTCCGCATTTTCACGCCACGTGAACGCGTCTACAGTTTCGCTAAAGGGAATATTTTAAGTTGTTATGGCAACGTTATGTAGGTGTTGGTATTAACTATTTTATTTTTTGTTTATGAACCGGAATGGAATAGATACGGAGTTGATCGAGTGGAATGTACGGGATCGTGATCGTAAACGTAATAGAATATGTGAATACAAATATTGTAATACATGTAAGTATTCTGCGTCAAAGTGAAAACAGGTTTGTTCTCATAAAACTTGTTCATTTAAATACCGATGTGATGAAGAACAGACCAGTGTCAACAGCAGTCTGGGAATAAAACAAAAAACGGTGTCGGGTCGGTCACGCCATCGCGAATTCTATGTTTTATCCTATTACAACAAAAGTGCTCGAATTGGCTAAAGAACTTTTCACTAAAAAAATCAAACATTATGTCTCAAATAATAAAGAATTCTCCATACCATATTTCGATGTGGCAGCTAATTTCAACAGAGTCTAGTCTTTAGTGATGTATATAAGCTGTCGTGTTGCATCTTCGCCATTTAAAGATATTTTATATACAGTATGGTGTCATATTATATGGTGTAATATTAAATCACTGCATTTTATAAAAGAAAGTCACTTTCTATTTCCCTATGTCCCTTTGTATGATTAAATCTTTAAAACTGCGCCAGAGATTTTGCCGAAGTTTTTTAAATAGAAGGAGTGATTAAGGAGGAAGGTTTACATCTATAATAACATCCATTAAATTGTGGAGAAGTACTATTATTGTTAAGGTACTCAATACTCAATACTTTTACTGTTTTCCACATGTATTCTTAGATGGTAATACTTAAAATTAGTTCATGTGGACCCTGTCGTGCGCAATTAAATAAGTGAAGTTAGGAGAGAGGAAGCACTTTTTTACACTCTACTACGTTGCTTGCTAACGGATGCGTGTGTGGGGGTGTGTGTGTGTGAGGGTGTGTGTGCGAATGTGTGTAGGTCTATTTTTTTATGTTTCTAATGTGATGTCGTAAATGTTTTTTTTTTCCGCGTTTGCAGTAAAACGCTGACTGAACCCTAAGAGATTTATCAAAATATTATACACATTGAAAAGATCTACAAAAAAGTCCGCGATACTATATGTGTATCTCTTATGGATATCCCACATTCTTTTTGTAATTTACTTTATACGATAATTACTGGCTAATTTTCGAAGCCACGATTTAATGTAGATGATCTATATCGCCCTTTACAGTATATAATTTAAATGAATATTTTTGAAGATATTACAGATTTAGTTCCCAGTGTTTCTGTAGTGTATTTATTATCAGCATTGCACCCGTGCGAAGCCGGGGCGGGTCGCTAGTATATAATATATAGACGTGATGGCCTAGTGGTTAAAACACCAATAGAACAGCATATAGATTACAGAACATAAATAAAAATAATTTACAAAGGGTGACACAATGGGCGGTCATATCGCTAAGAGCGATCTTTTACAGACAACCTTTGGATGGAATGTAGGTAGTCTACAGTGGACTATTTACATAGATTATACAATAAATATATACGCTAAGTGTATCATACTAATTTAAATAAATTTATACATCTAATTAATAAATATCATACAAGAGCACATAAAATATAATAATATGTTTAAAGAGAGAGGAAAAAAAACCACCAATCTGAACTTTTAAGTTGAAATCTCCAACCCTTATCGAGCAAGCGTGGAGATTAAGCTCAATCCTTCTCTATATGGGAGGAGACCTGTGCCTAGCAGTGCAATGATAAAAAAAAAAGGTTGATGATGATGATGACGATGATGATGTATGGACGACAGCAGATCAAGCTTCCCGAAGCTATCAGATATTCCGAATCAACCTTGAGCCTTAATGTCTTTCTTTATTAGATCTTCAACTTTATAGCTTTTTACAGATTGTCCTCTGTACATATGTTTTTTTTTATTTAATTACGTCATTCATGTCATTCAGAAATTAAAATAAGCCGTGGCAGCTCACAAATATACTAGTCCTCACTGACGGCGCCTATTCATGAACATGATGTGTGGATTAGCACCTTTAGACTCAACTACTTTGAAGGGAACTTAAAGATCTCGCCCACAGCGCGATACTAAAGTGCAGCATGACATACTTTTGTACAAACATGATTGTTAAGGCACATATTTCTATTTGAGTAAGCACATCTTACAATGTAATAATCTTTTATTTATTTACAGTAAATAAAACCATTCAGGATCGCTACGTTGGCTATGAGACTACAAATATTTACTCTCAATGGCCAAACGAATGGGCGGGCGCGATTTGATGGAGTATTATTTCTAAGGTCGATTTAACATGGTACAGGAAGCCATAAAACCTTTGTTACCTACTTGTTCACATTTTAGCGAATGGTACGTTGTGCTCCAGGTACGGATGGCAGAAGGTCAATCCACCCGAAACTATCAAAAATTCCCAATCAACTTGTAGTCTTAATGCTTTATTGATAAAGTTGAAAATGTAATAAAGAAATCTGACAAGTTGTATTTTTTTTTAAATTATAAACTAGGGCTTGACTGCGATTCCGCCTAATGGTAAGCATTGATGCATTCGTTGATGGTAAAGCGCGCTAGTTTAGTAAGAGCCACTCTAGCCTGGCAAATTGTTCCAGTCCCTCGATGTACGCGGTATAAAGGAGGAAGCAAAACGATTCGTCTGGATCGCAGTGGTGTCAACAACGTAAGGGTGGAAACTCGCCGTACGACGGGCCGTCCGATGATGGAACGGAGATGGGGGAATTAAATCATGCAATTCCTTTGCACACTCACCAGAATGCATCCTATAGAAGACCGAAAGGCTGGCTACTCTACGCCTGTGCTCCAGGCTTTGGAGACCGTTTCGAGTTAAGTCTGGGTCGCCAATCAGCCTCTTCGCACGCCTCTCCACCGAATCCAAAGTGGCAAGGTGACATTTCGCAGCACCAGCCCAAATGTGGCTGCAGTACTCCACACACGAGCGGACCTGTGCTTTGTACAAAATTAGAAGCTGCTTTGGTATGAAGTACCGCCGGACCTTCGCGATGACGCCTAGTTTTCTGGCAGCCACCCTGGCCTTGGAGTCAATGAACCGCCCAAAGTTAAGCTTCGAGGAAATCTCAACTCCCAAAAGCTGAAGGCGGTCGGTACACTCCAAGGATACATTCTGAAAACGGATAAAAATTACTAGGTACATTAGATTCGTCGCCGTTTTTGTTATTCTGTATTAAACGTAAAAAAATTCAAGAAAATGTAGCATGTTCTGGCATCTTTAAGTTTACCGTCCATTAGGCTGACGACCTTGAAATTCGCTTTTACACAATATTACAAAAAAAAAAAAAAAAAAATCTTAACGTTATTTCAATATCAGTATTATAGAAAGTTTATGTTTATAGATTGCAAATTGTATCTGGAATGTCCAAACATTATTTTTCTGAATTAATGTACTCGTATAACTTTCAATTCTATCAAGGCTGAATTTTCAATCGACAGACCATTTTTATTGGTGGCATATAGTTTACGTCTCATAGTTATTGTATGAAAGGGCTGTTAAAAAATCAAAATTATTCCGACGATTAAATTTTTCTGGCGTTGATAAATCAGACCTAGAGGAGAAAAATTGTTCCATAATTTTGTACAGATGACAGCACATCAACCTACAACAATCTGTCAGATTTCTATATTAGTTTTTCAACTTTATCTCTAAAGCATTAAGGTTCAAGATTGATTGGGAATATTTGACAGTATCGAGTAGCTTGATCTGCAGTTCTCCGTGCACTAACATAACATAAATTAACTTTACCTGTTTAACCCGGCGTCATTGAGGCAGGGTCATTATGACCCTGCACTTTTTGTTTACGAAAAATTTTTTATAACAGTTGCCGCACACAATCGTCTGTCTCAGTAACTGCAGGTAAGTCTCATCACTCCTCTTCAGGTACCTCGCTTCAGGTATTCATCGCCCAGGCATGGAGTAACACGTGTGTAAACCTGCAATCGGGTCATTATGTCCCGGATCAACGACGACGTTGCTGTTTTGTGCAATATATTTTTTTCATGTTATATTTAGTTCTACTTATTTACGCTATTTTATTTTTAGATAACTGTCTAATATAGACGCGGAGGAACGTTAACGTCGTTTAATCATAGCAATACTTGAGGAATCCTCAGATACTGACGAAAATGAACCTTATGAAAGAATTTACTTGAGAAACATAATATGGAGAACCTCCTGCAAAGCTCACTGGTGTTCGAAGGTGTCAAGTCCCTACAAAAAAAATAGAAAGATAAGTCACATATTTAATCCTTGCTACATAGTTTATATGCATAGTAAACGTAATATCTTATTGTAAAAACTGCACTGAAAGTCTAATTAAAAAAAAACTGATTAAGTATATGAAAATTTCTGATGTTATGCAATTAAAATTCCAAAGATATAAAGGTTAGGTAGTATAGATTTGATTTAAATATATTTTTCAAGAAAAGATTTTTTTTTTTTTGATAAAGAAAAATAGTAGAATACATAGTTACGTTGAAAACTCGTGTAACGTCACTTCACCCTACACTTTTTAGCGAGCAGTGACATCACCAGCCACCACACCTGATCTTTGATACCTTTTATATTTGTCAATTTTTATTGATTTGATAAAACAAAACATACGTATCCAATATTTTTCTATGATCTGAATGACGGACTAAATAGAATCAATTTTTTTCACCCAGGTAACATCCCAATTTTAACAGGGTCATAATGACCCACCTCAGCGTTAGTGTTCCTTTTTTCCGCCTCAATGACGACGGGTTAAGTTCACATGTGAAATGTATTTATATACGTATATTGGCGCCGGTTCTCTGGTTTACAAACTAAACTAATTTTAAATTTAGTGAGGCTTTTTCTTTCTATTTCATTAAGAAAGAGATAAAAAATAACGTATTATTAGTTTAGTCCTGTCAAATTATGAGTATCCAATGACAGCGCCCTAATTGCGTAACACACTATTACAATCAGTTGAAATCATTTCGTTGCATATTGCTAATCCATTGCTCCATGTGTTCCAAAATGTGTCTGCTCAACAACGTAAATAACGCAATGAATATTGTTGAACTGTCAAAATTAAACCCATTGCTACTATAACACTATAACATATAAAAACATGGCGACTATAAATACGTCAATTTACACACAGGACTAAACAGACACAGACAGGACTAAATTTGTTTTCTGTAAACTAATATTTACACTCTGTCCTTTTCTTAATGAAATAAAAAGAAAAAGATATCTGATCTCAAAATTACTTCAGTTCGTTAATAAGGGAATCGGAACCAATGTTATTGTTTCACACTCAACGTTCATTAAAATACCTACGATAAAATTAAAGCTTTTTTCTATAAAAAAACGTAAAGCACTTGAAGCGCTGAATTCTCATATGCATATAAATAATGTTCTACAATCCTGTACCTAGTGTACACCTCTTTGCGGGACTGTAAAACTAATGTTAGTCCATTCGGACGTCCATAGCTAACATTGAATCCACTGATTATACTTCCTGCAGTTAAATGTGCACTATTTTATAAGGTAATGTGTGGAAAGTCTGTAAGCATACTTTGTACTTAGATGTTGAAGAATTTTGTAGTGGACGAAAACCTTGTTTGGTTCTGTTTTATCTGTATGCAAAGTTGGACGAAAGCTTTCTGTGATATCTTTGACTAAAAAAAACGTCTGCAGGCTGGTGCACATGGCTAAAAATTGCACGAGACAGGTTTTGGAAAAAGAAAGAAGGCTTTTGATCAACTGTGCACTTTTTCTTCTCGAGAAGGCGGGAGTGCGTTTTGGAGAATATCTTTTGTAATTTTTGATGTGGGAAAGGTTCTGATTCTCAGCTTAATATAAATAAATGACTTATGATTTTGATTGGAATATAGAGTCTAATTCTTCTAATATTAGATATAAATATGAAAATTTGTGAGGATGTAGGTATGAATGTATGTGTGGATGTTTGTAACTCTTTTGCGCAAAAACGAATAGATGAAATTTGGCATAGAGATAATTTTTAATCAGAAATGACAAATAGGATACTTTATCCCAATATTGCACGGACTCGATACTTATGTGGATGTAACCGCAAGGGGCAGCTAGTAAAAACTAAATCATTTGTTTGACTTTCAAACTAAGTACATAAATGCAACGATTAAACTATACAAGGGTATAGTTTCAAAACCCCTACATTTTTTACACGTAGCAACATTTTTATGTCTCTAGAAACCTTACCATAAACAGCGATGTTCAATAGAAAATTCACTTTATAGTAGGCTGTTGGCTTCAAACACTGCCAAGTCCATTATAATTTAAATCAAAAACCGCTAAGTCCAAACTAGTCAATGGCAAGCCACCATTTTGGTCATAGCCAGCTTAGGTTTTGTTGTATTTTTCTCGTCAAAAAGTTGAAAAAAATATTATATACAGTATTATTTTTGAAGTTAAGATACCATTGTTACGAAGAAGGATACAACCCCGATCGTTGTATATATAAGTAAATCTAGGTAACGGCAGAGAAATCCAGAACATTAGAAGAGAAATTTGCAGAAACTAGAGAGGTAAGTAGATACTAGAGTATAAATAGTTTTGATCGTTGATTTTCAAATATATTTTTCTTTGTGTTTTTATATTCGACTTTTCGTACACTTATGTATATTCGAAATGTCCATATTTACGAGTATTTATGTCAGCCAAACCCCAAGGGTTGGGGATATTTTTATGTACCTACGAATGCAAATTTATTCATGGGCAACTTTCTTTTCCTACCTGTACAAATGAATACTTTTGCGAATAACAAGAAAGTGTACCTGACCTTATTATTTAGTTTTTTAATGGCCTATTTTATATCCCAGAGTTGAGCAAAGGCCTCCCCTTTTTCCTTATCTTGCTTAAGTCGCATCTAGTTTAGTAAAGTACTTAATTAAAACATACTAATTGATTTATTAAATATGTTTTTTATCACATACGATAAAAGTATCAAATATTTTTAATCGCTGTATACATAATACTAGTCGTAGCAACTACAGCAATGTCCACTTCAATGCATGCCAACTTCCGTTTCAAATTCAATTAAGTCCACTACTATTTTGCTTTTTAAACGTTTGTAAAATATGATAATTTAATAAATAAGTTACAAACCTTTTGGCAAATTGATCATTTCATCAATTTGTCAAAAGGCATAGAAACATAATTATTTATATAACACTACAACAATTTATCACATATTGTCTATTCCTGGATTTTTAAGGTCACTGGACTTGGTGGGTTTTGAAACTATACATCTCATATAAAGACTTATAACAATCGCTTAAAATACTTTCAAGCACTCCCGAAGATCCCTTATTTTTATTTATAATAAAAAAGTAGAGCTTGACCGCAATCCAGCCTGATGGTAAGCAGTGATGCAATAAGATGACAATTGAGCGAGGTGATGCAATGTTCAACGCAACAAACACTGACAACGATGTTGCGCCAGAGGAAGATTGATATAGAGACCCTCCACGACCAAACTTCAGACACAACAACTTATGGTGCATCGAACCCGGCACACATCGCAACAGAACTACTCAGACCCGTCTTTCGTACTACGTACATTACTTTAACTACTTCAAAAGATGGCATGACTTGTAACATAATTTTGTATCTCGCTATCAATGGCAATCTGAATCAGTTTGAAAGATATTACTAAACTATTGCTTCAGAAATATTCGATAAACATTTCTGCTCAATAACTTAAATGACGCATTATTGGACTGGTTTGTCAAAACGAAACCCATTGTTACTTTTAATGGACTACACTATTACCCCGCTGAATAGCAAACATTACTGGGAGCCGTGCTTAGGACGAATTGTCATAAAGTTTGTTTTACAAGTTGCTATTCACCTGAATGTAGCATACCATAAAATGAAGTAACATTTCAAATTGCAATGTCTAAACAGTGTTTGCAGACCGTAAAAGTCAGATGTTTGTCAATTCTGAAGAATGCCACAGGCAACACTCTTGCTTCCTACCATTTTAACTTATTAATCTTTAACAGTGATGTATCCTAGGTATGAAAATCAAAAAAATAATTAGTCCGTCTAACAGATAATAAAAAAATAAAGACCCGTATTTTTTATTTTGTTGAAATTACCAAAAACTACTGAGATATAGCGTATTAAAGTTGTAACTTTAATACGCTATATCTCAGTAGTTTTAGGTAATTAGGGGGCTAATTACGTGACGCTGTGGTATATTTTGTACCACGGCGTGACGTCATGCGACATTTCAAATCAAATATTTTCCTAAGTATTTGAATGAAATAAAAAAATACGAGTTCAATATTTTTTATAAATCTATCATTCTGATGGATATTAAATTATTTTTTTAGGATACAACCCAATTCTGGCACAGTATTTAATTTTGATAGTATTATTTAAACTATGCACGTAAACCACGGCATCCTCCAGACCCTTGATCGAACATTATGATCAATATTAATAAACAACTGCAATGGTAACTGGTTTTTTCTTCCTACCTTCTGTAATTATTATGAATTATACTGCTTAAGAAGACCCTAATTCTTATCCTTCATCTCAGCGTTAATCTCAGTCGCATCCTAAGCTTTTTTCAGTATGGAGTCTGGGGTCCGCTTTACCAGTCTAACTGCTAATTTTGGCTAAACTTCGAAATTTTCCGTGAAGCGACTGCCGTCTGACCTCCACAACCCGAAGGTGACATCGAAGCATTGCAGTTAGATCAATTGTCTGATTTTTGTGGGCTCCAACAACCCGTAACGACTGCCATTAGATATTCGTATGGCAACCGGGACCAACGGCTTAACGTGCTTTCCGAGGCACGACCAGACCAATGCAAATATTCATATTCATGCATACAAATATTTGCACTGCGCAGGGATCGAACACGCGCCTCCTTGCGGCCGCGTTCGCTACCGCTAACCACGGAGGCTGTAAGAAGATCCTAATTATTGGTGTGATTTTATAAATTGTTGCCTGTTTCGATATATGTACAGTGTACACATTAGAATATTAACCCGCACTGGGCCAGTGTGGTAGACTACGGCCCACACCCTCTAACCGACTGGAGCCCTGTGTCCTAACAATGGATCATTATTTTAAGCTAATTATGATGACGATGATGATAAGAAACAATAATAACAACAGAATTATAATCAGCGTATAATTTTCCTACGGAGGACGGGTCTGAGCAGTTGTGTTGCGATGTGTGCCGGGTACGATGCGTCAAATGTTGTTGTGTTGGGAGTTTGGTCGTGGAGGGTCTTCAGATCAATCTCCCTCTGACCCAGCATCGTTGGGTCGTGTTGTTGGGTTTAACATTGCATCACTTCGCTCAACTGCCGTCTTCCTTTCTATTCGCTCAGTTTTTCTGAGTGAATAGGCTCTTAATAAACTAGCGGGCTTTACCATCAACGATCGCATCACTGCTTACCATCAGGCGGGATTGCGGTCAAGCGCTAGTTTATAATTAATAAAAAAAAATGGGAACACACACAGGCCTCTTCCCAGTAAAGTGAAAGTGATCCGGGATTCACCACGCGGATTCAGTTCGAATTCGACCACAAGTCTTGAATTTTTTTAGTTCTGGCTCATACTACTTTCTTCATGATGTTTCTACACCATTTAGTGAGTAATGGTGATTGGGAAATACACAAAGTTAACCGTCTTTCTGGTTTCGGACCTATGACCTTCAATTTATAACACTGTCATTAGCACTTAGCCAATAATGCTCCCATCAATAGAGCTTTAGCCACGTAAATACATATAAAGGGATCCTTTATAAACAAAGACGATTTCAAAATCAAAACTTAACCCAGTTTGTTTGCAGTCAGTATATTTTTCAGGGTTATTAACATCCAAATTGAATGTTAGTAAACCGTCCGTCCTGAGTATATTACACTCGAGCCTTCTTCGAGGTCTTGGCCTATTTATTCATCCCGTTATAAGCTAAGAAAAATAGCTACTCATCCAGCTTTAAAACTGGGTCAGAAGCTTATCTCACGAAAAATTGCAACCCACTCCTGTAAGGGAATGCAACGATTTTTTAAACATTTCACTCCAGTTCCCAGTGGACCGTAAACAATTTGTATTTATATTACAATCAATCTTTAGTAGAGGCGTTATCATTCGCAGCTGACTTACTATGTGAACAAATTGCCCAATAAATTGTTGATGCGTCACCGGAGTAAGCTCGCCCACGTATTTATGCTATTTTGTGTAAAACGAAATTCGCAAAATAGATTTTTTTGTTTCATGCATTTCTCTGTTTGTTGTTTTCCGATGAGTGTCCGGTTCGATGGTTTTATGGCTTCTATGATGTATGCGATAATCTACTTTTAAAATTGAACTTGCTGTAAAAACTAAAAAAAAATATCAAGTTATATATTTTTAGTGTTATTTTAATTAAAGCATTATACCTGCATTAAAAGGATAAATTCATTTCCTAAAACAATTATAATGGCACTAACCTACTATCAAAATTTTACGCTCTTTCTGTAAACTGAAGAATGGATACAACTGTATCAATTTCTTTTGTTTGTGACATTAATAGTTAATAAGTCAGTTAATTGCAAAAGTAAGTCGCCACCCAAAATAACAGCTTCGCAATTATAGAATTGTGAACCATTAATTCCAGATAATGGATGTCCCACGCTGGGAAAAACACTAAAATTCGCATCATGAAGCCATTACATACTTACACGCGACATAATATACTGCTGTGCGGGTATAATGAAGGTACAATATTCTTTTGGGAGTGCAAATTAGTCTGTGTAGTTCCTTATGCTAAAGGAATACTTGTTCTAGTTTTCAATGACCTTATATTAAACTATTTACAGAGAATGTGAACATAGAAGACATCATGACAATTTTTCTCGAAGGATTAAGCAGACACAGGGTACAGTTGAGGTTGTAACCTCAAATATTTGTAGCAAGCTACCTCCGTGAGTTCCGTCACAAGTAGATTGCCCAAATACAAACCAAATGTATCCAAAATATGTAGAAGAACTACCACTCAGGGTAAGTTTGGATGAGAAGCACAAAAGTAAAAATTAAATAATCATAGAACAGTTTATAATAAGGGGGGAAGGAATTTAAGAAACTTTTGTTAAATCCATTCACCTTAGCACCGTGAGCAGGCAGAGAGCTCACATTACAATAGCTTTTGTGGAATCAATCAGAAATTAGTTCTTTAGCAAAGAGAAATGGAACACCAATGTATATAGGACGCATTTTAGAGATTGTGCGAGGAAATTGCATTACTTAATTCCCCATCTCCGTTCCATCATTGGACGACCCGTTGTTCGGCGAGTATCCACCCTTATGTTGTTGACACCACTACGATCCGGACAAAGCGTCGCCTCGTCTTTTATAACACCTACATCGAGGGACTGAAACAATTCGCAAACAGCGGTCTCACCGTCTTTCAAGGCTAGAGTGATTAGGCTCTTAATTAACTAGTGCACTTTACCATCAACGATTGCATCACTTATAATCGGGCGGAATTACGTTCAAGCACAAGTTTAAAATTAAAAAACAAAATAGGTTATAGTAATCACGGTAAGTGGAAACTTGTACACCAAGAAGACAGTTCATTGACTTAAAAATCCCTTTTTTTTGTTTTGGGTGGGAAATCGTCAAATGACCTCTCCCACTCTGGGCAATGAAAATCCCTTAAACACCTTTCATATTATCTAAAACAGCTGGTTTATAACCCCCAAAAGAACAGGGATAACTCGACAAAAGCACCATCTTTAAAATGGCGTCGACAATATAACAAATAACACGTACTCAAATTCGGGACCTCATTTATCCGTGAGCATCATTGGTGTCGGTTTAAAAGACCACAGGAGGGTCGGTTTGAAATGAAGACATCTGTCAGAGGGTTAAAGGATACCGGTTCCGGACGACCCCGGAAATTTGACTCGCGCGGTCGCCAAATAAATTATAAAAAAATGTGTTCTGTTTTTCGCGGAACATATTTCGCGATTTATGGAATCCAAGTTGAGTTGTTTATGAGTTGAAAGTAGTCATGTTAATAAGACACGTCCAGTTTTATTGTGTTTTTCGGAATTAATTTCTTTAGCGCTACTTTGGCGGTAAGAGTAAGAGTAAACTGGTAGAATTCGTCACGTAGCAAAAAAGTTGTCAGTCGTCCTCCAATATTGAAAACTCCCCCACCCCCCCTCTTTTCTCTCTCTCTCACGGTTAGCGCAATGATCGAACTATTAACTGCAGCGCTGCGTGCCGTTTTCTGAAGTGAATAGGCTTGATAAACTAGCGCGCTTTACCATCAACGATTGCATTACTGCTTACCATCAGGCAGGATTGCAGTCAAGCACTAGTTTATAACGATAAAAAAAAAAACAACAAAATAAACCAATAAAATGAAAACCACTGCTGATAACTACAGATGTTCTGCAAAACTGTCATATATCGGCCCCCTTTTTTTTGGGATGGGAAATCATCAAATGACTTCTCCCGCTCTGGGTGAAGCGGAAGGGCGTGTCAGACTTTTACTGACTAAACCCACCCGTATTTCTTCACTTTCCTGTGCAACAGCCAGGGTCACGGCTTCTTGTTTAACCAACCCGCAACCCTGACCCAGGAGGCATCGGTCTTCGTGGACCCCGTCACGATGTGCTGACATCTGTTTGAGGCGCGCGTGAAACACCACGCGCCATCGATTTGGGCCTGGTCTTTACCGAGCGGCAAGCTGCCCACTGCTCATCACTCGTAGGCCCGCGCCTACGGAGGCTGGGGGATTGGTGTCGTCTCCCGACCAGGGCGTCTCCTGCGGCGGCTAGTGGCGTGAGGGCGCTGGGATTCCTATTGTCTCACGCGCTCCGCCTCCTCCTTTGCCAGCATCACTGCTTCGCAGAAGGAGGTGACGGCCTGCCATGCACTCTCGCTCCGGACCATGGCCTGGACCAGGGTCGGACGCGAGAGATCACCGCCGATCGCCTCTACGAAGAAACGGCGGTGATCTACCCAAGCCGGACAGAACTCCACTGTATGCTCCACCGTGTCCTCAGGGCGATCTATACAATGGTGACACACTGGTGTTTCCTCCCGACTTATATGGAACAAGAAGCTCCCGAAACAACCGTGTCCGGTGAGAACCTGCGTCAAGCGGAAGGTGAGGGCGCCGTGGGGCCTCTCTAGCCACTCCTCAAAAGGCTCCTCAAGGGGACTTACCGCCGCTATTGTGGCGAGCCCAACGGCCCTTACCCATATTCAGTGAAGTTGAAATGTGTATATAAGAGTCTAGTTTTCAATATTTTTTTTATTTATTTAGTCAAAATTTGCCTATCTGTTCTGTAAAAATCTCACCGTGTTAACTTAGAGTGAGCTGTGTGAATCCCTAGCATTAGTTAAAATGACAACTCATTCCCCGGTCACTTGAACCGAGTTTTCACGGTAAGAAGTTTCTAGAATCGCACTGGTGTATTAGATTGTTAATGATGAAGATTGAATGTGGATGATTTTTTAAGATTATTGACCTCTATAAAAAGGTCCTCTTCTGGACAAAGGCATCCCCAAAGCGTTCCACAATGATCGTTGTTGCGCTGCCCGCTTCCATCGGCTTCCCGTGACCTTCACCAGGTCATCGGTTCCGCCTTGTTGGGGGCCTCCCAAACCCTGCATCTTCCGGTACGTGGCAGCTACTCCAGAACCTTACTGCCGAGCAACTTACTAACTTACGAGCAATGTGCCCCGCCAACTGCCACTTAATTTCAGCGACTCGTAGAGCTATGTTGGTGTCATTGGTTCTTCTATGGATCTCCTCATTTCTGATTAGATCGCGCAAAAAAACTCCGAGCATAGCTCTTTCCATCGCTGTTTGTGTGATCTTGTGCCTTCGTAAGGTATTAACAATAGCATACATAAAATTTGCCAAACTGCATGACAGTTTGGCGGCAGTAACCATGCTCATTAACGATTGTTTGTTTATAACATTAATTACAAAATTAGCATTTAATGATCCCATTGGGACAGAGACCTCCTTTCTTGTGAGAAGGACTGGGTCATAATCTAGCACGCGTGTCCAATTGTTTATTTAATATACCATACGAAAAAGAAACTTCTAGAATGTTCTAGATGCTCCGACTTGCCCTCTTTGGTCGAGAGGGAACGATAGCAAAAAGGTTAGCGTTATAATCTAAAAATAAAGCTTGTCTCCCCACATCCCTACTACAAGTTACAAATCTTCGCTCTTAAAACATAAACTACATACCAATTTCATGACTCCTTTATCAAATTTGAAACTTATGTCTTTAATCGGTTAGTGCTGGTGTAACTAACATAAAACAGGTACGTATTAAGCTCAAGGTATGTCAACAACCAACTATTAGTACAGTGGTCCAAATTATAAGCAAACGCGTCACAACGTTAGGGCAATTTTAATTCTTGTTTTTCATTTATATATGGCTTTCTGCAGGGTCATTGTATAAAACATTGTCAGTAGCAATCGAAATCATTTTAACAGTTCAATAAAATTCGTTGCTTTAGTTACTTTGTTGAGTAGACCCATTTTCGAATATATGGCAATGGATTAGCAAAATGCTTCGAAATTGTTTCAACTGATAGTATAATGTGTACGCAATTAAGATGCTGTGTGTGTCAGACAGTGTTTGTCCTCGAACTCCTCCAAAACGGCTGAACCGATTTTCATGAAATATCGTATATACTGTATATACGTATGTGTATATTCGTTAGGCCTGAGAATGAGATTTTATCTAATTTTTATATTACTACTACTTACGCTGGTGAAACCGCGGGCGCCATATAGTTTTAAACATGTATGAAACTCTCATATCACGATGTTAGTTACCTTACTCCTCCGTAACGGCTTGATCGATTTTCATTATATTTTATATATATGCATATTCAGTTGGTCCGAAAATCGGTTACTATCTATTTTTTTATACCCCAAACTGATAAGGACATTAACAATTTATTATTTTATTTTTTGAATGTTTTTGTATATTTAAAATTCAAATAACCCTAAATGTTTATCCTTTTAGAATCAAACCCTTTTTTCATCGCACCATATAGTTTATTTCTTAGAAATAATGCATACAAAACGATACTTACTGGGTCAGCTAGATTTTTTTAAATCTATGTATTTAATTTAACATTTTTGTTTTTAATTTGACCGGTTCGGTGTCAGTTGTGATTGTTTGCTGCACCGGGTGACGTCTTTACGTCGGCACCGTCTTTCGCTGAAAACCAGCGCTGGACTCTGTTTCATATAGGGTCACAGCATAATGCTGAGCGATAGCCGTTTTGTGTGGATGCGACGCATGTCAAGTATTATCACTCAATTATTTTTGTACACTTTTACGTCATGTTTACCGCAAATTAACTTATTTTCTTTCTTTCAAATCTATCTGTAAGATAGATTAAAAACTTTCACAAAGCGTGACTAAGTCGATCCAACTTATACTATTCATAATTATCAGCCTTTTTATCGTCAAATTGCTGGGCACAGGTCTCCTCTCATACAGAGAAAGATTGAGCGTAATCACCACTCTTGCTCAATGCGGGTTGGTGATTTCAGATTTAAAGTCCAGGTTTCCTCAAGATGTTTTCCTTCACCTTCAGTCATTAGTATCCAAGATATACTTAGAAAGTACTTATACTATAGGAGTGACAAATGTTTATTTTTACCACCATGTTTCAGATGTGACTTTTATATTTGGTTTGGGTTTGTGGTGGTAACCAAGGGGTACGGAAAGGACCGGACCCGAGTCGACGGCGCATATTACACGCGGGCCTCAAAGAGATGTCCGCACATAGCGACATGGCCCGCCAGGGCTGCGAGTTGTTCGAAAGCGATATCGTGATCAGAGGTCACGATATCAATAGGTATAGGCAAATGAAGAAACACGGGTGAGTCTTGGTCAGTATAAGTCTGACACCAAATGCCCAAAATAAATAAATTAAGGGGTAAGTATTACGTTACCCTGTAATTAGGTTATAAAATCAGACGGGCAGTCGCCCTACATAAAATAAAAATATTAAGTTACATCAACTTAAAATTTGAAGTCCTATAAGTACACATCACACACAAGTACATATCTACGACAGAGTGTTTATGTTTTCTACATATGTATATTATAAATATTGAATAAACTACTATGTGCATGCTGTGAGTGTGCTTATTATTAGAGATCAGATATTCGGGCGCTTAAATACCTAAACTTGATTTGACTAAAGAAACCTAAATATGCCTTTCGGTGCATGTAGTTATGTATTTCACTATAGATTTTTCATAAATATTTCTAAAAATAGCACCCAATGGCGTATAAAAACGTATTTCGTCATTCCTGAATAAAAAAATTATATAAAGGGTGTATCTAACATCGACGCATAAACGAGTACCATGGATCCAGTACATAATTCTGAACCCCCCAGTAGTGGAATTTTTCGTCGGCTTTTTCATAATTAAAAAAAAAATAATATTCAGTTTTTTTCACTTAAGACCGTTCATAATTGCTATACTTTTATAACCCAATAGGATTTTAAAGTAACAATTAATTAATTCGCTAATTACACAAAAAAGCGCAATGAAAAAAAACTCGAAAAACTATCTTATCAGCTCATTTAATAGAGTTCACATCAGGGATCAACGTCATACCTACAAACCCTCACGGTGGCACGCTTGCAACGTTCAAAGGCCGAGCCGACACTTTTTTTTAAACACTGTGAATTCTATAACCGTTCATTAACGACATCAATGACTATCATAATTTTATTAGTGGGATGCGGTCTAGCCGATGATGACGACGATGTCACATACACTCTGTAGTAGTGTATAAATAAAAAATCCAAAAACTAAAATGTTTTTTAGAAACAATTGTTAGAAAAGGAAAAATTCTTTCGTCGGCATTTTGTTCAAGTTTAGGAATAAAAACGCCGAAATTTCCAATCTCTAGTTATTTTATCCTTTTCATTATAATATCATTTGTTTGCCATAGCTACTTAGTAAATATGGCACAGTAATATTATTTATTTAACAAATGCGTGATGTTTTAGAGTCAAAACTTAAGTAACTTATACATGCTCATTATGACAGACATTTATTAGACATAGTCAGATCCCGGTCTGAACATTCACACGTAAGATAAGATGAATTAATACAAGAAGAACGACAGTCAGAACCTATTAATGAATTATTCATATTTTGGCGGTAGAAGCCAAGTACCCATAAGAAACATACTTAGGGATACAAATATTGTAAGGTTATATAAGGTCGTAAAGACAGCTACGACGCTGCCTGGCATTTTGACTTTATGATGTATTATACTCAAACGTTAGCTTGTAGTAAACGTAGGTGTAAAATCCACCAAATACTTTTACATTGTGACTTTAGAATTTGTATTGTTTGAATAACATTTGCGTATATGTAGGTACAGGCGACATCCTCCGTAGCGTAGCAGTGGCGAACGCGGCCGCTGCACAAGGAGGCGCGGGTTCGATCCCCGCGCAGAGCAAATATTTGTATGCATGAATATATGCACTGGTACGGTCGTGCCTTGGAAAGCACGTTGAGCCGTTAGTCCCGCTTGCTAGACGGACAACTAATGGCAGTCGTTTCGGGTTGTTGGAGCCCTCAAAAGTCCAACAATACCCGCAATCCCGCCTGATGGTAAGCAGTGATGCGAGCGTTAATGGTAAAGCGCGCTAGTTTATTAAGAGCCTATTCACTCAGAAAAACTGAGCGAATAGGTAGGAAGACGGCAGTTGAGCGAGGCGATGCAATATTAAACCCAACAACACGACCAACGATGCTGCGCCAAAGGGAGATTGATCTGAAGACCCTCCACGACCAAACTCCCAACACAACAACATTAGGCGCATCGTACCCGGCACACATCACAACACAACTGCTCATACCCGTCCTTCGCACGGCTTTACCAGACATCATGCCGGAACACGACAAACCGCTTGGCGGCAAGGTTTTGTCTGGTGGGTGGTAACTTCTGCCGGCAGCCGATATTATGGCCTACCACCGAGAGAAATTGGTCTAAATCCAATGCTTCGATATCGCCTCCGGGTTGTGGAGATCAAACGGCAGCCGCTTCACGGAAAATATTGAAGTTTAGCTAAAATCAGCAGTTATACTGGTAAAGCCAAAGCTGAAAAAGCTTTGGATGCGACTGGGATTAACGCTGAGATGATGATGAAGTACTGACGACAGCACATCAAGCAACTACAGTCTGTCAAACTTCTTTATTAGATTGCCAAATTTATCGTTAAATCATTAAGTCTCAATGTTGAATGGCATTTTCGGGTAGCTTGTTACCTGATGTCGTCCGAAAAGTTTGAGCATAAACTGATAATACAATATAAGAAATAGTTTCGGTCTTATTCAGGCGCCAGTTTATTGCATACATTTCAACCTCTATTTGCTTCTTCGTGTCGCCAGTACAACTGTATTTTAGATGTTGTAGTCTCCTGTACTTCGAAATATCCACAGCGCTGCAGATCAGAAAAAGGATGATAATTTTTAGGCCGTTTTGTAGGATGGATTCATCAGTTATAAAAAAAAGTTATTAACTTATAAAATGACAAGTGTATAAACAGGCCCCTCTCACTAAAACTAATAATGTAACTTACTATCAGTAGTAATGGGTTTCAATTTTAGTTTTTAGTTTTTAACATACATTGCGTTAAAACGTTGTTGAGCAAAACACATTTTTCTATAGAATATCTAATATATAATTATAAATATATAATTAAAGTGCTAGTTGTAACCCAAGAACCGCAAGAGTTAGACAATTGAAAGTCTCACAAAAATATATTTCAATTACCGCTATAAAAAACAAATACTATTTTTTTCTTTGGTACGAAACCCCTCGTGCGTAAGTCTGACTAACATTTAGCCGCTGTATAATCCTGCTACACCTAACTGGAAGTTCGTAATTGACCTATGGTTATCTAGAATAACTGAAATGAGAAGATCCGCAGAAGAACCTAAGTCATCGACATATGTAGCTCTTCGATTCGCTAAAATTAAGTGGCAGTGGGCGGGGTACATTGCTTGTAGAATCGATGGCCGATGGGGCAGTAAGGTTCTGGAGTGGCGGCCACGAACCTACCGGAAGGCGAAATGTAGGGAGGACCCAAAAAAGGTGAACCGATGACCTGGTGAAGGTCGCGAGAAGTCTATGGATGCGGGCAGCACATGACTGGCCATTGTGGAAAGTCTTGGGGAAGGCCTTTATGCAGCAGTGGACCTCTATAGGCCGAGGAAGAAGGTCAACCGAACTAAGTTTTGTGATGATCACAAACCTTGTAATTTAATTTCAGTGGTTCAATGGCATTTGTAGCATGATAACCCGTAGCAGGCAATGGCATAGCTATTGCTTCAGACCTCTATTCCACATAAAATACAGCCATTGTTATATCTATATCTGCCTTGCCTTATTACGTTGCAGTTAAGTTGGTAAAGAAAAACACTGTTGTGTCCTCAATACGACTTAAAAAACTATGAGAGAACGGCATGCAGTATGTCGTTCATCAATACCATGATATGAATTATTTATAGGATTTTTTTTTAAGGATGGAAAATCAACAAATGGCCTCTTCCGCTGTGGGCAGATTGGAATGGTGTCAGATATTTACTGACTAAAACCTATCCGTGATCCTTCACTTGCCTGTGTACCAGGGACCATGGTATCTCCTTCGAAGAAACCGCGACCCTAACATTTATAACCTAACAGTAAAGTTTCATATACAAAAGTTTCAGTAGATATTCGTCTTGAGAAATTTTTGGAACTTTATTCATAAAGAAAAGTCGGAATTTTTTCAAGTATGTCATTCAATTCTAGGTATTTCTAGACAAATTAAGAGACTTGGATTATTTTTCTAAGAAAAGCTTTCATTTTTAGTAAAAAATATTTGGGACATCTCGAATTTACCCAAATCGTTAAGCTAAGCCTGATTTGTCCAGACGTGACGTGACCTTTGCATCGAGTTTGCACAAAAAGTGGTCACGAAATGTGTCAATTATACCAACATTTTTGTTAAGTTTTTTTTTTTTTAATAATTATAAACTAGCGCTTGACCGCAACCCCGCCTGATGGTAAGCAGTGATACGATCGTTGATGGTAAAGCGCGCTAGTTTATTAAATCCATTCACTTAAAAACTGAGTGAATAGGAAGGAAGACGGCAGTTGAGCGAGGTGGTGCAATGTTAAACCCAACAACACGACCAACGATGCTGCGCCAGAGGGAGATTGATGTGGAGACCCTCCACGTCCAAACTCCCGACACAACAACACTTGGCGCATCGTACCCGGCACACATCGCAACACAACTGCTCAGACCCGTCCTCCGTACGGCTTCACCAGACATCATGCCCGAACACGACGAATCGTTTGGCGGCAAGACTTTGTCTGGTGGGTGGTAACTTCTGCCGGCAGCCGAAGTGGCCTACCACCGAGAAAAGCAGTAGTATACCACAAGGCTTCATGCTGATGTTGCACGGTTTCTACATCTACAAGCAGAGTTTACAATGCAACTAGCATCTACAAAGTGGTGATTACAATACGACAATAAATTAAACATCGTGTACCTCAACACATTCTCAGTATACTCATAAAAAATCATATAAATATATCCATTAGTTTAGTCACAGGAAATTATTTTTTATTCTTCAAATTTTCTACATGATATACATATTGATAAGGAAGCGCTTACAGGTAGATGACTACCGCATCCAGCGGTACTAAACTTCGACTTTGACTTGTTTCGACTTGTTTTTTTGGCGCCATTATTATTAAATAATGGCGCCAAAAAACACAAGTTAATACAGGACTGGTCAATGATCGAGACTTGGGCGGTACTACAGTCCCTCCAGCGGTGCCAAATTGACCATCAATACATTGAGGTGATAAAGTGCTTGTACAAAAACGCCACCATGTCAGTCTGTCTCCAGAATCAGGACTCAAAATCGATCCAACTGCAGTGTGGAGTGAGACAAGGAGATGTCTTATCTCCTAAATTGTTTACTGCTGCGATGGAACATGTCTTCAGGCTCCTGGACTGGAAAGGACTTGGCATCAACATCAACGGCGAGTAGCTAGGTATTTGTCTATGGTTTAGGATTATTCCTATAAACCAGCATTGTTCGTGTTTTCATTTATTGTCGTATTATCAGCTTCACTCTGTATACACCTTCACCCTCATGTAAGGTAGAAAATCTTCTTCTGGAAGAATTCATAAACCAACTCATCAATAGTACAAGAGCGCGGTGCTGCGCGAACACAGATTAGGTACACACGACAGCAGGTCAAGCATACCCGAAACTGTCAAACATTCCCAATCAAACTTGAGCCTTAATACATTAGTGATAAAGTTGAAAATCTAATAGAGAAATTTGACATATTTCAGAGCTTGATGTGCATTGCTTTACATATACTCCAACACAGTAGGTACCGATACCAAAACCGTGTCACTAAAAGCCCATAAATATATCTTTCAAAATGTAAACCGCAGTAAGTTGGCAACAGTCTGGCACCTATGACTTAGAGGCCGTAGTGACACTGCGTTCGGCGTTAAATTTACTGCAGCCATTACCGTGACGTCACCGTAGGCGGTATCTCGAACAAACGACTTTTGTTACGGACTGCAGAATAGTGGAGTTATTGTCTGAAGGGGAAGCTCAGCTTTATTTTTCTTTGGAACAGATTAAGATAAAATATCGTGATTATTATTAGTTTCCTGCTTCTGCAGTTTTTGGGAGGTAACGTAGTTTTTGCAATAGTTTTCCCTGCAGAATTGTTTTCTTGGGATTTGCATGAACTTTGATAATATTGGGGACATTTATAATAAAAGCCAGTAATCTGCAATTTTATTTCTTCTAACAACTAACAATGGTAAAACTATAAAATACTTTTATTGAAACAAACACAATTTTCCAACGCAGAATAGTTCCAAGGCTTTTCTCTTTCCATTTTCGCTTGTCTAGTAATCGAAAGCCGATATATCAAAATCAGTATTAAATTCAAAAAACTGTGACTATGCCTATGAGTCGCAACTTTTATAGATCATTAAATTATCAGTTACATATTATATTCCAAATGATTAACAAAATAAACAGATGGTAATTTAACGATCAAATGATATTATTAATATCCAAATTGATATTTCAATATCCGTGGATGTTTACTTGTTTGAATACGGGAGAAATTTTAATGTTCAATAACAAAGTTTTGCTTCCGAATTGTGTTGCTCTCGACTTTTGATTATATTATCTTTAAGACAACTACAACAAAAATAAATGTTGTTGTTTTTTAATTAAATGTTGGTCTCTGATTAATTAAACAATAATAAAATGTCAATTTTATATTTGTATTGAAAGCGTATTAATTGATAAATCCTTTATCAAAAACATTCAACTTCAAAATTTAAAATATGTATAAATGTTGATTATAAAATAATTCATCAAATTCAACATTGATCATTAATATAAGTAATTTTGATTGCGCGAAAAAACAATTTCAAATCCAATATGTCGCGCCAAATTATCTAAAATAAAATTTCAAAGTTTAAGTAAAATTATTAGTCACATTTGTCTGGTTTTAACAAATATTTGCAAATATGAAAACAAGTTTGCTCTCAATGGTATTAATATTTGCCTGCATTTTCAAAATAAATATTATAATACAACTATCTATGAAATCACACATCACTTACTAATAACTAAAGCCAAACGACAAAATTCATTCCTATTAAGTTAGTATTTAATGGTACCGATTCCCTGTTCACAAACTAAATTAAAGGAGATGTTTCATTTTGGGCCACTACACTACTATGTACACTATATTGATAAAAATGAAAACAAATAAAGGGTTTTTCAATAGGGATGCTCGAACTTTGACAGCGCATAGCGGCCATCTTGGTAATGCGATAGCTGTCAAATTTAGCAAGAATACTTATTTCGTCGTGACATTTCACCACGGAACGCTACACGCTTCAACAACGCGTAGAAATTATTAAAATTTATTATCAAAATCAGTGCTCTATTCGCGTAACGTTCCGTGCGTTGCGATGGCGACCGATATCGGACGATGATAACAGTTTTTTGTGGCCTAGGGTAGGTGGTATGGACCTTACAAACATGTGGTTCCAATAGGATGGCGCCACTTGTCATACAGCACGGGAAACATTAAATTTATTGAAAGAGAAGTTAGAGGGCTTCGTCATCTCGCGTGGTGGCGACATCAACTGGCCCTCGAGATCGTGTAACTTAACACCGCTCGATTATTTTCTGTGGGGCTACGTGAAATCTCTAGTGTATGCAGATAAACCACAGTCAATTGCAGCCTTTAGGCTAGGCATAACTCGCGTTCTTCGTGAAATTGAGACCCATTTATGCGAAGACGTCCTACAAAATTGGTCCACCAGAATACACCATCTACAGCGGAGTCGCGGTGGCCATTTGGCTGATATTATTTTCCACACATAATGTCATTGAATATTCTTTAATATGTAATAAAAATTGTGGTAATATCACTTAAACACATTCATTTCATTTCAATGTTCGAGCGCTCTTAATGAAAAACCCTGTAATAGATTTTCATAAAAATACTACTAAATTAATTTGAATAAAAATACAAATAGATATATATAATTAATTATTTGAAAAGTTTTTTAGTGAGATAACCCTTTTTTAAGGTAGCCGTGACAGTGGTTATGACGTTTGATTGACGACTTTGACAGTTCTATTTACCCGTTGTGTTTGTGGCGTGTGTTGATTTGAGTTGATTGCGTATATTTATTGGGCCCCATATGTTCGGAATTCATGTTTTGTTTTTTTCGCAGTCATAATAATTATGGTAGATAATATAGATACGATAGCCTTAGATACATGACACGTCAATCAAATGTCATTGTCAAAATCTTAACGAAATAAAAAAACTCCTTGGCCGAGTTAAATTCAATCTATATAAAAACTAAGCAAAAATATAGGAACTTAACATTAAAAACAGTTAACTATAGCGTAACTATACCTAGCATTAAGTGTACAATGTGCTGGCCCAGGCTCTATACATTTCTGAAACATCTTCTTTAAAATCAGAGCATCCTTTTCTTTCTTTTTCATTAAGAAAAGGACAGAAGGTAAAATGTCAGTTTAGATCTGTCAAATTAGTGCGCTCCTGACGTAAACTGGCGTATTTTTAGTCGTTCTTGTTTATAATCGCGTCTAAACTTTCTATGGAATATCTTAATTTGACAGGATTAAACTACTCTTAACTCACGTCTAACTCACTGGTTCTTATTTTGGCTTTCATTAGTTACATATATCGAACCAATACCTTAACCGAAAAATAATTATCTTCTACTTTAAAAGTATACTTAGTATTCTCACTAAAATAAAAGCAAAAAACATTCCAACTCTTTCAAAACCCGCATCTTATTCCAGTAAAAATTACTCGCGAGTAATTATAAAAGGCTCCGGACGTACTACGTCGTTTGCTCTTGACATAGCACTCAGAAGGAGTCTGAAAAACGTCGCCGTCGTCGCAAAACGGTTTAATTTTGTAAAAGTTTCAGCAGCCGGCACTGGGTACCCCAACAGGAAGAGAGTGCCGAGGAAAAGTGGAAATATGAGTGTCTCTAATTCAGGCAACTCTCATTGTGACGGTTACTATGGGACTAGAGGATGGGCGTGAACTGAATGTGAGTCGAGTGTTGAGTTGAGTTGGAACTGTCTAACAATGAAAGAAAAAATACTTGAAATCATACTTAATAGTTTTAACGTAAATGTTTGTATTTGGGTCGACGGCGTGTTGTGTTAAAGAGATGTCACCATAACGTGATGTGTCAGGGTTGAGGGATGGTTAAAAAAGAAACCATGGCCCTGGTGCACAGGCAAGTGAGGTAACACGGGTAGCTTTTAGTCAGTAAAAGTCTGACAAGCCCTTTCGCTCCGCCCAGAGCGGCAAAGGTCATTTGACGATTACTCATCCATAGCAAAAAAAAAAAAAACAAAAAGGGTTTGTATTTAGTCATGTTTTTTACTCTTCTGCTCAAAAATGACTGAACGGATTTGGACGTAATACGGTACCCACATGGTTTGTTTATATATAGCACTGCACGCGAACGAAACTTGAACGAAATAAAAAATATCTTATTACTGGTACTAAGATATTTTTATTTCTAAAAAATACACATTTAAATTTATTAAATATTTCTTGTATATTATTTATTAGAAAAATAAAAATAATGAACGTCATTGTTAAATCAATAAAAATACCTAAACACTGTCTATACATTCAAAATCACGTTATTTGTTTAAATAAGGCTGAGAATCAACACTTTTTGAATGTCTATATTAAAAAGACAGTACCCCCAAACCGCTCCCCCTTTAACAGAAGAAGTGGTGGAACAAACTACCCAGCAGCAGAGTTGCGAAAGAGCAGCAGAGAGCTGTTCATTAAAAAAAAAACACATGACTTTTTACAATGCATATGCTCAAATGTAAACAAACGACAGGAAGAGAGAAAGAAAAACACATTTGTTGTATTTTGGAGGATCATAAAATAAGAAAAAGTCTAAGCACAGTAAAAAAAATACAAATTATGTAAAAAAAAGCAAGCAAGCATGTACAGAATGTCCAGTAGGTAACATTTTTTTCCGATATTGACATGCAATGCCTTGTTTAATAGAAGACGTGTACGTACACGTACGTACTGTTTTAGCATTAGGTCGTATGTGTGTTTTTAGTACGGTGTACGTACATTAAACACCGCAATAAAAACACACATACAAACTAATGCTTTTAAGGTCCAGCTGTACATACGACCTAATGCTTATCGGTCGAGATTTAATTCCAAGAATAGGGATGTATCCAAGGTATAAAAATGAAAAAAATAATTAGTCCGTTTTACAGATAATAAAAACCGTACTGTATTTTTTATTTTGTTGAAATGACCAAAAACTACTGAAATATCTCTATATTTCCTCCACTCCGTAACTTTAATACTCTTATTAAAGTTACGGAGTGGGGGCTAATTACGTCACGCCGTGATATATTTTGCACCCCGGCGTGACGTCATGCGAGATTTCAGATCAATATATCTTCCTAATTATATGAATGGAAGAAAAAATACGTGTCCAATATTTTTTATAAGTCTATCTGATGTACATTAAATTATAATTATTAATTATAATTATTATAAATTATTTTTAGGATACACCCCAATTTTATTACTTGGTTTTGACACACGGAAGTTTTTCTACAAATCTAGGTGCAAGTTTAGAGCAAATTATCTTTTCTTTTACTATGTGGTACACACACACACACGCACACATACGCACACACACTCATACTCAATTTATAAAGGTATTTAAAGATTTTTTTATTGTTTAAAAAGTTTCTAATTAAAACAGATTGCCTTTTTTCAAAACCACATACGTTTCAGCATAATATTATTACATATTTTTCAACCAGTATTTTTTACAAGCACCGTAGTAATTCATGCCATATTACGCTACACAGCTTAGGATATGCCAGACTCGTATATCACTTCGGATAATTAACAATGTCATGTACAAATTACACGCTGACCATAAATTTCCATTACAGTAATTCTACCTAAATGTTCCTAATTATCACACAAGCGAGTTTAAGGCGACACTGGCTATATTTTTCACTGTATTTTTGAATTTGGAACATTAGCAGCGACATTTGTGTGTAGTCCGAGGCCGGTCACTTTTTTTTATAAATTATAAACTACTGCTTTACCACATTCCCGCCTGACGGTAAGCAGTGATGCAACCGTTGATGGTAAATCTCGCTAATTTATTAAGAGCTTATTTACTCTAGTTTTGAAGACACTTAAATTGTAGTCCGACGGAAACACCGCCATTGGCAAATTGTTCCAGTCCCTCGATGATACGCGGTATAAAAGACGAGGCGAAACGCTTCGTTCGGATCGTTGTGGTGTCAACAACGTTTAGGGTGAAAACCCGCCCTACGTCGGATTTTCCGATGATGGAACGGAGATGGAGGAATTAAATCATGCAATACCCGCGCACACTCTAAATGACTCTAAATTGGGTTTTCAATAATAATTGTAACTGGTTTCTGCATATTGTAACATTATTATGTAATTTTTATCAAACTATGACATCAAATTATTCAATTGTACATGCAATCTAAGTATAAAATTCCAGTATTTTTAGCTTCAAATTATAATTTTTACATGCCTATTGGTAAAATGTGGCTGAACCTACCGATTATCACTGTATCACCATGTACTGTACCCATATTTGCAAAATAAATGACTTACTTACTTACTTACTACTTACTTACTTACTCTTCAAAATGCATCCTATAGAACACCGACAGGCTGGCTAGTTTCAGTCATCAGATGAGAACTGCAGTAGTTAGTCAACGTGCATTTTAGGAAGACATGACTTGCTTTCTGATCTGCCTAGCCCATTCATATACAGAGTGGTGCTGACAATACGACAATAAATGAAAACACGAACAATGCTGGTTCATAGGAATAATCCTAAACCATCCTAAACCTAGCAACAAACATAAAATAATAAAAATTTCAAACAAACTAAATCGCATAAAATTGTAAACGAAATAGAACATCCGTTAAAAATATTGGTTCACTGACCTCCGATCGGCGACAGCGCGATCTGGTATAGACTTGTTTTTTTCGCGCCAGTATTATTAAAATTCGGTACCGCAGGATGAGGCGATCATTAACCTCATGTAGAAAATGTGAAAATTTTAAAATAATTTCCTGTGGCTAAACTAATGGACATATTTATATGGTTGTTTTATGGGTCAACTGAGAATGTGTTGAAGTACACGATGTTTAATTTATTGTCGTATTGTCAGCACCACTCTGTTTATATTTGGCCTCGACTGACACACACAATCCAATAACTGGGTTATACGATACCCTAAGATACGATAAGGTTGGTTGTTAGACATTTGGGCTTTTGAAGTCCCGTAGCAATTGTAAAAGATTCACAAATGACAGCAGCTATCAAAAGCTC
Organism: Sesamia inferens; assembly: GCA_037179545.1. NCBI lineage: Eukaryota > Metazoa > Arthropoda > Insecta > Lepidoptera > Noctuidae > Sesamia > Sesamia inferens. The sequence goes on along the minus strand of CM073929.1, from coordinate 4,843,840 downwards.
AACGTGATTTCCCAAGAACGGAGGCGTTTTCGTATATATAGATCAGCCATCCACAAACCGTCCGCTTCAAGCGACTATTATAAATAAGCCACAAACTTCTCCTGTGTTTTACTTAATTTTTGGAATCATCTTCTGCCTATTTAAGTTACACTACTTATTTTATATTTAATCTGCAAACACCAGCCACTCAAGTATGAGTATGCGGGTTCGATTCCAGTCAGGCAAGTACTAATGTAACTTTTCGAAGTTATAAGTACTTTCTAAGTATATCTTAGACACGAATGATTGATTACAAGGTGAAGGTAAACATCTTAAGGAAACCTGGACTTTAAGTCTGAAATCGCTAACCCGCATTGAGCAAGCGTGGTGATTACGCTCAATCCTTCTCTGTATGAAAGGAGACCTATGCCCAGCAGTGGGACGATAAAAACGTTGATGATGACTGCAATTTATTGCTACAATTAGTGCCCTTTTTACTCTCTCTTTCTTGAGTTAACGAGGAGCAATCCTGTCTGCAGGCGTCAATCTCATATCGCCATCATGTTCTGAGTTGCCTCGATGACAACGAATGGTTTTTGGGACCCACAGAACCACATGGTTGTAGATCTGGCCCATAACTCATTATCATCATCATCTCAGCGTTAATCCCAGTCGCATCCAAAGCCTTTTTCCAGTTCTGGAGTCAGGGGTCCGCTTTACCAGTCCAACTGCTGATTTTGGCGAAACTTCGACATTTTCTGTGAAGCGACTGCCGTCTGACCTCCACAACCCGAAGGCTATATCGAAGCATTGCAGCTAGACCAATCTGGCCCATAACTCGTTCCACATAATATGGCAAACTTATTCAATTGCATAGCACTGTGTTCCTAATAAAGTCCATTAATTTATTATGTGTAAAATTATTGACTGCAAAGGCATGTATTTCTGCTTAAGGCATGTGATTATAACTATATCACATGGTTCCCCTTCCAAGTAACATGGACATTTAACAAAAACATTTTTTTAAGCTATTGCATAGCTTCTATCGCGGGCCTTGAGCGCGGGGACCGAATCCAGAAATTCCGTAACGAAAAAACCTCACGCTCCCCATCGTCTAACGTCGTTTCAGTTCGGCAGTCTTCGGCACGGTATGTTTGTGTGCGTGCGACTACATCTTTTGAAAACAATTTATAGATTTTCAAAAAGAGCATGCATATTGCAGGGCGCGAACTCGGTTCTACACACTTGCCATGTTACTGATAGTCACGATGTGCTAAACTTGCGATTAATTTTCTCTCTGAAATAGGTCTTCTATAGAGATATGTCATAGACGTCATCGACGTTGTCATGGCTACCTTAAAAACTTTTCATATAATTAATTATTAAGTACTTTTATTCAAATTAATTTAGTAGTGTTTTTATAAAATAGCTTTTTTTTAACGGAAAAGCTAAGATGAATGTCACGCTAATTTTTCATTGGACTTTTAAATTATTTATAGTGTTGTTTACTAAATAAAAGCGCGTGATTTTATAGAGTAAAAAGTGCTCACGCGGCCGTTTTTTCAATTGTTGCAAGAATTCAAAAGACTGTCTTTAAATAGTGTTCAGACGATTGCTCAAAGTGTATTAGATTTCATTAGTAATAGAAATGGCATTTCAATAATGACTTTCAACTGCCAAAGTCTAAATAAATACGATTTACAAGATTCAGTTACGAGACAAACAAATGTGTTACTTCTTACCGAAACTTGCATGACGCATGATAATCCAATTGAAATACCTAATTTTAATTGTCTTGTTCAGTTCAAATGAGATACTGTTTCAAAAGGTGGGGTAGCTATTTACCAAAATAAAAATGATATTACTAATATTATGACTCCGAATATTGAAATAAATATTGCACACGTTAGCGATGTTAATGTTAGGCGCTCAGTTGTTGGAGATATTTGTGCGTGCTTATGCAAACTTAGAAATGGCCTACAAATAGTTATGGTAGCAATTTACATTTCTCCGAATCCAAAATTGGACGAGGTAGAGCATTTTATTCATCGCACTTTACTGGAGTACACTGAAGAAGGCTCGAAAATACTTGGTACAAATGGTAATAAATTTCCACTTACATATCTTGGCTGGCGATTTCAACATTAACTTCGCTGATAAAAATCAGAGCGGTTGACAACTTTTCTATCAAAAACATTGAATTTGAAAATGAATAATGATCCACAAGAGTCCACAACAAAATATGGGACCACCATTGACGCGATATTTTCTAGGTATTTAGAGGATATTAAGTCGCAAACTTATGTTTCTTATTTCAGTTATCATAAACCTATAGTTTCAATGATAAATATTCCTGAATAACCAACAGCTACTGTAAGGTAATAAAACCCACAGGTATTGTAAAATAATAAAAATATTTTAAATAATATTAACTTTTTATTTATTTAATAAAAGAAAAATTTGTTTTCTTATCGGTCACCACGCTCAAAAAGTGTAACTTGAATTAATATCAAAGAAAAAGAAATACTGCATAAATAAAATAAATAAATAATTATAATTGCATAAATTGATACAAAATGCTATGCAATAGCTTTACCGCGGCAGTCCCCGAGTGCCACACGTCTTTTTTTTTAATTATTATAAACTAGCGCTTGACCGCAATCCCGCCTGATGGTAAGCAGTGATGCGATCGTTGAAGGTAAAGCGCGCTAGTTTATTAAGAGCCTATTCACTCAGAAAAACTGAGCGAATAGGAAGGAAGACGGCAGTTGAGCGAGGTGATGCAATGTTAAACCCAACAACACGACCAACGATGCTGCGCCAACGGGAGATTGATCTGAAGACCCTCCACGACCAAACTCCCAACACAACAACATTAGGCGCATCGTACCCGGCACACATCACAACACAACTGCTCAGACCCGTCCTCCGTACGGCTTCACCAGACATCATGCCGGAACACGAAAAATCGCTTGGCGGCGGTAATATTGAAAACTCTCGCTCGTCTCTCGTGTAACTAATGTTTCATTACCCATAAAAAATATCATCATCTCAGCGTTAATCCCAGTCGTATCCGAAGCCTTTTCAGCTATAGAGTCTGGGGTCCGCTTTACCTAACTGCTGATTTTGGCTAAACTTCGATATTTTCCGTGAAGCGACTGCTGTCTGACCTCCACAACCCGATGGCGACATCGAATCATTGCAGTTAGACCAATTGTTGGACTTTTGAGGGCTCCAACAGCCCGTAACGACTGCCACTAGATGTTCGTATGGAAATCGGGACCAACGGCTTAACGTGCTTTCCGAGGCACGACCAGACCAGTGCAAATATTCATATTCATGCATACAAATATTTGCACTGGACGCGGATCGAACCCGCGCCTCCTGGCGCAGCGGCCGCGTACGCTACCGCTACGCTACGGAGGCTATCACTTTAAAAAAAACACTGTACATGGAAATTCAGAAATCCTCCGTTCCAATTTGGATTTTCGATTTATTATCCCCTCAGTTCTCACTGCATGACTTTCATACAATAGTACTACCGGAAGTGCCAACACTGAAGCGGAAACATCACGTAGTACCTTCCGTGACATTCAGATTCCGTACTTTGAGTGCAAGTTCCAACGGTGGTTGCTCATGAATAAATTTTACACGTTGTTTTCAAACTAGCTGTTTGACGTAGATTTTATTTAATTTATTGTAGTGTTGATATTTTTATTCCGCTGTTGCCAGAATAAGAGCTGGATTTTTATCAAATTTTTAACCTCGAATCGGTATGGAAGAATTTTAGTGAGACTATTTCAAAATGCAATTTAAATTCTTATTTGGTTAGTATTGTGTTTGGTAGTTGGTAGATTTTCTACATGATATACATGTTGATAAGGAAAAGTTTACACAAACAACGACTTGCCGCCAAGCGATTCATCGTGTTCCGGCCTGATGTATGGTGAAGCCGTAAGGACGACGGGTCTGAGCAGTTGTGTCACAATGTGTGCCGGGTACGATGCACCAAATATTGTTGTGTCGGGAGTTTGATCGTGGAGACTCACCAGAACAATCTTCCCCTGGCACAGCATCATTAGCCATGTTGTTGGGTTTAACAATGCATCACCTCGCTCAACTGCCGTCTTCCTTTTATTCATTATAGTGGAAGCAGCCCCAACATTTATGAGAAAATAAGAAATCATTTGCTCCATGTTCAATATTCATTTGACCGTGTTTATCAGTTTCCTAAGAGTCCGTTAAGTCCTATTAGTTATGATGGGTTCATGACCGTAAAGAGATTCGTAGGCTCTTGGCATTTATTCCTCAGCTCTCGCATTGAAGAGTACTTAAAGGCTAATAATAACTAAGATCAAAATTTCTTGAAACACAAATTTTAACACGCGTTGTGAACGTACCTTAAAAGCTTTTAAAGTAAAAATTAAGACAAAGTAAACTTACTACTCAAATAAACTTAGTCGAAACTCTGAAATTTCTTCGTACTTTTGTTTTTAAGAAAACAAATCTCAAACACGTGTAAGACAATGAGCTTTAGAAGTATAGACAGTCGAAAGAAGATATAATCATCAACTCATTTCTTTAGATGTAATCTTTATTCCTTAATATTGTACCAAAAATAGCCGATACCTTGAGAGCAGTTGATGAGCAGCTTCATACAGCGTTGGTGGTATACTTATTATATAATTATAAGAATCTATTAAGGCACAAGTGTACGAGTACTAAGGTACGATTCTGCTAAGGCACGCCTCTACTAAGGTATGGCTCTGCTAAGGCCGATACTAAGGTAGGACAACTCACACGTGTACTAAGCTACGAATCTGCTAAGGCACACTTGTACTAAGGTATGATTTTGCTTAGGCACATGCGTACTAAGGTACGAATCCCAAGTGTATTAAAATACGAATCTGCTAAGCCACTGTTGTACTAAAGTTCTATTCTACTAAGGCACAGGTGTACTAAGGTACAACTGACACGTGTACTAAGCTCCGAATCTACTAAGGTACACGTGTACTAAGGTACGATTCACACGTGTACTAACCTAAGAATCTGCTAAGTCACATGTATACTAAGGTACGACTCTGCTAAAGCACAGGTGTACTAATGAACAACTCACACGTGTACTAAGATACGACTCTGCTAAGGTACAGGAGTACTAAGAAAGGGTGCCTACGAACTACTTTTGACTCAGCAATGAATGTGTCTGACACATCAAGTCCCACGGTTGTGTATGTAAGTGAGCATATATTGCGACCTGACAAAGACAGCACTTTCGTACTTATGATGTGAGGGATATATTAGTTCCTGAGACAAAAGTTTGACGTCAGCGTTTTCCCTTAGACTACATACATATGAACTCACGCTATTTCCTTGGGGGTAGGCAGACACTCTAAGTATAACAACGCAATAAATGATAATTGATGAGGATGATTGAATGAAATGAAGTCATTTAGCTACAAATTTTGCCAATTGTAGTAGTCTCCATAAGTTCCCGTGAGGTGCACGCTATGCTGGACATAACGTTACTTATATAAAATAAATAGGCACTTATCCATCTAACATACGGTTCCTATGAGCTATGGTGGCGCAGCGTAACGGATGTGACTTAAGAATATTACGTTAGAGATTTGAACCCAGACAGGTGCGGTAATTTGTGTAAATTATTTAATTTCCGCTGCTCCCAAAGTGGCGAAGAAAAACATTACGAGGAATCCAGCATGTTCTCAGAACAAAAATTCAAAGACATGTGACATCTTCCAACCCGCAGTGGGCCCGCGTAGTAGATTAGCTCACTGACAGTGTTTTTCGTTTGTAATTCGTATCTGTTGGTAATATTTTGCTGACGTAATAATCAATATTAAATTTGCAAAACATCGCTTTGATCAAAATACTGTGAATTTGGTAAATTTGTTACACGAACCTTATGTTGAATTATTTTGAGATTTTCTTATGCTACCGAGCGGAGAAAGCATAATGCTGAAATCAATATATCGAATATCGAAACAATGTGGAGGGAAAAATCGTGAGGTAAATTACATTTATTTATACTCTGCATCATTTATTTTTACCTGCTGCCTTTAAGTCTGTGTAAAATGGATGTATTTTCTTTCTATATGTCGTGGATAACGATATAATTTTAATAAAAGGTGCTCATTTGATTTATACAGTATGTTAAGAAAACCCTGTCCGACCCATAAGGATAATAAAGGTTAGGTAAACACATGACCAAATATAATATAAAATTTTACGTAATCATCATAGTACCAATACAAATTAATTTTGAAATAATCTTTTTTCCCGCGAATTAATTCCAACTTCCCCGAAATTTGGTAATTTTTAAAAAAGTGATAACACCGGTGTTATTATGAGCGAATAGCGATGCGACCACGTGCCGCGTGCCCTGCCGCCCGCCGCCCGCGGAAGGGTGCTTAACGCACATTTATTAAGTTACCTCTTTTTGCGAAATAATATTTATTTTTTTAGGGTTTTTTTTTTTAAGTTTAGCCCGGTTTTGTATGCATTAGTAGTATCAGTTATCGATAGCTAACAACACCTTCACGGGTCGGACAGGGTTTTCTCAACATACTGTATAGTAGTAGGGAAAACACTGTGACATTATTTTGTAATGGCGGCCCGTTGAAGAGTCGTTTTGGAAAGCGGGGATTGTTGAACGGTGTGTAATGTTATGTGTACACATTCATATATACTCACACTTATTATTTATACTCATACTTATATATATGTATCATTAATTTCCACAGAAAATAATATGCATTCTATTACTATGAGGCTCTGTTTTGATCATATTCCACTACACCAGGACTCATTATTTAGTTCACAGACACAGTCCTCAACTTTAAGCCTAAGTTTCAGCGACTTAGCCACCTCTTAAGGTAGGAAGCTGTATCTATGCAGTACTGTATTACTTTTTCCAACCAAACACAGCACTTTTTAATTTAATTTTACTTATGTTCACATTGTTACAGAACATTTTCATTATTATGACATTTTTTTGACAACATTGTTGATGATTTCACTATGACAACCTTTTCATCAAAATTCTTGTTGGCTTGCTATTTTTCTTTCGGAATTGTGACCCGAACTCAAAACTTCACCTACGAAATGGAGCCCTTACCATCACGCCATGATGGTGATGAGTCTATCGCACCGCCGTCGCTGGCATCGTCATATATATTTATACTCATCTATTGTACACTACAAATATGCATAACAACCATTTTGCTTTGCTGGTATTTTGGCGTGGCTAGCAGACGTATGGTAAATAATTTCATTGTTGTTGTGTTTTCTTGTGTTCATTACTATACATAGTATTGTATAAAGTCATGTGTTTTTTAAATGTACATAATACATAGCTGTGCTACTGCGGAGTTTGTTCAGCCACTTCTTCTTCCCAGCGAAAGCACTAGGAAGTGTCGATGGGTGGGCGTTTTGGGGGACTGTCTAATGTAATATTGACGTTTAAAAAGTGCTGATTCTCAGCCTAGTTTGAATAAATGGTTTTTGATTTGATTGAAGTATCAGTATAGAAAAGAAAAAAAAAAAACAAACTCAAAAATTATACCTACATAAGGCGGCCTCATCGCATGTCTTAGTACCAAAAATTCGAAAACGTGTCAGTCATGTTTTCGAATTTCCACTTTTTGGGTGTGTGTGTGTGTGTGATTTCCACTTGTATGTGGATCACGATCCACTCCCTCTCACTCAGATTATTATGTTCTTAATCTAAGAGAGGGAGGGTTTTAGTAAACATGGGCATGATAGGGATGTAAGTTCATGTAGTTAATATTTAAAAGGTTAGTGCTATATGATTCCCCTCTGAACAACGTTATTTTTGTATATGCAAAACTCGAAACACATGTCCAGTTTTTTTATGTAAAGTATTTCCGTACAAAATTTCAAAAAGTTATCATGAAAAATCGCAAAGTTATGAACTTGTTATATTATCTGGTTGTCCTTACAAAAATATGGTCAACGTAACGCTGACCCGCCCGTGTCTGCAGCGGCGCGGCGTCGTCTTGCATTCATTGACAATAATTTCTGTTTTTATTGTAATTAACAAGTGATAAATCAAAAGTCATTTATTCAAATTAGGCTGAGAATCAGCACTTTTTGAACGTCAATATTACATAAGACAGTCCCCCAAAACACCCACCCATCGACACTTCCTAGTGCTTTCGTTGGGAAGAAGAAGTGGCGGAAGAAACTCCCCAGCAGCACAGTTGTCTGTTCATTTAAAAACACATGACTTTATACAATACTATGTATAGTGATGAACACAATAAAATATAATAACAATGAAATTATTGAAAATATGCCAGCTACCACTCCAAAATACCAGCAAAGCAAAACAATATATATATATATATATTTAAATGAAAATTTAAATAACTAAAAACTTATTACTTCAATAAAATCCCCAGGCATAAAGGGCGTGACAACTTACATATTTATGTATTGAAAAAAAGTCAATTATATGAACTCATATAACGTGTCAGTAAGCTAAGATTTTCCATCACATTTGCAGGTTTTGGACTGTCGTAACGGTCAAGTACAAGTAGATATTATAATGTAATTTACACGCAAATGCAGAAGTCAGTGATAAAATAAAATGTGGTATAATTATCTTAAAACTTATTGTACGCTAAATGTTGTTTGTGTAGAAAGTTTGACTGTGGAGGGTCTCCCTCTGGCGGAGAATTGTTGGTCGTGTTGTTGGGTTTAACGCTCAACTGCCGTCTTCCTTCCTATTCACTCAGTTTTTTTTTTTTTTTTTTGTGAACAGGCCATGTAGGTATAAGCTCTACTCTTGCTCCTGTTGATACATGATTGGATGGCCTTCTCTACGTACCAAGACTCCACCGCGCCTCGGGAAACATGTAAAGCTGTTGGTCTCTATGGTCATTTGTGTATCTTCGACAGTCAATACAGGTCGTTAGAAATCGGAAAGATCTGACTACCAATCTTATTAATGAGAATCGTATTGCCTAGTAACTTGATTGTAAAGGTCAGATAGGCTATCATCATCATCATCATCAACCTTTTTATCGTCCCACTGCTGGGCACAGGCTTCCTCTCATACAGAGAAGGATTGAGCGTAATCACCACGCTTGCTCAAAGCGGGTTGACGATTTCAGACATAAATTCCAGGTTTCCTCAAGATTTTTTCCTTCACTTTGTAATCAGTCATTGATGGACAAGATATAAGTACTTAGAAAGTACATATAACTTAGAGAAGTTGCATTGGTACTTGCCTGACCTGGAATCCAACCCGCACACTCATACTTGTGAGGCTGGTGTTTTAACCTTCTTGCAAAATCCTGGTATTTAGCTGCAACCGGTCAGATTGGAAGCTAGCTCCAGCGTAATGTGACCCACAAATATTATGAATCAATTCTCTCCTGAATAATATCGTATTTTTATTGCCCTCAAATCGTAAAAACCAATTCCAGAAATAGGTTACTGTGCCATGCCTGAAATAGCGCAAGCAAATTTTTATTGCTTGTACTATTACATTCTTAAGAACAATTTGTTACGTAGCATATGGCTTCTACTGCTACCGACGAATAGAATTTTTCTATTGAAGAAAAGGAAAACTCCTTTACCTCGGTTAAAGAGTTTTCTTCAGTTTTTATTAAATTGTCAATAACAACAAAACGCAGGTAAACTGTGAGCTTAATTAACATCCAAGGACGATAGTTAATGCAGCTCTAAATAGAGTTTAACAGACGTTGGTAGGCCATAATATCGGCTGTCGGCAGAAGTTACCACCCACCAGACAAAATCTTGCCGTCAAGCAATTCGTCGTGTCCCGGCATGATGTTTGGTGAAGCCGTACGGAGGATGGGTCTGAACAGTTGTGTCGCAATGTGTGCCGGGTACAATGCGCCAAATGATGTTGTCGGGAGATTGGTCGTGGAGGGTCTCCAGATCAATCTCCCTCTAGCGCAGCATCGATGGTAGTGTTGTTGGGTTATATGGGCCGCGGGTTGTTCGAAAGAGATACCATGATCCCTGGCGCACAGGCAAGTGAGGACCACGGGTGGATTGTAGTTAGTAAAAGTCTGACCCGCCCCTTCCGATTCGGCCAGAACGGGAGAGATCATTTGAAGATTTTGTATTCAAAAAGGGTATGTGTGAATAACTTATTACATTTATCTATTTGTGTTAATATATAAGAGTTTTTTGTTGTTGTTCTCTTCACCACCTATGGTTGACTGGTAAAGAAAGCCAAAGGCATTAAGTCCGCTCTTGCAGTAGTGTGAACAGTGTTTAATTACTTAAATAAGTTATTGCTTCGGATTTGTTCGGGGTAGTAGTATCGCTACTTAATTCAATTGTATTGACATGACACTGACATTGACATGGTAAGTTATAGATACTTGAAGCTTTCCAAAGTTATTTTGAGAACCTCGTCTTAGCCTTTTTATGATTTTCCGTCTCCCCGTTGTTGTTAAATTTTAATCGTACGATAGAAGTAATAGTCTAATTTGCTGAATGCAAGGCAAAATCAAAGCCAACGTATTGAATTTGGCTGAGCCTCAGCACATTTCCGAATCTAAGAAGTCGTAAAGATAAGATAATATTTCTTTCTAAACCTCGAACAAATATTACGCCAATAAAGTATCAACCAAGGTTCGAAGAAGCCAATGAAATTCCCAGAACACCACTAAAATTTGTTTTAGAGGCTAGTCGATGTGAAATGATAAAGTCACTAACGGGGAATTGTGGGCAAATTGCTGAAAGAGCATCAATCCGTTCACCTAACTGTAACCACTCGCCCACGCCCGCTTAGATTGGATAGCAGACGAGCAATTTGATTTCGTATGTTCCAATTGTCCGATTCGGGTTGTGTTTAGGCTTTGAGCATTCCTTTGTGACATATACGAGGCCTAGCAAAGTAATGTGGGTTGATAGATGGATTGATTTCTACAAATTGGTTCTTTATTGATAAATGATTTATTTTTTATAAGTAGGTGTAGGCACATTGCATCTATGTATGTCACACGTGTCATTATTCACAAATGCCTACATGACTATAATTAATTTTATGAATCTTGTTTATTTGTAATACTTATTTTTACCGAATAGTCTATTTTTCCGTTCATATGTGGAATATGCATTTGATTACACAATATTAATAATTTAGTATAAATAGTCTTAAGTATACAATAAAAGAGCATTACTGAACACGAATTCGTAGTCTTCACTACATTGGTGACCCCGACGTGATGTAAGGCCGACGTGATCTAACCAGATACAGACCCGGTTTCTGTCTGCGGGCTGGTGATGTTCCTACAACCGTCTACCTACTGATACTCGTGATTAGCACATTCCAGTGGCCTCCCACAAGCGGTCTCACGACTGGGATTTCAAGAGGCTATATTCACGGTATTGTTACGTCTTACCAGCAGAATCCGTTCAGGATAGCGACCATCAGGTTGAAAGTCCCTGGGATGGGCTTTTCTCCCCAGCAAGCTCTGTACGGTCAGCATGTATCATAGGAAGGAGGGCGAAGCGATTCTACGACGCGACCGGAAAACCAAATGACCTGAAGCGATACCCGTAGCAAACATCACTAAGAATTATTCATATGAATGACAGAGCATAAATACGACAAAAACATTCTATGAAAGTAGAACAACGCTCGTCCCTAATACGTCACAGCTTATAGGATAGTCAGATATGACTGACGGTGTACAACTAGCATTAACTAATACTTAATCTTGTGATAAATTGAGTTTAAGGAATCACACGCGACTACAGCCTAAAACCTCATAGGAAATTATGTGTTTAAGTCGTTTATAGTTGAAATACTAAGGTACGAGTGGTGATCTAGTATTTCGGGATATTTCCACTCGGTCTGTCAATACTTCACGTCAACTGTGAGCTTGGCCTAATTTAGACCATGCGAATAGCAATGCTGTCTGCATTTTTGACACTTGACAGCAATGTGTACTAAATGTTTATGCAAAGATTTGAGCATTTGCCCAAAGAGACCGGCCCTATTATTTTATACTTGGTGAACCGCACGGTTTCATCCGCATAAATTTCGATTGTGGGCATATCGGGATAAAGTATTATATAATAGGCAGTTGACTGAAAAACTCTAATTAGTCCATCAGTCAGATTTCCATAAAATACTAGGCACGTATTTTTTTTTTTTTCATATAAACAAAAAATTGAGACGACACAGTGCGTTGAATACTCGTGTGTCGTTACTGCACGCTACACTTTTTAGCGAACAGTGATGTCACCAGCCACCACTCCTGATCTTTCATGCATTTTATATTTGTCAATTTTTATTGATTTGATAAAACAAAATATACGTATCCAATATTTTTCTATAATCTGAATGACGGACTAAATAGAATCAATTTTTTTTAACCCAGGAAATATCCCTATTGCGTTAATCGAAGTTATAAACTACGTCCATACCAAATTTCATAGATTTTGTAATATATTTGTACTAAAATAAATAACTAACTATACAAAATAAAAAGAAAGTTCTATAGCCATTCCGTTGGTACGCCATTGGTACGTTAAATCACTATTATCATCATCATCATCATTTCAGCCAAAAGCCGTCCACTGCTGGACATAGGCCTCCCTCAAGGATGTCCATGACGACCGGTCCTGCGTCTTCCGCTTCCAGCGGTTTCCCGCGCACTTAAATGGAGTGTGAATATAGACTATGATATGGTATGGTATTGTATGGTAAATTTATATAATCTAGTATCATATTTCGCTGAAAGTAACAAAAATAAGCTGTACTCTTTCATGCGACATAACCAAATAACCTAAACGCACCAAAAATAGATTGGTTCGTTTCAACCTTCAAACGAGGTAATTGCCGGTCCATTGTGAGATTTTGATGGTCGTATTGCTGTATTACCTTCACCCATTACCTGTACTATAAATAGTTATTTACTATACAGTTTATTTACTGGAATTTTACGAGTTTTTAAAGTTTATATTGTGCCATTACAGGATTTACTTCGCTGGTACGATTTTAATTTTATGGTATGTGTCGTATGTTCGGTAGTTTTTTAAATGTTTACGACAAGAAACCTTTTACCAATATAAGCGATTAAGGTAATTTAAATAAAAATTAGCTGCGCCCCGGTGTTTTACCCTACCCCTCTCGGTAGTAGGCCATATGGCTTACCACCGAGAGGGGTAGGGTAAAACCAGCCGCCGGCAGAAGTTATCACCCACCAGACAAAGCCTTGCCGCCAAGCGATTTGTCGTGTTCTGGCATGATGTCTGTTGAAGTCGTACGGAGGACAGGTCTGAGCAGTTGTGTTGCGATGTGTGCCGGGTACGATGCGCCAAATGTTGTTGTGTTGGGAGTTTGGTCGTGGAGGGTCTTCAGATCAATCTCCCTTGGGAGCGCAGCATCGTTGGTCGTGCTGTTGGATTTAACATTGCATCACCTCGCTCAACTGCCGTCTTCCTTCCTATTCGCTCAGTTTTTCTGAGTGAATAGGCTCTTAATAAACTAGCTCGCTTTACCATCAACGATCGCATCACTGCTTACCAGTCAGTCAGTTATCGATACCTAACGACACCTTCACGGATCGAACAGGGTTTTCATTACATATTGTATATACATTCGTACATATACATACATACATAATCAGCCTATAATGTTCACTGTTGGGACACAGGCCTCCTCTCGGTGAGAGGCAGTGGGCCATAATCTACGCGGGCCCAGTGCGAGTTGGTAGATGCTACATGTCTTCGAAGTTTTTGCCTCTAGATGAACGATGTTTTCCTTCACCTTTTTTTGAGAGCAGTGGTGGTGAAATAATTTACACAAAGTAAAGTGCCTGACGGGGTTCGAACATACGACCTACAACTTATAAGTCGCCGACGATACCACTAGACCACCGCTGCTGTGTACAATCACTTACACACGAACAAATTAAACTTATAACTTTTTCTCGGTGGTAGGCCACAACACCGGCCGCCGGCAGAAGTTACCACCCACCAGACAAAGCCTTGCCGCCAAGCGATTTGTCGTGTTCCGACATGATGTCTGGTGAAGCCGTACGGAGGACGGGTCTGAGCAGTTGTGTTGCGATGTGTGCCGGGTACGACGCGTCAAATGTTGTTATGTTGGGAGTTTGGCCGTGGAGGGTCTTCAGATCAATCTCCCTTTGGCGCAGCATCGTTGGTCGTGTTGTTGGGTTTAACATTGCATCAACTCGCTCAACTGCCGTCTTAAAAAAATATATATATATAACTGTCCGTCGTTTTTGCGTCGCAGTTAAAACACATGATACGAATGAAAACATATGACTGTAACCAAATATACTTTATTGAGTGTTACCAAGCGACTGTAGCCGAGTCATCATCAACCTTTTCTATCGTCCCACTGCTGGGCACAGGCCTCCTCTCATACAGAAAAGGATTAAGCGTAATCACCAGGCTTGTTCAATGCGGGTTGGCAATTTCGGACTTAAAATCCAAGGTTTCTTCAAGAGGTTTTCCTTTACTTTGTAAATCATTGATTGGTGTGCAAGATATACTTTGAAAGTACATATAACTTAGAAAAGTTACATTGGTACTAGCCTGAGCTGGAATTCAACCCGCACACACATACTTGAGAGGCCGGTGTTTTAACCACTAGGCCACCACGTCTTTAACTACTAGGCCACCAAGACTTTAACCACTAGGCCACCACGACTTAGCCGAGCAGAGTACATACATAATGTACATCTGATACAACGTCAATGACCTGTCAAAGCGGAGTATACTCAAAACAGAGTCACCAACTTGAACGTGTATTTATTTCAGTTTCAATCACTGTGTAGGAAGACCACAAAGTGTTGAGAGCCTAAAGATTTTATTGACTTTAAAAAGTGAATATTCTACTTGAGAAATAAAAGCTCAGCTTGTTTAGATTTTATTGTAACGGTCGATGTTCGATGCATCGTAAATTTAAATAAGATGTCGATGCATGATCGATTGTAGTAAAATGCATAGACAGCTCTAAGACAATTGGAACGTTCATCGTCTAGACATCGTTTGAATTCCTGTCACATGTCTTATAAGCTAAGCAGAATTTGAATGGCTTACGTTCTCTGATTTGGCAGCTATGTCTAGAATAGACAAGTCTTTGTTTCAATCTATTGTTTTCAGATGAAACTGAACCCATTTATAAAAGGGATGCAAATATATCTTAGGTTACAATTTCAATCAACTTACTCATCATATGTAATTAACTAGCTGCGCCACACTGTTTCACCCGCGTTTTTATATTTATATGCCCCGCTCCTATTGGTCACAGCGTGATGATATATAGCTTAAAGTCTTCCTGGATTAATAGGCTGTCCAACGCAAAAAGAATTTTTCAAATCGGACTAGTAGTTCAAACAAGCTCTTCAGCTTTATATATTAGTATAGATTGTTTTAAAAATGAGTGATAATAGCGAAACACTGGCGCGAGAATAGCGTGGCGCGCGCAATGTTGTTACTTGTTTTGTTGTTATAATCCCACAAATGAAAGGCAAAGGCAATTCTATGCAGCCTAATAACATGCGGAGTTTAGTCGTGACGCAAATATGCGCGCTTTTTGGCATAATCATATGTTGATTTTTTGTAGCCATAGCAATAAAAAAAATTAAAAAGTTTCACTGTAGTACAGTTAACCTGTGTGGAAATGGTCATTGTAACATGACTTGGCAGGAATGAGTACTATTGAGATATGACTTATCGTTATGTATTAAGAAAATTACCAAATGGTTTTAGAAAAATATTTTTCCGTACGGGTACCCGACCCGCGACACTTAGTGCAGCTGTCAATAGCATGACCACTGCGCTAACTGTGCAGTCAAAAATCTGAAATCAGCTAGTAGTACTTTTATAATCAATGTGTATCAGGTCATGATTTTAGTCAAATCAGTCAGAAAAATGTCCGGCAAAAGATTAGTAAAGGTATGTATTCACAATAATACGTGGTCCCTCACTGTGGGCCTCATAAAAAATCTCAAAGTCGCACAGAGAGCTATGGAGAGGGCTATGCTAGGTGTTTTTCTGGGAGATCAAATCAGGAATGAGGATATTCGTAGAAGAACTAAAGTCGCCGACATATCCCAGCGGATTCATCATCATCATCATCAACCTTTTTATCGTCCCACTACTGGGTACAGGTCTCCTCTCGTACAGAGAAGGATTGAGCGTAATCACCATGATTGCTCAATGTGGGTTGGCGATTTCAGACTTATAAAGTCCAGGTTTCCTCAAGATGTTTTCCTTCACCTTCAGTCATTGGTATCCAAAATATACTTAGATTATATTATATTTATAAATGCAGCGGATTAGCTCTTTGGGCGGCGCACATAGCTCGTAGAGCTGATGGCCGATGAGGTAGAAAGGCTCTTAAATGGCGACCACGTAACATCAAGCGCAGCGTTGGACACTCACCGACTAGGTGGTCGGATGACCTGGCCAAAATCGCAGTGAAGCGCTGAATGAAGGCCACGTCCAACCGTTCTTTTTGGATATCCTTGGGGGAGGCATATGTCCAGCACTGGACTTCATGGGGCTGAGATGATGATGATGAATCATAAGTCTACATGTATCATAGCTGGATGTAGACCTCTTCTATTGCATGCCATTCAACACGATGTTCGGGATAAGAACACAATGCAATATTTGTATTTCAGACCATACTGACTAGAAGCTTATTATTTTGAGCAAGACTTCGAAATAACAGAACTATCCGTCATTATTATTACACCATACAGTAAATTGTCAAAAATATATATAAACTAATAATATTAATACACATTGTTAGGATTTATTCACACATAAAAAGTCGAGAGCGTAACAATTGCTGCCGGGGCGTGTTCCGTCATCACTTTCCCGGTAATAAAATGATAGTGGTATATATTATTATATACATTTATTTACTAGATTTATCCCGCGGCTTCGTTCGCATTAAATTCGGGATAACACGATACTCTTTTCTGATTCAGAATACAGAAGAGAAATTTTTTTCTTTGGCAACTAAGAATATGTGTACCGATTTTTAGTTTTCTGCCTTAAAAACTGGGAAACGCTTACCTCCTCTTTTAAAGAGTGGAAGATTTATAACACAAAAATATTACACGATCTTTTTCTTACTCACAAATAGTCCCCATAACAATATTTAGCTTTCTACCTTGAAAATTGTGGAATACTCCATACAAACCTCTACTCCCCATTTTTGGGAAGTGGGGGTTAAAAAGAGACAAAATGTAGTCTATGTTACTTTTCAAACCTTCAATTATCGCCACTTAAAAAATCACGTCAGTTCGTCGCTCCATTTTTTGTGATAGACGAACAACACACACACTTTTCCTAAATAATATTAATATGAATGAAAGGATTATATGAAAGTTATTACGGCTAAAAAGGGGACAATCCTGATGATGACTTCTAGAGAATTATGGAAGAAAATTTATTTTTTGCGTCGTCTTCAAATAAAGTGTGGTTATAAGCAGGAGAGTAACAATGATATGTCATATACATTGCAATAAAATGACAGTAACGTGTAAGTAACTAACGCACACCCTCAAATACCCCAATTAGAATGTTGTGTTCTAATCATAATACATACATACCCTGTGTGGCGGCAATGTGCCTGCCACGAAAGATTTCAAACGAGATTCAAGTGGACTGTATTTAGGAAAATAATGTATTGGAAATCACAAGCAACCATATTACAAAATGATGCCCCCAGAGCACATCTCTCTGAATAAGGTACCAAATTCGGCAAACACCCACTTCCAGCCCTCAGATGCGGAGCTCACAGACCACCAGACCAGATCAGCAAATGACACAGTCAAATTCACTGACAGACTCCCTATCGCCCCGAGGGTCACTCTAAATACTCAAACCTAATTGAATTTTGTGATCGTCAAAAGATCGCCATCGTTAATATGACAATAATTTACGTAGTTTTAATTATTATTGGGATAAAAAATTACTTATATTAAAAATGATACAAACTGTTTCAGTAATCGATTCTGAATAAACTATTTTCAGAAAGTGCGTTAATTAATTTACATGTTGTTAGACACATAACACCTAAACGGGATATTGCGACTACAATGTTTGTGTAAAACGGCGGAGCACTGAAATATCCGCTTTCATCAAGTGCAGCATTTATCTATTTTTACAAAAAAAATCTTGCCAAATAAAGTCCCCTGCTTACAAGGCTGGAAATGGTTGTGAAGTGGTGACAGATTGACAGATGAATTTAAAGACGTCACATTAATGAAGAAAAACTATTCCATTAGTAACACTATCAAATAAGGTACTTTTTAATTTATTTATTCATTTATTTCGGGCATCAAGACCCATATAAACACATACAATACTATATTAACATAAAAACTTAAAATACTGGGGTTTGGGGGTCGTTGACTCTACACAGGTCATCGTCTCCACTTGTGGCGGGCAGGGACTGCCGCCGCACACGTTGCAACGCTTGCATTTTCGACAGCTGGTGACGCATTCGAGCTGGCCGACTCGAAACTGCAGATGAAGGTCAATAAACTAGCGCACTTTACCATCAACGATCGCATCACTGCTTACCATCAGGCGGGATTGGGGTCAGGCGCTAGTTTATAATTAATTAAAAAAATAAACTATATTCAGGTTGCGCATAAACAAAAAAGAGCTTTATATAAACGTATTTTTATTAATTAACATAAATACAACACAAATTATAATTTTATAACTGATCACAGTTAAAATAATAATATTTATGCAGCTACAAATTTATGTATGATAGAAGAAAGATTAGGTAAAAAAATATAGCTATTATTTGGTTCAAAATTATATGATTTTTACATGGCAATATCACTCAACAGCATCGCAACAATTGAAAATTAGTTCTTTACATTTGAAAACATAAACAAAGTTGATAATACACGAAGTAAGATCATAAAAATATAAACAAGACGCCGAAACATATTTTCCTATAGCACAGTTTCATCTGCTGATAGAATAGGTACTCTAGTTTATTGGCTTTGCCTCATACGTAAAGATGGATGGCTTGACGTGTGATATTTGACTACTTCTTTTTATTTATGAACCACCTCAAACTACCTTTTCTATGTTGATATATGAATGAGGAAAACTGTTCTTGTTGTCAGGTTTGTCATCTAAATTGGTACTTTGGGGGAACTCCAAGTAGTAGGGGGAGATCGAGATATGATCGAAGTTAAGAGTGCCTTGAAAAAAATTTCTTGGAACTTCGTCTCTATATAGTGATAATAATTTTAACTTCTTTTTCTTCTTCAGCGTATAGAGGTCAACTGCTGGAAAAAGGCCTGCCCCAAAGCTTTCTACGATGGCCGGTCTTGTGCTGCCCGCACCCATCATCGGCTTCTCGCAACCTTCACCTTGTTGGGAGCCTCTCTACATTTAAACATCTAACACTACTTAACAAGTCAACCACGTGAGAATTAGAAAGAACACTGTGTAAACGTCATAATTATATATAAGATACTTTTCTTAAACTCCTACTTCCTTTACTTGAGAAAAACAAACTCCCCAGCAGCTCAGCTGTCTGTTCGAACAAGTCTCTTGCAAGTGTACCAACCATCCTAAATATGCACTTTTCTACATCTAGTCAACTCTGATAGTCTCCGCCAGGTAATTAGTTGCACCTGCTTATCAAAGTTTAATGAAATAAAAATCATAAATGTTAAAGATCGATGTTTAAATGCATTTGATTTTCTTCCATAAACACTTATTAACAGCTAAGTCCAGCACCTCTTTCGGGGTAATATCTAACGCCACTTTGGTGTGACTTCAAAATGAAAACCATTAAAAGTAAATAGAGATGTTTTTAACTTTTTACCAATCGATTTCTCGACAATTTCAAGAAAGGTTTCACTTGAATCTTCTTTGGTCACTACGAAGAAGTACATCAATTTAAAAACTCCCATTAAAACTAGTTCAATGATTTATGAGCAATGTTCATGCAAAATGACTTTTACATCCCTGCTTGTTTTAAAAAGGGGAATATAAATAGAGATATCTTTCTCAAATGGCTTGAAGTAACTTTAAAAGTCGTTGAAATTTTCTTATGCATGGACTGGAGTTCCGTTGTTGAAACTTAATAATATAGTAGCGGCTGATAGTTAGCGAATATAAACTTAGCGGCAGCCACGGTTCAATTAAAGTTAAAAAAAAACAATAAAATAGTGTAGCAACTATCCTATGGTTCCGATGATAAAGAAAAACACTGATTTATTCCAAGTACACAAGTGAAAGCATCGGAAGTCCATAAAAATACTACATTTGTTATGGACTTCCAATGCTTTCACTAGTGTAATTTAAATAAATGAATAAAATAGTGTAGCAATTATCTTATCCGATCCGTTCCGATGATAAAAAAAAAACTGATTTATTCCAAGTACACTAGTAAAAGCATCGGAAGTCCATAAAATATTTAGTTCCCTGGATCTTTTTATAACCTATTTATAATTACAAATTTCTGCTTGACCGCAATCCCGCCTGATAGTAAGCAGTGGTGCGGTAGTTTATTAAGAGCCTATATACTCAAAAAAAAACTGAGTGAATAGGAAGGCAGACGGCAGATGAGCGAGGTGTTGCAATGTTAAACAAAACAACACAAGCAATGATCTGCGCCAGAGGAAAATTTATCTGGAGACCTAACTCCCGACACAATGACATTTAGCACATCGTACCCGGCACACATCGCAAGACAACTGCTCGGACCCGTCCTCCATAAGGCTTCACCAGACATCATGCCGGAACACGAAAAATCGCTTGACGGCAAGACTTTGTCTAGATATGAACTTTGAGATTTCTCCTTTTACAAATAAAAGTTTTTAGTTCACCAATGAAACATTTTTCAGTTCACAACACAAACATTTTAGACTGCTGTATTCATCGAAATACAGCAGTCTGAAATTTAATACTATTTATAGAACGCAAAATTGTACCTGTCCTCTCACTACAAATATAAAAATTACGACCTCTTTTCAAATTTAATTTTACATTTACAAATTTCATCAGTTTCCACAAAACTATTCCGAACAAAAACAACAATGTATGTGTATCGTATAAGTTAAAATTCTCGCTTTAACGTTACATTCACCCGACGACGCATAGGTCGAGACAATCGAATTATTCCGTGGTATATCTATATAACAGTGTTACGGATGGCTGGGCAGTAAAAGTTTTACACTCACTATAGCTTCACGATCAATTTTCAGCTTACCTGGTAGGTATCATCTTATTTTTAGGGGTATTGTACGGGTGTGTGTAAGCGATTATTGTGGGAATGACCCCGATTTTATGTAAAACAATGCTCAAAACTTTTGGTGCACTGACAAATACTTTAATAATTCTTTGACGTTTTTGAGCAAACGTTACCCTTTCTTCAGATTCAAGCAATATAGACTTTATAGACACATACGCACTCACATACAAGCACACACACTCGCATATTGATAACACGACAATTAATTAAACATCTTGTACCTGAACACATTCTCAGTCTATATTATAAAAATCATATAAATATATCCATTAGTTTAGTCGCAGGAAATTATTTTTCATTTTTCACATTTGCTAAATGCTTGATGTAAATGTTGATAAGGAAGCGCTTACAAGTTGATGACCGCCGCATCCAGCGGTACTAAACTTTAAAAATAATGGCGGCAAAAAAAGCAAGTCTATACAGGACCGCGCTGTCTCCGATCGGAGGTCAGTGGACCAATATTTTAAAGGATGTTCCATTTTGTTTCCAATTTTATGCAATTTAGTTTGTTTGAAATTTTCATTTTTTTTTTTTTGACGCTAGGTTTTTTCTATAGTTTAGGATTATTCCTATGAATCAGCATTGTTCGTGTTTTCATTTATTGTAGTATTATCAGCACCACTCTGTATATGTATAGTTTTGAAAAAATTTTAATCTGACAATAATATAATATAATGCTTGTGTTCCTAACACAATCATTATATTATTGCCTTAACAGTCATCAATTTATTTTTGTTGTACGGCGAGTTTCCACCATTACGTTGTTAACTCCAGTACAATCCGGACGAAGCGCTTTGCCTCCTCTTTTATACTGCGTACATTGAGAGACTGGAACAATTTGCCAGCGGAGGTGTTTCCGTCGGACTACAATTTAAGTGTCTTCAAGGCTAGA
This sequence comes from Sesamia inferens, assembly GCA_037179545.1. Classification (NCBI taxonomy): domain Eukaryota; kingdom Metazoa; phylum Arthropoda; class Insecta; order Lepidoptera; family Noctuidae; genus Sesamia; species Sesamia inferens. The sequence goes on along the minus strand of CM073929.1, from coordinate 4,821,659 downwards.
GTGAAAAGGCTCGCGCTTGTTTATAATTCATAAAAATAAAAATAAATTGTTTGAATCTCTTTATTAATTTTGATTTCATTGATTTGATTTGATAGACTTCATCAAGATCATCATTGCCTATATCAATTTCGTTAATTGTATAACCAGAACACGTGACTTAATTGAATTCTGCCGTGTCTTCATATCTGAGACTTTATTTGAACCTCAATTTGAATCGGAAAAATCTATTAGTAATATGAATACCAGTACATACGAGCACAAGTTTTGTTGTCCATTTCCCACATCCATTGCGGTTGGCCGCGTGAAAAATTTGCTCTCAGTAAAATTGTACTGTACTCCGTTCCATCCTTCTACATTTATGAGTCGACATTTTACTTTTTTGTGCATTCATACAAAAGTTTACTTAGTCTTATAATGAATAATAGGTGCAGTCGTTTCACGTTGACAGCTATTTTACTATCAGTCGATTGAATGTATAGTGAATGTCAATTAATCAATAAACTTCTTCTTCTTCAGCCTGTGGAGGCCCACTGCTGGACAAATCTTTCTAAGGCTTTCCACAAATGAAATGGGAAAAAAATTATAATCATTATTTCGTCGGGTTTATTGTTCACGTCCCTCGTGAACAACGTTATTATAGTCGGGAGCTTTTCGAGTCGGGTGCCGTACCTTGTAATCAGAATAACTAAACGATATTCGTTAAAGGTTATACAGGTCTCAGGCTCCGACGTCTAAACACTGCAACGATGAGGTGGAGGCTATGTATGAGGATGTCAGTAGAGCCATACATTCCTCCAAAACCCACTACACTGTTGTCATGGGGGATTTTAACGCTAAGCTGGGCATGCGAGAGGTGGACGAAACGAAAGTGGGGCAATTTGGAGTTGGAAGTCGGAGTCCCCGAGGCCAGATGCTAATGGATATTTTATGGAAAAAGAAGGACTTCGTGATGAATTCTTTTTTCAAGAAACCACTACACCGCAAGTGGACTTGGATTAGCCCCGATGGTCATACCAAAAACGAGATAGACCTCATAATGTCAACGGGAAGGCAAATGTTCAACCATGTCTCCGTGATCCATTTGGTTAAAACCGGGAGTGATCACCGTATTGTTAGAACCATCTTGAACCTCAACATTAGGCTTGAACGCTCTTGACTTATGAAGTCTATGATCCATCCAGCGTCAACCCAACTTCAAAACCCCGAAAACTTTCAGATCGAACTGAAAAATCGCTTCGAATGCCTTGGTTAATGCGTTAATGTGGACGACTATAACAACAGGTTTGTGAAAACTCTCCAAACGGAAGGGTCCAAGTTTTACAAAACCCTCCTTTCAAAAGGACAGAAGAAGATCCCCGGTCCCACCCGTCGGTTAATGGAAGAAAGACGGGAGGTGGTCTTAAAATCCCCTGATGACGCTTCGTGTATCAGATACCTTAACAAACAAATCTCAAAGTCTCTGACTCGCGATATACGCAAATTGAATACAAATTGTATTAAAGAGGCTATCGGGCGGAACAAAGGTTCCAAAGTGTTCGTACAAGATTTGTCTGTTGGACAGAGCCTACTTGCGAAGTTAAAGACTGGGGATGGTAAGATCGTTACTTCCAAGTCCGAGCTTTTGGGTGAGATTTAGGAATTCTACGGAGAGTTATACACATCAACACACGAACCTGTTATAAGCCTGGCTAATGATCCTTGAGCCAGACTAACTCGACACTACACCGACGATATCCCGGACGTCAGCCTGTAGGAGATTGGTATGGCCCTGAAACAGCTCAAGAACAATAAGGCGTCTGGAGATGATGAAATTACGGCTGAGCTTCTCAAAGCGGGTGGCAAAATTTAATTCCGTCATTTTTAAAGGCGAAACGCCTAAGACGTGGCACTGGAGCGTGGTAGTGTTGTTTTTCAAAAAAGGTGACAATACCCTCCTGAAAAACTAGAGACCGATTTCCCTCCTGTGCCATGTCTATAAGCTGTTTTCAAGGGTCCTCTCGAAGACTTCCAGCCTCCTGAACAAGTAGCCGTCCGAAAAGGATTTAGCACCATAGACCACATACATACGCTGCGGCAAGTTATACACAAGTCCGAGGAGTATAATAAACCACTATGCTTGACGTTTGTGGACTATAAGATGGCCTTCGATTCGATTGAAACTTGGGCGGTGCTACAGTCTCTCTAGCGGTGCTAAATTGACCATCAATACATTGAGGTGATAACATTTTTGTACAAAAACGCCACTATGTCAGTCCGTCTCCAGGATCAGGACTCGAAACTGATCCAACTGCAGCATGGAGTGAGACAAGGAGTTGTTATATTTCCCAATTTGTTCACTGCTGCGTTGGAAGATGTTTTCAAGCTCATGGACCTCCTGGAGTACATCGCTTATCTCTGTTTAGCAGATGATATCGTGGACATGGCGGAGACCCTGGAAGACTTGAGCAAAATGCTCAATGACCTCAGCATTGCTTTCCAACAAGTGGGTCTAAGGATGAACATGGATTAGACGAGGATCATGTCGAATTCTCGTGTCGCACCACTTTCTAATTCTAGTTGGTTGCTCTGCACTCGAAGTTATTGACGAGTATATATACTTGGGTCAAATAGTCCAACAACTTAGTAAGTATTACACGATATCAGTTTTCACCTCAGATTTTTATTATTAAGGAATCATTCCATCTACCAGACGATTTTCTCATAAATGTTTTGAAAACCACCTGCTTTTACAAGCTTAGCTTATGCCACTTTAAAACTAATACAATTCGATACAAAAATATCCGACACATTTAAATATCCGACACACGATACAGGTGCAAATATTTTTTGTGCAGCAACAATTTGTTACCTGTTAGCAAACTGCGTGTCAGTAGCAACCGTTGCGTCCGCCATGATTGATTGAATGACGTATTTCAGCTTTGAAGTTTTTGCATTGAAATCTTGTTTGCTGACATGGAACCGTTTAATATTTAATGTTTGTTGAATTGCTCGTGAAATTGAGACAAATGACAGAGAAAGATATTCTGCGCTAGCTAAGATAACATTATATATAATTTTCTCGACTTAGGATTTGTTACTTTCACATCTTGATTCTGACTGACACACCTATAAAAGAGAAACCGTGATCGAGGCCACTTTGAACCAAATTTGGATCGCCAATTAGCCTCTTCGCACGCCTCTCCACCGAATCCAAAGTTGCGTTTTGCAGCGTCAACCCAAATGTGGTTGCATTACTCCACACACGTCTTCACAAGTTAAGCTCTTCTTCAAAAGAGAAATATGATTACCTACACTACAACTTTCACACAAATTACTAGCAAAAATAAAGAAAATTGTATATTGCACATATTTATCACCCAAACTGCCCAAAAATAAATCATCAAAATCATTATGTTAAATAAAAAAAATCGCGATTGGAAAGTCAAACGGCAAAAAATTTAATACATATTTATTTTATTATAATTAAAATTATTTAAATAAAGCTTTACGAGGTCCAATTTTTATAGGCAAGAGAATATATATTTTCATGTTTTACAGGATATTTATCCTGTAAAACATGAAAATTGTTAAGATTCAAAAAAAAACAACAAAAGAAAAGTAAAAGTGACAAAATAAAAAAAAAGAAACGACAAAAAAGCAAAAAGTCGCACAATAAAATATTACCCCGGAAACGCTTACACAAGTATCACCTGCTACGGAATTTGATGGAATATAGGAAGGGAATATTTCTAAGCTTCATTAATATTAATGGTTTTGTCCGTGAAAGCTTCGAAACCCTGTATTTGGCGTTTATCGCGTCCCTTTAAAGCGTGACATAGGTATTTTGGCTATTAAGACGGTACAAATCGCTTACATTATTCAGCACCAGAATGGAGTATTATTGGCTTGGATGGCAATGATAAATGTAGGGTTGGTGAAGAAGAAAAGTTAGGTTGAGAATCTGCGGGGCTATACTATAAATATTTTAAGAACGTTCACAGTCTGAAGGCCTATTCTCGTAATTTAAAACTTTCAAAATCTAATCTCAGTCTCATTTTAGCGACAACAAATGTCAGAAACTTCAAAATGTATGGACATTTAAAGCATTATTTGACAGATTAAGATTTTTTTCATAAATCAATTAAAATTGTGTTGAATACACATGCAACCTACACACAAATATAAAGAATTAAGAAATATTCATTTACATTAAAAGCGAAATCTATATATAGAGCCAAATAGTTTTAAATATAATGTAAACTAATTTTAAATACAAAGTCGAAACAGTTACAAATTGAATGTCAAAAGTTGTAAATATCATGTCATTTAAAAAAAATTCTACAATATAATATCAAACAGTTTTCAATTTAAAGTCTCATACTTCACTCTATAATGTGTGATAATGTGTGCACTCAGAACTCAGTGCGTAAAAATACAAAATTACCTCAGTAGAGAGGAACCAGTGACATTCGGCGTTCCCCAAGGCAGTGTGCTTGGCCCCATCCTGTTTCTAATTTACGTCAACCAACTATGTAATGAGCCTGGAGAGTGGAAGAATCGTGGCGTTTGCTGATGACACCGTTTTTACCTTCTCGGGCGACACTTGGGATGACACCTTTGATTCCGCACAAAAAGGACTAAATATTGTTCTACAATAGCTCAAAAGACACATTCTTACAATTAATACCGACAAAACCAGAAACTAACTATTCTTACATACAGCTTACGAAATTCCACTCAATTTCCAAATTCATACGCTTTGGTAGTGCACTCCTGTCACTGCGACATGTACATGCTCAGAATTAGAACGTTGTCGAACCATCAAATATCTAGGTGTGACTCTTGATGATGGCCTGTGCTTTGCGGCTCATATAGAACTACTGACAAAAAGAATCAGAAAGCTAATTTTTGTCTTTAGTAGTCTTTGTCATATCGCAGAACCTCAGATTATTAGGTGTACATATTTTGCTCTCTGTCAGTCTCTCTTAACGTACTGTATATGCACTTGGGGTGGTGCACCCAAAACGGTACTTTTGAAGCCTGAACGAGCTCAGAGAGCCGTGCTGAAAATTAGTACCTTTCGGTCCACCCTCTTCCCAACTGAAGAACTATATGGAGCTGTAAAGTCCTTACAGTCAGACAATTATTTGTGCTGCTCGTACTACTATATCAGCATCAAAGAACCTTATATGAAATAATCACCACAAGACGCAAAGACAAGGTTTGCCATTCCTTCCGCTGCAATTACTCTTTTACAACAAGATTTCGCTGTTTCCAAGGTCCTCACCTATAAAATAGTCTTAACAAAATACTGAACTTTTACTCACTCCCTATAACGTCATTTAAAAAGAAAATTAATACTTGGCTGCTTAATTACAACAAAACTGAAAGCTTATTGTTGACTCAATGCAGCTCCCGTTAAACTTCATTCTATCATCATTTGCTTATCGCTCGCTAACGCACGCACACACGCTCTCACACACACAGTCACACACCCTCAAAGACATACCTTCGCACACCCTTATACAGACTTCACTAGTCTACTCAAAACATTTTATTTTGTTTTTTGTTTTATGTCCTTTCCTAACGAAACAATGGTGTGGTGACACCAGCACCCTTAGTAGCAAGGGTGCTGGGGTCGCCACACTATTGTTTACATCCTTTTAACTGTATGTACGATGATGAAATTATTAGTCTATATAAAAAAAAATGTCAAACAGTTTATTATATAATGTCAAAAGAGTTTTCAATATAATGTTAAACAGTTTTAAATACAATGTCAAAAGATTCTAGATTTTTTTTTTCAAAATGAACACAAGTCTTTAATTAAATCATGTAAGGACATAATAAGATTAGATTAGATTTATTTCTAGATTTAAAAAATAATTAATTTATTATTGCGTGACATTAATTTCGACACATTGTCGTTTTGAAATGAAATATCGGTGCTACAACTGTGATGTCACGTCTCAATCCAAATACACTGTTCATAGATAAGCACTTTGTATATTTTAGCGACGATTTGATTGACGACAATATGATTTTCGTGGCTTTTTGGCTCAGGACCTGTTTCATAGTTTCCAGATGTGAATACAATTTCAGTTATCTATTGATTTCCATGTCTAGATAAAGTATAAAGTTTCTAACGCAATAATTTATACTGATTAACAAATATTGAATAAAGTAAAACGTGAACATACGCAATGATCTAATTGAAGACATAATGTGGAAAGTAACATAGAACATAGAAATCTATTGGAACGTGGTGCTAATAACTTTTAAGTTGTTATACGACAGGCGCTTTACTTCTAGGAAAGTAACAGAAATAACTAACTGAGACTTATTTAAACCAAAATACACCATAAAGTTATCATTCTATCAAGCTTGTTTATAGATACATTTTACATCGAAAATCACACTCCTAAATAACATAGTCGTCGTCACCAATAAATCTATTAGCCATTACGTCGCTAAAGTTACGGCAAAAATACTGCTATAAGCGTATAACAATAATGAGAACCATAATGTTATTAATAGCAAAACTTTCGCTGTTAATCTCCTTACATCATTCCGCTTTAACAAATAGCTTTCGATCATTTCGATATGATTACAAGAGCAATAATATTTTATATGAAAAAGTTATATCTAAAAATAATCATAAAGTACAAGGATGGATGGAAATATTGTAATGTTCCCATATAAACAGGATTGATATTATCGACGTTAGAAGACGAGTATTTCTCTTTGATCAAGAACTGGAAAAAACAGCTAGTACCGTTTTGTTGTTATCCGCACAAGTTGTTGCTGTATAAATATATAAAAACAAGGTTACATAGCTGTCTGTTTGCCAAGAGATTGTAATCTATTATGCTTATTTATGCCAGTGTTTATTTGTCCTCGCCTTTCTAAAGTAAGTACCAATTTTTAAGGAAAAAAACAATGATATGGGTTTTGATACTACCAGTATAAAACGGAGATAATAAAGTATATTGTCTACACGTTCGCAATGCTGTATGGAATTGGTTGAAATTTGATGTATACATTGGTAGATTATGGCTCGGGGCACATAGATTATAGATTATTTTCACCTAGGATCGCAGACGAATTCATAGGCAAAAACTAATATTGTGTAATGTCAAGTTCATGCAATTATTGGTTAAAATTCAATCAACAACTTTCAAAATTGAGCAATATTAGATATAGCCTGAGCCTTCGTTACAATAAAATTGCTTGCCATTTTGCGTAATATTATTTTTTTTTTGGTTCGGCTCCTAGGGATCACAGCGCGATAATAAATACTTAAGCGATCTTCAAATATATATGAATGTATATGTATATATGTTTAAATGTAGTAACGTAGCGTAACGTGCGCAACGTTAGTGTTTAATGTAGTGCGTTCAAATCAAAATCAAAATTCATTTATTTAACTCAGGCTGAGAAACAGCACCTTTTGAAACTTACATAAGGCAGTCCCCCAAAACACCCGCCCTTCGCCACTTCCAAGATCTTTTTACACAACAAACTCCGCAGCAGCAAAGCTCATTTAAAAAACGTATAACTTTATACAATACTGTGCATAGTAATTAACACAAGAAAATGCAGAACATTAAATGAATTTATACACCAAATGCCAGCTAGCCACGTCAAAATACCAGCAAAGCAAAAAGTAATTAAAAAAAAAAAACATTAAAAATGTAAATGCAAATAAGTAAAAACTTATTACCTAAATACACCCAGACATAAAGGGCGTGACACAAATATACAAACTATTGAGCTTAAACAAGTATAGATAAATTACTCTTATACCCTAAAAAAATAAAAACAGGATGTTACGTCTACATTATTACACCGGAATTGGAATACTTTAGCATAAAACTTTGACAGTACATATAATGAACCCAGAAAATGAAGCTCAAGTAATAATTTCGCTCGAAATTGAGCTGTAGAGGCTCGCTGAGAAATTTAATCTCAAGAAAAAATATGCGGGATACAGCTAACGATCGCGCTGAGGAAGCAGGACAACAAAGCGTAAAGAATGCTAAAGGAAATTTTGAAAAAGTGATGTTAGTAAGACTGTTGATACAGTGTGCCAATCATTGAAAACACGTATGTTTACATAGTGTTTCTTTAAAAAACGTATTGAAATAAGTCGTGGACATTCTAGCCATGGGACCTTTTTTTCGTTTTAGTGTTTAACAAGGTCAAACTTAATTTAGGATAATTTGTTAACAACACCAAAAAAAGGCATGATGTTTGGTGAAGCCGTACGGAGGACAGGTCGGAACAGTTGTGTTGCCATGAGTACCGATCACCGTCCGCCGTCTCCACATCAATCTCCCTTTGGCGCAGCATCGTTGGTCGTATTGTAGGGTACATCACCATCATTGCATCACCTCGCTGAATTCCTGTCTTCCTTCCTCACCACACAGTATTTTTTTTGACCAAATTAGCTCTTAATAAACTAGCTCGCTTTACCATCAACGACTGCATCACAGCTTACTATCAGGCGAAATTGCGGTCAAGCACTATATTTAGAATTAAAAAAATATATATTTTTATAATAAAACCAACGCCTGACTCATAAATTGTAAAAGAATAAAATTATTACCCCGGTAAAATTACGTGGCTTTGGTTAAATCAGTCCGTAGTGTAAAAGGTTGTCTATATAAAAACGCTCTTAGTAATAACGCTTTGCCCATTGTGTCACCCTTTGTAAAATCTTCATATTTTTGGTCTGTTCATATAATAAATATATTCTACTCTATTCTGTGATAAACCAATCATCGCTCTGTAAAAGCAATCGACATACTTGCAAAGCTTCATAAGCGAAACTTCAACGTCAAAGCTGACTCTTGTGATTTCTCCTATAAGTGGTGGTTCCTATATAACACACTCAAACTTGAACGTTAATGGATTACTTCCTACATCAATTGTATCTTAACTTTCACTATACACGTAGAGCTTTGTGTGCAATATTGGCTGTGATTGTATGGTGTACAATGGCAGACATTTCCAATAGTCGAAACGGAGGATCAACAATACAAAGCTCGAATCTCTTGGGTCCAATTGCATGTTGCTATCAAAACATTGTAAACTATTGGCGCAGGTTTTAAACCACATATTTTTTCATAGAACGACGATAGAACAAAAGTCGTGTATAGCAACTATCCTCAAATAAACGAAAAATGAAATAGGTTTGTCAGCTTCACGGAGCTTCAACTAAACAAAACGCAGTTAGAATTTTTATGGAACCAAAAAGAGGAAATTCAAATTAAAAAGTGTCAACGGCAGAATCGATTTTCAACTGCGAGAATTGCGATCGACACCACTCGTATTGGAAACACGGCGATGCAATGTCGATTGCAAATCTCGTATAGAACTTTGCTCTAGGCTCTTTGTTGTTCATTCAGGATTGAACCAGAAAATGTATGCAGGGAGTAGTTTCGCCTCTGTTGTTTTTATTGGCATAACTTCTTTTAGGGCAACAATTGTTTTAGTGTTACGTGTGTGGAATTAATAGTTTGCTTTGGACTTGTGTCTTTGAAATGAAATTATGAGCCGAATTACATAAGGAGTAGAGAAGAGTAGAGGTGAGGCTACAGCTGACCTACATTTCGCCAGTTATTTTTTAAAAGTTCCTTATAATAGTAACCTGATCACCATCAATACAATACTTAGCTGCTACTGGGAAATTGTCGATGGAAACTCTCAAACACTTGCCCGACCCAGGGATTGAACCCAGGATCTGGTCTGCCACCTTGGTTCACAGCCTTATGATATTCTGAAAATATCAGGTGATGCCTAGTATAACACGACTACTTACGCCTTCTACCTGATTGTGTGCACAACTACTACTAGCGACAACTATCATGCAACGTGTGAACATGATACTCACAACCACATACAAGCATTAGATGATGAAGACACACACTACTGTCTTCAAACCGACTATACAATCGGTCACTCATAGAGGACCGAGCGCACTCGCTACTTAGGAGGCGCAGTGGTCGATAGCCCCGCAGTCACCACTGTTGCCATAAGTCAAGCTTGACCAGAGCGGAGGCCCGGCACCCTCAGAAATTGCCTAGCTAGGAGGTAAAGGGATAGGATAGCCCCGCAGTCCATCCCTAGAACCACAAATAGGTTTCGCCTAAGTGAAACTTTGTTTGCTAAAATCTGACGAGTGTTTGAAGTAAAGTGAATAACCGCCACCATCACATTGGCGCCCAACGTGGGGCAACTCGCAAGTAGTCGTGTTATACTATGAAAATTAATTGAAAATAAACATAATTAAATTTGTTTATTTCCATGGGTAAATTACAATGTAGGTATGTGCAACATTTACAGCATAGGACTTACAGGTGCACAGCGATTTGATCAATAAACCCAAAAAAAAATATCATCCATCCTTGCCCCACAAGACCAACGTAGCCGTTATTGTGCCGTATGATTTTCAATCATTTTTGAAATTCGATTCTTCTATCAAATCGATTTCTTTTACTTGTTTAAGCGCGATTAAATGCGCTTATCTTCCTTCTTCTTCTTATTCAGCCTATAGAGATCCACTACTAGATAAAGGCTATATCATAATCTACATTGATTATGATATAGCCTTTATATATAAAATTCTCGTGTCACGGTGTTCGGCTTTAAACTCCTCCGAAACGGCTCGACCGATTTTGATGATTTTTTTTGTGCTTAACCGGTATCTATGAGAATCGGCCAACATCTATTTTTCATCCCCCTAAATGTTAGGGGTAGTCCACCCCTAAATTTTTTTTTTATTTTTTAGACAAAATTTTTAATTTCTATTTTTTTATGATACAACATACAAAAATACATACAATCCCCAATTTTCACCCTTCTACGATCAACCCTTATTTTTTAATAGCCATTTTAGTAATTTAATCTATTATTTATATGACAAAACAACGTTTGCCGGTCAGCTAGTATAATATATAATATAATAGGTAAATGTACTGTATTGAAATTAATGGATTAACCGATTTGTATTATGACCGTGATCAAAGTAAAATATTGAATTATTGCAGATTAGGTTGTGAAATATGATTGAATGTATGAGAAATTCAAGCTTCTTAGAATTTGGTATTATGAAATTGGCTACCATTTAAACAGATTTATGGAAATACTATAGATTTATTTATAGAAATAAAACAAGTTAAAATTTATATATAAAATACAATTTCAAATATGAAATTATATAGCCCTTTTACAGATATTCTACCTTAGATTTTGCATCACTGTCAGAAGCAAAGTGGCCTTTATTTTCGCTAAATTAAGGTTTGCCTTTTCAATCTCAATCCGTCAAAAATAATATTACAAATTTACCTACATTTCCGTTAACTTTATGATATTGATTGTCGCTAAGATTAGATTCAATATTTATAATTAAACGAATTAATTTCACAAACTAATGAAACAGTTCTACACAAATTAATAAAACAAATAAATAACGCTTTTACACGAACTAACTCTCTTACTTACACTTCTGGCTTTTTTGTTCCCAATTACAATATTGGACCGAGATAACGCCATGCCTCGGAAAGCACGCTAATCTGTTCTTTGCAGCTTGAATTCTTGGATCTCTGACAGTCTTTAAGGGACATTGGAAGCCTGAGAGTCTGACTCACCAAGGGGTGCAAGCAGCTGGGTTATGGGATCATAATACGCCCGCGGAACCCATTTGTGGTTTGGGAGATTCTGTCCATTCTATGGTTGCCTGGAAGAGATCGCATTAGCGATAAGGCCGCCCATTGTGTTTTTTTGTGTTGAAAGTATTTTGTTCGATATTTGATAGGTGTACAATAAAGGAATAAATAAACAGCTGACGCCACAGGTCAGCGCATTGACCATATTTTTATTGGGACAGCCAAGTAGAATAACATCGATATCTTTTTGAAATTTTGTACATAGATTCTTTACTAAAAAATACTGGACACGTGTTTCATGTTTCGCATTATGAACACAAAATTATGTTGTATAGTCGACCAAGAAGAGTAGATTGACTACAATCTGCATCCCTTTAAACTGGATGTCGACCCCAATCTTCTTCTTCATCTCAGCATTAATCCCAATCGTATCCGAAGCTTTTCAGCTTTGGAGTCTAAGGTCCGCTTTACCAGTCTAACTGCTCATTTTGGCTAAACTTCGATACTTTCCATGAAGCGACTGCCGTCTGACCTCCACAACTCGAAGGCGATATCGAAGCATTGCAGTTAGACCAATTGTAAGACTTTTGAGGGCTCCAACAACCCGTAACGACTGCCATTAGATGTTCGTATGGCAATCGGGACCAACGGCTTAACGTGCTATCCGAGGCACGACTAGACCAGTACAAATATTCATATGCATGCATTCAAATATTTGCACTGCGCGGGGATCGAACCCGCGCCTCCTTGCGCAGCGGCCGCGTTCGCTACCGCTACGCCACGGAGGCTGGCAAATGTGTGGATGTCGACCCTAATATATGTGTGAAAAGGTTAGACAGGTGACGATTTTCTATTACTATTTTTATACTTTATTTTTATGACTATTCCTCCTTCTACATAATAGTTATAAAGCCATACTAAATAGATCTAAGCAAAGCTAGACCGTTATTAGCTACAAGTACAAACTATGGCTTTATTTTATCTATTTCTCTCCGACAAAGATATAATATAATGGTCTCTAAGGCTGAGAGACACTTGAAGATGTTTATGTGTCTGTTTATTATATTCCCCTTTTTTGTATATAAGTGAGATTTCCTTCAAAACAATGTGACGTTTGTAGTGAAAGCGACAATAAATATGACACTACTCAAGCTCTCGACTTGGTTTCATAGTTGTTTTAGTAAGTGCCATGCAAATATACGGTGTTGGTATGGCTATAATGTTTTGTGGCTGTTCGTAAAGTGTTGGTGTTATTTGTAACATTATTCCGCTTTTATTTGCTCTGGTAAGTCGTACAAAATGGTTGCTTTATTTTTACATTACACATGGAAACTTTTTTTCCTATAGTATTTGTTGTTTTAAATATCTGAATCAACCTTTTTATCATCCTACTGCTGTCCAGTTTTCCACAAGATATTTTCCTTCACCTTGTAATCAGTCATTGGTGTCCAAAAACGTAGAAACTACATATAACTTAGATAAGTTACATTGTTACTTGCCTGACCTGAAATCGAAACCGTACATTCATTAAAGGCTGAGGCATTCATGAAATGAATGGAAAACTCTAAATCACGAAGTAACAAAAAATGAGAAGAGACATTTTCAAATATTATAAGCCATTGGCCTGCACTGCATACGCACACAAAATGTCTTAAGCCGCAATTTTTCATATCTACATTCATACACTCAACCTTATCCCCTAGTTACAAAATCAATAAGAACAGAAGGTTGGGTATTTTCAATAAGCGAAAACACACGCACGCTCACATCGATGGGCACATATGCAGGGCTGAGACTAGTTGTGAGTGCGCTTGCACTTACTATTCGTGAAGAGTGTCTATGTGTGCGAGTATAACTATTAGTTATATATGTATGGAACCAACCTTCTGTTACATGTACTTTATGCCTTAATACCGTCAGATTTCGAAGCGCGCGAAGTATGCCACTTGCCCTTATTTATGATCTGCCATTTTCCTTAGCAATATCTTTTTTCTCTCTCGGTAAGTGCCCTCCCGTTCTAATACTCGACGGAAATTAGGCGAGGAGAATTGTTGAGATTTCTGTAAGAACAAACGTGTTGGTATCGGTATTTCTCTATATAAAAGTATAATTGAGACGTAGAAAAGAGGTTATGGGATAATATTGTGTTTAGGATCGAATTTTTAAAGTACGTTTGCTATCATAAGTATGTAAGAAGAGAGAAATGATTCAAAACAAAGCAAAATAATGATAAAGATTCATTTTCCTTTGATATTATGAAAATCATTCTATGAACATAGGCAAACATTTCTCTCCGTTTTCTTCACACTAAAAGCTAATAATAACCAATTTTATGATTATGTAACCACTTATCCCACTTTGTCTCCCAAATAATACAATTTCAAATAAATTTCTTTGCTAAATTATTTAAAATAGACTTGATTTATTATAGCACAGAATATGTCGTACAAAACAGCCATAGTAGAAAGATTTGGCCAAGCTCCAAGTATTATGTCACTGTCCCACAAAACCAGACGGTTGCCCATTAGTGGGATAGCATGACACAATTAACGAAATAATGAAATCACCACTATTTTCTGTCTCAGACTTCAATAATGTGACCTTCGGGCTAGATAGACTAAATATTAATTTTAATGTTGTCTAGAATTTGTGTTGTTGTTTTTCGTCCAATTAGTAGACTCGACTGTTACTGGTATTATATAGTAACAATGTTATTGTATATAAATGTTTTCTTAATTTAATGTGTAACGATCAAAATGATTATTCAAATACGAAGAATCACCGAACAGAACTATTAGTGACAATAATCAGCGTACAAATTTCTGAAATTCTAACACAGAGAATTATAAAGTCAATTCTTATAAATAAGGCGTACAAAAAGTAATTTATTATAAGCCATATTGATCCAATTTTATAAATACACTTATAACAGCTTACATTTTCAAGAAAAAAACAAAATAAGCATACACAATTTCTAAGTGAAAACAGACTCACAATTGAGGAGCGAAATTCGTTTGACAAAAAAAAAAAATGTCGCCATGTCGACCCGAAAATCTAATTATATAAACCTTTGTGAGTTCTTCAATGTATGACGGATTTCCGCTCTCGACGCCCTCCTTAAATGATTTTACTTCTTAAAATCTGTCTCAATTTCTCCCAGTTTCAGTCCTCGACGCAATTTCGTTCATAATATATAGGATGGGGTGCCAGTGAACGACGTTTGATTTAGAATTTGGTTGTGGTATGAATTTTGTTTTATTAGTTCTTAGAACATTAATTACGAGAATAAGACAACCAGTGTGACTGAAATTTCGATCGTTTTCTTGAACAGAAAAGGAACACATAACTCAATGTTTCATGTACGACACGGTTTGGGCTGTGGCTTAGCAATCGACTGCTGCGTTGCGGGTTCGATTCCCGCACAGAACAAATATTTGTATAGCCTACAGGTAGTTGTTCCGGGTCTGATTGTAAGTATATGTCAGTTTAAAAGTTTGTAAACGTACCCACGATACAGCAGTAATTCCTAGCGTTAGGTAATGTTCAAAAATGCCTACAATAAACAATACAAACAAGTCTTTGAGACTTGACAGAGTGGAGTGCCGTTGTGGAGTTCATTGTGCCACTCAGTGTCCTCTAGGTTCTAGTAAAGGATGGGCGTTTTGCAGGACCATTCATTTCAAAATGCTTACTTACACTAACTAAATAAATAAATTTTAACTTTTACTATGGGAGTTCTGAAAATTTATCGAACGAATTGATAATAGTGATCGACTTTAAAATAAAATATAATCCATTTTTGTAAATAAATAAAGTAAATTTTGTAATGAGTATTAAATTAATATACATGGAAATTATTTGTAATATATATTTATATATTTATAATATCATATAATAAGTGTTGTCTCGTGGTATTTCCGAATTTTTGTTTTGGGTGTGAAGTCATGAAATGATTTCTCCCGCTTTGGAGGATACGGGAGGCCGTTTCAGCCTTTAACTGAATAAAACCCACCCGTGTTCCTTCCATTTACCTGTGCTAGGAGTTATGGCATCTTTTTAAAAGAAACCGTCGCCTTGGCAGGCATCAGGAATAGCGGACCCTATCGCATATGCAAAAATCTCTTTGCAGCGCGTGTGGACAACGCGTCATCAACCCGAGCCTGGTTCTTTCCACGTGATGTACTCACATTGCTCGCTATCCATAAACCCACACCTACGATGGCCAGGGTGGTATTGACTATGGACTTATAACTTGTAAGGCCATGGGTTGTTGCTGTTCGGCAATGCTCCTAAAACTATCCGCCTCTGTCCTAGCAGCACGAACATAGACCTACAATTTCTTCTTCTTCTTCAACCTATAGAGGTCCACTGCTGGAGAAAGGTCTCCCCAAGGTTTTCATTGCATTGGGGGGTTTGCAATAATCCCCACGCTTGGCAGGCTGGTAGGGGATCTCGCAGTAATTTTATATTCTACAGTTGAAGCACGGCTGCCCGCTTCCTGGTGACAGATCTCTTAGTCGTCTCTTAGGACACCCACGGGAAGATATTGGTTGGTACTTTTCCATGGGCCTTATAAAAAGGCTCATAGTCACTCAAAGGGCAATGGAGAGGGCTATGCTTGGGGTTTCACTGCGCGATCGAATCAGGAATTAGGAGATCCACAGAAGAATGAGAGTAACCGACATAGCCCGAAGAATTGCAACACTAAAGTGGCAGTGGGCTGGACACATTGCCCGTAGGACCGATGCCCGATGGGGCCGACGGGTTTTCGAGTGACGACCACGCACCGGAAGACGTAGCGTGGGTAGGCACCCGACAAGGTTGATCGACGACCTGGTGAAGGTCGCGGGAAACCGCTGGATGCGGGAGGCGCAGGACCGGTCGTCGTGGAGAACCTTGTGGGAGGCCTATGTCCAGCAGTGTACGTCTTTCGGCTGAAATGATGATGATGATGATGACTTTTCAAAGCCCGGTACCACACGGTGCACAACATCAACTACAGGCTGATTATGTATAAAATTTTATCCGCTTCCACTGAGAAGACTCAAGAGGAATAATTATAAAACCAATCTGTTGTATGTGTACAGAAAGGGTGCTACTAGTAATGCGTCTTCGGCAACCTCAGCTGGATTATCAAAGGCTTATATGCAAGGTTATAAGAAAGTATCAGATAAAATAAAATACGTTGAGTTTTAAAGCAATATAGCACCTGATGAAGTGGTGAAACTCGAACTTTCTTATGTTTTTGCAATGTGCAGATCACTGTCAGCACTCGTATTGCGTAACATAATATTATCTACCTGATTTATTTTGTAGCACATTGTAAGCATACTGCTTCATATATTGGGGAAATGTATCTGCTCAAAAACGTAAAGCTCGCAATGAATGTTGTTGAACTGTCAAAATGAAACCCAATTGATAAAACCCAGTAGAGATGAATCCAAGGTATGAAATTGAAAAAAAATAATAAGTCCGTCTTATAATAATAAATAAAAAAAATCAAGACCGATATTTTTTATTTTGTCTAAATTAATAAAAACTACTTAGATATAGAGTATTACGGAGTGGGGGCTAATTACGTCACTTCGTGGGATATTTTGTACCACGGCGTGACGTCATGCGACATTTCAAATCAATTTACATTCTAAAGTATTTGAATGAAATAAAAAATAAAAAATACGTATTCAATATTTTTTATAAATCTATCTGATGGATATTAAATTATTTTTTAGGATACAACCCAATTGCTGCTGATAGTGTCTTACGCCATTACCATATTGGTTGCATGTTTATTTCAATATGATTTATGATCATAACAAATATTAGATAATTATGTACAAATTATTAATACATCTTTCAAAGTTCAAAGTTCATTTCATTAGGGAAATGAATAAATTCATCAATATTATATCAAGTCATTCATCTCACCTTTCTGCGTATCAGAAAGTCATACATTATTTAGAGCCAAACACGAGTTCTATTTTTTCGGAAATAATTTAGTCATAAATATGAATCTTGTTGTTTACTAAAAGAGGGGTTTCTAGGCGACAAATATTTCATCTTTATTTACAAAACATGGGAGAACATTTCTGTTGACTATTTTTTCTCCGTTCTTTGGTGACAAAAATTATTGTAGGTAAAGAAATTTGGTTTTTATTTATTTTAGTCCACCAACAATTGGGTAGTTGACTAAAAACACTAATTAATCCGGCAGTCAGATTTACAAAAGGAACTTTACACGTATTTCTTCTTTTTTCATATAAACAATAACTGAAGACGATAAAGTGCGTTGAACACTCGTGTGGCTATACTTTTTAAGGAGGAGTGACCTCACCAGCCCCTACTTTTGATCTTTGATTCGTTATATGTTTCGTCAATTTTTATTGATTTGATAAAATAAAATATACGCATCTAATATTTTTCTATAATCTGAATGATAGACTTTTTCGATTCGCTGATTGGGCGTTAGAGCATCTGGCAGCTGATCCTGATTTTGCAAAAATCATCAATGATGAGGCTCATTTCTGGTTAAGCGGCTTTGTTAATAAACAAAATTGCCAGATTTGGTGCGATGAAAATCCGCGGGAGATTCATCAGGTGCCTTTACACTCCGAAAAATAACTGCTTGGTGTGGATTTTGGTCCGGCGGTATTATCGGCCCTTATTTCTTCGAAGATGTACAAGGAGCCGCGCTCACTGTCAATGGCGACCAATATCGGACGATGATAACAATTTTTTTGTGGCCTAGGGTAGATGGTATGGATCTTACAAACATGTGGTTCAAACAGGATGGCGCCACTTGTCATACAGCACGGGAAACATTAAATTTATTGAAAGAGAAGTTCTGTGGGGCTACGTGAAATCTCTAGTGTATACAGATAAACCACAGTTAATTGCTGCCTTAAAGGCCAACATAACTCGCGTTCTTCGTGAAATTGAGCCTCATTTATGCGAAGACGCCCTTCAAAATTGGTCCACCAGAATACACCATCTACAGCGGAGTTGCAGTGGCCATTTGGCTGATATTATTTTGCACTCATAATGTCATTGAATATTCTTTAAAATGTAATAATTCATCTTTTTGACAATTCAAAAGTACCTATAATTGGTTTACTTGAATTTGACTTTAACGTAATTTAATAGGAGATAAGTTGAATAAATAATTGAAAATTCACAAGACTCTAAGAAATGTAGGTAGTTATATGTAAATAGATAAATGTAGCCCTAAAATATAAAGCAAAAAAGTGTTATTATTTAGTACTTACCGGTGGCAAGGTGTTCAATAACTGCAAAGAAAGAAAAATAATGTCATTAGTAGACTTTAAAAGTACAAAGAAAAGCATTAAATTTTTTATCTCTAAACTTAAATAAAATAGCCAAACTCTTGAAGAAAAGCGTCCTAAAATAAACTAATCTTTAGTTTATACATACACTAGTGTAATAGTACCTAAACGGTTTTCAGTATGTTATAAAATTAACTGCGCCCCATAACCCAAATAGAGGATGTTGGAGAAAAACAGACAGGCTGACGCGGGAGTGGGCTGGACACGTCTAGCGAATGTACCCCGAGGGATGGGCAAAGATCGTCATCCATTGGATACCTGAGGTCATCGCCGTCGCGTTAAACCATTGCGAAAGAGGTGTGACGATCTAGTAAGGTTCTCAGAGTTCAACATAGCCAGAGATAGCACGAGACAGAGAGGTTTGGAAGAACAAAGTGGACGGTCCAGCCGCGGGAGGCTTATTAGATTATTGAGACTTTCGTTTGATTAAAATTTGATGTACACTACTATCTACTTAATTTATTTTATCAAGCTGCGAAAGTTTTGTAGCTGTGTAGGATTATAAAATCGAATGAAATTGGAATTACTGTTTTAGTAAAATCAGTTGAAAATTTACCTATATTATTGACAGAATTTACTTTTGCTTAGATAGCCTATTCAACTTAGTGCCCATACCTACAGTCTCAATTATATCATGATGTAAATGCAAACAGCAAGTAAATGCGTTCCATTATATGACCTAAGAGATAAGAGCCAATGTCATCGGAATTACACCCATTTAGAAATCTATTTTACCGTTAACGAGCAACTAAAAGATAGTATCTAATTCTCTCAGAGGAGAATTCTAGTGTGGTTTGTATAATCTAAGTCTAGGTAATGACCTGACACGAAACTTGAACAATGATAATAATATATAGGTACAGTGTTCATTGGTGTGGTAATTGGATGAGTTGAAATAGGTTCTGACATGTTTTGAAGGAATACTAAACAGAGGTCTTTCTCCCTTTTGGAGAGAATTGTTTTAATTAGCCACCTAGAAATTTAAACTAAACGATGGCTGTTCCTCTGACAGCCTGAATGTATGGTTGACATTTTATTTAATTTTATTCCTGCGATTTTTTAAACTTTAATTACATATTTGACAATTATAATCTCATGATTTTTTATATTTGTCAAATATGATTATGAGATTTGTACTTATAATAAAATAATCTTCTTCTCCTTCTTCTTTAGCCCATAGGGATCTAGCACAAGGCTTTCCACAATGACCGGTCTTGTGCTGCTCGCATCAGCTTCACGCTACCTTCACCAGGTCATCGGTCCACCTTGTTGGGGGCCTCCCTACGCTGCGTCTTCCGGTACGTGGCCGCCACTCCAGAACCTTACTGCCTCATCGGCCAACGGTTCTACGAACAATGTGCCCTGCCCACTGCCACTTAATTTTAGCGACTCAAAGTGACTTTATTTCTTCTGCGGATCTCCTCATTTCTGATTCGATCACGCAGAGAAACTCCGAGTATAGCTCTTTCCATCGCCCTTTGTGTGACTCCCATTGTGAGCGACCACGTTTATAATGTAATCATCATAATCTGTCTATAGTAAGTAGTCCCCCTGTTGGACATAATTGTAACTGTATTTTTCATACTTAATTTAATTTAAATATTATAATATTGACTCTAGGGACATTTCTACGCTAATATTTGTACTATATGCCTTTTGGCATAACATAGGATAGACCAAACATTTACCTGAATGTTACCCTGTGTTCACCAAATGATTTTTTTTTTTGGTATAACACCGTATTTATTAACTCTAAAGCTTCACTTTTCGGGTGAAAACAGGCGCTGCAACTGCGCCTCTCTTGCATGAGGTTGTGGATTAAAGTCCAGACTTTAGACTTTTTCCACTGTGAGTTTTTAATTTCACAACTAGCACAGTAGAACTTTAGTCATCTTAAAAAGACACACCACTTCATCTATCCAACGACTAATAAATATGTGTACTAAACTAAATTTAACACAATTAAAAATAAAATTTTTTTTTAGAGAAAGTCAGTAAATCCTATGCGAGATCAAAAGACTCCTATCCTAGCGTGATGCACGCCACAACACAACATAATAACACAATATACATATACATTTGGTTTGTACAAACATTTTCACAAGTCAATCATACTTTTATTAACCGACTTCAAAAAGGAGGAGGTTACTCAATTCGACTGGTATATATGCTTTTTTATGTTTGTTCGCGGATAACTTCGTCGTTTATGAACCGATTTTGATAATTATTTTTCTGTTGGAAAGAAGACATTCCTAAGGTATGATAAGGACGTCAGGTAGAAAACCAGAGAAATCAAGAGGAACCTTCAAAAATCGTAGGGGCAACCAGTGCGTTTGTAAGTTTTTTCATTAAGTATTTTAATTATTATTATTATATGTTATTATAATTTTCATTAAGTAAAAAGTGTAAAACAAACACTTTTTTTTCCAAAAAAAAAGACAACCCAATTCCAAAAAACACTACAAAGTGAAAAATAACTAATTTCGGAAGTCGGTGTCTTTGGTTTTTGTATATTAGTTTTTGTAGTGTTTTTTGGAAGGTTGTTTTTTTTGTAAAAAAAGTTTTTTTTCCTCTTATGCACTATCTCTCCTGTTGACGTCGATACGGGCCGATAGTTCCATGCTCTTTTTTCTCAATTTTTTCGATTATTATAAACTTGTATAACTATATCTCTGTGTTATCGGGCTTAGAATATTACCATATCCTCCCGTGGGTGTCGTAAGAGACGATTTAAGGAACTCTCACCAGGGAAGTGGGCAGCAGCACTTATCCTGTGGCATATCAGATTACTGTGATCCCTAACCCGTCTGCCAAGCGTGGGGATTATGGTAAACCCCACAATGTAATAGAAAATCTTGTGGGAGGATTTTGTACAGCAGTAGACCTCTACAGGTTGAAGAAGAAAAAACTTGTATAAAGGGTGTCTCTGACATCGACGGACAAACGAGTACCATGGATCCAGTACGTGATTCTGAACCCCTCACAGGTGAAATTTTTCGTCGATATTTTCCTGATTAAAAAAAAATAATATGCAGTTTTTTTTTTCACTTTAAACCGTTCATAATTGCTATACTTTTATAACCCAATAAGATTCTAAAGTAAAAAATAATTAATTCACTAATTCACAAAAAGCGTAATGTGAACAAAACTCGAAAAACTATCCCATCAGCTGATTCAATAACGTCATACCCACAAACACGCGCGGCGGCACGCTTGCAACGTTCAAAGGCCGAGCCGACACATTTTTTTAAACACTGTTATTTCTGTAATCGCTCATTAACGATATAAATGACTATCATAATTTTATTAGTAGCATGCGGTGTAGCCTTCTCGCGAAGTTTGCGTTACGATGTCAGATACACCCTGTATTATTATCATTTTATGACTATTATCTTTTGAAAAAAGTATTTTAACAGAATCATTATCTGCCGAGCCTTTTCCCAATAATATTGGGGTCAGCTCCCAGTCTCATCGTAAGCAGATCAATACCAGAATACTTTATTAGGAACAATTGCCTATCTAAGCTTCACAACCCAGTTACTGTACAATACGATGTCGCTTGGTAAGACTGCTTATCAAATAAATACAGTTATTTAGTTTAGTACACATAAACAGTAAAACCGCCACCTCACCAAATTCTCCTTTCACCATCACCCTATTTAGCAAACTCTCCGTCAGCAGTTAAACGAATTACAGGCTATTAGAAAGACTTAACTGGCACTCTTTGTATTGGCGCCGTAATAAAATAGGCGTTTGTTATTTTATGAAGATCGTATATCTCCTTTAGTGTTGACGATTAACGTCATCAATATCGGCTTTCAAACTGGCGTGCTGGTTTTTAGATTAATACCCTTGTTTTTAATGACGTTCTTCTGAAAATTAAATGCTAGTTAGTATTTTTGAGATAATTTATAGAAATTGTTATTGGTTTTAAAAAGCTTAATGGAGCGAAAATGTCAACAATAGAGTTAGATGCGGGAAGTGCAGAACTGATTGGTATTGCGCTTTTCGCATCCAACTTTCCCAGATGCATCTATTGTGACCAGAATGGACGTGTTTAGGCACTATGGGTTGGATCCAGCAGTAGAGGTTTTTTAGCTAATAATGAAGCTAAGAATTCCTAGAAGAGTTGTAGATGCCGTATGACTGCGTAGGAACAACTATTATGGTAATAATGTCACGTGTTTAACTTATCAAAAACAAAAAACCAAACCACATAATTAAGATCCAACTTAATGTTTCACTTCTTCATAATACCAGTGTCAATGTGATTAGGCCCTGAGTTTTTTTAAGAAAAATATACCAGGAAGCAGAGTGATAAAAATATCTCTATTGGTCATGTGCCATTATACATGGGTTTATATATCTAACATGTCCCGCCCAGATACCTTGAAAGATTCACTAAAAGGTTAAGGTTCGGGCAGAACGGACTTCCGATAAGGGTCCAATGCTCTAGAAATATCTGACATATTTTCAAAAAAACCTAAAATGAATATATTTTTATCATTTTAAGATCAGAAATATATATTTCCATGACAACACTTCAGTCTAGCCGACAAGGTCGCACAGGACATGCCATTTCCTTACTTAACATCAATTTATCACATACAACACAACATATAGTATTATTTAATTTAGCCCCAAAGAAAGAACCGTTCATTCTTGATTCCTCCTAAGAATTAATACAACATATATTATCCCTGGCTCAGTACAGTCGTACAGAAATCTCGAACTGACAACGTCTGGATGTGTTAATCTAATTAACACATCTGTCCTTCGCTGTATGTCCCGTTTCATTAATCACTGCCGCCAGCGACTGTACAGGACTTAATCAGACGCTGTCGTCAGATGTCTTCAGTTGTGTTATTACTAGAAGCTCCGTCTTTTGTCACGAGCAGAAATTTTTGGAGATAAATTATTGTGGGCGTGGACAGCCTTACTGTATGGTTGTGAACGTACTGTACTATTGATTAAATATGTTTGTTTAATATATTCAATCTCAGCTAAATTGAAAATAAAAACAAAAAGCAATCTCCTTAAAATATTAAAATTGACCGACTTTATCATGCTTCGCCAATTGTGAGGTCAGCAATAAATATCGCATGCCTCTTGTTCTTAATTTATCTTACGAAACAATTTCACTTTTTTATCCGTTTACTGCCCTTACCTAGAAAGAAAAAACTGTAACCTTATAAGAATAATTCGTAGTCCGTCTGACAAGACCCTTTTTCTTAGGTACGCATGAAGATGTCATAT
Organism: Sesamia inferens; assembly: GCA_037179545.1. Taxonomy (NCBI): domain Eukaryota; kingdom Metazoa; phylum Arthropoda; class Insecta; order Lepidoptera; family Noctuidae; genus Sesamia; species Sesamia inferens. The sequence goes on along the minus strand of CM073929.1, from coordinate 4,797,412 downwards.
TGAAATTAATGTCTAATACTCCTTGGTGGTAAAAACAAAAATCTAGGCAATAAAAAAATAAAACTTTTATGTAAAGGCAATCAAAAGATGTTAGTTGAACCACAAGAAGTTACATTGTGGTTTGAGTCCTTTCTAACTGAATCTAGTTTATATTGCATATTCGCAAGGGAATCATTTTCATGATGAAATTTGGCAAATGCGTGTTTTATTATGCGTTTATTTTTCTGTAATTTTTACATCAAATAAACTTTTTTTCTTTAAATCTTTCATTCAAAAGTCAAAGAAAAAAATTGGAAACCGAAAATATTATCATACCTACAAATGTGTATGGAACTCTCGGTGCTCAAGTACAACTGGCACTTGACCGCTTCTTTATACAGTGAAATTTTGGATTGATAGACAAAAGATCAATACAGTCTACACATAGTAATACACAGACTACCTTAGAGAAATGTTACCAGAAAAAAAAATGTTGCCAGCCATAGTAGCTCAGTGGTAACAGCAAAATACTTTGAGAATTTCTAAGGGTCAACAAAAAAAAAGCTCAAGTTCGCTTTTCGCTCATCTCCAGCGATAGGCCTGGTGCCTTAATATGATTCTTTCTTCAATAATACGGAGGAAGAGAATGTACAAAGTTTGCATTCATATTTTATGAGACCAGGTAACAAGAGGCTTATATTATGTGCGAAGGAGATCTGTTGCAAGGTTGCTACAACATAATTGCGAACTGTTGTGTAAATTACAGTTCGAGTACTGTTGAATCGCTTTGCTCTTTAAGTATTTCGTGGGAACTGGAGCAGCAGGTTTCTTTGAGGGACTTTTTAATTCAAGTGTCAACTTCCTCCTAAGGATAAACCTGCCTTTTTTTGATTGAAAATTACCCTTATTTGCAAAATACAACAGGCTGATAATTAGCGTCTTGAATCTCTCTCTTGTGACTATTTTTCATGTTTTTAAGGCCAATTAATATGCCACATAATATCTGAAAGCGATTCCTGTAATTAAAAATGATCAAAGTATAGTCACGATCTCATCCCAGTGACTTTAAAGGTGAAAGTGAATTTTAAAGGTACTTTTGACAGATTCAGACACATCTGACTGTGGACATTCTTAAAATTATGAGAATCGCTCCATAAATAAGCCGTACGGAGGACGGGTCTGAGCAGTTGTGCTGCGATGTGTGCCGGGTACGATGCGCCAAATGTTGTTGTGTTAGGAGTTTCGTCGTGGAGGGTCTTCAGATCAATCTCCCTTTGGCGCAGCATCGTTGGTCGTGTTGTTGGGTTTAACATTGCATCATCTCGCTCAACTGCCGTCTTCCTTCCTATTCGACTTCCGGACTTCCAACTTTACGTCTGCAAAAATTAAAAGCAATTGGTTCAGTAGTTACGTTGAAAGTGGAACAAACAAACAAACAAACTCACTTTCCCATTTATAATATTAGTATGACTAGCTGCGCGCCGCGGTTTCACCCGCGTAGCGTAGGTTTCAATATGTTTTTTTTATATGCTCCGCTTCTATTGGTTGCAGCGTGATGTTATATGACAAAAATAAGTTAAAAGTGGTGCTGAAATAACTTAACAGCAACTAATGGAAAGCTGGGCAAAGAAGAAAATAAAGTCAGCTATGTTCTTAATTTGTTTTTAATTTTTGAAGTGTTGTAGAAATAATATTAAATGCCTCATCAGAATTATTAAAGAGCCTGCAAGTTGCCCTGAATTTGAATGAGCACCCCTGATCGACTCTGTATATTTATTTATTGACGGCCACATCAATTGAAAAATAAAATCCTTTCATCATTATTACCGCAGGTTAGAAATAATTCAGACCACACGCAGGCCGCAACGTACATATTTGTATGAAAATGAGTTGCGATGCGGCCCCTTATGGCTGTAATGTGTGTTTGACTTAAGGGTCCTTCAGAAAAATCAAAAGTCAAAGTTATTTGTTACAAATTAGGCTGAGAATCAGTATTTTTACAACGTCAATATTACATAAGACAGTCCCTTAAAACGCACGCCCTTCGCCACTTCCTAATGCTTTCGCTGGGAAGAAGTGGCGGAACAAACTCCCCAGCAGCACAGATGTCTGTTTAAAAAAACATTTGACTTTATAGAATACTAACTACTACTTTAAACACAGAATATTTACCATATTCCAGCGAGCCACGCCAAAATTAAAAAAAAAAAACATTAAAAATGGAAATGTAAATAAGTTAAAACTTATTACCTAAATAAAAGCGCCAGGCGTAAAGGCCGTGACAGCTCTCATATTTATACATTGTAAAAAAGACAATTATATGAACTCATATAACGTGTCAGTAAGATAATTCTGGAGAAAGAACACACACACTATCTTATCATAGCGAACAGCTAATCTTATTATTTAAATAGTCGTTTACAGAATAATATGCTTTTGAACATAAATAAATACATAGATATATAATTTTAAAAAGTTTGGGATCTTTGCCCCCATTTAGAACAAAGTTTCTTACACTTTCGCAGGCACACATCAAAGATAATTTTGATACACGTTTTGTTACGCAGCCATTAAATATAAGTTTTAAGAAGCTCTTATAAAGTTGTCACTTTCACTTCGCTATCGGTTTTAGCTCCTTCAACACCACGAAAATGACTCCCATGGCGAACAGTATGAAAGCTTTAGTAGCTGCTATCATGAATTTTCATTTTAACTTCAGCATTGACTTCTTCTATGTTGGTGTTACATATGTAGTGAGATTGGACTAAAGAAGGACCATAATCTGCTCCTTTTTTGGTTCAATCTTCTTATTACCATATCTATATTAATATGTAGCAAGGTAACCTATAAATCACAACAAAAAGTTTATAAATCATGTTGAAAGGTGCTGTACTGTTTTCCGTAGACAGATCACATAATATCATTTGATTAAAAGAGACAGTTCCGATCTCTGTCACAAACGCTTGGCACGTGATATCTATTAATTAATTATATTTCCTTCTAATAGAAACGCGGAAATTTCATGAAATTTGGCACACAGGTAGTACCTGGATACTTTCTATTCTGGTAGTACATTCCCGTTGCGATGATTTACGACTCCCAAAGGGGTTAAGCTGGTGGCAGAAGCTAATTTTATATAAATTAGCATTATACCAATGCACAGCTATTTATAATTAGTTGAAACAATCCTTAGAACGGAATTTTCTTTGGTTTTCAATGATATAATTATTATCCTTTTATTTTTATATCGGAAGGTGTGTCTTACTTATATTACACGAGACGTGATTCCACCTAAAATAATAGTGCAGTGACTTTGAGAAGGTATGGAGTCAAAGAGGGCGGAATCGAATAGTAAAAGAAAACATGAAAAAAATATCAGAATATTGTTCCAATATCGATTTGTTCAGCTATTCTTCAACACTCCCCGTTATATATATATATCCAGTATATTCTACTAATAATCTAGGTTCATTTAGCTACTCATAATAATACATGGAACTGAGAAGACTTAGGAGCACCCATAGGATAATGAAGGACGCGATGCTTGGAGTTTTCTTGTGTGATCGAATCAGAAATGAAGAGATTTTCAAGAGATCAACACAATCTTAATTGTTATAAATAAATAAATGATGATGATGACGATCTAATTCAACCGACATAGCCTGAACGATTGCCACCAGATTTAAATGGTTGTCGGCAGGGCATATTTCTAGCTGAACAAATGGCGGATGGGCTGGAAGATCTAGCCTTGGAAGGCTACTCACAAGGTAGATCGATGACTTTATGAAATTTGTAGGAATCCGCTAGGTGCGGGAAGCACAGACGCTGTCGAAATGGGGGTGCATGCGGAAGCCCAATCCTAAGTCTAGTAACGGTTGTGTTGACTTAAATTACGACGATGATTATGATTAAGATTAAGAGTAATTAATGTATCTAATATCCACAACAGTCATCTATTTCTTTTTCTTCTCAAACTATAGAGATCCACTGCTGGACAAAGGCCCCCCTCAAGGCTTTTCATCATGGAAAGCCTTGACCTTCACCGGGTCAACGGTCCAACTTGTTGGGGGCCTCTCTACGTTTCGTCTTCCGTTACGTGGCTGCCACTCCAGAACCTCACTGCTCCATCGGCCATCGGTTAATTTAAGCGACTCGAAGAGCTATGTCGGTGACTTTGTTTCTTATGCGGATCTCCTCTTTTCTGGCTCGATCGTGCAGAGTAACACCGAGCATAGCTCTTTACATCGCCCTTTGTGTGACTGAGCTTTCGTATGAGGCCCATTGTGAACGACCACGTTTCAAAAGTAATATATGTAATATATCATGGGAAAATAATAAGCCGGAAAAATAATAAGCTGACAAAATATTTGCCTCCGCTGGCTTATCAAAGGATTTATTTAGTTTCAGTTGTATTGTGTTCCACACAATTTCAGTGTGTAATGCATAATTATAAATCGCTCTCTAAAATACAATCACACTATTCGAGACTAACATAACAATCATTATTATGAGTGGGATTAACGTGTGATGTTGTATTTCAAAAGTGTGTATTGGCTGTCAGTAATCCCATATTTAGACAAAGTGTGCCACGCATGTCGTGGTGGTCTCGTGGTCCAGGTCAGGCAAATACGAATGTAACTTTTCTAAGTTATATGTATTTTCTATGTATATCTTGGAGGTCAATGACTAATTACATGATGAAGATGAAAATATTTTGAGGAAACCTGGACTTTAAGTCTGAAATCGCCAACCCGCATTAGGCAAGCGTGCTGATTATGTATGCTCAATCCGTCTCTGTATGAGAGGAGGCCTGTGCCCAGCAGTGGGACGATAAAAAAAGGTTGATGAATAAAGATGATGTACCACGTATATGCATGTTATTCATGTATTTTTTGGATTAAATATTAGGATAAAAAGTCTCCTAAGTCACAGGATCACCTAGTTTAGGAGTCAGGGTTACATTATTAGTACGACCTTTAGTTAACTAAGCTATGTATCCTAGTTATAAGCAAAGTCAAAGGTTACTGTATCAATAAACTATTTTTATTTATTATTTATCCCATGTATTAATCCAGAGTGTCAACAATACCATATCAAATTCTATTAAAATTGGTCTTGCCGTTTGAGCGTGAGAATAAACATACAAACACATACCCGTACACATGCTCACTCACAAACCTTTGGCATGATGCGTATGAACTAAGATTAAAAATGTATCTTTAACAAACAAGAAATCTGTGACATGAGAAGGATAATGAAAGAAATTAACTTGGCCGAGACTAAAAGTCTACTAGAAAGAAAATATATTTATGCTCAAGATAAAACTTTGAATCGTTTGCAAACACAAAGTTCTTCAAGCAGCACAGATTCTAATCTCACTTGGTACTCTTGAGATCCTGATACGGATCATAGTGAGTCTTGGTCACATTGCCAGGGTTTGAACGATTGTGATTCGTGAAAGTAAATAAAGTTGAGAAAGTCGATGTGTGAAAGTAAATAAAGTTGAGAAAGTAGGTAAAGAGAATAGACCGTCATCTTATCATGTACAGACCATATATAACTCTGCCAAGTTACGCATCGTACCTGATGACAGAACATCAAGCTGCATACAATCTGCCTGATTTCTTTATTCGATTTTCAACTTTTTTCCTAAAGCAATAAGATGCAATATTTGACAGTATCGGGTAGCTTGACCTGCTGTCGTCTATACCTTCTGAACATTGCATTTAAAACTATATTTGCAAATATCATAATCATCATCTGCTTATTAGCATATGGCCTTTTGCCAACTATGATGTGGTAGTCTTTTAGAGTAACCAGTGCAGCTAAATGCCAGTGTTTTATATCGAGCGATTTTCAGGTCATGAAGAAGTGTCTTCTTGGTAAGATTGTTAAGCAAACTTTTAGGCTTTTGATGAACCCTCATGACTGTCCACATAGAACACAAATAGGACCACATAGAATGATAACTCGGACCTTGATTAATTTTTCTAGTTCAAACTTAAAAGTCAGCAAATTCAATTCCTCAGATCGTGATTCATGAAAAATCCAAACAACAATAGGCCTTACCTTCAACAGTGGAAACAGACAGAAACTAGCTTCATTTAAATTTTTGAATTTCCAGTTTTCAGCATTACAATTTTCAGCATTCCAGTTTTTACTATACTCGGAATTCTCCTGATTGGAAGCTCCGTCCTACATTTCCTATGCTTTAGGAAAGTTTTGTTTTTCATCAGCAATATTCATCCAGGTTGGAAATCAAAACCAGTAATGACGAACTAAAAATACCAAAATATGAGAAATATTGTTAACTAGCTTTCCGCCCGCGGCTTCGCCCGCGTTAACTTCGGTTATATCGCGCTTTTTAGATTTCTCTCGGGAATATCAAATTTTTTCGGGATAAAAAGTACCCTATTATTTAATCCGGACTTCTAACTTTACGTCTGCAAAATTTCAAAGCAATCGGTTCAGGATTTATTGCGTGAAAGTGGTACAAACAAACTCACTTTCCGATGTATAATATTAGTAAGGATATATTTAGTGTACATATACAAATATTCCAGTAATCTCCCTTGGGCACTTGATGTTTTTTAGGACCAAAAGTAGCCTATGTTACTCTCCACCTTTTTTAACTAACTGTATGCCAAAAATCAGGTCGATTGATTGCTTAGCTACGCCGTGAAGGAAAGACAAACAAACAAACAAACACACTTTCACATTTATAATATTAGTATGGATAACCTGTGTTGGTACTACTGCAAGGCAAGATACCTACAAAGAAGGATTGGACGTGGAGTACATAATAACGGATCAGGGAGCATTTGAGGTGTGGCTGCCAAGTAGTATCAGCCGCGGTTTCCGAATGGTAGGTCGTGAGTTTAAACCCCGGCGAGCGTTTTACTGGGTGTATTAAAATCCGCTTCCAGTGCTCTCAAAATGTTGATAAAAACATCGTGAATAAAGCGGCATGTCTTAGCACCAAAAGTCTCGAAAACATTTGACATCTAAGTATATACCCGCACCGGACCTTCGTGATGGATTAAGGCCCACTTTCTCTCAGTAGAAGGAGACCTATGTCCCAACAGAGTCTGATTAATAGGCAGAATAAATATAACACGCTCATCAGCATTTGACATAGAAGATTCATTGTAATCAAGACATATGATCCTACGACTAGGCGTAAATAGGGGATATATTCCTAGGTGCTGGTAACCATTCCATTTTCCGCCATCGTAATAATTTTACGCTTTATTTTGCCTGTAAGCAACGTTAGTTTTTCTTCCGTAAAATGTTCATGCTAAAAATAATATAAACACGCTTTTCGTTTTTTTTTTCTTTCTTTCTTGAAGCAAAGCTTTACAGTTGCCTTAGAAGTCTTTCCTGTTCTTACTTTTATAAGTTGAGCAAAAGAAAATAAGTAATACATTTCGCCAATATTTTTGTTTCCACAGTTTCCTGTTGGGAACACCGGATGTGTGGATAAAACGCACTATTATTTCTTATTCATAGTTTGAAAGAACACCACTCCTGAAACGTTTTAAGTCTCTTTATTGTGTATCATATATGTATGTGTCTCATAGAGAAACTTCAACAGCTATTCGGTCGAATTGCCTATACAGGATGTATCTGACATCGTAATGCAAACTTCACGAAAAGGCTAGACCACATGCCACTAATAAAATTATGATAGTCATTTATATCGTTAATGAACGGTTACAGAAATACCAATGTTTAAAAAAAAGTGTCGGCTTGGCCTTTCAACGTTGCAAGCGCGCCGCCGTGCGGGTTTGTAGGTATGACGTCGATCCCTGATATGTACGCTATTAAATCAGCTGATAAGATAGGTTTTCGGGTTTTGTTTTCATTGCACTTTTTTGTGTTATTAGCGAATTAATTAATTTTTACTTTAAAATCTGGATTATAAAAGTATAGCAATTATGAACGGTCTAAAGCGAAAAAAACTACATAATTTTTTTTTTTAATCATGAAAAAGCCGACGAAAAATTCCACCACCTGGGGGGTTCATAATCATGTACAGGATCCATGGTACTCGTTTGTGCGTCGATGTCAGATACATCCTTTATATTTGGGTGTATTGAAGTTTTGCGAAGGTCAGCTGATATACTCAGTTACGATGCCGATCCCTTGGATAAAGTTGTTCAGTTTAATGATCTGTATCACACCATTAAACTAGACCATATATTTCTTTCTAATACATGGTATACACTACATATTTCCTATTAATATGAAAGCACAGGTCTATTGGTGTGTGGAGTACTGCAGCCATATATGGGCTAGTGCTGCTAAGTGTCACCTGGCCACTTTGGATTCAGTGCAGAGGCATGCGAAGAGGCTGATTGGCGACAGATTTAACTCAAAACTCTCTCCAAAGCCTAGCACAGGCGTGATGCATTTTGGTGAGTGTGCAAGGGAATTGCATGATTTAATTCCCTCATCTCCGTTCCACCATCGGACGACCCGTCGTACGGCGAGTTTCCACACTTACGTTGTTAACAGCAGTACGATCCGGACGAAGCGTTTCGCCTTCTCCTTTATACCGCGTACATCGAGGGACTGGAATAATTTGCCAGCGGCGGTGTTTCTGTCAGATTACAATTTAGTGTCTTCAATGCTAGATTGAAAAGGCTCTTAAGAAACTAGCGCGTTTTACCATCAACGATTGCATCACTGCTTTCCATCAGGCAGGATTGCAGTCAAGCACTAGTTTATAATTAAAAAAAAAAATAGGTATATTCGAAAGTTTGTATGGATGGATAATTGATCTTGTTATCCTTTCACGCATAAACTATTGAACGGATTCAGATACAATATTTTGGCTCACAGATGATTTGTAACCAAGATTAACAAATAAGATCCTTTTTCTTCCAACATTCTGACATAATCTAAAGTTATGCGGATGAAACCGCGAGACTTAGCTATGCATAATATAATTTTGAACAACCGACTAAAGCGTAGACATATGTATCATTGTCAACCTTTTTATCGTCCCACTGCTGGGCACAGGTCTCCTCTCATACAGAGAAGGATTTAGCGTAATCACCACGCTTGCTCAATGCGGGTAGGCGATTTCAGACTTAAAGTCCAGGTTTCCTCAAGACGTTTTCCTTCGCCTTATAATCAGTCATTGGTGTCCAAGATATACTTAGGAAGTACCTACATATAACTTTGAAAAATTACATTGGTACCTGGAATCGAACCCGCACACTCATACTTGAGAGGCTGGTGTTTATTAACCACTAGGCCACCACGTCTTAGACAATCGGATATATATTGTGTATTTTATTAAATTTGTTATCAATAAGTGGCTGATCATTTGGGCATTCATTCACAATGGTTCATTCAAAATCATTTGATCGGTTTCTTGATTAGAGCTTCAGAGACCGATAGAACCTCTATATTGCTTTTGACATATGTAATTGGAAACAGATATTTATGGTTATTTTCGGAAAAAAAAACAAGTCAGAACGACATAAAAATTATACTTGCTTTAGTCCAAATATTATACAACGTTATTCTTTCTTAAGACGAAACTTGAATATACGAAGGCCATTTAAAAAGTTCTTAGCCTAACATTCTTAATGAAACCACATGATTTAGAGTTTATTAAGCTATTGCATAGCTTCTTTCGCGGGCCTTGAGCGCGGGGACCGAATCCAGAAATTCCGTAACGAAAAAACCTCACGCTCCCCATCGTCTAACGTCGTTTCAGTTCGGCAGTCTTCGGCACGGTATGTTTGTGTGCGTGCGACTACATCTTTTGAAAACAATTTATAGATTTTCAAAAAGAGCATGCATATTGCAGGGCGCGAACTCAGTTCTACACACTTGCCATGTTACTGATAGTCGCGATGTGCTAAACTTGCGATTAATTTTCTCTCTGAAATAGGTCTTCTATAGAGATATGTCATAGACGTCATCGACGTTGTCATGGCTACCTTAAAAACGTTTCATATAATTAATTATTAAGTACTTTTATTCAAATTAATTTAGTAGTGTTTTTTTAAAATAGCTTTTTTTTTAACGGAAAAGCTAAGATGAATGTCACGCTAATTTTTCATTGGACTTTTAAATTATTTATAGTGTTGTTTACTAAATAAAAGCGCGTGATTTTATAGAGTAAAAAGTGCTCACGCGGCCGTTTTTTCAATTGTTGCAAGAATTCAAAAGACTGTCTTTAAATAGTGTTCAGACGATTGCTCAAAGTGTATTAGATTTCATTAGTAATAGAAATTGCATTTCAATAATGACTTTCAACTGCCAAAGTCTGAATAGTCATAAATACGATTTACAAGATTCAGTTACGAGACAAACAAATGTGTTACTTCTTACCGAAACTTGCATGACGCATGATAATCCAATTGAAATACATAATTTTAATTGTATTGTTCAATTCAAACGAGATACTGTTTCAAAAGGTGGGGTAGCTATTTACCAAAATAAAAATGATATTACTAATATTATGACTCCGAATATTGAAATAAATATTGCACACGTTAGCGATGTTAATGTTAGGCGCTCAGTTGTTGGAGATATTTGTGCGTGCTTATGCAAACTTAGAAATGGCCTACAAATAGTTATGGTAGCAATTTACATTTCTCCGAATCCAAAATTGGACGAGGTAGAGCATTTTATGCATCGCACTTTACTGGAGTACACTGAAGAAGGCTCGAAAATACTTGGTACAAATGGTAATAAATTTCCACTAATCTTGGCTGGCGATTTCAACATTAACTTCGCTGATAAAAAATCAGAGCGGTTGACAACTTTTCTATCAAAAACATTGAATTTGAAAATGAATAATGATCCACAAGAGTCCACAACAAAATATGGGACCACCATTGACGCGGTATTTTCTAGGTATTTAGAGGATATTAAGTCGCAAACTTATGTTTCTTATTTCAGTTATCATAAACCTATAGTTTCAATGATAAATATTCCTGAATAACCAACAGCTACTGTAAGGTAATAAAACCCACATGTATTGTAAAATAATAAAAATATTTTAAATAATATTAACTTTTTATTTATTTAATAAAAGAAAAAAATGTTTTGTTATCGGTCACCACGCTCAAAAAGTGTAACTTGAATTAATATCAAAGAAAAAGAAATACTGCATAAATAAAATAAATAAATAATTATAATTGCATAAATTGATACAAAATGCTATGCAATAGCTTTACCGCGGCAGTCCCCGAGTGCCACACGTCTTTTTTTTTATTTACCAACAAACTCTCCTCTGAGCTCCAAACACTTTTCATCTACCCGGATTCGTATAAATTGTATTCTGAAATTTAAGTTTTGAATTCGCTGACACAGCCAGTCATAACTAAGCCGCTTCAACAAGTAATAATTAACCTAAGAGACAAGATCAAACAAGAGACAAAAAGCTTCAAGAAATTCCAAAACACACTCGGAACTTTATGTCATTCTTAAAGTTTCTCAGCACAAATGAGTACCTACCTCCATAGCTAATACATCACTGGCAAGTCACTCGAAACATTTCACCTTTTGTGTTGCGATCCTATTCAGCAAGACGGTCGAAAGTTGAGTTTATTCACACATTTGAAAGTTAGCTTTTGTTTCTAAAAGGGACGCCATTTAGCTTAATGGGGGACGCATTACTGTATCTGTTTGTATGATCTTTCCTCCTTATAACGTTAGGCTGTGAAGCTATAGGAAACAGCCATGTATATGTTCAAATTTCATATATGTTTCAAATGAAGTTCATTCTCGTTTAATAAACATCAACTCTATTTTAACGGTAATTAGATTAATTTCAAAGTGACTAACGCTATTGAAAATGTTTGAAGTTGTTTCAAAAACTGAACTATTTTGTGTAGGAATTAAAATTATTTTCATAAAGCTATATTTTGTAATTTTAGGCAGATATACACCCATATCCTCCCGTGGGTGTCGTAAGAGGTGACTAAGGGAACTCTCACCAGGGAAGCGGGCAGCAAGGCTTCTCCTCCAGTATCATCATCATCATCATTTCAGCCGAAAGACGTCCACTGCTGGACATAGGCCTCCCCCAAGGTTCTCCACGACGACCGGTTCTGCGCCTCCCGCATCCAGCGGTTTCCCGCGACCTTCACCAGGTCGTCGGTCCACCTTGTCGGGGGACTACCCACGCTACGTCTTCCGGTGCGTGGTCGCCACTCGAGAACCCGTCGGCCCCATCGGGCATCGGTCCTACGGGCAATGTGTCCAGCCCACTGCCACATTAGTGTTGCAATTCTTCGGGCTATGTCGGTTACTCTCGTTCTTCTGCGGATCTCCTCATTCCTGATTCGATCGCGCAGTGAAACCCCAAGCATAGCCCTCTCCATTGCCCTTTGAGTGACTTTGAGCCTTCTCATAAGGCCGATTGTTAGCGACCACGTCTCAATTCCATAAGTCATCACTGGCAACACACACTGGTCGAAGACTTTTCTCCTGTAGAATATCAAATTATTGCGATCCCCAACCCGCCTGCCAAACGTCGGGATCATGGGGTTTTTTTTTATAAATTATGAACTAGCGCTTGACCGCAATCCCGCCTGATGGTAAGCAGTGACGCAATCGTTGATGGTAAAGCGCACTAGTTTATTAAGAGCCGATTTACGCTAGCCTTGGAGACACTCAAATTGTAGTTCGACGGAAACACCGCCGCTGGCAAAATGTCCCAGTCCCTCGATGTACGGGGTATAAAGGAGGAGGCGAAACGCTTCGTTTGCCACAAAGCAATGAAAGCCTTGGGGAGGACCTTTGTCCAGCTGTGGACCTCTACATGCTGAAGAAGAAGAAAAAGAAGGTGAGTATGACGCTTTCTAAATTCATACACAACATACACTTCTGAACACATCTATTGGCCCACTTTAGAGTTTAGGTTTCGATGGCCCCTACCGAAATATAATTGCTAGATTGAACAAAAACTATTGATGCAGTTTTAAACCTGATACATTTTACCATCTTTTTCGATCTTATTGTTTTAAATTTGAATTCAGAATACCATACGACATGGAGCTACGCCTAACAAGTCGGATATGCGCCTTGTTAAAGGCAATTGATTTTTGAATAAAAAACATGTTTTATCATCATCTACCACAGCTCTCATACGATTAGGCATAGAGTTTATCAACCGCTCTATGAAATTTTGAGGGATCATCTCCCATTCCTCTTCTATGGCAGTTTTCAGCTCCTGCATCGTCTGGGCAACTGGCTCACGAGCCCTAACACGTCTTTTTAGCTCGTCCCACACGTGCAATGTCAAAATATAAATGGAATACAAAGTAGAATTTAGAGTAAATAAAAATAGGAAAATAGTTGCTATACATAGAAATTATAAGAACCTATGCAATAGTGTGAGGGAGCTATGATAAGCTCTGTCTTACTTTGATAACTAGACAAGCCAGATACATAGTGTTTCAGCTTCTATCTTGAATTAGACTCCGGTTCGAGACGAAACCTGATGGACTAAAAGAACCATCTAGTTTTTTAAGGAGCTTCAAGCTGCACTAAGTGCCTATATACATAGTTTCCTACACCTATTTATCAATAGAATCACCACAGTTTTATCATAAGTCGTTCCGAGGCCTTGATTGGAAGCAAATGAGCCGTCGATCCCAACAGATACAACTTGACCAGACAGATTGTAATCATCCCCTAACCCCAATCCTTTGTCAACTGAAGTTTGGGGTTTTCAAACAAATTCCAATCCGTTCGTTTTCTTGATTTAATTGGTTATATTTGAAAAATACGTATTAATGGTATCAGTATTCCGCAAATTCCGTGAGAATATTGGAATTAAAAATATACTATATGTTAATCCTTGCCATCTATTTGCCAAATTGTATTCAAATCCGTGTCTGCGCGCAATAGTTTTTTTGGGTGAAATAGTACCATAGATCCCGATCCATCCATCATATCATACAAACACTCACTTTGATAATATTAGTAGGATATTAAGATCACAAGATTAAAGAATTATTTTTAAATTTTTAGATAATTTTTTGAAGGTAACATACAAGATAACAGACACAGACAAAACAGAGAATTAATACCGCAGTGTCTCAAGACAAAAGTCTTCGACCAGTGTGTGTTGCCAGTGATGACTTATGGAATTGAGACGTGGTCGCTAACAATGGGCCTTATAAGAAGGCTCAAAGTCGCTCAAAGGGCAATGGAGAGGGCTATGCTTGGGGTTTCACTGCGCGATCGAATCAGGAATGAGGAGATCCGCAGAAGAACGAGAGTAACCGACATAGCCCGAAGAATTGCAACACTGAAGTGGCAATGGGCTGGACACATTGCCCGTAGGACCGATGCCCGATGGGGCCGACGGGTTCTCGAGTGGCGACCACGCACCGGAAGACGTAGCGTGGGTAGGCCCCCGACAAGGTGGACCGACGACCTGGTGAAGGTCGCGGGAAACCGCTGGATGCGGGAGGCGCAGGACCGGTCGTCGTGGAGAACCTTGGGGGAGGCCTATGTCCAGCAGTGGACGTCTTTCGGCTGAAATGATGATGATGATGATGATGAATACTCACAAGCACAGACTATAGTTTCACAGGCAGCAATATGTCTGCGACAGCATTGCCGGGTCGGCAGAACGGCAATCCAGTCTAATGCCGATCATCGGTAGGACGGAGTTGGCGCGGCCTCGTACTCTGCACACCAGAGTCGGCCATTGTTTGCGTATCGTTGTGTGAAAGTAGACAGTTCGTGCCTCGGATATCCGAGGCAGTACAAAGATGGGACAGCCTCAACACAGCCCTGAACGCGTTTCTGATCTGTTCTACACGAGTATACTTCGCCCACAGGCTACACGTGTAGAAAGATATACATTAAGCTCTAAACATCGTTAAAGCATTTATGTTTCTATGTTTAGTATTTTAAATTTCACATCATCAGTAAAAGCAAATAAGGTTTAATTAATATGAGATAGTGACTGTCTACACGACACCACACGGGTATGACTTTAAAATCAAGACACACAAAATAAAAACTGCGCAATAAACATGAATTTGAAACTGAATCAAATCAATCAAGGTATCATAAGAGAACTCGAATGAAGGACTGTTTTCAATGAGTGCTGCACTAGTAAACATACCCAACATTCCTGTGTCAGTGCTGACCAATCTAAAACGGTTACACACTTGGAGAGAATACAAAGGAATCGTTCCATAGAATTGAATTTGGACCAGTACTAACTTCAATTTTAACTGGAGAATATATTTTAAGATATGGGCTAGATACATGCCCAGCGTGTATTTAATTAATTAGTACAACTAAACGGAAGTGACAGGTATCAATGTCTCATCTTATCTAAATATCTAGGCACGTATTGTGCCATGTCAGAGGAAACGCTCCATCACCTGTCAAGCCTTATCCCAACTATCTCAGGATGGGTTTCTACTCTAACTGGATTCAACTGAATACCAAAACCCAAAACCGGGTTACTGAATAGTATGATTCTCTTCTGACAACCCGTATAGACTGTCAAAAATCTATTAATGATAGCAGAGATTAGTGGCTTAATGTGCTTTTTGAAGCATGCCCCCTGTGCTTTAAAAATCCCCCGAGACCAGTGGCTTAGCGTGCTTGTTGAAGCACCCCCCCTGTGCTTCAAAAATCCCCCCGAGACCAGTGGCTTTACGTGTTTGTTGAAGCACCCCCCTGTGCTTCAAAAATTCCCCCGTGACCAGTGGCTTAACGTGCTTTTTGAAGCTCCGCCCTGTGCTTCAAAAATCCCCACGAGACCAGTGACTTAAAGTGCTTTTTGAAGCACCCCCCTGTGCTACAAAATTCCCCCCGAGACTAGAGCCAAAGCCTAACTAAGCCACTGGTCTCGGGGGGATCAGAGTGTAAAGATGATCACATCTACAAACCTTAAGTGTAGCTTAAGCTGATGGATCGACCACCACCTTACTTGTGAAACACACTATTACAATCAGTTGGAATCAAATCCGTTGCTTCATATAATTCGTTCTTTCATTCTCAAAATGATTTCAATTTTTTTCTGTCCACGAGTCTTGTCTTGTCTTGAATTAAGAAAATCTATTTTCGTTTGTGTTATCGTACTTATTTATGTACCTATAACAATCACGTGTGTGAAGGTTACACAAAAGAAAACAAATTTATTTAAACTGAACCTGACAACAGAAATAAACTGGATGAATATTTTTTTTGTTTTATAATATTTATATTGGTATCTGTTGCATCAAAGAGCTTAACTAGCTTCTTGTTTAAAATATAAACATGACATTTAAAAGTTAGCCTTAAAGCTAAAGTGATTTTTTTTCATACAATCTTTAAATAGACTTTACTAAGGAACGATAAAATTACTGAGTCAGTTTCTTATCAGATTTAATCTTCTCTGAATAATTTATTTATAACTTATTAAAATGTCAGATATTTAAGGTTAATAGGCGTCTCAAGATAAAAAAAGCAATTTAGTTTTTTAGCTTTTTTTGTTCAAATCCCTATTCTAGTTTTATCGCAGTCGATTGTAGGAATAAACTTTAAATTGTGTCTTTTACGTGACAAATTGAAAAAGTTTTATGAGATGCCATTTTAAGTATCTAGATACTGAAAGGTATCTTTTAAAGAATAAAATAAAATTGATTTGCAAATAAGAAAAAAGTTCGACTATTTATTTCAGTAATTTAATTTCAGATTTCAATACTAACAAAATTTACCATCTTATTACTTTTAAAATGGGAATATAACCAGTGATTAATATGAAAACACTTAGCTACAATTAAAAATGAATCTATTAACAAGTCTTATTCCTTTGAATACTATTAAAGTATGGGAGGACAGCCTAGACTTGTCAAAAAGTATGTTAATAAAATTAAAAAAATCCACAGATTTAAAAAACTACAAGGCCTAACATCGGCCGCCGGCAGAAGTTACCACCCACCAGACAAAGCCTTGCCGCCAAGCGATTTGTCGTGTTCCGGCATGATGTCTGGTGAAGCCGTCCGGAGGACGGGTCTGAGCAGTTGTGTTGCGATGTGTGCCCGGTACGATGCGCCTAATGTTGTTGTGTTGGGAGTTTGGTCGTGAAGAGTCTTCAGATCAATCTCCCTTTGGCGCAGCATCGTTGGTCGTGTTGTTGGGTTTAACATTGCATCACCTTGCTCAACTGCCGTCTTCCTACCTATTCGCTCAGTTTTTCTGAGTGAATAGGCTCTTAATAAACTAGCGCGCTTTATCATCAACGATCGCATCACTGCTTACCATCAGGCGGGATTGCGGTTAAGCGCTAGTATATAATTATTAAAAAAAAGTATGGGAGGACAGCGTAGACTTGTCAAAAAGTATGATAATAAAATTAAAAAATCCACAGATTCAAAAAACTACAAGACCTATCTAGTATGTTAAAATAAAAAAAATGGAATTCCAGGTAGACACGAAATTGGTAAACGTAATAATTATTATCTAGATAGTTATGATACCTACATATTAGCAGGGCTGAATGTAGGCTATTATTCTGGGTAGGATAACGAGCTTCACAAAATTTTCAGATACTGCGTTCAGCAGCAGCCCAGTGGTAAAGGACACATCTTACGAGTTGTAGGTCATAGGCTTAAACCCAGATAGAAAAAAAAACTACTAGAAATTTCACCTTTATCGTGGGTACACAAAAATTCAAAGTCACATACACATGCAGCCAGACTAGGAACAACTACTTGTAGGTCATACAAATATTTGTTCCGCACGGGAATCAGTACTCCATCGCTTAGACACTACTCTAACAGTGCCGTTGTACTCGTATAAATTGTTTCAAAACAAATATTATTAAAAGTGTGATGGCCTAGTGGTTAAAACACCAGCCTCTCAAGTATGAGTACGCGGGTTCGATTCTAGGTCAGGCAAGCACCAATGTAACTTTTCTAAAGTTATATGTACTTTCTAAGTATACTTGGACACCAATAACTGAAGGTGAAGGAAAACATCTTGAGGAAACCTGGACTTTATAAGTCTGAAATCGCCAACCCGCATTGAGCAAGCGTGGTGATTACGCTCAATCCTTTTCTGTATGAGAGGAGACCTGTGCCCAGCAATGGGACGATAAAAGGTTGATGATGATTATTAAAACGGTGAATGAAAACAACGTCCAGAAACCTGGATTACCAAGAACGGAAAGTTCGAAAACATGTGACGTCTAACCGCACTGGGCGCGCTTGGTGGATATTATATAGGCCATTCCCTCTATAAGAAATCAGCACCCTAAATGTGTAACAAACTATTTCCACCAATTCGAATCATTTTGAAGCATATTGCTAACCCATTGCTCCATACGTTCGTCAAATATCTCTGCTTAACATCGTAAGTAACGCAATAATGCTGAACAATCAAAAATAAACCCTTTGCTACTATTTAGTGTAATATACGATTACCCTACAGTTTTTGTTTTTAATAAAACAGGAACTTGTACACTAGAATCCTTTGACAGAGACCGAAATTTAATTTGGACAATAGAAAGCAATACAGAGAAGCGTCAGGCAACAGAAGCTGCACATCATAAACCCCGCACAAAGGTAACAATAGACTTACTGTCACACCCCTTACAAAGGGTTGAGATACAATGAAAAGAAATAAAGCGATGACATCACTAAGTTTATCTCCAGTGAGAAAATTACTTGCGAAGGTACCTACTTACGGAGGGGTATTGTGACATTGTTTTGTATACCATTGTCTACGTGTAACAGCGTTTCAGGCTACAACGTATAATTTTTGAATACATTGTCAAGTTTGTTCAGATGGGGCAAGTAATTATGAAGTGAGAAAAGTAATGGAACTCTAGCTGTGTAAAGATTCCGAGTTTTCTTGTTGCTGGAATTCTACGTTTAATTCAATTGAAGGCAGTTTCTATTCGATTCTTCGATGTTGATCTAGTAATAAAATATAAAACGAAGAACTTTATTCTTTCACCATTTCAATTTGTTGTATTGGAATAAAATACTTTTAGTGTACTTCTGTTAAAAACTTTGTAACTGATCAGGAACAGATTAAACCAAGATTAATACCTGCGACTGCAAAACACGAATTCTTTCCACTTTATTTTAAATCATACTAATCTGCCCAACCTTTCCCCAACTACTTTAAGGTCAGATTTTAGTCTTACCGAATGCAGCAGAATACCAGTGTTTAATAAAGAGCGACTTATTTAACCTCCATAACCCAGTTACTGGGTAATACGATAACCATTGGAAAGAGTGGTTGACAGTCTTTCGAATGACTCGCAACGCCTGTTAAAGATTCCCGAATAACAGCCGGGCCCAACGGGTCCCGAGACACGAAGAAGGTTCCCGCTCTAGGCGGAGCGGAAAGGCAGGTCAGACCTTTACAGACTAAAACCCATCCGTGTTCCTTCACTTGCCACGGTTTCTCTTCTGACCAACCTGCAACCCTGACTCAAGCATCAGTCTTCGTGGATCCCGTCACGACGTGCTGACACCTCTATGAGGCGCGCGTGAAACACAACGGACCGTCCACGCGGGCTTGGTTCTTACCGGGCAGCGAGCTTCCCCGCGCCGCCCGCGCCTACGGTGGCCGGGACTTCCACGTTGTCTCCCAACTAGGGCTTCTTCTGCGGAGGCTAGAGGCTAGAGGAGCCTTAGTATTTAAAGTGGTCCCCATCCACGGACCAAAAGTTGCAAGCGTTTCTTACCCTGATCGACTGACATGTGATGTTGATATTGCTTAGTCGTTTTATATTAAAATAGCGACCGCCCGCGACTTCGTTGGCCTGGAGTTAGTAATTTGAAAATTGTAGTATCTTATAAGATGTTAATCGAAATTAAGTGATCCCAAGGACAATTTTGTTCAAAATTAAACACTATTAATTCATTTGGATTATTTTTTGTTTCTTTTTTATATGCTAGAATCTTATTGGTCGCAGCGTGATGTTATATAGCCTAAAGACTTCCTGGATTAATGGGCTATCCAACGCAAGAAGAACTTTTCAAATCAGACTAGTAGTGAGATTAGGGCGTTCAAACAAACAAACACACTCTTCAGCTTTATATATTAAAATATAGATGTGCGTTAGAAGTCAAGCTGTCTAGCTATACGAATTTATAAGATACAACCTAATAATACATAGACAGCGGAGCCTCAGTATAAGGGACCGATTTGTACCCATTGGGTACGGATCCAAACTACATAACACGTTATGAAAAGAAGCTTTGTCTGGTTTCAACCCACGACGGCTATCTGCCGCTGAATCCCCAACAATAACCACGAACACAAAACAGTAAAGTCAGCCATGTTTAAATTGAACCCTACAAAAGTGTTTAATGATCAATCCTTTCAATTTACCTACCAGGCTATAATTAGTATTTGCCACGAAGTTTCGTGAAAATCTATTATAGCTAATTACACAATATAAAAACGGCTTACCAGAGTAATGAAGATTAATTTGTGTCTGTACAGAATCGATTTTTAATTAAGTAATTAGACTTTATTAATACAACAATTAGTAGTCGGTAAGCTTTAGGCTACTATTAAACGAATAATTGGTTTCTTGCGGTTATGAATTACATAAATATTGGCTCAACTATAAACTAACTCATTTATCAAATTCAGATTCAGAAAAGGGACAGCAATAAATCTTGCAGAAATCTAGATTCTGATACGTTTTCAAGAGAGCTGACAAATCAATGACAAACCGTATAACTAGTCTGTGAATTTAAAGGTTGCAGCCTACTTTAAGCAGTGACCACAGCAGAAATCCAACACTATGGCTGTCTACCAACCGCAGTAGATAGCGTAGTACTTTAATGTGATGCATAGTTTCACCCAACTTTTCATGATTTTCTTGACGTCACAAAAATGTAGTACACATACACACGTATAACCACGCAAGCGTCCTGCGCCGATTAAACGAAACGGTAGTATCAGTCATACATTATTGCCGTGCGGTAGAAAGAGTGAGAGATATCTTCTACTTCGCGGCACGGAATGTGTACTCTCCTTTTATGATACGAATTATATTGATCAGAGAGCCAATTCTCGCTTTTTACCCATCCCAAAAAAATGCACAACAACGCTTAAGATTTCACTAAAAAAAATTGAAAGTAGTCACAGTAAATCAGATTTTTTTGGGAGAACTTATGGCTAAGGTTCACGGGTCGTTCGATCAAGTTATGCTCCGGTTGTCACGATTTTTCAGTGGATGGTGGGGTTTACATACCAAGCCCCTCCGTGCCTTGGAAAGCAGGTTATGTCGTCCCGACTCTCATTCTTAGAGCTTTAATAGTCGAAACAAATCGTCAGAAGCCAAGCCAGGTAGTCCGACTACCAGTCGTATCCGTAGTCGTACCAAGACGTATCGTATTATCCTATAACTATATTGTGGAGGCCATAGGCAGTTGATCCATGTAAAATACTGGTATTAAGCTTCATCTGGTTACATAGGAAGCTGGCCCAATATAGTTGGGGATAGGGTACAGGGAGATTGATAGAGTAAATCAGACTTTTTGCATCAATTCTCACCCATCTCACCCCTGTACCTATAACGAAGTCCCAAGGAGAATATTTATGGTTTATTCTGGGTGGCCATATTTTTAATAACTCACAAAATTTTCATTGTTCAGCCCTTTATATCGGCTGTTCGGTTCTTGATGGCCATTTTATTCGCAACAAGTTGTGGTGTACTCCCCATAGACCGATAACTGAGCTCGTATTGTAGAATTTGGGGCTACGAGTGCGTTATAATGTTGTAAACGTTAAAGTACTGTGATGTATAGTCTTACATGCTGTTTTTATACGAACAAGTTTTAGTTTAGCCCGTGAGCGAGATTTTGCAATTAGTGGGAGAACATCTCTTTTTTTTTTTAAGTTGCACTGGGCAGCTGCCACCGCATTCGCCCCTTTTATAAGCCAAAGATATATTTATAACTACTCTACCTTGACTGTAAGTTGACTTAGATCATCATAACCAATATTTTAGACAAATCATGCACGTTCGTTCATGTCCTACTGCTGGAGATACAACTGGGACCAAGCTCTGCCACTTTGATAGGTCCAGGCTTTGGAAGCTTTCATCGTTACATTTTAAAGTAGGCGAAGGCCACTCCTGAACTTTTTGGCCCCCATCGGCTATCTGAGACGCAATCCTCATTACTATAAGAAAGATTACAGTCTGATCTCAGTTACAAGCTGTCAAAAATTTCTGTAGTCCTTAAGTTTTTGACGTTGATCGTCGCTGAGATAGAATTGCGATTAGATCGTGAACGTTTTTAAATACACGTTCCGCGAGTAATTTACCTTGCTCACTAACATTTAAGATTGACAAATGTTCAGGCCATTAATTTATTTCTAAATTGCTACATTTTCAAAGTGATTATTTCATAATAGAAAAACATAACGAAAAACGTAAATCTAATTTTATAATCTTTCGTTTTTGAGTACGATGCTTTTAACTATATTTTATTATATTTATTTTTTATTATGATTACAGAGTATTTAGTTGTAATGTGCGTTTCGTTACAAGGTGAAGGAAAACATTTTGAGGAAACCTGGACTTTTAAGTCTGAAATCGCCAACCCGCATTGAGCAAGCGTGGTGATTACGCTCAATCCTCCTCTGTATTAGAGGAGACCTATGCCCAGCAGTGGGACGATAAACCGGTTGATGATGATGTGCGTTTCGGTTGTGCGGAATTAACAAATTTTTTTTCTTTCTCTCTTTAATATCGCCAACTGCGTGAGGATTTTTTTTTTAATAATTTATAAACCAGCGCTTGATCGCAATCCCGCTTGATGGTAAGCAGTGATGCGATTGTTGATGGTAAAGCGCGCTAGTTTATTAAGAGCCTATTCACTCTAGCCTTGAGGACACTCAAATTGTAGTGTGACGGAAACACCGCCGTTGGCAAATTATCCCAGTCTCTCGATATACGTGGTATAAAACAAGAAGCGAAACGCTTCGTCCGAATCGTGGTAGTGTTAACAACGTAAGGGTGGAAAGTCGCCGTACGACGGGCCGTCCGATGGTGAAACGGAGATGGGGGAATTTACTCATGCAATTCCCTTGCACACTGACCAGAATACATCCTATAGAAAACCGAAAGGCTGGCTACTCTACGCCTGTGCTCCAGGCTTTGGAGACCGTTTCAAGTTAAGTACGTATCGCCAAGCAGCCTCTTCGCACGCCTCTCCGCTGAATCCAAAGTAGCCAGGTGACATTCGCAGCACCAGCCCAAATGTGGCTGCAGTACACACGAGCCACACACGAGCGGACCTGTGCTTTGTACAAAATATGACGCTACCTTGGTGTGAAGTACCGAACCTTTGCGATGACGCCAAGTTTTCTGGCAGCCACCTTGGACGCAATGAACTGCCCAAAATTTAATTTCGTGGAAAACTCAACTCCCAAAAGCTGAAGGCGGTCGGTGCACTCCAAGGGAACATTCTAAAAAGTAGGAGCCAAAGTGAACGGGCTCCTTTTGACGGTATAAAGACACGCCTGTGTTTTGGCGGCATTGAATGCTACAAGATTGGCTTTGCTCCATTCGGAGGCTGCCTGAAGTGCAGCACTCGTACGCTCTACCATAGCCTCTCTTTCGGACCGGATTTATTCCTTACTAGCTCGAGCTTCCGGCAGATATCTCTCCACAACTGCGCTGTCATCTGCATACCCAAAGATACCGGGCATCAGCAGATCGTTAATAAGCAGCAGGAACAGACCCCTGAGGAACACCGGCATTGGTCGACATGGGCTCCGATGAGCATCCGTCGACAACAACTCGGAGGGACCGTTCAGTCAGGAAGTCTTTCACCCAGCCAGTCAGGCCAGCAAAAATGCCGTACGCTGTAAACTTACTCAAAATTAAAGCGTGCCATACCCGGTCGAAGGCCTTCGAGACATCAAGGGAGACGGCAATCGCTTCACAATTTTTCTCGAGGGCCTCGCCCCATAAGTGAGTGGCATACAGTAGTAGGTCCCCAGTTGACCGATTGCGTCGAAACCCGTACAGTCGGTCACTAAGGAGATCGTTACCTTCTAGGTAGGCCAAGAGGCGCGATTTCAAAGATACGTTAATTTGCGTGTGATAAATCAAACAATATGCACAAGATATAGGTGTGTCCTACCAAAGTGTCAGCAACTCGCACTTTTCCATATATCTACCATATTTATACTCCTTTTTATTCTATAGAGGTCCAATGCTGGACAAAGGCTTCGCTATTGGCCATCGGTTCTACGTGCAATGTGTCCTACCAACTGCACTTTAAGTTTAGCGGGTTAAAGACCTATGTCTGTGACTATGGTTCCTCAGCGGATCTCTTCATTTCTGATTCGATCCCACAGAGAAACTCCGAGCATAGCTCTTTCGCCCTTTGTGTGAGTTTGAGCCTTCGTATGAGGTCCATTGTGAGCGAAGACGTTTCAGTTCCGTATGTCATCATTGACAACACACATATTTACACTGACGGACTCATAAACTGCATCAAAGTAATAGACGACTTGAAATGAATATTTTAACCAAGTATGCAAACTTTCTATACAGATTTAAATCGAAACCTCTAGATTGGTTCGTGAACTTTAAAACAGAGTAAGGTCATATCCTTAAGTTTAAGTTTGTGCCCAGTACACAAACTTAAACTTAAGTAAAGAGGACCTTAAGACTTTTTGAAGAAAAAACAGAAATTTAAGACGAAAATTGGTTTAATTAAAAAATTTATTTTAACAATAGACACAAACTTAATGTAAGGGTTTATTTATATTTTAATAAGGTGTATTACCTCCACGTGCCCTTATTACGGATTCTAATCGGTTCTGCATAGATTTTATTAGGGTTATTAAAAGATTTTGCGGAATATTGTCCCATTCTTCTGAAAGTGCTGTTCTTAGTGCTGCCACTGTCGTGTACAGGATATCTCGCATATACAACACTTTTTAAATTGTCTAAACATGCTCAATGTCTCTCTTCGCAATATTGTCAAAATTATGCAGCAGCGTGCGGCCAGGCATTATCCTGCATTAAAGTAAAATTTTCGCCTATGAATCCCATGTAAAGCACCACGTGATCTTCTAAGATCTTTGTTATGTAGCGATGTGCAGTCAAACAGGGGGTTTGACGGATCAAGTCTATGAACACAAGTTCTGTTCGCCCGTTCATCGATATGCCATCCCAGACCATACACGAATCGCCTCCAAAACTAATCTGCAACTTTGAGCATATCGCTCCCCAGGTCGACGATAGACTCTTCTGCGACCATTTGCACCATATAAACATGTCCTACACTCGTCCATGAACAAAACGGAGGCCCATTCCTCTTCATTGCTCTTCAGTCCAATTTAGATGATCACGCGCAAGTCTTAAGCGAGGTCCAAAGTTGTTTGTAGCTCACCACTTATAAACAACTTTGGACTATTTGCTGGTCTAAAAGGGGTAATATGCGCCTCCTTTAACCTTCTTCTTATTGTTCTTGCACTCACATTTACTTCACGCACTTCATTAAGCTCTGCTTTGATGTTAACTGACGTGAGGAAACGATTTCGCAGGGAAGTTGTAACAATAAATCGGTCATCACGTCCTGCTTGTACCACGTCTCCTTCTGTGAGTACCTATCTCCAAAAACCTTCTGTATATTCTAGAAACCGTAGACTGGTTTAAATTTAAATTTAAACCAAACGTTCGTTGATCCAAGCCCTCCTGTACCAGTGCTACAATTTGAGCCGCTTGTTCGGACTAAGTAACCATATTATGGTTCAAAAACTCCCGATGAGTTAAAAAACTAACCCAAAAGTTCTGCTGGTAACAATAATTCAATTGACAATTGCGTGTCGGACGCACACACAAAGGGTTCCGTACCATTGATTTGTGAAATTAAAGGATTTAAGTTGTTTGTATGAAAGATTACGCGTTAATAAGCGGTTTACGATTTACGAAGTATTAAAAAAACTACTTACTAGATCTCGTTCAAAACAATTTTCGTTGGTAGTTTTTATAGTAATGTACATCATATGTTATTTTTTAGATTTTCCATTGTCTTAATTTAGAAGTTAAAGGGGGGGGGGGGGCAACTTTTATCCACTTTCGAAGCGTCTGTCACGCAAACTATTAGGTTTAAAAAAAAATATTTTAGAGACCTCGATATCATTTTTGAAGACCTGTCCATAGATATCCCACACGTGTGTATATGATGACTTTTTTTTTCAGTTCTATTTTTGCATCAAAATCTTAATGCGGTGCACAGAATACATCTACCTACCAAGTTTCAACAGTATAATAGTTTCGGAAAAAAATGGCTGTGACATACGGACGGACAGACAGACATGATGAATCTATAAGGGTTCCGTTTTTAGCCATTTGGCTACGGAACCCTAAAAATCAATGCGAATCAATTTAAAACTTTATTTTAAATAACACGCAAATCTACTCACGCAATACTACGAGTAAATTTTCTTTTCCCGGCAATATTCAATTGTTTTGCTGCAGTTCTATTTTTAAATTTTGCTTTTTTTAAGATTAAGAGCCAGTCTCTCCATATTTATATAATTCAATATAAAAAGTTTGCAAAGTTATAAAAAAAATAATTTCAAAGTAATCCTGAACTTTGATGCAGTTTATGAGTCCGTCAGTATATAAGGTCCATACTAAATGCAGGCATAGGACAGTCTTATATGTAAGCAAAACAAAGGGGATATGATTTATCTAAAAAAGTAAAAAGGCTATCTGATCTCAAATAAATTGTCGGCATCATCGATAAAAATCATACGCCCAAAAAACATCACCCTTATAACGACACGACTAAACATAAGCAAGTTGAAAAGATAATTTATTTATAGGATACATCAATCATGGCTTTTGATGATTCATTGTATGGACGCTACTGTCGACTCGACGCTACCATTATACAAAATTAATAAAATATCAAGGATGAATGATGATTTTTTAATTAATCTTGTTGCCGCGAAAAATTGCGAATGAGCAAGTTAGATTGGAAAGTGTGAAAGTTAAGATTTTAATGTCAAATAATAATTAGTATTAATAAGTAGCAATTTTAATAAAAACTGATCTTCGTAGAAAATTTGACAGAGAGTATAATATAAATAAAATAAGAAAAAATAGAAAATAGAATGGAACATTGAACAAAAAATAGAATAGATCAAAGAAATTTACGAGTATAGAGGACGGATCTGAGCAGTTGTGTTGCGATGTATGCCGGTTATGATGCGCCAAATGTTGTTGTGTCGGGAGTTTGGTCGTGGAGGGTCTCCAGATCAATCTCCCTGTGGCGCAGCATCGTTGGTCGTGTTGTTGAATTTAACATTGCATCACCTCGCTCAACTGCCGTCTCCCTTCCTATTTACTAAGTTTTTTTTAGTAAATAGGCTAAAAAAAACTAGCGCGCTTTACCATCAACGATTGCATCACTGCTTACCATCAGGCGGGATTGCGGTCAAGCACTAGTTTATAATCCATTGCGTTATTCATTTTGTTTAACAGGTCAGACACATTGTCGAATATTTGGGGCGATGTATTAGTAATATGCTTCAAAATGATTCCAATTAATAGTAATAGTGTGTTACGTTGACTGCCTTTGTGGCGTAGCGGTAGCGAACGCGGCCGTTGCGCAAAGAGGCGGGGGTTCGATCCCCGTACAGTGCAAATATCTGTATGTATGAATATGAATATTTGCACTGGTATGCACGTTAAGCCGTTGGTCCCGGTTGCCATACGAACATCTCTACGGATGCGACTGGAATTAACGCTGAGATGATGATAAAGATGAGTGTGCTACGCAATTGGAATGTTGGTTTCGAATCTCAGGTTAGACAGGGTATTTTTTTTTGTTCTTATGGGAAGAGTAGGTACTCACGATTTTTGAAATGAAACTTCTTTACGCACGCTTGACTTGGGGAGTAAGCTGGCGAACGCGTGACGTAAGTGTTACAAAAAGTGATCGGGCAAGGCGAACGGAAGTTAAGTGGGGGATATAAGCACAGAGGCGCCCGTGGCGCGAGCTTGGTACTACAAGGTCTACAACGAGTTTTTTTTTTTTTTTTTTTTCAATAAAAATAGAAGATCTATGCAAAAATATTAATTTACCAATGAAACCATGAAATAAATTTAAATATTTATAGAAAATTAATATATGTATATGTGTATACATGTATATATTGTACACACATATATATATATATACATACAGATGGAGCGAAAGAAGTTTCACTTCAGTCGTGTGGTCATAAGCACACTCGTTTTTTTTTTTATAAAAATGTCATATCATCTGCCTAGCCTTTCATCATCATCATCAGCCTCTGCTCGTCCACTGCTGGACATAGGCCTCTTTCATGGCACGCCAACAAGCTTGAGGGGCGACAAGCCAGCCTAGCCTTTGACCAACTATATTGGGGTCCGCATCCAGTCTAACCATATTCAGGTAAATACCAGTATCTTACATAAAGCATACATACGCAGTCGCCTATCAGACCTTCACAACCCGGTTACAAGTTAAACCGATATCCCTGACCCATGAATAACTCGTGTGGTATCGAGCATAGAATAGTACCAACCCATATCCTCCCGTGGGTGTCGTAAGAGGCAACTAAGGAAACTCTCACCTGGGAAGCGGGCTGCAGCGCTTCTCCTGTGGAATAACAAATTACTGCGATCCCCATCCCTCCTGCTAAGCGTGAGGCAAAACCCCCCAATGGAATGAAAGCCTTGGGGGAGGCCTTTGTCCAGCCGTGGACTGTCTGAGAAGAAGAAGACGATACCCTTTGATAAGACTGGTTGACAGCCGGAATTCTGTCAACATATTCGTCTTCATATCTTCAGATTACCAGTAACGACTGTCAAAGGCCCTACGACCAACAGCGTACCATACTTTCCGAGGCACGGAGGCTATAAGGTGTGTAAAGATGGACCCGAGGCGGAGGCGCGCGCGAGTGTCGGCGCGCGCCTTTGAGGCGATGCACGGGGTAGCTTAACACCCCACTACCCCGTGCAGGAGACGAGGCCCGGTCTGTCCGGGCCAGCACTAGGGTGTGGGGCCGTGGAAGAATTTAGACTCCCGGGGCCCAACGCGTGCTCGTGATAGAAGAGACATCGGGTTTTAGTCAGTATGTAAAGATGGTCACCCATCGACAGACCAACCGCGGCCGATGTGCTTAACCTGAAACGTAACTTATCGGTATTAAGGCACGGACCTCTCTTTATAAGTCTATGTCTATTAAAATATTTTCCGGGTAGGCCCTTGAAAAAATACCCGAATGAATATTAAGGATAAGAGAAGATTTTGTTCCTAGCTAGTACCTTTCTATATTTAATCGGCTTACCTCAGCAGTAGCGATTTTAATAAAACCTGATCTTCGTAGAAAGTTAAATATAAATATGTCTTGGATAAAGATATCATTTCATTAAAAGTTGCTCAATTGATTTATGTAGTAGTATTGCAAACGCTGTGACGTTATTTTGTAATGGCGGCACGCAGACAGAGTCGTTTTGGAAAACGGGAATTATCGAACGGTCACTTCGGTTTGAGACGCAAACCAGGGCACTTCTCCGAGGTGAAACTGTCGGTTTGCCTATTTAAATTGTTGTTGCCAAGATTGGAGGGTATATTTACACTTCGTGCTTTAATTTAAAACTCACCTACGAAATGAAGCCCTTATCAATACACCAAGATGGTGACGACCCTGTCGCTGACGTCGTCAAATAGAATTTAAAAAAGAAACAGAAAATAAAATAGAAAAAAGAAACAAGAAATAGAATAGATGAAAGAACAAAATAACAGAGAAGAAAATAGAAATTTAGCTCACATAGCACACACGATTCTACAGTCGTGTTTGCACACTTCTGACTAACTTTCTCAACGTCATAGGCTTTTCCGTAACTGACAACCATTTCCAAGCTCATTGAATTTAAAACCTGTTTTTTCGACAAAATTAGTCCCGTAATTACATTCTCTCTGCAAAGTGTGTTTTTCTCTCATTCCAAGAACTGTGAAATAAAACTTAAGGTCCCTTAACAAAGTCGAAGATCTAACTACCGACCGTTATCAATAATGACTGACATTTGGGAAGATGTTTTGTTCACTAAAGCCCTAGTAATCGTCAACTAAATTCGACTTATCAGTCCTTATAGAATCAACACTGTTCTGCAATATTAATGGCTATCACTTGAAATTCCAGAACGAACACATTTCAGATTTTATTATATCGCTTCTTCGCATCAAGGCAAACGACATGACCCATGATGACGTCATTACAGCATTATTTACATAATCACCCGCTCCTCTCAACCCCTTGACATTAAATCTTAAATTGAACCTTAACGTCTATAAAACAACGTCAAATTTCGATGGTGCTGATATTTTCGGAAATATATTTAGGGCTGAAGCGTCTTCGCTACAGAATGTCTAATATTGAGATACTTTACATTTAAAATTATAGGTAATGGTTTTCGCGGGAGACCGTCTCAGTCGAATTGTCCAGATTTGAGTACGCTCCTCGATTTTAGATGCGAAGCGATCTTTTTTAATTATCCTTTCGTGTTTGAGATTTCAGTCAGTAAATAAAGTTAATATAACTACATTATATAAATAGGGTGCTTTCAGGTTGTTTCGTATTTTAAAGGGAAAAAGGTGGTTTAGGAATTTCTGTTTTTTTTTAAAGAGCCACATAAAAGGCATCAGGTCCAACTTTCGGAAAAGATAGTAATAAAAAGTATTTATAAAACAAAATTGTTCATAACATACATATATACAAAAAAAAAAAAAAATGTCGGTGGTAGGCTACATCGGCTGCCGGCAGAAGTTACCACCCACCAGACAAAGTCTTGCCGCCAAGCGATTCGTCGTGTTCCGGCATGATGTCTGGTGAAGCCGTACGGAGGACGGGTCTGAGCAGTTGTGTTGCGATGTGTGCCGGGTACGATGCGCCAAGTGTTGTTGTGTCGGGAGTTTGGTCGTGGAGGATCTCCACATCAATCTCCGTCTGGCGCAGCATCGTTGCTCGTGTTGTTGGGTTTAACATTGTACCACCCCGCTCAACTGCCGTCTTCCTTTCTATTCACTGTTTTTTAAGTGAATGGGTTTAATAAACTAGTGCGATTGCATCACTGCTTAACATCAGGCGGGATTGCAGTAAAGCGCTAGTTTATAATTATAAAAAAAAAAAATGTAACCGTGATGTACCTGTGATGCTGTATAAATCATAAAATGAATATTTTGTAAGAAACTTTTTTTAACCATATGTACCTACTACCATCTGCCTCTTTGAGTAAATAAATAATTATTAATGTAAAACATGATCTGGCAATGGCTCGAAGAAGAAAGAAAGAATGACTTCTTTCTCAGCTTCGTTGTCAACTTTGACAGAACTAAACCAATTGGAGAAAAGACTTGTGCCCAGCAGTGGGACGATAAAAGGTTGATGATCATGATGATGAAGATCTTCTGTCTTTTTCTTAAAAATACATTAAAAGGAAAGCTGACTGTACTTAAATTTAGTGTAGTATGTGAACAAGGGATTCAGCTCCAGTATTGTTCAAAGAAACAGATAATAACATCGTTATTATCTGATCGTCTTCCAAAATCGTTTAGGAGTACCTAAGCGATTTTGGAAGATAATGTTCAGGAACTTTTGCAAAAGTATTTTTAGCGGTGCGTGACGAGAACCCCGATGTTATTGTACCCTAGTAATTACTGTGTTATTGAAAGTTTTATGTTTCCATAAAGATGGAATAATAATATTTTTGTTGCGTAAGATATTTTGGGTAAGAGAGACTATACAATAAACCAAACATGAAATCCGTTAACAGACTAGACTATACCGATATCGGGGTTTTATATTTGGTTTTGCTTAGCATAATACTAACAGCACATTAGTGTGTTATAAATATTGGACCACTGAAATACTGAATCTACTTTGTAGTCAATGTGTCAACCTTTCTTTTCTGTTTGAAAAATATATTCTGATTTTGCGTTTGGACATAGAATTTAATAATACGAGTACGAAGACTTATCTCTGATATGGAAATTATATTTTAGTTTGTAGTTTTGAACTAAACTATAAACTAAAATACAAGTTCCTTTGTACTTTACTTTTGTAAAAGGTGAATGTGCTATAGGGTAGTTGACTAAAAAAAACAAATTAGTCTGTCAGTCAGATTTCGATAAAATACTAGACACGTATTTTTTCTTTATTCATATAATCAAAAAATGAAGACGACACAGTGCGTCGAAAACTAGTGTGACGTCACTGCACACTACACTTTTTAGCGAGCAGTGACGTCACTAGCCACTACTCCTGATCTTTGATGCCTTTTTTATATTTGGCATTTTTATTGATTGGGTAAAACCAAATTTACGTATCCAATATTTTTCTATAATCTGAAAGACGGACTAAATAGAATCAATTATTTTTTACCCAGGAAACATCCCTATCGTCATCAACCGGGCTCCAGAGTCCAAGATGCTACCGACAAATTCTTGGTGGCAAATTCACTAACATTTTAACCCACCCATTCGAATCCAGGACCTTATACTTAACATTCGCGGGTACAATCACTAGACTAGAAGAGTAATAGCGTAGCGGTAACGAAGTATTTGTAGGAATGGGTTTCCATTTGACAATTCAACAACATTTATTGCGTTATTTACATCAATGAGTTGACAGATTTTTGCACATGTTTTTTTTTATAATTATAAACTAGTGCTTGACCGCAGTCCCGCCTGATGGTAAGCAGTGATGCAATCGTCGATGGTAAAGCGCGCTAGTTTATTAAGAGCCTATTCACTAAAAAAACTGAGTAAATAGGAAGGAAGACGGCAGTTGAGCGAGGTGATGCAATGTTAAACCCAAAAACACAGTCAACCAGAGCCAGAGGAGAGATTGATCTGGAGACCTTCCACGACCAAACTCTCGACATAACAACATTTGGCGCATCGTACCCGGCATACATCGCAATACAACTCTTCAGTCCCGTCCTCCATACGACTTCACAGGACATCATGCCGGAACACGACGAATCGCTTGGCGGCAAATCTGTTTGAGATATAAAGTGTATTACACAATTAAGGTCCCGGAGTCGCAGCCATTTTCACCCAGACGTAAGCGGGGCAGTAGCGACGCCTTGGAAGTTTTAAGTCGATCTCGTGACGTGTTGCCGTTGGGTTGACGCTTTGACAATGAACCGATGATGAGCGAAGAAGCCTTTTAGTAACAGTCATCCCGTGCTGCTGCCGATATTTACTGTTCTATTCTCATGACTATTAAACAAACAGTTTTAATTTTATTTATTTTAGAGTCAACTTAATAATATAATAATTGGCTTGGGGTAGGCGGCAGGGTCTGTTAGACTTTTACTGACTAAAATCACCCCGGTGTCTCTTCTCACACGAGTTCGCGTGGGGCCGAGGGAGTCTAAATTCTTCCACGGCTCCGCACCCTCGTGCTGGCCCGGTCTGTCCGGGCCTCGTCTCCTGCACGGGATAGTGGGGTGTTAAGCTACCCCGTGCATCGCCTCTGAGGCGCGCGCCGACACTCGCGCACGCCTTCGCCTCGGGGTCCATCGTATAGGGGACGGGGACTTCCCCTTGTCCCTCGCCCCTGGACCCATTCATGGGGGCCGGAAGAGGGCGTTGTCCGCCCTTCCTCGGCGCCCGGTGCGTCTTTTGCGGCCCGGGAAGGGAGTTGAAATCTCCCTCTCCCGTTCCGCAGCTTCCTTCTGCGACATCACGTCCTCGCAGAAGGACACCACCGCGTCCCACGACTCTGCGCTACCTACCATCCTCCGTACACCGGTCCTGCCCCTCCCGCATCCAGCGGTTTCCCGCGACCTTTACCAGGTCGTCTTTATACATTTATATGTATATCGTCGTCGTAATAGGCTATCTGAGGGTATTTGACTAAAAAAAAACTAATTAGTCCGTCATTCAAATTATAGAAAAATATTGGATACGTTTATTTTGTTTTATCAAATCAATAAAGATTGACAAATATAAAAGGCATCAAAGATCAGGAGTGGTGGCTGGTGACGTCACTGCTCGCTAAAATGTGTAGCGTCCAGTGACGTCACACGAGTTCTCAACGCAATGTGTCGTCTTCATTTTTTGTTAAATGAAAAAAGAAAAAATACGTGTCTAGTATTTTCTGGAAATCTGACTGACAGACTAATTAGTTTTTTTTAGTCAAATACCCTATTAAAACTACTTTTTTTTCTTTGCGACAATGCTTCTCCTGTGCTGTACTTTTACATATGTATTGACCATAACATTCATGGTGGACTAGTGGTTAAAACACCAGCCTCTCAAGTATGAGTGTGCGGGTTTGAGGCCAGACAAGTACCAATGTGAGTTTTCTAAGTTATATGTACTTTCTAAGTAGATGATATATCTTGGACACCAATGAATGATTAAAAGGTCAAGGAAAACATCTTGAGGAAACCAGGAGTCTAAAATCGCCAACCCGCATTTAGCAAGCGTGATGATTACGCTCAATCCTCTGTATGAGAGGAGACCTGTGCCCAGCAGCGGGACGATAAAAAGGTTGATGATGATGATTGACCATCAAATGCTCAACGCCCCCAGCTAAAACTAGATTAAATACTGGTCGCCTTTTTGTAGTAACCTTACATTAATCCTTGTATTTTATACCTACTTGTACAACGTAATAACAAATTACCCTGGTCGATGTTGTTAGAGACTCCCTGCGGTGTAAGAAATGACCAACGATGTTGGTGAGAAAATTTCGGCTGGTAATTGTTTCAGTATCGAACAAATATCGTGTTGAAGACTTTGAGTTAGTGCAAGGATTTTTCAAAACACTTGGTAGATATTTATAAGGAGAAAATATTGAAACTATCCTGTAAAAACGTTTTAATCTTCTAGTAATTAACTTTTTTAACAATTCCTTTTATTTTTAGTAAATTTGTAAATTTTATTTGTGTGGTGTAACATGGTGTACGTGGTCGCATGGCGGATAATAATGAGATACAGAGAAGTTTTAACGTGTTCAGCTGCATATAGTGGAGTATAAATTGTCCGATGCGACGGTGCAATTTGACCCGTGTGGTATCGGGCTTAGAATATACTATCCCATGTACTCACGTGGGTGTCGCAAGAGGCGACTAAGAGAACTCTCAATATGGAAGCGGGCAGCAGCGCTTCTCCTGTGGAATATCATATTACTGCGACCCCCAACCCACCTGCCAACCGTGGGGATAATGGCAAACCCCCCAATGTAATGAAATTCTCAGTCCAGCAGTGGACCTTTGTAGGTAAGAAGAAGAAGATGGTGTATCAGCTGTGATAATTATGCAAGCGTCCGCCATTTCGACCGGTACCGGTCTTCGTGCATCGGACGATAGCATTGGGACATCTTTCGGATAAAATTATGATGCAAAGGAAACCTGGGATTAAAAGTTATTTAGTAACATTTTCTTGAACACGGTCTAGTACCTACCGCGTTCTCAGAAATCCAAATGCAAAGAGAAATTATTTTTACATAATCCTCTTGAATATTGGAACGGTCTCTGGATTCTTTCTTTGTATGTTATTGATCCTTTGATGCCAATACATTGCTTCTTTATGATCGTGACTACTAGTGCATTCATCTGTTTCAGTAAAATAAAATACGATCACAAACCTAGCTAAATATCATCATCAACAGTAGATCTATTTCGCAAAGCTGAATTTTTAAGTTTACTTCTTAATATTTTACATAATAATATCTATATCATCATATATTGATCTGATTGCTCGTAACATCACATCAGGTCCTGATAGAATACCAGCGCTGCGACATTTACTTTTTGAAATGTTGAAGCATTATCCTGAGATAGGAGACGTTTCCACTTGTGGACCAATGACTTGGTGAAGGATACGGGAAGCCGATGGATGCGAGCAGCACAAGACCGGTCATTGTGGAGAGCCTTGGGAGAGGCTTTTGTCCAGCAGTGGACTTCTATAGGCTGTAGAAGAAGGAGCCTTTTGGCCTAGTATAGGACTTTCTGACTTTTGTTACTATTTTTTATATAATTTGTCTTTATATTTATTTGTGTATAATTTAATTTAGTGTATCTATAGTTTATCTTCTTGTACGAGTTACAATATACAGTATGTTAAGAAAACCCTGTCCGACCCGTGAAGGTGTTGTTAGGTATCGATAACTGATTCTACTAATGGATACAAAACCGGGCTAAACTTAAAATAAAAATCCCCCTAAAAAAATAAATATTATTTTGCAAAAAGAGGTAACTTAATAAACTTGTGTTGAGCACCCTTCTGCGGGCGGCGGGCGGCAGGGCACGCGGCACGTGCTTGCATCGCTATTCGCTCATAATAATACCGGTGTTGTCACTTTTTAAAAATTACCAAACTTCGGGGAAGTTGGAATTAATTCGCGGGGAAAAAAGATTATTTCAAAATTCATTTGTATTGGTACTATGATGATTACGTAAAATTTTATATTATATTTGGTCATGTGTTTACCTAACCTTTATTATCCTTATGGGTCGGACAGGGTTTTCTTAACATACTGTATACATTTTCATTATTTATTTCATATGTGTGGCTCTTCCCCCAAACATCCATTTTAAACAACAATGTACATAGTCTTTATGTGTAATAAAATCAATATTCATTATATTCCTGTATAATAAATTTTCTAGTGTAAACGATGACTTATCTAATTATATAATCTGAAAATAGCTTAGATGAACGTGTTAGTATCAACATTATCTGCATAACTAAACATGTTCTAGACACTTCACGAGTTTCAAACTCAAAACAAACTTCTATTCAACAATTTACGCCCAAGGCAAGAGCTTAGTAAACAAAATACAGCCGCATACTTTACGACACGACTCGACACGAGTTTTTTTTTTTCTCGTAAACTTATTACGGGCCATAACTCGATTTGTACTAACATTCGCAGTGCGAAAGTAAACAAGGCTATTATATTGAATCACACAACATTCTATCCAAAAACAAATTCCTATAAATCTGCAGCTAACTTTGTTTTTCTGCCGATTTTATGAATGTTCCGAAGCAAAATATGATTTACATTCAAAATACGTGTTAGTTTTGTAGGTATTGTTGATGACCTGAGTTAGGACTTTCACGAAGGTCATTATAATGATGTTCATGAGTGTTATGACGAAAAAGTCAGCTCGTGGTGTGAAAGAAGAAAGAGATAATAGAAGACTAAAAAGTGTTCTCAGAAAGATCTTAACCTCACCAAGTTAAAAATTGGGCACAGTCTAAAGGCAACTGTCTTATTGTCTTAAATTGAGCCCAGACAGGCACTTTACATAATAAACGTAATTTGCCAGTAATGTTGTGTGTCTAATTGCTGGGACTCCTGGCGAGAGACTGGGCCGTATAGGCGCTTCACGTAGCGTAAGTTATTTATATTACTACTGTTCTCAAACGGTTAAGAAAAACACCGTGATATTTGTTTCATTTTAAATTATTATAAACTAGTGCTTGACTGCAATCCCACCTGATGGTAAGCAGTGATGCAAAGGTTGATGGTAAAGCGCGCTAGTTTATTAAAAGCCTATTCACTCGAAAAAACTGAGCGAATAGGAAGGAAGACGGCAGTTGAGCGAGGTGATGCAATGTTAAACCCAACAACACGACCCAACGATGCTGCGCCAGAGGGAGATTGATCTGAAGACTCTCCACGACCAAACTCCCAACACAACAATATTTGGCGAATCGTATCCGGCACACATCGCAACACAACTGCTCAGACCCGTCCTCCGTACGGCTTCACCAGACATCATGCCGGAACACGACGAATCGCTTGGCGGCAAGACTTTGTCTGGTGGGTGGTAACTTCTGCCGGCGGCCGATGTTATGGCCTACCACCGAGAATACATGCATGATATACAACCAAAAATTCAAAAACATGTGACATCTATTATCCTGCACTGGACCTGTGCGCTGATGCAGTCCTTCACACGGAGTATAATAAAATGTTCACACTTATGCATCAGACGGAAAAGTGAATGTATTGAAAATAAATAAATAATTTAACCTAATATTGTGTATATTATTTGTCCCAAGAAATTTTAATAAACTTATCGTTCTACTCGAGTCTTCCAGCTTTTATTGATGGGAAATCATCAAATGATGATCTGGGCTAAGCTGGATGGCCCGTAAAACGTTACTAACTAAAAGCCACCCATGCTCCTTCAGTTATCATTGCCGGGGGTCCGCTGTATCTCATTCAAATACTCCGAGGCCCGGGCAAGAAGTTTTCTACCCTCACAATCAAGACTATCCAAGTTACATCCACCTCAAAAATACTCATAAAGTTCAAATGAAATTAATAAACGTAAAATACCCGACAACACTGGTTTCGTTTTAATAATCTTTAATCGTTTCGCGTTTCCCTTTCTCTTTTTTTTTCGCCAAAAGAGAGTAATTTAGGCTCCAATTATGACAATAAAAACTTGAACGCTTGGAGTTTCGTCTTTTGAAACCAACAGTAAAGTGAGGTAGATTGTTTTCATAATTTTGGCAATGACATTTTCTTCCAGTTTCTCCTTTAAGAATACATTTTTTCTTTATGGCCTATGAAGAAAATTATGAGTTTCTTGAATAGATTTTTTTAAGGTTGTTTCTTAAGTATTGGACATTGGGGGTTTTGCTACTTTTATTTATTTAACCATTTATGTACACACATATGACAGATAGACAAGAAGAATCAGAACACAAAAATGGTACAGAGGTAATGCTTATTATATAAAAAAATCTAAGCATGCAAAATATGCAAAAGGACAGTAAATACATCTCTGGATGTGGACAGCTTATGAAAAGTAAAGAGCAAAAAAGTTAATACAAAAACAAAACCTGCGCTTCCCGCTCCAGCGGTTTCCCGCGACCTTCACCAGTTCGTCAGTCCACTTTGTCGGGGGCTTACCCACCCATGCTGCGAGGTCGCCACTCGAGAATGTCGACCCTATCGGGCATCGGTCCTACGGGCAATGTGCCACTTAAGTTTTGCAATACTCCGGGCTATATCAATTACTCTCGTTGTTCTGCAGATCTCCTCATTTCTGATTTGATCACGCAGTGAAACCTGAAGCATAGCTCTACTTACTGCGGCAAGTCTCGTACGAAATACGGCAGTGTCTCAAGACTTCTTCTGTATGTCATCGACTAGTGTGTGATACCAGTGATGACATATGGAACTGGGACGTGGTCGCTAACAATGGGCCTTATAAGAAAGCTCAAGGACACTCAAACGGCAATGGAGCGGGCTATGCTTGGAGCTTCACTAATCCTATTATCCTACGATCCTTATAAATGAGAAAGATTATGACGATGTGTTTATGTACGAGTGGATTTTTGTTACTGTTTCATGCAAAATTTGAGAAGCAGATGGTTTATTACCAGGAGTAACATTTAGGATACTTTAATCCGATTATTCTTAGGCGATCGTGAATAACGATGGTGAAAAGAAAAGTTATCATCATCAACCTTTTAATTGTCCCACTGCTGGGCACAGGTCTCTTCTTATACAGAGAAGGATTGGGTATAGTCACCACGCTTGCTCAATGCGGGTTGGCGATTACAGACTAAAAGTCCAGATTTCCCCAAGATGTTTTCTTCACCATGTACTCAGTCATTGGTGTCAAGAAAAGTTAGTAATAAGATAATTCTGTTATTAATGTACAAAGAGTCTTAATACCAAAAAAGTCTTGTTTGTAACGTTATATACATACTTATAAACGTTTTAGAACACACACAAATTCGCCGACTTTGAGTCAATTTGTAAACTAAAAACGATTTTGCTGAACAAAGCTCTGAGGCGACTCAATATCTGATAGCTTACACAGGAATAAATGTATGTAAAATTAAATAGCGCTGCGAGCAGACTGGGTACAACAGAGTGAATTTGTATGGGAAGTGGATTATGAATGAATATCGACGAAGGTTTGGTATTTTTGTAGGAAAATTTCATGAAAACTATTGTGCATTAAGGCATCGAATGGGTAATGTTACTCATTCTCTTCAGTAGGTAAGATTACTTTTTATAAAAAATTAAATATTAACTAGTGCTTGACCTCAATCCCGCCTGATAGTAGGCAGTGATGCAATCGTTGATCCGCCAACATTAAGAGCCTATTTACTCTAGCCTTGAAGACAATTAAATTGTAGTCAGACGGATACACCGCCGTTGATTATGGTAGGCAGTGATGCAATCGTTGATACGCCAATATTAAGAGCCTATTTACTCTATCCTTGAAGACAATTAAATTGTAGTCAGACGGATACACGGCCGTTGATAAATTGTTCCAGTCCCTTGATGTATGCAGTATAAAAGGCGAGGCGAAACGCTTCGTCTGGATCGTAGTCGTGTCTATGAGGTAAGGGATAGATACTTGCCATCCGACGGGTCGTCCGAGGATGGATCGGAGATGGAGGAATTAAGTCATGGCGCGTACACTCTCCAGCCTTTCGGTGTTCTATAGGATGCATTTTGGGGAGTGTGCGAGGGAATTGCATGATTTAATTCCCCCATCTCCGTTCCACCATCGAACGACCAGTCGTACGGCGAGTTTCCACCCTTACGTTGTTAACACTACTACGATCCGGACGGAGCGTTTCGCTTTCTCTTTTATTAGTGGTACAATTTGCTAGGGGCGGTGTTTCCGTCGGACTACAATTTGAGTGTCTTCAAGGCTATAGTGAATAAGCTCTTAATAAACTAGTGCGCTTTACCACCAACGATTGCGTCACTTACCATCAGACAGGATTGCGGTCAAGCGCTAGTTTATAATTTATAAAAAAAAAAATGCATCCTATAGAACACCGACAAGCTGGCTAATCTACACCTGTGCTTCAGGCTTCGGAGACCATTTTGAACCAAATCTGGTTCGCAAATTAGCCTCTTCGCATGCTTCTCCACCGAATATGAAAGAAAGAAAGAAAATACGTTTATTTGCGGTAAACATGACGTCAAAGAGTACAAAAACAATTAAGTGATAATAGTTGACACGCGTCACATCCACACAAAACGGCTATCGCTCAGCATTATGTTACGACCCTATACAGAACAGAGTCCAGCGCTGGTTTTCAGCGACAGCCGGTGCCGACACAAAGACGTAAAGTAGCCAAGTGGCACTTTGCAGGCCCAGCCCAAAATTTGGCTGAAGTACTCCACACACGAAGGGACCTGTGCTTTGGGTACATTAGAAGTTGTCCTGATGTGAAGTACTACCGGACTTTTGCAATAACCCCAAGTTTCCTAGCAGCCACCTCGGCATTGGACTCTACGAACCGCCCAAAGTTTAGGTTTAAGGAAATCTCAACTCCCAAAATTTCCGTACGACTACTCCCGATTCCTTATTAAAGGCGCATCTTTAACTATTGAAATATTATAACAAAATTACAGAGTTATTTACGTACTAGCTGCGTCCCACGGTTTCCCCCGTATGAATTTCAATCTCATGGGAATATCCTGATAACACCTATCCTATATACATAATCACATGTTCTCACTCCTGCGACACAGCCCATAGGCCTTCTCTCGGTGAAAGGGAGGTGACTGTATTCTACCGCGCGGGCCCAGTGCGGATCGGAAAATGTCACACGACTTCAAAGTTTTGCCTCTAAGACATGCCCATGCGGTTTCGCAAAAAAAGATATTTGTATGACCTAGTGCTTTCTCGGGGTGTGGCTGTTTGTATATTTGAGTTTATATGTTTATAAAT
Organism: Sesamia inferens; assembly: GCA_037179545.1. Taxonomy (NCBI): domain Eukaryota; kingdom Metazoa; phylum Arthropoda; class Insecta; order Lepidoptera; family Noctuidae; genus Sesamia; species Sesamia inferens. The sequence goes on along the minus strand of CM073929.1, from coordinate 4,755,735 downwards.
GCACCCCCATGATACAGGAGAAATTCCTAGTGAATGAGTTTTTTTATATAATAGGTATATTATGTTCACAATCGCCTATCTTACGCAAAAGCTAAAAACGGGACCCAACGGGAACGGGACTTACATAGTAGTGGGGCAAACGCGGTGACGTTATTTTGAACGGCACGTGGACAGAGTTGTTTTGGAAAGTTGAGACTGTCGAACGGTCACTTCGCTTGGAGGATTGGACCAGGGGACTTCTTCGAAGTGAAACTGTCGGTTTGCCTATTTAAATTGTGATTGTCAAGATTAGAGGGTATATTTACATTTCGTGGTTTAATTATAAAACTTCACCTACGAAATGGGCCCGCGTATGACGCCGTCGCTGACGTCGTAATGCATAATATTATAATTCAAAATGTTCAAAGTAAACAAACCTCTTCTTTCAGACATTTACTTTGAGATATCAACTTAATAATATAACTTAATTAGGTACAGAATTCAGGTAGTCCAATCGTAAGCAAAACAACAGAAACAGAGTAAGACTAAAGAGCTTTAACTTTTTGTGTGCAAAAGTTTGTAAAAGGAGAAAATAGTGAAATACTGTATTTGAAACTGTGCTTTGACATAAATTTTTGCAATGTATTTTAATGTAGGAAAGTATTACTATTGTATTCATAAAGCAAAGTTTTCGGTATGGGAATGATACATTCCATTTATGTTTATTTTATTTATTTACTTATTTATTTATTCATTTATTCAATTTTTTCTACCATTCCATGTTGCTTAATCGAATGCGGCAGAAAGGACACATACATTTCAGAAACTTTCATATATGTATATATGAAAGATTAAATAAAAAATTATAAAAACAATACTAATAAATTAAAACTATAACAAATAATTTTGAAATTTTAAAATATCACTATTCAACATCACATCAACATCACCACACATCATCAGTAGTAATGGGTTTCATTTTGACAACTAGGACGCTGGATATTAATTTGTCATCATGAATTTGGCTGTGGACAAGAAGTATTTAATATATAATATAGGCTTAACATTTCTAAAAGATTTGTGCCTGGACATCGCATTAAAAATACACGTGTAACGGAAATCCTTCCTACTAATATTATAAATGTGAATGTTTGTGAACAAACACCCATACTTACATATGTATACATACACACATATACAACATATTTTTTTCTTTATACGAATCCAGAATATAGTTTGTTCAAAATACGGAACTGAATCGATTCCAATCATTTTTACACCATTTTATATTTTTCCCAGATAGATTTAGAAATTGTTACAGTGTGGTTACCGAGCCCGCCAAGCTGCTTACAGTTGATCATAGTACTTGGCGCGTGAGCACGCCCGCAACAGCTGACGCCACAGGTCAACGCACCGTCTGGCTCGCCTGAGCGGAGTTTTGAACATATTTTTGTTGGGACAACCAAGTAGGATGACAAGCTCATAACTTTGTGGTTTTTGATGATATCTTTTTGAAATTTTGTATATACATAGTTTCTTTACTTAAAAATACTGGACACGTGTTTCGGGTTTCGTATAAACAAAAAATAATGTTTTATACATCCATGTATGTATAGACGAATGGATGTTTGTTACGTTTTCACGCAAAATACTAACCGTATTTGGATAAAATTTGGCACATAGATAAAAAAGGTATTCTTTTTGTCCCGATATTTTCACGGCACCGATACTCTTCTTCGTCTCAGCGTTAATCCCAGTCGTATCCGAAGCTTTTCAGCTTTGGAGTCTAGGGTCCGCTTTATCAGTCTAAATGCTCATTTTTGCTAAACTTTCAATATTTTCCATGAAGCGACTGCCGTCTGACCTCCACAACTCGAAGGCGATATCGAAGCATTGCAGTTAGACCAATAGGGTAGTTGACTAAAAAAAAAAAAATATTTTTCGTGATTTATGATTAGTTCGTCAGTCAGATTTCCAAAAAAATACTAGACACGTATTTTTTCTTTTTTCATATAAACAAAAAATGAAGACGAAACAGTGCGTTGAAAACTCGTGTGACGTCACCAGCCACCACTCCTGATCTTTGATGCCTTTTATATTTGTAAATTCTTATTGATTTGATGAAACAAAATATACGTATCCAATATTTTCCTATAATCTGAATGGACTAATTGGAATCATTTTTTTTTTTTTTACCTATGAAACATCCCTATTGTAGGACTTTTGAGGGCTCCAACAACCCGTAACGACTGCTAATAGATGTCCGTATGGCAGCCGGGACCATCGGCTTAACGTGCTTTCCGAAGCACTACCAGACCAGTGCAAATATTTATATTCATGCATACAAATATATGATTACATAATATAATATAATAAGCCTATAATGCTCCCACTCTTGGGAGACAGGACTCCTCTTGATGAGAGGCATGATCTACGATGCGCCAAATGTTGTTGTGCCGGGAGTTTGGTCGTGGAGGGTCTCCAGATCAATCTTCCTTTGGCGCAGCGTCGTTGGTCGTGTTGTTGGGTTTAACATTGCATCACCTCGCTCAACTGCCGTCTTCCTTTCTATTCGCTCAGTTTTTTCTGAGTGAATAGGCTCTTAATAAACTAGCGCGCTTTACCATCAACGATCGCATCACTGCTTACCATCAGGCGGGATTGCGGTCAAGCGCTAGTTTATAATTAATAAAAAAAAAAAAAAGATTCACTGACTGGCTTCGCCGCATACCTGCATAAGTTCAAGTTAAAGGATAGTCCGGCCAGTGTGTGTGACACGCAGGCTTCCGAGACGGTTCAACACATTTTGCTAGAATGCCCGAGGCACAACCGCGACAGATACGACTGGAAGTAAGTCCAGGAAAACAGTTGACAGAAAGGACCATTGCCGATCTCATGGCGGATAAACACTCCAGGCCGTATCTGGAGCGGTTTTGCCTCAAGATTGCAAAAATGTCTATTGACAGAAACAAAACGAGGGCCTGTGCCACCCAGCAATTGTCGTCGGCAAGAATTGTTAATGGATAGTAGCAGGAGCTTAAGTAAATAGTTGTAGTATAGAGTAGACGTGAAAGTAAGAATGTATATCAATGTACAGTAATATTAATAAAGATAAGAAATAGTGTATAGAAATATAATGTATAGAAATAAGATGACAGAAAATATAAATAAAAGCCTAACAAAGATTCTTGCCATGCAAGAAGTAGGGACGACAACGCCCTGTGATGACTATAATATTCCAAAACCTGGGACACAGAGCTCCTCTAAGTGAGAGGGAGAGGGCTTTAAACTACCACACGAGCCCCATACAGGTTGGTAGTTGACACATGTCTCCAAAGTTTTGATAATGAACGATGAACGTTGTTTTCCTTCACCGTTTTGAGAGCAATGATGATAAAACAATTTACAGAAAGTAAAGCGCCTGACGGTGTTCGAACCTACAATTTGTAAGCAGCGTTACCACTGAGCCACCGCATCTCCGCTCAAAGAACTCGAACAATTTATTTTGTTTGAAAAGTCCCATATACTAGAACCTGGAAACAGATTGGAAATCACAACAACGGAACTATTGTCATTTCGAATACGAACTCATGACTTTCTAGAGTTCCCTCGATAAGCACCGATTGTTTCCGTGAATAAATCTTGACTTTGACTTGTTGGAAGCTCAATATTATTGATGTCACTCGACATAACAAAACATTATTATCGTACCGACACCATACTGTTTATCTTACCAACTCAGATGACATCACAATAATTGTCTACTGAGCTATTGTTATGTGCCAAATTTAGCAGAGATAGTTACCTGCTATAATTAGAACTTATTCAAGATTATTGCTGTTTACTTTATTAGTTTACTGTATATGTTACGGCCTACCCTGTATAATTTAATGATAATACTTTACTATTTAATTTGACAAAAATAGTCCAATAAAACAATGATTTATCCACTCTAGGGATTATAGATATAAATCTTGCGGAGTAAAGAAAAGAAAAATAACAAAAAAAGTTTATTTGCGTTAAAGATAACAAAAAAAGTAAGAAATGTTTGAGGGAACATGCGTCAAATCCACGCAAAACGTCTGTCGCTTAGAAATATGCTGCGACCATGCAATTTGTTTTGCATAGTTAAGTTTAGTGTTTAGCACAGCGCTGGAAAATAGGAAAATCAGTTGCATACATGCGACACTGATAGTTGTATACACTTTAGACCATTATGGAACAGCTGAACGTATTTCCGAAAAATTATAATAAACTTAAATGAATATATATACCTTAGACTCTGAGGAACAATTTTAAGTTTTATTAATAATATCCAATTTACAATATGTAGAGAAAACCCTGTCCGATCCATGAAGTTATTGTTAGGTATCGATAACTGAATCTACTATGCCTGCTAAAGCCGGGCTAAACTTGAAAGAAAATCCCCCTAGTAAAATAAAAATTATTTCGCAAAAAGAGGTAACTTATTGCATGTGCGGTAGTCGATACAAGCGCCGGCGAAGGGGACAGCGCACGCGGCACACGGTCGCATTACTGTTCGCTCATAATAATACCGCCGAAGATGATTTTTTGACGAAGTTAACAATGCACTTTCGAAAGTTGTCCATTGGTTTAATGTAAATAACCTTCTTTTGAATGAAAAAAAAACTAAATTCATTAAATTTTCTACGCCAAATGTCAGGCAGTTAAGTACCAATGTTCAACTGAATGGAGTAGAGTTGATCCCTGTCGAGTCGACAGTTTTTCTTGGATTGACTATTGACTCCAAGTTACAATGGGGTCCTCACATTGAGAAGCTGTCGGGTAGACTCAGTTCTGCCGCTTATGCTGTTAAGAAAATTAGACAGATAACTGATGTGAATACAGACAGAATTGTTTATTTTAGTTATTTTCATAGTCTTATGACTTATGGGATTCTTCTCTGGGGAACTTGTGCGGACATCAATACCATCTTTGTTTTACAGAAAAGGGCTGTTCGAGCCATCTACAACCTTGGTCCTAGAGATTCTCTTAGAGAAAAATTCAGAGAGGTGAACATTCTGACTGTAGCTTCGCAATATATATTTGAAAATCTTATGTATGTACATAAAAATATATCTAATTTTAAGAAAATAAGCGATGTTCATAATATAAATACCAGGAACAAACACAATCTTGCTGTACATCACACTCGTCTCCACAGAGTAGGTAACTCGTTCATGGGTCAATGTATACACTTTTACAACAAGCTTCCCATGGACATTCGAAACTTACCCATTAAACGATATAAAACCTATATAAAGGCCAAACTTTGCAAAAAGGGTTATTATAAAATCTCAGATTATTTAGAGGATAGAGAGGCTTGGGACTGAGCTGCTCGCTCTGTTAAGCATTGTTATTAAGCAATATGCGTAATTATAACGTAAATTATTGTAAACATTTTCATTTTTAATGTCTGGACTTGAAAAAAGACGATGATCCCTGAGTTTGTTTCGGCTATTTCTTCTCAGAGGTAGTCAGTTAGGAAATGCCGGCTTCATCTAGTTTAAAAAAAAAAGAAAATGAAGAAAAAAAAAACATATGACGTGTAAAAGTGATCGGTGATCCTACTTGCTTAATAAACGATTTCATTTCATTTCATTTCATTTCATTTCGATGGTGTTGTCGCTTTTTTAAAAATTACCAAATATTGGGAAAGATGGAATTAATTCGCGAAAAAAAAGGTTATTTCAAAATTCATTAGTATTGTTACTTTGATGATTAAGTACTTACTATTTTATTCAAGTGTTTACCTAATCTTTATTATCCTTATGGGTCGAACGGGGTTTTCTTTACATATTGTAAATACGCCATGTCTTATTTAAAGTTTTTTTGGTTCTTTTTTTCTGATGTGTGGTTTCGTGTTATGTTATTTTTGAATTGAAACACTTTTATACAAAAAATAAATTTTATTAAAAAAGACTATAGAAAGGATTGTCCGGTTTTATAAAACCAAGGTAAAAGTAAAACTTTATTTCTCATTATAGACATTTAACTAAAAATTTTATAGGCACCGCCATATTGAACTTGACTGCTCTGACGAGCGTCACACTTTCACTTTATCCTTACTCCGCGGCCGACCGTCACACGACATGCAACATACAGACGAAAAAGTTAGAGACGATGTAATAAAAGTTTCACTTTAAAATATTTCAAATATCTATTGTACTAAATTTGTAGGATGACTGCCCTGCACTTGCACAGAGTGCTATTTAATTTAATAGTGGTGCTGGAAATTATATAATTATGTCAGTTCGCATATTGTTAATATTCAGCTTAATTTAAAGAAATGACTTTATATTTATTTTATCCAGACTCAGGATGCTACAGAATTTTCGAAATTATTCCTGTCCATTTGCATTTCGAGTTTTTTTTAATTAATATACACACTTTAATTACAAAGCGGGTATACCAGCGCCCTCACGCCTCTAGCCGCCGGAGAAGACGCGCTGGTCCGAAAATAACATCGAACTCGCCGCCCAGTAAGGACCTGGGCCGAGTCGACGGCACGTAGTGTTTCACGCGCGCCTCAAAGAAATGTTAGCACATCATGACTGAGTCCAAGAAGACTGATGCCTCCTAGGTCAGGGTTGCGAGTTGGTTAAAAAAGAAACCGTGAACCTGGCCTACAAGCAAGTGGAAGAACACGGGTGGGTTTTAGTCAGTAAAAGTCTCACACCGTTCCGTTCCGCCCAAAGCAGTCATTTTATGATTTCCCATCTCAAACAAAAAAAAAAGGGAAATGCCAAATCAACTTTTCAAATCACTTTGTAATTACATTTGCTAGCCCACAACTCTACCTTTTTGCATTCAATATTCCTTTATCAACTCAATTAACGATATTGGAGAGAGGCAGACGAACTTTGTGCGCTCGCAATCCGTTCGCTCGTTCGCTAGTAACTCTAAAACTAATTAGCTAATAGCAGAGATAAATGACTGAAGTGGCGCGAATGTATTTGAATCCGGGTGTGGTGTAAATGTTTTCAATTTTGTATTTCAATGTTCAAATTGTAGTCTGTGTCTCGAAGTTTTAACGTGATTTTGATTTTCATGCTGTTTTATTGGAGTTCATTATTGTTAGAAGTTTTTATGAGTTTTCATGAACTTTTTAGGGTCCTGTACGTCCGAATTAAAATAGGAAATATAATTATTATAATTTGGTTTTTGAAAAATACTTTTTCTGCCTTTCTTTATAATATCGCTCATGTCAGGACTAAGCTAATGTTTATCTTCTATCTTTTTCTTAATGAAACAGAAAGAAAGAGATTTGTTAGGCATTCTTAAACAACGCAGGTACATAGAAATAATTATTTGAAATTCAACGTTCATTGAATAGGATTGTTTGTGTGCAATATTACATAAAATATTCTTGTCAGATGAGATGGCATGGGGCAGGTGGGTTATGGATTATATTTCTATTACTGAGACGCCTTGCGCCTTCTCTCTATGAGGGAGTGGGCCAAAATCTACCAGGAGGACCCAGTACGGGTTGGTAGATGTGACGTCATATCGTCGATTTTTTGTTTGTATAGGCAAATAGGAAATGCCGGTTTCCTAACGATGTTTTCCTTCACAGTTTGTTTGAGTATAATTGCTAATTGGTTTATAATGCTCTATTCTTCCATTACTAATGGTCAATTCCTATAATTTATGAACATTATAAACAGAATATCTATAACGAAATTCAAGTCCTCTAATAAGTAACTCCAACCCGCCTGCCAAGCGTGGGGATTATGGCAAACCCCCCAACCAACCTTTGTCCAGCAATGGACCTCTACACTCGCAAAATTAGTTATATGCTCAGTTTGGTAGTAAAAGTGGTACTAATGCTAAGAAAAACATAAGAAAATTGCACAATAATTACAACAAATGCCTCAGTCTGCAATATTTTTTCAGTGTGGGTCTATTTCCATTAAATTATTAATAATAATTTAATATTAAATGATAGACTAAACATTTCCACAAAAACTTTCACAGTCAGCTTCACACTCGGACGCCAAATGCTCTTCAACTGAAACACTTCTCACTACACATACATTTTAAAAATGTCCAAAAAACCTTCTTTAACTAAAATAAAATGCGCATGTTTCATCCTTGTTACCATCTACGTTAATTTTACATTATTACCGCGGCACTCTTCTGTGTATTGTGCCTGGCTTGTACGGAAACCAGCAGGTATTCAAGTCGCGTTAGCACATTAACTACACTTGCGAATAACCTGCGAAGAATCTTTAATTCTCAGAGAAAACGGTCTGTTGCCTCCGTTTCAAAGATATGGTCTAATTTGAGATGTTTTTGTTTGTTTTCTTAAAGAGGCAGTACACCTAACTCTAATCGTTTGTAAATATGTCAACAAATAACAGCGTCCCACGGTTTTACCCGCAAAAGTGTCAATTCCATGGGAATATCGAAAAGTATCCTTTCTTTCAATCCTGAATAAAACTATCTGGATGCCAAATTTTATCCAAACCCGTGCAGTAGTTTTTGCGTGAAAGAGTAACAAATATAGATCCATTCATCGTCACAAACTTTGTATTATTATTATTAGGAAGGATTTTACGTGGCCAAATAAGAAAGTAATTTGGTCTTTTGGGCGCGTTTCCAGATGACAGCGGTGGAGAGAAGCACCACGTTGTGACCAAAAACAAAAGGATTTATTAAAATATTTATATGTATGTTTAATTAGTTAGAATTTTTTTTTATTACCTACTGTAAATTGTTACTTATGTTAATATAATATTTTTAATGTTAAAAGTACAATGATAATTCAGTGTTCAGTGTAAATATTTGAAATTGAAAGAGTGTTGCCGCACACTAGGAGACAATCCTGTATCGTGGGTGCATTATAAACATTTAAATTCACATACACACACAACCAGACCCGGAATAACTACCTATAGGCCAAACAATTATTTGTTCCGTACGGGAATCGAACCCGTGACACGTAGAGCAGCAGTCGATCGCTCAGCCACAACACCAACCGTGTCGTCAAAAGTTGAAATTGGTCCATGAACTTAAAATAATATTATGATTAAATTTTCAAAGGACCTAAACAAGTTGAAGCAGTACCTCATAAAAAACTAAAAATAAAGTTCCAAAAAGGTTCATATAATAAATACCATCTACTTTTCATTCCTACCATACCATCCAGAAACCCTAATAAATTGTACAGATGAAAAAGCCTTACCAGATGATTTCAGGGCAATGAAAACACAAGGAGGCCAGACCTTATATTTACATCCAGCGAGGGTCTGTAAGTCTGCAACGAAATGAAGCAATTCAAATTTAACGACATACATTTTGAGTTTCATCCTTTAATTACAGCCAAGAATATCTTAGTTGGTGCGAATTTGTCCCGCTGCTTAGCATGAAGAGGCAGTTGTCTTAATCTTAACTCGCTCAATTCGTCAACTGTAAGGGGTTAAGGGTAAGCTCTCAACATCTGTATAAGCCTGGCTGGGAACGTTGAGTAATTCCACAAAGTTCAGGTTTTTGTTTTTATTACGCTTTGTGTACTGGGTGTTTCAATTATCTTGAAAGTTTAGTGGGTAATGTTAAGAATGAAATATTATAGCTGTGGTCTTTAAATTATCAAAGTTAATTAAGTTATTATAATGCGCGTCGCATTGTAAGCTGGGTACATGTAAGTGAAAATCAAATAATAATTTAATAAACAACAGCTCGTCTCAAAGTAAGCAAAAGCTGTAGTAATAATTTTTACGTGTTTAGTGAGCCGACCTAGTTAAGGCGGAATAGTTCTTGGTCGTAGAAGTTACAGACTGTCTTCTGTGCAGGGTCTGAATGGATGATGGCGAAACAACAGCTCATATGCTTCTAAGCTGTCCGGTGGTCGCCACGTAACATCCTGTACGTGGCGCCCAGTACTTTGTTAATCCAGATATCCTCCGTTAGACAATCAGTGACATCAAGGCGTCGCTAGCCTTCCTTGAAAAGCAGTGGATCGAATAATCAATTTTCCAATCCTTACGTAATATGCGCGGATTAACATGAAGTTGCGAACACCAGCATCTATTGCCTATTGACGTAACTAACGTTGAGGATGTTAAAGTGAAAGTAAAAGACATGACTTCTTAAGTAATCAATCTGACACAGACGATAGCAATCGTAACATTGAAATAAACAAATTAATAATCATTCAATTACATATAATTCACAACTTGTAGGAACTTGAATATAGAAGATGCTTTCATACGGTGTACAGAAAAGGCGTTAGAACTACGTGGACCAACTTTGACTTCCCTTTGCGCACACAGAGACAACTTTGTACTATCTTTGAGTGAACAATACCACCGCCCGTCGAGTTTCAACGTCAAAGCCTCTCGATTGCACATGATTGTGCGAACAAATTGATCGTTCTGCAACTTTCATTTATATTTTCGTTATCTATTTGCATAGAATTGTCATTAATTTTCGTTCTGTGTCTAGGGGATTTGTTTGCTTTTGCAGATAAATCAATTCCAACGTCGTTTTGTTTATTAATGCTTAATATCTTTATCCACTTTCATTTTCATCATATTGCCTATTAAGTATAAAGCCTGGAGCACAGGAAAAGAGTAGCCAGCCTGTCGGTTACGTTATTGACGCCACTATTATCTGGACAAAACGTTTCGCTTCGTCTGTTATACCGCGTACGTCGAGGGACTGGAACAAAATGTCAGTGGTGGTGTTTCTGTCTGACTACAATTTAAGTGTCTTCAAGGCTACAGTGAATAGGCTCTTAATAAACTAGCGCGCTTTACCATCAGCGATTGTATCACTGCTTATAACCTGACGGGATCGCAGTCTAGCACTAGTTTATAATTATAAAAAAAAAAATGTATGGGTACTAAACTTTATATTGTACATACATACAATGTATTCTGTTTGAATTTATGACGGGCGAAGTGATTGTGTGAAGCAACAGAGCGAAAGAGAGAGAGAGATTGAAGCAGTATAATGTGTATCCTTTTATTTTGTTAATTCAACAAAATTCAATACATAACACAAATTCATTGCATTAAATACGTTTTTAAACAGTGAACGTGAATTTTAAATTAATAAGGCTATTTGTGTATGCTACTTTACATGTTTGTAAACGCACCCACGAAATAGAAAAAAGTCCCAGTGTGGGACTAGGTTTCTTTTTTATTTTAATTGTATTAGTAACACCAAAAGAACTGATTAGCGATTCCTTCAAAATGTTTCAGATTTAGATTAATACCATCATCAATCTTTTTATGGATCTTGCAGTGTCATGGAATTATTAGTATACCAGTGTTTATAATAAAAAAAACCTTTCAAATAACTAACTTTGTAGTTATTTATAGAGCTTGTTTTAGAGCTAGATAATGAACTAAAACTTTAAATAGAAGCAGACCTAACAATGTAGCCAGGATAAGCAACGAGGTACTACTAAACTGTAGTCGTCATTGTGAAATCTAATTGATCGTTGGAAGCGTTGGAAGTCTGGTTTTGCCTTATTGTTACTACTGAAATTTATTTGCAGAGGCTAAGGACTGTAAGAAGTGGAATTGATTTATCAAATAACTGAATGTATACAGGGTAGCAGCACCGCCATGAAGGGAATCTAATTGTAACCATGAATTCAGCACATGATTTTGGCCTAGACGCAGGGGGCAACTCTACCTTGTATTTTTAATCTCGTATTTTGAAATGTTTATATAAAGAGGGCTGCTACTTGCAGGTTTTAGATATTTAAACATAGCTAGCTGTGACATCAACCCAATATTGTTTTTAATTTTTCGTATTTAAGTACGAGACTTTTGATTTTATTATTTCTTATCTGTTTTGTTTTTATTATTTCTTGTACTGTGCGTTTTGTTTATGCGGAATAAAAAATATTTCTTTTTGTCTTTAACCACAATGATAGAAACTATACTGACGAATATTGATGTCAAAATTAAACCTGAAAAAAATATATGAAATAATAGCACTCCTCCTTAAGGAACAATCCGTCAACCGACCCGATTAACTATTCGCGCGTCCCCGAAACCGGCTAATCGACTAAAATCGGCGAAATTTCCAGTGTCGACAGAGTCTGCGCTTTGTCTCCGCGATTGATTGATCTACGAGGATCCGTCAAACAAATTAGATCTGAGGTTTTATAAAAAGAAAACAACGAATACTGGAATTGAAATGAAATGAAATTTTCCACTCAGTAAATAGGATATCGGAATAATTTTTCACATCACATTATAGAACAAAAATAAAAGACAAGGTGGATGAATTCAGCGCTTTCTACCTTATTACTCTGGGAAGAAAGGCTTAAACCAAACCTGAAGTCGAAGTCTCTTTGGGTCAGGGCTGCGGGTTGGTTAAACAAGAAACCGTGGTCCTGGCCGTCGCACAGGCAAGAAAAGAAAGACGGGTGGGTTTTAGTCAGTAAAAGTCTGACACGCCCTTCCGCTACACTTCCGCTAGAGCGGGAGAGGTCATTTGGTGATTTGTATCCCAACAAAAAAAAAATGTTGAAGTCTCTTTTAAAGTCCAGACATCCTTCAATGACGGTCCCCTTCATCAATCCAATGACTACTAAACGATAGGCAATAAAGCGATAATAGAATAATTAAACAAAATATTAAATACTAACTGCGCTCGTGTTTTCACTTGCGTAAGTTTTCATCCCGTAGGAATATCAGGATGAGTGTTGTTCCTGTTTATAAACCTCTGTGTGCCAAATTTTATCCAAATACGCTCAGTAATTTAAGCGTGAAAGCGGAACAAACAAAGAAAGTCACTTTCACATTGACATATAATATTAACTAGTTGCGCCACGCGGTTTCACGCGCGTTTTTTTTTTTTATTATGCCCCGCTCCTATTGTTGACAGCGTGATTTTATATAGCCTAAAGCCTTCCTGGATTAATGGACTATCCCACGCAAAAAGAATTTTTCAAATCGGACCAGTAGTTCCTGAGATTAGCGCGTTCAAACAAATAAACAAGCAAACAAACTTTTCAGCTTTATATATTAGTATAGATTAGTATCTTTTATATTACTTCGACTAGTCTGTGTTGCCAGTGATGACTTATGGAATTGAGACGTGGTCGCTAAAAATGGGCCTTATAAGAAGGCTCAAAGTCACTCAAAGGGCAATTTAGAGGGCTATGCTTGGGGTTTCACTGCGCGATCGAATCAGAAACGAGGAGATCCGCAGAAGAACGAGAGTAACCGACATAGCCCGAAGAATTGCAACACTAAAGTGGCAGTAGGCTGGACACATTGCCCGTAGGACCTATGCCCAATGGGGCCGACGGGTTCTCGAGTGGCGACCATGCACCGGAAGACGTAGCGTGGTTGGGTCCCCGACAAGGTGGACCGTCGACCTGGTGAAGGTCGCGGGAAACCGCTGGATGCGGGAGGCGCAGGACCGGTTGTTGTGGAGAACCTTGGGGGACGCCTATGTCCAGCAGTGGACGTTTTTCGGCTGAAATGATGATGATAGATTAGTATACGAGTACATAAGGAATAATATTATTAAGCCAGTGTTAATGAACTCTCGTAAACGTCACCGTTTCTTTGATCTTGGTCTTTCTACGTTTTTAACATGCGTCATAAATAATACACGATATTTTAATTTTCTTTAAATTTTTCTTTACTAATGTTTAATAGTCATTGGATAGATAAAGTGGACTGTCGTAGTAGGAAGTGGAAGGGCGGACGTTTTAGGGAACTGTCTTATATAATATTGACATTCAAAAAGTGATGATTCTCGACCTAATTTGACTTAGATTTTTTTTTTTGAGACGACTAACTTTCCACACTGAAATGGTCTTTTGAAGCTATCTCGAGGTCAAAATGTCAGTGTGTCAGTCCAGTCAAGGCAAGCATTTGTCAGTAATTGTGTAGATCAATTCAAAAAACTTCCAGAGTTGAACTACCCTACAAGACGGAGTTGAATGGATAGATTAAAAAAAAAATACGCCACCTTATACCTTTATCAATGTCAGGGGTGACCAAAGTATATATATTTTTTTATTTCTTGTTTTTGCATTGCAAAACCAGTACCTAACAATATCAGTACCGAACTCCCGGACATCTCAGGTGCGGTTTTGCGGGCGGTGAGCAGTGGGTAGCTCACAAGCTAGTAATGACCTGGCCCGAGTCGACGGCGCGTTTAGTTTCATGCGCGCCTCAAAGAGATGTCAGCATATGTTGACGGGGTCTACGAAGACCGACGCCTGGATCAGGGTTGCGAGTTTATTGAAAGAGAAACCGTGGCCCTGGGGCATAGACAAGTGAAGGAACACGATTGGGTTTTAGTCAGTAAAAGTCTGACACGCCCATCCGCTCTGCCCAGAGCGGGAGAGGTCATTTGATGATTTCCCACACCAGAAAAAAAACCAGATAGAACTAGTATCTTGACCTGCTATTGTTAGTAGCTTGACATTATTACATATACAACAATATTTTTTCTTTATACGAAACCTGAATATAGTTTGTTCAAAATAAGAAACTTAATCGCTTCCAATAATTTTTACACCATGTTATATTTTTCCCAAATTCATTTAGAAATTATGGCAGAGTGGTTAGCAAGCGCGCGAGACAGCTGACGGATCACACAGCAGAGTTCATAACACTAGGCCCGTGAAATAAGCCAACGCACCGCCCCTCTGCGCCGCGCCGCTACAGGCGCGAGCGGTGCCTTGACCATATTTTTGTTGGGACAAGCAGGTAAGATAACAAGTCCATAACTTTGTAATTTTTATTGGTATCTTTTTGAAATTTTGTACATAGATTTTTTACTTAAATATATTTCATACGTGTTTCGCATTTCGCATATACAAAAAATAAAGATATATTTGTAACATTGTTACATATATATGTCACGATGTCAAGCTACATATGTATAGTTATTATATAATTATGTATATGTATACATAAAGGGTTTTTCAATAGGTACGCTCGAACTTTGTGGCGGCGACATCAACTGGCCCCCGAGATCGTGTGACTTAACACCGCTCGATTATTTTCTGTGGGGCTACGTGAAATCTCTAGTGTATGCAGATAAACCACAGTCAATTGCTGCCCTAAAGGCCAACATAACTCGCGTTCTTCGTGAAATTGAGCCCCATTTATGCGAAGACGTCCTACAAAATTGGTCCACCAGAATACACCATCTACAGCGGAGTCGCGGTGGCCAATTGGCTGATATTATTTTCCACACATAATGTCATTGAATATTCTTTAAAATGTAATAAAAATTGTGGTAATATCACTTAAACAGATTGTTTTATTTCATTTTAATGTTCGAGCGCTCTTAATGAAAAACCCTGTAGATATATGTAGGTGACAAGTACAATACCGTTTTTTCAATATCTTAAAACTAGTAAAGAAAACCCATTACAATACCATATTTCATTCAAACCAATCACGCAGAAATGATACCATCAACATAAACAAGTTATTTAAATCGCTATTATATTCATCAATTCCCCCCTTTCCTTTGATTTATTATAAGTGACATTTGTGACCTTGTTTGTGCAATGTTTACAACAAAGGCTAAAAAACCATTATGGGTTTGGAGGGCTTCCGGGTTATCGATGAGGCCGACCCTGGACCTGACTGAACGGGATTATCGACGGTATGTAAATGTAATTTGTTTGGGATACAAAGGAAAATCTGTTGTCTGATAGCTGTAGCTGCTTTAGACAGTGATCCTCTTTCGTTTTCTTTATGGCCATTTGTTTTTTTTACTGTTGTATTTTTTCTCAACATCAAACGGATGATGTGGTAAAAAAAACTTCACTATACGATTTAGAGGTGCATTTTATATTCAATTAAAAATAAGCCGTAAATTGCTTTGAAAATTCCATAAAATTGAGTAATATTATAAATTCTTGCAATGCAATAAAATAGCAAACATGGTACGATTATAAAATATTTACGTCATACTAAGGTAATAAGCTTGAATATTTTGTGGTAAAAATGCAAGTTAATGGATCCATAATAACTTAATAATAAGCTACACGAACCTATGCAAAATAGCCAGACGAGACGCAATAACCCGAGGATTATTGAAAAACAATATTTAATTTCAAAAATATTTATTGTAAGTACATTTTGATTTCAATCACTGGCTGCCAATGAAAATAAAATAATTGTTATTCCACAGTAGTTAATTAAGGCAATATTAATTATATCATCCATTGTTTCACAGTAAATTGTATGAATTTGATTGGAAAGTTTTCAATTTAAATCGCAAACTGTATAAACTACATACTATGAATGAATACTGGATATTGTTTGTTTACATGAGGAGATAATACAATGTTGTTCCCAATCAAACTGTCAAAAAGTCGGTAATTTAGTCAAAAAGTTGAAGCTACTTGTTATTAGTGTCCGACCGAAATTTCGGTTTCGGTTTCGGTTTCGGCCGAGTTTCGGCCAAAAATCAAGTTTCGGTAGCAGTTTCGGTTTCGGCCTAAATAGGCCGAAACTTTTGCCGAAACCGAAACTTATTTCGAAAGTTTCCGCACGATCGCGTTCGCCTAACTTCGTTTCCCGCGGCAAGATCTCAAAATTGTTTCTGGTCATCCATAACCCAAGGGAAAACCTTAATTTGGGTTCCAGGACAATATGTATGTGATGTTGTCTCAATTTATATAAAAAAAAAAATACCAATACATAGTATTTAATGAAACAGTAACAAATTAATAATGTGGCAACTAAAAAATATCTATTAATAACATTTTTATTATTTTGACACATAATAATTATTATTATTATATATTATTTTGAAACATAATTTCAAATTATTGATTTGATTATTGTGAAATGATTAAAATTTTGCTATTTGGACAGCCACCGTGGCTTAGCGGTAGCGAATGCGGCCGCTGCGCAAGGAGGCGCGGATTCGATCCCCGCGCAGTGCAAATATTTGTATGCATGAATATGAATATTTGCATTGGTCTGGTCGTGCCTCGGAAAGCACGTTAAGCCGTTGGTCCCGGTTGCCATACGAACACCTAGTGGCTGTCGTTACGGGTTGTTGGAGCCCTCAAAAGTCTAGCTACAATGCTTCGATATCGCCTTCGGGTTGTGGAGGTCAGTCGTATCACGGAAAATGTCGAAGTTTCGCCAAAATTAGCAGTTAGGCTGGTAAAGATGACCCCGGACCCCAGAGCTGGAAAAAGGCTTTGGATGCGACTGGGATTAACGCTGAGATGATGTTGATTAAAATTTTGCTATGAAAACTTAATTTGTCAAAATAATAAAATTTTATTAATAGATATATTTTTTTATATTATGTTAAATAAATGATTATAACAAACTTAATATACTGTGTTGCCATTTCATGCCCTAATTAATGCAAAATAATAGGTACCTAAAATTCTCCAAATTTCAGTATTTTAAGAAATTTTATAGTTAGACACGTGAGTTTCGGTTTCGGTTTCGGTTTCGGCCGAAACTGAAGCCCTGGCCGAAGATTCGGTTTCAGTTTCGGTTTCGGCAGAAAAACCAGTTTCGGTCGGACACTACTTGTTATATAATATAATATATATGTCGGAGATCGTCGTTTAATTTTAATAGAAGTTGCTGATTTGATTTACGTAGTAGAGGGGCAAACACTTGTGACGTTATATTGTGATGGCGGCACATGGACAGAGTCGCTTTGGATAGTGGGGTTCGTCGAACGGGCACTTTGCATCGAGACGCGGACCAAGGCACATCTCCGAACCGAAACTGTCGGTTTGCCTATTCAAATTGTTATTATGAAGATTGGAGGGTATATCTACACGTCGTGCTTCAATTCAAAACTCACCTATGAAATGGAACCTGTACCACCACACCAAGATGATGTCGACCCTACCGCTCTGCCGTCGCTGTCTCCGACATCAGAAGTTGGATAAAGAACTACACTGCTCACAATCTCGTTATAAATCAAGGAACAGAATAACAGTCACTTTCCACCAATATTTTTACAGTACTTGTGTGTGGTATGGGTAATTGTGTGGGTTAGTTGTTCATTGCCTTTGTATGAGCTTCTGTAAATGCTGGATGTACTGGCAGTGAGGCTGGAAGTGAACGTTAAGTTACGAGGTGCGCTCAATTGCTGGCGCAGAGATCGCTCCGCGTGATAGTGCGCTGCAGGAGTGCGCTGCAGGAGTCCGCTGCAGGCGTGCACGTGTGGCTGGACGCGGCGCTGGTGAAAGTGCTGGCTGTTGCTTGGCGCGCGACAGTGCTGGCTGTTGCTTGGCGCGCGACAGTGCTGGCTGTTGCTTGGCGCGCGACAGTGCTGGCTGTTGCTTGGCGCGCGACAGTGCTGGCTGTTGCTTGGCGCGCGACAGTGCTGGCTGTTGCTTGGCGCGCGACAGTGCTGGCTGTTGCTTGGCGCGCGACAGTGCTGGCTGTTGCTTGGCGCGCGACAGTGCTGGCTGTTGCTTGGCGCGCGACAGTGCTGGCTGTTGCTTGGCGCGCAAGGTGCGCTTGCGGAGCGCGCAAGGTGCGCTTGCGGAGCGCGCAAGGTGCGCTTGCGGAGCGCGCAAGGTGCGCTTGCGGAGCGCGCTTCTAGCTGCTTAGTGAATCACATCAATGGCGTGTGGCGCGGAGTCAGAGCTGCGTGCGCTTTGCGGAACGCCCAAGGTTTCAACACTTGAGCCTCTACTCTGCAGGCGATGAGAAGGTTTCAAAATACCCAAAATGTTTGTGGTAACGTAATGGGATTTTATGAGAGCTCAGAGATGTCTGGTGTGCAACGGTTGACAACTGCCAAGTGGCAGGTGTTTGCGGGAAATTGCCATAATCCGGTGAGTCGTACTATTTTTATTTTGATTCCGTGGCCGAATGTTCTCTTGTCAAGTAATCTGTAATTTCATTAGTGTATGTATACACGCGCCAGTATATATAGAGTGTACAAGGTTGTGCCAGTGTGTTGTGTACTGAACCATTTCTTTGCGACATGATAATAAGAGTTATATGCAAATTTTATTTCTTGTACTACCCGTATTCTTTGTTATAATGGACTGAGAAATTTTAAATCAGGGTTTTAACCTTTAAGTACCGACATGCCATCTTAGTTACATAAGTACCGACGTGAGGTCTGCTAGACCACTATAGCTTTAGTAAGGAAAACTTTCATATTACAAAATACTATTATTTTTTAAATGTGTCTATGTATTAATAATATATTTAGTTATTGTATAAATAAAACAAGATAAAGAAATTTTTATATTTATTACTTATTATTAACACGAACTTTGAAGTCTTAATTTCTTTGGGAGAAAAAATTTACTTTTTACTTTTTTAATAACATTTACCAACTAAGTATTTTTTTTTTCATGATATATGTTTTTTCTTAAAGGTTAATAACTAAGAAAACAACTAAAATTAAAATTTAACAAAGAATTAACAAATTTCTTCAAAATTGCACGGCATCATTATAGGTATTATCACAATTTACAAACACTCTTTGCATACAGGCTTACTGCATTGCAGGCACACATGTTTCATGCAAGTATCGCATTTGTAAGCAGTCTTACGCTTTAGTTTTGAAGGCAATAAAATTCGGATCTATGTCATCAGAATCTGACTCTGAGCTCTCATTTAGCCATTCAATTACCATCTCTTCATGATCCTTATTTTGAGGCTTAGTTTCACGTTTCTTCTTAGTGACAGGAACACTCTCATTTTCTTTTGAGGGTGCACGTTTCACACCCGATGTACCCGGCCGATTCGTTTTTATGACTAGCTGAAAATAAAAATAAAAGAGAAAAATAGTAAAACCTGGAAAAAATCGTCCCAAAAAAAGTTACGTAAGTACCGACGAGTGGTCTGTCAGACCACGCGCGAACTTATAAAAGACATAACTCACCAGAAACGCAAGCGCCGACACAACCACACTCCACGAACGTTGCCGGGCGACTGCCTGAGGGGTACACAAACGCGCGGGGGGTTACGTCTCTGTTAACAAATGAAACCACCGTATCCGAACGCTTCAAGTGTCTGTCAGACCACACGTCGGTACTTAAAGGTTAAAATTGTCTGGTTTATTTTTATTTCGAAACTAAAGTTCACTGTGGTCTATAGTTACGAGCTCACTTAAGCTTATGATAGTATGTGTGGCTAGACTATTAAATCTTCTCAAGAGAACAAGCGGTAATGAACATAGAAATGAGTTCTATTTACGAAAAATGTTAATTTGATAGAAATGAGCTAAAGTAATGAAATTTAATATTGGTGAGTTGTTTGATGGCGATAATGGCGATCGTTACCTATTGAAATCGTTGATTGGAAACAGAACTTATAAGTATCCCACGATCGCATAAGTACGAAAGATTTTTCCAAGTAATGTCTGCTGAGTTAGATTTTCAAAATGTAGAAGATGGTGAGGAGGGTGCCTCCGCCAGCAAATAGAACACGTATCATGGCTATGTGGTCGCGCTGCTCGCACTAGTCTGTAGTCGTAACTGCAACCCAGTGAGGGGTTGTTCAGGGGGCGATGGGCAGCTAGTGGTGTGGCGGGGACACTAATAGGTATGGTCGCACTGCATGCACTAGTCTGTAGTCGTAACTGCAACTCAGTGAGGAGTTGTTCAGGGGGCGATGGGCAGCTAGTGATGTGGCGGGGACTTTGGTAGATATGGTCTCACTGCATGCACTAGTCTGTAGTCGTAACTGCAACTCAGTGAGGAGTTGTTCAGGGGGCGATGGGCAGCTAGTGATGTGGCGGGGACCTGGGTCTCGGAGGAGACTATTAGTTGTACGGTCATGTGTTGACCTGGGAGTCGTGGACTCTAAGAGTTGGTCGTATCACAAGAGGTGATGACGATATGGGTGTCAACTATGAGTTGTCACTAGCTACAGTGGTAGCGAACCATGGTGTGTTTTCTTATTGAAGATTATGATTTTGATTTGATAATTATGAGGCTTGGAGGAACCTTTTGTATTTTCTTCATGAAATTTGATAATTATGAGGCTTGAAGGAACCTTTTGTGTTTTCTTTTTGAAATTTGATAATTATGAGGCTTGAAGGAAGCTTTTGCATTTAAGCTGTTAAAATGATTAAGTTGGTTTGGTTTTCTAATAGTCATAGTAATTAAACGTAACGTGTGACTGTCAGGTTGGCCGAGTCGGTTTTGTGTGCCTTTTTTTTTAATTTGTTACAGACATGCACGAGGACGTGCAACGGGAAATATCGAAGTTTGGCCGGAATCGGCGGTTTACCTGGTGAATCGGATCCCGAACTCCGGGGCTGAGGGAGCTTCGGATGCGACTTGGATTGGCGCTTTGATGATGATGATGATGATGCACGAGGACGTGCAAATCGTCAGGCTGGCCGTGTCGGAGATCGTCGTTTAATTTTAATAGAAGTTGCTGATTTGATTTACGTAGTAGAGGGGCAAACACTTGTGACGTTATATTGTGATGGCGGCACATGGACAGAGTCGCTTTGGATAGTGGGGTTCGTCGAACGGGCACTTTGCATCGAGACGCGGAGCAAGGCACATCTCCGAACCGAAACTGTCGGTTTGCCTATTCAAATTGTTATTATGAAGATTGGAGGGTATATCTACACGTCGTGCTTCAATTCAAAACTCACCTATGAAATGGAACCTGTACCACCACACCAAGATGATGTCGACCCTACCGCTCTGCCGTCGCTGTCTCCGACATATATATATAATAATAATTATAATATAATAAAAATAATATATATAATAATACTATATATATAATAATTAATCGAATAATTCTAATTTAAAGAAGGCTTACATACTAATAACCCGATGGCAAAGAATATAATATATAAAAAAAAGATACTAAGTTCATTTGCCGTATCTTACAAAACCTTAACTCTATATCCGACGGCCCTGGTAACTTAAAATCTGTAGTAAACATACAAAGTCGTACGTACCACTTAGTACCCTCATTTCATCGTTTTTAACTTTTCGAACTAAATACCAAATTGATGTAGAACTTAACGAATAACAGACCAGAAAGGGCGAAGCTATCGTTCCCTAAAATTATAAACGGCAAACCCTCTACTGTTTGACTTTTGGAATATTATATTAAGAAAGTTCTGCAGTCAGCCTGACTTCGTTTCGTTATAAATTAGCATAAAAGCAAAGTTAACGGTCAGATGATTGGACTTGCCTAATAGTTTTCTGGAGACAGTTTTGTAAGTGACTGCCGCTATGATTATTCGAATGTAATGACAGTTTGATTAGATATGTCAGACATGACTGGTTAAAATTATAATGTTTCGTGGACTTGTATACAGTGGTGAATAAGTAAAAATATATTGAACAACATGTTAGTGGACTTAATGCGACATTGTAATGTAAGTACATTACAAAGTCGTCTGTAGATAATGAAATAAATTCTATAAATTACCACAAATGAGCTAGAAGTGTAAGCATGAATACATTTCAGGCTTTGACAAATTATTTCCATGTCGGTATATCAATATCACTATGAAAGTTACAAAGAAAGGTATAATTATGTACATTATAGGATTTTTTGGATGGGTAGTCTTCAATTGACTTCTTGACTGAACCGTGGTATATCTTTTAAACAACCAATGCCAGCCAAGGATCAGGAGCTGATAAAAAAGAAAAAATCTTACATAACGAAGTGTGGTGGATAGTGCGATGAGTGAACGAAGTGTGTCAATATTCCACTAACTTCATTTGGCTGTGCCAGAGCCCACGGTGTTTCTCTTGTATAACCCGCAGCCCTGGTAGGGTAATTTACTGGGATCGTTTTTTATTTTTGTAGCATTTTCATCTCTACTGATAAAATGTGGCTAAATATATTTTTCTTTATTACCGTGTACGGTGTGGCCAATTTCAGCATTTTTTTTTTATTTTGCCATGTTTGTAGCGTTACCTGCAAACGCCACATAAAAACAACGTGTCATACTGACGACACACGAATTCTACATCTCGCAATCAGAGTTTACCGTGCAACTAGCATATATACAACTTCCCAACTTCAACCGTCGTGCAGTGCCCGCCAGACATAACACCCGTCTGGTCGGAGGATCCTCCCTTTTCTACGGAGGATGAGTGAACTTTACTCCCTGTTCCTCATGCCTAACTAAATTTAAGAATTTTTTAAACTAAATTTAACTCTTCAAGCAAAGCACCTGTTATCTAATTACTTTACCCACCCAAGGTTGACTGGTAGAGAATGCTTAAGACAAAAATGTGGCCTTTGTGCGAGAAGTATAAATAATTAAGTAAATAAAAGCGGTTAAAAGATTTATTACTTAGAGCTAACTTTTCAATCGACACGTATTTTGTTCTTGTCGTATATAATTAACATCCGTAACGTTTAGTAACTGCCAAAAAGTTAAAATAAAAATTACTTTGATAAAATTATCTGGCATTGGAATCAACCCTTAGTAGTTATAAAACGTGTTTCCGATAGAAATTATAACACCATTTAGTCATCATCATCATCTCTACGGGAATTACAGACGTCATGTTATGCTAATGTGTGTTATATTTCATTTAAGGTTTAATTTCGGATAAAGTAATATTGTTCTTACAAAACCATTACCGACGCTTCCTGTAATTCATAAACGTAATCAACCTTTATGAATCTGCGTTTGTCTGTGAGAGGGCGACATAATCCAACACTCAGCCCCAGCGCCGGGTGTAGGACATGTCTTCAAATTTTTGGTTCCTGTTTTCTAATAATATTTCTTCTCTGTTGTAAAAGCTGTGGTAATGCATCCCAGCTGTAATGAATTAATTTGCACAATATCAAGCCACTGCAGTTAGATCATTATCCATCATAGTCCATCGGGATATCACTGGGCTTTCTCATATTCACATTTAATAAATATTTACTCTCCTTTCTTGTACTTATAATTGAATTAATGAAAATATTTACGTGAAACTGTGATTCCAAAGTAGGAATTTATAGTTCATTCATTCGAAACGATAAAATTTCAAGAATGATATTGTTATATGATTCACCTTTAAAGTAAAGTCGAGAGATATTGATTAATTACCCAGAATCAGATTATAATTCTTGTTAACAGAATGGATATCGGAATTGAGTTACGCTGATTTTCTCTTCCAATAAATTACTTGAGAGCAATTACGAATTATTTCGTGGTGGCCTAGTAGTTAAAACACCGGCCTCTCAAGTATGAGTGCGGTGGTTCGATTCCAGGTCAGGCAAGTACCAATGTAACTTTTCTAAAGTTACTTTTTTTTTATTAAAATATAAACCAGCGCTTGACCGCAATCCCGCCTGATGGTAAGCAGTGACGCAATCGTTGATGGTAAAGCGCACTAGTTTATTAAGAGCCTATTCACTCTAGCCTTGAAGACACTCAAATTGTAGTCCGACGGAAACACCGCCGCCGGCAGATTATTCCAGTCCCTCGATGTACGTGGTATAAAAGAGGAGGCGAAACGCTTCGTCCGGATCGTAGAGGTGTTAACAACATAAGGGTGGAAACTCGCCGTACGACGGGTCGTCCGATGGTGGAACGGAGATGGGGGAATTAAATCGTGCAATTCCCTCGCACACTCCCCAAAATGTATCCTATAGAACACCGAAAGGCTGGCTACTCTACGCCTGTGCTCTAGGCTTTGGAGACCAACTCGAGTTAAATCAAGGTCACCAATCAGCCTCTTCGCACGCCTCTCCACTGAATCCAAAGTGGCCAGGTGACACTTAGCAGCACCAGCCCAAATGTGGCTGCAGTACTCCACACACGAACGGACCTGTGCTTTGTACAACATTAGAAGCTGCCCTGGTGTGAAGTACTGCCGGACCTTTGCGATAACGCCAAGTTTTCTGGCAGCCACCTTGGCCTTGGACTCAATGAACCGCCCAAAGTTTAGGTTCGAGGAAATCTCAACACCCAAAAGCTAAAGGCGGTCGGTACACTCCAAGGATACATTCCGAAAAGTAGGAGCCAAGGTGAACGGGCTCCTTTTGGCGGTGAAAAGATACGCCTGCGTTTTGGAAACCTGGACTTTATAAGTCTGAAATCGCCACCCCGCATTGAGCAAGCGTGGTGATTACGCCCAATCCTTCTCTATATGAGAGGAGACCTGTGCCCAGCAGTGGGACGATAAAAAGGTTGTTGATGATGATGATCATGATGAATTACGGAGTATGTTAATTATATTACGATATTTGATATTTTGAAACAAAAAGTATTTTAACAGTAAATCTACTGTAATTTGTTTTAATATTTAGTGTTTGGAATCATACATAGGGTTCACATTTAAAAATGCAATTTGGTGCAATACAAAGGCCCAATTTCCAGAACGGAGGCGTGACAGCGCCCTCACCTTCCGCCTGAGGCAGATCCTCACCGGACATGGTTGTTACGGGAGGTTCCTGTTCCGGATAAGGCCGGAGGAAATGCCAGGGTGTCACCACTGTGGGGACTATTTCTCACGCCCGGAGCTGTTCCAAGCCATGACATGAAGCAATAATGCTCACAAAGGAGAAGGAGATGCGCGTGAGGGAGTGGCAATCTCTATACCATCAAGAATGTTACCGCCCCATTGCTGTAGGCGCGGGCTAGTGGACGACGTCAGTAAAAATCTGACATGCCCTCAGAGGGAAATAGAGTGAAAGAGAGATGTCACTTGATGAAAGTCCACACAAAAAGGGCTAAATTGATTCTATTATGAAATAGAGCCGACATTTTTTTTAAATTAATTATTTGTTTAGTTTTACGCGTTCGTCGTTTTAAATTTTAACCTTTATAATATTCTCTCTCTTTATTTTATTATTAAGTATAATCAGCCTGGAATGTATCCATTGCTAGACACAAGACTCTGACCTCTCTCTATTAATTTTTTAACAGAACATCCACCAAAATCCAGGCTGAAAGTACAAAAATCAATACAAAAAAATATTATCTATCTAAAAACGACCACATCATCCACATAAACGAACTCCATAAATTAATTCATCTACCCTCACGTTACAATTGAACTAATAACATTATGAATGGACCGATCATCCATCATAGCGTGGGTTTTGACGCGAAGGGAAACTCCGGAATCACTGCATCATATTCCATTAGATGTGAGGTTACGATAGGGGATTTTTTGTGAATCGCAAACGGATTTGCCTGATGGGTTTCATCAGATACCGATGTTGAATACTTTATGTGATTGCATATGATTTTTGTTAATAATAATGCTTTTCTACTTGTTATTTATTTATAAGATTTTGACAGCCTCCGTGGCGTAGCCGTAGCGAACGCGGCCGCTGCGCAAAGAGCGGCTTTGATCCCCGCACAGTGCAAATATTTGTATACATGAATATGAATATTTGCACCGGTCTGGTCGTGCCTCGGAAAACACGTTAAGCCGTTGGTCGCGGTTGCCATATGAACATCTAGTGGCAGTCGTTATGGGTTGTTGGAGCCTTCAAAAGTTCAAGAATTGGTCTAACTGCAATGCTTCGATATCATCTTTGGGTTGTGAAGGTCAGACGGCAGTCGCTTCATGGAAAATATCGAAGTTTAGCCAAAATCAGCAGTTGACTGGTAAAGCGGACCCCAGACTCCAAAGCTGTAAAAAGCTTCGGATGCGACTGGGATTGACGCTGAGATGATGATGGTTTATTTATAAGATTTTATTCGATTGCTGTCAATAAGAAAATTATATTATATTAAATAGGAGCTACTGATTTCGATTGCATTTTGTAGTATATATGCAAAACGAAACGGCAAACTATCAGCAAAATATAATAACCTATTTTCACGTATAGATGAATCTATAAGAAGAGTTTTAGAAAGTTAAATATGGTAGGCTTTTGCGGAACGCATATAAGTCCCGAAAAAGTCGTTTATTCAAGCAAAACTTGGTTGCCATGGATTCGGTTACCTACCAAAAACAATGCGGGCCCGCCATACAAAAGACGATCACCGTTTAATATCCAATAGCCTTTACAAATTAAGGTATAAAAGGTCTGTTCGCAATGATTCTTGAACGAAATTCATTAATGGGCTATAAACAAAATCCTTTTGGGTCGAACGAGCCCTCAAATGGGTGTTATTAAAATAAAGGGCTTCGAGAAATTTCCTATATTTTTGATATTCATTGCGCATTTGGCATCAGCGTTATTGTGTTATTGTAAAGAAAAGAGGCAATGTTGTGGTATATATAATTTGTGTTTTGTTTCGTAGTGGCTTGAAAAGGCAAAATTTAGTGCTTTTCGCAACAGAAAATGGATATTAAGTTAAATATTAATTTGTAAGGCAATTCGGGGTTACTGATTTTGGTAAATAATGATTTTATTTTAGAAACAGAAATTGAAGTATGTTCATATTAAAATGAAAGTAAAAAATATTATAAAAGTTTCCGGGAAGTATAACAAAAGACTTATTATTTTTTCAGTTATTTCAACTCTTTCGTAAGAATAATTTATAAGAACGGTTCATAAAGTATTTTCGCCTTTATTCGAAATTTTCTAAAATGAGTTTGTAACTAAAATACACTCCGTGCTCCTAAATAATTTCGGCTTCAGTAATATTTTACTAAGAACTTAGTTAACTGTAAATCAGATATTAAAATAAAATGAAATTTCGGTGAATAAACTGAAGAAAGTTAATAAAAACAGTAGCTGTTGAAAATCAGTTTTGTAAGAATCGTAACTATTCTACGTTTTAAAAATTTGAAACTCATTAATCATTCTTAAAGACGGTTATCATTCAACAGACGATGTAGAAATATTAAAACTGTCCGTAGTGACAGCTGATGAATAATTGTTTAAGAGTATTATTTATAATTATTATAGTTATTAGTTTTTATAGTAGTTGAGAGTCTTCTAAGGAAATCTGTAGGTCGCAGATTCGAACCCCATTAGAAGCTATGCTTTTTGGTAAATTAATTCATCACCAACTTTCTCAAAACAATGAAGTAAAACTTCGTGAAGAAACCAGCATGTCCAGTGTCAAAAATTTCGAAGACATCTCACGTCTACCAACGCCTACTGGACCTCCATTGTAGATTACGGCCCACTCTCTTTCACTGGTAGGAAGCCTGTGTTCCTAGGGAACATTATAGGCTTATGGGAATGTTCTTCTAGAAAAATCACTGTACCAAATTTCTGTTCCCAAGAAACGTTACTGTGATCTAATTATAACCTCGTACAATTTGGAACACATGAAATATTTTGCGTAGAATGGTAATATAATCTTGAATGCTTTTCTTAATAAAGAACAATGTATGCTTCAATAACCACAAGGGCAATACTCGTAGTTTTATTAACGTCCACACAAGTTTTTAACATTTGTTAAAATGTTAACACGAGCTACAATCCCAAGTCCGCAGTTATATTATTTCTATTGTAATTAACTTTACTAGTGAACACTGCTTTGCTTTTTTTAATTTTTATTCGGAATTTCATTCCCATGTTACAATCTTATCAATATTAGCGCTCATTGTTAAGTTAACTCATCTCTATGATTCATATTTTGTAGCATTTTGTATTCACCTATAAGTAATTGATGCGCTGTTATTTTACCTTTGGGATTGAATTATTTGGTTGGTTTTGTGTAATCAACTGTTGGTTACCCTAATAAAATAAAATATGTGCTATTCATAAACTGGTTGAATTTAGCGACATCGACTAACAGGATCCGAGTATACCCGAAGGTAAACTTTTCAGTAACAGCGTCAAAACAACTATTCACTTCAAAACCTTATTGAAGTGATTGACCTTGACAAACAACCCGAAAACGCCACACAAGTTTACCGCAACACAAATCACAATTAATTAGTCGAAACATCAACAATTCAAATGCCCTATACACCAACGATGACGAGCATTACGTTTGACGTCAGCAATCACCACGATACTAGTTCAAGTTAGTTGGTAACTTGCAACTGACATTGACAAACTGTTGGCAAACTAATCCTAACAGATCGCCCGTACCACCCAGGACGTAATTAATTATACATATTGAGTGTTCAAGTGATCAAGTATTCAACTGTATTGTGGATTTAAATGATGCGGATTAAATGAATCCAAACAGTGCTTTTGAGAATTGTTCCGGACTAAGTGATACAAATGTCTTGTTGAAGCCGCTTTAACGGCGAGCAATGACAGATTGACTACCCGTAAACGCTGCATTGACGTCGCTTAGCTAGAGGCTGCGTCATAGTGTTTTTTTAGGGTTCCGTAGATAAAAGGCAAAACACGGAACCCTTATAGATTCGTCATGTCTGTCTGTCCGTCTGTCCGTGTGTCCGTACGAATGTCACAACCATTTTTCCGAAACTATAAGAGCAATACTGTTGAAACTTGGTAGGTAGATGTATTATAAATAAATAATAATAATAAATATATACGGACAAATCACACAGATTGAGCTAGCCCCAAAGTAAACTCGAGACTTGTGTT
Organism: Sesamia inferens; assembly: GCA_037179545.1. NCBI lineage: Eukaryota > Metazoa > Arthropoda > Insecta > Lepidoptera > Noctuidae > Sesamia > Sesamia inferens. The sequence continues at coordinate 4,726,378 of CM073929.1, read as the reverse complement.
ATGGGATATTAACTCAACGATACTATATTTTATAATAGATACATATATAGATAAACATCCAAGACCCAGGCCAATCAGGAAAAGATCGTTTTCCATCACGACCTGGCCTCCACGTCGCAGGCAGGCGTGTTGACCGCTGCACCACGGAGACCGACAAAACGTATTCTGTGAACTGCATTAAGATTTTGATCATCATCATCATTTCAGCCGAAAGACGTCCACTGCTGGACATAGGCCTCCCCCATAGGAAGATTTGATGCTAAAATAAAAAAAATAATAATAAATAATGCCCCCCCCCCCCCCCTCCCCATACTTAGAACTGAAACTAAATTTTTTTTTCATCAAACGCATACGCGTGGGGTATCTATGGATAGGTCTTCAAAAATGATATCGAGGTCTCTAAAATATTTTTTTTCTAAACCTTATGGTTTGCGTGACAGACGCTTCCAAAGTGGAAATTGGTCTTCCCCCCACTAACTTCTAAAATAAGAAAATGAAAAATCTAAAAAAAAAATATGATGTACATTACTATAAAAACTACCAACGAAAATTGTTTTGAACGAGATCTAGTAAGTAGTTTTTTTTAATACTTCGTAAATTGTAAACCGCTTATTACCGCGTAATCTATCATACAAATAACATAAATCCTTTAATTTAATAAATCAATGGTACGGAACCCTTTGTGCGTGAGTCCGACACGCACTTGGCCGGTTTTTTTAATAATAAACTAGTGCTTGACCGCAATTCCGCATGATGGTAAGCAGTGATGCAATAGTATATGGTAAAGCGCGTTAGTTTATTAAGAGCCTATTCCGTCGAAAACTAAGTGAATAGGAAGGAAGACGGCAGTTAAGCGGGTGATGCAATGTTAAACCCAGTAACACGACTAACGATACTACGCCAAAGGGAGATTGATCTGGAGACTGACACAACAACATTTGGCGCATCTTACTCGGCACACGTATACATACAATCGGTACATACAACACAACCGCTCAGACCCGTCCTCCGTATGGCTTCACCAGACACAATGAACACGACAAATCGCTTGACAGCAAAACTTTGTCTGGTGGACGGTAACTTCTGCCGGCAGCCGATGTTATGCTCCACCACAGAGAAATATATATTATTTTTTATTGAGATTAATTTTTTAATTTTGTTTTACTTACTCATTCTTCTTCCGATTTACTCGTCCGGTGACAAGCTGACAAAGTAAACATTTATACTTACATTACTTACTAACATGGATAGTAAGACGAAGGCATTAAGACGTGGAGGTAGAAGGCCTAGCACAAATTAATCCGTATGTTTAATGTGTGCTGCATAAAATTGGTAAAAGAAGCTAATTATGCTGTGTGATTTATCCATATATATTTATTTATTTATATTTATTTATTTATTTATTTATGTTAATATGTAGATTGATTATAATAAAACCACTTACAATTGAAAATACTAATGAAATGCTGGTTTTGTTTCTAGCATCTTAAATTGGTTTTTGCAACGAATTAATTTTAGAAGTAAGACTTAAAGTCGCTAAAATACCAAAAAGCTAAACTTCACCTCAAAACCTACATTCAATGTTACGACGTCTCCCAAATATTCCTGGCAAAGAGTGACAATGTTTACCGAGCTAGCATCTCTCCCTAATTTATCGAGCGTTGTAGACACTCAGAGACACCTTGTCTTGTTTGTTTGTTTTTTGTCAACTGATGCGAACTGACAATTTGTTTTTCAAAACATCATAAACTCTGTTGGTTGCGTGTTTCGGTTTTTTATGAAGATTTCACCATCTATTTATAACCTTTGTAAAGATTTTCTATTCACTCCTGGCTGCTTAAGTTTGTAGTAAGATCCTTTGTTAGGTTTTACATTTCAACTATATAGGTATTTGTGTACCTGTCGAGATTTAAGAGATTTGTTTTTATAATTTCTCCTCTAAACCAAAGCACTTGCATTCTAAACTCTTCATCATCCTTCGTTGATTGGTTGAGAATGACTAGTTCAAATTTGTACCAGTGCGGAAAGATTAAATAAATACTGTGTAAAAAGAAAGGATACAATATGTTATACCCTAAATGTATTGTATAAGTAATGTAAAACACTATTAAGGCCATACCCTGAGCCAATGACCTTGAGCATTTGTTCCCCACCGCGCCCCACCTAGAGGTGCTGGTATTGTAGATACTTCGTAAAATATTACTAGCACCGTTTGGCGAACGAATTACTTAAAATACAAGTTAAATTCGTAGTCCATAAAAGTAACAGACATGGCACTTTTGTTTTTGTTTATTGGTGCGCCCTAAAAAGGTGATTCTCAATTTGATTTATGAGTGCTCGCTGATAACTTTATTATTAATGAACCGATTTTGTCCATTTTTTTTATATGAAAGGATATGCTGCCTAGGTAATCCCATTGCTACCACGCCAGTATCGATGATGGAAATTCTGAGAAATTTAGGCCAATTCTCGAAAATTGTAAGCACGTTTCGGGTGAAAACTTGATACTCGTGTGTATATCGAGTGATACTATAAAACCGTGATGATTTGGGCCAGACCTAGTGATGGAGATAACAGAGAATTAAGGGAAATTCACATCAGAAGTAACCGCCACGGAAGCTGTCGGAAAAGGCCTGCAAGCAAATGACGTAATTTCGTTTACTTTAGTTCCCACGAGACCATAATGAAAGTATGAGCATTGCTAGAAATACCGTAATGAAATAACACAACATAAATTCAGTCTCTTGATTTTAATTGATTGTTGCATAAGCATGACGATTAGGAGTGTTTTTCCTATGTAAACGTTAAGTGTTTTAAATTGTTGAGGAATTTCGTCGACTGTCTATGGTCTTCATCATCAGATCTACTTCAGACCTTAATTTTTACCCATATGGGTGCAATGTTCTCATCCATGTAAATAAATTAAGTCAATCACAAAGTAGCTACTGTAAACCTTTGAGGAGTTCCCTCAACTGGCCTTCGTCTTGATCATCAGACTCCTAATGATCATAACAATCCATCTATGTGTAAAGCTATTTTGAATACAAATTAATCAAGATATTACACAAGGTAGCTCCTGTGAATCGTTGAGGAGTTCCCCTATAGGTGTAAAGTTTTCATCAATATAAATGAATTATGTCCAAACACAGGGTAACTATTGCAAACCTTTGTTCCCTTAACTAGCCTTTGTCTTCATCATCAGAGCTTTAATGACAGTCACAAATCATTTAAGTGTAAAGTTCTTATCAATACAAATGTATCAAGCACTAACACGAGACAGCTGATGTGAATCGTTGAGGAGTTCCTTCGGCTGTCTCTCGGCTCCATCATCAACTCCGAAATTTACTAAATTATGGTATATATACTTTATGAAAAAACTTAGAAATGCACTAGGCGCCCTATGGTTTTTCAAATTTCTCCTAGATTTTCCTAGTCTTCCATCATCAAACCCTAATTTCCTTAACATGAGACTTGAAGATATCATCTTTCTAATAAAAAAAAAAACAAAAACGAGTGGCACTCGGGGACTGCCGCGATAAAGCTATTGCATAGCATTTTTTTATCAATTTATGCAATTATAATTATTTATATTTTATATGTTCGCAAGTACCACATTTTGTATGGAAAAACGCATAGTACAATACACTGAATCTGCGCTCACGAGCGAGGCTGCAGACCTGCATGATAATGCAGATAAAAAGACACAACCCTGCGTATGGTTGTATGGCAAACCGCAAAGGTGTGGCACACCGATTTCTGCAGTATGTAGTTAGTAAGAAATTATTTATTAGTTATTTATGAAACTGTATTTTTTTTATTCTGCCAATTAACGTATACATTCGTAAAGGTATTTTCTTTTTTGTATTTTTTTTTTTTTTTTTTTTATCAGTAACGTCATCAAAAAGCTACGAAAAATGGTGCCGATTTAGCGACTAAACTATATTTAGCGTTTTATTTTTGACTTTGCTAAAGAGATAGAAGCTATGCAATAGCTTAAAATTGACGTCATTTTCGTTTTCAGGGCTCCCAAAAATCCCTGTCACGACACCCATGTCAAAAAATCTAAAATTGCTGTCGGCCATCTTGGATTTCAAAAATGACGTCATTTTCGTAATCTGCATTCCCGAAAACCTCTATCACGACACCCACGTCGAAATACCCGAAACGACATAAAAATGGCTTGCGCTGTGTTTTGCTCACGGAAGCCCCTTAACAAAAAGATATAACCTTACCTAACTAAAACTGTAAACTACATAAAATATAGCAAATTTTCTCCGTATTGATATCGAGGGATTTAGTACCCAAGATATTAAAGATTTTGCCACGTTGTATGGCAATGCTTAGTCTCTGGCTAAGGTAAAATCAGCCATTGGATCACGGGAAGTATCAACCAACCGGTTGGATATTTTATTAAACAAACCATGATCTCTCAAACCCGACAGCCCAAGGATTACAACTTCAAACGCCTTAAAAATTATAATTTTGTATATTAAGTCTAGATAACAAAGACATTTAAATAAACAAACAACTTCTCATAAACATGTTGTGGAGAAATAAAACTGTTTATTTCATTCTTTTATACAGTTTAAAATCTTGAACCAGCAAATTCCTTAGACACTTCCTGCATTTCCCAGTCGGTACAATTTGAAATAGCATTACAGCCGATCGTCATCGTATATTAGACACAGGAATTCTTATCCATATGTAGGCCAGTTGGCCAGAAAATAGTAGGCAAGAAATAGGTATACAGGTAGTTCCTGTATACCTATTTCTTGTTAGACCTGGAACTTAATCTATTGTCATTTTTCATTCACTGTGATTGGCACCTGCATCTAAATTGCTGTGGCGCTCACTGAGTCGCAATTATTATATCTGGGTATGAAATGGAACCACAGTATAACTCAGAACTAGCGTCACAGAGTTTCAAAGCCTTTGATATGGTTATTGCAAGGGATCGGTCAACTTCTGCACTTGATTTCAATGAGCTTTAAGAGAGAGTCTAACTTCACAAGATGGAATGTTAAAATCCTCTTTGCGCTATGGTGGTATTTCCCGAAATTTTAAGAACGTTGACAGCCTGATCTAAATCCCAATCAGTCAAAAAAATACTTTTATATTTATAAAATTTGTATTTATTTATAAGTTTTTGGCATTTGGTTTGAACGAAAATTGGCCTTCTGAATTAGGATACAGAATACTTTTACATTATGCCACGTTTAAATTCGTACTCTTTTTGTCTGCCGAATTTTGTTTGGTATATGTATATTGGATATTGTCAGAATCAAAATCAAAAGTCATTTATTCAAATTAGACTAAGAATCGGTACTTTTCGAGTGTCATAATTATTAAAGACAGTCTTCCAAAAAGGCCCTCCATTAAATATTTTAATAATGTTAAAAGTTAAAACTACGTTAATGTTAAAAGATAAAACCACGTTTGCAATTTGACCTATGTCCAAAAATAAAATATTCTGATTCTAAAATTTCTTTACTAGCTAATCAAATTCGACCCTGTCTACTTCTTTTTGTTTTCATTTACACTAAAGTAACATCGATTCAAGTGTATTAAACCGAAACCCTACATAGATGTGTTAAAAGCCAAGAAGCGATAAGTGATTTTACTACATTACTGCGCTACCGCAGGATTCCATGTCGGAACAAGACTGAAACAAATTACGGAGTTTCAGGCGGAACTCGGTGCGGTAAAGTGCACTGCCCACAGCTACACTTCTAGGTGCTAGGGTCAAATTTTAAACAGATCTGTATTTAAAATTGCTAAGCGAACTTTTTTTTTTTTTTTTTTTTTTTTTTAAATGGGACAAACCCGCCACACTTTTCCCAACCACTGCAACTCCTGAAAGCCAGAATCAACAGTGGCGACCGCCAGAAAAACGCCGAGCAATGAAGCTCGACGAGTCCCGGAGAAACGATTCAACTGTCTTGGGTCCCGCAACGAAATTAATCAGAAAAGAATAGCGGAGGAGTAAGAAAAAAGATATTTTTTCCACTTCCCTCCATAACAAGCAGGAGACAGAACAGAACTAGGCCAAACGGCACAAAGGGACATTATTGCAACTGGGAGAAGCCCAGATTGCCAAACACCACGGAATAAAATTTGATTAAGTTAATGGGTCCTAAGTAGGTATTAGCTGTTACAATTGATTCCAATAATAGGTATGGCAAAAGCGCCTGAACGCACGGAAATTGGTTCTAGTTTCTACAAGGTCCGTATAATAAACGACTCCGGATGTAACTTGTACACTATCCAACATAATATTGCGTTCATTCTGCCAAAGAACACACTCCCACAAGATGTGATGTGCGGACTGTTCAAATTCACAGTTCGATGTAGAACACTGACACAAAGGGGAAGGAACAAGTTTAAAAGAATACAGTTTACTTTTAAAGTTGCCATGACCTGTGAGAAATTGGGCAACGCAGTGGTCAACCACCAGCCATGTCTTAGCCAGCCGATCACCAACGGATGGAAAGAACAGATGGAGGTGCCGGCCCTTGATGGAATTATCCCACCTACTTTGCCATTCGGATAAGAGGTCCTCCCAGACTTCAGTCTGAGGTTTAAATAATCTAGAGATTTTATTAAAGTCGCGTTGTGTAACAAAATTAGTGTCCATGGCCTCCCCCCTCGCGGAGTAGTACATTGAAGCACGTCGCTGTACCTCAAGGTCGACTGGAAGTACACCTGCCAGTACCGGTAAGGCTTCAGTACTGACCGTTCTATACGCCTTGCATAAAAATATCAATGCCAAACGTTGGCTTTGAAGCAGTTTACGTCGTGCCGCTCCTATGCTGGCCCTATCGGCCCAAACAGGTGCACCGTAGCACATACATCCTAAGTAGGTAGCTCCATATATAGTTTTTAAAGTTAGGAATGATAGACCCCAAGTTGCTTTGGATATTCTAGTCAGGGCATAAAAGTTCTTTTTAGCTTTTTCACCAACTATTTTTATATGTTCGATAAATGAAAAATTCCTTTCTAAGATCATACCAAGGTAGCATACGGATTGCTGTTTTTTAATGGGAACGTTGTTAAATTTAATAGTAGGCAATGATTTAAGATTACCTTTTAGTAGAAGTTGATAGGTTTTATGTGGCGCAAATGCTAGGCGGTTACGATCACCCCACTGAGATATTAAATTTAGGCAAGTATTGGCCAAGTTCTCAAGTCCAGCTCGGGTACTTGACTGAATGAGCAGTAGGCCATCGTCCGCGTAACCAGTAAGTGAACAGCCGCAAGGAAGCGGGATCGCGAGGAAGTCATCAAAACCCAAATTCCATAAATAAGGACCGACAACTGAACCCTGAGGACATCCCATGGTTAGTGTTTTAGTACTAGAAAAATGACCGAGCTTAAGTACCGCGGAACCGTTTATAAAGTAAGAGTAAACGAGATTATATATGTTTCTATAGCAACCGCGGGTTTTTAATTTTAACAACAGCATAGGCCACCAGGCGTTATCAAAAGCCCCAGAAATATCCAGGAAGATCCCAATTACGTACTTGTTTTCAGATTGGTTAACGGTTCTTCTGACAGAAAGCGCCGCGTCGACTGTAGATTTACCTATGGTGAAGCCATATTGATTATTATGGAATTTTGGACCGTTCGGTAGTAAACGTGGAACGATGAGGCGCTCAAGAAGTTTACCCAAAGATGGTAGAAGAGTGATAGGACGATATGACTTCGGATCATCCGGTGGTTTGTCACCACACTTTGGTATTATTCGTAAGAAACCGCGTCGCCATTTACGAGGAAAAACGCCTTCAGCAATGCATCGGTTATATACAGTTAAGATGGCATCACCCGCTGTTTTACACGCTTCTTTAATCATCCTATTAGATATTTTATCTTCACCTGATGATTTGTTGACCGGTAGTTTTCTAACAATATTTATAAATTCGTCATTAGATGGTACGTCTGACATTGGTGATTCAGGTGGCACAGGAGCCCACGCTCTAATCTGTTGGTGGTAGTCGCTATCGTTAGCCGGTGAATCATCAGGGATAAGTGTATTTATTAGCACTTCTGTTGTTTCCTCTATGCCCGTGGTATGCCTATCATTGACTTTAATGTTTTGAACGTATGCAAGGTCGACCGATCTGTTAGCTTTAAATTCGTGATATAAGGGAGACCACGGACCCTCCCTGTCAAGCTTATCAACAATTTTTCGCAACAAATTACCCTTAGATGCTAAGCGAACTATTTAATATTAGTTATTCAATTTAATCATTGTGTGGTTACATTAAAGACTTAGTTCTCTTATTTTGACATACTAACTAATATTATCCCGTTTATTAAGTAATATTATAAAGAGGAAAAGTTTGTTTGTTTGGTTGTCTCAAAAACTACTGGACCATTTTCAAAAATTCTTTCACCATTCGAAAGCTTCATTATACACGAGTAATATAGACATTTTTTTAAATAGGGTTCCGTAAGATATTTGGGTTTTGAACACAAGGTGTAAAAAATTAACCAGAAAAGTTACTTATTTTGTGTACGCTGCGTAAACCATAAAAGATATAACCATAAAATTGTCTAAAAGTCCGGGACACACTATATCTATCTTTGTCGTGTGCGGCACAAAATCCATTTTTTTATTTATTTTAAAAATCTTGACTATTTTTATGGACTACTTACATTTAAACGCATTTATTTTACTCGTGCTATTAATCCTTATCGAAATAAATGTTTACCGTACCGTTACCGTAGAAGATTTTAGTCTTAATGCAGCAAGACTGATTATGGATTTCATTTTTTAAGACCTGAAAACCAAAAAGATACCCTTTCAAGATTGTAAAGGGTTCTATATTTAATAGCAGTAGTAAGTTATAATATGTAGGTCATACTGGTGAATGCTAGGAACTCGTAGCATCCACGTGGTGCGAACAGTTTATGTCTAGTGCCAGGTGCCAAGTGCCGCTATTTATCACAGTTCTTAACACGTTAAAAATTTATATTCTGCGGTTGCTTCCGGGATCCTAAATATAAATTATATTTGAAATATAACATACAATATGGTTTTACGTTTGTAATCTACGAGGTTTACCTCCATTGTTTAAATTAAATCTCCAAATCCTTTCAGATTAATATGCGAAATGTGTTCTCTGTACTGTAAATTTTATTTGTGATGAAAAATGGAATTGTAATTTTGATATTAGTAAGTTATTTGGACTGAGCGAGAACAAAGGCGTAATAAACCAAACGTGACCGAAACGGAACAGTGGTGATCCAGTGGTTCCGCGACTTATATAGATTGTTGGTGTAAACTCTTACGATGCGCCCGTCAGAGTTTGTGTAAATGGTTTTCTTCATCACGGCTCTCAAAACGGTCAAAGAAAACATCAATAAGAAACTGGAATGTCCTAGTCTCAAAAATTTTAAGACATATGTCTTCGAATTACCACACCACCGGTTGTGTCATGGTGGCCTAAAATGTGGTGGATTAAAACACCAACCTCTCAAATATGAGTGTGCGGATTCGTTTCTACGTCAGGCAAGTACCAATGTAATTTTTCTAAGCTACATGTACTTTCTTAGTATATCTTGGACACCAATAACTGAAGGTGTAGGAAAACATCTTGAGGAAACCTGGACTTTAAGTCAAATCAAATCAAATCAAAAGTCATTTATTCAAATTAGGCTGAGAATCAGCACTTTTTGAACGTCAATATTACATAAGACAGTCCCCCAAAAGCGCCCACCCATCGACACTTCCTAGTGCTTTCGCTGGGAAGAAGAAGTGGCGGAACAAACTCCCCAGCAGCACAGCTGTCTGTTCATTTTAAAAAAAAACATGTCTTTATACAATACTATGTAAACAAACGATACGATAAAATACAAAAATGAAATTATTTACCATATGCCAGCTACCACGCCAAAATACCAGCAAAGCAAAACAATATATTTATATTCAAATGAAAATGTAATTAACTAAAACTTGTTACTTAACTAAAAGCCCCAGGCATAAAAGGCGTGACAGCTTACATATTTATGTAATGTAAAAAAGTAAATTATATGAACTCATATAACGTATCAATAAACTAATTACTGAGAAAGAACACGAACATTGTCCTGAGTTAATCAGAGCGACCAGCTATTCTTATCATTTAAATAATCATTCACGGAATAATATGCCTTTGAACAAAGCCTGGACTTAATCTGTGTTATTCATAAAAAACTCGTTAATCACTCATTAGCAACTATTTAGCTAACCATTTAGTTAGCTCTAAATCAATGCTTAACTTTTCTTTATTCATAAAAGCTAGTTAGCAGATGATTAGTAGCGATACGAAGTAGAGGTGAAACTATGCGTTCGGCACAGATTATAATCAAAATAGTTGACTAAAAATTGGAATTTTTAGAAAAAACTTGTCAAAACTGCGATTTTTTATCTGTCGTGTTTGGCAGAAAAATGTCAGAAATTTGATCGGATAATTTGAATATAAATAAAATGATTTATTACAATTAAATAATTGTATTTGTGATGATAGTAGTGAAAGTAATAAACTCCAATAATATTATAGTAAACAGAAAAAGGTATTTATCTCTGTATTTATATGTAATTACTAATCTTAAACTGACGAAATTAATGTTAAAGCAGTAGCCGATAGTAACTGTGTATTTTCCTGCTCTTTATGCTTGTAAACATCCATTTGATATTTAAGAAATTTAAGTGGGTTCTTGTGTATATATTACATTACTTCCTACTGCTTTTGTACTGCTTTTTACAGTATTATTATACTTGTTTACAGGCACACGTTTTATTGCTGTATACGAAGCCACTATTAGCACCTAGCGGCAATATTATTCTACCTCGCAATGACGGCGAAGGAGAAGACCATGCTGAGTGAAAAAGATGAGGAATGAGGGTTGCGTGAGTCAAAAATGGCTCTCATGCTTATGGAAGAAAACAATGAATTATTTTTATAACAAAAATGTAAACAGTTTTATTGCGTATCAAAATAAAATATTTCTAAAAAAATGTTTTATTATTTGTGTCTTGCTGCCCCAAAATGACTTTTTTTAGTCCTGTGCCTTAGATATGACATAAGATAACACAAGGAAACATAGGGCAGCATCTAAAATCACTGTCTTTTTTATTAAGTACTGCTTTTATAAACCAGTGCCTGACCGCAATCCCGCCTCATGGCAAGCAGTGATGCAATCGTTGATGGTAAAGCGCGCTAGTTTATTAAGAGCCTATTCACTTAAAAAAACTGAGTGAATAAAAAGAAAGACGGCAATTGAGCGAGGTGATGCAATGTTAAACCCAACAACACGACCAACGATGCTGCGCAAGAGGGAGATTGATCTGGAGACCCTCCAGGACCAAACTCCCGACACAACAACATTTGGCATATCGTACCCGGCACATTTTGCAACACAACTGCTCAGACCCGTCCTCCGTACGGCTTCACCAGACATCATGTCGGAACACGAGGAATCGCTTGGCGGCAAGATTTTGTCTGGTGGGTGGTAACTTCTGCCGGCAGCCGATGTTATAGCCTAGTATCGAGTAAAGCTTGTAAGTCAAAAAAGTTTCAAAGCTAATACCTATAACTTTACTACGTCGCTTTGGAAATTCAAAAAGGTTTTCAACATCCATATTTCCGCACTATTCGATATTATAAACAAAATAACTTCGAAGCATAATGATCATAATATCAATCAGCTGATTCAAATAAAATCCGCCATATTGTTGCCTCTAACCATCCTCTTAACAGCGGTCCGGTGATGTTTAATTTTGACAGCTACTAATCAATTGCTTAGCATCCTCTTAGCGTTAAACAGCTTTTATGAATAAGAATTTTGCTAAACAGTTGCTTAGCAAATGGTTAAAGTTTTATGAATAAGACTGAATTTGTGCTTTAAATGCATTGTAGGGCAAGTCTAGCAAAGCAGAGGGTATCTTGTTATAAAAAGCTATACCAAGCCCAACAAAAGAGTTATGGACCTTTTGAAGTCGGTGAAAAGGGGCTCGCAGTTTGTCCTTATTTCTGGTGTTAATATTATGAATATCACAGTTTCTGGTGTACACGTGAATATTTTGCCTAACATATAAGATGTTGGCTAAGATGAACTGTGAAGCAACCGTGAGAATACCAATGTCTTTAAACAAATTTCTCAGAGAAAATCTGACACCGAGCTGGTAAATTACTCGGACAGCTCGTTTTTGAAGTACAAATATATTTTGTATGTCAGCGGCTTTGCCCCACAGTAGAATACCGTAGGACATAACGCTATGGAAATAACTAAAGTAAACTAAACGAGCTGTATCAACGTCAGTATATTGTCTTACTTTCCTGACGGCGTAGGCGGCCGAACTGAGCCTTCCTGCTATGGTTGATATGTGTGGTCCCCACTGAAGTTTGGCATCTACTGTTATTCCCAGAAAAACTGCCGAGCCCACAGTTTCAAGCACCTCTTTATCTAAAACGATGTTAGGTCCTAAATTTCTAACGTTAGGCAAGGCGAACTTTACACATTTTGTTTTCTTGGGGTTAAGAGCTAGGTTATTTGACGTAAACCAATTTGTAACTGTTGAGAGTGCACTGTTTACTTCGTCAAAATTATGTCTATTCCTGTCTACTTTAAAAATTAGAGAGGTATCATCTGCAAACAACACAACGTCACAGATGCCCTTTAAATAGAATGGTAAATCATTAATGTATACTAAAAACAAGAATGGACCCAGTATTGAGCCTTGCGGTACACCTAACTGAACTGGTAGCCCGGAAGATTTCACACCGTTAATATCTACACACTGTAATCTATTATGTAAATAAGAACCTATCACATCGAGAGCCTCATTTTCGACACCGTAATGGCGGAGTTTACGCAAAAGTATGTCATGGTGCACGCAATCAAAGGCTTTGGAGAGATCACAAAAAATTCCAATAGCATTTTGCGACCTCTCCCATGCGTTAAATATGTGTTTCAGTAGAGCAACACCCGCATCCATAGTCGAACGACCCTTTGTGAAACCATATTGTTCACTATGTAGGAGATTGTTCGAATTAAAATGTTTTAGCAACTGCTTAAGTATTAATTTTTCAAATATTTTGCTGAATGCAGGTAAGATACATACAGTCAGAATTCGGCAACCTGAATCGAGCAAGCGTGGTGATTACGCTCAATTCTTCTCTGTATGAGAGGAGACCTGTGCCCAGCAGTAGGATGATAAAAAAGTTGATGATGATGTTGATGAGGGTTGGTACATACACTACGGCCGTGTGGTGGAGAAAGCCTGTGTCCCCGCAGTGACACTGCAGACGGTTTATAATTAGTTACCAAAACATTTTTCACAACAATCAAAGAGATAACTTCGCACTTAAGGCAATGCTCTATTTGAAACTGTTCAAACAGATTTTCAAGAACCCAAAAACTCCTCTATAAATTCTGCAAATTCTTTTGTTCGAACAGAAGTCATTCTTGTGAAAATAATGACAAAAAAAAAGAATATCTTCATTTTTCTTACAATTGTCTCTTTCGCCTTTCATCTTTCCTGGCCTTGACCTCTTATTAACGACTCGTTTTGTATAATTTGTTTCGACTTCAGACCAATGGTAACCTCTGGTGTGTAACGTAAAGTAATTTATTGCTGTCGTACTTATCATAGTATATAGTTTTTCTAAGAAAGAATATTGTGCTACAATAATAATCAAATCTTTTTTGTTAGAGTGTCTTCAAGTGGATAAGAATGGATATAATTTGAGAATTAAAGTTAGTCGAATTAAAAGTGCACATATTTCATATTTTTGGAAGATAACTTCTTTCTTGCTTTATGTTTTTTCTTGCTATTTTGTGAGAAGTTTTCTTCCAGTTGATTTTTTAATTCAAAACAATCCATATTAATAATTTATTATTCTACTTTTTAATGACCTAGAAACCTCAATTATATTACAATGGACAGCCAAAACCCGCATACTACACAGGAATAAAATAAACTTGATTAAAAACCAGAAGCCTCCCAAAATACTTAACCAATAAAAAGTCATTTTTGGCACCAAAACTGTCGCATTAACACGGAAACAAAAACGATAATTCAAAAAAAGTGGAATTGAAAGCCAAAATCTCAAGTAAAATGTAGAACGACTTGAAACTCGTTTCGTTTTCAAAATGTGTAAACGAGGCCTCAAAGGCGCTCCAAATTTCCATACTGTTTGGTTCGTTAGCCTTGACTTAGTGCCGTCTGAAAACCTCGTCTGGGTCTTTTGATTGGCAGAATATATCGCGTGCATGACATATTTGGAGCATTCAGACGCTTAGAAAACTTAATCAAGATTTTGTTATTTCATTTTTAGGGCCCGCTTAACCCATAATACACACTAATACAGCTTTGTATTATTTTTTTACTATTATAATATAAGCCTCTTGTTTTCTTTTCACAACCAACTGTATACGTAATGACTTTTATAATGGAGGAAAACTGACTCCCAACTCACACCTTAAGCCGAACCTAGCTTGGAAATCAGAAACTCCCAATCTAACACGATTTTCTTGCATAATATTTTTAACTATGCTGTCACTTTTTTAAATAAATAAATTACCCTATATTTTTTTTATTTATTTACATTTATTCCTAAAAGTATTTGTAACATCGATTTAATAATTATTAATCATTTAAATAAATATAAAGGTCCAAGTAATTATATTAGCATAAGTAAAAGCATAAACTAGCGCTTGACTGCAATCCCGCCTGATGGTAAGCAGTGATGCAATCGTTGATAGTAAACCGCGCTAGTTTATTATTAAACCCATTCACTTAAAAAACTTAGTGAATAGGAAGGAAGACGGCAGTTGAGCGAGGTGGTGCAATATTACGATATCCTACGAGGCGGCTTGCGTCCTGGCCGGATCCCCGCCCTGGGACCTAGAGGCGAAAGTACTCGCGTCATTGTACCGATGGCGCGAGGAAGAGCGGACACGGGGCTCCAGTCCGGTGCAGCGGCAGATCGAGCTGCGCCGAGAGGATCTCCGTCAGGTCCTGGTGGCGGACTGGCGGCAGAGGCTTATGCGCCCTACCGCCGGCCTCGCTACCGTCGAGGCGATCCGGCCAGTACTCGACGACTGGCTCGGGAGGAGGCACGGCTCCCTGTCGTTCAGGGTGACGCAGGTACTGTCGGGGCATGGCTGCTTCGGCAAGTACCTGCGTCGCTTAGGCAGGGAGCCAGACGCTCGGTGCCACCACTGCGTCCAATGCGGGGAGGACACGGCGCAGCACACGCTCTCCGAGTGTGTAGCTTGGGAGGAGCAGCGCCGTGTCCTCACAAATGAAGTAGGAGGCGACCTGACGCTGCCGGCAGTAGTGCGGAGGATGGTCGGCAGCTCAGAGTCGTGGGACGCGGTGGTGTCCTTCTGCGAGGACGTGATGTCGCAGAAGGAAGCTGCGGAACGCGAAAGGGAGATATCAACTCCCTTCCCGGGCCGCAGAAGACGCACCGGGCGCCGAGGAAGGGCGGATAACGCCCTCTTCCGCCCCCCATGAATGGGTCCAGGGGCGAGGGACATGGGGAAGTCCCCGCCCCCCATTGATGGACCCCGAGGCGGAGGCACGCGCGAGTGTCGGCGCGCGCCTTTGAGGCGATGCACGGGGTAGTTTAACACCCCACTACCCCGTGCAGGAGACGAGGCCCGGACAGACCGGGCCAGCACGAGGGTGTGGGGCCGTGGAAGAATTTAGACTCCCGCGGCCCCACGCGCGCTCGTGATAGAAGACACACCGGGGTGGTTTTAGTCAGTAAAAGTCTGACATACCCCGTCGCCCACCCCAGGGCGGCGGGCATCCTATGAGGATTTCCACCCCGGCAAAAAAAAAAAAAAAAAAAAGGTGGTGCAATATTAAACCCAACAATACGACCAACGAGGCTGCGCCAGAGTGAGATTAATGTGGAGACTCTCCACGACCAAACTCCCGACACAACAACACTTGGCGCATCGTACCTGGCACACATCGTAACACAACTGCTCAGACACGTCCTCCGTACGGCTTCACCAGACATCATGCCGGAACACGACGAATCGCTTGGCGGTAAGACTTTGTCTGGTGGATGGTAACTTCTGCCGGCAGCCGATGTGGCCTACCACCGAGGGACTGTGTTTTTTTAAGAAAATAAATGAATTATGAAAGAGACGCACGGGCTCACGAATAATGCAAAGAGTGAAGGGAGGCCTTTTCCCAGGAATGGGATAAGAAAGGCTAATAAAAAAGGAGTATATATAAATATATAGAAATACATGTAAAATAACATTAGAATGGAAAATATTACCGTTACATAAGTGGTTGAAAGGTTAGACAGAAGCGTAAATAGTACATTCACATTTCACAGATATGAAACAGAAGATAACAATACAGTTGTAGTAGGTAAGTTCGAAATAAATTAACAGTCATTGGTTTTCAAGGATGGAGTCAAAGCAAATTTTATCAAACACATCTTAACTCTTCAAAAGGAAAATTTCCATTTCCATAGAATTTGGTTCGTTAACTCTGAATAAGGAGAAACCTTGTAATGAAAATCGTTATACTTAATTAAACTAAACACGTGATTAAGGATAAAATATATGGCTTTTGTATAGATATAAGTATTCATCGGTGTCGGGAAAATATAACCATACATAAACTCACTCCACCGTCCTATGGAGGTAAGCAGAAACTTAAGAATACCACCTGCTGCGATCTTTTGATACAGTATTTGTCTTGTTAACTTTCATAGATGTGTTCATACTCTACAAGGTTAAGCTAAAGTGACGCAGTCGAAAGTCTTTGCATATTGTTAGTACATATGGCACTGGAGCGTGCCCACTCACAATGGGGCGTATTAGAAAGCTAAAGGTCACCTATAGAGCAATGCATAGGACTATTCTGGGAGTTTCCTTGCGTAATCTAATCAAAAATGAAGAGATCCTCAGGAGAAACAAGTTAGACTGAAGAAATTTTGGTGTGGGCAGGACACATTTCTTGCATGTAGCTGACGGGGCGAAAGGTTCTGAAGTGAAGTCCGAGTACCGGAAGACGTAGCGTTAGAAGGCACAAGATAGGCCGACCTTAGGGACCCCTAATGCCGTAGGGACCCGTTCAATGCGAAAAGCATGGAACAGATTGAGGTGCTTGGGTCAGACCTACGTCCAACAGAGCCACTGCTGTACATAGGTCTCCCTTAAGCACCTTCAAACTATTGATCCTCCTCATTTCAGTCTTTTGGCTTTCAGTTTTCGGATTATGATAATTTGTTCATAGACGCCAGGCTGTTGCGAGTATTAGGCATCTGACTTTACTGAAATACATCACGAGGAAGATAAATGATTAGATGTATGAAAATTGCTGTGATGCAGTTAATTTAGCCGATCTACTTATAACCTACTACTAACTCCTTATAACCATGAAATCAGTACACAGCCTGCTCATAGGGTCATAAAAAGCCGGACTTGACAATCGGTCTTACCTGATGGCGGAATCCGGTTAGATTGGAAGCTGACTCCAGCATTATCAATGAAGTTGTCACTATTACGCAATCCCAGTTAACGTTAGGGAAAAATGGTTATGCGTTCATCTTCCCAAAAGTATCACACGTTTGGGAACATGAACTCAATACCACATTCGTAGTAGTAGAATTACGACTAGTATGGTTTATCTTATTATTTCTCACGTCTAAAATCTTCCTCGAAATCTTACCAAAAACAAAATCCGTACTTTAACGCCAATATAAGTTCACATGCAGATTTTAAAAACAAAATCACATTCTCTGGGTGTTGAGTCTCAAAGCAGTTTTCTCACACCGTTACTTAGAGAATTTTTCTTGTAAAATAAACTTTAAGGCTGACTCATATATTAGCACTGGAGTACCATGACGTGCTAAAGGCTAGAGAGAATTTTTACATGTATTTCCAAGCTTTCTAAAAGGTCAGTAAAGTTTGTGTTATAGTAGCGTTTTGCACGATAGGAAAGATTCTTTAGGAAATACGAGAGTAGGGTCTAAAATGCTGGTGGAAATTGTCAGACAAATATTTTTCGGGAAAAGAATATTGAATCGACGAAAGAATTGACTGCATTGACATTCTGGAGTGCTGTAAAAGCAAATAAGAAGAAAGGAGTTGTAGGAGCAATACTGATATACTAAGAAGGTGTAACCTCCTGTAATATAGTAAACTTTTGCTGAATAATTTATTGCAAATGTATACGGCGGCTTTAAACCCATTATTGAATTGTCCAGTGTAATTGTTATAACATAATCTGGTAATGTCGTTCCCACTGATGCGACATATGCCTTCTGTTGTTGAATGAGAGCCGTAATTTCACCTAGCGAGTCCAATCTTGGTTGGTAGATGTAACAAGTCTTCAATTATTTTAAAGCGTTTGGCTGAGTTTTGGACTACAACTTGCATCTAAAACATAGTTTATGTTAACATACCATTATAATTGTATTGTTACTTCCTTTATATCATATTATGCACGGACAACAGCAGGTCAAGCTACCCGAAACTGACAAATATTCTCCATAAACCAATATAAGATTGCCATCCTTATCGCTAAAGCATTATGGCTCAATCCTTAATGCTACAGCCTTTCTGTGTTCTACAGGATGCATTTTGGTGAGTGTGCCTGTACGAGGGAATTGCATGATTTAATTCCCCCATCTCCGTTCTACTATCAGACGACCCGTCGTACGGCGAGTTTCTACCCTTACGTTGTTAACACCACTACGATCCGGACGAAGCGTTTCGCCTCCTCTTTTATACCGCATAGATCGAGGGACTGGAATAATTTGCCAGCGGTGGCGTTTCCGTCGGACTACAATTTGAGTGTCTTTAAGGTTAGAGTGCATAGACTCTTAATAAACTAGTACACTTTACCATCAACGATTGCATCATTGCTTATGAACAGGCGGGATTGCGGTGAAGTACTAGTTTATCTATACTAATATATAAAGCTGAAGAGTTTGTTTTTTTATTTGAACGCGCTAATGTCAGGAACCACTGGACCCATTTCAAAATTCTTTTTGCATTAGATAGCCCATTAATCATAACATCACGCTGCGGCCAATAGGAGCGAAGCATAACTAACTCCACGCGAACGAAGTCGCTGGCGGCCGCTATAGTATATAAAAAAAACATGAAAATCTAATAAAGATTTTTTTAGTAGTTTGATGTGTATCTGTACATATAAATTATGTTGTTTGAATATTTGAATAGAAAAAATATAAAACATTTTAAAATATAAAAAATAGTAACAATCCGGAACAGGGTCCATGCTACTGGCGGTCAGGATTCCAGAGAGAGAGAGAGGAACCTCCTGACAACGCGAGTTGTGCCCAGAAGCACTGCTTTCTGAATCAAGTCCTTGGTCTAGCTATCTATCGAGAGCCTCCTGAGGTGTTGGTGGGGTCTCTTGTCTATTAAGTTATTAACTATCACAACTATCTGTATAATTATTGCTGAGTTCACATCGGACATATCGAAACCCTGAGTGCGCTCGGCTTTTACGAGATCCGCTCTGATCTATAAACCAGCACTAAATTAGATGTATTCTTATTGTTGTCATTAATATTTTCGGCAGAAGTTACCACCCACCAGACAAAGCCTTGCCGCCAAGCGATTTGTCGTGTTCCGGCATGATGTCTGGTGAAACCGTACGGAGGACGGGTCTGAGCAGTTGTGTTGCGATGTGTGCCGGGTGCGATGCGCCTAATGTTGTTGTATTGGGGGTTTGGTCGTGGAGGGTTTTCAGATCAATCTCCCTTTGGCGCAGCATCGTTGGTCGTGTTGTTGGATTTAACATTGCATCACCTCGCTCAACTGCCGTCTTCTTTCCTATTCGCTCAGTTTTTCAGAGTGAATAGGCTCTTAATAAACTAGCGCGCTTTACCATCAACGATCGCATCACTGCTTACCATCAGGCGGGATTGTGGTCAAGCGCTAGTTTATAATCATTAAAAAAAATTATAACCTAGCGCTTGACTGCAGCACTGAAGTAAGACGGCAGTTGAGCGAGGTGGTGCAATGTTAAACCCAACAACACGACCAACGATGCTGCGCCAGAGGGAGATTGATCTGGAGACCCTCCACGACCAAACTCCCAACACAACAACACTTGGCGCATCGTACCTGGCACACATCGCAACACAACTGCTTAGACCCGTCCTCCGTACGGCTTCACCAGACATCATGCCGGAATACGACGAATCAATTTATTCATCTACTTAAGACACAAGTAGTTAATTATCTTATGTAGTGGTAATACTGACTTGGAGCAGCACTCTAACTGCGTAACACACTATTACTATTAGTTGGAATGATCTTGATGCATATTGATAATCCATTGCTTATTATGTTCGAAAAATCTGTCTGATCAACAACGTAAATAACGCAATGGATGTTGTTTAAATGTCAAAACTAATTACCATACTGTTCTATCATTCTATCATAGTATGGAGTTTCCATAGAATAAGAAGCCAGTTTATATTAGTTTTATTACCAATCACATGCGGGCCAACGACACTTATTACAAAAATTATCAACATCGTTTATCAAAACCTTCACAATTTTTCGGCTAAGAGCAACTTTAACAGAAAAACTTTTTCTCTAAAACTTTTTCTGCTTGTGCAAATTCAATGAAGTATAATCACAGCCCCTTTCAGTCATATTTTCAAGCGTGAGATATAAGTAGAAGATGTAGTGAAGCAAGCGGCTGCTCGAATGATTTTTTATTAAAATTCATGAGATACGTGTTGCAGAGGCATTGGAGCACCTAACTACCACTATTTTACTGAAGCTTTTTACTAGCCTGAGATGATTGGGGTGACTTTAGATAGTATGTTGGGTAAAAAATGACTTTTTTATAACCAAGGATTTGTAGGTCGTAGATTTAAATCCTGTCAGCTTACTTTAAGTAAATAAGCCTACTTTGTATAAATTACTAGCTGCGCCCTGCGGTTTCACCCGCGAAAGTTTCGATTCCTTAGGAATATTCGGATAAAAAATATCCTATGTGTTATTCCTGGTTATAAACCATTGGTGTGCCAAATTTCATCCAAATCTATTTAGTAGTTTTTGCGTGAAAGCGGAACAAACTCACTTTCTTATTTATAGTATCTAAGGATGTCATCACTTTGAGAGGTAGCAATGTTACTGTAGTAAATATACATATATGTCACAATATACCCTACCAAAGATAAACAAAAAATCGTTAAGGTATTCACTGTAAATGTATCCCGTTTTTATAAATAAATGTTTTATTGTTATTATTAAGCTAATATCTTGCCGACATTTTACTTGAATTTCCTTTGATAAAGTGCTTTTGTGTTTCATAATGTGAGAATGTTATATTGAACGTTCGTTTATGTATTATTTTGTGTCCCTTGGTAGTAATATGGACGGAGCCGTATTGAAACAGGAATTTTAGAATAAATACATAACAATATCTCGCGTGTCTTACGCAGTAGGTTACTAACGAGTTGCAGGAACATCGACGAGCAAATTGTCACCATGAATTCAGATCATGATTTTAGGTGCCCTTGCGTAGAAAGTTTCCTCGAGTTATCAATACAAACTCTGCTATATCAAACAGAAAATTGCAATATGTATGCGGTCAAAAATATTAAAAAAAGACGTGTGGCACTCGGGGACTGCCGCGGTAAAGCTATTGCATAGCATTTTGTATCAATTTATGCAATTACATACATGCCTCAATACATGTTTTTGTCTTGTCTTCGTAGAAAAAAACAATAACTTTTTTGCCTCATCAATGTCTTCCTCAGAAAAAGCCGACGAGCATATTTTTATTAAACTTTCGTTGTTTCGTTTCGGAGATAACAATATTACAACTCGTACACTTAAATGTACTCGTATTAACATTGTTCACCGACATCTTTCTGTAATATTTTATTTAATAAAAACTTCAACTTCAACTCTTGATCTGGTCCCTGTGGATAGATACCACAATTTTGCCAATAACACGTGTAACAAATTATAGAAATTCTTTAAAAAAATATTTCACAATAATGGCGGATATCGCCAATCACAGTTGAAAAAACGGCCGCGTGAGTACTTTTTACGCTATAAAATCACGCGCTTTTATTTAGTAAACAACACTATAAATAATTTAAAAGTCCAATGAAAAATTAGCGTGACATTCATCTTAGCTTTTCCGTTAAAAAAAAAAAGCTATTTTATAAAAACACTACTAAATTAATTTGAATAAAAGTACTTAATAATCAATTATATGAAAAGTTTTTAAGGTAGCCATGACAACGTCGATGACGTCTATGACATATCTCTATAGAAGACCTATTTCAGAGAGAAAATTATCGCAAGTTTAGCACCTCGCGACTATCAGTAACATGGCAAGTGTGTAGAACTGAGTTCGAGCCCTGCAATAAACATGCTCTTTTTGAAAATCTATAAATTGTTTTCAAAAGATGTAGTCGCACGCACACAAACATACCGTGCCGAAGACTGCCGAACTGAAACGACGTTAGACGATGTACGGCCTTCAAGCCACACCTCCGTGCCCGTCGGAGTGGGGAGCGTGAGGTTTTTTCGTTACGGAATTTCTGGATTCGGTCCCCGCGCTCAAGGCCCGCGATAGAAGCTATGCAATAGCTTAAAAAAAACATAGTTTTACATATCTGATGAATACTATTAAAGCACGTGGTACAATTGTGAACCCCCTGAATCCCTGGTTACAGATTGATTGTCAATATTCCAGCTTACCACACATATAGAAAATTATCTTACCCACCTATTTAAAAAGTCGATTTATAAGCTTAGTAATTTAACGTATTTTTCAGATAACCTAAAAATATACACGTAAATCCTCGATCTACATCATTTAATTTTTATTTTATTTTATTTTATTGGGGAAAACAAACAATTGTACATTAAATTATAAATTTAGGTATATATTACTTTAAACTAATGCAGAATTCACTACGTTTCCACAGGTTACTAAAAACACAAAGTTGGAAAGATAATACATAAATAGATACAAACTTAATCAAACTTAATCTGGGTTTAGTTTACGAACTTTGTTTACGTCAACTCTTTGAGACACAGAACAATTTGTTTTTTAAGGTTATTTTTACTTAAGGCGAATTTAATTTTAAATAATTTTCCATCAGTCTTACTTTTTATTTAGCTTGTCTCTAGGTCTATTCTGGTCTTTGGTTTCGAGAGAGACAATGTTATACCAGCCAAGCAAACAACACACTTAAGAGGTTGTTTAATTTATCTCCCATCTCCTAAATGTATTAAAAACAAAATCGCTATAATACCTATGCAAAGCAGATTTAATTCACACCTTACAGACACAGCACAATACAGTTCATAAGCTGGCTCGAAGCCGCGGTATCAAGTCTCAACATGATTTATGTTAATGAGGAAAACGCCACCTTGCGGAACAGATTGGGTATTAATAATGGATCTGCTGGCAAATTAGGTGATGTGGTCTGAGGGAGTAGGTAAAGAAGAATTGATTATATGATTTGATATGACGAAAATATCCATACCCATAAGGATAATAAAGGTTAGGTAAACACATGACCTAATAACATACGAAATTTTACATAATTATCACAGTAACATTTAACTAATTACTAATTAATTTTGAAATAATCTTTTTTTCCGCGAATTAATTCTAACTTCCCCAATTTTTTTTTTAACACATTGAACGCCGTAGTGGTCACCGGTGACCACCGCTATATTTTCTATATAGGCCGACGCCAATTTGCGATTTCAACGAATTTTACACATTATATTTTATTGGCTCATACGGTTCAAAATAGTCAAAAACCTCAACCTGAAAAATTATTTCTTATTACTATCCAAAGAATTAACAAAATAATTGCTGACGGATACCGGTGACCATCACGGCGCACGGCGTTGAAAATCTGCATTTCGTTCGCGCGGGGCCGCGGGGGTCGCGGTGCCGGTCACACTCCGCGCACTTCCCCGGATGGGTTGACTTTTAAGACATGATTCCTGGATTTTAGTGACAAATTTACCGCAGTTACCTCTAAAATCAATAAACTGTGTCCGACCTCAGTGTAAAAAAGTATGGTGTCAATCATGGACGATTTTGAAGACTTTGAAATAACAAATGATGATTTGACGCAGATTGAAAATATAGAAATTTCCTTGCTCAATAATAGCTTTCAGCTAAGTTCGGAGTCTGAGGAAGAGTTCGACTTACGACCATCTTTACGAAAGCGACTTCGAAAAGTTCTGTCCATCAGTGACACGAGTGATATTGAACTAGAAAATGCCGTGCCAAATACTTCTGGTCACACCGCGTCGCTTCCTGTATCATCTACCGTGTGACACCAACCAAAAGCTAATCAGCGTCAGATTATCCCCTATACTGAGTTCCCAGGATTATATGCACGAGTTGTAAGGGAAATGATCGATAAGACCCCGGAAGATTTCTATCATTTTTTTGTACCAGACGAAGTATTTGAAATGGTGGCCGATTATATGAATAGTTTTGCTATCAAAAAAGTCACTAGGTCGGACGCAGCATCTAAAGCTGCGAGGATTCGCATATGGAAACCTACATCCGCAGCAGAGATGAAAAGATTTTTCGGATTGATTATTTTCATGGGGATCGTAAAATTACCCAAAATAACCGAATACTGGTCGAAAAATGCTGTACTTAGACAGAATTTTCCTCGGACAATAATGGATCGAAGCCGATTTGAGCTACTCTTGCAAATGCTGCACTTATCTCAGCAAGACGATGACAATAAATCTAATAGATTACACAGCATTGAGAAATTGCTCAAAGTAGTGAACAGGAACTTCCAAAAAAAATAGATGAATGTGCAGTGCATTTTCGCGGACGAATCATTTTTCGACAATATAATAAACAAAAAAGGCATAAATATGGTATAAAGGAGTTTAAGTTATGTACCATTCACGGATATACATAATAAAATAAATGTGTACGCAGGAAAGAATAACGATGAAGTCAATACTACACCGCTGAACGTCGTTATGTCTCTATGCAGCCATCTTCTATACAAGGGACATACGCTAGTGACCGACAACTGGTACACCAGTATAGATCTTGCCAAAAAACTTCTGGATGCAGAGACTCATCCGGTAGACCGATTCGAAAGAACCGGAAGCATCTTCCAAAGGATGTAGTAAATGGTAAACTGAAGCAAGGACAATTCGTGGCGAAGGAAAGCGATGAGGGCATAACTGTAATGAAGAGGAAGGATAAAAGAGACGTCCGTTTTTCGAAGTGTGTTTATTTTTTTTTTTTACTGAGTCCACAAATATGTGATTGCCTAACGGATAATAAAACGTTTTTAATTATATTCTAATAAAACATATATTTTGTAAACCTTCTTTTATTTTAAAACCACATCTTGTATACTTAGCCAAAAAATCAACAAAGTCTTTTTTTATACTTAGTGTCGAAATGAGCTAGTGTACGTAAACTGTTCTCCAGGGCCGTGCCGGGCATGCTCAATACAGTTTTGTACTGGCACTGTGTCCTCCAGCGAGAAAATTAAGTTCAAACACGAGTCCGTCGCGCGGTCACCGGTGAGCCCCACGGCCTGAACGGGTAGTACTGCTGTCGCTCACAGGTGAGCCCCACGGCCCAAACGGAACAACCACTAAATTTGAGTCGGCGTTCAACACCATTTTCGGCGGTATTATGAGTGATCCGACCGCGTGCCGCGTGCACTGTCCCCCTTCGCCCACATGTATTGCTTACAGCACAAATATTAAGTTACCTCCTTATGCCAAATAATATTAATTTTTTTAGGGGGATTTTTTAACTTTAGTCTGGCTCTTTAGGCATTATTAGAATCAGTTATCGATACCTAATAATACCTTCACTGATTGGACATAGTTTTCTTTACATATTGTGTACTTTGGGTATGTTAGGCAATTGGCATCATAATCTTAAATATTTAAAATGAATGAATACAGCTAAAGGATTCCAGCATGACAAAAAAACACAAAATCTAAGCGAACCACAGAGCAAACTCAACCCGAAAAAGACGGCATCCCAAAAAAGACACCGTGCTTGAGGCAAGCACTTTCAATGCATCTAATTTAATGTAAAAATTTTAAAACCCTAGACAAACCTATTCTCTTGTCACAACCACTTTCTATGTACGTTCTAAAGAATAACATGTACGTAACTGGATAAACAATTTATGAAATGAAAAATTGCCTCAGTGTTCCGTCAACTAGAGTAAGGCACAGACCGAGCGTTGTAAAATGTGGTGACAAATTCTTCTAAGGCCCTTATTAAGGTATTTATTATAAAATATGTAAATTAATTAACGCACTTCCTGAAAATAGTTTATTCAAAATCGTTTACTGAATCCGTTTATATCATTTTTAATATAGGTAATTTTTTGTCCTAAAAATAATCAAAACTACGGAAATTATTGTCATATTAACCCTGCTGTTTTAACAGAATTTTAAAATCGCAGTTTTACTGGTATTCAAATTTAATCATTCAATACAAAATATGTATATTATGTAGACAGTATGTTAAGAAAACCCTGTCCGACCCGTGAAGGTGTTGTTAGGTATTGATAACTGATTCTACTAATGGATACAAAACTGGGATAAACTTAAAAAAAATCCCCTAAAACAATAAATATAATTTCGCAAAAAGAGGTAACTTAATAAATGTGCATTAAGCACCCTTCTGCGGGCGGCGGGCGGCAGGGCACGCGGCACGTGGTCGCGTCGCTATTCGCTCATAATAATACCGGTGTTGTCACTTTTTTAAAAATTACAAATTTCGGGGAAGTTGGAATTAATTCGCGGGAAAAAAATATTATTTCAAAATTCATTTGTATTGGTACTATAATGATTACGTCAAATGTTATATTATATTTGGTCATGTGTTTACCTAACCTTTATTATCCTTATGGGTCGGACAGGGTTTTCTTAACATACTGTATATTATGATTAGAGCATAATATTCTAATTGGGGTGTTTGACGGTTGCGTTAATTACATTACATGTGGTCTTTTCTCTTTAGTAACTACAAGTCTATATGAATTCTTCATCTTCACTCTTCAAAATGTCTTCTTTGTAACACTTTCATCATTAATTGATAACAAATTATTTTGATGAGTTTAGAAATACTCGATCATTGGGGTTATTAAAATTCTTTGAAGGTATCTTATTATTGATCATAGAAGGCTGATGAAGTAAAATATAGAAAAAAGCTTTTACCAAATGGTCAGCAAAGGGGTTGGGTTGACAATAACTTCACAGTCGTGCAAACTTATATGAAGAATGCGTGGAACTGGGAAGTATGGCAGAAGAAAGGGATTACGTATACCCAGTAATAGGTTTCCTAAAATAATGATCATTATGGTATTATAACGGGATTTGATTGACCTATTCACGAGTTCCCATATTCTCTGCTCTGCCAATATCATTGTGATTAGGAATGGTATTACATTATGGTTAAGCAGATGTGGTCTTGGCACCAGAAATCTATATCGCATCCATAGTTTATAGTCTATGTGTTGGCTGCCAAGTAGCTACTTAAAGTTCGTACGTTGTATTGATATTTATATGAAGAGCCAGCTGGTGTTAATCGTTGTTTTAATATCCAGTTAGCATGAATTTAGCTTCTTTTATTTTTCGTTGTTGATTTGTAAACCTTTTTCTATTTTGTTATATATTTAGTAGTACTTGTTAATAAGTCTGCATTGTCCTCCCCTACATGTTGACACTGTCATTTGAAAACATTATACCGTGAAATAGATTCTAGCGGCTCGTTTTCATGGGAACCATGCATAGTTTTTTTTTGAGAATGGGAAATCATGAAATGCCCTCTTAGACTTTTACTGACTAAAACCCACGCGTATTTCATCACTTGCCATTGCGTTAGGGGTATCACTTTCGAATAACTCGTACCAGGAACGTTGCACCTAACTCCTAATTTTTCATAAGCGTCTACAAAAGGTTATATGAAATACAATATTTCGATTTTGATTTCTTTTTGTCTTGTTGTTTTTATGTGAGATTAGATATTGAGCAATGGACAAAATTTATAAATTTTTATTTGCTTTGAGTACAAGGCTTTTGTCTCCTTTGTATGTGCATATTTTACGTCTATTTCAGGGTTCTCTACTCAAAGAGTAAAATCGGGACTCTAAAAAATACATAAACAGAAATAAGACGCTATTGTCCGTCTGTCAGTTACTAGGCTGTATCTAATGAATCGTAACAGCAGCACAGTTGAAATTATCACAGATAATGTATTACAGTTGCCGCTATATCAACAAAATAATACAATTTTTTTTTTGTTACTTTTATCATCATCGTCATCAACCTTTTATCGTCCCACTGCTGGGCACAGGTTTCCTCTCATACAAAGAAGAATTGAACGTAATCACCACGCTTGCTCAATGCGGGTTGGCGATTTCAGACTTAAAATCCAGGTTTCCTCAAGATGTTTTCCTTCACTTTTTAATCTACCATTGGTGTCCAAGATACACTTAGAAAGTATATATAACTTACAACAGTTACATTGGTACTTGCCTCACCTGGAATAGAACCCGCACACTCATACTTTAGAGGTTGATGTTTTAACCACTAGGCCACCACGACTTACTATTCTTACTCACTACTTAATTGTTACTTTGCTTCACTTTTTATTACTTTGTTACTTTTATAATGGTAAGTAAACTTTCATGCGCTATACCACTTAGCCATTGTATTATTCTTTTGCTAGATTTAATTTCACGTCTTCAAGAGACTCAGTCATATTTTCAGTCATTCATAAGTAAAGCATTATTTCTACTGCTACCATGTAATCCCTAATTTATTTACCAATAATGGTATCATGGCAAATAAGTAAGACTTATTGCCTATCTGACATTTTCCTGACAGTATTTTATTATTGTATCTACTGGGTTTTCCCTTTCAACTTTTCTTCGTTGGAATTATGTGAGTACCTTCAACCATTTTATGATCTTACAAAAGTTATATTCTTGTTTGTTAGCAGTCAATACGGGACCAATTTATCAGTCAGTACGCTAAATACTTTCTCGGAATCTATAAGAATATTATTACTTACAAGGCCAAAACAGAACGATATTATAAATTCTTTTAGAGAAAAAAGTAAAAAAATACATCTAGTATATACTACAAGACCCATGATAACATACACAAGATAAAAACAAATGAAAAGTTTAAAGGAAAGTATGCCTTGCGGTTACACCAAAAAGGTGTACTTCAGCAAAAATTACAGAAAATTATTGCCTGGAGCTGGTTTTCAATTGGACCTGTTAGCGTTAATTTCTTAAGTGATTGGTAGCGAAAACGGATTTGAGTCTTTTTGAATAGTATTTGTCCATGTTCTCTTTTAGAAGTAAGTTTCTATAGCCGGTACAATGTGTTACCAGTGACAAATGAATGAGAAACGTCCTTCACAATGGGCCTCATAAAAAATCTCAATTTCGCACAGAAAACTATGCAGAGGGCTATGCTAGGTATTTCTCTACGTGATTGAATCAAAATTCAGGAGATTCGTAGAAGAACGAAAGCCGCCGACATAACATACATAACCCAGCGAATTCGTTCGTTGAAGTGGCAGTGGGCCGGGCACAAAGCACGTAGAGCCGATGACCGATGGGTCAGAAAGGCTCTTGAATAGCCACCACATACCGGCAAGCGCAGCGTCGGACACCCGTTGGCTAGGTGGTCGGATGACCTGACCAAAATCGCAAAGAAGCGCTGTACGCAGGCAGCGTCCAACCGGTATTTTTGGAAATCATTGGGGAAGGCCCATGTCCAGCAGTGGACTTCATGTACATAACATGATCACAATGATAATGAGCCGAAACGGCTTTTGTAAGTTCGTGTTGTAGATAAAACCTGTTCATCAACAAGCTTCATACACCACTGACGACCGTGACTGTACACGGCGAATAAACCGTAAGTTTTCACAGCAAAAAAAAATGTGTCTACAAAGGACCTAATGATTAGGCGAATAGTAGCCAGCCTATCGGTGATCTATTGGCTGCATTTTGGTGAGTTTGGTGCGGAAATTGCATGACTTAGTTTCCTCATCTCAGTTCCATCGTCGTACGACCCGTTGTAACCGAAGAGTATCCACCCTTAAGTTGTTGACACCACTACGGACCGAAAGAAGCTTTTCGCTTCGTCTTTTATACCGAGTACATCGAGGGACAACTCGTGGTGGCCTAGTGGTTAAAACACCAGCCTCTCAAGTATGAGTACGCGGGCTCGATTCCAGGTCAGGCAAGTACCAATGTAACTTTTCAAACGTTATATATACTTTCTAAGTATATCTTGGACACCAATGACTGAAGGTGAAGGAAAACGTCTTGAGGAAACCTGGAGTTTAAGTCTGAAATCGGCAACCCGCATTGAGCAAGCGTGGTGATTACGCTCAATCTTTCTCTGTATGGGAGGAGACCTGTGCCCAGCAGTGGGACGATACAAAGGTTGATAATGATGATGATGACATCGAGGGAGTAGAACAATTTGCCAGCGGCAGTGTTTCCGTCTGACTACAATTTAAGTGCTGTCAAGGCTAGAGTACATAAGTTCTTAATAAAGTGGCGCACTTTGCCATTAATAATTGCATCACTGCTTATCATGAGGCAGGATTACGGTCAAGCTCTAGTTTATATTTATATAAAAAAAGATTGGTTATGTGGCTGGCGTAAATTTTACCGAAATGTTAATCACGTTATTACCAGTGAATCACATTATTAAGTTCAGTTATTAATATTGTCATCAACGTAACTATTCGACCAGGTTTATTTGTATTATTGTTTATTCAAATGCATAAATTTATACCGATGCAGCGGTTTAGGTTAATTGAGGTGAACAACATGCTGTTGTTGAAACACAAGAATAATAATAATTAATAGAAAAACTATTTGTTTCCGTTAACAATAAATCGCGGCGTCGCATTTGAAAAACAGTTTGAAAAATTATTATATTTAGTTTGGAAATGTATCTAATCTCAATGTCAAGATAATGTCAATGACTATAAGAGTTGGAAAACACCACAGAAGTGATAGATGGAATGTGTGAATGATAATATATTGGGGACGGGGGTTACTTCTGAGATGACGTCTAATAGAGAAGTATGGAAGAAAAGACATGTTGCGCCGACAAGTAAATTGAGTGTGGAGTTGGAGAGGTTGTGACGTCTTCGCATTATTACCGCTAGATACCTTTAAACGATATCAGAAACTAATATTTTTAAAATCAATATATATTTCTCCTGTCACGCCAATTTTTTTTTTTTTTTTTTTGAGTAGTAATAGATGGTTTATGTGAAGTTTGAACAGAATCGGTGGTCAAGCGGTACTTCATTTATCATATTTTTTGTTACAAATGAATTCAATGAACGGTGGATCATCATCTCATCTATATATATAAAAATCAATTCCACTTTCTTTGTAATTATATAACTCAAGAACGGACTCACCTATTAAAACGAAACGTCTAGACTTGGTTTTGACTAATTAGTAGATGGTTTATGTGAAGTTTGAATAGAATCGGTTGAGCGGTTTTTCATTTTACATTTTTTGTAACAATTGAATTCAATGAACGGTGGATCATCAATCATCTTATTTATATATGTATATAAAAATCAATGCCACTTTCTTTGTAATTTTATAACTCAAGAACGGACTCACCTATCCAAACCAAATGTTTAGACTTTGTTTTGACTAATTAGAAGAAGGTTTTGTTTGAAGTTTGAACAGAATTGGTGGAGTGGTCATCATTTATCACATTTTTTGTAACAAATGAATTCAATGAACGATGGATCATCATCTCATCTATATATATCTTTTATACAGTATGTTAAGAAACCCTGTCCGACCCATAAGGATAATAAAGGTTAGGTAAACCCATGACCAAATATAATATAAAATTTTACGTAATCATCATAGTACCAATACAAATGAATTTTGAAATAATCTTTTTTTCCCGCGAATTAATTCCAACTTCCCCGAAATTTGGTAATTTTTAAAAAGTGACAACACCGGTATTATTATGAGCGAATAGCGATGCGACCACGTGCCGTGTGCCCTGCCGCCCGCCGCCTCCGCCGCCTCCCGGAAGGGTGGATAACGCAGATTTATTAAGTTACCTCTTTTTGCGAAATAATATTAATTTTTTCAGGTGGATTTTTTTTAAAATTTAGCCCGGTTTTGTATGCATTAGTAGAATCAGTTATCGATACCTAACAACATCTTCTCGGGTCGGACAGGGTTTTCTTAACATACTGTATATATAAAAATCAATGCCACTTTCTTTGTAATTTTATAATCCACCAAAACTGTGTAATGGCTCCAGGTTTGTGAAAAACTTATTGGAAAATTTAATTGAAACTACGATCTTAACTGGTAAACCAAAAAGAGAAGTTTGTTTGATACCGCGTATCCCTATGATCTCAATTGATATGCCATTTGAGTTCAAATGATTAAAATATCTTGTGCGTTTATCATTTGCTATGTCCATCAATAAAGCCCAAGGGCAAACATTTCTCGTTTGGATGAATCATGTATTTCAAATGGCCAACTTTATGTTGCCTGTTCTAGAGTCGGTACCCACAGGCGTTTGTTTAATAATCTAAATGTTTTGGATTAAGTTTTTACATTGCTAGCAATAAAAAAAATATGTTAAATAATTTTGATGATCCAATACATTTGTTTTTATTATTTCACTTTATACGTAGCGAAGTACTTATCGGGCCGATATTCTACACTAATATTATAAAGAGGAAAACTTTGATTGTTTGGTTGTCTGCGTATGTGAGTGGCTCAAAAACTAGTGGAACATTTTCAAAAATTCTTTCACCTTTCGAAAGCTACATTATCTATGAGTGACAAAGGTTAAATGTTATTTAAAAAAAAAAAATAGGATTCCGTAAGATATTCGGGTTTTTTGAACACAAGGTGTAAAAAATCAGCCAGAAAAGTTACTTATTTTGCGTACGCTGCCTAAACTATAAAAGATAGAACCATAAAATGTTCTAATTAAATTTAGATCTTATAAATATCTACAAAAAAGTCCGCGACACACTATACCTATCTATGTCGAGTCAGGCACAACAACGATTTCTCATTTAAAAAATCTTGATTTTTTTTTTGACTACATTTATACGCATTTATTTTACTCATGCTATTAATCCTTATCGAAATATATGATTTCATCACTAAATACAGTTTATGTAGATAATATTTAGTCTTTTTTTTTTATAAGTTCATTTCAAAGCTAAATAATAGTTCTTTTCATGGCTAAACAACAGTTCTTTTCAAGGCTAAACAACAGTCCTTTTCAGAGCTAGAATATTACACGCTACTAACATTTTCTTAAACATTTGAAAATGTCTAAGAGAGCCAGGTGTCAACTTTCTAAACATAGTTCTCAAGCAAGGGCAGCAAGAATACGTCGTATGGGAGAATCTTCACCTGAACGTTCAACGAACGCTTTTTTGAACAAAATCGGAGAAACTCTCAGGTACGCACACGAGAGTCGAGGCTGGAGCATTTCCAATGTCTTTCTAGAAGAAAATGTAAGGACCTCTCAGTTGCCGTTTGCAGCGACTTAGAGCTCAAGCAGAGAGACAGCAGTTGTCTACAAATAGAGTTCGCAATCGAATTTTAGCAAACAGCAACAGACTGGCTTTCAGATATGATCCACAGATTGATTATGCACAACAAGCGTCAGTCCAAATCGGAGTCATGAATAAGATCTGCTCTAACTCTTCTGCCAAGAAATGAGCGGACGAACCTAATGGTATGTGCTGTGCTTCAGGTAAAGTTTGTCTTCCAAACCTTTGGAGCCGGGGTGAGTCACTAGTACATAATAAAACTTCCTCTTGAATAGCTGCATCTATAATTTGTCTTAAAAAGTAAATGACAAAAAGAAAATTGTGGAATATCCATATGAGATAGACATACACCATCGCGGAGTTTTCTATAGATCTTTTCAATATAGACAATACTTAGTAGGTACATTATTTTGATAAACTTCGTAGGATTCAGCCTGCGAATGCAATGTAAGCGGAGAAAATGAAATTATTTACACATATTACAATATTTCTCCACTATTTAATGGATTTTATTATATACATAAACCTTCCTCTTCAATCACTACATTTATTAAAAAAAAATGCATCAAAATCCGTTGCATAGATTTAAAGATTTAGGCTGACGTAGAGATATAGGGACAGAGAAAGCGAATTTGTTTTATACTATTTAGTGAAACATAATATGTAGTAGTTCTACAGGAAATTTCTCTCCCCCTTCCCTTATTTTCCTCACACATCCATCATATTTAATTTTAGCATCCCTCAGTCGTCACGAACCCCTATTCAACGATTTGCAAAACTTTTCATAAAGTTTTCATCACGTCATCCAGAACTAAAAGTTAAGGCCACAGTTACACTTCAGGATAAGATTATGTTACGTATAAGGAATGCGGTTAACATGTGAGAGTGTGTAATACACTCCGCTGGTGTGTTTATGGATTTACTTTGCGTATAATGTGGTTTGAAAGTTTAACAAGATGTTTATATGAAGAAAAGTTTTAAATTAATTTAACATATCATAACATCTCACCTGTCTACCCGAAAGGTTGCACAGAGGTATACCTACCTGTGGTATGGGGGTAACATAACTCACTCACAAGAAAAACTATTTGTTTTCGTTAACAAAAAATTGCCGTCGTAAAGCTGTTTAAGTTCCATGTATTAGGGAAACATATGTAGAAAACAATAGGGGTAGGTGAAGGGGGAGTTTATTTCCTTAACTGGGCACAAATTCGAGCTGCTACTGTAAAATCCCGGGTAGAAATACCCGCACACAAATTATAGCGCTATTGCTGAGTATGACGTTTTGAGTTGGATTCATAGATAAGGCAAACCTTTATGACCTAAAAAAATTTGATAAAAATAATGTTTGGAACTTCGTCAAAGAAAATTTGATACCTTAAAAAGATAAAAAGTTAAATAACAGCAAACACAGTTATGGAATTATTGCCAAATGACGTTTTCGTTTTGTTTCTTAATTAGACATTAATATATCACTGCTGGGTAAAGGCCAACCTACTCTCCTTCCACCATACTCTGTCCAGAGCAGTCAAGGACGAATCTTTATCACAGGAACCCAGCTCATCCCGCCTTACCAGTCTGCCATGATGTCGTTTGCCATTAAGCAGAGTCCACAAAACTAATATCAGTATAAAACATTATTATCATTCCATTCAGTAACAGATACATTATGTAATGATGGACATTTCGTTTTTATATATTTCATTATCCATCTATTATTATTGTAAGTCCTACCCAAACCAGAAACAATTCATAAAAGCAAGCCCAATAAAATATCAATAGCCGTGAGCAAAGCTTTGACTTTCTACGGAACAATATAGAAAATTCAAATATAACAGAAAACCTACCAACTCATTACACGTCATATTAAAAATAATATTCCAAAAAATTTTCACTGGATAAATAACGGAGGAATGTTGGTTATTATTGAAATAGCACCGTAAGGCTACCTACGCCCTGGTCGGGATACAACGTCGATCGACGACGCGTTGTGTTTCACGCGCGCCTCAAATAGATGTCAGCACATCATGATGGGGTCTACGAGGACCGATGCCTCCTGGGCCAGGGTTGCGGGTTGGTTACAAAAGAAACGTGGCCTTGGCGTACAGGCAAGTGAAGCAACACAGGTGGGTTTTATTCAGTAAAAATCTGACGCGCCCTTCCGCTCTGCCCAGAGCGGGAGAAATCATTTGATGATTTCCCTAGACTACCTACGCTTACAACATCGAACTCCTGGCCGTCGTAGGCGAGGGCTAGCTGGAGGTGAGCAGTGGGCAGCTCGTCGCCCGGTATGGACCAGGCCCGATTCGACTTAGCGTTATGCGAGGTCCACAAAGATGGAAGCCTGGGTCAGGGTTGCGGCTCGATTAAAATAGAAACCGTGGCCCCGGCGCACAGGCAAGTGAAGGAATACGGGTGGGTTTTAGTCAGTAAAAGTCTGACCGCCCTTCCACTTCGCCCTGAGCGCGAGAGGTCATATGATGATTTCACACACACACACAAAAAAGGCTACTTATGCTTTGACAGTTAGTTTACTTAGCTCCTACATTTTATTTGAAAATAAGATGAAACCTTTAAATCTTATTTATAGTCCTTTCAACCGATTTTGACCTCTATTCAGTAGACATAAGGATGGCATTGAAAGAAAAAGTGCATACAATACCAATGCCTGTGGCTCACATTCTAGTGTTCGTTTCACTTCGTTAACTCGCTACAGTCTAAGTGTAGTGACACATCTGCGGAACGCATGGCGCCCAAAGCTCAGCGGCTGAAGTGCCAGTCGCAATATTCAATTGTTATGACAAACCAAATGGTCAAATCGCGGCGTCTTGTTCAGCGCGCTACGCGACTTAAAGTTACTTGGCGTCATCGTCAGTCTGTCTGTATCGACACTTTATGGTGTGCGGTTTTTGTGACGTACCTGAATTGCCCAAAAAAATTGATTTATTTAGAATATTAGCTATCATAGAGGGCTTTAAAGACGTTGCTGCTTTTCGTTACCGCAGCGCGCGCGATGCACAACGTACGCCGAACGTTCAGCTACGCCCGCCGAACTTTCGGTCGCGCAATGGATCGCGTGATGTGTCCTTGCTATGCAAAATTCATTAAATGCGTTTTAGCTGAAAAACCACCCGAAGGAAAGTTAGGCCCTACGCCGAACGCGGCGTACTTGAAATACACTGCGAGCGCGACACTAAGCTTTAAGCAAGCTGTCGGTCATCGTTTTTTTTTTTTTTTTTTGGTATAATGCTCATGAATTCCCTTCATCGTGGACCTGACAGAGCCTGACTGTCGCCCTCATACATCTACATATGGCCGGGGCTACGGGCTACGCATAAGCATTTACCGTTCGACTGAAAAGTGTATAAAACCTAAGTGTCAGAAATTGAAGCGTCAGTAAAAGAGTTAAACCGGTTTTTGCTAAGCTTGGCCTCGTTGAAATTGAAAGGAACAAAGAATGTGGTAAGCCTGAAACCTTTTTGCACAGTGTAAGGCTTTTTGATCCAATTAAGTGGTTGGATGCTTTCGAAATAGACGTCATTGTTTTGGTTTCAGTTAAGCTCATGCCGAAAATCATATTGCTTTTTCAATCGAAAGAGTTTTATTTTTCTGTTGTATTTGATATTACCACTGTCGACTCTTCACGAAGCCGGCCGACCATAGCGTGTACTGGCCTTTTTTTGGCAAAAAATTCTTTTTTTTTCGGTTTGAATTCATTTATTTCTAAAGATTACAAATCACTTTACAGAAATAAATACTTAATATGACTAAATTAGGTACATTTTTGTAGTCCAGGAGTAGCAAGAACAATGTTAACATTTTGGTAATAATATTGTATAGTAAGAAGGTAGTTTCTAAAAGTTTAGTGATTTCGCGCTCGCTGTACGAGTACGATGACTAGATAACTTTGTTTGTGATTCTAAATCAAGGGCACGTTTACATTATGAGCAAATAAATGTTTTTAGTTATTTTAATTAATTATTTTATGACTTTTTAAGATGTGGCATTTTAGTAGTTTTTTGAATAATAATAACGATTGTGTATTTTTAATTGCTTTTGGTAGTGAGTTATAAAGTTTTGCTCCCTCATGTATAACTGTTTTTTTTTCCATAGTTAGTTCTAGTACTAGGAATTTTTTACCATACAAAATATAGCAATGCAAAATTCCTGTTATTATGGATTAATAGGCTGTGGCAGAACAGCAGAGGTAGCTTATTAGCTGTGACTTACAAGTTGTAGGTCGCAGGTTAGAACTCCATCGAGCGCTTTATTTTGTATAAGTTAGTTCAGCACCACTGCTCTCAAAACGGCGAAGAAAAACATCGTGAGAATACAAATATAGAATATGAATGTTCTACAGGTAAAACATCGAAGACTTGTTTTTTTTTTAATAATTATAAACTAGCGCTTACCCGCAATCCCGCCTGATGGTAAGCAGTGATGCGATCGTTGATGGTAAAGCGCGCTAGTTTATTAATTAAGAGCCTATTCACTCAGAAAAACTGAGCGAATAGGAAGGAAGACGGCAGTTGAGCGAGGTGATGCAATGTTAAACCCAACAACACGACCAACGATGCTGCGCCAAAGGGAGATTGATCTGAAGACCCTCCACGACCAAACTCCCAACACAACAACATTAGGCGCATCGTACCCGGCATACATCGCAACACAACTGCTCAGACCCGTCCTCCGTACGGCTTCACCAGAGATCATGCCGGAACACGACAAATCGCTTGGCGGCAAGACTTTGTGTGGTGGGTGGTAACTTCTGCCGGCGGTCGATCTACCAACCCGTACTGGGCCGACGTGGTAGATTAGGGCTCACTCCCTGTCACTTAGAGGACTCCTGTGTCCCAGGGGTGGGAACATTGCAGGCTGATTATGTTATGATTTAGTTATGATTATGTTATGATTTAGTTATGATTATGTTATGATTTAGTTATGATTATGTTATGATTTAGTTATGATTATGTTATGATTTAGTTATGATTATGTTATGATTATGTTATTGGGCACTTTTACTGTTGACAACAATGCAGACACAATTTTACATGCTTTTTATTAGCTTCACTTCTATGTTTGCTTGTTTGTATGTCAGTCTCTAACTCAAAATTTTTTCATCCTTACCTTACATTAATTTGTGCAGGCAAAGTATTTTTAGTTTCGATTTAGATTTAGTTACTTGGGTAACGCATCGTTACGAATTTTAGCACTTGCTGTTCTGTCTGTTGGAGATCAAGAAAAGTTTGGTAAAAACAAATGAGCACCACTTAAGTGTTCGTGTTATCCGTATATTATTTAAAAAAACAATATCGAACTAAAAAGTTGAAAATAAATATAGTTTAAAAAACTAAATAAACAGGCTTTTAAAGAATATCAAACTAAAAAGTTAAAAATAATTTTAAAATTTAATTTATGACAATAATATATAAACAATACTAGCAAAATGAGAAACAAGCGTGAGGCGCTTTGTACCATAATTTTTGTATATTAAGCACCTCACGCTTTTTCTCATTTAAAATTTTAACTTCTTAGTTTGATAAATGTATACAGAGGGTGGTGGGTACTAACACTAGGTAACAAGTTGTTTTTCATTTTGATGTTACTAACACTCTATGGATTCTCTGGTCCGAAATAAAAATCCTTTTTTTTTTATTTTATTTTACATTAAAGTTAATTTTAAGAAAAAAAAATTTAAGTTTAAGGTAATTGTGTAATAAAACAAGCTGTAAATATGTATGCAAGTGCATGATAGCAAATAGTGTCAGTATCATAGAAAACACATCAAGTCTTGCACCGAGAGCACAAAAACACTAGTTTCTGTTATATGTATTATGTGAACATAAATTATTATTATTGGGTATACCAATAGGCATGTTTCCTGGGTAAAAAAAAAATGATTCTATGTAGTCCATCATTCAGATTTTAGAAAAATATTGAATACGTATATTTTGTTTTATCAAATCAATAAAAAATTACAAATATAAAAGGCATCAAAGATCAGGAGTGCTGGCTGGTGACGTCACTGCTGGCTAAAAAGTGTAGCGTGCAGTGACGTCACACGAGTTTTCAACGCACTGTGTAATCTTTCATTTTTTGTTTATAAGAAAAAATACGTGTCTAGAATTTTTTGGAAATCTGACTGACGGACTAATTAGTTTTTTTTTAGTCAACAACACTATTATATCAAGAAGTTTAGACGTATTCTTCAAATTTCTGTTTCACTTTCGAGTCGACTTCGCTACAGCAAAGATAAAGTTTAGATTAAAGAACTTCTTTAATGCAAGTATTTACGATATATGCAACGGAATAAGAAAAATCAAAGAAAATAATGGCAATTGGCCTTATAGGAAGGCTCAAAGTCACTCAAAGAGCAATGGAGAGGGCTATGCTTGGGGTTTCACTGCGTCAGGAATGAGGAGATCCGCAGAAGAACGAAAGTAGCCGACATAGCCCAAAGAATTGCAACACTAAAGTGGCAGTGGGCTGGACACATTGCCCGTAGGACCGATGCCCGATGGGGGCGACGGGTTCTCGAGTGGCAACCACGCACCGGAAGACATAGCGTGGGTAGGCCCCCAACAAGGTGGACCGACGACCCGGTGAAGGTCGCGGAAAGCCGCTGGATGCGGGAGGCGCAGGATTGGTCGTCGTGGAGAACCTTGGGGGAGGCCTATGTCCAGCAGTGGACGTCTTTGGGCTGAAATGATGACGATGATGAAAGAAAAGAAAAGGGTTAATTGGTCATAATCTATCTCGGTCCCTATAGCATAAGTTTTTCATATTTTTGAAGCAAGACATAGTATGCTTCATATTATGCCAGCATCGCATGCAACATGCATAACACATTTAAGTTAGGCCATCTGCGCATAATAATGTAACCTAACCTTACATTGGTATTTTATATTTGTCTAAGCATTTTATATTTAGCATTTTTTAATAGAGACGTAGTGTCAAATTTATTGAAGAAACAATTTATATATATAATATATCTCATGATAATCCTTTCTAATATTATAAATCGGAAAGTGAGTTTGTTTGTTCCGCCTTCACGCCGTAACTACTGAACCGATTGGTTTGAAAATTTTCAGACGTAAACTTAGAAGTTTGGATTAAATAATAGGGTACTTTTTATCCCGGAAAATTTGAAATTCCCGAGGGAAATCTAAAAAGCGTCATATAACCGAACCCCAAAGCCACGGGCGGAAAGCTAGTTTTAGATAAATAACAAAAGTAAAGGAAAATATAGACCTTTAACAACTTGATTGAAGTTATCCCAACAGTTTCGTCATCTAATAAGGAAAAAGAAATACAAAAAACTATACCAAACAACAGAACAAGGATTGACACTTAAGAAATCCAAAGGTTCTCGCATGAAAAATAAACACAACGTATTAAAAGTTAGGTAAGAAAATGCAAAAACAGAAAATAAATAAGCACATTATACAGTGAGATGTGTTTTGTGAAACTTTTACGATATATCATTTTCTCTTACTCGTATATGGAATGTATCTAAGAGACAGGAGTCACCGCTACGGGATTATGATAATCATGTTACAAGCGTTGCGTTGATGTTCTTATACTTTTGAATACAGCAACGTTTTTTTGTTCAGTGGTTTCCTCGTATGTTTTTATAAGTTGCATTTTTTTTCCTTTTGTCGTTTTCAAATAAGTGGTGTTAATATAAGACGTATGTTGTGTAAAATGTAAATTTGTGTATAATATATATCATGCCTTTGTAATAAGTTTGTACTTATGAAAATATGACGACATTTAGTCTGTGTGCTGTTAGGTACATTGCTGTAGATTGATTGCAAGATAGGATTTCCATAATCTCTTATTATTATTAATTACACTTATA
Source organism: Sesamia inferens (assembly GCA_037179545.1). Classification (NCBI taxonomy): domain Eukaryota; kingdom Metazoa; phylum Arthropoda; class Insecta; order Lepidoptera; family Noctuidae; genus Sesamia; species Sesamia inferens. Next base: position 4,684,910 of record CM073929.1, on the reverse strand, counting down.
AATAAAACTCAGCAACATTCCTACCCAAAAAGTCCTACTAAGCTACCTACAGAGATAAATAACAAAATATAATATAATGCTTTAAAATGTCACAAAACGACAATGTCGAGGGACTGGAACAATTTGCCAGCGACGGTGTTTCCGTCACACTACAATTTGATTGTCTTTAAGACTAGAGTGAAGAAGAAGGCTTATAGGCTCTTAATAAACTAGCGCGCTTTACCATCAACGATCGCATCAATGCTGTTGCTTACCATCAGGCGGAATTGCGGTCAAGCGCTAGTTTACAATTTATAAAAAAAAAGTCTTGCCGCCAAGCGATTTGTCGTATTCCGGTATGATGTCTGGTGAAGCCACATGGAATACGGGTTTGAGCAGTTTTGTTGCGATGTGTGGCAGCCACAATGCGCCAAATGATGTTTCGTCGGGAGTTTCCAGAGTCTCCAGATCAATCTCCCTCTGGCGCAGCATCGGTAGTCATGTTGTTGGGTTAACGTTGTATCACCTCGCTCAACTGCCGTCTTCCTTCCTATTCACTCAGTTTTTTTAGTGAATAGGCTTAATAAGCCAGCGCGCTTTGCCATCAACGATTTCAACACTGCTTACTATCAGGAATGCACCATGGAACACTAGATATGACAATTGTGACCTTAAAATGGAACTCGATAACATCATTCATAAATTTGCTTAATATTACGAACTCAGTCTTCACTGACACTTGAATGTAGAAGTTATTCAGTTGCTAATAAATAATACGGACATAGTGTGTAGGTCTTGTCTTCTGTTACTGACAAACCTTCGGAGAGCCGTTTACCTGAAAGTGTTCAGTTTTGGGCACATTTATTAAGGTCTAAATAAAGGCCTCCGTAGCGTAGCGGTAGCGGCCGTAGCGCAAGGAGGCGTGGGTTCGATCCCCGCGCAATGTTAATATTTATATGCATGAATATGAATATTTGCACGTTAAGCCGTTGGTCCCGGTTGCCCTACGAACATCTACTGGCAGTCATTATGTGTTGTTGGAGCCCTCAAAAGTCCAACAAATGGTCTAACTGCAATGCTTCGATATCGCCTTCGGGTTGTGGAGGTCAGACGGCAGTCGCTTCACGGAAAATATCGAAGTTTAGCAAAAATCAGCCGTTAGACTGGTAAATCGGACCACAGCTCTCAGACTCCAAAGTTGAAAAAGCTTCAGATGTGACTAGGATTAACGCTTAGATGACAATGATAAGTGTGTAGGCTTGTGAATGTGTAATTGTGCAATACTATTGGTGCTTTCTGAACATAAGAAGTAAATGTTTCATCAATTTTACAGGACAATGTTTGGAATGCAGCCTATAGATACATGTAAACCATTGTTTATTAAATACAAAATATTGACTTTTCCATCTTTGTATATTTTTGAGGTAGCTGTATTTGTTAAGACCAATCCAAACTTGTTTAAAAAAATGTCAGAAATTAATAACCGAAGTCGACGGGATAACCATACTCTATGCATACGAAGATCCCAGACGGCGTTAATGTACAAGAGCGTTTTTTGCATGGCGCCAGTCATATTTAACTGCTTGCCGTCGTCAATCAAAGAATTGAACGTAAGCTTATTTAAGAAACGGCTGAAATCATTACTTGTGACCAAAGCATATTACAGTATTTCGGAATTCCTGACAGACAAAAACCTAATGACAGAATGTTGACATGCTAATAAGCACATCTATTGTTGTTCTTGACATAAGTTTATGTATATTGACAATAGAATTGAATATTGACATCTGTATTGTAGGTATAATGGCATTGGTATTATTAATATTTTGACATCTGTATTATCTGGTGACATTAGTATTGATTGTATTCTGGCATTTTAATTCTATTTTGTTTGATCTTATTTTTGACTACCTATATGTTTATTGTGTGCATTTAGAATTGCTCTCTCATTTTTTTTTTTGTTTTGTAGTATTGATTTTTTATTTATTGATAATTGTGATATATATACTATACAACATAAATATAATATTAATTTAAATTTTGCATGTCGAATCTTTGACAGGATGTATGGCTCAATCTATATTCTTTACGACCTTATTTTTGTATACCTACATTCTAGCAAATAAACGATTATTATTGTTATTATTATTATTTATTATCATGCCTTAAGAAAGTGCTACGAAACTGCATAAAAATGCAAATTGTCAATATTCTGTCCATTTCTCAAAATATTAAGTTACAGTTTAATTGTTTATATTATTATATTATTAGATTATAATTAATTACTGGAATCGAACCCGCACGCTCATTTTTGAGGGGCTGGTGTTTTAACCACTAAGCCACCAGGGCATGTACAATGTAAATTTAGTTATATGTAAAATGTAACTAAAGTTATATGTACTTTCTAAGTATATCTTGGACACCAAAGACTGATTAAAAGGTGAAGGAAAACATCATGAGAAAACCTGGACTTTAAGTCTGAAATCGCCAACCCGTATTGAGCAAGCGTGACGTGGTTGAAGCGCTCAATCTTCCTCTGTATGAGAAGAGACCTGTACCTAGCAGTGGAACGATAAAAAGGTTGATGATGATGTATTAATTACTAATACCTTTAGTACTTATTAATACAGGAAAAATAAAAAACGCGAATGTTAATATTATTTTTACATACACAATAGTTTTACAGTACACAAATAACCGCTTAAACAACCGCCTTTTTTGTTCCACGTATGGCCCGTCAAAAAATAAATCACTCATGAAAAATATAAAACCATTAAATCCAGGCTTAATAAAAATAAAGAAATAATTTTAAAATCCCCAGGTGGTACATGGAATGCACTCAATTTAATACGAACAGTGTTTTGATTAATAAAAAATACCGCAACTCCGGATTCTGACATTACGATTGTTCTGAACTGCGGTAATCTGCGAAACAGAACAGCTTTACTACCGACTCATCTTATGCCAAGTTAAAAGAGGCAGCGGAAATGTGAGTTTTTATTTCAATAGGGTATATTATTATAATATTAACTGTTGTAATTTGAATGTAAAAAATCTTAAAATGCTGATGTAATTAAGATGTCGCCTAATAAATAGATTGTTATAAGCCTTTATATAGGTTTTTACTATTTACAGCCTCCGTGGCGTAGCAGTAGCGAATGCGGCCACAGCGAAAGGAGGCGAGGGTTCGATCCCCGTGCAGTGAAAATATTTGTATGCATGATGAATATGAATATATTAACATGGCAATGGCTAATGGCAGTCGTTACGGGTTGTTGGGCCCCTTAAAAAGTCCAACAATTGGTGTAACTACAATGCTTCGATATCGCCTTCGGGTTGTGGAGGTCAGACGGCAGTCGCTTGACGGAAAATATTGAACTTTAGCCAAAAGCAGTTAGACTGGTAAAGCGGACCCCAGACTCCAAAGCTGAAAAAGCTTCGGATGCAACTGGTATTAACGCTGAGATGATGATGATAGTAATTAGATTCTTACTACAAGAAGCTCTTAACTCGTAATGTTTTAGTATTCAAATCCAAGGCTTTATCTTGGATGTCGGTTGATTAATATTTTTACTCAATACTCAATTATTTATTGCATACCATTATATGTACACAATTTATTGTATTCGATAATGTTTAAAAGATTTTTTACATTTTGTGCTATCATGTAATACCTAAATTCTTTTTTGTGGCTATAAAGCTATTAAATATCTCGCAAGTATCCTCAGAAGCTCAGAACAAACGCCAGAAAGACGTCGAGGGCGAAGCCGCAAGCAGAAGCTAGTGGGTAAATAAAAATGCTAAATCATTATGAGTATAACTACAATGACAATTTTGAACTCAAAACACAGAACACTAAAACAAGCGTAACTTAATAATTTTTAGCACAATTGCTCGGTTTAATCTTAGTAGTATTTAAAGCCTACAACGGGCAGTAGATAAAAACATTGACCCACTGAACCAAAGAACGTCGAATGTCCGTATCTTGGCCAAGTAGACAAAGCTACGACTTGGCAGCATAACAGAAACTGTTTTTGTTATACAGTTACCGAAATATTTTTCATTTGCACACCCATAGTTAATTATTTCTACGCACATTAAAGAAAAAAGAAATGATCAGATTGGGAGTTTCTTTATTCGTTAGTATTTCTGTTTTCTAGTTTAGTCGCTTGCATTTTCTCGATAAGTAATACGCATGGAAAATATCGAAATTGAAAACAGGATTTGGTTACCTATAAAGCCCATTTATTGAACCATTTTGGAGGTTCTAGTCCATTTTTTTATTATAGAGAACTAATACAGTTTGGAATGAAGAATCAGCTTCACCTTCTATTCTTACTCCTTGACAATTTTAAAAATCCTCTGACATACTATAGATAGTACTAATTCCTAGTGTAAGGCATCGTTTTTTTAAAGTAAAAGATTGAAGTAAACACTTTGAGTTTTAGTTGAGTTTGACTTGTAACATAACTTCAAAAGTCATCGAATGAAATCATATCAATATACTTTATTTCATGTAAAAAAAATGAAACTTATGAAATGCCAGAACCTAAGTATTTACGGTATTTCTACATTTACCTTACATTATCAAACGCCCAACAAGCTATGTATCTAGAACCATGTACATCAAATAGTGATGCACCAATTAATTTACGGTTTTAAATTTTGAACATATTGCTTTATCTGTCGGGATTGGATCCACACAAAAATGGGTATTATTAATTCTCGAAACAAGCGGTTTGTTATATTACTTCAACTTCACATAAGTTATCGTGATGAGATTTTATTTTGCAGTGAAAATAACACCAAGCTCTCCGAAAACTTGCACCAACACCGAATTTAATCCGTAACCTCTCGCCGAAGCAAAATAGCACAAGGCATTTCATAACCACGAATCTAACGTGTACAAGTGGAGCTCTTATTTATATAGACATAAAAGCGAAATTTCAGTGATATAGTGGATTCTCAAGCACTCATATAGCAAGGATTACTCGACTCAACGGTTCTGTTGGAATGATTTAACGTTTTGGTTATTAAGCTAGTCTAGTGCAATACGTAGGCTCGGTTTAAATATATTTGAGGTATTCAGGTAATGTTATGACTTTTCTTCTAGTAACATACATTGATAAAATTCTTTCTTTTTAACGGATGCTGATATTGTGAGTTTATATTAAACACAGGTTAAAGCAATTAATTGCTGAGTTAAACAACTGTATTAACTTGAAATTGTTCCTATTTTAAATCATTCTGTGGCAGTTATGTAAATGACATATAATAAGGAATATTGTTGGAAAATATAGAAAAAAATAACCATTTCTCTTTATTGAAGACAACGCTACAATATTTTCACCTGATAATACTTGATTTTTACCTGTGATCGTAATCAAGATAAAAAATAACCGAATGTCACAAAACTTGAACCAAAGAAAGGTAATAAGGAAATACTTCCCACGCAGCCGACACATTGCATATTGTTCAAGCCCGAAGTTCCTATTCCTTCATAAGACGTAAAAGGAGACACATGTCTCGAGGAAATTAATATGATGATATAAGTACCCTTCAAATCCCAATTTGTAGGTAAGTACAAATTGGGATTTGAAGGGTGGCTTATAAGAATAGAACAAAATACTCTTCATTATGTACGATATATAAATTACAGAACATAAATATGAAGATCTTGCAAAGGGTGACATTGTGAGCGGTCTTATCGCTAAGAGGATGTATAAGGGAATTGCAGTGGTGTTAATTAAAATCATAATTTTGAATATTAGCAAAAGATGACATATTTTAAAGTTATTAAAAGATTTTATGGCATGTGGCACGTCACTAGCAAGAGGATAGACTGGAGAATTAATGAGGGAGTAGGATGACCCCGGTCGCTTGTTTTTTTATTGTTGCCCTATAAACAGCTGTAAAATGTACGGCTTCAATTTAAGTTTTACCTTTGTAATTTGAATTAAAAAAGATAAGGTGATTATTTTATATTATTAACGATTTTTTAAAATTGTATTTGAACGTAAAATTTCAGTCTTTTTAGGGTTTTATACAGAAAAGGTACAACGGCACCCTATTCATGAGACTTTGCTGTCCGTCTGTCCGTCTGTGAGTCTGTCAGCAGGCTGTGCCTCAAGAACTATAATCGCTAGACAGTTGAAATTTTCAGAGATTATGTATTTCTGTTGCCGCTATAAAAACAAATACTAAAAACAATAATAATAAAAAAATATATTTAAGGGCTCCCATACAACAAACGTGATTTTTTTTAAATATAATGGTACGGAACCTTTCGTGCACGAGTGTGTCTCGCACTTGGCCGGTTTTTAGTAATATTTTTTTACAATAAAATGTCGATAAAAACGGATAAGTACAGGGTATCATCATCATCCATGTCACAGGGCCCATTGATCAGCGACCATTGCAATTTGGCACACAATGTACCTAATTTTTTTTAAAGCCTAAAGTTCCTATTACTTCATAAGACGTAGAAGGAGACATATTGTTTCAGACAAATTAGTTTGACGATAGTTACCTACAAATTGGTACCAGCAAGTTTACATAGCTGTAATCAGGATAAGTAAGGTGTCCTAGTTGGGAGCTACGGGTAGGGATTTAAAGATAAGTACTCTCCAGAAATATATCTGACATTTATTATATTTAGTATATAGTTGGGTAAAATTTAAATTGGCTTCCAGAGGCTATAACTGTGTGAATGTATTCAGTACTAATATATTTTCGTTAACTGCCACACTTAAGTGCGCTGTATTTTATTATTTTGTCTTTGTACGTTTATCACCCTCTCCTTTTTTATTTGACGCATTTCTGGAAAAGCAATTTAAGTTATTGCTAAGGTCTGTATCATTTTGTTTTAGGGGAAAGTATCGCACTCTACCATCAGGCAAGATTCTAGCACTAGTTTAAAAATTATATAAAAAAAATCCATGCGTAGAGAGCACTAAGCACATCCTTAAAATGTGAAAGTGAGTTTGTTGCTTATTCCGTTTTCATGCCTAAATTACTAAAAGGCTTTGGATGAAATTTGTCACACAGATGTTTTATAACCAGGAATAACACACGAAGATACTTTTTATTCCGATATTACCACAGGATGGAAACTTACGCGAGTAACATTTACTCGGAAAACTCAAAAGACCAAGTAAAAAAATAACAAAGTAAAATTGCACTTATTTGCACACGACCAAAAGAGACAGATGTACAAAAAAGAAAGAGTCAGGTGCAATGGCAAACTCCCATTACTTCGTCCAAGCGAAAAACAGCCTTTACAATACGGAGCGTCGAAAATACCATTTATTCCAAGTCCTTTTTAAAAGCGCACAAATGCCAACAGAAAATTTTATGAATGCTCCAAGTTTTGTTCTTATAGGTTATATTTTTTTGAATTCAGCCTTAAACTGCGCCGTTCTAGACTGTCCCAGAGCGGGAATTTTCTGAGGAATAAGCCTCGGGTTTTGTATTACACCGAAGTGCAAAGGAGATAAGATATTGTCTCGTTATTAAAAGGGGAGGGTTTTTATTCAGAATATAGAGTTTTCTTTAAATTCAAAGGAAGATAAGACAATGGGCATCATGTTATTCTTCAAACGGAATGTAAATAGCAAATTTGGATTTGCTTCCTTTCTTTCTATTAGCAGAATAAAAATGTTGAGTAGTGTTGCTGTATACTGTTCATCGTTCTTCATGTAAACTAATTCGAAATTTAATTCTTAAGAGCTTTCCTTCCATTTTTAACTTTTTTTTTATATAATTATAAACTAGCACTTGACCACAATCCCGCCTGATGGTATGCAGTGATGGGATCATTGATGGTAAAGCGCGCTAGTTTATTAAGAGCCTATTCACTCTAACCTTGAAGACAAATAAGTTGTACGCCGACGGAAACACCACCGCTGACAAATTGTTTCAGTCCCTCGAAGTACGTGGTATAAAAGAAAAGGCGAATCGTTTCGTCCGGATCGTAGGTGGTGGTGTCAACAACGTAAGGGTAATACTCGCCGTACGACGGGTCGCCGGATGATGAAAGGGAGAAGGAGAAATTAAATCATGCACACTCTCCAAATGTATCCTATAGAACACCGACAGGCTGGCTACTCTTTGCTAGTGCTCCAGGCTTTGGAGAAAAACTGAGCGAATAGGAAGGAAGAGGGCAGTTGAGCGAGGTGATGCAATGTTAAACCCAACAACACGACCAACGATGCTGCGCTAAAAGGAGATTGATCTGAAGACCCTCCATGACCAAACTCTCAACACAACAACAGTTGGCGTATCGTACCCGGCACACATCGCAACAAAACTGCTCAGACCCGTATTCCATATGGATTCACCAGACATCATACCGGAATAGGACAAATCGCTTGGCGGCAAGACTTTTTTTTTATAAATTATAAACTAGCGCTTGACCGCAATTCCGCCTGATGGTAAGCAGTGAAGCGATCGTTGATGGTAAAGCACGCTAGTTTATTAAGAGCCTATTCGCTCTAGCCTTAACATCAAATTGAAGTGTGACGGAAACACCGTCACACTACAATTTGCAACACAACTGCTCAGACCCGTCCTCCGTACGGCTTCACCAGACATCATGCCATTGTCAGAACACGACAAATCGCTTGGCGGCAAGGCTTTGTCTGGTGGGTGGTAACTTCTGCTGGCGGATTCAGGCGATCAGCGAGCAACATAATGGTTTTGACATAGGTGGTATATGTATGTCAGTTATACTCAAATTAAAGTAATTTTGTTTTTATTTGTTTGAAATATGCCTGAGTTGAAATTTTTCATCGGTTATTAAATTTAAAAAAACACTAGGTTCGGAATAGCTATTTTTTATTAAGTTCGTGGTAACGGTTACCACGCTGATGTGTTAGTGCTTGACCGTGATCCCGCTATCCGTAAGCAGAGATGGAATCGACGATGGTAAAGCGCACCAGTTTATTAAGCCAATTCACTCAAAAAACTGAGTAAATAGAAGGCAGTTGAGTGAGGCGATGCAATGTTAAACCGAACAACATGACCAGCGATGCTGCGCCAGAGGGAGATTGATCTGGATACCTTATCCCATTTACCTTCTATTATAGTTATTGTGAATAGTAGCAATTCCAAATCCAAATTGTATCTACTTTCCGTGACAATTTAAAGAGTCTCGCGTTCAGTGTAATTGGATTTTCATATTAAATTTAGCTACATGACGGTAGCAAGTCTTCTAACCGTTATTCTAAGCGGCGGTCTGAAGGACAGCATAACCACTTTAAGCAAAATAGCTTACATAATTTTGAGGTACCTACCCGTTCTCAGAAAACGGATGAAATATTTTCAATGTTATGAAGAGATATTTTTTGGAAGAATTTTAATAGAATGTCCTTTGTGGTTTTAATATAAACAAAGCAGGAGTATTAGCTCACATACACACACAATGTTACGTGCAACACGTGTTTCGGGTATTTTTAAATAAAGAATCTATGTACAAAATTTCCAAAAGATATCATGAGAAATTACAAAGTTATTAGTTTGTTGTCTTATCTGGTTGTCTCAACAAAAATATGGTTAACGCACCGTTCGCCCACCGGTATAATAAAACTATTGCACAAATATTTACCAACAAAGACTCCAATGTTTTCCTTCACCGTTTTGAGAGCCACATATGGGCTGGTGCTGCGAAATGTCACCTTGCCACTTTGGATTCAGTGGAGAGGCGTGCGAAGAGGCTGATTGGCGACCCAGACTTAACTCGAAACGGTCTCCAAAGCCTGGAGCACCGGCGTAGAATAGCCAGCCTTTCGGTCTTCTATAGGATGCATTTTGGTTAGTGTGCAAGTGAATTGCATGATTTAATTCTCCCATCTCCGTTCCATCATCGGACGACCCGTCGCACGGCGAATTTCCACTCTTACGTTGTTGACACCTCTGCGATCCGGACGAAGCGTTTTGCTTCCTCTTTTATACCGCGTACATCGAGGGACTGGAACAATTTGCCAGCGACGGTGTTTCCATTACACTACAATTAGAGTGTATTCAAGGCTAGACTGAATAGGCTCTTAATAAACTAGCGCGCTTTACCATCAACGATCGCATCACTGCTTACCATCAGGCGGGATTGCCGTCAAGCGCTGATTTATAATTTATAAAAAAAAAATAAGGTGATAAATTAATTTACATGTTGTCCTTTAAGTGCTTTGGTAAACCGAAGCAATGCTAGTTCAAATTGTATTGGAAACAATATCTAGATACATAGACGTAAAACCATGAGACTATTTGACTTTGAATGTAGGTGACGCAAGCGGATGTAATGGTGTATGTAGAGCACATTCCAGGTTGCCGTGGTCATTGATTACGCCATCCTGACGTTACACAGATACTGATATACCTCGCATATACAACTTCCCAACATCAAACGTTAGGCCCTATAGACACAACACCTGTTTGGTTTGACACCGTGTTCCTCCTACCTCTAATCTAGTGCTACGGAGAGTGTTTGTGCTTTAGCTCAGTTAGTCGTTCAGACAATTGATTTGACTTGGAAGTTGGGTAGGCCTTTGGTGTGTGATGAAACTGACCTATTTTCAGCTGAAAAAGCATTTAGTATTGCCATCCAACGAGGTAATACTGCCAGCATTTTTTGACACCTATACAATGGACAGAAAAGTGGATGAATTTTATATGCCCAACGCGCCTTTTGGTTACTACTTTTTTAATTTTATACTTGTGTTCAATGTTTATATAGATATTTAAATGTTAATTGGTTAATTTAATTATTTTTTATAATTTTAAATTGGTGCTTGACCGCAATCCCGCTTGATGGTAAGCAGTGATGAAATCATTGCTGGTAAAGCGCGCTATTTTATTGAACCCTATTCACTCAATATAACTGAGTAAATAGGAAGGAAGATTGAAGTTAAGCGAGATGATGCAATGTAAAACCCAACGATACTGCGCCAGGGGAAGATTGATCTGGAGTCCCTCCACGAGCAAACTCCCGACACTATAACGCGTTTGGCGCATCGTACCCGGCACACGTCCTCCGTGCGGCTTCACCAGACATCATGAAGGAATCGGCGAATCGTTGGGCGGCAAGACTGTCTGGTGGGTGGTAACTTCTGCCAGCAGCCGATGCTATGGCCTACCATCGAGGCCATAACATCGAAGTATAAGGTAATTATTTCAATAACAAATTAAGATTAAGGAAATACAATCGCAGTCTTTGTTGCAAACCAAGAAAATTCTTATAAAATTTAAAAAATAAATTAACTGCAATAATTACAAACAACAACTAATGTTAGACCATTTTCCCCGAGAGCCAGAATAACCCAGTTTATTCTACTCCATTTTTACTCCGACCCGCTGCTAATATGATGATACCAAGCCGTATAGTGTATGGTGGCCCAGTGCTATCGGCCGCGATTTACAAGTCGTAGGTCCGAATTCCATCAGGCGCTTACTTTGTTTAAATTATTTCATCACCGCTCCTCACAAAACGGTGAAGGAAAACATTGTGGGGAAATTGAAATGTTCTAGAGCCAAAAACTTTGAAAGACATGGCATCTACCAACCCGCACTGGGCCAGCGTGGTAGATTACGGCCCATTCCCTATCACTGAGAGGAAGCCTGTGTCCCAACAGTGGGAATATTATAGGCTGATTATGTATATGTCATATAATACGCAATAAAACTTAAAATACAGGCCGTGTTATTTTTTAATACTCAACAAAGTAGTGAAATAAAGAAAGCTCTGCCTCGTTTAAAAACATCTCTTGTTATATCAGTGACATAAATAAATTTGCCTCTCCCTTTAACGTAGGGTGGTAGAGAGGGACGGAATTCGCACCGTGGACCCAGGTGTTAAAGAGTGGAAGTTTTCAAAATTGTGATGTTTTTCGCCATGATGCGTAATTCAGGGACGAGGAGAGGTGTATCAATAAGTAAAGATTGAGCTTGATTGTGTGTTTTATGCTTCTTCATCAGCATGTATAAACCCTTGGCTTTCTTTCATAGGAGCTTGTAACAATGATCTTGTAACAACGATATTGCATTGTTGTAAGTAAGTAAATAACCAATTTCTTTTCGGATAACTATATGTATTAAGGCTATTTTTGATTTATACTAAAATAGCTAATAGTGGCGTCGCTTTCCTTGCTTATAAACTAAAATAAATTTAAGTACAGTGTACCTTTTTCTTAAAAAAAAACTGCTTGGCATTTGCTTCATTGAGAAAAGAACAGAAAATAAATATTTGTCTATTCCTGTGCTAGACTTAGGTGGCGATCTTCGTAATTTTATGTACAATCTAATCTCAGTATCAAACTGTCAAAAGTATCTAATTTCTGACATGATTTTGAACGTTTTTAATGTCAGGAATCATTTCAATTACTTCTGACGTATGCCAAAATTGCGTGCTTCAAAATGCACAATGATAGGAAGATTTTGAATAGGGGGTTTTACCGAAAAGCTAAGATAAGTGTCACGCGTAATTTTGATTGGACTTTTAAAATTATTTATTGTGTCGTTTACTATATAAAAGCGCGTGATTTATGTAGTAAAAAGTGCATTCGGTAAATAAATCATAAAGTACATTGAAATATCGCAGTATAGTGGCCAAATCTTGACTTTGCCGCAAACCTCCCTCAGAGACGGTTCACGCGGCCGTCTTTTTCGACTGCCATTGGCGATATCCGCTATTATAGTGAATTAAAATTTTCAAAGAATTTGTTTTCAATAACAACATTTTTATCTTCCCACTGCTGGGCACAGGTCACCTCTCATACAGAGAAGGATTGAGCGTAATCGCCACGCTTGCTCCATGCGGGTTGGCAATTTCAGACTTAAAGTTCGGGTTTCCTCAGGTTGCTTTGACCTTGTAATTAGTCATTGATGTCCAAGATATACTAAGAAAGTACATATAACTTAGAAAAGTTACATTGGTACATGCCTGACCTGGTATCGAACGCGCATACTCATACTTGAGAGGCTGGTATTTTAACCACTAGACCACCACGACCTTCAAATAATATATCTTCCTTATTAATCTACACAGTACCTTCATGTCTAACCGTCTTACTAGACATCCATTAATATAGTAATCTGAAGATTGCGCAACTGGGTCCTGTCCAAAGCCATTAGCTAAGTAACAATTTCCTTGAATTTCTCCAAGTGACAGTCTTTTTTTTTTTTTTTTTTTTTTAATAATTATAAACTAGCGCTTGACCGCAATCCCGCCTGATGGTAAGCAGTGATGCGATCGTTGATGGTAAAGCGCGCTAGTTTATTAAGAGCCTATTAACTCAGAAAAACCGAGCGAATAGGAAGGAAGACGGCAGTTGAGCGAGGTGATGCAATGTTAAACCCAACAACACGACCAACGATGCTGCGCCAAAGGGAGATTGATGTGAAGACCCTCCACGACCAAACTCCCAACGCAACAACATTAGGCGCATCATACTCGGCACACATCGCAACACAACTGCTCAGACCCGTCCTCCGTACGGCTTCACCAGACATCATGCCGGAACACGACAAATCGCTTGGCGGCAAGACTTCGTCTGGTGGGTGGTAACTTCTGCCGGCGGCCGATGTTATGGCCTACCACCGAAAACTTCTGACCTTCTGACCTTTAAGATGAATCTCAAGGTGAAATAGGACCTAAATAATACTGTGTTTAGATCTCAAAGGATAGCTAGTCATGTTATAAATAAAGCTCTTGTTTTGTGCCTTGGTACTGTGACAAACAACATTCAGCGCCCGATTACGTAACATACCTACTATTACTATCAGTTGTAATAATTTTGAAGTATTTTGTCTATCCATTGCTCGTTATGAGTGGCAACTTGACAACTTGGCGTTATCGCAAAAGTCCAGCGGTATTGAACACCAGGGCAGCTTCTAATGTTGTACAAAGCACAGGTTCGTTCGTGTGTGGAGTACTGCAGCCACATTTGGGCTGGTGCTGCAAAATGTCACCTGGCTACTTTGGATTTAGTGGAGAGGCGTGCGAAGAGGCTGATTGGCGACCCAGATTTAACTCAAAACGGTCTCCAAAATCTGGAGCACAGGCTTAGAGTAGCCAGCCTTACAGTGTTCTATAGGATGCATTTTGGTGAGTGTGCAATGCATGAATGAATTCCCTCAACTCCGTTCCACCATCGGACGACCCGTCTTACGGCGAGTTTCCACCCTTACGTTGTTAACACCACCACGATCCGGACAAAGCGTTTCGCCTCCTCTTTTATTACGCGTGTTTCCGTCGGGCTGCAATTTGAGTGTCTTCAAGGCTAGAGTGAACTAACTCCTAAAAAACTAACGCGCTCACCAGCCTCTCAAGTATGAGTGCACGGGTTCGATTCCAGGTCAGGCAAGTACCAATGTGATTTTTCCAAAGTTATATGTACTTTCTAAATATATTTTGGACACCAATGACTAAATGTGAAGCAAGGTGGTGATTACGCTCAATCCGTCTCTTTATGAGAGGAGACCTGTGCCCAGCAGTGAGACGATAAAAAGGTTGTTGATGATGAAACTAATGCGCTTTATCATCAACGATTGCGTCACCGCTTACCATCAGGCAGGATTGCAGTCAAGCACTAGTTTATAATTTGTAAAAACAAATATGTTCGAAAAATGTTACTCCTCAACGACGTAAATAACGCACTGAATTTTGTTGAAATGTCAAAATGAAACACATTGATACTGATAGCGTGTTACTTAATTTCATTGCTGGCCACTGCTTTTATGAATTACGAGGGTAGGTATACTAAATTAACTACCGGTCAAAATGTATTGTATCCAAATACCTTGAAATTTAAATGACCTGTTTCTCTTGCACACATTGCTACCATTACCATATACGCTTTGAAATAAGTACAAGAAACTCGGGAATTAAATTTCGCTACTCGCCGAGGATGCACGCTGCGCACAAAATATAGGCTAGAGTTCTAGAATGATCCGGAATTTACTGAATACAACCGCTCCGAACCGATACGGAGTTTCTCGCCTGAAGGGAACAATGGATTTTTGTTCTTTGATAGATATCGGTGGTGAATTATTAAAATCTTATTCTTTCTTTTGATTTTAGGGGAGTCTGAGATTGATAGGATGGTCCCAAAGGGAATAAAAAAGTAGCAAATAAATAAATAATGCCTGTGTTTATAAAGAATTAGATTGAATACGTGCTCCGCATAAGTTTGGAACCCGTGGGAGTTTCAGAATGAAAAGTATCATTATCAACCTTTTATCGTCCCACTGCTGGGCACAGGTCTCCTCTCATACAGAGAAGTAAAGAGAAAAAGAAAGAGAGGAAGAAGTAAAGAGAAAGTATGTTATGTGGTAATCCTGATAATAAACCATAAGAATGCCAAATTTTATTAAAATTGTCCAGTTGTTTGAGCGAGAAGAAGTAATTCAAAGAATAAAACATACTGACACACTTACTCACTTTCTCCTTTATAATAATAGTGTAAAAATATAAGTGTGAGTTTGTTGTGAATTTTTTTTATATATTAATTTACAAGTTTTTTTTTTCTTTAATAATTATAAACTAGCGCTTGACCGCAATCCCGCCTGATGGTAAGCAGTGATGCGATCGTTGATGGCAAAGCGCGCTAGTTTATAAAGAGCCTATTCACTCAGAAAAACTGAGGTGAATAGGAAGAAAGACGGCAGTTGAGCGAGGTGATGCAATGTTAAATCCAACAACACGACCAACGATGCTGCGCCAAAGGGAGATTGATCTGAAGACCCTCCACAACAAAACTCCCAACACAACAACATTAGGCGCATCGTACCCGGCACACATCGCAACACAACTGCTCAGACCCGTCCTCCGTACGGCTTCACCAGACATACACCAGACAGTATTTTTATGTTATAGTTTGTTTTGTATTTTCTATGGGCCCTAGTGGCTTGAATTTAATAAATAAATCAATAAATAAATAACCTAGTAGTAACATCCACGATATACGAGTTTATTTATTTATTTATTTATTAACATATACAGCCATCATTACAGGTAAACTTAACCTAATGCAATGGTTGTACCATTTAAATATATTTATATCTAACTATACACATACAATACAATACAATACATTACAATATGCACATACCCATCAAAAAAAATAAAAATAAATAATAAGAGTTAAGAATAATAATAAGAGTTGCAGGTTTAGGTTTGAAACCCACGCAAGCTCTTAACTTTGTGTGATTCGGACGAAGCGTTTCGCCTCGTGTTTTATGCCGCGTACATCGAGGTTGGATTAAGTTAGCAGCTGCGTTGTTTCTGTCTGATTCAAATTTAAGCGTCTTCAAGGCTAGAGTGTTGCTAAAGAAGGCTCGCTTCGACCATATTACCCATATTGGCAACAAGTTATCTGCGCAGCCTTCCGGTAGCAGATCTTTTTGGTCCCTTGCCAAATCGGTCGAGGCGAACTTCTGTCGGCCCTCACTGCCTCCGCTGGTTAGGCCTGATGGAACACTGGCTCATACGGCGAGAGAGAAAGCAGGTCTCTTTGCATCTCTTTTTGCCCATAGTTCGCGTCTTGATACTGGCAGTGCTACTCCACCTATTTTACCCCACTGCGGTACTTCAATGCCTGAGGTTCGCATTCGGAACAAGGAGGTTCTGAGAGCACTGTGTCGTCTGGACGTGAATAAGGCTAGTGGTCCGGATGGTATACCAGCGATTGTTCTAAAAGCATGTGCGCCCGAGTTGTCTCCTGTATTGACACGCTTGTATCGCCTCTCATTTGGGACTGATATAGTGCCCAAGTCCTGGAAGCTTGCCAACGTGCAGCCCGTGCCCAAAAAGGGTAGTCGTGCCGATCCTACCAACTATCGGCCGATTTCGATCACCTCCATACTTTGCAAAATTATGGAGCGTGTATTGAACTCGCGCCTCTTGGCATACCTGGAAGGTAACGATCTCCTCAGTGACCGACAGTACGGGTTTCGCCGCAATCGGTCAACTGGGGACCTACTAGTGTATGCCACTCACCTGTGGGGCGAGGCCCTCGAGAGAAATGCGGAAGCGATTGCCGTCTCCCTTGATATCTCGAAGGCCTTCGACCGGGTATGGCACGCTGGCCTTTTGAGTAAGCTTCCAGCGTACGGCATTTCCCCTAGCCTGACTGGCTGGGTAAAAGACTTCCTGACTGAACGGTCCCTCCGAGTTGTTGTCGACGGATGCTCATCTGAGCCCATGTCGACTAATGCCGGTGTTCCTCAGGGGTCTGTTCTCTCTGCAACTCTGTTTCTGCTGCATATTAACGATCTGCTGATGCCCGGTATCTATGGGTATGCAGATGACAGCACAGTTGTGGAGAGATACCTGCCGGATGCTCGGGCTAGTAGGGAATCAATCCGGTCCGAAAGAGAGGCCATGGTAGAGGGAACGAGTGTTGCACTTCAGGCAGTCTCCGAATGGGGCAATGCCAATCTTGTAGCATTCAATGCCGCCAAAACGCAGGCGTGTCTTTTCACCGCCAAACGGAGCCCGTTCACCTTGGCTCCTACTTTTCGGAATGTATCCTTGGAGTGTACCGACCGCCTTCAGCTTTTGGGTGATGAGATTTCCTCGAACCTAAACTTTGGGCGGTTCATTGAGTCCAAGGCCAAGGTGGCTGCCAGAAAACTTGGCGTTATCGCAAAGGTCCGGCAGTACTTCACACCAGGGCAGCTTCTAATGTTGTACAAAGCACAGGTCCGTTTGTGTGTGGAGTACTGCAGCCACATTTGGGCTGGTGCTGCTAAGTGTCACCTGGCCACTTTGGATTCAGTGGAGAGGCGTGCGAAGAGGCTGATTGGTGACCCTGATTTAACTCGAGTTGGTCTCCAAAGCCTAGAGCACAGGCGTAGAGTAGCCAGCCTTTCGGTGTTCTATAGGATACATTCTGGGGAGTGTGCGAGGGAATTGCACGATTTAATTCCCCCATCTCCGTTCCACCATCGGACGACCCGTCGTACGGCGAGTTTCCACCCTTATGTTGTTAACACCTCTACGATCCGGACGAAGCGTTTCGCCTCCTCCTTTATACCGCGTACATCGAGGGACTGGAACAATCTGCCGGCGGCGGTGTTTCCGTCGGACTACAATTTGAATGTCTTCAAGGCTACAGTGAATAGGTTCTTAATGAACTAGTGCGCTTTACCATCAACGATTGCGTCACTGCTTACCATCAGGCGGGATTGCGGTCAAGCGCTGGTTAATATTTTAATAAAGGAGTCTGCCCACTACACCGTATCATACCATGACCGTAATAGGAACGTATCAAGCACGGAAGGTAATACGATTCGGCTTGCTTTGCCCACTGAAACGAGTCGACGGCGTTTAATGTCCGTATGATGCCGCTATGGTGACCGTATGCAACCCGTATGCAACCCGTATGCAACCCGTATGTTGCCCACCCGTAATTTGTATGACTATTGATAGGAAGCCGTTTCAGTATCGCATAAATGCCTGGACGTCTGGGGAGTGATTTCAAGTTATAAAATAATAAAATATAGGTATGGCTATTAAGACTCCTACTCAGTGTAGGCATTTGAGACGCGTTTATAACGGTCCTTATACGCGGTTATAACCCGTAATATCACCGGTTTGGCAACGTCGCGTGCCATGCGCGGACCGTTTCGGCACCGGCAAAATATTCTCGCCGACATGTATCAACGCACCGTGCATGGCACGCGACGGTACGGGTCGGTGACGGAACGGTCTAGTGGGCATAGTATCATGCTTTTCTATACAAAGAATATTTTTTTGCCTGACACGTTCCTATTACGGTCATGGTATGATACGGTGTAGTGGGCAGACTCCTTAAAAAAAAAAAAAAAGTGAATAGGCTCTTAATAAACTAGCGCGCTTTACCATTAACGATTGCACCACTGCTTACTATCAGGCGGGATTGCGGTCAAGCGCTAGTTTATAATTACCTATATAAAATATATATACAGTATGTTAAGAAAACCCTGTCCGACCCATAAGGATAATAAAGGTTAGGTAAACACATGACCAAATATAATATAAACTTTTACGTAATCATCATAGTACCAATACAAATGAATTTTGAAATAATCTTTTTTCCCGCGAATTAATTCCAACTTTCCCGAAATTTGGTAATTTTGTGACAAAAAAGTGACAACACCGGTATTATTATGAGCGAATAGCGAAGCAACCACGTGCCGCGTGCCCTGCCGCCCGCCGCCCGCGGAAGGGTGAACGCACATTTTTATTAAGTTACCACTTTTTGCGAAATAATATTTATTTTTTTAGGGGATTTTTTTTTTAAGTTTAGCCCGGTTTTGTATCCATTAGTAGAATCAGTTATCGATACCTAACAACACCTTCACGGGTCGGACAGGGTTTTCTTAACATACTGTATATTCAAACCAACTGCTCTCAAAATATTGAATAAAAAGCCCACGATGTCGATTGGCATGTCAACCAAGAACTCGAAGATATATGACATCTATCAACCCGCACTGGGCCCGCGTAGTTGTTCCAGTAGAGGGACCACTAATTACAGATTTCATTAACGTAAAGTCAACAAAATCTATTATAATTATATATCGTTGTGTTAAATACATTTTCTTATTGTTTCCTTCTACACAAAAGAAAGATCATGTTCTACGTTAAAACGGAGGTACTTGGCAGTTAATTAGGGAAAGCAAATTACTAACAGCCTTCACGATCAATCATTTTCTATCATCGCTCAGAGGAAGGCCGTTGTTAAAATATTGTACTTATTACAATAGCATGATACTTATACAACATTATTTTTTGTTTATGCGAAACTCTAAATACGTGTCTAGTATTTCAAGTAAAGAATCTATGTACAAAATTTCAAAGAGATATTATGAAAAGTCACCAAGTTATGAGATTCTTATCCTACTTGGCTGTCCCAACAAAATATGGTCAACGCTCCGCTGTGGCGTCAGCTGTTGCGCGGGCGTGCGCAGTACTATGATCTACCTTAAGCTGCGTGGCGCGCTCGCTAACCACACTGCAGCCATATGTATTTGGGAAAAAATATAAAAAGGTTTAAAAATGATTGGAATCGATTCAGTTGCTTATTCTGAGCAAACTATGTTCAGATTTCACATAAACAAAAAATAACGTTTTATACCAACCGTAATTAGCCTATAATGTTTATGCTGCTGTAATACAAACGTTTTCGTTGGAGGAAGAGACCCCAATGTGGATTCGTGAATTTCTCACATATTTGATATATAGACTTTAGTACATGCCAGTATCTTCATGATATCTCTTTTACAATTGTATATATGACGACGTCAACGACGGCAGAGCGATAGGGTCGTCACCATTTTGGTGTGGTGGTAAGGGCTCCATTTCGTAAGTGAAGTTTAGAATTAAAGCATAAAGTATAAATGTACCCTCCAATCTTGGCAATAACAATTTAAATAGGCAAACCGACAGTTTCGCCCCGGAGAAGTGCCCTAGTCCGCGCCTCATAGCGAAGTCACCGTTTAGTAATCCCCACTTTCCAAAACGTGCCGCCATTACAAAATAACGTCACAGCGTTTGACCCAGTATTACGTCAAATGAGCAACTTTTATTAAAATTATATCGTTATCCACTACAGATAAATTGTAAGCGTGAGTGCAAATCCACTACTCGAAAGTCCCGTTAGTTTCTACAAGACCGCATCTGTTCTTCTACAAGGCATAAATAATCGTGCTCGCTCCAGGATTCAAACCTCGTCTTCGTTAGAAGGAGTGTAAATCACCCACTAAATAATGCCAATGTGAGTAGGCTGATATCATTTTATTTTTTTCCATAAAGATTTTTATTTAGGCCAGCTTGTCGCAAGATATGCCTCAGCATTTTTGGAGCAGATTCTATGAAAAAAAATATCAATATGTAAAGTGAGCTTCTGGGTGCGAACCAGTAACTTACAAATCAGAAATCCCGTTCACAGCCTCAAGCGATGCGGCTTAGGTATGTACATATGTATATTTGCCACGCGAGGCTCTCTAGGATTTGTGTTTTAGCGTGCACCAATGCAATGTACTCGCCAAAAAAAGGGACAATATATATAGGAAAATATGCATAAAAGGGACACGCACGTGATTCACTTAAATCCGCAAGACACGTCGCGGTGTACTTGTAACATACTCTTACCAAATCCTTTCATATTTTTCTCCCCAGTCGCTGACGCAAGATTCGTGTCGTTTATGGGTCATGTGTTATTGTAGCTCGTGGTCAAGAGGATAATAGGGACGATGCCTACTGAGCTACCACCAATACTTTATGTACGCACGACGACTCCTCAAGGTTAAATACTACTAAAATTAGATATCTCATCGCACGAAAGTCTATATGATATGAGGTCAGCTGAAACTGGAAAAGTCATCATCATCATCTCAGCGTTAATAATCCCAGTCGCATCCGAAACTTTTTTAGCTTTGGAGTCTGTGGTCCGCTTTACCAGTGTAATTGCTGATTTTGGCTAAATTTCGATTTTTTCCGTGAAGCGACTGCCGTCTGACCTCCACAACCCGAAGGCGATATCGAAGCATTACAGTTAGACCAATTGTTCGTATTTTGAGGGCTCGAAACGACTGCCACTAGATGTTCGTATGGCAACCGGGACCGACGGCTTAACGTACTTTCCGAGGCACGACCACAACTGAAAAAGTATAGCTTGATAAGTAGCCGTGTGTGTGTCGTAGTAAACTGGTTTTATTAGTTATCCTCCTAGAATTTTAATTGAATGCCTGCTAACTAAGGGCCTGAATTATTAGAGGTCTGCCCGGCTTGGATAGAGCACCACCGTGCCATCCTTGTCCAAGCCATGGTGCGGAGCGAGAGTGCATGGCAGGCCGTCACCTCCTTCTGCGAAGCAGTGATACTGGCAATACAAGAGGCGAAGCGCGTGAGGGTGCGGCACCTTATTACACATAATTGATTTCAACATCGAATTAAATTATTTCTATCAACACTTTCTTCCTCGTCGCGACAAGTCCTTAGAAGCGCACACTTTACTGACAGTGCCTCGATGCCCTGCGATACATTCCGTTGCAACGATGTACCCGGCCACATACATCACGGTAGCCCGAATACTCGCAGTAGCCCGCTAATGTAGCCCCACCATAACTGGTAATTGGGTTGTTTAGGTATGTTTATGTAAGAGAGACGTGTCAAAGTAAATTAGAAATAGCAAAGCACTTGAAAATAAACCGCGTTAAGACAAAGCTGTACAACTAAAATAACTATGCGATGTAAACTGTCACCCACCGTAACCAGGAAAACTGTTACTCAACAGCACTAATCGCATAATTTATGCAAACTCCACTAAGCCATCACCTAGTACAAATCAAAGTCAACTTTATACTCTGCGTACAAAGTTTAAAGTTAAACGACAGCGATGGGATTAATACGCAGGTGAATTCCGCCAAGAGAATTTCCATATACCAATTCAAATAAGGTTTTTTTTTATCTTTTTTTCTGTTTTGTCCATTGCCGACATCGTTAAAGTTTCGTTAATTATAAAAGGCTCAGTTATCTTCAGTTTATTACATAAATATTTGTTCTCGCCGGCAAACTGTCGGTTGTATTGAACGGAGTATTTATAAGGTTATTAATTAATAAATAATGACTGTTTTTTGTGTTACCGTAACATCTCTATTTTAAATATTCGAGGGGAAAACGCTTCAATGTATTCTGTAAATTGGTGATGAAATTTTTTCCAACAAAAAAATTATTGTTTGCTCAATTTTATTTTGTGGAATATGATACGGCTCTTTACGCGGGAACAATTTCAGACACGATGTTTTAATAAATAAACTTTTATTTACTAAAAATATACTTTAATCCGACGCTTAAGGCCGAAATTCACGGCTTGCTAAAATATTGAACTAAAATGTGTAGCTTTTTGTTGTAATAAACCTCTATAATTCAGATTTGACTATGGACGATACAAAGATTATCAAGTAACAATTTTTTATTATCTTATATAATATTTGTTGATTAGAATATCATATCACACAGTACCACCTGCTTCAAAAAAAAAATTGTCGCCAAATCCTACCATCTATTACATCGCCTAACTTAACGACTTTATCTCTTTCTACTTGTGTTCTATGGGTCTTATCGTGATGTTAAATAGCCTTTCCCCAAGAATTAGACTATCAATTATTAAAAGACATAAACAAATCCATCTGAGAGTTTCAAAGATTACCAAGTTCAAACGTTGAAAACAATATTTAATTCAGAAAGCCAATGAAAAAGTAAAGCCATGACTTAAATTGCTTTAAAAATATGATTGTCTACTTGACATCATTCGAAAAATAAGTATTGAATGATTAATCGAAAACTGTAAATGGTTGCCCATAACTTTGTTGGATGTATCTTTTCTCGGTGGTAGGCCACATCGGCTGCCGGCAGAAGTTACCACCCACCAGACCAAGTCTTGCCGCCAAGCGATTCGTCGTATTCCGGCATGATGTCTGGTGAAGCCGTACGGAGGACGGGTCTGATCAGATGTGTTGCGATGTGTGCCGGGTACGATGAGCCAAGTGTTGTTGTGTCGGGAGTTTGGTCGTGGAGGGTCTCCACATCAATCTTCCTCTGGCGCAGCATCGTTGGTCGTGTTGTTGGGTTTACGCTCAACTGCCGTCTTCCTTCCTATTCACTAAGTTTTTTAAGTGAATGGGTTTAATAAACTAGTGCGCTTGTTGCCATCAACGATTGCATCACTGCTTAACACCAGGCGGGATTGCAGTCAAGCGCTAGTTTATAATTATTAAAATATATATATATATATATCTCATAAATTTGTGTTAGCCTATACAATTGATAGTAAGCCAAATAAATGAAATAAAATAAAACCTTTAAATTTTATTATTTATCAAGAATTACGTAACAACTACTATGTTGTTATTGTCAAGTACCATAAAATATGTGGCAATTATTCTAGCAGGTAGCTAGTCTGTTATTAGGCTCGCTTTACTCCTAAATTCATACTAATTTCCAAGACAGATAAGTAGTTAGCATAGTTATGGATATAAGGTATCTTACTTTGTCGGTTTCGTGTACCAAGCTCACATTCCGTTGTCTAGGTATCAGCTGGTCCAGTCATAAATGTCGTCTCTAACGGCTAAGTACCAACAGCAAATGTTCATGACGGTGGAGATGAGAAATACGATACTGAATGGGATCCAAGAGGAGAATTTACTGTAGATGATGAGAAAATAAACAAAACTGTTAAAGAAAATACTATAAAACAAAATATTCTGAGAGATTGAGAAGGAATTAATTTAAATTCACATAATTTAAACAGTTCAAAATATAGTCGCAGTTTCGGCTACAAATGAATATCAAATACATGTCAAAATGTAGAGAAATTCTATTTTATTTTTTGCTAGATTGTGACTGAGATCAAACTGCGAACATTTATAAAATTATGGGAGTTGTCCTTATCTATCTATCATCATCATCATCCAGCGTTAAGCTCAGTCGCATCCGAAGCTTTTTCAGCTTTGGAGTCTGGGTTCCGCTTTACTAGTCTAACTGCTAATTTTGGGTAAACTTCGATATTTTCCTTGAAGCGACTGCCGTCTCACTTCCACAACCCGAAAGCTCAATTGTTGGACTTTTAAAGGCTCCAACAACCCGTAACGACTGCCATTAGGTGGTCGTAAGACAACCGGGACCAACGGCTTAACGTGCTTTCCGAAACATGACCAGACCAGAGCAAATATTTATATTCATACATACAAATATTTATACAACGCGAGGATCGAGCCCGCGCCTCCTTGCGTAGCGGCCGCGTTCCGTTACGCCACGGAGGCTGTCCTTATCTGTCTGATGTACACTATGCAACAATAAAGACAAAAGAGGAGTAATATTAAAAGGACACATTTTAACTGTTAGTAAGCGTAATGAACCTATAATTTTCTCACTTCTGCATTATAAGGCCATATCTCGTCTAAACTATAATCTAACACGCAGGCCAGTTTCGGCTGGGAAAGTGTCATCTTGTCTTCAAATTTTTGGTTCTAGAACGTGGCAGTTTCGTAACGATGTCTTGATTATCCATTTATAGAACAGTGGTGACTTTCTTTTTTAAATTTTCTCATCGAAATAGAAAAATGAAATGTTGTACTGAACTTAAATTTACATTGTTATGTATTAAGCTTATTTAGGTCCTTTGTTATTGAATAGTAATAAATAATTAACTTAGAATAATACCAACCCATATTCTCTCGTGGGTGTCGTAAGAGGCGGCTAAGGCAACTCTCTCCAGAGAAGCGGGCTGCAGCGCTTCTCCTGTGGAATATCAAACCTACCTTTTAAGCATGGGGTTTGTGACAAATTCCCCCAATGCAATGAAAGCCTTTTGAAATTGACCAATACTGGACCTCTGTAGACTGAAGGAGAAGAAGGGTATTTCCGTCGGCCGTGGGTTATCCAAAACCGTGGCCCCTGGTGCACAGGCAAGTGAAGAAACACAGATGGGTCTTAGTCAGTGAAAGTCTGACACGCTCTTCTGCTCCGCTCAGAACGGGAGATTTGATGATTTCCCACCTTCCGAAAAAAGGGTGTTTCTGTCTATGTGACAGTTGGACAGTTTCACGTTGACAGAGAAGTTTTATTTCATCTTACTAAATAAAAGTTTATGCTATTTGAGATTTCGGTGTTACTTCTTATTCCCAGCTACGATAAATGACCCAATGATAATAGCCTCGATTTCCTTGTTTCCAACAAGGAAGTTAGGGCCATTATCATTGAGTCGTAAAGATCATAAAACGTTTGACATTAACATGAATTTCATATTTTCGATGAGGTTTTTTTTACACCTTAATATATCATACCACCCAAACACAATAAAAATAAAATAAATAATCAATTTTCAAAATAATTACCGACAGAATATTTGACAGATTGTCTGTGCGAAATTATAGCGATACATTTTAGCGATAAATTCTATTGTTATAATACAACAATTGCTTTGATATCTAAAAAATACCTACATGTATAGCACTTATCTATTGCTTGTATTTCACATAGACTTTCCTTTGTTTTCAAACCAATTGTTTTTAGAACAATGCAATCTAGCCACTTTGATGTTTTTGTTCTACCCGATACCCGATTTTCATAAATTCCAATGAATAATAATTGTTTCCATCAATGCCACTTACGTGAACCTAAATAAAAACACCAACAGTGCAATTCATTTACCAAACTGAAATAATTCGAACGATAAGATTGAATTGAAGAAAACGATCTTTTACTGATTGTCCTGGTTCTTGAATGTTTATCTTTATATGTATCTATTATAAATATAGTATCGTTTAGTTAGTATAACATAACACAAGATAACTGACGACACGGTTGACATAATGGCTGAGCGATCGGCTGTTGTGCCGTGTATCAAGGCTTCGATTCTCAAACAGAAGAAGCATTTGTCTTGCCTACAGGTAGCTGTTCTGGATCTGGCTGTTATGCTATACAAGAGTAATTCCTAGCTTGGGGTAACGTTAAAAAATTCTGAACCTTTAATGCAGTTAGGTTAAAGTTTCTCTAACCACATTAAAAACTTCTAAATTTTGAGTAATGGAAAACAGTTTAAAACTTTTCAAGAAAATTATAGTATATTCTAAAACTGAATACAAATATTTCGTAAGAGCTGCCACCAATTAATGCTGTCGCGAAGTTCTAAATTCAGTTGGAATTCAGATAGACCATACTTATTTAATCAGCATCCGAGAAAGACGATTTTCGTATAACTCCCAGTGACGTTTCAAATGTCAAAATAATGTCAAGTTGACGTCTAGTTTGCGAAGATAATTGGCGAATGTTTATTTTGGAATAGGATCCATTCGTTCGAATAAGTTTCGGTGGAAGGGTTCTGAATAAACAGGCTCTTGATTTAGAAATTAACGATTTCGTTCGGGGATAGCTAAACAATGATCATGGTTTCAAGGATAATGTATATAACGTTGTAGATTAACAAATCTCACCGGAAAATACCAGACAGCTTTGATCTTACTTGATCTAGAAACTTTTGAATGACAATTTCATTTGAAGCATTATTTATCCAAGGACTTTATTGTTGCTAACTTAAAAGATCTAAACCATAATGCAGGAAATCGGAATTTTATACGTTAAGAAAATGTAAATATTTCCATCGAGACTGCTGTTACTACTACAACCACGCTTGATGACGAAATAGAAAGGCTAGAACCTACTTAAACATTTCCCACAGCTCCTTTACTTTAGAAGAAATTAAGTCAAATAACAAACAATGCGTGAAGTCGGTTCAGCCCCGCAGTTAGTTTTAGCATTAATTATATCTTAGCTAAATTTGGGAGGTCTAAGTAAAATGGATGTGAATGCGTTTAAATTAATGTCAGAACGCAGAATTGCCTTGTTTAGACGCAACAACAAAATTTATGTGTACTGTTATGTCACGACTCGAAATTCGCAAATTGCTTTTGTGTATTGTTACGCTTAAGCGCGAGTAATTTTAACTGAGTGGAAGAAGTTTCTGTTCTTTTAGTAGAAATATAATCACTAGTGTCTTGTTCTTACTTCATGTCTATTTTAAATGTCTATGATAATGAAGTGTCTCCTACAAACACTTTTTATTATCTTTTATTTATTTTGTTGAATTTGTCTACGTCCTGCATAGCAGATTAAAATATTAAAACACAGAAAAAATCCAAAACAAAAATTATGACGATAATCTTTATATTTATGTTCTGTAATCTGTATGGTGTACATAATAAAGATTTATTTTTATTTAAATAGAACGGCATAAGTCAATTACACTATTTAAATACAAACTACACTAAACATTAATAAAAGGAAGAGGAACATATAACAAACAATACAATAAAAACATTAAACGGACATTTTAAACATACACTTATTTGATTCACTCAGTCATATGTCAAGTTCTATTCTATAATTGATTTTCTGATATTGATTCTGAGCCCGACGGTTCAGGTAATTGCTATTAAACTCTAACACCTCTGAGGTATGTATATGATTGATATAATCTGATACCACAAATTTTATTATTATTATTTACTTTACACCACTCGTATTATAACCTCATTTTTCATTTTAGAGAAGAAAAAAGTTTTAATTTAATATTTCCTACAACTTTTGACTTACTGAAAGAGGCCTTACATTTTCGGGTAGCAAACAAATTTGCAAACTGGAATCCACTCATGGTCGGTTAGAACATTGCTTTATATGGATTACAGAGACCCCAGGGGCTCAGAGGGAATCTAATTTAGCTATAATGCAATTTGTTGGGTCTGGCGTAATGTCTTTGGTACAAGCGGGAGGCAAAATCGGAGAAGTGTAGCTTAAGGGACACAGGTGAACAATTATTATCTAGAGCCAGCTTTACTTTTAAGACGTTTTTTGACTAGAACCGTCCCTAATTGAAAGGATTCAAAGGTTGGTAATTCAAGTGAAGTAAGGATTGCTTGATTCTTTTGTTTTATTTTTGCTACAAACATGGGTTTTCTTGGAAGGGTAGAATGTTGAGTTATTTATTACTCATAGATTTACTTACTTTGAAATTAAATTTGTATTTTAAACTTTAGGGGAAATTAGATAAATATCGTTGTGTTAAATTACCACCAGGTTCTATCGAAGTAATATTGTATAAATATGCGTAAAAATTAAGGAAAAATATTCAAACGCATTTAATTGATTTAAATTAACATGACAATTTCAAAACTGAATACTGTAGAAGTATGCATGTACGCACTAAAATTGTTGTCAGACGGAAAGACTTACACAGGCAAATTGTTCCAGTCCTTCGATGTACGCGGTAAAGACGGGGCGAATCGATTCGTCCAGATCGTAGACATCACGAGTTTTTAATCCCTACTAATATTATAAATGCGGAAGAAGTGCTTTCACCACTGAACTGATTTTATTGATATTTGGTACAAAGATAGAGTTGAACGTTGAGTTGCTAGTTTTGATTTCGGACTTCTGAAGAATTCTCTTGGAAACGCGATATTGGCAACCGAACTCCACGCAGGCGAAGCCGCGGGCAGAAAGCTAGTAAACAATATTACCATATAACACCCACCCCTATTACATGAGTTTTAATAATAACTGGTTAAATGTGGGTGTTTTGTGGACACCCCTCGCCCCTTTGAGACTCCTCAGTTTGTGTTCATGAAGCTGCGTTACATCTTCTCGTCATCCAAGATACCAAAGAGTATCAAAGCTTAAGTCTTTGACCAGAGTGGGTGGCCAATGATGACATACGGAACTAAAACGATGTCGCTCACAATGAGCCTCATACGAAGGCTCAAGATCACACAAAGGGCGATGGAAAGCTCAATCAGAAATGAGGAGATCCGCAGAAGAACCAAAAGTCACCGACATAGTTCTTCGGAGTCGCTAAAATTAAGAGGGCGGGCCACATTGCTCGTAGAACCGATGACCGATGGAGCAATAAGTTTCTGGTGTGGCGGCCACATACCGAAAGCCGCAGCGTAGGGAGGTCGATGACCTAGTGAAGGTCCCGGGAAGCCGATAGATGCGGGCAGCACAAGACCGGTCATTGTTGAAAGCCTTAGGAGAGGACTTTGTCCGGCAGTGGTCCTCTTTATGCTGAAGAAGAAGGGAGGTGCCTTGGTGAACACGTTAAGCCATTGGTTCTCACTGTAATTCGTAGATCTTTGACAGTAGTTACGGTAGTGATGCCCCAAACTCTGACAACCAGACTTACTTAGGGGTATGTATTGGATAATCTAGTAACTGAGCGATGGAATTACTAGCAGTTACTCCATGTATAATACTTACATTTAGCTGGGGATCCGGACCACAACATGTTGGAATTTGCCTAGATAAATGATGTACTATAAAGTAAATGAATTTTCTCTGATGGTTGATACGCAGGGACATGATTTATTGATGTAATTTATCATGCTAATAGTTTAGATATTTTTATTTTAACACTAGAAAAGACAATGGCCTCCGAATTAAAGTTAGTTGAGATTTTTCCAATTTATATTAATTTGATACACCACTTTATAATTTGAAAATGTAGTTTAAACAAAAGAACTTTGGAGCTATCCTCATGTTTTATTGAGTTATTTATTTATTTTATTCTTACAGAAAGCCTCCAGACTAATATTACCATAAACATCATTCATTGACAGCACAATTTGCTAATTCACACCAACTGCTTATAAAAGTAATCGACTAATTTCTCCTTACTTCTCAGATTAGTCAGGTCGACAATACATAGACATAACGACAAATAGTAAGAAAAAGGTAAGTGTTACAAACCTCCTCTCAGAAATAACTGTTATTTACAATTTCATCATTTACCAACACGGTGCAAATGTATGAAACAACAATTTTTTTTATTTGGTCCTGTATGTCCCATACTCATGAATGCTGGTCTACAGAAGTTAATCCAGTTTTGGATTGATTTATCAAACAGTAAACTTCTTTATAAACGTACTTGAACACCTTAATGATTAGAACGTAGATAAAACTGAATCTCTACCCCTATGTCTTATCAATGCTCACCATTTGTTCACGAGGCATGTCTAATTGTCTAACTGTTTCAATAGATTTATACTTATAAGTGTATCTTGTTCCAAGAAATAACTAAATCGTATACGAGTATGTTTCAGGACAATTTAATGGAAGCATTTGTGACATGGTTTTATAAATGGTGTCTCTGACATTGACACACAAACGAGTACCATGGATCCAGTACATGATTCTGAACCCCTCACAGGTGGAATTTTTCGTCGGTTTTTTCCTGATTAAAAAAAAATAATATGCAGTTTTTTTCACATTAAACCGTTCATAATTGCTATACTTGTATAACCCAATAAGATTTTAAAGTAAAAAAATAATTAATTCGCTAATTACACAAAAAAGCTTGAAAAACTATCCTATCAGCTGATTTAATAGAGTTCACATCAGGAATCAACATCACACCCACAAACACGCGCGGCGGCACGCTTGCAACGTTCAAAGGCCGAGCTGACACATTTTTTTAAACACTGTTATTTCTGTAACCGCTCATTAACGATATAAATGACTATCATAATTTTATTAGTGGCATGCGGTGTAGCCTTGTCGCGAACTTTGCGTTACGATGTCGGATACACCCTGTATGATTCTGTTTTGGCATTTTTCACATAATATTTCGGATTATTTTGACTCGGTGTGTATCGAGCGCAGGCGTGAAACGCGTGTCAAGTGAAAGCCTTTATGTCGCGAACACGCTACGCCAACGCTGCATCAAATATAATCACGTCAACGCGGATCTAGCTAATGCACACATCGTATACATTTAGGCAGCAAATACGCGACGAGAACAATCTCACCTGGCACAGACTTAAGTGCGGTGATGTAACCTGTAATTTGGATTTCTTATTCAAATCAATTTTCAGTAAACATCTGGGTGATTGAAATTGGATTCGAAAGATGTATTAGGTACATCTTTCGAATCTCAGTTATTGAAATGAAACAAAAAACAAAAAATCTCACTTTCTTTACATTGTTGGATATCTCCATTTTTGTGTTTATCGGCGGTGAACGTTGCCGAAAACTTAATGTAAACGGGACGCGACCATAGTAGTGTGCGTCCTTCCGCTGACCGCCACACGGCGTAGCGAACGGACTTCCTTTCGGACATGCAAGCTAGCAAGTCATAGCCACGATCTTTTAACAGTCACCAAATTTAAGTATTTAAAATAACTCCCGGGGAAAATTTAGGCCTCAAAATTGAAAATTAATAAAGTTAGGGAGTCTGCCAGTGAATTGTGTCAATGTGCGTCTCTTCGTGATCTGGTTTGGTGGTCTACGAACTCCGCATCTGAAGATTTGCCGCTTTAGCACCTTAATCAGAGAGATATACTACGAAAGTATCAATCTATCACACACGTGCTTATAGTTTCTATTATATTGCTATCCTCAATAAAGTCCACCAGAATCTTGGTTAAAATATTTCGTGGTAGGCACGTTGGTGCCACACATATTGGTATTATGTAATTTTAAAACATTTTTTCACTAAATTATGGTTACACATATGTACCTACTTTGGCTATAAGTATGAACAAACACAATAAAGTAGACGGGTAAAGTATTTAATTCTAGAACCTCAAGCAACTCAACATCTGGGTTCTAAAACCACACCAAAACTCACGTAAACACGGCTTACAATATAATTTGGTGGTTACCTTCAAACGACAAAACTTCTGCTCGTATATTAAAACATCTTGCTCTGGCACATACCTGAAAGATAAAGAAAATATATGTTATATTATTTCTTAAATTTAATTAAAACTTATTCGATTGTGTATAGGCTGCCGTTATGTTAAAACAAAATCCTGTAAACTTTTCATATATCTTTTTATTAAGGTAATAAGTATTTACTTAGTACTTAAAAGAGGTAACGTCATCCCACTTAATATATATATATATATATATTTATTTATTTATTTAAGTTTGTGGCAATGTATGGATGGATATTTGTTACACTTTCTTCTTTCTCGTTCTCTTTCAAAAACTACTAAACAGATTTAGATCAAATTTGGTACACAGATGCATTATAAAAAACACTTGTTTATAATGCATATGTGTAACATATAAGATTTAGAGAGAATTTTTATCCCGATAATCCCACGTGATCAAAACCGCGGGGGGCAGTTAGTAGTAGAAAGTTTGTTTGGATGGGTGCAGGGATGCCAATACAACAACGGTTTCAGGATGTTGCTGGGGTTACCCCATTTCTGTAGTGCGTCTGGCATGTTCGCGGAAGCTCGTGTTGATGGCTTTCATGCCATTATACGCAAGGTAATCGCCTCCTTGCTACGTAGAGTACGGGGTAGCACTAACAGGATTTTGACGGTAGTCGCTGATAAGATTGACTCTAAAGTAATGCAGAGTTTCATGTGGGTAACTGTATGGAGTGTCGGGTTGAGCACGCAAATAAATAAATATTGTTATACTTTTTATTTCCCCTAACATATTAGATTTTTTTAGTACTAACCGAATATGGATAGTGTTCTAAATAAATTATTATTATTATTAAAAACTATTGAACGAGTTTGGATGAAATTTAGTACACATAGGTATATTTTATAACTAGGAATAACATCTATACTAATATATAAAGCTGAAGAGTTTGTTTGTTTGTTTGAACGCGCTAATCTCAGGAACTACTGGTCTGATTTGGAAAATTCTTTTAGCGTTGGATAGCTAAAAGAATTTTCTATTTTTTTTTTTAGTGTTAGATATAACATCACGCTGCGACCAATAGGAGCGGATCATATAAATAATATCGAAACCTACCCAGGTGAAACATATTTTTTATCTCGATATTTTCTATATACTTGTACGGGTGACATCGCGTGGTGCAGCTAGTAAGATATGTATACTTCAAATCATTGATTTCATGAAACATCTGAGATTAAAAAAGCTACTACAATTAAAGTATTTCAAGAGACATCAAGGACTTTAGATTTTGAATTGTTTATTGAAATTAGTGAAACTCGAGAGACGTTTTAATCCAAAAGATATCTTTTACACTTAATTTGTTGGGAGTATTTATTTAACAAATAGACGTCTTGTTACTATTACAATTCAATTTTTATTAAGATAATTTAAATAGAATTGTTTATTCAGCTTTTGTTTCAAAGACTACGCGGTTGGTTCAGTGGCTGAGTGAGCGACTACTGCGCTGTGTGTCACGGTTCGATTCCCGCACGGAACAAATATTTGTATGGCCTACAAGTAGTTTGTGTATGTGAGTTTAAATTTTTGTAAACGTACCCTCGTTACAGGAGTAATACCTAGTGAGGGGTAACGTTATTTGAAAAATAGAAAAAAGTAAGAAAATATAGTGTATTTATTATGCCAATTGTTTGTAGAAATAATGTTTATTTTTTATTTGAAATAAGAATCTGAAATAATTTTCAAATATGGAACTGCAAAGAGTGTTACGGACGACGAATGAAAATAACTTTATATGCAGTATTTAAGTGTCCAAGTGCTTACTTTAAGCGTGTGCCTAGCGCTAAAATAAGAGCAAAGTGTTAGATGTAAGTTAGCTAAGAATTTAATAAGTTTTTTTAATATTTTTGTTAATGTTCGATTTCCTATAATAGCATCGCTTGTCGTATCTATAGCTCGAACTACGTTTTTTTTTTGATATGGTATCTCGTAGTTGACCTTGAGAGGTCGTGACTACTTAAGCGGACTATCCTGTGGCTGCCTTAAATGATTTTAAAGCCTCCAGCCAGGGCGACTAAAAGCTAAGCGACTATACGCTAAGGGCACCCCCTGTGGGGTACGAACCTCAGCTTAGGGCGTCGCTGGAGAGAACGCTGGGCGCGAGGGTAGAGCGACTGCCTTATATGGTGACGAAAGCTCTGATTGGTCTGTACGAAAGCTGTAGTTACATTTCCATAAAAGGTAAAGGAAAGCTTTCACGCGCTGCTATTGGCTATGGTTTAGCAAGCCGTTCATTACTATATTTGGTAAAGTAACCGCATAACCGCTGGGTTTGTAAACAAGCGGGCCGGCGAGGCACAGTTAGTTCTGTTAAATCAGTCGTTCAGTTCTGTTTTGTTCTGCCGTGCTATACATCACACTCGTCTCCACAGAGTAGGCAACTCGTTCATGGGTCAATGTATACACTTTTACAACAAGCTTCCCATGGACATTCGAAACTTACCCATTAAACGATTTAAAACTATATAAAAGCCAAACTGCAAAAAGGGGTATTATAAAATCACAGATTATTTGGAAGGCATAAAAGCTTGGGACTGAGCTGCTCGCTCTGTTGAGCATTGTTATTAAGATTTATAACAATATACGTGTTGTTATTAACAATATACGTAATTATAACGTGAATTATTGTAAACATTTTCATTTTTATTGTCTGGACTTGAAAAAAAGACGATGATCCCTGAGTTTGTTTCGGCTATTTCTTCTCAGAGGTAGTCAGTTAGAAAATGACGGCTTCATCTAGTTTGAAAAAAAAAAGACGTGTGGCACTCGGGGACTGCCGCGGTAAAGCTATTGCATAGCATTTTGTATCAATTTATGCAATTATAATTATTTATTTATTTTATTTATGCAGTATTTCTTTTTCTTTGATATTAATTCAAGTTACACTTTTTGAGCGTGGTGACCGATAAGAAAACCAGCCTCTCAAGTATGAGTGCGCGGGTTCGATTCCAGGTCAGGCAAGTACCAATGTAACTTTTCTAAAGTTATATGTACTTTCTAAGTATATCTTGGACACCAATGACTGAAGGCGAAGGAAAACATCTTGAGGAAACCTGGGCTTTATAAGTCTGAAATCGCCAACCCGCATTGAGCAAGCGTGCTGATTACGCTCAATCCTTCTCTGTATGAGAGGAGATCTGTGCCCAGCAGTGGGACGATAAAAAGGTTGTTGATGATGAACGGCGTCGGTGTCGAATTATTTGTTATCAATTTAATATTTTCGAGCTGATCTTTAGTAACATAATCACTTCTGATTGCGTTAACATCTGATCGTAGAATTAATAAATCCTTCATCAACTTCTTTACGTACGTTCTACGTAGTCAACGCAAACTGGTGGCAATTTGTGAAGGTCATATGCCACAAAAACTGGGATTGTTCGGGATCCGTGATTTTAAACACCGTAATCGTATATTTTAGGTCTTTCTGCTTTTTGTTCTTACGCCTCGATACATGTTTTTGTCTTGTCTTCGTAGAAACAAACAATAACTTTTTTGCCTCATCAATGTCTTCCTCAGAAAAAGCCGACGAGCATATTTTTATTAAACTTTCGTTGTTTCGTTTCGGGGATAACAATATTACAACTCGTACACTTAAATGTACTCGCATTAACATTGTTCACCGACATCTTTCTGTAATATTTTATTTAATAAAAACTTCAACTTCAACTCTTGATCTGGTCCCTGTGGATAGACACCACAATTTTGCCAATAACACGTGTAACAAATTATAGAAATTCTTTAAAAAAATATTTCACAATAATGGCGGATATCGCCAATCGCAGTTGAAAAAACGGCCGCGTGAGCACTTTTTACTCTATAAAATCACGCGCTTTTATTTAGTAAACAACACTATAAATAATTTAAAAGTCCAATGAAAAATTAGCGTGACATTCATCTTAGCTTTTCCGTTAAAAAAAAGCTATTTTATAAAAACACTACTAAATTAATTTGAATAAAAGTACTTAATAATTAATTATATGAAAAGTTTTTATGGTAGCCATGACAACGTCGATGACGTCTATGACATATCTGTATAGAAGACCTATTTCAGAGAGAAAATTAATCGCAAGTTTAGCACATCGCGACTATCAGTAACATGGCAAGTGTGTAGAACTGAGTTCGCGCCCTGCAATATGCATGCTCTTTTTGAAAATCTATAAATTGTTTTCAAAAGATGTAGTCGCACGCACACAAACATACCGTGCCGAAGACTGCCGAACTGAAACGACGTTAGACGATGTACGGCCTTCAAGCCACACCTCCGTGCCCGTCGGAGTGGGGAGCGTGAGGTTTTTTCGTTACGGAATTTCTGGATTCGGTCCCCGCGCTCAAGGCCCGCGATAGAAGCTATGCAATAGCTTAAAAAAACATGACGTGTAAAAGTGATCGGTGATCCTACTTGCTTAATAAACGATTTCATTTCATTTCGTGAGTTCTGTTCTCTTCTGTTAGTTTGCTATGTCTGGTGCAAAGTCGTGAGACTCTGTCGGGTTTGCGTGAATGAAAGCTTTCCACACTGTCGCGTTACGGTCAATTCATCTTAGAATACTCTTTATTATGTACACCATATAGATTACAGAACATAAATAAAAATATTTTACAAAGGGTGACACAATGGGCGGTCTTATCGCTAAGAGCGATCTTTTACAGACAATCTTTGGATGGAATTCTAAGAGGTAGGATAAAGAAATAATGTAGGTAGTCTACAGTGTACTATTTACATAGATTATCAATAAATATATACGTTAAGTGTATCATACTAGTTTAAATAAATTTATACATCTAATTAATAAATATCATACAAGAGCACATTAAATATAATAATATGTTTAAAGAGAGAGGAAGTGCTTTTTTATCATAGTTTTAAAAGTAAACAGTGTTTGAGCACGCCTTACGGACACGGGCAAGTCATTCCATAGCCGAACTGCTTGTACAGTAAAGGATTTATCATAGAAACTAGTGGAATGCATCGGCATGTCTAATATCCATCTTAGTCCATTAATTATTGTGTAAATAGTGAAGTAGGTAATTGAAGAGTAACTTATTTCATTGAAAAATAAGTTGTCGTACTTCGTTTGTGTATATAGTTTTATCGTTTTGTTTTTGTGTTGTTGTGATGTAAATAGGTTAAGATAGTTCGGTTGTAAATAAATTAATGTACAAAGATAGTGTCAGTGATTTTATTACTAACTAACCTAGTGTAAAGTTAGGTCCTGTAGGTTGGCTTTCGTAGACGGGCGGGGCGAAGAAGGCGGGGGACGAACCCCCGTCTCCTTTAGCCCCCGAGTGTAACCAGCGCGTGTGGGTAGCTCCCGCACGCGCTTTACACTGGTCACCACGTCTGAGGATTACTCCGGTACCCGGGTAATCCTCCCTTGGCACGGAAACCGGCCTTAACCAGGCCGGTAAGCCCTGAGAGTGGCACGGCGATAAGGCCTTCGGGCTGATCCCGTGACACTCTCAACGCAGGGCTCGAGGGTAACCGAGTGGTTTTAGTGGGTATTCCCGGCTTCGGCCGGGCGAGTCCCACACACGCCCGTCGCCTAGCTAGCGGCCGGTACGGTGCGTAAAGGCATTTAAAAAAAAAGGTCCTGTAGATTGGCTAGGGATGCTAGGATAGGCCGTCTACTACCACTCGCATCATCAACAACACCGCCGGTGCAGAAGTCTAATCCCCGCTATTGGCCCACGCCAACAAAGAGAATGTTATAATTAACAAAGTGCAAATTCCAATGTAACTGAACATTTTTGCTACTTATTTTACAAATGTTCACTCAAAGATCAATTTAAAATACATTGCTCTAAAGTATATAAATGATTAAGCGCATAAAGAATGCAAATTATCTGATACTAGCGGCCGCCAGCGACTTCGATCGCGTGGAGTTAGTAATTTGAACATGATAAACTCCGCTCCTATTGGTTACAGCATGATGTTATATAGCATAAAGCTTTCCCGGATGAACGGGCTATCGAACGTAAAAAGAATTTTTCGGATCGGATCGGTAGTTCCTGAAATTATCGCGTTCTAACAAACTCTTCAGCTTTATTTATTAATATAGATTAATACTGCTACACTTTTTTTTTTTAAAGTTACGGATGACAGCAGGTCAAGCTACCCCAAACTGTCAGATATTCCCAATCAACCTTGAGCCTTAATGTTGTTTTTTTTTTTAATAATTATAAACTAGCTCTTGACCGCAAACCCGCCTGATGGTAAGCAGTGATGCGATCGTTGATGATAAAGCGCACTAGTTTATTAACAGCCTATTCACTCAGAAAAACTGAGCGAATAAGAAGGAAGACGGCAGTTGAGCGAGGTGATGCAATGTTAAACCCAACAATACGACCAACAATGCTGCGCCAAAGGGAGATTGATCCGAAGACCTTCCACGACCAAACTCCCAACACAACATTTGGCGCATCGTACCCGGCACACATCGCAACACAACTGCTCAGACCCGTCCTCCATACGGCTTCACCAGACATCATGCCGGAACACGACAAATCGCTTGGCGGCAAGACTTTGTCTGGTGGGTGGTAACTTCTGCCGGCGGCCGATGTTATGGCCTACCACCGAGAACACAAAGTTGAAAATCTGATAATGAAATCTGACAGAATTTATTAGCTTGATGTGTTGTCGTACAAAAAATAAGGCTACATTAAAATTAAATTATTCTAATAGCAATGTTACAGAAATATACCGCACGAAGTTAGGAAATTTAATCAATCACTAAATAATTTAACAGATTTATTGGGCTTGACATTCTGAAGTTATTACAGTATATTGTGAAGTGACATAGTTGTGAATGTTCGAAGAATTTATCAACTATCTCAAAACAAAGCCCTCCATCACGAGCACTTCACGCTAAATCTATAAGCGGAAAAGTATTCCGAAATATCAAACTAAAACCCTGATCCGATCGGATCAACTTCTTATAAATTAGTCATGAAGATAAACACATAAAAAAGAAAGAACCTTTAAAATAACAAAAGAAAATTGGGTCGCATTTTCAACAAAGAAAACATTCATCCAGGCCAGCCAATGTCAACTTTCTGGAACTTGTACACATGCCCACTGGAAACTTTACCAGAACTATACATTAGCTCATTGTAGTCCCAAAGAATAAGTTGGGCGTAAAAAAATATTGAAAGAAACTTTCAAAAGGGAACTTGAACTCAGTTGTAATAGAGGGAATAAATTTATTAGAACCTATGAGCTGGAGCATCATAGTCTGGACAGAGTTGGGAAGATTTTGAAAGGAAAATTATTAAAGTGTGAGAGCCATCGAAGTTTTTAAAAGTTTTTCTGTGAGGCTTTAGTCCATTTCATATAGTTTTAAATCTATACTAATCATCATCATCTCAGCGTTAATCCCAGTCGCATCCAAAGCCTTTTTCCAGCTCTGGAGTCTGAGGTCCGCTTTACCAGCCTAACTGCTAATTTTGGCGAAACTTCGACATTTTCCGTGAAGCGACTGCCGTCTGACCTCCACAACCCGAAGGCGATATCGAAGCATTGCAGCTAGACTAATTGTTGGACTTTTGAGGGCTCCAACAACCCGTAACGACTGCCACTAGATGTTCGTATGGCAACCGGGACCAACGGCTTAACGTGCTTTCCGAGGCACGACCTGAGGCTTTAGTCCATTTCATATAGTTTTAAATCTATACTAATATATAAAGCTAATCTCACGAACTACTGGTCTGATTTCAATAATTATTTTTGCGTTGAATGGCATATTAATCCAGGAACGCTTTAAGCTATACAGTATGTTAAGAAAACCCTGTCCGACCCGTGAAGGTGTTGTTAGGTATCGATAACTGATTCTACTAATGGATACAAAACCGGGCTAAACTTATAAAAAATCCCCTTAAAAAAATAAATATTATTTCGCAAAAAGAGGTAACTTAATAAATGCGCGTTGAGCACCGTTCCGCGGGCGGCGGGCGGCAGGGCACGCGGCACGTGGGCGCATCGCTATTCGCTCATAATAATACTGGTGTTGTCACTTTTTTAAAAATTACCAAATTTCGGGGAAGTTGGAATAAATTCGCGGGAAAAAAATATTATTTCAAAATTCATTTGTATTGGTACTATGATGATTACGTAAAATTTTTGTATTATATTTGGTCATTTGTTTACCTAACCTTTATTATCCTTATGGGTCGGACAGGGTTTTCTTAACATACTGTATAAAACATCACGCTGCGACCAATAGGAGCAGAGCATATAAAAAAAATACAAATATTTATCCTTATCCAAATAAATAGATAGAATTTAACTTTGAACAGCCTTGACACCACTTAATTTCGATTAACATCTTATAAGATACTACGATTTCAAAATAATTCTTTTGAGGTTAAAATAAAATGTTCAAATGATTAGCTCCACGCGACGAAGTTGCGGACGGCCGCTAGTAACATATAAATTTATTAAAGTTACTGTGTCTCTCAAATGACCTCTCCCGCTTTGAGCGCGTCAGACTTTTACTGACTAAAACTCGCCGACGTCGTGCCTGTGCGTCAGAGGCCATCGTATCTCTTTCATAACAACACGTGACCCTGGCAGGTCTTTCTCGGGATTTGAAGACACTAATATTTAGTAGTGATTTTATTATATCTTCGACAGCCTCCGTGGCGTAGCGGTAGCGAACGCGGCCGCTTCGCAAAGACGCGCGGTTTCGACCCCCGCGCAGTGCAAATATCTGTATGCATGAATATGAATATTTGCATTTGTCTGGTCGTGCCTCGGAAAGCATAGTAAGCCGTTGGTCCCGGTTGCCATACGAACATTTAATGGCAGTCGTTACGGGTTGTTGGAGCCCTCAAAAAGTCCAACAATTAGTCTAACTGCAGTGCTTCGATATCGCCTTCGGGTTGTGTCAGACGGCAGTCGCTTCATGGAAAACATCGAAGTTTAGCCAAAATGTGCAGTTAGATTGGTACAGCGGACTCCAGACTCCAAAGCTGAAAAAAGCTTCGGATGCGACTGGGACGCATCGTTAACGTTGAGATGAAGAAGATTTTATTATATCTACGGCCCATTTTTTTAATGAAACCCTAACCTGATGCATCATTCAATACCAGTTATTACGCAAAATAACCCGGCTACTGGATAACTAAGGGTATCCTTTGGTAAAACCACTTGAAATGGTTTCGACGAAACTGTCCAAAACAATTTTGATAATATAAATATACAACGTTATTATTTCTGTATAGAAAACCTGAATATAGTTTTTTCGTAATCATCAACTGAATCAATCCCAATCATTCTTACACCATGTTATATTTTTCCCAAACACATTTAGAAATTGTTGCGGTGTGGTAACCGCACAATATTGTTCACGGCAGTTCATTGTTGTACTAGACGCGTGCGCACAGCGGGACAGGTGCCCCGACACTCTGTGCAGGGATGCAATACGCTTTAAGTAATATTAACATGTTTTAAGTAATGCTAGCTGAATTTAAGAGTAAAGTACATGACAATATCTACCTAAACTTGACCGTTGCGACAGTCCAAAACCTGCAAGTATGATGGAAAATATTATCATGAATAAACGCAGGAAGACGCCGTGCCGCTGCAAGCGCGGGCGGGTGAGCGGTGCGTTGACCATATATTATTTTTGTTGGGACAATTAGGTAAGATAACAAGCTCATAACTTTGTGATTTTTCATGACATATTTTTGAAACTTGTTCATACATTCTCTTCTTATTTAAAAATACTGGACACGTGTTTCGGGTTTAGCATATCCAAAAAACAATTTTGAAAAACAACTTTATAAAAATCATTGTAATCTTAGGCTCTTAAATGAAATTTCCTATTAAAATTTTGTAAAGGTTCCATTTATTCCGTATTGCGTATTTATATTTGCTTAGCCAATCGCAAATCTTTTTAACATTTATATTTCGTCCGTCGATAGCCGCTTTATCCTTAGCCCTTAAAATCGACGAAACTGACCCATCTCTTAAGCCTTTGACTTTAAAGACAGCTTACCATTAAAAAAACGTCACTCACACGTTTAACCCTCTTCATTCAATACTTCGACAGTATTTTCTTTCAAACCTACTCGTATATCGGCTTAGAAAGACTAGTATTTTCAATGTGTCGTAGACGGTAGTCCAATTTTGGGTAGTCTAACGCCACGTTTAAGCTGACGTGGAAAATTGTTGTAAGAAATTTGTATATATTCATGTACATTCGTTCTAAAATGCTACCTGTTTACTTAACGCTAGACAGGTATAAATTGAAAATCTTGTTAAGTGCATAAAATGTTTATCAAGCTGATATCATTTTATAAACGTAAATTGAACCAATTAATTACATCTGAAATTAGACTGTTGTTTAGAGGAATACAGGATAATTAATACCTATCTATAAATAAACCTTTTTTACAGTTCGTAAACCGATTTTGACTTTCTATGTGTATGACTGTCACATTATGTAGCCATGCATATTGTACGTTAAGGAATTGCATCGCTGACAGGGGTGTCGGCACTGGTACAGCTACACAGGACTTAAACTTAGTATTCGGGAACACTGTTGGAATTGCTGAACCTTAGACAAAACTATCTTTGCAGCGTAGATTCAATTTCTTAGTATTGATAATTGCATGGCACACGTGTAAGCACAATGCAGGTACCTGCTATAAAGCATCTATTTGTTGGGTTATTTTAATTTTTTAAAGGGTTGTTTTTTTGTGTTTTCCGTAATGCACGCTTGATTTCAACATGAATGATGTAATCAAATATTTGTATCAATAGCTTGATAATTTAAAAGAGTGTCCATGAAGTTTCTTGCCCATTCTTCTCCATAGGTACCTACTCTTTGGAATGGGTGACTAGCTTCATCTTACTGACTGACCGACCTTCTGACAATTCAAAAGTGCCTATTACTGGTTCATTTGAAAGAAATGCTTTGATTTGTTTTGATTGGTAGATATTATAATCTTTCAAACCTATTTTTTTTTGCTTTTCATTTCTTCCATATGGCAACGGAATATAAGTAAAATTCACTCTAACGGATAGTAAAAAGGGTGTGTTTTAAAGCTTAATCTTATACTGAAAGGACTTTAAGAGGACTCTTGTGCTATTAGTCACCACCACGAACGATCTGACGCAGTATTGTACCTACTGGGATGAAATTTAGCAACAAACATAATATTATACGTATATCGACGTTTGCTTCATTTACGCACAGATTAAAAATCATAATGGGTTTTTAATCTGTGTGGAGTGTGTCAGGCTTATGGTCGTTTTAGACAATAAGCCTGACACACTCCGACATTAGTTTGACATTAGTTTGTCGCCAAGATGAGACTGTGTCTAGATTGCGAACGTTTTAAACTGTGGGAATCGGCTTTCAGATGATTTGATATGAGGATTAATATTGAATTTTTGACATTTCTTGCATAGAAAATTTGTCAGACGTCAAATTTATCTATGTGGATTGAAAAATCAGCTTTTAGGATACTAGCGGGCCTGTCAGTGCTACCCAACGCAGCGCCACCTACTGTGCCTTATTGCTAATCTAGTTAGGGACCAAGTCAAAGACAAACAAACCATTTACTCAATTGACCCAGCCGTTTAGGAAGAGTTCACTGACACACGTACAGTAGAAATATATGTGTTAAATTTATATTTTTGATTTCATAATTCTCAATAATTACGCATCATATTTAAATTGACATAATTATTATGTGATTTATGAGTAATTTTAATTTTTGCTCATATTCTCCCGCAGTAGTACATTATTTTTAACAGTTCTTTGAGTGCCGAGTGAGTTCATAAAAATCAATAATTATAATTGTGGTTTTTTTTTAATAATTATAAACTAGCGCTTGACCGCAATCCCGCCTGATAGTAAGCAGTGATGCGATCGTTAATGGTAAAGCGCGCTAGTTTATTAAGAGCCTATTCACTCAGAAAAACTGAGCGAATAGGAAGGAAGACGGCAGTTGAGCGAGGTG
This sequence comes from Sesamia inferens, assembly GCA_037179545.1. NCBI lineage: Eukaryota > Metazoa > Arthropoda > Insecta > Lepidoptera > Noctuidae > Sesamia > Sesamia inferens. The sequence continues at coordinate 4,640,719 of CM073929.1, read as the reverse complement.
ATGCAATGTTAAACCCAACAACACGACCAACGATGCTACGTCAAAGGGAGATTGAACTGAAGACCCTCCACGACCAAACTCCCAACACAACAACATTTGGCGCATCGTACCCGGCACACATCGCAACACAACTGTTCAGACCCGTCCTTCGTACGGCTTCACCAGACATCATGCCGGAACACGACAAATCGCTTGGCGGCAAGAAACACTACAAAAGTAGGAAACTCTCTTAATAGTGATGAAGGGTTAATAAATAAATAGTAATTATTATTATTATCTTCTCCTCTGAAGTATAGACGGCAGCACATCAAGTTACTACAATCTGTCAGATTTTTTTCTATATTAGATTTTCAACTTTATCTCTAAAGCATTAAGGCTTAAGGTTGATTGGGAATATTTGACAGATTCAGGTAGCTTGACCTGCTGTCGTCCGTACAATCGTGACTACAAATTATATAAACATTGCTTGGAAACCTTTCAACATATAAGTGAATTTCATATAACCCAACCCATAATACGTGCAACTCGTAAAACTGTACCCATGTTCAGAAAATCTATTCCAGCCTTCAACAGCTCCACTTGACCCAAAACTGGGCCAAAAACGTGCTAATAATTTTGATTAGAAAGACTTCTTGGACTCTGGAAGCAAGTATTGTCTAGGAACTTCTGTTACTGACAAACTTTCGGAGAGCCGTTTATCTAAAAGTGTTCTGTTTTGGGCACATTTATTAAGTTCTAAATAAAAACTGTTTTGTAGTTATGTTTGGAAACGTGATCCTATGAGTTTATTAAAATACAGTATTGACTAAAGGCGCCCGAAAGTTACCGTCGAATCACGTTACTGAAACATGATCGTGTAGTTAGATGGTGCGTTTTTTTTTAATGTTACTTGGGCTATGAGGCGGGTTCGCGGCCTGATGACTGATCAGGCTTTAACCGATTTAGAAAAAACTGGGGCGGTTCTCAATACTAATGTTTTTTTTTAAGGTTTTTATCTCGGAACTTTCGACTGGTGGTTGAACGAATTTGATGATTGTTTTTATTTGAAAGCTGGTGCTTCCTGCATACCATGGCACTTTGGTACAGTTCTGACAATGGCATCTATAAGAAAACCGTACACGTCTTGCGCATTTTAATCCGTGATAAATGTTAACTGAATATCACGCCAACCGAGTAAATAATATTTTTTATCTACTCTCATATCAAAAAATTAAAAATATAAAACTAAAAAGGAGATTATATTGACGTTCTTTACCCATAGTATATCGAAAGGAAATTAAAAAATTAAATTATAACATTATTTCTCTAACAAAATAATGTTATGATATTTTTTTTTTTCATTACCGTACAGATTACAAACCATAGATAGCACTATTTAATTTTTTTATCTGTGGCTGCGCGCGCTTTGATGCAGGGTGCAGAATTTTAGCGCCAATTACTTTTCTTTGCATTGCGAGTCGTTGTTGTGTTTCGCTGGACAAATAATTGATTATTATTATTTCTTAAAATGTATGAGATTAGGTAAAGTAGTGTATGAAACTGTACATAATTAAGTATTACACACCCGTGTGATACTATTAAAAAACTCGCTTCGCTCGTTTTTTAAACTCACACTCGTGCATAATATCCCTCATTATGTAATAGTTTCATAAACTACTACTCGTATTAACGGACTTACGTTGTTGCCACCACTACGATCCGGACCAAGCGTTTAGCCTCGTCTTTTATACTGCGTACATCGAGAGACTGAAAAAATTTGCTAGCATCGGTATTTCCTTCCGACTATAATTGGACGTAGTTATGCAAAAAGGATCCAGCCAGCAAACTTACTTTTGAGAAAATAGAGTTTGAAGTAAAATTTATATATTAATATAACAATATGACAGAAGATTTAAATTTCCTTTTAAATAATGGATATTTTCCTGTACTTTTTGCGGCTTTGATATTTTTTTGCATATACTAAAGTTGATGTGTAGATTTTAGACATTTATGACAGTAACTCAAAAAACAGTTTTTGTGGGTTGGATCCATTTTGCATAACTACGTACAATTTAAGTGTTTTCAAAGCTAGAGTAAATAGGTTTTTAATAAACTAGCGCGCTTTACCATCAACTATTGCATCACTGCCTACCACGAAGCAGGATTGCAGTCAAGCACAAGTTTATAATTAGAATAAAAAGAGGATGTTTTCAATATGAGTACATGTCTACAACTCATTATTTTTCTAGCCTTTCCCACAAAATGTACGAGGGTCGGGGTCGGCGTTTCCAGTCTAACTAGATGCATCTGAGTACCATTACTTTACAAGGAGCGACTGTTTTATACAACTAAAAAGAGAAAAATAAAAACTTTTAGAAAAAAAATTATATTCAATTGACTTCCGAAAAAACTACTTCTTCTTCTTCTTCTTCAGCCTATGGATGTCCACTGCTGGACAAAGGCCTCCCCCAAGGCTTTCCACGCTGACCGGTCTTGTGCTGCCCGCATCCATCGGCTTCCCGCGACCTTCACCAGGTCATCGGTCCACCTTGTTGGGGGCCTCCCTACACTGCGTCTTCCAGTACGTGGCCGCCACTCCAGAACCTTACTGCCCCATCGGCTATCGGTTCTACGAGCAATGTGCCCTGCCCACTGCCACTTAAGTTTAGCGACTCGCAGAGCTATGTCGGTGACTTTGGTTATTCTGCGGATCTCCTCATTTCTGATTCGATCACGCAGAGAAACTCCGAGCATAGCTCTTTCCATTGCCCTTTGTGTGACTCGGAGCCTTCGTATGAGGCCCATTGAGAGCGACCACGTTTCAGTACCGTAAGTCATCACTGGCAACACACACTGGTCAAAGACTTTAGTTTTGAGACACTGTGGTATCTTGGACGACGAGAAGATGTATCCTAGCTTCCCGAACGCTGCCCAGCCGAGCTGGAAAAAACTACTACATCGTGAAAAATAACTAATTTCGGAAGTCGGTGGCCAACATTACATTAGTAAATTTCCCATAAAATATCTACTTTGAAGTCAGTCAACAACCTCTTGAAAATTCTAAACTCTAAAGCGAACAAGCACGTTACAACATAATATTACCCAAGACTCACGAATTCTAGTGCGGTTTCAACCTGATATGTTTGCTCACCCACTTAGATCAATACGTAGTATAGTGCTTAGCTAGATAATAATCGCCGCATGCTTGCTGGCATCAAGGAGTCGTATGCACCCACAAATTCCCACCTTTGTGTCAACGTTTACCGAGTTGGTGCTGCTCTGCTGGATAGTTAATTCTGACGTATTAAATTTTCTATGTCAAAAATTATGTGATTGTCTGCTTGATTTTTAGTTAAGGTTTCAAATTAATGCAGACCGAATTACTCCTGGGACACAAGCTAGGTCTTTTCGTGAGTGAATGGGCTGTAATCTACCACGCAGGTCCAGTTCAGATTGGTTGACCTGCCGGAATCACTTCCTCATAAAAGGCGTAATATACTGCCCCTTGCGTGCACTTGCATGGAAGCTGAGAAAACCGTTGTGTATGTTATTTTTGAGTGGTGTCATCGATTAGGTCAGAAACTCTCGAGATAACTAGATTTTGCTCCATCTTGCGTATTACATATATATTCGACAAACCCGTTTGAAAACTAAATGGGGAAATCAAATACGTAACATAGACGTTGTGCGTGAGTCCGACACGCACTTGGCCGGTTTTTGGTATATGCGAAACCCGATAAAGAATTTATGTACAAAATTTCAAAAAGCTGTCATGAAAAAAATAAACTCATGAGCTTGTTATGTTACCTTGCTGCCCCTACTAAAATATAGTTGAAGGCCGCCGGTTGCCCGCCCGCGCTTGCAGCGGCGCGGCGTCGTCTTGCGTTTATTGAAAATATCGTTTCTGTTTTTATTATAATTAACTAGTGATAATATTTTAGTATTTTTCATCACACTTGCAAACTTTAGACTGTCGTAACAGTCAAGTGTAGGTATAAAGGGTGTATCTGACATCGACGCACAAACGAGTACCATGGATCCAGTACATGATTCTAAACCCCCCTGTGGTGGAATTTCTCGTCGGCTTTTTCATGATTTAAAACTAAAAATATGTAGTTTTTGTCACTTTGTCACACATCACTTCACTTTTCGCAATGTGCTGAGTCGCATCTTTGGCGATATAGGAGGACGCGAGCGTATGGCTCGCCAATCGCTTACAGTACACCGCCCTGCCTCTACACGTACTTAGTAGATAATTAGTTATAGTGAAATATTATAGAACCAAAATTATAGACATTTGTTTAGTGAAGTCACATTTTATTTGATAATCCCTTACATACAAAGAACACGCTCAACACTTTTATAACCCAATAAGATTTAAAATTCAAAATTAATTAATTCGCTAATTACACGAAAAAGCGCAATGAAAACAAAACTCTAGAAACGATCTTATCAGCTGATTTAAAAGAGTTCACATCAGGGATCAACATCATACCTACAAACCCGCACGGCCACACGCTTGCAACGTTCAAATGGCGAGTCGACACTTTTTTTTTAAACCCTGTGAATTCTGTAACCATTCATTAACGACATAAATGACTATCATAATTTTATTAGTGGCATGCGGTCTAGCCTTTTCGCGAAGTTTGCGTTACGATGTCAGATACACCCTGTATATTATTATGTACTATACTCGTAAGTTTAGTCGTAAGTGATAAAATCAAATCTAGTATAATTTACTTAAAACATGTTAATTTTTAATGTCGTGGTGGCCTAGTGGTTAAAACACCAGCTTCTCAAGTATGAGTGCGCGGGTTCGATTCCAGGTCAGGCAAGTACCAATGTTACTTTTCTAAAGTTATATGTACTTTCTAAGTATATCTTGGACACCAATGACTGAAAGTGAAGGAAAACATCTTGAGGAAACCTGGACTTTATAAGTCTGAAATTGCCAACCCGCATTGAGCAAGCGTGGTGATTACGCTCAATCCTTCTCTGTATGAGAGGAAACCTGTACCCAGCAGTGGGACGATAAAAGGTTGTTGATGATGATGATGTTAATTTTACTTAAATCGTATTGTTATACTAGTGAAGTATATGATAGAATATGTTTTAAGTAAAATCACTTTGTGCAGGGGTACAATTTGTACCCCATCACAATGAAGCAGGGGCGGGGTCCCGCTGCTAGGACCACTATGATCTGCCGAGAACTATGTTGTGCACTCGGTAAACACACTGCAACAATTTTTAAATATTTTTGGGAAAAAAACATAACATGTTATAAAAATAATTGAAATCGATTCAGTTGCTTATGCATTCTGAAAAACTATATTCAGGTTTCGTCACAAAATAAAAAACTTTAAAATTAATTCATATGTAATACGTATGTAAGTTTCATTTGGTGTATGGGTATAGATTTAAGTTACATTTTATTATTATCTTTGTTGTTGAGGGGGGAAAAGTGTAGGGTTTAACGATAATAATTGTGTATAGATGTGGGTAGTTTACTTTATTGTAATACACAGTCAGCCATTAGCCGCCTTGTTTCATTGACGTTACAAATACAACTAAAATAATAATCTTTTTGTATTTTTAAGTTGTTGTTTGGTTTGTTGACATGAGCCAGCGTCGCGGGCGCATTACGCATGACAGGCGGATCGAATTGTCAAATAATGTGTGCTGTCTAATGCCTATGGCATGGAGGTAGTAAGTACTACGTTGTACGTGGTACTTATTACTTCCATCGTCTATGGTCTATGACCCTGGCTTTGACATCAAATCAACTTTGTTTATAGTTTGGCAGTTTTGCATGTTAGGGTACGAGACTTTTGATGATATTATTATTTTTTTTCCTGTATTTTGTTTGGTATTTTATGGTATTTAGTTGTAAAGTGCGTTTTGTTTGTGTGGAATAAAAAAATTTGTTTCTTTCTTCTTTCTTTCTTTCTTTTATCTGAAGTTTTCGTAATCGCTTGACCGCAATCCCGCCTGATGGTATGCAGTGACGCAATCGTTGATGGCAAAGCGCACTAGTTTATTAAGAGCCTATTCGACACTCAAATTGTAGTCCGACGGAAACATCGCCGCTGGAAAATTCTTCCTGTCCCTCGATGTATACGGTATAAAAGAGAAGGCGAAATGCTTCGTCCGGATCTTAGTGGTGTTAACAACGAAACAACTTATTGAAAAACAACTTTATTTCCTACATAATAAAGTTCAGTTAACGCTATAGCTACATACATTTGTGTAACCTTTTCATTAGTGCTTGTCACTCTGAAAAGAATTGAATTGTCATTGGAATAAAGTTGATATTTGTATGAAAAAATAGCCTGTGCGTATTTACATACCACTTAACATCACTAGAGCAAAATTGAGCGTACAGCAAGCTGTCAACGTCTCTTAAAGTTCTAATCTAATTAGGTAGAGCAAAATCAAGCAGTGTCTGATTAGAAGTTAGTGGTGTCATAATTGAATCCAATCAACGCATCAATCAGTGTCAGACCATTGGTTTGTTAATGCCAAGTGGCATTTTTAGGGTTCCGTACCTAAAACGTAAAACGAAACCCTATTCATGAGACTTCGTTGTCTGTCTGTCTGTCCGTCCGTCTGTCACCAGGCTGTATCTCATGAACCGTAATAGCTAGACAGTTTAAATTTTCAGAAATTATGTATTTCTGTTACTGCTATAACAATAAAGACTAAAAAATAAATATTTAATTGCCCCCCTTGAATATTTATTTTTATATATATTCCCATACAACAAAAGTGGTATTTTTGCCGTTTTCTGCTCCATATTAATAACGGAAATAGATAGACGCTTGAAATGTTCACAGAATATATAGTTATATTTTCACATTAAAAATAAATAATTAAAATAATTATTGAAGGGGGCTCCCATGCTACAAACGTATTTTTTTTCGTTTATAAAGATAATGGTTCAGAACCCTTCAATGGTTCAGACTCGAACTTGGTCGGTTTTTTACTTGTTTGTTGGTCCAGGCTGTCATTGGTAGATCTTTGAGCCGTTACAGGTCGTCAGAAGTCTGAAAGTCTGACCTTCAGTCTAACCAAGCGGTATCGTATTACCCAGTAACTGGGTTGTGAAGGTCGATAGGCAATCGCTCCATGTAAAATACGGGTATACAGCTGATCTTTTTTCTTATTTTTTAAATTATTATAAAGCAGTGCTTGACCACAATCCCACCTGATGGTAAGCAGTGATGGAATCGTTGATGGTAAAGCGCGCTAGTTTATTAACAGCCTATTCACTGAAAAAACTGAGTGAATAGGACGGAAGACGGCAGTTGAGCAAGATGATTCGATTCAATGCTAAACCAAACAACACTATCAACGATGTTGCGCCAGAGGGAGATTGTTCTGGACACGAATCGCTTGGCAAGACTTTGTCTGGTGCTTCTTTCTGATTTCGGTCAGACTAGAAGCTGACCCTAACATTGTTGTGAAAAATCGATTCAGATGATTATTTCTCCAGTGTTATATTATAACTTATGTTAAAGTCGAAAACAAAATATATAATACCAACTCCTGTTAAGCGAATAAATAATTAAATATTCATCCCAACATCAACAATAAGAATTTTTGTGTGCAGAAGATAGACGGAAAATTGGCTGTCCGTGCCGTATAGAGTCAGAAAGGATTCAAAAATAAAACTAACTTTTCTGAATTCGACGACAAGGATTTTTTCAACTTATTTCATATTCTTTAAAGAAGACCACTTTAACACCAAGAACATCTTTTGCCACTTGAATTTCAATCTTGAAATCTAGAACTGAAGTTGCAAATTCGAATGAGTATAGTAGGTAACCGTAACAAGGACAATGGAGAAAATGGTAATAGCTGGTATCAGAATAATAACAATTGAATACGGAAATGTGAAGAAACTAGTTCACCTTTGGGTGTATAAATGTTGTAAAAACAAATGGTATCTACAATACCTGTATTGAAGTTTTAGATTCAAATGGCATTGGACTAAAAATGTTTCTATTTCGATATTCTTGAGCTGGATATAATGGTATTTCTCTAGAGAAAACTATTATAGTTTGTATTGTATTTTCTATGGGCCCTAGTTGCCTGAATTAAAGGAATAAATAAATAATCACCATAACAAGAAGTGTAATATTCCTACTGACTAGTCGTGGTGGCCACTAGGCCTCGAATTCGTACTCTCATACTTCAGAGGCTGGTGTGGCCTCTCCTGCTCATAGCCGATTCCAGGTGAGGCAAGTACTAATGTAACTTTTCTAAATTATATGTACTTTCTAAGGATATCTTGGACACCAATGACTGATTACAAGGTGAAGGTAAACTTCTTGAAGAAACCTGGAATTTAAGTCTGAAATCGCCAACCCGCAGTGAGCAAGTGTGGTGATTGCGCTCAATCCTTCTCTGTATGAGAGGAGACCTGTGCCCAGCAGTTGGACGATAAAAAGGTTGATGATGATGATGATGATTCCTTTGCTAGTACAGAAGGATTGGGTTGACATCCCAAACGTGACCTTAGTAGGGGTTGGTAAATCATATATCTTCGAAGTTTCGGTTCTAGGGTATGTTAGTTTCCTCCCAATGATTTCCTTCACCGTTTTGTGAGCATTGGCGATATCATCAGAATGGACTGGTCAGGACTACACTAAGATTTACCTTCAATCCTTTTCTTAATGAAAATAAAAAGATGCACTATTTAATCCGTGAATCCATAACATCGGCCGCCGGCAGAAGTTACCACCCATGACCCAGTAGACAAAGTCTTGCCGCCAAGCGATTTGTTGTATTCGGGCATGATGTCTGGTGAAGCCGTACGGAGGACGGATCTGAGCAGTTGTGTTGCGATGTGTGCCGGGTACGATGCGCCAAATGTTGTTTCGTTGGGATTTTGGTCGTAGAGGGTCTTCAGATCAATCTCCCTTTGGCGCAGCATCGTTGGTTGTGTTGTTGGGTTTAACAGGGAATAGGCTCCAGTGCCAGAATAATATTATATGCTATGCTTTTGTTATAAGCACTTTCCCTCTTTTCTTGATAACTTCCCTTTTTGACTACCATTTCAGCTTATAAATTAATAATAAATTACACTTCAAAACCAATAATTGCGTTAGATAGAGATTTAATAAAACCAGACTACCGCAACAACTTTATAGGGTTTCGCTCCCAAAGTGTGCGTCCGTCCTGACGGAACCTTAGTAAGAGCGTCCAGTCTGTCACAGTATTTTTTGAACCGCCATTAACAACAGTGATTAAAATAAACTTAAAAAGGGTTTCTTTCTGTAATTCTTTTTTTACTAAATTCTAGTTAACTAATAATTATTACGTTATGATAAATATTACATATACGAAACCCTCGTGTACAAATCCGACTCTCTTTTAGAAAATTTTTTATACTTTGTTTACTTTAAAATTTCAGCGAGATGACAACTTCTTACTTTCACAGAGCGAAATTTAATCAAGATTGTGAATATGAAGAAAGAAATCAGAATACGCTTCATTTCATTTACGTAAAATTTTCATCAAAGAATATTTTCATAACATCATCAACATAAAGTTGGGTATACACCCACGGATCTAAGCAGTTACAAGTAAATGCATTCACTTGTAACCTTGAGTGTATAATAAAGGAACACGTATAAACAGAAATATTTCAAGAATGTGCTTACACGCCACGAACATCTTATGTGCAGTATTGTTATAAGTATAATGTAATTTAATGACAATACATTTTGCTATCGTGGTGGAGTTTACTAACTGATTAATTATGGAAGATGGATCTATATAACTATGTTACCTATATAATAAGTTACTTAGATGTAGGTTTAAATATAGGATATACACTGGGCCGCAAAAATTAAGGGTCACTTAGAAAAACCGCTATATCTCCCAAAGCTGTATACGTAGATCCATAAATGAATGTGTAAATCTTGGCCTTATAAGTATTAAGTCGTTTTTATAGCTCCACATTAGAAGTATAGGTCTGACGACATAAACAAACGATCTAACTCTTCAAAGGTTGAGCTATACATACTACCTAATGCTTCTAAGGTCGAGACATAATATGTTATAGGTAGATAAGTGCCGATCCAAATCCAGCATGGAGTGAGAAAAGAAGATGTCATATCTCCCAAATTGTTCACTGCTGCGTTGGAATATTTCTTCAAGCTCCTGCACTGGAAAGGACTTGGTATTAACATCAACGGCGAGTACATCACTAATCTCCGTTTTGCAGATGATATCATGGACCTCAGCAGAGCTTCCCAATAAGTGGGTCTAAGGATGAACATGGATAGGAGGAGCATTGCTCGTAGAACCGATGGCCGATGGGGCAGTAAGGTTATGGCGGCCACGTACTGGAAGACGCAGCGTAGGGAGGCCCCCAACAAGGTGGACGGATGACCTGGTGAAGGTCGCGGGAAGCCGATGGATGCGGGCAGCCCAAGACCGGTTATCGTAGAAAGCCTTGGGGGAGGCCTTTGTCCAGCAGTGGACATCTATAGGCTACAGAAGAAGAAGAATAAGATAAGTCAGAAAAAAGAAATTCTGAATTATGAAAATTTCAAATTAAGAATTTTTCATAAACAATATTTTTAGCTTTTGTTTCAAACCGAGCATGTATAGGACGAGCTCGGTAGATACGTTAAACAACGCTCTCCAGCTGCAAATTTCTAATGTGGTTAAGGGGTTAAGGAGTACGCTAGTGGTCGAACATAGACCAAAACCGTATAAGAAATTTTGTTTACAGCACGCCAAATCGTCTGAATGAAGTGATACTGGCTCGTGTAGGATATACAAGCTATTAAAGTGTGAGAAAAGCTTTTTTTTTTGCAGATTAACTGTGTTGTTTTCTATTTATTGTCAAAAGTTAGAAGCGATTTTATTTTTTTAATATTCAAATAAAATTATTGAGTTATATTTTATTTTACGAATAAGTTAGTCACTTATAACATACTAGAGTTTCACGGATTAGTGTTGTGTATTTAAGAAACTATCATACTTTTTATAAACGACCAGGAATTTTGGCTGCCCAGTGTAGTATGTAATTTTATGGGATTAAGATTAAGGAGGATACGTAAGGCCTTAGCATTGGATCATAGATCTCTAACGGTAGTTATAGGTAAAATTTGCGTAAATAAATAAAAAATGCTTCGCCGAACACAACGCCAATCATATGATGCCAAACACTGATGTGGATACAGCCAGAATTGTTTATTTTAATTATTTGCACGGACATCAATACCATTTTTATTTTACAGAAAAGGACTGTTCGAGCCATTTACAACCTTGGTCCTAGAGATTCTCTTAGGGAAAAATTCAGAGAGGTAGACATTCTGACTGTAGCTTCACAGTATATATTTGAAAATCTTATGTATGTACATAAAAATATATCGGATTTTAAGAAAATAAGCGATATTCATAATATAAATACCAGGAACAAACACAATCTTGCTGTACATCACACTCGTCTCCACAGAGTAGGCAACTCGTTCATGGGTCAATGTATACACTTTTACAACAAGCTTCCCATGGACATTCGAAACTTACCCATTAAACGATTTAAAAACTATATAAAGGCCAAACTTTGCAAAAAGGGGTATTATAAAATCATAGATTATTTAGAAGACAAAAAAGCTTGGGACTGAGCGGCTCGCTCTGTTAAGCATTGTTATTAAGCAATATGCGTAATTATAAGGTAAATTATTGTAAACATTCTCATTTTTAATGTCTGGACTTGAAGAAAGACGATGATCCCTGAGTTTGTTTCGGCTATTTCTTCTCAGAGGTAGTCAGTTAGGAAATGCCGGCTTCATCTAGTTAAAAAAAAAAGGAAAAAATACATGACGTGTAAAAGTGATCGGTGATCCTACTTGCTTAATAAACGATTTCATTTCATTTCATTTCATACCGTCGAACAAATGGAGCAAATATTTGCTCCATGGTCGAACATTTGCAAGGACATTCCATTCTTTGGAAAGGTTAAGTGCGTACTCGCCATAATTTCTGTTCATAAAAATCCAGGCGCTACTACTAAAATCTGTATGGGTGTTTAATAAATTCGAAATGACTCTAGTTTAGCTTGTGTCAGATTGTTAGTCAATTTCTTGACATTTTACTGTTACGAGAGTACTAAAATGGATTAACTCTTGCCTTTCTTTAGGACGACGCTCGAGACTTTATTGAAAGTAAATATGACATGCCGTCTGCTCTTTATCATCTTCGACTTAGTTTCGTCAAACTTCGTTTATTTAGGGATTAGGGCTTTAAGTACCTAGTTAATGACGCCGTTTATAATTTGTAATACTTTTTATGATTTTATTACTGGCCGCCCGCGACATCGTTCTCGAGGAGTTAGTTATTTGAACATTTTATTTTAACCTCAAAATATACAGCATACATTATAAATTTGTTTTATGCTCCGCTCCTATTGGTCTCCGCGTGACGTTATAATATAGCCTTAAACCTTTCTGGATTAATAGGCTATCCAACGCAAAAAGATTTTTTCAAATCGGACCAGCACTTCCTGAGATTAGCGCGTTCAAACAAACAAACTCTTCAGCTTTATACATATACTAGCGGCCGCCAGCGACTTCAGCGTGGTATATGTAACCAGCCCATTTCCACTTCAGCTTACTAATCCTCTCACCTATGTCGGTGACTTTGGTCCTCTAGTACTATCAAATTATGATAATCCATAGACAGTTTAGGTAAGATTAAACTCATGACTACTAAAAATATGTCAATTAACGTCAGGCGCTCACTAATTTGAGACGTCTAAACTTATATTTATCTTCCGTCTTTGATAATGAAATGGCTCAGCATATCTACTATCACCAGAACTAAAGATTTTTATTCACGGTAAGAATATTTTAATTGCCTAGTTTTAGTTTGAGTTTGAAGCTGTAGGCTTAATATAGCGAGCAGAACTCCCGACGATGTCAACAGCAACTTTGTTAGTACTCAGCTAAGCTCCAGCCTTTGTATTAAGATTCCAACAGTCAGTAACAGGTTTGTAGTTAATAATATATGCTTTAGATGACAATATGTAATACCTTAGCAGTGAAGAAGAATTTTTGATCAAAGCATCTCGTGTTCTAGGGCTTAAATTGTGTTAGATGTAACAATTACTAAGTACTATAGATGTATGGTGTATGGCCGAACGTGGAACAACACATACATTAATGTCTACAGCCTATAGAGGTCCACTGCTGGAAAAACGCCTCCCCAAAGCTTTCCACAATGACCGGTCTTGTGCTACCCGCATCCATCGGCTTCCCGCGACCTTCACCAAGTCAACAGTCCACCTTGTTGGGGGCCTCCCTACGCTGTGTTTTCACATACACACATACATTACACGAAGCAAATTAATGAAAGAAAGAAAAATGTTTATTTGCGGTAAATATGACGCAACAAATTATAAAAACACAAAAATAAAATCACATTCACGCAAAATTGCTATTGCTCAACATTATGCTGTACTATGAAAAACAGAGGCCAGTGCTGGTTTTCAGCAACAGCCGACGCCGACGAAACGTCGTTATTCGGTGCAGCAAACAATTATAAATGACATTGAATCAATACAATATTATTTAATAATAATATTATTTAATAATAATATTATTTAATAATAATATTATTTAATAATAGTAATTTCTCGGCGGTATGCCATAACATCTGGCTGCCGGCAGAAGTTACCACCCACCAGACAAAGTCATGCCGCCAAGCGATTAGTCGTGTTCCGGTATGATCTCTGGTGAAGCCGTACGGAGGACGGGTCTGAGCAATTGTGTTGCGATGTGTGCCGGGTACGATGCGCCAAATGTTGTGTTGGGAATTTGGTAGTGAAGATCAGTCTCCCTCTGGGTTGCATCACCTCGCTCAACTGCCGTCTTCCTTCCTATTCAGTTAGTTTTTTTGAGTGAATGGGCTTATTAAACTAGCGCGCTTTACCATCAACGATAGCATTATTGCTTACCATCAGGCGGGATTGCGATCAAGCACTAGTTTATAATTATAAAAAAAAAAAAAAACTATAAAAATAAGAAAAACAAAAATAAGTAAAACTCCATCGAAAGAGAATATTTTACACAAACACAAAAAAAATATTTAAAAAAAAATCAAGATTCATAAAAGCTAAGCGAAAATGCAGATATGATTACCAACACTGGCCCCCTATCAGCATTCTTATACAACAGTGCGGCTGTGATATTATTTCTATGAAGAAAATTATCTATCTAGCTTATTCTTAGGGTTTTAGTATGTCATATATCTTAGACATAACATGGCCCCGACGAAAAAATTGTTTCTCGACATCCATCAGTTTTATACAAAAGAATACGTGCTATGCGAGTTTCGTCTTTATTAGTAACTGAAAACTGACTATATAATACACAATTATTTTTAATCTATACTAATATTTTAAAAAGTTGATTTAAATGCGCTAACCAAGTCTTGCCGCCAAACGATTCGTCGTGTTGCGGCATAATATCTGGTGAAGCTGTACGGAGGACGGGTCTGAGCAGTTGTGTGCTGGGTACGATGCGCCAAAAGTTGTTGTGTCGGGAGTTTGGTCGTGGAGGATCTTCAGATCCATCTCCCTCTGGTGCAGCATCGTTGGTCGTGTGTTGGGTATAACATTGCATCACCTCGCTCAACTGCCGTCTTCATCAACGATTGCAGGACTGCTAACCTTTAGGCGGGATTGTGGTCTAGTACTAGTTAAAAAGACAAAAACAAAAATTGTTCGAATTGAAAAAATGCTTAATTAGGTATGTTGCATAATCCATTTATAGAAGAAGTTTGTAAGCAATATTGTTAAACAGCCTACCTATTACTATCCTATTAGTGCAAAGAATAACGGGGAAAATTATTCATCTGTGAGAGCTTTCGTTGTGTACGCTGCGTAAACAGTTCAAGTTACCCAAAAAAGTTTGATGTAAAACTTCTTATTTACCATCATAATAACAAAAATTGACGCGGACGAAATCTTTAACAAAAGCTAGAGAAATATAAATTTCGTCTGACTAAAGCCCCTCAGCTCGTCCGTAATTTACAGTCGAATAATGTCACTGAAACATTATGTATGAAAGGAAGCTTTTGTTTCCCTAGAGACCATTTTTGGCACCGTAAAGTCAATCCCTGCTGCCATCATTTTCATGACGGCGGTCACTGCGGCCGTTATGTGGCGGCCATCGCTCTTCTAGGAAACCGCCGCTTAAACGTTTGCTTTTGAAATATGTGACCTGCATAATATTATTTCACAAATTGACAGATTTTAAGTTGTCGTTATGTGTATAAGGCCAGGTGACTATGTTTGTTTATTATCTACAATTGTTACACTATAACTTAACAATAATAATACAAGCAAGAAACAAGCATAGTGTACCTTATCATACGGTAGACACAGCATAATCACACAAACATAGTCACTCTATTTAGTAGTCCGATACTTAAAAATACAAGTTCCAATATCAAAACCTATTCCAAACCCCACAAACTCTCTCTCAACTCACTCACTCACCCCTCATTCCACACAATGAGAGGTCACGCATTCATATTATACGTATTATAATCTTTTTCAGCTAAAAGAGGTCCAATGCTGGACAAAGGCCTCCCCCAAGGCTTTCATTGCTTCGGCTGGGGGTTGCCATAATCCCCATGCTAGGCAGGCGAGTTGGAGACCGCAGTAATTTAATATACCACAGGAGATTTGCACGCTTCCCCGATGAGAGTTCCCTTAGTCGCCTCTTACGACACCCACGGGAGGATATGGGCTGGTACTATTCTGAGCCCGGTAATATGCACATATTACGATAAAATGTGTAAAACAATACTTTCCTGCACATAAAACACTTAATCTTGTAGAAAATATGGTAAATAGCTACGATACGGACGACCCGTCGTACGGCGAGTTTCCACCCTTATGTTGTTAACACCTCTACGATCCGGACGAAGCGTTTCGCCTCCTCCTTTATACCGCGTACATCGAGGGACTGGAACAATCTGCCGGCGGCGGTGTTTCCGTCGGACTACAATTTGAGTGTCTTCAAGGCTAGAGTGAATAGGCTCTTAATAAACTAGTGCGCTTTACCATCAACGATTGCGTCACTGCTTACCATCAGGCAGGATTGCGGTCAAGCGCTGGTTTATAGTTTAATAAAAAAAAAAAAAGATAAATGTAAAATTATCAGTAGGGATGGGCGCTTATAGTCGAAATACTTTTTCTTTGGCTTTGCTTAGTTCGGCTATAGATGTTTATCTCTTTAGGACTCAAAGCTAGCCTATTTTAATTCGTAAAACATATTTATGTTCCTTTATTTAAATAAAAAAAAATTATTGTTACGGCAATGAATGGTGAATTTCATGTCGCGACAAGTTACATGCGACGAGTGACTAAATTCTACCATGAAAATGCTAAAGTTACGCGCTCACTGACGTAGAGATTTTGATGCAAAATTATTAATTAGTGACTTGCGATTTGCGAATTGTGCAAATAGGATGGAGATTCGACTTTAAGCCAATTTGATAAGCGACCAGCCGCACGGCGAAAATCGATCTAATGCATGCGTAAACCCGTTATTGAACATAAATGATCTCCGGCCGGGAAATTGTATAACACACTATCAGTAGCACTGCGTTTCATTTTGACAATTCAAAATCATTGAGTGTGTTATTTACGTTATTGAGAAGATACATATTTCGAACATATGAAGCAATGAATTAGCAATATGCATCAAACTAATTCCAATTGATAGCAATGGTATAATCCTTAATAATATTATAAATCGAAAAGTGAGTTTCTTTCTGTTTGTTCCGCTTTCATGCCGTAACTACTGAACCGATTGCTTTGAAATTTTGCATACGTAAAGTTAGAAGTCCGGATTAAATAATAGGGTACTTTTTATCCCCGAAAAATTTGATGTTCCGGAGGGAAATCTAAAAAGCGCGATATAACCAGGTTGTCTGTAAAAGATCGCTCTTAGAGATAAGACCGTCCATTGTGTCACCCTTTGTAAAATCTTTATATTCATGTTCTGTAATCTATATGGTGTACATAATAAAGATTATTCTATTCTATAACCGAATTCCACGCGGGCGAAACCGCGGGCGGAAAGCTAGTTCTTAATAAAGGTGCCGTGTTGTACAATTTTTACGTCCAGCATATTCATTCTTATCATTCTATATTTCTTACATTACTTATATCCTAAGTGATTAATAACTAGCCATAAGTCTACGTAATATTTTGATTTAGGCCTAGACTGATTAATAATTAATTTGTTTTTAGATTCAATATTGCTTGTCTTAGTAAAGTTAGAAGGATTATATCGAAGTTACCTATCTACTTTACATACCCATTAAATCGAAGTTACAATTAATATCAAATATCAACAGAAAACCACGAAATAATGATAGAAGATACAAACCGTCGAACACTTAAGAACAGACAGGAAAATTAATTGTTTAACTTTACTCCTAACTTTAAATTGCTCGTTTATTCAAATCACAACTATCATTCTTACGCAATTGTATAAAATGACACATAGATTGATGTAGCATAACAATTTCATAAACAAAATTGCGTTTATACATTTTTTTTACGTACCCAATGATGCAATCAATATGCGTAATTATAACGTAAATTATTGTAAAAATTTTCATTTTATGTCTGGACTTGAAAAAAGACGATGATCCCCGAGTTTGTTTCGGCTATTTCTTCTCAGAGGTAGTCACTTAGGAAATGCCTGCTTCAGTTAGTTTAAAAAAAAAAAAACATATGACGTGTAAAAGTGATCAGTGATCCTACTTGCTTAATAAACGATTTCATTTCATTTCATTTCAATCGTTGATGGTAAAGCGCACTTTATTAAGAATCTATTCAGTCTAGACTTAAATCAGAAAAGAAAAAGACGAGACGAAAATGTGTACTTCAAAAATGTATGGTCAAATATAACTTAATTTTTGTACTGACTGTAGTTTGCCTAAAATATACATGTTTGTTTATATGTTATTATAACTTTAAAAACATTATCCCTTATTACTTTGATTGTCTTATAAAGCAACTTAGACTAACAACACTTGTCTGCCTAAAACTCATAACTATTAGAGACTTGAAGGGTTACCTCCTAAGAGGCTTTGAATTAATTTACATCGTCATATCAGGCCATAAACGCTTACTGCCGGCCCTTAAAGTGCTACAGCGCTACGTACAAATCTACGAGATTAAACACAGTAACTAGCTTCTGCTGGCGACTGTGTCCGTGTGGAATTTCTTTTTTTTATAAATATAAACTAGTGCTTGACTGCAATCCCGTATGATGGTAAGCAGTGATGTAATCGTTGATGGCAAAACGCGCTAGTTTATTAAACTGAGGGAAGACGGCAGTGCAGCGAGGTGATGCAATATTAAACCCAACAACATGACTAATGATGCCGCACCAGAGGGATATTGATCTGGAGACCCTCCACAACAACATTTGGCACATCGTTCCCGGCACACATCGCAACACAATTGCTCAGACCCGTCCTCCGTACGGTTTCACCAGACATCATGCCGGAACACGACGAATCGCTTTTTCGTAACTTCTGCCGGTTGCTGAGGTGACGGTGCGAAGTGTTCCATGCGTGCCAATCTTAGACGTCACGGGAGGAGTCAAAAACACCTCACTCCGAAGAGGCCCACAGTGGCGAGTCGGCACCCCTCAACCGCAACCCTCGGTATAGGTGTGAGATGGTGTGGAACACCGGGATAGTTTTTAGTGAATATGAATCTGATAGACCGCGCCACCCACCCTAGGGTGGCGTACATCCATGAGAAATATTCACCGTGAGGAAAAAAAATGTTTAAAAGAAGTTGATTGAGGATGCCACCCTTCACCGCGACGCGACCAGCGGAAGGACGGACGGATGAAATAATTAACGCAGACGCTTGTCTCTTGAAACAAGTCACATCGCCCGAGGTCATGACTTGAACCACAGATTTTATATTATGTTCTTTTATTAGAAATGAGAATGTTCTGTTACAGTGGTAATTTGGATAGTAGTGTACGTGGTATATACATTATTCTATTTAGGAATTTTCCATCAAAAATTTCTCAGTATAAGCCCGAAACTGGAATTTTTGTCCTCTTAATGGCGATCACATAGGACTTAAAATATAATAGGCAAATAGAGGTGAATATAGCTAACGCTTAGAGGATTTCAGCGGTGTGAGCTGTAACTGTAGGTAACTGTTCTTTGTAGATAAATGGAAAATAACTGTCTTGATAAGCCACACCAGGGCCGAGTCCATTAGTTTTCTGAGGGATTATAAACGTTAAACTGGGAAAAATAATTATTATTGTTTCAAAAATAAAAAAATAAGTGAATTGCCTTTGTTCATTGTAGATATGGTTTGAAGACCCCTTAGTTGCCAATTATTCCCATGGGAAATAATGAAAATGGACTAAGAATTCGAAATAAAATAATGTAACGTTTGTATTCTGTAGTCATTAGTTATGTCAACGTCTTTGTCAGTTGGTTTTCCATTTTAATGGAAATATGTTTTTCTTTACTTAATTATATCGCAAACATAAAGGAATAAACGACATGTGTTTGACTTGTGTAGACTTTTCAAAGTCCGTGTTTGGAATTATCAAGTTATTGAATCATCTTTGGTTCATAATTCAATATCACTTCAACACCATAACTTGCCAGAATGTGCCTAGTTAAAGTTGAAAATGGCATTAACCAAAGCTAATCTCATATGTAAGAAAATCCTAAAAGCCAAAACTAACATTATAGGTACATTTATTTAAAGCTTTCTTAGCAACGTATGCAAAACGGGTAACCCACATTCTGCGAACAACCAGATGAAAGTAACAAAAGCTGAAGTTGTTTTTGTTGAACAAAAAAAAAATTACATAGTACGTTCGTTGAGTCGAGTGCACATAATTACCGTATTTTCGGTGAAACAGAAATATTTTCTGTTTAATCGTTAACAGGTACCTCCAACACAATATTTCTGGTATTATTCGTTGAATGAATACGGCTTTATTTTTCAGAGCAGTTGGGGTGATGCAAGTATTTTGTTTTTAATTAAAAAGGAAATAGGTAATGCGGAAAAATTCTAGCGCACAGTTGTTTGCCGCTAACGTAGAAATATGTTATCGTCAGACAATTTAATTTAATATTGAAATTGAACCGCAGTCATGTAGATATTTCTCAGATTGCTGTTTCTTTTCGTTTGTATTTGTATCCTATATGCGTGTAGTTTTAATAAATACAATTAATGTTTTTGTGTAGATGATTGCAGACAATTTCTAATACCAGGGTAATGGCTTTCATATCGACAGTTCAGCAAAATTCGTAGCGATATTGAAGGTGGTTATGGTTCAAATTAATAGTAATATATACTCTGTTCTCGAAGTTATTGACCTGGACCAAATTATCAAGTTAGGTAGGTGCAACTTCGAAGAAGAGGATAGTTTAATCCAAATCGGCTGGGCTGTTTTCGGGAAGCTACGTAGAATCTTCTAGTCCGAAATACCGTAGTGTCTCAAGACAAAAGGCTTCGACCAGTGTTTGCTGCCAGTGATGACATGTGGAACTGAGACGTGGTCGCTAACAATAGGCCTTATAAAAAAAACTCAATTTCACTCAAAGGCAAAGGAGAGGGCTATGCTTGGGGTTTTACTGCATGATCAATTCGGCAATGAGGAGATCCGTTTAAGAACGAGAGTAACCGACATAGCCCGAAGAATTGTAACACTTATGTGGCAGTGAGCCGGGCACATTGCCCGTATGACCGATGCCCGATGGGACCGACGGATCTCGAGTGGGGACCACGTACCAAAAGACGCAGCGTGGGTAGTCCTAGTGAACGCCACGGGAAACTGTTGGATGCAGGAGCCGCAGGACCGGTCGCCGTGAAGATCCTCGGGGGAGGTATATGTCCAGCAGTGGACGTCTTTCGGCTGAAATGATGTTGATGCAGACGATGAATAGTAATAGTGAGTTATGGAATTATGTTGTTGTTTGTGTATTTGAATCTTTTCTCATTTCTCAAATAATGCATCCTAATTTACTATCCTACATTAAAATGTACGACACAAAAACCATTACAAAATTACATTTCGCGAAGCCATCTTCAAAAGTATCAAAAAGGCCACGTAGAATGTCGCAAATTTCAAACCAGATTCCGTCGCTGAATATTTTAATGGCACGGGAACCTCAAATGGAGTAGTTGTATGCTCCAGAGCTTTTCATACCACAAGTACTTTTAAATATAAAAGTTAACATTAAAACCATTAAATGTCAAGTTTTACGTGCACGTATTAATTTGCTTGCCTCTACTATTTCAGTTCTGTATGCGGTTCAGGCAAATAATGTATGTATCTTTTAACTCGCATTTTGTGGTGATAGCTCTGGTCTGGTTTTAATAGTTTTAATGGATATTGTTGAGGGTTTTATATTTCTTTTAATATGTCGCAAATGGAATATTTTACTTTGTGTCATATGAGAACTATTGTTAATTATTTTACGTTATTGAACACTGACAGAAATGCCCAATGTAAATTAAGTTATTTCGCTTGTGGAACGTAAATTACCAGTTGCAGGAAATGAAAAGAGGGAAAATGATCAATGACATGGTTTGGTATACAGATTTATAATGATCATTGCTATCATTATTTTTACCTACCTCTCCGCGGTCAAAATGTATGTCTTAATATTTTAGAGGCTTCCGTACCTCGAAAGGAAAACATGGAACATTTATTCGATCTGTTTTGTTGTCCATCCTCGGGAACATATTTCGAGAACTCGTGAATATCTCAAATTGACTTTTATATCAAAAACTCAGGTCTACTGCCCCTTGGAGCTGTGAAATACAAACTTCTAAGCCTACACAAAAAGATATTTATATTATATTATATTTTTGTAGTATTTTTTTAACCATGTTTGTTTTATGGCATATACAAAAGCAAATAAAATCAAATTATAAATCTGTGGTAAAGTATGGTGTAAGAAGAGAACAAAGTGTTTTATTTTTCAACAGTCGACACACAAGATTAGAACATAATGTATGTAAGTATATTTTTTATCTTGATTCTACGATCCGTTACATTATGATATTTTCCGAAATAAACGAGAGTGAAGCCGTGCCCAAATGCTAGCAATGAATATAACCTGAAACGTATGCACAAACTTGAACAGATTGAATAGCAGCCTAGTGTTATTACGTTTTTTATTGCCACTGAAGCATCTATATGCATCAGGAAAACACGGATTTTATGAAGACATAAACTCTTTTCCGGAACTGGTTTCATTTTTATGTCGATTGTGAACAATAAAGTTCTTGAAATTCTCTTTAATAATAATTGCAGAGTTACTATTATTGCAGTTGGAAATGAATGAAGTGCAAATGAATTCATGTGCAAGCTAACGCATCATATTAATGAATGGAACCCGTTAGTTTTAAGCTATTGCATAGCTTCTATCGCGGGCCTTGAGCGCGGGGACCGAATCCAGAAATTCCGTAACGAAAAAACCTCACGCTCCCCACTCCGACGGGCACGGAGGTGTGGCTTGAAGGCCGTACATCGTCTAACGTCGTTTCAGTTCGGCAGTCTTCGGCACGGTATGTTTGTGTGCGTGCGACTACATCTTTTGAAAACAATTTATAGATTTTCAAAAAGAGCATGCATATTGCAGGGCGCGAACTCAGTTCTACAGACTTGCCATGTTACTGATAGTCGCGATGTGCTAAACTTGCGATTAATTTTCTCTCTGAAATAGGTCTTCTATAGAGATATGTCATAGACGTCATCGACGTTGTCATGGCTACCTTAAAAACTTTTCATATAATGAATTATTAAGTACTTTTATTCAAATTAATTTAGTAGTGTTTTTATAAAATAGCTTTTTTTTAACGGAAAAGCTAAGATGAATATCACGCTAATTTTTCATTGGACTTTTAAATTATTTATAGTGTTGTTTACTAAATAAAAGCGCGTGATTTTATAGAGTAAAAAGTGCTCACGCGGCCGTTTTTTCAACTGTGATTGGCGATATCCGCCATTATTGTGAAATATTTTTTTAAAGAATTTGTTACACGTGTTATTGGCAAAATTGTGGTATCTATCCACAGGGACCAGATCAAGAGTTGAAGTTGAAGTTTTTATTAAATAAAATATTACAGAAAGATGTCGGTGAACAATGTTAATACGAGTACATTTAAGTGTACGAGTTGTAATATTGTTATCTCCGAAACGAAACAACGAAAGTTTAATAAAAATATGCTCGTCGGCTTTTTCTGAGGAAGACATTGATGAGGCAAAAAAGTTATTGTTTGTTTCTACGAAGACAAGACAAAAACATGTATCGAGACGTAAGAACAAAAAGCAGAAAGACCTAAAATATACGATTACGGTGTTTAAAAACACGGATCCCGAACAATCCCAGTTTTTGTGGCATATGACCTTCACAAATTGCCACCAGTTTGCTTTGACTACGTAGAACGGTCGTAAAGAAGTTGATGAAGGATTTATTAATTCTACGGTCAGATGTTAACGCAATCAGAAGTGATTATGTTACTAAAGATCAGCTCGAAAATATTAAATTGATAACAAATAATTCGACACCGACGCCGTTCATCATCAACAACCTTTTTATCGTCCCACTGCTGGGCACAGATCTCCTCTCATACAGAGAAGGATTGAGCGTAATCACCACGCTTGCTCAATGCGGGTTGGCGATTTCAGACTTATAAAGCCCAGGTTTCCTCAAGATTTTTTCCTTCGCCTTCAGTCATTGGTGTCCAAGATATACTTAGAAAGTACATATAACTTTAGAAAAGTTACATTGGTACTTGCCTGACCTGGAATCGAACCCGCGCACTCATACTTGAGAGGCTGGTGTTTTAACCACTAGGCCACCACGACAAAACAGTGGGGTATATTGAAAAAGAACCTCGGAGTCTTTGAGTATATTTCGTGGTGCTCCCTGTGCGTCGTTTCCGAGTCAACGAAATACCAGTTGGTGGAGTCATAAGGATACTATTGCTGTCTTGCCTGCCCCTCAGTGCCCGGCCGGTCTTGCGATTGCACCGAAACAGCACACAATGACAGAGATTATAAGTAATAGCATAGACAGACCTTACGGAGGAATTGCCCTATTGTAGAGGAAGTCCGCTTTCTCAAAGGTATCAGTGTTGTTGTGTAATAGTGATTGTTTAGTTCTCACACGGATCGTTCTATGTTAGTTTTCTCATTTTACATGCTTACTGACTCGAGTGATAATATAATAGATTTCATGGGTTTTTTCTTTATTTCTTTATTTTTTGGCTTCGCACGGTTTGTGCATTTAGCCAATGCCACGTAATTATGAATTATTCATGTCGAAAAAGACGGCCGCGTGACCCGTCTTACGAGTGAGGTTTGGGACAAAGTCATGATGTGGCCACTATGCAGCGATATTTCACTGTTCTTTATGAACTATTTACTAAATGCACTTTTTACTACATAAATCACGCAATTTTATTTAGTAAACAACACTATAAATTATTTTAAAAGTCCAATGTGTCTCAGGGTGCTGATCACGAAAATGATTTCATTTTTGAAATCCAAGATGGCCGACATCATATTTCATGACATTCTGACATGGGTGTGATAACGAACATGACGTCATTTTTAAGCTATTGCCTAGCTTCTTTCTATCTCTTTATCAAAGTCGAACAGAAACATTGAATATAGTTTAGTCGCTTAATCGTCACCATTTTTCGCACTCTTTTGATGACGTTGCTGGTAAAAAATAAATAAATTACAAAACAGAAAGAAAACTTGAATTGATATCAAAGAAAAAAAAACAAAGGAAAAATTACTGTATAAATAAAATAAATAAATAATTATAATTGCAAGTTATAGTTGATAAAAAAAAAGGCTATGCAATAGCTTTACCGCGGCAGTCTCCGAGTGCCACACGCCTTTTTTTATATTTATAAACTAGTGCTTGATCACAAGCCCGCCTAATGGTAGGCAGTGATGCAACCGTTGATGTTAAAAGCCCCAGTTTATATAGAGACTATTCACTCAAAAAAAACTGAGTGAATTGGAAGGAAGACGGCAGTTCAGTGTGATGCAAAGTTAAAGCCAACAACACGACCAGCGATGCTGCGCTAGAGGGAGATTGATCTGGACAGCCTCCACGACCAAACTCCCGACACAACAACATTTGGGGCATCGTACCCGGCACACATCGAAACACAATTGCTCAGATTCCTCCTCCGTACGGCTTCAGCTTTTCTTAACTGCCAGTGATAATAGAGCGGACCAACTGTTTTCAAACCGGGCATGGGCAAGCGGAGCATGTCCTTGGTGCGCAGGCTGCAGAGCAGCTCCAATACAGTTCTGGGGATGATTGTCGGGAGGTTTGATTGCTCATTTATCAAAATTTGCTGTATCAGACATGGTGCTGGCTGTGTGCGATAACTTTTGTCCTATGTGTGTGTAATTATATATTCTGGTTTCTATATGGGAGCTTTTGATTTTTTTTTTTTTAATAATTATAAACTAGCGCTTGACCGCAATCCCGCCTGATGGTAAGCAGTGATGCGATCGTTGATGGTAAAGCGCGTTAGTTTATTAAGAGCCTATTCACTTTGAAAAACTGAGCGAATAGGAAGGAAGACGGCAGTTGAGCGAGGTGATGCAATGTTAAACCCAACAACACGACCAACGATGCTGCGCCAAAGGGAGATTGATCTGAAGATCCTCCACGACCAAACCCCCAACACAACAACATTAGGCGCATCGCACCCGGCGCACATCGCAACACAACTGCTCAGACCCGTCCTCCGTACGGCTTCACCAGACATCATGCCGGAACACGACAAATCGCTTGGCGGCAAGGCTTTGTCTGGTGGGTGGTAACTTCTGCCGACGGCCGATGTTATGGCCTACCACCGAGAGTTTATTTAATTACCTGAAATAAATGCTTTTTATCTATACTAATATATAAAGCTGAAGAGTTTGTTTGTTTGTTTGAACGCGCTAATCACAGGAACTACTGGTCCGATTTGAAAAATTCTTTCTGCGTTGGATAGCCCATTAATCCATGAAGGCTTTAGGCTATATAACAAAACGCTGCGACTAATAGGAGCGGAGCATAACTAACTCCAGGCGAACAAAGTCGCTGGCGGCCGCTAGTTTATAATAGGCGTACAAATAAGTTTCCGCCGATTTTTAAACATCATGTAGGAGAATAATTTTGTCATATCTGCAGTAGTAATGAGCGCGTTTTTCCTCTTTCTTCTATCTTCCTCCAGTAATCCTTCCAATTCCGTCCCTTCCTACGATTTCGGTCTTTCACTACGTTCAGCTGCAGAATTCTTCAAATTAATGAAGTAACTTAAGTTCCCGCAAATGACGTTCATTCGGTAAAAAACTTGACATTTTTGCACAAAATTAAATATGTAATACTGATACAGAGTCACTATGTATTTATTGCCAGATGTCCGAACTTACGATATCACATTTTACATCTGACAATTTCAACGAAACCGGCTAGTGAGGACATCTTTTGTTAAACGGCGGAAACTTATTTGTACTTCTAATATATTGTGTACAGAGTGGTGCTGACAATACGACAATAAATTAAAACACGAACAATGCTGGTTCATAGGAATAATCCTAAACCATAGCAAAAACCTTAGAAAAAAAAATAAAAAAAATGAAAATTTCAAACAAACTAAATCGCATAAAATTTCAAACGGAATAGAACATCCTTTAAAAATATTGGTTTATTGACCTCCGATCGGCGACAGCGCGATCCTGTATCGACTTGTTTTTTCGGGCTATTATTATTAAAGTTTGGTGCCGCAGGATACGGCGGTCATTAACCTGTAAGCGCTCCCTTATCAACATGTACATCATAAATAGAAAATGTTAAAAATGGAAAATAATTGCCTGTGAATAAACTAATCGACATATTAATATGATTTTTTATGGGTAGACTGAGAATGTGTTGAGGTACATGATGTTTAATTTATTGTCGTATTGTCAGCACCACTCTGTATAAATCTAAGGTATGAATGAAACCAAACCAAGGAATCAACCGACTGAAAATGACAATTATTTTTCAATTATAATATTTACTCTTCATATAAAATTATTAGGCAAAATAACCATTATTAATGTATTGCTAACATCCTTTTTTTTGGTGTGTATGGGAAATCATCTAATGACCTTTCCCGCTCCGGGTGGAGCGGAAGTGCGTGTCAGATTTTTGCTGACTAAAACCCTTCCGTATTTTTTCACTGCGTCTCTTTCAACCAACCCGCAACCTTAACCCAGGCATCGGTCGTCGTGGACCCCGTCACGATGTACTGACAGCTCTTTTAGGCGCGCGTGAAACACAACGCACCGTCGACCCGGGCCTGGTCCGAACCGGTAAGGTCCAAAAGGGAAATTTCAAGCTAGAATCCGGTAAATTTATCCGAGTGAGCTGCATTAGTAAAATAACCCGTATAAAATGACCACTCGTGTGAGTAATTGAAGTAAATACTCATTTTATGCCGCTAGGCAACAACAGATAAAATTAAATGAAAACACATTTTGTGGACCCAATTTCACCAGCACTCAGGCTTTTCAATTCAAAACTTCACAATAGACACAGAAGACAGAAATTGGTATAGTAACAATACTTCGCCAAACAAATAAAGCCTTCAAGGAGCTTTACTTTTCATAAAATTCCATTCAAAACCTCTTTTATTAAACCAATTAAACCTACAAAATCTACTTAAAGTAACCAAGTTCACCTAAACACAATTGATTTTCAAGTAGCTTCAATTAAAATGCCTTTTACTATTAAAATCACCAGACATTTACCTATTAAAAATAGAAAAAAATCCCATCTTGTGATTAAATTCATTGCTTGTTCGCTGGCAAGCATTCCCCAAGGCTGCTAAGCTTCAATGCTGCCAGTAACTGAGTTGAACAGATTGCTTTAAAGTTATAAGATAGTAAAAAAAATAGTTGATTAAACTGCGCACCTTGTAATAATATTGATCTTATAACTAACTTGAAATTGCTGTGTAATGGAGGCTGTGTAATTCTACTAGGTCGATTTTCGTCGTGCGACTGATCGCTTACCAATTCCCCATAAGCTGAATTGGTAATAGTCGTGGTGGCCTAGTAGTCGTTGTGGCCTAGTGGTTAAAACACCAGCCTCTCAAGTATGAGTGCGCGGGTTCGATTCCAGGTCAGGCAAGTACCAATGTAACTTTTCTAAAGTTATATGTACTTTCTAAGTATATCTTGGACACCAATGACTAAAGGTGAAGGAAAACATCTTGAGGAAACCTGGACTTTAAGTCTGAAATCGCCAACCTGCATTGAGCAAGCGTGGTGATTACGCTCAATCCTTCTCTGTATGAGAGAAGACCTGTGCCCAGCAGTGGGACGATAAAAGGTTGATGATGGTGATGGTGGTGAATTGCTAATTCGTTTAGGAACATATGAAGGTTCATAAATTTCATAATACCAGTTCATTTCTAATGCAATTTACATACTTATACTTATTTGCATCTTATCTTATCGCATAAGAAAAATCGTTAATACAATGAAATCGTATGTATAAAAAATATTGTGTTTAAGCGGGAAAAGTACATTATTACCATCCAGCGTAGCTACAGTTCCCAAAACTTAGATGTCACTAAGTCGTCGAAATTTAACGTCAAACTCGAGGGCTGTGTCTGTGAGCTTATTGTGGATGAGCACTAAGTCGTGAAAGATAATCGGAACAGCTCCTAATGGTAATGGGATATTTAATCTGACCTGTAGGAATGGATGCTAATAAGTGTAATGTGAACATTATATTACACATTTCGCATCAAATATGTGCGAGTATGTACGTTACATTACAGATTTTACATTAAATGTTTGTCTTTATGTGGCCAATTGATTGGGCATTCTCTTGGTCGAGTATTGGTCATCAGCCATATTCAACCTGTACCGCCGCAACAAAAGTCGAAACTAGAGTTCGTTTTAGTCGTTTATGTTCTTGTTGTTTTAATATGAAACTTGCGGTGTTCGACACTTGCGGTCTAGGCCAATTACTATTCAGACAGTCAATTATCGACATATCCTTGCATGCGGCAAACGCATGTGGCTGCACTTATGTAGTCATTTGTGTGCAAAACAGACTTGAAAGAAAGAAAGAAGAAAGAAATATTTTTTATTCCGCACAAACAAAACGCGCATTAGAACTAAATACCATAAAATAACTATATAATAATAATACTTGCTACTTTTAACTTTAGTACCAATTTTGCATTTAAACTTGATAACCATGCGATTCAAATAATGAAATTAGATTTCAAAATGAATGTTGGAATGATCATCAAAATTAATAGTTGAAATGCATTACTATTTTCATTTTCATCCAATCACTGAGTTGATAAAATCTGTTTTATCGGATTTGGAATATGAATAATTGGATACTAGTTACGTTTTTGAAGTTTAAACAAATACATTATTTTTAGCCACCATTTCAAAACATATTTTTTACTATACAATATGTAACAAAAATCCTACGTTTTAAGAATCGGCATACGGACGTAATAAAGCAAGTAATTTATAAAAATTGTTCAACAAAAATAATTAAAATAAATGTTTGATTATTAATATTTATAATCTGTAACAATATAATCTGTGTTGGATATTTTTCTATGTATGTATCTATTATAAATATAGTATCGTTGAGTTAGTATCCCATAACACAAGTCTCGAACTTACTTTGGGGCTAGCTCAGTTTGTGTGATTTGTCCGTATAATATATAGATATTGCATTACATATAAACAATATATATTAGGTACTGGGTGCACGGGGCGGTTTCACGCGCGTAGGTTTCGATATATTTTGTTTTATATTTTCTGCTCCTATTAGGCACAGCGTGATGGTATATAGCCTAAAGCTTATGAATTTTTCAAATCGGACCAGTACTTCCTGAGATTACTGTGTTCAAACAAACTCTTCATATAGTAGGTATTAAATTAATTTCCTGAGATTAGCTCGTTCAAACAAACTCTTCAGCTTTAAATATTAGTACAGATATTCACTCTAACCTTTAGTTGTAATCAGACGTAAAGATCGGCAAATTCTTCCAGTCCTTCGATGTATGCTGTATAAAAGACGAAGCGAAACGCTTCGTCGTAATTGTAGTGGTGTCAAAAACGTAAAGCTGCTGTTTTCGGACTCGTTATACTAATTTGGTTTGCATCTCGCTAGCTAGCTCTTTATATTGGCTGTACTCTGGATACTAACTTCTAAACCAACGGGAAAAAATGTGTATTGTTTTTAATTGAAATAACTGAAATGCGGGGCACCATTTCATATTTGAATAAAAACAAAACGATCAATGAGAGATATAACGAAATAAATCGTGTTAGCTTTGATCCACAAAACTCGCCGAAATCAACAATCTTTGAATGGCTCCGGTTGAAATTGCAAATAAATTGGAAGGCCTAGAATACAGTTGAACCGGAATAACATACGCGTATATCAAATAGTGCATGAAATTGGACCCAAATATAATCAAGAGGGAAGATTCATAATATATAAGGTTATCTTTCTCAACAGTGTGTATGAATATTATAGCACCTATACATTTTTACACGCGAGCTTCAACTATATATATGACTATGTTTCAATATACAATATGTTAAGAAAACCCTGTCCGACCCATAAGTATAATAAAGGTTAGGTAAACGCATGACCAAATATAATATAAAATTTTACGTAATCATCATAGTACCAATACAAATGAATTTTGAAATAATCTGTTTTACCCGCGAATTAATTCCAATTTCCCCGAAATTTGGTCATTTTAAAAAAAGTGACAACACCGTTATTATTATGAGCGAATAGCGATGCGACCACGTGCCGAGTGCCCTGCCGCCCGCCGCCCGCCGCCCGGTGCTTAACGCACATTTATTAAGTTACCCCTTTTTGCGAAGTAATATTTTTTTTAGGGGGATTTTTTTTAAGTTTAGCCCGGTTTTGCATCCATTAGTAGAATCAGTTATCAATACCTAAGAACACCTTCACGGGTCCGACAGGGTTTTCTTAACATACTGTATAGAGAGAAATTTTCTTCAACGTTTTTAGCAGTGCACTGCGCGTCCATTACAATGCTTTCAGAAAGCTGTTAGGGTTTCCGCGGTATTACAGTGAAAGTTTGTTAGGTTAAGAAATGGCGAATTCTTTATTTTATTTTATTTATCTACCAATAATTGTTTAGACTAAACTATTAACATAAATAAAGCATTCGTTTAAACCCCAGACAATTCAATAATTAGATAAAGATAAACACCACATGAACAAAAAAAAAACAATAATAAGTTATTACGTTAGTTGTAAGCTGCATGTTTAACAAGTAAACTTAGTTGAAATTATAATTACATATAACTTAAATAAGATAAACATTAAGAGCACACAACCAACTTAAGTATAATTATTACAAATCAGATAAACTTTTCAAAAATTTTCATTTTTGCTCATGATTAAAAAACACACAGGTCTTCTCCGTCATAAATAGTATAGAGAGTTTTAGCACAAAAATTTAAGCGAAGAATATATGAAAGATGTATGTACAACGTGAGTTGCCATATAATGTTTTAAAGCTGTTGTTATAAATAGCGTCATATCAAACTAATTCATTTTCATACTTTCCTATTTTCTCGTGAAACTTTTACGTATCTGTATTTATTGTAATATTTTTTCGAATGTAATAGGTAGTTATTCTTAGTTAGTAGATTTCCTTGTTCACAAACTAAGTTCAGGCCATCTTTGTCACTTCAGTGTCACTCGTGAAGGAACACTACTTGTCGTTGTGATCTTGTTGAAGTAACTACTTTTATCTAATTACTTTGCTTATCTATATATCCAGTACGTATTTATTAATTAATGTATGTATAATATTGGATATGTATGTATCTATTTTAATGTGTAATATTTGTAACAACGACAGTCCCATTTAATGTCCAGTAAAATCTCTGTCCATTCTTTGGTTGCCTGGAAGAGATTGAATTAGCGATAAGGCTGCCCATTGTGTGTTTTATTGTATTCAACGTATTTTTTAAGTTATGTATGGTTTTGGTGTACAATAAAGTATGTAAATAAACAAATAAATCTTTTTCTTTCCATTTCATTGTGAATAGGATAGTAGATAGATTGATAATCCTGTCAAATTAGTGAATGCCTGACATATTTTTAGTATTAATGTTTTCCATCACCTGATAACCATCAGGCGAAATTGCGGTCAAGCACTAGTTTATAATTTAGAAAAAAAAATGTCTATGGTATCTATCTTAATCTGACGGCACTAAACTAAATCTTTTTCCTGCTGAAATATAAAGAAAAAGATGGAATGAAATGAAATTTGACACTACAATATGTGCAAAATATGTGGAGATAATTATACAATACTAGCTTTCCGCCCGCGGCATCACCCGCGTCGAGTGGGATTAAATCGCGCTTTTTAGATTTCGCTCGGGAAAATCACATTTTACCGGAATAAAAAGTACCCTATTATTTATCCGGACTTCTAACTTTATGTCTGCAAAATTTCAAAGGAATTGGTTCAGTAGTTACGGCATGAAAACGGAGCAAACAAACGAACAAACTCACTTTCTGATTTATAATATTATTAGTAAGGATTTACCTCTATAAAACAGATTCTCGTTGATACAAAAGGAACCAATTTTGTATAGCATTTGTATAGTTCTATTTATTTTTTAAAAAATTGGTTGCTGTACTTACAAAATACACCAAAGCAGGCAGCAAATGTATATGAGTCCGTCCGTACTTTAGTTTCATATCCTGTTTTATCTACCATAGGTAAAAAGTCTAAAAAGACACAGATGGAAAGTGAGCGCCATTTTTGTTGCCAGCCAGTGTTCTACTTTTATATTAGTTTTTTTAATTAAAAATAAAACATCCTGTACTTTTAACTAACAAAGCGTCTATTTGAAATTCCTAAAATATAATAATTAATTTTGCTCCATTTTGATGTTAAGGCACTTTTGTGAAACGTAAATTGATGCAGGGCTCTGAAACATATGGCAACAATCATTAATAATTAATTATTGCATGTTTGAATGCATTTTCATTCAATTAAATACAGGACGCGTTTGTAAATTAAAAACACCATTACAAGCACTACAACGGACAAAAAAGTTGATGGAAAACAAAGAGATAGTGATTGAAACCAAATGTCATAGTTATACCCTTAAATTTAGCTGAATTTTTAAAATTATTAAACCTTGCTAAATTGAAAAGTACAACTGTGCCGCAGCATGACAATTGAAGTGACTGGTATTACATTTATTCGGTTAATTAGGTCACGTGGTTTTATTTGTTTACCTTTAGTTAACTACCTAACCTGATAAAGACTACAATAGAATAGTGTAGAATACAATACTCTTTATTATGTACACTATATAGACAACAGAACATAAATTTAAAGATTTTAAGGGCGACACAATGGGCGGTCTTATCGCTAAGAGCGATCTTTTACAGACAACCTTTGGATGGAATACTAAGGGGAAGGAGAGAGGAATAATGTAGGTAGTCTACAGTGTACTATTTACATAGATTATACAATAAATATGTACGTTAGGTGTATCAAGTAGTAGAATCGGTGTGGGCGCGGTCGCTTAGGAAGCGACCAGCCCGATGCCTGTCCGCGTCCCAGAGGGTCATGGCCGTTTGGCTGACCCGGGGATACCGCACGGTTTCTGCTGAGGCGGTGGCCTCCTTGCCGGATCACCGCCATGGGATCTGGAGGCCAAAGCCTTCGCCCACATGTGGGAGTGGCGAGAGGAGGCAAAACGCCGGGGCATAACTCCGCTGCCGCGAGAAATCGCGGTACGGCGAATAGAGCTTCGGCGGGATCTCATGGCAACATGGCGAGTGATATTGTCGCAACGCACGCCACAATAGCGGCGGTAAGTCCCCTCTTTGAGGAGAGGCTAGAGAGGCGCCACGGCGCCTTCACCTTCCGCCTGACGCAGCTCCTCACCGGACACGGTTGTTTCGGGAGGTTCCTGTTCCGTATTAGGCGGGAGGAAATGCCAGGGTGTCACCATTGTGTGAATCGCCCTGAGGACACGATGGAGCATACGGTGGAGGTCTGCCCGGCTTGGATAGAGCACCGCCGTGCCCTCGTAGCGGCGATCGGCGGCGATCTCTCGCGTCCGACCCTGGTTCAGGCCATGGTCCGGAGCAGGAGTGCATGGCAGGCCGTCACCTCCTTCTGCGAAGCAATGATGCTGCAAAGGAGGAGGCGGAGCGCGTGAGGTAACGGGAATCCCAGCGCCCTCACGCCACTAGCCGCCGCAGGAAACGCCCTGGTCGGGAGAAGACACCTAACTCTCAGCCACCGTAGGCGCGGGCGGTGAGCAGTGGGCAGCTCGACGCTCTCGACGTTTATAAAAGGAATATAGTTACATTGTTGTTGTGATACATAATCCCTTTAATACGCTTACTTTGTGGTCGGATTTAATTGAAAATTCCGTGATCAAAATAATCGGTTGTTTCAGCACCAGTTTGGTAAATAAAATAAGATATAAACTATTTACATATTAACGAGTTTACTCATGTTCATTTAAACATTAATGTATATTTTAGTTGAAAAAGTTCATAATAAACTAGCGCGCCTTACGACGATTGCATCAGTGTTTTTCATAAGGTTTGGTGAAGCCGAACGAAGGTCGGGTCTGAGCAGTTGTTGCTCATCTGTGCCTGCTACGATATGCCAAATATTGTTTTGTCGGGAGTTTGGTCGTGGAGGTTCTCCAAATCAATCTCCCTCTGGCGCAGCATCGTTAGTCGTGTTGTTGGGTTTAACATTGCATCACCTCTTTCAACTATTCTTTCGCATTCAATCAGTTTTTTTGAGTGAATAGGCTTTACCATCAACGATTGCATCACTGCTTATCATCAGGCGAATTTTTTTAATAATAATATTTTTTTTTCACCACATAATGAAACAGATTGCAATCAAGCACTAGTTTATGACATTGAATAAAATATCATGGGAAGGGGCTCGTGGCTACGTAATGCCAGCTGCACAGGTCAATCTATCAGGTTAAGTAAAGATTGCCGCGTTCGTTCTGTGGAAGGGTCACCATCTTTTTATGCAGAGACCCGTCAGTGCCTCGGATAACACGTTAATCCTTTGATCCCGGCTGATGGATCTGCTGGATCTTTGGCAGTTACAGTTCGTTAACTTGTTTGGGGTTTATTGTATTAGCAATTGGGTTATGCATGTCAGGAAGGCAGTCGCTTCATGTAAGTACTGGTATTTAATTATATCCTACTAGACTGGATGACCAATCATCTATGTATATCAAATAATACACACAGGCACAGTTCAAAATTTATGAATAACAATACATTTAGCATAATAATCATCGCTTACCTAAAGTAAGTTTAGGTCCACAAAAAAATCTAAGCATACAAAAAATAATAATAATCATCATCATCATCTCAGCCATATGAAGTCCACTGCTGGACGAGGCCTATGTCCAGCAGTGGACTTCCCAAGGATTTCCAAAAAGAATGCAGCCTGTATGCAGCGCTTTCCTGCTATTTTGGTCAGGTTATCTGACCACATAATGTGCTTGTCGGTACGTACAAAAAATAATACACCCTGTCTTTTAAATTAGGAAAACTGTATCTTAAGGGACAATTTACTATACAAGCGTGTATTTTTTGTAAATAGCATATTGTTTCTGCAGAATAAAAGAAAATATTTGTTTCTTATTGTGACTTTCTTCAATCTATTGGGAAACCAACCACTTGCAATAACTTATAAAGGTTATACACACACATGCAAAAAAACGCCTTATAATCAAAAGGCACGTCCACGCGCTGTCGTGCACCGGCACGATAATTACGTCATTACAAAGCAAGGCTTGTAATTTAAAAAATCCCTGGCTTTTCATATGAAAATTGATTTATGGAGGCTTTTATTGAAGCAATTTGATTTTTTATACTAAGCATGGGCTCGCATGAAGGTATTTACTGGCTGTATTACGAATAAAACGTATTTGTTTTATTTTTATTATTAAGTTCGTTACTGTGGAGTTGTGTTTTGAAAATAATGACATTTTAGGGCTAATTTTAACAATGTTCACAGTTTGACTTAGTCTCAGTCTGTCAATACTTCCAATTTCCTAATGTTTTGACATTTTTTTCTCGCCATAATGAGAAAGCATACAGTTTTTAAACGTTTTAAATTTCGAGAATTGGCCACTTTTTCTCCATTCACATATAAACTAGATGATAGAGAAAAACAGCAATATTATTTAGTTACTTCGAACTCAGTTAATTCAAATTCCCGGTGGTAGGCCATAACATCGGCCGCCGGCATAAGTTACCACCCACCAGACAAAGTCTTGCCGCCAAGCGATTTGTCGTGTTCCGGCATGATGTCTGGTGAAGCCGTATGGAGGACGGGTCTGAGCAGTTGTGTTGCGATGTGTGCCGGGTACGATGCGCCAAATGTTGTTGTGTTGGGAGTTTGGTCGTGGAAGGTCTTCGGATCAATCTCCCTTTGGCGCAGCATCGTTGGTCGTATTGTTGGGTTTAACATTGCATCACCTCGCTCAACTGCTGTCTTCCTTCCTATTCGCTCAGTTTTTCTGAGTGGATAGGCTGTTAATAAATTAGCGCGCTTTACCATCAACGATCGCATCACTGCTTACCATCAGGCGGGATTGCGGTCAAGAGCTAGTTTATAATTATTAAAAAAAAAAAAATTAACATCGATACATAATATAGTTTGGCATCTCCATAATCCGCCTGAAGGCATATAATTTTTGTTGGCATTTGTCTTATTGTACATTACTCATAATTACTCAAAGAACTAATATTATACTTATACAAGCACTTGACTGAGACCCCTTAGATATAAATTTATTTCTAGTTCAAGTAAAACGCAATAATGGTTGTATTCTTATAGTTTAAGTCCTTTTTCGTAAACATTAAACACGTAGTCTACGTCCAAAAACCCTTGAAAATAATTTCTTTAACGTAGTCAACATTTTAACTTAATTTCAGTGAGATAATCGAAGACTAACAACAGTAATGTACAGTGTACAACAAAATCACCAAATAATTTAAGATCCTGAACCCAGAACAACCGAAAATCACAAACATTTACACAAGCATAATTTAATGATAAGTTTCACCCACGAGACATGCTAAAAATCCATTCAGCTGGATGAAACAGTGCAAAATGTCACCGAACCCCTTTTAAATAAGTCACGGTGTGGGACAAACGGTGTTTTATCTCACGATAAAAGTAAAGTTGGGTTAGTACATAATTAAGTAGGTGTTGCCAGTGATATGGGCGTAAAGTGTCTAGAAGAGACTGCGGAAAACTCCGCAGAATTGAAATTTGTCAAGTGAAGACTTGAGTGTAAAGCAGGTGTAGCTTCATAGTATGGGCTGCGACTGACAAGTAGTAGGTTGTGGTTTGTGTAAATTATTTCATCGCGACTGCCATCAAAATGGTATTGTGAGGAATCTGGCATGTTCTAGAGGCAAAAAAACTTTGAAAACGTGATATCTACTAAACCGCAATGGGCTCGCTTGGTAGATTAAGGGCCAATCCCAGGAGTTTCGTATTGAGCGTTTTCGAAGTCATACTAAATTTTATTATAATGACGAAGGGATCATACCTAATTAAAAGTACAATTTTGTAGAACATTATATTTACAAAAGTTAAGTTAGGAATGTTTATACTCTTTGAGGAGATGCACGGGGTAGTTTAACACCCCATTACCCCGTGCAGGAGACGAGGCATGGACAGACCGGGCCAGCACGGGAGTGTGGGGCCGTGGAAGAATTTAGACTCCCGCGGCCCCACGCGCGCTCGTGATAGAAGAGACAGCGGGGTGGTTTTAGTCAGTAAAAGTCTGACAGACCCCGTCGCCCACCCCAGGGCGGCGGACGAGGATTTCCATCCCGGGAAAAAAAAAGGAATCCTTATACTAACTTACTTAATCAGGCAAGCAAATAGTTTTAGCTGTAATAATAACGATTTATTGACTATATGACTAGATGTCATGAACACATTCAATCAAATCAATATTTTCGTGAATTTACAATATCTCAGCTTAGAGGAAATTCTTTACATACCTAATTTGAAATCGGAAATACAATAAACAGCGTCAAGTGTAAGAAAATGGGATAACAAATTCGTCAATTCTGTAATTAATTCGATATTTACGTTAGATATTTTAACGATCCT
Source organism: Sesamia inferens (assembly GCA_037179545.1). Lineage (NCBI taxonomy): Eukaryota > Metazoa > Arthropoda > Insecta > Lepidoptera > Noctuidae > Sesamia > Sesamia inferens. The sequence goes on along the minus strand of CM073929.1, from coordinate 4,602,453 downwards.
GGCATTTTCGCGACAGCTTTCGTTTTCGTGACTCTGATTCTATCCATTATATTCCATCCTGCTGTAATTAAAATATTCTGGTCGTAAATTTAAGTATCTCTTTTTACCTACTTGGATTTTTAATGAGATTCTTAACACAACTGTTCAACATGTAACTTGTGTCAGTGTGACGTCAAAGCCCATATTATAATGATATCGTGTTCAAAAGGTGATTAGATTAAAGAACGTGGCGAAAAATAATGCTTTTTATGAGCGTTAAACCTGCCAACAAACTATTATGTAGTTTGGAAGGCTTTTAAAAGTGTTTGGCAAAAAATAATAATTTTCTTTTCATATTTTTTACCCACAAAAAAGCCACAAAACTAACCAATATTTTCCGTTAAAAAAATAATCAGGAAGCCATATTAAGTTCTTCGAGTATCCTTGTCAGTCTTGACCCCTCATAACTCAGCCACTATCTACGTCCTAGCCACATCCAGTGGGCCTTATCTTAACCGGACCGGTTACTTAAACTGTCAAAGTTGCACCATCCCTTAGGTTCTTTTCTTTTCAACACTTAAAAACTTTTCAGATACTTGAGTAAGGATCGACAAGAGTTTTGTTAAGCTATTTATTGGTTTCCGTTTGAGTGTTACGAAAAGGGTTAATTTAAAATGTCGATAAAAGATGTCCTTTGAGAGCGTCATCGTTAATCTTGTTCGAATCTGTTGAAGAAGTTCTTTTGTTTTCGAAAGTGACGGAACTGACAAATCAATTTAGCAAAATTGCTTTTATAATTGCGACAGGTTTAATATTCTAAATGATGATGTTGTCTCTTGTTTTCCAGAAAGCCAATATTCGTAATTAAAAAGTATCAAAATCAAGTAGTAGTCTCTTTTCTTTTTTTATAATTATAAACTAGAGCTTGACCGCAATCCCGCCTGATGGTAAGCAATGACGCAATCGTTGATGTTCTCTCAAAAACTGAGTGAATAGAAAGACGGCAGTTGAGCGAAGTGATGCATGGTTAAATTTAACGAAACGACCAACAATGCTGCGCCAGAGGGAGATTGATCTGGAGACCTCCATAATCAAACCCTAACACAACAACATTTGGCGCATCGTATCAGGTAAAATAACTGCTCAGACCCGTCCGTACGGCTTCACCAGACATCATGCTGGAATACGACGAATCGCTTGGCGGCAAGAATTTGTCTGGTGGGTTTGTCTCAGCGACAAACAAATGTCAAATACATGTCAAAATGTAAAGAAATCAGAAGTACCTTTTAACAGATTGAGACTGTGAATGTTCGTTTAATTTTTTTTTATTATTATTAATTTATAAACCAGCGCTTGACCGCAATCCCGCCTCAATGCCTCAGAAAGCACATTAAGAAGTCGGTCTATGATTTACAGATCGTTTATACTAGTGACGAGTAGTCTAAACCTTGTTTACCAGTTTCACCAAGGTTTAATCTTACCCATTTAATGTAGGTCAGATTCACACCATTCCAGATAATGTCGCCTCATGTAGAGTACTAGTACAAACTGGCATCCAATTAGACAGGCAGGCAAAGACTAATAGCATTAATTGATTTACACGAATTTAAATATGAGAGCAGCTGTAGTAGAAACACAATAAGACTATAATTATGCTGCTATATTATGCAAGTAAATGAGAAAAGTCATAGCAGAGCTGATTATAATGTATGTATGTAAGCAGTGATGCCGTCGTTGATGGTAAAACGCGCTAGTTTATTAAGATCCTATTCACTCTAGCCTTGAGGATACTAGAATTGTAGTCCAACGGAGACACCGCGCCGACAAATTATTCCAGTCCCTCGATATCCGCGGTACGCAAGAAAAGGTGAATCGATTCGTTCGGATCGTTGTGGTGTCAACAAAGTAAGGGTGGAAACTCGCCGTACGACGGGTCATCCGATGATGGAACAGAGATGGAGGAATTGTATAATTTAATTCCCTCGCACAATATCCAAAATTCATCCTAAAGAACACCGACAGGCTGGCTACTCTTCGCCTGTGCTCCAGTCTTTGGAGACCGTTTTGAGCTAAAGCTGGGTCGCCTCTCCAGTCAAAATATCTCGGTGGTTCTCGGTAATTTTGCAACACCAGCCAAAATGTGGCTGCAGTACTCAACATACGAGCGGATCTGTGCTTTGTATTACATAATTAGTCTATGTAAGATGTTGCCATTTTCGCTTCACAGGTCTAAAAAGAAAGGCTGTATGTAATCCGCCACACAAACTCCGTGCGGGTTGGTATATGCCACATGTCTACGAAGTTTTGGCTCTAGTACAAGTCTGTTTCCTCACAATATTTTCCTTCACCGTATTGAGAGTAGTACCATTCTGAGTTCAACCCTCGATGACTGGACTAGTCCAGTGGTAATAACCACAATTTGTTGTAGGTAGCATCCAACATTACCACTCCTTTATCCTATTTTGTTTACTGTTTTTCTTATATTATTATTTCTGCATATAACATCCACCACTGAAAGCCACAAAATATATTTTAATTTTTGTTACTGTTTTATATAATTTCTTTTTTTTTACTTACTATAAATTTGTAATATCCATCACTGAAAGCCACAAAACATATTTTTTGTTTTTGTTACTGTTTTTTATCATTTCTTTATTTTTTACTTGGTATAGATTTGTTTTATGATATTTCTTCACGAGTCACATTAAATGCTTTTTCTTAATTTTACTCTATTAAAATGACATAGAAGAAGAAATTAGTTTGACCGTGGTAGTAGGTAGGTACTACTCCGAATAAAGTTCTTCAAATTAAGAAGAAAATACAAACTTTATTTTGAAACTAAGTCTGTACAGTATTTGTTGCCGGCGTCGGTGTTTCCGTCACATTACAATTTGAGTGTCTTCAAGGCTAGAGTGAATAGGCTCTTAATAAACTAGCGCGCTTTACCATCAACGATCGCATCACTGCTTACCATCAGGCGGGATTGCGGTCAAGCGCTGGTTTATAAATTATATAAATTATATAATTTATTTATTCAGTTGGAATTTTCCTTCATGGTTTCAAACGATAAATAAATATTTCTATTAGGAGAGACTAATAGAAATAACTACTATTTCTATTTTCATGTCATTTATATAATTTCACAAAAAATAACCAGTACCTAGCTAGGAAATATGGTTATCAAAACTTAATTTTCTGCTAATGAATTTTAGTCACGTAAAAATATTTTATTTATTTAGAAAAACATCTTCTTCAACGTAAAGAGGTCCACTACTGGAAGAGAAGTGCTAATCAATACACTTATCCCTGATGATTCACCGGCTAACGATAGCGACTACCACCAACAGATTCGAGCGTGGGCTCCTGTGCCACCTGAATCACCAATGTCAGACGTACCATCTAATGACGAATTTATAAATATTGTAAGAAAACTACCGGTCAACAAATCATCAGGTGAAGATAAAATATCTAATAGGATGATTAAAGAAGCGTGTAAAACAGCGGGTGATGCCATCTTAACTGTATACAACCGATGCATTGCTGAAGGCGTTTTTCCTCGTACATGGCGACGCGGTTTCATACGAATAATACCAAAGTGTGGTGACAAACCACCGGATGTTCCGAAGTCATATCGTCCTATCACACTTCTACCATCTTTGGGTAAACTTCTTGAGCGCCTCAACGTTCTACGTTTACTACCGAACGGTCCAAAATTCCATAATAATCAGTATGGCTTCACCATAGGTAAATCTACAGTCGACGCGGCGCTTTCTGTCAGAAGAACCGTTAACCAATCTGAAAACAAGTACGTAATTGGGATCTTCCTGGATATTTCTGGGGCTTTTGATAACGCCTGGTGGCCTATGCTGTTGTTAAAATTAAAAACCCGCGGTTGCTATAAAAACATATATAATCTCGTTTACTCTTACTTTATAAACGGTTCCGCAGTACTTAAGCTCGGTCATTTTTCTAGTACTAAAACACTAACCATGGGATGTCCTCAGGGTTCAGTTGTCGGTCCTTATTTATGGAATTTGGGTTTTGATGACTTCCTCGCGATCCCGCTTCCTTGCGGCTGTTCACTTACTGGTTACGCGGACGATGGCCTACTGCTCATTCAGTCAAGTACCCGAGCTGGACTTGAGAACTTGGCCAATACTTGCCTAAATTTAATATCTCAGTGGGGTGATCGTAACCGCCTAGCGTTTGCGCCACATAAAACCTATCAACTTCTACTAAAAGGTAATCTTAAATCATTGCCTACTATTAAATTTAATAACGTTCCCATTAAAAAACAGCAATCCGTATGCTACCTTGGTATGATCTTAGAAAGGAATTTTTCATTTATAGAACATATAAAAATAGTTGGTGAAAAGCTAAAAGGAACTTTTATGCCCTAACTAGAATATCCAAAGTAACTTGGGGTCTATCATTCCTAACTTTAAAAACTATATATGGAGCTACCTACTTAGGATGTATGTGCTACGGTGCACCTGTTTGGGCCGATAGGGCCAGCATAGGGGCGGCACGACGTAAACTGCTTCAAAGCCAACGTTTGGCATTGATATTTTTATGCAAGGCGTATAGAACGGTCAGTACTGAAGCCTTACCGGTACTGGCAGGTGTACTTCCAGTCGACCTTGAGGTACAGCGACGTGCTTCAATGTACTACTCCGCGAGGGGGGAGGCCATGGACACTAATTTTGTTACACAACGCGACTTTAATAAAATCTCTAGATTATTTAAACCTCAGACTGATGTCTGGGAGGACCTCTTATCCGAGTGGCAAAGTAGGTGGGATAATTCCATCAAGGGCCGGCACCTCCATCTATTCTTTCCATCCGTTGGCGATCGGCTGGCTAAGACATGGCTGGAGGTTGACCACTGCGTTGCCCAATTTCTCACAGGTCATGGCAACTTTAAAAGTAAACTGTATTCTTTTAAACTTATTCCTTCCCCTTTGTGTCAGTGTTCTACATCGAACTGTGAATTTGAACAGTCCGCACATCACATCTTGTGGGAGTGTGTTCTTTGGCAGAATGAACGCAATATTATGTTGGATAGTGTACAAGTTACATCCGGAGTCGTTTATTATACGGACCTTGTAGAAACTAGAACCAATTTCCGTGCGTTCAGGCGCTTTTGCCATACCTATTATTGGAATCAATTGTAACAGCTAATAACTACTTAGGACCCAATAACTTAATCAAATTTTATTCCGTGGTGTTTGGCAATCTGGGCTTCTCCCAGTTGCAATAATGTCCCTTTGTGCCGATTGGCCTAGTTCTGTTCTGTCTCCTGCTTGTTATGGAGGGAAGTGGAAAAAATATCTTTTTAAGCTATTGCATAGCTTCTATGGCGGGCCTTGAGCGCGGGGACCGAATCCAGAAATTCCGTAACGAAAAAACCTCACGTTCCCCACTCCGACGGGCACGGAGGTGTGGCTTGAAGGCCGTACATCGTCTAACGTCGTTTCAGTTCGGCAGTCTTCGGCACGGTATGTTTGTGTGCATGCGACTATATCTTTTGAAAACAATTTATAGATTTTCAAAAAGAGCATGCATATTGCAGGGCGCGAACTCAGTTCTACACACTTGCCATGTTACTGATAGTCGCGATGTGCTAAACTTGCGATTATTTTTCTCTCTGAAATAGGTCTTCTATAGAGATATGTCATAGACGTCATCGACGTTGTCATGGCTACCTTAAAAACTTTTCATATAATTAATTATTAAGTACTTTTATTCAAATTAATTTAGTAGTGTTTTTATAAAATAGCTTTTTTTTTAACGGAAAAGCTAAGATGAATGTCACGCTAATTTTTCATTGGACTTTTAAATTATTTATAGTGTTGTTTACTAAATAAAAGCGCGTGATTTTATAGAGTAAAAAGTGCTCACGCGGCTGTTTTTTCAACTGTTATTGGCGATATCCGCCATTATTGTGAAATATTTTTTTAAAGAATTTCTATAATTTGTTACACGTGTTATTGGCAAAATTGTGGTATCTATCCACAGGGACCAGATCAAGAGTTGAAGTTGAAGTTTTTATTAAATAAAATATTACAGAAAGATGTCGGTGAACAATGTTAATACGAGTACATTTAAGCGTACGAGTTGTAATATTGTTATCTCCGAAACGAAACAACGAAAGTTTATAAAAATATGCTCGTCGGCTTTTTCTGAGGAAGACATTGATGAGGCAAAAAAGTTATTGTTTGTTTCTACGAAGACAAGACAAAAACATGTATCGAGGCGTAAGAACAAACAGCAGAAAGACTTAAAATATACGATTACGGTATTTAAAATCACGGATCCCGAACAATCCCAGTTTTTGTGGCATATGACCTTCACAAATTGCCACCAGTTTGCTTTGACTACGTAGAACGTACGTAAAGATGTTGATGAAGGATTTATTAATTCTACGGTCAGATGTTAACGCAATCTGAAGTGATTATGTTACTAAAGATCAGCTCGAAAATATTAAATTGATAACAAATAATTCGACACCGACGCCGTTCATCATCAACAACCTTTTTATCGTCCCACTGCTGGGCACAGATCTCCTCTCATACAGAGAAGGATTGAGCGTAATCACCACGCTTGCTCAATGCGGGTTGGCGATTTCAGACTTATAAAGCCCAGGTTTCCTCAAGATGTTTTCCGTCGCCTTCAGTCATTGGTGTCCAAGATATACTTAGAAAGTACATATAACTTTAGAAAAGTTACATTGGTACTTGCCTGACCTGGAATCGAACCCGCGCACTCATACTTGAGAGGCTGGTGTTTTAACCACTAGGCCACCACGACAAAACAGTGGGGTATATTGGGGTATATATAGTGGTGCTCCCTGTGCACCGTTTCCGAGTCAACGAAATACCAGTTGGTGGAGTCATAAGGATACTATAGCTGTCTTGCCTGCCCCTCAGTGCCCGGCCGGTCTTGCGATTGCACCGAAACAGCACACAATGACAGAGATTATAAGTAATAGAATAGACAGACCTTACGGAGGAATTGCCCTATTGTAGAGGAAGTCCGCTTTCTCAAAGGTATCAGTGTTGTTGTGTAATAGTGATCGTTTAGTTCTCACACGGATCGTTCTATGTTAGTTTTCTCATTTTACATGCTTACTGACTCGAGTGATAATATAATAGATTTCATGGGTTTTTTCTTTATTTCTTTATTTTTTGGCTTCGCACGGTTTGTGCATTTATCCAATGCCACGTAATTATGAATTATTCATATCGAAAAAGACGGCCGCGTGACCCGTCTTACGAGTGAGGTTTCGGACAAAGTCATGATGTGGCCACTATGCAGCGATATTTCACTGTTCTTTATGAACTATTTACTAAATGCACTTTTTACTACATAAATCACGCACTTTTATTTAGTAAACAACACTATAAATAATTTTAAAAGTCCAATGAAAAACGAGCGTGACACTCAGCTTGACTTTCCCGCCAAAACTCAGGGTGCTGATCACGAAAATGATTTCATTTTTGAAATCCAAGATGGCCGACATCATATTTCATGACATTCTGACATGGGTGTGATAACGAACATGACGTCATTTTTAAGCTATTGCTTAGCTTCTTTCTATCTCTTTATCAAAGTCGAACAGAAAACATTGAATATAGTTTAGTCAATTAATCGTCACCATTTTTCGCACTCTTTTGATGACATTGCTGGTAAAAAATAAATAAATTACAAAACAGAAAGAAAACTTGAATTGATATCAAAGAAAATAAAACAAAGGAAAAATTACTGTATAAATAAAATAAATAAATAATTATAATTGCAAGTTATAGTTGATAAAAAAAGGCTATGCAATAGCTTTACCGCGGCAGTCTCCGAGTGCCACACGCCTTTTTTCTTACTCCTCCGCTATTCTTTTCTGATTAATTTCGTTGCGGGACCCAAGACAGTTGAATCGTTTCTCCGGGACTCGTCGAGCTTCATTGCTCGGCGTTTTTCTGGCGGTCGCCACTGTTGATTCTGGCTTTCAGGAGTTGCAGTGGTTGGGAAAAGTGTGGCGGGTTTTGTCCCAAAAAAAAAAAAAAAAAAAAGGCGTGTGGCACTCGGAGACTGCCGCGGTAAAGCTATTGCATAGCCTTTTTTTATCAACTATAACTTGCAATTATAATTATTTATTTATTTTATTTATACAGTAATTTTTCCTTTGTTTTTTTTTTCTTTGATATCAATTCAAGTTTTCTTTCTGTTTTGTAATTTATTTATTTTTTACCAGCAACGTCATCAAAAGAGTGCGAAAAATGGTGACGATTAAGCGACTAAACTATATTCAATGTTTTCTGTTCGACTTTGATAAAGAGATAGAAAGAAGCTAAGCAATAGTTTAAAAATGACGTCATGTTCGTTATCACACCCATGTCAGAATGTCATGAAATATGATGTCGGCCATCTTGGATTTCAAAAATGAAATCATTTTCGTGATCAGCACCCTGAGTTTAGGCGGGAAAGTCAAGCTGAGTGTCACGCTCGTTTTTCATTGGACTTTTAAAATTATTTATAGTGTTGTTTACTAAATAAAAGTGCGTGATTTATGTAGTCAAAAGTGCATTTAGTAAATAGTTCATAAAGAACAGTGAAATATCGCTGCATAGTGGCCACATCATGACTTTGTCCCAAACCTCACTCGTAAGACGGGTCACGCGGCCGTCTTTTTCGACATGAATAATTCATAATTACGTGGCATTGGCTAAATGCACAAACCGTGCGAAGTCAAAAAATAAAGAAATAAAGAAAAAACCCATGAAATCTATTATATTATCACTCGAGTCAGTAAGCATGTAAAATGAGAAAACTAACATAGAACGATCCGTGTGAGAACTAAACGATCACTATTACACAACAACACTGATACCTTTGAGAAAGCGGACTTCCTCTACAATAGGGCAATTCCTCCGTAAGGTCTGTCTATGCTATTACTTATAATCTCTGTCATTGTGTGCTGTTTCGGTGCAATCGCAAGACCGGCCGGGCACTGAGGGGCAGGCAAGACAGGTATAGTATCCTTATGACTCAACCAACTGGTATTTCGTTGACTCGGAAACGGCGCACAGGGAGCACCACGAAATATAGGTACTCAAAGACTCCGAGGTTCTTTTTCAATATACCCCACTGTTTTGTCGTGGTGGCCTAGTGGTTAAAACACCAGCCTCTCAAGTATGAGTGCGCGGGTTCGATTCCAGGTCAGGCAAGTACCAATGTAACTTTTCTAAAGTTATATGTACTTTCTAAGTATATCTTGGACACCAATGACTGAAGGCGAAGGAAAATATCTTGAGGAAACCTGGGCTTTATAAGTCTGAAATCGCCAACCCGCATTGAGCAAGCGTGGTGATTACGCTCAATCCTTCTCTGTATGAGAGGAGATCTGTGCCCAGCAGTGGGACGATAAAAAGGTTGTTGATGATGAACGGCGTCGGTGTCGAATTATTTGTTATCAATTTAATATTTTCGAGCTGATCTTTAGTAACATAATCACTTCTGATTGCGTTAACATCTGACCGTAGAATTAATAAATCCTTCATCAACTTCTTTACGTACATTCTACGTAGTCAAAGCAAACTGGTGGCAATTTGTGAAGGTCATATGCCACAAAAACTGGGATTATTCGGGATCCGTGATTTTAAACACCGTAATCGTATATTTTAGGTCTTTCTGCTTTTTGTTCTTACGCCTCGATACATGTTTTTGTCTTGTCTTCGTAGAAACAAACAATAACTTTTTTGCCTCATCAATGTCTTCCTCAGAAAAAGCCGACGAGCATATTTTTATTAAACTTTCGTTGTTTCGTTTCGGAGATAACAATATTACAACTCGTACACTTAAATGTACTCGTATTAACATTGTTCACCGACATCTTTCTGTAATATTTTATTTAATGAAAACTTCAACTTCAACTCTTGATCTGGTCCCTGTGGATAGATACCACAATTTTGCCAATAACACGTGTAACAAATTATAGAAATTCTTTAAAAAAATATTTCACAATAATGGCGGATATCGCCAATAACAGTTGAAAAAACGGCCGTGTGAGCACTTTTTACTCTATAAAATCACGCGCTTTTATTTATTAAACAACACTATAAATAATTTAAAAGTCCAATGAAAAATTAGCGTGACATTCATCTTAGCTTTTATGAAAAGTTTTTAAGGTAGCCATGACAACGTCGATGACGTCTATATCTCTATAGAAGACCTATTTCAGAGAGAAAATTAATCGCAAGTTTAGCACATCGCGACTATCAGTAACATGGCAAGTGTGTAGAACTGAGTTCGCGCCCTGCAATATGCATGCTCTTTTTGAAAATCTATAAATTGTTTTCAAAAGATGTAGTCGCACGCACACAAACATACCGTGCCGAAGACTGCCGAACTGAAACGACGTTAGACGATGTATGGCCTTCAAGCCACACCTCCGTGCCCGTCGGAGTGGGGAGCGTGAGGTTTTTTCGTTACGGAATTTCTGGATTCGGTCCCCGCGCTCAAGGCCCGCGATAGAAGCTATGCAATAGCTTAAAAAGGTCCACTACTGGACAAAGGCCTCACTCAAAGCTTTCATTGCTTTGAGGGGGGTTTGTCATAATCCCTACGTTTGGCAGGCGGGTTGGGAAAAACATCGTTATGGAATAAAAATAAAGTTGGTTTTTCGACTCTTTTGCTACAAAACTTAAAGAGTACCATATAGAGAAATTGGTTGGTACAGTCCATTCGGCAGGGACCATTTGTATAGCGGCTTCCTAGGTACGGGACTACGAGTACATTATAAGTTTCAAGCTTAAAATACTTTCGGGATACGTTCCGATACGTCTGTTGACCCAGTTACGGGCTCTAGTCACTTCCGGAGATAAAATCTTCATACGAGTTTTGCATTACTCACTGAAAAGGATTCGAAGTGAATTAATACTGTATTGGAACTTTAAAGATGGCTAATGCCATCAGTATGAAGTAGGCTCGCGGTATTAGTGGTTTATTAATTTGTTTGGAAGAACAACCTGTTTTTGTCACATTAATAATCAATACCGACCGATGCTATGTATGAATCTATCTAATAATGTTGTTAGACGAAGGAGACTAAGTCTCCACGACACAGGGAATCCTAGTGTAGAGGCTAGTGCTATTTAATAATGTTTGTCTGAACAATAAATTTTTTATTATTTTTTTTTTTACGTAATTGGTCTATATTATACCCACTAGTAAAACATGCTTTCTCTCTGTGAAAGATATTGGGCTGTATCAATTCGTATTATGTTGCATTCCTGTTATCCATTATTGTTAGATGTCACATATCTTTAAACTTTTGTTTGCTGTATATTCCGGACGCCTTACGGTTTCAGGCTTCTCAGTGTTGAACCTGCGATAATTACTCACGTCTTACTAGTTGTTGATCATAGGATCAAAACCCAAACAACGCGGCGGTTTACATTGTACCTATAAATTATTTCGTAATCACTGGTCTCTCTAAACTTCAATTAGTCCGCGCCCGACACGGTTTGACATATAGTCGCCATGTTTTTAACCACATTTATACTGTCTTTGGAGTAGGTAACTAATTTTGACACGATTAAGCTAATATTCTAAGCTCTGTCCTTTTCTAAATAAAATAGAAAAACATACACTGTACCTAGCTACTTTTGTTTGTGATTACTGACTGATGAAATTGTTGGTTTATTGTTTACGTCACTTTGTTGATGTTACGTATATGTCACCTCCTTGTACGTTCGTCACACAATGCACCGCGTACCGCCGCGGGCCGCTAACTAAAGAGTTACTGCTCGACCGCGCGGTCGGGCAGTGTATGTGTTTTAGGAATCTACGGATTTAATAGGGCTCAATGCGACATCAGATCCGCTTCTCCGCCCTCAGCGGCGATACGCGGTGCCATGTGTGAATCGCCCAACACTACCTACACGAAAAGCTAAGTAAGAGTTGACATATCATTTTTCATACGTTCCCATTTAATGCTTTACAGTGTTTCCTATGTTTCATCTTCAGTCTATAGAGATCCACTGCTAAACAAAGGCCTGCCCCAAGGCTTTCCACGATGACCGTTCCTGTGCTGCCCGCATCCATCGGCTTCCCGCGACCTTTGCCAGGTAATCGGTCTCTTGTTGGGGTCTCCCTAAGCTCCAGAACTTTACTGCCGCATCGGCCATCTACGAACAATTTTCCCCACCCACTGCCACTTAATTTTACCGACTCGAAGAGCTATGTCGGTGACTTTGGTTCTTCTACGGATCTCCTCGTTTCTGATTCGATCGCGCAGAGAAACTACGAGCTCTTTTCATCGCCCTTATGCCTAGAGCACAGCTCTTTGCCACTTTTACGCCCTGCAAACCTCCCCAACGATTTCATCTAATCTAAATATAAAGGACATGATTTAACCTCTATCGACACGGTTTAAAACAAATGGTTTGAGTAAATAAACGTCAGTTTAGATCAGATGTAGGTCAGCATAACATTGGTTTGAAAGGCAAACTACGTATTAATTATGAAATTATGGACGATTAATACATAAGCTCTCAAACATGAGATTGATTGAGGTACTTTTAGTGTCTATTAATAATGAATATTATCTACAAAATCAATAATGCCTTGCCTTTTCTAAACTATGTTGGGGTCAGCGTCCAGGCTTATCGTATTAAGCTGTTTTTAATTTATAATAATTATAATTGGTAGGATTAATTTAATTCTATATATATATCAAAATCTTTAGTTTATGACCTATTCTGAGATCTACCGAATATAAACAAAAAGAAACATAAAAATCGCGTATGCTTACGCTTTCGGTTACAAACACTGTGACAAAAGGGAACTTTATATTTGTATATCAGAGTCATTCGTTTGACCATTAGGAACGCCGGCGCAGTCTTGTGGCGTTCAACAGTCTGTGAGTTCGTGGTGTTGAAGGGAGCTACACCTATAAGTGTGGTGTGAGCTGGTAACTCGGGATCTTGTCAGATAAAGGCCGTCAGCATATAAAATAGTTAGGTAAACACATGACCAAGTAAAATATATAAAATTGATATAGGCCTCGTGCCGTAACCCTTTCGCCCGCGCATGTGTTGCCTACCGCACATGTATTAAGTTACCTCCTTTTGCGAAATTATATCTATTTTTTTTTCCTTCACGGATCGGACATGGTTTTCTTTACATATTGAATAAATTCTCGACTATGACCTGCGAGTTTATTTCGGCGTTTCTTCTCAGAGTTAATACTAGGAAATGCCGCGGTGATCAAATCAAATTAATAAAAAAATTCGAACCAACTATCTCTTGCTGTTCTCTCCGTTCGTACTCCACAGGGGGTGCCCTTATGGTGTTGTCGCTTAGTTTTTATTTTGCCGTCTCTTCTCCTTCTTGCATGGCAAGAATCGTTATTTTTCCTTCTGTGTTTTGAATATTTCTTTTTTTAGTGACCTGTTTTATGCCGCTAGTGATTTTTTGGGTTGCTCTTTTTCCTTATTCTTTTCATCTTATTTACATGTCTTAATATTAACTATTTACAATCTATTTCAATCTTATCATATCTACATACATTAAGTCTTTGTTGCTTAGTTTTTAAGTGCCCCTGGCTGAAGGTTTAAAATTGATTTAAGGCAGCCACAGGATAGTCCACTTCAGTAGACACGACCTCTCAAGGCCAACTACGTGATGCCATTATCAAAAATAAAAATTGAAAAATTGAACTTTGTACGGACAATTTGTGCTTAGAACAATTTCAAGCGCTCACATTCCATATAGTTGAGTTATGTGTTTATAGCATGTGATTCGTTAGTGTGACTGACTTATTTACTTGCTTGTTGTATTGTACCCACGATGCGCCCACAATAGTCGATAATGTAACTGATGATAACGAGAGATATATATTTTATCTTAGTCGTATAGATAATTAGAGAATAGAACTGCTTTAAAATCATAATCTACCTAACCGTCTTATACTAAAACAGGAAATATCTGTCTGTATGGCAAAAGGGTCGGCGTTAATGACGCAAATGTTCGGGATGCCCACGCTCTTTAGATTCCTAGTTTAGGTCTTTGTCATTACGTGATAGGAATTAAGATTAATGGATCAAGCGTTTGGTCAGATGAATTTAATTTTGAATTTAAAATATATTGGAGTTTGCTATGGAGAGATCGATGTGGCATAGAGGACTTTTTCATTGTGAATTTTGAGAGTTTATAGGTTTTGAGGGATATTTTTAATAATGACACTGAAGTAGTTGTTCGCTGTGGTATTGGTCTTGTAGAATATGTATTTGATACAAATCAATTTGATTAATACTTATAGCTCTTGAATGCCGTTTAGGTTTTTTTTATAAATTATAAACTAGTGCTTGACCACAATCCCGCCTGATAGTAAGCAGTGATGCTATCGTTGAAGGTAAAGCGCGCTAGTTTATTAAGAGCCTATTCACTCTAGCCCTGAAGACACTCAAATTCTAGTTCGACGGAAATACCGCCGCTGGCAAATTGTTCCAGTCCCTCGGAAAGCGGTAAAACGCTTGGTCCGGATCGTGGTGGTGTTTACAAAGTAAGGGTGAAAACTCGCCATACGACGGGTCGTCCGATGGTGGAATTGAGATGGGGTAACTACCTAAATAATGCAATTCCCTCGCACACTCACTAAAATGCATCCTATGGAACGCCGGCAGGCTGGCTACTCTATGCCTGTGCTCCAAGCTTTGGAGACCGTTTCGAGTTAAATCTGGGTTGCCAATAGCCTCTCTTTCGGACCGTATTGAATCCCTACTAGCCCGAGCATGCGGCAGGTATCTCTCCACAACTGTGCTGTCATCTGCATACCCATAGAAACCTGGTGATGTGCTGTTTGAGATTAGTTTTAATGATATTTTAATGTATATGGCCCGATTGCACGGAGCAGGTACAAATACAAAGAAAGGTGTAAAAATATGTAAGAGCCGTTGTCGTGGTTGAGATTCGTCGTGTTTCAGCATGATGTCTTGTGAGGCCGTAAGGAGGACGGGTCTGAGCAGTTGTGTTGCGATGTGTGCCGGGTACGATGCGCCAAATGCTGTTGTGTCGGGAGTTTGATCGTGAAGGGTCTCTAGATTGATCTCCCTCTGGCGCAGCATCGTTGGTCGTGTTATTGGGTTGCATCACCTCGCTCTCTTTCCGTCTTCCTCTCTATTCACTTAGATTTTTGAGTGAATAGGCCCGTAATAAACTGGGGCGCTTTACCATCAACGATTACACCACTGCTTACCATCAAGCAGAATTGCTGTCAAGCATTAGCTTTATAATGATATATAAAAAAAAATCTGGTGGGTATATGTTAGATATTTGTTAAAAAGTTGAACAAAAGCATCGTGAATTATATACTTATCAGGGACATGTCGTCCCTGATAAGTATATAATTATGACATCTGCTTACCTGCACTGTGGCTGCGTATAAGATCACAGCCCCCTCGGTTTCACACGGAGGAGGCTAATTTATTTATTTAGGATCTGCAACAAAGAATATACACAAATCATGAAAAAAGTAAAAATGGTGGAAAATATTATCACGAAGGTGTACTCCTTCACTTACAGAAGCAAAGAAGAAACTATAACTAAGCGAACAATATTAAAAGTTTAAAATAATAATAATAAAATTAAAATAAAAAATATTCCTTAACATATATAAAACAAACTAAATACATACATGAACAACATCAAAACCATAATTGAGATCAAAAACAAACTACTAGTTATTTCTTATTTTGGACACTTTTTATTCTTTGCAACAGGTTCACAAATATCTAAGTTGGTTGTCTTGGCTAACTTGATGTAGTGCCTACAAAGTCTTGGCAAAGCGGCGAAATGACCCAGGTTAGATTTTGAGCCAGAAATTTAGAATAACTCGTATGTATTACGCCTGGGAGTCCGAATTGGAAATTTAATTTGTAATGAGCTCAAAGTTCACTGCAATCTATAGTTTCATTAAATATTTTGTGAAGCATAATGAAATAAATGCCTTATGTCCCAGCAGTAAGAAAATTAGAAACTGATTTTGATACGAGGGCCTGTAGTGGTATCTACAACTCCCCATACGAATAACGCATCATACTGACGTCAAGCAGATGCTGCATCACGAAAGTAGAGTTTACAGTGCAACTAGTATCTTCCCGACATCAACCGTTGGGCAAGTGCCCGCCAGACATAACACCTGTTTGGCCGGAGGATGAGTAAATTACACCCTATTCCTCATACCTCTAAAAACCCATATCCACAAACAATACTGATGAATTAATTTCTTACTTTATCCTCTTTTGATCACCGTATGCACATCAGAAACAAAAAAACCAACTCAGTCCGTACATTAAAATACATAATTATTAAAGGAAAACGAGGCTTTGTCCCAAACCAGTACCACACGGTCAGGACTGCTCCAGTAAGCCGTGAATCCTCTTTGTTACGGGGAAAAGTCGGGAGATTACGCTTTTTAGTGTGCTGTTTTTTGGTGGATTAAGTGTACTTTTTTATACAAATAATTTGGCGTTGAGAACCGAGATTGAATTAGAAAGCATTAAGCAAAGATATTATTCATAAAAATAATAAATACCGGTCAATTAGGCAGATTAAAAACTATGTATTTGTATTCTGCTGATGTCGTGTCTTAGTAAGCTACTAAGTCTGAATTATCCAGTAATAGTTAGCCCGACGCGGGAGTCAAAATCACGGTGATATTTCCAAAGGACCGGAACGTATGCGAGTGAAACCGCTGGGCACTGCTAATAATATAAATTTATTAATATATGAATTAATTTACTTCGGACTTCGGACCTCGTGATCCCTTTCCTAAAATAAATCTTTAGTAACAAATGAGAAACAATACTCTTTTTTGTATGAAAAAAAAACGTGGCCGATGTCGTGGGCAGAGGCTAGTATTTCATCATTCTAGTCAAAAAACGTCTACTGCTGGACATAGGCCTCCCAAGGATCTCCACAACGACCGGTCCTGCATTCACTAGGTTGTCAGTCCGCCTTGTCCGGGACCCAGGCTGCGTCTTCCGGTGCGTATTTGATTTGCTTAATTTTTATTTATTTAAACAATACTAAACATATATCTATGTTGGGACGAACATAAACTCATTACAGTTTTATCATGCATAAAAAACATCGACTACATTAATAAGAAAATTATAAGTACCACGCTTAGGTACTTATACAGTATGTTAAGAAAACCCTGTCCGACCCATAAGGATAATAAAGGTTAGGTAAACACATGACCAAATATAATATAAAATTTTACGTAATCATCATAGTACCAATACAAATGAATTTTGAAATAATCTTTTATTCCCGCGAATTAATTCCAACTTCCCCGAAATTAGGTAATTTTTAAAAAGTGACAACACCGTTATTATTATGAGCGAATAGCGATCCGACCACGTGCCGCGTGCCCTGCCGCCCGCCGCCCGGGGAAAGGTGCTTAACGCAGTTTTTTTAAGTTACCTCTTTTTGCGAAATAATATTTATTTTTTTAGGGGGATTTTTTTTTAAATTTTAGCCCGGTTTTGTATGCATTCGTAGAATCGGTTATCGATACCTAACAACACCTTCACGGGTCGGACAGGGTTTTCTTAACATACTGTATAAAAGTAATAACAAAAAAAAACATTACAACGGCTAGAAACGAAATATGAAATGTACAGCTCCACAAAAAAGTAATAAATATATAATTTTTTTTCCATTATGTACAAAAATGAGCCTAATACACACATTCGAAAACATTTCCGTCTTAAAGTCACTCAAACTTCCAAATACGATATAAAATTTGTCGTATCCCATTACGTTTGGGGACGTGTCGTATTTATACTTCGATTTCAAGAAGTTTATACTTAACGCTCCATTACGCTTTTTATATTCGATTTATGTGAAGAATGCGCTGTGTAGACGGTATTAGATAGCAAAAGTTCTGGGTTGGTCGTGTGTATTGTGTGAAGTTCTGTTGTGAAATGTTGATGTTTATTATTTTGTAGTTCATTCTATGTTGGATTAGTGGAAAAAAAACTGCTGGATATTCATTGAAACGGGTAACACTTTTTGTTATTTTTTAATGTCGAAATTAATTTCCAGCTCTTTCGATCCAGGTCTATAGTGGCCTACTGGTCGTCTGTATTGTCCAAGTCGTCTACGGAGTCTGCCGTGAGGCCTTCTAACAACACGCCCACAGTTAATTGGGCTGCTTTTCACTAAACAGAACCATGCAAGCATATCATAACAATAAGATATGTTTTAACATTCTTAAAGATACTATTCCTTACTAATTATTATTATTATTAATATTATAAATGGGAAAGTAAGTTTGTTTATTTGTTCCGCTTTCACGCCGTAACGTAACTACTGAACCGATTGCTTTGAAATTTTGCAGACGTAAAGTTAGAAGTCCGGATTAAATAATAGGGTACTTTTATTCCGGAAAAATTGATATTCCGGGGGGAAATCCAAAAAAACGCGATATCTAATCGATCTCCACGCGGGCGAAGCCGCGGGCGGAAAGCTAGTATCACATAAGCCTGTAAATTATCAATTTCCAAATTGGGGAACCACTTTGAAAGTTGCATACATTTACTGGTATTTAATTTATCGGTAATTTACCTAATAAACAAAAACCATACAAGAAAAGGTTCACTCCTCATAATACGATTTTACAGACTAACATAGACTTTGACGTTCATTTCGTGGTCCAAGGTATATTTTTTTTTTCTTACAAAGTATAAACTAGTACTTAACCGCAATCCCGCCTGATGGTCAGCATTAATACGATCGTTGATGGTAAAGCGCGTTAGTCTGCTATTAAAATAGTAACAGAATGGTCGGTCAGCGATCTCATAATGATCGATTTTGACAAGATTCGTAATCTACTAACAAAATAGCGTCATCATGAGTTTTCAGTGGCTAATCACTGACACTCCACTATATTGATAAAAGTTCAAACTGAGTAGTAGTTTTTAGAAAATCATTTCTGCTAACGGGTTTTATAATAACCCCAATACGGCAATGTCATTCTATCACCATTCCATTAATTCCAGACTGATAATTGATTGATCATTATGAATTAAGCAGATTACGAAATTATCGCACATCGACAATGGAAACGTGTTGGATTATCAAATTTATAAAAATAGACAAAATTAAGATCTGAGTACAAAGATGCTACTTATTTCTTGGGAATTTTTTTCCAGCAGACCTGCGAAAGGAGAAGTAAAACGGAAATGTAGACAATAGTGTGTAAGAATAAGGAGGAAATAAAATATGAATATGATAACTATAAAAGTAATAATATTAAATATACCTAAACATAAAACCAAAAATAATTACATAACTATACTTAAATAAATACATAAAACTAGTGAGTTCCACAATCTTACAGCATGTACAGAGAAAGAATAGGAATAGTAAATCGTTTTGTGAGGATGAGATTTAAGGATGGATCTTAGGTGTGATCTACAGGGTGCGCCGCTAGAGCGCGCGTAAGAAAAACGCTCACGCAGGTAGGAAGGATAAGACGGGTTGTGTAAGATGTTGAAAAGGAGACATAAAATTCTAGTATTCCTGCGAAGGCGGATTGAGCCACTTGAGTTTCTTGCGAACGTGAGAAACATGGTTATACTTACGAAGACCGAAAACAAAGCGAAAATAGGCCAATCTCTTAATCTGTATTACAGTAGTGATTTTTTAGTCAGCCAGCAAACTTCAATCAAACACATTAACTTGGCTATCTGATGGATAGTGTCTCCCTAAACTGTATTTTTTGTCAATATTTACTTGAAAATTCTTAGTATAACTACGCGCTCGACACTCTAAAGCTTCTGAATTCCGGAATTAAGTCACACGCCTCACTGCCTAGTGGAGTACATTTAAATAAACGGCAGGCGGTGTGTGCACAGAATTAGTAATAATATGTGAATAGTTTTCAGATTCCAAACGCTTTGAGAATTGCTTGGGCGGGTTTGAGTGCTTGCAGATGGCCTATTATGTACAGTGACTCTGGTGTGAACTTGTAGAAAGGGTACTTTATTAAATTGCTGTAATATGTATCTTTTGAGTGCTTTTGTTTCATTATCTCAACAAATTTTAACTTTTTGTTTTTGTTTCCAAGGTGGAAAACAATGTTTTTTTATACAGGGTGTATCTGACATCATAACGCAAACTTCGAGAAAAGGTTAGACCGCATGCCACTAATAAAATTATGATAGTCATTTATGTTGTTAATAAACGGGTACAGAATTCACAGTGTTTAAAAAAAAGTGTCTGCTCGGCCTCTCAACGTTGCAAGCATACCGCCATGCGGGTTTGTAGGTATGACGTTGATCCCTGATGTGTTTTATTTTCATTGCGCTTTTTTATGTAATTAGCGAATTAATTAATTTTTACTTTAAAATATAATAGGGTTATAAAAGTATAGCAATTATGAACGGTCTAAAGTGAAAAAAACTAAATATATTTTTTTTTCAAATCATGAAAAATCCGACGATAAATTTCATCAGGGGGGTTCAGAATCATCTACTGGATCCTTGGTACTCGTTTGTACGTCGATGTGAGATACACCTTTATATTAAAAACTAGTGCTTGACCGCCATCCCACCTGATCGTAAGCAGTGATGCAATCGTTGATAGTAAAGCGCACTAGTTTATAAGAGCCTATTCACTCTAGCCTTGAAGACACTCAAATTGTAGTCCGACAGAAACCGCTGCTGGCAAATTGTCCAGTCCCTCGATGTAAGCGATATAAAAGAGGAGGCGAAACGCTTCGTTCAGACTGTGGTGGTGTTAACAACTTAGCGGTGGAAACTCGCCGTACGACGGGTCGGCCGAAGGTGGAACGGAGATGGGGGATTTATATCATTCAATTCCTAAATGCATCCTATAGAACACCGAAAGGCTGGTCAATCTACACCTGCTCCAGGCTTTGGAGACCGTTTTGAGATAAATCTGTAACACCTAAATTAACCTAACAGCGTGTCTTGAAAGGTGAGATAGATTATATTTGAAGCATAGCAAAGTCCTCGAGCAGCTGTCTTTTTCCTAAAAACGGCCCAGAAACAATTTTAATGCACTAAAAGTATGCTTTGGGATGCTGGAGGGGGAATTTTGTTCTTTTTCATGATGATTATCCTACTATATTGCGTATCACGCTATCAATCATATTCTATTTTAGATTATTTTGAAGTAGATATATAATATATATTACTAATCCATTGCTTCATATGTAGGTATGTTCGAAAAATTTGTCTGCTCAGGAATGTAAATGATAATAAATGTTGTTGAACTGTCAAAATCTGTACCTACTGTTAGTGTGTTATGCATTTACCACGTTCGTTTTTATAAGGCAATATTACGAGTGGTTTTTAAAAGGCTATCATGGACATGGTGATTTAAATATTAGCCTAACCTAAAAATATATAGTAATGGGGTGGCCCATTAATATTAAAAACCCATACATTCTGAATGAACAAAAAAAGACAATTTCATTACCCATACATTCTGAATGAACTGGTTTTATCAACCACGTGTGGTTTTTAAAACGCGAGGTATGGAAAGGTGAAACATTAAGTAAACAGCGCTGAAAGCGATTGCGGCGCTGTGTTGATTCATTCTGTGTCCGTAGTTGTGTATCGAGCTTAACTTGTTATGTATGTGTTAGTGGGTGTTGGTTGAGTGACTTTTATGTAAACAACTGGCTTAAAGAGTTGCAATACTTATTTGCTTTATGTATTACTACCTGCGCTTCGCGGTTACACTGGCATGAGATTTGATCCCATGGAAATATGGGGATAAAAGTATCATGTGTGTTATGACTGATTACAAAATAATTGTGTACCAAAGGATATGGCTAAACTGAAGTATGGAAGAGACCCCGCAATAAAAACTCACGTATAAACATGATTCTTAGCAATGTATAATGCTGAATAGCTAAAAATTAGAATTTTGCAATTAAAAAGGTTGAAGAACTTTTAATTAGTACGTGTTATCTGTTTTTTAAATCCGCGCAGAAGTTGTGGCGTGAGAGAGTAACAAGTACCCATCCATCCTAATAAACTTCGCTCTTCATTCGCGTCTATAATATTTGTCTATTGTTTAGCATACACAAAAAATAAATAATTTATAAAGTGTCACCACTCCATGTAAGTACATAATTGTCTTTGTGTTACTAGGCAATATCACGATAAATTGATGATGACTGTGTTTATTTCTATTCTATTCAGCTTCTGGTTATCAATCTATTAAAGATTCTCATAACTTCTAAACACGCAGAGATAGGACCAATATCGTTTATCGCCATTAAAAGAGGCCGTGCCTCTTGGTATGTAGATATAAATCATCTATAGAAAGTTTTCATTATTTTTAATAAAACGAAATAGAATGAAAAGCAAAAATGTCTCTGTAACAGAAAAATCGGGTCAGAGTGTTGTGAGAACGTGAACACAACATGAATGAAAATAAAAAAGGAAACATCACAAAACGTTGCCGTTCTTACAGCCATTTTGAGTTTTTTGCGGTGTTTTCTAATTTTACAACAACATGAAGTAAGTAAGGAAGTAAGGAAATTCATCATCATCATCTCAGTGTTTATCCCGGTTGCATCTGCGGCTTTCGTGTTGGAGCCCGGGGTCCGCTTTCCTGCACATTCTCCTTCATTTCGCGCGATCTTGTGGTAAGAACTTGTTGGCACGCATATCATCTCTTACAACGTAAAGCCAGCATTTCTTTGGTCTAGCCCTCTTGTTCCGGTCCGGCGGAGGCACCATGGCAAGACATTTGTTACCCTCGTAACATGCCCGTTTGCGTAAGACGTGGCCGTACCAGTGTAGGCGACCCTCCTGTAGTTTATCTGCAATGTCACGGGCACGAAGACTGCCACGGATGCGGGAGTTCCTGATGCGATCTTTCCGCGTAACTCTACACATCCACCGCAGCATATTCATCTCCGTGACACGCAGCTCCTGCTTGTGTCGTTCAAGAAAAGGCCACGCCTCACTGCCATACAGTAGAACAGGTCTAATGATGGTTTTATGAGCATTTCTCTTTTTTTTTGCCATTACACATTTGTGGAATGTCCCGTGATTTTGTAGATGAATAACTTTGGTGTAATCTATAAATTGCTAATACTGTTTTACTAAGAAGCACTACTGTAATTCAAATTTACAGAAAAAATGTTAGCAAATAATATATATATCATACTAAAATAAAAAAACAACTAAATATAAACTGTCGAAAATTTCAATGTATGAAAATTCGTATGTCCCAGTCTACCAATCGCAATTTCAAATTTAAATGTTTTGATATAATTCAAAGAAACTATTCTGAGATTTTGATTATAAATCGTATTACAAGGTAAAAGGTTTTACGTAATATTTCTTTCATGGTAATTTGGTTATAATTTTACGGTTATTAATTAATTTTAAACATGTCCCAGAGACAGTTCCAAAATGGATTTCAGTTTTTGTTACCCAATTTAGACATGCAAATTATTGAGAAATATCAATTTAGTTATATTTTTTGGAACTAGCAATAACGTAGATCTCACAAAATACCGCCATATCGATGTAATGCGTCAGTTGCTGTTCCGAAGTTTGAAATGTGTACACGTACCCGTTTAAGAGTGAATCTCATTCCGGCTTTTGTTATTGCTGTTTCAAGATAAGTTGGCAATATTTACCCATTATTTTTATCATAGTGCAATAGTTATTAGCTTCGTATAAAATTTAGTGTATAATAATAGACGTAACTGTAATTTCTACTACCAAAACAATATTTCGATAAAATCAAACACTAGTTTCGTTACTTCCTTTTTTGTTACTTTGGGGGTAGTAACGTATAAGCAGAAAAATTAAGTAACAAAAACGGAATCATAAAGCTATGTTTACAATTTAACAGCACAACAAAATGCCACTAACTCCGGCAGAAAAAATGAATCGTAATAGAGAGAAATTAAAACAGAACCCGGATAAGTTGGAAGAAATAAGAAAGCAAAATTTAGAAAGAATAAAATCAAAATATAAATATAAAAATTATTGTCATTATTGTCATATAAAATGGTTATACTATTAAGCTAAATATTTCCATTTTGTTAATTTGTTCTTAAATAACAAAATGACATAAGATTGTCAAGGTCTGGAATAATGTTAAATTTAAAAAAGTGTCAAAATTACCTAACGGCGGGTCTGATTAGGTATATACAGTTTACTAAACGTTGATTATGATTAAGGATTAATCCATATTTTTATTTATTCATATATTTAATCCTTAAAAATAAAACTGAAAAAGCACGTTCTAAAAACAATGTTGTTCAGAGGAAAGCCGTGGTCGTACCTATATGCCAATTTGCCCTAAAGTTAATGATCCCATAGTACTGTTAGGTGGGTTCTTAAGCGCTTTCGTTTGATACCTAACACGCCATGACTAAAAAAAAATATACTATTTTTTATTCGTGACTTTTCGCCGTAGTCGAGTAAAAATAACCATTGTAGACGCAACCTTGTGTTTTTTATTTTGTTACTAATTACTCCTTTTTTGTTACTGTCCCAAACATCTCCCGTCTTTAAACTCGCTTTTTGTATTTATTTATTCAATATAAATGAACATTACGTGTATAAAATATCAATTTTGCTAAACATTTTTATAAAAAATAAGCAAATTCTTTTAATTTTGTATATTTTTCATATAATCAAAACTTTTAATTTACTTTAGATTAAAGGTAACAAAAAAAAATGTTAAAGCACCCAAATTGGAAATATTTGTCGCTATTCTTAGTAGTCCTTTGCGATGATTTTATCAAACTTATCATGAATTTTATGAAACAGAAAATTTAGCTACAGAATTTGCAACTTCGAAGTTTTTTTTTACCAATTAAGGAGTAACAAAATAAGAACGCTTAGCCTACCTTCATTTAGTTTTTTATAATTTTAATACAAAAATCTTAAATCAAACAGAATTCCCGTAGAAAAGTTAAAATACTCATAAAATAATTTATCTGATTTCATGACCAAAACAGGGATATAGTGTATTTTTTTTTATTGGCGATTTTTTGAAAATATGGCAAAAAATAAGAGAAACGCTCTTATAGACCTGCCCCTTAAGCCTAACCGGCATTTTGGGGTCACAAATGACACCTGTGACATCATGTCATTTTGTCAAAGCTGCGGAAATACCTGACCTGACGTCGCAATCATTGTCGCCAGACGCGCGGAGCACAAACCCCAAGTATTTAAACTGGTCCGTGCACTCGACCATGTATCCGCCTATGCGCACAGACATGGGGTCTGTCGTGTTGTACTTGGGTACACGGTCTTCGCCACGTTGAGTTTTAGAAATCCTTTCTCCAGCAAGTCCTTCGACGCATCCACACGTGCGCACCAACCGTTCCCTGTCCGCGTTCGCCAGCGCGATATCGTCAGCTTACATCATGTATGCCTTTCGACAAGACGTTTAATATCACGCTAAACAGAAACGGACTAAGAACGGATCCCTGGTGGACTCTGACGGTGATGGGTAAGGGTTTAGTGTCGCCAACAGCGATTAACCTCCAAGCCGTCACCTTGGAGCTCGTCAGACAATACCACGGCCACCCTATTTCTCCCACTAGGTGCCCCCAAGAACGCCACGGCTACCCTCCGCCTGTGGAGAGCGCGTTCAGTTAGCGTGCCAACGTTCCACGAAGTGAAACGGAGTTTTCTTGTTCAGGCTCGTTTCTTCAGCCGTGTCCGTATCTGACACGGTATCCCTAGCTCACAGGTCACAAGAGTCGGGCGAGGCTCCTGCGTGCCGTTTTGCGGCGGCGCCCTAACTGTGACTCGTGCATTTCTTCCTTTTCCTTTCAAGTTGGTTTGGCGTGTTTGGCTTTTACGAGTGCGACTGCCGTCTGACCATTGAACTCCGAAGGGAAAGTAGGCGTCAGCGCCCCACTCGTGAGTCAGCAGGTGCACCGTCTGGCAGGTGGGATTGACTTTGGTCCCAAAGGTGGTGGTGGGGCCCCAAAGCAACCGAAGTAAGGAAATTAATCAAGCCAATTTACTTACCTTTACTATTCAAGCAGTACGGCTATGCAATGATTTGCCCGTGTCCACTTTTAAAACTTTGATAAAAAAAACCACTTCCTCTCTCTTTGAACATTATTAAATTTTACTAGCTGCGTCTCGGGGTTTCATCCGCGTAGTTTTCGATATTTTTTTTTTTATATGCTCCGCTCCTACTAGTCGCAGCGTGATGTCATATGCCCAAAAACCTTCCTGAATTAATGGGCTATCCAACTCAAAAAGCGGACCAGTAGTTCCTGAGATTAGCGCGTTCAAACAAACAAACAAACTCTTCAGCTTTATATATTAGTATAGATTTGCTCCATTATGATGATTTTTTAATCAGATGTATATATTTATTTAAATTAGTATGATACACTTTATACATGTATATTTATTGTATAATCTATGTAAATAGTACTGTACTGTAAACTACCTACATTATTTCTCTCTCCTTTACCTTGGTAGGTTCGTTAAAAAGATCGTATTTATCGATAAGACCGCCAATTGTGTCACCCTTTAAAATCTTCATATTTGTGTCCTGTTATTTATAAGGTGTACGTCATCATACGCCCTTCCAGTCCGTCCAGAGTGGGAGAAGTCATTTAATGATATCCCATGCCAAAAAAAGTTTTTCTTTCACCTTTTAATCAGTCATCGGTGTCCGAGATATATCTACTTAGAAAGCACATAACAGGCGTACATAATAAAAAATATTCTATTTAATTGGACAAGTTAAGCTACTCTAACCACGATTGGTCTGTGGATAGATGAACATTTTTACATACGGAGACCCCTCAGTGTCTTGTTAAAAATATCTTTTTTCTTACTCCTCCGCTATTCTTTTCTGATTAATTTCGTTGCGGGACCCAATACAGTTGAATCGTTTCTCCGGGACTCGTCGAGCTTCACTGCTCGGCGTTTTTCTGGCGGTCTCCACTGTTGATTCTGGCTTTCAGGAGTTGCAGTGGTTGGGAAAAGTGTGGCGGGTTTTGTCCCATAAAAAAAAAATACGGAGACCCCTCAGTGTCTTGTTGGAAAGCTTGTTAAGCCGTGGTTCCTGGCTATCGTCGGGTGGGCAATAGCCCAAAATTCTGACAACAAGTCTTGTCAACGGACATCGTCTTACCCAGTAATTTGGCTGTGGAGGTCGGATACTGTCTCTCTGTATAAAATAAGCATTCAGATGTTCTGTTAGATTGAAAGCCGAACCTAGGTACATAGTAAAAGGTTTTTTTAATTATTATAAACCAGTACTTTACCGCAATCCCACCTGATGGTAAGCAGTAATGCAATCGTTTATGATAAAGTGCGCTAGTTTAATAAGAGCCTATTCACTTAAAAAAACTGAGTGAAGTGAGGAAGGAAGACAGCGGTTGAGCGAGGTGTTGGAAAGTTAAATCCAACAACACGACCAATGATGCTGCGCCCGAGGGAGATTGATCTGGAGACACTCCACGACCAAACTCCCGACACAACAACATTTGGCGCATCGTACCTGGCAAGTATCGCCACACAACTGCTTAGACACGTCTTCCGTACGACTTCATAAGATATCATGCTGGAACACGACGAATCGCTTGGCGGCAAGACTTTGTCTGGTGGGTGGTAACTTCTGCCGGCAGCCGATGTTATGGCATACCACCGAATAAATATGCAGGTTTTAATAAGTGATAATAGAACCAATTAGCTAGTCTAAGTTTATGATGTTGATAAAGGAGCCAATTCACTATTAACTTAAATAAGTATGTACGTTCAAATCACAACAACTGTCATTTGTCACATTTGATAGTAATCAACTGTAAAATTGACGTCAGTGGGTCAGGTTTCTCAATAATTAATTTCTGTGGCTGTGCAACCTTCTATGATATCTATCTACCTACATAAAATATTAAACTCACCACCCAATCGCTCGCTCTTCGTTGCGTCCTCGTATAAAATAGGCATTCTCTTCATTCCTACCATCACCTGAATAACTGAGAGAATATCTGTGTATCTGTAGGTAGGTCAAAGTATAGGTTTGTGATGTACTAGCCCGCACTCCGTTCAAAGCGATGCCTAGAACAGTGGAATGGGGCTAGGTCATCGCTAGATTGTAGGTCGATGTTTTGATATTTTCTTGTACAGTTTTGTGGAAAAAGAAAGCCTATATTTTCTTTTCAAAAGGCTAAACTAGTCTAATCTGAAATAATATTTACGGGATTCCCTCCTAAATTTAACTGGATAGTAAATGAAATCGATTAATTAAGAGCTCGAAAGTTCACTACCTCAATGCACCAAAATCTCGTATATCTATAAAGCTAGACTTGGGCATGGGCAAGGAAAGGTCCTATATAATAATATATAATATATAATATATAATATATATTATTTATCCAACGATTCTCTAATCCATTTATAGAATACTTATAAAGATTTGTGTACAATATATGTGCAGAAGTTTAAAATAAAACGCACGCAGTCGTTACAGGTATTCCAAAGACTCGTGAAGGAACACCACTTATCGTTATGAACTTGTTGAACTAGCTAATTTTTATTTAACCTTAGCTAATATATTCAGTATGTATATACAATATGTAAAGAAAACCCCGTCCGACCCAAAAGGATAATAAATGTTAGGTATACACATGGCCAAATAAAATATGAAATTTTACGTAATCATCATAATGACAATACTAATGAATTTTGAAATAATCTTTTTTTTTTCTTCCCCAAAATTTGATAATTTAAAAAAAGTGACAACACCGTTTGTGACGGAGCGAATATTTTTTCTTTTTTCATATAAACAAAAAATGAGTCTTCATTTAAAGTGCGCTGAAAACTCGTGTGACGTCACTGCACGCTACACTTTTTAGAGAGGAGTGACGTCACCAGCCAGCACTCCTGATCTTTGATGCTTTTTATATTTGTATTTTTTTATTGATTTGATGAAACAATATATACGTATTCAATATTTTTCTATAATTTGAATGACGGACTAAATAGAATTATTTTTTCTTTTATCCAGGAAACATCCCTATCTCATACTTTTTTACAAGCGCGAACTTTCCCCACTACAAAATCTCTTGCCAACTTACGTGGCACATCGTCTATGTATAATATTTGCACCAACGATAACCCATTTAAGGTTCAGAGAAATCTCTGTCCATTCTAAGTTTGAAAAAGATTGAATTGGCGATAAGACATCCAATTCTATATTTTGTATTGTTGAATGTATTTTTTAATCAATGTAGGTTTTGGTGTACAATAAAGTATATACAAAAAATATATAATTACATATAATAATTATGGTAAGAAAATAACAGTATAAACAACTGCCCAATGTTTCTTTACCAAACAGTGAGGCAGTCAACTTTTCTCTGTATCACGAAATACATACCTTGCCTTTCCCCAAATATGTATGTTAGGAACAGCAGCCAATCTAACCGTATTCAAATGAATACCAGTATTTTACAAGGATCTGGATCTGGAGGAGGAACTGGTGATCTGATTTTCGGACTTCTGGCGACTCGTAACGATTGTCAAGGACTTACAAAATACAATCGGGACCAACGGCTTGACGTGAACTTCTGAGGCATGGAGGGGTCTCGTATGCAAAGATGGTCACTTATCCAGAGGCAAACCGCGGGTAGCGCAGCTTAACCTGATCAATTGAGGTTTTTTGATACACTCTCACGCGAAACGGGTACGGCGCCGGCTGTCGCTGAAAACCAGCACTGGGCTCTGTTGTGCATAGGGTCGCAGCATAATGCTGGGCGACAGCCGTTTTGCGTGGATGAGACGCATGTTCACTCAACTATTTCTTATTTTTGTAAACTTTTGCGTCATATTTACCGCAAATAAACGCCTTTTCGGATCTGGATGAATTACAGCACAGACCATGACCTGAAGGACATAAATGCTTTTTTAGATCAGCATCACAGACGAAGTCGCAACATCTAATATAGTCATATATTTTTAGCAGATATCTCAATGGTGTGTTGGTGCCTACGCTTGTGTATGGACGTGAATGTTGGATGTGGCAAAAGAAGCATAAAAGTAGAATAAATGATGTGGAAATAAGTTCAATGCAAAGCATGTCATTGTGTCGCGTGACTATGAATGATAGGCTGAAAGACGAGGGACGATGGGAGAAATGACGTCATAAGGCAGGTTTAAAAGGAGATATTGTAGTGACAAACATTGTAAAGAGTATGTTTCATATTGAATTTTTTTTAAGTTTTAAATTGGCGTTATTTCATGTTAAACAAAAATCAACTTTACTGCTGAGATATTATAGTTGATTTCAGATTGACAAGCAAAATTTTAAGTCTTAATAGTAGATTGTTATACGAGGGGTTAAAACGACATCGTCGGCGATCTCTAGCGTCCGGCCCTGGTCCAGGCCATGGTCCGGAGCGAGAGTACATGGCAGGCCGTCACCTCCTTCTACAAAGCAGTGATACTGGCTAACATCACGTAAGGGAGCGGGTCCCCCAGCGCCCTGGTGGCGCGGGCTTGCGGGCAGCTCGTCGCCCGATAAGAATCAGGCCCGGGTCGACGGCGCGTTCTGACGCGCTTCAAAGGGATGTCATTGTAACGCGGTCCCAAAAGACCGATGCCTCCATTTTTTAAATATATTTACATAATTTAAAGAGCTATCAGTCAGCTTAACTTTTTATATACTATTAATATATAACTGCATATTAATATTTTTAAATAATTCAATCAAATAATGATGTCCGTCAAAAGTTTAGGTGTTATGGTAATGGGAATATATGTTACATTCACCGCGTTATTCCTTCGCCCGTATAATTTCGACAATATTTGTGTTCGTGAAGATATGAGGAGGGTACGTTTTGATTCTTATGACAGTATATTGAATCCTTTATGCCGGTAAATCCGTGTGGAGTTGTGTGTTGTCGTATTCAGATATGGCGGAAGAATGCCGTTACGTTTTTCGGACAATGTGTAAATATAGGACAATATTTTGTACAATTCTCTTAAAACTGTAAGAATTTTCGATTATATAAGTTCCATGGTTCGACTTCGCCCACTGCAGGGCATATGCCTCTATTTTCTGTTGCCAAATTACCACGGTCCTATTTCTTACATACACACATCAAAAGTGTCTAGGGATCAACATATATTTTTGCAATAACTTTTCTCCTGATTGATATTAATTAAAATTTTCTTTAAGGATTCATCAAATAAAGTGTTTTCGTTTGTCACAGTAACGATAAACCAAGTCACCTTTGCATTAATAAAGAAATTTGCCATTTTCCTAATAAAGGGATATTTGACATTTGAACCACTAACACAAAAGTTCGAAAAAAAGACTGAAATAACAGTTTTCTCTAAAATTTTATTGGGTAACTTAAACAATTAATAATCCGTGTTTCTACCGCGAACACTAACAACACAAGAAGATGGTTTGGCATACTCAAAATGAGTTCATCCAAATCACGCTGTGGAATGGCCGCCCATGTTCGTTGCAACAACAAAAAAAGGTCTTCTTGCGACTGCATACCCTCCATATTCGGCAGAGCTCTTCTCTGTAGCATATCCCATGCATGCTCAATCGGGTTCAAGTCTGGCGACTGAGCAGCCCAGGGCAGGACATTGATGTTAGCTGCGGCGAGAGTCTGTCTTACAACTCTTGCGGTGTGCGGTCGTGCATTATCATGCATTAACCGAAATAAGGGACCGATTTGCACTTGTAGAGGAACGATGACGTCTGATACAATCGTCTCAGCATAAATTTGAGCGTTGAGGTTGCCTCTGATCCAAATCAACTCAGTTCTTCCGCCGATCCAAATACCCGCCCATACCATGATGGTTCCACCACTATAAGGATGGACTTCCTGGCAGGATTTTAATCGCTGTTGGCGTCCAGGGGTTCTCCAGTGTCGTATACGTCTTGTATCCGGTCTCATATCAAAACGAGACTCATCAGAAAAGCACACGAAACGCCATTGTTCTTCTGCCCAATTTCTGTGTTCAAGAGCCCATTGATATCGAATCCTACGATTGTGCATTGCTATAGATGGTACCCGTAGCGGTCTTCGGGAATGAAGGTTCACTTCATGACAGCGGTTTCTGACTGTTTGGTCGCTAATTAAGTTCCCTGAAGAGTGATGAAGCCTCACGGCTAACATCATGGCGGTTATTGTTGGAGCTCTTCGAGTTAAGATTTGAATGTATCGGTCTTGTCTCCGTGTGGTACAGCGATACCGTCCTCCATGGCGCTCAGCCACGGTACCAGTGCTTCGGTAACGTGTCCAAAGTCGACTGATAACACTCTGACTTGTATTCAGAGCTAAAGCCACAGTACGTTGCCGGGAACCAGCTTCTATCATTCCCACGGCTCTGAGCATTTCTTCCCTGCTTAAATGACGTCGCCGCTCCATAATAACGTTGGTTTTAATCAGTAGTAGGGAAACAGTAGCACTAATAATGTCTTCAATGCGTTGTATGTTTTTATAGGGAAAATATTGACAGCTGATTTTCATCTTTTACTCGAATTTGATTCACAGTTCCTGATTCAAATTATGAAATGCACCAAAAAGGATCCATATAAATTTATAAAATCATAAATTTATTACAAAGCCACATCTCAATCTCAAGAAATCCGCATAAAAATGCTTGATCCCTAGACACTTTTGATGTGTGTAGTTTGTTCAGAATAAGCAACTGAATCGATTCAAATCATTTTTACACAATGTTATGTTTTTCCCATATACATTTAGAAATTGTTGCAGTGTGGTTACCGAGCGCCCCACGCAGCTTACGATAGCGGATATATCATAGTCTGCTCACAGCTGACGCCAGACGTCAATGCACCGGTCGCCCGCCCGAGCGGAGCGCGTACCATATTTTTGTTGGGACAGCCAAGTAGGATATCAAGCTCATAACTTTGTGGTTTTTCATGATATCTTTTTGAAATTTTATACATAGATTCTTTACTTAAAAATACTGGACACGTGTTTCGGGTTTCGCATAAACAAAAAATAATGTTATGTAAGACTTTTATCTTAATCTATAATTTGATTCCCGAATATGCTCGTAACCTGTATTTAGTTTAGGATCTTTTAGTTAATTATTACTATTATACATAATCCCCCTTATTCATAAACGCTGCTTAAAGTTAACTAATGATTAGTGATTCTTTAACCATACATTTTTGATCATCATCATCATCATCATCAACAACCTTTTTATAGTCCCACTGCTGGGCACAGGTCTTCTCCCGTACAGAGAAGGACTGAGCATTATCACCACGATTGCTCAATGCGGGTTGGCGATTTCAGACTTAATGTCCAGGTTTCCTCAAGATGCTTTCCGTCACCTTTTAATCAGTCATTGATGTCCAAGATAAATTTAGAAAGTACATATAACTTAGAAAAGTTACATTGGTACTTGCCTGACCTGAAATCGAACCCACACCTTCATGCTTGAGAGTGGTGTTTTAACCACTAGGCCACCATGACTAACGTCACTTAACTTTAATCATCCTTTATAAATAAATACTGTAGAGTTTAAGGTGTATATTCATTAAAGTTAAGTGACGTGCAAACGTCTAAAATGTATGTTTAAATAATCGCTAATCAGTAGTTAACTTTAGACAGCGTTTATGAATAAGGAGGAATATTACTATTGTATTTTTTTCTACCCTTTATTTGACATGTTGTATCATCTTTCCTTTGTTGATGACAGTATAATTTGGCCCATCTAATCGACCACTTCCAATTGAACAAAAGAGCTGATATTTTTTTTTAATAAGTATAAACTAGTGCTTGACTGATGCAATCGTTGATGGTAAAGCGCGCAAGTTTCTTAAGCCTATATTCACTTAAAAATCTTAGTGAGTAGGAAGGAAGACGGCAGTGGAGCGAAGTAATCCAATGTTAAACCCAATAACACGATCAACGATTCTGCGCCAGAGGGAGATTAATCTGGAGACCCTCCACGATCAAACTCCCGATACAATAACATTTGGCGCATTGTACCCGGCACACATCGCAACACAACTGCTCAGACCCGTCCTGAAATTAAATGAAACGGGTGGCAGATACGACGAACGAAATCAAGATTGTGATGGGCCAATGTCATGTAGTGACATTAAGAAAACATAAAGACCTAGCAACAGCCAGGATGATGTTAATCACAGGACCAATAGGACAAAAGATTCTCAGTGTTAGTGGATCGATGAGATTCCCCGATGTTGCAGACGTGGATGCAGCTCCACGCTAAGTATTAATTTTATGTTTGTCTTCTGTGCAAAACTTACTAATACTCATCATCATCATCTCAGCATTAATTCCAGTCGCATCTGAATCATTTTCAACTTTGGAGTCTGGGGTCCGCTTTCCCAGCCTACCGGCTGTTTTTTTTTTTTTTTTTTAATAATTATAAACTAGCGCCTGACCGCAATCCCGCCAGATGGTAAGCAGTGATGCGATCGTTGATGGTAAAGCGCGCTAGTTTATTAAGAGCCTATTCACTCAGAAAAACTGAGCGAATAAGAAGGAAGACGGTAGTTGAGCGAGGTGATGTAATGTTAAACCCAACAACACGACCAATGATGCTGCGCTAAAGGCAGATTGATCTGAAGACCCTCAATGATCAAACTCCCAACACAACAACATTTGGCGCATCGTACCCGGCACACATCGCAACACAACTGCTCAGACCCGTCCTCCGTAAGGGTAACGTACGTAACTTTTCCCAACACCAGGAATTTCTACTGTGTCATGGGTACAAACATAAAAACTCACATACACAAACATGCAGATCCGGAACAACTACTTGTAAGTCATACAAGCGTGTGTCTTGCAAGTTTTCCATGCGTGAATCGAACCCGCGACAATAGCTTGACCACTGCACTGACCATGCAGTCAAAAATTTGGCTAAACTTCGATATTTTCCGTGAACCGACTGGCGTCTGACGTCCACAGCCCAAAGGAAATATCGAAGCACTGCAGTCCGACCAATTATTGGACTTTGGAGGGCTCTAACAACCCGTAATGACTGCCATTATATTTTCGTATGGCAACCGGGACCAACGGCTTAACTTACCTTCCGAGGCATGACCTGACCAATACAAACATTCATATTCAGCGTCAGATAGTACACTTCGTGTTGTCATCTGAGAATATGCTGAGCTGAGGCCCTTTTGGCATTACAAGCCTTATAAGTTTTATAGTTTTAAATTTATGTATCTTGCTGTAATGTCAATAAATGCATTTTTCTTTCTTTCTTTATTCATGCATACAAATATTTTATACTGCACGGGGACCTACTGACACTAGCTAAGTAAAATTGTTACTAATTTATGGACTCCTCTCTGAAACAAAGGTTTCTGTTCCAAAAACCAAGACAAAGAAACACCAAGCTCAAAGATGTTAAAGACGCTTTATATGCAATATGTCACACCAATGGGAACGAATAAAGCCGTAATAGATGTTTTAAACAGAACCAGGTGTTCCTCGACTAAGTTTAATTAAATAAACATTTTGCTGAAATTAATTCTGTATATTATTATATTAAAATGGCGACGTCACGGGCAACTTTTAAAATTAAAATATGGATCGTGTTTTTCCCGCTTTGCTTTAAGGTGTCAGCAGGAGTTTTGGTGTGAGGCTTTTTTAAGGAGGTTTATTTGTTTTATCAATGATATCTTGAAATTCGATCGAGAGAAAATGAGCAAAAGCGTTCTGCAGTTATGTTACAATACACTTTATTTATCTTTTTTTTACTTTTATTAGGTATATCCTTTTACTGAAAACAAGACTGATTACAAGGCGAAAGAAAACATCGCGAGGAAACCTGGACTTTAAGTCTGAAATCGCCAACCCGCATTGAGCAAGCGTGGTGATTACGCTCAATCTTTCTCTGTATGAGAGGAGACCTGTGCCCAGCAGTGGGATGATAAAAAGATTGATGATGATGAGGAAATATTTTGTGACAATTTTATTATTAAAAAGGTTGAAGTTTATTGCCTGTTTTTCTCCAAAGATCTTTACTATGCTTTAAACTGAGCAATTAGCTTAAAAATGGTTGATCAACTTCTTAAGGATTTATAAGAGCCTGTAATTGTTTTGTTAGATTTTTTTTTTACATTTGTATCGACTATCCGTCTTCCTGGCATGGTTTCTTTTACTATGAGCCAGCATCAATGCATGTTTATGTAACATCCTTCCTAGTGCCTTCCAATTCCACTAGATTGAATATATATTTTTTTGTTTTATCCACGCTCACCTCGCCATCTTTACACATTACTTTAATGGTTTTGTGACCCCATACAAGTACTTTTTCCATTATCTATTGTTTGGAATACCATAGTTCAAATTCATCATTAGTGTTTATTAGTCATCATCACTGCAGCCAAAAGACAACATAAGACTGCTGAACATAGGCCTCTAAGCACCACCACTTTAAAGGCCCTACTGCTCGCAGCCAATGGGTTCCTGCGGCCTTCACAAGTTCCTGTCTGTACGAGTAATTAATAGGTTGAAAGTTCTCACAAAGATACTGATCAAAATACCTCTTCACTAATCACGACGCTGAATATTAAACGACACACTATAATAAAGCAATATATTTACCGCAGACTATATTATAGGTCACGAAATTTATAGTAATACATGATTTTGTGTTCCAATATTGGCTCACCTCTATCCATAAGCCCCCTAGAGAAATTTGTGGGGAGATCAGATTCTCTATCAAGCTTATTATCAAAGTAGGCATAAATATTTGATATTCGGTAAATGAAATTTTCCAATAATATCGACTGGTAGAATATTGAATATACTGTGGCAGATTTTGTTATGAAATGACACAGCTATTGCTATCGTGAAATAAAATGAAATCGTATATCAAGCTAGTAGGATCATTTATTACTTTTTTTTCACGTAATTTTTTTTTAACTAGATGTAGCCGGCATTTCGAAATAGCCCAAACAAATTCAGGGATATCTTTCATATAACCATGAATCACTGCTTGTAGCATCAAAGGTTTGGATAAAGGCGTTCCTACATCCATTCCACCAGTAAATCCAATAAAAAGAATATATTTATGTGTTCTAATTTAAACAAAATTTTAATTAAACCTTTATAATAATAATAATAATAATAAGGCAACACGTACGTCAACATATTCTGCTAATATTTTTTTTGGATTTCATTATATTTTACAGTGCTTATTATACACAAATCAAAGGATATTTATAAAAACCAAAGGAACTAACAGAATATTCATACTTTTTTAACAAATATAAACAATATAAATTTAATGAAGAAAATCAGCCGAACCGCAAGTGACATGACAGGTGTCACCGCACCACAAAAACTGCAATAATGAAAATAAAATAACAAATAATGTTGACAAGATCTGCCGCGAGACAACGTGCACGCCCACCATCTCCGGACTCGTTGCTCAGCTCCGCCTCGCCGCCGCCGGTCTCCAGCGCCACTGTAAGTGCTGTGACGACCCCGGCCGCGGCAGTTGCGTCGAGCTCGAGCGACGAGTACTTCTCTCCGCCGACGACGCCACCACCTGTTCGCCGACGGGTAGGACGCTGGCCGCCGGACCGCTTAGGACCTCGAGGCCCATCGGCTTCTGACAGGGTCCCAGCTCCCGGCGGAAGTGTGCAGCGCATGAGATGGACACAATCCATCAACGAAAATGTCATGCGCTCATACTATGGGGCTACAGAGGGAAGAAACAACCTGACCGCGTACCGTGTTCGAATGCTCTCTCTGTTTCAGGTGCTTGAACCAGCTGTCAACGTTTCGGCTCAACGACTGTCGGATCAGGTACGGGTTATCCAGCGTAATCATATGTTGGATGATACTGTGCTTGATCGCCTGCGAAATGAAATGCAGAGTAGCCGTGTCATTGCTCACCAATCGCAAACTGCGGAGATACCACCGCAGTCAACAAACTATGCTGACGAGGGGAGTAATGATAGGGCTACAAATGTAAGTACCCAGTGCAATGAGGAATTAAGGAATGCTTTGGAGGCTGCGATTCGGGAATACCGTTACATGTCGGCAGAAATTAGACCACGCCTGCCACGTTTGCCCATGCATAACAGAAATAGGGCACTGATGGCTGCTCTGGATGCGCAGTTATCAAATTATTTTGATACCTGCGAGGACCTCACTGATACTCATTCAATCCTGTACTGCGCAGCTGTAGCAGCTTGTCGTGTAGCTCATGTCAAATTTCACAGTGACTCCAGAGCTACACGACCGAAACCAGTAGTACCAATTTGGCAGCGCAGGATTGAACGTCGTATTGGTGAGGCCAGAGCACTCATCGGTAAACTAATCTGCTTCAGGGAGGGTAATACTCGTCCTAGAGTAATGCGCTTTGTGAGGCGGGCATTCTCAGGTACAAATACCAGCCCTGAGAATTATATGGCCCGTGTCACGGAGCGCATCGACTTCCTGAAGCAGAAAGTGTATGCATGGGCGAACCGCATTCGTCGATATAAACGACGAGTAGAACGGTACACCCAGAATCGCACCTTCCAGAGCAATCAAAGGTGGGTTTATAGGGACTGGGAGCAACCAGAACAAGGTGTGGCTGACACGTGCCTACCAGATGATGATGCCATGTGTTCATTCTGGCGCAGTATCTGGTCGGTACCTGTCAGTCACACTGAAGGTGACTGGGCTCGGGATGTCGAGCGAGCCTGCGATCCAATACCTGAAATGGGGGCTATCACCATCTGCCCCCAAGATGTAGCTCGTGCAGTCCGTCCGTTACCTAACTGGAAATCTCCGGGACCGGACGGGCTGCATAACTTTTGGATAAAATGGCTTCCAAGGTCGCACGCTCGCTTGGCATCTCAATTCCAGACTGCCTTAGTGTCTGGTTCGTTACCTCAGTTCCTAACTACTGGAATAACCCACCTGCTCCATAAATCAGGTAGCACCGCGGAACCCAAAAATTATAGACCGATCACATGTTTACCGACGGTCTATAAAGTTCTTACATCCATTTTGAAAACTAAAATTAACAAACATATTGACAGCAACGCTATCATGTCTGCCTCTCAAAATGGATGTAGGAGCGGGTCCCGCGGTACTAAGGAGCTACTCCTCATTGATATGACCATCAGCCAACAAGTTCGTCGTTCCCGAAAGGATCTTTCGACATGTTGGATAGACTATAAGAAGGCCTATGACTCAGTGCCACATACATGGCTCATGCGGGTGCTGGAGTTGTATAAAGTGGATACAACTCTACGCACCTTCCTGATGACGTGTATGGGGCAATGGAGGACAGTCCTTCGCTATCCAGGATGTCGAAATATTCAGAGGAATAGCGAACCGATAAGGATCGAGCGAGGTATATTTCAGGGCGACAGTTTGAGTCCGCTTTGGTTTTGCTTAGCGTTGAATCCTCTAAGCACACTATTGGAGGATTCAGGTCTAGGCTATCGGTTGAGGAGAGGTGGTCAGGTTATATCGCACCTCCTTTACATGGATGATCTGAAACTTTTTGCTCCCAACAATTCACAACTGAAGGAGCTACTGAAAATTACTGAAACTTTCAGTAGCTCCATTAGGATGGAATTTGGTGTGGACAAATGTGCGGTCATGCATGTAAAGCGAGGAGAGATTATGGAATCCGTGGGAACCCAACTCACGAGTTCCATAAACCTTAGAGCCCTCTCCGCATCCGAAACCTATAAGTATTTGGGTATGTCGGAAGCGTTGGGCATCAATGTTACTGACATGAAGCAATCGTTGAAGGAACGCTTCTTTGGCCGCCTGAAAAAAGTACTTAATAGTCTTCTATCAGGCGGAAACAAGGTGCGCGCTTTCAACGGTTGGGTCATGCCGGTATTGATGTACTCTTTCGGCATACTCAAATGGACTCAAACCGAACTTGACGCCCTGGATCAGAGGGTCCGCACGCTGCTGACTGCAAATCGATTGCATCACCCACGATCTTCGGTTATGAGGCTGTATATCCCGCGAAAATGTGGAGGTCGTGGCTTTTTAAACGCTAAGACCCTCCACAATCGCGAGGTATGCAGTCTCAGGGAATATTTTCTAGAAACCGACGTGGGGATGCATCGAGATGTGGTCGCGGTTGACAAGGGCCTCACTCCGCTCTCCTTGGCTAAAGAGAACTGGCGTAAACCAGCAGTGCTTGACACCAATGGTCGCATGGAGGTATGGAAGAACAAGGAGCTTCACGGACGCTTTTTCAGAGCCCTACACGGGCCTGATGTAGATTTACAAGCGTCCGTGGCCTGGCTACGATTCGGTGACCTCTTTGGGGAAACCGAAGGTTTTGTATGTGCAATTATGGACGAAGTTATGATGACGAACAATTACCGGAGATTTATTGTGAAAGACGGCACAGTTGACATCTGTCGGGCATGTCACCGGCCGGGGGAATCAATAAGGCATATTATCTCCGGGTGTTCTCGTCTAGCTAACGGAGAGTACTTGCATAGACACAACCTTGTGGCCAGGATAATTCATCAGCAACTTGCTCTCAAATACAACCTTGTGGAATCGGAGGTGCCGTACTACAGGTATATGCCCGACCCAGTTCTCGAAAATGGCCATATCACATTGTACTGGGATCGATCCATCATCACTGATAGGACTATTGTTGCCAATAAGCCTGATATAGTGATGGTGGATCGATCAGAGCGGCGTGCAATGATTGTTGACATAACCATCCCGCATGATGAGAACCTCGTGAAAGCCGAGAAAGATAAACAAATCAAGTATCTTGACTTGGCTCACGAGGTTGTCGACATGTGGGAGGTGAATTCAGCAATCATTGTACCGATAGTCGTGACAGCCAATGGCTTAATAGCCAAGAGCCTCGACCAACACCTCAAGAGGCTCTCGTTAGGCAGCTGGATCAAAGGCTTGATTCAGAAAGCTGTACTTCTAGACACGGCTCGCATTGTCAGGAAGTTCCTCTCTCTGGAGCCCTGACCGCCGGTAGCTTGGACCCTGTTCCCGATGCCGGTGGGCTACTATTTTTTATATTTTTAAATGTTTTTTATGTATTGTTTATATAGAAATATTTAAAAATGTAATTTATATGTATATACAGTGAAATAAAGGAAATAATAATAATAATAAATTTTATTGTCAGACCATGGTCCATAGAAATAGCATATAAAAAAGCAACAACATGAAAAAGATTCATCCAAAATTAAAATCAAAATTGTGGAAGTTAATATTAACAATAAAATAAAATCAAAATTAAAACAGAATCACAATTAAAGTACAGAATTTAAATTTAACAATAAAATTAAAATAAAATGTAGCAATAAAATTAAAATAAATTATAAAAATGTAGCAACTAATAAATATTTAAATTAGAATATTAGAAAAAAATCAAGTATGAGATGACTTTTTAAACGTCAAGAAAATATATAAAAAGAAACTTATGAATTTGGAACAGTAATGTAGCCGTGACTGTTTATAAATTACCCTAGGCTGTTACAATGTATGTTTTTCCTAATAATGATGAATATTGGTGTTTTTGCGTCGGAGATCCCTTCAGAACTTTTTTTACAAGTGTAGTAATGCGGTTAATGAGGTACCTAGGAAGCCTCGTGTGCGGAAAATGTAATGTCAAACTCCCTTGTCTTCAACGTAGTCTTTAATCTTATAATAAGATTTTTAATAAGGACACGTTTCATGTGGGTTTTGAACATAGGCAGCTTGTTCATTATAATGCTAAAGAGAGAAACAAAAACACATTA
The DNA here is from genome assembly GCA_037179545.1 of Sesamia inferens. Taxonomy (NCBI): domain Eukaryota; kingdom Metazoa; phylum Arthropoda; class Insecta; order Lepidoptera; family Noctuidae; genus Sesamia; species Sesamia inferens. The sequence continues at coordinate 4,560,691 of CM073929.1, read as the reverse complement.
TAACATTACTTATTTTGCTTAAACAAGACAAAAGTCATAATAAAGAAATATAACTACACTGATACGAAATAATTAGCTTCATGTTAAAATATATTACGTTTCGATTATCTAAAAGGAGACCATATATGAAGAAGTTTCTTGTTACAATTTCCTTCATTAACTTTCCTAGGAAGGTAACCCTTACAAATACTTAATAATTTGTACAGTAGGTACACAAGTCCACAAAAGTCTTTGTGCCTCATCATAAGTGCTCCATACAATTTCCAGCCGGAACTATAAGGACGGGGGTACGTCACTGAACATGAGTAATTTATTAACTTTATGTTGCCAAAACATGTTTACGTGTATCCTGAATTACGAAAATAGAATCAAGCTTCAGTATTTATATGTATGTGTGTTTTTTATAAAGATGGGTTCACACTGAGAGCATCACTCAGTGTACAACATTAATCCAGTATCACATAGGCTTAAAAGCCATGGAAAAATGTGTTTTGGAGACAATAGCTTTTTTATTATTATTAACTAGTACTTGACTGCAATCCGGCCTGATGGCATGCAGTGATGAAATCGTTGATGGTAAAGCGCGCTAGATTATTCACTCAAAATAAAATTTAGTGAATAGGAAGGAAGACGGCAGTTGATCGAGGTGATACAATGTCAAACCCAACGATGCCGTGCCAGAGGGAGATTGATTTGGACACCTTCTACGACTAAACACCGGACTTATCACATTTGGCGCATCGTACCCGGCATATTCGCAACACAACTGCTTAGACCCGTCCTCCGTACGGCTTCACCAGACATCATGCCGGAACACGACGAATCGCTAGGCAGCAAGACTTTGTCTGGTGGGTGGTAACTTCTGCCAGCAGCCGATATTATGACCCAAAAATGATCAGAATCTTGTGCAAATGAAATGGTAAGCCTAAAGAGAGTTCAAAACCAAGTAGGCCGCAGCAAGTATAACCTTCAGCAATGGAGGTTCAAGGGAGGCTCGGACCTCTAATGTGAATGGTGTCTCTCCATATACAATGGTTGACCTTCCATTTCGCACCGCAAGTCCTGTTATTTGCACATGTATGGACCACGCCAGTGAAAAGTATCCACGTTGCTGAATAATGAATAAAAAACTATGTATGTTTATTTTTTTCTATTTTTGACTTTGACTGGCTAAGAAGAATACTAAAGAAGTTGCCGAACTAAACGTAAAGCATATGTCTAGTTCGCTTGGCTAGGAGCAAGCGCAAAAACTGAGCAGGTTCTGTGGAATTTCCAGGTAGGGGGAAAACTTAGAAATGGCAGGAATTTTTTTGATATAGTACCTACAAAGAAAACTCGTCATTTCAAATCAGGGTGATTATTCCACGAGTAACGAATCAAGAATACCCCCTTCTTCCTATTACAACAATTTTTATAACAAACAAAATTACCGTCAAAAAGATTTTATATACAACGAGCGGATAATTATGTTACACTAATTCTAAAACAATTAAACGGTCAAATACATTATCAAAACATGCTTAAAACAATTGCGCAACTTTCCACGGATAAGTTGCTAAGCTGCAATTGCCCATAATTTACAGTATGTTAAGAAAACCCTGTCCGACCCGTGAAGGTGTTATTAGGTTAGGTTGAATAGAATTATTCCTAACTTCATACTTAAATGTAATTACATGCATGTAATTATATATACAATATGTAAAGAAAACCCTGTCCGATCCATAAAGGTATTGTTAGGTATCAATAACTGATTCTACTAATGGATACAAAACCGGGCTAAACTTAAAACAAAAATCCCCCTAAAAAATAAATATTATTTCGCAAAAAGAGGTAACTTAATAAATGTGCGTTAAGTACCCTTCCGCGGACGATGGGCGGCAGGGCACGCGGCACGTCGTCGCATCGTTATTCGCTCATAATAATACCGGTGTTGTCACTTTTTTTAAAATTACCAAATTTCGGGGAAGTTGGAATTAATTCACGGGAAAAAAGATTATTTTAAAATTCATTTGTATTGGTACTATGATGATTACGTAAAATTTTATATTATATTTGGTCATGTGTTTACCTAACCTTCATTATCCTTATGGGCCGGACAGGGTTTTCTTAACATACTGTATAGAGTAACGCTTTCGTATGGCTATACATTGCTTTGGAGACCTGATGTCCTAAAAGGTTTTGATCTAACTTAGACACCAGTCTCCCACAACATTGTAATATATATATATATATATATATATATATATATATATATATATATATATATAGACAGCGACGGCAGAACGGTAGGGTCGACATCATCTTGGTGTGGTGGTACAGGTTCCGTTTCGTAGGTGAGTTTTGAATTAACGCACGACGTGTAGATATACCCTCCAATCTTCATAATAACAATTTGAATAGGCAAACCGACAGTTTCGGTTCGGAGATGTGCCTTGGTCCGCGTCTCGATGCAAAGTCCCCGTTCGACGAACCCCACTTTCCAAAGCGACTCTGTCCATGTGACGCCATCACAAAATAACGTCACAAGCGTTCGCCCCTCTACTACGTAAATCAAATCAGCAACTTCTATTAAAATTAATCGACGATCTCCGACACGGCCAGCCTGACTAGTTGCACGTCCTCGTGCATCATCATCATCATCATCCCGGCGCCAATCCCAGTCGCATCCGAAGCTCTCTCAGCCCCTGAGTCCGGGATCCGGTTCACCAGGCCAACCGCCGATTCCGGTCAAACTTCGATATTTCCCGTTGCACATCCTCGTGCATGTCTGTAACAAATTTAAAAAAAACACAGAAAACCGACGTTGAAGCATTTTTGAGAACTCGGCCAACCTGACCGTCACACGTCACGTTTAATTACAATGACTAGGTATTAGAAAACCAAACAAATTTAATTATTTTAACAACTTAAACGCAAAAGCTTCCTTCAAGCCTCATAATTATCAAATTTCAAAAAGAAAACAAAAGGTTCCTCCAAGCCTCATAATTATCAAATCAAAATCATAATCATCAAAAAGAAAACACATCATCGCCCGCTACCACAGTAGCCAGTGACAACTCATAGTTGACACCCATATCGCATCACCTCTTGTGATACGACCAACTCTAGAGTCCACGACTCCCAGGTCAACACATGACCGTACAACTAATAGTCTCCTCTGAGACCCAGGTCCCCGCCACATCACTAGCTGCCCATCGCCCCCTGAACAACTCCTCACTGAGTTGCAGTTACGACTACAGACTAGTGCATGCAGTGCGACCATATCTACCAAAGTCCCCGCCACATCACTAGCTGCCCATCGCCTCCTGAACAACTCCTCACTGAGTTGCAGTTACGACTACAGACTAGTGCATGCAGTGCGACCATTCCTACTAGTGTCCCCGCCACACCACTAGCTGCCCATCGCGCTCTGAACAACCCCTCACTGGGTTGCAGTTACGACTACAGACTAGTGCGTGCAGCGCGACCACATAGCCATGATACGTGTTCTATTTGCTGGCGGAGGCACCCTCCTCACCATCTTCTACATTTTGAAAATCTAACTCAGCAGACATTACTTGGAAAAATCTTTCGTACCTATGCGATCGTGGGGTACTTATAAGTTCTGTTTCCAATCAACGATTTCAATAGGTAACGATCGCCATTATCGCCATCAAACAACTCATCATTATTAAATTTCATTACTTTAGCACACTTCTATCAAATTTAGATTTTTCGTAAATAGCACTCATTTCTATGTTCGTTACCGCTTGTTCTCTTGAGATTTAACAGTCTAGCCACACATACTATCATAAGCTCAAGTGAGCTCGTAACTATAGGCCACAGTGAACTTTAGTTTCGAAATAAAGACAAAACATAATTTTAAAACCCTCATTTAAAATTTCTCAGCCCATTATAACAAACAATAATCGGGTAGTACAAGAAATAAAATTTGCAATAATAACTCTTATTATCATGTCGCAAAGAAATGGTTCAGTACACAACGCTGGTACTACCCATACCCTGTATACGTACTACTGCGTGTGTACGTATACCAATGAAATTACAGATAGCTTGACAAGAGAACATTCAGCACCGAAATCAGAATAAAAATAGTACGACTCACCGGACTATGGCCACTTCCCACAAACACCTGCCACTTGGCACTTATCAACCGTTGCACACCAGACATATCGGAGCTCTCATAAAACCCCATTACGTTACCACAAACGTTTTGGGTATTTTGAAACCTTCTCATCGCCTGCAGAGTAGAGGCTCAAGTCTTGAAAACTTGGACGTTCCGCAAAGCGCACGCAGCTCCGGCTGCGCCGCAAGCAACTCCAGCAGCGCCATACGCCATTGATGCGATTCACCAAGCAGCTAGAAGCGCGCTCCGCAAGCGCACCTTGCGCGCTCCGCAAGCGCACCTTGAGCGCTCCGCAAGCGCACCTCCCGCGCTTTGCAAGCACACCTTGCATGTTCCGCAAGCGCACCTCGCTCGCCAAGCAACAGCCAGCACTGCCGCGCACCAAGCAACAGCCTGCACTGTCGCGCGCCAAGCAACAGTCAGCACTGTCGCGCGCCAAGCAACAGCCAGCACTGTCGCGTGCCAAGCAACAGCCAGCACTGTCGCGCGCCAAGCAACAGCTAGCACTGTCGCGCGCCAAGCATCAGCCAGCACTTGCAAGCCTGCAGCGCACTCTTGCAGCGGACCATCACGCTGAGCGATCTCTTCTGCGTCAGCAATTGAGCGCACCTCGTAACGTGACGTTCACTTCCAGCCTCACGTTATTCTGTTCCTTGATTTATAACGAGATTGTGAGCAGTGTAGTTCTTTATCCAACTTCTGATGTCGGAGACAGCGACGGCAGAACGGTAGGGTCGACATCATCTTGGTGTGGTGGTACAGGTTCCGTTTCGTAGGTGAGTTTTGAATTAACGCACGACGTGTAGATATACCCTCCAATCTTCATAATAACAATTTGAATAGGCAAACCGACAGTTTCGGTTCGGAGATGTGCCTTGGTCCGCGTCTCGATGCAAAGTCCCCGTTCGACGAACCCCACTTTCCAAAGCGACTCTGTCCATGTGACGCCATCACAAAATAACGTCACAAGCGTTCGCCCCTCTACTACGTAAATCAAATCAGCAACTTCTATTAAAATTAATCGACGATCTCCGACATATATATATATATATATATATATATATATATATATATTTAATATATAAATTATAAGCTAGCGCTTGACTGCAATCCCGCCTGATGGTAAGCAGTGTCGCAATCGTTGATAGTAAGGCGCACTAGTTTATGAAGAGCCTATTCACTCTAGCCTTGAAGACACTCAAATTAAAGTCCGACGGAAACACTACCGCTGGTAAATTGTTCCAGTCCCTCGATGTACGCGGTATAAAGGATGAGGCTAAACGCTTCGCCTCCTCAGCTACGCTCGCTCGATAGCTTATTACGAAGCAGTAAGTACTTGTTATCTTGTAATTATTTCAGTAAAAAAATAAATTTCACGTATTTCTTATAATTTATTTATTCAATAGTTTTTTATAATAGTATCCCGGAGTCTAGCAAACCTTGCCCACTATTGATGAACCATTATAGGTATACCTGGGTCTAACTGTTTAAGTGCCTTGATGAATCATTATAGGTATACCTGTGTCTAACTGTTTAATTGCCTTGCTTCAAAGGTCGTTGTTATGTTAGTTTGAATTTACATACTTAAAAAGTAGAAAAGTGGGTGTCACAAGTCCCCGAATGGCAATAATGTAATTTAAGTCACGTTGACTTCAAATAGGATATTGGATCCCAAAGACCTGATAAATCGCAAATCGTGAAGATCCACATCGGAACTTGTGTGCGATGCGTCCAATGCGGGCACAAATTTTTAAGTATTAAATTCCACTATAGCCACAAGTCGTGTTGACCTAGTGGTTAAAACACCAGACACTCAAGTATAAGTATACGGGTTCGATTCCAGGTCAGGCAAGTACCAATGTAATTTTTCTAAGCTATATATTTTTTCTGAGTATATCTTGGACACTATTAACTGATTACAAGGTGAAGGAAAAGAATCTTGAGGAAAAACTTGGACTTTAAGTCCCACATTGAGCAAGCGTTGTGATTACGCTCAATCCTTGAGATCGTGAATCCCTCAATCCTCAATGATGACAGTCACTAGTGAACGTCGATAATAGATTTTCTATTAGGTCCGTGGGCTGGAAGTCAACATATTAATAACCTTTTCGGTATGAGGAGAATAAAATGTGGTGATGTTGAGAACTTGAAAGCTATGTAAATCTCAGCACACATCATTTATGTTCCCATAGCGTAACAGTTAACACGGTATCCCTCGTGGTGTGTACACACCCTTAGATGTTTCTATTACTCTTATATTGAAAGGAATTATAGCTAATGTAATTGATTCCAGTACCATACTAAATAATTGTCAGTTAGTGTATAATGTAACTATTTTGAGGTTATACAGGATGTATCTGACATCATAACGCAAACTTCGCGAAAAGGCTAGATCGCATGCCACTAATAATATTATGATAGTCATTTATGTCGTTAATGAGCGGTTACAGAAATCACAGTGTTTAAAAAAATGTGTTGGCTCGGCTTTTGAACGTAGCAAGCGTGCCGCCGCGCGTGTTTGTGGGTATGACGTTGACCCCTGACGTGAACTCTATTAAATCAGCTGATAGGATAGTTTTTCAAGTTTTGTTCACATTGCGCTTTTTGTGTAATTAGCGAATTAATTAACTTTTCCTTCAAATCTTATTGGATTATAAAAGTATAGCAATTATGAACTGTTTAAAATGAAAAACACAGCATATTATTTTTTTTAAATCAGGAAAAAACCGTCGAAAAATTCCACTACTGTGGGGTTCAGAATCATGTACTGGATCCATGGTACTCGTTTGTACGTCGATGTCAGAGACACCCTTCTTGAAATGTGTCCGCTTTTAGACCGAGAGAAGGATTTTGATAAAATATCTGCACGTAAATAAAAATAACATTGGATTGTTTCATAAAATAATGTCTGTGACAGTGTCTGATGCTGCTAAAAGTCTGTTTGAATTTGTAAGCCTACGTTTTAATTGTACTTTAGAAAAAAATAAAAAAAATAATAAGCCTTTTATTAATTGATTTCCATAGTACAATTTCAATAACAGTGTGCATGTAAAAATTAAAATTAATGTGGTTTTGATTAGTAATTATAAATTCAATTCAATTCAAAAAAAAATTATTTCGGATTAATAAAACATAAATATCCATAAGAAATAAGAGTTATTAATTATTGATGTATTCAAAGTTGGTGTTTTAATTGACTTAATAATAATATTTAATATTATAGCAAGAACCCTCTAAATGAAAGGTAAAGGCCTCCTCCAGAGAAGACCAGTACTCTCTGTTCTCTGCCGCTTGTGACCAATGAGTACCTGTTACTTTTATGATGACCTCTACCCAGCGTTCATTTGGTCTTCATCTCCTTCTCTGTCCTAATGGGCCTGTCCATTGTGTTGTCTCTGTTGTCCATCGATTATCGCTTAGCCTCTTAGCCTCTTAGCGCTTAATTGTACGTTACGTACGTACGTACGAATAGTTGTTAAGGAATTATATTTAGTTTAAAAATTCTATTTTATTTTGTATCGTAGCTGTAATAAAGTGCGATGGTACCGAGATGTATCTATACTAATATACAGGGTGTATCTGACATCGTAACGCAAACTTCGCGAAAAGGCTAGACCGCATGCCACTAACAAAATTATGATAGTCATTTATGTCGTTAATGACCGGTTACATAAATAACAGTGTTTAAAAAAAAGTGTCGGCTCGGCTTTTGAACGTTGTAAGCATGCCGACGTGCGTCTTTGTATGTATGACGTTGACCCCTGATGCGAACTCTTATTAAATCAGCTGATAGGATTGTTTCACATTGCAGTTTTTTGTGTAATTAACGAATTAATTATTTTTTATTTTAAAATCTTATTGTTTTATAAAAGTATAGCAATTATGAACGGTGTAAAGTGAGAAAAACCGGTGCGTTTAGAATCATGTACTGGATCCATGGTACTCGTTTGTGCGTCGATGTCAGATACACCCTTTATAAAGGTGAAGAGTTTGTTTGTTTGTTTGAACGCGCTAATCTCAGGAACTACTGGTCCTATTTAAAAAAATCTTTTTGCGTTCAATAGCATATTAAAAAAGGAAGGCTTTAGGCTATATAACATCCCACTGAGACCAATAGGAGCGCAGCATAACTAATTCCAGGCAAACGAAGTCGCTGGCGGCCGCTAGTTTTATATTTAGTCTCTAAATTAAATAAGGAGGAAACCAACCAGACTCAGCTGTATATCAGTATTTAACATGGAGAGACTACCTATCTGACTTCCACAACCCAGTTACTGGGTAATACGATACCCTTTTGTAAGGTTGTGTATCTCAATAGTCTACGAATGACAACCAAGACCAACGGCTTATTGTACTTGTCTCGGTATGATAAGACGGTCACCGATCCACAGACCAACCTGGGCAAGCCGTGTTGCTGATATTATTTAGCAACGGTTTACATACATAACATAACATCTTCTTCAGCCTACGGATGTCCACTGCTGGACAATGGCCTCCCCCAAGGCTTTCCACGCTGACCGGTCTTGTGCTGCCCGCATCCATCGGCTTCCCGCGACCTTCTCCAGGTCATCGGTCCACCTTTTTGGGGGCCTCCCTACGCTGCGTCTTCAAGTACGTGGCCGCCACTTCAGAACCTTACTGCCCCATCGGCTATCGGTTCTACGAGCAATGTGCCCTGCCCACTGCCACTTATGTTTAGCGACCCGCAGAGCTATGTTGGTGAATTTGGTTCTTCTGCGGATCTCCTCATTTCTGATTCGATCACGCAGAGAAACTTCGAGCATAGCTCTTTCCTTTGCCCTTTGTGTGACTCTGAGCCTTCGTATGAGGCCCATTGTGAGCGACCACGTTTCAGTTCCATAAGTCATCACTGGCAACTCACACTGGTCAAAGACTATAGTCTTGAGACACTGTGGTATCTTGGACGACGAGAAGAAGTATCGTAGCTTCCCGAACGCTGCCCAGCCACCTCTTTCTCGAATTTGGACCAACTACCAGTTATCTAATCAATTACAATAGGGTAAGTAAAGGACTTTATTTAGCAATCTTACACCATATGCTTATGTTGTTAAGAAACTTTGGATGCTAACTTAGGTTCCAACTAGAGTATCAGTGTTAGCAAACTCAAGTATAGCACTTAAGTATAGGGATAGCTTTAACTATGTATTTATGAACTAAGTTTGGTCTAGTTCTGTTCAATGTTATCCTGTAATTTGTAACTATGTCATTTGTTAGGCCAACAGGAAGAGAAATAGTCAGACTTATGTTGTAGGAGGATAATTAATTATTTACTCAGTCAAAGAAATATAGTCATGCTCTTATTCAACAAAATATTATGGCCATATGATGGCTGATATAATAATTAATTAACAACTTTATTACGTCATGCTTCCTTATTAATACGAGTGGGAATATATTTTCCAGGAAGCTCCCTTATTTAATAATAATAATTACAAGAGTATCATATACACCCTATCTCAATACACCAGTTCATTTAAGTGTATCCAATACTGCCATCATTATAATACATATGTACCAACTTACACATATACCTATAGACAGATACAGCAGTGGTGTCGCTTCTATAATTAAATTCCAAGGATAATAATATATCAACTGTATTGTTGCGATAAGATTTGCATTAGTAATGGAGCAAGGAGTTTCAATCTATAGCTTTATTTATGGGAGAATAGATGGCATCGGTATCGTGAAGACCTATATTAGTAATAAATACACTGGCTGTGCCATTACAATATTGTCATAATGGACGATGAGTGATCTCACAATGATCGGTTTTGACAAGTTTCGTAAGTCTACTAAAATGGCGTTATTATGACCATGTAGGCAAGTAATGGTTCAAATTGAATAGAAGATTTTAGAAAATCATTTCTATTAACTGGTTTTATAATAATGGTAATATGGCAATGTCATTCTGTCACCATTCCATTACGAGACGACTGAAATAATGGATCTATTATTATGAATTTTGCTGATTACGTCAAATTTATAAAAATAGGAGACTGTCCCTTTTTTTTTATTCTACTTTTGTTTAGGGACATTATAACCGCAATGCGTATGTCAGTCCCATCGTACCCTGAATACACATTAATCCTATTTGAGCCATGAACCTAAACAGACTCTTCGCCATTTGGTTGAGCCAGGATTTTATGATGTGCCTATTTCAAGTCTGTTCAGCCTCAAGACCCTGAACAAATCATTTCTACCAGACTCGTACCCGACACAATCCATCAATAAGTGGTGTAAGTCTTCGACAAGACTGTCCCTTGAATACATGACACTAGTCTATACTTTGCCTTCTAATTGTGTTTAATATTCTACTTATATTATAAATGCGAATGACTGTGAGTATGTATGGATGGATGTCTGTTACTCTTTTATGCAAAAACTACTCAACAGATTTAGATGAAATTTGGCACTTATAAGGTTTATAAGCGGGATTAGCATATAGGGTCCTTTTTATCCCGATATTCCACGGGATAGAAACTTTTGCGAGTGAAACCGTGGAGCAGCTACTAGTTGAATAATCCCAAAAACACTATTAGTGTTCGGGATATGCGTAGTATAAACCTCGACTCATGTAAATATATTATATGACTTCTAGTGCCAGGTTTTCTACATGTCAGGTTTTCTTTTTTAATTCAACAGATTTGTTGAACCAATTATTGTAAAGTTTTTTTTTATACTTGTGCTTAACCGCAATCCCGCCTGGTGGTAAGCAGTGATGCAATCGTTGCTGGTAAAACGCGCTAGTTTATTAAGAGCCTATTAACTCTAGCCTTGAAGACACTTAAATTATAGTTTGGCAGAAACACCGCTTCTGGCATATTGTTGCAGTCCCTAGATGTAAGCGATATAAAAGAGGAGGCGAAACGCTTACTTCAGACTGTGGTGGTGTTAACAACGTAGGGATGGAAACTCGCCGTACGACGGGTCGTCCGATGGTGGAACGGAGATGGGGGAATTAAGTCATGCAATTCCCTCGCACACTCTCCAAAATACATCCTATAGAACACCGCCAGTCTGGCTACTCCTCGCCTGTGCTCCAGGCTTTACAACTAGAGGTACTTTCTAAAGATTGAGAGTGATTATGAATCGAAGGTTTATAAAACTGCGGCAAATGATTATAGATAGACACACTTCAGTTGTAACTTTTTCAGCATTATCATCATCATCTCAGCGTTTATCCCAGTCACATCCGAAGCTTTTTCAGCTTTGGAGTCTGGGGTCCGTTTTACCAGTCTAACTGCTGATTTTGGCTTAACTTCGATATTTTCCGCAAAACGACTGCCGTCTGACGTCCACAACCTGAAGGCGATATCGAAGCATTGCAGTTAGACCAATTGTTGGACTTTTGAGGGCTCCAACAATCCGTAACGACTGCCATTAGGTGTTCGTATGACAACCAGGACCAACGGCTTAACGTGCTTTCCGTGAATTTATGCATACAAATATTTGCACTGCGCTGGGATCGAACCCGCGCCTCCTTGCGCAGCGGCCGCGTTTGCTACCGCTACGCCATAGAGGCTGTTAACTGTTAACACGGAGGTTGTGAGTAATTTCTTAGTTAATATAAACAAGAGGTTCCATTTAGGTATTAAAACAAAAAATAAAAAACAACATTATTCCACAGAGATACGGCCTGTGTAATCTCCGTTAAAACACCTTCAGGCATCCATTAAAAACAGATTAAATTTCGTATACAACCTGTCAGATATGTAGACAATACAACACGATGTTGACTTGAATGGTAAGCGATCCTTCTCCAAATTAAGTTAACCTATTGTTGGAACCTCAAATATCAAATTACAATTCCCTGATAAGATTAATTAACGGGACATTAGTAACACAATAGTTAATTTATCTAGGTATATGAACGTTATGTGTATGGAAATTTAATGATGAAAGCAGTGTTAACCCAGTGTCTAGACGTAAGAATGCCAGAAGAGTTCTTGAAATTTAGCGCCATTGGTAGTAGGCCATAACATCGGCCGCCGGCAGAAGTTACCACCCACCAGACAAAGTCTTGCCGCCAAGTGATTCGTCGTGTTCCGGCATGATGTCTGCTGAAGCCGTACGTAGGACGGGTCTGAGCAGTTGTGTTGCGATGTGTGCCGGGTACGCTGCACCGAATGATGTTTTGTTGGGAGTTTGGTCGTGGAGGGTCTTCAGATCAATCTCCCTTTGGCGCAGCATCGTTGGTCGTGTTGTAGGGTTTAACATTGCATCACCTCGCTCAACTGCCGTCCGTACTAGGAGGCCTGCCGCGCAGCGCCGCTTCAGGAGTGAGCGGACGAGTGGTGCGGTGACCATATTTTTGTTGGGACAACCAAGTAAGACTTATAACTTTGTATATTTTTATGGTGTCTTTTTGAAATGTTGTACGTCTGGTCGGAGGATTCTCCGTTTTCTGTGCAGGTTAAGTGAACTTTGCACCCCGTGCCTCATAGACAGGCACTTTTTGAAACTATTTCTACGTAAACATCATGGAAAGTCCGCCTAGCCCTAAAATTAAGAGGATACGGTGTACTTTTTTATACAATAAATAATTCAGTAACTAAAGCAAAACCATAACTAGGTCATCTTCGATACCATTATTTCAATCTTCATAATTGTTATTACCGCGTTTGCATCAACAACGAAATTCAGTAAATTGTAGAACGAAACTTGTCAATTTACCAATAAAATTTGGTTCGTAAAAAGTTCTCGAATCGACTCTATTAATTTGGGCGGGTGCATAAAACACGTCCGTGGGCAATTTAATTTCAGTTTCATAATGGAAAATTCTTCCATGGTAATATACATTTGGAAGTGTATAATAAAATCAATGGTATCGGTTATTGCGCGGGTAACCCAATGGAAGTAAATGTGAGTCGTGGTAGCCTAGTGGTTAAAACACCAGCATCTCAAGTATTAAGATTCGATTCCAGGTCAGGCAAGTACCAATGTAACTTTTCTAAGTTATTTGTATGTGTGTTGGACATTAATGACTGATTAAAAGGTGAAGGAAAACATCTTGAGGAAACCTGGACTTGTAAGTCTGAAATCGCAAATCCGCATTGAGCAAGCGTGGTGATTACGCTCAATCCTTCTCTGTATGAGAGGAGAACTGTGCCCAGCAGTGGGACGATAAAACGGTTGATGATGATAATGATGGAAAATTCTACCATGCTAATATATTTTTGGGAGTGTATAATAAAATCAATGGTATCGGTTATTGCGCTGGTAACCTAATGGAAGTAGATGTGACTGACTAATGCTATCTTTGTTATTTTCAATCGAGTGCATACTGGATTTAGTCTTGGATCTTTTAAGTTAAAATTAAGCCCGACTTAATTATGAACGCCGAATAGTTCAGTAGATCATAGTTGGGTAAAGCTAGGTAGATAATAATGATAATTACAACAAAAGATGAAATTCTTCAAAAACAGTTCCACTCGACCACAAACATCTTAACACAACTTAGGACTAAATTTTTCTATGAGCAAAAAATCTACGTAACTCTCATTGAATGAAAATCTTCATGAAGATTCCTCAGATGTTTTTTTTTTTTCTGGGATCTTTCTGGTTTAAATCCGTATTATTGGCGAGTCTTTTAAATCTGGTGCTGTGAGCGGAGTATTAACGTAATGTAGGTCCACATAATGGGTGTTGAGTTTTGTGTTTATAAAACCATGTAAATCTAATACCTGGAAAACGAAGCGTAGCAGTATCCAGTTGTTTTGTTTTGTCATCTCGGACGAGCGTAATATCAACTCTTTTTCAGTTATTTTTCATAGTGATTCTTTTATAATCTCTTTGGGTTTTCGGTAACATATATTCGTACTTATTCTGCTGGAGGCCGCAGGAATCATCTAGATACTGGATGCAAAAAATCACTCGAAACGGCTAAAATGAGCAATAAAAGTAGGTACGGTTTCGTGTCCTATGTCTAGCAGTGGAGAACTATGCCCCTTGCCTGACGAAATGAAATATACACAGGTAAATTGACTCGGGTTGCACACTCTTTCGCTATCACGTACTATCGTAGAGACAAGGGGCCAGCAAGAATAGTTCGGAGCACGCAAGCCCCACCACGATGTCAACGTAAAGCACACTACACATCAAAGCCGCCAACCCGCCGACACAGGCCGCCGATACAACCCAGGAAGATGTCGGCAACCTTAATGTCGGCGGCTTGCCGGCAGCGAGCGTCCGTAAGCGCCCAGTTGCCCGGCGACATTTCAGCAGTTGCGACGTGCTTATTCTGCTGCGTGCTTAAGCGTATTTTAACTGTCAAATAAGTTTTTGATGTCGAACCGCCGACATGCCGCTGGCAAAGTTTTATGGCTTGCAATGACTGAAGCCGTCAACCTAGCCCGCCAGCGAAATGTTGCACCAATGCCGCCGGAATGGCGTCTTTGGTGTGTAGAGCACTTTAAGATACGACGGTGGGGATGTTATTATCATCATTTTTGATTTTTTCTTTTTAGTATTATTATTATAAGCTTGACTGCAATCCCGCCTGATAGTAAACAATGATGCAATCGTTGCTGGTAAAGCGCGTTAGTTTTTTAAGAGCCTATTTATTAAAAAAAAACTGAGTGAATAGGAAGGAAGAGGGCAGTTGAGTGAGATAATGCAATGTTAAACCTAAGAACACGACCAACGATGCTGCGCCAGAGGGACAGTGTTCTGGAGATCTTCCACGGCCAAACACAACAACGTTCAGCACACATCGCACCACAACTGCTCAGACTCGTCCTTCGTACAGCTTCACCAAACATGATATGTCGGAACACGACGAATCGCTTGACGGGAATACCTACTTTGTTTGCTGGGTGTAACTTCTACCGGCAGTCGATGTTATTGCCTACCACCGAGAAAATTATTCATTAATTATTTATTGAATCGTAATTCACATTTTAATCACTTTTCAAACAATCTCATTAAAATTCATCATGTATTTTTTTCTTGTACGTACTGATTTTTCGCAACGCAGTACCAAAAAGAAACTTGAATATTTCGGGTCGGTTGATTCACGCCGAGTGCACTCTTTAGCAAAGACCTCTTAAGATTAAATCCCGAAACAGAAATCAGGAGAAGGCTCCCAGTTCGGGAACCTGGGCACATTTTCTCCTCTGTTTTGATTAATGACTCTCTTTCAAGCGCCTTTTATACTTTGAAACGCTCCCTGCGGCACAGTTTAAAGGTCAGAGTATTTGCTTCTTTGAACCTTTTCGTTCCTCCTTAATTAAGCACTAGCTTGAAGCGTGAAAGTTTTAAATGAAGGTCAAATATATTTTTTCTTCTCACAAAAGATACGTTTAGGATTGTTTTGGAACGTTTTTGAGATCTGGAGACCGGATATTAAATTTATACGGGATAAGAATAGAAATGTTATGACTCTTAGAAATTTTGCGCATAAGATGTTTAAATAATTTCGGGAAATAATTTGAACCCCGCCTGTCTGCCTGTCTGAACACAAGAAACTCAACGAGCATATAACGGTTTTCCGAGTGATTCATGACGAAGGATACTGTATAATCCATTAAAGTTATCTGTACATTGAGTATACGACAGTGATTGTTGAAGATATTGGAATAAAATCATGCCGACTAGGAGCTTTTCTGATGTTTCCTAGGTAAAGCAAAGACTATACGTATGATAGATAACATTAAACGTCACAATATTTTTCCGTGCGCTGTGAGAGTTTTCAATTTCAAAAGCTAGTTTTTTCTTTCAAAGCAAGCTTTTCTAAATATTAAGAGTTTCAACTAGTTTAATAGCTATACAATATTGCTGGCTTTTTATCACCCGATAGCAAAGTTTGATCGCCAATCGGGATGAGAATATATGGCAGTACACGAACACCAACTAAGCCAACGGTCAATAAAGTAGTCAAAGGAGTGAACCTGGCAGATTAATGGCTGATGGGCATAGCGGTATTGACTACTAAACGAGGCAGATTCATATATATAGATACGTATGACAATATTCACCATTTAACACATATAATATTTACCATATATTCCCATATACCGCATATAGTATATAGCTCTGCGGAGCTGTAGCCTCGACTTACAAGTTTTAGGTCTTGGGTGAAACCTAGGTAGAACCTACCTAGGTTTCACCCTTACTTCTTCTTCTTCTTTAGCCTATGGATGTCCACTGCTGGACAAAGGCCTCCCCCAAGGCTTTCCACGCTGACCGGTCTTGTGCTGCCCGCATCCATCGGCTTCCCGCGACCTTCACCAGGTCATCGGTCCACCTTGTTGGTTGCGTCCCTATGCTGCGTTTTCCAGTACGTGGCCGCCACTCCAGAACCTTACTGCTCTATCGGCCATCGATTGTACGAGCAATGTGCCCTGCCCACTGCCACTTAAGTTTAGCGACTCGCAGAACTATGTCGGTGACTTTGGTTCTTCTGCGAATCTCCTCATTTCTGATTCGATCACGCAGAGAAACTCCGAGCATAGCTCTTTCCATTGCGCTTTGTGTGACTTTGAGCGTTCGTATGAGGCCCATTATGAGCGACCACGTTTCAGTTCCGTAAGTCATCACTGGCAACATACACTGGTCAAAGACTTTAGTCTTGAGACACTGTGGTATCTTGGACTACGAGAAGGTAGGTTATTTGTTTTATATGTATAGTTTCTTTTCCTTTGCTATCCATACGGCTAAGAAAAAACCCGTGAAGAGACTGGCATGTGTTAGAACCAAATATTCGAAAACGTTTGACATCCACCAACCCGCACTGGGCCAGCGTTACTCTAATGCGAATATAAAACCATTCGCAAGAATTCAAAATTAAATAAATATGAAATAAAGACTCAATTATGATGTAAAGTACCATTAAAATACAAAGATCCGGCTGATACATAGATAAAATTTCAATTAATAGACATTAACAAGCAAGATTCAAATCAATCCTGATAAATGCTGGAGATTTTATATCATGAAATTCTTCAAATTATCGTAATAAATTTGGATTAGACAATAAAATGAGGTCTAAATTAGACAATAAAATTGGTAATAAAGGTGGGAAAGTTTTTATAGCTGACAATTTCGTTCCAATAGGAATATTAGAAACCAAAATCAACACTAACAACCCTTTACCAAAAGTAAAAGAAATTCTTACTCTTTATCCGTGGCGCTAACTATTAATACAAATGTGTTGGTAATTAATAAATAAATAAAAGTATATTTACAAAAATCAAAGCTTTTATTGAAAGCCCTATGCGGGAAGCCTCAACCGATAATTGCTTTTCCATTCTCCGTCGGCTTTTTGTTCGTCGCGACATTACCCAGACGTCGAATCAATTCTTGCCGAGGTTAATTTATTTATTAGCATATAGAGAGAATTTTCAAACAGCCCCTGAAGAGAATCGGCAGGTTTATAGGAAAATTGAAGCACTTTTTATCATGTATAATTTGCAGCTTGAGTTGTGATTCCTTGCTTTTCAAGAGTGGAATGGATAATTGAATCAATCACAGAGTCTTCTGAAGAACTTAGTTTTATAGAAAAGTCTATTTATTGCCTATTTGTTGTATGAGGAATCTTCAAATGACGTCTCCCACACGGTCACACGGGTGTTGCTATTACTTGTGGTGGTCCCAACATTAGTTTTAGATCGTAACTTTAAAGATTTACATTATGTATTAGACTACAGTAAGTTAACTTTTACGATTGTTATTATTAAGATTTTTATTACTATACAAACAGACTTTTTGTACATTCATTGTTGTTCTATGTTTTTTAATAAATTTCAATTTTATTTCATTTTACTTATCTATTCTCCAGGGGCCACGATATGTTTTTTCGAATAACCCGCTTTCCTTATGCACCCCGTCACTATATGCTAACATCTCTTTGAAGCGCGTATCGAACACAATGTGCTGTTGACCCGGATCTAGCCCTTAGCGGACGGCGAGCTACCTACCACTAGCCACCCACAAGCCCACGCCTACGGTAGTCAGGAGTTGGATGCAGTTTCCCGACTACCAGGGCATCTCCTGAGACGCCTAGGGGCATGAGGGTGCAGAAGAAAGTAATACTCAGAAACACAACTAAACAACAACAAGTAATGCTCGCGAAGAAGGAGCCTTTACGAGCATTACTTCGCAGAAGCAGAAGTAGGTGACGACCTGCCATTGATTCTCGCTGCGAATCGCCTGAACCAATGCCAAATGCGACAGATTGCTTCCTGAAGGACAAGGCGGTGCTGCTCTCAAGCCGGGCAGAACTCCTAATTAACAACCGCTCTAAGTACCTAATCTCCAAATAAAAGCCGATCTCATATTTAAAATATGATTGACATTTCATTAAACCATAATTTCAGCCGAAAGACGTCCACTCCTGAAGAACTTCCAACACAACGTCTTGCGGTACGCGGTCGCCACTCCCAGAAGCTTTCAACCCCATCGGCCATTTTTGAGCAATGTATCCTGCCCAATGCCAATTATGTGTTTGGCAATTCTTCAAACTTTGTCAAGCAACTTGAATTGATGCTCCTGTGGACCTCTTCTTGAAAATCAAAGTTAGTGTTTGTTAAGTTCTAAATATCAAATTCTCTATTCAGGAAACCGTGTATTTGGGTCAGAGTAACTTTATATCTACCAGTCACTAACATATTTCTAGCTGTTCAAAAACCGACATTCCGAAATACGAAAACAATGAGAAACGTAGCACGAATATTGTTTTGCACAAAGATATTCGCAGGAACGTCTGGCCTACCTTCCGCTTCCTTCCGGAAATACCGGTATTGTTACATCTGATCCACGGAAGGGATTTCAGGGCTCACCCTCGCCTTTTTGTGAATGGAATTTATTATGTTATAATTTTTGCGTTTAAAAGGGAAATTAAATTTCGGGGAACGCCTGTGATGTATGAAAACTGAATCGAATTTCGGTTCACGGTTCATTTTGAAGGAAATGTCGAACATCATTTTACAGATTTAGAGCCGGAAGGTTCTTGATAAATTTGGGTTTTGAAGACGGCCGTTACGGTTAGGGTTCCGTAATCCTAAGTAGTGTAAATTACTTAGATAGTGACTGATGTAAAGTTTAGTACGGTCTGTTATAGTTAAACCTACGATTAATAGCCCGGATTACTATATAAGCAAATGATCCTATTGCTTTAATGATTACGTAAATGTCTAATAGTGTTGTAACAGTAGTGCGTATATGTAAATTTGTCTTAAAGGAAACGAAGAAAAAGAAGCCAGAAATACCTTAAAGACATAACATGTTAAACACATATTAAGTTCGTCAACAAAGATACAAAACATACGAAAGTACGGTATGAAAGCAATTCATCCGTCAAAAGAAGTGTCAAATTATTTTTTCAGTCGCGTTGTATCGGTATCTAGAAACGCGACATGCGAACAAAATGACGTCATACAAATGCTGCATCTGGCAAGAAGAGTTCACCGCGCAACTGACATTGATACAACTTCCCAACATCAACCGTTGAGCAATAATATAATAGGGAGTAGGGAAAACTATCTAATCGTCTGGTCAATCATTTTTAATTAGTATTACTAAGTAATCTTATATCCGTCAGTGCTACGAAGTACGAATCGCTCGTAACTTTGGACAGAACTACGGATCTTTCTTTTAGAATACCGATCACAGCAAGAAATATTACACGCTTAAAAACTTAAAGAAAACCCTTTTTCATAATAGCACCACAACAAAAGTAGAACTATAGATACTTCCTAACATAGTTAAAAGTACGAAGAGTCCAACTAAACCTATTTCTTTCCAATGCATATTACTAAACCAATATTTGTTCGAAAACAAGGACAAACCCGCGAACAGCGAACTTAGTTTTTATTCAACAGACAGGAGTGAAGTAGTATGTAGTAAGGGAATGCCAAAGTTCTCCACTACGTACAAAGTAAATTTAAAGTTGGTATGCGTCTAGTACAGTGGGTATTGGCACGTAGTGAGGAAATATACGTTGTGTGTATCTTGAGATGTATCGGTAGAAGTTTTGCGGGTGTTTTAGATAACTTAAGACTTTCTTTCCCCTGTGAGTTTTGTTGTTAGATATACTTTCCTTATTGTTGCTCTTTATATTAATAAATTTGCGAGAGTTTTATTTTATTTATAAAATAAGTGCTTAATTGTATCAATAAAATAAATATAAATAATGAAGTACAACTAGAAAATGAAATTAGAATGGAAAGAGCTATGCTCGGAGTTTCTCTGCGTGATCGAATCAGAAATGAGGACATCCTCAGAAGAACCAAAGTCACCGACATAGCTCTGCGAGTCGCTAAACTTAAGTGGCAGTGGACAGGGCACATTGCTCATAGAACCGATGCCGATAGAGCAGTAAGGTTCTGGAGTGGCGGCCACGTACTGGAAGACGCAGCGTAGGGAGGCCCCCAACAAGGTGGACCGATGATCTAGTGAAGGTCGCGGGAAGCCGATGGATGCGGGCAGCACAAGACCGGTCAGCGTGGAAAGCCTTGGGGGAGGCCTTCGTTCAGCAGTGGAGATCCATAGGCTGAAGAAGAAGAAGAATGAAGTACAACTTATGGCATTAAATACTAATTTCAATTAAAGTAACGGTTAAAAAAATAAACAATTTATAGAGGTTATAGTGGATATTTGTAACCCGGTTAGATTGTCTTCAATGTTATCGGCGTTGTGTTATCGGCTGCGACGTACAAGTTGTAGATCGTAGGTCCGAAACCAATCAGATGCTTCACTTCGTGTAGTTTTTTTCATTACAATTGCTCTCAAAAACGGCGAAGGAAAACATTATGAGGAAACCAGTATGTCCTACATCCAAAACTTTGGAGACATGTGACATCTACTGACCCGCTCTAGACCAGCGTGGTAGTTTACGGCCCATTCTATTCTTTTTTTTTTCTTTTTAAAAAACTTTGTCCAACACTAGGAATTTCTCCTGCATCGTAGTTGAGCTTACAAACATATAAACTCACATACACATATAGCCAGTCCCGGAACACCTACTTGCGGGTCATACAAATATTTGTTACGTGCGGGAATCGAAACCGCGACACGCATCGCAGCAGTCAATAGCTCAACCACTGCGCTAACCGTGCTGTCAACTCTTAAGGAGGGAAGGCCTGTAACCCAGGAGTGAGAACATGAAGGCTGATTATGTAATGTATTTTATGTTATGTTATTAACTTTGAAAGAAAACCTAGAAACAACAGAAATAACAAATAAATAACTAATAATTTTCATACACGTATTACAGAAACACCACGAAATGGAAAGGACCGCATGGCCTGAGAAGCAGAGGTCGTCCTCGCGCCCGGTGGCAGGACGAGATTGTGGCTAATGCAGGAAGAGACTGGATGACCACGGCCAAAGATAGAATGAAATGGATTTCTTTGGAGGAGGCTTTTACCCTAAGGGGGTCCACATTTATAAAAAATTAAATAACATATAAATGTAAAACATATAACTATTTGTGGAATAAATAAAGCTTTATTATTATTATTATTATTATTACAGAAACAGTCATCAACTGCGTAGCCTATCTTGTTACCTGCCTAGTAGTATTTCCTAGTCGAATGTAGACAAAGAAATCGAATACTTGTCATATGTTTAATAGAACTAGCCATATATGTTTTAAAATTCTTTAGTTTCATCATACAGGGTGTATCTGGCATCGTAACGCAAATTTCGCAAGAAAGCTACACCGCATGCCACTAATAACATTATGATAGTCATTTATATCGTTAATGAGTGGTTACAGAAATAACAGTGTTTAAAAAAACGTGTCGGCTCGGCCTTTGAACGTTGCAAGCGTGCCGCCGCGCGTGTTTATAGGTAAGACGTTGACCCCTGATGTAAACTCTATTAAAGCTGCTGATAGGAGAGTTTTTCGAGTTTTATTCACATTGCGTTTTATTGTGTAATTAGCGAATTAATTATTTTTTATTTTAAAATCTTATTGAGTCATAAAAGTATAGTAATTATGAACGGTTTAAAGTGAAAAAAACTGCATATTATTTTTTTTTTAATCAGGAAAATACCGACGAAAAATTCCAACTGTGGGGGGTTGGTGGTGGTATGGTACTCGTTTGTGCGTCGATGACAGAGACACCCTTTATAGAATGACAGAAGAAAGAAAAAACGTTTAATTGCAATTAACTTGACACAAAAAGTTACAAAAAAAACAAAAAAGAAGAAAAATGTTGAGGGAACGTACGTCACATTTACGTATAACGGCTTATATCATTATACATCATAAAAATAATTACCCAAGAACGTACTAGCAGTATTTATTACACCTGGGAATAGATGTAACGATGCCACAGGTATATAATATTGCAAATCCAGAACCACTTCATACAATTTTCCACATTTCTCATTCAATTCCACAGTCACAATAAACTATGTAAATCAAACATTTTTTTGCTCTCAAGCACTGTTCTTTGGACGAGGAAAATCTTTTGATTCTGGTTAACAAGAAAATGGAGCGCTGAATCTCGTTATCTTCACGTCCAATCAATTATGGGAGGTAGCAGAAAAAGTTAATTGCGTATTTATTGCTGTATTATTCATAGCTGAAAGCTTTGTTCGTATTGAGCGATATAATTGATTCGACTATTTTTTACTGGCTATTTCAATAACTGAAACGTACTGACGTGATTGAAGATGTAGAAACATCTTGATCAGCCTATAGCGCTCCACTGTCAGACATATATATGCCTTTCCTGTTGAACAACTTTTTTTTTTATTTCAAAATAAACTTAGCCCCTTATTAGG
This sequence comes from Sesamia inferens, assembly GCA_037179545.1. Classification (NCBI taxonomy): domain Eukaryota; kingdom Metazoa; phylum Arthropoda; class Insecta; order Lepidoptera; family Noctuidae; genus Sesamia; species Sesamia inferens. The sequence continues at coordinate 4,537,809 of CM073929.1, read as the reverse complement.
AGATTCTCCTGTATCGTGGCTGCGTTTACAAACATATAAACTAACATACATAAACAGCCAGACCCGGAGCAACTACTTGTAGGTCATAAAAATGAATGTTCCGTGCGGGAATCGAAGACACAGCGCAGCAGTCAATAGCTTAAAAGGGACTCTAGTTTCGTTTTCTCCATACAAACGTATTCCACTTTTTTCTTCGTGGATAACGCTTTTAAAGCAATGACTTTTTATCTACAATTTCACACCTTGATTATACGTGTCCTTATTATTTGATTTTTTTGGAAAACTTAATTAATAAAAGAAATACGATACTTCAAAATCGCGAAAAATAACCTGTTTTTACCGTGATGTTCAGATGACTATTAAACAAACGTGATAAGTTTTTGGACAAAAAAGAAAATAACAGAAGCATAGGTATATTTTTCCTCTAAATTTTGATATAAAAATAATTGAGATCTGTCGTGTTTTGAAAAAGAAAACAGCGGAATATGAAACATCTTTTGCTCAACGTTTTTGCAGGTAAAATCAGAATAGAATACTCTTTATTGTGTACACCATATGGATTACAAAAACATAAATATAAAGATTTTACAAAGGGTGACACAATGGGCGCCTGAGTTGTCCCTTTCGCACGTTACGGGGAAAGGTTGAAAGCGGCGCGACGGCAATAGTTTCTTCAAATACCTTTTTCTCAAATTCTTCGGCACTTGAGTCCATTCTTAACCACCGCGCTAACCGTGCAGTCCACATGAATTTGCGGCAACTCTCGTTCAGCTGCTGCTGGCCATTCTATTTCATAATCTGAGGATCTCTAACCTAAATTCTATGTAAATTCTACATCATAATTATCTTAATTCTACACAACAATTTTCTAAATTCTACATAATAATAGGGTAGTTGACTAAAAAACCTAATTAGTCCGTCAGTCAGATTTCCAAAAAATACTAGATACGTATTTTTTCTTTTTTCATTTAAACAAAAAATTAAGACGAGGCAGTGCGTTGAAAACTCGTGTGACGTCACCAGCCACCACTCCTGATCTTTGATGCCTTTTATATTTGTAATTTTTTATTGATTTGATAAAATAAAAATATACGTTTCCAATTTTTTTTTATAATCTGTATGACGGACTAAATAGAATCCATTTTTTTTTACTCAAGAAACATCCCTATTGACTCATATCTTCAACTTCTCTCTTGTAGCTGTTTTACATCATATAATCGCACACTTGAACATGCATTCAAACACTGCAACCTTCATACCTACATATGTATATAATATGCATACTCTGCAACACGATACTTCACTTTTATATGTACCATTAGTACTGCATTGATTAATAGTTATTTTTTTCCCATACTATTCCTTATTTTCTTTAACTCATTGTCTCTTCGTAATCTTCTTCGCACCATAACAATGTTTACTCAAGATCGTATTTAAACGTTTTACTGTATTGTTTAGCTGTGTCCACCAGTCTCTTCCAATGGTAAAATATGAGTTAAAATATTGTTAAATACTAAGGACACCAATGTTATGACGAGACAAATAAATAAATAATAATAATCTAAATTTTATGTAAACAGCCTATGAAGTTCCAATTGCTGCGACACATGTCTCCTTTCTGTAAGTTCCTTTCACGGAGAGGGGCTTAACCCACAATGCGGGATCAGTGCGGGTTGGTGGAGAAATTCTATATAAAGGCAGTGAATTATAAGACTGTAAGGAACAAGTAAAATATGTGGCAACATGACGCTAAATCATAGGATACATAGCTAATGGTCTGGCATAAAATATACATATCTGGTGTAACTAAAAAGGTGCGTGAAAATGGAGACTTTTCTCCCATTCGGCAAACACGCAGGAACAAAATATACTCACGGCTCCAAAAATAAAAGTGCAATTCATGCAGAACTGAATTCTAGTCGGATCCAACAAGGAGAAGTGAGATAAGTTTAAAATTCTATAAAAATCATTTGTACGAGTGCGCACAAATCCGGATTCTACGTTCCGGACTGTAAGAGTGAATGGAAATCGAGGGGAAAACAACGCGCGTTCGGGCGGAAAGGATTTTTCTGATTGGTATAGAAACTTTGTACGAAAGTTGGGTACAAGTGTACACTTGCGATTGGTCGAAGGTATATTTTGGAAAACTTTTTGTTAACTCTACCTTTTGCAAGTGATCGTTACAATTTAAATTGCTGTATCTTGTAAAGAGCATTACATCCAACTACTTCCCTCTTTTCCGTAGATTTCTATAAAAAATTTCATCGATTATGAAAAAACAGGTTTCTTAGAAAAGTATAATAGAATAGGATGTAAAAAAAATTATAACCAATTTTTTTTACCAATTTTTTATAATCACATTTTCATTGGTTGTAAAAAATTGGAAAAACAATTTGTTTTTATATCAGAATCTTATTCTACATTTAATACACTGGTCAAAAAACCTGTATAAGTATTATCTAGATTTATAGTATAATTTTATTCAAACATTTAAAATATTGATCATATTGTGGAAGATAAATAAAGGCATAAAGATTTCATTGGACAATCAATCTAGTCGCAACCTAAAGTCGTCCGTTTACATCAACACCAGAACCCCAGTCGTTCGTATTGCGAAAATGTTGATTTGATTCGATTCTAACGAAACAAAATAAAGGTCGGAAGCTCTTTCTTCCCGTGAAGTAATTGGATTAATCACTCGCACTCGATAATCCTATTGGGGCGGAGCTTGCCTTTTATTTAACTCCGAGTTGTAAATTGGATATTTTTCGTGAGCGTATATACATTGATACATCCAATATTTTATATTGAATATTTTTAGACAAATAGGTCTTATCTCATTGGTTTTATTAAATTGTTATTTCTTGTTTTGTTTTTATTTCAATACTTCTGAGAAAACACTGTGTATATTATTTCTAAAATTATCATGGGCCAACTCTTCCGTTAGTTCTGAAAGTAATTAATTTCTGGCCAAAGCTCTTCTTGATGACCTGCTAGTTTGACACCTAAAATGAAAAATGCCAATAAAATTCCAAAGTACACTAGCAACCTAATTTATAACGTCCATTTCATCTTGACCCCTTTCCAGAACGTACTACAAATGTACCAAGAGACCAAATTGTATCAAAAAGTTTGGTATGAAAAAACTAACTGAATTGTTTCTCTAGTTCTTTGTTGTAAGAGCTTCCAGGGGCCTAGCCTACTTTTCTCTCTCCGCCTTCTTCGAAAATGTTTTCTGCTTTAGGCAACTTAGTGCAGTGAATTTGTATTGGTACCTTAATACTTTCCTGTATTACTGACTGTGTGTGTATAGTGCGTTACATTTATGGTGGAGATTTAGATGTATGTAACATCTAACCCTAAACCGCTTAAAAGAGTTATAACCGACTTGAAAATAGGGTTCCCATTTCATTGGCTTTTTATCTCAAGACTTTCGACTGATTGAACGGATTTTAATGATTCTTTTTTATTGGAAAGCTGGTGATTCCTGTATTCCCCTTTTCTTTTGGTCCAGTTCTGACAATGGTCCGTACATAAAGATCCGTAGCTATAAGTTTAAAATTTTGGATTACATAAGTATTTGCTCGATAAACGAATGAACGAATAACTTAATATCAGCCAACCGATTTCATTGAGGTTTTTATGGAAAGGATTATATAATTTATACAGTATGTTAAGAAAACCCTGTCCGACCCGTGAAGGTGTTGTTAGGTATCGATAACTGATTCTATTAATGCATACAATACCGGGCTAAACTTAAAAAAAAATCCCCCTATAAAAATAAATATTATATCGCAAAAAGAGGTAACTTAATAAATGTGCGTTAAGCACCCATCCGCGGGCGGCGGGCGGCAGGGCACGCGGCACGTGGTCGCATTGCTGTTCGGTCATAATAATACCGGTGTTGTCACTTTTTTAAAAATTACCAAATTTTGGGGAAGTTGGAATTAATTCGCGAGAAAAAAAGATTATTTCAAAATTCATGTGTATTGGTTATGTGTTTACCTAACCTTTATTATCCTTATGGATCGGATAGGGTTTTCTTAACATACTGTATAAATAAAAAGGGAAAAATATTTTTTTCCAAAAAAAAAAAAACAAAACCTACTTCCAAAAACAGCACTACTTACAAAGTGAAGAATAATTCCAGAAGTCGGAGTCGGTGTATTTTAGGTTGTTGTCACCGACTTCCGAAATTAATTATTTTTGTGACTCGCAGTACTACTACAAAACTCTTATAAGTATGTTTAACGAGTAGGGGGTGACTAAAAAAATTATGGACAGAAAACGATTTTTTTTAACATTGTCCTACACTAGGAATTTCTCCTGTATTAGGGTTGCGTTTACAAACATATAACGTCACATGTATGTACAAACAACTAGACCCGGAAAAACTAATTGAAGACCATACAAATATTTGTTCCGTACAACGCAGCAGTCGATTGCCACTGCGTCAACCGTGTCGTAAAATATGTGAATGATGATATCATCATTTTCTTTGTTATTATCGTTTGTTTGGTTATAAAGGGGATGAGTGCCGAGATGACGACTAATAATATCATATTAGTCACCCTCAAGAATAATAATTTATGTTGTATACCCCAAATTAATCACGTTAATCACAGAAATTTGCAAACTTTTGAATTCTTTTATTTTTCTACACTAGGAATTTAAAATTAAGTCATACAAATATTAATTGATCCGTACGGGAATGGAACTCACGACATGTAGCGCAGTAGTCAATAGCTTAACCACTGCGCTAACCGTGCAGTAAACTTTTAAATATTGCAAGAATCTGAAGCTCATCTACTGAAAGAAAATATTTATCGAAAAAAATGGCGGTTTTGAGTGGGTATGATATTTTTTGTTTTTTTTGTATTATTTGTTGTTTTTCTGCAACAAATTCAACGCAAATAAACGACTGTCTTTTCTTTTTTCTTTCTTAAACGAGTACAAATTGTACTTTTATTATTTATGAAATACTATAACTTGTAATAAGAATTATAAATACATATTTTTGATCCTTTGAGGTTTTTTTTTCTAAAATATTTACATATTTACTCCAAACATAGAAATATCCTTACAGGCTAGCCAATGCAATATTGTAGTACACTTAACATTTAAAACTTAACTGGATGGAGTATTCCAAAGTACCATATTTTCAATCGCAATGAACATAAACAACAGTCAGTATATATTCTTTGAACGAATGGAGCTCAACAAAAAGCAAAGGAGTCCTGTCAAAGGCCAACAAGTTGTTAATACTGAACTTTCTAAATACTAATAGTAAGAGACAAACAAACCTGGGAACATAGTTCGACACATTCCCCTGAACTAACTGAATAGAAGCCGGGACAACAATGGGAACAAGTTGTGTTAACTTTAATTCTGTCTTTCTTCGGCATTTTTACTTGTTTCGCAAAGCTTTTTTCGCTGAAAGAAATATTTTTATGTATGTTTTGAAAGTTTAACCTTTTTTTGCTTTATGAGCAGAACTACTGTCCTAACTAGTAATATTATAAATGCAAAAGTTTGGATGTAAAAATGGATAAAAGGATGTTTCTTACTCTGTTATGCAAAGACTTCTGATAGGGTTTGGATGACATTTTTTATATAGATAGTTAACCAAGAATTACGAACCTGGAACCTGACGCGGGTGAACTACGAAGCACAGCCAGTAGTAGTACCTAGAGTAAAAATGTTGGAAGTGGTGGATCGATTCTTTAGAATGTATACCCTAAAAGAAGTTAACAAACAAGAAGATAATAAGAAAATCACAAAATAAATCGATTGTGAGTGGATGAAGGCCGTAGGTTTACATTGTGTAAATTATTTCGTCTAATCTTCTCTCAAAACAGTGTAGGCAAGCATCTTAAGGAATCTGACATGTCATAAAATCAAAAATTTAAGGACATATTTATTACATCTTCTACCGTCCTGCGACTGTTGTTGTATCAAACGATTATATCAAAAAAATATTCTTCTTGAGAACGAAGAAACGATGGAATTTTAAAATTAACAACCAAGTCCTGCCTTTTGGCATATTTTTCTTAGGGTACATTCCTTCATGATCGTAGGAGTATTATGGTACTTATGCGATTGACCCCAACCGACCTAATTATGCCTGCAAAGGGAATGGGCTCACCACAACAATTCAACGGATTTCAATTAAACGTCTCGGCCATCACATCGACTGTCAACGTCTTAAATGCTATAGAACTAATGGCTCTCGAGATGTCTATTTCTTGGTATTGGAATCAATTACCTATAAGATAAATGGAATAGAATAATTCGGAGAAATACCTCATTGATCTCTCTTGCTCAATTTATGAACCTGTTTAAGCATTATACAGTTAGGTGATTTGGTTCTGATGGAATTGAAACTACTTGTTAAAAATATGCCTTTTTTCTCTAACTTTGTTGTAGTCTATGGATTGTGAAAACCTACATCAGACCGGTTTTCTTTTTTGCGTGGTGGAAATCCTCATAGGATGTTCGCCGCCCTAGGGTGGCCAACGGGGTCTGTCAGACTTTTACTTACTAAAACCACCTCGGTGTCTCTTCTATCATAAGCGCGTGGGGCCGCGGGAGTCTATATTCTTCCACGGCCCCACACCCTCGTGCTGGCCCGGTCTGCCCGGGCCTCGTCTCCTGCACGGGGTAGTGGGGTGTTAAACTACCCAGTGCATCGCCTCAGAGCCGCGCGCCTCCGCCTCGGGGTCCATCGAATACGGAGCGGGGACTTCCCCATGTCCCTCGCCCCAGGACCCATCCATGGGGCGCGGAAGAGGGCGTTATCCGCCCTTCTTCGACACCCGGTGCGTCTTCTGCGGCCCGGGGAGGGAGTTGAGATCTCCCTCTCCCGTTCTGCAACTTTCTTCTGCGACATTACGTCCTCGCAGAAGGACACCACTGCGTCCCACGACTCTGCGCTACCGACCATCCTCCGCACGGACACGGAACCTACATCTGACCTAGATCAGCCTATAATGTTCGCGATCCTGGTATACAAGCCCCTCTCGGTGAGATGGAGTGGGTCATAATCCACAACGCGGGCCCAGTACTGGTTGATAGATATCACATGTCATCAAAGTATTGGCTCTAGGACATGCCGGTTTCCTCACGATGTTTTCTTTCACTGTTTCAGAGGCTGTGGTGATGAAATAATTTACACAAGGTAAAGCGCCTGATGGGATTCGAACCTACGACTTACAACTTTTAACACTATACGTCACACTCGTCTCCACAGAGTAGGCAACTCGTTCATGGATCAATGTATACACTTTTACAACAAGCTTCCCATGGACATTCGAAACTTACCCATTAAACGATTTAAAAACTACATAAAGGCTAAACTTTGCAAAAAGGGGTATTATAAAATCACAGATTATTTAGAAGACAAAAAAGCTTGGGACTGTGCTGCTCGCTCTGTTAAGCACTGATATTAAGCAATATGCGTAATTATAAGGTAAATTATTGTAAACATTTTCATTTTTAATGTCTGAAATTGAAAAAAGACGATGATCCCTGAGTTTGTTTCGGCTATTTCTTCTCAGGGGTAGTCAGTTAGGAAATGCCGGCTTCATCTAGTTTAAAAAAAAAAAAAAAACATTTGACGTGTAAAAGTGATCGGTGATCCTACTTGCTTAATAAAAGATTTCATTTCATAGCACCATAGTACTCCTTAAATTTTGTAAAATGTTTATAAATTAAATGATTTTTTTTTTTCAAAATAAATGACTTCTTACTAAACCCATCTTCGGTTTAGTAAAAAGCGAGAACCTTCAAAATCAAGTACGACCTTCGTCAAATATTCAAAGCAATTTCACGATGTATTTTGAGATCAAATACGGTTTCCGTTTTTCTATTCCGTACAGCCAAGACCTTGATGTTCGAATCTTTTAAAACGATTTAGGGCAATGTATTACGTAGTGCCAGATAGAGATATTGTGACAGCTTGCTACCTCGTCGTTTGTAAGCGTAGTAGCAATCCATTTACCTTCCGATTCTTACAACCTGCGCGGAAAATGAGCAGCCGATAAAATCTATTTCTTTCTTTCATTTTATTCAGTTGAAAAATGTGCTCATCTGTTTAGATTATGTTTCAGTTTTAGTGCAAATTATGGAATATTAGTCTTAATTGAAAAAACAACTTAAGGAAATAAAACTAAAATCATTTGCGATATACCTATACTAACTTCTATTGTATGTGGCATGGCATATTGTAACAAGTTCCCGCATCCAAAAATCAAGGGGCGAACATAACGCCTTGGGGGACGAAACAAAGTTATCCTTATGAACGAACAAATTCCATACAATTCGAAAGAATAGATAGGTGCTAAAGCTATGCATATAAGACAAGCAATAACTATAATTGTGAGAGTAATTTATGTATTTACATCAAAACACATTTCAATATTCACATTAGTCCATCTACACAAACCCATGCCAAAAGAAATTATCAAAAAAAAAAAAACCAGAAAAATATTTTCTTATTTCATAAATTACTACGGAGGACGGGTCTGAGCAGTTGTGTTGCGATGTGTGCCGGGTACGATGCGCCTAATATTTTTGTGTTGGGAGTTTGGTCGTGGAGGTTCTTCAGATTAATCTCCCTTTGGCGCAGCATGCAGTTGGTCGTGTTGTTGGGTTTAATATTGCATAACCTCGCTCAACTGCCGTCGTCCTTCCTATTCGCTCAATTTTTCTGGGTGAATAGGCTCTTAATAAACTAGCGCGCTTTACCATCAACGATCGCATCACTGCTTACCATCAGGCGGGATTGCGGTCAAGCGCTAATTTATAATTATTAAAAAAAAAACTACGGGCTACTCTAAGTTTTTTAAGATCCCTACCTGCGCCTTCGAAGAAGCCAGGGACAAGAGAAATGTCAAGAAAGATTTAAAACAAAAATAATAAGCAAGTAAAATTATAATTTCTTTTTTCCAGTTAACACTAAACCAGGATTGTTTGTTGACACTTCATGGTGACATTTAATTGTCAGTGGAGATTTTTTTTAAATATAATGTTGTCCCGCGCTTGGGATTGCTCTTGTATAGTGGTTGCATTCACAAAAATTTAAACTCACATATACAAAGAGCCAAACCCGGTACATCTAGGTACGTGTAGGCCATACAAATATTTGTTCCATTAGACAATAGATCACTCAGCTCTAACCATGTTTTTTTTTTTAATATTTATAAATTAGCCCTTGACCGCAATCCCGCCTGATACCATCAGGCGGGATTGCGGTCAAGCGCTGATGTCAATCACGGTGATGGTCAAGCAGTGATGCGATCGTTGAATCCTATTCACTCAGAGAAACTGAGCGAATAGGAAGAAAGACGGCAGTTGAGCGAGGTGATACAATGTTAAAGCCAACAACACGACCAACGATGCTGCGCCAAAGGGAGATTGATCTGAAGACCCTCCACGACCAAACTCTCAACACAACAACATTAGGCGTATCGTACCCGGCACACATCGCAACACAACTGCTCAGACCCGTCCTCCGTACGGCTTCACCAGACAGCATGCCGACAAATCGCTTGACGGTAAGGCTTTGTCTGGTGGGTGGTAGCTTCTGCAGGCGGCCGATGTTATGGCCTAATAAAAAAGCAGCAAAGTAGCAATAATAAAAAAGCACGTAGATGCATAGAGATTCGCCATCTCTAGCCTTATATTTTCTGTCTAATCAACAACAGAACACAATAAACTTCTGCCTCATTCGTTCACAATACAAATATGAAGTTACCACAATCCCCTGTGTGCACATTCGCACGCTTATTTTACTTCCAATCAGCAGCGTGTACGTAGTCAGCACGATTTCACAACTATGCTTGTCAATATACAACACAAGTTACTACGCTTGCTAGCTTTGCGCTTGGGCCGGGAAATAAGCGAGGTGGGGGACAAATAGAGTGGACGGAATCTGAATCTAATTCATGAATTCTATCACGGGAATAAAATCAGAGATGTGAAGCGGGTTGAGCAACTCGCATTGAGCAAGCGTGGTTACGCTCAATCTTTCTTTGTATGAGAGGAGACCTGTGCTCAGCAGAGGAACGTTATAAAGGTTGATGATGATGATGATGATGATGCCGGTTATTAGTTGCTTGGTTCTTGCTGTGCTTTTTTAGTAGAATGGGATTTTTTCGGGAACTTTCGGTAATGTATTGTAGTTACGTATGACGTAGACGACTGTCAAAGATCTACAAATGACAGCCATGAGCAATGGCTTAACGTGCTTTCCGAGGCACGAAAGGGTTTTATGTGTCAAAGGTTAGCTTTGTCTCCAGTAATTTGTATTTTGAAAAATGTACCTCTATTTCGTGCAACACATGCGGAATACAGTCCAGCCAACTCTCTTGACTCTGGAGTTCAGAGAGTTGGTGACAACGGCCTCAAATCGCTACTTTCCTAGCCACGTTTCTCCCTATTTTATTTAACACAATGTGGAAATGTGATTTGTTAGTTTCCACATACTGTTTTGGGGCGTGACATAGTTGCTCCTAAGAGGGCTTACTTTCCTGTCTCGCAAACTCTGTACTTACAGCATATATGTAACTATTGCTACGCTGGATACACGCCCGAGATCTATTGAGGAGTCTTATGTATGCTGTGTATTTAGTTCAGCGCCAAAGGATTCTGACCGCAGCGAATGATTGAGCAATCAGGGCAAAGCTTTGAATGTTAATTTTAATGTTTTAGTAGATGGAAGCATTAGGAAGTTTAGATCAATACTTGGTTACGGCGTCAGCTGCTGAATATTGAATTTTTATGGGTTTTTGACAACTAGATTTATCGAGGTTATAAAGGATAACATAAAATTTTCTTATCGTCTAAGCAATTTGAAGGCTATGAAGAGATTGAAATCAATATGTTTATGGTTGTAGGTATTGTTTGGCAAACTTTATAGCCAAATAAACACCAAATACTTCGCTTAAAGAGGGATTTTCACTGGATCGGGTGTCGCCATGATATTGGTTGCTTACCAAGACACCTCTCAAGTCGAATCACTACTTCCTTTCGAAAGGTCAAACATCTCATAGTATTACATTTTGCATAAAAATGAAGAATTCCCGCCATGTTAGATGCGACTTTTTAACATGGCGGGCGTTATTAATATTTAGTATAAATATAAACTAGTGCTTGACTACAATTCCACCTGATGGTAAGCAGTGATGCAATCGTTAATGGTAAAGCGTGCTAGTTTAATAAGAGCACATTCACTCAAAAAACTGAGTGAATAGGAAGGAAGACGGTAGTAGGAGGAGGTGATGCAATTTTTAACCAAACAACACTATCAATGATGCTTCGCCAGAGGGAGATTGACCTGGAGACCGTCCAGGACCAAAAACCCGTCACAACAACATTTGGCGCATCGTACCCGGCACACATTACACCACGAGCTCAGACCCGTCTTCCGTAAGACTTCATCAGACGTCATGCCGGAATACGACAAATCACTTGGCGGCAAGAATTTGTATGTTGGGTGTTACCTACTGTCGGTAATATCGATAAACAAATTTGTCTTGCCTCCGTCAGTCAGCAAAGGTCATAAGAGTTCAGCCGTGTAATACTTTTAAAAGCTGCTCTACTTACATAGTATTTTCGATTTTAGTGTCCCGCGGCCTAGCGAAATTGCCACTTAGACGGTTAATTTTCACTGTGACCAAAAAATGAGCGGCTATAGTCACTTGTATTAAGGTCGTAGAGAGTTCGGAATAAACGTTATTTTTTTTTTTCAGACAAAAGAACGCAAAGAAAATAAAGTGAAAACATTCACTAAAAAGCCTGCCCAAGGCTTAATATAAGCGCCGATTCTCCCGATTATCTTGTTAACAAACTTAACTAAAGGAGGTGGGTTGATAAGAGTCATTTTACACCCATCATACACTAGAAAAAAAGTATTGGCTCCGGCAATTATTAAATGTGTTTGTAAACTTGGAGATATGTATTTTCTTATACCATAAGATTGACGTAAAAAATGTATATAAAACCCAAAACATTGTCTTTTTGGGCAATAATTTCTTTGACTTGCTATTTTATTTATCACGTCAATCTTATATTATATTATATATTTTTTTTTATATATTATAAACTAGCGCTTTACCGCAATCCCGCCTGATGGTAAGCAGTGATGCGATCGTTGATGGTAAAGTGCGCTAGTTTATTAAGAGCCTATTCAATCAGAAAAACTGAACGAATAGGAAGAAAGACGGCAGTTGAGCGAGGTGATGCAATGTTAAACCCAACAACACGACCAACGATGCTGCGTCAAAGGAAGATTGATCTGAAGACCCTCCATGACCAAACTCCCAACACAACAACATTAGGCGCATCGTACCCGGCACACATCGCAACACAACTGCTCAGACCCGTCCTCCGTACGGCTTCACCAGACAGCATGCCGGAACACGACAAATCGCTTGACGGTAAGGCTTTGTCTGATAGCTTCTGCCGGCGGTCGATGTTATGGCCTAATAAAAAAGCAGCAAAGTAGCAATAATAAAAAAGCACGTAGATGCATAGAGATTCGCCATCTCTAGCCTTATATTTTCTGTCTAATCAACAACAGGCTTGCAGGGTTTAACATTGCATAACCTCGCTCAACTGCCGTCGTCCTTCCTATTCGCTCAATTTTTCTGGGTGAATAGGCTCTTAATAAACTAGCGCGCTTTACCATCAACAATCGCATCACTGTTTATCATCAGGCGGGATCGCAGTGAAGCACTAGTTAGAACATTAAAATAAAAAAACATATCAGATGGCCACATTACACTCAAAAAGATAAAAAAAAAACGAAAAAAAGCGTGCAAATTTAAAAGTGTATGTACTAGATCTCGATTTAGAAAAATCTTCAACTATATCCTATCTATCCAACTATATGACTCTAAAATACTGTCCTTCCTACTGGCAAGTCATCCCTATAAAAATCGTGAACCCTGCCTATTCCCTGATATGCAATATTCGCTGTATCACCATGAAGATGCTACAGGAGCTAGTGCGAATCTTGGGGTTCATTTGTTTAATCGAGTCTGGTTACACCACGCTTGGATCAGAGCAATTCATTCATAAATTAATTCTGTCCTTTCGTAATGATACAGAAAGGAAAAAATGATTCTCTTGTTCAGAAACTAAACAAATTTTAATTTAAGTGCAACTTCATTTTATTTTATTAAGAAAAGGATAGAAAATAACATTTTAGTTTAATCCTGTCAAATTAAGTTACTCCATAGACAATTTAGACGCGATTATAAACATGGCGACCAAACAGACTTCAGTTTACGTCAGGAGCGCATTAAATTGACAGGTCTAATCTAACATTTTATCTTCTGTCCTTTTTAGGGTTCCGTAGCCAAATGGCAAAAAATGGAACCCTTATAGATTCGTCATGTCTGTCTCTCCGTCTGTCCGTCCGTATGTCACAGCCATTTTTTTCCGAAACTATAAAAGCTATAGGTACTGTTGAAACTTGGTAGGTAGATGTATTCTATAAACCGCATTAAGATTTTAATGCAAAAATAAAAAAGTAATAATAAATATTGGGGGCTCCCCATACTTAGAACTGAAACTCAAAATTTTTTTTTTCATCAAACACATACGTGTGGAGTCGTGGTGGCCAAGGGAGTCGTGGTGGCCTAGTGATTAAAACACCAGCCTCTCAAGTATGGGTGCGCGGGTTCGATTGCAGGCCAGGCAAGTACCAATGTAACTTTTCTAAAGTTGTATGTACTTTCTAAGTATATCTTGGACACCAATGACTGAAGGTGAAGGAAAACATCTTGAGGAAACCTGGACTTTAAGTCTGAAATCGCCAACCCGCACTGAGCAAGTGTGGTGATTTCGTTCAATCCTTTTCTGTGCCCAGCAGTGGGACGATAAAAAAAAAGGTTAATGATGAACATACGTGTGGAGTATCTATGGATAGGTCTTCAAAAATGATATTGAGGTTTCTAAGATATTTTTTTTCTAAACCGAATAGTTTGCGTGACAGACGCTTCCAAAGTGGAAAAATGTTGCCCCCCCCCCCCCCCTCAAACTTCTAAAATAAGAAAATGAAAAATCTAAAAAAAACATATGTTGTAGGTACATTATTATAAAACTACCAATGAAAATACCTTCTAAATCGTACGGAGGACGAGTCCGAGCAGTTGTGTTGCGATATGTGCCGGGTACGATGCACCAAATGTTGTTTGGCCGTGAAGGGTCTCCAGATAAATCTCCCTCTGGGTTAAACATTGCATCACCTCGCTCATCTGCCGTCTTCCTTCCTATTCACTCAGTTTTTTGAGTGAATAGGCTTATTAAACTAGCTCGCTTTACCATCAACGATTGCATCACTGCTTACCATCAGGCGGGATTGCGATCAAGCACTAGTTTATAATTATTAAAAAAAACCGCTTAATCTTTCATACAAATAACTTAAATCCTTTAATTTCCTAAATCGATGGTAATCGCCGGTTTTTTTAAATTAAATTGACGTATTTTTGGTCGCCATGGTTGTAATCGCGTTTAAATTGTCTATCTTGAAATATCTTAATTTGACAGGATTGAACTAAAATGTTGTGTGACAGGAGTGAACAGTGCAACCGGGACCATTGACAGTAAAATATTGTTTGTACATTTACATTTCTTTCAATTTTGTATCAACCTTTTTAAAGCCATTCCACTTTTTAAAGCCATTCCACTTTTTAAAGCCATTCCACATTTTAAAGCCATTCCACTTTTTAAAGCCATTCCACTTTTTAAAGCCATTCCACTTTTTAAAGCCATTCCACTTTTTCGCACTCAGTTGACATTCAAAACATTTTCGCAGTCTTGAAAAATGTTCAAGTTTATTTGCCAATAAAAATAAAAATATGTGCCTACAGCAACCGTTATACGAGATCAGGTATATTAACTTCGGTACGTGTGTGTGTGTGACAACATTATTATATTTGTGTTTATTATAGTCGTGGTTTTGAAACTACGTGACGCCGTTATTGGGGTAAATGTACCTACGCACCTATGTACAATATATGTATGTATCATCTGTATGTAATTTAAAGAAGGTTGTTTTAAAGCTGTTTATTGTGAAGTATTTACGAATACAGTATTAGTGGTTGGCAGCCGCTGCGCAAGGAGGCGCGGGTTCGATCCCCGCACAGTGCAATTTGTATGCAAGAATATGAATATTTGCACTGATCTGGTCGTGCCTCGGAAAGCACGTTAAGCCGTTGGTCCCGGTTGCCATATGAACATCTAGTGACAGTCGTTACGGATTGTTGGAGCCCTCAAAAGTCTAACAATTGGTCTAACTGCAATGCTTAGATATCGCCTTCGGGTTGTGGAGGTCAGACGGCAGTCGTTTTACGGAAAATATCGAAGTTTAGCTAAAATCAGCAGTTAGACTGGTAAAGCGGACCCCATACTGCTGAAAGCTACGGTTGCGACTGGGATTAACGCTGAGATGATGATGATGAGAGGAAACTAGTATACCTAGTATGAGTTTTTATTACGAAACTCGATAATCGATATCGAGCGCGTTTGGCGCTATCGTTGGTTGAGAGTTCTTAAAACCTTGAAGCGGGCCAATCGATGAGTCAATCGCGCTCGATATCGACGATGGAGTTTCGTAATGAAAATTCATACTAGACCTACTGTGCCCGGCAGTGGGACGATAAAAAGGTTGATGATGATGATGATGAAATTAGTCCGCATCTGACGTAAACAGTCGTATTTTTAGTCGCCATGTTTTTAACCCTAGAACCCTAATGTGAGTCAAAATGACTCACACTGCGTGCGCGATCGCGCGCCCCCTCCACCTGCGTCGCTCTATCCCCACCACCGCCCGGCAGTACTATCCCCGGACAGTCGTCCGCCAGGAGACTAGGAGGTAACATCAGATGCTCCCACGCTGCGCTCCCAGGTCAGTTTTTCTGGTGAAGCCGTACGGAGGACGGGTCTGAGCAGTTGTGTTGCGATGTGAGCCGGGTACGATGCGCCAAATGTTGTTGTGTTGGGAGTTTGGTCGTGGAGGGTCTTCAGATTAATCTCCCTTTGGCGCAGCATCGTTGGTCGAGTTGTTGGCTTTAACATTGCATCACCTCGCTCAACTGCCGTCTTCATTCCTATTCGCTCAGTTTTTCTGAGCGAATAGGCTCTTAATAAACTAGCGCGCTTTACCATCAACGATCGCATCACTGCTTACCATCAGGCGGGATTGCGGTCAAGTGCTAGTTTATAATTATTAAAAAAAAAAAAGAAAAGCTAGTGAGTCAAATATAAGTCACTATCGACCAACATTAGGGATCTAGGGTTAATCACGTCTAAACTGTCTATAAAGTATCTTAAATTGACAAAACTAAACTAATATTTTATCTTCTGTCCTTTTCTTAATGCATTAGAAAGAAAAAGATGTACTAAACATAAATTTAATTTAGTTAGTGAACAAGGGATTGGACACCGTTGATGTCCATTGCTAAAGCAAAAAATACTTACTCTAAGTTCAAAATTGTATTTTAATGTCAGAATTCTTTCATTTAAACTTGCAGTTTCATTTATTAACACAGAAACTTCAAACCAAGTCAATAAAGTTCACTGTCTCAAGACTTTAAGTAACTCTGCTGTAAAATAGGACTTTATTTTCTAAGAGACTAGCGTTCAAACACAAACAGAACCCAGTTCCAATAAAAATCTATAAGCCGTCTGGATTTAATGGCAATAAAGGCGATATATGCACTTTATTTCATAAGTTATTTCAGAACTTGGTCCTGATTTCAACTATATATCTGTTTGGTGGGTATTCAATTCAATTGAAATAGCCTTTATTAGCAATCTTGGAAACTAGTCCAACAATATATTTAAATTTAGTCCACACATCTGAAATCTCCAGATTGCTTTACTTTTTTAACAACCTATTTATTGATAATCCACGTAAACAGTAGACTACCTACATTATTTGTCTTTCTGTCCCTTTGGTATTCCATTAAAAATTTGTTGTAAAATATTGCTGTAAGCGATATAGGTTGGTACCTATATCGCTTACAGCAATATGTTACAACAAATTTTATATGGTTATAAAGGACAGAAAGGTCTATATTTTATTTATTTATCTACTTAAAACGTTTAACATTGAAAATAATTTAAACTATTGCCTGATGCTTTTGGCAATAATAAGATACATAACATTGCCAGTTCATCGGTTCGAAGATGGAATACAATAATGAATTTAAAAAAAAATAATACCTAATGAAAACATACTTTGAAATTCAAATATAATAAATAATACAGTTATAATTGTTGAAATATTAATACGAATTTCTAATAAATGTCATGTCATATAAAAAAGGAAATGTCAATATAATATCGAGTAAAACCAAGTCAGCAATAAAACAACAAATGAATAACGATTAAAATTACTGTAAATATAGATTACTTACACTTATCGTAGAACACATCAAGATCGGGTATTACTGTGATAAGGGAATGATACTCATCAAATATTCTACAGATAGGTGCTTGCCGTCCCAAATTAGACTTTACAGGTAAAAAAATATATCTTAGTTTGAGTTCCGTTTGAGTTGAGTACTTTATATGGTATACATAATACCATATAAAGTACTCAACTCGAACTATAAAAGGGACATGGATTAGAAAAACTCACAATTAAGCAAATATATCTTAGTGTGAGTTCTGTTTAAGTTGAGTACTTTATATGGTTTTTACCATAATATAAAAAGTACTTAAGTCAACGTTTCGTTCCAATGTTGGCTTGTAATGAGTAGGCGACACCAGGAATTCCTTAAAACTTGACTGTATTTTGAGTATAACAATGAAATAATGTGTGAAGTATATGTGATACGTAGCGCGTACAATGCAGTAGTAGTTCTGAGTTGAGTACTTTAATCAACTCAAACATCTTCCCATCTTTAAAACGGTCTTCCTCTTATCCTCTTACGTTCTCTGGGATACCATTCTATCGCCTCTCTGGCCCATCTCTCGGTTTTACCTGTGATGATATGACTTGACATGTAAATCATTCAATCTGCCTAAAGCTTTAATTTGTATATTCTGGGTCACTTCAGTCAAACCAGATGCAGCTATGTAACAGTTTCATACGTGGATCGACGGCCTACCTAATCTCTAAAACCCAGTTACCGGGTATTGCGATACCCAGATATACTTACACGCTTCTGAAGTCTAAGCACCCTGAATGAGTGCCAAGACCAACGAATTAACGTGCTTTCCAAAATTCGAAAGAATAATCTTTACATCATCAACATCAACCTTTTTGTCGTCCCACTGCTGGGCACAGGTCTCCTCTCATACAGAGAAGGATTGAGCGTAATCACAACGCTTGCTCAATGCGGGTTGGCTATTTAAGACTTACAAGTTCAGGTTTCCTCAAGCTGTTCTCCTTCAACTTGTAATCAGGCATTGATGTCCAAGATATACTTAGAGGTACATACAACTCAGAAAAGTTACTTTGGTATTTGCCTGACGTGGAATCGAACCCGCACACTCACACTTGCGAGGCTAGTGTTTAACCACTAGGCCACCACGATATAGCATATTTAATAATCTTTGTATATTGAACGTTCGATATGCACAGATCGTGGTTAAAGATGGTGGTTTTTAAGGGACTCATGACTAATCAATGTTAATACATAGTCACTAATCAATGAAAAAGCCACTGCCATCCTGTATACTGATCTGGAAGAAGCTTACAGCCGATCGAATGTGTAAAAATCTTAGCGTGACAATTTAGGTGACACCTTAGAGTGAGTTATCATTCCATTAGTTGAAATGACAAGTCACGCTCATTCCGCCTAAGTCTTCACTTTGAGATGATTTAAGAACCGTAATGCTGTAATCTTCATCCACATAAAACAAAACAGACAGTAACTGCCTGCTACGCTGTGTTTCATATTTGTAGGACTATATTAAACATTCGGGAAGATCCTAATATTTCAACCGAAAAAGTGTCCTCAAGAGTCAAATTCTGAATAAAAATAAAACTTCTTCCTTTACCGTCCCTGAAGTGATGTTACATTGAGGTAAAGATATAGCACACATGCATTTCAACGGATATGTTTACTGCTCTATGTTAAAGAAACCGTCAGAATTACCACTAAGCTGCCATGGATTATACAACATTATTACATTTTTATTTATGCGAAACCCGAAACACGTGTCCAGTATTTTTAAGTAAAGAACCTATGTACAAAATTTCAACAAGGTATCACGAGAAACCAAAAAGTTATGAGCTTGAAACCTACTTGGTTGTCCCAACATAAATATAGTCACCGCTCCGCTCGGGCGGGTGCGCAGGGCATTGACCTTTGGCGTCTGCTCTTGAGAGTATTATGGTCGACGGTGGCGTGCGCGGTAACCACACTTCAACAATTTCTAAATGTATTTGGGAAAAAATATAACATGGTGTAAAAATTATTGGAATCGATTCAATCATTTATTGCAATAATATGAATTTTTACTAATTTAGAATACCATATCGTTTCATGTATGCATAGTGACTGATGTACTATGGTTCCCGAATGATAGGCGTCTATGGACGCTGCTGCCGAGACTGGCTCAGGAATAGGTCATGGGACGACCTAGAGGCAAACACGTATGGTGGGTCGAGGTGAATCTAGAAAAGGATATTTGGAAGAATTTGTCCTTTGCCCAGCAGTGGGACAGAGTAAGTTATGTAAATTAAAAAAAATATTTTATTTATCTAAATGCCTTATGAACTCTTTATTTTTATAATCAAACTGATAGTTCTAATAAGTCACAAAATAATGGTTTTATATATTTTTTTCAACTTATCGTTTAATTGTGTAGATTTAATACAAACAAGTCACTAATGCTTCTTTTTTCTGTTACTTCGAAATCCAACTTTTTTTTTTTATAAATCTTAATCTGTGCTTGATTGCAATCCCGCCTGATGGTAAGCAGTGTTGCAATCGTTGATGGACGCTAGTTTATTAAGAGCCTATTCACTTTAGCCTTGAAGACACTTAAATTGTAGTCCGACGGAAACACCGCCACTGACAAATTGTTCCAGTCCCTCGAGGTACGCGGTAACTTATAAATATGAAAGTTTGTATGTATGTGTATATGTTTTTTTAGGTTTTTATGCTTTTACACAATTTCTGAACGGATTAAGAGGGATGTGAGAATATTTGACAAATGTCTATTTAGTGTGACTGATTAGCGATCATAAAAGTCCTTAAATAAAAAAAGTTCAAAAGAAGGTAATGTACATTCAATTTTATATGAGTCAGCCAACTATTTATCTAGCAAAGGCAAACGTTATTATGTCAGTATTTATGAGTTTTCTCGTTCATCTTTCAACAGAAATCATAAAGCTTAAGTAGAAATGACGAGTTACTTAGTGTCCACGATGTTTATAGAATATTGAAATATTAAGCATCCTTACTACGCTACGATGGTATCTGACACGTAAAAGGATATTTCTTAGAAGTTTCTGCGTCATATTTATTGATAAAAACATGAAATTTTCTAAAGCAAGCAACTTTTACGAGTAATAAAAAAAAAAATCTCAAAATACGAACTTCAAAAATAGCTTCTCAATTTAAAATTCGAAGGAGATTTAAAAAATTTATCCTGTGACGAATTCCCTTCTAAAAGTTACATTAAATTACTTACACGCATAAACCAAGAGTGCCATACAAAATAGGTTTTTCTTCGAGATAAGCCGTGGAACCAATTTCCTCCACGAAAAAGGCAAATGTGTTTGGAGTACGTTTAATAGAATGTCGAGACAGACTTAAGAGATGGGAGGATCGAATTTGTATTTGCCCTACGAATAATAATGTGAGGTGGGATTCCTGGAGTGTCGTATTAAGTGATTTATTTGGAGTACAAAGATTTCAAGGTGGGGCTGGAATTATATTGATTTATCGAGCTGATTTATTTAGAACGACGCTTTATTATTTACGTGTAATGAAAGTCGAGACATTTTCAAAGCGAGATCTTCGTCTTATAAAAGATTCTTTTTGTTTATTTTAAATTAGATTCCACTTGAATAAATTAAATTTAACAGGGTCACTAAGACAGTATCGAAAAAAGCTTCGTACCCGCACTTAAATAGGGTAGTTGACTAAAAAAAACTAATTAGTCCGTCAGTCAGATTTCCAAAAAATACTACACACGTATTTTTTTCTTTTTTCATATAAACAAAACATTAAGACGACACAGTGCGTTGAAAACTCGTGTGACGTCACAGCACGCTACACTTTTTAGCGAGCAGTGACGTCACCAGCCACCACTCCTGATCTTTGATGCCTTTTATATTTGTAATTTTTTATTGATTTGATAAAACAAAATATACGTATCCAATATTTTTCTATAATCTGAATGATGGAGTAAATAGAAACATTTTTTTTTACCTAACAAACATCTCTATTGCGTAACACACTATGCATACGCATCATATCAGCATATAGGCTGATGGTTTATATTCTAGCAGTTGGCACATTATATTGTGCCGACTACTAGGACACAAACCTCCTGACGTTGTGACGCGTTCGCACACGCCACTCAGATGAGGAGAGTAGCAGCTGAGGGCTGCTCGCGCGAGAAGACATCTGTCGAATTCGGGGCGACGAGTCAAGGCCTGCCGGGGGTACCATGGAATTGGGAGGACCCGGTACCCCTGAAAGGCAGACGATGAACACTTAGGTAGTTTCTTAGCCGGTAAGGGTCCCGCACACCCCTCCGCGTTTCCGAGGGGAGGATAGTCCATGAGGATTTTTCCACCTTCGGAAAAACCTACTCTCGGAGTCAGTGAGTCGTAATGTACCACGCGCACCCATGGCGGGTTGGTAGATCTCACAATATGTCTTCTAAGATTTTTTTTTGCGCTAGTTTTTCTCGGTGGTAGGCCATAACATCGACCGCCGGCAGAAGTTACCACCCACCAGACAAAGCCTTGCCGCCAAGCGATTTGTCGTGTTCCGGTATGATGTTTGGTGAAGCCGTACGGAGGACGGGTCTGAGCAGTTGTGTTGCGATGTGTGCCGGGTACGATGCGCCTAATGTTGTTGTGTTGGGAGTTTGGTCGTGGAGGGTCTTCAGATCAATCTCCCTTTGTCGCAGCATCGTTGGTCGTGTTGTTGGGTTTAACATTGCATCACTTCGCTCAACTGCCGTCTTCCTTCCTATTCGCTCAGTTTTTCTGAGTGAATAGGCTCTTAATAAACTAGCGCGCTTTACCATCAACAATCGCATGACTGCTTACCATCAGGCGGGATTGCGGTCAAGCGCTAGTTTACAAATATATAAAAAAGTACATTCCGGTTTCTTCAACATCTTTTTGTATGCAGTGGGGATGAAAATAATTTACTCTCTGAATAATTTTGAATTTTATTGCTAATAAATATCTTCATATGTTTCAAATTAGTCTGCTCAACAACGAAAATGTAATATAATAATAAAACTCAATGACTGTTGTCGAACTGGCATAACAATAGCAATATTAATATTGATAGAGTGCTTTGTATTATAATCATCCCGTGGGTGTTATTGTACAACAAGCCAGGGAAGTGGTAGTCACATCTAAAATATAATACTTGAGAATTGTCGACACACAATTCTCAAGTATTATATTTAAGAGAACATTGTGTCGATAGTTCTGAGGTATTATATATTATACTAGCTACATTAGTATTACAGTAGTAATAATATAAAAAATACATAAAAAACCACTTCTCAGGCTCAAATAATGTATATAGGAAATTTTATTAAAATCGGTTCAGACACTTTGGAAGAATTTGAGGACAAGCACTGTGAAGGAGAATTTTATATATTAGATTATATCAACTCACACTATAAATTAAACATTTATAGTGTGAGTTGATATCTACCAGTCGTTTTCCTAAAGAGATTTAGTTACGAAAACTTGCCAACCCTTTTTCTTCAATACAAAACTGGTAACTTTGCGATCACAATCTAGACCAATATACCACAACCGGTTCGGCAAAGTTGTCAACGAAAAACTTTGATATTTTCATCTTGTTTACGAAGACAACTTTGCCCAGCTGTAAGAATTCAAGTTACTTCAAAATCACTTAATTATATTAGATATTATAATCTAATAAATTATGAATAAACCGCAATCACAGACCAAATAATTTAGTTAAAATATCCCTTGATTCCGCAGAACTGTGCAAAATAAGTCATTAGTCTAATAGGATAATATTTCATTGAAACAACTTAGTGGAATTGCAATCGCTAATTAATTAGAACCCTTTCATTTATACATTATGAAGTATACTCGACTGTCGGTGATGAAAAGAGAAGTTAAAGGTAAAAATCTAGGTGGTGATAATAATGAAAACTTTTGGATTCATTTGTTTTGGGACGACTAGACGATGGCGAAGGTGATAATGTGATAAGTTGGGAAGAATCAACATGGCCACAGATTGGATGGGATTGTGGAGTTTTGGAAGTTTGAAGAGGAAGGCTTTTGCCCTTCTTCATCTTATTCAGGCTATAGATGTCCACTGCTGGACAAAGGCCTTCCCCAAGGCTTTCCACGCTAACCAGTCTTGTGCTGCCCGCATCCATCGGCTTCCCGCGACCTTCACAAAAAGGTCGTTGTTGGTCATGGTAGCTGGATCTCTTCCGGAGATTCTTCACACCCTTTGCTCCGCCGTAACCGAGGCCTATCATATATCGAGGGACTATCATCATTGGGGGGGTTTGCCATAATCCCCACGCTTGGCAGGCGGGTTAAGGATCGCAGTGATTTGATATTAGACAGGAAAAGTGCTGTTTCCCGCTTCCCTGGTGAGTTCCCTTAGTCGCCTCTTACGACACCCACGGGAGGATATGGGTTGGTACTATTCTAAAAAAAAGGCTAACAAAGGAAAAATCAAGGCAATTTTTTTGATCCCTTGACCGACTATATTTATCGAAAAGATAAGATATAATTATGACAGTCATATTCAAGAAGGCGTGAAACAGTCATATAAAAGTTTTCTGACTCTTAATAGAGCAGTCCTTTTTTTTTTTTTTTTTACACACCACACCCGTCGCTAGCTAGGCGACGAGCGTGTGTGGGACTCGCCCGGCCGAAGCCGGGAATACTCGCTAAAACCACCCGGTTACCGTCGGGCCCTGTGTTGAGAGTGTCACGGGGCCGGCCCGAAGGCCTAGGCGCCGTGCCACTCTCAGGGCTTGCCGGCCCTGTTAGGGCCGGTTTCCGCGCCAAAGGGGGATTACCCGGTAACGGAGTAATCCCCAGACGTGGTGACCGTTGTGCAATGCGCGTGCGGGAGCTACCCACACGCGCTGGTCACACCCTGGGGCTAAAGGAGACGGGGGTTCGTCCCCCGCCTTCTTCGCCCCACCCGTCTACCCGTCTAGAGCAGTCCTATGAAACTGGGTTAGATTTTTAATCGTAAAGTAAAAAGGTGAATTCAACTTTTACCGAAATCTGTAAGTTAATCTTTTTAAGAAAAAGTAGGCTGTTAGCTACCACGCGGACGTAGTGTGGGTTGATGAACCTCGCACTTCTTCGACTTTTCGGTTCTAAAATATACCAGTTACCCCACGATATTTTCCGCCATCAGTTTATGCGAGATTGATGAATAGATGTATGTTTAAAGCGAAGCACCTCTCTAGCTTCAAAACTCACGACTTACAACTCGTCTAATACTGAACCACTACCGCTCTATAAATAAATAAATAAATATATAAATATATACGGACAAATCACACAGATTAAGCTAGCCCCAAAGTAAGTTCGAGACTTGTGTTATGGGATACTAACTCAACGATACTATATTTATAATAGATACATATATAGATAAACATCCAAGACCCAGATCAATCAGGAAAAGATCATTTTCCATCATGACCTGGCCGGGGATCGAACCCGGGGCCTCCACGTTGCAGGCAGGCGTGTTGACCGCTGCGCCACGGAGGCCGACAAATATATGAATGCCTATGTGAATTAAGTCATGACCAACTGTCTGCCTTTTCGGCATCCAATCTAATCAAATGCAGCTGAATACGAACGACAGCCCATCTGACCTCCACAACCCAGTTACTGGATAATACACTTGTTAATTAAGCATTTGTTTTGAAAACTTAAGAAAGAAATTATATTTCTATTAATTTATTATACTAAAAAAAATTAAACTATAATAATATAATTTACCCTTTTCTTACCCTTGGTAGGACTTTGTCAGATTTCAGATAACCCGTAACAACTGTCAAAGATCCTGATATGTAAAGATGATCATCCAACCGCGGCTAGCATAGCTGATCAATCGACCTGTGCCGTGGATGTTATTTACCCATGTAAATTAAGTAACAGGGATATAATCTATACTAATATATAAAGCTGAAGAGTTTGTTTGTTTGTTTGTTTGAACGCGCTAATCTCAGGAACTACTAGTCCGATTTGAATAATTCTATTTGCATTAGATAGCCCATCCAGGAAGGCTTTAGACTATATAACATCACGCTGTGACCAATAGGAGCTGGGTATATAAATAAAAACGGAGGCGCAACTAGTCTCACATAATTTGCATATATATACACACAACATTCCGAAATCATCCGAAACTCAAAACTTACATCAACCCTCTATTACCCGTTCTCTCAACCCAGTAAGGGTTGGGAAGGGGTCTCAAGCCGTGCCTATTAAGCAGTGAAACCCTCCATTGTCTGGTCGTGGCCTTATATCACAGTCTTGAGCATTACGCCAAAACCACATCCGACACATTAAGAGCGGCTTAGGTCCAAGTCTGTACGGCCCCTTAAATTGATATTATCGCGACAGCACTGGATGGCACGACAGTTGCCATTAAATTAATTAAAATACTCCTTCAAATTCGCCGTTTTGTTAGTTCCCTTACTTTACGTGGCGAGGTGTTTAGCTGTGAATTTATTACCTAGAATTAATTTACATCTTGTTTCTTTTTTTTAATCATTATAAACTAGTGCTTGACTGCAATAGCGCCTGATGGTAAGCAGTAATGCAATCGTTGATGGTAAAGCGCTTAAAAAAACTTAGTGAATAGGAAGGAAGGAATGTTAAACCCAACAGCACGACCAACGATGCTGCGCCAGAGGGTGACTGATCTGGAGATCCTCCACGACCAAACTCCCGACACAATAACATTTGATGCATCGTACCCGGCACACATCGCAACACAATTGCTCAAACCCGTCCTCCGTACGGCTTCACCAGACACGACGAATCGCTTGGCGGCAAGACTTTGTCTGATGGGTGGTAACTTCTGCCGGCGGCCAATTCTACATTAAGGACAAGGATTTACATAATCAGCCTATATTGTTCCACAGGGAGTGGCCCGCAATCTACCACGCGGGCCCAATACAGGTTGATAGATGTAACATACCTTCGATTTTTTTAACTCTAGGACATAACGGTTTCTACCCTATGTTTTTCTTCACTGTTTTTAGAGCAGTGGTGATGAAATAATTTACATAACATAAAACGCGCGATGGAGTTCAAACCTACGACCTATTACTTGTAAATCGCGGCCGATATCACTAGGCCATAGCTAATTATTTTTTTTTTTTAGTAATTATAAACTAGCGCTTGACCGCAAACCCTGCCTGATAGTAAGCAGTCATGCGATCGTTGATGGTAAAGCGCGCTAGTTTATTAAGAGCCTATTCACTCAAAAAAACTGAGCGAATAGGAAAGAAGACGGCAGTTGAGCGAGGTGATGCAATGTTAAACCCAACAACACTACCAACGATGCTGCGCCAAAGGGAGATTGATCTGAAGACCCTCCACGACCAAACTCCCAACGTAACAACATTAGGCGCATCGTACCCGGCACACATCGCAACATAAGTGCTCAGACCCGTCCTCCGTACGGCTTCACCAGACATTATGCCGGAACACGACAAATCGCTTGGCGGCAAGGCTTTGTCTGGTGGGTGGTAACTTCTGCCGGCGGCCGATGTTATGGCCTACCACCGAGAAAAAGATATCGAATCTCAAAAATATATAAATGATTCAAACCACTATGAATGTGTCTTCATTCAAAGCATTTGATATATTTATAATTTTAGTGCAACTAAAATTATAAGCGGCTTCAAGTAATAAAAAAGGACCCAAGTCAATGAAATTTGATTAAATGAAATTACAAATATCTTTGTCACGAAGCCTTTCAAGTTGCTACTTCCTTTGTTAGATTTGATTTGTAAAGCTATAGAAATGTTAGCCAAAAGTTGGTGAATAACGTGAATAACATGGTACCATATAATACATACAATAACATCCCATAGACTGATTCATTGTAATTTATTGTGGACTTAAAATTAAATTGAATCATGCGCAGTGGTTGAAATAAAGAGTAAGTTATTCAGATTTGATTAGATGTATAATAATATGGTATTTGTCTAAAAAAAACTAATTAGTCCGTCAGTCAGATTTCCAAAAAATACTAGACAGGTATTTTTTTTTTGTATAATCAAAAAATTAAGACGACACAGTGCGTTGAAAACTCGTGTGACGTCACTGCACGCTACACTTTTAGCGACCAGTGACGTCACCAGCCAACACTCTGTTTTGATAAAACAAAAAATACGTGTCTAGTATTTTCTGGAAATCTAACTGACGGACTAATTCGTTTTTTCTAGTCAAATATCCTATTAAGTCATATTCTCAGAAAATATTATAATATTCTGTATTCACTAAGTAAAATAATAAAATAAGTGTTAGAATATGTGATTCTAAAATGCATAGCTTTGAAGATGTAAGCTAGGTATGTAAACATGGATCGATGTTTCATTAATAAATATGAGAAATTCATTTTTTTTTTCAAATTCATTCATTCATCAAACCAAAAGTTAATGCTACGTTATCAAATTTCATGAAAGGGTGTTTTACATTTCACTGGTTTATTTGAAATAAATGCTTTGATTTTGATTTTTGATTTTTTAACTTATATAATATAATAAATATCTACTTTTTTTCACATAAGCGCTAAATATTCACGCATACGAACATACACTCACTCTACCGTAATTCATTACACACTACAAATACTTTCTAAACATATTCATCAAACATTTAGTCTTACTACATACAATTTCGCTCTTCACTCTCATATTTTTAAATTTTGACACAAGGTCAAAATTCAAGAAGTAGTTAGTCCACTGGCAGATCTGCCAAAATTTTTATTATATAGCATACCCTATAGCAGAACACTGCCCCCTAAGATACAAGCCTAACCTAGTTTAAGGGACAGGGATAAACCTATTGTACCTAATGTAATGCATTATTAATGTACATAAACTACTACTATGTACAGAAAAATTGAAAAATGTATTTTTTATCACAATAAATATTTGTAAATAAATATTGTAAATTGTAAAGTAAAAAGTAAATTGTAAAAAAAACATTCGAACATTTATTAATATGGAGTGGAGCGTCAGTGATTGACCCAGTGGTCAATCACTGACGCTCATCATCAAACGGCATCATTATGACTTTCCAGTGAAAGTCATAATGATGTTAGTTTGTTAGTGCATTACTAAACTTGTCAAAATCGATCATTATGAGATTAGTGATCGACCATTCTGACACTATTGTAATAACAGACTAGGGCCCCTGCATCTGTTACATAAAAAAAAATACTATTTTTACAACCATTATTTTATCGTTACTGAGGTAAAAAAACCAATAAAAATATAAGAGTAACAATATAATACATATAAGACTAACAAATTAATCATAGGAGCGGAGCATATAAAAAAACAGGCCTAGTGCGTGTCAGACTCACGCAAAAAGGGTTCCGTACCATTGATTTATGAAATTAAAGGATTAAAATTATTTTTATTAAAATTACGCGGTAATAAGCGGTTTACGATTTATGAGGTATTAAAAAAAATTCTTACTAGATTTCGTTCAAAACAATTTTCGTTAGTAGTTTTTATAGTAATGTACATCATATGTTTTTTTTAGACTTTTCATTTTCTTATTGTAGAAGTTAAAGTGGGGATCAACTTTTTTCCACTTTGGAAGCGTCTGTCACGCAAACTATTCGGTTTAGAAAAAAAAATATTTTAGAAACTTTGATATCATTTTTGAAGACCTATCCATAGATACCCCATACGTATGTGTTTGATGAAATAAAAAAAATTTGAATTTCAGTTCTAAGGTTAAGTTCTATGGGGAGCCCCCAATATTTATTATTTTTTTGTTTTTTTTGCATCAAAACCTTTGCGGTTCACAGAATACATCTATCTACCAAGTTTCAACAGTATAGCCCTTACAGTTTCGGCAAAAAATGGCTGTGGCATACTGACGGACAGACGGACAGACGGACAGACAGACATAACGAATCTATAAGGGTTCCGTTTTTAGCCATTTGGCTACGGAACCCTAAAACATATCAAAACCACGGGGGTGAAACCACGCGGCGCAACTAGTAATTAATATTTAAAGTGATCGTGAATTATTTATTATTTAAGGATTTATTAGCATCTTCTTCATCTCAGCGTTAATCCCAATCGTTCCGAAGCTTTGGAGCCTAGGGTCCGCTTTACCAGTCTAACTGCTCATTTTGGCTAAACTTCGATATTTTCCATGAAGCGACTGCCGTCTGACCTCCACAACCCGAAGGCAATATTGAAGCATTGCAGTTAAACCAATTATAGGACTTTTGAGGGCTTTAACAACTCGTAACGACTGCCATTAGATGTTCGTATGGCAACCGGGACCAACGGCTTAACGTGCTTTCCGGGGCACAACCAGACCAGTGCAAATATTCATATTCATGCATACAAATATTTGCTACCGCTACGCCACGGAGGCTGTCAAGGATTAAGGATTTATTAGCATCATCGTTATAAATACAATCGCCATATAAGTAATAATATGCTAAAGACAAATAAGTTTGTTACATCCTTAACACCTGTGGGTAGCTTGTGCGTCTTTATTTACAAGACACACCTGATACACCTTACTAGCATTCGCTTGGTTTGCTACAAGCTCCTTCGAAAGTTCGTCAGCAAATTGAGAGGTTTTTAAGCAAACCTTATACATTCCGTCGGACTTCAAAGTGTTCACTTACGGAAGCTTTGAAGAAAGTGTTGCCTTAAATGTCGGCGTCACTTGTGTTACAATGTTTGATTTATTCTTAGCGATGTATTAAAAGTCTGTTAACCTCTGACAGGTTCAAAATGGCTATGAAATTTCAGAGAGAGAATCTCGGTGGAAGGCCACAACATCGGCTGCCAGCAGAAGTTACCGCCCACCAGACAAAGTCTTGCCGCCAAGACTTGTGATGTGTTGCGATGTGTGCCGGGTACAATGAGCCAAATATTGTTGTGTCGAGAGTTTGGTCGTGGAGGGTCTCCAGATCAATCTCCCTCTGGCCGTGGTCGTGTTGATGGGTTTAACATTGCATCACCTTACTCAACTGCCGTCTTTCTTCCTATTCACTTTAATAAACTAGCGCGCTTTTCCATCAACGATTGGATCACTGCTTAGCATAAACTAGTGTTTAAAATTATAAAAAAAAACCAGAGGCCACTTCTTTGAATTACGGCAAAGTTCATAATTATGTTGGTATGTAGGTATGAGTAACAGGGTGTAAAGTTCACTCATACACCATAGAAAGGGGGGAACCACCGACCAGGTGGATCTTGAGTCTCTCCGCACTTGCCCAACGGTTGATGTTCGGAAGTTGTTGATGTTGAGTTGTGATTTGATGTATGCTAGTTGCATGGTAAAATCTGCATTGATCTGCCATCAGTATAATGTGTTATACACATGTGCCGTTTGTAGGTACCGCTACACAGGTACTCAAAAACTAGAGTAATACAAATGATATGCAACAATGAATCACGTAAATATACAAAGTCACAAAAAATTGCTTAAAATATATACACTGAATACAGGGATGGGTGATGGGTCATCTTTAATAATTTTGACGACGCGGTTGATACAGTGGCTGCGCGATCGACTGCTACGCTGCGTTTCGTATCACAACAGATATTTGTATGGCCTACAGGCATTTGTTCCAGGACTGGCGTAAGTTCTAGCTTGGAGCAGCGTTAAAAAAAAGCCTTTTAAAAATTACGATACTCCTAGCTCCAAAAGCGTCTAATGACCGACAAATTTCATAGCACAAACGTATAGAGGAGCTCAGTAACGCTAGCTATTGTAAAAAAAGATTCAGGATCGTATGAATAATTTGAAAATTAGAGGCAGACCCCGTGACGTTAGATAAATTTTAAATAATACTATTAGATTTTAAAAATCCAACAGTCTGTTTAAACGAGCAAAGTATAGTTAACCCAATTACCGATTTCATATCTATATCTATCTAATGGATGCTTTAATCTACCCACAGCCAACTACTTTATATTCACTCAAATCCTGAACTACTTTTCCAGAACCACCCATCATCGGTTTTAGCTAACATTAATAATTCCTATCCATCAACAAAAGGTAATGGCTCTATACCCACAGTTCCCATGTGGTCAACGACTACTTTACCTGCTTCGGA
The DNA here is from genome assembly GCA_037179545.1 of Sesamia inferens. NCBI lineage: Eukaryota > Metazoa > Arthropoda > Insecta > Lepidoptera > Noctuidae > Sesamia > Sesamia inferens. Next base: position 4,506,292 of record CM073929.1, on the reverse strand, counting down.
TAACAAGGGAAGTGAATTTGAGGGACTCGAGGGTCTGAAGTAATGATATTGGGGTGTGGTGTGCGTGGTCTTAAGATTGGGTCAAGGTGGGTAAAGATAAGGAGGGTGAAGGTAGTATATACGTAGAAATATTTCGTAGGTGCGTAGTATATTATATTATCTAAAGTCTAATTTTCCATGACATAAATTTTATATTAAAGGTTATTTCATGTAAAAATTGCCAAATGACAGTTTTATTACTCCGAAAGTTAACTGGCGATGTGACATCTTTACATTTAGCGTAGATCTTTAACTTTTTAACGAATATAGCAAAAAAGATTTGAGTTTGAAAAAAAAGTATTATTTTCTATTCTGACGACTTGGACTAATCCTAACGGTTACCAAAGGTTATAAGCAACCAGTGTCGTCGGATATAGTTGAAGTATACTAAGAAGGTGATAAAGAATTTCGAATGAAATAAAATTTGACAAAGCAACCAACATACAAAAACCAAAGACACCATGACAAATATATTCATATTTGCCACCGAACTTTTCACTGAAATTAGTTATTTTTCACTTTGTAGTGTTTTTTTTTTGTGGTGGTCGGTTGTTTTTTTTTTTTTTTTGTAAAAAAGCATTTATACTAACACTACCTACTTGACACCATAGTGTAGGTAATTATTAACTACGAGGGTGGAAAATTGTTACACGGACATGGAGTTGCGTCATAATTACCTAAATAGGAAATATTTCAGAGGCCCTACTGTGCTATTTTTATAAATTTGTCATTCCAACACGATTCCATTGTCATTGTGCTAAATGTTCGTAAATTTAATTTTGTTGCTATATTTATAATCATCGATCAATTATCGGTCAGTCTATCGGACTATTACGGAACGGAATCTTAAATTTTTTAACGAATATAGTAATAAAGATGAGTTTGAAAAAAAGTATTATTTTCTATTCTGAAGACTTGGTTCTAATCCTAACGGTTACCAAAGGTTTTAAGCAACCAGGTTCGTCGGATATAGTTGAAATATACTAAGAAGGTGATAAAGAATTTCGAATGAAATGAAATTTGACAAAGCAACTATTTGCTTTCTGTTTAAATTAAATTTTATTCAAAAACATTAATCCGTTCTAAATAAACTTCATCTACTTATATACATATATCTAAAGACCCTGGTCACCAAAATCGTTGGGCAAAAGTCTCAAACAGACTAGGTCCAACTATACCTAAACCTGTTTATTAGATACAGCACCCTAATCGCTTAACGTCTAATCACGATCAGTAGGAATAATTGTGAACCATATTGCTAATTTATTGTTCCAATAAAACTCTTATAATTTTCTAGTTAATATCCAACCTACTCGACTACAACTTTGCAGTATTTACAAACTAATTCTCAACCACACACAACCTATTATTACACTACCAGTACGACTCGGAAACTATTCAACAAAAAACTAAACAACAACCAGCAAGATCAACTAAAACTTATTACAACAATAATAATACCATTATCTTAAAGTCGCTTAATATCTTTTAGACTTTTAATATATTCACTTCTCTTAATAAATTAACAACGTTAATAAGAGTTTTCAAACAGTCATAACTGCCGGCGGGTTTCAGGCAAACTTCGGGGTATTTAGACACTTTTTCCAACTTTGAAACGTGTAATTTAGAAGCTAGATGAAACGTGAAATTTAATCATTTTGTTGTGACCCCAAAATGAAGAAGAATTTTATGATCCGAAAGAAAGAAGCTTCGCGCGAGATGGAAATACCATTATTGCCGAATGGTTTAATTTAAGTGATGGAGTTTGAAGTTTTATAAAGCAAGTTTATTACAAGTAAAATTCGTCGTGCATTTACGCGGTTCGGTAAATTTCTTCCCGTTTAAGTACTACTTCGCTGGTCTGGAAAATCAGCGATACTGTAAAGCACGAAACCTAAACCAGGGTTTCGTTTTCCCAGATTGAAAAATGGATTTTTGAGTTTTTGCACCAAAAACTTCTATTAGTATTAGGTACTACTCCACTAGTACATGGGACGTAACATAACTACCGAAATGTGGGTGTCCTAGCAAAATAGAGTACATTTCTATAATATATGTACATAGTATTTTATTCGAGGATTACAGACGTAATGTTTGGAAAGAACTTTCTTACGAGATATAAACTTCATTACTGCCGGATGTTTAAATTTAGTTTCATCTAGTTTCAAGTTTCATTAATGTTATGATGATGTAGATGTGCATCAGGAACTCCCGCATTCGTGGCAGTCTCCATGTCCGTGACATAGCAGACAAACTGCAAGAGAGTCGCCTACGATGGTACGGCCACGTCTTACGTAAACCGGCATGTTACGTGGGTAACAAATGTCTTGCCATGGCGCCTCCGCCGGGCCGGAACAAGCGAGGCAGGCCAAAGAAGTGCTGGCTTGACGTTGTAAGAGATGACATGCGTGCCAACAATCTCACACCACGGGATGCCAGAGATCGTGCGAAATGGAGGCGTAATAGTAGGAAAGCGGACCCCGGGCTCCAACGCGAAGGCCGCGGATGCGACCGGGATTATACGCTGAGATGATGATGATGTAGATGTGCATTTGCGTAGTTTGTTAATTCCCTATTTCTTCCAGCTATGATATATAGATAGATAGACTACTTTGTTTTCTTATTCGATTCTTCACTTTCCATAGTTTCCATCCAAAGCTGAATCTATTTTTTTTTTCTAAATTAACTCAATCAAGTCGAACGCATATTTCAACAACAACTAAATATAATCTGAAGTCGTGATTTATTTAGTAGAAAATTATACAATCGTACAATTTATGGAAAAACAACTTTAACTCCTACATAATAAAGCCAAGTTTACGCTACAACTTCAAACATTTTTGTAACTCGTTCAATAGAGCTATACACTGAGAAATCGACATTGTTGATATTGAATTAAAGTTGATATTTGGTCAACTTGAAATAAGGCGACATTGCGCACTTTTACCATAGGTCTACAACATTATTCCCAAGTTCCTCCCAAACTATTCCTGGCTCAGCCTCCACTTATGTATGTCAAAATCAGTCCAGTTTTATAGAGGTCTCCATTTAGACCCGTACAATTTTACATTTGATAGCCGCTGTTTCTCACCCTTGACCGGCGGAATGTAGACTCCGGAATAGATTAATAACCGATGATACTTGAATCCTTTCAAATAAAATATAGCTTTGAAATGGTGACATTAACATTGGCTTTGAAACATTTTTCATTGATTGAAAAGGATTGTCAGTGAAAATGCTCATTACTTTTGATTTCATAGAATGCAATTTAAGCAACAGCAGTGCAAAAAAGTCAAGACCACAATAATAATAATCTAAATTTTTATTATTGTGGTCTTGACTTTTTGCTTAAGATTTCTCAAATTGGGTTAAAACTGTCCATACAATTCTAAACATTTTTACATTCATAATCATAAGCGAAAAGGTAGTTAATCTGGTAGTCAAACAAGAACTTTAGTTTAATAATATTTAATATATTTTTTTAATAATAATATTTTTTTGACACAACGACACATATGTACATGAGTATACACAGATTAACTAAACACTAACAAATTAAAGCTATATTTTACCTATAAAATGATTACCAAATTAGGAAACAGTCCTGCTTATCTCCGCAAAGTTGTCGCCGTAAAACATTCATATCAGAATGGAATCAAGCCCAGGACATGAAGAACTCTTAACAAATTAACCTTTTTCACAAGAAACGCGCCAATCACACTTTTTTCCGAAACGCCAAAAAAATACATTTCATCAAACCTCTTCGTTCAAACTCCCGGATACGACTCCAGGTATCTCCTCAACTTTTTCACTTAGAACTTTAGTTTAACTGATACTGCTAAGTTGAGGGGTTGTTTTAATTAAAAATCTGTTTTAATCAGAATCTAGTGTAGTCTTGGTTCATAAGTCAACGCAGCGGAAAAAAAGCCGAGATAGTAAAAAAAGTACGAAAATGTTCTTAATCGTCACTTGTTCTAGAAAATAATCTTTGTTTTATAAATCTATGCCTAGTTGAATAGAGTATATTTAAAAAGTGCGACTAAAAGAGGTGGAACAATTAATTTTCTTTGTAGTTAGTTGATGGTGGTGTTTGTTGTGGCGATAAACTTTATTATTGGAAGACTAACAACAACTATTTAGATAAATAATATCTTAACAATAATATAAAGAGCTAAGATATGATTTTATATATAATTTCACACAAAAACGGGTTAAACGGATTTACATGAAATTTGCCGTTTACATCATTATCGCCATCGTCATCAACCTTTTTTATAGTCCCACTGCAGGGCAGAGACCTCCTCTCGTACAGAATCACCATGCTTGCATGTTTCCTCAAGATGTTTTTCTTCATCTTGTAATCAGTCATTGGTCTCCAAGATATAGATAGATGAACCATAACTCTGAGAAGAGCATAGGATATTTTGTATCCCGATATTTTCAAGGGATCGAGAGTGATCTGGGTGATCCCGCTGATTGCAACTGGTCTCGCAATATTTTGGACCAAGTTGGAAAGGCATATGTATTGTAAATTCATGCAGTTTTTTTTTATGATATTACGAATATTTTCATGTTCAAGCATGATGTCTGGTAAAGCCGTAGGGAAGACCGGTCTGAGCAGTTGTGTTGCGATGTGTGTCTGGTACGATGCGCCAAATGTTGTTGTGTCGGAAGATTGGTCGTGGAGGATCTCCAGATCAATCTCCCACTGGCGCAGCATCATTGGTATTGCTTGGTTTAACGTTGCATGACCTCGCTCAACTGCCGACTTCCATCCTATTCACTTAGTATTTTGAGTGAATAGGATCTTAATAAACTAGCGCGCTTTACCATTACCGATTGCATCACTGCTTACCATCAGGCGGGATTGCAGTCAAGCACTAGTTTATAATTATAAAAAAATGGCTGCGTTGCGTGCTGTGCTGTGTGAAAATAAATAGCTGTGTTAAATGTTTTTCGACTCTAAAAAATGATAATATTTTGGTCAATTTTTATCGAGCATACCTATGAGAACAGAAAACTTTGAAAAAACTGTATTTAAAAATCTCTTAAAGTAATTTATGAAATTTATCTATTCATAAAACTAACATAAATCGCTTGAACTGAAAAATATTTAAGAGAAAAAAATACATCGGATTTCCATAAAATTTCTTCACCAAGACAGCTTAGAAAGCTCTTGCTAAATATTAATTATCTCTGTGCAAGTCGTCTAGGAAAGTTAAAAAATAAAAAGTGGTGATGGGAACGATAAATTATCACCGGGATCTGGGAATTAATGAAAAATAGCCCGTGTTGCCGAGATGGTGTTAATTTAAAACGTTAACTGGGGAAAACTGTTTGGTCTTGCGGCCACTAATGTGAAAAGTGCCTGTTAATGGACTAATTATTATAACGGATTTGATTTTAACTTTTAAATTGTTAAACATTAGCTTCGGATTTTATGTTATTTTCCAGCAAGAGTTTGGGGAGACCAGATAGGTAGTCGTTCCATGTAAAAAATTAGTACTCAGCTGCATGTTGTTAGACTGGTAGCTGACCCTAACATAGGACGTGGCCGATAATGAATGTTTTCCAAAGCCTGGAGCACTAGCAAAGAGTAGCCAGCCCGTCGGTGATCTATAGGATGCATTTTTTTTTAATTATTATAAACTAGCGCTTGACCGCAAGCCCGCCTGATGGTAAGCAGTGATGCGATCGTTGATGGTAAAGCACGCTAGTTTATTAAGAGCTTATTCGCACAGAAAAACTGAGCGAATAGGAAGGAAGACGGCAGTTGAGCGAGGTGATGCACTGTTAAACCCAACAACACGACGAACGATGCTGCGCCAAAGGGAGATTGATCTGAAGACCCTCCACGACCAAACTCCCAACACAACAACATTAGGCGCATCGTACCCGGCACACATCGCAACACAACTGCTCAGACCCGTCCTCCGTACGGCTTCACCAGACATCATGTCAGAATACGACAAATCGCTTGGCGGCAAGGCTTTGTCTGGTGGGTGGTAACTTCTGCCGGCGGCCGATGTTATGGCCTACCACCTACTACCGCATTTGGAGAGTGTGCATGATTTAATTTCTCCTTCTCCCTTTCATCATCGGGCGACCCGTCGTACGGCGAGTATTACCCTTACGTTGTTGACACCACCTACGATCCGGACGAAACGTTTCGCCTCTTCTTTTATACCACGTACTTCGAGGGACTGAAATAATTTGTCAGCGGTGGTGTTTCCGTCGGCGTACAACTTAATTGTCTTCAAGGTTAGAGTGAATAGGCTCTTAATAAACTAGCGAGCTTTACCATCAACGATTGCATCACTGCTTACCGTCAGGCGGGATTGCAGCCAAGCAATAGTTTATTATTTGTAAAAAATAATGAGCCATATTCAATATGTAGAGAAAACCCTGTCCGATCCGTGAAGGTATTGTTAGGTATCGATAACTGATTCTACTAATGCCCACAAAGTCAAGCCAAACTTAAAAAAAAATGCTCCCAAAAAAATAAATATTATTTCGCAAAAATAGGTAACTTAATACATGTTCGGTAGGCAATACATGCGCGGGCGACGGGGGGCTGGGCACGCCGCCAAAATGCCGTCAAAATGGTGTTGTCACTTTTTTATAATTACCAAATTTCGGGGAAGTTGCAATTAATTCGGGGAAAAAAGATTATTTCAAAATTCATTAGTATTGTTACTATGATGATTACGTATAATTTTATTATTTGGTCATGTGTTTACCTAACCTTTATTATCCCTATGGCTCGGACGAGGTTTCCTTTACATATTGTATAAATATTGTAACTGTGTGACTGAAGATTGAAGTCTAAAATACTAAAAATTTACACATAAAATAATATAATGGTATGCCTATTCTATGAATGGCAAGATGGTTCTTACCAATTGAACTTACATATTTCAATAGTATTAATAGGGTAGTTGACTAAAAAAAACTAATTAGTCCGTCAGTCAGATTTCCAAAAAATACAAGACACGTATTCTTTCTTTTTTCATATAAACAAAAAGTGAGGACGACACAGTGCGTTGAAAACTCATGTGACGTCACTGCACGCTACACTTTTTAGCGAGCAGTGACGTCACCAGCCACCACTCCTGATCTTTGATGCCTTTTATCTAATATTTTTCTATAATCTGAATGACGGACTAAATAGAATCATTTTTTTTTTACCCACGAAACATCCCTATCGAGGCCGATATAATAAGAAATGAACATGTTAGAGGTCTACATTTTCCTCTTATTAATTACTCTAAATGCAATCTCATTTCATTTTATTAATTCTTTACTTTAAAAAAAAACGATACCCCACACTTCTCTTGTATCGTGGGTGCGTTTATACGCCCGATTATGACATACGCTTGTCCAGTCTTCGCACATGCCAAGCCGCGTCATATCCATAGGATGCAAGTAGTCCAAAACCGTTTCCTGCGTAAAGCCACAAACGCCCCTTGGTTCGTCCGTAATGAGATCCTCCACCTCGATCTCAACATCCCCACCATCCAGCAGTTCATGAAGCGTCTTTCCAAACGCTTCTTTGACACTGCTGCCAAGCACCGCAATCCCCTGATAGTAGCGGCTGCTAACTACACCCCCTCCACCATCTCCAAGCTTCGCCGCCCAAGGCATGCCCTCACAGACCCAGATGACCCCATTACCCTCCTCCAAGAGGCCAATAGGGCCACCAGCACTCTTACAAAGAACAGACCGACCTACCGACCTCGCCGCCGAGGTTCATCGCGACGCGTTCAACGTGCTACTACGTTGAACCCCCCTCCCCCGTCCCTCGTCCGATGAAGGCCAGCCCGCGCCGCAGCTGAGCCAGTAAATAAAAATTCGATCCAGCCATCCCTTGCTGTTCTCTCCAGCGACGCCCTAAGCCGAGGTCCGTACCCCGCAGGGGGTGCCCTTAGTGCGTAGTCGCTTAGTTTTTAGTAGCCCTGGCTGGAGGCTTTAAATTCATTTAAGGCATCCACAGGAAAGTCCGGTTAAGTAGTCACGGCCTCTCAAGGTCAACTACGAGATGCCATATCAAAAAAAAAAAAAAGGGTGCGTTTAGAAACATATAAACTCACATACACAAACAGCCCGTCCCGGAAAAACTACTTGTAGGTCATACAAATATTTGAATCGTGCGGGAATCGAACCCGCGACACGTAGCGCGGTAGTCAATTGCTTACCCACTGTGACAAACATGTCGTCTCAGGTATACCTAAAAATCAAAGGATTTTGACATATGTATACCTACTTGAGAAGGCACGGTTTACGACCAAAAATTTCGACCTGTTAGCTAACAAGTCAAATTTTTGATCGAATCAAGCACAAAGAGCTACGAACAATAGCTAAAGCAACTAAAAACTGCAACTACACAAAGTTCCAAAAAACAACGATACAAAACTTTCTAGAATTGTATCAGAACATCGCAAACAGTTTCGAAATAAAAAAACACCTCGACTAGCCAAGTCAAACAGTCGCACCTCTCAACACAAATAAAAATAAACGACTAGATTTAACAGCCACTGTTAATCAATTAATTGATCAATTAATTGAATTTATATTCAGTCGTTCAAACATCAATCTAAATTGAAGTCATTCGAGCAGTGAAAACGATTTTATTTTTACCAGAATGCAAATAGACAATTAACTGACTGGTTTCCGTCTACATTAAATTAGACTTATTTATTTGTATCCACTTTTAACCAGTGAATGGTTACTTCGTCAACCAATTAGAAACTAATTGGATCTCGAAGAAATTAAACAAATGGGATCCTTGTCTTTAGGCAGGTTTCTTTTCTTTCTTAAGAATATTTTAAGAAGTGGTAAGCCTTCATTACTTTCGAGAAATAACATAGTAGTTCACCATCAACTCAGTATCACGAAGGCTCAAGCCAAGTGGCAAAAATCCATGTAATTAATAATTATTTTCTAAAATAATAGTCTATTATGGATAATAGACTATTATTTAATCAACCTTGAGCCTTAATGCTTTAGAGATAAAGTTGAAAATTTAATAAGGAAATCTGACAGATTGTAGTAGATTGATGTGCTGTCGTCTGTACTTTAAAAAAAAATCCATGTAATTATTTTCTAAAATAATAGTCTATTATCATGGATTTTTTTCTGACAGTTTGGGGAAGTTTGATCTGCTATCGTCGTACAATTGTCTACAGTTATATTTAACATCATGCCAAAATAGCTTAGAACAAATTTGGATTTGAAACTAAGCCGTAAATATTGCTCGAATCTTTTTAATAAAATAGATAAAAAAAATCCCGTAATTACATACCCAAAACAAGACAAAATTACAATTAACAGTCCACAATAAAGCCGCCACAAAATGCCGCAGCCCAACCCTCTAAATGCCGAGGCGTAATACAATTTTTCCAAGAATGCAACTTAACCCATTTGGGGGCTATTACTGTGGACTACAAACGGTCCCATTTCATTTGACCTTGAATTTACGTTATCCGGTATTGCTGTGAAATGGTACAACTTAATTTTGTCTTTCTATTTCTATTTTCATAAATGGAATGTTAACTTTACTAACTGGCTGACTGTTGACCGATGCACACCACTGCAGATGATAATAAATGAACAAATTTATATAATAATAAGTGTGCGTCCCGTGAATGTACACTGCAACCGATATTAAAATAACTTCTGAGCGGTTGGAATTTGTTTGCGAATAAACTCAAGCTCACCAGGTACTTGAACAATAAGACAAAAGTAATAAAAACAAAAAGTTTCATTACTATTATTACCTCTAAGTATGTTTTTCCCAGCAGATTCCTCGCCAATAATGGTGGTTCTAGGGTGATCACAAATAGAGTGCAAGCTAGCGACAGCTAAGACCTTGTTCCTCATGCCATTGGGCAACTATTTAAAATGTTGTTTTTTTATATTCAAAAACTACAATCAATTTAAACGGTCATATAATGCAGGTTACAACAAGGAAAGTTTTATTGACATAAAACTAGATTTGCACTTTAATTTGAAATTCTGAATCCTGAGCAAAGTGGTACAGAAAGGAGGAAGCTGCATGGTAGGAGTATTATACTTTTGACTTTTTGCTTTCATTGACGGGAAAAAAGTAGTACTCAAGCGGTAGCAGACAAAGTAAAACTATTCAAACTTCAGTGATAATATCCTTAAGTTAAGGACGGTGATTAATATCCTTTCCTATTGAGGTCGTAGTTAATATCAAACACCAATGAATTATTGTGGTAGAATTTCTTTAGTGCTCTGAAGATTGGTAGAAGATTAATAGATGTATGAATTACATGTTTTCCCGATCACAAATTGCAATCACTTTTGAATGTAAATGTGAAGTATTGTGGACTAGCGTTAACTTCAGGCCACGTATCAATATTAAGTTACTATCAATTTAAAGATACCCAGATTATTTTTTTCTTGTCGCAATTATTTATAAAGGTTGTGTAATAAACTTTTAACCTATTCAATTATTCCGAATTACCGTTATGACGTAATAAAACATAAACTGTCATCAAAATTACAGTCCATATCACACCTGATTTTACAGAGCACTCGCGGACCATCTATCTTAAGACTCATAAACTTTAATGCCGGTCGTAATACAAAGCTGGAGTCACATCTTTACACCCCAATCTTACACTAAAGCGTTTAAGATTAACATAACCGAGCATAAACGATGAATTAGCACTCCGAGTGGACTAATTAAGATCAACGCGATTCACGGTTAGGGAAAAAATCACATTTTTTTCATAACTCTTAAAAATTAGGCTTTAATTTCGCGCCATTTGCCATCCCCCAGTCTCAGGGCATTTGTCACTTCCACGAATGAAGAATGGAAAAGATTTCTGTAGTTTTTTTCCCCTCGTCAGCTTCCCGTTTTGTTCGAATGGACAAATTAGCTCTTTTGTTTTCGGCCCGTTTGGAATTTGAAAAGAGTTCGATGCCGAAAGGTTTTTGCGGTCGTAGCGGACGGGTTAAGTTGAAAATGTATTGCATTTTTTATTGGTTGTGTTGGTTCGAATGTTAAATTTGTTTTGTTTTTTCATTCAGTTTTTTACCTTGTTATCTGATTTAAAGAGAAATTAATCACATCTGAATGATGTTGACTGTCTGAATACAATTCAATTTATTGCTTTTGTAAATCCGTTTTCGCCTCTTCCCTTACAATAACGGAGTACATTATATTTAGTCCGAAACGAAAAATGCAAATCTAATATACAATGGTACCTACTGGTTTTTATTTCAATTGTTATCATAAATTATCATCGTTAAACTTCCTTAACTTTTTCGGCTGTCATTTGTTGATCTTTGTATTATTTAAAGGCGAACGTTTGTGAGTGTATTTGTTTGTATGCTTATCTTCACACTCAAACGGCTGTACCAATTTCAGTGACATTTGGTATAGACGTAGCTGAAACATCTCTCCTGATGTCTTAAAAATAAGTTAAAATCATTCTATGCTACACATATGTCTTCGGGCATGTCTATGGCATACGAGTGACACCGCGGGCGGCAACTAGTTTATTATATAAAATTCTCCTGTCACTGTGTTTATGCTCGAACTCCTCCAAAATGGTTTCTTTTTTTTTATAAATTATAAACTAGCGCTTCACCGCAGTCCCACCTGATGGTAAGCAGTGATGAGATCGTTGATGTTAAAGCGCGCTAGTTTATTAAGAGCCTATTCACTCTAGCCTTGAAAACACTCAAATTGTAGTCAAGCTAGTAATAACATAAAATTAAACCACAAGTCACAAGCCGGCTGACATGCTAACTTAACAAAATTATTTGCTCTAACAAGATGTGATGTCACCAACAAGATTTATCGTTTTTAATTTAATTTTTTTTTATCAGTAAAAAAGTTTTGCTCTCCAAGATAAGGGTGACAGAATTAAATTTATTACGTAAATTAGTTTTCGCGGCGAGTGTACATGTTTTTGTGAACTTAGGGGTGTTTTGTGAAAACGTTGAGCGCACTCTTTTTAATGCACCCCAGTTTATTATGCGTTTCGTAATATTTATACTGTTTTTAGCAAATAAAGGTGCAAATTGGATTTTTGTAAAAGTCTTCGCAAAATTACTTCGGTAAAACCCTTAACATTTTATTTGTGATTTGGAAACATGGCAAAAGCCAATTATTTTTAACAGAGTAACGGTGGTGTTGTTGGCTGGCTCTTCTGTTCTTGGAAAAGATTATTTGGAAAGAAAATAAATCCTTTGACGGTCCATATTGATGAATTTTATGTAGGTTTATGTGAAACAAAATATTTTGATTTGATTGATGGTATTACTTTTAAGCGGGCTGCGGTGAAGCCATGTTTTTAGGATACCAGCGGTGGTCCAGTGGTATCGGCAGCGACTCACAAGTAGATACGACCTTCAACTTGTTGTAGTTCGAACCTCGTCGAGCGCTTTATTATATGCTTCACTTGTATGATTGCTTGCTTGTTTGTTTGTCCGTCTCTAACACAAAATTTTTGTTCAACCTTAAATTCAGTTTTAGATTTAGTTACTCGGGTAACGCAACATTACGAATTTTAGCACTTGCTATTCTGTCTGTTGGAGATCAGGAAAAGTTTGGTAAATAACTAAAAAGTTAAAAATTATTTTATGAAAATAGTATACATATAAACAATACTAGTATAAATGAGAAAAAAGCGTGAGGCGCTTAATATACAAAAATTATGGCACAAAGAGCCTCACGCTTTTTTCTCATTTAGTTTGATATTCTTGAAAAGCATGTTTTTCTATTTTTTTTTAAACTATATTTATTTTGTGTAAGTTATTTCGTAAAGGAAAACATCGTGACGAAACCGGCATGTCCCAGAGCCAAAAGTTTCGAAGAATTGTGACATCTACCAATCCGCACTTGGCCCGCGTGGTAGATTACGGCCCACTCACTCCCTCTCACCAAGGGAAGGGATGTGTCCAAAACGGTGACAGAAAATATCATGAGGAACAGCTTGTTTGTGAAACAAAACATTCAAAGATATATGTCGTTTAACCACTCGTACAGGACCCGCGGGCCAGTTCTCCAAGATGGAGGCGTGTGTCGCAGCAGTAGGTACAATCTGATTTTACGTGAAAGTGAATGAACCCTGTTTGTTACAATAAGAAAGAAAATGCGTTTATTAGCGGTAAACATGACGCAAAAAAGAACATAAAACAGATAAAAAGAAATGCTTGAAGGAAACAGGCGTCACATCCACGCAAAACGGCTACGAGCAAAATTGTAGCCGTATATATTTACTTTTCTACCGATTCTACAGGTGTTAATCAATACTTTGATCACCCTGAACACGTTTGAACAGGAAAACATAAAAGTTAAGTGTCACTTGCATGTTGCGAAACAGGGAAATAAACATAAAATGTACTACGCAGCTTTGATAAACGGTTTTAGCGTTAAATATAACACAAAAACTTTTCCGTCTTGAGGCACGTGTTTCATATAATTTTCTAACAAGTACCTTACTTACAAAACAAAACTCTTAGGATCACTTTCCCGACGGGGTGCAGATATCGAGCCACCGCACATGATTTTTTTATAGACAAATTCTATTCAAATTTGCCTCCGTTTCTCGCCCTCCGTCGCGTAGTACTATGCAATGTGATCCGCCTTATTCAAGCGCTGAAATAGTCAGCAAACACTCGATTCCGAAACGATTATAAAGTGAAAGAGTGACATAAACTACCAGTATTTGAAAACATTTTTAAAACATTGAGTCCAAGGCAATGGGCAATGGCAATGGCAATGGCAATGGGCCTTATAAGAAGGTTCAAAGTCACTCAAAGGGCAATGGAGAGGGCTTGGGGCTTCACTGCGCGATCGAATCAGGAATGAGGAGACCCGCAGAAGAACGAGAGTAACCGACATAGCCCAAAGAATTGCCACACTAAAGTGTCAGTGAGCTGGACACATTACCCGTAGGACCGATGCCCGATGGGGCCGACGGGTTCTCGAGTGGCGACCACGCACCGGAAGACATAGCGTGGGAAGGCCCCCGACAAGGTGGACCGACGACCTGGTGAAGGTCGCGGGAAACCGCTGGATGCGGGAGGCGCAGGACCGGTCGTCGTGGAGAACCTTAGGGGAGGCCTATGTCCAGCAGTGGACGTCTTTCGGCTGAAATGATGATGATGATGATAATGAGTCCAAGGCAAAGGTGGCTGCCAGAAAACTTGGCGTTATCGCAAAGGTCCGGCGGTACTTCACACCAGGGTAGCTTCTAACTTTATACAAAGCACAGGCCCCTTCGTGTGTGGAGTACTGCGGCCACATTCGGGCTGATGCTGCAAATTGCCACCTGGCTTCTTTGGATTCAGTAGAGAGGCGTGCGAAGAGGTTAATTGGCGACCCAGATTTAGCTCAAAACGGTCTCAAAAGCCTGGAGCACAGACGAAGAGTAACCAGCCTGTCAGTGTTCTACAGGATGCATTTTGAAAAGTGCGCGAGGGAATAGTATGATTTAATTCCCGATCTCCGTTCCATCATCGGACGACCCGTCGTAGGGCGATTTCCCACTCTTAAGTTGTTGACACCACAACGATCCGAACGAAGCGTTTCGCCTCTTCTTTTATTCTGCGTACATCGAGAGACTGAAACAATTTGCCAGCGGCGGTGTTTTCGTCGGACTATAATATAAGTGTCTTCAAGGCTAGAATGAATAGGTATAACTAATACGGTAATAGGTATAACGACTATACATAGTATTGTATAAAGTCATGTGTTTTTTTTATTTTTTGTAAATGAACAGACAGCTGTGCTGCTGGGGAGTTTCTTCCGCCACAGCCTTCTTCCCAGCGAAAGCACTAGGAAGTGTCGATGGGTGGGCGTTTTGGGGGACTGTCTTATTTACATAAGACAGTCCCCCAATCAGCACTCAGCACTTTCAGCACAATCAGCACTTTTTGAACGTCAATATTACTATTGACGTTCAAAAAGTGCTGATTCTCAGCCTAATTTGAATAAATTGATTTTAATTGCATCACTGCTTACGATCAGGCGGGATTTATGACAGTGACTAGTTAATAAAAAAAATTGATCAGGAAGCCAGCATTTCCTAGATCCAAAAGAAAACATGTGACATCAATCAACCCGCGAAGTAGATTTTAGCCCATACACACGTCCTAGCAATGGGAACAGCCTGGAGTTTACAAATTGGTACTGTGATACCGGCTTTATCATTCTCTGGTTATGTCAAATTGCCTTTCTAACGGACTGAGTGTGGAGGAAGAGAGACTGCACACGTGCTCGGGACGTATAACCTTCGCCTTAGGCTTGTCTTCACAGATATCAGTCACTACGGTCGAAATCCGGTGTGGGTTACTTTATTCCGAATCTTTTAATCCTGGATACAGTCTAATGTGATAACAATAGCATTATTTTAGTTTTGTTTCCTAATGAAAGTTCCTCCTTTGTGGGGGCGATAGAGGAAATGCTGACTTTACTATATTCCTACTCCATCATCGTCTCAGCGTTAATCCCAGATTTTTCATCTTTGGAGTCTGGGGTCCACTTTACCAGCCTAACTGCTGATTTTGGCTAAACTTCGATATTTTCTGTGAATTGACTGGCGTCTGACCTCCTGAACCCGAAGGCCATATCGAAGCATTACAGTTAGACCAATTGTTGGGCTTTTGAGGGCTCCAACAACCCGTAATGACTACCATTAGGTGTTCGTATGACAACCGGAATCAATGGCTTGACTTTATTTCCGAGGCACGACCAGATATTGAAAATATTCATATTCATGCATTCAAATATTTGTACTGCGCGGGGATCGAACCCACCCCTCCTTGGGCAGCAGCCGTGTTCGCTACTGCTACGCCACTGTCAACTATATTTTTACTCATACGAATTAAACTATCGCGGTGTTCTACCTCTCTTTTCTCCGGAGGTGCAGGATTCACCGCTCTCCGTACATACTTCGACCCGCTATTTCTCAGCGTGTTCCACCTTACCTTGGGCCATACCTATAAGATCTCGAGATAACAGTAGCCTACCAATACTACACAACCAGTCATAGTATGTAAAGAAAATAAATATTGGCTTACCAGTGTCCACGGCGCTAAATGCGTTGACCTCACTGTAAACAAAGCTCACAGTCACTTTGAAATTACGTTAAACATTGATAAAGTTCGCTTGATCTGATGAATGTTTGAATGTCGGGGCAGAACAGTAGCGGACAGCGAGAAGTTGGTTTGATTGATACGCTTTTACGTAAAACTACTTAACAGATTTGGATAATTTTGGCACAGGGATGGTTGATT
This sequence comes from Sesamia inferens, assembly GCA_037179545.1. Lineage (NCBI taxonomy): Eukaryota > Metazoa > Arthropoda > Insecta > Lepidoptera > Noctuidae > Sesamia > Sesamia inferens. The sequence goes on along the minus strand of CM073929.1, from coordinate 4,489,975 downwards.
TATGACCAGGATTAAAATTTAATACACATTTAGTTTTATGCGATCATCGTAACATATATCAACGCCAAGCTCCATAAAGAATAGAGATAAACAAACCAATTTAAGGTTATCACAACGTTTTACAAATCTCCTGTTGTTTACGTGATTATCGACTTTTACATGCTAGGTATTTATTAACAATTCCTATTGCATCATATCTCAATAGAATCTCTAAAATAACATGCATAATAACTTGGTATTTAAATAACCATTAAAACCTCGACATTAATTTTACGTGATAGCCCTACAAAAAAATAATGATGGATGAAATCCAGGTATTAAACACATTTTGTGGAATTCAACCAATGAATAAAGTTGAGGCATTTGTCAATACAATTTTGCGTATTTTAATTACTTTCAAATCAACTGCATGACATATGCATTGTAATACTTTCAAGTATGGACTAAGTATAATACATATGTATCAAAAAAATTAACCTGTTAGGTAATTAGCTTACATGTGTGTCATATTTTATTCAAATCGGTTAAGCGTTCTATGCAAATCATAAATAAACTGTTTACATTAGTAGGAGGTAGGATTATTACTTTTATGAAAATCATCTATGTAGAAAAGGTTGTTTAACATCTGTCTTTTAGGTGTAAACTACTCGTTGCCTAGTAACGGTTTATTTACCTTTCTTTATCGAATTTAGCTCAAATATAATTGACAATTGCACCTACGATGATCGTAAATTCCCTTTATATTAGGACGATGCCTTATGCAGGTGCAAACGCGCGGAGCATAGCTAGTATAGAACAATGGTTGTAAACTATCTGTGTACCAAATTTCATCCAAAACCGGCCAGTAATTTGTGTATGAAAAAGTAAGAAACATCCACCCATCATCATACAATATACATGCATCCTTATAAATTTCTCATTTATAATATAATATTGTAGGATAGAATAGGAAAGGAATTTGACAGTCTTCCCACAATATATCTATATTTTAGATGAAAGTTATTAAATTCGGCATTATATTAAAATACTGTTCTTAGCAACACTCAATTAGTTGGATGAAAAGATCTAAGACTACGCAAAGATTAATTAATAGGAAATAAATAGGAAAACTTCGCAAATTCCAAGAAAAGTGCTTTACCACGGAGTCACAAGCTACAGGATAAAGCGACACGCGTCCTCCTCGTCGACTACGTAAAAACAACAAATAAAAAAAGTTGTTATGAGTACGCTACGAGTCACGGAAAAAAACAAATGAAAGTTGTTTAGAACACGCCACGATTTAGCGAGACTCGACTTTCGGAGGGACGGTACTGGGGGCATAGTTACTAACGGCGGAATGTACTAACCTCTCTTGGGCTTGGTTATCGAAATTATTCCTTCAAGTGATCGGATCGGCTGTTGGTGGTTCCACAGGTCACCTTCCTTTGAAAGGGTAAGGGTGTATTGTCATATACCTAACTACTGACCCATAGCCAGCAAAATTATAACTGTCAGTATATTATAATACATTAGCAGCAATAGAGAGCGCAGAGAGAGGAGAGATATGTATATTGTTATGTGTATGTGACTTTATATGTTTGTAAACGCACCCACGATACAGGACGGCAACGTTTTTTATAAAAGAGAAAGAGAAGAGAGAGTTGGTGAGAGACAGGGAGAGAGGACGAAGGAGGGAAAAGTGGTGTGTATGTACTATACAGTATGTTAAGAAAACCCTGTCCGACCCATAAGGATAATAAAGATTAGGTAAACACATGACCAAATATAATATAAAATTTTACGTAATCATCATAGTACCAATACAATTGAATTTTGAAATAATCTTTTTGTCCCGCGAATTAATTCCAACTTCCCCGAAAATTGGTAATTTTAAAAAAAGTGACAACACCGGTATTATTATGAGCGAATAGCGATGCGACCACGTGCCGCGTGCCCTGCCGCCCGCCGCCCGCGGAAGGGTGAACGCACATTAATGAAGTTACCACTTTTTGCGAAATAATATTTATTTTTTTGGGGATTTTTTTTTTTTAACTTTAGCCCGGTTTTGTATCCATTAGTAGAATCAGTCATCGATACCTAACAACACCTTCACGGGTCGGACAGGGTTTTCTTAACATACTGTATATTGAGCTCGTCTTCCAGCCTACCTGAATATAGCTGAATACCAGCATTTGACATGGAGGTACTGCCTATCTGACCTACGTAACCCAGTTATTGGGCAGCACGATAACTCTTGGTAATACTGATTGTCAGACTTCTTGGCTTCTGAATGCCCTTTTTTTAAACTAGTTATTGACCCAATCCCGCGCGATGGTAAGCAGTGATGCGATCGTTGATGGTAAAGCGCGCTAGTTTATTAAGAGCCTATTCACTCAGAAAAACTGAGCGAATAGGAAGGAAGACGGCAGTTGAGCGAGGTGATGCAATGTTAAACCCAACAACACGACCAACGATGTTGCGCCAAAGGAAGATTGATCTGAAGACCCTCCACGACCAAACTCCCAACACAACAAATTTAGGCGCATCGTACCCGGCACACATCGCAACACAACTGCTCAGACCCGTCCTCCGTACGGCTTCACCAGACATCAGGCAAATTGTTCTAGTCCCTCGATGTACGCGGTATAAAAGAGAAGGCGAAACGCTTCCTCCAACTGCTATGATGATGGTTTTCCGTCTTAATACAATTTAAGTGTCTTCAAAGCCATCTACGATTGCTTTACTGCTTACCATCAGGCGGGTTGCGACCAAACTCTAGTTTATAAAGTTTTTTAAAAAGGAGCCCTGCTCATCGCGCCATCTCCATCCGAGCCTCCCGCGATGTCGTATGCCATTAAGAGGGATCCACCGGGTAGTATGTTTGGGCCATACTAAAAAGCCTCGTAGAAAAAATCTTTTAAATTTAAACCGTTTATCAACGGCATAGAACGCAATTTCAAAACAACTTACTACATACCGCCATTACTCAATTTAACAACTACAATAAAAACAAAATTTTCCTTTATCAACAGTGATTTAATCAGCGAACAATACGGCAACTTTTTTTATCTTTAACTTAAATAAGTTTAACTAGCAGAGTAACCATTGTTTTAATACTCTACGAGGGTCGAGTTTAAAAAATCACTTAGTGCTTACAGAAAGTACAAAAGTTTGTTAAATGAAATCTTTGTTGCCACAGCTTGGTTTTATTAAGGCTGTTTTGTGTTAATTAAGTGAGGCGAGATCAGGATGAGTATTTGTAATAAATCAGCTTGTTTCCCTCTCTTTTTGGAGTCAAAGTAGGTACAAGGAATCGTTCAACTAGCCCGTTAATCTCGTGGTCGCAAGCAGGAATGCAGATCGTCGCTTCGCGATCCAGGACGAGCAAAGATTTATAAGGCTTGGATCTTCTCAGGGTGTTACACGAATGCATAGAATAAGAAATGAGCATATAAGAAGAAGTCTGAAAGTGCCATCGGTGAATGAAAACTTGGGTGGAAATCGATAGTTAGGTACACAAAAAAACCAAACCAAAATATTTGTCCCGTGCAGGAACCAAACCGCGACACTCAACGCAGCAGTCAATCGGATAACCACTGCACCAATTATGCCTACAATTGCCATAATTCTGTTTAAACTGCTATAACTTCTTTTCAATCAACTACCTTTTTCTTATATTCTTACATTAATTAATAAATGTCAGTAAGTTAGTACTTAATTAATTTAAGAAAATAATTATCAACAATAGCGTAGGAGTAACTGTTATTATAATTATTTTTTAATCAAAATATGACATCACATCTAGAGTGGAATAATGTCAACTTTTGGGAGTCACTGTAAATACAGCCACTCATGGGTCGGTATAATGGTCGGTATAATAAAAAACAAACCAGATTTTAAAGCACCATGCTTACAAGATTATCCCTACGAAGGTTTGTAGCAATTATTGCTAAGACTTTGACTCCCTTTGGGATAGCCAAAGTTAGCATAAGTAAATTAACACTCCTTGATAAATATTAATGACTTTTAAACCTTTAGCAGTCAATTTACAGTTAATTGTATGGTGTTTAATGCGGTTTATCGAATTATATAATAAAAAAAAACTAAGTCTCCGCTGTTGCATTTTTACAGACTCAGATTTTTAATTAAACCTTGAACTAAACTAACTTAACCTAGAAATTTCTCACCTCATACTAACTGTACTCGAAATTTCTGACAAATTAATGTAAATCGAACATATTATAAGAGTGACTTTACTAAAATAGTGGCTATTTGTTTATACAACCTTTGTTAGAAGTGTATATATTTATCTATATAACAAATATAATACATGATAACATTTTAATGTTAATAATAAAACTTAAAAACATTAAACCTTGTTTTAAAGGAACATTTAAATAAGCACTTCACTCTTTATATGCTAAACTTAAAACACTAAAACGCAAATAATTAATTATTTGAGTCAATAAAGTAAATAGGTAATAAAAATAAACGGTCGAGAAAAAATCTATGCCGAAAACAATAGCCTACCTAAGATTCCAAGTCGAATAACAATCTAATCTTTTCACCACTCTTGGTTGACTGGGCAAGAATGCCTCAGGCATTAAGTCCGCCTCTCTTTCACTTTTTTGTGCGAAAAGTTTAAATAAATAAGTAAATAACTAAGATGGCTCTATACCCCAGCTTCCTCGTTAGTAAAATAAAACTGATTTTAGGGTAAAGACCCTTCGAGACTCTTCTATAAGACCAGATTAGCGAGTGTGAATTGTTGAAGTCTAGTGTAGAAATGCCTTAGCAGGGGTCCATTTTGTTTTGTACAGCACGCCTCTTAAGGGGCGGAGAATATTTGATTCTTCTGACAAATGCAGTTTGGGATATTTAATTGACTTCGTTCCGAGTTTTAGAGTGTCGCGTGTCTGGTTTGAATTGGGAATAGAATTGGGCGAATGGCTCGTGTCGTTTATGTGTTGTCAATAGGGTGGTTGAATACTATTGCCAAAGTAATGATATTAGGAGCTTATTTTTCTAACGCCAGATAGTTTTATAATAATTTCGAATTTTTGAAATTTGTTCCATACAAAAACAGTTCATCATCATCGTCTCAGCGTTAATCCCAGTCGCATCCAAGCTTTTTCAGCCTTGGAGTCTGGAGTCCACTCTACCAGTCTATCTGCTAATATTGGCTAAACTTCCGTGTGACCTCCACAACTCGAAGGCGATAAAGAAGCATTGGACTTAGACCAATTGTTAGACTTTTGACCTTTGACTGCCATTAGCTGTTCGTACGCCTACCGGGACCAACGGCTTAACGTGCTTTCCGAGACCAGTGCAGATATTCATATTCATGCATACAAATATTTACACTGCGCGCCGATCGAACCCGCGCCTCCTTGCGCAGCGGCCGCGTTCGCTACCGCTACGCCACGGAGGCTGTTAGCTTACTACCACAAAATAGTGTTTAGCAGTTGATTAGGCTAATACATTTTAAACGCGATATTTCTATACGGACTTTGACATAACACTGATACTAGACACGTATTGAACAAGCGTTTAAGTTTATTGAACTTTAGACGTCATTTTACTAGACAATTAGACGTTACCTGTAAATTGAAAAGCCTTCTACATCTTCTTTTTTCAAGATGAGATTTAACCTCAACTCTTGACCAATGGCCTCTGTGGAATAGATACCACAATTTTGCCAATAACACGTGTAACAAATTATAGAAATTCTTTGATAATTTTACCTCACAATAATGGCGGATATCGCCAATGACAGCTGAAAAAGACGGCCACGTGAACCGTCTATGATCCTGGTTTGAGGCAAAGTCATGATGTGGCCACTTTGCTGCGATATTTCAATGTTCTTTATGAATTATTTACTAAATGCACTTTTTACTACATAAATCGCGCGCTTTTATTTTGTAAACGACACTATAAATAATTTTAAAAGTCTAATGAAAAATGCGCGTGACACTCATCTTAGCTTTCCCGTCAAAACTACTATTGAAAAGTCAGCCTTATAGTTTTACACGTAACATCCTACTTCAAAATGGCACACAAATGGTTTTTAACCTGGATTAAGACAAGAATCTTTTTATCTCGATTTCCCCTCAGGATCGAAACTTACCCTTACCTAAATACTAAAAGTTAAATAGGCTAGGTCGGCGTTTCCTGTCTGGCTAAGCTGAAGAAAACGCCGAAACAAACTCAGAGTAAAGTCCTGACTTAAAGACAAAACTTTTATTGCAGAAAGATAGAAAAACGTTATACAAACGTTAAACACATAAAAAATACAAAATGTTTGAACATGCGTCACAACTACACAATAAAAAAAGAGAATAGAATTGATTCTAGTATCCCCTTCCAAATCATAGTTATCGTATGGGGAAGAATGAGCAAGAACTTAAACTGTTACTCTTTTATAACATAAGCAAAATCATGTGAAGACCATGCAGACTGAGAAAATAACCCACAAATTTTAATTGTCGTGCCAATTCAGTACAAACATTTTTCAGTAATCAAATAACTCAAATGAAAACTTGAGTACAAGTAATAAATATCTCTTAAAAAAAAACCGGCCAAGTGTGAGTCGGACTTGTGCACGAAGGTTTCCGTATTATTATTTTTAATAACGGCAAAAAAATCACGTGTGTTGTATGGGAGCCCCCTTCAATATTTATTTAATTTTAATTTAATTATTTATTTTTAAGTTTAATATACTCGTATAACCATATCTACCATACCATACCATATCTTCTCGTCCGAAATACCGCAGTGTCTCAAGACAAAAGTCTTCGACCAGTGTGTGTTCCCAGTGATGACTTATGGAATTGAGACGTGGTCGCTAACAATGGGCGATAAGGCGATAAGAAGGCTCAACGTCACTCAAAGGGCAATGGAGAGGGCAATGCTAGGGGTTTCACTGCGCGATCGAATCAGGAATGAGGAGATCCGCAGAAGAACGAGAGTAACCGACATAGCCTGAAGAATTGCAACACTAAAGTGGCAGTGGCACATTGCCCGTAGGACCGATGCCCGATGGGGCCGACGGGTTCTCGAGTGGCGACCACGCACCGGAAGATGTAGCGTGGGTAGGCCCCCGACAAGGTGGACCGACGACCTGGTGAAGGTCGCGGGAAACCGCTGGATGCGGGAGGCGCAGGACCGGTCGTCGTGAAGAGCCTTGGGGGAGGCCTATGTCCAGAAGTGGACGTCTTTCGGCTGAAATGATCATGATGATGATATAACCAAATATTTTGTCACATTTCAAGCGTCTACCTAGTTCCGTTTTTGATATGGAGCAAAAAAATCTAGTTTGTTGTATGGGAGACCCCCTTAATTTTTTTTTTTTTACATCTCTGAAAATTTCAACTGTCTAGCAGTTACGGTTCTTGAGATACAGCCTGGTGACAGACGTACAGCGTAGTCTCATGAATAGGGTTTCGTTTTACCTTTTAGGTACGAAACCCTAAAAAAGAGAAATTCAATTTTCAAATCGATGAACTGGACAGACCTTTTTCTTGGACAGTCCTTACTAAGTACCTACCTGCCTACTTCTTTGTGTTATCGTATATCTTTAGTTAATGATTACTTTGTAGATAGGTACTTACTTAAATTTACGAGCACTCAATTTTATTCTATACTGATTTACTCCTTTAGTATTTAATGCAATTCTATATCGGTATGGCTTTAAGTCTGAAATCGCAAATTGCGCAAGCGTGGTGATTACGCTCAATCCTTCTCTGTATGAGAGGAGACCTGTGACCAGCAGAGGGCTGAAAAAGGGTTGATGATGAAACAGACTTGGTGGTAGAAGCGAATAACATAGGGAAGATCTGGATTGAAATGAAACGCGATGCTAAAGCGAACCACCCTCTGCCACATCTAGGGAGACACAGGATCTTAAGTAAGTGAAACGAACATAGCATTTTTGAAATACAGCTGCCCACATGTTGTTATAATAAGAAATCTAACTGCCTTTTAGAAAATCTATGAAAAGCAGGGAGTAATGTAAGCTTCCCTAATAACAACATTATTAGTTTTCTTCCTTAGTTCTGGGTCTTTGACAAAATGCTTTGAAAGGACCCGGTTGTATCTACCGGGGAATTATTTATCCCACAAAGGATAAAAACTTGGAGCTATTTCAAGGAAAAAAATATTAGTATTAGTTTCCCTTACATTCTTATTTAATATTATCTTTTTGTGCTATGGCGAAGCGTGTAAAGGTTTTCAGTAAAGGAAATAAATGGCTGGAATTTTATTTTGTATTATTTTCTTTTTTACTAATATTATAAACGTGAACGTTTTCGAGTCGCTAAATTTAAGTGGCAGTGGGCGGGGCAAATTGCTCGCAGAACCGATGGACAATGGGGCAGGAAGGTTCTGGAGTGGCGGCCACGTACCGGAAGACGCAGCGTAGGGAGGTTCCCAACAAGGTGAACCAGTGACCTGGTGAAGAATGCGGGCAGCACCAGACCGGTCGTCGTGGAAAGCCTTGGCTCTATAAGCTAAAGACGAAGAAGAACGTTTATATCGATGGTTGGATTTAAGTGTCTACAAGACTTCAGTGAATAGGCTCTTAATAAACTAGCGTGCTTCACTGCACTAGTTTATAATATGCAAAGTAAAAAATATAATTATTTTTTACTCTTTCTCGCAATGACTACTGAACGGATTTGACTGAAATTTGGTACATAGATAGCTTTTAAGCAGTATTACATAAATTATACTTTTTATGTCGATATTCCTACGTGATGGAAACTAACGCTGGCATGGCTATCAATTAATAGATACAGCTTATAAATATAAATACTATTAAGTTTGTTTGTATACATAAACCTCTTTGAGTTGTTGCAAAACTATGGAAATTAGACAGTCCTTCAACCTTAGATAGTTATTAATAAACTTATTAAAACTAATTAAACGAAATTCTGCTAAGATACTACACTACAGCCGAACTATGTTTTATATAATTAACAAATAAAATGATCGAAATAATCATACTATTCTTAGAAAATATAAATAACAGATAAATAACAGCCGCATGGTTCAATCGAGTTAAGCCACGCTGTCCGCGGTTTTTCCGTGGATGGGTGACAATCTGTACAGTAAGTGTTGACACTTACTGTACAGATGGTGATGTAAAAAAAAGTATTTCAAAAAACTTCCAGACTTCCAAAAAATACTAGACAAGTATTTTTCTTTTCTCATATAAACAAAAAATGAAGACGACACAACGCGTTGAAAACTCGTGTGACGTCACTGCACGCTACACTTTTTAGCGACCAGTGACGTCACCAGCCACCACTTCTGATCTTTGATGCCATTTATATTTGACAATTTTTATTGATTTGATAAAACAAAATAAACGTATCCAATATTTTTCTATAATCTGAATGACGGACTAAATAGAATCAGTTTTTTTACCCAGTAAACATCCCTATTGCTAAACCGTTGCCCCATATGATAGAAAAATATGTCTGCTCCACAACGTAAATAACGCAATGAATGTAGTTGAACTGTCAAAATGAAACCCATTGCTACTGATAGTGTGTTACGCACTTACCCTCCTAGTTATAAACCATCTCTGTACCAAATTTCATTCATATCCATTCAGTAATTTTTGACCGAAAGAGTTAACAAATATCCATCAATCCCATTCATTTATACGGTACATCCTCATAAACGTTTGCATTCAATTAACAAAAATTTCCTAAACTACTGCTTCATGGGTTAGAAATATTCGCCTGCTCAAAAAAATACATAACGCAATGAATGAGTGGTCGATTTGGGACGTATCCAAGGTATGAAAGTAAAAAAAATAATTAGTCAGTCTTATAGATAATAAAAAAAAATTAAGACCCGTATTTTTTATGTTGTCGTAATTACCAAAAACTACTGAGATATAGCGTATTAAAGTTACGGAGTGGGGCTAATTACGTCACGCCGTGCCATATCTCATTTCTCGGTGGTAGGCCATAACATCGGCCGCCGGCAGAAGTTACCACCCACCAGACAAAGCCTTGCCGCCAAGCGATTTGTCGTGTTCTGGCATGATGTCTGGTGAAGCCGTACGGAGGACGGGTCTGAGTAGTTGTGTTGCGATGTGTGCCGGGTACGATGCGCCTAATGTTGTTGTGTTGGGAGTTTGGTCGTGGAGGGTCTTCAGATCAATCTCCCTTTGGCGCAGCATCGTTGGTAGTGTTGTTGGGTTTAACATTACATCACCTCGCTCAACTGCCGTCTTCCTTCCTATTCGCTCAGTTTTACTGAGTGAATAGGCTCTTAATAAACTGGCGCGCTTTACCATCAACGATCGCATCACTGCTTACCATCAGGCGGGATTGCGATCAAGCGCTAGTTTATAATTATTAAAAAAAAAAAAAAAATATATCACGGCATTCACGGCGTGACGTCATGCGGCATTTCAAATCAATATATCTTCCTAAGTATTTGAATGAAAGAAAAAATAAAAATACGTGTTCAATATTTTTTATAAATCTATCTGATGGATATTAAAATATTTTTTAGGATACAACCCATTACTTGATAAGCCATCAGGTTTGACATATTGGCGCTGATGCTCTTATACACAAAAGAAACAAATTTTAAGTTAATGTATCTTTTCCTCTCTATTTCATTAAGAAAAGGATAGGAGATGTTAACATTTAAGTTTAATCCTGTCAAATTAAGATATTCCATAGACAGTTTAGACGAGACAAGCGCGGACTAATTTGACAGATCTAAAATGACATATTATGTTCTGTCCTTTTCTTAATGAAATATAAAGAAAAAGATGCAATGAACTAAATTTAATTTAGTTTGTTAACAAGGCAATCGAGGCCAATACCCTTTTCACTAAGTTACGGAACAGCATCTACGAGGTGAGCTAAGTTGTTTACTTAGTCACATATTAAAAAACCGGCCAAGTGCGAGGCTTCTTCGGACTTGCGAACTAAGTTGCGTATTACAGAACGTCACTCAAAACTCAAGCTTTATTTAAGTCTCGTTTGAAGCCATTTGATTGGTTGAATCTAGTTTTAAGTAATGCTTAAACAGAGATGAATGCTTGAGTTTCCTTTTGGAATACGGACCTAAGGGTTCCGTACCAGTATCTTTAAAAACGGCAAAAAATTCACGTTTGTTGTATGGGAGACCCTCTTCAATATTTATTTTATTTTTAAGCTATTGCATAGCTTCTATCGCGGGCCTTGAGCGCGGGGACCGAATCCAGAAATTCCGTAACGAAAAAACCTCACGCTCCCCACTCCGACGGGCACGGAGGTGTGGCTTGAAGGCCGTACATCGTCTAACGTCGTTTGAGTTCGGCAGTCTTCGGCACGGTATGTTTGTGTGCGTGCGACTACATCTTTTGAAAACAGTTTATAGATTTTCAAAAAGAGCATGCATATTGCAGGGCTCGAACTCAGTTCTACACACTTGCCATGTTACTGATAGTCGCGAGGTGCTAAACTTGCGATAATTTTCTTTCTGAAATAGGTCTTCTATAGAGATATGTCATAGACGTCATCGACGTTGTCATGGCTACCTTAAAAACTTTTCATATAATTGATTATTAAGTACTTTTATTCAAATTAATTTAGTAGTGTTTTTATAAAATAGCTTTTTTTTTTAACGGAAAAGCTAAGATGAATGTCACGCTAATTTTTCATTGGACTTTTAAATTATTTATAGTGTTGTTTACTAAATAAAAGCGCGTGATTTTATAGCGTAAAAAGTACTCACGCGGCCGTTTTTTCAACTGTGATTGGCGATATCCGCCATTATTGTGAAATATTTTTTTAAAGAATTTCTATAATTTGTTACACGTGTTATTGGCAAAATTGTGGTATCTATCCACAGGGACCAGATCAAGAGTTGAAGTTGAAGTTTTTATTAAATAAAATATTACAGAAAGATGTCGGTGAACAATGTTAATACGAGTACATTTAAGTGTACGAGTTGTAATATTGTTATCTCCGAAACGAAACAACGAAAGTTTAATAAAAATATGCTCGTCGGCTTTTTCTGAGGAAGACATTGATGAGGCAAAAAAGTTATTGTTTGTTTCTACGAAGACAAGACAAAAACATGTATAGAGGCATGTATGTAATTGCATAAATTGATACAAAATGCTATGCAATAGCTTTACCGCGGCAGTCCCCGAGTGCCACACGTCTTTTTTTTAATTTAATCATTTATTTTTAATTTTAATATATAACCAAATATTATGTGAATATTTCAAGCGTATATCTATTTCCGATATTAATATGGAGCAAAAAACGGCAAAAAAATCACGTTTGTTTAACGGGAGACCAACTTAAATATTTTTCTTTTTATTTTTAGTAAATTTTGTTATAACGACAACAGAGATACATAATCACGGAAAATTTCAACTGTCTAGCTATTACGGTTCATGAGATACAGCCTGGTGACAGATGGACAGCGAAGTCTCATGAATAGGGTTCCGTTTTACCTTTTAGGTAGGGCACCCTTAAAAGAATACCTACACTTTATTAAATACATCATATAAATTCCAGAACATGCATATGAAGATTTTACAAAGGGTGATACAAGGGGCGGTCTTATCGCTAAGAGCGATCTTTAAGAGATAACCTTTACCAAATACATCAATTCCAACATAAGTGCCAACTTATAATTGACTGCAACTATTATCAATATCACTTCATTGATAACTAATTAATAATGCTGTGTGTGCAGATTTTATAGTATTGATGAAGTTATGTAAACTGAAGAGCAATCGTGCCTTAGTTGGTCCATTGAAGGGAGTTTATCAATATTTAGCTGCGTCGCGCGGTGCCACCCGCGCAAGTTTTGATTCTGTAGGAATATTGGGATAAAAAGAATCTTATCTATTATAAACTATATATGTGCTTATGTGTTTTAAAAGAGTTTCTTGCACGTTCTTCTCCATAGAGATCTACGCTTTGGGACGTGCAATTTAGCTTAACTTTTCTTGGACTGACCAACATTGACTATTCAAAAGCACCAATGGATGGTTAATTTGAAATAAACAATTTAGATTTGATTTTGATTTCAATTTTGTGGCAAATTTCATACAAATCCGTTTTATAGTAGTTTTTGCGTGAAACGAACATCCACTCATCCATTCCCAAAACCATTCGTCATTAGTAGCCTGAAGTTTGGATTATAACACACTAGCGGCCGCCAGCGACTTCGTTCGCGTGTGTCTGTTATGCTCCGCTCCTATCGGTCACAGCGTGATGTTAAGTAGCCTAAAGCCTAAATCCTTCCTGGATTAATGGACTATCCATCGCAAAAATATTTTTTCAAATCGGACCAGTAGTTCCTGAGCGCGTTCAAACAAACAATCAAACTCTTCAGCTTTATATATTAGTATAGATAACAAAACAAATAACAAAACACTTATAAAAAAACTTATTAAAAAAATAATTTTAGTGGACTTATACATAACTGTTGAATTTTAGGTATACAGACTACCTGCTCATCTCTACCTATCTCAACAATGACTCCAAGTCATTTTACAAACATGATAGGGTCAGCTTCCAGTTTACCGGATTAAACTGAAAAACATTATTTTACTCGGAACGAACATTAATTTTCTTTAGTAAAACTCGTTGGCAAACCGTGTCAACCTGTGTGTTGTTCTAGCGAAAATGCTTCACTTTTTACGGGATGGATCTCATCACTCAACGCTAAGAATTCACGTGTAGGAGACAGAATTTAAATTACTACATGAATAGCTATGTCCTAGGATTATTTTTCTGTATTTGGAGCAAAGATATTGACTTACATGTTTGTGGAATTACGAACAACAACCACAGCATCTATACAATGTAAAACAATCACTATGTCCAATGCAGAGGTACCCTTGTCAAATACAGATTCAAAATCATTTATTTTGTAATATGGGTAGACAATATGCAGATGTTTTAACTTCATGTAACAATTGTATACATATAAAGTCTTGGCATCACTAAATTTTACTCTTTGCCATGCAAAGTATGTACCTACTAAACAAAAAAGTTTAGAATTAGATCAGTAGAACTAATTTAGAAATTAAATGCTATAGTTTATCCTGTAAATATTCAAAAATGCTGTAATATGCTTTATTTCTCCAAAAACTTTTAATAATTTTTTGTGTATTAGTCGATGCTTTCTAAATTAAATATTTAGATAGATAATCGTATGTTTAGCGGTCTCGTTTTAAACTCAAATTCTAATCTATAATAAAATAATTTATTGTCACACTTAAGAAACAGATCATCGATGTCGTCCAATTGTGTAGTTGGTGTTTCCAAGCTCCAAGTAGGATCTACTAAGAACTGTGTAAAATACAAAGGACAGGACCTATCTTGTTTGACGAAGTTTTTTTTCATTCATGTAACACTACATTTTTGTATTGAATACACAAAATAATTGCGACACAGCCACGTAATTATTTTACCACAATCTTATAAGGCTAAAAAAACACTGTTGATGTGTACATCTTTAATAAAGATACGACTATGTACTTGTTACTACTGTAGTCAATAATCCCTAAATACTATTCCGTTTTTGTTCACTCTAAAGTACACTTAAACTTTACAAATTTTAAATTAATTAAAGTATAAACGTTTTAGCAATGAGGAAAGTATTTACTTAAATCTGAAGTACACGAGTTCATTAACATTTCGCATCAAGTTAAGTATTGTATAAAAACAAAAATACAAGAGACAGTCCACTTACTTATGTACATTCAAAATATGCTAATAATTCTCATTTATAGATTCAGACATGTTAATAGCAACTTTTCATTAAAGGTAGGGAAGGAATTATAGATTCATAAAAACATATCGTGTTAATTTAAAGATTAATGCTTAGGACTTTAAATGCCATTAAAATATTGTTAATAACCACCTGGATGAATCCGTATTTATTAAATATTGTTTTAGTAAAAGTTTCTATATAGAATTAACGCCACAAAACTATAAATAACTCTTATTAAAACACACGAAACTTCTTGAAAAGTTGTCTAAAGCACACAAAAACAAATTAAAAAAAATTCAAACTGACTCACCTCAATGAAACTTGATCCAAACCATCCATCAGCACTCACACACAAAATAACAACAGAAAAATAAAATAGTGAACTCGCGAAACTCGGAACGCTCCAATTTGACCGAACGACTACCCCCGACCGCGTCTTGTGTGGAACTGGGGTTGTACCAAATGCACTACGTTTTCGGTAGGTATATATCGACAGATATCCCTTCCTAGAGTGCTGCCATCTGGCGAGACGAAACTTATGCTTCAACTTAGGCTTTAAGAGTTAAAAAGTTTTGATAGCGAAGCGTTCGAACCGGTAATGCTATATTAAATTTTTTAATGGTTTAATTGCAAAGTTTTTAAGACAGGCTTTTTAGGGGTTGCTCTGCCTGTTCATTGTATTTTTAGTGATGTTTAATAGCAGCTGTTGTAGACGTTAAAGTGATGTTCATGCAATAAATTAAAAGCTTGTCAGCTGTACAATGTGGTAATAGAAGGAAGGGGTGTTCTTTTGATAGTATGGAATCTATACCAATAGTGGTTTGAGATGTTAAAAATAATTTATAAGTTTTTGAATGCCAATTGTCACGGGAATGGTTTGCCAAAAGGATTTGCAGGTCTTTGACCTAGTAGTAAGACTTCTTAAAATCTACAAATAAAAAATCTCCTGTATCTGTATAGATTCAGAGGAGCACGTGGAGCCGCGGCCGGTCCTTTGACGGGAGGCAATCTTTGCATACTGAGATCCCTCCTTGTCTTAGCATGCACGTAAAGCCTTCGGTTCTGGCTCTCATTCTTGGATGTTTAGTGGTCGTTATGGGTCATCAAAAACTTGAAAATTTGACAACCAGATACAAAGATATTTATTCGTCGAATATGGTAAATACAAGTTTGTATTTATAGATAAGTTCAGGACACATTCGCCACTAACAGTGGCATGCGAATTTTTACAATATACACATGGGTATAAACCCAAACTAATATACTACTTATATTCTAATAAACAATACAAAACACTACAGATGGGATAAGTAATATCTAAAACCCATATTAAACAACAAACAATGGCCAATCTACCCGTTTATAAACGGTTCGTACTTCAAGATAATGGTCTTCAGAGAACCATTGTACTAGGCGCCTATAAATTGTAAGGGAATTATAATAAATATCGACCTTCGACTCGAGCTGAATTACGTATGCACTACGTTTATTGAATACGGCTCACTTGCACCAATTAGAACTTAATTAGTTTAGGATTGCACGAATTTAAACATGTCAGTGTTAATGATGTTAAATTAGAAATCTATGTATTTATAAATTATAGTAATACTTATATATTATACTGTGTTAAAAATTTAATAAAATAAATACATTTAAGTATACCACCCACTCGCTGGGACTGTTAGTAATGTGATGAAGTATGGTCAGCGTACCGAATAATCCCCTCGGATCCCATAAGGTATAAGTAATCCCCTTCGCTCTTGAGAGTCATAGAATGTGACAAGAGGAAAGGCAGTGTAGTGTGCTCTGTCTGCAAATTGTAAGTATTTATCGCCACAAAGTGTAATGTTTTTACAACACGTATTGGGGGGCCCGTGTCCAGTTGTTGACGTGAAGCGAATGACCGATTTAGAAGACTCTAGCCGTAACTAGCAAAGTCCCTTTTTCTTTCGGTTGGGAAATCATCAAATGACATCCCTTGCTCTGGCCGGAGCGGTTTCAAACTTTTACTGACTAAAACTTACAATTGATAATTCACTTGCCTGTGTGCTCTTTCTATCTTTCACCCGCAGTCCTGGCAGGAAAAGTCTTTCCCACAAGTAAGGATGAAGTGTTATCATTGCGCAAAATTTTACTAGGAATCGTATAGTTAATTTAATTAATAGTATAATATTCGTTTAGAACTGTTTTGGGTTAGAAAATTCTATACAGATTAGATTAGTGATAAAAATTGTTTATGTATGTTAAATATCCTGTAGACAATGTTGCAGTTTATTTTCATTCTGACTTCTTCTAGTTTATACTCATTTAGTTATTAATATTTTAAGATTTTAAAGGTATGAAGGTTATTTTCATGATCCCTGGTAAAAAATAACACAAGTTTAGCCCAGCACGGGAGTCTTTGATAATTTATTTTGTACCAAGCTATTCGCTTACTTCAATTAAATATCAATCTATAACTGCGTACCTTTTTATCCTAAATAAAATTGTATCATTTAATCTTTTATTCATTTATTTACTTAATTTATTCAATTTTTTTTTTAGTCTTAAATATATAATTTGGAAAATTAGATGTCGGAAGTAGGGACCGAGCTACCGGTGGTTACAGCTCCAGAGACAGGAACCTCCTCACGATGCAAGCAGTATCAATTAAGTAATCGTCAAAAAAATCCTTTGAATCAGTTCCAGACAGATACGAAAATCTATACAATGACTGCTGAGCTCACATTCCACATATCAAAAACTTCGTGTGCTAAGTCAAGGTATTTTATTTACATAATAAGCGGGCAACGAGCTGCCTACTTTTCGCCGCCGGTAAAGACCAGGCCTGGGTCGACGGCGCATTGTATTTCACGCGCGTCTCAAAGAGTTGCCAGCACATCGTAACAGGCTCCACGACAACGTAACAGACTCTCGGTGGTGGGCCATAACCTCGGCCTCCGGCAGAAGTTACCACCCACCAGACAAAGCCTTGCCGCCAAGCGATTTGTCGTGTTCCGGCATGATGTCTGGTGAAGCCGTACGGAGGACGGGTCTGACCAGTTGTGTTGCGATGTTTGCCGGGTACGATGCGCCTAATGTTGTTGTGTTGGGAGTTTGGTCGTGTAGGGTCTTCAGATCAATCATCTCCCTATGGCGCAACATCGTTGGTCGTGTTGTTGGGTTTAACATTGCATCACCTCGCTCAACTGCCGTCTTCTTTCCTATTCGCTCAGTTTTTCTGTGTGAATAGGCTCTCAATAAACTAGCGCGCTTTACCATCAACAATCGCATTACCGCTTACCATCAGGCGGGATTGCGGTCAAGCGCTTGTTTATTATTATAAAAAAAAGACCGATGCCTCCTGGGTCAGGGTTGTGGGTTGGTTAAAAAGAAACCGTGGCCCTGGCGGTCAGGCAAGTGGAGAAACATGGGTGAGTTTTAGTCAGTAAAACTCCGACACGCCCTTCCGCTCCGCCCTAAGCGGGTGAAGTCTTTTGATAATTTCACATCCAGGATTAAAAAACAACTATATTTTATTCGTTATTACTTATTATATAGTGTTAATATTAAAAACGATTACGTATATGTACGAGTATTAGCTTCATTACTCTTGTGGTATCATGTTTCTCTTTGTAACTTCGTCCAAGGGAATTTCATGATGTGAGAATTCTGAATACGACCTTTTATCAAAGATTTTAACAAAGAACCCTTACAATTACATTCTGTAACACGTCATTTTTGGGATATCTCATATTGATAGGCACTGATTAATCTCTTTATTCGAAAAAGTAACCTGGTTTCTATGTTCATCTACACTAATATTAAAAAGACTTTATTTGAAACTTTATTTGTTTGGTTGTAATGAATAAGCTCAAAAACTACTGGACCGTTTTAAAAAATTCTTTCACCATTCGAAAGCTACATTATGCACGAGTAACAAGGGCTAAATTTTATTTTGAAAAAAAGTAGGGTTAAGTAAGATATTTGGGTTTTTTGAACACAAGGTGTAAAAAATTAACCACAAAAGTTAGTTATATTACGTACGCTGCGTAAACTATAAAAGGTAAAACCATAAAATGTTCTAATTAATTTTAGATGCTATAAATATCTACAAAAGATTCCGGAAACTACCACCGGAATAAAGAGTATGATAATTCTGTATATCATGGTCTACCCGTCATCCAATGAGTAACAAAGATATAAACTTTTATAATAGGGTAGTTGACTAAAAAAACGAATTAGTCCGTAGACAGGTCTAAACTGATATTTTATCTTCTGTCCTTCTCTTAACGAAATGGAAAGACAACAAAATCGGCGCCATTATTACTTTGCTTAAGTTAAAAACAATGATAAAGAAAAAAAAGCTCTTTACACTAGTCAAACGAATACTTAAGTAAGCTATATACAGGGTGTATCTGATATCGTAACGCAAACTTCGCGAAAAGGCTAGACCACATGACCGCACCCGTTCATTATGTCGTTAATGAACGGTTACAGAATGCAGTGTTTAAAAATGTGTCGGCTCGGCCTTTGAACGTTGCAAGCGTGCCGCTGTGCGGGTTTGTAGGTATGACGTTGATCCCTGATCTGAACTCTATTAAATCAGCAGATAAGATAGTTTTTCGAGTTTTGTTTTCATTGCGCTTTTTTTATGTAATTAGCGAATTAATTAATTTTTACTTTAAAATATAATATGGTTTTAAAAGTATAGCAATTATGAACGGTCTAAAGTGAAAAAAACTACATATATATTTTTTTTAAATCATGAAAAAGCCGACGAAAAACTCCACCACTGAGGAGTTCAGAATCATGTACTGGATCCATGGTACTCGTTTGTGCGTCGATGTTAGATACATCCTTTATATACGCATGCATACTATAACCAAAATATACACATAAAATATATAAAAAACTAAAGCTTGGGGGAGAGGTGTTGAGATGACTCTACCCTACATAACGAAGTATAAAAAATAGTAATTTAATTAAAGCTAACATACTATCCTTACTAATATTGTAAATCGGAAAGTGAGTTTGTTTGTTTGTTTGTTCCGCTTTAACGCTACTTTGAGATTTTGCAGACGTAAAAGTAGAATTCCGATATAAATAAAAAGGTACTTTTTATACCGGAAGAATTTGAGATTCCTGAGAGAAAACAAAAAAATTGTTAGCGTCATACAAGTTCGGTGATAGATGGTGATGTGTGTCGTTTAAAACAATATAATATATTGCAAATGAATCCGCACATGTAAACTTAGAAGCTCAATGATACGATAATTAATCCCCGAAAATAGTCTGTGAAAACCGCAATATAACCGAATTCCACACGGGCAAAGCCCCGGGTGGAAAGGTAGTAACTAATTACTTCTCAAAATAATAAGTGTTTTTTTATAATATTAGTAAAATAACAGAACTACTAAATATACCCTACAACTAATGGAGTTAGTAAATAAAAATAATACAAGAGATAATTTACAGGAAGTTAATGTTCACTACCTAACATGCATCTACCAGGAATTCATGAATTACAACGATATAAATTAAATGTCGTTAGTTGAACACATAGTGGAAAGTTGGAAACTTTGCGCGCGCTACAGAACTCTGTTAGTGTTCCAGAGCTAAACATTTTGTAATAAATTTGACCTTCACATAGCTGCTAGTATGTTTTAATGAGAAAAGTAGCAAATGTTGGTATTCATCATCAACCTTTTTATCGTCCCACTGCGGGCACAGGTCTCCTCTCACACAGATAGGGATTGAGCGTAATCACCACGCTTGCTCAATACGGGTTGACGATTTCAGACTTAAAGTCCAGGTTTCCTCAAGATGTTTTCCTTCACCTTTTAATCAATCATTGGTATCCAATATATACTTAGAAAGTACATATTATAACTTAGAAAAGTTCCATTGGTGTTTGCCTCATCTGAAATCGATCTCGCACACTCATATTTGAGAGGCTGGTGATTTAACCACTAGGCCACCATGACTCTCTTGGTAGAAATATTGGTATTAAATTATGAAAATATTGGTTATTTTTTACAGAATATTTCAGCACAGCCAACTTCGCAACTTGCAGCGTGGTACTGTAAGGCCTCTGCCTCGAATCTTGCGGGCAGTGGGGCGGTGGTGGCGGCGGCGAGTGAGCGGCAGGATCTTATGCGTAAAATCAAACGGACCGGTTCTCGAAAACAGCGGCGGGGCAGCGGGACAGCGGGGCGGACAGCGAGCGGTGATCGAGCGTTAGAAATAAATTTAAATCAAAAAGATGTTGCGACTATTGTTCAGACATTTCTTTTGCGATTAAAAACAAATATCCTCGTCGACACAATCGTGAACACTACGCGGCTATAGTGATGCGCGATCTGCCCGCTAGTTTCGAGAACGGGCCTATGCCCGCCCAGCTACCGCGCTGCTGCCGCCGCCGCTCCGCTGCCCGCAAGATTCGAGGCAGCGGCCTTAGCATCTCACCGTAGAAACATAGGTGATCTGAGCGTGGAGTGAGTTTTTATTCAACTGAAGCTAGGGCCTAGAATCTAGATCTTATAGGCAGCTCATTTTTAGCACACTTTCCTTAATTTGCGCGAGATTTTTACAGAATCGATCTCGTGAGGCCTTAGTCTCAAAATAGTGTCAAAATGTTCAATTAGTGATCTCATAATGATCGATTTTGACAAGTTTCGTAATCTACTAACAAAATGGCGTCATTATAACTTTAAAGTGGTCAACCAATGACCCACGACTCCATATTAATAAATGTTCAAGATGAGTAATAGTTTTTAAAAAATCAGTTCTACTAACAGTTTTTATAATAATTGAAATACGGCAATGCCTTTCATTCTATCACCATTTAATTAAGAGACGACTAAGATGATTGATCGATTATTATAAATTTAGCGGATTATGAAGTTTTAAGCACAATGACAACGGAATGGTGTTGGAATGACAAATTTATAAAAATAGCAGTTTATGACCTGCGTGGTTGTGGGAAATTATGCTACGTGTGAAAAGTTTATATTAATTCTTATAAACTTAGCTATCTGCCAGTGATAGTCCTGACAATTTCTGTTCAGTCGTTTCGGTAAAATAGACTGATAAACAAACATATTAATTATAATTATTTATTTTTTATAGTAAGGTATCGTACATACTTTCATAATTTTTTTTTTTTTGAAACATTGGCCAGCACTAGAAATTACTTTTGTATCATGGATAAGTTTGTAAACATTGAAACTTACATGCAACAGCTAGACCAGAAACAAATGTCATACAAATAATATAATTGTTCCGTGCGGGAATCGAACCCGCAATACGCAGCGCAGTAGTTTCTCGCTTATCCACTGCACCAAGCGTCTCGACATATGGCATATAAATATATAACAGCTTGTTACGATATGGTAAAAACTGTTATTTTGTCATTACAAATTCAATCAAAAATGACTTCAATTGCATAAAATATGTTGGATCACAAGTCGTGTGTTCGATTTTCAAATCGGGCAGTGAAATTCCGGAATTATAGCCACTGGGCCTTTTCTTGACATTTTTTCTTTCTTTTTTTCTATGACGATAAAATATGGCTGTATTTAGAAAATAATGTTTTAATATAAATTATATATAATGGAGCACTCACCTCAATTAGAATCTAAATCTCACTGCGAATATTCACCGTTAAAAATACTTTATTTATCCTTACATTATGTTATGATAAGTAAATCTATTTACATAAAAAATAAACTTATGTAGAAAGAATAACAATTTAATAGACTTCAGTTACTTTAATCATAAAAATAAGTATAATTTCCATTTGTTTGACCAAAATTCAAAACACGATTTTAATTTTAACATTAATATTATATAGATACGAAAGAAAGTTAACAAAAGCCGAATAGAAAATTTAAAGCCCTTTACATAAAAAAAGAACTTATGCAAACAATCTTGTTTACGCAAAAAAAAACACCGCGGTTCGATAGTCAATTACTTTTAAAACTCTCCTAAAGAAGGTATATCTTTTTTATAGTTCTCTGGGGTGGAATTCTTATAGGTCCAAAAGGGCTGAAGGGGGGTTCGTAGGGTCCCCAAACGGCCTTTGTAGATGGCTCATTAATTAATTCCTTGGCCAATCCTGATAAATAAGGGATTCTAGAGAGCTTTGTGATACATGCGTAAATACGTTCTGACATTTTATGTATTCTGTTTGAGTGAACTTTTGGTATATATTTTCTGTGTGATATGTAAAATTAGTTCTTGGTACCTAACACTTACTCATTTATTCAAAATATCTTATAGTAACACCTTAACAGCTACAAGTAACGCTAATGTTTTCGTTGTTGTTGTTTTAATTTTGTATATAAGTATATATTTTCGTAATAGCATGTAGGTATGTATGTGTATATAAAAACAATTATTTAAAATAAAAAAAATCAAAAGTCATTTATTCAAATAGGTTGAGAATCAGCACTTTTTGAACGTCAATATTACATAAGACAGTCCCCCAAAACGCCCACCCATCGACACTTCCTCGTGCTTTCGCTGGGAAGAAGTTTAGATAACCTATACAGGTTATCTAAATATTTTTTTAACAAGAGTTTGTGGGGGTATGTGGAACAGGGAGTAAAGTTCACTCATCCTCCATAGAAAAGGGAGGATCATCCGACCAGACGGGTGTTATGTCTGACGGGCACTTGCCCAACGGTTAAAATTGGGAAGTTGTATATATGCTAATTGCACGGTAAACTCTGATTGCGAGATGTAGAATTCGTGTGACGTCAGTATGACGCGTTGTTCCATGTGGCGTTTATAGATCTGTATCATGCCATGCTTGCCAGGCTAGCTGAGGTTCCAGTGAGTCGGAGCCGGTTGCCGCCTAGTTCACGGTGAGTCGGAACTGTCTTCGGAGATTCCCCAGTGAGTCGGGGTGGTGGCGCTGCGTTATACTCCAGTGCGTTGGATGTCGTATAGCGCCGGGTTGAGGCTGGCTACTGCGTCGACCAGGAGAGAGGGCTCTGCTTGTTGACCGGCCGAAAGTGCAGTGTGCTGTGCCGAGGTTGCTGATGAGCCTGAGGGTGATGACCAGGTATGCGCGATCGCTGCATGCTTGTGGTCAGGATACCCGGTGTAGCCGTGGGTGCTGGCTGGCTGGGTGATTCGCCGATGAAGTTTTCGGGAGTGATGTTGATGATGACGTCACGCTGAAGTAATTGCACGAAGGCGGTGCCAGTGCGGAGGTATGAGGAACAGGGAGTAAAGTTCACTCATCCTCCATAGATAAGGGAAGATCCTCCAACCAGACGGGTGTTATGTTTGGCGGGCACTTGCCCAACGGTTGAAATGGGGAAGCTGTATATATGCTAGTTGCACGGTAAACTCTATTGCGAGATGTAGAATTCGTGTGACGTCAGTATGACGTGTTGTTCCATGTGGCCTTTGTAGGTACCACTACAAGTTAAGAGTGTTTTTTCATTGTTTTCTTTTCAACCAAAGCACCTGCCATCTAATCCCTTCATCACCCGTGATTGACTGGTAGGGAATGCTAAGGCATTAAGTCCGCTTTTATACATTTCTTTGTGCGAAACATATAAATAAATTAATGTTACTACCACAAATATTTAACTTATAACAACTATCCACAAACGTAATTTAAAACACAATAAAAAAAATCATTAAATTAAATATTGTATTTGTTTTTTTAATTAAAATACAAATCACATACATTCTTCTTTATTAGAAAGTAATTTTAAACATGAATCAGTTTGTTAATTTTTTGTTAACTTTGATGTATAAAACTCGTATTAATATAATAAATGAGCACATTTTGATTTTGATAAAAGTATGAAATTTTGTGCTATAATCATGAAGTTTTCTATAATGGATATTTAACTTTATCGCTAAAGCTTTTGAGTTCAAGATTGATTAAGACAGCAACATTTGCCAGTTTCGGGTAGCTTTACTTCATGGCCTCTGTACGTGAAGAAAGCTTCTAACGTTATACAAAGCACAGGTCCGTTCGTGTGTGGAGTACTGCAGCCACATTTGGGCTGGTGTTGCAAAATGCCACCTGGCTACTTTGGATTCAGTGTAGAGGCATGCGAAAAGGCTAATTGACGACCCTGATTTAGCTCAAAATTAGCTCCAAAGCCTGGAGCACAGGCGAAGAGTAGCGAGCCTGTTGGTGTTCTATAGGATGCATTTTAGAGAGCGTGCGAGGGAATTGCATGATTTAATACCCCCATCTCCGTTCCACCATCGGACGACCCGTCGTACGGCGAGTATCCATCCTGACATTGTTGATACTACTACGATGCGGACGAAGCGTTTCGCCTCGTCTTTTATAAGCTCTTAATGAACTAGCGAATTTAATAGAATTTCTAGATTATTTAAACCTCAGACTGAAGCCTGGGAGGACCTCTTATCCGAATGGCAAAGTAGGTGGGATAATTCCATCAAAGGCCTCCATCTATTCTTTCCACCCGTTGGCGATCGGCTGGCTAAGACATGGCTAGAGGTTGACCACTGCGTTGCCCAATTTCTCACAGGCCATGGCGACTTTAAAAGTAAACTGTATTCTTTTAAACTTGTTCCTTCGCCTTTGTGTCAATGTTCTACATCGAACTGTGAATTTGAACAGTGCGCACATCACATCTTGTGGGAGTATTATGTTGGATAGTGTACAAGTTACATCCGGAGTCGTTTATTATATGGACCTTGTAGAAACTATAACCAATTTCCGTGCATTCAGGTGCTTTTGCCATACCTAATATTGGAATCAATTGTAACAACACATACCTACTTAGGACACATTAACTTAATCAAATTTTATTCCGTGGTGCTTGGCAATCTGGGCTTCTTCAAGTTGCAATAATGTCCCATTGTGCCGATTGGCCTAGTTCTGTTCTGTCTCCTGCTTGTTATGGAGGGAAGTGGAAAAAATATCTTTTTTCCTACTCCTCCGCTATTCTTTTCTGATTAATTTCGTTGCGGGACCCAAAACAGTTGAATCGTTTCTCCGGGACTCGTCGAGCTTCATTGCTCGGCGTTTTTCTGGCGGTCTCCACTATTGATTCTCGCTTTCAGGAGTTGCAGTGGGTGGGAAAAGTGTGGGGGGTTTGTCCCAAAAAAAAAGAAAAAACTAGTTGGTGGTAAAGCCAACGATTGCATCACTGCTTACCAGGCGGGATTGCGGTTAAGCAGTAGTTTATATAAAAAAAAAAACATGGTATAAAAATCGTGACAGGCCTTTTATAAACAAAATTTTTATGGGATAAAAAAGAATATGTATTTTTTTTTTAAATGAAAATAGACTTTTTTGATTATGATTGAACGTTGTTTGTCAACGAGCTGATTTTCATATTTCATATCCTAAGACTATCTATGGTACTTCACAGCTCACAGACATACATTAAATCAATAACCAAACCTTTCTAAAATCCTATATGTTATTTATTTTTATACATTTGATACAAAAAAGGTTATGCGTTACAAGGTTTACAAAAAGTAGTTAAATTACAGTCGAGAAAACGTATAACCTACTACTGTCCACGTGACACGGGAGTATGGAAATGAACGTATGTAAAATGAAAAAAAAACGCAAATTTTAACAATAAACAGATGAGAAGAAAGTCAAACTTATGTACAACTTGTTAGAGATTGTGAAACCATTGATGTGTTATGACATACAGCACGAACTAATTTTTTTAAGAAAAGCCAAACAAAGATGCATCTATCTAAAGACTCTGAAGGCCCCATTAATTAAAGAAAAAATAGGAAACGGTACTCAAACGTCGAATGATGATACATCAATTTTATTGGAATACAAAAGTAATCTACTGCTTCATTACGCGCTCACTCTTTAACCATTCAGTCAATAATTGAAAGACCCAAAAAATCCTTAATAAAAATTCGTACATTTTCTTTTGGAAGTCTTTCATTAAACCCAGTCTTTAGAATCCAGAAACATAGCACGCCTTCTCCTTATTTTCGCCACATAATTTTGGGCACGAATAAATTTTATTTTATTTTCGCAGAATCAGCGATCACTAATCAAGTATTCGTTCAATCATAATCTCGGCCTCCAATACGCTCCTTTTTTTTTTAATATTCATGAAATTTTTCGTAATCTTCGTGTACAAAAACTCGGCTTGAAGGTAAACCTTTGGTATCTTGGGTTTCCTTGGAATAGAGCAAAGCGGACAAGAAAGCGTTAAAAAAAAAAATTGTATATAATTAAAATGGTGATGAGTGAGTAGATCCCGTTTGGTACCGGGCATAGAATAGTATCATCCCATAACCTCCCGTGAGTGTCATAAGGGGCGACTAAGGGAACTCTCACCAGGGAAGCGAGCAGCAGAGCTTCTCCTGTGGAATATCAAATTACTGCAATCCCCAACCGGCCTGCCAAGCGTGGGGATTAAAGCAATGCTCCCCAATAGAATAAAAGCCTTGGGGGAGACCTCTATCTAGTAGTGAACCTCTATAGGCTTGAAAGAAGAAGTGAGTAGTCTTCCTCGTTCTGTTTTCACTTTGTATTTATGTTAAGAAAGATGCGATTAGTGGAAATTATGAAGGCAGGAATATCCGAAACATATACGTGATCTCCTCCTGATTGTTTGAAAATAAACCTCACTAACTCTAAGAATCTGAAGATCTCCTTTAATTAAAAACGTCCAAAATCTAGTCGCAATAAATTCAGTGATAATCAATTCCATAACTGTAGGGAAATCAAAATAGTTAAGCATTTTTTTTTGTTGTGATGGAAAATCATCAAATGACTTCTCCCGCTCTGGGCGGACCAGAAGGGTGTGTCTGACTTTTACTGACTAAAACCCACCCCTGTTTCTTCGCTTGCCTGTGCAACGGCCAGGGCCGCGGTTTCTTGTTTAACCAACCTGTAACCCTGACCCAGGAGGCATCGGTCTTCGTGGACCCCGTCACGACGTGCTGACATCTCTTTGAGGCGCACGTGAAACACGACGCACCGTCGACTCGGGCCTGGTCCTTACAGGGCGGCGAGCTGCCCACTGCTCACCGCCCGCAGGCCCGCGCCTACTGTGGCTGGGAGTTAGGTGTCGTCTCCCGACCAGGGCGTCTACTGCGGCGGCTAGTGGCGTGAGGGCGCTGGGATTCCATTTGCCAGCATCACTGCTTCGTAGAAGGAGGTGACGGCCTGCCATGCACTCTTGCTCCGGACCATGGCCTGGACCAGGGTCGGACGCGAGTGATCGCCGCCGATCGCCGCTACGAGGACACGGCGATGCTCTACCCAAGCCGGGCAGACCTCCACCGTATGCTCCACCGTGTCCTCAGGGCGATCCACACAATGGTGAAACCCTAGCGTTTCCTCCCGCCTAATACGGAACAGGAACCTCCCGAAACAACGGTGTCCGGTGAGGAACTGCGTCAGGCGGAAGTTGAGGGTGCCGTGGCGCCTCTCTAGCCACTCTTCAAAGAGGGGACTTACCGCCGCTATTGTGGCGTGCCCAGCACTGGGTTGCGACAATCGCACTCTCCATGTCGCCATGAGATCCCGCTGGAGCTCTGTCCGCCGTACCGCGATTTCTCGCGGCAGCGGAGTTATGTCCCGGCGTTTTGTCTCCTCTCGCCACCCCTACATGTGGGCGAGTGCTTTGGCCTCCAGATCCCATGGCGGCAATCCGGCAAGGAGGCTCGCCGCCTCAGCGCAGACCATGCGGTATCCCCGGATCAGCCGAACGGCCATGACCCTCTGGGACGCGGTCATCGGGCTGGTCGCTTCCTTAGCGACCGCGCCCACACCGGTGCCCCGTAAAGGCCATGGATCGCATGGCCCCAGCGTAGAAAATAGTTAACCTTCCAACCCACTCGCTCTCACTGAGAGGAGACCTGTACCCAAACAGTGGAAACATTATAGGCTGTTGTATGTATTAAATTAAAATAAAGAAACGTTCTTATAATTACGAATTTGCTTCTCTGGTTTTGTTAAGCCTTTCATTTGCAAGTTGCATCAAACGACTCAAACAAATTCTTCTTCTAATTCAGCCTATAGAAGTCCGCTACTGGACCAATGCTGCCCCCAAGGCTTTCCACAATGACCGGTCTTGTGCTGCCCACATCCATCGCCTTCCTACAAGTACAAGTACAGGTACAAGGCCGCCACTCCAGAACCTTACTGCCCCATCGGCCATCGATTCTACGAGCAATGTGCGCCCGCCCACTGCCACTTAATTTTAGCGACTCGATGAGCTATGTCGGTAACTTTGGTTCATCTGTGGATCTCCTCATATCAGATAAAACTCCGAGCAAAGCTCTTTCCATCGCCCTCAAAAAATTACTCTCGCAAAAAGCATTACTTCAAAAACTACTTATCTTGATTCTAAAATCCACGATCAAAATAAAAACAGGGGACCAAGGGATTGCGTCTTTTAAACCAAAACGCGATGATTTACTAAGCAATCTTAACGAATGGCGATTTGTTAAAAAATAAATATTTTTCGTCAGAAAACTGATTTGTATGTTTACTCCTAGGTTAGATGGTGTTATTTTATTGATTTAGGACCAACTCGATGTGTTTGGCCTAAATTCGTTTATGGTGTGGTAGGAATATGGCTGGATTTTGATGACGACTGTATCGCGTTTGGCGATATTTCTTGGGTAATAAACAAAATATTTTGATGAAACTTGTGTAGAAATTTGGTTGTTTCGGGTTCAGTTATTTTTGAAATAAATGAGAAAGTATCAGAAGTTTGACATATCGAGACTGTTTCGTTGGAAAGTTATGATAAGATATTATACCAGAGACTTTAGGTTCTTTTATCTAGATTTAATCACTCGAATCAAACCGATAACTCAAATCAACACAAATAACCAACAATAATCATCATCAACCTAGTAATTTCAAATCGATATTGGAGTCAGCTTCCAGTCTAACCAAATTCAGCTAGATACCAGTATTTTAAATGCATTGTAGAGGTCAGATAGGCTGTCGCGCCTATCTGACCTCAACCACCCAGTTACTGGTTAAAACAATATCCCTTGGTAAGGCCGGTAGTCAGACCTACCTACGGACTTCTGACGACTAATTGTTAAAGATCTACAATCACACGGTACGACAGCTGGGACCCTTCGGCTTGACTTACTTTTACTCGTACTGGTACTACGTACTTTTGGTCACCCATCCACAGAGCAACTGCGACGCTTAACCTGATCGGTTGACCTGTACGGCTGTTATTATCTACATAAATCCATAATCTACATAAATGATCTGCAAAATGTGAGTCGACATCAAATGGTGATGTTTGCGGATCCATCTCTACTGCCATAGTCAAATTTTTAACAAGATGTCATAAATAATACACTAGCAGACAATAATTTAGTCGTGAACTTAGAGAAAACGTTAATAATGCACAATCATCAAAGAACTGCACCACCAAATGTAAATATCAGACATGGAAACTGTGACATTGAAGAAGTTAAAGTAACAAAATTCTTAGGTTTATTACTAGATAACCAACTAAGCTGGAAGGCTCATATACAGGCTGTATCTGACATCGTAACGCAAACTTCGCGAAAAGGCTAGACCGCATACCACCAATAAAACTATGATAGTTATTTAAGTCGTTAATGAACGGTTACAAAATTCACAGTGTTTAAAAAAAAGATATCATTTAAAAAAAATCATCGTTGTAATAATGCCTTAGTGAAAAAGAGTGTTTTAGGTATGGCACCGCCTATTTACAATAAATTACCAGTTGGCATAAAAATTTGAATGTTACACAATTCAAAACAAAATTCAACAGTTATTAATTTTATTTGACTGTGCTGCGGCGCCGCATCGCATCGCTGATGTTTCGCACGCGTGGGAGCGCCAACACCATTCTGAACGTGCTCAGCCACAAGCTGGACAGCCCCCTTCTGCGGCACTGGATTCAAGCACAAGTGCGTGTGCCTGGTGCCCCAGAGGGAGGCAAATACCTCAATTAACTCTTTTTTTATTTTATTTCATTCATTATTTAATACTAACATAGTTTTTATTAAATGATAAATGTTATTATACGACTGATGAATTTCTGGATGACAAATTAATGTAGACTTATTTATTTATTCGACTAGTGAAAAAACTTCGTATTGTGACATTTATAACTTTGTTTTCATTTATTTATCATCATTCAATTTTATTTTGACATAATATAATTATTAACTTGTCTTTATCTTCAGCATGATTGACTATGATTCTTTACGTTTTGCGTGCACGGATGTATATTTGGACGCTTCTTGGCATAACATAGCAATCGCAAAAATTTAATTTAAGAACTGTATTCACTAACTATGTTAAACAAATAAAATTGGTTTTGATTTTGATTATTTAGCGCCCCTGATGAGCCCCTCAAAAATACATAACGAAGAATAATATAATCTTTAATTTTTTTAGCCAACGTCCTTTTTTCAATGGGTAATCATCAAATAACTTCTCCAGCTCTGGGCGGAGTAAGGTCTGGATTTTTACTGGCCTAAGCCCAGATGGGTTTTTCAGCTCAGCCAGGAGCCACGGTATGCCTTTCAAACAAGTCGCGGCCCTGGCAGGCATCGGCCCGAGCGGACCAAGCGTCGTACTTGGTGCTGACATCTCTTTGAGACGTGCATGGAACACAACGCGCGTCCCTCTGACTTCATACAGTTGCAATTTAATAAATTAGAGTGAATCAAAATTCAATCAGACTAAATGTTACCTTGGCTTATGTATCCAATCTACTCTGTTATTTACAAACTTAAACTTGTCTCTTAATTTTATGTTTATAAACATATATTCCTATTAAATCATATCAAAATCCGTTGCGCAGTTTTAAAGATTTAAGCATACATAGGGATGAAAGGAGAGGAGATCCGCAGAAGAACGAGAGTAACCGACATAGCCCGAAGAATTGCAACACTGAAGTGGCAATGGGCTGGACACATTGCCCGTAGGACCGATGCCCGATGGGGCCGACGGGTTCTCGAGTGGCGACCACGCACCGGAAGACATAGCGTGGGTAGGCCCCCGACAAGGTGGACCGACGACCTGGTGAAGGTCGCGGGAAACCGCTGGATGCGGGAGGCGCAGGACCGGTCGTCGTGGAGAACCTTGGGGGAGGCCTATGTCCAGCAGTGGACGTCTTTCGGCTGAAATGATGATGATGATGATGATGATGAGGGATGAAAGGACAGAGAAAGCGACTTTGTTTTTTACTAAAAATATATTTGTAAGAATTGTAGGTTTTGGCCTGATGATAGTAAAAGGCTACCAATGAGATGGTACATCTCTCCTTTAATTTCAAAAGAGGGCATAAAATTACCTATAATAGTTTCCTTTGCGCAAAAGAAGTAATTTGAAAAAGACTATTGTATTTACGTTTATTTCTTAAAAATGACCAGATAATGGATGGTTATTAGTTAGAAGATATTTAATTGGTTGTGGCGGCTCCTGAAGATTAGGAAGACAAACTTTATCTGAAGCATAGCACATACCATTAGGTACGTCCACCCATTTCTTGGCAGAGCAGTTAGAGCAGATCTTTTTCATGACCCCGATTTGGACTGACGCTTGTTGTGCCTTATCAACCTGCGGATCATATCTGAAAGCCAATCTGTTGCTGTTTGCTAAAATTCGATTGATAACTCTATTTGTGGACAACCGCTGTCTCGCTGCTGGAGCTCTAAGTCGCTGCAAACTCACCACACACACTCGACTCTCTTTCGTGCAACTGAGAGGTCCTTATATTTTGTTCATGAAGACGTTGGAACCTCTCCAGCCTCGACTCTCGTGCATGTAACTCAGAGGTTCTCAGATTTTGTTGTGCAAGGCGTTGCGAACATTCGACACTCTACTCTCGTGTGCGTACCTGAGAGTTTCTCTGATTTCGATCAGCAAGGCGTTGTGAACGTTCAGGTGAAGATTCTCTCATACGATGTATTCCTGCTGCCCGTGCTTGAGAACTATGTTTAGAAAGTTCAGATCTGCGCATTTTCAAATGTTTAAGAAAATGTTAATAGCGTGTAATATTCTAGCTCTGAAAATGACTGTTGTTTTACCCAGAAAAGAACTGTTGTTTAGCCCTGAATAGAACTGTTGTTTAGCCCTTAAAAGAGAAGCAAAGAAGAAAGCTCTGAGAAGAACCGCTGCATAGTTCTGAGAAGAACATTTGCGTAGGTGTAGTTTTAAAAACGAAATCTAAAATAAATCGCTCTTAATTAACTTCGCACACGACCGCTGCGTATGGAGCCGACCTCGCGGCTGAGCTGCGCGGGGACCTTACTCATAGATCTAAACTTCCCTCTCGCACGCGCACCCGTTGGTGACGCTCACTTCACAACGGGCCGTGTAGCAGAAATCGTAATATTTTGATTCGCCATAGCTACAAAACCGAACGTCCAATTTTAATCATTTAAAGACCAAATATTATCTAAATAAACTGTACTTAGTGATGAAATAATTTATTTTTATAAAGATTAATAGAAGGGGTACTCTTTGGAATGGGCGACTAGCTTCACCTTGCTGACTGAGCGACCTTCTGACAATTCAAAAGTGCCTGTAACTGGTTTATTTGAAATCAATGCTTAGAATTTTTTTTTAATCCAAAAAAAAATCAAAGTGGTTGTTGTGCCTCACTCGACATAGATAGGTAAGTATAGTGTGTCGCGGACTTTTTTGTAGATATTATCTACAATTAATTAGAACATATTATGGTTCTATCTTTTATAGTTTAGGCAGCGTACGCAAAATAAGTAACTTTTCTGGTTAATTTTTTACACTTTGTGTTCAAAAAACCCAAATATCTTAAGGAACTCTATTCTTTTCCAAAATAAAATTTAGTCTATGTTACTTGTGAATAAATTTCGAAAGCAAATTTATTCACAAGTAACATAGGCTAAATTTTATTTTGGTGAAAGAATTTTTAGAAATGGTCCAGTAGTTTTTGAGCCTATTCATTACAACCAAACAAACAAAGCTTTCCTCTTTATAATGTTAGTGAAGATATAATATACAATCCTTCAATAATATACAAATACTTAAGTGGGACCCGTCGTACGGCGATTTTCCACCCTTACGTTGTTGACACCACTGCGATCCGGACGAAGCGTTTTGCTTCCTCTATTATTCCACGTACATCGAGGGACTGGAACAATTTGCCAGCGTCGGTGTTTCCGTCACACTACAATTTGAGTGTCGTCAAGGCTAGAGTGAATAGTCTCTTAATAAACTAGCGCGCTTTACCATCAACGATCGCATCACTGCTTACCATCAGGCGGTATTGTGGTCAAGCGCTGGTTTATAATTTATAAAAAAAAAGAAAAATGCCTAAATTTCATTTAGTTCACTTTTGTGCCTTTTTTGTGGAAAATTTTTAAATTTAGGTAATAAACACATAAGCCAGGAAAGTATCTTTAAATAAAAAAGCACCTTATTTTACCCTCACACACCTGTCTTAACGAAAAAAATACTTTTTCCAATTTAAACTTCGTCAAACCTATCAAATAACATTACGATATAACTTTTCCTAACGTGCAAGTCTGTGAATTCCATCATTAACTTTGACACACTTCTCCCTACGTTTGACTTATTACGAATGGACTCAAGTTGCGAACAACTTTTAATAGGGCCTCCATCAAACGTCAGTTTGTAGAAAAAAAAAATAATTGTCGTCAAAAGGGAATATACCCTGGGTGTGTTTGCAGTAGGTGAAGTTCATATTTTCTTGTTAGGACTACTGTCAGTCGATAGATTAACTTGGTTCTGACAAAAACAGTAGGCCTAGTATGAGTTTTCATTACGAAACTCGTTCGACGATATCGAGCGCTTTTGACTCAGTGATTGGCCCGCTTCAAGGTCGTAAGAACTCTCAACCAATGAGAGCGCCAAACGCGCTCGATACCAACGATCGAGTTTCGTATTGAAAACTCATACTAGGCCTACAGGAAAAATAGTTTTCGTACGTACTTTCATTTCTTCTTCTTTCCATATTGAAAGGAAAAGAAAGAAAATATATTTATTTAATAAAAAGCCTTACGGTACGGTATGGCTTTTTCTATGGGAAGAAAGTACGTTAGCATCGATTATAGAAGGCAGAGAACCAGTTGGTCAAACTATGGAGATTACAATAAAATAACAACATTTCTTTACGACGTATAAAATAATTAGCCTATAATGTACGTACCTTACCATTAAAAGTCAGGATTAGTCACAAGAAATTTCGTCAACACGAAATTAGTCAAAGGTGTAGTAACGTTTGTCAATCAGAAAAATATTAAGAGTGTGTTTGAATCGAGTCAAATTTTATGTCAATTAGTAGCCTATTAAAAATGATCAAAGCCATGCAAATTATGCTGTTTTACATAAGGTTTTTGATCCTTGGCATAATTCATGTCGGTGTTGATCTTATACTCGTAGATCGATAACTTTGCTCTTTTTTTTTTGCTCTGGATGGGAAATCATCAAATGACCTCTCCCGCTCTGAGCGGACTGGATGGCGTGTCAGACTTTTACTGACTAAAACCCATCCGTGTTCCTTCATTTGCCTGTGCGTCAGGGCTACGGTTTCTTTTTTAACCAACCCGTAACCCTGACCCAGGAGGCATCGGTCATCGTGGACTCCGTCACGATGTGCTGACATCTCTTTGAGGCGCGCGTGACACAACGCGCCGTCACTCCGTCGCCTGTTCCTTATCGGGCGGCGAGCTGCCCACAACTCGCCACCCGCAAGCCCGCGCCTACTGTGGCCGGGAGTTCGATGTTTTCTCCCGATCACGGCGTCTCGTGCGGTTAGAGGAGGACGCTGGGATTCCCGCTCTCTCCCGCCCTCCACCTCCTCCTTTGGCAGCATCACTACTTAGCAGAAGGAGGTGACGAGACCTTTGTTTTACAAACAATTCGGTCCCCTAAATGTAAAGACAAGGCAGTGTTAGTATTTTGAGGGAATGAAAATGTGGTTTTCAACTTTCTGTTGGCAATAGGCCTATGCTCCGTATTTATTATAGAATTCCGTAAGGAGCTCTCTGTATACTCGTCAAGTGTATTGGTAGTGTTGTGTAAGTGAGTGCTACCCACTCACTTACACAAAGTGGAGTGTGATAGTGGTGGAGTGGGGTTTGTATGTTTGTTGGGTTGTAGGGAATAATCTCTGGATCTACTAGAACGGATCTAATAGAGAGCCACGTTATTAGTGAGCGTCATATGCATATATTAACCAGTAGAGTAACTGCTTAACACATTATAAGAAGCAATGGGTTTAATTTCTTCTTATAGTCATTCATTCACTCATTTCAAAATCTCACACTCCACGATCATGCTCAGAGGTTGTGAGCCTTTGAAGGTTTTGTTTTTTTAATTATAAACTATTGCTTGACCTCAATCCTGCCTGATAGTAAGCAGTGATGTAATATTTGATGGTAAAGCGCGCTAGTTTATTAAGAGCCTATAAAAGACGAGGTGAAACGCTTCGTCCGCATCATAGTAGTATCAACAAAGTAAGGATGGATACTCGCCGTACGACGGGTCGTCCGATGATGGAAGGGAGATGGGAGAATTAACGGTTATAGTAGCCTCAATGACCTTGTGCATGTGGGCGGAGCTAAACGCCGTACTCCCGAATTCGTAAAATGCGCGCGGTGGCGCGCTAAACTAAAACGACAATCAAAGAATATCCAGAGATGCAGACAAGCCGCGTGTAGGTCGCGATTTGTGCCTACGATTTCAGACGGGGGTATGGATGCAAGACGATAAATGTATATTTTGCATTAATAAATGGTAATATCGTACTATAATATATTTTTAGTATTCTTGATCAATGTTTAAATAAAATCAAGGAGTGCTCGTTACACAGTTTAATGGCCGATCGCAGACTGACAGACATTTGGAAAACAAGTACCCACACATTATAATATATCATAACATTCACATAAAAAATAATGGTAGATGGTAATATCTACCGATTCAACATATTTGAATTTTTTTTTCACTACTTTTCAGTATATGAGTATCATGTCTTTGCAGTGTCCTTGAATTAATTACTAATGCGAATAACATAAACGAGTTCATCGCGTTAACGTAAACCAAACGCGCATTAGGCACTTTGTAATATTTTTATTAAAAAAAAAAAAAACGTTGAACCACACTAGAAATTACTTTTATCGTGGGTGCATTTTTAAACATATAAATTCACAGACACAAACAGCCAGACCCGGAACAACTACTTGTAGGACATGTTCTGAATATTTGTTCCGCGCGGGAATTGAACCCGCGACAAGCAGCGCAGCAGTCAATAGCTTAACCGCTGCGCTAACCGTGCTTTATATAGATGCCTTGAGATTACAAAGCGCGTAGTTTCGGCCGTTTTCCATAAAGAGATAGTACCCTATTTATACTGTGTCAGTGACGTCGGATTGAATGTACTTCGTCGTAATGAGGTTTCAAATAAAACACGAGTTATTTTAAAATCTGTAAATTTTAATTCTTCGATCCAATAAATAACATGCGAGATTATAGGCATATCTAAAGCTGCAGAAATTTCTTGCAGTTGAGAATGGCCACAGTCTATTTCTATTGTTCCTACAACTGCACAGCTGATATTGATTTCTGTAGGATGTGCAAAATGTTTCCATACACATACGGCATTTAAAAATAAATAGGGAATGTAGTCCCACTTGTCGTTCTCCAACAATATCTACAGATCCTAAACTACAGTCTATAATTCTCCGTGCTTGGCAATTTTCTTTAGTTCTGAATAAAAGTAAGCAATATTAATTATGCGTCGCCCTTCGATGAAACAAGCTTGAGATTTGTTGAGGTTTTGGTGATATTTTGAGCTAAAAAAAGATATAACATACATTTTAATTAACCCTTGCAACACTGTTAGAGATTTATGTCAAGGAATTAAGAATTTATCAAGAAAAATTAATTAAGAATTAACAAAAAAATAATTTTACAGGTATATGATATATGTATTTGTAAACTAAAAATATAGGTTGTAGGACATGCAGGCATAATTTTACCTGAATGATGATGATGGAACTTGCATCGTTTTTTTGTGCACATAGAGATATATAATATTATCATTTTCTTGACGACATTCTGTATGGATGTCTGACCTAGAATCAACTGCGTTAGTGTTCGACCTAAAAAGCAAATTAAACTTTTAAGTTCTGTCGATTGGTTTCTTTCTCTTCTTTTCTGTAAGTCGAAAAATGTTATTACAATATTATTTGTGAAAAACAGAATATATATATATATATATATATATATATATATATATATATATATATATATATATATATATATATATCCTACAGTATGTTAAGAAAACCCTATCCGACCCGTGAAGGTGTTGTTAGGTATCGATAACTGATTCTACTAATGCATACAAAACCAGGCTAACTTAAAAAAAAATCACCCTAAAAAAATAAATATTATTTCGCAAAAAGAGGTAACTTAATAAATATGCGTTAAGCACCCTTCCGCGGGCGGCGGGCGGCAGGGCACGCGGCACGTGGTCGCATCGCTGTCGCTATTCGCTCATAATAATACCGGTGTTGTCACTTTTTTAAAAATTTGCAAATTTCGGGGAAGTTATTTCAAAATTCATTTGTATTGGTACTATGATGATTACGTAAAATTTTATATCATATTTGGTCATGTGTTTACTTAACCTTTATTATCCTTACGGGTCGGACAGGGTTTTCTTAACATACTGTATATATACGGACAAATCACACAGATTGAGCTAGCCCCAAAGTAAGTTCGAGACTTGTGTTATGGGATACTAACTCAACGATACTATATTTATAATAGATACATATATAGATAAACATCCAAGACCCAGGCCAATCAGGAAAAGATCGTTTTCCATCATGACCTGGCCGGGAATCGAACCCGCGGCCTCCACGTCGCAGGCAGGCGTGTTGACCGCTGCGCCACGGAGGACGTCAAAAAATTTACTGATAACTGTGACATTCCAAGCCCGCCAGCCCGCGTCCATCGGCTTCGGCTACTTTAAACAATTACATATAGAAATGAAATATTTACAGGAAGAATCATTTAAAATAATCCAAGTAAGAGTTTTTATTACACATTTTTGCTAATATCGCAAAAACTAAAAGTCCTATCAACTCAAAACTTTTTGTAAAACTGTTTTTACACCAAAACCTTTAATTGAGTCCTAATTTTTGGTTTATATCACCATAAACAAAAAATCACATTTTCAAGTTACGTAAATTTCTAATAAGATTTTTATTTTTAAATCTCCTTACAAACCTATAAATTATAATCTAAGTGCGAGTGTTTACTCACCTGAATAGAGTCTTCTATATTATCAGCGGATGTAGTTAGTCGGATTATTGCCTTTCAAGTCTAAAGATTTCTTTCTAGATTTCCTGGAACAATTCGTAATTGTTTAACTTCAATTGTAAAAGAAAAATGGTAACAAAAGCTAATAGTAATTATAAAGAAAAATACAGTAATATGTAGGTATAAATACAAGAGTATAGGTAGATAGATACTTACGCCACCAGACGCATCTTCAATTCTCATTTGCGAGCTAATCTATGAACGTACACTGACACGATTCGCTCGTAAATATTTGCACTCACACAGACAACCACGCGTAGTCGGCGATAGCCGGAGCAGAGCAGCAAGCGACACAACCCTCCCGTCTGAATGCTAACGCACGACTGCCGCCCGCGCCCGCGCAGAGCACCTCTAAACCTATGTTTCAAAATAAGGATATTTTCTTGGCAAATGTTGATGGATTTAAATACGCTCTTGCAAATTTGTAGCACTTCTAACCGCGAATTTTTCAGTGTAAAAATATTTCCACACATCAATGCCGTTTAGAAGTAATAACGAATATTAGCCAAAAATAGCGTTTTGGTAACTATTTTTTTAAGGCAAAAGGCAAAATCCTACGAAAAAATCATCTTTAGTAAATGTTGTACATGAATCAATAGACAAGATATATTTTTTTCAAATCTCAAAACCAAGCCGTTAATTAGAAATTAGCTTCCTAAAGTGACCATTTTACGCTACTAAATGAGACTAAGGCCCTTAAGTCATGCAATTCCCTCATACACTCTTCGCCTGTGCTCCAGGCTTTAGGGACCGTTTTAAAATAAGAGGTTTCCCCCCAAAACAGAAAAGTTAGGTAACACTACACTTTTAGTAGTGAGAACGTCAGAAAAGGACAAATAGTAGTACGTATTAGGCTTCTAACTACCCGTAGCGATACACACAGACCTTTGTAAGACAAGATCCGACTCACACATATATTATTAATATATCTGAGAAGTTTTGTTAGTTTTCTCACATAAAAAGTTGATCCCATTGAAGATAGTCCTCGATATTGATACATAATTTATTTTTACCAACTAGTTTTTCTTTGTCCACACAAACATCAAAGAATAGATTTAAGTTTTTTTTTATCATTTTTGTTGTCAACCAAAGCA
Source organism: Sesamia inferens (assembly GCA_037179545.1). Lineage (NCBI taxonomy): Eukaryota > Metazoa > Arthropoda > Insecta > Lepidoptera > Noctuidae > Sesamia > Sesamia inferens. Next base: position 4,449,832 of record CM073929.1, on the reverse strand, counting down.
GTTGTTACCTAATCTCTTCACCACCTTGGGTTGACTGGTGGAGAATATCGTAGGCATTACTCCATCTCTGTGCCTTTTTTGTGCTAACTTATTAAATAAAACACGTTGCTATGTAAAGAGTAATTCAGCTGTCTTTTCAGCTTAGTTATCTATGGTTATCGAATTGCCTCAGAACTTTAATTGATGGTATATGCTTTTGTCTGTTACGCAAACTTATTAAGCTCTGTAACAAGAGAATATATAATTGTAACAATTTTTTTTTTTGTATAATTATAAAATAGTACTAGACCGCAATTCCACCTGATCATAAGCAGCGATGCAAATTGTTCATAACAAAGCGCTCTAGTTTATTAAAGGCCTATTCACCTCTAGTTTATTAGGCCTTGAAGACATTTAACTTATAGTCAGACGGAAACACCACCGCTGGCCAATTTCTTCCAATCTCTCGATGTACGCGGTATAAAAGACGAGGCGAAACGTTTTGTCTGGATTGTAGTGGTGTTAGCAACGTAAAGGTGGACGCTTGCCATACGACGGGTCGTCCGATGATGGAAAGGAGATGGCGAAATGAGACACAGATCTTTTAGAACACAGACAGGCTGGCTACTCTTAGCCTGTGCTCCAGGCTTTGGAGATCGTTTTGAAATAAATCTAAGTCGCCAATATCAGCCTCCCACCAAGCCTTTCCACCGAATCCAAAGTTGCCAGTACACAAATCTCAATGTTACTTTGAGAATTGTTTACATAACTGAAGGGTCTTCAATAACTAAAGGGTAAAAATTACCCTTGAATGACCAATGTTTTAGACTCCACTATTTTTTGTCACCAGAACTATGCTAACTAGACATTTGATATTTTTACAGAAAATGACGTATTTCTTTTACCTCTAAAACATTGTATAAATATTTTATTTTGTATCAATAATGGTAAGATACGAGAGCCCGATTGTCACTTGGCCGGTTGTTTAGGGAACAAGTTTAAAATCCCTTATAGTTTCGTTATGTCCGCCCTCGGCTTACCTCCCAAACAGCTAGTGGTAGAAAGATGAATTGATGATGATATTTTTTGGAGTACCTCCTCTACACCTAAAGTGGGGATGTTTTAAGTTCGTCTACTACTCCATAGCATGGGATATCCACTAGATAGGGACTATAAAGACTGGAGGGCGGGTCTGAGCAGTTGTGTTGCGATGTATGCCGGGTACGATGCGCCAATTGTTGTCGTGTCGGGAGTTTGGTCGTGGAGGGTAGCGGGATCCGAAGCACGGTGCTCCGCTGGCCGACCGCAGGTAGTTGGGGGCCCAAGTAGTGTGCCAGCCACATACGAAAGGCTGCCCCGCCAACTGCGAAAAATCCCAGGGTGGCCCCATCGTGCCGATTGGCGACCGGACGAGAGGACCCGATGGCGATCCCTGGGGGGGTTCGGGCGTCCCCGCAGTCTCCAGATCAATCTCCCTCTGGCCCGGCATCGTTGGTCGCATTGTTGGGATTAACATTGCATCACCTCACTCAACTGCCGTCTTCCTTCCTATTCACTCAATTTTTTTTTTAAATGAAAGGTCTAAAAAGAAAAGTAGGTGTGTACAGCGGGCGCACGTTCTCTCTTTTAAAGTGCACCTCTCTAATATTCGAGGTCTGCACTCCAATCTCATTGCAGTACATCACCACCTTGAGACTGAGAAGCCCCATCTACTTTTCTTGACGGAGACCCAGATCAGATGTCCGTCTGATGCGGCATACCTCAGCTACCCGGGATACGCATTGGAGCACCATTTCCAGCAGCGTGCTGGGGTCTGTGTGTATGTCCGCAATGACATTTGTTGCCGGCGCCTCCGTCACCTCGAAGACCCTCATTTCTCGTCCCTATGGCTGTTGGTTGACACTGGTGTGGACAAAATTGTTTACACTTGTGTCTACCGATCGCACAGCGGTGATCAGGAGACAACTCGTTTATTTGACTACCTCAGTGAGGCTGCTGACAATGCACTGCAGCGGCACCCTGACGCACACTTCGTCGCTCTGGGGGATTTCAATGCCTGCCATCAGGACTGGCTTTTCCCGTACCAGAAGACCGACCATGCTGGGAGAGAAGCGCGAATCTTCGCGCTTTCAATGGGCCTTTCCCAGCTGGTAAAGCAAGCGACTAGGGTGCCTGATGTAGTTGGTCATACTGCCAATTGTCTGGACCTTCTGCTGACCACTGATCCGGACAGGTGTGTTGTAACAGTTTCCTCACCGTTGGGAACTTCAGACCACTGTCTGGTGAAGTCTGTGTCGACCTTCTCCCCACCAGATCACGACTCTCGTGGTGAACGGCGAATGTGGCGATACAGGTCAGCAGACTGGGATGAGATGCGCCATTTCTTTGCGTCTTATTCTTGGCAGCAGGTCTGCTTCTCTTCTAGCAATCCGTCGAGCTGTGCGGATGCTATAACCGATGTGGTGCGTCAAGCTATGGAATATTTTATTCCCTATAATGACGTGCCCGTCGGTGGCTCGGCTCGCCCATGGTTCAATGCCGATTGTGCCCAAGCTTAACAGCGTAAGCACATGGCATTTCTCACCTGGGTTGACGCTCGTGACCGCGGAGCTCCGGATCTAAGCTCAAAGAAGAGAGCCTTTAACCGTGCTGCCAAGTCCTACAAAAAGGCGCTAAAGAAGGCTCGCTTTGACCGTATTACCCATATTGGCAACAAGTTATCTACGCAGCCTTCCGGTAGCAGATCTTTTTGGTCCCTTGCCAAATCGGTCGAGGCGAACTTCTGTCGGCCCTCACTGCCTCCGCTGGTTAGGCCTGACGGAACACTGGCTCATACGGCGAGAGAGAAAGCAGGTCTCTTTGCATCTCTCTTTGCCCATAATTCGCGTCTTGATACTGGCAGTGCTACTCCACCTATTTTACCCCACTGCGGTACTTCAATGCCTGAGGTTCGCATTCGGAACAAGGAGGTTCTGAGAGCACTGTGTCGTCTGGACGTGAATAAGGCTAGTGGTCCGGATGGTATACCAGCGATTGTTCTAAAAGCATGTGCGCCCGAGTTGTCTCCTGTATTGACACGCTTGTATCGCCTCTCATTTGGGACTGGTATAGTGCCCAAGTTCTGGAAGCTCGCCAACGTGCAGCCCGTGCCCAAAAAGGGTAGTCGTACCGATCCTAACAACTATCGGCCGATTTCGATCACCTCCATACTTTGCAAAATTATGGAGCGTGTATTGAACTCGCGCCTTTTGGCATACCTGGAAGGTAACGATCTCCTCAGTGACCGACAGTACGGGTTTCGCCGCAATCGGTCAACTGGGGACATACTAGTGTATGCCACTCACATGTGGGGCGAGGCACTCGAGAGGAATGGGGAAGCAATTGCTGTCTCCCTTGATGTCTCGAAGGCCTTCGACCGGGTATGGCACGCTGGCCTTTTGAGTAAGCTTCCAGCGTACGGCATTTCCCCTAGCCTGACTGGCTGGGTAAAAGACTTCCTGACTGAACGGTCCCTCCGAGTTGTTGTCGACGGATGCTCATCTGGGCCCATGTCGACTAATGCCGGTGTTCCTCAGGGGTCTGTTCTCTCTGCAACTCTGTTTCTGCTGCATGTTAACGATCTGCTGATGCCCGGTATCTATGGGTATGCAGATGACAGCACAGTTATGGAGAGATACCTGCCGGATGCTCGGGCTAGTAGGGAATCAATCCGGTCCGAAAGAGAGGCCATGGTAGAGCGAACGAGTGTTGCACTTCAGGCAGTCTCCGAATGGGGCAATGCCAATCTTGTAGCATTCAATGCCGCCAAAACGCAGGCGTGTCTTTTCACCGCCAAAAGGAGCCCGTTCACCTTGGCTCCTACTTTTCGGAATGTATCCTTGGAGTGTACCGACCGCCTTCAGCTTTTGGGTGTTGAGATTTCCTCGAACCTAAACTTTGGGCGGTTTGTTGGGTCCAAGGCCAAGGTGGCTGCCAGAAAACTTGGTGTAATCGCAAAGGTCCGGCAGTACTTCACACCAGGGCAGCTTCTAATGTTGTACAAAGCACAGGTCCGTTCGTGTGTGGAGTACTGCAGCGACATTTGGGCTGGTGCTGCTAAGTGTCACCTGGCCACTTTGGATTCAGTGGAGAGGCGTGCGAAGAGGCTGATTGGTGACCCTGATTTAACTCGAGTTGGTCTCCAAAGCCTAGAGTACAGGCGTAGAGTAGCCAGCCTTTCGGTGTTCTATAGGATACATTCTGGGGAGTGTGCGAGGGAATTGCACGATTTAATTCCCCCATCTCCGTTCCACCATCGGACGACCCGTCGTACGGCGAGTTTCCACCCTTATGTTGTTAACACCTCTACGATCCGGACGAAGCGTTTCGCCTCCTCCTTTATACCGCGTACATCGAGGGACTGGAACAATCTGCCGGCGGCGGTGTTTCCGTCGGACTACAATTTGAGTGTCTTCAAGGCTAGAGTGAATAGGCTCTTAATAAACTAGTGCGCTTTACCATCAACGATTGCGTCACTGCTTACCATCAGGCAGGATTGCGGTCAAGCGCTGGTTTATACTTTAATAAAAAAAAAAAAAAAAAAACCTAAATCAGGAAATTTCCTGATTTAGGTATTTGTTAAAGTGCATTTCTTTGTTAAAATACACACATCAAAAGTGTCTAGGGATCAACATATATTTTTGCAATAACTTTTCTCCTGATTGATATTAATTAAAATTTTCTTTAAGGATTCATCAAATAAAGTGTTTTCGTTTGTCACAGTAACGATAAACCAAGTCACCTTTGCATTAATAAAGAAATTTGCCATTTTCCTAATAAAGGGATATTTGACATTTGAACCACTAACACAAAAGTTCGAAAAAAAGACTGAAATAACAGTTTTCTCTAAAATTTTATTGGGTAACTTAAACAATTAATAATCCGTGTTTCTACCGCGAACACTAACAACACAAGAACATCGGTTTGGCATACTCAAATTGAGTTCATCCAAATCACGCTGTGGAATGGCCGCCCATGTTCGTTGCAACAACAAAAAAAGGTCTTCTTGCGACTGGATACCCTTCATATTCGGCAGAGCTCTTCTCTGTAGCATATTCCATGCATGCTCAATCGGGTTCAAGTCTGGCGACTGAGCAGGCCAGGGCAGGACATTGATGTTAGCTGCGGCGAGAGTCTGTCTTACAACTCTTGCGGTGTGCGGTCGTGCATTATCATGCATTAACTGAAATAAGGGACCGATTTGCACTTGTAGAGGAACGATGACGTCTGATACAATCGTCTCAGCATAAATTTGAGCGTTGAGGTTGCCTCTGATCCAAATCAACTCAGTTCTTCCGCCGATCCAAATACCCGCCCATACCATGATGGTTCCACCACTATAAGGATGGACTTCCTGGCAGGATTTTAATCGCTGTTGGCGTCCAGGGGTTCTCCAGTGTCGTATACGTCTTATATTCGGTCTCATACCAAAACGAGACTCATCAGAAAAGCACACGAAACGCCATTGTTCTTCTGCCCAATTTCTGTGTTCAAGAGCCCATTGATATCGAATCCTACGATTGTGCATTGCTATAGGTGGTACCCGTAGCGGTCTTCGGGAATGAAGGTTCACTTCATGCAAGCGGTTTCTGACTGTTTGGTCGCTAATTAAGTTCCCTGAAGAGTGATGAAGCCTCACGGCTAACATCATGGCGGTTATTGTTAGAGCTCTTCGAGTTAAGATTTGAATGTATCGGTCTTGTCTCCGTGTGGTGCAGCGATACCGTCCTCCATGGCGCTCAGCCACGGTACCAGTGCTTCGGTAACGTGTCCAAAGTCGACTGATAACACTCTGACTTGTATTCAGAGCTAAAGCCACAGTACGTTGCCGGGAACCAGCTTATATCATTCCCACGGCTGAGCATTTCTTCCCTGCTTAAATGACGTCGCCGCTCCATAATAACGTTGGTTTTAATCAGTAGTAGGGAAACAGTAGCACTAATAATGTCTTCAATGCGTTGTATGTTTTTATAGGGAAAATATTGACAGCTGATTTTCATCTTTTACTCGAATTTGATTCACAGTTCCTGATTCAAATTATGAAATGCACCAAAAAGGATCCATATAAATTTATAAAATCATAAATTTATTACAAAGCCACATCTCAATCTCAAGAAATCCGCATAAAAATGCTTGATCCCTAGACACTTTTGATGTGTGTAGTTTGTACCCCCCTCTAAAAGCTAAACGGCTGACTCGAAAAATTCATAATGATAGTCCATGTGAAGAACTTTGAAGGATAACTATAACGACTTCGATAACTGTGTTAGTTTAGAAGTTATAGAGTTCTTTACGGAAACCTTCGCGCTACTCCGATTCACACTTTGCCGGATTTTTTTTTAGTTGTTTAAAGGGAGTGTTCGTTGTGAGGAAACCAGCATGTCTTAGAACCGAAAATTCTAAGATGTGTGATATCCACAAACGTGCACGTGCGTGAGCAGTGGAATCTTTTTAGGGCACGTGTGTCAATTTAATAAACATAGAAATCCATCATCATACATACATGTCACCGTCAGCGACCGCGGAGCGATAGGGTCCTCGCCAGGTTGGTGTGGTGGTAAGGGCTCCATTTCGTAGTTGGAGTTTTGAATCAAAGCACGAAGTGTGGTAGGCCATAACTTCGGCCGCCGGCAGAAGTTACCACCCACCAGACTAAGTCTTGCCGCCAAGCGATTTGTCGTGTTCCGGCATGATGTCTGGTGAAGCCGTACGGAGGACGGGTCTGAGCAGTTGTGTTGCGATGTGTGTCGGGTACGATACGCCAAATATTGTTGTGTTGGGAGTTTGGTCGTGGAGGGTCTTCAGATCAATCTCCCTTTGGCGCAGCATCGTTGGTCATGTTGTTGGGTTTAACCTTGCATCACCTCGCTCAACTGCCGTCTTCCTTCCTATTCGTTCAGTTTTTCTGAGTGAATAGGCTCTTAATAAACTGGCGCGCTTTACCATCAACGATCGCATCACTGCTTACCATCAGGCGGGATTGCGGTCAAGCGCTAGTATATAATTATTAAAAAAAAAACTACCCTCTAATCTTGACAAGCACAATTTAAATAGGCAATCCGACAGTATTACCGCGGAGTAGTGCCCTGTAACGTGCCTCACTCTGAAGTGACCGTTTAACAATCCCCACTTTCCAAAAAAAATCTGTCCACGTATCGTTCAAAATAACATCACAGCGTTTGACCCACTACTACATAAATCAAATGAGCAACTTTAATCGAAATGATATCGATGATCCATGATATATACAGAGTGGTGCTGACAATACGACAATAAATTAAACATCGTGTACCTCAACACATTCTCAGTCTACCCATAAAAAATAATATAAATATGTCCATTAGTTTAGTCACAGGAAATTATTTTTCATTTTTCACATTCTCTACATGATGTACATGTTGATAAGGAAGCGCTTACAGGTTAATGATCACCGCATCCTTCGGTGCCAAACTTTAATAATAATGGCGGGATACAGGATCGCGCCGTCGCCTATCGGAGGTCAGTGAACCAATATTTTTAAAGGATGTTCTATACAGTTTGCAATTTCATGCGATTTAGTTTGTTTGAAATTTTCATTTTTTTTTATTTTTGATGCTAGGTTCTTGGAATAAATTGTGCTCTATGGTTTAGGATTATTCCTATGAACCAGCATTGTTCGTGTTTTCATTTATTGTCGTATTGTCAGCACCACTCTGTATATGTTAACCAACTGATAGATATAATTAGCCATTTAATTAACCGCTTCCCCTTTTTTTTAGTAATTATAAACTAGCGCTTGACCGCAATCCCGCCTGTTGGTAAGCAGTGATGCGATCGTTGATGGTAAAGCGCGCTAGTTTATTAAGAGCCTATTCACTCAGAAAAACTGAGCGAATAGGAAGGAAGACGGCAGTTGAGCGAGGTGATGCAATGTTAAATCCAACAACACGACCAACGATGTGCGCCAAAGGGAGATTGATCTGAAGACCCTCCACGACCAAACTCCCAACACAACATTAGGCGCATCGTACCCGGCACACATCGTAACATAGTCTCCTCCTCTTCTTCTTCATCCTGCTGGACAAAGGTCTCCCCCAAGGCTTTCCACGATGACCGGTCCTGTGTTGCCCGTATCCATCGGCTTCCCGCGACCTTCACCAGGTCATCGGTCCACTTTGTTGGGGGCCTCCCTACTGCTTGACCGCAATCCCGCCTGATGACAATCAGTGATGCAATCGTTGATGGTAAAACGCGCTAGTTTATTAAGAACCTATTCACCCTAGCCTTGAAGACACTTGAATTGTAACCCAAGGGAAACACCGCCGCTGGAAAATTATTCCAGTCCCTCGATGTACGCGGTATAAAAAAGGAGGTGAAGCGCTTCGTCTGGATCGTAGTGGTGGTAACAACGTAAGGGTGGAAACTTTCCGTACGACGGCTTTGACAGACATTTGTCAGACATTTGCCTAAATCACCATCTATCTGCCACCCAAAATACAAGCTTTCGCTTAGTTTGGGTAGCAGCATCAGTACCTATAGCCCATTACATTTACCTGTATCTAAATATAAGTCACCCTGTGAACTGTAAACCTTGAGACAATAAAGATTTATTATTATTATCTAGCATTTTCCTAACGAGAGCGACTACCTTCACAATCTCGTATTGCTTACCCAGTAGCTGGAGTTGTCTTACCATGGTAAGGCTGAATGTCAGACTTTTCTTCTTGTGGCTAAGTTACAATAGCCGCATGGGTCGATCGATCAGGTTAAGCTGCGCTTTCCGCGGTTGATACATGGATGAGTGACCTTTATTTACTAAAATCTCTTTATGCCTCGGAAAGCTAGTTAAGCCATCAGTTCTGGCTGTCAAGAATGTTTTTTGGCAGTCAGTTAAAACAAAATATTTAATTAAAATTCAACAAGCCTTTAGATTCGACTTCTTTTCTCTTTACACTGTGACCTCAGGAATTTGAGGAGATTCAGGGCAATATTATGTGAAAAAAATGAGCGGTAATCCGACTGACGTGGTGGAAGTATAAGTATCTGCCAAAAGTTGTCCGAATCTGTTAAATAAATAGCCACTTTTATTTGCTTTGGCAAGAGCATAATGTTCAGAGTGTTTTTGAGATAAACTTTGTAGAAGTTGTTTTGTCTTAAGCTCACTGGATCATAAGATTTTCTTGGATTACTTTGTATCTTAAAGCTTCTTCGAGAATATAAAACAACAGTAAAGTATTAAAAAACCAACAAATAAAGCTTATAAAGTAGTATAATTAAATCGGATCTGAGTACGCGTCCCGTTTTGAGAACATTTGTCGTGTTACAAGAGTCGTGATCTGATGGGTAATTGTCGTAATATAAAAAACGTTTAGACGACAGCATATCAAGCTAGTAAAATCTGTCAAATTTCTTTATTCGATTTTCAACTTTATCAATACAGAATTAAGGCTGAAGGTTGAGTGGGAAGATGTAGCATTTTCGGGTAGCTTGACATGTTGTCATCCGTACATAGTCAAAAAGTCAATTTGAGCAATTTAATTCTTAATTTAATCGGTGGTAGGTCATAACATCGGCCGCCGGCAGAAGTTACCACCCACCAGACAAAGTGTTGCCTCCGAGTGATTCGTCGTGTTCCGGCATGATGTCTGGTGAAGCCGTACGGAGGACGGGATTGAGCAGTTGTGTTACGATGTGCGCCGGTATGATGCGCCAAATATTGTTGTGTCGGGAGTTTGGTCGTGGAGGATCTCCAGATCTATCTCCCTGTGGCGCAGCATCGTTGGTCGTGTTGTTGAGTTTAACATTGCATCACCTCGCCAAACTGCCGCCTCCCTTCCTATTCACTAAGTTTTTTTTAGTGAATAGGCTTAATAAACTAGCGCGCTTTACCATCAACGATCGCATCACTGCTTACCATCAGGCGGAATTGCGGTCAAGCGCTAGTTCATAATTATTAAATAAAAAAAAAGAGTCTGGAGTGGCGGCCATGTACCGGAAGACGCCGCTTAGGAGGCCCCCAACAAGCAGGACCTATGACCTGGAAGGTCGCGGGAAGCCAATGGATGCGGGCAGCACAAGACCGGTCATCGTGGAAAGCCTTGTGGGAGGCCTTTTTCCAGCAGTGGACCTCTATAGGGTGAAACAGAAGAAGAAAAAGAAAAAAAATCTAGTCTCAGTCTCATCTCGATGAAAAAGAAATGTCAAAAACTTGTAAAAATTTACGGAAATTAGAGTATTCTTCGTGGTTTTTTCGTAGAGAGATCTATATTTTTACAAGGTTTTGAAATTGAGCTTTGAATTACGTAAAATGACCCTCATAGAACTGGCTTGTTCTGTTTCCAGAGAATTATAGCTATTGCACGTGGCAATGCTCCCAATCTTCTGGACAAATGATTTTCTGGACGCATGACAGTCATGCAGACCGGTACTTCTTTGTCCAAGCGCTGTTAGTACATGAGTTATTCCCAATATTAAAAGAGTTTTTTAATAGTTTTAAAAGTCCATTATATTTAGGGAATAGGGATATTTCCTGGGTTAAAAAAAAATATTGTATTTAATCCTTCATTCAGATTATAGAATAATATTGGATACGAATATTTTGTTTTATCAAATCAATAAAAATTGACAAATATAAAAGGCATCAAAGATCAGGAGTAGTGGCTGATGACGTCACTGTTCGCTAAAAAGTGTAGCGTGCAGTGACGTCACACGAGGTTTCTACGCACTGTGTCGTCTTAATTTTTTGTTTATATAAAAAAGAAAAAAATACGTGTCTAGTATTTTTTGGAGATCTAACTGACGGACTAATTAGGTTTTTTTTAGTCAACTACCCTATTGCATGATTTAATCCCCCCATCTCCGTTCCACCATCGGACAACCCGTCGTACGGCGAGTTTCCACCCTTACGTTATCAACACCAATACGATCCGGATGAAGCGTTTCGCCTTCCCTTTTATACACGTTTGTACATCGAAGGACTGAAAAAATTTGCTAGCGGGGGTGTTTCCGTCGAACCACAATCTGAGTGTCTTCAAGGTTAGAGTGAATAGGCCCTTAATCAACTAGCGCGCTTTACCATCAACGATTGCATCACTGCTTACCATCAGGCGGGATTGCGGTCAAGAACTAGTATAAAAAACCTGTAAAAAAAACCTGCCGTTTCGTAGATAAACTACTCGCACATCATTTTTAAAAATTTAATATAATTTTCAGAATTATTATTTAATTCATTTTGAATTAAAATAATAAGGTTAACGTTTAAAATTAGGAATGAAAATGTCAAAAAGATTAAATTAAGTCAAAGAGATAATGAGAACAGAATATAATAATTTCTAATATTTGACTCAACTTTTCATTTCATTCATAAGATCATTAGTCGAGCATTTACATAAAAGGTAATTTAATAATTTTGGTTTAAATATCCTAAAGTTCAATGTTTTAAAATAATCTGGTAGTTTATGTATTATCCGAGATTGGAATTGGGTTGAGTAGGATTAGGGCTTTGAGGGGATTATAAGTTGGGTTGGGTAGTGTCGGCGCGCGCTTCAGAGGCGATGCACGGGGTAGTTTAACACCTCACTACCCCGTGCAGGAGGCGAGGCCTAACAGACCGGGCCGGTACGAGAGTGTGCGGCCGCGGTAGAATCAAGGACTCCCGCGGCTCCGTGCGCACGTGACCGGAGAGACCCCGGGGTGGTTTTTAGTCAGTAGAAGTCTGACAGACCCCGTCGCCCACCCCAGGCTGGCGGCCATCCATTGAGGATTTTCTACCCCGGAACAAAAAATAAATTATGTAGTCGCTATGTCGCTCACACCTCAAACACTGACCATGATTCTCTTATTCGTTCAACATGCGGATGACACTAATATAATAATAGGGACTAATGACTTAAACGAATTGACTCAATCTGTAAACGAAACCCTTAAAAATCTCTACGATTGGTTTACAGCTAATGCCCTTTTTCTAAATACAAGTAAAACTAACATTATTCAAGACAACAACTCGTAACAATAACAATTTAGACGTACAAATCAACGGAGACAAGATTGACTTAGTAAATAATGTCAAATTCTTAGGTATTAACATAGACGTGAACTTAAATTGGAAACATGAGCTAGCTGATATTGACTCTTCTATTTCATCAGCATGATATGCACTCAGGAGCCTTAGAGATATTTTAGACCTAAAACAACTAAAGACTATATATTATGCGCTAATCGAATCGGGTAATAGCTACAGTTATAATTGTCAGAAAGCCTTTATTTTACAGAAACGTGCAATAAGAAATTTAGTAAGGATCTCTCAAACAGAATCATGTAGAGAGCATTTTATAAAGTTGAAAATTTTGACAGGAACCAAGTTTTTATATATTGGTTATTTTAAGTATTATATTCATAAGTATCAATCACAAGAGGAACGTAAGGAAAGATAAAACACAAGAAGAAAGGAGTTTAAATACAAGTTGTCACCAAATTTTAAAGTATTCAGGCCTTGCTCCATATACCAAGCATTTGAATTGTTCAATCAGTTACCAACTGATTTGAAATTATTAATATATAGTAGTCATTTATCTATATATATAAAAGAAAGTCGTGTTAGTTACTCCACTTATAACTCAAGAACGGCCGATTTAGCTGAAAATTGTCAGGGAAGTAGTTTAGAGCCAGGAGAAGGACATAGGATACTTTCTATGCCGTCGTTTCTATCGTTCCTGTGGGAATAAATGAGCTTCTTTGTTTCGACTTCTCCTACACTTTTGTGCTACCCTGGTATCTTGCACCTTCACAAAGCAGGAAAATCTCCCTGTAAATGTATGTCTTCAATACAGGTCAGAACGACCCGCGATTATAAAGTTTTGATTGTGGTTACTTGGGCAGATAAAAGCTAGAAAAGGTGTTTTAATTGTGCCTTAAATTCCTTAAAGTAGAAAGTTCAAGTTTTTTTATATTTTCTTCAGGATATGATATCCTGAAATCACGTTATCCATTCCGGACATTTTTCATAGTTACCCCTTGCTAGACACCCCTAAACTGTACTAAATTAAAATTATACTTTCGTTATAGTATAAAAAATAATGAAACCAATAAATAAATGTTACCTCAATAACCAGACAGTTTGAATGGTTTTTACATGTTGCCAGACCCTGAGAGTCAGCTGTAGAGTTCAGCTAAGGGTGTGAGTACCTATAGCCAGTGTATTCAGAGATTTATAAATATGCAATGTTTACAATGCCCGTAATCTACACTTCTAAAGTAATATTACAAAATCGAAAGATTTTTATTTTTGTATGTAACGAATAAACTCAAAAAGTACTAGACCGATTTTAATAATTCTTTTTTCATTAGAAAGCTACATTATCACTGAGTTACATAGGCTAAATTTTATTTAATATATTGGAAAAAAAAAATAGAGTTCTGTAAGATATTTGGGTTTTTTGAACACAAGGTGTAAAAATCAACCAGAAAAGTTATTTATTTTGCGTACGCCGCCTAAACCATAAAAGATAGACCAATAAAAATATGTTCTTATTAATTGTAGACCTTATAAATATCTACAAAAAAGTCCGGGACACACTATGTCGAGTGAGGGACAACAACCATTTATTTATTTAAAAATTTTGAATTTTTTTGAACTATGTTTAAACGCATTTATTTTACTCATGCTCTTAAACCTTATTAAAATATTATTTCATCACTAACTACAGTTTATGTAGATTATATTTGGTATGTGAATGATTAAAATTGGACTTTTGGTTTTGAAGTTATGGTGAACTTAAAATATTACGATTTGTGCTGCACGGCCCGTTGCGAAGTGAGCATTACCAAGGGACGCAATGCACTACCCCCAGGAATTTTTAAATTCTCTGAACCCCGCTAGGCTACCACCTCATGAACTGTCATTAAAAGTGGCACGCCGATGTTGCTTCACAGAAATTTAAGCCCTCCCAACATGTGTAATGGCGCGAGACTTCTTATAAAGGAGCTAAAAGATAATTTAATAGTAGCGAAGATTATCACCGGCCCTGCAGCTAGTGAATCAGCTCATATACCAAGAATGCCCATGATTCCTACTGATTTGCGTATACCCTTCAAAAGGCTCCGATTTCCAGTAAAAAATTCTCTCGCACTAACGATAAACAAATTCGAGGGCCAAACATTCAAATTAGTAGGAATTGATTTACGAAAAGAAATAGATAGATTATCCTAATTTAAAAAGTTGTAAATAAGATCATGTCATATTGCCTTTAAGGCGGAACAAAGTTCGCCGGGTCAGCTAGTTAGTAATAATTTAAATTTTTAATATTTGTTAATTCGTAAGCTTTATCTATAAAATTGTATACTGTAAACTTATAATAATAATAATAATAATAATTACTGGCAACACTAACGTCAACAACAACGATCATTTTGTCTCTTCATATTTATGTAAATAATTAGAACAATAGAAACAGTTTTTATAATTATATATTCGTCCAATGAAAAAGAATGCTATACAAATATTATTTTTCTAAAGAACCTTTAAAAGAAAATCAATAACTAGCACAATGTGTGCAAAGAAAAACTGGGACCAATGACACCTGTCATGTCATATCGAGACAAAATATTGAAGAAATGAAAAAAATACGTTAATATGTTGACACGATCTGCCGCTCTACGTGCACGCCCGCCATCTCCGGACTCGTTGCTCAGCTCCGCCTCGCCGCCGCCGGTCCCCAGCGCCAATGTAAGCGCTGTGACGACCCCGGCCGCGGCAGTTGCGTCGAGCTCGAGCGACGAGTACTTCTCTCCGCCGACGACGCCACCACCTGTTCGCCGACGGGGAGGACGCCGGCCGCCGGACCGCTTAGGACCTCGAGGCCCATCGGCTTCTGACAGGGTCCCAGCTCCCGGCGGAAGTGTGCAGCGCATGAGATGGACACAAGCCATCAATGAAAACGTCATGCGCTCATACTATGGGGCTACAGAGGGAGGAAACAACCTGACCGCGTACCGTGTTCGAATGCTCTCTCTGTTTCAGGTGCTTGAGCCAGCTGTCAACGTGTCGGCGCAACGACTGTCGGATCAGGTGCGGGTCATCCAGCGTAACCATATGCTGGATGATGCGGTGCTTGATCGCCTACGCCTCGAATCACGGAATAGTCATGTTACGCCTGCTTCGTCATTGGTCGCGGTACAACTTAACAGTGTTTCACCGCGACCCAACCACGTTGATAAGGAGGATGATGATAGGGCTACTTCCGTGAGTCCCCAGTGCAATGAAAAATTGAGGAGCGCTTTGGAGGATGCTTTCTGTGAGTACCGCTCTACTCCGCCTGAACTTAGACCACGCTTACCTCGATTGCCCATGCATAAAAAAAACAAGGCGCTGGTGTGTGCTCTAGACTCTCAGCTGTCCTATTATTTAAAGGACAGCAAAGATCTGACTGATACACACTCAATCTTGTACTGCGGAGCTGTTGCGATATGTCGTGTGGCTCATGTCAAATTCCCAGACAATGACAGAGCCACACGATCAAAATCAGCTGTACCAGCTTGGCAGTGCAGGATTGAGCGTCGTATCGGAGAGACTAGAGCACTCATTGGCAAGCTAACTAGTTTCAGGGAAGGCAATACACGCCCTAGAGTGATGCGCTTTGTGAGGCGGGCGTTCTCGGGGACTGATATTAGTACCCGAGACTATTTGTTCCGCGTCACAGAGCGCATCGACTTTTTTAAGCAGAAATTATATGCATGGGCAAACCGCATTCGTCGGTACAAGCGAAGAGTGGAGCGGTATTCTCAGAATCGCAATTTCCAAAGCGATGAAAGGCGGGTCTATAGAGCTTGGGAGCGATCAGACCAAGGTGTTGCTGACACGTGCTTACCAGATGATGATGCCACGTATTCATTCTGGCGCAATATCTGGTCGGTGCCTGTCAGTCACACCGAAGGTGATTGGACTCGGGTTGTTGAGCGAGCCTGCGATCCAGTACCAGAAATGGGGGCCATTACCATCTGCCCCCAAGATGTAGCTCGTGCAGTCCGTCCGTTGCCTAATTGGAAGTCTCCAGGGCCGGATGGGCTGCACAGCTTTTGGATTAAATGGTTCTCCAGGTCGCACGCTCGCTTGGCATCTCAATTCCAGACCGCCTTAGAGTCTGGTTCGCTACCCCAGTTTCTAACAACAGGAGTAACCCACCTGCTCCATAAATCAGGTAGCACCGCGGAACCGAAAAATTATAGGCCGATCACGTGTTTACCGACGGTCTATAAAGTTCTTACATCCATTTTGAAATCTAAAATTAACACGCATATTGACAGCAACTCCATCATGTCTGCCTCTCAAAATGGATGTAAGAGCGGGTCCCGCGGTACTAAGGAGCTACTCCTCATTGATGTGGCCATTAGCCAACAAGTTCGTCATTCCCGAAAGAATCTATCGACATGTTGGATAGATTATAAGAAGGCCTATGACTCAGTGCCACATACATGGCTCATGCGGGTGCTGGAGTTGTATAAAGTAAATGCAACTCTACGCACCTTCCTGATGACGTGTATGAGGACATGGAGGACAGTCCTTCGCTATCCAGGATGTCGAAATATTCAGAGGAATAGCGAACCGATAAGGATCGAGCGAGGAATATTTCAGGGCGATAGTTTGAGTCCACTTTGGTTTTGCTTAGCATTGAATCCTCTAAGTACACTATTGGAGGATTCAGGTTTAGGCTATAGGTTGAGGAGAGGTGGTCAGGTTATATCGCACCTTCTGTACATGGATGACCTGAAACTTTTTGCTCACACCAAGTCACAACTGAGGGAGCTACTGAAAATTACTGAAACTTTCAGTAGCTCCATCAGGATGGAATTTGGTGTAGACAAATGTGCGGTCATGCATGTACAGCGAGGAGAGATTATGGAATCCGTGGGAACCCAACTCACTGGTTCCATAAACCTTAGAGCCCTCTCCGCATCCGAAACCTATAAGTATTTGGGTATGTCGGAAGCGTTGGGTATCAATGATACTGACATGAAGCAATCGTTGAAGGAGCGCTTCTTTGGCCGCCTGAAAAAAGTACTTAACAGTCTTCTATCAGGCGGAAACAAGGTGCGCGCTTTCAACGGTTGGGTCATGCCGGTTTTGATGTACTCTTTTGGCATACTCAAATGGACTCAAACCGAACTCGACGCCCTGGATAGGAGAGTCCGTACACTGCTGACTGCAAATCGATTGCATCACCCACGGTCATCGGTTATGAGGCTGTATATCCCGCGAAAAAGTGGAGGTCGTGGTTTTTTAAACGCTAAGACCCTCCACAATCGCGAGGTATGCAGTCTCAGGGAATATTTCCTAGAAACCGACGTGGGGATGCATCGAGATGTGGTCGCGGTTGACAAGGGCCTCACTCCGCTCTCCTTGGCTAAAGAGAACTGGCGCAAACCAGTAGTGCTTGACACCAATGATCGCATGGAGGTATGGAAGAACAAGGAGCTTCACGGACGCTTTTTCAGAGCCCTACACGGGCCTGATGTAGATTTACAAGCGTCCGTGGCCTGGCTACGATTCGGTGACCTTTTTGGGGAAACCGAAGGTTTTGTATGTGCAATTATGGACGAAGTTATGATGACGAACAATTACCGGAGATTTATTGTGAAAGACGGCACAGTTGACATCTGTCGGGCATGTCACCGGCCGGGGGAATCAATAAGGCATATTATCTCCGGGTGTTCTCGTCTAGCTAACGGAGAGTACTTGCATAGACACAACCTTGTAGCCAGGATAATTCATCAGCAACTTGCTCTCAAGTACAACCTTGTGGAATCGGAGGTGCCGTACTACAGGTATGTGCCCGACCCAGTTCTCGAAAATGGTCATATCACATTGTACTGGGATCGATCCATCATCACTGACAGGACTATTGTTGCCAATAAGCCTGATATAGTGATGGTGGATCGATCAGAGCGGCGTGCAATGATTGTTGACATAACCATCCCGCATGATGAGAACCTCGTGAAAGCCGAGTAAGATAAACAAATCAAGTATCTTGACTTGGCTCACGAGGTTGTCGACATGTGGGAGGTGGATTCAGCAATCATTGTGCCGATAGTTGTGACAGCCAATGGCTTAATAGCCAAGAGCCTCGACCAACACCTCAAGAGGCTCTCGTTAGACAGCTGGATCAAAGTCTTGATCCAGAAAGCTGTACTTCTGGACACGGCTCGCATTGTCAGGAAGTTCCTCTCTCTGGAGCCCTGACCGCCGGTAGCTTGGACCCTGTTCCCGATGCCGGTGGGTTACTATTTTTTATATTTTTAAATGTTTTTTTTATATCTTTTTTATGTAGAAATATTTAAAAATATAATTTATAAGTGTATTATAATGAAATAAAGGAAATAATAATAATAAAGCCTGTTTATTTCCAATCTACAATTATTTACATGCTTCTTTTTTTTATTCATTACAATTATATAATGTAAACACCAATGCTAAGTTTTTTTATTATAAGTCTATGTACGAGTATATATATATTTATTTTCTTTTTTTTTCCCCTCTTTTCCTTTTACTCGCTGTCATTGCTTTCTTCAGTACCATTGATCGGAACCCCTTCTCGGGTAAAGGCCTCCTCCAGCTTCTTCCACTTCTCTCTATCCATAGCCTTCTCTCTCCATTCACTTCCTGCTATCCCTTTTATATCATCTATCCACCTTTTTCGCGGGCGCCCTCTTTTCCTTTTCCCTGTTGGTCCCTTCCATGTAGTTGCCTCTAGGGTCCATCTCTTGTCTGTATATCTTGCTATATGTCCTGCCCACTGCCACTTCTGTTTTAGGACATATTGTAATACGTCTATGACCTTCGTTTTTTGTCTTATTTGTACGCTTCTTACTTTTTGTATTCTCCTTAATTTCAGTACGCTTCTTTCCATCGCCTTCTGGCACACTACTAATTTAGTTTTTATTTTGGTGTTGTATGCCCACGTTTGACATCCATATGTAAGAGTAGGTAGGATACACGTGTCCAAGATAGTTTTCTTTAGGTGGAGAGGAAATTTCCCTTTTAAGATTTCCTTCAGGGACCAAAATTTTTTCCAGCTCATGTTGATACGCCGCTCTACCTCTATTTCTTCACTTTTGTCTTCGAATGACAATTGCTTTCCCAAATATACATAATTGCTCACATACTCCAGCGGCTTTCCGTTTAGGTTTACAGCATTTCTTTGGCTGTTTGTCATTATTTTGGTTTTATTCTCATTCATTTTGAGGCCCACTTTTTCACTTTCTTCATTTAAAGCGCATATCATTTTTTCTAAGCCTTTGCTCGTTTCAGCAAATAAGACAATATCGTCCGCGAATCTGAGGTGTGTAAGTCGATCTTGGTTAACTCTAATACCTTCTGACTGCCAGTTGAGCTTATCAAAAATGTTTTGTAGCACCATTATAAATAGCTTGGGTGAAAGGGGGTCCCCTTGTCTCACTCCCCTGAGAATCGGTATATCAGGACCTCGTGCCTCTAGTTTGACTTGGCTTATGCTACCTTCGTAGATGTTTTTGAGTACTCTTGTATAGCTTTCGTTTATGTGGCATTTATTCAGCGCATCCCAAATAGCATCATGAGAGATCGTGTCAAACGCTTTGGCGTAATCGATGAAGGCAATATATAGTGGCCTGTTGTACTCCATGTATTTCTCCATTACCTGTTGCAGTACTTGTATGTGGTCCGTTGTAGAGAATCCGGAGCGAAACCCTGCTTGTTCAACTGGCTGATAGTTGTCAATCATCTGGCTTAGCTGGCTTTGCAGAATTGAAGTGAACAATTTGTAAACACTAGAAAGAAGACTAATCGGGCGGTAGTTAGAGATGTCTTGAGGGTCTCCTTTCTTGTAAAGCAGGATAATATCAGATTTTTTCCATTGCTCCGGTACCTGACCTGTGTTCAGAACCTTGTTGAACAAATACGTAAGTGGGTAAGATAGCAGGGTAGCACCAGCTTTTATTGCTTCATTTTGTATGCCATCTGGACCAGGGCTTTTTTCTGCTTTTAATTTTTTGATGTGATTGAAAACTTCATTCTCATGTATTATTGGCAAATCATTTGCCTTTCGAGGACTTGTTTTTATTATATGATTTGTACTGGCACAAGAGATTTGTTTGGCATATAATTCCTTATAAAAATCTGTAGCGCAGTTCATGATATCTCTTCTGGTTTTTGTTTCTTCTGATTTTGATTTTAAGTTTTGAATCCAATTTTTGTGTGTGATCAATTTCTTATAGGCTTTTTTCGTGCTTCTGTAAGTATTTAGATTGTTCTCAATTATTCTATATCTGTAGTCTTTGTAGTCTTTATCTATTGCCTTATTAGTAGTTTTAAATAATGTGCTCAGCTCCTCCTTCATTTCTTTAGATTTTTGTTGGGTTTTCAGAAGTTCAGTTCGTCTTGTGAGGAGAGATCTAGTAGACTGACTAAGTATTTTGTTAGTAGTTTTCGGTTCGTTTTTGTTTGATCGGCATACAGCGCTGGTGTTCATGATGTTTGCTAGTTTGTTGTAAAAGATTTGAATATCTTCTTCCTGTCTGGTTTCTAGTTGTTTTATATTGAGCTCAAGGTTTTTCAGGTATTCTGATATATCCTCATCGGTCCTTAGTGTTTTAAGTTGTGGTTTGAATGCTGATCTACTCTTTTTTCCTTGATTGAGTATGTACGTAGCTCGAACTAATCGATGGTCAGATCTGAATCCAAAGCCATGTAGTACTTCTACGTTTTTAATCCTCGATTGATGGTTTGACAGTACGAAATCAATTTCGTTTTTTATCTTACCACAGGGGGAGAGCCAGGTCCATTTTCGATTTTCTCGAGCTTTAAAAAAGGTGTTCATAATTGCCAGTTTATATTCCAATGCGTGTTGAATTATTTATTTATTTAGAAACAAACAATTATAGCACTATTACAGAGCATTCCAATTCAGTGCTATAAGTAAGATATTATACAAAAAGATAAAAAAAAAACATAAAACAAAAACATAACATACATAAGGTCAGAATAATTAGTATAGAAACATTTTAAATATATTATCATTATACACTAATTTCCTACAAGTCTAAACCTTGTTCCATTAGGTTCTGTGCTGCTTGTAAGAACTTAGGAAGCTTTTGGCCAAACAGGTCTTCCGTACGCGCAATCACGTTAATCAGACGTACGGCTCGAGACATAGGGGCAAACTTTAGAAGGTTAGTCCTAGCCGTGGGGACATCTAAAAGGCTGGGGCGACGACGTGCACTTACGTACCCGCTCGGCGCGCGCAGGCGTAGCTCTTCAAGTACCTCTGGATGTTGAAGCACCCCTAATAATATAGAGACAACATACTTCACCAGCGCGACGTCTCTTCTCACAGCCAGCTTGGTGTACCCGACCATGCCTAATATAAACAAGGTCGGGTACATCAAGGGATAAAAAGGATAAACTCCGTACTGTTTAAGATACAAGAATCTTAGGAATTTATTTTGAATCTTTTCCAACATGAGGCTATACTTAGCCTCGTGAGGATTCCAAATAATAGAACTTGTTTCCAGATGACTCCTAACAAGTGCATTATATAGGACTTTAAGTGCAGCTGTATCACTAAAATCCTTACACTGCCTCAAGATGAATCCCAGATTTCTAAAACCCCTGCCACACACCTCCAAAATGTGCTTGCGGAACGTTAACTCTGAGACCATCTGAACGCCCAAGTCTCGCACCTGAGTGACGCGCGGCAGTACTTCGGCGTCTATCCAATAGTCATGTTGTAAGGGTGCCTGAGCGCGGCTGTAGGTCATTACACAACACTTATCAACATTAAAATGTAAGTTATTGGCTTTACTCCACATCACAACGCTATTAATATCAGACTGTAGCTGATCGCAGTCTGTGGCATCTTTAATTAATAGAAATAACTTTAGATCATCGGCGAACAGCAGGCATTTCGCATTCGTCACTACTGTAGGGAGATCATTAATCATTAAAATAAATTCTAATGGCCCGATATTACTTCCCTGACTCACTCCGGAAAATGTATAATACGGGCTTGACGGGCTTGACTCGTGTCCTGCAAATTCCACGTACTGTCGGCGCTCGCCAAGGTAGCCAGCAAAAAACTTTAACAGGTGCGGTGTAAATCCTAAAGCGGATAGTTTGCGTAAAAGTATGTCATTATCAACAAGATCAAAAGCTTTCCGGAAGTCAAAGTAGGCGACGTCTACTTGACCTCCGGCATCGATGATGGGCGACAAGTAGTTCACAAAAGACAGCAAGTTACCACCCGTACTCCGGCCAGGCCGGAACCCGTGTTGAACGTCCGTCAATTGCGAACTCACTTGCGTATAAATGGTCTTATGTAAAGCTGATTCAAACACCTTAGCGAACGCAGACAGCACCGCGATGGGGCGGTATCCACTCAGGTCCGTACCTCCTTTGGGGACGGGGATTACACGAGTTATTTTCCAAGCGTCCGGATAATGACCTTCCCGCAAACACAAGTTAAAGATGTGCAACAATGGCTCCTCAAAAACCATACGACAATCTTTGACAATATAAGGTGGTATGCCGTCGGGGACTACCGAGCGCTTGGGCTTGAGGGCCAGCAGCGCCGCGCGCATGTCTCCCGCACTGAGACGGCCGACATGCACGCGCGCCACGCCCGCCGCGCCGCCGGCGCGCTCCGCCGCCTTCGGGTCCAGCGCTGGCCGCTTCTCGCTATAGACGGAATGAAAGTATGAAGCGAAACAATCGGCACATTCATCATCTTTCAGTACTATACCGTTGTTAGTAATCTTAGGTTTATTTCGTCTAGACTGTTTCATTCTAACATAACTCCAAAATGATTTCGGATCTTTCTTCAGGTTTCGTTGAAGTTTGTTTTGGTAAGTCTCATACGTTGAGGCTATCTTTGTTTTTACTTGTGCACGATAACGAGAAAATGAATCATAGTCGGTCTGGGAGCCTGTTATTTTATGTAACTTATGAAAACGCCATTTTTTCTTAATGTCACTTATTAAGTCAGCCGTATACCATTCCGGATAAATAAATCTAGATTTCCGTCTATTTATTGCCTTATTTACAGGAACACAATCATCTAATACCCCATTTACAACAGTATAAAAATAATTCAAAGCCTCCTCTGACTTTTCAATAGAATACAATGACTCCCAATCGACTTGCTTAAAACAATAATATAACATAAAAAAATCAGCTTTATTAAAATTCCACCTACGTCTAATAGAAATGTTATCATAACTTAGACATTTGTTTAGGTCAGGTTCTGGTTCTCGGTCAGACAAGTGAACACTAATACCTAGCGGTGGATGTTGTGTATCTACATTAACTAACGGTTCATCAGAGAGTTGTACCCCTATGTTCCGACACTCAAACGTTGAAAGTACTAAGTCAAGCGTACGATCATTAATATTAACAACATTATTTACCTGCTGGAATCCGCAGTAAGCAATAATATATTCCAAGTAACTTTGAATTTCCGTGGTTGTTGACGGCATATTAAAATCACCTATCACAATAACTTTATCATACTTAACACAAACATTCTCTAAAATATTAAATAAACACATATACTCGTTAACATCACATTTAGGGGGTATGTAAACAACACAGCAAAAAAACAGAAAATGGTTTCTTCGATGCACTGTCGCACAGACTATTTCAAATAAGGCTCTGTTCACGTTGGTCACAGAAACGCGATTCAAAGCTAAACGCGGCGAAGCAGCTAAAAATACTCCTCCTTGTTTTCGTCCGTCCGCACGATCACATCGTAGTATGTTGAACTCAGGTGGAATTAGTTCTCCGTCGAGTATCCCAGTATTTAGGCCAGACTCCGTAATTTCAAAAAGATCATAAGTAGACGCCTGTATATTGTTATGGAAGATTTTAGTTTTTGTACGTAATCCGCGAACGTTTTGATAATATAATTGTATGGAGTAATTAGTGTTCTTTGTTGGTATTGTACCTCGTTGTATGGTAGTTTCGAAACCACACCCATTCATTAAATTGAGTATGTAAAGGCCAAATTTCGCTCTTGTTGATTTTATCAAAGTGTGACTCTGGAACTCCAACCATGAACGAAGAGTATTCTCGTTTGGTTTTATGAACAAGTTTTTCAACTTTGATATCGCAGGTTCCACAAACATTTGTGAGATGCTGAACTAAAGTCTCGAAAGAATTAGTTTCTCTCCTCTTCT
The DNA here is from genome assembly GCA_037179545.1 of Sesamia inferens. Taxonomy (NCBI): domain Eukaryota; kingdom Metazoa; phylum Arthropoda; class Insecta; order Lepidoptera; family Noctuidae; genus Sesamia; species Sesamia inferens. The sequence goes on along the minus strand of CM073929.1, from coordinate 4,425,637 downwards.
ATTTCTGTTTCCGTATCCAAATTTTCCCAGGACAAAGGTTTCACTGTCTTCTGTTTTGTTTTGGCCAACTTTTGCATTAAAATCCCCGATAACTAATACGTTGTCTCCTGCCTGGCTATGAGCTACCTGCAGAGTATCATAAAATGAGGTGATTTCTTCCTCTGTAGCTTTTTCAGTAGGCGCATACACTTGTATTATTGCAAGCAGTTGGGTGTTGTATTTCATTTTTAGTAGAGCAACTCGATCTGAGAACGCTGTAAAACTGACAATGTTATGTTTGTGTTCTTTTTTTATTAAAAATCCAACGCCATATAGGCCAAGTGTTTCACCTTTGTAACAGAATATATATTCTTCATGTTCTTCGATTGCATAACCCATTCTTCTAACTTCTGACAAGCCAAGTATGTCAATTTTTATTTTTTGTAGCATATATGTTAGTTCTATAAATCTTTTTGTTGTTGCTAGTGATCTTACGTTAAATGTTCCAATCCTGATAGTTTGTTGTGGATGTTTTATTCTTTTAGTTGATTTTTCTAACCTTGCTGGAGGGTTGTGGTCGTTTTCCCCCACGGGGACCAGCCGGCTTGGGAGAGAGTGTTTCGTTACTGTAATTTCCTTTTGTGTTTTATGTCGTTTTTGTTTCCGATCGCCGGTACCTAGTTGCTATTGCTTCGTTGTTGTTGAAGTTGTTGAAAGCGAGTGAGATCGGTCTCGCATCATATCGAATGCATTTATTCTATTATTTTTAGACGCGTTTAACGCTTGTTGTTTTCTTGGCTGTAGTTCGGCTTGCGGCGAGGTGGATTCCTCTCTCTTCCTTTTATCTATGGCCTTTGAATTTTCTTTCACTATAAGTCTATCATATTTTATGTACGCCAAGTTTCCTTTCTGCCTTTCTTCCATTAGTTTGGGTTGTAACAACTTCATAGTTTCTAAAGTTGCTTTCGAGTAGTCTTCTGTTATATATAACTCTTGTAATTTCTTTTTATTTCTCATTATTTCAGTTTTCTTCCATCCACTTACCAATGAAAGAAGCGTAGGTCTCGGTTTCTCATTTTTGCTTCTTACGCCAATACGGTAGATTTTATTGATTTCATAGTTTTCTATCGATATGCCAAGTTCATCCAAGAAACACTTCTTGATGCATTTGATTAAATCCACGGTCGTCTGCTCTCTCTCTCTGCTAAGCCATGAATAATGATATTATTACTCCTCTTTTCTCTCTCTAGGAGTTCCACTTTCTTTTCTAGTATTCCTACCTTGTCTTTCAGTAGTTGGTTTTCTTCTAAGACGGGTTTTAATTTTTCATCCATTTTTCCAAGTATTGTATTGGTTAGTTCAATTGTTTGGTTCTGCATTTCGATCTTCATCTTATCAAATAGTAGTTGAAATTCTTCGTCCATATTTAAAGTGTAATGGAACGACTTTTTTTTTTTTTCTTTTACTGCTGGCAGCACCGAAGTGTTACTGACACTTCAAGCTGTCAAGTTTGACAGTTATGTGTCAGTTGTCAGTAAAAGTTTGATAGTCTATGGATATAATTCTACCCTCAATGTTTTGTTCCAATCTTCCTGAGCCGATGTTTTCTTCCAATTTTCTGTGCAGATTTAGCAAATGGTGCGATGTTTAATATCGGTATCACTGAATCACGGTTAGTTTTTAGTTTGGTATAACTTTATTGTGGAAAATTGTGGCTTTGTACCATATAAGTGAAATAATTTGTACGGAGCACTGACACTGTGATGTTTACTATACGAGTACCGGAAACGGACGCGTCTGTAAACTTATAGCAACCAAAAATGCTTAATGTTTATTATTATTTATTATGCATGACATGTAGTCACTATGGGTGAAATGTATATATAATTGTATATATATATTCTTCTTTCTTTCTTTCTTTCTATTTATAATTATTGTTATTTATTAATATGAATATTTCGGTGTAAGTACTTAAATAATGCTAGCTAATTCGGCCTTATATTAATTTTAGACCGTGGTCGCCATACAAAACACTTTATTTTTGTACCTGTCGGTACGTTTAGTTAACTTAATAAAATGGTACAGGTTTGTTTTCCGCAGCGGAACTTGTGACAGAATTAACTTAATAATCATCATCATCATCATCATCATTTCAGCCGAAAGACGTCCACTGCTGGACATAGGCCTCCCCCAAGGTACTCCACGACGACCGGTCCTGCGCCTCCCGCATCCAGCTTAATAATATTCCGAGTGTATCTAACAGGTTATCAAAAACAAAACATGGCTGCGTACAATGAAGTTATTGTTCGTTAGTTATGTTACATTGCTAATATCAACAAATGCATAAATTATCATAGTCATTTCACAACTATGTTGAGATTAGTTGTCAGTCTAACCTGATAGCTGAATTATTTTACATAGAGCGATTGGCTATCTGGCCTCCACAATCCTAGTACTTGGTAATACACCTCTTGGCAAAAATTTTGAGTTTTTGACCACGCGTTACGACTATCAAATGTCTACGAACAATAGTCAGGACCAATAGCTTAACGTGTTTTACGAGACACAGAGTGGTTTTCGTATTTTTTTTTTTTAATAATTATAAACTAGTGCTTGATCGCAATCCCGCCTGATAGTAAGCAGTGATGCAATCGTTGATGGTAAAGCGCGCTAGTTTAATAAGCTCATTCACTCAAAAAACTGAGTGAATAGGAAGGAAGACGGTTTCACGTAGCAAAATCTGACAGCGGGCGACATCTCTGGTATCTAGATGGAAACGACACTAGAGTTGAGCCATCGAGCCGAGAGATGGCGTCTCGCGATAACTCGATCAATAATTAAATAACGGAATTTAAATAAATGATTACCTTGTTAAATAAAATAATCGCATTAAAAAATAAAAAACAATTCAAGAGTCTTAAATTTAGAATTCAATTCGTGGAACGCCTTGTCTATGGTTCAAGAAAAAAAAAATCATTTAGGAGGTTGGTCGTTTTTGCTGAAAGATTCTTTAGGTCTGCTCGCGGTGCTGGCACGTAAGGCTGGCGTGATTGCGCCATGGACCCTGTGTGATTGGACGACGAGTGATTTGGCTGAAATTTCTGTGAGTGTTTATTTGTTTACCCAGAATATTTATCCCCGTGATTTTATAGTTCAGAGTATTGCCTTAGGTCAATGTTGTTCTAGATTTGGCTCTTTTTGGCGGGCTTAGGGTCGGGAACCCGTGTGGAGGCGTCGCATCTTGGCTTGTCTCTGGTGGCCTTGATCTCGACCGGATCAGGCTTGTGGAGTAGTAGGTGTGCTGAACCCTGGTGGTATGACACACCCAATTCTCTTTCTTTGTTGTGGTTGTTCCTGAAATTACCTATTCACGCAGGCCGCGTATGGGGTGGTAATCCAGCAGGACCAGAGAAAAATCAGGCCAGGCCAAGCATAACGTGCTTTCCTCGGTACAGGGATATCACACTGCTGAATTTCATTCTTCGGGCTGTTAATGAAAAATTTATAATGGAGAGGCCTAATAACGCTTTGCCTGGGCATCGAGATACACACAGCAAACCTACACTCAGCACTAGTACTTATGATCACAAGACCAACGGAGCAGTAGCGATACTCACAGCCATACATTTTGTAGATATAAAGGTCGACGGGGTTCGTGGCACCGTGGTAAAAAAATATTTTAAAGGAAAGATGTTGTTCGGTGAAAAGTTTATATTGAAGTAAGTGCTAAGGTAAACAAGGCTTTCAAATAAAATAAAAATAGAATAGAACACAATGAAAAATAATAAAACGTGCCAGTAGGCTCTAAGGCCTGGTTTACACAGCTGAGATTAGGCATAATCTACAACAGCCCCACATAATCGAAGCTGTGAAACAAAAAAAATCTGCACAGAAAATTAAATTAAACCTAAACCAGCTACACATCTCTTGTGTGCTATAGGCCCCAGTGTTTTAGTGAGAACATCTGCAGGCATATCACAACTCTGAAGATATTCTAACTTAACAACATTAGAAGAGACCTTTTCTCGAATAAAATGATGTTTCGTATCTATGTGCTTCGTCCTGTTGTGGTGTACAGGATTGTGAACGAGATTTATGGCACTCTGACTATCTGAATACAGCTTAACTGGCGTAAGTTTACCTGTTATTTCATGGATAAAACGGCGTAAATAACAAGCTTCTTTAGTAGCGGACGCAAGCGCCATATATTCGGCCTCTGCAGAGGAGAGCGCTACCGTGGGTTGTTTTTTCGACTCCCATGACACAGGTGCTCCACCTTTCCACCTTGTACAAAAACATAACCTGTGTATGACCTTCTGTCGATCGTACAGTTTGCCCAATCAGCATCACAGAATCCTTTTAAGAGTTCTCCATTTTTTCTATAAACCAATGAGTAGTTGAGAGTGCCTTTCAAGTATTGTAAAACTCTTTTTGCAGCATTCCAATGCTCTTTAGTATAACACGTATTAAATTGACTGAGATAGCTCGTCGTATACGCGATATCTGGTCGTGTGTTTACAGACAAATACATAAGAGAACCAATAAGAGTTTGGTATGGAAAATTCTCACTAACCTGATCATCACAACGCTTTTCCATCGATTTCTTTACAAGTGGAGTATTTACCGTCTTACACTCTATCATATTAAATTTTTGTAGTAGTGAACTTATGTATGACGATTGATTAATTTCTATAACATTTTCCTGTATATTAAAATTCAGGCCTAAATACTTTTTCAAAAAACCCAAATCTTTTAGTGAAAAATTACTCGACAAATCCTTTTTGACAATGTCAAATGTCATTTCAGAGTAAAAAAAATACTAAAAAGTCATCGACAAAGACACTAAGAATAACGAGTTCCTTATCAAAAAGTTTAGTGTATACGCAAGGTTCAGAAGGAGTTGGAACAAAACCTATTTTTAAAAGTGTTTCATTTAACTTTTTATTCCAGGCACGCGGTGCCTGTTTTAGGCCGTAAAGGGATTTCTTTAATAGGCAAACCTTACTTTCGCCACCCTTTTCTATGAAACCAAAAGGTTGTTCCATATAAACTTCCTCTTCCAAGTTTCCATTTAGGAACGCGGTATCTACGTCCAAATGTTTTATTTTTAAACCAATTTCTGCAGCCAACGCAAATAAGGCACGTAGGGAAGAATGATGAATTACTGGCGCAAACGTTTCGTCGTAATCCACTCCTTTAACTTGCTTAAAACCTTTTGCGACCAGTCTAGCCTTGTATTTCAGTATATTTCCACTAGCGTCCTTTTTCAGTTTATAAACCCACTTGCATGGTATTACTTTCTTGTTTGGTCTGTCAACAAGATCCCAGGTCTTGAGCTTCATAAGAGAATTGTGCTCATCTTGCATAGCATTTTGCCATTTTTCGGCATCGTCAGCATGAACTGCTTCATAGTATGTCGTCGGCTCATCCAAATCATCAGACAATACATTATAAGTAAGAAAATCTGGTGGTTTCCTGTTTCGTGAGGGGTACCGACGCTCCTGGATAAATGGCTGCTCTTCCAAACTAGCTGGTTCTTCATCAAAACGCTGTGTGTTTATTGGTGAAGACGTTTCAGCTATAGGGCCGATACTCTCAACACAATCGTGAAATTCAATTTCATTTTCATCTCTTTCAGCATTTTCTTCAAAAAGTAAAACTGAGTCCGACTGTACCTCAGGTTCCATCTTAACTGAATCTGACTGTACTTCAGGTTCATTCTGCTTTCGTTTCAAAAATGTAAAGCAGTTTTCAAAAAAGGTTACATCCCTAGATTTTAGGATTCGCCGTGGGTTAGAAGGATCTCTAAAAATATAACTATTTGGATCTTCAGAATAACCCACAAAAATAGCTTCTTCAGCTTTCATGTCCAACTTTTTTCTATTACATGAAGGTATATGGACAAGGGCTCTGCATCCAAAAATTCTTAGATGACTAAGATCACATCTTCTGCCACACCATTTATCATAGGGTATATCCCCACTTAAGGCTCGATGAGGGGACCTATTTTTTAGGTATACAGCTACGCGAAATGCGTCTTCCCAGTAAGCCTTAGGTAGTGAGCTTTCAGCCAGCAGCGATCTCGCCTTCTCGGTTATAGATCGGTGGGTTCGCTCTGCAACTCCGTTTTGTTGAGGGCTGTAAGGCGTCGTTGTTTGATGCGCGATACCTTTTGATGAAAGATAATCAGCAAAAACTTTATTAACAAACTCTGTGCCGCCATCAGTCCTAATCCTTTTTATTTTAAAACTTAATTGATTTTCAACTAAAGTTTGAAAATGACAAAATTTATCTTTTACTTCGGTCTTTGAACTTAAGAAATACGCAAAAACTTTTCGGGTATAATCATCAACTAATGTTAACATATATTTATTACCTTGAAAAGAGGTTGTAGACATAGGTCCACACAGATCACAGTGGATCAACTCTAAAGGTGAAGTTGCTCTATTAAAAGCTATCCTTTTAAAAGGTTTTCTTGCTTGTTTGCCTTCTACACAAGCGATGCAACTTGATTTATCTACGACGGAAAATTCTACCCCTACCTGGTGATTCTTCAACCGATTCATGCCTATTCGACAAAGGTGTCCAAGTCTCTTGTGCCAGATTTGATACGTATCCTGACAGTCAGAGTGCTCATTTTTTGTTAAATAATTATCAGCCACAGTGTTGGAAACATTTGTAGAGCCATTAAGTACATACAATCCACCACAGGGCGAAGCATGAAGAAGCGAATCACCTGTAACACAAAAGGTATCATTTTTATAAAAGTTACATCCATTTTTATTAAAAACACATATAAAACCCTTATCTACAGCTTTTTGTACAGATAGCAAATTAGCATTTAAGTCTGGTACATAAGCAACATCAGAAATTGTATTTATTTTATTTTTAGGTGTCGAGATCGAAATATCTCCGAATCCTAAACATTTGATCTTTTCCCCATTTGCGACAGTTACGGTTCCTCTATCAGTCAACTTTATATGTTGAAACCAATCACGCCTTGAAGACATATGTTTAGTTGCACCTGAGTCTACATACCAAACATCCTTGTTTTCAGATCCAGAAGTATTCAAAGTAGTAAATGAGGAGTCATTTCTACTCGTAACATTACCCTTTTCCTTCTTCTTTTTCAATGGACAGTCTGGTCTTTTATGTCCGGGTACATTACAGTCATAACATACTACTTCCTTCTTCTTTTTGGATTTAGGTTTCACTTTTGCTTGAAATACCGAATCCGTCGTTAATGTGTCGCTTTTAGACATTTCATTAAGGAGTCTCGTTTTTACCAGGTCAGTAGTTACATCAACATTGCAATTTTCAAGCGCCATAATGAGGGGCTCATATTTTGGAGTGAGTCCACCTAAAAGTATAGCGGCAATCGACGTATCTTCTATCACCTTCCCAATATCTGCAAGATCCTGTGCAGTTGAAGTAACTGCATTTATGTACTGTTCAATGTCTGCATAATCTGCGAGACTTAAGCGGTACAACTTACGTTCAAGAGCTATTCTTCGTCCTATACCGTTATCCTCAAAAGCTTTCTGTAATGATTTCCACGCTTCCGATGCAGTCTTTGCACTTCTAACGTGAGTTATAGCTGCACCATCTACAGTTAGGCAAATCTTAGCAAGAGCTTTTGTATCGTACTTTACCCTTATAGCCTGAGGAGTTGTGTCACCTTCTGGGTATCCAGTAACGGCAAACCAGAGATCCTCGTGGAGTAGGTAGTTTCTCATTTTAAACTTCCACGTCGGATAACCCTCCTTGTTTCTTAAGCCAAAGGTTGGTAATGACGAAGAGCTTGACTTCGCCACAACATTACTATCACCAGTATCATGTGACATGTTTACGCACACCAAAAATACAAAAAACAATATTTTCCAAAAAAATACACTTTTGTATATATTTCACACACGGATTTTATACTCCACAATTTCGTGCTGATAACGTTTTGTAGATATAAAGGTCGACGGGGTTCGTGGCACCGTGGTAAAAAAATATTTTAAAGGAAAGATGTTGTTCGGTGAAAAGTTTATATTGAAGTAAGTGCTAAGGTAAACAAGGCTTTCAAATAAAATAAAAATAGAATAGAACACAATGAAAAATAATAAAACGTGCCAGTAGGCTCTAAGGCCTGGTTTACACAGCTGAGATTAGGCATAATCTACAACAATACAGCCTTTTTGGTGTTGGATGCGAAATCATTAAATGACCTCCCCTGCTCTGGGCGGAGGTGGTGTCAGACTTTTACTGACTAAAACCTACCCGTGTTTCTTCCCTTACCTATGCACTAGCGACGGTTTATTTTTTAATTAACTCGCAACCCTGGCACCTGTGTTTCACGCGCACCTCAAAGAGATGTCAGCACATCGTGACGGGGTCCACGAAGACCAATCCTCCTGTTTTTGTAAATAAAAAGAAGATTCACGAAGACCGATAACTCCTCCTGGTCCTTTACTGTACAAACAGTTCGGCTATGGAATGATTTGCCCGTGTACGTGAGGCGTGCTCAAACTCTGTCCACTTTTAAAACCATGACAAGAAAGCACTTCCTCTCCCTTTAAACATGTCATTATATTTTATTTGCTCATGTATGATGGTTCTTAATTAGATGTATATATTTATTAGATTAGTATGATACACTTCACGTACATATTTATTATATAATCTATATAAATAGTTCACTGTAGACTACCTACATTATTTCTCTCTCCTTCCCCTTAGTATTCCATCCAAAGGTTGTCTGTAAATGATCGCTCTTAGCGATAAGACCACCCATTGTGTCACCCTTTGTAATACGTTTATATTTATGTTTCTGTAATTTATATCGCGTACATAATAAAAAGTATTCTAGTGTATTCTATTCTATTCCTTTTTTTGACAAAACACGCCGTCGACCCAGGCCTGGTCAGTACCAGGCGGCGAGCTGCCCACTGATCGCCGCCCGCATGCCCGCGCCTACGGTGGTCGGGAGTTCGATGTTGTCTCCCCACCAGAGCGTCTCCTGGCCCTGTATACAGCCTTCCATCGTCTTCTTCGTGTTTACCGCATCTAAATATATTTTCTTTCTTTGTTGATAAATGAAATTGAAGTGAACGGTTTTTTTTGTCATACAATGTGATATTGTTGTCGCATCTGGTTAGGTTAGCCTTTTAGTGAACCTCCTGCATTTAGAAGCAGTGCTCATCTTCTTTCACTTCGTTTTCTCGGCTCACACTCTCTTGAGCCTAGTTCTGCCTTAACCGATTTGATTGTTGTGTTCTGACTTAGTCACTGCAACCTAAACTATAATTAATTGAATAACATTCAGGCCGATAATTGGACGGTCGTGGTTTAATAATACCGCTCAGTCATTCGAATCTTACACAGTACATTATAATAAGCAACATAGCGACAGCGTATTATTAATTCAGTAATAATTGTTGACCAAGACCGAATTCCAAACAGATTTCGGGGAAGTTGTTGAAATTATAATTTTCAAATAATTTATTCGGAAAACCACTCATCCGTAATTAATTTCAAACGGACTGAGGACTCAAATAGAAATGCCATATTTTACGTTAATTGGATTTAATCTACTGAATAATTTACAGGTTTTGAGGGTGAGCCAAGTATCGTACAACCAAATTAGATTTAGTCCGCGAGGTAGTATTGTCAAATATACCACATTGTATATTTCTGTTAGGAAAATTTTGGATCATACAGTATTATTTATTACTATACAAATCAATATGCCTTCCGTAGTCAGCCAATGCATTTATATTATAAACCTTTGACCTGATGTGTATTTACTTATAATTTGATAGGTTGACCCTTAACCCAAAGCCATAACTAGTGATTCTAGTCAACACTACTGTTTGTGTTCCGGGAGTCTTATAGATGTCTATATTATAATATACAGTAATAATAATAGTGGAATATACTTATTTATAAGCCTTGCACCTTCCTTTGTTACATAAATATAAGTTATTGAAAAAATAACTTTTAAACCTACACAATAAAACTCAATTTAAACCACAGTTTTCATTATTTCTTAAACTTTTTCAATTCTCACAGTAGTCACAGTCAGTAGAAATAAAATTGATATTGACAATAGCGTGAGGATCTGCAGCACTGCCAACTTTAACTATATCTGTTTCTTCGGTATTGCAGATGTCAATAGTTCTTCTTTTTCTTCAGCCCATATATATGTCCACTGCTGGACAAAGGCCTCCCCCAAGGCTTTCCACGCTGACTAGTCCTGTGCTGCAGGCATACATCAGCTTCCCGCGACCTTCACCAGGTCATCGATCCCCCTTATTCGGCTATGCTGCGTCTTACAGTACGTGGCCGCCACTCCAGAACCTTACCGCCCCATCGGCCATCGGTTCTACGAGCAATGTGCCCTGCCCACTGCCACTTAAGTTTAGCGACTAGCAGAGCTATGTTGGTGACTTTCGTTCTTCTGCGGATCTCCTCATTTCCAGAGTAACCTGGTTTCCAATATTATTGGGCCAAATGACGATGGAATGATACTTGTTTTGTAAGTTGATATAATTTATATTAGATCTTAAACATAGTTTACGAGGAGTGGTGATCCATTGATAACCGTCTTGATTTTATAGCGTTAGGTCGTAGATTGGAATCCAGATGGGAGCTTTACATTGTCTAATTTATTTCATCACCACAGCTCTCCAAATGTTGAAGAAAAATATCGTGGGTAAACTTGTCCCAGAACTTAAAAAGTCTAAAGTAGGTATGTCATAAGTATAGTACACAGCATCGGTTCACGACTTTCAACGGTTTAAAAGTACCATAAAAGCAGCACGACATAGACCAACATCAACACACGACAAAGAAACGCCGACACACCGCAGTCTAAGTAGCTAGGAACAAGTAAACTCGACGCGTATTCAAAGAGAGATTACATCTTCTGAATTGTGCATATGAGCGAGTGGCTTAGTGCCTCCATAGACGGTTCAATGTACACTGTTACGTCGGTTCACGTTAATGTTGAATAATGTTTCGTGTATGGCTTAGGTGTGTTTATTTGCGCAATGTGTTATGTGCTAGTATTAGTAACACTGCACTGGTGGTACTGTAGTATTCTGATTACTTTTTCTCTAAATCCATCCAATGGTAGTCTTTAAAAAGTCGCTTTTTTGCGGTAAGACTACGTACTGCCTACGCTTAAAATCTGTAATATCTTAAAGAATATTCTATTCTAATGTCCCTACCATAGAGCGCAGATTTATTATAAAAAGATTATTCTTAGGAGCTTACAAGTCAGAAAGAAAAGTTTTCGTAATACTATTAAGTTATTTTTAAAGCAGTGACCTTGGAATTTCTTCTTGACTTTAGTTCATAGAAAACAACCAATTGGAATCGAGCACCTAGCTTCAAAAGTGGCTCTGTATATTTATGTGAATGTGAGATCATGAAATAATAAGTATAAAACCGTAATTTTGGCACAGCTACAGGACACATCATCATTATTTCAGCCGAAAGACGTCCACTGCTGGACATAGGCCTCCCCCAAGGATCTCCACAACGATTGGTCCTGCGCCTCCCGCATCCAGCAGTTTCTCGCGACTTTCACTAGGTCGGTACCTTGTCGGGGGCCTATCCACGCTGCGTCGCCATTCGAGAACCCGTCGGCCCCATCGGGCATTCGTCCTACGGGCAATGGGCCCGGCCCACTGCCACTTTAGTGTTGCGATTCTTCGGGCTATGTTGGTTACTCTCAGTGCACACTCTGCTATTTTCTTACATCGGTGTTCATACTTACTATTTGACTTGTATTTGAAGCCATCTGATGTACATGTATATCTGGTGCATTGTGTGTATTTTAAACTGTGCTAAATAAATATATTTCCTTTCTCTCTTAAAAGTGATGCTTTTTAAAAAAAATCGAAAATCATTTTGTTTACAAGTTTAGAGCTAGCATTTCAACTTTTCGCGTAAGTTCGTAATTACAAGATTATGTTCAACACCTTATCATCAACACGCCCCGTGGGTTACCACCCTTACAGGGTAGTATGTAACACGATGTACCTACATTTATTCGTGTTGGAACAGACGGAGCTTTCAAATTGAAATGTGATAGAAATACTAGACACCTGTCTTTCTATTGTGTTTCAAAGAAGTAGAGTAGAATAGTATTATATTTCTATTTACTAAGAAGATTAGACTTTTTTGTAAATACAAGAATAATTTAATAATAGTTTTATACCTTTATGAAATAAAAAAGGTTTTTTCAATGTTCTATCAAACAATCATAATATACAAACAATATAATTCTTGTGATAATTGATTTCTTACAAAGTGGAAATAATGTATGCATGTGTTAGGTTAGGTTAGGTTAGTTGAATTTTTTTTTCAACATCGGCTGTCAGCAAAATTTACCACCCACCAGACAGTCTTGCCGCCAAGCGATTCGTTGTGTTCCGGCATGATGTCTGGTGAAGCCCTACAGAGGACGGTTCTGAACAATTGTGTTGCGATGTGTGACGGGTACGATGCGCCAATTGTTGTTGCGTCGGGTGTTTGGTCTTGGAGGTTCTTCAGATCAATCTCCCTCCGGTGCAACATCGTTGTTCGTGTTGTTGGATTTAACATTGCATCACCTCGCTCAACTATCGTCTATCCTCCTATTCACTCAGTTTTTTTTATTTAATAGGCTTAATAAAATAGCGCGCTTTACCATAAGTGACTGGGTCTATTCAAGTATCCAATTACTAAGCTAGAATAAGCCATAGTAACGGAGACTTAACATCTTGGCCAGGTATAGTACCTACGAAGTTTCAGGGAAGTATGAGCCGATCGATCTTGGTGTAACTGGAGATGTTACCTGACAGTCCAAATAGACGTGGAGTCGATATTTAACATAATAAACCCAATTCACATGGCACGGTTGGCGCAGTAGTTAAGCTATTGGTTGTGGCGATGAGTGTTGCGGGTTGAATTCCCGCACGATACAAATACTTGTATGACGTATCTAGAAGCAATAGTTCCGAGTTTAGCTGTTAGAGTATGTGAGTTTAAATATTTGTAAACGAATCCATGATACAGGAGAAATACCTATGGCTGATTCCATTATCCAATGCCAGATTATTTTATAACAGGAATTATTTTGATTTTTTGACAGCTACTCCGTACAAAAACTGTCAGACGTCAAATTTGCTTCACGAATATGAATGATGTATCGATAGGAAAGTCAGTCTTAACAAATGTTAAAGAAACTCTGTGTGTGTTAACTTTTAACGCATTAATACACTTGGATTTTGGCGGAGAGACCTCGGTTATGTTATAAGTTTCGCGAACTAAAGCCAGAGAAAAGTTAGAAAAGTAAAAAGCATAACATAACACCTGTGATCCTCAAAGGGTAAGGCAGTGAGCACTTATACTACACTAGCGTATATTTCAGTCTCATATAATGGGGGCAAAGCTATTGACATGAACTGAGCACAATCTCAGATTTCAGAAAAATCTAATAACACATTCACATACCTAGGAATTGAACCCAGTAACTCAAAGTCAGATAAATATTACTATGAATATACATAGACATTTTTGACACACCAGTAACTAAGCTACGGCGTAGTAATAGCTACGGCGTAGACTATAACCGTAGCCATGCCTACAAAGCTGTAGAAAGTTACTACTTCAACTGCGGCGCACAGTAAACTACATTATAAAGTACAATATACATTCAAAATTTTAAATAATAAATAGGTTAAGTGCGAGCGCGGGTAAACCAACACTTTTCCTTGTAAAACGACCGTTTTAGCTAGTCTGCTTCCTGAAAGGGTGCAGATATAAAAGAGGTTTATTGTAAAAATATGTACGTTTTATAGGAAAAAAATTGTTAACTGAAGCTACAAACAGAAACAGGTTAGCTACCGAGACTGCAGTGCTGAGAACGATATTTAAGTCAAAAATTGATTAAGTTTTCTGGATCTAACACATTCTTTGCATATAAGGATTTTCACTTGATCATTATTATAGCTTATCGATATATAGCGTATACTGTCAGTGATCTATAAGATACTTAAAGTTTGAGCGGGAATAGAGTATTTGACAAAAAAAAACTAATTAGATAGCCAGTCAGATTTCCAAAAAATACACGTAAAAGACACGTATTTTTTCTTTTTTCGTATAAACAAAAAATGAAGACGACACAGTGCGTTGAAAACTCGTGTGAAGTCACTGCACGCTACACTTTTTAGCGACTCCAGTACTTTTTGGAAATCTGACTGACGGACTAATTAGTTTTTTTTAGTCAAATACCCTATTGCAAGAATTAATTTCCCCATCCCCGTTCCACCGTCGGACTACCCGTCGTACAGCAAGTATCCACCCTTACATTATTGTCACTACTACGATCTGAATAAAGCGTTTCTCCTCGTTCTTTATACCGCGGAAATCGAGGTACTGGGACAATTAGCCAGCGGAGGTGTTTCCGTCTGACTACAATTTAAGCGCCTTCAAAGCTACAGTGAATAGGCTCTTAATAAACAAGCGCGCTTTACCATCAACGATTGCATCATTGATTACTATCAGCCAAGCACTAGTTTATAATACCTGTATAAAAAATAAAACAGAAAAAGACTGCGTTCCGATTTTTAACGTTTTAAATAACGCGATGTGGCCTTCAGATTAAATATATTAATTCCATGGGTTTTGAAGACTGATAATTTTCTAGTTACATTTCTGTGCCAAAGAGCTATCCCAAGTACTAAAACTAAAAAGCATCTACGTCTATGATTACGTACGTCCTAAGCGTGTGGGTAAGTCAGTACAAATAAAACCCTTACAAATAGCTTAAGACGGGTCGTGAATCTGAAATAAATCTTCGTTTCTCAGCACTTATGTATTTTCATGTTTCTTGAACTTAAGCAAAGCAGATTTTGGGTGATGTTAAGAGGGATTCGTTAAATTATGGTAATCTTGATGACTATCTCGGCAGTCCGGCGGTCGGAAGGGTGACTGCTTAGCTATAAATTAAACCCAATGAAGAACATTGAACGAGGCACAATAGAAGTTTTATTGTAATCGCTTTTGGAAGCTTTCAGTGTTACGCAGAAACTAATTAATTTTTATCTTAAATTCGATTTCAATCCAGACAGTTGTATGTTTTTAGTATAAGGGCCCTTTTAGTATAAAATAAATTGCATCACTGCTTAGCATCAGGCGAGATCGCGGTCAAGCACTAGTTAATGTCGTTTAAAAAAACCCAGCCCTGATATATGATTTAAAGGTCGTGGGTTCGAACCGAAGCAGGCGCTTTTTTACTTTGTGTAAATTATTTTATCACCACAGCTCCAAAGGATACCATTGTAGACAATTACTGATCCCGATCGTAGAACCAGACATCTACCTTAACCAACCCGTACCCGCACTGGAATCGTGCCGGACATTATAGTCCAAAAGGAGCCCGTTCACCTTGGCTCCTACTTTTCGAAATGTATCCTTGGAGTGTACCGACCGCCTTCAGCTTTTGGGTGTTGAGATTTCCTCGAACCTAAACTTTGGGCGGTTCATTGAGTCCAAGGCCAAAGTGGCTGCCAGGAAACTTGGCGTTATCGCAAAGGTCCGGCAGTACTTCACACCAGGGCAGATTCTAATGTTGTATAAAGCACAGGTCCGTTCGTGTGTGCAGTACTGCAGCCACATTTGGGCTGGTGCTGCTAAGTGTCACCTGGCCACTTTGGATTCAATGGAGAGGCGTGCAAAGAGGCTGATTGGTGACCCTGATTTAACTCGAGTTGGTCTCCAAAGCCTAGAGCACAGGCGTAGAGTAGGCAGCCTTTCGGTGTTCTATAGGATACATTTTGGGGAGTGTGCGAGGGAATTGCATGATTTAATTCCCCCATCTCCGTTCCACCATCGGACGACCCGTCGTGCGGCGAGTTTCCACCCTTATGTTGTTAACACCACTACGATCCGGACGAAGCGTTTCGCCTCCTCCTTTATACCGCGTACATCGAGGGACTGGAACAATTTGCCAGCGGCGGTGTTTCCGTCGGACTACAATTTGAGTGTCTTCAAGGCTAGACTGAATAAGCTCTTAATAAACTAGTGCGCTTTACCATCAACGATTGCGTCACTGGTTACCATCAGGCGGGACTGCGGTCAAGCGCTGGTTTATAAGTTAATAAAAAAGAAAAGCCCGCTCTAAGAAGAGCCCTATGTCCAAGCAATGGAATTGTTAAAGGCTGTGTATTATTTATAGTTTTATATAATAGACCGGTGCTTAGAATTATTGGCACGGATAATTTCCATTCATCATCATCATCATGGACCTTTTATCGTCCCACTGCTGGGCCCAGGTTTCCTCTCATACAGAGAAGGATTGAGCGTAATCACCACGCTTGCTCAATTAGAGTTGACGATTTCAGACTTAAAGTCCAGGTTTCCTCAAGATTTTTCCTTCACCTTTTAATCAGTCATCGATGTTTAAGATATATTTAGAAAGTATATATCACTTAAAAAAGTTACTTTGGTACTTGTTTGACCTGGAATCGAACCCTCACACTAATACTTGAGAGGCTGGTGTTTTAACCACTGGGCCACCACGATTGTATTTCCACTAAGAAAACATTAATTTGAGCCCTCTAATTCACAAGATTTTATTTCTGCACCTCTCGGTTCAATTATTATTTATCTATCTAAGGAATCTTCCGGTCTGCGACTCCATCCAGTGTTATTCTGCAATGACTATTCACCATTACTCATTACTTAGCTAATTGCTCTTTCCTTTTATACATTGGTTAATTAATATCTATACGTTGATCATATTTGACGTTAATATATTTAGACGAAGAATTTCGCCTCGGCTTTTATACCACAAACATCGAAGGGCTGAGACAATTTGGCTGCCGTGGTCTCCACGTCTGACTAATCGCTTTAAGGTTAGAGTGAATAGGCCTATCTTAAACTAGTCTGTTTTACCATCAACGATTGCATCACTGCTTGCCTTTTTTTGTGTGGATAGGAAATCATAAAATGACCTCTCCCGTTCCGAAGTGGAAGGTCGTGTGAGACATTTACTGACTAAAACCCACCCGTGTAGGAACACGGGTGGGTTTTCAGTAAATGTCCTTAAACCTTAGCCCTGGGCACAGGCAAGTGAAGGATCACTTGCCTGTGCCCAGGGCTAAGGTTTATCTTTTGACCAACTCTGATCCTGACCCAGGCATCGATATCTATGAACCCGATCACGATGCACTGACATCTCTTTGAGGCGACCCGGGTCTGGTCCTTACCAGGCGGCGAACTGCCCACTGGTCGCCGCCCGCAAGTCCGCGCCTACTGTGGCCGGGAGTTCGATGTTGTCTCCCAACCAGGGCGTTTCCTGCGAAAGCTATAGATCACCCCTCTGGGCGCTGAGATTCCCCCACGCACTCCGCCTCCTCCATTAACAGCACCACTGCATCGCAAAAGAAGGTGGCGGCCTGCAATGCACTCTCGATCCGGACCATG
Source organism: Sesamia inferens (assembly GCA_037179545.1). Taxonomy (NCBI): domain Eukaryota; kingdom Metazoa; phylum Arthropoda; class Insecta; order Lepidoptera; family Noctuidae; genus Sesamia; species Sesamia inferens. The sequence goes on along the minus strand of CM073929.1, from coordinate 4,408,195 downwards.
GCCTGGACCAGGGCCAGGACACGGCGGTGCTCCGCCCAAGCCGGGCAGACCTCCACCGTATGCTCCACCCTGTCCTCAGAGCGATCCCCACAGTAGTAACACCCTGGCGTTTTGTCACCTCCTAACAGTAGCAACTGGCTTTCAAACGTTTTGAATTACAGAAATAAGGTCTACTAGTGTCTAAGAAGCATAGAGATAGTTGCTTAATTTTACAATGGCTTTTCATTTTGATAATTCCATAAAATTAGCGTAGCGTCATTTACTCTATGGAAAAAATAAATCTATTCGACATATGAAGCAATGGATTGGCAATTTCCTCCAAAATCCTTCTGATTCTCTTCGAGATTGACATGCTAGCCTGCAAAGCTTGAAGGTCTTATGCATAAGTCCTTTATTCCCAACAAAATATAATTAAATTTTGTTTTTTCATCGATAAAAACCTTCTTAACTTTACAATCCTCAGAGGAACCAGGTGCTTAGTTATTTTGGGCATTCTTAAGTTTCTTTAAGAGTCGGCACGTCGTTTTAATATCATGTTCGCTCGTTCAATATTAAACAATGATCCTTAGATTGGCTCTTTAGTATGTTTCCACCTTTTGAGGAAGACACGCTCTTTGTATTTCTGGTATTCTGATGTGCGTGATTTTTGGAGCTTAAAAAAAAAGTTACAAGTCTCCTTGAATAGAATAGAATAGTTCTTTATTTGTGTAGAAAGTAGGAACAAAATACAGATATTAAGTTTTTAGAAGATTCTTATACTGACTACCTTAACTAAGGCATGCAACAAAAGCAAAAATTAATGAATATCCAATAACAATAGACAATCTCATTCTACATATTATAAATACATACTGTCAAATCAAATAAATATAAATAACATGTCAATTGAAATTAAAACAACACAATAAAAAAAAAATATTTGTGACGATTAAATGTTACAGGCTATTAACATTGACTGATAATGCTTACACTAACTATTGATATCGCTTTTCGCGATAAGATCGCTCACCATGCTACCGCTTCAAAAATTTCTACGTTAATATCGGTAATAATATGTATCGGTAAACCTATACATATTATTTTACATTTTATTCTATTCCATTCTAATATCCCAGCTAAAATAATAACAAACTGTAGTACCTATTGTTGTAATTTAATATTGTTTTGTGATTTCCCTCTAACTGAGTGGAGGCATGTGTTGTTGAGGCACTGTTGGACAGTGGGTACATTATAGACTGATTATGTTGTATTTTGGTGTCTATTTACTTTTGATTTATTCTTGAAAAATATAAGTTTTTTTTTAATTTGGCCGCTAGTCGGTTTGCATTTAAGCGGAAATTGCAGAGTTATTTTCGCAACAGTTAGGGTTGAGTCATTACAATACCTGTCTCCCAAAATTTTAGTTTTGTATGTATATATTACTAATAACTAATATATAAAGCTGAAGAGTTTGTTTGTTTGAACGCGCTAATCTCAGGAACTACAGGTCCAATTTGAAAAATTCTTTTGCGTTGGATAGCCCATTAATCCAGGAAGGCTTTAGGCTACATAACATCACGCTGCGACCAATAGGAGCGGGGCATAACTAATAATCTATACTTGATACATAATGCTGAAAAGTTTGTTTGTTTGTTTGAACGCGCTAATCTCAGAAAGTACTGGTCCGATTTAAAAAATTCTTTTTGCGATGGATAGCCCATTAATCCAGGAAGGTTTTAGGCTACATAACATCACGCTGCGATCAATAGGAGCAGAGCATATAAAAAAAACATACAAAACTACGCGAGTGCAACCGTGAGGCGCAGCTAGTATATTATAAGTATAATATATTTTGGTAATAGTATGTATGTTTGTATAGCTTATTTTCATTTTAATAGTTTTCATATTAATGTTTTCCTTTAAAGCACCTGCTACTAATCTCTTCACCACCTATGGTTGACTGGTAGAGAATGCCTAAGGCATTAAGTCCGCCATTGTACAATTTATGTGCGAAAGAATAAATAAATAAATAATATTATTCCGGCATGATCATATGTATGAACGTAAACGAAGTGCAGATGCGTTCTTTGATTTCTGCCTATCCACATGTAAGCCAGCGTATGTTATCTTGTAGATGTCGCAGCCAACTGGTAGAATAACGTGTTTAGTCAACCGCCTGACTTTCTTTATAAGAACCATTGCCCCACGCTATGAATTTCTCCTGTATCGTGGGTATAAATATATGACTCACATACACAAACATCCAGATCCGGAACAACTACTTATAAGTCATACAAATATTCGTTCCATGCGGGAATCCGTGCGTATTTCTCGGTGGTAGGCCATAACATCGGCCAAACAAAGACAACTCACCAGACAAAGTCTTGCCGCCAACCGATTTGTTGTATTCCGGCATGATGTCTGGTGAAGCCGTACGGAGGACGGGTCTGAGCAGTTATGTTGCGATGTGTGCCGGGTACGATGCGCCAAATGTTGTTGTGTTGCGAGTTTGGTCGCGGAGGGTCTTCAAATCAATCTCCCTTTGGCGCAGCATCGTTGGTCGTGTTGTTGGGTTTAACATTGCATCACCTCGCTCAGCTGCCGTCTTCCTTCCTATTCGCTCAGTTTTTCTGAGTGAATAGCCTCTTAATAAACTAGCGCGCTTTTCCATCTACGATCGAATCACTGCTTACCATCAGGCGGGATTCCGGTCAAGCGCTAGTTTATAATTAATAAAAAAAAAATCGAGCGCAGCAGTCAATAGCTTAACCACTGGGCTAAACGTGCATTTATAGTCATTCTGATAGTAGTGCTCGCTTGCACGAGGTTGATCACAGTTCTACTCCATTTGGTCGAGGTGCCCAGGTTTAGTTATTGTAACCGAATACGGTTCACACATAATTGGTTACATTTCAACTTAAACTATAATTTTATTGAATATCATTCAAGCCGTAAGTTGAACGACCCAGTCAGTTAACTAAGCGACTTATTAAACAAGTTAGCGGCTATACAATATGTAAAAAAAGCCCGTTCGATCCATAAGGATAATAAAGGTTAGGTAAACACATGACCAAATAAAATATGAAATTTTACATAATCGTCATAGTAACAATACTAATGAATTTTGAAATAACTTCCCCAAATTTTAGTATTTAGGTAAAAAAAAAAATTACTACACCATTTTGACGGTCTTATTATGAGCGAATAGCGATACGACCGCGTGCCCTGCCCCTTCGCCCACGCGTATATTGCCTACCGCACATGTATTAATTTACCTGTTTTTGCGAAATAATATTTATTTTTTGTAGCGGGATTTTTTTAAAGTTTAGCCCGCCTTTTTAGGCATTAGTGGAATCAATTATCGATACCTAACACACACATCAATTATCGAGACCTTCACAATATATTGAATATACATAAGATTGATATCATTCTATGAAGAGTTCACCTTAAAAAACGTCAAAGAAAATAAAGACGCTCACTCACAGCACCAACGCCCAACAATACATACTAACAAGCAATCAACACGAGCGCATCACGAAATCCGTGCCACGACAACTTTGGACATGACGAGTCTCCGTCATATTTGAATTGCTAATACCGACAGCCTTGCAAAGAACACGACAATTAATTCGGAAACACTTCAATGTTGATGTTTAATCAGTTAAGTAGAGACGTTTCTGTTGTTTTCCTATGGATTCGCTAGTTTATACGCACGTATTTTGGTACGTGTTTGTGGTGCGGTTTGGTGGTAAACGTGTCGCAGGTTTGTTAGTGTAAATGCCAATTTGAGAGTATTTGGAGGATCGATGTGATACGTAAATAGCTGATTAGGTTTACAGAAACCAAATCTGTATTTGTTGATTACTATAAATACAGATTTGGTTTCTTTCGGATTATGCAAGAATGTCGTAAATGTGAAAGGATGCTATAGGAATTGAGAACTACTGCCAAAGATTTAGTATTAAAACCTAAAAACTGAGAGTACGTCATGCTCACTCTAAGGTCATGCAGGTGATGGAGTGTTTATTTTTTTAAAGGTTGCCTCACAGACCCGGAACAACTACTTGTAGGTCATACAAATATTTGTTTCGTGCGGGAATCGAACCCGCGATACGCAGCGCAGCAGTCAGTTGTTTATAGTTTTGGTAGTTTGCATGTTCGAGTTAAAGTATTTAATTCAATTCGAGTTCGAGTTGAATTATTTTTTTCAAGTTTTTTTATTATTATTATTTTATGGTATCTAGTTGTAATGTGTGTTTTGTTTGTCCGGAATAAAAATATTACTTTCTTTCTTTATTACCTTAGCCACTGCGCTAACTGTGCAGTCAAAGTCAGTCAAGTTTCCTTCAAAATAGTTGCGCTGAAAGACGCTGATCGATACGTCTTGTTCGTGAACGGAGATCGTCACTGGAGACTGCTCATCTCTCAACTGTCACGGCTTATTTTAACTTTAGAACTGTTTATATGTTTTCCATAACTGACGCTTTTAACAACACAACTTTTTGCATCGTTCTTACTTGAATCGTTCTTTTCCATAGACGAAGATGAGATCCAGAGATTCCATATATAGTCGATGATGAGATAAAGCTAGTCGCCCATTCCAAGGAGTAAGTACTCGTTATAATGGGCGGCTATCTTCATCTTACTGACCGACCCTGTAACAAGAATTCAAAAGTACCTGTAATTAATTATTTTTTTATGTTATAAACTAGTACATCATTGCGAACTCACCTCATGGTAAGCTGTGATGCAATCGTTGGTGTCAAAGTACACTAGTTATTATAAGTAGCGACTTAGATAGGTTCTGTACAAAAATACAAAACAAAACTAACGTAATCGAGTAACTCGGCTAATTAACACCTAATTTCAACTAATTTGGAAGAACGAGCAATTTTAAATGAAAGTTGGAGAGTTCAGACGATTCTACAACCTTATTTTTAGGGTTCCGTTTTCTGCCATTTGGCAAACCCTTATAGATTCGTTATGTCTGTCTGTCCGTCTGTCCGTCCGTATGTCACAGCCATTTTTATCCGAAACTATAAGAGCTATGCTGTTGAAACTTGGTAGGTAGATGTATTCTGTGAACCGCATTAAGATTTTAATGCAAAAAAAAAAAATACTAAATATTGGGGGCTCCCCATACTTAGAAGTAAAACTTTTTTTTTTTTCATCAAACACATACTTTGGGTTATCTATGGATAGGTCTTCAAAAATGATATCGAGGTCTTTAAAATATTTTTTTTCTCAACCGAATAATTTGCGTGACAGACGCTTCCAGAGTGGAAAAAGTCCCCCCCCCCCCCCCTCTAACTTCTAAAATAAGAAAATGAATAATCTAATAAATACATATGATGTAGATTACTATAAAGACTACCAACGAAAATGATTTTGAACGAAATCTAGTAAGTAGTTTTTTTTTAATACCTCGTAAATCGTAAACCCGCTTATTACCGCGTAATCTTTCATACAAATAACTTAAATCCTTTAATTTCATAAATCAATGGTACAGAACCCTTTGTGCCTGAGTCTAACACGCATTTGGCTTGTTTTTTTGTTAATGCGGAACGAAATGAAAGACGTGTCCAGTATTTTTAAGTAAAGTATCTATGTACAAAATTTCAAAAAGATATCATGAAAAACCACAAATTTATGAGCTTGTTATCTTGTGGTTCCAACAAAAAAATGGTCAACACACCGCTCGCTCGTCCGCGCCTGAAGCGGCGCTGCGCGTGGAGGCCCTGTCTCATTGTACTCCTAGTACGATGATCTACCGTCAGCTGTGTGCGCTCGGAAATCACACTGGAACACTTTCTAAATGTATTTGGGAAAAAATATAACATGATGGAAAAATGATTGGAATCGATTCAGTTGCTTATTCTGAACAAACTATATTCAGGTTTTGTAAGTAAAACTAACGTTTATAGACGACGATTCTAAACCCCTGTCTCTAAGCAGGATTCAGATGATGCTAAAATTCTGTTGTTGTAATTTTATTTTATTCCATAGGAAGAAACTTCCATTGTGTGAATTGGCCAAATCATTCGATAGTTCGCATACCTTTGAAAATCGACTTCGGTTAATGTTTGACCTTAATTTTCCACTCATACTTCTTCTTAACTACAAGATTAACCACTTCAAATACAAACGGGAGATGTTCCTTCCAGAAACTATCTATATTTAAACTGACCAAATCCCAAACACAATTTTTGCTGACATCTGCGCACTCCAAAGGTCTAATGAAGGGATCAGTTCAAAGGGAACCCTACTCAGTCCCATTACACGAAGACAGTTCCAGAATAAATCATCATTTACAATGGAAACAAAATTCATTGCGTTTTAATATTGTAAACTCGTAAAACAATGAATAAAGATAGGGAATTCGCTGAATAGACAATGGTGGGCCTAAATAAACCAATCCTTGGAGGAGGCTATGTAAAATAACTGTTCTCAAAACTAGCGTTTGCTGGAGCCCTATTCTGGTACATTTAAACTATAACGTTTTCGTCAAGTAAAAATATCACTTCTTCAATATCATTAATTATTTTAACGGCATGAAATGTTGTGTGGTTAAAAAGTAGATACCGTTGAGATTAAAGCCTATTTGGTGTTTCGGTAAGGTTTCAAGTTTGCAAGGTCAATATGGCTGGAGATTACTCAAGAAAGGGAAGAAATTAAAGAAGAGTGGAAAAGGAGAGGTTTTGGCAAATATGTCTTTATAATATAATTAATGTTTGGCCTAGTGGTTAAAACACCAGCCTCTCAAGTATGAGTGCGCGGGTTCGATTCCAGTTCAGGCAAGTACCAATATAACTTTTCTAAAGTTATATGTATTTTCTAAGTATATCTTGGACACCAATGACTGAAGGTGAAGGAAAACATCTTGAGGAAACCTGGACTTTAAGTCTGAAATCGCCAACCCGCATTGAGCAAGCGTGGTGATTACGCTCAGACCTTCTCTGTATGAGAGGAGACCTGTGCCCAGCAGTGGGACGATAAAAAGGTTGATGATGAATGTTTCATCATCATCATCATCAATTCAGCCGAAAGACGTCCACTGCTGGTGAGAATCTAATCAAAGTGAGATCCTACCACCAAGTTTGTAGACACGACCCCAGGCTACTTGCGGCACCAATATGTCGCCAAAATTGGATTAAGATGCAAGACCTTACCGTAACACCCTTCAGACAAGTTAACACTCTGACTTGAGAATTAACTCCTTGTATTTTAAGCAATTTGTCAGTACACAAACATACTTGGATTGTTTGTTTCGTACATCAGGAACCGAGGTCTGGAAAAATTAAGTAACTATTGTGATTCTGTTTGACTGTTAAAAGTGGTTAAGAATGTTTAAAAAACAAAAGTAATCATTTTTGCTTTGCGCTACGCAGTCTGATTTGTATGTCTGCATTTGCCACTGCAGTGTAACGTTTATTTTGTCTTTGGTTTGATTTAGTACCAATAAATATTATGACTGCAGGATAATTGCGTAATACACTATAAGAGGTAATTTCATTTTGACAGTTCAACAACATTCATTCCCTTCTTTACATTGTTGAGCAGACAGAGTTTTCGAATATATGGAGCAATGGATTAGCAATCTGCTTGAAAATGATTTTAATCTATACTAATACATAAAGATGAAGAGTTTGTTTGAACGCGCTAATCTCAGGAACTACTGTTCCGATTTGAAAAATTATTTTTGCGTTGGATAGTCTATTAATCCAGGAAGGTTTTAAGATATGTAACATCACGCTGCGACAAATGGGAGTGGAGCATATAAAAAAAAATATCGAAACCTACGCGAGTGAAACCGCGAGGCGTGGCTAGTTGATAATAATAATGTGTTTTGTGGTTAGGGTACTGCCCTGACTCAATTTTTTTTAACACGTGGCTTTTGGCTAATTAATGCAAATTAATCAATTTCTTTCATCCTTTTCTTCCTTTCTAATTCAACCAATTACTAACGAGAAACAAATTATATAAATTGTGAATAATTGGCGACTTCAAAAACTAGCGATGAATAACATGTTAAGTATTTACTGTTGCAATTCTTCTGGGAAATTGACCATAATTCCTTTATTACCATTCGAAAATTACACTGCTTTCCACTGCAACATCAATGGTACAACGAAAATGCACAGCAGCTTATTGCATTTGTAGTTCATTTGTAAATAATTAATGGACGATATACTGTGACGGTTTATTTTCTGTTTAATACAACATATGAAAACTTTCCCAGAATGACGAGCAACCCGTTTATCCTCGAATCCTGCCCATAGAATGAAATTTAAATAAAATATTTGTTTTAAAATTGGATTCAATAACATGAAATTACTTATAACACAATAAAAATCATTGTTGTCACTCCATTGCATACGAATTCCGGACAAAATAACGTTTAAAACTTTCGTTCGTTGATGATCAATGGTATAAACAAATGAAATTCGGCAAAAATTTTGAAGAATTTATCTCCTCCTTTAAGGTCGTCTCTAACAACATAAGCAATTGTGACGATAGATGATATCTAGATTTCCTTTCGGTGTATATTTCACCAGAAGTTGCCAAAGTGCTGTCTGCGAAGTTTGGAAACCAACCAAAGTGGCTGATGACCAACTGGATTCATAAATATTTGCTAAGCTAGCAAATATTTATGTTGTCGGTATTGTGATGAACGTTCATTTAAAAATACTCCTTAAAAAGATAATCTCGTTCGCTAGGAAAGCATATAGGGCTGTATTTTGAAGGCATTGCAAACGGCGTTCAATTCCACAATAACACGTCCCCAAAATTTTTCGCTCCCGGTGTTCTCGATAACATAGTTAACGTTTCACGTTTCGAATGTCGACCGATTCCGAATCGGCACATCATTCTACGACATTTGCAATGCAGATATAACCATTTTCATTTTACAATCAACAGAACAAAATTAATTCAATAGGTTCCTGTGAAGAATGTTTTTGGTGTTTTGAGAAAGGATCTTCTTGGTTGGTAGGTATGAATTTTTAATGTTATTTAGATTTATCGAATGTAGCTACTGTTTGTTTTTGTAAGTCCAATAAACGGGGATTGGATTATCTTTTGTATTATTTCTTTTCTTTCTTTCTTTTCTTTAGAGTGAATACTACTTCAACTCTTCAATGCCCCCTGTGGTTAGATACCACAATTTTGCCAATAACACGTGTAACGAATTATAGAAATTCTTTAGAAATTTTATTTCACAATAATGGTGAATATCGCCAATGACAGTTGAAAAAAGGGCCGCGTGAGCCGACTACGAGGAGATTTGATGCAAAGCCATGATGTGACCACTATGCTACGATATTTCAATGTTCTTTATGAATTATTCACTGAATGCACTTTTTACACTACATAAATCACGCGCTTTTATTTAGTAAACGACGCTATAAATAATTTAAAAGTCCAATGAAAAATGAGCGTGACATTCATCTTAGCTCTCCTGTCAAAAACTTCTTCTTGTATTGTTTCAAATTGAAGGACATTTTTGTGGGGAATTGGGTTATAACGTCACTGAATGACACAGAGAAAAAATATAATGAGTGTTTATGACACTTATAGATATTTAAGGGTACGTCTCGTGTGGAGTAAATATTAACTAGTTATTTATTTTATTTTATAATATTTTACGTATATGTATGTTATATCACTCTTTTTACCGTGACGTTACACCAGGTCCTATCAGAATACTAGCGCTGCCTCATTTATTCTTAAATGTCGAAGCACTATGTTGAGATAGGCGCTTTCTGGCCTTGTAAGGGACTTTCTATTTATTGTTACTTCTTTTTATGTATAACTTGTTTTCTTATTTAATTGTGTAGTAGTTTAGTTTTAAGATTGTCCTGTTACATGTCACTTAATGTTATGTATGTGTTAAGTAATAATAACCACACGATCAGGTCAAACGACGCTTACCGCAGTTGGTTCGAGAGCCTTTTGTTCCTCGGACAGCACGTCAAGCATTGATCCTGACTGATATTCCTGGATTTTTAACAGTCGTTATATGGTGTCAGAATCCTGAAAGTCTGTCGACTGGTGTTACTAAGAAGTATCATATTACCCAGTAACTGAAAAATGGAAGTTAGATAGGCAGTCGCCCCATATAAAATACTTATTCAGTAAGTTTCTGAGAAAAGTTTTTTTTTTCAATGGTTTGACTTTAAGCTTTTCTTTCAATATGCGAGGGACGCTACGGTCGCTCATCTTGAGATAGTGTGCGAGCTGATTTGCTGAGCGTGCTGGATTTTTGTGTAATCAATGATGCACCTTTTCGCCAATTATTGGAGCCATTGCAGTACAACGTCGTCCGCCACCGTAGCGTCTCTTAACGCTACCAGTCTCATTATAATGTTGAATAATGCGGTGAACAAATTTCTCGTTTAATTGCAGATTTGACAACGCTCGACGATTTTCAATTTTCCCTCCAAATGAAGAGCAATTACCGAACTACGTTTTAAATCAATTGTCCAAATTTGGAAGTGTTTCCCTCACAGCAGAATCACTTCAAATAATGATAGCAAACATGTCAAATTACACCCTGTAAAATTTTGAATTTGTTCGATTCAGTGATTTGAATTTTAAAACAGTTCGATTGAGACTTGAGAGAAAGCTAGGCAATAAGTTTAATGAAAACACCGACAGATAGCGAGTGTTTTGATTAGCTATATGGATTAATTTACTGGATATATCAGAGAGAAAAATTTAATGGATATATTATAGAGCATCGGTGGTATCGACCGCGACTTACAAGTTATAGTTCGTGGGTTTGATCCCCATCAGGCACTTTACTTTGACTAAACGAGTTCATCACCACTGAGCTCAAAACGGCGAAGGAAACCATCGTGAGGAAACCGGCATGTCCTAGAGCCAAAAAAAATATACATATTTAAGACATGTATCAATCACACAATCACATCTATCAATCTGCACTGGGCCACCGTGGTAGATGGTGGAAAGGTAGCTGATTATGATGATGATCAAAGAGAACCTATATTTTTTACGAACCCTCGCAACTACAAACGATTTTCCGGAATATGAAAATAACAAAATTTTCAGAATTTCAGTCAGCAAAAATATAAAAACATTGAATTTTTTTATATAGACATAAAAGCTAACCATTTTGAAATAAAAATAATACCTGCCCTGAAAATTTGAGCTTATATTCATAAAATATATTTCTTTGTTTGTATCATAATCCCACAGCGAGAAAATGGTAACGTATCACTGATACCATGGTCGAATGTCATGGGTTGGTGATGATATTTAAACTTAGACAATGTTTCTGTTGCGTGTCTCCCCCTTCTAAAATAGCTATAACCCACCGTTCCCACCGTTGAGCGCAGAACTCCTCTTAATGAGAGGGAATGGGACCTGATCCACCACGAACGTGAGCTCAGTGCGGTCTTTGGATGACAAATATCTTCAAATTTTCGGTTCTGACAGATGCAAGTGTCCTCGTGATGTTTTAACCCTTTGTAGACTCGTGTGATTTTTCTGTAATAAATATAAATAATCCCGCTAAAATGTATATTAAACATTTAAGTTCATTGAAATCAATGTCACTGCATTGTAACACAGCACACCGAACACTTTAATACCAAGAAACAAATCATAGATAGCGTAACTGGTAGTTTTAGTAGGTTCAAATTTCGTATGCCGTTGAAAGTGACAAGCCGAAACTCGTTGAAAGTTTGAATTTTATAAAAAATATAGTAAAAGTGTGTGAAATTGTAGTTTTTTCATCGAAACTGAAGTGAATGATTTTGTATATAATTATATTGTTAGCAAAGCACATTTTTATATTTTGTTTCACTCAATGTTACAGTTATTTTAAAATGAAAAATAAATAAAAAATAATAAATATTTTTTAATTTTTGAAAAACATGTGTTTCTTTGTTTTAACCTAAAATATTCCAAAGTTAAACATAAATATATTATGGCTATCTTTCTTCCTCTTCTTCAGCCTATAGGTCGACTACTGGACCAATGCTGCCCCCAAGGCTTTCCACGATGACCGGTCTTGTGCTGCCCGCATCCATCCGCTTCCCGCTCCCTATGCTTCGTCTTCCGGTGCGTGGCCGCCACTCCAGAACCTTACTGCCCCATCGGCCATCTGTTCTACGCAGATGGGTTGCCGCTCACTGTCACTTAATTTTAGCGACTCGAAGAGCTATGTCAGTGGATTATAACGATCAATCATTTCAAATTATAATTGAATATCTATCAATATATTATATATATGCTAAAACACGAAAATATCAACACGAATACCTAACTGCCACATGTCATTCGTCTCTTTTGTGTAATGATAGAACTAATTTAAAAATGCGGACCGTCATAAAACAACTCTGCTGTCGTAAACCGCGCCTCAAAAAAAATACAACATGTAAAAGGGAATTTCTCAAATACCCCTTCACGAAATGCGATCCCACTTATAGGATAAAAATCTCATAAAAATGCTATAAAACATTGTTCATTCCGACACTACTGCCGCCGGCCGTCGCGGTAGGGACGTGCATCGGAATCGAATGTCATAAATCGATTAATTGTCTGAATCGATTGCATTACCGATATTATTGTATGTCGGCTCTCTGCTATTACGCGGAATTGTTAAATGTTGCAGCGTGCATTACATAATGATGATAGCTTATTTCAGTGCTATTTTGTTTGGTAACTTGAAGTAATGAATGTTATTAAACATTTTGTAGGAAAAGTTTCAAAAAAAATATTGGCGGAAAGACAAGGTAGAATTTTCGTCATAAATTTTTTTTAGTAGGTTATCTAAGTCTCATCAGAAAACCAATATCCGTAATTAAAACTGTTTAAAATGTAGTCACAACTTGCTCTCAGCGACAGTAAATTTCAAAAGCTTGTCAAAAATGTATGAAATTCAGACGTATTTTTTACAGATTGGGACTGAGATCAGAAGGGCGAAAAATGTGACGAAATTTAGAACGTTTTCTAATTCTAATTGCTTTCTCATCTCGACTATAAACAAATGTGAAAAACTTGTCAAAATGTTCTGAAGATTCAAGTATGTTTTAAATTACGTGTTTTTCTTGCCAGTTATAAAGTTAGATTTATTGTGAAATTCACAAAAAAAAAGAAGAATTCACGAAGATAAGAGTTGGTAAAAGTGAGGAGGTGGGAAATAAATACTTGCCATCTCGAAAATAATAACTGTCCACTCAGCAACTGAACACTCAGCACACACGCACTTTTTGAGCACTCAGGAACTGTCAACTGTCTTTTTATCGTCCCACTGCTGGGCACAGGTCTCCTCTCATACAGAGAAGGATTGAGCGTAATCACCATGCTTGCTGAATACGGGTTGCGAGTTCAGACTTGAAAGTCCAGGTTTCCTCAAGATGTTTTCCTTCACCTTCAGTCATTTGTGTCCAAGATATACTTAGAAAGTATATATAACTTTAGAAAAGTTATATATACTTAGAAAGTATATATAACTTTAGAAAAGTTATATTGGTACTTGCCTGACCTGGAATCGAACCCGCGCACTCATACTTAAGAGGTTGGTGTTTTAACCACTAGGACACCACGACTTCTTCTCAGGCCCATATTAGAGCCAGTATGCGCCGCGCGATTCAAAGCTTCAAATTGCAATTGAAGCTTTGAATTGCGTCCTTTGATAATTCGATCCGAGATTTCCCTTGCTACTCTCCTCCAGTTGAGTTTTGAAGTTAAGGTCCGTACCCTTTCTTAGCGTGTAGTTGCTACGATTTTAAGACCCATCTGGACGTTATGACTTATTGAGGCACACCAGAGAAAAACAACAGTCGAGGTCAAGTTGTGCTTGCGGCGGGATTGCAGTCAAGAGGCGCTTGACTGCAATCCCGCCTGATAGTAAGCACTGATGCAATCGTTGATGGTAAAGCGCGCTAGTTTATTAAACCCATTGACTTAAAAAACTTAGTGAATGGAAAGAAAGACGGCAGTTGAGCGAGGTGATGCAAATTTATAAACCCAACAACACGGCCAATGATGCTACGCCAGAGGGAAATTGATCTGGATGGACCATGATCAAACTCCCGACACAACATCATTTGGCGCATCGTACCCGGCAAGCTTCACAACACAACTGCTCAGACCCGTCCTCCGTATGGCTTCACCAGACATCATTCCGGAACACGACGAATCGCTTGGCGGCAAAACTTTGTCTGGTGGGTGGTAACTTCTGCCGGCAGCCGATCTTATGGCCTACCATCGATTATTAAGAAAATGATAAAAAAAATACCATATTAGTTTGATCCTGTCAAATTAAGATACTCCGTAGACAGTTTGGAAGCGATAAAAAAGATGGCGACTAGAAATACGTTGATTTACGTCAGGCGCTTAATCTTTTGTCCTTTTCTTATTGAAATATAAAGAAAAAGATTCACTGTACTTAAATTATATTTAGTTTGTGAAGAAAGGAATCGTGGCCCGTGATTCAACTCACTTGAAGTAAAAGTACAGATAAAAAGAACCATATTTTTACGTTACCCCACACTAGATATTTCTCCAACGTCGTGGGTGTTACACGAACATCCAAAATCGGAACAACTACTCGTAGGTCATACAATTGGCTTGTATCCTAAAAAATAATTTAATGTCCATCAGATAGATTTATGAAAAATATTGAACACGTATTTTTTATTTTTTCTTTCATTCAAATACTTATGAAGATATATTGATTTGAAATGTCGCATGACGTCACGCCGTGGTACAAAATATAGCACGGCGTAACGTAATTAGCCCCCACTTCGTAACTTTAATACGCTATATCTCCGTAGTTTTTGGTAATTACGACAAAATAAAAAATACGGGTCTTAATTTTTTTTATTATCTATAAGACGGACTAATTATTTTTTTGATTTTCATACCTTGGATACATCCCTATTGTTTGTTCCGTGCGGGAATCGAACCCGCGACACGCAGCGCAGCAGTCAAAAGCTTATCACTGTACTAACCGTGCAGCCAACCAATTGATATTGTTGACCCAATAAAAATGTTAAATTAAAGAATGGTCAATGAAGTTCCATAAGATTAAAGTATTCAATTACATTATTGGGCGGGTTCACAACTTTCTTTAATCCTGGCTTCATTTAAAGTAATGGCCTAATTCTTCAAAGTAAATGGAAGTTCCAAACTTGTGATAATGAGAGTCGATTTCAAGATCTTTGAATTTTAATATCACTTTCGTGAAACAACTTAGGGTGAGCTGTTTACGCCTTTTTTGTTCAAGTAGTGAATTCACTGTTTATTTTTTTTTTATCCCGCTTGATTGTAAGCAGTGGTGTGATCATTGATGGTAAAGCCCGCTAGTTTATTAAGAGCCTATTAACTCTAGCCTTGAATACACTCAAATTGTAGTGCGACGGAAACACCGTCGCCTCATTAACAACCTTTATATCATCCCGCTGCTGGGCACAGGCCTTCTCTTATACAGAGAAGGATTGAGCGTAAATACCCCGCTTGCTCAATGCGGGTTGGCAATTTCTGACTTAAAAGTCCAGGTTTCCTCAAGATGTTTTCCTTCACCTTGTCATCATAAGGCGTAGAGGCGGTTAAAACGCCAGCCTCTCAAGTTTCTTTTATTTTAATAATTATAAACTAGAGCTTGACCGCAATCCCGCCTGATGGTAAGCAGTGATGCGATCGTTGATGGTAAAGCGCTAGTTTATTAAGCCTATTCACTCAAAAAAAAAAAAACTAAGTGAATAGGAAGGAAGACGGCAGTTGAACGAGGTGGTGCAATGTGAAACCCAATAACACGACCATCGATGTTGCGTCAGAGGGAGACTGATCTAGAGACCTCCGCGACCAACCTCCCGACACAACGTTTGACGCATCGTACCCAGCACACATCGCAACACAACTGCTGAGACCCGTCCTCCGTACGGTTTCACCAGACATCATGCCGGAACACGACGAATCGCTTGGCGGCAAGACTTTGTCTGGTGGGTGATAACTTCTAAGTTTATCTTGGATATCATTATATACTCTGCAGTCTAACTGGGTGCACTGAATACCAGTATTCAACATTGATCGCCTGCAATCTGACTTTCACAACCCAGCTACCAGATAATACTCAATGATACCAAGAATTCCACTTTTAAAATTTAAATTGTGACTATTTACCACCGTATAACATCTGAGTTTTGCTACGACGTAGCTAATTAGCTACGCCGTTTCGTAGTAAATACGCGGAATTCCTACGAGCCTACGTATCGATCTAAACTTTGAATTATTAATATATATATATATATATATATATATAGGTATATTAGCTGTAGATGAGTTGTTAAGATAATTTTATTAAGGTTATTTTTGGGTTTCAAAGGATGCTGAGACTTTAATTAGCACAGTCATCCGTTTCAATTTCCTCAGAAAGACCCTTATCTCAGACGGGAAAACTGTCAAAAATTACAAACATCGACAGATAAATGACGTATGACGGCTGAAGCCGACGTCCCCCATCACTACGTAAACGCGTGTGAAACGATTCGGAAAAATAATTTCCTTTCAATGTACGACGTATACTTTCCGTAACAGATGTCATATCCGCAAAGCAATTTATACTTTATAATGAATGTGGTAGGGTTTATAATTAGATGCGCGGAGTGAAGAGAATACTGTAATTAAATAGCTTTGGAGTTTGTTAATTGTAACAATTTGATGACGTCACGTGTAGCAGGGTGTTTGCGATGGCTCGGTTGAATCGTGTCTCTCATGTCCTGATTAGTTCAATTACTTCGAGGAACATGATCAAGTGTTATGTGTTCTTTAATTTGTGGGAGTGAACGCTAATTGGGGGTGGTTTGATTAAAGGAAACAATTTAGAAAATTAATAAAAACACAATTATTAAGAAGATTTTCGTTGATAGGTCATAACATCGGCTGTCGGCAGAAGTCACCACCCACCAAGCCGTAAGGAGGACGGCTCTGAGCAGTTGTGTTGCGATGTGTATCGGGTACGATGCGCCAAATGTTGCTCTGTCAGGAGTTTGGTCGTGGAGGGTCTCCAGAACAATACCTCTCTGGCATGGCGTAGCATCGTTGGTCGTATTATTGGCTTTATCATTGCATCACCTCGCTCAACTGCCGTATTCCTTTCTATTCACCCAGTTTTTTTTGAGTCAATGTGCTCTTAATAAGCTAGCGCGCTTTACCATCAACGATTGCATCACTCCTTACCATCAGGCGGGATTATAGTCAAGCACTAGTTTGTAATTATAAAAAAAGGATGTCAGAAGTCCGAAAGTTCTGACGTCTAAATATGACAGCCAGGAACAACTGCTTAACATGCTATCCGAGGCATGGAGGGGTACCAGTATGTAATGATGGTCACCAATCCACAGATCAACCGCGACAAGCATTATTATTTTAGCTACGAGCCCCTCGCTTAAGAACACTATTCTATAATTAAAAGAACCAAAGATACAATGGATGAACTATGTGAATGGTGATGTGATTAGAAAAAGAGTGACTACCAACAGAATGACTCATAGAAGAGCATGGAACGACAGGCTCCGTGGCGTAGCGGTAGCTAACGTGGCCGCTGCGCAAGGAGGCGCGGGTGCGATCCCCGCGCAATGCAAATATTTGTATGCATGAATATGAACATTTACACTGGTCTGGTCGTACCTCGGAAAGCACGTTAAGCCATTGGTCCCGGTTGCCGTACGAACCACCCGTCGTGCGGTGAGTTTCCACCCTTATGATGTTAACACCACTACGATCCAGACGAAGCGTTACGCCTCCTCCTTTATACCGCGTACATAGAGGGACTGGAACAATTTGCCAGCGGCGGTGTTTCCGTCGGACTACAATTTGAGTGTCTTCAAGGCTAGAGTGAATAGGGTCTTTATAAACTAGTGCGCTTTACCATCAACGATTGCGTCACTGCTTACCATCAGGCGGGACTGCGGTCAAGCGCTGGTTTATAAATTAATAAAAAATAAAATAAAAAAATTGTGAACATCTAATGGCAGTCGTTACGGGTTGTTGGAGCCCTCAAAAGTCCAGCAATTGATCTAACTGCAATGCTTCGATGTCGCCTTCGGGCTGTGGATGTCAGACGGCAGTCGCTTCACGGAAAATATCGAAGTTTAGCCAAAATCAACAGTTAGACTGGTAAAGTGGACCCCAGGCTCCAAAGCTGAAAAAGCTTCGGATGCGATTGGGATTAACGCTGAGATGAATATAATAAGAATGATATATAGAATAAATGATATATAATAAGAAGGGCATGGACGAAAGGGACACCAAATAAATCAGTATAAGGAAGGAATGATAATGAACATTGTTGTGTTTTTAAAAATACGAGGGGCATGCCAAAACTTATTAGTTACTCTTCACTCAATACTTATAATTTGATACTGGCAAGTAATACACCATCGTAAACACTGGTTATTTAGTGGTGAATTTAAACATGGAACTCCACCTTGTATGTATACAGTATGTTAAGAAAACCCTGTCCGACCCGTGAAGGTGTTGTTAGGTATCGATAACTGATTCTACTAATGCATACAAAAACGGGCTAAATTAAAAAAAAAATCCACCTAAAAAAATAAATATTATTTCGCAAAAATAGGTAACTTAATAAATCTGCGTTATCCACACTTCCGCGCGCGGCGGCGGAGGCGGCGGAGGCGGCGGGCGGCAGGGCACGCGGCACGTGATCGCATCGCTATTCGCTCATAATAATACCGGTGTAGTCACTTTTTAAAAATTACCAAATTTCGGGGAAGTTGGAATTAATTCGCGGGAAAAAAAGATTATTTCAAAATTCATTTGTATTGGTACTATGATGAGTAAAATTTTATATTATACTAGCTGACCGGCAAACGTTGTTTTGCCATATAAATAATAGATTAAATTACTAAAATGGCTATTTGTTCGCGCCATCTGGTTAATATGCGAAGTGCCACTACACCAGAGCGCGGTACCAGAGGGACGCGGGAGGGGGGCGATCGCCCCGCGCGGCCGCACCGCGCCCTCAACGACACTCTCTCACCGACGACAGCCCGGACGCACGCTAGTTAGCCATTTTACTTAAATTTAAATATAACTGTAATAAACGAATAATAATAAACGAATTTTTAAAAAAGCGCAATTAAAGGGAATCATTGAAGAAGACCTAGACAACCTGCATCCCCGCAACATAGTGGTCCTTCGACGCCGGAGCATCATCAGAAGTTCGAGCGACTGCATCACGTCCTGTGGAACATCATCGTGAAGACGGAAGAGCAGTTAAACGGTCAGGCTATTCAATCCTTCCTCACCCATCCTAAACGATTTGATTTGTGCTAACTTTGGTGTCTGTCTTCAAATTCCAGTGGCAACGGTTTCCACTGCCTGCCTGCTGTGCGTCTCCAGAGGTGATCCTAAGCGATTGTAAGTATCTTTTGCTTCCCATATTTCCCCAAAATGAGTGATGAGGATGTTAGTTCCAGACTTCCTTTACCTAAATCGGTAAAGGAGGGTAGTCGTAGTCGGTCGCCTTCAAAAGAAGGTCCTAGAACCGGTACAGACTTTAAAAAGCAAAGAGGAGTTTTTAAAGCTAGATTGTCTTATTTTGATAAATTCATTACAAAATTTCAAAATGTAACTTTGTCTAAATCACAGCTGATAGAATTAAATTTAAGAACTTCACAACTCGAATCAATATACAAAGAATTCAATGAAGTTCAGACTAAAATTGAGGATTTGTCAGAAGAAAATGATTTGTTGGTTCAAATGGAATATCGAGAAAAATTTGAGGAACAATATTACGGTTCTATTTCCATTGCTAAATCGATTTTGTATGATAATAATTACAACGAAACTATCATAAATAGTAATAGCGACAATTTATCTCAAATAAGTAAACCGTCACAAATTAAATTACCCGATATCAAATTACCCACATTTGACGGTTCATATGACGACTGGCTTGAGTATAAAAATTCCTATATAACGATGATTCATAAACGTACAGACTTAGACGGAATACAAAAATTCCATTATCTGCGGTCATCACTCAGCGGTGGTGCACTTCAGGTGATAAGCGCATTAGAATTTACTCCTGCTAATTACGTCCACGCGTGGGATTTATTAGTTAAACGATTCCAAAATGATCGGTTGTTGGTTCAAAATCACGTGAAATCATTGTTTTCGTTGTCGAATATGCATAAGGAGTCTCCAGTATTAATTAGGAAAGTAATTGACACTATTTTACGCAATTTGCGCGCCTTGTCATCCTTAGGGGAACCAACGGAATCATGGGACACACTTATTATATACTTGGTAGTGAGTAAGTTAGATAGTTCTACGGAACGCGAGTGGGAAGATTATAAGGGAACACTTATTTCTAATACCCAAAGTGAGGGTACTAAGCGAAAACTGAAGCTAGATGACTTGTTGACCTTCCTTAGAAACCGAGCTGATTTATTAGAAACGATACACTTTAATAACAATAATTCGAATAATACTCATTTTAATAAGGCGCACAAACCACCTTCTTCTGTCAAGTCTCAGGCGCAGGTACATACACATAGTTATGCCGCCGCCAATAATGCGAAGTCGATTAAACGTAATCGTGTTTGTGTTTTGTGTCACGGGAATCATGCGTTGTATATGTGTAGCATGTTTCTTAATTTATCCGTTGATGTAAGATTGAAATTAGCGTCAAATAAAGGCTTATGTCAAAACTGTTTGCGTGCAGGCCACTCGATGAACGAATGCCGTTTCGGTCCTTGCAAACAATGCAATCGTAAACATAACAGTTTGCTACATAAAGATGCCTACGATAAGTCTAATTTTTCATCAGTTAATTCTAACACGCCTCCAGTAAAATCAACTGTATTGCATTCGTCATTAGGTTCAAATTATAATGATTGCAATGCACGGCTACCACAGCCGACCCTACAGTCGGTTATATTATGTACTGCACGGGTAGAGGTGTTGGACGTAAACAATAAACTACACACAGCCCGGGCGCTCCTAGATAACGGAAGTCAACATTGTTTTGTTACGGATGCGTTTTGTAAGCGAATTAATTATACGAATTTTATACAGTCCACTGTGCAGATTTCAGGTGTAGGACAATCGGTCCTACTCAATAGGGATTTAGTTATTCGATCGAAAGTAAGCGATTACTATGCGAAAATTCAATGTTTCGTTTTACCGCGTATAACGTCATTCTTGCCGTCTGTGAGTATTGATGTTAATTCTATACGAATTCCTAAGAACATTGAACTAGCTGATCCCACTTATCATCTACCCTCAGAAATAGATTTATTGATAGGTGCGGATTTGTTTTGGGAACTTTTAAGCGATAACAAAATACGATTAAAATGCGGTCCATTCCTACAAAATTCGAAATTAGGGTGGTTGCTTTCGGGACCTATTTATGCAAATAAATTGCATAACAAAATTAATGTTCAATGCAATTTCACACGAACTATCGATTCACAGCTGCGAATGTTTTGGGAAATAGAAGATTGTAATTCTCGTGAGAATAATTTTAATAAGGAAGAACGTAAATGTGAAGAAATATTTCTTAAAACGACAAAACGTGAATTAGACGGTAGGTTTTCGGTACGCATGCCATTAAAAGTATCAGCTGATTCGTTAGGTGATTCATACACCACAGCTTATAAGCGATTTGTTTCTTTAGAAAAGAAATTAGAGCGTATGCCTCAATATAAACGTATGTATGCGGATTTTATACGAGAATATCGCGAGTTAGGCCACATGTCTAAGATATATAAGTACAGTGAGCCACATTATTTCCTGCCACATCATGGGGTATTCCGAGAGGGTAGTACAACCACACGTTTAAGAGTAGTTTTCGATGCCAGCTGTGCTACATCTAACAGCAAATCGTTAAATGATATTCAGTTTGTCGGACCTAGCTGGTCAAACAACGATCAAATCATGTCTGTGTGTAATGATAATGATTTACCTGAATTAAAAAATAAAACTATTAGTGCAATCTGTACAGCTGAGGAAATACCGTTTGATTTTGATAGGTTTTCATCTTTTAGCAAGCTAAAACGGGCCGGGGCGTACGTACTCAGGTTCATTCATAACACTCGTCATAAACACGCGCAGCGAACCGGTTTGATAACAGCCGCCGAGTTACTCGAGTCGCAGGCGCTTATTACACGCTGTGCGCAAGCGCATTCATTTCCTACGATTTATACGTGTTTGTTAAATAAAATTCCCTTAACGAAATGCAAAGATGCGAATAAAATAATAGGATTAAATGTTTTTCTGGATGACAATAAAATAATTCGTGTGGGTGGTAGGCTATGCGATTCACCCATTTTTAGTTATAATAAACGACATCCCGCGTTGTTATGTTCTAAACCCAACTTCACTCTGCTTTTGTTTCGATATCAACATCGAGTTTTACTCCACGCTGGACCTCAGCTCCTGTTGTGCACTATACGCGAGGGTTGGTGGCCGCTGTCAGGTAGGAATCTCGCCAGGAAAACCGTGCATGAGTGCGTGACGTGCACACGCATGAGAGGTAAGACCTTGATGCCGATAATGGGTAATATACCTAAAGAACGCTTAGAGGCAGGCTTTCCTTTCATGCGCACTGGCGTAGATTACGCGGGGCCAGTTTACATATTGAACCGCAGGGGTCGGGGTTCGAGGTTGATGAAAGCATATATTTGCTTGTTTGTTTGTTTTGCAACGAAAGCTATTCATTTAGAATTAGTAAGTGGCTTATCCACAAACGATTACATATTAGCCTTAAAACGATTTATTTCTAGACGCGGAAAACCCGCAGAAATATTTTCCGATAACGGGAAAAATTTAATTGGTGCGGAAAAAGAGTTTCCACTATTGTTACAAAATGATCTCGATAAAATAATAGATTTTACTGCCAATGATGGTATAAAATTTACTTTTATTCCTCCATACGCGCCTCATTTTGGGGGTCTTTGGGAGGCTGGGGTGAAATCGTGTAAGTATCATCTCAGACGCATAGTAGGTAATGCAAAATTAACGTTTGAGGAGTTCAGTACGACATTGGCACAAATCGAAGCCGTCTTGAATTCCCGACCTATATCCGCTATGTCCACAGATCCTTCAGACTACCTACCCTTAACTCCAGCCCATTTTCTCATTGGTCGACCGTTGACTGCTCCGGCCTGCGCAGACTTCACCGCGGTGCGGAGCGACCGCTTACCACGCTACGACCGGGTCGAGCAACTACGGCAACACTTTTGGAAGCGCTGGTCAATGGAATATGTGGCGGAGCTACAGCGCAGAACGAAATGGAAAACTGAAGCGAACGACATACAACTTGACAGTCTCGTCTTAATCAAGGAAGATAACCAGCCACCCCTTAAATGGCGTCTGGGGAGGATAAGCCGAGTTTTCCCTGGTAAGGACGGAGTTTCACGAGTCGCTGACATACAAACAGCGACTGGCTCCGTGCAGCGAGCATTCTCCAAAATATGCCCGCTGCCACTGCCCACAACTGGAAAAGATGAGACTACAACACCAACCCTGACGTCGGCACCCAAGACGTCATCAACATAATTTCGACTTCTTTGGAAGCTTGGAGCTTCCAAGGCCGGCGGCATGTTCGCGCCATCTGGTTAATATGCGAAGTGCCACTACACCAGAGCGCGGTACCAGAGGGACGCGGGAGGGGGGCGATCGCCCCGCGCGGCCGCACCGCGCCCTCAACGACACTCTCTCACCGACGACAGCCCGGACGCACGCTAGTTAGCCATTTTACTTAAATTTAAATATAACTGTAATAAACGAATAATAATAAACGAATTTTATAAAAAGCGCAATTAAAGGGAATCATTGAAGAAGACCTAGACAACCTGCATCCCCGCAACACTATTAAAATATAAGGGTTGATCGTAGAAGGGTGAAAATTAGGGATTGTATGTATTTTTGTATGTTGTATCATAAAAAAATTGAAATTAAAAATTTTGTCTAAAAATAAAAAAAAAAAAATTTAGGGGTGGACTACCCCTAACATTTAGGGGGATGAAAAATAGATGTTGGCCGATTCTCATAGATACCGGATAAGCACAAAAAATTTCATCAAAATCGGTTGAGCCATTTCGGAGGAGTTTAAATCCGAACACCGTGACACGAGAATTTTATATATTAGATTTGGTCATGTGTTTTCCTAAACTTTATTATGCTTATGGGTCGGACAGGGTTTTCTTAACATACTGTATAAGAGACATCTGCTTTTTTACCAAAAAATACATGTATTATTTTAAATTACGCAGTAAGGTCTTGACAAGACAAAAGAGGAGTAAGTTCCGAAACTTATTATATCAACCACCTTGTGGAAAATATATTTATAAGAAAAATGTGTTCAATATGTGTATTTTCATTTATAATAACATTCCAAGCAACTTGAAAATGTTGGAGGGTGGTGTTTTTAAAACGAAATTGGTAGAGTGGTTTCAAGAATATTGTTTTTATAGTATAAAGGACTTTTTGGAACATAAAAATTGAAATATTTAAGGAATAATGATTGTGTAACATCAAACATTTGCACACTTGTATGCAGGCAGAGTACTATAACTTTTAGGTTTTAAGAACTTACCTTTATAAAAAATTATCTCTAGCAAATAAATGTATGATTATGATTATTATGATTTAGTTTCCTTTTTCTTTAAAGACGTCGGCGAGAATTAGCTTGCAAGAATGGAACTCAATCAACGGGATTTTGCTGCAACGTGAGCTATGATTTACTATGACTAATAAATATAGTTTATAAAACTAAAAAAAACATGATTTTAAAGTATATCAAACTAAACTCATTTTACTAGTATTGTTTATATACTATAATCATAAATTAATTTTAAAACTATTTTTTAGTTTGATATTCTTTAAAAGCATGTTTTCTTAGTTTTTTAAACTATATTTATTTTCAACTTTTTAGTTCGATATTCTTTTTTAAAATAATATACGGACAACACGAACGCTTAAGTAGTGCTCGTTTGTTTTTATCAAACTCTTCTTGGTCTCCAACAGACAGAATAGCAAGTGCTAAAATTCGTAATGATGCGTTATCCAAGTAACTAAATCTAAATCTAAACTAAAAAATGCTTTGCCTGCACAAATTAATGTAAGGTAAGGTTGAAACAACTTTGAGTTAGATACGGACAAACAAGCAAACATACAAGTGAAGCTAATAAAAAGCATGTAAAAAAGGTTTAAAACCACAAGAATGTTTTGAAGTATAGGTGGCTACTTTTAGTGAGTCTGCTTATTCAAGAACAACAGTCCTTGACCGTGATCCCGTCTGATTGTAAGCAGTGATGTAATCGTTGATGGCAAAGTGCACTAATTTATTAAGAGCCTAATCACTCTATCCTTGAAGACACTTAAATTGTAATCAGACGGGAAGGCCACCGCAAGCAAATTATTCCAGTCCCTCGGTGTCCGCGCTATAAAAGACGAGATTAAGCGCTTGGTTTGGATCATAGCGATGTCAACAACGTAAGACTGGATACTCACAGTACGATGGACCGTCCGAGGATAGAACGGTGATGGCGAAATTATGTCATATGATTCCCGCGCATACTCTCCAAAATGTATCGCATAGAATACCGAAAGGCTGGCTCCCTACTGGTAATTCAACCAAGTTTCAGCATTACTGCTAAATACACATATTAGTGCATTTTTGTTATAAATAGTCACTCCAAAATAAACTTAGAATATATTAGAATAAAGTCGAAAAATGATTAGATTCTGGCTATGAAACGTAAACCATCTGATATACCTAATGAAAACTGTTCTAGAAATAAAGACCCATAAATACGATATATGAACTGTGTAGGGGCGACTATCCAAAACGAAGTGTAATAGAAGAGCATGGAAGAAAGAGACACAAAATAAATCAGGCTAAGGATACCATGTTCATGAACACTGTTTTTTTTTTAAATATATAATAAACTAGTACCTACTTGACTGCACTGATGCAAGCGTTGATTATAAGGCGCACTAGTTTTTTATGAGCCTAGAGGCGCACTAGATTTACTCTAACCTTGAAGAAGCTTAAATTGTAATCAGACGGAAAACTGCCGCAGGCAAATTGTTCCAGTCCCTCGATGCATATTGTATAAAAGACTAACGGCCGCCAGCGACGTCGTCGGGTGGAGTTAGATATGCTCCACTCCTATTGTCGCAGCGTGATGTTATATAGCCTAAAGCCTTCCTAGATTAATGGGATATCCAACGCAAAAAGAATTTTTCAAAACAAACAAACTCTTCAGCTTTATATACTAGTATAGATAAGGTGAAACGTTATATGGTATTTAATGCGGAAGCAAAGCTAAAATAGCTGCAAAGTCGACACATAAAAAGAAAAGAAATACACATCCATCCTTATACAGTGCATGTCAGTTTTATCTCATCAAAGTTATATTCAAACTCTGAAGAAATTAAATTTTCACTCCGGTCCAATTTAGAAGACCTCTTCAGTCGTACAAATCTATGAGAATTCTCGTCATTTCTTCTAAAACGGCAGGTCTCCATAAATTGTGGAGTATGATAAAAAGTAGAGTGTCATTTCACTGGGATTGACGTTTGTAAAGTCTGAGATTATGTCAGGAAAGCTTAGACTGAATTTATTAAAAACTTTCTCGGCTGTATTAGGTTATTCATATGACTTGGTTCTGTATGATATTTTGCCTGCACGGAAAGTTTTCATGTTTATAAGATCTCCAACAAAAGTTCTCAGATGTACACAACCTTTTCTTGTCATGACAAGGTCAGTTTCTTAATAAGTTTTGTGGTGTAGAGTTTAATTATTTTGAACGAAAAAAGAGTTGTTAAAATAAATTAAAAAGAACGTTTAGAAGAAAGACGTTTTGTTGTGGTCGGAGAGAAATGTCGTTACACGAGACTCGCACGCACTTCATGCGTTTATATGTACACTGTTTGTTCAAAAAGTACTCGGAATCTTTATTTTTTTTAAATTAATAATCGAACTCTCCAGACCCGCGAAATTTAAATATTCCGGGTACTTTTTGAGCAGACCTCGTATAACTGAAGGAGCGAGAGAAAGTTGCAGGTACCTAGTAGAAATGTTGGGAGTTGCACATTTTTACGGCATCTTCCTACGTCAAGCTCCTTTATAGAATTTTAATCTAATTATTCTTTTAAATAAGACAATTTCTTCTAAAATCCGCTTCCCGATTTCTTTACTTCGATCCTGCTAGTTCCCTATAAATATTCGCATGAAATTATCATCTTCTTCCGGATTCTGCTGAAACCAGTATTTTAAATGGAGCCAGTGCCTTTCTGGCCTACACAACCCAGTCACTGCGTAAAACGACACTTCTTGGCAAGACTGGTGACCAAAACTTCGGACTTCTGACGACCTGGAGGGACTGTCAAAGAGATCAACAAATGACAACCGCGATCAAAGGCTTAACGTGTTTTCCGAAGCACTAAGGGGTCTGGGTACGTAAAGATGGTTACCCATCCATAGAGTAACCGCGACAAGAGTACCTTAACCTGATCGATCAACCTATACCTATTATTATTTAGCCACGAGCCCCATTCTTCACTACTTTCTAAACTATATATTATTGCAAAATGTACTCTTCATTTCTATTACGCCTAATATTATATTACATTATTGACAGCCTCCGTGGCGTAGCGGTAGCGAACGCGGCCGCTGCGCATGGAGGCGCGGGTTCGATCCCCGTACGCATGAATATGAATATTTGCACTGGCCTGGTCGTGCCTCGGAAAGCACGTTAAGCCGTTAGTCCCGGTTGCCATACGAACATCTAATGGCAGTCGTTACGGGTTGTTGGAGCCCTCAAAAGTCCTACAATTGGTCTAACTGCAATGCTTCGATATCGCCTTCGGGTTATGAAGGTCAGACGGCAGTCGCTTCATGGAAAATATCGAAGTTTAGCCAAAATGAGCAGTTAGACTGGTAAAGCGGACCCTAGACTCCAAAGCTGAAAAGCTTCGGATAAGACTGGGATTAACGCTGAGATGAACATTATATTACATTATCGTTCAATTCATGAAAAAAAATGATTAATAGATGCCTGTAGATGTGTTCGAAGCTCTGTGCTTTTATTTTATTGTTTCAGATAGGTAAAAGCCTTTTTGGCCTCGCACAGGTCTTATTTTTCATTGCTTTTTTTTTCAAATTAACTTAATTGCATTGTTTAGTTATTTTCATTCAAATCATATTTTATGCCCACCTAAACGATTGTTAATATTTTAAAATAATCAAGGTATCATTCACAACTTACCAATTAAATTTATTTATCATTAAACTCAAACGCTATGCAGTAATTACAGTTAAGAATAAAAAAATACTTAGACACCGAGCGAGCGGCGATAGATCACGCACGCTTGCGCAATTCCAAATATATATATGTCGGAGATCGTCGATTAATTTTAATAGAAGTTGCTGATTTGATTTACGTAGTAGAGGGGCAAACGCTTGTGACGTCATATTGTGATGGCGGCACATGGACAGAGTCGCTTTGGAAAGTGGGGTTCGTCGAACGGTGACTTTGCATCGAGACGCGGACTAAGGCACTTCTCCGAACCGAAACTGTCGGTTTGCCTATTCAAATTGTAATTATGAAGATTGGAGGGTATATCTACACGTCGTGCTTTAATTCAAAACTCACCTACGAAACGGAACCTGTACCACCACACCAAGATGATGTCGACCCTACCGCTCTGCCGTCCCTGTCTCCGACATATAAATTATTATGTAAAGAGACTGTACCCTAAAAATATTCACAGCAAATAACTTCAGCGGTTCCATTGAGTTCGCTTTAAATTGGCAACTTCGATGATTTTAACGTCAAGATTATGACTTTTTCCCCACAAGTCGAGGACTTTAATAAAAATTGAGTTTGAGTCGTCGAGCTGGTGGCGTCATTTCCTGTTCCCGTTTCTATATCGGCCTTCTTATTAAATTAATATTCGGATTTTTTACTTTTCTTATTAAGTAGATGAGTAATATGATGGTAACTTTGCCAACTCGATTACAATGGAGACGGGGGGTGTCTTTTTTATATTACAATATTCTCGCGTATATTTAATAACATCTACATAGGCCTATCGACCAGGTAAGACTAGGGCTGCCGCGGTCACCGGGCGTCGGCGGCAAGCGTATAATGCCTAACTCTTCCAGCCCACTAAATGGGTCCAGAAGCGACAAACTCGGGGACATCTGTCGCCACTCAAACATCCGCCACTCAACCCGAGGTGGCGCGAAGTGTTCCTCGCGCGCCACTCTTAGACGGGCCAGCATCAATCGGGGGATGCGGATGCCGTGTTCTTTCTCGCAACAGTTTTTGCTCAGTAAGAATCTGACAGACCCCGTCGCCCGCTCCGGAGCGGCGCACATCCATGAGGATTTTCCATCCAGGAAAAATAAAAAAAGGACTGCCGCGGCATAACTCCGATACTGTAAGAAATCGCGGTACAGAGCTGCGGCGAAATCTCATGGCAATATTGAAAGTGCAATTATCAGGACCAGTGCTATATGTAATAATAATAGTAGCGGCGATAAGTTACCAATTTAAACAGTGGCTTAAGAGGAACCACGGCGCCCTCACCTTCCGCCTGAGGCAGGTTCTCACCGGACATGGCTAATTCAAGAGGTTCCGGACTGTTCCAGATAAGATGGGAGGAAACGCCAGGGTATAACCACTGTGGGGATCGCCGTGAGGACACGGTGGAGCCATACGGTGGTACAATGGAGCACCGCTGTGTCCTCTTGGTGGCGACCTCTTGTGTCCGGCCCTGAACCAGGACATGATCCGGGTCTCATTTACGTAAAATGCACTAAACGGATATGAATGAAATTTTGCACACACATATTTTTTTATAACCTGGAATAATATGTGATAGGTGACTGGATAACCTGAGCGAGGATCTTCGCAGGATGGCTGGAAGTAATTGGATGAGATTTGTCGAAAAACGAGTTGAATGGCGTGAAGTAGGAAGCGCCTATGTCCAACAGTGGTCTACAGGCTGATGATGATGACGATGATGACTGGATAGTTATACAATACTCAAAAGGGAAAGAAGTGAAGACAAGAAATTAGGTTAAGAGACTATTTGATCGCGCTAACCTGATCCCGTAGGTGTATCGGGATAAAAGTAGATATATTGTAAGTATTGAGTATTGAGTATTGTGAATTATGGAACCTAACTGGTCACCAGACAAAGTCTTGCCGCCAAGCGATTCGTCGTGTTCCGGCATGATGTCTGGTGAAGCCGTACGGAGGACGGGTCTCAGCAGTTGTGTTGCGATGTGTGCCGGGTACGATGCTCCCTCTGGCGCAGCATCGTTTGTTTTGGGTTTACATTGCATCACATCGCTCAACTGCCGTCATCCTTCCTATTCCTAAGTTTTTTAAGTGAATAGGCTTAATAAAATAGCGCACTTTGCCATCAACGATTGCATCACTGCTTACCATCAGGCGGGATTGCAGTCAAGCACTAGTTTATAAATATTTAAAAAAAAATACGATGCACCACAATTTATATCATTATCATTAACTTTTTTTATCGTCCCACTGTTGAGCACAGGTCTCCTCTCATACAGAAAAGGATTGAGCGTAATCACCACGCTTGCTCAATGCGGGATGGCGATTTCAGACTCAAAGTCCAGGTTTCCTTAAGATGATTTCCTTCACTTTTTAATCAGTCATAATTTAAATGAATGTATTCATTTGTATATGTGAACAAAGGCTCATAATTTACTAACAATTTTGAATAGCAGAAATTTGTTGTGTCACTATGTACTGACTCGGAAGACGTACAAATATTACTTGCCCATAAGGTAATGGGTGTCCAGGAAAGCCGTTATGATTATGTAAGAAATAAATATACATAAGTAACTGTTTCAAATGTTAAGTTATACACAGAACATAAACCAGGAAAATACAGTGCTGATTTAAAAAAGAAAATAACAATAATGAAATCGGCAACAAAAGACAGAAAACCTCTCTCTTACTAACGAAAACGCCGAGGCAATTGGGTAAAAGCCCTCATACGGTAAACAAGACCAATCTAATTGAATACTATGAGTATTCAATTGGATTGATCTTGTTTATCGTTTCGGTCTGATAGAAGGCACGTCACAAAAAACTCAACAAAACTAATACGAAGTAGCTCAAACACGGCACGGATTTGCCATTGTATTCCAATATGAAGATAACGCAACAAAAACCAGTGGCAAAACAGCGTTTAGTAATTTTAGAACAATCAATGTTGGAGTTGAAATATACGGAGATTTATTGAAGACGGTCACGTTAAATGGGTTTACTACTAATAACTATGTAATTTACTAACTCGTGTCCCCTCGAAGCTTTTATTTAGATAGTAAGTTTTTATATGCATGTTTTTTTTTGGCTTTATTGAAATTTGCTGTACGACAATACCAACAAAACCAAAAAATTATAATTGATTAGGTAAGTAGTATTATAATACGTATACATACCTAGTATTATACGCAATCAAGTATCTGAACAGAGACCTGTGCTGCTGAGGAGTTAATTACGCCCCTTTTTCACAGCTAAAGCAACAGGGAAAAAATGCCAGCCCTTTAACACTGAAGGGCTGGCATTTTGGGGAACTGTCTTTTATAATTTTAATGTTCGAAAAGTGCTGATCCTCTACTTCTTCAGCTTATAGAGGTCCAATGCTGGACAAAAGCCTCCCCAGGCTTTTCACACCGGTCTTGTGCTGCCCGTATCCATCGGCTTCTCGATCCTCAGCCTAATTTAAATAAATGACAAAATGAATATTAAATAGCATATAGTCTTCCTCAAGGATTAGGCTAACAAGAGTAATGATATTTCGTTTTAATCTAAATAAGAGATTGACAAAGCTTAGCGCGATCAAATAGTCTCTTAACCTAATTTCTCGTCTTCACTTCTTTCCCTTTTGAGTATTGTATAACTAACCAATCATCATCGTCATCATCAACAGCCAGTAGTCCACAGCTGGACATAGGCGTCTCCTATTTCACGCCATTCATCTCGATTTTCGACAACTCTCATCCAATTACTTCCAGCCATCCTGCGAAGATCCTCGCTCAGGTTATCCAGTCACCTATCACATAATAGACGCGATAGTATTTCGTGAAAACGACACTAATGCGCAAGAAAATCTACTGCATTGCTTCGGTTATTTATTACTATAAATTACCGATGCAATGGAAAGAGCTGCCGCCATTATTGCTCGAAAACAAGCTCCGAACATTTTTAACGCACAAAGCATATTCCAATATATAATGTCGTGGAATTTCTTCCTGAGAAAGAATTTTCTATCGGGATAAAAGGTGCCTTATTTGTTAATCTTGGATATAAACCATATTTGTGCCAAAGGAAAACGGTGAAATTTCTTTCTTTCTTTTTCTTTAATGTATACTGCAACTACTATCGACTTTTTATGGACTATTCTTTTATTTATTTATTTATATATTCTTTATTGTACACCAATCAAACATCGAACAAAATACATTCAACATAAAAAACGGCGGCCTTATCGCTAATGCGATCTCTTCCAGACAACCAAAGAATGGACAGATTCTCCCGAACCACAAATGGGACTGTCGTTGGTGCAAATATTATTAATACAATATACTAAAGTACACAAATACATACATAAACATAAATAAATATATAGATACTGAACATAACAGGTAAGCAAATATATTAGCCAAAAAAGTTTGTTGAACAAGATCATAACGACAAGTAGTGTTCCTTCACAAGTCTCTTGAATTCCTGCAACGACTGTTCGCGTTTTAATTATTCAAAATCAAACGTTTGTTAAAAACTTGCAATATACGTATATTTTATTTTAATTTTTTGATTCTTGGCTTTGATATTTTATGTGGGGTTATTTTCCCTATTTTTTATTTGGTTGTAGGTATAATTGATTTAATAGAATTCTTTACTTTTGCATGCCGTAAAGTAGAATGTATTTATTGAAACCGTTTTAACCATGTTCATACTTACATTATTTCGTATCCACATTCAATGGAAAAAAAAAATGATTTCTGATTTCAAGGTTAGACTACTTTAGCTCAAGCCTGGGTCTACCTTGATATCGCCGTATTTGTGACATAAAATAATAATTGACATCACTGTTTACCATCAGGCGGAATTGTAGTCATGCACTATATTATATCATTTAGGAAATACTCTCTTATTTCATTTATTTTGTTTGTTACGCAAATGACGAATAATATCTATGTTATGTAAAAAGCTACAGATATCTATTTCATATTATTATTACAATAATACAATAAAAGTTCCTTGCCTGGAGCCTGTAATATAATAACCTTCTTTTGTTCTGGATGGGAAATCATTAAATTACCTCTCCTGCTCTGGTCGAAGAGGAAGGGCGTTTCAGACTTTTACTGACTAAAACCTACCCGTATTATTTCACTTGCCTGTGCTCCATGGCCACGGTTTCATTTTTAATCTACCCACCACCCTGATCCAGGAGGTATCTGTCTTCGTAGACTCCGTCACACATCGTGCCGTCGACCGGGGTCTGGTCCATAATGGGCGCCGAGCTGCACGGCGCCGAAGGTGGCCAGGAGTTCAATGTTATCTCCCGACCAGTACGTCTCCTGCATCGGCTAGAGGCGTGAGGGCGCTGAGATTCCCGCTCCATGACGCGCTCCGCCTTCTCCTTTGCCAGCAGCCTGAAATATAACTTTATAACGCCGGACTTTTAAACAAAACTAATCAATACAAAAAAGTTCAAAAAGATGGACAGGTAAAAGGTAAAGGTGGATATTTAGTTTCATTGCATCCGCGACTTTCATCACGTTGGAGCCCAAGGTCCACTTTCCTGCTCATTCTCCTCCATTTCGGGTGATCTTTAGCATCCTGTGGTGTGACATTGTCGGCACACATATCATCTATTACAACGTCAAGCCAGCATTTTTTTGGTCCATCCCGGCGGAGCCGCCATGCAAGACATTATTGTTACCCACGTGACATATTTTTGTGAGACGTAACCAGCGCTATATTATGTATTAAATACGAGGTACATAAAAGATAAATTTACAGCGATTGAACTTCATAACAACGGCGTTTGAGGAGTCGCGCGCGAAAAGTTTTTTACCAATATCTTCTTCATCTTCTTCAGCATATAGACGTCCACTGCTGAACAAAGGGCTCCCGTTTTCATTGCATTGTGGTGGTTTGTCAAAATCCCCACGCTTGGCAGGCGGATTGGGGATCGCAGTAATTCAATATTCCACAGGAGAAGCGCTGCTGCCCGCTTCCCCGGTGAGGGTTCCCTTATTCGCCTCTTACGACACCCACGGGAGGATATGGGTTGGTACTATTCTAAGCACATTACCACATGGCTTAAAAATATCTATATTAGGAAAAAAAACTGTAGGTATATGTTATTTGTTGTCTGTGGTAATTGAAATACAGCATCCTCATCATCTGTTTAGCCTTTTCCCATCTTTATTTTTATTTTTAATAATAATAATAATCATTTATTTCAGACAAACGTCCATACATTACATAAAATGAGATAAATTAAAATTAATAACAATCAAAAAATACATTAATAATCATCAAATGTCAAAAATATATCAAAATAATCAATAAACACAAAATCAGAAGTAAAAATAAAAATTCGGAAACAAAAAATAAAAATAATCACAAATCAAAATTTAAATAACAATAGATAATCATTAAAAACTAAAACCACATTAATAAAATCACATTAAATAATAATCACAGGGGCTAGCATGCAACTGTAGCCACCTTCTTAAAAAAGGCGAGTCCCACCGCTCGGACAACACCTTCAGGAGCCCATTCGAACTGCCACGGGTACGGCGCAGAAGCGACGCACTCCGTTTTCTTATGATACCGTGGAAATCCTCGGTTCTAGCCTCGGCAAACATCGATGACGCGCTACAAAACCGTGGCAGCCCTAACAGAATCCTAAACGCGTTGTTGTACTGGACACGCAGAGCGTTGTACGCCCGCTGAGTGAAGTTGGTCCACAGGCTACACGTGTAGAAGCCACCCAGTTACTGGATAATACGATATTACCCCTTATTAAAACTGGTTGTTACACTTTCGGACTTCTTAGGACCAGTAACGACTGTCAAAGATCCACGTATGACAACTGGGACCATTGGCTTATCGTACTTTCCGAGCCAGGGAGGGGTGCCTGAACTCTAAAATGGTCACCCATCCACAGGGTCACCGCGGCAAACGTCGCTTAACTTGATCACCGACCTTTACACCTAATATTATTTAGCCACGAGCTCCTAAATACAAAATATTCGAAAATTGCAACTGTCTAGCAGGGATGTTACGGAGCTTCGACCCCGACTCCGTTAAGTCGGCACTTCTGATTATTGTCGTACCTTCGGTTCCGATACTTTTAATTCGGAGGTTATTAAAGCATAACATAGCGGCGGCGGCCTGTCGACTGTTATGAACAGCCCAATAATAGGCGAACACATTTTTGTCAAGTGATTGCCACTAGTTGGGATTGTTTGGACCGCCCATTATATCGTTCGGGCAGGTTTACATATCACCGGGGTAATTCCGTGACTCCTGCTACGTGCACTCTACCATCTATTATTTTTTCACTTGTTATTATTTTATTTTATTTTTTTTTATAAATTATAAACCAGCGCTTGACCGCAATCCCGCCTGATGGTAAGCAGTGATGCGATCGTTGATGGTAAAGCGCGCTAGTTTATTAAGAGCCTATTCACTCTAGCCTTGAAGACACTCAAATTGTAATGCGACGGAAACACCGACGCCGGCAAATTGTTCCAGCCCCTCGATGTACGCGGTATAAAGGAGGAAGCAAAACGCTTCGTCCGGATCGCAGTGGTGTCAACAACGTAAGGGTGGAAACTCGCCGTACGACGGGTCGTCCGATGATGGAACGGAGATGGGGGAATTAAATCATGCAATTCCCTTGCACACTCACCAGAATGCATCCTATAGAAGACCGAAAGGCTGGCTACTCTACGCCTGTGCTCCAGGCTTTGGAGACCGTTTCGAGTTAAGTCTGGGTCGCCAATCACCCTCTTCGCACGCCTCTCCACCGAATCCAAAGTGGCAAGGTGACATTTCGCAGCACCAGCCCAAATGTGGCTGCAGTACTCCACACACGAGCGGACCTGTGCTTTGTATAAAATTAGAAGCTGCCCAGGTGTGAAGTACCGCCGGACTTTCGCGATGACGCCTAGTTTTCTGGCAGCCACCCTGGCCTTGGACTCAATGAACCGCCCAAAGTTAAGGCTCGAGGAAATCTCAACTCCCAAAAGCTGAAAGCGGTCGGTACACTCCAAGGATACATTCAAAAGGAGTAAGGTAAAGAAAAGTAGGAGCCAAGGTAAACGGGCTCCTTTTGGCGGTGAAAAGACACGCCTGTGTTTTGGCGGCATTGAATGCTACAAGATTGGCATTGCCCCATTCGGAGACTGCCTGAAGTGCAGCACTCACACGACCATACGACACGTTCATAGATTATAGACATTTGTTTTGATTTTTTTTCGGTTAAGCTCTAGAACTAACTTCGCCAAATGTTCAGAGTATACACTTCAGAGTATACACTTCAGAGTATACAATTCAGAGTATACAATTTAGAGTATAGCACGTGATAAGGAACAACGTTTAAACCACGACTCCAAATCAATTTTACTCCCGTAAAATTCAAAAACTTGGAGAGTAAACGCACTGTCCTCTTTCATGTGCGTTCGTCTGGAAAAATGAATTATTCTTCCAATTTATCGAATAGCCCCCTTCAGGCTGGTACCTATTTAGTTCGTTTCAATACCGAGGCTAAATGTGTTCAAATTGCTCACGATGCCCAAAGAAGATCATTCAGTATTTTTTCGAACGGAAAATTCGAACAAGTGAACTGGATTCTAGTTTAAATTAACGTTTCAATTGGGAGAAAGTGGTGATGAGTGAATTAGCTTTGAGTGAGTTGCCTAGCCAATGTGTGTCCCTAATGCTTTCAGCAAATGAAGTGGCACTTTTACGATTTAATCCTCGGAAGTGGTTACTTCATTTGACTTTTTGTGCTTAATTCATTTGGATGTCGATGTGAACGCGGTAGTATATTTTAAAGCGATGTCAGAATGTGTTTTTAAAGTGTTTTAGATCATATTTCAAATCAGCAAATATTAAGATAGAAATAAGTCACCTGTTATATAGGTCATGCCAACATTTATACGACTTTCACAGAACGAACGCTAAACAAACGTTGGTGAAACTACTTTTTTTGTAGTTGCTAAATTATTCCTCTTGCAATGTGGGTCCAAACTAAAGCATTTTATCAAAAAATTATGTCGTTTGATAGCGGTCGCTCAGCAACGATTCGTCATTTTGAATCTATTGTTTGTTTACGTCTATCTTAGATTGTAAGTTTCAATATGTCAAATAATTTGTATAATAAGGTACGATGGGGATGACATATCCGTATTGGGACAAGCTCCTTAATGAAATGTACAATAAAAAAAAATCTTATGTAATCTTTTACTTTAAAGATTTGAGGTAAGTGTTTGAAATCGTCAAATATCTCAACAAAACATCATAACTACTTTGGCCGGCACGGCGCCCACTGCAAGCATATCACGGTAAGGTAAGGTATGTTGAAGAGACGAATAAAAATATTGTTTAAAATAGTTATGTAAGAAAATAACATTACAATTTCAATGATGGTGTTAAAGAACGTCGCTACATGCTGAACGATACTGCGGCATCGTTGTCATTGAAATTTAAATTTTAACGTCATATTTATAGGTCATCTATACTAATATATAAAGCTGAAGAGTTTGTTTGTTTGTTTGTTTGAACGCGATAATCTCAGGAACTACAGGCACGATTGAAAAAATTCTTATTGCTTGGGATAACCCATTAATCCAGGAAGGCTTTAGGCTATATAACATCACGCTGCGACCAATAGAAGCGGAGCATAACTAACTCCACGCGAATGTAGTCGCTGGCGGCAGCTAGTATTTTCTATTCGTCGCGGGGCACCGGCCCTCAGTCTAATACACTACGACCATTCACCAAAAAATACGCCACACACCTAACTGAGCTCATAACAGTCTTTAACAAAAGAAAACTGAAAAATAAATATACAAGCTCTCTGCATTACAGAAAATACCTTGCATTCAAAACTTTTAGTTGATAGTATACTGAATACATCTAGTAACGCAGCTACACACTGGATACGTACATCGTTAAAACTTGGACGCTCATAGAGGCAGAAAAATAAATTGCTATCCAACTTTTAATAGCGCGTTTAAGAATTTGGGTAGTAAGCACGTGACTGCACGTGCGCCTAATACGAGAATTATAAGCGATGCATGAATTTTGTGACTTTGATTTTTGTTATGTGACCCTTATCTGTGGGGTGGGCTGGCGAACATGATTCATTTATTCTTTGACGTATGACGGTATAATAATTATCCGGTGGATTCTGAATATTTTGTACTTTGAACACAGATCTTTTTGCAATAGATGAAAATAAGATATTGCTTTTCAACGGTGAATTTTGGAAGAATTAATTACGTACACTATAAGTAAAAAATTTAAAAAAACCCCCGACTTTATAAAAACCAAATGTAATGAACGGACCGAGATATCCATAAACAATTATAATTCCTATGAAAAAATAACTAAGACGGAAAAGCCTATAAAAAGGAAAAAATAACTTTAAACTTATGTTTGTATGGGAGTACTTATGTATGGATTTTTTTTTATAATGTTATCGCGTCGGGGGACCGCACTATTTATTGGCTAAACGTTTGTCAAAGTTATTTATAAGTATTTAGGTACTTATTAAGTTTTTTTTTAGTCCTATATTCATTTATTTCGTTTGTGTTATGCTATGATGTATCGTATACTTGTATATGTATATATTATATTATTTTATATGTAGGTATATAGGCTTTGCTTCGAGAAAGCAACGCGCACGAATTATGTTGAATGGCGCGCACGAGTTGCATTGCATGCCGCCGCCCGCACGCAGCGCGGCGACGAACGCGGCAAGAAGCGAACGCGGGCGGCGCGGGTGTGTCGCGGGAGGGGGAAAGTGGGCGGAGCGTATCGCTATCGAGTTTGGTAACCCGAGCGGGCAGACACGCGAGGGCAGACGTCGTTGATGGTTGTGTTTTACATTGAAAATTTTTCGAGTCCATTTAGTGTGAGTCATCGTAGAAATTTTGGTTTTAGTATTGATTAGTATAGTTTGGTTGTGTATTAAGTTTTTAAGTTGATTTACCTGGATTTCATAATACTATTTTTAACATTTTCGTTGTAATTTAATATTTTGTTTGGTTTCTAATTTAATATCTTTTATGTTTTGTGGGTAAGTTGCGGTCCCCCGACGCGATAACATTATAAAAAAAATTCCATACATAAGTACTCCCATACAAACATAAGTTTAAAGTTATTTTTTCCTTTTTATAGGCTTTTCCGTCTTAGTTATTTTTTCATAGGAATTATAATTGTTTATGGATATCTCGGTCCGTTCATTACATTTGGTTTTTATAAAGTCGGGGGTTTTTTTAAATTTTTAATTTAATTTTTTATTTCATGCTTTTTGTAGGAACTCCTTAGCGATTTTATTCCATTTCTTTTGATTTCTTTGTCGTACCTTTTAATTTGTATAGTTTGTGTTCATAGTTTATGCAGGTGTTTTTAATCAAAGGTTTTAAACATTTTCAATTTAATTTTTGTTTCATTATTTTTGTAGGGATTTCTTAAATTTTATTCCATTTCTTTAAATTTCTTTGTCGTACTTTTTAATTTGTATAGTTTAGGTAAGTTTTTAATGAGTCAAGTGATTCAAACACTTTGAATTAAATTTTTTGGTTCATGTTTTTTGTAGGGATATCAT
The DNA here is from genome assembly GCA_037179545.1 of Sesamia inferens. Classification (NCBI taxonomy): domain Eukaryota; kingdom Metazoa; phylum Arthropoda; class Insecta; order Lepidoptera; family Noctuidae; genus Sesamia; species Sesamia inferens. The sequence goes on along the minus strand of CM073929.1, from coordinate 4,368,304 downwards.
TTATTTCTTACGTTTTAAGTTGTTTATTATGAAAAAAATTGGAAGAATTTGGTGAAAATTTATGTCTTTTTTATAAACAAAATTAGAATTGTGAATTCATAGTGATTTAAACATTTTGAATTAAATTTTTTGGTTCATGTTTTTTGTAGGATTTCATTTATTTCTTACGTTTTAAGAATTTGTTGTATATTATTGTTTCTTTTGAAAAAAAAATGGTATATTTTGATGAAAATCGATGTCTTTTTATAAAAAAAAATTAGAATTGTGAATTTATAGTAAACGAATGACTTTTTATTTAAAAAAATGGTACTGGGTCGAAAAAATAAAAAAGCTCAATACGTAGCTAAAAGGCGCAAGTTAACTCAGCTTGACGAAAATACTTCCGACAAAAATAGCTTCTTGTCATCACAAGCTGCTCGAAAAGCTGAACTACGTAGTCAGGAGGATTTATTAAATAGAAAACGTCGTTTGGATAGTGATGCAGCATCTAAGGCTTTACGGAGATCCAAAGAAAATAGGGTTAAACGTTGTTTTCGTAATATGAAAAATGCCAGTTGTACTAAAATTTCGCGATCTATTGAAACACCAGATCAACGCACTTTCAGGCATGCTAAAAATGCAGAATCTACTGCTGCTTCTCGTTTAAATGAGACCTTGGAACAAAATTCGTTAAGGCGGGCTACTAATACGCAACGTACTGCTGAGTCTCGTTTAAATGAGACCCCGGAACAAAGTTCGTTAAGGCGGGCTACTAATACTATATGTAACTATATCATTAGTGACATACAATTTCTTTAATTTTAACTTGTAAGGTTTAACATTCTAATTTGGTAAATAAATAAGCACACTTTTCCTTTTAAAACAGCATGTACAAGCCAAAATTTTGAAAAATATTTATTTGTTGCTTGTGGTAGTGTCCACCTTGCATTTTACGAGGTGAAATGAGGTGAAATTTTCATTTCATTACACCTTGTCCACGAGGTGGACACTACCACAAACAACAAATAAATGGATGGATATGGATATCAAATGATATCAATATATCCATAAAGCGCCATTTTGTAGAGGCAGCCATCTTGGATTTTAAATTTTTCATACCTAATAGTATTTCACTAGTCAAGCCCTTTCATTTGATACCCATATTGATCAAGTTGTAATAAAAAAATGTAAAGCACCATTTTGTAGAAGCAGCCATCTTGTATTTTAAATTTGTCATATCTAATAGTATTCTACTAGTCAAGCCCTTTCATTTGATACCCATATTGATGGAGTTTAAAAAAAATATCTAATCTGTCATTTTGTGGCGGCGGCCATCTTGGAACAATTTTCATCAAACTTACGTAAGAACACTCTCGACATTTTCTACTGTCAAACAAAAAAAACTATCAAAATCGGTCCATCCGTTCGGCGGCTAGAGTGGTACAGACAGACACACACACACACACACACAGACACGTCAAACTTATAACACCCCGTCGTTTTTGCGTCGGGGGTTAAAAATAGGTAATTAAAGGTAATACAGGCTGGATATATTACAACAAAACAACAAGACCGATCATGGGGGAAGCTTTTGTCCAAAAGTGGACCTCTATAGCCTAAAGAAGAACACAGGCTGATATCCGGCTAAGGCTTTCCACGATGACCGGTCTTGTGCTGCCCGCATCCATCGGCTTCCCGGGACCATCACCAGATAACCGGTCTTGTTGGAGGCCTCTCTTAACCTGACTGCACCATTGGCCATCGGTTCTACGAGCAATGTGCCCCGCTCACTGCCACTTAATTTTAGCGACTCGAAGAGCTACATATGTCGATGACTTTGGTTCTTCTGCGGATCTCCTCATTTCTGATTCGATCGTGCAGAGAAACTCCGAGCATAGCTCTTTCCTTCGCCTTTTGTGTGACTCTCAGCCTTCGTATGAGGCCCATTGTGAGCGACCACGTTTTAGTTCCGTAAGTCATCACTGGCAACACACACTGGTCAAAGACTTTAGTCTTGAGACACCGTGGCATCTTGGATGACGAGAATATTTTGTTTACGGGTGAGGTCAATGGTCAATCAATGTACTCCAGATCCTCAAGGAAGGCCAGCAACGGCTTGATGTTACTGAGTGTCTCACGTAGGGTACTTGGGTTACCGAACTATTTTGCCCTGTATGTGGCGACCACCGAGCAGTTTAGCAGTACACGCACCGCTGTTTCGTCATCCTGATGCAGGCCCTGCAATACAGCTATCTGTAACCGTTATGACAAAGAGATGTTTATTAAATAGCTAGAATGAATAGGCTCTTAATAAACTAGTGCGCTTTACCATCAACGATTGCGTCACTGCTTACCATCAGGCGGAATTGCGGTCAAGCGCTAGTTTATAATTTTATTTAATATTTAATTAGTGTATTGTAAGGACTAGCATTGGTGTTTCAGTTATTATTATTTTATTTTTTGTTTTATTGAATAAGCTAATGAGTATTAAGTTTATTTTGCTGTATGGTTCTCTAAGTATAAGTAGATCTGTAATGTATCAAATACCTTGTTATCGCATTGGGTCTTAATAACCTGTAATGTTAACAGAGAGAGGATAAATAAATAAATAATTAAAAAAAAAACCATAGCCAGTTAGATCTGCACTAACTATACGCAGTTCTGTATATTTAGACGGAAAACTTACTTCGTGAGGCGGCCATCTATTGTGGGAAGTGCTTCCTTAGCCTGTGTGCATTCATTTAGTTCCATCCAGTGTCTATCGTAGAAGTATCTAGTGGGTTTTCTTTACCAGTATATAACGCTATCAAAAGTATATATAAAAAATATACTTGAGCAAGGTTATAGGCATTAATTCTGGATTCCAGACTAAGTCTCGAGCATCTGCTAGTATAATTATCAAATGGACAAAGACACTAAAAATCCATTTGTAGTTTCTGGTAGATCAACACCCTATATCACAGATGAACACAAATAAAAGCTGATAATAAAAGCGCAAAATCAGCGTGTACCACTTTGTTTGTCTCAAACAAACTGGGGACAGACCTCTATTGGTTTTGGGAAAATATAAAAAATCTGTGGCATAAGATAAGACGCGCTTTTTTGTCCAGATCATAATGTTTTTATTTTCAACGATAAGTAAAATATTTAATTTCTGTTACTTAGTATGTTTAGTGTTGTTTCCTTCTCTGTATGAGAGGAGACCTGTGCCCAGCAGTGGGACAATACAAAGGTTGATAATGAAGTATGTTTAGTTACATCTAAAATAATTATACACTTTTAATGTAAATATTATCCATATGCTCCCGTGAGTGTCGTAAGAGGCGACTAAGAGAACTTTCATAAGGGAAGCGGGCAGCAGCGCTTCTTCCTGTGGAATTACAAATTACTGCGATCCTCAATCTGCCTGCCAAGTATGGGGTTTATGGAAATGCTCCCAATGCAATTAAAGCCTTGGGAAGGTCTTTTTCTAGCAGTGGACCACTGTGGGCAGAGAAGAAGGAAAAGCATGAAAATATTATTTTAGACAAAATAAAAAACTTTTTTTGAAATCATTATAAACTCGTGCTTGACTGCAATCCCGCCCGATGGCAAGCAGTAATGCAATCGTTGATGGTAAAGCGCGCTAGTTAATTAAGTCTATTCATTTAAAAAACTTAGTGAATAGGAAGGAGACGGCAGTTGAACGAGATGATGCAATGTTAAACCCAACAGCACGACCATGCTGCGCCAGAAGGAGACTGATCTGGAGACCCTCCACGACCAAACTCCCGACACAATAATATTTGGTGCATCGTACCCGGCACACATCTTAACACAATTGCTCAGACCCGTCCTCCGTACGGCTTCACCAGACATCATGCCGGAACACGACGAATCGCTGATGGGTGGTAACTTCTGCCGGCGGCCGATATTATTATTAAAAAAAACCGTAAACTTGACTTTACTAAGAATACGTCATTTTACGTCAGGTATATCCATCACGGTCTTTAGACTGTAGGTTATCTTCTGTTCTTTTCTTAATGAAATAGAAAGGAAAAATGCATTGAACTTAAATTTTGTTTAATTTGTGAAAAAGCGAATCAGTGTTATCGCCACCCTAGCGATATATATTTCATACCAAGGAACCCATAATGCTTTTTCAGTTCCCAAAAACAAACAAAAGATTGACCTTAGGCGCATCCCCTCCGGCAAGGATTGCGACCCAGCTTTCATTACTACCCAACCACCAAATAAACAATGTGTTCTGCGTTCCTTAATACACCATGAGTTGCATAAAAGTTATTCCATTTCCAAGGACAAAAGATAAATAAATGGCACATAAAGCCGCGGGGCTAACAGTTACGTCAACAGACGCCTATTCAATATGTAGTAACATCTAGAAAATATTGTATAGGTTCCTTTATAACGGGATTTTGTTAAGGAGAAGCGCGTACATAGTCATTGAAATTCAATGGCAATTTTGTTTCAAATCTTGATTTCATTATTGACATTTTAATAAAATTATAAATGTTCAAGCTTCTACTATTTTTTATTTTTTTGTTTTAATATTTCATGTATTCAGAAAACAGTAATTACAGTTTGAGTTCTATTGGAACTTTATATTTTTTTTAGACCTCACTGCGTAATTTAAAATAATGCATGTATTTTTTGGTAAAAATGCAGATGTCTCTTATACAATATGTAAAGAAAACCCTGTCCGACCCGTAAGGATAAGATAATAAAGGTTAGGTAAACACTTGACCAATTATAATATATAATTTTACGTAATCAACATAGAAACAATACTAATGAATTTTGACATAATCTTTTTTTCCCACGAATTAATTCCAACTTCCCCGAAATTTGGTATTTTTTAAAAAAGTGACAACGCCGGTATTATTATGAGCGAATAGCGATGCGACCACGTGCCGCGTGCCCTGCCCCCCGCCGCCCTCGGAAGGGTGGTTTACCGCAAATGTATTAAGTTACCTCTTTTTGCGAAATAATATGTATTTTTTTAGGGGGATCTTTTTTTTAAGTTTAGCTCGGCTTTGTATCCATTAGTAGAATCAGTTATCGATACCTAACAATACCTTGACAGATTGGACAGGGTTTTCTTTACATATTGTATAAGTAGACTGTATTAAAATAGGTGTAATAAAATTCATCACATAGAGATTCAATGAAGAGGCATACGAAAAGGCTAATTGGCGACCCAGATTTAGCTCGAAACGGTCTCCAAAGCCTGGAGCACAGGTGTAGAGTAGCCAGCCTGTCGGTGTTATATAGGATGCATTTTGGAGAGTGCGCGAGAGAATTGCATAATTTAACCCTTAACTGGTTTCGTGGGGGTAGCGCGACCCCCACGTGTGATATTTTTATAAATAACTTTAAAACTATGCATCGTGCGCGGGCGCCATTATGGGTAAACTCATTACGTCGTGAGTAGCGGCAGGTGCCGGTCGTTCGGCGTTGCAGCTTATACCAGAGCGGAGGTATGTGCGTTACGGGGGCCGCACTGCCCCAACAATACCAGTTACGTAAGATTTTAGTAAATATTTTATTTCATATATTCGTATGTTTTACATGTATTTTGTCAAGACAGCGAGACCTTTAATTGATCAGGTGATAGCAGAGACATTGGACGCGCATTCTGACTCCGCATCTGTGTTAAGGGGCTATTCAGAAGAAGATATCAGCGACAACAACGGAAAAAGCAACATTAAGCAGTCATCAATACACGATTCAGATAGCAGTGAAGATATGAATCCTGAGATTGAAGCATGTTCTTCAGAGAGTGATGGTGGACCTGTCGCATGGGCATGGTCGACACGAGCACAAAAATACTATGTACTAATTGTCAAGCCTGAACTTATTTTATTTATATTGTTCCTGAGTCCTTAGGATTATATTTGTGTTAATTTTTTTTAATACATTGATTAGAGGTTTGTTTCTTTTTATTTTCAATGTTTATTGTATTAATAATAAGAAAACATATATATCTTTGCCTAATACAATCAAAGTCATCGTTTGTTTTGGTTTGTATAATGTAAGAAACGAAAAAACCCCAAAAAGTGGTCATTTACATGTGATTTCTAGTAAAAATTAAGTTAAAAGAATTTCAATAATACACACATCAAAAGTGTCTAGGGATCAAGCATTTTTATGCGGATTTCTTGAGATTGAGATGTGGCTTTGTAATAAATTTATGATTTTATAAATTTATATGGATCCTTTTTGGTGCATTTCATAATTTGAATCAGGAACTGTGAATCAAATTCGAGTAAAAGATGAAAATCAGCTGTCAATATTTTCCCTATAAAAACATACAACGCATTGAAGACATTATTAGTGCTACTGTTTCCCTACTACTGATTAAAACCAACGTTATTATGGAGCGGCGACGTCATTTAAGCAGGGAAGAAATGCTCAGAGCCGTGGGAATGATAGAAGCTGGTTCCCGGCAACGTACTGTGGCTTTAGCTCTGAATACAAGTCAGAGTGTTATCAGTCGACTTTGGACACGTTACCGAAGTACTGGTACCGTGGCTGAGCGCCATGGAGGACGGTATCGCTGCACCGCACGGAGACAAGACCGATACATTCAAATCTTAACTCGAAGAGCTCCAACAATAACCGCCATGATGTTAGCCGTGAGGCTTCATCACTCTTCAGGGAACTTAATTAGCGACCAAACAGTCAGAAACCGCTTGCATGAAGTGAACCTTCATTCCCGAAGACCGCTACGGGTACCACCTATAGCAATGCACAATCGTAGGATTCGATATCAACGGGCTCTTGAACACAGAAATTGGGCAGAAGAACAATGGCGTTTCGTGTGCTTTTCTGATGAGTCTCGTTTTGGTATGAGACCGGATACAAGACGTATACGACACTGGAGAACCCCTGGACGCCAACAGCGATTAAAATCCTGCCAGGAAGTCCATCCTTATAGTGGTGGAACCATCGTGGTATGGGCGGGTATTTGGATCGGCGGAAGAACTGAGTTGATTTGGATCAGAGGCAACCTCAACGCTCAAATTTATGCTGAGACGATTGTATCAGACGTCATCGTTCCTCTACAAGTGCAAATCAGTCCCTTATTTCAGTTAATGCATGATAATGCACGACCGCACACCGCAAGAGTTGTAAGACAGACTCTCGCCGCAGCTAACATCAATGTCATGCCCTGGCCTGCTCAGTCGCCAGACTTGAACCCGATTGAGCATGCATGGGATATGCTACAGAGAAGAGCTCTGCCGAATATGGAGGGTATCCAGTCGCAAGAAGACCTTTTTTTGTTGTTGCAACGAACATGGGCGGCCATTCCACAGCGTGATTTGGATGAACTCATTTTGAGTATGCCAAACCGATGTTCTTGTGTTGTTAGTGTTCGCAGTAGAAGCACGGATTATTAATTGTTTAAGTTACCCAATAAAATTTTAGAGAAAACTGTTATTTCAGTCTTTTTTTCGAACTTTTGTGTTAGTGGTTCAAATGTCAAATATCCCTTTATTAGGAAAATGGCAAATTTATTTATTAATGCAAAGGTGACTTGGTTTATCGTTACTGTGACAAACGAAAACACTTTATTTGATGAATTCTTAAAGAAAATTTTAATTAATATCAATCAGGAGAAAAGTTATTGCAAAAATATATTTTGATCCCTAGACACTTTTGATGTGTGTAGTAAATGTTTAATTCAATATAAAAATGTTGTTTTTATTATAATTTTTAAATAAAACTAAAATATAATTGCACACATTTGCATCCTAGAAGCAGCTTTGTAAAGGGGGCCGCATGACCCCCACAAAACCAGTTACCTTAGTCAATTTTACGATACCAGTCAAAGGTTAATTCCCTCATCTCCGATCCATCATCAGACAACCCATCATTGTTGACCCCACAACGATCCGAACGAAGCATTTCGCCTCTTCTTTTGTACCGCGTACATCGAAGGACTGGAACAATTTGCCAGCAGCGGTGTTTCCATCGGACTACAATTTAAGTGTCTTCAAGGCTAGAGTGAATAGGCTCTTAATTAACTAGCGAGCTTTACCATCAACGATTGCATTACTGCTTACCGTCAGGCGGGATTGCGGTTAATCGCTAGTTTATAATTTATAAAAAAAAATATTGTTAGCATGTTTTCTAATTCCGGGTGAATAGATTGGTGATGCTGTTGAATTGAATTTGGAAGGTTACTATAATTTTGCTACGAACGGTAGTAGGGAGAATATCATCATAGAACAATCCTTAGTATTTGATTTGTAGAATATAGGTTACAGTCTTCTCAACTCAGTCCATCGCAGTACTCTGGACGCGCGTGACAAAGATGTCTCCCAGGCTGCGCCACATCACCCTGTCCTCCGTGTTCCTCGTGAAGTCTACCCCAACCACCTTCCTTAGGTCATCTGTCCTTCTAGTTGGATGGGAGACCGTGTGACGGCAACAGTAGTTTACTATGTTTACCATTAGTTGTAATGTGGTGGTGTCTTTTGCCAATATTTATTGTAAGAAAAAGGCTTTACTCATCTTAAGCCACACTGCGCTCGAAAACATAGATTGCTGACATTGCTTTAAAAGCTGTGGCACAAAATAACCAACAACAGGAGCCCTGATACTGTTAGAAGGCGTGCCGGTAGACCGGTAGACGATGACGGAACATGCTGGAAAAAACAAAAGACTAGTGGTCCACTTTAGGCCTGGATACAAAGGACTAGAAGTCATTTGGAGAGGGGTTTGCCCAGTAGTGGAACGATTCAGGCTAACAGTAACATTTTAAATACCTCTTCCCCTTACCTCGGAAATCCGTAACCTCGGTAACTCACCTCGGCATTGCTTTGTCGTATATTACACATATATATTACTAGCGGCTTGGCGGCATTGGTCGCAGCGTGATGTTATATACCCTAAAGCCTTCCGGAATTAATGGGCTATCCAACGCAAAAATAATTTTTCTAATCGGACTAGTAGTTCCTGAGATTAGCGCGTTCAAACAAACAAACAAACTATTCAGCTTTATATATTAGTATAGATTTAGTAAAACTTATTTTATAAATTTTGGGGATTTTAAGTTCTGTAAACCGTTAGTAAAAGCCTGATTAGCTTATAATTTTCCTGCTGCTGGGATAAAAAAAACCCCCTCTGAGAGTGATAACTACACTACCTACATACATAAAACACTATATAACGTACGTCATTTTCGTCACATAACGTAGGTCATTGTTGAGGATGATATTCTCGTAGTTTTTTATATCATGTTTTTGTTTTTTATATTCATATTTGTGTTTGTTTAAACTGTTCTGTCACCATTTAGATTTACATTCTTTTTTTTTTGTTTTTATATAATTTTTTTTATAGTACTGGTTTGGTGTCAGTTGTGATTGTTTGCTGCACCAGGTGACGTCTTTACCTCAGCGCCGGCTGTCGCTGAAAACTAGCGCTGGACTCTGTTTTCATTAGGGTCGCAGCATAATGCTGAGCGACAGCCGTTTTGCGTGGATGTGATGCATGTCCCCTGTCAACTGTTTTTGTAAACTTTTAAGTCGTGTTTACCCCAAATAAACGATTTTTCTTTCTTTCTTCTTCTTTCCGATAAGCACTCGGGCTCAGTGCGGCTTGGTATATGCTGCGTTGTGTTCGATTTTTATGTTCCAAAACATGTCTTCCTTTTCCTTCATCGTTTTGAGGGTCTTAGTAATGAAATAAATTATACAAGTAAAGCCCCTACCTGGGTTTGATTATTTTTAGAAACATTGAACTGAATTAATGATAACTTGCTCTTTGCTACCTTGTATTGCTCAGCAGAATTCTGTAACCATCTGACAGTTAAAACTTAGGTGAACATGGAATTAGCTGTTATTTAAATTAATGCTAAGAGATTGACTTTACCATCAACGATCGCATCACTGCTTACCATCAGGCGGGATTGCGGTCAAGCGCTAGTTTATAATTATTAAAAAAAATGATAATAATTCCTATGATACAAATATTTTCAATGTGAAAGTTTGAATAGATACATGGATGGATGGATGTTTGTTGCTTTGTTGCTCTTTCACACAAAAACTACTGAACCAAATCGGATGAAATTTGACATCTAGATGGTTTATAAACGGTATTAACTTAAAAGTTGGTTTTTCCCGAATATTCTAACGGGGTCAAAATTTATGCGGATGAAACTGTGGGCCGCAGCTGGTTTATTATATTCCAATGTCAAACTAAGTGTCTTAAAATCTAAACTAAACTAGATATTACTGTCGCATCTGCTGTTGACAGTGTTACTAAAACTTAGTAGTTAGCAATTTGAAGGGGTGATTAATAATAATATTGATAGCTGGTAGAGTAGGAGGGAAACCTGCGTTTGAAGTCTTAGTTTTGATCAAGTTAGTTCTTTGATCAGTCAATGAAAATATCTGTGATTAAATTTAAGAGGTATAAAGACCAAAATATGACTATTAGTCGTTATTATAAAAAGGTTTTGAATAAGGGAGAAAAGTTCACTCATCCTCCATAGAAAAGCGGAATTCTCTGACCAGAAGGGTGTTGTGTCTGGTGGGCACTCGCCCAACGGTTGATGTTGGGATATATGTATGCTAGTTGCACAGTAAACTTTGCTTGCGAGATGTACGATCTGTGTGACGTCAGTTCTATGCGTTGTACGCATGTGACGTTTGTAGATACCGCTACATGAATCTTCAAAAAGGCCATAACATCAGCTGCTGGTAGAAGTTACCACCCGCCTGACATAGTCTGGCCGCCAAGAGATTCGTCGCGTTCCGGACGGATCTGAACAGATATGTTGTAATGTGGGCCGTACGATGCGCCAAATGTTGTTGTGTCGGAAGTTTGGTCGTGGTGGGTCTCCAGATCAATCTCCCTCTGGCGCATCATCGTTGGTCGTGTTGTTGGGTTTAACATTGCATCACGTCGCTCAGCCGTCTTCCTTCCTTTTGACTCAGTTGTTTTGAGTGATTAGACCTTTAATAAACTAGCGCGCTTTACCATCAACGATTGCATCACTGCTTACCGTCAGGCAGAATTGCAGTCAAGCACTAGTTTATAATTACATATATAAAAAAACAAGAAAACAAAAATCAAAGTGTTATACAAATATGATTTTTAGCGTTTTCAAACCCAAATTGGTAAAAATCTAATGTAATATGTAATAAAATTCAATTCCCGAAGATAATAGTGCTTTTATATTTTGACCGTCAATGTTTGGTTAAAAGGTTTATTCGGTACATTAATACTTTGTGAGTTTGTACGTATTCGGTATTCTTTAAAACTTCTGCTCCGATTCTAAAAAATATTTCGAAAAAGGGAAGTTATTAGAACACAGTGGTTAAAATATGTATTGACTGCTGCGCTGCGTTCAATTTCAAACGGAACAAATATTTGTATGACCTACAAGTAGTTGTTCCGGGACTGGATGTTTGTGTATGTGAGTTTATATGTTTGTAACCGCACCCACGATACAGGAGAAATTCCTAGAGAGCTGTAACGTTTTTTTTTTAAAGATAAATAGTGTAGTCTATATCTATCACACCAATTTTATAAAGGCGAAAGTTTATGAGTGAGTGTGCATATGTTTGTAGGTTTGTCACTTCACGGTCAACCGACTTGACCAATTTTAATGAAATGGCACACGGATAATTGATAATGTTAATAATAACAAACACTTATTTGATACAATGTCAGAAATGTTTGTTAGTAAAAGTGAGATTACAAAACGAATATTTGTATTTGCGAATAGAAATTAAACAGTGACATGAAGCCGCACCTAATAGGGATGTATCCAAGGTAATTATCTAAAAAAATAATTAGTCCGTCTTATAGATAATAAAAAACTACTGAGATATAGCGTATTAAGGTGACGGAGTGGGGGCTAATTTGCCATGCCGTGGTATATTTTGTACCACTTTTTTGGCAATCTGACGGACGGACTAATTAGTTTTTTTTTAGTTAACTACCTACCCTATTGTGGTCAAATTGTTCCAGTCCTTCGATGTATGAAGAATAAAAGACGATGAGAAAGGCATACTCCGGCTCATAAACCACTACGATCCGGAGTATGCCTTTCTCATCGTTTTTTATTCTTCATCCAAATAAACAGGGATGTTCAGCCATCTCCGTTCCCACGCTGTTGACACCAGTCAACAATGTGGGACCGGAGATGAAGGAATTAAGTCAAACAATCCCTCGCACACTCTTCGAAATACATTCTATAGAACACCGGCAGGCTGGCTACTGTACTCCAAAGCTCTAAAGCCCTTTTAAACAAATCTGAAACGCCAATTAGCCTCTTCGCACACGTCTTCACTTTTAGTACACACTTACTATGTGGCAGTTATAAAATAAATATTTTGACTTTGATCTCTTTGACTTTGATGAAATAAAATTATTTTATTAGGTACTTATTTATAAATTACTGGTCGGCTTTTAATGTATTAAATATGCTAGTACCTACACGCTTTCTAAAATATGTTCTATAAACTAGGGATGTAACGGAGGTAGTTATATCGGAACCAGAAGCGGAGTCGGAGTTTTCATATTTGATTTATCGGAGTCGGAACCGGAGTTGGGGTTTTTAAATTTGTTTTATCGGAGTTGGAACTGGAGGCGGAGGCAGGGTCAGAAGTGGTGGTAGGAGAGAAACTTTTATTTAAACACAAAAAACATTATTCAGTCAGTTTTTTAATTTAAATTTTTTATTGTAAAATTAAACACAACCAGTGAAAAGAAAATTGGCATATTTCCAAATGAACAAGAAATTAAACGAAGTTAATTAAAACCCAAACTAGCATATTATATTAAATTAAATGGACAAAAGCTTTGAAACAAATTAAATCAAATGTGTCGACTCCAAACCTAGCGAAAAATCAAAAATAAATTCTATAATTTATGAACGTGTCGTGTGCGTAACAAACTATATAATAACAAATGAAAAAATAATTGACGATAGAGTGCACGTAGCAGGAGTCAGGGAATTCCCCGCGTGATATGTATAAACAAGTAGGGTAATTACGTAACATACAATCAGTAGCAATGGATTTCATTTTGACAGTTGAAAGACATTCATTGCGTTATTTATGTTATTGAGTACACACATTTATCGTTCGTTTCCATATTTTCCGGCTGTTTTGAACTTGGAAATGTCCTACATATTATATTCGAAATGTTTAAAATTTGAATTTTAAAACAGTTGACAGTATTAGGATTAATGGTATTGTTTAATTACAGCATCGACTGGAATCTGTAAGGTTACGTACGAAAATGAATCTTTCTAGGGAAAATGTTTGTGCAATAATTTTCTATGACTTTATAAGAGGCCTGACGCGGCTTCAATGTTTTGAAGAGCTAACATCTGTGTTCAGTGCTGTAGCCCCATGTCTGCGAACTGTCGAACGCTGTTATTTAGAATTCCAGCGTAGACATACTAGTGGTAATATCGCTAAGAGCGATCTCTTAGCGATAAGACCGCTTTGTGGACAATGAGGCTGATCGTCTTGTTCTCAAATTAAATTAATTTTAAATTAAGTGCATTATTTCTTTCTAATTCATTAAGAAAAGGATAGAAGATAACATTTTATAATTCTGTCAAATTAAGATATTCCATAGACAGTTTAGACGCGATTATAAACATGGTGACCAAAAATGACTCAATTTACAGGTCTAAACTAATATATTATGTGCTGTCCTTTTTAACCGACTTCAAAAAGGAGGAGGTTACTCAATTCGACCGTATATGTTTTTTTTATGTTATTCGCGGATAACTTCGTCGTTTATAAAACGATTTTGAAAATTCTTTTTTTGTTGGAAAGAAGATATTTCCAAAGTGTTCCCGTGATAAGGACATCAGCATCTGATGATGGAAGACCAGAGAAATCAAGGGGAACTTTCAAAAATCGTAGATGCGACTAGTATATTTCTTAGTATTTTCATTAAGTATTTTATAGTACTACAATTTAATAAAGGTCAGGAGTAGATCTGATGATGGAGCCGGGAGACGGTCGAAGGAAATCCTCAACATTTCACAGCAGCTACCATATAATTTGTATTGATAAGAACTTTACTCTTAGATGGGTTGTGACTGTCATAAGAGCTCTGATGATGAAGACAAAGGCCAGTTCCAGGAACTCCTCAACGGTTTACAGTAGCTACTTTGTGTTTGGGCTTAATTCGTTTATATTGATGAGAACTTTATACCCATTGGGTTAAAATAATGGTCTGCAGTAAATCTGATGATGAAGACCATAGGTAGTCGAGGGAATTCTTCAAAATTACGGGTTAAAATTAACGTAAACAAAAATTATGTCGTTTCCCAACTACATTTGCGACAGCTTCCAGTCTGACCGGATGCAACCGAATACATATTACTTTTCAGAACTAAAAAGAGTACAATAAAACCTTTTTTACAAAAAAAAAAAACAATCGCCTTAGTAGTCTGTGTCTTTGGTTTTTGTATGTTTGTTTTTGACACCGACTTCCGAAATTAGTTATTTTTCACTTTGTAATGGTTTTTGGAAGTAGGCTGCTTTTTTTAAGTTTTTTCTTAATGAAACATGGAGACAGTGATTCAGTGATGCACTGAATTAAAATTTAGTTAAGTTTGTGTACAAGTGAATTGTGACCATTGACGCCCTTTGTATAATTTTTATATTTATGTTCTATAATTTGTATGGTGTATATAAAAAAGATTATTCTATTCTACTCGCTTGGTATCGTCGGTCCTTATCGAAAAATATTTTACGAATATGGACACTGTCCGAAATAAATGCATTGAAAGCGTTATTTTATAAATCAAATCATCTTTATTATGGACTATAGGTATACATCATAAATACAGGCCTTAAATAATTAAAATAAGCTCAGCTATGTCCCTACACAACATGTACATGCCTTAGGTATCACCCATATTCATTCAGTTGCCCGAGCCAGAGGCATTTTTTTTAACACACCACGGTTCTCGTAGGCATCCGTCCTAGCGGACCCCGTCATTTTATGCATACATCTCTTTGAGGCGTGTAGAATACAACGTACCTTCTATCCGGGCTAGTCCTTACTGAGATGTACATTGCTACCCGCCCGCAAGCCCGCATCTAAATACATCTAATAACATCGGCCGCCGGCAGAAGTTACCACCCACCAGACAAAGTCTTGCCGCCAAGCGATTTGTCGTGTTCCGGCATGATGTCTGGTGAAGCCGTACGGAGGACGGGTCTGAGCAGTTGTGTTGCGATGTGTGCCGGGTACGATGCGCCAAATGTTGTTGTGTTGGGAGTTTGGTCGTGGAGGGTCTTCAGATCAATCTCCCTTTGGCGTAGCATCGTTGGTCGTGTTATTGGGTTTAACATTGCATCACCTCGCTCAACTGCCGTCTTCCTTCCTATTCGTTCAGTTTTTCTGAGTGAATAGGCTCTTAATAAACTAGCGCGCTTTACCATCAACGATCGCATCACTGCTTACCATCAGGCGGGATTGCGGTCAAGCGCTAGTTTATAATAATAAAAAAAAAGATACACATTGCTAACCGCCTGCAAGCCCGCATCTACGGTGGCCGGAAATTGGCTGTTGAATCCCGACGCCCAGGGGGCACCCTATTCCGTGTGCAGTTTCTGGCCTGCCATCGGACGCGTCCCCAGGTGGCGGATAGGGGAACGGCCCCCAGATATGGGGGTTACCGGTTTACCGGCGCGGACCAAAACCAGAAGTGGGGACCGCTTCGGCGGTCACGCGCGGCGGGTCGGCCACCACTCCAGGTGGCTGACGTGACCCGAACTCCGGGTCACCGTCGGGCAACCCGGTCTCCTCATTGAGAGGAGCTGGGGGCCCCGTTTGCCTTCGGGCAAACGAGTGGGGCTAAGATGAAGGACACCTCGCTAAAAAACCCTTGGCTGCTGCGTCTTCTCGCACACAAAGACGTACCCAGCCGGGCCCCTCCCTATGGAGGGCCCACTGTGGGCCTGCCTTCGGGTGGGAATCGCCGGCGGGGGATTGGTCGGCAGGCATGCTATTTCCCATGACCCCGCCACTAAGGCGATGTCGGTGTGCCGCTGTTCGGTTTTAGTGGGTATTCCCGGCTTCGGCTGGGCGAGTCCCACACACGCCCTTCGGGGTATGGTGCGTAAATGTCATTTCCACAGCGTCAAAAAAAAAAAAGAAAAAAAAAGGGGGGCACCCTATGGCAATTAGGGTCGTTAGGGTGCAGATATTTCCTCTCCCTCAGGCACTTCCATTGCGAACGAGGAGACGGCTTCCCATGCACTCCTGCTGCGTACCATGGCCTCCAACAACCGAGCAAAATGTAAAAAGGCAGAAAGTTTTCTTATCAAAAACGCACTGATAGCGTGGAAAGGTGATACGATGCGACGACGTAGGTTGGTACAACCTGAAAATTTACGGGGGATCATGGGCAAAAGCTAGTGTAACACAAAATGCTTATAACAAAAACAAAAGCAACAAAATCCTTTATGCTCGCTGTATGTAATAACTCACCTGTGTTAATAACCTTCTAAAGATAAATGAGCCTTAATTACACGCACAGTCTAAAAATAAAACGATGATTAGTTGCAAAACACTTTGAATAAGTAGACCTTTATTAATTAGATAATATTTATAATCTATAGTTGTTCAATAGTACTTGGTTACCAGTCTAATTTAGCCACCCAAATGCATAGTTTTTTTTTTTTTTTTTTATATAAATTATAAACCAGCGCTTGACCGCAATCCCGCCTGATGGTAAGCAGTGATGCGATCGTTGATGGTAAAGCGCGCTAGTTTAATAAGAGCCTATTCACTCTAGCCTTGATGACACTCAAATTGTAGTGTGACGGAAACACCGTCGCTGGCAAATTGTTCCAGTCCCTCGATGTACGCGGTATAAAAGAGGAAGCAAAACGCTTCGTTCGGATCGCAGTGGTGTCAACAACGTAAGGGTGGAAACTCGCCGTACGACGTGTCGTCCGATGATGGAACGGAGATGGGGAAATTAAATCACGCAATTCCCTTGCACACTCACCAGATAGAGGACCGAAAGGCTGGCTACTCTACGCCTGTGCTCCAGGCTTTGGAGACCGTTTCGACTTAAGTCTAGGTCGCCAATCAGCCTCTTCGCACGCCTCTACACCGAATCCAAAGTGGCAAGGTGACATTTCGCAGCACCAGCCCAAATGTGGCTGTAGTACTCCACACACGAGCGGACCTGGGGGCCGAGTCTGCTATTTTATATCATTTTGTCATTCCAGCACGTTACCATTGTCATTTTGCTTTTCCCGTAATCTGCTAAGAACATAAAGATCGGTCATTGATCTCGTAACGGAATGATCATTGCTGTATTGCCATTATTATAAAACTCGTTAGTAGAAATGAATTTCCAAAAACTACTACTCAATTTGAACATTTCGTAATGCAAGATTTTATTAATATATCTAATATATAAAATTCTCGTGTCACGGTGTTCGGCTTTAAACTCCTCCGAAACGGCTCGACCGATTTTGATGAAATTTTTTGTGCTTAACCGGTATCTATGAGAATCGGGCAACATCTATTTTACATCCCCCTAAATGTTAGGGGTAGTTCACCCCTAAATTTTTTTTTTTATTTTTTAGACAAAATTTTTAATTTCTATTTTTTTATGATACAACATACAAAAATACATACAATCCCCAATTTTCACCCTTCTACGATCAACCCTTATTTTTTAATAGCCATTTTAGTAATTTAATCTATTATTTATATGGCAAAACAACGTTTGCCGATCAGCTAGTATTTTTATATATTAATTAAATTTTTATAAGCAGTCTGGAATAGAAAATAGTTCTTAAATAGCAAAAAACATTATTATGAAACTATAAAACTAGATATTTTGTTATCTGTTAAAGTCAATGTGACATTAATACAGACTGACTGACGTTTATGTTTTTTTAACAGCTGGTGTTTTGTTATGTATTTATTTTTGTTTATATTATTAAAATTATAATTACTACGTAAAGAAAAACAAGGCTGGATCTCAGACGATCAACAAGTTGACTGCGGTCATTAATCGACAGAGCTCCATCACAGCAAAAATGGTTCAAGGTCATCGAGATATTCTTGTCAAAAAAGGTAATTACGCACTGTTTATATACATAATTATACGTAATTCATCTTTATGAAAGTTTAATAGAATAAACCTAATTATCCTAAATCAGAACTTCCACTCATTGGGTGTTCTACAAACATACCCACAATAAGAATTAAGTAGCTTTGAAAACAATAACATAAAATTAAATATAACCCCCCTAGCTGGGGGGTTATATTTAATTTTATGTTATTGTTCATAATTCATAATCGACTATTAAAGTTAAGTGACGTGCAAGCTTCTAAAATGTATATTTAAAAAATCGCTAATCACTAGTCAACTTTAAGCAGCGTTTATGAATAAGGGGGAATATGTCTAGCAGTATGGGTTACAAATGGATGTAATAAGTAAATGAAACAGTGTTTATAAAAAGATTAATAATTTATTTTATATCTTTGTTTTGTGCATGAATGCGGTGGATCTGTAACAAAGAGTTAAATCATTTTAATAACAATTAGAGCGTTTTCATAATTTCCTAGAATATTGAGAGGGGTTTACACTACATACCTGCTAATTTATTGTATACATTTTTCCACAGATAGTCAACAAAAGCCTGGTGCAGTGCTCAACCTTCAAGAAGATCCCGGTTCATACTGCACTGGAAATTAAAAGACTGATTATTGATGTGTTAATATTATTACATTAGGTGTTGTACCTAGGATTTGTTTTATTATTTAAATTACAATATGTCTTCTTGTTTTGTATAATATTTTTTTTTTGACTTAATGTAAAGTAGATATTTAGTTTATCAGAAAATAGATATATAATTATAAATAAATGTTGATTTTTAATAGGTATAGTAGTTTCATTTATGCTGCTCCCAGCAAAAACAGAAATCAGATCCGGAGATCTGATTTCTGTTTTGGTCTTATTCAGCACCTTTATAGTATGACAGACCGGAGTTTGTCATACTAGAAAGGTGCTGAATAAGCTTATGGGTGTATGTTTGGTCTTCTGTGAAAGAAAGTATGCAAGAGAGTCCACTGGTCCATGTTAGTTTTAGTAGTTGTCTTTAACTTAATTAATGTAATTAGTATTGTACCGTTTTAGTTAACAATAAATAAATAACTGATAGAAGTCCAACTATTATGTACCTTTACCAACATAGTTAAAAGAAATTCATACCTGCCGCAGTACTTCTGCATAATCCTCATCAGGTGGCAATAATGCTATTGACATGTTTGCAATATTTGTGGTTTATTTTTTAGTTTTAAAGTCTTTGTTCCTTCATTGATTGCACTAGACACAGTCATTTCTGAAACTTTAGGGAGGGCAATGTCATTGTCCAATAAAATTCTCGTAGGACTCTGATGCATAAAATGTAAGTTCTATTAGAATCTGCAATAAAAATATAACATTAATCAATCTATTTCGTGTTTGTAGCTATAGAATAATACATCAATTGTCAAATTACGTTTCCTCACCTTAATTTCTGCCCATACGCTATCAATTCGACGCAGTCTGGCTATAAGGAGAATGAGTTCTTCAATTAACCCTTTTACTGAGACATATTCAAGGCAAAACGTTTTCAGAAATTCCGCCTCGGGAACATTAATAAAGGGATCCGTATTCAAACTCGTCAAGCGATGTGTTCGACGTCTCCTGCATATTATCTTCCTTCTCTAGCATCCACTGCGTTGGCTAGCTCAAGAATATTTACTAGTAATGAAAACATTCTCAAATATTCCACAAACACAATGGATATCACACTTTTTGTACAAAACCACCACCACCATCGAGCTGCCTTGCTTCGAAAAGCAATGTTTGTACAAAGACGCCATCATAACAGTTCAATGATCAAAAGAACTGTCAAAATTTTAGGAGATTACCGCATATGTCAGTCATTGATTTGTCATTTTGGACAAGATTACCGTTTTATGCCATTTCGTTCAGTGATTGACCACTTGGCACGCCATTTTGTTAGTAGATTACGGATTTTGTCAAAATCGGTCATTATGACATAAAAAGTCGTCAATTTTGACACTATTGCAATAGCAGACTCGGGCCCCTGTGCTTTCGGACTAAGTTCAACTTTCGGACTAAAATGTAATGTCTTCAAATCAAGGCTAGAGTTAAGAGGCTCTTAATAAATTAGCATGCTTTACCATAAACCATTGCATCACTGCTTACCATCAGGCGGGATTGCGGTCAAGCCCTAATTTTTAATATACTAGCGGCCCAGCACGTCTTCGTTCGCGTGGAGTTAGTTATTTGAACATTATATAAAAATTAATATACAGCAAATCTTTAAAATTTTGTTATGCCCCGCTCCTATTGGTCGTAGCGTGATATTTGGACTTATGAACTATCCAACCAAAAATAAATTTTCAAATCGTACCCGTAGTTCCTGAGATTAGCGCGTTCAAACGAACAAACTCTTCAGCTTTATATATTACTACTAGCGGCCGCCAGCGACTTCGCTCGCGTGGAGTTAGTTATGCTCCGGTTCTATTGGTCGCAGCGTGATGTTATATAGCCTAAAGCCTTCCTGGATTAATGGTCTATCCAACGCAAAAAGATTTTTTTTAAATTGGACCAGTAGTTCCTGAGATTAACGCGTTCAAACAAACAAACAAACTCTTCAGCTTTATATATTAGTATAGATATAATTAATTACTACCCATTGTCGACACTCAATGTCGACAGCTTACTCACTTATCAACGTTTATTTATTTATTTATTATATTTTATTTCATTTCATTTTGAACAGCTTTTCAGTGTCAATGACCTTTTCCAAAGCTCTAATAGACGGTGTGTAGCTAACTAGCCTCATATGACATCTGACCTAATACTATTACCCGGAACTCCTGGCAGTGACAGTTCAACTCTAACTAATCCTTTGGAGACCATGAGCGTGACTGTTAGATAGTACTAATATTGGATACCTGAATAGCATTCAATTTATGTCGGTTTTATAAGTATTTCGACACTTAATGGCATTCAACTTGATTTGTCTAAATTCTCTTGATTTTATTTGTGAAAGAATGGAGGTCTTACATTATCGTTTTAAGTCTTTATAGTTCTTCTCAAAGGATCTAAGTGCACGGTACTGCGCAGTCCAAGTTTCCAGCAACAGGCCGCGCGCGTTTACTAATTACACGAACCGTATAAAATATTGTCATGTATATCTACATAATGCCTCCAAAAATGTTGCTCTAAACCGCAAAATTACCTCTAAAGTTAACAATGGGGGCAGGCGTAGCACAAAACGAATAAAAAATGGGTACGACTTCTTGGGAAAAAACGTTAAAACTTACCTATTAATTAGTTAGTTAATTTAATTATATAAATAATAAATTTGATTATACAATTAATCAAGCATTACGTGCAGCACGAAAACCGACCAACTTCAAATTTAGAAGAATTATAATTATATTTCATCTGAACTTGGCGTTGGATTGGATTTCAACCCTTTTTTAGGCGAACAATTAGCGGACAGGAACTTGACCACCTTGTAACAGATATGTTTTTGGTGTTTTTTTTTTAACTTGTGTCCAAGTCATTGACTTTAAACCACTTTTTATTAAAAGAAGGAATGAGAAGTCACCACGCTGGCTCAGGCTTGAACGTGAAAAGAACAACCTTGGCCACGCTTAGCACGTTGGTGATTTCTGATAGATGAATACACTTTTCTTTTCTATAGCTTTGAACGAGTCATTGTGCTCACATGATAAAAGCAACAGAAATATGTAACGAAGAAATGTAACCCATACTATGATTTGAAAAGAGTGTCCATGGAGTGATAGTCACGTGTCACATGGAGTGAAATGAAATGAAATCGTTTATTAAGCAAGTAGGATCACCGATCACTTTTACACGTCATATGTTTTTTTTTCTTCTTTTTTTTTTTTGACTACCTCTGAGAAGAAATAGCCGAAACAAACTCAGGGATCATCGTCTTTTTTAAAGTCCAGACATTAAAAATGAAAATGTTTACAATAATTTACGTTATAATTACGCATATTGCTTAATAACAATGCTTAACAGAGCGAGCAGCTCAGTTCCAAGCCTCTCTATCCTCTAAATAATCTGAGATTTTATAATACCCCTTTTTGCAAAGTTTGGCCTTTATATAGGTTTTATATCGTTTAATGGGTAAGTTTCGAATGTCCATGGGAAGCTTGTTGTAAAAGTGTATACATTGACCCATGAACGAGTTGCCTACTCTGTGGAGACGAGTGTGATGTACAGCAAGATTGTGTTTGTTCCTGGTATTTATATTATGAATATCGCTTATTTTCTTAAAATTAGATATATTTTTATGTACATACATAAGATTTTCAAATATATATTGCGAAGCTACAGTCAGAATGTTCACCTCTCTGAATTTTTCTCTAAGAGAATCTCTAGGACCAAGGTTGTAAATGGCTCGAACAGCCCTTTTCTGTAAAACAAAGATGGTATTGATGTCCGCACAAGTTCCCCAGAGAAGAATCCCATAAGTCATAAGACTATGAAAATAACTAAAATAAACAATTCTGGCTGTATTCACATCAGTTATCTGTCTAATTTTCTTAACAGCATAAGCGGCAGAACTGAGTCTACCCGACAGCTTCTCAATATGAGGACCCCATTGTAACTTGGAGTCAATAGTCAATCCAAGAAAAACTGTCGACTCGACAGGGATCAACTCTACTCCATTCAGTTGAACATTGGTACTTAACTGCCTGACATTTGGCGTAGAAAATTTAATGAATTTAGTTTTTTTTTCATTCAAAAGAAGGTTATTTACATTAAACCAATGGACAACTTTCGAAAGTGCATTGTTAACTTCGTCAAAATTTGCTAGCTGACGCTTGACTTTAAAAATAAGAGAAGTGTCATCCGCGAACAATACTATGTTGTGATTATCCCTCACGTGATGAGGTAAGTCATTAATATAAATTAAAAACAAGAAAGGACCTAGAATTGAGCCCTGCGGAACGCCCATGGTGACCTCAGATCCTGCAGATTTGTTGCCATTAACATCAACCCTCTGAATTCGATTATTCAGATAAGAAGTCAGAAGGTCGAGAGCTCTGTCCCTTAAACCATAATGGTACAGTTTCCTAATAAGAGTATCATGATGTACGCAATCAAAGGCCTTGGACAAATCACAAAAAATACCAAGAGCATCTTGCGATTACTCCCAGGCCCCAAAAATGTTCTTTAGCAACGCCACGCCCGCATCGGTAGTTGAACGACCCTTTGTAAACCCAAAGTGATAGTCACATAGTCATATGTCACATGATAGAAGCAACAGAAATATGTAACGATGAAATGTAACCCATACTATGATTTTAAAAGAGTGTCCATGTAGTTTCTTGCACGTTCTTCTCCATAGAGGTCTACGCTTTGAAACGTGCAATTCAGCTTCATTTTTCTTGGTCTGACCAACATTGACAATTCAAAAGCACCAACGGATGGTTAATTTGAAATAAACAATTTTGATTTTGATTTTTGAGGCGACACACTTCGTTCGGATCGTTGTGGTGTCGTCCGATGATGGAACAGAGATGGGGAATCAAATAATGCAATTCCCTCGCACACTCTCCAAAATGCATACTATAGAACACCGTGAGGCTGGCTACTCCTGCCCTGTGTTTGTGAACGTTTGTGTTTTTTTTTTTTCTGTTAATATATTTATGACTCCAGTTTTCACTTCTGGCAGTCAGACTGCCTTTTTAATGCGTAAACTCAGTGTTTTTGCTGAATGCGCCTACTCTTGTCTTTGATCTCGCCTTATGGAAAGCAGTGGATCAGTTATATGATGAAATGTGCGTACTCAGATAGCTGTCCATTCTGGCTTTTAAAATAGGCTTGTTAAATGTGAAACTAGCTACCCTAACACATGTACTTATTGATTCCCTGATTAACAGACCATTAAATTAATAATTAAGTGTTGCCTAGTCATTAATATTCTCTCTTTACCAAAGCTTTCAATTAAATACTAGATATGACTCGGTCATACGAACTAATTATTCCTACCCTCATACTAACATAATGAGTACAACTTCAAAGGATAAAATAACTTAATTAAAATCAATTCAATAGTTTCAGAGATCTAAATCTCCATATATAAAGGCGTATCTTTATAAGTGGTTTAATTTACCAACTTTGATCTCTGTCTCTGGAAAATTACGAGGCAATGCTTTGAGTGTAATGTCATTTGATTTTGCACTCTGGTTCAATTAAGATAGGGTTGGTTTTGAATGTGTTTTGTGTCGTGTTGACTGCTCCTTTGGAGTTCTGCCACTGAGCAAATATTTGACAGAAGGGGAATTAGGAACCCTTTTTAAGTATGTAATGTTATATCATTAATTAGAATTGAGATTCTTCAGTATTTGAACAATTTGAGATTTCTTTTTTTGTTTTTTTTTGTAACCTTTTTTAATGTTAAATAACATAAAAAAAAGAGGAAAGACTTTAAAGAATTTAAAATTGTGTAAAAAGGAAAGGGCAAATGAGTGATTTTTTCTGGGAGGTGTTTTATTATTTCTTTTAATTTCTAGATAAAAGACGTAACTTTTTAATGTCGACATTGTTTTGATATCACTTTCCAATAATTGGTCTAACTCTAGCTCGATGTCCTAGCTATATCAATTATCCTGCGTCGCAAACACAATACTTCTATGATTTACATGCTCACTTTGAAACACTATCTAATAATGAAGATAAACAGCAGAAAACAATATGCGATACACAAATAGTGAGTCGAATAAATATTTGAAATGAAAAACAAATGTTTGGCAACGTTTGATGTCCTAAGCAAATAATGTGGCCAGGATTGGCAAAACATTGGACGAACGCCATTGGTTGGTGGCTTGTTTTTACAGAGTTCATGTATGAATTGCCTCATAGTAAGAACATTATAGGCTAGTCAATAGTTGCTCAGTCCCACTAATATACTATCATATTAATATATTAAAAAAGAAAGTTTAAAGCTATGGTTATTATTCTTTACACAACTGCTCAGACCCGTCCTCCGTACGGCTTCACCAAACATCATACATACGACAAATCACTTGACGGGAAGGCTTTGTCTGGTGAGACATCTTTGCCGCATTGCATTGTAAAAACACAGCACTCTCCTCTATCTCTAGCCTTCTTCAAGCAACCTTGACGAGGTAGACAGTCCATCTAATCGGTTTTACACACATTCATTGAAACTTTACGCACAAAAGTACAAAGGCGAATTTAATGCCATAGCCACGTCAGTGGCAAGTCAGAAGTTTGTTCCTTTCAATCGCAAATTAAATTACTTTAAAACACGTAAGTGCCCAAATAAAATTTGTTTCGGGCCAAACCCTGGAGTGCGTTCGATAACTCCTATCCTAAAGTTAATCTGAACCGACTTCGATGAATTTACATGCAAATTGGGTTTCAAAACGGATCTCACTGAGCGCCCATAGTTAATGCTTTGACCAAATTATTTTGGCACAGAAAACAAATATTACAGTCTTATTCACTTAGTCGTAAGGTGTAAAATTCAATGAAGATTTATGTATTCGGCGGCAAAGTAAAACTGGTATTTGAATTAGTCCCACAAATTGAATAATGCATTCAAATTTGGAATGATTTGTTCTAAACGTGTTAGGTATAAGGTTGAGTTTCCCGTGCCAGGTTACATCTAAATTATACTAGGGTTGTGCCACGGTAAGTTTTAACTTTTGAAGCTTTGGTAAGGACTTTCAAACCTCTAATATGTGACAAAGTGGTGTGACATGTTAGTTTTTAGTCATTATTAATAGTTTGCTTATCGGTAATTAGTTTGTAATGAAGACACGTGCAGGAGTATGTAGTTTCTAAGAACACGTCGGTATATTACATCTTACCTAAGAGACTCAATTATGTTCATAATTAGTTAAATCCGAGACGGTATCAGTTTGATAGATATTACGTACTCATACATAAACTCACGCCTTATGTCAATGCGGCTAGGCAGACACTACAGAACGCTACGATAAATGTTGTAGTTACCGAAATACTTAATGGTAGGTAATTAAGTAATTTAGATAAAACTTTGGCCCTTTGCAAAAAGTTGTAAAAATCGGAGGATTTTTTTTTATTAATTATAAACTAGCGCTTGACCGCAATCCCGCCTGATGGTAGGTAAGCAGTGATGCAATCGTTGATGGTAAAGCGCGCTAGTTTATTAAGAGCATATTCACTCTAGCCTTGAAGACACTCAAATTGTAATGTAACGGAAACACCGTCGCCGGCAAATTGTTCCAGTCCCTCGATGTACGCGGTATAAATGAAGAAGCGAAATGCTTCGTCCGGATCGTAGTGGTGTCAACAACGTAAGGGTGGAAAGTCGCCGTACGACGGGTCGTCCGATGGTGGAACGGAGATGAGGGAATTAAATCATGCAATTCCCTTGCACACTCGCCAGAATGCATCCTATAGAAGACCGAAAGGCTGGCTACTCTACGGCTATGCTCCAGGCTTAGGAGAACCTTTTTATGGGATGAGGAAAAAGCATTGAATAGAATAGAATACTCTTTATTATGTATACTATAAAGATTACAAAACATAAATAAAAAGATTTTACAAAGGGTGACACAATAGGCGATCTTATCGCTAAGAGCGATCTTTTACAAACAACCTTTTGATAGAATTCCAAGGGGATAAAGAAGATAAGAAGGATAGAGAAATAATGTAGGTAGTCTACAGTATAAAGGGTGTATCTGACATCGACGCACAAACGAGTACCATGGATCCAGTACATGATTCTGCACCCCCTAGTGGTGGAATTTTTCTTTTTTTTATTTTTCTTTCAGGATTAAAAAAAAAATTGTAGTTTTTTTTCCGTTCATAATTGCTATACTTTTATAACCCAATAAGATTTTAAAGTAAAAATTAATTAATTCGCTAATTATACAAAAAAGTGCAATGGAAACAAAACTCGAAAACTATCTAATCAGCTGATTTAATAGAGTTCACATTAGGGATCAACGTTATACCTACAAACCCGCACGGCGGCACGCTTGCAACGTTCAAAGGCCGAGTCGACACTTTTTTTAAACACTGTGAATTCTGTAACCACTCATTAACGACATAAATGACAATCATAATTATATTAGTGGCATGCGGTGTAGCCTTTTCGCGAAGTTTGCGTTACGATGTCAGATACACCCTGTATACTATTTACATAGATTATACAATAAATGAATACGTTAAGTGTATCTTACTAGTTTAAATAAATTTATACATCTAATTAATAAATTCCATACAAAAGCAAATAAAATAAAATGTTTAAAGAGAGAGGAGGTACTTTTTTATCTTAGTTTTAAAAGTGGACAGTGTTTGAGCACGCCTTACGGACACGGGCAAGTCATTCCATAGCCGAATTGCTTGTACAGTAAAGGATTTATCATAGAAACTAGTGGAATGCATCGGCATGTCTAATATCAGGTTTTCCGATGAATTCGCGTGAGCGTGACCTACCCGACACCGTTTTTGTTTTCTGTTTTTTTATTTTTTTTAAACGCCACACCATCTCTTCTAGTAATGTGATTAAAATACAATGAAACATCTATTTAATATAGATACAAAATATAGTATACAATACATATACTAGTCAAGATAACTTTCTATACTTTTTAAGCTTTTCAATATTTTTTTTATGTTCCATTTAGGGATTATATTTATAAGACATTTTTAAGATTATAATTACCTAATGCTTTATACACCTTGGAATTTTACATTCCTACAAACACAGCCCATTTCATCTCTCTACATAATGACTAAAAAAGCTTAGTAAAAAAGAAAACGATTTTCAGTAAAAATTATAGCGTAAAAATTAAATATAACATTATTCATTTTTGAGCTTGTATAAAAATTAAATATTATTCATTGTTGATTGAACTCTGGTAAAGATAACACCGCCCCATTCTGCGTGCTCTTGAAACACAACACTTGAACTGCTCTCGTATACAGGGCGTTTCAAACCAAATCCAAGTACTAATCTGATAATAAAATAACTAAAGTAAAAAATTATTTGCTTTGTTTTAAATATATATTAAATTTTATCATAAAAATATCAAATATCCTTTTACTAAGACGCTACTGACTTTTTGTTTGTCACCAGTCTGCGTCTCATAAAACGTGACAGCTGGGCGAGCAAAATTTTCATAGACGATGTATTTCTTTTGCAGCTATAACAACACTTACTAAACACAGTTTTTTTGTATTGATTCTTCTTCAACCTATAGACACCCACTGATGGGCAAAGGCCTGAAGCGGATCGATGCGGGCAGCACAAGACCGGTATAGTGGAAAGCCTTGGGGGAGGCCTTTGTATTGATAATATTACGGAACTCTCTGTGCACGAGTCCAACTCGCTTTTGGCTAGTACTCGTATTTTATGTAATTTATTTCTTCTGTTGTAGGCCAATTAAAGAGAAGATTGGAAGTAAATTAAAACACTAGTCGTCATTTAAGCCAACTAACTTTTATTGAACTTTTTACAGATAGTACAGCTTAATCAGCGTACAGTGGTTCCACTGCTGAGACACTGAGAGAGAGAGAGAAAGAGAGAGAGAGAGAGAGAGAGAGAGAAGGCAGTAGTTCACCACAAAGGTCCAGTGAGAATTGCTGGATGACATAATGTTCTGGAGACATGAGCAATAGGGAGTAAAGTTCACTCATCCTCCGTAGAAAAGGGAGGATCCTTCGACCAGATGCTAATTGCACGGTAAACTTTGATTGCGAGATGCAGAATTCATGTGACGTCAGTATGACGCGTTGTTCATTTTGTGGCGTTTGTAGATACTGCTACAATGTCTTCAAATTTACGGTACACAACATGGCAGTTTCCTCAAGACGTTTCCCTTTGAGAGCTCCGCTACATTACAGGTACTTACATAAATACATTCTTTGTTTATTTATTTTCTTGCTTATCTTACAGCCGACAGAGTATCAGTAACTCATACTCGTAACAAATATTCCCTTACCAAGTAATAAGTAAGAGGGGACGAGACGAGAGCACGTGGGTAATAAACTATCCTATGTAACATTCTACATATATTTTCGCTTCGTCTGCTTAAGTATCAAGCGATGCATAATATATTTTCCGGTAGGATGAGCGAAAGGTATTGACGTATTGGGATCCTTTTCATTAACTATTAATACGTATGAACTAGTAAGTAGATAGTAACAGTAGTAAGTAGATTGCATCACTGCTTACAATCAGGCGGGATTGAGGTCAAGTACTAGTTTATAACATAAAGAAGTAAGAAAATACATCTTGTAGTCATAGAGGTAGGTAAAACAGGTATTCAGATGATTGTAATCTCTTCTTTGATTCTAATCTCTCGATTCTAATGGAAATAAGAAGACAAATAGAAATGGCCAAAAATGTCATGTCTTAGCTTCATAAATTATAGCGTGACAGCAACATCTCACGGGAGACTAAGATGAAGCTCTCCAGATCACTCATCTTCTCAATCTTCAGCTACAGTTCGGAGACGTGGACAATCAAGAAAGGCGATAGAGGCCGCATTGACGCTTTCGAGATGTGGTAATGAAGAAAGATGCTTCAAATTCATTGAACAGCATTTCGTACAAATCAGTCAATTGTTCGAGAGCTAGGTGTCACAATAAGACTCTCCACAGTCTGCCTTCGAAGAACTTTGCAATATTTTGGTCATATTGCCAGAAAGGATGGAGACAACCTAGAACATCTGATGGTTACTGAGAAGGTGGATGGACGACGTTCTAGTAGTCGCAGTTCAATAAGATGGACTGACCAAATCCGTTCATGTCTGGACGATGCTATACTCGCAGCCAGGGATCGTATCAGATGGCGAACTATCATAAATCAGAAGATAATTCCACAGGGACATCACGATCTTCAGTAATGACGAGAACGACTTGAGGAGGAGGTGATCTCTTCAGCCATATAGTCTCTATACCCTATATAATAATAATAATAAGAATAATAATTTATTTGCATCAAATTTTACAGTACATTGAAACATGTTGTTCATACAGTTTAACTGTATGTACTACAGGATGTAAACAACAGTGTGGCAACACCAGCACCCTTGCTAAGTTGCCAAGACAACTTCTGTTAAAGATGCTGGGCACGACACTTTGATGGGTGTTTCTTTCTTACATTTAGGTACCTTCATGCCATTTTGAAATTATAAGACTGGTTCGTTATATGGCATAAGTAAACGAACAAATAAACTATTTAGGAAAGGAAATAAAACAAAAAAGAAAATAAAATGGTTTGAGTGTATAAGGGTGTGCGAAGGTATGAGTTTGTTGGAGGGTGTGTGAGTGTGTGTGTGAGTATGTGAGTGAGGGTGTGCGTGTGTGTATGTGTGTGCGCGTATGCGTGCTTGCGTGTATGTGCGCGTGTGTGCTTGCGTTAGCCAGCGATAAGCAATTGTTGATAGAATTAAATTTAACGGGAGCTATATTGAGTCAACAATAAGCTTTCAGTTTTGTTGTAATTAAGCGTTTGCAGCCAAGTATTAATTTTCTTTTTAAATGACATTATAGGGAGTGAGTTGCCAAGATTTCACCTATAGGTGAGGATCTTGGAAACAGGGAAATCTTCTTGTAAAAGGGTACTTGCAGCGGAAAGGTTGGCAAACCTTGTCTTTGCGTCTCGCGGTCATTATTTCATAAGAGGTTCTTTGATGCTGATATAGTAGTACGAGCAGCACAAATAATTGTCTGACTGTAAGGACTTTACAGCTCCATATAGTTCTTCAGTTGGGAACAGGATGAACCGAAAGGTACTAACGTATAAAAGGTGTATCTGACATCGACGCACAAACGAGTACCATGGATCCAGTACATGATTCTGAACCCCCCGGTGGTAGAATTTTTCGTCGGCTTTTTCATGATTTAAAAAAAAATATATGTATTTTTTTCACTTTAGACCGTTCATAATTGTTATACTTTTATAACCCAATAAGATTTTAAATTAAAAATGTATTAATTCGCTAATTACACAAAAAAGCGCAATGAAAACAAACCTCGAAAAACTATCTTATCAGCTGATTTAATACAGTTCACATCAGGGATCAACGTCATACCCACAAACACGCGCGGCGGCACGCTTACAACCTTCAAAGGCTGAGCCGACACTTTTTTTTAAACATTGTTATTTCTATAACCGTTCATTAACGACATAAATGGCTATCATAATTTTATTAGTGGCATGTGGTCTAGCCTTTTCGCGAAGTTTGCGTTACGATGTCAGAAACAGCCTGTATATAACTAGTACGGGAATAATGTTTTCTGGGATATGATTTTTTCGTCAGTGAGTACCTATCCCGTATCCTCAGATTACAGACGGTTTATTCTGTAAAGATCAGACCGTGAAAACTAAGCTGTACTTGGCTTGAAATGGGGTGTCATTCCACTTAATGCAAAGAATTGACATTATTGACGAATCACTATGCCTGATTCTTTATTCATGGTAAAGAATTGGGCGTAGTGATTCGTCATTAGAAGTATATTTACCACCCACCAGACAAAGCCTTGCCGCCAAGCGATTTGTCGTGTTCCGGCATGATGTCTGGTGAAGCCGTACGGAGGACGGGTCTGAGCAGTTGTGTAGCGATGTGTGCCGGGTACGATGCACCAAATGTTGTTGTGTTGGGAGTTTGGTCGTGGAGGGTCTTCAGATCAATCTCCTTTTGGCGCAGCGTCGTTGGTCGTGTTCCTTCCTATTCGCTGTGTTTTCTGAGTGAATAGGCTCTTAATAAACTAGCGTGCTTTACCATCAACGATCGCATCACTGCTTACCATCAGGCGGGATTGCGGTCAAGCGCTAGTTTATAATTATAAAAAAAAAATATATATTTTTACAGAATAGGTTGGTAAATATGAAAGGAAGGAAAAAGGTTTATTTGCGGTGTGACGCAAAAAGAAGACAAAATTAAAAGACTGGATATTTGAAGAAAATATGCAAAATGCCCATCGGTCAGCACAACGCTAAGACGCTATGCGAGATCTGTTTCGCATAGGGTCTTAGCATCATTGCCCAGCACTGGTTTTTTGTGAAAGTCAGCGCTGAAATGATGATGTTAATTAAATATTACTCAATGCTCTATCTAAGCTCTAATACGATATCGCTTGCGGGTTATGGAGGTCAGACGGCAGTTGCATCACGAAAAATCAGCAGTTAGACTGGTAAAGCGGACCCCAGAGTCCAAATGTTTCGGATGTGACTAGGATTAACGCTGAGATGATGATGACTCAAACCTCTATCTCTGCAACAGAAAAGGTTTTTAACCTGTAACATATAAAAACAAAAAGAGACCTTAAATTAGACACGAAGAACTATTTAGTATTCCGTAAGTCACTTGAAAAAGGGGCTACTAATAGACGGTTAGATATAAGATGGACGGCCACCAGTCCAGATTATGTTATGACGTAATTAACTTTTTACCTTTTTTGTCTTCAAGGCTAGAGTGAATAGGCTCTAAATAAACTAGTGCGCTTTACCATCAACGATTGCGTCACTGTT
The DNA here is from genome assembly GCA_037179545.1 of Sesamia inferens. NCBI lineage: Eukaryota > Metazoa > Arthropoda > Insecta > Lepidoptera > Noctuidae > Sesamia > Sesamia inferens. The sequence goes on along the minus strand of CM073929.1, from coordinate 4,335,749 downwards.
TACCATCAGGCGGGATTGCGGTCAAGCGCTAGTTTATAATTTATAAAAAAAAAAAACTTTTTACCCACGTACAATAGATATGTGTGTCATTTGAGTGAATTCACAAAGACAACAACTATTCTTATAACATGAAGAAATACCAAAGAAAAAAAAAATAAACATAACATTTTTTTTTACGAGATAAGCTATTGCAATCATTGATGGTAAAGTGTGCTAGTATATTAAGAGCCTGTCCACTCAAAAACCTAAGTGAATAGGAAGGAAGACGGCAGTTGAGCTAGGTAATGCAATGTTTCCGTGTGCAGTTTCTGGTCTGCCATCGGACGCGTCCCCAGGTGGCGGATAGGGGAACGGCCCCCAGCTATGGGGGTTACCGGTTTACCGGCGCGGACCAAAACCAGAAGTGGGGACCGCTTCGGCGGTCACACGTGCGGCGGGTCGGCCACCACTCCAGGTGGCTGACGTGACCCGAACTCCGGGTCACCGTCGGGCAACCCGGTCTCCTCATTGAGAGGAGCTGGGGGCCCCGTTTGCTTCCGGGCAAACAAGTGGGGCTATGAGGAAGGACACCTCGCTAAAAAACCCTTGGCTGCTGCGTCTTCTCGCACAAGAAGACGTACCCAGCCGAACCCCTCCCTATGGAGGGCCCACTGTGGGTCCGCCTTCTGGCGGGAATCGCCGGCGGGGGATTGGTAGGCAGGCTTGCTATTTCCCATGACCTCGCCACTAAGGCGATGTCGGTGTGCCGCTGTTCGGGTTTAGTGGGTATTCTCGGCTTCGGCTGGGCGAGTCCTACACACGCCCTTCGGGGTATGGTGCGTAAACGCATTCCCACAGCGTCAAAAAAAAAAAAAAGTTATGCAATGTTAAACCCAACAACACGACCAACGATGTTGCGCCAGCTCCCGACAAAGCAGCATTTGGCGCATCGTACCCGGCACACATCGCAACACAACTGCGCAGACCTTTCCTCCGTACGGCTTCATCAGACATCAGGCCGGAACACGACGAATCGCTTGGCGGCAAAACTTTGTTTGGGGGGTAGTAACTTATGCCGGCAGCCGATGTTATGGCCTACCACCGAACAAACAAATAACAGTTAGAAATCCCGTAAAGATTAATGTAGGATCGTTCAATCATTGTGTTGAGTAATCTGATGCCTATATAAATAAGGATTTCCGTTCAAATTTCTATTACTTAAAAAAATCTATCTACTATTAAAATTGTAAATAAGTTCCATTGCTTCAAATGTTTAAAAAAATTGTCTACTCAACAACATAAATATCACAGTGAATGTCCTTGACCTGTCAAAATAACAACCGTTCCTACCGGTCTTCCTTAAATTTATCTCCTTCATACCAGTTGTTTACTTTAACAGATAGAAAAATATACATAATAATAATCTATACTTCCTTTCAACGTCTAACTAATCCTACTAATAATGACAACCAAACAAAATAATCTCCGACTACCTTCTTTTCGGAACATTCAATAAATATTGATAACATCTCCTACATTTGGGGAATAACCCTCCATCGATATAATACGACATCGAAAATGCTTAGCTTAGCAACTAAGAGGGGATGATCGTACCCTGGCCTCTTATATTGGTTTACCATAATACGATGAGGTAAGACTTTTATGTTGCACGATACGACGCTAGAAAATAATTATTCAGGAAACGTATTTTTATGAGCAATTTATTCATAAATATAACCCGTAACACGGCTTGATCGTTTGGGTCAAGCTATGCTTGCAGCGGTCGGTTTGTGGATGGGTGCTTAATGCATGTACCAGCCACCCAATTAGAATACTATTTTATCATTTTAAAACATACAATGAATGAATTGTTTGAATGAATGAATTACTTTGTAAAAAAAAAAAAAAAAATAATTTTGTTACGACTGACTGTGGACGAAAATTGGGAATTGGGATTGCAGTCAAGCGCTAGTTTATAATTATTAAAAAAAAAAAAAAAACATTATAAATATACACACGCGTACAGTCGCATGTATAAGGGTATCTAAGAGAGTTTTCATCCATTTTGGATAATTGTAACTGAACAGAGGAAATGTGACAGTAATTTACATAGTTTTTATTAATTTCTGAGGTCAAATTTAATAAATGCTTCTGAAGAAACTACTTCCATAATGTGCGGTGTATAGGCGAAGTAATATACCCTTCTCTTTTGATCGCACTACGAAAATCTAAACCTTCTACTGCTTATTCGTTTAAGCAGCGCAGAGCTCTTGCAAGAGTGTACGTGTGTGTTCATAATACAGCCTGCTACACGCATGCACGGATAGTTGCCGCTGATGGCTTTTACTTGAAAAAATCGTGTATATAAAGTAATGAAGCAATTCGTACGAAGTTATTCCCTAACCATTCCAAATTATTTAAAAATATACAATGTTGTTGTTGACTAATTCTTGGTTTTCTGTCTTCATCACCACCATCACCATTTCAGCCGAAAGACGTCCACTGCTGGACATAGGCCTTCCCCAATGATGCTTGGGTGGAGCAGCGCCGTGTCCTCACAAATGAAGTAGGAGGCGACCTGACGCTGCCGGCAGTAGTGCGGAGGATGGTCGGCAGCTCAGAGTCGTGGGACGCGGTGGTGTCCTTCTGCGAAGACGTGATGTCGCAGAAGGAAGCTGCGGAACGGGAGAGGGAGATATCAACTCCCTTCCCGGGCCGCAGAAGACGCACCGGGCGCCGAGGAAGGGCGGATAACGCCCTCTTCCGCCCCCCATGATTGGGTCCAGGGGCGAGGGACATGGGGAAGTCCCCGCCCCCCATTGATGGACCCCGAGGCGGAGGCGCGCGCGAGTGTCGGCGCGCGCCTTTGAGGCGATGCACGGGGTAGTTTAACACCCCACTACCCCGTGCAGGAGACGAGGCCCGGACAGACCGGGCCAGCACGAGGATGTGGGGCCGTGGAAGAATTTAGACTCCCGCGGCCCCACGCGCGCTCGTGATAGAAGACACACCGGGGTGGTTTTAGTCAGTAAAAGTCTGACATACCCCGTCGCCCACCCCAGGGCGGCGGGCATCCTATGAGGATTTCCACCCCGACAAAAAAAAAAAAAAAAGGTCGTTGGTCCATCTTGTCGGGGGCCTAACCACGCTGCGTCTTTCGGCGCGTGGTCGCCACTCGAGAACCTGTCGGCCCCATCGGGCATCGGTAGTACGGCCAATGTGACCGACCCACTGCGACCTACGTGTTGCAATTCTTCGTGCTATGTCGGTTACTCTCGTTCTTCTGCGGATCTCCTCATTCCTGATTCGATCACGCAGTGAAACCCCAAGCATAGCCCTCTCCATTGCCCTTTGAGTGACCTTGAACCTTCTTATAAGGCCCATTGTTAGCGACCACGTTTCAATTCCATAAGTAAATACTGGCAACACACACTGGTCGAAGACGTTTATCTTGAGACACTGTGGTATTTCGGACGAGAAGATTTTACGTAGCTTCCCGAAAGCAGCCCAGCTGAGTTGTATACGATGATTGACCTCTTTCTCTAACTTAATGTTATGTGAGTACATTATTGATTGTTTGTTTGAACAGTCTCGCTCTAAATAGCCATATAGATAGGCGGTGTGAAAACGTGCCTAACAACAGATTTATATCATTCAAATAACCTTACCCCGTTTTTTTGTCCTACGAGAATATTGGTAAACATTGATCGTAAAACAGTTTTACAGAATCACAAATTTCGGGGTCTGTATGTCTAGACAATTAAACTGTTTAGTCATCATTATCTTATTTTTATTCCTTATAAATTTATTTGGGCTGTCATCATCATCATTTTAGCCAAAAGACGTCCACTGCTGGACATAGGCCTCCCCCAAGGATCTCCACGACGACCGGTCCTGCACCTCCCGCATCCATCGGTTTACGGTCATCGGTCTAGCTTGTCTGGGGCCTACCCACACTGCGTCTTCCGGTGCGTGGCCACCACTCGAGAACCCGTCGGCTCCATCGAGCATCGGTCCTACGGGCAATATGCCCGGCCCTTTGCGGATCTCCCCATCCCTGATTCAATCACGCAGTGAAACCCCAAGCATAGCCCTCTCCATTGCCCTTTGAGTGACATTGAACCTTCTTATAAGGCCCATTGTTAGCGACCACGTCTCAATTCCATAAGTAAATATTGGCAACACACTGGTCGAAGACTTGTCTTGAAACACTGCGGTATTTCTAACGAAAAGATTCTACGTAACTTCCCGAAAGCAGTCCAGCTGAGTTGGATTCGATTGACCTTCCTAACGGGTTTTGTCCCAGGTACACGTTACTGTCGTCCTATTGTCCTGTCATCGTGAAGTCGTGGTGGCCTAGTGGTTAAAACACCAGCCTCTCAAGTATGAGTGCGCGGGCTCGATTCCAGGTCAGGCAAGTACCAATGTAACTTTTCTAAAGTTATATGTACTTTCTAAGTACATGATGGACACCAATGACTGAAGGTGAAGGAAAATATCTTGAGGAAACCTGGACTTTAAGTCTGAAATCGCCAACCAGCATTGAGAAAACGTGGTCATTACGCTCAATCCTTTTCTGTATGAGAGGAGACCTGTGCTCAGCAGTCGGACGATAAAAAGGTTGATAATGATGACACATAACTGTCAATCTGTCTATATGAAGTCAAAATCGACTGAATGAACTGGAAAAGGTTTTGCTCAGGTATTTAATCTTATTTTAAGTCTAGTGTAAGAGACTAGTTAGTAAAAAGGGCTTCACATTTATGAACATGACGAATGGATCAGGGACTTCATAATCCAATACTCAGCGAGTAATTTGGGTAACCATGCCATATTCTCAACTGTCCCACTGTTTCATATTTTATGCCACTTGTCCCTAGTATCTAGTTCTGCTATTTGTGCTCAATACTAAGAAAAACGTCGATTGAGTTAATCGTAAAGTGTAAAGGTCACGATGCATCGAAAGAATCAATGCGGTTTGAATATCGTAGCGTATTATTTGGACAGACATTTTAAACTGCTATCAATTTTAGCGTGTCTGCATATCCACCATTGAATTTTCTGAGGTTCGCTTTAAAAATTTGGTTGTGATACAATGTTATTAAGTTTGCTTAGGATAAGACGTGCGTTTTGAACAAGTATTGTTTGCTGAAGGTGGGTATTGGAACTACAAAATAAAAATAGAATATTTATCATAACCATAACACCACACCACACCGCCTCGGGCTTATGACTAGGTATTAAAAGCTGTATGGCCGATGTATGTCTCTGCATCACTGGTAGAAAATGCTTAAGGCATTAAGTCCGCCATTGTGCAATGTTTGTGCATAAAGTTTTAATAAATAAAGTAACGCTTACCCCGGTTGTCTCATAAATGGGTTACCATCTTTATGTGCAAACTCCGTGCCTCGGAAAACATATAAAGCCTTTGGACCTGGCTGTTATTCGTAGATCTTACCTAAATCATTGATAAGTTCTCTATTCTGTCTTAAGTAAATCAAGAGCAGTTAAAAATACCTATACGTTTTTTTTTATGCGAAACCTGAATACAATTTGTTCAGAATAAGCAACTCTATCAATTCCAAACATTTTTACACCACGTTATATATTTTCCCAAGTACATTTCGAAATTGTTGCAGTATGGTTACCGAGCGCGATACGCAGCTTACAGTAGTTCATCGCCCGCGCAACAGCTAACGCCAGAGGTCAATGCAGCGCTTGCCAGTGGACCATATTTTTGTTGTGACAGCCAAGTAGGATATCAAGCTCATAACATTGTGGTTTTTCATGATATCGTTTCGAAATTTTGTACATAGGTTCTTTACCTAAAAATACTGGACACGTGTTTCGGGTTTCGCATAAACAAAACATATGGTTGCATATGCAAAAATACAAATACAGATGCGAGTATCCGTGTTGTGTGTGTGAGTGCGGGACTCACCACACACACAACACGCACTAACCTGCACACAGACGAATATACTAACTACACTCACAAATACTCATTGTAACAATTTGTCACGTCCAACGACAATTTGTCCTATATATCATTCACTAATGAATTGTCCCAACTTACTCGCTGCTAGACGAAGACTTGGGGTGCTGGGCTATCTTAATTTGGGCTACAGTCCACTCCATTTATTTTATTAACCGACTTCAAAAAAAAGGAGGTTATCAATTCGACCCGTATGTATGTAAGCCAAATTTCAAGTGTATGCATGTATGCATGTTTTTATGTTTGTGCGCGCATATTTCCAGAACTACAAGCCCGATTTAAGTAATTCTTTTTTGTTGTACTATGTATTGTTCAACTTAGGTAGTACTATAAGTTTCATCAAAATCGGTTTAGTAGTTTTTGAGATAGGTATTTTTTTCGTATTGATGAGAACTTATTCTAACATGGGTTATAGCTGCCACTATTGTTATGAGGTGGTAATTTTCCAATTTCGACTAAGACACTGAAAAGCATGAAACAATCTTTTCTTTACAAAAAAATTGAAAACGACTTCAAAAACACACTTAAAAGGAAAAAATAATTTTACTTTTGTCATGGCTCTAGAAGTCAGTGTCTCGAGGTTTCTGTTGTTTAGCTCGCCACCGACTTTCTATAGCCATGAGAAAAGTAAAATTATTTTTTGAAGTCTGTTTCTATTTTTTTGTAAAAAGTTTTTTTTAATAGTGTCTATATTTTGTTTTGCTTGGTATGGAAATATATGAAAAAGACTCTCGGACTCTGTTACGAGGCTCCAGAAACACACACATCATATTACGCAGTATATCGATGTCACATAGGCAACTGTTCAGTATAAAATATTATAAGTATAATTTAAGTTAACAAAACTAAACTAAAGTCACTTATACTCAAATACATAATAATCAGAAATAGATATTGATAAGTACATAGATATCATGCGGTGGTAGGCCATAACATCGGCTGCAGGCAGAAGTTACCACCCACCAGACAAAGTCTTGCCGCGAAGCGATTCGTCGTGTTCCGGCATTATGTCTGGTGAAGCCATATGGAGGACACGTCTAAACAATTGTGTTGCGATGTGTGCCGGGTATGACACGCTAAATATTGTGTCGGTAACTTGTTCGTGGAGGGTCTCCAACTCAATCTCCCTCTGGCCAGCACTGCTGGTCTTCTTTTGGGTTTAACATTGCATTACTTTTTTATTTTTTTTGTTCCGGGGTGGAAAATCCTCAATGGATGTCCGCCGCCCTGGGGTGGGCGACGGGGTCTGTCAGACTCCTACTGACTAAAAACCACCCCGGTGTCTCTCCGGTCACGTGCGCACGGAGCCGCGGGAGTCCCTGATTCTGCCGCAGCCCCACACTCTCGTGCCGGCTCGGTCTGTCCGGGCCTCGCCTCCTGCATGGGGTAGTGAGGTGTTATGAGGCGTGCACCGACACTCGCGCGCGCCTCCGCCTCGGGGTCCAACTAATAGGGGGAGGGGACTTCCCCATGTCCCTCGCCCCTGGACCCATTCATGGGGGGCGGAAGAGGACGTTATCCGCCCTTCCTTGGCGCCTGGTGCGTCTTCTGCGGCCCAGGAAGGGAGTTGAGATCTCTCTCTCCCGTTCCGCAGCTTCCTTCTGCGACATCACGTCCTCGCAGAAGGACACCACCGCGTCCCACGACTCTGCGCTACCGACCATCCTCCGCACTACTGCCGGCAGCGTCAGGTCGCCTCCTACTTCGTTTGTGAGGCGGCGCTGCTCCTCCCAAGCCACACACTCGAAGAGCGTGTGCTGCGCCGTGTCCTCCCCGCATTGGACGCAGTGGTGGCACCGAGCGTCCGGCTCCCTGTTTATACGTCGCAGGTACTTGCCGAAGCTAACATTGCATTACCTCACTCAACTAAAGTTTTCCTTCCTGTTCATTCATTTTTTTTTTTTTTAGTGAATAGGCTCTTAATAACTACGCTTTACAATCAACGATTGCATCACTAGTATATTTTTATAAAAAAAAAAATAGATAGGTAAAATAAATAAATTATATGTGTCACAATGGATTATTGAATAAAAATGACATATAGTGTCATCCAAAAAAAAAAACACATTTATATTGTAATTCCACCTATAAGTTAATAAATTTCGAAGCGTTCTTTCATAAAATTTACTGGTAATCCTTTATATGACTGTGGTACTTTATAATATACTGCGCCACACGGTTTCACCCGCGTAGGTTTCGATATGTTTTATATGATCAGCTCCTATTGGTCGCAGCGTGATGTTAAATAGCCTAAAGCCTTCCTGCATTAATGAGCTATCCGACGAAAAGAGAATTTTTCAAATAGGACCCGTATTTCCTGAGATTAGCGCATTCAAACAAACAAACAAACTCTTCAGCTTTATAGATTAGTATAGATTATGGGGACGTACAGAAACGTTTTTAAAAATTAAAACAAAAATCGCTGATCGTGGAAATAAAACTTGATTTACTCTAAATAACATCGCCACTTCAAATATATATATATACAGTATGTTAAGAAAACCCTGTCCGACCCGTGAAGGTGTTGTTAGGTATCGATAACTGATTCTACTAATGCATACAAAACCGGGCTAAACTTAAAAAAAAAATCCCCCTAAAAAAATAAATATTATTTCGCAAAAAGAGGTAACTTAATAAATGTGCGTTACCACCCTTCTGCGGGCGGCGGGCGGCAGGGCACGCGACACGTGATCGCATCGCTATTCGCTCATAATAATACCGGTGTTGTCACTTTTTTAAAAATTACCAAATTTCCAAAATTCATTTGTATTGGTACTATGATGATTACGTAAAATTTTATATTATATTTGGTCATGTGTGTTACCTAACCTTTATTATCCTTATGAGTCGGACAGGGTTTTCTTAACATACTGTATACAGACATACACACTATATTTCTGAAAAGATAAAACTTCATGATTTTGCCAATAAAAAAGTTGCTATGCATTTATAAATCACGCTACTTAATTCAAGTAATTTGTTTGAGCTAAAACATTAAGCGAGTTATGTATATTTGTACATTTATTTTGCAGACACCAGCTTAATAGTCGTTATTTATTCCTCCCCCATTACGACTAACAGGTTTATTTACTGAAAGGTGATTCAAAATCAACACCAAACATTAAACCGCAAACAAAACCAAAAAGCAAAATGAAATAAATTGTAACTATTGATATTTTCTCTTAAAAAAATATAAATAAAAAACTAAATTGAACACTTTACAAGTTTGGCGAAGTTCAATTTCCAAACGATTACTCTTCAAGGGTCGCTGTGTCTGCCCTGCTCTCGTATAAGCCTGCATCCCTCTCTAACAGATGACTCGAGTCAAAGCTTTCATTTACCTAAATCGAGTTAAGGGACCAAGAAAACAAGAAAGAGCTTCGCAGTGTCGTCATCTGTCAGCGGATGGCCACTTACGGCTACAAAATGTATTTTCTTCCATCACAAACGAAAATGACCCCTACATCCGCTTACATTGAACACATGATCACTCCTTTGCACTGAGGTCCGCAAAACTAATTTATATCTGCGGTTGCTGAACAGATTTTCAATCTTATGTCAATCGGGTCAAGGGGATGTTACGAGAAAATAAATTTGTAAATCTGATCTTGAAGTCAGATCCCGCAATGGAGCGATAAGAGCAAAAGACAAACGGGCCTTTTTGGTCGGTTTTGGTTGAATGGCAATAGCATGTTAGAAGTTTTTTGATAGGTACTTACAAAAATATATTAGTGACAGTAACCTGCCCTCTTGTCATTGAGAATCTGCCGATAGATAACCGTTTAATATTTATACACTTTTACTAATTTTTTTTTTTTTTTTTTTTATTGGGACAAAACCCGCCACACTTTTCCCAACCACTGCAACTCCTGAAAGCCAGAATCAACAGTGGCGACCGCCAGAAAAACGCCGAGCAATGAAGCTCGACGAGTCCCGGAGAAACGATTCAACTGTCTTGGGTCCCGCAACAAATTAATCAGAAAAGAATAGCGGAGGAGTAAGAAAAAAGATATTTTTTCCACTTCCCTCCATAACAAGCAGGAGACAGAACAGAACTAGGCCAATCGGCACAAAGGGACATTATTGCAACTGGGAGAAGCCCAGATTGCCAAACACCACGGAATAAAATTTGATTAAGTTAATGGGTCCTAAGTAGGTATTAGCTGTTACAATTGATTCCAATAATAGGTATGGCAAAAGCGCCTGAACGCACGGAAATTGGTTCTAGTTTCTACAAGGTCCGTATAATAAACGACTCCGGATGTAACTTGTACACTATCCAACATAATATTGCGTTCATTCTGCCAAAGAACACACTTTTACTAATTTCTCTACTAAACTCACTGAACTAATAAAATTAGAGAAAAGAATGGAAACCTTTAAAGAAAGTGGACAGCAAATTCTTCAGTTACTACCTATCTCAACTTCAATAAAATAAACACATCGGTCAAAGTATTTCTATCGGATATGGCGCAGAATGTCCCATTCGCAAAATGTTTTCCAATATTTTCTTTTGTGCACGTCAGCAGAGGGCTCACATTTTTCCTGGCCAAAGAGTTTGCACCACTATATTATTGTGTTTATATGGGCCTTGATGCCTGAAATAAATGGATAAATAAAATAATGCTGCTTGCTTTTGATCACATATTATTATTTCAAATTAAGACTAAATTACGAGTATTCTAAAGAGTAATAATAATTAAAATAAACACCACTATACGAGTATCAATAGTAAAAAAAAATATTTTTTACCGGAGAAATTCCTATTGAAGCAATTTAAAAAAAAACCTTGCACTAGTTTTAATTGTGCGGAGCGTGTGGAGCCAGTGTGCTTCCATAATAAAAAAGACGAAAATTTTGTTGTTACATCTTCTTCTTGAGCCTATAGAGGTCCACTACTGGACAAAAGCCTCCCCAAGGCTTTCCACGATGACCGGTCTTGTGCTGCCCGCATCCAGCAGTTTCCCGCGACCTTTACCAGTTCATCAGTTGGGGGCCTGCCTACGCTGCGTCTTCCGATACGTGGCCGCCACTCCAGAACCTTCCAGATCGTTGTTACATGACGAAGGAAAAAAAATGTAAAAAAAGAACCTTCACAACTTTAAAAAAAGACGTCAATTAATTAAAAATACTACATACGTAACATGTTTCTTCTTTTGCGCTTTATTAATATTTTACCATGCCATATTTACTTAACATCAAAATTATTATTTAAGTAATATTCATATTAATAAATTTCCCAGAACCTGTAAATCCCGGAATAAAATATTATGCACACATTCCCTCAACTACCTTGCAACTCCTAAATGACCTGCATCTGATATATTTTTACTAAATTTAGCTTATTTTACCCTTGCTTGCTCAACATCAACTGAAATCAAATTTAGTTTATCAAAATTCACGCAGAACTTCATAAGAATATAGTGCTTTGAAAGTTTGCAAAATTGTATAAATATTGACAGGTGTTTCGCCCCAAGGCTAAGTTCACAGGGTCGCGGAGGGTTCGACAATGTAAGGGTTCTGAGATTTCAAGGGTGGCGATCGGGATTGATTATTAAATTAGTTGGCAGTATAGGGGCGTCTGTTTTGTATGTTTTGGACAAATAAATATGGCAGAATGGTCGAATAACTTTTAGAAAAGTGAGGCGTTTATAAACCGTTTTCTGACTTTTAGCAAAGACTGCTTCATGAAGATTCCTCTTACCTAGACGTTTATTAAATTTTATGGCATGTATCGGAGTTAATTTCCTTTTAAACATACATTTTATTATAATTATATTATCCACCGTCACCGCCAAAACGTGCTCCCCGTTCACCTTGGCTCCTACTTTTCGAAATGTATCTTTGGAGTTTACCGACCGCCTTCAGCTTTTGGAAGTTGAGATTTCCTCCAACCTAAATTTTGGGCGGTTCATTGAGCCCAAGGCCAAGGTGGCTGCCAATTGCATGATTTAATTCCCCCATCTCCGTTCCACCATCGGACGACCTGTCGTACGGCGAGTTTACACCCTTACGTTGTTAACATCCCTACGATCCGGACGAAGCGTTTCGACTCCTCCTTTATACCGCGTACATCGAGGGACTGGAGGGACTGGACGCATACATCTGTCAGCCTCCGTGGCGTAGCGGTAGCGAACGCGGCCGCTGCGCAAGGAGGCGCGGGTTCGATCCCCGCACAGCGCAAATATTTGTATGCATGAATATAAATATTTGCACTGGTCTGGTCGTGCCTCGTAAAGCACGATAAGCCGTTTGTCTCGGTTGCCATACAAACATCTAGTGGCAGTTGTTACGGGTTGTTGGAGCCCTCAAAAGTCTAACAATTGGTCTAACTGCAATGCTTCCATATCGCTTTCGGGTTGTGGAGGTCAGACGGCAGTCGCTTCACGGAAAATGTCGAAGTTTCGCAAAAATCAGTAGTTAGACTGGTAAAGCGGACCCCAGACTCCAAAGCTGAAAAAAAAAAGCTTCGGATGCGACTGGGATTAACGCTGAGATGATGATGACATCGAGGGACTGGAACAATTTGCCAGCGGCGGTGTTTCCGTCGGACTACAATTTGAGTGTCTTCAAGGCTAGAGTGATTAGGCTCTCAATAAACTAGTGCGCTTTACCATCAACAATTGCATCACTGCTTACCATCAGGCGGGATTGCGGTCAAGGGCTAGTTTATAATTTTATAAAAAAAATATTATTAGATATTCCACGACACGATTGGCGCTATTGACTACTGCACTGTTTATCGGAAAAATAGCTGTTCCGGTTCTGGTTATGTGTATGTGAGTTTTATATGTTTGTAAACGCACCCACGATACTGAAAAAATGCTAGCGTGGGGCAAAGTGTTCAAAAAATAAAAAAATTCAGGTTATTTTGACGATGCTTTACGTTTGATAACATTCTACGCTCTGAATTCTAATTTTAAACCAAATGCTCTAATAACAGCCACACGAGACGATTGAAGGTTAACTTGCCAAGGTCACTCCGAAGAAGGGTATCCATTTGTTACACAATTATCGAGACTTATATTATGTCATGAATTGCCTGAAGAATAACAATTTGACAAAATCTCTGGTAACACTGTTCAATTGACAAATTGTTAAATCGTGTTTCCTAGTAACCGGATCCTCAGACGCCTGAAAGTCTATCAACCAGTCATTGGATATCATACCCAGGAACTGGTTTACGGAGGTCAGATAGGCAACCGACCCATTTAAAGTACCAGTAGCCAGGTGCTTGCGATAAGACTGGAAGCCAACCCATGAAAATACTCGTCAAAAACGCAGTAAAGAATATGCAACGTGGTCACATGCTTCTCAAACGTCACACGACAAATCACATCATCCCTAATTTACAAATTGTTTGTGTAGATACTGTAATATCGGAATAACTAATTCATCTGGGGCTAAATTCTGACGTCAGAGCTCTTTGACGTGGGTCTAGAACCGTGACTGTACTCTTGTATGAGAGACCACGTAAAAATATATTTAGTCTACAAAAAATGATTAGCAAAACGTTAGTAGACAAATCCAATTTGAAATTGAACATTATTGATCTAATCTGTGATAGTAACTAGCAAGGGGAATAGTATTAAAGAGAGTTATAATTAGTTTACGATGACAATCTAAGTTTTTATCAGCCTAGGCTCAGAGTTCAAGACAATGAACTTGCCCAAAGTCGTACGTTTGAACCTCTGTCTTTGCATTATTGAAGCTAAATTACTCCGAGATAGTGTACATAAATGGCTATATTAGTTTAAACACCTCTCTTTCTCTGTGTGTGTATGCAGCTTCATTATCCAATAAATTTTATATGAGTAGATGTTTCTCTACACGTCAGAACCGTTGAATGGCTTTGAATGAAATTTGGTACACCGGTAGTTAAACATCCAATGTGTTAACATAGAATGTGGACGTCCTGTTCGTCTTTTCCGCGGTGGAAAATCCTCATGGATGTCTTGGTCTCTCAGAATCTTACTGACTATAAACGACCCCGGTGTTCCAGCTCACACCTACACCGGGGGTGCGAGAACGAACACTGCTTTCACAACCTCCTTTGACGCCTAAGACTGGCGCTGCTGTATCGCGGGTCCTGATCTTTGGGGCGACAGATGTCCCCGAGTCTGTCGCCCCTGGACCCATTTCGGGGGGCTGGAAGAGGACGCCTGCTGCGGGCCGGGTGGGAGGACGAGGTCTCTCTCTCCCTTTCCGTGTATAAATCTGGACGTCCTATATTATCATATAATACATTTTATCCAGATACTTCCACGGCATTAAACTTGTACGAATAAACCGTTGGATGCAACTAATAATTACTAACATTGTTAGTAACTTGAAAGAAAAAAGGAAAAATTTAATTTAGTGATGTTTGACTAAGCACACAAACAAAACTAACCTATTTTGTAGTGTCAGTGAAAAGAAGGTGGTAGGTCATAACATGGCTGCGATTCGTCGTGTTCCGGCATGATGTCTGGTAAAGCTCTACGGAGGACGGTTCTGAGCAGTTGTGTTGCGATGTGTGCCGGGTAGAATGCGCCAAATGTTGTTGTGTCAGGAGTCTGGTCATGGAGAGTTCACGACCAGACTCTCGACACTTCATTACTCCAGATCAATCTCCCTCTGGCGCAACATCGTTGGTTGTATTGTTGGGTTTAACATTGCATCACCTCGCTCAACTGCCGTCTTCCTTCCTATTTACTCAGATTTTTTGGAGTGAATAGGCTTAATAAACTAGCGCGCTTTACCATTAACGATTGCATCTCTGCTTACCATCAGGCGGGATTGAGGTCAAGCACTAGTTTACAATTATTAAAAAAAAAAAAAAAAGACGTGTGGCACTCGGGGACTGCCGCGGTAAAGCTATTGCATAGCATTTTTTAAGCTATTGCATAGCTTCTATCGCGGGCCTTGAGCGCGGGGACCGAATCCAGAAATTCCGTAACGAAAAAACCTCACGCTCCCCATCGTCTAACGTCGTTTCAGTTCGGCAGTCTTCGGCACGGTATGTTGGTGTGCGTGCGACTACATCTTTTGAAAACAATTTATAGATTTTCAAAAAGAGCATGCATATTGTAGGGCGCGAACTCAGTTCTACACACTTGGCATGTTACTGATAGTCGCGATGTGCTAAACTTGCTATTAATTTTCTCTCTGAAATAGGTCTTCTATAGAGATATGTCATAGACGTCATCGACGTTGTCATGGCTACCTTAAAAACTTTTCATATAATTAATTATTAAGTACTTTTATTCAAATTAATTTAGTAGTGTTTTTATAAAATAGCTTTTTTTTTAACGGAAAAGCTAAGATGAATGTCACGCTAATTTTTCATTGGACTTTTAAATTATTTATATTGTTGTTTACTAAATAAAAGCGCGTGATTTTATAGAGTAAAAAGTGCTCACGCGGTCGTTTTTCAATTGTTGCAACAATTCAAAAGACTGTCTTTAAATAGTGTTCAGACGATTGCTCAAAGTGTATTAGATTTCATTAGTAATAGAAATGGCATTTCAATAATGACTTTCAACTGCCAAAGTCTAAATAGTCATAAATACGATTTACAAGATTCAGTTACGAGACAAACAAATGTGTTACTTCTTACCGAAACTTGCATGACGCATGATAATCCAATTGAAATACCTAATTTTAATTGTATTGTTCAGTTCAAACGAGATACTGTTTCAAAAGGTGGGGTAGCTATTTACCAAAATAAAAATGATATTACTAATATTATGACTCCGAATATTGAAATAAATATTGCACACGTTAGCGATGCTAATCTTAGGCGCTCAGTTGTTGGAGATATTTGTGCGTGCTTATGCAAACTTAGAAATGGCCTACAAATAGTTATGGTATAGTTCTTGCAATTCACGAACGCGCGTGGCTCTTAGTTGTGTTCAAGTCGTATCTGTATACGTGTAAATGTGTGCGTGAGCGTAGACGCGCTACGGTTAGCATTCAAATAATCAATGTTAAAATTATTTTTTCTTTGAAACCAACAATGATAATAAAACAAAAGTTTTAACAGTAAGTTTTATTAAAATTAATTATTATTAATCGTCAGAAGTGTCACTATCTTCAAACTCTTCAGTGTCGCTATCAGTTGATTCTACATTAATCGTTAACTCGAAGTCCAAATCGAAATATTTTCTATATTCTTCTTCAAGTTTTTCGACATGCTTGCAAGTTTTACGCCAGGTATCATTGTCGATATCGTTCATACACTCATTTATTAAATTTTGTAAAATAGTCATATTTTGCCCGATATTTTTAGTTGCAATTTTATTTTTTAAAATTCCCCAGATATTTTCGATACAGTTCAACTCAGGGTGATAGGGCGGCAAACGTAATATTTCAAAATTCTTGCTTTTAACTATTTCGTCGATTTTGAATGTTATGAAACGATGTTTATTATTTTTTATTAAATCATATAACCAATTTTCATGAGCAATGAACGTAAAGTGCTTAGACACCCGTCAAAGTCTATCTTTTCTCTGAGAACTGACCGAATTTTGTTCAAAGTTGGAATTTCCTTGTGTTCGATGTGATAATTTTGAATTGTAGGTACTTCGAATCAAATTAGTGTCGTAATTATCAAAATCAAATTTGCTAATTTAATTTAATTTCTTTTACGACGTTTTTTCATTGGGGATAGAAACTTGGCAGATGTAGAGGGCATCTCTTTTTCTTCTTTCAAAATAGAAGTTACAGTACGTTCACTGACCCCTGTTGCTTTGGCGGTTCGTTTTCTTACGTTAGCCAAAGGACTCAAATCACAATTATCATTATTATTCGCCTTCATGAAATTATATTCTTCTTGAAGAAAATGAAAAACTCGGGCGATAATTGCACGACCCTACAAATAATAAAGATAATACAATGTTCATGATCGTTGATCCATACAAAAAGTTTAATATTAAATTAACGCTATAAATGCATATTTAAATAACTCGCCTCACTACGAATAATTTTTTGCTTTTTATCGTTATTTGACATGCTGACGGTACTTCGTGGCGGATAGCGACGTGAAAACAATAAGCACAAGTGACCTGAGCGGGCGACCGCTCACTACTGACCGCTCCGTCACTTCCGTCAGGCACACACACTAACGCATTCTGCATGTACACAACATACCACAAGCAAGAGTCACGCGCGCTCGTAAATTGCAAGAACTATAGCAATTTACATTTCTCCGAATCCAAAATTGGACGAGGTAGAGCATTTTATTCATCGCACTATACTGAAGTACACTGAAGAAGGCTCGAAAATACTTGGTACAAATGGTAATAAATTTCCACTTATCTTGGCTGGCGATTTCAACATTAACTTCGCTGATAAAAAATCAGAGCTGTTGACAACTTTTCTATCAAAAACATTAAATTTGAAAATGAATGATGACCACAAGAGTCCACAACAAAATATGGGACCACCATTGACGCGGTATTTTCTAGGTATTTAGAGGATAATAAGTCGCAAACTTATGTTTCTTATTTCAGTTATCATAAACCTATAGTTTCAATGATAAATATTCCTGAATAACCAACAGCTACTGTAAGGTAATAAAACCCACATGTATTGTAAAATAATAAAAATATTTTAAATAATATTAACTTTTTATTTATTTAATAAAAGAAAATTTTTTTTTCTTATTGGTCACCACGCTCAAAAAGTGTAACTTGAATTAATATCAAAGAAAAAGAAATACTGCATAAATAAAATAAATAAATAATTATAATTGCATAAATTGATACAAAATGCTATGCAATAGCTTTACCGCGGCAGTCCCCGAGTGCCACACGTCTTTTTTTTTTCTTAAATGTTTTTTTATATTTTTTTCTTTTTTTTTATTTATTATTATTATATTATTTTAATTTTTTAATTATTTATTATTTTCTTTTTTTTTCTTCATATTTATTTCTTTTCTTTTTTTTTTATTATTATTTCTTCATTATTTTTTTTTTATTTATTTCATTTTCTTTTTATTTTCAGCTATTCGATGTTGTACATAAATACCTATACACCTATATACTTTCTCATAAACAGCTGCTTATGTATTCGTCCGATTTCGGAGCAGCTTGTCTCGATTCGTGCGAGTTTCGTAGAGTCGTACAATACCTCTAATCGCACGCACACAACGCCGAAGACTGCCGAACTGAAACGACGTTAGACGATGTACGGCCTTCAAGCCACACCTCCGTGCCCGTCGGAGTGGGGAGCGTGAGGTTTTTTCGTTACGGAATTTCTGAATTCGGTCCCCGCGCTCAAGGCCCGCGACAGAAGCTATGCAATAGCTTAAAACGATAAAAGCAATTACAAAGTTTTTCATATTCAAAGCATTCTTCACCTTAGGAAAAAAGAATGGTTTGAGTGCAAAGGGCATGCCCTATTCAAACCTCTATATCCTAAAATATTGTTACGAGCTAGGGGTACTCGCCGATTAAGGGTTGCGAAGTTTATTGGCAACGAAGGTACAGTCGATTGTAGGCAATGACAAATAGAATGTTGCTGACGTTGCACCGAAGTCTTCACTTACGTCCACGAAGTCTGTATTGTAAACACGCAATAACACTACAGATGTTACTTTACGTAGTACTCACAGTTCTCGTTACAGTTGTCGCAGTAGGTATTCTCAAAGATCGCTTCTTAACTGTCGCTGTTTTCGTCTCAGTAGTCAAATGCAGACTGACTGTGCGCTGGCGTCACGGCGCTATATATAGGCCAGCTCATCGAACATTCCAGATTCGTCTAGACGTAATAATAATAGCGCATAACTTCGAGTACATTCAGTAGGTACCTACGGTAATTCCCGGATACTGGTTTCTAGAAATTTCGATGTCGTCACTTCGTTGACAAAGTTGATGAAATCTGTACCATTCGATAGGCCACCCTAGGTCTAGCAATGCGTTTTTATTTTGCACCTACACAATGGCTAGGTCTCGAGTAATAGGGCTTAAAAGTTACGCACTGCATGTCACGCGATATTGAACCTTATGCCATCGACATAAGGTGCATCCGTAACAATATGCAATCAAAGAAACCTTTGTACTGCTGCGAATAACGCTGAGAAGTGCATTTCACTGCGTTGTGGGTGGCAGGGCAGAGGTTTTGGAAAAATAAAATTTAGTACGGTCGTAGCAGCGACACGTAGAAGACGATCTCTTCTTCATTCTTTCCTCTATTTTTATGGTAAGTAATTTTTCTTAATTAATATTTTCAGCTTATATATGTTACCCGCCAAACTAGTTAAGTAAGTAGGCTAAACTAGTTCTTCGTATATGCGATAGGATAAACCAGTTTAGGCTAGTCCAAACTATTTTGCCCTAAGCCCGATAGGATAGACCAGTTTAGGCTAGGCCAAAAGTTTATTAGGATAAACTTCCTCCTGATATACATATGCACACTCTAGGGAGTGTGCATATTTATATCAGAATCAACTAGTTTCTTTATTTTTGACTAGCCTAAACTGGTTTATTCTATCGCGTAGGCAAAACTAGTTTGTCCTGAAATCGGGTTTGGCCGGTAACATATATATTCATCATCATCATCATCAACAATCTTTTATCGTCCCACTGCTGGGCACAGGTCTCCTCTCATACAGAGAAGGATTGAGCGTAATCACCACGCTTGCTCAATGCGGGTTGGCGATTTCAGACTTAAAGTCCAGGTTTCCTCAAGATGTTTTCCTTCACCTTCAGTCACTGGTGTCCAAGATATACTTAGAAAGTACATATAACTTTAGAAAAGTTACATTGGTACTTGCCTGACTTGGAATCGAACCCGCACACTCATACTTGAGAGGCTGGTGTTTTAACCACTAGGCCACCACGACATATATATACATATATATTACGGTTACCTATTGCGCGAAAATGCTCCAGAAAACTCATTTCTCTCCGATTCTTAAGTAATAGTCAAAGAATATTAATATACGAAATTGCTTTTCTCATAAGTAAGGCTGGTACTTGACTAGTTATTTCTTATATGTGTTGTGGAAGTTACTCAATTTATTAATGTCAATGGAACCCAGAGATATGATGGCGTCACTCATTCTGAATTTGTAGATGGCGAATATATATCCAAATTACTAGGTAGTTTCCTTATACGTTATTTTTTCTATGTACGAAACCTGAATACAGTTTGTTCAGATTAAGTAAACTGAATCGATTTCAATCATTTTACATAATATTATGTATTTTCCCTGCTATTTCTGTTAGCAGAAACTGGTTAACAGTTTCACAAAACAGAGATAAATGGTAGGAAATAGAGGATTCTTTTACCCAAAAGGGGTTCGTGTAAAAGGAATAACAATCTATATAACAAACATTTAAAATATACACTAACTTAAATTAAGAAATCTACTAATACTTTTATTTGTAAACATACTTTTATACAGAAATAAAAAGCTTTATTTCTAATAATTATATTTTTTCCCAAATGCATTTAGAAATTGTTACAATGTGGTTAGCAAGCGCACCGTACTCAGCTTACTGTAGATCATAGTACTTGCTCGCGCGCAACAGCTGACGCCAGAGGTCAACGCAGCATTGAACATATTTTTACTGCGACAACTAAGTACGATTTATGCAGCACGGCCCGTTGCGGGAGTTTATATCCATGCGGTCGTGCGTGAAGTCTTATATGTAATTATTGTTCGTTTTTTTTTTTAGATTTCGTTCTTATAACTAGTCCTACGCAAAAGTTCTTCTCAGAGCTAATCAACAGTTCTTTTCAGGGCTAACCAAGAGTTATTTTGACGGCTAACCAAAAGTTCTTTTCAAGGCTTAACAACAGTTCTTTTCAAGGCTAACCAACACTTATTTTCAGGACTAATAAACAGTCATTTCTTTTCAGGACTAACCAACAGATCTTTTTAGGACTAAACAACATTTCTTTTCAAAGCTAAACAACAGTTCTTTTCAGGGCTAAACAACAGTCCTTTTCAGAGCTAGAATAATACCCGCTATTAATATTTTCATAAACATTTGAAAATCTCTAAGAGGTCTCAACTTTCTATACAGTTCTCAAGCACGGGCAGCAAGAATACGTCGTATGGGAGAATCTTCACCTGAACGTTCACAACGCCTTGCTGAACAAAATTAGAGAAACTACCAGGTACGCACACGAGAGTCGAGTGTCGAATGTTGGCAACGGCTTGCACAACAAAATCTAAGAAACTCTGAGTTACGTGCCCGAGAGTCGAGGCTGGAGCGTTTCCAACGTCTTGAACAAAATGTATGGACCTCTCAGTTGCCGAGCGTTTGCAGCGACTTAGAGTTCAGGCAGAGAGAGAGCAGATGTCCATAAATAGAGTTCGCAATGGAATTTTAGCAAACAGTAACAGACTGGCTTTCAGATATGATCCTCAGATTGATTATGCACAACAAGCGTCAGTCCAAATCGGAGTCATGAATAAGATCTGCTGTAACTGCTCCGCCAAGAAATAGGCGGACGAACTTAATGGTAAGTGCTGTGCTTAATGGTATGTGTTATCCTAACCTTAAAGAGCCGCCACAACCAATCAAATATCAATAAAAATTTTCTATCTAATACCATCCATTATCTGGTAATTTTTTAACAAATATACGTAAATACAATAGTCTTTTTCAAATAACTTATTTTGGCGCAAAAGAAATAAGGCTAGGTAATTTTATGCCCACTTTAAAATTGAAGGACTACATGTATCATCTCATTGGAAGCCTTTTATCACCATCAGGCCAAAACCTACAATTCTTACAAATATATTTTACTAGCTTTCCGCCCACGGCTTCGCCCGCTTGGAATTCGGTTATATCGCGCTTTTTAGATTTCCCTCGGGAATATCATTTTTTTTTTTTCAATAAAAGGTAGTCTATGTCCTTTCTCAGGATCTGAAGATTGTCTGTGCCAAAATTCATCAAAATCGGTTTGAGAGGTTTAAACCGAAAAGCATAACAGACAGATAGGCAGACAGACAGAGTTACTTTCGCATTTATAATATTAGTATGGATTTCGCGTTTTGCAGCGGTAACCGACATCCACGCAGGCTTAGCTGCGGGCGACAACTATGTAATATAAAACAAAATCACTTTTCTGTCCCTATATCCCTATGTATGCTTAAATCTTTAAAACTACGCAACAGGTTTTAATGCGATATTTTTTAAATAGATACAGTGATTCAAGAGGAAGGTTTATATAAACAGTATGTTAAGAAAACCCTGTCCGTCCCGTGAAGGTTTTGTTAGGTATCGATAACTGATTCTACTAATGCATACAACACCGGGCTAAACTTAAAAAAAAATCCCCCTAAAAAATAAATATTATTTCGCAAAAAGAGGTAACTTAATAAATGTGCGTTAAGCACCCTTCCGCGGGCGGCAGACGGCAGGGCACGCGGCACGTGGTCGCATCGCTATTCGCTCATAATAATACCGGTGTTATCATTTTTTTTTAAATTACCAAATTTCGGGGAAGCTGGAATTAATTCGCGGGAAAAAAAGATTATTTCAAAATTCATTTGTATTGGTACTATGATGATTACGTAAAATTTTATACTCGTATTATATTTGGCCATGTGTTTACCTAACCTTAATTATCCTTATGGGTCGGACAGGGTTTTGTTAACATACTGTATAATATATGCACCCGTGCGACGCCGGGGCGGGTCGCTAGTTTGTATATATAATAATATTATGAACTCAAAAATTTATATTTACGGATGGATGAATATTTGTTACTTATTCGAGCAAAAACGGTGGAATGGACTTAAATATAATTTGGCAGACAGAATAGAAGTTTTTAACAAGGATTAACACATTAGATTTTTTATCCAGATGTTTTTACTGGATCGAAACTGCGAGTGAAACCACTGTAATCTTTCCATTATATAATGGATATCTATATAATATATCTTATGTGACATAACAATTTTATATAATGGAAAGTTGTCTTCGAATCCATCCAAAACGGCTTAACCGAACCTATTGAAATTTCGTGTACACTCATTGGATCTGAAAATACGGGTTAAACTGGGGGAAATGATCTTGTATGCGCTGATCATTATAATATATTACTTATTGTAAGCTCACTAGCAATAATAATAATAATAAATTTATTTATTTCTCCACAAAGGTAGTTACAATTTTACTTAAAGCTAACAGTTTAAATATTTACAAGTCCTTTGTGAGAGCTGGTGTCTGAAGTAGGTTTCAGGAAAACCTGTAGTTCAGATCACCAGGCTCTCGCGCCGCCTCGTAGTGAGTTTACGTATGATACGTGCACATCAAGTCTTATGTTTAATTGTAACTAACTACATTGAATTGAAGACAATTTTTATAAAACTTAAACTATGTTGTGTCGTGAGTATGTTGTGAGTGTGTGTGCGTGTGTCGGCGTGTGTGTGCAATAAGAGTCCTTTGATATTTTTAATCTCCCTTTTCTCAGACACATTTAGGTACTTCCACAACATTCAAAATTTCACTTATGTTACAACAACCATCAAAACATACAAAAAGAAAAATCCCTAATCGGCAAAATTTCCAGCTTAACGAACCATCTCAAATGAGCACTTCTCTCGACACCAAAAACGCAGCTATACTTCATATTTCTTCTCTACAGACAAAACATGGTGCTACGATATCGTAAGACGAATGTCTCACATTTGTCTTGACGATTACTGAAATAGCAAAGTTAGTGGCCGTATTATGTTATATCTGGCCCGAATAGGGCAGTGCTGACTTATGTGTTCAGTTGTTTGTTGTTGTAATGTGTCTGTCTATCCTCTGATCGGTTGTACGATTTGAGAGCGGAAAGTTTTCTGTGTCTCCAGCCGTAGCTATGTCATCTCTTAAACTAGACTAAGCTTAACCTTCGCCCTTATTGCGCGTAACACACTATTAATATCAGTCGAAATCATTTCGAAACATATTACCAATCCATTGCTACCTATGTTCGAAAAATGTGTCTGCTCAACAGCGTAAATAACGCAATGAATGTTGTTGCACTCTCAAAATGAAACCCATTGCTGATGAAAGTTTACCTTACTTATTACATCATATACAATCAGCATCAATCAATCAGAATTTGCATTATTTTGAAGGATATTAGTTATATATTCATTAAAAGGTCCAAATATTTGAAAATGTGTTATGAATTTCCACGAGACAGGCTCGACCTAGTGTGGAGTCCACAAGTTAAAATATAGGATTACGTTTCCACCGAAACATTAATTTTAGAAATAGCTTGTACTTATTTATAAGGAAATGTAAAAACATTATTTGGTTAATAAACGATTTATTATTATTATTATAATTAATTTACCCCGCTATACATATCTATCGTCATCCTTCCAGACTTTTTCTAACTATAATAATAATAATAATAAATACCTGGCGGGAGCGGGGTCCAAGCTACCGGTGGTTAGAGCTCCAGAGACAGAAACCTCCTCACGATGCGGGCCGTATCGAGGAGTACTGCCTTTTGAATCTGGCCTTTGATCCAACTGCCTAACGAGAGCCTCAATAGATGTTGGTCGAGGCTCTTGGCTATCAAACCAAACTATCATACCAGAACAAAACGAGGCTGACGTGTGCCGCCCGGATGATGCCACCACAAGTGCATTCTGGCGCGGCATATGGTCGGTGTCCGTTTGTCACACTGAGGGTGACTGGATACGGGATGTTGAACAAGTGTGTGAAATCATACCAGAAATGGATAGCATTTTTATAACACCATCAGACGTAGCCACAGCAGTCCGTTCGTTACCGAACTGGAAATCACCGGGACCGGACGGGCTGCATAACTTTTGGCTAAAATGGCTAAGTAGTTCACACACTTGTTTGGCATCTCAATTCCAGTCATCCTTAGAGTCTGGTTCGCTACCCCAGTTCTTAACAACTGGAATTACCCACCTGCTCCATAAATCAGGTAGCACCGCGGAACCCAAAAATTATAGGCCGATTACTTGTCTACCAACGGTCTATAAAGTTCTTACATCCATTTTGAAAACTAAAATAAACAAACATCTTAACAGCAACTCCATCATGTCTGTCTCTCAAAATGGATGTAGGAGCGGGTCCCGTGGTACTAAGGAGCTACTCCTCATAGACATGGCCATTAGCCAACAGGTTCGTCGATCCCGCAAGGATCTCTCAACCTGCTGGATAGATTATAAGAAGGCCTACGATTCGGTGCCACATACATGGCTTATGAAGGTGCTGGAGTTGTACAAGATAAATGCAACTCTACGCACTTTCCTTAAGTCGTGTATGGGGCAATGGAAGACAGTCCTTCGCTATCCAGGGAGTCGACAGATCCAGGGGAATGATGAACCTGTATGGATTAAGCGGGGAATATTCCAGGGCGACAGTCTGAGTCCACTATGGTTCTGCTTAGCTCTGAATCCTCTAAGCACACTGCTGGAGGATTCAGGTCTGGGTTATCGATTGAAGAGAGGCGGTCAGGTCATATCTCACCTTCTCTACATGGATGATCTGAAACTCTTTGCCCCCAATAAATTGCATCTGATGAAGCTACTGAATGTAACTGAAACTTTTAGTAGTGGCATCAGAATGGAATTTGGTGTGGACAAATGTGCAGTCATGCATGTAAAGCGGGGGGAGATTATGGAATCCGAGGGAATTACACTCCCAGATTCCATACAACTTAGATCCCTCTCCTCATTCGAGAGCTATAAATATTTGGGTATGTCGGAAGCGTTAGGCATCAACGATGCTGACATGAAGCAATCGTTGAAGGAGCGCTTCTTTGGTCGCCTGAAGAAGGTATTAAAAAGTCTTCTTTCGGGCGGAAATAAGGTGCGCGCCTTCAACGGGTGGGTCATGCCGGTTTTGATGTACTCTTTCGGCATACTTAAATGGACTCAGACCGAACTCGACGCCCTGGATAGAAGAGTCCGTACACTGCTGACAGCAAACAGGATGCATCATCCACGATCATCGGTGATGAGACTGTATATCCCGCGGAAGTGCGGGGGTCGAGGCTTTTTAAATGCGAAGACCCTCCACAACCGAGAGGTATGCAGTCTCAGAGAACATTTTTTAAACATCGTAGTGGGCATGCATCATGATGTGGTCACAGTAGACAAGGGGCTTACCCCGCTATCCATGGCGAAAGAGAACTGGCACAAGCCTATAATACTTACCACAGATGACCGCAAGATGATATGGCAAAGCAAGGAACTTCACGGGCGATTTTATCGGGCTCTTCATGAGCCCGATGTTGACTTTTTAGCTTCCGTATCCTGGCTACGATTCGGTGACCTTTTCGGGGAAACTGAAGGTTTCGTCTGTGCAATTATGGACGAAGTTATCTTGACGAATAACTACCGGAGATATATTATGAAGGACGGGACGATTGACGTGTGTCGGGCATGTCACCATCCGGGTGAGTCCATCAGACACATTATCTCTGGTTGCTCTCGTTTAGCTAACGGCGAGTATTTGCACAGGCATAACCAAGTAGCTAGGATTATCCACCAGCAACTTGCTTTGAAATATAAACTTGTGGATTCTGAGGTACCGTATTATAAGTATGTGCCCGACCCAGTTCTTGAAAATGGCCATGTCACGTTATACTGGGATCGGTCTATCATTACTGACAGGACTATTGTTGCCAATAAGCCTGATATAGTGGTGATAGATCGATTAGCGCGCCTCGCAATGATTGTCGATGTTACCATTACACATGACGGGAATCTCGTGAAAGCTGAGAAAGAGAAACAA
Organism: Sesamia inferens; assembly: GCA_037179545.1. NCBI lineage: Eukaryota > Metazoa > Arthropoda > Insecta > Lepidoptera > Noctuidae > Sesamia > Sesamia inferens. Next base: position 4,309,061 of record CM073929.1, on the reverse strand, counting down.
ATTAAATATCTCGACTTGGCGCACGAGATTGTTGACATGTGGAATGTCAACTCGGCAGTCATTGTACCGATTGTCGTATCGGCCAATGGTTTGATAGCCAAGAGCCTCGACCAACATCTATTGAGGCTCTCGTTAGGCAGTTGGATCAAAGGCCAGATTCAAAAGGCAGTACTCCTCGATACGGCCCGCATCGTGAGGAGGTTTCTGTCTCTGGAGCTCTAACCACCGGTAGCTTGGACCCCGCTCCCGCCATCGGTGGAACACTATTTTTTATATTTTTAAATGTTTTTATGTTTTTTATAAATATTTAAAAATGTAAATGAATATGTATATATATAAAAATAAACGAAATAATAATAATAATATGGTTTATTTCTCTCACCAAGGAACATTTTTACAATAAATAGTGCGTAAATACAATTTTGCCGTATTCTCGAACCTTTGTGAGAGCTGGAGTCTGAACTAGGTTCGGAACCTGTGATACAGATCTCCAGGCTCACACCCCTTGAAACATTAATCATTTAAAACGGCATCGAGAATAATTTTTTTTACATGTATCACTATCAGTTTGAAAAACATTTTCAGCAGAGAGGTAAATCTAAAGATAAAGGGTGCACTTGAGAAGTGTAATGTAAGGTGATGTAATTGTAAGAAAGTGTATAGTGTGTGAAGGTGTAAGGGTGTTATGTGTAAATGCATGTGGACTCAGTGTGAGAAATTGTGATTAATATTGAGTGGTTTGGATAATGCTTTCTGTACTTTCATAGTCAATGTCCAGTAGCCAGTTCCTTACAGTAGTTTTGCATTTATGCTTAACCATAGAGTACAAATTTAAGATTTCATTAAGTTTGTTGTACACGTAAGGACCAAGGAAGTAAAAAGATCGCTGAGCTAGCTTTGAATGGACAGGGATGGATGAACATACTGTATGTTTCCGCCTCAAGGATTGGAACTTTTCGGGATTATAGGAATTGCGGGAGTGGGTAGCGAGAATTAAATCTAGAATAAACAATTTCCGGATAGAGAGGACCTTACAGGTATTATAAAGTTCTGTGGTAGGGAACCGATAAGGAAGGGACCAACCCACTTTAAGGATTGCTCTTTGGGCTCGTTCCAATTTCAACAAATGCGTTTTTGCTGCTCCGCCCCAGACAACTATACAGTAATGTGCAATTGATTGACACAGAGCTAGATAAACTTGTCTAAGTACTTGAGTGTCAGCCACATGGCGGAGATTCTTAAAAATAAATATCAGCTTGCGCAGTCTAGAGGTAAGTACGTCTATATGGTTATAGAATGATAAAGAGTCATCTATTTGAACCCCCAAATATTTCACAACATCGGTACGACCCAGGAGAGGACAGCCACATGCTGTTTGAGGAGATTTATTACAAGAATGTGCAATTAATGAAAACTGGGATGTTGTAGGTTTTCCAACTTTTGACAGAGAAAAGGCAAGATACTTTGATTTATCCACATTAAGAGTAAGTAGGTTGTGAGACAACCAGTCCGTAACAATGTTGAGTCCAAGCTGTGCACATGTAAATGTCGAATTCCAGGAACAACCGTGGAATATCAAAGCGGTGTCGTCTGCGTAGGTAAAGATGGAACCATTACAAAGTACGTGACGACAGAGGTCATTAATATAGATGAGAAACAGGGTCGGTCCAATGATACTACCCTGTGGCACACCGTAAGTTATAGGGAGTTCATCACTTAACCAGTCTCCTATCTTGACACACTGACGTCTACCCGTAAGATAACTCGCGAAGAGTGAGAGCTGAACACCTCTGATACCAATCTTCTCAAGCTTAGCAATGAGAGCGGGAATTGAGATCGTATCAAAGGCCTTTGCCAGATCTAGGAAGATACCGATAACACACTGTTTATTATCGAGATGAGATGTAATGTTAGTTGTGAGATCTAAAACCGCATTACTGGTAGACACCCCCGAACGAAAACCATATTGGCTAGAGGACAAAAAATTACCCTGCTCAAGGTATTTGATGAGCCTATTGTTCATGAGCCTTTCTAGCAGTTTGGATAATGTAGGAAGGATTGAAATGGGTCTGTAGTTATTAGGTTTATCTCTGTCACCGCTCTTATGCACAGGATGAACGATTGCTAGCTTGAATGCATCAGGAAAGACTCCTGTGGTGAAAGCCAAGTTGAACAAATATGTGAGGTGGGGAATTAGTAACTGTTTTACTTTTTTGAGCAGCGTACCAGACACGTTATCGGAGCCTACTGCACAATCGGTTTTAAGCGCGTTAATTAATTGTTCCAATTCAGTATCGTCAGTATGTAGGAGGACAAAGGTTTTATGATTCTGGATGTCATCCCGTCGCAAGGGTGTATCTGGAACGAGTATGTTTTCAGCAAGTGTGCGTCCAATATTCGCGAAATATGTATTGACTTCATTAACAGAACACTTGGGATCAGATGATGACAAAAGATCAGTTGCAAGTGTTTTTTGTTTAGCCGTGTTAGTAATTGTTTTTATAGCTTCCCATAATTTTTTACTATTGTTTTGTGAGTTATTAATAAGTTTTTTATCAAAGTTTCGTTTAGCACTTTTAAGCAGCATGGAACAGTAATTCCTGTATCTTTTAAATGTAATTTTAAGAATCTCGTTATCTGGAGATTTGTGTATTTTTTGATGCAACTTGTCACGGTTTCGAAGACATCTTAAGAGCCCTGGGGTCATCCACGGCTTTCTCAGCCGTTTCCGATATGGCACAACTTTGTGAATTGTGTTTTGTAGCATAATTACATTTAGTGTATTGATAAAGTAGTTAGTTGCTTCATTAACATTATCTATACCATATAGCGGACTAAAATCAAATTCGTTAAGCATAAGTTCAATGTTATCGTAGTCGAGCACTTTTGTCGTTTTAGTTTTTAATGGAAGGACTTTGGAAGATTTAGCATATTGAACGAACAAGAGAACAGTATCATGGTCAGTGATTGCGGTGCAAGCGACATACGAGAAAGCTGGGACTTTTGATTTCAGCATTACATGATCAAGGCACGAGCTATTGTAACGAGTGGGAAACGTATGGGCCGGCAACAAACCGTGAAATGCGAACATAGTGAGATACTCAGTAGCACGAGAGTCGGTACTACTGTTAGAAATGTCAATATTCATGTCACCCGTGACAATAATATTACTATAAGAGGAGATGGATGTAATAAGCTCGTTCAAAGATTGGATGAATGGTGAGACATTTCGGTAAGAAGGAGGGCGATATATAGCTACAATTACTGTGTCTTTGTTAAATTTCATCACGAGACAGTTTGCATCCTGAAGAATGTGTTCCGTGACAGAGACGGGGTGGTGGTTCCTAAAATAAACCACCACACCCTCATTTTGTGTGCTATGTTTGCTAGTAGCCGCGGAAGTATAGTCATCCAGTATAGGCAATGGGGGGGAATTATATAACCAGCATTCAGTGAGTATTATTATGTCAAAAGATGTTCCACTTCTTTCAAGTAAGGCTGTAAGTTCAATAAAGTTCTTATTTACACTTCTTATGTTTTGACATAGAAGCTTTAGCGCATTGCTATGAGACCTAGCAATTTTGATGCACTCTTCTATATCACATGTTGCAGATTCGGCCACTGATACTTTATCCAGCTCATCTTGAATATTAGTTAGATTATCGAACAGTTACGGACGGTACAACATTGGATCGAACTAAGGTAGTGCGTACGGATTTTCATAAACATGGAATGCAAAACATATAAAAAGGACAAGACAATGGTGTGGTTTAAACAATTATGAAAGCGGTTTTGTGTGCAATGTAAGGTGTAATTTATTAGTTTATTTGTGGCTGAAAGGTGTATGTATGTGTATATTTGTGTTAGGTGATTAGTGATTTTCAGTAAGTGTAAATGTGTAATCATAATCGCATACGAGATAGGTAAAACAAGTAAAAAAGTAAAAACATCAAAATGCATAAAAGTATAACTAACAAAGCAGAAAAAGAAGATGATATCAATGGTGAAATTACAAATTACATAATAAGGGTCTACATAGCGTTTTAGGGAAGACATATATCGTACATCTAGTCATTTTTCAGCAATTTTAGATAAATCTCCTTCCGAGCTAATGCAAAACCGTTTCGATCCGTCTTCCTTGCGAATGTACACCTTACCATGGGCTGTCCAACAGTGTTTGAATTGGTGATGGGTAGAAAATTCTCTAGCCAAGAAGAACAGTTTCCTAGTTTTCGTAGGCAGATTATCTGAGATGTATACCGGGAGTTTTGGACCATCAATCTGCAGGGTGGCGGTGTTTAGTTTATTATTCCGGTTTTCCTTATTGTACATCCTGGCAGCTTGCATTATAATGTCTTTTTTTATAACTGTTGTGAGGTCTAACATGATGGTGTTATTCAAGGATGTGGACGAATGGATCCTAAAAACATCCTTAATTTCGTTTTCTGCTATCTGAGGTCCAAGAGTTGTACTGATATTTTTAATAACATTTACAAGATCCAGTTTAGATTCGTTCAGTTTTTTTGGGATGTTTTTAATTTCAAGGCACGTGTTTTTTGTTTGCTTTTCCAGTTGATCGACGCGTTCTTCGAGCCTCTTAATGTACAACCTACTTTCCTTTCTTTCAGCCTCATATTGTGACATTTTATTTATTACCTCGTCATATTTCTTAGCAGTGAAATCTACAGATTGTTGCAGTTTGCTGTACTGAGATTTAATTTCTTGAAGTGAGGTTTGCATAGAAGACAAAAATAATGTTTGCTCTCTTCTAAGATCTTTTATCATAATAGTTACTACATAACTATGTATTGGGGTCGGCGTCAAGTCTAAACAGATACATCTTAATACCAATATTTTATGACGATTTTACGCTTTTACGCTTACGTTGTTGACACACAACGATCCGAACGAAGCGTTTCGCCCCCTCTTTTATTTTGGACTGGAACAATTTGCCAGCGACGGTGTTTCCATTGAACTACAGTTTAAGTGTCTTCAAAGCAAGAGTGAATAGGCTCTTAATAAATTAGCGCGCTTTACCATCAGCGATTGCATCACTGCTTATCATCAGGCGAGATTGCGGTTAATAACTAGTTAAAAAAAAGTAACTGATTATTTAAACCGCACAACCCATTCACTGGGTATTACGGTACGCCTAGGTTAGACTCGATCGATTCATGTGGTTGTTGATTAATTACTTAGACAAAGATTGTTGGTTGATGACTTAGGCAAAGTCTTGTCGCCAAGCGATGAGTGCAGGGTACGAGGCGCTTAATGTTGTTGTGTTGGGAGTTTGGTCGTGGAGGGTCTTCAGATCAATCTCCCTTTGGCGCAGCATCGTTGGTCATGTTGTTGGGTTTAACATTGCATCACCGCGCTCAACTGCCGTCTTCCTTCCTATTCGCTCAGTTTTTCGGAGTGAATAGGCTCTTAATAAACTAGCGCGCTTTACCATCAACGATCGCATCACTGCTTACCATCAGGAAGGATTGCAAAAGCACTAGTTTATAATCATAAAAAAAATACATGTCTTTATTTTCTAATGGGTTAATGTTTTACTACGAACTCATTTCGTACCACAGTAGCGGTAACACGTAGGTTCAAACCGCTTTAGTCTTTGTGTAAATCATTTCATCACCATTTCTTTCAAAACGGTTAACACGTTAAACGCCGAGAAAATAATGGCAGTTAGTCATTTGGGCCACGGGGACACCGGAGGGCCATCCTGTATTGAACTGTTTGGGCCACGGAGGACACCCATGACCCGAGCGAGGTGTTCACCTCAAACGTTGATTACAAGCCAAGGGGCAATAATATTGAATGAAAACGGTAAAGATGTGACCCGCGTGGCCCTGTGCAATGACAAAAACAGCTTGTTTTTTAATGTTTAGAAAAGATTAAAAATTACAGTCAATTTCTTAGGTGATGTTAGTGGTGCTCTAAAACAGAATAAAAAAATTATTTTTTTTTCTTGTGTTTATTTATGTATAATAATGGCTAACAACTAAATGCCCTATAAATATTAAAATTGAAAATGAATTACTTATTACTAGTGACGTTTCTGAAAACAAGGCAAGCAAAGTGATGGTTTGGAGGGACATTGCTCACAATAAGTGATCAACTTTTGGGATTGAAGTCTATCTCTTCCAGTTACTTTTACCATACCATGTCTTTTTGATAAACATGTTTTATGCTTCTCGGTCTTACTAGGACTTCAGGTTCTTGTAGTTTCTGACATAAATGCTCCAATAACTATTTTCTGAAATCTACGATTTGAACGTTTTTTTTTTGTTACATTTTATACAACTTCAAAGCATTAACGATAGCAGTATTTAAAAGATCTGTCGCGAGTTTTTTGTACCATTTAACCGACTTACGCAAAGGTGTACAATAGGCAGATATTTGATCCGACAAATCTACGGCCCCTTTTGCTCTAATATAATTTTGGGTTTTGAAACTATTTTTCCACGTTTTAATTCTTTATGGATTCCTGTGGAGTGCTTCGTCGACAAAACAAGAACCTTCCTCTTGTCTTACCATTTCATGACAGTTATACTTGTTTACTATATATGCACCTTTTTTGAGCTCAGTGAAAATAACTGCTTTTTTAGCGTGCTTACTAAGTGAGTTTCCTGCTTTAAGAGTTTTCGAGCCAAATCTAAACTGGTGTACCAATTATATATCTGTATAGAGTGTATGAACTTTATTGAAGAGATCACTTCCAACTCCAGGACCACATTAGATGGGGTATTGTTTGTGGTTGCATTGTTTTCCCGGCATATACGTTGACACACCATTGTATACCCGGGAACAGTGAACAATTTGAATTCCTTCATCCCATACTTGTTGAATGGAAACAGCGTGTTGAGATTGTTGAATTGCCGGAAAATAATTCTGCCACGAAATGGGACAACGCTGTCGTCGATGCACAAGTCTTCAGCAGCGGTATATTTTTAATGGAAATTAAGAAAGATAATAACAAAATATCGGAACAACAACAGTAAACATTAAGTAACACTTGCACGTGTTCTATCATCACTGTGTACACCAAATTCGGCTAGTGACTATGTGGCCCCCACAGACGTAATATCGAAATTTTATACCACCAGGCCTCGGGGGTCACCGGTGACCGATTACAAATTTCCTTCAGAAAATATCACGAAAAATTGTTTAAATCAAATTAAATATGCAAATTTAGTAATTTTTTATCGTTTTGTGTCAATATTAACTTTAGCGAAAAATGATGGAATCGATGATTTCCACTAAGCCTGAACGCCTGGTTTGCTTGAATCGCCCACCGGTGGGCTGCATGGTGTTCAACGTGTTAAGGAACCGTGAGGTGTCATTATATGGAAACCGGCATGTCTTAGAACCAAAACTTCGAAGACATATGACATCTACCCACACTGGGCTGGCGTGGTAGATTACAAGCCACACGCTTTTTTGTGTGGGATGGGAAATCATCATAAACTCCGCTCTGGGTGGAGCGGAAGGGTGTCAGGCTTTTACTGACACCCGTATTTCTTCACTTGACTATGTGCCAGGGCCACGGTGTCTTTTTTAACCAACCTGCAACCCTGACCCAGGAGGCATCGGTCCTCGTGGACCCCGTCACGATGTGCTGACATCTCTTAGACGCGCGCGTGAAACACAACGCGCCGTCGACTCAGGCGCATTCCCAAGAGGAGACCCAGGAGTGGGAACATTGTGATTATGACATGTTTAAATGGGTTACCACAATCTAACCGCATACTTAAATAAAATCATTATCAATTCTATTATTTCTTGCAGTACTGCTAAAGTTTTTTTACATTATTATTCCAATCATCTTTACCTGGCTATATAAAATTCCTACATACATATAAAATGTATTTACCATCGTCAACCTTATATCGTCTTACTGTTGGGCACAGGTCTCCTCTCATACAGAGAAGGATTGAGCGTAATCACCACGCTTGCTCAATGCGGGTTGACGATTTCAGACTTAAAGTCCAGGTTTTTTTTTATAGTTATAAACTAGCACTTGACCGCATTCCCGCTTGATGGTAAGCAGTGATGCGATCGTTGATGATAAAGCGCGCTAGTTTATTAAGAGCCTATTCACTCAGAAAAACTGAGCGAATAGGAAGGAAGACGGCAGTTGAGCGAGGTGATGCAATGTTAAACCCAACAACACGACCAACGATGCTGCGCCAAAGGGAGATTGATCTGAAGACCCTCCACGACCAAACTCCCAACACAACAACATTAGGCTCATCGTACCCGGCACACATCGCAACACAACTGCTCAGACCCGTCCTACGAACGGCTTCACCAGACATCATGACAAATCGCTTGGCGGCAAGGCTTTGTCTGGTGGGTGGTAACTTTTGCCGGCGGCCGATGTTATGGCCTACCAAGACCCCTCAAGATGTTTTCTTTCATCTTGTAATCAGTCATTGGTATCCAAAATATACTTAGAAAGTACCTACATATAACTTTACAGAAGTTACATTGGTACTTGTCTACTTGAGAGGCTGGTGTTTTACCACTAGGCCACAACGACTTACTAGGCCTATTTATCAATTACACAAAGTCCATTTTCCTATATAACATTACTCTGTCCACATTAGGTACACATATTTATTATCAACCTTTTACATTTTCTCAATTATAAAGTTTTATTGCACAAATTGCGAAATTTATTGACTGTCTAAAGTTTTGTGGCAAACTTTAGCACTAAATTGATAGGTCTTCACTAACATGCTAAATTTAGTGCTTCTAAGTGTAACCAAAGTTAGTAGTTCTCCTAAATCGTTAGTTATCATAATATTATTTATTACAATGTAGCGATTCCCTTGACTTTATTTGCGTGGATGTCGAAAAAGAATAATGTGACTTAAATTACTATTTCTAATGTTAGCTACTTGGCAGTGGCAGTCCCGTCTAAATTGGTCCAATTGTTTCGGTCATTAGCCGCAAAAGAGGGACAGACAAAGAAAAAAAGAAAAAAATATATTTTAAGTATCGTTTTTTAGGATTTCGTAGCCAAATGGCAAAAAATGGAACCCTTATAGATTCGTCATGTCTGTCTGTCCGTCTGTCCGTCCGTATGTTACAGCCATTTTTTTCCGAAACTATAAGAGCTATACTTTTTTTTTTTTTTTTTGGGACAAAACCCGCCACACTTTTCCCAACCACTGCAACTCCTGAAAGCCAGAATCAACAGTGGCGACCGCCAGAAAAACGCCGAGCAATGAAGCTCGACGAGTCCCGGAGAAACGATTCAACTGTCTTGGGTCCCGCAACAAATTAATCAGAAAAGAATAGCGGAGGAGTAAGAAAAAAGATATTTTTTCCACTTCCCTCCATAACAAGCAGGAGACAGAACAGAACTAGGCCAATCGGCACAAAGGGACATTATTGCAACTGGGAGAAGCCCAGATTGTCAAACACCACGGAATAAAATTTGATTAAGTTAATGGGTCCTAAGTAGGTATTAGCTGTTACAATTGATTCCAATAATAGGTATGGCAAAAGCGCCTGAACGCACGGAAATTGGTTCTAGTTTCTACAAGGTCCGTATAATAAACGACTCCGGATGTAACTTGTACACTATCCAACATAATATTGCGTTCATTCTGCCAAAGAACACACTCCCACAAGATGTGATGTGCGGACTGTTCAAATTCACAGTTCGATGTAGAACACTGACACAAAGGGGAAGGAACAAGTTTAAAAGAATACAGTTTACTTTTAAAGTTGCCATGACCTGTGAGAAATTGGGCAACGCAGTGGTCAACCTCCAGCCATGTCCTAGCCAGCCGATCGCCAACGGATGGAAAGAATAGATGGAGGTGCCGGCCCTTGATGGAATTATCCCACCTACTTTGCCATTCGGATAAGAGGTCCTCCCAGACTTCAGTCTGAGGTTTAAATAATCTAGAGATTTTATTAAAGTCGCGTTGTGTAACAAAATTAGTGTCCATGGCCTCCCCCCTCGCGGAGTAGTACATTGAAGCACGTCGCTGTACCTCAAGGTCGACTGGAAGTACACCTGCCAGTACCGGTAAGGCTTCAGTACTGACCGTTCTATACGCCTTGCATAAAAATATTAATGCCAAACGTTGGCTTTGAAGCAGTTTACGTCGTGCCGCCCCTATGCTGGCCCTATCGGCCCAAACAGGTGCACCGTAGCACATACATCCTAAGTAGGTAGCTCCATATATAGTTTTTAAAGTTAGGAATGATAGACCCCAAGTTGCTTTCGATATTCTAGTTAGGGCATAAAAGTTCCTTTTAGCTTTTTCACCAACTATTTTTATATGTTCTATAAATGAAAAATTCCTTTCTAAGATCATACCAAGATAGCATACGGATTGCTGTTTTTTAATGGGAACGTTATTAAATTTAATAGTAGGCAATGATTTAAGATTACCTTTTAGTAGAAGTTGATAGGTTTTATGTGGCGCAAACGTTAGGCGGTTACGATCACCCCACTGAGATATTAAATTTAGGCAAGTATTGGCCAAGTTCTCAAGTCCAGCTCGGGTACTTGACTGAATGAGCAGTAGGCCATCGTCCGCGTAACCAGTAAGTGAACAGCCGCAAGGAAGCGGGATCGCGAGGAAGTCATCAAAACCCAAATTCCATAAATAAGGACCGACAACTGAACCCTGAGGACATCCCATGGTTAGTGTTTTAGTACTAGAAAAATGACCGAGCTTAAGTACCGCGGAACCGTTTATAAAGTAAGAGTAAACGAGATTATATATGTTTTTATAGCAACCGCGGGTTTTTAATTTTAACAACAGCATAGGCCACCAGGCGTTATCAAAAGCCCCAGAAATATCCAGGAAGATCCCAATTACGTACTTGTTTTCGGATTGGTTAACGGTTCTTCTGACAGAAAGCGCCGCGTCGACTGTAGATTTACCTATGGTGAAGCCATACTGATTATTATGGAATTTTGGACCGTTCGGTAGTAAACGTGGAACGATGAGGCGCTCAAGAAGTTTACCCAAAGATGGTAGAAGTGTGATAGGACGATATGACTTCGGATCATCCGGTGGTTTGTCACCACACTTTGGTATTATTCGTATGAAACCGCGTCGCCATTTACGAGGAAAAACGCCTTCAGCAATGCATCGGTTGTATACAGTTAAGATGGCATCACCCGCTGTTTTACACGCTTCTTTAATCATCCTATTAGATATTTTATCTTCACCTGATGATTTGTTGACCGGTAGTTTTCTAACAATATTTATAAATTCGTCATTAGATGGTACGTCTGACATTGGTGATTCAGGTGGCACAGGAGCCCACGCTCTAATCTGTTGGTGGTAGTCGCTATCGTTAGCCGGTGAATCATCAGGGATAAGTGTATTAATTAGCACTTCTGTTGTTTCCTCTATGCCTGTGGTATGCTTATCATTGACTTTAATGTTTTGAACGTATGCAAGGTCGACCGATCTGTTAGCTTTAAATTCGTGATATAAGGGAGACCACGGACCCTCCCTGTCAAGTTTATCAACGATTTTTCGCAACAAGTTACCCTTAGATTTTTCCACCGATGCTTTGTAGCGTGACTTGGCAACTCTAAAAGCATTTAAAGCGAACGTAAGAAGATCTCCAGTAATCTTTCGGCTCTTGAGTTTATTTAACTGTCTACGCGCTCTGCGATATCTTTTACGCTGTTCAACTAAATAATCACTCCACCAGTCACATCTACGAATATTGGTCATAGATCCGCGACCAATGGCAATGTCAGCACAGTAGGTAAAGGTTTCTGACATAATGTCAGCACTTTCTTCGGCTGACAGCCCGTCCCGAGTGAATTCTTTGGCGTGACACGCAAAAAGCGAGCCGAAAAATTCCCAGTTCGCGCCTTTACATCTATATCTGAAATTACCGGGAATATGAGACGGACCCTGAATATAACCAGGAACAAATTCGTACACGATCAGGCGATGATCACTACAAGACGCGTCCGGTAGGACACGCCACCTATCCAAACGTACGTCGGCACTTGAAAGTGTGACGTCAATACAAGATTCGCCCATTTGGCTGCAGAAAGTAGGTGGTGCATCAGGGGTATTATGAATCGATAGGTTCATCTCAGCAATGAAATCCTCAACAGCGCAGCGTCGTTCGGTATCGGTGGCCCGAACCTTGCCATACCACAGAGACGATGACGCGTTGACATCCGCGCCAACGATAACTTTGCAGCCCGCGAGTGACCGCAAGACATGACGGAGATTATGTATATGAGGAGTAACAGGATCTGAGTATTGAAAGTAACAGCTTACAACGAATACTTTAAAAGAAGCTGATGATACTTCGGCAACCGCACAGTGTGGCGTCATGAGGTCACGTAAAGACGTTACCGTAAAGTTAGAAGACCGCGCAACATAAATTCCGGCTCGTGCCTTGCAATCCAGTTGTACTACCCTGTGACGTAAACGTGAGTTTTGATATTGTTCCTGAATGAGTACAAGGTCTAAGTTGTAGTCAATAATTAATTTATCTAACTCTGATGTCGCCACCTTATCGTTGTGAAGGTTTAATTGCCCTATGTTTAACCTATCCATCTTAATTAGTAATTAGTATGTAGGATAAGTTGTTCGAGTTTTAATTTATAGGTACCGCACTGGTCCGACCCGCATCTATGATCATAGGGTTTTTTAAATCGTTTACACGCCGCGCAAACCGGGGTAAAATTCGAATCGCCCTTATGCGGGCAAACATTGGTTTCGTGAGCCTCGGAACAGACAGCGCAGGTTGGTGATTTATTAGCGCAATGCTTTTTAACATGACCGAATTGTTGACAATACGCGCAACGAACTACCTCGATATCATCAACAAAACGGCAAGTGGCCCAGTCAATAAATAATTTATCCTTGGTAGTCACAAGATGTTTACGTACCTCAGGTTAAATTTCTATGCCTATCCATTTCCGACCGGTATCGGTAGAACGCCTACGGACTATTTTGGTGGATTTAATGAAATCGTCTTCTTTTATTGGCAACTCATTTTTAATGTTTTGGCGGTAAATAGCTTGCAAAAAATTTTGGTCTTCCATTGAGGCGGGAATGTCCTTAACTAATAGACGGGGGCGGCGACCCTTTGGTTTTTCTAAGCGAAGACCCGCAGACTTTATAGCATCTACCGATTCTAACTTTTTCAATTGGTTTTCATTCGCTACACGTAAAACAACCCCCGATTTGGCGGTTTTTTTAATACCGACTATTTGAAACCCATCGTCACTCGGTCTAATCGCTTTCATAAGAGCTTGTTTAGTGGCGGATGATGACGCATAGTCAGCTGATCGCTCTTGGGTCGGATAGGCGACGACACAAGGCAGAGGCACTTTTGATTCAATAGCGGGGGCAACTTTAGGTAGCCGCAGTTTCAAAGAATCTGCGTACGACATTTTATTGTCCTCATTAATGGTTTTAACGCCGGATTTTAATTTAATTATTTCTAATTCGCGCTCGGTATTAGCAAGCTTGGTTTCGTTACACGATGATTTTAAGGCTAACAAAGACACGATACTTGTGACTCGTTGAGTCATATCCATAATAGCTGATTTATTCGCGACATTTATACGAGAACCGTTATCGTTAACCAGTTCGTTGATTTTGGCCAGGTACACAGACGCCTCCGAAACTAAATCATAATAATTGTCACTGTTACTGCGATTGGAAATATTTAATGTAGGCGAGGACTTTTCGGGCGAGTCGGGAGCAGTCTGTAGACGTTTCGACCGATCGTCTATTAATTTGTCGGTCGGAGACATTTCACAAAACAGACGCTTAGCGGAGGTTTGAGTTGGCGGCGATCTAAGTGTCTTATTATTTCTACGGAAAATGTCTCCGCCACGATCAGGCGGATCATCATTGTAAGTTGACATACCTAATTAATGAACAATAAAACAAATCTAACTTAACGAAAAGATAAATAAAACTAGTGAGAAGAAAAAAATAAAAAAATATTACGTTACCCTCACAAAAAAGAAAATAAATGTACTCACCGAGATTGATTGATTTACAGTAATTACAAAAACAAACACTAAAAATAAACTTACGATACCAAAACTAGACACAAATTAAACAACCCAGAAAGAAAACACCAGCCGGAACTGATAATCGGAACACGATATTCGTAAATATAACAGGAGCGTATTAACTTCACACCACACGGCGCGGGGGCGCGAAGGGAAGAGAGCTATACTGTTGAAACTTGGTACGTGGATGTATTCTGTGAACCGAATTAAGATTTTGATGCAAAAATAAAAAAAAAAATAAATATTGGGGACCCCCCATACTTAGAACTGAAACTCAAAATTTTTTTTTTCATCAAACACATACGTGTCGGGTATTTATGGATAGGTCTTCGAGGTTTCTAAAATATTTTTTTTCTAAACCGAATATTTTACGTGACAGATGCTTCCAAAGTGGAAAAAGTTGGTCGCCCCTCTAACTTCTAAAATAAGAAAATGAAAAATCTAAAAAAAAACATATAATGTACATTACTATAAAAACTACCAACGAAAATTGTTTTGAACGAGATCTAATAAGTATTTTTTTTAATACTTCCGAAATCGTAAACCGCTTACTACCGCGTAATCTTTCATACAAATAACTTAAATCCTTTAATTTCATATATCAATGGTACGGAACCCTTTGTACGGCATGCACTTGGCCGATTTTTTTTTTATAATTATAAACTAGTGCTTGACTACTGGCAATCCCGCCTGATGGTAAGTAGTAATGCAATCGTTGATGGTAAAGCTCGCTAGTTTATTAAGAGCCTAATCACTCTAGCCTTGAAGACACTTAAATTGTAGTCTGACGGAAACACTGCCGCTGGCAAATTGTTCCAATCTCTCGATGTACGCGGTATAAAAGACAAGGCGAAACGTATTATACTTTCACATTCGTTTAGTAAAATCTGTTATCTTATTTATTTTTATGTATGTATTCACTTAAAGCATCAGTAGAATTGTATAGATCAAGGGTTTGGAATAGAACTCGTGAAATATTACAAAAAGCGACCAAGGGCATTGAGACGATGGACGGTTACTATTTCCCGAGAAATACGATCTCAGTGGGACTTACCGCTTCAGGCACACTAGATATATTACACTACGTGCGTATTATTTTATGTACTTGAGCACCAAAACTCATCCGGCTGGTAGGTAGTGGAAACTCTAAATGTCCTCAATAAGGCGAAAATTGAGACAGATTTGCAGACATACATGAATGGGCTCAATGGGACTTTATAATAAAAGAAGTAGACTATATTAAAATAGTAGTATAGTAGTATACAGTCGTGGTGGCCTAGTGGTTAAAACACCAGCCTCTCAAGTATGAGTGTGCAGGTTCAATTCCAGGTCAAGCAAGTACCAATGTAACTGTTCTAAGTTATATGTAATTTCTAAGTAGATCTTGGACAATAATGACTGATTACAAGGTGAAGGAAAACATCTTGAGGAAACCTGGACTTTAAGTCTGAAATTGCCAACCCGCATTGAGCAAGCGTGGTGTTTACGCTCAATCCTTCTCAGTATAAGACAAGACCGGTGCCCAGCAATGGGACGATAAAAAGGTTGATGATGATATTAAAATAATGTGTAATACCATGATTTATATTATATAAGAGAGAACAATGAAATGCGCGTTTAGCTATGAGCAGTAGATAGGGTTGTGAGTCACGAAAAAATACCGGAGAACCCCAAAGGGTGGGGTGGAGGGAGGGTATATACAACCACTTTCTTTCCTAGTCGATAATTAATACCTACTCGTTGAACGAGTAGGTATTAATTATTATCGACTAGGAAAACCAAACTAGAAAAATCAAAACAATATACAACGTGCGCGCGCGGACCGGTAATGGACGCAAAAGCGAAAGAGTAAGCGAGATAAGTATACAAGACAGGTAATGTGAGAGCTTGTAGATGCAGATACAGACAGTGAGCGAGGAGCGCGGATGAGTTTTCCATTTGAGGGATTTCATATGCCTACTATTGTAGGCGCTTGTGACCTGTATCACCGGATTTCTTCAAAATACCGGACATTGTTCTGTCCGGTATAACTATTTATTTTTTCCCGCACAGGCCTTGAAAATATCGGACTGTACGTTTAAATACCGGAAATGAAATGAAATGAAATCGTTTATTAAGCAAGTAGGATCACCGATCACTTTTACAAGTCATTTGTTTTTTTTTTTTTTTAACTAGATGAAGCCGGCATTTTCTAACTGACTACCTTTGAGAAGAAATAGCCGAAACGAACTCAGGGATCATCGTCTTTTTTCAAGTCCAGACATTAAAAATGAAAATGTTTACAAGAATTTACCTTATAATTATGCATATTGCTTAATAACAATGCTTAACAGAGCGAGCAGCTCAGTCCCAAGCTTTTATGTCTTCTAAATAATCTGTGATTTTATAATACCCCTTTTTGCAAAGTTTGCCCTTTATATAGATTTTAAATGGTTTAATAGGTAAGTTTCTAATGTCATTGTCATGTGGACATTTGTCTTTGGCAACCCTAGCAGTGGAGAACGCGCAAAGGCCGTTGCGTCCTGGGCTCGGTACCCCGACGTCCCACGCTTTCCCCTCGGTCAATCACGCGCATAAGTGATGCGCCTTTAGTTCGCCTTTAGTTATAACCGTATGACACAAATTCATGTCAAATCTCATATTCTGCTTAAAACTTGTATGAGTAAAAGTTGAACAAGCAAACATATTTGATTTTGCAAAACGGGCAAAATCAAAGCAAGCATCAAGCAAACACTTGAATCAAAATATTGTATTAACGGTTAAAATGTTTATCGCATAGTTATTCGAGTACCATTCACAGTGCGGGGCTAACAACTAGTGTAACAAGAACTGAAAATTATAAAGTGAAATCAAACATTCGAACGTAATATAGAAAGCATTATTATTATTGCTTTATTTTTTTAATATTTAGAAACTAGTGTTTGACCACAATCCCACCTGATGGTAAGCAGTGATGCAATCGTAGATGGTAAATCACGCTAGTTTATTACGAGCCTATTCACTAAAAAAAAAACCGAGTGAATAGAAAGGAATACGGCAGTTGAGCGAGGTGATGCATTGTTCCCCCACGAATGCATAGAGGCGGCACTGAAGTTCCATGAGGTGCCCCTCTACCTCTGCGCCCTCGTGCGGGACTACCTTCAAGAGAGGAAGGTCCTGTACGAGGACGCGGAGGGTCGCGTCCAGTCGTAGACCATGACGAGGGCTATAACCTTCCACGCCCCGCGACGCAGAACCCCACCGGGTCTCCGTATCCAAGTCGAGGCGGTCCAGGTTCCCGTCTAGGTGCGTATTAAGTACCTCGGCCTGATCCTGGATCCCCGCTGGAGTTTCGAGAAGCACTTTAGGCTCCTCGCTCCGCGGCTGTGCTCATTCGCAGCCGCACTTGGACGGCTCCTTCCCAATCTGGGGGGCCGAATTCGGCGTGCCGTCGGCTGTACCAGGGAGTGGTGCGGTCGATGGCACTCTACGGAGCCCCAGTGTGGGCGGAGTGCCTTTCCCGGCGCACAGTGGCCCTGCTGCGGAGGCCGCAGAGGGTCACCGCGACACGGGCCGTGTGGGCATACCGCACGGTCAGTCATGGGGCTGCCTGCGTCCTCGCGGGCACGCCCCCGTGGGAGGTCGATGCCCTGGCTCTGTCCCAGGTGCATCAACACCGTGTCACGGCCCGGGAACGGGGGAAACGACCCGCCTTCGAGAAGGTAAGGCGGGTCCGAATAGCGGCTCAGGGGGAGGCCCTGAGCCGGTGGAGGGAGGTACTCCGCTCCTCAGCCGCCGGCCACCGGACGATTGGAGCGATTCGTCCGGTGTTGGAGGGATGTTGACTTACCTTCCGCTTGGTGCAGGTACTGACCGGGCATGGCTGCTTTGGTCACTACCAGCACAGGGTCGCCCGTCGGGAGGAGTCGCCGCGGTGTCACCACTGCGACGCCCCCGACGACACGGCCGAGCACAACCTAGTGGAGTGCCCGGCTTGGCGAAACGAGCGCCGCGACCTCGTTTTGGCGCTCGGAGGCGGACACTGACAGCACACTCTCCCTGGCAACCATGGTGCGTGCCATGGTTGAAAGCGAGAGTGCATGGGAGGCTGCCGCCTCCTTCTGCGAGACCGTCCTCGTGCAGAAGGAGGCTGCGGAGAGGGAGCGGGAAGAGGATGCTCTTGCCGCTCCCCTCCGGCGTAGACGGGTGGGGCGAAGAAGACGGGGGACGAACCCCCGTCTCCTTTAGCCCCAAAGTGTGACCAGCGCGTGTGGGTAGCCCCCGCACGCGCATTTCACTGGGTACCACGTCTGGGGATTACTCCGGTACCCGGGTAATCCCCTTTGGCACGGAAACCGGCCTTAACAAGGCCGATAAGCCCTGAGAGTGACACGGTGATTAGGCCTTCGGGCCGATCCCGTGACACTCTCAACGCAGGGCCCGAGGGTAACCGAATGGGTATTCCCGGCTTCGGCCGGGCGAGTCCCACACACGCTCGTCGCCTAGCTAGCGGCGGGTATGGTGCGTAAAGGCATTTCCACTCGTAAAAAAAAAAGGTGATGCAATGTTAAACCCAACAACTCGACCAACGATGCTGCGCCAGAGGGAGATTGATCTAGAAACCCTCCACGACCAAACTCCTGACACGACAACATTTGGCGCATCGTAGCCGGCACACATCGCAACACAACTGCTCAAACCCATCCTCCGTACGGCTTCACCAAACATCATGCCAGAACAAGACGAATATCGCTTGGAGCTTGGAGGCATGTCTTTATCTGGTGACTTCTGCTGGCAGAAGAGCCTATTATAAATAGCTTGTTAAAAAGGCTATGTCAGATAGGATCCTCGATAATATTTTACCTTGAAAGCTTTATTTATATTAAATGAAGCTGTAGTATGTGATTATTGGACGAGGATTTATCAAGGTCAAGCATGGAGTGGTATTTTCAGTTCCTTGGTAAGAAAAAAGGGAAAAGATATCGCGATATTCCTTTGAACTATAAAGGTATGAACTCATCTTCTATTGAAAAGAGAGGCACTGCCCTCCAAACAATGGTTGTATGTGATGAGAAAGGAAGAAAGAAAAAGCATTTATACGACTCGTACACGGAGATCACTAAACGAAACTATACAACCAAACCTGAAAGAAATATACAAAAAAAAATACAAAATATGGATCAGAAATTCATATATGCGGCCAAAAGACTCTCATTTCGGCATGATGCTTCGATATTCAAAAATTAAATGACGCGGTGCTTGTATTCCGCTGTAATGTCGCGGGCAATTGCAGCAAGCTACTGCCCAACTATGAAGTGTCGGGACGTTGAATACAACAAATTTTGAAGCATTTTGCTAATCAATTGCTCCATATTTTTAAACAATGTGTCTGCTCAAGAACGTAAATACCAGAATGAATGTTGTTGAACTGACAAAATGAAACCCATTGCTATTGACAGTCTTCTTCTTCTTCATCTCAGTGTTAATCCCAGTCGTATCCGAAGCTTTTCAGCTTTGGAGTCTATGGTCCGCTTTACCAGTCTAACTACTCATTTTGGCTAAACTTCGATATTTTCCATGAAGGGACTGCCGTCTGATCTCCACAACCCGAAGGCGAAATCGAAGCATTGCAGTTAGACCAATTGTAGGACTTCTGAGGGCTCCAACAACCCGTAACGACTGTCATGAGATGTTCGTAGGGCAACCGGGACCAACAGCTTAACGTGCTTTCCGAGGCAAGACCAGACCTACTACTGTTGCTACTGGTAGTGTGATTCGCAATTACCTTGCTGGTAAAAATGGAGTTGATGTAAATCTAAATAACTCCAGTTACTGTTTACTTCATTTAAATGTAATTCATCATCATCATCATCATCATTTCAGCCGAAAGACGTCCACTGCTGGACATAGGCCTCCCCCAAGGTTCTCCACGACGACCGGTCTTGCGCCTCCCGCATCCAGCAGTTTCCCGCGACCTTCAGCAGGTCGTCGGTCCACCTTGTCGGGGGCCTACCCACACTACGTCTTCCAGTGCGTAGTCGCCACTCGAGAACCCGTCGGCTCCATCGAGCATCCGTCCTACGGGCAATGTGTCCAGGCCACTGCCACTTTAGTATTGCAATTCTTCGGCCTATGTCGGTTACTCTCGTTCTTCTGCGGATCTCCTCATTCCTGATTCGATCGCGCAGTGAAACCCCAAGCATAGCCCTCTCCATTGCCCTTTGAGTGACTTTGAGCCTTCTTATAAGGCCCATTGTTAGCGACCACGTCTCAATTCCATAAGTCATCACTAGCAACACACACTGGTCGAAGACATTTGACTTGAGACACTGCGGTATTTCGGACGAGAAGATTCTACGTAGCTTCCCGAAAGCAGCCCAGCCGAGTAAATGTAATTAATGAAAGTTAATACCAAACAGGTAGCCATCAAGTGTCTCATTCCCATAAGGGACATGATTCAAGAAGTAAATGAAAACGTTACACGAATCCGTATTTAAAATATCACTTAAACTCATTAGCTAAAAGCGGTAATGACTATCTCTCAATAAATTTACATCCCGACCCCTAAAGCCCAGAGTTCCGTATGTTACACGAATAAAACCAGTCCTGACCGGGTCCCGCATAATTTTCGTGTATTCTTTGTGAATTTACTCTCACATTTGCAATTCTGATCGAAACATCCCAACTGTGACGTTTTAGCTCCCAAATTGGTGACATTTGCTATTCGACGCCAAGTTTTATATAGAGGGTAGTTTTAAATATTGCTTACGTTGTCTATGATTTCCATTGCTATTATGCTACATAGATGATTTACTATTCTGATTCGACGACCATCTTTGACGTCTATGTGTTTATGGTATATCTCAGTGGATGTGGGCGTAGTTTTATTTCAATTTCTGTCCATTGTAAGGTTGCCTGGAATAGATTATATAAGCGATAAGGCCGCCCATTGTATATTTTGATGAGTTGAATGTGTTTTTACCCGACTGCGAGCCGCAAAGGAGGGTAATGTGTTCATCAGTCCATGGACAACACTGTCGATTCTTATGATTCATACGTCAATCGATTCCTCTTAGTCCAGCGAATATCACTAAAGGAACCAATAAAAAATCTAAATGGCGACCATGAGACGCCGTATTGTGAAAATGGAAAAATTTAAATCAACAAAATATGTCAAGTAGGGTATAGTCGAAAAAGTATTTAAAAAAAAATAGGCTTTCACTTGGTTTAAAAACATACAAGGAACAGCATGCAGTTATAAACAGTAGAAGACCTTTTCATTGAGATCGAATTAACAGCAGGTTTCAAACTAGGCTAGGATTTTAAAATTATTTATAGTTTTCTTTAACTACTTGTAGCGGTACCTATAAACGCCACATCACGAACAACGCGTCATACTGACGTCACACGAATGCTACATCACGCAATCAGAGTTTACCGTGCAATTAGTATACAACTTCCTAATTTTCAAGCATTTTACAAGTGCCCGCCAGACATAACACCCGTCTGGTCGGAGGATCCTCCCTTTACCTCCACACTACTTTTCGATTCGAGTGACTATTTATTTAAAATTACAAAAAAAAAAAACAAACTAATTAAAAATATTGTTTTAGCGATATCTACAACCGCCACATGCGAACAACGCGTCATTATGGAGGATGAGTGAACCTTCCTCACTATTCCTCATGCCGCCACAAAATGTTTAAAATCATTTATTTAGAACTAAAATAGATTATTTAATTTTTTGAGGGACATTAAATTAAAATTAAGTTAATTTCCAATGAAATTGGCATATACTACAGACGCCTATAAGAATGATAATAGATACTCCTAACTAAAAAGTCTAAAATAAAAAAATAATTTAAGAAATTAAAACAACCCAACTGCATAAAAAGTGAACCAAACCACTTACCTAATAAAAACTGTTTAAAGCCTGGCTGCCTAAGTTACTATAGACTTATATTTTCATTTAATTTTCTTGATAGTTGTTCTTCGTAGTTCCAGTATTTTTTTTTTCCAGATTAAGATTTTAGTAATTGTTTTTGTCATTTAAGTTTTATTGCTATTAGAAACGTAGATGAAACATTTACTTTAGACGCAGTCGAGTTTTTTTTGGTTTTTGCTGCACAATTATAAAAACAAATTACACAATTCTTTGTGTTCTTCAAATTATATGAATTCTTTGCTTACCTTACTCTTCTATCTTATTTACAATAAACTTTCCTTAGAGGCCTAGGCCTTCAAAACTGAGATCGAATTGGTCAGAGATATGTCAAAGTTGCAGCAATAGCTTATCTTCAGCAACTCGTTCATGGTTCAATGTATACACTTTTTCAACAAACTTCCAATGAACACTTGTAAATAACTTGTGCCCATTAAGAGATTTAAATGCTATATTAAGACCAAACTTTGCAAAAAGGGGTATTATAAAATCTCAAATTATTATGAAGACAATAAAGCTTGGGACAGAGCTGCTCGCTCTGCTAAGCAATGTCATTAAGCAATGTGCGTAATTATGCTACAATTATGACATTTTAATCACTGCTTTTTTTAAATCACGTACATTGTTATGTACAAAGCAAACACATATTGTTATTGTAGTAAACATTTTCATTTTTAATGTCTGGACTGGAAAAAAGACGATGATCCCTGAGTTTGTTTCGGCTTTTCTTCTCAGAGGTAGTCAGTTAGGAGCTCCAGCTATTTAAAAAAAAATTTACGTGTAAAAGTGATCAGTGATCCTACTTGCATAATAATCAATTTCATTTCATTTCTTATCGTCTCCAAATCATTTTCTTTTTGTATCAATATTTGCGTGTAGCAAATTTATATACATATTTTTTTTTTCATAAAATCTTTGCTCACACGTTTCGTAGATGCGTTCACAAACATTCAAACGCACATATACAAACAGCCAGACTCGCAGCAACAACAAGGCCATACAAAAATATTTGTTCCGTGCAGGAATTGAACTCGCGATACTCAGCGCTGCAGTCGATTGCCCAGCCACTATATCAACCGTGTCGTCAGAATTAGATATTATAATTTGCTGCCGAAGGTAAAATAGACTGTTTACTAAAAAATTCTGCGCAAAATACTATTCCCAAAGTACCCCAATTGAAAATCTAATTTGTACAATAAATACAATATGTTCCAGCAACGCCTGACGGAAAACATTGCTTTTCCCTTAGTACGACACAATAAAGGGTCCCTTAAGTATATGGTCGTAATGACCTAGCTTGACATGAGAAGCGATGTTATTGTTTAATATCAAGTTGTATTATGTTACACTTGTCTTATTGTACCTATATACAACTATAATATACATATACACTTACTACGTGGGACACTCAGAAAGTATTGCTATAATAAAAGTATAAATCTATAGGTACATATAGTTTTATTACGTCTTTTCAAAGTACTCTCCACCAACCTCTATACAAAGTTTCATGCTTCTGAACCAGTTTTCGAAACAGTTTTTCCAATCCGTCGCAGACACCTCGTTTACAGCCTGCTCCAACGCTGACAGCGCATCATCCGGGGACGAAAATATTACTGTAACTTAGCTAAATTTGTTGATGATTAGTAGCAATATTAATTTTTGTTTGTTTAGAGTCCGTTATTAAGATATATAACGGTATATATTTAAATATAAAAAAATCGTCCATCAATAGCGCGGCAGCCGCGCTCGTATGCCGTGTTTTATTTGGACACACCTTTACATATATTAAATATATCTAACTAACTAAATGTACCTATCATATGCGATAAAATTAAAGTTAACCCTCATATTTTGTCGGTGTTTACTCAAATTCCACAAATTTGAATCTTCTGGGATCGACATAAAAACAAAATAGATTACGACGCGACCAGCCTGACAGCATCCGTGGCGTAGCGATAGCGAACGCAGCCACTGCGCAAGGAGGCGCGGGTTCGACCCCCGTGCAGTGCATATATTTGTATGCATGAATATGAATATTTGCACTGGTCTGGTCGTGCCTCGGAAAGCACGTTAAGCAGTTGGTCGCGGTTGCCATAGGAACATCTAATGGCAGTCGTTACGGGTTGTTGGAGCCCTCAAAAGTCACAATTGGTCTAACTGCAATGCTTCGATATCGCCTTCGGGTTGTGGTAGTCAGACGGCAGTCGCTTCATAGAAAATATAGTAGAAGGATCTTTCTATAGTCCGATTTCTCACAAGAGTACATGAGAAAGCCCGTGCCGAAACGTAACCCGAGGCGCACCGGTGTGCCCTGGTACAAACACCTTCTAGCTGCCCTACTAGCTAGGCACTTGGCACAAACAAATATAAAAGAAATTGCACAGCTGTAATAGACCGTAATAAAGCTCTCAGTATACCTTATAGAAGCTTATCACGCTTGCTGTAAGCTAAGGACACCGCGGGCTGACCAAACGAAGTCCGTGGTTCCATCACGGACTTGGTAAGCTACGTCTAACGCTACGGAAGCATTTCAACAGAGCCAAAAACAGCTGGCTCACAGAAGACTGGGCCTGATACGAAGGCTCAAAGTCACACGAAGGGCGATGAAAAGAGCTATGCTCGAAGTTTCTTAGCGTGATCAAATCAGAAATGAGGTGATCCTCAGAAGAACCAGAGTCACCGACATAGCTTTTCGAGTCGCTAAAATTAAGTGGCAGTGGGCAGGGCAATTTGCTCGTAGAACCGATGGACGATGGGGCAATAAAGTTCTGGCGTGGCGGCCATATACCGGAAGTCGCAGAGTAGGGAGGCCCTCAACAAGGTGGATCGATGACCTGGTGATATAGAGATAGAACTAAAAACTCTTCCAATATCATTTGATTTCATTCAATGAAGCCGTGTCCTTTGTTTCTACATACACGTAATATAGTGTAAGGTTATACAAACTCTTTTCTTGTTATCTTCTCGCTCGCTTCTCGCGCACTCTCTCGCTTATCGGTGGCATAAGTTTTCCGTATAAAATAAATATTATTGACCTTCTGTGTAGAAGGTCCACTAAGTTAACTATTGACGTAGGTTATCTTCAGACGTCGGCTATGCTAAATTTGACGTCGGACAAGTTAACTATTGACATCGAATAAGTTAACTCATTGGTTATTGGTAAACGGACAGAGGGTTTTTTGCTACAATTATTGTTTAAAACAAAATCATTTACTATTGACAGCCTCAATCACAACGTATCGGAGATCTTTGTATTATACTCACCATTATAAACCCATTCGTCTCAATTGCAACGCTATTTACAAAGCCAGTCGCAAAAGTAACTAACTCAACATCTTTCAAGATTGCAAAATCATTTATATAAAAATATTTAGACCATTAGCTACATTTCAGTTTCCCTTCCAATAAACTTATTGGCGTTCAAATGTTTTCAATCCATTGGGACTCGAGACTGCGTTGAAAGAAATAAAGCCACGTAATTGACTAGCCAGTGTTGCCAGTGTTCAGTTGAGGAAAAATGTGGATCAAAATTAGATGGGCGTCTTTTTGTCTCCTTGCTAGCCAATCAAAGCTTTGTTTTTGATGTAATCGTCCTACATGATGCTGTAAAAGCTTGGGATTTACTCTTAGATTGTTACGGAAAGTTGTTTTGTATTGTTACGGGTGTAGATGAAATTATGTGAACAAAGTTACAGGAATACTTGGAAAGGTATATTTAATGTAGTATTATAATATTAAACTTGTTTTATGTTGTGCTGGCGGAAGTAAAATTCTTTGGTTTCATAATTTCATGGAAAATTACTTGATACCTGTTCTCAAAATTTCTCTAGTTAAAAAAAAAAAAAAAAAATGATTCAGCGTGTATATGTATGCACAAGAAACGTGTACAACATAAATAAGCAATTTTTTTAATTTGCCAACTGTGAACCTACATTGTTATATAAGACGGCAGTTGAGTGAGGTGATGCAATGTTAAACCCAACAACACGAGCAACGATGTTGCGCTAGAGGGAGATTGATCTGGAAAATCTCCACGACCAAACTAACGACACAACAACATCTGGCGCATCGCACCCGGAACACATCGCAATACTGCTCAGACCCGACATCTGTACAGCTTCACCAGACATCCGGAAAAGGACGGGTCGCTTGGCGGCAAGACTTTGTCTGGTGGATGATAACTTCTGCCGGCAGCTGATGTTATGGCCTACCATCAAGATCGAAATGTAATAATATTTCGTAAGAAATCTCTTCCAGCCTACCTGCAATAGGACAAAAAATACAGAGACGTAGATAGCGTGGGATACCGTAAAAGAAACAAAACTTGTTCATAAAATCAAAAACACTAACAAAATTTATAAAAAAACTAACATACTTATAAATAAACCATTCTTCTAAAATAAATATCATTAGAATAATAATTATTGTAGAACACTCAAAATAATAAATAAATACAAAAACTGACATTTATGCACTCAAACATAGCAAGTAATGCTTATGTAAATATAATTTTAATGTCTTTGGCTTTAGCCCATGAAGGAGAGGTCTAGGCTATTGTCATCAATCGGGCATAAATCCAGACTCCAGGGACTTCAGGACCTCATGATCAGCTGTTAGCGTTTACAATCACTAGATCAATGATTCAGAGTCAATACTAATTGATATTAAGTCCCTTGTATAAATGTTGAGTCAACATTTACTATAAGTATAAAGGATTGCACGCATTACATATGTCAAGCTATTGATTGCTACGTTGCGTGTCGCACGGGAACAATTTATTATTTGTATGAACTACAAGTACTTGTTCCTGGTCTGGATGTTTTTGTGAGTATATACAATATGTAAAGAAAACCCTGTCTGATGCGTAAAGGTATTGTTAGGTATCGATAACTGATTCTACTAGTGCCCACAAAGCTGAGCTAACATTAAAAAAATCCCCTAAAAATAATATTATTTCGCAAAAGAAAATACATGCGCTGGTAAAGGGGGGCAGGGCACGTGGCAAGCGGTCGCTTCGCTCATAATAAAACCGTCAAAAATGGTGTTGTCACTTTAAAAAAAAAAAACAAATTTTTGAGAAGTTTGAATTAATTCGCGGAAAAAAAGACTATTTCAAAATTCGTTAATATTGTTGCTACGATGATTATGTGAAATTTCATATTTTATTTATTCATGCGTTTACCTAATTTTTATTATCCTTATGGGTCGGATTGGTTTTTCTCACATCAAGCTACTACAATCTGTCAGATGTCTTTATTAGATTTTCAACTGTATCTCTAAAAGACTAAGGCTCAAGATTGATTGGAAATATTTGGCAGTTTCAGGTAGCTTAATCTGCTATCGTTCGTACATATTGTATATTTGTAAACGCACCCACGATACAGGAGAAATTCCTAGTGTGAGGCAACGAGGTTTAAAAAAAGGACATAACATCTCTGGGTGCCTCAGTGTTATTAAGGTTAAGTATAATTTTCTAAATGTGACTGCAATCACACGTGATATTTCTACACGGACAGCATATTGTTAGTAGGATAAAGAATATTGATAAAAATTAAAAATTGATAGATATAATTAGATAAACAGATAATGATGAACATTTGTCGCGTTCAACTAATGTATATAAGCTAAGTTCAATTCAATAAAGGTAGAATAGGGATGTTCTATTTAGTCCGTCATTCAGATTATAGTAAAATATTGGATACGTATATTTTGTTTTATCAAATTAATAAAAAATGACAAATATAAAAGGCATCAAAGATCAGGAGTGGTGGCTGGTGACGTCACTGCGCGCTAAAAAGTGTAGCGTGCAGTGACGTTACACGAGTTCATAACGCACTGTGTCGTCTTAATTTTTTGTTTATATGAAAAAAGAAAAAACACGTGTCTAGTATTTTTTGGAAATCTGACTGATGGAATAATTAGTTTTTTAGCTAAATAATATATTGTCAAGATGTTGTAATGCTCTGTTTTATTTCACATTTTCCCCGCTCCATATTAAAAACGAGCTGTCAAGTTTATAATGCATGCCTACTGAATTTTTATCAAACAAAAATGTGTCTTCAGAGAATATCTACAAGAAACCCGAATATCATAACCGTTCTACAACAAAAAACAAGACAAAATCCTGAAGAATATTGATGCCGCAATAAAACGGCTATAAATAAAATTAGCCTAGTTCAATAAAATCCCACATCATGAGGGGATTCAGTTTTGCTGAAGTGAAAAGTAATTTTCCATCGCTCAGAGTGACACGGGAGCGATTATGTGATCAAAGGGTCAGGGGATGTAAATATAATAGTGGCGAATATTAAAAGTGCTTTGAAACGAGGATAGTGTAGAGGATATAATCACGGTTGAGAAAAATCGGGATCGTATAGAAATTTTAAATGGGGTTTTCTGTGATGGCGCTGAAGGAATAGAATAGACGTTTATTTTTCAAATTTAGAACTTACATACTCGTAATAGATGTTATGGTACATTACAGCTCAGCCATATAAACCATTCAGAATGCAAATATTCAATCAACCTAAATCCCGTTTAACCAAAAGCCAGATCTATCAATCTAGAATAATTCAGGCTATTTTTACTCTGATTATAACTTTGAAACGTGGTCGCTCACAATGGGCTCATACGAAGGCTCAGAGTCACACAAAGGGCAATGGAAAGAGCTATGCTCGAAGTTTTTCTGCGTGATCGAATCAAAAATGGGGAGATCCGCAGAGGAACCAAAGTCACCGACATAGCTCTGCGAGTCGCTAAACTTAAGTAGCAGTGGGCATGGCACATTGCTCGTAGAACCGGTGGCCGATTGGGCAGTAAGGTTCTGGAGTGGCGGTCACGTACTGGAAGACGCAGCGTAGGGAGGCCCCCAACAAGGTGGACCGATGACCTGGTGAAGGTCGCGGGAAGCCGATGGATGCGGGCAGCACTGTACCGGTCAGCGTGAAAAGCCTTAGGGGAGGCTTTTGTCCAGCAGTGGACATTCATAGGCTGAAGAAGAAGAAGAAAACTTTGTAACTCTGAAAGCTAATGGATCTATCAGCTACTAAGCTAAAACCGATAGGTATTTTATAAATCAAAATCAAAGCATTTATTTCAAATAAACCAGTTACAGGCACTTTTGAATTGTCAGAAGGTCGGTCAGTCAGTAAGGTGAAGCTAGTAGTTGCCCCACACTAGAAATTTCTCCTTTATCGTAGGTGCGTTGACAAACATATAAAGTCACATACACAAACAGCCAGACCCGGAACAACTAAGTACTTGTATTTCATATAAATTGTTCGAACCCGCGCCATGCAGAGCAGTAGTCAATGGATTAACCACTGCGCCAACCATGTAATAAAAATAATTTATTTATTATTGTTATTATATTAAGGATTAGCGATCCACCCCGGCTTCCTCTTGAATCATTCTATTTTAAAAAATCGCATTAAAATCGGTTGCGTAGTTTTAATGATTTAAGCATACATAGGGATATAGGTACAGAAAAAGCGATTTTGTTTTATACTACACAGCGATCGCCCGCAGCTCCATCCGCGTGGATGTCGGCTACCGCTGCAAAACGCGAAATAAAATAAAATATATATTTGAAAGAATTGCAGGTTTTGGCCTGATGGTGGTAAAAGGCTACCAATGAGATGATACTGTTGAACCTTCATGGTTACAAAAAGTAATAAGAACATCCTGGCTGTTTTTATATACGTTTACTATTTTTTAAATCTTTTCTTGTAACTGTGTCACCTTATCAACTAATATATTTACTGCATACTGCTAACTGCGTATTCTATTTTAATTATAATATTTAACAGGTTATGGTGCCCTATGCATTATTCTAAAGTATATAAAAGCACTGTTACTAGTTCGCGCTTCATTAGTATTTATTAATAAATATACCTAATGGAAGGATACCAGCATGTTAGTGACTGCAACCAACCCTTGGGTTCGGGTCAACGAGCCATTAAGCAGCCGGTCATAGTGGCATCATCAACAGCCGTTCGAAAACTAGAAGGTAGCTTTAACTATACTTCTTGGAGTTTTGCCATGAAAATGTTTCTCATTGACAACGAGTTATGGGACTGCGTTGAACGTCCTAACGAATACAAGCTAGAAGTTTCAGACTTTAGCCGTCAAGATGAAAAAGCTAGGTCTAAAAGGTCTAAAATATGCTTATCCGTCACACATTTATCCTGTCATAATGTCAGCGAAGACTTCGACAGAAACATGGGGATGGCTTCAAAATACGTATGCAGATAGTGGATTACTAAGTCGCCTTAGTTTATTGAAAAAGCTTTTTAATACAAAGCTTTCGTCTCACCAGAATATTGAAGGTTACATCAGTGACATACGGGATACACAACAAAAACTTGTGGAGATCAAAGCAGCTGTGGATGACGAATTTGTTGATGTGATAATGCTCGCTGGACTATCCGAAGACTATACGCCTATGGTCATGGCCTTCGAGCACTCCGGAGCCACAATCTATATCGACTCCGTTGCCTGAGTTCTCCTGAAGGAAGACCTGCGTAAAGGATCGACCACCAGTCATAATAGCGCGTGCAAGTACGGATTGGTTCATTGATTCTGGAGCAACTGCTCATATGTGTAACAGAAGGGAATGTTTCCAGGACATGTCCAGATTATTCAAGCCTGTTACTATTGCCAATAATGACCAAATCCTTAGTGAAGGTAAAGGTACTGTAAATCTACATGTAAATAGTTGTATAAATAAAGTGTCAAATGTATTATATGTCCCCAAAATTAGGTGCAAATTTATTATCCGTAAGTAATTTAGTTCATAAAGGTTTTGTAGTTTTAATTTCTTAAAAAAGCGCAACAATTCTCCTAAAGGATAATTGTAAAGTCTCAGGTACAGTTGCCACCACAGCATCAAATTATAATGGCATGTACAGACTAGACGTATGTGAAACCAACATGCAAGCTCTGTGTTCAAATTTTAAAGAGTCTGCATTATTATGGCACAGACGTCTTTGGCATTTAAACGTTCAGAACTCTCAGAAGTTATGCAAGCTGGAGGTGGTTCTCCAGGAACATCTTCAAGATCTGTAGGAATCTCATTTATTTCCTGCACAGGAACTTCAGAATACATACCTAAATCTGGGATGATTTCAGCTGGCATCGGCTGTTCCATCAAAGATTTAGGCTCTGTCTGAGGTTGTTTTGGGGCGCCACGCGGGCCCAGTGCGGGTTGTGAGATGTCACATGTCTTCGAAGTTTTTACCTCTAGGACATGCCGGTTTTCTCACGATTTTTTCCTTCGTCGTTTTTAGAGCAGTGGTGAAGATATAATTTACACGAAGTAAGGCGTCTGAAAAGTCGTGGTGGCCTAGTGATTAAAACACCAGCCTTTCAAGTATGAGTGCGCGGATTCGATTCAAGGTCAGGCAAGTACCAATGTAACTTTTCTAAAGTTATATGTACTTTCTAAGTATATCTTGGACACCAATGACTGAAGGTGAAGAAAAACATCTTGAGGAAACCTGGACTTTATAAGTCTGAAATCGCCAACCCGCATTGAGCAAGCGTGGTGATTACGCTCAATCCTTCTCTGTATGAGAGGAGACCTGTGCCCAGCAGTGGGACGATAAAAAGGTTGTTGATGATGATGATGAAAGCGTCTGACAGGGTTCAAAAAGGTTTTTGGTGTTCATATATTTTGTGTTTTTGTAACACCAAAAACCTTTTTGAACATCTAAGCATGCGCACTCTTCTTTAAATAAATTGACCTTTTCGTAGGGTTCTGCACTCAAAGAGTCAAATAGGAGAAGAACCCCAATATGACAATAGTTCTTATCATTGAGATATTTCTATGACTTGGAAATTAGTTGTGAACATTTAAAATGAAAAGTGTAGAAATAATAGTGGCATTGAGCTCAGACAAATTGATTACATCAACAAAATAATTGTAACAGATGAATGGATCTGCACGACTCCGGTATATTGTCAATGCCAATTAATGTGTGTTGTCTTTGATCCTAACATCGAGCAGTAACGTAGCCTTGTTATGCTTTGTGTGGCAAAATGTTTTTATATTTTTTATGTTCATTTTATTGTATAGAATAAACGTTTGTTCTTTCTATCTTCACTAAAAACGTTTGAAAAAAGAACGGACTTTTGTTAAGTACAATCAATACTATTCTAAATTTAAAATAATTATAAAAAATATATTTGTCACAGTAAAACTACCTACTCCTAGTCTTAAATGCTAGAAAGCTGGTCCTTTTAAATGAAGCATTAAAAGAAGATGATTAACAACTTAAAAAAATATGTAACAATGTTAAAAATGATAATATTGCGGAAAAGTAAAAACAAAGCAAAATATTGAAATGCGAATAAGCTGTTTTTCTACAAAAGATAAATGAAAAACCAGTGAAAGGAAAAAAAAAGCCATAACAAACACAATCGAAATCGCCCTTCAAAGTGTAAAGGACAAAACAATATCTATAGAAACATGTGTAGCTACACAACATCGTGCAAAACAAACTGCTAATTCCGGCAGTAAAAGCAAAAGCGACAATTTTATTAAACCTCTGAACATATTTTTCGTAAATACATTTCCCCTGTTTCCTATTACCCTTTGTCTTAGCCGGGATAATCAGAGATAAATAAAAATAACGAATTACCCTCATACCGTGTTTGTTTATACCAACGGATATTAGCAAAGGTAGAGTCTTTGCTAATATCCTTTTGGGATATTAGAGATTTTGTTTTTGAAATAAGTGTTGGAATCAGAGACATATTCAGTGCTACTGATCAGTATAATGACATTTTTTTTTATTGGGACAAAACCCGCCACACTTTTTCCATTCACTGCAACTCCTGAAAGCCAGAATCAACAGTGGAGACCGCCAGAAAAACGCCGAGCAATGAAGCTCGACGAGTCCCGGAGAAACGATTCAACTGTCTTGGGCCCCGCAACGAAATAAATCAGAAAAGAATAGCGGAGGAGTAAGAAAAAGGATATTTTTTCCACTTCCCTCCATAACAAGCAGGAGACAGAACATTACATTAGGCAGTGCATTGACACTGACGTATTGCATTATTCTAAGCATTTCATGTTACATATTATTTTTAGTGTTAAATTAGACGTGGTTTAGGTCGGACAACTTGCATTTTTATTTAGATTCATCCCGTTGAGCATTCACTGACATTTTCTGCATTTAAGTTTAAGTTTGACATTTTATATCTGCATTGATATTACTTATGTTAGGGAAGCACCCTACATAGTTTTTTTTTGGTCCTTCGTAACTATTGCAAGTACCTATAGTCCGATACGTCGGTCATTAAGTCGTCGCGCGGGATCTGTGTCGTGTCGCGTCATACCGTGCCAAGTGTGTTGCCGTGCAGGAGCATTCGGTGAGGTAGCAGTGAATCAGGTTCCAGAGCGTCACATTGCATTACATTTGCGTACAGGGAGAGTTCCCGAATTTCAAGTAATATCGTTCATTTTTTATCCTACGGCTTCACAATGGATGATTTTTTCATACGTCAAGCGGGGATCCTCGAGGAAATGAAGAGAATCCATTCTTATTTTAAAAAGGATTCAGCGAGCAGGAAGACCACCGATTACATTCGTTAAAGGCTTGAGATGTTAAATGTACTATGGGCGGAATGTGAAGAGAAGAACCGGGAGCTTAGTGCGACCGAGGAGAAAGATCATTAATATTTCACCGGTAACATTTATGAGGTCATTAAAAGCTGATACCATGGAACGCGTCAGGAGATTGCAGAGTTCGAGATAAAGGCTCTTTCTGGATTCAGTACCGCCGGCCATAGTAAGTTAAACGTTGAGTTTGACAACACCATGTTCGAATTATCCGTAAGAACAAAGGATAAGTTACTCGAGTTACAGCAGTTGCAACAAGGTAACTTCCGTGGATTTACTAGGGTAGTAAATCGAAGCCTAAGCGAAATGGAAAAATGGGAAATTGAGGATATGCTTAAGACTGTAGAGTTTCGGTGGACTACGATTGACAAGGTACATTTACAAATTGATGGCATATTAGAGAGGAACGACTTGTCAAAATACTGGGAAGTGGAAGACATCAGATGCATACGATTATATGACGTCAAGAGAACAATATTGTGAGGAGTTCTACACGGCAACAACCACGATTAGGTGATGGCAGATATGCAGTTCGTTTGCCAATGAAACCTAATTTTGATCAGCTGCTGGGCAAGTCAAAAACACAATCTGTAGCACAATTTATGCAATTAGAATGGATATTAGGAAGGGGTGACAAACTTAT
The DNA here is from genome assembly GCA_037179545.1 of Sesamia inferens. Classification (NCBI taxonomy): domain Eukaryota; kingdom Metazoa; phylum Arthropoda; class Insecta; order Lepidoptera; family Noctuidae; genus Sesamia; species Sesamia inferens. Next base: position 4,274,833 of record CM073929.1, on the reverse strand, counting down.
CAGACAGTTACATCAAATTCATGCAAGTGTACCTGGAAATGGGACATATGAAGGAGAGCAAAGCTGGCTGCAACACGGCATGCTACTTACCTCATCATGGAGTTCTAAAACAGGACTCAGTGACTTCAAAATTGAGGGTGGTTTCTAACGCCTCCCAGAAAACTGACACAGGTTACAGCCTGAATGACTTAATGGAGTGTGGCCCTAAGCTTCATCAAGATCTGTTGACATTATTGTTAGGATGGCTACAAATACGTCTTTACTGCAGATTGTGAGAAGATGTACCGCATGATCCTTGTCTACGAAGATGACCAACATTTACAAATGATCCTGTGAAGGGATTCCAATCAAGGTCCGTTAAAGGATTACCAGTTATGCACCGTGACGAATGGCACCAAGGCAGCACCATTTCTTGCTCTTCGAACGCAGAAACAGCTTGCAGACCATGATGCACAGAAAGATCCGTTATCAGCGGAGATCATTGCTAACGAAATGTACGTTGATGACGTCCTAAGCGGCAGCAACTCCATCGAATGAGAACAAGAAATCCAAAAGCAACTCATCGACACGCTGAGTGGAGCTGGCCTTGTACTACGGAAGTAATCAAGCAACAACCAGACCTTGATTGAAAGTTTATATTCTTCAAATGTTAACCAAACGGCAAAGCATTTTACAAACGATGGAATGACAAAAGCTTTGGGGGTCCATTGGAATCCTACAACTGACACATTTTCGTTTACAAACACATACTGAAAAAATTACAGTGAAAATAGTTTTGACAAAATTACAATTACACCGACAACATGCGAATCAAAACAAAAACAAATGCAAACGTATGTTGTGAAATGTAAACCGTCTTCAAAGTAATTGAGTTATTAGACAGACACAGCGATTTAACTCGTATTACAAGTGTAAGTTTCTGATTGTTTTGTAACTAATTTTTAGAATAAATAATGTGTTAGTTGCCTGTTTCCGCTCTGAAGTCAGTCGTTGGCCGGTTTTTGACAGCAGAACGAATGCTTGTATCTGATTGGCTCAGTCGAGAATGGCGGGAGTCATAGCTGACTTCACAATGGTAATAGTCAACTGGGGGGTAGAATAAGGCAGGAAAAAGAAAAAGGGGGATACTAATTGGTTGGCGACAAGCGAACGGCTCGGTTGTCTTACATTGTTAAAAAGTAATTTATGCAATGTTATTGGATAATATGAGATTTTATAAGTTGATGATTGTAGTGTTAATAAAATAATTATGATAATTGCTGATGTTTGCTTCGAATTGAGTCCTTTGCTTCTGAGATATACCTATATTTCAGAATTGGAATCCACAAGAATCTGTAAGATTGTCATCTCGCCTACAAAACCAAAATAATATCAATCTTGTAGTAGCAATCTTACGAAACTTGTAAAAATCGATCATTATAAGATCACTGATTGACCATTCTTACACTATTGTTCAGAGGAACTAGCAACCCTACGCCGACTAAGAGGTTGGACTGAAAGATCCTTTCCATTACTAAGCAAAAACTTTAACATATGATCAGGCTCCTTGCATCTAACTGCCTAAGCGCATGACCTCATGGTTTTGTCTCTGATGCCGTGAATGATACAGTCGATAATGTCACACTGGTTGAGGAGAGGTATCTTTTCGTAACAATAATTCTCTATCAATTCATCTTCTCAACTCTTCCGCCTAAACATGTCCTCTTGCATTTGGCATCGGCTGCCGGCAGAACCCACCAGACAAAGTCAGCAGCGTCAGCATCTTGGTGTGGTGCCGTGGTGGAAAGCTAGGGTTCCATTTCGTAGGTGTAGTTTTCAATTAAAGCAAGACGTGTAAATATACCCTCCAATCTTGACAATAACAATTTGAATAGGCAAACCGACAGTTTCGCCACAAAGAAGTGCCTTGGTCGGCGCCTCAGTACGAAGTGTCCGTTTTGAGTAAATAGGCTGTTAATGAACTAGTGCGCTTTACTATCAACGATTGCATCACTGCTTACCATCAGTTGTGATTACGGTTAAGCACTACTTTATAATTGTACAAAAAAAAATGTATATACAATATGTAACAAAAACCCTGTTGTTCCTTCAACCTACGTTTTATGAATCGGCATACGGACGTAATAAAGCAAGTAATTTATGAAAATTGTTCAACAAAAATAATTAAAATAAATGTTTAATTATTAATATTTATAATCTGTAACTGATTTCTTAGCTCTGCAATTCTCCATTAAGAAACTAGATATAAGTAGAACGTTCTCGCCAATTTATTTAACTTATAAAATCAGATATTCTAAAAAAAAATCGAATTTGTCGGTTTTAATAGGTATTTGATTGTGACCCCTCGACTAGAGAATGATTACTGTTTTCTAATTATGACTTCATTAATGATGTGCTTGAAGGTAAAATTATATGTCCCTGAAAGGAACAACAGGGTTTTTGTCACATAGTGTATGTGCAAGCGTCTATACAAACTCTACGAAACTGTAATTCCTCATACATATTTTTTCATGATAATAGATTAAGAACCTAAAATAATATCCAGCTTGCCACACACCACTCTCATAATTAAATCGACCTTCTGGACAATATCAACATTACCAGCCCTTTCCAGAAAATATTCGAGCAATAATAGCCTATATTGCTACCGGATAATATTGTCTCAACCAAGTGAATCCCTTGACGAAGATTTCGTAAAACATTATCACGCTCATTCTCGTACGATATAAGTGGGAGACAGTTTACGCAAGCATCACTTGGCATGCGTCAGCGCCCAAGGAAAAATACAAAAAACAGTTTCTGCTAATTTAATTTAATTCCTGTGAATTTGCAACAATATCTTTCTTAGGCAGTCTGCATAGTTGAAATTTTGCGACTGTATTTTCATCCCTGTTAATTGTAATCATTATCATACCTTACTTCAGAGCAGTTAATGTTGCTTACATAATTGTGCCCAACTAGGTACTCACACTAACTCGAATTACGTATTCCCAAGCGTTTTGTTAAATAACATTGAATGAGGATTGTACAGAATGGCTCCGGTTATTACTAGCATTGTGGCTACGTCATATTAAAATTTTGAATAAATTATTTCGTGCTCAACTGAACGGAAGTAGAATTATTTGAATGGATATAATGAGTGTTCTTTTTTGTTGTTCAATTCGTTGTTAATCGGCAGCGAATGTTGGAGTACGGGGAACTATACCGCGAGAGAAATTAACAATGCAACAGTTCCCTTAATTGTGATTGAATTTTGTTACAACTTGGAAAAAATTAATGAGTGCTTTTGTGGTGTAATGAAATAGTGCGTACTGTTAGTAAAGTTTATTGGTTTATTTGACACAGGTTGAGGTAAGAGAACCAGCTCAACGCATGTAAATACATTATTCGGAATAAGAATAATCATTGAAACAATCCTTTTTTAATTTTCGTTCAAAGGATTCTGACTTCTATTCATTTGATATAAGGATGCAATTAATGGCAAAGAAGTGATTACTATACCAACTATTTACTGGAGCTGCCTTTTGTTATGCCACAAAGAAAATAGAAGTCAAAATCGGTTGGACAGACTGTAAAAAAGGTTTGTATGTTGTCTCTTCTATAATCTTATTCCGAATAAAGTGTAGGTAATCATGGGTACGTCGCTTCCGACGCAGCACTAAGGATCAATTCCCGCTGAAAAAGCAGCTTCGGGCAGCGGCTTTTTTGAAGGCAAAAGAGTGGCAGCGCAGCGCTATAAAGCCATATGAGCCACAGTCACTTGCTCTTACGGCCGCTGCACATCACAGTCCTTTCAATGGGAATTAATCCTGTAAATTTCAAGAGCATGAGACCGCCTCCGTGGCATAGCGGTAGCGGACGCGGCCGCTGTGAAAGGAGACGCGGGTTCGATCCCAGCGCAGTGCAAATATTTCAATGCATGAATATGAATGTTTGCACTGGTCTGGTCGTGCCTCGGAAAGCACGTTAAGCCGTTGGTCCCGGTTGCCATACGGACATTTAGAGGCAGTCGTTACGGGTTATTGGAGCCTTCATAAAGTCCAACAATTGGTCTAACTGCAATTCTTCGATATCGTCTTCGGATTGTGGAGGTCAGGCGGTAGTCACTTCACGGTAAATATCGTAGTTTAGCCAAAATCAACAGTTAGACTGGTAAAGCGACCCCAGACTCCAAAGCTTAAAAAGCTGCGGATGCGACTGGGAGAGATGAAGATGCTGAATGTCAAGATCGTATAATCCAAGCAGTGGAACTCGATACGGAATTTGAAGTACAAGCAAGAATGATCTACTCGAAGGTGTAAATGCGGCAACCCAACTCGTAACGTAGAACATAGAAAGAGTACAAGTAGACTAGATGGTGTTGGAGAGATGGATGTACCAGCATGCCAATTTGTCAGCATTTTAAGTGCTTCCGTAGATACTCCGTAAGTCGGTACTGAAAAGGAACCGCAGGATAATTACGTAACACATTATAAGTAGGAATGGGTTTCATTTTGACAGTTCAACAGCATTTATTGCGTTATTTACGTTGTTGAGCAGATACATGTTCGAACATAGGGAACAATAGGATAGCAATAAGCTTCAAACTGATTCCAACTGATTAACATGATACTAACACATTATCAATCGGAATCGGTTTGAATTTGACAGGTTAACAACATTTGCGTTGCGCTATTTAAGTGTTGTGTATACAAATTTTTCGAATTTATGAAGCAATAGTTGACGACGAATCGCTAAAAAGGGCTGAGGTTTGCCCCATTCATAAGGGTGGCGACAGAAATCGTATCAATAATTACAGACCAATATCTATTCTACCGGCTTTGTCGAAGATACTAGAGAAAATAATAAACATCAGACTTATAGACTACTTAGAAAAAAAAACAATTTCTGTCTACCAATCAATATGGCTTTCAGCAGGGTATGTCAACTGAGCTGGCTGTAAATAAACTAACCAATTATGTTAGCTCCAACTTAGATAGGAAAAAAAGATGTCTCATAATCATTCTAGACCTAGCAAAGGCTTTTGATACTATTTCTGTCTCCATTCTACTGGATAAGCTGGAAAGACTGGGAATTAGAAGCACACAGCACAAGCTTTTCGAAAGTTATTTGTCCGGGCGTTCTCAATGTGTCCGCCTTGGTGCACACAAAAGTTGTAGCCTCCCAATCAGTCATGGAGTTCCGCAGGGTAGCATCTTGGGGCCTACGTTATTTCTGATCTATATAAACCAACTCACTAAGCTTAGGCTATCCTAGGGTGAAATAATCTCCTTTGCTGATGATACTGCCCTCTGTTTTTCGGCGGATGATTGGGACGAGACTTTCCGAGCTGCTCAACGTGGTTTTTGATGCGGTCGGGAAGTGGTTGCGGGGTAATGTCCTTACTCTAAACATAGATAAGACGAAGTTTATCTGTTTTGGCATTAGAAATGTAAGTGGAGTCACTCAGGGTCAGAAAATCGTATCACACCAGTGTCAATCGAGATCTAGCTGCTCGTGCCGTTCACTGGAACAGGTGTAGACGATTAAATATTTAGGTGTAATAATTGACAGCGGTCTTAACTTTAAAGAATACATTAAAATATTATCTGCTAGAATCCGTAAGTTAATATTTATCTTTAAAAACTTGCGGAACATCGCTGATCCCCAACTGCTAAGGCAGATCTATTTTGCTCTCTGTCAGTCGCTTCTATCTTACTGTATTTCCTCCTGGGGAGGGACTTTAAAGACCACCTTGAGGAGCCTTGAGATCGCCCAACGTGCTCAAAGTTTGTACTTTTAAACGCATCTTTTTCCCCACCGCTCAACTATACAAGAACTGTGAGGTTCTGACTGTAAGACAGCTTAATCTCGTACTTCTACAACATACGTCACAGACTTATAATCCGCTAAACCTACAAAAACGAAGAACGGATAGAGTATGCGTTAGAAAACGAAATTAATATTACTAAATTTAGCTCAAGATATACAAACTTCATTGGACCTTATATCTATAATAAGATAAACAAAGCAATCAATATCTACCCTTTAACCAAGACTCAATGTAAGGAAAAGGTAACAAAATACTTACAAAAACTTAATTACGAAGAGACTGAATTAATACTACATATACCACAGTGATCGACTATTTACCACATACACACACCCTCTTACATATATACACACATAATCATATCACACAAATAGAGGACACACGTACTGTGCAGTGCTTATATATTCTTAATTACATTAAATTTTAAGTTAATTTATTATTTCTGGTGAATTATCAAAATGTTAATTTTATTTGGTATAGTTGATGTTATTGTATTTTATTTCCTTAAATTTAATTGATTTATTCTAATTATACATTTAATTGGTTTTGATTATGTAAATTTAGAAAGTGTTGACTATACTCAATGGCTACCTACATATATCTAGTGCCCACTTTTTAAAGGATCGGGCGCTGATAACTGAAACACAGGCTTTTGCCTAGTTCGGTTACAGATGTCTAATCCGATTGTAACCATAAATTATAGCCTTTAATATATTATGTGTAACAATGTAAACAATTTATGAATAAACGTTATTATTATTATTATTAATGGTTTAGATATTTGCTTCAAAATGATGCTGATTCCAATTAATAGTCTGTTACGTAATTAGGGTGCCGGATTTACTCATTATTATTAGATATTTTGAAGCTTCTTCGCAACCATATACTGTCAGATATGTCAAGAACAAAAAAATGTTACGTGGTGTAATATAGGATTGCCATCCCTATCACAGTCGCTCGTGGTTCAGTTATAAAGGACGGATGTGTTCTTCGATCACGTTAAGCTAAGCTACCATGATTGGTCTATAGATTGGTGACCAACTCTACATGCTCAAACCCCTTTGTGCCTCGGTAAGTACTATTTACATGCCATTCTAAGTCGTATGTATATTAACCAAATGGACTACATGGATGGATCCGAAATAAAGGATGTTGATTTGATTGTATTTGATGTAATCGTGGTCGCTCACAATGGGCCTCATATGAAGGCTCATGATCAAACAAAGGGCGATGCAACGAGCTATGCTCGGATTTTCTATGCGCGATCGAATCAGAAATGAGGACATCCGCAGAAGAATCAAAGTCACAGATATAGCTCTTTGAATCGCTAAAATTAAGTAGCAGTGGGAGGGGCACATTGCTCGTAGAATTGATGGACGATGGGGCAGTAAGGTTTTGGAGTGGCAGCCACGTACCGGAAGACGCTGGGTAGGGAGGCCCCACCCAAGGTGGACCAATGACCTGGTGAAGGTCGAGGGAAGCCGATGGATGCAGGCTACTATTTGGTACTTAGTATACAAGTTACGAGAGCAGAGGTGGCTTTGAGGTATTGGCTGCGACTTACAAGTTGTAAGTCGTATTTATAATAATCGTAAATTATTTCATCACCACTGCTCTCAAAACGGTGAAGGTAAAGATCGTGAAGAAACCGGCATGTCAGAGAAAAGAAAACTTCGAAGACCTGTGACGTCTACCGACCCGCACTGGGCGCGCGAGATAGATTACTGCCCATTCCTTCTCACCAAGAGGAGGCCTGTGTCCCAGGAGTGGGAACATATAGGTTAATTATGTATACAATATGTAATGTAATTATGTATACAGCATGTAGAGTAATTATTTATACAACATGTAATGTAATTGTGTATACAACATGTAGTGTAATTATGTATACAACATATTACGTAATTATGTATACAACATGTAATGTAATTATGTATACAACATGTAATGTAATTATGTATACAACATGTAATGTAATTATATATACAACATGTAGTGTAATTATGTATACAACATGTAATGTAATTATGTATACAACATGTAATGTAATTATGTTTACAACATATAGTGTAATTATGTATACAACATGTAATGTAATTATGTATACAACATGTAATGTAATTATGTATACAACATGTAGTGTAATTATGTATACAACATGTAATGTAATTATGTATACAACATGTAATGTAATTATGTATACAACACGTAATGTAATTATGTATACAACATGTAGTGTAATTATGTATACAACATGTAATGTAATTATGTATACAACATGTAATGTAATTATGTATACAACATGTAATGTAATTATGTATACAACATGTAGTGTAATTATGTATACAACATGTAATGTAATTATGCATACAACATGTAATGTAATTATGTATACAACATGTAATGTAATTATGCATACAACATGTAATGTAATTATATATACAACATGTAATGTAATTAACGCACACCCTCAAACACCCCGATTAGAATATTATGTTATAATCATAATACATACACTGAATTTTTAATTTAACATGTATATACATGGTTATTTATTATATTAGTTATTCCAATTCCTGGAGAACGAAGACCTTAACGTTCTTGGAATAAGGTTTTATTTTCTTTATTTTGTATTGAATGATTAAATTTCTATGAATGCAATTAAAACTGTGATTTTAAAAGTCTATACAATCAACAGGGTTAATATGACAATAATTTCCGTAGTTTAAATTATTTTTGGGTTAAAAAAATCTATATTAATAATGATATAAACCGATTCTGAACTAACAATTTACAGGAAGTGCGTTAATTAATTTACATGTTGTAAAAGTTACATGGACTGAATGAGAAGTTTCTGTGCGCACCCAGGATGGAGTTAAATGCATCGTAGAAAGATATTTTCAGTAACTCAAGAGGTTCAAAGTACGTAAGTTTTTCATTATTACTACAGTATTTTTAACACGACACACATAATAAAAATAACAATACTCACAAAACGAAAACTTACAACACAGCATTTCCTTTAAAATAAAATGTGGAAAGCGAACGAATCCTCAAATATTTAGTCTAGAAGAGATCCATTCCGTTCAAGCTTTTAAGATCCTTAATTTGTAATACGGCTGGGATAAATCTTCTCATTTTTTTTTTCTTAAATATTTCCTCTCGGAACTCGCTCGAACCAAATGTCACGACTGCGTCACGATATCTTAGAATAATCAGTTGAATCCGACGTCAAATAGCTACTCGTAAAACGGAGAAAGAATACTAATCTTCGTGTCTGTCAAATTTGATAGCCCATCTATGATTCGACGACGAACCCTGAATACGAATCTTATAAAGGTTTTTGTCTACAAGTGATTTGAGAGAGTTTTCTTTTCTGCTTAACTTTATGTCAGTCTTAATGGAGATTCGTACATGAGGATTGGCATCACGATTCATTTACCCTGGGACACGGGCCTGTCCTCTTAGAAGGGCTTTGCGTCTACCACGTGGACGAATAGGGTTTGGTAATGTCACATGTCTTCGATTGATTTTATCAGAGTGAAACTTTTATTACATCGTCTCAAATTTTTTCGTCTGTGTGTTGCATGTCGCGTGACGGTCGGTCGCGGAGTATTTATTTTTTAATTTCTTTCAGGCATCAAGGCTCATATATATACAATATTTATCATCATCATCATCATCATCATTTCAGCCGAAAGACGTCCACTGCTGGACATAGGCCTCCCCCGAGGTTCTCCACGACGACCGGTCCTGCGCCTCCCGCATTTAGCAGTTTCCCGCGACCTTCACCAGGTCGTCGCGCGCTACGTCTTCCGGTGCGTGGTCGCCACTCGAGAACCCGTCGGCCCCATCGGGCATCGGTCCTACGGGCAATGTGTCCAGCCCACTGCCACTTTAGTGTTGCAATCCTTCGGGCTATGTCGTTTACTCTCGTTCTTCTGCGGATCTCCTCATTCCTGATTCGATCGCGCAGTGAAACCCCAAGCATAGTCCTCTCCATTGCCCTTTGAGTGACTTTAAGCCTTCTTATAAGGCCCATTGTTAGCGAACATGCCTCAATTCCATAAGTCATCACTGGCAACACACACTGGTCGAAGACTTTTGTCTTGAGACACTGCGGTATTTTGGACTAGAAAATTTTACGTAGCTTCCTGAAAGTAGCCCAGCCGAGTTGGATTCGACGATTAACCTCTTTCTCGAAGTTGGACCTTCCTAACTGGATAGTTTGTACAATACTATATTAACAAAAAAACCTAAAAAATTCTATGAATATTATAATTGATTGCAATGATATATTATAATTTACACATCTTTTTCTTCTTCCACTGCTCTAACTTCTTGAAACCATTCGTGTTGCAAGTTTCCTTATGCTTTTGCAGAACCTATTTTTCCTTTAACAGGCTCCGTTTACCCCCTGTTTGTTTTGTCAACTAGTTCTACATTTAGGACATGTTGATTTCCTTACAATGTACATGAATTTTTTATTTCCATTTTTTTTTTTTTTAATTATAAACCAGCGCTTGACCGCAAACCCGCCTGATGGTAAGCAGCGACGCGATCGTTGATGGTAAAGCGCGCTAGTTTATTAAGAGCCTATTCACTCTAGCCTTGAAGACACTCAAATTGTAATGTGACGGAAACACCGACGCCGGCAAATTGTTCCAGTCCCTCGATGTACACGGTATAAAGGAGGAAGCAAAACGCTTCGTCCGGATCGCAGTGGTTTCAACAACGTAAGGGTGGAAACTCGCCGTATGACGGGTCGTCCGATGATGGAACGGAGATGGGGGAATTAAATCATGCAATTCCCTTGCACACTCACCAGAATGCATCCTATAGAAGACCGAAAGGCTGGCTACTCTACGTCTGTGCTCCAGGCTTTGGAGACCGTTTCGAGTTAAGTCTGGGTCGCCAATCAGCCTCTTCGCACGCCTCTCCACCGAATCCAAAGTGGCAAGGTGACATTTCGCAGCACCAGCCCAAATGTGGCTGCAGTACTCACACGAACGGAGCTGTGCTTTGTATAAAATTAGAAGCTGCCCAGGTGTGAAGTACCGCCGGACCTTCGCAATGACGCCTAGTTTTCTGGCAGCCACCCTGGCCTTGGACTCAATGAACCGCCCAAAGTTAAGGCTCGAGTAAATCTCAACTCCCAAAAGCTGAAGGCGGTCGGTACACTCCAAGGATACATTCTGAAAAGTAGGAGCCAAGGTGAACGGGCTCCTTTTGGCGGTGAAAAGACACGCCTGTGTTTTGACGGCATTGAATGCTACAAGATTGGCATTGCCCCATTCGGAGACTGCCTGCAGTGCAGCACTCACACGCTCTACCATGGCCTCTCTTTCGGACCGGATTGTTTCCTTACTAGCCCGAGCTTCCGGCAGGTATCTCTCCACAACTGTGCTGTCATCTGCATACCCATAGATACCGGGCATCAGCAGATCATTAATATGCAGCAGGAACAGGGTTTCAGAGAGAACAGACCCCTGAGGAACACCGGCATTGGTCGACATGGGCTCAGATGAACATCCGTCGACAACAACTCGGAGGGACCGTTCAGTCAGGAAGTCTTTTACCCAGCCAGTTAGGCCAGCGGAAATGCCGTACGCTGGAAGCTTACTCAAAAGGCCAGCGTACCATACCCGGTCGAAGACCTTCGAGACATCAAGGGAGACGGCAATCGCTTCCCCATTTTTCTCGAGGGCATCGCCCCACATGTGAGTGGCATACACTAGTAGGTCCCCAGTTGACCGATTGCGTCGAAAACCGTACTGTCGGTCACTGAGGAGATCGTTACCTTCCAGGTATGCCAAGAGGCGCGAGTTCAATACACGCTCCATAATCATGCAGAGTATGGAGGTTATTGAAATCGGCCGATAGTTGGCACGACTACCCTTTTTGGGCACGGGCTGCACGTTGGCAAGCTTCCAGGACTTGGGCACTATACCAGTCCTAAATGAGAGGCGATACAGGCGCGTCAATACAGGAGACAACTCGAGCGCACAAGCCTTAAGAACAATCGCTGGTATACCATCTGGACCACTAGCCTTATTCACATCCAGACGACACAATACTCTCAGAACCTCCTTGTTTCTAATGCGAACCTCCGGCATTGAAGTTCCGCAATGAGGTAAATTAGGTGGAGTAGCATTGCCAGTGTCAAGACGCGAACTATGGGCAAAGAGAGATGCAAAGAGACCTGCTTTCTCTCTCGCCGTATGGGCCAGTGCTCCATCAGGCCCAACCAGCGGAGGCAGTGTGGGCCGACAGAAGTTCGCCTCGACCGATTTGGCTAGGGACCAGAAAGATCTGCTACCGGAAGGGTGCGCAGAGAGCTTGTTACCAATGTTAGTAATGCGGTCGAAGCGAGCCCTCTTAAGCGCCTTTTTGTAGGACTTGGCAGCACGGTTAAAGGCTCTCTTCTTTGAGCTTAGATCCAGAGCTCCGCGGTCACGAGCGTCAACCCAGGTGAGGAATGCCGTGTGCTTACGCTGTTCAGCTTGAACACAGTCGGCGTTAAACCATGGGCGAGCCGAGCCACCGACGGGCACGTCACTGAAGGGGATAAAATACTCCATAGCTTGACGCACCACGTCGGTTATAGCGTCCGCACAACTCGATGGATTGCTAGAAGAGAAGCAGATCTGCTGCCAAGGATAAGATGCAAAGAAGTGGCGCATCTCATCCCAATCTGCTGACTTGTAACGCCATATTCGCCGCTCACCACGCGAGTCGCAATCAGGTGGGGAGAAGGACGTCACAGACTTCACCAGACAGTGGTCTGAAGTTCCTAACGGTGAGGAAACTGTAACAACACATCTGTCCGGATCAGTGGTCAGCAGAAGGTCCAGACAATTGGCGGTATGACCAGCCACATCAGGCACCCTAGTCGCTTCTTCCACCAGCTGGGAAAGGCCCATTGATAGCGCAAAATTTCGCGCTTCTCTCCCAGCGTGGTCGGTCCTCTGGTATGGGAAAAGCCAGTCTTGGTGGCAGGCATTAAAGTCCCCCAGAGCGACGAACTGTGTGTCAGGGTGCCGATGCAGTGCATTGTCAGCAGCCACACTGAGGTGGTCAAATAGTCGAGTTGTCTCCTGGTCACCGCTGTGCGATCGGTAGACACAGGTGTAGACAATTTTGTCCACACCAGTGTCAACCAAGAGCCATAAGGACGATAGATGAGAGTCTTCGAGGTGACGGAGACGCCGGCAACAGATGTCATTGCGGACATACACACAGACCCCGGCACCCTACAGGAAATGATGCTCCAAAGAGTATCCCGGGTAGTTGAGGTATGCCGCATCAGACGGACATCTGATCTGGGTCTCCGTCAAGAAAAGTAGGTGGGGCTTTTCTGTCTCAAGGTGGTGATGGACTGCATCGATATTGGAGTGCAGACCTCGAATGTTTGAGAGGTGCACTTTAAATGAGAGGACGTGCGCCCGCTGTGCATACCTACTTTTGTTTTTAAAACTTTTCATTTTAATAAACTGAGTGAATAGGAAGGAAGACGGCAGTTGAGCGAGATGATGCAATGATAAACCCAACAACACTACCAACGATGCTGCGCCAGTGGGAGATTGATCTGGAGACTGCGGGGACGCCGAACCCCCCCAGGGATCGCCATCGGGTCCTCTCGTCCGGTCGCCAACCGGCACGATGGGGCCACCCTGGGATTTTTCGCAGTTGGCGGGGCAGCCTTTCGTGTGTGGCTGGCACACTACTTGGGCCCCCAACTACCTGCGGTCGGCCAGCGGAGCACCGTGCTTCGGATCCCGCTATCCTCCAGGACCAAGCTCCCGACACAACAACATTTGCCGCATCGAGCCCGGCACACATCGCAACACAACTGCTCAGACCCGTCCTCCGTACGGCTTCACCAGACATCATGCCGGAACACGACGAATCGCTTGGCGGCATGACTTTGTCTGGTGGGTGGTAACTACGCCGGCGGCCGATGTTGTGGCCTACCACCGAGATATCGAAACAGCTTAAAAATTCTATGATTGACTGTTTGGGGCACATAAAATAATTACTAATTTTACATTAACAATATTATTAGTTTTAATTGTATGCATATGCGCAATAATATCTATAACATTTTGTGAAGATAAAAACTATGACTGAAAATCAACCTTTTTTTTATGTATGTATACTTACAAAGTCAAATTAAATTAGCTTGGGATAATCCCTGTAGGCCGTAATGAATATCGTATACTATAAAACAGTCTTAGTAACACGATTCTTCTTAGTACGACTGGTTATCAGACTGTCGGTCCTCTGACGACACGTTACTCCCAAATATCTACAAATGACTGCCGAGACCAATAGTTTAATATACTAATATAATACTTATGTTTAGAACTTGGTAGCACGATTGAAGAGTACGACGAATTTATTTCCTACTACATTGTAGAAACATCTATAATGTACGGAATGGGATTTATTGTCAAAAATATCTTAAACGTTACATCATAAGTTTTTAGAAAGACTCTGGAGGAAGTCTTTACCTTTCATGGAGCGGGTTCTTGCTAAAAACATCCTGTAGCGTGCAGTGACGTCACACGAGTTTGCAACGCACTGTGTCGCCTTAATTTTTTGTTTATATGAAAAAAGAAAAAATACGTGTCGAGTATTTTTTGGGAATCTGACTGACGGACTAATTAGTTTTTTTTTAGTCAAGTACCCTATTCTATTTATAATCTTATTAATATACACACATCAAAAGTGTCTAGGGATCAAGCATTTTTATGCGGATTTCTTGAGATTGAGATGTGGCTTTGTAATAAATTTATGATTTTATAAATTTATATGGATCCTTTTTGGTGCATTTCATAATTTGAATCAGGAACTGTGAATCAAATTCGAGTAAAAGATGAAAATCAGCTGTCAATATTTTCCCTATAAAAACATACAACGCATTGAAGACATTATTAGTGCTACTGTTTCCCTACAACTGATTAAAACCAACGTTATTATGGAACGGCGACGTCATTTAAGCAGGGAAGAAATGCTCAGAGCCGTGGGAATGATAGAAGCTGGTTCCCGGCAACGTACTGTGGCTTTAGCTCTGAATACAAGTCAGAGTGTTATCAGTCGACTTTGAGCACGTTACCGAAGCACTGGTACCGTGGCTGAGCGCCATGGAGGACGGTATCGCTGCACCACACGGAGACAAGACCGATACATTCAAATCTTAACTCGAAGAGCTCCAACAATAACCGCCATGATGTTAGCCGTGAGGCTTCATCACTCTTCAGGGAACTTAATTAGCGGCCAAACAGTCAGAAACCGCTTGCATGAAGTGAACCTTCATTCCCGAAGACCGCTACGGGTACCACCTATAGCAATGCACAATCGTAGGATTCGATATCAATGGGCTCTTGAACACAGAAATTGGGCAGAAGAACAATGGCGTTTCGTGTGCTTTTCTGATGAGTCTCGTTTTGGTATGAGACCGGATACAAGACGTATACGACACTGGAGAACCCCTGGACGCCAACAGCGATTAAAATCCTGCCAGGAAGTCCATCCTTTTAGTGGTGGAACCATCATGGTACGGGCTGGTATTTGGATCGGCGGAAGAACTGAGTTGATTTGGATCAGAGGCAACCTCAACGCTCAAATTTATGCTGAGACGATTGTATCAGACGTCATCGTTCCTCTACAAGTGCAAATCGGTCCCTTATTTCAGTTAATGCATGATAATGCACGACCGCACACCGCAAGAGTTGTAAGACAGACTCTCGCCGCAGCTAACATCAATGTCCTGCCCTGGCCTGCTCAGTCGCCAGACTTGAACCCGATTGAGCATGCATGGGATATGCTACAGAGAAGAGCTCTGCCGAATATGGAGGGTATCCAGTCGCAAGAAGACCTTTTTTTGTTGTTGCAACGAACATGGGCGGCCATTCCACAGCGTGATTTGGATGAACTCATTTTGAGTATGCCAAACCGATGTTCTTGTGTTGTTAGTGTTCGCGGTAGAAACACGGATTATTAATTGTTTAAGTTACCCAATAAAATTTTAGAGAAAACTGTTATTTCAGTCTTTTTTTTCGAACTTTTGTGTTAGTGGTTCAAATGTCAAATGTCCCTTTATTAGGAAAATGGCAAATTTCTTTATTAATGCAAAGGTGACTTGGTTTATCGTTACTGTGACAAACGAAAACACTTTATTTGATGAATCCTTAAAGAAAATTTTAATTAATATCAATCAGGAGAAAAGTTATAGCAAAAATATATGTTGATCCCTAGACACTTTTGATGTGTGTATTTTGAATATATTACTATTACATTTGCTAATCACACATTAGTTTGAATATCTTTTAACTTTTTTGCATGAACTGATGCTGAAATTGTATTATGGAAAGCAAAAAGAAAGCCTTTTATTTTATTTATTTATTTTTTAAAAATTTTCATACACATGATACATTATTAGAATTTGGGTTAATTTTAACATACATAAACTTCATACAGATGAGTCATCAATAAACGAGACAGCCGCGGCAATCGTAGCCATAAGCTTCAACCGACTCATGCGTCTGTTATTACGTAACAACGGGCCAGATCGGTGCCTCCTGGGCCAGGGTTGCGGGTTGGGTAAAAAAGAAACCGTCGTCCTGGTACAAAGGCAAGTGAAGGAACACGGGTGGATTTTAGTCAGTAAAAGTCTGATTCGCCCTTCCTTGCGCCCAGAGTGGAAGAGGTAATTTGATGATTTCCTATCCAAAACAAAAAAAGGCCACGTCTTAGTCACACGGTTATGGATTATTTATACAAACATTCTAACCTCCATAAAAGCAGAATTTGTGTGAATTCTTCATTATCACTAGCTAGGTAGTAAATGTTTCAACACATCCCCTATCATGGGTCAAGTTAGCCAGACATGTTCCCAGCAAAATGCTAATTCTAATTGACTTAGATGAATGAAATTCTAATGAGATATCAGTCGAAGTCAGACGGTTGCCAAATAGGATAGTTTAGGTTGAATACATCAAATTATGCGTGTTGCTCTAATATTGTAATGTCTTGAAAGTTCATGAATATTGTATTCGAACAATGTTTTGGCAGGATTTTCTATTCTTCAGTCATAGATGGTATTAGTGTGAGCAATATCAAAATAATACACATAAGCGTACGGTATTTTATGTCAATAAAAAATCACAAGTAAGATTTCTTTTTGTTTTCTAAATTAATAAGCAGTGATGCAATCATTGATGGTAAAATGCACTAGTTTATTAAGAATATATTTACTCTAGCCTTGAAGAAACTTAAATTGTTATCCTAGTCCTTCGATGGACGTGGTAAAACAGACGAGGTGAAAACCTTCGTCCGGATCTTAGCGGTGTCAGCAACGTAAGGTGCTTGCCGTACGATGGGTCGTCCGATGATGCAAAGCAAGCTTCCGTATATTCTCCAAAATGGATCGTATGGAATACTGAAAGGCTGGCAAGTAAGACATAATCAGTTATCACGTATGATAATTTAATAGGGCAGCTAATATATTTATTTTATTACGCATTTTAAAGTTAACTACATAATTTGGAATATGTACATAATATGTTATAAGGTGGCCGTAGTGGTCGTGGTGGCCTAAGTGGCTAAAACACCAGTCTCTCAAGTATAAGTGTGCTGGTTCGAATCCAGGTCAGGCAAGTACTAATGTATCTTTTCTAAGTATATCTTGGACACCAATGACTGCTTACAAGGTGAAAGAAAACATCTTGAGGGAACCTCGACTTTAAGTCTGATATCGCCAACCCGCATTTAGCAATCGTGGTGTTTGCTCTCAATCCTTCTCTGTAAAAGAGAAGTCCTGTGCCCAGCAGTGGGACGATAAAAAGGATTGATGATGATGTTATAAGGCAGCTGTCAAAAAACTTTTAAGCTAATAATGGACAGGGTAATAACCCATTAACTGGGTTATGGAGGTAAAATAGGCAAACACTTTAAAGAATAGTAGCAATCATAGGTAGATTGCAAACCGACTCAATCATAGTAAAGAAAAGACTGGGCAGATGCATAACAACACTTCTGTTTATAGGTGAGAGTCACCATAATTAATTTGAAGTCACATTTCATCTCACAATAATAATGCGTACAAGTTTTTTTTTGTTCATTAATAAAAACTAAAGTTCTCTATACGTAATGATAATAATTTAACCTAATACACTAATTAGTAATTTAACTATTGGAGGTATGAGGAACAGGGAGTAAAGTTCAGTCATCCTCCTCCGACCAGACGGGTGTTGTATCTGGTGGGCACTTGCCCAACGGTTGATTATTTGTAAATACCGGTACCGGTATTTACAAACGCCAGATACTGACAACGTCGACGTCACAAAAATCCTGCATCTCACAAGCAGAATTTACAGTGTAACTACCATATATATAACTTCCCAACATCAACACACACAATCGAGCACTTTATTAAGGTCTTAATCGAAATCAAAAGTCATTTATTATTCTTCTTCTTTTTTCAAGGTGAGATTCAACCTCAACTCTCTATCAATGGTCTCTGTGGAATAGATACCACAATTTTGCCAATAACACGCTTAACAAATTATAGAAATTCTTTAAAAATTTTATTTTACAATAATGGCGGATATCTACAATGACAGTCAGAAAAAACGTCAGCGTGAGTCGTCTACTAGGAGATTTGATGCAAAGCCATGATATGGTCACTATGCTGCGATATTTCAATGTTCTTCATGAATTATTCACTGAATGCACTTTTTACTACATAAATCACGCGTTTTTATTTAGTAAATGACATAATAAATAATTTTAAAAGTCCAACAGCACTTTTTGAAAGTCAATATTACATAAGACAGTCCCTCAAAACGACCCATCGAAACTTCCTAGTGCTTTCGCTGCGAAGAAGAAGTGGCGGAACAAACTCCCCAGCAGCACAGCTGTCTGTTCATTAAAAAAAATCACACGGCTTTACACAATACACATAGTATAGTAGTAGGTATGTAAAAAAACAACAACAATGAAATTATTTATGTCAGCTAGCCACGCCAAAATACCAGCAAAGCAAAAACAAAAAATAAAATATCATTAAAATGGAAATGTAACAAGTAAAAACTTATTATCTAAATGAAAGCCCCAGGTATAAAGATCCCCAGGTCTAAAATCACGCCCTTTATACCTGGAGCTGGGGCTGGGGCTGGTTAGGGCTAAATATCTGAATATTTATGCATAGTAAAAGAAGCAAATTATTTGAACTCATATAATGTGTCAGTAAGCAAATTCTGAAGTGGTCTGATAATTTATTGACATAACACTTTATTCATATGTTACAGTACTAGTAATAAGCGAAATTCCAAAGCTAAACATTCCGACTTCAGTACACGTGATCGGTCAACTCTCAAAGGGCGATTCGAGGGCCTACTTAGAGACATGTCAGGCAAGATAAGGGTTCGCTGGCATTGGACGGATCGATCTAACTGTGCAAACTCGATGCTAACTCGCAGCAATTTATCGCCGCCTTATCTGGAAGTGACCTTAAGTGTTTTGCATTCAAACCTTTTTGAAATAAGTGGCCTATTTACGGGTTTTGCGATATTATTTTTTGCTGGATCAGTTTATTCCATATCTTGTAAAGCTTTGTCAAAAGTTTTAATTTTCGACTTATTAGTTGTGAAAAGCGGTCGCTAGGTCAGACAGAAAGATGACGAGCATAGTTGGTAAAAGGGCTAGATATGACGTTAAGTCAATAAGCCCCGGGTTCGATCCCCGCCCAGGTCATGATGGAAAACGATATCTTCCTGATTGGCCTGGGCATTGGATGTTTATCTATATATGTATCTATTATAAATATAGTATCCCATAACACAAGTCTCGAACTTACTGGAGACACCACGACCAACGTACGGATGCCCCCAACAACAACAATGACCTGGTGAAGATCGCGGGAAGCCGATGGATGCGGGTAGTGTAAGATCGGTCATCGTGAAAAGCCTGGGGGAGGCCATTGTCCTGCAGTGGACCTCTATACGCTGAAGAATAAGAAGAAGGACCACGGTATCTCCATATATTTGACGACATAGTTGACGTAGTCGTTGAGCTATCCTGTGACTGCTGAGTTGCGTGTTCTCGGTCTGGCTGTTTCTGTATATGAGTTTGAATGTTTGTGAACGCACCCACGTTACGGGAGTAATCCATAGTGAAGGATAACGTTTAAAAAAAAATAAACAAACAAAATCTCTTTCGAAGAAACCGCGGCTGTGGCAAACAAAGGTCCTGGTGGACCCCGTCTCGGTGTGCCGAGATCTCTTTGAGGCATTACGGCTTACAGTTTAAGTGGAGAAATATCAGCTATCTTTTGAAGGACACTGTACATACATAAGCTCCTGACTTCATCCCATGGGGCAGAAAATACAATACGCCATCTTTTATTTATATGCTCCTTTTACTCCGTTTACGTTCATACATACAAAAAGTTCTTCTAAGAGTTACAGGTAGTTAAAGGTTGATGACAATTTATATCATCATCATCATCATCAACCTTTTTTATCGTCCCACTGCTGGGCACGGGACTCCTCTCATACAGAGAAGGATTGAGCGTAATCACCACGCTTGCTCAATGCAGGTTGGCGATTTCAGACTTAAAGTCCAGGTTTCCTCAAGATGACCTTGACCTTGTATCCAGTAAACCTTTGTTTAACACCATTTTATTAGTTTATGTATAATAGAACTAATATTGTCTCTCCTTCAGTATCATTTAACTTTTGGCGCCTTATAAATAAACTAGTGCTTGACCGCAATCCCGCCTGATGGTAAGCAACGATGCAATCGTTGATGGTAGCGCGCGCTAGTTTGTTAAGAGCCTATTCACTCTAGCCTTGAAGACATTTAAATTGTAGTCCGACGGAAACACCGCCGCTTGGAAATTCTCCGAGTCCCACCACAGACTGCCTACACTATTTTATCTCTGCTTCCCTTTGGTATTCCATCCAAAGGTTGTCTGTAAAGACAGCAAAATCCCTCTTATACCATTCGATAAGACCGCCCATTGTGTCACCCTTTGTATAATCCTCATATTCATGCTCTGTAATTTATTTGGTATACATAATAAAGAGCATTTTTTATTCTATTTTAATATTTAACTTAATAATGAAGATTGAAATTGTCTGTTAACACCGACTTTACCTACAATATTTCCATCATATCGGTGGCACCAATTCACAAAGGTGCATTTTATTACACGAATAAGTTCACTACTTACGTATTCATCTTCAGTCTATGTATATTTTATGTATGACTACCGTCTCCGGTCCTTAGAGGGTAGTGTTTATAGTTTCTCGAAGTCTACCAGCTGTCCATTACTTCAATATTCCCTAAAGCGAGTCTCGCGACACCAGAAGAATAAATATTTAGAACAGTTTTACGTGCGGTTGATGTAAAAATATTCGTTTGACATCCATATTTTGAATATTATGTAAAAAAAAATTTGTACGTTTTTGACATGCACTCTGCGCGTTTTTGACGCACATTCTGTTACTGGGATAGTGGAAATAAGTGAGACTTCGGTTTGTTACCTTTCACACGATATATTTTTCAAAATGTTAGCTGGGTTACTTGTTGACTAATTTTACTATTAATTCTTGACTGCTGTTCTTAACTGTTGATTCTTGAATATCGAATTTTGATGTGTTCTTGACTGTAGATCTTGCTGTTGACTCTTGAATGTCGAAGTGGAATGTGTCCTGAATACTCAAATGTGCCCTTACTTCTACTCGGCCAGATGGGCGCAAACCGCGGGTGGCACCCGAGCGCTTCGGGTCGCGCCGGCCATTGTCTTATGCCCATTTTTGGGTCGCTTCCGGGTTGCAACCTCTGACCAATCAGAGGGCTTGCATTTTATTCTACAATATGTAAAGAAAACCCTGTTCGATCCGTGAAGGTATTGCTAACTTGAAAAAAAACTCCCTAAAAAATAAATATTATTTCGCGAAAAGTGGTAACTTAATACATATGCGGTAGGCAATACATGCGTGGGCAAAGGGGGGCAGGCACGAGGCATGCGGTCGCATCACTCATAATAACATCGTCAAAATGGTGTTGTCACTTTTTTAAAAATTACCAAATTTTGGGGAAGTTGGAATTAATTCAAGGGGAAAAAAAAACATTTTTTTCAAAATTCATTAGTATTGTTACGATAATGATTATGTAAAATTTCATATTTTATTTGGTCATGTGTTTACTTTACCTTTATTATCCTTATGGGTCGGACGGGGTTTTCTTTACATATTGTATATGCGCCTAGTGCGTTAATCACTGCACCTACATTTCGACATTCCACGTATAAAATATCCTATCCCAAAAAAACTAACTATTTCTTACAATGAAATCTATCTATCTTACAATTTCAATTTCCTATTAACAATGTATTTCTACTTACAAGGGCAAACACTATTACAATTTATTAATTGTACTAACCCCAGAACTGATAAAAGACATTATCTATACCTGTCTATACTATACATTTTGATTTCTGATAAGCTACATTGTATATTTCTGTCTATTTCGATACTATTCTATTCAGACTTAGTTCCTATATACTAACGATGTGCCATGTACGGCTTAACTCGAGTCAGACTCGATTCCTGCTTTGGAGTCGCCTCATTAAAAAGTAATAAGAACAAAATATTGCAGACTTCAAACGAAATAACTGAAAAGGAATAAATAATAACTTAAATATATAAATATTTAAATTCATGAAGCGTGAGTTTTTCATAATCGGATATGAGCAAGATCTCTTTTGAGGTCGATGCCAACCGCAAAATTAGGAAGAAAGGACTCGGTAGTGAGGGTTCCAGCCGGAATTCAAATACTGACTCGAGTCCAGCCGGACTCGAGTCAGTATTCGAATACCAAACATAGCATTTGAGTACCTAGAGGGAATCGAGTCTCGAGAGAAAAGCATTGAATTCGCGTGAGCGTAATCGACGCGACCCGTGATCGTTTTTTGTTTTTAGTATTATTTCACTTTTCACTGGTTTCCTCCTTTCGTAAAATAATATTTTTTTAAGGTTAGCCCGGCTTTGTAGGCATTAGTAGAATCAGTTGCCGATACCTAACAATACCTTCACAGATCGGACAGGGTTTTCTTTACATATTTTATGTATTGTATATGAAAAATGATGTGTGAAAGATGATAACAAGATACAGAGTACCTATTGAGATTATGACTAATTAATAATGTAAG
This sequence comes from Sesamia inferens, assembly GCA_037179545.1. Classification (NCBI taxonomy): domain Eukaryota; kingdom Metazoa; phylum Arthropoda; class Insecta; order Lepidoptera; family Noctuidae; genus Sesamia; species Sesamia inferens. The sequence continues at coordinate 4,251,800 of CM073929.1, read as the reverse complement.
TAAGATATAGAAAAAGATGAAGTACCCCTCTCAAATAAATTGGGACTAGTTCTAGAGATCGACGGAGATGTGGTCACACAATACCTTCACAGAGTGGACAGGGTTTTCTTTACATATTGTATGTATTGTTACCACATGCAATATGTCACTATGCATACTTCTCCTCTTATGGGATTTCCACTTATTATAGAACATCTACTACATCATAATAGTAGCAACCTAGAAACTAAACTGCAATTTGAAAAAGGTTCTAAAAAAAAGGTTTTTTAATTTTTGAAATGAATTTAGCTTCTGTTAAGAGAAAGAAGCGAAAGATGTAACATCAATACATAAATCAAAATAGAAAGAGACAAACCACAGGCGAAAACTAGACGGAAACAGGAAACATTTCAATATTCCCACGTACTGTCAGAGACCCCTCTGACAAATCGTTTGACGTATCATCTACCATCATTCATCTTAACCTTTTAAGTAAACCTGCCTCAGCTTATATTTTCTCTATGTACAGACGACAGCACATCAAGCTACTAAAATTTGTCAGATTTCTTTATTACTTTTTCATCTTTATCTCTAAAGTATTAAGGGTAAGGTTGATTGGGAATGTTTGACAGTTTCGCATAGCTTGACCTGCTGTTGTTCGTACCTGCAGCCAAAAAGCATGGTGTTTTAAAGGGTTCCGTAACGCAAAAGGAAAAACTGGTACACTTCTACAACGTTTCTTTTATATCCTTTAATTCTAAGGTTACTATTTCTAATAATATGAGCTATTAGATAGCTGTTGGTCGTGATTTCGTCCTCGTCAATTTCAGTTATTACGATCGCGATTAAGAAGTTTTTAAAAGAATTCATTTTAAAGTGTGACTGTACTACTCAAGATATTTATAAATTTCTATTCACTTAACTAAAATTTTTAATTTTAAAGTATTTACAATTTTTTATATCGAACCAGAAGTTGTTGAGATTAATGCGTTCAAACAAACTCTTCTGCTTCATAATATTACATACACAATAATATATAGTATTATATAGATAATAAAAAATAATGCAATACTCATGTGCTAAGACATATTGTGGTCCAATAAAAACTTTTTTTTACAAAAAAACAACCGAATTCCAAAAAACACTACAAAGTGAAAAATAACTAATTTCGGAAGTCGGTGTCTTTAGTTTTTTTATATTAGTTTTTGACACCGACTTCCGAAATTAGTTATTTTTCACTTTGTAGTGTTTTTTGGAAGTCGGTTGTTTTTTTTTTTGTATTTTTTTTTTATTTTACACTTTTTAGTTGTGAAAAGTACTGTTAAGCTGCATCCGGTTAGACTGGATGCTGACGCTAAAATACTTCATGAAAAAACTTACAAACGCACTGGTTGCCCGTACGATTTTTGAAAGTTCCCCTTGATTTTCCGGTCTTCCACCATCAAACCCTGATGTCCTTATCATGGGACCACCTTGGGAATGTCTTCTTTCGAACAGAAAAATAATTATCACAATCGTTTCATAAACGACGAAGTTATCCGCTTAAGAGAACTTACGTCTTACCGCGGAAGAGCACCGCCGTATACTCGTGGCGGCGATCTCTCGCGTCCGACCCTGGTCCAGGTCATGGCCCGGAGCGAGAGTGCATGGCAGGCCGTCACCTCCTCAGTGTGTCTCAATAAAAGAAACGGCCATTTATATAACATATTTTAATAATTGCAAATAAATCAAATCCAAAATAGGTTAGGTTATAGATTATAGCAGCGGTGGCCTAATGATATCGATCGCGGTTTACAAGTTGTAGGTAGTTTCGAACCTCATCAAGAGCTTAACTTTGAGTAAATTAATTCATCACCACTGCTCTCAAAAACGGTGAAGGAAAATATCCTGACTATGCCGGTATGTCCTATTGAAAAAAAATTCGAAGACGTGAGATCTACCAACCCGAATTGTGCCCGCGTGGTAGATTTCGGCCCAGACCCTCTAACCAAGAGGAGGCCTGGGTCCTACAAGTGGAACATTATAGGCCAGGGATGGCGATCCTCCATGGAACTATGTGCCATATTTACCAACTAAAAACTTCATGTGCTCATGACGTGCCAACAAACAAATCATGGCTTAGTGATTACTGGATAAAACTATACTATGTACTATTATACTTGTGTCATCATCATCATCATCATCATCTCAGCGTTTATCCCGGATGCATCCGCGGCTTTCGCGTTGGAGCCCGGGGTCCGCTAATACTATTATACTTGTGTATTATTGTTATTTTAGATATCTCTTGACATTTTTGGGGACCCTGCATTTACCATATTTGGAAGGCGTTCCTAGTTACCGAATCCAGCTTGAAGAAGCCAATGATAGTTTTTAAAGAAATATCTGATATTATGCCGTGCCGAAATTATTTTGTTTCATGCCACCAACAGCACGCGTGCCATTGGTTCGCCATCCCTGTTATAGGCTGATAAAATAGGTTACTTCCCATTGACCTTAGAATTGTGAAATTAATTAAAGGAATAAGTTCGATATTTATTATAGGTATCATGTAAATGTTAAGTTGTCCTAACCCGCGCTGGGCCCAACACAACTAATAGAGTACTTAAACCAATAGGGTAATTGCACAACACACCATCTTCAGTAGTAATGGCTTATTTTGACAGTTCAACAACATTTATTACGTTATTTACGCTGTTGAGAAAAAACATATTTCGAACATCACCTTACACGGATGAAACCACGGCGTGCAGCTCGTGTTAAATGTTTTATAGACGCTTCAGTAAGTCGTTCTATTTTCAGGACCAGTGAATATATATGGTGGTCCAAGTGGTGCTCTAAAACGCAAGGTATAAGTCGGCTGTTCAAACCCAGGCAGAAGCTTTAACCTCATCATCACTACTCTCGAACGGTAAAGAAAAATATTATGAGGAATATCATGATGATCATGTTTTAGAATCGATAAAATGGAAGTCGTGTGACATCTACCTACATATTGAATCTACGGGGTGGATTGCTAAGCTCCATTGAAAAGAGCAGCAGTACGATGCTGTAACCATGTCACTGTCAAAACATAGGTTAAGTTAGGTTGTAGTGAACTTCCGTGCGCAGTTTCTGGACCTGCCATCGGACGCGTCCCCAGGTGGCGGATAGGGGAACGGCCCCCAGATATGGGGGTTACCGGTTTACCGGCGCGGACCAAAACCAGAAGTGGGGACCGCTTCGGCGGTCACGCGCGGCGGGTCGGCCACCACTCCAGGTGGCTGACGTGACCCGAACTCCGGGTCACCGTCGGGCAACCCGGCCTCCTCACTGAGAGGAGCTGGGGGCCCCGTTTGCTTCCGGGCAAACGAGTGGGGCTAAGAGGAAGGACACCTCGCTAAAAAACCCGTGGCTGCTGCGTCTTCTCGCACACGGAGACGTGACCAGCCGGGCCCCTCCCTATGGAGGGCCCACTGTGGGCCTGCCTTCGGGCAGGAATCGCCGGCGGGGTTGTGGACGGCAGGCTTGCTACATCCCATGACCCCGCCACTAAGGCGATGTCGGTGTGCCGCTGTTGGGTTTAGTGGGTATTCCTGGCTACAGAGCTGGGCGAGTCCCACACACGCCCTTCGGGGTATGGTGCGTAAATGCATTCCCACAGCGTCAAAAAAAAAAAAAAAAAAAAAGGTTGTAGTGAACTCCTTGTGCAGTTTCTGGCCTGCCATCGGACGCGTCCCCAGGTGGCGGATAGGGGAACGGCCCCCAGACATGGAGTCCGCTTCGGCGATCACACGTGTGGCCAGTCGGCCACCACTCCAGGTGGCTGACGTGACCTGAACCTCGGGTCACCGTCGGGTAACCCGGTCTCCTCACTGAGAGGAGCTGGGGGCCCCGTTTGCTTCCAGGCAAACTAGTGGAGCCAAGTGGAAGGACACCTCGCTAAAAAACCCTTGGCTGCTGCGTCTTCTCGCACAAGAAGACGTACCCAGCCCGGCCCCTCCGTACGGGGGGACCACTGTGGGCCCGCCTTTTAGGCGGGAATCGCCGGCGGGGGATTGGTAGCGCAGGCTCTGCTATTTCCCAAGACCCCGCCACTCAGGCGATGTCCGCCCCGGAAACAAAAAAAGGGGTAGATTGAACTGTCATTTCAAATAATTATGAAATATTGTCACTATTGACAGCTCTTCATCATCATAAACCTTTTTATATCGTCCTACTGCTGGCACAGGTCTCCTCTCATACAGAGAAGGATGTGCCATAGCTCTTCGCGTCATTAAACTTGAGTGGCAGTGGGCGAGACACATCGCTCGTAGAACGATGGCCGATGGAATAGTTAGGTTCTGGAGTAGCGGCCACGTACCAGAAGACGTAGAGTAGGGAGGCCCCATCAAGGAGGACCGATGATCTGGTGAAGGTCGCGGGAAGCCGATGGTGCGGACAGCACAAGACCGGTCATCGTGTAAAGCGTTGAGGGAGGTTTTTATCCAGCAGTGGACCTCTATAGGCTGAACAAGAGGAAAAAGCAGATTTCGGTCAAATACGATCGGTCGCATACGTCAGCGAGAAATACATACAATACCGTACAGCGTAGTCTACTAATCAGATTTTTGATAATGGACCCATTTATAAATTCATATATCTAAATTAACGGTTTACTGGAACAATTTTTTTTTGTACATAGCACCGGAAGGTCTCACAATGAAACTCCGAAACTCGTCGGTCGACCGACATACGCGAAGCTGACGCGCGACTAGCGAGACACGCTAGGGATGATCGATATTCGAAAAACATCGATTTTGACATCGATATAATATTCGAAAGTTTATTATCGATGTTGGATACCATCGATGATTTTTCCATTACAAAGAAATAAACCACAGGAAAAAAATTGGAATTTATTAAGAAATAGATCAAATTATTACATATTCAAACACTTTTTATCAATTGACCGAAGGAAAAGTAATTCTGATAAAGAAGAACTTTTTAATCTATTTCTTTGTTGATAAATAGTAGAGGCAGTTTTTTTTTAATTTCGAGCAATTGCTTCTTAAGTTCCATGGCTCGTGTAGTGCGTAAGGACGTAAGTTAACTTCGATGTTACGATATTTTTCGTATTAAACATCGATGTTTTTGCATGCAACATCGATGTTCATTGATCATGCCTAACTCACACGCATGATAGGCAGCGCGTAGCAATGTACATACACGCCGCTAACGTCGTCTAAGTATATATATTGAATATAGTGTATCTATATTCAAAAGTGTGACCGACGTACGCGACCAAGATTAACGCATAAGGAAGGCTAAAACTTTACTTTTCATGGCCTGTGCTACACCAGTGAGAATATTATTTATCTATGTAAATAAAATTAAAAAAAAATCGATTGTGTACCTATACCGTAACAAACTTTATCTGTACATTGGCCCCGATTCTCTCGTTGAGAAACTAAAATAAATTTAAGTTCAGCCCATCTTATTCTTTCCGTTTCATTATGAAAAGGATAGAAGATAAATGTCAGTTTAGACCTGTCAAATTAGTCGGCGCTTAACGTAAACTGACTTATTATTGGTCGTTATTTTTATAATCGCATCTAAATTGTCTATGCAGTATTTTTTTTTTAAATAATTATAAACTAGTGCTTGGTTACAATCCCGCCTGATGGTAAGCAGTGATGCAATCGTTGATGGTAAAGTGCGTTAGTTTAATAAGCTCATTCACTCAAAAAACTGAGTGAATAGGAAGGAAGACGGCAGGTGAGCGAGGTGGTGCAATGTTTAACCCAGAGGGAGATTGATCTGGAGCTTGATGGGAGAACAACTGCTCAGACCCATCCTCCGTACGACTTCACCAGACATCATGCCGGAACACGACGAATCGCTTGGCGGCAAGACTTTGTCTGGTGAGTGGTAACTTCTGCCGGCAGCCGATGTTATGACCTACCACCTAAGATCTTAATTTGACAGGTATAAACTAAAATGTTATCTTCTGTCCTTTTCTTAATGAAATAGAAAGAAAAAGATGCACTTAACTAAATATAGTTTAGTTTGTAAACCAGAGAATCGACGCCATTGTCTGATATGTTCCAGGTACTAAACCGAATGAAAAAATAAAAACCACTATCGCTTTTGTATGGCAACAAATTTGTGCTCTCCTGTAATAAAAACTGAATCATACAACCTCTATTAATAACACAAAATATATAAAAGATAATAATATTTTTCTCATCTCGTATTGTCATCATAAATTGTATGGGAGGCTGGAGTTTTAACAAAAATACCTACTCTAATCCCCGCGGTGGAAAACCCTTTGTTCATAAAATAGGTAAAAAATAGGTTTTTTTTTCATAAAGGTTCCGTATTTTTTGGGGTGAAGGTGGGTAATCTCTGTTCCTGTCATTCGATGTCGTACTGTTATTAAAATGTGTCCGTGATTTTTAATTTGATTTAATATTATTTTTTCTCATTAACAGATACGTTTGTAAGCAGATATTTAAAATACTTTGTATTAAATCATTAGATTATGGAAGATGTCACATGTCTTCGAAGCTTTGCCTCTAGGACATGCCGGTTTTTTGCCGGTTAAGGAATGCACCCTCTTTGGTTAGGGTCAAGTCTTCTTGTCTCCTGGTGGTCCTACGGATGATGCGGTATATACCCATACCCCTTCCCTGTCCTGTCTTCTACAGAACTCCTTCCAACTTTCTATTTGGGCTTATGTTATAAGATTATGATTTTCTACTGCAAGATTTTAAATTTTATCACTCATTTTGTTAAATATTTCACAATAAATATGTTGTCAGTCGATGTGGCAAAGATGAAAACGACCAATTGTATATCTTAAATATTATGTATTAGACATTATGTATTTTATAACCACACATTAAGCTATACATAACCAGTATCAGCTGATTAAGGATTGTGCGAAAAGCCGAAAAGCCAATACAAGGCGACGTCAACTGAAACTGGAAATTTACTATAGCTTGATGGTTACCCGTGAGTACAACAAAGTACATATAAATGGACACATTACAATAATTGATGCACGACGTAAGTACTTCATTCAAGCTTTTCTGAGTAAAAAGCCACCATCTTGAATTTTAGTTAACATCCTCGAAAATCATGAAAACGTCACCCATGAAGCAAAAACCTTTGAATATTTGTGAAGCCGCCATTTTGGATTGTCATTTTGACATATTCACCGAAATAAATGAAAACTACCTATCAGTGTATGTCACTCAAATATGGGACGAGGCCCTCGAGAAAAATGGGGAAACGATTGTTGTCTCCCTTAATGTCTCGAAGGCCTTCGACCTTCGGATGCTCATATGAGCCTTTGTCGATTAATGTTGGTGTTCCTCAGGGGTCTTTTCTCTCTGCAACTCTGTTCCTGCTGCATATTAACGATCTGCTGATGCCCGGTATCTATGTATGCAGATAATAGCACAGTTGTGGAGAGATACCTTTTTTTTTTGTTGGGATGGGAAATCATCAAATGACTTCTCCCGCTCTGGGCGCAGCGGAAGGGTGTGTCAAACTTTTACTGACTAAAACCCACCCGTGTTTCTTCACTTGCCTGTGCGACGGTCAGGGCCGCGGTTTCTTGTTTAACCAACCCGCAACCCTGACCCAGGAGGCATCGGTCTTCGTGGACCCCGTCACGATGTGCTGACATCTCTTTGAGGCGCACGTGAAACACGACGCGCCGTCGACTCGGGCCTGGTCCTTACCGGGCGGTGAGCTGCCCACTGCTCACCACCCGCAGGCCCGCGCCTACGGTGGCTGGGAGTTAGGTGTCGTCTCCCGACCAGGGCGTCTACTGCGGCGGCTAGTGGCGTGAGGGCGCTGGGATTCCCGTTGCCTCACGCGCTCCGCCTCCTCCTTTGCCAGCATCACTGCTTCGCAGAAGGAGATGACGGCCTGCCATGCACCCTCGCTCTGGACCATGGCCTGGACTAGGGTCGGACGCGAGAGATTGCCGCCGATCGCCGCTACGAGGACACGGCGGTGCTCTACCCAAGCCGGGCAGACCTCCACCGTATGCTCCACCGTGTCCTCAGGGCGATCCAAACAATGATGACACCCTGGCGTTTCCTCCCGCCTAATACGGAACAGGAACCTCCCGAAACAACCGTGTCCGGTGAGGACCTGCGTCGGGCGGAAGTTGAGGGTGCCGTGGCGCCTCTCTAGCCACTCTTCAAAGAGGGGACTTACCGCCGCTATTGTGGCGTGCCCAGCACTGGGTTGCGACAATCGCACTCTCCATGTCGCCATGAGATCCCGCCAGAGCTCTGTCCGTCCCCGTGTGAAATCGCGGTAACCGTACCGCGATTTCTCACGGCAGCGGAGTTATGCCCCGGCGTTTTGCCTCCTCTCGCCACTCCCACATGTGGGCGAGGGCTTTGGCCTCCAGATCCCATGGCGGCAATCCGGCAAGGAGGCTCGCCGCCTCAGCGGAGACCGTGCGGTATCCCCGGATCAGCTGAACGGCCATGACCCTCTGGGACGCGGTCAGGCATCGGGCTGGTCGCTTCCTTAGTGACCAAGCCCACACCGGTGCCCCGTAAAGGGCCATGGACCGCACGGCCCCCACGTAGAGCCTTCGGCAGGAGGCGTTTGGTCCCCCTAGATTGGGGAGGAGCCGCCTCAGGGCAGCCCCGGCCCGTTCCAGTCTGGGTGCCAAACGTTGGAAGTGCTCCTCGAAATTCCACCGGCTGTCGAGGACGAGTCCCAGGTACTTCATCGTCGACCCGACGCCGATGTGAACCCCTCCTACTGTTATGTGGGAACCCGACGGTGGCGCATTCCGAGGACCATGAAAGCACATGGCCTCGGACTTCTGCAGGGCCACCTAGAGTCCCAATTGCCGGATCCTGGTGACGATTGTCGCAACCCCGAGGGTCGCTGCATCAGCCGCCGCCTGGTGTGACCTCCCTTGTGCCAGAACCAGCGTGTCGTCAGCGTAACAAACTACGCTGACGCCGATAGGGAGTCGGCGGTGGAGAGATACCTGCCAGATGCTTGGGCTAGTAGGGAATCAATCCGGTCCGAAAGAGAGACTATGGTAGGGCGTACGAATGTCGCACTACAGGCAGTCTCCGAATGGAGCAATGTCAATCCTGTAGCATTCAATGTCGCCAAAACACAGGCGTGTCTTTTCACCGCCAAAAGGAGCCCGTGCACCTTGGCTCCTACTTTTCGGAATGTATCCTTGGAGTGTACCGACCGCCTTCAGCTTTTGGGAGTTGGGATTTCCAGGAACCTAAACTTTGAACGGTTCATTGGATCCAAGGCCAAGGTGGTTGCCAGAAAACTTGGCGTTATCGCAAAGGCGGTACGTCACACCAAGGCAGCTTCTAATGTTGTACAATGCACAGGTCCTTTTGTGTGTGGAGTACTGCAGGCTACATTTGGGCTGGTGCTGATAAATGACACCTGGCCACTTTGGATTCGGTGGAGAGGCGTACGAAGAAGCTGATTGGCGACCCAGAATTAATTCAAAACGGTCTCCAAAACCTAGAGCACAAGCGCAGAGTAGCTAGCCTTTCGGTGTTCTATAGGATGCATTTTGGTGAGTGTGCGAGGGAATTGCATGATTTAATTCCCAACTCCGTTCCACCATCGGAAGACCCGTCGTACAGCAAGTTTCCACCCTTACGTTGTTAACACCACTACGGTTGCCAGCAGCGGTGTTTCTTTCGGACTACAATCTGAGTGTCTTCAAGGCTAGAGACTCTTAATAAACTAGTGCGCTTTACCATCAATGATTGCATCACTGCTTACCATCAGGCGGGGTTGCGGCCAAGCGCTAGTTTATAATTCATAAAAAAAATCTAGGTATCTACTAGTGACTTAGTTTGCACACAAACCGGTTATCGCTTAGAATAAAGCTAAAACCATATAATTATGCAAGACAGAGCCCCAGCACTGGATTTACCCCCTAAATGGTAAACCTCCTAAATGGTTGCTGAATTATGCACCTAAAAATTATAGAAATGGAGTTCTTTATACATTGATAGCTTAGTTCGTTACTAAATTGTCAGTTTCTCAATTAAGTTCGAAATACAAATAATCACTCGAAATGTTAAGCCTGGAACTAAACTGAGACTTTGTTTTGTAATAAGGGGAGCATGCCTTCTTTTAAAATAGAACAATAGTGATTAAGGTAATGCCAAAGGATCTCTAAAAGAAAATGGTGATTCACATTACATTCTCATTGTTTATAACGAGTTTTTAACAGTTAATCCGACGTCCGATACAGAATTGGTCCGTCTGTATATCATAGGATTAATTGTTACGTATTTTCATACAATGGGCAATATTGAAAAGCGATTTTGCAACTCATTTGAAGATAGAAGGTAGCAGTGTATATTAAAACAGAATTAAACTTAAACAATCAACTCAGCCTTCATATATGTCGGCGCATGATGGCCGTCGTTGTTAGTCATATTATAGATTTCTATCAATAGTAACATAAGAAATGGCAGGAAAAAGTTTAAAAGAGACCCTCTACGACCAAACTCCCGACACAACATTTGGCGCATCGTACCCGGCACACATCGCAACACAACTGACCCGTTCTCCTTACGGCTTCACCAGACACCATGCCGGAACACGTCCAAATGTTTACAAAACTTAAAATATAAAGATTTTACAAAGGGTGACACGATGGGCGGTCTTATAACTACAAGCGATATTTTACAGAAAATCTTTTTCAAGAAATCTTTGAGATGCAGTAAATCCTTTCAAAAATAACATTATTTTCACAAAAAGTTGTTTTCTTTCATGAGACTATGGATACCTATACTTTTAGACACATGTTACGTCTCTTTGAATTTCCACAAGGCAGTTCACCGAAACAGTTAACTCACAACACAACCCATGTTTATAAAATTATAAAATTGCCTTCTATTTACCAGACATGTCGTCGTAGCCTGCCTCTGGCACTGTACATAGGGAACTCGTACAATTTCTGCCTTGTGTTGATCCCGGCGCAATGCGTTCCCTCTGACATTACAATATGATAGAAAAAAACAAAACTAAAATGTACTATGGTTACTGTAACTATGCTTGAACTTATGCGCTTCTGTGTGATGACATAAGTAAAGTTATTGTTTAATGGCTCCTAGTTCTTTGGATGTATTCTGTACAAAACTTAAACTTCTTATCAATTGTGTCAGTCCGTGTTTATTTTTTAAGTGTTAAGAAAAACCGTGGTCCTGGCGCACAGGTAAGTGGTTACCTGTGCGCCAGGACCACGGTTTTTCTTTCACCCAAAAACCGCAGCCCTGACTCAGGCATCGGTCTTCGTGGATCCCGTCACGATGTGCTTACATCTCTATGAGGCGCGCGTGAAACACGCGGCGAGATACCCACTGCTTACCGCATTGTGTCACTTCCTAATAACTTTATTCACATTTTCACATTCATACATTTTATGTACAATATATACACTAGCTATTGTAGTTTTACTAAGAGTCTAATTTAAAGACTTGATTTGGAAGTCAACACACAGCACTATACAGGATGTATCTGACATCGTAACGCAAACTTCGCGAAAAGGCTAGACCGCATGCCACTAATAAAATTATCATAGTCCTTTATGTCGTTAATGAAGGGTTACAGAATTCTCAGTGTTTAAAAAAAAGGGTCGTTACAAGTGTGCCGCCGTGCGAGTTTGTAGGTATGATGTTGATCCCTGATGTGAACCCTATTAAATCAGCTGATAGGATAGTTTTTCGACGTTTGTTTTCATTGGCATTTTTTGTGTAATTAGCGAATTAATTAATTTTTACTTTAAAATCTTATTGGGTTATAAAAGTATAGCAATTTTGAACGGTCTAAAGTGAAAAAACTACATATATTTTTTTTTTAATTATGAAAAACCCGATGAGTAATTCCACCACTAGGGGGTTGCGAAGGATGAATGGGTTTATGAGAAACAGAGCGTAAAGTTCACCCATTCTCCACAGAAACACTTAATTTTAGGATTTAGTATATGTATACAGAATAGTGCTGACAATACGACAATAAATTAAACATCGTGTACCTCAACACATTCTCAGTCTACCCATAAAAAAATCATATAAATATGTCCATTAGTATAGTCACCGGAAATTATTTATCATTTTTCACATTTTCTACATGATGTACATGTTGATAAGGAAGCGCTTACAGTTTAATGACCGCCGCATCCGTCGGTACCAAACTTTAATAATAATGGCGCGAAAAAAGCCAGTCGATACAGGATCGCGCTGTCGCCGATCGGAAGTCAGTAAATCAATATTTTTAAAGGATGTTCTATTCCGTTTGCAATTTTATGCGATTTAGTTTGTTTGAAATTTTCTTTTTTTTTATTTTTGATGCTAAGTTTTTTTCTATGGTTTAAGATTATTCTTATGAACCAGTATTGTTCGTGTTTTCATTTATTGTCGTATTGTCAGCACCACTCTGTATAACTCGCGCAAATTAACTGTGCACCTCGCTCTGTGTGTAAAACATGAGGACCATGTTAAAAAATATAAATTACATTTTTCTAATGTTAATAAAAGGTAACTTTGATGATAAAGCATCATAATAGTAGGTCATTTTACTCATGTCGTTTTGCTATTAAATTAATACATATGTACTGCATTCCAGCGAGGTGCACAGTTCACTTGTTCGTTGCTTGGTAAACTTTGCTTGCAAGATGTAAGATCTATAAATGATGTCAGTATAATGCATTGTTCGCATGTAGCATATATAGATTATGCTACTTATTCTGGGGGTTGGATTATTTTGGATAAGACCTGTATGAAATCCCATTATTAGTTAGTTTAGGAGACATTCATTAGTTTAGGAGATCAGCTTTACTAATTCTCTGTACAGGCAAATTATCGGAATTTACAATAATTCAACACAGCCATCGCATAAACATGAATAGGTTATTACATATACCCAGAACACAACAGTCAAAAGCACTTTAATTTATTTATGTACACAATACTCCCCTTTACAGACCACTTAACATAAAACTCGTTAGCAAACTGTTCACAATCCTATTGCAATTCAATTACTGCCAGGCATAAATCTAACTAAACAAAACAGAAAAACTCACACGCATATTGACGTGTGCGATCACGTCATGGCTCATAACTCGCATTGTACGAGTTAGGAAGGGTACGAGATGAGGGGTACGACGAGACGAGGGCGACGCGACCGCGACGTGACCGCGGATTGTCAACGAGATGTATCGACGAGTATAGATTTATGAGAGTGAAACTTTTAGATATGAGAACGGGGAGTGGGATAGAGTCGTGTTACTTATTTTTTTTTAATGATTATAAACTAGTGCTTGAATCCCGCCCACTGGTAAGCAGTGATGCTATCGTTGATCATAAAGCGCGCTAATTTGGTAAGGGCCTATTCACTCAAAAAAACCTGGTGAATAGGAAGGAAGAAGGCAGTTGAGCGAGGTGATTTCATTTTATACCCAACAACACGACCAACGATGCTGCGCAACGATGCTGCTGATGATGCTATTCTTCCTCCGAGCATTATATCCAATAGAGTACTAATATGAGCCGTCAAATTCCGAAACTAACCAGTGATTTGTCACTTATGAATAAAAACTCACGATTGCTCTAAAATAGTACCGCAACAACTAGTGACCTGTGTGTACATCTCCCGATATTATTGAAAATATTCAAAGTTTGATATTGTGGTTGTTCTATTCGGTGGTGTGGACAAAACAGCAAGACATTGAATTGTAAAGCATATTGAATCACGTTGCAAATTTAAGTACCAATAAACTATGATTTAATTCAGTTTGCATCCATTTATCATGACTCAAGTTAAGCTGGACAAGAAAAAACCAAACAATAGACACTTGTCTGGCTTAAAATAACGAAGGTCTGGCCGTAATGGGCTCTTGCTTTATGCGTGAATGAAGATGTGATATGAAGGAAGACGGCATTTGAGCTAGGGGATGCAATGTTAAATCCACGAACACGACCAATGATGTTAAGCCAGGAGATTGATGTGGAGATCCTCCACGACTAAACTCCCGACCCAACAATATTTGGCGCATCCTACCCGGCACACATCGCAACACAACTGCTCAGACCCGTCCACCGTACGGCTTCACCGGACATCATGCCGGAATACGACGAATCGCTTGACGACAAGACTTTGTCTGGTGGTAACTTCTGCCGGCAGCCGATGTTATGGCCTACCAACGTAACTTTATTTTTTTTGTGTTGTGGCATAAAAGGTTGTTTGGAGTTTAAAATAGAGTTTACAATAGTTTTACAATAGAGTTTACAATAGTTTACAATAGAGTTTACAAGTTTACAGTTTTTTTTTTTAAAAGAACGATAATATGTCAACTTGTAAAGTTTTGGATTCGATTTAGTTTTGCATGAGAAAGGAAAACAAGCTTGGGAATCTCTCAAGAGATACATAGATTTTTAGGGTACAAAAAATATAATAATTACCCTGAATTGAAAAGCGAACTTATACAAAAAATACCACTACCTCGACTGCAAAATCTCCACACGATCCATTTTCTCAACTCTCATCTAATTGCGGAGATGTAAGTAACGGGAATGAAGAACAGTCCCATCAATGCATTTCTGTGATGGAATGGCGATACCAGCCGCTGGAATGAAGTTGCAAGTCTCTGGCTTGCAGTTTAAATGCTGGTGTAAATCTACTCTAAAGTGTTTAATTTTTTTACAAACATTTGTCGCATGGAACTAGGCAGAAACTACAGAACACAACTTGCTACAAACATTGGTACTTTTCATCGTCATCATCATCCCAGCGTTAATCCCAGTTGCATCCGAAGCTTCTTCAGCTTTGGAGTCTGGGGTCCGCTTTACCAGTCTAACTGCTGATTTTGGCTAAGCTTTGATAATTTCCGTGAAGCGACTGCCGTCTGACCTCCACAACCCGAAGGCGGTATTAGTCCGACCACGGCTTTTTCACACATAGCGACTCCACCCCACTCAAATCCCGTACCCTCCTCATGGCACATTACACACAGCGGGTACGATTCGATAATATTCCCATTTTATTTTATTTAGCACCCATCCTTTCCTGATAAAAATCTTTCTATGGTGTTTTTCAAAGAGTTGTTACCACGTAATTTGTTGGTTTAATGATGTATGACACTGAAAGTGGGACACATTATCTGTGTTGTGTGTCAAAGTGATGATGTATCGTTATGAGTGATGGTCCATTGGCTGGTTCAGTTTCATTTATTATTTTTGGAGGAAGTTAGGATAGGCACAGCCTCCTGTACAGGGCTTGCATGGAGGCTGATGAAACCATTGTGCGTCTACTCTTTGAGTGCACTCATGTCACCCAGATTAGGTTAGTTACCAACGGGACACCCATATCTTTCACAGATTTCTTCAATAATCCAAAAGATTTAGTAAGTATCTGGTGGGTTGGAATATCTACCGACGGCTCCCATGGCCGACATACAATGGTCTATTTGAACGGCTAAGTGCAAAAACTCACCCGTAAAGAAAACATGGTAAAGAGAAAATGATAGGCAACCATCTCTGTTGTTATAAATTAAAAAAACTTTGAAATGTTAATAATTTCTATCCCTATTTTAAGTAATTCTAATGTAGGTATAATTTATATTGATTTACTTTTGTTGTTATATTATTTTTTAAATAATTTATTTATTTTTATCATCATCATCATCAATCTTTTTTATCGTCCCACTGCTGGGCACAGGTGCATTTTTATTATTTATGTTATAAATTTTTATCAATATCAAAGAATCCCAACCTGACATCGTTGGCTGATGATTACTGTCAAAATATCAGAATCCCATTTATTATTATTATTTTTTTAACTTCAAAAATATTGCTAATTTATATTGTATCAGATTAATAAATTCTTGGTAATAAGATTAAGCTCCTCATTTTAATTTGAAGTCTTAAAAACGTATAGTATAATAATAGTAAACCTTTTTAGGAATGACAACTCTATGTATAAATAATATCAATCTTACACTGAAACTGTAGGTTACTTTCACATTATCCTAATACAATATTATCAGAAGGATTACAAGTGTGCGATCATACTTAGAGTCCCCGGAAACGACGGGGTGCCTCGCTCCTATTCGGCTAGCCCACCGCGCCGGACGTTTTGTCTGCGTAGGCAATTCACATTTCCCTACACATCTTTAGTTTTTTTTTTTTTTTTTTAATTGTGACATTTCAAGGAACGATGCAAGCACGACGCCTTTTGACAAATATAAAAGAACATGAATGGTTGCTGGTGACGTTACTCCTCGCTAAAAAGTGTAGCGTGCAGTGACGTCACACGAGTTTTCAACGCACTGTGTCGTCTTTATTTTTTGTTTATATGAAAAAGGAAGAAATATGTGTCTAGTATTTTTTGAAAATTATTGGTCATACATTGGTCCATCTCTCTTTTGCAAAGAACTCATGACGCTATTCATACGTAGGTATATCACAGTACGGACTTGAATTAGTTTCCTCAAAAATTTACACCAAACAAGACTCAACAACAGCATTACCAAAAGTTCTTTCGCCATAAAAAAATAATATCATTATTAATAAAGTATTATTGAAGTTGTAGTGGCCTAGTGGTTAAAACACCAGCCTCTCAAGTATGAGTGTGTGGGTTCTCTGTATGAGAGGAGACTTGTGCCCAGCAGTGGGACGACGATAGGTTGATGACAATGATGAAAAAAAATTAAGACCTCCATACATTACAGCCCTATTTTTTAATACTATACACTAGAGTTTGACCACGATCCCGCTAATGGTAAGCAGTAAAGCAATCGTTGATGGTAAAGCACAACAGTTTAATATGACCCAATTCACTCTTAGCCTTGAAGGCATTTAAATTATAATCTGACGGGAAAACCGCCGCAGGCAAGTCCTTCGATGTACGCGGTACAACCTAAACAATACCCACAAACAGTGACCACCGTTTCTAATAAATTTTATTTGTCCCACAGCTGACTGCGCTGTGGTCACTGAGCCTTTTGTGTTGGTTACGCAACATTAACCCGAGCCAATTTTAATTAATAGCCGCAATAAAATATTGCGAATCATAATTATTCTGTTTATGCCAGATTTTTTTTTAAATTACATATTGTAAACTAGTGCTTGACCGTAATCGCGCCTGATGGTAAGCAGTGATGCAATCGTTTATGGTAAAGCGC
The DNA here is from genome assembly GCA_037179545.1 of Sesamia inferens. Taxonomy (NCBI): domain Eukaryota; kingdom Metazoa; phylum Arthropoda; class Insecta; order Lepidoptera; family Noctuidae; genus Sesamia; species Sesamia inferens. Next base: position 4,234,651 of record CM073929.1, on the reverse strand, counting down.
GTTAATTCGTAAACCCAAATCAATCAAAAAAAAAAAAAAAAAATGAGTGAATAGGAAGGAAGACGGCAGTTGAGCGAGGTGATACAATATTAAACCCAACAACGCGACCAACGATGCTACGCCAGAGGGAGATTGATACAGAGACCCTCCATGACCAAGCTCCCGTCACAACAACATTTGGTGCATTGCACCCGGCACACATCGCAACACAACTGCTCAGACCCGACATCATCGGAACAATCGCTTGGCGGCAAGACTTTGCCTAGTGGGTGGTAACTTCTGCCGGCAGCCGATGTTATTGCCTACCACCGAGGATAAAATACCTTTAGTTTCCCCACATTTTTGACAAGCTTTAGATATTGATTTTCGCCGAGATGAGTTTGCGAATAGTTTTTGTGCATTTTTAATATCCGCACCTTGATTACGTAACACACTAGTACCATCAGGTGGAATAATTTTGAATTGTATTGCTATTCCATTGCTCCATTTATTCGAAAAATGTGATTGTTCGGTAACGTAAACAACACTGTTAAAATGAAACTCATTTCTACTGATACTGTGTTACGCAATTACACACACAGCATCCGTGGCGAAGCGGTAGCGAACGCGGCCGCTGCGTAAGGAGGCACGGGTTCGATCCCCGCGCAGTGTAAATATTTGTATGCATGAATATGAATATTTGCACTGGTGTGGTCATATCTCGAAAAGCAGTTTCAATTTAAACTGTTGGTCCCGGTTGCCATACGAACATCTAATGGCAGTCGTTACGGATTTTTGGAGCCCTCAAGTCCAACAATTGGTCTAACTGTAATGCAGGCAGACGCTACACGTTAAATATCGTAGTTTAGCCAAAAGCTTCGGATGCGGCTGGTATAAACGCTGAGATGATTACGAGTGTGTTATGCAATTACTCGAAGAGAATTGGTCTTCTAGCTACCCATATAAATGGCTTGCAAAAGAACTTCTTTAAGAAGGTTGGATTCTGCCTAAATTCCTTCGCTACCCTTACATTTTCACCAAACTGGCGTAAGCTCATAAGCAATTTCAGACTTAATATAGGACCAGTATATATCCTCGTTTGGGGTTAAAGCAGCACCTAACTCATCTAAATCCAAGAGCAAATTATTCTGACCCTTTAAATTTCAAACCATTCAATACCAACAAATAACAAAACAAATAGAGTCGACCCTCTACAGAGACGTCTCATAAACTATCGCTACCCATCCCTTTCATACTTATCAAATTTCCGTAGTAAAAACCGCAACGCTGTGCGCCCAAGCCTTTGGGTAACAAAATTGTATACGAAATCAACCCACCGGAATAAATTAAGAGCTATTGTTCGTGAGCACAACTACAGAATGATTTGCTCTCGATTTAAATACGAAAGCGTCGCAAAACAAAGGTACTCGTAATCTAAATCTGTGGAAGTTTGTTACAACTGCCTCGTTTGAAACTAATTAACTAGTTAAGTTGAATGATACGGTGTGTTTTGACAGGTTTATTTTTGGTTTTGATTCAAAGTTTTCCTCCAAAGTAAATAAGTAACTATGTAGTTATGAAGAGTCTGTAAAATATAGCAGCGGTGGCCAAGTTGTAGCGGGATTATTAGGTCGTAGGTTTGGATCCACACTTTTCTTTGATTAAATAATTTCATCACTACTGGTCTCTCTTATTTATTTATTTATATATTCTTTACTGTACACCAATCAAACATCGAACAAAATACATTTTACATAAAAAACATACAATTGGCGGCCTTATCGCTAATGCGATCTCTTCCAGGCAACCAAAGAATGGACAGACACTCCCGAACCACAAATGGGACTGTCGTTAGTGCAAATATTATGAATACAATATATGTACTAAATAGATACACAAATACATACATATACATAAATAAATACATGTTATTTTCTTTGTGGATGGGATATCATCAAATGACTTCTCCCGCTCTGGGCGGCCGAAGGTCGTGTCAGACTTTTACTGACTACAACCCACCCGTGTATCCTCACTTACTATGCGCCAGGGCCACAGGATCTCTTTCGAATAACCCCCAGCCCTGGCAAATCACCACTGGTCTCAAAACGGTAAAAGAAAACTTTCTGAAGAAGATAAAAACAGAAGAGATGGAACATCTACCAACTTTGGGCAAATTGGGCCCACGTGGTGGATTAATACCTGCATTAATCCACCACCCTCACAATGAGAAGACTTTTCTAGCAGTGCGAAGGTTATACCTAAGTCGATTATACTTTGAATCATAACAATATTAACATCTTTGTATAAAAGCTCCAAAGTTGAAATTCGTTATGATTGATATTCCTAATTATTTCGATAATCATATAATTTTATTTTAAAACCTTTGGAATTCACTAGCAAAAGTTGTTTCAAACATTTTGATAAACACCTCATCGTGTTTAATTTAATTAAATATAAAACAATTGACATTATATAACTATTAACCATTGTTCCCTTAGAACACTTTATTAACCCTCAAATACCAACGAAATACGAAAGAATGCGATCTAGGGTTGGGTAAAAGTCACGCGTGGGTCATAATGACCGCACGCGGTAGCCGACGTGTTAATCTGCCCACAAGGGTCGTATTAATATGGCTTAGGACACTGACACAACAATTTTGGGTAGGTAAATGTTATGTAGGTATAATATTTTCATTTATTACCAACATGGTTTCGTTTAAACATATGTAAACCCGTCGGTTGTCCTCGTTACGAGTAGTTTGCCAACCAAAGAGAGAATTCTAGTGAATTTAGGACCGTTCACAGTTGTTCAGATTAATTCTCAATCACAATCACAAATCATCATACATACATAACCAGCCTACAATATTCAAAATCCTCTTTACTCTTCCCTGTGGTAGGACATAACAACGGCTGCCGGCAGAAGTTACTACCCACCAGACAAAGTCTTGCTGCCAAGCTATTCGTCGTGTTCCGGCATGACGTCTGGTGAAACCATACGGGGGATGGGCCGGAGCACTAGTGTTGCTATGTGTATCGGGTACGATGCGCCAAATGTTGTTGTGTAGGGAGTTTGGTCGTGGAGAGTCTCCAGATCAATCTCCCTCTGGCACAGCATCGTTGGTCGTGTTTTTAGATTTAATATTACATCACCTCCCTCAACTGCCGTCTTCCTACCTATTCACTGTTTTTTTTCAGTGAATAGGCTCTTTATCAACTAGCGCGGTCAAGAACTAGTTTATAATTATAAAAAAGGCTTCCTCTTGGTTAGAGGAATTGCCACGTGGACCCAGAACGAGTTGGTAGATGCCACATATCTTCGGGAGTTTTAGCTCTAAGACATGCCGATCAATTCATCAAATCATTTATAACGTTCAAATTGTAGTCGAAATCTCATCAAAGTGGCAAATAAATGTCAAAAACTTCGTTAGAGTGTAGGAGAAATGGAGGTTTAATGACAGTTTGAGATTGAGATCAGACGATGAACCTTCATAAAATTACTAGAATTGCCCTTCTGCAATCAAATTGCTAATCCATTGCTCCATATATTTGTGAAATGTGTCTGCTCAATAATGTAAAAAAGTTCGTACCGTATTTTGACAGATGTAATTAAGATTGTAGTAATATCTTACTACAATCTTAATTTCGTCTGTCAAAAAATGGTATTATAATGCCTGCAAGAAGCCATTTCAAAGTTTTTTTTAACAATCCCGCCTGATGGTAAACAGTGACGCAATCGTTGATGGTAAAGCGCACTAGTTTAGCCTAGGGTTGTAACGGAGCTTCGCCTTCGCTTCCGTTACTGCGGAAGTTGCGCAATAAATCGTATCTTCGCTTCCGCCTCCGCATACGCACAATTTGTGCGGAGTTATAACAGAAGCTAATTAACGTATTTGTAAAATAAATAACGCGCAAGCTGCGACGCTCGACAACCGTCCGGCCGCGTTTGAGCGCGAAATGCTCAAGAATCAACTAGTGAGAGACGGAAATACGGCAAATACAATTTGTTTCTCCTTAATTTTCTAAGTGTACTACTTTTAATGTACGTACTTAAAATAAAAAAATTGTTTTAATTAACCATAAATTTCAATTTTTTCTATATCTACTTTCACCTCCGTCTCCGCCTCCGTTAACCCCCGCATCCGCGGAGATGAGACTCGTCGCCTTCGCTTCTGCCTCCCGCCTCCGCTAACAAGACCTCTGTTACAACCCTAGTTTAGCCTATTCACTCTAGACTTGAAGACACTTAAATTATGATCAGACCGCCACAGACGAAATGCTTCGCCTGGATCGTAGTGGCGTCAACTTCATAAGAAACTTCATATACAGGCTGTATCTGACATCGTAACGCAAACTTATGATATTTATTTTATGATAAATTATGATAGTCATTTATATCGTTAATGAGCAGTTACAGAAATAACAGTGTTTAAAAAAATGTGTCGGCTCGGCATTTAAACGTTGCAAGCGTGCCGCCGCGCGTGTTTGTGGGTATGACGTTTACCCTTGATGTGAACTCTATTAAATCAGCTGATAGGATAGTTTTTCGAGTTTTTGAGTTCACATTGCGCTTTTTTATGTAATTTGAGAATTTATTATTTAGCCAAAAGAATTTATTATTTTTACTTTAAAATCTTATTGGGTTATAAAAGTATAGCAATTATGAACGGTTTAAAGTGAAAAAAAATGCGTATTATTTTTTTAAATCAGGAAAATACTGACGAAAAATTCCACCACTGGGGGTTCAGAATCATGTACTTGATCCATGGTACTCGTTTGTGCGTCGAAGTCAGAGACAGCCTTTATTTATTCTATTACGCCGTTTAGGGTTAATTTTACTTAATCAAGAATGTGTGCGTTCTAAGGCCGTTGCCAAGAAACAGTTTACTTAATGGACAGGGCAGAAGTTCTACCTTTAAAAAGGCATCGTGAAGATTTGAAGCATTTTCAGCACCCGTATTGCGTAGCACACTATTACTATCAATTGGATTCGATTTGAAGCTTATTGCTAATCTATTGCTTCATATATTCGAAAAACGTGTCTACTCAATAACGTAAATATCGCAATGTATGTTTTTAAACTGTCAAAATGAAACCCAAAATAGCTACTGATAATGTTTTAAGTAATTACCCTACTCGTGTTTATAAAAATTGTTAGCAAAAAACACTAGTGAAGTTAAAACAATCAAAATTAAAGAATTGATTTCAATTAAACCATTTACAGGTACTTTTGAATTGCCCAAGGGTTGGTCAGTCAGCAAGATGAAGCAGGTCCCCCATCCCAAAGAGTAGAAAACCGGGTAAAAAACTTCACGAACACTCTTTTAAAATCATAAAATTGTTACAAAATATTTGATTACTTCGTGCATATTAAATTTATCCTGAGAGAACGATACAAAAAGTCGCCTGTTAGAGCAAACACAAAACCAATTCAGAAATTATAATAAGCTACGGTAACTGTGGAGGCATGAAGCACACGAATTAAATTTCTCTCATCCTCCATAGAAAAGGGAGGATCATCCGACAGACGGGTGTTGTGTCTGGCGGGCACATGCTCAATGGTTGAAGTTGGGAAGATGTATCATATGCTAAATGCACGGGAAACTCTGTTTGCGAGATGTAGAATTCATGTGACGTCAGTAGGGCGCGTTGTTTATTTGTGGCGTTTGTAGATACCGCTACAGTAGCTAAGAGATGGCCAGTCCTCACTGACAGCGCCCGTTCACGAACATGACGCATGAATCGACCATTTAATTCAACCATTTTAAAGAGAACTGATGTTGGTGTCAGCTTCCGTGGCGTAGGCGTTGCGCAAGGAGGCACGAGTTCGATCTCCGTGCTGGGCAAATATTTGTATGCATGAATATGAATATTTGCACTGGTCTGGTCGTGTCTCGGAAAGCACGTGGTTCCACTTGTCAAACGAACATCTAATGCCAGCCGTTATGGGTTGTTGGAGCCCTCAAAAGTCCAACACTTGGTGACTTGGAAGTTGTGAGACCGAAGTTGATGACGGGGGGTGTAGGCTGTAATTCAGTCTTTTGGGGTGAAAGAACTAAGTCAGAAACGCAAAGTTACCATAATTTATGTAATATTAAATTGCGAGACATTGATTTCCCCCATGAGTTTGAGAGGTGTAGCGTTGGATCATGTGGTTTGGCTGAGCATAGGGTTGTTCTGGACAATTTGTATGAAAAGATTGTAGAAATCCTATGTGCGGCGGCTAGGCAATCTAGAGGATCATCTGTAGGGGGACCGAGGCGAGGTAAGCGGGTGTGTGGGTGGAATGAGTATGTGAGAAATGCCCACCGCGAGGCCAGGTATAGTTTTCAGGTCTGGTTACTGAATCATCGTCCCTCGTCGGGCCCGGTTTATGATGAAATGCATGAAAAGCGAAAGGTCTTTAAAAGTCGTTTGAAGTTTTGTCAGAATAACGCTGAACAAATTGTTATGGATAGGAAAGCTAAACAACGAGCTAGTAAAGACTTTAGTAAATTTTGGAAGTCCACCGGTAATTTGGATGCGAAGCCTGGCCTCTCTGCGAGTGTGGAGGGGGTAAGTGATAAGAAGGGAATTTCGAAAATTTTCAAAGAACATTTTAAAGTTCAATCCCCACTCGGTCCCTCGTCTTTGGTGAATGATGGTGAGCTCTTCCGTCCCGGCGCGAAACCTCTGATACGTTTCTCAGCCAAGCAAATATGTGCTATCATTAACAACATGAAACGAGGTAAGTCTCCGGGACATGATGGGCTCAGCATTGAGCACCTGAGGCATGCAGGTGTCCATCTGCCGCGAGTCCTGTCTATGTTTTTCACAATGTGCATTAGTCATGCGTACCTTCCTGCTAATCTAATGAAGACCATCGTGGTTCCCATTGTGAAAAACAGAACAGGTGACATCGCTGATAAGGGTAATTATCGTCCCATTTCGCTTGCGACTGTAATAGCTAAGGTGTTGGATGGTGTGCTTGATTCTTATTTAAGTAAATATATACATCTTAATGATGCACAGTTCGGGTTTCGACCTGGACTATCAACTGAAAGTGCTATTTTGAGCCTCAAGCACACCGTTCAATATTATAAAGATCGCGGTACGCCGGTGTACGCCTGTTTCCTTGATCTTTCCAAGGCGTTCGATCTTGTCTCGTACGATGTGCTTTGGAGAAAGATGGGAGACAGGGGTATACCAGCGGAATTATGTGGGCTACTCCAGTATTGGTATGGTAACCAAGTTAATCATGTGAAATGGGACGATACGGTTTCTGAGCCGTACAGGTTGGAGTGTGGGGTGAGACAGGGTGGTCTGACGTCTCCCAGACTCTTCAACCTCTACGTGGATGACCTGCTGGTTGCACTTAGCGGAATGCGTGTCGGATGCAGTGTTGATGGGGTTACAATAAACAACATCAGCTATGCAGATGACATGGTGCTGCTGGGTCCGTCGGCGGGAGCAATCAGAGAATTGCTTAAAACGTGCGAGGCCTACGCTGCCGTGCATGGGCTAATTTATAATGTAAAAAAATGTGAGTACATGGTCTTTGAGGTCGACGGGAAATGCCGTGGAGAAGGACTGCAGTTGCTGCTGAACGATTCATCAATTAGTAGGGTTACAACTTTTAAATACCTAGGGCATCTTCTTACCGCTGATCTCAAGGACGATGCAGATATTGAAAGGGAGCGCAGGGCACTTGCGGTCCGGAGTAATATGTTGTCCCGTAGATTTGCCAAGTGTACAGACCAAGTAAAAATAACACTGTTCAAGGCTTATTGTCAAAGTTTGTACACGGGCAGTCTGTGGGTCAATTGTACTAAAAGATCGCTGGACGTCCTGCGTGTCCAATATAATAATGCTTTCAGGATGTTGTTGAGACTGCCTCGTTACTGTAGTACGTCGGATATGTTTGCGCAAGCCCGTACCGACGGTTTTCAAGCAATCATACGCAAAAAGACGGCGTCGTTGCTGAGAAGAGTGAGAGACAGTCGGAACAGCATCCTGAAAACTGTAGCTGAGAGCTTCGGCTCTCCAATAATTAAAAAAATTGTACACACTTTAATAATTACTAACACTAGGCAATAAGTTTTTGTTTTCTTTGTATGTTACTAACACTCTTATGGATTGTTATGGCCGAAATAAAAATGATTTTTTATTATTATTTATTAATTGCAATGCTTCGATATCACCTTTGGGTTGTGGAGATCAGACGGCAGTCGCATATCGAAGTTTAGCCAAAAATCAGCAGTTAGATTGGTAAAGCGAACCCCAGACTCCAAAAGCTGAAAAAGTTTCTGAGGCAACTGAGATTAACGCTGAGATGATGATGATTTTAAAGGGAACTTAATTGTCCAATACACTCGCCACTATCAGCGAGTTATTAGAGTGAGCATGACATATTATCAACCGCTTGAGCACAATTAAGCCAATGAAAGACGTACTCAGTAAACGGTAGCTTAATAGCAAGTACATAGTGCGCACACGTGTGTTATGACCAATCTTAAACGCCCAATCTAAATTTTTCACGGTCTCTTCTTCTACAAAGTGCTGTGAAAAATTTCTTTGCAAACATTCCAGTTAATACAAGATGAAACTTAAAATACAACAAGGGTTGTCGAATTCGTTTTAATTAAAACTTTGTACTCTTGTTTAATTTCCGGGAAAACGGAAACATCTCAGGAAATACAACAATAGGCAGGCTGGTACACAAGAATTATGCTGAAAACTCTTATTTGCTACCATATTGACAGCTGCAATGAACTTTCATTGATAACATGAAACTACCCGTGATGCGCCAAATGTTGCTGGGTCGGGAGTTTGGTCGTGGAGGGTGTCCAGATCAACCTCCCTTTGGTGCAGCATCGTTGATCGTGTTGTTGGGTTTAACATTGCATTACCTCACTCAACTGCCGTCTTCCTTCCTATTCACTCAGTTTTTTTTTTTTATTGCGTAGGTTATTAATAAACTAGCGCGGCACCATGCTTACCATGGCACCAGGCGGGCTTGCGGTCAAGCACTATATTATTATTATAGAAAAAACCTTATGATTTCGTAAAGAGTTGTGACAACATAATATTGTCAATACCCATAAAACCATAAACAAAGTCATAATCGTAATACTAAAAGCTTTAACCCTTTTAGTTAACCCTGCCAGTGACCGCAGGATAAAGGTTTATTATTAATTTGTTAACTCGGGTTAACTTTATTATTACTTTTACTGTTAATGCTGACTTTTATTACCAATTTGTTTTAGAGGACATTAAAATAGCTTATTTTCTTCTTAGTTGGGACTTTATACATGTATTTGGAACGGTCGTAAGCTTTCTGGCGATTTTTTAATGAGCACTGGATTTTCGACATTCTGTATTGAGACAAAAGTTGAAAATCGAATAGCGTATTTTCTTGCCACGTATGCAGTCGCCTCGTCCTCAATTCTATGTTCACATGGCGAGTTGGGATCAAATGCGTTAACAAATATCGTCGCGACATTTTTTTTCCGTGCATACCTAGGCTAATTGTGAACCTTTTAATCGCTGTTTTCACAACAGTTTTTCCTGAATAATTACATTTCATGCAAGGAGCACCACCAAGGGGCAAGTGGTATTCATCCTGCCTTTGCCAAAAATATAATCAAATATAGAAAAATAGAAAAATTACTCTAATTCCAACACAATGAAGTTCAATTTACGCTACAACGGCAAACATAATAACTAAGTCAACAGTGCTAGACACACTCAAATTAACTTAATTGTCATTCAAATAAAGTTGATATTTGTTTAACTTGGAATAGAGTTGTACAACTCTGTCCTCTTTTACCATAGTCACCCATCAGTTGTTATTGTTTTGTTCCGATAGGCAGTGACTCCATGTAAAGTCCTAGTATTTAATTATATCTGCACCCTTAATTAATAATAATAATAATTAATTATATCTGTACATATTTAATTATCTCGTAACGCTATCAATCACAATCTCATTCATTCTGAAGGATATTGCTTATCCATTACGTCATATTTTGGAATCATTTGTTTGCGCAAAAACATAAATGAGGCAATGGACATTGTTGAACAGTCCCTTTTGTTTTTTTTTTTATTTTGTGGGTAGGTATAACTTCTGCCGCCTTTTCTAGTGTTTCATCATTTGCCTGTGTGCTCTTTCGGATAACTCCCAGCCTTGGTAAGCATTTTTTACTTTTGTTTTGGTTGGAAAATCATCAAATTCTGGGCAGAGTGGAAGGGCGTGTCAGACTTTTACTGTCTAAAACCCAACCGCGTTCCTTCACTTGCCTGTGCGCCAGGGCCATGGTTTCTATTTAACCAACCCGCAACCCTGGCCCAGGAGACATCGGTCCTCGTGGACCCCGTCACGATGTGGTACGACATCTCTTTGATGCGCTAGGGCTTGAGGGTACGGAAAGCCGTACCCTCAAGCAGCTGATTACCGTGCCCACGCCTATGGTGGCCGGTAATCAGCTGCTGACTCCCCACGGAACTGTAATGCCTGAAATAACAAGGCATTATTAACTTTTACAAGATAATATAAAAAAGTCGTGGTCGGATTCGTTTCAATTAAAACTTTGCGCTCGTAAAATTCACTTGTTTGACTTCCGGGAGAGCAAAGGCATCTCAGGAAAGACAACAGTAGGTAAGCAGGTAATGAAGCAAAGGATTAATATTTAAGCTCCCTGGAATATCGTTGGAATATATTCGGGTATTTTGAAAGATCTTACGCGATTTTGAACGCACCGTTAATCGCTAAGAGTTGAAAGTCCAATAAAATGACTCGCCTTGGTGGGCTGCACGCTGATGGAATCTCAATCCTTGATTTATCACTGAGAGTTAAAAATTGACACGGAACCAAAAAAAATATATTCTAAATTTAAATTTAGTTTATTTTGTGTGCTATTGTCCTAGTGCTTAAAACACCAGCCCCTCAAGAGTGTGTGGGTTCGATTCCAGGTCAGGCTAGTACCAATGTAACTTTTCTAAGTTATAATAATAATTATTTATCATATATTCTCTCTTCACAAAGTTGATTTGTAATAGTGTGTACAAAAAAAAGTCTCAGCTGAATTCCAGCTTTGTGAGAGACTGGTGCATGATATAGGTATTTGGAGAAAAACCTGTGTAACAGGTCACCAGGCCCCTTCCATGGCTAGAATCAGCTTTAACGGAGATACCGTGCAAGAGTCACATACAAATAATAGTCATAACAAAATAAAAGTTATAAGTAAACAATATGCTTAACAGATAAAAGCAAAACTAATATGTTATAGTAAAAATAATTCTAATAAATATAAGAAATACCTGACTATAATATTGTAGAATTAGTTGTAGAGTCATGTTGTGAGACGATGAGTGAGTGTGGTGATCTTGTGTGGAGTGTTGGAGTAATATGACATGTGATTGAGTGATTAAGATCAGCAGTGTGCGAGTGAGGGTGATTATTGTATGGTGTGGCCTGCGAGAGTTATTTTTCATGGAGCCAGGTAGCAGTTACGTGTTTGTGGTGATTAGTCAAAATTATGTTTATTTCAGAATGGTCAAAAGATTTTCGGTATTGTGATAGTCCAGGGTTTTTAAGTATTTTTTAATTTCTGTAATCTCGGTGGTAGGCCATAACACCGGCCGCCGGCAGAAGTTACCACCCACCAGACAAAGCCTTGCCGCCAAGCGATTTGTCGTGTTCCGGCACGATGTCTGGTGAAGCCGTACGGAGGACGGGTCTGAGCAGTTGTGTTGCGATGTGTGCCGGGTACGATGCGTCAAATGTTGTTGTGCTGGGAGTTTGGTCGTGGAGGGTCTTCAGATCAATCTCCCTTTGGCGCAGCATCGTTGGTCGTGTTGTTGGGTTTAACATTGCATCACCTCGCTCAACTGCCGTCTTCCTTCCTATTCGCTCAATCTGAGTGAATAGGTTCTTAATAAACTAGCGCGCTGTGCCATCAACGATCGCATCACTGCTTACCATCAGGCGGGATTGCGGTCAAGCGCTAGTTTATAATTATTAAAAAAAAAATACAGCTTGATCGAGTTTTTGGATATAGGTTTAAGAGTTTATTCAGTTTATTATAAAGAAAGTGCCCAAGGAAGCAATATAACCTTGTAGGGAGTGTTGATTTGAATTGAGCTGTGGGACAGACCCTACCTTTTTATCGGTTGTCTTTAAGTAGCTCAAGGTCAAATTGTATTTGAGAATATTTTTTTTAAGTAATGTAAGTACCTAGTATAAATGTTTGTCTGACAGTGAGGATGTTCCACTTCTTGTATAGGTCGGTAGTCGGAAAGCGAAATGGGAGACCAGCTCCAACTTTGAGTATGGCACGTTGTGCCCTTTCAACTTCAATGAGGTGAGTTTTTGCGGCACCTCCCTATGACGTGATGCAATAATTAATAAGTGATTAGCACAATGCGTAATAGTCCATCTCAATAGTCTTTCGATTGGCCGAGTGTCTTAGGGTTTTGAAAATGTAAATCACTTTACGTAACCTGGTCACGAGGGTTTCTATATGTGGTTTTAGGGAGAGGTATTGGTCAATAGTGACTCCAAGGTATTTAATAGTCTCGGTCTTTTCAAGGGAAGACCAAAAGCACAGTGAGTTTTTATTGCCACAGGAGTTATATGTACTTTCTAAGTATATATTGGACACCAATGACTGATTATAAGATGAAACCTGGACTTGAAGTCTAAAATTTCCAACCCGCATTGGTTGTGGTACTTACGCTCAATCCTTCTCTGTATGAGAGAAGACCTGTGCTCAGCAGTGGGACGATTAGAAAGGTTGATGATGATGATGATGTGCTATTTGAAATACAAGGGTATCGTTAAATTGTTGAACCAAACCAAAATTCGATGGTCTATTTTTAGCCCAAAGAATCATCATTACCAACCCACGTGGTATTAGACATGCCGATGCATTCCACTAGTTTCTATGATAAATCCTTTACTGTACAAGCAGTTCGGCTATGGAATGACTTGCCCGTGTCCGTAAGGCGTGCTCAAACACTGTTTACTTTTAAAACTATGATAAAAAAGCACTTCCTCTCTCTTTAAACATATTATTATATTTAATGTGCTCTTGTATGATATTTATTAATTAGATGTATAAATTTATTTAAACTAGTATTATGCACTTAACGTATATATTTATTGTATAATCTATGTAAATAGTACACTGTAGACTACCTACACTATTTCTTTATCCTACCTCTTAGAATTCCATCCAAAGGTTGTCTGTAAAAGATCGCTCTTAGCGATAAGACCGCCCATTGTGTCACCCTTTGTAAAATATTTTTATTTATGTTCTGTAATCTATATGGTGTACATAATAAAGAGTATTCTATTCTATTCTAATGCTGCCAGCCTTTTCCCACTTGTGCCACTGACAGCGATATGGACGAATCCTTTGATGCCCAATGAGCTAGATTACTCTTAATTTAATTTTTCTTGTGTAAATATGTTTATATAAATATTTTTATGTTAACCAAAACTTTGTATAACAAACATTGAAGGATTCTCAATAATTAACTACAAAATAACAAATCCATATAATAGATTACCATAGGTACCTTTAGTTTCTGCGGCGGTATGCCGCGACCACAAGTAGCTATTATTATCTACCGCAGAATTAATCATTGAAACCATATATAATATTATACCAACCTATAATAATGTGGTTCTTGTAACCTACACTCGCTCTCCAGATACATATATGCAAAGCATTTGCACTCGATTTTTTTGGCTGCACGGTTATATCATTGGCTCTTTTGCACTCAGATCTTAATTTTGTTGTATCTTTATGTATTTTATTGTGTGTACATAAATAATAAAATAAAATAATTTGGCACTTAACCATCAACGATTGCATCACTGCTTACCATCAGGAAGAATTGCGGTCAAACACTAGTTTATAATTTATAAAAAAAAAATATATAAATAATAACCTACAATTAATAATGACAATACTTCATAATGAAAGAAACGGGCAGTAATCATATCGAAAAAGCGACATCTATGATTTGATTGTTAAAGCAAAAGGGTAACTATGTAGCAGACTTGTAACGTAATATCAGAATACAAGTGTAGATGGCGCTTTTACAGGAATATCAGAAGTATTTAAACTTTACAGGTTACAACTATAACGCGCTATTTACGTATAAATATTATGCAGTGACGAGAAATGCGAAGAAGCAAAATGGGCTTCATTTTGATAGTTCAACAAAATTCATTGCGTTATCTACGTTGTTGAACTGACACATTTTTCGAACATATGGAGTAATGGTTTAGCAATAAGCTTCAAAATGATTGAAATTAATAGTAATCGTGTGTTACGTAATAAGAGTGCCGATTAAAACCAATCTTCACCCAAAGTATCCAATTTAACGCCAAGAGTAGGGTAGCACAGGCGTGGAGTAGCCAGACTTTTTGTTTTTTTATTTAATGGTGACATTTTTGCAAAATGAGGTCTAGTAAGCGAGCCAGAAAAAAATTCAAAAAAAACAATGTATTTTTTTACCTAATTGTGGCGTGGAATTCGGTTACATATCGCTTTTTAGATTTCTTCGGGAATATCAATTTTTACGGGATAAAAAGTACTCTATTATTTAATCCGGACGTCTAACTTTACCTCTGCAAAATTTTAAAGCAATCGGTTCAGTAGTTACGGCGTGAAAGCGGAGCAAACAAACGAACTCAGTTTCCAATTTATAATATTAGTAAGGATAAATACTAATGTTTAAATAATTAACTACATCATTAATCACCATCATCACCATCAGCTTATAACAAGCCACTGCTCCTATTTCACGCCATTTAACTCCATTTTCGGGAACTCTCAACCAATTATGTACTACCAGTGATCCCACGAAGATCGTCGCTCTACCTAGCCTGAGGGCGTCCCACCTTACGTTTACCGAATCGTGGTGTCCACTCAAGAACAGGTGTACTCCAACGGTCATCGGTTCTGCGGCTAATATGCTATTATCATTAATGACAATTACAATTGTCATTAGACACACACTACACACCACCCACCACATCCTAAACACAACACATCACACACCACATATGAGCATGCAATTAATTTAATAATATCCATGTTATTTTAATACTGTAGCAAAAAAGTATTGTCCATAAAACGGCTCAAGACACTGACTCCTGTAACACAGGTGCCACCTAGCACGGGAGTTAGGGCTTCAAATTAAGTGTAACTCCTTTTTTTGTCAATAAAACTTTATTATTATTATTCCCTTTATTTTTCTATACATACATACATATTGTTTTACATTTTTAAATATTTATATAAAAACAAACAAAAAAATTTAAAAATAAAAAACAATAGTGTTCCACCGATGGCGGGAGCGGGGTCCAAGCTACCGGTCATTAGGGCTCCAGCCTTACTGCCTTTTGAATCCGGACCTTGATGCAACTGACTAACGAGAGCCTCAATAGATATTAGTCGAGGCTCTTGGCTATCAGACCATTGGTTGATACGACAATCGGTGCAATGACTGCCGAGTTCATATTCCAGTTCCACATGTCAACAATCTCGTGCGAAATTCCCGTCATGTGGAATATCAATCTCGCTCAACTGCCGTCTTCCTTCCTATTCGCTCAGTTTTTCTGAGTGAATTGGCTCTTAATAAACTAGCGCGCTTTACCATCAACGATCGCATCACTGCTTACCAACAGGCGGGATTACGGTCAAGCTCTAGTTTATAATTATAAAAAAAAAGACATACTAGAGAAATATTGAGCAAGTTAACTTAAGAACAAAAAACAATTTTACTTATAATTATTTATGACTAGCTTTTACCCGCGGCTTCGCTCGCGTGGTATTAGAAAATTTTTGTCAGCACATCAATCATGTATATAGAACAGAGCACTATTTTAGGACGCTAGTGTAAACAATGTTGTGGGCCTTTCCATTAACAGCTAAGACATGTAAATTTCTAGCATTGGATACTCGCGAACATGCCACGTAGAGCTGCCCATGTGAGAAGCATGGCTTTTCCAAGTGTACCCGGCTACTTGAAGTGTCTTACCTTGTGCCTTGTTGATAGTCATGGCAAAACTGAGCTTGAGTGGGAACTGCAACCTTTTGAATTGAAATGGAAGATCCGTGCGAATTATAGGGATCCGAGGGATCATCACATTCTCGCCCTTACTTGCCCCTGTTAAAATTGTGGCACCAATAATGTTCCGCCCAAGTTGTGTGACGCGAAGCCTTGTTCCGTTGCATAATTGCGGCGCATCTAAATTACGCATGAGCATAACCGGAACGCCTAATTTTAGTTGCAGCTTATGTGAGGGCACACCTGACAGCTCTAAGGAATTTAAGAACTCCACAGGATATGAAGTACTCTGTTATGCATCCATGATGGTGTCTATTGACAAATACTCTATAATTTCAGTAGGAATAGTTTTAAGAATGTCATTATTTATTTGGATAACAGTGTCATTTTTGGAGCAAGTATTGCTCTTTGACATAGCCACGAATCATTATTTATATTATTCTGTAGGTCAGGGTAAACACTGCCAATCAGTTCCACATCATTCTGTACTACGTTACAAAAGTCCCCCGTTAGTGAAATATAGCCCTCGGCATCGGTGTCCAGCTGTCCGTCTCCAATTTTTAACAGTTTGTCTGCATGTCTACATCATTGTAGAGGTGCACCCTCATATTTCTTGTTAAGCCGAATTTCTGGACATTAGTCCATAACGCTGACGATTTGAGGCTGGCTTTTATTTCATCTGCAGGTGTGCCTCTTTGGATCACCGGTAGAGTTTGGCGGAAGTCACCAGCCAGTAGTACCACCATTCCTCCTATGATGTTTTTATTATTTCTAATATCCTGTAGAGTTCTGTTAAGAGCCTCAATTGCCTTTTTGTGTGACATTGTGCATTCATCCCACGCTAAAAGTTTGCACTGACAAAACAAATACCCCTAGCGCTATTTCTGCTAAAATTACTGATTGGTAACCTTGAGTTAGATTTAGGGGCAGTTTTAGTACAGAATGCGCAGTGCGACCCCCGTGCAGTAACGTAGCTGCTATTTCGGAGGAAACCACTTCCACCGCAATGTTCTTGTCCTTTCTCATATGGGTCAGCAACAAATTTAACAAAAATGTTTTCCAGGGGCATCAAGGAACAACAGGGCACCATTTTGTGAATCTACTTGCCTTAACACTTGTTCGAATATATGACTTTGTTCCGGGAGTAACTAAGGAACCATTTCAGTCAATTGCTGCTCCAACGCGAAAGCGTCGTAATTAAGTTCCCTGATGATGTCGTCGTTTAGTGTGTCACTTGAACGTGGTGGGCTGATCATTCCGAATTCATTTAGTTTTTTTCCTGTGATGGATACAGTCTTGACTTCAACTTTTTCGAGAGCTTCATTATATATTTGTTCGTTAAATGTCATGTCCGCATGTATCCATTGTAGCATATGTACCTAAAATATCTTCCGCCCTGTAATCTCTGTATTTATCCCACAGATGCTGTAGATTCGAAACACCACAGGATGATATTAAAGTTGCGAAAAGATCCCTAATTCTGACTGGTGATCTGCACTGTATGGCTTCCTTCATTGTTTCCTGCCAATGGTTGTCATTTTCTAGCAGACGCAGAGCCTCACATGCCTCTCTATATGTTGCGCACTCTCCACCATTGACAGTTTTAAGATCTTTGGGGCTTGTCGGACCTCGGACGTGGTGTAGCAGCAAACGCAGACAGAAACATTCAAAATTTGTAACGTTAACGGTGTATATACGACCGTTGTTCTCGTTAAAATAGACGCGTTCCCCGTTTTCTAAGTGCACGGCTAGATGAGTGACGGTTGAGTGTCTTTCATGCAGGGGTAATCCAAGGAGCCGCCACAACGCCTCGTTGCTACTAACATAACGTCCTGCCTGAAAACTCTGAACTTCATTAACAGGCTGCGCCCCACCCTCATTTCTAATATTAAATATGGCCTGGTCATTTCCCTTATTTATGTACTTGCATATATATTTAATCGCCCGGACGGAACTGCAGGCTTCAACATTAATATGCGAATTAAATATTTTACATAGGATGGAGGAATATGGTACCATCCAGCTGTTATCTAGATTTTCGAACGCACCGCTGCGAACTTTTATAGTAACAGACCGCACGCCATCTTTGGGAGTCCTGCATCTATACAACGGATAGCCTTTATCATTATGCACTGTTTCTTTCAATAGCTCTCAGGGATATTGTTTCGTAAATTTTCAATCTTTCATGCAAGGTGATGCAGGGTTTCGTGAGCCACAGGGACCATGAATCATATTTCTGACTATTGTGTCATACAACTCTTTGTCTTCGACTGGATCAGGAATTTCAGCACTTATGATATCATCAGTCTGGTTGGAGCGCAGTTTTTCTTTTAGCCAAGTCAGATTATGCGCATGCGTGCTGTGGGGTCCCACCACCATCTTTGGGACTCAAGTCAACCCCACCTGCCAGACGGTGCACCTGCTGACATACGGACGGGGCCCTGACGCCGGCTTCCCTTTCGGGGTTGAGTGGTCAGACGGCAGTCGCACTCGTAATAAGCCAAACAACCGCCAAACATGAACAGGAATAGAAGAAAAGCACGAGTTACAGTTAGGGCGCCGCCGCAAAACGGCGCGCAGGAGCCCCGCCCGACTCCTGTGACCTGTGGGCTAGGGCTACCGTGTCAGGGGCGGACACGGCTGAAGAAGCGAGCCCAAACCAGTAAACTCCGTTTCGCTTCGTGGAACGTTGGCACGCTAACTGGACGCGCGAGAGAATTGGCCGAAACTCTACACAGGCGGAGGGTGGCCGTGGCGTTCCTGCAGGAGACTCGGTGGAAAGGCAGCAGATCCCGACTTATTGGGAATGGCTACAAGCTGATCTACACGGGTGTACCTAGTGGGAGAAATGGGGTCGCCGTGGTGTTGTCTGACGAGCTCCAGGATGACGTCTTGGAGGTGAATCGCATCAGTGATCGGCTAATGTCGGTGCGGGTGCTTGTCAATGGGGTAATAACCCACTTGATAAGTGCTTACGCTCCGCAGGCCGGGTGCGGTGACGCCGAAAGGACGTTGTTCTGGAGCCAGCTCGAAGGATTGCTTCACGGGATCCCGTTATCCCAGGGAATCATTCTGGGTGGTGATTTGAACGGTCACGTGGGTGAGAAGTGTGACGGGTTTGAGCGTGTTCACGGTGGCTTTGGGTACGGTAGCCGCAACGCGGAAGGGGACAACATTCTCCGAACGTGTGCGGCCGCTGACCTGGCAATTGTGAACACCTACTTCAAAAAGAAACCGGAGCACCTTGTTACCTACCGGAGCGGACGAAGCGCTACCCAGATCGACTTCCTACTAACTAGGAGACACCACATCGGCAAAGTAGCCAACTGCAAAGTCATACCCGGTGAGAGTCTTACTGCACAACACCGTCTCCTTGTCATGGATCTCTGCGTTAAGGCCCAACGTAGACGTGTAGAGCGCTGCCGACGCCAGACCCGGTGGTGGCTGCTTGATGAAAATAAGTACCAGGAGTTCGCTTCGGTTATTGGCGACAAGTGCGCTGGTACCGAGGGAGAATCTGTCCAAGATCACTGGGACAGAATCCAGGCAGCTATTTCCGGGGCGGCGCGAGTGGTGCTCGGCGTGTCTAAGGGCGGTCGCAAAAGTGACAAGGAGACCTGGTGGTGGAACGACACAGTCCAGAGGGAGACAAGGGTGAAGAAAGCCATCTTCAAAACGTGGCAGGCGACCGGATCTCCTGAAGATCGCGACGCATACAAGGTTGCCAAACGTGCCACTAAAAGAGCTGTAGCCAGAGCCAGACGAGACCACTTAGAACCGCTCTACCAGAAGTTGGAATCGTCTGAGGGGCAGAAGCTCATTTACAAGTTGGCACGTTCTAGGGTGAAAGCGGCACAGGATATATCCAAGTGCCGTTGTGTAAAAGACCCTACTGGCAACCTGCTTTGCGAGGATCGCGCGGTGAAGGAGAGATGGCGTACGTACTTCCACGAGGTGCGCATGCTGAATAAGCAGCACCAAGAGGTGCAGACACCGGAACTCCCTCCGAACCTTGGATTAGTGCCCCCGATAATGCCTGAGGAAGTCCACACGGCTCTTCGTCGCATGGCGAATCGGAAAGCTGTCGGCGCTGACGGAGTCCCCATTGAGGCCTGGAAGGCGATGGGTCCTTGCGGTGTGGCCATGTTAACTAACTTTCTGAACCGCGTGCTCCTGTCCGGCAAAATCCCGAGCCAATGGAGGCTGAGTATTATCACTCCAGTCTTTAAAGGCAAGGGCTCCGTACAGGAGTGTGGTAACTACCGCGGTATAAAGGTCATGTCCCACACCATGAAGATCTTTGAGAGGATTTTAGACTCCCGGATCCGGCAGGAGTGTGCTGTCTCGACGTGTCAATATGGGTTCCGTCCAGGGTACGGAACCATGGACCCTATCTTCGCCCTAAGGATCACCATGGAGAGATATAGATCGAAGAACACGCCTCTGCATATGCTCTTTTTAGACATGCAGAAGGCCTTCGACTGTGTCCCTCGGGGGGTGATCTGGTGGGCACTGAGGTCCAAAGGGGTACCAGAAGCCTATGTTGACATAATTCGAGACATGTACCTCAATTCCGATTCCGTTGTTAAGACCGCTGTTGGCGACACTAAACCCTTCCCGATCACCGTCGGTGTACACCAGGGATCCGTCCTTAGTCCGTTCCTGTTCAGCGTGATATTAGACGTCTTGTCAGACAGCATCAAGAATTCACATGAGCAACCACCCTGGTTGCTCATGTATGCTGATGATATCGCGCTGGCAGACGCGGACAGGGAACGATTGGTGCGGCGGGTAAATGCGTGGAAGAACTCGCTTGAGAGCGGTGGTCTTGAACTCAATGTGGTGAAGACTGTGTACATGGCCAGCAACACCACAGACCCTATGCCTGTGTGCATAGGCGGAGACAAGGTCGAGTGCACAGACCAATTTAAATACTTGGGGTCTGTGCTCCACGCGTCCGGCGACATTGATTGCGACGTTAAAGCACGCATTTCCGCAGCTTGGGCAAAATGGCGTGAGATGACAGGTGTCATTTGTGACCCCAAAATGCCGGTTAAGCTTAAGGGACAGGTCTATAAGACCATCATTAGACCTGTCCTTCTGTATGGCAGTGAGGCGTGGCCTGTGCTTGAGCGACACAAGCAGGAGCTGCGTGTCACGGAGATGAGTATGCTGCGGTGGATGTGTGGAGTTACGCGGCAAGACCGCATCAGGAACTCCCGCATTCGTGGCAGTCTCCATGTCCGTGACATAGCAGACAAACTGCAAGAGAGTCGCCTACGATGGTACGGCTACGTCTTACGTAAACCGGCATGTTACGTGGGTAACAAATGTCTTGCCATGGCGCCTCCGCCGGGCCGGAACAAGCGAGGCAGGCCAAAGAAGTGCTGGCTTGACGTTGTAAGAGATGACATGCGTGCCAACAATCTCACACCACAGGATGCCAGAGATCGTGCGAAATGGAGGCGTAATAGTAGGAAAGCGGACCCCGGGCTCCAACGCGAAGGCCGCGGATGCGACCGGGATTATACGCTGAGATGATGATGATGATGATGATGATGAGATTATGCGCATGCGGTATGCCTCGTTTTGGCCATTCTATGTAATACATGTAGCATTGTACGTCGCCGAATATTTTTTCCTTTAATCATTACTGCCCTTAACTTCTGAACCTTCAGTCGAAATACTCGAGCGGTTAGGTCATGTCTATCAGTAGCTCTTTGTCCGGGTATTAATTCTTCTGTTATTTCTTTCCAGGAAGGGTTGCACGTGAAAGTAACAAAAAGATCTGGTCGGCCGTATGTTCTTACGTAGGCGAATGCGTCTTGTATGTACTCGTGCAGGTAGCGGGGCTGTTAACAAATGAAGAAGGAAGAATAACCATTTTGCGCAAGTCCCTTGAATTAACATTGGCATCGTTACTGACAGCATCTTGCAAGTTGATGTAATTCTCTACTCTGAGTTTTTGTTGATTAAGGGAAATGAAGCGGAGTCGTTCACTTTCAACTTTGATGTATATGTCTATTAAAAATTGATTGAGTAGTTGTCTGCACCACGAGAGAATGGTAAAATCATTTCGTCGGACCATCATGTAATTAGCATAGAAATCTATGCACGATACCTTTTTTTGGCAAGCGGAACTTAAGTTACTGGATTAATTAACGATATTTCAAAATTGTACACTTCCTGACCCTAACTAAAAATCAAAGGATACAGCAGGGAGTCATAAAACTTATGAGTGTCGGCTACCCGTTCAATATTATCCCGTGAACGCAGGACAATGTCTCGGGATAAGTACTGGTCACCACACACTCCGGCAGCAATCTCGTTAATCACAGGTGCATTATAGCGCCTCTCATGTTCGCCGCGTGGTGTCCGATCAGTGTGGATAACTACCTTATAATTATCTTGTGGCATGTGTTCTAATGCTGTCATAAACGTTTTTTTATCAGAAGGTTATGCTTATGCAATATACTTTGTATTTTTAATACAGTATCTCTTTCGACACCTTGAATAAATTGGCAGCGGCCGTTTACCTCACATTCTTCGTTACTCATAAAATAAACTTGCAAGAATTTATGCTGTTCATTGTCTGCCGGAAAAAATGAACCTATTTTGTGATAAACCTGGCCCTGAATTATAAAAGTTGGCGAGAAACCGGGCATTATTGTCTCCCTATCGACTCCAAAAAACGTCATTTGGAAACAAGAATTGTACTTTCTTATCCTGTTTAATAAGCGACGCGATTCATCAGTGTCACATAAGAATAGAGTTATGAGAGGCTCCTCTGGCTCACCGAGTGATGGAAGGTAAACTTTTCTATTGGAGCAGCACATGCCTGTAATCTCATCTTTCCATTTCAGTGCATTGCAAAATAGACACGCCTTGTCCATTGGCCCGATAATTATGAGTCTGTGATCCTTGTAGTTAACTGAGTGGTCGTAATAAAATGCTGCATTATTAAACACAGACCAAGTATGTCGTTTCATAAGTCTACAACCGCCGTTGCAACTTCGCATTTGCATTTCTTCGAGCCTGTGCCTGTTCAAGGGTTTCGGCAGATCTCAAAGTAGCTTGGCGCTCGGCTTGTTCATCTAGACGGAGCGGAGTTAGTTCAGGCGTTTCGGCTGCTCTCAAAATCGTTTGATACTCATTTTACCTGTCCAGGCGGAGTCTGGTTTGGGCAGCAGTTTCAGAAGCCCTTAATGTGGCCTGACGCATGGCCTGTTCTTCAAGCCTTTGTTGAGTCTGAGCAGGTGATTCAGCGGCTCTTAAAGCGGCTTGACGCTGTATTTGTTCTTGTCTTCTTACTTCTGAATCGTAAGATGACTCTTGAGTTCGAGCAACTCTTTTTGCGCAAGCTTGAGACGATACCTTGGAAAGGTTAGACTTGCGTTTGCGAGTCATTTTCGAGGTTAAAAAAATATAAATAAAAATGCAACAAAATAAACAAACGAAAAACCAACACAACAAATCCTAATTGAAATGCAAATCAATACCAAGGCAAACGAATCAATCCTAATCCTAACAATATAATAATAAATCAAAGACAAATCCTAAACAACAAAACCAAATCGCGAAGCAAATCAGAGGGAACCAGAAGTAGAAACAGTCAAATTAAAAGCAGAAATAACGAAAATGTAATACTGAAATATAGGTACCCCAAATACTATAGGATGACGCGCCGAGTAACAACGCGCCTTAAGATAAAAAAGAAAAACGCAACAATAGCGCGTTCTAAATGTCAAGCAGCGCCATCTAGTATGGTTTCGGTGAACTATTTTGTATTTGCAGTTTTATTTCCTGTTGTTTTTATTTTTTTTATCATGTAGTAGTTTTATTATAAAAAAATATAAAATAATGTTATTCTCAATCCTTCAACAAACTACTTTCAACTAACTATATGCCAAAAATCAAGTCGATTCGCTGCTTTATAAGGTTATATATATGAACGATATTTGGTGTACACATACAAATATTCCAGTAATCTCCCTTGGGAACTTGATGTTTTTTTAGGACCAAAAGTAGCCTATGTTACTCTCCATCTTTTCAATTAACTGTATGCCAAAAATGAGGTCGATTGATTGCTTAGCTACGGCGTGAAGGAAGGACAAACAAACAAACAAACACACTTTCACATTTATAATATTAGTATGGATTTTTTATTTATGCATATTTTTTTTCACAGTTCATTGTTCTGTTATTAGTCATGTGTTTATTCATCACTCTAATTATTTAGAGTTGTATTCCAAAACAATAGTCAAGCCTAAATAGGAAATCCTAGGAAGAGGAAGACCCTCGCTACATGGAAGACCACGAAATGAAAATGCAAAATCTAATTCCTGGGGGAATGAGATGATAAAGGATGGAACAAAAGAAGGCAACCCCAAATGATGTATAAACAAATTCCTCCCTTTTTTGCTGCACTGCCCTGCACTGAGTAATTACTTCTGTTTCATGGGTGCGTTTAGCGGGAATCGAACCCACGACTCAGCCACGCAACAAATTATTTAGTAATAAAACGATAATATTAAAAAAAAAAGTCTTTATTTCAATATTTACACAGATTTTTTTATAAAAAATAAGTAATTACTATTTTAGTACACAATTAATATATTTTTTATATAATAATAAAGGGTAGACGTTGACCCCCTTATTACAAAGCGAGATCTAACTTTATTTCAGTATTTGTATTTCGAACTTAAAATTCTTAATGCAAAAGTGACAACTTAGTACTAAACAAAGTAGTAATTTTTATATAAAGAACTGTATTTCTATAAAGATTAGGTGCATAATTCAATAACCATCTGATCTAAATAAAATCCATGTTTTGTAATAAGAGGTTACATGTTTTTAACTAAAGTCTACCTAATCATATCTATTTCTTTCTTGCCTTTGCGCCAAATTGAGAGGAGAATACAGTAACATACAAAATATATTTTAAAGTATATATTAAAATTTAGATGTTTATATTTGTAACACTCTGCTCTTATTCCTCAAGAAGGAAGCAACTGCTTGTTTTCTTCAAAATAATAATTATTTCTAATAAATGAATGCGCTCTCGCCTGTGAGTTCTGAGACTAACTTTAATACTGTTTTTTACATTCCCATCTAAAAGCAATCTAGACCATTTGTCGTATGTTTATTTTAGAGTTTACTGTCTAATAGAAATAATAATATTTTTTATCACAATATAAATTCAGTAGGCTTCCCTCAATTAGAGGTACCGAGGATAGCATTCTGAAATTATAAATTCATTACAATTAATATTTATATCATAATATGATATTCCCTGTACTTAAATTAAACTTAAATATTATCTAAATTCGTTACTGAAAACGTTATTATTCTAAATGCATTATAAAATTATTGGTCATAATGAAAATACCTACGATAAACTTATTTTTTCAAATTTAAATTATTCAAATAAATGAGTATTATTCAGTCTAAATACGCATATCTATTGATATAAATGGTCGTTTATATTTTGACAAATAATAATAAAAAATGAGTACGATGAAGTAATTTCAGTTTGCGTTTACAAATTTTCTACCATTTCAAATGTGTTACTTTAAAAAATAACAGAAAAATCGCTTCGGATGACAAAAATCACATCCATGGACTTTAAACACACTCATACTTTGATGAGTATCTTCAAAATTCTATCCTGAATACTTCTGCGTGCGTGATGCCTCTGTCACTTTCTGCATCGTATCGTTTCTGAATCGATTTAAAGCGTCAACAGTAGTCTGAAGGATGCCAAGACCCAACCTAAATTTAAAATCAACAAGTCTTTGCAGGAAATTCAAGAATCCACCTTGTTGATTCAAAGGAGGATAGGTTATAATTTCAGGATCATCCCCTGGTTTCGAGGTTACAGCTGGCCTGTCAGTCGTCACAGGGAATGAAGTAGGCATTGCGGATGTCGTTTCAGATTTAAAGTCTGTAGTCGTTTCTGTCATCATGTTAGTACTAATAGTACTCGTTGGAGAATTGATAGGACCAGTTCTCTCAGTCACATCAGTGTTGCTTGAAGGAAACACCTCATAGACTTTAAAAGTTTTAGTTGTCGTTTCCATGTCATTTGAAATTTCTGTTTCTGTAGTTTTCTCGTTTCTGCTGTTAATTGGAAATGTCGACACACTTTCAACTACTTCTACTCTCGCGGTCGTAGAAGCTTCAGTTGATTTGACATCCTTAGCCGGTTCAGATACGGCATAAACTGTAGTGATTTCTTTGGGTAGAACTGTGACATCATCAGTGGTAATAGGAGCAAGATTTCTTATTGGACTGTTCATGTTATAGACGTCATCAATCTCGTTACTTATAAAAATGTCTTTGTTATTCTCTTTCTCAGCTAATAGCTCTTCTAGTGAACCAGAAATACTACGTTTCTTTCTTAACTTCCTTGGTCCATGTTCAGGTACAATTGCAGGTGTAGCTGAATCTACAAGTTCCTTAGGAACATTACCAACTACAAATTTGTTGTCTTCAGATTCTGAACTAGTATCAGTACCACTGGGAGATTCATCATATTTATCTTCCTCATTTTGGTCATCATTATTAGAACCTAAATACATTGAAGTTGGTGAATATGTCACAGAGCTACTTGTTGTTTCGCTATAAAACTGACCTTCAAAAGGGTAAACAGGTTTGAAGTCAGATTCTGCCGCCGGTTTTACACCGTAGACTACCGAGTTCGAATTATCATTTCCATAAGCTGACTGTCCTGATGGGCCAGTTTGCGGCGCAGCGTATATAGGCTCTACGGCAGGGTACGGAGTATAATTTGGTTGCTGGTGAGGAGTATAGTTTGGTTGCTGATGAGGTCTCTCATAATTATATTTCCCTTCTGTAGTATAAGCATGTCTTGTCTCATACTGAGTATTATAATTAATCGGCTTTGAATAAACGGCTGCGTGAGCTATACCTGTCTTTTGTTGAGCGTAATGTACTTTACCGTAATTGGTGTTAGGTTTGTAGCCAGTTGCGACTTGTCGGTACCTAATATCTTGTTCTTTCTTCACTGGATACCGGTTGATATGAGCAGTTTGGCCCGCGTACGGGTTCAACTTCTGTTTTGCGTGAGCTGGCATTCCAGCTAGTACAGTTCCCAGCATTTCTTCCTCAGCTTGTCCATTGCCGTCATTAGCATACTCTTCAGCATTATTTCTGTATATGTCATCGCTTTTATCAACCTCAAAAGTTCTGCGCACTGGAGTTGCAAAAGGATACAAGAAGTATCCAGCGATTCCCACCAAACTTGCAAGGCCTAACATACCTACACCGACAGATGGCATCACTTCTCTAGATAAGTAGTTGTAGATCTGGGTTGTAATAGCGCCAGTTGGAGCTGCTGCTGGTTTCTTACCATTTTTATTTGACTTTGTTTTATTTGACGTTTTAACTTCGGATACAGCGACTTCCGTGCTCGGTTTAGGAGTAGAAGTCTTTCGTTTCTTCGTTTTATTTTTCTTTCTAGTTGAACTTCTCTTTGGCTTCTTGGTAGTAGTTGCTGGTGTACTTACTTCAAGTTCAATTTCTTGTTCCTTCGCTTCTGTGGGGAGCAATGCAGATTCGTTGATTACAGGAGGTGCTAAGGTAGTATTAGGTTTTTGCTTTTTATTCTTCTTCTTGGGTTTGGAAGTTACAGTGATCACTGGAACTGGGGGTTTCGTTTCTTTTTTCGTAGTCGGTGCTTCAGTTGTTGTTGTTGTGGTAGTAGTCGTGGTCGTCGGAGCGCTAGGACGAACTGATGTATTTTTATTCTTTTGTACATTAGACAGTACTGTATCCTTAATCTTATTGTAAACATTTTCGTTGATGGCGGATCCACTGGCCACTAAATCTGCCTTATTTGTGCTACCTATTATGGGACGTTTGGCTACTTTATTGTTTTGAGGTCGTTTTGGCTTGTTCTTTGATGCTGCTGGTTTAGGTTTCTTCGTAATTTCTTCTATTCTTGAAGAATCGGTAGTTACATTTTCTTTGACTGAATTACTTAAAGATATCCAAGTGGAAATACCTTCATTAGACGTCGAAGATTCACTAGGCGTATCACTTATTTTGTTTTCTGTTTCCAATTCATCCATTGTCACAGGAACAGCAACTCCAGGGTGAGCGTTTTCAAGTTCTTCGTCATTCTCGTTTCTTGTTTTTATTTTATGTTTGACTTGAGTTTTAAGTTTAGGTGGTATTCTGACATCTGGAATGACTGGTGTTTCAACCGTCGTATTGGGTTTATCAAGGAGTTGTATAGCGACCATTTCCATGGATTCTCGTATCGGAATTTTAGTCTTGACATTTCGGGAAGAGTTTTCTGGCGTAGGGGTTGATGGTTGCTCAGGTTTGACTGCTTCTTCGTTTTTCGGGGGGCCCCTGAAATGAGATTAAAGTAATATGTTAGTGTATTTCGATAAAATAAACCAATGAATCTGAAAGTAAAAACAAAATATAAAAATAAGTGGTCGCCGTTGGTTTGTCTTTTCATAAAAAAAAAGTTGCCCCACATTATTAATTTCATCTGTATCGTGGGTACGTTTACAAACATATACACTCACATACACACACTCATTTTTCTTGACGTAAGTACGTATGAAAGAAAATCTTCTCGAAATGTTTACGCTTTATTTTCATAAATTTTATGTTTCGAGAAGACTTTCTTTGACAGGAATTGTGTTTTAAAGACACTCATTTTTTTTTCTAATAATTATGAGCTAGTGCTTGACTGCAATCCCGCCTGATGGTAAGCAGTGATGCAATCGTTGATGGTAAAGCGCACTAGTTTATTAACCTATTCACTTAAAAAACTCAGGAATAGGAAGGATGATGGCAGTTGAGCGAGGTGATGCCATGTTAAACCCAAGACCAACACGACCACCGATGCTGCGCCAGAGGGAGATTGATCTGGAGATTCTCCACGACCAAACTCCCAACACAACAACATTTGGCGCATCGTACCCGGCACACATCGCAACAAAACTGCTCAGACCCGTCCTCCGTACGGCTTCACCTGACATCATGCCGGAACACGACAAATCGCTTGGCGGCAAGACCTTGTCTGGTAGATGGCCTACCACCGATTTTTTCACAAAGTATACATAAGAACACATTCTTTTAATTTTTGAATCTATTGTACTATAGAATCAGTTAAAGGGTGAACTGATGCCTTCTAAACTAGGCCAAAAACCTGAAAATACAACGTTATTTTATGTTTATTCGAAACCTGAATATAGTTTGTTCAGAATAAGAAACTGAATCGATTTCAATCATTTTTACGCCATGTTATATTATTTACCAAATACATTTAGTAATAGTTGCAGAGTGATTACCGAGCGGTTACGACAGATCATAGTACTTGCGGGGGCGCGCCGCAGCAGACGCTAGAGGTCAACACCCCGCGTCTGCCCGATCGGAAGTTTGACCATATTTTTGTTGGGACAATCAAGTAGACAGTACATAGATTCTGGACACGTGTTTCGGGTTTCACATAAACAAAAAAAATATGTTGTATAACCTAACAAAGGTAATGCGCACTCCCTACTGTAAGAAATAGAATAACGAAACTAGAAGCACTGTTACACTGTCATTGCTAGAAACATTGCTTCTAAAAACATGTTTTATAAAACGTGTAAAACTGTTAATAAATAATAAATCAGGGTAGTTGGCTGGGGCAGCTAAGTGTGAGTTAATAATAAACCAGGGTAGTTGGCTGGGGCAGCTAAGTGTGAGTTAATAATAAACCCGTGTAGTTGGCTGGGACAGCTAAGTGTGAGTTAATAATAAACCAGGGTAGTTGACTGGGGCAGCTAAGTGTGAGTTAATAGTGGCTTAACTACGAACTGCGTCCTATTACTGCAATAAACGATCATGGTTAGCGCAGTGGTTAAGCTATTGACTGCTGTGCTGCGTGTCGCGAGTTCGATTCCCACATCGAACAAATATTTGCATGACCTACAAGTTGTTGTATGTGAGTTTATTTGTTTCATAACGCATCCACGATACATGAGAAATTCCTAGAATAAAAAAAAAACGTTGCCCCACATGTTTTTTTTTTTTTTTTTAATAAATAAAACTCCATTCGCAACCCAATTTTATTTCTTACACAGACAGGATTATATTTAATTGTTTCGTTTCAGTAGATAGTAGTTTTTTTTTAACCTCTGATTCATCCGCGTAGGTTTGTTTTATATAATCTACAGCCTTCCTGGATGAATGAGCTGTCCAACGCATAAAGAATTTTCAAATCAGACCAGTAGTTCTTGAGATTTGCGCGTTCAAACAAACAAACAAACTCTTCAGCTTTATATATTAGTACAGAATAAAAGATATAAGATTTCTTCTTCTTCGCAGCCTATAGATGTCCATTGGTGAACAAAGGCCTCCCCCGATGCTTTCCACAGTGACTGGTCTTGTGCTGCCTTCATCCCGTGACCTTCACCAGGTCATCGGTTCACTTCGCTGGGGGCCTCCCTACACTGCGTCTTCCGGTACATGACCGTCACTCCAGAACCTTACTGTCCCATGGGACATTAGTTCGACGTACAATGTGCCCCGCGCAGTCCCACTTTAGGGAAAGAATTTAATAGGGTACTTAACTAAAAAAAAACGAATTAGTCCGTCAGTCAGATTTCCAAAAAATACTAGATACGTATTTTTTGTTTTATCAAAACAATTAAAGTTGACAAATATAAAAGGCATCGAAGATAAGATCGTCTAGTGACGTCACACGAGTTTTCAACGCACTGTGTCGTCTTCATTTTTGTTTATATTTGTTTATACGAAAAAAGAAAAAATACGTGTATAGTATTTTTTGGAAATCTGACTGACGGACTAATTAGTTTTTTTTTTTTAGTCATATACCCTATTCTATATGAATAAAATATGGGAAAGCCATTTGTATTCAAAAAACTTTTAATAAAATACGAATTCATATAAATTTTTATCCGAAGCGAAAAACAAACTGAAGTAACAAAAATAATAATTGTCACTACTAGCCTCGTCACTGCCGTTATAAACTGACAGTCAGTGAGTTTTATTCAATAGACAAAATAAATAATAACCGCCTAAAGGTCATAGCACACTTAAACGACTCTACTCCAACACCGGCCTAAACTAAGACGACTGCTCGCAGTCCATGCGAAGACTGCTAGCAGAGAGCCAGCTGTCCACCCGTCGACCGTTCTGGCTTTTCACGTTCGGGATCGGTCTCTATTGAAGCAACTCATCTTTTTTACAATGTCTCGATTCACAACGCACGAAAGATCGAGGGAGCGGATTACAGATTACTTGGTACCTAGATACTGACTGACTGAGCAGCGACCAGCGGCGACGGCGATATGTCTCTATTATTCCTATTTTGTCTCCTATTATGCAGGAGCTTAGCCACCGCCATATCTGTGGTATCAATATGAGGCCACCGGTCCACTGCTGTACAAAAGCCTCCCCATGACTTTCCACAATAACTGCCCGCATCCATCGGCTCCTACGACCTTCACCAGGTCATCGGTCCAACTTGTTGGAGGCCTCCCTACTTTGCGTCATCCGGTACATGAACGCCACCCTGCCACAAACCTTACTGCCCCATCGGCCATCGGTTCTACGAGCAATGTGCCCCGCCCACTGCCACTTAATTTTAGCGACTCGAAGAGTTATGTCGGTGACTTTGGTAAAAAATTACAGATACAAATATAATTATGATGAACAAACATTTCTTTTGTGTAAAATCTTTACCCTTCCAAGGGGCCCCCAAACAAATGTTATATTTGGCCCCGCCAAAGCATGCTATGCTTCTGCTTTTAAATAAAGCCATGTACAATAACAGACTTGCTTAGTACCAAGGCACTACGCACACCGTAACACACGAGTAATATTAATAATAAATCGTAATACACGAGTAGCGAAGTGAAAGAGTGGGGCAAACTCTACAAAATCTTAACAAACAAAGTTCCAAATCGATCGCACTGGCTGTTGGCCTAAGCGCCTTAAGGTCTTCGTAAATAAACCGTTTCAACTGATTTTGACTTAAATTGAGTTGGTTGCATGATAAATGGTAAGTAGCCCCAGTAAATAGTTTTCATTGTAACCACTTTTTTCCATTATTGCCATCCTAATGCCTACAGAATGAGAAGTGAAAATCGATTGAACGGACTGTAAAAATGATATATAATAATTCTGTATTATTTTTTCAAATGTATAGATAACCTAAGCTGTAGAGCTCATTTTTAATAGGTACACTTTTATTCACAAGTTTTGTAAGTCCATTAATATTAAACAACACAACCAATAATATTAAAATTGGCTGAAATCTCTGTGCTTACAACACAAGTGTGACTAAATGTATTTCTGTGTGTGGTTCAATAACATCAATAACAATGAGTCAATAGGTATTCATTGTAATACAAACATCCGTAGGGTGTTATTTTATTTGTGCTCCCTTATAGACAATCAGAAGGGATAAGAACTATGATTAGTGCTAATTTTGAGTATAATAAGTTTACGATAGCATAAACAAAAAAACAACATAAGTATTTTGCGTCGTTTTATTAGATATCTAAAAATATATGTTATAATAAGTTAGTCTTAAACACGGAATAGATAAGTCTTATCTGTTCTGTGGTCTAAAATTATTTTTGTACTGCTTTATCTACATAATTAGTTTTGCAAATAAAACACGAGTAATACTTAAAAAAAAATATTTACAGTTCTCTTATTTAATAATAATGAAAAAAAATCAAAACTTTGTAACATTTGTAACCCATTATGGGTTAATGATATAGGGTTACTATTAACCCTATTAATGGGTTAAATTTGAGTCAACCAGAGACCGAAACAAGATTCTAAAAGTAAAACAAATAGTTATTAATTTATTATTAGATATTATTTCCTAAAAATAAACGATTAATATAATATATCATAATAATACTGTTATCTGTTATCGTTTATTCTGCTTTTATGTGGTTAGCGCCATCTATTATATCATACAGGAATCTCTTTCTAACTAATTTCACAACAAGTTCGATGGATGGCGCAAGATGTTTCTAAAATTTTCATCAAGACAAAATTGAAATAGTAATTATTTTTCAATAAGAATAAATAATTTAATAAATAGCAATTTGGATGTCTTAGTAAAATTACTCCTTATTTTGATAAACTATTTTTAAGTAACATAGGTCTCCTTTGTAGTGGAGATTTGGACAACATTAAGTATTATCTAGGTTCACAAGTATAACATCTTAAGTCATTAGTTTATTGCACAGATTTATAATAATTAAAATTGTGTTTCGATCTATTAGCACTTCAAAATCTGATGACCATCACATTACTTTAAGATTAAGACAAATGTTCTTAATCTACCGATTGTTATAGTGTCTCATTAAAAATCTATAGAAGGACAATTTTTTTTTTATAAATTACAAACTAGTGCTTGACCGCAATCCTGCCTGATGGTAAGCAGTAATGCAATCGATGATGGTAAAGCGCACTAGTTTATTTAAAGCGTATTTACTGTAGCCTTGAAGACGTAATTAATAATTAAAATAAATGTTTCTGTCCTTGGTGCATTTCCATAAATATTTCTAAATATCTTTTAATTGATGTTTTGGTTTTTAATGCAGGCTCTGAGATAGTAACACATTGAGTCAGGGTTGCGGGATAGTTAAAAAAAGAAACAGTGGCCCTGGCCTACAGGCAAGTGAAGGAACACGGGTGGGTTTTAGTCAGTAAAAGTCTGACAGGCCCTTATGCTCCACCCAGTGCGGGAGAGGTAATTTGATGATTTCTGATCCCAAACAAAAAAAAAAAGATATTAACACATGTCACAACTAACTGGTTAAATTAGCATTTTAGACAACTACCTTTGGAATTACTGCTCGCTTCGTTTCGCCCTCTTGGCTCGCGTTTGATCACGGTTCTAACCAACTCATTCAGGCCGATAGTTGATCAGCTGCCGCTTAGTTAAAATGCTAAGCTATTTAACCACTAAACGGCCAATTAAATCAGTTGATTGTGACATATTTTCATCATCATCCTCATCTTCATCATCTGCCTAGGTTTTCTCACCTATGTTGGATCTACTTCCAGTCTAACTGGCTTCAGCTAAAGCTAGACAGTCCATTATTGGGTAATACGATACCCCTTGGCCATGTACATATATTCTGATACTTATGAAACCTTAAGTCGTTGAGTCCAAGCTTCACGTTTCTTCCTTTTTGTTTTACGAGCACTCAAAACTATCTGACGTCTTTGATCTTTTCTCAGTCTATTTGTCACATTTATCATCCATTCCTTCAACTTGAAAAATAAAGTCGGCTTCACGCCTTCTTTCTTTTTACTTTCCGTACTTGCTCTTCCCATTTCTGGGACCAATCTTCTACTATCTGGGAAAGAATGCAACTGCCAGGTTTTCAAATCATCATCCCACCGCCATTCGGGTTTATATACATGTATCAACTTAGGAGCTTCTCTCGCATATGGTAAAAACCATGGAGCGAATAGAGCTGCGAAGCCTGACCCCGCAAATAATAATCCTAATGGAGCCATCAATAAAGGAAAGAGACCAATGCTCAACGGGTTTATAGTCGCTAACCAACCTAATGCATCTAATGCTGGTCGGAAAAAATCTATTAACGATGAAAAGCTGAATATATCATCGTCAGAACCTCCTGAACCACCTGGCCCAATTATAGCAGAGCTTGGTGAAGATGCAGCTCCAAAACCACCCGATTCAGTAGATTCGGGTTTAATAACACTATTTGCAGAATGATAGTTAGCTAATTCTGTGCCTTCTACTGATGCACTTTCATCGCCTTGCTCCTGATTCTCCTCAGATTCAAAATAATCTTCGTCTTTTGATGAATCGCCACCTGAATCGTCTCCTAGATCTAACCCGAATCCTCCAGGAAATAAACTCTCACTTTCTTCCTCCTCCGATTCAACAACAACGTTCTTGTTTATTACATTCGTGTTTACTGCAATATTTAAATCGGGACAAGCCTCTTTAGCTTGTCCTTGAAAAGTGTTATTTAAAGTTAAATAAATGGTAGGACAGTCTTCAGCCGTTGGGCTGTATTCTTCAGGTCTTATAACAATTCTGTCAGTGTAAGAATTAGTTGGCTCAAAAGTAGAAACCTCATATGTATTTGGTCCATAATTTTGAAAATTATTGTGATATTCATAATTTGTAGGTCTTGTGTTGTACATTGGACGTTGTGTTGTCGTTTTTCGAGTAACTTGTTGAGTCCAAGGTTTTGGGTAGCCTAAATTTGTAATGATTGGAGTAGGAGTTGGTATATTAGTGTGATAGTGTGGAGGTCTAGTTGGACGTGGACGAGTATGTATTACTTGAATGTTAGGGGAGAAAGCTTGGGTTTCTTCTGAATATGGATATTGTGGGCGTTGGTTATTGTACATATTATCATCATTATAATACTGGTCATACATGTCATTTGGAGGGGGCCGTGTGTACCTTTTAGAGTTTGCTTCACCAGAGCCATCTGTACTGGAGTCATCATTTGGACGAATATTATTAAATTTTGTGTTGCCCTTAACATCGGTGACTAAAGTACTAGTTTCATAGGAAAAATTTAAGTCGTTAAGTTTTGTTTTGTCCCTCCATTTAGTGATTACTTTTCTAATTGCTGGTTTCTTTCTATCGTATGAATCTTCTTCACTTTTATTTCTTATTGGTGTTGGTTTATATTTCGTTTTTCCTCCGTGTGAATTGGTTCGAATCAAACGGCCTGTTCTGTTATTTACAGTATTTGTCTCTAACTCTCCATTTGAAGTGTTAGCAATAGATTTAAATGCAAGTATATCGTTAGGTATATTGACCTTAACCAGTTCATTACTAGATTTACTGTTAGCTACATTTGTTTGATTTACAAAACTAATGACTTTAGGTGCTAACTTAAAGCTATTGAAACTTAAATTACTACTCGTATACCTTATTGGTGGATGCGTAGTTTTCTCATTCTCGGCCTTAGTGGTGGCAGAAAATGAGACCTCTTCTTGAGGTCGCGTATAAACAGACGGACAAACTACAACAACTAATAAAACTAAAGTCCACTTTGAACACACACTTTTTCGCCGCGTCATCGTGTTTGCCGCTAACTTTACCTGTAAAGAAGAAAAGACATTGTTAGTGATGACAAATGATACATACACATATTGAATATAAAAAAACTTTGGGTAAGTAAACTTTAGTTATAACTTCAACTAATTGAAATAGGATTTTCAAAATTTCTTTATTTCAGTACCTAATCGTGATAGAAAAAAAAAAAATTAGCACAGAGCAAAAGGCACAAATCTTAGTAAGTAAAAATAAGTCACTATTGGAAACGAAAACTGATATTTTATATACTATTATTTATTTTAATTTTTTTTTATTGTCGGTCTCCGTGACGTAGCGGCCAACACGCCTGCCTGCGACGTGGAGGCCCCGGGTTCGATCCCTGGCCAGGTCATGATGGAAAACGATCTTTTCCTGATTGGCCTGGATCTTGGATGTTTATCTATATATGTATCTATTATAAATATTAGAATCGGTGAGTTAGTATCCCATAACACAAGTCTCGAACTTACTTTGGGGCTAGCTCAATCTGTGTTATTTGTAAGTATATATTTATAATAAATATTTAATTAACTATTCATGACATAGTAGTAGACCAAGGACACATAACAAGTAAGTCAAAGTAAAGTCCAATGGCCCAAATTACCACATTCCGGTCTCCACTCGGTATAAAAATAAACAAACAGGTAAAAAAATAACCGGTGGACCACAGTATGGAACTAAAAAACGGTCCGTTAATCCATCGTTAACCAAAGGGGTACCGTTAAGCCGCCCGTAATATCGGTCAAGGCTATTTGCTTAGAATTGTATAATATTAAGTTAATGGCTCGATGTTATTGATAGTAAGAGAAAAGAGTTTATTGATTCTAAGAGGAAATCACGACGGATAAGACAACAATAGTTTTGAAAGAAAAACGTGCAATATGTAGGTGCAGTGAAGGTAAAAAAATGTAAAAAAAAATGCACTATGTGGGTACAGTCAATGTAAAAACGATTAGTGTGTAGGTAAAGTCAATAAAAAAATGCAGTATATGGGTACAATCAATGTAAAAAAATGCAGTATGTGGGTACAGTCAATGTAAAAACGTTCAGTTTGTAGACACAGTCAATGTAAAAACCTACAGAATCTAAGCACTTCCAAGTATCATGACTTCACAAAGCCTTTTATCAAATATATATTACTGATTGTAAAATTTCTACAGTTTTTTATTAATACTAAGCTACTAGCATCTGTTAAAATTTAATAGATTTCCGGGGAGCTTGATTTATGCTAGCATTTGTACCTAATATTGAGTACTAGCGACCGTCCGCGACTTCGTTCGCGTGGAGTTAGTTATGCTCCACTCCTATTGGTCGCAGCGTGATGTTATATGGCCTAAAACCTTCCTGGGTTAATGGACTATGCAACACAAAAAGAATTTTTCAAATCGGACCAGAGTATAGATTAAATCCATCTATTTTTGTGGTCTAACTGGATCCAGCTGGATACCAGTATTTTACGGGAAGCCCGTCTGATTTCCATAACCAAGTTATGAACTGGTTAACATTATAAAACCTCCTGGCAAGACTGGTTGTAAGTTTTCGGGCTTTTGATGACCCGTAACAGCTGCCAAAGATCCATGAATGACAGTAGTAAGTATCTTCTTCAGCCTATAGAGGACCACTGCTGGCCAAAGGCCTCTCCCAAAGCTTTCATTACATTGGGGAGGCCTGCCATAATCCCCACGCTTGGCAGGCAGGTTGGGGATCGCAGTCGCAGTAATTTGATATTCCACAGGAGAAGCGCTGCTGCCCGCTTCCCTGAGAGTTCCTTTAGTCGTCTCTTGCGACACCCACAGGAGGATATGGGATGGTACTATTCTCTGCCCGGTACCAAACAAAATTTTTCACGGGGTAGTAAGTATACCTATTAGAGTATGATGAATGTAAGTAGCGTAGGTACGGTTATGGTTGCCAACTTACGCCCACATTTTTGTGGAGGGCGTCAGGATTGGGGTCTAGGCCCAGATGAAGTATCTGGGCCTCATGTTGGACAGCAGGTGGCGCTTCGGCCCGCATTTCGGGGGGCTCATGGCTCATGCCGAACATGGGAGGGCCCAGCACGCGGTGCCGGCGTTTATACGCTGGCATACTGCGGAGCATGGCCCTATATGGGGCCCCAATTTGGGCGGACTCCCTCCACAGGAGGGAAAACCTCACCGCTATTCGGACGCCCCATAGGGCCATCGCCCAGCGGGCAGCGCGGGCCTACCGCACGGTAGGCTTCGCTTCGGCATGCGCTCTGGCGAGCACCCCGCCCTGGGAGCTTGAGGCCTGGGTGCTCGCCAGAGTGTACGAGTGGACGGCGGGGCGCAGGGCGCTGGGCGAGCGTCCGGCCCCAGAGGTGAGGGAGGCCGTCCGCCGGGATGCGAGGGACGCCATCGTCCAGCATTGGACTCGGGACCTCGCCTCCGCGGTGTTCGGCCGCCGTACCCTTGACGCCATCGGGCCGGTCCTGAAGGATTGGCTCGACAGGCGTCATGGGTTCCTCTCCTTCCGTCTGGTGCAGGTACTCTCCGGTCATGGCTGCTTCGGCAAGTACCTGCACCGGATAGGACGAGAGGAGACGCCGTCGTGCCACGGTTGCGGCGCGGCGGAGGACACGGCGGAACACACCCTCGCGGTGTGCCCGTCGTGGGCCGTGCCGCGCCGTGATCTTGTCGCGGCGGTCGGAGGGGACCTCTCGCTGCCCGTCATCGTCAGAGCGATGTTGGGGAGCGAGGGGGTCTGGGCGGCGATGCCCTCCTTCTGCGAGGTCGTAATGTCGCAGAAGGAGGCCGCGGAGCGCGTGCGGGAGGAGGATCCCCTCGCTCCGGCGCTCCGCAGGCGGCGTAGGGGCAGGAGAAGGCGGGATTTCGCCCGCTTTCTCCCGCCCTGAGGTGAGCGGCGGGCGTGAGGCACGGGGATGCCCGCGCCTGCCTTGCACTGCTCACCATGCGGGAGGCACGACCCCTCTCTAGGAGGGGCAAATGAGGGCCCGCCTTATTAGGCGGGTTTCGCTGGCGGGGAGAGGTAGCTCAGGCTCTGCTAGTTTCCCACTCCCCCGCCACTATGGCGATGCCGGAGTTGCGCTGGGGTTTTTAGTGGGTATACCGGGAGGATCTCTCCCGGGGAGTCCCAAATACCCCTCCCGTCCCCCGACGGGTGGGGATGCGTAATTGTCATTTTCCCCAGCGACAACAAAAAAAAAAAAAAAGACATGTGGCACTCGGGGACTGCCGCGGTAAAGCTATTGCATAGCATTTTGTATCAATTTATGCAATTATAATTATTTATTTATTTTATTTATGCAGTATTTCTTTTTCTTTGATATTAATTCAAGTTACACTTTTTGAGCGTGGTGACCGATAAGAAAACAATTTTTTCTTTTATTAAATAAATAAAAAATTAATATTATTTAAAATATTTTTATTATTTTACAATACATGTGGGTTTTATTACCTTACAGTAGCTGTTGGTTATTCAGGAATATTTATCATTGAAACTATAGGTTTATGATAACTGAAATAAGAAACATAAGTTTGCGACTTAATATCCTCTAAATACCTAGAAAATACCGCGTCAATGGTGGTCCATATTTTGTTGTGGACTCTTGTGGATCATTATTCATTTTCAAATTCAATGTTTTGATAGAAAAGTTGTCAACCGCTCTGATTTTTTATCAGCGACGTTAATGTTGAAATCGCCAGCCAAGATAAGTCGAAATTTATTACCATTTGTACCAAGTATTTTCGAGCCTTCTTCAGTGTACTCCAGTAAAGTGCGATGAATAAAATGCTCTACCTCGTCCAATTTTGGATTCGGAGAAATGTAAATTGCTACCATAACTATTTGTAGGCCATTTCTAAGTTTGCATAAGCACGCACAAATATCTCCAACAACTGAGCGCCTAACATTAACATCGCTAACGTGTGCAATATTTATTTCAATATTCGGAGTCATAATATTAGTAATATCATTTTTATTTTGGTAAATAGCTACCCCACCTTTTGAAACAGTATCTCGTTTGAACTGAACAATACAATTAAAATTAGGTATTTCAATTGGATTATCATGCGTCATGCAATATCTTAAATCTCTTTGGTAAGAAGTAACACATTTGTTTGTCTCGTAACTGAATCTTGTAAATCGTATTTATGACTATTTAGACTTTGGCAGTTGAAAGTCATTACTGAAATGCCATTTCTATTACTAATGAAATCTAATACACTTTGAGCAATTGTCTGAACACTATTTAAAGACAGTCTTTTGAATTCTTGCAACAATTGAAAAAACGGCCGCGTGAGCACTTTTTACTCTATAAAATCACGCGCTTTTATTTAGTAAACAACACTATAAATAATTTAAAAGTCCAATGAAAAATTAGCGTGACATTCGTCTTAGCTTTTCCGTTAAAAAAAAGTTATTTTATAAAAACACTACTAAATTAATTTGAATAAAAGTACTTAATAATTAATTATATGAAAAGTTTTTAAGGTAGCCATGACAACGTCGATGACGTCTATGACATATCTCTATAGAAGACCTATTTCAGAGAGAAAATTAATCGCAAGTTTAGCACATCGCGACTATCAGTAACATGGCAAGTGTGTAGAACTGAGTTCGAGCCCTGCAACATGCATGCTCTTTTTGAAAATCTATAAATTGTTTTCAAAAGATGTAGTCGCACGCACACAAACATACCGTGCCGAAGACTGCCAAACTGAAACGACGTTAGACGATGGGGAGCGTGAGGTTTTTTCGTTACGGAATTTCTGGATTCGGTCCCCGCGCTCAAGGCCCGCGATAGAAGCTATGCAATAGCTTAAAAAGGTTTGCCAACTTCTTGCTCGACAAGTAAAGTATGTATACAGTATGTTAAGAAAACCCTGTCCGACCCATATGGATAATAAAGGTTAGGTACACACATGACCAAATACAATATAAAATTTTACGTAATCATCATAGTACCAATACAAATGAATTTTGAGGCTGGTGTTTTAACCACTAGGCCATCACGACTGATAAAACTGTTTATTTAACCCTAATTGCGTAACAAACTATTACTCAAAATTCGAATAATTTCAAAGCATATTCAGTAATAGTAATCCATTGCTCCATAAGTTATTATATGCCTGCTCAACAATGTAGGTAAATAAAGCAATGAATGTTGTTGAACTGTCAAAATGAAACCGAGTGCTCAAACGCACTGAGTATTATTAGGTATTCAACTATTCTGCAGTTACAGCTCTCGATGTCAAATGAAAACAGTATATTCATATATGATTAATAAGCGATGTGTTCGAGATAACCTAATATATGATACAATTCACACACACACACATTTTTTTAGGAAGCAAAAGTGGCTAAGCCTGTTATATTTACCAATTTACTGCTTTGATAGAATATTTAAAATATGTACATACTCGTACAATGTCGAAATCAAAAGTGAGCAAGTTACTTTGTGTTTCCGTCTGACTACAATTTATGTGTTTTCAAGGCTTGAGTGAATAATCTCACAGTAAACTAGTGCTCTTTACCATCAACGATTGC
Source organism: Sesamia inferens (assembly GCA_037179545.1). Lineage (NCBI taxonomy): Eukaryota > Metazoa > Arthropoda > Insecta > Lepidoptera > Noctuidae > Sesamia > Sesamia inferens. The sequence continues at coordinate 4,192,966 of CM073929.1, read as the reverse complement.
ATTACTGCTTATCATCAGGTAGGATTGCGGTCAAGCACTAGTTTATAAAAAAATAAAAATGAAAGAAATACCCCAGCTGATTGATCCTGTAAACACGTACCGTGGAAAAGTGAAGTGAGTTTAGAGTGAGTTTTTAATCCATAGTATTATTATTATTTTTTTATTAATTTATAAACCAGCGCTTGACCGCAATCCCGCCTGATGGTAAGCAGTGACGCAATCGTTGATGGTAAAGCACACTAGTTTATTAAGAGCATATTCACTCTAGCCTTGAAGGCACTCAAATTGTAGTCCGACGGAAACACCGCCGCTGGCAAATTGTTCCAGTCCCTCGATGTACGCGGTATAAAGGAGGAGGCGAAACACTTCGTCCGGATCGTAGTGGTGTTAACAACATAAGGGTGGAAACTCGCCGTACGACGGGTAGTTCGATGGTGCAACGGAGATGGGGGAATTAAATCATGCAATTCCCTCGCACACTCCCCAAAATGTATCCTATTAGTTGGAATGCAAGTTCACTCGACAATCACTTTAACTAAGTTTTTACGGTGACATGGGTACAGAACTGAATTGCTGCAGTGCCACTCGAGTTGGTTTATCGCAAAATTACATACATAATCAGATTGACAGCCTCCGTGGCGTAGAGGTGGCAAGGAGGCGCGGGTTAGATCGCCGCGTAGTGAAAATAGTATTTGTAAGCATGAATATGAATATTTGCACTGTTTTGATCAGTCTCGGAAAGCACGTTTAGCCTCTGGTCCCGATTGCTATACGAACAACTAATGGCAGTAGTTACGCGTTGTTGGAGCCCTCAAAAGTCCAACAATTGGTCTAACTACAATGCTTCGATATCGTCAGACGGAAGTCGCTTCACGGAAAATATCGAAGTTTAGCCAAAATCAGCAGTTAGACTGGTAAAGCGGACCCCAGACTCCAAAGCTGAAAAAGCTTAGGATGCGACTGGAATTAACGCTGAGATGATGATGATGACATACATGACACTATTGGGACACAAGCCTCATCTCGGAGAGTGGAAGAGACTTACGCAAAATGAATCATTCGAAATTCAATTTCGGAAAACCACAAGCTTTATACATAATGTATAATTTAAAAAAAAATGTGGTTTCCATTCAAATAAACATAAAAATGTAAACAAAGAAAAAACCGATGTTTTGCGGTTTTGAAGATATTTTAATTTTAATATATTCTTGTTTTGTTTGACTCCTTTCTTTGTGACTGACGACTGATGAATCATATTCAATACAGACATAATTCAGGTACCGATTTATTGAATTCAATAAATCGGTACCTACCTGAATTATGTTTGTATTTTTCGAGATTGGTCCCGATCCTCCATCTTTTTCTTTTTATTTATCAAGCAAATTTTAACTGAGCAAAAGAAATGGAAACTAGCTTTTAATCTCGACCAGATTAGCTAATTTTTTAAAAATAACTATAACTTCTATACAATAAAGTTCAGTTTTAGTTTTTTCACAACATTAAAATTTATTATAACTTTTTCAATAGTGGTCATTCTAAAATCAACATAATGCATACTAATATTATAAATGCGAAAGTAACTCTGTCTGTCTGTCTGTTACGCTTTCCCGCTTAAACCTCTCCACCGATTTTGATGAAATTTGGCACAGACAATCTTTAGATCCTAAGAAAGAAGATAGGCTACCTTTCATTGAAAAAAAAATTGATATTCCCGAGGAAAATCTAAAAAGCGCGATATAACTGAAGCTTTTCAGCATTTGAGTCTGGGGACCGCTTTTCCAGTCTAACTGCTCATTTTGGTTAAGCTTTGATATTTTCCGTGAAGTGACTGACCTCCACAACCCTTAGGCGATATCGAAGCATTGCAGTTAGACCAATTGTTGGACTTTTGAGGGCTCCAACAACCCGTAACGACTGCCATTAGATGTTCGTATGGCAACCAGGACCAACGGCTTAACGTGCTTTCCGTGGCACGACCAGACCGGTGCAAATACTCATATTTCAAATATTAATATACAAATATTAGCACTGCGCGGGGATCGAACCCGCGCCTCCTTATGCAGCGACCGCGTTCGCTACCGCTCCGTTACGGAGGCTGTCAAGGCTGTCGGAGGCTTCACCTGTACTCCAAAACTATAAAACACAGTTCCATGTTAGAGAGAGACAGCACATATAAGGTCATTGACCACCGCGGCCATGACCGACTAGTTTCGGCTACTCTACACATTTTTGACCCACTTGAACACTTAAAATTCCTGTTTTTCCGTTACGTTTGAAATCTTGTTTATATGACATTTATTTTTTGTGCATGTCAGCAAACCTAATAAGGACTTGATATTAATTAAAATAGCCGTAAATTTTATTTAAATAGTAGAAAAGGAGGGTAATATCATTGTGGTTTTATGCAAAGTATCCGAATTTAGGCTGTATGAGTCACTGTTTAAAGCTCAGTTTTACTATTATATGCTTTTTCTTGTAAAAAAATGGGTGGATATTAAAATTTAGACTAGACTTTTTAACAATGACAGAATTCACAAAATAAAATAAATTTAAGTTTAAGATGCACTACATCTTTTTCATTCTGTTTCAAGAAAACAACAGAAGATAAACATTAGTTTAGTACGGAGGACGACTCTGAGCAGTTGTATTACGATGTGTGCCGGGTACGATGCGCCAAATGTTGTTGTGTCGGGAGTTTGGTCGTGGAGGGTCTCCAGATCAATCTCACTCTGGCGGTCGTGGTCGTGTTGTTAGGTTTAACATTGTATCCACTCGGTTTTTTTAATGAATAGGCTTAATAAACTAGCGCGCTTTACCATCAACGATTGCATCACTGCTTGCCATCAGGCGGGATTGCGGTCAAGCACTAGTTTATAATTATTAAAAAAAAAGTTTAATCATGTCAAATTAAGATAAGCCGTAGACAAGTTAAACATCAATAATGATTATAGACAAATTACGTACAATACGTCAGTTTACGTCAGGTACTGACTAATTTGACAGGTCTAAATTTGTGTTTATCTTTTGTACGACTATTTAAACGACCTTTTAAAAATAAACGTTGATTCGAAGAACCTCGTGATGACAATGACCTTGTACTTCATTGTAATACTGACACCATTTTTATCTACTTAAAACTCAGTAGTCATTAAATTTAAGGTCATTTCACTTAATACGATGACGAACACGCTAAACGCTCCTTTACTTTCTCCGGAACAAATTATGTAGTATGAAGCGGTTTTCCTGGTATTATTTATTTATACCCATAATGCCTGCCGGATATTGGAATCACCCACATAAAGAAATGGTTAATAATAACAATTTGGTATACTATACAAATCTCTGCTCAATCCTTCTCCGAATGAGAGGAGACTTGTGCCCAGCAGTGAGACGATAAAAAGGTTGATAATGATGATACTATACAAAAATGTTAACAGTTATCGATGATCAATATTCGCTTCCGATTCTCTCGATATTTGTGTAATCTTGAGGTTGATTTGCATTTAGATTTTTTTATAATTATAAACTAGTGATGATAAAACAGTGATACAATCGTTGATGGTAAAACGCGCTAGTTTATTAAGAGCCTATTCAGTCTAGCCTTGAAGACACTTGAATATTGTAGGTAGACAGAAACACCGCCATTGGCATTTGCCAGCGGCGGTGTTTTCCAGTTCCTCCATGTACGCGGTATAAAAGACGGGGTGAAAAGCTTCGTCCTGATCGTAGTGGTGTTAACAAAGTATGGCTGGATACTCGCCGTACGACAGGTTTCCGATGATGGAACGGAGATGGGGGAATCAAGTCATGTAATTCCCTCGCACACTCTCCAAAATGCATCCTATAGAACACCGACAGGCTGGCTACTCTTCGCCTGTGCTTCAGGCTTTGGAGACCAAATCTAGGTCGCCAAGAGAGGCCTCCACCGAATCCAAAGTTGCCAGGTGGACGGTGGTAATAATATAATTATATTTAACTTCGATTCTTAAAACAGTTAATTTTATTAAACAGTACTAGCTGTTGCCCGCGACTCCGTCCGCGTGGACTCAGTTACAGCGTGCGATGGTTCCCACTTCAGTGGGAATGCCAAGATAAATGCCTACATTACTGCAAGGTTTCTTCAAAATCCATTCAGTAGTTTTTGCGTGAGCAACAAACATTCAAACATCCTGACACGTTTTCGCGTTTATAATATTTGTAGGATTATACAGTTACATAAGGTCTATATAGCAACGTTAATTTTACCGGGTTTAAAGGTTTAGCAAAGGAAAGAAACATCAAATATCATACTTTTAATTATTTTGTGTTGGTTGGTGTTTTGGGAAATAAGGGTTAAAAAGTACTATGCTTGATGAAATATGAGCACATTTAAGTAAGTACGGTTTTATAAACAACGTTTTTTTTGTTTTGCTGTCTTTTACCAAAACATAAAGATATTCTGGATTTGATACAGGTGAGCATGCCACGTTTGTTCCTAAATGAACTCCTGCAACTTTAAGCGTCTGACCTTGGGCTTTGTTAATTGTTACAACAATTGCTGCTTTCAGAGGGAACTTGTACTCTTTTAAATTGAAATGGAAAACCAGTCGGGATGATGGGAATACGGGGAATCAAGACATTTTGTCCTATTGCCATTCCAACCATTATTGTAGCCTTTACAATGTTGTGACCCATTGTGTTATTTGTAGCCGAGTACCATTACATAACTTTGGAGCGTCAAGATTCCTCATTAATAGGACTGGAATACTAGCTTTTAGTATTAAATTGTGGGATAACACTTCTGATAATTCTAAAGAGTTGAGAAATTCTATAGGGTATGATGAAACTTGTTCAGTGTCCATGATACTCGTATTGTCCACTGAGAGATATTAGACAACATTTCCCTGAAGGTTTAACATGATTTGTTCATTTATTTTATTAACTATTTCATAAGTCCGCGCTCCAATTGCCCTTTTGCATAGCCATTCTCGGTTGATCATATTTGTTTGAAAATCCGGATAGACATTATTTAATAGGTCATCTGAGCTATCCACAATTTGACAGAACTCACGACTCAGTGTAATCATGCCGTTATTGTCAGTTGGCATATGATCTTATCCGATTTTTAGAAGAGTAGCTGCATATTGCCCGGCTTGAGAATCGTGGAGAAGTTGCACTCGCACATGCTTGTTGAAACAATACTTTTTCACGTGAACCATAATGCAGATGCTTTGAAAAAGATATTTATTTCATCTGCCGGCGTACCTCTAATAATCACCGGAAGGGTCCGTCTAAAATCACCAGCTAAAAGTAACCACCACCATCCCACCCATGATGTCTAGGTTGCCTTTGAAATCCCTCAAAGTGCGATCAAGTGCTTCAATTGCCCTTTTGTGGGACATCGTACATTCATCTCAAACTGACAACTTATACTGCTGTAACATTTTTCTGCGTTCACTGCTTTTACTAATGTTGCATACCGGCATTTCCTCTTGAGCTAAGTTCAATGGTAACTTTAGAACAGAGTGCGCTGTCCGTCTCCTTTCAAAAAATGTTACAAAGAGTTCAGTTAATAGAAAGTAAGCGCCTGCTAAAATAATGAGAGCAATATGTACGTCCGCGATAGCTCCCGTTTTCACAACATTTTTTGTCACTGCTCTGCTCCTATTGGTCGTAGCGGGATGTTATATAGCCTATGCCCTTTCTCAGGCTCTAGACTATCTGTGTACCAAATTTCATTACAATCGGTTCAGTAGGTTTGGCGTGAAAGCCGGACTGACCGACAGACAGACAGACAGAGATACTTTCGCATTTATAAAATATTAGTATCGATTAAAAAATTAACAGGATTTAACTTTTTGTTCTCGCTTATTCTACTGTCGGTTTCGGCTCTCGGCCGAGAACGAGAAACCTATCTCGGTCGAGCGTTACTCAAGTCTAATCTTGTGAATTTCGTAGTACGATAACCAGTCTCGGGAACTATGTATAATAATCCATCTAAGTATATTCTCAGAGGAACGTTCAATACGATTATAAAGATTTGCATACTGATTATAATGCCATAATGGCCCGCTTTATTGACAAACTACTTAAATTAATTTAAGTTCACTGCATTTTTTTCTTTCTGTTTCATTAAGAAAAGGACAGAAGATGAAATGTTAGTGTAGACTTGTCAAATTAGTCCGCTTCTGACGTAAATTGACGTATTTTATTGGCCGCCATATTTAAAATCGCGTCTAAAATATCTATGGAGTAACTTAATTTGACGGGATGACTTAATTGACAGGATTAAACTTCTAACCTTCCTGTGTCGGGTTATGCAGACATAATCCATAACTACAAGCAGTAAAACAAATAAAAGTACAGTACAATTTTCTAGTATTATTTATTAAATTTATTTGCATCCGCTGCCTCCCGCTTTCCGCTAGCAACCTGCCTTGTTGATCGTACTTGACCGTAACATTCAACTACTTAATTGCAACTTGTGCAGTACGTTAACATTGCATGCTAAGTTAAAAGAAATAGCGTGAGATGTACTTTAAGCAACATTTAATCCCATTTTAATTTCTAGGAGCTCACTTTAGCTCTTTAGCTCTAGCAGTTTACTACTTTAGCTGCTCCTTACTTTAATATTTTCGTACGGAAATCGGATCTGAGCAGTTGTGTTGCGATGTGTGCCGGGTACGATGCACCAAATGTTGTTGTGTCGGAATTTTGGTGGTAGAGGATCTCCAGATCAATTTTCCTCTGACGTTCATCGTTGGTCGTGTTCTTGGGTTGAACATTGCATCACCTCGCTGCCAACTGCCGTCTTCCTTCCTATTCAGTACGTTTTTTAAGTGAATAGGCTTAATAAACTAGCACGCTTTATCATCAACGATTGCATTACTGCTTACCGTCAACCGGGATTGCAGTCAAGCACACGTTTATAATATAAAAAAAATTAAAAACAAACGTTATAGGTGCGCAACCCCGTTGACCGAAGTCAGACGACTCTCATCACAAACAAAAATAACGCGCATCAATTATTTTAAAAGGAAACTGCTAGAATGTATAAGCTTCGACTCGGCCTCTTTGGCGGGAATGGTTCCAAAAAGTTTCGCTTTATAAGATAAGATTTCCAGCAAATAATTGAACGTATACAGACTTCAGAGAATAACTAACATAGTCCAAAGAATTGCAACACTTAAGTGGCAGTGGGCCGGGAACATTGCCCGTGGGACCGATGCCTGATATGGCCGACGGGTTCTCGAGTGGCGACCACGCACCGTAAGACGCTGCGTGGGTAGGCCTCGACAAGGTGGGAAAACGCTGGATGCGGGAGGCGCAGGACCGGTCGTCGCGGAGATCGTAAGGGGAGGCCTATGTCCAGCAGTGGATATCTTTCGGCTGAAATGATGGTGATGATACATACTTCACGCTGGACATTTTTACGCTGCTATTTAACCCGATTATCCGCAACTCTCTGGTTGTATTTTTTATGGTGAATTTACTGAACATTTTTTGAATAACAGTAATTGGCTGCTAGGAATCAATTTGTATTTCCATCGGAGACCATCGTTCCAAGGAATCATACTTTATTATTTAAAAATCAAAATTGAAAGTTGCAACCTGCATCAACTACAAGTTTGTTAGTCCCACTTAAAACCTGTTTAATATAGTTTGATTATCTAGCAGATACTCGGAAGGTAAATAGCTATGTTTGGACTAATGCATATCTAGATTTAGTTTCTAGGTCAACATTTATGCGTTATCTGATTTGAGTGTCGGGTAGGGTAATTCGCAATTTCGTTTAGAAATTTAACAAATATGTATCAACGGCGCGACGTCGTTAATATGCTGTTCATAAAAGTTTTAATTATATTACCTACTCTTAAGACGGCATTAAAATATAACGTGAAGGGCCCAGTATGTCTAAAACCAAAAATTATATGCGGGATCCAGGAACCCGCTCTGACCCTGAGGGGTGGATAAACCCACTAAATCTCAGAGTGAAGTGGCATGTTTCCTACCAGTGTGCATAAGTATTTCGGATTAATTACAGGATGTTTTATAAACCTGCTGTTTCAATTAAAACTCAGATTGTAAACTTTGAGATTCTTTTGTATGGTAGTGAGGCGTGGCCTATGCTTGAAGGACACAAGAAGGAGCTGCATATCACGAAGATGAATATGCTGCGGTAGATGTGTGGAGTTACCTGGAAAGACCCCATTAGGAACTCCCGCATCCGTGGCAGTCTTTATGTCCGTGACATAGCAGACAAAATGCAGGAGGGTCGCCTACGCTGGTACGGTCACGTCTTACGAAAACATGGTCACGTCTTATGTTACGGTAACAAATGACTTGCCATGGCTCCTCCGTCGGGCCGGAACAAGCGCGGCTGACATAAGAAGTGCTGGCTTGACGTTGTAAAGGATGACATGCGTGTCAACAATCTTACACCACAGGGTGTTAAAGATCGCACAAATTGGAGGTGAATGAGCAGGAAAGCGAACTCCGGGCTCCAGCACGAAAGGCATGGATGCAACCAGGATTAAAACCTGAGATGATGATGATGAACTTTGAGATTGTGCTCTCCACAAAATTTTACTGATTTTGGTGTGAATATTTAAATCGCACCATAGATGAATAATCACAATAATAATTACTGTAGGGACTAATGAACAATGACGAACATGAAATTATTGAAATGAAACACTAATGAACATTGCTGAGGACTCTAAATCTGGAATATTCTCAAACACCGCTTCCTCACCTACCTTGCACCCTACGCAGTCGAGTTGCGCACGATTATTATGTTAATGATATAACTGACGCACGCTGGCACGCGTTCCCATTTCCACTTCTACTCGTTTTTACTAAGAGAGATTGCCTGCTTTCGAAGGGTAACATTAGGAATTGAACGCCACACAAGTTTAATTACAGAGGTGAAGTCTTCTTCATTGCCTCTTTTAATAATCCATGCCTTTTTTTACAATAAAGTGTCATGTGTAGTGCATACATATTGGGATCAACTGTGAGCCCCTTTACTTAGAGTGTATTTTGTACAATGTAATCAACATCCAGCGGTTTCCCACGACCTTCACCAGGACGTCGCTCCGCGTTGTCGGGGACCTACCCACATCGTGGCCTATGTCTAGCAGTGAACGTCTTTTGTCTGAAATGATAATGATGATGTTGAATCAACACTATCATCAGCTTATAGTAGTCCACTGCTGGACATAATCCTCTCCTATTGCACGCCATCCAAGTCGATTTTCACCAGCTCTCATCCAGCTGCTACTATCCATCCTGTGAACATCGTCGCTCCACGTAACCTGAGGACGTCCCAATTTACGTTTACCATTTTTTCTGCAATCTACACTCAAGAACATGTCTACCTAACGCACTACTTGCTGCTCCTCGCGGATTAATCCGCAATTACTTTCGATCCCACGGGATTACTAAGATAAAAGATATCGTATATGTTAATTCTGTTAATAAAAGATCTGAGATTTATTGACAAAATATAATGAAGCTCAATGAAGTCAGTGCGCATAGCTGCATACAATCTAATGGTACAAATTCATGTTCTTGATTCTGATCATGATTGACCGAATTTTTAACATTCTTAGTAAGAGAAATGTATAATGTAACCGTGACTTTGTTTCATACATCATGATCAGCATTTTTGTTATTGGGAATAGTCCCAGTAATGCGTGGGTTATGGAGTGATTGTAACACCACAGTTTTTTTTTTTGATCGTTTAGTTAGAACTGACTGACTGTCTCGACAAATTTCTCTCTTTATATAAGATGGTGGATCGACCAAGAACGGTTCAACCTGGGTCCAGATTATTTAATGCGATTCTAGAAGGTTCCATTCGAGAAAGTTCTAGAGAATTCCAGCCGAGTCAGAGACGCTAAAGCAGATATTTTTTGCGATTCCATTAATCAATCGTGAATTTAAAATTATGCTAAAAGCTTTCTACTTTATGATTTGCATACTTTAGTTCACCTTCGCTACTTCAATAGATTGATTAACGATGACAACGTGTGACAGAAAGGGTATTTACGGACGACCGCAGGTCAAGCCACCCGAAACTGTCAAATATTTCCAATCAACCTGGAGCCTTAATGCTTTAGAGATAAAGCTGACAATCTAATAAAGAAATCTGTCAGATTGTAGTAGCTTGATGTGCTTTCGTCTGTACATACCAAGGACACGGCTTCTTTGGATCATATCAAACTATATTGGAAGGATTTTATAATCCTATCAAGTTTTGAAAGTTTTTATTCAATATATACCAGAAACAGAAAATTATAAATTGAAATATACCCATCACTATGTCAATACACTGGCAAGTAACGTGAAAAGTTATTGACCTAAGTAAGTGCGGTGCGGTGCCTCGTTTGTTATGATTTGAGTAAACAAACATGAAACTAAAAATTTGTATCAACTCTTAGAATATTTTATTTGAGTTAAAACTATGTAATAATGATGACTTAAGCTATTATCTTTATTGCTTAAAGATATAAATAAGGTTTCTGTTATACATCGTATATAATCTGTCCAAAATATTCCCCTTGATAGCAGTCCAGGTTCATCTATAGGTAAACCTGGGCTCGATCACTTATTAAATGTGAAAGGTTTTGCAACTCCTATTTTGATTAAATATTCAAAAATAGCCGCTATGCAAATCCGCATATACCCAGTATTGCATATTTTTCAAAATCTGTAACAGCTAGTCAACAAGCTGACGTTTTATTTACTACGGAAAGTTTTGAAGACATCGGTGACGCAAAAACAAACTCAAAGCAGCAGTGCAATAACCCAACACATATGTGCGTACAATAATAAAAGGTTTGTATCAATACACGATCATTTGTGTGCAATGCTATGCCATAGTTAGTCCATCATAGGCGGAAACACTTTCCAATTTATGTCACTTTGCGCTTCACAACGCACGAAAAGTGTATACAATCGATTTCCTACCTTACATCTGTGACATTGAGTTCTTTTTTGAAAAATTGTGTAGGTGTGTCTTATGTGATATCAAGAGTGTAATGTTTGTTGTCACTAACATATATTTTTTTAGTTTAATAGATCGTAACATTGTATTTTAGGTCTTCGTTTCCGTGGCCGCCCTATATTGCATGATACAGTGTTGAACTGTGTATTTTTTATTGTATGCGATTACTGTGCTTTAATTGATGGGCTCCAAACCAAGAAATGTTGATGTAAGGGTTGTACAAAAATGTACCATTTTCCCATAGACTGACAGAAGAGACATAGAATAAAATTGAAGCAACTGAGCACGGAAAATCAAAGACAGATGACGAATGTAACGAGTACCAGGTATACGAGTGGTGTATGATAGAAACCATGATTGTGAGAATAGCACGTTATCAATCAAAGATTCTATACTTAGGTACTAAGCCTGACGATGCCATTAAGAACCAAATCAAAGTTAATATCGCCATTGATAGAAAAGGAAGATATGAACCATAATGACAAGTTCGAATTTAAGTAGAGTGAATTTAATAAAATCATAAAACCACCCTAAAATCAAAAAGTCACGTGGTGAATTACGGCCAACTTCCTTTCAAAAAGATCAGGTCTATATCTTTGCAATGGGAACATCATTGGATGATTATGCTATGCTATACGTAATAGTATCAAACACACTAATACAGCGTATCTGATACAAACTAATATCAAGCTTAACAGCCGTACTATTAAACTTTTTTTCTTTGGTTCCGCTGTAGATATTCTCATGGACGATGGAGGGACCATCGTTGGGTTGATAGATCGACTCTGACCGGCTAAAACCACCGCCTTGTTTTACATTTACACACAGTCGAGGGTACGGTGTTCTCGTAAGCATTTACAGGTACCAGTACTAGTGTACCTGACTACAAACCCGCCACGAACATAACACTACCACAACAAATGACAGGAGCTTCACCTTTAACTCATTTCCCTTTCTCAAACAGTGCGAAGAAAGCCATCCTTCTGCTTGTTATGGTACAAAAACCATTCATTTAAGGCTAAGTGTGCCACTTCGCTCACGAACACAACGGGACTTTAATGGTCACAATGACTGACACACATCTGCCTTTTTATGTTTTACAATTTGATAAATTGAATTAGTTTTGTTCTTGAAACCTGTTTCACTTTTATGCTGTTCATCATCACCATCATTGTCTAAATCTTAATAAATTCGTGAATAGCTGTCAGAAGTTTCAAAACAGTCCCGTCTAATTTCATGAGGATGCCTTGTCTGTCAGTGAATATGCAGTTATAACTTGCAAGATAATACATCATCATCAACCTTTTTATCGTCCCACAGCTGGGAATAAGCCTCCTCTCATACAGAGAAGGATTGAACGTAATCACCACGCTTGCTCAATGCGGGTTGGCGATTTCAGACTTAAAACGCAGGTTTCCTCAAGTTGTTTTCCTTCACTTTGTAATCAGTCATTGATGTCCAAGATCTACGTTAGAATCTTCATTTCCAAATGATTACTTATAAAGTTTTGAAGAAAGCGAAATTCGTCAGCATTTTGTAAATTGACACTAATGAATAAATAATGTCACTGTCTTATATCACCAGTTAACAATAACAACCTATCACAAAAACCTACTTCTCACAGTTGATTTTAAACTTGACTTCTTTCTCTCCATGTTAATCGGTTCTCTCCGGTTTCACATGAAGCTACCACAGCTGATCTCTTCAAGCATCAAATTTAACAGTTCGGTAGATTGGTATACAGAGTGGTGCTGACAATACGACAGTAAATTAAACATCGTGTACCTCAACACATTCTCAGTCTACCCATAAAAAATAATATAAATATGTCCATTAGTTTAGTCACAGGAAATTATTTTTCATTTTTCACATTTTCTACATGATGTACATGTTGATAAGGAAGCGCTTACAGGTTAATGACCACCGCATCCTGCGGTACCAAACTTTAATAATAATGGCGCGAAAAAAGCAAGTCGATACAGGTTCGTGCTGTCGCCGATCGGAGGTCAGTGAACCAATATTTTTAAAGGATGTTCTATTCCGTTTGCAATTTTATGCGATTTAGTTTGCTTGAAATTGTTTTTTTTTTTTTGTTTTTGATGCTAGGTTTTTTCTATGGTTTAGGATTATTCCTATGAACCAGCATTGTTCGTATTTTTATTTATTGTCGTATTGTCAGCACTACTCTGTATAGTACACAGCAAGAGTACAAGAGCACATCAAACATGTTACAAGCAACGTCATGAAAATCGAAATCCGTAGCAGTTTGTGTAGATGATCTTGGAAAACTTGCACTAAACCAAATAGTGGGTGAAGAGTTACCAAACTAAAATTTGATTAAACAAGAACCTTAAAATCAGTACTTATACCAATTTTACTATAACTTATAGGAGAGTAACTAAAAGCCCACAAACCAACCATTAGTATTAACTACAATAATAAAAGCACGAAATCTCTCCCGGATGAACGGAGAAAGCGTTGCATCTACCTATGTATACTGAAACAAGGATAACTTGTACTAAATGAAAGTGCCCTTAAAACGCAATAATCTTTGAGCGAAAGTAACCTTGATTCACTGTAGGGAAACATTACACCGACACTGAGCTAATAATGCTTACACTTATAATTTATCTTATTGCTACTGAACTTATACATATATTAGATAAACGTTTGACAGCACCTTTTAAGAGACCACTATTTTGAGAAGAAGTAGTTATGGTGAACACACCATTAATACTTTTTGATTTGGAAATGCATGAACATCCCTAAGCACAAGGTCTAGATGATGAAGTAAAAAGTAGAAAAGTCGAAAACTTAAAAGTGGTTGGTACATTTTTTACCCCACTCTCATTAATGTGTTCTCTATAAAAGTAGAAGTGATGGAACAGACAAACGGCGATGTTACTAGATCTTTTATAAACACATGGAACAAAAAGGGAAAAGACGAAAAACTAAGTCTGATCTTAGATTTTCGGTAAGAATAAATTAATCAAGTACCATGTCTCATTTGTAAAACCATCCACAATGGTCCATGTATGATGTTCATACAGCTAATGTTTACATCCTAAACAAAATGTTAGAGCCTTCTAACTGTATGTGAGTAAGGCACTTTCACCTGTTGTTATATTATTTTATTTGTATACACTGTCAGTCTATGGTCAAGGCGTTATTGTTGTAAAGAGGTTAGTGAAATGGTAAGAAACTTGTTTTTAAAGCTAACTGACATCGAAGGTTAGTTTTTCAATATGAATTTAGTAACTACTTGCTCGTTCTTTTGCGGATTTTTAGGGGTGGCAACCGCCACCCCTTACCACCACCAATTACGCCTATTCCAATATTGGACCAACATCCTAATTGGCCTAGTGGTTAAAACACCAGCCTCTCAAGTATGAGTGCGCGGGTTCGATTCCAGGTCAGGCAAGTACCAATGTAACTTTTCTAAAGTTATATGTACTTTCTAAGTATATCTTGGACACCAATGACTGAAGGCGAAGGAAAACATCTTGAGGAAACCTGGGCTTTATAAGTCTGAAATCGCCAACCCGCATTGAGCCAGCATGGTGATTACGCTCAATACTTCTCTGTATGAGAGGAGACCTGTGCCCAGCCACGGGACGATAAAAAGTGTGATGATGATGATGATGATGATTTTAATTGTGTAACACACCATTACTATCAGTGGGAATCATTTTGAAGCATCCATTCCATTGCTCCATATGTCCGAAAACTGTCTCTGGTCACTGTCTACCCGACAATGTAAATAATGCAATGAATGTTGTTGAACTGTCAAAATGAAATCCGTCGCTATTGATATGTATTACGTAATTATCCTAAAGTATTGTATAAGATCATTAAAAAGAAAGAAAAGAAGAAAGAAAATACATTTATTAACGACAAAAAAGATGTGATAAAGAACACAAACACAGTGACAGTATTTCATAAGAAGCATTGGACTGCATTATCCAGTCATTCGTCAGCTGTGGTCAACTGAGAAATTTTCATTTCTAGTACACATTTCACCAAGTCCAATGCTCCGACGCCTCCAAAGCTGTTTATCGTCATTAAATTACATAACATATGCCTGAATATTGCATTTTCGAGCCCAATTCGAATAGTTGCGGCAAGGTATTATTATTGAATTAAGTCAATCAACAACAATTTTCCTGTCATAGCAACAATTTATGTAACAATCATTTCAAACGCAACTAATACCGGTATTTTAATTGTCATCATCGAATTTAGACAGCAGCGTTCAAAATTTGAAGTTGAATTCGTTGTGGCCTAGTGGTTAAAACACCAGCCTATTAAGTATGAGTGTGCTGGTTTAATTCCAGGTCAGGCAAGTACGAATGTAACTTTTCTAAGTTATATGTACTTTATAAGTATAAATCTTGGACACCAATGACGGATTACAAGATGAATGAAAACATCTTGAGGACACCTGCCCCCTAATCAGCAAACACATTTTTGTACATTCACCTTGTAATCCGTCATTGGTGTCCTTGAACCAGTCCTGGACTTTAAGAGGAGGCCTGTACCCAGTAGTGGAACGATAAATAAAAGGTCGATCATGATGTTCAAAATTCATCCGTTTGCAAACCTGGATGTCTTAGATAGACTAGGCATATAAAATTCATATTTAATGATCATTTATCAGTTTCTTTAAGCTAATTATATCATTGTTAAGATAATTTTGATCTGTTCAAGCATTTTGACTATCCCTTTGCCTTTATCTCCGTTGTTGCCCTACATTGCTTAATTGTTTTTTTTTTTATAGTTATAAACTAGCACTGGGTGACAATAGCCAAATATAGGGACAAATGGAAAAGTCTGGAGGAGGCCTTCACCCTTATTTAAAGAGGGGTTCTTGCATGCCTGCATGTTCAATTATATTAAAAATTAATTAATAAAATTACTAAATTTAAACTGAAATTTTATTCGCAATTGAAATTATTATATTTAAAAATCAAATCTTTTATAAAAATGAACATAAATTGTAATCTAATATTTTTATGCAAGAAATAAAAGGCTTTTTTTATTATTTTTTTTATTTTATTTATTTATTAAACTAGCGCTTGACCGCAATCCCGCCTGATGGTAAGCAGTGATGCGATCGATGATGGTAAAGCGCGCTAGTTTATTAAGAGCCTATTCACTCAGAAAAACTGAGCGAATAGGAAGGAAGACGGCAGTTGAGCAAAGTGATGCAATGTTAAACCCAATAACACAACCAACGATGCTGCGCCAAAGGGAGATTGATCTGAAGACCCTTCACGACCAAACTCCCAACACAACAACATTTGGCGCATCGTACCCGGCATACATTGCAACACAACTGCTCAGACCCGTCCTCCGTACAGCTTCACCAGACATCATGCCGAAACACGACAAATCGCTTGGCGGCAAGACTTTTTTTTTGTTTTTTATTATTACACTCTTGCGTTTCCAATTCACTTTTGACATTGGCAGAATAGTCGGCATTGGGTTCACTTGCCATAAATAAAAATAGAATAGAATACATTGGTTAAACCTTCCATTCCTCTTTTATGTACTTAAGTCCATCAATTGTAGGGTCTATAGTCTGTGGTCCAATTTTATTCTCTTTGAATTTAGATTTCTTTTTTGACACATCTGCCGTACTATAAATAATCATTTTTTACTTTTTTGCTACTACCTAACATCACAAGCAACGCAGAGGTACAAAAGCCTCTTTTAATCAACATATGTCATAGTTTTTCATTGATTTCAGAGATTTTTTGCAATTCTACAAATTGCATAACTCTATGCTCTCTCCGACACAATGTCAAGAATTCAACAAGTGCATGCGAGTTTGCAGATAACTAGAAATATTAGTCAATACACGCACGAGTGCATTGTTTAGTCTGTTTTAATGACGTTTTTCAAACATTGGTTCCGATTCCCTTTCACAAAATAAATTAAATTAAATTTCAGTGCTTCTTTTTCTTTCTATTTCATTAAGATAAGGACAGAAGATAAAATGTTAGTTTAGACCTGTCAAATTAGTCCGCGCCTGATGTAAGTCGACGTATTTTTAGTCGCCATGTTTATAATCGGGTCTAAAGTGTCTATGGAGGATCTTAATTTGACAGGATTAACTAAAATGTTATCTTTTACCCTTTTCTCAATGAAATAGAAAGAAAAAGATGCATTTACATAGTTTAAAATTAGTTTAGTTTGTGCACTAGAGAATTGGCTTGTATCCTAAAAAATAATTTAATGTCCGTCAGATAGATTTATAAAAAATATTGAACACGTATTTTTTATTTTTTCTTTCATTCAAATACTTAGGAAGATATATTGATTTGAAATGTCGCATGACGTCACGCCGTGGTATGAAATATAGCACGGCGTGGCCTAATTAACCCCCACTCCGTAACTTTAATACGCTATACCTTAGTAGTTTTTGGTAATTACGACAAAATAAAAAATACGGGTCTTAATTTTTTTGTTATCTATAAGACGGACTAATTATATTATTTTTTTCATTTTCATACCTTGGATACATCCCTATTGGCGCCATTTTCTTTGTATTCCTTCTAATCCTGTATGACCTGAATAAGCTGTGTTTTTATTTTTTTTCTGTCTTTTATGCCTACTTGCCCACTTTATCTACATTTAGTACCTTTGGCTTCACTCTTATTTCCGTTAACATATTATAGTTGGTTAACAGTACCATCTTTTTGTTGTTAGTGGGTCGAAGCAGAATCTTCTTCTGATACAGAGAAGACATGAAGAAACAAAAGTCAATAAAAACATCTGTATTATACCTAAAAATTATGATTAAAAGTTTAAACCCAATATAGTGTTAATGAAATTTTCCGATTTAGTGTTAATTCATTGTTTGAAACTCTTTACAGCTAAACTTAAATATTCTTTCTCTCTTAAAGTGAACATGAAATATAGTCTTGACAGATTTTTAACCGATGCCCTACGAGATAAAATTAAATGGTTGTTAATTCAGTCTACGCAGCTCTCATAAAATATAAAGTGTCCTATAGTTTACCCGCGACGCGAGGTTTGACGCACTTGGTCGCAGGAATGCACCAGCCTACGGGTAACAGGTTGCTAGTTCATCGGTTAGAGAATCATAACAACCCAATAGCCTCATTTTCTCCTTTACCTTTTAGAAAATTCAATGAAAATAACTTTTAGGGGGTAAGTAGAAAGCGTCCTTTTTCCTTTTTTAAATAATAAAAATGCACTAACCATACCATAAATTTAAAAAAAAGAAAAGAAATGCGTTCGAACAAAAATTTCAAATTCAGAATGCAATCCAACAAAAACGGCTGAACGCACCGCGTCACAAAAAAAAGTTAACTTACCGTTAATTAATACTTGAATACGAACTAAACGTTAACTCGCGATTACCCGTTGTGATACACCCGGGTACCACCGTGTATACCGATAGACTGGCGACCGAAGATACATAACGGTATATCGTGCCACTTCCCCTAGTGGGACACACGAGACACAGTGAATTCCAACAAGAACTGTGTCGACACAGCTAAACTAGATTCCGTACCCTTCGAAAGAAATTAGAAGTCCAAAAAATGCGGCCTCGATTAGGTTAAGTATGTAAATTAATTTACTGTTTTTCTAAAATGTCAACCAAATTGATAGATCTTTGAATTACTTGGATGCTTCGTTTTTGATACAGGCTGTGAGTTAGCTTGTTAATAAGTTTTCAATAACTTTTTGACCTTACTTTTAAGTCAAGGTCATCAGCTCTGAGGAACAAGGTCTAATTTTTCATCAACATTGATGGACTATTCATCTAAAGAAAGAGAGAAAGATTTTTTTATTCCGCACAAAAAACACACATTCCATGTAAATACTTACAATCTATCATCATCATCATTATCAACCTTTTTATTGTCCCACTGCTGGGCATAGGTCTTCTCTCATACAGAGAAGGATTGAGCGTAATCACCACGCTTGCTCAATGCGTGTTGGCGATTTCAAACTTAAAGTCCAGGTTTCCTCAAGATGTTTTCCTTCACCTTCAGTCATTGGTGTCCAAGATATACTTAGAAAGTACATAAAACTTTAGAAAAGTTTTACATTGGTACTTGCCTGACCTGGAATCGAACCCGCGCACTCATACTTGAGAGGCTGGTGTTTTAACCACTAGGCCACCACGACTTATACCCCCCTTATTAATAAAAGATATTTAAAGTTAACTACTGATTAGCGATTCTTTAACCATACATTTTAGATGTTTGCACGTCACTTAACTTTAATCTTCGTTTGTGAATAAACCCCTCAAACACTGTGGTGTTTATTCATTAAAGTTAAGTGACGTTAAAAGGTCAAAATTGAATGGTTAAAGAATCGCTAATCACTAGTTAACTTTAAGCAGCGTTTATGAATAAGGGGGATAATCTATACTAATATATAAATCTGAAGAGTTTGTTTGTTTGAACGCGCTAATCTCAGGGACTACTGGTCGGATATGAATTTTTTTTTTTGCGTTGGATTGCCCATTAATCCAGGAAGGCTTTAGGCTATATAACATCACGCTACGACCAAAAGGAGTGGAGCATAACTAACTCCACGCGAACGAAGTCGCTGGCGGCCGCTATAAATAATAAAAAAATAAGCCTATAATATGATCCCACTATACACAAGCCTCCTCTTGGTAAAAGGGAGTAGGCCATACTCTACCAGTCTACCACGCTGATCCAGTGCGGGTTGGTAATGAAACAAATACAAAAAGGCAATTGCAAAGTGGAGAAAATAACTACTTGTGTTACAAAACAAAGAACAGTTTAACTGTGCGTCGCATCTGTGCAAGAAAAGGTCTTTGCTCAGCAAAATGCTGTGACTTCAGACTAACCTATCATCAACAGCGCTGATTTCACTGGTCAACACTGATTTTGCCACACGAACTTTGATAGCTAATTTTGTTTTATCAATCTACCCTCATCATTAAATCACAGTTGTCATCTGTCAGTTAGCCTCATATTTGTTGTGATACGGTAATACTCATAACTAGTACTACGGCGGTAAATTAACAGAAACGCTCACAAGTAAATCGTCATAAAAGTATTTGTAGTTGAATTTGAATATTTTTTGTGATTTATTAATCCTGTGAACATGTCGAGGAAGTGTAAAAATAACCCTAACTCTTTTTGTTATGTCTGCGGAGAACTTACATTCAAAAAACAACGACGAAATTTTACGAATCTTGTGCTGGAGTGTTATCACCAATGTTTTGGTTTTTCTGTCGCCCATCAAGACAAATTCTGGGCCCCTCATGTCTGTTGCATAACGTGTGTGAAAAATTTAACCGACTGGAAGAAAGGTGCACGAGCTATGCCGTTTGCTGTACCCATGATATGGACTGAACAGCGAGATCATGTTTCGGATTGCTATTTTTGTCTCACTGACATAAAAGGTATAAATTACAAGAAAAAAATACGCGTGCATCGTTAGTTCCTGGCCAAAAAAATGTAAAGTATTTACCCCTTGTAGAGCCAAATAATGTGCTTTTACCACCATTGCATATCAAATTAGGATTAATAAAAAATTTTGTGAAGGGAATGGATCGCAGTGGGAGTGGATTTTTGTACCTAAAAGAAAAATTCCCTAAAATGAGTGATGCAAAAATAAAAGAGGGTATTTTTGTTGGTCCTCAAATCAGGGAGTTAATAAAAGATTCAACATTTGAAGAAAAATTAAGCAGTTTAGAAAAATGTGCATGGAACGCATTTAAAAATGTTGTTGCAAATTTTTTGGGCAACCACAAGAGTGACAGCTACAGAGAGTTGGTTAGCGAGCTCTTATTGTCATATCAAGCATTGGGTTGCAACATGTCACTCAAGATCCATTTTTTAGACTCGCACCTGGATTTTTTTCCTGACAATTTAGGGGCTGTCAGTGACGAGCACGGCGAGAGGTTCCACCAGGACATTTCTAGTATGGAAAAGCGGTACCAGGGCAAATGGAGCCCAAATATGTTAGCGGATTACTGCTGGACAATTAAAAGGGACCAACCAGAAGCTAAACATTCAAGAAAATCTTAAATTATTAAGTAATTTATAAAAAAATTTATAAAATTTATAAAAAAAAAACGTTTGATTTACGAGATCTGTATTTTTTCTTAATATTTTAAATTACTCAATAGAATAAAATCCTTGGCTAGCAAAATTTTTTTAACTGTTTATTTTTTCTTACAATCACCAATTAAAGTAAAAAATATCAAAAAAGTCCGTGTGGCACGAAAAAGTTTGAATTTTGTTGACCAGTGAATTTTCAGTAACTACCTCCCGATTTAACAGTCAATACGGTTAATGGGTCCTAAAATCAGCAAAAGTCATGTATAACATATATATCTACATAAAGTATGTTACCAACATATTATGCACACATAGATGAACAGAACAGCAATGCGATTTTGTAATTATCTCATCTTGAAAACTTAGGTGGACTATACGAACGACAGCAGGTCAAGCTACCCGAAACTGTCAAATATTTCCAATCAATCTTGAGCCTTAGTGCTTCAGTGATAAAGTTTAAAATCTAATGAAGAAATCTCATAGATTGTAATAGCCTGATCTGCTGTCTCTCCTCTGTCTCTCCTATCTCTGACAGAAGTAAACTAAAATGTTATCTACTATCCTTTTCTTAATGAAATAAAAAGAAATATATGCACTTAATTTAAAATTAGTATATTTTCTGAACAAGAGAATTCATCAATTTTGACAACTCACTCTAAGCTTTCTTCAGCTTACTTTTCACGATGAAGAAAATCAAGTCTAGAAGTTAAAGAAGTGTTAGAATAAATGCTGGAACATCATTACGCAAACGGTAACCTTGAATTCCACACTTGATTCCAGGCTACTTAGTATATCGTCGGTAATCAAAAAAAGATCGTCTGTTTGGGATAAGAGTTTAGGCGCGATATGGCACTTTATAGCAGCAGGTTTTATTTCCTCGTTGCACATTCAATGACCGCGTAAGAATACAAGGTTAGAATATTAGATATGTATTGAGTATACACATTTAGGTTTAGGACCGTATTACAGAAGCTTACTCAAGATTTAAGCATTGTTTAAAATCTAACTTCAAACAATCAAACGGCTTCAAAAGCTTGACTTTTAAGTAAGGATCTGTAATACGGACCTAAGATTCTTGCCAACTAGTGATCTGCTAATGATCGTCTACTAAATCAAAAACTGTCCTATATAGACATCTGCTAGACAAATTAGTACGTGCTTATAAATCTGGTGGGAACCACAAACAATTAGTATGGTTCGCCACAAGAGTATAATAATATATAACGCAGTAACAGCATTTTTTTTAAACCTACGAAGAGCTTCAACGTTTCGTGTAATCTATTGTATAGGTGTGCTTCGATATCCATACCAACCTGCATAATAATTGCATAACATACTATCAGTAGCAAGTTTTGAGTTTCATTTTGACAGTTCAACAGCATGTATTGCTTTATTTATATTGTTGAACAGACACTTGTTTCAAACACATGGAGCAATGGATTAAAAATATGCTTCAAAATAATCCAAATTATAGTAGATAATAGTGAACAGTATCAATATTAGTTAATAGTTTCTTCAAAGATATAATAGATATTGTGTTATGCACTCTTCACCGTTGTTTGCGAACTTATCTGCCTTACATAAGTCTTTCTTTCTTCTTTTCTTTAGAGTGAATACTACTTCAAGTCTTCAATGGCCTCTGTGGTTAGATACCACAATTTTGCCAATAACACGTGTAACAAATTATAGAAATTCTTTTAAAAAAAATATTTATAAATGGCCCCGTGAGCCGCCTACTAGGAGATTTTATGCAAAGCCATGATGTGGCCACTATGCTGCGATATTTCAATGTTATTTATGAACTATACACTGAATGCACTTTTTACTACATAAATCACGCGTTTTTATTTAGTAAACAACACTATAAATAATTTTAAAAGTCCAATGAAAAATGCGCGTGACACTCATCTTGACTTTCCTGTCAAAAACTTCGCCTTACATAAGTCAAATTCCAACTTAGGAATACTTCTGCAGTTACTTCCGACAGTCAATATTGAAAATAGAATGTCATAGGTCAGGTCAAAATGTCAAATGACAAATTGCATGTCAGTTAGTGAGTATGTAATCATTCATGGTGAATGTGTTCTTTTTTTCTTCGGCGACGGGAAACAAATAAAGGTGCCAATTCCATTGTTCACAAACTAAGCCAAACTTATGTTCAGTAAATCGTTTTCTTTTTATCTCAAGAAAAGGACAGAAGATAAAAATCAGTTTATTCCTGTCAAGTTAAAACACTCCATAGACAAATTAGACGCGAAAAAACATGGCGGCTAATGAAAAGTCAATTTACGTCAGGCGCTGACTTATTTGACAAGGTTAAACGAATAGGTATTTAGCTTCTGTACTTTTCTTAATGAAATAGGTATAAAGAAAACGATGCGTTGTATTTAAATTTACTTTTTTTTATAATTATAAACTAGTGCTTGAAGCAGAGATGCAATCGTTGTTAGTAAAGCGCGCTAGTTTATTAACAGCCCTATTCACTAAAAAAAACTGAATGAATAGGACGGCAGTTGAGCGAAGTGATGCAATGTTAAACCCAACAACACAGCCAACAATGCTGCGCCAGAAGAAGATTGATCTGGAGACCTTCCACGACCAAACTCTCGGGAGTTTGGTCGTGTCACATCGCAACACAACTGCTCAGCCCCGTCCTCCGTTTTGTTTATGTACAACTGAATCGGGGCCATCGCCTGATTCTTTACGATTCTGATTGTATATTTTTCCGTCTTCGCGCGTGTTAGGTCAACCACACTAGTACGTAAGTGTTTACAGTAAATTAGTATCTATCAATTATCACGTATTGTGTCGCAATTTCAGCACGGCTTCCACTGCAAAAGGGTAAGTAGTAAATGCGCGAGAAATAGAGAAGTAAAAAGAGTACAACTAGGTAAAATAGATTGTCTTTCATTGGGCCTAAGAAATGCCACCTCTTTATTATTTAAGTTACCTATCCTATTTCTAGACGAATGTAGTCGCCGCGTGGAATGAGATTGCTTTTACCTATTTTATATTCATCAATAATTTACAATACTCTCTTTATTTATTTATAACTAGCTTCGCCCGCGTTAACTTCGGTTATATCGCGCTTTTTAGATTTACCTCGGGAATATCAATTTTTTTCGGGATAAAAAGTAAGTAAAGATAAAGTATTTAATCCAGACTTCTATCTTTACGTCTGCAAAATTTCAAAGCAATCGGTCCAGGAGTTACGGCGTGAAAGTGGTACAAACAAACTCACTTTTCGATGTATAATATTAGTAAGGATATATTTGGTGTACACATACAAATATTCCAGTAATCTCCTTTGGGAACTTGATGTTTTTTTAGGACCAAAAGTAGCCTATGTTACTCTCCATCTTTTCAACTAACTGTATGCCAAAAATCAGGTCGATTGATTGCTTAGCTACGGCGTGAAGGAAGGACAAACAAACAAACAAACACACTTTCACATTTATAATATTAGTTTATTTATAATAAACATGGCTTCAAAGTTATGGAACTTTTATTCGTCAAATGACGACACGATTATAGCAGTGGTTAAGCGGTTGACTTCTGCACTGCGTGTTTGTGCATAGTTGTTCCGGGTCTGGGTGTTTGTGTGTGTGAGTTTATATGTTTGTAAACGCACCCACGATACAGGAACAATTCCTATAGTGGGGCTACGTTTTTTATAAAAGTGGTATTCAGCTATATTGGATGTAGCGGTACCTACAAACGCCACATGGAACAACGCATCATACTGACGTCACACAAATTCTACATCTCGCAATCAGAGTTTACCGTGCAATTAGCATACATACAACTTCCCAACTTCAACCATTGGGCAAGTGCCCGCCAGACATTACACCTTTTACCATAACACTGTAAAAACTTAAGTGAAGTGAACGTCGAGTGTTCTGTCATCCCAATTAATGTTATGGGATTGCCACTATGGCGGCGAGCAGTGGGCAGCTCGTCGCCCGGTAAGGACCAAACCCGAGTCGACGCACGGCGCGTTGTGTTTCACGCGCGCCTCAGCGAGATGTCAGCACATCGGGACGGGTCCACGAAGACCGATGCCTCCGGGGGTTGAGGGTTGGTTAAAAAAGAAACCGTGGCCCTGGTGAACACGGATGGGACAGTTAAAGTCTGACACGCTCTTCCGCTCCGCCCAGAGTGAGATAGGTTTTTTGATGATTTCTAGAGATGTGCCTACTAGTCGCCGACTAGTCGGTTAGGCCGACTATTCGGCCGCTTTTGTAGTCGGCGTGTAGTTGGTGCCTAGTCGCCAAAAAACGCCGACTAGTCGGCTTTTTACTTTGTATGTATTTCTCATTAATATGTACCATATCAGTGGAACTGAAATGAAATAAAACCTTAAATATTCATTATTATTTGGATTTTATAATCAATTTTCATTAAAACAAAATTGGTGCAAATGAAAGAGTACCTAGGTATTTTTTAGTTACTAACACATTAAAAATAAACATAATATTTTAAGCACGAACTGTTTCAAGAAAATAAAAAAGAAACATAGGAGACTTTTATGATTAACCGGACACAACCCCAATCAAAATGTCTTATTTTTATAATAAAAAATAGCAAAATCTCTTTACAGTCGTAGCACTATTTAAAGTGGTAGTCGGCACATCTCTAATGATTTCCCATCTAGAACTACAAAAAGGGATTGACATTATTGACACCTCAATTCACTGAAAATTCCACAGGTAGATTTGTATAAAATCGGCATTCAACAACAATGTTTCAGCCAGGAATGGAAGGAGTACGCGAGGGCTCGGGAACAATGGAAGGAGTGGAGAGAGACATTTGCCTATTAGTGGATGTGTTTGATCGCAATCCCGCTTGATGGTAAGCAGTAATGCAATCATTGATGGTAAAGCGCGCTAGTTTATTAAACCTATTCACTCAAAAAACTTAGTGAATAGGAAGGAAGACAGCAGTTGAGTGAGGTGATGAAATGTTAAACCCAACAACAATATCAACGATGCTGCGTCAGAGGGAGATTGATCTGGGGAACCTCCACGCATGACCAAACTCGCAACACAACAACATTTGATACATCGTCCCGGCACACATTGCAACACAACTGCTCAGACTCGTCCTTCGTACGGCTTCACCAGACATCATGCCGGAACACGACGAATCGCTTGACGGCAAGACTTTGCATAAGAAAATATTTTGCACCGGTCCATAATTCCAGTACATAATATAGGTAAGCGTGGTATTGATTAACAAAATAGTAAAACGAGGGACAACATGATTGAAAGTTATGGAAAGCAGGCAAATGCGGAGTGTTTACCATACGACCTCCTTCGACTCTTTAGATGTTAGTACTTAGATGCCCACGTATTACTTATGGTTAATTAATGGTGTAATTAGTGGCCAGTATTAATTTATTAGTTATCTTCCCAGAAGGATCTAGTTAGAGACGATGCTTACCAGTGGAACTTCCAGGAGCATTTCCGACGTTTGGCTCCCAGACTGGAACGGGCTGGGGTGGCCCTGAGGCAGCTCCTTCCCAATCTAGGGGGACCAAACGCCTTTACGGGGCACCGATGTGGGCGCGGTCCCTGAGGAAGCGACCAGCCAGATGCCTGACGCCTGACCGCGTCCCAGAGAGTCATAGCCGTTCGGCTGGTCCGGGGATACCGCACGGGACCTGGAGGCCAAAGGCCTCGCCCACATGTGGGAGTGACGAGAGGATTCAAAATGCCGGGGCATAACTCCGCTGCCGCGAGAAATCGCGGTTCAGCGGACAGAGCTCCGGCGGAATCTCATGACGACATGGAGAGAGCGATTGTCGCAACCTAGTGCTGGGCACGCCACAGTAGGGGCGGTAAGTCCCCTCTTCTTTGAGGAGTGGCTCGAGAAGCGCCACGGCGCCCTCACCTCCGCTTGACGCAGGTCCTCACCGGACACGGTTGCTTCGGGAGGTTTCTGTTCTGGATAAGGCGGGAGAAAACGCCAGGGGGACACCACTGTGAAGATCGCGCTGAGGACTTAGTGGAGCATACGGTGGAGGTCTACATAGCAACCGTCGTGTCCTCGTGGCGGCGATCGGCGGCGATCTCTACCGTCCGGCCCTGGTCTAGGCCATGGTCCAGAACGAGAGTGTATGGCAGGCCGTCATCTTCTTCTGCGAAGCAGTGATGCTGGCAAAGGAGGAGGCGGAACGCGTGAGGGAGCGGGAATCCCAGCGCCCTCACGTTTCTAGCTGACGCAGGAGACGATCTGGTTGAGAGACAACATCGAATGACAGGATGGCCACTGTAGACGCGGGCTAGCGGGCTGCAAGCAGTGGGTAGCTCGACCCGCCCGAGTCGACGGCGAGTTCTGTTTCACGCGCGCCTCAAAGAGATCTCAGCACATCGTGACAGGGTCCACGAAGATCGATGCCTGGGTCAGGGTTGCATGTTGGTCAAAAGAGAATCCATGGGCCTGGTGTGCAGGTAATTGAAGGAACATAGCTGATTTTAGTCAGTAAAAGTCTGACTGGCCCTTCCGCTCCGCCCAGAGAGAGAGAGATCATTTGTTGATTTCTCATCCACACCAAAAAAAAAGTCGTTGCTTTTCTTTCAATAAACCTTTGATCACGGTATTCAACAGTTACTCTATGTACTTAATGTGTTATATGTTGTAATGGGTTATCTTATACTTTAATTTATCGCTTGATGATATTAATGATTTTTTTTATAAGTATGATATGATATTCACTTTCTTATTATTATTATTTTATATTAAGTTACTATTTTGTAGTAGTTCGAGTTTTTAGGGTTCCGTTGCCAAATGGCAAAAAACAGAACCCTTATAGATTCGTCATGTCTGTATGTCCGTCTGCCCGTCCGTATGTCACAGCCATTTTTTTCCGAAACTATAAGAGCTATACTGTTGAAACTTGGTAGGTAGATGTATTCTGTGAACCGCATTAAGGTATTGATGCAAAAATTAAAAAAGTAATAATAAATATTCGGGGCTCCCCATACGTAGAACTGAAATTCAATTTCAATTCAATATCTATGGATAGGTCTTCAAAAATGATATCAAGGTTTCTAAAATATTTGAAAAAAAGTTGCCCACCCCCCTCTAACTTCTAAAATAAGAAAATTAAAAATCTAAAAAAAACATGATGTACAATACTATAAAAACTACCAACAAAAATTGTTTTGAACGAGATCTAGTAAGTAGTTTTTTTTAATACCTCGTAAATCGTAAACCGCTTATTACCGCGTAATCTTTCATACATATAACTTAAATCCTTTAATTTCATAAATCAATCTTACTGAACCCTTTGTGCGTGAGTCCAACACATACTTGGCCGGTTTTTTTTTTTCTTTCGGCCTACCTTAAAGTCTTTCTTTGCTATTTTTTGCCAAATCGATAAAAGAAGAATAATTGCAAGCGCCGTCTTGAGCTGCATGATTTTTGACAATGCATGCACTGACTGGACAGAACCACTCAGTCTCTGTGCTTCTTTTATCAAAAGCCCACCTCTGACATTGATTCTACTTGGACAAATTACTAAATTGTTTGTATATACAATGTACATACAAAACCTACATACAGAAAATACATCACTTATCCTTATCAACCATCATATTATATTTCTTCAGCCTAGAGAGGTCTTCTGCTGAACAAAGGCCTCCCCAAGGATTCATTCCATTGTGGGTGTTTGCCATAATCCCCACGCTTGGCAAGCGGGTTGGGACCGCAGCAATTTGATATTCCACAGGAGAAGCGCTGCTGCCCGCTTCCCTGGTGAGAGTTCCCTACGACACCCACGGGAGGATATGGGTTGGTACTATTCTAAGCCTGGTACCACACGGGATCATCACCATATTTCGCAATTATTAAACCTTCTATTAACCTATTCTCCCGTTTGAGATGTCGAGAAGTTTGTCACTAAAACGTCGGTTTCCTAAGGAACTGTTGAACAGTCAAACAATAAAGGTTAGGACGTATCCAAATACAGAACATTTCTGATAGTGAATGGTACTGATTCCGTTGTTCACACACTAAACCAAATTTAAGTACAGTGCTTTTCTATTCCATTTAAATTAAAAAGGTCAGAAGACTATATTATATATTATACAATACAAAATAATAAAGGGGGTAATTTTATTATTTCGAAATAGCGACATCTTGCGTTAAAACGTCAAAGTACAAGTTTAAGTTGAGCACAGCGCCATCTATTAAAAAATAGAAACATCAAGTTGCATGTTCACAACTACTCGACTCCACGCTTGCTAGTACATATATTTACTAATAGATGGCGGTGTCATTTGCATATCACAAACCCCTTCACTGTGGTTTAAATTTAGCGCGAGATGGGTTAAATTGTACCTACTATTAGGAATCAACACACAAAAAGCTACAAGCAAATAATTACAGAAAATAATATATATAAAAAATGTGCAACTACATAAATAGACCAGTAATCAAACACTTACTTACCTAAGTATCTATACAAAAATTTCTAAGCAAAGCGAAGTACACAATTACTTTAATTTAATAATACATATTAATAACCACATTGTAAAATGTTAAAACTACAAAGTTTGTAGGAGATTGCTAAATATGGACATAGATGATTTTTCTTTTATGTATCGAAGACTCTTGTTCACTAACTAAAGTGATTTTTAGCTAAATACATATTTTCTTTCTATTTTATTAAGAAAAGGATAGAAATTCAAATTTTAGTTTAATCCTGTCAAATTAAGACATTCCATAGACAGTTTAGACGCGATTATAAACATGGCGACCAAAAATCCATCAATTTACTTCAGAGACGGACTAATTTGACAGGTCTCAACTAACATATTATCATCTGTCCTTTTCTTAATGAAATATAATGGAAAATATGCACTGAACTTAAATTTAGTTTTGTTTGTGAACATGGGAATTTAGTTTAGTATGTGAACGTGGGAATATGGGCCAGTGCCCTTTGTATTTGTACATGGCCTAATTATCTTACTTTTGTATATCACAAAACCCCGATTATTGCTTGCTTCCCCTTTCAACACTATCAGTCCTCATAATGCCATGCTCGTCACGACAAGATAATCTCTTAATTAGAACGACAGTTATTGGACGTGTCTACAGAGTCGTGAGAGATAGCATCTGTTGGTACTAAGTTGTAGCTATTTACTTACAAAGGTTGTATACTAGTGGTTCTCAAACTTTTTGTTCATTGGAACAATTTTGGTATGTAAATCTGCTCTATATAATAACGTTAATAATGAAGAAATGGCACAAAGGCCAAGGAGTCATGCGACAAAACTATTGACAAGAAAAACAAAGACGTTGAGAGGTTGTTTAGTAGGTGTTGTTTTGAACTTCGTGTCCGACTGTTATTGGCGATATCAACCAATTTGAGAATTTGAATTGTTTTTCAAAGATTTTCTATAATTTTTTACACGTGCTATTGGCAAAATTGTGGTGTTTCTTCCACAGGGGCCAAGAGAAGAAGAAGAAGGTATTGTTTTGTGAAATGTCAATTGAAATGTTTTTAGAAAAAAATGCGGTTTTAATTCCGATTTTCCGTGAGTCAGCGTTTCCGTCAATATAACACTGGCAGTAGGTAATCCTGTCTATTAACAACGAAATTGAACAACAATCCTCAGTAAATTCAAATTTTATTTATTTCAAGTTGAACAAAAATATCAACTTTATATGTCATTAAATTGATATTAGAGTAACTCGCATTATTGAACAAGTTGAAAAAATGATTACCGTAGTAGCGTAAACTGTATTGCGTAGGAATTAAGGTATTTTTTCCAATAACCTCCAATAATTTCCAAGATTAGTAGTTATGACAATGGAAATCCTGCCGCGTGATGTTTTATAATTAGCAATTTCTTGTTCTCTAGTGGAGGTATGAGGAGCAGCGTGTAAAGCTCACTCACCCTCCATAGAAAAGGGAGGATCCTCCGACCGCATTGTCTGGGGGGCCACTTTGCCTGCCGGTTGATGTCGCGAACTTGTATGCGTTATAGTTGCATAGAAAACTCTGATTACGAGATGCAGGATTCGCGTGACGTCAGTATGAAGCGTTGTTAGCTTGTTGGGTTGTAGACACCGCTACATACTCATTCTATGGCAGACTTGACCCAATTACACAGTATGTATCTGGGTACAAACGATACAATGTTGACTACCACTGGGAAGTATAGGTAGACAGATGAAAACTAAGTAGTTGGAAACGCGTCTTAGAAAAGCGAACTCTCAGAGATAACTTTGAGGATGATAATTTGCATAAACTGTGATGTTTTCAGCAGCAGTAACCTGGTGATATCAGCTGCGACTTACAAGCTGTAGGTCGAAAGTTTGAACCCCAATAGGAGTTTTATGTCATCACCATTGCTCTCAAAACGATAAAGGAAAACATCGAGAGAAAACTACAATGTGTTGGTACATAGATGTCACAGGTTTTCGATTTTTTGTCTATAACAGTCAGATTTCGGGGAGACCCCTATACAGTAACCCCAGAGATTTGCCCTAACAGGTTTAATAGGTATCGCTGAACCCCGAAAGTCACAAGGAAGTGTGGTAAAAGTCCCACACTCCTCGGTTTTATCTGCAAAAACCAAGCACCTATTAAAGATTTCCCTCCGTGAACAAGACAAAAAAGAACATACCGGTTATTTACGATGTTTCCATCTGTTCCGTCACAGTTTTGAGAGTAATGGCGATAGTGAACTATAACTAACATCACAACGCAAACTTCGCGAAAAGGCTACACCGCTTCCCACTACTAAAATAGGGATGTTTCCTGGGTAAAAAAATATTGATTCTATTTAGTCCGTCATTCAGATTATAGAAAAATATTGGATACGTATATTTTGTTTTATCAAATCAATAAATAATTACAAATATAAAAGCCATCAAAGATCGGGAGTGGTGGTAGCGTGCAGTGACGTCACACGAGTTTTCAACGCACTGCGTCGTCTTAATTTTTTGTTTATATGAAAAAAGAAAAATACGTATCTAGTATTTTTTGGATATCTGACTAACGGACTTTAGTTTTTGTGTTTAGTTTTTTATAGTCAACTACCCTATTCTGTAGTCATTTATGCCGTTAATGAGCGGTTCCAGAAATCACATTGTATAAAAACCGGCCAAGTGCATGTCGGACTCACGCACAAAGGGTTCCGTACCATAGATTTATGAAATTAAAGGTTTTAAGTTATTTGTATGAAAGATTACGCGGTAATAAATGGCTTACGATTTACGAGGTATTAAAAAAAACTACTTACTAGATCTCGTTCAAAACAATTTTCGTTGGTAGTTTTTATAGTAATGTACATCATGTGTTTTTTTTTTTAGATTTTTCATTTTCTTATTTTAGAAGTTAGAGGGGGGACCAACTTTTTTCCACTTTGGAAGCGTCTGTCACGCAAACTATTTGATTTAGAAAAAAAATATTTTAGAAACCCCAATATCATTTTTGAAGACCTATCCATACATAGATACCCTACACGTATGTGTTAGAAGAAAAAAAATCGAGTTTCAGTTCTAAGTATGAGGAGAATAATATTTTTTTTTTAATTATTTTTTCATCAATATCTTAATGCTGTTCATAGAATACATCTACCTACCAAGTTTCAACAGTGTAGCTCTTATAGTTTCGGAAAAAAATGGCTGTGACATACGGACGGACAGACAGACATGACGAATGTATAAGGGTTCCGTTTTTTGCCATTTGGTTACGGAACCCTAAAAATACGTATCTAGTATTTTTAGGAAATCTGAATAACGGACTAATTAGTTTTTTTTAGTCAACTACCCTATTATGATAGTCATTTATGTGGTTAATGAGCGGTTATACAGAAATCACATTATTTAAAAAAAGTGTCGGCTCGGCCTTTGAGCGTTACAAGCATGCCGCCTCTATTAAATCTGCTTATAGTTTTTCGAGTTCTGTTCACATTGCGCATTTTTATGTAATTAGCGAATTGATTAATTTTTACTTTAAAATCTTATTGAGTTATAAAAGTATAGCAATTATGAACGGTCTAAAGAGAAAAAAACTGCATATTTTTTTTGTTATCGGGTAAAAACGTCGATGTCAGATACACCCTTTATATAAAATAATGCGATAACGCGAGTGAAACCACGGGAGTAGTTATTACATAGCTCAAACAATGCTATACACGATAGATCTAGAGACACTTTTAACTTAACTTACAGTTCACAATTCCCTATCTTTAAATTAATCATTCCTAATTTTTTACAAAATCTTATTTCAAAGTGCCGAAAATATTATTTTTAGTAAGACCTTGATTGTCATCAGCTGTATTGAAGCCATCGTGACGACCTACACGTTTATGATCTTTGAGCCTAAACGCGTGACGTTTCATATTTATAGAAGTCAGTCTAAGTGCATGACAAGTAAAGCGAGAGTACTGCTTACACCGCTAGAATTTGCAATGAGTCGCAAAATAAAACAATTACTTTCACTTGCCAAGGCAAGGACTTCACTGTGGACTGGTTGTTTCTTTAATATTTTCTACAGTTTCAACTTTTTTTTAAATGTTATAAACTAGAGCAGTGACTTTCAAGTTGTACAACATAGGTTCGAATCCCATCAGGCGCTTTACTTCTATGTTCTATGTTTGTTTGGTTTCCGCACTTAGTCCCTTCAGTGGACCATTGTGCGCTTTCATCATCAACCTTTTTTTATCGTCCCACTGCTGGGCACAGGTCTCCTCTCATACAGAGAAGGATTGAGCGTAATCACTACGTTTGCTCAATACGGGTTGGCGATTTCAGACTTAAAGCCCAGGTTTCCG
Source organism: Sesamia inferens (assembly GCA_037179545.1). NCBI lineage: Eukaryota > Metazoa > Arthropoda > Insecta > Lepidoptera > Noctuidae > Sesamia > Sesamia inferens. Next base: position 4,159,106 of record CM073929.1, on the reverse strand, counting down.
CAAGATGTTTTCCTTCACCTTCTAAACAGTTATTGGTGTCCAAGATATACTTAGAAAATACATACAGTATGTTAAGAAAACGCTGTCCGACCCGTGAAGGTGTTGTTAGGTATCGATAACTGATTCTACTAATGGATACAAAACCGGGCTAAACTTAAAAAAAAAAATCCCCCTAAAAAAATAAATATTATTTCGCACAAAGAGGTAACTTAATAAATGTGCGTTGAGCACCCTTCCACGGGCGGCGGGCGGCAGGGCACGCGGCACGTGGTCGCATCGCTATTCGCTCATAATAATACCGGTGTTATCATTTCTTTAAAAATTACCAAACTTCGGGGAAGTTGGAATTAATTCGCGGGAAAAGAAGATTATTTAAAAATTCATTTGTAATGGTACTATGATGATTACGTAAAATTATATATTATATTTGGTCATGTGTTTACCTAACCTTTATTATCATTATGGGTCGGACAGGGTTTTCTTAACATGCTGTATAACTTAGAAAAGTTACAGTGGTACTTTGAGAGGCTGGTGTTTTAACCACTACTGGGCCACCACGACTTGTGCGCTTCACTTTGCGTAAATTATGTCAACACCACTGCTCTCAAAACGGTGAAGAAAACATCGTGAGGAAACCCGCACTGGGCCAGCGTGGTAGATTACAGCCCACTCCCTCTCACCGAGAGGAGACCAGTGTCTAAACAGTGGAAACAAAATAGGCTGTTTATGTTGTTATAAACTTCCTTGACCGCATCCCGCCTGATGGTAAGTAGTGTGGCATTCGTTGACGGTAACTAGTTTATTATGTACACTAGTTTATTAAGAACCTTTTCACTCTAGCCTTGAAGACAATTAAATTGCATGATTTAATTCCCCCATCCCCGTTCCATCATCGGACGACCCGTCGTACGGCGAGTATCCACACTTGCGTTGTTGACTCCACTACGATCCGGATGAAGCGTTTCGTCTCGTCTTGTATATCGCGTCCAAGGACGGACTAGAATAATTTAATTATTATTTAAGTGTTTTCAAGGCTAGAATTAATAGGCTCTTAATAAACTAGCGCGTTTTACCATCAACGATCATTTCACTGCTTACCATCAGACGGGATTGCCGTCAAGCACTAGCTTATAATTGACGTTATTGATATTGATACGTTTGATTTACAGAAGCCCCATTCGAATATGTAGTTATTTAAAATAGAAATACTAAAACACGATATTTTTGTTACAGCGACAACAAAAATTGTATCATCTGTGAAAATTTCAAGTTCAGTGAGTACCTACCATTCAAACTCTTCCACTGGTCACAAGGACCTTTCACAATAGGCAATCGCCTTCACCGGACGGCGTCATGCCGTTAATTGTGCTGCAAAGGGGCTAACCTGCATCATATTACATGGCTTGGCTTGGCATGGCCAACTGCCCCAACGATCCTCGAAAGACTCGACATATACAGACTCGGCTGCACTACATTTTTCCACCATAGCATACTGCTTCAACACGAGGGATAGGTTTAGAACAGCTCTGTCTCTGAACACTGTCTTACTGTGTAGAAACGGACCTCCTGGTTTTTTATCGGACTTCCCTCACCTATCACGGTTGAGAGATACTAAAGCCTGGTGACAGACAGAAAGAGGGAGACAACGAAGTCTTAATCAAATCAAATCAAAATATTTATTTGCCGGAAAATACATTGTTCGACAAGGGAAGATCTTAAAGCTCAGAAGTTACTTGTATTCTGCCTGCAAGCAGGTGTGCAAATTTTAATTGAAAAAAAAATACCTTAAGATGACGGACCAGACTATAAAAATCGGCAAAAATAGCACAAAAACATGAAAAAAAAATGTCAACACTCAAAATCATCAATGTCATTCGAATAAAATCAATAAATTTAAGTATAGGAATTGGGTTCCTCTTACTACCCGTACCCCTTAGGTACGGAATCCCAAAAACTGAACTTGTAAGTCATAGCTTACATACTCGTATTATGGAGCCGCGAGGCAAGGAAGATAAAAATGCCAGTAAGTATGAAAATATTTATTTCTTAGGATACCATTTTATAAAGTTTTATAGTGCAAACACAGAATGTTTTTAAGCTTTCCTTGGAATTATGCGGATTTAAATTTTTGTACTCTTTATATTTACAAATTTACTAAGTATGAAGTATAATCATGGCCTTACTGTAACTTTCTTGAGAAACATTCAGTTTGTGCTCAAAATGTTAAGATTTCATCAGATTTTGTGAAACTGTGTTACGTTAAGATGTTAAAAAATTATATATTTATTATATATACTAGCTTTCCGCCCGCGGCTTCGCCCGCGTGGAATTCGGTTATATCGCGCTTTTTAGATTTCCCTCGGGAATATAAAATTTTTCAATAAAAGGTAGCCTAGTCGTGGTGGCCTAGTGGTTAAAACACCCGCCTCTCAAGTATGAGTGCGCCCGTTCGATTCCAGGTCAGGCAAGTATCAATGTAACTTTTCTAAAAGTTATATGTACTTTCTAAGTATATCTTGGACACCAATGACTGAAGGTGAAGGAAAAGATCTTGAGGAAACCTGGACTTTTATTCTGAAATCGCCAACCCGCATTGAGCAAGCATGGTGATTACGTTCAATCCTTCTCTGTTTGAGAGGAGACCTGTGCCCAGCAGTGGGACGATAAAAAGGTTGATAATGATGATGAAAAGGTAGCCTATGTCCTTTCTCAGGTTCTAAAGATTGTCTGTGCCAAATTTCAGCGGGAAAGCGTAACAATGTGCCAAGTTTAAGCGGGAAAGCGTAACAGACAGACAGACAGAGTTACTTTCGCATTTATAATATTAATATGGATTATATTTTATACATATATGTAAGGTTCAAATAATATATTTGATATACCTACTCATTTCCCTCATTCCATTGTTTTGCTGTCAACCATCATCATCATCATCATCAACCTTTTTATCGTCCCACTGCTGGGCACAGTTCAACCATGCTGTGAATCAATTAATACTTCTCGTGCTGGACATATTGGCCGCCATTCCCCCATTTCTTCACAAACTTAATTAAATTTAAGTTCAGGTCTTTTTTTCATTCAATATCATTTACGAGTAGACCTGTCAAAACGGGATGTTTCCTGGGTAAAAAAAATTATTCTATTTAGTCCGTCATTCAGATTATAGAAAAATATTGGATACGTATATTTTGTTTTATCAAATCAATAAAAATTGACAAATATAAGGCATCAAAGATCAGGAGTGATGGCTGGTGACGTCACTGCTCGCTAAAAAGTGTAGCGTGCAGTGACGTCACACGAGTTTTCAACGCACTGTGTCGTCTTCATTTTTTGTTTATATGAAAAAAGAAAAAAGACATGTTTTTTTTTTTTTTTTTTTTTTATTAAAACATAAGCCAGCGCTTGACCGCAATCCCGCCTGATGGTAAGCAGTGACGCAATCGTTGATGGTAAATCGCACTAGTTTATTAAGAGCCTATTCACTCTAGCCTTGAAGACACTCAAATTGTAGTCCGACGGAAACACCGCCGCCGGCAGATTGTTCCAGTCCCTCGATGTACGCGGTATAAAGGACGAGGCGAAACGCTTCGTCCGGATCGTAGAGGTGTCAACAACATAAGGGTGGAAACTCGCCGTACGACGGGTCGTCCGATGGTGGAACGGAGATGGGGGAATTAAATCGTGCAATTCCCTCGCACACTCCCCAGAATGTATCCTATAGAACACCGAAAGGCTGGCTACTCTACGCCTGTGCTCTAGGCTTTGGAGACCAACTCGAGTTAAATCAGGGTCACCAATCAGCCTCTTCGCACGCCTCTCCACTGAATCCAAAGTGGCCAGGTGACACTTAGCAGCACCAGCCCAAATGTGGCTGCAGTACTCCACACACGAACGGACCTGTGCTTTGTACAACATTAGAAGCTGCCCTGGTGTGAAGTACTGCCGGACCTTTGCGATTACACCAAGTTTTCTGGCAGCCACCTTGGCCTTGGACTCAATGAACCGCCCAAAGTTTAGGTTCGAGGAAATCTCAACACCCAAAAGCTGAAGGCGGTCGGTACACTCCAAGGATACATTCCGAAAAGTAGGAGCCAAGGTGAACGGGCTCCTTTTGGCGGTGAAAAGACACGCCTGCGTTTTGTCAGCATTGAATGCTACCAGATTGGCATTGCCCCATTCGGAGACTGCCTGAAGTGCAACACTCGTTCGCTCTACCATGGCCTCTCTTTCGGACCGGATTGATTCCCTACTAGCCCGAGCATCCGGCAGGTATCTCTCCACAACTGTGTTGTCATCTGCATACCCATAGATACCGGGCATCAGTAGATCGTTAATATGCAGCAGAAACAGAGTTGCAGAGAGAACAGACCCCTGAGGAACACCGGCATTAGTCGACATGGGCTCAGATGAGCATCCGTCGACAACAACTCGGAGGGATCGTTCAGTCAGGAAGTCTTTTACCCAGCCAGTCAGGCTAGGGGAAATGCCGTACGCTGGAAGCTTACTCAAAAGGCCAGCGTGCCATACCCGGTCGAAGGCCTTCGAGACATCAAGGGAGACAGCAATCGCTTCCCCATTTCTCTCGAGGGCCTCGCCCCACAAGTGAGTGGCATACACTAGTAGGTCCCCAGTTGACCGATTGCGGCGAAACCCGTACTGTCGGTCACTGAGGAGATCGTTACCTTCCAGGTATGCCAAGAGGCGCGAGTTCAATACACGCTCCATAATTTTGCAAAGTATGGAGGTGATCGAAATCGGCCGATAGTTGGTAGGATCGGCACGATTCGATCATGATTTACCATCAATAATTGCATCACTGCTTACCATCAGGCGGGATCACGGTCAAGCCCTAGTTTATAATGTTAAAAAAAATCATAAATTGAAGGGTGCAGTTTTAGGGTTCCACCGGGCCTGTCTTTTATTACTTATATCAAATTACACTAATATTTTACTACTTAATTTCTTTCTAGAGCAACTCTACAACGTGTAACATAAAGGGTATATACATACCAAGGGCATGGCATCTTTACATGATATCAATCTATATTGGAAAGGTTTTTTAATCCTATCTCTTTATGTTGGGAAGTTACGAGAAAAAACACAGCCTGTGATAGGCTACTACCATACTAGGCGCACAGAATTTTTGAAGACATTTATCGTGATTTTGCCAAATAATGTGACGTGTAACGAGTAGTTATTAAGTATGTAGTGTGGTGCACGTTTGTTATGATTTGAATTTAAGAAACACACGGAACCGAAAATATTGTATAAATTTTTTGAGTATTTTATTTTGAGTTGAAAACCTTCCGATATCATTTGATATCATGTAAAGATGTCATACCCTTGGTATGTATATACCCTTTATGTTACATGTTGTATATACAGATAAGCGAAACGAGACACGTATTCATAGTTTCCTGACTCTAATTTAAAACCAAATGCCACCACTTTCTTCGGCTGCCAATCTACGAGTTTTTGTCAACAGTCAACATCGAATTATAAAGTACTCCGAACAAAAAGTATCTGTAGCCCTTTTTGTCTCGTAGGTACTTCCATCCATGGTTTGGCTGACGATAATAGTACTGTACTTTGTACTGTACCTTTGTTTTTATGAAAAGAAATATAGGAACCGCCTCTTAATTTGAGATTAGAGAAACTTGTTTAAGAAACTGTACCTGTACTGTCAGCTTTGAAGGTTTCGTTATAAGAGGTGTCAAATTTTCCATGAATGTTGACTAGATTTTATTTAACATGTGCATTCTTTTCATTCTGATCTATGGATTCCATACTTGATCTTTGGCAAACATGTCCCCCCTTATTCATAAACGCTGCTTAAAGTTAACAAGTGATTAGTGATTTTTTAAACACACATTTTAGACGCTTGCACGTCACTTAACTTTAATAATCGATTATGAATAAACCCCTTAAACACTGTGATGTTTCTTCATAAAGGATGATTTAAGTTAAGTGACGTTAAAAGGTCAAAAATGTATAGTTAAAGAAGCGCTAATCACTAGTTAACTTTAAGCAGTTTTTAAGAATAAGGGGGGTCAAAGTGTGAACACAATGTACTTGCTCTAAAGCATCTACTTGTTGGGTTATTTTAATTTGTGAATTGTAGTTTTTTTTTTTTGTGTTTTAATCCTAATGGACGCTCTCAGCGTACAATATATTTGCATCGTTCTCACACAGTTGATTTCAACATGAATGATGTAATCAAATATTTGTATCAGTAGCTTGATAATTTAAAACAGTGTCCATGGATTTTCATGCCCGTTCTTCTCTATAGGTACCTACTTTTTGGAATGGGTGACTAGCTTCATCTTACTGACTGACCAACCTTCTGAAAATTCAAAAGTGCCTTTAACTGGTTTATTTAAAATAAATGATTTGATTTGAGTCCAAACTCAGGATTTAACAAATGAAAGCCAGGACCAACGGCGTAATATATGTTTCCCAAGGCACGGAACGCAGTATAGACATCAAATAGACAGAACACCACTTTGAGCACCAAAACACAAATTACTAACGTTGCTTAAAAAACCGCTAAGCTGAAGTGCGACCGGGCTGGCGATGTCTGCTATATACCGAAAAAGCTGTGGGCCACATAACCATCACTCTGAGACAACTAGAAAGCTTTGAGGCAAACCCCATAGAAGACAAGGCAAAACAAACGACCAATGCTCTATTTCAGTCCTGGATCGAAAGAGCTGGAACATATGAGGAGAGGCCTTTGAACAGTAATGGGGTGATGCAGTTAAGAGTAACAGTTAATTGAGATGACATCATTTTCGAAATGACTAATGTAAAAATAGGTTTCTATTCCAGTTGCATCAATAAAGTGGTTGTCTTCATCATGTACATCCAAAACAGCTACGTAAATTTTGTCATGACATATATGAATGAATACTTAGAAAAAAATAACGCCTTTACGTAATTCCTCACTTTATGTCATTGAACATTTAAAGTTTGGATTCCTTTGCAAATCATTACAGTTGTATAAGCCGTTACTTTGTCAGTATTCTTAACATTACCAGTATGTACCAGGAATTCATTTAATAGTTTGTCGTTTACGTGTTTATCTCTTCAAAAATATTTATTACTAGCTTTCCGCCCGCGGCTTCGCCCGCGTTAACTTCGGTTATATCGCGCTTTTTAGATTTCTCTCGGGAATATCAATTTTTTTCAGGATAAAAAGTACCCTATTATTTAATCCAAACTTCTAACTTTACGTCTGCAAAATTTCAAAGCAATCGGTTCAGGAGTTACGGCGTGAAAGTGGTACAAACAAACTCACTTTCCGATGTATAATATTAGTAAGGATATATTTGGTGTACACATACAAATATTCCAGTAATCTCCTTTGGGAACTTGATGTTTTTTTAGGACCAAAAGTAGCCTATGTTACTCTCCATCTTTTCAACTAAATGTATGCCAAAAATCAGGTCGATTGATTGCTTAGCTACGGCGTGAAGGAAGGACAAACAAACAAACAAACACACTTTCACATTTATAATATTAGTATGTATGTTCAACCTTTGGGTTTTGTTTTTTTCTTTTTAATATTATAAACTAGTGACTACGCGATATAAAATACGAGGCGAAACGTTTCGTTCCGATCGCAGTGGTGTCAACACAACAACAGACGGGGGAATTAAGACATGCAATTCACGCGAACACTCTCCAAAATGCATCCTGTAAAACACCGATAGGCTAGCTATTCTACACCTTTGCTTCAGCCTTTGGAGACCATTTTGATTCAAATGTGGGTAGCCAATTAGCCTCTTCACGCACCTCTCTACTGAATCCAAAGTTGCCAGGTGGCATTTTACAGCCTTATTAGTGATGTGTAATTTATAAAATGAGGGAAAATTCTCATAATTTTAAGAACCCTTACAGACTGATCTGTCTCAGTCTATCAAAAAATACTTCTAATTTCCCTACATTTGGACAAGTTTTTGACATATTTATGTCGCCGGGATGAGACTGCGACGTGATTTTGAACATTTTAAATAAGTTTGGAATATTAGTATAGTTTTTATGATTATTAGTATAGGGCAATGCATCTAGCGCTAGAAACTACTAAATATGACAAACTGAATGAATATATTTCTTTGTACCTTGTAAATAAGAGGTTCCATTTCTCTACTTTGTCTTGTTAACGGCAGGCTGTAAGCTATTAGCATTGAGATAAAGATAAGTCAATTAAGATATTACCAGAGTGGAACTCAATGCCGGTATATGTTCAGAAAAAAAAGGTAAACACTTGTTGTTTTGTTTTCTCTTAGTAAATAAAATATATCAACTCTATTTTACTGTAAAAGTGGAGTTACTAGTATTATTAAAATGTTTGAAGTTATAACGTAAAGTGAACTTTGTTATGCAGGAAATATAGTTATGTTCCACATAAACGCACATTCGCTTATTTCATTAGCATTTTTTGCAACAAAATCGCGAATGTAGAGATATTAAAATTTGTTTTTATTTATTTCGGAGAAAATCATGTCGTGTGTGTCATTCACTGCTTTAGAAAGTGAAATTCCTTAAGAAAATAAAATCCTGATTTTTTTTTTATTCTCAATCACTAACCAAAGAAGTTACTATGATTTTTTTTATTATTTTTGGGTACTTGCTTACAACAATAAGAGTCATGGACGAATTATGCTATAGATGAAAGATGATTTAATTTATAGTATTTCAATGACATAGAATATCACGTGGCCGATCTTTGTGTGGTATTATAGGCGTACTTCTTAAAATCATGAAGAAGAACATCGTGAGGCATGTGCTGGAACCAGTTGCTATTCCGACAGATAGTTTGTATCCCGACAGCGGAAACATTATTTAATTATTAACTTGTCATCACTATCAATAATTACATGAATTTCCTAATTCAATTGTGTTGCGATAATTGTAGGTTGATTATATCCTTGCCTACCAGCAGAATCTACTGTTTCAAAAATGCATTTGTGTTCAGTAAGAGCTGAAACTACAAAGACACATTACTGATTCGTACTAATGTACAATTAGTAAGCAAATCTTCTTCTTCTTCAGCTTATAGATGTCCACTGCTGGACAAAGGCCTCCCCCAAGGCTTTCCACGATGACTGGTCTTGTGCTGCCCGCATCCATCGGCTTCCCGCCACCCTCACCAGGTCATCGGTCCACCTTGTTGGGGGAATCCCTACGCTGCGTCTTCCGGTACGTGGCCGCCACTCCAGAACCTTACTGCCCCATCGACCATCGGTTCTACGAGCAATATGCCCTGCCCACTGCCACTTAAGTTTAGCGACTCGAAGAGCTATGTCGGTGACGTTGGTCCTTCTGCGGATCTCCTCATTTCTGATTCGATCACGCAAGAAACTCCGAGCATAGCTCTTTCCATTGCCCTTTGTGTGACTCTGAGCCTTCGCATGAGGCCCATTGTGAGCGACCAAGTTTCAGTTCCTTAAGTCATCACTGGTAACACACACTGGTCAAAGACTTTAGTCTTGAGACACTGTGGTATCTTGGACGACGAGAAGATGTAGCGTAACTTCCCGAACGCTGCCCAGCCGAGCTGGATTCGACGAGACACCTCTTTCTCGAAGTTGGACCTACCTAGTTGGACTGTGTGTGTAAGCAAATAAATACATTGAATTGAATTAACAAAAAATGCTTACATTTCGTGTTTGAGTACGGGATTTAATTTGACTATGTAATATTTTATGTCATTTTTTATTATTATTTACCTGCAATGTGCGTTTTACTTATGCGAAATAAACAATTTTTCTTTCATTCTATATGCCTATCTACGAAGATAGTTATTATTATGTAACTATCACGCGAATCTTTACATCAATCATTTATGTAAACTGGTTTTTATTCAATTTGCGTATAAGCAATCACAAACAAGTTTATTACTTAACTTTTGATTAATCACGCAAAAATATACGGGAAGTTAATTGATACAGCGTAAGTCACGGTTAAAACTAGTGAAAATTGATCAAACTTGCTTGAAATAACTTTATGGTTGTTATGATTTTGCCTATAGTTCATCTATACATACATAAATATTTATGGCAAATAAAATATGTATGTTACGACTTATGACAAACAGTTTTTTTATTAGAAAACATCGTGGGAAAATCATAACAAAGCTCTCACATAAGCACCTCGTTGAAACGACAATGACAATCGTTATTTTGAAATTGCTTCAGGAGTTCACAATAAAATAACATCAACGATGCATACAAACATCAAATCATACTTTGAATTCACGGGTTCAATCGGCGATATTGCTTTCGAGGGATTTCTTAAGCTACCAATAAGATGTCAATTGCTTACTGGAAATGTTTTCGTGGTCTTGTTGATTCCACTTTTATTAAAGATTGATGCGCTTGTAAATTCTGTCTACCATCATGGAAATACGGCTTTATATATGTAAAAGTGCTTTTAAAACATAGAGGTTTTACCAAGAATCGTAATTACTGCCACAATATTTTCAAATTTTACTACCGGTCGAAATCCAAGCACGAAGAAGAAGATTATAAAACAATAAAAAAACTCACCTGCTAAATACATTGGACCAGCGCCGTGCCTACCTTTGCTGGTTCACTCAATTTCTTCAATAATTAGTATCACTTTCTTCTGTTCCATAAAACTGTTTCTCTTCTTGATACCAACAAACTATTTTATTACGATCCATAATATCTTCGTCATTTCTTATAACCTTTGTAAAGGTCACGGCGTGCAATATTACATTTACCGTTGCTAATCCAATTGTCTTGTCTGTATCTTCACAGTTTTTGCCGGAACCAAAAGCTATAAGAGATTCTGAACCGCAAATTACAATTTTGTTAAGGAAATTATAGGTTTCTTTGCAAGTATCAATTACGTTGTCTTGATAGTAATATTATCTTTTCATTGTGATGCTACTCAATTACTTAACAAGCTGATTCTTGTCTTTGATGACTTAATAATCTTGAGAATTGACGGTCTTTGACTTCTTCCGTAGTATTTCTATTGTCAAAATTATTTACTTTCTCTGCCGATTCGGTAGGTTATATTTTTTTCGTACGCTTCAAGTGCAAACAAAGAGAGATGCCAATAAAGATAATCGATTTTCCTACATTCAATCAATCTTTGATTATCAGCGATGCGAGTTGGTGTAAGTTAAACGTTATACGATATGGAATGAAAGTGGAATTCTCTTGTTGATGCACTTCATACTCAACTGGATACAATTGTATAGATAAATTTCCAATTCTATAAAATATTCCTGTAACACTTTATTGAGCTATAGATTATTGCAGATCTCCAAATTTAAATCAGCGTCGATGTGTATGTCAGTGAACCATAACATGTACAAATGTGGTGATATCTTTTGTTATATTCTCTTTTCGATTTTTCACACTCGCCTTCATATATTTATATTTCCGCCCACAACTTCCTTAAGCGCTCTTGGTCTGTGGTTTCTCAAAGATCTAATCTTGTTTCACATCCCTTCATACTGGTTTGTTCTAATCTTGATGCGGTCTATCGCCATCACAAAGTTTCTAGTCGCTTTTTGCTTCGTCAACGGAATCTGTAATAAAAGCATTGTTTATTATTAGTAACAGTTTAATGTTTGTTACAGCTAGATACTAAACAAGTTTCACTTTCTTTTGATTATGATGTTTATGTTATTTATAAAGATTGCGTGGATTGGTATTGGGAGTAAATTGATGACTGCCATATACATATCGTTAATAAAATAGTATAACTAATATTATTGGAAACCATATTCATATAAAAGTCGTGGTGGCCTAGTGGTTAAAATACCAGCCTCTCAAGTTTGATTGTACGGGTTCGATTCCAGGTCAGGCAAGTACCAATGTAACTTTTCTAAGTTAAATGTACTCTAATTTTCTTTTCTTACTGTACTTTTGTAAAACATCTTGGGGAAACCTGGATTTTAAATCTAAAATCGCCAACCCGCATTGAGCAAGTGACCACGCTTTGAAGGATTGGGCGTTATCTCCAGATCACGCTCAATCCTTTAAAACATCATCATCATTCCCAGCAGTGGGACAATAAAAAGGTTGATATTGATGATGATACTCATAAAATATGAGTAAAAAGATGTTGGTTGGGTTCTCGTAAAAGTTCAAAAGGGCAGGTAATGGAACTTACAATGAACTCACGATTGGTCTGTCATCTACTCAGTAGGTGGGCAAATGTTGACGACTTCCTTCATAAAGATTCGATCATTAAAGTAGCTTACATTGATGGTAACCAGAATTAATATGGAACAATCTTTATTATCCACCATATAAATTTCAGAAGATAAGTACGAAGATTTAACAAAAGGCGATCTTTCACGAACAATTTTTAGATGGTTTTGGAAGTGGAAGGAGAGCCCTTTTTGGCGCACAAACGAGTACCATAGATCCAGTACATGATTCTGAACCCCCTAGTGGTGGAAATTTGCGTCAGCTTTTTCTCGATTTAAAAAAAATAATATGCAATTTTTTTAATTTTAGACCGTTCATAATTGCTATACTTTTATAACCCAATAAGATTTCAAAGTAAAAATTAATTAATTCGTTAATTACACAAAAAAGCGCCATGTGAATAATACTAGAAAAACTATCTTATCAGCCGATAGAGTTCGCATCAGGGATCAACGTCATACCTACAAACACGCACGCCGGCACGCTTGCAACGTTCAAAGGCCGAGCCGACACTTTTTTAAACACTGTTATTTCTGTAACCGCTCATTAACGACATAAATGATTATCATAATTTTGTTAGTGGCATGCGGTGTAGCCTTTTCGCGAAGTTTGTGTTACGATGTCAGATACAGCCTGTATAATTCGTGTAGGTAGTCTGTGGTAAACAATTTAGAGTAAACAATAAATATATACACGTAGTACATAATATATATATACGAGTACATAAATTAAGAACATGAAACAAGTGCGAAGAAAATATAATGATAATGTTTTAGGAGCGAGGAGGTGCTTTTTATCATGATTAAAAGTGGACATAGATTGATCACACCTTACCGACACAAAAATACCGAATAATAAAATATAAAAATATAAAGAACAACAATTGCTTATGTATGATAAATTCTGGTACAATAGGGCCACTGTAGGTATAACAGAAGTAACAAATCCTTTTCTAGCTCAAAGCCCAGTACATGTTATTTGCTAACAATCAAAAGAGAACGTGGCATTGGGCTGAATTTAGGTTAAATTACTGTAAATTGGTATATCAATGTGGAAGCATGATGGCCCCGTGATAACGGCCTAAACTTAGAAGTTGTTCATAACTAGATGGACGCATACGTCTTTGTACGAATCTACCATCACCACGGTCAAAACGGTTAAGGTGAGGAAACCGGTGTATCCTAGAACCAATTATTTTAAAGACATGTCATATCTACCAACCCACACTGGACTAACTTGGTGAATTACGGCTAGCTTCCTGTGTCCCAAAGTACTCAAATTATATATAGGCTGATTTAAGGCTAATAAACCTAAAACTTTCTAGAAAATCATTTTTTTTTGTGACAAAACCCGCTACACATTTTCCCACCCACTGCAACTCCTGAAAGCCAGAATCAACAGTGGAGACCGCCAGAAAAACGCCGTGCAATGAAACTCGACGAGTCCCGGAGAAATGGTTCAATTGTCTTGGGTCCCGCAACGAATTTAATCAGAAAAGAATAACGGAGGAGTAAGAAAAAAATATATTTTTTCCACTTCCAGAACAGAACTAGGCCAGCCGGCACAAAGGGACATTATTGCATTGGAAGAAGTCCAGATTGCCAAGCACCATGGAATAAAATTTGATTAAGTTAATGGGTTCTAAGTAGGTATGTGCTGTTACAATTGATTCCAATAATAGGTATGGCAAAAGCGCCTGAACGCACGGAAATTGGTTCTAGTTTCTACAAGAACCGTATAATAAACGACTCCGGATGTAACTTGTACACTATCCAACATAATATTGCGTCCATTCTGCCAAAGAATACACTCCCACAAGATGTGATGTGCGGACTGTTCAAATTCACAGTTTGATGTAGGACATTGACACAAAGGCGAAGAAACAAGTTTAAAAAGAATACAGTTTACTTTTAAAGTTGCCATGACCTGTGAGAAATTGGGCAACGCAGTGGTCAACCTCCAGCCATGTCTTAGCCAGCCGATCGCCAACGGATGGAAAGAATAGATGGAGGTTTCCCCTAGATGGAATTATCCCAACTACTTTGCCATTCGGATAAGAGGTTCTCCCAGACTTCAGTCTGAGGTTTAAATAATCTAGTAATTCTATTAAGGTCGCGTTGTGTAACAAAATTAGTGTCCATGGCCTCCCCCCTCGCGGAGTAGAAAATCTATTACCTAATTGCCAAAAAAAAAAACTTATATCCAAAAGTCTTTAACTATAACGAGTGTCATATTCAAATATTTCTTTTGCTTTCCCAATGGGAAAGTTCGCACATGGTCAAACAGCACATTGAATAGTTAAATAACATGCCTTATGAATTACAAGTAATAGGCTTTAAGCAATAGTATACTAACAGTAATTTATTACTGGAACATTGTTACGCTAATGCGCAAAAACGCTGTACCTCTCTCTTACCGTTGAAACTGGGATAGGTAGGCTAACTTACACTAATAACTAATTGTGGTGGTAACTACAACTAATTATGGATTTGGTATTGACACGAAGTCTAGGAGCCGCCAAAACGCAGGCGTGTCTTTTCACCGCCAAAAGGAGCCCGTTCACCTTGGCTCCTACTTTTCGGAATGTATCCTTGGAGTGTACCGACCGCCTTCAGCTTTTGGGTATTGAGATTTCCTCGAACCTAAACTTTGGGCGGTTCATTGAGTCCAAGGCCAAGGTGGCTACCAGAAAACTTGGTGTAATCGCAAAGGTCCGGCAGTACTTCACACAAGTAGGCCTAGTATGAGTTTTCAATACGAAACTCGATCGTTGATATCGAGCGCGTTTGACTCCGCGATTGGCCCGCTTCAAGGTCGTAAGAACTCGCAACCAATGAGAGCGCCAAACGCGCTCGATACGATCGAACGAGTTTCGAATTGAAAACTCATACTAGGCCTACAGGGCAGCTTCTAATGTTGTACAAAGCACAGGTCCGTTCGTGTGTGGAGTACTGCAGCCACATTTGGGCTGGTGCTGCTAAGTGTCACCTGGCCACTTTGGATTCAGTGGAGAGGCGTGCGAAGAGGCTGATTGGTGACCCTGATTTAACTCGAGTTGGTCTCCAAAGCCTAGAGCACAGGCGTAGAGTAGCCAGCCTTTCGGTGTTCTATAGGATACATTCTGGGGAGTGTGCGAGGGAATTGCACGATTTAATTCCCCCATCTCCGTTCCACCATCGGACGACCCGTCGTACGGCGAGTTTCCACCCTTATGTTGTTAACACCTCTACGATCCGGACGAAGCGTTTCGCCTCCTCCTTTATACCGCGTACATCGAGGGACTGGAACAATCTGCCGGCGGCGATGTTTCCGTCGGACTACAATTTGAGTGTCTTCAAGGCTAGAGTGAATAGGCTCTTAATAAACTAGTGCGCTTTACCATCAACGATTGCGTCACTGCTTACCATAAGGCAGGATTGCGGTCAAGCGCTGGTTTATATTTTAATAAAAAAAAAAAATAAATAAAAAAAAAATTGGCTGACGGTAAAGCGGGTACAGATTTTGGTAAAGCCATAGCCAAATGGCATCTACATAGATCTGTGGGGTTGCCAGTTGGTTAAAAAAGAAACCGTGGCCCTGGCGGACAGGCAAGTGGAGAAACACGGGTAGGTTTCTCGACACACTTCCACTCCGCCCAGAGCGGGAGAAGTCATTTGGTAATTTCCCATCCAGAATAAAAAGGACTGGGTTTCAATTTCCCGTGGGGATAATTCAAAAATTGGACTACGAATCATAGATGTGTCGGTGCGTGCAGCACATTACACCAAGGGGCGTGTAGTAGTAAAATTGATTTCTTTCTAATATTTAATAGAAGTGTATTAGGTACGGGATATTAAACTGTATCTAAAATATAATACGAAACAATTTGGGTAGGAAACTTTTTGAATTTCTTGGCAACACTCGAATGATTTAAAGACGTTTTGTGGTCACACATATTAATAAGGGAAATTAAACTTCACCTTAAATATAATAAGATACAATTTGGGTAAATCTTTTTAATTTCTTGGCAACACTCGAATGACTTTGATTTTATTAATTTAGTTGTTCTTAAGGCATTATCTCTGACAACCAGTCTTACTACTCACTAGCCACCAGCGACTTAGTTCGCATGGAGTTATTTATTTAAACATTTTATTTTAACCCCATTTTGGGGTTAAAATACAAATACAATACATAAATTATAATACAGGTTAAAATACAATACATAAATTACAGCATGCATTTTAAATTTTGTTATGCTGAAGTCCTATTGTTCGTAGCTTCCTGGATTAATGGGCTAGCCAATGCAAAAATATTTTTTCATATCCGACCAGCAGTTTCTGACATTAGCGAATTCAAACAAACAAACAAATTATTCAGCTTTATTTATAAGTATAGATACGAATCAACATACAGACAATACGATAAAATGTTTGTAATTTTTAATCCACAGTTTCCGTTACCAAGTTGAATGTGGGAATCATATTGCTTTGAATATAATGAAGTATTTACGTTATTTGAAAACGTTCTGTAAGATGATGCTTTACAAATTGAAACTGTAAGCCAATAAAAATTAAGTTTGGATTTGGGTGGCTATCGTCATTAACACTAGAAGCAGTTTAAGAGTAAGTCGTGTAATGTAATGACTTTAATTTGTCCATCTAAGTAAGTGATGGATTGTCGTGTGCTGTGAATTAGTGCAGAACGCCCAAGAATCTAGAACTTTGTCCGGAGGCCCAAAATGATAAACAGAAGATCTTTTTAATTCTCTTGATAAATTATACTGAAGCCAACAGCAATTCATCTTTCAAAGTAGAGAAAAAATCCAAGTTAAATAATATTTGATTGATGATGATTATTTTATTTATTTATTTCAGGCACACAAAAACATATAATATATTAACATAAAAACTTACACTATAAATACCTATAACATAATTAACTACACTTAATGTACACGAAGTGCCCGCGTCGTGTTTCACTGACTGGTGTTACGTAGCTGGCCACAAAACCGGCGGTACACACAACAACTTTCGGCTAGAACTCTTCTTTGAGGAACTTCTCGAGATTACGTGTCAGAACGCGCACCACGCGCGACTTGGAAGTCGTGTTGTGACGTGGCTTATTATTTGTTTATTTCTATCTTCACAACAATCGTTTCCTTAATAATTAACAATGTAAGGTACAGAAGTGCCTGAAGTTGGTTTTTGAAGAAGTCTGTTGCCAAGAAGAAGTTGCATTACTTACAACTTATCAAGTCCCACAACACTAGTCCAGAAAAATTTCAAATTAAAAACTTGTGCTTGGCCGCAACCCCGCCTGATGGTAAGCAGTGATGCAATCGTTGATGGTAAAGCAAAAAAACTGAGTGAATAAGGAAGAAGACGGCACTAGAGCGAGGTGATGCAATGTTAAACCCAACAACATGACCAACGATGCTGCGACAGAGGGAGATTGACCTGGAGACCCTCCACGACCAAACTCCCGACACAGCAACATTGGGCGCATCGTGCCCGGCACACATCACAACACAACTGCTCAGACCCGTGCTTTGTACGGCTTCACCAGACATCATGCCGGAATACAATGAATCGCTTGGTGACAAGACTTTGTCAGGTGGGTGATAACTTCTGCCGTAATGATTAACAATGTTTTGACTTGTATTCCACAATCGGAAGAAGAAAAAGAAGTATGTTGTCAAGAAGAAGTACTGCAAATTACTTGCAACTTGTAAGTCCCGCAACACTAGTCCAGGTAAACAAATTAAAAGGGACTACACTAGCAGTTAGGATTACATCATTCATCATTGTATTGTTCTTTGAATTGCATTATATCTAACATTGATCTGTGTGATCTTATGATTTAAGTATGCTGCTACCTATGCTGTCTAGTATACATACGCAAAATCATTCATCTGCTTGACAACATATAATAATCAGAATCTCGTTATTGTCATCATTAACATTGACTTATTTCTTTTGCATATATTATCCTTATTTTTATAAACGCACGAGTAACTAGAAATTCAGGTCAAATGTAATCATGTTCTCACTATTCTGTCTTCAGTCACGATTTTCGTTCCTATGATGATTTTCCAAAAGTATCGCGTAATTCGTGACTTGGAGTAAAAGTGTTTTGCGAATACTTGCGCATGACCTTCACCTGTAATGTGACTAGTTTATAGGTAAGGGCAAAGCAGCTAACATTTTGAATTTTAGTTGTAGGGGATTTTGGATGATGGGACCACACGATCAATTAAAACCATTTTAATTGAAATAATAATTTGGTTCACAACAGACAAGAACAAATGATAAAAATTTTGAAAGAGATTTGACCATTCAAAATTTGTATGCTTGGGGTTGAAACACTAGGGCCATGAAGGTCTGACTGCACACTTACTATTTCGAGATATCGCCAAGCGTTTAGTCGACTCTTCGCGTGACCAGAAGGCTGGGATATTTTTTTGGCCAAATAGGTAATCAGCATCACCATACAACGTGGCAATGCTGCCAGCCTTTTGGGCACAATTCCTGTTGACAGCGATGCGGATGAATTTTTTCCATTCCTACTTTATACAATTATACATAATATTATTTTCAAACTTTTTAAATTAGGTATGTAAATATTAATGATAGTCAGTATGACAATAAAATTCAACAAGAAACAGACTGACATTAACGAAGATACAATATGACGAGTCTTCTTCTTAAGCCTATAGAGGTAAACTGTTGGACAAAGGCTTTCCACAAAGAGCAGTCTTGTGCTGCCCGCGTAGATACCGGAAGACGCAGCGTAGGAGGTCAGGGGAAGTCGATGGATGCCGGCAGCACAAGACCGGTCATGAAGTGTGTTGGTTATCAAATAACCAAAACTTGGCTTAATGAGCCATTTATTTTTCCACTGCTGGGACACCCAGCGGCGGCCCGACAACGAAACTGCCCAATGCGGATTAGTAAATGTCACATGTCTTCAAGTTCTAGGTTATGCCGCTTTCCTCACATCGTTTTCCTTTATTGTTTTGATTATACTTGGAACTTTGAAAATACTTAGCATTTTACGGCTGAACTGATTTGGGTTAAAGACACAGAAATAGAAAGTATTCTTCATCACACATGAGGACACTTTCCCCATCGAAAACTGCACATTTCCTCGCGTCGAAGATACACCTTTTAGAGTCTAATCGCTCAACAATTTTTTATTTTCAATCTTTTCCACAACCTTTAATCTTTGCAGTGAAGAGTTTTGTGTTAAATTGTGCTTCATAATTACAGTAGCTAATGTCGAGTGACTCACCTTCTCGTTAGGTTAACGAGGTATATCATTTTTATGGTAAGCGATTGCCGTAATCAGCTGTAATCTTGTCAGTTAAGGGCGTCCGTGTATTGGATCTCTTTGTAATTATTTTTTACTGTTTATTGATATCATCACTTACTGTAGAACCATTATTGCGCTTTCTTTCAGCTTTGTGTATGTGTGCTTTGAACTAGTCTACCAACAACCATAGTATTCATGTAGCTTTTATCTATGAAACCACTGCTTCAGTTTTTGAAGTTTGTTGTGTATTATTTTTTATTTTAATCATTTTTTTTTTGAATGTAGTAACAATGTCTTTTGAAAATATGAGTTAAATGTATCATACCAAAGGGAATCTAGAAAGTGACGTAGAATATGAAATTGAATCACTTTTACCACTTTTTTCTCCGATACTAACAGTATTTACATTAGACTGTACTGATTTTTACTGTATGGGAATAGGTCGTGTTCCCAAGCAAGGCTATCGATTGTATGAGCATCAAGAAGGCCTATTGTTGCTGTGGGAAGATTTAAATTAACAGCCTTTTGTTCAGACTGCAAGTGTTGGTTTAGGATCAAAGCTGTTGTTTTATTATTCAATAAAGATTTATGAAGATATCTTAAGGTTAATTGGATAGGTGTTGCTATTCTTAGCGTTTAATATACTTTCACTTATGTAAGAAATAATCAAAGGGATTATTAGCTGTGTTTTTTTTTTTTTTGTTTTATGACGGTATTCCAAACATATACAAATTTAGTTTCCACGATAATTCAACAGAGAAGGCAATAAATTGCAATAAGTAAACAAAACATAATCAAATAAATTACTTTTGATCTGTCTTAAGCTAAACGTAAAATTATAAATAATGATAAAGCAATTTAAACATATTTCATCGTTAATTCAAATTTTACGTTTGTCTTTGGTACACTCAGTAACGAAAATTATTAATGGAATGTTTTACCGTTGAATTGTCTATAATTTTTTGTTTTTAGATATTAATTTAGTAACTAGATAAAAAATTTGAACTTTTAAATCTTGAGACGACCCAGTCACAATACTGGGGTATTGTGCCTATTGGGGAGTTTGTTCCGCCCCTTCTGCTTCCCAACGAAAGTACTAAGAAGTGGTGAAGAGCGGGTGTTTTAGGGGGCTGTGTTTTGTAATTTTGGCTTTAAAAAGTGCTGATTTTCAGCCTTATTTGAATAAATTACTTTTTGTTTTGAAACAATCACTTATATTGTAACATTGAAATTAATAGTGTTTTCATTTTTAAACATAATGAACGGTTGTTTTAGCAGGGACAAGAAATTGAAATACAAAAGTTCGTATCGTTCAAGGGGTATAATTTGTACCTGGGACTCGTCCTCGACAGCCGGTGGAACTTCGAGGAGCACTTCCGACGTTTGACACCCAGACTGGAACGGGCCGGGGTTGCCCTTTTTTTAACCCACCCGTATTTCTTCTCTTGCTTTTCTTTCTTGTTTTACCAACCCGCAACCCTGACCCAGATGGCAGGAAGGGAAGGCTTCGTGGAGCCCTTCACAATGTGCTGACATCTCTTTGAGGCCCGCGTGAAACACGACGCGCCATCGACTCAGACCTGGTCCTTACCGGGCGGCTAGCTGCCCACTGCTCACCGCCCGCAGGCCCGCGTCTGCGGTGGCTGAAAGTTAGGTGTCGTCTCCCGACCAGGGCGTCTCCTGCGGCGGCTAGTGGAGTGAGGGCGCTGGGATTCCCGTTGCCTCACGCGCTCCGCTTTCTCCTTTGCCAGCATCACTGCTTCGCAGAAGGAGGTGACGGTCTGCCATGCACTCTCGCTCCGGACCATGGCCTGGTCCAGGCCATGCTGGCAAAGGAGAAAGCGGAGCGCGTGAGGCAGCGGGAATCCCAGCGCCCTCACGCTACTAGCCGTCGCAGGAGATTCCCTGGTCGGGAGACGACACTGAACTCCCAGCCACTGTAGGCGCGGGTCTGTGGGCGGCGAGCAGTGGGCAGCTTGCCGCCCGGCAAGGACCAGGCCCGAGTCGACGACGTATCGTCTTTTACACGCGCCTCAAATAGATGTCAGCACATCGTGACAGGGTCCTCGAAGACCGATGCCTCCTGGGTCACACAGGCAAGTGAAGGAAAACAGGGGTGGATTTTAGTCAGTAAAAGTCTAACACGCCCTTCCGCTCCGCCCAGAGCGGGAGAAGTCATTTGATGATTTCCCATCCCAAAAAACAAGGGGTCTAATTTTCCATGTCTTATTGATATAATGATGGTCATTGTCATCAATTATATAGAAGTGTCATCAATGAGACTAATGATTCAAATCAAAATGAATTGAAGCAATGAGATCAATGCGACGTAAAGAGTAACATCTTATTCTTTAGATCTTCGACAGTTCTTAGCTTGTCAGCATATACCAGTGAATTCACAACCCCACAAAAAATTATCAAGATCACATGATCTTGGGGGCGATGCCTTATCTCCGAATCTTGAGGTCAGGAATCCATTGAATTTATCTTTCAATTAGTCTGACGTGGTTTGACGAATATAACTACCGTTTTCACTTTTCACTGATCACTTTAATCATTTCAATGCACTGTTCCACTGTACAGCCACTTATCTTGATAAAACCGAACATTTAATAACGCATCTGACAAAATTTACCGCCAATAAAAAATCCAAAATGGCCGATCAATGATACCTTGATTTTTTTTTTTTTTTGATATGGCATCTCGTAGTTGACCTTGAGAGGCCGTGACTACTTAACCGGACTTTCCTGTGGATGCCTTAAATGAATTTAAACCTCCAGCCAGGGCTATGATACCTTGACCTTATTCAAACACTTTTATATGTAAAACTGGACTGGAAAACTGTAGGGTTGACTAGGTTTTCCTATCAGCTGGTTTTTTTGTTTCTGGTTCGGTTACTAGACCTTTAAGCCAACCTATCAGCTTATTAAATTATCATCATCACTCAGCGTCAATCCCAGTCGCATCCGAAGCTTTTTTTTTCAGATTTGGAGGCTGGGGTCCGCTTTACCAGTCTAACTGCTGATTTTGGCTAAACTTCAATATTTTCCGTGAAGCGACTGCTGTCTGACCTCCACAACTCGAACCCGATATCGAATCATTGCAGCTAGACTAATTGTTGGACTTTTGAGGGCTCCAACAACCCGTAACAATTGCTATTAGATCGTAAGGCAACCAGGACCAACGGCTTTACATGCTTTCCGAGGCACGACCAGACCAGTGCAAATATTTGTATTCATGCATACAAATATATGCACAGCGCGGGGATCGAACCTGCGCCTCCTTGTGCAGCGGCCGCGTTCGCTACCGCTACGCCACCGAGGCTGTCGAATCAGCTTTGTAACTACATTCAGGAAATGTCGTTAGATTTAGAACGGAGTTTAATTTCCTAAATAAAAAAAAAAACATCTGAAAATAAGAAAACTTTGTACGCCAGTGCAGGTGTCATAGTAGGTGTCTATAAACTCTGTTATGTTACGAGCATGCCTCAATTTGACGCTTGCGTGACTATAATAAAATTGAAACATTTTTCTTTTAAAATTCCTAGATCAGTCAGATTGGTTAAGTCAAATAAATTACGCAACCAACTGCCGTTTGATGTCAAGTTGTAAATGAAAGTAAAATATTCGCGACAATTAATTATCTTCACGCATATTCCGCGATGCATATGTACATATGTTACTTCACAATTATATATGCACTGTAAAGTCCCGTCTACACGCTCCGTCTTGCCTGCGCAGTCCGGGCCTGTGTAGTCATGATTGTACAAAAAGACTCTCGATCGACGATCTTGCCGTCCACACACACGCGCTTACCTGCGCAAACTGCTCGCAGGTAAGACGGAGCGTGTAGACGGGGCATTATACTAACATTGCTCCTATATTAATAATACATTCAGATTTTTGTATAAAATTCTCGTCATCATTTGCCTTTTCTCAACAGCTATGTATGTTGGGGTTGGCTTCCTGTCTAACCGAATTCAGCTGAACACAAGTATTTCACATAGACTTCCTACACTAAGAGTGGACCATCCTGCATTATACAGCTGAGATTATGGTGAACATTTCATCATCATCATCATCATTTCAGCCGAAAGACGTCCACTGCTGGACATAGGCCTCCCCCAAGAAACTCCACGACGACCGGTCTAGTGCCTCCCGTATGCTCTGGTCTGGTCGTGCCTCGGAAAGCACGTTAAGCCGATGATCCCGGTTGCCATACCAACATGTAGTGTCGTTACGGGTTGTTGGAGCCCTCAAAAGTCCAACAATTGGTCTAGCTGCAATGCTTTGATATCGCCTTCGGTTTGTGGAGGTCAGAAGGCAGTCGCTTCACGGAAAATGTCGAAGTTTCGCCAAAATCAGCATTTAGACTGGTAAAGCGGACTCCAGAGCTGGAAAAAGGCTTCGGATGCGGCTGGGATTGGCGCTGATGATATACAGTGAATAAAACTAGTTTCAAACTTTTATCTGCGAAACTGCCAGACAGATTTCGATGGACTTGCTACTGATAAGTGGATGATATTAAATTAATAAGGCATAACCACGGTAATGTTGGCGTAACATGGAACACTTTTATTTAATAAGACAATCGGAAAAAAAATAGAAAAAGACCATGAATTTTTCAAAATATGCACGCATAGCTCCGGGGAAAAAAGTCTTGTTTTAACAATTATAAACTAGTGTTAGCCTGCAATCCCGCCTGATGGTAAGCAGTGATGCAATCTTTGATGGTAAAGCGCGCTAACTTATTAAGCCTATTCACTAAAAAAAACTGAGTGAATGGGAAGGAATACGGCAGTTGAGCAAGGTGATGCAATGTTAAACCCAACAACTCGACCAACGATGTTGCGCCAGAGGGAGATTGATCTGGGGACCCTCCACGACCAAACTCCCGACACAACAACATTTGACGCATCGTACCCGGCAAACATCGCAACACAACTGCTCAGATCCGTCCTCCGTACGGCTTCATCAGACATCATTCCGTAACACGACGAATCGCTAGGCGGCAAGACTTTTCTGGTGGGTGGTAACTTCTGCCGACAGCCGATGTTATGGCCTACCACCGAGAAAGTTTAAGATTAACTACTTTTTACTCTAAAGTTCTTTTATATAAAGCTGTTACGTACATCGGGAGCTATTACCCAAAGCTATTACGTCGTTATTCATAAGAAAAGGCAATTACACACATTAAAATAAGAGGTTTCCTTTCGGTGATACTAAATCTTCATATCACCACAGCTTGCTTGTTCGTAGTTTCACATTAGATATTGTATATTTCTCATTTCAATCAGAAGATTGGAGAAAATAAACGCATTTCTGGGCTATATAGGCATGAATACGAGCAGAATGATTGAATAGATAATTATAGAGTTAAAAAGTGTGTAATGGTACGGTTTCTTGATTTAATTTATTTGAAATCAATTAAAGTAATTTAACTGTTACAAGTTAATTGGTTAAGTGGCGTACAAGTTAACCGGGAACAAGATGATTTATCATCATCCACTTCAGTCTGGATTTATTCACTAATAAGCGAAGCAAAGGGCTATATATGCTTGGGGTTTCACTGCGTGATCAAATCAAAAATGAGGAGATCCGCAAAAGAACGAGAGTAACCGACATAGCCCTAAGAATTGCAACACTTAAGTGGCAGTGGGTCGAGCACATTGTCTGTTTGACCGATGCACGATAGGGCCGGTAGGTTCTCGAGTGGCGACCACGCACTGGAAGACGCAGCGTGGGTAGGCCCCCGACAAGGTGAACCGATGACTGGTGACGGTCCCGGGAAACCGCTGGATGCGGGAAGCGCAGGACCGGTCATCGTCGAGATCCTTGGGACGGACGGAGTGGACGTCTTTCGGCTGAAATGGCGAACTATGAAGCGAGGGCTTGACTTTTAGTGCCAATCTCCACACGACTGTGCCAGCGAGCCAGTCATCTAGGTTCTGATTAATTGATACAAGTTAAATGGTTAAGTAAGTGAACGACAACCTATTGCTTTATAAAAGACAAAAGGCCCAGTTCAAAGAGAGACCCTCTTTGAATTGGACTTTTTTAGCGCAACAGTAAGGTACACATTCCTGCTACTTTCTTACATTGGACCGATGTCAGAACAGACAGGACTTTACACTTTATTTTTTCTCTCTTATCTTCTCCATTTATGTATCATCATCATCATCATTACTGACAACATACACCGGTCGAAAAGTTTTGTCTTGAGACACTGCGGTATTTCGAACAAAAAATTCTACGTAGTTTCCCGAAATTGGCCGAGCCGAGTTGGATTCGGCGATTGACTTCTTTCTCGAAGTTGGACCTACCTAACTGGATAGTTTGTTGCACGTATACGTAGCTGTCAACAACTTCAAGAATAGAGTCTCCAATCTTTATAGGAGTCGGTACAACATGGGCATTAGATTATCTATCTATGTATCTGGTGTATTGTGTGCCTTTCAGTCTGCTTACACTAAAAGGAGAACGAAAATTCATTTACTTAGCTTTAAATAATTGAATTTTCGTTCTTGTACCAATATTTATACTTCAGTACCTCAGATAGGGTCTACCCGCGATGGTCATAAAGTCGTCCGCCCATCTCGTCGATGGAGTAATCGAGTCGTCTACAATGTCAACGTGAAATCCATGATTTTCTTCTTTTACTGCGGAAGCAATTTTAAGGAGCGAAAGCTGTTAATTATTGACCAAATGGCTGGTAGTCGAGGTGACCTAGTGATTAAAACACCAGCCTCTCAAGTATGGATGTGCGCGTTCGATTCCAGGTCAGGCAGGTACCAATGTAACTTTTCTAAGTTATATGTACTTTCTAAGTATATCTTCGATACCAATGACAAATTATAAGGTGAAGAAAAACATCTTGAGGAAACATCTGGACTTTAAGTCTGAAATCGCCAACATGCATTTAGCAAGCGTGGTGATTAAGCTCAATCCTTCTCAGTATTACAGGAGACCTGTGCCCAGCAGTGGGACGGTAAAAAGTTGTTGATGATGATGATGATGGCTGGATGTCTATCACCGTGGTCCTTACTCTCATCGTAGAGGGGGGAATCTTACCGGGCTCTTACCGGCTAAAACCACAGCAGTGTCCTACCCCTGCCTGTGGTTGGGGGTGCAGGATTCGTAAGAATGCTTTAATGAGGTAATAAGACAGCTGCAGACCTTTCAATTCAATTGGCATTGTCACCTGATTATACAGCACTAATCAAGTTTTCTTTAATAGAAAATATTATTTTCTCGAAACCATTTTTCTTTCAACGAAACATGTGATAGTTGTTGCTAAACTAAATCTTAAATACACACCACAACTAATCAAACATACACATAACACAAACAATTTAGTCACGAAAAGGGTTAATATTTAAAATATTTTGGAGATTTCGAAAGTTTCTTGTATTGTGAATAAAATCTCAATTTATGATACACTGATATTGTTTTTTGAAAATTGCTGGTACTTGCACATAAGGTCTATTTCGTGACTATGAGATACTCAATAACAGAGTAGTTTTTTTTAGTGGTCATATATTGTACTAGCGGCCGCCAGCGACTTCATTCGCGTGGAGTTAGTTAAGCTCCGCTCCTATTGGTCGCAGCATGATGTTATATAACCTAAAGCCTCCTGAATTAATGGGCTATCCAACGCAAAAATAATTTTTCAAATCAGACTACGAGGAGATTTGATGCAAAGCCATGATGTGGCCGCTATGCTGCGATATCTCAATGTTCTTTATAAATTATTCACTGAATGCACTTTTTACTACATAAATCATGCACTTTTATTTAGTAAATGACACTATAAATAATTTAAAAGTCCAATGAAAAATGAGCGTGACATTCATCTTAGCTCTCCTGTCAAAAACTCTAATTTAATATCACTTTTTACATTTTTACAGTAATATTTTTATTGACAACGCTGTTGATTATGTCACTATGACGATGTTTTCTTCAAAATTCTTGATAGCCTGCTATTTTTCTATAGGATTTGTCATCCCAACTGGCACAAGTTCAAATTATTTAACTTTCCTATTTCTAAAATTTTTGAAATTTCAGATTTCGCCCTAAAGACGTTCTGCGAGGATTTCTCAGAACGTCTTTTTTATTAAATTATAAACTAGCGCTTGACCGCAATCCCGCCTGATGGTAAGCGGTGACGCAATTGTTGATGGTAAAGCACACTAGTTTATTAAGAGCCTATTCACTCTAGCCTTGAAGACACTCAAAATGTAGTCCGACGGAAACACCGCCGCTGACAAATTGTTCCAGTCCCTCGATGTACGCAGTATAAAGGAGGAGGCGAAACGCTTCATCCGGATCGTAGTGGTGTTAACAATATAAGGGTGGAAACTCGCCGTACGACGGGTCGTCCGATGGTGGAACGGAGATGGGGGAATTAAATCATGCAATTCCCTCGCACAATCCCCAAAATGCATCCTATAGAACACCGTAAGGCTGGCTACTCTACGCCTGTGATCTAGGCTTTGGGGCGAAATAGGAAAGTTAAATAATTGAGTCGAATAATGAGGATGACGTTGAATAATGAGTCCTGGTGTAGTAGAATATGATCAGAACACATAGTACTCATAGTACTGGAATGCGTATTATCAACTAGAAATGAATGAAATATAAGTATGAGTACAAATAATAAGTGTAAGTTAATATGAATAATTATGTACATAACATTACTGTCTTTGGAACTAGTGCTCGCCTCGATTCGCTCTCGCAGTTCACACACGGATGATCACAGTTCTAAGACAGTTCATTTGGTCGATGTGCCCTGGAGGGCAATCGCGCTAAAATAATTCAACCAAAACAGGATTGCATCTCAATCTAACCAAAACTTTAGTTACGTTTCGTATCGCGCTAACCTTTTGATAGCTGGTTCAACCTTAACTTGATCACAATTGGAAAATAACCGCTGTCAAATTAAGAAGTTGAGACGCAATACCTTAGAATCGATGATCGATTGTGTGTCGGTAACAGGAAAGCACTAAAGTTTTACGGTAGGTGTTTAAGAATTCTTATGTCCTAGCAAATTCCATTTGTCAGCCCTAGACGTTAATTGACTTTTTCAATCGCCATATTTTTAATCATGTCTAATTTGTCTATGGAGTGTCTTAATTTGACAAGACTAAATTAATATTTATCTTTTGTCCTTTTCTTAATTAAATAGAAAGAAAAAGATACACTGAATTTTTAGTATATTTTGTCAACTGCCCTGATTCCCTAGTCTTTATGTGATACTTCAATCTGTTTGAATTATGTATGGAAAGTGACAGTGGTTTTATTGCCCAGAAAAGACAACAGTTTTTAGTGCGGAAATAATACACTATCAAAGTTCCCTATCCAAGTAACTTGTAGAGTTGACGGGGGTTCCATGCGACTGCACATCTGATCGTAATCTGCTAATGACTGCAATTGAGAATGTAATTGTTCTGCCACAGTTGACTCTTTGCCTCTGCGACACGGTTTACATAATTATAAGATAGAAGATTATTTTGTTTTGTTTATTTATTTTTCTCTGGTTTGGAAATAAGGATGTACTGCTACTTTTAAGTTAACCACTGTCTACTCTTCGAGGAATACAGGAGTGATTTTATGTAATGTTGTGATTCGAAAATATAAGACAACGAGCAGTCTGCACCCTGTGTTAGACCGGCGTTTTGTTACAGTGATTTTTTGGGAAAATTAATGGTATTCGTGTACGTAAACTAACGAGGCTCAAACTGCAATACATTCTGTGTATTTCGATACCTGATTTATTAAGTTTGGTTGCATATAAGGGGAAAAAAAGGGATCTACACAGCAGCAATTATATATAATATGTATGATGATATTGAAAAATGCTACAGCAAAAGCACTTACTCAGTCAGTTAAACGAAAAGGCCGTACTTAATTTATTTAAGTCGTATAAAATCTAGTTTCAAACTCAAAAATGTGAAAAAGTTATCAAAATGTAGGAAAATGAGAAGAGTTTTTGACAAATTCAGAATGAGATCATACTGTAAATGTTATTAAAATTATATGAATTTTCCTTATGTTCAATCTTAAATTGTTAATAATACTTGTTAATAAAGCGTCAAACCTACATTTTCGCCAAAGAAAATTGATAGCGAAAGTAAATTAGACTTTGTTTTATTACCTTTGGCTATATTTTATAATTGGCAATCACATTTTTCGTAAAGATTTAGTTACATTTTCACACTACAAAAATTTTTGCGAGAAACAAAAAAAAGCAAAATAAAAAAAAAAATACTCACGAATAATTCAGAAAATAATCCAAACAACTCAAACTTTTAAAAATAGAAATACAACACTCACTCGAAATGATATTAAAAAAAACAATTGAAGCTAACGTAGGTACGTCATCACATCACTACGAGCAATAGCGCAATGATTCTCTGCACAGTCAACAAACCACTACTCGTGTTGATTTACTTTCAAAACAAAAACACACCTTTAATTCTACAACTTTAAGTTCACTTTCGAATGATTTTTACTTCCAACTTGCACCTTATGTTTGAATACACTTGCCACACAGAAATAAACTCTTTTAGATAAGATTAGGGTGCAGTTTTGAATCATTAATACGAATTAAAAGGTAAAAGTAAAAATGTTGTTTATTGTGGTTCAGCAAGATTAAGAACTATATCAAAGGGCTTCTTTGATAATCACGCTGCATGAGATTAAGCAAACGCAATTCTGACGTAGTGTTCTTTTTTTTTAATATTCAGCTGTCATCCATTGAAGTTTTCACCAATTTTCTGTAGTTCAGAGGCCATTGGAAAGCGTTGTAAAGAGACTTTCTTTGTTTTTTATTACATCCGGGTGAAAACAATCAGTCAAAAATTTTGAAATAACAAAAAATATAATTATATTTCTTGTTAAATGAGTATTTAACAAAAAATATAATCTTGTATCTTGTTTGTATTTTTTGTAAATGTTTGAGTCGCTCTAATCAATCAATTAGAGCGACTTAAAAGTCAAAAATAGAATTTTCTCCCTCCTTTTTTGTTCTCGGTTGGAAATCATCAAATAACGTCTCCCGCTCTGGGTGGAACCGAAGGGCGTGTCAGACTTTTACTGTCTAAAACCCCCACGTGTTCTTTCTCTTGCCCGTGCGCCAGGGCTACGGCTTTTTTTAACCAACCCGCAACCCTGACCCAGGAGGCATCGGTCTTCGTGGACCCCGTCACGATGTGTTTTCTCCCCCTTATTACAAAAGGAAATCTAACTTTAGTTCCAGAGATAACCCGTGAGCCAGTATTTATATTTCGAACATTATTGATGTTTAGTTAAAATTTATAATACAAAAGTGGCAAGTTAGTGTCGAACTAAGCTGCCATTTTTTATATAAAGAACTGCATTTCTATAATGGTTAGGTGCATAATTCAACAACCATTTAGGTGGTTTAAACCTGATCTAAACAAAATTCATGTTTTGTACTCTCTCTCTTTATGTATATGTTTAATTCTTTAAACACATAATCATGGCTATTTTCTACCAGTCAACCTTTGGATGATGCAGAGACTAACAGTGCAAAAGCAATTTAATCAAATTAAGCTAATAATCAGCACTTTTCGAAAGCCAAAATTATATAAGACAGGCCCCCAAATTTCCTGCACTTCACCACTTCTTATCTACTGCTTTCGCTGGTAAGAAAGTGCAATCACAAAGATTGAGGAATAAATATTACGCAAAACATCTAACTACAAAACAAGACAGACGGTCGGAAAAACACTGTCCACCGTTGTGATAATTGTGATTTTAAAGATGATCAAAACGGTCTCCAAAGCCTGAACCGAAATCTCGCCTGAAGGTAAGCACAGATGCAATCGTTGTTGGTAAAGCGCGCTCGTTTATTAAGAGCCTATTCACTCTAGCCTTGAAGACACTTAAATTGTAGTTAGACGGAAACACCGCTGCTGGCAAGTTGTTCCAGTCTCTCGATGTACGCGATATAAAAGACCTTCGGATCGTAGTGGTGTCAACAACGTTAGGGTGGATACTCGCCGTACGACTGGACGTCCGATGATGGAACGGAGATGGGGGAATTAATAATGCAATTCTCTGGAACACTTTTCAAAATGCATCATAGAACACCGACAGACTGGCTCCTCTTCGCTTGTGCGGCGTTGGAGACCGATAAGTAGCTTTGGAGATCTATAATTTATATCTATGCTACTTTTAAAATCTTTTTTACAGTCATGTATTTAAGTACATTTTATTACAGGTCTTCCAAAGTGATAATGCGCATAGAAATCTTCGTCACTGTTCGGGAACGGTCGTATTCCCCGAGCGTTCGGAAGAAGATATGTATATAGAGTGGTTAAGTGCATAAAAAGTGGTTAAGTGCACACAAAATATAAATAAATGTTAAAAATTAATACAAACTACAAAAAGTTTCATTGATTTGTGTGCGAGTTGCAGGTCTTAGGATCGAGGCCGGATGCCTTCGTCACTCTACTTCTTCTTCATCTCAGCGTTAATCCCAGTCGTATCCGAAGCTTTTCAGCTTTGGAGTCTGGTGTCCGCTTTACCAGTCTAACTGCTAATTTTGGCTAAACTTCGATATTCTCCATGAAGCGACTGCCGTCTGACCTCTACAACCAAAGGCGATATCGAAGCATTGCAGTTAGACCAATTGTAGGACTTTGGGGGGCTCCAACAACCCGTAACGACTGCCATTAGATGTTCGTATGGCAACCGGGACCAACGGCTTAACGTGCTTTCCGAGGCACGACCAGACCAGTACAAATATTCCCGTGCCTCCTTGCGCAGCGGCCGCGTTCGCTACCGCTACGCCACGAAGGCTGTCATGTCACGTGTGAGATACCTTCGTCACTAATACGTGCTAATACTCATAAAACGGTACAGGAGGAAACCGTGTCGTAAGGAAACTTAAAACAGAAAATTCAAAGAAATTTAATTTGATAGCTGTTGATTATACTCTCAGAGATATGATATCTATGTATGATTACAGTCCGTCTTTTTTTTTTAATAATTATAAATTAGTGCTTGACCGCAATCCCGCCTGACGGTAAGCAGTGATGCGATCGTTGTTGGTAAGGCGCGCTAGTTTATTAAGAGCCTGTTCACTCAGAAAAACTGAGCGAATAGGAAGGAAGACGGCAGTTGCGAGGTGATGCAATGTTAAACCCAACAACACGACCAACGATGCTGCGACAGAGGGAGATTGACCTGGAGACCCTCCACGACCAAACTCCCTACACAGCAATATTGGGCGCATCGTGCCCGGCACACATCACAACACAACTGCTCAGACCCGTCCTCCGTACGGCTTCACCAGACATCATGCCGGAACACGATGAATCATTTGACGGCAAGACTTTATCTGGTGGGTGGTAACTTCTGCCGGCAGCCGATGTTATGGCCTACCACCGAGAAAAGTGCCACTCACTCTTGCAAAGAGGAACAATGCGTCCCAGTAGTGGGCCCACTCCTTCTTATCTTGAGACTCACTTCCAATATTTATGTTCTTCACACACTAAGAATCTGCGATCTTCTAACAATCTTCTCTTAATCTGTCCTTCACATACGTCTGACTTTGTTTACTCTTCATTTCATATTCAATAAATTCTTCTGTGGAATGCGCTTCCTCTTGATATCAGGATGGTGGCCAGTCGGTTTGCATTTAAGCGGAAATTGCACAGTTATTTTCGCAACAGTTAGGGTAGTCTTTTCAACACCTCTCTCCCATAATTTTTAGTTTTGTATGTATATATTATAAGTATATATTTTGGTAATAGTATGTATGTGTATATAGCTTATTTAAGTATTTATTTAAATAGTGTTAAGAGTTTTTTTTCTTTGTAACGTTTTCAACTTAAGCACCTGCCAGTAATCTCTTCACCACCTATGGTTGACTGGTAGAGAATGCCTAAGGCATTAAGTCCGCCTCTGTACAATTTATGTGCGAAAGAATAAATAAAGAAACAATAAATGGTGTATCTGACATCGACGCACAAACGAGTACCATAGATCCAGTACATGATTCTGAACCCCCCAGTGGTAGAATTTTGCGTCGGCTTTTGCCCGATTTAATGAAAATAATATGTAGTTTTTTCACTTTAGATTGTTCATAATTGCTTTTATAGGTACTTTATAACCCAATAAGATTTTAAAGTTAAAATTAATTAATTCGCTAATTACACAAAAAAGCGCAATGTGAACAATACTAGAAAAACTATTCTATCAGCTGATTTAATAGAGTTCACATCAGGGGTCAAAGTCATACATACAAACACGCGCGGCGGCACGCTTGCAACGTTCAAAGACCGAGCCGACACTTTTTTTTAAACACCGTGAATTCTGTAACCGTTCATTAACGGCATAAATGACTTTCATAATTTTGTAAGTGGCATGCGGTCTAGCCTTTTCGCGAAGTTTGCGTTACGATGTCAGATACACCCTGTATAGGCTAGAACCATAAGAAATGCGACATTGGCCCCGATTCTCAAGTTTACAGACTCAACTAGGTACTTAATTTTAAGTTAAGTGCATCTTATTCTTTATATTTCATTAAGAAAAGGACAGAAGATAACATTTTAGTTTAATCCTGTCAAATTAAGATACTCCAATTAGACAGTTTAGACGCGATTATTAACATGGCGACCAAAAATACGTCCATTTACGTCAGGAGTGCACTAATTAAACTGGTCTGAACTAGGGTTGTAACGGAGACCTTGTTAGCGGAGGCGGAGGCGGATGCGGAGGTGAAAGTACTTAGATATAGAAAAAAAAAATTATGGTTGATTAAAACATTTTTTTTTTTAAATACGTACATTAATAGTAGTACACTTAGTAAAAAATATTACCTTCTAGTATGAAAATCAGGGCCAGTGCCATGAACTAATTTACACAACTTCACTGTTTAGTTTAAGTACAGACGACATCGATTGCGATGTTCCGCAGCTTAGGCAAAATGGCGTGAGATGACAGGTGTCATTTGTGACCCCAAAATGCCGGTTAAGCTTAAGGGACAGGTCTATAAGACCATCATTAAACCTTTCCTTCTGTATGGTAGTGAGGCGTGGCCTGTGCTTGAGCGACACAAGCAGGAGCTGCGTGTCACGGAGATGAATATGCTGCGGTGGATGTGTGGAGTTACGCGGAAAGACCGCATCAGGAACTCCCGCATCCGTGGCAGTCTTTGTGTCCGTGACATTGCAGACAAACTGCAGGAGGGTCGCCTACCCTGGTACGGCCACGTCGTGTTACGTGGGTAACAAATGTCTTACCATGGCGCCTCCGCCGGGCGGAACAAGCGGGTTAGACCAAAGAAATGCTGGCTTGACGTTGTAAGAGATGACATGCGTGCCAACAAGCTCTTACCACAGGATGCCAGAGATCATGCGAAATGGAGGCGCACTGGTAGGAAAGCGGACCCCGGGCTCCAACGCGAAAGCCGCGGATGCGACCGGGATTATACGCTGAGATGACGATGACTGTTTAAGTACAGAATTTCGACTAGATTCATTCCATATAGAGGGCGCTCTTCGCCTCACTCAACAAGCCACGTTGTTACATAAGGTTTATTTTACCGTTCCTATCCTTCCAGTATTTAAAATGATTTGTATTCTTAGTAGAAGAATGTTTAGAAAATGGGGAAATTGGAGTTTATTTTTTTACAATTTTATTCAACATATTGATATATACAAACTTATAAAACTAAATAAATACAAATTACTAAATAAAGCTATTACCCTAATTAAAACTATTAATAAATTACAATACAGCATCAAAAAATTCTTCGTCATCGCTGTCGACTGGTAATGTACCCAAGAGACTGGCAGCATCGCCGCGTTGAATGGCAATACTTAGTCTCTGGCCAAGGTAAAAGCCAGCCCTTGGGTCACGGGAAGTCTCAACAAGCCGTTTGGACAGTTCATTAAAAAGACAAAAAGCACTCGGACCCCACGGCCCAAGAGTTTCAACCCCAAACGGCTCGAAAATATAATTTCCGATAAGGTTGTTATATTTTCGCCGTTTGAGGTTTTCTGCAGCCGCAGCAGCAACGCCAGCACAGCACGTCGATCCAGGAAGATGGGATGGCGCAAGAGTATCGACGCAAGTTGCATCCCACACTAAAGGCCTACCCATCTTCCAAGGAAATAAGGACATGCCGTCCGGTCTCTTGC
The DNA here is from genome assembly GCA_037179545.1 of Sesamia inferens. NCBI lineage: Eukaryota > Metazoa > Arthropoda > Insecta > Lepidoptera > Noctuidae > Sesamia > Sesamia inferens. Next base: position 4,123,448 of record CM073929.1, on the reverse strand, counting down.
CATCATCGCGCACCAAGCCATTAGGTTCTAATACAGCTGGAACGCCGACAGTGACAAGAGCTCGTCGAATGATGTCGTTAATGTTTGCGTGCCGAGCTAAGCGACCCGCACTTCGGCTGCAAGCCAGGCCGTGGTGTCCGAGGCTGTTGACATCTGCACCACAGTGACAGCGATGAGGAGAACAGCAAGGAGCTCCTAGTCGTAAGGAAGCAGCGATGCCCAAAGTGGTGTCGTCGAACAAAGTGCCTATGTTCGACGAAGGTAGTGCATGAAGCCAAAGACCCTACTCCCACCTTCCCACAGCTAGCAGGCGCGCACGCTCCGCATCAGTAGCAGACGAGACAAGTAAATTGTTCCGTACTACTCTACAGAGCGGCTCGTCCCACTGTCTCTGGGAAGATGGATTGCTGGGTGGATCTGTATTCGGGCAAGTGATTCTCCAGGAATCCATAGCCTCGGAGAAGAACGGCACATCAAAACCAATCAGTGAGGTGGCTAAAATTTTCCTGATTAATTTATCAGTGCCGTGGACCGAGGATATGAAAGCCGGTAAACTAATATCAGAAATTTAGAAAAGTATACTTAATGAATTAAGTTTGTATGTGCAGCACGTTTTTAACGCAGGTACTTTCTTACCAACTATGTGAGTGTCGCATGATTTCCCTGCAACAATTTTAAGCAATTAACTTTTTAAATTTTAATGAAATTATTTGCATTCAAAACTTTTTACATGATTATAAATACCTACCTGCAAATATGTACCTGATAGAAGTATGTGCGGACGACAGCAGGTCAAACCCCCAAACTGCCAAATATTCCCAATCAACCTTGAGCCTTAATGCTTTAGGGATAAAGTTAAAAATCTAATAAAGAAATCTTACAGATCAGAGTAGCTTGACGTGCTGTCGTCTGTAATTTACGCGCGATACAAGTATTGAAAATTGCGCCATCTGTTGTTAGATATTTGAACACTTATTATACTTGGTGAGAGTTCAAACTATAAAGTTGCAAATAGTTCTGCTAGATGGCGATATCTTCAAGTGCCATTGTATACAATAATATATAATATAAAAATCGCATACAGAGAAACTTGGACTGGATAAGTGAGAAACCTCTATTATTGAGAGTTGCAATGAGGCCCTAGTTCTTTTTCATTATATTACCTCTGTTAATGGGACTTTTTGAACCTGGTAAAATGAGATTTGAATTCTGAAACGTTTTTGATGTTAACTCTATAATTGAGACTGTGGCTCAATTACCTGTATACGTGAGACAAATTATTTAGGATTTAAAACGTTTAAAAATATTGCCCCACACTAGGAATTTCTCCTATATCGTGGGTGCGTATACAAACATAAACTACGTCATAGAAATATTTGTTCTGTGCGGGAATCGAACCCGCGACACACAGCACAGCAGTCATGAGCTTGACCCCTGCGCTAACTGGCCAGTTTTAGTTTTGACATGTTTGTTTACATACACTTCCCATCATCTTTCACGCATGCTTTGTTTGTCAGTTGGTACTATAGAGTACTTTTTGTAGGTACTGAACTGTCTCAGGTTTCGGCCTAAAAACAGGGGAATACAAGTGTACAAAATGCCCGAATGTAAATATAAAACTTTATCGGTATCTAGGTACCTATCTATCTGTAAAATTAAAAAAATTCTGTCCATTTGAACAATATTTAAACTTATTGCTAATCCATTGCACTGTATGTTCAGAAGTTTATCAGCTCAACAACATAAATAACGCAATGAATGTTGTTGAACTGTCAAAATGAAACCCATTGCTACTGATAGTGTCAATACTAGGATCAACCATTTTGACATTTCAAAAACATCCATTGCGTTATTCACGTTGTTGAGCAGACACTTTTTTCGAAGAAATAGGGCAATGGATTAGCAATATGCTTCGAAATGATTCTTATTGATAGTAATACTGTGTAACGTAATTAGGGGCTGATTGCAATTCAGTTTCCGTACTAAGTACATAAACAAATTGGGTTGTATCCTGAAAAAATAATTTAATATCCATCAGATAGATTTATAAAAAATATTGAACACGCATTTTTTATTTTTTCTTTCATTCAAATACTTAGGAAGATGTATTGATTTGAATTGCGCATGAAGTCACGCCGTGGTACAAAATATACTACCACGGCGTGACGTAATTAGCCACCAGTCCGTAACTTTAATTCACACTAATATTATAAATGCGAAATTTACTCTGTCTGTCTTTCTGTTACGCTTTCCCGCTTAAACTTCTCGACCGATTTTGTTGAAATTTGGCACAGACAATCTTTAGACCCTGAGAAAGGACATAGGTTACCTTTTATTGAAAAAAAAAAAATGATATTCCCGAGGGAAATCTAAAAAGCGCGATATAACCGAATTCTACCGAAAGCCGAAAATCTTCGATTTATAAGACGGACTAATATTTTTTTTCATTTTCATACCTTGGATACATCCCTATTAGATAAGAAGATATTATGTAATGAAATAATGATATTATACTATATAACGTTATCTACTTAAGTAGCCAGTCTAACTTGGCCTCCAATTACTGAATTACCCAAAATTATTTCATAAGACTTTTCCCGTACTACAGGGGTCTCATATACCGGATGCTCTTAAATCGTACACAGGTAGGTAGGTATAAGTATATTCTCAGCAGCCCCTTTCGCATTAAGCGTAATTATAAAACTTGAGGAGGGAAGTAATTAAATTATTAGTAACATAATCATATTTTTTTATTTGTTAATGAAGGCGAAACATTTCGCATAAATGTTAATTGTTGATTATGGTAATGGCTGCTGGTGAAGAAGTTTGGTGAACTTCGTTTTGTTAGGTTAACAAAATGCAGAGTGGTGCTGACAATACGACAATAAATGAAAACACGAACAATGCTGGTTCATAGGAATAATCCTAAACCATAGAAAAAACCTAGCATCAATATAAAAAAATCATGAATATTTCAAACAAACTAAATCGCATAAAATTGCAAAGGAAATAGAAAATCCTTTAAAAATATTGGTTCACTGACCTCCGATCGGCGACAGCGCCGACACCGCGATCCTGTATTGACTTGCTTTTTACATGTTTTTATTAGCTTCACTTGTATGTTTGTTTGTCCGTCTCAAACTCAAAATTTTTTCAACCTTACCTTGCATTAATTTGTGCAGGCAAAGTATTTTTTAGTTTTAGATTTAGTTACTTGGGTAACGCATCATTACGAATTTTAGCACTCGCTATTCTGTCTGTTGGAGATCAAGAAAAGTTTGGTAAAAACAAATGAGCACCACTTAAGCGTTCGTGTTATACAGATATTATTTAAAAAAAGAATATCGAACTAAAAATTTGAAAATAAATATAGCGCTTTGTGCCATAATTGTTGTACTTATATTAAGCGCCTCACGCTTTTTTCTCATTTTACTAGTATTGTTTATAGACTATTGTCATAAATTAAATTTTAAAATTATATTTAACTTTTTAGTTTCATATTCTTTAAAAACATGTTTTTTTAGTTTTTTAAACTATATTTATTTCGCGTCATTATTATTAAAGTTTGGTACCGCTTGATGCGGCGGTCATTAACGTGTAAGCGCTTCCTTATCAACATGTACATCATGTACAAAATGTGAAAAATGAAAAATTATTTCCTGTGACTAAACTAATGGACATATTTATATTATTTTTTATGGGTAGACTGAGAATGTGTTGAGGTACACGATGTTTAATTTAATGTCGTATTGTCATCACCACTTGGCTTGGCTTGCGAAATTCGAATTTTCTTACATTTTTTGCAAATTACAGGTGAGTATTAGTATATTCTGTTATAACGTTATTTTTACTTTACACCAAACCTGAATAAACTTTGTTCAGAATAAAGAACTGAATAGATTCCAAACGTTTTTATACCATGTTAAATTTTTCCCAAATACATTTAGAAATTGTTGCAGTGTGGTTAACTGTCGCACAACACAGTTGACGCTAGATCATAGTGCAAGGAGCCCCTCCTCGCCGCGCCGATGCAGGCGTGGGCGGGCAAGCGGTGCGTTGACCATATTTTTTTTGGACAACCAGGTAACATAACAGGCTAATCATTTTCAGATTTTTCATGATACCTTTTGAAATTTTGTGCATAAATTCTTTGTTTAAAAGGACACGTGTTTCGGGTTTCGCATAAACAAAAATTAATATTGTATAAAAATCTCCTGTCACAGTGTTTGTCCTCGACCTCCTCCAAAACGACTGAACAGATTTTAATGAAATTTCGTGTGTACATTCTTTAGATATTGTCGTGTAACGACAAGAAAAATTTTTTTTTTTTTTAAAAAAGAGGGTTAAAAATTTATTACAAACAGTAAAAGAATTAAAATAAAAGAAATGAAGATGAATGATGATGAGTGAAGTGACAAATAAAATAAAATAAAAAAAACACAGTAAAAGGCAGCAGTCAGCAAAAAACAGCGTCCGCAGAAACGGCGCCGACAGCACAAGCTACGCCGGCAGCAGAAGCACAGCGCCGGTAGTAGAAGCACAGCCGCCAACAGAGGCGGCACCAGGCAGCAGAAACAGCGCCCGGCAATTGTACCTGCGCCGCCATCATAGGCGGCACCAGGCAGCAGAAACAGCGGCAGAATCAGCACTAGTAGCACAGCACAGGTCAGCACAGCCAGGAGGAGGTTCAGAGGAGGTTTCCCTCTCCGCTAGGGAGAGGGTACCCCTGGGAGGACTCTGGAGGAAAAATTACATAGTTAAAGTACTGTAATTGTTGAAGCCAGACCGAAAACTAAAGTGTCACTGCTGCTCAGCGAGGGCTTCCGAAGAAACCTCGCAGAACAGCTTTTTCACGAAATTTAATTTAAATATTTGAAATATTATAAGCAATATGAAATAACTTAAAGGAGTTCGGATAACAAATCTGGTAAAAAAAATAGCAGGCCGTCATGAATTTAGAAGAAAAAGGTTGTCATTAGAGACATAATCAACAGCGTTGTCAAAAACTGTCATAGCAATGAAAATATTGTTGTAAATATGTAAACGTAAGTAAATATTAAATTATGCTGTTGTGTTGAGTAGGAAAAATTAATACAGCACAGCATAGGTACAGCTTCTTACGCTAAGATATCCCTAAGTTGCCGAAACTTAGGCTTGAAGTCGAGGACGGTGTCTGTAAGCTGAATAATGATTCTTGGTGTAGTAAAATGTTATCAGAACAGCGTCTCATAATACTGTAATGCGTATTATGGGCTGCAGAAATGTATGATATATAATTACTAGCGGCCCACCCGGCTTCGTACGGGTACAATGCTGATACTAAATACATTATAAAAATGCATACCGGCCCGCCGCCCAACCGGCTGGTACCACCGCAAATGCGACGCCCCATAATTTTTAAATTTGTAATATCTTCGAAACTATTTATTTAAATCATGTGCTTTAAAGGGCGATATATTAAAAAAAAATCCTTAACATTTAGGGGGATAAAAAAGAGATGTTGTCCGATTCTCAGACCTACCCAATATGCACACAAAATTTTATGAGAATCTGGAAAGCCGTTTCGGAGGAGTTTAACCACAAACACCACGACACGAGAATTTTATATATTAGATGAATATAAATACATAAGTGTAAGTATATGTAGGTACATTACATAACATTACAACATGAATACAGGTTTTTTTCTATTTTTATATTACTACTACTAACACTGGTGAAACCGCGGGGCGCAGCTATGTTATTCTTAGCAGTGGTAAATTTTTATTCATTATTCACAAGAAACGCCCCGTGGATACACCCGCATAAGTATTAATTTCGTGGGAATATCGGCATAAAAGCGTCCTGTATATTAACCTGATCTATAAGCTACTTACTGTAAAGTTTCATCAAAATCCGTTCATTAGTTGTTGCGTGAAAGGTAAGAAACATTTATCCATCCATTCTCACAAACGTTCCCATTTATACAGGGTTTTTCATTAAGAGCGCTCGAACATTGAAATGAAATAAAACAATCTGTTTAAGTGATTTTATCACAATTTTTATTACATTTTAAGGAATATTCAATGATATTAAGTGTGGAAAATAATATCAGCCAAATGGCCACCGCGACTCCGCTGTAGATGGTGTATTCTGGTGATCCAATTTTGAAGGACGTCTTCTCATAAATGGGGTTCAATTTCACGAAGAACGCAAGTTATGTTGGCCTTTAGGCCAGCAATTGACTGTGGTTTATCTGCATACACTAGAGATTTCACGTAGCCCCACAGAAAATAATCGAGCGGTGTTATGTCACACGATCTCAGGGGCCAGTTGATGTCGCCACCACGCGAGATGACGAAGCCCTCGAACTTCTCTTTCAATAAATTTAATGTTTCCCGTGCTGTATGACAAGTGGCGCCGTCCTGTTGGAACCTACCACCTTCCCTAGGCCACAAAAACATTGTTGTCATCGTCCGATATTGGTCGCCATTGACAGTGAGCACGGCTCCTTGCGCATCTTCGAAGACCAAAATCCACACCAAACAGTTACTTTTTCGGAGTGTAAAGGCACCTGATGGATCTCTCGCGAATTTTCATCGCACCAAATCCGGCAATTTTGTTTATTAACAAAGCCGCTTAACCAGAAATGAGCCTTTTTTTATCATTAATTATAAACTAGCGCTTGACCGCAATCCCGCCTGATGGTAAGCAGCGATGCGATCGTTGATGGTAAAGCGCACTAGTTTATTAAGAGCCTATTCACTCAGAAAAACTGAGCGAATAGGAAGGAAGACGGCAGTTGAGCGAGGTGATGAAATGTTAAACCCAACAACACGACCAACGATGCTGCGCCAAAGGGAGATTGATCTGAAGACCCTCGACCAAACTCCCAAAACATCAACATTTTTTGCATCGTACCCGGCACACATCGCAACACAACTGCTTAGACCCGTCCTCTGTACGGCTTCAACAGACATCATGCCGGAACACGACAAATCGCTTGGCGGCAAAACTTTGTCAGGTGGGTGGTAACTTCTGCCGGCGGCCGATGTTGTGACTTTTTACATATACACGGCGCTGCCTGTGGTCATTGGGTTTTAGCTCTTGAGTTAATTGAACTTTATATGGATGAAAACCCAAATCTCGGCGCAAAATTCGCCATGTTGATGTCGCAGAAAGACCCAGTTCTTGCGCACGACGCGGAATGGATTGTCTGGGGTTTTCTCGCAGACTGTCTCGAACGGCAACAATATTCTCCAACGATCTTGCGTTTCTTTGACGGACAGGAACTGCTTCATCGATCACCGACCCTGTTGTCTCAATTTTTTTTTATCAAACAACTGATTGTGGACTCTGCAGGACGGCCATGAACGCCATAAATTGGATGCAACGCACGAAACATTAGGCGAATAGAGCACCGATTTTGACAATAAATTTTAATAATTTCTACGCGTTGTTGAAGCGTACACGCATGGAACGCTACAGCGTTCCGTGGTGAAATGTCACGACTAAATATGTATTCATGACAAATTTGACAGTTGTCACATTGACAAGATGGCCGCTATGCGCTGTCAAAGTTCGAGCGACCCTATTGAAAAACCCTTTAGTAGATAAAAGTGGAATAATCAACAATAAAATTTTCCCGCTTCCAATAGATTTCTGCGGTTCTCACCAAGCGTCAGGCCACTTTACAAGAGGCCTTTCAATGCTATGTCTTCTGGTTCTCAGTTCAATTTTGAGTCCATATTACATAGTTAGTCAAAACGCCCTTTTTTTTGGCTTGCATTTAGGCAATGTCACGTGTTGGGATTGTTAGAAAGTAAAGGTAGGGAAATGGATTTCTACTAATTTTACGGAATTTTAGATAGGGCGGAGACAACGCGGCGTTCCTTGAGCGTCCGCTCCATATTTAAAAACTGGCCAAGTGCGTGTCGGACTCACGCACAAAGGGTTCCGTACCATTGATTTATGAAATTTAAGGATTAAAGTTATGTGTATGAAAGATTACGCGGTAATAAGCGGTTTATTATTTACGAGGTATTAAAAAAATAATTAAAAAACTACTTACTAGATCTCGTTCAAAACAATTTTCGTTAGTAGTTTTTATAGTAATGTACATCATGTTTCTTTTAGATTTTTCATTTTCTTATTGTAAAAGTTAGAGGGGGGGGGGGGGGCAACTTTTTTCCACTTTGGAAGCGTCTATCACGCAAACTATTCGATTTAGAAAAAAATATTTTAGAAACCTCGATATAATTTTTGAAGACCTAGCCATATATACAAACCCCACACGAATGTGTTTGATGAAAAAAATAAATTTGAGTGTCAGTTCTAAATATGGGGAGCCCCCAATATTTATTATTATTTTTTTTTATTTTTGCATCAAAACCTTAATGCGGTTCACAGAATACATCTACCTACCAAGTTTCAACAGTATAGCTGTTATAGTTTCGGAAAAAAATGGCTGTGACATACGGACGGACAGACAGACATGACGAATCAATAAGGGTTCCGTTTTTTGCCATTTGGCTACGGAACCCTAAAAATGAGTAAAATTCTAAAAAAATACATCGTTTTATTTTCATTAACAATTCGAATTCCTTAAACATTTAATGTGGCCAGCATTAAAAAAATGTTTTTACTGTGTTACATCACCGTATATACTCTGTAGTAAAAGTGCGCAGTGCTGCATACCCACACTTTGTTTCAAGTTAAACAAATTTCAACCTTATGTCAAAGACTAAGTTAGTTTAAGTTGATTTTGGCACTAATGTTTGTAAATGTAGCGTAAATTGAACTTATTCAAACTTATATTTTGTTTGCATTTTTCGTGAATAAATTGGGAATGCAGATCGTATCATTTTACCTGTAATTCCATCCTCATCAATTTATTTAAATTCTCTTTCAGACTAATTTAAAATAATCAGTCGTCAATTTGTGCGCCTTTAATCAATTTGCCGTTTCCCATTTCAATTACAATCGTCCCCTCATATTACGATACCGTGATTGACATCAATGGCACTCACAGTCAATAATACCGGTACCAATACCGGCACCGATACCGTGACGGTTATTTAATAGTTTGCAAGTGGCAGCGGCGATTTCATGGTAGGCGCCACTTTTCAATTAATAAAAATTGGTTACGCAGGCTTCAATCTGAAAAATTGATTAAATTTTTCTTTATAATGGAACTTTTTATTATTAATTTGATCGGATACTTTATTTATTGAAGTGGAGCAAACGGAAAATACTGATTGGGCTTTTGTGTTACTCTGAGGGATTAATTCTTAATTAATTTATTGAAGGGATGATCAACTGCGTCATCATTATCAACTTCTGCGATCTTTATTTGTTTTCCACACGTTTTCGGCGCTTTACCATACTTTGTCTAGCTTTTACCAATCTTATGTGGTTCAAAAAGAAAGAAGCTTTAAAGAAAAAATTAAGAAGTGTGGAAGAAAGAGATGGTTTTATCTTATTTTCCTTGAGATGAAAAAAAAGGTTTTTTTTTTTAATAATTATAAACTAGCGCTTGACCGCAATCTCGCCTGAAGGTAAGCAGTGATGCGATCGTTAATGGTAAAGCGCGCTAGTTTATTTAGGGCCTATTCACTCAGAAAAACTGAGCGAATAGGAAGGAAGACGGCAGTTGAGCGAGGTGATGCAACGTTAACCCCAACAACACGACCAACGATGCTGCGCCAAAGGGAGATTGATCTGAAGACCCTCCACGACCAAACTCCCAACACAACAACATTAGGCGCATCGTACCCGGCACACATCGCAACACAACTACTCAGACCCGTCCTCCGTACGGCTTCACCAGACATCATGCCGGAACACGAGAAATCGTTTGGCGGCAAGGCTTTGTCTGGTGGGTGGTAACTTCTGCCGGCGGCCGATGTTATGGCCTACCACCGTCAATACTAAAAAGATTTTTTTATGGATGTGTTACGGTAAGAGTGAATAATTGATGATTATTAATAATTATCTATTATTATTAATAATTAAACCCTAGTAGTGGTAAATGTAATAATTGTTATAGTATGGCGTTCTAAATCAAGCAAGGAAAAGTTTGTCAGTATTGATGAGGTTCCTAATACAACTTGCAGTCTGCGAGAATGTGCCCGCAAGGACTCAAATTTGGGGGACAAGGCTTTCAACACTGCAACTGTACTGGCGAATACAACTCTAATCGCTGCAAATGCATAAAAAAATGCAAGTTCTGTGCAATTCTAAGTTCCACAAAAGTCGTTCTTGCAAAAACAAATAATATTTTTAGTTTCTTTCTTTTATGAGTCTTTGTTTTATTTTGATGTTATTTTTATTGCAATTTAAATGGTAATATATTTTACTTACACAGCAAATATTTGTTGTATTCTATGATAATACTTTTAAAAATTTAATTTGTTGCATTTATAGATTGTTCTTAGGATTCGTGTTGATTTTGTTAATGAAACAATTAATTTTATTTTTGTTACAATTTTATGTACCACAAAAGACTTTCTTGCATAAGTTTGATAGTAGATTTGATTTTTATAAGAATTTTATTGTTAATTTTGTGAAAAATGTGTCCTTATAGTTTGATTTATTGGTATGTTGAAAGTGTATCAAAATAGTTATTGTATGTATTGTCTATGATTCATAATGTGTCAGTGTCGTGGAACGTGAAAACAAAAAACTTGTAGTCTGTGGGAGCACTCTGTAGTTTTATTAGATTCTAGTTCAGAATGTGTGAATTTGTTGTTCTTTCGTTTTAAAGCAAGTCTTTTGGTTTTAAGACTGTGTTTAATATTATAAATAAATACCTGCTAGTCAAAAAACATTGGGATTTTATTTATTTTTGTAGCCCATTAATCCAGGAAGGCTTTAAGCTATATAACATCACGCTGTGACCAATAGGTGCGGAGCATAACTAGCCCCACGCGAACGAAGTCGCTGGCGGCTGCTAGTTATTAATAATGTTGTAAAAATATTAATAATATTTAATTAATCAGATTTACCGTAACATATGCATTTTATAGAATACTAAAAGGATGGCTTCCCTACACTTATGCTCCAGGCTTTGAAGATTGTGCTTAACCAAATCTGGATCGCCAATTAGCCTGTACGCACGCCTCTTCACTGAGTCCAAAGATATTTGTGAAAACGTGACGCGTCCTTGAAATTTAGCTCTCAATCTTCTCGTCCAATTATCATTTCGCCGTTTACGAAATAATTATAAAAATAATAATAATTATTTATTTCAGTCGTAGTCCATATAATGTTAGTCATATAAAAATTGAAATACAAATAAAACCTTATAAATCTATTGTTAGTACACAAAACAGAAATACAACACAACAAATGGAACCGCACAGAAGTGCCAAGTTATGCCAAGCCCAGGACGCAACCACCCGTAGTGTGTAGTCGCATCCAGTGCCGCCACATCGGCGAGTCCCAGCGGTTCACAAAAACACTCAGAAGGCTGTTCAGGCTGGCCCGCATTCGCTTCATGAGAGATGCACAGCGCTTTCGCATGATGGCATGGAAACCATCCACTCTTTTCTCAGCAAACATTGCTGAAGCGCTGCAGCAGCGCCGTAGTCCGAACAGTATTTTGAACGCATTATTATATTGGACTCGCAGAGTGGTGCGTGTACGCTGCGTGTTCTTAGTCCACAGGCTGCAAGTGTAGAAGGCAGTCCTTCTACTTAAGGCCTTCTGCCAGTGCAGAAGGCTTTAAATAAAGTCACCTTGACTTGCTCGGTACACCGTGCAAACCTGCGGGCCAGCATGTTACAGCGCACAGACAGCGCCCATAAATCTTTATTTGCAAGAATGAAAGAAAGAAATTTCACTTGAATAATTTTTATACAAAGAGCCACGGATAGAAATATAATTAATATCGATTTAATAACACCTAAATTGGTAAACCCAGATTATGTTCACAATAAGATAATATGGGGTGAAAGAGACATCTATCAAATGAATGATTATTCCAATTTTTGTAATTCTAAATTAAAATTAATAGATTTTCCAGATGAATTTCGGTATTGCGCGCATAGAATGTGTTCTAATAATAATCACGTGAAAATATTGGATACAATGTATACTAATTTAGTTGATATTTTAAAGGAAGGTGCATACCGTACTTATTTATGTAAACAAGTGCGTCACAATAATAAAAGATACATTCCTGGTTGGAACAAGTACGTGCGTGACGCTCACAGGGAGGCTCGACTGTGTTACCAAACATGGTTATTGTATGGTAAACCTGTCAGTGGTTATGTTTACAATAAAATGTGTGAAACTAGAAAAACTTTTAAGACCAATCTGAGAAAGTGTCAAGATAACCAACAGCAGATTAAGATGGATATCTTAGCTGAACATCACACAAAAAAGAAATTTGGATCATTTTGGAAATCAACGAACAGTTTGAATCCAAGGTCGAGTCCTCCTGTGAGCGTGGCGGGTGTTCATGAGCCGGCGGACATAGCCAATGCATTCCGGCGTCATTTCCAGGTTGAGTCACCTCTTACTAGGCCTATACAGATGGTTGATGCTGGGAACTGCTCTGGGGAAGTTTCTATTGTTTTTACGGCAAAGGAAATTTCAGAAATTATAAAGAAAATGGAGAGGGGCAAATCCCCGGGTCATGATGGCCTTAGCATCGAGCACCTGAGGTATGCGGGAGGACACTTGTCGCGTGTACTCGCTTTGTTTTTTAATATGTGAGTTACTCATGGATACTTACCGACTGATCTAATGTATACAATCGTAGTGCCTATTGTGAAAAATAGAACTGGGGATATTTCCAACTATAGGCCCATTTCCCTGGCCACTGTCATAGCAAAAGTTTTGGACAGTCTGCTTGACAAGCAATTGGCTAAACACCTTGAACTACATGATGCCCAGTTTGGTTTTAGACCTGGGCTGTCTACCGAGAATGCAATCATGTGCCTCAAGCAGACTGTTCAATACTACACAGACAGGAAGACTCCCATTTTTGCCGCTTTTCTGGACCTTTCCAGGGCGTTCGATCTCGTATGTTATGATGTTTTGTGGCGCAAGCTGGAATGTGAGACTACCTTACCACCTGAAATAGTGTCGTTATTTAGGTACTGGTATACCAGTCAATGCAATAGCGTGAAGTGGGTAGGCTCGTACTCGGTTATGTATCGGCTGTCGTGCGGGGTGAGGCAGGGGGGGCTCAGCTCACCCAGGCTCTTCAACCTTTATATAAACCAGCGAATCCTTGAGCTCAGCAGCACCAGAGTCGGATGTCATATTGACGGGATTTGCATAAACAATATTAGTTATGCTGACGATATGGTGTTGCTGAGCCCATCTATCGATGCCCTGAGGCGACTGATCGCTATATGCGAACAATATGCGGTGACTCATGGGCTCAGATATAACGTCGTAAAGAGTGAACTATTAGTTTTTAAAGCAGGTGGCATGACATATTCGTGTATTCCTCGTGTCGCATTGTGTGGTGAACCCCTGCGAAGGGTGGACAAATTTAAGTATCTGGGCCACTGGGTCACCGAAGATCTAAAAGACAATTGTGATATTGAAAGGGAACGTAGGTCGCTGGCTGTCCGTTGTAACATGTTGGCCCGCAGGTTCGCGCGTTGTACGAAGGCAGTTAAAGTTACGCTTTTTAAAGCTTACTGCCAATCCTTCTACACGTGCAGCCTGTGGGTTAACTTCACTCAGCGGGCATACAGCGACCTACGTGTTCAATATAATAACGCACTGAGGGTGCTGTTGGGGCTGCCGTGGCGTTGTAGTGCGTCAGGGATGTTTGCGGATAACAATATTAATGGTTTTACTGCTATTATTAGGAATAGATGCGCATCCCTGATGACGCGTGTTCGCCGCAGTAACAACAGTATTCTCAGTGTGTTCGCGGATCGGTGGGATTCTCCCATGTGGCAGAGGTGGATGCAGCTCCACGCTAAGTTGTAATTTCATTTTATGTATATTTGTGTCTGTAACCTACTAACACTAGAACTTAAGTAAAATTGTTACTAACCTTATGGACTCCGGTCTGAAATAAAGTATTCTATTCTATTCTATTCTATAGAGCTTTGCCCGAAGTTTCTTTCCGCGATCGAATCAGGTCAAATCAGATTTTCAAAGTCGAATCATCCCCCTCTATTTTGTCTTACAAGCACACCTACATGAAACATTAAGTACTTGTAGTGTAATGTGTAGAGAGGGCACGTTACATGGGTAACAAATGTCTTACCATGGCGCCACCATGGCCGGAACAAGCGAGGCAGACCAAAGAAGTACTGACTTGACGTTGTAAGAGATGACATGTGTGCCAACAATCTCACACCACAGGATGCTAAAGATCGCGCGAAATGAAGGAGAATGTGTAGGAAAGCGGACCCCGGGCTCCAACGCGAAAGCCGCTGATGCAGCCGGGATAAACGCTGAGATGATGATGATGATTATGATGAATGTAGTGTATAGGGAAAAGGAAAAATAGACAGAAATGATCTTGTACAAGTCCCCGTTTATCTGTCCCCTCAACTACCCCCACCAGTCGCTACGCCCATGATATCACAGCGAAAACTTAGGAGAAGTACATTTACATTTATTTATTTATTTCTCTCTTCACAACATTGGTTTGGCAAATTTTACTTATATTCCACCATTGGAAGAGACTGGTGCCTGAAGTAGGTTTTTGAAGAAACCTGTGTTACAGGTCACCAGGGCCCCCCGAAGCAAAACAATAGAGTAAAAAGTTTATAAGAAATACGATCTTGAGTAGACATTTGATAGTGCCATGAAAATCACAAAGAGACAATCAGTTAAAAGTTAAAGCTAACAATACATAATACAGAAAAAATAAATTAGCAATTAATACAGAAACAAATAACAATTAACAATGCAGAACTAATGATTGATGTGAAAGTGAAGGTTCGTGTTGAAGTGAATGATGGAGAGTATGCACATAGATTGCTGTTTGAATGAATGTTGAAGTGTGCGAGTGTCAGTATGCGATGTAAAACAGCCACAAGAGAGAAGCTGCTGGAAATCTATTTGGAAACTGTCAGCAAGTCCTCAGTTTTTTGATAGTCAAGGGATTTAAGAAAAGTTTCAAGGGATTTAAGAAGTGATCGTGGAATGAGCTGTTATTCCAACTAATACTAGAGGATTGTTAGATACTATTGACACTTTAATCTGAGGTCAGTCCACCCCAACTTTCCACAGACAGCCTTATAGAATCGATCGGCTGGAATTACCGGTTGAATTTGGATTAAAATATTGGTTTCGATAGCCCAAATCTAAGAAGGGCTATAGGTTATTCAAAAGCTCGCTATTGCCCTTGAGAGCCGGGCTAAAACAAAACTATTCGAATGCGACATGGAAAAAATATCCACGCGTATGAAGCGAACAAAAAATGTTTTGGTTTCGGCAAGATTAGCCAAAAATATTGTGTTATTTACGAGTATATTCTCTCGATGTTGTAGACTGTATAATAGGCGCAAATTAGTTACATTGAAATTGAAATACGGAGAGAAACCGCGAGCAGGCACAGACAAAATATAATGAACAGGTTGGACTTACAGAGGGCTTCCAGCGATGTACTCTTGGTGTGCTGGAGTGGATGTAGGCCTCCACCAGATGTTCACTTAGCGCTATCTATAGACTTGACGATAAGCTCACCGGCCGGTGGCGGCTGGTTTTTGGTTACTTGATGTTGTTCAAACCAGGGTTACGGAGGGAGAGAGAAAAAAGTCAAACAGTATAAAATTAAATTATAACGGAAGAGCTAAACGAGTCTTAAAAACACGCTAAAAAAACTGCCGAAAAAGATACGTAAAAGATAGTAAACAAACACAAAGTACTAACAAATACTTTATCACTAGTTCTGGACGAGTGAACAAGTAACTTTCTCTGACCGACCCGTTTCAATGGCATGACGTTATCAATTCACTCCTCTTGTTTTCTACGCTGAATAAAAAAGAATCGTGTTAAGGCTGGGGTGCATGATGGGGAAGACATTATTTAAATAACAAGTTCAGTTTTGAGTGGTATTATAATGCTGCCTACCCTCGGTAGATATAAAATATTCCTTAGTGTTAACTAAGGAATATTAGGTAGGGTAGGTATAAAGAAATTTCTTTCTTAAATACGTTTTCATGTATTTATAGTAACTCGTATTGGAAGACCATAAAACTAAACTAAACACAATGAAAAATAGCATAAATTAGTTTACTGTTTTGCTGTTTAGTGTTTTAATATTTAGTGTTTTGCTTTACATGCATATAGAATGCAGTATAGAAGCAAGTTCTTTTACTGAACAGACAGCTTTGCTGTACTCAGTGAAAGCACTAGGAAATGGTGAACAGCAAGTGTTTTGGAGGACTGTCTTATGTAATTTTCAGGTTCGAAAAGTGCTTGTTCTTAGTCTAATTTGAAGAAATTACTTTTAAATTGATTTGTTTTTATGGAAATCAATCTCTTAGTCAGGTGACTATCGAGACCTCCTTCTACGAAGCAGTGATGCTGGCAAAGGAGGAGGCGGAGCGCTTGGGGCTGCGGGAATTCCAGCGCCCTCTCGCCATTAGCCGCCGCAGGACACGCCGTTGTGTTTCACGCGCGCCTCAAAGAGATGTCAGCACATCGTGACGGGGTCCACAAAGACCGATGCCTCCTCGGTGAGGGTTGCGGGTTGGTTAAAAAAGAAACCGTGGTCCTGGCGCATAGGCAAGTGAAGAAACACGGGTGGGTTTTAGTTAGTAAAAGTCTAACACGTCCTTCCGCTCCGAACACAAACAAAAAAAAAATACTTGTAATTTGCCCCCTTATTCATAAACGCTGCTTAAAGTTAACTAGTGATTAGCGATTCTTTAACCATTCAATTTTGACCTTTTAACGTCACTTAACTTAAATCATCCTTTATGAATATACACCACAGTGTTTAAGGGTTTTATTCATAAATGAAGATTAAAGTTAAGTGACGTGCTAACGTCTAAAATGTATGTTATCTTTTAGTCAGATGACTATCAAGACAACGAGTTATAGAGCAGTGGTGACCTAGTCATACCGGCTCTGATTTACTAAGGGTAGGTCCTGGGTTTGAACACAGAGTTGCGCTTTATTTTCTGTAAATTGTTTTAATACCGCTGTTGTGGAAACGGTGAAGGGAAACAGCGAGAGGACCACACAAATGTTACATTTTGTACCTCACCTACCTACAGCCTTTTTTTTTTTTTTTAACGAGTGGAAATGACTTTACGCACCATACCCGCCGCTAGCTAGGCGGCGGACGTGTGTGGGACTCGCCCGGCCGGAGCCGGGAATACCCACTAAAACCCACTCGGTTACCCTTGAGCCCTGTGTTGAGAGTGTCACGGGGTCGGCCCGAAGGCCTAGACGCCGTGCCACTCTCAGGGCTTACCGGCCTTGTTAAGGCCGGTTTCCGCGCCAAAGGGGGATTACCCGGTAACCGGAGTAATCGCCAGACGTGGTGACCGGTGCAATGCGCGTGCGGGGGCTACCCACACGCGCTGGTCACACTCTGGGGCTAAAGGAGACGGGGGTTCGTCCCCCGCCTTCTTCGCCCCACCCGTCTACGCCGGAGGGGAGCGGCAAGAGCATCCTCTTCCCGCTCCCTCTCCGCAGCCTCCTTCTGCAAGAAGACGGTCTCGCAGAAGGAGGCGGCAGCCTCCCATGCACTCTCGCTTTCAACCATGGCTCGCACCATGGTTGCCAGGGAGAGGCGTCCGCCTCCGAGCGCCGCAACGAGGTCGCGGCGCTCGTTTCGCCAGGCCGGGCACTCCACCAGAGTGTGCTCGGCCGTGTCGTCGAGGGAGTCGCAGTGGTGACACCGCGGCGACTCCTCCCGACGGGCGACCTTGTGCAGGTAGTTACCAAAGCAGCCATGCCCGGTCAGTACCTGCACCAAGCGGAAGGTGAGGCTGCCATGCCGGCGCCCAACCCATCCCTCCACCTACCTACGGCCTACCCCGAGTCAAAGAAACCAATATTCCAACAAAGGAATATTGTGTTGGCTGCAGGTCAGTTACGTAACACACTATCATTTTTTTATAAATTATATACTAGCGCTTGACCGCAATCCCGCCTGATGGTAAACAGTGACGCAATCGTCATCATCATCTCAGTGTTTATTCCGGTTGCTTCCGCGACTTTCGCGTTGGAGCCCGGGGTCCGTTTTCCTACACATTCTCCTCCATTTCGCGCGATCTTTAGCATCCTGTGGTGTGAGATTGTTGGCACGCATGCCATCTCTTACAACGTCAGGCCAGCACTTCTTTGGTCTACCCCGCTTATTCCGGCTCGGCGGAGGCGCCATGGTAAGACATTGCCTTATGGCAAGCAGTGACGCAATCGATGATGGTTAAGCGCACTAGTTTATTAAGAGCCTATTCACTCTAGCCTTGAAGACACTCAAATTGTAGTACGACGGAAACACCGCCCCTGGCAAATTGTTCCAGTCCCTCGATGTACGCGGTATAAAAGAGGAGGCGAAACGCTTCGTCCGAATCGTAGTGGTGTTTACAAAGTAAGGGTGGAAACTTGCCGTACGACGGGTCGTCCGATGGTGGAACGGGAGACAGGGTAACTAAATCATGCAATTCCCTCGCACACTCACCAAAATGAATCCTATAGAACACCGAAAGGCTGGCTACTCTACGCCTGTGCTCTGGAGATTGTTTTGAATTAAACCTGGGTCGCCAATCAGCCTCTTCGCACGGCTCTCCACTGAATCCAAAGTGGCCAAGTGACATTTTGCAGCACCAGCCCAAATGTGGCTGCAGACGACACTACACACGAACGGACCTGTGCTTTGTACAGCATTAGAAGCTACCCTGGTGTGAAGTACCGCCGGACCTTTGCGATAACGCCAAGTTTCTTGACAGCCACTTTGGCCTTGGATCCATTGAACCGCTCAAAGTTTAGGTTCGAGGAAATCACAACTCCCAAAAGCTGTAGACGGTCGGTACACTCCAAGGATTCATTTCGAAACGTAGGAGTCAAGGTGAACGGGCTCCTTTTGGCAGTGAAAAGACACGCCTGTGTTTTGGAGGCATTCAATGCTACAAGATTGGCACTGCCCCATTTGGAGACTGCCTGTAGTGCAACATTCGTACGCTCTACCATAGCCTCTCTTTCGTACCGGATTGATTCCCTACTAGCTCGAGCATCCTGCAGGTATCTCTCTACAACTGTGCTGTCATCTGCATACCCATAGATACCGGGCATCAGCAGATCGTTAATATGCAGCAGGAATAGAGTCGCAGAGAGAACAGACCACTGAGGAACCACCGACAGTAGTCGACATGGGCTCAGATGAGCATCCGTCGATAACAACTCGGAAGGACCGTTCAGTCAGGAAGTCTTTTACCCAGCCAGTCAGACCACGGGAAATGTTTCATTTTGACAGTTAAACAACATTCATTGTGTTATTTAGGTTGCTGAGCAGACATATTTTCGAACACTAGTGAGCAGTAATGGATTACTAATATGCTTCGAAATGATTCCAACTGATTTACTATCGGTTGGAATCACTTCGAACCGATACCACCGATTCAACCGTTAACCGATAACCGATTTCATACCGATTACCTAGCGGATTATGGCTATTATGTTATTTTATAGTGCCAACGCCAAATTTATTTATTAAAAGACTTGAGAAGACTTACAGCTACATAAATACAATGTTGAAAAATAACAGTATGTTAAACAGACTACCAAATACAAGTCTAGAACTTATCTGGTATACTGTGGAACAAATACAAGTCTAGAACTTATCAGGTATACTGTGGAACAAATACAAGTCTAGAACTTATCAGGTATACTGTGGAACAAATACAAGTCTAGAACTTATCTGGTATACTGTGGAACAAATACAAGTCTAGAACTTATCTGGTATACTGTGGAACAAATACAAGTCTAGAACTTATCTGGTATACTGTGGAACAAATACAAGTCTAGAACTTATCTGGTATACTGTGGAACAAATACAAGTCTAGAACTTATCTGGTATACTGTGGAACAAATACAAGTCTAGAACTTATCTGGTATACTGTGGAACAAATACAAGTCTAGAACTTATCTGGTATACTGTGGAACAAATACAAGTCTAGAACTTATCTGGTATACTGTGGAACAAATACAAGTCTAGAACTTATCTGGTATACTGTGGAACAAATACAAGTCTAGAACTTATCTGGTATACTGTGGAACAAATACAAGTCTAGAACTTATCTGGTATACTGTGGAACAAATACAAGTCTAGAACTTATCTGGTATACTGTGGAACAAATACAAGTCTAGAACTTATCTGGTATACTGTGGAACAAATATGCACACTAAATTTAAGTTCAGTGCATCTTTTCCTTTTTATTTCAGTAAGAAAAGGACAAAGCATAATATGTTAGTTAGAGAGAGAGAGAGAGCATAGAATTTTACCTATACCGATTGCGAATCTTTTTCTTTTTATTTTATTATGAAAAGGACAGAAGATAAATATTAGTTTAGTCCTGTCAAATTAGTCCGCGCTTGACGTAGTTATGTATTTTTGATTTATTTTTGGTCGCCATATTTATAATCGCGTCTAAACTGTCTATGGAATATCTTAATTTGACAATATAAAACTAAAATGGTACCTTCTGTCCTTTTCTTAATGAAGGGGAAAGAAAAAGGTGTACTTAACTTAAAAGTAGTTTACTTTGAAAACAAGAGATCCGACACCAGTGTCAAATATTGGCAATAGTCAATAAACATAAATCATTAGGATTTGCCGGTAGATCACATCAAATAGGTACTTGTAAAAAAACAATATATACCTACATTAGTTACGACAGGTTATTTTCCAAGAGGAAAAAACCGAGATGTTTTTTTTTTTTTTTTAAATAATTATAAACTAGCGCTTGACCGCAATCCCGCCTGATGGAAAGCAGTGATGCGATCGTTGATGGTAAAGCGCGCTAGTTTATTAAGAGCCTATTCACTCAGAAAAACTGAGCGAATAGGAAGGAAGACGGCAGTTGAGCGAGGTGATCCAATGTTAACCCCAACAACACGACCAACGATGCTGCGCCAAAGGGACATTGATCTGAAGACAATCCACGACCAAACTCCCAACACAACAACATTAGGCGCATCGTACCCGGCACACATCGCAACACAACTGCTCGACGGGATCCCGTCGAGGAGGCCGCGCGGTATGGGGTGTACCGCGCGGCCCAGGAGACTCTGTGGCTGGCCATCGGCGACTCCAAGTCGCGGGCCAGGGAAGAGCTGCTGGGGTCCCTAGATCGGGACCCGTGGGGGCGCCCCTACCGTTGGGTACGGGGCAAGTTGCGTCCCTGGGCGCCCCCACTGGTGTAGAGTATGCAACCCCAGCTGCTGGAGGCGGTGGTATCCACCCTCTTCCCTGAGCGGGCGGGACATGTTCCCCCGGCGATGGTTTCACCCTCAGCCACAGACTCTCCAGAAGAAGAGGGCACCGATGTCCCCGTGGTGACGCAAGCAGAGACGGGAGCGGCCGTGTCGCGGCTCCGGGCCAAGAATAAAGCGCCCGGACCCGACGGAGTTCCTGGCCGAGCTCTCGTCCTTGCTCTGAAGGAGCTAGAGCCCCAGCTGAGGGGGCTCTTCACGGCATGCTTCGAGCAGGGTCAGTTTCCCAGTGTGTGGAAGGAGGGGAAGCTGGTCCTGCTCAGGAAGGAGGGGCGCCCCGCGGACTCGCCGTCCGCGTATCGGCCCATAGTGCTGCTCGACGAGGCGGGCAAACTTTTTGAGCGCATAATCGCAGATCGCCTCGTCGGCCACTTGTGCGGAGAGGGGCCGAACCTGGACGACAAACAGTTCGGTTTTCGTCGGGGGCGCTCCACCATAGACGCCATCATGCGCGTGAGAGCCCTGGCGGAGGATACGGTGTCCCGGGGTGGGGTGGTGTTGGCGGTGTCTTTAGACATTTCCAACGCCTTCAACACCCTACCCTGGAGCTGTATTAGGGAGGCCCTGAAATACCATCAGGTGCCTCCCACCCTCCGCCGCATAGTAGGGGCTTATCTGGAGGACAGATGCGTCATCTATCGGGGACGTGACGGTGCCGGTCGGCACCAAATGTCGTGCGGTGTTCCACAGGGATCGGTCTTGGGACCGCTCCTGTGGAACATCGGCTACGACTGGGTGCTGAGAGGCGAGCTCCCGTCGGGCGCCGACTTGACGTGTTATGCGGACGACACGCTTGTCACTGCCCGGGGGAGCTCGTACAGGGAAGCGACGTTGATAGCCACGGCTGCGGTGTCACAGGTGGTGAACCGCATCCGGCGCCTGGGCCTGGAAGTGGCCCTTGACAAGTCGGAGGCCATGGTTTTCCATGGCCCCCGGCGTGCGCCGGCGCCGGGATCACATATCGTGGTCAGTGGGGCCCGGATAGCTGTCGAGTTCACCATGAAGTACCTGGGATTGGTGCTCGACAGCCGGTGGGATTTCGGACCCCACTTCCGGCGGCTGGCGCCCAAGCTGATGGGTGCAGCGGGCGCACTATCAACGTTGCTTCCCAACATGGGGGGCCCGAGCGCCGCCTGTAGGCGGTTGTACGTGGGAATCGTGCGGTCCATGGCCCTGTATGGGGCCCCTGTGTGGGCGATGGACCTGACGGCCGGAACACTCTCCATTCTGCGCAAGCCGCAGAGAGCGATGGCCGTCAGGGTCGTCCGCGGGTATCGCACGATATCCTACGAGGCGGCTTGCGTCCTGGCCGGATCCCCGCGCTGGGACCTAGAGGCGAAAGTACTCGTGTCATTGTACCGATGGCGCGAGGAAGAGCGGACACGGGGCTCCAGTCCGGTGCAGCGGCAGATCGAGCTGCGCCGAGAGGAGCTCCGTCAGGTACTGGTGGCGGACTGGCGGCAGAGGCTTATGCGCCCTACCGCCGGCCTCGCTACCGTCGAGGCGATCCGGCCAGTACTCGACGACTGGCTCGGGAGGAGGCACGGCTCCCTGTCGTTCAGGGTGACGCAGGTACTGTCGGGGCATGGCTGCTTCGGCAAGTACCTACGTCGCTTAGGCAGGGAGCCAGACGCTCGGTGCCACCACTGCGTCCAATGCGGGGAGGACACGGCGCAGCACACGCTCTCCGAGTGTGTAGCTTGGGAGGAGCAGCGCCGTGTCCTCACAAATGAAGTAGGAGGCGACCTGACGCTGCCGGCAGTAGTGCGGAGGATGGTCGGCAGCTCAGAGTCGTGGGACGCGGTGGTGTCCTTCTGCGAGGACGTGATGTCGCAGAAGGAAGCTGCGGAACGGGAAAGGGAGATATCAACTCCCTTCCCGGGCCGCAGAAGACGCACCGGGCGCCGAGGAAGGGCGGATAACGCCCTCTTCCGCCCCGCATGAATGGGTCCAGGGGCGAGGGACATGGGGAAGTCCCCGCCCCCCATTGATGGACCCCGAGGCGGAGGCGCGCGCGAGTGTCGGCGCGCGCCTTTGAGGCGATGCACGGGGTAATTTAACACCCCACTACCCCGTGCAGAAGACGAGGTCCGGACGGACAGACCGGGCCAGCACGAGGGTGTGGGGCCGTGGAAGAATTTAGACTCCCGCGGCCCCACGCGCGCTCGTGATAGAAGACACACCGGGGTGGTTTTAGTCAGTAAAAGTCTGACATACCCCGTCGCCCACCCCAGGGCGGCGGGCATCCTATGAGGATTTCCACCCCGGCAAAAAAAAAAAAAAAAAAAGGTGATGCAATGTTAAACCCAACAACACGACCAACGATGCTGCGCCAAAGGGAAATTGATCGGAAGACCCTCCACGACCAAACACCCAACACAACAACATTAGGCGCATCGTACTCGGCACACATCGCAACACAACTGCTCAGACCCGTCCTCCGTACGGCTTCACCAGACATCATGCCGGAACACGACAAATCGCTTGGCGGCAAGGCTTTGTCTGGTGGGTGGTAACTTCTGCCGGCGGCTGATGTTATGGCCTACCACCGAGAAATTAAAAGAAAACTTTGAAGATGATATATAGATAGATAAATTATAATTTAAAAGTTTGAAGGGTAAATTGGTGCCGGCAAGAGAATGCTGACTTTATTGTGTACCGGATCTACCAATGTAAAAATAGATACCAAACATCAAAATTCGTCTGTGATAATTGAGTCTCAAGCATAATATTAATGTCTACTAATCTCGATACTCCATCGGTTTAGATAGTTGACTAAAGGTAAACAAAACTTATTAGACCTACATAAACTGACTAAGCGCCGTTATATTTCATTAATAAAGTTGCTAAGTTGAAGTATACAATTATAGCTGTGGAGAGGGCTATGCTAGGTGTTTCTCTACGTGATCGAATCAAGAATGAGGAGATTCGTAGAAGAACGAAAGTCGCCGACACAGGCCAGCGGATTAGCTCTTTGAAGTGGCAGTGAGCGGGGCACATACCTCGTAGAGTCGATGGCCGATGGGGCAGAAAGGCTCTTGGTACCGGCAAGCGCAGCACCGGACACCCACCGACTTAGTGATCGAATGATCTGACCAAAATCGCAGGGAAGCGCAGGATGCAGGCCGCGTCCAACCAATGTCCTAGCCAGCGCTCACGCTGTCGGGTCTCCTCCCGCTCGATCTTTTTTTTTTTTTTTTTTTTTTTTTTTTTTTTTTTTTTTTTTTTTTTTTTTTTTTATAAATTATAAACTACCGCTTGACCGCAATCCCGCCTGATGGTAAGCAGTGACGCGATCGTTGATGGTAAAGCGCGCTAGTTTATTAAGAGCCTATTCACTCTAGCCTTGAAGACACTCAAATTGTAATGTGACGGAAACACCGACGCCGGCAAATCGTTCCAGTCCCTCGATGTACGCGGTATAAAGGAGGAAGCAAAACGCTTCGTCCGGATCGCAGTGGTGTCAACAACGTAAGGGTGGAAACTCGCCGTACGACGGGTCGTCCGATGATGGAACGGAGATGGGGGAATTAAATCATGCAATTCCCTTGCACACTCACCAGAATGCATCCTATAGAAGACCGAAAGGCTGGCTACTCTACGCCTGTGCTCCAGGCTTTGGAGACCGTTTCGAGTTAAGTCTGGGTCGCCAATCAGCCTCCTCGCACGCCTCTCCACCGAATCCAAAGTGGCAAGGTGACATTTCGCAGCACCAGCCCAAATGTGGCTGCAGTACTCCACACACGAACGGACCTGTGCTTTGTATAAAGTTAGAAGCTGCCCAGGTGTGAAGTACCGCCGGACCTTCGCGATGACGCCTAGTTTTCTGGCAGCCACCCTGGCCTTGGACTCAATGAACCGCCCAAAGTTAAGGCTCGAGGAAATCTCAACTCCCAAAAGCTGAAGGCGGTCGGTACACTCCAAGGATACATTCTGAAAAGCAGGAGCCAAGGTGAACGGGCTCCTTTTGGCGGTGAAAAGACACGCCTGTGTTTTGGCGGCATTGAATGCTACAAGATTGGCATTGCCCCATTCGGAGACTGCCTGCAGTGCAGCACTCACACGCTCTACCATGGCCTCTCTTTCGGACCGGATTGTTTCTTTACTAGCCCGAGCTTCCGGCAGGTATCTCTCCACAACTGTGCTGTCATCTGCATACCCATAGATACCGGGCATCAGCAGATCATTAATATGCAGCAGGAACAGAGTTGCAGAGAGAACAGACCCCTGAGGAACACCGGCATTGGTCGACATGGGCTCAGATGAGCATCCGTCGACAACAACTCGGAGGGACCGTTCAGTCAGGAAGTCTTTTACCCAGCCAGTCAGGCCAGCGGAAATGCCGTACGCTGGAAGCTTACTCAAAAGGCCAGCGTGCCATACCCGGTCGAAGGCCTTCGAGACATCAAGGGAGACGGCAATCGCTTCCCCATTTTTCTCGAGGGCCTCGCCCCACAAGTGAGTGGCATACACTAGTAGGTCCCCAGTTGACCGATTGCGTCGAAAACCGTACTGTCGGTCACTGAGGAGATCGTTACCTTCCAGGTATGCCAAGAGGCGCGAGTTCAATACACGCTCCATAATCTTGCAGAGTATGGAGGTTATTGAAATCGGCCGATAGTTGGTAGGATCGGCACGACTACCCTTTTTGGGCACGGGCTGCACGTTGGCAAGCTTCCAGGACTTGGGCACTATACCAGTCCTAAATGAGAGGCGATACAGGCGCGTCAATACAGGAGACAACTCGGGCGCACAAGCCTTAAGAACAATCGCTGGTATACCATCCGGACCACTAGCCTTATTCACGTCCAGACGACACAATACTCTCAGAACCTCCTTGTTTCTAATGCGAACCTCCGGCATTGAAGTTCCGCAATGAGGTAAATTAGGTGGAGTAGCATTGCCAGTGTCAAGACGCGAACTATGGGCAAAGAGAGATGCAAAGAGACCTGCTTTCTCTCTCGCCGTATGGGCCAGTGCTCCATCAGGCCTAACCAGCGGAGGCAGTGTGGGCCGACAGAAGTTCGCCTCGACCGATTTGGCTAGGGACCAGAAAGATCTGCTACCGGAAGGGTGCGCAGAGAGCTTGTTACCAATGTTAGTAATGCGGTCGAAGCGAGCCTTCTTAAGCGCCTTTTTGTAGGACTTGGCAGCACGGTTAAAGGCTCTCTTCTTTGAGCTTAGATCCAGAGCTCCGCGGTCACGAGCGTCAACCCAGGTGAGGAATGCCGTGTGCTTACGCTGTTCAGCTTGAACACAGTCGGCGTTAAACCATGGGCGAGCCGAGCCACCGACGGGCACGTCACTGAAGGGGATAAAATACTCCATAGCTTGACGCACCACGTCGGTTATAGCGTCCGCACAACTCGATGGATTGCTAGAAGAGAAGCAGATCTGCTGCCAAGGATAAGACGCAAAGAAGTGGCGCATCTCATCCCAATCTGCTGACTTGTAACGCCATATTCGCCGCTCACCACGCGAGTCGCAATCAGGTGGGGAGAAGGACGTCACAGACTTCACCAGACAGTGGTCTGAAGTTCCTAACGGTGAGGAAACCGTAACAACACATCTGTCTGGATCAGTGGTCAGCAGAAGGTCCAGACAATTGGCGGCATGACCAGCCACATCAGGCACCTTAGTCGCTTCTTCCACCAGCTGGGAAAGGCCCATTGATAGCGCAAAGTTTCACGCTTCTCTCCCAGCGTGGTCGGTCCTCTGGTATGGGAAAAGCCAGTCTTGATGGCAGGCATTAAAGTCCCCCAGAGCGACGAACTGTGCGTCAGGGTGCCGATGCAGTGCATTGTCAGCAGCCACACTGAGGTGGTCAAATAGTCGAGTTGTCTCCTGGTCACCGCTGTGCGATCGGTAGACACAGGTGTAGACAATTTTGTCCACACCAGTGTCAACCAACAGCCATAAGGACGATAGATGAGAGTCTTCGAGGTGACGGAGACGCCGGCAACAGATGTCATTGCGGACATACACACAGACCCCGGCACGCTGCAGGAAATGATGCTCCAAAGAGTATCCCGGGTAGTTGAGGTATGCCGCATCAGACGGACATCTGATCTGGGTCTCCGTCAAGAAAAGTAGGTGGGGCTTTTCAGTCTCAAGGTGGTGATGGACTGCATCGATATTGGAGTGCAGACCTCGAATGTTTGAGAGGTGCACTTTAAATGAGAGGACGTGCGCCCGCTGTGCACACCTACTTTTCTTTTTAAAACTTTTCATTTTAATAAACTGAGTGAATAGGAAGGAAGACGGCAGTTGAGCGAGATGATGCAATGATAAACCCAACAACACTACCAACGATGCTGCGCCAGTGGGAGATTGATCTGGAGACTGCGGGGACGCCCGAACCCCCCCAGGGATCGCCATCGGGTCCTCTCGTCCGGTCGCCAACCGGCACGATGGGGCCACCCTGGGATTTTTCGCAGTTGGCGGGGCAGCCTTTCGTGTGTGGCTGGCACACTACTTGGGCCCCCAACTACCTGCGGTCGGCCAGCGGAGCACCGTGCTTCGGATCCCGCTACCCTCCAGGACCAAGCTCCCGACACAACAACATTTGCCGCATCGAGCCCGGCACACATCGCAACACAACTGCTTAGACCCGTCCTCCGTACGGCTTCACCAGACATCATGCCGGAACCCGACGAATCGCTTGGCGGCATGACTTTGTCTGGTGGGTGGTAACTACGCCGGCGGCCGATGTTGAGGCCTACCACCGAGTAGTGGAGTGTTCGAGTTAATCTTCGAGTGTTGGAGGTCGCCCGGCTGTTTGAGTGCAAACGGGGACGTCCGATTGAAGAGCTGGAATCCCGCGAACTGGAGGAGCGTAGGGCCTTCACGGAGGCCCCTCACCCCGCCAGTGAGCTAGATGTTGATTACCAGTGGCTGGAGAATATGCTCCCCGAAACTGTGGCTCAGCTACAGCTCCCCGTACATCTGATTTACACTGACGGTAGTAAATCGGATGAAGGGGTCGGGGCGACATATTCATACAGGCAGGATGGGTCCGAGATTCAAACCAAGCGAATGAGGTTGGAGCCGATGTGTACCGTCTTTCAGGCGGAGCTGCTCGCGATAGCCAGGGCTACGGACCTGGTTGTCCTGAGAGGCTTCGACTGCGCGGCGGTGCTCAGCGACTCTCGATCCTCGATCGACTTGATCCGAAACCCGGAAACGCACCATCCCCTTGCTACCCATATTCGTAAGAATATCAGGGAGCAAGAGGGGAGAGGTAAAATCCTCCGGTTCTTTAAGGGTGAAAGCTCATGTCGGGATCCCCGGCAATGAGCGCGTCGACGAGTTGGCAAGGCTGGCGGCGGCTCAGTCCAGGGTCGCCCCGGCGTATGACAGGTGTCCAGTCTCATACGTCAAGCGACGTTTGAGGGAGGGCACAGTAGCTGTATGGAATGGGAGGTACACCGGCGGGACCACGGCTGAGGTTACGCGCATGTTCTTCCCCGACGTGGTGCGCGCGCGCAAGGTCCTGAAGTCCCTCGACAGGACGTCTATCTGGGCGCAAATTTTGACTGGTCACGGCGGCTTCGCCGCGTACCTGCACAAGTTCAAATTGAAAAGTAGTCCGGCCTGTGTGTGTGACACACAGGCATCAGAAACAATACAACATTTGTTCTTTGAATGCCCGAGGCACAACCGCGTCAGATACGGCCTGGACGTAAGTACAGGAATAACTTTGTCGGAAACAACTATTGCCGAAATTATGGCTGACAAGCACTCCAGGCCGTATCTGAAGCGGTTCTGCCTCAAAGTTGCTAAACAATCCGTGGAGAGAAATAGGACAAGGGTAGCACACCCAAGCACTGTGGCGTCTATAATAGCTTAAGAATGTGAAAGATCGCATAGAAGTAAGAATAATATAGATAAGACTAGTACATAAGAAATGTATAATAATGATATAAAAGAGACAAAAGAAAGATGACAAAAAAACTAATATAGACACGGGAAAAGAATGACCCACGATAGCCAATGTCGCAAAGAAATAAGCGGAAAAAAGAGTATTGGTAAAAAGAATAAAAGAAGGACAAGCATTCTTGCCACGCAAGAAGCGACAGAAGGCAAAAAAAAAAACCAATGTCCTAGCAATGGACTTCATATAGCTGAGATGATAATTATGATGATAACGATGATGATGATGATGATGGTGTCATATACCCAGAAGCAGTACAGCGCTCTCCGTGTACAGTATAATAATACGTCCAGGATGTTGTTGGGGCTGCCCCGGTACTGCAGCGCCTCGAGAATGTTTGCCGATGCCCGTGTCGGCTGTTTTTACACGACGATGCGAAAGCGGTGCGCGTCTCTGGGGCGCAGGCTCTGGATCACCTCCAACACTATCCTGGGCGTATTTGCGAATAGGTTTGATTGTCAGTACATATATTAACCATTGTTATATGATTAATGTACTTACAAACAAACAAATGACCCAAAGGCAGGCGTACTACTAAATATTTTCTCTTTTATTTCTTTATGTTTGATGTTTCAAATTTTGCACTATATATTTGTACATTGCAGTTGATTATGTTTTATATACTTATTTGTAGTTCTGGATTTTATTTTAATATTGTATTTGTGTGGGCTTTGATGCCTGAAATGGATGGATAAATAAATAAATTAATTAAATTACTGTAACTCAGTACCAAAATTGAGGTGATTAATATTGTTTTAGTCGGTTAACTGGGTCGCCTGTTTTATCTAATCTAGATTTACTTTGATGATTGATTGAGTTGTTTTTGTTCTAAAGATCTTTATTTTGGGCAAACATGCTAAACAACAACAAATAAAAATGAATTTTGTCAAAAAAGTATGTTTTACAACTTCTATAATTTATTTTTTATATTCCAACAGCAGTGTAGCCAAAGCCTTTTAAAACATCTGTACCTACATGGACTGAAGGGAAAAGGGGTAAAAACCTCATTGTGAAATACGGACAGTAGACAACGACTGATGTATACCCATTGTCTTTATAATTAATAACCCTTTTTTTATTCACCAAATTGTAGGGAAATAAAGGCATTGTCTATTTTCGGGACACCCTAAATTGGGGACTTTTTGATTTTATAATTTCGCATTTAGTACGTTTATTTCAAGGTTCTTTATTAAAAATATTCCTTACTATTTACATCTAAACACTCAATTATATGAATAAATACAAAAATAAAGGACATAGGCGTCGAAGTCCTTGAAGTCTGCATTGCTAATCATCCAGATACGTGTACAGAAGACTGGCAGCTTTGCCACGTTGAATGGCAATGCTAATACTTCTGTATAACAACGAACCTCAAGGCCTAAATCAAAGCATTTGGCAGTATATTTATGAAGAGTTTTTTGACACTATTAGACAACGTAGCAGCAGAAAATGTAACCAGCGAGGTAATTACGTAACTCAATATCAGTAGCAATGCGTTATTTACGTTGTTCTTCGGGGATTTTCTACAAAAGACGAGCACCAAGATGTCAAATGATTCGAACTAGAAGAGAACATTGTGGATATTTCAAATTCGAATTTGTCATTTTTTCGAACATACAAAGCCCATTGCTTTAGCAATATCTTTCAAAATGATTCAGATTGGGGTTAAAAGTGCGTTCCTCAATGGGGATTCTACCGGAGGATACTCTACCGAACTTGAATCACTCCTTGCTACACTTCTTAGCAACGAGTGACGTCACCAGCTCTCACTTCTGTTCTTTGTTGCCTTTTAAATTTGTCAATTTTTATTGATTTTTAAAACAAAATATCCAATATATTTCAATAATCTGAATGACGGACTGAATATATTTTTTTTTTACCCGGGAAACAGCCTCTCCTCCATCACCTCCGGTAGAGTATCCTTTTCTGATTCCGAATAGTCATAAAATACATTAAAACTCTTATGTAGGTAATATCAGTAATTTATTCAAAGTTATTTTTCAAAAACCTGCTAAGGTAAGTTGAGTTTAAAGGCGTGATACAGATCATTAGACTGAGCAACTTCTTCCAAAGGACCAGATTGTAATCTTCAAAAATGTATCAATTGTCCCATAGGAACCTTCAACACCTACTGGACCAAAAGGTATTTAACAGGTGAGTTGTTAAACAAAAAAAGTAACATTTTTATACATATACCCCTTATTCATAACGATTAGCGATTGTTTAACCATACGTTTTAGACGTTTGCACATCACTTAACTTTAATAATAATTTATGAACATACTCCTTACACAGTGTGGTGTTTATTCATAAACGATGATTCAAGTTAAGTAACGTTAAAACATCAAAAATGTATGGTTAAACAATCGGTAATTACTAGTTAACTTTAAGCAACTGTTATGATTAAGGGGGATAACCTGTAGAGGTAATTTTCTAGCTAAATTACATCATTAATTAGCTAAATTCTCGGCCTTCTACATTTAGATTGCTATCGACACGCTATGTCGAAGACATCGTTAATCTTTATGGAATTATTTCACCTTATTGTTCTGTATGGGAAATCGTCAAATGACCTCTCCCGGTCTGGGCGGAGCGGAAGGGCGTGTCAGACTTTTACTGACTAAAACCCACCCGTGTTCCTTCACTTGCACTTGCTTCGTGGACCTCACCTCAAAAGACTATTTCAGGCGCTAACCTACATTGTCTCCACCTACCAATAATGTCTGGACGTTAAAAGACAAAACAATTGACACTTGAATTAAATTTGTATACAGTATGTTAAGAAAACCCTGTCCGACCCATAAGGATAATAAAGGTTAGGTAAACACATGACCAAATATAATATAAAATTTTACGTAATCATCATAGTACCAAGACAATTGAATTTTGAAATAATCTTTTTTTCCCGCGAATTAATTCCAACTTCCCCGAAATTTGGTATTTTTTAAAAAAAGTGACAACACCGGTATTATTATGAGCGAATAGCGATGCGACCACGTGCCGCGTGCCCTGCCGCCCGCCGCCCGCGGAAGGGTGCTCAGCGCACATTTATTATGTTTATTTATTTATTTAAAAAGTACTGCCACATCACAAACATTAAACATTGAAAATAATTAAAACTATTCAATTTATGGCCTGATGCATGCGACAATAATGGCGTACATAGCATTGGCAGTTCATCGGCTCGAAGATATAATACAATAGAGACAAAATAAAATAATACCTAATAAAAATACACTTTACCATTTAACAAATAATACAGTAATAATTGTTGAAATATTAATAAGAATGTCTAATAAATAATATGTCATATAAAAAAAAGAAGAAATGTCAATTCAATACCAAGTAACAATAAGTCAAGATATAAAACAAAAAATTATAACAAACAATGATTAACAATTAAAATCAAGATGCATTATTATTTTGTTTCTAAATATACGCAACGTATCGTGGAACACATCAAGATCGGGTATTACCGTGATTAGGGAATGATACTCATCAATTATTCTACGAAGAGGTGCTTGCCGTCCCAAATTAGATTTTTCAGGTGGGGTATAAAAAATATATTTGAGTTTCCCGCGAGGATAAGTACGGGGAATCTTTAAAGGCATGTTCTCTAGAAAGTAGCTACACTGATATTGACCGCTCACTATTTTATGAAAGAAGGACATGCCTGATAAAAGTCTCCGTTCACGAAGAGAATGCATACGAAACTTAATTAGACTCTCTTTGTAAGGATTTCTGTGGGAAAAACCACTAGAATTAAAAGCTAGATGCCGAGTGAACGCTCTTTGTATGCTCTCAACACGCTGCGAATGCACGGCATAATATGTTACCTCTTTTTGCGAAATAATATTTATTTTTTAGGGGTTTTTTTTTAAGTTTAGTCCGGTTTTGTATGCATTAGTAGAATCAGTTATCGATACCTAACAACACCTTCACAGGTCGGACAGGGTTTTCTTAACAACTGTATATTATTTCCATTTCTTGTGTAAGACAAATGATAGAAAAACTGATTCTGATATCTTATTCATAAAGAGACAGATTAATTAACTTCTTTCCAAACTCATTCTTCATTATACATTACATGCTATAATTCTACTTTTTCTTCAGCCCTTAGAGATATACTGCTGGACCAAGGTCTCCCCCAAGGTTTTCCACGATGACCGGTCTTGTACTGCCCGCATCCATCGGCTTCCCGCGACCTTCACCAGGTCATCGGTCTCCCTTGTTGGGGCCTTCCTACGCGGCGTCTTCAGTCTTGCAGGTTATTACATACAATCAATCAATAATCAATTATATGTTATTTATACTATATGTAAAGAAAACACCGTCCGACCCCAAAGGATAATAAAAGTTAGGTATACACATGACCAAATAAAATATGAAATTTTACATAATCATCATAGTAACAATACTAGATGAATTGTGAAATACTCTTTTTTTTCCGCGAATTAATTCCAACTTCAACAAAATTTGGTAATTTAAAAAAAAATTAACACCATCTGTGATGAAGCGAATAGCGCTGCGACCATGAACCGCGTGCCCTGCCCCCCTTAACCCGGGCATGTATGCCTACCGTGTTGCCTACCGCACATGCATTAAGTTACCTCGCTTTTTCGAAATAATATTTATTTTTTTAGGGGGGATTTTTTTTTAAGTTTAACCCGGCTTTGTAGGTATTAGTAGAATCAGTTATCGATACCTAACAATACCTTCACGGATCTGACAGGGTTTTCTTTACATATTGTATATATTCATTTATTTCAGATTTCCAAATACATCCACACAATCATTAGTAACCCATAAATGCTTATGAGAAACTAATGGTTAGTATTCACAAGACAAATTACACTATTTTGTTTCAGAAAACATATTTTCTAACATCAAACATCCATCCACATCTACATAAGGATACGAACACACGTTCATTATCATACAAAAATCTCTTCCAACCTTAATTCCGGAGCAAACCATAATATTACATGGAATCGTACTCTGAAAAATTTTCATAAACGTAAATTGATTTCGTAATAGGAAGCGACGTGATTGCCAAGCCAAAATCGACCTAGGAGCTATCAATTTTAAGTTCTCATTTGACAGATTGAAGCGTCATTATAGACACATGGATGAGCACGAGTGATTTATGAGTTACGTCAAAGGGAAAGCGACCTTGTTTTGAGAGGTGTAAGGTGTATATTTTGTGTGGTGAATTTTGTAAAGGAAATGCTCCCGGGTCCCGAACAAGTTCTCTGTATTCACTCTCGAATAATCGATAGCTGACGTCTGCCCTCCCCCCTCACAGGTGGTCACCCCTCTCTCATCTTCAGTAAAGGGCCTGTTTCGCTGCGACGATTTAGTTGGAAAGTCGAGGTATTTCAGTCAAATAGTCAAAAATCATTGTGATTAACAATTGTGATGTGGCATGTCTTGGAAAAACGAGGTATTCATTAAAGGGGTATGATGGTGGTAGGTGTATGTATTATGTCGACTATGGTCAAGTTTTAGTCGGAATGACCGTTTTTTTGTTTAAATAAAGCAGGTCTCTAGGACTGTGTCATACCCTGATTTATAAGTATTACACAGAACATCATCTATAGGCCTTTTATATTATTTTCTATTTTAAAGTTATAAGTAAAATTGTTCAAATTTAGACAAAACCAAATACTAGGTAAATGACGAATGACGACTTTACCAGACTTAAGACTAAAATCTCTTCGCTTGGTATTCAATTGCACCCGCTATAAAAGTGATAATTGAATGTACTCATCATAGCTCTGTATTCTGTGTACTGAAAACGTACCTAACGAATATTCTCAATCAGAATAATTACACATTGTTGGAGATATACTACTTAAACGAAACCTTTCTACGTCACTAATAAACTGATAAAAAAAGGTCGCTCGTTTCAAAAGGCTAATTTTGATACTCAAAATCCTTTAAATTCAAGTCAATCTTACCGCACCGATAAATCAATAACAAGAATGTATGTAAATTAGTTGTATTTTTGTATTCAAATAGGTACTAACTACTATAAAAAGTAAATAATATGGAATCTTAAGCATGCATTGTGGTGTATGCTTTGTATGTTGTCTCTAAATAAATAAATAAGCTTTAATGCAAAAAAAAACTCAAAATCAAAAGTTATTTATTTAAATCAGAATCAGCACGTTCTTCGCCACTTCCTAGTGCTTGCGCTGGGAAAAAGGAGTGGCAGAACAAACTCACCAACAGTTATCCATTTAAAAAACTCATAACTATACAATAGTATACATTCAAACAAATTATTTGCCATATGCCAGCTACCTCCCGCATTCACGCTTTCCAGCTTATTGGTCGGTCGCCTGTCATAAAAAACGCGCTAGCAAAACTCCCCCGTAAACTAGGCACAGACGGGCGTCTAACAAGCTCTCACATGAATGAACTGCCGTATCTGCGTGCTGCGTTCAGTAATTGGGTATTGTGTCGTTTCTGCATTGTTCTGTGACAAACTTTGTTCGGATGTCGTTATCGAGGCGGTTCAATAGTTTGCTGGTTGATTCTGAAGTTGGGTTGTTACTATTTAAATTAACGTATGGCAACATTACAGGGCTGGTACAGAGTTTCTATTTGTTTTCACGCGGGGTTTTGTTTGATGTTAATTAAGCCAGCCTATCATTGTCTTTCAGAGTAAGGACCTCTTACATAGACATGTTAATGATCGTGTTTGCTTAAAACAGGTTGACGATTTTAGATTTAAATTAACTGTCCAGCAGGGGAATTACGTAACACACTATCAGTAGCAATGGGTTTAATTTTTTTTTTTTTAATAATAAATAAATATACAGTATGTTAAGAAAACCCTGTCCGACCCATGAAGGTGTTGTTAGGTATCGATAACTGATTCTACTAATGGATACAAAACCGGGCTAAACTTAAAAAAAAATCCCTCTAAAAAAATAAATATTATTTCACAAAAAGAGGTAATAAATGTGCGTAAGCACCCATCCGCGGGCGGCGGGCGGCAGGGCAAGCGGCACGTGGTCGCATCGCTATTCGCTCATAATAATACCGGTGTTGTTACTTTTTTTAAAAATTACCAAATTTCGGGGAAGTTGGAATTCATTCGCGGAAAAAAAAGATTATTTCAAAATTCATTTATTACTATGATGATTACGTAAAATTTTATATTATATTTGGTCATGTGTTTACCTAACCTTTATTATCCTTATGGGTCGGACAGGGTTTTCTTAACATACTGTATACGGACAAATCACACAGATTGAGCTAGCCCCAAAGTAAGTTCGAGACTTGTGTTATGGGATACTAACTCAACGATACTATATTTTATAATAGATACATATATAGATAAACATCCAAGACCCAGACCAATCAGGAAAAGATCGTTGAAAAAGTTGTTAAAGAACAGTTCAACAACATTCATTGCGTTAATTACGTTGTTGAGCAGACACGTTTTCGAACACATGGAGCAATGGATAAGCAATACGCTTCCAACTGATAGAAATAGGGTGTTATGTAATCAGGGTGCAGGTTTTCACCCGATATTCTCCTTCATCGTTGGTCTTCATTATCATCATCAACCTTTTCATCGTCCCACTGCTGGGCACAGGTCTCCTCTCATACAGAGAAGGTCGATGGTTTTACTGGGTAACAGATGTCTTGCCATGGCGCCTCCGCCGGGTCGGAACAAGCGAAGTAGACCAAAGAAGTGCTGGCTTTACATTGTATGCGATGACATGCGTGCCAATAATCTCAAATATCGCGCGAAACGGAGGAGAATGAGCAAGAAAGCGGTCCCGGGACCAAACGCGGAGATGATGATGATGAGGATTCTTCTTCACCGATGGCAGTAATGACTCCGGCCTCTTGTTACAAAACAAAGTTTTTATTTAGAACAGAAGGAAATTCTCTTCATTTTAAGAACATTTACAGTTTAGAACATCAAATGTCATAACTTTTAATAAGTTTTTGACATAGTGCTTGAGGTGAGATTGCGCTTAGATGTTGATGTTTTTTTTTTAATAACGTGAATTAGAGGGGCTGGGCCATAATCTACCATACTGGCCCAGTGCGGGTTGGTCATATGTCTTAGAATTTGTTTGGCTCTAAGACATGCCTGTTTTCTCACGATGTTTTCCTTACCGTTTTGAGAGCAGTGGTGATTAAATCATTTACACAAAGTAATTTAAAGCCTGATGTGGTTCGAACCTACAGCTTGTAAATTGCCACCACTGTGGAAGCAACCTCGACGTTGCACAGCACACGCTCGAGGAATGCCCTGCGTGGGCCTCGGAGCGGCACGTTTTGGTCGACAGGATCGGGCGCGATCTTTCTCAACCAGCAGTAGTGGGCTGGCTATACTGATGGATCGAGAAAACTGGAAACAAGACGCCTCCTTCTGTGAAACTGTTTTGGTCTAGAAGGAGGCTGCCGAGCGAGATCGTGAAAGAGCCAATCTCGCTTGGAGAAGATGGCGTTATAGATGGTGACCACCGGGGTGGTTTTAGTAAGGTAAGAACCCCATACTCTCTGGTCCAAGGACCAGGGGCCTTTAGAAATTATCCCCCCGATAACAAAAAAGGCCACCGCCATCCAGTGATTAACTTAAAAACGTAATTTATTTTTGTAGTCTACAATATAGTATAGATATTATGTATATACGAGTATGAGCATTTCTCAAAATTTTTGACCATGGTCTTTAAAATCGTCTATAATTAAAATATGGATATTTAGGATCAATTATTATAAATTAAGCTAGTTAAACCTATACAGATTTTAAATTTTGGTTTGGTTTTTGTTTTATTTAAGTTTTTATACAAAATAAATCGAAAAATATTACATAAGGGCAAAATTAGATTTCTTATTTTGTTACTCGGAAAAATGTGAAAACTTTGAACATATACACAACTTTTACTATAAGTTTATATTTTGCTGTATATATTATAAACAAAACAACATTTTCACAAATGAAACATTGTAAAATCATAATAAAGTAAAATGTTTTTTTAGCAATACTACTAGTTTTTGCAACCGTTAGACCATTTTCTAATGATTAAGTTTCGTTTTTCTGTATAAAAAAGAAGCATGCTATATTTCCCATTTATAAAAAAAATATATCTATAATGAATTTTATAGTGAAGTGCTTTTTGAGCTTATACTTAATGAAATTAAAAAGATATAAAACATAATTATTCAGCTTTATTTGGGACAGTAACAAAACAAGAAGTGTTGGTAACAAAATTGTAAATGTAAAGCTTAGCACACATTCTTCACTCACTATCATAAAATAGAAACAAAAGAAGTAAATGAATATCAACAGAAAATGAAAGAAGTAAATTGATTGTTGAAATAAATTTTCTTTAGATTTGGAACTAAGGATTTCCCGATTTCTATAACAGGTTTCAGGTGAGCCCATATGGCATGTGGTTGATGTATACTGGAGGGGGACACAGTACAAAATGACTTCTGCCCCCCTTTATAAAATATAACCCCCGTATGTAATGTGACTTGCACTTTGGAGGCACCGAAATGCATTGCTTGCACTTCTTCGGCCATTTTGCACTCGTAGTTTTCTGAAAAGTCGGAATGCACAGCCATTTCATGGTCCTCTAAATTTTCAGTACAGGTTTTACAGATTTTTGTTTGGTGCCACATATTAAAGCTGTGTATTTTAAATAATTTTAATAGTCCCTTTTTTAATTGTTTTAACAGTTCTTTTAGTTTTCAGTTCCTGTTCATCGTCATTTCTTGTTCGTTTTTTATAAGTCTGATTCTGAATTTCCCACATTTGTCACGTAATCACTTGAGATGATTTATCATTTTCCAAAGTGTAGTTTAAAGATATAGATTTACATTATTCGCATTTGCCATACATACACGCGAATGATTGAGTATTACATACTACTTTCTTCAGAAGATCATGAGTATTATACTTCCCGTGCGATTCTTGTTCGTTAGTTTTCTTCTTATCTTTTTGCCTTCGTTTTTCTTTTCTCCATTCTTTTTTCTTCATATTTTTTTTGCCTCAGACATTTCTGATACTTTCTTGTATTTATATTTAGATTTTATTCGTTCTAAGTTTTTCTTTCTTTGCTCTTCAAGTTTTTCTGGGTTTAATTTTAAGCTCTCCCTATATCGTTTCATTTTCTCAGTCGCGGTTAGCGGCATTTTTGTTAATAAAATTATTTTATGGCGAGGATAAATTAACAATGTAACTGTTTATACCTGAACCAAGTATTAAGTTTCTGGATATTTTTCAAGTACTGGGCTTCTTATATTTTTTACAGTAATTGACTTCTTTCACCTGCAGACAATATAATACAATTCATTTGTCAACTTAACTAACTAATAAATATAAATACCTAAACACGACAATGATGTCAACTGTAAACTGTAATGACGACATTGATCTCGAATCAATCCTGTTAGCAGTTTTCAATACATTGAGTTGAAGCTCGAATGTGCGCGATATTAAAGAAACAAACTAAGGCCTATTTTCACCAATAAGATAAGCTAAACAGCTGTTTATCGTGAACTAAAACCTAAAATTTTCGACGCTAAACATTATATTTGGAATTGCTGTTCCTAAAACGATTGATTCCCCAATTCCAACTTCCAAATATAATGCTTACTTTTGAGTA
Source organism: Sesamia inferens (assembly GCA_037179545.1). Lineage (NCBI taxonomy): Eukaryota > Metazoa > Arthropoda > Insecta > Lepidoptera > Noctuidae > Sesamia > Sesamia inferens. The sequence continues at coordinate 4,083,464 of CM073929.1, read as the reverse complement.
TTGGCGGTTTTAGTTCATAATAAATAGCAGTTTTGCCTTACCGGACGTTTATTCAGTTGGTGAAAATGAGCCTGAATAGCATAGGTAAACCAATTGTTACGCCAGGGTCTATCCACTGCTCACCTCATTAACAATTAAATGCACTACTTACATACTTTGAAAATCCATTCGATAACAAAGTAAGTACTGTAGTGTTTCGGTCATCTGATGAATTAACTATGCAAACCCAGTTTTTTTTTGTAATGATGAGAGTGTGTTTTTAATTATTATAACAAACTTAAATAGTACATAGTTTTAAAGTTTAATAGTATATGTAGTTGAACGCAATTTAAGAAAAAAAAAATCTTAGGAATGAAAGCAATATTAAATAACATGGGATGTATGTGTACATGGCTTTAAAAAATCCTTTTTTGTTGCCCTGCATTCCGATTATACGTTACCACGCAAAAGTAACAAAAACAGAAGTAACGAAGTAGAGGTTTTAGATTTTCAAAATAACAAAATATAAGTCAAAAGCCAAAGTTGAAGCAAGAAGTTTACAGCAAAGTGAAGTATAATCATCAACTATTAATCAATTTTAACAAAAACATTATTTATCTTAAACTTACCTTGAGACCGTGTAACAAAATCCAGAGGGAGTTTGTCGCAGCAGGCAGCGTTCAGTGCTATCGCGGCTGTTGTCGACGCCGAAATGACATTACAACAAAATAGCCGAGTGAAATGTCGTCAAACAGTGTTGCCAAGAGTAAAAAAATAATATTTTTTTGATTTAAAAAATTTTTCGATTAAAATATTTGGTAACAAAATATGAATTCCGTTTTGGAACTTTTTATAGGACAGAATTATTTTTAAAATTTTTAAATTTGTGACGTATTTTACTAAAATCTCAATATAGCATCGAATTTGAGATCATATAAACAGTTCCCTGCCTATAACTTACATAGAGCTACTTAGGAATGTAATGAAAATAAATTAGTTCGAAAGCAATGAGGTCACAACGGGACAAATTATTATCCGTACTACGAAAATTTCCCTGTTATCGGAATATTTAATTTTCAAATTAAATTATTAATTTCTACACTGTTTTGAATGTTTATCAAATAATTTAATAATATCGACACAGTTATGACGATCATGCATTTGCTTATAAAATCACAGTTATAAAAATAATCAAAGGCAAAAACATGGGACATTAACAATATGCCTATGGTCAAAAATTTTGAGAAATGCTCGTATATGAAATGGTCCTTACATGAAATTGTCGTTTTGTCGTACTGGCCACTTTGATCTCAAATATCTCCTCTTTAGTTTAGAATTCCAAATTCAAATTTATACAACTATTTGCTTGTCAATTTGTGTCTCGAAAACCGTATTTCTTTTGTTTTTTTTTCTTTTGGTTTTTCTCTGCGCCATTGAGTTTACAAAATGAAAAATTTTAAATTTCGCGTTATGGCCCGTTTACACGCTCCGTCTTGCCTGCGCAGTCCAGGCCTGTGCAGTCATGATTGTACAAAAAGACGGAACACCGTACAGTGGACATGTGCAAGGAAGCTCGTGCAAACTGGATTTTGCAATCCTAGTTGTGTTTTAATTTTTGAGAAGCCAAACAGAACTTGAAAACATGGAAATACCTAATACAATAATATATAGGTACCTCTTATAACTTTTCAATCATTAAATGATATGCTTAATTTTTTTTTTTTTGTTTCTATCTGAGAATTTCTTGCTTTTTATTTTCCACAACTCTGGCAACGATTTGTACAATTCTATGAATTGTGTCAAAAATTCCATAGAATAACTCCTAACATCGGTCATTTTTGGGTTTGTGGCGTGTACTTTGTCGTAAAATATTTCGTAGGACTGATGCGCGGCTTGAATAACCGGTCACACGTTGCAAGTAATACCGTGCAGGCCAAGTTTGCGCTGTGCAAAACTTCAGCAAGTCAACGATGGCACAAGCCGCGCTCTTGCCGTGTCCACACGCGCTTACCTGCGCAAACTGGTTTGTACAGGCATGCTCGCAGGCAAGACGGAGCGTGTAGACGGACCATTATTTAAGAAAATGAATTCCGCCGTGGCACCAGTGCTGCAGAAGTGCAGAAACTCCAGAAATGGCTCGAAGAATTAACGATGTGTATGGTGGTGGTGTCGCTAGAGAAAGCACAGTGCGTTTTTGGTTTCAACGTTTTCGTTCTGGAAATTTCAACCTACATAACAATCCCCGTGGACGGCCAGAGACCAAAGTCGACAATAAAGAATTGAAGGCTATTGTGGAAGCGGATCCATCGCCAACTACGTCCGAGTTAGCTGATCATTACCTGTGATGAAAAGTGGATACTTTACAATAATAGGAAGCGCATATCGCAATGCTGAACCCCGGTGAACCATCCAACTTCTGCCCCAAGAGAAAATTTACTATAAAAAAGTTATTGGTCAGCGTTTGGTGGACTAGTGCCGGTGTGGTGCATTACAGCTTTCTTAAATCTGGCCAGACGATTACTTCAGATCTCTACTGCGAGCACCTCCACATTATGATGGATAAACTAGCCGCTAAGCAACCGAGACTGGTCAATCGCACTGCTGCTTTAGGACAACGTGAAACCACACACTGCACAGCAGACTGCTACCAAATTAGAGGAGCATCAATTGGAATCTTTAAGACACCCACCGTACTCCCCGGACCTTGCTCTAACAGACTACCATTTTTTAGAAATTTGGAGATCTTTTTGTAGGGAAAAAAATTCAACTCCGATGAGGCAGTCTAAACCGACTTCAAAGATTTTATTGATTTCCGTCCTAATGTTTTTTTTTTAGAAAAGGCATAAACGAACTACCTATGAGATGACAAAGTGCATAGATGGCCATGGATCAAACTTTGATTAAATAAATATATATATATTTTTTTTTAATAATTGTAAACAAGCGCTTGACCGCAATCCCGCCTGATGGTAAGCAGTGATGCGATCGTTGATGATAAAGCGCGCTAGTTTATTAAGAGCCTATTCACTCAGAAAAACTGAGCGAATAGGAAGGAAGACGGCAGTTGAGCGAGGTGATGCAATGTTAAACCCAACAACACGACCAACGATGCTGCGCCAAAGGGAGATTGATCTGAAGACCTTCCACGACCAAACTCCCAACACAACAACATTAGGCGCATCGTACCCGGCACACATCGCAACACAACTACTCAGACCCGTCCTCCGTACGGCTTCACCAGACATCATGCCGACTTTTATTCCTCCCATACAAAACGCCAATTTCATATGTAAGGACCTAATAAATACTTACATAGGTACTAATACTATGAATGTAAAAGTAAGTTTGTTTGTTCCGCTATCACGCCTAAACTACTGAACGGATTTGAATGAAATTTGGCACACAGATAGTTTAAAACCAGGAATAACACATGGAATACTTTATATTCTGATAGATCAAAAGGAATAAATTAAATAATAATAAATCTGTTACAGAAATCCAGTTAAACAAAAATTACAGCATCGTTCGATGCTCAGAAGTCATTACAGTATTTTAGGAAATTTGCCTAAATCAAAATTTACATAGTTTGAAATACAAATGCTGGTTTTATGAAATGCTTTAGGTAATTAAATTCTATAGATTTCCATTTGTAGTAAGACGGATTATATACATATATGAATATTCAGCTACATCCATTACCTATAGTGCGTAGGCTAAAAAGAACTAAACCATTTCAGCAAGTGTAGTATTTACGTATACAGTAAAAGCTCCTTATTCGCGCTTCCTGTATTCGCGTTTTCACCATTCGCGGATTAAAAAAATCGATCCCATTCCTATATTCGCGACTAAAAATTTCTTTATTTACAGACAGAATAAGTACATACATAATAATTAAATTATTCTAATAGGTGTCAAACCCAATTACACCATGTTATATTTTTCCGAGCGGTTACGATAGATCATAGAATATGCACGCGCGCTCCAGCTGACGCTAGAGGTCAACGCACCGCACACGCCCGCCCGAGCGGAGCTTTGACCATATTTTTGTTGGGACAACCAAGTAGAAAAGCAAACTCATAAAACTTTGTGGTTTTTCATTATATCTTTTGAAGTTTTGTACATAGATTATTTACAAAAAAATACTGGACGTGTTTCAGGTTTCGCATAAACACGCAAAATAATATTGTATACAGTAAAAGCTCTTTATTCGTGGGGTATATGATCCGCAAATATGTCGCGAATACAATAACCGTGAATACGGAATGGTAATTTATAAGGGATTATACGTTCCTAGGTAACAAAATGCACTGTGCATTAAAGGCATTCAACTTGTACTGACTTATATTATTGACAAACACTCTCCCTAGCTACTCTCTGACATTCTGTCATTATCTTGTGTGGGCTACGTTAGGATCGTAGGTTAACTTTTTTTATTAGCAGTTAATGCCTCATTTATAGGCAACGGCCTTTCTACTCTCCTCGAAATCCTTCTCTGTTTAAAGTTTCCGTGAACCAGTTTCTGTTGAAAGAGTCCAGCTAATCCTGCCATTTCCTTCTGGCCTACAGCGATGTCGCTTGCACTCTTTCACGCAAAAACAACTGAACGGATTTGGATGACATTTTGCAGTGTTATGTATATATATACCTACATATACACACACTTCTTATTTATACTCATATTTATATATCATTCATTTCTGCAGGTCACAATAGGCATTCCAGTATTATGAGGGACTGTTCTGACAATATTATACTACACCAGGACTCATTATTGAGCTCACAGACACAGTCCTCCACTCTAAGTTTCGGCGACTTAGCGACATTTAGTACTAGAATGCGTATTATGACTTGCAGAAATGAATGACATATAAGTATGAGTATATGTAGCAGTGGCGAAGGGTGAAATTTTGACAAAGGGAAGCCGGTCCAAAAAAATAAACACTTAAACACTTACCTACTGCAGGATATCTTGGAGGAGGTCTTCAGATAAGAATAATATCAAAAGCCCCACCTTCACCATACAAAAAAGGACTGATGATTTGATAACAGTGTCTTTCAAGTATGATAAAAGCGGCTCTGAGAAAAGCCTTTTTCGACGTGCATCTCCATACCACACATGCATGCTTGTTAGTAAGTACTAAGTACCTATTGTTAGGGAATAAGAGTCAAGAAAATATAAAATAAAAAATTACAAAAATAATAAAGTGTTAAAAACCGAACCACACAAACACCGATCCAAAACCAACAAAAATATTAAGCAAAAATAAAGCAAATTATACACAATCACAACGTTATTTATATTCTAATGCAATGCGTCTGTTTTTTTTTTTAACAAAATGAGCTAAAATGTTGTTATAAAAATTCGGATTACTTTTCATTTTATTAAGCAAATTTTTTTCAATTGACATTCGATTTGGCAGTTTCGCACATACGTGTGAATGCGTTTTAAAGCAGAAAAAGACCGCTCAGCTGAAGCTACTGAAATGGGGAGGGTCAGAATTAAACTGCAAAGAGTCGAAACTTGAGAAAATGCGTCTTTCAAAGACGTATTCTGGAGCTGTAAAAAAAGCTCATAGGTGTCCAATTTATTTAACGACGCTGACGTAATAAATCTCGTAGTGGCGTGGTTTCTTTGTCTCTTTCTAATAGAGGAGAGGAGAGAACTGCAAGCCGTTTGGCATTAGCCTATATTTATCAAGTTTTACCGACGGTTAGCGAGCATTAGAAAGAGATGGTCTGACACGCTCTGTCTCTTTTCGCCTCATAGTAAAACGTTGACCGAGGTAAGCTGTAATAATTCGTCGAGTTGCCTTCAATGTAATGTACGAAAAATTGAAGCACTGATTAATTTACGACTATAAAATGAAATGTGATACTTAGGGTATTGCTAAGATTTACTATTGCTATTGTAAATCGCGCAGGCATTTGATTAATAATAAAAGTATTAGTTAGTATTTACATTCTATTTCATTAACAAAGGTTTATGAAATAGAATGTAAATACTTTTGTATGAATATGGAACTGATTTTTGAAAGGTAACCCGGTGGGAATCGGCTTGTATGGACTCTTCGCCACTGATATGTAGGTATATATATATACATAACACTACAGTTTGGCAGACAGATAGTTTATACCCAGGAATAACATTTGGGATACTTTTATCTCGATATTCCGACGGTATTGAAACTTGCTGCGGAGCGCAACTAGTTCGATAATAAAAGCGATGACAAAAATAGAAATAAAAATTTGAGCGGAATCTGTGATCGGCAAACGATTTGGCATGCCATAAAACGCTTTTTCTTCATTTAATACATCCCATTTTAGTTTAAAACACCAACTGTATCTCTCCGATTCCCTTATCGGGAATTCGAATTTTGTTACGGACGCAAGGGAAAAAGTGATTCATTATTCTTTCCCTTATGTGGCGAGAAAGACTGTAGCAGTGCGATTTCGCACCTCCAGATGCCAAGACAAAAACGAGCGCGCAACTGCGCAAACGATTGAGACAGATCTGTGGAATACTATTCGGCTTTTAATGGATATTTTTAGGACGATAAGTTTTTTAGGGTATATTATACATTATATATATTTTTTTGGGGATGCGAAATCGGGGATAGAAAAGCGGAAAGACCTGTCAGACTTATACTGATTAAACCCACACGTGTTCCTTCATTTGCCTGTAAGCCAGGGCATCTGTGTCTCAACTCTCATTTGAACAGCCTGCAGCCCTGGCAGGTATTTTAAACCCTTAAAGAGCGTACTGGTAAAACTGGTTTAAAAGCTTGCGTTTTAAGAGCTAAAGTTCCTTATAGTAACACAATATAAACAAATAATGACCCCAATTCCATTGTTTACCAACATAACTAAACTACTAAGTTACTTGGCTAAACTGAAGTATGGAAGGCTTCTCCGCAGTGAACATGCATGTATAAACATAATTCCTAGCAATACATAATGCTGAATAGCTGAAAATTTGTATTTTGTAATTAACCAGGTTTAGGAACTTTTCATATCTGCACAATACTGAAAATTATATCGCGTGACTCCTACGACACAGGTACAAAAACTTGAAAGAATAACATTGCTCTGAACTTTTATCTAGGCATTTTAGCGAGTCTGCGACGATTTTTATTGCTAATTGTGTTTTTCTGCTAATTTAGTGGTGATTTTGCGCTTAGGTACTTGAAGTAAATATGTACAAATAGGTAATTGCATGAAAAGAACTTGATACAACGAATTTACGATACTCCCTGACCTTCTCATGTAAATCCAAAATAATAGAGAAAAACAATTGAGACATTTTTTATGTGTTGTTCACGAAAGTTATGTAGGTATAAGAAATTTATAAACACTAAACAATTCATGAATAAATATATAAGTATTACGTGTTATTATGAAATTCCTATTTGTTTAACCGAGCTGGGGCAGCCGTTTAGCCATCTCTTTTTAAGTGTAGTGTAATTTTTTTCTTCATATTTCACTAAGCAAAGGACTGCAGATAAATATTAGTTTAGTTCTGTGAAATCTTTTTTTAAATAATTATAAACTAGTGCTTGACTGCAATCCCGCCTGATGGTAAGCAGTGATGCAATCGATGATGGTAAATCGCGCTAGTTTATTAAGCCTATTCATTTAAAAAAACTTAGTGAATAGGAATGCAATGTTAAACTCGACAACACGAACAACGATGCTGTGCCACAGGGAGATTGATCTGGAGACCCTCCACGACCAAACTCCAGACACAACAAAATTTGGTGAATCGTACCCGGCACACATCGCAACACAACTGCTCAGACCCGTCCTCAGTACGGTTTCACCAGACATCATGCTGGAACATGACGAATCGCTTGGCGGCAAGGCTTTGTCTGATGGGTGGTAACTTCTGCCGGCAGCCGATGTTATGGCCATTTTTTAAACCACGTCTAAGCTTTCTACATATTATATCTTGTTTTACAGGAACTTAGTACTGTATTAATACAGTTAATTTGAATGACAATAAATTGTAATCCGATTCTCGGTGACTTCCGTAATCAATTTTGTGAATGTCTTGGTTTTACTAATAGGTGAGACACTTCTCAAATAGTAAACCATTTTAATCCTTTTAATAGACCGGTATCAAATAACTCTTTGTTAAAATTAAAAAAAAAGCACGGAGTCTTTCTTTTTTTTATACAAAATTGATTCAATAACAGCCTCGAAACAGGTCTGAATCCATAAACCAAAGCCGTGACATCATAATGACGTCACGGACAGGTGGCGTTACACAAGGTGATGATATGGAAAATAAAAAAAAATACTGGAAATAAGGAAACAGGGTGGTTATAAAACTCGTCCATTGCAAATAGGCCGTAAAGAGTGCCGGATGCGACGTACGACTGTCAAATGGTTGAAAAGCAACTACGTTTGTGGATATCAGTGAGCGTCCTCTGAGAGGTCGAATTAAGTTGGGATACTAAAGTATATAAATAATGTAGTTTCTTTAAAAAATATAAAATTTAATAAGACTTATTTAGGGAAAAACTTAATCTTCTTTGAAAAAGTTTGGTTTTTGATAGCTCTGGGTGGTGAAAGGAGAGTCGAAATGCCTTTAGAGGTTTTGGTGGGAAAGTCAAGCTGAGTGTCACGCTCATTTTTCATTGGACTTTTAAAATTATTTAGTGTTGTTTACTAAATAAAAGTGCGTGATTTATGTAGTAAAAAGTGCATTCAGTAAATAATTCATAAAGAACAGTGAGACATCGCAGGATAGTGGTCACATCATGACTTTGTCTCAAACCTCCATCGTAAGACGGGTCACGCGGCCGTCTTTTTCGACATGAACAATTCATTACATGACATTGACTAAATGCACAAACCGTGCCAAGCTATAAAAAAAAGAAATGCCTTTACCCAGTAGTGGAACATTAAAGGATAATTAAAAACAGTGACCAAGTTTATCAATATTTGTAAAGAACCTTTCAGTTTTTTCCATTTTTCCCACTTTTTATTATGTTAAAATTTACATGAATTGTCTGTCTATATTATCACACTAACCGATTTTTACGAAATGCATAAATGAAAGTACTTAGTTACACCAACAGCCAGACAGAGCAACTACCTGTAAGGCATATATGTACTTGCCATGTATGACCGAAATGTACCCGACAAGGTGGACCGACGGCCTGGTGAAGGTCGCCGGAAACCGCTGGATACGGGGGGCGTAGGACCGGTCGTCGTGGAGATCCTTGAGGGAGGCCTATGTCCAGCAGTGGACGTCTTTTGACTGAAATAATGATGTTGATGATATATATATATAAATACTAGCTGACCCGGCAAACGTTGTTTTGCCATATAAATAATAGATTAAATTACTAAAATGGCTATTAAAAAATAAGGGTTGATCGTAGAAGGCTGAAAATTGGGGATTTTATGTATTTTTGTATGTTGTATCATAAAAAAAATATAAATTAAAAATTTTGTCTAAAAAATAAAAATAAAATTTAGGGGTGGACTACCCCTAACATTTAGGGGGATGAAAAATAGATGTTGGCCTATTCTCATAGATATCGGATAAGCACAAAAAATTTCATCAAAATCGATCGAGCCGTTTCGGAGGAGTTTAAGTTCGAACACCGTGACACGAGAATTTTATATATTAGATTGGTTTCGTGTGGGAACGAACCCGTGACACGCAGTGCAGCAGTCGTCAACAGTGACTTCAAAGTTCAAAATCCTTACTAATATTATAATTAGGCAAGTAAGTTTGTTTGTTTGTTCCGCTTTCACGCCGTAACTACTGAACTGATGGCTATGAAATTTTGCAGACATAAAGTTAGAAGTCCGGATTAATTAATCGGGTACTTTTTATCCCGCAAAAATTTGATATTCCCGAGGGAAATCTAATAAGCGTGATATACGTATTTATGATATGAACGGAGGACGGACGAAATATGAAATTAGGACGGGTCTGAGCAGTTGTGTTGCGATGTGTGCCGGGTACGAGGCGCCAAATGTTGTTGTGTCGGGTGTTTGGTCGTGGAGGGTCTCCAGATCAATCTCCCTCTGGCGCAACATCGTTGGTCGAGTTGTTGGGTTTAACATTGCATCACCTCGCTCAACTGCCGCCATCCTTCCCATTCACTCAGTTTTTTTTTTTAGTTATTAATAACAATAATAAGCTTAATAAGCTAGCGCACTTTACCATCAACGATTGTATCACTTCTTACCATGAGGCGGGATTGCAGTCAAGCACTAGTTTATAATTATTAAAAAAAAAATATGTACCCGAATTTCACGCAGGCGAAGCCGCGCGCGGAATTCTAGTTATTTTATAATTACTTGAATCAATATGTTCATACTAATTTCATACAGATTTCTGTATAATATACAGATATATAAAATTATACAGATTTCTCGATGCATTACATATCAAAAATATCTGCTTCAAAAAAGTCACATCTGCATCATAGACCACACTAGTTACTCTATGACAGACCTCCCCTAGGCTCTAGGCTATATCCCCAGGCAGTGCTCGAATAAGAAAGGGTAGTTTTACAACTCGCGAGGGATAACTTTACGTGTTAGGGGGTAGAAATTCCACCCCTTTATTTTGGGGTTCTTTGGTATCATGGCCACTGAAAGTCTCGAGTTTTAATACGAAATATACCTTTTCCGTTTCAGTACGTATAAATAGGTGCGTTGAGTAAACGTCTAAACTCTGAATGGTCCCTCTTTAGTTGATTTTGGAAATTGGGGAAAGGCTCTCTGTTAGCTCGTTTTAATGAAAGTACCTAATAACTTTAATAATTGGTATTTCAATAGAGGTGAGAACAATTAGGCTATTTATTCTTTTAGACTAGAGCTTGACTGCAATCGCGCCTGATGGTAAGTAGTGATGCAATAGTAGATGGCATAGAGCGCTAGTTAGATAAAAGTCTATTCACTCAAAAAAACTGAGTAAATAGGAATAAAGACGGCAGCTGAGCGCGGTGATGCAATGTTAAACAACACGACATTCTGCACCAGAGGGAAATCGGTCTTTAGATCCTCCACGGCCAAACTCCCGACGCAACCACTTTTGACTTATCACCAGACATCAGCCGGAACACGTCGAATCGCTTAGCGGCAAGACTTTGTCTGGTGGGTGGTAACTTCTGCCGGCAGCCGACGTTATGGCCTACAACCGGGTAAGGCTCTCTATTAGCCCGTTTAAATGAAATTAGTGACTTTAATAATTAGTACTTCAATAGAAGTACTTGCAGAAACTGTTCGTAATTGGAAAATATTATTAACTCGATTTTTGGCAATGGCCCGCCATATTATCCGTAGAAGCTACTAGCTGCCCGGGGTTCCATCCAAGTAGGTTTCGATCCCGTGGTCCGAATATCGTGATAAAACGTATCTTACATTATATTATCCCTGGTTAAAAGCATCTGTGTGGCAAATTTCATGTAAATCCGTTCAGTAGTTTTTTTGCGAGAAACAGTAAGAACGGGGTATGAGGTGACCTAGTGGTTAAAACACCAGCCTCTCAAGTATGAGTGTGCGGGTTTGATTCCAGGTCTGGCAAGTACCAATGTTACTTTTCTAAAGTTGTATATACTTTCTTAGTATATGTTGGCCACCAATGACTGATTACAAAGTGAAGGAAATTTCTTGAGGAATCCAGTCTGAAATCGCCAACCCGCATTGAGCAAACGTGGTGATTACGCTCAATCCTTCTCTGTATGGAAGGAGACTTAATCCCAGCAGTGAAACGTTGATGATGTAAGAAAAAACCACCCATCCTTAAATTTTTTCACGTTTAGAAATGAGTAAGAAATGGGATTACTAGTGATGACACGAGTGGCGCATCGCCTGCTGCGTTGCGTGTCGTGAGTTCGATTCCCGCACGCATAAAATATTTGTATTGCCTACATGTACCTAGTTGTTCCGGGTACGGCGGTTTGTGTATATGAGCTAAATATTCTTAAACGTACCTACGATACAGGAGTAATTCCTAATGCGCTAATACACATAACAATACGGGATGTATCCAAGGTATAAACGTGAAAAAAAAAATTAGTCTGTCTTATAGATAATAAAAAAATCAAGACCCATATTTTTTATTTTGTCTAAATTACCAAAAACTACTGAGATATGGCGTATTAAAGTTACGGAGTGGGGGCTAATTACGATACGCCGTGGTATATTTTGTACCACAGCGTGACGTCAGCCGACATTTCAAATCAATATATCTTCCTGAGTATTTGAATGAAAGAAAAAATATAAAATACGTGTTCAATATTTTTTTATAAATCTATCTGATGGACATTAAATTACTTTTTAGGATACAACCCAATTGTACGAACGGAGACTTGTTGCTGAGTGGAGAACTCGAATCGATAAACGTAAGGCTTAACACAGAATGGCAGGTTGAGAATTGTCAAAAATCAAGTCGAACAACTAGTCCTGTGTGGTACCGAGTTTAGAATAGTACCAACCCATAACCTCCCGTGGGTGTCGTATGAGGCGACTAAGGGACTCTCATCAGGGAAGCGGGCTGCAGCGCTTCTCCTGTGTAATATTAACGGCTATAGTAGCCTCAATGACCTTGTGCATGTGGGCGGAGCTAAACGCCGTACTCCCGAATTCGTAAAATGCGCGCGGTGGCGCGCTAAACTAAAACGACAATCAAAGAATATCCAGAGATGCAGACAAGCCGCGTGTAGGTCGCGATTTGTGCCTACGATTTCAGACGGGGGTATGGATGCAAGACGATAAATGTATATTTTGCATTGATAAATGGTAATATCGTACTATAATATATTTTTAGTATTCTTGATCAATGTTTAAATAAAATCAAGGAGTGCTCGTTATACAGTTTAATGGCCGATCGCAGACTGACAGACATTTGTAAAACAAGTACCCACACATTATAATATATCATAACATTAACATAAAAAATAATGGTAGATGGTAATATCTATCGATTCAACATATTTGAATTTTTTTTTTCACTACTTTTCAGTATATGAGTATCGTGTCTTTGCAGTGTCCTTGAATTAATTACTAATGCGAATAACATAAACGAGTTCATCGCGTTAACGTAAAACAAACGCGCACTAGGCACTTTGTGATATTTTTATTAAAAAAAAAACGTTGAACCACACTAGAAATTACTTTTATCGTGGGTGCATTTTTAAACATATAAATTCACAGACACAAACAGCCAGACCCGGAACAACTACTTGTAGGACATGTTCTGAACATTTGTTCCGCGCGGGAATCGAACCCGCGACACGCAGCGCAGCAGTCAATAGCTTAACCGCTGCGCTAACCGTGCTTTATATAGATGCCTTGAGATTACAAAGCGCGTAGTTTCGGCCGTTTTCCATAAAGAGATAGTACCCTATTTATACTGTGTCAGTGACGTCGGATTGAATGTACTTCGTCGTAATGAGATTTCAAATAAAACACGAGTTATTTTAAAATCTGTAAATTTTAATTCTTCGATCCAATAAATAACATGCGAGATTATAGGCATATCTAAAGCTGCAGAAATTTCTTGCAGTTGAGAATGGCCACAGTCTATTTCTATAGTTCCTACAACTGCACAGCTGATATTGATTTCTGTAGGATGTGCAAAATGTTTCCATACACATACGGCATTTAAAAATAAATAGGGAATGTAGTCCCACTTGTCGTTCTCCAACAATATCCACAGATCCTAAACCACAGTCTATAATTCTCCGTGCTTGGCAATTTTCTTTAGTTCTGAATAAAAGTAAGCAATATTAATTATGCGTCGCCCTTCGATGAAACAAGCTTGAGATTTGTTGAGGTTTTGGTGATATTTTGAGCTAAAAAAAGATATAACATACATTTTAATTAACCCTGGCAACACTGTTAGAGATTTTTGTCAAGGAATTAAGAATTTATCAAGAAAAATTAATTAAGAATTAACAAAAAAATAATTTTACAGGTATATGATATATTTGTAAACTAAAAATATAGGTTGTAGGACATGCAGGCATAATTTTACCTGAATGATGATGATGGAACTTGCGTCGTTTTTTTGTGCACATAGAGATATATAATATTATCATTTTCTTGACGACATTCTGTATGGATGTCTGACCTAGAATCAACTGCGTTAGTGTTCGACCTAAAAAGCAAATTAAACTTTTAAGTTCTGTCGATTGGTTTCTTTCTCTTCTTTTCTGTAAGTCGAAAAATGTTATTACAATATTATTTGTGAAAAACAGAAAATATATATATATATATCCTACAGTATGTTAAGAAAACCCTGTCCGACCCGTGAAGGTGTTGTTAGGTATCGATAACTGATTCTACTAATGCATACAAAACCAGGCTAACTTAAAAAAAAATCCCCCTAAAAAAATAAATATTATTTCGCAAAAAGAGGTAACTTAATAAATATGCGTTAAGCACCCTTCCGCGGGCGGCGGGCGGCAGCGCACGCGGCACGTTGTCGCATCGCTGTCGCTATTCGCTCATAATAATACCGGTGTTGTCACTTTTTTAAAAGTTACCAAATTTCGGGGAAGTTATTTCAAAATTCATTTGTATTGGTACTATGATGATTACGTAAAATTTTATATCATATTTGGTCATGTGTTTACTTAACCTTTATTATCCTTACGGGTCGGACAGGGTTTTCTTAATATACTCTATATGTATATACGGACAAATCACACAGATTGAGCTAGCCCCAAAGTAAGTTCGAGACTTGTGTTATGGGATACTAACTCAACGATACTATATTTATAATAGATACATATATAGATAAACATCCAAGACCCAGGCCAATCAGGAAAAGATCGTTTTCCATCATGACCTGGCCGGGAATCGAACCCGCGGCCTCCACGTCGCAGGCAGGCGTGTTGACCGCTGCGCCACGGAGGACGTCAAAAAAATTTACTGATAACTGTGACATTCCAAGCCCGCCAGCCCGCGTCCATCGGCTTCCGCTACTTTAAACAATTACATATAGAAATAAAATATTTACAGGAAGAATCATTTAAAATAATCCAAGTAAGAGTTTTTATTACACATTTTTGCTAATATCGCAAAAACTAAAAGTCCTATCAACTCAAAACTTTTTGTAAAACTGTTTTTACACCAAAACCTTTAATTGAGTCCTAATTTTTGGTTTATATCACCATAAACAAAAAATCACATTTTCAAGTTACGTAAATTTCTAATAAGATTTTTATTTTTAAATCTCCTTACAAACCTATAAATTATAATCTAAGTGCGAGTGTTTACTTACCTGAATAGAGTCTTCTATATTATCAGCGGATGTAGTTAGTCGGATTCCTTGAGGCCTTTCAAGTCTAAAGATTTCTTTCTAGATTTCCTGGAACAATTCGTAATTGTTTAACTTCAATTGTAAAAGAAAAATGGTTACAAAAGCTAATAGTAATTATAAAGAAAAATACAGTAATATGTAGGTATAAATACAAGAGTATAGGTAGATAGATACTTACGCCACCAGACGCATCTTCAATTCTCATTTGCGAGCTAATCTATGAACGTACACTGACACGATTCGCTCGTAAATATTTGCACTCACACAGACAACCACGCGTAGTCGGCGATAGCCGGAGCAGAGCAGCAAGCGACACAACCCTCCCGTCTGAATGCTAACGCACGACTGTCGCCCGCGCCCGCGCAGAGCACCTCTAAACCTGTTTCAAAATAAGGATATTTTCTTGGCAAATGTTGATGGATTTAAATACGCTCTTGCATATCTGTAGTACTTCTAACCACGAATTTTTCAGTGTAAAAATATTTCCACACATCAATGCCGTTTAGAAGTAATAACGAATATTAGCCAAAAATAGCGTTTTGGTAAATATTTTTTTAAGGCAACAGGCAAAATCCTACGAAAAAATCATCTTTAGTAAATGTTGTACATGAATCAATAGACAAGATATATTTTTTTCAAATCTCAAAACCAAGCCGCTAATTAGAAATTAGCTTCCTAATGTGACCATTTTACGCTACTAAATGAGACTAAGGGCCTTAAATTATTGCGATCCCAAACCCGCTTGCCAAGCGTGAGGATTAAATATGCCGAACTCCAATGGAATGAAAGCCTTGGGGGAGGCCTTTGTTCAGAAGTGGACCTCTATAGAGAAGACGAAATAAGAGAAGAATAACAGAGGCCTATGTCTAATATATATCTAATTATGTATGTGTAATATCTAATTCATTCGCGTGGAGCTAACTCCACGCGAATCAATTAGAAAATATATTATTCCCAGTGCGTTGGGGTAAGAACGTACAAATCAAATATCCCTTTTATTGGGCTTTATTTTTTAATGCTAGCTAAATGTAGCTAGCATTAAAAAACAAAGCCATGCTAGCTAAATGTAGCTAGGATTAAAATATAAAGCCAAATAACTGGGTTATTTGATTTGATGTAGAAACATAGAGCAAAAAAGTAGTATTAGAAAGAATTTTAGAGATTTCAAATATAAAAGGATATACCTTTATTTGTATTCCAACAACGTGGGTACACGTAGTTGGTACCTCAGCAGTGATATATTTACATACTTTTCCTTTCACTAGTAAACTTTATGTGTCATAATTACAACTCTAGACAGGTTTCGACTTGAACCTGACGAAATCATGGTTCTAGGTTGTGGCAAATAGCCAATCACAGCATCAATATTTACGTTCACGACTGTAAACATGGTATTAAATTATCTAACACATATACCATAATTATTAATACTGTTACAGTCCTTCACATAACTATAAAAAAAATATAAATACTTACACTACTATATAAATCATCATCATTATCAACCTTTTTACTGTCCCACTGCTGGGCACAGGTCTCCTCTCATACAGAGAAGGATTGAGCGTAATCACCACGCTTGCTCAATGCGGGTTGGCGATTTTAGACTCAAAGTCCAGGTTTCCTCAAGATGTTTTCCTTCACCTTCAGTCATTGGTGTCCAAGATATACTTAGAAAGTACATACATGTAACTTTAGAAGAGTTACATTGGTACTTGCCTGACCTGGAATCAAACCCGCGCACTCATACGAGTACTTGAGAGGAAGGTGTTTTAACCACTAGGCCACCACGACTTACTATATAAATACTTCTACAAAATATAAATACCATTAAAGTATAAACTACTGTTCTTTAATGATATCATTTTAATCATCAGATTTTTTTTTTCTCAACAAGAGCGCCTTCGCCCTCTGTATTACAAAGTAAAACAAAATACTTTGCCGTGCCCGATAGGGTCCATAATTGATTCTATACTTTAATATACGAACTATTACGTAACATTATGGAATGCAATAAATTATTGAGTATTAAATTCTACTCAAACAACGCACCTTTGCAGGTGTCGAAGTAAATGTTACACATCACACTGTCTTTTTCAAAATGGTTTCGATATCCTATTAAAACCGAATAGATCGGTACGAATATTGACACCCTCCGTGGCGAAGAGGTAGCGATCGCGGCCGCTGTGCAAGGCGGCGCGGGTTCGATCCCCGCGCAGTGCAAATATTTCCATGCATGAATATGAATATTTTCACTTGCCGTTGGTCCCGGTTGCCATACGAACATCTAATGGCAGTCCTTATGGGTTGTTGGAATCCTCAAAAGTCCAACAATTGGTCTAGCTGGAATGCTTCGAGTTTCAGTTAGACCAATTAGACTGGTAAAGTGGATCCCAGACTCCAAAGCTGTAAAGCTTAGGATGTGACTGGGATTAACGCTGAGATGATGATGAATAAATATCGGTGGTATTCCATAACATCGGCTGCCGGCAGAAGTTACCACCCACCAGACAAAGTCTTGCCGCCAAGCGATTCATCGTGTTCCGGCATGATGTCTGGTGAAGCCATACGTGGGACAGGACTGGGCAGTTGTGCTGCGATGTGTGCCGGGTACGATGTGCCAAATGTTGTTGTGTCGGGAGTTTGGTCGTGGAGGATCTCTAGAACAATTTCTGTCGGGTTTAACATTGCATCTCTTCCCTATTTACTCAATTTTTTGAGTAAATAGGTTCTTATTAAATTAGCGCGCTTCACCATCAACGATTGCATCACCGCATACCATCAGGCGGGATTACAGTCTAACATAAACAAAACATAAACGTTAATGAGGTGTTTGCCAAGTTACAAAGGTTTACGAAACATAAAACGTCATATAACAGACGTACTTTAGACTTCTTATCTTTAGAAAACAGTCCTAAATCACCATATTTAAAAAGAAGCACTGCCGACCCATTAAATGAAGTACCTTAATCATACAACTGCACCAAAGACTGGAGATAAGATCTTCTAAAACACACAGTAAAGCAGTACAGGCTTTAGCACAGTAATCACGCGGATTGATGTCAGCAATTTAATACAAGTCAGTGCTGAGATTAAACGCAGACTCTTAAGGGAAAGTGCTACAGTGAGCTCCTTTCTTTTTTTATTTGATTTAAAATTGTGATTCACGATGTGAAATTCTGAAGTTAATTTACTCGAATTAACAGGAGTTTTGTTATTTTAGTAGTGATTAGAACTAGGCAACACTTGAATTGTGTCTTTAGTATTGGGTTAACGTCTTCTAATATTCGAAGTCACGGTGTTTGGTAGAGACCTATCTATATCCAACTGTGGATCTCTTTCGTCAAAAATTTTAAGTGAAAATGGATATCAGCAACGGGTATGAAAAAATACTGCAAAAGTATCAGTACTAAAAGCATGTTCTTAAAAAGACCGCGATAAACGGTACACATGTATTAAATTAATGTTATCACTAAACCGCCATACTGTGGTTTATTAATATACAGGTTGTATCTGACATCGTAACGCAAACTTCGCGAAAAGGCAAAATTATGATAGTCATTTATGTCGTTAATGAGCGCTTACAGAAACACAGTGTTTAAAAAAAAGTGTCGGCTCGGCCTTTGAACGTTGCAAGCGTGCCACCGTGCGTGTTTGTAGGTATGACGTTGACCCCTGATGCGAACTCTATTAAATCAGCTAATAGGATAGTTTTTCTAGTATTGTTCACATTGCGCGTTTTGTGTAATTAACGAATTAATTATTTTTTAGGTACTATAAAATCTTATTGGGTTATAAAAGTATAGCAATTATGAATGGTCTAAAATGAAAAAAACTGCATATTATTTTTTTTTTTAAATAGGGAAAAAGCCGACGCAAAATTCCACCACTGGGGGGTTCAGAATTATGTACTGGATCCATGGTACTTGTTTGTGCGTCGATGTCAGATACACCCTTTATTACTATGACGTTAAAACCAGAAATATGGATAGGTTTTTCTACCTCCAGTATGTCAATACCGGTGATAGAAGTAGTAATTGGGTTCGCCCGTTAATCGATTTCTACAGCATATAACTGTAATTTCCCAAGCTCACTTGATATGATTACATAGACACCGTATTCATAGCTTTACATAAAGTACCTATGTATATCCCAACATATTGGTCGGGGTGTAATTTAATTTGAATCCATCGTACAAAGTTTAACAACCCACAAAATTAGATTTTAATTGCATTATAATTGAAATAACTTTGTCCCTGATTCGTATTTGGGATGTATTGTTACTAGATGTGGTTTATTTTGGAAATTATACAGAGTGGTGCTGGCAATACGACAATAAATGAAAACACGAACAATGCTGGTTCATAGGAATAATCATAAACCATAGAAAAAAACCTAGCATCAAAAATAAAAAAATGAAAATTTCAATCGCATAAAATTGCAAACGGAATAGAACATCCTATAAAAATACTGGTTCACTGACCTCCGCTCGGCGACAGCGCGATCCTGTATCGACTCGCTTTTTTCGCGCTATTATCATTAAAGTTTGGTACCGCAGGATGCGGCGGTCATTTACCTGTAAGCGCTTCCTTATCAACATGTACATCATGTAGAAAAAGTGAAAAATGAAACATAATTTCCTGTGACTAAACTAATGGACATATTTATATGATTTTTTTATGGGTAGATTAAGAATGTGTTGAGGTACACGATGTTTAATTTGTTGTCGTGTTGTCAGCACCACTCTGTATTGCAGAAGCTTACTGTATCGTTGTCTTTTACTAACACACGAATAAGAAAGAGACGAAAGTGACGTATTATAGTATATTTATGTAGAAACATTATTATTAGTTAAAACTAAAATATCTTTACTTATAAATATATAGTTTATTTTCATACCTTAGACACATCCTAATTGGTAGAAATGAGAGTGATTTATATATTTTTCCAGTATAGCGGTTCAGATAAGCTTTAAAATGATGCCTTATTCGGGTATATTGATAAAGTATAAAATAAGTTATGACGTACCGACAAAAAAAGTCCTAGATTAAATCCCTTATACCGTGCAAAACAAGGACGGTTTGCTAGTTTAAAATGTATTATTATGGGTATCAAGTTTCAGATTATAATTGAACTGTCATTACAATCGAGATAGCAGTGACATTTCACACACACTGATTGGCTTTTAAATAAACGGAGCTCACGCATCCGATTGATTTTTGACCAATCGGCGCTTCACTTAATTAAAAATTGTACAAGTGCGTATCGTATGATTAAAATTGACTGTTGAGTTGATTAATTTCAATTCAATACCAATTTATGTATGCGATTCATACAAAAAAGTAGACAATAATATATAACCTTTTTAAAAATAATAATTATAAACTAGTGCTTGACTGCAATCCCGCCTGATGGTAAGCAGTGATGCAATCGTTGATGGTAAAGCGCGCTGGTTTATTAAGCCTATTCATTTAAAAAACTTAGTGAATAGGAAGTGTTAATGATCATGCTTGATCAAAGCTGCTCATCAAGTTCAACATCATTTAGTACATTTATGAAAATTTTACACAATATGCAACTGGATAGCGTTGACGTCAAATTAAAAGTCGCAAACGCTGTATGCCAACGATTTGGTTGGGTCGTTTGGAATTTTAAGAATTTTAAATACAAATGAATTTTGAAATAATCTTTTTTTCCCGGGAATTGATTCCAACTTCCCCGAAATTTGGTAATTTTTAAGTGTAAAGTTTATAAAAGTGACAACACCGGTATTGTTATGAGCGAAAAGCGATGCGACCACGTGCCGCGGGCCCTGGCGCCCGCCGCCCGCGGAAGGGTGGTTAACGCACATTTATTATGTTACCTCTTTTTGCGAAATAATATTTATTTTTTAGGGGGATTTTTTTTTAAGTTTAGCCCGGTTTTGTATTCATTAGTAGAATCAGTAATTGATACCTAACGGATCGGACAGGGTTTTCTTTACATATTGTATAGAACAGTAGACAGTGGTTGTTTTATTTTGATTACGCTAACCCTGCTTGTATACCCATAAAGGTCAACTGTTAAGTACTGGGTACCTTCGCGGTGTTCGCTATTTAACAGGAAGGAAGACAGCACTTGAGCGAAGTGATGTAATGTTAAACCGACAAACATGACCAACGATGCTGCGCCAGAGGGAGATTCATCTAGAGAGCCTCCACGACCAAACTCCCGACACAACAACATTTGGTGCATCGTACCCGGCACATATCGCAACGGCTCAGACCCGTCCTCCGTAAGCCGTACGGAGAACACTACGAATCGCTTGGCAGCAAGGCTTTCTCTGGTGGGTAGTAACTTCTGCCGGCAGTCGATATTATGGCCTGCCACCGAGACCTTGAGACTACTCTTAGAAAACCACCAGGTTGGGTTCCCCCTTTTTTTTTCTTGATCTGACGCCAGGGCCTGGTCACTTGCTTGTGCTCCAGGGGCCATGGTGCCTGTTTCAAATAATCTGAAGCCCTGGCAACAACCGGCTTCCGAGTACGGTTAGGTTCCCCTGAAGGCACGACGCCATCGAGATAGCTCAAGATGAGTTTGATTCCTAACAAAAGGAAAGGGAGTCCATGCCCTCATCATCATCATCCTTATTTCAGCCGAAAGACGTCTCTTCGAAGCACATTCACTTCGAGCGGTTTCTTATGTTTCGCATCCCACGGGTTCCTGCGGCGTTAATAAGGCCATCCTTTTTGAAGGTCTTCCTCTTCAGCCTGATCAGCCACTTGTTTTATGAGGAATGTGCCCTGTTCTCTGCCAAGTTTGGAAATTCTTCTCTGCAGTAGGACAATACAGGCCAGTTAGATAGATAGATCAGTATTCGTACGTGTTTTCAGTAACTGAGAATTACTATGAGATGATATCTAATGGATCTCCACGACGACTGGTGCTGCGCCTCTCGCATCCAGTGGTTTACCGTGATCTTCACAAGGTCGTCCGTCTACCTTGTCGGGGGCCTACCCACGCTGCGTCTTCCGGTGCGTGGTCGCCACTCGAGTAACCGTCGGCTCCATCGGGCATCGGTCCTACGGCATGGGATCTTTGGGGGTGGCCTATGTGCAGCTGTGGACGTCTGTCGGCTGAAATGATGATGATGATATCTAATGAAGACAGAGTTAGCTAAGATATCGTAGAGGGCACCTTTATTTGAATAGCTAGCATATTATTTGACACACTTGTAACGACAATATCAGCATCCTTTGGCAGTTCAACATTGGCAATTCATTGATTAAAGTTGATGGACTGGTCAATTTTTAAAACATTATGAAGCGATTAATTAGAAATTTGTTTCAAAATTCTTTGGTTTATATGTTACGCAATTTATGTACAGATTGTTTCTGAAAGACGACGGCACCAAACGATAATTTATAAGTAGTTTGAAAGAGAAAAGGTCAACCATCTCCTTGTCATTTTCTTAGTTTCATAACTATAATCTCACTCGTTTTCTTTATGGCATACAAAGAATAATGTCTAAGCTAATATTGATATACATATATGTGTAGCTCTAAAGCAGAATGTAAAGTTAATACGACGTTCTAGTACAGTGGTTCCTAACCTGGGGGTAATTACCCCCGCAAGGGTAAAACGGAGATTCTAGGGGGGTAACACGGAATGGCAAGCCGCCACAATTGCACAAAAGGCAGAAACCGTCTGAATGTTGAGCATGACATGAGATGCGCGTTGAGTCAAACCGAACCTTTCACGCTAGTTAACTCCGAGATTTATAATATATGTATATATATATATATATATATATATATATATATATATTTAATAATTATAAACTAGCGCTTGACCGCAATCCCGCCTGATGGTAAGCAGTGATGCAATCGTTGATGGTAAAGCGCGCTAGTTTATTTAGCCTATTCACTAAAAAAAACTTAGTGGATAGGAAGGGCGACGGCAGTTGAGCGAGGTGATGCAATGTTAAACTCAACAACACGACCAACGATGCTGCGCCACAGGGAGATTGATCTGCAGATCCTCCACGACCAAACTCCTCCCGACACAACAACATTTGGCGCATCATAACCGGCACACATCGCAACACAACTGCTCAGACCCGTCCTCCGTACGGCTTCACCAGACATCATGCCGGAACACGACGAATCGTTTGGCGGCAAGACTTTATCTGGTGGGTGGTAACTTCTGCCGACAGCCGATGTTATGGCCTACCACCGAGAAATAATATAAGAAATAATATTACTTACTTTGCTAGTTACCTAAACGTGCAACTTCTTATTGTATAGTAAACATATTTTTATTCGTGTGCTTTTAATTATTTTATAAAGGGGTCAACTCAATTCCTATACTTGTTCACAGGGGTAGTGACACTGAAAAGGTTAGGAACCACTGTTCTAGTACGTTAAATCTGTATTAAAGCTCTATGTGGCATGTCACTTCCACGCAAAGTAATATCCGTGACTCCAATAACAGGTAGAAGAGGGAAGGGTTTACTCTCAAGTTGTGACCGTCGTCTGATCGACGAATTATTAGCCTCGTTCTGTATTAATAGTATCTATATCGTGTATGTTACCTTTTATGTATGTTTATATGAGTTTTGGTATTTGAAATAAACTAATTTAATTTAATGATACGGTACCGAGATAGGAGGAGTTTGGATCTAAAATATAGGTGTAATAATAATGTCTTATCTTCGAAGTGTATTAATTCAAAGACTGGAATCTCCTTTGTACTCTGCAAGATTTTGGATTGTGAATTACCCAATTTTAAAGAATACTCTGAGGAATGAGGGGTGGGGTGTAAAGTTTACTCATCCTGCATAGAAAAGGGAGGATCCTCCGATAAGACAGGTGATGAGTCTGGCAGACTCTTGCACAATGGCTGATGTTGAGAAGTATACAATATGTAAAGATTACCACGTCGGACCCATAAGAATAATAAAGGTTAGGTAATCACATGACCAAATAAATTTAAACCTTTACATAATCATCATAGTGACAATGCTAATAAAATTTGAAATAATATTATTTTTTTAAGTTTGGTAATTTAAAAAAAAATGACAACACCATTTTCGACGATATCATTGCTACATTGTTTGAATGAATGTAGAATATAGGTGGCATTTTTTTTACCCTTTGGTGGAGCCCACCTTTGTTGCTGCCGACCGGCGCGGGTGGGCTCCGTCAGCCGACCTCAAAGTTTTGCTTTCATGACCTATCCACCTCTAGGCTACTAACTAAAGAGGTACTATTTTTTGCGTTATAGCGTTTTTTTATCGCTCTTAATCAAAACTTGTACCTGGTTGAATGATTTATGTAAAAACGCAGATTACCTTATGGTAAAAGTACTTCCGTTTCATTATCGATTAATTATTACAACACAGGTCTTAATTATTGTCTTTTTATAAGCACGTATTTCTGTAACAAATAAGTAAACCTATTTTTCTTCTTGTAACGCACTCACACACGCACGTACGCACACACACACACGGTCGCACGAACGCACAGACCTACGGACGCGCGCACGCACACACACACACACACACACACACACACTACAACACATACGAGCGATTGACTGATTTCACTTCAGATTCCTTCATAAGGTACACCATGAGACCATGATGATATTGGGATATAGTACATACATGTTACAAAATTCTGTAACCTATAAAGCTGTTTGTTGCAGCGATTAAAATCCACAATTTTACATCCAGCTTCACAAATGGTCCTTCTTCACACTTTCGATTGACTTGGAGTCCATTACATTATGTAAATATATAAAAAATCTTCCTGACACGTCCCGGTCTCCCTTCCCCTACAATAAAACCGGTATTTCAAACATGTCAGGTAATAAACTTGAAAGTCGCGTTCCATACTTTACACTTAGAATGAAGAAAGTGTAGAGAAGGCTTTCCTATTTGAATACACTGGTATATAAGAAATTATAATTAAAGCATAAAATATCTTAGTGTCTCTTCTCAACAGTTTTAGGTTTTTAACGATTACAAATCAATGAATGCAATGTATTTTATTTTTCAATTGATTCCTGACAAAAAATGAAACGCTTAAAATTTATTTCAAGTGGTATGCTACACTTAACGCACATATTTATTGTCTAATCTATGTAAATAGTGTACATTGTAGAACTACCTACATTATCTCTCTCTATTTTCCCCTTAGTATTTCATACAAAGGTTGTCTGTAAAATATCGCTCTTAGTGATAACACCGCGCGTTGTGTCACCCTTTGTAAAATCTTTATATTTATGTTCTGTAATCTATATGGTGTACATAAAAGAGCAATATTCTATTCTATTCTATGCGTAATTATATTTTTTATTGCTCTTGACTCGTCCATAGTATTACCTTTTGTAAAATCCATAAATTTATATCTGTAATTTAAATATATAGGGCATATAATAATAAAGAAACAATATAACACATAAACATACATAACGTTGACATTATATTTCGCAATATTGAGAAAAACATTTGTAGCCATAAGTTTCATGGTACTACAGAAGCCGTTGCATATCAAAGGGAAGATCGGGGCGCAGTTGTAGGGAAGAAATGCCGTTAGGATAGGAAATTAAGAGCATACATAATATACATCTTTATAAATAACTAGCGACCCACCCCGGCTTCGCACGTGGACAAATGATATAGTTACCTTCGCCATCCTCAAGTGACGGTGGCCCTTTAATAAAAATAATGTCTACTGTGTCGCCCATCAGCCAATATCTGACTCTGCAAGATAAATCGTCCTTATTATCCATGGATAGCCAGTTCCACCACCTTCAAACAGAATGAAAGCCTACTGAGGTAGCAAGTTTGTTCGAAATAATAGTCCCCCGCTCCGGGCCACTCCCTCCGCAGTTTAGTCAGAGAAACACTCAAGTAGCGGGCGGCCGGCACGGGCTCGGGCGGCACGTGGATTTTTTCTGGTATTTAGTTTTGAATAAATCGTAATATCTCCTGAATGAAACAACCATTTCCAATAATTCAAAAAGAGATTTGCTGCTACTAAAATTACCTTTGATATGACGTATTTGATTCGATATGATTAATAATAAAAAATAAATAGTGGGCTCTGATTTCGACTGGCATTTTAATTATCGTTTAAAGTAGTTAGAAACCAGAAACTATAGTACCTACTATAGGTATATAGGTTTAGACATGGTGTCGCAGAATATTTTGTAGGCATTTTTAAGGTCTACTATACTGTAGTACATTATTTTGATCTATCTCATAGGGTTCAGCCAGTGTTTGCAATGTAAGCTCAAAAAATGGGTTTATTTTGCGACATGTGTTAGAAACCTCAAAAATAATAGTATTTCTCCACTATTTAATGAAAAAAAACAAAAACATAAAAACCTTCCTCTTGAATTACTCTATGTATTAAAAGACACTATCAAAATCCGTTGCGTAGTTTTAAAGATTCAATCATACAAAACGACATAGGGAAAGTAAAACTGACTTTGTTTTATAATATGCAGTAATGATAAAAAATATCTGCGAACTAAAAAATCTGCCATTAAAGAACATCTTAATACCTATACTAAATGTGCATTCGCATCTTATGGTTTGGCTTAGTGTTTCAGAATTTCCCAAATTAAAATCTTATTTTGAAAATTACCTACGAATGTGAAGACATTTTGTTTCTAAACTCCAAAAAGTTTTTGTTCAAATAAACAATAGACTTTTGTATTACTTGTGACACGACCGTGTAGTCAGGAGACCTGGAGGCCTGTAATACAGATATTCCAGTAGGTAGGCTCCAGTTTCCACAACCTCAACATATTTATTATGTATTCTAACTTCAATACTGTACTGTTTCATTACGTGGTGGAAAAAAAAACTTGAATAGGAAGGAAGACGGCAGTTGAGCGAGGTGATGCAATGTTAAACCCAACAACACGACCAACGATGCTGCGCCAGAGGGAAATTGATCTAGAGACCCTCCACGACCAAAGTCCCGACACAACGACATTTGGCGAATCTTACCCGTCACAAATCGTATCACAACTGCTGAGACCCAGCCTCCATACGGTGTCACCAGACATAACATCAAACCGGAACACGACAAAAGCTTGGCGGCAAGACTTTGTCTGGTGGGTTTTGTCTTCTGCCGGAAGCCGATATTATGGCCAACCACCACACTAATATATTATATTATACTCCTCTACCCGTTACTAATTCTGCAACCTTTCGCATAACTCCTACCTGGAATGTGGCAATATTTCTACGGCGAGCGAAATGTAATTAATCAAAAAGTTTGCAGGATCCCCGCGCTGTCAGGAATGAGGTGACGCTCGCGCCTCCCGAATACTTTTTCGATTGTTGGAAGTGTGTATATTATATTATATTTTGTGTTGGTAATGGTTGTGAGAAAGTCGTGTTTTCAATTATAAACAAGACTGGAATACTGAGAAGTTACGTTATTTAATTCCAGTCTAATTGGTTTTTTGAACAAAAAGTTTTTGGAGTTTAGTGACAAAACGTCTTCGTATTTGTAGGTAATTCTCAAAATAAGATTTTAATTTAGAAAATTCTGAAATACTACGGCCATGAGATGCGAGTGCACATTTAGTTCGACACATCGCCAAGCGTTTGGTCGACTCTTCGCGTGACGAGAGGGCTGACCAATTTTTTCGCAAAAGAATCAGAATTGCCATATAACGTGGCAATGCTGCCAGCCTTTCGGGCACACATCCTATTGACAACGATGCAGACAAATTGTTGTATAGTTGTACATATTATTATTTTAAGACTGTTAGGTATTTCAAATCAAATCAAATCAAAAGCCATTTATTCAAATTGGGCTAAGAATCAGTACTTTTTGAACGCCAATATTACATAAGACAGTCCTCCCAAAACGCCCTTCGCCACCTCCTAGTGCAATCGCTGGGAATCAATTTATTTATACTTGTATGTACATAAGCTTACAAAATTTACTGTGAATGAGGAATTTAAACCATCTGCGTAGTCTTTTCCCAACTTTGTTGAAGTCGGCTTTCAGTCTAACTGGATTCATCTGAATAGGTACCAGTTATTTTCATGGAGCGACCTACCTGATTTCCACACTCCAGTTATTGGGCAATACGATACCCCTTGGTAATACCGATTGTCAGACTTTCAGCGACGAAGGAGTCTCTGTATGTAAAGATGGTCACCCATCTATAGAGTAACCGCGGTAAGTGTAACTTAACCTGAGCGATCGACCAAGGGGCGGTTATTTAGTCACGAGAATTAAAAGATGGGAGAAAATTAGTTATAGTACTAAATGCTATTATTAGACATAAATCTACATGTTGTTTGACCAACAAAACTCCAATCGCATAATATCTCGAGACGTGTCTTAAGATATTATACTAGGCTAAGGCCCTAACTGCACCATCCATCTATCTTTCTAAGCCATTACAGATTTGCAACCCACATCATACGGTATTAATCAACCCATACGTTACGTGTATTATGTACCCATGACATTAATATTAAGTCCTTTGTCCCATAAACAATGCTTCACGCTCAACAATTGATCAATGTTGACACGGGCCGATTTACCTTCAAAATAAAGACGTGAAATCCTCGAAAAAGGGTCCAAAGGGAAAATAACAATAATACACCAAGCGGTCAATTGTTTACCCACCCTACGGAACCCTAAATTAATATCACTTCCGTCAACACGTGACGTGTAGGGTAAAAACGACAATTAGGTACGAACGGACGAGAATTGGAGCTTTCACCCTAAGGTTGGAAGAAAAATATTTTCTCGAATTATGGCAACCCTTTTTGTTAAGGAGCGTGTCGGGTTTATATTTAGGGAAGAGGTAATGTGGAAATAAATATGCTGCGGGGCTTAAAATGAGCTGGCCTGAGTTACGAATCTTAATTTTTCTCTTTTCTGCGAAGGATAGTAAAAACCTCTGTGGAACGTGGAACAAAGGTAAATTAAGTAGGACGATTTAAAAAAAAGACCTTGCTCCGCGCTTGGAATTTCTCCTGTATCGTGGGTACGTTTCCAAACATATAAACTCACATACACAAATATCCAGACCCGGAACAACTACTTATACGTCATACAGCAGTCAATAGCTTTACCACTTTTACCTACTTTATTTTGCCAGGGTGGAAAATCCTCATGGATGTCTGCCGCCCTGGGTCGGGCGACAGGGTCTGTCAGACTCTTACTGACTAAAAACCACCCCGGTGTTCCATCTTACACCTACACCGGGGGTTGCGAGAACGTATACAGCTTCCGCAACCCCCGATTGGTGCTGGCCCGCCATTCTGGGCCTTCTCGGGTCATGGAGTGAGGTGTAGGATTAACCTCGTGACGTCTAAGAGTGGCACGCGTGCAACACTTCGCGCCGCCTCCTCGGGTCCTGATGTTTGGGGGGCGACAGATGTCCTCGAGTCTGTCCATTTAGGGGGGCTGGAATAGGGCGTTGTTCGCTCGCCGCCGACGCCCGATGCGCCTGCTGCGGGCCGGGTGAGAGGACGCACCGCATCCCAGGACTCTTCGCTGCCGACCATCGACTCGATTACGGCTGGCAGCGACAAGTCACTACCTACTTCAAAGATGAGGGCACGGCGCGACTCCTCCCAAACGGCATACTTTGCCAGCGTATGCCGCGCCGTGTCCTTCCGGTAGTCGCATAGCTTGACTACTGCGCTAATCGTGCTGTAATTTCGTTTTTTCAACTTTGTTTCCATTTTTAGGGGCAGTTATATTTTTTGCCCTCTTAGGGTATCGGTTTTGTCCTGTGACGTGGAGGCCCCGGGTTCGATCGGATCCTAGTCCTAATGGAAAACGATCTTTTCCTGATTAGCCTGGGACTTGGATGTTTATCTATATATGTATCTATTATCAAATATAGTATCGTTGAGTTAGTATCCCATAACACAAGCCTCGAACTTACTTTGGGGCTAGCTCAATCTGTCTGATTTGTCCGTATTTATTTATTTACAAAGTCATTCTCGATATTTATCCTGATATTTAAATTCGAGCTAACCACAGTGATAATAGCATGATAATCATCATTTCAGCCGAAAGACATCCACCGCTGGACATATGCCTCTCCCAAGAATCTCCGTGACGAACGTTCCAGCGCCTTCCGCATCCAGGGGTTTCCCGCGACCTTCACCAGGTCGTCGGTCCATCTTGTAGGGGTCCTACTCACGCTGCGTCTTCTGGTGCGTGGTCGCCACTCGGGAACCCATTGCGTCGGCCCCATCGGGCATCGGTCCTACGTGCCAAAGCTAATCTATAAGAACCAATATTTGTATGGCCTACAATTAATTGTTCCGGGTCTGGCTGTTTCTGTATGTGAGTTTATATGTTTGTAAACGCACCCACGTTCCAGGAGAAATTCCTAGTATGGGGCTACGTGTGGATGTGGGGCTATCTGGGGTAGATTTTATTGATCACCAAAAACACATTGTGAGAAAACAACTTTCGTCAAAAACGGTTTTCGTACTAAACGTTATATCAAAAATCACAAAAAAATAAAATTAACCACTCGACATAAAAATTTCGCTATACACGTCTTCAAGGAATAGAGTGAATAGGTTCTTAATAAACTAGTGCCCTTTATGATCAACGACTGTGAAGTAAAAACTGAAGTCATAAAAACACAACATATAATATGTAAAGAAAACCCTGTCCGATCCGTGAAGGTTTTGTTAGGTATCCATAGCTGATTCTACTAATGCCTACAAAGCCTGACTAAACTTAAAAAAAAAAATAATCCCTTAAAAAAAAATAATTTCGCAATAGGAAGTAACTTACGTGGCAATATATGCGTGGGTGATGGGGGGCAGGGCACGCGGTCACACAAATGCCGCCAGTATTGTAGCACATTCATTCAACAAAGGTACCTATTACCAAATATTGGGGAAGTTGGAGTTAATTAGCGGAAAAAAAATATTATTTCAAAATTCATTACTATTATTATGATGATTATGTAGTATCAAATTTTATTGCGTCATGTGATTACCTAACCTTTATTATCCTTATCAATTGGATGGGGGTTTTCTTTACATGTTGTATAATATAAAAATCTTAAGATTTTCGTGTCAGTGTATCCTTCTTCAAGTTTCACTCTCAGGGGACCAGTAGAATTCCGAGTGTACCTGAATTCAAATGTCTACTATGTTATCCCAGGAGGTAGCCGACGTGTATAGTGTTACATTTTTGAAATGTAGCTTTTTTACCTTCTTACAAGAACATTGCAGATAGGGTTAGAAAAAGGGGAATAATCTACGACAGTAAAATGTATTCGTACATCGAGGGACTGGAACAGTTTGCTAGTTTCCGTCGGACTACAATTTGAGTCTCTTCAAGGCTAGATTGAATAGGTTCTTAATAAACTCGGTCTCCGTGGCGCAGCGGTCAACACGCCTGCCTGCGACGTGGAGGCCCCGGGTTCGATCCCCGGCCAGGTGATGATGGAAAACGGTCTTTTCCTGATTGGCCTGGGTCTTGGATGTTTATCTATATATGTATCTATTATAAAATATAGTATCGTTGAGTTAGTATCCCATAACACAAGTCTCGAACTTACTTTGGGGCTAGCTCAATCTGTGTGATTTGTCCATATATATTTATTTATATTTAAACTAGCGCGCTTTACCATCAACGATTGCACCACTGCATTGCCATCAGGCGGGATTGCGGTCAAGGACTAATTAATAACTTATAAAAAAAATGTATTGCTATCTTCCTCTTTCAGATAAAAAAGGAAGAACAGAATATTACATACAAAATCTGCCGCCTCATGTACCTAATATGTCTGTATAAACTCGATAAACCCAAAAACAACTGAATGGAACTTCATATGGTATCACAAATATTTAATTAAGAATTTCTGTAAATTAACGAAATATGACGATCTTTATTGAGGATGCCGGAAAAATCATATGAAATGAAATCGTTTATTAAGCAAGCAGGATCACCGATCACTTTTACACGTCGTATTTTTTTTTTAAACTAGATGAAGCCGGCTGTGAGATTTAAGGCTGTTTGTGTATGTGATATGTTAGTAAACGCACCCACGATACAGGAGAAATTCCTAGTGTGGAGCAACGTTTTTTAAAAAAAGAAAAGAAGAAGAAACATTTGCTGGCATCGCTTGTGTAAAACAAACAAAAATCACTACGTGTTTGTGACGTCATGCAGAAGCTGTAGACACTCTGTTCTAACTTAAATTTACAAAATGGCCGACTTCTAAAAGAAACACGCAAAACGCGATATTGCTTCAACTGAAATTATTTCAAATATTGCAAATGCGAACAATATTTAATTCAAAACTTGTTCACCGAAAACATCATCTAATTCACGTGGAGTTCCGAAGAATGACAGGCGGGGGGTAAGGTGTCGGGAGGGGGAGGAGGAAAATTTTAAACTTGTCAAAATTACACAAGTTTGCGCAAGCTGTGGCGGGCAATATTCTGGAGAGGTGAAGCGATGCCGCTAAGATGACTTATGAAGTGAATAGCATCGCCTCGCAGTTTTATCCGCATTAATTTCGTTTCCCATTGAAATATCCGGATAAAATTTTTCCTATATCTTAAACTTGGTTATGAACCATCTGTTTGCCGAATTTCATCCAAATCGGACCAGTAGTTTTTGCGTGAAAGAGTAACAAACGTACAAAGTGGTACGTTAGTTAGGTACTCTTTTTAGGATTTATTGAAATAGAGTATTTTTCAGCTTTATTACCAGAATCATTTAGAAGAAGAGTAACCAGCCGGTAGGTGTTCTATAGGATGCACTTTGGAGAGTGTGCGAGGTAATTGCATGACTTAATTACCCCATCCTTTCCATCATCGGACGACTCGTCATATGGCGAGTGTCCACCCTTACGTTATACCCCTACGATGCAATCATTGATGGTAAAGCGCGCTAGATTATTAAGAGCCTATTCACTCTAGCTTTGAAGACACTTAAATTGTAGTCCGACGGAAACACCGCCTCTGGCAAATTGTTCTAGTCCCTCGAACGTGGAACTAACTCCTACGCGGTATAAAAGATGAGGTGACATGCTACGTTCGGATCGTTGTGATGTCAACGATGTAAGGGTGGAAACTCGTCGTACGACAAAACATACGTATACGTCTGATGATGGAACGGAGATGGGCGAATTAAATCATGCAATTCCCTCGAACTTTCTCCAAAATGCATCCTATAGAACACCGACAGGATGGCTACTCTTCGCCTGTGCTCATCTGACTCACGTCACAGAACTCTGCAATAAGTAAGGTACCTGAATAAAAAATTCTTAATCTAAGTAGTTAAACCTTTTGGGTTGTGTTAAATTATTATTCTAATTTTAATATGTCGTGGATAACGATATCATTTTAATAAAAGTTGGTAATTTGATTTATGTAGTTGTGGAGCTAACGCTGTGACTTTATTTTGTAATGGCGGTACATGGACTAATTCATTTCGGAAAGTGGGGATTATCGAATGGTCACTTTGTATTGAGACGCGGTCCAGGGCATTTCTTCAAATTATCAATATCCAATTGTAAGCCTCTCTGTTGAGCGAGCTATTGAAATTGCTTGCGTCGAGTTCGAGCAGTTCATTGTAATAGGTGTCTACAGGCCCCCATGTGCTTCCTATGATATTTTTGAAAAATGTATGAAGGAAGTTTTATTAAAGACTTGTCACAGTAACAAAACAGTTATTGTCTGTGGAAACTTCAACATTAATATTCTAAAGAAATCAGCTACAGTTAATAAATTTATGTCATTATTCAAGTCTTATAACGTGTACGCAAGATTCTTTGAGCCGACTAGAATAACTGCCACAAGTGCCACCTGTTTAGACAACATCTTTACTAACTTAAGACCTTCTGACCATTTAATTATAAATGAGTTACACTCTGATCAGTGTGGCCAGTTAGTCACTTTTGCTCAGAAAAGTAAAGTCAGAGCTCAAAGAAAACTTGTGAGTTTTGTTCCTGTACATAAAAATCGTTTAGGACAATTTAAAAATAATTTAATTGAAAAGCATGCCTTATCACACCAACCCGGGTCATACGTATAGTGTACTTTTTAACCTGATTAATTGTGAATTTAAGAAAGTTTTCACAAAAAAAAACATTGCCTGTTAGCAACCGCGTTATATTTAGTGACTGGGCAATCCCAGGTCTTTATAAAAGCAGGGAAAAATGTATGAATTGCATCAGGAAAAAACATATACCCATGATGAAACGTTTCAAGAATTTGTTAAATATTATTCAAATATTTTTAAAAGAGCCTGTTCTTCAGCAAAAGCCGTACACATTAAAAAAAAAAAGACGTGTGGCACTCGGGGACTGCCGCGGTAAAGCTATTGCATAGCATTTTGTATCAATTTATGCAATTATAATTATTTATTTATTTTATTTATGCAGTATTTCTTTTTCTTTGATATTAATTCAAGTTACACTTTTTGAGCGTGGTGACCGATAAGAAAACAAATTTTTCTTTTATTAAATAAATAATGGCGGATATCGCCAATCACAGTTGAAAAAACGGCCGCGTGAGCACTTTTTACTCTATAAAATCACGCGCTTTTATTTAGTAAACAACACTATAAATAATTTAAAAGTCCAATGAAAAATTAGCGTGACATTCATCTTAGCTTTTCCGTTAAAAAAAGAGCTATTTTATAAAAACACTAATAAATTAATTTGAATAAAAGTACTTAATAATTAATTATATGAAAAGTTTTTAAGGTAGCCATGACAACGTCGATGACGTCTATGACATATCTCTATAGAAGACCTATTTCAGAGAGAAAATTAATCGCAAGTTTAGTACATCGCGACTATCAGTAACATGGCAAGTGTGTAGAACTGAGTTCGCGCCCTGCAATATGCATGCTCTTTTTGAAAATCTATAAATTGTTTTCAAAAGATGTAGTCACACGCACATAAACATACCGTGCCGAAGACTGCCGAACTGAAACGACGTTAGACGATGTACGGCCTTCAAGCCACACCTCCGTGCCCGTCGGAGTGGGGAGCGTGAGGTTTTTTCGTTACGGAATTTCTGGATTCGGTCCCCGCGCTCAAGGCCCGCGATAGAAGCTATGCAATAGCTTAATAAAATAAAAACTTCTGGAAATAAAATCAAAACAACTTGGGAAATTATAAATCCTGAAACTGGAAGAACCAAAGTACAAAACCGCGATTTCCTTCTTAAAATTAACGATGAAGATATAAAGGCGGACTTGGAGGTAGCTATTGAGTTTGAGAATTTTTTTACTAACTTTCCAATAATAACAACAAAAACTTTGTCTTCTTCGTCCACATCTGCTTACGCCATTCTAAATGAATGTGTTCCAGAATGTGACAAACACTTTGAATTTACATTTGTGACTTTTAAAGATCTTGATGTAAAAAACTGCCGATACTTGGTTTTTGACAGTATACATATGCTGTAGCTTCAATAATAGATGTTATCGCACATTACTTAGCATTTTTTTAATTCTTGTGTCACATCTGGTATATTTCCTGATTTGATTAAGCTTAGCAAAGTAATTCCACTGTTCAAATCTGGTAGTTCAACTGATCCCACGAATTTTCGACCAATTTCGATATTACCAACTTTGAGAGTTTTCTCTTTAAAAAAATTATTTTTCAAATTTTAAGAATTTACATAATTTATTGCATGTGAAACAATTTAATTTTACAAAGGGTCGTTCAACTACAGATGCGGACGTGGCGTTGCTAAAGAACAAATTTGGGCCTGGGAGGAATCGCAAGATGCTCTTGGTATTTTTTGTGATTTGTCCAAGGTCTTTGATTGCGTACATCATGATACTCTTATTAGGATATTGTACCATTATGGTTTGAGGGACAGAGCTTTCGACCTTCTGACTTCTTCTCTGAATAATCGAATTCAGTGGGTTGATTTTAATGGCAAGATATCTGCAGGATCTGTGGTCATCATGGGCGTTCCGCAGGGCTCGATTCTAGGTCCTTTCTTGTTTTTAATTTATATTAATGACTTACCTCATCACGTGAGGGATAATCACAACATAGTATTATTGTTCGCGGATGACTCTTCTCTTTTAAAGTCATCGTCAGCTAGTAAACTTTGACGATGTTAACAATGCACTTTCTAAAGTTGTTCATTGGTTTAATGTAAATAACCTTCTTTCAAATGAAAAAAAAAAAAAACTAAAGTCATTAATTTTTTTTTTTTTAATTAAATGTTCAACTGAATGGAGTAGAGTTGATCCCTGTCGACTCGACAGTTTTTCTTGTATTAACTATTGACGCCAAGTTACAATGGGGTCCTCACATTGAAAGAAAAAGAAAGAGTTAAGAAAATTAGACAGATAACTGGTGTAGATACAGCCAGAATTGTTTATTTGAGTTGTTTTCATAGTTTTATGGGATTCTTCTCTGGGGAACTTGTTTGGATATCAATACCATCTTTGTTTTACAGAAAAGGGCTGTTCGAGCCATTTACAACCTTGGTCCTAGAGATTCTCTTAGAGAAAAATTCAAAGAAGTGAACATTCTGACTGTAGCTTCACGCTTCAGTGATACTCATAATATAAATACCAGGAACAAACACAATCTTGCTGTACATCACACTAGTCTCCACAGAGTAGGCAACTCGTTCATGGGTCAATGGATATACTTTTACAACAAGTTTCCCATGGACATTCGAAACTCACCCATTAAACCATTTAAAAGCTATATAAAGGCCAAACTTTGCAAAACGGGGTATTATAAAATCACTGATTATTTAGAAGACAATAAAGCTTGGGACTGAGCTGCTCGCTCTGCTCAGCATTGTTATTAAGCAATACGCATAATCATGACATTTTAAATACTTTTTTTTTATTTCACTATTGTAAACGTTTTCGATTTTAATGTCTGGACTTGAAAAAAGACGATGATCCCTGAGTTTGTTTAGGCTATTTCTTCTCAGAAGTAGTCAGTTAGGAAATGCCGGTTCCATCTAGTTTAAAAAAAATATGACATGTAAAAGTGATCAGTGATCCTACTTTCTTAATAAACTATTTCATTCCATTTCATTTCGGGGCGAAACTGTCGGTTTGCCTATTTAAATTGTTATTGTCAAGATTGGAGGGTATATTTACGATTTGTGCTTTAATTCAAAACTCACCTACGAATTGGACTACCTTTACGACACACACAAAGATACCGACGACCTTACCGCTTCGCCAACACTGACGTCGAATATAACTTTTTCTTCTTTATAATCATCCTAACATCTTCCAGAATACGTCTGCAAGGCTCGTCACAGTATCTAACGCGAATCCTGAACTTCGCGGTAACTTTCACGACACCTGCGGATGAATTTTAATTCCTTCTCTTGTTTTCAGCCTCTTGTACCTTTCAGGGTGACTGATCTTATGACAGTATTCAAATTATGAAGTGTTTATCATTGGTTCGATCAGAGTCAGTTCTCGAGTGGCGATCACGCATCGGAAGACGCAGCGTGGGTAGGCCCCCGACAAGGTGACCGACGACCTGGTTAAGGTCGCGGGAAGCCGTGGGAGGATTATGTCCAACAGTGGACGTCTTTCGGCCGAAATGATGATGATGATCAGAATCAGGTCCGGAGTGAGGTGTTTGATGGAGAATGCGTAAGGATAGCCCGGGAAATTCAAAGTTTCTTGCTTTTTCTGGAATTTGCAGGTCAGTGTTGGATTACATGTTGATCTAAATATAATATGAGACTGTAACAAATATTTATTAATAAAATTGGGTGGCTATTTCATGATTGAGTCCATTTCTAATGTAAAGAGTTGTACTGCTTACTGTAATTATTATAATTATAATTGCAAAATTAATTATTTATTGAAAATTATAGCCGACGCGATATTGCTAGCCCGAGTCCGTTTACAAGAAAGCAGAGATTGTAATTATCAAACCGCACATTTGATATACGAGGTTTTATAACATATTTGCGAGGAAATAAATAAAACTACTTGACGATTTTGTTCTTCTTCAAATAAGAATAATGTTGCGAAAAGCAATAGCGCGTAATAATTTTTCAATTGTTAAAAAATTAGCGATGCGCACGCATCAGCGCTTTTTTAGGCAAACGCACAAAAACAGCCAGTATTACTAATATAGTAAATTAATATTTTGTGTTTTTGTTACAAATAAATTATAAATAATATAATGAAAATTTGTTGTTGCAATAGGCATTGAACAACTAAACATTTATTTATTATAATTTATCTTCCAAAGTTAAAGGAGATGTTTCAGAAATGTATGGAGCCTGGGCCAGCACATTATATACTTAATGCTAGGTATAGTTATGCTATAGTTAACTGTTTTTAATGTTAATTTCCTGTATTTTGCCTTAGTTTTTATACAGATTCAATTTAACTCGGCCAAGGAGTGCAACACAACTACTAATAATTATGGTGGTCAGGAATAAGCGATATAAGATTTTAACAGTGACATTTGATTTACGTGTCATTTATCTAAGGCTATTGTTTGAATTATTAGTTCACAAATGTGCCAATAGATGGCGCTGTAGCATTTGTGTTGAATCCTGCATCGCGGTGTCAAAAGTCTCCGATGTTTACTAGGGTCACGAATGTGTCAAGCGAATGTAGTCTCAATATACAGTCTCAATATACAGTGTTTAAAGTAATCTCATTGTTTTATTGATGTCACTATAATAACATCACGCTAGTTACGACGGTAGTTGCTGCAGCAGTGTCAGTGTGTTGTGAACGGGTTGTTCATTTGGTCCTTCGAACCGGGTCAAATTGACCTGAGGTGTTTTTGAGAAGATTGGCTGGGCAAGTGGATCGCTTGCGCAAACTGGCCAAAAGTGTTAGAAGCAGTGCCAGTGCCAGTACCAGTGCTGTGGAGAGAACATCAGACAGTAGCAGCAGCAAACTCGTCAGGAAGCAGCAGTCAGCGCTAGTAACGCGCGTCTGCAGACGGTGCCGGGAGAAGTCATCGTCAGGGATCAGTAACTAGGGGAATCCAGCTGAAGATTGTGGGACGTGCAGACGCTACGTCATCATCTAATCAGGTGGTACCAACGAAGAAACAACTGTGAGTGACATTTTTAATTATTATAGTGCAACAGTAACTTAATTTCTAAACAATTTATTTCGAACTTTAATCAAGATTTGAACTTGGAAAAATTATTTGAACTTTAAAATTATAGTTAAAGTGTTTTAGACTTAGCCTAATTTTAAGCAAATTTGGTTAGTACGGGGAACCTATGCCCGAAATTTTAAAATTACAAGAAGCATTATTGTTGCAACTTGTACATGTTTACGTTAAGTATTTGTTACCTACCTTCAATTAGTTAACTTTTCGCATAAGTTAAACTTTAGTACCCAGTTTATATTGTCATAGTTGAATATATGTTTCTTAACAACAGCTTTAGTGAATTAAATTAATTTTAGTAATTTTGTTAGAAAAATAAATTAGGATAACTTTATAAATAATGGAGTCTTTGATTAATAAATTAGAAGACATTTGTAATAGGATTAATAAAGCATACATTAACTTTAAAAAATCGCCGTTGGACAGGATAACACTGTCCTATGTTAGAGTTAGATTAGAAAACCTGGAGAAATTGTTTGATCAGTTAACAGATAGTCATAGTAAATTATACGAAAAATATGATCCAGATAAGTTAAACGAAAGTCCATATGTTAAAAAAGGGATTTATGATGTAGCTGAAGAAACCTACCTTCAGTGTAAAATAGAACTGGAAACTATTTTGGGATCATTAGATGTTAAAGAGGAAAATCAAGAGAAACCTAAAGATGTAAACATTTATAAACAGTGTCCAGTTAAATTACCTAAAATTGTTATTCCAGTTTTTTCTGGAAAATATGCGGAGTGGGTTACCTTTCGAGATTTATATGTGTCGCTTATTCATAACAATGGGTCTTTGGATAATGTACAACGCATGCAATATTTGAAGGGTTATTTATCGGGAGAAGCGGAACAGTTATTAAGACAAATACCTATATCGGACTCAAACTATGAACGCTGTTGGCAACTATTAAACGAGCGCTATAATAATAAGAGATATTTATCACATTTTATCTTGAAAAGGTTTCTCAGTCTTAAGAATTTAAATAGTGAATCTGCTGTAGGTCTTAAAGAATTGATTGATAGCACTATCGATTGTTTGCATGCGTTGGCCAATCTTGGCCTTGACGTCAGTACTTGGGACATGTTGGTTATTCATGTAATATCTTTGAAGTTGGATCCAGAATCTCGAAAACAATGGGAGATAAAGATTACAAGCGATACATCTACTGATACTTTCCCAACCTTAGAACAATTCAAGGACTTTATAACCAGCCGCTACCGCGCTTTAGAATTTCTAGATACGGGATCCAACCCCGGTAAGGGAAAATACACAGAGAGGCCTAAAGTATTTCATAGCTCCACTATGCAATGTAGATTCTGTAAAGAAAACCATAAAATTATAAATTGTAAACAATTTGTTAAAACTGATGTAAATGCCAGACGGGAATTTGTATGTCAAAACAGTTTATGTTTTAATTGTTTGGGGAATAACCATTCGGCCAAGCAGTGTTTGAGTACAGCTGTTTGTCGCGTTTGCAAACGTAAACATCATTCGTTGCTGCATTCCAGTGGTCACGAGAATAATAAAGGCAGTTCAAATCTTACTACAAATAATAACTTACCTCGGAGTGATGACGGAGAAACATCTTCTGAATCAAAGGTTATACCATCTGGATCAGCCGATTCTAACAGAGTGGCTACATTCTTCTCGTCAAATGCAATAAAAAGGCATAATCAAGTGTTGTTAGCCACGGCGCTGGTTAATGCTACAGCTAGGAATGGTGTGTGCTATACCATTAGGGCGTTGCTCGATCAAGGGTCCCAAGCATCCTTTGTGACAGAAGCAACAGTCCAGTATTTGGGACTCAAAAGAATACCAGTTAGGGGGAACATTTCAGGGCTAGAAGGTAATACTACTATTTTGTCAAAGTGGATGGTAGAAATCACACTTACCTCTATACATGATCCAGGCGTCCAGATATCAGTAGCTGCTTATGTATTGAAAACAATAACCACGCTTTTGCCTTCTCATAAAGTTGTCTCTTTAGATTGGGTATGTGACTTACCATTAGCAGATCCGCAGTATCAATCACCAAACAAGATAGACATGTTGCTTGGTGCCGAGGTCTATGGGCAAGTAATTCAACAAGGAGTAAAGAAAGGGCCTCAGGGAAGTGTAGTAGCGCAAGCTACTTCATTGGGGTGGATTCTGTCAGGTATGGTTGAAAAGTCACATGTAAATCAGGTAAGTGTGGTCACTCTGCATTCATATGTGGAGGAAAATAACGAAGAAGGAAGAAAAATTAAAATAGATGATGTTATGAAATTACTGGGACTTACGTTACATCGATCCACGGATGCTTTTCGTTACACGGTGACACTTCCGCCGGTGAGGGAACCTGTAACGAAAAGGCTAATCATATCAGACATATCACGTTTGTTTGATCCACTTGGATGGGTTGCACCAAGTGTGATAGTTGCAAAAATTATTATACAAAAGCTATGGTTGTCAGGTATAGGGTGGGACGATGAAGTTCCAAGCAATATATTAAACCAATGGCTAACTTACCGAAAAGATTTGCATCAACTATCGGAGCTGCAAATACCTCGTTGGTTAAAAACCAGACGCAGCAATGCACTTGTTGAGCTCCACGGGTTTTGCGATGCCTCCAAGGTAGCATATGCTGTGGTTGTCTATGTTCGAGTGGTTGACAATAAGGGTGACATATCTGTAAGCTTGGTGACGGCGAAGACGAAGGTAGCTCCTATCAAAGTCATATCTATTCCAAGATTGGAGCTCTGCGGAGCGGTTCTTCTTAGTAGATTGCTAGTAGAGGTAGCTCACACATTGGAAATACCGAAGAAAAATGTTCGGGCCTGGACAGATTCTACTATCGTTCTAGCTTGGCTCAATAGCCACCCCAATCGGTGGCAAACGTTTGTAGCCAATAGTACATCAGAGATTTTAACTACTCTAGATGGGAATCAGTGGTCTCATATTCGGTCTGGTGCAAACCCAGCTGATTACGCTTCTAGAGGACTGAATCCTTCAGAACTCAGGCAACAAAAGTCTTGGTTTAATGGACCAGATATTTTACATTCAGCAGATATAGTTTATAATAAGCCTAAGGTCATGGAGACAGACTTGGAGGCTATAAAAGTACATTTTACAAGCATGGAAAGTAATATATGGGACCGGTTTTCTAATTTGAATAAATTAATAAGAGTAATTGCTTATTGCAGGCGAATGTGGCGAATAAAGAAGAAAGGGAAAGGTGGGATAACAGAATGTTTATCAGTGCAAGAATTGAGGGAAGCGTTGGATGTTTGTATTAAGAAGTGTCAAGCAGATAGCTTTGGTGAGGAAATAGAAAAGATTGCTAGAGATGGTAACTCAGCAAAATTGAAAGGATCGTTAAGATATTTAAATCCTTTTATAGATGAGAATAAAATCCTTAGAGTAGGAGGAAGGTTACAACAATCAACATTAAGCGAAAGTAGAAAACATCCTATATTATTACCAAAAAAGTCACACCTTATTAATTTGATCGTGGCAGACTCACATTATAAAACATTACATGGTGGGCCTCAACTCATGCTAGCGTACCTGAGGTCCAAGTACTGGATTCTTGGCGCTAAGGAGTTAGTAAAGACACAAGTACGTAAATGCGTTTCATGTGTAAGGCAATCAGGTAGGACATCAACACAGTTGCTGGGGCAGTTACCAGCTGCAAGAGTTACGCCTTCTAGACCTTTTAAATGTTCTGGGGTCGATTATGCGGGTCCTATAAACATCAGAACAGCGAAGGGTCGGGGTCATCATGCCTATAAAGGCTATATTTGTTTGTTCATCTGTATGGCCACAAAGGCCGTTCATATTGAAGCCGTTAGTGACTTAACGACTCAAGGTTTCCTGGCAGCTTTTAGAAGGTTTGTATCACGTAGGGGTTATTGTTCTGATATCTGGCCGGACAATGGTACAAATTTTGTGGATGCATCA
The DNA here is from genome assembly GCA_037179545.1 of Sesamia inferens. NCBI lineage: Eukaryota > Metazoa > Arthropoda > Insecta > Lepidoptera > Noctuidae > Sesamia > Sesamia inferens. The sequence goes on along the minus strand of CM073929.1, from coordinate 4,040,142 downwards.
AGGGAATTAAATAAGTTGTTCTTAGCGGGTAAATCTAGTTTAGTTAAAGAACTAGCTGACTGTTTAGCGTCTCAAGGCACTAATTGGCATTTCATCCCTCCATACTCGCCAAACTTCGGTGGCCTTTGGGAAGCTGGCATTAAATCTATTAAATTTCATCTTCGACGAGTGATTGGCGACTCTACACTAACATACGAAGAACTATCAACTGTTTTAGTACAAATTGAGGCGTGTCTAAACTCGCGGCCACTGTCAAGAATGGATAATGATCTGGATGGTTTAGATGCCTTGACACCAAGTCACTTCCTTGTTGGTGAACCTTTGGTTGCCATTCCGGAGTATAATTATGAGTCTTCGAATATAAATAATTTAAGACGATGGCAGCTAACGCAACGAATGATGCAGAGTTTTTGGCGACGATGGTCGCAAGAATATTTAACTATGTTTTTAAACAGATACAAATGGAATAATCAAAATCCAGAGCCAAACATTGGCGATTTAGTTTTGATTAAAGAGGATGATCTACCTCCCTCTAAATGGCTGCTTGGTCGGGTAGTTGAAAAACACCCTGGGGCAGATGGCATTACAAGAGTGGTAACATTACGTACTAAAGGCTCTCAAATAAGGAGATGTATTTCTAAGATTTGTGTCTTACCGGTGACGTCTACCACACCATAATTGGTACCGATAATATAATTATGTATAAGTAGTTTAAGTTAATATTAAGATTGCATTTTGTTGAACTTGTTGTAAGGTCAAATTTTGAAAATTTGCCCTTGGTGGGCGGCATGTTTGAATTATTAGTTCACAAATGTGCCAATAGATGGCGCTGTAGCATTTGTGTTGAATCCTGCATCGCGGTGTCAAAAGTCTCCGATGTTTACTAGGGTCACGAATGTGTCAAGCGAATGTAGTCTCAATATACAGTCTCAATATACAGTGTTTAAAGTAATCTCATTGTTTTATTGATGTCACTATAATAACATCACGCTAGTTACGACGGTAGTTGCTGCAGCAGTGTCAGTGTGTTGTGAACGGGTTGTTCAGCTATCGTGTCTATATTATCTACCATATGACTGTGAAAAAAACTAAACATGAATTCCGAACATACAGCCCATTAAATAAACACAATCAACTCAAATCAACACTCGACACGAACACAACGGGAAAATAGAACTGTCAAAGTCGCCAATCAAACGTCATAACCACTGTCAAGGCTACTTTAGTAAAGGGTTATCTCACTAAAAAACGTTTCAAATAATAATATACCTACTTGTATTTTTATTCAAAATAATTTAGTAGTGTTTTTATGAAAATTTTCTATTTTTTTCCTTTTTATCTATATAGCGGACATAGTGGTGGCCCAAAATGAAACATCTCCTTTATTCATAAAATGTTAACCACTTTTCTAACATAAAAACTCTTTACTGAGATTTTTAAAAAGTACCGTTCTTTTGTAGATGGAGCATTTTACTTTATTTTTAACCGACTTCAAAAAAAGGAGGTTATAAATTCGACCCGTATGTATGTAAGCCAAATTTCAGGTGTATGTATGTATGTATGTTTTTATGTTTGTGCGCGCATATTTCCGGAACTACAAGTCCGATTTAAGTAATTCTTCTTTTGTTGTACTATGTATTGTTCAACTTAGGGAATACTATAAGTTTCATTAAAATCGGTTGATTAGTTTTTGATATAGGGATTTTTTCGTATTGATGAGAACTTATTCTAACATGGGTTATGGCTGCCACTATTGTTATGAGGTGAAAATAAATGTAATTTTCGAATTTCGACTAAGACACTGAAACGTATGAAATAAAAACTTTTTACAAAAAAATAGAAACTGACTTCAAATAAAAACTTGAAAGGAAAAAATAATTTTACTTTTGTCATGGCTCTAGAAGTCGGTGGCGAGCTAAACAACAGAAACCTCGAGGCACGGACTTTTTATTTTTAAAGTCGGTTTCAATTTTTTCGTAAAAAAAATATTTAATAAAGTAATCGCACAAGTGTGTATAGAGATACAATATGATATTGAAACTGGTAAAATAAGAGACCCTTTACGAACAAATGTGTAATAAAGAGATAGATGTTACGGTACCAAATCATATTTTGTTCAACATACCTATAATCCGATACTGGTGCCGAATCTCTGGTTCACATACTGAATTTATAAGCTCAGTGCATATTTTTTTTTCTATTTCGTTAAGAAAAGTACAGAAGATAAATATTAGTTTAGTCGATTTTATTTGTATGATAAATATGATAATATTTCTGAATACTTGACAAAATACGTGATTTTTTCTGGCTTGTAATAAATATCAATATGCCTGAATACATATGTGGCAGAAACTGAGTGCATTATTTGGTTTTGAGTTACGTCTCTGAGTGTGATAATAGTACACAGTGTCGCAATTAGATTGTCACATTAATTGTAGCCACGTATTTAAAGAAAACAATCAAAATAATACAACTTGTAATTATTCTGGTATAAATACCATATTTGGGTTGAATTGTTGATTCCATCGTCCAGGGCGTATGCCTCATTGTCAAAGGGCTATTATGCCGTACCAAATATGCTATTTATTTTATTTTAAAAATTAGTAATTTAATTTAATTATTAAAAATACAAATTACAACAGTCTTTCGGTACAAATGCACTCACAAAGTCACAACACAGCCAACATAATATACATAAACTTATACATTGTTATAGATTATTGCTCTTCAATTAAATGTATCAAAATTATATTTTTTATTTTATTGTGAGAGACATATAAATATTTGTAATAATCGCTTTACTATGTAATGTCATTATATAATCGCCACTATGTATAAATAAAACTAAAGTATTTCATAATCAAAAAAATCAAACAAAATACGTATGCTACGTTAAAAAAAATCCTGGAAACAGGTTTACAATATTTTCAAAACTAATACCAAATATAAAATATCAGAAAGAAAATACACAATATTTTCTTAGAAAACAAATTCATGAGGGGATTTATATTAAGCGACGTTTAAATTAGGAGGGTAGGAAATATAAAACTTTGGATTTAGAATGTGATAGAGGTAGCCGGTTTCGTTTCAAAGGTTAGTCAAATAAAATCATGTTGTTATTTATACAATTGTTTTTACATTTTTTTTTTTAACCATCACATGTTTATAACGCTTGCTATTGCGAATTTTATGTTTGACTAGGTTTCGATATGTTTTTTTTTATATACACTCCGTTCCTATTGGTCGCAGCGTGATGTTATATAGCCTGAAGCCTTCCTAGATTAATGAGCTATCTGGTTTACACATGTGACGATTAGCCTATAGTAGTAGGATATCATGAAACTGAAAATATACTTAACTGGTAAAATGTTGGTATACCATAATTACAGTATAGCGATATCCACAACGCCACTTGCGATTAACGCGTCATACTGACGTCACACACATCCTGCATCTTGCAAGCGGAGTTTAGGTACCCTGCAACCACAACCGTGTTGTCCGGCAGACACAGCACCCGTCTGATCAGAGATGTTTTTTTTTATTTTGAGTATGGCATCTCGTAGTTGACCTTGAGAGATCGTGACCACTTAACCGGACTATCCTGTGGCTGCCTTAAATTAATTTAAAGCCTCCAGCCAGGGGCATTTAAAAACTAAGCTACAACACGCTAAGGACACCCCCTGTGGGGTACGAACCTTGGCTAAGGGATGGCTAGATCGATAATTTTATTATTAGTTCGGTTTGATGACCGCGGCGTTTCCTAATACTAGCTCTGAGAAGAAACGCCGAAGCTGCGGCGCGGGCTGGCCTTCGCCGGACAAGGAGTGGTCGGAGGTACGGTATACGAAAACTTATAAGCAAATATTTTAATTGAATTTTCATGTAAAAAATTAGACAAACAATAGAAACTTGTTACGTTGTAATAACACTGACAGTTCTAAACATTCCTAGTCCTTAAAGTCGGATGTAATAAATCGGTGTCTTGGTTTCGTAAATTTTTAAGGAGGCCTATTATAAATCATTCGTTTTTCATAACATTTTTTACGTCTATTTTTTGTAAGGCTTAGTTAAGTTTCGTATGCTAAAAAAGTTTTGGTGAATTTTTCTTTTTAGAATAAAAAAAAGTCTGTACTTTTTTTTATTCTAAGTTTTCCTTTGTTGACGTTGAGAGAGGACGGGTTTTGTTTCATTCTAGCTGCAATAATCTTGTATTAGGTTTTTGTGATCTAATATAATTTAAGGCTGTATTTTGAAAAAGCTGACATTTTCGTTGAAAATCTGAAAGAAGATAAGAGCCATCGTATAGGTTAACAACTTTCTTCAAGGGATTAACATTGGGACAGGGTTGCGGGTTGGTTATAAAATACACCGTGGCTCTGGCGCACAGGCAAGTGAAGGAACACGGGTGGGTTTTAGTCAGTAAAAGTCTGACACATGAGAGATCATTTGATGATTTTTATGATGATTTGATTTTATGGTCATTTAACGATAACCCGACCTCCAGGACAATGACGACATTGAACGGGAGCGGAGAGCGTTGTCGATTCGAGCGAACATGCTGGCCCGTAGGTTTGCACGTTGTTCCCTTCAGGTGAAGGTCACACTCTTCCGAGCTTACTGTACCTCTTTTTACACGTGTAGCCTTTGGGCTAGATATACTCAAAAGTCGTACAGCGCTCTCCGCGTTCAATATAATAATGCGTTTAGGATACTGGTGGGGCTGCCTCGCTTCTGTAGCGCATCGGGGATGTTTGCTGACGCACACATAGATTGCTATTATGCTACTATGCGGAAGAGGTGTGCCTCTCTGGTGCGCAGGGTGCGGGCCAGCTCCAACAGTGTCCTGAGTATGATTGCTGGGCGTCTGGACTGCTCATACGTGAATCGTTGTTGTGCCGTATCTCATGGGGTGAAGCAGCGGTAACTCGTGTGAGTTGTTTGTTTGTATATTGTAGTGTAATTTAAATTGTGAAATATTACTAACATAGTTTTAAGTATTACTAACATTTTTGAGTCATGGTTACTTGAATAAAGAATTTATTATTATTATTAACATTTCAACTAATATTAAGGGATTGAAAGCTCACTCACGTTACTGCTCGTAAAACCGATGGCCGATGGGGTAGTAAGGTTCTGCAGTAGCAGCCACATACCGGAAGACGCAGCGTAGAGAGGCCCCCAACCAGATGGGCTAATGACCTGATGAAGGTTGTGGGAAGCCGACGGATGCAGGCAGCACATGACCGGTCATCATGGAAAGCCTGGAAAGCCTTGGGGAGCCTTTGTCCAGCAGTGGACCTCTATAGGCTGTAGATCAAACTAAGTAACTTCTTCTACTTCAGTCTATAGAGGTCCACTGCTGGACAGAGGTCTCCCCCAAGGCTTTCATTGCTTTTGGGGTGTTTGCCATAACCACCACGTTCGGAAGGCGGGTTGGGGATCGCAGTAATTTGATATTCCACAGAAGAAGCGCTGCTGCACGTTTCCCTGGTGAGAGTTCCCTTAGTCGCCTCTTATGACTCCCCCGGGAGATTATAAGTTTTTTTTTTTTTTTTAATAATTATAAACTAGCGCTTGACCGCAATCCCGCCTGATGGTAAGCAGTGATGCGATCGTTGATGGTAAAGCGCGCTAGTTTATTAAGAGCCTATTCACTCAGAAAAACTGAGCGAATAGGAAGGAAGACGGCAGTTGAGCGAGGTGATGCAATGTTAAACCCTACAACACGTCCAACGATGCTGAGCCAAAGGGAGATTGATCTGAAGACTTTCTACGACCAAACTCCCAACACAACAACATTAGGCGCATCGTACCCGGCACACATCGCAACACAACTGCTCAGATCTGTCCTCCGTACGGCTTCACCAGACATCATGCCGGAACACGACAAATCGCTTGGCGGCAAGGTTTTGTCTGGTGGGTGGTAACTGGTGGTGGGTGGTGGGTGGTTGGTACTATTCTAAGCCCGGTACCACACTAAGTAACTTGGTACTTTTATTTTTGAAGTATAAACTCTCTAGTAGTACGTAATGTAATGCAAAACATTGGACTTATTGGGATATTTAAATTTTAAGTAAGTACGTAAGAAGCATTATTTTACAAATAAGTAGTTGTAAAAAATGGAATGCTGGAATCAATGATCCACTTCAAGTGGCACAAAATTGCATTAAAGGAGGCATAGAAATTTACAATGAATGTGTGCATTGATTTTAATTGTTGGATTTTATGTTTAAGTATAGTTTATACATTATCTATACTTAAACATAAAATCCAACCAGTGTGTACCACTCCGATTAAAAGGTGAAGGGAATCCTGGACTTAAGTCTCAAATCGCCAACTCGCATTGAGCAAGCGTGGTGATTACACTCAAACCTTATCTGTATGAGAGGAGACCTGTGCCCAGCAGTGGGACGATGAATGGTTGATGATGATGTACAACTTCGTCTTGGAACACTACAGGATGTAATTATTATTGTAAATAATTAAATACAATAAAATAACAGGCGTGATGTTAGGTATGTCTTGTGTTTTTAAATATAAACATGGCCACTCGGTGGTAGGCCGTGTTTATATTTAAAAACACAAGACGTGTTACGATGTGTGCCGGGTACGATGCGCCAATTGTTGTTGTGTTGGGAGTTTGGTCGTGGAGGGTCTTCACATCAATCTCCCTTTGGCGCAGCATCGCTGGTCGTGTTGTTGGGTTTAACATTGCATCACCTCGCTCAACTGCCGTCTTCCTTCCTATTCGCTCAGTTTTTCTGAGTTAATAGGCTCTTAATAAACTAGCGCGCTTTACCATCAACAATCGCATCACTGCTTGCCATCAGGCGGGATTGTGGTCAAGCGCTTGTTTATAATTATTATTTAAAAAAAAACCAGAGGTCAAGGCTTTTTTCCACAAAACAACCAACTTGAAACATTTGTTTTATCTCTTGCACAATAAATAAGGGTTGTGCCCAGATTGATTGCGTTTTGAACAATTTATGAAGATAGAACGCTCGATACGGAAGACGACGATCCATCAAGGGTAGTGTTGTTACCTTGAATAATAATTTAAGTTGGGGAACGTTTTATTTTTGGACGTGAATGTAGGTCAATGTGTGTTTATAGAGTAAAATATTTATTATAATGTACTGAATACTGAATAAATACGAAAGATCAGCCTTAATTTTTCGGGACCATTTTTAATTCAGTTGTTAGGTAACAGGACATTCACATTAAATTCAATAAATTACTTAAAGTAAATAAGTTATGGATTGCTTTTTTGCCCTAAATGAGCAGAATATTAATGGCGTAATGGAATCACAAATGGAACTATGGTGAAGTGTCTTAAAGCTGTGTGAGCGTGAGTGATCCATTGTCGCCCGTTTGATGTCCACCGCTCACTGGATGGATAGAAAGCATGATATGAATAGATTTTTTTGCTCCGTTAGTGTTGGCCGTTGTGTGGTGTATAACACTCTAGGAGGAGTGCTAGATATATTATACACCAATACCAAGTACGTCCGTACTTTATCGAGTTTTTTGTTTAATTTAATTTTCACTTGATATGGATATATTTTCGTGAATTACGTACATAACACTTAATTTCGTGCATACTACAAGACTTAATTGTTATAATGATGTATACCTACAGTTGGTAGGGAAATCGTTTAGTAGCATTATAAAAACACATTTATTACTCAAATTATTATTTATTTCGAAAAAAATATTCATTATTTCTGAGGTATATTAAACCGTCCTTAGTCCGTTTCTGTTTAGCGTGATATTAGACTTCTTGTCGGACAGCATCAAGGATTCACGTGAGCAACCTCCCTGGCTACTCTTGTATGCTGACGATATCGCGCTGGCGGACGCGGATAGAGAAAGGTTGGTGCAGCGTGTGAATGTGTGGAAGGAGTCGCTCGAGAACGGAGGTTTGGAACTCAACGTGGCGGAGACCGTGTACTTGGCCAGCAACACGACAGACCCCATATCTGTGCGCATAGGCGGAGACCGGAGCACAGACCAATTTAAATACTTGAGGACTGTGCTTTACGCGTCCGGCGACATCGATTGTGACGTCAGGTCACGTCTTCTTTATGGCAGTGAGGCGGGGCCTGTGCTTCAGCGACACAAGCAAGAGCTACGTGTCACGGAGATGAATGTGCTGTAAATGTGTGGACTTACGCGGATAGAACGCATCAGGAACTCTCGCATCCATGGCGGTCTTCGTGTCCGTGATATTGCAGACAAACTGCAGAAGGGTCGCCTACGCTGGTACGGCCGCGTCTTACGCAAACCACAAAATGTTACGTGGGTAACAAATGGACAAAAGAAATGCTGGCTTGACGTTGTAAGAGATGACATGCGTGTCAACAAGCTCTTACCACAGGATGCTAAAGATCGTGCGAAATGGAGGAGAACGTGCAGGATGCAACCGGGATAAACGCTGAGATGATGATGATTCGCTTCATATTTATTTAAAGAAATATTTTCCATGTTATGGGTAGGTAGGAGTATCTTTCATCATCATCACCATCAACCTTTTTATCCTCCCACTGCTGGGTACAAGTCTCCTTTCATACAGAGAAGGATTGAGCGTAACCACCACGCTTGCTCAATGCGAGTATCTTCAATAGCTCCAATCTTTAATCTTTAATTTGCATGTTCCCTCAACCATTTCTTATTTTTACACGCTTTTTATTAGCGTCAATTGTATGTTTGCTTGTCCGTCTCAACATTTTTTCAACCTTACCTTACATTAATTTGTACAGGCAAATTATTTTTAAGTTTAGATTTAATTTTAGATTTAGATTTAGTTACTTGGGTAACATATCATTACGAATTTTAGCACTTGTTATTCTGTCTTTTTTTTTTTTTTTTTTTTTAATGGGACAAACCCGCCACACTTTTCCCAACCACTGCAACTCCTGAAAGCCAGAATCAACAGTGGCGACCGCCAGAAAAACGCCGAGCAGTGAAGCTCGACGAGTCCCGGAGAAACGATTCAACTGTCTTGGGTCCCGCAACGAAATTAATCAGAAAAGAATAGCGGAGGAGTAAGAAAAAAGATATTTTTTCCACTTCCCTCCATAACAAGCAGGAGACAGAACAGAACTAGGCCAAACGGCACAAAGGGACATTATTGCAACTGGGAGAAGCCCAGATTGCCAAACACCACGGAATAAAATTTGATTAAGTTAATGGGTCCTAAGTAGGTATTAGCTGTTACAATTGATTCCAATAATAGGTATGGCAAAAGCGCCTGAACGCACGGAAATTGGTTCTAGTTTCTACAAGGTCCGTATAATAAACGACTCCGGATGTAACTTGTACACTATCCAACATAATATTGCGTTCATTCTGCCAAAGAACACACTCCCACAAGATGTGATGTGCGGACTGTTCAAATTCACAGTTCGATGTAGAACACTGACACAAAGGGGAAGGAACAAGTTTAAAAGAATACAGTTTACTTTTAAAGTTGCCATGACCTGTGAGAAATTGGGCAACGCAATGGTCAACCACCAGCCATGTCTTAGCCAGCCGATCGCCAACGGATGGAAAGAACAGATGGAGGTGCCGGCCCTTGATGGAATTATCCCACCTACTTTGCCATTCGGATAAGAGGTCCTCCCAGACTTCAGTCTGAGGTTTAAATAATCTAGAGATTTTATTAAAGTCGCGTTGTGTAACAAAATTAGTGTCCATGGCCTCCCCCCTCGCGGAGTAGTACACTGAAGCACGTCGCTGTACCTCAAGGTCGACTGGAAGTACACCTGCCAGTACCGGTAAGGCTTCAGTACTGACCGTTCTATACGCCTTGCATAAAAATATCAATGCCAAACGTTGGCTTTGAAGCAGTTTACGTCGTGCCGCTCCTATGCTGGCCCTATCGGCCCAAACAGGTGCACCGTAGCACATACATCCCAAGTAGGTAGCTCCATATATAGTTTTTAAAGTTAGGAATGATAGACCCCAAGTTGCTTTGGATATTCTAGTTAGGGCATAAAAGTTCTTTTTAGCTTTTTCACCAACTATTTTTATATGTTCGATAAATGAAAAATTCCTTTCTAAGATCATACCAAGGTAGCATACGGATTGCTGTTTTTTAATGGGAACGTTGTTAAATTTAATAGTAGGCAACGATTTAAGATTACCTTTTAGTAGAAGTTGATAGGTTTTATGTGGCGCAAATGCTAGGCGGTTACGATCACCCCACTGAGATATTAAATTTAGGCAAGTATTGGCCAAATTCTCAAGTCCAGCTCGGGGACTTGACTGAATGAGCAGTAGGCCATCGTCCGCGTAACCAGTAAGTGAACAGCCGCAAGGAAGCGGGATCGCGAGGAAGTCATCAAAACCCAAATTCCATAAATAAGGACCGACAACTGAACCCTGAGGACATCCCATGGTTAGTGTTTTAGTACTAGAAAAATGACCGAGCTTAAGTACCGCGGAACCGTTTATAAAGTAAGAGTAAACGAGATTATATATGTTTCTATAGCAACCGCGGGTTTTTAATTTTAACAACAGCATAGGCCACCAGGCGTTATCAAAAGCCCCAGAAATATCCAGGAAGATCCCAATTACGTACTTGTTTTCAGATTGGTTAACGGTTCTTCTGACAGAAAGCGCCGCGTCGACTGTAGATTTACCTATGGTGAAGCCATATTGATTATTATGGAATTTTGGACCGTTTGGTAGTAAACGTGGAACGATGAGGCGCTCAAGAAGTTTACCCAAAGATGGTAGAAGTGTGATAGGACGATATGACTTCGGATCATCCGGTGGTTTGTCACCACACTTTGGTATTATTCGTATGAAACCGCGTCGCCATTTACGAGGAAAAACGCCTTCAGCAATGCATCGGTTATATACAGTTAAGATGGCATCACCCGCTGTTTTACACGCTTCTTTAATCATCCTATTAGATATTTTATCTTCACCTGATGATTTGTTGACCGGTAGTTTTCTAACAATATTTATAAATTCGTCATTAGATGGTACGTCTGACATTGGTGATTCAGGTGGCACAGGAGCCCACGCTCTAATCTGTTGGTGGTAGTCGCTATCGTTAGCCGGTGAATCATCAGGGATAAGTGTATTAATTAGCACTTCTGTTGTTTCCTCTATGCCTGTGGTATGCTTATCATTGACTTTAATGTTTTGAACGTATGCAAGGTCGACCGATCTGTTAGCTTTAAATTCGTGATATAAGGGAGACCACGGACCCTCCCTGTCAAGTTTATCAACAATTTTTCGCAACAAATTACCCTTAGATTTTTCCACCGATGCTTTGTAGCGTGACCTGGCAACTCTAAAAGCATTTAAAGCGAACGTAAGAAGATCTCCAGTAATCTTTCGGCTCTTGAGTTTATTTAACTGTCTACGCGCTCTGCGATATCTTTTACGCTGTTCAACTAAGTAATCACTCCACCAGTCACATCTACGAATATTGGTCATAGATCCGCGACCAATGGCAATGTCAGCACAGTAGGTAAAGGTTTCTGACATAATGTCAGCACTTTCTTCGGCTGACAGCCCGTCCCGAGTGAATTCTTTGGCGTGACACGCAAAAAGCGAGCCGAAAAATTCCCAGTTCGCGCCTTTACATCTATATCTGAAATTACCGGGAATATGAGACGGACCCTGAATATAACCAGGAACAAATTCGTACACGATCAGGCGATGATCACTACAAGACGCGTCCGGTAGGACACGCCACCTATCCAAACGTACGTCCGCACTTGAAAGTGTGACGTCAATACAAGATTCGCCCATTTGGCTGCAGAAAGTAGGTGGTGCATCAGGGGTATTATGAATCGATAGGTTCATCTCAGCAATGAAATCCTCAACAGCGCAGCGTCGTTCGGTATCGGTGGCCCGAACCTTGCCATACCACAGAGACGATGACGCGTTGACATCCGCGCCAACGATAACTTTGCAGCCCGCGAGTGACCGCAAGACATGACGGAGATTATGTATATGAGGAGTAACAGGATCTGAATATTGAAAGTAACAGCTTACAACGAATACTTTAAAAGAAGCTGATGATACTTCGGCAACCGCACAGTGTGGCGTCATGAGGTCACGTAAAGACGTTACCGTAAAGTTAGAAGACCGCGCAACATAAATTCCGGCTCGTGCCCTGCAATCCAATTGCACAACCCTGTGACGTAAACGTGAGTTTTGATATTGTTCTTGAATGAGTACAAGGTCTAAGTTGTAGTCAATAATTAATTTATCTAACTCTGATGTCGCCACCTTATCGTTGTGAAGGTTTAATTGCCCTATGTTTAACCTATCCATCTTAATTAGTAATTAGTATGCAGGATAAGTTGTTCGAGTTTTAATTTATAGGTACCGCACTGTTCAGATCCACAACGATGCTCAAAGGGCTTTTTATAACGTTTACACGCCGCGCAAACCGGGGTAAAATTTGAATCGCCCTTATGCGGGCAAACATTGGTTTCGTGAGCCTCGGAACAGACAGCGCAGGTTGGTGATTTATTAGCGCAATGCTTTTTAACATGACCGAATTGTTGACAATACGCGCAACGAACTACCTCGATATCATCAACAAAACGGCAAGTGGCCCAGTCAATAAATAATTTATCCTTGGTAGTCACAAGATGTTTACGTACCGCAGGTTCAATTTCTATGCCTATCCATTTCCGACCGGTATCGGTAGAACGCCTACGGACTATTTTTGTGGATTTAATAAAATCGTCTTCTTTTATTGGCAACTCATTTTTAATGTTTTGGCGGTATATAGCTTGCAAAAAATTTTTGTCTTCCATTGAGGCGGGAATGTCCTTAACTAATAGACGGGGGCGGCGACCCTTTGGTTTTTCTAAGCGGAGACCGGCAGACTTTATAGCATCTACCGATTCTAATCTTTTTAATTGGTTTTGATTAGCCACACGTAGTACAACTCCCGATTTGGCGGTTTTTTTAATACCGACTATTTGAAACCCATCGTCACTCGGTCTAATCGCTTTCATAAGAGCTTGTTTAGTGGCGGACGATGACGCATAGTCAGCTGATCGCTCTTGGGTCGGATAGGCGACGACACAAGGCCGAGGCACTCTAGATTCAATAGCCGGGGCCACTTTAGGCAACCGCAGTTTCAAAGAATCTGCGTACGACATTTTATTGTCCTCATTAACGGTTTTAACGCCGGATTTTAATTTGATATTGGATTGTTATTCTGTCTGTTGGAGCTCAAGAAAAGTTTGGTAAAAACAAATGAGCACCATTTAAGCGTTCGTGTTATCCGTATATTATTTAAAAAAAGAATATCGAACTAAAAAGTTGAAAATAAATATAGTTTAAAAAACTAAAAAAACATGCTTTTAAAGAATATCAAACTAAAAAGATAAAAATAATTTTAAAATTTAAAACAAAAATTATGGCACAAAGCCGCTTTGTGCATGTGTGTTGTGATTTTTGTATATTAACCGCCTAACTCGCCTAGCTTTTTCTCGTTTTACTAGTATTGTGTATATACTGTCATAAATTAAATTTTTAAATTTTATTAACTTTTTTGTTTGATATTCTTTAAAACATGTTTTTTTAGTTTTTTAAACTATATTTATTGTGTTTTACAATGGCAAATAAAAGATTTTTCTGTCTTTTTTCTATATAGTCTCCTTTATTGATAGTTTAAATAAGTTTACGCCTATATTTAAAATATTGATTCCTCAATTTTTATGATTGCGCCTAACACTGTTTGTCACTGTATCACCCAAAGATTGACTGGTAGAAACTTTCTATGACATTTAGTACGTCTCTGTAAATATATAGCATAGAGAAAAAAAGTTAAAAAATAAATTGTACCTTCCATCCTACTTATACCCACAATAAACTTTGATAGAACTCAATAAGCAACAAATTGGACTAAGTAAATAAACCCCAATCAAATAAAAAATAAAAATAAAATGAAATCCAATCTTTATCACTAAGATTGAACAAACGAAGCCCAGTAGCGTTGTTTGTTTCAGAGATAAAAGTCCCTGAGTACGACATTGGATAATCCAAGTCGATCTAAAGTTTTTGTACCGGAGGGATTTCAGAAAACAAAACAAGTCATATCGAATATCTCTCGCTGTTTTACGGATAAAATATTCGAATCAGAATATTGGTTTACACGATCATGTAGTTGTGTTTTGTTTGCTGTTAAGAAAACAAGGTTTCAAGTTCTTTCAATGGTGTTAGTTACACTTATAAAGGCATGTATATATATATATACATAAGCTTACACCTTTTCCCATGGGGTATGCAGACAATCCACTCTTCACTTATTCTGAGTGGATATATCGAAAAGAGTCTCCTGTTATCTATTAATTTCTTCAATAATGCAGTGTTTTAGAAGTCCTTACTCTATCTTGCATCATTTTACAGCTGGGCAAAGACCTTGCATAACGTTCAGCTCTTTAGATTCAAGGGTAAAGTGGTCCAACACGTGTTTTTTTCTCCTAGCCTGTTGCCTTCGTCAGGGCTCCATGTAGTAGTTATTTGGACCATAGCTCGTTGAGCATACTCGCGGCACTCGTGGCTCACTCAGTTCCGTTTCATTTAGCGGCTTTTTGCGCAATATCAGTACAAAGACATCGCTAACTTTGTAAATTTTGATTGAGGTGAGTCTTCAACCTCAATCAAAATTTACAAAGTTAGCGATGTCTGTGTACTGATATTGCGCAAAAAGCCGAAAATATTGCAGACGCAAGTTCTTTTCTGGGTAATTTTATTGCTGATTTTATCCTTCAAAGAGATTCCGAGGTTGATTCTCTGACAAAGCTGGGAGTATCTGTGAAAAAAAGTGAACCAACCCAACAGTCAGTGTCCACATTCAGATGTGAGTAATGTCCAACATAAACTGTTACGTAAAACATGCATTATGGTGGCTTTGCGGAAACAAGCCCGTATTACCTATCTCGGTACCAAATCTGCTCAGAAACCCGCAATTTACTAGTAGGTATCCGCAAAATTTTTCTATCATCTTTCCTTCCTTCCTTCCAGATAATGCAAGCCTAGTCAATAGCTAGGCCATATATGTGCCCGACGATTCGTTATTGGATCTCATACAATGGTGGGCTTCCTTTTGTACTACTTCTAGCGAGTTTTGTAGTCAGTTGTTACGGAGCCTTATTATGAGGCACGAGATTATTTTATTATTATTACTTATCTTTATTTTTGTGCAATGAACACTGACGGTGTCATTCCTAATCATCTGCAAATCCTACGTGGGCTGACTGTCTAACAAATCTCAAGGTGTCGTGTTACATCTTGGTAAGATTGTTTTCGAGCCTTTCAGGCTATTGATGACTTGTAACGACCTATGCGAGCGCTACTGATGAACTTATGGGCTCGATATCCAGGGCGAGCAAAGATTTTTGTATTTTTTTTTGAGAAATTTGGTTTTTTCATAATGAATTTCTTAGCAACCTGGAACCTGGATTTTTACCTTGTATTGTCCTGGCGAAATGTAGGTGCAGATACTGTAGATACGTCTCTGCCTAAGCCTTCGAGGGCAATAGGTGTGATGTTCTAATTTAATTTAACTAGCCCATTGTAAGCCTTTTGTCCTATTACAGGGCAAGGCCCTTCCATTCCCTTTTCACACAATTTTTCTCTTCTTTTCCGAGTGGCGGCCATTCCCTCCGGTAGGAGTCAAAGTCGTCCCATCATCTCAGGTTAGCCTTTTTTTTCCGATGGTGAAAAAATCCTCATGGACTATCATCTGCTCGCATGTATTACTGCTTCGCAGAAGGAGACGACCCCTTTCCATGCGCTCTCGCTTCCGACCATGGTTTTGCAGACGGCCGGAAACAAGAGATCGCTCCTGCCTAGTGCCAGTACTAGCACACGGCGCGACTCGTCCCACGATGGACACTCTTCCAGCGTATGCCGCATCATAACTTCAGGGCATCTCATCTTGGCATGAAGCAATACAGGTCCGTGATGGCGTGATTTAAAATTATCGTAAAATGTTCGGTGACATTCTATCATCCTCTTCCTTTAAATAAATAAGATTTTGATATTGTGGCCGGGGACAGTAAAGGTCGCATTGAATTAGATGTCTCCTTTCACGGAGGCTTTGCTCCGAGGTAACCACATTTTGCTTTTGCCTGCATTTACGATGAGATTTCAGAGAATATTGCATGATGCGATAGGGTAGTGTCGTATGTGCGGACACTGCTATTGTACGGAGAAGTTTAGTGGTTAGTCTTTCAGTGTTAAATAGGGATATAGTTTCAGTAGGTTGATGCTATCTAAGCATATTGCTTTAAAATATATATCTATCAAAATCAAAGTCATTTATTCGAATTAGGCTGAGAATCAGCACTTTTGGAACGTCAATATTACATAAGACAGTCCCCCAAAACGCCCACCCATTGACACTTCCTAGTGCTTTCGCTGGGAAGAAGAAGTAGCGGAACAAACTCCCCAGCAGCACAGCTGTCTGTTCATTTAAAAAAAAAATCACATGATTTTATAAAATGCTTAGTGAATTAAGTATTCCATCCAAAGGTTCTCTGTTAAAGTACGCCCTTATAGATTAGACCGCCCATTGTGTCACCCTTTGTAAAATCTTTATATTTATGTTCTGTAATCTATATGGTGTACATAATAATGAGTATTCTATTAATATTACAATTGTTCCAGTGACAATAGACATACAATACATTTTCTGTAAAAATGTCAAATGTCTAGCTAACGCGGTTCGTTAGATGCTACTTGAGTTTTGACGGGAAAGCTAAGATGAGTATCACGCGCATTTTTCATTGGACTTTTAAAATTATTTAAAGTGTCGTTTACTAAATAAAAGCGCGTGATTTATGTAGTAAAAATTGCATTCAGTAAATAATTCATAAAGAACATTGAAATATTGCAGCATAGTGGACACATCATGACTTTGCCTCAAACCGGGATCATAGACGGTACACGCGGCCGTCTTTTTTAACTGTCATTGGCGACATCCGCCATTATTGTAAAATAAATTTTTCAAAGAATTTCTATAATATGTTACATGTGTTATTGGTAAAATTGTGGTATCTATTCCACAGAGGCCATTGATTAAGAATTGAGGTTGAAACTCACCTTGAAAAAAGAACAAGAAGAAATGCTACTTGGCGATAGACAGACAGTCAATGGAGGTACAGTAATTTGTTTTTACCTTTTAAACGTAATACTCTCACTTAATACAAATGCTTACAAGCTCCACTAAGGCCTACCATCCAGAAGGATCCAATAAGGATATAGTCTAGACGTTCTAATAAAACTAGGCTTACGGAGACTGGTTACTGCGGTAACTCGGTTTGTGAGTAGCGGGCGTGTGGCCTCGCAAAACCTGAATCTGTTTGAAAATGTTACAGATTCATCTTTATTAAACACTATAATGGCGCTGATTCTCTTGTTGACGAACTTAACTAATTTTAAGTTTAGTGTGTCTTTTTCTTTCCATTTCATTAAGAAAAGGACATAAGATAAACATTAATTTAGTCCATGTGTAGTGACGTAAATTACGACATCCGCCGTGGCGTAACGGTAGCGAACGCGGCCTCTGCGCAAAGAGGCGCTGGTTCGATCACCGCGTAGTGCAAATATTTGTATGCATCTTCTTCTTCTTCATCTCAGCGTTAACCCCAGTCGTATTCGAAGCTTTTCAGCTTTGGAGTCTAGGGTCCGCTTTACCAGTCTAACTGCTCATTTTGGCTAAACTTCGATATTTTCCATGAAGCGACTGCCGTCTGACCTCCAAAACCCGAAGGCGATGTCGAAGTATTGCAGTTAGACCAATTGTAGGACTTTTGAGGGCTCCAACAACCCGTAACGACTGCCATTAGATGTTCGTATGGCAACCGGGACCAACGGCTTAACGTGCTTTCCGAGGCACGACCAGACCAGTGCAAATATTCATATTCATGCATACAAATACCTATTGTATTTTATGTCTTTTTTATTGTTATTATTTTTTATCTATAATGTACGTTCTGTTTGTGCGGAATAAACTATTTTCCCTTCTTTCTTTTCTTTAAATATAAATGGCAAGATGTACTGCACTTGAATTTAGTTAAGTTTTAAGAGAATTAGCACCAACATACTGGGTGAAATTTAATTAGTTAGCAAAACTACAGCCTTGATACATACTTACCAAGTAGCCAAAAGCCTCGTATTCAAGCAAATAAAAGGTTGTCTATTTTATCCATTGTTTGATACCAGGGTGAAGGACTAAAGGCAATACACATTAATCTGTGTTACGACACTGAACACACAATACAATTTGTAAAAAATCTAAGCCGAGGCAAATCAGCTCCTGGCATCACATGAATTTAGGGTTTAACTTTGACTGCTATTCTATAATCACCGTTCCACGCGTCAACAACACCCCCACCTAATGCCTACCTTCCCAAAAAGTGTTCTAATCAAATTTTAATACTATCTTTCCTTTCAAAACAAAGGGCTTCTATCGAAATTTATCTTTTAGGCTAAACAATCGTGGTATAAATCCTGTAATCTATTTGCAGGCGCCTACCGCGTAAGGCTTAGGTGGAGCGACGAAGAAGAGAGGGGAAAGCTTAATTGAAACTTAGTCGCGGATAGGGTAGACACGCTGGTTTAACACACGAACTAGTCCGTGTTATCGTTCTGGAATCTTTTATATCTTTCTTTTATTAGAAAGAACCAATTTCTTAATAATTTATTATTACAATCACGTATGTAAGACTAAAATGCGTTTTGAATTTAACTTATTTACTGTCGAAGTAATATGCTTGATTATATGGAACGCTAGCACCATCTCGTGGCGGTCGACAGAGTCTAGCCTGAGTTCATATTGGTGGAGCCGAGCTAGAATTAATAAAGGCGGTGGACAGGCGGCTTGGGAGGTTTGGAAGAATGGACTTCGAATGAACTTAATGTGTTTAAAAACAGTATTGTGTTCCGTATCGTTAACGTGTTTGACTTGTTCGTAAACTATAATCTTATTTAATCTACAAACCGTTTTTCTATTGTGATATAACCAATGCTGTCCACAGAGTGCCCACTAATATAAATAGAATATTTGAATATACCTGATTATAAATACAGACTATATTGTATTTTACACATGTCCACTTAGAGTCTATGTTTTTTTTTTTTTTTGTGAATATTCTTATCTCTAAAATATTGAGGGTATTTCAGTATTTTCAGACACTTCTCGAAAAACGATTTACAAAATTTAAAACTCATATTATTTTGTTTGACATAAACCTCTAACTAGGCTTCATTTATTTCTTTTCGATGGAGAAGAGACGGCAAGCCAGTCCACAGTTACTCTTTTAACAATAACTAGCGGCCGCCAGCGACTTCGTTCTCGTGGTTTAGTTATGTTCCGCTCCTATTGGTCGCAGTGTAATGTTATATAGCCTAAAGCCTTCCTGGATCAATGGGCTATCCAACGCAAGAAGAATTATTCAAATGGAGGAACTACTGGTCCGATTTGAATAATTAAGAATTAATTATTAATTAAGAATTATTCAAATCGGACCAGTAGTTCCAACTGAAACTGAACTTCAAATACAAATATTTATTCCGTGTTGGAATCGAACCCGCGACACGCAGCGCAGCAGTCGATAGCTCAGCCGTTGCACCAATTGTGTCGTCAATATATTTATCTATGTAATGCAGATTATATAAATGTTCCTATTGTGGTATTTGGTTTACACAGCTTTGTAACAAACAGATTACCAGCCACGTCGGATAGACATTGGAGTCCTGATAACGGGTCCAGTTTTTACCCTTAGAAAAATCACTGATATTCTAAAAAAAACCTCTTTTAACTGTTTAACATTAATCGATTTTGCAAAATATAAACACTTTCACTTTTTATCCCAAAAAATCTCAAAGCGTGGTAACCCCAGCGCGAGGGAGTGGTTGTGTCGACAAGTTATTTCGGGAATTAACGTACTTGTACACCCCTATGTAACGTGCTGGTCCTGGCTCCTGAGGACCCCGGACTGAGCACTTTGCTCGCAATGAGTTTCTAATAAAATTGTCTTAATCGATCATTGTGAAGTAAAATGTACGAATAAGAACGTGAGTGAGGAGTTCCTATTTGCATTGAAATTATTATATTTATTTAGTTTCTCTCCACAATCTAATCAGAAATGAGGCAATCCGCAGAAGAACCAAAGTCACCGACATAGCGTAAATGAAGTGGCAGTGGGCAGGGAACATTGCTCGTAGAACCGGTGGCCGATGGGGCAGTAAGGTTCTGGAGTGGCGGCCACGTACTGGAAGACGCAGCGTAGGGAGGCCCCCAACAAGGTGGACCGATGACATGATGACGGTCGCAGGAAGCTGATGGATGCAGGCAGCACAAGTGCGGTCATCTTGGTAAAGCCTTGGTTGGCCTTGGTTGGCATTTGTCCAGCAGTGAACTACTATAGGCTGAAGTTCATCTCGGTGGTAGGCCATAACATCGGCCGTCGGCAGAAGTTACCACCCACCAGACAAATCCTTGCCGCCAAGCGATTTGTCGTGTTCCGGCATGATGTCTGGTGAAGCCGTACGGAGGACGGGTCTGAGCAGTTGTGTTGCGATGTGTGCCTGGTACAATGCGCCTAATGTTGTTGTGTTTGGAGTTTAGTCGTGGAGGGTCTTCAGATCAATCTCCCTTTGGCGCAGCATCGTTGGTCGTGTTGTTGGGTTTAACATTGCATCACCTCGCTCAACTGCCGTCTTCCTTCCTATTCGCTCAGTTTTTCTGGGTGAATAGGCTCTTAATAAACAAACGCGCTTTACCATCAACGATCGCATCACTGCTTACCATCAGGCAGGATTGCGGTCAAGCGCTAGTTTATAATTATTAAAAAAAAAGTAGAAGAAGAAAAACGGGTTAGCCCCCGAAGCGAGATTTTTTAATGAATTTTATGGTTCCGTAACTAAGGGCATAAAAACAAAAACATAATTTTATTTAAATGCGCTAAAAAGAAAAAGGATTTTACATTTAAGTTATAAAGTGAAATAACTTTACAGATGTTTATGTAAATCAATTTGATTTTATATTACATACATTCTTATTGAGTTTTTAGTTGAAATTCTTTGCGTGTAATGTGGCGCTGTTCCATAAACGACGTTACAGGATGGACGCTGGTGATGACACCAAACAAGAAGCCTAGTTCTGGGTCGAATTTTTAGAGAAGCAAGCTTTTATTCGAAATTATTTTTCCGGTCGATAAAATCTATAGTGTTAAATCTGTAGTGTGTGGTGTTCTATAGGATGCATTTTGGAGAGTGTGCGAGGAATTTCATCATCATCATCATGATCAGCCTCTACTCGTCCACTGCTGGACATAGGCCTCCTCCATGGCACGCCAACAAGCTCGATCTCGGTCAAGGGATTTGCATGACTTAATTCTGCAATCTCCATGCCATCACCGGACGACTCGTCGTACGGCAAGTTTCCACCCTTACGTTGTTGATACCTCAACGATCCGAACGAAGCGTTTCGTCTCGTCTTTTATACCGCGTACATCGAGGAAGTGAAACAATTTGCCAGCGGCAGTTTTTCCGTCGGACTACAATTTAAGTGTCTTTAAGGCTAAAATAAATAGTATAAGCATAATAAACTAAACTAAACTTAACTAAAATAAACGCATAAGAAACTAGCGCGCTTTGCCATCAACGATCGCATCATTGCTTACCTTCAGGCGGGATTGCGGTCTAGCAGTAGTTCTTAGGTAATTGATTTAAAAAAAATACAATACCGTGCATAACCGCCTAGCCTTTTATCCAAAAGGCGGTTATTTAGGTAATGATCTGAATGATATTAAAAAAAAAATTTCGATTGGAACTGTAACCAATTACGTGCCAGTTGGATTGGTCGCAGTAGTTACCTTACGTAGGTAGTGCTAGGTTTGAACTGTGGCCCAATGCATGCGAATCAAGAGAGCACTACTTCCACTAAACTGCTACTTTAACCAGTAGGCTTTTTTTTTAAAGAAAACACAAATATTTAAACTAACAAACACAAACAACCAGACCCGGAACAATTACTTGTAGGTCATACAAATCTATACTAATATACAATATGTAAAGAAAACCCTGTCCGATCCGTTAAGGTAATGTGAGGTATCGTTAACTGATTCTAATAATGTCAACACAGAAGGGCTAAACTTAAAAAAATCTCCCTAAAAAAATTAATATTATTTAGAAAAATCGAGGTAACTTAATGCATGTACGGAAGGCAACACGTTAGAGGTACATGCGCGGGTGTAGGGGGGCAGGGTACGCGGCACGTGGTCGCATCGCTATTCCCTCCGTCACAAATGGTGTTGTCACTTTTTAAAAAATACCAAATTTTGGGGAAGTTGGAAAAAAAAGATAATTTCAAAATTTATTACTATTGTAACTATGATGATTACGTAAACTTTCATATTTTATTTCGTCATGTGTATACCTAACATTTATTATCCCTTTTGGGTCGGACAGGGTTTTCTATACATATTGTATAAAGCTGAAGAGTTTGTTTGAACGCGCTAATCTCAGGAACTACTAGTCCGATATGAAAAATTCTTATTGCGTTGGATAGCCCGTTAGTCCAGAAAGGCTTTATGCTATTTAGCATTACGCTGCGACCAATAGGAGCGGAGCATAAAAAAATAAACGCGAACGAAGTCATAGGCGGCAGCTAGTATTTAAAAAACGTAATAGTTATTACAATTTGTACAGGATAATCACAAACTAAACTTTGAATTGATTTATCTTAATTAAACACAGTTAAACTAGAAACCATTTTATGTATCAAAAAGATTCATGCCAACTTCTTCCGGGACCCGTCCCAGTGCGTGGTCCGATACGCATTTCCCCGTTTTTTCAGTTAACATCCCCGTAACTACAAGTCCCAAAGCCTTCTCCCCATGGGTCCACAGTTATCCAAACCCAATTATGATCCTAGTCGATCTTAGCCTGGACCAATAAGTCGACCAACTTGTTGGCCAACAGATCGGAACTCTCTTCTGAATTCAGTCAACAAATACCTATTTGCTGACGCTTTCGGAAGTTTGTCATTTTGTACATGAAAGAAGGTCTTTTCTACTTGCGTCTTTTGATTAGACCGAAAAAAAAATGTCGTATTATTTAATATTTTCTTCTTGTGTTCAGTCAAGTAGTATTAACACCCGCGAGTTTGTAGATAAGGAAGTAAAGACAAAAGTGAAGTACAGAAAAATCTATTTATTTATAAATCTATTTATCTAACCTGTATTAGTGGACCTTTTAAAAAAAAAATCTTTCATATCTGCTCAACCATTTTATCGTGAAAGCGTAACAGGTAAATATAAAAAACTACCTTTTTATTTAAATATAAACTATACTACAAAGTACAAACTGTATACTGTGTAAGCTGTATAATTAAAATATAATGATAATAACAGTATCCATATTTGGTTAGTACTACAAAAAAAATAAATCTTAACCCTATTTTAATACAAATATGTAATAACTAAAAACAATATTTATTTAATTTTGAGCTCAGCCAGACACCCCATACTGTTTAACTAAGACCCGCACAAGACACACAAGTGCTTAATGTTGACGTTGAATGTTTAATAATTTTTATTTTAATGTATTAGGTCCTTACATATGAAATTGGAGTTTTGTCGTACTGGCCACTTTGATCTCAAATATCTCCTCTTTGGTTTAGAATTCCAAATTTAAATTTATACAGCTATTTACTCATCAATTCGTGTATCGAAAACCGTATTTCTTTTGTTTTTTTTTTCATTTGGTTTTTTCTCTGCGTCAATGAGTTTACAAAATGAAAAATTTAAAATTTCGCGTTATTTACAAATATGAGTTTCGCCGTGGCACCAGTGCTGCAGAAACGGCTCGAAGAATTAATGATGTGTATGACAGTGGTGTCGCTAGAGAAAGCACAGTGCGTTTTTGGTTCCAACGTTTTCGTTCTGCAAATTTCAACTTACAGAACAATCCCCGTGGACGGCCGGAGACCAAAGTCGACAATGAAGAATTGAAGGCTATTGGGGAAGCGGATCCATCGCAAACTACGTCCGAGTTAGCTGCAGGCTGCGGCGTTAGTGATAAAACTGTTTTAATCCACTTGGTACAAATTGGGAATATAAGAAAGCTGGAAAGGTGGGTACCTCACGAATTGAGTGAAGCAAACCGACAAACGTGCGTCGACTGCTGCGTTACATTACTGAATCGGCACAGTAATGAAGGAATTTTAAATCGAATCATTACTTGTGGTGAAAATTTGATACTCTACAACAGTAGGAAGCACACATCGCAATGGCTAAACCCAAGTGAACAATCCAAATTAGGCCCCAAGAGAAAATTGACTAGAATAAAATTATTGGTCAGCGTTTGGTGGACTAGTGCCGGTGTGATGCACTACAGCTTACTTAAATCTGGCCAGACAATTACTACAGATCCCTACTGTGAGCAAAATAAATAAAATGCAGTTTTTCTCACTTTACATCGTTCATAATTGTTATACTTTTATAACCCAATAAGATTTTAAAGTAAAAATGAATTAATTCGTTAATTACACAAAAACTCGCAATGTGAACAATACTAGAAAAACTATCCTATCAGCTGATTTAATGGAGTTCGCATCAGGGGTCAACGTTATACCTACAAACACGTACGTCGGCACGCTTGCAGCGTTCGAAAGCCGAAACGACACTTTTTTAAACACCGTTATTTATGTAACCGCTCAGTAACGACATAAATGACTACCATAGTTTTATTAGTGGCATGCGGTCTAGCCTTTCCGCAAAGTTTGCGTTACGATGTCAGGTACACCCTGTATATGCACCTTCTGTAATCGATGGGCTTTTACTATTACTATGAATTTCTAATCTTTTATGTTCATCCCTTAAATAAGTTTAATTCCTTATTTGAGATCAATTTGCGAGAATTGTAATCAGCTAAGAAAATCACCAATGCATGGGAAATAAAAAAATAAATAAAAGCACGAATCAATAAATACAGTTTGAAAATGGTTTAAAAAGGAAAACCTCATTAAAATATCTCCCCATTTCCATTCTGAACTAATCAAGCAAATTAATACCATTGTAGCCGATCCATAACAATAAGTTCTCACCGAAAATTAGCCGATTTATACTAATGACGTCATTTAGCGGATCGCGGTGAACAGCTAATACCTGTCGATAGCCGATAGGGATGTTAAGCGACTATTACCATTCGGTTATTGCATTGAACCGGCCTTTTTTGGGAACTTTGGACTGATAAGGACAGTGGTGGCAAAGAGGTGACGATCTTACTTAGCATTTATTGTACTTATAGTCAGTAATAGACATCGATTAACACTTTAGTTTTCTAAATCTTTGTTTCCGAGAGAAAGATTTTATTAAAATCGAAACCGAAGTGACTTTTACTGATAGAACGGCACTTTGATTCTGTCCCTCTCTTCATCCCAGAAACCCTTTAAATACTGGTGTGTTTATTCATAAAGGATGATTATAGTTAAGTGACGTTAAAAGGTCAAAAATGTTTGGTTAAATAATCGCTAACCATTAGTTAACCTTAAACAACGTTTGTGAATAAGGGGGATAATGTTACATTTCATGAAACATTTTGCTTCTACCACGTGTAAATGGCACACATGCATTTTTAATAGTCTTGTTTAGATTATTTATAGTTTACTAGCGGCTGCCAGCGACTTCGTTCGCGTGGAGTTACTTATGCTCCGCCCCTATTGGTGTGATGTTATATAGCCTAAAGCCTTTCTGGATTAATGGGCTATCCAACGCAACAATAATTTTTCAAATCGGACCAGCAGTGCCTGAGATTAGCGCGTTCAAACAAACAAACAAACTCTTCAGCTTTATATATTAGTATAGATTTAGTATTAGAAAGTTATAAATATTAGATAATATGGGTATATTATAAATGATTTAATACATATACACCTGAATATACCTTGATAGAAAAACCAGAAGGTTCCAAAAGGAACCCACCAGCGGGTGTACATCGAAGCAACCGGGGGCGTAGAGAAAGCATACAAACTCTATTAATTATATTACACGCTGTCACAGGCTCACAGTTTGTGCAACTCTACGTACGTCACGACTCTACAGTTATAAGGTGGGTAGAGCTTCAGCATAGTATCTAATTTACTCTACCTCTTGTCAATTAGTGGGACGTGCAAGTCATAAGTTAGGTCTAATAAGTTTTAGAATTTTGGATGTGGAATTTGTGTGAGACTTTGGACTTTGCCTAGTAAAAGGCAGTTAATCATCATCATCATTTCAGCGTTAATCCCAGTCGCATCCGAATCCTTTTCAGCTTTGGAGTCTGGGGTCCGCTTTACCACTCTGCTGATTTTGCCTAAACTACAATATTTTCCGTGAAGCGACTGCCGTCTGACCCGAACCCGAAAACGATATCGAAGTATTACAGTTTTTTTTTTTTTAATTCTGATAGTCCCTCTAACATTATTAGAGTCCTTATTTATCCAATTATTAAATCTTATTATTTATAATTTTATCTAATATAACTACATAGAATGCCTTAAATGTCTAACATATTATTTTATACTTTATTTAAACTGTGCTAATCTATATATTAATCTTAATATATATATATATAGCGTTTATTTATTATTCTATTTATTTCTTATAATAACAGCTTTTGCGACATCAATGAAAAAGTCCATGAAAGTCTGCCTATGCTTCTTGCTGGATATGAGCTTCGGGAAGTTTTCGACCGTTATTTCGCATTCCATCTTACTTGCAGCGTCAAGTCTCCTTAGAGCGTGAATCGGACAGTCAGCCAAAATATGCTCGACCGTTTCCGGTATTCCAGGTTGACAGATGCACGACGAGTTCTCCTTGCACCTAAAACGATTCAGGTACTCAGAAAACCCGCCGTGCCCCGTCAGCACTTGGGTAACGATATTTGAGGGGACCATTTGGCGAACCATCTTATGAAGAAATTGGAAGTGGAAGTATTGCAGTTAGACCAATTGTTGTACTTTTGAGGGCTTCAACAACCCATAACGACTGCCATTTGATGTTGCATGGCAACCAGGACCAACGGCTTAACGTGCTTTCTGACCCACGACCAGACCAGTGTAAATATTCCTATTTGGACTGGTCTGGTGGCGCGGCGGCCGCTTTCGCTACCGCTACAGCTGCTAAAGCTGGCCGGTCAAGCACTATTTAATAACGTTTAAAAAAAGCAGGCAAAATAACATTATTGGCCTATTTTATGGCATCCCTAAGATTGGGTGATGGCTGTCATGGGAAGTCAACGGCGGATGAGGGGCGCGCGGCGAGTACGCTCGTGCGAAACTCCCTTTCCGAGAGCCGCGTCACTCAAATTATTTCCGCAACGAAGAGTGAAGACACCTTTTTAAACTTTTATTCGTGTATCACATCAGATTTTTATACACTCCACATATTTTATCCATTCGCATCTGTAATTGAGCACTCGACGTATCATCGTCAACAACAGGGGATAAAAAATAAGATGATAAAACATAGAAGGAAAAATGTTTTATCTCTAAAGGAACACGCGCGTTTCTTTCTGTTTTTTCTTGAGAATCGTGACCACTTAACCGGACTAGCCTATAGTTGGCTTAAGTAAAACTAAAAGCCTTCAGCCAGGGATATCTTTCTGTAATAAAGCTAAAGAATTTGTCTGTCTTGTTTGATAGTGCTTTTGTCTAGAAATACAGTCATTTTTGAAACATTAAGATTGAAAATTGGTGCAGGGTTTTCAGATCAATCTCCCTTTGGTGCAGCATCGTTGGTCGTGTTGTTGGGTTTAACATTGCATCACCTCGCTCGCAACTGCCGTCTTCCTTCCTATTTGCTCAGTTTTTCTGAGTGAATAGGCTCTTAATAAACTAGCGCGCTTTACCATCAACGATCGCATCACTGCTTACTATCAAGTGGGATTGCGGTCAAGGGCTAGTTTATAATTATTAAAAAAAAATAGAATATGTAATAAAGCGTAAACGAAGTAACCCTTAATCGGCATTTTAATGCCAAGTAACAATAACTTTAAGATAAGATCAAGATGCTAGGGTAAAGAATGAAAACTAATATTCTATGTAAAAAAAAATCTTTATAGAACACGTAAAGTTGACTCGTGCTTTGTCTAAAATACAATATCTTGACGCAAATTTTTACAATAACTACGAAATCCAAATTCAATTCAATCTTTCAATTAAAATACTCCTCACAATAGATTTCCTACGCACAAGGAAATCTTTGATGAATTATTATTGGCTCCATTTATCCAAACCCTGTCTATTTGGCACCAAACCAATATTATTATATTGAAACATCAAAGGTTTAGGAAACAATTTCGTCAGTTTCTTAATTAAATATTATTAAGGGTTTGTTTCATTGGTAAGCATTGTTAATAGACTGAGAACAAAGAGCAAATATAACAACGACAACTTATGTGTGTCCAGCAGTGGACACATAGTCTCTACAGGCTGAAGAAGAAGTTTCTTCAGCCAGTCCACTGCTAGACAATGGCCTCCTCTTAGGCCTTCATTGCTTTGAAAGGGTTTGCCATAATCCCCACGCTTGGCAGGCGGGTTGGGGATGGCAGTAATTTGATATTCCACGGGAGAAGTGCTGCTGCCCGCTTCCCTGGTGAGAGTTCCCTTAGTCGCCTCTTACGACACGGGAGGATATGGGTTGGTACTATTCTGAGCCCGGCACTACACGGAAAGGTGTAGGTACATATATAGTCAAATAAATAAAGTGATTTGTTTTCATGTGCGCCAGGAGACACGATATCTCTTTCGAGCAACTTGAAGTCCTGCCAGGCATCGGTCCTACTGGACTCCGTCACTGTGCTGACTCTACTGTGACTTTGATAGGCCAGAGAGCTACTTCAATTTAGATATCGACGATTCTGACACTATTGACCATTCTGACACATTCTGATAATTATTGTAATAGCAGAATAGAGTCCCTGATGAGATACGACGAAAGGTCGAAATATCATGCAGGCAAAGTTGCGGTCAAAGTTTATTAACAATAGGTATTAATTAACTTTAATTATGATCTTCTTCTTCTTCGTAATAAAAGCTTGTATGCTAAAGTTATAATATCGTTTTTGATCCTTGATCATCTCAAAGTAGACTATTTTCCGAAAGCAATTTTACTGTCTCCGCCCAACATGTTATAAAATTTCACATGCCTAGGCACCCTTATCTTACTTGCATAATAGCAACACATTGGCCATTTGTAATTCCTTACCACATAACATTTTTTTTATGCGTGTTGGGGGCGCGTACGTCAAGTCAGACGCTTCGAAATGGTGCCACCATATAAAGCATAAAACGCTTATAGAGGACAATATTTCCTTGTATGTATAATTCTATATTTTCTATTTGTTTCAAATTTACATTATAAAAATAAAAAATATATTATTATATTTTAGTTACACTGTACCAGTACAGCGAGCGTCTTAATAAATAATTGTTTGCTGCACTGTACGACATCAGTATGTCGACGCCGGCTGTTGCTGAAAACCAACGCTGGGGCTCTTGTATAGGGTCACAGCATAATACGTTATGTTTAACGCGAATGAACGTATTTTCCTTCTTGTTTATTTTTTTTTAAATAATTATTAACTAATGCTTGACCGTAATCCCCCCTTATGGTAAGCAGAGATGCAATCGTTGATGGTAAAGCGCGCTAGTTTATTAAGCCCCTTCAGTCAAAAAACTGAGTAGGTAAATAGGAACGAAGACGGCAGTTGAGCGAGGTGATACAATTTTAAACCCAACAACACGATCAAAGATATTACGCCAGATAGAGATTGATCTGGAGACCCTTCACGACCAAACTCTCGACACAACAACATTTGGCGCATCGTACCCGGGACACATCGAAACACAACTGCTCAGACCCATCCCCCGCACGGCTTCACCAGCCAGACATCGTGCCGGAACATGAAATATTCTCTTGCAGTATTTAAAGCATGCAGCTTCATACTAGTTTATCACATGGCACGACAGTGCATCTGACTTCCATAATCCAGTTACTGACTAACACGATATCCCATGATAAGACTAGATATCAGTTTTTTGGGTTTCTGAGTTTTAATGACACGTAACGACTATCAGAGGCCCACCAATGAGAGCCGAGACTAATGGTTTGGCGTGCTTTCCGACGCACTGCTTCCACGCCAGCTTCAGAAAACGTAGCTAACCTTGATCGAACAGTGGGGCTCTTATTAAAAAGAGCTTGTGGCTATCTAAAATATGTGTATCGATAATTTTACATTGGAACTACACTGTGATTTTTAATTCGAGTTAGAAAAATGTCAATTCTAGTGTTGCAGGTTTTTTGTCCCAAATAAATAGTGATATGGTAACTCGAGATTTTATAATTAAAAGTTAGTCCAGATACAGCCTCCGTGGCGAAGCGGTAGCGAAGACGGAAGCGGTGTATGCATCATGCATGAATATGAATATTTGCACTGGTCTGGTCGTGCTTCGGAAAGCACGTTAAGCCGTTGGTCCCGGTTGCCATACGAACATCTAGTGGCAGTCGTTACGGGTTGTTGGAGCCCTCAAAAGTCCAAACAATTGTTCTAACTGCAATGCTTAGATATCCCCTTCGGGTTGTGGAGGTCAGACGGCAGTGGCTTCACGGAAAATATCGAAGTTTAGCCAAAAATCAGCAGTTAGACTGGTAAAGCGGACCCCAGACTCCAGAGCTGGAAAACTACGGATGCGACTGGGATTAACGCTGAGATGATGATGATGAGTCGAGATTGCATTTTTTTTTTAATTCAAAATCAAGAATTGTCCTGTAATCAGCTGCCTACATCAACTGTCAGTTTAATAAAAATAGTCCACTTTAATAAAACAAATACCAAAACTGCAATTTCAAACATACATATTATTTGATTTTATGTCCTTTATGAATAGTTATTCAATATCATTTAATTTTAATTATTGAGTTTAATTGTAATATACAGTATGTTACGAAAACCCTGTCCGACCCATAAGGATAATAGAGGTTAGGTAAACACATGACCAAATATAATATAAAATTTTACGTATTCATCATAGTACCAATACAAATGAATTTTGAAATAATCTTTTTTTCCAACGAATTAATTCCAATTTCCCCGAAATTTGGTAATTTTTAAAAAGTGACAACACCGGTATTATTATGAGCGAATAGCGATGCGACCATGTGCCGCGTGTCCTGCCGCCCGCCCCCCGCGGTCGGCAGGCGAAGGGTGGTCAACGCACATTTAATAAGTTACCTCCTTTTGCGAAATAATATTTATTTTTTTTAGGGGGATTTTTTTTTTAAGTAAAGCCCGGTTTTGTATGCATTAGTAGAATCAGTTATCGATACCTAACAACACCTTCACGGGTCGGACAGGGTTTTCGTAACATACTGTATATGTTTTGTTGAATGAAATTATTAATAATTAAGATCTCTTATTGTGAATGTTGTGTATGCCTATAAGTGATGTATTTACACAAAACTGAAGACCTGTGATTGCTTTTTATGCTAGCATTATTAAATAAATATGTCGTTGGTGTGCCATAATAAATAAATAAATTGCGTTTATGTATATAACTGAAAATACAGGTTGGACCAAAAGTCCGTTTATATTTGAAATAATGATAAAAAAATATTTACAGTAGGCAGATTAAACTGTTTATTGTTTTCGATGGAATACAAAAGGGGAATTTATTTCTTAAAAATCATATCATCCATAAGCAACCAATTTCAATCTCATCCTTATTTTAGCATTACTGCAATCTAGAGCGGAAATTTTCGATAAAAGCTTTACATGTTTTTGTTGTGTTGTTTTGGATTTCTGTCGAATACGATCCTTTAATTCGTCAACTGGGTTGGAGTCGTAAACTTTAGCCTTAAGATATCCCCAAAGAAAAAACCCATTGGGAATAGTTCCGAGCTACGAGGCGGCTAGTTATTGTCCCCTCTTTTCGATATCACTTTCGGCCCAAAAAAGTCTTAAGCTGCCCTTGACGATTCATTACATGTATACTTATATATACAGTCAACTCTCGTTAATTTAAACATATTTTTGAATCGAAAAAAAAATGGATGAAGAAATGAATTCGGAGTGTTTTGAAGAATGGCTTAAAAGCATTTTGCCAAATTTAAAGCCTAATGCGGTGCTGGTATTAGATAACGCACGGTACCATTCTAGAAAAGTCCAGCGTATCCCCTCTTCAAACTGGCGGAAGGCTGATATTATTCAGTAGTTGGATGACAAACAAATTAATTATCAAACTGCAATGATAAAGGCCCAATTAATGGAACTAGTAAAGTTACAGAAACTAATTACGAATGCTATGCTGTGGAAGAATTGGCCGCTGAATACGGTGTCACAATCCTGCATCTGCCCCTCTAACTCAAAATAGAGTTAGTTTGGGCTCAAGCAAAGGGGTACGTCGCCACGAACAACAAAACTCTTAAAATAAAAGACGTAAAAAATTATTTGAAAAAGGCCTGAAGGAAGTGACTCCGTAAATTGGAGAAAGTGCATCAATCATGCCATAAAAGTTGACGACGAAATGTGTCAACTCGACCACATCATGGATGAATGTGTGGATTCATAATGTTTTTTGATGATTCAGAGTCGTAATCAATAAAAAAGTAAAGAATAAAAACGTATGAAATGATTTGTATTACTTTACTTAATTCCTCTGAATCTCTTTAAACATTTTTTCTCTTGTAATAATATTGTATTGAGTTTAATATCCTGGTAAGGTCCATATTTCTAAAATCATATTGTTAAATACGGTATATATTACATATTTACAATAAAAAAAACCGCTTTGATACCTAATAAAATAATGCATGACTTAATGTCTAAGTCTATTGATTGAAAAGAAAGAAAGAAAAATGTTTATTTGCAGTAAACATGACGCAAGAGTTTACAAAAACATAAAAAATAAGAAATAGTTGAGGGAAACATGCGTCACACCCACGCAAAACGGCTGTCGCTCAGCATTATGCTGCGACTCTATTCAAAAAGAGAGCCCAGCGCTGGTTTTCAGCGAAAGCCGCTGTCGACGTAAAGACGTCACCCGATGCAACAAACAATTAAAAGTGGCACAGAATCGGTAATACAGTAAAAATAAAAACGTAATAATAAAAACATGTAAAAAGCAAATCAAATTGTAAATGGTGAGAGTACAGTTTCAGCAAACACAAACAGGAATCTTCTTCTTTTTCTTCTTCAGCCTATGGATTGCACTGCTGGCCTTTGTCCAGCTTTCCACGCTGACCGGTCTTGTGCTGCCTACGCTGCGTACTGCGTACGACTCGCAGAGCTATGTCGGTGACTTTGGTTCTTCTGCGGATCTCCTCATTTTTGATTCGATCACGCAGAGAAACTCCGAGCATAGCTCTTTCCATTGCCCTTTGTGTGACTCTGAGCCTTCGTATGAGGCCCATTGTGAGCGACCACGTTTCAGTTCCGTAAGTCATCACTGGCAACACACACTGGTCAAAGACTTTAGTCTTGAGACACTGTGGTATCTTGGACGACGAGAAGATGTATCGTATCAAACAGGTATATAAAAAATAAAATACAGGATAAATAAAAACTACGAGAATATCATCCTCAAAAATGACATACATCTGGTTCCGGTTTGACATTCAGTATTTTCTAACATAATCTATGGTTTGTGGTGAGTCGCACGCGCGCATCCAACATTCCAACATTCAATGTTTACATTGTTTGATACCATTAATTAATACTATTACTATTATTACCACACAATTGAGTTACAAAATGCCCATTATACATATGTATAATGTTACGAACATTTACAACAACACGATTGCTAAACATCACTATTGTAGCTGGTCACCCTTTTTCGTATCAGTGACAGTTGCCTTTGTCATTTTACTGACTCGAATTAAAAATCCCACTATATAATTTTACCGAAAGAAGCATCCTATTATATCATTCGTGTTAGTCCCTTATACGAATAATATATTTACTTTCAATTCATAAAAAAAATCTATAATTATAGGATCGAGCTGTCGATGATTAGTTAATGAACTACTAACAGCTTATATTCCTAACGACTTAGTTCTTCTGTTTATTCTGACTATGTCATTCCATTGGCACCGTTTATATAATAATATTTCTATCAATGAATGAAATTATATACATTTTCTCTTAATGTAAATTGGACAAAGGAACTGACTGCCAATAAAAGCCAGTCAATAATTGTTAATTTTCTTACAAAACGGGCCTTAAATATTTCAAATCAATTTTAAAGCGTAAGGCTCACAAAACGCCAATACTTATTTAATTAAAGCTTGTTCATTGTTTCACCCTCTAAACTGATAACAAACTTCTCCTTTAATTAGTAAATGTTTTAAATAACTCAAAGTCATCTAGCAAACTCGATAAACAGTGAAATTGAACATTCTTTAGTTATCTTTTAACGGGAAGTTTAAGAGGTGCCTATAAAGGTTTGCGTCACAAAGTCTAAAGGATGCCTTTCACATTGGACGTAGAATTTTGACATCAGTAAGTAAAATAAGATTCAAAATAATGTGCCATGAAAATTTATTGTTTTATTTTTCGTAATTTTTTCTCATGGCTTACGTGTGTGGCTTAGTTGTGGAGGCATGATGATCAGGGTGTAAAGTTCGCTCATCCTCCATAGAAAGGGGAGAACCCTCCGACCAGACGGGTGTTATGTCTGGCGGGCACTTGCCCAACGGTTGATGTAGAGAAATTGTATATATGCTAGTTACACGGTAAACTCTGTTTGCGAGATATAGAATCCGTGTGACGTCAGTTTGACGTGTTATTTATTTATGGTGTCCGTAGCGGTACCTACACGCTACATAGTTATTCTGTTCTTCAGGGGGAGACAAGTCCGATATATAAAAATATTAATTGGACCAGCCGCTCTTGATTTACTAATGGTTTGACTAACTTTAATACTAGCTACACCCGGCACGAGTTGCAATGCCATATAGAATCCTTACGGGCGTCCCCATTCATTCAAACTTCCAGTTAGTTTCATAACAATCTGATCAATGGTTTCAGAACGTATAGAGAGCATACATAAAAACATCTTTTTTTTATAGAAGATCCTAATGTGGAAATTCAAAATAGTTAAATAGATAAAAATAAAATAAAAGAAAACAAAAACAATTGCGGTAATCTTTTCAGTACACAAGATTCTAAGAGATCCGTCTATGAACGTGTTTAGTCAAATCAAATAAAACCTTATATCCTGCTTGCTTCTTTAAAGCTAGAGATGCGTGAAGACTAGAGAGGTGGCACACGAGGGTATATCGCCCGACACTCAAGACACAAATGTCGACCAAGTGATTTCCGATCCAGCCCAGAAGGAGGACACACAGATATTTAAAAAAAAAAACTGGAACCGTCATGGTACATAACATGTACAACGTTATTTTTTCACTATGCGAAACCGGAATGTAGTTTGTTCAGAATAAGCAACTGAATCGATTCCAATAATTTTTACACCATGTTATATTTTTTCCCAAATACATCTAGGTAATAAAAAAGTTGTTGCAGTGCGGTTATCGAACGCGCCAAGCAGCTTAGGTAGACCAAGGTACTTGGCGCGTGAGCACGCCCGCGCAACAGCTGACGCCACAGGTCAATGCACGGCTCGCCCGCTCGAGTTTAGCGTTGACCATATTTTTATTAGGACAACCAATTGGGATAACAAGCTGATAACTGTGTGGTTTTTCATGATATCTCTTTGTAATTTTGTACATAGATTCTTTACTTAAAATACTGGACAGGTGTTTCGGGTTTCGCATAAGCAAAAAATAATGTTTTGACTGCGCCACAAGATGGCGCTGGCATTACGAACAGTCAAGCGAATTCGACAGGTTTTTTAATGAAATTTTTATTATATGCTAATATACAATAATTGTACAAAAAATTGTAAAATAATTGTACATATATAAATAATTGTTTCCTGTCTCAAAATCTTCCATTCTTTTGCCACGCCTTTGTCCCATCCAGCAATTCTACCTCCACAAAGCACTTTTGTCTCCTACTGTGGTTCACTCCGCTCACTTCGCTCGATCGCACGTTTATTCGTGATTACGCTCGTCTCACCGCTCAGCAGGTGATCGCTTGAAAAAATACGCCATGATAAGCCTCGTTTGGAATCTCTTGTGGTACCTAAGCAATTCCGGAGATTCGGAGAGATGAAGACATGAAGGAGTAGTTTCAAGATTGAGGAAATAATAAATATATATATTTATAGACACTTGAGAGGATGAGGCATATTTTGGGAGCATACAAAATGTTTCATTGTGGCATTCTAAATCCTTAACGTCAAGTGCAATACGGGACTAAATTTAAAAAAAAGTTAGGTAAAGGGTTTTTCCTTTTGTTCAGTAATTTTTAGATAATTGTGCCACTTTCATACTAAACTATTTTTTTATAATTATAAACATGTTTGACCGTGCTTGACCGCAATTTCGCCTGATGGTAAACAGTGATGCAATCATTGATTACCATCAATCACCCTTTACCATGATCGGTAGTTTATTAAGAGCCTATTTTAGCCTAACCTTGAAGACACTTAAATTGTAGTCCGCGATAATCTCAGGTACTACTGGTCCGATTTGAAAAATTCTTTTTGCATTGGATAGCCAATTAATCCAGGAAGGCTTTAGGTTATATATATATCATCACGCTGCGACCAATAGGAGCGGGGAATATAAAAAATATACGCTGTAATGCTACCAACCCTCACAAGGCCAGCATGGTGGATTACGGCCCGCTCCTTCTCTTCGAGAGGAGGCCTGGTTTCCAAATAGTGGGAACAATATTAACTGATTATGTAAACTAATATTTATCTAATATCCTTTCTTAATGAAACAAAACAAAATGTATTTATATTAGGTTTTTACTTAGTATTTTTTTTTTTTAATAATTATAAACTAGCGCTTGACCACAATCCCACCTGATGGTAAGCAGTGATGCGATCGTTGATGGTGAAGCGCGCTAGTTTATTAAGAACCTATTCACTCAGATTGAGCGAATAGGAAGGACGACGGCAGTTGGCAGGCCAGGCCCATGTCCAAAAATGGATGGGTCATATAAACCACCAGGTGACGTATATAGGTCGATATAAAAGCATAAAATAATAAGATTCAGCTCTATGGCGTCACTTGTAAGCTGTTCAACTGAGTGCTGGTGAGAATTCAAAAGCGCAGGTACAGTGAGTACGAGTACCCCTTGGGTCATACATTTTTGTACGGCATTGCGGAATAATGGATTAGAAGCTATATTAAAACAGAATGAAAATGATTCCGTACAGAATAAAATGACCAAATTTACCCTGCAAATTGTCAGAAAATCAAAAAAAATTACCGACTTTGTGGCGCATAATTTTTTACGGCACTGCGCGATTTCTTATTATTTTTCATGGATTTACCGATGGTAAAAATGCCGTACAAAAATATATGACCTAAAAGGTACTCACTCTACATGCGCAAAGGGAGATTGATCTGAAGACCCTCCACGACCAAACTCCCAACACAACAACATTTGGCGCATCGTACCCGGCACACATCGCAACACAACTGCTCAGACCCGTCCTCCGTACGGTTTCACCAGACATCATGCCGGAACACGAAAAATCGCTTGGCGGCAAGGCTTGGTCTGGTGGGTGGTAACTTCTGCCGGCGGCCGGTGTTATGGCCTACCACCGAGAACAAACGCTGTTACAAAACTTTGTACAAAACTATACTTTTTATTTATGATATTAGAATGACACAAATGCAAGTTTATGCTCCCAGTAGTTGCAATTTCCCATGGCCTGTGCAAACATTACAGCAGTGACACTGAAGTGCACCATGAGCTTTACTTAGCCACTAGTATGGTGGCATCACTCACCACCACACTGTGGGTAATTAGATCATGAGCTAGTCCAAATCGTCACAGCTAATCTTAATACGAAAATAGTTTTCTATTTCAGTACCCAGTCCAAAATTATCAACACTAAAATAGAGCACTGGAAAATTATATTTTACATTTTAAATTATTTATTACTCTTGCATAAAGCTTATTGCTTAATTTATCAGATCACTCATTTACATAGTATATAGTATGTCTTTTTCTTTCTTTATTTTTATTTAACTTACTTGTGATTGATTTAGTGCACTGATTTCTGCGGTCAACATCGCAACGCTTTTAAGTGTGTTTTTAGCGGTGTGAGGAGCAGGTTATAAAATTTACGCATTCTCTATGGAATAGGGACTTCCTTCAGATGGGTGTAGTGTCTGGGGGCCAACTGCCCGACGAATGATGTCAGGATAATGTAAATATGCTAGCTGCACAGTAATCCCTGTATGCATCAATTTAATGCGTTGTACGCATGTTGAAATGTCGATGTCGCCACTGTCGCAGGTACGTTTTTCCGACTACAATGGTAATTTTCTAAAGTAAATAACGTGGACCAGGTGTACCCAAAGACCAACCAAATATTTAAAACCTCAATGAAAAGTACGAATTTACATACTAAATTATTCAAACAAAAAACTCTGCTGAAGTGAACTCGAATCAAACCCATCTGCCTAAATTCCGCAGCTGAGCCATTGAAACAAAATATCATAAAGATGGGCTCAAGCCGGTTAAATTAACCGAAACAGTACGAATTTATCCGAATTAGACGCACTTCGGATACGCTGAGGATCGTGCACTTGACTACTGAATACGATTTGGGTTAAGGGTTTTTACAGGCGAAGCGTTTTATACAGCTCTGGGAATTTAAATTTTTTGAAGACTTATGTGTGAAAGAAACCTTGGTATAAGTGTGGTTAGCTAAGTATCTCTCAAAATACGATAATTAAAATTGTTTTGTATAAACATACAACAATAAATTTTGATTTAAAGTGAATTCAAGTTCAGCTTTGCCTAACCTTTATAACGAAATAAACCTAAAAGGACAAATCCTTGGAGGTTTATTTTGCTATTAAAGCATATATGTAGAATTGTAGATAATATGCTCAAAGTACGTAGGTAACTCTGGACCTACAAAGCCTCACGTATAGCGGCCCTAAACGAAAAATTTCGCTTTTATCCGGTGGAAATCGCTTTGGGAAGCGGTGTGGTTCATAAAAAGGACTATATCCAATTTGTTGGATTCGACTAAGCGTGGCCGGACACTGTGGTACATTTAAATTAGAGAACGGAGATTTGCTTTACGAAATACTGAAAATATTCAGGGATCCTTCCTTTGATGATCTCCGGAATTCATTTAAAAAAAAAGTAAATTGATTCTCGTTCATTTGTTTAAATATATTTTCTATATCAGAAGGCCTTTTACCTTGCTTGTTCTCGACGTATAAAATAAGGGATTTTACTCATAGGAAAACAGTTTAACCTCTAAACTAACACATATAAATAGTTTCTTAAATACAAGGTTTCTATACCGTAACTACTTTTCTACATAATACCTGCATAGCTTTCTAAGATATAGAAAGAACAGAACACGAAAACCCCTTTCATTTTAATTAAAGCAGTCTTCCTCCGCTATAACAACATTACGAGCATCAACACTTTGACCAGATTCCATTAACATACCCGGCTCTCGACCCCCATATCCCTTTATTAAGAAATCCCGTAAGCAAATAGGTGTTACCAGATGCAAATGACGCGACAATGCAATAATCTATTCGTTACGAGTGGGACTCTGGAAAGTTGGGATACGCACTCGGATTTGTAACAGCTGCGGTTCGGATATGTTCGGATTTTCACTGGACATCATTTTAAGTTTTGGTTTGGAAATTGACAGCGATGGAGATGGAGCTAATTGTATAGGTATTTTGTGATATTTTCTGATGTTTCGCTATAAGCAAATTACTGTTCAATAATGTTTCGTACAAAAGATTACATGAAGGAAATTGGTGTAACAATATTCCTTATAGTGAGGTAAAGTAAATTGCTAGAAATTTTGTGTTTTCTAGTGTTATTCTAAATGTTCTCTTTAATTAGCAATGTCATATTTATTTAATAACGTTGCTAAATTTAAGATTATTCATTGGTCGTAGACCATAACATTGGCTGCCGGCAGTAGTTAACACTTAACAGACAAAGTCTCGCCGCCACGTGATTCATTCACTAGTATGAATCTGCATGCATTAAATACTGCAAGGGAATGTTTCGTGTTCCGGCATGATGTCTGGCGAAGCGGTACGGAGGACGGCAGTTGTGTTGCGATGTGCGCTGCGCTGCGATGCACCAAATGTTGTTCGTGGAGGGTCTCCAGATCAATCTCCCTTTAGCGCAGCATCGTTGATCGTGTTGTTGGGTTTAACATTGCATCACCTTCTTTTTTTTTTGTTCCGGGGTCGAAAATCCTCAATGGATGTCCGCCGCCCTATTCCCATAACTCCCATTCCCTCCATCCCTATCCCACGGAACACATATTTTATAAATGTAATTATTAATCAGCATTATGTTAAAACACAAACGAAAGAATAAAAACGCTCTTGTTCTCGAAATGTAGAGACAAAAACGCTGCGTTTTCTTCTCCGAATGCGTACAAAATAAGTCATTTCTAATTGGATGGAACGTATATTTGCATATAGATTGCATGGGGTCTCAGGCGACACTTGAGGATTCCGTCTTTTGCAGACAAGTAGCCTAGCAGGGGTAAGTAACCCCAGTGCATTCCTGTGCTTACTTTTTAAGCAACTTTCTGAAGTAATTCATCAGATTGGACTTCAGTCTGGTTTATAAAGCGAGTGTGTTGTTATTCAAAATCTGTTTCAATCTCCTAAATGGACATTCATTTTATTAGTTTTATTTTTTATACGTTTGCCGTATCT
Organism: Sesamia inferens; assembly: GCA_037179545.1. NCBI lineage: Eukaryota > Metazoa > Arthropoda > Insecta > Lepidoptera > Noctuidae > Sesamia > Sesamia inferens. The sequence continues at coordinate 3,999,298 of CM073929.1, read as the reverse complement.
AAAAATGCCGTTTGTGTAAATGATTTAAAGACCATTGCTCTCAAAACGATAAAAGGAAAAGGCACGACCAAAACCTTCTTAGTCGCTTTTTAGAGTTAGTTAGTCATAAAATATATTCTAGAAACAATAATTCGAATTCTTTCTAAGTGTATCTTGGACATCAATGACTGATTCTTCCGTGTGGTACCGGGCATAGATAAGTACCCACCCATATCCTCCCGTGGGTGTCGTAAGAGGGGACTAAGGCAGCAGCTCTTCTCCTGTGAAATATTGAATTACTGGTATCCCCAACCTGTCTGCCAAACGTGGAGATTTCGGTACCCCCCCCCCCCCCCCAATGTAATGGAATATTATTAAAATATAAACCAGCGCTTGACCGCAATCCCGCCTGATGGTAAGCAGTGACGCAATCGTTGATGGTAAAGCGCACTAGTTTATTAAGAGCCTATTCACTCTAGCCTTGAAGACACTCAAATTGTAGTCCGACGGAAACACCGCCGCCGGCAGATTGTTCCAGTCCCTCGATGTACGCGGTATAAAGGACGAGGCGAAACGCTTCGTCCGGATCGTTGAGGTGTTAACAACATAAGGGTGGAAACTCGCCGTACGACGGGTCGTCCGATGGTGGAACGGAGATGGGGGAATTAAATCGTGCAATTCCCTCGCACACTCCCCAGAATGTATCCTATAGAACACCGAAAGGCTGGCTACTCTACGCCTGTGCTCTAGGCTTTGGAGACCAACTCGAGTTAAATCAGGGTCACCAATCAGCCTCTTCGCACGCCTCTCCACTGAATCCAAAGTGGCCAGGTGACACTTAGCAGCACCAGCCCAAATGTGGCTGCAGTACTCCACACACGAACGGACCTGTGGACCTTGGGGAGACTTTTATCCAGCAGTGGACCTCTATAGGCTGTAGAAGAAGAAGAAAAATGACTGATTACAAGGTGAAGGAAAACATCTTGAGGAAACCTGGACTTTAAGTCTGAAATCGCCAACCCGCATTGAGCAAGCGTGGTGATTGCGCTCAATCCTTCTCTGTATGAGAGGAGACCTGTGCCCAGCAGCAGGATGTTAAAAATTTTGATGATGATGATGATAAAATAATTCGAAGACGTGTGACATCCATTATGCTGTACAGCGCCAGTGTGGTGCAACCCACAGAGAAGTGGCCTTTGAAGGAGAGGATTATGCATTTGTCCTTGCAAAGGCACAAAAGGGGTTCACTGGTCTCACTCTGTTATAAGTGCACAGAAAGAATGCACACAATTCATAGTCACAAAGATATGATCTCTTAGTAATGAAGTATGCGGCCAACAAGAAAATACTCGCATAAATATGAGTGGGCTGGCAGACGGCCGAAAGTAAGTTGGGTAAGTATTTTAGCTTCATTAAAACTGTTCGAAAAACCAATATCTAAAATCAAGTCAGCTTTGACATAATAAGATCATTTTATTAAAACCCCGTGAATACTATGAGAAACTTTCGGCAAATTAAAAAAGTTCGACTTCTGATTAGACCTATTCATTATTAAACGAAACTGAACTAATCTGAAAAAAATCTCGTTACCGAGTCGGGAGTTTACGAAAGTTACCGAAGTTGGCCGAAGTTACGCCCTTTTGATAGGCCGCAACTATTGGTAGCAGATAAGTTTCGCCAGGAAGGATGTGTGGTGCAAGGCAGTAGAAATTAAGGAAGAATTTTCTCAGAGGATAATTTTGGACTCTACTATTATTTTGTGAACATTTCAACTTCTAGCATAATAATTCATCATCATCATATCAGCGTTAATCCCAGTCGCATCCGTAGCTTTTCAGCTTTGGAGTCTGGGGTTAAACCAGTCTAGCTGCTGATTTTGGCTAAACTTCGATATTTTCCGTGAAGCGACTGCCGTCTCCACAACCCGAAGGAGATATCTAAGCATTGTAGTGAGACCAATTCTTAGACTTTTGAGGGCTCCAACAATCCGTAACGACTGCCACTAGATGTTCGTATGGCAACCGGAACCAACAGCATAACGTGCTTTCCGAGGCTCGACCAGACCAGTGCAAATATTCATATTCATGCATACAAATATTTGCACTGTGCGGGGATCGAACTTGCGCCTCCTTGCGCAACGGCCGTGTTCGCTACCGCTACGCCACATAGGCTGTCAATTCTAGCATAATAATTGTTGTTATTACTATGTTATTACCGCTCCCTTGGAGAGGGAGTGAGCCTGGCCGGGCTTGGTAGATGTCACATATCTTGGATTTTCAGTTCTAGCTCATGCCGGTTCCTAGTGATGTGTTACCTCGCTTTTTTGAGAGCAGTCGTGATGAAACTTTGACTCAAAGTAGGTACATCGCACGTCTGAGTGAATTATAAACTAGTGCTTGACCGTAATCGCGGTAAAATGCGCTAATTTATTAAGCCTATTCACTTAAAAAAAACTTAGTGTTAAACCTATCAACACGACCAACGAAGCTGCGACAGTGAGAGATTAATCTGGACACCCTCCACGACCAAACTCCCGACACAACAGCATTTGGTGCATCGTACCCGGCACACATCGCAACACAACTGCTTAGACCGGTCCTACCCGTCCTCCGTACGGCTTCACATCATGGCGGAACTCCACGAATCTCTTGGCGACAAGACTTTGTCTGGTGGGTGGTAAAATCTGCCGGCAACCGATATTATGGCCTACCACCGAGTAAACCTACCTTTATCTCATTAATCGGTGCCGTTACCACTCTCACACCACTGCTCTATAAAACACTGGTTTAGTGGTGAATTCTAATGGCTGTTCTCACATTTGTTCATCTGCGTTATTGAGTAGGCTTTTCTAATTGAACAAAACTGTTGGAAAATAAAGTCTTCAGGTTTTTTCATGAGAAAATGTTCAACCAAAGCTCATTAAGCCTCTTTTCCCTTACACCACACACCATAAAAGAGATCAAAGCACGCCGTTCACGACATCATTAAATGACTACCATACGACCATCAAATCAAATTTGCCGTCGCCTCTACCCTTAATACGACTCAATGAGGATCAATTTCCTGTAGTTTTCCACTCCAACTATTTTGGCAATGTAACATGCGTGATTTCCTATAAGCACTATACTAGAATGATTATACAGTTGCTTATGCTTGTGGAATTGTCGTCTTTGTGTGTGGGATATAAGGGCGAGATTGGCATACAGGTGTCATTGTTAATTATTGCTTTAAGTTCGGTTTTGCTTTGATGTTGAACAAAGAAAGGTATTAGTTGTGAACATGTTTGTTAATCAATTTGTATTAATTATGTTACGGGATTGCGTTTGATTGGTTATCGGTACTTCAGTCAAAACAGAATATCAAAGGCAACGTTATATTTAGTAGGTATACGTTGCGGTACATAATCATGTGGATAGTAAGAGGCTTGGATGAAAATGTTATGTGGAGCCTCTCGTATCCTGAATAGTTACTGTTGTGGTTGTCGAAACGCTTGTGGATACATAAGAAGGGTGTTCTAATTGCCAATCTACTTGACTCGACTCACTGCTATGTGATTCTAAATGCCAATCTACTTGACTCGACTCACTGCTATGTGATTCTAAATGCCAATCTACTTGACTCGACTCACTGCTATGTGATTCTAAATGCCAATCTACTTGACTCGACTCACTGCTATGTGATTCTAAATGCCAATCTACTTGACTCGACTCACTGCTATGTGATTCTAAATGCCAATCTACTTGACTCGACTCACTGCTATGTGATTCTAAATGCCAATCTACTTGACTCGACTCACTGCTATGTGATTCTAAATGCCAATCTACTTGACTCGACTCACTGCTGTTTCATTTGGTTTCTTTGTCCATTAAACACTATAAAGTTCAATTTCATAAAATGAACTTTTAGTTAGAATACATATATTTTTATACCTTTTTCTTTTTTCTGTATGGAAAATCATCAAATGACCTCTCCTACTCTGGGCGGAGCTGAAGGGCGTATCAGACTTTTACTGACTAAAATCCACCCGTGTTTCTTCACTTGTCTGTGCGCCAGGGCCACGGTTTTTTTTTTTAAACAACTCGCAACCCTGACTCAGTAGGCATCGGTCTCGTGGACCCCGTCACGATGTGCTGACATCTCTTTGAGGCGCGCGTGAAACACAACGCGCCGTCTACTCGAGCCTGGTCATTACCGGGCGACAAGCGCGGTAAGGACCAGGCTTCCCCGCGCTCGGGAGACAACCCCGTGGTCGGGAGACAACACCAAACTCCCCGCCACCGTAGGGTGGCGGGGAGTTTGGTGTTGTCTCCCGACCAGGGCGTCTCCTGAGGCGGCTAATGGCGTGAGGGTGCTGGGATTCTCGCTGCTTCACGCGCTCCGCCTCCTCCTTTGCCAGCATCACTACTTCGCAAAAGGAGGTGACGACCAGCCATGCATTCTCGCTCCTGAACTAGGGTCGGACGCGAAAGATCGCCGCCGATCGCCGCTACGAGGACACGGCGGTGCTCTACCCAAGCCGGGCAGACCTCCACCTTGTCTGATGACAAGGTGGAGGTCTGCCCGGCTTGGGTAGAGCACGCCAGGGTGTCATCATTATGTGGATCGCCCTGATGGGCGATCCACATAATGATGACACCCTGGCGTTTCCTCCCGCCATATCCGGAACAAGAACCTCCCGAAACAGCCGTGTTCGGTGAGGTCCTGCGTCAGGCGGAAGGTGAGGGCACCGTGACGCCTCTCAAGCCACTGCTCCAAGGGGGGACTATTGCGGCGTGCCCAGCACTGGGTTGCGCCAATCGCACTCTCCATGTCGCCATGAGATCCCGCTGGATCTCTGTCCGCCGTACCGCGATTTCTTGCGGCAGCGCTGTTATGCTCCAGCCGTTTTGCCTCCTCTCGCCAGACCCACATGTGGGCGAGGGTTTTGGCCTCCAGATCCCATGGCGACAATCCGGCAAGAAGGCCGCCTCAGCGGAGACCTTGCGGTATCCCCGGACTAGCCGAACAGCCATGAGCCTCTGGGACGCGGTCAGGCATCGGGCTGGTTGCTTTCTTAGCGACCGCGCCCACACCGGTGCCCCGTAAAGGGCCGTGGACTGCACGGCCCCCGCGTAGAGCCTCCGGCAGGCGACGTTTGGTGCCCATAGATTGAGGAGGAGCCGCCTCAGCGTAGCCTCGGCCCTTTCAAGTCTGGGTGCCAAACGTCGGAAGTGCCGATGTGAACCCCTTCTTGGCGCGTTCAGAGGACCATGAAAGCACATGGCCTCGGACTTGTGCAGTGCCACGTCGAGTCCCAATTGCCGGATCCTCTCCGCGATATATTTTATACCTAAGAAGCATATATTAATTATCACAGATTAAGGAAAATAACAACAAGTCGTGGTGGCCTAGTGGTTAAAACACCAGCCTCTCAAGTATGAGTGCGCGGGTTCGATTCCAGGTCAGGCAAGTACCAATGTAACTTTTCTAAAGTTATATGTATTTTCTAAGTATATCTTGGACACCATTGACTGAAGGTGAAGGAAAAAATCTTGAGGAAACCTGGACTGTATAAGTCTGAAATCGCCAACCCGCATTGAGCAAGCGTGGTGATTACGCTCAATCCTTCTCTGTATGAGAGGAGACCTGTGCCTAGCAGTGGGACGATAAAAAGGTTGATGATGATGATGAAGGAAAATAATATAACCAGCTTATATAAGGACCGACTGCGAGCACCTTTTCACCGACTTCAAAAGGTTCATAACTGTTTTGTTGGGCTTGGTATAACTATTTACAACAAGATACCCTCTGCTTTGCTAGACTTGCCTTACTTGCATTTAAAGCACAAGTTAAATCCAGGCTTTGTTCAAAGGCGTATTATTCCGCAAATGACTATTTAAATAATAAGAATAGCTTGTCGCTCTGATTAACTCAAGACAAATCCTTTACTGTACAAGCAGTTCGGCTATGGAATGACTTGCCCGTGTCCATAAGGCATGCTCAAACTCTGTCCACTTTTAAAACTATGATAAGAAAGCACTTCCTCTCTCTTTAAACATGTAATTATATTTTATCTGCTCTTGTATAATGTTTATTAATTAGATGTATATGTTTAATTAAACTAGTATTATACATTTAATATACATATTTATTGTATGCTCTATGTAAATAGTACACTGTAGACTACCTACACTATTTCTCTCTCCTTCCCCTTAGTATTCCATCCAAAGGTTGTCTGTAAAAGATCGCTCTTAGCGATAAGACCGCTGATTGTGTCACCCATTGTAAAATCTTTATATTTATGTTCTGTAATCTATATGGTGTACTTAATAAAGAGTATTCTATTTTATTCTATTATTTAGGTAATAAGTTTTTACTTATTTACATTTCTATATTAATGATACTTTTTTTTCTTGTTATGCTTTGCTGGTATTTCGGCGTGCTAGCTGGCATTTAGTAAATAATTTTCTTGTGTTCATCACCATACATAGTATTGTATAAAGTCATGTTTTTTTTTTAAATTAACAGGCAGCTTTGCTGCTGGGGGGTTTGTTCCGCCATTTCTTCTACCCAGCGAAAGCACTAGGAAGTGCCTTAGGACTGTCTTAATAAATAAATGTCATTTGATTTGATATACTGTTTTACAAGGCGAAGGAAAACATCTTGAGGGAACCTGGTCTGAAATCAACAACCAACATTGAGCAAGGGTGGTGATTACGCTCAATCCTTCTCTGTAGGAGAGGAGGCATGTGCCCAGCAGTGGGACGAAAAAAGGTTGATGATGATGATGATAATACTGTTCACTGATGGAACACAGGGCTCCTCTCTGTGAGAGGAGCTGAGCTGTTACTCACGACGCTTGCCCAGTGCGGTTTGGTGGAAGTACCTATTCGAAAGTGTTGGTACTAGGAAATGCCAGTTTCCCCGCAATGTTTTCCTTCACTGTTTTGAAAGCACGGTTAACGCAGTGTTGAAGCTATTAACTGCTGCGTATCGCGGGTTCGATTCCCGCTCGGAACAAAAATATTTGTATGACCTACAAGTAGTTGTTCCGGGTCGGGCTATTTATGTACGTGAATTTATATGTTTGTAAACACACCCACGATACATAAGAAAAACCTTGTGAAGGGCAAAGTAAGAAACTGTGGCCCTGGCCTAAAGGCAAGTAAGGAACACCGATGGGTTTTAGTCAATAAAAGTCTGACACGCCCTTCCGCTCCGCCCGCGAGAGGTCACTTGATGATTTCCCATCCCAAACAAAAAAAAGGGGCAACGTTATAGAAAATGAAAGCGGTCTTGATGAAGTGAAATACTCAATGTTAAGTCTTCTACGAATCTTATATATTCCCTTTGCTTACTTTACGTTCGTACATCTGAAGGCCACCGCCGTTTTCCGTAGTTAAAATCGTTTAAAATCTAATTTCAATCAAAATTGACAAAAAACCAAACTTGTCAAAAATTTTCGGAAAGCCAAAAACTATGGCAAAATGAAGAGTTATAGATATTTTTGACAAAAAAGATCAGACTTGCTCGTAGAACCTATGGCGGATGGGGCAGGTAGGCTATGGAGTGGCGACCACTTGCCGGAAGATACAGCGTAGGAAGGCCCCCAACAAGGTGGATCGATGACCATAATCATAATCATAGTCGTTATTTGCTAGAATGTAGGTATACAAAAATAAGGTCATGAAGAATACAAATTGAGCCAACATCCTGTCAAAAATTCGACATGCAAAATTTTAATTTAAATCAATAGTATATTTATGTTGTATGGTATATCACAATTATCAAATAAATAAAAAATCAATAGTATAAAAAAAACAATTCAAAATGCACAAAATAAACATATAGGTAGTAGTCAAAAATAAGATCAAAATAGAATTAAAATGTCAGAATACAATCAATACTAATGTCACCAAATAATACAGATGTCAAAATATTAATTAAACCAATGCCAATATACAATACAGATGTCAATATTCAATTCTAATGTAAATATACATAAACTTATGTCAAGAACAAAAATAGTTGTACTTCTTAGCATGTCAACATTCTGTCATTAGGTTTTTGTCTGTTAGGAATTCCGAAATACTGTAATATGCTTCAGTCACAAGTAATGATTTCAGCCGTTTCTTAAATAAACTTCCGTTCAATTCTTTGATTGACGACAGCAAGCAGTTAAATATGACTGGCGCCATGCAAAAAACCTTTCTTGTACATTAACGCCGTCTGGGATCTTCTTATGCATAGACTATGGCTATCCCGTCGACTTCGGTTATTAATTCTGTCATTTTTTTAAACAAGTTTGCATTCGTTTTAACAAATACAGCAACCTCAAAAATATATAAGGATGGAAGAGTCAATATTTTATATTAAAAAAAAATGGTTTACATGTATCTATGGACTGCAGTCCAAACATTGTCCTGATACATTTTTTTTGTGCTTTGAAAATTATTTCCCTATTGGTTGAAGTTCCCCAATTATTATACCGTATCTTAGTACTGAGCACACCAAGCCATGATACGCTGTGACTAAAGCGTCCACAGTCATCACTGAGGTAAGTTAGTAAAGAGCATAGATAGACCTACCAATTAGTTTTAATAGTTCCTCCGTGTATGGCATCCAATCTAATTTATTGTCAATTGTTAGTCCTAAGAATTTAGTTGCGTTTACTTGCGTTATGTGATGACTGTTATGATATATGGTCATATTTGTGTTTAAACGTTGGCTAAACATTGTCAATTTGGTCTTATCAATATTTATTTTTAGATTATTATTATCTAACCATCGTGCTATGGAGGATATTGTCTTTGTAATTTCTTCGTTATAGTCTTGAACGTGTGCGCTGTTAATGGTTACAGTACTGTCATCAGCAAATAGTGACATAGGGTGTCTTGTAACTTTCGGCATATCATTTATATATATTATAAATAGCAGAGGCCCTAAAACACTGCCCTTTTTTTTTTTTTGGGATGGGAAATCATCAAATGACTTCTCCCGCTCTGGGCGGAGCGGAAGGGTGTGTCAGACTTTTACTGACTAAAACCCACCCGTATTTCTTCACTTGTCTGTGCGACGGCCAGGGCCGTGGTTTCTTGTTTAACCAACCCGCAACCCTGACCCAGGAGGCATCGGTCTTCGTGGACCCCGTCACGATGTGCTGACATCTCTTTGAGGCGCGCGTGAAACACGACGCGCCGTCGACTCGGGCCTGGTCCTTACCGGGTGGCGAGTTGCCCACTGCTCACCGCCCGCAGGCCCGCGCCTACGGTGGCTGGGAGTTAGGTGTCGTCTCCCGACCAGGGCGTCTACTGCGGCGGCTAGTGGCGTGAGGGCGCTGGGATTCCCGTTGCCTCACGCGCTCCGCCTCCTCCTTTGCCAACATCACTGCTTCGCAGAAGGAGGTGACGGCCTGCCATGCACTCTCGCTCCGGACCATGGCCTGGACCAGGGTCGGACGCGAGAGATCGCCGCCGATCGCCGCTACGAGGACACGGCGGTGCTCTACCCAAGCCGGGCAGACCTCCACCGTATGCTCCACCGTGTCTTCAGGGCGATCCATACAATGGTGACAACCTGGCGTTTCCTCCCGCCTAATACGGAACAGGAACCTCCCGAAACAACCGTGTCCGGTAAGGACCTGGGTCAGGCGGAAGGTGAGGGCGCCGTGGCGCCTCTCTAGCCGCTCCTCAAAGAGGGGACTTACCGCTGCTATTGTGGCGTGCCCAGCACTGGGTTGCGACAATCGCACTCTCCATGTCGCCATGAGATCCCGCCGGAGCTCTGTCCGCCGTACCGCGATTTCTCGCGGCAGCGGAGTTATGCCCCGGCGTTTTGCCTCCTCTCGCCACTCCCACATGTGGGCGAGGGCTTTGGCCTCCAGATCCCATGGCGGCAATCCGGCAAGGAGGCTCGCCGCCTCAGCGGAGACCGTGCGGTATCCCCGGATCAGCCGAACGGCCATGACCCTCTGGGACGCGGTCAGGCATCGGGCTGGTCGCTTCCTTAGCGACCGCACCCACACCGGTGCCCCGTAAAGGGCCATGGACCACACGGCCCCCGCGTATAGCCTCCGGCAGGAGGCGTTTGGTCCCCCTAGATTGGGGAGGAGCCGCCTCAGGGCAGCCCCGGCACGTTCCAGTCTGGGTGCCAAACGTCGGAAGTGCTCCTCGAAGTTCCACCGGCTGTCGAGGACGAGTCCCAGGTACTTCATCGTCGACCCGACGCCGATGTGAACCCCTCCTACTGTTATGTGGGAACCCGACGGTAGCGCATTCCGAGGATCATGAAAGCACATGGCCTCGGATTTTTGCAGGGCCACCTCGAGTCCCAATTGCCGGATCCTGTTGACGATTGTCGCAACCCCGAGGGTCGCTGCGTCAGCCGCCGCCTGGTGTGACCTCCCTTGTGCCAGAACCAGCGTGCCGTCAGCGTAACAAACTACACTGACGCCGATAGGAAGGTCAGCGCGCAGCACCCAGTCGTACCCGATGTTCCACAGATGCGGTCCCAAGACCGATCCCTGTGGAACACCACACGACATCTCGCGTCGGTTCCACACTCCTTGGTGACCGGGGTAGATACGGCCCTATCCGTCAGATAGGCCTCGACCACTCGACAGAGATAGGTTGGCATCCGGTGATACCGGAATGCCTCCCTGATGCAACTCCAGGGTAGGGTGTTGAAGGCGTTAGCGATGTCTAGAGACACCGCCAAGACTACCCCACCCCGGGCCACAGCACCCCCCGTCATAAGGGCTCGCACGCGCATGATGGCGTCCACCGTAGAGCGCCCCCTGCGGAAGCCAAACTGGCTCTCCGCCAAATCCGGGCCCGCTCGCCTGAGTTGCCCGACGAGGCGGTCTGCAATGACTCTTTCGAAGAGCTTGCCCACCTCGTCGAGCAGCACAATGGGCCGGTAAGCGGACGGAGAGTCCGTAGGGGCCCTGGCTTTTTTATGAGGACCAGTTTCCCCGTCTTCCAGCGACGTGGGAACTGGCCCCCTCTAAGCATGCGCTTAGTAGCCCCCGTAGTCGAGGCCCGAGAGCCCCTAAGGCCAGAACCCAGGCTTTTCCAGGCAAGCCGTTGGGTCCTGGGGCGGTATTTTTGGCAATCAGCCTACGTATCGCCGCTCTCAACTCTACCTCGGTCACTTCTGGAGCATCGTCGTCGTCGTTGGTGTGGTCCGCATCAGGCACCGCAGGAGGCAGAGCCATGGGTGGAGGGGTATGTCCCCCTCGCGAGGGAAACAAAGCGCTCACCACGTCCTCCACGAGCTGAGGCCGGAGACTCTGCGTCAGCGGGGGAGCCCAAGGGCAGAGTTTATTCCGCACCATTTTGTAGGGGCTTCCCCACGGGTCTCTGTTCAAAGTCCCCAGCAACTCCTCACGGGCCAGCCCTTTGGCCCGCTGGATTTCCGCTCGGAGGGCGGACTTCGCCACTCTGTATCCCTCGTAAAGCTCCGCTTGAATGGCCTCCGTATTCGGTGGACGAATACGGAGCCTGCGATACCTGGTGTACCGGTGTCGCGCAGCCACGCACGCCTTGCGCAAAGACGTAAGCTCCGGCGACCACCAGTACACCTGACGCCTGGCGTGTCCGAGCTTGACTCGGGGCATTGCCACGTCGCATATCTCGGACATGGCCTCCCGGAACCACTCCGCCTCGTTGTTTGTGTCAGCAGGCCTGTCGGGTGGTGACACCCAGGCCTGCACGATCGAAGCTTCCAGGAGGAGCTCCCGGTCAAGCTGCTTCAGCGCCCACCGCGGACCACCTGGTGCCGGTCGGACCGGCGCGCTAGAGGTCTGGGCGGAGACGTCAAACCGGATATACCGGTGGTCTGAGTAGGTCTCCATCCCCTCCATGACGTGCCAGTCAAGGACATGTGGCGACAGAGCGGGACTGGCGAATGATATGTCTACCACTGAGTCACCCCGCATCCGTCTCCAGAGCCCAGTCCTCCACCATCCTGCCACGTGTGTCTGTAAGCCGGGAACCCCAAGCCAGATTTTTGGCATTGAAGTCCCCGAGGACGAGCACGGGGAGGGTTCGGAACCCTACGACGACGACTCTTAATTCCGCAAGGGAGTTGTGGAACTCGGCGAGAGTTCGGCTCGGGGAGAAGTATACCCCCACCACGACTATCTCCCCGAACCGTGCTGCTACGTAACCCCGCCCTCTCTTGACGGCCTCGAGGGACGGGGTGCCAGCAGCGGCCGACGTAATTAGGGCCACTGAGCCATTGAGGTCCTCCACCCAGTCATCCCTGGGCGGGACGAAGTACGGTTCAGCGACCACGGCAATGTTAATCGACCACTAAGCCATGCTCTGGAGTAAAAGGTCCTGAGCGGAGGCGCAGTGGTTGATGTTCGCCTGGAGGAGGCGTAATGGGGCCATTTATTGGCACTCCATAACAGCCTCCTCCCGAGGCCCTTGTGAGGGCCCAGCCGCGGTGACTGCGGCGGCGGCGACAGCAACGGCGTTCCTGGAAGCGGAAGCGGCAGAGGCTGTGGCTGCGGCGACGACGGCGGTGGTGGCGGAGGGCTTAACCCGGCCCTTTTCTTTGCCTCCGGCGAGTGGGGCGCAGGCCCTGCTCCCAGCCCGGTGCTCGGCCGGCTTACCAGCTGCCGCACAAACTGAGCAGGGCGGAGCGGCTTCGCACGAGCCGGCCTTGTGACCGGGCTGACCGCAGCGGAAGCAGAGACCGCTGCGGTCCACCTCCGAGGTGCATTTCACTCCCACGTGGTGGCCCACATGGCAGCGGTAGCACCTCAGAGGTCTGGGTTCCAGCAGTTTCACCTGTGCTGAAACCCAGCCCACCAGAAGTCTTCGGCCCTCGCCAACAATTTTCTCGGCCGCCGACACGGGGCAGCTCACCGTAGCAGTTTGCAACCCCGTGCGGTCAGGGCGGAGGGTGCCCACCTTAATCTGTTCCGCAGAGCACCCCCCAGTCCTGACGATGGCAGCCAACACCTTCTCCTTCGTCGCCGTATCGTCCAGACCCAAGATGCGCAAGTCAGCGCATTTGGTGGGCCTGGACACTTTCGCCTCGACCGTATCTAAGGACGCTCTTAATTTTTCAGCCAGAGCGTCGGCAGTCGAACCACTAGCCTCACCACGAACCTCGATCATGCGGGCTCCAGTCGCGGTGATCCTCATCTTTAGGCCCGAGGTGACTCCGATCTCCTGGAGGTTCACCGCTTTCATGGCCTTATTGAGCACGTCGCGGTAGGACGTGCCTTTCTTTTCCGCTTCCGGCTGTAGTGTTATCACTACAGCTGCGGATTTCGGGGCACGAAGCCTAGCCGCGACTCTACGGTTCTTTTCACGACTTTCTCAAATTTTGCCACTGGCTCCGAGTTGGGGCTAACGGCATCCGGCTCACCTCCCGACAGCTCAGAGCCTTCCCGTGCCATCTCGACTGAGCTAGCTCGGCTCGGCTTCTCTTGGGCCTCGCGCCGACTAATTTTTTTGCGGGCCTTGCCTGTCCCGCCATCCGAGGATGACCCTTGGCCATCACCCGGTTTGGGGCGCTTCTTTAGGATGATCTTTCTCCCGGAAGCTCCCTCCTCCACGCGCTCCGGCCTCTTAAACGAGTCCGTCACGCCACATGCAGCGTCAGACTCCGACGCCACATCACTCTCCTCCTTCCTCATTGTGTTGTTTTTGTTTGTTTGTTTAATTTTCTCCATCTAAATCCCACGAGTAGTAGCGGTTTTGCGTCCATCTGGGCAGAGCGTCGTACCAACAGATAAGCCTATATACTGTAGGGGTCGGCAGGTACCTATAGTGGGGAGCGCTAACGACTGGACATCCTCCAGCCATTCATCCTCTCGCCGCGCCCCCAAAACTTAGGATTAGATTGCACTTTCGACGGTTATTAGTTCGTCAGGTCCGCAATAACCTAAAACGGGATATGCCGCCCGTGGTTCGGCCGTTTTATAGAGGTGTCCCCTCGTGGCCCGGACAAATACCCCGATAGCCCCCGGCCCCCTAAGGGGTTACGGTGTGCGAAGGTTTTTATAGTGGTTTTCCTTCCACGCAACCCGGGCAAATACCCCGACGGTCCCCGGTCCCCGAAGGGATTACGGTGTACCCCCAGCATGCGACCACTTACCGCACTCTGCAAACAGAGTGGAAGTGACCGCATGCTAATCCCCATAGGCCAGGTTCCCATCAACGACCATCAAAGATGATCGATGATTGAAACCTGGCCCTTCCCCGTGTGAAGATTTGCCGCCAGACCCAAGAGTCCACCAGAACGCGGTGGGCAGTTGGGGCTGGCGTTGCCCAGGGTGCGCCACGTGGAGGCTCTTCGACTGCACCCCTAAAACACTGCCCTGGGGTACACCATATGCAATTGTTCGATGATCAGACTTGTAGATTCGTTGATATTTAGTTTTATAATCTATTTCAGATATTTCAACGTATTGATTTCTGTTATTTAAATAATATTGTGTTAAATTTAGCACATTACCTCTAATGCCGTAGACGTTTAGCTTACTTAGCAAAATATTATGGTCCACATAGTCAAAAAGTTGATTCATGTCGCAATATATTGAGCACACTGGTATTCTTTTGGCAACATTCGTATAAACATTATTTAGAAAGTCAAAGATGGCCATATTGATTGTCTTACTTTTTCGGAAGCCTTTTTGTTCATCTGTCAAAATATTTTGTTTTTCAAGGTATTTATATATATTCCCATAAATGTATTTTTCAAACACCTTAGATATTATAGGAACAAGCAAAATGGGCCTATAAGATTCCGTGCAATCTTTGTTACTTTTTTTAAATAGTGGTTTAACCTCGGTTGTTTTAAGTTTAGTTGGATATGTACCATATGTTATGCACAGATTGAGAATATAGCTCAAATGCCCACTAATATCGTCTGGGACGTACTTAATTACTTTGGTAGAAATTCCGTCGTTGCCTATGCTACCAGTATTTATAATAACTTGATTATAAATTTGATATCATGTTCATTACTTGGCACCATAAACATCGAATTACTCGACTTTGAAATATTCGATGTCACCTGTACACCTCTATTAGTAGTTTTATCTTATCTACAAAAAAGTTGTTAAAAGCTTTAGCTATCTCGTACGGTTGTGATATTTTTTTGTTTACAATTTTAATGCATCCAATTGAAATTTTATTAGCCGTATTTATCTTCGTTCGATTAATTATATCCCATGTAGCTTTTGACTTGTTATATGATGTTTTGATTTTATAGCTGTTCTGAGCACGTTGTGTTAATTTTTAATATTTTTTTTATTAATTCTTGTTTGTTTTGATCATAGTGTTCCAGTCGGTAACGCCACAGAAGTGTCCTTTGATTTTTACTTTACGTTTTGATTCCCCGCAAAACCCATTGAGGTCTCTTTTGTAAGGTTATTTTTATGCGCTTCAATGGAAAACATATATTATACATTAAGGTGAATATCTCCAGAAATAGATTTTAGGCCGTGTTCGGATCGTCTAATTGATACATTTTCGATAGTGAAATATTTTACAATCATTCACTGAACTTTTCCATATTTTCCTTATTATAGTCGCGACGATTAATATACCAATGCTTTAGAACATATTATATTCTTTTCACCTGACACTTGAAAATTTGACAGGTGTAATCAGATAAAGCAAAATCGATTATGTCATATTTACATTTTTTACCCAGATTATGAGCAAAGTGGTCTACGATGTATTACTTGGCTTTAGTTGGCTGATTAATTACTAATTTAAAATTGGATTTGAGCAAAATACATTCTAGATCTATTGTGGTATTATTAGGTTTTAAAGTGTCAATGTTAAAATCTTCGCATATAACAATATTAGGTTTGTTTTTCTTTGTTATAAGCTGGCATAATTTGTGCAACCGCTCAAAAAATGTTGTTAAATTATTTACATTTGGTACTCTACAAAGGCAAATCACAATGATATCAATATGAGTTAATTCGATAGCACAACATTCAAATGTGCTACTTATTGCTAAGTCCCTTACTTCAGGAATTTCCTTCGAATGGTGTCCTTTTCTTAACAAGATATATGCTCCACCTCTTTTAATATCTTTTCTACTGGAACATGTAGCTAAATCATAGATAACTATTGACAGATACTGTTCGTAGCCAGCGATCATGAAATGCTCAGTTATGCAAATTACGTCAATGTTAATATTCTTCATCATGAGTTTGTCCAGACATGCACAAAGTGCGTCAGATTTATTTAATAGTCCTGCAATGTTTTGATGTAATATATTTATTTGGTTACCATAGAAAAACTGGGTGTCCGATTGTTCTTCATTAGGTTTTGAATCAATAAGTCATATTTTTTACACGAAAAATGAAAAATGAATGAAAATTGTCTGTATTCCCAAATTGTTCAGTTGTCCTGTTTGTTTCCTAAACATTGTAAAATCATTTGCTAGATTCTTGTTAGAATCCAGGAAATACGCATGCTCGTGAGACATTCAGTCAAGCTACAGTAAATTATTAAATGTTCTATTCTCCAATTGTACATGTTTGTATTGTAATTATATATATACGTCAGCGTGCAGACTATTATGTTCATATGGTTTACTTTTTGTAGGTTTGTTCTAATGTGGAGCGTCAGTTGAATGTAATCGTTCGTAGTTTTAAAGTCTTCCTCCCCTAACAAAATTATACAGAAGTCTTTCATAGTAAATGTTTCTATATTTGTTTTTATATCGAACAGTAGTTGTTATGTTTTACAGTTCGTCCGTATATAATGGCATATGTTTTCCGAATGTTTGTGAAGAGTGCTTCCGGCAATATTTCTAATGTCATTTTTGTTGTTAGTGCTTAAAATACATATTTTACTCTCTTCTTTATATTGTAGTACTTATTCTGGAATTGCTTTTGTACTATTAGTTGTATTTTTAATGGTAGAGGACGTTACCACAGCTGCTTTCTGATTAGATGCTAACAAAGTCTCTGTTTGTGTCTGTTTGTTATTTTTCCGAAATATCTTAATAGGGACTTTTTGTGTTTTTTAACTGGGCTTTGTGTAAGTTCTTTGAGGAGTTTACCCTTGCTTTGTAAATCAATATTTGTTTGCTTAAGGTTATGATTCTCCAAAGACAATGACTCAATTTCTTGCTTATCAATTCGTTCATTTAATTTAGTTATTTTTTGTTGTTGTGCGTCATTAACATTATCATTTGATAAGTCGGGTAGACTGCTAATGGTATCTTCGAAAGTGTCATTTTGTGGTTGTGTAATGTCGGTATTTGAATCCGATTTAGTACGAGTACGACGCAAAGTAATGTTTTCGAAGAAATTCATAATTGGATTGTATTACTCTGACCAAGCAAATACGAAGGAATAATGTCAGTCACAATTTATCAAATTACAAAAAGACAAAGGTCCGTGAGATTCGAACCAGCGGAAGACTGCGTAGAAGTCTGTGATCACTAAAACACTGAATTAACGTAGCATTGACAAGGCTCGCTTGCTTAATAAATATTTAACTAAAACAAGTTTATTAATCAAAGTTATTTTTAGATAACACTTCCATTTATTTTATATAATGTATTGTTTAATGTTTACTTGAATACACTACGAAATAACTTTATTATATACGAACAGTCACGAATACAAAAAAATGCGAGGACATCTCAACTGAACTAATAAAAAACAGTTCCCATGACGACTTAAACAATATAAATTCATTTTTTGCAACCATGGGCAAAAATCTTGCTGAGAAAATATCACTTACAAGTAGTAACAATCGCTTTCCGGAGGTACACACTAAAAAGTCATTCACAAAATCTTTTGTTTTACTTCCCACTGATGTAGCTGAGGTTGAACAAATCATCTTAGGACTCAAAAACAACTGTGCCGTTGGTCGCGACAACATACCTGCAATCTTTCTAAAGCGTTATCGAGAGGTTCTACTTCCACCTTTGACTTATATTTGCAATCTTGCTTTTACAACAGGCGTTTTTCCGGACTCTTTAAAACTTGCCGAAATTCACCCTATATATAAAGGGGGAAGCAGGGGCTGTGTCAATAACTTTAGACCTATCTCAATTTTGCCAACGGTATCCAAGATTCTGGAAAGGTTAATAAACAAACGATTAACTAACTACCTTGAGTCAAATAAACTGCTGTCACCTTCTGAGTTTGGTGTCAGATCTGGAAAATCAGCTAGTGATGCCGTCCAAGAACTAGTGAACTTTATTTCTACAAATCTCGATAGTAAACAAAAAGTATTGGCGATCTTTCTGGACTTGGCTAAAGCTTTTGACACGGTCTCTGCCCCCTTGCTCCTCGAGAAGCTGGATGGGCTTGGAGTGAGAGGCAAGCAACTTGACCTGCTTTCTGATTACCTCACAAATCGCAGGCAGAGAGTAAGGGTTGGTGATATGTGCAGTGATGATCTTGACATCACGTATGGGGTACCGCAGGGCAGCATCCTAGGTCCTACATTATTCTTGACGTATATCAACGACCTGTGTAACCTCAAGTTGCGTGGTGGAAGGATCATTACTTTTGCGGATGATACAGCTTTGCTTTTCCATGCGGACTCATGGGAGAAAGTCTTTCTAAATGCCCAACTTGGTTTTGACATGGTAGCCGAGTGGCTAAAAAATAATAAACTTACACTTAATGTGTCCAAATCCATGTATATCCCCTTTATGTTGAGAAATCATGAAATCCCATCTTACCAACATCTTACCATAACATCACACATTTGCTCTCTCCAACAGGACAAACCTTGCTCATGTCCTACTCTCAAAAAAACGGCTGGTATCAAATATTTGGGAATTCAGATTGACAATCGTCTTGGATTTCAGCCACACATAGATTTACTTACAATGAGAACACGAAAATTGATATACGTTTTCAAGAACCTTCGTCATGTGGCGGAAACTAAGATTATTGACACCGTATATTGTGCACTAGTTCAGTCAATCTTATCATATTGCATAACGGCTTGGGGAGGAGCTCCAAAGACATCCATGCTGCAGTTGGAGAGAGTTCAGAGAGCCGTTCTTAAAGTTGGTCGTAAACTTCCCTTTCTCTTTCCAACCAAAGAACTTTACGAGCATTGTAAAGTACTGACAGTTCGGCAATTATTCATTTTGAATACCATTTTACGTAAACATTCCCAACTTTCATACAATCCTGTTGAAATCCTCACTAAGAGACGCAAACACACGGTCTGTAAATCCGAGTCGTTTAAAACCAGCTTCAGTCGTAGATTCTTTTGTTTCCTGGGAGATTATCATTTTTCAATTGTAAAACAAAAGTCCAAAATTGGCTTCAATCTCACGATTATGATGCCACTGAGAGACTTTTGGAAGTGATCTCATAATAAGCAACTCGACACGTCCTACCCACACACACACTCACTTCAAACACACTCACACACCCCCACACACACACATACACACTTCACAAATAGACTTCATAACGACACACACAATCAAACATCGACACGAACATACCCTACTTTGCTGTCAAATCTTTTAAAATTTTATAATTATTTACTTTGTGTTTTCCTTTATGCATTTTTTTTTGTCAATTTTCTTTCATTCCATAATTTTTGTAATCTGTTAGTATACGTTTGTATTAGTTGTGACACGACCGTGTAGTCAGGAGGCCTGGTGACCTGTAACACAGGTTGTCCTAGTACAGGCTCCAGTTTCCACTACATCATTATATCTTGTATACTTTATTTTGTGGTAAACTTATGTTTAATTATGTGGTGGAAAAAATAAACGTTTATTATTATTATTATTATTATACTTTTAGTCAAGATTATTGACGGAGCACAGTGTTAATTCAAAGGCTACCCTCCGAAGAATCTAATTATTAATCCATGACCTGGTGAAGGTTGCAGGAAGACGATGGATGTAGGCACCATAAGACCGGTCATTATGGAAAGCCTTGGGGGAGGCCTTTGTCCAGCAGTGAACTGAAGAAGAAGAAGAAATCAGACTGTAAACGTTTTTAAAATTAGGCTAGAGGAGGCCTTTCTGACTGTAAATTCATAAAATTACGAACCTGACAATTATTAAGAACAGCATCAATCAGCACCCCAATTCACACACATACTATCATCAATCTCAATCTGGATCATTTCGAAGGAAATTGCTAATCCATTGCTGTATAAGTTCGATAAATGTATTTGCTCGACAATGTAAATAACGCAATAATTAATGTTGCTGAACTGCCATTGATAGTATATTACGCAATCACCCCGAAGCCGATGGTCAGAATAATAATGTCCTACTCGTTATTTTTACTCCAAAAAAGTAAAATAGAATAGAATACTCTTTATTGTGTATACCATATAAATTACAGAACGTAAATATGAATATAATAAAATATCTTATCGCTAAGAACATTCTTTTACAGATAACCTTTTGTATGGAATAATAATAAGAACTAGTTCCTCATTTGGGTCTGTGATTTTAATTAGAAACACTAATTACGCATGATTTTTAAAATATATTCTTAGAGGTTAAAATTTTGTTATCATGAGCCATATGAACACCATATTTTGTACGCCTACTGGCATAACACAGCGCGCTTTTCTAAGTATGTAAGATCTCCACCTGTGTTGCCAAATAAAATGATTTGATTTTGTAATACCAAGCGGGAGAATAGACAAGTAATAGAGGTAGTCTACAGTGTACAACGTCACATGCGAAGAACGCGTCATACTGACGTCATGCAAATCTTGCATATCGCAAGCTGAGTTTACTGTGCAACTAGCACTAATATCAGTTCACGACTTCAACCGGTGAGCAAGTGCCCGCCAGACAATACCAATCTTAGGAGGATCCTAAGACTATTATCGCCCTTTTCTATGAAGTACAAGTGAACTTTACATCCGTTCCTCACCACTAAACAATAAATATGTACATAAAGTGTATCATACTAATTTAAATAAATACAACATTATTTTTTGTTCATGTGAAAACCGAAACACTTGTCCAGTATTTTTAACCGACTTCAAAAAGGAGGAGGTTACTCTATTCGACCGGTATATATGCTTTTTTTATGTTTGGTCGCGGATAACTTCGTCGTTTATGAACCGATTCTGATGATAATTCTTTTTCTGTTGGAAAGAAGACATTTCCAAGGTGGTCCCATGATTAGGACATCAGGGTTTGATGGTGGAAGACCAGAGAAATCAAGGGGAAGTTTCAAAAATCGTAGGGGCAACCAGTGCGTTTGTAAGTTTTTTCATGAAGTATTTTAGCGTCAGCATCCAGTCTAACCGGATGCAGCTGAATAGTACTTTTCACAACTAAAAAGTGTATAAAAAACTATTTTTACAAAAAAAAAAAAAACAACCGACTTCCAAAAAACACTACAAAGTGAAAAATAACTAATTTCGGAAGTCGTCAAAAACTAATATAAAAAAACCAAAGCCACCAGTTTATTTTTGTTTTTGGAAAAAAAAGTTTTTAGGTAAAGAATCTATGTACAAAATATCAACAAGATATAATTAAAAACGGCGAAGGCGAGCGAGACCTTTGGCGTCAGCTGCGTGGACCGCTCGGTAACCACACTGTAATAGTTTCTAAATGTATTTGGGAAAAATATAACAGGGTATAAAAATGATTGCAATCGATTCAGTTGCTTATTCTGAACCAACTATATTCAGATTTCGCATAAACAAAAAATAACTCACGAAACACCAAAACACCACGACCTACTTTATACTCCACGAAGCCTCTGCAGCAAAGATAACCTTGTTACAGTAGGGTATAATATTGTAAGTAACACGTGTCTAGTGTCTGGACCCTTCTCAGTCTGTTAACGTCCTGTGAGAACTGGACGATAAAGACCTTGGCTTTATGAAAGATAATGAGGAATGGGGATGAACATGTGAATTGTTGTATATCGTCTGAAATTATGCTAATATTATATGTGCATGCAAAAGTTTGTGAGTATGGATGGATATTTGATACAAAATTACAGCACGGTTTCAGATGAAATTTGAAATAACACTATCCATATACCAAATTTCACCTTAATCTGTTTCTTTTTTATTTATTTTTAAACATTGTCCCACACTAGGAATTCCTCCTGTATCGTGGGTGCGTTTACAAACATATACACTCACATACGCAAACATCCAGAGCCAGAACAACTACTTGTAGTTCATACAAATATTTGTTCCGTGTAGGAATCGAACCCGCGATACACAGCGCAGTAGTCAAACATTTAACCACTACGCCAATCATGTCGTCATTTGATTAACACTGTTAATTTCATACGTCGTGTTTTGCACAAAGATATTCGATCCATTGTAATCAACTCATTATAACATTTAAATGTGTAGATTATAAATCAATAACAGAGTAAAATAAAATTGACTGACACAGCCAAATAAACAATTATACAATATGTTCGATCCGTGAAGGTATTGTTAGGTATCAATAACTGATTCTACTAATGCCTTCAAATCCGGGCTGAACTTAACAAAAAAACACCCTAAAAAAATTAATATAATTCCGCAAAAGCGAGGTGAAGGGGGCAGGGCACGCGGCACGCGGTCTCATCGCTCATAATAACACCGTCGAAAATGGTATTGTCACTTTTTTATAAATTACCATGGGGTCATCATCATCATTATCAACCTTTTATCGTCCCACTGCTGGGCAGAGGTCTCCTTTCATACAGAGAAGGATTGAGCATAATCACCACGCTTGCTCAATGCGGGTTGGCGATTTCAGACTTAAAGTCCAGGTTTCCTCAAGATGTTTTCCTTCACCTTCAGTCATTGGTGTTCAAGATATACTTAGAAAGTACATATAACTTTAGAAAAGTTACATTGGTACTTGCCTGACCTGGAATCGAACCCGCGCACTCATACTTGAGAGGCTGGTGTTTTAACCACTAGGCCACCACGACTTCCATGGGGTAATTGGAATTAATTTGCGAAAAAAAAAGATTATTTCAAAATTCATTATATTACTATGATGATTATGTAAAATTTCATATTTTATTTAGTCATGTGTTTCCCTAATCTTTATTATACTTGTGGGTCGGACGGGGTTTTCTTTACATATTGTAAAACGTGTCAGTAAGCTAATTCTAACAAGAGTTAATCAGGGCAACCAAGTATTCTTATCCTTTAAGTAACCATTGATGGAATAGTATGCCTTTGAAAAGACTTGGATTTTACTTGTGCTTTAAACGTTGTAAAAGGCAGCGAAGCCAAGGGTACCTATATTTTCTCGGTGATAGGCCATAACATCGACTGCCGGCAAAAGTTACCACCCACCAGACAGTCTTGCCACCAAGCGATTCGTCGTGCTCTGGCATGATGTCTGGTGAAGCCGTATGGAGGTCGGGTCTGTGCAGTTATATTGCGATGTGCCGGGTACGATCCGCCAAATGTTGTTGTGTCGGGAGTTTGGTCGTGGAGCTTCTCCAGTTCAATCTTACTGACGCGCAGCATCGTTGGTCGTGTTTTTGGGCCTAACATTGCATCACCTCGCTCAAGTGTCGTTTTCCTTCTTATTCACTCAGTTTTTTGAGTAAATGGGCTCATAATCAACTAACGCACTTTACCATAAACGATTGCATCACTGCTTACCATCAGGCGGGATTGCGGCCAAGCACTAGTTTATAATATATATATATAAATATATACATATAAATCAATGCCACTTTCTTTGTAATTTTATAACTCAAGAACGGACTCACCTATCCAAACCAAGGCTTTGTTCAGGCTTTGTTTTGACTAATTAGTAGATGGTTTATGTAAAGTTTGAACAAAATCGGTCGAGCGGTTCTTCAGTTATCACATTTTTTGTAACAAATAAATTCAATTAACGGTGGATATTCATCTCATCTATATATATAAAAATCAATGCCACTTTCTTTGTAATTTTATAATCCACCAAAACTGTGTAATATTGCACCAGATTGGCAGTGTAAAACTTATTGCCAAATTTAATTGAAGCTACGATCTTAACTGGTAAATCAAAAGGAGAAGTTTGTTTGATACCGTGTATCTCTATGAACCCAACTGATATGCCGTTTGAGTTCAAACGATTACAATATCCTGTGCGTTTATTATTTGCTATGTCCATCAACAAAGCCCAAGGGTAAACATTTCAATTTTGTGGTCTGAATTTGGAGGAATCATGTTTTTCAAATGGCCAACTTTATGTTCCCTGTTCGAGAGCCGGTACCTCCAGTCGTTTGTTTAATAATCTAAATGTTTTGTATTAAGTTATAAAATTGTTAGCAATTAAAAAAAATGTTTGAATAAATAATTGGTGAATGATTCAAATAATTTGTTTTTATTATTTCACTTTATACGTAGCGAAGCAAGTATCGAGTAATAAGTACCACTAGTTATAAATAAAAATCTTGTTATGAAAGGCTATGTTACAGATTAAAATTATAGCTGTTGTATAACGTGGTTGTATGAAACCTAAAGGCTCGATCTTTAGCTCGTTTAAAGAAGTTCCAGATTACTTCACCAACCCAAAGTCTACTTACTATACCTACATCCCTCATGTCCTTTAACCACACTTCCTACGATCCCAGTCTCCAACTCATCATAACTTCGTCTGGACTATCAGTTTATTTCTTCGTTAATGACGTCCAAACAAGTGTTAACGAGCGTCGTCAGTATTCGTGTCACGTGCCACGTCAGGACATGTTGCAAAAACTATTGGAAAAACAGGTGTAATAAGAAAAGTTGGGATTCTGGTTTAGTTAAAGGGATATCTAGATCATTTTGGGTGAGTTAGGGAAGATAATATTCTACACAGAAGAATTTTTCAAGTCTAGTTATAAAATTTAAGGGTACTACCACAAAAACTTAAACATCTGTTCAACATGTGTCTAATGTCACAGCTACATTTCAAAGAATTTTTTTTACTTTTTGTTGTTTTAAAAGTCACCCCACACGAAGAATCGTGTATCATGGCTGCGTTTACAAACATATATGTCATACATACAGAGAGCCAGACCCAGAACAACTACTTGTAGATCATACAAATATTTGTTCCGTGCGGGAATCGAACCCACGACGCGCAGCGCAGCAGTCAATAGCTTAACCACTACGTAAACCATGCTGTCATTAAAAATACGAGTATGATGCGTTTAAGAAAACGAGATTTTTAAGGCAGCCGAAGAATTCACTATTTTAATGCTCCTTTCTGTGATACTATACACCTTGTACCAGATAGGCATACGTATAGGTAGCGAGATAGATGGTCAAACGTGTATGTACACGTTTGACCATCTATCTCGCTCGGTTGATGTATGTACATCAACCGTAAGTTACCAGCATCACCTGACCTCGTATTGTAAAGGTTTTTCATACTGTCAGAAGTTAGATTATTTTGGCTTTATATAGCTTGACATGTAGCTGTGCATACACTTCTATTATTTCAGGTATAAGACTTTACTTAGCTTTTACTAATCTCTGTCACGGAGAGGAAGCTTTAGTCCCAACTGTGAGAAGATTGTACTCTGATTGTCAGTACAAAATACGTATGAATGAAATGTGTGATTACAGTTAAAGTTGTTCTACTCATGTGATCGCATTACGGGCTGTATCTAATAATTCTCCCATCCCCCATCTCCGTTCCATCATCGGAAGTCCCGTCGTACGGCGAGTTTCCACCCTTACGTTGTTGACACCACTACGATCCGGACGAAGCGTTACGTCTCGTATTTTATACCGCGTACCTACATCGAGGGACTGCAACAATATGCCAGCGGGAGTGTCTTCAAAGCTAGAGTGAAGAGGCTCTTCCGTTCTCTATCAACGGTTGCATCGCTGCTTATATCGAGATTGCGGTTAAGCACTAGTTTATAATATTTAAAAAAGAAACTGACTGATATTGCACTTATAATCGTCACACACATATATTTAAACATAATGACATAAGTTCAGATGTTATCACTTCTAACTTACGTAAATAAAATGCGAGATTTCCCTGTTCGTCCCTAAACCACGAAATCTAAAAATATAATATATGTAGATGTAAAAGCAAAATGTATTGTGACGATTATAGGTGCAATAGCAGTTTTTTTTTTTTAATTATTATATTTGCGGGATATATTTGATAATTGCGGCGATAATGGTTTGAAAAATGCAACCATTCCATCAGTATTTTCTTATGACGTTGTCATGTTCAACTATCGTCAGTGAACCGACTTTACAGACAGCCGATTTTTTTGAAGAGAATATATTTCTTAACCGTCGTTGAGCATTTTTTTGGATAGGTAAAGTGTTGAATTCGCGTGAGCGTGACCCACCACCGACACCGTGATCGTTATTTGTTTTTTTTTTTTACTTTTTGTGTATTCGGCTGCTATTTTATTTTAGAACAGCATAAGTGGCTATACATAAATTATCTCAGATTATGAATACTGTCATAGAGAAGCGACATACGACGACGTTACTGGACGAACACAACATCATTGCTGTCAAGTTTCCACCAATTTTCCTTCATTCTGTATTCACTCAAAATTCATACCGTTTAAAAGCTCATCTAAACTTGTGCCCATTCTATATCTCGGCCGCTCTGTCTAGTGTACTCAGGGCGGCACAAAGCTTCACACCTGCAATGTAACAAGCGCTTTGTGTTGCAAGATTGAGATCTGGACTAACAGCTTTGGAGTAAATAGTATTTAGGGCTGTGTCGCTCTACACGTCGGGGTCAGACACACGAATGTATTTAGGGCTGTGTCGCTCTACACGTCGGGGTCAGACACATGAATGTATTTAGGGCTGTGTCGCTCTACACGTCGGGGTCAGACACACGAATATATTTAGGGCTGTGTCGCTCTACACGTCGGGGTCAGACACATGAATCTATTCCTCGAAGAGATACAGAGGTTTATAGTAGTGTAATCTTCAATTGATCATCATCATCATCATCTCAGCGTTAATCCCAGTCGCATCCGTAGTTTTTCAGCTTTGGAGTCTGGGGTCCGCTTTACCAGTCTAACTGCTGATTTTGGCTAAACTTCGATATTTTCCGCGAAGCGACCTACCGTCTAACCTCCACAACCCGAAGGCGATATTGAAGCATTTCAGTTAGACCAATTTTTGGACTTTTTGAGGGCTCCAACAACCCGTAAGGACTGCCACTAAATGTTCGTATGGCAACCGGGACCATCGGCTTAAAGTGCTTTCTGAGGCACGACCAGACTAATGCAAATATTCATATTCATACATACAAATATTTGCACTGCGCGGGGATCGAACCCGCTACTCGTTGCCCAGCGGCCGCGATCGCTACGCCACAGAGACTGTCAATCAATAGTGTAATCTTCAATTAAACGAGTTATATAATTTTCTTAATTCTAGTAAACGTGGGTAGTATTGCACACCTCCACCCTATTTCAAGTTAAACAAATATAAACTTTATTTCAACTCTACTCTTCATCATCATCTGCCTAGCCTTCTTTACCACCACCACCACCATTGCCATAGCCACCAACATCACTGCCACCAACGTCACTACCCACCACACCCATCACTGTTCTTTTTCATCATCTACCTAGGCTCATCCACCTCCATTACCACCTCTGCCCACCACAGCACCACTACTCTTCGTCATCATGTGCCTAGCCTCCTCTACTACCAAAACAACCATAACCATCACCACACAAACTTCCCACCACATCCACCACTAGTCTTCGTCATCATGTGTCTATTGCTCCAACACCACCACAACCACTACCACCTCCACAGCCCACCACATTCACCACTGTTCTTTTTCAGCATCTGCCTAGGCTTCTCCACCAACAATACCACCACGGCCCACCACGCGTACTACTACTTCGTCATCGTAGACAGATGTCTAGCCTCCTCAACCACCACCACCACCACCACACCACAATTCTTCGTCATCATGTGCCTAGCTTCCTCATACAGCACCACAGCAACTACCACCACCACTGCTCACCACGTCCAACACTGTTCTTCGTCATCATCGGCCCAACTTTCTCTACCACCACCACCATCACTGCGCATCACACCCACCACAGCTCTTCGTCTTCATCTGCCTAGTCTCCCCCACCATTACCACCACGGTCCACCATGCCCAAAACTACTCTTCATCATCATCTGCCTAGCCTCTTCTACCACCACCAATACCACCACCACTAACACCAGCACCACTACTGTTCTTCATAATTATTGGTCTAGCCTTCTCCACCACCACTGCCATCATTACCCACCATTTGCAACACTACTTTTCAACGTCATCTGGTTAGCGTCCTCTATCACCACCACCATCAACACCACTGCCCACCACGTCCACGACTGTTCTTCGTCATCATCTGCCTAGCCTCCTCTACCACCACCATCTCCATCACACCCGCCACCGCTCTTCATCATCATTGCCTAGCCTGTAAAATTACTAATAGGATATAGAGGACTTTGTACAGTATACACGCAGACCATATTTTAACCACAACCTCTTATTCACAATGTAGATTGAAGATCTAATAAAATAAGCTTGAAAATTTAATTAAAAGAGTCAACATTAGCACAACATAAAATAGACCAAAACAACTATATTTTAACCATACGCAAATCTTTTGAACAAACATGGCACACCAATTAAGGCGCCGCAAAGATAACCCCAATTGTACCGGATTGGCAAACTGTAGCGGACAATTACTAACAACGCTAGTGATGTGATTCGCGGGATTGACCTATATCCCGGTTTTAGTGTGTTACAAAAACTAGCTTTTATTAAGAATCCCCTGTCCCTATATCTGTCTCCAGGCTGTATCTCAAGAACCATGACAGCAACAGTTGACATTTTTACAGATGATGTAGAAAACAGAATAAATTAATACATATACAACGTTAATTTTTGTACTATCACGACCAAAAGTCGAGTTACAATCTCACAAAACTATGGCCAAGCAATACTAGTTGTAGTTATGACCTTCTTCTATAATAAAGTTTGATACACACTCATACACTTTGATAACTTGCTGCCTGCTTATGATGGCTAAGTGGTCCTCGCCGTGATTTTTTAATCAATATGAAGGCTGATACATATGCTATACCTAATACGAATGGACTCAACGTATCTCAAATATCATATGAAACCGGCTTTTGTGTAAGTTGTTTTTATTATTATTTGGGTAAGGTGCAAACTAATCGCTTGTTGCAAGTGTGTAATAAAATTGTTATTGTTTTAGAGAAATACTGTAAGCCGTTGGGTCAAGAGGTTGGAGGATGAAGGTAGCTTAAAGTGTCGAGAGTAGTGGAACGTATCGACAATATTTACTGTTGAATAAACCTTTAAATCGTGCGAAGAAGGGTGGTTGCATTATTGGTTTAAAAATAAACTGGAGAGACTGGTGGAGACTTATCGAGCTAAACAAAAAAAAAAAAAACAATTTATAACAATCACAGTGCAGAAGTATCCTACAGAATGTTTTAAACATATAAATGGTTTTGAGTTCAAACCCCAGTAACATGAAATTACTTTTGGTAGATTATTAGAACAAAAATTTCGGAATTCGAAAAGAAATAAGTTCGTTAACTATTGAACTAAGAAAGCGCTTGAACATTATAATCTCATGTCATCAAACTCCTAAAAAAGGCACTGCAAGATGGCAGCCCTAGTAACATGCTATCTATACACGCAAAAACATTGTAAATGTAAAAAGTACTGTTTTGTATTCTGTAGATTATTTTATGTACTAATATTCAGGTTAAGCTTTAATCCTCTTTTCTTTATGAAAATGAATAATTAAATTAAATATTATGTTCAAATATTATTTGCAAACATTTTTACTTTAAAATAAAAATCAATTATCATAATTTTAAATTATTTTAAACAGTAAAAAGGTTTTGTCTTAATAAGGATTCGAACCCACAATCGCACGCATTTGATAGCTCCATTGTTAAGTACGGCCGCTAACTTAACTTCAACTAAAGTAACGAAATTTTGCATTACTGTAAAGAAAGACGAGCACTGCGATATTAAAACGGTTTGCTGATATTGTTTCCCTTGTCTAGCATAGACTACATCTTTAATTCTTCGTAGAGATACTCACACAGCATTTTTTTTTTTTTTATTAATTTATAAACCAGTGCTTGACCGCAATCCCGCCTGATGGTAAGCAGTGACGCAATCGTTGATTAGCTAGCCTTGAAGACACTCAAATTGTAGTCCGATGGAAACACCGCCGCCGGCAGATTGTTCCAGTCCCTTGATGTACGCGGTATAAAGGAGGAGGCGAAACGCTTCGTTCGGATCGTAGAGGTGTTAACAACATAAGGGTGGAAACTCGCCGTACGACGGGTCGTCTGATGGTGGAACGGAGATGGGGGAATTAAATCGTGCAATTCCCTCGCACACTCCCCAAAATGTATCCTATAGAACACCGAAAGGCTGGCTACTCTACGCCTGTGCTCTAGGCTTTGGAGACCAACTCGAGTTAAATCAGGGTCACCAATCAGCCTCTTCGCACGCCTCTTCACTGAATCCAAAGTGGCCAGGTGACACTTAGCAGCACCAGCCCAAATGTGGCTGCAGTACTCCACACACGAACGGACCTGTGCTTTGTACAACATTAGAAGCTGCCCTGGTGTGAAGTACTGCCGGACCTTTGCGATAACGCCAAGTTTTCTGGCAGTCACCTTGGTCTTGGACTCAATGAACCGCCCAAAGTTTAGGTTCGAGGAAATCTCAACACCCAAAAGCTGAAGGCGGTCGGTACACTCCAAGGATACATTCCGAAAAGTAGGAGCCAAGGTGAACGGGCTCCTTTTGGCGGTGAAAAGACACGCCTGCGTTTTGGCGGCATTGAATGCTACAAGATTGGCATTGCCCCATTCGGAGACTGCCTGAAGTGCAACACTCGTTCGCTCTACCATGGCCTCTCTTTCGGACCGGATTGATTCCCTACTAGCCCGAGCATCCGGCAGGTATCTCACCACAACTGACTATTGATTGGTTGGAATATAATACACACGAATATAAAATAATGCGTTAGTGTGCGTGGCCGGTTTAGCGCAGGCGACAGTAGTCTTTAAGCTGGAAGGGGACTTCTACATTCGATAGTACATACAAATTCCGAAATACGTATCCAGTATTTTTATGAAAAGAATTTATGTACAAAATTTCAAAGAGCTATCATGAAAAATTATAAAGTTATGATCTTGTTATTTTACCTGCTTGTCCCAATAAAAACATGGTCAACGTGGCGGGGCTCTAGAACACTATGATCTGCTGTGAATAGTGTTATGCACTCGGTAACCACACTGCAACATTTTTTAAATACATTTAGGAAAAAATATAACATGGTGTAAATATTATTGTAATCGATTCAGTTGCTTATTATGACAAACTGTATTCTGGTTTCGAAAAAAAAAGTTGTATAATTTGATACATAATTACAAAACCCTGAGTCTAAGTCACACTTGGCAGGTTTTTTATTTATGTCAGACACATTTACCCATATTTATGTTAACTTAAAAATTATGGCGGTAGCTAAAAATGTAAAAACTTAATTTAATTTAATAAGACTATTATAACTAAACTTAATGGCTAATGGGACAGCAACTAAAGACATAATTATTATAAAACCATAAGTAAAATCGCAATCATCTTTAATTAAATTTAATATCAATTGAGTATGTGAAGACCTTAGTGGTATCCTGCTCGGGAGACAACATCGAACTCCCGGCCACCGTAGGCTTGCGGGCGGCGAGCGATGGGCAGCTGGCCGCCCGGTAAGGACCAGACCCGGGTCGAGGGCGCGTTGTGTTTCACGCGAGCCTCAAAGAGATGTCAGCACACCGTGACAAGGTCTACGAGGACCAATGCCTCCTGGACCAGTGTTGTGGGTTGGTTAAAATAGAAACCATGGCCCTGGCGCACAGGCAAGTGAAGAAATATTGGCGGGTTTTAGTCAGGAAAATTCCTACGGACTTCCGCTCCACCCAAAGCGGGAGAGGTCATTTGATGATTTCCCATTCAAAAAAACCATAATCCTAGCAGATGGCTTTCCATAATTGCTTGCTTCTCTGCCAGCCCCCAATGGGGAGAAGGCTTGAGTTATGTATATAAAGCACTCTGTATAATTTATTTCGAAAACGTTATCATGAAACCGTAAACTAGAAATGGATTGTTTCTTGTTTTGCAAGAAAATCATTCTGTTGTAGCAATAAATAATATTATTCATTAATTTTAAGGTAAATAACAACCGTTAATAACCACCACATATAAGAAATTAAATTAAATAAAATTAAACTGAAAGACCGTTAATCAAATTTAATTAAATCAAGATAAATTAAATAAAATAAATATTCAAAATATATCAGACATAAATCGAAAAACTGACCTTAAGATTTATGATGATAAATGAGGAAGAGTTATTAAACTTTGAGAAAATGTGATTACAGACTAAACAAAAAGGGACATACCAGGCTAATAATCAAAAAGTAATTGAATATTAATTTGAATAAATTACTTTTAATTTTAATTAACAGCAAAAATATACACTGGCCGCCAGATAATCTAGAAAACTTTATGGTAATGAGCAAGCTAAATAGAAAAAGACCTCGAGGACGGTCACCTAACCGCTACCTGGGCGACTGCCCTGAGAGAAGCCAAGTGTGGGGTTTACGGCAAACCTCCCCAAAGCAATGAAATTTATGGAGAAGGCCAGCAGTGGACGTCTATATGCTGAAGAAGAAGAAGAGAGAAGCTGAAGACAGAGGGGTAATTCTATTAATTTTAAGAAGGTCCACAGTATGACTAATCCTTTAAAAAAATACTTCTAGTTTCCCTGCATTTTAACAGTTAGGAATTTGTCGCCGAGACGAGAGACTGCGATTAGATTTTGATGTTTTAAATAACGACAATCAGTCAATAGTATTAAAGTAAGCGACCAAGAAAAAGATTTAAAAAATGATAGAAAATCCATACACGATACCTGTCTGGTTACGGATCCTTCCATTTTATATCACATACAAGTAAGTAGTTATCATTAGTGGGGATACTGTTATAATAACCATGCTTGACAGGCGGGTTAGCGATCGCAGTCAGATGTTTCTAGTACTCGGATGACGCTGCTGCCCGTCATCCAGTTTTTTCCGGTTTTTTCGGTCGCTAGCAATGGGCCTACCTGAGGTCACTTCTAAGGCATTGGAGAGGGCTATGCTTGGGGTTTCACGACGTGATCAAATCAGGAATGAGGAGATACTTAGAAGAACGAGAGTAACCGATATAGCCCGAAGAATTGCAACACTAAAGTGGCAGTGGGCCGTGCACATTGTCCGCAGATTGGCCGACGGATTCTCGAGTAGTGACCACGCACCGGAAGACGAAGCGTGGGTAGGCCCCCAACAGGGTGGGCCGACGACCTGGTGAAGGTCGCGGGAAACCGCTGGATGCGGGAAGCGCGGGACCGGTCGTCGTGGAGATCCTTGGGGGGGGGGGGGGGGGGCTTTGCCCAGCTGTGGACTTCTTTCGGCTGAAATGATGATGATGATGATGACAAGTAGTTATTCCGGGTCTGGGTGTTTGTGAATATATGTTTATATGTTTGTAAACGCACTCACGATACAGAAGAAATTCCTTGTGTTCGACAACGTTTTTTGTAATAATATTTCTATATAGGAAGTGTAAAAAAACACTCTGTTTCTTATGTTCGTACCTTACCAAAATCAAAGCACAATTGTAACAACCCGGAATGACCGACATTGTCCATCCCTACTTCTAAGCCAACCTAACGATTTGTCTGATTCTCTGCTTGTTTAGGACTTAATTTAATTGATAGGTACCCGTGATTGGATGATTTTGGGCACAAGCTTCCAGTGGCCTTACCTGCTTACATTATTTATGTATTAGGTATGTTGGATTACTTAATTATAATGTCTGTAAGAGCAGAATATTCGCTCTTATCTCTGCAAAAGATCTATATTGGAATTTGCCATTGAATAAATGTAAAGTAGTAATCTTTTTGATTTGGTTTTTAATTTTAATACACTTGACTTCGTCTAACTAAACTTAATTTTAAATAATGTAATTTCGTAACTGTTTTTATAATTTCATATTTTTATTTAAATACTTGTAAGCTCACTCATTACTCTCTCCCTAACCTCCTAGTTCTGGAGCCAGGGTTTCTAATTTTTTTGGTAACCTAGTCATTTATTTTATTAACGTTATAAACTAGTACTTGACCATGGTCTCGCCTCATGGCAAGCATTTATGCAATCGTTGATGGTAAAGCGCACTAGTTTATTAAGAGAGCCTATTCACTCTAGCTGTGAAGACAATTAAACTGTAATTTTAATTAACCAAGTTTATGTAAATGCAGGTTCATGTTTTTACTTATAATACAACAAGATCTCACGTCAGTTTAAATGTACAGGTTCAAATTCAAATAATTTATTTCGAACAGTATCCATATATGGTCAATATTACAAAAAGCTTATAAGTTATAACCTATCATTTGTCTAGAAACTCTTTCTTTTCCACTTAATTTTCACTGATACTCTTCCTCAGCGGTTGAGAACTTGCCTACAGCATACACATCAAATACAAATCCACATACTCAATAATACGCAAATATGTCAATGACGAGCCGTGACGTTGCACCCCTATTTAGGGTTCCGCAGTATCGCCCATGGCTAATTGAATGTCGATGACGTGAACCGTGATGAGGCGTGACGTGCTAAAAGGGTTCCGTATAGTGCTTTTTAATTTTATTTTCTTAATAATTATAAAATATTGCTTGATTGCAATACCGCCTGATAGTAAGCAATGATGCAATCGTTGATGGTAAAGCGCGCTCGTTTATTAAGCCATATTCACTTAAAAAACTTAGTGATTAGGATGGAAGACGGCAGTTGAGCGAGGTAATGCAATGTTAAACCCAACAACACGACCAACGATGTGGAAAGAGAGAGACCTTTTCTGGAGACCCTGCACAACCAAACTTCCGACACAACAACATTTGATGCATCGTACCCGGCACACCTACTCAGACCCGTCCGTCGTACGCCTTCACCAGACACCATGTCGGAACACGACGAATCGTTTGGCGGCAAGACTTTGTTTGGTGGGTGGTAACTTCTGCCGGCAGCCGATATTATGGCCCACCACCGAGGTTCTTTTTTTACATACTGATTCTTCGGATATTTCCTATTTTTTTCCACGATATTTTTACACTTCGGCACTTAGTAAGTTTAAAAAAAACTTACAGCCGTGATCTCGGAATGCACGTTAAGGCATTGGTATCGGATATTATTCGGAGAACTTTGACTGTCGTTAACTGTTACCCAGTATTTGTAGAAGTGGGGGCCAGAAAAGTAGTTCATCATCATCATCATAAACCTTTTTATCGTCCCACTGCTGGGCACAGGTCTCCTCTCATACAAAGAAGGATTGAGCATAATCACCACGCTTGCTCAATGATTCCAGACTTAACGTCCAGGTTTCCTCATGATGTTTTCCTTCACCTTATAATCAGTCATTGGTGTCCAAGATATAGGTACTTTGAAAAGTAGTTGTTCCATGTAGAATACTGGTTGTCAGAATACATTTTTGGAGACAGACGCCTTTACCATAGATCATAAAAAGAGTTTTTTTATAAATATTTAAGTCCAACAGGAAATAATACTGAAATGCCTCGATATAAAAAACTACCTAATAATGAAAAGTGATTAGTTAGAACTGGAACTGCGAACATCTCCAAAAACCCATTAACATTTTAAATGTATCACACCATTGCACAAACTCGTACATTTAATTACACAATTTCCACAAAACAAACAACCCACATTCAAAAACAAAAACTTGAAATTACTTACCATTTTTATACCAGAAGCCTACCTACTCAGGTAAAGTATTTTTGTGGCGGTTTCCCTGGAGGACCAACAGAGCCGACTTATAAACGAGTAAATGAAGATTGAGTGAGGTATTGAAAGACTTTTCTAAATGTACTCGTATTTTTAAAACTGTCGTTGCCTTAAATGTGTAGACGCCCACTCGTATTTAAGGAGCCGTCCAAACACAAGAAAATTACTAACTCTGAGTACCCAGTCTATAATAGTCCTGCTGGGGCAAAAGCAAGCAGACGAACTAACTGCAACTTAAATCATTTTAGCCCGTATAATAAATTTTTACAAGTGCACCTGTTAATTTGTTCTAAAAATCTTCTTTATAACAAATAAATGCACGGACGGAACCAGCAAACTAGGACATTCAAATCAACATTATCCTGCCATTTTTCACCGTCGCATGGCTAACGCGATTATACATGGCGTGTCCATATGTCGGGGCTAGGGTGGGCACCCTTCTTCGACCCCATCACAGTGTGGTTATCGTAGTCCTTCCGATGCATTGAGCAATTTCAATGGCTTTTTATACTGTGCTTTGAAATGTGAAATTTTTTAGCATTTTTTATTTTTTGGTTACTGAAGTTTCAGTGAGCAGGAGTTTCTTTTGTAATTTTTTTATGGATTTTATTTGAGTTACTATGAGGAAAGTGGGATTAATTGGAGAAGGGATATTTCTTATTTGATTTTTTTTTAAAAACGTTGCTGCACACTAGGAGTTACTCCTGTATCATGGATTCGTATACAAACATTTAATCTCACACATACAAACAACTAGACCCAGAACAATTACCTGTAGGCCCTACAAATATTTGTTCCGTGCGGGAATCGAACCCAAGACACGCAACACAGCACTCGATCGCTCAGCCACTGCACTAACCGTGTCGTCATGAATATAATATGCTTGTTAGAAGGGCAGATAAACTAGGGGCGGATACCTAACTAACTAACTCTGTGTATAAGTCGCAGATAAGACTATATTTATAAAGATTGATCTATGAGGAACAGAGCGTAAACTGTCATTCACTCATCCTGCAGCGAAAAAAGAGGATAATAGACATCACCAGTCTTATCCCCTGACAAGACTGGTGTTGTGTCTGGCGGGCAATCGCCCGACGGTTGATATCAGGAAGTGGTATGTATGTTAGTTGCGCGGTAAATTCTGTTTGCGAAATGCAGTATTTATGTGATGTTACATGATACAGTAGGAAGCCGTCATTAAACGATTGATTGATTGATTGTTTATCTTATATTATAAACTAGCTCCGCTTTCACCCGCGTAGCTTTCGATTTTTTTTTATATGCTCCGCTCCTATTGGTCGTAGCGTAATGTTATATAGCCTAAAGCCTTTATAAATTAATGGGCTATCCAACGCAAAAAGTATTTTTCAAGTCAGACCAGTAGATCCTGAGATTAGTGCATTCAAACAAACAAACTCTTCAGCTTTATATATTAGTATAGATGTGAACAGAGGTCAAACAAAGCTAACGACTTCTTAAGTGTCGCCTTCAACAGAAGAAGAGCGACGAGTCATATATATTAAGAATATAGAATAGAATACTCTCTTTGCAAGGCCAGCATATCATCAAAGCAACTCTTTTGTCTTTGGAACAAGGATCACCTGAAGTCTAATCAGATTTAATTTTCCAACTGATATCATTTTAAATTAAATGAATATCTATTTTATCGTAATAATAATTATAAAATTGATTTCAGCGTGTCAAGCATTATTTAAAATGTCTTAAAAGCGTTTGAAGTAATCGTAAATTAGTATCGTAAATTGTTCTTTGTTGTGTAGGATTTTTTTTTTTTTTAATAATTATAAACTAGCGCTTGACCGCAATCCCGCCTGATGGTAAGCAGTGATGCAATCGTTGATGGTAAAGCGTGCTAGTTTATTAAGAGCCTATTCACTCAGAAAAACCGAGCGAAAACGAAGGAAGACGGCAGTTGAGCGAGGTGATGCAATGTTAAACCCAATAACACGACCAACGATACTGCGCCAAAGGGAGATTGATGTGAAGACCCTCCACGACCAAACTCCCAACACAACAACATTAGGCGCATCGTACTCGGCACACATCGCA
The DNA here is from genome assembly GCA_037179545.1 of Sesamia inferens. Classification (NCBI taxonomy): domain Eukaryota; kingdom Metazoa; phylum Arthropoda; class Insecta; order Lepidoptera; family Noctuidae; genus Sesamia; species Sesamia inferens. The sequence continues at coordinate 3,961,415 of CM073929.1, read as the reverse complement.
ACACAACTGCTCAGACCCGTCCTCCGTACGGCTTCACCAGACATCATGCCGGAACACGACAAATCGCTTGGCGGCAAGACTTTGTCTGGTGGGTGGTAACTTCTGCCGGCGGCTGATGTTATGGCCTACCTTATTTTTTCAATAAATTATGTTTCTAAATGTATTGCTGGATATAATTGTATATCTCCCCATCGTCGTTTATGCTTCCAAGTGTTTTGTTCCATATACTTTGGTCTTCGACACATTCATTTTTAGTCCAACCCCAAGGCATGGTTTGCTAAGTATTTGTGCAAGTTGAGTAGCTGAGGATGAAAGGGAACAATGCTGTTAAACGTGGCTAACCAAAGAATGGTCAGTTTTTCTACGACAAGGTTATTTTTCTTGGCCTTATTTTTTAGTTAATTAAATATGACACAAGCATTCCTTCTTTTTTCCAATCCAAACCCATTAAATTCAACCAAAAAAGTCCATTCTCAAACAGAAAATACTTACACAACATTAAAAAAAAAATAAAGCACATAAAAGAAAATTCAGGTGATAGAGGAAGACAAACAGACATTCATTTCCGGCGCCACCTAGCGGCGGGGGGCGTCAACTACACAAAGTACGCCACTTCCGGTTAATCTTCTGAAAGCAAGTCGCTTTTCAAGATTTTCTCTTTTTTGTTGAAAAACATGTTTTTGACTTGAATTTGGGGATGTTGGTATTTTTGCGACATTAAATAAGAAGGGACGCTGTCTATTGGGATGGGATGTCTGTGTTTACTTTTATGTTTTTGGAGTTCCGTACCTCAAAAGGAAACCCAATAGGATCACTTCCTTGTCTGTCTTTCGATGTTCTTTTTTCTCACGTTCGCTTCATCTTAACGGCACGAAGAATTCATACGGTAAAAAAATTCGGTTGTCTGTAAAGTCGGTTCAAAATATTGATTCTATGGTTAACTTATTGTTGTAGTTTTGTCAATTGTAGCATAACCTACAATCGCTGTACTAGGGGACCGATGCTATTTATTTTAATGATGAAAGCACAAGGTCAGCAGATTGGGATGAGATGCGCCACTTCTTTGCGTCTTATCCTTAGCAGCAGGTCTTCTGACAATCCGTCGAGCTGTGCGGACGCTATAACCGATGTAGTGCGTCAAGCTATGGAGTATTTTATCCCCTTCAATAAAGTGCCCGTCGGTGGCTCGGCTCGCCCATGGTTCAATCCTGATTGTGTCCAAACTGAACAGCGTAAGCACACGGCATTTCTCACCTGGGTTGACGCTCGTAACCGCGGAGTTCCGGGTCTAAGCTCAAAGAGAGCCTTCAACCATGCTGGCGCTTAAGAAGGCTCGCTTCGACCGCATTACCCATATTGGGAACAAGTTATCTGCGCAGCCATCCGGTAGCAGATCTTTTTGGTCTCTTGCCAAATCGGTCGAGGCGATTCGATCGGGCGAGGTCGAGGCTTCTGTCGGCCCACACTGCCTCCGTTGGTTAGGCCTGATGGAACACTGGCTCATACGGTGAGAGAGAAAGCAGGTCTCTTTGCATCTCTCTTTGCCCATAATTCGCTTCTTGATACTGGCAGTGCTACTCCACCTAATTTACATCATTGCGGAACTTCAATGCCTGTGGTTCGCATTATGAACAAGGAGGATCTGAGAGTACTGTGTCGTCTGGACGTGAATAAGGCTAGTGGTCCAGATGGTATACCAGCCATTGTTCTTAAAGCATGTGCGCCCGAGTTGTCTCCTGTATTGACGTGCTTATTTCGCCTCTCATTTAGGACTGGTATAGTGCCCAAGTCCTAGAAGCTGGCCAATGTGCAGCCCATGCCCAAAAAGGGTAGTCGTGCCGATCCTACCAACTATCGGCCGATTTCGATCACCTCCATACTTTGCAAAATTATGGAGCGTGTGTTGAACTCGCGCCTCTTGGCATACCTGAAAGGTAACGATCTCCTCAGTGACCGAAAGTACGGGTTTCGCCGCAATCGGTCAACTAGGGACCTACTAGTGTATGCCACTCACTTGTGGGGCGAGGCCCTCGAGAGAAATGGGGAAGCGATTGCTATCTCCCTTGATGTCTTCGACCGGGTATGGCACACTGGCCTTTAGAGTAAGCTTTCAGCGTAGGGCAAATGGTTTGCCCAGTCAGTCAGGCTAGGGGAAATCCCCTAGCCTGACTGGCTGGGTAAAAGATTTCCTGACTGAACGGTCCCTCCGTTTGTTGTCGACGGATGCTCATCTGAGCCCATGTCGACTAATGCCGGTATTCCTCTGCAACTCTGTTTCTGCTGCATATTAACGATCTGCTGTCCCGGTATCTATGGGTATGCAGATGACAGCACAGTTGTGGAGAGATACCTGCCGGATGCTCGGGCCAGTAGGGAATCATTCTGGTTCGAAAAAGAGGCTATGGTAGAGCGGACGAGTGTTGCACTACAGACAGTCTCCGAATAGGGCAATGCCAATCTTGTAGTATTCAATGCCGCCAAAACACAGGCGTGTCTTTTCACCGCCAAAAGGAGCCCGTTCACTTTAGCTCCTACTTTTCGAAATGTATCTTTGGAGTTTACCGACCACCTTCAGCGTTTGGGAGTTGAGATTTCCTCGAACCTAAACTTTGGGCGGTTCATTGAGTCCAAGACCAACGTGGCTGCCAGGAAACTAGCCGGACTTGGCGTTATCGCCAAGGTCCGGCAGTATTTCACAACAGGGCAGCTTCTAATGTTGTACAAAGCACAGGTCCGTTCGTGTATGGAGTACTGCAGCCACATTTGGCTGGTACTCCTGTCACCTGGCCACTTTGGATTCAGTGGAGAGGCGTGCGAAGCGGCTGATTGGTGACCCTGATTTAACTCGAGACGGTCTCCAAAGCCTAGAGCACAGGCGTAGAGTAGCCAGCCTTTAGGTATTCGAAAGGATTTATTTTGGGGAGTGTGCGACGGAATTGCATGATGTAATTCCCCCACCTCCATTCCACCATCGGACGATCCGTCGTACGGCGAAATTGTACATACAGCAGCTTTCCACGCAGACGCATCGCTCACTCAAGTAGGAGAGAGACAGATGTCGAACGCTGCCAAACGCGGTGTCCGATTGTGCCTCTTTGTGGCTCGTTCCGCGCTCTCGCTTGCCTTATATGGAACGCCACCTTGCGTTCCGCATTAGTCATTTTTTCGTGCGTGCAGCTGGCTTCATCGAATTATAAGACGTTGTCAAAAAAATTTAGTCTTAGTGGGACTTTGAGCTTGACCCGTTACATGCCTTCGTGTACGAGTCCAGCTCGCACTTGACCGTGTATTTATAAAATACTAGCGGCCGTCCGCGACTTCGTTCGCGTGTAGTTAGTTATTCTGCTCGGCTCCAATTGATCGCAGCGTGATGTTATATAGTCTAAAGCCTTCCTGGATTAATGGGCTATCCAACGCAAAAAGAATTTTCCAAATCGGACCAATGGTTCCTGAGATTAGCGCGTTCAAACAAACAAACAAAGTAACAAACTCTTCAGCTTTATATATTAGAATAGATTTAATTTCATCTTAAGCTCTTTCATATTACCCATAACTTCAACGTTACTCAGATACACATACAGGTACAGCTCTCAAACCAGCTCCCAAACGTTCCTAGTTTACCGTCTCAGACACACTAAAGAGCTGCTTGCCTCGACGACCCTTAGAACCATATTATACACACAGTAACTCAAAGCATATTGGTTATTACATACACCTGTAGACAATATTGCCACTCCAGTTGGAATAAACAAGTTTGGAGAAAAAATTACGAAGCTTATTTTGTTGAGAAAATTTATTTTTTCATATCTTAAGGAGTGAAGAGTTTTAATACAGGCGGAGATAATTTTGTTACAAGTTGACGTTTATTTTTTTACTAAGGGTTTTACTGATTTTTTTCATGGAAGTACCTACATAAATTTCATAAAAAAAAATGACATTTATAAATAAATTGTGATTCTTACGGGAAGTCTCATACTTTAGTTTTTATACGTCAAAATCGAAATTATTTACGAAAACCTAATATTATTTATTATAATTACATATTAAAGAGCACTAGCAAGTTAAGTGTAGGTAAGGGAAGTTTAGGAGACTGTCTTAAGTAATTTTGACGTTCGAAAACTGCTGGGTCTCAATCATCATCATCATCATAAGCGTATAGCAGTCCACAGCTGGACATATGCCGCTCATCTCATACCATTCATCTCATTCTCAGCCTAATTTTAATAAATTACATTTGATTTGTACTTATTTATTTGGTATATAAACATAAAAAGATATATAAAATTAGTGGAAAATTCGCGAAATGAAATAGTAATAATCCCGGGGGCAATCGCGCTAGATAACAGTAAAAGTTAAAATCTCTTTTCGTAGGTATCTAATGCAGTTAAAGTTGTAGTTTAGTTAAGTTTGAACTTCGATTGAAGTAAAATTAATGTATCAGTGATACATTTTGTCAGATATAATAATGTAATTAAAACTAAATAAATCTAATCGTTTAGACGTGAGTTTGACAAATGGTACAGAAATAGGTAGCTTTGTTTCAACTTTTTCATTTAACAGCGGTTACGTTCCAATGGCCGGACCGTCTGTCAAAAGATTAGCGCGATACGAAACATTTTGGTTTGGTTGCGATTTAATTCTCTTTTGGTTGAATTATTTGAATCATATTGAAGGATAATTCACTGCAATATATGTTCGTAAAGTTTGTTTGATCAACAACTTAAATAACGCAATAAATTGCTTTTGGTAATGTTTTACGCAATTTCCCCGCTGGAAAGTGTGCGTATTATAAACATAATCCCCCTTATTCATAAACGCTGCTTAAAGTTAACTAGTGATTAGCGATTTTTCACACATAAATTTTAGACGCTTGCAGGTCACTTAACTTTAAAAATCGATTATGAATAAACCCCTTAAACACTGTGGTGTTTATTCATAAAGGTTAAGTTAAGTGACGTTAAAAGGTCAAAAATGTATGGTTAAAGAATCGCTAATCACTCGTTAACTTTAAGCAGTTTTTATGAATAAGGGGGAATATGTCCTAGCTAGCTAAACGGCAGCAGTTTAACTAATGGCCTGAAAAATATTCAATATGTTATTGTTAACAATATTGATCGACTATCACGTGACTACGTGCTAGTCGAATTAGTATCTGTAACTAAACGTAGTGTGTGTGTATCTGAGTAACAAACTCTGACTTAATGAGTTAGAATATAAATATGATCAACCGAGTGCGAGCCGAGAGAGCGATGGAGTGTGGGCACAGCTTCCAATGGTCAGTCGGTTGTCTGAACGTGACTCACTAAACTAAACTGTAAACTAAAAAGAACTATTTATACACACAGTTTGCTTTTGATATTTTCATATAACGTAAGTATTGCGTAAGAATTCTAGCCAGATGGTTAAATAAACAACGGTTTATCAAAAAAGTTGTCTTTAGACATGTTTTATGAACGAAATTTACTTTAAAAATTGTTGATAAAAAACATGTCTAAAGACAACTTTTTTGTTTTAAAACGTTGCCCCACACTGGGTTATTACCGTGTACCGTGTATGCGATTACAAACATTTTAACAGCCAGATCAAGAACAACTACTTATAGGCCATACAAATATTTTTTCCGTGCAGGAATCGAACCCCACGTACCGTAGCAGTTGATCTCCTCTGCACCAATCGTTTCATCGAGCTAAAGCCGTGAACATTTTTTTTTTAATAATTCAATATGCACACACTCGTAATACGGAACACCGTAATACCTACTTTCATATTTATACAATTGTTTATTGCAATATACAGTATGAGAAGCATTTTGCGGTAACATAAAACATAAATGGTGTTTTCTTTTTATCAATACAGACACGGCTGTCGTTGCAGACAGGCTCGTAAAATGAACTGAGGTCACGGATGTAGAACGCCTTGAAAGGATTCTGTTTCCAATCTGACGATTTTTTTTTCTCGGCCAAATCAGCTGCCGGCAGAAGTTACCACTCTTCAGACAAAGTCTTGCCGGCAAGCGATTCCTCGTGTTCCGGCATGATATCTGGTGAAGTCGTACGGAGGACGGGTCTGAGCAGTTGTGTTGCGATGTGTACTGGGTACGGTGCGTCAAATGTTGTTATGTGGGGAGTTTGGTCGTGGAGGGTCTCCAGATCCTCTGGGGCAGCATCGTTGGTCGTGTTGTTGGGTTTAACATTGCATCTCCTACCTCAACTGCCGCCTTCCTTCCTATTCACTTACATTTTTGAGTGAACAGGCTCTTAATAAACCAAATGTTGTTATGTCGGGAGTTTGGTCGCTGAGGGTCTACAGATTAATCTCCCTCTGGCGCAGCAACGTTGGTCGTGTTTTAACATTTATCATTGCATCACCTCACTCAACTGCCTTCGTCCTTCCTATTCACTCAGTTTTTTTTTTTTTCTTGTGAATAGGCTCTTTATAAATTGGCGCGCTTTACCATAAACGATTGCGATTGCGGTCAAGCACTAGTTTATTATTACGGTCTAATATTTTGGGGGAACTCAGTGGAGGTTGATAGAGTATTTAAATCCCAAAAAAAAATACATCCGAGCAATCTGTGGAGCTCATTTTTTAGACAGCTGTAAGCCACTGTTTCAAAGATTAAATATACTGCCTTTACCATGTCTATACATTTTTGAAACATGCACTTTTGTAAAAAGAAATTACAATTTTTTTGAAACTCTGGAAGACAGGCCAAATAGCCGAAGACGACATAAAGACAGACTTCGTTTACCACGAATAAAATTAAAATTATTTAAGAAAAATGTATATTGTATGTCCATAATCATTTATAATAAATTACCAAATAGTTTACAAGAATTACCTTTGACATTATTTAAGAAAATGCTTTTTAAATTTTTGTTATCAAAGAATTATTATAGAATTAAGGACTACTTAGAAGATAAATCGATGGAATTTGGATAACGTAATTTTAATAATAAATTTGCACGCCATATATGGCAGGATACGCTGGAAAAAAATGCACTGTAACACCCTTTGTACCGTATTTTAGCAAATAAACATTTTTGATTTGATTTTTTGATTTATCAAAAAAATAGGTTGAAACTGAAAACAGCTTGCACCCTAATTTAAGACACTTACTGTCAATTGGAATCATTTTGAAGCATATTACCGGTCCATTACTTCATAATTTTGAAAAAAAAGACGTGTGGCACTCGGGGACTGCCGCGGTAAAGCTATTGCATAGCATTTTGTATCAATTTATGCAATTATAATTATTTATTTATTTTATTTATGCAGTATTTCTTTTTCTTTGATATTAATTCAAGTTACACTTTTTGAGCGTGGTGACCGATAAGAAAACAAATTTTTCTTTTATTAAATAAATAAAAATAAATGCACTTTGTTCATTCATATTCAAAACACTTTATACACAAATTTTACAAGTACAGTTATCACTCGAGTCAGTAAGCATGTAAAATGAGAAAACTAACATAGAACAATCCGTGTGAGAACTAAACGATCACTATTACACAACAACACTGATACCTTTGAGAAAGCGGACTTCCTCTACAATAGGGCAATTCCTCCGTAAGGTCTGTCTATGCTATTACTTATAATCTCTGTCATTGTGTGCTGTTTCGGTGCAATCGCAAGACCGGCCGGGCACTGAGGGGCAGGCAAGACAGCTATAGTATCCTTATGGCTCCACCAACTGGTATTTCGTTGACTCGGAAACGGCGCACAGGGAGCACCACGAAATATACTCAAATACTCCGAGGTTCTTTTTCAATATACCCCACTGTTTTGTCGTGGTGGCCTAGTAGTTAAAACACCAGCCTCTCAAGTATGAGTGCGCGGGTTCGATTCCAGGTCAGGTAAGTACCAATGTAACTTTTCTAAAGTTATATGTACTTTCTAAGTATATCTTGGACACCAATGACTGAAGGCGAAGGAAAACATCTTGAGGAAACCTGGGCTTTATAAGTCTGAAATCGCCAACCCGCATTGAGCAAGCGTGGTGATTACGCTCAATCCTTCTCTGTGTGAGAGGAGATCTGTGCCCAGCAGTGGGACGATAAAAAGGTTGTTGATGATGAACGGCGTCGGTGTCGAATTATTTGTTATCAATTTAATATTTTCGAGCTGATCTTTAGTAACATAATCACTTCTGATTGCGTTAACATCTGACCGTAGAATTAATAAATCCTTCATCAACTTCTTTACGTACGTTCTACGTAGTCAAAGCAAACTGGTAGCAATTTGTGAAGGTCATATGCCACAAAAACTGGGATTGTTCGGGATCCGTGATTTTAAACACCGTAATCGTATATTTTAGGTATTTCTGCTTTTTGTTTTACGCCTCGATGCATGTTTTTGTCTTGTCTTCGTAGAAACCAACAATAACTTTTTTGTCTCATCAATGTCTTCCTCAGAAAAAGCCGACGAGCATATTTTTATTAAACTTTCGTTGTTTCGTTTCGGAGATAACAATATTACAACTCGTACACTTAAATGTACTCGTATTAACATTGTTCACCGACATCTTTCTGTAATATTTTATTTAATAAAAACTTCAACTTCAACTCTTGATCTGGTCCCTGTGGATAGATACCACAATTTTGCCAATAACACGTGTAACAAATTATAGAAATTCTTTAAAAAAATATTTCACAATAATGGCGGATATCGCCAATCACAGTTGAAAAAACGGCCGCGTGAGCACTTTTTACTCTATAAAATCACGCGCTTTTATTTAGTAAACAACACTATAAATAATTTAAAAGTCCAATGAAAAATTAGCGTGACATTCATCTTAGCTTTTCCGTTAAAAAAAAAGCTATTTTATAAAAACACTACTAAATTAATTTGAATAAAAGAAATTAATTATATGAAAAGTTTTTAAGGTAGCCATGACAACGTCGATGAAATGAAATTAATCGCAAGTTTAGCACATCAACACAACATGGCAAGTGTGTAGAACTGAGTTCGCGCCCTGCAATATGCTTGCTCTTTTTGAAAATCTATAAATTGTTTTCAAAAGATGTAGTCGCACGCACACAAACATACCGTGCCGAAGACTGCCGAACTGAAACGACGTTAGACGATGTACGGCCTTCAAGCCACACCTCCGTGCCCGTCGGAGTGGGGAGCGTGAGGTTTTTTCGTTACGGAATTTCTGGATTCCCCGCGCTCAAGGCCCGCAATAGAAGCTATGCAATAGCTTAAAAACTGACGTCATTATTCGGGCCTTATCAAAATACCCTAGACTTATAAAATTACGCTTACAAGATTATTTATAAGATTAAAGGATATAATTGTGAACCGATGCTTGCGATGTGCGGGCTTGTGGCAAACAAATAACAGTCGCATGGTTCGATCGATCAGGTAAAGTTACACTTACCACGATTGGCCTGTGAATGCCCTTGGATATGGGTGCCCAAGTTTATCTTAAGACAATAGGCCATCAAGTTACTACAATCTGTCAGGTTTCTGTAATAAATTTTCAACTTAGTGTGTTACCCAATATCTAAGTGGGTTGTGGAGGTGAGATAGGCGATCGTGTCATGCAAAATGCTGGTATCCAGCTGTATCTGGTTTGACTGGAAGCTGACCCCAACATATATAGAGATAGATAGATAGATCATGAGGAGGATAGAATGGTTTTCGCCTCCTCTTTTATACCGCATGAACGCGGTATAAGGGACTGGAACAATTTGCCAGCGGCGGTGTTTCTGTCGGACTACAATTTGAGTGTCTTCAAAGCTAGCTCTTAATAAACTAGTGCGTTTTACCATCAACGATTGCATCACTGCTTACCATCAGGCGGGATTGCGGTCAAGCGCTAGTTTATAATAAACTAGCTTCTGCCCACGACTTCATCCGCGGAAAATTTCGTGTTTTAACATAAGATTACACTCGATTGATATTACTGTATTTAATTTTATTAGTAAAATATTTTTTGGAATCAGATGCTCAAGGTAACTTAACCCTTAGTCGCCTTTTGCTTATTTTATTTATTTAAGTTAGGTACTTATCTATTTAATTAAAAGCTTCTCTATGTACAATGTTAGAAGTTGTTTTATTTTCCGGTAACAGAATAATCTGCTTTTAGGATGATTCCACTCTTGATAGACCAACATATAATTTGCCCGTGGGGAAAACATTCTTTTCGTAGGTCAATGCCAACCAAAGAGAATGTTTGTCCCTGGGACTTGTTAATAGTCAGGGCAAATTATATTTTTATTGGAAACTGTCGTTTACACGGTATGGGTAGGTCCGTCGGAATCATTGGAATTCTTGGGATGTACACCAACTGGCCAACTCCTGGGCCGATGAGAATGGTCGCCACAATTAGGTTGTCTTTCAAATCTTTTATTAGTAGCCTTGTGTCATTGCACAGGTTAATAATAATAATAATAATAATAATAATAAAGCCATTTATTCCATATCATGATTTTTTACATTACTGTATTTGTTAGTAAGCTATAGCTTGAAATTAAGAAAAAAGATACTTATAATTAATGTTAGTATTGTTTATGAGATATGGACCCCTGTTTGGGTAAAGGCCTCCTCCATCCTTTTCCATGACTCCCTGTCTTTGCCTGACTTCATCCAGTCGTCTCCTGCGACCTTTGTTATGTCATCAGCCCACCGTCTTAGTTGCCGACCAACATTCCTTTTCCCCTCGGGTCCTTTCCATCGTGTGGCTTCAATGGTCCATCTTCTATCTGAGTATCTTGAGATGTGCCCGGCCCATCTCCACTTTAATAAGAGTGCGTGCTCGAGAGCGTCTGTAAGTTTAGTTTTTTGACGAATGTCTTGGTTCTTAATTTTGTGTATTTTCCTAATTTTTAGCATACTTCTTTCCATTGCTGTTTGACTGCATTTGATCTTTTGTTTTATTTTGTTTGTGAATACCCAGGTTTGGCAGCCATACAGCAAGCAGGGTAAAAGGCATGTATCATATATTGTCCTTTTCATGTGCAAGTTATAGTTCCCTTTTAGGATTTCTCTTAATGCCCAAAATTTCTTCCATGTTGCGTTAATTCTTCTTGTTACTTCTTCTTCATTGCTTGACGCTTCTAATGAAATTTGTTTTCCCAAGTAGATATATTTACTGACGTATTCTATAATATTGCCTTTTATCGCTATCGGGCGTTCACGATTGTTGGTAATTATCTTAGTCTTATCTACATTCATTTCTAGGCCGACTTTGGAGCTTTCGCAGTCAAGCGATGTCATCATTTCTTCTAGGTCTTTTGCAGTTTCAGCTAATACAACAATGTCATCAGCGAATCTCAGATGGTTCAAATAGTGTCCGTTGATGTACACTCCCCTGTTTTTCCAGTCTAGTTTTTGAAAAATGCTTTCAAGTACTGCTATGAACAATTTTGGGGATAGAGGATCTCCTTGCCTGACGCCTCTTTCTATGTTTATTTCATCTCCTGTATTTTCTAATTTTATTCTGCTCGTGCTTTTTGTATAGATATATTTCAAGATATTAATGTATTTAGAATTAATATTAGATTGTTGCAATGCATTCCAGATGCAACTTGCTGGCCAACTCCTGGGCCGATGAGAATGGTCGCCACAATTAGGTTGTCTTTCAAATCTTTTATTAGTAGCCTTGTGTCATTGCACAGGTTAGGTGGGCTTAAATTTCTTAAAAGCATGATAGGCGTTCCGGATTTCAATAGCAGTTCGTGAGGTGGCAGACCAGATGGTTTAAGGGAATTTAAACATTTCTGCGGATAGTGGACTGCATCCTCGATATTATACACTGTATCAATTGACTTGTAGATTTTACCATGGCCGGGAACTTTTTGTAAAATTAGATTATTGATTCCATTGACTGTATCGTTCCATGGTGATATGCTAGCCCTTGAACAAAGTCAATGAATGTCTCTATCTAGTAAATATTCGAGGTCAGGATATCTGCGTCTATAAGATGTTGCAGACTGTGAACTATACGACCCAGAGTCTCATTTATATTGATTTCCGCAGAGTTAGAGCCCAACGTTCGAGAAGAAAAAGACCCTTCTCCAATTTTGAGCAGCTGTGGTAGAAAATCGTTATCCATATTTCCAATAACGTGGACTCTCATGTTCGTACGTAAATTCAAAGTTTGGACTATACTCCATAGGGGCGATGATTTTAGACATGCCTTTATGATATCCGCACGTGTCCCTCTTGTGACGACGGGAAGTGTCTGACGAAAGTCACCTGCAAACACAAAAGTGACACCACCCATGACAGCGACTGCGACAAAACAATCGTAATATCGAATAACTCGTATCGATTATTACGATATAATGAAGTACGAAACTACAAACATATAAAACAAATGTGTTACGAAATTACGATATTTTCGATTATGAGGTATATATCCACAACAACAATCATACGATATCTTAACACCGCGATTCAGAAAAATGACGTAATTGCAGAACGCCATCTATGGGCAAATAGGTAAAACGTCTGCTCAATGAAAGTTATGCTAGGGGCATTTTGCGTTTTAGTAATTTTATATTATCTTCGAAACTATATGACCAATTGATATACTGTAAATAGCATATCTTGTCTGTATGATGTTCTTGTCATACTGAAGTAATTTATTGTCATAAGAATTAATATTTTGTTCCTCAAATAATCAACCAAACGTAAGTATGCCGAAAAAAAAAATTTTAATGCAATAAAAGAAGTATAAAAGATAGATAGTGATAAGACCGCTCATTGGGTCCATAATCTATATGGTGTACATAATAAAGAGTATTCTATTCTATTCATTGTTTTCTCGCACGCCATTTTATGCGCGTGAGTATATTACGTCCTTGCACACATGCGTCATAACTTCTACAATTAGAGAATTATAGTTCCTGCTAGCTTCATAAAAACGACCTACATACCCACATAACCCCATAATGTAACGTCTATACGCCTTAACAGATTTCATAACATCTCCGGAAGAACATCTAGTATCCCTATATCCACACCACGGAACCCAGACGACGACACGTGTTCAGACGACGTCTATTTTACGACGTAACCCTAAAACGTTATTTACAGACGGGAAGGAGCGATTTTCAGCTTCCCCTCTTTCAGACTGGTAGAAGTACTTCGATATTCGATTATATCCCAGTGATGTTATTATTTAGACGTATTTTTCTTTGTGGTAAAAGGAAGGTAGAGTGTAATAAAAATTATTGACGCGCCAACGTGTTTTTTTGATTAAGGTGAGGTGCCGAAATGGTTTTGTGATCTGTGTCTGGGAGTAAAGCTGCTTACTCTCCCACGGTTGTCAGTGAGTTGAATGAAGAAAAATAAATAATATTATTGATTAGATAGATAAAATGACTTTCTTTTGAGAGGGGCTCTCGAAGGGTTCCGTACTAAAGGATAAAAACGGAACCCTATTTCTAAGGCCCCATTTTTTTTATTTAAAAACTTTTAACAGCAGCTTGTAGCTCAAGAAGCGTGATAGCTGGGCAGTTGAAATTTTCACATATCATGTATTTCTACTGCCGCTATGAGAAGAAAAACTAAAAACAGAATAAAAATACAGATTTAAGTGGGGCTTTCATACAATACATGATGTATTTTCTTTTGCTCTCTTTTTGCTCGGTGTTAATAAAGGCAATATTAAGACGCTTGAAATATTCTCAGAACATAAGTTTGCCACTTTAAAAATAAATAATTAGGTAGTTTCAAAAATTTGTATAACCAAGCAAACACAGATTTTTTGGGTAAGATAATCATCAAATAAATTACTTCTGACGCTATCAGTCATGAAAAAAAAGATGTCAGACTTTTACTGACAAAAACCCACACGTGCTCCTTCACGTTCTTGAGGCTACGGTACCTCTACCTCTCTCGTGGTCCTAATCACGGTGTGACAACAAATAAACCCTAAGTTTTTTAATTAATATGTAGATAGATGACACAGCTAATTTAGTAGGCAGTACTCAGAAGCACGAGTAGATACGTTATGCAAAAAACGAGCAGTGCCTAAGAATTTGGTCGTGGAGGGTCTCCAGATCAATCTCCCTCTGGCGCAGCATCGTTGGTCGTGTTGTTGGGTTTGACATTGCGTCACCTCGCTGAACTGCCGTCTTCCTTCCTATTCACTCAGTTTTTTTTTAGTGAATAGGCACTTAGTAAACTAGCGCGCTTTACCATCAACGATTGCATCACTGCTTACCATCAGGCGGGATTGAAGTCAAGCGCTAGTTTATAGTAATAAAAAAAAGAAAATGAGTTTGCGGACACCAGCCCATATGTTCTATTGGTAGAAAAGTATATTTCAAATAGAATGTTTTGATTAACCAACATCTCAAGAAATAGTCACATTTTCAACCAGAATATTCACTAACATTAAGGCTGTCTTAATCACAGGAACTCCGGAACTTGCCTCCAAAACACAACTTACTTCTTTTCTTCTAACAAGGGTTGTTGCGTAACCAACTTAACTTGAATCACCCACCCTCGCTCAATTGCAAACGTTTTGTAACAAATTGGGGTATCTCGAGCAGGGACGAGGGGTCAAAATTAGCTGGCAAAAGATTACGTAAAGGGTCATGAATGATAATAGTCTTTTGCCATTATATTTCACACCTTATAATGCTGAACTGTAAGCAGTATTGTTTCTTAAAATTATTATTGCGTGGTTTTGTTTGCCGTTCTTAGGAGAAAATAAAGAAAATTATTTAAGTAAGTAGGTAATGCTGTTTCTCATAACGAGGTAAAAATAATAAAAGTGTGTTGAACATTTTTAAGTTGATTTTCGTTTCGCTTTTGAGTTTATTATAAACTGCTGGTAAAGGAGTTCCTATAAGAATTTGAGGGGTTGCCCAGCAGTAGGCCATGTCTGATTTTCATGTTTATGCTACTAAGAGCCGATATGTATTTTGAAAGCAAGCAAGATAGATAACAAGATGCATAGGTCAAGACAAGTGAGTCGTAAGTTCGAAGCCCATCTGGAGTCTTATTTTGTGTAAATCATCAAACTCCCGACACAACAACATTTGGCGCACCGTACCGGCCGGCATACATGGCAACAAAACTGCTCAGACCCGCCCTCCGTATGGCTTCACCAGACATCATGCCGGAACACGACGAATCGCTTGGCGGCAAGACTTTATCTGGTGGTGATTCTTTAGATCACAAATTAAATTAATTTTAAATTAAGTGCATCTTTTTCTTTCCATTTCATTAAGATAAAAAGAAAGAAGATAACATTTTAGTTTAATCCTGTCAAATTAAAATATTCCATAGAGAGTTTGGACGCGATTATAAACATGGCAACCAAAAATACATCAATTTACGTCAATCGCGAACTAATTTGACAGGTCTAAAGTAACATAAATTATGTTCTGTCCTTTTCTTAATGAAATAGAAAGAAAAAGATGCACTTTACTAAAATTTAGTTTAGTTTGTGTTTAAGATTCGGCGCCATTATTTTTTTTAATATTTTCTATCTTTTAGCTGTGACATTTTTTTATTATTATTATTTATTTTTACGGCATCCATCGGCTGGCGTCTTTGGTAAAAAGGAAAGGTATTGATAAATAAAACTACAGATGGAGTGCCACAAACGTGTTTACTGACAAACCGTGGATCCTTGTCCGTAAGTATATTATGTACAGCGAGCTAAGCGTTCTGCTCATTTAATGGTCTACTTTCACCAATATCGAGACAATATCAAGACTAATTTGTTTTTTTCCTTATTAGAAACATATCTAGGGAAAAAGGGTGTGTTAATACCTGTCTATCTATATATTATGGATATTATAACTGCTATACGGCGACGGCACGATATTTCGGTAGGTAAGCTTTATTTTTGTCAATCTCGCATGATTGACAAACTACTAGTGTGCGGTAGAGACGAAAACTTCTACCTTATCTAAGCCAAAACACAGATTTGGGGAATTTTATCAATCTCGGTCGTATTTCTTAGTGGTTTTGTCCAAAAATATGGCTTAAACTACATCATATATAACAAAGATAGGTAATACAGAGATTGATCTAGTACTGATGTCAATCTTCTGGCTTTATGCTTAAAAGAACCTTCTCTCTTAGAGTCGTACATCTGACAAGATACGTTAACTTTCAACTAACTAAAGGTAAACAAAAAACCACGTGACTTAATAATCAGACCAAACGTAATACTAATCACATCAGTTGTCATTATATGTCATAGTTGTACTTTTAAATTTAGCAACGCTATGATTCGAATTTTAATGTGACAACTCAAGTGACGTCTTACGTATAGTCGACCATGTCACGTGACATTCTTGTTTACCTTTACTTGACTAGATAAACTGATGTAGTTTAGTACTTTCGACGTGCTAATGCATAATCGGTTGAGTGAGTAAGGTTGGAAGTTTTATTGCCTATCTACTTGTGCGTTCTGGCGTTATGCGACGGACTTTACGTGACGCATCTCCCTTCAGATGTGCGACCAACCATAACAGACCGATCTACGTGAAGTTTGAATCATGGCTATAAGCTAAAGCTATAAGTTATATTAAGTAAGTAAGAGGTGTGAGTGAGGTGAGGTGTGGTGTGGTGTTGAGAGGTGAACTGAATATGAAAGGAAGAATTAATAAGGTATATTGTATATATTTTTATATTATATATTTATAAGGGAAATTATATATTTTAAAGCGGACCCCGGGCTCCAACGCGAAAGCCGCAGATGCAACGGGATCATACGCCAATGACAACAAATTTAATATGACAATGATGATCAAAGAAGATAGACATTTTTAGTCGATAACCAATCAAGTAAACTAGTTTAACTAAGACTTTTGGGACTTCTACACACAATCAGTTCTGTTTAATACATTGTTTGAGTCTAAAATGAAAATTATAGAAATACGTTAGGATGAAAAATTATGATATTATTAATAAAAATATTTTATGCGTATCTAGAGTCTTTCATATCGATAATTATGAAAGTATTATGGAGGATGACATAAGTACACCAGCGAATTTAAAATTTTCTTAGGTGTAAGTGTTATGAGGTAGGTATGTTGATTAAAATTTTATACGCCGCCGTAACAAATAGATACGACTTCAGAATTATAAGCGTTAAAATCTTCAGTACAGTGCTTTTTGGTTATTATAATCATATTGATTGATAGAATATAATGTTCTTTATAATGTACAGATATAAACTACTACAATATATTAAATTTGTTTATTATATTTTCAACTTTATCACTAAAACATAAGGTTCAAGGTTCATTGGGTAAATTTAACAGGTTGAAAATTTTTCGGTGAACTGAAAAGGGGAAGAGGAGAAAAAATACTGAAGGTAGTCTAAGGATGTAAAAGTTAATCAATAGAATTAAATATTATTTTGTACTGACGATTTTAAATGATAATTATAAGTATGTGTATGTATCATATTTTGTTCAACATATAAACGGACACCACTGTAAATTGCTGAAAATGTAAGAAAATTTTAATTTCACGAGCTAACTACCCTTGTGCATTCCCCTTAAGGATTTGGACATAATTATGGACCCTAAATTTTATATTTGTAACATAAGTGACACGCTCCCTCTTTCATTTGCAAAGAAAACTCTTATTTATTAAAGTTACGAAAACAATTTCTCGATATTGTTTGACAGTAGGCCACGACAGTTAGTTTTGATGACATTTATACAAATCACATAGTTAAGACGAATAGATAGATATAATTCGGTACAGTTAGAATTCATTACACTGATTCCCTTTCGGGAATTAGTGAAAAAGAAACATACACTTAAAAATTTCCGGCAGAAAAAAAGCGACGACTTTGGAAAACAATTCGTGTTGATACGACTATGGAAATCAGAATCAACGTCGATTTTTCAACCGGAAATTTTACCGCTTGAGACATTTCAGCCTCGTGTAAATACAAATGTTTTAGAAGTTTATTTTGTATTTATTACTGATAATTTTGTATCCGTCAAAAATAAAATATTATTATTATTATATTATTTTGCGTTACTTCAGCGTAAAATCTATCTCACTCATGTTAAGGACAGTTGCCATTCTTACAACATCTACCTTTTAAGAAACAAAAATGTTTATAGTTATATAAACAAAAAAAAAGTTTGACAGAATTAAGCGAAAAAAAGGTAAAATTATAACACGAAAAGCATCACAAATTTTGTTACTCGCCTATTATTTAGCTTAATTAAAAAAACAAACTTAACTCGTTAAAAAAAAAGAAACAACAACATGTATTAAAGATAATCACATTGACCCAAGTTTCCCAAACTTCCAATACTAAACATCTTGATTTTAGAATCGAAATAATTTCGAATGTACTTATTACAAATATAATTAATTAATTAATTATTGGCAAAAGAAAAATTTAAGTTTTTTTTTTTTTTTTATAAGAAAACTTACATTAAATCACTTGAATATCGCTTTGGGAACATTATTAATTAGCCATCCCTGTTAATATTCCAATTATGGGATTTCCCATAGTAATCGACTCGGAAAGTATCAACGACATAATATGAAAAATATCAACGATAATACCATTACAGGTGGTAACTTAAGATTTTCTTATTATGTGTTATTTATTATGTAGGTACTATAAAAGTAGGAGAGTAAACATGACATAAAATGAAAATAGATATTAATATCAATTAAAAAAATAGACTCGAAAACGAAACAACATTCCATTTTTTATTTTTTACAATTCCTTTTACACTGTCTTAATATGCCATGTGCTACATATGAGGAACACGCATTGCAACAGAAGTGCAGCTATCAACAACAAGTCAATTGTATATTTGAGTTCCGTACTCATACACATGAGTGACATATTCTCATCGAACAGCGTCAAAAAATATAGACGATAACGACTGTAGTGAATGTAGATCATAGACGAAATTCGATGAGGCATGTCGTTTATGTGTATGAACACTAAAGGCCCATTATAAAACCTACCATAATTAATTAAGTACTAGGTCGATCGAATCCGTGTCAACAAGCATGGGAACTCCCAAAAGATACATTAACCTAAAACAATGTTAGTGCAGTGATGTCAATTTCTTCGTGTATTACTAACTTATACTTTCAATAAAAGCAACATCGTTTCTCAATGGACTTAATCGCCATGAAATATCAATGACAACTACTTAACTAAAATAACTGTGTACTGAAAAAACTGAAAATCTAAGATGTCTTTTCTCCCCGACATCCTTAGGCTACGTACGCACTGACCTGTTAATACGTACGCTTACAGTTTCAATTTCTTTACCCAACTACTATATATGCTTTTTAGAAACTACAGATTTGTATGTATGTTACCTTAGAACTTCTATGTATGTTACTTTAGAACTTCTTAAAAAGTATTACGCTCGCAACAAATAAAAAATACAAAGGTAATATAAAAAAATCATCGACATACGACTAGTCTCCAAACGTCATTTTGTTGAGAAATTAAAGAATAGAAAATAAAGAAAATACCTTGAATCCTGTTATGTATATATTCTAGAACTATTAAATTGAGCCACCATATATTTCAATGTTAATAGATACTATGGGTGGGGAACATTGAATAGTGTTTAGTCAAACAAAAAGTTTTAACTATTTATTATGCTAGCCAGCAGTTTGGTGCCTTATTCTTTCAAATTTGTACCCACAGACTTAATATACATATGTAATACTGAGGTTGTGGAGTCAAATTTGGCACCAACAAAGTTTGGTTAGTTACATCACTAGAATTCAAAAACCACTAGACCAATTATTATTTTTATTGTTTCTAGCCCCACTAGCAGAATAACTAGTAAATTATGCCAAAAAAGAAGCGCGAAAACCAAATGATAATAATCCAATTTCACATTTATTAATCTTAGACGATAAAAAGTTCGTCAGATCAGCTTGTTACAAATAAGCGAGGTGGCTCGATTTTATAAGTCAGATATATATAAGAGGAAATTCATTAATTAATAAAATAGAGGATCGTTGATGCCTAAGATGACACCATAATATTATAGTTCTTAAGAAAATAATGTTCGTAAAAAGACATTTCCTGAGTAGATATCGTAAATAAAAAAACTATTTGATAGTTAAATGCAATAAATACATTCAATTTCGTAATACATTCAAAACATAATACTTGAAGAAAATGCGCATTTTGTCAACTGTTTTGATTAAACCAGTTAGAGGTAAAAACATAAGTGCGCAATGAAACATAATTAGTTCAAAGATTATAATTAAAAGTGCGTTTCAATTGTAGCTCGTCTATATTATTTGCAATTAAAAAGGAAAGAAAGGTAAGAAAACTGATATTTTAACACGTTCACTGCTACGTTAAAGATATAGGACATACGTAGATGGCCTTAGCCTAATAGACTTCTTCACGCCGATGCGGCACTGAACATGTTAAACTAGCTACTGTCAAATAACCGTACCTACGACAAATCCAATAACCTAGTTTTATTTCAATAAAAAAGTGTTTGTGTAAATATCAGAAAAATATTAAGTGCATTCAGTGTTTTTAAGTTGAGTATACAAGACTTATATGCAGTTATAGCTTATACACAATTGAACAGAAAATTCACAGTTTTTAAGGTAGCAATCACAATTCATATATCGATTCTAAGAAAAAAAATCACATGTTGATATGGTCACAATAATACTTACTTAATTGGTTTACAATTACAAAATTGCTATTCAATAAGGAAACAAAGGATTTTACCAACTTTTTTGATATAATTTATAATTAATTATAAACAATATAGCGATTAATAATTATAATTAAATAAATATAATTACTCAATTAAATTATTCAATTATTTATTATTAATTATAAATAAATTGTTTTTCAACCCTCAAATAAAAACAACATCGAACAAAAGTTGGCTAGTTGAAAAGGCACATATTTGGACAGAACAAAGGAACTTGGTTAGATATGATCAATTCATAGCTATCTATAATTTAACTATTTTTAAATTGGGATAATTAAAAATATCTGTTTTAATTATAATGTGTGGCGTGTTTTTATTATTTTAAATTACAGTGAAAAAGATCCAAAATGTTGCCTTTAGTGTCATATTATGAACCTATTACATTTCCATATTCGGCGTTTAAAATAATCCTTTCATATTGAAAGTAGATTATCAAGATAATTAGGTACTATCAATAACATTCTCGTGTGACATTTATGAGAGTATGTACATCTTTTTAATTTTTTTTTTTTTTACAATGATAACTACACCAATATAAGCCTAGGCACTTACGGCAAATATGTTTTGGCATATTCATTAATTCATATATTTTTATTTTACCACAAAACACATACTTTCACTTAGGAATAGTTACATGTTGAATAAACCTGTACAATAGCTATGAACTAAAAGGAACGATGCCCACATTTTCAGTTACAAAAAAAACGTGATTCTTACACACTATTGTTACCACACTACACGAACTTATGACTAATTTAGACATTGACAAAGGTACCTGGCACGTTGCACGAACTTCGACGTTTGAAAAAAAAAGAAATAATAAAATGTACTTAATAATATGTCCAAACCAAAGGTCAAGCTACAAATTATGAATATAACATTTCCGGAAAGAAAACTCAACCTGATTTCCATAGTCGTATTTACGTTTGACCGAATACTCGTAAATAATTTTAGGAATTTCCAATCCGGTTTTTTATACTCTTCCAAACGCGAACCACGAACCTCGTTCGCTATTTCAAATTTATTTAGAATTCTCATCACGAATTGACTCGAGAATTCTTCGTATAAAATTAGTTTTTTTTTTTTTAAATTCAAACTTTGAAGCGAGAGGATCTGATTAAGTAGGACGTGAAACGTGATAAAAGTGAAGGATAAAAACTCGTCTATTTTTCTTTTTTTATTGTCACAAGGGATTGAAATTTGGTTCATTGCGAAGCACAATTACTATGCTAAGGTTTTTTTTTACTTATATATTGACTTGTATGTCACAGCACGCTTTGATTAACACACATTCGTGTCACATACGTTCCGTTCTACGTTTAAATCGATTGGAAATTCGATTTTCCGAAGTCGTTATTTTTTTCCAATTAATTTAAAGTATAGAGCGTATGTAGTCTCTCACTAAAAGAAAGTGCTCATTGGTCTTAATTAAGTGTGCCCTGGGCACGAAACAATTGAGTTCTGACTCGATATGTCAAACTCGAGGTAACCTCAAACGCACATAATTAAAACTAAAAAAAAACTTACTAAATTCTAAAGTACAAGTAAATAAAAACTAAAAAATGTACTTCCGCCGTGTACCTCCCTAAAATGAGGGTAAATTCGATTTTGGATATTGACTGCCAAAAAATTTGGGAAAATATGGTTGAAGAACCTACCTAACGCTTGTAATTTGGTTGGATTAAGACCTGAACCGATACGGTTCGCAAAAAAATCTTATTAAAACTATGTTCTTATTCGTTCTAACTTAGCCCTTGCTTTTGTTAGGGATAAGTACACTAGACTAGTTTGCGGTGTACTATTATAATTACCACTATCCATACAAGACTTCCTTTTAACTAAACGAATATGGCGAAAGACGAAACAAAAGAAATTGGATGACTAGTTCTAAGGGATTTTGTACAGATGACCTCGTAATTGCTTATCACTATAAGGTTGAGTATCACATGTAAAACGACATTGTCTCAATATGTGTGTATCTTATCAGTGTTATTGCAAAATGTTAAGTTAGATTATAACATCTTTTGCGGCAATGCAATTACGAGGACGACTGAAAAGCCCACCGACCGCTCGTATTAATAATGTTGCGTAGAAATTTATGATTAGTATATATATATTGATTCTTATACGGATAGTAATAAATGTCCAGCATTTTTAAGTAAAAAAGATCTAGCCATGGCATTCGAGATAAGATACAGCATTACACGTGCTCTCTTTTAGACATATAGCGTTGTCTCAGTCTGTCATACAGGATTTGCCATCTCTAAATATTACTTTTATTTTATTTAGCAGTCAATACCAAAAAAAAAATTATTCGTTACAACATCATTTTTTGAAGACCAGACGTGATAAACTAAAATGGTGACGTATCAATATACAGACAAAATTAATGAGTTTATCGGGTGAACTTGATAGAGGAGGGTTTTTAATTATAATTAATCTTATTTATATTGTTTGATGATCGGAGTTAAGAAGTTTGGCAATAGTATAGTAGAAATGTTATCTATGACAACTAAATACATACATATAGCATATAAAGTTCCCACTGCTGGAGTACAGGCCTCCAGTCAGTGAGAGGAAAGGGACCGAGCCTAAACCTTGCAAACAAAATATGAAACAAAATTAAACAAATCATTCTTTACAATCCAGATTCAATTTTTACCTCAAGATTGATCATATTTAAGCAGAGAAAACTAAATAATTGACAATGCACAAAATACTCCAACCATCAAACATAAACTGCATACTTATGACAACAAAATATTGTCATGGTACAAAAAAAATCACGCCTGGTCCCACAAATATTCCGTTACCAAAAATAGTTGTAGATGGATCTCGCCACCTCAAATTGTAAGTAAGTAGAGGCTATAAAGAAGGTATGAAGGATCAGGTATCTAAGGTTGTCTTGCCTGACGACCCTGACTAGGTGGGGACCGCTGCCTTTGGTAGGGAACCGGCCTGTACGGTAAAATTCTTCTAACATCTGGTCCTTTTCGATAAACCTGTCGTATAGCCATTGGGTCATACCTTCGGTGTCTGCGGGTACCTGCATAAAGGAGATAGGTTAGAGGATTATTTGCGAAGATTTAAGTTGCATCCTGTAAATTTTTCATGTCCTTCATTGATTCGAGCATTAGGTATAATTAATTATGTATTTTTCATAAACGATTTTTTGATATACAACGAAGAACCTAATGAAAAATAACGTCTTAACTAAAAGCTGTCACTATGGCAATACCATACCTTAAAACCGTTTCTTGTAAAAGAATATTAAAAGCTCCTGTTCGGCACAGGTCATTTACAGCCCAACATAATGAGGCTTTAGAAATGACCTTTTCAGTGTAATCAAAAAGGTTCTTTTAAAGGCCAAAGTAACGGCACATTTCGGAGTCGCCAAAATGGCTTTTTATGCAAATTTTTAAAATAGTTCGTCGTCGAATTTAGGGTGAAGTAGACCGTGATGATAAATTGGAAAGAAGATAGGAAAAAAGGTCTCATCGCTAGGATCCGTGAGCCAGTTCCAAATAACCTAAAATATTGCAGTAAAAACTTCTTTTTTCTCAATAATTTTAGTATTTTTCTTCTATTTCATAAGATATGCAGTGATTCTTTATTATTATGTAAGGTATTGGCGCCATTTGTCTTCTTCATAAACTAAACTAATTTTAAATTAAATGTATCTTTTTCTATTTCATTAAGAAAGGGATAAAAGATAACATTTTAGTTTAATCCTGTCAAATTAAGATATTCCATAGACAGTTTAGACGCGATGATAAACATGGCGACCAAAAATACATCAATTTACGTCAGGTGCGGGCTAATTTGACAGGTCTAAACTGGCTTATGATGTTCTATCCTTTTCTTAATTAAATAGAAATAAAAATAGGCACTAAACTTAAATTTAGTTTAGTTCGTGAAAAAGAGAATGGCGGCCATTATTTTACAAGTAATCCACCAATTCTTCTTCGCAATTTCTCTTCAGTTTCAAATCCAAATAGAATGTTCAATTTAAATATAAAATTGAATTGACACGCAAACTGTAACCAAGATGCACATGATTCTAGATCCCTAAGAATAGAACATTTCGTCGTTTTTTAAAGAAAATGCAGCTGTTGAGAGAAATACTAAAAATTTATGGAACAGCATTTTTACTTTCTGAATGATATGTGTACAGTAAGGGTCAAAAATGGATTATCACTTTTGACACTTATTGTTATTGCAATAAAGTTCAAAAGTGGTAATGCACTTTTGACCCTTACTGTAATTCTGAATTCATAGCGTATTGTATAATTAGCAAATAATTGTCTACTTACATCACTACTAGGGTACAGCCTATAATGCAGATGGGTGGCACAAGAAGGCCGGATTCCGCATACCACGTCCTGAAGATGAAGGGGGATCCGGTCAGGATAGGCGATGGTTACGTCCAGAATCCAATCGATGCTGTCACCAACTGGGGATTCCACGATCAATTTGGCGTTGTTTTGGTTGAAGTTGTTGTCTGTGGAATGTTAAAGAGTATTTAAATTGTTGGTTATTTGATTTCTTAACAAATTAATACTACTAAAAATTTCGTGTAATTTTTTGAATACTAACATAAACGAAGCATTAAGTCTTTGAATGATAAATATTTCAGTCCATGGAGTTCCTTGGTATATTATTATTGCTTAATGATATTAATACTTAAAAAGCTTGGAGTTACAGTCAAACTTGACGATTTTATTTAGCTAGGACAAACTATCTAGTTAGGTATCTCCAACTTTCAAAAGTCTAATCAAATCCACCGTCAAATCCGACTGTGTCTTGAAGTCTTGTCATGGTTGCTTACAGTAGGCCCGATTCGAAGGCTCTGAGACACCCAAAGTGCAATATATGACAGTTAATTTCGACATTTTATGCTCTGCTGCTCTAGAT
This sequence comes from Sesamia inferens, assembly GCA_037179545.1. Taxonomy (NCBI): domain Eukaryota; kingdom Metazoa; phylum Arthropoda; class Insecta; order Lepidoptera; family Noctuidae; genus Sesamia; species Sesamia inferens. The sequence continues at coordinate 3,935,826 of CM073929.1, read as the reverse complement.
CTATTCATAAGCGGTCAGCTGCAAGACAAGTGCACAAATTCAAGAGGTATTGTAAATAATCTGCCAAGTTCACCCACATGGAAGCCATGCCAAGTTTCTCTGTGTGTACGAATCAGAAATACAGAGATCCGCAGAAGAACCATGGCAACTGGTGCCTAAAAAAAATGCCCATTTTAAGAGATTTTTTGTAAGTGACGGCTTATGGGATGAGGTAAATTGCTCGTTGAATTAATGACAGTAGGCCCAGTATGAGATTTCATTACGATGGTCGATATCGAGCGCGTTTGACTCATCGATTGACCCGCTTCTAGGTTGTAAGAACTCTCAACCAATGAGCGCGCCAAACGCGCTCGATATCGACGATCGAGTCTCGTAATGAAAACTCATACTAGGCCTACTGATAAGGCCGAAAGGTTCTAGAGTAACAACCGCGTACCGGAAGGCCTAGTGAGCGAAGGCCCCTCGCAAGGTGGGCCGATAACTTGGTGAAGGTCACGGATATCGCCTGGATTTCGGAAGCACTGTACTGGACGAAGCGGCGACGCTTGAGACGTGCTTTTGTCCATTATTGGAAGACTTTCTGCTAAAATTATGACAATTAATGTGAAAACTAGAAAGGAATAAGGCTTTTTATTTATCCTAGTAACTCTGTATTGATTGAGTCTTTGTATCCTAGTAACATGTAAGACTACTATCGCCTGCGCTAAACCGGCCACGGCACACCAACGCATTTTTTACTCTACGAAGAATTAAAGATGTAGTCTATGCTAGACAAGGAAAACAATATTAGCAAACCGTTTTTTAATCGCAGTCTTCATCTTCCTTTAAAGTAATGCAAAATTTCGTTACTTCAGTTGAAGTTAAGTTAGCGGCCGCACTTAACAATGATGCTAAAAAAATATTTTTGTTTTTTCATATAATTTAAAATTATGATAATTGATTTGTATTTTAAAGTAAAAATGTTTGCAAATAATATTTAACCGAATAGGAAAATTTATTGAATATTTATACCAAAAAAGGTTTTTATTGTGTGTTTTAGTTTACTATAGATGTAATATAATAACAAACAATAAACATATTATAATGCAATATATTATAAAGTTATATATTATTAGGTGTAGATATACTTATACCATTGAATGAAACAAACGTTGTTATGGCAGCATTGTAATATTTTATATAAAAGTAATCCCTGACAATCTTATGATATATATGCTATGCTAAAAACAATAAAAAACATTTTTGGTTTTTAGATATGAAAATGATAACAATTATTATATGTTATCATTAAAGAGGTTATAACTTAATTATTCATTTTCTTAAAGAAAAGAGGATTGAAGCTTAACCTGAATATTATTATAATCATAAAATAATCTATAGAACACACAACAGTACTTTGTACATTTACAATTTTTTGCGTGTGTAGCATGTTACTAGTGCTACCATCTTGTAGTGACTTTTTTCGGAGTTTGATGGCCTGAGATTATAATGTTCAAGAGCTTTCTTAATTCAATAGTTAACGAAGTTATTTCTTTTCGAATTCCGAAATTATTGTTTTTATAATTGACCAAAAGTAATTTGTTGTTACTGGGGTTTGAACTCACAACTACTCATGGCTTATGAAATTGCAAAAGGCGACATCTGTTAGCCATTAAGCCAACCGAACATACTGTCACTTAGCTAAATTTGTTGATGAGTAGTAGCAATATTATTTTTTGTTTATTTAGAGTCCGTTATTAGACAGACGGACGTTATATAACGGTATATATTTAAAAGACTCTGTAGGACACTTCTGCACTGTGATTGTTATAAATTGTTTTTTCCACCAGTCTCGCCAGTATATTTTTAAACCACAAATGCAACCTCCATTCTTCGCACGATTTATAGATTTATGCAATGGTAAATATTATCGTTTCGTTCCACTTCTCTCGACACTTTAAGCTACCTTCGTCCTCCAACCTCTTGACCCAACGGCTTACAGTATTTCTCTAAAACAATAACAATATTATTACACACTTGCAACAAGCGATTGGTTTACTCCTTACCCAAATAATAATAAAAATAACTTACACAAAAGCCGGTTTCATATGATGTTTGAGATATATTGAGTCCATTCGTATATAGGGCCAAAATATTTGCCTTAGCTTTGATATTAATGTATTAGCCTGCATATTAAATAAAAAAGTAAAACTAATAACACAAACTCGAACTATATATTCACCAACCAACAGCAGCTAAGTAATATTATTTGAGTTATTGTAGCTAATAGGTAGTGGAATATTTTATGTGAACTAGTGATTCACTTTGTTTAAAATCTACCCTCATCTTTTTATAATGACTCTAATATAGAAAAAATCTTCAAAGAAAGTATCATCGTTAAGTTGCGGATCGGTATTTTTACAAATTTTTATTGTCAGCATTCATAACTCACCAATAAACGTTTAAATTTTTTTTTTGTAAGTTATTAGATTTGAACTCGAACCACCTTAAATGCTTATCACGGCGGGGACCACTTAACCATGGAGAAACTTACTGTGAACGTTGAAATTAGTAGTACCTAACAATTATAAACGGGCAGCAAGTTGTCAAAGTGTATGAGTGTGTATCAAACTTTATTATAGAAGAAGGTCGTAACTACAACTAGTATTGCTTGGCTATAGTTTTGTGAGATTGTAATTCGTCTTTTGGTCGTGATAGTACACTTAGGAATTTTTGTACGCTCGTGAGTGCTCACTTGAGCATTTTCTATCAGTACACATTTATTTATTTATTTATTATGGCACACCAACGACATATTTACAATAATGGTAGCATAAAAAGCAATCACAGGTCTTCAGTTTTGTGTAAATACATCACTTATAGGCATACACAACATTTCGGTGACAAACAGACTGCAAGCGCTAATGCCTTTGGCAGACCAGATAAATTCGCTTTGCTTACCATAACAAAGCATCTCGCGTCTAATGAAGAAGAAGACACCTATAGAATACTCACATTTCGTCTAAGGTTATGCGTAGATCCTAAACAGGATAAAAATTCAGACACCGGGCTGCTACTGAGAAATTTCAGATAAAAAAATCCAATAACCAGTTCCCTACTTAACCTAGAAACTCCCATTCTGAAAACTTACCTTTTTTCGAGTCGTCTTTAGAAGAACTAGCGCCATGGTCTCTGTGGGGCCCCACCTCTTCCATGATGACTTTCATAGCACCAGCGCGCGGTAGTGATACGTACTCCAATTTCGGCAAGTTGTTCTTTTCTGCAAACCTGAGACACGTAGAATATATTAACTAAATATACTATATTAAATTTTAATAGATACAGGGTTGTATCTGACATCTTAACGCAAACTTCGCGAAAAGGCTAGACCGCATGCCACTAATAAAACGATGATAGTCATTTATGTCGTTAATGAACGGTTACAGAATTCACAGTGTTTAAAAAAATGTGTCGGCTCCACCTTTGAAGGTATGACGTTGATCCCTGATGTCAACTCTATTAAATCAGCTGATAAGATAGTTTTTCGAGTTTTGTTTTCTTTGCGCTTTTTAGTGTAATAAGCGAATTAATTAATTTTTACTTTAAAATCTTATTGTGTTATAAAAGTATAACAATTATGAACGGTCGAAATTGGAAAAAAAATCAAATATATTTTTTGAAATCATGAAATAGCCGACGAAAAATTCTACCACTGGGGGGTTCAGAATCGTGTACATGGTATGAATCCATGGTACTCGTTTGTGCGTCGATGTCAGATACACCCTTTATATTAACGTTTGGAGAAACCCAGAGGATTAAAGAAAAACTACCCTCAAAAAACAACTTCCCCCACACACAAGGCATAGCCTAAAGCATTATCTTCAGAACCTCGAAATTTTGCAAAAGAGATTCTTAAACAGCGAAACTGGGCAATAAGAATAGGGCAGGATTTAAAAAAAATTAACCTCGCATAGGCGAAGAAAGTTTGCATGGAAGATTGGCATTTTTCTAATGGGTAATCCCACCTCGCGCACGCCTTGTATGCTATATAATACTGAGTGCAGTATTAGTCCCTTTTTCCAAATGTTTAAGTTAGATGGAGAAAAATTCTCCTCGCAAATATTTACACCAAATCGATTTAAATAAAATATCTTTATTGGAATGATAAAAGTTACCCAAAGGGCAATGGAGAGGCCTATTTCCCTGCACGCGTGTATCAGAAATGAAGAGATCTGCAGGAGAACCAAGGCAACTGATATAAACTTAAGTGGCTGCGGCCAAGGCAAATTACTTCCAGAACAGATGTCCGGTGGGGAGGCCTACGAGGCCGAAAGGTTTTTGAAGTGGAGTGGTGCCGCCCGCATCCCGAAAACGTAGCATGGTAAGGCCTACCAGAACGGATCGATGACACTTTGAAGCTCGCAGAAATCCACTAGCTGATACATAATCGGTCGAATGGCAGTGCCTTCGAGTCCACATCCAACAGTGCACGTCTTACCTCTGAAATAAATGAATGAATGAAATACTTTCCTTACCTTTGGCTGACCTCCCGTCGCTTGTGCAAGAAGCCCCCTTCTGGAAACAGTACGATGAACTGCCTTGCGAGGGGAATGTAGTACTTGTGGATGTGCTGTCTCAGGTCCTCCAGAGATTGGTCGCGTTTGGCCTGGCCCTGTTAACAAAGAGAAATACATTGGTCAGTTATTTGACGATATCAATTTGTTGTCAACAACAATTTGTTGATTTGTAGTGATATCCGCCTCGTCTTTACCAGACTTTAAACCTTTTTTTTTGTTCCGTGTTGGAAAATTCTCATGGATGTCCGCCGCACTGGGGTGGGCGACGGGGTCTGTCTGGCTCCTACGGGCTAAAAACCACCCCGGTATGGGACCAGACTTTAAACCCAGATTAACTTTTTATAATCGCCCCGTGTGGTACCGGGCTTAGAATAGTAGCAACCCATATCCTCCCGTGGGCGTTGTAAGAGGCGACTAAGAGAACTTTCACCTGTTAAGCGTGGGGATTGTGGCAAACCCCCGCATTGGGATGAAAGCTTTGCGGGAGACCTTTGTCCAGCAGAGGACCTTTATATACTGAGTAGAATCATTCAATTTCATCACCACTCTCATCGCTCTCAAAACGGTGAAGGAAGCAGTGAACAAACAAGGTTAAGTAAAGAACCAAAAAATCTAAGTACGTGACAGATTAATTGAGCGTTTAGATTAACAGGCATAAATAGGTAAAGCACAGTTTCTAATGGTCATCTTGACGAACAAAGTGAGCAAACCGCAACCACAGCATATATGAAGTCGATAATTAATTCATGTTTTGAGCACATGCAAACTGCAATTTCATTTCTTAAATACTTTTAGAAGTTTTGTTCACCCTAAAGCATATTTCACACCTACCCAAACCCTTAAATTGCCACCGAAATTACGTGTCGCTTTTTCCTCGATGAAAGGGCATAGAAAAATGACTCTCATGATTTCATCCACCGTGTATAATTAGAGATAAATCGTTTCCCGCATATTTTAATATAAATTCCTTATAACAATGTGAAACTATAGGTCTTAGATTCTAGGGCTGGTACACTCGCCCGCACAATGCATTAACTATTAACGTGCATTTCATAAGTCATTATCAGGATTGGTCGTGGAATAGGGCTGTCAATATGAAAGAAAACATGTTGGTTTTCCACCATGTTATAATTGCGTAGGTTTTTTTTTAATCTTTTCTATTCATAACGGAAAGAAATAAGTGTGTTTTTTGTTTCTTTAAACAACACATCAAGAACACTCGCTAAAGTAAAGCAGATAAATTATATTCTTTAAGATAATTAGGTCTTTGTTTTTATCTCAAGAAGTTGTTTCTAATTCCTCTTTTATTTGTTTTTTTTTTTCTCATGTAATATATAAATCAATAATGCCTTTAATGTTCTAACTGCTGGGAAACAGGCCACCTCTCTGTGAGAGGGAATGGTCTACAATCCACCACAAAGGTCTACGTGGTGGATTGTAGACCATTCAAAAAGCGGCTAGTGGTATATTTTTATGTGTGTCTTTTACTACTTACTAATTCTACGTAAATTTATTTTCTTTATTTCATTCTAATATTAATAGGTTCCTACAGAATAAAAAAGAATAAGTACAATATTTTGTTTTATCAATAAAATAACCTTTAACGAAACCACACACGCCAGCCCTATCTATAGCTCCATACTTCTAATGGATATTGTCGATATTGGCCCGTCGATGAGTGGGCAACTTTTCGACCACCCCTGATTGGACACAAGGGTCGGCTAACGCGATGTTTTAATTAAAGCCTGTTGTGTTTGTACCGAACATGACCGGATCACGATTTCCTCTCAATAGAAAATATATATTGTTTTTGTTTAGCGTTTTGTTAGTGATTGTACTTAGTGTTGTTTTTTGGCTGAACAACTTAATACACACAAAGACATGCGAAGTGCACATGATTTACAAATACAAATAGCATTGCATAGATCTAATTAAAAGGTAAAACCCCTTGTTGCCCCACACTAGGATATAGGATAATAAGATGGACAAAAATGTAAATAGAACTAAAAGCATTTTTTTTTTTTTTTGCAATTTAACCTTATTCAGGTTTTAAGTTTGAAAGATTATTTCAAACTTAAAATTAATTGAATAGGATTAAATTAAATTAGGTTTGGCTGTCAATTTATAAAAACGATGGTCAACAATGTAATTAGAACTAATAGATTTTTTCAAGGTTTAAAGATTCTTCCAAGCTTAAAATCTATACTAATATATAAAGCTGAAGAGTTTGTTTGTTTGAACGCGCTAATCTCAGGAACTACTGGTCCGATTTAAAAATTATTTTTGCGTTGGATAGCCCATTAATTCAGGAAGGCTTTAGGCTATATAACATCACGCTGCGACCAATAGGAGCGGAGCATGACTAACGAAGTCGCTGGTGGCCGCTAGTTAACTATAATAGGATTAAATTGAAAAAATAAATAAAATTGAAATAAATTATGTAACAAATTTGTTTAAAGTGGGATGGTGTTTTGTTTCTTTGTACTTTAAACGACCAGAAGGCTAAATATCATAATTAAAAACGTTCAAAATATAGAAATAAAGAGCGGAAGAGGATATTTTATGACTTCCCATCCTCAAAATAATAAGGTACGTAACATTTAATTCATATGATTATAAAATAATCCAATGTACTATTTATATTGCCAATCGTGTTAGAAGCTTTGTCTGTCTCATTGGTGTAATGATCCTGCGATCAAATACGCTAATACTGAGCCTGAGGTCTCTTGCTCAATGCGGGTTGGCGATTTCAGACTTATAAAGTCCAAGTTTCCTCAAGATGTTTTCCTTCACCTTCAGTCATTGATGTCCAAGATATACTTAGAAAGTACATACAACTTTAGAAAAGTTACCTACTTGCCTGGCCTGGAATCGCACCGGCATACTCATACTTGAGAGGCTGGTGTTTTAACCACCACGGCCACCACGACACCCTTTACATAATCAAAATACACTATGTAACAAAAACCCTGTTGTTCCTTTCAGGGACATATAATTTTACCTACAAGCACATCATTAATGAAGTCATAATTAGAAAACAGTAATCATTGTCTAGTCGAGGGGTCACAATCAAATACCTATTAAAACCGACAAATTCGATTTTTTTTAGAATATTTCATTTTATAAGTTAAATAAATTGGCGGGAACGTTCTACTTATGTCTAGTTTCTTCATGCAGAATTGCAGAGCTAAGAAATCAGTTACAGATTATAAATATTAATAATTAAACATTTATTTTAATTATTTTTGTTGAACAATTTTTATAAATTACTTGCTCTATTACGTCCGTATGCCGATTCTTAAAACGTAGGTTGAAGGAACAACAGGGTTTTTGTTATCTATTGTATAATATTCCCATTCCTGGAACACAGGTCTCCTCTCGGTCACAGGGAGTGGGCTTAATCTACCACACGGGTTCAGTACGGGTTGGTATATTGTATTGTCACATGTTTTCGAAGTTTTTGGCTGTAGGACATGCCGGTGTCCTTACGATGTTTTCCTTCACAGTTTTTAAGAGCGGTGGTGATGAAATAATTTACATAACGTGCAGCCTCCGTGACGTAGCGGTAGCGAACGCGGCCGTTGCGCAAGGAGGCGCGGGTTCGATCCCCGCACAGTGCAAATATTTGTATGCATGAATATGAATATTTGTACTGGTCTGGTCGTGCCTCGGAAAGCACGTTAAGCCGTTGGTTCCGGTTGCCATACGAACATCTAGTGGAAGCCGTTACGGGTTGTTGGAGCCCTCAAAAATCTAACAATTGGTCTAACTGCAATGCTTAGATATCGCTTTCGGGTTGTGGAGGTCAGACGGCAGTCGCTTCACGGAAAATATCGAAGTTTAGCCAATATCAGCAGTTAAGACTGGTAAAGCGGACCCCAGACTCCAAAGCTGAAAAGCTACGGATGCGACTGGGATTAACGCTGAGATGATGATGATGAACGTAAAGCGCCTAATGGGGCTTGAACCTATGACCCACAATTTGTAAATCGCGATGCCACTAGGCCACCACTGCTCCAATTTACTCCTTTATCTTTAAATTAACTTTCATGTTTTTACCAACATAGCATTTTCGAACACATAGGTGTTCATAGGTTTATATAATTTGTCGTATTTCATCGTTGCATTTGTTATTTCACAAAATATCATAACAAATATAATCGTAATCGTCAATAATCTTCGAGTTTGCGATGAATTTTGGACTGACCAAGAAAACCGTAGCATGTCGAAGATTCTAAAATAAAAAAAAAAAACTGTCGCTTCAAAAATAACATAGAATAAAAATCCAATCAAAGTTCGTCGCCACTTCAGCACGCTTCAACGAACGTGCTAAACCCCTGATTCCCCAGCCAACAATATGGACCTAGGAACATCTCAGACCCCCGCTCAACTTCTTTGAAGTCCAGTAAGAACGCAAATCGCTCGCTTCCCACGAGTGCAATGAACCGAACAACCGGGAACTATCCACGAGATCGGATCGGGAACCGTCGGCAGGACTTTAGAAAACGCTAACGACCGTCCAATTGGGTTGCTTGTTTCCACTGTTGTGACGACACAAGTATTTTCTTTCACAGCAAATTATCTATGTTTTTTTCTTGTAGTTACGACGACGACGACTTGCATTCAAAAAGATTATTATTATTTAATTAGTTGTGTCCTGCGGTTTCACTCGCATAACTTTCGATCACGTATGAATTATCATCATCATCAACCTTTTATCGTCCCATTGCTGGGCACAGGTCTCCTCTCATACAAAGAAGGATTCAGTGTACCTAATCATAACGCTTGCTCAATGTGGGTTGGCGATTTCAGACTTAAAGTCCAGGTTTCCTCAAGATGGTTTTGTTCACCTTGTAATTAGTTACGTATGAATATTGGAATAAAAAGTATCCTACTATGTCTTGAAAGCTGGAAATGTTTAGTTTTGAAAAGTCTGACAAAGTCCGATTATGTTATGGTAACTCCGTTTAAAACATTCATATTATAATATTTATAAATGTGTATTTAATTATCTTATTGTCAGCAACATTGGACAACAACAGCATCGTGAGTCTCACAACAGACGGAGCGTGCGCAAGAAACGCCATCCGAAACTTAACGTTTTTACAAGAAATGCCTCATTTATATTAATTCCTATTCGACTCCTGTAGTAAGTAAATGATTTTATTTTGTAAGTAGGTTTGTAGAAACACTTTTACATGTCAATTATATCTTAAACCTAGATGAAATCAAAAGAAAAAGTCATTTATTCAAATTAGGCTGAGAATCAGCACCTTTTGAAAGTCAATATTACATAAGACAGTCCCCCAAAACGCCCGCCTTTCGCCACTTCCTAATACTTTCGCTGGGAAGAAGAAGTGGTGAAATAAACTCCCCAGCACCACAACTATGTGTTTATTTACAAATATAATTAACAAACACACACATACATGACTTTATACAATACTATGTATAGCAATGAACACAAGAAAATACCACAACAATAAAATTATTTACCATATGCCACCTAGCCACGTGAAAATACCAGCAAAGCAAAAAAAAAATATTAAAATGGAAATGTAAATAAGTAAAAACTTATTACTTAAATAAAAGCCCCAGGTATAAAGGGTGTAACAGGGCACATATTTATGCATTGTAAAAATAGACAATTATATGAACTCATCATTAAGCTAATTCTGGAGAAAGAATACAAATATTGTCCTGAGTTAATCAGAGCCACCATGGGGTCGGCGTTCCCATCTGACTAGTCCAAGAAGAAATGCCTATGAAAACTCAGAAACCACAATCTCTTTTAAAATCTAATAAGGTCTTTGTTCTAAAGAGGGTAAGACCGCCGTGGTCTACTTCGAAGACGATGTGCTCCTTCAAGCGGCCAGAGAGTGGCAATCTTTGCCTGTCTCTCGTAGTATTCGAGAGACGTGTCTAGCCGACTAACACTTCAACTTACCTTTTTTTCTACAACATCTGGTACTTGAGTTATCATCTTCATCAACCTTTTTATCGTCCCACTGCTGGGCACAGGTCTCCTCTCATACATAGAAGGATTGAGCGTAATCACCACACTTGCTCAATGCGGGTTGGCTCATGGTGGAGAGGCTGGTGTTTTAACCACTAGGCCACCACGACTTGAAATATGGAGCGTAGTATTTCTAAGTCGATCTTCGCGCTTTTAACACCTATTACGCTGTGCTTTAAGGAAATATATATTGAATACCAAGACAGTTAAGCCTATTATTTCACTTAGATATAACTCTAGCTGTTGTGTTAGTTTATTAGCTGCGTTTAATCCAGCGCCGCGTGCCTTTGACTGGGGACTACTAATTAGTGGCGCTGTGTAGATATTGTGTTGTATATATGTGTGTACAGGGTATGTTCAATGTTAATAATACATATGTGAACACTATTATCTTATATTTAGACAGACAAAGTAAGTTTAGAGAGACAAGACAGAATCAAAAATCAAAATCAAAAGTCATTTATTCAAATTAGGCTGAGAATCAGCACTTTCTGAACGTCAATATTACATAAGACAGTCCCCCAAAACGCCCACCCATCGACACTTCCTAGTGCTTTCGCTGAAAACCGCTACTTCCGAGTATATATTTCTACGAGTACCTAGATGAACTGAAACCTTACCAATACAACAGACTGTATTTTTGGTACCAGACCCCTTCGTGGAATAAACCGACGACCTGGTGAAGGTCGTGGGAAGCCGATAGATGCGGGCAGCACAAGACTGGTCATCATGAAAAGTCTTGGGGAAGACCTTTGTCCAGCAGTGGGGCTCGATAGACTGAAGAATAAGAAGAAGCAACGTAATTGCCGACTACTAAAAACGTTGCTAAATTTAAGAGTACAACTGTGACGTGGCATAGCAACAAAAGTAACTGGTATTATGTTTAGTTGGTTAACTAAGTCACGTGGTTTTTATGTTCATTTTCAGTTACCTATCAAAACCCCTATCACAAAATGAAATCTAACTTTAGTTCCAGCCTTAACCTTTTAGTCAGTATTTGTATTTCGAGCTTTAATTAAGCAACGTTCCTTATACTAAATTGAAAATTTAGTACTGAACTAAGCTGTCATCATTTCAGCCGAAAGACGACCACTGCTGGACATAGGCCTCCCCCGAGGTTCTCCACGACGACCGGTCCTGTGCCTCCCGCATCCAGCGGTTTCCCGCGACCTTCACCAGGTCGTCGGTCCACTTTGTCGGGGGCCTACCCACGCTACGTCTTCCGGTGCGTGGTCGCCACTCGAGAACCCGTCGGACCCATCGGGCATCGGTCCTACGGGCAATGTGTCCAGCCCACTGCCACTTTAGTGTTTCAATTCTTCGGGCCCTGTCGGCTACTCTTGTTCTTCTGCGGATCTCCTCATTCCTGATTCGATCGCGCAGTAAAACCCCAAGCATAGCTCTCTCCATTGCCCTTTAAATGACTTTGAGCCTTCTTATAAGGCCCATTGTTAGCGACCAACTAAGCTGTCATTTTTGTATAAAAAGCTGCGTTTTTATAACTGTTAGGTTCATAATTGTTCGTACCGATCTTAGAATAGTACCAACCCATATCCTCCCGCGGTCACCAGGGAAGCGGGCAGCGCGGTTCTCCTGTGGAATATTACTACCTCCTGCCAAGCGTGGGTATGATGACAAAACATTGGGGATAATGCAATAAAAGCCTTAGGGGAGGCCTTGTCCAGCAGTGGACATATATAGGTTGAAGAAGAAGAAGAAGAAGAAGGTTCATAATTCAATAACTATCAAAGTGGTTTAAACTTGGTCTAAACAAAATTCTTGTTATGTAATAAGGGAGGTGGAGTATAAATGAAGATGATTTCTGCCAATAAAATAAAAGGCATAATCTATCAAACTCAGTATATTTAGGTACTTGCAATAAAGCCAGTTGTACTCCAACCAATCTTTAAGCAACAACAAAGTACATTACAACTCAACTACTCGTGTAATTCAACTCAACTTGCAGACACTTGCTTCACACCTACGTTTGGGCGTTTGAGCACAACAATTAACAGTCGGATATCAACTTAGTAGGTACGTACAGTTCTCTAGGATGAGCACCTTTTGTGCAAGTTCTAATTGAATATGGCGCGATGATATGCTAACATAAGGATGAACGTTTGTGATGAGACTTTTGAGATGATTTGCAAGATGACTAAATTATAATAAAAAATATTAAGTAGGCCATAGCATCTCTAACGGGTCTGAACAGTTGTGTTGAGCAAGTTGTGCCGGGTACGATGCACCAAATGTTGTTGTCTCGGGAGTTTGGTCGTGGAGGGTCTCCAGATCAATCGCCCTCTAGCGCAGCATCGTTGGTCGTGTTGTTGTGTTTAATATTGCATCACCTCGCGCAACTGCCGTCTTCCTTATTATTCAGTCAGTTTTGTTGAGTAAATAGGCTCTTAATAAACTAGTGGGCTTTACTAACTCTTGCAATTTTCAATTTATTTTAATAATTGTACTTATTAATGAGATCACAAAGCGAATTCTCGACTAAGAAAGTCTTTAAACTCAAGTCACAATCTTAGCGATAATCACTGTCAAAAATGTAAACTGTGGACGTAATTAAGCCCCTCTGATAAGCCAAAGCCGTGTTTCCTCGTTGATATATAAGCATATGTATGTGTAATATTTACAAAAGATACAAGTACACTATATACATTTTATTACAAACACAACTTTGAACATAAATTCAACATAATTTTGAATTTATCTGTAGCCTCAGAAAGAAGCAATTAACAAACCAAAACCTTTATAAAACAGAAATAAAATATACAGTGCTGAAACACCGCACTTGTGGGGAACAACACCGGTCAGTTATGAGTAAAATATAAGTCCGCACGATCCTAATGAGATTAAACATGAAATCATATTACACACGCGACCAAAATTACTGGACACACTTGTAGATAATCCGCTTAACGTAAACCGTCTAGTTGTGCTTGTTAATCGTCCAAACTATTACAAGTCGGGTACGAAGAAAGTACCTATACACAAAACTGCGTCGAGGGAAATTCGTTAAAAGAAAAAAGTCTCGTTACAAACGTCCAAGGAACAGTAACGAGGGTATCTAGTTGAAAACTTTCGCATCGTTACCGCTACTACGGGTGAGATAAGGGAAAATCTTACAGTAACGTTTACAGTGGCGAGGCTACTAAGTGGTCGCCTGGTAATTTTTGTCGACGTAATTAAGTTGAAGTTATGAATATGAATGCGGTTTGTTTTTGTTCAATCTGTTGAAAGGTAAGTAAAAATACATATTATCCTTGAGTTGTTTGCAATACTATGAGATTTTTTTTTAAATTTACTTAAATAGCATTATTGTTTTTTGTTGTTGTTTAATCCTTACTAAGATTATAAATGTCAAAGTATTGCCGCCAAGCGATTCGTCGTGTTCCGGCATGATGCCTGGTGAAGCCGTACGGAGGACGGGTCTGAGCAGTTGTGCTGTGATGTGTGCCAGGTACAATGCACGAAATGTTGTGGTGTCGGAAGTTTGGTAGTGGAGGGTCCCCAGATCAATCTCCCTCTCTCCCTCCGTTCGTGCTGCGCCAGAGCGCCTCGCGCTGCTGCCGTCTTCCTTCCTATTCACTAAGTTTTTTTAAGTGAATAGGCTTAATAAACTAGCGCGCTTTACCATCAACGATTGCTTCACTGTTTACCATCAGGCGGGATTGCAGTCAAGCACTAGTTTATAATTATGAACAAAAAAATGTGAAAGTGAATTTCTTGTTTGTTCCGCTTTCATGACTAAACTTCTGAACGTATTTGTATGAAATTTGGCACACAGATGGTTTATAATCAGGAATAACAAATAGGATACTTTTTTCCCAATATTCGAACAGGTTCGATAGTTACGCGGGTGAAAATATGGGACGCAGCTTAAACTACCCTCGACTCGTTATTCTGGTCATTGAATAGGGTAGTTAACTAAAAAAAACTAATTAGTCCGTCCGTCAGATTTCCAAAAAATACTAGACACCTATTTTTTCTTTTTTCATATAAACAAAAAATTAAGACGACACAGTGCGTTGAAAACTCGTGTGACGTCACTGCACGCTACACTTTTTATCGAGCATTGACGTCACCAGCCACAACTCCTGATCTTTGATGCTTTTTATATTTGCCAATTTTTAATGATTTCATAAAACAAAATATACGTATCCAATATTTTTCTATAATCTGAATGAAGCACTTAATAGAATTTTTTTTTTTTTTACCCATGAAACATCCCTTCTATTATTTATTATTTGACAAGAAGGTACACAGATAGGTATTTTACTTACGGTTTCTGAGAATTGTTTTGAATTTATGTATTATATCTATATCCTTATTAATACCATAAATGGGAAAGTGACTTTGTTTGTTTGTTCCGCTTTCACGGGGTAACTACTGAACCGATTGCTTTGATATTTCGTAGACGTAAAGTTAGAAGTCCGGTTTAAATAATAAGGTACTTTTTATCCCGAAAAAAAAACTGATATTCCCGAGGGAAATCTAAAAACGCGATGTAACCGAACTCCACGCGGGCGAAGCCGCGGACGGAAAGCTAGTGCTTAATATTTTCACAAATTGTCTACATTTCTGTATCTATTATACTCATTGCAGGTATGCTGGAAGAGATTTCTTATGCAAATAACATCACCTTTGTACCTTTTATCTGTTCTGTTTTTTCTTGTTTGTTTATATACGTATGTACATAAATTGTTAAATAAATGGTACTTATTACGTCTTGGTAGATCAGGTGTAAAATCCATACTAATATTATAATGTCTGTCTGTCTGTCCGGCTTTCACGCCATAACTACTGAACCGATTGTAATGATATTTGGTACACAGATAGTCTAGAGCCTGAGAAAGGACATAGGCTATATAACATCCCGTTATGACCAATAGGAGCAGAGCAGTAACAAAAAATGTTACGAAAATGGGAGCGAACGCGGACGTACATATTGCTTCAATTATTTTAACAGGCGCTTATAAAATGAAGTTCACGCGCACGGAGTCGCGGGCATCAGCTAGTAAAATATGAAGTAATATAATGCAACTTTTTTATTTTATTTTTGTTATTATTTAACTTGTGTTATGGTTTTATACTAGCTCTAGTATAACACCATAACACATGTGTGAAATACTTAATAAAAATATATTTATCAGCAACAAAAACATAGGTACGTTATTTTAAAACTTTTTCAGCTTCACAACAAACCCGTCCCCCACTTCAAGTTACCTCCGTACTTTTTATCGGCCGCCAGTTCACCGCAAAACTTGCTATGTGTGCCGTTCTTATAGAAAGCAAGCCTAATTACCTGCGGCCAACTTCCCTCTTTTTCTATTTTTGTTTTAATTGCGACTATATTTTTTCTTTCTGCACAAATGTGACCAGCCTTCTGGCACGCGATTTTGAGGTAAATATTCATGATAATTGTTCAAAATATACTGAATTCGGGTAATTGAAACTAACCTATAGAAAAACTGCTCATCGGAACATAGTTTTAGTTTTTTCTTTCATTGTTGCTGTGCATTTTGGTTGTGTACAACTGTAAATACAAAATTATAGTTAAAGGTCAATCACATTTCATTATCACTGGTCAACATAATACAATTAAGAATTACCTCAAAAAAATTAACAAAGGGTTAATTAATTCAGGTAGTTAAATGGCGTGTTAACCTGAACGCATTCATATGTTAATGAGTTTACGGTCATAGCCACTGCGCTCGCGCAGGCAGATAAATATTTATAAACAGAAGATCAACTAATCTATAAAATTTCACGGAATTCAATTTGCACTGTTAATTATCTACAACATAACGTTGCTATACGAACATCTAATGGCAGTCGTTACGGGTTGTTGGAGCCCTCAAAAGTCCAACAATTGATCTAACTGCAATGCTTCGATATCGCCTTCGGGTTGTGGAAGGTCAGACGGCAGTCGCTTCATGGAAAATATCGAAGTTTAGCCAAAATGAGCATTAGACTGGTGAAGCGGACCCTAGACTCCAAAGCAAAAAAGCTTCGGATACGACTGGGATTAACGCTGAGATGAAGAAGAAGACTTAAAAGACATATCTATAACATTATTTTTTGTTTTTGCGAAGCCCGAAACACGTGTCCAGTATTTTTAAGTAAAAAATCTACATACGTACAAAATTTGAAAAAGATATCATAGAAAACAACAAAGTTATGAGCTTGCTATTCTAGTTGGCTGTCCAAATAACTATGGTCAATGTCAATTTCTAAATCTATTCGGGAAAAAATATAACATGGCTTAAAAATTAATGGAATCGATTCAGTTGCTTATTCTAAATAAACTATATACAGGTTTCGTATAAAGAAAGTATAACATTGTAAACTAATTATACTAATGTAATTATAAAGCTGAAAAGTTTGTTTGTTTGACGTTCTCCGTGGCGCAGCGGTTAACACGCCTGCCTGAGACGTGGTGGCCCCGGCTTCGATCCCCGGCCAGGTCATGATGGAAAACGATATTTTCCTGATTGGCCTGTGTCTTGGGTGTTTATCTATATATGTATCTATTATAAATATAGTAGCGTTCAGTTAGTATCCCATAACACAAGTATCAAACTTCCTTTGGGGCTAGCTCAATCTGTGTGATTTGTCCGTACATATTAATTTATTTATTTTGTTTGTTTGTTTGTTTTTGTGAACGCGCTAATCTCAGGAAGTACTGGTCTGATTTGAAAAAATCTTTTTGCGATGCATAGCCCTTTAATACAAGAAGGCTTTTGGCATTTTATATAGAATCACGCTGCGACCAATAGGAGCGGATCATAACTAACTCCATGAGAACGCAGTCGCTGGCGGCCACTAGTGATATTATAAAGAGTTATTGTTTATGAAGTTGTAAGGAATAATCTCTAAGCACACAGCGCAAAGTGGGCACGGATCGAATAGTGGTTGATTTGGTCTTTGTTCAAGTCTTAATGTTAGATACATTAAGACTTGAACAAAGACCAAAGCATAATAATTAGATATCGGAAATTACGGCACTTAAATACGTAAACTTAAACAAAATGCCGACGTAAAAATAATGTGTATACACGCCTTTTAACTAAAAATAATTGTGTTATATATTTTAGTTTTATATACTAGTATGAACATATTATTTTTCTATTGTCCGATTAATTATTAGTATCCATACTTTTTTTTTTCTTTAAAAAACGTTACCCCTCATTAGGAATTTCTGCTGTATCGTGGGTGCGTTTACAAACATATAAACTCACATACACAAACATCCAAACAACCTGTAGGCCATACAAATATTAGTTCCGTGCGGGAATCGAACCCGCGACAGGCAGCGCAGCAGTCGATTGCTCAGCCACTGCGCTAAACATGTCGTAAATAAATTGGCAAAGGTTTCTTTTTTCTAATAATCATGAACTAGTGCTTAACCAAAATCCCGCCCGATGCAGTGATGCATTCGTTGATGGTGAAGGTCGCTAGTTTATAAGGCGTATTCACTTAAAAAACTTAGTGAATAGGAAGAAATACGGCAGTTGAGCGAGGTGATGCAATGTTAAACCCAACAACACGACAAACGATGCTGCGCTAGAGGGAGATTCATCTGGAGACCCTCCACGACCAAACTCCCGACACAACAACATTTGGCGCATCGTACCCGGCACACATCGCAACACAACTGCTCGGACCAGTCCTGCGTGCGGCTTCACCAGACATCATGCCGGAACACGACAAATCGCTTGGCGGCAAGACTTTGTCTGGTGGGTGGTAACTTCTGCCGACAGTGGTCTTTCTGCGTTTTCTCGCTCGATGACATGAATGCGCACGCGCTTCGGAAGCGCCGACATTAGTAACTGACGCGTGCTTGAATAAATTAAAAGTAATTTATTCAAACAAATGATTGTGATGGAAAGAGCCAATAAGCTTGCTACTTACATGGCCAGTATAGCTTGTATGTCATGTGAATTTACGGATGTTACGAGTACCTATTATAATACACAAAAAATCATTATTAATATTATTATGGATTTCATATTTATAGATTTAATATTATTAAAGAATTAAATATGTATGTTTATCTCGCTGTAAAGTCGTGGTGGCCTAGTGGTTAAAACACCAGCCTCTCAAGTATGAGTGCGTGGGTTCGATTCCAGGTCAGGCAAGTACCAATGTAACTTTTCTAAAGTTATATATACTTTCTAAGTATATCTTGGACACCAATGACGGAAGGTGAAGGAAAACATCTTGAGGAAACCTGGACTTTAAGTCTGAAATCGCCAACCCGCATTGAGCAAGCGTGGTGATTACGCTCAATCCTTCTCTGTATGAGAAGAGACCTGTGCCCAGCAGTGGGACGATAAAAAGTTGATAATGATCTCGCTGTAGCGATGACGGTGTCGGGTCGGCTATGCTCACGCGAATTCAGTGCTTTTCCCCCATCTAACAAAAGTGCTCCCTAAAGAAGTTTTCACTTCAAAAATGCATTTTATTGTGATATCTACATTTGTATACAAATAAAAACTTATTCAGTATCTTATTCGTAGCGATATTTTGTAGTTAGTAGTAATAGTAATTAGTTAGTTAGTATTGCTGGACAAAGACCTTCCCCAAGGCTTTCATTCCATTGCCATAATCCCCATGGATTGGCAGGCGAGTTGAGGATCGCAGTAATTTGTTATTCTACAGGAGAAACGCTGCTGCCCGCTTCTCTGGTGAGAGTTCCCTTAGTCGCCTCTTACGACACCCACGGGAGGATATGGGTTGGTACTATTCTATGCCCAGTACCACACGGATAACGGATAAGGCGGTTTAAGTACCTACTGGATGAAAACTGTTCATCTGCAAAGTAATTACGTAACCCGCAGTAGCAATGGGTTTCATTTTATCATTTCAACAATATTCAATGCGTTAATTACGTTGTTGAAGAGATACATATTTCGAAAATATGGATCAATGTATTAGCAATATACTTCCAAATCATTCAAATTGATTGAATTAGTATATTACGCAATGACGGTGCTCTTTATTGGTTAACAGAATGATTTAAAAACGACTGGACCGATTTGGTTACCTGTTAAAGTTATCGTTAGAGAAAAATTAACAAATTCGAGATCTGAAAATATTTTTTTTTTTTTCTATAAATAATTGGATAAAACAGCAGTCCGGTTGCTAACATATAAAAAATTACCTTCAACAAAAAATACTACCTACCCCAAAGCCCATGATCATATTACAGCAGCTGCACCCGCATAACCACAATATTATTATGGCTCACTGTAAGGAACCCACATAAATATTTTCTAATACGTCACACTGACAACAGTTGTTGTACGGAAGCACGCTCCGGTGGACAGCACGTGCTGAGCGCAGGCGCCCGCGCCGGTGAAATGTCCAATGTTCAATGTAAAGTAAGCAGCGATCAGTGCCGTATGGCAGCGTTTCCCGATCATAGTTTTATTGTGACCCGGTAAATTTGATACTCCTCCTTCGTGGCCCACTTAAGTTTTTGGACGCTACTATAATCGCTATTAGGTAAAATAAAAAAAAT
Organism: Sesamia inferens; assembly: GCA_037179545.1. Classification (NCBI taxonomy): domain Eukaryota; kingdom Metazoa; phylum Arthropoda; class Insecta; order Lepidoptera; family Noctuidae; genus Sesamia; species Sesamia inferens. The sequence goes on along the minus strand of CM073929.1, from coordinate 3,915,722 downwards.
ATTGCTAATATGTATATATTACAACACAATAATACAAGCGCGGGTGTATGAAGGGCTGCAAAGTGCGACTGAAACAGAAGCTAGTTACAATGGATGCGCATGAGTGCACATGCGCGCGCCTTTAGGCCGCTGCCTCGAAACTAACGGGCAGATCGCACGTCACTATAGCCGCGTAGTGTTGTGTTCAAGATTGTGTCGAGATACTTGTTTTTATTCGAGAAAGAAATGTCTGAACAATGGCGGCAACATCTTTTTGATTCAAATTTATTCCTAACGCCCGATCTCCGCTCGCTGCCCGCAAGATTTGAGCGCGAGAAGTACACCGCTCGCTGCCCGCCAACACCCTGCTGCCGCGCCGCTGTTTTCGAGAAACCGGTTCTCGTTTGATTTTACGCATAAGATTCTGCCGCTCACTCGCCGCCGCCGCCGCCGCCCCGCTGCCCGCAAGATTCTAGGCAGAGGCCTCAGTTACAATACATATAATTCGCCCGCCGACCGATCATCATTGTCTCGTTAATCAAGGAATAAATTCGACCATCTACTATTACTTATTTAGTCGCAGCATTGTTTCTATAATGCTACATCTGATGGGAAACGCTGCCATATGACATTACTTGCTGCTAGGAGTGTTATAGCGATGCGATTGAAAGTATTTTATGTACATTTTTAAGTATCCATGGAGGTTCTTGCGCGTTTTGTAATGACTGACCCCTTGATAAAAACAAATTTGCTTGTAATTGGTTTAATCTTCTTCTTCTTCTTCAGTCTATAGACTGCTCTCCACTGCTAGACAAAGGTCTCCCCCAAGGCTAGGCTTTTCACTTGGATTTGGGTTTGGCATAATCCCCACGCTTGGTACGCGGGTTGAGGATCACAGTAATTTGATATTCCACAGGAGAAGCGTTGCTGTCTGCTTCCCTGGTGAGTTTCTTTAGTCACCTTTTACGACACCCACGGAAAGATATAGGCTGGCACATTCTAAGCCTGGAACCACACGGTATAAAAATAAAAATATCCTATGCGTTATTCCTCGAAGAACCGACATGTCCTAGAAACGAAAATTCGAAAACATGTGGCATCTACCGACCGTATTGGGCTCGTGATTGGATTACGGTCCACTTCCTTTTACAGAGAGGTATCCCAGCAGTCGAATCATTATAGGCTTATTACGCTTTAAAATTATTTTATAATCGATGATAAATTAGCCTGCAGGTAACGTAAAAGACAGATCAAAGTGACATTGACACAAATAGCAGAACATCGCATAAAAGGATTTTAATCTAAATATTAATACTGAGAACAGTTTGCTTAATTTTTCGTATTTTTGAAGGATCTCTCTGAAACCAGTTAGATTTTAAAAAATATTTTTGCATTTGATAGCTCAATTCTTGAAAAAGGATATAAGCTATTTAATATCACGCCATGACTCTCAGGGGATGAACAAAAATAAAAGTAAAGTAAAGAATATATTGGAACTAAACAGGACGTGATAGCGCGGTCAGGCGATGACACGAGATGGATCGGAGGAGCAAGAAGGCGAAAGAAGTTGTGGGCAGAAGCATCTTGTCAGTCCAAACGCCGACACGTTGCCGAGATATGAACGTTTAAAAATTCATCACAGGATTCAAAATATGTATAAGCATTATTTTTTTCTAATTATACCCCTCTAGATGATAATATTGAGTACTACGTCATATGCAAAAGCACCAAATTAAAATTCACGATCGAAAAATCCGAAAACCAGCGTAAAAATCGAAATTTTTACATTTATAAACATTTATTTAAAACCCCCTTTTAACACCGCGCTTAAACATGTAAACGTTCACGACTTTCCGATAAATAATTCCAGGGCCTGATATATTTCATCGCTCCGCGTTACAAGTGGTACATGCAGTTAAAAAATACACGCTTCGTTGGGCTGTGTTGATCGTACGAAGACATATTGCTTTCATTAATATGGCCCGTTGAAAAATGTAAGTGAATTTACTTCTTATCGTCATGGCTGTTGCGTTTGGGGTAAAGTAGAGGTGGTAAGATTTATAGGGTTGGTGGTAAATGGAGGTAAGTCAAGGGCAGTGGGAACAGTGGTGGCCCAATGAGACCAGTGATAAATATTTATTTTATCCTGTTTTTAGTATTATTTGTTATATCGACAACAGAAATATATCATCTGTGATAATTTGAACCACAAGAAAGGGAAAAAATAAAATCTTTTATTTGTGGTAAATATGACATTACAAAAAAACACAAAATAAGAAATGATTGAGGGGAATGGTTGGTATGTCACATCCATGCAAAACGGCTGTTGCTCAGCATTATGCTGCGACCCTATGTAAAACAGAGCCCCAGAGCTATGAAATACTATGTCTAACTATTACGGTACTCGAGATACAGTCTGGTGAAATACATACATACAACGGAATCTCAGTCTTGGAGCCGGGTTTTTACCCTTTTGGGTAGGTACGGAAACCTATAAAACCGAGATTCAAGCCAAAAATATTTCAAACGAGAAAGGAACAAAAAGAGGCGCAATCTCAAATTTCGTACCACAAATATGTAGATAGGCGAACCGAATGTAATAGAAAACTGGATAGGCAGCCACTATCAATTCTGCCTACAAAAAGAGTGGTCGAAAAACTAATGAAAATCCTTTCATCTGGTCGCTAGTGCCGCAATGGTTGCGGCCAGGAAATGAAGACCGCAAACTTTGCCCCAATTTGTTGTACGGCTGGGAATAGTGATGTACATCTGCGGATAAAATACGGGAATGGAAAAACGGGATTTAGATATTCATTGTTAGTTTTGCAGCAATACTTTACATTTAATAAAGCCATACTGAAACACAAATTATTGTAAACACAATCGTTTTGACATTTAACTGTAAATAATTTAACTGTAAGTAACATCGACAAAAATAAAACAGTCCAAAATGAATGCTTGTGGCGTATCTTATAACCGTCCACGACAGTCCAGTCTAAATAAAGAATAACTTGCTTTGTCACTTAAAAATCGTTATGGAAATTATAATCATTTACTTATACAAATCATTACCCTCTACAATTTATTAGTTGGAGAGCAGAATGGCCCGTAAAGCAAATGAAATCGACGAGCCTTTATGTAAAACTAGCTACATTGCAATATCACACAAGAATCCTCCCAGGCACCCAATTACCCCTTATATCCCTAATACCCTGTTTCATCACAATCTCATCAATTGTTTTGGAATGCATATCCAGAAATATTTGACAGTTTCGGATATATCATTGAAATTATCTGCTTGTAACGTGATTAAAAGAAACACATAGCGAAACGTCCTCAGAATCTCGGATTAGGCGCATCACTAGTAAAGGCTCGCTGTCCACAGTCCGAAGTTCCACCCTTGGAGGAAATTAACCAGAGGCAGGAATATTTTCGTGGCTGTCTTTATTTCTTTACGATGTTTCGTGTAGTTCGTGTTATTTTTGTCTTAGACACAATGATGTCTTGATTGCGTAAGAGATACGGCGAATGTGTGGATAGATTGTTTTCGCTTATTCTGTGCGCAGTTTTGGCTAGATTATTTTTAGTATTCCTTTTTGTTTGTTATAGTAGATATCTCGAGGAACTACTGGGGGTATTATAGCTTCATTTTTTCTCACCTAAAACACTGGTAGGTGAAGGAAAGCTGGCGTTTTGGGAACATAAAAAATATGTGGAGAACAGAATAGAATACTCTTTATTATGTACACCATATAGATTATAGAACATAAATATAAAGATTTTACAAAGGGTGACGCGATATTTTACAGACAACCTTTGAATGGAATACTAAGGAAGGGTGGACTCATGTCGCACCCTCTCCAATTCAAGCTAGTTGCTCTGCACTCGAAGTTGTTGACGAGTATATATACCTGGGACAAACAGTTCAACTAGAACACCACGATGGTCGGTCCTGCGCCTCCCGCATTCAGCGGTTTCCCGCGACCCTAACCAGGTTATTGGTCTACCTTGTCGGGGCCCTACCCACGCTGCGTCTTCCAAATTATATTTTAAAACTAACTGACGTAAGTAACTGAAAACTGAATAAAGTTTCTCACAGATCATGGCAACTTTAAAAGTAAACTGTATTCTTTTAAACTTGTTCCTTCGCCTTTGTGTCAGTGTTCTACATCGAACTGTGAATTTGAACAGTCCGCACATCACATCTTGTGGGAGTGTGTTCTTTGCCAGAATGAACGCAATATTATGTTGGATAGTGTACAAGTTACATCCGGAGTCGTTTATTATACGGACCTTGTAGAAACTAGAACCAATTTCCGTGCGTTCAGGCGCTTTTGCCATACCTATTATTGGAATCAATTGTAACAGCTAATACCTACTTAGGACCCATTAACTTAATCAAATTTTATTCCGTGGTGCTTGGCAATCTGGGCTTCTCCCAGTTGCAATAATGTCCCTTTGTGCCGATTGGCCTAGTTCTGTTCTGTCTCCTGCTTGTTATGGAGGGAAGTGGAAAAAATATATTTTTTCTTACTCCTCCGCTATTCTTTTCTGATTAATTTCGTTGCGGGACCCAAGACAGTTGAATCGTTTCTCCGGGACTCGTCGAGCTTCATTGCTCGGCTTTTTTCTGGCGGTCTCCACTGTTGATTCTGGCTTTCAGGAGTTGCAGTGAGTGGGAAAAGTATGGCGGGTTTTGTCCCAAAAAAGAAGAAGAAAAGAAAAGAAGAGTCTTTAATTCTCGACCTTAGAAGCATTAGATCGTATGTACTCGTATAGGTCCGACGACTTACATGTACAACCTAATGTTTGTAAAGTCGACGATCATCATTTCAACCGAAAGACAAGACATTGCTAGACAATCCTTCTCCGAACGCCTTTTATTTTATTTAAATTAAAAAACCGGTCGAGTTTGAGTGGACAACGAGGACGTCTGTTTTTAGATTTGCTTTTTGTTTTTTTTTTTTTTTATATACCTAGTGCGGCACCAGAAATACATTTTCTGTGAAAATTTCCACTGTCTAGTTATCGCAGCTCATGAGGTACAGAGAATAGACAGGCAGTGGAGCTTTAGTAAAACCTAAAAAGGTCATCAGCTGACGCAATTACCTAAAATACTTCCACGTATCGTACGTATGTATACACAAGGGTAGAATCCCCCGAGTTAACACAGGCACGCGGCAAAAGATCTGTGAACTAAATAATTGGGGACACTCGTAGAGCATCAGATCAAATGTCTAGTCTGTTTGCTTAAAGGTGGGTCGGTCACATGAATTAATACTAAGCTGCCTTTATAATATTATGTCAGCGGTCCTAACGCCATGAGTTTATCGAGCAGTAGGTACCTGAAGTAATTTAAAGGTAAATTTTTGTGATGATATGATGCGCCAAATGTTATTGTGTCGGGAGTTTGGTCGTGGAGGGTCTCCAGATCAATCAAATCCTCTGGTGCAGTATCATTGGTCGTGTTGTTGGGTTTAACATTGCATCACCTCGCTCAACTGCCGTCTTCCTTCCTATTCACTCGGGTTTTTTGAGTGATTAGGCTCTTAATAAACTACCGTGCTTTACCATCAACGATTGTATCACTGCTTACCATCAGGCGGGAGTGGGCTCAAGCATTAGTTTATAATTATAAAAAACCTCGGTTTTGATATTTCTCACATAGGTACCTTGTTCTGACCAGCAGTAGAAAAATTTATACAAAAGGAATTTTTATGTGTTGTTGTGCTTGTTTTTTATAAGAGTGTTTGCATATGAATGATCTTTAGTTTATGTATCAAATGTGTATTGTATAAGAACTCTATGTATATTAGTTGTAAGTTTCCCGAATAAAATAAAATTAAATCAAAATACTGACGAAGTACGTATTGGATTCCCGCACAAACGGTTCCGAATCACAAAACAAAAACCCAAAACTCATTTTCATGTACTGAGCATATTTGCAAAAAACACGCTCCATAAACAGGGTGTATCTGACATCGTAACGCACACTTCGCGAAAAGGCTAGACTGCATACTACTAATATAATTATGATAGTCATTTATGTCGTTAATTAGTGGTTACAGAATTCACAGTGTTTAAAAAAAAGTGTCGACTCGGCCTTTGAACGTTGCAAGCGTGCCGCCGTGCGGGTTTGCAGGTATGACGTTGATCCCTGATGTGAACTCTATTAAATCAGCTGATAAGATAGTTTTTCGAGTTTTGTTTTCATTGCGTTTTTTTGTGTAATTAGCGAATTACTTAATTAATTTTTACTTTAAAATCTTATTGGGTTATAAAAGTATAGCAATTATGAACGGTCTAAAGTGAAAAAAACTAAGTACATATATTTTTTTTTAAATCATGAAAAGCCGACGAAAATTCCATCATTGGGGGGTGCAGAATCATGTACTGAATCCATGGTACTCGTTTATGCGTCGATGTCAGATACACCCTTTATGAAAATATAGAAAATGAAAAGCTTTGATTTTTATTCAAGTTGTTTTATCTTTACCATTATTTTTTACAACGTGTTTTATCATTTATCCTTTGGCCATAGCACAATACACATTGTGAAATATTTAAATTGTCTACCAATTAAGTTTAATGAGATAAGTTCGCTGATAGACACTGACGGAAAGACAGCTGAAGCTTAGGACCCCGTTTACACGCTTTGTATATAGAACCCCGAGAAAGAAAGGAAAAGAATTTGTTTATTCTGATCAAATAAGACGGATATAATAAAATAATCATGAAATAATAAAAACACCTTAAGAACTACAAAGACTTAAACTAATTTATCTAATTAATTTACTAATTGAAGTTCCCATCAACTCTCAGAGCTATACAGTACAGTACTGTACCTGGACATACGCACAGACACACAATTAGGGCTAAGCATTAACGATGCAATCGCTACGGCGATGCGATGCTATCGGCGTGGTACTGGTGGCAAATAAATCTTGGAATAAAAATTTGGTATTTGTATTTTAACAACACTTTTTTCAAGAACATAAAATATGTTTTAAGCAACGGTTGTGTACTAATATACAACGTTATTTTTGTATGTATATTGCGAAACCCGAAACACATGTCCGTTTTTTTTTTATAAAAAAAAATATATGTACAAAATTTCAAAATGATATCATGAAAAACCACAACCAAGTTATGAACTTGTTATCCTACCAAAAATATTGTCAACGCACCGGTCGCCCGCCCGTGCCTACAGCAGCGCGGTGCGGGGTGGTCCTGTTCAGCTATGCACATGCGCTTAGTACTATGATCACTGTGTTGTGCACTTAGTAACCACAACTAACTAGGTATTCACAGGTAACTGCAACTATTTCTAAATGTATTTGGGAAAAAATATAACATGGTATAAAAATTATTGGAATCGATTAATTGCTTACTCTTAACAAACTATGTATATTCAGGTTTCATATAAAGAACTACCTAAATCGATGGTATATAATTATGTTTCATCTAATCTACCAGACTGACAGAAAATTTCCGAAAGAGGTCACCAATTTCTACAAAATGAATTTCAGTTTGGGTGGTTTTTATTTACTTTCGATAAATTCATTTTGGAGTGAATTTTTGCTTAGAATATTTACTGGTAAAATTTGGTAGGCACATGCTAACGGTACAGTTCAATATCCGTCTATTCACAATCCGCCGTCCATAGTAGCGGTGGACCGCGGCTCATATTGAAATTAAGCGCGTAATCCGGCACGCGCTGCGGTCGCATTTCAATTATTATAACAACAACATAATGCCAAATTTTGGTTAAAGATAAAACGAATTTTCTTATTCGGCAATTAGAAAATCATCATCATTTTAAATGAAAGACGTCCACTGTTGGACATAGGCCTCCCCCAATAATCTCTACGATAACCAGTCCTGCGGCTCCCGCATCCAGCGGTTTCCCGCGACCTTCACCAGGTCATCGTGACATCGTGACAGACTTACTGAACACAATAACTTTCTACACGTACTTCTTCACAGTTAGTTTTATACCTTTCTTATTCGGAACGCGGATCCACGTGTCACATAGGAATGTTTTAATTGATTTTATAATTATGGAAATCTACCTTTTAAGTTCGGTATCCCAATTATGTAACACACTAATTTTATCAATTGGAATCATTTCGAAGCATTTTGCTAATCCATTGCTTCATAATTATGTTCAAAAAGAGATCAGTCACTAAACTCTTGTGTACTTAGGTCTGAGTTTTTAATTTAGTAAAGAATATACTCAGATGACTAAGAAAACATTTAAAAAACTCAGTACCCCAAACATAACAAGTATATTAAAAGCCTCCCTTTCAAAATGGCAATTAGTTATACGAAACTGTCTGTCGACGAACTGATGGCAGTCGGGATGACCAACCGGTGACTTGCACGTGTGCTCATTACCAAATGAATGTTACGCCGAGTTAGATTTGAGAAATGAATGGGCTTCCTTATCTGTGCTTTTGATATGGAGGGTGTTTGGACGGGGGCGAGTACTTAATTATGTGGAAAGAAAGTTGGTTGGGCGTCTGTATATTATAGTAACTATAGGAGTTATGTAGGATTACCTATTTTTGTCGTTTTAAGTCTTGGTGGCCTAGTGGTTAAAACACCCCATACACACCAATGTATTTTTTTTAGTTAAGTTCTATGTACTTTCTTAGTATATCTTGGGCACCAATGACTGATTACAAGGTGAAGGAAAACATCTTGAGGAACCTGGACTCTCAGTCTGAAATCGCCAACCCACATTGAGCAAGCGTGGTGAATACGCTCAATTCTTCTCTGTGTGAGCGGAGATCTGTGCCCAGCAGTGGGACGGTAAAAAGGTTAATGTTGTTGATGATGATGATGATGACCTATTTTAATGAATACTTTATTCACTATTGCCTTATTAGGATATCTTTAATTATATGTGCTGTGAGACACATTAATTTACTTAAATAACAAATTCGTTTTAGTTATTTTATTGTGCAATTTTTTGTTTCAATTGGTTTAGTTTGGAGAAGAGCCAGCTTGAAACATATAAATGCATGATATAATGATTACAATGTTGATATGTATATGAGCCTGAGTTTGTGCCTGTCAAAAAGGTTAAATACAAACAAGGTTTATCAACAAACTATTTTGAAAACAGGATTCGCGTTCAAAGCAACAACCTAACACAATCCAATGAACCAGTCCAAATTACGCCAGTAGAATATGTTGACTTGGCAAAAAAAACCCCGGAGACTGTCCAAAAAAGGTTGACCTCCCGCCGTTTGGTTGAAAGTAAAAAATGAGGGTCAGGTGTACTTGGTCATGTGACAGGGAGGCATTTGGTAACAATATCGCAATTTATCAAACGAGGCACATTGTTGCGCCCCTCACGGAACTGCGCAACCTGTCTCCCTGACCTGGCCAAGCTAAATACATCGAACAAAAGGCCCACTAAAGTCAAAGGCCGTTTTCATCAAACTTGGCTTAAAGTTTAATTTTATTATGCCTGACCTCATTGTTAACGTTGTTGGGGGCCTTTCTACGCTGCGTCTTCCGGTACATGGCCACCACTCCAGAACCTTACTGCCCCATCGCCCATCGTAGACCGATGGACCAAACAACGTGGACCGAAGACCTGGTGAAGGTCGCGGAAACCGATGGATGCGGGCAGCATAAGACCGGTCATTATGGAAAGCCTTGGGGGAGGTCTTTGTCCAGCAGTGGGCCTCTATAGACTGAGAGGAGGAGGAGGAGGTCTTAGAGTGTTCCAACGAACCTCTGCGGTCAACCCATCGCGTTTTTTTATTTATTTATGTACACACATAACAGTTAAGTCTACGCTAAGGTAACATGCGAAAATCGAATAGAAAGAAAAAGAAAGACATTAAAAATGTCATCATTACATAAAATTGTCATTAAAATAAGTAGTATTAACCTAAGTTAATGAAATTATGTTAAGAGATGTGTTTTAATATAAGTGAGATGATTTTTATGATTATTTTTCCATCACATTAATATTACAAAGACGAAAGTTTGTAAGTGAGAGTGTGTACGAGTTTTATATAGAGATCTTTGTTACTTCTTCACGCTTAAACCAGTTGGACCCATTTTGATGAAATGTGGCACACGGATAGTTCATAGCCTGAGTTAACACATATAATATTAATTATCCTTATATTCCCTTAAGATTGAAACTTATGCAATGAAATCACGGGAGGCAGTTAGCAAATAAATTTTTATTACGGCCGCGAATCATATTTACATTAACATACAACCGGATACCAGCAAAGAGTAAAAATCGTAAGAAAATTACTTCCTTATATCACATTTTCACCTAAAGACATTGAAAATTAAATAAAAACAGCAGAAAATACATAAAGATCGAAGAACATTAGGTAGTTATTATTAATGGCAATATTTCTTAATGAATGTTAATTGTAGCGTCAATTAAGGAAAATGAAAGAACGTGATATTTTGGCGTTGGCCTCTATATTAGTATACCTTTTAAACAAGGGGGAAATATTAAAAATGTGCCAAGGAACTTATAGAAACAGACATCGAATCACAAGTCACAATTTGCGCCTGCTTATGGTTGGGGAACGTTCCATTTTGACTATGCGGAATATCACGCAATATGATTTTTTTATTTTAATAATTATAAACTAGCGCTTGACCACAATCTCGCCTGATGGTAAGCAGTGATGCGATCGTTGATGGTAAAGCACGCTAGTTTATTAAGAACCGATTCACTCAGATTGAGCGAATAGGAAGGAAGACGGCAGTTGAGCGAGATGATGCAATGTTAAACCCAACAACACGACCAACGATGCTGCGCCAAAGGGAGATTGGTCTGAAGACCCTCCACGACCAAACTCCCAACACAACAACATTTGGCGCATCGTACCCGGCACACATCGCAACACAACTGCCCAGACCCGTCCTCCCTACGGCTTCACCAGACATCATGCCGGAACACGACAAATCGCTTGGCGGCAAGGCTTTGTCTGGTGGGTGGTAACTTCTGCCGGCGGTCGGTGTTATGGCCTACCATCTTTTTCGCGCTTTTTCTCCTTCTCTTTCTGAGACGAAGTGGGCCGTAATCCACCACGTGGACCCAAATATGGGTTGGTGGATATCCCGTGTCCTTGAATTTTCTGAGCATTGTGGCAACGACCGCGGCCTGCAAAGTCGTGGATTTAAAACCAACAGGCATGTGTAATTTTTTTTATCAAAACATCATAAGGAATCCAGTAGTACTTCTGCATTTTCCTTCTTTGATTCAGTACTTTCATCTACATACAAACATCTGTACAGGGTCGGATATTCGCAAGATTTTTTGCAAGTAATATTTTTTTCTCGAGTTCAGATTTATTTGGCCTGCCTTCTTTATACCTTATAAATTCATGGTAAAACGTTCCAGGTTTTTGTTTAATTTTATTGCCATCCGCGGTTTCCAGTCATATATTATTTAAAAAAATAAAACAATATTTTTCTTTTTTCTCGTTAAATAAAACGTCGACCGTGACATCCTATTTCAGGCATCAAGTGAGTGACAATCATTGTCCATCTCTCGCGGTACATTTGCCCGACGAGGCCGCAAGGTAGACCATGGTGAAGATGGCGTGACGACCTGATAAGGTTTGTAGGATCAGGACCACCAGAGATCGCACAAAGTTTGGAAGAAAATGGGGAGGGGAGAAGGGGTTTTAATAATATTATAATAAAACTGACAGCTGATCTAACTTTGTTAACTCTCCGTCACTTATCTGATTTTTACGCTAATTTCAGACTGCCCTACTGTACTGTGTAGTGGAATAAACCAGAATTACCAATAGATTATCTGATATCCAATAGCTCTAGGACCCTGAGGGCATACGGACATATTACATAATTACAAGGCTGATTGCAATTAATCTAATAACACTCGTGGGACGTTTTGGGGTGGTCAAGTTGTTGACAAAAAATTAATGGATTTATGTCATTTTTCACTGTGTATAATCAGCGATTTCTACAAAATTAAACAAATACTAAAATAAAAAGGGCGCCTAGCAGAACTCTATAAACCTGGTTGTCGTAACAGTGCGAGTTGAAATACAACGTCTTAATGAACGCCTTAATGAATTTAATTTCTTCTAATTAATTACAAAATCTAGTTTCATATTATTTCTAAAGCACTTTTGGATGTATTTCATATCAGACGTGTTACTCAAAATAATTATATAAAAAGCCTTAGTATTTCCTTCTTTCAAATTAATCCCATTAGGCAAAGAAAAATAAAGCATACCCGAAATATTCTGCCCGTCACTTTCGCCTCACTCCGACCCTGCGTTGCTAAATGCAGAGCAGGTGATGTTTTTATTAAAAAATTTCGTCAGCACCGCGCTCCGATCGAAATTAACTTCAGCTTGTTTGTGCCAACTACTTGTTTTTAACAAAAGATCCACAAATTGGAGTCATTTTGACTTTAATTAAATGTTTCAGTAAAATATTGTGATGCAACTCTCTGTTTACATTTATTTATGGATAAGAGCAATGTTCCAAGGACTGAAATAAGTCATTTTTATGTACAGGACTAAATATGGAAGTTATATACATCTGACACAGTAACGCAAACTTCGCGAGAAGGCTAAACAGCATGCCGCTAATAAAACTATGATAGTCATTTATATCGTTAATGAGCGGTTACAGAAATAACAGTGTTTAAAAAAATTTGTCGGCTCGACCTTTCAACGTTGCAAGCGTGCCGCCGCGCGTGTTTGTGGGTATGACGTTGACCCCTGATGTGAACTTTACTAAATCAGCTGATAGAATAGTTTTTCGAGTTTTGTTCACATTGCGCTTTTTTGTGTAATTAGCGAAATAATTATTTTTTACTTTAAAATCTTATTGGGTTATAAAAGTATAGCAATTATTATTTTTTTTTTAATCAGGAAAAAACCTACGAAAATTTCCACCTGTGGGGGGTTCAGAATCATGTGCTGGATCCATGGTACTCGTTTGTGCGTCGATGTCAGAGACACCCTTTATATTAGGAGTACAAATAAGTTTCCGCCGTTTAACAAAAGTTGTCCTCACTAAGAGGTTTCGTTAAAATTGTCAAGTGTAAAATGTGATATCGTAACTTTGGACATCTGGTAATAACATACACTTGAGTATTAATGGCTCTGTATCAGTATCAAATACTTATTTTTGTGCGAAAAATGACAAGTTTTGTGCCGAATAACCGTCATTTGCGGAAACTTTTATTACTTCGCTAATTTGAACAAATCTGCAGCTAAGGTCCATCGATTGCTTGTAGAAGCTTATGATGAAGCTCCTTTAATAGAGAAGTTGTCGTGAGAGTTTTCAAAAATTTAGAAACTGTGAAGGCGAAGATCGTAGTGGTAGACCTAAATCGTACAAAGACACGGAATTGGAAGTGTTATTTGAGGAAGACAGAAATAAGAGGAAAAACGCGGCCATTATTACTCCAGATATGACAAAATTATTCTCCTAAAACACTGCAGTAACTTATTTGTATACCTATTAGTAGTTACCTAATACTACAAGAACAAACAGAGGGTAAGTTAACATTTCCCTGAGGAATGTCTAACACATGTTTTTTTTTAATATAATTTAGAAAGATTTGAGTTACAACTTCATAAAAAGGAGGCCACCTTGGCTAGAGTCTAAGCATTGACATGCAACCTCAGATGATGCGGATGATTTTTCGATGACATATTTCTTAACATTTTTAGTTAGATTAGGATATTTTATGTTAATTTACATTATCTTCATTAACTAATTTGGTAGTAATGCTGATTCTTTCGGCAAAAATTAGGCTAGCACTCTGGTCACATGAATGATCATGGGTCAATGTATACACTTTTACAACAAGCTTCCCATGGACATTCGAAACTTACCCATTAAACGGCCAAACTTTGCAAAAAGGTGTATTATAAAATCACAAATTATTAAGAAGACAAAAGCTTGGGACTGAGCTGCTCGCTCTGTTAAGCATTGTTATTAAGCAATATGCGTAATTATAAGGTAAATTATTGTAAACTTTTTCATTTTTAATGTCTGGACTTGAGAAAAGACGATGATCCCAGAGTTTGTTTCGGCTGTTTCTTCTCAGATGTAGTCAGTTAGGAAATGGCGGCTTCATATAGTTTAAAACATATGACGTGTAAAAGTGATCGGTGATCCTAATTGCTTAATAAACGATTTCATTTCATTTCATTTCATTATCTTTTTCTGAATAATTACAAACAATAAATTAAGAAGTTTGTAAGCTATTGCATAGCTTCTATCGCGGGCCTTGAGCGCGGGGACCGAATCCAGAAATTCCGTAACGAAAAAACCTCACGCTTCCCATCGTCTAACGTCGTTTCAGTTCGGCAGTCTTCGGCACGGTATGTTTGTGTGCGTGCGACTGTGCGACTACATCTTTTGAAAACAATTTATAGATTTTCAAAAAGAGCATGCATATTGCAGGGCGCGAACTCAGTTCTACAAACTTGCCATGTTACTGATAGCCGCGATGTGCTAAACTTGCGATTAATTGTCTCTCTGAAATAGGTCTTCTATAGAGATATGTCATAGACGTCATCGACGTTGTCATGGCTACCTTAAAAACTTTCATATAATTAATTATTAAGTACTTTTATTCAAATTAATTTAGTAGTGTTTATGCTTTTTTTTAACGGAAAAGCTAAGATGAATGTCACGCTAATTTTTCATTGGACTTTTAAATTATTTATAGTGTTGTTTACTAAATAAAAGCGCGTGATTTTATAGAGTAAAAAGTGCTCACGCGGCCGTTTTTTCAATTGTTGCAAGAATTCAAAAGACTGTCTTTAAATAGTGTTCAGACGATTGCTCAAAGTGTATTAGATTTCATTAGTAATAGAAATGGCATTTCAATAATGACTTTCAACTGCCAAAGTCTAAATAGTCATAAATACGATTTACAAGATTCAGTTACGAGACAAACAAATGTGTTACTTCTTACCGAAACTTGCATGACGCATGATAATCCAATTGAAATACCTAATTTTAATTGTATTGTTCAGTTCAAACGAGATACTGTTTCAAAAGGTGGGGTAGCTATTTACCAAAATAAAAATGATATTACTAATATTATGACTCCGAATATTGAAATAAATATTGCACACGTTAGCGATGTTAATGTTAGGCGCTCAGTTGTTGGAGATATTTGTGCGTGCTTATGCAAACTTAGAAATGGCCTACAAATAGTTATGGTAGCAATTTACATTTCTCCGAATCCAAAATTGGACGAGGTAGAGCATTTTATTCATCGCACTTTACTGGAGTACACTGAAGAAGGCTCGAAAATACTTGGTACAAATGGTAATAAACTTCCACTTATCTTGGCTGGCGATTTCAACATTAACTTCGCTGATAAAAAATCAGAGAGGTTGACAACTTTTCTATCAAAAACATTGAATTTGAAAATGAATAATGATCCACAAGAGTCCACAACAAAATATGGGACCACCATTGACGCGGTATTTTCTAGGTATTTAGAGGATATTAAGTCGCAAACTTATGTTTCTTATTTCAGTTATCATAAACCTATTGTTTCAATGATAAATATTCCTGAATAACCAACAGCTACTGTAAGGTAATAAAACCCACATGTATTGTAAAATAATAAAAATATTTTAAATAATATTAACTTTTTATTTATTTAATAAAAGAAAAATTTGTTTTCTTATCGGTCACCACGCTCAAAAAGTGTAACTTGAATTAATATCAAAGAAAAAGAAATACTGCATAAATAAAATAAATAAATAATTACAATTGCATAAATTGATACAAAATGCTATGCAATAGCTTTACCGCGGCAGTCCCCGAGTGCCACACGTCTTTTTTTTTATATATTATCGATCGTTACTTTTCTCATACATTACAATATTTCTAACGCCCTTTAAAAGCACAGGAGACTAGCTTTGCTAATACTCTTTAGCTAATACTCTCAAAGCTAGTCTCCGTTTATTTACCTCATTTGTATTTCCCTCACAAATAAACAACTAACATCCAACCCATTGTTCCAATATTCTTTGTCTTTATCCTTCAATATCAGCCCATCCTTATTATATTAGTGTGTATTAAGACACGTAATATCCGTCTATCTGGCCCGTTGCCAACGCCTTAGTTTTCCCAATTCTGTGTAACCTCGGCAGTGCGTACGGAGATGATACCTAAATCCGTCGATTGTCTGTACGCCGGAGATAATTTATAAAGAAAACACAATTTTCACATTATCAGGATAGGAAATATATTGTCTATATTTTTGTGGTTTTGCACGTGTTTGTTTATGATAAAAACAATAGGGGTTTCTTTTGTCTGATTTTTGTAGGTGAAAGAGATCCTAAGTTACCCAGCCAAATATAATTGATTAGATATAATAAACAGTCAGTAATGTTCCCAATAATGTTTATAATGTTCTTGTTAGGATACAGACCCATATCGGTGAGAGGGACTGAGCCGCAATCCACCATGCAGTCCCAGTAAGGATTGGTAAGTGGATTCGAATTTTGGTAGGTACATGTTATTTACCTCTCGATGTTTGTTTGTTTCACTCGCCGTTTTAAGAGAAGTGCTGAAGAAATAATTTATATAAAATTACATACGTAAGTAGTTTTCTCGGTGGTAGGCCATAACATCGGCTGCCGGCAGAAGTTACCACCCGCCAGTCAAAGCCTTGCCGCCAAGCGATTTGTCGTGTTCCGGCATTATGTCTGGTGAAGCCGTACGGAGGACGGGTCTGAGCAGTTGTGTTGCGATGTGTGCCGGGTACGATGCGCCAAATGTTGTTGTATTGGGAGTTTGGTCGTGGAAGGTCTTCAGATCAATCTCCATTTGGCGCAGCATCGTTGGTCGTGTTGTTGGGTTTAACATTGCATCACCTCGCTCAACTGCCGTCTTCCTTCCTATTCGCTCAGTTTTTCTGAGTGAATAGGCTCTTAATAAACTAGTACGCTTTACCATCAACGATCGCATCCCTGCTTAACAACAGGCGGGATTGCGGTCAAGCGCTAGTTTATAATTATTAAAAAAAAAGTAAGATTATTTATTAAAAATATGATTATTTATTAAATTAATTATTTATTAAAATATATAGAAACCTATTCAAATCAGTTCAGCCGTTTTGGAGGAGTTCGAGAACAAACACTGTGACAAGAGAAATTTATGTACATATTAGATGTGCCTGTCAAACATGTAACATTACAATCTCAGCAAATCACCACTTCTGCAATAAAGATTAGAGTTTTAAGATTCCCAAGATAAGCATATATATATGATTTGCTTATCTTGGGAACCTAACTGATGGAGTGACTCTATTTTCTATACAAATAACTAATGACCAATGTCTTCAGAAATACTACACTGAAAATCAAATCGTCCAGACCACTGACGATACTCGTACGATTCACCACTGCCCGTCATTCGGCTCATCAAACTTCTCCACAACTAAACCTGACGAAAACCCATCCAATTACAATCGAATCGAACGTTAATTTAGCTGAACGTTGCTCGAACCTTCCAAATACACTTCATTAGACGCAGAACAAAAGCGGAGCCGATCAAGAAAAAAATATAACAAACAAATTAGTACCACGGAACAAATAAGAAACGAGAGACAATATTACAAAAGAAAAGAATGGAGACGAGGTTTCAATAATAAATTATCAAAGAGAGAAGGGGGCCTAAGGACAACACCTCCCACCGTCTTCCTTATTGTCTGTACTCGACTTTAGGTTCAGGTGTAAGTTACAAGCAGTTAGAGTGGATCCCCGCGCAGTGCAAGTATCTGGATCCATGATTATGAATATTTGCACTGCTCTGGTCGTGCCTCGGAAAGCATGTTGAGCTGTGGGTCCCGGTTGTCATACGAACATCTAATGAAAATCGTTACGGGTTGTTGGAGCCCTGAAAAATCCAACAATTGGTCTAACTGCAATGCTTCGATATCGCCTTCGGATCGTGAAGGTCAGACGGCAGTCGCTTTACCGAAAATATGGAAGTTTAGCCAAAAAACAGCAGTTAGCGAACCCCACACTCCAAAGCTGCAAAAACTTCGGATGTGACTGGGATTAACACTGAGATGATGATGATGAGAGTGGAAAAATCTCATTTGGTTTTCTTGGAGTGCTGCTATGAAAAGAAATGAAATTGTCTATTCTCAGGTCAGATAGGCAATAGAACATGGGAATCACTTTGGATTGTCGGGGTAATCTGTGAATCTTCTGAACCGAGTATGAAAATGATTATTTACCGATAGAAAGCCACCTTACTTGTGAGTATCATAGGCAATGTTAAACGGTAAAAAGATAATTACGTTTTCGTGATAGTAGTTCCAAGCCATCTTCTTCTTCTTCTGAGCCTATAGAGGTCCACTGTTGGACAAAGGCCCCAAGACTTTTATTCGATTGGGGTGACGGGGGTCGGTTTTCCATAATCCCCACACTTGGCAAATGGGTTGGGGATCGCAGTAATTTAATATTCCACAGGAGAAGCGCTGCTGCCCGTTTACCTGGTGAAAGTTCCTTTACTCGCCTCTTACGACACCCACGGGAGGATATGGGTTGGTAATATTCTAAGCCCGGTATGACGTACGTCCTTTATAAAGCGATTAAAAACGTAACCTGTAGTCGCTTCTACTTTTGACTTAGTACAATTCTAAGTACGCGTTCACGTAGAACTTTTGTGATACAAAATTAGCGTTAGGAATAAAACAAAGAAATCGCCGAAGGGGATTCAAACAGGCCCGTTTTAATCAGCATCATGTGCGTCACTGCTTGGAAATGATTTAAAATTTTGAGCAGAAGTGGATGATTGCTTAACTTTTATAATTCAAGACTGAATGACGGATCTAACTTTGGAAGTGTACTCGAGAATTTACTGTATTTTGTGATTGTAGCGTTGAAACATTTGGGTCAACTTTGTCAGGCGTAGTTGGTCCAGACAATCTCGTTTAACTTTTTCAGGAAATGTGTGAGAGATAAAAATGTTTAACTTTTTTTTTAATATTCGTCTTTTTCATGACGTGTTTTTGTTTAACAAAGATTGTTATCGTCATGCCAGTGTTAATTAGGCCAGAAAGGGTGGCGTGTCGATTTGGAATCATTCCTGACCGATCGGACGGAGGAGGTAAAAAGTACGAAGTAAGTGGGAAAGTACCTTAGTGTTGCAGTGAGATAACATAGGTAAAACCGGTAAAATTAGTAGAAATGTACAAATTACATACGAGTATTTCTACAAAGTTACAGTTTTCGGATTTTTTACTTTACTTGTGCTACAGGACATCGCTTCTTATCAAATTTCATGATTCTAGGTCAACTTAAAGTACCTACCCTATAGATTTATTTTCGGATAAATGTAAATTTACTTCAAACCTACTCAAGGCTTGAACATATTACTATACTTGATCATCCTGTCGCTGGTTCGACTCCTGTACGGAATAAATATTTCTATGGCCTACAGGTAGATGTTCCGGGTCCAGCTGTTTGTGTAAGTATGTATAGTTTAAATGTTTGTAAACCCACCCACGTTACAGGAGTACGATACAGAAGTTGTCCTAGTGTGGGGCAACGTTTAAAAGCATGTTAAAAAGGTTCAGTTTTTCTTTCTGAAGTAAGAAACCCTAAAAAGATGTATGAATTAATTACATAATAAGAAAGGAGATATGGAACAACGTAAAAGAATGATTACATTACGGAAGTCGGTGTCTTTGGTTTTTGTATATTAGTTTTTGACACCGACTTCCGAAATTAGTTATTTTTCACTTTATAGTGTTTTATGGAAGTCGGTTGTTTTTTTTATAAAAAAATTGTTATTTTACACTTTTTAGTTGTTGTGAAAAGTACTGTTCAACTGCATCCGGTTAGACTGGATGCTGACGCTAAAATACTTAATGAAAAAACTTACAAACGCACTGGTTGCCCCTACTATTTTTGAAAGTTCCCCTTAATTTCTCTGGTCTTCCACCATCAAACCCTGATGTCCTTATCATGGGACCACCTTAGGAATGTCTTCTTTCCAACAGAACCTACCTAACCTAACCTAACCTCCTCCTTTTTGAAGTCGGTTAAAAACCTCTTCAAGACAGGATGTAAAATTGATAATAAAAGAAAATTCAAGTCTAACTCACGACGAGACTGTGTCTAAATATGATAAACAAAGATGAATAAATCGTGTACATAATTCTAATGTTCACAACAAACGACTGCGAAAGTTCTCGAAGTCGCTCGTATTGACAGCGTTCGAAGTCGTGTCTCCAAGTTTGAAAATGAATAGACTCCCAATACTTGAGTGACTGTTGCAAATAGTTGCTTTGTTCGGAATTGATTATCGCTAAATATAGTGGTACCTATGTATCGAGAACGAAATTGTTAGAGTAATTTGTAGTGTAAGCTCTTGTTGCGGATAGTTTTGGTTCAGTTGTCTGTCACGGTTTGTTGAATATACTCAAAGCATACATTTCAAATAAACGATCTTTGTGGAATTCAAAAATTTGTTGATATTTTTCAATTTCAGCTGTGATGTAGCATAATGCAGTATCAGAGAGAGATTTAAAATTCTAGTTACAAATGCTTGTGGCTTACACTATGACGTGTTAATTGAATAATTATAGTTTAAGGTAATTCTATATAATGGGGCATATTCATAAACGATAATAAACGTTAGGTGACTTTCAAATGTCAAAAATGTATGGTTAAAAAGTCGCTAATCACTAGTTAACCTTAAGCAACGTTTATGAATATGTATATTCCTATGTTTGTCATATTTTTTTATTTTTTTCGGTTGTACCTCAAAAGGAAAAAGAGGCATCTTTATAGGATCGCTTTGTGATTTGTTTACCTGTCTGTCCCTTTACCGAAGACCTGTAAGACCCTTTATCTCAGAAATGCGTGGAAGTAAAAAGTTGAAATTCATATCAAATACACAAGTCCACTGTCCCTTGGAGCTGTGAAAAAAATACACAAACTTCAAAGCCGACGCAATTAAAAGAAAAAACGTTTATGCTGCACATTTTCGATATTCGTAAGGAAATCAATACCTACAGAGTACTTCCTGTGAACGAAAATCTTCAAATTTGGCACGAAGCAACATCTTATAGGCACATATAAAGACAAATATGAAAAGCATAATTTTTTTACACTTCACTTCAGTTCTTTTAATTTGTACTGAATTGAATGATTTTTTATTTTGAAACACAATGTCAAATCACAGCTAAAATGGAAAAATAACAACGAACTTTAAAATCATAAAGGTTTACGTCTCTTTTGAAATTAAGGTACGGAGGATGGGTCTGAGCAGTTGTGCTGCGATGTGTGCCGGGTACGATGCCCCTAATGTTGTTGTGTTGGGAGTTTGGTCGTGGAGGGTCTTCAGATCAATCTCCCTTTGGCGCAGCATCGTTGCTCATGTTGTTGGGTTTAAAATTACATCACCTCGCTCAACTGCCGTCTTCCTTCCTATTCGCTCAGTTTTTCTGAGTGAATAGGCTCTTAATAAACTAGCGCGCTTGACCATCAACGATTGCATCACTGCTTACTATCAGGCGGGATTGCGGTCAAGCGCTAGTTTATAATTATTAAAAAAAAGGTGAAACACTTCAAAATGTAATATTCTTTTTAGTTAATGAGCCTTTAACTCATATCGCCAGGTATTTAAATGAGCTTTCAAATAGCAAAGTTTAGATAGCGTACATCAATCACAGTCTTAATGATTTACAAAGGTATCAGGACTTCACAAAAACTTCGCAGTCAAAGGAATATGATAAAATCTAAAGTAAACACAGATAGAATTTATCGATTTTGTCTACCATCATTCCAGCCCACATTACAGCGAAAATTCTCATGAAAACAAAAACAAATAATTTCAATATTCTCTGGGCATTCTCTATCATCGTTATTATATTTATTTGAAAATTTTCCGCGTCTGAGCGTCCGGTATGCCTGTTATTTAGCGCTAGCGTCTGGGCTCCCATTCGAAGGGGAAATATTTAATAAAAAACCGATTTTCTTTGAAACGCCCCGCGATTTTAACGTGCTTCGCACAAGTTATTGTTCATAATAACTGATGGATTTACGTGAATTATTTTCGGGGTGACGCTTGAAAAATATATTTTGAATTTTATAAAGGTCGCTCGACTCTAGAGAAATATTTTTTCTGTATTTTCTGAAGTTCCAAAGATAACCAAGAAAACAGACAAACATGGCATTTTGCTTCAATATTATTATTATACTCGTCCCTTCATCAACATTATTTTTATTTGCATATTAAGACGTGTAAAAATTTTTCAATGTCCTTTTTACAGAACTTTGAACTTTATTTCAGAATGCTTAACTGTGACTATTTATTTTGGTCCACCAACAATTGTTTACACTGGGTGTTGTACATAAAGTAACATGTAATTTTAGAAGGTGATTAGTATAACAATCACTTATAGGTGAACTGCGCATGCATACAAAAATGGAGTTGTACAAGAATTCATCTTAAAACTAAAACTTAAACTAAGTTATTGGAAAAGACATGTTTCATTATTGCCAGATAGTGAATGCTAATTCAGATCCGGAGATATTTGTATATTATGGCTTTCAGTTTGCTAAAGGAGTCAAAGTGCAGATCAATTTTATTGCCACAATTGTTCACCACCTTACGTATAAAACAGACGATTTCTGTGATTGACGATTTCCACAGTTCAGTAAGTATTTTGTTCATGCTTTGTAAATAATATATTATGTAAAATGAATTTTATAACCATTTCAATAAAAAACACACTTAACAGCAGGCATTGTTTAACGGAAGGGTTAGACAAGGTGTTCAAGACGAAATCATAGCACTAAAGTAAAAAGTTCAAAAGTTTTAGTTCAAGCTCGATAGATGGCGTTGGCGTCGAATTACATCTCGCTGTGGTTTCGTTACCAGATTAAGTTAGGGTCTCTCAATTTTAATTAAATATATGAGCTAAGATCAGGACACAGTTGTGGTTTTATTTCAACCCGATTAGTGTTCACACAAGTGAGTTCAAACCTTTTACTACTCTGTAGTAAACATTGGTCCATCGACCCTGGATCAGACCCAGAAAGTCTGAAGTTTTTGGAAGTCCGCGGTGCCAGTTCAGGACCGCAGCCCAGTGTACTCGCAGTGGATCGCTGCGACAGGAGTACCTGGCATCCCGCAGTGGCAGCAGCAGCAGCCGCGGTGGATTTGTTAGTTCAACGTGACGTCACAGAGGGCGCCACCAGCAGTTCAACAGAAGATCAGTTTTCGAGTTCAGGCGGCAGCTTCGTTCAGCAAGGTGAACGAAATCGACGTCAACAATCGGCAGTTGAAGTTCCAAGTGAGGCCACAGAGGGCGCCGCCAGAACTACGAGTTGAAACCTACGTGCATGTGTGTGAGTGAAGTGCAAACGTGAGTACAATTTTATGAATAATAGTAGCAGTGATTAAGAAGATTTTGCCAGCCAATTTTGAACTTTATTTTAAAGAAGATTTTTACTTATATAAATATTTGGACTTAGTTTTAAATTGTGCATGTTAGTTAAGGACTTAGAATAGTTTTACAAAAAACGGTGGAACGGGGAACCTATGCCCGATTTTCTACCAATATTTGTTTTAAAAACACTTGTAAAATTTTTCGCTATTATTGAGACTAAGAAAAATCTAGTACATTTTGCTCAGTAACATTGTTTTTAAGTTTTTACGTCTCAATTTAGGTTTTCGTGTATAAAGTTTGGTTGAACTTTACTTACATAGTTTCTTTTAAGTTTATTTTTAGTATTTTAGTTGTTCATGATGGAAGGTCAAATTAATATATTGAAAAACCTCCAAAATGTGATACAAAAGGCTTTCACTAATTTTAAAAAGAGTCCTAAAGATAGGTTGTCAATAGAATATATCGAAACAAGGCTTGAATTACTAGAGAGTGATTGGTCTTCATTTAAAGAAACCAAATCTCAACTTTATGGTAGTTTTAAGTTAGAAGACATAGGTCAAAATGTGGACGATATATATGATGCTACTGAAGATACATATATATCATGTAAATGTCTGATGAAATCAAAGTTAAACAATATGATTCCTAGAGAACCGGTAACAAAAAATAGTGGATCTAATGATAATATTTACTCAAAGACATCCAATTCATTAGTTAAGTTACCAAAGATCACAATTCCTAATTTTTCAGGCAAATACAGTGAATGGACCGCTTTTCACGATCTTTTTAAGTCACTAGTACACAATAACACATCATTAGATAATGTGCAAAAACTGCACTATCTTAAAAGCCATCTCACTGGTGAAGCTGAGCAGTTGATTAGGCATACACCAATCACAGGCGCAAACTACAGCGAATGTTGGTCTCAATTAGAAAGGCGTTATGCTAATAAAAAGTACTTAGTTAATTGTATATTAAAAAGGTTGTTTAGTCAAAGGCGATTAAATGTAGAATCAGCTACCGCACTAAAGGAGCTCTTAGACACAACTTGTGACTGCCTTAATGCACTTACAAATTTGGAGATCAATGTGAGTACATGGGACGTTATCATCATTCATATAGTAACGTTCAAATTCGACAATGAAACGCGAAAACAATGGGAGTTAAGTAGTTCAAACGATTTATGCAACAAGTTACCCACCTTTGAGGAACTTAAAATATTTATGGAAAGTCGCTTCCGTGCATTAGAATGTATAGAGCCAAGAAAAGTCGTGGCTCACCAGGTCAGCAATAGTTCACAGGCTCATAGTACCAAAGCAATGCTAGCTACAAAGCCATCCAATATGCGGTGCGAATACTGCTCGGAAGTTCACAAGCTATGTTTCTGTAAGCAATTTGCAAATCAGCCCATAGAAACTAGACGCGAATTTGTAGCAAGAAATAACATTTGTTTTAATTGTTTGGGTCGCAATCATAGAGTACACGACTGTAATAAGCAGACCGTCTGCAAAGTTTGTAACAAGCGTCACCACTCATTGCTACACCTCAACGGACATTCTTACAAAGAGAACGAAGGCCGAGATACTACCGTAAAGCTGATTATGGATAATACTAGTTCTTCAACTAGTGATAATCCGATAGTCGCATGCTTGTCAACGGGTAAGGTCTCGAAACCCAGACAAGTCTTATTAGCCACAGCATTAATAAAAGCAGAGTCCAAGACGGGTGAATTTCTAACCGTCCGAGCATTAGTAGACCAAGGCTCACAAGCTTGTTTTATTACAGAGGCCACAGTCCAATTTCTTAGATTAAAGAAAATTCCAGTCAGAGGACTCGTATCAGGTTTGGGGGATGATAAAACAATAGTTGCGAAGTACATGGTAAATCTGACAATTAAGTCTAAAATTGATTTCGATTTCCAACTTAAAATAAATGCCTACGTTTTGAATAAGATCACGTCCTGCTTGCCTGAGAGAAGTGTAAACACAACCTCAATGGATTGGATTGCTATCAACGATCTGTGTCTAGCAGATCCTAAGTTTAACACATCTAATAAGATAGATATTCTTTTGGGTGCAGATGTTTACTGCTACATTGTTAAGGAAGGTGTAGTCAAGAGTCCGTCTGGAACTCTCATCGCACAGAGCACCACGTTAGGGTGGGTCGTATCAGGTGTAATTAGTCCAAGTGGGGAAAATTCAAAGCATCACATAAAAAATATACAGGTATGTTGTGCAAAGGTCAATGAAGATGACATTTTAAAGAAATTTTGGGAGATAGAAGAACAAACGAGTACAAAGAAAATACTTAATCCTGAAGAACAAAGGTGTGAAGAATTGTTTATTAAAACAACTAAGAGAGATGAAACAGGCAGATATATTGTTCGATTGCCTTTTCGAGATGAAGAACCTGCTTGTAAGGCAGGAAGCTCACGTGACATAGCTGAAACTAGATTTAAATCATTAGAAAAGAGACTAAATAAGGATAGAGATTTAAAGGCAAAATATTTAGAGGTAATGAATGAATATTTACAATTAGGGCACATGAGACCTGTAAAAGATGGGGATAGTAATAAGGATGAAGCCGTTTATCTACCACACCACGCAGTTATAAGAAATGATAAGATCACGACGAAGGTTCGTGTTGTTTCTAACGCTTCAGAAAAGAATAAAAAAGGCGTGTCACTAAATGACACTCTATTGGTAGGACCAACACTGCAAGCAGATTTAAGGCACATTGTGTTGAGGTGGCGAATGCACGCTATTGGTATAGTAGCGGACATTGTTAAGATGTATCGTCAAGTTAGAATAGCTGATGAAGATACTGTCTTTCAACGTATATTGTGGCGAGATGATCCTGAAAAGCCAATAAGAGATTATGAGTTGCTAACGGTAACCTTCGGAACAGCCTCTGCACCGTACCAAGCAGTAAGAACGCTCCATCAAGTCTCATATGATGAAGGAGACAAATTTCCCGATGCAGCAGAGAGAGTTTTAAATTGTTTTTATATGGACGATTTAATGACTGGATGCGACAACATCGATGAAGCTGTCGAAATCTGTAATCAAATGGTAGAATTGTTAGGAAAAGGAGGATTTACATTACAAAAATGGAATAGTAATGATCAGCAATTGTTAAATAAAATAAGTTCTTTGGATAGGAATGAAGGAAAAATTCTGCAAATAGATCACAACAGACATGAGGACATTAAAAATAAGGACAACCAGGACATGAGAGTAAAGGAAATTGGGATACATAATGAAAATAGAGAAATTAAACTAGATACTACTACAAAAATTTTGGGTATTACTTGGAACCGTCATGAAGATTCTTTTCAGTACGCGGTAAATCTCCCACCACTGACGACAGCACCTGTAACAAAAAGATCTATAATATCAGACATAGCTCGTTTGTTCGACCCCCTAGGATGGTTAGCTCCTAGTGTGGTTGTAGCAAAGGTATTCATCCAGAAGCTATGGCTCGCGGGTGTTAGTTGGGATGAGGAATTAAGTACGGAATTAATAACAGAGTGGAGTACTTACCGCGTAGAGTTAAAATTACTTACCAAGGTTCGGATACCTCGTTGGCTTGGGACTAGTTCAACTGATGTGCTGGAATTGCAAGGGTTTAGTGATGCCTCAAAAGCAGCATACTCAGCGGTCGTTTACTTGAGAGTAATTGATACCACAGGCAAGGTTAATGTTTCATTGTTAGTTGCAAAAACAAGAGTTGCTCCTATCAAACAAGTCAGCATTCCTCGATTAGAGTTATGTGGTGCAGTACTCTTAGCCAAGCTATTGACAGAGTCTGCAGAGGTCTTAAGCATACCAAAGGAAAGGATTTCAGCGTGGACTGATTCGACAGTAGTGCTATCATGGCTTAATAACCATCCTAGTAGGTGGAAAACGTTCGTTGCGAATCGGACTGCTGAAATATTGAGTACAATGAGTTCATCTCAATGGTTTCACGTGTCAACCAAAGAGAATCCCGCAGACTGCGCTTCAAGGGGAATGTTGCCCAGTTCATTGGTTAGTAATGAGTTATGGTTTAACGGACCGTCATTCCTGAAAAATAAAATAATTGAGTACAAAAGGCCAAATAACTTGAAAATAGAATTAGAACAAAAAATAAAGGCTTACGCAGCTGTAACTCCAGAGCACGTAGTTCTAGAAAATTATTCTAGTCTACGAAAATTAGTGAGAGTAGTTGCGTATTGTCGACGATTTTTACAGAAGAACAATAGTAAATATTTAAAGGATCAAGAAATAGAAGCAGCATTAGAAACCTGTATAAAGAAGACACAAAGAGAGATATTTACAACAGAATATACACAGTTGAAAGAAAAAGGCTATATAAATATGAAATCTAGTAAACTGAAATCACTTTGCCCGTTTCTTGATAAAAACGGTATAATGAGAGTTCGTGGACGACTTGCAAAGTCGGAACTGGACGATGATTCGAAACATCCGATAGTTCTACCACATTCCAGCCATCTGACTCATCTTATAGTTGCAGATGCGCATACGAAAACACTGCATGGTGGCCCTCAGTTGCTGTCAAACTTTTTACGGTCAGCTTATTGGATAATAGGTGCTAGATCTGTAATCCAACAATATGTTCGCAAATGTGTAATTTGTGCAAAACAAAGAGCTAGTGTCAGAAATCATTTGATGGGTGATCTTCCGTCTGTTCGATGTAGACCAACAAGACCATTTTTGCATAGCGGAGTGGATTATGCTGGACCCATAAGCATAAGAACAACAAAAGGACGTGGTCATCGTGCATATAAGGGCTATATATGCCTTTTCGTTTGTATGTCGACCCGTGCTATTCATTTAGAAGTCGCTAGTGATATGAGTACGCAGGCATTTTTAGCTGCCTTTCGAAGATTTGTGTCGAGACGAGGTCACTGTGCTAAGTTGTGGAGCGATAATGGCACCAACTTTATAGGTGCCTCCAAAGAGTTACGACAGTTGGCTTCTATTCAGCCGTCAATAGCAGAACACTTGGAGGCAAACAATACTGAGTGGCATTTTATACCGCCTCATGCTCCCAATTTTGGTGGTCTTTGGGAAGCAGGGGTGAAATCCACCAAGTTTCACCTTAAAAGGGTAATCGGTGACACCACACTCACGTACGAGGAAATGTCTACACTCCTCAATCAAGTGGAAGCATGTTTAAATTCGCGACCGATGAGCGTTATTAATTTTGCTGATCCTGGTGAACCACTGCCGTTAACCCCTGGGCATTTTCTGATCGGCGAGCCGATTGTGAATGTGCCAGATAAAATTTATGAAAGTTCAAATATAAATTATTTGACTCGGTGGCAATTAGTTCAACGAATGATGCAGTCTTTTTGGAAGCGGTGGTCCAAAGAGTATTTGTCAAATCTTATGAACAGATACAAATGGTCTTCCCAAGTTCCGGAGCCCAATATCGGGGACATAGTTTTAATTAAGGAAGATGATTTACCACCAAGTCGTTGGTTGTTGGGACGGGTTGTAGAGAAACACCCCGGTGATGATAAAATTACTCGTGTGGTCACATTGCGCACCAAATGTTCTACAATTAAGAGACCAACTTCACGATTATGTGTATTACCAGTAGCTCAATAAATTGTTTAATTTTTATTGTTATCCTTAGATTTAAGATCTTTTTAGCTTATAATGTTTGTAAAGTGCAAATTTTAGAGATATGTGATATAATTTAAGAAGGACATTCCGTCACTATATGTCCTTGGTGGGCGGTATGTTCAAGACGAAATCATACCACTAAAGTAAAAAGTTCAAAAGTTTTAGTTCAAGCTCGATAGATGGCGTTGGCGTCGAATTACATCTCGCTGTGGTTTCGTTACCAGATTAAGTTAGGGTCTCTCAATTTTAATTAAATATATGAGCTAAGATCAGGACACAGTTGTGGTTTTATTTCAACCCGATTAGTGTTCACACAAGTGAGTTCAAACCTTTTACTACTCTGTAGTAAACACAAGGAAGTACCTATAGCACATACACATTTCGCGAGGTAACGAGCCTACTGCCGTGGACCCATGCCCCGCCGTGTCTGTTTGCGGCGTCAGTGTGTGCTCATAGTGCTTGTTATACTCCCACAACCCGGGCGATCAATCTGCTGAATGCCCTCATGGCTCAAAAGTCAGGAGTTGGCTTATTTATTTTTGGCTTTACCAGATCCTTTTTGTTTCTATTCATCACCGAAAAAGCCTATGATTCAAGACTTTCTGAATGAACAAATATGAATTTTATGTGTAATTGGTTCTTGATTGTTCTAATTAGGAATATTATATATTTGCAAGTATTTCATTTTTTTTTTACTGTGTCTAATGATTTTAACTGATATTCTATTTTTTTTTTTTAGCATTACAATCTAGTGCTTGACCGCGATCCTGCCTGATGGAAAGCAGTGATGTAATCGTTGATGGCAAAGCTTTGAAAGATCCTTAAATTATAATCAGACGGAAAGAGCACCACAGACAAATTGTTTCAGTCCGACAGCAGGTCAAGTAAATACTCCCAATCAACCGTGAGCAATCAACTCTATAGTGATAAAGTTGAAAATCTAATAAAGAAATTTTACAGATTGTAGTAGCTTGTTGTGCTGTCGTCAGTACAAGACGAGACGAAATGCTTTCATATTATTATTATTTTACACCATTAACCGGTAGCAAACGAAGATCAAAATATATTTGACTGTAGCAACATTTAACCTATGTACATATTTATATTTTTTTTTTGTCAGAATATTTTAAAATAAATGTTATGTTGTTGGCTTGTTGCTTCCTTTGTAAACTGTAACTGAAGTAAGCAATTGTTACTCGTATATAAATAAATAACACTGCTCTACCTAGGAATCCAACCCAGGGCAACTCATGCTCAGCAGTCATTTTTGTGCCCTTTACTTTTTTCACACGCTGTCTACAATTATGTATTTACTGTCATATTGCAGGTATGCTGGAAAATATTTCTTGTGAAATAAGCATATCTTCTGTATCTTAAAAAAAATCTATTCCAAAAGGACTCAATAAACCAATATACCTAGTCAGAAACACATTATCTTCTATGACATCATGTTTTAACCAATACATTCATCATTACATTACATCTAAATATTCCTGCCTACACGAGACATATTCTATTAGTGTGTCCAGGGTAGCAGTAATCAATACGAGATCGTCGCTGCCTTGAAACAATGTAGGTACATGTATGTGAGGCCTATCGCAAGGGTCATGGTCGGCACTAACGACAGGAGGGCTACACTATCTTGTGTTAGGGGTGGCAATCACGACTATAAATTGTTTAACTGTTTATTATATAAATATTTAGACCGTAAAGGTTACAATAAAAATGAACTTAAATATGTTAATCATTTAGACTCTTTAGTTCATTCATAATAAGATTAGATATTTCAATGGCGCTTTTTAAAAGTCTGTTCAAGCTATTGTGAGTTTTAATGCGTTGATGGTATGACATTTGATATATATTTGCAGGTAATAGTTGGCATTGTGTTCACTTTTTGCTTGCTATTTTTGCATACGCAATAGAAATCAAATTCGCTTGAACGGACTTAAAGTAAAGATTTTTTTAAATGAAGTGTAGGAGAAAGAAGAAATACTCTATAGGAATTAAATCTTTCAAATCTAGATTCAATATTAAAATTGTCATGGATCGAAAAAAGAAGTACCTAGTTACCCACAAAAAAATAACGTAGAAAATATGAAATTAATTATTATTATTATGAAATTATTACCCATTCTAAAGCGTAATAGTTCTAATTACAAGAACGGGCAAGAAAATCCATGAACATATAATAATTCATACTAAAAAAACTATTTTTCCAAAAAAAACAACAGACTTCCAAAAAACACTACAAAGTGAAAAATAACTAATTTCGGAAGTCGGTATCTTTTGTTTTTGTATATTAGTTTTTGACACCGACTTCCGGAATTAGTTATTTTTCACTATATAGTGTTTTTTGGAAGTCGGTTGTTTTTTTTTTTGTAAAAATCGTTTTTATTTTACACTTTATAGTTGTGACAAGTACTGTTCAGCTGCATCCGGTTAGACTGGATGCTGACGCTAAAATACTTAATGAAAAAACTTACAAACGCACTGGTTGCCCCTAGGATTTTTGAAAGTTCCCCTAGATTTCTCACAAAGTTAACCTGATGTCCTTATCATGGGACCACCTTGGGAATGTCTTCTTTCCAACAGAAAAAGAATTATCAAAATCGGTTCACAAACGACGAAGTTATCCGCGAACAATCATAAAAGAAAGCATATATACGGTCGAATTGAGTAACCTCCTCCTTTTTGAAGTCGATTAATAAAACCAAAACCTAAAGCGTATGTAACACCTGTTTTACCAGAACATAATTAAACGGCCAACCCAATCCTCTTATCACTCACATTAACCACAACAAGCCACACACAACTGCCTTATTAGCCACCTGTCCGAATTTCAAGACACAGGTAAGCCCCAAATTACTTTCGACAGCCCTAACAGAGGCCAAGAAAGGGACAATCGAAATGTACGGGACACTAGTGCCTTTTATCTGTAATGGGAGAGACAGAAACGTCTAATATCTGGACATGCGAGTTTAACTTAATGATTGGTTTAGTGGCCCTTCGGGTGGGATTTCGATGAGGGTACTCAGATATTTTCCCTTACCCGGCTATTGAAGGTAGGGGTTCATTCTAAGTGGTATACTTGTGTTTTTTCCTGATTTTCATTTGTTTTTAAATGTTGATTCTTCGTGAAGGGATACGTGTGATACTTTTATCCCTGTCAGTGGAAATACCTTCGAAATTACATCCACCGATGCCCCGTATTGAGGGAAAATTGCTCTTCAATATACATGAACAAAATCCCATCAAAAATCCGCCCACACCAGCTGGCAAATTATTATTATATTTCAAATGTGGATTTCTATTTTAAAATAGTCATTTCTAAAAGTGTTTAAAAATTTCTAAATAAACATAATACCATTACAAAAGGTTCATTACAAACTTTACAATTAAACCTCAAAAAAAGAATATTATATCATAATCCTTGCAATTACATCAGAAAAAATAATTATCAGTTATTAAATTGAATCAACTAAGAAATACGCCCTTCTACTATCTTAAGGCCAATTTATCTATTGACAGATATTTTATAATACTATTCGTATAATAAATATAATGACTGATTATACATGTTACGGAAGAACTGTCAATATTTCCAAATTATTTCCTCGGATAAAATTAAGTGGCTGTAGGAAATACAGCCCAAGTCATTCAAAATTTTCCACAACCTATACGCCCCCATCAAACTTTACCATTTCGTTCCCGCTTTACAAATTCTCCTGTTTCATTATTAAAATAATCCTTTAAGCTTAAAATCCCCGTTACGCTAACTGGGCTATCTGTGAGAATATTTTGAAACATTTACTATCTATGAGAATATTACGAAACATTTAATACATAATATAACATTTAAATGTTAATAAGTGCTTTGGCTTGACTCATTATATTTATTTTAGAATGGTACAAGCGATAAATGCCAGGGGCCCTGATCTGCTATTTTTTATAAATTTGCCATTCCCGCACGATTCCATTGTCATTTATTTATTTATTATTTATGTAGACAATAAAATACATAAGGATAAGACTTATTCACACAATCATTGTGCTTAAAACATTGTAATCTGCTAAATTGATAATAATCGATCGATTATCTCAGTCGCCTCGTAATGGAATAGTGATAGAATGACATTGCCGTATTGTCATTATTATAAAGTCCGTTAGTAGAAATGATTTTCTAAAAAAAGGCGTGTGGCACTCGGAGACTGCCGCGGTAAAGCTATTGCATAGCCTTTTTTTATCAACTATAACTTGCAATTATAATTATTTATTTATTTTATTTATACAGTAATTTTTCCTTTGTTTTTTTTTCTTTGATATCAATTCAAGTTTTCTTTCTGTTTTGTAATTTATTTATTTTTTACCAGCAACGTCATCAAAAGAGTGCGAAAAATGGTGACGATTAAGCGACTAAACTATATTCAATGTTTTCTGTTCGACAGAGATAGAAAGAAGCTAAGCAATAGCTTAAAAATGACGTCATGTTCGTTATCACACCCATGTCAGAATGTCATGAAATATGATGTTGGCCATCTTGGATTTCAAAAATGAAATCATTTTCGTGATCAGCACCCTGAGTTTTGGCGGGAAAGTCAAGCTGAGTGTCACGCTCGTTTTTCATTGGACTTTTAAAATTATTTATAGTGTTGTTTACTAAATAAAAGTGCGTGATTTATGTAGTAAAAAGTGCATTTAGTAAATAGTTCATAAAGAACAGTGAAATATCGCTGCATAGTGGCTACATCATGACTTTGTCCCAAACCTCACTCGTAAGACGGGTCACGCGGCCGTCTTTTTCGACTTGAATAATTCATAATTTCGTGGCATTGGCTAAATGCACAA
The DNA here is from genome assembly GCA_037179545.1 of Sesamia inferens. Lineage (NCBI taxonomy): Eukaryota > Metazoa > Arthropoda > Insecta > Lepidoptera > Noctuidae > Sesamia > Sesamia inferens. Next base: position 3,881,840 of record CM073929.1, on the reverse strand, counting down.
ACCGTGCGAAGCCAAAAAATAAAGAAATAAAGAAAAAACCCATGAAATCTATTATATTATCACTCGAGTCAGTAAGCATGTAAAATGAGAAAACTAACATAGAACGATCCGTGTGAGAACTAAACAATCACTATTACACAACAACACTGATACCTTCGAGAAAGCGGACTTCCTCTACAATAGGGCAATTCTGTCTGTCTATGCTAATACTTATAATCTCTGTCATTGTGTGCTGTTTCGGTGCAATCGCAAGACCGGCCGGGCACTGAGGGGCAGGTAAGACAGCTATAGTATCCTTATGACTCCACCAACTGGTATTTCGTTGACTCGGAAACGGCGCACAGGGAGCACCACGAAATATACTCAAAGACTCCGAGGTTCTTTTTCAATATACCCCACTGTTTTGTCGTGGTGGCCTAGTGGTTAAAACACCAGCCTCTCAAGTATGAGTGCGCGGGTTCGATTCCAGGTCAGGCAAGTACCAATGTAACTTTTCTAAAGTTATATGTACTTTCTAAGTATATCTTGGACACCAATGACTGAAGGCGAAGGAAAACATCTTGAGGAAACCTGGGCTTTATAAGTCTGAAATCGCCAACCCGCATTGAGCAAGCGTGGTGATTACGCTCAATCCTTCTCTGTATGAGAGGAGATCTGTGCCCAGCAGTGGGACGATAAAAAGGTTGTTGATGATGAACGGCGTCGGTGTCGAATTATTTGTTATCAATTTAATATTTTCGAGCTGATCTTTAGTAACATAATCACTTCTGATTGCGTTAACATCTGACCGTAGAATTAATAAATGCTTCATCAACTTCTTTACGTACGTTCTACGTAGTCAAAGGAAACTGGTGGCAATTTGTGAAGGTCATATGCCACAAAAACTGGGATTGTTCGGGATTCGTGATTTTAAACACCGTAATCGTATATTTTAGGTCTTTCTGCTTTTTGTTCTTACGCCTCGATACATGTTATTGTCTTGTCTTCGTAGAAACAAACAATAACTTTTTTGCCTCATCAATGTCTTCCTCAGAAAAAGCCGACGAGCATATTTTTATTAAACTTTCGTTGTTTCGTTTCGGAGATAACAATATTACAACTCGTACACTTAAATGTACTCGTATTAACATTGTTCACCGACATCTTTCTGTAATATTTTATTTAATAAAAACTTCAACTTCAACTCTTGATCTGGTCCCTGTGGATAGATACCACAATTTTACCAATAACACGTGTAACAAATTATAGAAATTCTTTAAAAAAATATTTCACAATAATGGCGGATATCGCCAATAACAGTTGAAAAAACGGCCGCGTGAGCACTTTTTACTCTATAAAATCACGCGCTTTTATTTAGTAAACAACACTATAAATAATTTAAAAGTCCAATGAAAAATTAGCGTGACATTCATCTTAGCTTTTCCGTTAAAAAAAAGCTATTTTATAAAAACACTACTAAATTAATTTGAATAAAAGTACTTAATAATTAATTATATGAAAAGTTTTTAAGGTAGCCATGACAACGTCGATGACGTCTATGACATATCTCTATAGAAGACCTATTTCAGAGAGAAAATTAATCGCAAGTTTAGCACATCGCGACTATCAGTAACATGGCAAGTGTGTAGAACTGAGTTCGCGCCCTGCAATATGCATGCTCTTTTTGAAAATCTATAAATTGTTTTCAAAAGATGTAGTCGCACGCACACAAACATGCCGTGCCGAAGACTGCCGAACTGAAACGACGTTAGACGATGTACAGCCTTCAAGCCACACCTCCGTGCCCGTCGGAGTGGGGAGCGTGAGGTTTTTTCGTTACGGAATTTCTGGATTCGGTCCCCGCGCTCAAGGCCCGCGATAGAAGCTATGCAATAGCTTAAAAACTACTACACAATTTGAACATTTACTAATACAGAATATCAGTGATTGACCACTAGAAAGTTATAATGACGCCATTTTGTTACTCGTAATAGATTACGAAACTTGTCAAAATCGATCATTATGTGATCGGTGATCGCCCATTCTGACAGTATTGAAATAACAAACAAGGGCCCCAGGTGCCATTCATTGGTTGTGATTGAGACTGTTTCTTCTAGTCAGTGCTTATTGGAGCATCTATATATGTATTAAATAACAAACTTCTGCCCACGAATTTTTTCTCGACATACCCTATCGCATCGCATCGCCAGTCCGCGCTTTAACTTAGTTTTCGCTTAGCGTTCTTTCCGACTTCTGCTATTTTTTTCACAACACCTGAGCGTCGTTAGAGAGTAAATTATTTTATATATTTTTTCACATTATTTTTAGGTTTTAGGTTAATTGTAGTATTGTATATGTTTATATGGTCACTGATGCATGAAATAAATAGATTTCGTTCCTCAAACATTGAGTTCAAATCAAATACAAAAATCATTTTCAAATTTGAATAAAAAGTTTGAATGTTATTTCTGTCTCTTTTTCTCTTAGTCTGTTCCTAAGGGTCCTAGCCTGAAGTTAAATAACCTACTCATACTAGCCTCAACTAGTAATAGTCCCAGAAATAAGTGCAGTCCAACTCCTGCATCTTTATTAATATATATAATCATCATCTCAGGGTTAATCTCAGTCGCAACCGAAGATTTTTCAGCTTTGGAGTCTGGGGTCTGCTTTTGCCAGTCTAACTGCTGATTTTGGCTAAACTTAGATATTTTCCATGAAGCGACTGCCTCTGACCTCCACAACCCGAAGGCGATATCGAAGCATTGCAGTTAGACCAATTTTTGGACTTTTGAGGGCTCCAACAACCCGTAACGACTGCCATTAGATGTTCGTATGGCAACCGGGACCAACGGCTTAACGTGCTTTCCGAGGCACAGTAAGACCAGTGCAAATATTCATATTCATGCATATAAATATTTGCACTGCGCGGGGATAGAACTCGCGCCTCCTTGCGCAGCGGCCGCGTTCGCTACCACTACGCCACGGAGGCTGTATCTTTGTAAATATAATATTTAGATTAATAGAGACAACGAGAAAAATATGTGTACATTTAACATAGGTGTGCCAAAATATTCAGTACCTATATATAAATTATGTATGTATATGACATTAAATATTAAATCATTCTAATGTAATTAATGTTAATCTCATTCATTAATATTAACACCAAGTAATTTCAGGTCGTATGACTAATCGATAAATTATAAAAAGAATTGATATATAAAAATTGAAACGCCAATTCACTAATGATTTAGGTACTAGTTGGACGAGAGTCTCAAAAAAATCTGTCAGAACTGAAGAGAGAATTCTATCTTGTATCTTTTATGTAATTAAGTTTCTGTGTAATATTTCCAGTGATAGTAGGAAAATTATTGATGTGAACAGCCAATTTGAATCGCACAACTCTTGTGAGTGCAATCACGGTACGATCCCCAATAGCCCGTGTGAGTGGGCGCTCAATCCGGAATTCATTACACAAACAGAATTGACCCCTGACAGGTAAATTACAAACTTTACTGAACATAACGAACCAAACAAAAGTAACCTTTAAGCAACAAACGATAAAGGCTATAAAAACGGTAAAATAAAACGCTGTTTATACGTAAATAGGGAAGGGAATAAATAATCTTAAACTCATTTAGTAAGTCGGCAAATTTAATTTCGACGCTTTTAATAGATCCAGTCTTTGAGAATTCGGAAATATCAGCTTATAAAAAATTAAGTGAATTTAGTTAAAATTGTTGTTTCTATTGAGCTCATTTTAGAAACAGCTATTTTCATCAAAGCTTCAACATTTCTGCCACATTTTCTTGTTCAACATTTTTATTGGAATACTTCAAAATTTTTATAAAGCTAACAAATTCTTGCGTAAGCTTAATTTTGTTTTTAATAATGTTCGAATCATTTTTTTTTCCTAATGATGTCGATTTTTTTAACTTTCACAAATGGGTGTCCAATTCCAATTATTTAACTTTCTTTGATTCGAAAATCCCAAAATAATAAAATGCTAACTACAATTCCTAGACCGCAACAAGCACTAAAAGGGAAACGCAATAATACCATTAATGAAAATTTACTGACATCGGTGTACCACTAACCCCAGAATTCACTAAATCACCAGTTTTCATTACATTCCCCTACGATTTGGGGACTGTAGATTTATTTATTTTCATAATGCTCTAAGTATAAATCTGTGATAGGACCCTTAAGAATTGTGTAATTTTATGATTCGTAAAACAAAGGTTTAGAGCGAAAAGGCTATATCTGTTATTGCTCTCGAGGGTATAATGAAACAGGTCTAAGAAACTGTATCAGGTAGATTAGAAGGAAAACATCTTGATCATGAGATAATGAAGCAGGAACCATTGGCTCACAATTTGAATATGAAGAAGATAATATATTCATTGAAGACGAAAATAATATTTAGTCATATAAAAATAGAAATGAAATCAAGGAATGACTTGAATGAAACCGTGGCACTGGCCGTCGCACAGGCAAGTGAAGAAACACGGATGGGTTATAGTCAGTAAAAGTCTGACACGCCCTTCCGCTCCGTCTAGAGCGGGAGAGGTCATTTGATGATATGCCATCCACACCAAAAAGAAGGGATGACTTGGACATATTCTGTTGCGCTGTGAATGAATTTACTACAAGTTAACTTTAAAAAACTTTAGAACTATCTGAATGTTAAGTATGGTACAATATAGTATATGGTCAAACTGTAAGGATATTTGTATATTTCTAAAAATAAATAAAAATAAATTCCACAAATCCTACTAATTTTACGACTTGGCTTCGGATAAAATTTGGCAAACGGATATTTTATAATCAGGAATAACATGAAGGATGAAGAATCCTATAATTATGTTAATCTTAGTTCTAGGATTGGGACTAGGACATTTTATACGGATATTCCTACGGGATCGAAACTTATACGAATGAAACCGCAGGACGTGGCTAGTAATGTTCATTAGGGCAATAACAGCCACGACTTACGAGTGTAGTTTGTTTTGTTCTTTGTGTAAATATTACCACTGCTCTGAAATTAGTATACAAAAACATCTTGAGAAAACCAGTATATCCTACACTACAACCTGATATTAGAAAGTCATATGTGACATTCACCATCTTCAACTGGCTCACTTTGTGAATGACGGCCCACTTCCTTGTAATAAGAGGCGGTCTGTATACCAGCAATAGGAAGATAGGCTGTTATGATATTATGTGATCGGTTCTGACATCAATATAAAAGATCTTTTTTTTTTTTTGTTGGGATGGGAAATCATCAAATGACTTCTCCCGCTCTGGGCGGAGCGGAAGGGTGTGTCAGACTTTTACTGACTAAAACCCACCCGTGTTTCTTCACTTGCCTATGCGGCGGCCAGGGCCGCGGTTTCTTGTTTAACCAACCCGCAACCCTGACCCAGGAGGCATCGGTCTTCGTGGACCCCGTCACGATGTGCTGACATCTCTTTGAGGCGCGCGTGAAACACGACGCGCCGTCGACTCGGGCCTGGTCCTTACCGGGCGGCGAGCTGCCCACTGCTCACCGCCCGCAGGCCCGCGCCTACGGTGGCTGGGAGTTAGGTGTCGTCTCCCGACCAGGGCGTCTACTGCGGCGGCTAGTGGCGTGAGGGCGCTGGGATTCCCGTTGCCTCACGCGCTCCGCCTCCTCCTTTGCCAGCATCACTGCTTCGCAGAAGGAGGTGACGGCCTTCCATGCACTCTCCCTCCGGACTATGGCCTGGACCAGGGTCGGACGCGAGAGATCGCCGCCGATCGCCGCTACGAGGACACGGCGGTACTCTACCCAAGCCGGGCAGACCTCCACCGTATGCTCCACCGTGTCCTCAGGGCGATCCACACAATGGTGACACCCTGGCATTCCTCCCGCCTAATACGGAACAGGAACCTCCCGAAACAACCGTGTCCGGTAAGGACCTGCGTCAGGCGGAAGGTGAGGGCGCCGTGGCGCCTCTCTAGCCACTCTTCAAAGAGGGAACTTACCGAATATAAAAGATCATGGGATATTATTTTGTCTTTTGTCGTAATTAATTAAAACTAACAAATATCTAAAACGGAAATCTTCAAGTCTCATTTTCAAAAACAAAGAAAAGTGTTCAAAGACCTTACGCCTTCTTGGAATACCTACCTATAAATACAAAATTGCGACATTTTCTAAATCAGGAACAATACGTGTACCCGAAAATTCTACAAAATTTGAAATTGAATATTATCTATTCCAAAATCAGGACCCTCAGGACCATTATTTCTCTTATACCATTCCGTGATAGGTCGTCTCTTCCAAACAATAGTATAGCTAGACAAAAGGTGTATATTAAGACACTGGTCACGTAAAACTCGTTGCGAGTGGCTCGCTCTGCACGATATTAGGGAAAGGGGCGCTTTTTTAACTTATTATTGCCCCCAAAAACCCATTTTGTCTTCGCCAGTAATAAAATAAGGCCTTTTAATGGACGAATTATGTGACGTTTATTAGACTGTTTGAGTTCGGTTAAAGCCTTGTATCCGATTAACATGATATGTGAAGGACTTTTCGTGGTAACAGCAATGAAAAAAGACAAGTTAGAAATTCTACTTTTCAGGGTGGAACACAAAAAAACACGCTATAACACGGGAGAGAGAAATGGTTGCGTTTGCAATGACCGCAGACTTATTTCCTTTCAGCAAAGCGAGAATTAGTAACACGGTATGAGTAAATGGTGGGAGATAGAATATGTTAGGAAAAAGCTGTGGTAATACTATTGAATAATGTATGTAGAATATTTAATTAAGAAACTGAAGAAGCAAAGGATAATAAGGAAATAAATAATGAAGATAAGTCACATAATCTTATTACCACTGTTGTCAGATTGTGGGTAGATACAAACGTTACATTGACAAAGAACATTATTATCATATAATTCCGCACAAAATTTCGCTCAAACAACATCGAAGGCTCAGAAAATACGCCATCAAAAAACATGGCAGTGTAGGTGCGTGAAGCGATCTCGTTACGTCTCCGGAAATTAATGTTTCCTACCGATAGCTTCGCGAAATATTCACATAAATTATCTGCTCAGGTACTCTACCGAAACTGAATATGATAAACGATTAGTGAAGCAGTTTTTGTGATGCCTTTATATATGGAATGATTTGCTCTTAAGTGGTACGTGAGGACCTAGACTGTGGGAGAACCCTGAATTGATAAGAGAATGAGAACCTAATCAATCAGGGGATTGATTAGGTTTTTGTTGGAAATTTATAGTACCTTATTGTTTTTGCTTAAGAACTAAGTTTGATAACAGTCTCATGTGATCGTAAGTCTAATCATGACCCCAATAGTTGTCTAACATTATAATACCTCCATATTATTATATATACATATATCAATATTTATTTGAAGTTTGTAGTGGCAACCCTACATTTATAAATCGGCCGGTAATCGTCCACCATAATCTGACTCGGCCACAGCAAACGGCCCTGAGGGACACCGGTGTAATCGCCACATTTGACAGCGCCATTGGTGGTCGTGTCATATTTATTAATTAAGCTGTTTTTGCCCGTAACTTTGTCCGCATCCCAACGTAGACTAATCATTAATTGAACTTTGGAACATTTTTTTAATTTAGTTTACATTGCTGTATATTATCTCTCACAGGAAAAGGTCTATCTTTCAGTACCTAAATGGAATATTACAGATTGATATATACAAGAATAAATCCTCTTCCATAAATCTTATTAGCATCATCACAAATTCAGATCAGTAACTATACCGTTATTTTTGTAAGATGAAGGTTTTCATTTAAATTGTCTGAAACTCTGAACTTTAAATTGTAGGTAAAAAAGCTTCAAATCCCCTCAATCACCCACAAAGTGATAAGCCGTTCCATTCATTACCTCAAAATCTCGATTGACACAATAAATCACTGGAGATTGCAGGTCCCAAAAACCTTGCTTAAGACGGCCTACGTTCAATAGTCGTACCTGAACAAACAGATACGTGGCGGCATAAAAAGAACCATAATCCGCTTTCAAAGAAAAGCTTTTAGACTTTATCGTTCCGCATTTACATGTCAATGTATCTTTATGGACCTTACACTGGCGTGAAATGAACCTCACCTCTTGCATGAAGGTCTTCATGGTCTACGATCGATGTAAAATTTATTTCATCTACTTTTATTATTTGAAGGCTGTTCAATCTAACTACTCATCCAAGCTAAGTGTAGGCCTTAACTAAATAAACTAAGCGCTCAATTTGTCTAAACTAAATTCACATAGGAAATATCAACTGTGTATATAAACAGAAAATATAATTTTCTTTTAGAGGTAGAAAATAATACGAAGCTAAGAGGATTGTTTTATACAAAAGAAAAGTTAATATAATATCTATTATTATCTAACTATTGATAGCATGCCGCCCACAAATATAACGTAGGCGTTAGATGTACTAAAATATGTTTCCAACATAATTAAATTTATCAGAAAGTTAATCAAATACCTATTGAAACGAAAAGTATTTACTTGTCACAGAGTATTTTGGTCTTAATGGCAGATACCACGTGTAAGGTATATAAAATAACACACCTCGTTGAACAATGCTTCCTCTCTTTCGACGCGCCGTCAACAAAGTATGTAATTAGACTATTTGGTTTGAGACTGCTTTACCCAAGCGGAACAACGCTGAAGGAACTAACACTAAGCTCTGTGTAACAACAAAGACCTCAATGATTCTAAATGCACAGAATATCACACAGTTCTGCAGTACCTACTCGGAAAATTAAACAATCAGCAGCCAGCACAAAGACATCACGGAAAAGAATACAATTTATCTCTCTCTCCTCAAAACGAATTGATTTATTGACATATAAAATACGAAAGAGGCATGACAGTAGACGAAATAAGAATCATTGAAAAGCGAAGTTGTGAGGTCTCCGACAGAATAAGGCTCTTTACAGATATTACTGAAACGTAAAACGAAGAAAAAAATTTCGCATCGACAAATAAGCGAGACGGTATAAAATGAATAATCGGGCATTACGAGAGCTTTCGTACATTTATTCGTCTGTTTATTCAGTTTGGCGCTGGGGCTGCCAAGTTGCCAATAAAAACATTTTCATAGCTCGCATTAAAACACTGGCGAAAGTGAACGCCCTCAAATAATCAATACAGAAACCCTCCATGGCGGGAGTCGCCGGGCGCAGGTACGCGCCGCCCGCGCCCCGCGCCGTCCCCGCCGACGCCCCGCGCACGCCCCGCCGGTTCCGCGGTCAAAGAATAGACAGACAGACGGCTGTGCAGTAGTTCGGACGTCAATATTTTATGGCGGGTGATGGCGTGGGCATTACCGCACAGGTGTTAAAACGGCAACTTACTTTACGGCTCATATGTTCGTACTAGAATTGAGAACGGCGATTCTCAACCGAGTAATTTACTTCTGATGTTACTTGCAGTATTAAGTTTTATATCATGTAGCATGTGCTAAGATATACAACTAACGACAAGGGTTAGAGACTCCCTGAGGACGCACGAACCACGTACATCTAAACCGCTTTTAGGATTAATATTAAAGCCAGGCATGTACTGGATAATGTATAGATCAAGACGTTATCGATTTTCTTTCTAGTAGATGTATGTATTTCAATCGTACACATCTATTAACATACTGAAGCCCCAATGGATGCAACAGTTGATAATTCAAGGGCGAGCTCGCTGTTAACAGTCATAACTATATGTAAATAAAATATATCTGAATACATTCCCACATGAATCCCTTACAAAGACGAAACGGCAGTAAAACGAATAAAAGATCTTGAGACATTCCAAAGTTTGACCTTAGTATGGTAATAATCATGATTTTATTAGCAGAATTAATATAATTGAATTCATATTTCTTTGTACATATTTTTTCCGTGTGCAAACACAAAATAGGACATTCTATTTTCAATTAGTTTAAAACTTGAGGAACAAAATTCTTCAAAAATTATGCAAGTTTAATTAATTTCAACGTCTGACGCAACGTTTATTCTATGAGAGTACATCCAGCCGCCATGATGCCTAAAGTCTAAACCCATTGACGCGACTGAATTTTGTCCATGAAACGAAATTTCGTTTCGTTTCCAATGCGCTTAAGAGCTTTGGCGAGGTTGGTGACCTTTTTATTTACTTTTAAAAAAGTACCTCCAGGTACTCGCCCCTTTCAGATAAATCCCATTGGGACTTGTAACGTTCAGACGGCTGTTAACTTTCCCCTTGAAACGAGTAATTTAAATATAGTATCAAAATACTTAGCATATATAAAACAGGTAAAAAGGCATAAACAAGTTGTGAATGAATGCCAGGAGGAAATCTTAAGACGATAATCTTAGCACGGGAATATCATATCAGAATCAGCCCCAGAGTAGTCTCGAAGATAAGATCAAAAGTCAATGAAAGCGATTGAAAATACCTTAATTTTTGCAGCCATAAATAAATCTCGTCAATAATATTTAACTAGGGCAGCTATTCGGCATCAGTGTCGGCCGTGCGCTTGAAGTGTATGGTTGTGTCAGCTACTGCACCGGCTGTGGAGTGCAACGTGTCATCCACGCAAACCTTCGCGTATGTATTCATATCTAATTAATCAGCTACTGTAACATATTCATTTTTAAGTACTCTCTGTTGGTTTAATTCCGTCTTTAGATGAAAGATTGAAGGTAATTATTGAATGGAAAATTGGATCATTGTGCTTTGTTTGCTACACCCACCTCCTCCTCAAAATTTGTGGCGAGTCGGTTTCCAAATTGTTACGAACACGTTTCAGCTTCCACGAGGTGCCACAAAGCGTTTGTGTTGTGGTTTTGTTTTTGACTATTTAGCGTTTCAGTAGTATAAAGTATGCATTTGTTTTCCGGAGGTTTTCACGCCGGTAGGACGCGTGGGCTTGACGAATCCCCGGCTGCGGGGCCCCCCACCCCATGTTATGGCGACCTGTAGATACACACAGCCTGGCGGGAGCTTCGATCTTCCCCACCTCCTACAGTTGAATGTATCTTTATATTGAATCTATGAGAGTATTTCATTCTATTTAAACTTAAGTTTTTGGCAAATCATTATGAATCGTTACTATGAACTTCGTGTATAGTTCAAGTGTAAAGGTTATGGCGGTTTAGTAAAGCGGGTATTGTTGAGAGGGTTTGATGTTTTTTATTTTTATTTAATTGTTAAAGTGTGCATTCTATACTTTTTATTGATACACTTTACTTATGATATAAAACTGGTACTCAGCTATAACCGGTTAGACTGGAAGCCAAACCCAGCATAGTAGGAAGAAGGCTAGGCAGATGATTAGATGATGATAGATGACATACTTTATGATTTAGCAGGCGTATTCGTTGCAAAGGCCTAGGATGCGATATTTTTAAAATAGAATTTTCAAAAATAACGTGTATTTTTACTAACCAGAACAGACGTTCCTCTGAATTAAGCTGGAACTCTGCTATGTTGTACAATTGAACAATGTTTTTTCTCAACATTATTCAATTAATATTCACACAGCATTTTCTTTTTAATTTCCATTAATGACCATTTTTAGTCTTAAATTATTAATATTTTATTGATTTTGTTACAGGTAACAATGTCAAAAAAGGCAGAAGTGCTTATAGCAAGATGGCTTGAGGAAGGTAGAGAAGAAGATTTCATTGATGGACCAGCTGGCACTGATGATGATATAGATCACATCGAAGAACAGTTAGAAAGTACTGGAAGTGAATACAGTACTGGAGCGGAGGATAACACGGATGTCGACGATCTGGACTGGGAAACAGTTTTTAATGTGATTGAGGGGTCTACCAATCGTTATTATTTGGGCCTCGAAGGCACTAAGTGGATGAAGCTACCCATAGAAGCAAGACTAATGCTACAAAGCGATTACATTCCAAACATTAAAAGTCCAGGACCTACAGATTATGCTAAAACAAGAAAAACTCAGTCATCATGCTTTGATTTGTTCTTCGATGAAAGCATTATTTACATGATTGCAAAATATACTAATGAACGTATTATAAAAGAACAAAAAAAGTTCTCGAGAGAAAGAGATGCTAAATTGACTGATGAGGTAGAAATATACGCACTGTTTGGTATTTTCTTCCTAAGTGGATGTGTAAAAAATAGCAGGGAAAACTTCTTGCAATTATTTGATTCCAAAAAAGGCACTGGTATGGAAGCTATCTATCTCGCCATGACTTCTAACAGGTACAGATTCTTAATGAAGAATCTCCGTTTCCATGACCCCGCGACTGATCGCGTAACTGAAGATAAAATGGCACCAATCAGGGTGCTATTTCAAATAGTAGTGAACAATTTTCAGAAACACTTTACACCCAGTCACGAACTAAATCTGGGTGCATTGATAACTCCTTATAAAGGAAGATGTGCATTCCGTCAGCACATGCCCAATAAGCCAACTAAATTCGGAATTAAGATGTTTGCGTTAGTGGACTGTCAGTACCCATATACTTATAACTTAGAAATTTACGTGGGTGATAATCCTGGGCCGTATGAAGTTCTTAACCGGAAGATAGACATTGTTGTGAGAATGACTGATCCTATTCAAGGAGAATACCGCAATGTTACGATGAGTAAATGGTTTACTACACTTGAAACTGCAGAAGTATTGTTTGATAAGAAGATAACAATTGTCGGGGCAATGAGACCAGATAAAAAAGAAGTGCCAAGAATTTTCAGATCAATTAGTCAGAGAAAACTGCATTCTTCGCTATTTGGATATAGCAATGTAGCAACCTTGGTGCAATACGTCTGCAAGCCAGATAAGGCTGTACTTCTGATGTCCACGAAGCATTGCGATAGCGCAATAAATAGGAACCCTGGTTCTCAACGGAAACCAGAGATATTGATCGATTATAATCGGACTAAGAAGGCTGTAGAAACAGTGGACAAAATGTGTTCAAAGACGGATGTAACAAGGAACTCACGTAGATGGCCACTAAATGTATTGTTTCGCCTGCTGAATTTAGCTGCTATCAATGCACTCTGTATATACACAATAAACAAAGGACAAGAGAGGATAGTGCGCCGCGAATTTTTAACAGAACTGGGTCTTAGTATGATAAAGCCGTTAGTTCAAAGGAGAATGCATGGAGAAACTACACCAAAGATTATAAAACAAAAGATGTACGAGTTCTTAAGCCTTCCTTTGCCACTAGACGTTGAATTACAAATTGACCTAAATGATAAACCCCCATCTTGTAGCCGCAGTGGACCGCGCGGACGATGCCACGTTTGTCGACGATCTCGTTTGACAAAAACTACGCGTGAAGTTTGCATAACATGCGAGAAATTTACTTGTTTCGAACACAGCAAATACATGTGCAATTGCTGTTATGCCAGGCACTCCAGGAATAATAATTAAGTGTTAAGTTTGTTAAGTCATCAAAATTGTGATCATAACGGGCCAAAGTTATTTTATTAAAGGATTGCCTACTTTTAAAAACTTACATATGTTAATCGTATTAAATACTAGTGAACTCTTAAGCGTTGTGCTCATATACTAAGACTTATGTAATAATCATAATAAAAACTAGGCTAATAAGTTTTACGGAAGTAGTCATCCTTCCAAAAGTGAAAAATTTCTAAAATTACTCACTCATTTATGCAATTTTCTCTAGTTAACTCACATTTTCATTAACTATTTTAGTATAACATGCATCATAATGCAATTAAATAATAAATACGACGAATTAGGAACGATACCAATGTCTTTTATTTCCACCATTCACTTAGCAACAAGTGTTAAACCACATAATAAATAAAACATATAGCCGAGTCTCTAAACGCAGTATTTTAATTCCGACTCACGGAATAAAGACAAGTAATTGATGAAGGCATTCAAAAATAGCTGTTACGGCTTATGAATTAAAGTTGAAGAACAGTGTTATTGGTAGAAAGAATATCGAAGTTCCAGCTTGTTTAATTAATCATCTGCGTTAGCGGAAAATCGAGCTGTTTGAGAACAAAACCGTCTAAAAAGTTTGATGGCTGACAAAGATTTTGGCAGCAGCTGTCTATCTGCGTGATTCGCTATTATAAACTCATTACACTTAGTGTCGCCATTGTTTCGCCAGATTTCGTGCGAGAAGCTGGTTAAATGAATAAAGCTTACACTTTACAGGTTCTATATCTGTAGCATTGTCTTTTAACGATGATAAATTAATACACTAAGGTTAGTATCTGTCATTTTCTTAATGAGAAGAAGAGAATCGATGCCAATATTTAAATGAAATAACTTTTAACATTTCAAAAATATTTATCAATTAAAGTTATCTGAAGTACACAACCTCCGTGGCATGGCGAACGCGGCCGCTGCGCAACCAGGAGCGGGTTCGATCCCCGCGCAATGCAAATATTTGTATGCATGAATATGAATATTTGCACGGGTCTGGTCGCACCTCGGAAAGCACGTTAAACCGTCGGTCCCGGTTGCCATACGAACATCTAATGGCAGTCGGTACGAGTTGTTGGAGCCCCCAAAAGTCCAACAATTGGTCTAACTGCAATGCTTCGATAGCGCCTTCGGTTTGTAGAGGTCAGACGGCAGTTGCTTCACGGAAAATATCGAAGTTTAGCCAAAATCAACAGTTAGACTGGTAAAGGCAGAGCCCAGTCTCCAAAGCTGAAAAAGCTTTGGATGCGACTGGGATTGACATTGAGATGATGATGATGACGACATTTATCGTAATATAAAAAATATAGTCTAATCTCTGTTTTCAAATAAATTTTGACATTGATATTATATTATAGACACGGTTGGCGCAGTGGCTAAGTGATTGACTGCTGTGCTGCGTGTAGCGGTGTACCCGCTTTCCCGCACGAAACTAATATTTTTATAGCCTACAGGTAGTTATTCCGGGTCTAGCTGTTTGTGTATGTGAGTTTATATGTTTGTAAACGCTCCCGCGATACAGGAAAAATTCCTCGTGTGGGACAACGTTTTTTTTTTTTTTTTTTCTTGCTGCGACGAGCTTTATCTTTCAATACGAGAATTGGCCAAAGACTGATAATCAGTCCTTTATCGGATTATAGTAGAATATAAACCCAATGGGGACACGTGGGGGTTTAAAAAGAAACCTGGTTTTTAAATCAGGCCGTGTCGGATTAAGACTAGATCAAGTTTTTAAAATGAACAACTCAATTTAATTGCCAATTCACAAGAAATATTGAACCGCGAAGTTCGTTTCGGCCTAAATAGACCAGCCCTCGATAAATTCTATCAAATTACCCAATTTAATTAACAAGAGAAACCGCAAATACCTTCAATAATTTTGCTCCAAAGCAAATAACTCAACAAATATCTTAACTATTAGTTAAAACCGCATTATTTCTGAAGCAATCGACAACTAATTAAAGTTTGACAAAGGATAAACTTTAGCTTCGCTCACCAACTGTTTGTCAAACCCTAAGAAAGATACCGTCAGATTCAGATATTCCTTTCCAAGTTATGATAGTTCACGGTTATGCTCTTTTATCATAAATTTTATGTTTTATGATTTAATACCTGGTATTATATTATTTTTTCTGTACAATTTATTAGTTGGAGAGCAAAACCTTTAGGCCATAACATCGGCTGCCGGCAGAAATTACCGCCCACCAGACGAAGTCTTTCCGCCAAACGATTCGTCGTGTTCCAGCATGATGTCTGGTAAAGCTGTACGGAGGACGGGTCTGAGCAGTTGTGTTGCAATATGTGCCGGGTACGATGCGCTAAATTTTGTTATGTCGGGAGTTTGATCGTGAAGGGTCTCCAGATCAATCGCCCTCTGCCGTCTTCTTTTCTATTCACTTAGTTTTTTTGAGTGAATAGGCTCTTAATTTACTAGCGCACTTTATGATCATCAGGCGGGATTGCGGTCAATCACTAATTTATAATTGATAATAAAAATACTTTTGTTTATTTACAGATATAAAAATAAGTACAACATATGTGGATGTGTGTGTTTAAGAATGTGTGTGTAGTAGTATAGTTGAGATTGGTTTATTAACATTATAAACAAAGTAGATTAATAACAGTGATACGGAAGTTTGTTTGTGCATGAAATTGGTTGATGAATGTTTTTGGACGATATCATAATTCCATCAACGCACGGGTTGTCAGTGGCTGGAATGTGATTTTTATTTTGAAACAAAGCTTATACATTTGTTAACCCTGTACACTTTTTAGTTCATTAGTTATAGTTAATGGAAACGCTACTAAATAGTAGTTTATATAGGTGGAGTAGAGAACAGATTTTTTTTATTTTATTTTATAAATGGATGATAAGTAGTGGTGTCTATTAGCATTAATTGAAATCACATATACTACAGAAGGTATTTTTTAACATATACAAGGAAGAGTTTTGATAAAAAAATTAACACTCTAGTCGTGAGACTTTTTTTTCGTTTTAGTATTTAACAATATTAAACTTAATTTCTGATAGATTGGTCTCAATAACCTAAAGTTTGTGTTGAATTGTTGACACCATCGGTCCGCGCATGAGCCTTATTATCGACAAGCTATTTACTTTTCTATTTTTAATAACATCCCTATTCATTGTAATAAAAAAAAAAATTGAATTCAAACTTGATACTCAAATTTGATAGGAAATAATAGCCCACCAAACTAACTGTAACAACTTGTAATAACTGCTGTACGATTTAACGTGTTACACTTATCGCTACTATGTATAAAAGGAGAGGTTCAATAGGTATAAATATAATTACGTTTAGCTAACATAGAAATAAGTTTTAATTATACACATCAAGTGGTAATATATACAACACATTTAAACCCCCTTAAATTAAACACATAAAGACCTCTTATGTATTCATCTTTTTATCTCACCATCTACCGAAACCTTATTTGGGATGCAACGTTATTTTCAACTTATCAGGGCCACTAAGTTACCTTTATTCGTGTCCCTTCACTAAGTGCCTAGCTCTAATTAAGATTAAAATACACTAAATTACGCCGACATTTTTAAGCTCAGGCCATAAATTAATAAAGGCTGGCCCATAAAGTGGCCCACGTGCAGAGGCCCTAAGCCTCGGCCTGGGAAGGCCATTCATTAAAACTTACAACAATGGACTCAGATACGGATATAATTCAATAAGCATCTCCGACCGGGCTGCAACTTGCTCAATATATTATAACAGTGAATAGGGATGTGTGGTTCGAACTACGAGCGATGCCATATAAAATTATGCACCCCTTATTACTGAGTTATTTGTAAATTATGAAATAGAGTAGTCCAAAAAAAACATTTTCTTTTTTATTTATTTATTGGCTTTTATGTGACCTTATATATATATAATTGTTTCACATCCTAATTCAATTAACTGAGTCTTTTGCAAACCGTGTCTAGACACAGGCTCCTCCCAGGTCATCTAGGCCTCTCCTGACATACCTTCATAAGTTCATTAGTCCATTAAACGGGGGGGATATAGGGTAACACTCCCCGTATTACCCTATCTATAGCACTTTGTTTTAATAGATATCAATATCCCATACGGCCGTATGAAGTTACTTGTCGGCTTTTCTTTATAGGAAACTACCTACTGCAAGAATAAGTGCTCATGTAGACTAATGTGAAATAAAATATTTAGGTTTATAAAATCTTTATTTCTCAAAAGTTCACTTACATGAGATTTAACATTTAACGTACAAATTATCTATAACAATAGCCTGCATTTCTAGCAAAACAGTTAAGTGTTACATAGTTTGTTAGTAGTTTAATATTTATAGTTTTGTAAGTATGTAGTTATTATTAACAGTATTTATCTAATAAATATATATATATATAGATATCCCTTTGGGCACTTTGTGGCTCAGACGTGCCGTATAGGTAGTAATTTGTTGATCCATTTTCACTTGTTGATCCGGGGGCCTTTTGTTGATCCGATGCCATCTGACCATAAATATGTGGCTCCGTTCGGAGCCACATGTGTCACGTTCAATAATAATAAGTAATAACAATAATTAAGGGCTGTTTTATACAAATCCACCTTTTTGGCGTCTGGGCAGTTGTTGATCCAATTCAAATGGGCCAATCAGGGCGCAGCATTTGCCAAGGGCGCGAAGCGATTGGTTAAGCAGCCGTTTTGTTTTTTATGTATGTTCACTTTATTAATCTTAGATATTAATCTCAGACACCTGGACTGATTTGCTAAATTCTTTTTTTGTTTGAAAAGGTAAACTTTCTAAATGGTCCCTTAGTCAAGATCTGATGATGAAAGACTAGAGAAATCAAGAGGAACTTCCAAAAATCGTAGGGGCGACTAGTGCATTTCTAAGTATCTTCATTAAGTATTTCAAAGAACTATAATTTGATAAAGGTCTGATGTAGCTGATGATGGAGCCGGGAGACAGTCGAAGGAAGTCCTCAACGATTGATAGCAGTTACCTTGAGTTTGTGCTTGATTAATTTGTATTAATTAGTACTTTACACCAAGATGAGTTGTGACTGTCATTAAGGCTCTGATGATGAAAACAAAGGCCAGTTCCAGAAACTCCTCAAGGTTTACAGTAGCTACTTTGTTTTTGGACTTAATTCCAATACCCATATAGCACATACAATCCGAGATTCCAGTGTCCTGTCCCCTCCCACTCTCCCCTCATGTTGTGACCCCAGGTGGACAGGATCCTCCCAACACTTAGACAACACCCCCCCTCACCTACCCCTCCTCCCTCCCCCTAGACTCAACCTAGCCTCCCACCCCTCTCCTCTACACTCACTTACCCCCCCCCCCCACTTGCTCCTCAGGCCACCTCACCCCCCCGCGGCCTATCTCGGGATCCGGAGGTCCTAGACTAGCCGAGTTTGGGCTCTTCGGAATCGGGAGGAAGAGCCCAACATTCTGGCCCCGGGGGATTCCGCATCTCGTACTATATTTACCCACCTCGAAGTCCTTCCCCATATCCCTACCTAAAATCCCGGATATCTCGGAAACTCAAAATTCAAAATTCTGGAATTTCAAACTTCTGACAAAATCCCCCCCCCCCCCCTTACTAGACCCCCCGCAGCCGGAACCTCCCCCATTTTGACCCCATAGTACCTGACCCCCCAATACCCATATAGCACATACATTCCGAGATTCCAGTGTCCTGTCCCCTCCCACTCTCCCCTCATGTTGTGACCCCAGGTGGACAGGATCCTCCCAACACTTAGACACCCCCCCCCTCACCTACCTCTTCCCCCTTCCCCTAGACTCAACCTAGCCTCCCCACCCCTCTCCTCCTCCTCTACACTCCCTTACCCCCCCTCCCCACTTGCTCTCCAGGCCACCTCACCCCCCCGCGGCCTATCTCGGGATCCGGAGGTCCTAGACTAGCCGAGTTTGGGCTCTTCGGAATCGGGAGCAAGAGCCCAACATTCTGACCCCGTGGGATTCCGCATCCCGCATCCCGCATTTCGCATTCCACACTGACTCACCTGGTGCTGGCGCGTGCAATTGTTGGGACATACAGGCTGTATCTTTAGGTTAGTTTAGTTTTAAATTTGGTGTTGTATTTAGTCGTGGACCGTCCCCCTATTGGGGACGCTAAGTTTTAATCTTTATTAATGTTATTATATTGAAGTAAAACTTCTTCGCCATCTTTTTCTAAGAAATTTCACTTCTTACGTGTGTACACTAGTACACGCACACATTTTTTTTTGTTTCTAAAAACGAATATACTAATACCAAAGACATACCTACCCGACTTCGGAAATTAGTTATTTTTCACGTCGTAGTGTTTTCTGGAAGACGGTTGTTTTTTTTTACACTTTTGTGTTATGAAAAGTACTGTGCAGCTGCATCTGGTCAGAATGAACGCTGATGCTAATATAGTTGGGAAAAGGCCTGTAAACAAACGACGTAATTTTGAATAATGTTATTTTTACCCCTAATTTTGGTTTAAAAACGAAACCACTGAACCGATTTCTATAACATTCCTACGAAGAAACTACGAGGTCAAAATGAATGTATGAATAATGCTAGACATGACGCGATTACGCAACTTAAATTCAGTTTCTTGATTATAATTGATTGTTTCTTAAGCATGACATGCAGGTACTGGTTCTTCAGTGATAAACTTCAATGCTGTAAGTTTTTTAGGAGTTTCCTCGACTCCTGTTGGTTTTCATCATCAGATTTACGGACACGACCGACAGACCTTCATTTTAACCCACATAGGTGCAAAGTTCTAATCAATACAAATTAATCAAGCACAAACGCAAGGTGGCTGCAGGGGATCGTTGAGGAGTTCCCTCGTCTGTCTATGTTCTATATATATATTATATGGGTGAAAATCGCTCATCAATATACATTAATTAAATTCAAACACAAGGGAACTACTGTAAACCGTTGAGGAGTTTCCTGAAGTGGCCTTTGTATTTATCATCAGAGCCCTAATGACAATTAAAACCGCTCTAAGTGTAAAGTTCTTATTAATACAAATTAATCAAGCTCAAATACAAGGTAGCTGCTATGAATTCCCGAGGAGTTCCCTCAACTGTCTCCCGGCTTCATATCTACTCCAACATCAGATCTACTCCAGATCATTAGTAAATTGTAGTGCTTTAAAATACTTAATGAAAATATTTAAAAATGTACCTAGAAATGTACAAGTTGCCTCTAAAAATTTTGAAAGTTTCCTTGCTTTCTCTAGTCTTTCATCATCAGAGCCTGGTGACTATGGGACCACCCTTTTAAATAAAAAGAATTTTGCAAACGGATCCAGGCTTCTTACAGTAATCGGTGAACATACATAAAAAAAGGTTGCGACTAATTGAGAACCTCCTACTTTTTTTGAAGTCGGTTAAAAACTTAAATTGCCAAAAGAAAATAATTTTTCTGTTGATAATTTAAATTTTATAGGATTTTGACATTGATTACTAACTTTTTCCAATATAAGTTCATTCCCGGTATTAGAAAAAATGCCTGGGGTCGAATCCTCTCGTCTCAATGCCCACGCTGCTGCCGATGATAATAGTATCATACTAAGCAATATACGGTCAAATCACGCAGGCTCTTACTTACTACTTTTCTCAAACAATCCGAGGAAATAAAAAACATAATTTTATTTTTTAAGTTCAATGACGAATAATGGACAATAATTATTTTTCCCACGCTATGGCGCTATTATGATGTTCCTTTGTTTTTTTTCAATAAAGCGTCCACTATTTAATCATTTCAATATTGTGTCTATTTGCCAGACAGTCCGAAATTTAAATAAAACCTTTTATTAGTTACCTCCTTGGTGTTCCATGTTTCGAATTTAGTTTTTTTTTTTTCGAAAGAAATTCAAACTAGGACGCTGGAACGAAACGCAAACTACCTAATTCGAAATTACAGCCGCTTAAATTTACATTCCATGTGTCTAATGCGTTCCTGTACCTTTTATTTATTTATTTTATTTTTTATTAAAATTATAAACTAGCGCTTGATCGCAATCCCGCCTGATGGTAAGCAGTGACGCAGTCGTTGATGGTAAAGCGCACTAGTTTATTAAGAGCTTATTCACTCAAGCCTTGAAGACACTAAAATTGTAGTCCGACGGAAACACCGCCGCTGGCAAACTGTTCCAGTCCCTCGATGTACGCGGTATAAAGGAGGAAGCGAAACGCTTCGTCCGTATCGTAATGGTGTTCGCTAAAATATAACGCGACTAAGTGAAATAATTTTTATAATACACGTAGGAATGTAACTATGAGTAGATTGAGAAAACATCTACCAGAATGTCAAACGCACTTCGGCGGATATATGTACTCGTACTTAGATCTTTATTGCCTTTATTACTAAGTAGTAAATATATGATTTTATGTCCACTAACGTGCGGTTGAGTTTACCTTTCTTAATTTACAAAAATATTATTAATGAGGTACACATGTTTAATTTACACACTACGCTGCGATATCTCAATGTTCTTTATGAATTATTTACTGAATGCACTTTTTACGACATAAATCAGGCACTTTTATTTAGTAAACAACACTATGCATAATTTAAAACTCCAATGAAAAATTAACGTGACACTCGGCTTAACTTTCCCGCCAAAACTCCAGACACGGGTTATGACATCAAGATAACATTGTTTTATTTTGAGTACTAGGCTTTTAGTAAATTATATTTCTTTGCCTTTTTTTTTCTTTTTCTTCACTATGTGTTTATTATTGTTTTAGTGTATTATTATTATAATGTGCGTTCTGTTTGGGCGGAATAAAGAATTTTTCTTTCTAGATCAGGAATCATTCAGGATCGGTTTTTTTAGGAATTAATCAGATGATTAATTCCTAAAAAAACAGCTACGGAAACTTCAACCCTTAAAAATTAACATTAAAATTTAATAATAATATGTATTCGCATACAAATACCAAAGGAGTCTATACAAGCAGTGTCAATTGCATTGAATGTTACAGAGGCCGTCCACACAATATTTTCGGCACAAAACATACAGCGGCGATATCATGTTTAGACCCATTAGATTGGTTTCGATGAATAGAGTTTAAAAACTTAAAATTAATGGTAAATTAGAAATAAAGTATAAAAACCCTAGACATAAAATTCAACCTCTTTAAATATTAATAACAATTCATACTAAAAATAATTACCTATTCAGATCAAAATAAGTATTACGAAGTATGAGTAGCTAAATGGATCAACAAAGTATATGATTTTTGGAATATATTTCGAGCCAAAGAGTCTTCGAGCATTTAAAAAAAAAATGACGTTATGGATCCACTAATGCATGAAATGTTAACAAATATATATAGATCTTATAATGTATGGAGCATTGCGAATATAAAATTTCTAGATTAGGTCTAATAAATGCATAATTGATCAACCGTTACGGTATAGGTATCGGATCAAAAGAAGTATTACTGGAAGTGCAAGTACATAAATGGATCAACACAAGTTATTGATTTTTGAAATATATTCAGAGCTAAAAAGTCCTGGCGGGTTCAAAAAATTTTGCCGTTACGGATCCACTAATGCATGAAATTGCTGAAAAAATTTTGTCGAGTATATGTCCTAATCGACGAATATATTTGGCCACATCGCTGCATAGAATGCGACGTTGCCACTCCGCCCAAGAAATACGCAACTAGAGTCAAGTTATTCCGTGCTAAAGGTGGAGTCTGTAATGAACGGCATCGTGGCTGGATCAACTAAGTGCCCAAAGAGGTGTTTATATATATATATATATATATATATATATATATATAGATATCCCTTTGGGCACTTTGTGGCTCAGACGTGCCGTATAGGTAGTAATTTGTTGATCCATTTTCACTTGTTGATCCGGGGGCCTTTTGTTGATCCGATGCCATTTGTCCATAAATATGTAGCTCCGTTCGGAGCCACATGTGTCACGTTCAATAATAATAAGTAATAACAATAATTAAGGGCTGTTTTATACAAATCCACCTTTTTGGCGTCTGGGCAGTTGTTGATCCAATTCAAATGGGCCTATCAGGGCGCAGCATTTGCCAAGGGCGCGAAGCGATTGGTTAAGCTGCCGTTTTGTTTTTTATGTATGTTCACTTTATTAATCTTAGATATTAATCTCAGACACCTGGACTGATTTGCTAAATTCTTTTTTTGTTTGAAAAGGTAAACTTTCTAAATAGTCCCTTAGTCAAGATCTGATGATGAAAGACAAAATCAAGAGGAACTTCCAAAAATCGTAGGGGCGACTAGTGCATTTCTAAGTATCTTCATTAAGTATTTCAAAGAACTATAATTTGATAAAGGTCTGATGTAGCTGATGATGGAGCCGGGAGACAGTCGAAGGAACTCCTCAACGATTGATAGCAGTTACCTTGAGTTTGTGCTTGATTAATTTGTATTAATTAGTACTTTACACCAAGATGAGTTGTGACTGTCATTAAGGCTCTGATGATGAAAACAAAGGCCAGTTCCAGAAACTCCTCAAGGTTTACAGTAGCTACTTTGTTTTTGGACTTAATTCCAATACCCATATAGCACATACAATCCGAGATTCCAGTGTCCTGTCCCCTCCCACTCTCCCCTCATGTTGTGACCCCAGGTGAACAGGATCCTCCCAACACTTAGACAACACCCCCCCCTCACCTACCTCTCCCCCCTCCCCCTAGACTCAACCTAGCCTCCCACCCCTCTCCTCTACACTCACTTACCCCCCCCCCCCCACTTGCTCCTCAGGCCACCTCACCCCCCCGCGGCCTATCTCGGGATCCGGAGGTCCTAGACTAGCCGAGTTTGGGCTCTTCGGAATCGGGAGGAAGAGCCCAACATTCTGGCCCCGGGGGATTCCGCATCCCGTACTATATTTACCCACCTCGAAGTCCTTCCCCATATCCCTACCTAAAATCCCGGATATCTTGGAAACGGCTGGGAATTTCAAAATTCTGACAAAATCGCCCCCCCCCCCTTACTAGCCCTCCCCACTTACTAGCCCCCCCCGCAGCCGGAACCTCCCCCATTTTGACCCCATAGTACCTGACCCCCAATACCTATATAGCACATACATTCCGAGATTCCAGTGTCCTGTCCCCTCCCACTCTCCCCTCATGTTGTGACCCCAGGTGGACAGGATCCTCCCAACACTTAGACAACCCCCCCTCACCTACCTCTCCCCCCTCCCCCTAGACTCAACCTAGCCTCCCCACCCCTCTCCTCTACACCCCCTCCCCACTTGCTCTCCAGGCCACCTCACCCCCCCGCGGCCTATCTCGGGATCCGGAGGTCCTAGACTAGCCGAGTTTGGGCTCTTCGGAATCGGGAGGAAGAGCCCAACAATCTGACCCCGGGGGATTTCGCATCCCGCATCCCGCATTTCGCATTCCACACTGACTCACCTGGTGCTGGCGCATGCAATTGTTGGGACATACAGGCTGTATCTTTAGGTAAGTTTAGTTTTAAATTTGGTGTTGTATTTAGTCGTGGACCGTCCCCCTATTGGGGACGCTAAGTTTTAATCTTTATTAATGTTATTATATTGAAGTAAAACTTCTTCGCCATTTTTTCTAAGAAATTTCACTTCTTACGTGTGTACACTAGTACACGCACACATTTTTTTTTGTTTCTAAAAACGAATATACTAATACCAAAGACATACCCGACTTCGGAAATTAGTTATTTTTTACGTTGTAGTGTTTTATGGAAGACGGTTGTTTCTTTTTACACTTTTGTGTTATGAAAAGTACTGTGCAGCTGCATCCGGTCAGAATGAACGCTGATGCTAATATAGTTGGGAAAAGGCCTGTAAACAAACGACGTAATTTTGAATAATGTTATTTTTTACCCGTAATTTTGGTTTAAAAACGAAACCACTGAACCGATTTCTATAAAATTCCTACGAGGTCAAAATGATTGTATGAACAATGCTAGACATGACGCGATTACGCAACTTAAATTCAGTTTCTTGATTATAATTGATTGTTGCTTAAGCATGACATGCAGGTACTGGTTCTTCAGTGATAAACTTCAATGCTGTAAGTTTTTTAAGAGTTTCCTCGACTCCTGTTGGTCTTCATCATCAAATTTACGGACACGACCGACAGACCTTCATTTTAACCCACATAGGTGCAAAGTTCTAATCAATACAAATTAATCAAGCACAAACGCAAGGTGGCTGCAGGGGATCGTTGAGGAGTTCCCTCGTCTATGTTCTTCATCATCAAATCTACTGCAGATTTTCATAGTAATCCATATGGGTGAAAATCGCTCATCAATATACATTAATTAAATTCAAACACAAGGGAACTACTGTAAACCGTTGAGGAGTTCCCTGAAGTGGCCTTTGTATTTATCATTAGAGCCCTAATGACAATTAAAACCGATCTAAGTGTAAAGTTCTTATTAATACAAATTAATCAAGCTCAAATACAAGGTAGCTGCTATGAATTCCCGAGGAGTTCCCTCAACTGTCTCCCAGCTTCATATCTACTCCAACATCAGATCTACTCCAGATCATTAGTAAATTGTAGTGCTTTAAAATACTTAATGAAAATATTTAAAAATGTACCTAGAAATGTACAAGTTGCCTCTAAAAATTTTGAAAGTTTCCTTGCTTTCTCTAGTCTTTCATCATCAGAGCCTGGTGACTATGGGACCACCCTTTTAAATAAAAAAGAATTTTGCAAACGGATCCAGGCTTCTTACAGTAATCGGTGAACATACACACACACACAAAAAAGGTTGCGACTAATTGAGAACCTCCTACTTTTTTTGAAGTCGGTTAAAAACTTAAATTGCCAAAAGAAAATAATTTTTCTGTTGACAATTTAAATTTTATAGGATTTTGACATTGATTACTAACTTTTTCCAATATAAGTTCATTCCCGGTATTAGAAAAAATGCCTGGGGTCGAATCCTCTCGTCTCAATGCCCGCGCTGCTGCCGATGATAATAGTATCATACTAAGCAATATACGGTCAAATCACGCAGGCTCTTACTTACTACTTTTCTCAAACAATCCGAGGAAATAAAAAACATAATTTTATTTTTTAAGTTCAATGACGAATAATGAACAATAATTATTTTTCCCACGCTATGGCGCTATTATGATGTTCCTATGTTTTTTTTTTTCAATAAAGCGTCCACTATTTAACATTTTAATATTGTGTCTATTTGCAAGACAGTCCGAAATTTAAATAAAACCTTTTATTAGTTACCTCCTTGGTGTTCCATGTTTCGAATTTAGTTTTTTTTTTTTCGAAAGAAATTCAAACTAGGACGCTGGAACGAAACGCAAACTACCTAATTCGAAATTACGGCCGCTTAAATTTACATTCCATGTGTCTAATGCGTTCCTGTACCTTTTATTTATTTATTTTATTTTTTATTAAAATTATAAACTAGCGCTTGACCGCAATCCCGCCTGATGGTAAGCAGTGACGCAGTCGTTGATGGTAAAGCGCACTAGTTTATTAAGAGCTTATTCACTCAAGCCTTGAAGACACTAAAATTGTAGTCCGACGGAAACACCGCCGCTGGCAAACTGTTCCAGTCCCTCGATGTACGCGGTATAAAGGAGGAAGCGAAACGCTTCGTCCGTATCGTAATGGTGTTCGCTAAAATATAACGCGACTAAGTGAAATAATTTTTATAATACACGTAGGAATGTAACTATGAGTAGATTGAGAAAACATCTACCAGAATGTCAAACGCACTTCGGCGGTTATATGTACTCGTACTTAGATCTTTATTACCTTTATTACTAAGTGGTAAATATGATTTTTTGTCCACTAACGTGCGGTTGAGTTTATCTTTCTTAATTTACAAAAATATTATTAATGAGGTACACATGTTTAATTTACACACTACGCTGCGATATCTCAATGTTCTTTATGAATTATTTACTGAATGCACTTTTTTCATTTCACTTTTGACATAAATCAGGCACTTTTATTTAGTAAACAACACTATGCATAATTTAAAACTCCAATGAAAAATTAACGTGACACTCGGCTTAACTTTCCCGCCAAAACTCCAGACACGGGTTCGTTCGTTCGTTATTTATTTTTTGGCTTCGCACGGTCTGTGCATTTAGCCAATGTCAAGTAATTATGAATTATTCATGTAGAAAAAGACTGCAGCGTGACCAGTCTTACGTGTGAGGTTTGGGGCTAAGTCATGATGTGGCCACTATGCTGCGATATTTCACTGTTCTTTATAAACTATTTACTAAATGCACTTTTTACTACATAAATCACGCACTTTTATTTAGTAAACAACACTATAAATAATTTTAAAAGTCCAATGAAAAACGAGCGTGACACTCAGCTTGACTTTCCCGCCAAAACTCCCAGACACGGGTTATGACATCAAGATAACATTGTTTTATTTTGAGTACTAGGCTTTTTAGTAAACTATATTTCTTTGCCTTTTTTTTTCTTTTTCTTCATTATGTGTTTATTATTGTTTTGGTGTATTATTATTATAATGTGCGTTCTGTTTGGGCGGAATAAAGAATTTTTCTTTCTTTAGGAAGTAGTCAGATGATTAATTCCTAAAAAAACAGCTACGGAAACTTCAACCCTTAAAAATTAACATTAAAATTTAATAGTAATATGTATTCGCATACAAATACCAAAGGAGTCTATACAAGCAGTGTCAATTGCATTGAATGTTACAGAGGCCGTCCACACAATATTTTCGGCACAAAACATACAGCGGCGATATCATGTTTAGACCCATTAGATTGGTTTCGATGAATAGAGTTTAAAAACTTAAAATTAATGGTAAATTAGAAATAAAGTATAAAAACCCTAGACATAAAATTCAACCTCTTTAAATATTAATAACAATTCATACTAAAAATAATTACCTATTCAGATCAAAATAAGTATTACGAAGTATGAGTAGCTAAATAGATCAACAAAGTATATGATTTTTGGAATATATTTCGAGCCATAAGTCTTCGTGCATTTAAAAAAAATTGACGTTATGGATCCACTAATGCATGAAATGTTAACAAATATATATAGATCTTACAATGTATGGAGCATTGCGAATATATAATTTCTTGATTAGGTTTAATAAATTCATAATTGATCAACCGTTACGGTATAGGTATCGGATCAAAAGAAGTATTACTGGAAGTGCGAGTATATAAATGGATCAACACAAGTTATTGATTTTTGAAATATATTCAGTGCTAAAAAGTCCTGGTGGGTTCAAAAAATTTAGCCGTTACGGATCCACTAATGCATGAAATTGCTGAAAATTTTTTGTCGAGTATATGTCCTAATTGACGAATATATTTGGCCACATCCCTAAATAGAATACGACGTTGCCACTCCCCCCAAGAAATATGCAACTGGAGTAAAGTTATTCCGTGCTAAAGGTGGAGTCTATAATGAACGGCATCGTGGCTGGATCAACTAAGTGCCCAAAGAGGTGTTTATATATATATTGGCTGGATCAACTAAGTGCCCAAAGAGGTGTTTATATATATATATATATATATATAAACACCTCTTTGGGCACTTAGTTGATCCAGCCACGATGCCGTTCATTATAGACTCCACCTTTAGCACGGAATAACTTTACTCCAGTTGCATATTTCTTGGGGGGAGTGGCAACGTCGTATTCTATTTAGGGATGTGGCCAAATATATTCGTCGATTAGGACATATACTCGACAAAATTTTTTCAGCAATTTCATGCATTAGTGGATCCGTAACGGCTAAATTTTTTGAACCCACCAGGACATTTTAGCTCTGAATATATTTCAAAAATCAATAACTTGTGTTGATCCATTTATATACTCGCACTTCCAGTAATACTTCTTTTGATCCGATACCTATACCGTAACGGTTGATCAATTATGAATTTATTAAACCTAATCTAGAAATTTTATATTCGCAATGCTCCATACATTGTAAGATCTATATATATTTGTTAACATTTCATGCATTAGTGGATCCATAACGTAAATTTTTTTTAAATGCTCGAAGACTTTTTGCTCGAAATATATTCCAAAAATCATATACTTTGTTGATTCATTTAGCTACGCATACTTCGTAATACTTATTTTGATCTGAATAGGTAATTATTTTTAGTATGAATGGTTATTAATATTTAAAGAGATTGAATTTTATGTCTAGGGGTTTTATACTTTATTTCTAATTTACCATTAATTTTAAGTTTTTAAACTATTCATCGAAACCAATCTAATGGGTCTAAACATGATATCGCCGCTGTATGTTTGTGCCGAAAATATTGTTTGGACGGCCTCTGTAACATTCAATGCAATTGACACTGCTTGTATAGACTCCTTTGGTATTTGTATGCGAATACAAATTATTATTAAATTTTAATGTTAATTTTTAAGGGTTGAAGTTTCCGTAGCTGTTTTTTTAGGAATTAATCATCTGATTAATTCCTAAAAAAACTGATCCTGAATGATTCCTGATCTAGAAAGAAAAATTCTTTATTCCGCCCAAACAGAACGCACATTATAATAATAATACACTAAAACAATTTTAAACACATAATGAAGAAAAAGAAAAAAAAAAGGCAAAGAAATATAATTTACTAAAAAGCCTAGTACTCAAAATAAAACAATGTTATCTTGATGTCATAACCCGTGTCTGGAGTTTTGGCGGGAAAGTTAAGCCGAGTGTCACGTTAATTTTTCATTGGAGTTTTAAATTATGCATAGTGTTGTTTACTAAATAAAAGTGCCTGATTTATGTCGTAAAAAGTGCATTCAGTAAATAATTCATAAAGAACATTGAGATATCGCAGCGTAGTGTGTAAATTAAACATGTGTACCTCATTAATAATATTTTTGTAAATTAAGAAAGATAAACTCAACCGCACGTTAGTGGACATAAAATCATATTTACTACTTAATAATAAAGGTAATAAAGATCTAAGTACGAGTACATATATTCGCCGAAGTGCGTTTGACATTCTGGTAGATGTTTTCTCAATCTACTCATAGTTACATTCCTACGTGTATTATAAAAAATATTTCACTTAGTCGCGTTATATTTTAGCGAACACCATTACGATACGGACGAAGCTTTCGCTTCCTCCTTTATACCGCGTACATCGAGGGACTGGAACAGTTTGCCAGCGGCGGTGTTTCCGTCGGACTACAATTTTAGTGTCTTCAAGGCTTGAGTGAATAAGCTCTTAATAAACTAGTGCGCTTTACCATCAACGACTGCGTCACTGCTTACCATCAGGCGGGATTGCGGTCAAGCGCTAGTTTATAATTTTAATAAAAAATAAAATAAATAAATAAAAGGTACAGGAACGCATTAGACACATGGAATGTAAATTTAAGCGGCCGTAATTTCGAATTAGGTAGTATGCGTTTCGTTCCAGCGTCCTAGTTTGAATTTCTTTCGAAAAAAAAACTAAATTCGAATCATGGAGGCAACTTGTACATTTCTAGATACACCAAGGAGGTAACTAATAAAAGGTTTTATTTAAATTTCGGACTGTCTTGCAAATAGACACAATATTGAAATGATAAATAGTGGACGCTTTATTGAAAAAACAAACAAAGGAACATTATAATAGCGCCATAGCGTGGGAAAAATAATTATTGTTCATTATTCGTCATTGAACTTAAAAAATAAAATTATGTTTTTTATTTCCTCGGATTGTTTGAGAAAAGTAGTAAGTAAGAACCTGCGTGATTTGAACGTATATTGCTTAGTATGATACTATTATCATCGGCAGCAGCGCGGGCATTGAGACGAGAGGATTCGACCCCAGGCATTTTTTCTAATAGCGGGAATGAACTTATATTGGAAAAAGTTAGTAATCAATGTCAAAATCCTATAAAATTTAAATTGTCAACAGAAAAATTATTTTCTTTTGGCAATTTAAGTTTTTAACCGACTTCAAAAAAGTAGGAAGTTCTCAATTAGTCGCAACCTTTTTTTTTATGTATGTTCACCGATTACTGTAAGAAGCCTGGATCCGTTTGCAAAATTCTTTTTTATTTAAAAGGGTGGTCCCATAGTCACCATGCACCATGCACCATGAAAGCAAGGAAACTTTCAAAATTTTTAGAGGCAACTTGTACATTTCTAGGTACATTTTTAAATATTTTCATTAAGTATTTTAAAGCACTACAATTTACTAATGATCTGGAGTAGATCTGTTGTTGGAGTAGATATGAAGCCGGAAGACAGTTGAGGGAACTCCTCGGGAATTCATAGCAGCTACCTTGTATTTGAGCTTGATTAATTTGTATTAATAAGAACTTTACACTTAGATCGGTTTTAATTGTCATTAGGGCTCTGATGATAAATACAAAGGCCACTTCAGGGAACTCCTCAACGGTTTACAGTAGTTCCCTTGTGTTTGAATTTAATTAATGTATATTGATGAGCGATTTTCACCCATATGGATTATTATGAAAATCTGCAGTAGATTTGATGATGAAGAACATAGACAGACGAGGGAACTCCTCAACGATCCCCTGCAGCCACCTTGCGTTTGTGCTTGATTAATTTGTATTGATTAGAACTTTGCACCTATGTGGGTTAAAATGAAGGTCTGTCGGTCGTGTCCGTAAATCTGATGATGAAGACCAACAGGAGTCGAGGAAACTCCTAAAAAACTTACAGCATTGAAGTTTATCACTGAAGAACCAGTACCTGCATGTCATGCTTAAGCAACAATCAATTATAATCAAGAAACTGAATTTAAATTGCGTAATCGCGTCATGTCTAGCATTGTTCATACAT
The DNA here is from genome assembly GCA_037179545.1 of Sesamia inferens. Lineage (NCBI taxonomy): Eukaryota > Metazoa > Arthropoda > Insecta > Lepidoptera > Noctuidae > Sesamia > Sesamia inferens. The sequence continues at coordinate 3,849,652 of CM073929.1, read as the reverse complement.
TCATTTTGACCTCGTAGGAATTTTATAGAAATCGGTTCAGTGGTTTCGTTTTTAAACCAAAATTACGGGTAAAAATAACATTATTCAAAATTACGTCGTTTGTTTACAGGCCTTTTCCCAACTATATTAGTATCAGCGTTCATTCTGACCGGATGCAGCTGCACAGTATTTTTCATAACACAAAAGTGTAAAAAAAAACAACCGTCTTCCAGAAAACACTACAACGTAAAAAATAACTAATTTCCGAAGTCGGGTATGTCTTTGGTATTAGTATATTCGTTTTTAGAAACAAAAAAAAAATGTGTGCGTGTACTAGTGTATACACGTAAGAAGTGAAATTTCTTAGAAAAAGATGGCGAAGAAGTTTTACTTCAATATAATACGCCCAAACTCGGCTAGTCTAGGACCTCCGGATCCCGAGATAGGCCGCGGGGGGTGAGGTGGCCTGGAGAGCAAGTGGGGAGGGGGAGTAAGGGAGTGTAGAGGAGAGGGGTGGGGAGAGGTAGGTGAGGGGGGGGTTGTCTTAGTGTTGGGAGGATCCTGTCCACCTGGGGTCACAACATGAGGGGAGAGTGGGAGGGGACAGGACACTGGAATCTCGGAATGTATGTGCTATATGGGTATTGGGGGGTCAGGTACTATGGGGTCAAAATGGGGGAGGTTCCGGCTGCGGGGGGGGCTAGTAAGGGGGGTGGGGGGAATTTTGTCAGAATTTTTAAATTCCCAGCCGTTTCCGAGATATCCGGGATTTTAGGTAGGGATATGGGGAAGGACTTCGAGGTGGGTAAATATAGTACGGGATGCGGAATCCCCCGGGGCCAGAATGTTGGGCTCTTCCTCCCGATTCCGAAGAGCCCAAACTCGGCTAGTCTAGGACCTCCGGATCCCGAGATAGGCCGCGGGGGGGTGAGGTGGCCTGAGGAGCAAGTGGGGGGGGAGGGTAAGTGAGTGTAGAGGAGAGGGGTGGGAGGCTAGGTTGAGTCTAGGGGAGGGGGGAGGGGTAAGTGAGGGGGGGTGTTGTCTAAGTGTTGGGAGGATCCTCTCCACCTGGGGTCACAACATGAGGGGAGAGTGGGAGGGGACAGGACACTGGAATCTCGGATTGTATGTGCTATATGGGTATTGGAATTAAGTCCAAAAACAAAGTAGCTACTGTAAACCTTGAGGAGTTTCTGGAACTGGCCTTTGTTTTCATCATCAGAGCCTTAATGACAGTCACAACTCATCTTGGTGTAAAGTACTAATTAATACAAATTAATCAAGCACAAACTCAAGGTAACTGCTATCAATCGTTGAGGACTTCCTTCGACTGTCTCCCGGCTCCATCATCAGCTACATCAGACCTTTATCAAATTATAGTTCTTTGAAATACTTAATGAAGATACTTAGAAATGCACTAGTCGCCCCTACGATTTTTGGAAGTTCCTCTTGATTTCTCTAGTCTTTCATCATCAAATCTTGACTAAGGGACCATTTAGAAAGTTTACCTTTTCAAACAAAAAAAACAATTTAGCAAATCAGTCCAGGTGTCTCAGATTAATATCTAAGATTAATAAAGTGAACATACATAAAAAACAAAACGGCTGCTTAACCAATCGCTTCGCGCCCTTGGCAAATGCTGCGCCCTGATTGGCCCATTTGAATTGGATCAACAACTGCCCAGACGCCAAAAAGGTGGATTTGTATAAAACAGCCCTTAATTATTGTTATTACTTATTATTATTGAACGTGACACATGTGGCTCCGAACGGAGCCACATATTTATGGTCAGATGGCATCGGATCAACAAAAGGCCCCCGGATCAACATGTGAAAATGGATCAACAAATTACTACCTATACGGCACGTCTGAGCCACAAAGTGCCCAAAGGGATATCTATATATATATGGCACTATTTGGAGGAGGCCTTTACCTGCAAAAGGGTTCTTGCAGACAAATAATACTAGTTTCTATTAAATAATATAAAATGAAATAGTATATATATATATATATATATATATATACATATATATATATACTATTTCATTTTATATTATTTATATTATATATATATATATACATATATATATATACTATTTCATTTTATATTATTTAATAGAAACTAGTATTATTTGTCTGCAAGAACCCTTTTGCAGGTAAAGGCCTCCTCCAAATAGTGCCAAACTTCTCTGGAGTATGCAGTTAGCATCCACTTTTACGAGATCTTCCTTTTTTTCTTTTGCCTGCCGGACCTCTCCACGCTGTGACACATTTTGTCTATCTCTGGTGTTGAAGACGCGCTACGTGTCCGGCCCACTTCCATTTCAGTGTTAGAGCTTGAGTCAGACCGTCTGTTGCTTTGGTTGTTTTCCTAATTTATGTATGTCGTATTTTTTTGTTTTCTTTTGATATTTAACATACTTCTGTCTATTGGACGTAGGCATGTTAATTTTTTTTGGTAAAACAAGAACAAAACAAAAACTAAAGTGTGTCTAGATACATAGTACATTTAAAAACAAGTTAAAACGGCGGTTAAATATTTTGATGTAGGTTACAAACATGGAATTCGTGTACAGAAAAAAGTCTTATATAGCTTGAAAACCCTTGCTCAAAATAATGAATCGTGGTGAGAGTGTAATACATTATGAGTACCCTTTAATTAGTTCATATACATATTAAGAGGCATTATGTAAGCGGTTTAGCTAAAATAACCGTAGTTAAATTATTCCAGAGTAAATGTGTTACTACATATGGATTTTACAATCCCAAAAGCCTGATGAATATTATTTTGCCTTTATGAACTTTGAGTTAATCGATTCACATCAATTCAAATATAGATTAGTATTTAGAGTAGAGGGCTGAGCGATCGACTGCTGTCTTTTAAAGTTACATTCGTACATAACATAACATAAAAAGTCCTTAAATCTCATCCTCATAAAATGATTTACTATTCCTATTCCTTCTCTGTACATGCCGTAAGATTGTGGAACTCGCTTCCGCCTAACATTCGTGATTTAAACACAATTTCTAATTTTAAACGTCGATTAAAAGAGCATTACCTTTCCTCTATATTGTGAGAATTTGTTTATTATTTATACATATTTATATATTTTAGTATTATGTATTTATTTAAGCAGTATACTTATTTTTGGTTTTATTGGTTTAGCTTATATAATTATTTTAGGTTTATATGTTTAGGTATATTTAATATTATTTCTTTAACAGTTATCATATTCATATTTTAATTCCTCCTTGTTCTTACACACTATTGTCTACATTTATGTTTTACTTCTCCTTTCGCAGGTCTGCTGGAAGAAATTTCTTAAGAAATAAGCAGCACCTTTGTACTCAGATCTTCATTTTGTTGTACCTTTATGTATTTTATTGTGTGTACATAAATAATATATTTTTTTTTTTTAATATTTATAAACTAGCGCTTGACTGCAATCCCGCCTGATGGTAAGCAGTAATGCAATCGTTGATGGTAAAGCGCGCTAGTTTATTAAACCCATTCACTTAAAAAACTTAGTGAATAGGAAGGAAGACGGCAGTTGAGCGAGGTAGTGCAATGTTAAACCCAACAACACGACCAACGATGCTGCGCCAGAGGGAGATTGATGTGGAGACCCTCCACGACCAAACTTCCGACACAACAATACTTGGCGCATCGTACCCGGCACACATCGCAACACAACTGCTCACACCCGTCCTCCGTACGGCTTCATCAGACATCATGCCGGAACACGACGAATCGCTTGGCGGCAAGACTTTGTCTGGTGGGTGATAACTTCTGCCGGCGGCCGATGTGGCCATAATCAGCCTATATTGTGCCCACTGTTGGGACACAAGCCTCCTCTCGATTAGAGGGAGTGTGTCGTAATCTGCCGCGTTGGACCAGTGCTGGTTGGTAGATGTCACATATCTTCGAAGATTTTAGCTCTAGAACTTCCTCACGATGCTTTCCTTCACCGTTTTGAGAGCAGTAGTGATGAAACAATTTATACAAAATAAAGTGCCTGATGGAGTTGAACCTACGACCTACAACTTGAAAGGCGCGGCCGTCACATTAGTACTTTTTTTTTTGAGATGGGTATTCATCAAATTACTTCTCCGACTCTGGGCGGAGCGAAAGGCCGCGTCAGACTTTTACAGACTAAAACCCACACGTGTTTCTTCACTTGCCTGCGCGACGGCCCAAGAAGCATCCGTCTTCGTGGACCCCGTCACGTTAAGAACAAATCACTATCTTCTTATATTCTTAAGGTAAACTGACATACTTTTTCTTCTTCTTCAGCCTATGGATGTCCACTGCTGGACATAGGCCTCCCCCAAGGCTTTCCACGCTGACAGGTCTTGTGCTGCCCGCTTCCATCGGCTTCCCGCGACCTTCACCAGGTCATCGGTCCACCTTGTTGGGGGAATCCCTACGCTGCGTCTTCCAGTACGTGGCCGCCACTCCAGAACCTTACTGCCCCATAGGCCATCGGTTCTACGAGCAATGTGCCCTGCCCACTGCCACTTCAGTTTAGTGACTCGCAGAGCTATGTCGGTGACTTTGGTTCTTCTGCGGATCTCCTCATTTCTAATTCGATCACGCAGAGAAACTCCGAGCATAGCTCTTTCCATTGCCCTTTGTGTGACTCTGAACTGACATGCTGTAACTGGCTAAATAAGCCATTATTTTCGTACCCAACAGAGCCGGTATAAAAAAGAAATTGTGCCAAACTCCACAGCGACTGTGGCAGCGATTGGTTATACGTTATTATTATGTTAGATGTGATCCTGGTTCCGAGCTAAAAGTTGAGAAACTACTACAACATACGGTTGGCCAATTTGAATCGAAACTTAGTGAATTTCATTTCACCATGTTAGAACTTAGCTTTTGTTCATTTTACGTGATGTAAAAGGCTTTATTCAGGTGGCCGCTCTAATAAAATTTGGAAAGTTAGAATTGTATGTGAGTATATTCGAGACAGTTGTGTTGTTATGGCTTTTATACGTGTTCCGTGTTCTGGTTTTTGGTACGACATGGTGTGTTTAATGGCGTGTTATAATGAGAAACATCTTTAATTGATGATATTATACGGATGAGCTTTGGTTTCAATTTAAACCAAAATAAAGTCTCTTGTGCTTTATTTTTAGTACATTCGATTTAATAGTAAATTTACAGCTACAAAAACACAATAACAATATTACTTAGTCTAAATTTGTATAATCAACATAAACTGTGTGCATTGTTACATAACCATGTAAATCAGTAACTTATTGCTAATCCATTGCTTCATTTGTTCGAAAAATGTGTCTGCTTAATAATGTAAATAACGTAATGAATGTTATCGAACTGTCAAAATGGATCCAATTTCTACTGATAGTGTGTTACGCAAATACCCCGCCGAAAAGACATTTAAAACCAAATAGGTTTGGCAACATAAACACATATTCTGCTAACAAGGCTGCGGTAACCTCACGTACTTACCTAATCCCACACGCTGGCATTATAAATACTATTAGGTGGGGTACCTCACAATCCTTGGGGGATCTTGGGGGATCCCGGTTGCAATTTCCCCCGAAACTATCCCACATTAATCCCTACCTCCGCAAAGGTTTTTATTATGAGGCTATGACGAAACAATTGGTATAAAAGGATCCATTTTGGCCTTTATACGTTACGGTTACGTTCAAAAAAATAATAATAAGAAGTGTGGAGGTGCAATGAAATTTTGTGATGGCAAGCGTTACTGTCAAACAGTTTGTTTTTATGACAAAAAACGTAGGTGAGGCACGTGGCTTGCTTCATAATGACTACGTGAACATGTGAGGGAGGACGTGTAGCGCGAATCTGTGCGAATTTGGGTACGTTGACTCTTCTCGAGTATTTTTTTATTATTTTTTATTTGTTTATTCAGGCATCAAGGCCCATATAAACATACACAATACTATTATATATTAAAATAAAAACTTAAAATACTATGAATACATATAACATAATCATCCACCTAATGTACACGAAGGGTCGGCGTCGTGTTTCGCTGACTGGTGTAATAATTGTCGAAGAATATCTTTGAGCCGATGATGACAAACTTAACAGGAAGCAAGAATTTGTAAGTTTAAATTAGTCTTTTTTTCAGGCTCATTGCCAAGAAACTTCGGTATAAAAACTAGACTTCCATTGTTATATGGCTAGGGCTGTATAATGAATTTTGTGTAGGTATAATTAAAAGTATAGTTTCTAAGTATATCTTGGACACCAATGACTAAAAGTGAAGGAAAATATCTTGAGGAAAACTGGACTTTAAGTCTGAAATCGCCATCCCGCATTGAGCAAACGTGGTGATTACGCTCAATCCTTCTCTGTATGAGAGGAGACCTCTGCCCAGCAGTGGGACGATAAGAAAAAAGGTTCATAATGATGATGATGATAGTTAAAAACAAAGCAATGTTTTGAAGGAAAATATTTTATTGGCAGCAAGAACGTCGCAAAGCCAATTTAAATAAATTATGATCTTTTTATTATTCCTCCAATAGAAAGTTTTTTCTGTATTATTTCCGTTAGTTAATCTGCAAAGATAAATTATTTTTTACTTTTCTTGTAGGGGAATATTTTTGGAGAATAGACACACGACTCATGAAGGTTCCATTATTCAGGAATATTCTCCTTGTGTTGCTACAATAAATATTAAATTTTACGACGGAGTTATAAAACGAGATACATATGTATAAAGTATTACATGTATGTACATAATGGATGGCAGGAGTACGAGTATCTAAATATTATTTCCTCAAAGATAAAACGAAACGTCCCTGCTCTTAATAGAAATTCTTAAAATAAAAACAGCGATCAAGATATCAAAAAAGAAAAGGAATTAAGTGTAAACAAAGATGATCACGGCTCATTTCCAAGGCAGCGCTCCGCAGATAAAACATTCATGCAGTACAGTTAACTGAATCACCCGCCTCGTACACCTAAACACCGTATTATTTAGCTCACGTTTCTATTTTACTCAACTGAGTACAGCCACGGCACACCTCGGCAATATTTTTCCGTCAACTCTGCATTTATATGATAATGCGTACCCTAGCAGGAGGTTCGGTACTGATCCGGTGAGTTCCGAAAATTCCCGAACTCGTAAATCTAATTTCGGTGCCCACCTAAGTTCGAGCTCATATTTGCAGGCAATTCAGCGTCGCGTTTTGTTTGAGATTCGACCTTAACTCCGAGTTATGAGTAGTGCTGTTGATGTGTATCGATAAATTCACGACAATAGTTCGACTATCGATATTTATCGACGCCGATAGCGAGCCAATAAAATTTTATTGTATCGATAGTGGCGCAGACGATAGCGAAAGGAAATTTCAAATTCTCGATACAGCGAGACTGTGTTAATACCTTTGTTCGGTTGAAATGTTTCATCTAGTTTTATATGGCGCCTTTATTCAGAAATAAAACACTTAAATATTGTTAGTTTTGAATTTCTATATAGCAGACAATATACAAATTCAAAACTAGGTATATTCAAGTTATTTACAGGAATATTTTATTGAGAATTTGACGTCGATCATGCCTTATTAAGAATCCAGAATATCTAATGTCAGTCCTCTCATTACGTATTTGTAAAATCAGCTCCATATTTATATGAACAATAAATAATACAGATCATGTACATATTAATTTGACCTACCGATTGATTCAGTAAAAATCCCCGTGAAAATGTAAGGAGTGAGCTGTCATTACCAATGTTAGAAATGAACACTATTGAAAGCTCACTTCCCCTGATTTTTCACGATTTTTTACGACTCAATCGGCAGTAATGGAGCCGATAAATCAAATAGATAATTCTGTTTTAAATTCACGATTTCCACCACCAGACAAAGTCTTGCCGCCAAGTGATTCGTCGTGTTCCGGCATGATGTCTGGTGAAGTCGTACGGAGGACGGGTCTGAACAGTTGTTTTGCAATGTGCGCCGGGTGTGATGCGCCAAATGTTGTTTTGTTGGGAGTTTGGTCAAGGAGGGGAGCTCCAGATCAATCTCCCTCTAGCGCAGCATTGTTGGTCGTGTTGTTGGGTTTAACATCCCTCAACTGATTTCTTCCTTTATATTCACTCAGTTTTTTTTTTAATGAACAGGCTCTTAATAAACTAGCGCGCTTCGCCATCAACGATTGCATCACTCCTTACCATTAGGCGGGTTTGCGATGAAGCACTGGTTTATAAATATATATAAAAACAAAATTATTTAAAAATGATTACGATGTAGGTACATATTTTACATCGACATATTGACATCCCTATTTAAGTAAGGGAAGTATGTAGATCCGGCGGCGAGGAGCATTAACTTTTCTTTTTTGTTTGCGAGATATTTTGCTTTTTAAATGTACATACGTTATATTTTTATCCCGTTTCCCATACGGTGTAGGTAGGGAATAAGAATCAGTTATTGGTTCTCTGTCTTCATATACATTTCCGTGTAAGAGTGCGTGTAAAAAATATGCACACTTTATGTTCCTTGTTTTTTTTTTTTAATAATAGATCCTAAGGCGCTGTCTATTGACTTCCAGTCAGATTTTTTTTCTCTGTTATATACATAAAATTTGTATCTTGCATACAACAGAGAATTCCTTATGGATGCTATAGACTATTAGACTATTTATATTTAATATCATTCTTTTTTCAAATCAAATCATTTTATTTGTTAACACATGTGAATAGGTACAGATCTTATATAGAACAGCGCGCTGTGTTATGTCAGTAGGCGTACAAAATATGGTATTCATCTGGCTCATGATAACAAACAAAATTTTAACCTCTAAGAATATATAACGGCGCGTGACTGGTTAATTTTGAATATTGTGATATGTTTTGTGTCAGTATCAATTGTCCGTAAATTACTCTACTGTTTTTATGAAGTCGATTAATCGACCGGTATTCGGATAAATTATGTTTTTTTTATTAAGAGCGGGTAACACCATGGAGCGAATGGTAACACCCACTGGAGTTGCGTTTGACATAGCGAGTGACCGTTGGCGCGGGCATTCTTAATTTTTTGCTCAAGCTTCGATCGAGTGTGTGTTGGTCATACTCGAACCCAGTGGCTCTTATTTGTTTTAATCTGAGATTATCATTGTAATCCCTTTATATTAAAATGATCTAAGTGTCTGTACAGTTAAAACAATAAGACTCAAACATCACACTATAGTTATTGTTCAACGTTTATGAGAAGATACCTCAACTATCCGGAACTTCGGCCCCGCCTTCCTGACAGTTTTCCTCTACATATATTTTAAAATCCTGCAAAATTAGTTTCGTGGTAGATAAACAATATTTATCCTTTCATTCCTCTTTCTAATTATACATATGAAAGCCTGAAATGTTATTTCTCATCTTTCGTCCACTTTTAAATTAGTCATTGCAAAGTTATGAATACAACTACGCTTTTAATAAACCAACTAAAAAAAGTATTACAGCAGACATCATAAAAATTACTTTCCTAATAAAAATTCCGTGTAAAAATGAAGTCCTAAATATTTTCAAAGAGACGTTGCCAGCTCACCGAGCCATTTGCACAACACGTACACCAGATAAAACATTTTTAAACTAAAGAGGACAGAATGAAGAAGTTTTCTTATTAGTTATCCGACTGACTAAGCACAGGGGTACTGTAAGGTCAATTTTATTGAAACTTTCGCATAACATTATAGCCAATTAGTTGAACTTCACTAACTTAATATTTATGGATGAAGTGTTATCAAGAAGCGAAATGCTTAATTAGGGCGTAAAAGGAATTGGTGTTCGTGAAAGTAGTTTTTGGTATATATATAATACGGGAAGATATAGTGAAATATTCAAAATATTTCTGTATGTAGCTGCTGCGCTGTCGCGGGTTCGTTTCCCGGACGGAACAAATATTTCCATGGCCTACAATTAAATTCTCCGGGTCTGACTGTTTGTGTATGTGAGATAATTAAACCTGCCGCGTTTACTAACATATAAATGTTGGTAAACGCGGCAGGTTTAGTTATTAATTAAACAATACATATTAATATCTATCCAAAATCCATTAAAGATAAGAATCAATTAATTATAACATACATATGTTGTAACATATCGATATCAATCGCAACACTTATAAAATAATAATAAATTCGAAATCACGACGAAAAACTCATATTTGTAAACCGAAACTTTATTATTTGTGTTTTCCCTTATAACATTAACAGCGATGTTGACAATTTTTATGATGCCCAATTAGTTGCCAAAAAGCATGCATAAAAATATGCATGCTTTGAATTTAGACATTTGTTTTTGTTTTCTCAACTAATTTTTACTAACAAAAGTTTACTTCTAGTATTTACTGCTAGATGAATTTCTCTGCATGCCATTGAAAATAAAAACATATAAGCTATTATAATATCTTCTATGCCAGAAGCAGGTTGTCGTTGCAAGCAAAAACTTCAAAGTAAATAAATAAAAAGGGAGCAAAGCAGTAGATGGCAAAACATGGAAGGTAGACAGAAAACAACTGGATAAACATCCACATCTTAATTTAAGAGGTACAAACAAACGCACCGAAGCAAATATGAAGATAAGAGACACGTCAAATATAATTAAAACACGAACAGATGCAATTAAAATAATGATCAACACTCCCTCGAAAAATCATTCTGATTTATTTGCTAACACCAAACGTACCGAAAATGTCAATACTACTAACTATACACATTTCGTTTAAAAAAAGGGTTCTTTTTAATTAAAAAAAATCACCGTCGCAAGAATAGCATGATTTGCGGAGGGTTCGCGATAAATTACATTAAATGCCAAATTAATTAAATACTAAAGAGGACACGCCACCGAAGCTTCGGGAGAAAAATAAATCTAATCAAAATTCATAACTTAATAAAAGTTAATTTCGGTAAATTAAATAATGTGATAATAGTACTTTTGGGTCTTGAATTTTGACTTTATGTACACCGTTTGGATTTAATTTTCGTTAACTTCTGAATTAAGGTTTCAAAAGAACAGAAATCAAATAATACGGCTTTGTGTTACCAGATGTTATGACTTGACTTTAAGGATAGATACCTCATTATTTAAATTCGTGATAAAAGATTTTTTAAATATATAAAAATTAACCAATCAGATTGTATATTTTAATTTAAAAGTTGAGGGTTTTCTCTAAAAGTAAATGACGGATACCAGTTACACGGTAAACCGATCTATCATTAATCAAAACTGACTAGTAATGATCATTATTAAAATTTGTACTCGGAAAAAATCATCGAAAACACCTGAAAAACCCGCTGCTACAAACAATGATTAGATCAGGCCAAAGATAAAAATGATACACAAACACACAAAATAATAAATGACAGCAACACAAAGTACATTTCTCTTAGTCAGTACAGTTAATCTAACGCCCATTATTTCAAAGGTTCGATGGTTTTGACAGGCCCCTTTGTGACGGTTTTGGGACTGTAGTTATCCCCCCTTTTCTGTTTATTCGGAATGATAGATTTTTTTTTTTATTTATTTACGTGTTACTGTATTTATTTCGAGTGACGTTCAAAGGATTGTCACAGACAGGTCGTATTGATTTTATATTATGATAGATATGTCATTACGTTGAATAAAGTATGTTGTTTTGTTCCCTGAGCGTGTGTTATGGTGGTGTGGTTGGTGTGGTGGTCGGAACCGTAAACCGGTGAAACCGTATTACAATATAATACGGTTTCATGAAGAAGCCTTAGTTTCGTTAATATTAAAACCTAATTTCTTTTTCACAGAATCTGTTTTGTGAATGAGACGTAGAAAGCTTCAGTGGGTGTTGGAAAAACGAAAAAAATTTGAAACACAATTTTCTAAAAATGACACGTTTACATTTTTCGGGCCATTTTAATTTTCGTTTCACGAAATTAACAAAATCCACGGATTAGTCTGGACGAGTCGGCGGGGTTATTTCTACAATTTTTTTAGGCAACTCCGCTGTGCCAATTATTCTTTTACAAAATGCACTAGATTGGTTTGGGTAGAGTAACTTACTTTAAAAAAAATACAGCATCCACAGATAGTTATTGGCTACAGGTTAAATGCCAGGTAAGAGAAGGGGAAAGCACAAAATCTATAGAAGACATGAAAATAAAACGTTAATGTTTAAAGTAAGTATTCATAAAATCCCAATTTCCTTAATAAAGCAATAGAGACCAAACATTATCCGCTTCGAAGGACCAAATAGTTTCTTACCCCTCCATGCTGGATACACGAAACCTTCGGAAGCAATTACCATCTGGTGGGCTATAAACGAACCTGACTTGATCCTTCCAGGAAAAATACATAAAATCGCCCCTAACGACCGGTGATATCAATCACCAAACGACTTCAGCATCGAGTAATCCCGGTCTCATCAATAATGTGGAATCAGGGCCACGGGCCAAACTTGCCACTCAACCTATATTTTTTATAAGTACTTTGAATGGTCCTCAATCGTGGCTTGTCAAATTGCTCGAAAACTGATGTGTAAAAATGATTTTAAAACTCAAATTTTAGTAAAAATTAGTTTGTTGCATGAATGAAAAAGAAAAATAATCATATATATAACATAAGTCCTGGAAGCTTGCCAACGTGCAGCCCGTGCCCAAAAAGGGTAGTCGTGCCGATCCTACCAACTATCGGCCGATTTCGATCACCTCCATACTTTGTAAAATTATGGAGCGTGTATTGAACTCGCGCCTCTTGGCATACCTGGAAGGTAACGATCTCCTCAGTGACCGACAGTACGGGTTTCGCCGCAATCGGTCAACTGGGGACCTACTAGTGTATGCCACTCACTTGTGGGGCGAGGCCCTCGAGAGAAATGGGGAAGCGATTGCTGTCTCCCTCGATGTCTCGAAGGCCTTCGACCGGGTATGGCACGCTGGCCTTTTGAGTAAGCTTCCAGCGTACGGCATTTCCCCTAGCCTGACTGGCTGGGTAAAAGACTTCCTGACTGAACGGTCCCTCCGAGTTGTTGTCGACGGATGCTCATCTGAGCCCATGTCGACTAATGCCGGTGTTCCTCAGGGGTCTGTTCTCTCTGCAACTCTGTTTTTGCTGCATATTAACGATCTGCTGATGCCCGGTATCTATGGGTATGCAGATGACAGCACAGTTGTGGAGAGATACCTGCCGGATGCTCGGGCTAGTAGGGAATCAATCCGGTCCGAAAGAGAGGCCATGGTAGAGCGAACGAGTGCTGCACTTCAGGCAGTCTCCGAATGGGGCAATGCCAATCTTGTAGCATTCAATGCCGCAAAAACGCAGGCGTGTCTCTTCACCGCCAAAAGGAGCCCGTTCACCTTGGCTCCTACTTTTCGGAATGTATCCTTGGAATGTACCGACCGCCTTCAGCTTTTGGGTGTTGAGATTTCCTCGAACCTAAACTTTGGGCGGTTCATTGAGTCCAAGGCCAAGGTGGCTGCCAGAAAACTTGGTGTAATCGCAAAGGTCCGGCAGTGCTTCACACCAGGGCAGCTTCTAATGTTGTACAAAGCACAGGTCCGTTCGTGTGTGGAGTACTGCAGCCACATTTGGGCTGGTGCTGCTAAGTGTCACCTGGCCACTTTGGATTCAGTGGAGAGGCGTGCGAAGAGGCTGATTGGTGACCCTGATTTAACTCGAGTTGGTCTCCAAAGCCTAGAGCACAGGCGTAGAGTAGCCAGCCTTTCGGTGTTCTATAGGATACATTCTGGGGAGTGTGCGAGGGAATTGCACGATTTAATTCCCCCATCTCCGTTCCACCATCGGACGACCCGTCGTACGGCGAGTTTCCACCCTTATGTTGTTAACACCTCAACGATCCGGACGAAGCGTTTCGCCTCCTCCTTTATACCGCGTACATCGAGGGACTGGAACAATCTGCCGGCGGCGGTGTTTCCGTCGGACTACAATTTGAGTGTCTTCAATGCTAGAGTGAATAGGCTCTTAATAAACTAGTGCGCTTTACCATCAACGATTGCGTCACTGCTTGCCATCAGGCGGGATTGCGGTCAAGCGCTGGTTTATATTTTGGTAAAATACATACAGTGGCAACAACAATGTAGCCAGGAATTTGGAATACCACCCAATCTTTTCCAGAGCGATCTACGTATGTTTTGGAAACTAGCCTCAACTTTCTAACTGGCTGACCTACTATTTAATTTTGACAATTAAAAAAGCTTGTGTTTGAGTGTAATGTGCTTCGAAACGCTACAGTTTAAGTTTTCACCTTCATTTCGGTGAAAAGTAAGTGCATAGTGCACTACCGTGGCAATATTCGGATAAAAGCTATCCTAAATGTTAGGATGAAAATTTTCATTGAAAATTTTCTTAAGGAACCGAATTTTCTGCTTAAAATATAAGTAGGATTCGTCTCATTAAATATCTTACTTTCACCTACATCGTAGTTCAAAACTAATCTGGGTCCTTAGTGGAATGAAACATTACAAAATAGGGCGGGTCAGCTATAAAGTTTGACAAATGAGACATTTATGGCTTGCGAGCGAGCCGCTTACTAATCGAAATCCGATCGAGCGTTGTTTATTTCTGAAAGAAAGACTTTCTAGGCTTTATTCAGGAAAGCTTTCAGCTAGCTGCTTTCTATCAAGATGCATTTTGCAAGATGTAATAATTTTAGTACATTAAAGCAAAGTTATTTTTCCTTAAATTCACACTTGTTGGGGGCATCGCCCACTGCCACTTCAAAGAGTTAATCCCCTGGGCTATATCGGCGACTTTTGTCTTTTTCCTCTTTCCTGATTCGATCACGTAGAGAAACACCTAGCATAGCCCCATTCATGTGTGACCTTGAGCTTTCATATAAGGCCCATAGTGAGGAACCACTTTTCTGATCCATATGTCATCCCCGGTTAAAGACTTTTGTCTTTAGGCACTGAGATATTTTAAACGAGATAACACTACGGAGTTTCCCGAACGCTGCCCAGAGATGGATTCGTCGAATAACCTCGTCCTTGAAACCGAAACTATCAATCTGGATCAGCTGTTCCAGATATACATTTGTCGTCCTCCGTAGCGCAGCGGTCAACACGCAAGCCTGCGTCGTGGATCCCCGGCCAGGTCATGATGGAAAACGATCTTTTCTTGATTGGCCTGGGTCTTGGATGTTTATCTATACAATATGTAAAGAAAACCCTTTCCGATCCGTGAAGGTATTGTTAGGTATCATTAACTGATTCTAATAATGTCAACAAAGCCGGGCTAAACTTAAAAAATTCCCCCTAAAAAAATAAATATTATTTCGAAAAATCGAGGTAACTTAATGCATATGCAGTTGGCAACACGTTAGGGGTACATGCGCGGGTGTAGGGGAGCAGGGCACGCGGCACGTGGTCGCATCGCTATTCGCTCCGTCACAAATGGTGTTGTCACTTTTTAAAAAAATACCAAATTTTGGGGAAGATGGAATTAATTCGAGGAATAAAAAGTTTATTTCAAAATTCATTACTATTGTCACTATGATGATTACGTAAAATTTCATATTTATTTGGTCATGTGTATACCTAACATTTATTATCCTTTTGGGTCGGACGGGGTTTTCTTTACATATTGTATATGTATCTATTATAAAATATAGGATCGTTGAGTTAGTATTCCATAACACAAGTCTCGAACTTACTTTGGGGCTAGTTCAATCTGTGTGATATGTCAAAAAAAAAAACTGTACTGATCTACAGCTTTAAGGATGTAGCTCGAACATAAACCGGTGATGGACCGCAACATGGACATCCGACATGAACTTCGTTTTGTCCATGTTCATTTTAAGGAAAAATCCATTCTTTATTATATACTTCTTTATACATTTTAGTATTATGTATACATATGTAATTATTTTTAGATTATATGTTTAGCTATATTTAATATTAATACTTATTTTTTGTCTTATTTACTTACACATTCATATTTTTCTCCTTCATGCGACACACTGATGCCTACATTTCTGTTTTACTTCTCCTTTCGCAGATCTGCTGGTAATTTCTTAACAATTAAGCAGCGCTTTTGCACTCAGATCTTAATATTGTCATATCCTTATGTATTTTATGGTGTACACATAAATAATAAATAAACGTATTATTTTGTCAAAATATTAATACAAACAGGTGCACAAAATTGTACAGAAATTTGCCTTTATAGCGCACAAAACATAATTAAGTAATAATGTTATAAATTATTAGAAAAAAAGCATATTTAAATAACAATTATTAAAAAAAAAAGCAATAATTAAAAGACCAAGTATAAACTATAGAATGTCAAACTTAGTTTCAGTCAAAATCAAAGATAAATGACAACACAAGTAAGGAAAAGAATACAGTATGCTCCAGCAAAAATAAATAAAAGGTTTTTAATGTAATATAAGCTATTTTCTATATCATGTAGTCTTATTTATTGATAAATAAAAAAAAACTTTTATATACACATTTGTCTATTTACCTGACAAAGGCTGTGATATACGACACGTGTAGCGTTCAAATATTAAAAATATAATAAATAGCCTTATTCCTAAAAATAATAATATACTTAAATATCAAAAAAATTAGAGATCGTGTTGAGATATAAAGCAGTAGAAAAAAATGCTCTTATGAAAATAATCCTACGTAGAAACCGTAGTAGGTGTGCGCGTAGCAACGAGCTACGAGACTACGGCGTAGTATTCATCAGAATTACTCGTAATTCATAAATAATGTCTTGTTCTATTATTTCTGTGTCTTAGATCACGTTTTTATTTGATCTTTGCAAGAAGCGTTGATCGTATTATTTGATTAAGTACTGATATACACAAACTGAATCAAAATTGATAAATCTTTTGACGTTTGAGAAATATTACAATATGTTCAGTAATAATACAATGAAACAGCACGTCTTGTTTCCCTGACTTGCCATATATTGTACTAGAAGCATTCTAATCTTAGTCACAAAAATCAATAGTTCAATCTTTCTAGACTCTCCTTGTGTTGGGGTCAGACTCCAGTCTAACTGGATGCAAATGAATACCAGTACTTAGGAGCAGTCAAGGAGCGACAACCTGTCTGAGTTTCACAACCCAGTTACTGGGTAATACCCCTTGGTAAGACTGATTGTTAGACTTCACAATCTCCCGGTAAGGACCAGGAGATGTCAGCACATCGTGACGGTGTCCACGAAGACCCATGTCTCCTGAGTAAGGGTTGCGGGTTGGTTAAAAAAGTAACCGTGGCCTTGGCGCACAGGCAAGTGAAGAAACACGGGTTGGTTATAGTCAGCAAAACCCTGACACGCCCTTCCGCTAACAAAACAAAATATCCTTCACAATCTATCACGAATGGTAAAACGTTTACCTGCGTTTTCGATATTTCATTGTCGCCGGGATGATATTTTAATTAGATGAAAGTTTTAAATTACGTGGATTCATCATCATCTCAGCGTTAATCCCAGTCGTATCCGAAGCTTTTTCAGCTTTGGAGTCAGGGGTCTGCTTTGCCAGTCTAATTGCTGAAGTGAACGCCGTCTGACCTCTACAACCCGAAGGCGATATCCAAGCATTGCAGTTAGAGCAATTGTTGAACTTTTGAGGGCTCCAATAACCCGTAACGACTGCCATTAGATGTTCGTACGGCAACCGGGACCGACGGCTTAACGTGTTTTCCGAGGCACGACCAGACCAGCGCAAATATTCATATTCATGCATAAAAATATTTGCACTGCGCGGGGATCGAATACGTGGCTTCATGCGCAGCGACGGCGTTCGCTCCCGCTACGCCACGGAGGCTATCTTTTAAATTACGCGGATTGTCCTAAAATTATATTAAAGTTTAAGGCGAGTGTAGAAGGAATTCTTGACAAAAAACCCTAATTACATATTTTCGAGGCTATCTAACACTTACAATATTAACGTGTAAAAGTGTCTCAAAAGATCTACGTACAGAAATGAAAAGTTAATATGAAAATCGAACCCAAGATCTCATGCTTAGCAGTAGTGCTTCAACCACAAGATCAACGAGCGGTATAGTCAGCAAAAGTATTATGTAAACCCTGGCAGTACACATTCACAATAATAACAACAAATGTACCGAAAGACCAAAATATTTTAGCAAAACAAAAGAGATATTTTTTTAATTTTATTTATTCTGTCACAAAATCCGTCTAGAAATAAGGCTTTTTGTGAAATTACTGGAACAACATGAATTTTATAAAAGCTTAAGTATTTTTATAACATTGGTTAAATGTCTTGTAGGCTGGCCCTATTCTTGTGTGATATTTACGCTGTTTTTTATCAAAAGTTTGTAAAATATAGATTTTATATGACCAGTAGATATCGTACACCCTATGGGTATGTTAAATATAGTATCTGGAAAAATATTTTACCTATCCCACGGAAAACTATATAAAAGTATTACCTACAATATCAAAGATATAAGATTAGAATCAAACAATTATTCAAACTGCCTGCATTCATCACCGTTAACGCAAAAATAAAGACGGCGACTACGCGCGTAGCAGATCTACGGCGTAGCTCGCGTGCTACGGTGCTACGAGAGGCGAACGCTACGCTAAATAATGCAAAATGTATGCGTGTATGTGTGTAAGTTATTTGCTTTGCTTGGAATTGTTTTTAATTAGCTTAAGAGCTGGGAAATTGTTATTTTAATATGAAGAAGCGACCCGACTACCCTTGCTCGGCACGGGTGCACGGTGCAATAGTTATATTGCACCGTGCGTTAATTTTGATATGTTAGCTCATCAGTAGTTATACTGACCCAAAATTCCGAAATTATGGAGGTGTATTAACATTAAGTATAGTATGATATATGTAAGCTTATCCAGCCGAATTCTCTAAATGATAGTGTAAATTGTATAATGAAGTAAGTGGACAAGATAGAAACAAAAATAAAAATAAATTACTAGTAGTAGTCATTGACTGACTATTCGTCTATGTCAATAAAATATTTATTAAATTAAATCTTTTAATATATAGAAAAAATATAAAATAAATATAAAAACAGACACATAAATTGACAGCCTCCGCGGAGTAGCGGTAGCGAACGCGAACACTGCGCAATGAGGCGCAGTTTCGATCCCCGCGCACTGTAAATATTTGTATGCATGAATATGATTATTTGCACTGGTCTGGTCGTGCCTCGGAAAGCACGTTAAGCCGTTGATCCCGGTTGCCATACGAACATCTAGTGGCAGTAGTTACGGGTTGTTGGAGCCCTCACAAGTCCAACAATTGGTCTAAGTACATCGCTTCGACATCGCCTTCGGGTCGGGTGTTCAGGCGGCAGTCGCTTCATGTAAAATATCTATGTTTAGCCAAAAATCAGCAGTTAGACTGGGTAAGCGGACTCCACACTCCAAAGCTGAAAAAGCTTCGGATGCGACTGGAATTAATGCTGAGATGATGATGATAAAATAAATACAAAAAGGCTCCAAGAAACTGGCGTTAGTGCTCCAGAGACAAGAATCTATTCACAATGCGAACTATATCCAAGAGTACTGCTTTTTGAATCAGGATTTTGATTCCTTATTATTATTATTAAAATACCGAGATACTCAATACGATATCTCAGGATTTTACATCCATCCTACTCTCCTTCTATTTCTATCAGTTTAAAAGCTTCATCATCATCTCTCCAGCCTTTTTCCCGAGTGTCAATTGCGGTCAGCTTTCAGTCCAACCGGATTCAGCCATTACTTTACATAGAACGACTACCTATCTGACCTCTACAACCCACGTTATAGGATGATATGATTTCCCTTGGTAAGGTCAATTGTCAGACTTTCAGAACTTAGACTACCCGTAACGGCTTTTCAGTTTAAAGCCTCCAAGGACCATTTATTAGTCCATGTTACTAATATACGCAGTATTTCAACGGGTTGTATTACGACCCGTATAGTACATAAGTTTTTTTTTTTTTTAATAATTATAAACTAGCCCTTGACCGCAATCCCGCCTAATGGTTAGCAGTGATGCGATCGTTGATGGTAAAGCGCGCTAGTTTATTAAGAGTCTATTCACTCAGAAAAACTGAGTGAATAGGGAGGAAGACGGCAGTTGAGCGAGATGATGCAATGTTAAACCCAACAACACGACCAAGGATGCTGCTCAAAAGGGAGATTGATCTGAAGATCCTCAACGACCAAACTCCCAACACAACAACATTTGGCGCATCATACCCGGCACACATCGCCACACAACTGCTCAGACCCGTCCTCCGTACGGCTTCATCAGACATCATGCCGGAACACGACAAATCGCTGGCGGCAAGACTTTGTCTGGTGGGTGGTAACTTTTGCCGGCGGCCGAATCATATCGTGAATATATTATTCTTATACTACAAGAATCCATAATAATATTATAAATGCGATAGTATCTCTGTCTGGCTTTCACGCCAAAACTACTGAACCGATTGTAATGAAATTTGGTACACAGATAGTCTAGAGCCTGAGAAAGGACATAGGCTATATAACATCCCGCCATGACCAATACGAGCAGAGCAGTAACAAAAGACGTTGCGAAAACGGAGGCAAACGCGGACGTAAATATTGCTCCCA
Organism: Sesamia inferens; assembly: GCA_037179545.1. Taxonomy (NCBI): domain Eukaryota; kingdom Metazoa; phylum Arthropoda; class Insecta; order Lepidoptera; family Noctuidae; genus Sesamia; species Sesamia inferens. Next base: position 3,829,118 of record CM073929.1, on the reverse strand, counting down.
TTATTTTAACAGGCGCTTATTTTACATCAACTGAGCTTTTTTTTATTTTTTCGGAATGAACATTCCGTCGGAAACGGGAAATTGAAGTCCACGCGGACGGAGTCGCAGGCAACAAATAAATGCATTTTCGTTACTTTACACCATCATACATTATAGTTGAAATGTACTATATTACATTTTAGTAAACTGACGAAAGTGACAGTTTCGTCAGTTTTCCAAAACATTTATTTAATAGTTTTTTATGAAATTACGAAACTACCAGTTTCGTAAGTTTGCTGAAGCGTAAGGACCTTTGAACTCTCGTGTATGGAGGTGTAAAGTAACGAATATGCATTTATTTGGATGCGTGTTATATATATATAATCCATTCATGGCAAATAAAAACAGATGAATTTTGAAACTGAAATTTATCGCAGAATTTATTACATCCCTTTCTTAAAAATATCATCAATCTAAAGTTTCAAAACGCTCTCCTGTAAAATTTGTTTTTTGCTGTTTCTTAAGTTTACCATAAAGGTGACGGTATGATGAGGCAACATAACATTACACCTGACTGTATTTCGAGGGTTAGGTAGAGGCGCAACGTATTTGTTTTTTTTTTGTTCCGGGGTGTAAAATCCTCATGAATGTCCGCCACCCTGGGATAGGGGTCTGTCAGACTCCTACTGACTAAAAACCACCACGGTGTCTCTCCTCTCACGTGCGCATGGGGCCACGGGAGTCCATGATTCTGCCGCGGCCCCACACTCTCGTGCCGTCCCGGTCTATCCGGGCCTCGCCTCCTTCCTTACCTGCAAAATGCTAACTACAAAATGATTCCAATATAACTCGGATATTGGAATCATTCCCAATTAGGGCTTTATATAACATAGATAGATTTTCTCGGTGGTAGGCCAAAACATCGGCTGCCGGCAGAAGTTACCACCCATTAGACAAAGTTTTGCCACCTAGCGATTCGTCGTGTTTATGGGCATGATGTCTGGTGAAACCGTGTGGAGGACCGGTCTGTGCAGTTGTAATGCGATGTTTGCCGTGCAAATGTTGTTGTGTCGCGAGTTTGGTATCTCTCTCTGGCGCAGCATCGTTGGTCTTGTTGTTGGGTTTAACATTGCATCACTTCGCTCAACTGCCGGACTCCTTCCTATTCACTCAGTGTTTTTAAGTGCATAGGCTCTTAATAAACTAGCGCGCTTTATCATCAAAGATCGCATTACTGCTTACCATCAGGCGGGATTGCGGTCAAGCACTAGTTTACCATTATAAAAAAGAAGATATTCCAACGGAATACAAAAAACTGTACTCGTGCAAATGAATAAACAGGCCTTTTCAGCAGATTGAGATCCATATTGAAGGACGTAATATCAGAGTGATTGAAGAACTCAATTTAACATAGACATCAATCAATACCCCGTCACAAACTACATACTAGGTTTACATAGAATGTATGTATATGTCCGAGCAAATAGCAACGGAGCCTTTGACCGTACTGTGACCTGCCAACGTTGATTGCGTCAACAAACCTTTCGTATCTAGTCACTGTGACAATCAAACACACACACAAACCCTATAGCGTACACATAAAGTCCAAATTCTTTCGACAAACTGCAGGTCTGAAGTGGCTTGCTAAAATAAATCAGTAACTTTATTTTGAATTCTATTTGTAGGAAGGTTAGGTCGGATTTTGTTTACGGGATCATCTATCTGTTGAATACGTAACTGCCCCGAAGGCAATGGATATTGCCATGGCCGTTTTTTATACGATTCTAGTATTGGAAACTGTGAATGATGAATTTCTATTGGTATTTGTATTTTTTCGTAAAATTTTGATAGAAAAATATATTGGCTCATACATATGGATTCGGACATCCGAAAGTTAAAGCTCCATTATTGTGAAAACGAGGATTTTATTTATGAAGTACATAAAATGATCGTATTTGGACAATATAAATAAAAATTGGACATTGTTGAAGGAACAAAATAGAGTTTTTTCCTAATACACAAACCATTTTTTTTTTTTTTATTAAAATATAAACCAGCGCTTGACCGCAATCCCGCCTGATGGTAAGCAGTGACGCAATCGTTGATGGTAAAGCGCACTAGTTTATTAAGAGCCTATTCACTCTAGCCTTGAAGACACTCAAATTGTAGTCCGACGGAAACACCGCCGCCGGCAGATTGTTCCAGTCCCTCGATGTACGCGGTATAAAGGAGGAGGCGAAACGCTTCGTCCGGATCGTAGAGGTGTTAACAACATAAGGGTGGAAACTCGCCGTACGACGAGTCGTCCGATGGTGGAACGGAGATGGGGGAATTAAATCGTGCAATTCCCTCGCACACTCCCCAGAATGTATCCTATAGAACACCGAAAGGCTGGCTACTCTACGCCTGTGCTCTAGGCTTTGGAGACCAACTCGAGTTAAATCAAGGTCACCAATCAGCCTCTTCGCACGCCTCTCCACTGAATCCAAAGTGGCCAGGTGACACTTAGCAGCACCAGCCCAAATGTGGCTGCAGTACTCCACACACGAACGGACCTGTGCTTTGTACAACATTAGAAGCTGCCCTGGTGTGAAGTACTGCCGGACCTTTGCGATAACGCCAAGTTTTCTGGCAGCCACCTTGGCCTTGGACTCAATGAACCGCCCAAAGTTTAGGTTCGAGGAAATCTCAACTCCCAAAAGCTGAAGGCGGTCGGTACACTCCAAGGATACATTCCGAAAAGTAGGAGCCAAGGTGAACGGGCTCCTTTTGGCGGGTTTATTTACATTTAAGAAAAGAAAACTTGTCTTCTCTTTACAGAGAAATACAATAAAATCTAAAATACCGACAAGTGCTAAATGATACCCTTTAAAATGAGAACCTGGTTACTGCTACAGCAAACATTATTAGTTTTGCTTAATACTGGGCCAAACAAAACGTCTAAGAAATACATCAAAATCAACCTCTTCTGTGTAAACTTTTTCCAACTTTATTTGGATCGGCTTTCAGTCTGACCACAACTGAATATTAGCAACTCACATGGAGCGACAGCCTATCTGACTTCCATAACCCAGTTACTAGTTAAAAAGATACGCTTGGTACCTCTAGTTGTCAGACTTTCTGATTAACTCTAACTGTTTGAGTAATGCAGACGACTTGACGTGCTTTCCGATCACAGATCAACCGCGGCAAAAGTAACAAAACCTGAGCGATCGACCTTTTCATTATGTGTTTTTTTATAAACATAAAAAAACCACATAACTGCTACAAAATGATGAATAATTCAAGAGTGTTTGAAGAAACTCAAAACGCATATTGATTTGGTTCCAAAAACATTCAAATCTTCAACGGAACGTAGTTTTTGTCATCAGCAAAAAGTCAACAACAATAAGAAATGTTTCTGAATGTTTCACAAGAACATTCCCAAAACCACTCAAACTAACCACTAAACACAGACTAATGTTTATATAAAAAAGAAACAACAAATAATATCAGAAACCGAACTAAAAATATAGGAATAGTGACAGGCGCAAAAGTGGAAAACTTTTAAGCAATAACTACTGGTTTAACTATTTTCGGGCGAGGTCATTGCGGAGGTTAACTTGATGAAGGTTATCTTGTACGTGATATTTTTTTTTTATTTTTATATATCTACGTGGTTAATGTTTTTTCATTAGCCAGCTTATGGTATTTGTAGTCAGTAAAAGTCTGACACGCCCTTCCGCTCCGCTCAGAACGGGAGTGGTCATTTGATGATTTCCCATCTCAAACGAAAAAGGGGCATCAGTGTGATCGCAGTCCCAATTTGTCAGAAAATCCTCGATTTCTCCAATTTTTGACATTTATTTGGTCACCGACAAGAAACTGCTGACAAACTACATTTAGAAAGTTTTAAATTATGGAAATTTACCTCTAAATTTAAACTAAAAAGGTTTGTATTCTACTAGTGTTTCCATTTCTTTTTAGTGTATCATTCCCATACAAGAAACGTCATGTGAGTTTATCTTGTTAAGCAGAACGTTTTTATGAGAGTCTGACTTTCGGCGAGTCACTTGACCGTTTCTTATGTTCGTACAGAAATACCAACCGACCATTTTTTTTTTCAGAATATTCCTTTAAGTTATTAAAAATTTACTTTTCTGTGCATAACAGGGTTCGTAATTGATTTGATGTTTTAACATACAAGCTGTCACATGTTAAGTTCACAAATTCACAAATATACATTACGGAATTTAGAATAAAATATTGAGATTCCGTTGAAATGAAATTGTATTTTTTTTTTTTTTTTTAATAATACTTGTAGGTATAGGAACTAACTAGCTTCCCAAGTTCCATTAAATTTCTCCATCCCTCCTTTTTCATATAGCGTCCCCTTTGACGTATTCCATTCTATAAAATACCTGGAACAAGACTCCTAAAAAACGCCCGTGTAGCTTGCAGCAATAACGTTCAAAGGCATATTAATTTTAACGGTCGCTGGCTAGACCGGGAGCCCGAGCAATAAATATAAAAACATCATCCTCTATGAAAAATGTCCCTTTGGTATATTTGTTGCGTTTGTCGATTTTGTATGAGTCTGGGTATTATTAAGCTGAGTTGAGTTGAAAACTAGTGGTCAGTTTTAGGACTTTTTGATATGAATTTAATATTTTTCAAAAGAGTTTGTTCAGGTTTAATTAAACAAATATAACAAACATTACCGTTAGTGCAATATTATTTGCGTTTTACTCGGTGGTAGGCCATAATTTCGGCTGCCGGCAGAAGTTACCACCCACCAGATAAAGGCTTACCGCCAAGTGATTTATCGTGTTCCGGCATGATGTCTGGTGAAGCCGTACGGAGAACGGGTATGAGCTGTTGTGTTGCGCTGTATGCCGGGAACGATGCACCAAATGTTGTTGTGTCGAGAGTTTGGCCGTGAAGATCTATCTCCCTCTGGTGCAGCATCGTTGGTCGTGTTGTTGAGTATAACATTGCATCACTTCACGTCAACTGCCGTCTTCCTTCCTATACACTAAGTTTTTCAAGTGAATAGGCTTATTAGACTAGCGCGTTGTACCATCAATGATTGCATCACTGCTTACCATCAAGCGGATTTGCGGTCAAGCACCAATAATTGTTTAAAAAAATGCTACATAGTTTACTAACTAACCATTTTGCCTAGACAAGACAGGACGGGAAAATGGAACTTCCACAAGCAAAAAATAGTTCACCAGGTACAAACAATGCACGTCGCTCAATCAACACTATAGAAAGGATTTTGTAGTACACATCCACAGGTATTGTTGTAACCGCTCTATCGACTCCCCGCCTGCAGTACTAAACACTCGCTCCAATTGGTGCAATTAGTACAGAGGACGCATGCCCGGTATTCTTTTCATTAAAATTAACAAAGTTTTGTAATGATGGTCATCAACAGATATTGGGTGATAACAACGTGTGTTTTTACATGTTACTACATGATTCGATAGTCAATAATGCCGATCTTGTTTTGGATGTTTGTCTTAATTCATACTTGAATAGCCGATCTGAAGTAAGCTATTATTCCTCTTGATGCTAGGGATTGAAAGTGTTCACTAGACTAGATCAGCAGGTAGGTGGTCACTAAACATATCACTACTTAATTAAAACATTAACTAAACTTTGTTCGAAAGAAGATACCTGAACAAACATTTTTTACATTTAATTCAACCGATTTTGACTTTTATTCCATAGGTAGAAGAATGGCATTAAAAGAAAAATGTGGCTATAATAAATATAACAGGTTACTAGCTACTGTTCGTCATGCTGCCAACGCAATAGAAGTCAGAATCAACTGAACAGATTGTAAATAAGGTTTATTTAAATATACAATATTATTCCGAAAGGAATGTTGAAAACTTAAGAAGATAATCAAAATTTCATGTAATAAACGTAACGGAGGAAAACAGGTGGCGACCACAGTAATATTACCGATCTACGCAAAATTCAATAATATCAAAATTACTAAACAAAGGAAACGGACATTCACAGCAAGGTAACAGCCACGTTTCCACGAAAAAATAAATATTTTTCGTCAAACAAAATCGACACAATAATTTTCCTATTTCCAGATCAGCATGAAAAAACTGTGATAAATAAAAATAAAGAACCCATGTCAATCACGAATTATATTTGTGGGTTGACAACCTAAAAGGACCAAATAAATTTTCCTGGCTATCCAAAAATTTGTTGTAGAGGTTTAAATAAAACAAAATCTGAGATTATATGAGTAAAGATTTGGCTTGAGTGTCATACTGAATTTCGAACGTTCATTGTTTTTAAATTTAGAAAAATATATTTTAATATATAAGTCTTGCCGCCAAACGATTCATCGTGTTCCGGCATGATGTCTGGTGAAGTCATACGGAGGACGAGTTTGAGCAGTTGTGTTGCGATGTGTGCCGAATACGATGCGCTAAATGTTGTTGTGTCGGGAGTTTGGCCGTGGAGGGTCTCCCGATCAAATTATAAAAATTATTTAAACCTCTTAAATAAAACAAAATCTGAGATTATATGAGTAAAGATTTGGCTTGAGTGTCATACTGAATTTCGAACGTTCATTATTTTTAAATTTAGAAAAATATATTTTAGATACTCATTTCTTCGACAGAACATTATTTAACTAACTTTAGTCCAACAGAATATACTTCGAAGAACACCAAACACTACTTCGATTAAACCCTTCTTCTACAAGTATTTATTGTTGCGCGGATCTATCTACGAGTACATAATAACGACTGAATACTGTTCTGCAATTTGAAAATACTTGCTTACTGGTTATACTATTTAAAAAATAATGTATTAATTGTTAACTTTTATTGTGTACCTATAACCAAAGCAATAAAGCATTTCTTTGTATTAATTTCAAGTCCTTGGCGCCTAGAACACGATACATATGCATATTAAATTCAGATTCAAAATCAAAATAATTTCTTTTTCATAGTCTATTATGAACCTACAGAAGTCAATGAGGTGGAAGTCAATGACTAAATGAGGCGAAGTGTAAGGTTCTAATTGATTAGTCTATCAATTACTATTTTATATTAGTTTATGGGCCGCCGGCAGAAGTTACCACCCACCAGACAAAGTCTTGCCGCCAAGCGATTCATCGTGTTCCGGCATAATGTCTGGTGAAGTCATACGGAGGACGAGTCTGAGCAGTTGTGTTGGGATGTGTCGGGAGTTTGGCCATGGAGGGTCTCCCGATCAAACTGCCTCTGGCGCAGCAACGTTGGTCGTGTTGTTGGGTTAAGTGAATAGGCTCTTAATAAACTAGCGCGCTTTACCATCAACGATCGCGTCACTGCTTACCATCAGGCGGGATTGCGGTCAAGCGCTGGTTTATAATTTATAAAAAAAAAAAAAAAATCACCTCGCTCAACTGCAGTCTTTCTTCCTATTCACTCAGCTTGTTTGAGCGAATAGGCTTTTAATAGACTAGTGCGCTTTACGATCAACCATTTCATCACTGCTTACCATCAGGCGGGTTTGCAGTCAAGCACTAGTTTTTAATTATAAAAAGTCAAGACAACGAATTATGATGAGATACGTAATATTTTTACAAAGGAGTGTGGAAGGGGAAGGGAGATATCGAGTTAAATGTGTTTTTATATCTCCCGCTACATTGACGGACATCTCTATTCCTCCACAGTACGTCCATATTATCACGAGAACTGTCTTCGGAATCCTGATAAACAAAGTTTAATAAAACTCCGTAATTGGTTGGAGCAGTACTTCAAAAAATATTTGAAATGTTGCGCGCAATATGTTTTGTAGTGAATGGGGGTCGGAATCAATTAGCGGAACGCGCGGTCAAAGCGGATATTGCACTTGGCGCCCGGCTACCCGCTATCGCGATGTAGTATAAAAACCAACAGTGGTTCAATTTAGGGTTATTTTAAAGTTTTCTTAAAGAGAAAGAAAAAGTTAACTGTTTTGTACGCTAAGGAAAAGATTCTCGCCAGCTAGAGTCTTTAGGAAGAGATGAGGAGCTACAATAGATAGTTTTAGGTCCTCATCTCAGCCTTAAACCAGCTGAATATTGTAAGAAAGGACTCAGAATTGTTTATAGATAACTATCTTTCCGCCCGCGGCCCCGCCCGCGTGGAATTTGGTTATATCGCGCAATATTTTTGTTTTCCCTCGGGTATATCAATTTTTACGCGATAAAAAGTACACTATTATTTAAACTGGACTTCTACCTTTTCGTCTACAAAATTTCAAAACAATCGGTTCAGTAGTTACGGCGTGAAAGCGGAACAAACAAACAAACTCACTTTCCGATTTATAACATTATTAAGTAAGGATAGTAAGGATTTAGTCTTACTGTTTTGAAGAACCTGTGCCTTTTGTTAACCAGACCCTTGGTCGCAGCTATTTGTGTCTTCAATGACCTAATTGTAAGCTTATGGAGCTGTAAAAATCAACCAGAAATTAACCTTCCTACCCCTCTCCTTTACATGGGACTCTTCTTCTGCCTATAGAGAATCACTGCATGACAAAGGCCTTCCCTAAGGCTTTCCACGATGACCGGTCTTGTGCTGCCCGCATCCATCGGCTTCCCGTGACCTTCACCAAGTCATCGGTCCACCTTGTTGGGGGCCTCCCTACGCTGCGTCTTCCGGTACGTGGCCGCCACTCTAGAACCTTACGGCCCCATCGGCCATCGATTCTGCCACTTAATTTTAGAGACTCGAAGGGCTATGTCGGTGACTTTGGTTCTTCTGCGGGTCTCCTCATTTCTGATTCGATCACGCAGAGAAACTGCCTGCCTCCCTGCTTCAGTCCAATTTGTCATGTGTTTCAGTTCCTTGGGTGGGTGTCTTCAAGAAGCATGGTTATGGTCTGCCAGCGCCAAGCTGTTGTGCAAATGGCCGCCATCGCCGCCCATGGGGAAGGCTAAAAATGCAATAGAACTAATTAATCAAAGATATTTGTACCTAATAGAAAATCACACTACACTATACACAATATTTATACATATTTTTCAATATAATATTTACATACTATCCTCACCTAGTCTATCACTTATTAATCCTGTCAAAAAATTGCACTTACCCGCTAAATTGTCTCACAAGCTGGGACGTCATTACGTCATCCGAGAGGTGGATGCTGAAAATCAGCGCTGTTGACAATAGGTTCGTCTGAAGTCACAGCATTTTGCTGAGCAACGACCTTTTCTTGCACAGATGCGACGCACAGTTAAACTGTTATTTGTTTTGTAATACACTTAATTATTTAGTCCTTTCTGCAATTATCTTTTTGTATTTTTAAGTTGTTGTTTGGTTTGTTGACATGAGCCGGTGCCGCGCGGGCGCATTACGGATGACAATTGACAGGCAGATGTCAGAATTGTCAAATAATGTGTGCTGTCTAATGCCTATGGCATGGAGGTGGTAAGTACTATGTTGTACGTAGTGCTTATTACTTCCATCGTCTATGGTCTATGACTCCGGCTTAGACAACAAATCAACTTTGTACTGTATATAGTTTGGCAGTTTTGCACGTTTAGAGTGATATTATTATTATTATATTTTTTTTTCCTGTATTATCATTGTAATATTTAATTTTTATGGTATTTAGTTGTCAAGTGCGTTTTGTTTGTGCGGAATAAAAACGATTTCTTTCTTTCTTTCTTTCTTTTCGTATGAGGTCCATTGTGAGCGACCACATTTCATACATACCACGTTTACATGGGACTCTAGTCAAAGGTTTATTTACAATAGCTACATATTGGACTAACCCTTCGTTGAAAACAGGCGTGCTTCAATATTATGAATACTATTGTTTACCACTGTTCATATTTCACTTCCTTTCTCTCATTTTTCAATCTAGCACTTCTGTATTCATCACACTATGTCATGTATGCTTCGCGCCCCGTCGGCTGGTCGCAACTGATAACGCGCGTATACATGCATTTGTTAATGGAACGCATCGCAATATTGACTTTTAGAATAACGCGTTTGAATGCAATATAACGCGTTACGGTATATTTATTTAGGGAATCGTTTTTGTATTGAGATGTCACTATACAAAATGGACTTAAAACTGGTTATATTTTCCACTATGCTACAGAATAGATGTGCAAAAGAATGTTTAATTGGAATCGCAATTGGCAGTTGGGCTAGTCTGTTTTAAACTGTTTTATTGTTAACGTATATTTCCTTGTTTGGGAGCCGACCTCAACGTAGTTGTAAAAGGGTTAATGATGATTTTTGAATGGCTTTAGTGATATTCTCAGTCAAAGTTTATAATAATACTTATAATAAAGCATAAGCATTATATGTGTATTTGAACATGGTAACCTTCGGAACAACCAGTTAGATTTAAAATATACATTGGCAAATGATAGCCCAAATCTTGAGGATAGCTATAAGCTAGTAATATTACACTAAGACCCTTAGGACCAGACCAAAAGTTTTGGGAGCAGAAAGAACGTTGAGCAAAAAGGAAGTACTAGCGCGGACTAATGATGTTATGCGCCAGGTGAGACGGGGTGCAAGAAGATGTCGCCGGTGAATTCATGGACAGAAGCAAGTAAATACATATCATTACTAAGTTTTTAGTATGAAATTGGTGGTCTACTCGTAGAACTTGGCTTTCAGGATAGAGGGATAATGAACGGCAAATTTATATAATTCAGAAAAATATATTAATAAAATATCGGTATCATTAAAACTGATAAACACATTTAATAAGTATAAGTGTTTTTCTTTTTATATATTAATAATTACTTGTTAAATAATAACTTGTAATTGTTAATATAGATAAATAATCAAAAGTAATTAGTTATTGTGAAAACGACGTGGGGCGCTTTTTGAGAGCTGTTGTGTAGTGCATCGCTATTTAATAGTTTTTACTCAAATGTATAATAAAGTGTGTTTATTTCATTCTTTTAAACTACATATATTTCTTTTTATCAAACTAATTTACTGTTACCGGTGCTTGATAAGTGTACGAATTAAATGTATCAGAATCAGAATTTTTATTTCTAGAACATAGGTGTATACATGAAGGTCTTACAATTAGTCAAATGAACGCTATGTTTTACCGTGAAGGCGTACAAATATTGAGATCATAAAATCATTAAAAGCTTCTTAAATAAATTAAGTACTTAACACAAATTAAACTTTCACAAAAAAAAAAACTTACTATTTTACATTTACATATAAATCTTTATGATTAAAGGAAACTTAGATGCATGTAAAATATTAAAAAAAACATCTCTTAAAAATCTTCTACAGAATAATAACATTTTTTTATTAATAGAAAGTGGAGACTTTTCTTAAATTTTGATTGAGGCAATTTTTTTATACTATCAGGTATTTTATTATAAATTTTCGGGACCATTCCAAAAAAACTTTTGTTCATTAAAGCGGTTCTGCATTTTCTGTTACACAGTATCCATGCATAGTGGGTCAAAATCAAGCCCAAAAGAGTCCGGTAGAAACAAACATGTATAAATACAGTTAAAGCTAATAAAATCGTGCTAATAACTAAACAAACATCTAATCGGAATAGGAAACAACCCGTTAACACCAAACAATTCGATACCAGAGCGAAGCAAATATTCGCAGTTCATTGGTTCGCAAATACCACATTCTAATATCAACCCCCCCGCCCTTAATAGGGTAGGGGTAGCTTCCTAAATAATTACCCCAGCACAGTTTGCGCAATAAATAATACTTATACAGCGATTCTGCTCATATTACTTGGGTAACTTAAAGTCCCCCGTTTTGCTAACTGACTCAGCTATGTTAAGTTAAGAAATGGAATTTTCTTTAAATGTGTTCCTTGCTTTGTGTTATATTTATGAAAGATATTATAGGCAATATTAGATGTTTATTCTTGAAGCAAACCCCTTGGGTTTCGTTTATTATTATATATAGTATTATGGGATACATTATCAGAAATATGCGTAATCGACATAATCAGCCTTAGTGTGATGCCGGTACCAGAGTAGACTCTTCTAATCAATACTCAACATCGGTAAGTACTACAGCGACGAACAGCATTTGAACTTCTACCGTGAGTCAACTAGCACGAAAGGTCGTGCCTACCAACCCATTTTTAAGCTATTGCATAGCTTCTATCGCGGGCCTTGAGCGCGGGGACCGAATCCAGAAATTCCGTAACGAAAAAACCTCACGCTCCCCACTCCGACGGGCACGGAGGTGTGGCTTGAAGGCCGTACATCGTCTAACGTCGTTTCAGTTCGGCAGTCTTCGGCACGGTATGTTTGTGTGCGTGCGACTACATCTTTTGAAAACAATTTATAGATTTTCAAAAAGAGCATGCATATTGCAGGGCGCGAACTCAGTTCTACACACTTGCCATGTTACTGATAGTCGCGATGTGCTAAACTTGCGATTAATTTTCTCTCTGAAATAGGTCTTCTATAGAGATATGTCATAGACGTCATCGACGTTGTCATGGCTACCTTAAAAACTTTTCATATAATTAATTATTAAGTACTTTTATTCAAATTAATTTAGTAGTGTTTTTATAAAATAGCTTTTTTTTTTTAACGGAAAAGCTAAGATGAATGTCACGCTAATTTTTCATTGGACTTTTAAATTATTTATAGTGTTGTTTACTAAATAAAAGCGCGTGATTTTATAGAGTAAAAAGTGCTCACGCGGCCGTTTTTTCAACTGTGATTGGCGATATCCGCCATTATTGTGAAATATTTTTTTAAAGAATTTCTATAATTTGTTACACGTGTTATTGGCAAAATTGTGGTATCTATCCACAGGGACCAGATCAAGAGTTGAAGTTGAAGTTTTTATTAAATAAAATATTACAGAAAGATGTCGGTGAACAATGTTAATACGAGTACATTTAAGTGTACGAGTTGTAATATTGTTATCTCCGAAACGAAACAACGAAAGTTTAATAAAAATATGCTCGTCGGCTTTTTCTGAGGAAGACATTGATGAGGCAAAAAAGCTATTGTTTGTTTCTACGAAGACAAGACAAAAACATGTATCGAGGCGTAAGAACAAAAAGCAGAAAGACCTAAAATATACGATTACGGTGTTTAAAATCACGGATCCCGAGCAATCCCAGTTTTTGTGGCATATGACCTTCACAAATTGCCACCAGTTTGCTTTGACTACGTAGAACGTACGTAAAGAAGTTGATGAAGGATTTATTAATTCTACGGTCAGATGTTAACGCAATCAGAAGTGATTATGTTACTAAAGATCAGCTCGAAAATATTAAATTGATAACAAATAATTCGACACCGGCGCCGTTCATCATCAACAACCTTTTTATCGTCCCACTGCTGGACACAGATCTCCTCTCATACAGAGAAGGATTGAGCGTAATCACCACGCTTGCTCAATGCGGGTTGGCGATTTCAGACTTATAAAGCTTATTATTTATTTAATAAAAGAAAAATTTGTTTTCTTATCGGTCACCACGCTCAAAAAGTGTAACTTGAATTAATATCAAAGAAAAAGAAATACTGCATAAATAAAATAAATACATAATTATAATTGCATAAATTGATACAAAATGCTATGCAATAGCTTTACCGCGGCAGTCCCCGAGTGCCACACGTCTTTTTTTTTTGTTGTGATGGATGTAAAATCATCTAATGACCTCTCCTGCTCTGAGTGGAGCGGAAGGGCGTGTCAGACTTTTACTGACTGAAACCCACCCGTGTTCCTTTACTTGCCTGTGCGCCAGGGCCACGGCTTTTTTTAACCAACCTACAACCATTGACCCAGGAGGCAACGGTCTTCGTGAACCCCGTCGCGATGTGCAGACATCTCTTAAGGCGCGCGTTAACTTAACGCGCCGTCGACCCGGGTCTGGTCCTACCGGACGGGGAGCTGCCCACTGCTCGCCACCCGCAAGCCCGTGCCTACGGTGGCCGGGAGTCTCCCGACCAGGACGTCTCCTGCGGCTACTAGAAGGGTGCTGGGATTCCCGCTCCCTGACGCGCTCCGCCTCCTCCTTGCCAACCAAGCCTCAAGTAGGAATAATTTATATACCAGTTAAAAATCCAGCTATTGCTATTCAAATTGAAAATTTTTAAGCCTTCAGTGATGCACACTTTACGAAATAGCAGACAATCGGATAGCACTATTGCATAGTAGGTACTCGAGGGTTCAAGGTCACCGCGGTGGAGAATTGTGGCACTCTGCCAGCTAGAGCCTAACTGAAGTGAACAATAATTTATTTTGTTCGATTAACTTCTACCATTTAAGAGGAGGTTTCTCGTCTGAATAAACAAGGTATTTTCTTGGTAAGTAGTCCGATACAAGGGAATTATAATAATTTATTTTTTATGTGATTGTATGGCGGGTTTCCCGTTAGTAACAGCTACACTGGTCGATATTCTTGATTAAGAACTGCTTTTTCAGCTGCTGCTGCCTTTTTCATTTTCATGAGAATACTTAGTTCTAGAATCTGACAGTCTCCGTGGCGTAGCGGTAGCAAACGCGGCCGTTGGTCCCGATTGCTATACGAACATCTAATGACAGTCGTCACGGGTTGTTGGAGCACTCAAAAGTCCAACAATTGGTTTAACTGCAATGCTTCGGTATCGCCTTCGGGTTGTGGAGGTCAGATGGCAGTCGCTTCACGGAAAATATCTATGTTTAGCCAAAAATCAGTAGTTAGACTCTAAAACTGAAAAAGCTTCGGATGCGACTGAGATTTTTTTTTTTTTATTAAAATATAAACCAGCGCTTGACCGCAATCCCGCCTGATGGTAAGCAGTGACGCAATCGTTGATGGTAAAGCGCACTAGTTTATTAAGAGCCTATTCACTCTAGCCTTGAAGACACTCAAATTGTAGTCCGACGGAAACACCGCCGCCGGCAGATTAACGCTGAGATGATGATGACATAGTTTTAGAATCTGTTGGCAGCCATATGACTTCTACCAACCTGCGTGGTAGATTACTCTCTTTGTAAAGAAGCCTGTGTTCCAGATATGGGCATATTTATAAGCAGCTTATGCTATTTGATATTCTAGGAAAATTTAAACACAAACGGAATCTTTACATTGATTTATAAAACATACATCCTGACATGTCTTTCCATTGATATAATCTCACAATATGACGTCTCTCATAAAGCAGAGTACAGACAAGTGTAATCCGTAAATAATGACGTGCTTGTGAACAACGCAAATTATTTTAAAAGAGACTCCGCATTGATGTAGGTAGTGTGCAATCGGCTTTGTTTGCGAAATAATATGTGTTTTTATTTTTTTGTTTGCAATTATATTGGAGTAGATTAATACTTTTAAGGTTTTTAAAACAAGCGAAGAGTAACCAGCCTGCGGGTGTTCTATATGATGCATTTTGGAAAGTGTGCGAGGGAATTGCATGATTTATTTGCCCCATCTCCGTTCCATCATCAGACGGTCTGTCGTACGTCGAATATCTACCCTTACGTTACACGTTCCACTACGATCCGGATGAAGCGTTTCGCCTCTTCTTTTATACCGCGGACATCATCGAGGGACTGCAACAATTTGCCGGCGGCAGTGTTTCCGTCATTACCATCAATGATTGTATCATTGCTTACCATAAAGCGGGATTGCGGTCAAGCACTAGTTTATAATTTATATTAAAAAAAAACAAACGCGTTGTGAATACTGATTTTTTTAGCTTTGTTAGTCTGTGTTGCTTCTAAAACTTTTACTAGTTTTCCTTTTCAGGAACATCCATACAAAAATACCTACATAGCCAATAATTTCCTTAACATTTATTATCTATTCGTGATACAAACAAAATAAAATCATTTATAAATACGAGACATAAATTCAATATTCCGTTCATTTGTGCGTATTCACGATCAGAGAGGCCAACGAAGCGATGAAAACGCTTCGTTACTTTTCTAAATAAAATCACTCACTCTCTCCCGATATTAATAAATATTTAGTATTTATTTAGACGTGTTTAAACATGATTTGATTATAAAGGCAATAATTTGATTTTCACAAATGTATGTGTAGCTCAAATATAAATTTTAATTAAGCTTCACACATGATTGAACTTGGATATTATAGCATTAATACATGGATATTAATAATAGTTATTTAAACAAACATATTTTATTATGTTCCTTATTCAATGATCTGTTTTATTTGTGTATTCCTATCCACAAAAGTGGCTTTAACTTACTAATAGTTTACTGCTAAAATAAATACCTTTTTTTGTTTGTTTAGGATGAGAAATCATCAAATGACCTCTACAGCTTTAGGCGGAGCGGATCAGACTTTTACTGACTAAAATCCACCCGTGTTTCTTCACTTGCCTATGCGCCAGGGCGCCACGGTTTCTTTTTTAACCAACCCGCAACTCTGACCCAGGAGGCATCGGTCTTCGTGGACCCCGTCCCGATGTGCTGACATCTCTTTGAGGCGCGCGTGAAAAAAATACATACAAAATAAATAGCTAGATTGTGTTTTGATAATCAACACCTTTAGACCGCAAAATTCGTCCCAAGATCGAGCCGTCTTCATAAATATACACATCAATACAGAATTATGCCGCGACAAGATGACGTCACGCCTCCAGGGTTGCGACAACCACTCGAGCATGTTTCGCCACACTTGTCGTCAACGAACAAGGGACGAATTTTCATATTATTAGCATAATCCACGGCCTCAAAATTTACAATCCCCTCCTCTAATCATAACATCGGGAGGATGTTTTATTGTTTTACTGGAGTTTTACGTACGTAGGAACAATGGGAGCTTGTTAATTGTAAAGTCAACGGTCTAATGTATGTAGGTAGTTGTTACCACACATTATAATGAACTAGAATATGTAGAGAGTAATTTATGGTGGCATTGTGCCGCTATGAAAGTTAGTTTGAATGTTGTGACGGTGTGGTTTATGAGTGAGGGGTGAGCTGAGTAAGGAAGGTGAGGAACCGCCTGTTGTGGTACAATGTGGATAGGTACCTGAGAATTAAAGCGGAACTTGCAAAGGTTGCTTGAAATAGGAAATTTCAGAAATAATCCTTTACCTGAAAATACGATTATTATTGTATGTGAGAAAAATATTTATATTATTATACATTTATCCAAAATTTAAAAAAAAACATGTATACTATTAGTTACTAGTCTATTGATTTAAGAAACCAGCTACTATCCGCAATTTCATCAATGTAAAATTTTATATTTTACGATTTCCGTAGCATTGCCTGCTCACACCATTACTTCGTTTTCACTTAGCTCCCTTTTTGTTCGCCTTTTATGGTCGTACCGTAGTACTAAAAGAATTTCTCTATTTGGTAGTTGGTAGAAGTATTTTAATAGGAGTAGTAAGAAAAAAACAAACTTCCAAATTAATTATTAGTCACTAGCTGCCCCCGCGTTTCACACGCATATCTTTCGATTCATCTGCGTTAAATTTCAACCAAATTCGTTCAGTAGTATTTGCGTTAACGACTAACAATACATTAAAACATTAACGCTTATAATATTGAGTAGGATATAACAATTTTTAAAACATTTTGCAATCAACCTTTTTCGAAGAGAATCTGGTTTTTTATCCCGCCTTGTGATAGTTTACGTTATTGAAAATAAAATAGAAACCCGAGCCCCCAAATCCCACGTCACCCGTCACCAACTAATACTATACCACCGAAATCAGAAACGTCAATTTCACGCTACAGATACCCTCCACATTATTAATTTCGAGACACCCCACTGAACAACATCATAACAAAAAAAAAGTTACAAGATAAAAAAGCGAGTTCTAAATTACAATTTGACTCAATTTATACAAATTACAAAGTATGAGAATTTTACACCCTTACCCCCTCGATGATAAAGGCTTTAAATTGTAGGCCCGTTATAATGTAGCCAACCCCTGTCAGGAGCACTTTGACAAATTAAAAAGCACGCCGTGTAAATAAAATTGCCGGCTTGCCAATTTGTAATTTGCAATTGCGACAGCCCTAGTGATCTTATCGTGTGAAGGATTAATAATACATTAAAGTGGTAACCTGCTTACTTATTTTAAAATGGCGTGTTTGATAATTACTTTAAAAAATATTATCTTTATTAGCACTTATATAATATCCCAGTATTGCTATCGAAAATTTAATATTCATGAATTTGTTTTAGTTTCCTTCATAAATAGAATACAGAATTATTTATGCATTCATTACTAATGCAATATCGACGCTTTTGAATATTCAGCTTCGTACTGAATTGAAGTAAATTAATTCTCTCTCTATTTAGTTTAAAACGTTCACACAGTTTCATAAAATCCTCTCGGTATATCTCCATTTTCTCATTATAAGTTATTACAATTTTATTTATTGAAATAATTGTATTGTACTTCTCGGGACAGTACAAAAAAAAAAACCCATCCTCTATGTGTTTTAGTTTTCTTGGCCAAATCATAAGAAAGTACTAGGATAACCAAATGTAAAGCTTAGTAAGCCTATGATGGATTTTTTAATCTAAAACCAACACTTACCTAATATGGAACTTACAGCGGATTTGTTTTTTACTAGCTTTCAATTCATTACTTTTATGTATATTTTAGGATCTCCAATCAAACATGTTTATAATAGGGTACATATAAAATAATGGGTAACATTAGTTAATAATTATGTAGGTAGGTGTAACTTTAGTTACAGAAGACAACAGTAACCATAATACAACTAAACTAATAAAGTTAAAATGTTAATAATAGGTTAACATTTGGTGAGGCTAAACTAAATTATTAAAGGACATAACTTATTAAATAAGGTAACGTTTGGAGAAGCTAAACTAAGTTATTAAAGGACATAAAAAAGAAAATATTACTTGTGCTTAAGTTTAATTGAATGTATGAAAAATAGATCACCGTACCTCATATATGGAACACTTATACACCTACAGACCTACATAATCACATAAGTATGCTACAAATTCACAACAACCCTCAAAAGATAAATTTTCACTTCCATCCTTCATACCCCATAAAATTATGTACCTACAACAAGACGTAACATCGAGCTACTCTGTAGTCTCCAGTATAACCTGACCTCTGATTATTCAGAAAGCCAGTATCTTACGAGGTCAACCTATACTTAAAATGATTTGATGTGTCGTACTGTATATATAGTAGACCTCGTAATAGATTTACCACTTTTAACAATTGAAAATTCAATTTAAACCTTACTAATGAAACGATCAAACTATAGATATACAAAAAGATGAGCACACTGAATGTGCAACTAACTTCAATCACAAGTAAAGATTTATCAGGGAAAATCCTTTTTTTTTTGCCAGGAGTGGGAAATCCTCATGGACACCCAGACTGCCTCACTAATGAACCAGTCTGGGCAGTGCCGGACTCCTACCGGCTAAAACCCACTCCTGCCTTTGCTTAGTGTTCCTCTGACGTGATCAGAGCCCTTGTCACTCGGTCTGTTCTGTCCGCGGTCGCACTTTGTGTTTTTAGTGTCTGACAACCGTCATGCAATGGTAAAGAATTTCCATTATAAGTCGCCACAATTTAACTAACTGCTATATTATAAATTTGACATTAATAACTAACTAAACCAATGAGTCTTCAAATAAATTTCCTCTTAACATATCTTAAAAATAAACTTTTTATATGCATATATTATTATTAATTTTTATTTCTTTTTAATTTTATCTTTTTTTAGAGTTCCTTTTATATAACCTTAAATTTAATATTTCATAATATATAACTTATCATTATTTTATTACATTACCTAATGGCTACATTAATATATCTATAATATATCAAATAGTCATCATTTCTAATCCTAATTATTTTCATTTTTACCTATTACATACCCATTTCCTATTGTTTTAATATATATTTGTTTAGTTTGAGACAGACTCACAAGTGCTAATTTTTTACTTATTTTAACTTCGGCGAGTTCTTTAGACCGCAACGGTATGCAAGTTTTAACACACTGGGAAGAGGTTATTTTGGAGTCAGTTTTCAATTGGGCCAATTTCAAAAGAAATTGATTGCTGCATCACCTTTGCAACATGTGAGATTCCCACTGATCCGCGAACACACTGAGAATACTGTTGTTACTGCGGCGAACACGCATCATCAGGGATGCGCATCTATTCCTAATAATGGCAGTAAAACCATTAATATCATTATCGTTATCATTATCAGTACGTTCTTATATTGAACATGTAGTCGCTGTATGCCCGCTGACTGAAGTTAAAAAAAAAATCTCCAAGCATAAAGGGTATGACAGCTTACATATTTATGAAGTGCTGAGTTCTGTTCACATAGCTGTCACATTAAGTCAAATGTCAATTTATGCTTGTGACGTAACTACGCATATATTTAATAAAACCATCTGGTGACAGGCAACAATCTGACAACGCGACAATTTCGCAAGTTTCTTTCATACATTGTCTGCTTTATTAACACTACCAATCTTGAAAATGTGACAAGTATGTAATAATATTTTTGATCTATATACTTACAATAAAACTGACAACGCGATATAAATTTGTCTCTTGTCAGTTTTATTTTCGCGCAGTTGACGTTTTGCGATGTACAAGTAAAATTCACGGTAGGGTGATAAACAAATATCGAGGTTGACTGTACCGTCGCATAATAACGATGGCAAATTAAACTATAGTATTATGGGGGCTCCTAAGCCGTATTTATGTCAAGTGCTCTTAACAATTAGTAACATAATATTGCTGGGAACTATAATATAATAATAGAACACGCCCTATAGTTCATTTTGATAATTTATTGTGTACTTTTGTTAAAGTAAAGGGTCTTGTTATTGTTTACTTGCTGTGTGGCTTAATCATGTAAGTCCCGATCTCGTGACAATATCGAGATAAAAAGTATAATAAATAAAAAAGACGTGTGGCACTCGGGGACTGCCGCAGTAAAGCTATTGCATAGCATTTTGTATCAATTTATGCAATTATAATTATTTATTTATTTTATTTATGCAGTATTTCTTTTACTTTGATATTAATTCAAGTTACACTTTTTGAGCTTGGTGACCGATAAGAAAACAAATTTTTCTTTTATTAAATAAATAAAAAGTTAATATTATTTAAAATATTTTTATTATTTTACAATACATGTGGGTTTTATTACCTTACAGTAGCTGTTGGTTATTCAGGAATATTTATCATTGAAACTATAGGTTTATGATAACTGAAATAAGAAACATAAGTTTGCGACTTAATATCCTCTAAATACCTAGAAAATACCGCGTCAATGGTGGTCCCATATTTTGTTGTGGACTCTTGTGGATCATTATTCATTTTCAAATTCAATGTTTTTGATAGAAAAGTTGTCAACCGCTCTGATTTTTTATCAGCGAAGTTAATGTTGAAATCGCCAGCCAAGATAAGTGGAAATTTATTACCATTTGTACCAAGTATTTTCGAGCCTTCTTCAGTGTACTCCAGTAAAGTGCGATGAATAAAATGCTCTACCTCGTCCAATTTTGGATTCGGAGAAATGTAAATTGCTACCATAACTATTTGTAGGCCATTTCTAAGTTTGCATAAGCACGCACAAATATCTCCAACAACTGAGCGCCTAACATTAACATCGCTAACGTGTGCAATATTTATTTCAATATTCGGAGTCATAATATTAGTAATATCATTTTTATTTTGGTAAATAGCTACCCCACCTTTTGAAACAGTATCTCGTTTGAACTGAACAATACAATTAAAATTAGGTATTTCAATTGGATTATCATGCGTCATGCAAGTTTCGGTAAGAAGTAACACATTTGTTTGTCTCGTAACTGAATCTTGTAAATCGTATTTATGACTATTTAGACTTTGGCAGTTGAAAGTCATTATTGAAATGCCATTTCTATTACTAATGAAATCTAATACACTTTGTGCAATCGTCTGAACACTATTTAAAGACAGTCTTTTGAATTCTTGCAACAATTGAAAAAACGGCCGCGTGAGCACTTTTTACTCTATAAAATCACGCGCTTTTATTTAGTAAACAACACTATAAATAATTTAAAAGTCCAATGAAAAATTAGCGTGACATTCATCTTAGCTTTTCCGTTAAAAAAAAAGCTATTTTATAAAAACACTACTAAATTAATTTGAATAAAAGTACTTAATTATATGAAAAGTTTTTAAGGTAGCCATGACAACGTCGATGACGTCTATGACATATCTCTATAGAAGACCTATTTCAGAGAGAAAATTAATCGCAAGTTTAGCACATCGCGACTATCAGTAACATGGCAAGTGTGTAGAACTGAGTTCGCGCCCTGCAATATGCATGCTCTTTTTGAAAATCTATAAATTGTTTTCAAAAGATGTAGTCGCACGCACACAAACATACCGTGCCGAAGACTGCCGAACTGAAACGACGTTAGACGATGGGGAGCGTGAGGTTTTTTCGTTACGGAATTTCTGGATTCGGTCCCCGCGCTCAAGGCCCGCGATAGAAGCTATGCAATAGCTTAAAAAGTTTTTTTTTTGCAAATCAAAAGTCATTTATTCAAATTAGGCTGAGAATCAGCACTTTTTGAACGTCTATATTACATAAGGCAGTCAGTACCCCCAAAACGTATTTTAAATTGCCCTTCCTTCGCCATTTCGTAGTGCTTTCGCTGGGAAGAAGAAGTGGCGGAACAAACTCCCCAGTATAAGTAAGTCGTGTTAGTATAGCTATTTATAACTCAAGAACAGCTGAACCGATTTAGCTGAAAATTGGTAGAGAGGTAGCTAAGAACTGGGAGAAGGACATACTTTTTATCCCGTTCCCGTAGTTCCCGTGGGGATTAATGAGCTTCATTATTTCGACTTCTCCTACACTTTTGTGCTACTCTGATCCCTTGCACCTCCAAAAACTAGGCACAATAAAACTTCATCCATGTATTATTTATTTATTACTTATGTATTTATTTATAGTTAGCTAAAACGGTACAAAACCAAATACATTAACTAACATAGAGACAAACAATTACATTAATTAGCTTAAAAACTACTACTAAAACTAATATGGAATAGTGGACTCTCTCGCATACTTTCTTTCAGAGAAGACCAAACATACACGCATAAGCTTCTTCCATTCATCCGCAAACACGTCACATTCAGGGTTGGCCATCAGAAGGGCATTCAGCACTTTTAAGGAACGACAGACCGGGGATTCAGCTCTGGCTACCGTTTTTGCGGGGAGTTGAACATGATGAATGAGCTTCATTGTTTCGACTTCTCCTACACTTTTGTTCTACCCTGGTACCTTGCACCTCCACAAAGTAGGCAAAATAAAATTTTCTTCTATGTATTATGGCATACAACATTATTATTTGTCTATACGAAACCCGAAACACATGTCCAGTATTTTTAAGTAAAGAATCTATGTACAAAATTTCAAAAAGATATAATGAAAAACCACAAAGTTATAAGCTTGCTATTCTATTTGGTTGTCCCAACAAAAATATGTTCAAAGATCCGCTCGGGCGAACGAGCGCTATGCGTTGACCTCCTAGCGTCAGCTGTTGTGCGCGCGCAAGTACTATGATGTATCTTAAGCTGCGTGACGAGCTCGGTAACTACACTGCAACAATTTCTAAATATATTTGGGACAAAATATAACATGGTGTAAAAATAATTGGAATCGATTCAGTGGCTTATTCTGAACAAACTGTATTCAGGTTTCGCATAAAGAAAAAATATCCTTGTTAATACATTTTTTGTTCGTTGTGTTTTTTGTTGTAGAAAGTCGTGTTAGTTACATAATTTATAACTCAAGAAAGGCTGAACCGATTTGGCTGAATATTGGTACTGAGGTAGCTAAGAATAGGTAACAAGTGGTTAACAAAAGGTAACTGAAATGGAATAAATAACAAAACAACTCAGTCAAAATATAAGTCAGCGGCTCATTTATTAAAAATGGTATAACAAAACGAAACTGACAGCTGAGCATATTTAAAAAGGTCTCACCGGTTTATGTCGTTTAAAGCAAGGAATATAAATAATCTCTGCCAGTTTAAAGTTTCTAATAAAAAGCCACAAAGCAAACTTCAACTCCAAAATTTCTAATATTGTATTGCTGTGCCATTCACATCAATAAAAATACCATGCCGCGACCCAGACGATCAAATCTTTCTCGACAAAGCCGCAATGCAAGAGTAAATCGAAACATTGCGAACGAAAGCACTGCAGAACAGCAATAAATTGCACGTGAAGAGCGCCGCCTTAGTATGGCTCGACTTCGTGCTTCTGACTCACAAGAGCAAAGGGAGGCAGCCCGTGAAACTATTGCGTTGACAATGCGAAATCGGCGAAAAACCCCAAGAGATCAATAAAAGACAAATAAAGAATCATGAAATAATTATATCTTTTTTTATTTACCATGATCCTAATTTAAAAAGTAAAAAACGTGATCATGTGATATTGCCTTCAAAGGCGCAAAAAAGTTCGCCGGGTCAGCTACAGGGTAGCGCAATAGAACGTGCATATTGCATTATCTTTTTTTGCGGGGTAGAAGGGGCGTGAGCGAGGGGAGACCGATATCGTTGGGTAGCGCGGTTCATAAAGTTTTAGTCACTATGAGTCACTTCGACGGGAAGCGTCGCGCATTTTGCGTGCGCGCATTTTACGAAAACTCTCGTTCGTACGTAGTTGTCAGGCGACTATTTTGTTCTGAGTATGGTGTACGGCAAATTAGGGAGGCTCCGAGTGCTAATTTAATTAAAATCTGGATAAAGCGGTTTGAAGAGACTGGATCGACGTTTAAACCACACGCAAAAGGTCGTCCACGCACATCTAGGACCGAAGACAATATTGAGAGTGTTAAGCAGTCGGTACGAGAAGATCCACAAATGTCTACTCGCAAGAGATCGTCTGTCCTAAACATATCGCGACGAAGTTTGCAACGAATTTTAAACTTGGATCTTAAATTGCATCCATACAAGCTGCAATTAACTCAAGAATTGAAAGACTCTGACTTCATAGCACGGCTCATATTTGATAATGAAATGCTCAATGGGTTTTCAAATTTTGAAAACATCCTTTTCTCTGATGAGGCACATTTTCATATGAATGGGTTCGTAAACCGCCAAAATTGTCGTTATTGGAATAGTGAGAATCCGAGCCGCAATCTCTGCCAAAGGAATAATTGGTCCTAATTTTTTTGAAAACGCACGGGGTCAAAACATCACTGTTAATACCGAACGCTATGTTGCGATGTTGGAAGGTTTTTTGGCCCCAGAACTTGAAAATTCAAGAATAAAGAACTCTAGGACTTGGTTCCAACAAGACGGAGCTACCAGTCACACATCAAATGACTCCATGGCGGTTGTGAAGCAGATGTTCCCTGGCAAACTGATTTCGAAAAGAGGTGATATCCCATGGCCTCCGCGCAGTCCAGACTTGACGCCTCCTGACTTTTTTTTGTGGGGATACCTCAAACACAAAGTCTACACCAATAATCCGAGAAACATCAGTCAGCTCAAGGAGAATATTCGTGGAGAAATGGCAGCAATCACACCAGCACTACTTAAGAAAGTTTTCGTTATTTCCGTTTGCGGTTAGAGGAGTGCCAACGTAGAGAGGGTCATCATTTAGATGATGTTATTTTTAAAAAATAAACTTCAGTTATCACTTAATAATTGCTTAGTTTTATTTTAACTATACCTTTTGTATTTATTTTTTAATAATTATTTTAAAAATGCACGTTCTATTGCGCCACCTGTAGTATTCACATATCGCTAAGTTTTGTTATATTTATTGATCCGACAAACGTAGTCCTGTCCAAATTTCAAAAATGCAGAAAATAAAACAAAAACATATATTTTTATTTTTTAAATAAGATTATTTCAAAAAATATTCAGAAATGCTTTCTCTGGTCTTCCATCATCAAATCCTAAACTGGTGGACCCACCTCACATCCTGAACTATGTGACCACCTAGAAAGTGTACCTTATCAATCAAAAAAAAAAAGAATTTCGCAAATCGGTCCACGCGTCTTAGAGTAATCGGTGAACATACATAAAAAAAGATTCCGACGAATTGAGGACCTCCACCTTTTTTGAAGTCGCTTAAAAAACAACATCAACAAATTGGTTCTCTAGTGACGCATTACCTGCTAAATAAAGAATTATTAACTTTTCAGTTTCAAGAATGTATAAAAATAATGTTAAATAACAATGTTGTTAACAATATATGTAAATATTGTTATATCATCGTCTCAGCGTTAACCCCAGTCGCATCCGAGCCTTTTTCAGCTTTGGAATCTGGGGTCCGTTTTACCAATCTAACTGCTGATTTTGGCTAAACTTTCGATATTTTGCGTGAAGCGACTGCCGTCTGACCTCCACAAACCGAAGACGATATTGAAGCATTGCAGTTAGACCAATTGTTGGACGTTTGAGGGCTCTAACAACTAGACGTTCGTATGACAACCAGGACCCACGGCTTAACGTGCTTTCCGCGGTAGGATTAGATTAACCTTCCGTTACTCGCGGGGGGTATCCATGAGGATTTCCCCACTAACAAAAAAAAAAAAAAAACGAGTGTGCTTATGACCACACGACTGAAGTGAAACTTCTTTCGCTCCATCTATATGTATATATATATATATATATATATATATATATATATGTGTACAATATATACATGTATACACATATACATATATTAATTTTCTATAAATATTTAAATTTATTTCATGGTTTCATTAGTAAATTAATATTTTTGCATAGATCTTCTATTTTTATTGAAAAGAAAAAAAAACTCGTTCTAGACCTTGTAGTACCAACCACGGCCGCCTCTGTGCTTATATCCCCACTTAAGTTCCGTTTGCCTTGCCCGATCACTTTTCGTAACGCTTGCTTACGTCACGCATTCGCCAGCTTACTCCCCAAGTCAAGCGTGCGAAAAGAAGTTTCACTTCAAAAAAAAAAAAAAAGATTAGACCAATACAAATGCTCATATTCATGCATACAAACATTTGCACTGCAATTCGTAACCGCTACGCCACGTAGGCTGTCATATAATATTGTTAAATATAATACCTATAAATATATACCTCTGTCTTAGTCTTCGAAGGGAACAAGCGACATGTTACAAGTATTATGTAATATAATATAATTTCATACAATATTTTCTTAGTAAAGACATTAATGATACTTTCATTTTTCCGGGATGAAAGACCAAAGATCCACGTGTATGTTTACGCACTCGTGTGACCTAAATAAACAAATAACAGTCTGGCGGTTTAGACATCATAACGTAGACAATGGGGCTTGATCTAACCTACACATGTATGTGTTAGTACAAGCAGCGATGTGCATGTCAGTTCACGTGCTATTAAAGAAACCGTGGCCCTGGCCGTCGCACAGGCAAGTGAAGAAACACGGGTGGGTTTTAGTCAGTAAAAGTCTGACACGCCCTTCCGCTCCGACCAGAGCGTGAGAAGTCATTTGATGATTTCCCATCCCAACAAAAAATAAAAATAGAGTAGTTGTGATGAATTTATCCCAAAAACAGATATTTTGCTGTTGTTAAATATGTCATATTCTCCAACTGCAACAATGTTAGTTTAAGTTTTGACATAATAGTTTAATTCTTTAAGAACGACAAGTACAGAGCCCTATAAATGTATATGAAATGTTTTTAATACAAAATAACCTTTTTATCTTCTTCTTCTTCAGCCTATAGATGTCCACTGCTGGACAAAGGTGCTCCCCCAAGGCTTTCCACGATGACCGGTCTTGTGCTGCCCGCATATTTTTTTATCTAATCGACGGTATATCACTAGACTCTCTTCTATGTACCACCAAGATACCAACAAAATTATATATATATATATATTTTTAATAATTATAAACTAGCGCTTGACCGCAATCCCGCCTGATGGTAAGCAGTGATGCGATTGTTGATGGTAAAGCGCGCTAGTTTATTAAGAACCTATTCACTTAGATAAACTGAGCGAATAGGAAGGAAGACGGCAGTTGAGCGAGGTGATGTAATGTAAAACCCAACAACACGACCAACGTTGCTGCGCCAAAGGGAGATTGATCTAAAGACCCTCCACGACCAAACTCGCCACACAACAACATTTGGCGCAGCGTACCCGGCACACATCGCAACACAACTCGGACCCGTCGTCCGTACGGCTTCACCAGACATCATGCCGGAACACGAAAAATCGTTTGGCGGCAAGGCTTTGTCTGGTGGGTGGTAACTTCTGCCGGCGGCCGAAGTTATGGCCTACCACCGAGAAATATGACGTTATCATTACCAAACAAACATTTACACAAAACAATTTTCACCAGCTTTCCTACATCATACATCTTACCCCAAAGAAAATTCCGCCCATTACCTCTAACATATAAAACTAAAACTAAATAAGTACAAAATTGCGGGTAGTCAGCAGTTCAGACCATCATTTGCGCAGCGCCATAGAATAGATAGATAGGTACAGAAGATCAAGTCCAAGACGCAGAGAAATATTAGCACACTTAGGAAGAAGAAAAAGAGATAAGGCATACACGGCTATGCATTTCTGATTGTAATAAATGCCTATAAAATGTGAAATCAGTTCAAACTAAAATTTATAGCTCGATGTGTGGCCGTGTGCAACTTCGCACACGCGCAGATGAAAAAATAAGCGTACAAAAACCGCAGCCTCATAGGGTCCGCTGTAATGCCACAGTTACAGTGAGTTTCACAGACTGAAACCGAACATGGGGATCCTTTATGTATTTTGACGTCAAATGGTATGTGATAACTGTGCGATACAGTACTGTGATCGCAAACTGTGCAACTGATTCATCGTGTTCCGGCATGATGTCTGGTTAAGCGGTACTGAGGACGGGTCTGAGCAGTTGTATTGCGGTGTGTACCGGGTACGATGCACCAAATGTTGTTGTGTCGGGAGTTTGGTCGTGAAGGGTCTCCAGTTCAATCTCTCTCTGGCGTACCATCGTTGGTCGTTTTGTTGGGTTTAACATTGCATCATCTCGCATAACTGTCGTCTTTCTTCCTATTCACTCAGTTTTTTCAGTGAACATGCTCTTAATAAACTAGCGCCCTTTACCATCAACGATTGCGTCACTGCTTCGCAATAGGCGGAATTGCGATCAAGCAAGTTATAATTACACCCAGTGTACGTTGATGCATGTTGCAAGTCAACCCTTGTATTCTGTATCTCATATCTATTCTGTGGCGACGCATTGACTCCTCGTATCTCATTAACACCACTCGCATTCACAGCTGAATATGAAACTTGAAACTCGTATTTGTAACATTTAACTGCATAAAGTCGTGCGTGGTTGGTACCTATAGTTATTTTATGTACGGAAAGACTGTGTGTGTGCCCCACATACAGATGTGGGGCACACACTTTAGATGTTATGATTCTGTCTACCCACTATCTCATCTACATATAAATGCATAATAATGAAAACATTATGAAGAGAAGGTTGGAACATCTAACTAGTTATGTGATAGGTGGAAAGTCTTAATAAATCATTCAAAAATATCGTAAATATTGACTATTCGTGCTGCTATTGAAAAGATCCAAATTTGAAAACCCAAAAATATTTTATTTTGATTTTCATGTCATCATGCGTAAGCGTTGTGTGTTTCTTTTGAATCTCAAGTTGACCAGCTCGAACAGCCTTCTGAACTTGTCCGTGATTCAATAGGGTGTTTGACTAAAAAAAACTAATTAGTCCGTCAGTCAGATTTCCAAAAAATACTAGACACATATTTTTGGTTTTATCAAATCAATAAAAATTGACAAATATAAAAGGCATCAAAGATCAGGAGTGGTGGCTGGTGACGTCACTGGTCGCTAAAAAGTGTAGCGTGCAGTGACGTCACACGAGTTTTCAACGCACTGTGTCGTCTTAATTTTTTGTTGATATGAAAAAAGAAAAAAATACGTGTCTAGTATTTTTTGGAAATCTGACTGACGGACTAATTAGTTTTTTATTTTAGTCAAATACCCTATTACGATTTCGATTAAGAGATACTCCGACAGTTCATTCCAAATAGAATAAAAAGACAGACATTTTCTAAGACCCAACAACTTCTTTTCGTTCTATTCCTACGCAATCCTTTATATCATCAAGTGCTAACACACGATCCAGTCTGCAGTCTACACCTTCCCAACACAACCAAATACTACAACTAGGTTGTAAATCTTTACGCAACTCAAAGGAAATGGAACCTTGTCTCAGTTAACTGGCACAGTCGTTTCGTTTTCTAGTGAGAAAAAGTTTGGCAAGTGGCTTAAGGATAGGTTGAAACGTGCTTTCATTTAGAATAAAAATGATAGGTTTCTATTTTGGTTGGATAGTTTGTTTGAAGACCGCTGTACTGTTACACTAGTACTGTGCAGCACAGGGCCTACTATGACGGGTTAACACCATCACTAAACCGTTTTGAAAAAGGGTTAGACTATTCATTCTGTATAGCTCCTTCTTTGTCTGACTGGACACTGTTTTAACACGTCATAGTAACCCCCCAGTTATATTTTAGCGACTCGAAGAGCTATGACGGTGTCTTTGGTTCTTCTGCGGATCTCCTCATTTCTCATTCGATCGCGCAGGGAAACTCCGAGCCCTTTCCATAGCCCTTTGTGTGCCTTTGAGCCTTCGTATGAGCCCCATTGTAAGCGACCACGTTACACATTAAGAATAGTACCATAGTAAACTCAGAACTATTATAAATTAAACATAAAAATAACTCGCCAGAAATTATTCATCATACATGTTAGTTTTTTCTTCCTTTCTGCTCGTGATGTACATAACACATATCTTTCCTGTAACACAGAAGGAAACATATGCTCTCCTGTATCAATCTTCATACAATTTCTCTTAAAGTATGTCACTTGACGTAACATGAGTCTTCAGCCTTACATTATTCGCGCACTGAATACAAATTACAGTGTCACAAAGTGTCGCGTGGCACATCAAGTGCCGAAGTGACACAGAGTTAACGAATCATATTAACACTAGGCAAGTTTTGTTGGCGAAGGCTTTTCTCGCATTCGTGGTCCCTCGAGTCTCATCCAAGCTTATTATGTTCGGTAACAAAATAGATGTAATCGTGTCTCATTGTTGACGTGAGCTCTTACTTAAGGTCTTTCCTTAAGTAAGAGCTAACGTCAGACTGTCCTGTGGTCGCAAGCTGAGTGTGACGTCCTGGAATGGATAGCCGAATATTTTTTTGATGATCATCAAATAACTTATTCCGCTCTGAGAGGAGCGGAGAAAACCCACCCGTGTTCCTTCACTTACGCCAATGGCCACGGCATCTCGTTTTATTAATAAGCAATTAATTTCACTGGCTTATATGGAACTTATGCCTACCATGTTTGGTTGAACTTTGCTGTTAACTGCGAGCTGCGATTGATAATCCAGATTTGAAAAACTTTGACCGGCTTTTTCGGCTAAATAAATAAAATAAAAAACATTACTATATTTTCTTCGGCAATCGGGTAATATCTGTATTTCAAGTAACAAGACTCATATAAACAAATACATAAAGGAGACAGGATAACAAGCATAGACTTTTTTAGCAGGACCTTTTTAGGAGTGGTGCGTGATTTCACCCTGAGAAAATACTAAAGTAAACCAAGAAAAACCAAGCGCTAACGAAATATTCTACTTTTGTCATAACACGAGAATCTGAACAATTGGTCCAATCTTCAAAAAGAAAGAAAGTATTCGTAGGCATTTTAGTCCGACAGCGCGAACTCTGCAAAAACAGAAAACATCTCTGAGAATAGAAGAAATTGCCCCAATTTCCCAGAACTACCCTCCCAAATAAAATCAATGAAAAATATAGTAGGAGGGGAAAGTTAATAAAACATTCATATATTCAACCGCCCCATTTCTAAATTAACTTTTGAATCCGTCAAACGCGTGGGGTTGCCCTCATTAGCACATAAAACAAACCAGTAGCGGCAATCAGGGAGACAATATTAGTGCCCACAATAATCGGAAAGAACACAGTCCTGACTACAAACATTTGTCTGGAGTGCCTCAGGGCTGTCACAGTACAAAATTACATCCATTTATATGCAGATGTTGGAGGAATTAAGTCGGCACGCGTTTGACTCGATGCAAATAACTCATGGAAATTAAGCCATCGATATCCAACCCTATCCTAGTCTCGTGTTAATAGTCGCAATCAGAAATAATTTTTCAAGTAGCGTAATTTAATTCGGAATTCTTGATGAGCGACATTAAAGGAATGGCTTGAGTTCTAGGTGGCCAGTAATTCTCGTATCTGATGGGGGAATTATTTTTGCTTGGAAATGTTTATGCTTTTAGGAAACTTGGTGATTAAATTATGTTTTAGTTTTATGATGGATTTGAATATCACTTAACGATTCGGAACGGAAGGACTGCTTTTGGTTAGGAAATAATATTCGCACGCTACGATAGATCAGGTTATGCTACGGTTGTCGCGGTTGTGTCATGGATGGGTGATTATCTGTGCCTCGAAAAGCACGTTAAGCGAATGGTACCTGTCTGTCTGGCTGTCAATCTTAGATCATTGACTGCCGTTAGGGGTAGTCACAATCACGAAAGTCAAACAACCAGTCTTACTAAGTGGTATTGTATTACCCAGTAACTGGGTTGTGGAACTCAGATAGGCAGTCACTCCATGTATAATACCGGTATTTAGCTGTAACCCGTTAGCCGACCCATACATAATCAGAAAAAGGCTAAGTAGTTGCTGATAATGCATTTCGATCGAAGGACCTCGGAAAGTAGATTTCGTTGCTTTCGATTGTGTTCTTACATAGTTTTCTTTTTTTTTTTAAATTACATATTATAAAGTAGTGCTTGACCGCAATATAATATTCACTCAAAAATTCTGAGTGAATAGGAAAGAGGACGACAGTTGAGCGAGGTCAATGTTACACACAACAACACGACCAACGATGCTGCGCCAGAGAGAGATTGATCTGGAGACCCTCCACGACCAAACTCCCGACACAACAATATTTGACGCATTGTACCCGGCACACATCGCAACACAACTGCTCAGACCCGTCCTCCGTACGACTTCACCAGACATCATGCCGAAACACGACGAATCGCTTACTCGTATATAATAGAAAGAGGCAGAGAGATTACCCTTGAATTTAAAACGCTAATACAGAGCCATCTATTATAAATTCTGAGAAGCTCTCACGAAGTTGTCGCCATCTTGGATTTCCATTTAGATCTCGTTACCGGCTCGGCCCCGTCAAAAACCGTAAAAACGAAACGCCGAATGATAAAAAATTAAATGTTCGTAGCCGATAATTAACTCAAAACAATAACGTATCACCCCCATTATCACCATAACTAGCCACGTAAATCACAGTTTTTCACATCTAAAAACAAAACAAATACTAGGGGAAAGGAAATGATTACTATTGATATATTTCAGTGTTGCCTTTCTGGTTATGATAAATGGACGCCACGTCACTGCCGGTTGGCTGTTAATTACTTTATTGTATTGAGGGATTGTTGTATTGTATCCGCGGCCGAGTATAGGATACACAGTAAGAGGATTTGGCCAAGAATATGATAGAGAAATTGAAAAAACAACTTGAGTCAATCGTGTATGGCGCTGCTCAAATGTAGGTAACTTAGGAACTCTTATGATACTCTCTTATGAAACACTCGATTTGAGTGTTGTCAGAGGTAAAATAATTGTGAACGGGCTATGGGATGCTACAAACCGCCAATGAAATACTAGTGCTGTGATATTCTGGAAATTCTACTCATTGTTAACTTGAATTTTTGTTATTTTTGAGTAGTGTTGGTGCTTATAACTATATTCTCCGAGATTATTAGGACAATAGCTAAATGCGCAGCAGTACATGTACTGGCTATTATACAAAACGATTATTTTGGTGTCTCTTTAAGCAAAAATAATACATTAAGTCATACAATATGTGTTTCGAAAATGGATAGTATCGAAGATATGTGTGGATATCTAAACTTCATTGATAAATACAAGTAATTCATAGCCTAGTGATTCATCATTAGAACCAAGGTGATGAAATTACTTAAACAAAGTAAGGACGTACCTGGGGTTGAAACTGCGACTTATATCTCGTAAGTCGAGACTGGTTACATCTGAGCCACAACTGCTCGCCGCAGAAATAAATGACAGTTTCAAATGGTGATACATTTCAAGCCAAACCTCCTGGAACTTTAGAAGTAAATAGGCTTTCCTCAGGACAAATGAGTGGTCCAACCTTAGTTAATTAAAGCATTCGCTCTGTTAATAATGTTGTTGTAATGGAGATGGTAATCCTTTTTGTGAGCCTTAGTGATCTATCAAACCTTTCCATCCTAAAGTGCTTTTCTTCGGGAGCAAAACAATTTTGATACTAAGCCACATAAATATTTTTTTCTTGACTTACTGGTATGAGTGTCTGTGTAAAACTTTAGGACCTGAAGACCAATTCTGTCGGTGTTCTATAGGATGCATTTTGGAGAGTGTGCGAGGGAATTGCATGATTTAATTCTCCCAACTCCGTTCCCTCATCAGACGACCCGTCGGTCGTACGGCGAGTTTCCACCATTACGTTGTTGACACTACAAGAATCTGAATGAAGCGATTCGCCTCGTCTTTTATAGGGCGTACATCGAGGGACTGCAACAATTTGCCAGCGACGGTGTTTCCGAC
Source organism: Sesamia inferens (assembly GCA_037179545.1). Classification (NCBI taxonomy): domain Eukaryota; kingdom Metazoa; phylum Arthropoda; class Insecta; order Lepidoptera; family Noctuidae; genus Sesamia; species Sesamia inferens. The sequence goes on along the minus strand of CM073929.1, from coordinate 3,794,486 downwards.
GGACTACAATTTGAGTACCTTCAAGGTTAGAATGAATAGGCTCTTAATAAACTAGCGCGCTTTACCATCAACGATTGCATCACTGCTTACCATCAGGCGGGATTGCGGTCAAGCACTAGTTTATAATTCATAAAAAAAACGTTATTTAAAACGTGGAAAATTTAGTCCTACCATCATCTCAAATATTCAAAATAACTAGAGGAACTTTTGACAGATTTAAACAGAAATCTGAAGGGAATTTCTCGCAGTTTCAGCACCATTTATAGCCTGATCTTAGTGTGAATCTTAAACCAATATTGCTTTACATTTTGAGAACTTTTTGACATTTGTCAACAAGTAGAGATTGCTACTAGATTCTGAACGTAACTGAACGAACCAGAATAAATTTCTCTTCAGACTGTGGGCGTTTCCAAATTACGAGAGCTGCACTCCTGTAAAACGATTTATCCCTTTAATATTTCCTAAAATGATGAGATCGAATGTTGAATTAATCAACCAACTACTTATCTCATCATCCATCATTATTTTAGCCGAAAGACGTCCAGTGCTGGTCACAGGCCTCCGCCAAACTCCTGTCTTTAAACCCTGCATTAAAGTCAAAACGTAAATATCATCTCAGTTCTCTAAAATAATGTTATTTCATGTGATGTACAACCGCATTTGACCTGCAATCCCGCCTGCCATCCTGACCTCCCATTCTGTCATGACAAATGGCCAGTCAGTGCGCAACGACTGTTAATTACGTCACTGTATATTAAGGGCAGGCCAGGAATGTTCCGCGTACCTTCACACCAAGAGGAATCCTTCGCAGAATGATTAATGCGGCAAATGACATTTTTGAGGCTGAAATAAAGCCTCAATGGGCATTAAATGGTGACGGCTAAAAGTTTTGTTTTGCCTAAGCGTGGTAGATGTTTTGAGTGAGTTTTAAGTCAATTTAGGGATTAGACTAAATTTATTTTTGATGTACGAAATTAATGACAAAATAAAATTGTGGTCAGTCAAATGACACACAGCTGAAGGGTTTTTCTCTGTATGAGGAGACCTGTGCCCAGCAGTGGGACGAGGTTCTCGATGATGATAGTGAACGGTTTTTGTTGTTGTTGTCAAATAATTTGATTCCTGTAAGAAGGTTACTACAAAATTTTTACGCATCAATCTTATTTTAAAATCCATATGAGGTGACTTTCAAAGTAATCATGGTCAGATTATGTGAAGACCATGCAGATTGGTAGCTGAGATGGTTTTAAAATAAATATGAACAAACAACAATGTCGTTGAAATAAGCAATCGACTATGTCATCGTCAAGATTATGAATGAAAAGGAAGGGCTAAGCGGTGACCGCTGAGAGAAAAAGAAATAGCTTATTTAAAAATTGATTAACAGTAATTACAGTATCATCATCATCATCAACAACCTTTTTATCGTCCCACTGCTGGGCACAGGTCTCCTCTCATACAGAGGGAGATTGAGCATAATCACCACGCTTGCTCAATGCGGGTTGGCGATTTCAGAGTTAAAGTCCAGGTATATAACTAACTACGAAAAACAAATAAACAAGTCACAGGACATGAACAGAAAAACCCCATGGTCTGTTTCAACTTTCACAAATATCTGCTGGTCTTTTTACCACCACAATTTGTCACCCCAGCCCACAGCGGCCTGGCATTAAATTACTTTTTCTGTCCTCAAAGACGCACCCTTTTACCTTCATCCGTCTTCAAGGGAACACATCCAAATTAATATGCTAGAAAATCCCTATACGATGAAAATTCTCATTTTAAAATAAACATCCAAAAGTATACAAACTCATCAGATTATATTCATTCAGGGGCGCTTCTCTCAAGTAACTTCGCCATCTCGGCATATGTCAACCAATGCTAGCGTTATCAAAGGCTAGGGCGTACATAGGCGGCTTATGTTACGCACGTATGAACACGGGCGAATATTATGGCGACGGGTTTCACTGGACTTAATTAAAATAGAACATACAAAGATTATAGTAAGAGAGAACTTTTGGTTTTATGCCTACCTAGTAGATGTTTTTTCAGACTTAGTTATTTTTTTTTTAGTTTGGGAAAGAGAGTCCAGCTCAAACTTAATTGGATTAATTTTTTTATTTAAATTAGGGGATCATATCATAAATAATACATGAAGTTAATAAAGCTTAACATAGTAATGTTGCAGTACACTACATTATCCGCAAATAAGTCATTCAAAGATCGACCACTAGACAAGCATTTAAAAAATTAAGATATAATTTGGCATAAACAAAATAATAATTAGGTATGGTATTGTGATATGTTCAGAATAAATTCAATAATGCTGTTTATTGGTTAATTAGCATATCGAAAATTACGTTTTAGCCATTCAAATATGTACGTACGTCTTACGTTTTACTAAGTCTTTCTCTGTATCTATTGTTACCTTTTTTTTGGAAAGTCTCATTGAGTCTCGTATAGGGCATAATATAACGATTGCATGACTGCTTACCATCAGGAGGGATCGCAGTGAAACACTAATTTAAATTATTAGAAAAAAATCAACAGCGCAACATATAAATGATTTTATCACTGTAATTAAGTTTGTAGAAACACCTTGTTAATGACAGAACAGACAATCTCGTGAGGACCACTAAATTGATAACTAAAGATTAACTGTCCATCTTAAACCATATAAATAAATAATACCAAAATTAACGCCAGTCCCTTCTACACCCCACATAATCATTATACGCAATTATTGCGTACCCAGCGTACTTTTAATATGTGCTTCATCTAAACAGACGAGCCGCAGGCGATCGGACGTCCGCTAACAAAATTGTGTCTTTTGCACATAGCACACTGGTCTACGAGGTAGTCACTCACACCAGCCTGTGGGGTGCGGCGTTTATTTGCTCGGGTGGTCCTGTTTTAATAATGTTGTTGTTTTTGGTTACTTGGTCTTTTTGGAAGTGTAGGCTGTAAAAAATTGATGACTAAGTATTTTATTTTTTAAGTCACGTGAGTTTAACCACCGCCATTTCTATTGTTATTTAAAGAATTTCAGCTTAAATTAAAACACTAAGAATTGATAAGAAATTTTTGGTGTGTGGGTAATATATTTAAATCATAACAATCGTGATATCGCTGCGTGTCACAATAGGGTTTTAACAAACTAGCGCGCTTTAACATTAACGATTGCATCACTGCTAGTTTATAATATAAAAAAACCGCACTACACAGGTCAATAACTACACGTTACACGTCACGTAATTCCCAATGTCTTGATAAATCTATTCCGTAATAAGGTAGTTGACTAAAAAAAACTAATTAGTCCTTCAGTCAGATTTCCAAAAAATACTAGACACCTATTTTTTCTTTTTTCATATAAACAAAAAATGAAGACGACACAGTACGTTGAAAAGTCGTGTGACGTCACTGCACGCTACACTTTTTAGCGAGCAGTGACGTCACCAGCCACCACTCCTGATCTTTGATGCCTTTTATATTTGTAAATTTTTACTGATTTGATAAAACAATATATACGTATTCATTATTTTTCAACAATCTGAATGACGGACTAAATAGAATCATTTTTTATTAACCAGGAAACATCTCTATTCTCTGCGTCTCGTATCGCAGTAGCCTACAGCAGGCAGTGTTCTTATTCTGATCTTCTGAATACGTAGAGATTTAAAAAAAATTGCAATATCGATATCATTCATACAAAGAAGCCATGCCCTAGGTTCGTACACCACCACGAGCCATACAAGTATCAGATAACTGGAAAAAATAACACATTTTTCCTTATTATTGAAGCTAACCCAAAAATACATAAACAAACTTAATTAAAAGTATATGGGACGCCGCACAAGGTTCAAAATCACAATTACAATTGTTTAAATTTATTATGATGTATTTTATTCAAATAAAATGAGAACTCCAAGCTCTGACGATAATACTCGGCCCCCAACCTCCTTCTTATCTTACATCAGAAGCCCTGAAGCCCTGAAAATAATACACCTCTGCTCGGTCTTCTCCTTCTGTCACCTAAATATACGAGTATATACGAGGTTTTTTTGAGTGAATAGGCGTAGTAATAAACTAGCGCGCTTTACCATCAACAATTGCATCACTGCTTACCATCAGGCGGGATTGCGGGCAAGCACTAGTTTATAATTACAAACAAAGAAGACCAAATGAGAGTATCCTCGTTTTTTAAGAAATCGGTTAAAAAAAGTTAAACACGCAGATAAAACAAAATACAGAAGCCCCCAAGCGCTTTAGATTACCAAGTTTCGCCTAATTAACTTGGGAGAGACTCGTGTTCCTTATTAAATTATCGGGATATTTATACATAAATTATGTTTATTAAACTTGTTTGTCGTATGGCCGCGTCGTTTTTCTAATGTAAGCAACAGATTTTGTTTCGGCTCTCACTCTCACTTAGAGAATTTATTATAGGTTATGAAAAGAAATATTTAGGTTACTTAACAAGAAACCTCCATTTTTTAAGCCGTAAAACCCATGTGGAGTAGGGGGTATCTCTCTACATTTCTCAACAGAGATACGGGCTTGTTCGAATTACGAAGTACACCCGATAAACTCTTATGAACGTGCTGATTAAAATTTAAGTGTCTTCAAGGCTAGAGTGAATAGGCTCTTCATAAACTAGTGGGCTTTTCCATCTAATCGAAGCACTAGTTTATAACAATAAAGGAAAAAAAACTAAAACACATCGGGAGTACGAACAATTGCTAAATCATTGGTATCATTAATTTTTAGGTCGCAACTACGAATATTGTTTTGTTCTTAGGAAGTCGACCTCGTAGAGCGGCCCATATTGTGTACATTAGAATAATATTTGTAAGTGTCATACACAACGCGGGGGCTGTGCGGTCCATGGCCCTTTACGGAGCACCGATTTGGGTGCGGTCGCTAAGGAAGCGACCAGCCCGATGCCTGACCGCGTCCCAGAGGGTCATAGCCGTTCAGCTGATCCGGGGATACCGCACGGTGTCCGCTGAGGCGGCGAGCCTTCTTGCCGGATTACCGCCATGGGATCTGGAGGCCAAAGCCCTTGCCCATATGTGGGAATGGCGAGAGGAGGCAAAACGCCGGGGCATAACTCCGCTGCCGCGAGAAATCACGGTAAGGCGGACAGAGCACCGCTGGGAACTCATGGCTACATAGAGAGTACGTTTGTCGCAACCCAGTCCTGGGCACGCCACAATAGCGGCGGTAAGTCCCCTCTTTGAGGAGTGGCTAGAGAGGCGCCACGGCGCCCTCACCTTCCGCCTGACGCAGGTCTTCACCGGACACGTTTGTTTCGGGAGGTTCCTGTTCCGTATTAGGCGGGAGGAAACGCTAGGGTGTCACCATTGTGTGGATCGCCCTGAGGACACGGTGAAGCATACGGTGGAGGTCTGCCCGGCTTGGGTAGAGCACCGCCGTGTCCTCGTTGCGGCGGCCGGTGACGATCTCTCGCATCCGACCCTGGTCCAAGCCTTGGTCCGAAGCGAGAGTGCATGGCAGGCCGTCACCTCCTTCTGCGAAGCAGTGATGCTGGCAAAGGAGGAGGCGGAGCGCGTGAGGCAACGGGAATCCCAGCGCCCTCACGCGACTAGCCGCCGCAGGAGACGACACCAAACTACCAGCCACCGTAGGTGCGGGACTGCGGGCGGTGAGCAGTAGGCAGCTCGCCGCCCGGTAAGGACCAGGCCCGAGTCGACGACAAGTCATGTTTCACGCGCGCCTCAAAGAGATGTCAGCACATCGTGACGGGGTCCACGAAGACCAATGCCTCCAGGGTCAGGGTTGCGGGTTGGCTAACAAGTAACCGTGGCCCTGGCCGTCGCACAGGCAAGTGAAGAAACACGGGCGGGTTTTAGTCAGTAAAAGTCTGACACGCACTTCCGCTCCGCCCAGAGCGGGAGAACTCTGTTGATGATTTCCCATCCCAAAAAAAAGGAGTAAAAGTTTCCTATGTCTGACTGTCGCCAGGCTCCTTCATGAACATTTTTAAATTAAGAGACAGGTGTGCTACTGGGGAGTTTGTTCCTCCACTTCTTCTTCTCAGAAAAAGCACTAAGAAGTGGAGAAACGCGGGCGTTTTAAGGGACTGTCTTATGTAATTTTTGTAAAAAAAAATTGTCGTTCAAAAATTGCTGATTCTCAGCCTAATTTGAAAAAAAATACTTAATTTTGAACAAGCTAGACATGTTCAATTTTCGCAGATGATGTATTTCTGTTACCGCTTTAACAACAAATACTAAAAATATAACGTTTCCTTTGATATAGATAATGATATTAATGTAAGACATCGCCGGTATTTTTGTTAACTATCTTTAAAGGAACTATTCCAGGTCACTTAAACGTTAACATTTAAATCTCCTTGAACTAGCTTATATAACATAATTAGCCTATAATGTGCCTACTCCTGGGAGACAGGGCTCCTCTCATTGAGAAAGTGTGTGCCGTAATCTATCACGCGGGCAAGGTATATGTCACATGTCTTCGAAGGTTTGCTCTAGGATATTTTTCGTTTGCTCAGGATGTTTTCCGTCACCTTTTGACTACCTTGTTTACAGTTTATTACAGCGCTTACTTGACTATCTTATTTAACGCTTATTACAGAAATTATAATACCGTACGAGTATTACTCAATGTATTGTGTGCTCCAGCAAACACTAGTTCGATGTGTCAAAAATGGTTTACCTAATAGACAAGAGTATAGGGAGAAGAACTTTTGGAAGGAGTCACTAGTGTAGAATAATAAATTGATCCTAAGATTTCTACTACAATTTCTGTTTTCACCAGTGATAACTAGCAATTGGCTTTGTCTCACTACCTGTGCTTCTCCGTTAATCTGCATAAGTTTATCGGGATGAAAAGTATCCTATACTTTAATCCTGGTTATAAACCACGTGTGTATCAAATTTCATTCAAATCTGTCAAGTAGTTTGAGCGTGAAGAAGTTACAAATATACACACATTCACAAGATTTCACCTATATAATATTAGTTGTGATCTCCTGTAAATAAATTAATTAATAATGCAGCATTAATTTCATTGCTTTTCATAAAACTATTGGAAGACAAGTTAATACAGTTGGCATCCGTACTGTTATATCGGATTAACTATTACTTGGTATATAAATTAAAATGCTGAGTTTCCCATTGCATTTACGTCAATGCAATAGGAAACCGTTGTTATTCTCGTAAGCGATTCTAACCGTTTTTTCCATCAGTTTGGATTGGACTTCCGTCGGGCATAGTAACTTGTAATACGTGTCTTATAATTGAATATATCTTTCTTTTAGCTAATTAAATTGTCTTTTTTAAAAACCGTCTTCCGACCCGCTCCGTAACAGTGGTGTCAGAAGTGGGATACCAGTGTTGATATCGCCGTAACCGTTCCGCTGGTATCCCCTATCGGGTCGTGGTTATCCTGAAGTGATCATATGTGAACTTTACGTTACCGACGAGCTAATCCATCTCCGGGGTGTTCTTATTTTCGCTAAGTGAAAACACACCTCGACAAAGTCAGTGCCATCTCCCTAAGACGAGTCGCGACAGTAAGCCTTACGAGTATCTTACGTAAGCCTGCCGATCGTCCAGAATTCTTAGTGCTTCTACATCCAGGGGGCTCAACATACGCAAGCCCTGTTATCGTGATATCGCCGCAAGGAGCAGGTGATTGCCCTTGCTGCCCTCACACGCGGTGCTGCCGCGTGGTGCTGCCACGTGCAAGCGTTGATCACGCTCGGGTGACGTGCGCCGCCACCTCGCTGTCCCTGACGTCCCCGCTGCTGCTGGCCGCGAATTATCGCGCCGCTGTATTCCTGCTCCAGTGATCGTGCTAATCCAGTGCCAAGAAATGCGTATCGAATACTTCGTGTTCCTGTGTCTGTGAGTAAAACACATCGGTTTACTGTTATCGCTACAATATTGTAAATTACGCGTAGGCATTCCTATTACCTAGGGTATCACATATCGTAAACTCTATCCATACTTGTATCATACATTTACCTTTTAATTTTCTTTCAAATTCATAATGTCTACAGAAACTAACGAAACTACTATGAGTACTTCTAAGAAACCGGCAAAAATTGTGTTGAGCGAACAGTTTCCTATCAATGTGCTCTGTAATTTTATTAGCCCTTATAAGGGAGAACGCGAAACTCTTACCGCTTTTATCACCAATTGTCAGAACGCCTTAGATCTAGCATCACCGAGTCAAACGGTTTTATTAACAAAATATATTTTATCACGCCTAGAAGGCAAAGCTCAGATCGCATGCTCTAATAAAATTTTTGAAGATTTCGACCAATTGAAATGTTTTCTTAAACAAAACTTCGGTGAGAGAAAACATTATAATCATTTGTTGCTAGATTTACAGTCGTGCAGGCAATTGGCAAATGAAACTGTTGCGCAATTCGCACTTCGCGTAGAAAGTTGCCTTACCGATCTTCAATCGGAAATTTATAATTCTGAATCCTTAAAAAGGGATATACCCGGCCGTATAGCTATGACCGAAGATTTGGCCTTATTTACTTTTACTTTAGGGTTACATCCCCGACTTAGTAATAATGTCAGATGCAGAAGCCCAAAATCACTTAATGATGCGATTAATGTGGCTCTCGAGGAAGAAAAGATACAAAACCTCCTATATAAAACATCTATGAAACCTAAATGTAGGGTCTGTGGTAAGCCCGGGCACCCGGATTCTGAATGCCGGGAGAGACAAAAGCGCACGGGGCCACCGCACGCTCCGTCGGACCCTCAACCATCAACATCATTTAATAACTCGAGGTCATCATCTAATAATCAACTTTTCTGTAAATATTGTAAAAATAAGGGTCATCATATTACTCAATGTCGTAAAAGAAAATATAATAATGAACGGCGTAATATATCTAATTCTGATAATCGCGACAGACCGGCTGCGATGAATCATATTACATTCGAGCCGCCGATGTCACCGACACCTTATTATATTCCGTGTGAAAATGATGACGACCCCAATAACTCTTTAAACTAAACCCACGGATTACGAAAGCGTGCCGTCGTTATCCGGATAAATTAGGCACTCGTAAAAAAACGCATAAAAATGACATTTCATCTCAACACGCTCTTACGAGAGTCCCCGAATCGTTGAGTCAAAAACATATTTCATCTCAGCATGCTCCAAAGAGAGTCCCTGTTTCGCTGAGTCGTGCCTCTGTTTCATCTCAACACGCTCTTACGAGAGTCCCTGAATCGTTGAGTCAAAAACATATTTCATCTCAGCATGCTCCAAAGAGAGTCCCTGTTTCGCTGAGTCGTGCCTCTGTTTCATCTCAACACGCTCTTCCAAGAGTCCCTGAATCGTTGAGTCAAAAACATATTTCATCTCAGCATGCTCCAAAGAGAGTCCCTGCTTCGCTGAGTCGTGCTTCTGTTTCATCTCAACACGCTCTTCCAAGAGTCCCTGAATCGTTGAGTCAAAATCATATCTCATCTCAGCATGCTCCGAAGAGAGTCCCTGTTTCGCTGAGTCGTCCCTCTGTTTCATCTCAACACGCTCTTCCAAGAGTCCCTGAATCGTTGAGTCAAAATCATATCTCATCTCAGCATGCTCCGAAGAGAGTCCCTGTTTCGCTGAGTCGTCCCTCTGTCTCATCTCGACGCACTCCACAGAGAACCGCTGTTCCGTCGAGTCAAAATACTATTTTACCTCAACGCGCTTCTAATAGAGCCGCTGTATCGTTGAGTCCGAATCTTCCCTCTCACAATGAATCCGCTGTGCCGCAATCTAAGGAAGAAATTAAAACTAATCCTGAAATCCCTGTCTATGAGATATCTTCATACTCGAAGAAAGTGTCACTGCCTCACATATATATAACTACTTCGCTTTCTGTCCATCCGTTGCGTCTTCTTATCGATACGGGAGCGAGTATTAGTTTGATCAAACTGTCAAGTTTAACCAAAGCGCCTGAATTGTCTCGCGAAATAGTTAAGATAAAAGGCTTTAATAGCATTGGCACTTATTCAGAAACTTTAGGTACATGCCAATTAGACTTTACTTCGGAAAATAATCGCCACGAGTATAAATTTCATGTAGTTGACGATAATATTAACTTAGAGTATGATGGTATAATTGGTAGCGACTTTTTAAATCATTTCAAAGCCAATATAGACTATAACTCACAATCGGTTCATATATGCGGACAGAGTCTGGACATCAACTATATTCAACCGACTTACGTCATCCCCGCTCGCTCCGAAGCGGTCATCGAATGCGCAGTATCTAATTACTCGCGTGAACGTTATGATAACAATGAGGGCCTATTATTAGATCACTCTATAAGCGAAGGTATTTATTTTGCAAATTGTCTTGTTACTATAAAACCGAATAAAAGAATTAACGTAACCGTCTTAAATACTACTGATTCTGATGTCCAAGTCCAAAACTTTAAAGTCCAATTAACACCTCTTGAACGTAATATCACTACAGATTCAAACGAATCCGTCAACGCTTTATCCTATTCCGAATCTGACAGACCGCAAAGGGTCTTAAATCTAATACGCTGTTCTCATCTAAACTCCGAAGAAAAAGAAGCTTTGCTTGAATGTTGTTCTGAGTACACAGATATTTTTCACTTAGAAGGTGAACCTTTATCATTCACAAACGCGATCGAGCATACTATAGATTCGGGTGATGCGCCCCCTATTCACGTAAAATCGTATCGTTTCCCCGAGTGCCACAAAGAAGAAGTGGACTCACAAATTCGCAAGATGCTTGATCAAAATATTATACGCCCGTCAACATCACCTTGGAGCGCCCCTGTTTGGGTAGTCCCTAAGAAGATGGATGCTTCTGGGAAAAAGAAATGGCGAGTGGTAATAGACTACCGCCGTCTGAATGACGTCACTGTCTCTGAGAGTTATCCCTTGCCGCTTATCACTGATATTTTAGATCAGTTAGGTCACTCAAAATATTTTAGCACATTAGACCTGTCAAGTGGCTTCCACCAGATCAAAATGAATCCTCTGGACGCACAAAAAACGGGGTTCTCAATAAACACGAATTCTAGCACTGCAGGGCACTACGAATTCCTGCGGATGCCTTTTGGGCTTAAAAATGCTCCATCAACCTTCCAGAAGTTGATGAATACTGTCCTTTCTGGTCTGCAAGGCCTCCACGCATATGTGTATCTTGATGACGTAATAATCTACAGTAGTAATTTGATATCTCATATGGAAAAAATCAAGTTAGTCTTCGACCGCATCCGAAAGTTTAACTTAAAACTTCAACCGGACAAGTGCGAGTTCTTACGACGCGAGGTCGCTTATCTTGGTCATATAATCACAGATAAAGACGTCTGTCCAAATCCCGAGAAGGTCAAAGCCGTCTCTCAATTCCCTACTCCCAAGAATCCGAAGGATATAAAATCCTTTCTAGGGTTAGTCGGCTACTATCGTCGTTTTATTAATAACTTCTCCCAAATCACTAAACCACTGACTGCCCTTCTGAAAAAGGATGCTATATTTCAATGGTCACATAGTCAAGAACAAGCGTTCTCCACCCTCAAGGATAAACTAACTTCAGCGCCTCTGCTTCAATATCCTGATTTTACACAACCGTTCCTTTTAACAACCGATGCTTCCAATTATGCGATAGGAGCCGTACTCTCTCAAGGTGCAATCGGCTCTGACAAACCTGTCTCGTATGCATCGCGTACCCTAAATAAAGCCGAGGGTAACTATTCAACTATTGAAAAAGAGCTCCTAGCGATTTTATTCGGCGTAAAAACATTTCGCCCTTACTTGTTTGGTCGTAAATTCAAAATAATTACAGACCACAAACCTCTAGTATGGCTTTTCAATGTCAAGGACCCAGGATCTAGACTCATTAGATGGCGTTTAAAACTTGAGGAGTACGACTACGAAATCGTTTATAAGAAAGGTAAATTAAACGCAAACGCCGACGCTTTATCTCGGTTCCCCGTAAATGTATTACAAGATAATGAAAGTTCTGATTCGATTATCTGCAACCCTGCAGAAACATCTAATAACGAAGAAGACTCACATAATCCAGCATCCATATCAGAAACTTACGAGCAGTTTCTTAAAATTATAAAACAATCCGATGTGTCATTCGACACCATCGTCCAAGAACACAACGAGTCATTAATGAAAGCAAAGTGTAAACTTATTGCCTATCCGACATCCATTGACTTAGACGAATCTGTGCCTTACTGCAAGGATATTATGGATGCCTCCACTAGCGAACCTAATATTTGCTACATAGAACGCGAATTAAACACTTACTATTCCACGTCTAATAATGACCATTTATTCACTCATTTATTTCTAAAAATAAATCATTATGACGAAATGAGTTATAAAGACATATTTAACCTCCTTCGTGATTATAGAGACATGGTAAAATATTGGTACATAGAAGAGAAAGAATTCGCGATATCGGACTTTACAGATCCTTACACAAAATTATCTTACACAAAAATTTATAATATTTTATCATTTCTATTCCACAACACGAACATTAAAGTCAACATCTACCGTAACTCTATACGATACCCGACCCCTGACGAGGTCAAACGTATTCTTAGAGATAATCATGATTCTCCTCTAGCTGGCCACCCAGGTATATCACGCATGTTTGAAAGAATCAAAACTCAATTCTGGTGGAAAAACATGAGGCAAGATATCGAGGATTATGTGAAAAATTGTCGCTCTTGCCAAATAAATAAACCTTTAAGACAAACAAATAAGGCCCCCATGATTATCACGTCAACGGCATCTCGGCCTAATGAAAAAATCTATCTTGATTTAGTCGGTCCGCTCCCAGAAACACATGAATACAAATATAAATTCTTGCTTACTCTACAGGATGACTTAACTAAATTTTCTCAGGCCTATCCTATGCAATCCTGTTCTGCCGAAGAAACAGCGAAATCTTTAGTACTATACATATCCCATATGGGAATTCCTAAACTAATAATATCCGATCAAGGCACCAACTTCTGCTCTGATGTCTTCAAACAACTTGAGAAGCTGTTTAGCATTAAGCACGTGTTCGCATCTCCTTACCACCCTCAGACATGCGGTGCCCTTGAACGCAGCCATTCTACTCTAAAAGAGTATCTCAGATCATATATAGGTGAGAATCAACACACTTGGGACCTCTATATCCCCAGTGCTATGATAGCATATAATTCCAATATACATAGCACCACAGGTTACTCACCCCTGGAATTGCTTTTCGGGTTCAAACCCTACTTGCCTTCAAGTATCGATACCCTTGATACTAATACCTATACGGATTACATCCGGGCCCTTAATCACCGACTATACTATAGTCGTCAGAAGGCTCTCCAAAATATTCAATCCTCTAAAGAGAAATCAAAAACTTATTATGATTCCCGCACGAATCCATTATCCTATAAAACAGGAGATATGGTATATGTCCGCTGTCACCATAAACAGAATAAGGCACTATCTCCAGTATGGAAAGGCCCTTACAAAATAATAAAGTTGAATGGCAACCATTCTGTTACACTACTCATTAATCGTAAACATGTACGTCACCATTACGATGAAATCAAGCCGGCCGGTGACGTAACAGTCACAAGTATAACATTAGCGACGTAATGAATGATACACGAGCGCTTCATTGCTATTTCAGATCGACGCTGCCACCGCCGATCGTATGCGAATATGTTTCTTCTATCGTCAGCAGTCCCGGCCTCTACTTTGATAAGCTCTTAGATATTAAGTTTACTAATAATGATTGGAATGTTATAGCATACGTAGATATAAGTCATGTACAACCTAACCTAGATAAAGTCGAATTTTTATTTGAAAAACTTAACGTATTTTGTAACTCACTAACTTCTTCTAAAATACAGTCCGACTGTATTAATTCGTTATCCGCTTTAAAAAATCGTCATATTCTTAACGTAAGCAAATTCTCTTCTATATCATATTTATTGGCTGATGAAAAACCTAATGGGCGTTTTAAAAGAGGTCTCATAGACCTCGGTGGCTCACTGCTGAAAACCATTTTTGGCACTTTAGACTCTGAGGACGCGGTAAAGTTCTCAAAGGCCATAGAAGAAGTACAGACGGATGAAAAACGTCTTGCTCATCTCATGAAAGACAATATACACGTAATTAAATCTACTATATCATACTTCAATAACACTATATCTAAGGTGAATGAAAACGAAAATCACATATTACGGAATATGGAAACAATCTATAAAATATTAGAAACTGTTACAAATAGTAACGATAAATTAGAAATTAAATCTGAGTTAAGTTCTTTATTACATTCATTAGAGTCCATCATAATCACATTGTCTTTCGATATCGAAGATATTAATAATGCAATTCTTTTCGCGAAACTCAACGTTTTGCATCCTACTGTACTCAGTCCGCACCAGTTGTATAGCGAATTAGATAAGCATAGGAATAACCTTCCTAACCATTATGAACTCCCTGTACCTTTAACGTTACAGAATATACACGCCCTAATAGATATTTCTCAACTTGCGTGTTTTTTCCATTTAAATAGAGTTATTATTGTCGCTAAGATCCCTCTAATATTACCACAAGCCTATGACCTATATAGGATAATTCCCCTACCTGTTCCTTACGATATGTCGAAACCCGATACCTACGTTCTTATCGAGCCAACTAGCTCTTATGTGGCGATTACAGCTGACCGAATGTTTTATTCACTCATAACAGACATAGACAAGTGCAAAATAATAAGTGATAAGTGTTATGTGTGCGTATTAACTAATGTGTTTTCAGCGATTACCAGCCCTACGTGTGAAACAACTCTCTTAAGTGACGTAATTAGCAAACTTCCCGACGTATGTGTAACGAAACTTATTCATGGCTCAATCGATCTATTTCATAAGTTAACTTTAAACCGTTGGATTTTTGTACAGTCTGAACCTGGCAAGTGTCATGTAACTTGTAAAGATAAAGACACAAACTCTGACGTTATTTTGTTTGGTACTGGTATCTTGACCTTGCCCAGGAGCTGCAAGGCTTTTTATAAGACGTTGCAATTCGCCGCTGTAGGCGAAACATTCATTGGAAATATAACTAATAAAATATCAAACTTCAACATCTTACAAGATGATTGTTGTGAGCGTTCTAAGTTGAATAAAACCTTACAGCGATTACCTTTCTCAAAATTAAATAACTTAGATAACCTTGATTCTCTGCTACAAGCCAGCATCCACTTAGATACTTTTGAGGAGGAGATTAATAAGATAGAAAACCCATCTCATTTTCAAACTTATAGCACTCACTATTTGTCCTTTAGCCTGTGTATCTCTGTGTTAACTTTGTTATATATTATATACAAGAGCCGCAAATCCTTTTGTTCTACTAACGCCCCATGCTGCATTCAAATATTTAACCAATGTCATAATACAAAAAATAATTCAGTTCCCGTTTCTCAAACCACATTTCATGGTGATAAAGTAGCAACAATCAATAAGGATGAGTCAGAGTCTGTAGAAGACTTAAGGGTGACACCAACCCCTATTAAAAGAAACATTCTGTTTAGCAAAACTCACGATAATTAACTTGTAACGAATGCACATGGCTGGTTCCATCTATATTGTTATCCTCACTGAATCTAGATAAACATAGATAAATATTGTTTAAGCAATTTTTACTCTTAGTTTTAATCTTAATAATTTTTATAGTATTGTATCAAATCTTAAATAATGATAAATCATAATTTTAGAATAATGTTCTATTTGTTTCCTACTAGTAATTTTCATGTCTTCCTATTTTATATAAATCTTAAAAAAAAGGGTTGTTATCTCGATGTTTTATTCTTATTATAACTATGTTTCTTTTGTTTTTAATTGTCATAATATGTTGTAGTGCTTCGACGAAAATCCAATTTAGCATCCAAGACTTAGCAAACATTAACCCTTACATCTCTCATCACTTTCAGATGTGATGATCGATCTTAACGGGGGGGTTGTTATATCGGATTAACTATTACTTGGTATATAAATTAAAATGCTGAGTTTCCCATTGCATTTACGTCAATGCAATAGGAAACCGTTGTTATTCTCGTAAGCGATTCTAACCGTTTTTTTCATCAGTTTGGATTGGACTTCCGTCGGGCATAGTAACTTGTAATACGTGTCTTATAATTGAATATATCTTTCTTTTAGCTAATTAAATTGTCTTTTTTAAAAACCGTCTTCCGACCCGCTCCGTAACAGTACATCTTTCCAAAAACAAAAACACATTGCAACAAATTCATCAACATCCTTTCTTACCCTGGCACTCAAATAATTTTCCTAACACGTCGTGTGTGACAAATGAACATATTTACGGATTACATACAATGACATGGCCATCTTTATAACCAAGATTTATTGTCACATGTCTAAAGATCGTTATAGTGGAATATTCCCGGAGATTCATCTCATATAAGACTGAATTAGTAGGAATTGTTATTGGATTGATTGTATTTCTTGTTTTGTTTGTCAAATAAATTAACAAAACGGAGATCATTGACGCTTATCACTCCGCCTCCGCTTTTGTAGCCTTTTTGCATAAAATAAACTTGGACATATTTTTTATAATTTTTTTTTTTTTTACTAGTAAACTAGTTCTTGACCGCAATCCCGCCTGATGGTAAGCAGTGGTGCAATTGTTGATATATCATTAATATATAATAATATCATTAAAATATAATATAATCGTTGGTAAATCGCATTAGTTTTTTAAGAACCTATTCACTCTAGCCTTGAAAAAACTTAAATTATAGTGCGACGAAAACACCGCCGCTGCCGCTAGACGTTTGTAGACGTTTTAACACATCAAACGAAAAAGAAATACTAGGTGATTAAGTTAACTGACCAAATGTAATACTGGACTACTTATTCTATGCGGATTCAGACATTATTACTGTCGTATATACGCTAAATATGTATATTAAAAAAAAAAACAACATTAACCATTTTTGCCTATCTGCCAGACCGTTTGTTTGTTTCGCCTTATTTCGGCGGACCCGATTTATACAGGAATGAAACTGGCAGTTAGCTGATTTTATAAGGAATAACTTAAGCAACTTTTATTTGAGAAAATAATAAATAGTGATTAGCGCAAAAATTTCAATCTCCACATAAAATCCAATTTGTTTTCCGATATGCACGCAAACGAAGTCACAGGTTCAGATATTCAATTAGACAATCATAATAATAAGAACTAGGTGCTAAATGTACCACACTTGGTATGTTTTTGTAACCTCACACTTTTTAACTACAAAATGACTACCACAGAGACCACTCACGCCCAAAGCCCCCTTCAACAGTCGCAATATTTAACAAAATCGAATCATGATAAATTGAAAATTGAACACGACGTATTTCCTCCGTTTAAAAGGACCAAATGCCACTCACACACACCTAAATATAAGGTACTATCCCCTGGCACATCAAAAAGCCCAGGGGAGGCCGCGTGACTTCGGAATGCATTCATTAAGATGCATTGTGTCCGCATGCCCTATGCCCAGACGCCCAGCAAAAATGCACGATACATATAGGGGGCACGGGCAAAACGAAAGTGATGTGCTTCCCTTAAATTTACTATGAATTCGATTTTGTTTGTTTTTTTTTTTAATGGCTGCACTTTTGTCTTTCTACCCCTGTAAGTATTGTCTGACGTGCAAGTTGCATAGGTACCTTTATTTCGTTAAAATCGATTTTAATAAGCAATGGATTTAAATTTGATTTAGTAGTTTTTGATGCAGTTTTTCGAAGCGTAAGGCAGAGGTGTCTCTCGCATCTGCTATCAAAAATTCAAAACAAAATGTATTCAAATGTCAAAAGCATGTTCAAAAGAACGTTTTATTGTATTATTTTAAGTTTCTTTTGTTAATTTTTCATCGGTTGGCAAATATCTATGCTATTTAAATTGTATCCTTCCAAGCCTACTCCAGAACCTTTCGACCGCGGCGGCCATCTGTTCTGTGAGCGATATGCTCTATCCATTACCCAAAGTTACTAAAATATATTAATAACGAAGCGGAAACATGGTAGTTTAACTAAGGACCAGATAAAGAAAAAAGAACTCATTATTTTCTATAAAAGACAGAATAAACATTCGTAGAGATTTTATTCTTTGCATTACAGATATAAAAAAGATACATTTATAGTAAATTATCTTCTTTCAGCCTTGCAGTTAATTAACTTTTCTCCCGCTCTGTCTGCTGTTCATAAATATTTTGCCACAGTGTGAACTTAATATTTTATCATTATTAAAAGCTTATCACTCATTGAAAAGTTTCGTATTAGTAAGTAAAGTTATTTATGAAATCAGAATCTTTATTCATTTATTGAAATTAGGCTAAGAATCAGAACTTTTGATCTGCCCTTCTCCGTTACCGAGCCTTTACCTGAGGGATGGAGTTTTGACGGGAAAGCTAAAATGAGTGTCACGTGCATTTTTCATTGGAGTTTTAAAACTATTTATGGTGTCGTTTACTAAATAAAAGTGCGTGTTTTATGTAGTATAAAAGCAATCAGTAAATAATTCATAAAGAACATTGAAATATCACAGCATAGTGGTCACATCATGACTTTGCCTTCCTCATAGACGCTCATGCGTCTTTTTCAATTGTCATTGGCGATATCCGCCATTATTGTGAAATACATTTTTCAAAGAATTTCTTTAATTTGTTACACATGTTATTAGCAATATTGTGGTATCTATTCCACAGAGACCATTGATCAAGAATTGAGGTTGAAACTCACCATAAAAAAAGAAGAACAACAACAACCTAAGGAATAATTCTCCGTATTTTTAAAAACTTTCGCATTTTAATTTTGTCATAATACAGTTTTCATAGATTTTTGGCGAGTTTCTGACGTTATTTGTCGCCGCGTTTTGCTTTTCAAACATTATTAGTACAACAAAAAAAAGTTCTAAATACTTAAAATTTTTCAAGGTTGAGCAATGTTTGTTTATGTTGGTTAGCCGATGGATAACTATCCATTACATCGAAACCGTTCCCTGCTTAGGAAAGTCTATTGTATGAAACAGACAACCGTACGGAGGAGAGGTCTGAGCAATTATGTTGCGATGTGTGCCGGGTACGATGCGCCAAATGTTGTTGTGTTGGGAGTTTGGTCGTGGAGGGTCTTCAGATCATTCTCAACATTGCATCACCTCGCTCAACTGCCGTCTTCCTTCCTATTCGCTCAGTTTTTCTGAGTGAATAGACTCTTAATAAACTAGCGCGCTTTACCATCAACGATCGCATCTCTGCTTACCATCAGGCGGGATTGCGGTCAAGCGCTAGTTTATAATTATTAAAAAAAATATATATACTACTTGTCTTCGTCGATTTTTCAATAACGCTGTATAAAACTTACTCTACGTTAAATAAACTAACATAAATAATAATTGCCCACAAAACTCGTATAAAAAGAGATTACTTACTCATATTCGTTTCATGCATGATTTCTTACCTATAAAGCTTGTGAACCCTCCGAACTCCGATAAGACGTGATCAAGTAACAGGGAAATACAATTTTATATTCATGTCCCGGTGGAAATAATTACTCCCATAATTTGGGTAAATAGATCCTCTGATCTCCTGGTTGAGCATAATAGAGTATGAATAATACCGTTTCTATATTAGTTATCTATTTTGTGGTGAGGAAACTGACACAATCATACCAGTGGTGGCCTAGTGCTATCGGCTACGACTTACAAGTTGTAGTTCATTGGTTTAGAACCCCATCAGGCGCTTTATTTTATGTGAACTATTTTATCACCTCTCTAAAACGGTGACGTAAATGGTGAGGAAACCGGCATGTTCTATAGTCAAAATTTGCCAAGACATATGACATCTACTAACACGCACTGGGTCCGCGTGGTAGAATGGGCCACATAGGCAAATAGGCTTCAGTGAGGGGGACTCACGGAGAGGAAACCTATGTGCCAGGAATGAGAACATTATATATAGGCTGACTATTGTTTATGTGTCTTGCCCGTGAGGTACCGGGCTTAAAATATTACGAACCCATTTCCTACCTGGAACAAACAGACAAACACTCCAAAAGCAATGAAAGCACTGTTAGACAAAGGCCTTTGGGGAGGCCTTTGTGGACATCTATAGGCTGAAGAATAAAGACAGAAATATTATGTATGGTATGTAATCATGTTCATTTACATTTTTGTAACCTTTTCACAATTTTCGTTAAGTATTTACAAATGACAGCTGAGACTTGCAGCTTACCGAGGGGAGAGGTTTCAGTATGTAAAGGTGGTCTCTTATCCAAAAAACCTACTACGGCAAACGTGGTTTAATCTGACCGGTCGACCTAAGCTCACTCTAATGTCTAGATGATGGTGGCGTGTGTGTTGGATAATGAAGTTGTGGTTGACGCATTCATAAAGCTAAGTATTGACGGCTGCGCTGCGTGCCGTGGAATCGATTCTGATGGAAAATGCTTCGTGCAGAGTCCACACGCAGTACCTAATGCCGGTATCTATATTGGTTATTTTATATCACAGAAACGTATATGTTCATCTCAGACTTTGATTCCGAAGTATTCTCACTATGTGACAGATTATATACCTAACGGCCAGTAGCGTTCTACGAGTCTGTGAGCAGGCCAGGGCAGGACATTGATGTTAGCTGCGGCGAGAGTCTGTCTTACAACTCTTGCGGTGTGCGGTCGTGCATTATCATGCATTAACAGAAATAAGGGACCGATTTGCACTTGTAGAGGAACGATGACGTCTGATACAATCGTCTCAGCATAAATTTGAGCGTTGAGGTTGCCTCTGATCCAAATCAACTCAGTTCTTCCGCCAATCCAAATAACCGCCCATACCATGATGGTTCCACCACTATAAGGATGGACTTCCTGGCAGGATTTTAATCGCTGTTGGCGTCCAGGGGTTCTCCAGTGTCGTATACGTCTTGTATCCGGTCTCATACCAAAACGAGACTCATCAGAAAAGCACACGAAACGCCATTGTTCTTCTGCCCAATTTCTGTGTTCAAGAGCCCATTGATATCGAATCCTACGATTGTGCATTGCTATAGGTGGTACCCGTAGCGGTCTTCGGGAATGAAGGTTCACTTCGTGCAAGCGGTTTCTGACTGTTTGGTCGCTAATTAAGTTCCCTGAAGAGTGATGAAGCCTCACGGCTAACATCATGGCGGTTATTGTTGGAGCTCTTCGAGTTAAGATTTGAATGTATCGGTCTTGTCTCCGTGTGGTGCAGCGATACCGTCCTCCATGGCGCTCAGCCACGGTACCAGTGCTTCGGTAACGTGTCCAAAGTCGACTGATAACACTCTGACTTGTATTCAGAGCTAAAGCCACAGTACGTTGCCGGGAACCAGCTTCTATCATTCCCACGGCTCTGAGCATTTCTTCCCTGCTTAAATGACGTCGCCGCTCCATAATAACGTTGGTTTTAATCAGTAGTAGGGAAACAGTAGCACTAATAATGTCTTCAATGCGTTGTATGTTTTTATAGGGAAAATATTGACAGCTGATTTTCATCTTTTACTCGAATTTGATTCACAGTTCCTGATTCAAATTATGAAATACACCAAAAAGGATCCATATAAATTTATAAAATCATAAATTTATTGCAAAGCCACATCTCAATCTCAAGAAATCCGCATAAAAATGCTTGATCCCTAGACACTTTTGATGTGTGTATGTTTGTAAACGCACCCACGATAGAGGATAATTACGTATACTGCAGCCGAAGGTTCGAAAAAAAACCAAAGTTACTTATAATTAATTTAATTAAAAAGAAAGAAATTACAATTAAACTTAAGTGAAACCTATTCGATGCTAGAATATGGAATGGAATTCTTATGATAAAAGTGAATAAAGTTAATTTGCTGTTTCGGCGAATCGTCGCCGAACGGACGTCATCGGTCCACCTGCACTTTTGCTGCGTCGGCGCTCTCGTCTTGCAAAATTGTTATGTTGAATTGGCTGCGTCGACGATGTAGTTTAGGGGTCCGTACTTAACACCTCCATCCATAGAACAGCAACTATTTTGTCATATTAAGGGAAAATGTTGCTGGGACCTCCTTATGGTTCTTGATCTCTTCGTATGTGTGGATCTTGAGAGTTTGTTGGTTCTCTTTGTTTTCTGAACTTATACTCCAACATTTCTTTTTGCGGCTTATGATGAATAAATATACCAATGATAACTGCGCATACTACAATGGCATAAAGGGGTATCGTTGTATGGTACATGACAGATGACTGGGTCTTCTCTAATTCTATAGGTTTTTCCAGTAAGACTTTGTTCTGGATGCTGTGAAGTTCTTCTAGGTTTACTGATCTGGAGCCAATGTGAGCGAAAACTTCAGTCTTGTTTAATTCATCGTAGGGTATCTTCGATAATTTCAGCGGTTGACCTTTTATCTCGTTCCCGTCATTAATTATGGTGAACTCTGGTGTCTGGATATAGCAATCTACAGGGATAGTGATGAGATAGCTTCCTTGTAGTGTATTGAAGTCTTTTCTGCCGCAGGTCGATTGTACTTTTGTAGGTTGTGGTAGTGAAAGTACGTAGTGTTGGTCGTCCAACTTCTCTATTGCTTCTTTAGTTAATGAGATCCTAGTTAACTGGCAGGTGTTCTTCAGTGTTTGTCGGGTGATTAGTTCCTGGATACAGTCAGGTTCGGTGCGGACTTGATGACTTATCTTCTTTTCACAGAGATAGATGCTGTTGTACTTCGGGCATTCAGCCTCTATGTACACGAATGATTTCTCGGTTGTTGCTATATAAGGAGTAGGGGGTACAAGGGTTAGTTGATTTTCATTGGGGAAAATGGATAACTTATATAAATCATATATATCATAGGAAGCGATAGGGAATTTGTAAACTATTACTATTCTTTTCCCAACAAAATATGAACCTGGCTTAATCAAATCGTAGTATTCTCGTAATTCTAAGTTTATTATTTGATCTGGATTATATAATGATTTTAATTTATCTATCATAGATTTTAAGACATCTATATCTATCATTGAATGATGGGTACTAGATGAATGTATGAACGCTAAAATATTTTCTATCCTAATTATCTCTATCATTATATCTTCTACATTATTAGTTATTATACTTAATATTTGAGCGAGCTTAGTAAATCTCACTAAATTATAATCTTTGAGTGCATCTCTTTCTAAGAGTAGTTCTAGGGATGCGTTAATTTTTGCCTGGTTTGACGCTAATTGTTCTAGAACAGTATTATGTTGAGACATCCATTCTTTACACAAACTGATATGGTTATTAAATTCAGAAGTTATCTTGTAGTCGTTGTCTTGCAAGATTTTAATAGTTTCATCATATTTTATGGCATCTTGATAATCTAGATTGCCTGTAACACTTTTTATTACTGATCCTAGGCTATCTATTAAACCTCTTTTAACTCTAATTGGTTCTAGGGATTTTATTCGATTCAATACCTTGTTAAGTTTATTGGTAAGGTAATCAATTTGATATTCGTAAATAGTGTATGCTCCACTACTTAGTTTTGTCTTAAACGTTTCGAGTTGAGTTTGTACTGATTCTATCTTGTCTTCAACATCAGTCAGCTGTATAAATTGTACAAAAGAATGGTAATGTGTCGTTAATCGGGTTGCTCCTAGTTTGTATGGTAATAGTCCTGTTCCGTCAGCTAAAGTCTCAATTCTTATGTCTTGAGGATGCGTCGCCGGTATTATCAGTAGTAGTAGGCTCCTGTAACAATTGGTTACTTTTAGGTACTCTTTTCAGCCGCGCTTTAGCAACGGGGCCGCGTTTCCGTGAGGTATAGATATGGATTGGTAAATCGGCTAGAACGGTGTCTTGCGTGTAACGTGGCGCAACTTTCTGACGATTGGCGAGTGGGTTTTTGATAAAAACTTGCTGTTGAGGGACATATTCTATTTCGGGTTCACGTGATTTATTCCTATTTTCAATTAAAGCTGTCCGGTTTATAAGAGAAGATTCATTAATTATATCGTACACCTGTTTCATCTGTTGTCTATGATTCTGCGCATATTGCTGTAAGACATGTTCAGTAAAGTCAACGTTAATTGGATCTCGTGGGTCAAAATGTCCATTTAATAGATCGAAAGGCCTACACTTGGTAAAGCTATGGATAGAGCTGTTATATGCTATAATAGCATATGGCATGAGATTAACTACTGGCTCATTTTTATGTTGTAATTTAAGAATTCTAATATGTTCCAATAATGTCGAGTGAAATCTTTCTATATTACCGTTATCGTTTGGACTGTGGGGTAAGGTTTTATGATGAACTATTTTATGAATACGTGTGAATTCAGAGAACAATTGGTTCGTGAATTCTGTGCCATTGTCAGTTATAATAGTCATGGGTAGCCCATGGTGAGTACAAAATTTTAATAATGATTGGATTATGCTTATGGCCGTGCCATCTCGTAGATGATATGCTTGTCCATATTTCGTAAAAGTATCAATAAATGTGACGTATTTTTCTGAATCGACTGTGAATAGATCCATGTGAATAGTCTCTAGTGGTTTAGTAGCTGGTGGTACTATATTAAAGCACGGTCTGATCGGGTTTCGATCGTATTTGGCTTGGCCGCAGATGGTGCACTCATTAATAAATTTAGCGATCTGTTCCTTCATTTTTGGCCAGTAATATTTTCGCGAAAGTGCTAAGTAGCATTCGTTTATACCACGGTGATTGGTTTTACCATCGTGATAATGTTTGATTATATCCTGTTGCCGCAGGTATTCTTTAACATTTTCTAATTCTATCCTAGTTAATACTAATTTAAGAGAAGAACTTTTGAACTTATCCTGTATTATTGGTACTATTGAATACATAGCTAAAGTTGGGTTTACTAGTATAGCAGTTTTAACCTTCGGGTTAACGTATTCTTTAATAGCATTGATAACATCTGATTCTAAGTTTGATTCGGAAATTTGAATTGCTGTTCTTGTATGTCCTTCAAAAGGTTTAGTCACTACAGGTCTTCGTTTAATATCACCAACTATTGTAAGGTGGATTTGTCTGTGGAATTTGTTAAGAGGCTCGTCTGTAAGAGGAACTTCTAAGATTGGTTGTTCGTTACTAGTATGTACGGTGTCAGTTGAAGAATTAGTCTGATCGTCTGGTATGTCTAATTGATTGGGGCTTTCTCTTCTAACATGTTCATTATTAGAATGTAAGGTGTCAGTCAAAGGGTTAGCGGATTGGATTGATGGTTCTGAGGGATTATTTATCATTGAACTTAACTCTTTGATGTTTTCAATAACCGAATTTATTTCATCGGTCTCATTGTTATGAATTTCTATGCGTGAAAGGGCATCAGCATTGGTGTTAAACTTTCCTTTCTTATAAACTACAGTAAAGTCGTATTCACTGAGTTTTAGCCGCCATCTGGTCAATCGGGAGTTAGGCTCTTTTAAATTAACCATCCATTGCAATGGTTTATGGTCGGTTAGTATTTTAAACTTCCGTCCAAATAGATAGGGCCGAAAGTACTTTGTAGCCCACACTATGGCTAACAATTCTTTTTCGATTGTGCTATAGTTTAGTTCACTTTCGTTGAGTGTACGTGAAGCGTAACACACCGGTTTGTCAGATCCTATGGGTCCCTGGGATAATACCGCTCCAATAGCGACATTTGAAGCGTCGGTGGTAAGGTTAAACTCTTTGGTGAAATCAGGGTACTGTAGGATAGGGTCATTTGTAAGTAATGTTTTGCATTTAACAAAGGCATTAACGTATTCGGGACTATGGACTACTTTGCCACCTTTCTTGAGACAATGAGTAAGAGGCTTTGTAAGGCGTGCAAAGTCCGGTATGAATTTTCGGTAATAACCGAGAAGACCTAAAAACTGTTTGATCTCTTTTGGTGTGTTCGGTATAGGGTACTTTTCAATGGCTGAGATTTTGTCGGGGTTAGGCTTAATGCCGTCTCTACTAATTATGTGCCCCAGGTATGCGGTTTCTAGCTTCAAGAATTCTGACTTGTCCATCTGAATTTTGAAGTTAGATTCCCTAAGTCTTTGGAAAACGCGTTCCAGGTTATCCAGGTGTTCCTGAAGTGATGAACTAAACACGATAATGTCGTCTAAATATACAAGACAGATGCTATTTTGTAGACCTCTAAGTACATTGTCCATTACTCTTTGGAAAGTTGATGGTGAATTCTTCAAACCCATAGGCATTCGAAGAAATTCAAAATGACCATGTTCGACATTGAATGCGGTCTTAGGTATGTCCTGAGAGTCCATTTCTACCTGGTAGAATCCACTTGCTAGGTCTAGAGTCGTGAAGTATTGGCATCTTCCTAATTTGTCTAACACGTCGGTAATATTGGGTATGGGGTATTTGTCATCTAATGTCTTATCGTTTATTTTGCGAAAGTCGACCACAAGACGCCACTTTTGTTTACCTGAAGCGTCCATTTTCTTGGGTACAACCCAAATGGGTGAGCTCCATGCAGAGTCAGAAGGTCTGATTATACCCTGATCCAACATTTTCGCAATTTGGTCTCTGACTTCTTGTCTGTGAATGAAAGGATATCGATAGCTTTTGGTATACACGGGTACCTCGTCGGTTGTACGAATTCTATGTTTGATTTTGTTTGTAAAAGTCAATGGTTCTCCATCGATATAAAATACATCAGCGTATCGCCTACATAATGTCAAGAGATTGACTTTTTCTTCTTCATTAAGATGATCTGTACGTAATCGCGATAATACCTCGTTCACCCGGTTTGTACTCCCGGTTTTAGTACATTCGATATTAAATACATCGGCACAGGCCGGTTGATCTAGGGAAAATATAAGATCATTGGATGTTGGGTTTTCTATCTCTACATAACCACGACCATTAGTTACGGTGGTAATGCATTCGTGCAAAATACAATTACAGAAAATCTGTTCGTCTATTAATACATCTCCGTCAGGGGCATTAATAGGTATTTTAATTATTTTAGTGCTGTTAGCGGGCATAATGTCCTCATAAAAATTTACATTACGAGAGTTATATAACTTAATCTGATTTGTTGCGTTTCGAGTTATTAATTGGAAATCCTTCAGATTGATATTGGCTTCCCATTTAGATAATATATCTAAACCTATTAACCCGTCAAAATACTCGTGAAAACGGTATACGAAGAACTTGATAGCGTCTTTCTCATTGAATTCACTAAAACTCGGCAACGTTATAGAGTGGTCACTTCGGCTAACACCATGTATATTTGTTATTTCAAAAGGGTCATAGTTAAGTTGGTAGTTAGAGAAGAAGTTTTGTATGGCCTCGGGGCTTATGAACGATTGGTTAGCACCAGTGTCTATCAGGAATTTTAAAGGGGGTTCGGAAATCTCTATGTACGGTAATTGTCTCTGGGTTTGCAAATTAATATCTATCCTTGCTCTTTTGATATCTTGTCTAAACGAAAATCCGGAGACTGACCTACGTGGCTGGGCCCTGGTTGTGGTTCTGCCTCCTGTGTTACTTGATTATTAGACATGTCATTAGTCGTATCGTTACAAGTCATAGCAGTAATGTGGTCATACTCGTAAGGGGTATTATAGTCATTAAAGTCCGTGTAACATGTATATTCAGGCAAATAGCAATATTCGGCAGAATAATAGGCATTATTGGGCGAAATAAATTCGTTAAGATTGATTTCACGTGTCTTAAAGTAATTGCTAGGTGGTGGATTACCACTTTTTTGCCAATCGTGCCCTGATGTCATGGGTAATGCTCTAGGGGTAAAATGTTGAACGCCACTCATAGGTTTTGGTTCATTATTTGGCGGGGCGTTGTTTCCAGGCTGTAGTCTAAACATGTTACTTTGGGGATGGTAGTTAGTAGGTTGTGCACGGAACATCTGCTGGGTTCGTGTAGGGAACCGATTTTGTTGCTGGTTAGGCATGTTAAATTTATAAGCTTGGTTTGGTGGTTGGTGAGGACGTTGCTGTGCCATAGGTGCTGGCCAATTAGGTATGGGATGCCGCGGAACACTCTGAGTATTCAATGGTATATTGAAAGGCATGGCCTTAGGGGCGTTGTGAACCTTTAAGCCATCGTTACGTGACTGAAGGTACATAACGTTTAACTCTTCCTGCACGTACTCAAGAGCTTTTTCTATGGAGTCTGGACGCATGCATCGTATACGCGATCCTAAAGGCTCCTTTAACCCACGTACAAAAGCCTGCATTGCTACCTTTTTGTAAAGTATTCGCTTAGCCTCAATAGTCGTCTGTAAGGTCTCATGTAAGGTCACATATGTCATTATTGTGCTAAATAGGGTTTGACATTGATCGTAAAATTGCTGCGGGGATTTGTTACCCTGTAAAACTAATGAGAGGTCATTATATAAGGCCGTTTCGTCTCTCTGGTCTGAAAAATTATTGATTAGAGCTGCTCTAATGCCTGCCCAAGTATCCGGGATACCGTTCGCATTGATAGTGGAAGCGGCAGACCCTGTGATTTTATTTAAAATCCCATTCAATAAACATAGATTGGCTAATTCGCTACCTGGCTCAGGGCTAGCGTACTGAGTTACGATTCGATCACAAATATTAATGAACCTCGTCAATACATTATGGTTACCGTCAAACTCCGGTACAAGGCGTAAGGCCTTATAGATTACATCCGGGTCGTACGGCATTTTTTGTTCAAATAAACTTATTAAATCGCAATCTAATTCACTATCTAATTCTCTATAACTATCTACTATGTGCCGGCGAGCCTGTCTCGATGCAGGATCCCGGGAATAAATTTTCCCTGGTCTAAAAATCTTGGAAGTGATAAGGATTTAAAGATGGGAAGCAACACGAG
This sequence comes from Sesamia inferens, assembly GCA_037179545.1. Classification (NCBI taxonomy): domain Eukaryota; kingdom Metazoa; phylum Arthropoda; class Insecta; order Lepidoptera; family Noctuidae; genus Sesamia; species Sesamia inferens. Next base: position 3,765,626 of record CM073929.1, on the reverse strand, counting down.
AAAGATTCTAGTGTACTTACATATAATAATTCATCTCTGGTTCTTCTCCGTGAATCGAAGTCTGGATTCTCCACTCGGCGTTGCAGTTTCGTAGATTCTGGATTCTCGTACTGGAGCTTGATAGCCGCCCGGGCGACACGCGAACGCGAATATCGATGTGAGATGCTTCTAACCGCTCGCGAACCGGCCCGCGAGAATCCTACCGACTGCGCCAATTACGTATACTGCAGCCGAAGGTTCGAAAAAAAACCAAAGTTACTTATAATTAATTTAATTAAAAAGAAAGAAATTACAATTAAACTTAAGTGAAACCTATTCGATGCTAGAATATGGAATGGAATTCTTATGATAAAAGTGAATAAAGTTAATTTGCTGTTTCGGCGAATCGTCGCCGAACGGACGTCATCGGTCCACCTGCACTTTTGCTGCGTCGGCGCTCTCGTCTTGCAAAATTGTTATGTTGAATTGGCTGCGTCGACGATGTAGTTTAGGGGTCCGTACTTAACAAGATATTCCTAGTGTGGGGCAAAGCAACAAAAAAAAATGGTTCAACCAAATTGTGCTGATCCATAAGTCATGTTCGTGAACGGGTGCCGCGCCTTGGGGACAGGTCATCTCTTAGTTGCCAGGGTTTATTTTAATTTCGGAATTGTTCGATGTGAAAAGTTTTCTATAACAGACTATTAACGTACACGTTTTTCTGCGTCGTTTTCACATGAATAAATTCAACATAAATGATGTAAGTACTCCAATGTTTTGTAATCGTTTTATGATTTTAAAAAAGTGTTTGTGGAGTTACGTGCCCGTTACCCATAAATACCTAAATGCTTTGGAATAGGCCAAACAGACTTTGACAGCCTCCGTGGCGTAGCGGCAGCAAACGCGGGTTCGATCCCCGCACAGTGCAAATATTTGTATGCATGAAACTGAATATTGGCACTGGACTGGTCGTGCCTCGGAAAGCATGTTAAACCATTGGTCCCTGTTGCCATACGAACATCTAGTGGCAGTCGTTACGGGTTGTTAGAGCCCTCAAAAGTCTAACAATTGGTCTAACTGCAATGCTTAGATATCGCCTTCGGGTTGTGGAGGTCAGACAGCAGTCGCTTCACCGAAAATATCGAAGTTTAGCCAAAATCAGCAATTAGACTGGTAAAGCGGACCCCAGACTCCAAAGCTGAAAAGCTACGGATGTGACTGGGATTAACGCTGAGATGATGATGATCCTTTGGAATAGGCCACTGGCTTCATCTTTCTTTTTTTTTTTTAATAATTATAAACTAGTATTTAACTACAATCCCGCCTGATGGTAAGCGCGCTTTAATGATGCAATCGTTAAAGCGCGCTAGTTTATTAAGCCTCTTCACTTAAAAAACTTAGTGAATAGGAAGGAAGACGCCAGTTGAGGTGATGCAATGTTTAATCCAACAATACGACCAACGATGCTGGGCCAGAGGGAAATTTATCTTGAGACCCTCCACGACCAAACTCCCGACTCAACAACATTTGGTGCATCGTACCCGGCACACATCATAACATATTGCTCAGAGCTGTCCTCCATACGACTTCACCAGACATCATGCCGGAACACGACGAATCGCTTGGCGGCTAGACTTTCTCTGGTGGGCGGTAACTTCTGCCGGCAGCCGACATTATGGCCTACCACGCACTTTCTACTCAAAAGTGCCAGTAATTGGTTTATCTGAAATAATTATTTTGATTGGAATTATTTCAGCGGCGCTTATTATTTAGCCACGAACTTCGCATAAAAGCAATTCAGAAAATCTAAATCTCGTTCTAAAATAAATAAAATCTTGTTAACCCCATACAACTACCGCTTTTACAAACAACCATATAACGACGTCTCGTAAACGTAGCCACGTATATAATGCCGCCATAGAGAAATGTTAAGTACTCAATACGTGAAGTGCACACGTCTGCGCCGGTAGTAATGAAAATCAAATTTACACAAAACCGTACGAACATGGGGTTTTGAGAACAGACTCCACAACCAAGCGTAGCTTGAGAGTGTCCACATATTGAAACAATTTTAAAAAAAATGTATAATCAATATTTTTGCTACCGTGTTTGTCTTGAAAATACAAATGAAATAAAATCGTTTATTAAGCAAGTAGGATCAGTAATCACTTTTACACGTCATTTTTTTTTTTAACTAGTTGGAGCCGGCATTTCCTAACTGACTACCTCTGAGAAGAAATAGCCAAAACAAACTCAGGGATCATCGTCTTTTTTCAAGTTCAAAAGACTTTAAAAAAGAAAGAACGGAGATTTTTCTGCATTCTTATTCCGTAATATACGAGAGATCATAGTCTGAATCACTAATCACTCTCTTTTTTCTCGGTGGTAGGCCATAACATCGGCCGCCGGCAGAAGTTACCACCCACCAGACAAAGTCTTGCCGCCAAGCGATTCGTCGTGTTCCGGCATGATGTCTGGTGAAGCCGTACGGAGGACGGGTCTGAGCAGTTGTGTTGCGATGTGTGCCGGGTACAATGTTATTGTGTTGGGAGTTTGGTCGTGGAGGATCCTCAGATCAATCTCCCTTTGGCGTAGCATCGTTGGTCGTGTTGTTGGGTTTAACATTGCATCACCTCGCTCAACTACCGTCTTCCTTCCTATTCGTTCAGTTTTTCTGAGTGAATAGGCTCTTAATAAACTAGCGCGCTTTACCATCAACGATCGCATCACTGCTTACCATCAGGCGGGATTGCGGTCAAGCGCTAGTTTATAATTATTTAAAAAAAAAATTTTTTGAAGGACATTGCTAATCTAATGCTCCAAGCGGTCGATAAATTTGTCTGCTCAGCAATGTTGAACTGTCAAAATTAAAGCCTCAGTCAGTGCGTTACGCAATTACACCACCGCGCCGGCGATATGTTAGGGCTTATAACAAAAGCCTTATTTTACGCCATACGTACTAATATTATAAACCAACTGTTGTATCATCACTATTTAGTAAGATGTACTGAAGTCACATCACTATATGCATGTCGGCTTCATTCTCTTTGTACCTGTGTGGACGACAATACGTACTTTTTCTTTTTTTTTTAATAATTATAAACTAGCGCTTGATCGCAATCCCGCCTGATGGTAAGCAGTGATGCGATCGTTGATGGTAAAGCGCGCTAGTTTATTAAGAGTGAATAGGTCACTCAGAAAAACTGATCGAATAGAAAGGAAGATGGCAGTTGAGCGAGGTGATGCAATGTTAAACCCAATAACACGACCAACGATGCTGCGCCAAAGGGAGATTGATCTGAAGACCCTCCACGACCAAACTCCCAAGACAACAACTTTAGGCGCATCGTACCCGGCACACATCGCAACACAACTGCTCAGACCCGTCCTCCGTACGGCTTTACCAGACATCATGCCGGAACACGAAAAATCGCTTGGCGGCAAGGCTTTGTCTGGTGGGTGGTAATTTCTGCCGGCGGCCGATGTTATGGCCTACCACCGAGAAAAGTAAACTACTTGTGAATATAGTAAACCAGGCCAATGCCACAAAAAGAGAAGTGTGGAAAAAAACGAATTGGCAGAAAATAAAATATGGTAAAAAAAAGGATCCTTGCCATGCAAGGAGGGAATTGACGGCAAACTATAAAAAAAAAAAAAAAGAATATAGTAAACGATTATACAAAATGAACACAAGTGTTTAATTAAATCATATAAGAACAACGCCAACTACGTCCCGCTCTTTCATCGGCATAATCGTTGATCCAGTGGGAATATCCAGATAAAAAATATTTTATAGTTTGCGAAATTTTATCCAAATCCGTTTCGCAATTTTCGCGTGAAACAGTAACAAACGTATATTAAGTAGGATTCCTATTTTCCAAAGTTACTCTGTTTGTGTGGTTACCTTTTCACGCCTAAACCACTTATCAGTTTTCGACAATATTGCACAAGGAGATAGATGGCATCCTGGGGAAGGATATAGTCTTTTTGTTCCGGCAGCACGTTCCCGCGGGATAATATCCGATATCACGCTGGCGAAGTCGGTTTTTTTTTTGTATAAATGTGAACTTTTCACTGTTATATTTAAGGTCCTACGCTAAAATGATTTTGGGTGTCGTATATTTGGGTGACGTATATATAAAATCACGAAAGTCAGTGTTCATCTTGTTCTATTGTCATCCTCCCATATGCTAGCTTTGTCCACTTTATCGCCTATCTTGTAGTACAATTTAATCCTCTGACTAGCGTAGTGCAACTATTTCACAAAAATTCCCGCTAAGAGCTGTACTGCTGCTATACCGGCGCTGTTTTATGCGTTTTCACTGAGCTTTAAATGTTGACAAAGCCAGCCCTGCTCGACAGTCTTTTCCGTACAGATTTTCTGTACCGCTGCAGATAAATGTGCGTTTTTATTTTGTAAAGGAAAATGTTATTTCGACGAAGATTTTTAATTTGCGGAATGTTTTTCTAAGAATAGCTTCGTTAAGTGTAGTTGTAGAGTAATTGTGGGGTTAATTTTCCGGATTGCCGCTAGCTTGTAATTATTCAGTTAGTAGTTTTTTCCATTTTAATCTAGTGGAGGTGTTGAAAAATCTTTTGCGTAATTTATGTTTAAAGCTTCAGGCTTTTTTCATTGAAATGAAGTTAATAATTGCTATCATAAAATCATAGCTCTGTATAATAAATGGTTTTATCTTACACAGCAAAGCGCATTTTTTTCTGTTGTTATCATGTGCCACTTGGTTATCATATTTGAAGCGTACGTCACATAGTGAGATAACTGAACGAGAACATAGTATATGTTTCGGAAAATTTGGAACACAGACACACGACAAGAAATAAATTACAGTTCTTCAACTTACGTACAAAATTCTTTAACTACCCTCAACTTCATATAAACGGATACCAAATACACCAAAGAGTTTTTCAAACTCGCAATCTTCGAACTCGGCTGCTCACAATTTAAATAAATCACTCCGTTGATTCGAATCGTTCTATCGTTGCAACCAGCCCGTCACATGGGACTTAGCGCCCCAAAATACTCGTTGCGGCAATTTTTTCCTGTCTGTCAGACTACAAAGGGATGCACGCGTTATACCAATGTAATTGGATAAATTGACAGATGGTACTTTTTTATATGTGTTGCCGTCATTTGTCTATCAGATGTTCTGTGATGTTAGATTGGCTTGTTGGAGGTTTTTATCAAAAGAAACAATATATAGGTAAAACAATTGTAACGCAGTATTTTTTCTTCGGCATTTTCTTTGTTCTTCCGACGTCGAGTTACTCAGTCGAAAAAATAAGTTACTGTAATTCACTTTCTCTATGCTCATCCGGCTCGAAGGACAATGTTTGAGACAGTTTGCTTATTTAGACATAATAGTAAAGCCACTGGTGTTAAAATTGTACACTAGAAACAAAGATTTTGAAACTCATTCATTTTTCCATCCAGTTCAAAATTCACGTGAGCCAAGAGACAAGTTTTGACTTATTCAAAAAACCATATATACCCGGCTTACAATCCAACATGATCCGATCTCTGTACATAAACACACGAGACTGGTTTGCATGGCTTTGATAAAAATCTGGACCAGAATATATTCTGATTCAGTTTGAAATTCTATTCAGTGTGCGCACAAAAAGCTTTGGAAAAACAGTCAGTCGGAAACTTATATCATGCAGCAAATATTACAGTTTCTGTGAAGTAAGAATATACGTTTCATATTTTATAAAATCCGTGCAGTAAAATAGACAATACTTTATACATTTAATTAACAAAAAACGAAAGAAACGCCTCTGCTCGGTTTCCTCACTTTAACTGGTTTAACCAGTATTTACATTTTCCTAATTTACCATAGACAAATGCAAAGCCCTATAAAGAATAGCCATGTATTTCTACATAGGATTTTGCATTAAAAACATTTTGTTCTTAGTTTTGATTGCAACTAGATTTTGAATATGTTCAATTGCGAGAATCAGCCTTCTAGTAACATAATGTAAAAGTTTAGAGCTCAAAACAGTTGACCCCATAAACCCGATGGGTACCAAACACGTTGACGCATCAACGATGTCACAACACCATTGTTCTGCATCGTTGCATCACTGCCACCCACCGACACCCACGTGTCGACCAGTTTATTGTACTATCATACTTGTATAACTATATGAACGGTTATATAGATATGTAAAGTTTTATTAGGTTGAAGAGTAAGAAATACTGAGCTGGTAATTATGAATGATAAAATATATGCCACCTACGCACCTGCTTTCAAAAAGGTCAAGTGCGTGGCGTTGCCACTAAGGCCCTCCTTATACGACCCGATGTGGGCATAGATAAAACAAAAGAAATATATAATGTGATGGCTGAATAATTAGATTCGTGGAATAAAACAGAGGATTAACACATCATCACGCTTGTTATCCCCGCAGATCTGCTTAAACAAAGGGGTCTATGGTACACCCCCATTTCACTAGTTCTGATGTTTTAATTTAATTTATTACACACTAAAGATAGTTAGCAATAGCTAATAATCTAGTTATATCAGCGCGTAACTACATCATAAGACTAAAATTGATAGATATATGTATAATATGAAAATAAGGTTCTCTCTTTATGTGTTTTTTCGATCTATTTAAGGAGTTAACGCAAATTTTGTTCGCTGAAAATGAGAAAATATCTAATTCTGAAAAGAAATATTAAGTTCTTTCGCTAAGCGACGTATATGTGCACAGAACCGCGTTGGTGCGACAGGAAGACACTGCCATTATCGGGCACCCACGCCAACAATTCCAGGTACTATAATTATAGCACAATATATTTTAGGTACCTATAATAGACAATAGAGAGCGAACCTACTTTCATCAACGAGACACAAAGCCAGATTCTGAAAACCCGATAATCCTTTTCCCAAACCGAGAAATTTTATGTAATATTTGAATTGTCATTTTACAAAGAACGCTTTTAATATTCTGCATCATTCTCGCCAATATTTTGTAAGCATATTATTTTGATTTATAAGAGTGTCTGTGAAGTTTCTTCTCCGTTCTTCTCCAGACCTACTATGCTTTGAAATGGACAACTAGCTTTATTTTTTTTAAAGTGAAAAGTGATTGATTTATCCACATAAAGTAATTTTGTTGCTATATTTTCACGCCTAAATCACTGCACTGATCATGCAGGACTTTTTCAAAATGTAGTAAGATGTACAGTAACGGACATAGATCTATTTTTTTGTCTCGAAACAAAGTGCTGTTCCCGAGGAAACGATAACATAATTATGATATTAGATGGCGCCATGTGTCTTTCGAATTGACGATTGAATAGGGTAGTTGACTAAAAAAAACTAATTACTCCGTCAGTCAGATTTCCAAAAACTACACATGTATTTTTTCTTTTTTTCATATAAACAAAAAATGAAGACGACACAGTGCGTTGAAAACTCGTGTGACGTCGATGCACGCTACACTTTTTAGTGACGTCACCAGCCACCACTCCTGATCTTTGATGCCTTTTATATTTGTAAATTTTTATTGATTTGATAAAACAAAATATACGTTTCCAATATTTTTCTATAATCTGAATGACGGACTAAATAGAATCATTTTTTTTTTTACCCAGGAATTATCCCTATTATATTAGAATTTTTATGCGAACAAAATTACGGCCAGAAGCTAGTCTGAAATAGATGCTTTTAGTTTGAGAATCGAACCCAGGAATTAATGCTCAGCAGTAACGCTTGAAACCACTATAGCAACAAAGTAGCAAAAAGGGCAGATAAAGTTCGGAGCACGAGGAATAGCTAAGTAGATTAAATAAATAATGAAATGGTTGTACCCTATTTAAGTAAGATACAACTTTATTCATTACCCCATTCTTCTCCAACGTCGTCTACGTCAAATGGGACAAATCCAATAGGACCATTAGTACCGACGTAACTTAGTGCCAATTCAAACAGGTTCGTTAGTACCAAGTTGAATAGGACCATAAATCATGTCTGGTGTAAATGAGGTGACTTTAAAGCGAATAGTATTAAGTTTTATGAAGACAATGCTATTTGACTATCTATTTCTATTTGTTGACGTTTAATTAATATGATACATATAAGGCGCTTATAATGTTCCCACTGCTGGGGCCCATTGCAGGTTAATAACACGCAGTATTAATAAAATAATTTACACAAAGTAATACGCTTGTCGGGATTCTAACTTAAGACATAAGTTTTCTTTTTTAATAATCACAAACTAGTGCTTGAGCGCAATCCCGCCTGATGGTAAGCAGTGATGCAATCGTTACACTCAAAAACACTTCCTATTAGGAAGGAAAACGGCAGTTGGATGAGGTGATGCAATGTTAAACCCGACAACACGACCAACAATGCTGCGCCAGAGGGAGATTGATATGAAGACCCTCCACGACCAAACTACCGACACAAAAACCTTTGGCGCATCGTACCCGGCACACATCGCAACACAACAGCTGAGACCAGTCCTCCATATGGCTTCACCAGGCATCATGCCGATACTCCTTGGTAAGGTTGGATTGGTTGTCAGACTTTCGGGGTTCTGACAACAGACGGGACCAATATTATACCGTGCTTTCCTAAACAGGCAGGTGTCTTAGTGTCTAAAGACGGTTACCTATCCGTGCACCAACCTCGGCAAGCGTAAATTAGCCTGATTAATCGAATCACGCGATTATTCCTTTTATTATTAATTTAGTTCGGCTACGGAATGACTTACCCGTGTACGTGAGGCGTACTCAAACTCTGTCCGCTTTTAAAACCATGGCAAAAAAGCACTTCCTCTCTCTTTAAACATGTCATTATATTTTATTTGCTCTTGTATGATATTTATTAATTAGATGTGTGATGACTTATTAGACTAGTAACATACACTTGATGGACATATTTATTAAATAGTCTATGTAAATAGTACACTATAGACTACCTACATTATTTCTCTCTCCTTCACCCTAGTATTCCATGCAAAGATTCACTGTAAAAGTTCGCCCTTAGCGACAACACCACGCATTGTATCAGCCCTTTGTAAAATCTTTATATTTATGTTCTGTAATCTATATGGAGTACATAATAAAGAGTATTCTATTCTATTATTTATTGGTCTTTAATGTGGCATGATAACCGAGATGGACCGACTAAAACAATTCGACAGTGGGGCGTACATGAATGCTCCACACTCTTGTCCATTAGAGATAGATGAAGAGAGATTTTGCGGCGAGATGCATCAACGTCTCGGTATCAGCCATAGTGACCACGACCGTTCTGTTAAGAACGAAACCAAGAAGAAGAAAAATGGCATAATAGATTAAAATTATATTTCCAGGCGTGTCCCTAATTGAAATGAAAGAGATACGCGTCCTTCAACTCTAAAAGAAATATCAAACGCAAAAATAAAACATTTGGCTCAAATTACATCTGTGGCTAATGCATTATTTTCTAAAAGTCAAAGTGAGGGGAAAACTCATTTGGAATTTGACTCGTACAAAAGGACCGAAAGATTCCCGTTTGTTTAAAGAGAATTCTTGACGGCACTTGGACAAATTAAAAACTTTTGGACAAAAAAAATGGTAACAACAGAAAACTTTTATTTGAAAGAGAAAGAAAAAGTCAACGATGTACTAAAGCTTTTGAGGACCTCAAATTGTCTCGAGTGTTAGGGATTTAAGGATATTTTTCGTACAATATTGAGGAAAATCATGCGGAAATTCTAAAATAATGAAAATGGCATATGGCTTTGGGAAAAGCTACTTTATGTATTTCTGTTTTTCTATAAAGATAAGCAAATTCTGTGTCTACTTTGCGGATGCCTGCCTGTGTTATTGCTATCATAGTATAATTTAAAGAGAAGTTATCTTTGACTTCTTTATGTGGTATTGCATTAATAGTATGTTTAAATAATAACCAAACAATAGCCTTTAGAAGCTTTAAAAATGTTTCTACAAAAGAGAAAAGAATGTTATGTCTAAAAAGGTAAAGTTGTACTTGCTTAAAATATTTTATTGATCACGTACAAAACAAAATTTTGTCCAAAACATTTTTCAACGTAAGAAAAGTGCTGAGTGAAATAAACTACCTACCCACTATTAAGCACATTTTATTTTATTATCAAAGTACATTCCCCTGGCGGTACGGGCAAGTTCCAAGTACAGGGCGCGGGGAGGAAGCCGGGGTCATATCGACATACGTTTACTGGCAATATCCGAGTCGCTTTCTTCAAGTCGCCCATTACGTACGGTGGTTGCAAAGATTAAGTTACGCAGATGGGACGAGCTGAGAAAAAGAAAGGAGAGAAATGCAATAAGTAATTCTTGGGAATTGCGATGCCATATGTAATTTTATGGATGTCGGTTATACAGGAAAGCTTTGAGTTCATTTCAGCTCGGTTCCTATAAAACAAAAAACAAAACGATTTATTGCATTTTTTATTTCCAAATTGGACATACTACTATATATTATATACCCATACGACCACATATACTAAATATTTTATTAATTAAGACACTATTGCGGAGTACAATTGGATGGATACGCTGTGTTAGATCAAAACAAAGCTGGTAATCAATATCTTCGTCGAAGTGCATTTTAAGCGCCAAATTCATTCCTCACAGAGACGCAACTAAAATAGGTAGTGAACCTGTCCTCCCAAAAATATTTATCTGCAAATATAAACTCTAAGGTTTTATGTAGGGGAAATACGAAGGTAGAACGAGGTTCACGGCAGCCATCTAGTTAAATCAACCCTCGGTACCGAGCCGATAGCCGACGTGAATAGCCGCCTTTATTTTGTTACTATTGCCTGACTCACTGTTGTGTGTGGATGTAGTCTCAGAAGTAGGGGCTGAAATATGTTGGTTGGTGAATGTGCAAAAGTCTGTTGTTTTGTGATCTGAAGGATGGTAACAAAATCTTTTTGTGGAAACTTGAATAAAACCTTCTACAGTATGTAATAAAATAAATCAAATAGCAACTGTTTCTAATAACGTTTTCTTAGTTAGATAAAAACTGTTAAGTAATTATTACAAAACCATTGAGACACAAAATAAATAAACTTATTATGATTCTGTACATCTAAATATTAGACACGATTCTCTTGTTAACAAACTAAATTAAATTTAAGCTCAGTGCATATTTTTCATTAAGAAAAGGACAGAAGATAAAATGTTAGTTTAGACCTGTCAAATTAGTTTGCTCCCGAGTTAAATTGGCGTAATAGGGTAAAAAAAAATGATTCTATTTAGTCCGTCATTCAGATTATAGAAAACAATTGGATACGTATATTTTGTTTTATCAAATCAATAAAATATGACAAATACAAAAGGCATCAAAGATCAGGAGTGGTGGGTGGTGACGTCAGTGCTCGTTAAAAAGTGTAGCGTGCAGTGACGTCACACGAACTTTCAACGCACTGTGTCGTCTTAATTTTTTGATTATATGAAAAAAGAAAAAATACGTGTCTAGTATTTTTTGGGAATCTGACTGACGGACTAATTAGTTTTTTTTTTTAGTCAACTACCCTATTTTGGTCGCCATGTTTATAATCTCGTCTAAAATGTCTATTGAGTATTTTAATTTGACAGGATTAAAATAAAATGTTATCTTCTATCCTTTTCTTATTGAAATAAAATGAAAAAGATTAACTAATCCTAAAATTAGTTTAGTTTGTGAACTAAAGACCGGCGCCATTATCCGCTTATTTTTGATGAAAGCTTTTTGCAGTTTGACATAATTTTAGTAAGTAGCCATGTTTATAATCACGTCTAAACTGTTTAGGGGATATCTCAATTTGAAAAGACTTAACTAATTTATTTATTTATTTTATTACTGCGCGTGAAACTATATATATATCGATATATACGTATATACGATAACGATAATTTATAACTAGTAGTAATACGATTACCTATACATTTAAAAAAAAAAACTTATGAACATAAAAAAAATTATAGTAACCTAACGAATGTATATACGAAATTTCATTAAAATCGGTTCAGCCGTTTTGGAGGAGTACGAGGATAAACTGTGACAGGAGAATTTTTAATATTAGAAGATTTATGCACACACAATAAAGTCATAATAATATTTATCTTCTGTTCGTTTCATAATCCAAGACAAAGAATATGATGCATTGAACTTGAGTCAGTAAACAAGGGATATTTTAGTAACTAAAAGGATCCCAGATATAGTCCAGTTTAATATTTTAGTAACTAAATGGATCACAGATATAGTCCAGTTTAATATTTTAGTAACTAAAAGGATCCCAGATATAGTCCAGTTTAATATTTTAGTAACTAAATGGATCACAGATATAGTCCAGTTTAATATTTTAGTAACTAAAAGGATCCCAGATATAGTCCAGTTTAATATTTTAGTAACTAAATGGATCACAGATATAGTCCAGTTTAATATTTTAGTAACTAAAAGGATCCCAGATATAGTCCAGTTTAATATTTTAGTAACTAAATGGATCACAGATATAGTCCAGTTTAATATTTTAGTAACTAAAAGGATCCCAGATATAGTCCAGTTTAATATTTTAGTAACTAAATGGATCACAGATATAGTCCAGTTTAATATTTTAGTAACTAAAAGGATCCCAGATATAGTCCAGTTTAATATTTTAGTAACTAAATGGATCACAGATATAGTCCAGTTTAATATTTTAGTAACTAAAAGGATCCCAGATATAGTCCAGTTTAATATTTTAGTAACTAAATGGATCACAGATATAGTCCAGTTTAATATTTTAGTAACTAAAAGGATCCCAGATATAGTCCAGTTTAATATTTTAGTAACTAAATGGATCACAGATATAGTCCAGTTTAATATTTTAGTAACTAAAAGGATCCCAGATATAGTCCAGTTTAATATTTTAGTAACTAAATGGATCACAGATATAGTCCAGTTTAATATTTTAGTAACTAAAAGGATCCCAGATATAGTCCAGTTTAATATTTTAGTAACTAAATGGATCACAGATATAGTCCAGTTTAATATTTTAGTAACTAAAAGGATCCCAGATATAGTCCAGTTTAATATTTTAGTAACTAAATGGATCACAGATATAGTCCAGTTTAATATTTTAGTAACTAAAAGGATCCCAGATATAGTCCAGTTTAATCGTCGTGGTGACCTAGTGGTTAAAACACCTGCCTCTCAAGTATGAGTGTGTGGATTCGATTACAGTGTGGCTGCCATGAGCTTTCATTATGAAGATTCGATCGTCGATATCGGCCGCGTTTGAAGCTATCATTGGTTGAGAGTTCTTACAACCTTGAAGCGGGCCAATGGATGAGGCAATCGCCAACTCCCATTGAGCAAGCGTAATGATTACGCTCAATCCTTCTCTATATGAGAGGAGACCTATGCCCAGCAGTGGGACGATAAAAAGGATGGTTTGATGATGATTCGATGAGAAGAACAAGTGACCCTCTGCCTAACTAAACGTCTTTTTAAAAGCGTCATACATTCAACTTTAACTAGTTCAATACATAATAACAGAATCAAATTAAAACGCATTGTGCCTTTCGTGGTTCACCGTTCTAATTCCAAGCGTTAATGACTATTTTTAACTTAAAATATTAGTCCTCCTCCTCCTCCTCAAGTCGTTCTCCTCATTACTGAGGGTCGTGATGTCCCTGTGGAATTATTCTCTTCCGCACAATAGTTCGCCATTTGTTACGGTCCCTGGCAGCGAGTATAGCATCATGCAGGTCGGTGTCCAGAGATGGACGAATTTAGTCAGTCCACCTTATTGGACTGCGACTACTAGAACGTCGTCCATCCACCTTCCCAGTAACCATCAGATGTTCGAGGTTATCTCCATCCTTTCTGGCAATATGGCCAAAATACTCCAAAATTCTTCGAAGACAGACAGAGGAGAGTCTTATTACTAAACCTTGAATAGACCTAATGATGAAATGACCGAAGTAATTTAAATGCATGAAAAATCATTTCCTTTCGACCAGTAAACTTATTGCATTTTTTTCATTCAATCATAGTACTCAATACGCCTTTCAAATTTCAGATTCAGTCTTCGAAATGTAATTTATTTCCTTTGAAAGTTGAATGAAACAGCTACTTTTTTTATAAAAATCAACATTTCAGTTAACCTTTGAAGTATTTCAACTTAGTATTGAACATTCCTTTGACTTTACATTCTACCAGACCGTCACAAGATCCAGTACACACTAATCTTTTTTCAATTGCGAAATGAAAAAACTAAAAATCGACCATTGCAAAGCGAACATTCGAAATTAGAAAACTCAGCGCGGCCAATCGACGCCAACGCGTGGGTTAGGTGCGGCGCACACTAGCGCCCACTTTGTGCAAGTGCAGCTCTCGGGTCGAACGGCGGTCGCCCGGGAGACGAGCTCGGTCCGGGCCGCCGTCGGGCCCCGCTGGGGTGCAAACGAACCCTCAAAACACCCCCCCACCCAACAACAACACGCTGAAACCAACCTTATGTCACAAACAATAAGGTCACAATTGCTTTTCTACCTTCAGAATAAAGTAGAATTAGCGATTTGTATGCTATGCAACACGGAATAGGGTCTGCTTTTCGAACGCTAATTTGGTTATCGCTAAGTACAGTCATGTTCGTGTAATTTTGTGCTCAGTTACGTTGGTTTAAAGTTGAAAGTTGTGTGGTTGCATGCAGTGCGTGCGATACCGTTTGAAGGGGGGTATACTAGGGGTGTCCCCTCATTCATAATCACAGGGATGTCGAATGCTCAGGTGGTTTAGGTAGCAGATTTATCGTTTCTAGGTGAGATGGTCCGCCACTGAATAATCTGTATTGTTTATAAAGCTCGCGTATTGTTTTATTACTGCGATTAATATGTCTAACGTTTACAAGAGCGTCATGTGACGCCTTTTTGTAACAAAGCCCTATATTAATTGAGTAATTAAGCTATTTTAGTGCTAACGTTTAAATACGCACTCGTGATTTATGGTGGAAAATAATTGTTTAACGACAAAGTGCTCAATGGAATACTATTTTTATGCTAAATGTAATCTTAAACATTTATCGGAAAGTAGAGTACCTACCTACTGATGTTTTATTTACTTTATATTTAATTGTGTACTGCACTTTTCAATATCACCACGTTAAAGCCGGCTGTCATTAAAAACCAGCGTTTGGGGTTTCACATATTAAGATAGTTAGCATTATGCTACGCGAAAGACGTTCTGCGTGCATATGACGCATATTCATATTATTTTAAAGCATGCGAACCGACTACCTAATACCAAATAGATAATTACAATTAAAAATAAAAACAATACAGAAGGTTATACAATACATGACATAGTTAACAATATATGACAATTATGAAATGAAACTTAAAATAAAGTAGGACATTGACAGCAGAAGATAGAAGAAAGAGATGAAGAAGATTAGTTGTTTGTCACTTATCCGCGACTATAGTTTATACTATACGTTTTTTGAATGTCCGTTTATTATAGTAAAGACGCAAATTCATCCCCAACTTAACCTTTTTCGTGTTCTCCATCTACGTAAAATGAACGAATGAATCTTCCTTTAGAACCTGTATTACACATGGAAACCTCACATTCTACTAGTAGCTACTATTTCCTATAAATTCTTACCCACTTCATCTTTACTAGCCATAAAAAGGACCCTCGATTGCTGCACTTACTCTCTGAGCTGGACTTACCTGAAACAAAAGGAAGCATAATGTTAATGAAACCATTACCAGCTGATCTTGATAAAGTAGGTATTATTCCTTTGAGTTTTCTTTGCGCTCTCTTCGTATAAAGGGCCGGGTTTGCAATCGTCAGCTAACTTCTGTCCGACGAATAAGTTTATCATTTTCACAGTTCATCAAAACTTCATATTTATTCTACTGTTAATAGTAATCTTAATGATTGACAAATCGTGTTAGGATTAGGTACTGTTGTAAAACCGCGGGGCGCTGCTCCTAAAAACGGGAGAACTTTTTGGTTTAGCGATCCGCAGGTCTTCTGTTTTTGTTTAAGACCATCCATGATGGGTGCACCGCACTGAGAATAATGTTTCTTATTATAGTCTAGAGTTTAATGTATTATCATTATAACAACATTACATGAGTCAATAAAATAAATTAAGTAATTAATTTGCCAATCCCAGAATCGATTAATAATGTAAAGGGTAATTTCATGCATTAGCTAATCTAAAAGTTTCTAGAATCCTTTTGCCGCCGGTTTTACTACAGACAGAGTCCGACACCACTAATTGTACTCGGAAAACTTCAAAGAACCCATTAATAACAGACAGAAGACATCAAACAACAGCAGTTCAGAGCCTCCAATTGAAGCCTACACGCAAAGAGTTTTTACGACACCCAGTTACGACCTGAGTAGCGCGGAAACTCGCAGACTGCCTATTAAAGTCTATCCTAGAATCTCATAAAGTCATACTAACACCCCATTTTCCGCACACATAACCTTTATCATCAATAAAATAAGGGTCATTTTCGGGTAACAAAACTGAAAGGAAAGTTTCCTTCAGTTTTCTCTCGTATTCGCCATTTTGTTCGTCGTAAAAAGTTAATGGCATTTCTGTAATTTTGCGGCCAGCAACAAGTAAAATTAAACATATAATTACTTGAGAGCGATTCCTTGTGTATTGTGTTGCGTAAAATTTGAGTATGACGTAAAAGTAATTAAAGAAGAACTTTGTAATTTGTCAAAAGAAAGTATTTTGAAAAAAATATATTGTTATTGCTAAAGAAAAGACGTTCTTGGTGATAAAAACGAAGAGTCGAAAGCGTTAAAGTAGGTAACGACGTAGGCTTAATGTCTTTATTACACGTTCAAATATTCGATAAAACTACAAGAAAACACGTATGAAGCTCCATGTGAAAAGTCTGAATCACCCAATAACAACTTATATACCAATATAACCTGAATCACAAACGTGTTACAACAAAATCCGAAAAACACGCTGGAAATCACGAACATAACCCAATCTTATAACCCGGATCGATTTATCCAACAAAATCACAACTTGGACATCGATCAGCGTGCTCCAAAAGTAATCCGGAGACGTTACGAGCGAGCTCTAGGAAACACAACGCGACAGGCTGACCAATTACGGCTATTTGTTACAATGTCCGAGTGAGCTGTATCGCTGCAACACACTCCAGATTCGAAAAGGTTTTATATAGTACGAGTGTTTGTTCGTTTTGCTCTGTATTTTTAGTTAAGTCTGGATACTGGTGTCTTAATTTTAAAATTTCGGACTCATTTTATAAAAATAAACAATTCTACAATTAAAAAAACTACTTCTGGTTGTTATTCTTGACTATTTGACTGTCGTTTCTGCCCAAAAGTCTGACAACCAGACTTACTAAGGGATATCTTATTACCCAGTAACTAGGGTTTGGTGGTCAGATCACAATCGCTCCATAGACATACTACTAATACTAGTAATCAGCTGCACCTGGTCAGACTGGAAGCTGACCATAATAAATTGAGAAAATGCTACATAATAAATAAAGTATTAAATATCAAAGTTTTCGATCATAGAAAAACATATTTCGCTTATTTATATAACGTTTATTTGCTATAAACATGGCGCAAAAAAGTAACAAAAGAATTTACAAACTTACTACTTGGATCTACGATACATTTTTGTTTGTAACAAAGTAATCAAGTTAATAAAGTGGCAGTACCATCCGAAACTAAATTTGGCACGTGGAAGTAACATGTTGGATTTAAATATCACTGTTCCACGGGCTGACTGATGTTGGTCATTTATTTTAATGACCGAGTGAATTGTATCACTGCAACACATTACTTGCAGTCCTTATTTTATGCTGAAAGATGAAATTTTGTAAGTAAAGCCGCCAAGACTTTTTATTAATCAATACATATAAAACGGCGCGTGACTGGTTAATTTTGAATATTGTGATCTGTTTTATTGTATCAGTATCAATTGATCCTAAATTACTCTACTATTTTTTTGAAGTCGAGTCATCGGTCAGTATTCGGATAAATTATGATTTTTATTAAGAGCGGCTAACACCATGGAGCGAATGGTAACACCGACTGGAGTTGCGTTTGACATAGCGAGCGACCGTTTGCGCGGGCATTATTCTTTGTTCAAGCTTCGATTGAGTGGGTTGGTCATACTTAAACCCAGTTGATCTTATCTCTTTTAGTCTGAGAATATCATTGTTATCCCTTAATATTAAATTGATCTAAGTATATGTACAGTTAAAATAATAAGAATCGAACATCACACTATAGTTATTGTTCAACGTTTTCTCGAAATACCGCCCACGATGGATGCTCATGTGTATGAGAAGACACCTCAACTATCCGGTACTTCGGCCCCGCCCTCCTGACGGTTTTCCCCTACATATATTTGTTTACTAATTATTTACTGCAATCCCGCCTGATGGTAAGCAGTGATGCAACTGTTGATGGTAAAGCGCATTTGTTAATTAAGCCTATTCACTTAAAAAACTTAATGAATAGGTAGGAAGACGGCAGTTGAACGAGGTGATGTTATGTTAAACCCAACAACACGACCAACGATGCTGCGCCAAAGGGAGATGGATCTGGAGAACCTCCACAACCAAACTCCCGACACAACAACATTTGGCGCATCGTACCTGGAACACATCGCAACACAACTGCTCCTCCGTACGTATAATGTCCCCATAGTTGGACAAAAGCCTACCTTCTGGAGAGTAGAGAGCATGCGTTCTAACGTGTTTTCTTTTCCCAACTGTAGGACAGAAGTCATAAGAAGGTCAAACTCCTTCTACTTATCTGTCTGTCCCATAGTCACAGAGAGAAGTAGAAGGAGTTCTACCTCCCTGTGTCCAGAGCTGCTAAGAACCAATCTTTATGAAAGGAATCCGGCTAATCTCGCCACCTTCATCTGAGCCTGTCGTGATGTAGTTCGTCATTAAGCGGTACCTACTGGGTCGTAACCCATTGATCGTCTACTATACGGCAGATGCAGCGTTGCAGCTTTCCGAATGACATCAGTTATTTTAGTGATGGAACGGACTACTGGATTCTTAAGCCGGTGCACAAGTTGACGCAGAATACTCCGTTCCATCGCTCTCTCGTATACATCTGCTGAATTGTCGAAGTCCGCATTTTAGAAGCAGCCTTTTCAAAAAATAAAATAAATTAATTATTTTCCTTGGGGACACGACTTTATTTTAAATCTTGAATTCCCAAAACGTTAATTTTGTGAATAGTATATCGGAATCACCTTTACACGTAATATTTAAGAAATAACCCATGAGAAAAAGTGGAGAAACATGCCCAGGGGACAGAGTTGAGAGCTAAAATCCAGACATATATAACGTGTTTTTTTCGATATCCCATAACTGTAGATTTGAATATAATTAAAAATAAAACAAGAATCCTAAAATCGTAAAATACAATATGTATGTGTAAATGGACATTTGACATCACATATATTCAGATATATGACAGGTATCGAAGTAGCATTAATAAACACAAGTTCTTCATTTTCATGCAAACTAATCATCAAACCAAATTCATATACAAAGTTATTTTTTGTTTATGCGATATCTGAATACAGTTTGTTCAGAATAAGCAACTGAATCGATTCCAATAATTTTTACACCATGTTATATTTTTTCACAAATACATTTAGAAATAGTTGCAGTGTGGTTACTGAGCGTGCACAGTACATCATAGTGTTGCGCACGCCGGCACAACAGTTGACGCCAGAGGTCAACGCCCCGCTCGCGCGCCTTAGCCGACCGTGGACCATATTTTTGTTTGGACAGCCAAGTAGGATAACAAGCTCATAACTTTGTGGCTTTTCATGATATCTTTTTGAAATTTTGTACATAGATTGCTTACTTAAAAATACTGTACACGTGTTTCGGTTTTCGCATAAACAAAAAATAATGTTGTACAAAGCTAAAAAATGGGACGTTCTCATATTTCACGTAAGTGTGTTTTATATTAATAATCGTGAGTTTCTCCAATTAATTTGTATAAAAAATGATAATTGAAAAGTAATTCATAAGGCAGATGATTCTTTGATATGATCTTATTCATAATCTATAGATATGGGACATCAAAAACAAATATCTTGTATAATTTTGATTAGATCATGTGAAGAAAATGTAGATTCGTATCTGAAATGATAATTTGAGGAAAATCCTCTTAAATATGAGTGATCCTTTCAGTGCAAGCATTTTATTCGGCCTAATTCCTATGACAGTTATACGCTATATGCACTGATATAGAAAAAAGGACAAAAACAATGCTAAGCGAAAATGGAGGCGGACAACGCGATGCGACGCAGTGAGGCAAAGAAGAAAACATTACACGCAAACGAAGTCCAGACCATAAGTTAAATCGCATTTCTAATATCCCCTTAAGTGTTCATTATAAAATTGCTTTAAATTATCATTTATGTTTATCCCACTCAAGTTAACTCCTTGACACAAAACTAGGCACGCCTCCCCCAACGCTCCCCACTTAGTAAACGTCTTTGAACTAATTTTTCAGACTGCGCTAAGCGAAGAAACTTTTATGAGGTCATGAGCGTTAAAATTCAACGTCAAGAATGGAAAATCCGGGTTGAAAACGTTATGAATTGTAGTGGCACTCCTCCTTAAACACTTGCTTCGAATTTTGCATAAATGAGTTTTGTTGAAACTAATAGAACTGGCAATTCTTTGGGCTATCTCATACACTTTGGTTTTCCTGCGAATCTCTTCATTTCTGTTTCCATCACGAAATACCAAAAAACTTTCTGGATAGATTATCTAAATAATGGTGAAACATATCAGCATCTGTCCCGTAATTGCGTAACACACCAGTATCATCAGTTAAAATAATTTTGAAGCTTATTGCTGTTCCATTGCTCCCTGTGTACGAAAATGTGTCTGCTCTATAACGTAAATAATGCAATGAAAGTTGTTGGACTGTCAAAATGAAACCCACAACTAGTACTTTTGCTACTGACAATGTCTTACGCAATTAGTTTGTATCCTAAAAAATAATTTAATGTCCATCAGATAGATTTATAAAAAATATTGAACACTTATTTTTTCTTACATTCAAATACTTATGAAGGTATACTGATTTGAAATGTCGCATGTCGTCACGCCGTGGTACAAAATATAGCACGGCGTAACGTAATTAGCCCCCACTCCGTAATTTTAATACGCTATATCTCAGTAGTTTTTGGTAATTACGACAAAATTAAAAATACGGGTCTTAATTTTTTTTATTATCTATAAAACGGACTAATTTTTTTTTTTATTTTCATACCTTGGATACATCCCTATTGCTCTGCCGATCTATAGTAGCGTTGATGAATAAAGCGGTCAAAAAGTAAGACAGGATAAACAGCTCAATTAATCACATTTATAGGTGTATACAGTAAGTTAAGAAAACCCTGTCCGACGCATAAGGATAATAAAAGTTAGGTAAACACATGACCAAATATAATATAAAATTTTACGTAATCATCATAGTACTAATAAAAATGAATTTTGAAATAATCTTTTTTTCCCGCGAATTAATTCCAACTTCCCCGAAATTTGGTAATTTAAAAAAAAAGTGACAACACCGGTATTATTATGAGCGAATAGTGATGCGACCACGTGCCGCGTGCCCTGCCGCCCGCCGCCCGCGGAAGGGCGTTAACGCACATTTATTAAGTTACCTCTTTTTGCGAAATAATATTTATTTTTTTAGGGGGATTTTTTTTTAAGTTTAGCCCGGTTTTGTATCCATTAGTAGAATCAGTTATCGATACCTAACAACACCTTCACGGGTCGGACAGGGTTTCCTTAACATACTGTATACCTATTCAGATTACAGCAGTGACCTAGTGGTATCGGCTACGACTTACAAGTTGTAGTTCCTAGGTTGGAATCACATCAGGCGCCTTACTTTGTTTAAATTATTTCATCACCACTATTCTCAAAAGGGTGCAGGAAAATATCGTGAAGAAAACCGGCATGGACTAGAGGCAAAGCTTCTACATTTGACATCTACTAACTCGCACTGGGACCACGTGGTAGATCAAGGCTAGTACATTATAGGCTGGTTATTTATATTATGTAATAGGTGCACAATCTCGTTACAAATGCTTTAATCACGTCTCCACTTGTTTACTAAGTCAAACACCAGCCTCTAAAGTTGAGTGTGCGGTTTTGATTCCAGGTCAGGCAAGTACGAATGTAACTTTTCTAAGTTATATGTACTTTCTTAGTAGATCTTGGACACCAATGACTGTGTGGAGGCATGAGGAACAGGGAGTTCCTTAGAAAAGGAAGGATCCTCCGACCAGACAGTTATTATGTCTGGCGGCACTTGCCCAATGCTTGAAATTGCGAGATGTAGAATTCGTGTGACGTCAGTATGACGCGTTGTTCCAATGCCGTTCATAGGTACCGCTACATCACTCCCCTCCGGAGACCGAAGGTCGATAGTAGGCTGAGTCTTGTATCTGGCCTGGCAAGCATCGCAATGCTTGCCAGGCAAGCTGAGGTTCCAGAGAGTCAGAACAGGTTGCCGCGTAGTTCACGGTGAGTCGGAACTGTCTTCTAGCTCTGCGTTATACTCCAGTGCGTCGGATGTCGTACTGCGCCGGGTTGAGACTGGCTGCTGCGTCGATCAGGAGAGAGGGCTCTGCTTGTTGACGGGCCGAAAGTGCAGTGTGCTGTGCCGAGGTTGCTGATGAGGCTGAGGGTGATGACCAGATACGCGGTCGCTGCATACTTGTGGTCAGGATACCCGTTGAAGCCGTGGGTGCTGGCTGGCTCGGTAACTCGTCGGCAAAGCTTGCGAGAGTGATGATAATGACGACACGCTGGAGTTTCTGCACGAAGGCTGCGCTGTCGTCCATGTTCTGGGTCACCATTGTGGAGGCATGAGGAACAGGGAGTAAAGTTCACTCATCCTCCATAACAAAGGGAAGATCCTCCGACCAGACGGGTGTTATGTCTGGCGGGTTCTTTCCCAATGCTTGAAATTGGCAAGTTGTACGAGTATATATGCTAATTGCACGGTAAACTCTGATTGCGAGATGTAGAATTCGTGTGACGTCAGTATGACGCGTTGTTCCAATGGCGTTTTTAGGTACCGCTACAACTGATTACAAGGTGAAGGAAAACATCTTGAGGAAACCTGGACTTTAAGTTTAAAATCGCCAACCCGCATTGAGCAAGCGTGGTTATTACGCTCAATCCTTCACTGTATGAGAGGAGACCTGTGCCCAGCAGTGGGATCATAAAAATGTTGATGAGGATGATGATGATGATGACAATGTCAGCAACTACTTTTATGACCTCAAAAAAGTTCTATTAAGTTTTTCATACCGACTATACTTACCTATAAACAATTTAGTAAAGTTCTACCGTGACTTAGGAAATCACTTTAATGTGTTTTTTAGTGGAAGATTTATCTTCTGTTTGATTGATTACCAAAGTTATAGTACTTAGAGGAAGCATTACCTAGATTGGATATCTATCCGTGATGTTGGTATTTTTTGCACCAACCATTACTCATTTTTTTAATTTTACTACTAAGCCTTGGTTGGTATATTCAAATTCATTAAAAAAAACTTTTTGACAGCAAAGACCTCATTATTTACTTAATACCTCTTAAGGTTAATGCCTACGTTACGAGCTTACTGCTACGTAATCATATTCTGGCGCTTGCATTAATTGGTAGGTTACTCCTCATGCATACAAATATATTTGTAAGAGGGTAAAGGGCTACCCAATTAATGAAGTCATCCATACTTAACTTCAATCGCGTAATTACAAATTAACCGTTACATTGATCGCCAGCCATACCTACTATAGTTTTGATCTTTCATCCTTTATTTTTCGTTTTTATATTTATTGTTAATAGGGTACTTGACTAAAAAAAACTAATTAGTCCATCAGTCAGATTTCCAAAAAATACTAGACATGTATTTTTTTCTTTTTTCATATCAACAAAAAATGAAGACGACACAGTGCGATGAAAACTCGTGTGACGTCACTGCACACTACACTTTTTAGCGGGGAGTGACGTCACCAGCCACCACTCCTGATCTTTGATGCCTTGTATATTTGTCAATTTTTATTGACTTGATAAAACAAAATATACGTATCCAATATTTTTCTATAATCTGAATGACGAACTAAATAGAATCATTTTTTTACCCAGGAAATATCCCTATTAAACGGGTACAACACCAATTACATTGAGACAAAAATATAACTTAAAAACAAAAATGTAACAGTGGATTCTCTCGCATACTTTCTTTCACATAACACCAAACATACTTTATTTTCCTTTATAAGTTATAAACTAGTGCTTGACCGCAATTCCGCCTGATGGTAAGTAGTGATGCAATCGTTAATGGTAAAGCGCACTAGTTTATTAAAACCCTGTTCACTCTAGCCTTGAAGACACTAAAATTGTAGTCCGACGGAAATACTGCCGCTGGCAATTTGTTCCAGCCCCTCGATGTACGCAGTATAAAAGAAGAGGCGAAACGCTTCATTCAGATTGTTGTGGTATCAACAACGTAAGGGTGGAAACTCGACGTACCACGGGTCGTCAGACGGAGATGGGGGAATTAACGTGCGCATAATCTTATACCATTCATTCTAAAACACGTCACATTCAGGGTTCGCCGTCTGAAGGGCATTCAGCACCCAGAATTGATAAAATCAGATACCTACATTGTACTAAAATAACATCTCAAAAAATATTATTGTCATAATAACAGACAATAATAGTTGTAACCTGACATTACCGAGATGCCCAAATACAGAATAACTGGGAATTACAGAACCGGACTTGATAGTGACCTGTTCCGCGACGCAGATAGTTCAACTTTATGTTCGTGTAAAGTATACCAAGAGTCAGGGGTGTCACTAATACCAGGGGTTCCAAAATTATGGTATAATATTTAGGCGAAAAAAATTGCATAGAATCGAAAAAAATGAAAAACACCTGCTAATGAGCCCTTTGATCGAGGCTTACCTTTTTCACTTTGAAGAATAAAATAATTTAAAAAAATATAATAAAAACCCTCATGAATTTCATTCTAAATGGAACTTCATTACCTACAATATTTTGTTTGATATAAAAAAAAATGTGTTTTAATAAGAAAGTATAAAGTGAAAACGGAATTTATTTAAAAAAGACTAAAGGCATTCTGAATATCAAAATATACAAAATATGTATTTTGTAGAGAAAAATGGCAAGTAACTCCACAGTTACTCTTTTAAAATATTTTGGAATATTTCAATGACCACGAACGTTTGATACTAATATCCATATTTCATATTTCTATGTTTCCGTTACATCAGTATTATTTAATATAATTAAATCCAACATCAAAATTATTAATTCTCCCAATAACCAAGTGGTGAAAACATAAATGGATTCCCGTTTATCAAAAACCAATATGGTAGTCATCATATAACGTAAATGTTCACCGCTAATTATAGGCATTTCATTATAAACCGCTTCAAAGAACGTTTCATCGGTACTAATTGGTCTAATTAGCACTTTTAGTTCCAATTTCGTTATTGCATGAATGATTTCAATTATTCGCGTAGCGTTATTTTGATGTATCTAATGACAAAAATTGAAAAGGATTGCACTTTCGACAAGAGTGATGGCCCGGTGGAATCGTATCTTGCAAATATTGAGTTTAAACTAAGTTTTCTTCTTCTTCTTCAGCCTGTAGGTAGATGTCCACTGGTTGATTAAGGCCTCCCCTTCATGACATCGGGGGGAGGGGGGGATTATGGGGAGCCATAATGCCCACGCTTGGCAGGGGGTTGGGGATCGCAGTAATTTGATATTTCACATAAAAAACGCTGCTGCCCACTTCCCTGGTGAGAGTTCCCTTAGTCGCCTCTTACGACAGCCACGGGAGAATATGGGATGGTACTATTCTAAGCCCAGTACCAAATTATTTCATCACCACAGCTCTTAAGACGGTGAAGCAAAAAAATATAATTCTATTCTATTCTAAGGAAAACATCGTGAGGAAACCGGGCAATTCCTAGAACCGAAAATTGAACACATGTGTTATTTACCAACCCGCACTGGGCCAAGATCGTAGATCCACTGCCTCTCACTGAGAGGAATCCTGTGACTCAGCAGTAGGTTCATGATGGGCTTATTATTAAGATTTGGCTTGGTCATGTTAAGAGGATGAGTGAAAGGCGACTAAGAAAAAGTACAAAGCAGGCCTTATACTTGCTAGTAGGTTTATTGGTGATGTCCTTCAGTAGGGTTAGTTCATGATACTTATAACGGGCGTGTCAGACGACCAGAGGGGCGAATCTCGTAATTCCAACAACATTCGCAGTCAGTCTCAATCTATTAAATTTACCTCTCATTTCCCTACTTAATGATTTTTTTTTTTTTGACATTTGCTTGTCATCGAGGTGAAACTGCTCTCTGCAGTCGGTCCCTCATATCTGAGTATCGTGATCAGCATTGGGGCAGCATTTCGAATGGATGATCTGCCTCCATCGTTTGCCTTCGGTGTTCCCAACGACAATCAATTTTTCTAGACATTCATTGCCTCTGCGCGTTGTGTGACCGAAATAGGACAAAATACGTTGCTGGCATATGGTCGACAAGAGACTGCACCTGGATTTAAAACTTTTTAAATTACGGGAATTGGCCTTATGATGTATCTTCTTCTTTTCCTCAGTCTATAGAGGTCCACTACTGGAAAAAGGCCTCCCTCAAGGCTTTCATTCCATTGTGGAGCATTGCCATAATCCTCCCGCTTGGCAGGCGGGGATCGCAGTAATTTATTATTCCACGGGAGAAGCACTACTGCCTGCTTCCCTGGTGAGAGCTACCTTAGTCGTCTCTTACGACCCCCACGGGAGGACATGGGTTGGTACTATTCTAAGCCCGGTACCACACGGACTTATGATGTATGAGCGTAAAAAATGTATGATGTGTATGTAGAGCTCGCAGCAGGTGGTTTTCTTTACTTTCTGCCTATATGTCCCCATGGGAATAAGATATGAGTTTATGTTTGTACGTATCGGTAAGCATCTAACCCCGAATACCGCCAAATCGGGCAAATTATTAAAATAGGTTACACGTGCCGCTTTTATCTTGTACAAGGCCTTTTAGGCTTATTAATTGACTTAGTAACATTTAATGTTGTTAGCTAATCTTTTTAATTTATTTATAATGTGCTTACAAGTATTCTGAAAAGCAGTGGCGGCCCCGTGTGGGTGGGCAAAACCCGGGCAGTTGCTATACATTGTGTAAATCATTTCATCATTACTTCTTTCTGAACGGTGATGGAAAGCATCGTGAGGAAACCGGCACATCTTAGACCCAAATATTCAGAGACATTTGTCTAGCTGTGGAAATATTATATATTGCTTATCTAGAAACCTCATGTTTTCGGTTAATCGTATATTACAACGAAACGTATGTATTTTTTTTTTGGGATACCCAAAAACACTAGTTAAAACTGTTCATTTTCTCGCTGGTAGGCCATAACATCGGCTGCCGGCAGAAGTTACCACCGACCAGACAAAGCCTTGCCAAGGCAAGCGATTCGTCGTGTTCCGGAATTATGTCTGCTGAAACCGTAAGGAGGACGGGTCTGAGCAGTTGTATTGCGAAGCGTGCCGGGTACGATGTGCCAAATGTTGTTATGTCGGGAGTTTGGTCGTGGAGAAACTCCAGATCAATCTCCCTCTGGCGTAGCATCGTTGGTCGTGTTGTTGGGTGTAACATAGCATCACCTCACTCAACTGCTTACCATTAGGCGGGATTGCAGTCAAGTACTAGTTCATAATTATAAAAAAAAAAAAAACAAATCTTTTTATTACTGAAACTGGTACAGTTGTCCAAATATCCGCAACATGATAACCCTGCACAGCACAAGCTCATCATCGTACGAAGTTCATGTGTCGGGCCGTTTGACTTCTATATTAGGCCTGTAGGTCGCTAATGTCGTCGTTGCCATTCTGCTCACGCGTAGAGCCTTATGTTCGTCTCGGGAATTCCGCTTATTATGCGAGCACCGCGCACCTCGGCACATCACTTTGTGTTTAGATAATTTACGTGTAAAAATGTTATGGCATGTATTGTTGAAGCAATTTGGAAAATATATTAGGATAATACCTACAATAAAAGTAGTCTCGGTATTGAAGTGATAAATCGTTTCAATAAGATATTTGTCAAAATAGTGAAATTCCAAACTGACTTATGTAGGTATATTTTATTTTTTTCTTCTTCAGCCTATAGATGTCCACTGCTGGACAAAGGCCTCAAGCAAGGCTTTCCACGATGACCGGTCTTGTCCTGCTCACATCCATCGGCTTCCCGCGACCTTCACCAAGCCATCGGTCCACCTTGTTGGGGGCCTTCGTACGCTGCGTCCGTCAGAACCTTACTGCCCCATGGGCCATCGGTTCTACGAGCAATGTGCCCTGCACACTGTCACTTAAGTTTAGCGACTGGAAGAGCTATGTCGGTGACTTTGGTTCTTCTGGGGATCTCCTCATTTCTGATTCGATCACGCAGAGAAACTCCGAGCATAGCTAAAGAGCTATGCCTATGGAAAGCCATTGCCCTTTGTGTGACTCTGAGCCTTCGTATGAGGCCCATTGTGAGCGACCACGTTTCAGTTCCGTAAGTCATCACTGGTAACACACACTGGTCAAAGAATTTAGTCTTGAAACACAGTGGTATCTTGGATGACGAGAAGATGTAGCGTAGCTTCCCGAACGCTGGCCAGCCGACACCTCTTACATCTTATCTATAAGGTTATAAATGCGAATAAGCGTTACTGTTTGTTACCTTTTTATGCATATTTCATTGAACCGATTATCATACTATGTTGCATATAGGTATGTTGCCAGGGGTAAAGAAAGGGATATACCACCTTTTATCCAGAAAAAAGAACTATTCCCGAGGAAAAGAACAATAATTGTCCACAGTCACACGTCCTTTATACGCTAGCTGGCGCTACGTGATTTTTAAATCATGATTGAAATATGAGCCGGCTTTCTGAGCAGTATTCTAGCGAGAATTACTAGGCTTAGGTGAATTCACGATAGCATTCCGGTCATTAACATTAGGCTTTTAATAAGATGACATTCGATACCCAGATAGTTTATTAAAAACTTTATTTACTAACGCATTGAATAATGTTTCAGTGAAAAAATGTCAGTTCTACAACGTCGCGTGCACCCGCTGTGTGGAAACATTTTGAGAATTCTGTTGGGATTGTGTTCGAAAATTGTTTAACATTACCGCTTCTTAACCATGCTTATTTCAAACATTAACAACTATAACATAGGAATTAAATAGACAGGCATGAGAACTGCTAGGAAAAGCGAAAACTTAAAACTATGCATTATATTACTGTTAAAATTAGAATGTTGTTGATGAACCCATAGAATTTTGCCCTAGCAAATAGTTCATCGCGCTCAATGAACCAATCACTTTAAATGCATAAAAATTCAGGCCAATAGGGATGTTTTCTGGGTAAAAAAAAATTGATTCTATTTAGTCCGCCATTCAGATTATAGAAAAATATTGAATGCGTATATTTTGTTTTATCAAATTAATAAAAATTGACAAATATAAAAGGCATCAAAGACCAGGAGTGGTGGCTGGTGACGTCGCTTCTCGCTAAAAAGTGTAGCGTGCAGTGACGTCACACGAGTTTTCAACGCAGTGTGTCGTCTTCATTTTTTGTTTATATGAAAAAAGAAAAAATACGTGTTTAGTATTTTATGGAAATCTAACTGGCGGACTAATTGTTTTTTTTTTAGTCAACTACCTTATTATTCTAATCTAAACAAGAAAGTCAATTAACAATCCTAACTAGTCTCCAAATCCCCTTAAAAAGATGAACAATATAATTAAACAGTTCTACGTGTAGAATTAACATACTACACCCCCGTCCATTATATCTTGACCGTTTGATCGTTTGCAATGGCGCTGCGGGCAAATTTCAATACTGTTATATTGCAATAAGTGTTGCAACACATACCTACTCTCGGAAAAAAGAAGTGGGGATTGCCTCGTAGACATCATCACCATCATCCCCATCATCTCAGCCACATGAAGTCCACAGCTGAAAATAGGCCTCCCTCAATAACGGTTTAATGCGGCCTTCATCCAGCGCTTCCCTGCAATTTTGGTCAGGTCATCCGACCACCTAGTCAGTATGTGTCCGACGCTGTGCATGCCTATACGTGTCCTCGTAGACATGGTGACAAGGATTGGCTTGGTTTTTTTGGTTATAGGATGCTGTTCACTTTTTACTTCACCATTTTGAGGATATCAATAATTTGTCAAAATAATAACTTTACTTGAAGTTAGAAACAATATTCTCACCATATTTTCATAGTTATTATGTTTTCATAAAAAAATCAATCAATAAAAGGCATTTTACTAGAAATGCATTGTATTGTCATCTTATCTAATCCGGACTCCAGGTTGTTGAATTTCCTAATTCCTGTGACCGTATTATTAAGTATTTATAGTCCATATTATGATTATAGTCCATAACAAAGTGAAGGCAAGTTCGTCTCTCTCTCGCACTTGAATCAAAATGGCATTAAAACGTCAAAATACAATATTAAAGCGCTGTAGCCCCCAGCTATCATGACTAAAAGATCAACAAGAACGGCACATAAAAATCTGTTAATTAAAATTAAGTTCCTCATTCTGGCGCAGCTCAAGACAAACTGGTCACCCAATGTGTGAAACTGCGCGAAAAATATGAAATAAAAGGTGAAAGTTTGACATCACGGGTTCCGTCGTTAATCTTTTTTGATGACGTAATGTGTCTTCATGGTTGTCTGACTCCGGGATCAGGATTATCATGGTGTTAAATAAAATAAGGACTAACAATGAATGTGTGAATTTTACAAAAGTAGATCGTTTCATGTTTTTGATACTTGTAAATGTTCATAAGTATTTCTTTAATGACGTGTGTTTTGTTTCTACACAAGACATAACATCACGACAGCAATACCTGAAGGAACTGTTAGAGGTGTAGGTAGACGAATATTTAGCCAATTATTTTTCAAATCATTGCACCTGCTACTGAGAAGTTCTTGATAGAAAAATCCACTTAGAAAATCGATTCCAGGATCTCATGCTCAGTAGCACTTTTGGGACTATTATACCAATAAGACAAGAATTCTCTCTATTCTCATAATTGGAAGACTAAACTATGCATAAGTAAATGTGCAGGGGGCAGTCGTATTAAATAAAACAATAGAAGTTAAACTCTTGTCCGTATCAAATCCAGTTAAAGTTGTGGTTTAGTTTCGATCCCATTTCGTATCGCACTAAAGTTTTAACTTCGATTGAATTAAAATCAATGTAGAGTGATACATTTCGTCAGATATCATAATTAAAGTTAGCTTGGTTTCAACTTTTCATTTTTTTTTTTTAATAATTATAAACTAGCGCTTGACCGCAGTCCCGCCTGGTGGTAAGCAGTGATGCGAACGTTGATGGTAAAGCGCGCTAGTTTATTAAGAGCCTATTCACTCAGAAAAACTGAACGAATAGGAAGGAAGACGGCAGTTGAGCGAGGTGATGCAATGTTAAACCCAACAACACGACCAACGATGCTGCGCCAAAGGGAAATTGATCTGAAGACCCTCCACTACCAAACTCCGAACACAACAACATTTAGCACATCGTACCCGGCACACATCGCAACACAACTGCTCAGACCCGTCCTCCGTACGGCTTCACCAGACATCATTGCTGAACACGACAAACCGCTTGGCGGCAAGACTTTGTCTGGTGGGTGGTAACTTCTGCCGGCGGCCGATGTTATGGCCTACCACCGAGATGCAGATTTGACAGCGGTTACGTTCCAATTGCGATCCAGTTATGGTTAAACGATCTGTAAAATGGTTAGCGCGATACGAAACATTACTAAAGGTTTTGATTTAGTTGAGATACATTTCTGTTTTGGTTGAATTGTTTTAACGCGATTGCCCCCAAGTACTGCACCCCCCTCCCCCCAATTTCAACTTAAATAATAATCAACTTCATTTTAAAAACGTTTAAAGTCGTAGCGTAAACTGAACATTACTGTGTAGCAATTAAAGTTATTTTTCCATATATCCATACTTGTTTAGATATGTGACAATATTACAATAGACACATAGACACATTCCAAATCGCACTAGGCCTGCGTAGTGAATTACGCCGTAGTCCCTCACACTGATGGAAGCACTGTGTCTAAGCAGTGAGAACAACATAGAAAGCTCTGCTGCTGTAGATTTTGTTCCGCCTTTTCTCTTTCCCAGCAAAATCACTAGGAAGTAGGGACTGGAACAGTCTGCCGGCGGCGGTGTTTCCGTCGGACTACAATTTGAGTGTCTTCAAGGCTAGAGTGAATAGGCTCTTAATAAACTAGTGCGCTTTACCATCAACGATTGCGTCACTGCTTACCATCAGGCGGGATTGCGGTCAAGCGCTGGTTTATGTTTTAATAAAAAAAAAAAAAAAAAAAAACGGGTGTATTGAATCAAATGGCTTGAAATGAGTTTAAAAGTAATGCTTGAGTTTTGGGTGAGCTTCTGGAATACGGGCCTTAAAGCGGCATAGAGACGACGCGTGTATGAAGTACAAAATGCACACGCGAAACATTTCAAAATGTAACAAAGGTAATAAAGATATCAATTTTAATATCAATTAAATATGTAATGTAAACCGTTTTTTGTGCATGTGGAGTTAACCTGTAATAAATTGTTGCATTTGTAAGAGTTACTCTAGTCATCAAATCACAATAATGTACAGTTTAAACAATTGTTGGATCACCTAATTAAAAAAAGGTGTACCCTAAGCAGAAGTGACACTGCCCGTGCCAATGCACGGTATTATAAAACATGACCCGGACTCCAAAGCAGCCGTGGACACCATGTCCTGCAAGGGAATACTGCGAGGGACCCATAGACCTATCAATTGGGAAGCGGAGGACGGAAGAGTATGTGTACAGGATAAGTTTGTGCAAATATAAAAGTGACTTAGTTGAAAAGAAATGACTTTCAGTTTTAAACCGTTTCCGCTGATTATGCTGTGCTTGCAGTAAGTAAAACAATCCTATTTTCTCTGAGAAATATCAAAGTAATTTCTCATGTTATGAAATCTTAATCTATGCAAATGTACAGAATAATTCAATAAGTAACTAATGCAGATAGCAATAATCCGACAGCTTAAGATTACTTAAGTAAACTAGACAATAGCGATTTCATTTTGATTTAGGTTTAGAAATTATTATTATTAATGGTACTCAATAAGATTTTAAATCTTTCATAGTCCTCGAGGCATTATCGTGGTTAAGTACATAAAAACAAGAAGGGGTGCTAATCTGTGATGGATTAATTAATATTGAAATTAGTTTTGAAAGACTGCTACAATATTGATTCAATTTCTTTTCAACCCTTAAACGCGATGAAAAGACGGGATTATTTTCATATTTTTCCTCCTTAAAGGCGGATTTTCAATTGTCAGATTCGGCGTTTTGGCGGATACTCAATTCTGAAGCCGTCAATTCATCAACATTATTCCTGACAAGCAGATTCCTTTCTTATTCTACAACCTCCCTTTGTTCCTTCAAATCTACATTAATATTTTAAGCATAAAATAATCAAAGTAACACCATCTGTAACAGACAGGCAGACAAACCACAGGTGAAAAGGGGTCTCCGCTCGTAGAACCCTGAAAACACAACACCCCCTCCCCCCTTCAAAAGTGGCGTGTGACGTGTTTTGTCATGCCATAATCAAACGTCACGTGACAAGGGGATGCGACACCCCCCGCACCTCCCTCGTCTCCGCAAACATTCGTGTTGCCACCTACTAGGGATTAAGAAGTGTTTGTTCGCCATCCGATGGATGAAATGTTACTTTTTTATTGAAAGAATTTGGAATAGATGTATTCAAGGTGTGGTGCGAGTTTGGTAATAATTTAAAAAAAAAAAAAAACATTTTTTCTGTTAATTGTATAAAAAGAGACAAATGTTCTAAAATTTATGGTATCTTTGTAATAATTTTGGTTAGAATAATATACCGAATATTATGTTTTCCCCTAGAGATGATATAATTTCTGGTAAAGAATGCCTAAGGCATAATTGCCCGCCTCTGTACCTGTGTGCGAAAAGTTTAAATAAAGAAATAATTTGAACTACATTTTATGTACCACGTAAAACCAGTCTACACACATACATACGTAGTTATACTAGGTGTTCCTAGTTTATCATTGGTGTGGGTAATCATAACCCAGCATTGCATAAATATGCAAGCTGACAGGCCCTTTATGCATGGAAGCTTTTATTTAGGTTTTAAATTTTGTTTTAATTGATAGTTTAAATTTTTTTATTTGCTTGACTCTCTCATTTATTGGTATATCGGCGTAGTTAGCTGACATGATGGCAATTATTTTAATTTGACTTTCTGTGCCTCGTAATTTTTACAGCTTTGCATGCCAACTATTGAATAGAAGCAAGATTTTTTGACCGAATAGACAGCTGTGCTGCTGGGCAGTTTGCTGGGCCACTTCTTATCTCCAAAGAAGGCATAAGAAAGTGGTGGAACGAGGTCCATTTGTGTTCGTCTTATGTGATTCTGACATTGGAAAAGTGCTAACACTTAGTCTAATTATAATAAATAACTCAATTTTGTCATAAGAAGTAAAAAAAACGCAACATTAAGAACTTTCTTTATTTTATATGATTTAAGCATAGAAATTCGAATGCTTTCTAAAAAAGCTACCCTATAGACATCGCTACCTTTGAGTGGGTAACCCCACAGTTCGACTGAATGTTTGTATTGCATTAAACATTCTTTGTCGGAAATAATGAATGAGGAGCGCAAACTTGGCCGCCGAGCGAATATTAACCAATGTTGATCTTAGTGCTTTGCTCTTTTCTGGCGGCACACTTTTGGGGAGACTTGGAAAAATAAAATTATTACGTCGCCTTTGGAAGACAATATTTTAAGTCCCACTTATACAGACGTAAAGGTTACGATGTAGGGAGAAAGGGACATCGGCGTCTAAAATTGATCTGTATAACGGAAACTCCATAGTAACACAATTGCTAACAATAGCCCAACTGAGCAAGAAATTAAAGCATACTGAGCTAAATAAAACTTTTCCTGAAACAGATGTTCAACCCTATGACAGAGACTACACATCGAAGAAATAACTTTATATGATTCTAAAAATTGCTACTACTTTTAAAATTAACCAATTCACAATTTTCTTGGATCAGATAACTACCAGTTACACAGATTACACTTTAAAATCTGGCGCCAAGAGAAGTGTAAAAATTTCTTCTGGGCATCACCTTGGAACCAATAGTTAGTGGCTGTGAGCCAAAAATATAACAAATCTTTAAGATATTTTCTGATCGGGAAATACACGACCCGAATTGAACAGCCATTCACTAAATAAACAAAAATCTAATCGGTAAAAAAATCCATTCAGCCAAATCGCTTGAGGAACCGATTAAGCCTAAACTCATTAACAGTTCTGTTCATCAATTAATTAATACCTTACATTGATTCGATTTCTATTATCAGCGACACATAATACTAAGGGTCGATTAAAGGGACAAGCCTGTTTTAGAAGATTCTTATCAAGATTTAGGGGTCCGCGGATCATTCAGTAAAGGGATTACTTACGTAAACAGCTTTGCCAATTTGGATTATACTTTCGTTTCGTGAATGGTTATTTATTTTCGGTTCGTGCCGTTTATTATTTGGAAGGTGAATTGACGATCTTTATTTATATTCTAGTTTGTTTAAGAGGCTATAGGGCTGTAGGGGATAGTGATTTGGAGTCTCGAGCTTACAATAGTCAACTTCTTATTCATAGCGGGTCTATGGGTCCTGCCTTAAAAATAGTAAAACTTCTTTAAGTATTTCTTGTTTTAGAGTTAATAAAAATATGTATTTCTATCGCACTTTGCGTACAGAGCCCTGACAATAAATAAATATGCAATCGCGAACCTTCTTGAAAGACATACCCTCCGACCTTTTGATCTGACGCACTCTGGACAATTGACTTCTGTCAATTGACTAATCTTTTCATCACGATGGCTAAAAAGAAGCTCACGATAGTGAAAACGAAGCGTTTAAGGAAAATTAACGAAGAGCGCAGGCGTAGAGTAGCCAGTCTTTCGGTGTTCTATAGGATGCATGTTGGTGAGTGTGCGAGGGAATTGCATGATTTAATTCCGTCATCTCCGTTCCACCATCGGACGAGCTGTCGTACAGCGAGCTTCCACCCTTACGTTGTTAACACCACTACGATCCGGACGAGGTCTTTCGCCTCCTTTTTTATAATGCGTAAATCGAGGGACTGGAACAGTTTGCCAAGGGCGGTGTTTCCGTCGGACTACAATTTGAGTGTCTTCAAGGCTAGAGTGAATAGGCTCTTAATTGAGGTCATGCGCTAGTTTATAATTCTTAAAAATAAAATTATATATATATTTTGAGTAAAAATCTCAGTATATGATATTATTAGAACGTTCAATGATTACAATAACAGCTATTTATTGAAGCAGAATACAAATTTGACAACGTAAGGCAGAATCATTCAAGTGTATTTTGAGTATTACATGATATATTCGATCAAGGGAATTGACGTGAAATGAAACTGAATGATGTTAGAAATTTAACTTAGTTTTTTAAATAATAAATACTTTATTCAAAGGACATTTTTATTTCTTAGTGCTCGCACTATGCGAGTGATATTCGTAAGTGTGCTACTTGGAATAGGAAATTAGTTATTTTATTTGAACTCCACCTACGGGTGTGCTAAGAGGAAATGTTTGGAGTGGTTCACCTGGGTGTGCTTCATTTCCGCCACTGCATATGGAGAATAAAGGAAGTTTTAGTTAGATTAGCATAAGTCTTTCAAAACATATTATTTTGGTACGGAACCACCGCGGGTCTCAATATGGTTCTTCTTCCTTTAATTAAGACACCAGCAGACTCGTGTCCGTGTTGGGCGATAAACATTTTTAGTTGAGATGGATCCAAATACAACGAAAAAGTCTTTTTACTTTTCGTTTTAACATTGTCTATGACACTCACAAACCTAGAGCAGCGGTAGCTTAAAGGTATCGGCCGCGACTTGCAAATTGTAGATCGTAGGTTGGAACCACATCAGGCGCTTTACTTTGAGTAAATTATAATGTTACGAATGTACCTTATGTCGATGGCATAAGGTTCAATATTGCGTGACATGCAGGACATAACTTTTAAGTGCTATATCTCGAGAGGTACAATATAAAAAAGGATTGCTAGACCTAGGGCCTATCGAATGGTGAAGGTTTCATCAACATCGTGAACGCAGTGTCGACATCAAAATTTCTAGAAACTCGTTTCGGGGAAGTACCTGTAGGTACTTGCTGAACGTACTCGAAATTATGCGCTATTATTATTAATTCTATACAGGTCTGGAATGTTCGATCAGCTGGCCTATATAAAGCGCCGTGACGCCAGCGCAGAGTCAGCCTGCATTTGACTAGCGAAGAGGAACAAGCGACAGTTGAGAAGCTTCAACTTCAAGAAGAATTTACTTCAAAATAAATGTAAAAAAAAACGATAAATTACGGTTTTTTACATTTATCTATATTCGTCTCATTTGTCGGTGGTGTTGTTATTCGTCGTGTTCCGGCATGATGTCTGGTGAAGCCGTACGGAGGACGGGTCTGAGCAATTGCGTTGCGATGTGTGCCGGGTACGATGCACCAAATATTATTGTGTGGGGAGTTTGGTCGTGGAGGGTCTCCAGATCAATCTCCCTCTGGCGCAGCATCGTTGGTCGTGTTGTTGGGTTTAACATTGCATCACCTCGCTCAACTGCCGTCTTCCTTCCTATTCACTAAGTTTTTTTTATGTGAATAGACTTAATTAACTATCGCGCTTTACAATCAACGATTGCATTACTGCTTTCCATCAGGCGGGATTGACGTCAAGCACTAGTATATAATGATTAAAAAAAAACCATAAGCTTAGCTTTGAGAAAGACGACGTTGAGATCAAAACATAAAGTATTTTGTTTTACTTAAACATTTTTGTCACGTAAAATTCGGTCAAACTTTTTTGCAATGTTAAATATTTATTTGGACGGGAAGACGGATCGACGGGTCGTAACTCTTGGAAACTTACAGCATAAAGCATAATTAGCAAGCAATGTTCCCACTGCGTGTGGAAGTGGGCCCTAATCCACGGGCCCATTGGGTCGTTGGATGACACAATTGTTTGAATTTTCATTTCTAGGACATACCGGTTTCGGAGGAAATAATAGTGCCTGTTTGGGCTTGAGCCCAAAAAATTATAACTCACAAGTTGCATCCGTTATCACTGGGCCGTTACTGCTCTGGTGAACTTTACGTTATTAATTATTAACTAAAATTTAGTCAGTACTTTATAGCGGTAAAAATCTGCGGCTGTGTGTGAAGTTTTAAACTTTGTTGAAAGCCTTGGTCTGTTTGTACATGTGACTACAGTCTGCAAACTAAACGTATGATAGCAAAATATCTGCTGAGAAATCATTATCGCTATCTACAAAAAAATGTAATTAAGGGAGTAACAGAAATCTCTAGAAACTGCCGTGGATTCTCATAAACATGATTAACGTAAACTATTTTTCCTTTGGGCCGGTCACTACAAAATTCAATCCACAATTTTGTAGAAATGAAACAGTTAATCCATAAATCCACTTAAAACAAAATATTTCATCCAACCAAAGCAGAAACGCTGCACAAAGTCAAAACTATAGCTCAGCTTACAACTCCCGCACAAAAGCGTACAGTATCTCTACACATATTATTATACCAAAAGTATTTCATACCAAAATTGCAAACGCCGTTGCCGCAATTTTCGAACTAGAAACTCCGGCCACACATTACATTTTATACTTAGCTTGTTATACTGACAACTTCCTCACACACATAGACAGCTCTCTTTTGTTCTAAGTTCAGGAGCAGTCACTGGTGTAGCCCCGCAGTTTTCCGCCGAACACAGTGTTTACGTGAGTTACATGTATGTGCGTGCGTTCATCGTCGTGAACACAGAGTCAAGTTCTCATTCCAAATTGTTCAGTACGTTACAAGTACCTCAGTTCCCGAACTAGACGCTCAGACCGCAGACATGGCTCAGGGGCACACGTATAGACTATGATGCTTCATTTTAATTAAGAATTATTAACATTCCCCCTATATTTGTTAAACGATGCGTACATATGGGAAAGTTCATTTTAATGAAATTTTAAACTAAGTTTGAATCAATTGGATGATGTGTGTTTGGTTTGAGCGTTATCCTTCCTTAAAAGCGTATGCTTCCTTTCAAAATAAGTTTTACACTCTAAGTTAATATTAGGGTAGGCTAATGCGTTAATAAACACACATCTGAGGAGCGATTCTTGCAATTCTAAGGATGTTCTCTGCGTGTTGAAAAATCCTCAAATTTCTATACATTTCGTTTTAAATCACGAGAGTATTGCTTTGGTTGAAAAAAATTATTTGGTTGAATTTTGTAGCTGTTTTGTAGCCGCTTTAGCTCAGCGGTGGGACTACCAGGCTGAATGTAAATAAATATAACTCAACATCATATCACCAAGTTTTTCGGTACTCTGCAGTTTGCAGCGTATTCCTAGTCAAATCATGGGTCATCTGCCATATAATAAATCTGTGGAAATATAAATTCTGTACATTGTAAATATCAAAAAAAAAATGGCAGGGGGTATTATTAGACCAAAAATCGACGTTTAGACCGAAATCAAATACGTAATTTAAAAAAAAAAATTATGTTCTAAAGTTATGTTA
This sequence comes from Sesamia inferens, assembly GCA_037179545.1. Taxonomy (NCBI): domain Eukaryota; kingdom Metazoa; phylum Arthropoda; class Insecta; order Lepidoptera; family Noctuidae; genus Sesamia; species Sesamia inferens. Next base: position 3,725,792 of record CM073929.1, on the reverse strand, counting down.
TTTATCATTAGGATTAGCATAAAGAGTTGTCAAAGAGATTATTCACTTATGATGATTAGGCATTTAAGTCAAATTTTCGGTCATAAAATCTTTAGTTGTATGTAGCTTGGTACTCCTAAAGAAACTTAAATATAAGTACAAAAATTTCAAGACGTTTTCCGTTCTATGTATTCTCAGTCCTCTGATCTATAATTTTCGCCACCATCGACCGATTTGCGACCACACCATCAAAAATAATTTTTCATCTAGTGTGACCACCATTCAATTACACAAACAAACATATGGAAATCATTCCAATTCCATATTGTAATAAAAGAATAACAATGACACGGAATAAGGGGATAGAAGAGGGGAGAAATGCCGATTGGTATTGGATGTTTTGCGTGTAAAATAAAAATATAAGCGCGTATGAGAGGAGAATGGGGAGCTAAGTTTAAGTAGTATTTTTATGTTTATTTATGAGGGCGCTTGTTCACGGTGTGATGATAATTTATGGTTGGGAACATAAGGATGAATATTATTGCATTTATTATAATGGTCACCTATCGCTCAATACAGGCAGGTTTGTAAGGATTTTGCCCAGCAGTGGAACACGAAAAGACCACAGAAAAAAGAATGGTAAAAAAAAAGTTATATATAAAGTAACGTATAGTCATTTCAATAACTTTTTTTACCATTCTTTTTTTCTGTGGTCTTTTCAGTTTGTCAACTTATTAAACAAAGATATTTTGTATTGCGTATCATGGAAATATTACACAGAAGCATTTGTGTGTGTGTGTGTATGGGTGTGCCCAATTACATCTAAATTGGTCCAGACGTTTGAAACAAACATACAGACACTCACTCACAAACTTTCGTTTGTATAATATTTGTATGATACAGTATCAGTAAAAAATGTTAAGTATCAACGGAGTTTCCATGACTTAAATAAATTGAAATAAAAAAGAAAAAGTCGTTTCATTCAACCTCTTTAACCGACCCTGTACAAACTCTTCATAAAACGACTCATTTCATTCACAAATACATACTAATTTTCTTCATCATTTAAAACTAAAAACCACTTTACCCAATGCTCTTGACGCCAAAGGAAAAAATATTACACCGACCGACAGCCAAATTGCGACTATTCAGTCGTTGAAAATAGTCGCAACTCCGCGGTGCTGTATAAAGGGGCGAAAAATAATAGAAATGGCTTAGTCGTTTGGGAAAAATAACGGAATTGGGAAGGTATGAATGGTTAATACGGAAAGAGGGGAAAACTGGGGATTAATTTGCCGTGGTGAACACCATAGACAGGGTTTCCCATTGGGATCGGCATTATGTTCTTTTATACAATAAATGTTTCGAAGATATGTGTGAATTTTACGTGTGTAAGTGGATTTACTGTTTGTAGTCGTGTTGGGGTATATTCTGTGTGTTTTTGATGTTTAATATTTCAAAAGGGTTTATGGAGAAACGTTGCTCAAAGTGAAGTAATGCTTAGTGATTGTCTAACAGTATATATTTGACGTTAAAACTTTCCTTAATTTAAAGTAACGTTTAGAAATGAATGAGTTTAAAGGTTTAATGTCAGGTTGAAGTTCTAAGCCCCTGTAAAATTATAACTATATGTCTAACCCAATGATTCATTAAATGCCATTCAATATAGATTTTGAACCATATTTTTTGTTGGTTATTAAAAAGCTAGCTTGTCGCCCACGGCTTCGCCCGCGTGGATATTCAATTTTATCGCGCATTTCAGATTCCTCATTTTCGGGGATTAATAAATTATCGTATCATTTAGCCTCTAAGTTTACAATAAATTACCTTTTATAAACGACATACAGCGCCATCTATCACCGAACTGGTATGAAGCTAACAATATTTTTGTTTTCCCTCAGGAATATTTTTCCCGGATAAAAAGTACCCTATTATTTAATCCGGACTTCTAACTTGACGTCTGCAAATTTTCAAAGCAATCGGTTTAGTTGTTACGGCGTGAAAGTGGAACAAACAAATAAACTCACTTTCCGATTTATAATATTAGCAAGGATTGTTATTTTTGAACTTTTTCGTTGTTTTGAATTCCTCACTACACTGCAGTTTGCTCATCGACATTGGATGCTGCATTGTAGGCACACTTACCATATTTCAGCCAAGCACATTATCGAGGTTCGGTAACCTAACGTTAAAAACAGAATCTTATTACCAATATTCCACTATCTCCCCGCTTCACTTATGATCCGTGACCGCTACACAGTAGAATCGGTCACAAATGATATATTTTAATGCAATTTTCACAACAAATGCTGAATTTTTTATTTTTATTAAACAGCATTCTTGGTGCGCGTTTCCGACTCGCATTCGGCCAGTTTTTTACTATCATAATTTAGAAGAAAACTCGTCAATCCTCATGATACGTTTACATCTCCGTCATTGGCAATTTGTATAACCAAGTAATCAGACCTCTAAGATAAAAATCTCGGACATTCGTGACAAGAGACAATTCCTCTCCACTTCGTGTGTAAGTGCAGAGTTGAATTGCTCACTTCCTCTTGTAATGCTACTTCCACGCAGTAAAGGACTGACACGCTATTAATTTTGACGTCTTTCAGTTCAAAATGCAGTTGGCAATGCGATATTTTAGTTGGTTCTCTTTTTGAAATAACAAGATGGGGAACGAAAAGAAATATTGATGGTTGTGGAAAAAGTCGTCTAATGCATCTTTTACTTAAAAGTTACAGTAAGGACTTGATTAAATCACTTCTTCAGTTTTCTTCTTTCATCGGCTTCTAACCGGACTGCTTTAGACTTAAACACTAAACAGATTTGTATGTTTGAATTACTACATAAGATAATTTTTGTCCTGATATTATTACAGTACAGAGATGCGGATGAAACTGCGTCGCGCAACTATATAATTCAAAAATTTAGGATTTTAATTAATATACTTATATACGCTACTGGAATAGCATATTTTACTAAATAACTCATCATCATTTCAGCGTCAATTCCAGTCGCATCCGAAGCTTTTCAGCTTTGGAGTCTGGCGTCCGCTTTACTAGTGTAACTGCTGATTTTGGCTACACTTCGATATTTTCCGTAACGCGACTGCCGTCTGACCTCCACAACGCGAAGGCGATATCGAAGCATTGCAGCTAGACCAATTGTTGGACTTTTGAGGGCTCCAAAAACCCGTAACGACTGCCACTAGATGTTCGTCTGGCAACCAGGACCAACGGCTTAACGTGCTTTCCGAGGCACGACCAGACCAGTGCAAATATTCATATTCATTATTCATGCATACAAATATTTGCATTGCGCGGAGATCGAACCTGCGCCTCCTTGCGCAGCGGCCGCGTTCGCTACAGCTACGCCACGGAGGCTGTCTACTAAATAACTACTATAATATATTTTCCGCCAATTAAACCTAATAAGCGCGCACAAGCAGGCAAACGAGCTCAATTTTCAGACTCTTTTAAACAAGATAAATAATAAACAGAACTGTTTACTCGCAATTAGTGGCTCTACTCAGTTCACGACGTGGTTTGTTTATCTAGTAAAACAAACAACTAATCAAGCAACTAAACACTCAGAAAACACTTTATAACCTTATTATGAAACTCGATCAATGTCGGTGTTTCCAGAAAAATATCATTAATGTTGAGCATAAAGACCTGTATGGTAATGCGTAAGATATTGTCAGTAGTAATGGGTTTTATTTTTTGAGGACGATTCTGGGCCCATAACCAATGTAACAATTTAAAAACGATAACGAAGTTCGATAAGTCCAAAATGTATGGGATTGACATAAGATTGACCACGTGATTTATCGCGTATTAAGTCAATCCCGTACATTTGCTTGGCATTAGCTAGGGCCTCTGAGCAGTTATGTTGCGATGTGTGCCGGGTACGATGCGCCAAATGTTGTTGTGTTGGAAGTTTGGTCGTGGAGGGTCTCCAGATCAATCTCCCTCTGGCGCAGCATCGTTGGTCGTGTTGTTGGATTTAACATTGCATCACCTCACTCAACTACTATTCAATTAGTTTTTTTTTTTTTTTTGAGTGAACAGGCTCTTAATAAACTAGCGCGCTCTACCATCAACAATTGCATCACTGCTTACCATCAGGCGAGATTGCGGTCAAGTGCTAGTTTATAATTATTAAAAAAAAAAAACTCCAGTCTGTAATTGGGAAATTCGTGTGCCCAGCAGTGGGACGATAAAAAGGTTGTTGATGATGACATATATAGATAAACATCCAAGACCCAGGCCAATCAGGAAAAGATCGTTTTCCATCATGAACTGGCCGGGGATCGAACCCGTGGCCTCCACGTCGTATGCAGGCGTGTTGACCGCTGCGCCAGGCTAACCACCTTTACCTTGGGGAAGGCCGTTGTCCAGCAGTGAAGCTCTACGAGTATAAGCTGAGAAGAAGAAGAAGAACCACCTTTGCTTAGCCCTATGGGGTTGAAAGGCATGGTGCTAAGTTAAGCCATAAACGATATCGAATATTCTAGAAAAGCCTCAATCGACATCTCCAAACATTCGACAAAAAAGACGTCAATTGTCAAAGGACATTTTAATGTTGAAAAATCATTCTCTCCGAGATCTCATTTTACTGGCGTCCGAATAGGCTGTTACTGCCTGCCATTTTTTATACACCTGCCAACAAAGACCCACTTTTCTTAGGTACATTTGAACAAATTTACATTTACCACGAGTCTGGTAAATTTTCAACTCTATCTTCAATACATAAAGGTGAATTTTCTTTTCCAAAGTGTTCGGTTAAGTTTGCAATTGTTGATGTATTAGGGAGGAACCAAGATTGAAGATCGATTCGGTGTTGCGCACCTTCTGGGCCTCAAGTACAGGGGATTTTGATTTTAAAATGAGTTTTAAATCTTCGCCGGTGTATAATTAAATGCGAGGAGATTGCCCTGTTTTATGGCTATATTTGATGGGTAGAGCTTCTTGTTATAAATTTAATGTAGGCAATTTAAAACGATTACAAAGTTTGGAGAGATTTTACAAATAGCGTGGTTTTGCAAAAGTTTTGTTTTTATCATGTACTTCATGATGATGTAAAGAGATCAAAGAAATCATCATTACACAATTTGCAATTCCACCCACATTCCGTTGTCTATCTAGCTTTTTCCTATTTCTAGGTTGGCCACAAGTCAACCGATGGTGCCTGAATATCAGTATTATACAAAAAGCGACTTCCTGTTTGACCTGAACAGCCCAGATATGTAAAATAACACCCCTTGGTAAGTAAGACTTATCAGGCTTCTGACGATTCTTAACGAAACGGTCCACAAACATCAGTTCTCAGTTCAGTTCAGTTTTCGGAGGGAATTGTTATGTAAAAATGGCCACCCATCCACAAAACAACATGGCAAGCATAGATTAACTTGTTCGGTCGACCTATGCGTGTGTTATTACTTACCCACGAAATCCTGTTCAACCTACATACCTTTATAAAACATTTGACGGATTACAACTCCATACACCGAAACAAAAATCGAATTTGACGCAAAAATCCAACAAAACAAATAAAATAATCATCTAACAAAACTCACCGACACATTCATCCATTCAAAAAAAACGGGAAACATCCAATCCTGTCAAAAATTACCTTTCGCCTAATCAAAGAGGAAGAATACACTCCGATTCACGCAGTTGAATCGGTCCGGTTTTCCAAAAGTATTTTCCTATTTCAAATCATGCTAAATTACTTTTATTCCCGTTTGGGTACAGTCACAATAGGGGGTGATTCCACTGCCCGAGGGGGGCACAAAGAGGACCTTTTTAAATCGCCGATAAGAGTTAATGAGGTTGAAAATCTAAAATTTATATTCAGAAAATGAATTCTTTGATGAAAGAAAGCGATAGCGCGGTGGGAATGATTTAATGTATTTATGTAAATGTAGTCTTTAAGCCAAAAGCCGGCTACTACGCATGAATTTCGTCGGTAGTTACCCACTTTATTTCAGTCTTTTGGGGTTCCCTGATATTCAGATTACGCATGTGTCCCCCGGCTATAGGAAAGGCCACCCTATTTTTTTTCGTAAAGATATTTTTGAGGTGGACTAGTAAAAGCGCATTTATTGCGCGATAAGCGAAAACCTGTGGAAAATGATTACCTGTGGGACAAATATTGTAATTACTATGTGAAAGAGAGAAAGCATTTTATTTGGGATAGGCTCAGGAAATAAGAAGATAACAAAAGAACTTAAAAAAAATCATGAAAACAAAAAGTGCATTTCTTTTAAGTTTATCTAGATGTTAACGTATAGTGGAGATGATTTCTTTTCTCGCTCTACCCCATGATGCGGTGAATCATTAGACAGGTCTTTTAAAAACATTGAGAAATTGCCAAGACGATTTTTTTATTTAAGTTCTAAGTATCTGTTCTACCTGTTTGCGAAACATTCAAGGGCATTTCTTGTAAACTAGAGGCCTTTAAGGAACCCATCGTCCACGAGTCCGACACGTACTTCGCCGGTTTTTGGTCAAAAAAGTAAAAGCCAGAAAAATATTATTAAGTAGACTGATTTGAAAGAAAATTTTTGTTTTAGTTTTTGAAACACATCATCGCTATATTTACAAGAAAAATAAAAAAGGTATAAAAAAAAGAGTCACCGATTCGACCCCAGATCTGTGCATTGAACCATAAAATTTTGCTAAAATTAAGAAACATTTGTAACCCAAACGCCAATGAAAGAGCAACACACACAAATAAAAATTCATAGGTACACATATTCAATAAAAAAACACGTATTTCATGTTTTACGTCTCAATTTGTGAGAGACGGTTTTTCCAGCGCTACTAATTGATTGATGCTGAATAACGGATCAGTTTATTGGAAAAAGTAACGTTATCAATTTTATTCCGCCTCATACGAAGGAGACGGTAAATGTACCTACTTTAGTATTGTGCGCAATCGAGTCGAGAATCGAGAGTTAACCTCGATTTTTTTTTTTTGTACATTTATACCCTGTCCGATTCGTGAAGGTATTATTAGGTATCGATAACTGATGCTACTAATGCCTACACAGCTGGGTAAAACTTAAAAACAAAATCCCCTTAAAAAATAAATATTATTTCGCAAAAAGAGGTAACTTAATACATGTGCGGTGGGCAATAAAGGCGCGGGCGAAGCGGGCAGGGCACGCCCGGTCGCGTCGCTATTCGCTCAGAATAATACCGTCAAAATTTTTAAAAATTACAAATTTTTTGGGGAAGTAGGAATTCATCATTATCAACCTTTTATCGTCCCACTGCTGGGCACAGGTCTCCTCTCATACAGAGAAGGATTGAGCGTAATCACCACGCTCGCTCAATGCGGGTTGGCGATTTCAGACTTAAAGTCCAGGTTTCCTCAAGATGTTTTCCTTCACCTTCAGTCATTGGTGTCCAAGATATACTTAGAAAGTACTTATAACTTTAGAAAAGTTACATTGGTACTTGCCTGACCTGGAATCGAACCCGCGCACTCATACTTGAGAGGCTGGTGTTTTAACCACTAGGCCACCACGACTTCAAGTAGGAATTTATTCGCGGAAAAAAAAGATTATTTCAAACTTCATTAGTATTGTTACTATGCTGATTATGTAAATTTTCATATTTTATTTGGTTTTACCGAACCTTTATTATACTTATGTGTCGGACGGGGTTTTCTTTACATATTGTATAGTGTGGTGGTATATAAATGCACAAATAAATAATTTATACAGGGTGTGACCCTATATAAATGTACAACTAAATGATTGGATAATATAGAGGCATTATGAATCTACATCAGTCCCTTAAAGAAATATGTATGTATATATTATTTGACTAAAATTATATAATATTATAACGCGAACCTATCTGTAACCACTCCCGCCAGAATCGACGCGCTTCAGGTGGAAACAGCTCTCGTTCCCGCCTGGACAATGAGGGCAAGTCGATCCTGCTAGAACATTGTAGAAGCTTCTTTTAAAATATATGACGCACATCCTTCTTTTTGAACAAAAGTCGTTTGACGTTGGTCAGCCCGGCTCCGTTACATGATACCTTTTTGGTGCGGAGAAATTTTACTTACCTTTGTCATTTTCCAAAACCCTAATTGTACAACGAACATCATTGTGTGAATGTTAAAATGTATTTTTTTTTTTTTAATATGACAATAATCCACGCGCACGGGTCGATGTTATCAACAATTCAACATAAACTTTATCGTATTGTATTATAATAATCACGACTTAAGTTTACTATTGTTGAACATTAAAACTAAAAACAAAAGCCCCACAACTAAAATGTTAACTGGTTTTAATGCTTTTCATTGTGTATGTTTAAAATACGTAATGTAATATACGTGGTTTCAATGAATCTGATAATCTAATCTATATACAACAGTAAAGAAAACGGCGTCTGACCCATAAGGATAAAAAAGGTTAGGTAAACACAAGACCAATTACAATATGAAATTTTACATAATCATCATAGTAACAATGCTAATGAATTTTTAAATAATCTTTTTTTTTTCGCGTATTAATTCCAATTTCCCCAAAATTTAGTATTTTATTGTGTGACGTATTTTATTATTTAGTATTTTATTAAGTGACAACACCATTTTAACGGTAATATTATGAGCGATCAGCACAAAAGAGGAAGACCGCTTAGAAGATGGGCGGACGAAATAATAAAAATGGTTGGCTCTAGATGGATGCAAGCAGCCCAAGATATAAATAATTGGGGTTCCTTGTAGGAGGAGAGTTTGTGGAGGGGTTCTTGCAAATTGATTATTTCTAATAGTACTTACTATGTAGTTAAAACTCAGTTTCTTTTTAATATCAATGTTAGTCAGTATTAAGTTTAGTTTTTTATTTATTTTGTACCCTGTCCCCCTTCGCCCGTGCATGTATTGCCTACCGCACATGTTGTTACCTCCTGTTGCGAAATAATATTTATTTTATTAGAGGGATTGTTTTTAAATTTAGCCCGGCTTTGTAGGCATTAGTAGAATCAGTTATCGATACCTAACAATCCCTTCACGCATCGGAGGAGGTTTTCTATGCATATTGTATACAGTATGTTACGAAAACCCTGTCCGACCCACAAGGATAATAAGGGTTAGGTAAACAAATGACCAAATAAAATATAAAATTTTGCATAATCATCATAGTAACAATACTAATGAATTTTGAAATAATCTTTTTTACCAGCGAATTTACTGTAACTTCCCCAAAATTCGGGAAATTTAAAAAAGTGTAAACACCATTTTAGACCTTATAACTGTCGGCGGCGTCAGTGTGTCTAGCCGCCGACGCGCAAAGGAATAATTAGAGCTGTACTAGTTTTTGTCGCTACTATACGATTTTTACCTGCTCGAATGATTTGTTGTAAAAACGCAGATTACCTAATGGTAAAAGTACTTTTTTTGATTATCGATTAATTATTCATAACAATATTGTAACACAAGTACCTATTATTAGTAAATAGGAACTAGAAAGGTCTTATGAAATACGATTTTAGGAGAATATTATAAACAATGTAAAGCATTAAGTTCACCTGATTAAGTTATGTGAAAGTTCTAAAATCTAAAGAATGCCATGCGATGTTGAATCGATGCGTGAAATTCTGAAATACAAAATTGATACCAAAAATCGATACGAGAAATATTTTGAATACTTTCACACCTCTAGTCAAAGGGCACCGCCGTGCAGTTAGAGTACCTATTTTTATGAAATAAAAATCATTTTTATTTTAAATTTATTAGTTTCGCGTAGACATTGCGAGCGTGTAGACGTATCGTTTATTGTGTGATCATAATCATACGTCATCAATCATCATCATCAATACGTTAGTGTTTTCTAACGTAATGTAACCTGCTGATGGAAGGTACCTTGTAAAACTGCAATTGTGTTGTGTTGTGATCAGGTGTTGAACGATTCGGATGTGACTACTTCTTGGTCAATGTGGTTCCAGCATGACGGTGCCCCACCATATTTTTGCCGACCTGTACGTGAGTACCTCCACTATCAGTTCGGCGAGCAGTGGATTGGTAGGAGTGGACTAACGTTGTGAAACACCGTGCTAATCTCGTGGGACGGTGGGACGGTGGACGGACCAGGCCGGTATCGTTCTTAGTGAACGAAATATGGAACAACATCTCCGCCACAGTCATTGTGCTCATCGAATGAAATTCGAAGATACATTCGGAGGGTCAGACGACCTTCCTACTTAAAAAAAAGTTCTTTTCACGAGCTGCTTAAGTAGGTATCATTGTTTCTTTCTAGAGTCGATAAACGTGGTTAGACTACCAATACCTACCTACATGCATGAGGTCAACTGAGGTCATGACCTGTGCCTGTGTTGCCATGAAATTACCTATTTATTTTATTTAAGTTATTTATTTTTAAGGGGGTATTTTTTTTTTTAGTTTAGCCAGGTTATGTACGCATTAGTAGAATCAGCTAACGATACCTAACAACACCTTCACGGGTCGGACAGGGTTTTTGTAACATACTGTATATAATCAAATTAAAACACACTTTTGTGGAAATTTTAAATGGCCCCTTGGCCAGAGGCTAATCATTGCCATATAATGTGGTAATGCCGCCAGTTTCTTGGCTACATTACCAGCTGACAACGATGCGGATAAATTTTTAGACGAGATATCTTAGTGTGTGTATAGTTTTGGTTAAGTTAGTTATAATTTACATAGTTGTACTTATTATTTACATAGTTAAGTGTAGCCTAAGCCTTTTTAAGCTATTGCATAGCTTCTATCGTGGGCCTTGAGCGCGGGGACCGAATCCAGAAATTCCGTAACGAAAAAACCTCACGCTCCCCACTCCGACGGGCACGGAGGTGTGGCTTGAAGGCCATACATCGTCTAACGTCGTTTCAGTTCGGCAGTCTTCGGCACGGTATGTTTGTGTGCGTGCGACTACATCTTTTGAAAACAATTTATAGATTTTCAAAAAGAGCATGCATATTGCAGGGCTCGAACTCAGTTCTACACATTTACCATGTTACTGATAGTCGCGATGTGCTAAACTTGCGATTAATTTTCTGTCTGAAATAGGTCTTCTATAGAGATATGTCATAGACGTCATCGACGTTGTCATGGCTACCTTAAAAACTTTTCATATAATTAATTATTAAGTACTTTTATTCAAATTAATTTAGTAGTGTTTTTATAAAATCGCTTTTTTTTTTAACGGAAAAGCTAAGATGAATGTCACGCTAATTTTTCATTGGACTTTTAAATTATTTATAGTGTTGTTTACTAAATAAAAGCGCGTGATTTTATAGAGTAAAAAGTGCTCACGCGACCGTTTTTTCAACTGTTATTGGCGATATCCGCCATTATTGTGAAATATTTTTTTAAAGAATTTCTATAATTTGTTACACGTGTTATTGGCAAAATTGTGGTATCTATCCACAGGGACCAGATCAAGAGTTGAAGTTGAAGTTTTTATTAAATAAAATATTACAGAAAGATGTCGGTGAACAATGTTAATAAGAGTACATTTAAGTGTACGAGTTGTAATATTGTTATCTCCGAAACGAAACAACGAAAGTTTAATAAAAATATGCTCGTCGGCTTTTTCTGAGGAAGACATTGATAAGGCAAAAAAGTTATTGTTTGTTTCTACGAAGACAAGACAAAAACATGTATCGAGGCGTAAGAACAAAAAGCAGAAAGACCTAAAATATACGATTACGGTGTTTAAAATCACGGATCCCGAACAATCCCAGTTTTTGTGGCATATGACCTTCACAAATTGCCACCAGTTTGCTTTGACTACGTAGAACGTACGTAAAGAAGTTGATGAAGGATTTATTAATTCTACGGTCAGATGTTAACGCAATCAGAAGTGATTATGTTACTAAAGATCAGCTCGAAAATATTAAATTGATAACAAATAATTCGACACCGACGCCGTTCATCATCACCAACCTTTTTATCGTCCCACTGCTGGGCACAGATCTCCTCTCATACAGAGAAGGATTGAGCGTAATCACCACGCTTGCTCAATGCGGGTTGGCGATTTCAGACTTATAAAGCCCAGGTTTCCTCAAGATGTTTTCCTTCGTCTTCAGTCATTGGTGTCCAAGATATACTTAGAAAGTACATATAACTTTAGAAAAGTTACATTGGTACTTGCCTGACCTGGAATCGAACCCGCGCACTCATACTTGAGAGGCTGGTGTTTTAACCACTAGACCACCACGACAAAACAGTGGGGTATATTGAAAAAGAACCTCGGAGTCTTTGAGTATATTTCGTGGTGCTCCCTGTGCGCCGTTTCCGAGTCAACGAAATACCAGTTGGTGGAGTCATAAGGATACTATAGCTGTCTTGCCTGCCCCTCAGTGCCCGGCCGGTCTTGCGATTGCACCGAAACAGCACACAATGACAGAGATTATAAGTAATAGCATAGACAGACCTTACGGAGGAATTGCCCTATTGTAGAGGAAGTCCGCTTTCTCAAAGGTATCAGTGTTGTTGTGTAATAGTGATCGTTTAGTTCTCACACGGATCGTTCTATGTTAGTTTTCTCATTTTACATGCTTACTGACTCGAGTGAGTTCTTATCGGTCACCACGCTCAAAAAGTGTAACTTGAATTAATATCAAAGAAAAAGAAATACTGCATAAATAAAATAAATAAATAATTATAATTGCATAAATTGATACAAAATGCTATGCAATAGCTTTACCGCGGCAGTCCCCGAGTGCCACACGTCTTTTTTTTTTACAATGTTTCGTTACTATTATTTAAAACACTTTAATATGTCAGTTTCTAGATCCCATAACCCCTATTTTCCTCTATAAGCCAGATGACTGTAAACATTTCAAAACGACTACAGTTAAAAATTTTCTGGTCTCTTTTTTAATGTGAAATGTTCCGCCTCATTTTTATTTTCGACGGACAGATTTCGTAAGGTAAATAGTTGAGACGTCTCCTTGGGTGTATTTTCAGCGCAAAATTTATGCTTGGTTAGGCTTTGGTGTGATAGCAAGCGATTGATAGCGCAGCCTGCTACGTGATTATTTATATTTTTCACGAATTTATTCAATAAATTATTATTTATTTATTCAGTATTAAAAATCCAGTGGGAAAATTTTATGGTTAATTTCACCAGCCAAAAAAGTCTTGGTAGAAGGTGTTCTCTTTTATTTTACTACTTGGGTTATATAAGTACTGCTCATAACCTCGATTGGATCAATCATACATTGAGTTCACTTAAAAACGAGCGTCGGCACTTGTCTGGCATTTTTGTTCAACTGAGCCTTTCTGGAGCGACATCGATCTGTAGTTTTTCAGGAGGGTATTATGTGATTTTTTGAAAAACAATATCACCACGCTCCTGTGCTATGCCTTAGGCGTTTCGCCTTTGAGCTTGACGGAATTAAATAACTTCTGAAGCGCTCTAAGTACCGGTTTGCCTCCCGCTTTCAGAAGCTCAGCAGTAATACTAAACACAATTAATTATTTATCTTTTTGGCTTCATTATTATACAATAAAATACAATAAAAAGAATTAATGCACATATAACGAAATAATCTTAAGTAAATAAAATTTCAAAATGTTAAAATGCATATAAATAATAATCTCACATTCAGTCTGGTTTCATCAGATATTTGTGTCTTTATTAAAACTACCTTTATGCCGCGTCATAATAGCCGCCCTCGCTTTAATTTTGAGAATAAATATAACACCGCTACCTATAAAATCACACATCACTAACCGAAAACCTCACAGAAATCTAAATTATTTATTTGATTTTATATGGATGCCTCCTACTATCTAACTTACGAAATGTGCGAACAAAGCAAACAAGATAAAGCATATCATATTTCTGCCCCATTACTTCCAATCTTGTAAAAACTTACCAAAAAGTCTATGTACTGCGTGAGATTTGAACTCACAGCTCAATGATTCACGTATCTATCTGCATACGCCTAACCGGTAGGTCATGTTGATTCACATCATAACGTTGATATTATGTACTACATGACATTACAAGAATGTAAGTCAAATTAAACGTCAAACTACGCATAATTTTATTGTATTTTATTTATATGCATCGTAATTTTTTGTTTATTCGAATCCTGAATATAGTTTGTTCAAAATAAGCAACTGAATCGACTCCAATCGTTTTTACACTACTTAGAAATTGTTGCAGTGTAGTTACCGAGCGATTACAATAGATCAAAGTGTGCGCTCGCCCGCCCGAGCGAAGCTTTAACCATATTTTTTTTGGGACAACCAAGTAGAATAGCAAGCTCATAACTATATGGTTTTTCATTACTTATATATTTTTGAAATTTTGTACATAGATTCTTTACTTACTTTTTTATTTTATTTTTTTTATTATAAGATTTCACGAATTTCTGAGGATTGTGTGACCTATTAATGAAGGGAACATACAACCTCACGTGAACACACCTAATAATGTTGTATACAAGTAGAAGATAGTTAGTGAAAGAAGGCCAATTAAAAGTATAATGTTTCATGAGATTGCCTATGGACTTTTGGTCGACACAGGAGTCGATTGTCTTGTTGACAAACTAAACTAATTGTTAGTTCAGTGCATCTGTTTAAACGCAGATTAAAAACACAGCGACTTGCGACAGCGGACTAATTTAACAGGACTAAACTAATATTTATCTTCTGTCCTTTTCTTAATAAAATAAAAAGAAAAAGATTCACAATCGGGATCACTGTATAGGTAAAAATCATCAGCTATTCTTGCATTTAACATTCCCATTCTTCTTTCAACCACAGTAAAAATTTATAAACCTTGAACGCTTGCTTTTAGTTACGAAAATCGCTATTAGAATCACTCACCGCTTCCTATGAGGCTTAGCTCTACGTGCATTCACAAAGTATCTTTTATAGTCCTAAAATTATGAAAGGGTATGGCGTGTTATTCCTTTTTCAACGACAGGACACGGCTCTGCCTCGCTCCTTTAAAATTTCCGCGCAATGGAGTACCAAACCGTTCTTGTCTATTTATGCACTGTTCTCATTTAACCAACCGTTTTTCTGGCTATTTAATGCTGCTTATAATTCTAAAAGTGTTTCGTTATTTCTAGTACTAGTTTAACTCGCTTCAAATACCACCGGATCTTTTTTTATTGAGCGGAATAGATGAAATCTAGACTACACCCAACCCTGTCATGATGGGTGGAGCATTAGACTTCGGATTTGTGCCCGTTTGATGAAAATAGACTCATCCTCCCTATTATATGGTACGAAGGAAAAAAAAAGGAATGAAACAAAAAGGAAAATTGGTTATTCTGCGGGAAAAATATACATACCTAATATTTGCGTACAAAGTAGGTAGGTAACCAAAGAACTAGAACGTGATCAAAAAATGGTTGACAATTTTGTCCTTTATTTGTTTAATGCCATATTAATAGGTATTTGCCTAATTCACCGAAAAAGCATCCGTGATATTATCTGACATCAAATAGAAAGTGAAGTACTTTAGTGCAATATTTTATTTTAAATCGTAGCCCCACAAGATGAATTACTCCTGTATCGTGGGTTACAAACCTTTAAACTCACATACATAAACGGCCAGATCCGAAACAACCTTTAGGGCGTAGTTCCGTGCGAGAATAGAGCCCGCGTCACGCAGCACAGCAGTCAAGTGACCAACCGTGTCACCTCAATTAAAACACCTTTTCAACTATGTATGTCGCAACTTTTCACTGCTAGCACGTTTTCTTCTGTAATAGCCGTCAAAGGGCGACCACTTCTTTCTTCATTCTCCAAAGTTAGTCGACCGCGCTTAATTTCATTATACCACCCGTACACGGTTGTCTTAGAAGGGCCTTCATCCATAAATGTCATTTAAGTCTATCGATTCGGTTTCAGGCGACATTTGAAATCATAAAAAATCATAACGCGAAAATGGTCTCGACGCAAATCCATTTTTCAAAGAGACACGATAATTTTAATTAGCTCGCAAAAAATGTGTAGAGATGTTCTGAATTTGGAACGTACCTATTACTAGTTATAAATAATCATATTTTGTACTTAAATAAATTAGGTATAATATACAATACTTTCAAAGTGACCTGGCTACTCATGTATGCTGACGATATCGCGCTGGCGGACGCGGACAGGGAACGGTTGGTGCAGCGTGTGAACGCGTGGAAGGACTCGCTCGAGAACGGAGGTCTGAAACTCAACGTGGCGAATACCTTATATACTATACCCCTGTATACTTGACCAGCAGCACGACAGACCCCATATCTGTGCGCATAGGCGGAGACATGGTCGAGAGCTTGGGGTCTGTGCTCCGTCCGACGACATTGATTGCGACGTCAGGGCACATATTTCCGCAGCTTGGGCAAAATGGCGTGAGGTGACAGGTGTCATTTTTGACCCCAAAATGCCGATTAAGCTTAAAGGGCAGGTGTATAAAACCATCATTAGACTTGTTCTCCTGTATGGCAGTGAGGCGTGGCCTGTGCTTGAGCGGCACAAGCAGGAGCTGCGTGTCACTGAGATGAATATGCTGCGGTGGATGTGTGGAGTTACGCGGAAAGACCGCATCAGGAACTCCCGCATCCGTGGCAGTTTTCGTGTCCGTCACATTGCAGACAAACTGCAGGAGGGTCGCCTACGCTGGTACGGCCACGTCGTGTTACGTGGGTAACAAATGTCTTACCATGGCGCCTCCGCCGGAACAAGCGGAGTAGACTAAAGAAAGGCTGGCTTGACGTTGTAAGAGATGACATGCGTGTCAACAAGCTCTTACCACAGGATGCTAAAGATCGCGCGAAATGGAGGAGAATGTGCAGGAAAGCGGACCCCGGGCTCCGACGCGAAAGCCGCGGATGCAACCGGGATAAACGCTGAGAAGATGAGATGACTTTCAAAGTGATCTGGTATTATTAGAAAACCACCCCTTTATGTATACAACAAGTACTGTCTACTCCCCGTTTTGTAAGATTAAGTATTTTAAATATCATAACAACAAAAACATCACAACACTAGCTATTTCCAATAAAGAGCACACTAAAAATACCCGTTCCGAAGTATTGATAGCGTTGTTCTCTTTGTACAAGATACTTTTATAACAGCACTACGAGCAGCAAATTTCACGCATTCCACTATTTGTTTATTACGCCAAAATCGGTAAACTATTCAGGACTATGAAAGTGTGGACTGTTTCATAAAAAGTCTTCCAAAAAACATTCTTTTTTGAAAAAGAGATACTTATTTAAAACGGATTAGCTACCGGCTTCTAGCTTCATCACTCCAGGTTTAATTAAAGATACAATTTATTAAGAGTCAAAGAGTCTATTAGAGTGTCAAAATAATTAGTTTCTCACGCAAAACATACTAATCCGAAGCTGTAAAACAAAACCTTTAACCACTAAACTAACAAATTAACTGCCATCCAACAACCAATTCAACACTTTACGACATTCTCCTCGACACTCCCTATCCGTCATTCGGTTAATCCAAGTAAATCCTCAACTACAAAGAGCGGTAGACTCAAAGGCTCGATACGAAAAATCCAGAGTTATAAAGATTTACTATTACCACAGGGATGGATAGTAATGGAATTTTAATCAGTTGTGGCGAACGAGGGGTGTGAGGGGGGAAGGGAGAGGCGGGTTATTGCTGATTGGCTAAATATGCTATGACTGTAGAATGTAGCTATGACTTTTGGGTCCAAAAGTTGAACTTTGATTGGTAATAGCGGATTTGGAACAATAGCTTTAAATGAGGATGAATTTTGTAGTTTGGTAGTTGGAAATGGGTGTTGACGGCACAGCCCGCTGTCACAACCCGGCTTGTGTTGAAGGAAGCATGTCGGCAAACTACGCCCGCGCGAGTTGCCCGCCGGCAATGGCGGCGGCTTGCCGGTGGGTAGCGTACGGAAGCACTCAGTTCCCCGGCGAAATATCAGCTGTAGCGACGTGCTAGTATTTTAACTGCCAAATAAAGTTCTGATGTCGAGCCGCCGACATTCCGCCGGCAAAATGTTGCCGACATATGCCGCAGGGCTGCGAGTTTGGTGTGTAGAGCGCTTTGGGTTTTAACTAAAACTTCTTTTTTCAGGAGTCAACAATATGTGTCACACACTATCAGTAGCAATGGGTTTTATTTTGGCAGTTCAATAATATTCATTGCGGTATTTACATTATTGAGTAGACATTTTTTCGAACATATGGAGTAATGGATTAGCCAATGTGTTTCATAATGATTCAAATATTGTATGTACATAGATAGTAATAGTATGATATTTAATTAAGGTTCAGGCATTCATCATTATCATCCTTTTTTATCGTCCCACTGCTGGTCACAGACTTGGCCTGCCACTGACACTGACCTGGAATCGAACCCGCGCACTCATAATTGAGAGGCTGGTGTTTTAACCACTAGGCCACCACGACTGTTTTATAACCGATGGAGTATAAGTAATAAATTCCCCCTTCCTTTTGAATCGTAGTTAACTCACCATAATCAACGTCCCCACAAAAGTCACAAAGATATAATGTAAATCAAAGCCCTGATGACTCCTCCCCTGAACACAAAAATGCTATTTAAACTTTTTTATGTCTCACTTGGTATAGGAAAGGTGGCCACCAACTTTCTTATTAAAGTATTAAAGGACTGACGTCAGGTGGAGTAGGGTTACCACACTGGAAGAAAATTATGGTGACGTCACGTTTTAAATGGATAAGACCATTTGTATTCTTAAGAATACAATATGGTGGCAATAGTGTTATAAATGACTAGCAACCCGACCCTGCTTCACACGCGCAGTGTAATCTCAAAAGATCGGATTATATGCTATTTTAAAGTTTTGTTATTTATGTTTAATACACGGAAACTTTCTGGAATAAATTCGCAAAATAATAATGAAAACCGCATTAAGATCCGCAGTGTAGTTTAAACTAAAATTCATATCCAAAATCGGTCAGAATGACAAAGACGACTGATCTTTTTTTAAAAATATTTAAATCATAAATTACAGATGAATTGTATAATAATTGTTACATAATAAATATCCCCATAGACAAATTATATATTAAATACCTGGAACACATGTGTGAAATGTAAAACAGTGTTTTTATTATGCATCTGATAACAATGTGATAAGTGTCTACAAATAGCATTAGGATGCTTGCTTAATTGCGTTTTACACCATTACTGTCAACACAATATTAATATCATTTTGAAGCATATTGCTAACCTATTTTTTTTTTAGTAATTATAAACTAGCGCTTGACCACAACCCCGCCTGATGGTAAGCAGTGATGCGATTGTTGACGGTTTACCATAGCGCGCTAGTTTATTAAGAGCCTATTCACTCAGAAAAACTGAGCGAATAGGAAGGAAGACGGCAGTTGAGTGAGGTGATGCTATGTAAATGCAAACCCAACAACACGACCAACGATGCTGCGCCAAAGGGAGATTGATCTGAAGACCCTCCACGACTATACTCCCAACACAACAACATTTGGCACATCGTACCCAGCACACATCGCAACACAACTGCTCAGACCCGTCCTCCGTACGGCTTCACCAGACATCATGCGAATACGACAAATCGCTTGGCGGCAAGACTGCACAATAACGTAAAATAACGCATTGAATGTTGTTGAGCTGTCAAAGTGAAACCCATTGATGCTGATAGTCTCTTGCGCAATTGCCCTGCAGGGTTCCATAAAATGTTATGTAGCTTCGTGGGCACATCACTTCAGTACATTAAATATTGATACCAAGCAGCAACAAGCTCACTACAAAGTCGACCTCTCCCGTATTACAGGCTTTAATACCCTTATACACATCCTTTAATTTTCCCATGAAATCTAAGAGCATAGGATACCTGCACTGCAAAATTATCACGCCATACACCCACTCAGAACTTCTTGTTTTACCTTCTATGCATGGTACATTGTAGATAATATTATATATAATATTTTCTCCACTGTGATCTCAACGGGGAACCATTGAAGAATTTTCAATATACTCGTTGATGCGAGGATGCCTGCGTTGTCACTGGATTGTTTTTGTCTTCTTGAAAAAATATTGTGTTCGTCTTTGTTTGTGTTTGAAATTATAAATACTGTACTTAAAGAATATTGTGATTCTTATTTGTAATGTGTCAAGGTTTTATTTAACTTGCTAGCTAATAAGTAAAGTTACTAAATCATGTTAAAAAAAGTTTGTAATTCGTAAATCCAATACCTGTTATTCATATAGATATAGGGACTATTATGCCAATTTATTTGTCGAATCTTACGAGCTGAACACCTTCGACCGTCCGTTTGTTAAACAGCGTTTGACACCAACATTTTACATGTTAGTTTAGTACCGAGGACAATATATTTATTTTAGCAAGCCCTCAACACTAATATTATTTAATAGTCACCTAACTAGTAGAAATATTCCACAAAAGCTAATAATGCTGAGCGACAGCCGTTTTGCGTGGATGTGACGCATGCTTCCCTCAACTATGTCTTATTTTTGCGTTTTTGTAAACTTTTGCGTCATGTTTTACTGCAAGTAAACGTTTTTTTTTTTTCTTTCTTTCTTTTCTTTCACATATAACACGACGTAAAAGATTTTCAAGTACCCAATATTCTGAACAAGTCTTACATGGAATTAGTACATAATTTGAATATTAATGACAAAAAAAATGTTTGCCAAGAGGACCGTTATTTTCTCCTCACACCTTCTTTTTCCTGAATGGTATTCATTCCCGTCACCACAGATATAACAATATATTCATTTGTGTGTTCGTTCAGGAGATTAATCAAAAAGTTGTCACAAACATTTTAGGCGAGAAAAAGGGACATTCTTTTATCCATTGTCTTCGTAATTTCGGTGATAGCAACCCTGCAACTTGAATATTCCATTAGGGATGCGACGCTCAGGATAAATTATTCGTTCTGAGCGAGAATTAGGTGAATGCCATTCAGTGGTGATTAAACTTCCCTTTTTTAAAGTCGGATATTTGTCAAAATGAAATGCTTAATTCTATTTATGGATATTTATGAGTTTTCTTCTACCTTTAGGATATTAGGTATAGGGGAAAAACAAATAACTTTAGCGAAATTTTATACTAACTAAATTTTATATAAGTTTATAGTAGACTATAAGCTATACAATATATGTCCTGATTGGAAGCCTTAATTTCTTAAATAGTCCACAGGATAGTTCGGTTAAACAGCTGATAACCCAAAGGATGACCTGTGAGAAGCCACAAAAGAAAAAGATACGTATTTCAGAAACATTTCGCAATATGAAAGAAACAATTACTATCAGCCCACTACGCTTGAAACTCACCTCCCTAACAAAAACCACGAATCCTCTAAAATAAAGCACTAAACAACAAAACTCAACACTAAACCGGTTACCCAAAACGCGAAATACTACGTTAGAAACCCATTAAGAAGTAACCGCAAACATCTAGTGCACAGAAGGGGGAATCACAGGATAATGTCATTCCAGTTCGGTTTCAATACACCTGCCGCGAAGAGCTTTCATTTGTCGATCGTTATTTTGTGAATACTCGATATAATGTCATGCGAAAAGGCTAGTGACATTTTAAAGGAGGGTGCAGTTTGGTATTTCAAAGCGTTATGTAAGGATTAAAGGTCTATATTATTTGCTGGAATATTGAAGAGAAGTAATACACAAGACACAAGCAGGAGCTGCGTGTCACGGAGATGAATATGCTGCGGTGGATGTGTGGAGTTACGCGGAAAGACCGCAGCAGAAACTCCCGCATCCGGGGCAGTCTCCGTGACCGTGATATAGCAGACAAACTGCAAGAGAGTCACGCTGGTACGGTCTCGTCTTACGAAAACCGGCATGTTACGTGGGTAACAAATGTCTTGCCATGGCGCCTCCGCCGGGCCGGAACAAGCGAGGTAGACCAAAGAAGTGCTGGCTTGACGTTGTAAGAGATGACATGCGTGCCAACAATCTCACACCACGGGATGCAAGAGATCGTGCGAAATGGAGGCGTAATAGTAGTAGGAAAGAGGACCCCGGGCTCCAACGCGAAGGCCGCGGATGCAATCGCTGATTATACGCTGAGATGATGATGATAATGACACGTTGCACACGGTTCAAATAAATTGACAAAAGCAACCAGAAAATGACAACGATAATTTTACTTTATCCATCTTAATGGTTTGAGATATTGGGAACCTGCATTGTTCGTTAGTTTAAGTGACAAAACATAGGAGTAAGGAGTCTGATAGCTAAACATTCACATTGTAGGCATCCAATTGTGTCTATATTTTTATCGAAGGTATAGGTCCTAAAGACCAGGAAATTCAGTACAAGACGATGTCTATCGAGTGCCACCATAATATATTCCTACTAACATATGCAGAGGGGCGACAGTAACAAACTTCGTTGCCATGCGTAAGATACGTTTTATTGCCATTTATAATTCAAGCAGGACATTTGTACTGCTTGGAACCGTCAAACTTTGACGAGACGTTCAACTTTTTAATTGAAATGGTTCAGGTAGCGGTTTTGTGGGGAACATTGATATTCTAAAACGGAAATATTTTTAATTCCTTTAATTCGGATTTCATTATGAAAACGTTATAAACTTTGCTTTTGTAATCGAGTACTTTGTTATCTCTATTGCTCTGTGCATTTCAGATTTTTGGTTATATTAGCTCATCATTAACATTATGGATTGCAATAAACGATTTTGATTTATTGATTTGATTTATAATATAATGATGGGTTTGTATCCCTAAATATCACGATATTATTTCAACTATCAAACCAAACGTCAAACCTGACTTTTTATTTTCTGACCATCTTCCATACTCTATTGTATAACCATTAACTAAAAAACTCACGTCATGTCAAAAAACAAAGTTCATTGACCTATTTCCCTATGAAGGACGTTCACATTCACTAATCTTTCCGCACACCCATCATGAATACAGATACAATCTGCCCTTGGTCAGTCCACGTGCAAAATGGCCTGAATTCTTATGATTAAGTATGTGTCTTTAGAATTTAGATCAAAAACACGATATACCGGCACACATGATAAGAACTTGTGAACCCGCTCCACCTGGCTCGTAGCCAACTGAAACTCCTGAAATTTTCAGGACACGGGCGAAGGAAACCTTAAACTTTTATAGTGACCTAGAACGAGTTTCAGTCTGTCTTATTTTGAAAGGCTGCTTGTCTATGAATAAATTATTTGGAGGAAGATGTGTTCAGTTTCATATGCAGTGAGTTTTTTGTGTTATGTGATACGTCTTTATATCTATTTTATTAGAAAAGGAAGATAAAAATTACGGTAAAAAGCGGAGAAGTTAGCAGCAGCAGTTAGGAACAGCTAAACCCATTCTGATAACTCAGACAGTAAGAGTTTAAACAACTCCAAAGGTAACTGCGTAGTTACATACTAAGCACGCCCTTGAAACTCCTCACCCTCCAGTCTATTTTAAAACTTTTATAATGATAAGCAAAAAAGAATGCCTCGATTATCTTTAAAAGATCTCTTTTAGCGATAAGACCGCCCATTGTCAAACTTTTACATTTATATGTAATATTTATGGTGATATACCATTATTATAATGGTGGAGTGTTACAAACGCTAAACAGTTTTCATTGCAAACACAAACTCAGTCAGCATGCATTCAGTTACAAAGAACCTATTAAAACCCCTATAAAGGACTATGAACTCGCTATTAAACAATCCTACAGTATCCAAAACGTTTTATAAAACGAAAGTCACCCACAGTGTTCAGTTCTTGACATTTCCAATACTATTTTAAATAGCCACTTTTTCTCAGTCGATAAACCCAGAACTGTTTCGACTGGTCTAAAGAACGAACTCGCTTGCACGAGTATGCATTTCTGGAAATCTGCCAACATTACAGGAGCTTTAAAGAAGTCCAAGTTAACTCGCAGAGATATAACTTGTGAATTTTGTTTCGTATTTATTTTGTTTTCAGCTTTTGTAATGCTTTAAATTTTGGCGCAAACGGTGGTGTGGTTTTCAGTTTACTTTTGGGGCGCTTGCGATTGCTTAAAGCGCTTGCAAGATGGAAATATTTTGTCTAATATGTCAAGAGCTGAAAATAACCTTAAATATCACGTATATATATTACGTTGTGGAAGTTATTTCATCAACACGGCTCTGATACAAGAAAAATATCGATAAATATTGATTTTTAAAAAAAGTGTATCTAAGTAAATGAGAATAAAGCGTGAGGCGCTTTGTGCCATAATTTTAGTATATTAAGCGCCTCACGCTTTTTCTCATTTTACTAGTATTGTTTATATACTATTGTCATAAATTAAATTTTAAAATTATTTTTAACTTTTTAGTTTGATATTCTTTAAAAGCATGATTTTTTAGTTTTTTAAACTATATTTATTACAATCTATTGCAGCAATAATAGATATACAACAACTTTGAAAATGTCAACTGTATGGCTATCAAGGTTCACGTGAAATAGCCTGGTGACAAACGAATAGCGGAATCTTGGTATTAGGGTCTGGTTTTACCCAAAAATCATCATCATTGCCAAATAATTTTAATAAACAGTTAACAAAGTGACAGCTCATCAAAGAGCAATAGTAGGTATTAATCCATGCCACGTGAACTCAAACGTTGGTCCGCATATCTATCTACATATATCTCGTACACAATGGACGTTGTCATGGAATCAAATCTTGTCCAACACGATGGTTGGCTATCTGCCAACTCGAACAATTATCGCGTCGTTAGTGATTGTACTAATTGGATTGTAATATCGGTTAAACTTACAGTACAAAAGTAACAAACTATCAGTAGTAATGACTGACTGATGACTGACACTAGTGATGACAGTAGTGATGACTGTTCAACAACCGCCCGGTGCCGGAAAGGCACCCGTCTGGAACTCCTCATGGACTTTCTCAATCGTGAGGTGTAATTAAGAAAAAAAAAGGAGATCTAGAGAAATTCAAATTTTTCAGTTGTTTGTTGATCATAATATGATTTGTGACCGTAGCAAGTATTTAGTTGAAGCCTTTAACCTTTTAGTTCTAATTACCTTATTGTATTACTATTTCATAACAGAAGCAGCCTATAGTGTTCCCACTGTTGGGATGCAGGCTAATGTGGGTTGGTAGATGTCACATGCCTTCAAAGTTCTCTGTGGCCCTAGGTCATGTCGGTTTCCTCAAGATGTTGTTAAAGGGTTATGAGAGCAGTGGTGATGAATGTAATATGCCTGACGGGTTGCGAACCATGAGGATTGAGCAAAATTCTAACTTATACACCATTAGTTTAGGTACCGTATGGTACCGCGCTTAGAATAGTAGGTACCATCCCGTATCCTCCCGTGACTATCGTAAAGGGCGATTAAGGGCACTCTCACAAGGGAAGCGGGCAGCAGCGCTTCTCCTGTGGAATATCAAACTACTGCGATCCCCCCCCCCCCCCCCCTCAATGTAATCAAAGCCTTGGGGGAGGCCTTTGTCCAGCAGTAGACCTCTATAGGCTGAAGAAAGGCCACAAATTTTTTCTCGGTGGTAGGCCATAACATCGGCCGCCGGCAGAAGTTACCACCCACCAGACAAGGTCTTGCCGCCAAGCGATTTTTCGTGTTCCGGCATGATGTCTGGTGAAGCCGTACGGAGGACGGGTCTGAGCAGTTGTGTTGCGATGTGTGCCGGGTACGATGGGCCTAATGTTGTTGTGTTGGGAGTTTGGTCGTGGAGGGTCTTCAGATCAATCTTCCTTTGGCGCAGCACCGTTGGTCGTGTTGTTGGGTTTAACATTGCATCACCTCGCTCAACTGCCGTCTTCCTTCCTATTCGCTCAGTTTTTCTGAGTGAATAGGCTCTTAATAAACTAGCGCGCTTTACCATCAACGATCGCATCACTGCTTACCATCAGGCGGGATTGCGGTCAAGCGCCAGTTTATAATTATTATTAGAAAATTAGGTAGTAGGTAACTAAGGCACGTGGTTTTTGTTAAGCTTTAGTTAAAGGTAAATAAAAAACACGTGGTTTCGTTTACTTCTGTTGTCATGCTACATTACAATTGTACTTACCGATTTAGCCACGACATCACTGCTAAATTGAATAGTACAACTGTGAAGTTTAATAGCAACTGAAGTGACTGTTATTATATTTAGTCGGTTAATTAAGTCACGTGGTTTTTGTTTACCTTTAATTAACTACCTAAACCGATGGAATATAGGTAGTATTTTTGATACTAATGATTACAAAAGATATCTCATTTTTTGAAATATCATAAACTAGTACTTGACAGAGATCCCCCTTTATGCCCCTAGCAGTGAAGTTTTCGTTGATAGTAAAGGGCACTATTTGCGCGGTCTACCTTGGCGCATTTCTTTTAATGAATTATTTGTACGTCTTACATAACAGACAGGACAATGCAAAAACTTCAACTTGTTGATTTCCAAGCAAACCTAACACTAGCTACATACCTCTACCCGCTACATCTAAAACTAGCTTCATACATCTTTACGTGTCCCATTGACACAATTTCTCTGAAACGCACCGATTCTTACTGTGCTTACTAACCAAAATATACTTGAAGAATTCACCAGATAGTAAGCTCCAACTGTGATCAATCCAACCATGTACAATATATAAATATAATAATATGACCGAAACAAGGCCACGGTCAACGCGACGGGAATTACCACCCACTGAGCAAAACTAATAAGGTGACCAGCACAACCATTGACACAGATAATAAAAACTTATTGACCACCTACAAGTTTGTAGTTTTCAATTATATATCAAGAGTCACCAGGTATCACCATGAAATATGGGCAAATGAACTGGATAGAATTGGCTCTGGATAGCAAGAAGTGACATCAAAGAAAGTATATAGCACAAGTTTCGAGCGCGTGGGGATATTAAGATAAAAAATATGCTATATGTTATTATAGTTATTCTGATGCTTAAGTATCAAAAATCCGTTGAATGCTGTGTGGTTCTTACCTAAAAAAAAACATATGTGATATTTTTTATACACTATGTAACAAAAACCCTGTTGTTCCTTTCAGGGACATATAATTTTACCTACAAGCACATTATTAATGAAGTCATAATTAGAAAACAGTAATCATTGTCTAGTCGAGGGGTCACAATCAAATACCTATTAAAACCGACAAATTCGATTTCTTTTTTAGAATATCCGATTTTATAAGTTAAATAAATTCGCGGGAACGTTCTACTTATGTCTAGTTTCTTCATGCAGAATTGCAGAGCTAAGAAATCAGTTACAGATTATAAATATTAATAATTAAACATTTATTTTAATTATTTTTGTTGAACAATTTTTATAAATTACTTGCTTTATTACGTCCGTATGCCGATTCTTAAAACGTAGGTTGAAGGAACAACAGGGTTTTTGTTACATATTGTATATAAGTTTACATGTATTTTTATTTATTTATTTGTTTTATTATTTATGTACACACAAGAAAATACATAAAGATACGACAAAATTAAGATCTGAGTACAAAGGTGCTGCTTATTTCTTATATGTTATAGTTTGTATTGTATTTTCTATGGGCCCTAGTTGCTTGAATTGAAGAACTAAATAAATTAATAAAATAAAATATAATGAGATTCTGACCAAGACTATGTCTTTTTTTATAATTAAAAACTAATGCTTGACTGCAATCCCGCCTGATGGTAAGCAGTGATGTAATCGTTGATGATAAAGAGAGCTAGTTTATTAATAGCCTATTCACTGAAAAAACTGAGTGAATAGGAAAGAAGGCGGCAGTTGAGCGAGGTGATACAATGTTAAACCCAACAACACTACAAGTTCAAGCCATATTTTCCCCGAAATTAATATTCTAGGAAAAATATCGAAAAGACAAAAATGAATTTTACAATGTTTTAAATTAATGTAGGTATTGGAAGACAGCATAGGCCTGTCAACAAGTTCCAGGTAATTGGTAGAAATGTTGACAGACAAGTAGATATTTTTACTTTTTCCTTAACTTTATCCCCATAATCGCTCGTTAAGAAAGAATCTCAAGTAATCAAAGATATCCAATTTTTATCAGGAACAACTTATCCTTTTCCTTATCAATTACAACAATAACAAAGCAGAATGATATTAAAACAAATCCTTACTTCCCAAGTTCCGTTTCAATCACCAGGTACTTGTAATAAGCAGTTTCAATATCCAGTTCTAAAGGCCAGAAACAAATAGGTTGGCTTCTCAAAATCCCATCTTTAATTACAGGGAAATCAGGTGGCGGGTAAATTAACCACCCCCACCTGAGGCCCGCTGATAACACCTCAATATTTTATGCCTTTACTGCTCTATAGTAAATGGAAGGAGCTTTTTACTTGCATAAGACTTTTTATAGGGATATATCCAAGGTATGTAAATCAAAAAAATAATTAGTCCGGCTTATAGATAATAAAAAAAATTAAGACCCGTATCTTTTATTTTGTCGAAATTATCAAAAACTACTGAGATATCTATATATATAAAAATCAATGTCACTTTCTTTGTAATTTTATAACTCAAGAACGGACTCACCTAGTCAAACCAAATGTTTAGGCTTTGTTTTGACTAAGTAGTAGATGGTTTATGTGAAGTTTGAACAAATTCGGTTGAGCAGTTCTTCATTTATCACATTTTTTGTAACAAATGAATTCATTGAACGGTGGATCATCAACTCATCTATATAAATATAACTATATCACTTTCATTGTAATTTTATAATCCACCAAAACTATAAATCACCAGATTGGCAGTGAAAAACGCATTGCCAAATTTAATTGAAGCTACGATCTTAACTAGTAAATCAAAAGGAGAAGTTTGTTTGATACCGCATACCCCTATGCTCCCAACTGATATGCTAGTTGATTTCAAACGATTACAATATTCTGTGCGTTTATCATTTGCTATGTCCATCAACAAAGCCCAAGGGCAAACATTTCACGTTTGTGGTCTGAATTTGGAGGAATCATATTTTCACATGGCCGACTTTATGATGGCTGTTCGAGAGTCGGTACCCCCAGTCGTTTGTTTATACATGCTAGCAACGGAAAACAAAAAATATTGTTTATCTGAATGTTTTGGATAAAGTTTTAAAATTGCTAGCAACTAAAAAAAATATTTTATGTTTGAATAAATAAGTTTGATGATCCAATAAATTTGTTTTTATTATTTCACTTTATACGTAACGAAGCACGTATCGGGCTGCTAGTAACGTATAAAAGTTACAGAGTGGGGGCTAATTACGTCACGCCGTGGTATATTATGTACCACGGCGTGACGTCATGCGACATTTTAAATCAATATATCTTCCTAAGTATTTGAATGAAAGAAAAAATAAAAATTACGTGTTCAATATTTTTTATAAATCTATCTGATGGATATTAAATTATTTTTTAGGATACAACTCAATTGACACGGGCTTAGTAATTAATGCTTAGTATCTTCTTTATCAATATATATACTTTATTATACAGCAAAATCATACATTAACTAAAAATACATTCAACATTACGAAATATCCAATTAGCGGCCTTGTTGTTAATGCGATCTCTACAAGACAACGTTAGAATTGACAGAATTTTTCCCGGACAATAAATGGGACTATCGTTGGTCCAAATATTATAAATAAAATACACTAAAATAGATACACAGATACATACATATCCAAAATTATACGTAGGTACATACTGAATTAGGCAAAGAAATTAGGCAAAAAGTAGTTAGGTCAACAAGATCACAATGACAAGTAGTGCTCCTTAGCGAGTCTTTGAAATACCTACTTTAACGACTGCGCACATTTTCTTTGTACCGGCAATGCATTCCAAAACTTCTTTGTTTTCTGTTAAATGAAAGTTCCTGGTAATTCATTACAATCCAACCTGATTAGTAATTTAACTCTCTAACTTAATATTTTACGTGAAAGATTAGGTTATAGTAAGGGTTGATTTGTCCAACGCCAGATAACTTTTATGAGGGAAATAAATTGACGTTTGACAGTATTTCTATGTACCGCCGCTGGAAAATTGTGCCAGTCTCTCTATGTACGCGGAATAAAAGACGCTTCGTAGTGGTGCCAACAATGTAAGAAGAAGAAAGAATAAGAATACTCGCTGTTCGCTGATGGAACGGAGATGGAGGAATTAAATCATGCGATTCCCGCGCACACTCACCAAAATGCATTCTGAATTAGTAAGAGAGCCTAGTAGTAATAAAACTAATAAAATGTAGTCATTATCAACCATTTTATCGTCCCACTGCTGGGCACAGATCTCCTCTCATACAGAGAAGTATTGAGCATAATCACCACGCTTGCTCAATGCGGGTTGGCGATTTGAGACTTAAAGTCCAGGTTTCCTCAAGATGTTTTCCTTCACCGTATAATCAGTCAATGTGTCCAAGATAAACTTAAAAAGTACATATATAACTTAGAAAAGTTACATTGGTACTTCCCTGACCTGGACCCGCACTCATACTTGAAAGGCTGGTGTTTTAACCACTAGGCCATAAAATGTAATAAATAAATATAAAATAATCCACCAAATTCACTCACAATCATGTTTGTATAATAATGGCAAGCACTATACCTACATAGTTCATGTAAGCTAGGCATTAAAGATGTTAAAAGACAGCGTTTAACTATTTACATTTCAACCAATTTAGTTGTGTCAAGACTTTATAAAAGGTGATTAGGTGATTAAGTAGTTAGTTAGCTAACAAGATTACGAGCTGATGTGTGACATCGGGGTCAGCCTTCATTACATAATGTCGGAATAATGTTGATATAAATAGAACCGCTAGGTAGCCGATGGCGTCAATACCCTTGTTCGAAACAAAACTAAATTTCAGTTCAGTGTATGTATAATTATGTTTATTAAGAAAAGGACAGAAGAAAAATATAGTCAGACTGTACAGCGGAAGTGTGACAGTATATGTATGGACGACAGCAGGCCAAGCTACCCCAAACTGTCAGATATTCCCAACCAACCTTTAGCCTTAAATTTAATAACGAAATCTGACAGATTGCAGTAGCTTGATGTGCTGTCGTCTGTACATTATGTGTGGGATAAAAAATTACCCATATAATTAACTAGCGGCCGCCAGCGACTTCGTTCGCGTGGAGACAGTTATGCTCCGCTCCTATTGGTCGCAGCGAGATGTTACATAGCCTAAAGTCTTCCTGGATTAATGGGCTATCCAACGCAAAAAGAATTTTTCAAATCGGACCAGCAGTTCCTGAGATTTGCGCGTTCAAACAAACAAAGAAACTCTTCAGGTTTATATATTAGTATAGATTACAGAAATCGATTCAGTAAACGATCCTGAACAAACTACATTCATACATAACGTAATATAATCAGCCTATAATTTTCCCACAGTTGGGACACAAGCTTCCTCTCGGTGAGAGGGAGTGGGCCGTAATATACAACGGAGGCCAAGCGCGGATTGGTAGATGTCACTTGTCGTCGAAGTTTTTGCCTCTAAGACATGCCGGTTTCCTTACGATGTTTTCCTTCACCGTTTTGAGAGCAGTGGTGGCCCAGTGGTATCGGTCGCTACTTGTAGGTCGTGCGGTCGTCCGGCGCATTACTTTGTATAAATATTTTCATCAAGTCAAAAATATTTTCAAGCTATTAAGTTACATTCGTATTTATATTACCTGGTTTATCAAATCATCTGCCTATATCGTCAGTTTCCAGTCTAACCGGATTCAGCTGAATACCAGGTGCTCTGTAGCGCAGCGGTCAACAAGCCTGCCTGTGACGTGGAGGCCCCGGGTTCGATCCTCGGCCAGGTCATGATGGAAAACGATATTTTCCTAATTGGCCTGGGTCATGTATGTTCTAAATATGCGATAATCTAGATATATATCTATTATAAATATAGTATCGTTGAGTTATATTCCATAACACAAGTCTCGAACTTACTTTGGGGCTAGATCAATCTATGTGATTTGTCATACAAAGGTATTTTTTGTTTTGTGCAAAACCTGAATATAGTTTGTGCAGAAAATGCAATTAAATCGATTCCAATCATTTTTGCACCATGTTATATTTTGTCCCAAATACATTTAGAAATTGTTGCAGTGTAGTTACCGAGCGCGTCACGCAGCTTACGATACATCATAGTATTTGCACGCGCGCAACAGCTGACGCTAGAAGTCAACACACCGCGCTCCTCGCTCGGGCAGATCTTTGACCATATTTTAGTTGGGACAACCAAGTACCCAAACCAAGTAACCAAGTAACCAATAGTAAGTTTATAACTTTGTGGTTTTTCATTATATCTTTTTGATTTTTTTTTTATTTTTACTTTTACATGGAGCGACATGCCTGTCTGACCTCCTCAATTCAATTACTGGGTAATACAATACCCCCTCGGAAAGATTCGTGGTCAGACCTGGTTTATCAAATAAAAGATTTAAAAAAAAAGTAAATTTCTTTACCTCTTCCAGCGTCCCAACATCTATTTACTCAGCGGTTACTAAATTGGTAAGAAATGTTAATTTTAAATTCAGTCAGAAACGCCTCCTCGAGAACTCAATTACCGCTGAGCCTACGAAAATAAACACCGATCCAGGTATTTATAACGATACCAGCGCCATTTTATGATGTGCTTTTGTGAAGAAGAAAGGTTTCCATAAGTATTAAAATCTTTATTTAATAAAAATAAGGTTTTATATTTTGCTGCTACAACAAAATATTTTTTTTTTATTATTATAAACTAGTGCTTGACTGCAATCCCACCTGATGGTAAGCAGTGATGCAATCGTTGATGGTAAAGCGTCTTCAGATCAATCTCCCTCTGGCGCAGCATCGTTGGTCGTGTTGTTGGGTTTAACATTGCACCACCTCGCTCAACTGCCGTCTTCCTTCCTATTCACTAAGTTTTTCTGAGTGAATAGGCTCTTAATAAACTAGCGCGCTTTACCATCATCATCAACATCATTATCAACCTTTTTATCATCCCACTGCTGGGCACAGGTCTCTTCTCACACAGAGAAGGATTGAATGTAATCACCACGCTTGCTCAGTGCGGGTTGGCGATTTCAGACTTAAAGTCCAGGTTTCCTCAAGATGTTTTCCTTCACCTTCAGTCATTGATGTCCAAGATATACTTAGAAAGTACATACAACTTTAGAAAAGTTACATTGGTACTTGTCTGACCTGGAATCGAACCCGCGCACTCATACTTGAGAGGCTGGTGTTTTAACCACTAGGCAACCACGACTATTTATACGCTTTACCATCAACGATTGCATTACTGCTTATCAGGCGGGATTGCGGTCAAGCAGTAGTTTATAATTTATTTTTTTTAAAATCATATATCCTTAAAATAGGTCTCAGTATGTGTACGAGGCACATTGCTCGTAGAACCGATGGCCGATGGGGCAGTAAGGTTCTGGAGTGGCGGCCACGTACTGGAAGACGCAGCGTAGGGAGGCCCCCAACAAGTTGGACCGATGACCTGGTGAAGGTCGCGGGAAGCCGATGGATGCGGGCAGCACAAGATCGGTCAGCGTGGAAATCCTTGAGGGAGGCCTTTGTCCAGGAGTGGACATCTATAGACTGAAGAAGAAGAAGAAAAAGATGTGTACGAGACCGAGGGTCGACATGGAAGGGGATGGCGATTAAAATACGGAATCACTTTACAAGTATGTATATTAAATGCCTAGTGCACTTTTTTGACATCTCGTAATTGACCTGGAGCGGCCGAGACTACTTAACCGGACTATCCTGTGGATGCCTTAAATGAAATTAAAGTCAGCCAGGGGCACTTAAAAACTACTAAGTGACAACACGCTAAGGGCACCCCCTGTGGGGTACGAAACTCGGCTTAGGGCGTCGCTGGAGAGGGCAGCAAGGTACGGGATTCGAAAAATTTTTAGAATAGAATAGAATAGTTCTTTATTTGCGTAGAAAGTAGGTACAAAATACAGATATTAAGTTTTTAGAAGATCCTTATACTGACTACCTTAACTAAGGCATGCAAACAAAAGCAAAAATTAATGAAAATCCAATAACAATAGATTTTTTTAGACGAATTTAGTGGTTTGATAACCGCGGCATTTCCTAGTACCATCTCTGAGAAGAAATACAAACGCCGAAACAGACTCAGAGGTCATCGTCGGGATGGATACGATTTTACTGTGGTTTCTGTTGTGGTGTGACGCGGGTTGGCCTTCGTCGGGCCAGAATCCCCCTAAAAAAATAATTATTATTTCGCAAAAGGAGGTAAATTAATACATTTGCGGTAGGCAATAAATGCGCGGGCGAAGGGGGGCAGTGCACGCGGCACGCGGTCGTATAACAGTGTTGTCATTTTTAAACAATATACCAAATTTGGGGTGGTTGGAATTAATTCGCCGAAAAAAAGATTATTTCAAAATTCATTACTATTGTTACTATGATGATTATGTAAAATTTCATATTTTATTTGGTCATGCGTTTATGTAACCTTTATTATCCTTATGGGTCGGACGGGGTTTTCTTTACATATTGTATACATTCGCATGTAACGATACCATAGCGCGATCTAACTCGACGCGAACGCCATCTATCAAGGTTGAGGTCAAACATAGAATAATTAAACTTATTGAATATGAATATATTATATATAATATAAAAAACAATATATATGAACCTTCTTCGCACTATGATTTTTTTTTTTTTTTTTTTAATAATTATAAACTAGCGCTTGACCGCAATCCCGCCTGATGGTAAGCAGTGATGCAATCGTTGATGGTAAAGCGCGATAGTTTATTAAGAGCCTATCCACTCTGAAAAACTGAGCGAATAGGAAGGAAGACGGCAGTTGAGCGAGGTGATGCAATGTTAAACCCAACAACACGACCAACGATACTGCGCCAAAGGGAGATTGATCTGAAGACCCTCCACGACCAAACTCCAACACAACAACATTAGGCGCATCGCACCCAGCACACATCGCAACACAACTACTCAGACCCGTCCTCCGTACGGCTTCACCAGACATCATGCCGGAACACGACAAATCGCTTGGCGGCAAGGCTTTGTCTGGTGGGTGGTAACTTCTGCCGGCGGCCGATGTTATGGCCTACCACCACTCAAAATGATTCCTTTACATGTAAATAAATATAAATATATACGAACAAATCACACAGATTGAGCTAGCCCTAAAGTTCGAGACTTGTGTTATGGGATACTAACTAAATGATACTATATTTATAATAGATACAATAGATAAACATCCAAGACACAGGCCAAATAGGAAAAGATCGTTTTCTATTATGACCTGGCCGGGGAACGAACCCGGGGCCTCCACGTCGCAGGCAGGTGTGTTGACCGCTGAGCCACGGAGGACGACAGTATGTAAACATGGTAACCCATCCACAAATCAACCGGGGTGAGTGTAGC
Source organism: Sesamia inferens (assembly GCA_037179545.1). NCBI lineage: Eukaryota > Metazoa > Arthropoda > Insecta > Lepidoptera > Noctuidae > Sesamia > Sesamia inferens. The sequence continues at coordinate 3,690,397 of CM073929.1, read as the reverse complement.
TAAACCTGTCCCGTCGACCTGTCCGGCTGTTATTATTTGGCTACGGACAAAAAGCTACACACAATGAATTTTAAAACTCTTTTATATCAATGTCATATAATTTATTTTAAGTAGGCCATTAACAAGGGACTTTGAACGTAAAAATGTTATCACACTAAAACTCTTTTTTCTCTTCTCTATATAAAGTAAATATTTTAACCTAAATAAAGAGACCCGAAATCATAATTTTCGTTATCTACAATAACAATTTTATGATGATTGCTGCATCTTTATAGGCCGTAGTCGTATTTTTATTATTCAACAATAAAATTATGGGCGAGCGAACTGGATTGCACCCTATGTAGGCCGGATATAAAAAGTATCAAGTACTTTGCAAATAAAAGTAAATCTACGGAGTCCTTGAATGTAATGTAATGAAGACCGAACATTTTTTCTTTAACTACATTTGTACTACATGTATAAAACTTTATAATATTTTTAAAGGAAAAGGAAAAAAGGGCCTATTTCTTTGTTCCTTACCTAAACAAAATTTAAGTTCTGTCATCTTGTCCTTTCTGTCATTAACCACAGAATAGAATAATTATTTTAGTACTGTCAAATTAAGGCACACCATAGACAGTTTCTATGTTATTAAAAATATGGCTACTATAAATACGTAATTTACATCATCTTCATCAATCTTTTCATCGTCCCACTGCTGGGCACAGGTCTCCTCTCATACAAAGAAGGATTGAGCGTAATCATCACGCTTGCTAAATGCGGGTTAGCAATTTTAGACTGAAAGTCCAGGTTTCCTTAAGATGTTTTCCTTCACCTTGTAATCAGTCATTGGTGTCCAAGATATACTTAGAAAGTACATATAACTTAGAAAAGTTACACTGGTATGCATTTGACGCAGAACTAATACTTATCTTCCGTTCTCTTTTTAATGCAAAAGAAAGAAATAGATGCACTAAAGTTATAGAATCAAGTAGCAAATTCATGTTAACAATATAACTTGAAGCACTCCGATACAACCGTCAGTGGTCAACCAAGGCAGGAGCTTTACCGTGTGTAAATGATTCTTAGAGGTTAATTTTTATATCATGAGCCAGATGAACACCATATTTTGTACGCCTACTGGCATAACACAGCGCGCTGTTCTATATAAGATCTGTACCTATTTACCTGTGCTAACAAATAAAGTGATTTCATTTGATTAACAATGCTCTTAAAACGGTAGAGGAAAACATCGTGAGAAAACATGTCCGACAACCAAAACGTGGAAGACAAGTGACAGACGGGCCGACCGGATTGGTAGATGTCACATGTCTTCCACTTTCTGGTTCGCTGGGCCCGTGAGGTAGATTAAAAATCGTTTCCTGTCGAAGAGCCTGTATGACAGCATTTGGAATATTATGGACCGATTATGCTATTGTACCGTCGTATACTGCGCATAAGCTAGACCCTGTAGGACAGTAATGGTACCGTCCTTCAGCGCGTTGAAATGCCTCGTAAGTTGTTGGTCACTATAAAAAAAGCAAAATAGAATATCTCGGCCACGTGCTCCGACACGAAAGATATGCGCTACTCCAACTGTTTATGATGGGCAAGATAGAAGGGATGAGGCGCGCTGGACGAAAAAGAAAATCTTGGCTGCGAAACATCAGGGAGTGGACCGGCATTACTTCCGTCGAAGAACTGTTCCGACTCGCGGTTGACAAGACCGAGTACAAAAAGCTGACGGCCAACCTTCAAGATTGAAGAGGCACTGGAGGAAGAATGCTATTGTGATGTTTGTAGGTCGATGACCCACACATGTATAAAATGGAAAAAGAAAGAAAAAAGAAAAATGCATTTATTGACATTACAGCAAGATACATAAATTTAAAACTATAAAACTTGTCTTGTAATGCCAAAAGGGCCTCAGCTCAGCATAATGTCAGATGACAACACGAAGTGTACCATCTGACGCTGATTTTCAGCTGCAACCCACGAGTGCCATACGCTAGAATTACAAAAAATACAATAATATAAATGATATAATAATAGTAATCCAAATGATAGAAAAACTTAAACAGAATCACATAAAAATGTTGTGACGTGCATAAGTGTGTGTTTTTGAAATAAAGATTATTATGTATAGAAACAAATCTACTTTAAATTACCCGATTCCGCCTTCTTGTCTCATGTCAGATACCATGGTGAATAGATTAGGTATGCAGCAAAATTAACAGCCGATGTGACTGCCCAGAGTACATTTACGAAGACCTATATCTCACGTCAACCTTTGCTAACTTTCATTTGCATTTTTTAACGAATACAACGTTGAATTACGCTACATTACATGAACTTTTGGAATCGAAAATGCTATGATCATAACAATATAAAATTTAGCTTTTGAATAAAGCCGAGTCTATACATACTTTTATTTTGCATGTGATTATACCTCGGACTTACTTACGCTACTCCTGATTAATGTATTTCAGAGTCTTTAAATGGACTAAAGCACACCAATAATTCAAATTTTATATATGTGAGGACGTCAGCGACGGCAGAGCGATAGGGTCGTCAGCATCTTGGTGTGGTGGTAAGGGCTCCATTTCGCAGGTGAAGTTTTGAATTAAAGCGAGAAGTGTAAATATATGCAATCTTGGCAATAACAATTTAAACAGGCAAACCGACAGTTTCGCCCCGGAGAAGAGACCAGGTCCACGCCTCAAAGCGAAGTGCCCGTTCGACAATCCTCATTTTCCACACAAACTCTGTGTACGTGCCGCCATTACAAAATACTGTCACAGCGTTTGCCCCTGTCTACATAAATTCATTATTATTGTGTACGATTTTAAGTTATTTTCCCATAAACACATATTCATTTACATTTTGGCGAAAATGTAGCAACATGACAATACACGCCTACTATATTCACAATCCATATATTACGTTTCCGCTGCTGAGACACAGAGATATGTATATGAGACTAGTGGGCTATAATCCACCACGCAGATCCAGTGCAGACTGGAAAGACATCTGTCTTCGATTTTTGGTTTTCTCACAGTTTCTCTGTTTCAGAATTGATATGGTGTTTAAATATTCATTTAAAGAAATAGCAAGGATAATGAAACTTCCTCAAATAATCAATGCGAAACCCAACATTCTAGCTAGCTAGAGGCTATAAGACAATATAAAGTATTTCCTCAAACTCGAAAGGCACACACAAACTTTTCCCTACTTCCATTATATCAAAACTGGAAAACGCCTCACAATCTTCCATCCAAGCTGACCTAGTGACACGGAAGCTTCATAAATCCATCTCTAATGGAATCCCGGGCTCCCGAGATTGTTTCCTATAATAACTCCTTGGCTTCCACGACAAAGGTGGTCTTTGTAATTATGAGCTTGAGCTCAAATCCGATTTGGGATTCTGTTGAGAGATGAATATTTAAAGGCATTTTATTGTACTATTAGGATAAGGCTTTCAATATCTATCATAATTAGGTACAATTATAGTGTTGAATGTCAACTGCAAAACAAAAAAGTATTTGCGAGTATCCAGAATCTAGAAATAAATCTATAAATTATTAAATTACTTCAAAATGCAGAAGTAGGAACCGACTTGAATAACAATTAAAAATCATTATTTACTTATATAATATAATAAGTAAATGAATAATAATATATACAACGCAATTTTATCTGTATTAGAATCCTGAATATAGTTTGTTCAGAATAAGCAATTGAATCTATTCCAGTAATTTTTACACCATGTTATATTTTTACATGCTTCTTATTAGTTTCACTTGTATGTTTGCTTGCTTGATTTTTTGTTTGTCCGTCTCTAACTCTTTGGACTACGAGTGTGCGGCTCATTACTGTAAAATGTCCCACCGTTTTCAATACGTTCGTTCGTTTCATTTTTTTAAAAAGAATATCGAACAAAAAAGTTGAAAATAAATATAGTTTAAAAAACTAAAAAAGACATGCTTTTAAAGAATATCAAACTAAAAAGTTAAAAATAATTTTAAAAAAGCGTGAGGCGCTTTGTGCCATATTTTTTGTATATTAAGCGCCTCACGCTTTTTTAAAGTTATTTTGTTATTTAGTGCTACAGCTAGACTCCAGAGGTCAACGCGCCGCGCTCGCCCGCCCGAGCGGAGTTTTGACCATATATTTTTTGAGACAAGCAAGTAGAATAGCAAGCTCATAACTCTGTGGTTTTTCATGATATCTTTTTGAAATTTTGTACATAGATTCTTTACTTAAAAATACTGGACACGTGTTTCGGTATAATTATACTATTTAGTTTCCTTGAAAATGGAAGTCTGTAAGTCAAGTCCTCTGAGCGTGGACAAGGGAATCAGCGGCTAGAACACAGCATTAGAGTTAAATGGCGTTTGTTGAAAGTGTGTAATTACTATGATGTATCAGTGATAAAGGTACAAGTTTCAATGAAATACTAGTTCAAAATAAGAAACGACGAGGCAAGGTCCGCCCTTTGTCTTATCTACTGTCCTCTGGGAAGAAAAAGGCTTCATATAATAACCAAGAATATCGAATTCTACCAATCATTTGTTTAACAACGAACGAACTTTGTTCTCCTTAAAAATATAATTACTTCCTCAAGATTTATTCTTACTTTGCTCTTCATCAAAATATTTGTGTTCTTGTCTATTTATTTATACATTTATTTCTTTACAAAAAAAAACCAACTCCAATTACTTATACAATTACGTGTCTAAGTCTATTGCAGCTTGAGGACAGTAATAACCCTGGACGCCAGTAATAAAGGAGGTGTTGTAATTTGGAAGCGTCTGGGTTGCCAGCGAGCAAATTCAGACAGAGTGACTATGGACATTAGATTTACTTTAGCAGTGATTGAGGAGTAAATTAAGTTTGATTATGTCTCTAAGTTTTTAACCCACCAATAGTTTAAGCTTTACTTAATATTGTGTTTCGTGATTACTTTATTTCACTCACAAATGAAGTCAATACTTATTAAAAACAATTCGGTCTGCCATGCTTTGAAGTGGCATGTATGTTTTTTTTTAAATCTTGTAAACTAGTTCTTGACCTCGATCCCGTGACATAATTCTGTAGGTGAAAGCTAAAGGACCTTAAGTCACATTTTATAAATTATTCAGTAGAGCTCATTAAAGATGTCTATGCCCGAAGTTAGATATTAAAATCGACCGTGTATAAAAAGTAAATAGTATATCTTTGTAGAATAAAAAGTATAATTATGGTGTTTTATTAAGCTAATAAATTTATATAATCGATTCATTGTTTAAAATAGTGAACAATATTAAGTGATCGTATGATCGTTTACTTTTTTACGCTTAGGGACATAATGTTGCTTATAATTTTATATCTACGGAATTAGTGACTGTAGGACTTAATGTCTTTTACCATTTGATCAATACGGGTATACTGAATAAGAATGTTTGAAAAAACTAAAAATAGCAAAAAAAAAAAATGGACTTAAGGTCCTTTAGCTTTCACCTACAGTAGGTATTAGTAATTCAATCGTTGATGGTAAAGCGCACTAATTTATTATGAGCCTGTTTACTAAGATACGCGGATGCTAGTATTTTTCTCTCTGTATTTCTGTGTTTATACTACATAATTTTTTGTTTAAGCGAAACCTGAATATAGTTTGTTCTGAATAAGCAACTGAATCGAGTCCAATAATTTTTTCACCATGTTATATTTCTTCCCAAATTTATTTAAAAACTAATGCATGGTGGTTACCGAGTACATTACAGAGTTTACAGCGGGTCATAGTGTCCTAGGGCTCCCCCAGCACTGCGCCGCTATACCAAGCACGCAACCAGGTAACATAACAAGCACATAACTTTGTGATTTTTCATAATAGTTTCTTTAAAATTTCGTACATAAATACTTTACATAAAAAAATTTGGACACGCTTTCCTCATATACAAAAAATAACGTTGTATAATCTTGTAATGCATATATGTAGATAAAATTAAACAAAACCACAGATTTAAAACATAAATAAAACCGTACGGAGGACGGGTCTGAGCAGTTGTGTTGCGATGTGTGTCGGGTACGACGCGCCTAATGTTGTTGTGTTGGGAGTTTGGTCGTGGAGGGTCTTCAGATCAATCTCCCTTTGGCGCAGCATCGTTGGTCGTGTTGCTGGGTTTAACATTGCATCACCTCGCTCAACTGCCGTACCATCAGACGGGATTGCGGTCAAGCGCTAGTTTATAATTATAAAAAAAAAACATTCATCAATTTCTATTTTCTAATCTGGCAACATCTACAACGCACATTCCGCACAGATTTGCCGCGGCCATCTAGTATGATGGATGTCCAATAGGTACTGTTGGTGTCGCAATTCAATTAATAGCTAAAGTTTGACATTTTGATAAATAAGCTGCCTCTGCGACATATTTTTTCCGATATAAAATTAGTAAAACATTTTGCGGTTAAAACATGTTTGTTTGAAAATTAATTAATTAATCAAGCTAAATCTGTGTGTGGCGATTTTGTACCTATAACTTTGGGTTCGTAGGAAATTAGATTTTGGTGTAATTGGGAATATTTTCAACTAATTGTAAATATTATTCATATGTTATTTGAGTTGTGTTAATCGTAGTTCCTGAATTATCAATGGTAGGGAAGTTAATATTTCCTGTTGCTGTTTCATTTTATCAAATACTCTGAGCATGTTTAGCCGTTTGTCCTGGTTGTTATTCCTAGACTTTTGACAGTCATTACGATTCGTTCGAAATTCTGACCACCAATCTCACCCAAGGGGTATCGTATTTGATGGGGTCAACAAAGACCGATGCCTCCTGGATCAGGGTTACGGGTTGGTTAAAAAGAAACTGTGGCCTTGGCGCACAGGCAAGTGAAGAAACACGACTGAGTTTTAGTCAGTAAAAGTCTGACACGCCCTTCCTCCGCCCAGAGTAGGAGAGGTAATTTGATGATTTCCCATCTCAAACAAAAAATGGGGTATCGTATTACCCAGTAACTGGGTTGCAGAGACCAGATAGGCTGTCGCTTTACGTAAAATGCTGGTATACAGCTGAATCCGGTTAGACTGGAAGCTGACCTCAACATAGTGCTTTCCCCTACTATGTTGAGGTCAGCTTCCAGTCTAAGGAGATGAAGACTCTGAGGACCCTAATTCCAAACTCCCTGCTTCAGGATCCGCTCAAAAGAAAGTATCAGTGTTGTGGTAACTGAAATGAAGCACGCGGAATAAATAGACAAACTCGAAATACTAAAGTAGTAGATGATCCTCCGATAGTTACCCGAACATAGAACATGAATTTGGAAAAGCAATTTATTTTGAAAGAAGTAAATTATAATATGACAGCTAATGTAAGGAAAAAATTATCAACATAATCAGTTCTGATGCTCCTACTTTTGGTTTACCGGCCTCATCTCGGTGAGAGGAAGTGAGCTAAATAAGCCACGCTGGCCCAGTGGGGGTTGGCAGATGTCAAATTTATATCTAAGACATGCTTATATCCTCATCATGTTTCGTTCAATGTTTTGAGAGCAGTGTTGATGATATTAGGCCTGTCTGTGTCTCGGCAGCTCCGGTTCAGGTGAGCAACAAAGGTAAGATAAGCTAAGTTGTCGTGTTCCGGCATGATGTCTTGTGAAGCCGTACGGAGGACGGGTCTGAGCAGTTGTGTTGCGATGTGTGCCGGGTACGATGCGCCAAATGTTGTTGTGTTGGGAGTTTGGTCGTGGAGGGTCTTCAGATCAATCTCCCTTTGGCGCAGCATCGTTGGCCGTGTTGTTGTGTTTAACATTGCATCACCTCGCTCAACTGCCGTCTTCCTTCCTATTCGCTCTTAATAAACTAGCACGCTTTACCATCAACGATCGCATCACTGCTTACCATCAAGCGGGATTGCGGTCAAGCGCTAGTTTATAATTATTTTTAAAAAAAGTAAATGTTTATTATTTAAAATTTTCACCTACCCCATTATTTCAATGACACAGCAAATAGACGTAGCACGGTCTATTAACAACGACAATACAAAATTAGAACATCGCAAGCCCATTAATATCCATAGTTATTGTAATCCGACACCACAATACATACACCACAGGAAACCGCCGCCGCCGTGCAAGAATAAAATCATTAAAAACCCATTCTGGACACTCATTATCCACATATACTATGAGCAAACTCCATAAGATTGTAACTATACGGGTTTTATACATACTTAAGTCGTTTTTAAAATGGTATGTCGCCACCGGTAGCAAGGCGATTCAAGTTTATTAGTTGTGTCTATAAAAGGGGCAGGGGTCGTAAACTCGCTTCGGGAGGGGTATGCAACATTGTTTTTAATACTTTCCGATAGGGTTTATGTTTAGAGCGGAAGCGAGAATGAAATGTGCTAATGAATAATAGAAAAAATGCGGCCTGCATTAAAGAGTTGTCACTTCAAATAGATGACGACTTTTAGCTGTCACCTTAATCTGCACTGTAAATGATTATAGTCACTTGCTCAATGATATGGTACTTTTCAGCGTTGGAAAGATTCACCTAGAATAAGAACCAGAAGAAGAAGACCTGGAAGAAACACCTAGCCTTTTTCAGAAGTAAAGCATTAATACCATAAGTCCAATGCATTTGGTAAGTTTTCTAGTCTACTATATGTTAAAAAGGCCAAATAAACGTTAACAATTTGATCTCATGTGAGAAACGTATAAAAAAATCCGTCGCTTGTTTTACACCAAATAAAGTAATTAATTACAGCACAGTGTTTTTTTCCCCTCTATGTCACTAAGAAATGGACAGAAGGTAAATTTTAAAGTAGATCTGTCAAACTGAGACACTCCCTAGACATTAATTACGCCAATTTACTTCAGGCGCTGACTTATTTTACTGGAGTAAACAAACATGTATTTTCTCTGTTTTAATAGAAAAAAAAGATTCGCTGAACATAATTTCAATATGTGAATACAAGGGAATCAGCACTATGAGCGACTTTGCTAGCAAGACACAAACAACACTCCCTTGCAGTTACAGAGAAAAATCTCGACTCTTTCTCTCTTTCATTTCGACACACGAAGCAATTCCACACTTTGTCACCGCCGTAATCTTATCCCTTGCAGCACACGTATCCTAACTCCTATTACAACATCTGGCGTGCACTCTGCAATTAATTTTAGACTTTGTTGCATCGCAATAAAAGCTATAACAACGGCAGCAACAACTTTGTATGGCATTAACGTGTCACATCCGCTGGTACGTTCATTGTATGTTTTTTTAATAAGACATTGATTTTCTGTAAGAACGTACTGTTAACAGAACTGTTCTGATAGGAAATGTAGCAAGTGGTGTTTGTTTGATAGATAATCTGTCAAACTAATTAGCGTTTTTTTTAAAATACGCTCTAAACATTAAATTTATTATTTTTAATCGCATTTTTGTCGATCGTGTTGTCTACAAGAAAGATCGTATTTATTTATTTTAATTTTAAAGAAAATCCATAACGTACAATTATTGCATAAAAAAATGAAATGTCGGGATTAAAGAAACAATTAAGTTGTTAATAGATTAGGTACACAATTAATTTATATGTTTAAAATGCGAATTTCGTGATTATCAAAAACGAACACTTTCATTTTTGAACATTTTTAAGAATGAAATAAGGGGATGTGGTTACCGTCTATGAGCACCTGCAGCACAATGGCGATGGCGACGCGCCAATTCGTTGGCCGACCTTGAAAACAGGTGAGAATTCTCAGGGGTGGTTTAGTTTTTGTGCAAAAATCTTTATATCGATATGACTAAGTCATCATAACAGCTGCAAATCGTTCCAGTCCCTCGATGAATGCGGTATAAAAGACAAGGCGAAACGCTTCGTCCGGATCGCTGTGGTGTCAGCAACGTAAGGGTGGAAACTCGCCGTACGACGGGGCAGCCGATGATGGAACAGAGATGGGGGAATTAAATCATACAATTCCCTCGCACACTCTCCAAAATGCATCCTATAAAACACCGACAGGCGGGCTATTCTTCGTTTTTGAGACCGTTTTTATTTAGAGGTGAGAAATGTGTATTCATACATAAAACTTTAAGACCCTTCTTCCCAAGAAGGCAGCAGTAACTACAAAACGCTACCAGCAATGATTCTTACAGCCTCTTCCTTAGTATACATTTATACATATATAAGACGGCAATTTCAGTAATTTTATCAACATTCAGATCTTTGTATTAATCTGTCAAAAATATCTCTAATTTCGCCACATTTTTGACATTAATGTGGCTTTGCGACTAGATTTTGGTCATATTTTAGTACACAAACTGGTTTTATGTTCAAGTAACACACTACCTTTATAATTTAACACAACTCTTTACTAAAATCACTCACGTACTGAATGTTTGTTACTAGGGCCTGCTGTAATCTTGGTGGATTAAGAAGGCTTCAATTCGTAAAGACCATATAAATTCGATGCAAGGGTCAGATTACATTGACCACTGCTACAGTCATATTGTAAGGTGGAAGAAAAGAAAAGTGGTGACCAACACTTGGATCACTAGAGCAAAAAAGACGAGCGATTATGTCAGCCGACCTTGAGGCATAGCTGAATATTTCCTATACAGTTAAACCTGGTTAAGTGAGACAAGGGACCTGCAATGTCGTTTCACTTATAGAGGTATTCCACTTACCCAGTGTCTCAGATCAGGTATAAATAAATATCTGTCTCATTTACAGAGGGTTCCATTAATAGCCATAATTCCATTAATCCTTCCCATTTTCATAAACGGATATTAACTTCAGTTTTTCACGTAATGATAACGATTGTAGGTTTCGTTTTGGAATTTTTCAAATAAACATCTGAATGATAGTAAAGCGAAACTGTACTTACGTACTTGGAATTACATGTGGAATTTGTGGGTAGAATAAGAATGAGTAAACAAACAATGTTATCTCAGTTACAGAGGTTAATGCGTATACAATTTACTCGCTGACTCAGTTATAAAGGTAACTATGATGATAAATCGAAAGAACAAATCCCAAATATAGAGGCTTACCTCGTCCCGCTAACTTCAGTGCCAAAGTGTCGGGACCTCAGCATGAGTTCCAGTTATGGAGGTTTCTCACTTATCCAGGTCCCACTTAACCAAGTTTCACTGTATATTCTTTTATTTCGACAAAAAATATGGTATAATGTATAAAATGCAATGCAGATTGCTACTAATTGAAGACAGTAAGTATATGAGTATTAATTTCTATGGCTATAAGACTAGGAAGGACGAAGTGATAGTAGTAGGAACCTATAGCTGTGTGCCTCATTTTAAAAGCTAACCTTACTACAACATAACCGCGTTTATCAGTTACTAGTGGCCGCCACGGACTTCGTTCGCGTGGAGTTAGTTGGACACCGCTCCTAATGGTCGCAGCGTGATGTTATATAACCTAAAGCCTTCCTGGATTAATGGGCTATCCAACGCAAAAATATTTTTTTCAAATCGGACCAGTAATTCCTGAGATTAGCGCGTTCAAACAAACAAACTCTTCAGCTTTATACACACATCAAAAGTGTCTAGGGATCAAGCATTTTTATGCGGATTTCTTGAGATTGAGATGTGGCTTTGTAATAAATTTATGATTTTATAAATTTATATGGATCCTTTTTGGTGCATTTCATAATTTGAATCAGGAACTGTGAATCAAATTCGAGTTAAAGATGAAAATCAGCTGTCAATATTTTCCCTATAAAAACATACAACGCATTGAAGACATTATTAGTGCTACTGTTTCCCTACTACTGATTAAAACCAACGTTATTATGGAGCGGCGACGTCATTTAAGCAGGGAAGAAATGCTCAGAGCCGTGGGAATGATAGAAGCTGGTTCCCGGCAACGTACTGTGGCTTTAGCTCTGAATACAAGTCAGAGTGTTATCAGTCGACTTTGGACACGTTACCGAAGCACTGGTACCGTGGCTGAGCGCCATGGAGGACGGTATCGCTGTACCACACGGAGACAAGACCGATACATTCAAATCTTAACTCGAAGAGCTCCAACAATAACCGCCATGATGTTAGCCGTGAGGCTTCATCACTCTTCAGGGAACTTAATTAGCGACCAAACAGTCAGAAACCGCTTGCATGAAGTGAACCTTCATTCCCGAAGACCGCTAAGGGTACCACTTATAGCAATGCACAATCGTAGGATTCGATATCAATGGGCTCTTGAACACAGAAATTGGGCAGAAGAACAATGGCGTTTCGTGTGCTTTTCTGATGAGTCTCGTTTTGGTATGAGACCGGATACAAGACGTATACGACACTGGAGAACCCCTGGACGCCAACAGCGATTAAAATCCTGCCAGAAAGTCCATCCTTATAGTGGTGGAACCATAATGGTATGGGCGGGTATTTGGATCGGCGGAAGAACTGAGTTGATTTGGATCAGAGGCAACCTCAACGCTCAAATTTATGCTGAGACGATTGTATCAGACGTCATCGTTCCTCTACAAGTGCAAATCGGTCCCTTATTTCAGTTAATGCATGATAATGCACGACCGCACACCGCAAGAGTTGTAAGACAGACTCTCGCCGCAGCTAACATCAATGTCCTGCCCTGGCCTGCTCAGTCGCCAGACTTGAACCCGATTGAGCATGCATGGGATATGCTACAGAGAAGAGCTCTGCCGAATATGGAGGGTATCCAGTCGCAAAAAGACCTTTTTTTGTTGTTGCAACGAACATGGGCGGCCATTCCACAGCGTGATTTGGATGAACACATTTTGAGTATGCCAAACCGATGTTCTTGTGTTGTTAGTGTTCGCGGTAGAAACACGGATTATTAATTGTTTAAGTTACCCAATAAAATTTTAGAGAAAACTGTTATTTCAGTCTTTTTTTCGAACTTTTGTGTTAGTGGTTCAAATGTCAAATATCCCTTTATTAGGAAAATGGCAAAGTTCTTTATTAATGCAAAGGTGACTTGGTTTATCGTTACTGTGACAAACGAAAACACTTTATTTGATGAATCCTTAAAGAAAATTTTAATTAATATCAATCAGGAGAAAAGTTATTGCAAAAATATAAGTTGATCCCTAGACACTTTTGATGTGTGTATTTTAGTATAGATTTAGGCTAAACACCTTTTAAACACGACTTTATCATTTATGGACTTTGGCGTAACACTAACAGTAGACACGCATTAATCATCAGTGTTTATTTGTGGTCAGACCCATAAGATGTTAATCTATCCTGGTTTCTACATCTATGAAGTCGCTACATTAGTAAAAACAAATAGGGGAAAATTTGGTACCTATCCTACAATTCCGTCGGTTTAATATCAATATAGCAAATAAAACGCCATCAAAAACAGCCCTGTTTACTAATTATGATCAGAATGTCTTCGCAAATTTATAATAAGATTCCTAAGAACAAAGAGAAATTGAAAACATGGCCATTCCTTAAGAAAACAAAATGAGTACTTCATAGTCAACAGACCATATAAAAAATTCATGCACTGTATTTATAGTGCAGTGCATATTTTTTCCCCACAGATTGATAATGAGTTAGAGCTAATCTGTATTAGATAAATAAAATATAAAAACCTATACAATACAAAAAAATCATTAATATACGAATCTTCCTTTACATAAAGCAATTTCACACAAGCTCTTTATTCTAATCATTCACGTACGCCACCATCTGAATGTTTGTCACTAAGGTCTGCTGTAATCTCAGCGGATTAAAAGGGGGTGAGTGCAGCCGCGTTTTAAACCCTCCTTGAATAATTAACTGCGAAAATGTAAATCTTAATGTTTGAGGTTTCGGTACGTTTTTGAGAGAATTTTGTGAAACTCGCCAGATGACGGGATTTTTGTTCTGTTGGCGCGGATGGAAGGTTCTGTGCTTAAAAGATGTGTTCTTTGAATGATGTAAAGTGAAACAGATTTTTTCTAAGAAGATCTTTTCCGTGTTACAATATAAAATAAAGACGAATATGAAATGTAGTTTCTTATAGTTAAAATGTAATTTAGAAGCGATATTCGATTAAAGTATTTAAAATATTGTTCATGATTTAATGTTTATTTAATGGGATTGATAAAAAAAGAGTAATTTAGTGAACTTTTAGTAATTTGGGTCTTAGTGATACGATCGCCCATTGTGTCAGCCTTTAAATTATTAATTTATCTTCTGTAATAGGGTATTTGACTAAAAAAAACTAATTAGTCTGTCAGTCAGATTTCCAAAAAATACTAGACACGAATTTTTTCTTTTTTCATATAAACAAAAAATTAAGACGACACAGTGCGTTGAAAACTCGTGTGACGTCACTACACGCTACACTTTTTAGCGACCAGTGACGTCACCAGCCACCCTTCCTGATCTTTGATGCCTTTTATATTTGTCAATTTTTATTGTTTTGATAAGACAAAAAATACGTGTCTAGTATTTTTTTGGAAATCTGACTGACGGACTAATTAGTTTTTTTTAGTCAAATACCCTATTTATAAAGTTTACATAATAAAGAGTATTCTATTCTATTCCTATCAATCTACCTAACCTTTTCTAACTATTTTGATCTAGTCTAACCGGATATAACGAAATACCAGAATTTTAGATGGAGAGTTAGCTGAGCTGACTTCCACTGAGTAACAACTCCTTAACAAGGTAATACGTAGCACCTTGATAAGATTGGTTGGCTTAGGCTTTATCAACCCAAAACAAATGTCAAAGATCTACGAACCACAGCAGGTAAGAACAGCTTAAGGTGCTTTTCGAAACGGGCGAAAAGTGTAGCTTGCAATTCTACGTAAGTAGTTACTGCAGCAGACTCACGTAAAATATCATAACAGAATAAAACTAGCGAAACATTCAAAAGACCACCACCACATAACATTACTCAGGGAAAACAGAGCTCTAGAGAATATCACGGCAGTAATTCGGGAAATATATCACCAAAAACAAAAGCGAAACGAAATATGTTAATACACCACATACTTTATGATGTACATGTTAGTTAAAAGCATTAAAACATTTAGAGACAAATGTGGCTACGAGACAACAAAGACAACTTCGAGACAATGAATGATTGCGACGTACGTTTAGACATGACGATTTTTTGTCGTGTCGTAGTCGTGACGGATAGATTACGTGGGGTATGTATGAGAATATCAATGGATTGAGTGTGAGAAGAAAATTTTCTGTGATTTATTATAACATCTGAAATGTTGGTACCTACCACTCCAACTCAAAATTCATTTATTCAAATTAGGTTTAGAATCAGCACATTCAGAACGTCGAAATTATACAGTATGTTAAGAAAACCCTGTCCGACCCGTGAAGGTGTTGTTAGGTATCGATAACTGATTCTACTAATGCATACAAAACCGGGCTAAATTTAAAAAAAAAATCCACCTAAAAAAATAAATATTATTTCGCAAAAAGAGGTAACTTAATAAATCTGCGTTATCCACCCTACCGCGCGCGGCGGCCGAGGCGGCGGAGGCGGCGGAGGCGGCGGAGGCGGCGGGCGGCTATTCGCTCATAATAATACCGGTATTGTCACTTTTTAAAAATGACCAAATTTCGGGGAAGTTGGAATTAATTTGCGGGAAAAAAAGATTATTTCAAAATTCATTTGTATTGGTACTATGATGATTACGTAAAAATTTATATTATATTTGGTCATGTGTTTACCTAACTTTTATTATCCTTATGGGTCGGACAGGGTTTTCTTAACATACTGTATAAGACTGTCCCCCAAAACGCAAGCCCTTCAGCACTTCCTATTGCTGTAATGTAATTCACATTCAATTTTTACATTCATTTCTGTAGGTTAGAACAAGCTTACTATTAGACGCTATTCTGGTTATCTTCCAGGACACCAAGCCACGTTACTCATCAATCAGTACATGAATCTTGCGTTAAAGTTGTCTTTGTAGTGACGAAAAAGCCTATAAAACGGCGGAAACTTATTTTTAGAACTTGCGGACGAGCATTATCATCTTCTTCTTCAGCCTATGGTTGTCCACTGCTGGACAAAGGCCTCCCCCAAGGCTTTCCACGCTGACCGGTCTTGTGCTGCTCGCATCCATCGGCTTCCCGCGACCTTAACCAGGTCATCGGTCCACCTTGTTGGGGGCCTCCCTACGCTGCGTCTTCCAGTACGTGGCCGCCACTCCAGAACCTTACTGCCCCATCGGCCATCGGTTCTACGAGCAATGTGCCCTGCCCACTGCCACTTAAGTTTAGCGACTCGCAGAGGTATGTCGGTGACTTTGGTTCTTCTGGGGATCTCCTCATTTCTGATTCGATCACGCAGAGAAACTCCGAGCATAGCTCTTTCCGTTGCCCTTTGTGTGACTCTGAGCCTTCGTATGAGGCCCATTGTGAGTAGGAGAATAATTATGTCTGGAGTAGTAATGGGCGCGTTTTTCCTCTTCCTTATATTTTCCTCCAATAATGGTTCCAATTCAGTGTCTTCGTACGATATCGGTCTTCCACTACATTCTTTGTCTTCCACATCAAAGTCGCAGTTTCTAAACTTTTGAAACATGTTTCGCTTAAAGTAGCTTCACCATAAGCTTTTACAAGCAATCGATGGGCCTCAGCTGCAGTTTCTTCAAATTAAAGAAATAAATCTAAAGTTCCCACAAATGACGCTTATTCGGCACAAAACTTGTAATTTTTGCACAAAAAGAAATATGTGATACTGATACAGAATCACTAATACTCGTCGTCATCATCATCATCATTTCAGCCGAAAGACGTCCACTGCTAGACATAGGCCTCCCCCAAGGTTCTCCACGACGATCGGCCCTGCGCCTCCCGCGTCCAGAGATTTCCCGCGACCTTCACCAGGTCGTCGGTCCACCGTGTCCGGGGCCTACCCACGCTACGTCTTCCGGTGCGTGGTCGCCACTCGAGACCCGTCGGCCCCATCGGGCATCGGTCCTACGGGCAATGTGTCCAGCCCACTGCCACTTTAGTGTTGCAATTCTTCGGGCTATGTCGGCTACTCTCGTTCGTTACGATATCACATTTTAAATCTGACAATTTCAACGTAACCTCTTAGTGACGACATCTTTTGCTAAACGGCGGAAACTTATTTGTACACCTAATATTTCGTACAAAAACGACACTGTTTGATTACCCATTCTATATTAATGAATATCGTATCGCATCCGTCCCAGCTACCAAAACCGCATTACATCCCCGCACTTGGTGTTAGTTAGTGAATCACGTCACTGTAACGGCCAATTGTGGGCAAATTGTGTCCGACTCATAAATAAAGCGCTGACTAAACTGTCCCACTAATATCCAGCGCTGTATTCCGATGTAAATAGCCGCTGTTTATCCGCAGTTAATCATGTGTTTGTGACATATGCTGTGATATGTGCATTCATTAATATAGTCTGTAATTATTTATTCGCCATATGGTTGACTGAAATGTCGCTGAGAAAAAGAAATGGGACAATTTCTAATCTTATAATCTTAAAGCGTCAATAACAGTAGGTAGGGTACAATGGGAGAAAACACAACGTAGATACTTATTTTTCTCAGATTGTTTGACATTCAAAATACGCTATTTTATTTTTATAATAAAAACAAAATCTACTCAATAACCATCGCACAAGCAAACCAAGACACCTTTACCTTAAAAGCCTAACACACTATAAATTAAAGTATATTGCTAATCTATTTCTTCATATGATCGAAAAATTGTTTTGCTTGATGTGACCTGCCTTTGGCAAAACGTACTGAGTTAAGAACGATTGAGCTGTAAGCTCAACATCAGGTATGTGGAGCTTACAGCTCAGTAGTGCGTACTATACTTGACTGTTGAGAAATGTGCCTAGAGGCTTTTATGTACTAAGATTTTATTTATATTTTAATTTTTTTTGACTTCAGTCCTTATTAGACTTATTGTATTAGCTGGTATATTGGCATGGCTAGATCATCATCATGTCCCTTTGCTGGGCACAGATCTCCTCTCACACAGAGAAGGATTGAGCGTAATCACCACGCTTGCTCAATGCGGGTTGGCGATTTCAAACTTAAAGTGTAAGTTTCCTCAAGATGTTTTCCTTCGCCTTATAATTAGTCATTGGTGTCCAAGATATACTTAGAAGGTACATATAACTTAGAAAAGTTACATTATATACACCTGCCCACTTATACTTTAGAGGCTGGTATTTTAACCACTAGGCGACTACGACTACGACGTGGCTAGATGGCATATGACAAATAAATTTATTTTATGTTTGTGTTTTGTGATGTTAATTACATGACATACCTAGTATTGTATAAAATCATAGTATGCTTAGGACACCATCTTTCTCAGATCTGTTTATTACATTATTTTTTACTTTAGTTCATAAGATTGTTTTATAATACTTGTTTAAACATTTTCTTTATTATATACATATTTTTTTTGTTATTTATTTTTATAATTAGGTATGAAGCCATTAATGTACAGTGTACAACCACTACCAAATGGGTAAATATAAATATTTGTACGCCTTTCAAGGCAACACATAGTGCAACTTATTTTCTTTTTTAAATACCATCTTATAACACCTATGTGTACAAACAAATAAATTTGAATTTGAATTTTCTAACTAAATAGATAGCTGTGCTGTTATGGAGTTAGTTGCGTCACTTCTTCCCAGCGAATACACTAGGAAATGGTGAAGGGCGGGAGACTGTGTTTTGTAATATTGATGATCAAAAGGTGCAGTATTCTCAGCCTAATTTCAATAAATGATTTTGGATTTTAAATGTGCATACTAAACACTCTTTTAAAATAAAGAATATGGTGTTAAAAATATTTAGCAGAAACAATTTTGTAAAGACCTTGTAATTGTTAAGTAATATTGGATATAATTCATTTAAAAATACATTCAGACATTATTATTTTTTATCTCCTATAAGGCAATTAAGTAAATTCTTGTAATCGATATGTTTACGTAGAGAGTTTCATTAAAAGGATTATTGTTTGTTTTGATCGGATTATAGAGGCACACCGCAATGTACGATGGGGGAATGTCTGTCTGCTTGGTATATATTTGGTATGTAATAATGATGTAGCAGGTCTATATCCCACATTAATTTAGTTCGACAGCCTCCGTGGCGTAGCGATAGCGAACGAGGCAGCTGCGCAAGGAAGCGCGGGTTCAATCCCTGCGCAGTGGTCTGGTTGTCCCTAAGAAAGCACGTTAAGCCGTTGGTCCCGGTTGCCATACGAACATCTAGTGGCAGTCGTTACGGGTTGTTGGAGCCCACAAAATCCATCAATTGGTCTAATTGCAATGCTTCGACATCGTGTTCGGGTTGTGGAGGTCAGACGGCAGTCGTTTCATGGAAAATATTGAACTTTAGCCAAAATCAGCAGTTAGACTGGTAAAACGGACCCCAGACTCCAAAGCTGAAAAAGCTTCGGATGCGACTGGAATTAACGCTGAGATGATGATGATGATGATTAACTTATTCGCTAGTAAGTACACATAATTGTATAATATACATTTAAAATGGCGCTAACATAAAGTAAAACCGTCTTATAATTACAAAATGAAATCTAACTTTGGTCCTAGCCCAAGCCTTTCTATTTTTAAGCTCTTTTATCATAAAGTACTGTATTTCTAAAACAGTTACCTTTCTTAATACAATAACTATAACATCAAAATCATCAACTACATAATTTAAAGAATCAAAACTACTTATAGAAAACTATAATGATATGTGTGCCTTAACGCAAATTTATCTGCCCTTAGTACATCCTGTATCGTCGTGCGTTATCGCCCTACATACAACTACTAATCAAACGGCATAAGAACTTATCGATCAGAACTTACAATTCAATTTAACAGAACGTGATGAGAAACGTGCCTACAATAATCCTATATAATCTGAAGGTACAGTTACGAACACTAACTTGTCACCACTTGGCAATTTACAAACGCGACAATTTTTCTTTGAAATCATGAACGCAACGTTGAAATACGAGACATTACATAAACCTACAGACTCGATAATGCTATGTTCGTAACAATATATAACTTTATTCAATAATAAAAGAGGAAATCGCATTTGAATAAACTTGAGTATAAATACTTGTACTCGAGACTGTACATAATCAAAATCCATATCCATGAATGCACACTATCAGAGATCCGTATGATATTAATCTGTAAAACTCATTTGTAAACTGGATTATATTCAATCAACGTTGATTGGATGAATTATATTGAGTATGTGCTATTAATGTATTAAAATTGCACTTTAAAATACCGTTGTTTTATATTAAGTACGTTAAGATTGCGGTCAAGTACTAGTTCATAATTTAAAAAAATATATAGTAGGTAAAGTACCAAAATAATTGATAAAAAATTTTCATCAAAAAATATTAACAGCCAATATAGAAAAGCTCTCAACTGATTGCGTACCCATGTAGGGCGGTGCAGACACAACTTATTGTGGAGGTTTCTGACTGAATGAAGTGACTATGATCAGACCATGTCCTAAGTGCCCGTTCACCTGCACCTTGGATGGCTGAATGAATATCACTGATACCGCAATCAACGGGCCTAAAAGATTATTTCGTATTTTGTTAACGATTTCAAACTACAAGTACAAACTATAAATCGACGGGAATAGTAATTATATTAAATAAACGAAAAGTTACTAAAGACCGCAAATCAGGATTTTTATAACTGTTTTTTAAACATAGGAATCGTTGATCTGAAAAGGAATTAGCCTCCGAACATTCAAGACTAGACACGCCTAACGGTCTAGCTGATGCGCTGAAAACAAGACGTTGGGGGAAGAAATATCGTTTCACCCACATTTATGTAGACCTAAATGTGAATACGGAATAGATGGCTCCCTAGAGTCACGCTCTTCCCAGCAATATTTACCCTCAATTCACCCAGTAAAAGTATAAAACTGATCGCGGATTGCCACAGAAGAACAAAAAAATATCTTTAAAATATACAGTCAATATATTAGCACTCTGAGTATCGCATTCACCAAAAACTGTGTTGTCTGATTACAAAACACTGATATTTAGCTGAATCCGGTTAGGCCGAAAGTCAACATTAACATACTTGGCATGAAGGCTAGAATATTTCCATTCTTCTCAAATATAAAGGTATCCCAATAATTTTGTAAAGCAGAAGTTGAAGAGGAAAGCACCGCTTAGAGTATCCGAATCACCCCGTGTAAGTTACGCGATTTCCCCTCCAATATGAGTTTGCAGGTTCAATTCCAGGTCAGGCAAGTACCAATGCAACTTTTCTAAGTTATACCTATGTACTTTTGAAGTATATCTTGGATACGAATGACTGATTACAAGGTGAAGGAAAACATCTTGAGGAAACCTGCACTTGTAAGTCTGAACTCGCCAACCCGCATTGAGCAAGCATGGTGAATGCGCTCAATCATCCTCTGTATGAGAGTAGACCTGTGTCCAGCAGTGGGACGATAAAAAGGAAGGTTTAATGATGATTCGATGAGGAGAACAAGTGACCCTCTGCCTAACTAAACGTCTTTTTAAAAGCGTCATACATTCAAATTTAACTAGTTCAATACATAATAACAAATACTTTGACCTTCAACGTGAGTATATTACAGCTATCTTACACAGTTACCTAAACACAATCCAGTCTCGATTCGTGGTCATGGATCTTTGGCAACATGCCCCTTAAAAGTATCACAAAAGTGCTACATTAAACTGTTCTTCTTCAATAGAGTTTAATGGAACAGCGAGACGAAACGGAATGTATGCTTTTAATGCGATAACGATCAAGCAACGGACCTTTAAGTAATTGTTAGCTATTGCATGTTGGTATCAAAAGGTTCGGTCGGTGAACAATATTTTTTTATTGTTGAATGCATTCAGTTGATAGCGTCTTGTTGAAATGTAAATGAATAATCACCCTATAGTAACATTAAAGCATTTTCGCCAAAAATTTAACCAAATATGAGTTTATGGAAAAATAATTTTAATCCCTACACAACAAAGTTCAGTTTACGATAAAACTACAAGCATTTTTAGTCGTTCTAAAATCAAGTTAACTACAATTAAAATAAGGTTGATAATTATTTTACTTGAAATAAAGTCAATTCGAAACATACATAAAATTGGATATATAATACAAAACCCTGTCCGACCCATAAGGATAATAAAGGTTAGGTAAACACATGACCAAATATAATATAACATTTTACGTAATCATCATTATTACCAATACAAATGAATTTTGATATAATCTTTTTTTCCCGCGAATTAATTGCAACTTCCCCGAAATTTGGTAATTTAAAAAAAAGTGACAACACCGTTATTATTATGAGCGAATAGCAATGCGACCACGTGCCGCGTGCCCTGCCGCCCGCCGCCCGCGGAAGGGTGCTTAACGCACATTTATTAAGTTATATTTACGAAATAATATTTACTTTTTAGGGGGATTTTTTTAAAGTTTAGCCCTGTTTTGTATCCATTAGTAGAATCAGTTATCGATACCTAACAACACCTTCACGGGTCGGACAGGGGTTTCTTAACATACTGAATACTCACTGCTTGATTAAAGGCCTCTTCTCTATGAGACCTAGTACAGGATGTCAGGACTTCGATTTGTTAGTTCTAAGCCCTGCCGATTTCCTCACGATGTTATTCTTCAACTTCTTTAATGAGAGCAGTGATGAATTAATTGTCAATAAAAAAACATGTCTAAAATTTTGGTGCAAAATTAAAAATCTGTGTAGACATTCGTCTTTATAAAATGTAGATATAGTAACAAAAAAATTGAAAAACTATGGCATGCGAGTTATGTGAGCACTGTCAAAGTCCTATCTACAAAGATGATAAGATCACAATACGAGAGGGCTTCAGTTACCACAAGAAATGCCACAAGTGCTATGTCTGCAGCGAAACCAACCTCCTGAACGCAGAAGTTTTCAAAGGGGTGATATTTTGCTGTAGCTGCGCTCAGAGGATATTTCAAGGATGCTCCACAGCTCGCAGGACCAAAACTATGACCAACGGCAGGGGACGGAGGATCAGGTCCAAGTCGCGCAGGCGCGACAGAGAAAGAACAAAAGGCCATCACGAGATGATTGAAAATAGCAGAGACGGAGTCATAGAACTGGCAAGGCTAGTGGGATCCAACACAGACTCTGATGAGCTACTGGAGAAGAAGCAGAAGAAATCCAGTTACAGCACTACCATACTGCGTAAGCGTCATCCATCGTAAATCCTTCGATGTCCACTGTACGCATGATGGATGGAAAGAAGCACATGAATTGTCTTTGCCCCATTGGTGTAATTGCTGCATGGCGTTCCAGTGTGAGGAAAAATAAATAAATAAATAAATTGAGTCTGAATCCACGTCATCAAAGTCCCGGTCGTTACCATCACTTTTAGAAATATTAATTGGCTGAATTATTTCAATTACCATCATTTGAAGTAAAACAAAAGTCGCAGACTATGCGTCTGCACGCTAAGATATCATAGATTAAATTTCACTAGATTTAGCAATCAACTTCCCATTTCAAAACATGGCAATCGCCGTATCAAACTGAATTAATTATGACGAGGGGAAAATCCCGTATTTTTCAGACCATTCCTAGTCTCATCTTGGTCTCAATCTGTCAGAGATACAATCAATTTCATTTCATTTTTTACAAGTTTCTGAAATCAATCGTCGCTGAAATGAGAATGCCAATTGAATTTCAACGATTTGGAAATACTTAGGAGGACTGGCCTCCTGGTAGACTAGTTATAAGTTATTGCCGCAAGCGACTTGTGTCAATAGTAGTTGCTATAACAAAACGGATTTAGAAACGAAAGCGCATCATCCCGGAAAAGTGATTTTTGACGTCCAAGTCAAAGGGGAATCACTAAACACGTTAAAGGGTCTGAGACAGATGGCACCTCTATCTCCGGGTATTTGTGTACCGTGG
Source organism: Sesamia inferens (assembly GCA_037179545.1). Taxonomy (NCBI): domain Eukaryota; kingdom Metazoa; phylum Arthropoda; class Insecta; order Lepidoptera; family Noctuidae; genus Sesamia; species Sesamia inferens. The sequence continues at coordinate 3,666,486 of CM073929.1, read as the reverse complement.
GAACCCGTACCCGGATGAGCTAATTATCGATGGGTTATTAGCGCCCCCTAATTAATGGCGAGAAGAATTTGAGAGGATACTTTAACAAACACTTTTGAAGCTGTTTAAATAGATGGATGGAATGAAAGCGTTCATGAGAGGCAATTATTTCGCTCAATATTTATCTTTCTGGAGAGAATAAAACCACAACCCTTGATCAAAGGGTATTGATAACTGGTACTGATATAAATGATATTAATTTCTATAAATTCATTCAAAAATACTTTTAGACGTTTAATAGAAAGCCCACATCAAAATATTTCACATAAACCTACAAAGACACTTGAAACTTCAGGAGCATGGTTCTAATTAGTCGTTTTGAACTCTCTCGAATGAACTCTGCGGCTACACTTTTATAAATAAATGGTTTTCAGAATGTTTTCAAATTACAGTGTTAATGGGCCATAGATTCATATTAAACTTGTAATTTGATCACGGTGTAGGCTTGTCAATAAGTACCAATTATGTTTTAATACCAGTTGAGGTCGGCGTATACTATCCGTCTACTTTGTGAAGAAAGACTTAAACAAACGTAAAATTCACAGTCTTTTTAAAAGACAGATCATCTTAGTCAGGCCGTGTGAGGACTATGCAGATTAATAACAGAAAGACTTGCAGGATGCATTGACGAATAGTAGATGAGCCCGCAAAAAAAACCGAAGACGAAAACTCGGGCCCAAAACGGGTTAGTAGAGGTCACATGACGTCGAACTTATAGCTGTTGGACATGCTGGTTTCTACACGATGTTTTTCTTCATCGTTGTGAAAGCTCAAAGAATGATAAGTCAATCCTTATTTAAAAAGGACGACAGATGACACAAGAAAAACAAATGCTACATTGATACGACGATCAAACATTGACGACCCATACTAATTTACAGTGCAGGATAATTAAGGAAATACTGGTCTTTGACAACTCGACCTGGTTAGGCAAGTAGGTCAAACGATTAGGCTTTACGATTGGATGTAAAGTTTAGTTTAACGGGGACACCTGGCCTGGTGATTTTGTTGTATACGCCAATAAAGAGAAAGCCCGTAAATTAGTTATTGTGATGGATCAGTTAGACGTAGATAAGTGCGTAATAAAGATTGTTTCTTGTTTTAGTTTTACGGGGTAATCATTGTTTTGTTGCTTCTTAAGTGATACAGTTTGGGTTTAAAGGTGTTAAATTACACAATACTTCAGCAATTACGTACTTACTGAACTTTACTCAATTATCTTGTGAATATTTATATATGGAAAAATGACATGGCAAACAGTTTTGTATGAGGGACACTATTACGTTTCTATACGTATATTTGGTTTAATATATATAAAAAAAAACGTTCTCTTAACAATATTTCGAAATCATAACACAAATAATTTTAGTCAATACTTTTCTCGAACGCGAATATTTAAAACATAAAAACCTGTTAAGGAATCAATGCAGTGCCCTAATCAGTCCAAACGATCCCAACTAGTCGCAATCATTAGACAAAAATGTGTTCGCCGTTTAGTGAGCTGGTTTAAAAGAACTTATTGGGTAGGTACTTACCGCTTGTATAAAGAAGTCTTCATGCAAGACGCTGACGATGCCAAAGTTGGTGAACTTGAACACCCTGTCCATGATCCACATGAGGTTGGGCAAAACTCCAGCTCTGGGGTTCCAGGCCGCCATCAGCATGGGCACGTCTGCTGTGCTCTGGTGGTTGGCTAGGACTAGGGTCCGTCTCCCGTTGCATGCTGCTGGCTCGTCCCCGGTTTCTATTACTGTGGAAAAAAGCTCGATATTAGAAGGCCGAAAAATGTATGTAGATCCAGATTCAAGTGTGACGTTACATGACAAATGAAGTGGTTTTTAAGCTATTGCATAGCTTCTATCGCGGGCCTTGAGCGCGGGGACCGAACCCAGAAATTCCGTAACGAAAAAACCTCACGCTCCCCACTCCGACGGGCACGGAGGTGTGGCTTGAAGGCCGTACATCGTCTAACGTCGTTTCAGTTCGGCAGTCTTCAGCACGGTATGTTTGTGTGCTTGCGACTACATCTTTTGAAAACAATTTATAGATTTTCAAAAAGAGCATGCATATTGCAGGGCGCGAACTCAGTTCTACACACTTGCCATGTTACTGATAGTCGCGATGTGCTAAACTTGCGATTAATTTTCTCTCTGAAATAGGTCTTCTATAGAGATATGTCATAGACGTCATCGACGTTGTCATGGCTACCTTAAAAACTTTTCATATAATTAATTATTAAGTACTTTTATTCAAATTAATTTAGTAGTGTTTTTATAAAATAGCTTTTTTTTTAACGGAAAAGCTAAGATGAATGTCACGCTAATTTTTCATTGGACTTTTAAATTATTTATAGTGTTGTTTACTAAATAAAAGCGCGTGATTTTATAGAGTAAAAAGTGCTCACACGGCCGTTTTTTCAACTGTTATTGGCGATATCCGCCATTATAGTGAAATATTTTTTTAAAGAATTTCTATAATTTGTTACACGTGTTATTGGCGTGAAATTGTGGTATCTATCCACAGGGACCAGATCAAGAGTTGAAGTTGAAGTTGTTATTAAATAAAATATTACAGAAAGATGTCGGTGAACAATGTTAATACGAGTATATTTAAGTGTACGAGTTGTAATATTGTTATCTCCGAAACGAAACAACGAAAGTTTAATAAAAATATGCTCGTCGGCTTTTTCTGAGGAAGACATTGATGAGGCAAAAAGTTATTGTTTGTTTCTACGAAGACAAGACAAAAACATGTATCGAGGCGTAAGAACAAAAAGCAGAAAGACCTAAAATATACGATTACGGTGTTTAAAATCACGGATCCCGAACAATCCCAGTTTTTGTGGCATATGACCTTCACAAATTGCCACCAGTTTGCTTTGACTACGTAGAACGTACGTAAAGAAGTTGATGAAGGATTTATTAATTCTACGGTCAGATGTTAACGCAATCAGAAGTGATTATGTTACTAAAGATCAGCTCGTAAATTGATAACAAATAATTCGACACCGACGCCGTTCATCATCAACAACCTTTTTATCGTCCCACTGCTGGGCACAGATCTCCTCTCATACAGAGAAGGATTGAGCGTAATCACCACGCTTGCTCAATGCGGGTTGGCGATTTCAGACTTATAAAGCCCAGGTTTCCTCAAGATGTTTTCCTTCGCCTTCAGTCATTGGTGTCCAAGATATACTTAGAAAGTACATATAACTTTAGAAAAGTTACATTGCTACTTGCCTGACCTGGAATCGAACCCGCGCACTCATACTTGAGAGGCTGGTGTTTTAACCACTAGGCCACCACGACAAAACAGTGGGGTATATTGAAAAAGAACCTCGGAGTATTTGAGTATATTTCGTGGTGCTCCCTGTGCGCCGTTTCCGAGTCAACGAAATACCAGTTGGTGGAGTCATAAGGATACTATAGCTGTCTTGCCTGCCCCTCAGTGCCCGGCCGGTCTTGCGATTGCATCGAAACAGCACACAATGACAGAGATTATAAGTAATAGCATAGACAGACCTTACGGAGGAATTGCCCTATTGTAGAGGAAGTCCGCTTTCTCAAAGGTATCAGTGTTGTTGTGTAATAGTGATCGTTTAGTTCTCACACGGATCGTTCTATGTTAGTTTTCTCATTTTACATGCTTACTGACTCGAGTGATAACTGTACTTGTAAAATTTGTGTATAAAGTGTTTTGAATATGAATGAACAAAGTGCATTTATTATTAATGAAGAAAGTCACGAAAAAATAGTGAAAGAAAATGAGTGAGTACTCTATATACATACATTTTATTATTCACACAAATGCAGTATTAATTTTGAATTGAAAATATAATACTGCTATAAAGATAACCTAAATTTTTGATATTAAAATGAGCGATATTAAAAGTAGCCCTCTTTTATAGACACAAACACACACACGCGTATAGTTTAAATTCTCAATTTAGATTCTCATTATGTATATATATATATATATATATATATATATATATATATATATAAATTCAAAATAAAAAATATTCATATAAATAAAAAATTAAAAATAAAATAAATAAATAATTATAATTGAATAAATTGATACAAAATGCTATGCAATAGCTTTACCGCGGCAGACCCCGAGTGCCACACGTCTTTTTTGTTTACTTTCGGTTAAGTGCCTAAACCGATGGAGTCTAGTGACATCAGACCTTAACTGATCCTACTGTGTCCTAATGTATTTTCTTGGAAATAAATATTTTATTTGATTTCATATGATTACTAATATTATAAATGGGCAAGTTTGTAAGAATGTACTTACATACATATGAATGGAAGTGCACGCAAAAACTAGAGAACAGCTTTGGATAAAATTTCGCATACAGATGATTTATAACTAGGATCGTCGTAATGCAAATTTCGCGAAAAGGCTAGACCGCAGGCCACTAATAAAATTATGATAGTCATTTGTCGTTAAAAAAAGGTTAAAGAAAAACAGTGTTTAAAAAAAAGTGTCGGCTCGGCCTTTGAACGTTGCAAGCGTGCCGTCGGGCGGGTTTGTAGGTATGACGTTGATCCCTTATGTGAACTTTATTAAATCAGCTGATAAGATAGTTTTTCGAGTTTTGTTTTCATTGCGCTCTTTTGTGTAACTAGCGAATTAATTAATTTTTACTGTAAAATCTTATTGGGTTATAAAAGTATAGCAATTATGAACGGACTAAAGTGAAAAAAACCAAATATATTTATTTTAAATCATGAAAAAGCCGACTAAAAATTCCACCACTGGGGGATTCAGAATCATGTACTGGATCCATGGTACTCGTTTGTGCGTCGATGTCAGATACACCCTTTATAAGACTATTTTACCGGCCGTACTACAGGATCGAAACTTATGCGGGAGAAACCGCGAGGCATAGCCAGTAAAAATGTTTCATTTTGGGCCACCACTATGTACGCTATATAGATAAAATGGAAAAAAATAATACATTTTCATAAAAATACTACTAAATTAATTAGAATAAAATTACAAGTACATATATGTATATACCTAATGAATTATTAAAAACGTTTTTTAGTGAGATAACCCTTTATTAAGGTAGCCATGACACTGGTTATGACGTTTGATTGGCGACTTTGACAGTTCTATTTTCCCGTTGTGTTCGTGTCGAGTGCTGATTTGAGTTGATTGTGTTTATTTAATGGGCGGTATGTTCGGAATTCATGTTTTGTTTTTTTCGCAGTCATATGGTTGATGATATAGATACGATAGCCTTAGATACATGATACGTCAATCAAATGTCATTGTCAAAGTCTTATTTCGTTTATTGCTGACCACCATATTTACTAGTAGTTATATTGCACTCCTTGGCCGAGTTAAATTGAATCTGTATAAAAGCCAAAAGCCAGAATATAGGAAATTAACATTAAAAACGGTTAACTATAGCGTAACTATACCTAGCATTAAGTGTACAATGTATATTGAAGTTTAGTTTTCTACGCTTTGGAGTCCCGTTGCCTCCTATGTTAGTCACGAACACAGATAATTAATTTATTGTGTGTCTGATGAGACGCAAACAACAACAAAATGCTATTCATCTTGTTTGTTAACGAAGACCCCAAATCCCAACATATTTCCGGGATCCATTTGCTTCAAAATTTATTTAAGAAAAATTTTCACACAACACTTTAGTTTCATTTGAACCATTTTCAATTTACAGCCAAAACAATGAATCAACAATGGCGCCGATTCTCTAGTGCACAAATTAAACTAATTTTAAGTTAAATGCTTCTTTTTCGTTCAATTTCATTAAGAAAAAGATAGAAGATAACATTTTACCTTAATCAAAGCGATTTTATACATGGCGACCAATAATACGTAAATTTACGTCAAGAGCAAAGTATTTTGACAGGTCTAAACTAACATTTTATCTTCTGTCCTTTTCTTAATGAAATATAAAGAAAAAGATGAAGTGAACTTTAATTTATAATAATTGACCATTCAATTCAATTAGGTTTGCATTGCAAGGTTAGTACCTCCTTGTGCACTTTTTCTACATTATCCCACTACCGAGCAATCAGTGGGACATGTTAAAGGCCCCAAACCTATCAAATCTTTTCTAAAACCACCTGGATCCGACCCTTTTAAATTCCATTGTAATAAAATTACGGCATGAGTATTGAAATTAAAATGAAAAATATTGTTTCACCTTTCACCGTTGTCCAATTTCACCTAATCAATAAATAATATCAATGTTAAATTATTTTAGAGAGGGGAAAATGACTTAAATACTCCACCACTTAATATAAATTCCTCAAAAACTATAACAGTATGGTCTGAAGACTCTGAGGACTGTTTGTTCAAGCGTCCCGTAAATACAAACTACACTGAAATATTTATTTGTCCGGAGACCGTTTAAAGATGCTGTCTCGTGTTTGTGGAACGTGACATTTAGGAAGATGGATATTGATTCTGGTATACGTATGGTTTGTCTAAGAATTTGGTGGTTCGGTTATGTGGATAAGAAAATGGGGAAGCATTTTTCTGGATACGTGTTTGAGTGTCGTGCTTTGAACTATAAAGTAGGCGGCTGTTATGATGGGACTTATTTATCACTTGTGGTTCGTACAAGAATGTAAACTATAAGAAATATTAATTTTAATGGAATATCTATTTCAATAAAATTAATTTTGAAGATACGTATCCTTTTATTTTCTTTTATTTAAATGTTGCCCCACACTAGGAATTTCTTCTGTATCGTAGGTGCATTTACATATATATACATAATTATGAAGTCACATACACAAACAGTCAGACCCGGAACAACTAATTGTAGGCCATAAATATTTGTTCCGCGCGGGAATCGAATCACAGCAGGCGATCGCTCAATCGTGTCGCCAAATCGTCACAACACTTTTATACTTCGATTCCGTGTTTCGCGAATTTGATCTTTATTATTTCCAAGAATTGTCGCACTGATTGAAGCTAGGGAGCGATGTTAGCGTCCTCTCAGCGGCCGTACTGTAGCTGGTCACAACGATTATTATTAGAGCAGATAAGCCGTCCAAAGTTTGGACAAAGAAAAAGAAAATAATTTCAAGTAGTTTGTGAGTACTTTCTTCTTCTACCAAACAAAGGTTCCAAACCCTTGTCCAGTCCACGAAACTCCTCAACACAAGTATCCCAAGTAAACTTCTAACACACTTAATATAAAACGCTCAATTGCCTTCAGCATCTTAAATCCTCCACAAAAAGATTCACGAATTTCCTTTCCTACTCAAAATAAATAATGGCTTTGGTATTAGGATTCAAATTACAGAATATCTACTTAAACACCCTCCCGGAACCACCCTTATAAAACCCACCCTTCTATTGGACTGAAGGAAAAAATCCCACCTCAGTAAAAATTATTAACATTTTCATGAATTTGTAATTCTGTTTGCTTGAGACGCAGTGATCTACGAGCCACGTTTTCTTGAGGTTTTCATGATTAAAAATGTATTGTGTTGCCCTTTTTCGAAAGAATTAAAATTTCAAGTTGGCACATATTGTTTTTGTTCTAATTTTAGTACTCAAGGTGAAGAAAGTAGCATATGGCTAACTTTTATGTATAATTTTTTATTCTCTTTTTATACGTGGTTTTCTTTCTTTTTTACATAATTTATTAACTCCGTCTATTCCTGTTTATTGAATGCTCTTTTACCATAGTTTTTGTTAAAACCGTTTTTCACCTTAAATTTTTGCTACTTATGCAAAAACAAAAATATGTAATTTCGTTGGATGCTTTAAATTTATAGTCGATAGGACTCGGAATACCTTGTTTTCTTTCTTTTATCCGAGCTATTCCTGAATTACCTTCCTTCATATAAAAGTAATTCGACTACCCCCAACACAATTCATCATTATTCGTCTCCATTATCTACCTTCCTTGAAATACATCACATTAAAGCTCCATTCCTCTTTCCATCTATAAATTGATAATGCATTACAAAAAAGCGCTATATTAATTCTTCAAAGTCAACTGCTGGTAACTTTAGTCCCTTGGGCGTTGCATCCGATCGCAAAGTAAAGACGGTGGCTAAAAGAAAACCCTTCATTAGTTGCTTTTATTAAGTTGTGATATTCTCTCGAAGGGAGAATGGGAATATGGATACGATAGTTCGTTAAAAACTATTTCCGTGTCATTAAAACACGAATGAAGTAATCATCAGCTATTCAGCCAGTTTTAATACGTACCTATTTCAATCATATTTATAACAATATTGACATCTTAAGGTTACGAAAATTGACCCTCTGATCTCAGTGTAATTTATCAAAAATACCTCTAGTTTCCTAAAAAGTTTTGACAAATTTCTGACATTAATTGTCTCTGATATAATTTTGCCCCTGAATGAGCAGGATAGCAGACTCCGGGCTCCAGCGCGAAAGCCGCGGATGCAACCGGGACTAAACGCTAAGATGATGATGATAACATTGCGTCTAGATTTTGAACAATTTAAAATACGGCAATTGTGAATTTAAAGATCGTTCATAGTCTCATCAGTCAAAAGTACCTGTTATTTTCCAAATTTTCATTGATGATCACCGAGATGCAATTACTTGAATTTAAACGTTTTCTAAGTACAAAATTAACCTTTTGGTTTTGAATCAATTAATAATGCATTTTGAACGCTAATATTGTCAAAAAAATGTCTCAAAAATGATTGGATGGACCTTGATAGTAAGAGAAAGAAAAGAAATGAAATTCGTTTATTTGCGAAAATATTACGCGAAAAAAGAACAATAAGCACAAAAAATATTTAATATATAAGAAATAGTTGCGGAAAACCTGTGCCGGAGGGTGCCCAGTTTTTGGAGTAAGCGCAAAGATGAATATTATCAATAGATATGATTTGACAAAGTAATCTATTCAAGCAAAGTTCTTCCTGAACCAATAACACTCCGAATAGATTAACTCTGTCAAGACGGGCCGACGGGCCGTTACAATATCTTGGAACAATCAACGTTAAAACAATCTCATAATTTATACTAATAATAAAGCTGAAAGTTTGGTTGAACGTGAGTATCTCTGAATCTGCCAGTGGGATTTGAAAAGTCTTGTAGCATTCGATAGTCCAATATAACATAAGTATATAAATCACAATGGGTCGAGAAAAAAGAAAATAAGTCAAAAATAAATATTCAACGAAAACGGATTAATACCGCGGGAGACGAGATGCGTCGCATCGTATCAGCTGCCATCGGAGAATAAGAGATTTTACGCAGGTCAAAGTCGCACGTAAAATCTAGTTAGTTATAAAAGTGACTGTCGTTTATAGAAGATTATAAACTACTGTCGTGTCCTATAGAGCATCATCATAAACATGATTAATTAATACGAGAAACGAGTACTGTGGTGCTTGCATCCAGATTCCTGCGACCTTCACAAGGACATCATATTGCCAAAAAATTAAAAAGTTAGCACTACTAGCACAAAAGTTAGCACACACACTACATGCTAATTGAGAGGAGTTATTTTCATTATTTATGATACCACATCCAACTCGTACGACCTACCTCCCGGTACACAGACATCCCCGGGGCGGGTTGCCGTGTAATTACCAAAGGAGATACAGTTGTACTGCTGACGTGGCGTGGTCCACAAAGAAATATCTTAGTCTTAATAATATTTATATAGCAATCTAGGCTCTCCGTTTGGTTTAAGTAAGCTTAGTATTTTCTTTAGTAGACCGTAGTACCGTAAGTTATACTAAGGCGAGTGCCATATTCTTTAGAAAATAAATAAATAAATATATACGGACAAATCACACAGATTGAGCTAGCCCCTTAGGAAGTTCGAGACATGTGTTATGGGATAGACTCAAAGATACTATGTTTTATAATAGACTAGCGGCCCGATACGTGCTTCGCTACGTATAAAGTGAAATAATAAAAAAAAATTATTGGATCATCAAAATTATTTATTCAAACATAAAATATTTTTAAGCTATTGCATAGCTTCTATCGCGGGCCTTGAGCGCGGGGACCGAATCCAGAAATTCCGTAACGAAAAAACCTCACGCTCCCCATCGTCTAACGTCGTTTCAGTTCGGCAGTCTTCGGCACGGTATGTTTGTGTGCGTGCGACTACATCTTTTGAAAACAATTTATAGATTTTCAAAAAGAGCATGCATATTGCAGGGCGCGAACTCAGTCCTACACACTTGCCATGTTACTGATAGTCGCAATGTGCTAAACTTACGATTAATTTTCTCTCTGAAATAGGTCTTCTATAGAGATATGTCATAGACGTCATCGACGTTGTCATGGCTACCTTAAAAACTTTTCATATAATTAATTATTAAGTACTTTTATTCAAATTAATTTAGTAGTGTTTTTATAAAATAGCTTTTTTTTAACGGAAAATCTAAGATGAATGTCATGCTAATTTTTCATTGGACTTTTAAATTATTTATAGTGTTGTTTACTAAATAAAAGCGCGTGATTTTATAGAGTAAAAAGTGCTCACGCGACCGTTTTTTCAATTGTTGCAAGAATTCAAAAGACTGTCTTTAAATAGTGTTCAGACGATTGCTCAAAGTGTATTAGATTTCATTAGTAATAGAAATGGCATTTCAATAATGACTTTCAACTGCCAGTCTAAATAGTCATAAATACGATTTACAAGATTCAGTTACGAGACAAAAAAATGTGTTACTTCTTACCGAAACTTGCATGACGCATGATAATCCAATTGAAATACCTAATTTTAATTGTATTGTTCAGTTCAAACGAGATACTGTTTCAAAAGGTGGGGTAGCTATTTACCAAAATAAAAATGATATTACTAATATTACGACTCCGAATATTGAAATAAATATTGCACACGTTAGCGATGTTAATGTTAGGCGCTCAGTTGTTGGAGATATTTGTGCGTGCTTATGCAAACTTAGAAATGGCCTACAAATAGTTATGGTAGCAATTTACATTTCTCCGAATCCAAAATTGGACGAGGTAGAGCATTTTATTCATCGCACTTTACTGGAGTAACTCGAGTGGCTCGAAAATACTTGAAACAAATGGTAATAAATTTCCACTTATCTTGGCTGGCGATTTCAACATTAACTTCGCTGATAAAAAATCAGAGCGGTGGACAACTTTTCTATCAAAAACATTGAATTTGAAAATGAATAATGATCCACAAAAGTCCACAACAAAATATGGGACCACCATTGACGCGGTATTTTCTAGGTATTTAGAGGATATTAAGTCGCAAACTTATGTTTCTTATTTCAGTTATCATAAACCTATAGTTTCAATGATAAATATTCCTGAATAACCAACAGCTACTGTAAGGTAATAAAACCCACATGTATTGTAAAATAATAAAAATATTTTAAATAATATTAACTTTTTATTTATTTAATAAAAGAAAAATTTGTTTTCTTACCGGTCACCACGCTCAAAAAGTGTAACTTGAATTAATATCAAAGAAAAAAAATACTGCATAAATAAAATAAATAAATAATTATAATTGCATAAATTGATACAAAATGCTATGCAATAGCTTTACCGCGGCAGTCCCCGAGTGCCACACGTCTTTTTTTTTAATTGCTAGCATTTTTATAACTTAATCCAAAACATTTAGGTTATTAGACAAACGACTGGGGGTACTCTCTAACAGGCAACATAATGTTGGCCATTTTAAAAACATGATTTCAACTCCAAATTCAGACCACAAACGTGAAATAATTGCCCTTGGGCTTTGTTGATGGACATAGCAAATGATAAACGCACAGGATATTGTAATCGTTTGAACTCAAACGGCATATCAGTTGGGATCATAGGGATACGCGGTATCAAACAAATTTCTCCTTTTGATTTACCAGTTAAGATCGTAGCTTCAATTAAATTTGGCAATAAGTTTTACACTGCCAATCTGGTGCAATTACACAGTTTCGGTGGATTATAAAATTACAAAGAAAGTGGCATTGATTTTTATATATATAGATGAGATGAATGTTCACCGTTCATTAAATTCATTTGTTACAAAAAATGTGATAAATGAAGAACCGCTCGACCGATTCTGTTCAAAATTCACCCAAACCATCTACTAATTAGTCTAAACAAAGCCTAAACATTTGGTTTGACTAGGTGAGTCCGTTCTTGAGATATAAAATTACAAAGAAAGTGGCATTGATTTTTATATATATATATAGATAAACATCCAAGACCCAGGCCAATCAGGGAAAGATCGTTTTCCATCATGATCTGGCTGGGGCCTCTACGTCACAGGCAGGCGTGTTGACTGCTGGGCCACGGAGGACGACAAAACGCCGAAAATTATATAAATAAGAAAAGTACGGAACAAGATACTTTTTTTTTAATACTGGTCTTTTGACTTTAGTATGTGAAGGGCGGGCGTTTTGGTGGACTGTCTTTTGTAATGTTAATGTTCGTAAAGTGTTAATTCTTAGCCTAATTTGAATAAGTGACTTCTATTTTGTATTAGTGAATCCAATCCGGTCCGAGTAAAGTGAATCCAGTCCGAGGGCTAATTGGCTAGTTCTGCTAATTTTAAGAAGGTTCACAGTCTTTTTTTATAATTATAAACTAGTAACTGTAGCCCTAAGTGTTGTAAAAATACCGTAAAATACAGAAAGGCTATGTATTAAACAGGAATTTTACTATAAGTTACGGTATTATTGGTAGTTTATATTTTGATTCACTTTTTAGGATCCTGCAATATAACGAAGAGTTCTAGTTTAATAAATAAAACATATTTTAACTTTCGATTATATTCTATATCTTAGAATGACAAATTTTACGAAGTAGCGCTAGAATTGGAAGGAAACACATCTATCAATGCGAATGATAAACAATTTCTAATAAATACTATTGCAAAAAGGCGGCATTTTTGCTCACAGCCCATCCATTTTTCAGCCAATATGATAGACCCAAGATATAGATACTCTACTTAAGATATAAGATGCTAAGATAATTTACATAAAAAATATAGAAACAATGGATTTATACATAACATACTGTTACAAATGGTATAATACCGTATTATACGGTAATTTTCATTTTATACATTTCAATACAAATGGTATAATACAGCACTTACATCTCTAAATGCCCTATGAATACATTAATATTACCCACACAGTATTTAGGGTGCGTATGATTTGAATTTCGATATTATTAGCCAATTTATTTTATGTACATCAAAATGTCTATTTTTAATGTTCTAGTATGAAAAATTTACTCCAAATGTGTAGTATATCTAGAATAGAATAGAATAGAATACTCTTTATTGTGTACACCATATAGATTACAGAACATAAATAAAAATATTTTACAAGGGTGACCACAATGGGCGGTCTTATCGCTAATTCACACGCGGTAGAAGTGAAACCTTCAAAAATTATGGTTCCAAGATAAAGAGACGATTGTATAGTCCTTCCTGTCTCATTTTCTCCTATGAATTCATTTGTCTGTCTCTATTTACTGACGCTTTTTGGTTTCATCAAAACATAAGCTCCTAGCTGCGCCACAAGGTTTCACCCGCGTTTGTTTTGATTCCGTAGGAATATAGGGATAAAAAGTTTCTAAATGCTATTCCTGGTTATAAACCATCAGTGTGCCAAATTTGATCCACATCCGTTCAGTAGTTTTTGCGTGTAAGAGTAACACAAACTTTCGCATTTATGATATTAGTAGGATTATAATATTTTCTATGCCATAAGCTTCCACTCAGTTCATGTACTCAGTTCAGATACATGCCATCTATTTGTATTGAAAGTATGAACGACCTTTCCCTTTTTGTGTTGAACCAAGATACGTTCTGTTTGCTCTGAAAAGACTGAAATTTTCCTGTTAGGGTTTTTTAGAGATCAGTGGTAGCCTAGTGGTATCGGCCGCGACTTACAAGTTGTAGGTCATGGGTTCGAATCTCGTCAGGCGCTTTGTATAAATTATTTCATCACCACTGCTCTTGAAAGGGTGAAGGAAATCATCGTTAGGAAACCGGCATGTCTTAGAAGCAATATTTCGAAGACATGTGACATTTACCAACACGCACTGGGCCCGCGTGGTAGATTACGGCTCACTACCGCTCACCGAGAGGAAGTCTGTGTCCCAACAGTGGGAACATTATGGGCTGGTTATTTAGGGTTTTTTTACCATCCACAGAGCAGCAGTTTCTTAATTATTTTGTCCTGCTATTTATACAATATGTAAAGATAACCCCGTCCGACCCATAAGGATAATAAAGGTTAGGTAAACACATGACCAAATAAAATATGAAATTTTACATAATCATCATAGTAACAATACTAATGAATTTTGAAATAATCTTTTTTCAGGGGATTAATTTCAACTTCCTCAAAATCTGTTTTTTTTTTTTAAGTGAGGAGACCATTTTTGACGGTATTATTGTGAGCGAATAGTGATGCGCCCACATGCCGCAAGCACTACCCACCCTCCCTTCACTCCCACATTTATTTTCTACCACACATGTATTAAGTCACCCATTTTTTGCTAAATAATATTTTTTTTAGGGGGAGATATCTAACAATACCTTCACGGATCGGCCAGGGTTTTCTTTACATATTGTATATATTTATAGGTATGCTACTTAAAACTTCTGTCTCACATTTTCTCTAATCCAAACCGGTACAAACAAAGGTCGGGTGTTAACTAAATACGTCACTACAGAGGGGATCGTCGACATCGTGTATGCTCAGACTTAAATGAACAAATTAAACCAATACCTTAATGGATTGCATCTTAATGAAGAAAGCCCTTTAAAAACGTTAATCGTACAAGAATTTATGTATTAATTAATGATATTAGATATGCTGATACTATAATAATACTTATCATCATCTCAGCGTTAATCCCAGTGGCATCCGAAGCTTTTTAGATTGGAAGTCTGGGGTTCGCTTTACCAGTCTAACTGCTGATTTTTCATTATGTTGTTTACGTTATTGAGAAGACAAATTCGAACGTTTAGCAATTGATGAGCAATATTCTTTAAAATGATTCAGGTTGTAAATCATAGTATGTTCTTTGTTCATGCTCTTAGGATGTAGATTAACAAAGACAACATTAAAAAAGGAATAATTTTTGTTGAATATCAATTAAGTTTTGAAATCAGATGCTATTGACTAAAATACAGAGTGCCAGGGAACATCAATGCGCAAACCGACTATGAATTCAGCACAATCATGCTTCCAGAAAATAAAATGCTGTTCTATAGAAAATTGTCTACTTTTGCGATATTTATTAAGCAGTTGTATTAGTTTAATAACCTGCAAACTAACGGGTGATTTTTTAAGAGCTTGAGAACTTTTTTAAACAATAAAACGCATAAAATTTGCAAAATCTCATCGGTTCTTTATTTTAAACGTTAGATTGGTACATGACATTTACTTTTTGAAGATAATTTCATTTAAGTGTTGACCGCGGCTGCGTCTTAGGTGGTCCATTCGGAAAGTCCAATTTTGGGCAACTTTTTCGAGCATTTCGGCCGGAATAGCCCGAATTTCTTCGGAAATGTTGTCTTCCAAAGCTGAAATAGTTACTGGCTTATTTCTGTAGACTTTAGACTTGACGTAGCCCCACAAAAAATAGTCTAAAGGCGTCAAATCGCATGATCTTGGTGGCCAACTTACCGGTCCATTTCTTGAGATGAATTGTTCTCCGAAGTTTTCCCTCAAAATGGCCATAGAATCGCGAGCTGTGTGGCATGTAGCGCCATCTTGTTGAAACCACATGTCAACCAAGTTCAGTTCTTCCATTTTTGGCAACAAAAAGTTTGTTAGCATCGAACGATAGCGATCGCCATTCACTGTAACGTTGCGTCCAACAGCATCTTTGAAAAAATACGGTCCAATGATTCCACCAGCGTACAAACCACACCAAACAGTGCATTTTTCGGGATGCATGGGCAGTTCTTGAACGGCTTCTGGTTGCTCTTCACTCCAAATGCGGCAATTTTGCTTATTTACGTAGCCATTCAACCAGAAATGAGCCTCATCGCTGAACAAAATTTGTCGATAAAAAAGCGGATTTTCTGCCAACTTTTCTAGGGCCCATTCACTGAAAATTCGACGTTGTGGCAGATCGTTCGGCTTCAGTTCTTGCAGGAGCTGTATTTTATACGGTTTTACACCAAGATCTTTGCGTAAAATCTTCCATGTGGTCGAATAACACAAACCCAATTGCTGCGAACGGCGACGAATAGACATTTCACGGTCTTCAGCAACACTCTCAGAAACAGACGCAATATTCTCTTCTGTACGCACTGTACGCATTCGTGTGGTTGGTTTAATGTCTAATAAAGTAAACTGAGTGCGAAACTTGGTCACAATCGCATTAATTGTTTGCTCACTTGGTCGATTATGTAGACCATAAATCGGGCGTAAAGCGCGAAACACATTTCGAACCGAACACTGATTTTGGTAATAAAATTCAATGATTTGCAAGCGTTGCTCGTTAGTAAGTCTATTCATGATGAAATGTCAAAGCATACTGAGCAAATAATAATGCATGAAAATCATAACCTCAAAAAATCTGAGCAAATACTAATGCATGAAAATCCTAACCTCAAAAAAATCACCCATTATTTCGACTTAACTTTCAGAACCATGCTGATCGTTGCCGTAATAATTTCAGAGTTGAGTTCTCTACTATGTAAAACTCTACACTGTAAGTATTCTTGGTGGTAGGCCTTGCTGAAAAGCGATTCGTCGTGTTTCGGCATGATGTCTGGTGAAACCTTACGGAGGACGGGTCTGAGCAGTTGTGTTGCGATGTGTGCCGGGTACGATGCATCAAATGTTGTTGCGTCGGGAGTTTGGTCATGGAGGGTCTCCAGATAAATCTCGGTGGTAGGCCATAACATCGACCGCCGGCAGAAGTTACTCGTGCCACCCACCAGACAAAGCCTTGCCGCCAAGCGATTTGTCGTGTTCCGGCATGATGCCTGGTGAAGCCATACGGAGGACGGATCTGAGCAGTTGTGTTGCGATTTGCGCCGGGTACGATGGGCCTAGTGTTGTGTTGAAAGTTTGGTCATGGAGGGTCTTCAGATCAATTTCCCTTTGGCGCAGCATCGTTGGACCTGTTGTTGGGTTTAACATTGCATCACCTTGCTCAATTGCCGTCTTCCTTCCTATTCGCTCAGTTTTTCTGAGTGAATAGACTCTTAATAAACTAGCGCGCTTTACCATCAACAATCGCATCACTGCTTACCATCAGTCGGGATTGCGGTCAAGCGCTAGTTTATAATTATTAAAAAAAAAAAAAAACTCCCTCTGGCGCAGCATCGTTGGTAGTGTTGTTAACATTGCATCACCTCGCTCAACGCCGTTCATCCTATTCAATAAGTTTTATCAGTGAATATCCTTAATAAACTAGAGCGCTTTACCATCAACGATTGCATCACTGCTTACCATCCGGCGGAATTGCAGTCAAGCAAGTTTATAATTATTAGTTTATTATTAGCTTATTTGTTTTTAGCATTAGTTGTAAATGAAAGCTCACTCCACGCTCCCTTAACCTAAGGTAGTCACGATAAGATGGTTACAGAATAGGATGTACTCAAAATATATAAAAGACTGTGTGGCATTGTCCCTACTACCCTGTACATTCATGATATGCACTCTCAATAAACCAAATCTTATATATTTCCTCGCTAATCACAAACAAAATAATTTAAAAACTAATATTAAAGCTAACTGGCAGAAAACATCAACCTTCTCATTCGACTTTCATATTCTTCAACGTTATGCAGAGTTGAATTTAAATACGAAAGGATAGCCTTAATTAAGCATCTCGAGGCGTTTGCCTAAGTAATTGGAGGTTGCAATACCCGGGATTTGAGGCGAGAGCCGCGGGTAAGACGGTTTCCATTACCTATTGTAATGTACACGGAAATTTATTAAAATCGTTAGCTTTGTTGTTTCTTACTGATAGCGGTTGTATTTTGTTTCAATTTTGGTGTCAAGTTGCTCGTACTGAGAGTTTATTAACCCACTTGTTCCTGAATAACCTTTTTTTCAGTAATTGACCTGAAACTTTGTATACCTATTATTTATGTGCTAAATAATCGCAGAAAAATATTATAAAAAACATCTGATTTCCAGAAAAGCTGGAAAATGCTGTGTCGTATACGACACAGTAGGAGAATCTACTACTTTGATAACTTAGTTTGTAGATTTCAATAGACTTCATTTTAATTAAGAAATATACAAGAAAATTCAAAGACGACATCAAAAATATGTTTATTTGTACTTTTTTAAGCAAATCTACTTATTTGTGTATGATAATATTCAAAAATGGGACAGGTTTAGTTTTACTATGTCGAATATTCATTGTTGCGACAGTACACAACTCAACATGAATGATACATTTTAAAAACTGAAACCGCTTTTACGCGTTTCAGTTCGATCACCTGAAATTCCGGACAAATGTAGCTGTAATTCTTCTTGAGAAGAACAAGAAAGCTGAGAGTAACAGAGGTGGATGTCCATCACAAAGTGTATCTGGGGAATTGCGGTATAGTCACAATCAATATATAGTAAAGTACAGGGTGGATTGGCTGCGATGCGGTTTTTGCCACAAAAGTGTTAATTTCTATTGCCTAAAATGTAAAGTTAGATCAATTTTGGATGTAACGTTACATTTTCTCTTGCCGATGGGAATAACAGAAGATGCCAAGCTTCAGTGGAGTTATTTGTCCGGAATTTTAGGTGATCGAACTGAAACGCATAAAAGCGGTTTCAGTTTTGAAAATGTATCATTCATGTTGAGTTGTGTATATTGTCGATTGTCGCAACAATGAATATTCGACATAGTAAAACTAAACCTGTCCCTTGACATGGCGTTGATGCAATCCGAATATTTTCCCAATACATGCATACATGTAAAATAGCCAAAAAGCATTTTATCTCACTGGTGCTAAAATTACCCTCTTTATTTTTTTGACCATCGTATAGGTTAGTACAATTCATTATCATTTCTTATATCATTTTTACTCGTCAAACATGCATTCAAAATAATGACTAGGACTATTGATTGGACCATGCACGTTTGGCCACAGAGTATCGGCTGAATATCTCTTGGAATTTGCCGTTGGAAGGCCATTCTAAAGGCAAGTTGATAACTTCGCTATCGTCAGAAGAATCTTGCTGAATTTCAGAAGGTGCTCCGAGTTGAGATCCCGGTAGATTTTGAAGGGACACAAAATCTTCATCTCCCGAGTTCTGGTGTGAAATTTCGGCATTACAATTTTCCGGAGGCATGATAGTTATAGAGTCGGAGACTTCTACCATATCATTTTGTTCTAATTCCTCGACTATCTTATGCAAATTGAGGAGCTTTCGTGATTTTCTGTAGCGAAATAAAATTCTTATTTGTAGTAGCACATTCCCCTACCGTGTCTTTTACGACACGTACGAAAAAACCCTAAACTACTGCTTGAATATGTTATAAAAGAACCAACTTTTTTCAAGTTGAGAAGTCTATAGGCATCAAGCTATCGTAATTATATCACATATAAATAAAAGGTGTTTGTATCTTCCTTGTTGATAATGTTATCTTACCTTGAATTACTCATTGTAAAAACCTCAGAATTTGTCGTCATTCAGCACAAAAGCAATTAACTGCAGCACACTAATAACACTTCGCAACTAATAGTCGATTTCTCGATAGTCAAGCGTGATGTATAAGAATAAGTTCAAGTACCCTCATATCCCTCAATTTTTTTTTTAGGTTGGTGTGTCGTTTACGACACACTAGGGTTAAGTAGTATATGTTTATACATGTGCCTTCATGTTGTCTGTCAGTTTTGCTAAACTGAGCCATTTTGGTGCAAGCGTGAGGCGCACTTTCCTGCTATTTTCTTACATTGGTTTCTTACACTTTCATTTTGAGTTTTATTTGTATCTAATGTGTGTATTTTGTGTCTTTTAGGATGGATCCTGAGTATGAATTATAAACGTTCAATAGTTTATTCCATCCTAGAACGGTCAGACGTCAACATTATTCCATAGAAAAATATTTAACTTTACAGTCGATCCTGAGCGACACAGAACTTTTTGGTATCTTCTTCGACGGATGACGTTGCTGCCGTCGCGGGTAAAACAAATGAAGAGAGAACTATTGGCACAAATTAAGAGAGAACTATTGCCCCACTGTGGGTAAAGTTGGGCTGTGAATTATAATACAACATTCGCAAATAAACCTGAAATGGTACCTAACGGTACGACACTCTTCCCAGTCCTACTTATTTATCATAGAAGGAGCACGGTGTAATCTTTCGGGTTCGACTTGATATTGCCTGATGTATCTCCCTGGACAAGTGGGATGATGCCACCTGGCAAAGTGGGTGTATGATTCTTGCGTTGGTAAATATTAAAGACTTTAGATAATTAGACTGGTTTATTTCACTTGTACAATTATTACATTATAATCGACATCCTCCAGGTCAGATCCTAAGTTACAATGACAAGACTATCGACTATATTCATAGACACTAATACATAGAGATGGTATTAGTTACTCGACTACAGAGTAGTGATGTATGATACAACATCCCCCCTGTTTAAGTTTAAATTAACCCTTGACAAACAATATTATAGAGACCTGACCCAGTTACAATTTAGACAATGACTTAAGCCTATGGTTAGGTCTTAATCTAGGATACAATGTTCTACTTAATCTATTTCATCAATTAGCCTTCTGGTTGGCTTTACAACTCTTCCAAAACGAGTTACATGTTGACTGACTGAGGATTGAGATGAGAGCTCTTGAGGTCTAGACTCCTGCCTGTTACCTTCCTCTCTCCCCTGCGACGAATTGGATAGCATAGGAGAATATTTGTGTCTTAAATGAACCCTATTCCTCCTATACCTAACTCCATTGACATCCTCAACGACATATGACCTATTATTAGCCAACCTTAGCTTGACAATGGCTTGTTCCCAATTGCTATCAGGCTTTCTTTTAAAGTATACATGATCATTGGGATACAGTAATGACAATGACTTTGTATTTCTATTATAATATTTAGACTTATTTTTATTATTTTGCTTGACACATTCTTCATAATTTTTGAATGTAACCACTTTAGGTTTTAATTTCTTATAAGACATAGGAATGTTATTTCTTAAATTCCTGGACATTAACAATTGAGCTGGAGATGGTAAATTATTCTTAGGTGTGTTTCTATACTGTAATAAAGCTATGTATGGATCAGATGAGTTTCTTTTACATTTTTTTAACATATTTTTGATAATTTTGACTGAACTCTCTGCTTGACCATTTGACTGTGGATGATATGGGCTAGTTACAATGTGTTCTATGTCCCATTCATGCATAAAATTCTTAAATTCTAATGACTGAAAAGGAGGACCACCATCTGACACTAAAGATAAAGGTATTCCATGACGAGCAAAAATGGACTTTAAATGTGTTATTACATTCTTTGCTGTACTGTTTTTATTTAACAAAGCTATTTCTATAAATTTAGAATAATAATCTGTGACAATTAAATAAGTAAGGTTATCAAAATACATCAAATCAACACCTACTTGTTGCCATGGATATTTATTTATTTCAAAATTTTTTAGTGGTTCCTTTGGATTATTAGGTTTAAATTGTGCACATACATAACATTGTTCTACCAAGTTTTTAATATCAGCTGACATGCTTGGCCAGTACAAAGACTCTCTAGCCAGTTTTAAGCATTTATTTATACCTTGGTGACCTTCATGAATTTTACCTAACATTTCCTTATACATTGACTGTGGTACTATTAATTTTGACCCTTTGAACAACAAATCTTTGACTACATGAATTTCGGCTTGTATGTTCCAAAATGGTTTTATTGACAGACTGACATTATTTTTATTTTTTGGCCAACCATCATAATAATACTTTTTTAACAATTGCAAAGTATCATCTTTCTTAGTGTTCTGTAACAATTTTGTACAGTACTCCTTTGTGACTGCTAGACTTGAATGCATTAAATTGACATGACAAGATATTTCTGACTCATTCTCAGGTATATAATGTTCTTTCAATGCTGCTCTAGACAGAGTGTCAGATATAAACATTTCTTTACCTGGAACATGTATAACTTCCAAATCATATTTTTGTAAAGTTAACATCATACGTTGCAATCTTGCTGGTACATCATGTAATGGCTTTTTAAAAAGATAGACTAAAGGTTTATGATCAGTATGAACAGTTACTTTATGACCGTACACATACTGGTGAAATTTTTCACAACCAAACTGAATGGCTAACAATTCTTTCTCAATTTGAGCATACCTTGACTGAGTTTGAGTTAATGTTTTTGAACTATAAGCAATAGGTTTATTATTCTGCATAATGACTGCTCCTAATGCTGACTTTGACGAATCGACTGACAAGACTAATGGTACATTGGGATTATAATGAGTTAAAACTGGTGACTTTGTAATTTCATCGATTAAACTCTTAAGACATTGACTATGATTTTCATCCCAAGTCCAGACTGAATCTTTCTTCAAAAGATTTCTTAAAATTTGAGTTTTTTGAGACAAATTGCTAATAAAGGGACCTAAATAATTGATCATACCTAATATTCTTTGCAATTCTTTGACATTTTTTGGTGTGGGCATATTGACAATTGCTTTTACTTTCTCTTCATCAACCCTAGCACCCTCTTTACTAAAAACATACCCTAAAAAACAGACTTCTGATACTAAAAATTTACATTTAGACTTATTGAACTTTAAATTGACTTCACGTGCTCGTTGCATGACTTTATGTACTCTCTCATTATGTACTGACTCGTTTGGTCCATATACCAAAATATCATCGATGAATATTAGAACTCCTTCTAAATCACCGAACAAATTCATCATGACTCTTTGAAAAATTTCAGACGATGCATTAATACCAAAAGGTAACCTTAAATATTTATATCTACCGAAAGGTGTTTGAAATGTACATAAATCAGAACTATATTCATCTAGTTTAAGCATCCAAAATCCTGAAAATGCATCTAAATGAGAAAAACAAACAGCTCCTGCTAGTTGAGATCTGATCTCATCTATTGACTTTAGTGGATAAATTTCCCTTACAATATTCTTATTCAAATTTCTAGGATCTAAACAAATTCGTAACTGACCCGTGCTCTTGACTGTTATGACTATACTGTTCACCCATTCTGTAGGTTTAATAACCTTTTCAATGACCTGCATTTTCTCCATGCGATCCAATTCATCGCGCAGTTTGTTCAGTAAAGCGAAGGGTACCCTTCTCGGAGCATCCACGCATGGCACTGCTTCAGGTTTGAGTTTCAGGCGACAGACTTGAGGTAGACATCCAAGACCCTGAAATACATCATTGTATTGTGTAAGAATTTGTTCACTAAGATTTTGTTGAGACACAGAGAAAACTCTTTGAATTATACCTAATTTTTCACAAGTTGGTAGACCTAAAACATTCGGACAAACTAAATCTGCGACTATAAACACTATATTTACACTAATAGTGCTATTATTTAAAGATAAACTACATTTTATATTGACTTTGCCCATAATGGGTATTGATATACCACCAAACCCACTAACGTTTATTTGACATTTCTCAAGTGACATTTGACTTTGACATTTCAAAAATTGAAAAGTTCTCTTTGACATAATATTGATATCAGCTCCCGAGTCAATAATGCAATTAATTTGTGTATGACCAACTAAAATGTTTATGTTCCATGACTGTTTAGAATAGTATTTGTTTTGTTTTGACTCGACTGTATTGACCTGTTTACTATGTGCTGACTTTGCTGTAATAATTCTACAAGTGTTTGTTGTGTGAGATTCCTCAGACTTGTGTCTGTGCTCATCATTAAGATATGAATCTCGACTAAGACTTTTTGACTTTTTTGACTTGACTGTGAATCTCTCAGACTGTTTAGTGTTTTCATCATTGAGATACGACATATGACAAGATGAGTCTTCCTGAGATCTCTCGGACTTATCAGTCACCAGACTTTTTTCATCACTGAGGCATTTTTTATTAGACCTCTCAGATATGACATTATCACCACTTTCATCACAGAAATATGACACAGGATATTTTTTATGACAAGATGAGTCTTCATGAGATCTCTTAGACTTTGACTGCGACTGGCCTATGTGCGACCTGACCGTTGATTGTAACTTGGGATGTGACTGTGACTGTGTGTATGACAACCTGCTATGTCTGTAATGATTTTGATTGTGATGACTTTGTGACTCTAAATGACAATTATATTGACTAGACTTATGACTATGACTGAAATTATGACAATTTAAAATTCCAACAAAATTATCTTGACTACCAGTTGAACTAAAAGACTCTAAATGACTGACTTTTTTATTATTCGAGTAACAAAATTTTGCAAAATGACCATAAGAGTTACATGACCTGCATTTAGCTCCCTGCGCTGGACATTTGTAGCGGTGGTGTTGTCCACAGCGGCTACACGTCTTCGAGCGCTTCTCAGGACTGGGACTTGACTTTGACCTCCCTGCGCTGGATCCCTGCTGACTGACTGGTGAAGCTCGCCGTCGCTGACGCTCCACTCGACCACGGCTCCTCCGACGCAGATGCACGACTTTTTCAGACTCTTCACTAGTGGACCTCTTGACAATTTGGTCTGCATCCTGCTGTGCGACGATGAGTGTCCTAGCTAGCTCTCGCATCCTCTGATATGTCAGATCAGGTTCCTGCAGCAGTCTCTGACGTACATGTGCTAAGTCCAAACTCAAATTGGCGATAAAAATATCTCTGATAAGAGATTCTCTGAGCGTTCCAAATTCGCAATCTTGGCTCTTATTTTCGAGATCGGTTAAGAAATCCTCGATGCTTTCCGATTTCTGTTGACGTGTGGTAAAAAACATGTAACGACACATGGTAATATTTTTTCTGGGTTGAAAAAATTCGTCGAATTTGGCTTTGACGTCATGTAATGTGCTTTCTCCAATATTTATGTTGAATGTGTTGAAAATATTTAAGCATTTTTCACCAATGTGATGTAATAAAATGGCGATCTTGCGTTTCTCACCGGACTTGTCTAAACCTGTTGCCAACAAGTATAATTCGAACTGTTGCCACCAGCGCTTCCAGGTTTCGTAATTGTTGTTTGTTGCATCTGACGATATTTTAAGCGCCCTCAAGCCACTGTTCATTGTAGCTTCGGTGTCATGGCCGCCACCGACGCCATCCGACTTTTGCATTTTATGAATTTTCTTTCTTCGTATTGGGTTTTTTCACTCTTCTGACACCATGTATGATTCTTGCGTTGGTAAATATTAAAGACTTTAGATAATTAGACTGGTTTATTTCACTTGTACAATTATTACATTATAATCGACATCCTCCAGGTCAGATCCTAAGTTACAATGACAAGACTATCGACTATATTCATAGACACTAATACATAGAGATGGTATTAGTTACTCGACTACAGAGTAGTGATGTATGATACAACAGTGGGGAACTCGTTGGAACCGCAGTAATAGGATATGGATATAAAGCTATGTCCCAAACTATGTTCCACCTCCTCTCCTGCTCCCTATGTAACAAAACATGCAGTCAAAGTAAACCCTCCGCTACCACTGACAACACCAAGGAAGTGGCGAAGTTTTATTTCAACACGATCTGAAATATGTACAGTCGTGCCATCCACACGAATAAGATAAATCTAGATTGTGAAGTCTAGACTGATATCAATTCCCCCAAGGGACACAAAACCAATATCAACCCAAGTAAAAACTGCCCAAAAACATTTACAAAACGCAAACCTTCGGCAAAAAGATACCAATCCGCTATCAAACGGTTTTCTTTCCCTATTTTACAACAGTCTATATCTTTCATCTCTCTCTGTCCCAAAACTCGTTAGGCAAACGAGTCTTAAAGGAATTCGCATGACAATGGGAAAGAAAACAAAGAGGATTGGATAAAAAAGGTCAAGGTGGTGCGTGGCTAGTAGCCTGTAGTCTGTAGGTCAGACTGGAACATGAAGGGTGGTTGAGAATAAGTAAGATTGGAGTAATTTTGTGCTAAGGAAAATAATGATATTTTCCTTAGCACACGAAATTACATAACAACATCACGCCCTGTTTCCCCAAATTATTAGGCATGGTTGTACCGACATCAAAGGAGGTAGGTTTGATAAAAGGCCAATGTTTTCGAATATATTTTTTCTTTTTTTACAAATGTTTATTACAGAAACTTGTACACTTGTACAGGTCTCCTGGTGAGTGGACCTGTCCTAGGAGGCGGTCTTTGTATACTTATATAAAGACATATCTATGTCTTCATAAAGTTCTCTCTAAAACGTGAAATGGTCGACTGACAACATCACTTTTTATTGGCTTTAATTTGTTTACTTAAGACTCTACATTTTATATCTTAAAAAGTATGCTCTCTTTTAGGACTTGCTATTTTATTTATATAAGACTAATAAGTTTAAGAATTAGTAATATAGGTATCTACTGAATCACTAGATACCTACGTTTTAAATTCATTAGAATTAAAAACATAAAAAAATACACCAGAACACAAAATAATGAGTGAGCATCTCTCAAAGATTGAATGGAGCCCTCAATCGAATGAGTTGTGGATAATTGGAGTACGCAGGAGAGTCGGATTGTACGGGGCTTTAAAACTGCAGGCTGGTTAAAAATGTTGAACCAATACACCGGCAAATGCTATTGGAATAGACGACTCAATGGGATCGATTTTAATCTTAAAACATAGTTTAATTAAAAGCCTACGGCCGGCATTTAAGAGAGATTGGCTGAACAAAAATACAAAACGGCTACAATCGCAGTAGTAAGTAATTACCAACAGGCTCCCAAATTTAGGAAAGTAAAGAAGTCTATGATCAACAGAGACATGACGTTTGAACTTTGAAGGAAGCTTAGGCGGTGGTCTGTTTAGAAGCGGAGCACTTTTCATAACTTCTGATCTAGTTAAGAATTGAAATATATAGAATGTCGCGTGAGAGGCGAAGAACATGCGTGGGGATGAAAACCAGTGTTTGATATTGAACCACGAAGTGTATGTCAAACATTGATTTAACTCTTAACACCATACGGTTTGAAACTTGTACATCGGGAAACTTACAACGTCTTTTTCTTGTTGACAGGGTTCAATAGCTTGCTTTACTAATTTAATAATAGTTACTATACTGAAAAAATTGTCTCCTCAAGAATGGCATACAATTTTGAAGCGAAACGACTGATTTTTAACACACGAGGTATGCGAAGTCTATAAGGATCACACAGGCTGGAGATGATGGCTGCAACGGGGGATCCATAGATTGACCTAACTTAGGGTAATGTGACATACCCATTGTAAGTGTTCACTCTTACATACTTACCGTTTTTTTTTTTTCAAAGCCTCCCCCAAAGCTTTCCTAAAGGACCGGTCTTGTGCTGCCGGCATCCATCGGTTTCCGCCGATCAACGTTCTCGAACTTACAAAATAACTACTTACAATACCTTTACTGATACCTACTGTCTGGCTAACCCAGCTATCTTCAAGGCTATGTCACTGTTGCAACGTGGCACGCATACCTGCAGTGATATCCAATGCATGCGACGACCTTGCACCAACGAACGTTAGTTCAGAAGATGGACTCTACAAAATTTGCTAAAAGTAACTCTAAGTCACAAAGACGATGCACTACTGATAGTAGAAGTAATGGGGTTTGAAATTTCGATTCCTTCACTTGACTCCACGATTACTTCACATGTGAAAATCAATCTAGAAAAAGTCTAATTTCTATTGATAATAGAGATTTAATTTATTCGACAGTGCAAATACGCTCCACTAGGCTAAAGAATAAGTAAAAATTACATATTCTTGAGGAGAGACCACAAATCAGTAAACAACGATAAGCATTATCAATCTAGATGGGCTGGCTGAGTGAGCATTATAAGAACGTAGATATGAGAGTAGTTGAAATCCAAGGCGGCGGGTTGTACGAAAGAGATATCGTGACCCTTGGTGATGGGAAATCGTCAAATGACCTTTCCCGCTCTGGGCGGAGCATGTCAGACTTTTACTGACTAAAACCCACCCGTGCCCGCGCGTATGGTGGCTGGGAGTTCTGTTTTATCTCCCGACCAGGGCGTCCCATGCGGCTGCTAGCGGCGTTAATGTGCTCAGATTCCCGTTCCCTGACGCGCTCCGCCTTCTCCTTTGCCAGCATCACTGCTGCGAAGAAGGAGGTGACGGCATGTCATGCACTCTCGCGCAGTGAATCAATTCCCCGTAGAAGAAAAAAGTTTTCATCACAATTTTAAAAACCATTTTTTTTTTTTAATAATTATAAACTAGCGCTTGACCGCAATCCCGCCTGATGGTAAGCAGTGATGCGATCGTTGATTACGAGAACAAATACCAAGTTACATACAACTTCTTAACCTTCTGTATAATATTCTATACTCGCAATAACGCGGCGAATTGTATCACAGGATATTCTAAGCATTGTACGAATAGCTTGCAAGATACTGATGGTATTGTGATACCTTGCTTACTCGATGAATAAGATATTAATATTACAAAATATCTATTTCCTAAGAACACAGAGACTGCAGTTTCTTTAATTAGAAATATTATATACTCATTCAGTTTACTTACAGTCCTGTTGGCACCTACGCAATGGGCGGATGTTGTTTGAAATAAAAAAAATTGCGGAACTGAAGCTATCGACATAGCCACAAGACATACAAAGTCAAAGACAGACAGAGTAAACAAGCTGAAGTGGCAGTGGGCTAGCTTTGTTTGTTGAACTACTGTATGGCGGTGGAGCAGATGAGCCCCCAGCTAGATAAGACTAACGATCTTAACAAAGTGGCTGGGATAGACGGGATGTCGAAGGCGGAGCAGCTTCACGGAAGCTCATTTTATGGCTTTTGTGACCTGGTTGCAACACCCTGTGCAAGAAGGTCACAAAAGCCATAACATGAGCTTCCATAAAGCTTCCTCCACAGATTTTAAAATGCAAGATGCATAAAACTAGCTTCTACAATTGGCAATACATATGTTACAACTTCGTGGGCTCCGACGTATCCCGATTTCAGGCTGTTCAATGTTTATCAAGCGGCGTGATCTATTCATGTAGCGAACGGTACAGGAAAAGAAGACCTGGTTAAAAATGCGAAAGTACATTTATATATTCAGTAGGACAAGCCTGGAAGAATATAAAAATAGACCCCATACTTCGCTTTCTCAACTAGAGAAAACCAGACTCACCCACAAACAAATAAAACAATATTAACCTCACTAACATACATCCATAAAATCTCTAAATTAACATTTAACAATTAGTTTAACAAGCAAAACGCCCATACATTAACCTTACTTCCTTAAACCAATTACATACATGTATGACTCAATGGGAGGCGACAATTAAAAGCGAATTTGAATACATTAGCGAACAATCGTTTTGTTTAAATAATTTTTCGTTGCTGTGCGTACTGTTGGCAAAATAGATAAATTTACAAGCACCCAAATAGACGCAGTATGGACGTGAAATGATGAGAAGGATGTCACTATCCTTTTCAACATGACTTAGGCAAAAAACATCAACTGCCGGGCTTAGGCACAAGCACCGCCACATTAACCGGATATGTGCTCGCATCTAGCGGATTCCTTCGGTAGGAGCATGTGACGATACTAATGTTAAGATAGGTAAGCATTATGCAATGTCATGTATGATGTCTTGAAATAGGTGGTCGGAATTAAATATATGGACTGAATGTGTGAAACTTGCTACGATAAAGAAGGTAGTGAAAATAAAGATGACGGTTGACAATGCATAACTCATAAGTTCCACTCAGTTTGGCTACACGCCTCCTCTCTTGCTGCTCCGGTGCGGATTGGTAGATAGATGTCGCAAGATGTCTTCGATTTTAAGGTTCTACGCCTTGACGATTTCCTCACGACGTTTTTCTTCGCTATTTAAGAGCTGTGGTGATGAAATAATTTACATAAAGTAAAGCGCCAAGGAGGGTTCAAACCTACGACCCACAACTCCTAAGTCGCAGACGTTAGCACAGACTCACTGTTCTCTAATTGCACTGCAATTCATAACATTGGTCCCTATTACCTTATTCACTATCTAAATTAAATTTAAGGTGCTTCTTTTTCATCTATTTCAATAAAAAAAGGAGAGAAGATAAATATTAGTATAATCCTGTCAAATTAGTCCGCGCCTGACTTAAATTGGCATAAGTTACCATGTTGTTCTGTGTAAGTAGCCTTGTTTTTTAATCACGCCTAAACTGTCTATGTAAGTCGTGGTGGCCTAGTGGTTAAAACACCAGCCTCTCAAGTATGAGTGCGCGGGTTCGATTCCAGGTCAGGCAAGTACCAATGTAACTTTTCTAAAGTGATGTGTACTTTCTAAGTATATCTTGGACACCATTGACTGAAGGTAAAGGAAAATATCTTGAGGAAACCTGGACTTTATAAGTCTGAAATCGCCAACCCACATTGAGCAAGCGTGGTGATTACGCTCAATCCTTCTCTGTATGAGAGGAGACCTGTGCCCAGCAGTGGGACGTTAAAAAGGTTGATGACGACGACGAAACTGTCTTATGGAGTATCTTAATTTAAAAAGTAACTAATTTAATAATTAACTAATTCAAAAACTAACTAACCGGGTTAGGTATACCCATCCGTTCCATAATAAAAACAACTCACTTCACGGCGGCAACAGCCGCGCTACAATGGAATTAGGCTGGACACATCTGCCGCTAGTCAGACAACCAATGGGCCAAATATATGACCCGATGGGCCTCTCTTAATAGCAAGACATCGCGATAGACCCAAACGAAGATAGTTATGATTAAACAAAAAAAAAAAATAACTTTGCCTTTTTCTTTTTCCTTTCTTTTAAGATACAGGCGGGTCCTAGTTCAAAAGATGAGTATACTATTGCATCATAATTGTAAACATTAGATACTTCCATGACCATATACATATACAGTGTAAATTGCAATGTTTTTATGTAAAATAAATACTTAATGTTGGTATCTATACTAATACATAAAGCTGATGAATTTGTTTGTTTGAACGCGCTAATCTCAGGAGCTTTTGGTCCGATTTAAACAATTTCTTTTTGCGTTGGATAGCCCATTGATTCAGGAAGCTATATAACATCACGCTGCAACTAATAGAAGCAGAGTATATAAAAACGCGAAGACGGAAGAAACAAACTGTTTGTGTTGACTGTGCGTAATACAATTATATCGATGTAAGCAGAAGTCATTATCTTTTGTCAGAGATCTTATAGTAACAATGATTCTTGCTATGGTGTAACACATGAGTGAAAGCGAATCGTCACTATCATGATAGTCGAGGACAGTGACAACAACACGATTGATGCAGCAGTTTAGCTGATAGAAATACACCTGTTTTTGCTTGTTTCCTCGACCTATCGAGGGCGTTTGACCTCGTTTGCTATGACTTGCTATGGCAAAAACTGGAGCAAGCATCAGTGCCAGATGAACTGACCCGTATCTTTAAAAACTGGTACAACAATCAGGTCAACGTTGTTCGATGGGCGGGGGCTTACTCAAACCCGTACAGGTTACAGTGTGGCGTGAGACAGGGAGGGCTAACTTCTCCTAGGCTCTTCAATCTGTATATTAATGCGCTAATAGAGGGGCTCAGCAGCACGCATGTTGGTTGCCATATTGGGGGTGTGTGCCTTAACAATATCAGTTATGCTGATGACATGGTGCTGCTGAGCGCCTCCGTCTGTGGGGTGTCGAAGTTAATTGGCATGTGCGAAAGATATGCTGAAGAACGTGGTTTGTTGTATAACACGAAGAAGAGCGAATGCATGGTCTTTCAGGCAAGGAGGTGTCCAGATTACTTCCGCACAATTAAGCTCAACGGATGCCCACTTAAGAATGTTGATACATTTAAATATCTTGGACATTTATTAACCTCTGACTTGAAAGACGATGCCGACATTGAAAGGGAACGTAGGGCGCTGTCTGTTCGTGCGAATATGATAGCACGCAGATTTGCTCGGTGTTCAAGTGGCGTCAAAATAGCCCTATTCAGGGCATTCTGTACGTCCTTCTACACTGGCAGTCTGTGGGTAGATTACACGCAGAAACAGTACAGTGCTCTACGTGTCCAGTACAACAACGCGTTCAGAGTACTCTCGGGGCTGCCTCGCTTCTGTAGCGCCTCGGGGATGTTTGCGGAGGCGCGTGTGGATTGTTACCACACAATCATGCGCAAGCGGTGCACATCCCTGGAGCATAGGGTGCGGAGCAGCCGCAACAGTATCCTGAGGGCTTTTGCTGAACGGCTCGACTGCCACTACCTCAACCACTGTTGCATGATTCACGTGCAGAAAGATGTTAAGTTTTTATTTTAATATTAGAATTCGATTTTTGACATGATCTATTATTTTAATTCTATTTGATTACTGTTGGTTACTAACATTAGCTATAAGTACTAAATTGTTACTAACATAACTATGGACTTTGTGGTCTGAAATAAATGACTTATTATTATTATATTATTATTAGCGACAGTGATTGACTTCTGTGCTAATAGAAAAATCAATGGGATTCATTTGAAGCAAACAGTTGACAAAGGCCTTCCGAGAGCCTCGGAGGAGGCCTTAGCTCAGCAGTTGGCCTCTATAGGCTGAAGAAGAAGAATAGTTGAATTCATAAGCACTCGAAGGTATTAAGCTTTGGACATGCCATAACAGCGGTGATAGACGTGTGTTTGGCGGGTTTTAGTCAGTAAAAGTCTGACACGTCCTTCCGCTCCGCCCAAAGCGAAAGACGTGATTTGTTGAATTCCCATCCAAAAAAAAAATACTATCTGTGAGATCAGGTCTAACTTTTGTAAAAAAAAATTTTAGGGTTTCCATTTCCAAAGGGTAGAAACAGAACCCTAATAGTAAGACTCCACTATCCGTCCGACAGACCTGTACCATAATAAATAAACATATGCAGATGTCTGCCAGGACTATGGGTTGTTTTGTTCGAAAGAGATAATGTGGCATCTGGCACAGGCAAATGAACACGGGTGGGTTTTAGTCAGTAAACCTCTGACACACCCTTCTGCTGCCGCCAAAGCGGGAGAAGTAATTTCATGATTTCCCACAAGAGGGCCGTGCCATGAAAAATGTTTAATACTCTGTTTAATCTATTGTATGCGATGTCGCATATCGCTTCGCTTCTTCGCCGCTGACTGAACGAAA
This sequence comes from Sesamia inferens, assembly GCA_037179545.1. NCBI lineage: Eukaryota > Metazoa > Arthropoda > Insecta > Lepidoptera > Noctuidae > Sesamia > Sesamia inferens. The sequence goes on along the minus strand of CM073929.1, from coordinate 3,633,197 downwards.
GTGAACTAAGCATTAGCGATTCAGACTAACGCTGCACATTACAATAATTCATACGGTCGATGCGCCCACGCAGTGCAGCGGCGCGTGACGTAATACACATCATTATGATTTGATACAGATTTTAGCATTCAATTGATTTATTGATAGGTAGTTCATGAATGTATTGTATTGTATTCAGGAATTATAAAGTAATAATTGTATAAATATTTATAATCGCATTTTGGCTTTAAAAAATGTTTTGGTCCAATGGGTGTGAAAATATATCAGCAAGTATTTTGAAAAAAAAAAATTAAATGAAATAAAATTATATTTTTCTCGAAAAAAGGGTTTTAACAATGATCGGTCAAGTTAGGTCAGATTGGCGCATGAAGGGTTCCGTACATCTACACAAAAAACTGTGCTAATGTTTTGTGTTACATCAGCAATAGAAATACAACACCTGTGAAAATGTCAATTGTCTAGCTAGCGGTTCATGAGATACAGCCTGGTGACAGACAGACAAGCACTGAAGTTTTAACTATTTTTTTTTATCATTATAAACTAGTGCTTGACTGCTATCCCGCCTGATGGTAAGCAGTAATGCAATCGTTGATGGTTGAGCGAGGTGATGCAATGTTAAACCCAACAGCACGACCAACGATGCTGCGCCAGAGGGAGACTGATCTGGAGACCCTCCACGACCAAACTCCCGACACAATAACTTTTGATGCATCGTACCCGGCACACATCGCAACACAATTGCTAAGACCCGTCCTCCGTTCGGTTTCACCAGCCATCACGCCGGAACACGACAACCGGTCCTGCGCCTCCCGCATCCAGCGGTTTCTCGTGACCTTCACTAGGTCGTCGGTTCTCCTTGTCGGGAACCTACCCACGCTGCGTCTTCCGGTACGTGGTCGCCACTCGAGAATCCGTCGGCCCCATCGGGCATCGGTCCTACGGGCAATGTGCCCGGCCCACTGCCACTTAAGTGTTGCAATTCTACGGGATAAGTCGGTTACTCTCGTTCTTTCTAAAATGCAGTTCGTTTTAAAATGATCGTATAGATACGAATAAGGTAGGTTTTTAAGAAAATCAAAAGTATCTCATAATATTCTCAATATTGTTAGGACATCGTCTGTCGGCTCTCTAATTTCGCAACACACCATGACTCTTAATTAGTATAATTTTGAAGTTTAGTGCTAATACATTGCTCCATATATTCGAAAAATATGTCTGCTCTCCAAAGTAAATAATATAATACTTTGTTTTGGTCAAATAGGTTTAAATAACAATGACAGTTCGAACAGCTTTTTTTTAGTAATTGCTTAAAATTTCCTCTTCTTGACCATAAATACTTCATGACGTCACAAGGCATACTAGAAAGTTTTTTTTTTCTACATTTTTAGCACTTATTATTTTTAATTATTTATTAATAATTAATGTAACCCTTCTAAGTATATCTTGGACACCAAGGACTGATTATAAGGTGAACGAAAACATCTGGACTTTCAGTCTGAAATAGCCAACCCGCATTGAGCAAGCGTGGTGATTACGCTCAATCCTTCTCTGTATGAGAAGAGACCTGTGCCCAGCAGTGGGACGATAAGAAGGTTGATGATGATGATGATGAAATCTTTAGCCATATCTCAGTTTCTACAAGAATACTTGAGATAACACATGTCCGATGTTAATTTACCATTAACGACCTTATAAGCACCAATACATATGTAGGTCAAGTGCAAAGGGTCACAACGAATCGTTCTGGAAGGTTCCCAAATGTATGTTCGTGCCGATTTCAGCTCCTTTTATATCAGGCTATAGTGTTGAAATTGTATGTTTCCTTCTATCTCACGCCCACTACAAATTGATCCTTCAAAACCGACACTATGCTGAAGAAAAATTGTCTGGTGTGTATTCATGGAGAGATCAATACAAATTGGTTGTAGGGTTATCTCTGTCCAAGTTTGTTTCACAAAATAAGGGTATGTAAGGGCCTGAAAATTATAGGAGGACATGTCGTGTTTTTGTATTTGTGAGATAAAATATATAGAAATGTTTTTCATCCTTGTCCTCTTTTCTGGGTATTGTTTTAAAGATTTCCTTTAAAGAATAGATTTTCGAGGTAGTTTGATGTTTTTCGCTGAAAATTTGACATACCCGTATATAGTTTTCTTTGTGTATGTCCGTTTATGTACATACTACACTGTAATGTGTACGTCTTGGGGCATCCGTGTCTTCACGGTAAGACAGTGGTTAGGGACAGGGCTCTTCTACACTGCCCCTATATCAATGTTTACAAAACCTATTATGTTAAATAAGTATATTAAAACTATTTACAAGTAAAAGACCCAACGAAGGCATTAATCGTGGTATTCAACCCATTATAAATGTATTTGATAGGTAGTGTTAATCGATTGTAACGTGCGTACCATTTATATAATATTATGGATCTATTATTATGCAATACGAATTAACTGAAAATTTTATTTTAGGTTAAGATCGTCCGCAGTTTGATGACTCAGTCACATTCTGTCAAAAATATCTCTAATCTACATTTTTTACCATTATTCGACATTAAATGTCGGTGAGTTGAGATTGTGACCAATGTAGACTTGACCAATATTAATGAAATTTGGCACTCAGACACTTCATAACCAGGGTTAACACATAGAATCAAAATCAAAAGATATTCTAAGACAGTCCCGCCAAAACGCCCGTCCATCGCCACTTCGTAGTGCTTTTGCGGAGAAAAAGTGGTGGGACAAACTTCCCAGCAGCACAGTTGTCTGTTCATTTAAAAAAAAAAAACAGATGACTTTTTACTATAGTATGTAGGTACAGTAACGAACACAAGAAAACACAACAAAAATGAAATTATTCACCAAATGCCAGCTAGCCACGCCAAAATACCAGCAAAGCAAAAACAAAAAATAAAATATCATTAAAATGTAAATAAGTAAAAACTTATTACCTAAATAAAAGCCCCAGGTATAAAGGGCATGACAGCTCACATATTAATGCATGGTAAAAAGGCGAATTATATGAACTCATAATAACGTGTCAGTAAGCTAATTCCGGAGAAAGAACACAAACATTGCCTTGAGTTAATCAGAGCGACCAGCTATTCTTATCATTTAAATTAAATAGTCATTTATGGAATACCTATTTGGCCTTTGAACAAAGTTTAGATTTAGTTTAGATAAGTGCTTTAAATGCAATTGTAAGGCAAGTCTAGCAAAGCAGAGGGTCTCTTATTATAAAAAAAAATATGTAGGTACCAACCCCAACAAAAGAGTTATGAACCTTTTGAAGTTGATAAAAACGGGCTCGCAGTTTGTCCTTACTTCTGGTGTTAACATTATGACTGTCACTGTTTTTGGTGTACATCTGAATATTTTGCCTAACATATCAGATATTGGCTAAGATAAATTGCGAAGCAACCTTGAGAATACCAATATCTTTATAGACTATTTTTATCCTGAAATTCCCACGGAATCGTAACATAGTTACTCATAAGTGAAGCGTCTTACGTCACAAAACGTCTGCCGGTGCGTGGGCGCAGGTTTATGAATATTGATCATTGTAATGTTGCGTGATGATGATTGCTGATATCGAGTTCACTTTCATTCGTTACCTACTCTGCATCTTTGTTACTTGAACTACCTCACTGTTGCTTATGGGTACAAACCCATAAGAGCAACAGAAATGGTAAATTACGAGTGTGTCGTACCTCAGGCGATTAGCAGACGGATTTCTGATGGGAACATGTATTTTGTCGGAGATTTCAGTAAAAGTTAAAAGCAAGAGAAAAAAGTTACTGCCCTTCCCTTATCATTTTAGAGTTTTGTATACAGTATGTTAAGAAAACCCTGTCCGACCCCTGAAGGTGTTGTTAGGTATCGATAACTGATTCTACTAATGGATACAAAACCGGGCTAAACTTAAAAAAAAATCCCCCTAAAAAAATAAATATTATTTCGCAAAAAGAGGTAACTTAATAAATGTGCGTAAGCACACTTCCGCGGGCGGAGGGCGGCAGGGCACGCGACACATGGTCGCATCGCTATTTGCTCATAATAATACAGGTGTTGTCACTTTTTTAAAAATTACCAAATTTCGGGGAAGTTGGAATTAATTCGCAGGAAAAAAAGATTATTTCAAAATTCATTTGTATTGTTACTATGATGATTACGTAAAATTTTATATTATATTTGGTCATGTGTTTACCTAACCTTTATTATCCTTATGGGTCGGACAGGGTTTTCTTAACATACTGTATAAATTTTCGTGTTTGAGTATGAAGCTTTTGACTATACAATATGTAAAGAAAACCCTGTCCGATCCGTGAAGTTATTGTTAGGTATCCATAACTGATTCTACTAATGCCTACAAAACCGGTCTAAACTTAAAAAAAAAATACCCCTAAAATATAAATATGATTTACAATACATCCGCGGGCGAAGAGGGGCAGGGCACGCGGCACGCGATCATATTGCAATAATACCGTCGATAAAGGTGTTGTCACTTTTAAAAAATTAATACCATATTTTGGGGAAGTTGGAATTTATTCGCAGAAAAAAAAAAAGATTATTTCAAAATTCATTAGTATTGTTACTATGATGATTATGTAAAATTTCATATTTTATTTGGTCATGGGTTTAACTAGCCTTTATTATCCTTATGGGTCGGACGGGGTTTTCTTTACAAATTGTACCACCATTATTATCATTATTTATGTAATGTGCGTTTAGGTTGTGCGAAATAAACATTTTTTCTTTCTTTCATATCTAAAGTGTAAAGACGGGACTATTACTAACGCTTCATTTCTATCTGAATGTCTGTCTGTCTCACGACTGTACCTATGTCATGCACTGAGATAGTTGATATTATGCCTAATATAATTATGATTTATCCTAAAGAGTAACCTCAAAAAACTACACAAGAATGATCTAACTTGACACGATTGGCGCTGTGGCTGAGCATTCGACTGCTGCTTTATGTGTCGCGGGCTGAATTTCCACACGGAACAAATATTTATACAGTCCATAGTTGTTCCGAGTTTGTCTGTTTGTGTGTGTGATTTCAATGTTTGTAAACGCACCCACGATACAGGAGTAATTCCTAGTGTGGGGCAACATTAAAAAAAGAAACCTACCAATTATAATAAACATCTCCACTTGTATTATGGGTTCAAAGCAACACTTAATGTATCAAATTACACACATCAAAAGTGTCTAGGGATCAACATATATTTTTGCAATAACTTTTCTCCTGATTGATATTAATTAAAATTTTCTTTAAGGATTCATCAAATAAAGTGTTTTCGTTTGTCACAGTAACGATAAACCAAGTCACCTTTGCATTAATAAAGAAATTTGCCATTTTCCTAATAAAGGGATATTTGACATTTGAACCACTAACACAAAAGTTCGAAAAAAAGACTGAAATAACAGTTTTCTCTAAAATTTTATTGGGTAACTTAAACAATTAATAATCCGTGTTTCTACCGCGAACACTAACAACACAAGAACATCGGTTTGGCATACTCAAAATGAGTTCATCCAAATCACGCTGTGGAATGGCCGCCCATGTTCGTTGCAACAACAAAAAAAGGTCTTCTTGCGACTGGATACCCTCCATATTCGGCAGAGCTCTTCTCTGTAGCATATCCCATGCATGCTCAATCGGGTTCAAGTCTGGCGACTGAGCAGGCCAGGGCAGGACATTGATATTAGCTGCGGCGAGAGTCTGTCTTACAACTCTTGCGGTGTGCGGTCGTGCATTATCATGCATTAACTGAAATAAGGGACCGATTTGCACTTGTAGAGGAACGATGACGTCTGATACAATCGTCTCAGCATAAATTTGAGCGTTGAGGTTGCCTCTGATCCAAATCAACTCAGTTCTTCCGCCGATCCAAATACCCGCCCATACCATGATGGTTCCACCACTATAAGGATGGACTTCCTGGCAGGATTTTAATCGCTGTTGGCGTCCAGGGGTTCTCCAGTGTCGTATACGTCTTGTATCCGGTCTCATACCAAAACGAGACTCATCAGAAAAGCACACGAAACGCCATTGTTCTTCTGCCCAATTTCTGTGTTCAAGAGCCCATTGATATCGAATCCTACGATTGTGCATTGCTATAGGTGGTACCCGTAGCGGTCTTCGGGAATGAAGGTTCACTTCATGCAAGCGGTTTCTGACTGTTTGGTCGCTAATTAAGTTCCCTGAAGAGTGATGAAGCCTCACGGCTAACATCATGGCGGTTATTGTTGGAGCTCTTCGAGTTAAGATTTGAATGTATCGGTCTTGTCTCCGTGTGGTGCAGCGATACCGTCCTCCATGGCGCTCAGCCACGGTACCAGTGCTTCGGTAACGTGTCCAAAGTCGACTGATAACACTCTGACTTGTATTCAGAGCTAAAGCCACAGTACGTTGCCGGGAACCAGCTTCTATCATTCCCACGGCTCTGAGCATTTCTTCCCTGCTTAAATGACGTCGCCGCTCCATAATAACGTTGGTTTTAATCAGTAGTAGGGAAACAGTAGCACTAATAATGTCTTCAATGCGTTGTATGTTTTTATAGGGAAAATATTGACAGCTGATTTTCATCTTTTACTCGAATTTGATTCACAGTTCCTGATTCAAATTATGAAATGCACCAAAAAGGATCCATATAAATTTATAAAATCATAAATTTATTACAAAGCCACATCTCAATCTCAAGAAATCCGCATAAAAATGCTTAATCCCTAGACACTTTTGATGTGTGTATGTTAACCCATTATTAGACGAACCATTTACTTATACAGTATGTTACGAAAACCCTGTCCGACCCGTGAAGGTGTTGTTAGGTATCGATAACTGATTCTACTAATGCATACAAAACCGGGCTTTACTTAAAAAAAAAATCCCCCTAAAAAAAATAAATATTATTTCGCAAAAGGAGGTAACTTATTAAATGTGCGTTGACCACCCTTCGCCTGCCGACCGCGGGGGGCGGGCGGCAGGACACGCGACACGTGGTCGCATCGCTATTCGCTCATAATAATACCGGTGTTGTCACTTTTTAAAAATTACCAAATTTCGGGGAAATTGGAATTAATTCGTTGGAAAAAAAGATTATTTCAAAATTCATTTGTATTGGTACTATGATGAATACGTAAAATTTTATATTATATTTGGTCATGTGTTTACCTAACCTCTATTATCCTTATGGGTCGGACAGGGTTTTCGTAACATACTGTATAGATACAAAATAAGTACCACTTATTTACTCACATTTCGTTATTTCGTATACGAGATTATTAATTAAAGTCAACCTAAAATCACAGCTAATTGAAACCTAATCAATAATGATTATTTTGATGTGAGTGTAGATATTTTTAGTGAGGTTACTATGCCAGCACATTGACCTCGCATGCTAAACGGGTTAATATTTTTAACTGAAGTTTACAATTAACCCAGTTATAACTACTGCATGGAGTGCTGCCGGGTAATTCTCTCAGAAATGGATTAGCATAAATACCAATGGGCGTGGGAATTTTAAAAAATGATTGTGTACTTATCGGCATAATAAATGATTCGATACCAACATCGTTTAATTCACATAAGTAAGGTAATTATATTATTTGTGCTCGTCAAGTATAAGTCGGACTAGTGCACAGAGGGTTCCATACCACATTCTATCGAATTATAAAAGATTATTTTTTGTTAAATGCGAAACCCGAAATACGTGTCCCGTATTTTTAAGTAAACAATCTATGTACAAAATTTCAAAAAGATATCATGAAAAACCACAAAGTTATGAGCTTGTTATTTTACTTGGTTGTCCTAACAAAAATATGGTCAAAGCTTCGCTCGGGTGGGCGAGCGCGATGCGTTAACCTCTGGCGTCTGTTGCGCGCGCGAGTACTATGATCTATCGTAAATCTTCGTGCGCGCGCTCGGTATGCACACAGCAACAATTTCTAAATAATGTATTTGGGAAAAATGTAACATAGTGATTGAAATCGATTCAGTTGGTTATTCTGAAAATCTATATTCAGAATTCGTATAAACAAAAAACAACATTGTATAGATTATACGTCATAGCAAAAGTCAAAAAATATTTTAAACGTTACGTCATAGGCTTCACAGGACCATCAGAAAGACTGGAGGAGCCATTTACCTTTCATGGAGAGTTCTTGCTAAAATTATTAAATATTATTATTATGTCAATTACGGCTTCGTTTACTTAATCCACCTGAGCTAATTCACCTAGGTGAACTAAACACACTTTCAGTAAACTTTAAACACCTGGGTGCATTGAAATTACTTTAGAAAAACTTTATTCACCTTACTTATCTGGGTGCATTAAATTAACGTTAAGTCATCATCATCATCTCAGCGTTAATACCAGTTACATCCGAAGCTTTTCAGTATTGGAGTCGGGTCCGCTTTACCAGTGTAACTGCTGATTTTGGCTAAACTTCGATATTTTCTGTGAAGCAACTGCCGACTGATCTCCATAACCCTAAGGCGATATCGAAGTATTGCAGTTAGACCAATTGTTGGACTTTTGAGGGCTCTAACAACCCGTAACGACTGCCACTAGGTGTCCATATGGCAACCGGGATCAACGGCTTAACGTGTTTTTCGAGGCACGATCAGACCAGTGCAATGAGTTATACGTAAATAAATAAAAAAAAGCTTTTGGTTCCTTGCTTTCCCTTTCCATTATACAATAGGGTAATTGACTAAAAAAAACTAATTAGTCCGTCAGTCAAATTTCCAAAAAATAATAGACACGTATTTATTTCTTTTCTCATATAAACAAAAACAGAAGACGACACAGTGAGTTGAAAACTCGTGTGACGTCACTGCTGGCTACACTTTTTAGCAACCAGTGACGTCACCAGCCACCACTCCTGATCTTTTATGCCTTTTACATTTGTCATTTTTTATTGATTTGATAAAACAAAATATACGTATCCAATATTTTTCTATAATCTGAATGACGGACTAAATAGAATCATTTTTTTTTTACCCAAGAAACATCCCTATTGTAGGAAACACCGCCACTGGCAAATTGTTCCAGTCCCTCGATGTACGAAAAAAAAAAGACGAGGCGACCGCTTCGTTGGGTCCTAGTGGTGACAACAATGTAAGGTAATTTTGATTTTGATTTTCTGATTGACAGCCTTAACATGCTTTCCGAGGCCCCAAAGTTTCCAGTACGTAAAGATCCACAAATTAACCGCGGCAAGGGTAACTTAACTTGATCGATCGACCTGTACGGCTGTTATTCACGGGCCCCTCCCCTCCTATTATGATAATTAGTTATAAACTAGAATATTGCACTTTTGTGAAAAAATTAACTAGCCAATATGATTAATTTCTAAGATAAGATAACGCAAGGGGGAAGGAGGTATAAAGAGTACATATGTGTTAATAACGGGAAAAGGGAGTCAGTGTCTACATAAGCGCCGGGTATGTGTGAGTTAAGGTGCGCATGTGGGTGTAAGCCTGTGTGTTTATGTGATTGGGTGTCTCGTTCACTTTGTTTTATGATAAACTTCTTTTGTTTCATAAATATAAAATTTCTAAGCTCTTCTTTGATAAAGCTAAAACGACCGCGCATCTGTCACAAAGTTACAAAATGACCTTCTCTGTCCATATACCTTTGAGACAAAGCGTGGTTATTTCACTTAAACAACTGTACCCTTTCGTGGTTCTTAAAGTTTATTACAGTAATCTTGGGTCTACACTGTAATATGAGAATGTATAAAATTCTTGAGGTTGCTAAGTCCCTTGTGTGGACAATTTAGAGTCCTCTTGGGTAGACCGTCAACAGTGGCTCTTGTTTTCTCAGGTTTGATATTTAGAAGAATTTGGAGGTATATTCGAGGCTCTTTATGTAGTTTTTATTAGGAATTATCATAAAATCTTTCAGAGCTTTCGAAGAATGTGAAGTGGTGTATGAATTGTAAAGATGACTTTAAAGAATGGAACTGATCTGCATTCATGTTGATGATGATTGCTGGACTATCATCATCATAATCACCTGTCAAGCGGTTTCCCAATTAATTTGAAGTTGGCTTCCAGTCTTACCCTGATTACTAGTATTTGACATGGAGCGACTGCTTATCTGACATAAATAACTCGATACTACTTATCAATAAATATACAGAATTGACTTCTCCCAGTCTACAAACAGATAATACAAATAGACAAACTCAAGTTTTGTTTTGTTTTGTTTCGTGTTTATAAATTATTGGCTTTACTCATACCACTTTCTCTAAATCCAAGAAACAAGAAAACACATTAACCAAACGAAACTTATTGGTAAACCCGTCAATCACCCCTGAATTGGTTAGAGTGTCTTATTAGAGGGACATCGGAAACACAAATGACAGTACGCTTAAATAATTTATTTCCGATTACCCATAGTTTTTCCGTATCAACAAGGGAAACCCATCAAAATAAACATGTGGTTATTGTGCTTTACAACACATAAAACATAATTCCAGAAGGCTGTTTCTACACAATAAACGAGTAAACGGGGTTTTGAAATATTGTTTTCTTTTATTTGGGAACTTTTAGTTCTGGTGTGATACCAGTACCGGAATATATGAATTATTGGAACCGGTACCATATGTAGTATCTTTATTATTAGTATTTCTAAACACTATAGGTACTATATCGGTATCGTGTTGTTGGGTTTAACATTGTATCACCACGCTCAACTGCCGTCTTCCTTCCTATTCGCTCAATTTTTCTGATTGAATAGGCTCTTAATAAATTAGCTTTATCATCAACGATCGCATCACTGCTTACCATCAGGCGGGATTGCGGTCAAGCGCTAGTTTATAATTATTAAAAAAAACTATCTACTGTTACTAAGCACATATTTACGTTAGTGATGCGTATGAAAAAAACAGATATACTTAGCAAGTTAATAAGCATTAGAAAAATAATTTCATGGTTGCCATTACTGATGGAAGGTTCCTCGTAAACAATGAAACTTGTAGTGCACGCCACCTGAGTTGGTACTACTACTTTTTAGGTAGGATATAACCAACAGTGTAGAACCGGTACATATCTGTACCCGTTGAAACTGGTACACGTCTAGAACCGAGACCGAAATGGCAAGAACCGCTAAATCACCATATTCACGTACAAGTCCTACGGAGGACGGGTCTAGGCAGTTATTTTGCGATGTGTGCCGGGTACGATACGCCAAATGTTGTGTGGGAGTTTGGTCGTGGAGGGTCTCCAGATCAATCTCCCTCTGGCGCAGCATCGTTGAGTTTAACATTGCATCACCTTGCTCAACTGCCGCCGTCTTCCGTCCTATTCACTAAGTTTTTTAAGTGAATACGCTTAATAAACTAGCGCGCTTTAGCATCAACGACTGCATCACTATTTACTTGTTTGTTGCTTACTGCGCCAGCACTCCCTGTATATGAAACCTGTCTTTGTGTGCGTGTGCTTTCTTTTATGTATGAAGCTGACCTTCTGTACGATATGTTTTGTGGTTCGAATCAGTTCTGTGGCTATCTATTATCATTTGCCTACCACCCTTTGGTCCGTTATTATAAATCGATTAGATATTTTGTTTGTTTTCGCTGGACGGCTTCCGGCCTTTATCGTGCCAGTAAATATTATGATAGATATTTTACGAATGTGTATTTATTTTTCATGTACCTAGTAATTTTAAAATGAACATAACTCAACCAACTGTACAGACGACAGCAAGTCTAGCTATCCCAATCTGTCAAATATTCCCTGTCAACTTTGAGCCTTAATGCTTTAGCGATAAAGTTGTAAATCTAATAAAGAAATTCGCCACCTGTACCACAGACGACAGCATCAAGCTACTACAATCTGGCGATAGAACTACACAAGATCCATCGTCAACTTTTATAACTGTCACGAAGTAAAGTTAGAATATAAGAAATAAAAATAGTTACAGAACGCACAATACAACAAATAATAATAATAAAGTTATATTTGTGCCATTGTGAATCATTTCAAAAGTATGCCTATATTCTAAACTTATAACATGATAAGGAGAAAAAAAAATATTTTTTCTATGTTTAATGGTTACGCTGTTACGCCAAAACAAATTTGAATTAAATTTGTTATGAGACTACTTCTTCTTCAACCTATAGAGGTGCACTGGCCTGTCCCGAAGCTTTCCACAATGACCGGTCATGTGTTACCCGCATCCAACGCTTTCCCGCGACCTTCACCAGGTCATCAATCCACTTTGTTGGGGCCTCCCTACGCGGCGTCTTCCTCTTCTCGCCACTCCAGAACCTTACTACCCTATCGGCTATCGGTTCTAAGAGCAATGTGCCCCGCCCACTGCCCCTTAATTTTAGCGACTCAAAGAGAAGAACAAGAACTTATGAGACTTATGCGGGTTACCGCAGAGCGCAGACTGCCACTAGTCCATACTAGTATTATAAATGCGAAAGTATCTCTGTCTGTCTGTCTGTCCGGCTTTCACGCCAAAACTACTGAACCGATTGTAATGAAATTTGGTACACAGATAGTCTAGAGCCTGAGAAAGGACATAGGCTATATAACATCCCGCTATGACTAATAGGAGCAGAGCAGTAACAAAAAATGTTGCGAAAACGGGGGCAAATGCGAACGTACATATTGCTCCCATTATTTTAACAGGCGGTTATTTTATGTCAACACGCGGACGGAGTCGCGGGCAACAAATAGTTTTAAATAAATACTCAAACTTATAGAAAGATATACAACATAAATTTTAAATAATACCATTCGAATTGGAAACACAATATTAACAATGTTCTTTTTTTTATAAATTATAAACCAGCGCTTGACCGCAATCCCGCCTGATGGTAAGCAGTGATGCGATCGTTGATGGTAAAGGTTGTGTACCAAAACCGAGAAAATAATGTGTTTTAAATAACAGTGTAAATATGCTACTATTCATTAATTCCCTCATGAGTATGCTAAATGAAAAATCTCCTCGTAATTTCAGAGATAATAATCAACTATTTATTTACGCTACGATGGGTTAATTTTTTATACAAAGAGGATACATTTAAAAGCTAAAACGTTTACTTTTATACGGCGATAATAAGGCCCAATGGGACTTAGAGTATAGTTATCAGGTTTATTTGTGTAAGTGAAATTGATGATTCAGTAAGTTAACAACTAATGTATTTCGATCTTCATATTGAGATTCAACTAATTGCTATTCTTATAATAGTTTTATAGAAGGGATTAGGGGTTTTATAGAAAAAATATCCTGTGTTATTCCTGGTGATAAACCATCTAGGTACGTGTTAATTTTTATCCAAATCCGTTCAGTAGTTTTTAGTGAAAGAGTATCAAACATCCATCCATCCATACATATGTACAGTAAGGGTCAAAAGTGCATTACCACTTTTGAACTTTATTGCACTTACACAGCACAACAGTGTGTACAACTTCAGAAATTTTAGCACTAGTTGCGCCCCGCGATTTCACTCCTGTAAGTTTCGATCCCGTGGCTATATCGGGAAAAAAACCATCTACTCAATATTTTTTTTTTCTTCGGAAACCAATCCAATGTCGACTGTTCTGTCAGTCATGATAAGAATTTAAACACTTGTTAAACGAGTGTCTAGTGTCAGTGTTACATTAAAATCGATACAAAGGACAACAATGTCGTATTTAAAAAGTGTTGGTGGACTCAACTGCTAAACACAATTTTTGTAAGTAAAACTCATGCCAGTTTAAATTTGAAATGAAAAACTGTCTTTTTGGGACCAACAGCGATTAGTGAAATCGCAAAAAAATATATCAAGTGCTTCCTGAAAATCATCTTGTGTTTCAGAGAAACTATAGACTTTACGTCACATCTAAATAACATCTTATAAGACAACCTTTCTCTATGTGAGAAAAAGGTATTTGCCCTTCATAAGGATAGGGGCATTGATGTACGTAAACTAAAAGTTACGGCACCCCTCCATCGAACTTTTCGACAACATCTCACATACAAGTCCTTACATCCATACAACTCCAAAGCAAACAGCATTTAAGTGGGCTAGCCCGAAAATATCGCCGTCGACGGTCAGAGGGCGACGCGGGGGCTGATTTAGTTTGTTGAAGCCGCGACGTTATCGATTGACCAATGAGAGAGCTACAAGGTTTTATATCGTCACTACTTCTGCTTAGGTGACTTTTTTTTTTAATGATTATAAACTAGCGCTTGACCGCAATCCCGCCTGATGGTAAGCAGTGATGCGATCGTTGATGGTAAAGCGCGCTAGTTTATTAAGAGCCTATTCACTCAGAAAAACAGAGCGAATAGGAAGGAAGACGGCAGTTGAGCGAGGTGATGCAATGTTTAACCCAACAACACGACCAACGATGCTGCGCCAAAGGGAGATTGATCTGAAGACCCTCCACGACCAAACTCCCAACACAACAACATTTGGCGCATCGTACCTGGCACACATCGCAACACAACTGCTCAGACCCATCCTCCGTACGGCTTCACCAGACATCATGCCGGAACACGACAAATCGCTTGGCGGCAAGGCTATGTCTGGTGGGTGGTAACTTCTGCCGGCGGCCGATGTTATGGCCTACTACCGCTACCACTGGTGATAGAAAGAGAAAAAGCTTTATGAAGACGAAGCTAAACTGGACATGAAGGTAAACTAAATCAATTTAAGTGTGTATCACAAATATTTAAATGATTGAATCTAAATTAAGTCTGAGTGGTTGCGTAATTTATCTAAAGTACGCAAACAGTCTTCCATGCAGTTTTCACCATCATTCAGAAAATGTATTCTGGAAGGTTTATGTGTATAAAATATTTATATTAAATTAACATACTGTCGTTGCAACTTTAAGACCACTCATATACAGTATGTTAAGAAAACCCTGTCCGACCCATGAAGGTGTTGTTAGGTATCGATAACTGATTCTACTAATGAATACAAAACCGGGCTAAACTTAAAAAAAAATCCCCCTAAAAAAATTAATATTATTTCGCAAAAAGAGGTAACTTAATATATGTGCATTAACCACCCTCCCGCGGGCGGCGGGCGGCAGGGCACGCGGCACGTGGTCGCATCGCTATTCGCTCATAATAATACCGGTGTTGTCACTTTTTTAAAAATTACCAAATTTCGGGGAAGTTGGAATTAATTCGCGGGAAAAAAAGATTATTTCAAAATTCATTTGTATTGGTACTATGGTGATTACGTAAAAGTTTATATTATATTTGCTCATGTGTTTACCTAACCTTTATTATCCTTATGGGTCGGACAGGGTTTTCTTAACATACTGTATATGTCACTTTGGGCAAAATCACTTTTTAAGCCAAACGTTTCTTTATTTTGAAGCTTTATTGAATGCAAAAACAGTCAAGTGTATATGACGTTTGAATAGTAATTCAACTTCATTTAAATTAATATTGGCTAGCTATATAAAAAGCACGAATATCATATGGCTGATACCTATGTATATTATTGTTGTAGTTTCATTCTATTTCTTTGAGTAGACAATTTTCATCGATTTTCTCATAAAATTGATGTTTTCAAGTTTCAAAGTCGCAACGACGATTTGGTAAATAAGCTTGATATTTATGTCGAGTCGTAAATACTGTTTGAAAAGACGTAGGCAAAAGAATTTCGAAATAAACGCCCAAGTAAAATATTTTGATAACCATGTTTAAAAACATAAGTTTTAAAATTTCAGGTTTTTTACAGTGTCAGTATTTCAAGTATCAAGGGCGTAGTGTCACATTGTTAACTGTAGACAGACAATAATATCTAGAATAAAATACACAAAGTTCAGGTCGTTAGTTGATAAGTCATTACTGATAGCCCTGACAATAGAAGGCATAAAAGAGCAATCTGGATGTTTTATAGCCCATTAAATTAATACAGCTAGGTACTTTAACATAGATCATTTGCAAACACAAACGGATGACTTTAAATCTAACCTGACAGTTATAGTCACATCCAGACAACCCATTTCTCTTGCTTAGCCACAACCAAGTTCTCAAAACAAGGACTGACAAGGCCCATTACTTCTGAGTCACAAAGAATAGTCGCCCACCTCCAGTTATTTCGTAGATATCAAAATAAGCAGATATCTGTTCACATCCTTATAAGCATGTTCTGTAGGTGGTCCCGGCCATAATGAACGTATCCTGTTAAACAATTGATTAATTGTGACGACTCTGGGAAACTGGCATGTTTTGTTTTGCGATGGAAGATTTTGTGTCTTGAAATGATGTTATAATACATTTGAAAACACCTTTAACAAGTATGGTGGGGTCAGCTTCCTGTCTAACTTGATGCTGCTGGGTACTAGTGACCTCAATAACCCAGTTACTGGGTAGTACTAATAGCCCTTGTTAAGACTTGTCGTCAGATTTTCGGGCTTCTGACGGCCCGGAACGACTATCGAAGATATAGGAATTATAGCCATCCCCAGAATGTTATATAAAACGCGGGCTCTAGAACAGACTTCGACATAGTTTAAATAAAACAAACACTGATTTATTACAATACTAGCTTTCCGCCCGCGGCTTCGCCCGCGTTAACGTCGGTTATATCGCGCTTTGTAGATTTCTCTCGGGAATATCAGATTTTTTCGGGATGAAAAATACCCTATTATTTAATCCGGACTTCTAACTTTACGTCTGCATAATTTCAAAGCAATTGGTTCAGGAGTTACGGCGTGAAAGTGGTACAAACAAACTCACTTTCCGATGTATAATATTAGTAAGGATATATTTGGTGTACACATACAAATATTCCAGTAATCTCCCTTGGGAACTTGATGTTTTTTTAGGACCAAAAGTAGCCTATGTTACTCTCAATCTTTTCAACTAATTGTATGCCAAAAAGGTCGATTGATTGTTTAGCTACGGCGTGAAGGAAGGACAAACAAACAAACAAACACACTTTCACATTTATAATATTAGTATGGATTTGCAACATGACGAAAGTCAACTTTAAGACACCGTGGACTCAGTTAGTTTCAGGCTGACAAAACTACTGAAAAATCTGTGTCAATAATCAGAGACAATTATTCTAAACACACACAAGGACCAAAACACAGCTAAGTGCATAAAGGCTACCTATTAATTTCCCTTCAGGTCAACGCAACAATAGCTCTATAATTACCAATTATCACAGCAGTATGTCCTGTGGGACACCTAAGACAATAGTTATCTCAATTGGTAGTCAAATTAATGAGCACTGCGTATTATTAGCGCCCCGGAGAATCATGCAAATCTAGGATGCAAATGGGGCGACAACATATTAAATGCGTCTGTATGTATCTCTTGACAGTTTATACTTCAAGATGCAATTGTAATACCTAATTGATAACATCATAAGGGGCCATTATATTGATTGTTATGAACCACTTCTGGGTACTATGAGAACAACAAAAACATGGCGAAAACAAGAACGGGTCTGAGCAGTTGTGTTGCGATGTGTACCGGGTACGATGCGCCAGATGTTGTTGTATCGGGGGTTTGGTCTTGGAGGGTCTCCATATTAACTTTCCTCTGGCGCAACATCGTTGATCCTGTTGTTGAGTTTAAAATTGCATCACCTCGTTCAAATGCCGTCTTCCTTCCTGTTTAAAGGGTGATGAAATAAAGATATAATGATAGAGATGAGATATAATGAAATAAAGATAGAGTACAAACAATTGATATACATAGGTCGCTGGTTCAGATCCGGCTCGAAGGACCAATGTTTAATGGGTGATGAAAAAAATAGACTGTATTTTAAAGATCTGACATATTGCCGTTAATTAAATTCAATTATTAACATTCCTATTCTTTGAGTGAATAGGTTCTTAATAAACTATCGCGCTTTATCATCAACGATTGCACAGTGGTGCAATCGTTGATGATAAAGCGCGATAGTTTATTGCAATCAAATCAGGCGGGATTGCGGTCAAGCACTAGTTTATAATGATAAAAAAAAAACAATTAAATGCTTCACAGACTTATTTTCTACAGACTCGGCAAAATATGGTTAAACTTTTTTCGTGAAGTCAAAATTATTTGATCCTATAATAAATAAATATATACGGACAAATCACACAGATTGAGCTAGCCCCAAAGTAAGTTCAAGACTTGTGTTATGGGATACTAACTCAACGATACTATATTTTATAATAGATACATATATAGATAAACATCCAAGACCCAAGTCAATCAGGAAAAGATCGTTTTCCATCATGAACTGGCCGGGGATCGAATCCAGTGCCTGCACGTCGCAGGCAGGCCACTGCGCCACGGAGGACGACGCCAGAGGGAGATTGACCTGGAGACTCACTACGACTAAACTCCCGACATTACAATATTTTGCGCATCGTACCCGGCACACTTCGCAACACAACTGCTCAGACCCGTCCTCCTATATAAGAAACGTGATTCCAGAATCACAAAACATGTTAATAATATTTTTAATAATAATTATAAACTAGTGATGCGATCGTTGATGGTAAAGCGCGCTAGTTTATTTAGAGCCTATTCACTCAGAAAAACTGAGCGAATAGGAAGGAAGAGAGCAGTTGAGCGAGGTGATGCAATGTTAAACCCAACAACACGACCAACGATGCTGCGCCAAAGGGAGATTGATCTGAAGACCCTCCACGACCCAACTCCCAACACAACAACATTTGGCGCATCGTACCCGGCACACATCGCAACACTACTGCTCAGACCCGTCTTCCGTACGGCTTCACCAGACATCATGCCGGAACACGATGTCGATGTCTATGTTTCTACAATATTAATATACCATGAATATGAGGCTTAAGTGGAAACTAAAACCACGAGGCAACTACTATAAATAACTTTCTATTCAGAGCTCGAGATTAAAGAACAGACCACACGATATCTTCAATAGTATCCTAATGAAACCTGACATCATAACAATATAGTTCAATAGTCTTGGGAGGGAAGTGCCCTCCGTTAATCAGATTAAAGCATAGGGGCAGCGGTCACGACCTCATACTTATTAATATATAGTACATAACTGTTACAATACTCCAGATTTTGTATCGAGAAATTACTGTGCTTGATTTGTTCAATGGAGACTCGTAATGTGTGTATTGAGTTACGGTGTTCATAAGACAAGCATAGAATTCATATCTAGCAAGTTAATGAATCAACGGGTAGAGTAATAATGAGGTGAGATGACTCCAGCATTGAGGGCGATACAAAACCTGAATATGACTTATTACCTGAATTTGTTCAGAACAAGCAACTGAATCGATTCCAATCGTTTTACACCTTGTTATAGTTTATCCCAAATACATTTAGAAATTCTTGCAGTGTGGTTACCGAGCGTACAACACAGCTGACGGTTGATCACAGTACTAGGAGCTCGGGACACCATATTTTTTACTTAAAAATACTGGTCACGCGTTTCTGGTTTAACAAACAATAAAGTAGTATATGACTATTGAGCAAACTCGAAGTGGATTGTACTTATACTTATATAAGTAGAGGTAATGTAAGTAGAGGTTTGCTACAGAGCGAGTAAGATAATTGAAAAATAAGGCTGAGTAAGTTAGGCACCGGTCAGATAGCAGGGTAAAATTAACCCACACAATCTAGCCTAGCCATTGCTTTAACGAAGAGAGACGTTCGTCCATCACCATGAAACTGAAGCAATTAGGCATGTGCCGAAGATTGCTTAAGCACCAAACGTCAATACAGTAGAAACAGTGGGTAGCCAAGTCACACAACACTGTAGGAACGAAGCCACAACATGTATATCTTCAGAGTTATATATAGAAACGCCTTAGCATTACTCAGACTTAGTGGTACATAAAGGGATGTAGACGTCTAAGCCAGAAAGCAGTCCTAGTACCAGAATTTCTGAGGCTAAAGGTTTGAGTAAGATATCTGAAGTAAACTATAATATTTTATAAGCAAAAAGACGTGTAACATTTTGATCACTAAACTAATCTACGCTTACTTCTATTGGTACAGGTCTGCTCAAAGCTACAATGACTCCTTAAAAGACCCTTTTAAACGAGCTTTGCCAGACATAAAACTGCATTTTTAGATTTACATAATATGTGAGTATAACTATACAGAATAAAAATATTTGACGCCATTTTAGCTTTAAAATAACTTCTAACAAAATTTTAAACTGTTAAAAGGTCTAAAAGTTCAGAACACCAATACTGGTAATATAAAGCAATCAAAATCAAGTCGCAGTCTCATTACAGCGTCAAACAAATGTCAAAAACTTGTCAAAATATAGGGAGATTCTAGTTTTTTGAGAAATTGAAACTGAGATCAGATTGTAAGCTTTCTTAAAATTAAAAGAACTTCCCTTTTGCTTACAAAAAAAAATGATTACGTCACAGGGCTACTAGAACATTAATCATCCGTCTTATAATGCCTACTTAAAGGCAGGAACCAGCTTGTAGATAATATCTCAACAGATTATATTCCATCTAACACTCAGTCTAAATTCTCCTAATCTAAAGCACCTATATACCTAAGAACGCCTGAATTAACCTGTGCCATCAACATCGTCTATGTACAGTCCGTCAACAAGCTGTTGCCTTTGGCTAGCCAAAATACACACAGACGGACCATGGACATTGAAGGCGGAATTACTATAGCATTGCCTTGTACTTGTCCAGACAATTTAATTGGCATCGTAACGTACAAAGGAGTGTGTGCTATAGGGAACTGTTTGAGGAACTGAACAGTATAGACTAAAGTGAATGGTAGAACAATTAAAATAAAAGTTTGATATCACTTTTAAAACTTATACCTTATGGTTTGTGTGTGAAAGCATTTACAAAGGGTGTATCTGACATCGACGCACAAACGAGTACCATGGATCCAGTACATGATTCTGAACCCCCCAGTGGTGGAATTTTTCGTTGGCTTTTTTATGATTTTAAAAAAATAATATGTAGTTTTTTTCAGTTTAGACCGTTCATAATTGCTATACTTTTATAACCCAATAAGATTTTAAAGTAAACATTAATTAATTCGCTAATTACACAAAAAAACGCAATGAAAACAAAACTTGAAAAACTATCTTTTAAGCTGATTTAATAGAGTTCACATCAGGGATCAACGTCATACCTACAAACCACCACGGCGGCACGCTTGCAACGTTCAAAGGCCGAGCCGACACTTTTTTTAAACATTGTTATTTCTGTAACCGTTCATTAACGACATAAATGACTATCATAATTTTATTAGTGGCATGTGGTCTAGCATTTTCGCGAAGTTTGCGTTACGATGTCAGATACTCCCGTTATATTTAATTATATTTATGTCGCGCTGGCGAAAACTATCTTTGACGTTATTTCATCAGCCTGTACGTGCGTATCTTAGGCTCGGCGCAAATGGGCCACCGACCACAGCCACCAACGTCTGTCGCGCGCTACCGCCACATTTCTAAAAGTTTCAGAAGCAAGCGACAGCCACCGGTGTCTGGAAGACGCCACATTTTATAATCCCAAATAGCGGGACGTGGATGGATTTCGGATATGAATGTACCAACATCCATTGAGACGTCGTGCTCCATGATGCTACGCGTTCGATACGTAGAACCTCGGACGGTTAACTGCGCGGGGGGTGGAGCAATACGACAGTGTCGGCTATTTTGTGTGGCACGTAGTGACTACTAGTAGCGAGCCGCCACCGGATACACGTGTGCGGCAACCGGGACCAACGGCTTAACATGCTTTCCGAGGCACGACCGGACCAGTGCAAATATTCATATTCATACATAAAAATATTTGCACTGCCCAACTATACCCAATCATTGTATATCCTTATTACCTTATGCCACTAAACTGCAATTGTTTAGGCAAAAGAAAGTCACAGTATACCGAAGTCTGCCCCTTTTCATTACGATTGCATAGAACAGTTACTCTAGTCGAGTCGTCCCGCAATACAAATATTATTGCTGTGCGAGATGCCTATCCAAATCGGCCATTCACATCTTAGGTACCTTAGATTCCACAATCACACGCACATATATCACAAATCTCGCTATTTACTTGTACTTTGGCGCCTTTGGATATAACACCAACACCACAAGACATATATCAGGACGCCCACGGGCCAACAATTCTACGCCGGGTACCATAAAACCTGTATTTACACTAACTAAAGGAACCTGCAACATTCTTAGAAACGAAATGCATTGCTGGTTTAGTTCCTGATAGTTTGCACCTTATAATTTGGAAGTCATCCTTGGATGGTGTACACAGCGATATAGTCACAAGCATTTACTGATTGCAGCATCTAAACACATACGAATGAGAGGCTATTGACTGAGGTGACGTTTCACTGCCGACCGGTGACCATAACACACCAACCATGCATCAAAATAGCGGAGAGTGTCGACATTGCATTTCGAAAATGCATAGAACTTGTACTGAGAGCCAGATGTGGGGCTATTGCTTAGGATGAGGTACTTCGGTGGTTGAGTTTCAAAGGAAATAGTTATTTGTAGTTGTTACAACGAGCAGCCGCGCCACGTCGAATGGTGGTGATGACATCGAGATCGAGATACGTTTTATTTACATGCAAATATTGGTACTAAAAGTAACCATTTTTTTAATTAACAATCAATAAATTTATAGCCGCTATGAGCTTTAACTTCCTATTTTATTATATTGGGTGGGGTCGCCACAAGAAAAATAGTATAAACAGCGTAAAATTTTCACACTACTGGGACACTCCCTTTGAAAAGGAGTGGGCTATAACCTATCACTCGGGCCCAAATCGTGTTGGCAGATGGCATCTTCGTATGGTCTTACCGGTTTTCTCACGACAGAAAAACGGTGAAGATAGAAAACGAAAAATATAGTATCAAAACTCAATCTCAAATCCATTATTTAGCCCGAGCAATCTACTGCATCCCCTACCACTGTACTCCCCTGTCACGGCGCGTACAAATAGCCCGGGCCAGAGGAATTGTTGACAAATACCATGTGTCGTGCATTTGATGAATTAAGTCGACTTACGACCCGCACTTGCCGTGTAGTCCGGGCTTAGAATGAGCCGCCAACGAGGTGTTGGCAACGTAAAATGTCGGTTTTAAAGGCTGTGGTAAATGTGTTGTCGTGTTTTTCTACGGCTTTCTGAAGTACTGGATAGTACTTTATGTTTTATTTTCATACTTTAGTTTTGCTTAGTGATAATATTTACATAGTTAAAACTAAGTGAATATTATACAAGCATACATATTATGTCCCTTTGCGGTTTCACGCTCTAGGAGTAAACCAGAGCTGATCCCAGAGCGAAATATCAAATTGAAGCTCAAAGCAGTTATCATATCAAATATCAGCTATTTATTAAGCGGTTGAAAGGAAATTAAGATTTACCAATCATCCCTATGTGACCATTCTGCTGTTAAACTGACTGTTCCCAGCGGATGTAGGGTTCGACAAAGCCATACCAAGATAATTAAAAATTTGATCATAAACTGCAAATAATTACTTAAACAAATACTACGTACTAGCAATCAAAAAATCATAAACTTTTAAAACGAGCACCATACAACTAGAACATATTTTTAATACACTAATCCATCTCATTACAAAAACCAACTTCCTAATACATATTTCAAGAACAAAGCCGGCAATGTACACTCAACACAATTTCTTCAACAAACAGATCGTGTTGACAAATGCCTAGCGCTGTACCTTTGATGAATTAAGTCTTCAGATTGATAGCGTAACGAGTGGGCGGACGTCGCGTTCCGCTGAGCGACTGTTCATATTTCTAACTGACGTAGCAAGTTTTCAAGTAGGCGGAGCTTTTGTATGTATTTCAAAACATTTTTAAGAATTACTTGAGGAAACTAATATTAATCTTCTATCCTCTTCTTAACGAAATAAAAAGAAAAAGATGCAGTGATGGTTATTTGCGCCATTACTCCATTTTTGTCAATTTACTAGACGTAGGTAGTACGAGTTGTGTATTTTTCTACCCACATTCCGATCCTACAATTTTCTTTACATATATCAATATAAAGGATTTAGGTTACAGTTAGAGTATACGACCCCGGGATTCAGAATCCCGAGGTCCGGGAATCTTAGTTAGACCTGTGATTGATCTGAAGATAAATAGACAACTTCGCCTTGGAATTTAAATGTGGTGCTGTTCAAACGATGACACAAGATCATATTGGCTAAAAAATAATAGCCGAACTATTCGATCGATGAGCAGGGTGGTTGCTTAACACACTATCAGTAGCAATGGATTTCATTTTGACAGTACAACAACATACATTGCATTATTTAGGTTGTTGACCAACAAATTTTTCGAACTTGAACAATGTATTAGCAATATGCTGCAAGATGATTCCAACTGATAGTAATAGTGTGTTACGCAATTAGGGTGCAGGTTAATTAGCTTGCCGAGGTTGGCCGTGGATTGATGACCATCTTTACATACCAAGACGCCTCCGTTCCAGGAAAAACACGTGGAGCCGTTTGTTGGTCGTCAGATGCCTGAAAATCTGAAAACCAGTCTAAGAAGGGGTACTACTGTATTACCTAGTAACTGCGATGATACAAAGTTACAGAATCCAATTCAGCTGGGCTACTTTCGGGGAGCTACGTAGAATCATCTCGTCCGAAATACCGCAGTGTCTCAAGTCAAAAGTCTTCGACCAGTGTGTGTTGCCAGTGATGACATATGGAACTGAGACGTGGTCGCTAACAATGGGCTTTATAAGAAAGCTCAAAGTCACTCAAAGGGCAATGGAGAGGGCTTAGGGTTTCACTGCGTGATCAAATCAGAAATGAGGAGATCCACAGAGGAACGAGTGTAACCGACATAGCCCGAAGAACATCTGCAACACGTAAGTGTAAGTAGGACTAATGTCCGATGGGGCCGAGGAGTTTTCGAGTGGCGAGCACGCACCGGAAGATGCAGCGTGAGTAGGCAAGGTGGACCGATGACCTGATGAAGGTCGCGCAAAACCGCTGGATGCGAGAGGCGCAGACCTGGTCGTCGTGGAGATCCTTGGGGGAGGCCTATGTCCAGTAGTGGACGTCTTTCGGCTGAAATGATGAGGATGATTGGTTGTGAGGATTAAATAGGCTGTCGCTCCATATAAAATACTGTTAATCAGCTGCATCCGTTAGACTAGGAGCTGACCCCAACAAAGTTGGAAAAGGCTAAATGGATGACTACGAGGAGTGATAAATACATCATGATCCAAAATTAGCGTACACCACCAAAACTACATTAGAAGGATTGAAGCTACGATCTTAACTGGTAAATCAAAAGGAGAAGTTTGTTTGATACCGTGTATCCCTATGATTCCAACTGATATGTCGTTTGTGTTCAAAAGTTCACGGTTGTGGTCTGAATTTGAAGGAATTATGTTTTTCAAATGGCCAACTTTATGTTGCCTGTTCGAGAGACGGTACCCCCAGTCGTTTGTTTAATAATCTAAATGTTTTGGATTATGTTTTAAAATTGCTACCATTTAAAAAAATATTTTATGTTTGGATACATAATTTTGTTTTTATTATTTCACTTTATACCTAACGAAGCACGTATCCGGTCGCTAGTTATGTATAAAACATTGTTTAGTATATTAGTTATACTGATCGTAGCAGAAAACTGTGGTCACATTACAAAGCTACAGCACGGACACAGATCTTTTAAGTTTGACCTATACGTATAAAAATGACAGAAATTGATTCAAAACACGATTCTGAACGCACTGTGAACTTTCTTAATGTCCATTAAATCAGTGATATTAAATAATCTCGTTGCTTTTACCAAGGAGGCAGGCAAAATAAATAACAGAATTATAGGCTGCTTGCTTCATAATAAGTACTTCATACACGAGCTCCGTATTATCAAACATAATTTACAATCAATGTTGTATAAATCCCGGGATTTGTTAGAAAGGCCCGGGATCTAAAAAAGGGTCAAGCTCGTGTACTCCAGTATGAAAGTTGGTTACAAATATTGGACGGTAACCTGGCTACTTTAATTCGCTACGTCAATATTTGTACAATTGTAATAGAGGATTCTGAAGTGTGTCATGTTTGACCGTATCGATATTGTTATTTTATGGTTCCTTCTAGAAAATTGGCCGCCATATTGTACGAAAACTAGCATGATGGGGTTTATTTACAAAAAATTCTCCAACTTAAGAAATTTTTAAAGTCGAAAAAGCATACGATAATAATTACTTAACTTTAATATACTCATAAATCTATATTAGTGATATTACTCAAGAGTTTGTTTGAACAAGCTGATCATACTATAGTGTTAGCGATCAGAAGTGGTATTGTTAGTGGTAGTGGTGTTAAAGAAACAAATCAGGACGTTCCAATGTTCGTGTATTATCCATTTGAATTACAATTACAATCTGAACTTATCAAATAAGATAGGAACACAATAATAATCACTGAGCACACAACAATATGTCAAATAATAGCCAACAGCTCTTAATTAATATAGAAAATATAGGTCTCACAGAGTTTACACGATGTTACCAGTCTGAGTGTCCGTTGACCAAAGTGAGCGAGCGCTTTTTTTTTTTTTTTGATGGTCTCGTAGTTGACCTTGAGAGGTCGTGACTACTTAACCGGACTATCCTGTGGCTGCCTTAAATGAATTTAAAACCTGTAACCAGGGCAACCCCACAAGCCCTCAACAAGGTGAACGATGACCTAGTGAAGGTCGCGGTAAGCCGATAGATGCAGGCAGCACAAGACCGGTCAGCGTGGAAAGCCTTGGGGGAGGCCTTTGTCCAGCAATGGACATCCATAGGCTGAAGAAGAAGAACCAGGGCAACTAAAAACTAAGCGACTATACGCTAAGGGCATCCCCTATGGGGTACGAAGCCTAAGCCGAGGCTTAGGGCGTCGCTGGAGAGAACAGCAAGGGACGGCTGGATCGAAGTTTTGTGAGCGAGCGCGGGTAGGCAGCACCTTTTATAGTGAGCTTAGGGTGGGGCGCCGGTCCTTGCTAACAATAGGCAATTTAACATCACCCCAGGTCCCGTAGGCGTAGGTAAAGTAAAGTAGTACTAGTGCGAGCAGGCGATGCGATGCCATATGGGGTGGATATTATTCAGACAGTTTTAGGTCTCCCTAAAACAGTCTAAATAACATGAATAACACCTAGGTACGTACTTAGGAACCTATACCAAGTTTTCAAAACTATATATAATCAGAAACCGAGATCCTACGCCCCCACAACACAAAAAAACCTTTAGTGGCTTATCTAAGAAATTCTCCTACGAAAGATATAAAATACTAGTTCTCATGCAAATAACTTCTTAGCCCAAGGAAATCCCTACAATATTTTAACTCCGGCTTGCGTTTATTTAAAGGCTTCATCTCAACTGTCACATATAAATTTGTCAAACCGACAACCCGAAAGGCTCACTAAAGACCGTTACTCATGTGTAACTTGAGTTTCGTAAATAATAGGGCCTTCGCGATTCGGTGACAATACACCAGAACATATTCTAGACTTAATTTCCGTAGCTATAAGGTAGGAAATCCTTTGTCGGTGTTATATACATATATTAGTGGTCAAAGAAGGAACACTGGAATTAATTACGCTTACAAAAGGTCCGTGTAATGGTGTCGCTGAAACGTCACCGCAGCGTGATGTTGTGACAAGTTGATGTAATAACTCGAGTATTGGTTGCCTAACTACTGAAGGAAGGCGGAACTTCTTAACTGTCTTAGAGCCGGTAAATATACAATATTATTTTGTCTTTATACGAATACAGTTTGTTCAAAATAAGCACCCGAATCGATTACAATCATTTACACCTTGTTTTATTTTTTCCCTAACACGTTTAGAAATTGTTGCAGTGTAGTTACCGAGCGCACAGCACCGTTCACTGTAGATCAGTGGTACCAGGCGCGTGCGCAAAGCGGGACAGCCCGAATACCCAGAAATTTGTAATTTTTAAGATATCTTTTTGAAATTTTGTACATAGATTCTTTATTGTGTTTCAGTAAATCGGCTAACTCCGCATTCAGTTTTTTAACTCCTAGAAACACGATAGTATTTTAATTAATTGGTATAAAGGAGTCCACATTACCAAAAATACTAGCTTACGAAATATCGTAAGCTAGTATTTTTAGTTCAGTGATGTATAAAAAATATACAGATTTAAGATTCTCCTGTAAAAATTGCTTACATGGAGTTTCCGAGCCGATTTCCGAACTAAGGTATCGATATAGAGTGACGGGGTCCACGAAGATGATGCCTCCTGGGTCAGGGTTGCGGGTTCGTCAAAAAAGAAACCGTGGCCCTGGCGCATAGGCAAGTGAGGAAACACGGGTGGGTTTTAGTCAGTAAAAATCTGACACGCCCTTCCGCTACACCCAGAGCGGGAGAGGTCATTTGATGATTTATCATCCCAACACAAAATGGTATCGATAGAGAAAAAAAACCGTTGTATTTTTTTTTTATAATAATAAACTAGTGCTTGACCGCAAACCCGCCTGATGGTAAGCAGTGATGCAATCGTTGGTGGTAAAGCGCGCTAGTTTATTTAGCCATTCACTAAAAAAACACTTACTCCCTTATTCATAAACGCTGCTATAAAGTTAACTAGTGATTAGCGATTTTGTAAACATACATTTTAGACGCTTGCACGTCACTTAACTTTAATAATCCATTATGAATAAACCCCTTAAACAATGTGGTGTTTATTCATAAACAATGATTTAAGTTAAGTGACGTTAAAAGGTCAAAAATGTATGGTTAAAGAATCGCTAATCACTAGTTAACTTTAAGCAGTTTTTATGAATAAGGGGGTTAGTGAATAGGAAGGGAGACGGCAGTTGAGCGAGGTGGTGAAATGTTAAACTCAACAACACGACCAACGATGCTGTGCCACTGTGCTGTGGAGATTGATCTGGAGATCCTCCACGACCAAACTCCCGACACAACAACATTTGGCGCATCATAACCGGCACACATCTCAACACAACTGCTCAGTCCCGTCCTCCGTACGGCTTCACCAGACATCATGTCGGAACACGACGAATCGCTTGGCGGCAAGACTTTATCTGGTGGGTGGTAACTTCTGCCGGGAGCCGATGTTATGGCCTACCACACATAAAACGTGGTATAATGTATTATATTGAGAATGGCTGCATTACTTTGAGAAGTCTACCGTGCTACATTATTTTGCGTAGCTTTATGTAACCCTATCTTTATTATTCTATGTTTTACGAAGCCCTGCGTAAATCAACGTAGCTGTAGAGACAAGGGGACGCTTTTACTGTCTCCATTGTGTGTCCGTCCGGCTGTCTTTCAGTCTGTCCGTCACCAAGCTTTATTAGATGAACCGTATAAGTTAGACAGCTGAAATTTACACAGATGATGTATTTCTATTGCCGCTATAACAATATTAACAGTTTTTTTTATACAATATGTAAAGAAAACCCTGTCCGACCCGTATGGATAATAAAGGTTAGGTAAACACTTGACCAAATATAATATAAAATTTTACGTAATCATCATAGAAACAATACTAATGAATTTAGACATAATTTTTTTTCCCCGCGAATTAATTCCAACTTCCCCGAAATTTGGTAATTTTTAAAAAAGTGACAACACCGGTATTATTATGAGCGAATAGCGATGCGACCACATGCCGCGTGCCCTGTCCCCCGCCGCCCGCGGAACGGTTGTTTACCGCAAATGTATTAAGTTACCTCTTTTTGCGAAATAATATTTATTTTTTTAGGGGGATTTTTTTTAAGTTTAACCCGGCCTTATATCCATTAGTAGAATCAGTTATCGATACCTAACAATACCTTCACGGATCGGACAGGGTTTTCTTTACATACTCGTAGTGTATAGATGCTACGGCCTTTATACGCGTATCGGACACGCACTTCGCCAGTATTTTCCGTCTCTCAGTTTTAGCAGTAGGTAAGATACAGAAATGTCACGTGGACGAATATCTTTATGAATGATCAACACATCATTATTCTTGTAATTCCGCTTAAATTAAAACAAAACTTTCATCGTGCTTACCATCAAACGGGATATAATGTTCCCAATACTCTTCACGGCCTCTTCTCGCTGAAAGGGAGTGGGTGATCACATGTCTTCGAAGTTTTGCCTCTAGAACATGCCGGTTTCTTCACGATGTTTTCCTTACCGTTTTGAGAGCAGTGGTGAAGAAATAATTCACGCAAAGTAAAGCGCCTGACGGAGTTCCACCCTACGACCTTCAATTTGGAAGTGGCGGCCGATAGGCCAGTACCAAGTACTATCCACTGGGCCACCGCTGCTCAATGCCTGAATAGTCTGAGACGATTGATTCCCTTTAAGATCGAAACTCCAATATACTTTTATTTTTAATAATTATAAACTAGTGTTTGACTGCATTCCCTACCTGATGGTAAGCAGCGATGCAATCGTTAATAGTAAAGCGCACTAGTTTATTAAGCCTATTCACCCAAAAAAACTTAGGAATAGGAAGGATGACGACAGTTGAGTGAGGCCCCAAGACCAACACGACCAACGATGCTGCGCCAGAGGGAGATTGATCTGGAGACCCTCCACGACCAAACCCCCGACACAACAACATTTGGCACATCGTACCCGGCACACATCGCAACACAACTGCTCAGTCCTGTCCTACGTACGGCTTCACCAGACATCATGCCGGAACACGACGAATCGCTTAGCGGCAAGACCTTGTCTGGTGGGTGGTAACTTCTGCCGGCAGCCGATGTTAACTGCCAGTTTGCTTTCCAGCTACGTCCCACAGTTTCACCCGCATAAGTGTCCCACCCGTAGGAATATCCTGCTAAAAGCTATCCTATATATTAATACTGTTTATATACCACCTGTATGCCAAATTTTATTCAAATACGTCAAGTAGTTCGATTGCTTGAAATAGCCATAAACATACATTCATACCTACAAGCTTTCACGTTTATAACATAACATTAGTTGAATAATTGATTTATGAATTTCGATAAACACGCCTATAGTTCAACACTCACAATCAGTGTTCATATCGACACGAGTTACAATAATAATAAACTACAAAACTGAATTAAACTGGATTATCTACACTTAGATCTGTAATAAGTACATAATTATTGCGATTATTTTAAAGGTCAATAATATAATAATGTATTATTGCAACACTTCAATGTACTTACTTCACAGAATTCTATTGAATTCTATTTCTATTTAGTCAAACACTACTCGAGCGCTATGGTGGTCCAGTCGGAAAGACTCTTAACCATTACTCTTATTTATGATTTGGTCCTGGTTGTGGATTCGAAGCCAAGCAGGTACTTTATATTGTCTAAATAATTTCATCACCACTGTGTTCAAAATTGCCAAAGAAAATGTTTTTAAAAACCAGCAAGTCTTGAACCAAAACTTCAAAGTTCTGATATCTACCACGTGGGCCTGGTGAGGGTTCTCACCGGGCCCACGTGGTGGATTATGACCCACTCCCTCTCATTAAGAGACCTGTGTACATACATTATAAGCTGATAAATTCATGCGCTACCTAGGTACATCTTAGGGACAGTCAATAAGACATAGCTGATCAAACTTTCACTACAAAAACGATCTTTACTACTACAACATAAAGACTGTTGATTGACACATTCCTAACATTGATGTGAGACTCCAAAAATGTAATTGTTTTTTATTACATTTCGAATAATTTTACGAAAAAATTACAATCTTCGCAGTCGCCATCTTGGATTTTCATTTCGATATCACAGCCACCAGATAAAGTCTTGCCGCCATGTGATTCATCGTGTTCCGGCATGATGTCAGTAGGCCTAGTATGAGTTTTCATTACGAAACTCGTTCGACGATATCGAGCGCGTTTGACTCAGCGATTGGCCCGCTTCAAGGTCGTAAGAACTCTCAACCAATGAGAGCGCCAAACGCGCTCGATACCAACGATCGAGTTTCGTATTGAAAACTCATACTAGGCCTACTGGTGAAGCCATACGGAGGACGGGTCTGAGCAGTTGTGTTGCGATGTATGCCGGTTACGATGTTGTTGTGTCGGGAATTTGTCGAATTTGTTTTTCGTGGAGAGTCTCCAGATAAGATAATCTCCCTGTAGCGCAGCATTTTAACGTTGCATCACCTCGCTCAACTGCCGTCTTACTTCCTATTTACTCAGTTTTTTTGAGTGAATAGGCTCTTAATAAACTAGTGCTATCTACTAGAGCAGTTGTGTTGGGATGTGTGCCGGGTACGATGCGCCAAATGTTGTTGTGTTGGGAGTTTGGTCGTGGAGGGTCTTCAGATCAATCTCCCTTTGGCGCAGAATCGTTGGTCGTGTTGTTGGGTTTAACATCACCTCGCCCAACTGCCGTCTTCCTTCCTATTCGCTCAATCTGAGTGAATAGGTTCTTAATAAACTAGCGCGCTTTACCATCAACGATCGCATCTCTGCTTACCATCAGGCGGGATTGCGGTCAAGCACTAGTTTATAATTATTAAAAAAAAGTTGAATCGATTTGTACCAGTTTTAAAAAGGAGTTTGTTCCAAAAAATATATTATTTTCTTTAAATATCGACCTTATTACATTGGTAGCTTATTAAGGATGACGCTGTACATTTATAAAGACACAATGAGAATCTTTGCAGGTCACAGAGACGATTGCTACATTCCGATAGCCAATGTAATAACCATTCGATTATCAAGTTTATTGAACTATCGATACTCGTTTAGTTCCAAATACGCTTACATGGCGCTGTTTCTTCCTATTCTCATACAAAACTCCATAATGCTACATATCATAAAAGTTTATTGGGGTTTAGGTATTGGAGCAGTCAAAGTTTTTAATACAGCTGTTTGTTCAGTACGTTGACAACGCATAGTCGCTGCACTTTGTGATTTTAAGAAGGAAGATCCCTTTATTCTATCACCATTTGTTCTGGTGTGGTGTAGCCTAGGAGAGACATATGTCCAGCTGTGGACTATGTTAGGTTTGGTTGATTGAGACTCTTTCATAAAACACGATGTATCCGAAAAATTTAAATATGAATTTGTATTCAACACGAAATAGATAATTTATTATAACAACTCCAACTTATAACAACACTAAAACCAAACAAACTAAATGTCAATAAAACCCTTGATACAATAAAACTAAAACATATACATATATAAACCTAATAGGAGTTGTAAAGCTAGGTCCACACGCGCGACTATTCGAATTGATCCGAATAGTTTTCGAGCGAACGTGAAAATTCGATTGCGCCGCGACCCGATGCGGTATTCACTAGTATTGGTTCAAGCAGACGTGCTCTCTCGCAAATGCACTTTTGTTGTCGTTGTTTACCGTTGCGTCGGCAAATGTTGGCTTTAGCGTTTATATTTTGTGGAAAGCTGATGTGTTTATGGCTTTATAGTCCAGTCAAAATAGACATTCCAGTTTGCATTAATTCCCAACAAGCTGGATTTTTGTGCAGGTCTTGAATACGTCATTACAAATGATATGTCAAAAGTCCCCATCGATCCCGCTTGTGCGTTGTTTTTTATTCGAGGTCAAAGGTCACAAATTTGCGTTTTTTGCGTATATCTCTGAAACAACGAGAGCTATCGAAAAATGGTTCAGACAAAGTTTGTAGATCGTAAAATTGTCTACAAAAAATATTTTAACACTTTTTCTTGTACGATGCACTGTTCTCGAATTATGGCTATTTTAAACATAGAAAATACGAATATACACTCATACGTGGCCAGTATGCATCATCGGGTTAACCATTTGAACAGAAAATATTAGAATATAGTTTTATTTGCCCCATGCACACAAGTACGTGAAAAATATACAATTCTGAGTGAGTCATCGTCCGTCTCTAATTATATTGGGCGGTTGGCCTTGAGAAACATCTGCCTGCGACACTCCATTGTTCGGGTCGAAACCTGTCTATACCTGCTTTCCGAAGGACATAGCTCTAGTAAATGCAGTCAGTTTTGAACGGTTTTTCGTAGTGAATAGACGTGTTTGTGCATTATATTCTCTTTTTAAACAGTGCCATTACAGAATTTTGTAAAAATGTCAGAAGTTTGAAAGTAAGATAAGTCGGTTTTACGGGCGAAGATTTTACGTGACAACGTCTTTTTCTCGGTAGAATATTTATTGATATGAATATAATTAAATTGCACAATAGGAACAAGGAATTGAATGAAAATAAGAATTGCACAAATTTTAACTATAGAAATATATTTTTTAGTTCGGTGACTCATCGTAACGTTACCGAGCGTTACACTTTTTCATAAGTGACTCCCAGCCGCAACCTAATTTAAGACGTTGTCACGTTATTTGCGCACTTACTAGACACTTACTATACATATTTTATAACTGAACTGAACTTTTATATATCTCTCTTCTTGGAGCAGTCTACACAAATCGAGCAAGAAGAGGAAGAAGACAGTGATGAAGAAGAAATGAGTGACTATGAAGAATTTGATGTTGAATGATGATGTAATTTTCTTGATGTTAAAATTTTCATTAAATTTAAATAAAAAAAAAATTTCATCAATAAAATAGTGTTCCATTACATTCCCTCGATCAAAATATATTGTGGAGTATTCCTACTGGGGAAACCACGTTAAAAAAAAAGCGCCGTGTACACTACCTCAGAGGTGGTTCGGAAATGTGTGCATATAGTCGAAAATACGACTTTCCTGCGCTCTAAAGTCACGATATCTCGAAAGCGATGCTTTGTAGGAGAAAAATGTTGAGATATTTTTTGTAGACAATTTTACGAACTACAAACTTTGTTTGAATCTTTTTTCGATAGCTCTCGTTGTTTCAGAGATATACGCAAAAAACGCAAATTTGTGACCTTTGACCTCGAATAAAAAACAACGCACAAGCGGGATCGATGGGGACTTTTGACATATCATTTGTAATGACGTATTCAAGGCCTGCACAAAAATGCAGCTTGTTGGGAATTAATGCAAACTGGAATCATAATTTAGTCTATTTTGACTGGACTATTATAGTGGTTCGGTATTGATTGGAGGAACGTGTACTTTTTTTTTTGTTTTTTGTCACTTGAGGTTGGATTTGAAAAATACTGGAATCATTAGTTTTCAAAAATAGGTAGCTTCCCGGCCGATACGGTCACGATATTCAATCTCAATGGAAATTATCCGGGTACGCAGGAGATATTATGGTGCACAAATGTGTGCGCAAATACAAGTGCAATCTCATAGTCCGATGGAACAGCAATTCGACACGATCGGGGTTAGATCAAGCGCAGAACCAACAGCTTTACGTGCCACAAACTTTATACCGTACAAGTTAGTAGTAAAGTACACTTCTATGAGCTGTGGTAGCAAAAATAAAAGTTTTATTGTTAACATTAATAAACCACCGATTTCCAAAATCTAAACGTAAAATATTTGTCATAACTTACATTAGCTGACCCGGCAAAGGCAAAGGTTGTATTGCTATATATATATTATTAAAAAAAAGAAACTGTACTATTTTACTATTACTTTAATTAAACTGCACGGTTAGCGCAGTGGTTAAGCTACTGACTGCTGCGCTGCGTGTCGCGGGTTCGATTCTTGCATGGAACAAATATTTGTATGACGTAAAAGTAGTTGTTCCTAGTCTGGCTTGTTAGTCTATGTGAGTTTATATGTTTGTAAACGCACCCTCGTTACAAGATATTTAAAAAAAGAAAAAGTTTATGTCCAATATACAAAAAAAACCAAATTCGATGCAGTCATATCGTAAAAGTTTGATTATATTATTAACACTGACAAGAGAATGTCATCATAGAGATAATTTGTGAATTTGTATGTATATAATTATTATTATCCGAGTAAACAGACAAGCGGCTAATTAGGTGATGCGTGTGTTTTAGTAATATTGGAACTACTGAACCTTCACTAACGTGAAAGCTACAGTATTTCCTGGTGTATGATGGTGATATATTAGTTGGGCCTTAAGGTTTTACTCGCATAAATTTTGACCCCGTGGGAATATCGGGATAAAAATATCCTAGTGTTAGTACTGATTATGAACTATCCGTGTGCCAAATTTAATTTAAAACCATTTAGTACTTTTTATGTTAAAAAGTAACCAATATTCGATCACATAAGTTTTCTTTTATGTTATTATAGGAAGAAATTTCATACGGACGAAATCATTGGAAAATTCTGAATTCATAACTAGGGTTGTAACGGAGCTTCGCCTCCGCTTCCGTTACTGCGCAAGTTCCGCAAGGAATCGTATATTCGCTTTCGCCTCCACTTCCGCATAATTTTTGCGGAGTTATAACGGAGGTTTGTTTACGTATTTATTATATAAATAACACGCAAGCTGCGACGCTTGACAACCGTCCGACCGCGTTAGAGCGCGAAATGGTCAAGAATCAACTAGTGCGAGACGGGAATACTTACGGCAAATACAATTTGTTTCTCCTTAATATTCATTACTAACCACAAATTTAACTAACCATAAATTAACCATAATTTGTTGTATATTAAGATGATATCATTGAGGGTAACCTCACAATATGTTTTGTTGGTTTACCGTACGCGGGAAATAAAGTAGTCATTATCTAGCAAGATCGTGTTTTACTTCATGGTGGCAGCGATAAATACGAATCACGCTTTTGGAAGTTATAATTAGTTAAAATCAAAGCAGTGTTAGTGTATTTTGGTGATAGACAATACGTATTATTATGGAACACGCAAGACCTCCGGCCGAATTAGTTTTAGAAGGAGGCCCGGCGAATCGAGCTGACGCGTGGCGAAAGTGGCTCAAACAATTTAAGGTTTTTCTTAAGGCCTCAGGAGTGTACAAAGAAAAGAAGGATGTACAGGCCAGTTTGCTAATTAACTTAATAGGCGCCGATGGATATGACATATATTCTACTTTCAAAATAAAGGAAGAAGACACTGATGATATTGATCTATTGATACAAAAGTTCGATGAACACTTCGGTACTAAAACTAATACAACGATGGCGAGATTCAGATTTTTTACGCGAAATCAAACGGAAGGCGAAGATATAGATGCTTATGTAACAGCACTTAGATTATTATGCCACAATTGTGAGTTTGAACATTTAGAAGACGGTTTAATACGTGATCGTATTGTCTGTGGAGTAATTGACACAGGTGTACGTGATAGATTACTGAGAACAGACGAGTTAAGTTTAGAAAAAGCGGTAAAGATATGCCAAGCAAGTGAGGTATCTAATGAAGAGAATCGTAATATAGAAAAAACAAAATCAAGGGAGCAAAGTGGCGCTGTTGACGCATTATTCAGTACGCGTGTACCGAGGTATAGCGGAGCGACGGGGACAGCGGCGGCAGCGCGTGATGCGCGGGGCCGAGCTCGCGGTGCGCCGGCGTCGTCGCCTCGATACGGTGGGCGTGCGCATAAGTGGTTTGAGCGATTAATTTTAGCCAAAAATGGAAAAACCGAATTGTTTAAACTAGATACAGGTTCAGATCTGAACGTATTATCATTATTTACTTTTAATAAATTAGGATACTCGGTAAATGATATTAAACCATGTTGCATAAGAGCACAGTCTTTTTGTGGTAACTATATTCCAATACTAGGTTCATGTCAGATGTTGTGGTTATATAAGGATAAAAAATGTTTAATAGATTTTGTCATATCAAGTGAATGTTGTCAAAGTGTATTGGGAAAAAATACCAGTGAAGAATTAGGATTAGTCAAGAGAGTTTATACGGTCAAAGTAGATCAATATAATGATTTATTTCATGGAATTGGAAAATTACCAGGTAAATACAGAATCATTTTGGAAAGCAATGCAAGTCCTTCAGTTTGCCCAGTTAGAAAAATACCCTTAGGGATTCGGGATAAATTAAAGGCGGAACTTGATAATATGGAACATTTGGGGATAATTCGTAAAGTATCTCATCCGACAGCGTGGGTGAATGCTATTGTGTTGCCAGCTAAGAAGGATGGTAGTCTGCGAGTGTGCCTCGACCCGCGGCCGCTTAACCGAGCGGTGCGCCGTGCACATTACCCTCTACCTACCCTTACTGAGATTGCTGCAAAATTAACGAATGCAAAGTATTTCAGTAAGCTTGATGCCCGGTCCGGATTTTGGATGATACAATTAGATGACGATAGTGCGGATATCTGTACCTTTGGAACTCCATTTGGGAGGTATCAATTTTTACGACTACCTTACGGCGTCAACTGTGCGAGTGAGGTATTTCACGAAAAAATACGCCAGCTACTAGAGGATCTCAATGGGGTAGATTCATTTGTAGATGACATAATCGTTTGGGGCAGGACTAAGGAAGAACACGACGATAGGCTAATAAGATTGCTAGATAGGGCTCGGGAAGCAGGGATTAAGTTTAATAGAGAAAAATGCGAATTTTGTGTAGAACAGGTCACGTATCTAGGACATACTTTTAGTAAGAAAGGCATGCAGATTGACAAAAATAAAATAAAAGCAATCATGGATATGCCAGAGCCGAACGATAGGCAATCGTTAGAGCGATTTCTCGGTATGATAAATTATTTATCAAAGTTTATACCACATTATTCTGAAACGGCAAGTCCCCTTAGAAACTTGCTAAAAAAAGGTAATGAGTGGGTGTGGGACAGTATCCATGAGACTGCAATTCATAAGTTGAAGCAGGCGGTGAGCAGCGCACCGGTATTGGCGCTGTACTCGAGCGACCGACCGGTCGTGGTTACGGTGGATGCAAGCTCCATAGCGTTGGGTGCAGCACTATTACAGGACGGCCGCCCGGTAGAATTTTCTTCCCTCACGATGACTGATACACAAAGGCGATATGCACAGATTGAAAAGGAAATGCTGTCGATAGTATTTGCATTAGAAAAGTACCATCAATATATCTATGGTAGGAAGGATGTGACAGTGGAAACGGATCATAAACCTCTGGAAGCCTTATTTAAAAAAAGTTTGGATTCAGTGCCGGTTCGCTTACAAAGAATGATGCTTCGCGTGCAACGCTATGAGTTCGTGGTAATATACAAACCAGGAAAATTAATGTACGTTGCAGATACGTTATCGAGAGCAGCCTTACCAGAGCTAATGCATGACAGAGTGACATCTGAGGTGGAGGATCAAGCGTGTTTCCTCATAGCAAATGTACCGTTTAGCGACAGTAAACTCAGTATGGTCAGAGAAGCCACAAAAAGTGATCAAGAATGTAAATCACTAAAGTATTATATTCAAAATGGTTGGCCAAGGTATAAAAAGGATTTAAAAGAAATGATAAAAATACATTGGGCATATAAAGAAGAATTTCAGCTAGTCGATGGTGTGATCTTCAAGAACCACTTAGTGTTCATACCACGTGATCTGAGAGGTGAAATGATATCCCGCGTTCACGAGGGCCATCTAGGAATTGACCGATGTAAGCGTCGTGCACGTGATGTCATGTTTTGGAACGGAATGTCACGTGACGTGGAGCAGACTGTGCGTGCCTGCGCCACCTGCGCGGAGCACGCAGCGTGCAATGTGAAAGAGCCCATGATACCGCATTCGATTCCAGATTTACCATGGAGAAAGGTTGGCGATGATTTATTCTTATGCGATAGAAAAAACTTCTTAATTATAGTCGATTATTTTTCAAATTTTATCGAAGTAAGTGCCTTAACAAATATTGGATCCAGAGCTGTAATTACAGCGATGAAAGATCAGTATGCAAGACATGGAATTCCTACGGAGCTAATAACTGACAATTGTCCAGCATTTAGTTCCAGGGAATTCAAGAAATATACTAAAGATTTGTGTTTCAAACATACAACATCATCGCCAAATTACGCACAGTCTAACGGATTAAGTGAGAGAGCTGTAAGAACAGTGAAAGCTATAATAAAAAAATCACTAGCTACAGGTACAGATTTTTATCTAGGATTATTAAATTTTAGGGCAACACCGAGAGACGGTATTAGTTCACCGTCACAATTATTATTGGTCGTCGACTAAATACTCGCTTACCTGTACATACAGAAAGATTGCGACCAGAACGTAACAATCATGACGATTATAAAAACATACTCTCAAAACGTGAACAATCAAAAAAATATTACGATATGCATTCGCGAAAGTTACCAGCATTAAAACCAGGTGAAAATGTAATTGTAACAGATGGAGACAAGCGTCGGCGACATATGCAAGTGCAGGCACCAGCGCCGCAGCCCCGATCGTACTTCCTTATAGATAAGAGTGGTCGGAAATACCGCCGCAATAGACGGCATATCATAAAGGATACAAGCACAGGAGATACCACGACACATTCTGCTTCCTTGCATGGGAAGGAGGATAGTGACAGTGAGGAAAATGAGCAGACAAGCACGTACAGCGATGCGGAAGGAAGTATAGATGAACAGCTGTGTGACAAGGACGGGGTAGTGACTAGGTCGACTGGTTCTTCTCCAGATTCTGTTGTAGTACAACAAACCCGAGCTGCTTCTAGACGGGCACGTGAAAGACTTGCAATGTTATTTAAAAAATAATTCGGAACAGAGATTATGATTATATTAATAATGTGATCAAATGTAGAATTAATTTAATAATAATGGTGGTGGTTCTAAATTATAGTCTATTATTATTTTTTTTTATAAAGGGGAAGATGTTGTATATTAAGATGATATCATTGAGGGTAACCTCACAATATGTTTTGTTGGTTTACCGTACGCGGGAAATAAAGTAGTCATTATCTAGCAAGATCGTGTTTTACTTACTCACCTTTATATCACCTTAGAAAGGTGAGACTCGTCGCCTCCGCATCCGTCTTCGCCTCCGCTAACAAGGCCTCCGTTACAACCCTATTCATAACTTATTAAAACGAAAATCGCATTAGGTTTAAGTACATAGTTATTTTTCAATATTCGTAGCTACAAACATTAGACGACCGCGTTGACCTTTTTGACCTTAAGTGTTTTATACCCAGGGTTGGCGAATTAGGTAATTATCTTAAGTACGCAATTACATATTTAATTCGTAATAAACATTTTAACCTCCAGAATAACGAATTAAAATTTTTATCAGCCGATAAGAAATTATGTTTTATTTGTCAACGAAATAAATAAGACAGTTAAGTAAGTTTACCAATTCAGATTAGTATTAGAATTGTCCTCATAACATAAACATTCAAATAGTCTGAAGGTACAATTTCTTTAATTCCATCTACCAATCAAATCAAGGAATGTACAAATTGTAGTCAAATCTAGTGAAGATTCCAAATTGAAGTTTCTTTTACAATCTTGGACTGTTAACCTCTGCGAACTTCGTGACCTCTTATGTCACATTCAAAATATTTTAGGGTTGGCGAATAAGCTTGCATTTGTTTAGACTTTAGACAGCACATTATAACTGTAGATAATTACTTTCATTATTCAAAGTTATTTAGCGGGGAGATTAAATCGCGCATTAACTTAGAGCTGTGGAAAATTAAAAAGCTAAGATTATCAATATGTGATAAATGTGATAATCATAAAAACGTTATAATTTAGTATTCTTGAATTAGTTCATCACTGAAGCACGTGTTTGGGTACAATAACAAATATTAGCAGTACAGTTTATTAATGTATTTTAATTTTAAATAGATTTTAATCTAAAATTTTTAGACGTTAAGTAAGACGTAGTAGGTTGGAAGTAATCTAAACGCGAATTTTACCAATGCAACAGAGCACTATTAGAAACCAAAGAAAGAATCGGTATAAGGTCGAACCAATTAAGGACCCCATAAATAAGTTTATTTTTAAGAAGAGAGAGGCAGAAGGCCCATTTTAATGAGAAAATAATAATTAAATTAATATATGTAGTATTATTATCAAATCGTGGTGGAGCTACAACTGTCAACGACTTATAAGGATTAAGAAAAGTTATATGTACTTTCTAATTATATCTTGGACACTAATGACTGATTACAAGGTGAAGGAAAACATCTTAAAGTAACCTGGACTTTTAAGTCTGAAATCGCCAACCAGCATTGAGCAAGCGTAGTGTTTACGTTCAATCCTTCTCTGTATGGGAAGAGACCTGTACCCAGCAGTGGGACGATAAAAAGGATGGATGGAGGACGCGCAGGGTCGCTATAGATGGAAGATGTGGAGAGAGGCTTTTGCCCAGAAGTGGGACAGTGTAGGCTAACAAAAAAAAACGAAAGGTTATTCGTATTGCTAGAAACATTGAAAAAAAAATAAAGTCGATAACTAAAACCCCTGACAACCCTTATCACGTGAGACCTTCGGTGTAGCCTCAGCTTTACGCCCTTCGGTTTGTTTGTAGTTCTTTGAAATGGTAATTTATAATTACAGGATGGCACAAGTGTACCTTCAGAGTCTCTGAATGACTCTAAATTCAACCTGTGACCCTCCACTAAAGTAAAGGTCATTACCATATTATTAGCTTTTAAATTTTCTATAATTACTTTGATATTAGGTGAGAGAGAGGTGTTATTAATATTGGTAGGTGTCGTGTGGGTTTGTATAGTTTATCCAGCCGTTTCGTGTGGCGGTTAGAAGATTAAGTTCAAAGAATATATTGTTGTATCCTCGTGTACTTAATTACTTACTTATAATCATCAATTGAATTTTAACAGCGAGGTAAATGTAACTTGGAACAAACTCATCATCATCATCATCATCGCAGCGCTAATCCCAGACGCATCCGAAGCTTTTTTCAGCTTTGGAGTCTGGGGTCCGCTTTACCAGTCTAACTGCTGATTTTGGCTAAACTTCGATATTTTCCATGAAGCGACTGCCGTCTGACCTCCACAACCCGAAGGAGATATCGAAGCATTGCAGTTAGACCAATTGTTGGGCTTTCGAGGGCTCCACCAACCCGTAACGACTGCCATTAGATGTTTGTATGGCAACCGGGACCAACGGCTTAACGTGCTTTCCGAGGCATGACCAGATCAGTGCAAATATTCTTATTCATGCATACTAATATTTGCACTGCGCGGGGATCGCACCCGCGCCTCCTGGCGCAGCGGCCGCGTTCGCTACCGCTACGCTACGGAGGCTGTCAACTTGCAACAAACTATTCGTCACGATATGAAAAACTCCATGCGATATTGACACAAGCGAAAAATATATATTTTCAAGGTCTTCGCCGGCGTAGAAGCCAATTGTGAAAATCCAAGAGAATGAAAACATTGAGAGCTTTGAACAATTGTCATTAAATGGCTCTGTACTAAAAACGTTTATTAAATTGACACTTTTTCTCTCTTCCAGATTTCTTACATATACGAGTTCGTATGCGTGCGATTGTCACGTAAGGAACTTCGATTACAAAACAGGAACTATTGAGTACAAGTGGGGATTTGTATAGAGGAAAGCTTTGATAACAAATCGGGAGTAACTGATATTAAATACTATGATAATTTCTTCCGACGTAAATCGAACATGAGGCTGGAGTTGAAAACAGCGCCATTTTGGCTATTGAAAGCCTCAATAATCTAAATTAACCTACTTAAATAGATGTTACTTTCCTAAAACACTAATTAAACATACTTACCCCCACAAATCATATGATTTTACGTACCCACAATAATCATCCACTCACTACCGTTATACACTGTAATGCCCATCAAATTCCATCTGGACAATGGCCACTAAACCGATATAATTTACTAATTACCTCAAACGGAATACATGACGAATAGCTGGGATTCCGTGGCCATCATTATCCAGCCTAAACATTTAGGGGATATCTAAATAGCAGTAGAACATTGCGATCATAGATCTAATTACATAAATAGAGATCATTGTTTGATTTGTGGCGTTGTTGTGGTCTACGGCACTATGGTTTAATGTAATGAGTTCTTACAATATGTATTTATAACATATGTGCCATGAATCATGCATTAATGATTAATGTTTTACCTTACCCTACATTATTGTCGAACATAACAGTAATGATTTAGCAATCAAGCCCAGCAAGTCTTAACAGTAAAATAATATAAGCCTGGAAAATAAAAAAGACAAATATGTAATTATAACTATAGGAAATACACTTTAGTGATGATTGGGATGGGTGTCTATCTTTCCATATCTGTATCTATATAAAAGACGTTTTGTATTTGCTGATTCTGAAAAACACCCAGAAATATTTGCCAACTTTTTCTTATTTCTATAAAAACCTACACAACTAACAGTCATTGCTA
This sequence comes from Sesamia inferens, assembly GCA_037179545.1. NCBI lineage: Eukaryota > Metazoa > Arthropoda > Insecta > Lepidoptera > Noctuidae > Sesamia > Sesamia inferens. Next base: position 3,589,056 of record CM073929.1, on the reverse strand, counting down.
GGGCACGTCCTCTCTTCAAGAAGGAGTCAGATATAATCCTCTGCGCGCTACCTGTGCGTTTTGGTAGTCTTCGAATTTTTAGTTCTAGCACAAACTGTTTGTCACACGAAAACCCAAAATCAAAATATTAAAATAATAAATCAAAAACTTATCATAAATGACTAAGGTATAAGTTATAAGTATCTCAATGCAGCGGAGATCAGCTTCATACTCCACAATAAGAGGTTGTGCGTCGGTATCCTTACCACCTTTTATTTCACTTCAAGTTTGTACTTACATGACAAGTATTTCACCATTTGGGACTCCACCTAGTCACTACCTGACTATTATAGATATATCACCATATTCAGGGTGTATCTGACATCGTAACGCAAAAATTATGACAGTCATGTATGTCGTTAATTAACGGTTACAGAATTCACAGTGTTTAAAAAAAATTATCGGCTTGGCCTTTGAATGTTGCAAGCGTGCCGCCGAATGTTGATCCCTGATGTGAACCCTATTAAATCAGCTGATAAGATAGTTATTAGAGTTTTATTTTCATTGCACTTTTTTGTGTAATTAGCGAATTAATTAATATTTACTTTAAAATCTTATTGGGTTATAAAAGTATAGTAATTATGAACGGCTTAAAGTGAAAAAAACTACTTTTTTTTAAATCATGAAAATGCCGATGAAAAATTCCACCACTGGGGGGTTCAGAATTATGTACTGGATCCATGGTACTCATTTGTGCGTCGATGTCAGATTCACCCTTTATAGGTTATTACTAAACCCTATCTAACATGATATGGGACATAACAGTAGATTGGGTCACAGAAATTTACAATTTTGATAATAAACCAACAAAACTTTAAATCACAAATTATAACTTTCGAACTATAACTGCAAAAAGGCAAAATATTTCAGCATCCACGATAAACCTATCAAGGCCAATGCGGTACGTTTTCAGTCATTTTGATGGAGAAGCAACAAATAAATCAACATTAAACTTTATTAGGTCGGAAAGCGCTCAGTGCATGCTAATTAAAGACCAATGTCATGAATAATTTACTAACACCAAAAGCCATGTAGTAGTTTAGGTGCAAAAGGTCTAAGTCAGAAAAAAACAGTAAATATTTCTGCTAAAGTATATTTTAAAAAGTCTAGCTAAGAGTAGAGGATATGCCTCATTAGCCTAGCAGTGGAGCTCGCGAAGCAAGAACCCAGGAAGGATCGTTACCAGTATTGGGCAATACTTACTGGTCACAAAAACGAAAGTCATCTTCTTATTGCTGTTTCTTTTAAAAGTAGAACATTTATTTTTGAAAATGGAACTAACAACCGTGATCTCTTCGGTTGAGTAAGTAAGTTCGCATTGCGTTGCGGCTACAGAAGAAATTAAAAAATAAATGATATTGGACCGATTTTTTTTTTAAATTTGCGATTACCAAATAATGGACATGCGAAAGAATCGTAGTAAGATCTGTATGAACTCCTATAGACATTTAATGTAATTCATTGTGAAACAATTTTAATTTAATATAATTTTGTATTATTGTAATTCTATTGTTTATTGTAATTTTATTTGATTGTTTTACTTTCTTCTCAATTAATCTAATGTTAACTTTATTTCATTATCATTATTTCACATAATTAAGAAAATGCTTGTTACCGTTTCTTTTTTTAACCTCTTTTATTATTGTGTCTTGATGGAATTTTTGTTTTACATAATTTTGTTGTCTTTGTCTTAAAATTTAGTTTATTATAACATTGTTTTAAAATTTAATAAATATAACTTTGCTTTAAAATCCAATTTAATATAACATTGTTTTAAAATTTAATTTGATACAACGTTAACAATATGTATTCATGCTGTTATATTATATTTGCATGCTGTTACTTCTTATAAGTGGAGAAGCACAAGGTCATATCCTGTTATTTATATTTTCTAGCATTTAAGGTGTTTTCTCTGTTAAAAGTTCAAATAAATAAATTAATGGCAATTGTTTTCTATCGTAATTAGATTTATGTCTTTGGTTTTAAAATGTATTATGTTATTTTCTAGCATCCGTACTGTAACATAAAGCGCTAAAACCATATACGAGTATAACTCGGTTACCATTTACTCCCCCATAAAGCCAGGTAGTAAAACTATCTGATGTATAATGGGTCAATTTAGCCCCTTGTATAACAATATACTGTGATGTGGTAATATTGTGGTGTGTAAAAAGTAATTATTAGATACACATTTCCATGGATGGTAAAAGTTAGACTTTAACAGCGCCTTTTTTTCGTAGCAGTAAAAGCGATATTCAATCGTTAATAAATACTGACGCGCGACTGAATGAACAAAATTGATCTTCTGTATATTTATTTCTGGTTTGTTCTGAAACCGAACCTTCAGAGTGACATAATCAGGGAAAAAGGGAGCTTTCAAACTACCCTCTTTGAATTTTATTATACTCGTATATTGTATCCTACCTACTGGCCGACAGATAAATATTAGTCTAGTTTCAATACCTACTCGTAGATCATAGTTGAAATCTGTGGGTGTATGTATCTTAGTGTGTGTGAGTGTGTTTATCACACAGACACAACAACATAACACACACACATCGGTGTATGTATGTTATTGTTTTTTAATTTTCTCATCCGCCATTTTATATTCATGACTTCACTATCGACTTTAACAACCTCAAAAATCATGAACATTATTTTTATGACAAAAAGTCACACAAAGAAAGGTATAAAGATTTTTGTTACGCAGCGGTTTCTGCAGTATATTTACAGGGTGTATCTGACATCGTAACGCAAACTTCGCGAAAAGGCTACACCGCATGCCACTAACAAAATTATGATAGTCATTTATGTCGTTAATGAGCGGTTAAAGAAATAACAGTGTTTAAAAAAAGTGTCGGCTCGGCCTTTGAACGTTGGAAGCGTGCCGCCGTGCATGTTTGTAGGTATGACGTTGACCCCTGATGCGAACTCTATTAAATCAGCTGATAGGATAGTTTTTCTAGTGTTGTTCACATTGAGCTTTTTTGTGTAATTAATGAAATAATTAATTTATACTTCAAAATCTTATTGGGTTATAAAAGGATAACAATTATGAACGGTCTAAAGTGAAAAAAACTGTATATTATTTTTTTTAATCGGGAAAAAGCCGACGCAAAATTCCTCCACTGGGGTTCAGATTCATGTACTGGATTCGCGTGCGTCGATGTCAGATACATCCTTTATTCCTACCTCTAGCCGTGTTAAAACACTTCATTCCAATAAAACAGTTGTCATCTACCTTATTTAAAAAATTACATCCAGGATGATAGCACAATGTTGCACTAGGTCAAACACGTGTCAGGAGTAAAAATTTAACTACAAAAATCACACTTACTGCTACGAATTTAGGTTCAATTTACTACCATGGATATGTTCAGGCTATTGAGCTACACGCCCCAGATGTGCGTCAACGGTTAATTGCTATTCCGGTGCAGACAACCACTACGATTTGTGTGAATATTTGCTCAATTGCACTGAAAAACTACGTACAATTCCGGTCGCGAATAGCGCCCACTTTTTGAAATTGTTTGACTTTGTAAAATAACATCTATGTTATTCATACCTGTGTGTTGGGTTACCAGCTGTGTTGTTGGGGACTTTGTTGTACCACTGCCTCTCAATGTAAGGTTTGAATAAGGCTCGAACCACAGTATTGTGTTGTGTTGTGTCGTGAGCCGTTCCTTCTGACGCAGTTCTAACCAATCAAAACTCTTTTGTATTTGACGTAGCCCTGAGCACACCCTTTTGATTGGTTAATCCCAAGTCACGACACAACACGACACAGCGATGTGGCTGTGGCTTAAGATATATAATAAAATAACACGATGATGACGTAAGCGGCTAGTTGGAGAATTTTCGGTTAGTAGAACGGTTGACAGAATGAAAAATATGTTTTGCTTCGCAGTTTGGTCTAAAATAGCGCAATAAGTTTTATAAGCGACAATAAGTTTTATAATTTGGAGATTATAACTTCAATAAGTTTAGTACTTACTAGTTTATTCTGATTGTTACATCAAATATATTTTAAAAAAACAGGTCGTTAAAACCAGTGAAGGCACTAGGATTTGGTGAAGGGCGGACGTTTTGGGGATGGTTTTTTGTAAAGTTGACGTTCAAGAAGAATGATTTCTCAGTCTAATACGAATAAATATTTTTTTATTTTGTAGTTTAAAAATATATATAATGTAACATCACGCTTCTATTATTACAAGGGAATTTCGCACATATATATTTTTCTTTTTAATAATTAGAAACTAGCGCTTGTCTGCAATTCCGCCTGATGGTAAGCAGTGAGGCAATCGTTGATGGTAAAGCGCGCTAGTTTATTAAACCCATTCATTTAAAAGTGAATAGGAAGGAAAACGGCAGTTGAGCGAGGTGGTGCAATGTTGAACCCAACACCACGACCAACGATGCTGCGCCAGAGGGAGATTGATGTGGAGACCCTCCACGACCAAACTCCCGACACAACCTGGACTTTAAGTCTGAAATCGCCAACCCGCATTGAGCAAGCGTGGTGATTCCGGTCAATCCTTCTCTGTCTGAGAGGAGACCTGTGGCCAGCAGTGGGACGATAAAAAAAGTATGATGATGAGGATACTATAAAATATCTATACGAATTTATAAACCCACACCCCCGTTACTGGGTATTACAATGCCCCTAGGTAGGAATGGTTGTCAGATTTAGGGGCTACTGTCTTTCGTAATAATTGCCAAAAATCCACGTGTAAAAGCCGCGATTGCCATAAGTAAGAATTATGTTTAAGTATACAAGTGAGTATGCTTTCATTAGGTATTCTTTTTTTTTATAATTACTGTATTCCATCTTCGAGCCGATGAACTGCCAATGTTATATAAGCAGTTATTGTCACATGCAACAGGCCATAAATTGAATATTTTAAGTATTTTTCAATGTTAAATGTTTGTGATGTGGCATTACTCTTTAAATAAATAAATAATTACAAGAAGTATGCCGTTTCTACGGCCTGTTAGCAACGGACTAGTAGCTTACGGTACATCTAACAAGACGCTAGGTACAATTTAATAGTCCTTTATGACATTAACATTGTGCTTTTTCTAGTTAAATTGCCATAATTATTCTGTCTTTTAGGCTTTTGGGGAGTAACTAACTGTATGAGTACAGTTTGAATGTCTTTTGACCCATAATTTATCTGTTTATGTGAAAAACAAAACCTACTTAAGTACACATAACAACCGTTTTTATTTTCGTTTATAAAAAATATGTCATAACAAAGGAACAAAGGACCAGCACCCTAATTGCACACACTATTAATATCAATATGATAGTTAGATCAGTTTGAAGCATATTGCTAATCCATTGCTCTGTATGTTCCAAAGATTTTTCTGCTCAACAACGTAAGTACCGCAATGAATTTTGTTGAACTGTCAAAATGGAACCAATCGTTACTGATAACGCATTACGCAATTACCCTGCAGGCCTCAAGCACACATGACGACACTAAATAGAACATTATTTTTTAATATACAACATTATTTTTGCGATTTCCAGTATTTTTAAGTACCTAAAGCTTATATGTACAAAATTTCAAAACATATATCAAGAAAAACCACAAAATTTTTGTTGGGGCAACCAGGTAGAATAGCTCGGCTTGCTATTCTACTTGGTTGGGTTAAAATATGGTCGGTGCGCGGTGCGTTGACCTCTGGCGTCAGCTGTTAGCCGCGCGCTAGTACTATGATCTATGGTAAACTGCGTGCGCGAGCTCGGTATCCAAACTGCAATAATTTCTAAACGTATTTGGGGAAAATTATAACATGGTGTAAAAATGATTGGAATCGATTCAGTTGCTTATTCTGAACAAAGTATTTTCAGGTTTCGCATTAACAAAAAATAACGTTGTTTTTATTAGGTTATTGTTATTGTTGGTTTCCAAGGAAACAAATGTTCACGACTGAACCCCATCGAAATCAGGCCAGTTCTTGGCAGCAGGGTATCGGCATCATTTTCACTACATTACATTTAACGGACGTATAATCTTATGTTGTAGTTCACGATGTTATTATGGACCCCTTATGGGAGAATGGCTTTTGTTAATAGTGTCTGTTATTGGAGTTTGGATCTTATGATAATGCTCGTGATTTCTATTCTCTTCTCAATCGTATTGCTTAAAATATATAATAATAATAATATTTTTATCATTTATTCTCTTTTCAACAAAACTTACTTTTTGTACAAAAAAAGAAGTCTCAGCTGAATTCCACCTTTGTGAGAGACTGGTGCCTGATATAGGTATTTGGAGAAAAACCTATGTTACAGGTCACCATGCCCCTTCGGTGGCTAGAACTAGCTTTTACGGAGATACCGTGCAAGAGTCGAAGACAAATAATCATCATCAACCTTTTATCGTCCCACGGCTGAGCATAGGTCACTTCTCATACAGAGAAGAATTGAGCGTAATCACCACGCTTGCTCAATGCGGGTAGCCTTCAGACATAAAGTCCAGGTTACCTCAAGATGTTTTCCTTCACCTTTTAATCAGTCATTGGTGTCCAAGATATACTTAGAAAGTACATATAACTTAGAAAAGTTACATTGGTACTTGCCTGACCTGAAATTGAACCCGCACACTCAAGCTTGAGAGGCTGGTGTTTTAACCACTAGGCCGCCACGACTTCAAAATTAAGTTTATTTTAGAACGGTCAAAAGATTTTCGGTTTTGTGATAGTCTAGAGTTTTTAAGTATTTTAATATTTCTGTATCACAGCTTGATCGAGTTTGTGGATATAGGTTTAAGAGTTTATCTTTATAATCGTAACTACATTTCAAATTTTCAACGACTTTCTCAATTACGTTTTAAGCTTCGGCCTCTAAGTCCAGCCCCAGTGTGGATAAGAAGCGACTTACCTATTGTACGTCACCTCTGCTTAACGCTTCGCGGCGAACAAGCGTGATAATAAGTTAAAGTAAAATATTATGATAGGCCCAGACCTACGGGTATTCGTATCAGAAACTACACAACACAAAAATAATCCCAAAACAAAACTAATTTCATCCGGCTTTAGTTTCACAAGAAAACATCGAAACACGAAGCCATCAACTCAAACGTCACTCACGGCCCATTACACCTAACTGACATTAAATCTAACGTTATCGCCCAGCGTCCGCCATTTCCCGACGTCAAGCAACAATCTAGTAGTCCCGTGAATAAATCAGCCAGGGCACCTCTGATCCCTTAAATAAGTGGGTTCTCGTGTGTGAAATATCGAGCAAGGGTGGGTTGTGAGGAGTGTGCGCTAGTGTGGCGGCGATGGGAGGGAAAGGATTTGAAATTGATTTATTAATATTGATATTTAATCATTTTTAATTGTCGTGACTGAGGTTTATTTTCCACTAGCTGCACCGCGCGGTTTCATCCAACCCGCGTAGTTTTCGATATGTTTTTTTTTATATGCTAATGGTCGCAGCGTGATGTTATATAGCCTAACGCCTTCCTGGATTAATGGGCTATCCAACGCAAAAATAATTTTTCAAATCGGACCAATAGTTCCTGAGATTATCGCGTTCAAACAAACTCTTCAGCATTATATAACTAATAAATAATTCTGAAGAGTTTGTTTGTTTGTTCAACAAACAAACTTCTCAAAATCAAAATTGCTAACAAAATCATATCTATACTTCTATACTAAGAAGTTTTAGTTTCAGTTTAGTAGATTTTGATTTTTAATATTGAACTAGATGCACATCATATTTGCAATTATTTTTTCTGTTGGTAAGAAATCATCAAAATATGACGTATTCAGCTCTCGGCGGAGCATTGTGTGTGCCTATCACAAACAACTTTCCTATGCCAGGGTCACGGTATGTCTTCGAACGACCCAAGCCTTAGGAGATTTGTATATCTCCTGGGATAACATAGTGCTCTTATTAGCAAATAAGATTTAGCAATATTTCTTTACCTGTGTTATCTTAAATATTAGTGATTTCATCTTATGAGGAATATGGATATATGTAAATAAGTAAGTACCTAATAATTGTTAGAAAATATGTATTTATATCATGTTCTGTCTACAGCTGTCTGTTATATAACTAAAAATAAAACTGTGTAGTTAAAACATCTCTTTTAAATAAACACTTGTTTATTTTATATAAATAAATAAAATAAAATAAAAAGCCTTTTATTTCCTACTAATAAGTTTTACATTGTTTTTCTTAAGTTTACCAATTTTTATGACCTGATTTACATGATTATCGCATATTTATATATTTTTATATAGTCACATTATAAAGACTTACGGAGGACAGCAAGCAGGTCAAGCTACCCAACTAACTGTCAAATATTAAAAAAAAAAACTTGAGCCTTAATGCTTAAGAGATAAAGTTGAAATCTAATAAAGAAATCTGTACAAATACAACAAGAGTAACCACTCTTGTTGTATTTGTACAGATTTCTTTTCTTGTAAAATGAGCCAAAAACTGCGATAACATAACCATGTTACCGCAGTTTTTGGCTCATTTTACATACATTTTACATAGTAGGTAATAATACAAAATTGCTTTCAAATTGTAACAGTTTATATCTTGATAAAACCTTAATTTTTATGCGATCATAAATACAAAAGTACTATACTATACACCAGTCTGCACGTCCTTAGCAAAAAAGCACCTTAATTTCATAGCATCCCATTGTGTACGTACGCCGTAATGTAATTAGTTGTATAGCTTACAAATTATTAGAAGTGAAACACCAATAAAGGATTTTTAACTCGTCATACACTATAAAAGTAAACTCCTCTTCCATACATCAGAGTATCCCCGCCGTCGTATTGCACAGCACATCATTATTATTCAGGCCGGGTATACAACAAAGCGACACGTACGGCGGGCATCCTTCAAGCAGGACGAATATTGTGACGCGACTATCCGCCTACCTACAATATATTATTATGTAAAACTTTAGCAGGAGGTATGCTAGTTCGTAGCCTACCTGAGGGCTTGTTCATAATCAATATGAAGAATATAAATATTAGCTAATAAAAATATAAGCAATAGCTCTTCGAGTCACTAAAATTAAGTGGCAGTAGGCGGGGCACATTGCTCGTAAAACCGATGGCCGATGGGCAGTAAGGTTCTGGAGTGGCGGCCACATACCGGAAGACACAGCGTAGGGAGGCCCCCAACTAGGTGGACCGATGACCTGGTGAAGATCGCAGGAAGCCGATGCCGATGAGCCGATCGTATAAAGTCTTGGGAAGGCCTTTGTCCAGCAGTGGATATCTATAGGTTGAAGAACAAGAAAAAGCAATACTCCTTTATATGCCCGCCTTCTCCTATCAATTAAATCAAACATTTTAGAAGTAATCTATTCGAAAGACAATTTACCTTTGTACCAGATCATAAGCCTCTTAAATGGTTATTTTGAGGTATTCTACCCAGAGCACTGATTTCAATAGCACTTACCCGAACCACACTTGAGCACTTCCACTATCGCACTGAAACAAAAGATTGTAATGTGCGGTTCGGAAGATCAGTTTATCAATATTGTTTTCGATTTCCGTACGGCACATTCATACTGTTTGTGGTGATGAGACGTGTGTATTGTTTGTCCAGAGCATTATAAATACCAACATATCGATACAACAGTTACGTGTTGAACCATCCATTCTGTTGTGGTTATGAATGCGATTAAATGTTTAAGATTTTTTTTTCTAACGTTAGAAGAACATGGATCTCGTCTCCTCTGCTAGGTACTTCCATTAGTTATACTAATATGGAGACATGAGGAACAGGGAGTAAAGTTCACTCATCCTCCATAGAAAAGGAAGGATCCTCCGACCAGACGGGTATTATGTCTGGCGGGTACTTGCCCAATGCTTGAAATTGGGAAGTTGTATATATGCTAGTTGCACGGTAAACTCTGATTGCGAGATGTAGAATTCGTGTGACGTCAGTATGACACGTGGTTTATTTTTGGCGTTTATAGGTACCGCTACACTAAGGTCTGTTAAAGATAAAATCCTTGGAGAGAACCAATCAAGAAAGTCGTATGTTCTAACGTGTTCAATATAATAACGCACTGAGGGTGCTGTTGGGCTGCCGTGGCGTTGTAGTGCGTCAGGGATGTTTGCAGATAATAATATTAATGGTTTTCCTGCCATTATTAGGAGTAGATGCGCATCCCTGATGACGCCTGTTCGCCGCAGTAACAACAGTATTCTCAGTGTGTTCGCGGATCGGTGGGATTCTCCCATGTGGCAGAGGTGGATGCAGCTCCACGCTAAGTTGTAATTTAATTTTATATATATTTGTGTCTGTAACCTACTAACACTAGAACTTAAGTAGTTACTAACCTTATGAACTTCGGTCTGAAATAAAAGTATTCTATTCTATAAAACAGTCCCCCGAATTGCCCACCCTTCACCATTTTCTAGTGAATTCATAAAGATCGATCACAACCTATGTAGTTGCAGGTCAATTGGCAGTCGAGAGGTTTCAGGAGCCTAAGTTCTCAGATTTTCTTTTCGGCAAATGTTTGCTTGATGGAACTGTTAATCATAAAATATTCCATGCTTTATCGCGGCCTAAAGGAGAGCTATTTTAATGATCTTGTAACAACTGTGACTAGGGTTGCCAACTATACTGTTTTTAACAGTATTATACTGTTTTTCACTAAATTATACTTTTTACTGTTTAACAAAAATAAAGTATACAAATTACTGTTTTCAGCGTCAAAATGCAGACACATTAATATGCGTTACACATATTTACTTTCTTGACAAAGATTTTCTTGAAACGAGTACTAGCCAAAAGTGGAGCCATTTATTAGTAAACACTACAGAAGATTTGAAAAACATCACTAAAATGATCTCATATCTACTTTGTGTTCCCGCCACCTCAGCATTTACTGAAAGAGTTTTTTCAGTAACGAATGCTAAGTAGCGGGATGATAGAAATAGATCATCTATCAATTTACTAAAAAATGAGCTCTTCGTTTATTTTAATTTTATTTTTAATTGTGATGAGGCGTATGAAGTTTTTAAAAAAGATTGTAAATTAGTAAGTTGTGCGAGTAGCTCTAAAAATATGCATTTAAAACCATAAATAAATAAAATAGTGTTCGTTTTTCTAAAATACTGTTTTATAATATTCATAGACCTGAATATACTTTATTTCTTGTAAAGGAAGTTGGCAACCCTAACTGTGACACAATAAATGACTTAATGTGTTTAGAGTTTTACAAATTTAAAATGACATTCCGTCACTGTCATTCTCAAATAATTAACAGAAACAAAATGGTGTTCTAAAATAGTTTCTCACAAAACTTGTTTAATGATATCTGGTGCAAGAGGACCTTTAACAATAATTGGACACGGTTGATTTAACAATGCCATCAAAAACTGTCGGCATTTTTTTCCAACAGCTCATTTAATCAAACCGAAAATCAAGGACCTATGACTAATCCCCATAACGGTCCCATTCATTAAAGGTACCAGGAAACCATAAAGGTATTGGTTCAACAAACTCGTAAATTCGAGAGCAACCGAGAGTCAACGTGTGTGGATTATTCAATCACTTCCCTGGAGTAATTGCTTTCGTTTCCTTTCGACCCTTAAAAGGGACAAAAGCCAACAATGGAATATCGGTATCTTTCCTTTGACCCAATCAAAGGACGTATCGGAGGTCACACGGCGCCTGGCGGTCACTCCGTATGATCTGTACTGAGGACATACTCGAAATCACATTCATTTAGACCCTGGACTCGTGACTGCATGAGGTAGCAAATCAAGAAGAAGAAAAGAAAAAGTTAGTTCGGCCTCCGACAGTGTGAAATAAGTATATACATACATATATGAATAATAATCCTAATTGAACAAATACTTGCATATTTTTTTATATTTAATTCTTCCACAAAAAATACTTATTCAAGGGCCAAAAAAAACTAAATCAGCTTTATTTACACTATGGCACTATGTTCAAGGGCACATTCCACCAAATTTTTATGCCAAAAATAACGTCTTATTCTAGGTATAAAAATTGACCATACTAGAACTGTCAGACATTAATTTTATTCCACGCATAAAAGATATCTAAATTTAGTAAAATCAGCCTATGTTGAAAATAACTATTTTTGACAAGCAATGAAAACGAACCTAAAGCGATACTCTCGAAGCCCACGCAGTAATTAAATCTTGCTTCTTCTTAGCATGTCCTAATAAGCTAGCAAACAATTAACAAATCAAACCTTCCAATATAACTGACATTATTCGCAAATATCTAACAAAAAAGTGTATATTAAAGCTACATTCAAAACGGGACTTAATAACAGTGGGTGTCAGAAAGTCCCATCACTAATGGCAATCATATTCTCATCTGCGTAAAAGTGACTATTGTCAGCGGAGTTAATTGACTGGAAGTGGGAGTGTTCGTCAGTGATATTATCAAACACATCTGTCGTTTAAGATGTATCAAGAATGCTATTATTAGCAATACCGTGGGAATACCTTTAAAGCAAAGAATTTGCACGACCACTATTACACGTCTATAGCCTAAATTATTAGCGTCTAAATTATTATCCTCATGCATAAGCTAATCAGCTAATGAGCGATTGTAAAGACTTTCAGGCCAATAGATATTAAATAAAGCCCATTATGGGTGAATATTTCTGAAAGTCTAATTAACCGTGAACATAATTTGCATAGTATTTACATTGCAGCAGCGCATAGTAAGTCAAAGTTCACAACTAGTATAGTCATCATTACAACGTTTAATAACGGACAAATACACACAAAACTAAGGTATCTCTCTAGCATAGCTAAAGGGCTAACCATATCCCTTATAACAATTTTCATTCTCTTAAAGCAAAATATGAGATATCTCCTCTCTCTCCTCCGGGAAAATCCTAGTACGAGGATATCATAATGCATGCACATTTCAAATGCATGCATGACAAAGTTTGAAACAACGGAACACGGTACAAATTGTATTTTGTAACTGTAATTCCCTATGGCCATCGTAAAACTGAGAGAATAATCAACCTGGACGTTCAGAGGAAGACGGAATGGTATGAAGTATCATGGTGTTGGATAAATAATGTTTATTACCTATTGGATTGGATTTAATAAGAAACAGTAGACTTATTAGACAAAGATAAAGTACAGATCCTAATAAGAACACACAAAGCGAAATGGACATTCTATAAGACGAAACGTCTATCGCTCGGGTTGGTGCAATAACAAAGACTAAATCCATCAAAAATAGTTGAATTACATAAGAAGTAAATAAATTAGTTAAGATCGTCACTAAAATAATAGGTTCCTATATACACAAAGGAAATGTTTTGTTAAACAATACTAGCATTTTTTATTGTCAAGCTGCGCACATAAATATATTCGTAAGCAAATTTGATCTGTGGAGACTTTTATATGGGAGACACAATTGTTTTAATTTTAACAAAAAAAAAGATCGTAAATTATAGGATTGGTCGGTTGAAGAATTGCTAAAATGGGCATCTGCCGCTCCCAATATTACGGCCCATTCCATGAGTAGTTCAACATTTCGTGTCAATACGACAGACTCAGAAGTTGGCTGCTCATTTCAAGTGAAACGTAAATAAAGAATATCAATTAATGATAGTGCTGCAAGCTGCAAGGACCTGCAAACATAAATATTACATCTACTGCCACGACTCACGACCGCAGTGTTTGAATATGCATCGCGAAGACACAGGTCCAACTTGGTAGACAGATAACAAAGTAAAATGGAAAGGACACATACATAAACTTTACCTTGGACGGTGCAGAATTGTATTTACCTGGGGAACTTAGATATATAGGATACGTGAAGCTCCTGGTGGATTTCACTTAGGAATATATGCAGCAGATATCTTGAATGGAAAGTAGGTACATAGTTTTGTGATATTTTTTACAGAAGCATGAGTTTGTCAAACCTGTTAATATAATAATAAGTCCAAAAAGTACTGCAAATAACATTTAGTCAAGAAAGGTATCCTAACCTACCTTTATAAACCTTAACAAGAAAACTTTTCTAGACATAAATCTAGAAAAGATATTTGAAATTATGAATACAGCTGACTTTATACTAGCGCTCAAAGTTAATGATAATTATGACTAAACAATCATAAAAAAGCAGACACAATTAAGATAATGATAATACACATAAATTAAAACTAAAATAGTACTTAAAACAATTCATTCGGCTTTCACCAAAGATTCAAACAGCACACAGGGAACTATCGTTATTAAATTCTTAATTAACAAAGTTCTTGCATATCGTAAGCTTTCAAAGAAAACAAACATTGGCCAAACAAAGCTTTCCTATTTTAATAGACAAACCTACTTTCTCATAAATTTTCTAGACACCTTCAGTGTTCCAGACAGCACTAAGTGATGCCCTAGAGCGTTTTCTTTAGTTGGTAATGCAAGACTGTGGACGTGAGTAACAGCTGGGATGCTAATCAGGTAGGATTTATTTATAGACTTATTGAGCTTCCGATTAAAGAAACGTGGGTTAAATGTTGGTGTTGTCAATTTATAAGTCTGTTCTGTCTTAAGCCGATCTGGTGCAGGTACAGTTACAACTATATTGTGTACGGTTCTATATTGAACAACTTTTCAGAAAGAGAACATTCTCATGTAACTCGTGTAGACTCAACAACGAGACAAAACGCTGTATATGAAGTTAGTTGTCGTCATTTGACCGTCGTTGTATATATTTATTATGCTTCACATCGTATTTCTAAATAAATCTTCACCACTTGTTTTAACGCATAAATCTGGGGCCAAATATATATCAACAGCAAATCCCGTCCCTATGTTTCCAATAAATCGTTGACCACTTAACCGTTTACTAATTTCTCGGGCACCATTTCAAATCCCTTAATAGTCCCTTTTATTTTTTGCTCTCGTCGTCTCACAGATCTCACAATAGAGCCCTTTGTAACTACGCCCCGACCGACCTTTTTACAATATCTGTCTATTGCCAACGACTATTTATAGGCTTTTTTTCCGACTTGTCTGAACTTGTCGAACGAATCCGACAGGTCCCGACATGATTTCGTAACGGCCAAAGATAACAGTTCCAATTTCAAAATTGAGTTTATTTTTTTAGGGCTGTGATTTCGCCTTTATGATTTGGAAGCGCTGTTGTATGCCAGTGATTGGATTTTAGGTGCCGAGTATTTCGAAACACGATTGGCAAAAGTTGGACGGTAGAAAAAGACTGTAGGTGTTTTCCTCCTCATCTCTTTCACGTGTTAAATAAAGAATATAACTCACGAAATAAAGCATGTCTAATGTCACGGGGACTCAATTGAATCCCGAGTGTCACGTGGGATTCTAGTGCAATTAAGGCTAGGCGAGAGACGCGTCTAAGATAATAACAGATTTATTTCCGAGGGAAATAATCTAACTTTTCTCATTTTATATCAGAGAATAAAACATAATTCGATATTTTAAGTTCCCATGTTTTTGCTAAAGTTGGTTCATTTTCACATGATGTTCATAATGAAATTCAGTACAATATTGTTGCCTGCTAAAGCTCAAGGCACCAATTACTTGTTTTTGATTAGATTTGGTTGACATATATGATTATTTGACATTACAGAGTAGGTACCTAGGTGGTGTAAAAATATATTTTCTCTTTCCAATGACTCTTTCCAAGCTGCCTTGGTAACCGATTCTTAAATATTTCGTAATAATACAGCAAAATCCTCAATCCAATTCGGAATTCCTTCATTCCCGCGGGATATCATCGCCAAAGATTCATATATCGATATATTATGCGATTCCCAGAAATTAGGTATTAAGCTGGCTTTATGTGCCATAAAATATATGGAGATGAAATTACGTGTTCCATACAATGTATCAACGCCAAACGTGTGTATTAGCGACGTTATGTGTTCTGGTAATGGCAATGCCAATGTAGCATTTGGTAAAGAGGGCAATAAAATGATAATAAATAATTAAGTCAATCTTGAAATAGTTCTTAGAAGTGTAAAACAGAAATTAGAGTCGGTAGTTCTAAAAGCAGCGGCCTAGTGCTAACGGCTGCGATTTAGGAGTTGTAGGTCGTAGGTTCGTAACCGTACGGCGCTTTTTTTTACTATTTTACGTTCACCACTTAGCTCTGAAAATAGGAAAAGAAAATATCGTGAAGAAACCGGCATGTCCTAGAATCAAATATTCGAAGATATGTTACATCTACCAACCCCCACTGGGTCTGCGTCGTGGTACATATGACCCAATTTCTCTCACAGAGAGTAGGCTTGCATCCCAGTAGTGGGCACATAATAGTCCTATAATGCGTTATGCCTATAATTATACATAACAGTGCTTGTGTACTGTTATACATACAGGTAATAATCCTTAGTAATTACAAATTGATAATATTATTTAAAAAGCTTCTAAAGCCCTTGGTTCGTCGTCCTCTGTGGCGCAGTGGTTAACACGCCTGCCTGCGACTTTAATAGTTATCATATTCATATTATATTTCCTCCTTGGTCTTACACACTATTGTCTACATTTCTGTTTTAATTCGCAGGTCTGCTGGAAGAAATTTCTTAAGAAATAAGCAGCACCTTTGTACTTAGATCTTAATTTTGACGTATCTTTATGTATTTTATTGTGTGTACATAAATAATAAAATAAATAAATAAATACCTACGTCAATCGCATCGAAAGTATCCAAAGGAAGTTTTTGAGGTGCAAGGCGCATTAGTCTCGGTACGGGTACCGAGAAGGTGTAAAGTCTATAATTACCTACCAAATTTGTCACAATAGCGTTGACAATTTTTGAAAAACTTTGAGTGTTTTTTTTTATTATTTATTTATTCCCCTGCCGAATAATGGCTAGCGCCGTAACTGCGTAAAAACACACTTTCAAACGCTATCTGAATAATTTTGTACTACTCTATTGCTAGTTCATTGCTTCCTATGTTCAAAAAATTGTCTGCTTAACAACATTTTTTTTTTTTTAGTAATTATAGACTTATACTTGACTGCAATCCCGCCTGATGGTAAGCAGTGATGCAATCGTTGATGGTAAAGTGTACTAGTTTATTAAGCCTATTCACTTAAAAATCTTAGTGAATAGGAAGAAAGGCGGCAGTTGAGCGAGGTGATGCAATGTTAAACTCAACAACACGACCAACGATACTGCGCTAGCGGTAGATTGATTTGGAGTTCGTCCATGACCAAACTCCCGACGCAACAACATTTCGCGCATCATACCCGGCACACATCGCAGCACAACTGCTCAGACCCGTTCTCCGTACAGCTTCACCAGACATCACGCATCGGAATACAAGGAATCGCTTAGCGGCAAGACTTAATCTGGTGGGTGGTAACTTCTGCCGGCAGCCGATGTTATGGCCTACGACCAAAAGATATAAATAATGCAAAGAATTTTATTGATCTATCAAAATCAAAGCAGTCAAAAAGTCAGTATATTGCGTAAGTACCCCGCTGTACTCCATTTAAATTAAACTTAAATAAAAACCATCGTAGAAAGTTTTAATTGTAGGACTGTTAGCAATCTCGGAGCTATTAGAGTTCTCACAATTAAAAACATCGTCCAGCTTCATTAACAAAATGACTTTTCCTAATTGACACTAACACTTCTGCTTATCACCAAAAAAAAGTCACGAAAAAGCAAGAAAACTGTTCCTCAAAAACGGTAGAACAAATTACAATACTGTTACATTGAAAAGTCCATCGATTTGACACAGCACTTTCTTAAATCACCGCGGTGGAGTATCGACCGCAAATTGCATAATTTCGCCCGCCGACACCGCCCGTCATAATAACAACACGACACAATAATATGGGACGGCGGTACAAGTTATAGGAAAAAAGAATTAAGTTTGAATGTATCCCAGAGGAGCAAAGGCAACTTTCATATTCTATGTAAATTTCCATTTACACTTTGATAACATTATATGTTGTTGGTCTACCGAACAAATGTGACTATTTGTGACTACTTATACTAATTACGTGCACAAATTGTCCACGATTCTGAGCAAACAATGTAGCGCAAAAATAAATAAAGACGGTTCATTTATTTATTTAAAAATGTACTGCCACATCACACATTTAACGCTGAAAATAATTTAAACTATTCAATGTATGCCTAATGAAACCATACTTTAAAAAAATCAAATTTAGCAAATAATACAGTAATAATTGTTGAAATATTAACAAGAATGTCTAATAAATGTCAGGTTTGACAAGCATTGTTGCCAACATGTAGCTATGTAAACCTACCCATCCAGCCTACAAACACTTTTATGATGCTGTATCTATTGACTTAGAATTCTGAAGGTGTCATGTGCTGAATCCTTGGTTTCAGTTTTCAGATCAATGTCCCTGCCAAACTGTATACTCCTGTATAACCCTTCTCCTAGGACCTAAAGTAATTGTGATCGATAGTAACATTGTGGTAAAAATGTCGCAAAGTGGACGAGTATCGCAAAACGTCCACACTAATAAAGGGTGTATCTGACATCACACACGAGTACCAAGGATCCAGTACATGATTCTGAACCCCCCAGTGGTAGAATTTTTCGTCGGCTTTTTCATGATTTAAAAAAATATATATGTAGTTTTTTTCACTTTAGTCCGTTCATAATTGCTGTACTTTTATAACCCAATAAGATTTTAAAGTAAAAATTAATTAATTCGCTAATTTCATTTAAAAGCGCAATGAAAACAAAACTCGGAAAACTATCTTATCAGCTGATTTAATAGAGTTCACATCAGGGATCAACGTCATACCTACAAAACCGCACGGCGGCACGCTTGCAACGTTCAAAGGCCGAGCCGACATTTTTTTTTTAACTCTGTGTATTCTGTAACCGTTCATTAACGACATAAATGACTATAATAATTTTATTAGTGGCATGCGGTCTAGCCTTTTCGCGAAGTTTGCGTTATGATGTCAGATACACCCTGTATAGGTACAATATGTAAAGAAAACCCTGTCCGACCCAAAAGGATAATAAATGTTAGGTATACACAAGACCAAACAAAATATGAAATTTTACGTAATCATCATAGTGACAATAGTAATGAATTTTGAAATAATCTTTTTTTTCCGCGAATTAATTCCAACCTCCCCAAAATTTGGTATTTTTTAAAAAAGTGACAACACCGTTTGTGACGGAGCGTAGCGATGCGATCACGTGCCGCGTGCCCTGCCCCCCTACACCCGTGCATGTACGCCTAACGTGTTGCCTACCGCACATGCATTAAGTTACTTCGATTTTTCGAAATAATATTTATTTTTTTAGGGGGATTTTTTTTTAAGTTTAGCCCGGCTTTGTTGACATTATTAGAATCAGTTAACGATACCTAACAATACCTTCACGGATCGGACAGGGTTTTCTTTACATTATTGTATATAAGTCCATACAAGCACCGCCACTTCGATCGGTTCCTTTATTCGGGTCTTTACAAGGGTGAGCCTAATGTCCCGCACAAATCCAGACTTCAGGCTGTTATTGAGCAGCGTAAGCGCAGGCTTGCGGGCGGCAAGCAATAGGTAGCTCTCCGCCCGGCAAAGCCAGGCCCGGGACTACTACGCGTTATGATTCACGTGCGTTTCAAAGTGATGTCAGCCACGAGAGACTGGATCCGCTAGGCCGACCACCGTTACCGTTTCCTTCAGTTGTTCAGTTCAGGCCAGGAGAAACGGCAACTGAAGGAAAACGGGTGGGATTTTAACGCTTTACTTGGGTTATGGATGTGGTTAATGGTTCAACGAACTGAGCGAGAATGCGAAAATAAATTAGTCATAAGCGTTTAGACTTGCTAATGACGGAATGTTATTTCACGGTCAGATCTTAATCTTTCGAAATATTTTTAATATCTACCGAAATTTGATCCATTTTCTGGAACATTCAAAGGCCATTTGAATGTTAAATCTATACTAATAATATTATAAAAATGTAAAATTCGTTTATGTATATCTAGGAGATAATCTCTGAAACTACATACTATTTATTAAAGTAATATCAAACATCAAGATCTCGAAGTCTAGGAACTTATAAAAAAGCAGTTTATTAAAAAATTATACCTGATTGATCTTTTATATCAAAAATATATAGAACTTTTAATTTTAATTGTTGATACTGAGTTATAGTTAATAAATTATTATATACCTACATTATTTACAAAAAAAATTTCATATTATGAAATTATCTTAGGTACAAGTATTTTGACTTCATCAAAAATACTAATCGGTTTTGCCGAAACAATTCGACTAAAGTATTTGAGTACAAAATGTGCACATCTTGGCCTTAATTTATAATTATTCCCTAAAGTTAAGAGACGTTCAAAATTCATAAATGTATGGTTAAACAATCGATACTCATTCATCATCATCATTACAGCCGAAATACGTCCACTGCTGATCATACGCCTCCCCCCAAACACCCCTACTTCGACTAGTTCTATTCTCTGCTCTCACATCCAACGGGATACAAATTATACCTCGATAGGTACTCATTACTTAACTTTTAACAAAGTCTGTAAGTAAACAAACTCCTCAGAATTCAGATGCTTTCCGCTAGCTGCTCTTAACTCAAACCCCACGAAAAGCTTCGGACAGCCGATACGATCTTCGATACGACGGCTACAAAAAGAAACGCCGTTATTTCCCACGGGGTGTGGAATTCTTGTGCCATTTCGGACACAAGCCTTTTGTGATCCCAGTCCGGCTGTCCACCAGATTATTCGTTTAATATTGAAACCGTTTACACTGAAAATAGGTTCTTTTTGTTTGATGAAACTGTTACTAGATTTCAAGAAAGAAAACAGAGCTTTTGTAGGCCCCCGATAAGGTAGACCGAGGACCTGGTGAGGGTCGCGAGAAACCGAGGATGCGGGAGGCGCTTTTTGTTGTGGGGAAACCTTCAAAATGTACCAGATTTCTGGGGACCGAGGTCGGGGAGTGTGGGATTTTTACCTCACTAAAACACATAGGGGTGGTCCCGGATCCTCTCCAAAGACCAATTCCGGGCACATCTCTGGGAAGACTGTAAAGGGCCTCCCCTAGGCCTCGCTGTGTACGGCAGCACGTGACCACTGTGGTACCGTCTTTCCTGGGGTCACTTGATGGGTGTACAAAGTCCCCACTCTATGGACCCCAAAGGTCCACTTACCTTTGGGGGAGGCCCTATGTCCAACAGTGAACGTATTTCGGCTGAAATGATGATGATGAAGCATTACCAGGGACACATGAACAATAACGCTACTATAAATTCTGTGAGATAATGCGATATTTTAATCTACTTTCAAAGTTCAAGTATTTGGGTCACTGGGTCACTGACGACTTAAAGGATAATGTGAATATTGATAGGGAGCGCAGGTCGCTGGCTGTCCGTTGCAACATGCTGGCCCGCAGGTTTGTGCGCTGTTCTAAAACTGTTAAGATAACGCCTTTTAAGGCCTTCTGCCAGTCGTTTTTCACGTGCAGCCTGTGGACCACGTATACCCGGCGGGCATACAGCGACCTACGCGTACAGTATAATAACGCATTCAGGGTGCTCTTGGGGTTGCCGTGGCGTTGTAGCGTGTCAGGGATGTTCGCGGAGGCGAGGGTCGACGGGTTCGCCGCGATCATGCAGAAACTTGTGCTTCGATGATGGCGCGATTGCGCTCCTCCTCCAGTGGCATCCTGAATGTGTTTTCGGATCGGTGGGACTCGCCCCTCTTACGCAGGTGGATGGGAGTCCAGACCCACTTTAGTTAATTTATTACTAACATTAGGCTAAACTCTACTTGTACTAACATTATATGGATATTTATGTTTTATTTAATCCGAAATAAAAATTTTGAATTTGAATACGACGTAAGAAGCCATAATAAGGAAACTGGCATCTCCTTGAACTAAAAGATTTAAAGGAATGTGACATCCAAAAACGCGCACTGGGCCCCGCGTGGTCTATTCCCTCATACAGAGAGAAGACATGAATCCCAGCAATTAGTGCTGTGTCTATCGCATCATATTGTGCACTATATTTGTATCGTGCTTGTATTATTGCAAAAATTACTGTGAACGATTGTAGATAGGCCAATAAATAAAATAAAATAGGAACGTCTTATGTTATGGCCCTAATCACCATGGTTAAGCATAATGACTATAAAAAAAGGAAAATCTGTTGGTTATTATTCTTCCCTTTTTTTTCCTTTTTCAGTTATTTTTAATCATGATCTGGCAATCTTTATAATTTAAGCGGCTTATGCAATATCCTTTCTTTGATAATTATTGTGGGTCGTTGAGCTCCTCAAGGTTTCAGATAAGCTGCACGATTTTTGTCAAATGCCTGTAATGACTGAACAGGTTCACTCAATCTTAATGGTTCATTAATCAAAACCATTTTAGAAACCAGTCTAGATAGTTTTTATGGACTTTAAAAGAGACTGTGGCCTCTAGGTTGGTTTCGGCCATCCTTTCGGCCTGATAAGAAACGCCAAACTCATCTAGTTTAAAAAAATATCAGTAACGTATAAATGCGTTTGCCTACAAACTAATAGATAAAAAATCATTTAATAATCCTTTTAGCTATAGCATAGTACAAATAACATTGCATTTAAAACAAGATAGGTTGAACAGATTTACACTTCATGCCAAGCACTTGTACCAACCGAGTATGTCATAAAATGACCACAGTTTACGGCAATGCGGTGTTAAATTTGATAGAGCCATATCGTAGTAACAAGTTACTAACCATCTACCTGTGGAATAGTAACGCTTTTATCGACCCGACTTGCAACGGATGAGATGCTGTAGTTAAAGGTCTTCTTCTCCACACTTTATAGATGTGCATGTGATGAGACTGTTATAATATAGTGAACTGAACCTCGCAATAATGACTACTAAAACGTTGACTAATATGGACACTCCTTACCATCTAGTGCGAAGAAGCATGATGATGCCTAGGAAGCATGATGAGGCGTGATGATGGTGGCTAGGAGATGTCTTAGCCTTTTTCCCAACTATGTCTGTTGAGGTCGGTTTTGACTGCCCATCTGTAATCTGAGGAATGTTGTGGAACTGTCCATCAAAAACCAAATCAACCAGGGTTATCGTGTTACTCAATCACCTGGGTAATCTTATTGGAAAACTAACTGGCAATGCGTTAAAAATAACTTCATCAATCATTCCGATACTGTCCACTACTCCAACAAATTTTTTTCTGGTCCTTCGTAGCCGCGATAACACTGAATCAGTAATCTTACACATACTTATAATCTTCAAAATAATCTACTATATACCTATAAGTCGCTGTGTCATATTTTCATCTTCCGTAAATTTCTTAACACCTGGTTTGGACTAATTTTAGCAGCTCACTATAAGCTGACTTCACCTAACACTCCAATCACAAGATTTTTATTTCCGAGAAACTTTGCTAAACCGTACTTTACTTCACTTCAGTTTTATCGATGGAGAACAACAAGCAATTGATAAATAGATTTCAATCTCCAACTTGCCGAACTTTCTCAAAGATCTACTGTCCTGTTTACTGTTACTGCACAAATAGCACCAATCTAGTTAAAAGTAACAGTATTTTCACAAGTGGCAGTGAACCGTTGTAAACTCAGATTTTACTAAAACTCTAGCCTTGAAGACACTCAAATTGTAGTCCGGCGTACACACCGCTACTGGCAAATTAAAAAAGAAGTCGAAACGCTTCTCTTGAGATCTTCGCGCACTATTACTATTAGCCATCATCCATTGGCCAAATGCCCCTCCCCATTACTTTTCCAGCTCTTTCGATCCAGGGCTAAATAGGACCACTAATGATTTTATTTCTCCAGCTTGCCCCGTCATCTTCCAAATGACAGCTATACCAAAGATTGTCATGTCCAAAAAAAAAATCCTAAAAGTTTTTTGACCATGGATGGATGTTTGTTACCCTTTCACGACAAAACGGATTCAAAAACGACTAAATGGATTTGGATAAAATTTAGCACAGATGGTTTACAACCAGATAAACACATATAATACTGTTTATCCTGATATTCCTACGGGATCGAAACTTACACGGGTGAAACCGCGAGGCTCACATAATATTAAAAATCAGAGTGACGTTGGACCTATTAAAAATAACACTAAGTACTCGTATTACCCGCACAAAGCTTTTGAACTGAAAGGCAATTTCCGTATCTTCGAGAAAGTACGCATTCAAATCTCAGTCACAATCTGTTAAATATAAATCTCATTTTAGATCGTTTTGATTGTCGCCGAGATAGGATTGTGATTAAAATCTGATCGTCTTTTAAATGGGCACGACAATTGGCATTCTCGTCTGGTGTATGAAGTCTTAATAACATACATGCGGTGGGTAAGCAAATTACTATTAAAGAAAAAATATAGTTTACTTTGTTACGTTGGTTTAACGTAGCAGTAACTACTGTTTTTTTTTTTTTAATAATTATAAACTAGCGCTTGACCGCTATCCCGCCTGGTGGTAAGCAGTGATGCGATCGTTGATGGTAAAGCGTGCTAGTTTATTAAGAGCCTATTCACTCAGAAAAACTGAGCGAATAGGAAGGAAGATGGCAGTTGAGCGAGGTGATGCAATGTTAAGCCCAACAACACGACCAACGATGCTGCGCCAAAGGGAGATTGATCTGAAGACCCTCCACGACCAAACTCCCAAAACAACAACATTAGGCGCATCGTACCCGGCACACATCGCAACACAACTGCTCAGACCCGTCCTCCGTTCGGCTTTACCAGACATCATGCCGGAACATGACAAATCGCTTGGCGGCAACGCTTTGTCTGGTGGGTGGTAACTTCTGCCGGCGGCCGATGTTATGGCCTACCACCTAGATACTATACTGTAGTATAACAGTTATATGGTATTTCCTTAGATTTTTTTTCCTCTTTTTTATAAGTAAATACCTCTGTAAAAGATTGCTCTTATCGATAAGAGCGCCCATTGTGTCACTCTTTGTAAAATCTTTATATTTATGTTTTGTAACCTATAATCATCCCACATCATCATCCCGTATCATCGTCCCACTGCTGGGCACAGGCCTCCTCTTATACAGAGAAGGATTGAACGTAATCACCACGCTCAATGCGGGTTGGCGATTTCAGACTTAAAGTCCTCAAGATGTTTTCCTTCACCTTGTAATCAGTCATTGGTGTCCAAGATAAACTTAGAAAGTACATATAACTTAGAAAAGTTACATTGGTACTTGCCTCACCTAGAATCGAACCACTCATACTTGAGAGGCTGGTGTTTTAACCACTAGGGCACCACGACTTGTAATCTATACGATGTATATAAAAAGAGCATTCTATTCTACCTCTAATTGGCTTTCAGTTATGTCATTATATATCGGTTACTTACAAAACTTCAACTTTATCCGACCACCCTAGTTACTTATCTTCTTTGGCGAACGTTCATCCTCACACAGGTTACCTAAACCTGTTGAAGCTCAATAAAATCCGCTAATCGAGGATCCAACTAACCATGTTTCTCCTTTCCAAGTTTCACAACGTAATTAACAGAATTTTCTACAGCAATACACGCATAGGAAACCTTGTTGTGTTTGTTTTAGGTTTAAGTTTCCGTGTTACTTAAATCAATTAAATTGTTTCTTTTTTTTTTTAATGTTGCCCCACACTAGAAAATTCTCCTGTGTTGTGGATGCGTTTACAAATATATAAACTCACATGCAC
Source organism: Sesamia inferens (assembly GCA_037179545.1). Lineage (NCBI taxonomy): Eukaryota > Metazoa > Arthropoda > Insecta > Lepidoptera > Noctuidae > Sesamia > Sesamia inferens. Next base: position 3,563,321 of record CM073929.1, on the reverse strand, counting down.
AAACAGCCAGATCCGGAACAACTACTTGTAGGTCATACAAATATTTGTTCCGTGTGGGAATCGAACCCGCGACACGGAGCGCAGCATTCAATATTTTAACCACTGCGCTAACCATGCAGTCAACCATACAGTCAATTCAATAAAATACTCACTATTATTCCTGTAGTGTAAAGTTCCCTTTTTAGTTTGCATTTCTTTATATGCGTCATACATATCCACAACTATCCCAATCGGCATACTTTGTACAGTCACAGCAAACGCTGTTAGAAACTGTAAGAGGGTGATAAATAAACACCCTTATAAAAGAAATATTTACATATATGACAGGTGGTTGCCCAAACTATCCTCCCCATCAAGGGTCGAATTGCGCCACACCCTACAAATAGACACCAATAATATTAAACCCATATCCTGTTTAGAAGAAACCCTTCTCTTTACCCTCCGATTTAAAAATAAAATATCGGCAAAACTATTCTAAGACGCGAGAAACAAAAGCTTTTATGTGAATAGCAAATTTTCTAAATAGCAATCTTCTGGACGATCTAAAAATGATAAAACCTTTTTTCCACGCTCTGTAATCCTGTACGAATAAGCCGGTAGGTAATCCCAAATTCATGTAGCATTGTAATCAAAATTACATTTGTTCTATCCTATGAATCCCTCGTTACCAGCCCGTGAGCGTTCAAGACTTTATCTGAAGAATATTTTGTAGCATTAATCAGATCACCTCATCATTAATGGAGTGTTGTTAGAGACTGTTGTTTAAAAAAAAAATACAAATTAATCAAAACAATTAATTACTTGGAACAGATGACCGTACATCAAGCTACTACAAACTGTAAAATTTCTTTATTAGATTTTCAACTTTTCCTCTAAAGCATTAAAGCTCAAGCTTGATTGGGAATATTTCTTAGTTTCGGGTAACTTGACCTGCTGTCGTCCGTACATAACACTTTTTAAAAATAATGTATAGGTATAAATTATATGAAATATAATAATAAAGTACTTACCCGTTACACCACAATCAGCATTATTTAAAATAATAATTCACTTACCTAAAACAAAAAAACAAGTTTAAGTTAATAAAATATAATCATAACAATATAACTAGGTACTATATAGATAACCTCCACCACATCCTTACTATATAATATTATAAATCGGAAAGTGAGTTTGTTTGTTCCGCTTTCACGCCATAACTGCTGAACCGATTGCTCTGAAATTCAGCAGACGTAAAGTTACAAGTCGGGATTAAATAATAGGGTACTTTTTATCCCGGAATAATTTTATATTCCCTATGGAAATCTAAAAAGCCCGATATAAGCAAATTCCACGCGGGCGAAAAGCTAGTTTTATATAAATTCCAGCTTGCACTACAAAAATATGTATTTATAAGTTTTCTAAACACTGCAATTTATTCATAAACGATGATTAAAGTTAAGTGACGTTCAAACGTCAAAATGTATATTTTTGACTTAACTTTAATCATCGTTTGCCTGTTTTACATGTATACTAATCAATTGTTAACTTTAAGCAGGGTGTATGAACAAAAGGGTTTGAATCTACACCTGAAAATACAAGGTATGTTTTCTTTGCTGTCCATTATTGACGCTTATTCCTCACCCGCTGTTTTCCTAGCCCGAATCAGTTACTCAACCTGATTGGCTCCACAGATGCAGAAACGCAAACATTTTTACTGGTTCCATAGCCGTAGTGAATGAGTGTACGTACATGAGATGCAATTCTGAACGGAACCATTCAGTAATGTTAGCAAAACTAATGCATTTCCTAGAGGTTCTACACTTAAAACTAACAGTTTGTAGTGGTTTACTTTGATTGGGAGAGGAGTAGGTATGGACCTGGGATGATGCAGGACTGTTGTAAGCTTTCATGGTAGGAATGAATGACTTTGAACATGTTTTAGGAGAAACGAAATTGATGGCTACAAATTTTGCCATCAGAGATCTGAAAATCTGTTTTGTAGGTCGTAATAGTACCCGAGTCCGTAGTTCGGCCTTCATGGCGAATCTCAATACACTAGCCTTTGGTGTAGCAGATATTATAGTGGACAAGTGAATGCGCAAAGACTTCTGCTGATTGAACATAAAATAAACTTATGTTTTGTGCATCCTATTTTTTACATGTTTTTTATTAGCTTCACTTGTATGTTTGTCCGTCTCTAACTCAAAATTTTTTCAACCTTAATTTACATTAATTTGTGCAGGCAAAGTATTTTTTGGTTTAGATTTAGTTTTAGATTTAGTTACTTGGGTAACGCATCATTACGAATTTTAGCACTTGCTATTCTGTCTGTTGGAGATCAAGAAATGTTTGGTAAAAACAAATAAAAAGAATATCGAACTAAAAAGTTGAAAATAAATATAGTTTCAAAAACTAAAAAAAAAACATGATTTCAAAAAATATCAAACCAAAAAGTTAAAAATAATTTTAAAATTTAATTTATGACAATAGTAAAAACAAAAGTATATAAACAATACTAGTAAAATGAGAAAAAAGCGTGAGGCACTTAATATACAAAAAATATGGCATAAAGCTCTTCACGCTTTTTTCTGATTTTACTAGTATTGTTTTATCTATTTCAATAAGAAAAGGACATAAGACATTTTAATTTATTCCTGTCAAATCAGTCAGCGCCTGACGTAAATTGACGTAATTTAGACACCATGTTTCTTGGACACTGGACTTAAAATTAGTTTAGTTGGTGATGAAAGGAATCGGAGCAACATCTTGTCTCACTTAAGTAGGTAGTTCATAATATAATATTACCCCTTTTTCCTCAAAGGGTTAAACAGAGATGACAAAACATTATACAACATTATTGAATCATTCATTTTTAGGGTTCCGTAGCCAAATGGCAAAACACGGAACCCTTATAGATTCGTCATATTGTCTGTCTGTCCGTCTGTCCGTCCGTATGTCACAGCTATTTTTTTCCGAAATTATAAGAGCTATACTGTTGAAACTTGGTAGGTAGATGCATTCTGTGAACTGCATTAAGATTTTGATGCAAAAATAAAAAAGAAATAATAAATATTGGGGGCTCCCCATACTTATATTTTTATCAAACACATACGTGTGGGGTATCTATGGATAGGTCTTCAAAAATGATATTGAGGTTTCTAAAATACTTTTTTTCTAAACCGAATAGTTTGCGTGACAGACGCTTCCAAAGTGGAAAAAAGTTTTTTTTTAATACCTCGTAAATCGTAAACCGCTTATTACCGCGTAATCTTTCATACAAATAACTTAAATCCTTTAATTTCATAAATCAATGGTACGGAACCCTTTGTCCGTGAGTCCGACGCGCACTTGGCCGGTTTTTTACTTCATAACAACGTTTACATAATGTATATTTAGCCAAGAGTAGCTAATTTGTGCCTAAAAATAAAATATTTTATTACAGATGAAAGTAATAAGCCACCTGAAACAGGTTTATATAAACCTGTATTTCATCATCATCACTTTAAAAAACCTGCATCGGTTTCTTAATAAATTTCAACTATATTCGACGACCCTGCTTACTTATATCATTTGGCGACGTACATGCGTCCTATACGTCGCCTAAACCCATTGCAAGCTCAACAAAAGCCACTAATCGAGTATCCATGTCTCTGGAGTCCGAATTACATAGTACATTCAAAAGAATTTTCTGCCGCGGCAGTAAAGCTGAAGCAATGACAAGCTACAAGCCCTAAGCCGAGTCATACAACGAGCTGATAACATACTGTTTTATGTTTTTACTACCTGACTAGCATTGCAGATACAAATGGAAGGGTTTATGGGCTTGTATGGTGTGTAATGTTACCGACTTATTAAGAAAGTTTTATTTTGATGTTGATCTCGTAGCGAGCGTGGAAACGCGACGGCTGGACGTGGGGTCAAGCTTATAAGTTGTAGAAAATAACAAAGAGGGGACAGACATACCATGATACATGGCAAAACTTTTGCAGCATCTTTGGAATAATGACAGCATCCATGACTATGTTATAGCTATTTGCAAGCTTCCCAATGGGAGACAGTTTTCTTAAGCAAACTTTATGGATGGAAAAATACTACGTAAGCTTAATCATAATTGCGTCATCTTCACCTTTTACCAATACAGCTCTTTACAGAGGATTATGTCCATTATATGATTAAGAATCATCAGTCATCACCAAATAAAAAGTCATTGTCTGTTCGCACAAATTTACAAACAATAATTCACTTTGGTAAACTTCAGATAAAGTTGAAAATTGGTTGGAACTAAGCAGTAAAAAAGTACTGTACTGTACTTAATGGAAAATATCTTTCGGTCCCTAAAATAAGGTTCAAAATAGCTTAAATTAAATCAGTAAGTATCACCGTCACGTGTGGTCGTTTATAGAATTAAACTTTATTACCATCGTAAAGTCGCGTAGTGTCGGCGCCAGCGCAAGGCGCCTGTCAGTTAACATTACAACTAATACACGTAATTCAAAGTATTTTCACTCTAATCTTTACATGTATCTTAATAGGTTTCAAAACTAATTAGTTTTGTAATGAGACTTTAATTGGGCATTTTCCTTTGATTTGTAAATGAGAGAGAAAATTATGGAGATGTCTGTTGTTATTTATTTTATTACTGCAGTAACTGCATATCGACTGTTATTGTAGCTTTATATTGTAGTAGCTTAATAGGTTATTAATCCCACGATCAATATAGGATGCAAAAATAAATTTTGAATTTCGGCTCTAAAATGATATCAACATAGATTATAATAAGGTGAGTTGATTTAATTAAGGGTAAATTTTACTAAGTTTTATACTTAGAAAAGCCTCATCCTGAAAACAAATTTTAAATTTTGGACAGTTTTCCAAACTTTTAACTGAAGATGTCAAGTTTATTCCACGGATAAAAGATATCCGACTTACGTAAAATCAGCCCTGATTAGTTTAATTAAACATGATTAATGATCACAAGTAAGCACTTTTATTAAAAATTATGTTAGTTTCAAAATAACATTAAATCTTTAAACTTTTAAGCTATCCTACAAAATACTCTAACCAAGTAACAAGTTCGGTATTTTTCAGTACAAATCCAGCTCTTACAAAGCGTTCTATCAAAATCGGATTGAGACAAATTATGTAAGTATCTATCTAGCTGTGTGAACGTTGGCGGGCGCACTCCGGATCATGGGATAAAAGTATTTCTTTAACGTTGAAATACCTTAAACCCTTTACTAAGAAATACCACAATGGAGTTTGAATCGCAATTCAAAGGATTTTAGCCCTTAACCACCTTGACATACGTCTCTCAGACGCAAAGAAATTAAAATCGTTAATAATTTGACGCGTAAAACACGTATAACTTGCACGTCTCTGTACCATCCCGACGCGTCCCTCAGTGCCGCTCAAGAGCTCGTCGTGGTCCGAGGTGCGCGCGTTTGTCACTGGCAAGTAAGAAATGGTCGTGTTCCGTCTGTGAGACGTATGGTAGGTGGTTGGATTGCGTAACTTTTTTGAAATTGTGATTTGGTATGTTTTTAATTTATTTTCAGTTCAAAATAGCTTCTCGTGATAGTGTTATTGAGTGTTGGTTAGAACAGGATCAATCTGACGACGAAAACCTTTTAAATCTAGGGTTCACAAAAGATATAACTGTATCATCTTACGTCTCTAAGTAAAATAAAGCAGTAATCACCGTGTAAAGTATGCATCATATGCCAGACGTAGTTGAAGTTACCAAAAAACCAGAAATTATACTTTCCTACAATCGAACCAGATCGGAGTGGATCTACTTGACCAACGGTGTTCGAGCACAAAGGCCATTGGCAGTATTTTACGGACTGCTCGATATTTGCCTCAAACTGCTACATTGTCAGTTTATTTGCTGAAGCCAACGACAAAAAATTTAGTACAGGTTCAAATTTATGAGGAAGCTAGCTGAACAGCTCACCAGGCTTCAGAAGATTCAACAAACTATTCGAATCACACTTCGGCGCATACTTTACTGAGCTCTATCAGGTGGTAGCAGTTCCGAAGACAGATTGGCTTCTTGAAAAAACTGCTCAACCTGCGATTCTAAAAAGAAACGCAGGACGCAGTACATGTGTTTTGAGTATAAAATGCCGATTTATATCGAATGCTCAAAAAGAATGGGCATTCATTGTCGAGAAAATATATAAGATAATGCCCTGCAATTTTGCAAAAGATATGATCATAAAGAGCGACTATTTTTGAATATGATTATTTTTACGTTAGAATTAAGAGTTGTTCCAGATATATTTAGATATTATGAAAATATGTTGTTATAAGTTCCACCGTGTCCACAGGGCGATCCTCACAATGGCAACACCCTAGCGTTTCCTCCCGCCTTATCCGGAACAGGAACCTTCAGGCTGTATCTCAAGAACCGTGACAGTTGGTTAATTTTCACAAAAGCCATGTTTCCATGTACAAAAATTTATGTTTTTATAGTGACAACGTCGCTATAAAAACAGCAGATATATAATTTTTGTATAAATAATGATACAGAGCCTTTCGTGCGCGATTCGCATTTGATTTGGCCGATCTTTTTCTCAAATATTTGAAGCCGCCATTGAATTTTCATTTTGAATCTCATTCCTGCCGGGGATCCCCCGACCTCCCCCCAGGTTTTTTGTTCAGGTTGTTTGGATTAGATGCAGCTAAATACCAGTTACACGGAAACAGTCTATCAGATTAGCTCAAACCAGTCATTGGATATTACAACACGTCTGGTAATCCTGGTTTTGTCAAAGTTACGGGCTTCTGAAGACCCGTAACGACCCTCAAAGATCCACGAATGACAGCCTGAACGGGAGGTGATATAAAAAAAAAGAAAAGAATGAAAGAGATGTTCTAGAAATCTCGAACCAAAAACATTCTACCAAGTACTACGTTCCAGTTCCATCAAGTGTAAATCCAACCATTACAAATCGTTCGATCAAAATCGAGTCCGGGACAAACCATCTCGCTATGTCAACGTTGTCGGGAACACTCGGCAGCTTGTCGTCACTTTATTGCCATGTTGCACCTTTCCACGCCTCAATCTTGATACCTGATATTTTGCAGTACTTCTGGTAGGTTTTATTCGACGTTTAGGTCTCAAAATGGACAGTTTTGGACAATTGGTTTGTTGTTATATGACACAATTTTGTCTAATGGCGTATATATTTGAACTGTGTCTTGATAACTTCTGTTATGGTAGGTACTTTAACACTTTAGCGGATAATGGACCTTTAATAATTTAGCATATGAAGTTGAAAATATATTAAAGAAATTGGACAGATTGCAGTAGCTTGACGTACTATCGTCTGTACCTATTGTTTTAAGTTGAGTGTCTATTACAAGATAAAAAATAGTAGATGTTATTATTATTTTTTTATAATCATAAACTGCATGATGTCTGGTGAAGCCGTACGGAGGACGGGTCTGAGCAGTTGTGTTGCGATGTGTGCCGGCTACGATACGCCTAATGTTGTTGTGTTGGGAGTTTGGTCGTGGAGGGTCTTCAGAACAATCTCCCTTTGGCGCAGCATCGTTGGTCGTGTTGTTCGGTTTAACATTGCATCACCTCGCTCAATTGCCGTCTTCCTTCCTATTCGCTCAATTTTTCGGAGTGACCTATTCACTCTTAATAAACTAGCGCGCTTTACCATCAAAGATCGCATCACTGCTTACCATCAGCGGGATTGCGGTCAAGCGCTAGTTTATAATTATTAAAAAAAAAAAACTAGTGCTTGACCGCAATCCCAACAGTAAGCAGTGATGCAATCGTTGACGCTAATGTGCGCTAATTTATTAAGAGCCTATTCACTCAAAAAAGCTGAATGAATAGGAAGGAAGACGGCAGTTCTGCGAGGTGACACAATGTTAAGCCCAACAACACGACCAACGATGTTGCACCAGAGGGAGATTGATCTGGAGACCCTCCACGACCAACCAGACATCATGCTACTCGTAGAACACGACAAATTGCTTGGCGGCAAGACTTAGTTTGGTGGGTGGTAACTTCTGCCAGAACCCGATGTTATGGCTCCGATAGAGTAGAATATTAGTACAACTGTTAATGATAATATGTTCCAAATACCAGTGCTTCCAACTACCAGTTCATAATTGCAGTTATGCAAAACCAGGATGTTTGCCTCTACTACATTTTATAAAGTTTCTCAATACATTGCTACAACAAAATTTTACAAACATTTTCTGCTACCACAACAGAACAAAAATTTTAAAATAAATACGCCGACTATTATCTGAACAGCGTAACATATAAATTAGGAAATATCTTCGCAACACGTAGAGCAGCCGGTACCGGTGTCTGACACACGTGTCGACACTCGGATACACTTCGTACAATCGTATTTATTTGTTGCCCATTCTTTGCGCCGTAACATTTGTTTCCAACTTTGTTTTGAAAGGAAATATTGGCCGCCATTCCCTTCTTTACAAACGAGACTAAATTTAGTACAGAGCATCTTTTTCTTTATATGTATATCATTAAAAAAAGGACTGAAGATAAATTTTAGACCTGCCTAAGTCTAAATGATAGTGAACTAAAATCACTTGACTACTTAGCGGAGTCTCAGTCAGGCTTCCAGTGCGTTTCCCAATTACATTGGGGTCAGCTTCCAGCTTAACCAAATACAGTTATCAACTACCATACCCCTTAGTAAGACTGGTTGTCAGACTTTTGAGATCTCGTAACAACTGTCAAAGGTGACAGCCGAAATGACAGCTGAAACCAAAACCTTAATTGACGTGCCTTCCGAGGTACGGAAGGGCCTTGGTATATAAAGATAGTTACCGATCCACGGACCAACCGGGGCAAGTGGTAGCATCACCTGATCGTGATTACGTGCCTACAATCCTTACTGCCAGGATCTCATATGTCAGTCAGAAACTCACATAAATCTCAGTTTGTCTCAACCTCCACAAAACAGAACCAAACTAGGACAATCTGTTAGCAAATAAAAACAGTTTAAGTGACGTAGATATTGTCAAGTTTTATAGCAGCATGCGTTTAGTCGTTTGCATGTATTTGAGAGGCGCCGTCACGACTGGCGCCGACATTACGCATGCTGCCGTGAAGAGTTCTAGCTTTATCTTGGAATATGGAGTTGGTTTATAGGTTGGTACAGATTTCTGCAGTTGTAACTTTATTTAGGTTAGGTTGCATTGTAATAAGATTACCTCACAGAGCGTTTGAGGGAGTATTTAATGACTTAAGTACAGAAATAACATGCATGTTGTTATATGTACAGTCATAGGATTTATTTACAATGTCTGCCAATTAAATTCACATGCCCAAATAAAGTTTGAAACTTTACATTATGATTATAATAACCATAGTAATGAATTTTGGAATAATAGTATTAATTTTGTCCGCAAATTAACTCCAACTTCCCTAATATTTGGTAAGTGACAAAGAAAGGACAGGGATACCTAAACCTAAACAAAATTGTAATTAGTGATATATTTGATGTGCATTCTCATATTTCGTCATTATTGTACAAAATGTTACTATATTTTTTTGCAATTTTTTTTTTGTCACATTATCTTATTATTTTAATTATTATTGACTAGATTCAAATCTGATTATTATATTTTTTTCACATATTATATTTTTTGACATATTGTTTTCAATTTATTGTTATTGTATCTGGTTGTTCATTTCGAAATTTAGAATATTAATTTTTATATTAAGTTTTATTTTTACGCGAATGTTGTGCACGTCTGTTATTGACACTAACACTAGAATAAGACCTTTAAAATGTTAAATATCCATGATTGTGGTAGTGTTGTTGATGTGCCTTAAATAAATAAAAAGTGACAACACCTTTTTTGACGGTATTATTGGAATGAATAAATGAACAATACTGGCGGCATTTTGATCGCGTGCCCCGCCCGCCGTCGCCCGCGCATGTATTGACATGACCATTGCCTCCTTTTGCGAAATAATATTTATTTTTAGGTTTTTTTTTTAAGTTTATCCAGCCTTTGTAGGCGTTATTAGAATCAGTCATCGATACTTAACAATACCTTCACGGATCGGACAGGGTTTACTTTACTTTTTTTACAATTAGGGCGAAGAGCTCTTGTCAAAAATAGGGAGTCATGACATATATTAATGCAAGCTTCTAGAATGTCATAGAAGCCTCTCATTGGCCGAGCGGAAACGAAAGTTACCTATAATTTCCAGTATTAGTTGTTGCGTCAACAGAAATACAAAATTTGTAAAAAATAGTACTATCTAGCTATCATGGTTCATGAGATACAGTCAGACAGTGGAATCTTAATAAAGAAGTCTCATTTTTACCATTTCATGTATTGTGAAGACACTGAGGAACAGAAATTCACAGTCACATACACACACGCACACAAACACACTTGCATGCTAAGTATACATAATGTTTTGTAAAAGTTGTATAGATACTGCTGTGGAAGAGCTGAGTCTCCTAACACGGGGATTATTTGCTTAACAAGAGGCTCCAATCACCAACTAATGTCAAATAATTTGGAGCTCTAATAAATTTGATTTGATTTTGTGTCGAGTTCACAGATAATAATGGCATACTGGCAGATATCAGCCACAGTACTGAAAACCACTTTTTGCAAAAGCCAACAAAACCGACACTGTAGTCGCATTTCAAAGTTGCAATCAGTAGGCCAATGAAACAAATAATTGACCTAATACTAATGCAATCTTAATAGCTCCACAATGAACGCACGCGTCATCAAGTCTGCCACACATCTCTCCTTATCAGAGGATTTCCTGGAGCTGTAACCCGCGATACGTTATCACTTGTCAATGACGGAACAGTTACACTGCGAGGAATTTGTTTGAAAATAGAGGAAGCAACGGCTTGTCTAGTGTTGACGAGCGATATGGGATGTTGACTGTTTGTTTTAGAGTGTTATATCGATGTCTGTACAGTGTTGTCTATGTATGGCTTAATACGTCTCGAAATGTCTGGTGAAGTCGTAGGGTGGACGGGTCTGAGCAGTGTACCGGGTGCGATGCGCTAAATGTTGTTGTATCGGGTGTTTGGTCTTGGAGGGTCTCCAGATCAATCTCCCTCTGGCGCAGCATCGTTGGTCGTGTTGTTGGATTTACATTGTATCACCTCGCTCAACTGCCGTCTCCCTTCCTGTTCATTCTTTTTTTTAGTCAATAGGCTTAATAAACTAGCTCGCTTTACCATCAACGATTGCAGCACTGCTTTCCATCAGGCGGGATTGCGGTCAAGCGCTAGTTTATAAATTATTTTTAAAAAAATTACAAAGAATGTAGATTCAATTCTATCTCATAGTTGTGTGGTCTTTTTTTTTTGTTCGGCACATTTGACAAAAAGACAAGAGAAAAGACAACCTTACTTAATCAGATCCGGTCGTGTAAGCCTTTCGCCGTTTTTTAAGACATTTCTCAAAATGCCGATAAGTGATGCGTGCCGTCACAACAATCAAACTATAAAATATTCCTAGATTCAGCCTACACCCTAATTATGTAACATATTATTACTATCATATAGCTAATCCATTGCTCCATATGTTCCAAAAATGTGTCTGCTCATCAACGTAAATATCACAATTAATGTTGTTGAACTGTCAAAATAAAATCCATCGCTACTGATAAGTGTTACGCAATTACCTTGCTGTTTCCAATGCAAAATCATTTTAATGTTGACAAATTAAGAGAATAATCAGCTACACAAGAATCTGTACAAGTGGGTCTAGGTTATCCCACGTTGCTCATCGATATATTCTAGCAGTCTTGCATTTATCTTCAAAAGTAATAGTTTCAAACATAAAACTATCCTAGTACTAAAAATACCAAACAACAAGTAAACAAAGAGAGAGAAATTACCCAACGTAAATGTTTTCAATTTACCCCACTGTAATAAGTAGGTAACTCCTCACGCTGCAATACGCAAAGCTACATAGATTAAACTTTACACAAACAATATCTAAACAAAATGTTGTACAAACGAAACGTCATTCGCAAGCCACCGACACACGAGTATCGAGCACAAAGAATGTTTATTCCTAGAAGGCTTATAATAAAAAAGTGCAATAAGCTCGCATGTGCGGGGCCTAACGGGCATTAATAATCGCGATTTCATTAGAAGTCATTATAAACGGTACACGCCATAAAATAATAGTTGCATTTCAAATATTTTTTGAATAATAACATGTTAAATAGCATAATAATTAATATTCTTGTGTATCTAGTAGGTAGATAGTTTGTTACATAATTCTGTTATGAAGAGACGGTCTCATTGCAATTTTACGGAAGTAGGGTGTCAGAAAAATTACCTCTCCGCTCTGGGTGGAGCGTGTCAGACTTTTACTGACTAAAACCCACCCGTGCTCCGTGCTCTGGACCACATTATCTGTTTCAGTCATACAATATTAGCAACATTATTCTATTCATACTTTAACCGGGTGCGGCCGTCACATCACGGCCTATCAACCCCTTTGTCCATTATCTAACTGCTTCCTCTAATTAGATGAATTATTAATTTTATTTATTTATTTGGATTTCCAGCAATTGTTTTTTTTTTTTTGCTTTATGTTTGAAGTCATCAAGTAAGTATTTGATACCTACACTGTTCAACAATAATAATTATGAATGGATAAGAAAGGATAATAAAATATGAAAAGGAACTTTTAAAAATAAATTAAAGACGATTCTCCTTAAGGCAGTGGATACGAGATGTGAAAATAATGCCAACTAGTAAATATTAGTATTTAAATTATTTAATTTTAGATTCAAGCTAGATACCTCGATTGTATTTGAATCAAGTATTTCAAGTAAGCGCTAATCCCACCGACAAACTGTTACGCAGTTTGGTGGGTTTATTATATGTAAACAATTGTTGGTCGAAAGAAAGCATTTTTTAAGTGTTATACCATCATGAACGCTTTATTAAATAAGCAAACTTCTGAAATTACTTGCCAAAAAAACTTAGTACATTTTTTTTTCAGGACAGTAGGTTAAAGTTGAGCAAAGTATTTATTTTTAGTTGGAAGTAACAAGCATTTTTTTTCTAAACTAAAATAGATGACTTTAAATAAAAGCCTACAATTGATAGCAGCATTATTCAGGGCTATGTTCTCAAAATAAAACCGAGCAAAACGTTATATCTTGTAACAATAAGGTTGAAATGATCATCACAGGCTGTTGATTTAAGGTTTTTTTTTTAAATACCTATAGTTTCGTAAACACGGGACCTAGATTATTTTTCTTTTTTTCTCATAGTTGGAATGACTTGGTCTATCTCCTGCTTCCGGTTTATCGTCGACTTGTCATAGAGTTAATAAAAAATGCACCTGTAACTTAGCTTCGAAGGATAATAGCGTAGCTCTGGGTTTAATTTTGACAATTCAAACAATATTTTTTACGTTATTTAAGTAGGTAGTAGGTACGGGTTAGATTGATAGATTAGCAATATGCCCCAAAATTATTTAAATTTATAGTAGTAGCAATTAGGGAGCAATTTAGATCACTATATCGAAATCATGCGTCAGTACTGAGTTAAATTATGTACACAAACGTAATTAAGACATAGTCATCACACCTATGTCACCTCACCTTTATCAGGATGACGAAGTACTGACACACTAATTAATTATTCATACTGTGTCTTAGTAAGTATGCGAAATCTCTATTAACATCTTTAACCTCGCCCAAAATTTTACTAAGGAATTCTATTACAACGTGGTTATCGTTAGCAATCCTACACCCTAACTACAATATTAATATTATAAACCTTTATGATATTAGTATTTAAAATTTGCTTATTTGTATGAGATATTCTCTGAAACTACTTACCTATAGAATAAAAAATATGATACACATACACACTATAACCCTTGGCCGACCAAAAGTAAAACTAAATCAAAAAGAACGCGATGCTAAATCAAAATGTTAGGTAGCGCGGGTAAGTTATGCGAAGAAGTTTCACGCGAACGCAAAAATTAGTAATAAACAAACTGAAAATCCTCATACACGCAAAAGGCAAACGCTTAGCATCAACAACTCGCTCTGCCGTTACGCCATTTTATTACAACATCATTCTGCGTTATCAACTAAGTTTCTCACGTTATCCAACAAAGCATTATTTTACTCACAATAACACACAGTGAGTAATAATCCAGTAATTAGCATACCAGACCCTCTGCTCGTGCTCTGTCATACATTAAGGCATCCTTGACAATGACATGTGTCTGTTGTGTCCGTGATGAACCTTCAGACGATCTTGAGGCTGAATAAGGCTCAGAGAAAGATTTATCTCGCTAGATTTGCTCCCGCCGTATAAAGTCAAACGAAAAAGTGTATACAGAGAAGAGTAACTACTTAATTAATAATAAAATTTCTCGCATTAAATACACAGTGCTCTTCCTGCTCCCTTCTACTTGATCTATGCTGTGCCCTACAAGGTCGATAGTTGTGCCCAGTATAATTATTTCCCTACCAACTTTATACATTACGGTACGTAATAAAGAACTGAAAATTGAGTGAGATTACACTGTATTAATTGCGTTTCCAAGAAAATCAATTCCAGTTCCTCGTGTGAATTGGCTTGTATCCTAAAAAATAATTTAATGTCCGTCAGATAGCTTTATAAAAAATATTGAACACGTATTTTTTATTTTTTCTTTTATTCAAATACTTAAGAAGATATATTCATTTGAAATGTCGCATGACGTCACGCCATGGTGCAAAATACAGAACGGCGTGACGTAATTAGCCCCCACTCTGTAACTTTAATACGCTATATCTCAGTAATTTTTGGTAATTACGACAAAATAAAAAATACCGGTCTTAATTTTTTTTATTATCTATGAGACGGACTAATTATTTTTTTGATTTTCATATCTTGGATACATCCCTATTAGAGGCGTCAAACGAAACCGATATGTGACCATCGTCTGACGCGGTTTGGAAAAAGTACAATATTTATATATTAGTAATTATTATAGAAGAAGATTTTGGATCTGCTGGTGACACAGTAGAAAGTAAGAGTTATTACCGTATGCACATTTTGTTTTTAAATTTTTTTTCAGATTTAAAATAGTAACCAAAGATAGGCAACTATTTCTGAAAGGAGCTCCCACCAGATAGGTGTTGTATCCGACGGGCATCGGCCCGACGAACCATGTCGGGATATTGTACATGTATATGCTAGTTGCACGATAAACTTTGTTTAAGAGACTGCGAAACGGAAGATTTTGAATGATTTCAATGTAACAGTTTCGCAGTTTTTTCTACAGCATTAATTTTTAGGATCAAATAGAAATATTACGGAGCAGATACTTCTATTACAGAGCCCACGATCCACAAAATAAAGTATAGACAAAATAAACTACATATGTAAGTACAATATTCACAGCGTGTTTGTCCAAAATGTCTTCTGCCGTGATAAATATTCGTCACGTATACTAATATTGTATGTTCATTGCAGTCGTTCAAGGAAACTCATAGGTCATGACAGCAGAAGGCAGTCACAGCTTATTACGTCATGACGTACGTAGCATAACAAAGAAATGAGTTGTATTTCTAGAGCCAAACAACTGCCTAAGATCTTGGAAGTTAAGTCACAGAGAAAATAGGTCGTCAAAGGTAAGAAGGTAGGTAGGGATCGGGTTGTTGTGCCTAAAAAGCGGTTCTGTGTTTCCTATAAACGTCTATTTAATAACGATCTCTAACTAAACATATACAAATACATAGATAGTGGGAAATCATCATCATCTCAGCGTTGATCCCAGTCGTATCCGAAGTTTTTCAGCTTTGGAGGCTGGGTGTTCGCGTTACCAGTCTAACTGCTGATTTTGGTTAACCTTCCATATTTTCCGTGAAGCGATTGCCGTCTGACCTTAACAATCCGAAGGCAATCTGCAACCGAACGGCTGAATGAGCTTTCTGAGGCACGACCAGACCAGTGCAAATATTCATATTCATGCATACAAATATTTGCATTGCGCGGGGCTCGAAACCGCGCCTCCTCGCGCAGCGGCCGCGTTGCTACCGCTACACCACGGAGGCTGTCATAGATAGATGTAGATAGTGGAAAATAAGGAGTGTACTCCTTTACTTATAGGAGACCAAAGCATGTACAGGTCTCCCAAAGCGGTCGTATTCCTCGAGCGTTCGGAAGAAGATATGTATATAGAATGGTGTATTTAACCACTTTTTATGCACTGAACCACTCTATATACATATCTTCTTCCGAACGGTCGGGGAATACGACCGTTGCCGAACAGTGACGAAGATTTCTATGGGTATTATCACTTTGGGAGACCTGTAGAATAAAGTTAAAACCTAAGCTAACAAAGTTAATACAGACAGAAAATTGAAACAGTGCGCAAGGCTAGTCATTTCAACACCTCTCTCCCAAATTTTTAGTTTTGTAAGTATAAATTATATATTTTGGTAATAGTATGAATGTGTATATAGCTTATTTAATTATTTGTTTAAATAGTGTTAAGAGTATGTTTTATTATAATGTTTTCAATTAAAGCACCTGCTACTAATATCTTCACCACCTTTGACTGGTAAAGATGCCTAAGGCATTAAGTCCACCTCTGTACAATTTATGTGCAAAAGAACAAATAAATAAATAAAATAGCAATACAAACGCGGTCAAAAAGTATGGAACAACTAATAATAATACGTTAGAATAGTTTATTTTATTTTTTTTATATTGCCACTGACATGAGACTTTTCCTAAAAAAAAGTTTGCACAAACTATTGTATACCTTAAGGTTCCTGAAATAACTCGTGATAAATATTTAAAATGTATTACAGAGATCAATAGCATTGTGAACCTACACACAAAGTCGTATAAACGCCACTTTTAACACAAAGAAAATGCTACTTTAACAAGTAGATTAACGGTAAACGTATCTAATTCTCACGCCGAGAAAAAGTGAAAACATACAAAAACTACATCAATTGGAACCAGGAAAGACGGCTAAACTAACAGTGAAAGCATTTTCACTATTGCTCCACAAGAACGATACAACAATCCGAAAAAGTCAGCGCAAAATCGTACTTATGGAAAAGGCAGCAATATCAGCGAATCAATTTAATACAGCGTAGGTACATTGCGCGCGTGTTGCTCTAGTAACTTCTTCCTTTTCTTCGGGTGTCGGCTTCACGATCTTTTAGCCTATTTTTTCTATGTGGTTTTTTTAAGTAGCGTGTGTTCTAGCCGTGGAGACGTATAACGTCAAGCGACGCTTCCGCATATACTATAAATGTATGCGTTGTGAGCATGCGTGATCCATCGCCGCCCGTTCAATATCCACCGTGAACAAATATGAATGGAAAGCAGCACATGAAGCGCTTTTTGCTTTTGGTGAAATTGCTGTATGGCGATCTGCAGACTGGCGTGCTGGGATGGATAATAATGCCGAGGTCAAGATGTTACCTATTTTCAGCGATATAAAAACGGTTATGTATAGTCGTCCTTTTGAAATAATATGTCCGAGCTATGACAAGTCATAGCGCATCGGATATCTAAATCTAAATTCTAAATTTAGACTGAATTTAGATTTAAATATCCGTTGAGACATGTCAGGTGCGTAACCTGACACACTAAAAGTACTAAGTAGGCAAGTTTTCCGCACATATGACGCAATCGATTATTCTTCAAAATGGCGAGACAAACAACAATGATTTGAGTTTAAAAGTCTGTCCAGCAAAGGGATTATAATGTAAATTACGTAATATTTTTATATACGAGTAATTATGGCAGTTAACGAGATAAATGTTGTAAAATTATATCTCCTAATACAGCCAATAGCACATCCAACTACTACAATCTGTCAGATTTCTTCATTAGATTTTCAACTTTATCCATAAAGCATTAAGGCTCAAGGTTGATTGGGAGTATCTGACATTTTGGGGTAGCTTGACCTGCTGTCGTCCGTACATTAAAGAAGTAGTAAAGTCCCTCATAACAGTATGACAGTTACAATTATAGATTAAATCACCAGGCAAGTAACTATGACTCACATACAGGTTAAAAATCAAATCGAGAACTCTTGGTAGATGTACACCAGCGTATCTCAGATACTGGATACTGAGCCCATCATGTCCTGGGGACTTACCTCCCCCATCTTCTTAAAAACTGCAGTCACATCCTTGGCTGAGATCTAACTGCAACGTCCCCAGGACTATCCCCAGCATCGAGCACCCGCGACGCCGACCCCACCGGTAACTTGATCATGAAATGTCGCTGGAAGGCACAGGCACTGACCCGGGGCTCAAGTGCACACTCATAGCAAGGAAGGCTCGACACAACAACATATAAGCAAGACGTGAAAAGCAAGGAACTCGGTAATATCAAATTCTTCATTCATGACAAAAAACACTCAGGTCATGGTTCTGGGCGTCGGTCACGGGTAATTACCCTTGAGTATTTACTTTTTCCACTTATCTTTACGCTCTTTTTTTATTTATGAAGTAAGCAGACCTTAAATCTGTGACTGAAATGAAGGACCGAACTTAGAATTAATAGATAAGTAGGTACTTATTATGGAAGTTGTTGTTCATTACATTTAAAATTACTACAGAATCATGGTATTGTAAGCTTACAATACCATGATTCTGTAGTAATTGTAGCTACTAAGCAATAAAAATTATCCTAGAAGTTCCGGATAATGGCAAATGATATTAGGCTCGCCTCCTATTATTTTATGCATAAGATTTTTGGCGAAATGTAAGTGTACAGAAACACACGTCTGTTCAAAAACTCGGGCAATATGCATAGGTAATGTTGTGTGACTAATAAAATAAAAATCTAACTAATTCAATTATGCCAACCTTCCAATTCAGGCTTTAAAAGGGAATTTAATCTTTTAACAATTAGAATTGGAACGAAGCAGAAAGACATTTTTTTAACTTTTCATCATCGGTGTCACAGAGACTACTTTAATTGTGTCACTTAGTGTAAACACACAGGTGAATCTAGAATTCCCAATACTTCATCTGGAGCAATGTACGAAAACGCGGTCCACCTTGTAGCCTTTCCTACGCTAGGAAAAGCTACGAGGTGGACCGACGACTATGTTATTTTCACCATCAACTTTAAACCTTATGGTCTAGCAATAAAGTTGAAAATCTACTAAATAAATTTGAAAGAATATAGTAACATTGTTTTCTGGCTTCTGTATAGCCATAGAAACGACGTAGGTGTACAATACATCCCATTTCTAAATTTAACACTTTTCAAACTCTAGTAAGCGATAATAAATGTTTATTTTGCAAAATCTATATCTATACTAATATATAAAGCTGAAGAGTTTGTTTGAACGTGCTAATCTCAGGAACTACTGGTCCGATTTGAAAAATTCTTTTTGCATTGGATATCCCATTAAACCAGGAAGGCTTTAGGCTATATAACATCACGCTACGACCAATAGGAGCGGGGCACATAAAAAACGCGTGGCGCAGCTAGTATAAAAATAATTTCACGAGTATCACTTTAATAAGGTAGCGTCTGAAAAGTTCTCAACTTGAATTCCAAAAGTTCCTGATTTAGAAACCGCGTGTTAATTAATAATTCTTCACGTCTATCTACAGAATATATAATTTCGAGATTTTTCACTCATAAACTCTTCCAGCCAATCACTGAGTGGAGGTTTATACCACAGAAGTAGTAACACTGAATGCTGATCATGTTAAGTTGTTCTAGTTTTTACTTAAATCTTCATCCATTTTGTGCTTTAATATTTACTGTAATAAATAACATGATTGAATCACATGTGTCAACCTGTACGAGCGATGGCTTGTTTTCGTCAATTAGCATAATTTCTGTCTGTCAACATGTCACAGCACGCAGTGTTTCGAACAAGATAATTGAATTCAAGTAATTTAAGCTAATTTTATTGGATTAATTTCATTTAGCAATTTCGGAATCTCTTATGAGTTATGTTCTCACAGCATACATTCAGGCCTTGTCTCTGTGAGAGGGACTTGCCTGTGATCCACCACGGAAGCCCAGTGCAGATTGGTAGATATGTCACATTCATTCAATTTGTTTTCAAAAACATGGCGGTTTCTTAAAGATGTTTTCCTTCACTGATTTTGAGAGCAGTGTTGATGAAATTGTCCAGTGTTGTGTTGATGACAGTGTCCTGACTGCTCAATCGATTTTGAAACATTTATTTTTACGTGAGCCTCTGTCTCACTCATGGACAAAGTCCTCCCTCCTCTCCTTCCAACAATCGCGAGCCCGCTCGTTCTCCCAGTTTTCACGGAATCTATACAGCACGTCCCACCATCTCCTTGATAGTCTGATGCGACCACGCTGGAATACGGTAGTTGACTAAAAAAACTAATTAGTCCATCAGTCAGATTTCCAAAAAATACTAGACATGTATTTTTTTTCTTTTTTCATATAAACAAAAAATGAAGACGACACAGTGCGATGAAAACTCGTGTGACGTCACTGCAAGCTACACTTTTTAGCGAGCAGTGACGTCACCAGTCACCACTCCTGATCTTTGATGCCTTTTTATATTTGTCAATTTATATTGATTTGATAAAACAAAATGTACGTATCCAATATTTTTTTTGAATAACGGACTACATAGAATCAATTTCTTTTTATCCAGGAAACATCCCTATTGGTAAAAGATTCAATTATCTTTTAAAGCCTGGCCTGGAAGGTTGGCTTAATTGAGTTCACAGTCTTCACAGATATACATGATTGAGTTATAATGTACTACGTAGTACAATATAACGCAATGATATACATACAAACCACTTTGAAAGAGCTTGTCACTTGGTCTCTAAGCAACTATCAGTCCCAACCAGAACCAATTTGGAGAATATTTTATTCATTTATTTCATTGCTTTATTAGATAGAAAAATATAATACCTAAGCAACGTAAATAACAAAATGAGTGTTCTGGAATTATTAAAATGAAAGCCATTCCTACTGTTATGGTCTTACGTGAGTACTTCGTTGGTTAGTGCAACACTTCCATTATAATAATAGTTAGAAATACTAGGCTAATGATGATTCCATTTATCGTAAAAGAAATCAATCCATCAAACAAAATAACTATCATCAAATTTGTACTTCGTAAGCTGGCCAACGTAATCAATTGGCTGTACCTAATTATTGTACACGACGATCAATCAAATCGAACACTAGTATCACTTCTCGACCTGACCCCAACGTAGATAACACCCAAATTAATCTCCGCCAACACCATTAATCTTCAATCCGGGACACCGAAAGGTTTTATTTGTCCAACACCACATTTCCAGAGTAATATTTGAAAAGGAATTCATTCCAGAGCTAAGTCGGCCATAAGTTATTCTGTCGTGGATTCTACAAATATTACCCTAAGGGTTTAGCTAGACGATTTTTGCTCGAAATGACAGTATATCATGATTGCCAGTGTGAAGTGCGAATCGGAAATGTTCGGGTGTGACTGATAGCATATTTGATTTTTTATCAGGGATTTTGGACAGAAAAATATATAGCCGTCGAAATACTATCTCAGTATCTAATGCCGCTGTCTTCAAGAAGTCGTGGTGTCAAAAACGACGACTTCCAAATTCTTTGCAATGCTGTGATCCGTGACCGTTGAAAGTGACCTCTGCGCTACAGTTCATTAAGTACTCCAAGCTACTATAAAAAAAAGACGTGTGGCACTCGGGGACTGCCGCGGTAAAGCTATTGCATAGCATTTTGTATCAATTTATGCAATTATAATTATTTATTTATTTTATTTATGCAGTATTTCTTTTTCTTTGATATTAATTCAAGTTACACTTTTTGAGCGTGGTGACCGATAAGAAAACAAATTTTTCTTTTATTAAATAAATAAAAAGTTAATATTATTTAAAATATTTTTATTATTTTACAATACATGTGGGTTTTATTACCTTACAGTAGCTGTTGGTTATTCAGGAATATTTATCATTGAAACTATAGGTTTATGATAACTGAAATAAGAAACATAAGTTTGCGACTTAATATCCTCTAAATACTAGGGGTCGCAAACCGGGATACCGAATTTCGAAAATACCGGAATACCGGGCCAAATTTAGGTCTAATTAATACCGGTAGTCATTTCACAAAAACCGGGATATTCGGTATTTTCGGTTTTAGTAAAATAAATAAAAAACAAATACACATAAGACAAAGTTACGTGCCATTTAATTCAAATTACGCGCGCGCGAGTTCGTTCACCTCGCCTTACCTACTACAAGACTGATGAATCCGGCGACAGCCGAGTAGCCGAACTTCCCGCTCTCTGTCCCGCGCAACGATTAGCGAACGAGCCAATAGCGTGGCTCGAACGGTGCAAGTAAGTGAGTTGAAGTTAGTTGCGACCGATAAGTGTCAAATTTCCTATTTCAACTGTTTAGTTTACCTAACCTAGGTACATTTCGTCATTGCGTGTTTTGGTTTGGTGGTGTTGGTTGTGATTTTTTAATTGCTTTTGTTGTCCACACTCGGAATTTAGAAATAAAATAGACAAATTGGTAAGTAAATGATTTTAAATTATTATATGGCATGCATGTCGTAAAAATATGGGATGGAGTTTTTAATTATTTTTGAAAAGAGCTGCATGTGGAGAGTGAGAGATGTGCAAATATTTTTCTACATTTGTATTGTATTGTATTGTATTGTATTGTATTGTACTTTGTACTGCAAATGGCTAAGATAGAACGTTTAATTAATGGTTTCTACCGCAATTGTTTTCAACTTATTTTTATAGCTTTGCTCTTTGATTGGCCATAATACTTAGTTTTGCTAAACTGTCATAGTAGGTATAAATGAACTTTCAAACTAGCTGTATCCGCGACTTTGTCCGCGTGGATTAAACATACCTACTTACCGAAAGAAAAGTACCTATCGAAGATAAAAAGTTCCTATATAGTAATTAGTAAAAAGTGTCCTACCTTTATGAGGTTAAAAAGTATTCCACATCGCACAATAAAGTGTATCATACATCGCAATAAAAAGTGACCTAAGTAGGTATATCTGGATAAAGAGTATCCTATAATAATATTTATGCAGGGTTCAAGTTCAGAGATTTATTTCTTGTAAGTGCAATTTGATATTTTCTTTACAGGTTGTTGTTATTACTAGTCGAAAGCAATGGCAGAATTGGCAGATCAAGACAAAGTTCTATATGAAAAGCACAAAAAATTGTCACAAACAGAAACATCAGTATGGAGTCGTTTTCTTAAAGCTTCAGATAATCTTACTGCTAAATGTATAAGCTGTAATAAAATAATCAAGACATCGGGCGGCTCAACTTCAGGGCTTCATACTCATTTAAAAACAGCACATTCTATAGTTTTAAAACATAATATTGATGCTAACACTCAACGTCAGCTGGCAACGACTTCTACGGCAAATACATCATTATTTGCCACTGCTGCGGAAGATGAAATACCAAAAAAAAGGAACAAATTAACTGATTATTTTACAAGTTCCAATAGCTTACCAGAAACGCTTTCTCGTATGACTTCTGTAGATGGCTTACCTTTTAGTTTTTTTATTACTTCAACTGACCAAAGACGAGTCATGGCGCAATCTGGCTACAAACTGCCTACATCTTCAAATTCGATTAAAAATATGGTGATGAAGCACAGTGAAACTGTAAAATTGTCTATAATAAACAAACTTCATAAACTAAAAAATGATGGAGTAAAGGTCTCTGTGACTCTAGATGAATGGACTAGTACAAGTAATAGACGTTTTATGAATGTCAATGTGCATAGTCCTATGATGAAAAACGATTTTGTTAATCTCGGCCTTGTAAGAATAATTGGGAGTATGCCAGCCATAGTAAATACCTAGAAAATACCGCGTCAATGGTGGTCCCATATTTTGTTGTGGACTCTTGTGGATCATTATTCATTTTCAAATTCAATGTTTTTGATAGAAAAGTTGTCAACCGCTCTGATTTTTTATCAGCGAAGTTAATGTTGAAATCGCCAGCCAAGATAAGTGGAAATTTATTACCATTTGTACCAAGTATTTTCGAGCCTTATTCAGTGTGTCCAGTAAAGTGCGATGAATAAAATGCTCCACCTCGTCCAATTTTGGATTCGGAGAAATGTAAATTGCTACCATAACTATTTGTAGGCCATTTCTAAGTTTGCATAAGCACGCACAAATATCTCCAACAACTGAGCGCCTAACATTAACATCGCTAACGTGTGCAATATTTATTTCAATATTCGGAGTCATAATATTAGTAATATCATTTTTATTTTGGTAAATAGCTACCCCACCTTTTGAAACAGTATCTCGTTTGAACTGAACAATACAATTAAAATTAGGTATTTCAATTGGATTATCATGCGTCATGCAAGTTTCGGTAAGAAGTAACACATTTGTTTGTCTCGTAACTGAATCTTGTAAATCGTATTTATGACTATTTAGACTTTGGCAGTTGAAAGTCATTACTGAAATGCCATTTCTATTACTAATGAAATCTAATATACTTTGAGCAATC
This sequence comes from Sesamia inferens, assembly GCA_037179545.1. Lineage (NCBI taxonomy): Eukaryota > Metazoa > Arthropoda > Insecta > Lepidoptera > Noctuidae > Sesamia > Sesamia inferens. Next base: position 3,538,820 of record CM073929.1, on the reverse strand, counting down.
GTCTGAACACTATTTAAAGACAGTCTTTTGAATTCTTGCAACAATTGAAAAAACGGCCGCGTGAGCACTTTTTACTCTATAAAATCACGCGCTTTTATTTAGTAAACAACACTATAAATAATTTAAAAGTCCAATGAAAAATTAGCGTGACATTCATCTTAGCTTTTCCGTTAAAAAAAAAGCTATTTTATAAAAACACTACTAAATTAATTTGAATAAAAGTACTTAATTATATGAAAAGTTTTTAAGGTAGCCATGACAACGTCGATGACGTCTATGACATATCTCTATAGAAGACCTATTTCAGAGAGAAAATTAATCGCAAGTTTAGCACATCGCGACTATCAGTAGCATGGCAAGTGTGTAGAACTGAGTTCGCGCCCTGCAATATGCATGCTCTTTTTGAAAATCTATAAATTGTTTTCAAAAGATGTAGTCGCACGCACACAAACATACCGTGCCGAACACTGCCGAACTGAAACGATGTTAGACGATGGGGAGCGTGAGGTTTTTTCGTTACGGAATTTCTGGATTCGGTCCCCGCGCTCAAGGCCCGCGATAGAAGCTATGCAATAGCTTAAAAATCGTTGTCTTGCCCGAACAACAGCACCACCATCCGGGTCTAATAGTGTTTTTAAACCATCCAGGAACCCATTACAATATGTACGCACAAAATTACATCAAATCGGTCTAGCTACTTTGGAAGAATTTTATATATTAAGGATTTAAGCTCAATTAAATTAAAATATGTAGACAACACGAAAACGCGAAACCGTGCCATTATATTTGAAATTGATTTCGCCATTATTGAAGTGCCACATTGTACATAACAGGCCTGACTCTCAACAATGGAATATTTGATACCAATCCTTCACTGTACCATCTCTGATCATTTTATTGACCAGTTCAATCGAACGTATCCTTATTAACATCATTTCCTTATTACTTTTAATCATCCACAGAACTGCCGTCCGGTCAAACGTCTATTGTATCTAAGCCCTTATTTTTACCCTTACTCGTAAAAAAAGGGCCTGGCCTTGACGTGACAAGGGTCATTAGTAAAAAGAGGATCAACTAATATGTCAAGCACATTGATGTATCGACGCCACAGTATATTTTTGGTTCTTAATGTAATAAGTTTGATGTTATTGTGATTCTTAGTGAATTTGGAGCAGTTCCAGAAAAATTGGGGAAGATAACAATGGATCACGGGAAATAAGTAAACAGAAAAATGTCCAGAGCCAGCACTCACTATGTCACAAAACTCAAAATCAATTTTATTACTGTAACATAGGCACTGAATACAGTTCTTAAATTCAAGTTTATAGATCGGCTATGTTAAGTCAAGAAGCGTACAAATATACATACCTGCATGCAAAACATAAAGTATGGTATAAACACTATGAACGAAACAGAACGAACTATAAACAAATCATAGCTTGCCTATAAGCAAGGCATTCCATAGTCAGGTCCCAAATGAACAGATTTTTATTGGTCCAATCACGACATTTCCAATCCTTACAAAGAATTGGAAATGAAGTCACCCAATTACTCTTTTTCCAATCTAAATGTTAGCATTTCATTTACATCTAAAATCACAAGAACTTTTGAAGGTGTAAAGTATCATTAGCTTGTTATAAGAAGAACTGCTTTATAACCTACCTCCGAAATATTTATATTATTAGGGAACTTCCTAAACATGGACAAAATAAACGTTAAACATTTTTTTAAAAACCTTTTTACGACTTTGTCCCTTTCCTACCTTCCTTAGCTTTAACTACCTGGACCCTACTCCTTCCCGGAACAAGTCAATTCAAACAAAATATTTTGGTTATAGTCAGGGATGTCATCCGTCTGGCTTTCCCCGGATTTGTACTAGTTTGGAGGGCGTCTGGGGAGCGCTTAGGCAGAGATTTTTAAATAGCGTCCGTTCTTGTCCACTTTCTGTGTAAGGGCAAATCCGGACTTGTATGATTTGCAACTAGTTTCTTTGAATTTTCATTGATCCATGAAAAGAAGAGCGTTCGTAATTATGTTTGTAACCAAAATAGCTCTCAAATAGGGAATCGTATAAAATTAATTAGTACCGTAAGCATTTAATTTGTTTTGTTGAGATTTAAATAGATTATGTACGAATAAGAAAAAAAAATATAATACTTTAAGATAGTTTTATTTTATTTTTGTGTATAATGGAGGTCAGAGAGAAATATTATTTCACTCAGTCCCACAAATCCCGAGGTTTGTGAAGTTTTTATCAGTATACATACGCAATTTAGGTGATGGCAGCCCTGGTTACAAATACACATTATACAGCCTAAAATTGAATATGATACCTATATTCTGCTATAGTCTGTAATATAATATTCTGAACTGCTTTAGAAATGTACATATAAAATATTTATCATACAAACACAGACCACAGAAAGAAAGAACAATGCATTTATTTAAACTATAGCAAAAATAAACATGCAGCATACGAATATCATATTATGTCGGAATAATAAACAGGGGGAAGTGCATGTGTCCGTTTTAATCAGTTACCAGAATAAATTAAAATTGATACATGAGCTCAAACGAAAATAAATAAAATTTCGTGATATGCACGTCGATGCAGTGTATACGTATATCTCATATCATCCTATATCTCAACCTCTTCAGACGATGAAATAGTTCTTCCATAGTTCAAATTTATGGAGGACATTCACAGAGTAGTAGTTTATAACATATCTATTCATAGAATAGAATAGAATACTCTTAATTATGTACACCATATAAATTACAAAACATAAATATAAAGATTTTACAAAATATGACACAATGGGCGGTCTTATCTTATGAGCGATTCAGTCAGAATTTATCTACAGTACAAAGTTGAATGTACTCCTGAAACAGGGGCAGGAGGAAAACCGCAAATATTTACTAGTCTTTGTGTCGCAGACAATGTTCGTTCAATTATTCATAAGCGTTCATCATTTTATACTTCATATGTACATTGAATTTCGCGAAACAGCAATTTGTGGAACAAATCCGTCATAGGATTTGTTTACAATGTCTGCCAATTAAAATAGGAATTGTTTATATGCATAGAGTCTAGAAGGAATAAGCCACATCATTAAGTCAGCTTTCGTACCTTTTCTGTGTGGAAATCCTTACTAATATTATAAATCGGAAAGTGAGTTTGTTTGTTCCGCTTTCACGCCGTAACTAGAGAACCGATTGCTTTGAAATTTTGCACATGTAAAGTTAGAAGTCCGGATTAAATAATAGGGTACTATTTATCCCGGAAAAAAATGATATTCCCGAGGGAAAACAAAAATACCGAATTCGGCGGAAAGCGTATTAAATAAATAAATATATGTAGTGTGAGACAATTCTGTTCAACACTTCATATTTGATGTGGCAAGAAGCTCGCAAATCAAGATGGCTACGGAAAACTGATTGGAATAGGGTATTTAATTAAAAAAAACTAATTAGTCCGTCAGTCAGATTTCCAGAAAATACTAGACACGTATTTTTTGTTTTATCAAAACAATAAAAATTTACAAATATGAAAGGCATCAAAGATCAGGGGACGTCAATGGTCGCTAAAAAGTGTAGCATCTAGTGACGTCACACGAGTTTTCAACGCACTGTGTCGTCTTCATTTTTTGTTTATATTTGTTTATATGAAAAAAGAAAAAATACGTATTTTTTTGAAATCTGACTGACGGACTAATTAGTTTATTTTAGTCAAATACCCTATTAACACTAGCGCATTTCCCTGATGACAAGTTTACTGATGATATAATGCATGTGGCAAGGTTCTCGCGTATCAAGATGGCTAAAGAAAGCCGAATGAAATTAAATCTAGTGGGAATCTAATGATATGCTTACTGGAATGTTATTGCTCTCATATGATAGTAATAGTTACTAACTACAATAAAAACCAGTACAATCTCCAGTCTACATGTTCGCATTAGCAATGTAAACATGCAAAACAGATGTCGATGAAAATCTTATCGACCCGGTCCGTAGAAACCCACACATAAGCTCGAATAACTTAAAATAGGTAATTTAATTTCTCAGCATCGAATCAGAAATTTCAATCACGAAACTGTTAGCTAACAGACCAATGGTCCCCAAACTTATTTAATTTGACTTCTTCAACTTTTTTCCGAGATCTCTTTGTCAAAACTTTATTCATCGGACCACTTTAATTTTTCCAAAAAGAATGTCTGATAAAACTTGTCATTGATTTGATTTTTATCACCCACTTCAGTAACTTTAATTTGGTCTGTATCCTTTTTCTTTTAATTGAATAAAACTGGACCAAACTTTTTATATATTTACCTATTTCTATAAAAGTACTATAGCGACATATTGTTAATGCATCTTGAGGTTAATGAACAATTAACGACGTTTTAACAGATTACTACTTTTATGTTATTATTTCTAGCTGGATGACTCTATTCAATGGCTAGCTTGGCTTATCTTGTGGCTACTTTTTAAGGGTTTGGGCGCTGATAACTGAAACACAGGCTTTTGCCTAGTTCGATTACAGATGTTTAACTCAATTGTAACAATGCATTACAGCCTATAATATATTTTTGTGGCATGAGGAACAGAGAGTAAAATTCACTCATCCTCCATAGAAAAGGGAGGATCCTCCGACCAGACGGGTGTTATGTCTGGCGGGCACTTGCCCAATGCTTGAAATTGGAAAGTTGTATGATGTATGCTAGTTGCACGGTAAACTCTGATTGCGAGATGTAGAATTCGTGTGACGTCAGTCTGACGCATTGTTCCATGTGGCGTTTGTAGATACCGCTACACCTGAATAAACTTTATTATTATCAATTAAAAAAAAAAATGTGTGTATTAAATACAAACAAGAAAGGGAGGACAATTCATATTAAAAAAGAGAAAACTAGATAACAATATATTAATTTAATCTTAACTAATTAACGACTGATGTGTAGGTACACGACATTGACCGCGTACTTAGCTTGATTATAATATCTAAACTAAATCAGATTAATGTTAATAAGATTACAAATATGGTATCAAACAAACACAAAAATAATAATAGAAAATGACATTTATTACTACTTAGCAAGTTAGTACTACCTAAATGTGGATCTATTGAAACATTTTGAATTCCCTACCTGCCTACAACAAGCTTCAAACTTTAACCACGTTACAAAAGCGATATCAGAAGACATAACTTACAAACAAATTACAACAACAGAATGGAGTTCTGCTATAACAGACATTAAACTGACCTTTTCATGTTTATCTTACGAAAGGTCAACGCAGGGCTTATGCAAACCTGACCCGTAAGCTTCGCGATCGCCAAGAGAATTCCAAAGCCGTTAACTATAACATTTGCACCGGCCAGGGTAAGTTGACCTTTTATGTCCCATTATTCTACTTCTTCTATGTCTATATTGTGTGTGCCATATGAGGGTTCATGTGTCTGTTTAAAATGGTTGAGTAAGTAGCCTTTGGAGCAAGCAGATACTTTGTAGTGATAGTGCTAACCAGAATGAATCTGTAATTATCCATTGTCTGTTACTGAAGTCAATATTCGTGTAAAATTGATTCTTGATAATGAGTGATACAAGCAGGTGGGAGACGGAGATGCTAGGAAACTATTTCACTCTCATAAAGATGCGGGAAAACAATTCAGGGATTCCGTGTGTCTTACAACAAACATTTCGGCATTTTTTTATATTTATAAACCTGCTTGACTGCAATCCTGCCTGATGGGAAGCAATGATGTAATCGATGTTGATAAAGCGCGCTAGTTTTTTCAATTTAGTGAATAGGATAGTAGCCGACAGTTGAGCGAGGTGATGCAATGTTAGACCCAACAACACGACCAACGATGCTGCGCCAGAGGGATATTCATCTGGAGACCATCCACGAATAAACTCCCGACACGACAACATTTGGCGCATCGTACCCGGCACACATCGCATCACAACTGCTCAGACTCGTCCTCCGTACGGCTTCACCAGACATCATGCCGGAACACGACGAATCGCTTGGCGGCAATACTTTGTCTGGTGGGTGGTAACTTATGCCGGCAGCCGATATTATGGCCTACCATCGAGATACACATACATGTGACCACCAACAGTACCAACCAGCACTGGACTCACGGGGTTTAATACGGGTCACACTATCTTATCGAGAGGACGCCTTTGTCCTAGCAGTGAGTACATTAAATGCTGATTACGAAGAAATTATTTGACTTCTCAGTAAAGCATACCCTACAATAGAAAAATCCTCAGAATTCAGAAATCAGCAAAATGTACCTGTAGCCCACATCTCAGGTAAAGAACAAAAAATTGCCTTTCTTACAAACTTTCGACAGAGCACATACCAATAACAGTCGCACGATTTAGAAACAGTATTCCAACGAAATCGGTCAGCATAACGGAGTCTTTGCTCTCCTGTGGCGTTGCACAATGCTCGTCCAGTGATACCTTCACCCCGAGGGTATACCCACGACTTTTGACGCTGTCGTTCAATAATCAACCTAAAGTTGGAAAGATGTAAGTTGGCATTTGTATGGATAAGTTGATCGTGTATCTCATTTCAACACAACAAAACCAAAACGGAGATAACATAGTGTACTAATTTAGAGGATTACCCGACGCTGCCTGCATGCTTAATTTTTTATCCTTTATAGACAAAAAGTCACGCCTGTTTTTAGAAAACAGGTTTACAAAAATAACTTCGATAATTAAAATAGGTATTGACATAGACAGCTATCCAGCATAATCAAAATAATTTTGTTAACCTAAGTAGAAAAAATGTTTCAAACCTTCAATATGTCCTTTATAAGAAACTAGCTTTCCGCCCGCGGCTACGCCCGCCTAGAATTCGGTTAATATCGCGCTTTTTAGATTTCCCTTGGGAATATTTTTTTTTTCGGGATAAAAAGTATCCTATTATTTAATCCGGACTTCTACCTTTACGTCTGCGAAATTTCAAAGCAATCGGTTCAGTAGTTACGTCGTGAAAGCGGAACAAACAAACTCACTTTCCGATTTATAATATTAGTAAAGTAAGGATTCAACTCGTCTGCAATGTCCGAAGGTTTGGGCAGTTTACCTTTAGTACACTTATATTTTGCTGGTTATATTTTACGACGTTTAAGGCAAATATATATTACCAGAGTTAAGATATACAGAAAAATGCCTCTCAAATGGTTTCTACAGATGTAATTGCTATCGAGCATTGAAGCAATGTGCAGAAAATCTGATCAATAATTTGCTTGATACAATCAAATATGCATAAGGAGAGAAGTTTTATGAAGTTGTAGATATTGCTGAAGTTATAAGCAGTGCAGTCACGACGGCCATAAATAAAGCTGGAATCTTTTCCAGAATGATTTAATGAATACTCACTCCTATTACCTAGACAATACTGTTGATATTTGAATAAGAACACGTCAAAGATCTGCCAGATGCGCGTGAGTAAAGTTATGCGCCGCCGACTCCTTATTGAGGGAACGAACGGGCCGTACAGTCAGCTGCACGTCCGTGTTGTAACCTTGGCATTAACAACGCCTATATTTCCAAGCAATAAGGGCGGTTTTTGTAGTCAAAATATCGCAGTCAGTTGACCTTACGTACTTCGAGTAACGGCTAATAGATGTCGCTAGTTGCCGCGCACATTTCATTTCACGCTTTGATTTTAAATGAATGGACTTCACGCTATGGCGGCCCTCGTCATGTGAGAGCGAGATAGCGACACTTCCTTTCTTTTTACAACAAAAGTATTCTTAAAAATCTTTTGATTTGTGTAGACGTATTGATGAGATTAATTCGCGGCGTGACATTCTAAAGATACTTAATAGTTGGTAATCACTCACTTTTTTGTACAACACTTGAAGCCTTTAATGTTGCCAGGAATGTTAATGTGTAAACTTTATGTGAGATAGTCAGACAATCGCAATCGATTCCTTATCTAAATTGTTCTCAGTACCTACAGACGCCAGCTCACCGAACTACAACAATCTGTTCAATTTCTTTAATAGATTTTTAACCTTATCGCAAAAGCATTAGGTCTACGGTTAATTGAGTTAATTTGTCAGTTTTAGGTGCTAGCGTCTGCCCATCAATTTGTTAGCGTCTTATATGAAACATGGATCTTTCATTAGATTTCTATAAAGTAATTTTGAAATTAATTTCTTCGCTTCTTATAATGATCTAGTACATGATGTTTTTGAGATGGGAGATAACATTTATAACTGGACAACACAAGTAATTACAAGCAATCATGATTGTGGTATACTAGAAACTTTCGTGAGAACTCAAATACGTGTCCGGTGACCTGGTTGAGAACCTAAGTTGACGATATACCTCATAGAATAAGCAAACATCTGGGTAATTGCGAAACACAATTCCCCTTATTCATAAACGCTGCTTAAAGTTAACTAGTGATTAGTGATTCTTTAACCCTACATTTTTGACCTTTTAACGTCACTTAACTTTGATCATTGTTTATGAATAAACCCCTTAAACACTGTGGTGTTTATTAATAAAAGATTATTTAAGTTAAGTTACGTTAAAAGGTCTAAAACGTGTAGTTAAAGAATCGCTAATCACTAGTTAACTTTAAGCAGCGTTTATGAATAAGGGGGCCCATTAGTAGCAATGGGTTTCACTTTGACAGTTCAAAGACATTCATTGCGTTATTTGCGTCTATGGGCAGACGCTTTTTCGAACATTTGGAGCAATGGATTCGCAATATGCTTCAAAATGATTCCGATTGATAGTCATATCATCAACCTTTTTATCGTCCCACTGCTGGGTACAAGTCTCCTCTCATATAGAGAAGGATTGAGCGTAATGACCACGCTTGCTCAATGCGGGGTGGCGATTTCAGACTTAAAGTCCAGGTTTCCTCGAGATGTTTTCCTCCTCCTTTTAATCAGTCATTGGTGTCCAAGATATACTTAGAAAGTATATATAACTTAGAAAGGTTACATTGGTACTTGCCTGACCTGAAATCGAACCTGCGCACTCATACTTGAGAGGCTGATGTTTTAACCACTAGGCCGCCACGACTTCAGGATTGATAGTAATAGTGTGTTACGCAATAAGGGTACTGAAGTGGCAATGGGCCGGCCATATCAGCCGTGGAATTGATGACCGTTGGGGTAGATGTGTTCTTGAGTGGAAATCCGAAACGGTAAACATAAGGTGGGACGCCGTCAAGGTAGGTGAAGTGACGTTCTTTCCAGGATAGCTGGTAGTAACTGCATGAGAGTTTACGAAATTTAAGTTGAATGGCGTGAAATAGGAGAGGCCCTGTGTCCAGCAGTGGACTGCTATAGGTTGATGATATTGATGGATGTCGAACCAAATAATATTGATGTTAATATGAATGACAACCTAAGAAGTACGAGACCGGATTAATAATAAAAATAGAATAATCTTTCTAATCTTTATTATCTGCCGGCGGCGGTGTTTCCGTCGGACTACAATTTGAGTGTCTTCAAGGCTAGAGTGAATAGGCTCTTAATAAACTAGTGCGCTTTACCATCAACGATTGCGTCACTGCTTACCATCAGGCGGGATTGCGGTCAAGCGCTGGTTTATATTTTAATAAAAAAAAAAAAAAATCATCATCATCTCAGTGTTAATCCCAGTCGCATCCGACGCTCTGTCTGGGGTCCGCTAAACTTCGATATTTTCCGCGAAGCGACTGCCATCTGACCTCCACATCCCGAAGGCGATATTGAAGCATTGCAGTTAGACCAATTGATGGACTTTTGAGGGCGCCTACAACCCGTAACGACTGCCATTAGATGTTCGTATGGCAACCGGGACCAACGGCTTAATGTGCTTTCTGCGGCGCTACCAGACCAGTGCAAATATTCATGCATACACATATTTGAAGTGCGCGGGGATCGAACACGCGCCTCCTTGCGCGTTCGCTACCTCTACACCACGGAAGCTGTCATAAATCTATACCTTTGTTACTACTACATCATAACTTCTTTTTTTATTTCATCGCAACGTAATAATCTCTGAACAACCGAATGAGTTTTATTTTTTATTGTTTTGCATTTGATAACCCAATTCTTAAGGATGACTATACGCATTTAACATCACAATATAATACAGTAATTGACTAAACAAAACTAATTAGTCCGTCAGTCAGATTTTCAAAATATACTAGACACGCATTTTTTCTTTTTCATGAATATAAACAAAACATGAAGACGACAGTGCGTTGAAAACTCGTGTGACGTCACTGCACGCTACACTTTTTAGCGAGCAGTGACGTCACCAGCCACCATTCCTGATCTTTGATGCCTTTTATATTTGTCAATTTTTATTGATTTGATAAAACAAAATATACGTATCCAATATTTTTCTATAATCTGAATGACGGACTAAATATAATCATATTTTTTTTACTCAGGAAACATCCCTATCCTAAGGAGCCCAGCAAAAAGAATGGCTGTTAAACGTGAACATTGTATTAGCGCGGGTAGGTGATGCAATGCGGCGGGGTGAGGAGATGAAGAAATGTTATGCGGATGAAATCAAGATAGAAATTAATTTACATGGCATCATGATTAACGCTACTAATATTATAAAAATGTAAATTTATAAATGTTATCTACGCTTTAATGCAAAAAGTCCTCAATAGATTTGGATGTTTAGCACTCCTATGGTTTATAAGCAGGATTCCTATTTATGATACTTTTACTCCCCTTTAGGATACATTTAGGATCGAAACTTATGTGGGGCTCAGCGAGACATTTAAAGATATAATAATTCAGGAAAACTGAGTCACTATACTAGAATGTGACAAAACATCACCCAAAAACACCCATTCAAAAGACAGGACAAAACAATTAAATAAAAATTTGTTGAAAGAACGAATGATAATAAAAAAAATTTAAAAAAAAAATTTAGAACACAATACAAAAATAATTCAGTTTCGTACACAAACAATGGAAGTATTACCGAGGGGACGTACAGGAACAAAGATATTACTCGCCGTATGAACAATTTATGGGCAAAACGACCGGTAAAAATTCTTGGGGGTTATAAAGATACGGGGAAGTATGTGGATGAATAATTATTGTGGGCTGTGAAATTATTTTATAATTATTTAATTGTGATGGTTTTGGTTAATTTTATTGTGCTTAAATATTTATCAAGTAGTTATAGCATCTTTCCATAAAATAGTTTCGGAATAGCATTTGACGAGAACGTTCTTTTTTTATATAATATTAGTCTGCAATAGGAGCTAAACAAAAAAAAAAAAAAAACAATTATAATATGTTTTTTGTTTATTAAGTACTCTCAAATATTGTTATTTCAATTTTTTTATACATATAAATTATAAATTATGTGCTTGCCTGCAATCCCGTGGAGTGATGCAATCGTTGATGGTAAATCGCACTAGTTTATTAAGAGCCTATTCACTATAGCCTTGATGACACTTAAATTGTAGTCAAATGGCAATACCGCCGCTGGCAAATTGTTCCAGTCCCTCGATGTAGGCGGTATAAAAGATGCTTCGTCCGGATCGTAGTGGTCTCAACAACGTAAGAGTGGAAACTCGGCGTACGACGACGGGTCATCCGATGATGAAACGGAGATGGGGGAATTAAATCATGCAATTCCCTCGCACAATCCCCAAAATGCATCCCATAGAACATCGACATGCTGGCTGCTCTTCACTTGTGCTCCAAGCTTTGGAGACCTTTTAGAGCTAAATCTGGGTCGCCAATTAGCCTCTTCGCACCCCTCTCCACCGAATCCAAAGTTGCCAGGTGGCATTTTACAGCACCAGCCCAAATGTGGCTGCAGTACTCCACACACGAACGGACCTGTGCTTTGTACAACATTAGAAGCTGCCCTGGTGTGGTGTGAAGTACTTTTGCGATAACGCCAAGTTTCCTGGCAGCCACCTTGACTTTGGACTCAATGAACCACCCTAAGTTTAGGTTCATTTTTCGTCTTAATATAATAATATTATAAATGTGAACGTTTGTGAGGATGAACAAATGTATGGATATAAACATCTATCCATCCATTTTTTCATCCTTACAAACTTTCATGCTTTTGCGTACTTTTACTCTCTTTCACATAAAAACTAATGAACGGATTTTAATATAATTTGGTACATTAGTGGATTGTAACCAGAATTAACAAATGAAAAAACTTTTTATTCCGATATTCTTAACGCATCGTAACTTCTATAGATGAAACCGCGAGGCCCAGCCAGTGTACAAAATACAGTGAAAATAAATTCCTATTATTAATTTTATATTTCTTACTCACCTACCTACTACAGAGAAATATTCAATACAAAGACTTACCAGACAGTGACCTCTTACACCTAGCTTCTCTAATACCTTCACTCTAGGTATATGAATAAAAGTCAACCACAAGAAATAATATATTAAATTAAAAGAAACTCCATATCTATTATAGGCAAGAGAGTTATAAGTTTCAAAACAAACAAAACTAGCATTATGCTTAAAAAATAGACGTTTACAAATAAAAAATCTACCCTTCTTTCAAATCTTCAAAGCCGCTGTGAGTTTTGGTGTCACTGAGAGCGATTGAACAATTTGCATTTTAAAATCCAAAGTTTAATGAAATTGCTGTTTTCATTGGAATTCAAGTCGTATCTGTAGATGACAAAGAATTAATTAGTTTAAGTACACACAACTGCTACAATTTGACTTTGCGACGCAACTTGGGAGACGCGTATTTTTAGCAGTGCGATAAACCGAGTTGATAGACGAACTCAGTTCGTTCATTGAAAAAGAGAAACGAAATAAACAAACCTGTACATTATTATACAAGGCAAGAATTCATCAATTTGACCATGATTATGTCTAGGCTTTAAAAAAGAGACTGTTAGTCTAAGTTTGTTTCGATATTTCTTTTCAGATTAGTCAAATAGAAAACTTTGACCTCATCCAGTATTCTTTTAAATATGATTGACGTATAAAATTATCTGCACAAATCTACTTACAAAATAACACCTGATTACAAACTTTGCAGAGGATGGGAGGCGCATCGTTGTGATTTGAAAGTTAATGAAACGAAAAAGCGACAGTAAAATTTTTACATTCGTCTCATTATCTTGAAACTAAAACTTTTGATGGTAACTAGTTACTGGCACGTAACCGCATCGTCTAGAAGTGAAACCACACACATACTTTTTTTTAATAAGTCACCGACGAAGAATTTCCACATGCGTGTCCAGAATCACGCACTGAAATTGTGGTATGATGCACGTCGGACCTTCACAATTATGAAGGTCTATTTTGGCGGAAGGTATATTTGGTCAGTATTTTTTTTTAATTATTATAAACTTTTGCTTGACTGCAATCCCACCTGATGGTAAGCAGTGATACAAACGTTGATGGTAAAGCGCGCTAGTTTATTAAGAGCCTATTCACTCGGAAAAACTGAGCGAATAGGCAGGAAGACGGCAGTTGAGCGAGGTGATGCAATGTTAAACCCAACAAACACGACCAACGATGCTGCGCCAGAGGGAGATTGATCTGAAGACCCTCCACGACCAAACTCCCAACACAACAATATTTGGCGCATCGTACCCGGCACACATCGCAACACAACCGCTCAGACCCGTCCTCCGTACGGCTTCACCAGACATCCGGTATCTTTCGAAGTTATATTCTTAAAGAGATCACTGACTATACACCCTCGGCCAGTCTTCCATCTCTTATACACAAATCGCTGGCACCGCGACCACGGCTTCCAATAGCGTGTTACCGTGAGAACGTTACCCGATTACAACGTTGTAGTAGAATAAAAGGCGCCGCCGGGGTGCTTAATCGCAGCTCCCATTTGAACTGCACCCCTTTGAACCACATGTGCTCTTGGATTTGAAGCAATTTACAGCTTAATTCTATTGATTGTGTCTGGAATACTCGTTGTTCTCGTGAGTGAATGAGAGTTATTCAGGCTACAGGTATGATCCTTATCCTGATACCTATGAATACAATTGAGACACTGGCAATACTAATTTATAAGAAACTATTTTAACTTCCAAACGTCCACACTAATATTACTACTTTAATATTATGAAATCAAGAGTGTCTCAAGTCAACGCCGCGTCAAAGTCTCAGTGTCAACTGTGCTGATGGTATTCTGGAGGACTTTCCTTATGGTACCTACTACATATCATCGGAATTGAAATAGTGTCTTCAAATAAACTAAAGAATTTGGCCAAGCCGACTATGGGGATTTCCAATGTTGGACTAGGTATAGTCACTAAACTAAACCACCTACCTATATAAACGTATACTTTCATACTATCATCATATTCATCATTGTCAGCATTATTCCATCCATTACTTAGAATTAGCCTCCCCCCTTTTGTGGCATGCTTCCCTGATCTGTACGAGACTCGTTATATTCTTCAAAAATATCACCATAGATGGAAACTTAGCTTTTATTGAGCTGTATCTGTCTGATACTAGAGAAGAACCTAATGACAGCCCAGTCAAAGTTACGGTGAAATTATTACAGAACAGTTTGGCAGGTCTTCCCTGCCCACTTCTGTAGCTTGTCCACCCTCCTGGCTTATTATCGTGGACGTCATTAGATATTAATACTTAGTATATTTTTTCTTGTATTGTCGTCTCCACCTGTTATGTATGTCACAACCAACGGGTTTCGTTAGCCGTTTAGTGCCTAGCCTTAAACTAAAAGGCAGCTATTCAACTAAAGACCTGAATGATATTCAATAAATTTAATTACTAGTTTAGGTTGGAAGTGTAATTTATCAAGTGCGAGCCAAATTGGAGGCAACAATCAAGCCATGGTACCCCGACTCACTGGGTTGGTCTAGAACGTGCGACCTAACAGAGCGAAGCGAGGCGTCCATTACTACCACAGTCCAGGCAGTTGACTAAACGGCAAAAACCAGTGTGCTGCGATATACATATAGTGATATATATGGCGGTATAGTAGTATGTGTTTCTTAGTTAAGTGTCTACGTTTAAGGCGTGGCACGATGGTATAAGGAAGATACAGGAAGATGCAATTAGGACGTAATGGCGCAGTATGCATCTAACGACCTTCAGCACGGAAGACTGCATAACATAGACAAATTAAGCGATGGTCGTGATCTTCAGTCGTAAGACAAGGATGGAAAAGAAACCAGACCTGCAGTCTGGGAAGTGAATTTAGAATGTTAGATCCATCTAAAACTGTGCAGTGCGTGTGTTTGACAAATTCAGTTGAATGAATTGGTTAAATCCATCGTTTAATTTTTGGTTTTACTTTTATATTTGCGTGGATATCTAAAATTAACCTACAGAAATGTGCTCAATCAATCTCTTTACCAAATTTGAGCAAAACCCGTTCAGTGATTTAGGCGTGAAAAAGTAATATCTCAGTATTACTCAGTTAATTTCGAATATTAAAATTGATGTTACTATTTTTCTTTGTAGCATCGCAAGTGACATCAGTTACAAATAGAACATTGCTTTAAGAAACTATTCATTAACTATTGCCTATCCAGCGATCATCATATAGTCTTTAGGTAAAAACGTTCCCTCTTTTTAAACAACGGATTATACCTAATCAAGTGCACGGGAACTGCCCATCCATATGCTAAGAGCATCATACTCGATCACCGAACGCTTGTGATCTCGGTGATTACCAGAGCACCCCATTTTTAAACCCGCACGTGTACAAGTTTAAGTGGTGTTTAAAACTTAATACGTTATTGATTATATCGGGTTCACTTACGTGTAATTTATTGTATACTCTGAGAATGGGAGGATGTGACAATTCACACCATGCTTTTATTTTGAAACGTTCAATAATGTGAACTGTGTCCAAATTTCTTCTTTTATTTTATAACATTGATTAATTATTGATATTTGGTCTAATAAGCAGAATATACGTATGTACACACATCAAAAGTGTCTAGGGATCAACATATATTTTTGCAATAACTTTTCTCCTGATTGATATTAATTAAAATTTTCTTTAAGGATTCATCAAATAAAGTGTTTTCGTTTGTCACAGTAACGATAAACCAAGTCAACTTTGCATTAATAAAGAAATTTGCCATTTTCCTAATAAAGGGATATTTGACATTTGAACCACTAACACAAAAGTTCGAAAAAAAGACTGAAATAACAGTTTTCTCTAAAATTTTATTGGGTAACTTAAACAATTAATAATCCGTGTTTCTACCGCGAACACTAACAACACAAGAACATCGGTTTGGCATACTCAAAATGAGTTTATCCAAATCACGCTGTGGAATGGCCGCCCATGTTCGTTGCAACAACAAAAAAAGGTCTTCTTGCGACTGGATACCCTCCATATTCGTCAGAGCTCTTCTCTGTAGCATATCCCATGCATGCTCAATCGGGTTCAAGTCTGGCGACTGAGCAGGCCAGGGCAGGACATTGATGTTAGCTGCGGCGAGAGTCTGTCTTACAACTCTTGCGGTGTGCGGTCGTGCATTATCATGCATTAACTGAAATAAGGGACCGATTTGCACTTGTAGAGGAACGATGACGTCTGATACAATCGTCTCAGCATAAATTTGAGCGTTGAGGTTGCCTCTGATCCAAATCAACTCAGTTCTTCCGCCGATCCAAATACCCGCCCATACCATGATGGTTCCACCACTATAAGTATGGACTTTCTGGCAGGATTTTAATCGCTGTTGGCGTCCAGGGGTTCTCCAGTGTCGTATACGTCTTGTATCCGGTCTCATACCAAAACGAGACTCATCAGAAAAGCACACGAAACGCCATTGTTCTTCTGCCCAATTTCTGTGTTCAAGAGCCCATTGATATCGAATCCTACGATTGTGCATTGCTATAGGTGGTACCCGTAGCGGTCTTCGGGAATGAAGGTTCACTTCATGCAAGCGGTTTCTGACTGTTTGGCCGCTAATTAAGTTCCCTGAAGAGTGATGAAGCCTCACGGCTAACATCATGGCGGTTATTGTTGGAGCTCTTCGAGTTAAGATTTGAATGTATCGGTCTTGTCTCCGTGTGGTGTAGCGATACCGTCCTCCATGGCGCTCAACCACGGTACCAGTGCTTCGGTAACGTGTCCAAAGTCGACTGATAACACTCTGACTTGTATTCAGAGCTAAAGCCACAGTACGTTGCCGGGAACCAGCTTCTATCATTCCCACGGCTCTGAGCATTTCTTCCCTGCTTAAATGACGTCGCCGCTCCATAATAACGTTGGTTTTAATCAGTAGAAGGGAAACAGTAGCACTAATAATGTCTTCAATGCGTTGTATGTTTTTATAGGGAAAATATTGACAGCTGATTTTCATCTTTTACTCGAATTTGATTCACAGTTCCTGATTTAAATTATGAAATGCACCAAAAAGGATCCATATAAATTTATAAAATCATGAATTTACTACAAAGCCACATCTCAATCTCAAGAAATCCGCATAAAAATGCTTGATCCCTAGACACTTTTGATGTGTGTATACAGTATGTTAAGAAAACCCTGTCCGACCCGTAAGGATAATAAAGGTTAGGTAAACACATGACCAAATATAATATAAAATTTTACGTAATCATCATAGTACCAATACAAATGAATTTTGAAATAATCTTTTTTTCAAGCGAATTAATTCCAATTTCCCCGAAATTTGGTAATTTTTAAAAAGTGACAACACCGGTATTATTATGAGCGAATAGCGATGCGACCACGTGCCGCGTACCCTGCCGCCCGGCCCCCGCGGGCGGCAGGCGAAGGGTGGTTAAAACACATTTATTAAGTTGCCTCTTTTTGCGAAATAATATTTATTTTTTTAGGGGGATTTTTTTTTTTAAGTTTAGCCCGGTTTTGTATGCATTAGTAGAATCAGTTATCGATACCTAACAACACCTTCACGGGTCGGACAGGGTTTTCGTAACATACTGTATAAGAGAATTTTCAAACAGAGGAATGCATGAAAGAGCGTTTTATAAGTCTAGCTTATGTATGAGTTAATGATAATAAAAGCAATATGTGTCCTGACTATGGCTGAACCCTATTAATATACTTTAAATACATCATTAAGAGAAGCTTTTTTTTCCTGAAGCAATTAATACTCTTAAAGAAGTTTATTAAAAACTTTACAAAATATGTATAAAAAAAAACAAGCGCTCTTTTAAAGCTCTTAATAACTAACCTATACTACAGATTATTAAAATAATGCGAATAAATAGGTAATAATAAAAAAGTAATCAGTATATGAATGTTATTATGTACGTAAGTATTTAAACAAGTATGAATGGACTTCTCCATCGCCAGATAACTATCAAGGAATAAAATTAATGTTTTAGTTTTTGTTTGAAATAAAGATACAAATTTAAAAATTCCTAAGTTTTCTAATGACTGAAAAGACAGCCCTAATGTAAACAAAATCATTAATCGCATCATTATAACTATGGGACATGGGGGAACCAACCTAAACACTAATATCTGCATATTAATATAATTAGGACAATCTATATTTTTTATCAGCATATGGCAATTTAGAAGAAGAGTCTCAAGTGTATGCTGAATGGTGGAAGGACCAGAGCATAACTCAGACATGTAGCAGCTATATTCTGGTCCTTCCTGTGAAACCAAATGCGTTTTATTTGGATATAAATAATTTACACGGAACGAGTGAACGACTGTCATTTGCCAAATGGAACCTAAGACACCAGGACCAAATCACAATGTTCTAAGGTTAGGTTGACTGTCAAAATGTTTGGCTTCTAACCTAGTATTAATATAGAAGATTTTTGTATATTAAGCGACACAACAGTTGTCCAATTATTTAACTTGACAATGGCGTCGATACCCATTTGCACAAACTAAAGTAAATTTAAGTTCACAGCGCCATTTTCGGTCTAATTCATTAAGATAAGTTTTTTTTTTAATAATTATAAACTAGCACTTGACCGCATTCCCGCCTGATGGTAAGCAGTGATGCGATCGTTGATGGTAAAGCGCGCTAGTTTATTAAGAGCCTATTCACTCAGAAAAACTGAGCGAATAGGAAGGAAGACGGCAGTTGAGCGAGGTGATGCAATGTTAAACCCAACAACACGACCAACGATGCTGCGCCAAAGGGAGATTGATCTGAAGACCTTCCACGACCAAACTCCCAACACAACAACATTAGGCGCATCGTACCCGGCACACATCGCAACACAACTGCTCAGACCCGTCCTCCGAACGGCTTCACCAGACATCATGCCGGAACACGACAAATCGCTTGGCTGTAAGGCTTTGTCTGGTGGGTGGTAACTTCTGCCGGCAGCCGATGTTATGGCCTACCACCGAGTTCCAGTCAAATTTAGTACCTCTATAGACAGTTTAGGCGTAATTAAAAACAAACTGCTATTAACATCAGGCGTGGATTAAATGACAAGACTAAATTAATATTTTGTCTTATGTAGTCTTCATAATATAATAAATAAAACGATAAAGATGCACTTAAATTTAGTTTAGTATATGAACAAGAAAATCGCTTTACGATTCACCTAAATTTTCTAGAACATTTTATTTTGAAAAAAAATAAACTTATAGGGTCCACTTTCGTCCTGAATCAATATCTATTATGATCTTCAGCATGTTCTTAAAACCAAAAATCATACGTAGTTTAGGTATTGTGTGGGTTACTATGGAGATATATGTTCTATGTTACTGGTTTGGCTTCCGCACTCAGTCCCTACAGTGGATCATTGTGTGTGGGCCATGGCGGCCGTTGGCGGTTATTCCAACCAACCCACCTCCCTTCAGAAGCATCAGGTCTCCTAGCCTGTTGAGAACATCTGTGTAAGATCTTGGTGCCCCTATGGTTATGCTTCTAATACTATGGAGATATATTAGTGAAATCAAAACAAGTCGTGCCCTTAATACCTATATACATATATACAATGTCCGTTAAACTTTGTATTGTATAACAGAGTCACTGTAAAAATGGTCGATTAAGCACTGGCCTTCTGTTTATTGCACATTGGTCTTTTGATAGAACCGCTTTGAAGAAATACCTAATACATAAGAACATAGTTGAGGGAACTCATATCTTTAACCAAATATTCCAAACACAACGAACATACTCGTATCGACAACAAATGAAACGTTGAAAGCTGAGTCAGTGTTATCATTACTCACGTTATCAGGCTGGCACGGCGGATGACGTCACGTAAACATTGAGTCATGCACGGTTCTCGGAAAGTACTGGCAGACGAGTCTGTGCCTGTTTTATTTTAATGGAAGTATGAGGAATAAAATAAGAATTTTGTACCTAATTTGTTTTCATTCATAAGATGCGGTGCTGAAATAATGAATTGAATAAAGTAATTATTTGACCATCGGTCATTTTGTTTAACTCGTAGAAGTTTAGCGGACATTAAGACAGCGCCGACTGTGCCTTTAACTCGCTGAAACTAGCGATTTTGAACAGTTTTCTCTAATTTCAAAACAAAATTACGCAAAGTAGCTCGCATACATTCTAGTACATGCACATCAAGCTACGACAGTCTGTAATGTTTCTTCATAAAATTTTCAACTTTTCGTTAAAGTAATGCTTTAAGTAAGGCTCAAGATTAATTGGGAATATTTGACAGTTTAGGGTAGCTTGACCTGCTGTCGACTGTCGTCCGTACCAACATATTTTATGAATATATTTCATTATAAATAAGTTATTAATTTAGATACTTATCCATTTAGCCGTATATAATGAGACAGTATTTCTTCTTCTTCAGCCTATGGACGTCCACTGCTGGACAAAGGCCTCCCCCAAGGCTTTCCACGCTGACCGGTCTGCCCGCATACATCGGTTTCCCGCGACCTTCACCAGGTCATCGGTCCACCTTGTTGGGGACCTCCCTACGCTGCGTCTTCCAGTACGTGGCCGCCACTCTAGAACCTTACTGCCCCATCGGCCATCGGTTCTACGAGCAATGTGCCCTGCCCCCTGCCACTTCAGTTTAGCGACTCGCGACCCTGGAAGACTTGGGCAAAATGCTCAATGACCTCAACAGAGCTTCCCAACAAGTGGGTCTAAAGATGAACATGGATAAGACGAAAATCATGTCGAACTCTCATGTCGTACCCACTCCAATTCTAGACAATATTTACGGTGGATGTACATGGAGACGCTAGTTCTGCCAAGTAAAGGGCGAAAAGCAAGTTAAAAATATGTATAAACTGAAATACGATAGACAACATTAATTTATACATACAGTTTATATTTTTAACTTACTTATCGCTTAACTTGTCTGTTAGACTGTTATATTCAGTGAGACTCAGATCTGACAGGTAGATCAGTTCTCGATAACAAGGATTCAACATTTACCGAGAAATAAATTCATATCTTATGGTATTAATATTAAAATATTGAATTAATAATTTAAATGTTAGTTTTATTTGAAAAAAAAATACATCTAAATGATTTAATCAACACACGCTGGTAGCCATCAAACGGGACAGTTGATATTGGCACCGAATCTGTTGTTCACAAACAAAACTAATTTTAAGTTATGTGTATCTTTTTCTTTCCATTTCGTTAAGAAAAGGATAGATGATAACATTTAAGTTTAATAATCCTGTCAAATTAAGATACTCCATAGACAGTTTAGACGCAATTATAAACATGGCCACTTAAAATCCTCCAGTTTACGTCAGTAGCGCACTAATTTGACAGGTCTTAAATTTAATTTAGTTTGTTGACAACAGAATCGGCGTCATTGCCAAACTACACAAAAAAAAAAATTACTACAATACCAACAATATTAGGTAATAAAAATATACAAAATATATTCAGGATTATTTGCCATAAATAAATAAAAATTAAACTGAATTCAATAATTGGCAATATAATATAAATTTATTTATTATTGTAAATCAGTGAACTAAAACAACAAGAAGACATCTAACAGAACACATTCAGTGCCTATCTCAAACCTCAATTACCTACCAGAATACATTCCAACATAGCTGTAATCCTCTGTTCTGCCAAAACACGAAGGTGTTAATACAAATCCTGCCTACTAGCTCGCTAGGCGCCTAGGGGTGTCATCACATTTAATTATACACGCTGTGGGCCAAAGCCGAGTGTACAAACTTTGCGTACGGATTTAATTCCGCACAGAACTAAGAGACAGCCTTTGGAATTAAAAAAATGAAATTTTGTGGGTGTTCCAAATGCGAATTGTAGAAGGAAATTATACGGGTATTTTAAAGAAGCTAGAGGCAAAGTTCCATCATCAGACGACCCTTGGTACGGCGAGTTTCCATCCTTACATTGTTAACACCACAACGATCCGAACGAAACGTTTCGTTCACCTCATCTTTTATACCGCGTACATCGAGGGACAATATAAGTATCTAATATAATACAATTTAAGTGTCTTCAAGGCTGGAGGGAATAGGCTCTTAATAAACTAGCTTTACCATCAACGAATGCATAACTGCTTACCATCAGCCGGGATTGCGGTCAAGTGCTAGTTTATAATTCATAAAAAAGTAATAATAGCCGTACAGGCTTATCGTTCAGGTTAAGCTAAGCTTGTCGGGGTTGGTTCAAAGATGGTTGACCATCTCTTTATACCAACGATCTCCGTGTCTCGAAATCTCTTTATACCAACGATCTCCGTGTCTCGGAAAGCAAGTTAAACCGTCGAACCCATATTACCCAGTAAGGCTGCTATCCCAGTGGTAAGCATTACATCCACTGAATGCAATGTCGACGTCCCACACATACTATGAGTCTTATTGTCAGTTTTGGGAAAATCTTTTATGGTTCAGTTGGTTGCAAGAAAGTAAATTGGAGTGATTGTACTTACTGTCAAAAAAGCACAAGAAACTTGCGATATTAATGACGCTTCTGCGCATCGTAGGCGCTGCACAGATATTTTTTTTTTATAATTATAAACTAGTGCTTGAACGCAATCCCGCCTGATAGTAAACAGTGATGCAATCGATGATGGTAAACCGCGCTAGTTTGTTAAGAGCCTACTCATTTAAAAAAAAGTGAGTGAATAGAAAGGAAGACGGCAGTTGAGCGAGGTGATGCAATGTCAAACTCAACAAAAACGACCAACGATGTTTCGCCAGAGGGAGATTGATCTGAAGACCCTCCACGATCAAACTTCCACCGCAACATTTGGCGCATCGTAGCCGGCACACATCGTAACACAACTGCTCAGGTCCGTCCTTCGTACGGCTTCACCAGACATCATGCCGGAACACGCAATGATGTCTGGTAACATACGGCGGCAAGACTTTGTCAGGTAATGTCTGCCGGTAGCCGATGTTATGACAGGGAGATGTTAAAGAAGCGCCAATGCTTATAAAACACCAGTGGGATAGCGGCCTTAGGGTTGTGAAGGTCAGACAGCCAGTGGTGACTGGCAATAGCTTTCACCTATCACCACATACCACCCGCTGTTTTCACCCTACAAAGTATAAAAGTAAACAGGACCACGGGCGACGCCATGGGGCGCTAACTTGCTTAATTATACAAGTCTCGGGCAGCTAAGCTTGTTGTCGAACGAGCGACTAAAACGGGCACAAGTTAGCGCAAGGATTTAACTTTACAGCTAACAGTTGGTTAAAGCCTCACAGCGTTGTAGTGATAGATATTTTGTTATTTTGGCACTAATTAATTTCATTCATTATGTGCTATGTCAAAGGGAACTTCGTTAATATCTTTAGCAATTAAATTTCAAGAACTGCACCAACAGACTTTCAATTTCAATTTAAATAAGCTCTAATCCGTTGCTTTATACATGTGTTCGTAAAATGCATCTGCTCAACAACTTAATTAACGCCATGCATGTTGCTCAGCTGTCAAAATGACAGCTATTGCTACCGTTAGTGGGTTACGTAATCATCCCGCAAATGTGTACCTTAATACATTAACATAAAGTGCATAATATGCCCACAATATATGTATTTTATAAAGAGCCACCAAGAGTTAAAGCACTTCATTTAAATAGGTAATTACACGTTGTAGCATCACAAACGTACATCATATATACCAATCCTCTCTGTATAGGTAGTGATGATACAAACTGCACGTCAGCTTATCCCTTGTCAAACGAGGTTTAAGTTAGCACATGGATTTAACTGCAAACTGGAAGACGATCGCTTCGGGCCGTTGACTGCTGACACAGACACCGTACCGTAATATAATATTTGAATTAAATAGGACATTAAGTAAGTAGAATTGTTGCTGATACCACGATATTTTAATAAAGTAGGTCTATACTACTCGTAGATTAGACATTTAAACAAGCCTGTTTTACTGTTCCTTCATGGGATTTTGACTTCTCTTTTTTAGCCATAAGGATGTTATTTAAAGAAAGAAAACGCAAAATGAAATTGTTGGTGCTCAGAATTAGAAAATTGAAAAAAATGTCCGGATAGTTTATAAAACTCGGGAAAAACTGATAGTGACGTTCCTTGAGGCTTTGTCGGAACTTAGGACTAATCAATACGGCGTTGCTTAGGATACCACTTCAATTAATAACAATAAAGACATCATTTCGTTACACCTCCATGTAACAGTAGCCTTTCGTCCTACATACACACAAGCATTGCGGCGGCGCCAACGTTGACGACTAGCGCCAAATCCGCCGATGTAACACCCAAGTAATTAAATTCGGCTACACGGACGTAAAATTTGAACTGACTTAATTATCTTCCCAAATTGGTTGCGTTATAATTTGCATAGAACAGCATTAACAGGAGTTGGTTAGATGAATGTGTTATGAATTCATCGTTTACATAGGTCGACGTCCTTAATAACTTACTGGAGGTATTTTGAAGTTTTCCCGTGACATCACAGCGTGCCAGAATACCAACGACATTTATTTTTTAAATGTCGTAGCATCATGCTGAGACAAGTGCCTTTTAGCCTGGTATGGGACTTTCTGTTCCATTTTTATTTTTGTTACCTTTTTTTAATGTCATTATTTACATTTATTTTTAACTGTGTTTGATATTTGAGATTCAAAATAACAGACACATCGCTCCTATCAGTAGATAATATCATATAATGGTCCCACTGTCGGGACACAAACCTCATCTCTGAGATTGGTACTCGCAGTTGTCACATGTCTTTGAATTATTGGATCTACGATATGCCGGTTTCGTCACGGTGTCTTTAGCGCAATGGTAATATACTAAATTACACAGAGTAAAGGCACCGACTCAGTGCTTCTCTCAGTGGTAGGCCATAACATCGACTGCCGGCGGAAGTTACCATCCAGCAGACAAAGTCTTGCCGCCAAGCGATTCGTCGTATTCCGGCATGATGTCTGGTGAAGCCGTACGAAAGACGGGTCTGAGCAGTTGTTGTGTCGGGAGTTTGGTCGTGGAGGGTCTCCAGATCGATCTCCCTCTGGAGCAGCATCGTTATTAGTGTTGTCTGATTTAACATTGCATCGCCTCGCTCAACTGCCGTCTTCCGTCCTATTCACTCAGTCTTTGAGTGAATAGGCTCTTAATAAATTAGCGCGCTTTACTATCAACGATTGCATCAGTGCTTACCATCAGGCGGGATTGCAGTCAAGTAAGTACTAGTTTATAATTATAAAAAAAGAAAGATTGGTGACCTAACATCAGATAAGTCACGGCCTCTACCACCAGACCACTTTACTGCTCACATTATTCAATGAGTCATCGAAAAAGTAATTACTAATTTCGTAATCAAGACTAACTTTAGTCCTTATATCGAGTAAACACTAAACCAACACATTCAAGGTTGATGTCACAACGCGTTTCTAAGAACACTTGACATTCCGTCGCCGGCGATGACACGCTGACAGCCACTGTTGACATATTGATTAACATTCAGCGCGAGTAAAATAGTGTTATTGATTTCGTAGGCAGCAGACAGTTTATCTTATACTGAGAACCAGTAACGTTCATTACAGAGGTTCATTATTACGAGCAGTATTATTTTAAACGTTGTACACATTAAAAATCTGTATTGTATCATTAGATTGAATTACATATACCTAGATACACAACGCGCGAAAGCGAACGAGCGGTGATAGCCAAGTTGTAACGGCCCCAACCTAAAATTTGTAAGTCGTAGCTTCGAACCCTGGCAGGTTTTACATTGTGTAAATAATTTCGTTACCACTGCTCTCAAAACGTTGAAGGAAATCATCATGAGAAAACCGTGTTTTAGAACCAAAAAATAGATTATAGCCCACCTCACAAACAGTAGGTCTGTGTTCCAAGAGTGGGAAAATTATAAGCTGATTATGAGCTACGTCAAAATGTTAAGTAGTAATAAGAAACTGCATATGTAATTTAACCTTTATAGTAATTGGTAACATTCTTCGGTTTGTTGGGATATTTACATCAATACATACTCTTATAACTTGAAGATAACTTGATTCAACCAGAAATATAAGACGCATCCTAAAAGCTTTAACAATAATCACATAAATAATAAAACTTTGCTTCCCTAATGAGTATATAGATTTTGCTTTGTCCTAGGCAAATATGTATCTTAGGCACCAATATAAAGGATTCACCATTTAATCATTTATTTTAAAACACTTCTACTTCTTTAGACTATAGAGATCACTGCTGGACAAAGGCCTTCCCCAAGGCTTTCCACGATGACCGGTCTTGTGCTGCCCGCATCCATCGGCTTCCCGCGACCTTCACCAGGTCATTAGTCCACCTTGATGGGGCCTCTCTACGCTGCGTCTTCCGGTACATGGCCGCCACTCCAGAAACTTACTGCCCCGTCATCGGTTCTACGAGCAATGTGCCACTTAATTTTAGCCACTTGGATCTCCTCATTTCAGATTCGATCGCGCAGAGAAACTCCGAGCATAGCTAGCGTATGAGTGAAAAACACGTTTGGTATAAAGACAACATTTATTCGATTTAAATTACCTACTAAAAACTAAAGAAAAAGGAAGGTGAAAGAAAACACAGATAATTTGAGAAAGTATAGATAATTCCAGTCGTGCGTCCAATCCGCAACCGGTCTCCGACAGTGTGTTAATCAAGTCGTTAGTATTCACTAGTGATCAACCCTCAGTCGCTGCTCCAGCCACCTGGTTAATATTGACAGGTGATTGAGCTGACCGATTAAAATATGGTGCTGTGAGACGGCCTAACAATTTTTAGATGTTGCAGCATACAGATTTCTTTCAGAGATCCTTTTTCTCAGTTTTTTTTTTTAACAGAAGCCCTTCTGTTAAAAAAAACCTGCCTGTATGGTACCGAGCATAGAATAGTAACAACCTATATCCTCCCGTGGGTATCGTAAGAGGCGACAAAGGGAACTCTCACCAGGGAAGCGGACAGTAGCACTTCTCCTGTGGTAAAACAAATTACTGCGATCCCCAACCCGCCTGCCAAGCATGGGGATTATAGAATAGAATGAAAGCCTTGGGGGAGGCCTTTTACCAGCAGTGGACTTCTATGTATAGGCTGAGAAGAAGAAACAGAAGGGTTTATGATGTAAAAACAAAATTTTAAGAAATTTAACTGTCTTTTAGGTTTTGGGATTTTATAGGGCCTCTGGAACAGTTTGGAGTAGGCTCACCGCAAAAGGCGATCATCACATCCAAAAATACTGGCTCTGTTTAGGTAGAAAACGAACATTATTTATCATTATCAACCTTTTTATCGTCCCACTGCTGGGCACAGGTCTCCTCTCATAAAGAGAAGGATTGAGCGTAATCACCACGCTTGCACAATTGCATACTTGCACAAACGGGTTGGCAATTTCAGACTTAAAGTCCAGGTTTCCTCAAGATGTTTTCCTTCACCTTGTAATCAGTCATTGGTGTCCAAGATATACTAAGAAAGTACATATAACTTAGAAAACCTGACTGGAAACTGACCTGGAATTAAACCAGCACACTCATACTTGAGAGGCTGGTATTTTAACCACTATGCCACCACGACTGATCATCACACCGAAAGCCGATCATCACAAATAAAAGTACTAGCTCTGTGTAGGTAGAAAGCTAACATTATTACCTAATAAACTAGACTAATATTATTAGGGCGAAAGTTTCTGAGTGCGTGTACCTATATGTTTGTTTCTTCTTCACGCTCAAACAGCTGGACGGATTTGGAAAAAAATGTCAGATGGTTTATAACCAAAATTGTCATATAAGATACTTTTATCCCGAAATTCTCTCGGGATCTAAAATGCGGGTGAAAGCCGCCGCGGGGCGTAGCTAGTAAATGCTTGAGTACACGACACAATATAGAACTATAATAATGATATAAGGCATAAAATAAACTTAATATTTTTTTTTAATTTACGTAGATTACGGGGTAATTACCTGTCACATTTAAAGGCTTTAATTTTAATAGTACAATAACATTCAAAGCGTTATTTGTGTTATTAAGCGGACAAACTGTTCGAATATATGCAACAATGCATTAGCAATATGCATTCTATTTATTAATTTATTTCGCAATAAATGTACAGACGACAACACACCAAGCTCCTACAATCTGTCAGATTTCTTTATTAGATTTTCAACTTTACAAGGACCAAGTGCCTAGGCACCTGGTAGACACATCACTAATCTAATGAACTTTATAATAGTTTAACTTAAATATTCTCCAAAATCTGGAAGATTAACGTTCTAAAGATGCAAAACCAAAACGAGACTTGCTACAATTTTTCCTAATCAATTATTATATTGCCAGATACACCCTTAAACTTCAAGTAGCAAAACTACTCCCGAAAATCGATAGTACTTATCTCTCACATACACGACTGTAACTACATATCTTCAAAACCAAAGTTTTTTGTAACAACTACTAAATCACTTGTCGCGATGCGTGGGGTCCCACACGTGGGACAATGGCGCCCCTTCAACGACCCTTGTGCCAAAGGACCAGAATACCCCGGTCCTCCTTTCCCCTCTTTCTTCTTACACATTTTGGCGTTTGTAGGAACTTTTTATAAGAGACAGGGGTCTTGATGAAATGGATGCTCGTAACAGCTGTTAGGAGTGCGTAAGTCTTTGGAAGTACTCTCCTTGTCTGCCAATGGATGTTTGTATGTGTTTGTGTGCTGTTCATATCAAAGTTTTAAAACGTCTCAAGCTATTGTTTATTTATGTGATGAGTTTCCTAAGGGGTATTGGATGAGCTGAGGGTTCACATCAAACGACGCAGGGTTTCATTTCGTGAGAAGATTATTGTTAGAATTTCTTATCATGCTTGTTACCGGAGAACAAACATTTTCACTTTTTCATTAGAAAAACCTATAAATAATGGAAATACAAACTATCGAAAGTGACGCGGTTTCGGCATGATAAGCTTGATTGATACGAATATTGTTGCTCTAATTTTTTTGCAGCGTTTCAAAAACCAACTCAGTTTACCTATAATGAAATTTAATTTCTGTTTCAAATTTACGTTATTTCAAGTTTAACTATTACCAACTTTATTTTAATCGCAATTAAGTTGATTTTAAAGTGACTAGCACCATTGAAAAGTTATAAAAAATTTGTGGCGTAAACTGATCTTAATGGTATAGGAGTTAAAATTATTTATCCACAAACTCATATTTGTTTATAGTTACGAAAAAGACGTCGCAATATTATTTTCAGTGACAACACAAGGACCAAACTTTCTGAATTCTCTCACAAGACTTTTGCATACAGCCTGACTTATCGCAATCATACTCCGTTAAAAACATCCAAGGCTTTCAAACCCCACTCATACACACTTTTGATAAGCATCCTCAAACATACAAATCTCGTCGCATTGGAATATATTATCAACGTCGTATGTTTAAAATTCCTGCACACTACGCAAGGACCACTCGATTCAGCATTAAGGCCATTCAGAGCCGCGCGGCCATTTTGTGTTGATCCACCGCGCCGCTCCGATTCTCTGTTAGCTAAAGAGTTTAGAGGTAAATTTTTAAGCAAACTCGGGGACCTTAGCTGAGTGGACAATGAACAATGGAGGTGTGAAAGGGGTTTAAGTAAACACCCTTTTGTGAGAGCTCATGGTATTGTACGGTTGACGCTCTGTGCAAATAGATTACCGCGCATTGTTGCGGTCCAGGCTGACGCCTGTGGTGACACTAGAAAGGCGTCTAGAGAAATACTTCGTGTTAATTCAAGTCCGTGATACGTGCCAATTAGCATTAAATGTTGGTGAGTTACATAATCAAGGCTTGGAAGATTGACCTGCAAGCAAATTCTGAATACCACACTAAGCCAGCGAATTAAAAGTATTTTCACTTTTGTGAAACTCATATTTTTTCAAACAATACAGTGTATTATGAATGGCGAGGCATTATACCTACAAAATATAGCCTTGAAACGACAATAGCACGAAACTGCTGAAGCATTGATGAGTTTTACGATGAAATCAAAAAGTTTATTAAACAAAAATGCCAGAAATTAATGTACTGAAAGTGTTTACCCAAACTCACAGCGCTATATTGCTACTAGCTATAAGTACATTTTTCCTAGCAACTCCGTCAAATTTTGGGATCAAAACTGTTCACAGTAAATGGGTATGATCTAGCCCCCTCTCACCACAAGGCAACGGAGCACACAATGGGAATTAATTCTGACACTGGGGAGCTTTGGGAGCAGATACGAATGTCTACATTCTGCAGCTTTCGTTTCGACGATTTATTACCTTTTATGCTTTCATAATATATATATCACCAACTAAACACAGTGATAAACTAGCAAAAATTGCTTGATAAAACAAAGCCACATTTAGTACAGATCCAAGTGGCTAAGGTGCAAATAATGTTTATGTATATGCGACTGAAGCTATCCTGTCGTACAGAATATTTTAGTTTCAAACATGAAGTATTTATATCTGTGTTTTGCACATTTTCTTCAATTTAATGGCAATTGGTAGCTGACTATTTCTTGAGAACTCGATGCACGTTACTGCAACACATTCGATGCGCATGGTCTTTTTTAAAGTCAAAACTGTTGTATTTTAACACTTAGATACTTACGCTACTGATAGCGCCAAATACATATGTAGACGAATTCTGGACCGACTCCGTTTCGTTTATCATTGACACGTTCAAAAGAGCTTTTTTTATTTTTACTAGCCTACGTTGTCCTACTCCTGGGCAAAAGCCAGAGCAAGATATGTAACTTATTTATTAAAAACATTGTTCGCAACGCCTACACTTATAATTGTATAATTAACAAATACAAAATACCCTAAATCCCTAAAACATTTCAAATGAGTAACGCTGGATGTATGTGTCCATTCTTCTCTATACAAAACTAAATTTTTGTAAGGGACGTCTACAATCAATTCTATTTTATTGAAATTTCCGTTCGAAAGTGCTTTTTTATGAGCCTATTTAATTTAATGCTCAGGCTTTTTATAAAGGTTGAATGAAGAACCAAAATGGCGGCCGTCCTAATGACTTTGCTACTATTTACTATTATTACTTTTGTCCCTGATGCCGTCTACAGAATTCTGCAGAACCAAGAACTTCAACAACGCATTACTGCCCTTGCCATTACAGACATATGCTTATTTTCTAAGTAAAATCAATACGATAACCTCTACGGTATCAAGACTGTTTAGTATTAAAAAATAAGTAGCTAGTTATTATGACTCACGATTGCCAATACTACATATTCTCACAGTGCAATTGGATCAATGCAAACCAACGGCTTTCAAACTCAGCACTGTCATTATTCAAGCTAGTATGTAATTTGCATTGTTGTTTTAAAGAAATAAATTGTATACTTTGTGAATGTTTGAGAGAAGCTATGAGGAATGCGTTGTTTAGTTACTTTGTTATCATATTTAATACCTTGTATTCTGTTTTTACTTTGCTGCGTTAGGTTACCTGTCTATCTAGCTGACCTCTGGCATTTGTTTCGGCCTTTTTCTTAGAGTAGTCAGTTAGCAAGCGCCGACATTATCTAGTTTTTAAAACATGATTGAGATGTAAAAGAGTTTGTGCAATCCTATTTACAGAAATAAAATCATTTATCATTTACGGTTAATTTTGTCAAATGGGCGTTATGGTTGGTTATGTCCCGACCTCTGGCTGAACCCCGGCCACCGTGGGCGCGGACTTGCGGGGTGAGCAATGGATGGCTCGCAGCCCGGAAAGGACCAAGCCAGCACCCTAATTGCTACTGAATTACAATTTGAATCATTTTGAAGTATATTGCTAATAATATAACATAAGTATAATCCATTGCTCCAAAAGTTCGAAAAATGTGTAGGTTCAAAAATGTAAATAACGCAATTTATGCCTGTTAAAGCTTGCAAACATTCTTACATCAAGCAAATTCAAATTTCCCGATTCCTTCCCATTTGATTCTATACATTCCTAATTCCATACATTTCTGGCTTAAAGGCCTAGAGATTGGGCCAGAAAAACTTACAAAAAAAAGACAAAATCCAACTTCTCTCTGCTTCAACACTTGATCAAAAAAGCAACTTCATCGTACGCCGGCCGGTAAATATAAAAATTTTATAAATCTATAGTTACCCCTTGAATCCAACAACCAAAGAGACCAGTGAACATTTATGGAGGCCTCCATCACCACCCGGAGTGTGCAGCGCTGTCTATTGTCTCAATTCTAGTAAGTCCTTTTCCTTTTTTTCCGTTTGACTGAGCCACATGTAATTTCCCAAAATCGCGCCTAAGAAACGCAGTTCAACTATCGAAGATATATCAGTACCATTATCAAACAATGCTACTGACTTGTCAAATTGTGTCGAGAGTTTGGTCGTGGAGGGTCTCCAGATCAATCTCTCTCTGGCGCAGCATCGTTGGTTCGTGTTGTTGGGTTTAACATTGCATCACCTCGCTCAACTGCCGTCTTCCTACTTATTCATTTCTTAAGTGAATAGGCTCAATAAACTAGTGCGCTTTACCATCAACGATTGCATCACTGCTTACAATAAGGCGGGATTGCAGTGAAGCACTAGTTTATAATTATTATAAAAAAAAAAATACTTTATCACTAAAGCATTAAAATTCAAGTTTAGAGTTATTCAAGGGATTATTTGACAGTTTCGGGTAGCATGACCTGCTGTCATCCGTACCTTGCGTTTCTTATCTGTGCCATAGTTTCAGTCGTCTTCACTTTTATCCTCATAAAGAAGTTCCAAGTTATGTAATTGCTATTTTTAAAAAATATTAAACAGCAGTGCTTCGGCAGTTTGTGTGTACTCATATACAAATATAGATTTTCTTTATAGAGCAACAACGACTACTGGTTTAAGTACTCTGTTTTTATAAGAACGCGAACTACTAAAATATTAATTTAATATCACTTACGACTTACACAATGGTTATGTATTTCAATGTCCAAAGAATTCGAGCAAAACTAATCAGCCACGGAATCCCCCTAGATCCTCATATATCAACGTGAATACGCGGATTCGGACAGATTTAGAAAAAATACAACACCGTCTTCTCTCGCCGTTCATATAGAAAACACCCCATTAAGTAATTTTTTCTGCCTAAATCTAATTTTGAGGGTGGGCATCCCATATGTGCCTATGGGATTTTGATTCCCATCACACGAAAGATAACTTTATTCTTAGAGAAGGAGGGTTTGAAATAGGTTGCACTGTAAATAATTTCTACCCCACGCTGGACGCAGAAGCAGCTGCCATCAAATGCACTATGCGATCTCAACCCTCGAAATGCAATGTTGTGTAATAATAATAAATTTACAAAGACAAGGTAATATTGCATTTGGTGGGGACCGTTGTAAGGGTTGCAGCAATCGTCAGGAGAATCTGAACGTTCATTTGTTATATTTTAATGTATTTTTGAGACGCGAAAATCGCGCGCTGATTTGCTCTTCGAAAATTTCATTTTGCACGGGCTTGAGGCTTGATGAGATATGAAATAAATTCAGTTATGATATGAAGGGATGCTTGATTATACACTGATTAATGTAGATTGGTTTCTAAATGAGATAATATGTACAGAAAATTAAACTTAGGAAGGAATAAACCCCACAATTGGGCCTTTTAGTTCTTCACACACTAAACTAAATTTGTATGCATCATTTTCTTCCTATTTGATTATGAAAAGGACAGAAAATAATTATTAATTTAGTCCTGTCAATTAATAAAGATACTACACTAGAAAAGTTTAAAGTTGATTAAAAACATGGCGACTATAAATATGTACGTCAATTTACGTTTAGCGTTGACTAATTTGACAGGACTGATCTGAAAGAAACAGATGCAGCGAACTTAAATTTAGTTTAGTTTGTGAACTAAGGAATCGACGTCAATATCAAATTCAGTGACGTTGTAAAAGCAGTCATGAACAGGCAAGGTAGTATAACCTGCTAAAAGGCATGTTCGCAGGTCAGACGTCGAATCTACTACATATGCATCACCTTAAGGTCATCAAATAAAGGGCTCTTCGAGATTTATAACTAGCTACAAAGAACCATCTCAAACA
Source organism: Sesamia inferens (assembly GCA_037179545.1). NCBI lineage: Eukaryota > Metazoa > Arthropoda > Insecta > Lepidoptera > Noctuidae > Sesamia > Sesamia inferens. The sequence goes on along the minus strand of CM073929.1, from coordinate 3,504,389 downwards.
TTGTAAACGTTACATTTGCTCATGAATACTGCCCTTATACTGACTACTCCACAACATAATACTCCCGACTTACCCCCATGTGCTTTGAGTCTTTAAAGCGATATTTACTAAACAAGTCTCCTAGTACGACCTAGGTGTAGTGACAATGGCTCTACCCCTCTTCATTGTCGCTAATACCTCGTTAAAATACTAGGAGTATATAAACAATGGATATGTTTGTAGCACTGGAAATGTTATGTGCAACGTGACCTTTGTATGACGTAGCATCAACATAACTATCTGTCTTCAAAATGAGGAGATCATTTTCGACGCTGAAATGAATTAGTGTGCCTATATACAATCCTTTTAGATTTCGAGTGATTTTAAGTAGGTTTTATATCAAGAAATGCTATGATTTACTCTTTATGATTACTCTTACTTTTTATGATTGACTCAAAAACTATGTTTAACTAAAAGTAAATTGTAATCAGCTCCTAAATGCAGATCATATGGTAAAAGCTTTTGTAAATGTCTAACTTTTGAACGAACTTTACTGTAATCGTATAAGAACAAATAAAACTTTAATATGGAGTTCTAGCAATTTGAACGATCCAGTCTTTAACTGCCTACGAGTACCTAGCTGGTTGTAACGATCGAATGCTCAACCCCGAACATTAAAAAGCGCGATCTCACGATTTCTAGTTATGAAATTCTACTAGTCTACAACCAAATGGGTTTCTCGAACACAAAAACGCGATGTAGAATCGATGCCGTTTCGAAAGTCTCGGTATACTATGTACTGTTCATATTCTAGTTTGCAAAGTTAAAAATTCAATCCAGGCATATTAAAAATATTGTCTCTTATTTGAAAAAGGCATCACTATTATTGTCCTCAATAATAACAAGGACATTAACATAATTTTTCTTCTCAAAGTTTCGTCAGTCGTGTTAATCCAAGCTTTATACATATATTTTAGATTAAAGAAAAGGCCTGACATGTTAAATCTCTCCTCATATCCTTTTCTTCTTAGTTCCAGGTTATCTTGTAACCCTTGTGTTTCGTACGAGTCATTTAGAGGGGACGATATCGCAGATAAGTGAGGTTAATCGTGTTGCTTTGTACTGTATTGTGCAAGATGAGGCTCTGCTACATTTAAGGGCTGTGAAGGCAGATCCCTATATAGATAACGTTTTATAGGACAACAATGCTGACTTTAAAGTAACCACAATGGAGATTGTTAAAAGTATTCATGAACTAGACCAAGATTTTGTACTAAATCACGATGTAGATATTATGCTGTGATAAGCGAAATTATAGGACGAGCACAACAATTTGAATTTGTAGAAATGCTACCACATCATAGCTACACAACCGACACTTATAGATGATAAGCATAATTTTCCGAACAAATTAGCACTTACGGCCCACATGCTCCGCTTCTAGGTTAAACAACGCGTATACGGTATTACACACTACTTCTTTACGTAATATGGCGTCATAGACATTACACATTATCATTGTCTGTCTATAACACAAGCTACATGTAAACTCCTGTTCAATGTGTCAGTAACAAACAAGGTAACAAAATGTAATGAACACCGGTTTTAACATGACTTCGACGGATACCTAGCTTCTCTAATACTTGTACCAACACCCACGGAATTCCACCTATATCTAACAATCAAACAACTTGCTCAAATTACAACCGGTACTCACGCCCACAAAAAAAATAAAAAGTCGAAAAACAAAAAGTATTGCTCTCTAGAAGGGAGATTGTATTGTTCACAATTGAATAACTTTTCAATGGTGACGAAAACAAGACGAACAGTCGTAGGGACAACTGAACAACTTGTAAAGAATGCAACGACAGACGAAGATAGGCTGATGCAGGTAAAGATACAGTAGAAAGGGATGGAGGACGTCTCATGTCAACAATGAAAGATAGACTTCGTGCAGTAATGTGAGCGCTCAATGGACATGAATACAAAGGCGTGATTACAACTAATGGAAGATTCGAATATTCAAATATGAGCTTTACGACACCTTTAATAAAGTCCATTATTATGTTTGTTGAACGGATATGATTGCAAATCGTAAACATATATAATGTCATTGACTCAGTTTATCATAAGTCATACGACCTAGACGCTTTTCTAAGCTTTACGAGTAGTAATAACATGAGTTTGTATAACTGTTTATTGCTTCTGACTACTTAAGGTACTATTTGAGTACCATAAAGTATAGTTTGGAGATGTTGCGCCGTCCAATGGACGAGTGTAATCGCGTGATAATCAATAATTCCCAAGTCTATAAGAAGAAAAAGCCAAAAGTTTCTCACAGTAGTTGCAAAAGATTATGTGTATCTTAATATTATGTAACTTTAGGGATATTGAGAAAAATCTTTACCATTATGAACATAGCTATTGATTCGTTCCTAAGTTACGTTACACGTGACCTTTCGATGATCATAATGAAGACTCGGATTATTATAAAATTTCAATGATCAGAGACTAGGTAATCGTTTCCGCGTGTATTGATTTTCGTATCGATCATGAAATAATCTCAGTCATCACGAGAACTTAACTGAAGTGAGTGCACTTGCCCGGGATTGTTACCATCGACTGCAATAGACAATAGTGACAATCCGCATAGCGTTACGTAGAATGACACCTCACTTAAAGCTCACACCATATTATAAGTTGCCTCGGGAGGAATTTTACAAACTGGATCAACAGTTCACTTAACACTTATCATCATCATCACTGCTGGGACACAAGACTCCTTTCTGTGAGAGGCAGAGGCATCCACCACGCAGTCCCAGTGCGGTCTGTTAGATATCACATGTCTTCCAAGTTATGGTTCTACAAAATGCTGGTTTACTCACGATGATTGCTTTACCGTTATGAGATCAGTGGTGTTGAAATTATTTACACAAATTGAAGCAAGTGTCTAAGTTCGAACCCATGACGCCGATACCACTAAACCACTGCTGTACATACGTCATCCAATGAACATAAAACGACCAATACTAAACACGCAATATTGCGCGGGAATTACATGATTCAATCCCGCCATCACTGTTCCATTATCGGACAACCCGTCTTACAGCGAGTATCCACCCTGACGTCGTTGACACCACTACGATCCAGACAAAAGCTAGAATGAATAAACATCAGACGGGAGGCATTAACCCCGAGAATGTAACAATATACCACTCAATTAAATCCCGAAACAATCAAACAATATATTGACATTAACAAATTCACAATCATTGTAGTATTATACTGACAGTCAAGTACAAGGGTCAATTGGCACAGTTAACATCGCGTGGGAAAATACAAGCAATGCTCGAAACGATAATTGTGATCATTAAGTAGGTAACAGCTGTACCTGAGCTGATCTAGGACGCGTAATTACTAGCTGTAAACAATCGTGGATTTAATTAAACAATACCTATACTTTTGGGATCTTGTATAGCGAAGTAAGGCTTGGCTTGTATATTAGGGCAATAAGTCCAGTAAAGTGTAGACTAGTAAAGCAAGCATCAATGTTTAAAGTTATGGAGTTATGAATAGAATATAATATTTTTATTTCCATGAAAACATGGTACAGACGTCAACAGGTCAAGTTACCTGAAACTGTCAATTTTTGCCAATCAATCTTGAATCTTCGACAATGTTGTAAATCTATTGAAGATAGTATTAGCCTGATGTGCTGGCGTCTTTACAATAATGGTCTGTACAAAAATATAACTAACAGTATTTATTTATAAGTTTTTATTTTAATAATTTATAAACTAGTGTTTGACTGCAACCCCGTCTGATGGTAAGCAGTAATGCAATCGTTGATGGTAAAGCGCACTAGTTTATTAAGCCTATTCACTTAAAAAACTTAGGAATAGGAAGGATGGCGGCAGTTGATCCAGGTGATACTATGTTAAACCCAAGACCAACATGATCAACGATGCTGCGCCAGAGGGAGATTGATCTGGAGGCTCTCCACGACCAAACTCCCGACACAACAACATATGGCGCATCGTACCCGGCACACATCGTAACCCAATTACTGCTCAGACCCGTCCCCGTACGGCTTCACCAGACATCATGCCGGAACACGACGAATCGCTTGGCGGCAACACCTTGTCTGGTGGGTGGTAATTTCTGCCGGCAGCCGATGTTATAAATTAGCAACCATAAAAATTTGTCACTAATTTTTATCAAAAATATTCTTACTACTATAAAAAGAAGCCATTCGTGGAATTTAGATTTATATTGTAGTACTTCGGAGGAGATTCTTCAATTTCTTTAGGCAAATGGTCAAACATTTTAAGTGCTCTGATTAAACAAATTTTATGGCACAATAGATTCAGGTGTGTGGGCATTGTGTTGAGTCTCTATCAGTGGCGAAGAGTCCATACAAGCCGATTCCCACCGGGTTACCTTTCAAAAATCAGTTCCATATTCATACAAAAGTATTTACATTCTATTTCATTAACAAAGTATTATTAATCAAACGCCTGCGCGATTTACAATAGCAATAGTAATTCTTAGCAATACCCTAAGTATCACATTTCATTTTATAGTCGTAAATTAATCAGCGCTTCACTTTTTCGTACTTTACATTAAAGTAAACTCGAGGAATCACGGCTTACCTCAGTCAACGACGGCGAAAAGAGAGAGCGTGTCACACCATCTCTTTCTAATTCTCGCTAACCATCGGTAAAACTTGATAAATATGAAGCTACTCGCGGCCGGCTTATAGTACTCTCCTCTACTCATTAGAAAGAGACAAATTAACCACGTCACTAGGAGCGTTTGAGTTCATCGTCAGTACATGTTTCTCTATACCTAACCTACTGATGCGTGAGTTTTTCGTTTGTTTTTAATATTTGTGTTATTTAAACTGTGACGGATTCTGTAAGGTAATTTAATCGCAGATTTGGTTAAATACTGTGGATTTTGTTTGTTATTATGGCTTTAATTCATATAGAGTGCTGCTTAACAGATTACCTGCTTACAAATGAAACTTCATTTTCAAAACTAAGTTATGCATACAAGAAGCATGTTATTCAGTTAGGTCGAGCACTCCCACTTATGATTATTGATTGCAAAAGGCGAGATGGATTTTTTAAACATTTTCACGCGTCGTTATATGATAAATATACTTGGATGACAGGCAGTTGCAAACTGAACAAAATGTTTTGTTTTCCGTGTTTGTTATTTTCTGATTCGAAATCTGTTTGGAGCAGTACGGGTTTTACGGATATTAATAATTTGTCTAACTCAGCCAAAAAACACATTCAGACTGAAAAACACATCCGCAGCTGCTTGTTACTTCACGAATTTGGAAATAATGGCAGAATCGAGTCATTTTTTTCCAACGCTTTTGATGTACATAACAGAAAAGTTGACCGTAATCGCGAGTTAATGAAACGTTTTATTGACACGGTCATTCTTTTGGGGAAGCAAGAATTATCATTTCGCGGTCACAATGAAAGAGCAGATTCGGATAATCGCGGAAATTACATTGAAACGTTAAATTATTTGTGCAAGTACGATACAGTCCTTGATTCTCATTTGGAGCAATGTTCCTCGACCCAAAATTCTGTATTTTCAGGACTTTCAAGTGACATCCAAAATGACTTAATTCATTGTATCGCGTCTTCTATGCGTGATGAGATAAAGTCGGAAATAAATTCAGCTTCATTTGTATCGGTTATGATCGACGAAACACCGGACGTCAGTCACAGGGAACAGTTGACTGTTATATTGCGGTACTTGTCCAGCAGTGGAATTGAAGAGCGTTTTCTGGGCTTCTATGACGTAAGTGGTGGTCGAAATGCCGACATTTTGACCAGCATGTTAATCGGTATTCTCGATGACTTTCGTTGTAAAGATAAATTAATTGGCCAGTCTTACGATGGTGCGGCAGTTATGTCTGGAGAGCACGGTGGTGTACAAACTAAAGTTCGTGAAATCTGTCCCATGGCGATGTTTATTCCATGCTATGCTCACATTTTAAACTTAGTCTTGAGTCGGTCTCTTGAATTCGTACCCGAATTAAAAGCTTTTTTTGGTCATATTAACAGTATCGTACGCTTTTTTAATAAATCTTCTAAAAGATCGAATCTTCTGAAAGAAGTTGCTCATCGTCGTATGCCGGGGGTAGCAGAAACGCGATGGCATTATCACTCGCGCATAATTAACGTAATTTTCAACTGCAGAACCGACATGATCGAAACTTTGAATTGTATTTTAGATTCACCGGAATCATGGGACAGCGAATCAATTTCAATGTCCGAGTGCTTGTTACACAAACTGGAAGACATGCAATTTTGCTTTTTATTGCGTATTTTTTCAGACATTTTCGAAAAGACAGACGTTCTTTTTGCTTTGCTTCAAAGTAAGCAAGTAGACATTGAAGTGGCAAAGCGCGAAATCGATTCTTTTGAACGGTGGATTTCGGAAGAGTTTATTAATTCGTTTGATACCATTTTCCACAGCATTGAACAAATCTGTGAGCCGCCGCGGCGACGGCGCCGAATAAATACTGACACGGATCCCAAAACGGCGTACAAGCGTATTTTTTCCTCGATTATAGATAAAGTCAAAGCTCAAATTACTCAAAGGTACCGATCTTTTTCTCAGCTTGTATTTATTGATTTACTTAATAAATCAAAGTATCTTCAATACAACCAATCATTTCCAACTGAAAAAGTTTCCTCTTTGACAGCGAACTTTCCGGGAATTTTTGATTTTACCGCGTTGAAAAATGAACTTAAAGTCTTATTTACGTCAGCGTCGTTAAATAAATTGGACACCTATGAGCTTTTTTTACAGCTCCAGAATACGTCTTTGAAAGACGCATTTTCTCAAGTTTCGACTCTTTGCAGTTTAATTCTGACCCTCCCCATTTCAGTAGCTTCAGCTGAGCGGTCATTTTCTGCTTTAAAACGCATTCACACGTATGTGCGAAACTGCCAAAAAGAGCAGAGATTGTCCGATTTGGCTATGATGTCAATTGAAAAAAATTTGCTTAATAAAATGAAAAGTAATCCGAATTTTTATAACAACATTTTAGCTCATTTTGTTAAAAAAAACAGACGCATTGCATTAGAATATAAATAACGTTGTGATTGTGTATAATTTGCTTTATTTTTGCTTAATATTTTTGTTGGTTTTGGATCGGTGTTTGTGTGGTTCGGTTTTTAACACTTTATTATTTTTGTAATTTTTTATTTTATTTTTTCTTGACTCTTATTCCCTGACAATAGGTACTTAACTTAGTACTTACTAACAAGCATGCATGTGTGGTATAGAGATGCACGTCGAAAAAGGCTTTTCACAAAGCCGCTTTTATCATACTTGAAAGACACTGTTATCAAATCATCAGTCCTTTTTTGTATGGTGAAGGTGGGGCTTTTCATATTATTCTTATCTGAAGACCTCCTCCAAGATATCCTGCAGTAGGTAAGTGTTTAAGTGTTTATTTTTTTGGACCGGCTTCCCTTTGTCAAAATTTCACCCTTCGCCACTGGTCTCTATAGAGTAGAATCAATCAAAATCTTTAATTTCGGACCCAACAATGTAGTCCATTTAGTATTCTTGCGACTTAGAAACTAGTGTCAGTACTTATATCTGCCAGAAAAAAACAAATAGGTACAAACTGTTCATTAATAGGCCACCGTGACATGTTGGCGTATCTAATGTTCCAGTATAATACTGGCAGTCAAGTTATAAAGAATTCTAATTTAAGTGTCTCAGAACTCATATCATAATAACAGCAAGTTTCAAACATAAAACAATACATCTACATCATCACCCTACAGCAGTCCACTGTTGGATATAGGTAGACCTATTGCACACTATTTAGCTAACTCATCCGATACCCGCGGTCGCCACTCAAGAACACATCTAACCCCAATGATCATCGATTTTCCGGCTATTATGGCCCGTCTGCTGCCACTTCTGCGTGTTTATTCAGTGAACTTCATCGACAGCTTCGGTTCTTTGCCGTGTCACCTCATTCCAAATTAAAATAAATAGAATAGTGTACAATAAAATTTAGATTTACTTTAATCAGTGTAGCCTGAAAGCTATTATAAACTGGAACCTAGAATGCAATAGATGAATGAATGAAGAATGCTCGTATCAAAATATATTAACAAACAATTTCCCATCGTAACAAATTGTAAACCAAGCGCACCATCCTTTCGAATAATAAATTGCAATCACCGACCAAAGAGAGTCAGTCCCGATCGTTTATGATTATGAGTAGGTACTACCTTCAAAGGCCTATACATATATCTGATGATATGCCACGTTCGACCGCGTAGATTACATTGAAAGAAGAATTTAAATAATGATGAATGTTTTCCTAAGTAATATAGGTCAAATCCTGTTTATTTCAATTCTAAGTGGACACTTTTTACTAATGCTTGACTATGCAATATTCTACCTTTGTTTGTCAATCAATTAACGGTCTTATCTCACTGGGTATAAGGGCTTCCTTAGTTGCGATACAACTGCAGGGTAGTCGAGTAATACACTATCAGTAGCAATAGGTTTAATTTTGACAGTCCAAAACCTTCCTTATCTTCTGTAGGTTCATGAGCAAAATAATTTTTCGGGCATACGAAGTAATGGATTAGTAATATCCTGCAAAATGATTCAGATGAAGAGTGTTACGCTATTATGGACCGGCCCAAGGCCTTCCCCATTCAGTCCGAATTTAAAACAGATAACAGAATATTAAAATCTAATAAACATGCTCTGAGTCGAGTTATCTTGTTTTTGTGCTCACATTCAACTTCTACACTTGTAATCGCAGTATGGTACCACTCCTACCCAGCTGAACGTTTCTGTTCATTCAATGTATGCCATGAACCTACTTTTGAAACCCAATCCATTTTGTCACCGGAGCTGACCGGTGCCCCACAAATATTAATAGCAGCAAATATACTCGGAGCGGTTGAATTTATCTCACTATCCTCACTTCTGATATTACATCGTAGGATCAGCGTGATATATGTTATTGTTCGCAAGTCAGGTGTATTGTATGCAGGCGATGGGTTAGTTCATGGTCGGTAGAATATTGCAATGCTGAATTCCAATGTGTGGTCGGAATTGTTATTTGGATTTCGTAGCTTTGAGTGCTCTGTTTTAAAATTTCAGAATCTTGTTTCTAAGAATAATTTCTACATCAATGGTGACCAGTAAGTTTGTCAGTCAGAAATCCATCGGAATAAACACAAACTCCAAAAAGAATAATTTACCAAATGTATTTTGGGAGGCACAATAAAACCGCTTCTAGATCCAGAAACCTAAGTGCTACAACGTTCGTCTGAGTTTAATGCCAACCCAAAACCGTCCAAGATTTCGAGGGAGAAAAATACTCCCACCTAATTTCTATGTCCAAAAATAGCTGCAGTATTTCGGTACCTCTTGAATAAAACAATAAAATAAAAAGGAAACGAAAACGAGGAACGTCCACGTATCATTAATAAATAAGCAACTAAGATTCCGGCAGGGCTTTCACGGTACCGTGTGTCGGACACGGCGACCGGACCGAACTCTCTTGTTAAATATTCAACACTTCTCACATATATCTGTCCTTAACTGACTACCTACGTCCAAATTATTCCTGTTTACCTAAGAGTTTTTGATTTAGGTACATTGTTTTGTCTACAAAAAAGGACCACTGAAAATCAGGTCGCCCTAATTGGAGCTGGTCGCAAAACGGGAAAATAAATATTGTTATCGAAAATTCTAGTTCGCAAGTTTATTTCAAAGCAAGCAAAATGCCAAATACCGCAACAAAAGCCTGAACAATTCAATGCCAACTTCCCACTAAGCCAATAGTGAGTTCATATTAAATATTCATAATGAATTCCAACCTTTTACCTCAAAATAAATAAAGCGAAACATTCTTCGCCCACGTCCGCGTTATAAGGTTGATATATAGATATGAGAGCTTCCAACATAGCTGATAATGATATAGGGCACGGTCACATTACCGCATGTCAAATGCATATTAATGGAGATTTACTGCGGACCATAGAACCAATATAGATAGCGAACATTAAAGAATCTTTCAGCGGGAAAGATGAACAGTTACACGTATGTAGGTTCTAAATAATACTTTGATGTACGAGTACATCAATTCTGTGAACTTAATCAAATACTTGATTCAGTTTACAGATTTAATCTATACGATTGCAGGTGACCGAAGTGACATCAAATGTTCGGGATCGAAGCATATTAATTAGTGTCGTTCATCATCATCATCGTCTCAGCGTAAATACCAGTCGCAACCGAAGCTTTTTCAGTTTTGTAGTCTGGGGTCAAGTTTGCCAGTCTAACTCAGCAGTTAGACTGGCAAAGTTGACTGAAAATTGACAAAATCAGCATTTTGGCTAAACTTGATTATTTTCCTTCGATAATCAGTGCTGGTCATCATTAAGTCAACGCAATAAAATATTCATAGTCACAAGCTTATCCTTTCAATATGAATTATTAATAGAATTAAAAGATGAAACCCTTTTTTTCAATTGAAACATTTTAAATCACTCAGATTATATCCCTTTCCCATGATAGAATATTTATGGCCCAGATACGTCTTATCCCGCTCAGAGACAGTTTAGTAAGGAATTATGCGTTTATTAATTAAAATACCAACGGAGGAGTATTTCCTTTACGAAAATGGATCGGTATTAGACTAAATATGTAGTAGTAATTGTGTTCTTGAAGGAAGTAAGACAGTTTAGAATAGTTTGAAATATACGTTCTTCCAATTAAGAAGGACGAATGATTAAATTGGATGGGCGTAGTCATCATCATTATAGTCTGCATATAATGTTCCCACAGCTGGGACACAGGCCTCCTCTCGGTGAGAGGGAATGGGCCGTAATCTCCAACGCCGGCCCAGTGAGGGTCAGTAGAAGTCACATGTCTTAGAAATTTTTATTTTGATTCTAAGACATGCCGGTTACCTCACGACGATTTCCTTACCGTTTTGGAGCAGTGGTGATGAAATAATTTACACCAAGTGAAGCGCCTGATGGGGTTCGAACCTACGACCTACGTCTTTTAAGTCGCGGCCGATACCACTAGGCCACCGCTGCTCACTGACAAATTGACACACTGACAAATTGGATTGTACCTCATATTAATTCTATAGGGTCCAATTAGATACTCTTATTATGTATTAATCAGACAGTTATTATAATAGTAAATAATAATAGATTGGCAATAATATTTTGAATTCTTGTTTAACATAAAAGTTCTCTAATACTTAGGTATAATTTGAAATTAACGCAATTAATGTCTGCTTCAACTCAAAGATATGATACAATACGATCGAACATGCCAAAATTAACTTACGAAGTTGTTGTGGTGTTAAATTGTTATTATTAATACTTATGAATAATGGTAACCAACAACACAGACCCGACGATATACAAAGATGATCAGTTTGCACTTATTAATGGCGCTAATGATGATGAGTGCTGCAATAAAGAGCATCCAGAAGAAAGCGTAATACCCATTGAACCTACTTATCTCTATCTCTAATGCGGAGAATAATCACGCTGGTCCGATTTTAAAGAGATCTACTGAAATAACCTGAAAGGTAAAGACAGGCAAAATCGAAGATGAGAGGGTGGTATCAATGAGGTAGCAGGACCATGCTGGAGGAGCACAGCAAGGGCTAGATCGTTGTATAGAATATTTGGAGAGACCTATGCCAAAGAGCAAGACAGAAAGAAAAAAGTTTATAATCAGAACATATGAAATTATACTCTTGATAATAATGTTAGAACAAAGTAGTAGATGATGCATGTAGCAAATAATTTAATAATTATTTTGTAAATAGTGTACTAATAGGAACAAAGCACTAATACAAAAAGGTCAAGCGATACATCACGTACGTGCGTAATATACAAACATACTAGAAATGCATTCGTACGGCTTAATGGGTTTTTACAATTTTGATATGCATTATGCAGATTTATGCGAAGTCAAGAAACAGTAAAAAAGGTAAATCTATGTGACCACGCGAGTTTCTACAGAAGCAATCAGTAATGAATACATTTATGTAAATAATAAAACGTTAACAGCAATTAAAATAAACCAAATAACTAATACATCGCCTACGGAATGATTTCGATAAAAATATTAGATAAGTGGAAATCGAACGCGCTTATTAATCTAAAAGATATGTACACGAATAGTTTTGATACAGGCATCGTTAAATGTCCAACATTTTCGTTATCTTGGTCGTAAATATGCCAGATACACTCTGAAGAAGAGTCCCGAATTGAATTTATGGTCTCATTTCTAATTCTTCGGGTATCGCGTATTTTATCAATGAATTATTAGCTAATTTTATAACCATGTAGTTTTCTATTGCTGCTTGCATAGAAACAAGGCAATTGTCAGTACAAGATTACGTCTTGTTGCCTAATTTAAATTCCATGAATCATGTAGTCATCTGATATAAGCAGTTCACAAGATACTTGATCACTTTTAGGAGACACGCATTCGGCATTCCGTGACTATGTCAATTTTGTATATTTTGTAATACACACATCAAAAGTGTCTAGGGATCAAGCATTTTTATGCGGATTTCTTGAGATTGAGATGTGGCTTTGTAATAAATTTATGATTTTATAAATTTATATGGATCCTTTTTGGTGCATTTCATAATTTGAATCAGGAACTGTGAATCAAATTCGAGTAAAAGATGAAAATCAGCTGTCAATATTTTCCCTATAAAAACATACAACGCATTGAAGACATTATTAGTGCTACTGTTTCCCTACTACTGATTAAAACCAACGTTATTATGGAGCGGCGACGTCATTTAAGCAGGGAAGAAATGCTCAGAGCCGTGGGAATGATAGAAGCTGGTTTCCGGCAACGTACTGTGGCTTTAGCTCTGAATACAAGTCAGAGTGTTATCAGTCGACTTTGGACACGTTACCGAAGCACTGGTACCGTGGCTGAGCGCCATGGAGGACGGTATCGCTGCACCACACGGAGACAAGACCGATACATTCAAATCTTAACTCGAAGAGCTCCAACAATAACCGCCATGATGTTAGCCGTGAGGCTTCATCACTCTTCAGGGAACTTAATTAGCGACCAAACAGTCAGAAACCGCTTGCATGAAGTGAACCTTCATTCCCGAAGACCGCTACGGGTACCACCTATAGCAATGCACAATCGTAGGATTCGATATCAATGGGCTCTTGAACACAGAAATTGGGCAGAAGAATAATGGCGTTTCGTGTGCTTTTCTGATGAGTCTCGTTTTGGTATGAGACCGGATACAAGACGTATACGACACTGGAGAACCCCTGGACGCCAACAGCGATTAAAATCCTGCCAGGAAGTCCATCCTTATAGTGGTGGAACCATCATGGTATGGGCGGGTATTTGGATCGGCGGAAGAACTGAGTTGATTTGGATCAGAGGCAACCTCAACGCTCAAATTTATGCTGAGACGATTGTATCAGACGTCATCGTTCCTCTACAAGTGCAAATCGGTCCCTTATTTCAGTTAATGCATGATAATGCACGACCGCACACCGCAAGAGTTGTAAGACAGACTCTCGCCGCAGCTAACATCAATGTCCTGCCCTGGCCTGCTCAGTCGCCAGACTTGAACCCGATTGAGCATGCATGGGATATGCTACAGAGAAGAGCTCTGCCGAATATGGAGGGTATCCAGTCGCAAGAAGACCTTTTTTTGTTGTTGCAACGAACATGGGCGGCCATTCCACAGCGTGATTTGGATGAACTCATTTTGAGTATGCCAAACCGATGTTCTTGTGTTGTTAGTGTTCGCGGTAGAAACACGGATTATTAATTGTTTAAGTTACCCAATAAAATTTTAGAGAAAACTGTTATTTCAGTCTTTTTTTCGAACTTTTGTGTTAGTGGTTCAAATGTCAAATATCCCTTTATTAGGAAAATGGCAAATTTCTTTATTAATGCAAAGGTGACTTGGTTTATCGTTACTGTGACAAACGAAAACACTTTATTTGATGAATCCTTAAAGAAAATTTTAATTAATATCAATCAGGAGAAAAGTTATTGCAAAAATATATGTTGATCCCTAGACACTTTTGATGTGTGTACTATTCAGTGGCGAAGAGTCCATACAAGCCGATTCCCACCGGGTTACCTTTCAAAAATCAGTTCCATATTCATACAAAAGTATTTACATTCTATTTCATTAACAAAGTATTATTAATCAAACGCCTGCGCGATTTACAATAGCAATAGTAATTCTTAGCAATACCCTAAGTATCACATTTCATTTTATAGTCGTAAATTAATCAGCGCTTCACTTTTTCGTACTTTACATTAAAGTAAACTCGAGGAATCACGGCTTACCTCAGTCAACGACGGCGAAAAGAGAGAGCGTGTCACACCATCTCTTTCTAATTCTCGCTAACCATCGGTAAAACTTGATAAATATGAAGCTACTCGCGGCCGGCTTATAGTACTCTCCTCTACTCATTAGAAAGAGACAAATTAACCACGTCACTAGGAGCGTTTGAGTTCATCGTCAGTACATGTTTCTCTATACCTAACCTACTGATGCGTGAGTTTTTCGTTTGTTTTTAATATTTGTGTTATTTAAACTGTGACGGATTCTGTAAGGTAATTTAATCGCAGATTTGGTTAAATACTGTGGATTTTGTTTGTTATTATGGCTTTAATTCATATAGAGTGCTGCTTAACAGATTACCTGCTTACAAATGAAACTTCATTTTCAAAACTAAGTTATGCATACAAGAAGCATGTTATTCAGTTAGGTCGAGCACTCCCACTTATGATTATTGATTGCAAAAGGCGAGATGGATTTTTTAAACATTTTCACGCGTCGTTATATGATAAATATACTTGGATGACAGGCAGTTGCAAACTGAACAAAATGTTTTGTTTTCCGTGTTTGTTATTTTCTGATTCGAAATCTGTTTGGAGCAGTACGGGTTTTACGGATATTAATAATTTGTCTAACTCAGCCAAAAAACACATTCAGACTGAAAAACACATCCGCAGCTGCTTGTTACTTCACGAATTTGGAAATAATGGCAGAATCGAGTCATTTTTTTCCAACGCTTTTGATGTACATAACAGAAAAGTTGACCGTAATCGCGAGTTAATGAAACGTTTTATTGACACGGTCATTCTTTTGGGGAAGCAAGAATTATCATTTCGCGGTCACAATGAAAGAGCAGATTCGGATAATCGCGGAAATTACATTGAAACGTTAAATTATTTGTGCAAGTACGATACAGTCCTTGATTCTCATTTGGAGCAATGTTCCTCGACCCAAAATTCTGTATTTTCAGGACTTTCAAGTGACATCCAAAATGACTTAATTCATTGTATCGCGTCTTCTATGCGTGATGAGATAAAGTCGGAAATAAATTCAGCTTCATTTGTATCGGTTATGATCGACGAAACACCGGACGTCAGTCACAGGGAACAGTTGACTGTTATATTGCGGTACTTGTCCAGCAGTGGAATTGAAGAGCGTTTTCTGGGCTTCTATGACGTAAGTGGTGGTCGAAATGCCGACATTTTGACCAGCATGTTAATCGGTATTCTCGATGACTTTCGTTGTAAAGATAAATTAATTGGCCAGTCTTACGATGGTGCGGCAGTTATGTCTGGAGAGCACGGTGGTGTACAAACTAAAGTTCGTGAAATCTGTCCCATGGCGATGTTTATTCCATGCTATGCTCACATTTTAAACTTAGTCTTGAGTCGGTCTCTTGAATTCGTACCCGAATTAAAAGCTTTTTTTGGTCATATTAACAGTATCGTACGCTTTTTTAATAAATCTTCTAAAAGATCGAATCTTCTGAAAGAAGTTGCTCATCGTCGTATGCCGGGGGTAGCAGAAACGCGATGGCATTATCACTCGCGCATAATTAACGTAATTTTCAACTGCAGAACCGACATGATCGAAACTTTGAATTGTATTTTAGATTCACCGGAATCATGGGACAGCGAATCAATTTCAATGTCCGAGTGCTTGTTACACAAACTGGAAGACATGCAATTTTGCTTTTTATTGCGTATTTTTTCAGACATTTTCGAAAAGACAGACGTTCTTTTTGCTTTGCTTCAAAGTAAGCAAGTAGACATTGAAGTGGCAAAGCGCGAAATCGATTCTTTTGAACGGTGGATTTCGGAAGAGTTTATTAATTCGTTTGATACCATTTTCCACAGCATTGAACAAATCTGTGAGCCGCCGCGGCGACGGCGCCGAATAAATACTGACACGGATCCCAAAACGGCGTACAAGCGTATTTTTTCCTCGATTATAGATAAAGTCAAAGCTCAAATTACTCAAAGGTACCGATCTTTTTCTCAGCTTGTATTTATTGATTTACTTAATAAATCAAAGTATCTTCAATACAACCAATCATTTCCAACTGAAAAAGTTTCCTCTTTGACAGCGAACTTTCCGGGAATTTTTGATTTTACCGCGTTGAAAAATGAACTTAAAGTCTTATTTACGTCAGCGTCGTTAAATAAATTGGACACCTATGAGCTTTTTTTACAGCTCCAGAATACGTCTTTGAAAGACGCATTTTCTCAAGTTTCGACTCTTTGCAGTTTAATTCTGACCCTCCCCATTTCAGTAGCTTCAGCTGAGCGGTCATTTTCTGCTTTAAAACGCATTCACACGTATGTGCGAAACTGCCAAAAAGAGCAGAGATTGTCCGATTTGGCTATGATGTCAATTGAAAAAAATTTGCTTAATAAAATGAAAAGTAATCCGAATTTTTATAACAACATTTTAGCTCATTTTGTTAAAAAAAACAGACGCATTGCATTAGAATATAAATAACGTTGTGATTGTGTATAATTTGCTTTATTTTTGCTTAATATTTTTGTTGGTTTTGGATCGGTGTTTGTGTGGTTCGGTTTTTAACACTTTATTATTTTTGTAATTTTTTATTTTATTTTTTCTTGACTCTTATTCCCTGACAATAGGTACTTAACTTAGTACTTACTAACAAGCATGCATGTGTGGTATAGAGATGCACGTCGAAAAAGGCTTTTCACAAAGCCGCTTTTATCATACTTGAAAGACACTGTTATCAAATCATCAGTCCTTTTTTGTATGGTGAAGGTGGGGCTTTTCATATTATTCTTATCTGAAGACCTCCTCCAAGATATCCTGCAGTAGGTAAGTGTTTAAGTGTTTATTTTTTTGGACCGGCTTCCCTTTGTCAAAATTTCACCCTTCGCCACTGGTACTATTCCATATAATTCTTTCCCATTTAGTAATGATATTGTTCATTGCTAACTGAAAACGATTCGCTTTATCAGATATCAGTAGTTATATTATACATTATACGCCATGTCTATTATCCCAAACCTAACATCAAAACTCCATTTCATTTCAAACTTTAATGCTAACCTATTTTCCTTAATTGTGTTTGAATTTGAACAAACTGTACGGAACCATACAAGCATATTTCATATCGCCTCACATCAATAATGAAACATGGTTTCATTAAATCCGCTCAAAACAATATTCAACTGTATGAAAGGTATACTTATAAATATTACTATCCTACGTTTACATGGCCAAACATCCATTGATAAAACAAAGAGCTTTAACAAACTTCGAATATATACATATAATTTAAAATACGGTATTTAGTAAAGCATTTTACCACGGGTTATTAGCAACACGATTAAAGGCACAATTGTTACCTCAAAATCATCAATATGAGAATTGACAATGAGATAATGACATCTCAGAATTAATCCCAATCGCATCCGAAGTTTTTTTTCAGTTTTGGAGTCTGGGGTCTGCTTTACCAGTTTAACTGCTGATTTTGGCAGAACTTCGATATTATCCGTGAAGCGACTGCCGTCTGACCTCCACAATCCGAAGACGACATCGATGCATTGCAGTAAGACCAATTGTTGGACTTTTGAGGGCTCCAACAACCCGTAACGAATGCCACTAGAATCTAGTTGCCGTTGGTTCCGTTTGCCATACGAACATCTAGTGACTAGATGTTCGTATGGCAACCGGAACCAACGGCTTAACGTGATTTCCGAGGCACGATCAGACCAGTGCAAATATTCATATTCATGCATACAAATAATTACACTGGCTATAGTTGTTACCTCAACGTGTGACAATATTTGAACACAACAGGCAACGTACCGTTGACAAAACCTGTATAAGCCGACTGCTAATTCTATTGGAACCTTATAATGCAAGATCAGGTGAAAGTTCAAATTGTTTCCAATGACGTGCGGCTTATTGTACAGACGATAGCACATCAAGCTACTATAATGTGTCAGATTTCCTTATTAGATTTTCAACTTTATCTTTAAAGCATTAAGGCTCAGGGTTGATCGGGAATATTTGACAGTTTCGGGTAACTTGATCTACTGTCGTCTATACCCTGAGCTATCAACCTCGTTTCCATTTTACTGATTTACTTGTATTTTTACTATAACATGCGCTGCTCCCATTTATTTAATGTCAGTTAGTGTAATCCATGGGGCTGACAGCCTCCGTGGCGTAGCGGTAGCGAACGCGGCCGCTGCGCAAGGGTTCGATCCCCGCACGGTGCAAATATTTGTATGTATGAATATTAATATTTGCACTGGTCTGGTCGTGGCTCGGAAAGCACGTAAAGCCGTTACGGGTTGTTGGAGTCCTCAAAAGTCCAACAATAGGTCTAACTGCAATGCTTCGATATCGCACTCGGGTTGTGGAGGTCAGACGGCAGTCGTTTCACGGAAAATATCGGAATATAAATATGGACTGGTAAAGCGGACCCCAGACTCGAAAGCTGAAAAAGCTTCGGATTCAACTGGACTTAACGCTGAGATGATGAGTGTAATACCAAGGGGTGTTGTAGTACCCAGTAATTAGGTTGTGGCGGTCAGAGTGGCAATCGGTTCTTGTAAAATACTGATACTCAACTGCCCAATATTAGACTCAAAGCCAACTTCAACATAGTTTCTGAAAAGGCTAAGTAGCTGACAATTATTCTCATATAGTTTGCTCTTGGCTTCTAGGTCTTCGAACACAATATAAAATTCATCTTCAAGAACATTTCAGTTTTGCAGATTTAGTACCAATGTCAGTTATTTATAGCGAAATATCAATGACACGATTACACGCAGCTCTAAAAACGTTTAGAAAATATTCGGTCGGCAGTTTGACGACCGGCGTTACTCACGTTTGCCTCACAAGGTCGAATCTTTAATACTTTTTAAGAGAACAGTCACATTAGAGGTTGGTCACGTGATTTTTATATTTTGTTGTGGTTCCGGGTTCAAAATTTTATTAGTAAGCTAAAGGTGTACCTTTAGCTTTGCATGCGAAGACTTTTGAATGTTTTTTTTTTTTACTTTTCTGCGCCTTAAGCGTATGATATTATCTATCTATATAAATAAAAATCAATGCCACTTTCTTCGTAATTTTATAACTCAAGAACGGACTCACCTATCCAAACCAAATGTTTAAGCTTTGTTGTGACTAATTAGTAGAAGGTTTATGTGAAGTTTGAACAAAATCGCTGGAGCGGTTCTTCATTTATCACATTTTTCAATGAACGGTGGATCATCATCTCATCTTCTATATACATAAAAATCAATGCCACTTTCTTTGTTATATTATATTCCACCAATACTGTGTAATGGCAACAGATTGGCAGTGAAAAACTTATTGCCAAATTTAATTGAAGCTACGATTTTAACTGGTAAGCCAAAAGGAGAAGTTTGTTTGTTACCGCGTATCCCTACGATCCCAACTGATATGCCATTTGAATTCAAACGATTACAATATCCTGTGCGTTTATCATTTGCTATGTCCATCAACAAAGCCAAACTTTATGTTGCCCGTTCGACAGACGGTACCCCCAGTCGTTTGTTTATACATGCTAGAAATGGAAAAACAAAGAATATTGTTTATCTAAATGTTTTGGATTAAGTTTTAAAATTGCTAGCAATTAAAAATGTTATGTTTGAGTAAATAACTTTGATGATCCAATAAATTTGTTTTTATTATTTTACTTTATACGTAGCGAAGCACGTATCGGTCCGCTTTGCAACCGTATAAAACTTCCATGTAGTAGTTTTGTAGTTTAATAATGACTCAGGCGCGACGCTTGTGTGTAAGCGACCTTATAAACAATACGTGTTTACATATTTCGACCAACGGCTGACCATGGTTTTATGTATGTGTAACCTGTACTGTGCCTCTACGCAAAGCATTGCACGACTTTTTATGAAAATTATTCATATTCTACTATTGAATGCCTTTGATGTGTACTTGACCTGAGTTCGAAATTCGAATCGAGTCTATTCCGAATTTTTCGAAGTCAGTCACAAGAGCTAATACTAATTTAAAAATTTATTTGATAATATCCTTATCGACAAAATCTAACATGGGTAATATTTCAATGATGTCAAACAATAATTTAAAAGTCAAATCATTTTATTACTAACGTCTCATTAAAAAACTATTTTACATATTGTGATGGAACGGTTCTCTTAACTTATAGGGTTATTATATGTTGTTATTAACATAATCTTCATAGTTAAAAGGATTAGTTTCCTAATAAGGTTTTATCGCAATAATATGATCGCAACACAACCTTCCTTATTTTATTAAACTTTGTCCTTATTATATTAGCTCTTATAGAAGCATAGAATATTGTAGGTATGTATTTTTATCTATAACTACATTAATATCTACACGATAGAGATCTGTATTCCATTTAACTTTATTACAGTTCAGGTATCAGATCATAGTATTGTAATATTTAAATCCGGTATTATTAAATTAGTTTTCTGCCAAACTCATTTGAATTCATTGTTTCTAGGAGTAACCTGACACAAACCTTCACGATCAAAACCGCTTCACTTCATTACCATTAACGCTTTTCTGCTAAATGGTCGACCTTTGGCAACGGTAAAGATTAATATGAATTAAAAACTGATGAATGAAAACATGACAGGGAAGACCGGAAGCAAATGAGACAAGAAGCATTTACTCTAATATCTATCCCAGCCAGGATATAAACAAAACTCCACATTTTATATAATCTACCAGTAGTAAAGCGTTCAGCTTCAATACAATAACACATCTAAAACCTTGTAGATAGCGTTGAAACTAGCGTCAGTTGTTTTGGAACATAGCCAGAGGGAAGAGTTAGTGTACCACAGACGGGCAACTGTGAAACTACAAGATATCAACGAAAAGTTGCGCACTTTTCCGAAAGCTGAAATATAAGAACGATCATCATCATCATCTCAGCGTTAGTCCCAGTCGCATCCAAAGCTTTTCCAGCTTTGGAGTCTGGGGTACGCTTTACCAGTCGAACTGCTGATATTTTCCGCTAAGCGACTGCTGTCTGACGTCCACTCTCATTCAGAGAAGGATTGAGCGTAATCACCACGCTTGCTCAATGCGGGTTGGCGATTTCAAGGTTTCCTCAAAATATATTCCTTCACCTTCAATCAGTCATTGGTGTCCAAAATATACTTATTACTGGTGTCCAAGGGATACCATCTGTCTAGTCTTTTTCCAACTCTGCTGGAGTCGTCAGCTTATATTCGGTCTAATTAGGTACAGCAGCTTCTCAAGACGCTACGTGGCACCACTAGCTATCTGATCTCTGCAACCCAGCTATTAAAATAAGCCCTATGCTATGACTGCTTGTCAAGTTACGAGCTCCTCACAACCCGTGACGAATGACAGACAAGTCCAACAGTGCAATCCAACGAATTACTTTACCGGTGACTAAATACTGTTCCAATTAAATGTAGTCTTTATTATTCAATTTCGAGTGAGTAATAAATACAATTTCAAAGTAATAGGTTTTCAAACAAAATAACTAAATAGTTATTTATTTGAAAATGCGCTTTAAAAATCTGAATTTATTTGAAAATTGTGTCATACAAATCTGCAGTAAACCACATTATAATTGCTATTTCATTATTTAGTCACTTTTTAGTTACTAATGTTGTAGTTTATATTTCAAGGAAACGTAAAAGGGTCAATTGAGTCAATTTCATTGACATTGTTTTAGTCACTCTAGACGTATTAAATAAATAAATACGTTTTCGCGGTTTACTTTGAAACGACAGTAATTAATAAAGCTAGAGACCGCGAAATAATCTGTTAACTAGTTTCGTTTTGGTTTAAAGTACCTACTTCTATTTACCTAATAAGTGAAACGCGAATAACAATTTTTTACATATCCGCTTAGGGTCTTAACTGTATTTCAACATAACTATGTACTGAAATGTAAAACTTATGACCAACAGATAAGCATCGAAATCAATCACAAAAGCGAATCACCCGGTTACCAATTGACATATCGAAGATTAACAATTGACATTCGTGACACAAATGTTACCAAAATAAACACTTCTTTTGAACTCATACAGTCGTATAACTACAATAAGCAAACAAGTTCTCCAGTAATTTTTTGCTTTGTGACTGTATCACTTATAAACAGCTTTAATGCTTCGCAAGTAGATTTTTATTAAATTTCCGCCTAGTCTAAATAATATGAGGTACTTATTGTTTAATTAATACTCAATTAATTTCAACACTATACATATTAAAAATAAATGATATTTCCATAAAATACTCAAGATAGTTTTTTATCAGAAGGCTTTCTCCGTAGTTTTATGCATAAAGAGTCATAAAAAATAATTCTATATGCTCAGAATCATTTCTGTAGCCCGTCTGCCCTATCCTTTAGCGCATCTCGGCAAGTTCGTCGCCGCGACAAGCCGAGAGGGTTTAATTAGTGAGAGGACAAAGCGCTTCCCTTCCCGCCTCAAAAGACCAACGATATTACGAGTTCGGACAATGAAGGTGCTCCTTCAATCCTTGTTTATACGTTTTTTGAAAGGACCTACTGATCTTAAGGTCTTTGTACGAAAGCAGGGTGGAAGCGGATAATGTCTGTGTTTTTATGATAATGTGTTTTTGAGCGAAAACGAAAATGTATGGTACTGGGATTGCAAGAGACTGCAGAAAAAATATAACAGAGGTAGTGTAAGTATTTGCAGTCGTATGGCATTTTCTATGCTTTGTAATTTACATATGAATTATGTGTTTTACTGCAAAATTTATATATAAGCATCAGATGACACATTAGCAAAAACTTTGCGTGTATTTAAATGCATAACTTTTAAAGTACCCATTTTCATTTTTCATAACCAAAAATTTTACCAGCACGTAAGCCTACAAACAAAGGCATGAGTCAATTGTAACCATAACATGTTTCACTCCGCAGATTGCAACAATGCATAAGTTATGACAGGCTTCAACCTCCCGCCGGCATATTAACCACGTTTCTGCTCTAATAACTAGAGCAGAAACATACGAACAAAAATGAACGTCAAAATCATAGCCAAATAAAGAATACTTTACGGTCGATAGCTAAATAATTCAATAAGCAAAATCAGCTAACCATAGATATATTTTTCTTTTATTTTGTCTTTTACCGTTAACTTTGCTCAATGAAAAGGTTGTTGATTCGGTTTATAAAAAGTTACGATCAGGGTTGCCAGCTGTGTAAGTAAATAAACGGGAATTATGCGTTGATAAACTGAAGTGCACTGTATACAGTAACTGCATTAAAATGGAATATAAAGAAACTCATTAACATGAGCTACGAATATTTTATATCTCAGTTTTTAGATATTTCGTTATTGAAAATTGGTCGTAAATACTTTCGTATCACCCAGGACAATAGGTCCAATACCATACCACCACAGACATAATAGGAAAATGAGCTTTAAAAATAAGAAAACTCTTTGTTGCTTCAGGCGTCCCACGGGGTATTATCATTAGACCTACAAATAGGAGTGTCCCAACAGAATTAGTAAATCTGGTAACACTAAATATTAAAACTCATTGTTTGATCTGATACAAAGAAATAGTCAATTAAGCAATTAGTCACCCAAGCATTGAATTACTAACGCAACGCTTTGTAATACTTTGCACGCTACAGCGAATATTAGCTTTTAAACCACTTAAACATATTTGAGAAATTTTGCAGGTTTATTTGGCAGATGTTGGTAATAAAATGAGCAAGGTTGAATACTAGATGTAATATCTGAGTAACATAATGGAGAAAGTCTGTCCAAATGTCCTCTATTTTCAGGATTTATTTTAATTTTGATCTTGAAATATTCAACACAGATCAGCTTTTATTATTCAGGACTGAATTATTTCAATCAAATTATTATACAAAGACTTCTTTGCTAGACTAGTATATCAAATGAATCCAATATAAACACATCAACTAAATAACGTAATTATATTTTAAATCAAAAGTGATCTCACATTATGCCCCTAGCCTGAGGGCCAGGAATTCAATCCACTTCAATATATACTTAACACCACCCATCCAACATAGGACGTTCTATCAGTCTATAATAAAGTATCCTCATTTCTTACCAGACCTGCGAACTTTCTGTTCAGAATATATTACAATATTGTCAAAACTAGATGCACATGTGAAAAGAGTAGACTCACGCTCGGTACTTTTTTATGCAGGACCTAAATTGAATTTACACGTCATCTTGTTATTACGTTCGGCTTTCATTACGTCAGTTCATCAACATTCATTGCATTATTAACGTTGTTGAGCAGACAAATTTTAGGGAATAGATTAGCAATATCCAGATTGTGATTAAAGCAAATAGGCAGTGCAGTAATGAGGGTCTCATAATACGGATTGCACGCGATCATCCGCAAAAAAACAGCATCACTTCTGCGGAGAGTGAGAGACAGTCCCAACAGCATCCTAAGAACAGTATCGGAGAGTTTCGGCTCTCCAATTATAAAGCACCATATACATACAGAGGTTGCTGGGTACTAACACTAGATAATATGTTGTTTTTCTTTTTGATGTTATTAACACTCTATGGATTATCTGGTCCGAAATAAAAATCATTTTATTTTATTATTTTTTATTTTATTTATAATTTTTCTTCACCGCTGCTTATGAACTTGTGTAAATTAAACTAGAAGCACAAGCTAATTAAAAGGTCTAATGGCATTTACAACAGATAAGTAGTAAGGATATCCCAATAACAAAATATGAATAGCCTACTATGTAAAATTGGAAAATTTATTAATACATTTATGGCATTTAATTAGTAGACATGTTTTATTATCAACCGGAAAACAGAAACAAAACATGAAAGCAATGCTCACAATTTTACAAAAGCCCATGTTTCCGTGAGTCATGATGCTGTCAATCTGTCACGTTCACCCAAAGGCTCAGTTGGACAGGTTTAATTGTCTCATCATGAAGGTCATGCCCATTGTTCGGCTGCCATTGACGTTCTCATGCTATGTTCGATGTATGACATAATCAAATGGACAGAACAAGTGAATCCGAAAAGTAAGAAATGTAAACATAATAAATTTAGGAAGGACTGTTGTTCAAAGGTGCTTGTTTTCATAGCCTTGGACTTTATTGTGTCAGCAGTGGTATTACATGAACAAATAAAATTAACATACATTCGGCACCGGAACAAATAGCTTTAAAATTTTTGACAAGGTAAATTCAATGTCATAAAACGAAATATTTGCAAGTTGAAACATCTTAACTGTCATTATAAGATGTGATTATTATTCAAAAAATAACTCCCAGACTTTTGACAATGAACTGGAACATGATATAACACCAAACGATTTATCCGCAGCATCTTGCTAACTTGTTAAATAAACATATAAATGGAAACGTTTGAAAATTAAACAAAAACAAATATGAAATTACGCAGTTTTCCTAATAAATTAATGAATATTTAATGTTGACCGTTGCCTGCAATAAGCCCATCAATCCAGCAATGTTCGGACCATGTCTCCCCATGGGTATCGTAAAAGGCAACTAAGGAGTAATAGGTTCAAGGGGAAGGGCCACCTGCGAACAAATAGTAACATCATACTGCCATTACGGAGCCCCATCTAAATGTGGTGTTTATGGGAATAGTCCGGAATCCACCAAACATGTTGGATATAAAATAGATACATTCGTACATGTCGAGGAGAATGCATCGCTTATTTGGTCCGTCTGTTACTGCTTGTTAACAGGAAAAACCACAGAATCGGTTTAGTATATCGATCGTGCATGTCAAAATACAAAAGCAACAGGGCTAATATAACGTCATGGCGATATTAAGAAGCCTTCCCTTTGACGAATCCTATTAAAAATATTGATTTCATACAGCGTATGTTTAATTTCACGAATCAAATGAGACGGATTCGCTGAAGCCGAGTGAGATACGATTTTGTCGAGCATGAATTTTCACATTAGATCCAAGGATTAATTTACCAAGTCTTTTTCTTAACATATTTTCGAATAGGTACATATTAGGATTATTTTTAATATATGTAGCATAAATGTTTCGTTAGGGTTGTGAAAAATGGCGTGGGTATTATGGACATCAACTGGTATAATGTAAAACTACTATAACCGGCATAGTACTTCATTCACATTATATTCTCCAAGGGTGATTACAGCAATTGTCCCGCTATGACCTTATATTGTCTACGTAAAAGGGGAATCTTTCTAGGGAGACCGTGATTAATAATTATGTGCCTACCGACTGAATACTTACTAACTGATGTAACATTATGATAGAGCCACTTTTAAGTCACTGTTCAATATTGAAGAATGTTTGAATGATGACAAAGTTTAAATGCCTTGTTCAGATAAACGACGCATTCAGAGGGCAGGGTTTGATAAAACTCTGATAACCACATCTAATCAAAAAGTCTAATGAGACAGAACTATAAATATTTTATATTAACGTTATAAATATGCGCACGATTATTACTCAATTACGCAAAAATGGCTGAACGACTATGGAAGAAATTTGGTACACAAATAGTAGTATAACCTGGATTAAAACATAATATATTTATTTCCTGTAGTACGTTTCCGACAATCACGCGGGCGAAATCTAGTTCAATATATTTTAGTACACAGTCATCAATCCAGTGGGTATCACACATGCACCACGCCTGGCCACAAGATGCGTCACGATTCCAAATTCACTGCTCAGTAGAACTATTAAAAAAATTTAGGCACCCGAATGTGTCATTGATCTAGAAATTTCACGTCATCTTATAATAATACTTGAAGCTACCATTTTTGATCATGAAATTTAGAATTTTATGACCTGAGTTACGAACATCGAGATTTTTAGCGTTATGCCTGCACAGCGCAAACCTTGAGTTAGATATGCTTAACAGAGAGGGAATTCTCATAATTTTAAGAACATTCATCTCAGTCTGAATCTGCCAATAATATCTTATAGTTTCCCTACATTTAGACAAGATTTTGACATTGATCTTGATGCTGAAACGAGGTTGCGACTAGATTCTGAATATTTTTAATTACGAAATTTGCTCACCTGCTACTTGTGCTAAAAATAAAATATTTATAATTTATTTAGAACATCCTAAAAACACAGTACAACAGAAGCAAGAAATATAAATAATGATGGCCAATACTGATACATGGGCTACGAAGTCTGATCGACTTCAGACTGATCATATTAAATTCTAAGTTAAGCTGCATCATCATCATTAATATTAAGTTACAGTAGTCCAGGAATAAGCAGTGGAGCAACTCAAAGTTGTTTCAGCTTTTCTTCTCAGAATAGTCATATACTACACGGCAACCTTATCTAGTTATTAAAATATGATTGACACGGAAGTGTCTGTACAAACATACTTTCAGAAATAAAATTCCCCATGTGCTAGATTTTGTAAGGTGGTAACAATTGTAGCAATCAAATTGACCTGCACCTTGACTCTTTTAGCAAACTGAAAGCCATAATTTACAAATATCTTCCGGATTTAAATTCGCAGTCAATTAATTAAATAAATAAAATCATTTATCATTCATGGGACGACAGATATTTTTTTCACGATTCCGATTCCGGTTTGATAGTCTCCACACCCTTAAATAAAACGTTTTGATACGTACGCTGTATAAGACAACATCATTTCCTTAGAAACCTAAAACATTCTGTCATCAGCCATAAACAGCTACCCACATCTAGATGAAAACAATCCTATTTTCCAAACAGTACAAACATTTAACAGAGCAATAACACAGATTGTGCCTCACACGTAAAACAAGTTTATTGCCCTAGGGAAAACCTGCTTTCGACACGACACTATTGATTTATTAGTTGAAATTATCCCACGTGGGTAGTCGAGGTTTTTAATGACAGGTGTCGAAGTATGATTCGATGATGTTTGAAGCCTATTTTGATCAATATCAATGGATTTATTGCTGAGCAGTAGTCAGGCTGTTGGTGATATAGCCTTGGGTTGGTGGTTAATATTAGACCTGTACAATAATTACGTAACTATTACCTTGAATTTGAATTATTTTGAAGCATATTGTTTGAATGAATAATGAGTCCTGGTGTAGTGGAATATTATCAAAACAACGCCTAATATAATACTATGATACATATTTTGATAAGTAGGAATGAATGGATATGAGTACAAATAATAAGTGTAAGTATGTGTACATTACATTACATTCTAATCCAATGCTCTATGTGTCCGAATAATGTGTTTGCTTTCATATGGTGGAGTCAGCTTCCAGTATAACCGGATTTAGCTGAATATCAATATTGAACATGGAGAGACTGCCTATTTGATCTCCACAGCCCAGTTACTGAGTAACACGATGCCCTTTGCCAATAAACAACTAACAGCGGTTCATAATCATCAGTTCAGCCGAAAGACGTCCACTGCTGGACATTGGCCTCCCCCAAGGACCTCCACGACGACCGGTCCTGCGCCTCCCGCATCCAGCTGTTTCCCGCGACCTTAACCAGGTCGTCGGTCCACCTTGTCGGGGGCCTATCCACACTGCGTCTTCCGGTGAGTAGTTACCACTCGAGAACCCGTCGTCCCCATCGGACATCGGTCCTACGGACAATGTGCCCAGCCCAGTGTTGCAATTCTTCGGGCTATGTCGGTTACGCTCGTTATTTCTGATTTAATTACGCAGTGAAACCCCAAGCATAGCCTTATTCATTACCCTTTGAGTAACCTTTAGCTTTGTTATAAAGCCCATTGTGAGCGACCACGTCTCAGTTCCAAATATCATCACTGACAGCACACACTGGTCGAAGACTTTTGTCTTGAGACACTGCGGTATTTCGGACTAGCGTAGCTTCCCGAAAGCAACCCAGCCGAGTTGGATTCGACGATTGACCTCTTACAGCGGATAATATCACAAATATTAACCACTGTTAAATAATCTTTATATTTATGTTCTGTAATCTACATAACACATGGTGTACATAATAAAGAGTATTCTATTCTATATTTTTGTTACAGTAACTGGTATTGGGAAATGTTTTCTCTTCGACAATGAAGGAAAAAAAACGATCGATCTCCAGAAAACCATCTGCAAACATTATCGAACGTTTTCCCAGCTCACGCCAAGAATCAACAAAGTAAAATGGATTACTTCTTAGTTTGCTATTGCATTACTGCGATTTGCACCACCTGCTTCAAGTTGGGAGCAACTTCGCACCTGCATTATCTTGATAAACAACGCCCAAGTTTGATGAATAATAAGTCTGAAACTTGTGTTATCGCGATAAACTTGTTACTTAACTAAGAAATTACGGCTTCATGGAATTAAGATTGTTAGATTATTTTACTGTTTATTGAAGTAATATTAGTTAAATATCTTTTTCATTCCATCTTCTCGATAAGCCTGTTTTTCTGACGAGTGGAATATGTAGAGACAATGCTCCTTATTCATAAACGTTGTTTAAAGTTAAAGATTAGCGATTGTTTAACCATATATTTTTGAAGTTTGCACGTCACTTAACTTTAATCATCGCTTATGAATAAACCCCTTAAACACTATGGTGTTACTCTCAGTTGTAATCATTTCGAAGCATATTACTAATCCATTGCGCCATATGTTCGAAAACGTGTCCGCTCAACAACGTAAATAACGCAATGGATGTTGTTGAACTGTCAAAATGATACCCATTGCTACTGACAGTAATTTCCGCAATCACCCTGCTGATGTAATTTATTGTTGTCTCCACTTTATATATCACTAACTAGCGACCGCTCACGACTTTGTTCGCGTAGAGTTAGTTATTTAAACATTTTCGTTTAACCCCAAAATATACAGCATACCTACATTTTAAATTTTTATTATAACCCGCTCCTATTGGTCGCAGCATGATGTTGTTTAGCCTAAAGCTTTCCTGGATTAACGGCCTATCCAACGCAAAACGAAGTTTTCAAATCGGACCCGTAGTTCCTGATATTAGCGCGTTCAAACAAACAAACAAACTCTTCAGCTTTATATATTAGTAACCAGCGGCCGCCAGCGACATCATTCGGGTCGAGTTAGTTATGCTCCGCTCCTATTGGTCTCATCGTGATTTTATATAGCCTAAAGCCTTCCTGGATTAACGGGCTATCCAAAGCACAAATATTTTTTCAAATCGGACCAATAGTTCCTGAGATTAGCGCGTTCAAACAAACAAACCCTTCAGCTTTATATATTAGTATAGATATAGATAATTGACTCAGAACATCAATAATTTATATGAAAATTCACTAGTACACGATATTCCGTGTCATATACGTATAACACTTAATCCCGTCCTTGACCAAAATCGTTAAAGTTTCTTACATAATATAATCAGCCAAAATGTTCCCACCCCACACCTGAGTCACCTATCTTCGAGAGGGAGTGAGCACGTGGGACCAGTGCGGTTTGGTATATGTCATCTATAATGTCGTCGAATTTTTGCATCTTAGGTACACCTCTACTTACAGGCAAGAGTGACAAAAAAAAATACTTATCAAAAATGCCAATTAGTATAAATGCACTCAATACTAGAAAAATATAAAATAACCATGCAGACACTCATACTGCAATGAATCGTAAACGTAAAAGCATTCTATGGCAGCCATTATCGGCACGAACGGACTTCTGCGGTAAATTTTATTAAAACCACAAAATAAACAGCACATTATGGTAGGACATTGCACTGTGAATATTATTAATTAATGACAATAGTTTTATTGATGAATGGAGAGCCTGGACTTTATCTATTTGTGACAGAAAGTTTACAACGAGCTATAATTTTTTCCGCTATAACGTTTGCTCGACTGTTTAAAAGTCTTTTGAGAGACTTTTATGCGATTTTTTTCGTCCTTTATTAAGGGTACAATATTTATGTTGTTTTTGTTCTGTGTTTTTAGCTATTCAGTCTATCAGACTGTCATGTGCTTAACCGAGCTTGCCTCTGGATACCCCAATAATTAAAGGACTTTTCTAGGGCTAACTGAACTTAAACTAAGAAACTACATATATGCCTAGATAATCCTCCTATAACATCTAACTATTAGAAGTAGACTTTTAACAGAAGACAATGAAGGTAGTATCGGACGGATCTAACGGATTTCTCATAGACAAAAATGTCGACCTGTCATACCTACGAACCTCGACGAATTTATTTTTAAAAATGATTCTATGAGCTCACTTTCTTATAAAACGAAATCTTGATGATTATAGACGACTATGAGTTCATCATCATCATCATCATCAACCTTTTTATCGTCCCACTGCTGGGCACAGGTCTCCTCTCATACAGAGAAGGATTGAACGTAATCACCACGCTTGCTCAATGCGGGTTGGCGATTTCGGACTTAAAGTTCAGGTTTTACTCAAGATATTTTCCTTCACCTTATAATCAGTCATTGGTGTCCAACAAATACTTAGAAAGTACCTACATATAACTTGGAAAAGTTACATTGGTACTTGCCTGACCTGGAATCGAACTCGAACACTCATACTTGAGAGGCTGGTATTTTAACCACTAGGCCACCACGACTGTGTGTTGCCTGGCAGTAAATTTCAAGATTTTTATAAAACAGAAGTCAGGCTACGGCGTTTGGTCTGTAGCTAGTTGACCAACGGCTTAACGTGCTTTCCAAGGCATGGAGGGGTCTCGGTATGCATGATGGTAACACATCCATGGACTAAATTAGACAAGCGTAGCTTAACCAGATCGACCGAGCACTTACAACCCATAATATACCGACAACAAGCAGTCCACTAACCATCCTGATGCCGATAATCGTATCAGTCATTAAGCTCATGTACAGCGACGGGTGTTTCCGAGTTATTTGTAGATAACATACACTCCATATATTATTTTCAGTAGTTCATTCTGACAATTACTTACCACTATACTCTGTTCAATTTATTGCGCGATAAATGACACATAACTACAATGATTATTTAGAGTTCTGCTTTATTTTACACTACTATCTGCTCATGACTACGTCCGTGTTCAATTTGTTTCCCCTAATCGATATTAGGTTATAGGTATACTTCGTTTTCGATAGCATCTAAAACTTAGAATAATATTAAAGAGCCTATTAGCTTTGCTCAGGACTTTGAATAATAAACTTCCAATTTGGAGCGGTCTCCTAGATACTTCGTAAGTGTGCATAGATTTCTGTGAAATGAAATATTCTGAATGAAAGAACACCTTTCTTCTTTCTTCCATTTTTTGTCTTTTATATCGCGTTTATCAAGGGACTGGAATAATTCATAACAGAATTACCACAATTTCTATAGGATGTATTTCTATAGGTATTCTACATGATGCATTTTGGAGAGTGTGCGCGGAAATTGCATGACTTAATGCCCCCATGACCGTTCCATTGTAATACGGCGAGTATACCCTTACGTTGCAGACACCACTACGATCCGGACGAAGCGTTTCACCGCATCTTTTATACCGAGTCTTTTAAATACGAGTATATCGAGGGACTGGAACAATTTCCCAGTTGCGGTGATTCCGTCTGAATACAATTTAAGTATCTTCAAGGCTGGAGTGACTAATTTTTAATAAACCAGCGCACTTTAACATTTATTTTTTTTTAATAATTATAAACTAGCGCTTGACTGCAATCCCGCCTGATGGTAAGCGCTGATGCAATCGTTGATGGTAAGGCGCGCTAGTTTATTAAGCCCATTCACTTTAAAAAAAACTTAGTGAATAGGAAGGAAGACGGCAGTTGAGCGAGGTGGTGCAATGTTAAACCCTACAACACAACCAACGATTCTGCGCCAGAGGGAGATTGATGTGTGGACGCATCGTACCCGGCACACATCGCAACACAACTGCTCAGACCCGTCCACCGTACGGCTTCACTAGACATCATGCCGGAACATGACGAATCGCTTGGCGGCAAGACTTTGTCTGGTGGGTGGTAACTTCTGGTGGAATCTTCTACCGATGTTATGGCCTACCACCTATCAACGATTACATAACTGCTTACCATGAGGCGGAATTGCTGTCAAGCACTAGTTTATAATAAAAAATTAATAAACAAAGGCAGTGGTTCGATTTAATGTTCTTCCCTTCTCGCTTCAACACACTTATTCCATAATAAAAAATAATAGATGGTGGGACAATCGTAATTTTAAGAATGTCTGATCTCACTATCAACCTGTCATAAATATTACTAATTTCTCTACATCCTACTAATATCTTCAAAGCGAAAGTTTGTGAGTTTGGATAGATGTTTGTTACTCTTTTACGCAAAAACTACTGAACGGATTTGAATGAAATTTAGCTCAAAGATAGTTTATAACCACCAATAACACTTGGGATACTTTTTATCAAGATGTACCTACGAGATCGAAACTTATACAGGTGAAACTGCAGGGTGCAGCTAGTTTATGATATTTCTTTTGTCGCCGAGATGAAATTTTAAAGGTATAATACGAAAACTGGTCTTCAGAGTATATAACAAAACAATGAAAAACTGTTATGGCCTAATAGCGTGACAAAGTACTAGATATGTAATTACAGAACACGGTAGTATTGAATTCAACGATGACAGCTGTGCATAAGTACCATGCTACACGCACGTACGCTTTTGCGACAATAGTGTCCCTCAATTGCTATTTAAACTAGTATTTAGGACCGGAACAATTAGTGCATTTTGTTTCATTTGTTTGGAGTTCGTGGAAAATAGAACTAATGCAAAATTTTACCATAGCAACCAGTCTTTTTTATTTTGTAGTAGTCTTTCGTTTGTCTGTTGGGCGTTTCATTCTAGATAACGGTGCAGGTGGAAGGTTCCTGTTCCATGTAAGGCGGGAAGAAACGTCAGGATGTCACCATTGTGTTGATCGCCCTGAGGACACGGTAGAGCATAAGGTGGAGGTCTGCCCGGCTTGGGTAGAGCACCGCCGTGTCCTCGTAGCGGCGATCGGCGGCGATCTCTCGCGTGCGTCCTGGTTCAGGCTATGGTCCGGAGCGAAAGTGCATGGCAGGCGGTCACCTCCTTCTGCGAAGCAGTGATACTGGCGAAGGAGGAGGCGGAGCGCATGAGGCAGCGGTAATTTCAGCGCCCTCACGCCACTAGCTGCCAAAGGAGACGCCCTGGTCGGGAGACGACACCGAACTCCCAGCCACCGTAGGCGCGGGTCTGCCCGGTAAGGACCAGGCCCGAGTCGACGGCGCGTCAGCGAGATGTCAGCACATCATGACGGGGCCCACGAAGACCGATGCCTCCTGGGTCAGGGTTGTGGGTTGGTTAAACAAGATACCGTGGCCCTGGCCGTCGCACAGGCAAGTGAAGAAACACGGGTGGGTTTAAGTCAGTAAAAGTCTGACACGCGCTTCCGCTCCGCCCAGAGCGCGAGAAAAATCATTTGATGATTTCCCATCCCAACAAAAAAAAAAGGTGGAAGCTTATAGTTTTCTCCTTACTAATTAAAGCATATTAAAATTCTTTACAGGATATAAGTATTTATTCACCAAAAAACAATTGAGTACGAAAATAACATAAAACCTAGTAAGTAAACTTTGGGCGGTTCATTGGATCCAAGGCCATGGTGGCTGCCAGGAAACTTGGCGTTATCGCAAATGTCCGGCGGTACTTCACACCAGGGCAGCTTTTAATGTTGTACAAAGCACGGGTCCGCTCGTGTGTGGAGTACTGCAGCCACATTTGGGCTAGTGCTGCGAAATGTCACCTGGCTACTTTGGATTCAGTGGAGAGGCGTGCGAAGAGGCTAATTGGCGACCCAGATTTAGCTCAAAACTGTCTCTAAAACCTGGAGCACAGGCGAAGAGTAGCCAGCCTTTCGGTGTTCTATAGGATGCATTTTGGTCAGTGTGCAAGCCTATTACATGATTTTATTCCTCCATTTCCGGTCTACCATCGGACGACCCGTCGTACGGCGAGTTTCCACCCTTACGTTGTTAACACCACTAAGATCCGGACGAAGCGTTTCACCTCGTCTTTTATACCGCGTACATCGTTGGACTGGAACAATTTCCCAGCGGCAGTGTTTCCGTCGGACTTAAATTTGAGTGTCTTCAAGGCTAGAGTGAATAGGCTCTTAATAAACTACTGCTTACCATCCGGCGGCATTTACGTTAAGTACTAGTACTTTATAATTTATAAAAAAATGAAAAAACAGGCACATAATATGTATTATACTATACAAAATAGGAGCATCTGCAAACGAAGTAGGTGAAACCTGTATCTCGGTGTGTAGCGCCACCTCTCAGTATAACTTATTACCGTAACACTCAAACATAATTGGGTACTGTGTTGACCATATTTCATCATCATCATCGTTTCACCAACGATGTGGCAACGTTGGACCTCCAAGCCCATGCACTTCGACCGGATCTCTGCTTTCCGAATCCAGCGGCTTCCTACGGCCTTCAAATTATATGGGTCAATAAAATAAGAAGGTTGTAGACAATAACATGGAATATAATCTAATGATAAATAAGAACACAAAAATAGATTAGGTAGTCAAAAAAACTTGCCATCTGCTCCAATTATTAACCGCATAGGACGTTAATTTAAGGGACTAACCTATACATACTAATTTATTTCATTATAACAATGTAAAATTTATGAGTTCGTATGCAGGAGGTACAGCAGAGTATTGGTTATTATACCAACAAAAATTCACAAGAATGATTTTGCGGATAGAAACAGAATTAGTAAGTATCATCAAAACGCGAGCGGCCCAGTTCAATGCGACTAAACTTCACGTCAGTGAACGATATTAATTGAAAATAATTACAAAACGGACCGATATAGAACAGTTAATTGAATAAGGCTATCGTGCGGAAGTATAGAAGATTATTGTTGTTAGTTGTGACGATATTGAGCCTGTGAGTACAATGAGATGGACTTGTGTGTAATTGAAATTGAAGCGCCAATGGCGCTGCGGTTCAGTGCAACTTTTTCTTTATATGTCATAAAGAAAAGGACAGAACATCATAATTATTTTAGATTAGACCTGTCACATTATTATTATTTTTTTTTAATAATTATAAATTAGCGCTTGACTGCAATTCCGCCTGATGGTAAGCAGTGATGCAATCGTTGATGATAACGCACGCTAGTTTATTAAACCCATTCACTTAAAAAACTTAGTGAATAGGAAGGAAGACGGCAGTTGAGCGAGGTGGTGCAATGTTAAACCCAACAACACGATCAACGATGCTGCGCCAGAGGGAGATTGAACTGGAGACCCTCCACGACCAAACTCCCGACATAACAACACTTGGCGCATCGTATCCGGTACACATCGCAACACAACTTCTCAGACCCGTCCTCCTTACGGCTTTGACTTCTACGGCGAAGACTTTGTCTGGTGGGTGGTAACTTCTGCCGGCAGCCGATGTGGCCTATCACCGAGAACCGCGTTCGCGCTGTACGTATATTGATATATTTTAGTCGCTATGTTTATAATCACGTCTAAACCGTCCATGGAATATCATAAAATGACAGGATTAAACTAAAATGTTATCTTCTATCCTTTTATTAATGAAACAGAAAGAATAACATACACTGGACTTGAAGTTAATTTAGCTTGTGATAAAGTGAATCGGCGGCGCCATTCTCGGTATTTTTACTGTTTGTAGAAACCTACTTACAGAAATAAAGTTATTTATCTGTCGCAATTTAAAAATGTCATTAATGTTGAACTTAAGTAGGTAATACCCTATGTCTCTGTGAGTGGGTAACTTCAACACCTGAATCTTTAATTTTCTGTATTCATGATGTTGTTGTGCTGTCGTATTTTCTTTTGTTTTGTTTTTGTGTGTTGTTTTTGTACACATTACCTGAAGAGAAGGTGGTGTAGGTATCTAATATAATTTGTAGGGCAAATTATATTGATCTCCCTAGGTTTTGTTGAAAAAAGGTGCAACCTTTGTCCTGCAGTGGAACACAAAATAGGCTACCAAAAAAAGCTAGGCATTGATATCATCGATAAGGTGTTTTACGAATAAACTAAAAAAAATGGAATTGCTGTTAGATTTACTCGGCAGATGTGCTTCAAAATATGGAACAAAATCCGTAGCTCAATATCTCAGTACATGATAAGTTCATTTTTTATTTCGATAACTTAAAAAAAAAAATTAAATCCCGTTTCGTTATAAACTTGCGTGAGACCGAATCATTATTTCCCTGGTTGAACGACCTTGAATCAATAAAATTGTATTTTTTTTTTTTTAATTGATATGCATTAGTAACAGACAACATGATGTAAAGTAATTAAGTTATGCAAATAATTAATAAATATTCCAATTTAGAAGATGTTACTATTTATATCGTGAAAGATGACGAGTTAGCCACGGATGTCAACTACAAAAGAATAAAAAAAAAACTTATTCTGTTATATTAAGCATAGGCCATCTCTCCCCTCTTTTCAAACCAAAAAATTAAGTACTGCAGATTATACGCGTACGGCATGTCCATTAGTATGTGTCTATGGTTTAACTATAAATTTTTGACGTATAAAAGTCACTTCAAGCAACTTTTATAAATAAAGGGTCTGATGTTGAGTAATAATTTAATTCAAAAAACTGTTGGATCATAGTCAAAGACCACCCAAATTCTCGGCTATCATCATTAAGACACAAAAAAAAACATCGTAACACTCTCTATAGAGCAAAAAAAGCACTATTATTTGGGTTATTTTAAAGTTATTATTGAGTTATTTTAAACAAATTAAATGATTCATCATCACAACCTTTTTATCGTCCCACTGCTGGGCACAGGTCTCCTCTCATACAGAGAAGGATTGAGTTTAATCACCACCCTTGCTCAATGCGGTCAAATTTCTCGGTGGTAGGCCATAAAGTCGGCCACCGGCAGAAGTTACCACCCACCAGACAAAGTCTTGCCGCCAAGCGATTTGTCGTGTTCCGGCATGATGTCTGGTGAAGCCGTACGGAGGAGGGGTCTGAGCAGTTGTGTTACGATGTGTTGTTGTGTTGCGAGTTTGGTCGTGGAGGGTCTTCAGATCAATCTCCCTTTGGCGCAGCATCGTTGGTCGTGTTGTTGGGTTTAACATTGCATCACCTCGCTCAACTGCCGTCTTCCTTCCTATTCGCTCAGGTTTTCTGAGTGCGCGCTTTACCATCAACGATCGCATCACTGCTTACCATCAGGCGGGATTGCGGTCAAGCGCTAGTTTATAATTATTAAAAAAAAACAGTCATTGGTGTCCAAGATATACTTAGTAAGTACATATAACTTAGAAAAGTTACATTGGTACTTGCCTGACCTGGAATCGAACCCGCACACTTATACTTGAGAGGCTGGTGTCTTAACCACTAGGCTTACTAAATGTTTAATGTAAATATTGTCGCCACTTAACAACAGAAGAACCGGCCTTGAAATAGTTTCTTTTAAATAAAATTTCAAATAACCAGTGGTTTTTTTCAACTTTGATTATAAAAAGCGATACTTAGTAGATATAGACCCTTGCCGCGATTCGGCCATGATCATGGACATTCATGGATGACCATCTTCATATATCACCAACCTCAATATCTCAGTAAACACCTTAAACCGTCGGTCCTGGCTGTCATTAGTGGATCTTAGATATTCGTTATGGGTTTTCAGAAGCCTTGAAAAAATCCAATCTTATGCTTTATAATTTAGGGCAATCTTAGAATATTATAGTATCCAGTATCTGGGTTTAGGTGATCAGACAGGCTATCCTATCGCTGGTTGTAAGATTCTGGTATTCACCTTAATCTGGCTAGAGTGGAAACCAAGCAGCTGACGATGAGTTAATCCCAACTAGCTACTGTTCCCGTGGGATCGAAATTAACGCGGACGGAGCAACGACGGGCGGAGCCACGGGCAAGAAATAACAATATAATTATTTAATAATATTTAATATTTGCATACACATAGTCTGCGGAACGAGAAAGGACATAGGACACCTTTTATCTGTTCCCGTGGGATCTAAATTAACACGGGCGGGCTACTAACAGTGTAATTATTTATATGTTTGTTACCTCTTTAACTTAGTCTGTGGTACGGAGAAGGATATAGGATACATTTTATCCCGGAAGAAAGTATCTACTGTTCCCGCGGGATCCTCTTTAACTGTTACCTCTTTAACTGTTTTCTTCACGCATTATCTACTCAATAAATCTTTTTTTCACATGTGTTTGAAATTTTGCAGGCGTAAAGTTAGAAGTCCGGATTAAATAATAGGGTACTTTTTATCCCGAAAAAATTGATTTTCCCGAGAGAAATCTAAAACGCGCGATATAACCGAAGTTAACGCGGGCGAAGCCGCGGGCGGAAAGCTAGTATTAAATATATTAAGGTTAAAAAAATATTTTTTGTTCCTTATCGTAAGAGAATAGTTTGTCAGCCATCTTTTTAATGCTTAACCAGTGAACAAATCGCAAAAAATATATGCTAAGAGATTATTTCGCGGAAGTATAACCTTGAGTTTACAAAAACGCAAATAGTTTACATACCGTAAGTCAAACATAACAAACGTAAGTGACGAAATCGCATTGAATTTCAATACCAAATGCTTTAGAAATCTTACAGTCGAAAATCTAGGAAAATAGTGTACAGACGACAGCACTACAACCTATTACAATCTGTCAGATTTCTTTATTACATTTTTAACTTTATCTCTAAAGCATTAAAGCTCAAGGTTCATTGGGAATATTTAAGATTTCGGGTAGTTTGACTTACTGTCCTCCGTACAATTAGTGCTCACTCTCACAAACCTCCATTAATTAAA
Source organism: Sesamia inferens (assembly GCA_037179545.1). Lineage (NCBI taxonomy): Eukaryota > Metazoa > Arthropoda > Insecta > Lepidoptera > Noctuidae > Sesamia > Sesamia inferens. The sequence continues at coordinate 3,464,238 of CM073929.1, read as the reverse complement.
AACTATAAAGGTAAGGAATGCTAAAAGTATTGCAAATACGTAAAAAATAAAATAGAATCTAAAACAAATAAAACAAAACAAATTGCTTTCTATATAAGCGTTACACTCAGAGCCAAGACACGTATAACTGTAATGTCAAAACATGACCATGAAGCAAATGGGAAAAAAGACTATTCACGCAAAATAATTTGCCATTTACTTCAACTTAATTGTAAATATCTAAACGAAAAGTATTTACAGATCACAGCGCGTGCCACTCAACAATACACTGGCAATTCAATAATTTCTGTCTATTCAAAAGCCTACGTCGATGTATAAAAAGTAAAAGTAAAGTACTAGTATTTCGAAGTAAAAAATAGTAGAACGCAAAGAAAAAATAATGTCAACGCGCACCATGATACTTATTACATTTTTCTTGAATATATCACATGTCTTATACCTCAGAAAATTAAAGAATCATTAAATGACATGACACTTTGAGAAACTCCGGGAGAACAGCCCTAAACCGCCGACAAAGGCGTCAATTACCGACAATTTCGTATCGGTAACGTTTCGCCATTTTAGCGTCAGCCATCTTTGTTGCCAACAAAAGGTGTATCTTGTCTATGGTCGTGTAATCTGTCATTGTGTCTTCGTGTACTACCGAAATACCGGTGTGGTAAAAAATGGAAATCATTGGAACCGTTATAACAGGGCGTTTGCCATGGGAATGTCTTGGGTTTTATTCTTATAAAATAAGCTTGACCACAATTCTGATGGTAAGTAAAAAAAGCAACAGTTACTTTGTTAGAGAATTTTGCTAAGGCTTGTTAAATAAAGCAAATCCTCTTAATGGCCCACAAATTACATAGAATGTCCAACATTAATGTTACACGTATTTTCACTTAGAAAAATTCTAAGTTGATTTTTAAAGGTACTTTATTCACCTTTAGATCCTTTAATATACTTCTCAGAAACACAATCACGCCTGTATTGTTACATTATACTAGGTTTCGATATGTTTTTTTTTATATGTTCCGCTCCTATGGGTCGCAGCGTGATATTTATAGCCTAAAGCGTTCCTGGATTAATGGGCTATCAAAAGCATAAAGAATTTTTCAAATCGGACCTACAGTTCCTGAAATTAGCGCGTTCAAACAAACAAACTCTTAGGCTTTATATATTAGTATAGATATAGATGAACTGAACATATTGTCCGTGTTTCCAGATGGCCTAGTTCACACTCATGACTGAATCTGCAAATCTGCTAGTTACCATTATCTAAGGTCACCAATCCGAGGAGTAGGTCAGTTGGGATCGCAGAGCACTATTTGGGACGTAGATAGCATAAATTTGAAAGGTGGACGTAAGCATATACATATTTTAGAGACCCCGATGTAGCATTGTTTGAAGTTTCAATGAAATACGGATAAATAAGTGATAGAAATTTTATTTAATTTCCATAATAGCTCAATCTTTATATTGAACCTACTCCCTATGAGGAACAGTTATAACAGTTCCACGATTTGTCACGACCATCATCGGTTCATGGTACCGATCATAAAGATAAAGATTCGGAGGGACCAATTAGTGAGATCGTTAGCATTGCTCCATAATAGGCGCCTTAACTCACGGCGACTGTATACGACTCAGACAGCACGATTCGTGATGGTACCCTCAGCAAATGCATTAGATGCAGTAACCACGGAATTAATTGCGGAAAAAATATATGCATTCCAGAAATGTTTTTGGTTTACGAAACTCTCTTACGGTAAATTTTACACACGTTTCTTTAACGGCCATTTGGGAGTAAAAGAACAATTCTGTGCTAATGATAAACGTCGATTGAGGTCACAGCTTGACGACACATTGACACTGTATCATGTAATTACTTACACTTACATTACTCAAATTGGAACTAACCGTAATTTTAAGAAGTGGACTTTCAATTGTTTTTGTGTCTTCGTTTAATGTACAAACATTCTAAAACTAATCTAAGCCGGCCATTACAACGAAAGTATCTTTCATAAACGCCTTTGTCCCTAACGAGGTAACCAAAGTCGTCGAGCATTTAGTACTAATTGAAACCTATTTTAGTAATACCGTGTCAACGTAAATAAGGTCCTTTGGTACCACCTCGATACTGTTGAATGCCCAAAGCGATTCAGCGGTAATAAATCGTGGTAACTGGAGTTATAGAAACTCTGGGAACTATTATGGGGAATTTATAGTCTCCAAAATTATGGTAATTGCATCTTGTTGAGGACAAACAAGATACATAAATGCAACATAGACTATATAGATGATATATAATGTACTAGTGTATTGCGCGATTGCAATCAACGGGCTTCGAAATTAGGTTGAAGGATTTAGGTCTGTACAAAGGATGTAATTTCACACCCCAAAATTCGATATTATGCGATGGGATTCTAATTCTATTAAACACGGAACGTTATACTCAAATTACCAACCGGATCAATTCTGAAATTCTAGTGGAAACAATTTATGCAGTGATGACGTAAAATGACTAGTTTCTAGGTGTTAGTTGTTGTAAATAGCACAACAGTCAAGGCCGAAACTAAAAAGTTTCATTGATGAAATGACAAGGCAATGTATGTGCACAAACAATGATCTTGATAACAACGCAACCGAAAATAATGTCAAACTACTTTAAATGAATCTAATTTATGCCAAATTTCTAACCACTTTAGCGCTAATAATGTATCTGTCTACATCACAGTAAATGGTTAATATTTATAACAGAACGGCCATTACAAATAAAAGATTTTATTCGCTCTACAGTAAACGGACCGTGAAGAGGACGTTTCGCGAATTGCCAAAGAAGCGCGCGGTTTTATGCAACGCAATCGCGTCCTGCCTTAATTACTTTTGCGAATTCATTGAATGTCAACGTACCTTAATAACTCGTTTGGAATCCGTGGTTGCTCGATGAAAGTGATTGCTTTTAAAAAGGATGTGAGTTGAGATGCAGTTATTCATTGAAAAACATTTTTCCTTTTAAAGGACGCAGAAGGCCAATACAGGTAAGTAAAGTCGTTCTAAATCTAGTCACAGTCTTATTTTGTGCCAAATAAATCTCTAAATTTTGACAAAATTTTGGAGAAATTAGATGTGTTTTTGAAAGAATGCGATTGAGATTAGACATGCGTAAATGTTTTTAAAATTATGACATTTACCCCCCTGATCTCTGAACTGTACAGGTAACATCACCCGTCATGTGCTTATATCGATTTTCGATATCTAAGGCCGTATTCCAGAAGGAAACTCAAGCATTGATCTCTATTTAAACATTACTTAAAACTAGTTTCAACCAATGAAAAGGCTTCAAACGAGACTTAAGTAGAGCTTGAGTTTTGAGTGACGTTCTGTAATACGGACCTAAAGTTCCTTGTTGTACTATATTTATACAATATGTTAAGTAAACCCTGTCCGACCCGTGATGGTGTTGTTAGGTATCGATAACTGATTCTACTAATGGATATAAAACTGGGCTAAACTTAAAAAAAATCCCACTAAAAAAATAAATATTATTTCGCAAAAAGAGGTAACTTAATAAATGCGCGTTAAGCACCCTTCCGCGGGCGGCGGGCGGCAGGGCACGCGGCACGGCACGCGGCACGGCACGCGGCACGTGGTCGCATCGCTATTCGCTCATAATAATACCCGTGTTGTCCCTTTTTAAAAATGACCAAATTTCGGGGAAGTTGGAATTAATTCGCGGGAAAAAATGATTATTTCAAAATTCATTTGTATTGGTACTATGATGATTACGTAATATTTTATATTATATTTGGTCATGTGTTTACCTAACCTTTATTATCCTTATGGGTCGGACAGGGTTTTCTTAACATACTGTAGAATAGAATAGAATACTCTTTATTGTGTACACCATATAGATTACAAAAACATAAATATAAAGATTTTATAGAGGGTGACACAATGGGCGGTCTTATCGCTAAGAGCGTTATTTTTTGTTTATGCGGAACCCGAAACACGTGTCCACTATTTTTAAGTAAAGAATATATGTACAAAATTTCAAAAACATATAATGAAAAACCACAAAGTTATGAGCTTGTTGTCTTACTTGGTTGTCCCAACAAAAATATGGTCAACGCACCGCTCGGCCGCCCGCGCCACAGGCGGCGCGGCACGGGGGGAGTTTTCAAGTACTATGATCTACGGTCAGCTGTGCTGTGCGTTCGGTAACCATACTGCAACAATTTCTAAATGAATTTGGGAAAAATATCTCTCTCTCTGCAGTCGGTCCCTCATATCTGAGGATCGTGTTCAGCATTGGGGCAGCATTTCGAATGGATGATCTGCCTCCATCGGTTTCGATCCAGCGCGTCTCTCACCACTGCGTAGAATTTAGAAGACGATGTGTCTTTGACTTGATCGGTCCATCTGGTTGGTGAACGACCGCGCGATCGTTTGCCTTCGGTGTTCCCAACGACAATCAATTTTTCAAGACATTCATCGCCTCTGCGCATTGTGTGACCGAAATAGGACAAAATACGTTGCTGGCATATGGTCGACAAACGGGTTTTTATGTTAAGTTGGTTCAGAATCGACACATTGGTGCGTTTTGCAGTCCAAGGTATTCGGAGTAATCGCCTCCAGCACCACATCTCGAATGCATCGATTCTCTGGCGTTCTCGAGCTAAGATCGTCCACGTTTCCACACCATAGAGGAAGATAGGGAATACTAGGGCACGAACCAATCTGATCTTAGTTTTAATGCCAATTCCTCTCCTCCTCCAAATGTTGTTTAGACGGGTCATTGCGTCCTTAGCCATCCCGATACGCCTCTTGACTTCGGGAACACAACTGCCATCGTCGCAGATTTGGGAGCCTAGATAGATGTAGCGATCGACGATGTTAATGCCAGGAATGTTACAGGTGACATTTGCTAAAGTTCCGGCTCGATCTACTATCATCATCTTCGTTTTAGTTCTGTTGACTGCAAGACCAATGTTGCCACTTTCAATTTCGAGTCTTTGGAACAGCTCACTCATATCTTCCATAGATGTTGCCAGGAGTACGGTATCATCAGCATATCGGAGGTTTGATAATCTCTTTCCGCCTATAGGAAACCCCTTCTCCCAATTTTGGATGGTTTTCCGCATTATGTATTCTCCATATATGTTGAAAAGTGCAGGGGAAAGGATACAGCCCTGCCTCACACCCCTCTTCGTTTGGAACATACTGGAGTATCCTGCGCCAATCCTGACGAAAGATCGATTTGCTGTGTACAGACTCTTGATTAGGGCAACAAGATGTTCAGGAACTCCCATCTCCAGTAGCACACTCCATAGTTTATCCCATTTTACACAGTCGAAGGCTTTTGTATAATCTATAAAGCAAAGGATCACGGGGCTGTTAAATTCCCTGCTTTTCTCAATAATTTGGCGGACATTCAATATTTGTTCCCGCGTTCCTTTACCCTTAACAAAACCTGCCTGTTCTTCAGGAATCTGTCGGCTTAAAAAGTAGTTCAGGCGTCGGTTGATGACATAAAGCAGGATCTTACTTGCATGTGATATAAGCGCTAAGGTTCTATAGTTAGCACAGTCTTTCGAAGAACCTTTCTTGTGCAAGGGGATGAAAACCGATTCTGTCCAGTCTTTCGGCCATTTACCTGTTTTCCAGATAGTGTTGCATATGTCGGTGATAAATTCTATGCCCTTTTGACCTAGGTTTTTTAATAGTTCGGCCGTTATACCATCTTTTCCAGGCGACTTCTTGCATTTAAGAGCACTGACCGCATGTACAACTTCCGATGGTAAGATGTCAGGTTCCTCTGTCGACCATGTAAGCACAGCGTCTGTAGAATCGCTCGTGTGGTACAGTTCTTCGCAGTAGGATTTCCAGCGCTCTACTACGTCAGCCACATCTGTAAGACAACGTCCGTTTTCATCCTCTATGACACAGGTCTTGGGTTTGCGTGTTCCAGTCAAATCCTTAACCTTCTGGAAGAAATACCCTGATTCATTATTAAGAGAGTGCTGTTCGAGTTCCAGACAAATATCATTGATGTGTTTATCATAGTCCTTTCGACAGCATAGTTGAACTTGACGGTTAAGTTCTGAGTACCGTTGTTGATCTTCAGGTGAGCTTAAACCGTGTTCTTTGAGTTCACGTTTCTCAAGTATGATTTGGGCCGTCTTAGCTGTTATGAAGTCTTTCATGGTGGGTTTGACCAGCTTGTTCTCGATGGCTGTCTTTAAAATTATGCTTTTGAGTTGGTCCCATTTATTATCGCTGTCTAAGATGTTACTCGGCAAGTCTTTCACTCTCTGCTCAAAGCTTTGTCTGAAACCATTAAGTTCTACGTTTTGCATGCTCGGACCTACTTTAGATTTTTTAATCGTCTTTAGCCGCAACCGGATTGTCGCCACAAGAAGCTGGTGGTCGGAACCGCAGTCAGTACCGGGGTAAGTTGTGGCGTTCGTTACCGAGCTTCTCCATCGAGTTCCTACCAATATGTAGTCGATCTGGTTTCTACATCTGTCGCCAGGGGATATCCATGTGTACAGTCTACGGATATGATGGTCGAAGCAAGTGTTGGAGATAGTAAAATTTTCTTCACAACAGAATTGTAACAAACGTTCGCCCCTATCATTTCGTACTCCGAGGCCATGGTTACCTACAACGCGACGAAGGTGGCTGTCATTCCTGGTGTCACCAATTTTGGCATTAAAATCCCCTAAGATAATGAAAAATAAAACATGCTATAAAATATAACATGGTGTAAAAATTATTGGAATCTGAACAAACTATAATCAGGTTTTGTATTAAAAAAAAATACGTTGTATAGGTAAACCCTAGACACGCTCTACGTTGACAAATCTAGTATTAGAAGCCCTACAAGATTTGGCATAATCATGGATACACGTGCCACAGTAGCACGTGTTCGATCTACAAAACAATTAATATTCTATTTTGTATGGCTCTCATCTGACTAATGAGGTCATTAAACTACATGGAAACTATCCACGGGATTCGACGCATAATTTTTACCGACTACCTCACATTTGCTTGTATTGTGAAGTTCTGTTACTACAAGAAGCTGCTTGAATCTTGATTCAAATAAAAGAACTTCCAAAATGACTATAGAATACAAAATGTTACATATTCAACCAACAATTCCGGTAATTAGGTTGCACTAAAATGATTCATACATTTATGAGCACCAACTATGTCTGACGGAGCTACATTAAACAACTAAAATTAATTAGGCCACTTGCATATCATCATATTAAAGTTAACAGTTATGCCATAGAACAAAATATCAGTAGCAATGGGTTCCATTTTGACATTTCAACAACATCAATGACGTCATTTACACACATTTTTCCTATCCCATCCTCTATATGATCTGCTTCCTAAACAGATTCCTCGTCCTGTCAACCTGCCTTTCCTTTTAACATTGGCTCGTACCCCATTCATTAAAAATCTGATTTAAGTTTATTTCCCTTAACAAAATCAAAATTTAATCTTTTCCAACCTTTATGTTCACTAATATTTGTGTCGTCTTGTGTTTGTGTTAGCCCAAAGAAGAACCATCGCTAATACTACCGATCAACAGTCGATATCCACTACGTATAATATTATATTAGTTTTGTTCTCTCCACCTTGACGTTGGCAGAATCATCGGTCATCGACTATGCTTCAAGAGGATTCCAATTGATAATTTTAGTTTGTTACGCAATTGGGGTAATGCTCTCCATATTGTATTTCATGGATTCTGTCAACTCGAGCATACTCACTTGCTAGTTATAGACATAATGCAACCCCCAAGTTACCTACATCAAACATCCGCCCTTGAACCTTTCACATCCAATCCAAACCAGATGGATTGCTTTATTCTTACATGTGTTATGATTACGAGTTACGATGACTAGCCAACATGCTGTAAGTATGATGCAAAACTTAGAGAGATGCTAGATGAAAAGCCCTCCCTGTGTTCCACCAGTGGCAACAATATAGGCTGATTGCATGATGATATAATACACCAGTAAATCGTGGTGGCCTCTAGTGGTTAGAACACCAGCCCTCAAGTATGAGATATATCTCAAGATGATCTAAGTTATATGTACTTTCAAAGTATATCTTGGACACCAATGACTGATTATAAGGTGAAGGAAAACATCTTGAGGAAACCTGAACTTGCGAGTCTGAAATCGCCAGCCCGCATTGAACAAACGTGGTGATTACGCTCAATACTTCTCTGTATGAGAGGAGACCTGTGCCCAGCAGTGGGACGATAAAAAGGTTGATGATGATGGTGATCATACACCAGGCAGTACTATCTAGAGGCAGTTCACGTCTTTATTTCAAAAATCATTAACATATTTATGAATTAGAAGTAGAAGTAATAATATCAGTACATAGGAACTTAGTGACGTATCCAAGTATGTACATTTATTATGTAACACTTTTTGACTCAATCAAGGCAGTTCAATTTTGTGTCTCAAGACATCAAACTGACATACCTTTATCAGTTTAAGACAAAGTATGGACATAGGTCTCGTCAGCCCCGTTTAGCAACTTGTTTCACATGTCATGTCAGAACATGTCCATATTAGCGGATGGGACCGTTTACGTTTAAATATAGCGGGGCAGGTGCCAAGCCAGTTTGGTCTACATTTCTGCAAGTATTCTACGGAGGATGCTTGTTTAAAAAAGTTCAATACCACTTCATACCATGCACCCGTCCACCTTAAGCCCACTTTTGCACGGACTTAGTAATCATGCCGGAAATTTATCACGCATTGGATTTTCAACTAACGGTATAAAGCCGAAGGTTGAGAATAAAACAGCGCATTCCAGCGTGTTAAAAAAATATACTCTTCGATTTTCAACTCTCGGTGCTAATCTGTGCATCGAAAATACAGTGCGCAAAATAAATCGTTGCGGGAGAAACACGCTCGTGCCTACCTGGGCATATTCGGCAAAAACTGCAATTAGAGAGAAGCAATAAAAAATAGGAAGGCAGATGGCGTTGCTGTAATGGCAGTTGATTATAGAAAAAAGCATAAGCAGTCGTGAACTGTTGAAAAGAATGTACAGATACCAGAAAGTCAAGCTACCTCAAACTGTAAAATTTTCCAAATGAACATTGAACCTAATGCTTTAGCGACAAAGTTAGAAATCTGACAGATTCTAGTAACTTGGTGTGCTGGCGTTTGTATATCACAATATAAATTACAGACATAAATATAGAATTTTTACAAAGACTCAGACTAAATCGAAACGGTATCCAAAGCCTGGAGCACAGGCGTAGAGTAGCCAGCCTTTCGGTCTTCTATAAATAAAAAAAAAAAAAAAAAATAAAAAATAAAAATTCTTTATTGTCACAAGTTTTTACAATCTTTTATGGGCTAACTGTCAACCAAACTAAGCCAAGGCTTGTGTTTTGGGTAACAGCGGTCAGCCGCAGGAAGTAGCGCATCATGTTCTTAAGAATTTTTCTTAGTCTAAGTCTATTTCTTACTTAAAACAATATTTAGCATATGTGTGTTTGTTGTTGTGTGTGTGGTGTGAGGGTGTGTTTTTGTATAGTATGGGTGAGTGTGGGGGTTACAATATAAATGTAAGTGTTTTTTATTATGCCAGTAAATGTTCCGTCTTCTGGTGAGTGTGCAAGGGAATTGCATGATTTAATTCCCCCATCTCCGTTCCACCATCGGACGACCCGACGTACGGCAAGTTTCCACCCTTACGTTGTTGACACCACTGCGATCCGGACGAAGCGTTTCGCTTCCTCTTTTATACCGCGTACATCGAGGGACTGGAACAATTTGCCAGCGACGGTGTTTCCGTCAAACTACAATTTGAGTGTCATCAAGGCTAGAGTGAATAGGCTCTTAATAAACTAGTGCGCTTTATTTATTTATTTTACTATTACAGAAAGCTTACAGACTAATATTATCATAAACTTCATTATTTACAACACAAATTGCTAATTACAAGCACATCACTGCTTACCATCAGGCGGGATCTAGTTAAGTACTAGTACTTAACGTAAATCCCGCCGAAACGTACTTTATAATTTATAAAAAAAACAGCCGTATAATATGTATATACAATACAAAATACACATATAAAGTCCAATCAAATTAAATTCAATTGAAATAAAATCATTAAAATATTAAAAAAATTAAGAAAACCTTTGTGAACTTATAGCACAGTTTGATATAAAAGAAATGAGGTGGGGGAAATAATCAGATTACCTATCTAATTTAAATTAGAGGAGCTGACGTCCTAATTCAATTAAATCTTAGTTATTACATAAGTACATCAACATATGTAAGTCTATATATAGACTGTCTACACCAGCACCCTAATTGAGTAACTGTCTATTGGGAAGCATAGACCGTTGCTCCTTAAGTTTGAAAAATGAGTTAGCTCAACAATGTAGATAACGCAATGAATCTTGTTTTGAACTGTCAAAATGAAATCCATTGCTATTTGCTACTGACTGAAGGGGGACTCCCTTATTCAAAAACGCTGCTTAAAGTTAACTTGTGATTAGCGATTTTTTAAACATACATTTTAGACGCTTGCAGGTCACTTAACTTTGAAAATCGATTATGAATAAACCCCTTAACACTGTGGTGTTTATTCATAAATGATGATTTAAGTTAAGTGACGTTAAAAGGTCAAAAATGTATGGTTAAAGAATCGCTAATCACTAGTTAACATTAAGTAGTTTTTATGAATAAGGGGGAGTGTGTTACAAAATCATCCTTGCTGGATCAGAAGGCAAGTCATTTTTTTAAGTATTTACCATAAAACAAGATGAATGAAGATGCAGCGGTTTATAGACAAGTACGGACTTATATCCATTAACTAAAAATATCCCCTCTATTCATAAACGTGGCTTAAAGTTAACTAGTGATTAGCGAATGTTTAAACATTTTTGACGTTTTCCCGTCACTTAACTCTAATCATCGTTTATGGATAAACACAATGAGTTTAAAGGGTTTATTCGTAAACGATGATTAAAGTTAAGACACGTGCACACGTCAAAAATGTATGTTGAAACATTCGGTAATCACTGGTTAACTTTAAGCAACGTTTATGAAAGAAGGGGTATATCACAGAACTTTATTCCAAGAAAAGGAAGGGTATCATTTAAACAGTAAAAGTAGGCGAGACATAGCCACTAACCGGCTACGCAAATAAGGCTCCGGGCTACTACTGGCAATAATATATTTTGTGCGTAAGCTATTTGGCACTACATAATTAGATTAACAAATTATGATCTTATCTAAGCTAAGAGTTGAACATCCTATTCATAACATCTGTTTTAAAAGGTCATACAAATAAATTTACATGCAGAATATTATATCAAGAACACGCCGGATGTAAGCCGGAACAGCACAAGGCCTATAAAAAACTTAATGTTTCTTAAAATCTAGCCGTTTATTGATATAGACAATCACAATCCAATATACCTTTTTGCCACTAGTACTTTAGTTGGTTTCATATTAAAGAAAGTTTACAGGCTGAATTTAAAGTCTATGTCGGTCTTAGAAAGAGACTTGAGAGGTTTTGACCTGCAGTGAGACAACATGCTTTTAATATAAGGGCCCTATGGTCCCCGTCCATTGTCCCGTAAAGGGCAATGGAGAAGGCTATGCTTGAGTGATCAAATCAGAAATGAGGAGATCCGCAGAAGAACTAAAGAACCGCCATAGCCCGAAGAATTGCAACACAGGGCCGAGCACATTGCCCGTAGGACACCGTAGGCACCAGAAGACGCAGCGTGGGTAGGCCCCTGACAAGATAGACCGACGACCTTGTGAAGGTTGCAGGAATCCGCTGGATGCGGGAGGCGCAGCACCGGTCGTCGTGAAGATCCTTGGGGGAGGCCTATGTCCAGCAGTGGACGTCTTTCGACTGAAATGATGATGATGGTGATGATGGTCCCGAGATATGTCAAAATATAAACTAATAATAACGGGTCAGAAAATCGCACAACTTTTTACTAAGGATGATTTTAGATCCCCTTTCTTGGCCAAGGAAATCATCAAATGACTTCTCACTCAAAAAAGTATTAGGTATTGAATTAGCAGTAACAAGCTGTGCGTCGATGTATGCCACCCTCTGTATACAATATATTATGGCCACGATTTTTCCCGTTCTTTAATATAGTAATTCATTCAATTACCCTAGTTTTTGAAGTATAAGCAATTTGTCTGTTCCCATTCATTTCGACCAACAAACAAACAAAACCCAATACCCATAAAATATTTTTGTTACAATTGATTGCGTTGCTAGCGTTGCAAATAACATTCTGCAACATTGGAGCGTGGTGCTATCTATCCATTAGCATGTGGTACATGTGTCCGAACGAACTGAGCGCTGTAGAGTTGTATTGGTGAATTCAATTTAAGTTTTTATTTCGTTTTTGTGAATTATGTGCGGGGTATATGGGTCAGTAACGTTTGATGTCGAAAATAAAAGGACAGTGTTCTAGGGTAACGTATCTGGTGATTGTATATTTAAATTTGACGTAATCAGCCGTGCAAGGGGTACGTGGAACACAGCAGATATATTAATGTTTCTAATATTTATGATCCGACTGCTGAGAAAAGGCTTACCCCAAGACTACCAGAAGTACTACTTTGTAAAGGTAGAAAACAAAGGAAAGGAAAGAAAACACATGTTTACGGCAAACATAACCCAACACAAAAATTAAAAAAATAAGGGTTCTTAGTAACATGTGTGTGTGGGGGTAATTTTAGTGTAGAGTAGTGGTAGCCCATTAATAACGGCCCCAATTTACGAGGCGTAAGTCTTGGGTTCGAAAGTAGGCATGCACTCTACTTTGTGTAGAATATTCCATCACCGTCGTTTTTGAAGCGGTGAAGGAAAACATTGTCAGGAAGCCGGCATATCTTAGAGTAGAGCCAAACATTCGAAAACATATGACATCTACAAACCCGCACTGAGCACTTCTTAGAGATTGTAGCTTACTTCCTCTACAGGAGAGGAGGCCTATGTCCTTGCAGTGGAAACATTAATCATCATCATCATCATTTCAGCCGAAAGACGTCCACTGCTGGACATAGGCCTCCCCCAAGGTTCTCCACGACGACCGCTTCTGCGCCTCCCGCATCCAGCGGTTTCCGGCGACCTTCACCAGGTCGTCGGTCCACCTTGCCGGGGGCCTACCCACGCTACGTCTTCCGGTGCGTGGCCGCCACTCGAGAACCCGTCGGCCCCATCGGGCATCAGTCCTAAGGGCAATGTGTCCAGCCCACTGCCACTTTAGTGTTGCAATTCTTCGGGCTATGTCGGTTACTCTCGTTCTTCTGCGGATGTCCTCATTCCGGATTCCAAGCATAGCCCTCTCCATTGCCCTTTGAGTGACTTTGAGCCTTCTTATAAGGCCCATTGTTGAAATATTAATGCCATAAGTAATTCTATGTTCGTTCATAAAAAATCTACAACAAATTCCCAATATTTATGTTCAAGGTTCCGTAGCCAAAAAAAAACGGAACCCTTGGGTATAGATTCGTCATGTCTATCTGTCGGTCTGTCCGTCCGTATGTCACAGCCATATTTTTTTCCGAAACTATAAGAGCTAAACTGTTGAAAGTTGGTAGCTTGGTAGATGTATTCTGTGAACCGCATTAAGATTTTGATGTAAAAATAAAAACATAATTATAAATATTGGGGGCTCCCCATACTTAGAACTGAAACTCAAATTTTTTTTTTTTTTATCAAACACATACGTTTGTGGCATCTATGGATAGGTCTTCAAAAATGATATCAAGGTTTCTAAAATATATTTTTTTCTAAACCGAATAGTTTGCGTGACAGACGCTTCCAAAGTGGAAAAAGTTGGTCCACCTCTAACTTCTAAAATAAGAAAATGAAAAATCTAAAAAAAAAACGTGATGTATTACTATAAAAACTACCAACGAAAATTGTTTTGAACGAGATCTAGTACGTAGTTTTTATTAATACCCCGTAAATCGTAAACCGCTTATTACCGCGTAATCTTTCATAGAAATAACTTAAATCCTTTAATTTCATAAATCAATGGTACGGAATACTTTATGCGTGAATCCGACACGCACTTGGCTGGTTTAGCACGAACTTTCTGCTAGTAATAAAACTCTAATACTTAAAGTTTCAATAAATATATCTAGTACTATAATAGTACACTACTAAATCTATACCATTAAAGAAGAATCATTATTCTATTCGCAGAGAGACCCCTCATTACTTCGCTAACCTTTGGTCTCGATAACCTGGAGCCGTGCCTCCAATGCAATGTTCAACTAATACTAGCATGTGTTGATGGTGCTGCTAACTTGTTGACTAAGCCAGTTAGCAATATAGCCAGATGGTTGAGGAAACAAAGTTTTTAAACAAGACCAACTATCAGCATAGTGTTAAAAATCTGTAAGGTAAATCCGACGTTGTAGGTTTACCTCGAAATAAAAGGCGGGAGAGATATTATAAGAAATGTCAGCCGTTCTATAGAAAAGTGTCGCAAAATCTACGCAGGCAGCAGCATTTTTTTTAATACCGAAATAATTGATGTTTCTAACATCACAGCGTCTCGATGATCCTAAATCATTTTGTATAGTGTAGTTGTAATGTTAGGTATCGCACAACGAACCCGGAATTTAAGCATAGTCATCAATAGATAGTATAAATAACTTGGTATAATGTGGAAGTTATTATTAATTAAGCGAGAGATCTTTCATTTCTTTATAGGAGTGAAAGTTACCTATGGAAAGTTTGATGGTAATCTTGTAAATCAATTAAAGAAATCCGAAGCCCTATAAGAACAGCGGGATAATTGCTGAACAATCAGTACCAACCACTTTTATTTTGACAGTTCAACCACATGCGTTTCATTACATTGTTAAGCAGAGAAATTGTTCGAACAACTGCAATGCAGGAATAACATTAGCCTTATCCTTCAAAATGATTTCTTTTACATTTCTTATAAAGCAACTCCTTAAACCCTAACACCTTTCCCCTCTTATTCTCACATTTCCTGCAACCTTCTCAAGTAGTTTAGCCTAATACATATGTAAAGCTGAACACTTCGCAATAAGAACACTCCATCAATACTGGCTAGATGTGAACCCACGATATTTAGCCAGAGGAGCGGAGAGCGTATGTTTAATGTAACGAGGTCGAAACTACACAAGTATAATGGCCAAAGAAAAGGATATAACAGAAGGACAAAGCCTCAGCATTTGAGTGTTAGAAAAATTAAACATTAACAACAATTATTTCGCTTCTAGATAATAGATAAGACGCAGCAAATATGCAGAGCTAAGT
The DNA here is from genome assembly GCA_037179545.1 of Sesamia inferens. Classification (NCBI taxonomy): domain Eukaryota; kingdom Metazoa; phylum Arthropoda; class Insecta; order Lepidoptera; family Noctuidae; genus Sesamia; species Sesamia inferens. Next base: position 3,448,920 of record CM073929.1, on the reverse strand, counting down.
AAATTTCGAGAAGCTCTTGACGATATGTACAAACATTTTGGTGGTAGTGGTGCATTTACTGTTAGCCTAAAAAGAAGTTTGACTGATAACTCTTTGAGGCGTAATCTATACCACAAAAAAGGCCCTAATTGAGATACTGGTTATCTTTGCTATAACCGTAATTATGACTATCAATTACAATCTATATCATTTCGAAGAATATTACTTATTCATTGCTCATAAATCTGTACGAAAATATGTGTGCTCAACTTACCCTGCAGGTTGCTATATTTATGGTGATATACTACTTAAACTGAGTGGTTCTTCTGACTTGATCTACTTTATTCCTTAGACCAAGGACTGTATTAATGTTCAATGAGATATCGCGCCGAAATATAGTATCATTGTTGGGAAAGTAACTGGAGAATATATATAACTTGGGCATAATGAGCTGAACCTAAGGTGGTGTTGCCGCATCCATTTAAACGTGTCATTATATTGAGATAAACTGCCAATAATTTGAATTATGTCAGTTTCTGCAGAATATTTCGTCATAGAGTTTCGTATAGAGGTGCAAATAGCCCGTTAGATGTAAAAGGTTTTTGATCAAACGGAAATACAGAACCGTATATGGTTGTGTAAAATGTTTGTACTAAAATAGAAAAAGCAATTTAACGCTGTGAAATAAACATAATGATGACAATTAGGAAGAAGTCAATGGCAAGCACAGGACATAGCGTAGTGAATTAGATTGCTACCTAATGTATAATGCTGAAATATCAATCATCATCTTAGCTACATGAAGTGCACTGCTGGACATAGGCCTCCCCTAGGATTCCCAAAAAGAACGGTTGGACGCGGCCTGCATCCAGCGCTTCCCTGCGATTTTGTTCCATCCAATCACCTCGTCGGTGGGTGTTCGACGCTGCGCTTGCCGGTACGGGGTCGCCATTCAAAAGTCTTTCAACTCCATCGGCCATCGGCTCTACGAGCTATGTGCCCCACCCACTGCCACTTCAAAGAGCTAATCCGCTGGGCATTGTCGGCGACTTTAGTTCTTTTTTTAAATATCAATAAGTATAGAGAAATAAAGAATGTCAAAAAGGAGGTATTGCCTTGTCTGTTATGTCTTGTTAGGCTTATAACAATAATAAAAACATTGACAGCCAGTTTTCTTCCAGAAAAGCTAAATTCAGAATAGTTGTTTTAAATCTCTCAGCCTCAAACGTAATATCCTTTATTTCCCTGTTTTAGAACAAGTTACAATCTCCTCACCTCGCACAAATTGTGGAGCACTTCCTCATTACAGTTCAATTGTGTGATAACAGTTAATACCGCTTTGTTCGTGGACTTGTTACAATTATTAGGATTATTTCCCCGTATTACATCATTTTCAATGCATATGCAAAGAATTTAGAATTCTACCTACGTGAATTCTTTATTATTATTAAATATTTTCAGTACTAAATAACAGGTGTATAACAAAATATGTCTTGCCATTGAACTTCCGCCGGGCCGGAACAAGGGGGTAGACCAAAGAAATGCTGGCTTGACGTTGTAAGAGATGACATGCGTGCCAACAAGCTCTTACCACAGGATGCTAAAGATCATGTGAAATGGAGGGGAATGTGTGGACCCCGGGGTCCAACGTTGCTAAAGCCACACACAATCTCAAACACTGAACAACAGCCAGTAGTTAAGTCATAAAATTATTGTAATTCTATTACCAAACACCCGATTTACGAACGAAAACAAGCCAATAGAAGTATGTATGGATCGTAACAGATGGCATTTTGTTGTCTGCCTTCCCTCAGGAAACAAAAGCTTGAGATAAAGAAGAACGACATGACACACAGCATAACAGCAGATAGCTCTGCCACTGCGCCAAAGCGTGCGGTTCAGTTATCCCAATAATAAAAGATAGAAAATATCTATAAACAGCAGAGAAAGACTTACGGGCTGAACCCAATAAACTATTAACAGACCGCGAGAGCACCATAGAAAATATAACAGCTAGAATATGGATCTCTTTAAAACCAATGTAATCTCGGCTAGAAGATGCCTTTAAATTAGATGTAGTGGTTTTTAGTTATTGTATTTTTATGTCTCACATTTCAATGCGATTATTTTAATACAAGTCATCATTATCAACTCAGCGCTAATCCCAGTCGCATCCGAGGCTTTTTTAGCTTTGAAGTCCGCTTTCCAGTCTATCTGCTGATTTTTGGCTAAACTTCGATATTTTCCGTGAAGCGACTGCCATTTGACCTCCACAACCCGAAGGCGATATGGAAGCATTGCAGTTAGACCAATTGTTGGACTTTTGAGGGCTCAACAACCCGTAACGTGTACCACTAGATGTTCGTATGGCAACCGGGACCAACGGCTTAACGTGATTTCCGAGGCACGATCAGACCAGTGCAAATATTCATATTCATGCATAAAAATAGTATATAGTAATATATTACTGCTTCTACATAATTATGTTCACAAGCAAAAAACATTTTATTTAAAACTCCAATATTTTTTTTTTATAAATTTATAAACTACCGCTTGACCGCAATCTCGCCTGATGGTAAGCAGTGACGCAGTCGTTGATGGTAAAGCGCACTAGTTTATTAAGAGCCTATTCACTCTAGCCTTGAAGACACTCAAATTGTAGTCCGACGGAAACACCGCCGCTGGCAAACTGTTCCAGTCCCTTGATGTACGCGGTATAAAGGAGGAGGCGAAACGCTTCGTCCGGATCATAATGGTGTTAACAACGTAAGGGTGGAAACTCGCCGTACGACGAGTCGTCCGATGGTGGAACGGAGATGGGGGAATTAAATCATGCAATTCCTTCGCACACTCCCCAAAATGCATCCTATAGAAGACCGAAAGGCTGGCTACTCTACGCCTGTGCTCTAGGCTTTAGAGACCGTCTCGAGTTAAGTCAGGGTCACCAATCAGCCTCTTCGCCCGCCTCTCCACCGAATCCAAAGCGGCCAGGTGACACTTAGCAGCACCAGCCCAAATGACGTTAGCTGGGTAAAAAAATTGATTGCATTTAGTCCATCATTAAGATTATAGAAAAATATTGGATACGTATATTTTGTTTTATCAAATCAATAAAAATTTACAAATATAAAAGGCATCAAAGATCAGGAGTGGTGACTGGTGACGTCACTCCTCGCTAAAAAGTGTAGCGTGCAGTGACCTAGTTTTCAACGCACTGTGTCGTCTTCATTTTTTGTTTATATGAAAAAAGAAAAAATACGTGTCTAATATTTTTTGGAAATCTGACTGACAGACTAATTAGTTTTTTTAGTCAACTACCCTATTGCGAAGAATTGACTTTCTGTCGACTATTCTTTACTTTTTTGGCTGTAAGTTTTTCTTGTTGTAATAAATAAATAATAGAATCATATAGGTCGCTATTGTGAAGGATTACGGACGTTAAACTATAAATAGATTTGTGAAAACAAACGAAACTGGTGATTGATTGTTAATTGGGTTCTGCCGTAAAAGAGACAGACTGGTGTACAGCTCGTGTAGAACAGAGAAACGCAAAATAAACTATTCTAAGCCAATCTGACAGAATCCGCTTTTGTTTACAACAAAGAAGCTAAAACAAACAATTTATTATCATCTTCAAATAGCTTCTTACACAAAGACAAGTACTATTTTAATACGACCTACTAACAAATAATATGCAGTAAGTACACAAACGCCCACGTTTTTAATAGAATCTTAACGGCCGTGTCCACACGTGGCCATTTCAAACGATATTTTTATCTTTTTTAATCGTCAGTGTGACCGGTCAAGCGAGATGACTCAGTGTTGCCAGCGTTATGACGTCATCCTCTCGACACAGACTGTGGTATGTTTGTAGTTCGTGTATAACAATATTTTGAAACATTTTCAACAATGGTTTTCCTAGGTACAATAATAAATAGCTTGTCATTTCATTCAAGTGATAGTTGATAGAATTTGCCTGGTGAGTGATAGGTAAATACCTACATTATTTATGGAGTTATAAGTGCCAAATATAAATGAAATAGAGTGAGTTGTAGGTATTTGTGGATGACCTTGTGAATACCGTAGGAATCAGTTAAATACAAGCACAAAACCGTGGTTTAGTTGCGAAACAATCTAACAATAACACTGGGTTTACTTTTGACAGTTTAACAACATCCGTTGCGTAATTTACTTCGTTGAGCAGATGAACATCGATCCAACATTTGAATCAGTGGATTAGCAATGCCCTTCAGGGTAAATCATATTTAAATGGATAGAGTGTTATGTACTTAGGGCGCTGGTCGAACTGACGGTTCTTCGGCTCTTCTCTATGTCCAGCAGTAGACGACCTTCTGCTGCAATGATAATGATGAAGACTTCCACATCGAGTTTGCCCTACCTATCTTCTTAAGGTCGTCGGTACACAGTCGGGCGAGCTGTTAGGGCCCCTCCCTCAGCACGCTTGCCGATACGCGATATCCACTCCAGGACTCAACAACCAAAATGAATGCAGAACAATACCATAGTCGGCTGTTAATAATCTAGCCTAATTTGTATTTCAGACATTTTTATTTCAAATGGACATATTAAGGCCGGCATGACGTCACAGTTACATTGAATATTCAATTTCTATATCTATGATGTCATAGTAACGACCTTTGGAATAATGTAACATCAAAATTTTACTCAGACACGTGGGCGATTGTTTTGTTAATTGTGTCCAATCTCTTAGGTAAACAAGACTCGACCGTTGTCGGGTACAACCTGTTTAATCGTACTGCTCTTAGAACTTTAGAAGCGTACGCGTTATGTTCCGGCATGATGGAGCCGCAGGACGGCTCTGAGCTGAGAGTTGTGTTGCAATGTGTGCCGGGTACGATGCACCAAATGTTGTAGTATCGGGAGTTTGGTCGTGGAGGGATTCCAGAACAATCTCCCTCTGGCGCAGCATCGTTCGTTAAGTTATTGGGTTTGACATTGCATCACCTCGCTCAACTGCCGTCTTCCTTCCTATTCAGTCAGTTTTTTTTTTAAGTGAATAGGCTGTTAATAAACTGTTAACTGCTTACCCTAAGGCGAGATTGCGATCAAGCACTAGTTTATATTAAAATAAAATAAAAAAATCTTTAGACCTTTACTCCCCGTTAGATTCACTACCAGTACCCGGATATTGCTAATACACTGCTTCATATGCTAGAAACTTACATCTGCTCAACAACATAGATAATGCAATGCCTGTTGCAATGTCAAAATAAAACCCATTGCTACTGACCGTGTCTTACGCAATCACCAACAGATGGCGACTAATCAAGTATCGAAGGTAAACATATCTTACGCTGACTCCAATAGATCGAGATAAGGACATTACAGTGATGATGATTATGAAAGTCAAAGATAGATTGATCAGCAAACAGAGTAATATTGTATAACACACTGTCAGTAGCAATGGATTTTATTTTGACAGTTCAACAACATACATTGCGTTGTTTACTTCACTTCTTCTTAAGAAAATAAATTTTTGGAAGTTATGAAGCAATGTCCCGTGTGGTACCGGACTAAGAATAGTACCAACCCATATCTTCCCGTGGGTGTCGTAAGAGGCGACTAAGGGAACTCTCACCGGGGAAGCGGCCAGCAGCGCTTCTCCTGTGGAATAACAAATTACTGTGATCCCTGACCCGCCTGCCAAGCGTGGGGATTACGGCAATGTCCCCCAATGGAATGAAGGGGGAGGTCTCTGTCCAGCAGTGGACCTCTATAGGCTAGTAATAATGTGTGTGGCAATTGATAGTAATAATGTGTTACATTATTAGGGTGCCGGTTACTAGGCTAACAATTCAGTTCGAAAATACCTGTTATATCATTATACAGGGTGTATCTGACATCGTAACGCAAACTTCGCGAAAAGGCTACACCGCATGCCACTAATATAATTATGAAAGTGATTTATGTCGTTAATGAACGGTTACAAAAATCACAATGTTTAAAAAAAAGTGTCGTCTCGGCCTTTGAACGTTGCAAGCGTGCCGCTGTGCGGGTTTGTAGGTATGATGTTGATCCCTGATGTGAACTCTATTAAATCAGCTGATAAGATAGTTTTTCGAGTTTTGTTTTCATTGCGCTTTTTTGTGTAATTGGGACTGCTGCGCTGAATATCAAGGAATCGATTCCCAGACGGAACAAATATTTGCATGGCCTACAGATATTTGTTCTGGGTCTGGTTGTTTATGTATGTGAATTTAACCTATCTACCACAAAACCTTGTTTATTAGCTGTCTAGGCTAAACACCTTTTAAACACGACATTATTAAATGGACTTTATCGTAACACTAACATCAGACATGGGTTAAACAAGTGTTTAAGTTTTTGTGGTTAGAACCTTACTCTCATAATATAAAATAAAGGTTTTGTTTAGCCCAGGTTTAAAGCACTTAAATAGTTACTGAATTATGAACCTAATCGTTATAGAAATGCAGTTCTTTATGTAAAAATGACAGCTTAGTTGGGTAATAAGTTGTAACTTTTGTATTAAGAACTTTGCCCAAAGTTCGAAATACGAATACTGACTCAAAACAGTTAAGGCTGAAACTAAAGTTAGATTTAATTTCAAAGACAGCAGTGATTCCTAATACGGTCCGACGTTTTCTATAAAAGAAAACTACACAAACACTACATGTATTTAAGCGCGTTATCTCAGTTGGTAGATACCTACATTTCATTATAACATTCCACCCGAAGCGCAAAATGGCGAATAAAATGTAACGTTATAACAACAAGTAAATCATATTATCAAAGCGAAACAAATGATAAGTCGGGGTCATCGTTCGTGCTCACCGGACACCGGACGGGTGATATCTGTATGGCGATAACCTACCGCCTCTGTACTGGCCTTTATCTCGAGGGAGGTTGTGGTGTGGCTATAAGCGACTAAAGTTGCTATCTTTCTGAATATAATTTCGCTTGGGCTGTGCCGGAGGGCAGCCAGGTATTTGGGCTAAATGTGGGGCATGAGGACTTGAGAAAGTAAAAGACATAATGGCCTCGATTCCTTATTCGCAAACAAAATTAAATTTAAGTGCAGTCTTTTTCTTTCTATTTCATTAAGAAAAGGACAGAAGATAAAATGTCAGTTTAGACCTGTCAAATTAGTGCGCTCCTGACGTAAACTGGCGTACATTTAGTCGCCATGTTTATAATCGCGTCTAAACTTTCTACGAAGTATCTTAATTTGACAGGATTAAACTAAAATGTTATCTTCTATCCTTTTCTTAACGAAATGGAAAGAAGAAGATGAACTTAACTTAAAATTGACCGGTCTTGTGCTGCTCGCATCCATCGGCTTCCCGCGACCTTCACCAGGTCATCAGTCCACCTTGTTGGGGGCCTCCCTATGCTGCGTCTTCCGGTACGTGGCCGCCACTCCAGAACCTTACTAACCAATCGGCCATCGGTTCTACGAGCAATGTGTACCGCCCACTGGCACTTGATATTAGCTTATTTTTAAAATTAATATCCTTTAAATTATATTGGAAATAAATCGCTTTCGACCACAAACAGCGTTTCACTAACACACCCGCTTATAGTCGAAGCCAACCCATCGCCGATACCCGACCAAATTAACAGAACTAGTAATTGTTTGACAAATAAAAGTATTACAGATCAAAATATATTGGTTGTGAAGTAATAATTTAGCTTGCCCATTTGGCAGATAATTGCCATTTTGTGGTCATTATATGCGATCTCCGGGGTTACTGAAAGGTGGTCTGATAACACAGTCTTTGGATATTTAAAGATATTATTGTTATTGAAAATCTTTATTAAGTATGACTACTTATGATAATTGTTGTTCAAGTGTGATTTAAAGAGCCAAAAACGTAAATTAGCTCGAGTTTCATTATGTGTAAGGTACGATCGAGTGAGGAAGACCAGCACAACCATTTCAAGTTAAGCAAATATCAAGTTTATTTCAGTAATAAATAAATTCATCTCAGATTGGCTAGCTATTAAAAAAGTTATAAAAATGTTTGAAGTTTACATTACATGTAAACTGAACTTTAATAAGTAGAAATTAAAGTTATTTTTCCATTAATTGAATATAATATAAATTATGAATTAATGTAATTTATCAGTAGGTACGAACTGTTTTTGCAAGATCTCCCTTAGTAAACTTATTTTACATGTATAAGACTAGGTATCAATACCGATATTATAAATACTTACAGACTACCTTTAAAAAATATTTAAAAGTTTTGCAGTCAGTTACCATATACATTTGACACCGAACAGATATCACTTCTCCAATCTGTTTCTTTAATTGATTTTGAACTTTACCGTAAAAAGCATTAAGGTAGTTTGCAACTTGGGCAGTCAGTGCATTTCAACCTTTCACATGGCACGGTCCTTTAGTACTAAAAAAATATTTGCGACCCCCATCCCTCCTCTGCTCCCAACGTGATAGTTCAGTATGTCACTTAGGGAGTATTTTGGTTAAATAGAAAAGCAGAATTCCTACAATCAACAACAGAAACTTGGATTCTATTTAGAACCCTCAAAATTTTCATAGAAACGGTGACCACCTAGATGAACTCACACGTTGAAAAATACTATTTTACACTAAGATTCTGGATTCTGGACAGTTTATTTGTTTGAATGCGCTAATCTAAAATTTAAAAATCTTTTTCGTTCTCCTTGCTCAAAGCAACCGTCATTGTAGAGTATCAAAGCGAGGCAAAAAATAGCATTTCATCCTCTAAGGGAGAAAGATTTTTTTATTTATTAATGTTACCTAAAAGCCTATAAAAACGAGCCTTTATCCAGAAGTAGGATAATCATGAATAAAGACTCGACTTTACTTTTTAAAAGAATATTTATTTTTGAAAATGGAACTAACAGCGGTGATCCCTTATATCTTATGATGAGTCTTCTAAGAAAAGTATTGTAATGTGGATTGTTTAAGTTTAGTTGGTTCCGAGGGTAGATTCGATTGTATAGACTGAAATAACTGCTCGATGAGGGTACTCTAATATTGTTACTGTCTATAATACAGAAGCCCGACCCTAGGTTGGGGTTCTTCTGACGGAGCACACTACCGGTTAAGTATCCTTAATAGTTCTTACAATAAGTCTCATGCGCCTTATCTTATGTACTTTATATAGACGATGATTCTAAATATATCCAGTATGTAATGCTATAAGTAAATATATACATAATATTTCTCCTATAATAATAATAAGCAACTGAATCGATTCCAATCATTTTTACATAATGTTATACTATATACAGCTCAACTTTTCCCAAATACATTTTGAAATTGTTGCAGTGTGGTTACCGAGCGCACAACACAGCTGACGGTAGATCATAGTGATCCCTAGGAGACCGCGCCCGTAGCGGCACGGCGTGGGAGAACCGCTCCTAGGGTGCGTTGACCATACATATATATTTTTATTGGGAAAACCAAGTAAGATAACAAGCTCATAACTTTGTGGTTTTTCATGTTATCTTAAAAACGCTGGACACGTGTTTCGGATTTCGCATAAACAATAAATAAGGTTGCACTAACTACTATCAGCGCCACCCATTAAACATCACACAGACTTTTAGGAGCAAAAAGTAAGAAAGAAAGCCGAGCGAAAACGATGAAATGAATAGTGCGGGCAGCCAATGCGAAGCAATGCAATGATTCATCTAAATCTTAAAATATCCTGTTTTGTTTTTCTTCGCTATTATCTATCCGCCTATGTAAGTTCACGATTCATCGCTTTTAGAACCAAAACCACAGCTCACTTGCATCGTTTGATCCATAAAATCTATCCATGTTTTTCAATCTCACGTAGAGAATTCAAATCAATTGCATACGAGCACAACACGAGCATGGCGTGAGAAAATCGCACGTTTGATAATAAATCCAGGTTCGCATTGAGAGAGAATATATAGCTTACTGGGTTGGAGCCGCAATCTGTTCTCGTGGACAGAACCACGGAAGAGAAGTGCCAGGTACAATTGTTTTTATTACTACCGCAGCTCAGCACCCTAATTGCGTAACAGACTAATCCAATGCTCCACGTGTCCGAAAGTGTGTCTGTTCAACAACGTAAATAAAGCAATGAATTTTGTTGAATTGTCAAAATGAAATCCATTGCTACTGATAATGTGATACGCAATTACCTCGCTGATTAACTGCATTTTGACATTGGGGAGTAACTAATCTACGCGGAGTCGGATCTCCTTTATTCGAGACATTTCATCCGAAGCGAAAAGAGGTGAATGACGTGTTTTCACTATTATTGTATGGACAGTCATGTGCAAAACTATACAGAGTGTATCTGACATCGTAACGCAAACTTCGCGTAAAGGTTAGACCGCATGCCACTAATAAAATTATGATGGTCATTTATGTCGTTAATGAACGGTTACAGAATTCAGTGTTTAAAAAAAAAGTGTCGACTCGGCCTTTGAACGTTGCAAGCGTGCCGCCGTGCGGGTTTGTAGGTATGACGTTGATCCCTGATGTGAACTCTATTAAATCAGCTGATAAGATAGATTTTCGAGTTTCGCGAATTAATTAATTTTTACTTTAAAATCTTATTGGGTTATATTGGTTATTGGTTGGGTTAAAAGTATAGCAATTATGAACGGTCTAAAGTGCAAAAAACTACATTTTTTTTTTAAATCATGAAAAAGCCGACAAAAATTCCATCACTGAGGGGTTCAGAATCATGTACTGGATTCATGGTACTCATTTGTGCGTCGATGTCAGATATACCCTTTATATGTTCTTACGACACACACAGCATTTTCGAACCAATAAGTATATGTAATATGTCGTATTCTTACATTGCATTAGTTATTTCACGAAGAAAACGCAATTGTTGTGTTGATGCTCGTAGCCGGTCATAAAAGCTTTTTCTGACCGGCTCAGGCTAATTCCGCATCGAAAAGTTTGATCAAACCGTTAAAGAGTAGGTAACATGACGGGATTTATGAAGGTACTCCTCTTGGTAATAATAACCTCGCTAGTCTAACAACCAGTTTTAGATAAGCATTAAGGTTTAAGGTTCAAAATGTGTGTCACAGCTAGCTTGACCTGCTTGATAAAAATTATTCTATTCTATTCTTTATTTAAAACTGAACCTGATGAGCTGTGCCAAATTACCAACAAAGTTACCGTCTGAAATTGAGTCAGCAGTTTTCTTGCCAGGACCGTGGGTAGTTCGAAAGATACGTGGCCTTGGCTCAGGCAAGTGAAGGAACCGGGTGGGGTCAGCAAAAGTCTGACACGCCCTTCCGCCCCCGCAAAGGCAGGAAAGTCATTTGAAGATGTCTTACCCAAAAAAGGGCTCTTCAGTTGCATCCAGAATGACAAAAATTTCCTTTCCGAGTTACCGAGCAGCTAATTTTAGTCAAATCGTGAGCACTAAATGAGTTGCCAATGATGAATCCTAGAGATAAATTATTATCTTCAAAATCGGATTGTATTAGTGCGACCTGTCACGCACACAATAAATAAACTGTCAATTCCTAACCACTATGATTGACAGTCGATAAGTCTTGTCTGCCGCGGGCTAGATCACATTATTCAAATGTAACGACTAAAATGTATCGACAATACAATTACTAGTATTGTGGTCAATCGGCCTCTAGTTTAATTGAAACCAATGAGTTTGATATTGGCCAATTTGGCGTGTAGTTAGTGATACGTATTATTTCTTTGTTGGAAATTTAAGACGTTTGGTTTCCTTTTGGCGGTCCGCAATCACGTTTTATTGTTCAAGTATGACCTTAGGGTATCACCTGCGGCGTAATTCCATTATAGACTATCAGTATCATGCAATTACGCCGTATGTGTAGTGAAATGAAGGAATAGCTTTCATTTTGACAGTTCCACAACTTCCATTGCTTTGTTAACGTTACTGAGTATCAAACATTTCAAACAAATGAAGCAATGGAATATCAATATGTGCTGTATTGTTAGTCTACCTACTCTTTATTAGTAGGTTAAAACAATATATTTTATCATCAATCAAAACTATTTTCAGAACATCACACGCTAGTGATCCCTCACGGATAAGGCAGAGGCTATTTCAATATCGGCGGACTATCGACCGGGCATAAATGCAGATTATTTTTAAAGGCGTGTTTCGAACCGTTTTTCGTGGGTAGCAACTACATTAAGTACCATCTACTAGAATAGCTATCAGTTCATAACAAATTTGAAAGGATGAAGATTTGATTGAAGAATGTAAGATTATTTTTTCTAATACAAAATATACACATAAAATAGCCAAAAGGCTCAAACTCCAGCTATGAAAGGACTTTGAAGCCAACACAAATACTTAGCCTAGTTTCTAATTTGCTATTCGCCTGTTGTTAAATCCTTTTTAGTCACAAACTCGTTTTAGTAGTTCCATGCTTATTATGAACTAGCTTACCGCCGGCGGCTTCGCCCGCGTGGAGTTCGCTTATATCGCGTTTCCAAGAGAACTCTTCAAAAGTCCGGAATCAAAACTATCCTATGCTATTTGTCAAGTTCAACTCTATCTTTGTACCAAATTTCAATAAAATCAGTTCAGTGGTTTAGACCTGAAAGCGTAACAGACAGACAGAATTACTTTCGCATTTATAATATTAGTAGGGATAGTGATAACGGTGATAAGGTATAACCATATTAATTGGTAACATTGTATTGTTTCTTATCCTGTCATGTTAGCGGTTTGGTTCTGGATATCAATTTTGCTGATAGCTTTAGTAGGCCTATTACAGCTAGGCTTATCATGTCTTTGTAATACGTATATAATAATGTAGGCATTATTAATGTTAGAAGACTGAAGTGACATAATAATGTACTGGAACCGTAATATCAATCTTAGTTTTGAATTATAACAAGATCAAAGGGTTTTGCAGCTCCATGGCACACTCAATGCCCGCCTTTTTTTGGCCGCAATTATGAGAAACAAAAAATAAAGTAACTCTACATAGGCGAAACTCCATCCCCTCTGGGAAATATCACGTAGGTTAATTAATTATATAATTACTAGCTTTCCGCCCGCGGCTTCGCCCATGTGGAATTCGGTTATATCGCGCTTTTTAGATTTTCCTCGGGAATATCATTATTTTTTTTTTTCAATAAAAGTTAGTCTATGTTCTTTCTCGGGGTCTAAAGATTCTCTGTGCCAAATTTCATCAAAATCGGTGGAGAGGTTTAAGCGGGAAAGCGCAACAGACAGACAGACAGACAGACAGAGTTACTTTCCCATTTATAATATTAGTATGGATCTATGAATACCTCAATCGTTTTCTCAGTAAACTCCAACTTTATCCGGCGACCCTCATTACTTATCTCCTTTCGTGGCCATACATGAACGTGAGAGAGGCTAAAGTAATATGAAACATCTACCTATGTACAAAACTAGTTTCTGCTTACCCTAATACCACCCTATGCAGAGTGTTTATGTATATAAGTATAAAAACACTACGCATGTACTTGAATATGTGCATAATTATTAATTACTCATGGCGACTATAACACATGTGCCCCATGCATGTTTAATGCATCATACATGTATCGAACATATGGATGCTGCAGATTTGTGATTTATAAGAAGGAAGAAAAAACCTTTATTTGCGCTAAACATGATGCAAAAACCTACAAAAACACAAAAATAAGAAATGGTTGTGGAAAGTATGCATCAAATCTACTCAAAACAGTTGCCTCTGAATATTATGCTGCGACACTAAGCAAGACAGTTCCAGCGCTGGTTTTCAGCGACAGCCGGCGCCAACGTAATGACGTAAAATAAATTAAAGACAAGCGTTATTGATATCTACTCGCTTAAAGATAAGTTCAGTTGACATCAATGCACTCACAATTACAACAAGTTGAAACCCGCCCTAACAAATATGAGTAAAACCAGCTTCAAAAACTTGGAACGCAACTCATTTACATGCTGTGCCATGTAACAAGAATGTCAACATGTCGAAAAAACATGAACTTTCTGTGGAACGCGAGCACCCCTAAAATTTCCACGAGCGACCCACTACAACAAGATTCTTAATGATAGGTTTTTTTCTCATAATATTTACACATTCATACCACATCCTCCCTCTCCCATATCCGAACATGTCTAGAGACAGGGGCGCCACTTGCTGTTACTTATTTATAAGATAGTTTCATCAATGATGAAAACAAGGGGTAGGTATGGAGAGGTGCTTCGTACAAGTAGAATAAAAGAGAAAGCTTTAATCAAATTGATTCACAGACATGTTTATATATTAACATGTTTTACAATCTATTTATGGAGAGGAAATAATCGATTTGTAAGGAAGTAAAACTTCATATATAAAACATTATCGCGTTCTAATGTTTACGATTTAAATATGCTGATATGTCGGGTCGACTATTAGGAAGCCAAACACTATCATAAAATTATCGACGAGATGAAAGACGCCCACGTGCCAGCCCTGTCCTCAGAGGAATGCGGCGTCAAGCAAAGGGCAAACAAATTCCGGCGCAGACGCAGCTTGACAACTGACGATACACATCTGAGGGAGGGAGGGGTTGGAACCATATAGATGGGCACAGAAGGCAAAATCATCAGATTTCCGGCGCCGACATACTTGCAGGATAATGACAGGCCATGTGATTTATCTAATTCAACCTATCAATGAGATAGTTTTCCTTTATATCGGTAATTCTACATAGCTATACTATTTCGATCTTACCACAATCGTCGTTGAGACCGTTCATTACCTAGCAACAGCATTGGCCGTCGAGTGTTTTTCGCACATTGTTGTGAGCGAGTCTTCTGTACACATTTTACGGTGTCGGGGCGTAACTTGTTCCGGCGTTTCGCCGTTTTTAAAACATGTTGCGTAAGCTGCATCGTTAAAGTTTAATTGACTGTAAGATCTGCTTTAACGGTACTGGACGGTAAGTACCATCACAGTGTGAGGCCGCAATGCTATTGGATTATGGCCATAATAATGAATGAATCATTGTTTTAATATTTATCTTCACACATAAAGTATGCAAATACTTGCCGATACGTAAGTAAATGATGAAATCATCACAATATTTTAATAACATGATGTTAAATGTGTACTGTACCGCTATCAGCGAATAAAGAAATAAGTAGGTAACCTGTTTATGATTGATAGACGCATGAATGTAGGTTACAACACAAAAGGGTGGGGAAAATGTTATCAGGCATGTTCAAGAGATAAAGAATCTATCAATAGAGATACTCTTATAAAAGAAAGAGATAATGCTACGGATGAAGTTGAGAAACAACTTACCCGCCTAACCCATTAGTGTACCCCTTAGGCCTAAGATGACGCTATAATAAAGAACAGTATGGTCTAAAAAGCTCTATAGTACCTACTGAGTTTCTAGTCTGATTGCCAAGCTGTCGTACTTCCAACAAACCACAATCGTGTTTGAAGAGTCCATTTTTTTGGTCACGCGTTGATTTCAAGAAAAATAAATATGTCAAGCGATATAGCGCCTAGTGCAGTTTGGCGAATACTATCTAATCGTCGTCTGTCGGATGCGATACGACGAAAATGTTGTTCAAATACTTGATTTGTGATATGTTTCACTATTTTTACTTCGTTCATATTCTGATAAGTATAATTTATTTGTGTTTAGTTTGGATGGCAACAGATGGCTTTTTCTGTTCCGTGAATTGAATTTTAACGTACGTATATCTATGGTATGAAGTAAAGGCAACTTTTATTGGAGAATACCGGCATTAAAAGATAATATTTTTAAACTAGTCTCAAGCTATCAAGACATTGGAGAGGTGAAATGATACCTACAGAGAGAAGTACGATAAGGTAACTTAAGAGTGGCTTAATGTATCCAACGATGGTTTGCAAGAGGCTTAAGGTATTTGATTAATTGCCTGCCCAATATGAGGAAGGAAAAGTTAGGTATCGGAAATTAATAATTCAATATCAAGACTCACACGTACAATAAGTCTAGTGATTCATCAATAAACACACCCAGCACTATAGTACTACATAAGTAATATAAGTATACATATATCATGTAACATGTTCAACTACAAACCGATTATGTTCAAGTGATAGACTGCAGGTATGATCGAAAAAGAAGTCACTTATGATTTACGGGTGTCGCGCCAGGCTGTGTTTTTATAATGATGACTTAGCTACTATAAACGTAGGGCGACGGTTTTTTTTTTACTAAAAGATCACGCAGAAGTGCATACCGCTCTTATTACAACGTATTGTTTCTTAACATTCACAATATTCTGTCTAGGAGTCTTACAATATATGCAAGAGAAAATGTACATATTGAATTTTACATAAAAACAGACTCCTTCAACACATTTTGTTTTTTATCATTTGGATATCGTAAAACACAAACCATAATGTATTGCATTCTAATGAGATTTGAGTGTTATAGCCAGAAAATACGTAACAAGTTACGTAATTTAGAAAATAAAACAGTTTGTTATTTGTGGTGAGTATGATAAACGTAGAAAAGTACCTACAGTGACAAAATGCAGATGTCACCAAAAGCAAAGTGCACACATGACAAAGCACGCAACAAAGTAATTGCAGTTAGCACTAATCAGTCTGAAGCACCTACATAGACTGAGATTTCCTGTCAGGATGTTCTTATCTTAATAAATGGGCAAGTTAGTCAGTCTAATAAGTCTAGTGGTTCCTGTAGAATGTCACCAGAGACGCCATATGTCGAGGAAATCAGGGTAATTTTACTTGCTTATCTCAGTGTTTTACAATTTATCATCACTACTACGGGTCTTGGTGGGGATTCCGTTGAGAGATGCCTTTTGTAAGGTAAGAAGTATAAAATTTAATTAGAACAGAGCCGTATATATGATTCGGATTACAATAATATGTAATAGGTATCTAATACTGCATTTTGATGATGCTTTGGCCAATCTTGGGTGGAAAAACCGCTTCTAAAAACAAAAATTCTAATGTAGTGCGAATAATGTACCTTGGAATGTACCTAGTCATCAAATACAGTTGTTGATTGTTTCTCTTACTGAAAAGTTCTATAACATTTTCTATGTGATCTGTATCATAACAATATAAAAAAGTAAAATATATTCTACAACTTATAACATCATCAAACGAGGCTCTTTATTCAAATTGACCATTTAACTCCACGCGATATAACATTAAAGTAAAGACCACGTGGAACCATCACATGCTGAATTTAAAGATAAGTATCGTGAAATTGTTAGTACATCGACTGGTGTATTTTATCAGAAAGAAGATAAAATAGTTGGTTTTTCAAACTATAGAAGCAACAGGTTGCTAAAGCCACAAAGGTGTAACGAATTAAACTGATTAAAAATCTTCAGAAGATATTAATATAAAGATAGGCAGATACTTGGTGACCCCTTTATTGGCATACCTAACGCAAAAAGATAATTAGCTACATTATCGATAACATTTCGAGATATCAGGAACCTAATCGGTTTAGTCATACAAAAGAACTTCTTGGAATGATGATAAAAAAACTTATAATCTCCACAAAGGTACAGAAATAGACAAAAACGGTCTTTGAGTGACAGAAATGCCTACAACAATTAAGTGCTACAGCAAACGACCATTCAACTCAAAACGGCTTGCCCAAATGATGGGACTAACGACAAACGCTTGCAACCCTCAACATTAGAGCGCCAGTTATAAAGATGTACAAACAACAACAGCCTTACTTCAGAAGCAAGCATTCCAGACAAGATCAAAAATTGGCACCTCCCTACCGGACCTACCATTTGATTCGAGTATTATACACCAAAAAGGTCCAAATACTTCAAATCTATATTCAAAACATTGTTTCGTTTAAAAGCACGCACAGCAATGTAGTAACTGCCTCCTGTTACAAATTACAACACTTTATCGTAGACAATTAACCTTCAAAGATAAGACTGAAGGGAGATAAGGCAAGCAATTAAGTTGCCCTATGAAACGCCACAGTCTCTTTATCTGAAGTTGGGGTAGGTATCTACAGTTAATGCAACAAGAAAAGCCAGATTGGACGTAATAATGTAGAAGACATAATTTGAATTTATTGTAGCCTTGGATATCTTGTAACGGCGTCATGTTAGTATTTCAGTGTCGACATAAAACCAAAATGACTAAAATAAATTGAGGTATACGTCTTTGCTTATTATTGACATACATTTAATCTTCAACCAGCAATAATTATTTTAAAGTGTCCTGTTGCATATAGTACATAGTCCTAGTTGACCAAATATCGTATACCAACTTAACAGCATTAACGTGATTATGTGTACGATTTAAAATTCCAAAAAACGCGCCAAATGTTTGAAAAAAACGTTCGAATCTCATAACCTTTTGAGGCCACCGTCGAATGCTTTCGTACGTTCATTCAAGGTTCGTGAGACTCAAAACCGGTTACTTCGGGAATCCGATCCTCGAGAGCTTTTTTCTTTTTCTTCTTTTTTTTCTACCATGTGACGATGAGCATTCAGCCTTGTGTTGCAGACGATAATGATTGATCGCTCATTTTTGGACTTTTTAGTGACTTGTGCTAGTGAATGTTATATTAGTGATTACTTTGTATTCTGTCTAGTCAAGCGTTAGTCAGTAAAGCCATTGGTTGCTAAAAAAAAGTTTATTCTTGTTTTAGATACCGTTACATAGAGTATGCTGAGGTAAGTCTAACACTCAGATAAGGCCGTACGAATGATTTTTTCGGCTGACAATATTTTGTAATGCTGACAAAATTTCACTCAATGCCATTTTATTGTCCCGAACGCACAAGAAAAAATAAAATGCCGAACTTACTCCAACTTACAGTATTATTCTTTTTAAATTGCTCCCGTTTCACTGTCTTTAGGCTAGTGTTGCCCAAATGCAAGAACAAGACGAGACTTAGCCAGTCTTGGTCTTGGTCTTGCGCCAATACACCTGGTCTTGGTCTTGGTCTTGGTCTTGCGCTCCCAGTCTTGGTCTTGGTCTTGGTCTTGCAGCAAGAGTCTTGCAAGTCTTGCAATTACCTATCAGTCTATTACTATTTATTAAAGTTTACTTTAAATCTTAGAAAAACGTATTAGAATTGGAACATTGTGAGCTTGCATTAACATAGCCATAGTAAAGATCAAGCAGATTAATAAATAACTGAAGATTTGATAAGAAATTCGAAAAATCAACTGACCTATATGTCGTTTTCCGTGGAAGTAACTGTTTCTTGTGATATTTGAACACTTTTTTGCTATTTTTTCTTGTAAAAACTTAAGATATATAATGACTAAATGTACAATAATAGTACCTAAGTAATTCGTTTAAAACCATATAAGTAATCAATATTATAATATATACTTACTAGAATGAATTAATATGACATCTACTACCTATCCTTACCATTTTATCCTAATCATAATACTACTTGCGTGATCAGTATAATGTATTCATTTTCATTCTAAACACTCTGAAACTTATTTATTCTTTGGAACACCTGTAGGTACTCTTAAAATTCGAAATTATTTTGCATGAGTATACCTACGCCCTATGGTGGCAATCAAATAGTGTCAAATGTTATGATTTCGGCGTGGCGGCAACGATTGTTTTAGATTTCAAAAGAAGCCGCCGGCGCGTGTATCATAACCATGTACTTCCGAAAAGCGGCAAATTTCTTTGAGAAGTAAGTACAAAACCTTTGATGCCGCATTATCAAAGTGCCGATGGTTAAAACATAACTATGCATGCACTCAGTTTGATTTTAATAGATATTTTTTTATTCGTTATGTTTATGGTATTAGTCGTAATGCGCATAGGTCCAGTTTTTCATATTCTTTGATACAGTTTTTTGCGTCTCATAGAATTCCTAAGCGTACCTACCTATACACCGAACTGTTACACCTAACTACTCAGTGAAATAGCGCTAAGTCCTAGCTGCAAGACGCAAGAGTCTTGCAGGCTATGTCTTGTTCTTGCTCAAGTCTTGCACGGTCAGTCTTGGTCTTGGTCTTGCTAAAAATACGCGGTCTTGTTCTTGGTCTTGGTCTTGCAAAAACGCAAGAACAAGACCAAGACTGCAAGACCAAGACTGAATTTGGGCAACACTACTTTAGGCATTATAGAACTATCGACGCTGGTGGACCAGTTTTAAGAACTACAATGTTTTGAACTTTTTAAATAAGTTTTATTCCACAGACATCTGTGAATATGTACAAACTGTATAGTCTATCTTCAAGGGTGTAAAGTAATAAAAAAGTTCTCGTAACTTTAAACCTGCGCTGTGGTAAGAATATTAACGAACTTTTTTCATTGCAATAGTTTACTACGATCTCTCTGACCAAAAGCAATGGGAAACTATTGCTTTTGGTCAGAGAGGAGTAACAAGAAGAAGAAACCACAATGATTCAGACTTAATTATAACTGCTGATAAACAAGATATAGGTAAGTTTAAAAGAATGATCTAACATTCGTATTACTCAGATTAAGAATATTTACCGTGTTTTTATAAGTAATTCTAATAAAGTAATGAATAAAGTAAATCCGGTACATCGTATCGAATGTCGCGATTCAAGTGAAAGCGATGAATATTTCCAATGAAGAATAAAACATATAAGAAAAAATGCTAACATAATTTAGGTGTGCTTTAAAGAGAGAAGAAATTGACGATTATCATGATTAAGATTTATATTTGAAAATAAAAGATTTATGAATATTTACTCAGAAATCCCTAGTAACTTAAAGTATTTCCTGCATGTTGCGATCCAAACAAGAATCAGTCAACTTGAACGAGAGGACAAGATGATACAATCAACGTCTTTTAGTCCCAACGGACATTGAAAACAAGCTAAAAAACATTTGACAAGTTGAAATGCACGAGCCGAACCCTGCATTTGTGAAACTGCAACAGAACTGAAACAAGTCTATTTATAGAACCATTGCTTGGTCGGAGGTTAGCATACCGATATAACTTTAAAAGATTACCGAAGTCATTGACATACAAATCCAACGCTATCAGTGTTTTTACTGGCTATTGATAATTGATTTAGTTTTGTCCTACAACTACTTCTAACCAAAAACCTCGTAACAGTAGCTACTTCTAAAGGTTAAAGCAGATTGAGGTGGACCGCAACGCAACGTAACTATGAATGAAAACATCGTAAAGAAATCGGTATGTACCAGAAACAAAAATTCGAAGACACGTAACATCCGCCAATCCCCATTGGGCCCACGTTGGATTATCGCCCACTTCCTACCGAAAAGAAAAATGTGTGTCCCAGAAGTGAAGACACTATAAGCTAATTATGCGATGCAATGCATCGCATTACAAAAATCGTCTTTTTTAACTTTAGCAATGAACTAATTCACACTAAAAGTCCCGTAAGGTCTGTAATGTGCGCTTGGCTTAGTACTGAAATCTTTGCAAGCGTAAAACAGATCTTGACACTAAATTAAACCACTACTTCTTCTATAAATGAAACCCTAGCAAAACAACCAACTTCTTTCATCTAGGTTCTCAACCCTCAAAAATAAAACAAAATAAACGGTTTAGTCTTCGAAGGACCAAGAATGAAGGAGCTGCTATTTATAGAACTATTACCTACCTCCATAATGTTCGTGAAATGACATGACACAGATCTACAGAACTCTGGCGTGGTCACAATAAACACGCTGACAGCGATTGTAAATAAGGTGGTATGCGTGATGCCGACTGCAGACCTAATGTTGAGAGATGCAATGTTTGGTAAGCCACATGTTTTCATTTTGACTTAGGAGAATTCCAAAGGATTTGTGGTGGCTTTTGGAAATATAATAGACGTTGGCTTAAACTGTGAGGTCACGGAGTGATTTCACGGAATAGCATGTCTGGTGGAAGGACGGTTCATTTTGTCAAGTTTTCAGTAGAATAGCTGGATTTGACGCGAAATTGACAGTTCACCCTACTAAAGTTTCTACAGTAAGATTTAATTTGGATCAAGGCTTGATAGATGAGTTGTGTTTAATAGAAGAGTCAGCAACAATAACATATTATGTTCGAGTTCATTTGTCATCACCATTTTACTTAATAACCACATACCTATTGATAGCTTTAATTCTCATGTCAGTGTTTATAACCAAACTCCTCCAAAACAACCAAGTTGGACCAAGAATAGATAGGTGTAAACTAGACGATACAAATATTGATTGCTATAAAGATATTTGCTTTTTTTTAAATCATTTACTTATTTGGCAAGAAATATGTTTGTTTGCTGGTTCAGCTAGTATTCCTAGGGCATGTTCCAAAATAATTTGGAGAAAGGTGTTTTAAAAGCTACTTATGAGTGTTCTTGATAAGCGATTGAATATTAATTTATAGTCCTATCTAAATTGGAGTTGGACTCCACTTTAGTTGGAAGTAGACTCCAATTTAGATAGAACTATAAATTAATATAGGTAATAATATTAAATAATAAGTTAATATAATCATATTTGTTTACTAGCTTTCCGCCCGCGGCTTCGCTCGCGTGGAGATCGGTTATATCGCGCTTTTAGATTTCCCTCGTGAATATAATTTTTTTCCGGGATAAAAAAGGACCCTGTTATTTAATCCGGACTTCTAACTTTACGTCTGCAAAATTTCAAAATAATCGGCTTAGTAGTTACGGCGTGAAAGCGGAACAAACAAACTCACTTTCCGATTTATAATATTAGGATATTTGGTGTACACATACAAATATTCCAGTAATCTCCCTTGGGAACTTGATGTTTTTTTAGGACCAAAAGTAGCCTATGTTACTCTCCATCTTTTCAACTAACTGTATGCCAAAAAGCAGGTCGATTGATTGCTTAGCTACGGCGTGAAGGAAGGACAAACAAACAAACAAACAAACACACTTTCACATTTATAATATTAGTATGGATAGTTCTATCTAAATTGGAGTTCGTTAATCAAAAACATTCTTAGTAGCTTTGAAATCCATTTACATATTTTACACAGTAATCAAAAAGATTAACGAGAAAACAAAAGTTAAATAAACAACAAGTTCTGAGAACACGTTTTAATGTTAATGAGTAAAAACAAAATATTCAGACATTGTAAGGAACTTGCGTTCGTCACCGGAAAAGTGACTTAACTTTGTTTTCGATGAAACTCGGTGACGAATGCTGATTAGAAATACAAAAGAGGTTTAAAACATTTATTATGTACGTACTTTTAATAGGTCATCATAATCTGCAAAACCTTTTCCCATCTATCTTGGCTAGACGTCCAGTCTAACCGGATGCAACTTCATAACCGTTGTGTTTCACGCGCGCCTCAAAGAGATGTCAGCACATTGTGATGGGGTCCACGAGGACCGATGCCTCCAGGCCCAGGGTTGCGGGTTGGTTAAAAAAGGCCTACAGGCCTACAGGCAAGTAAAGGAACACGGGTGGGTTTTAGTCAGTAAAAGTCTGACACGCCCTTCCGCTCCGCCAAGAGCGGGAGGTCATATTTTGATGATTTTCCATCCATTAAAAAACGGTATTGTTCATGGACTGCCTATCTGATCTCCACAACCCAATTACTGAGTAACATGATACCCCTTTGTAAAATTTATTATCAGATTACGACAGATCTAATGTGGGTGCAGTTTTAACGGTTTATTATTGTAAATAACATGTTAGACGAAGCATAACAATAGGAAAGAAATTGTTAACTATGGAGAAGTACACTTTCTAATTCTTGATCATTCTTTTTTTTTTAATTATAAACTAGTGCTTGACCGCAATGTCGGCTTACGGTAAGCAGTGATGCAATCGTTGATGGTACAGCGCGCTAGTTTATTAAGGGCCTATTCACTCTGGCCTTGAAGACACTTAAATTGTAGTCCGACGGAAACACCGCCGCTGGCAAATCGGTCTTATCATCGTCCATACTTTCAGATTAATTAACAAAACAATGATAATCTAATCAAATGATGTTTAGTTGATTTAGAAAAGAAACCACATTGTGAATTTTTATTACCACATGAAACTTCCTCATTTTTCTTCTGGGTATTATAAACAACTAGTGACCCGCCCCAGCTTCGCACGTGGACAAATGATATAGGTACCTAAGCCATCCTCAAGAAACGGTGATGGTGCCGCCCATCAGCCAATAACAGACTCTGCAAGATACATCGACATTATTGTCCATGGTTAGCCAGTTCCACCACCTTCAAACAGAATGAAAGCCTACCGGGGTAGCAAGTTTGTTCGAAATAATGGTCCCTCGCACGGGCCCACTCACCCCGCGGTTTAGGCAGAGAAACACTCAAGTAGCAGGCGGCCGGCAGGGGCGTTATTATCAGCACGCGGATTTTTCTGGTGTTTAGTTTTGAATAAATCGTGATATCTATATTCAAATTTTATTTAAGTTTCACTATGACGTTATTTCAGGTTGTAGCATAAGCTGAACTTAATTGTGTAGGAATTAAAAGTCATTTTTGCATACACCATTTGTTTAAATTTTTTTGCCAATATGTCGCAATGTTACTTTATCTACCTACTCGTGTTGATCAGTGACTGAGGCGGAGTGAGCTGCTTATTGTCAGCCCTAGCGAACCCTTTCATCTATTGGACTGACAGCTAACTTCACCTGAATGCTCCTGCAGTCAGGCGCGATGCGACGCGTCTCAGTAGAAAAAAATTCTTTGAAAAATTCATGGAAACAGTTCTAGCTAACTAGTTACGCGTCGCGCTTTTGTGATTTGTTTTCACGGTGATTTTTAGGGTTCCGTACCTAAAAGGTAAAACGGAACCCTATTCATGAGAGTTCGCTGTCCGTCTGTCACCAAACTCTAGGTAACTCATGAACCGTAATAGCTAGACAGTTGAAATTTTCAGAGATTATGTATTTCTGTTGCCGCTATAACAACAAATACTAAAAATAAAATAAAAAAAATATTTAAGGGAGCTCCCATACAACAAACGTGTTTTTTTTTTTTGCCGTTTTTAAAGATAATGGTAGGAAACCCTTCGTGAGCGAGTCCCGACTCGTACTTGGGCGGTTTTTAAAGAATAATGTAGTTGTGTCATACAGTATGTACTCGTTAGTCTCAACATAACATTATTGAACGTCGTCTTCTTCTTCAGCCTATAGAAGTCCACTGCTGGACTTCCACAATAACCGGTCTTGTGCTGCCCGCATCCATCAGCTTCCCGCGACCTTCACCAGGTCATCGCTCCACCTTGTTGGGGCCTCCCTACGCTGCGTCTTCTGGTACATGGCCGTCACTCCAGAACCTTAATGCTCCTCGGCCATCGGTTCTAAGAGCAATGTGCCTCGCCTACTGCCACTTAATTTTAGCGACTTGAAGAGCTATATCGGTAAATTTAGTTTAGTTCCGGATCACGTAATTTCTGATTCGATCGCGCAGAGAAACTCCGAGCATAGCTCTTTCCATCGAACTTTGTTTGACTCTGAGCCTTCGTATGAGGCCCATTGCGAGCGACCACGTTTCAGTACCGTATGTCATCACTGCCAACGTCATAATTACACTAATATTGTAATAACAAAGTATGACAGTGAGTTTGTGTGTGTTTGTTACTGCACACATATCTAGTTTATAATAAACACATAAGATTAACTTTTTAGAGAAGAAGAAGAGTTTTTATTACGATTCTCAAAAGGCGGGGCGCCGTAAAAAATAAAGATCCTCAACAAAGGATTGTAAAATAACTTCCAATTAAAGCACATCTAGTTGTCACGGATCATTTCGTACTTATTGTTTCATTTTTTTTGCAGCCTTTTGAAGCCCTTTAAAGCAACCATAGTCACGCTTCAGAGCTCAATACGGCAGATCTGATTAATGATTGAAAGTGTTAAAATAAGGTATGTTTCAACAATGAATCATAAATAATTTAGACGGGAAAACAGAAATGGTTATATAAAAAAGGATGTATACATACTATATAGTCATTTTAGATTGAAGAAAATATTGCACAAATCGACCTATTGGTAGGAGACAGGTAAGTCTATAAATATAAAATCAACCTGTCGTAAATTTGCACTAGGTATTGTATGGGTTAGTAATCCCCTGTTTCGATAAGTTATTTTTTCAGCTCCCTACCTCGGAAAGCAATCGGATGAGAGCTTTCCATATTATAGACCACTGCAGATCACGACCGAGAGGCAAATGTTCCTGGGATTTAAAGAAGTCAGGAGGTCTATTCACAAATTGCTTCTATCATTAGGTGGTTCTCTTGAATGGCCTGTGTGGAGCGTAAGAACACTATTATTTCTTTTATTTTCTGGAAATACTCAAGTTAATATTTGACTTTCATTCAAGTGCATTTCACGTGTATTGAAAGTGACTAAACATTGTGCATGTTTAGCCGTGAACAAACCACTAAATATTTCTCGAATTCGTTCAACAAGTTCAATAACTGCATTAGTAACTTTCTCAACAAAAATAAGAATGCGTTTTAGGTCAAATAAACACCTTGTTACAGAATACAATTGTAGCTACAACGAAGTTCAAAGTAAATATTTAAAGAGATGAACACAGACTCTTTCACAAGTATGTACTGACAAATGCTTTACTTTCAAGTTCAAACCTGTCAGTGGCTTTAAAATAAGCGATAAGAGACGCATCTGTTTTATTTTACGAGTATGTATGTTTCAGAATACCAGCACTGCGAGTACTGCGACATTTATTTTAAACTGTCGAAGCATCATGCTGAGATAGAAGCCTTTTGGATTCATATAGGACTTTCTGATTCATGTTTCCTTTTATTTATTTTTTTTTATATTTGACTGGTTTAGTTTAGTTTTATTTTATCTTCCTATACGAGTCACACTTCTTATCTTTTTTCGCCCCAGCGGACGGCCAGATAAATGGACTGATGACCTTAAAAAGGTGTACGGGATGAACTAGATGCGGTAGACGCAGAACGAGATGTTATGCTGCAGCCTAGGCCTATGTTCAAGAGTAAACTGCGATTGTCCGAGTTGATTGAATCGCCTTTTCAGTGTGTGTGTTTTTTTTTACAGAAAGTGTAAGGAAAAGCTAATTGAGCTATAGGTATAGTATATTAAAAACTTGACTTTCGATTTTTAACTAAAACTCTAACATTTCTTAAGTTAAGGCCTGAGTGCCCGTTCTGCCCGAGCGTGGGACGGGACAGAAAAGAGCGGTCAAAAGCGCGTTCTTTAAGTGGCCTCAGTGCACGCTCAGCGTTTGTCGTGGAAGTAGAAATATTGGACAGTAATTTTCGCTAACCACTTTGAAACTAACTAACCCGCTGCTGCCCACGCTACGTTTGACCGGCACTCAAGACGGCCACCACGCGTAGCACGTGTGCACGCCTCACCCTGCCAGACGTTCAAGTAGAACGTGTACTCAAGCATTACTTAAGGTGATTACTTCAAAGTAGTTCACGAGATAAAAAAATTCTTCACTCTACCAAATTTCTTTCTCCGTAACATTGGCTGCCGGCAGATGTTACAACCCACCAGACGAAGTCTTGCCGCCAAAAGATTCGTCGTGATCCGGCATGATGTCTGGTGAAGCCGTACGAAAGACTGGTCTGAGCAGTTGTGTTGCGATGTGTGGTACCGATGCACCAAATGTTGTCGTGTCGGGAGTTTAATCTGATTAGCCTGACTCTCCTGATTAATCTTCCTCTGGCGCAGCATCGTTGGTCGTGTTGATGGGTTTAACATTGCATCAACCCGCTCAAATGGCGTCTTCCTTCCGATTCACCCAGTTTTTCAGTGAATATGCTCTTAATAAACTAGCGCGCTTTACCATCAAAGGGGAATGCTGTCAAGCACTAGTTTATAAATATAAAAAAAAATTGAAATATTTGAATTGTTGGCTTTTTAGTTTAGATGTTTCATCACGGGATCGCGGCAGTTGCAATTTCTTGGAGCTTTTGCTTGCAATGGCCTGGTACAATAAGATGTTCACACCTCACATACAAGAAATCTACATTCAAAACGTGCCAGACTGCCAGTACGTACAAAGAAGACTACATATACATTGAAAACGTGCCAATAGGTAGGTACAAAGCATCATCGCATCAAAAGAAGCTATTGTAGCAAACACGTGTATTGTACTGCACAATATGCGTACACGTTCTCATTTGTTTAGCCACATGACGTAGTTTGAAGAAACTGACTGTATGGTGTTAATCCATTGTCCATCATTGTTTTCAAGCTGCATTGTGAGGTTATGCAACTGTAGAGTTACTTACTTAAGCTCATTCCACTCCAAAAAGAGTTAGTGCTAATAGGTATATGACGGGTAATCGTACGGACGTGGTCGCAATGTATGGAAGACAAAGGCATGCTGCATCGATCCCATATAAATTAAAAGAAACACATCAATCTACTACAATCTGTCAAATTTCTTTATTCGATTTTCAACTTTATCGCTAAGGCATTAAGGCATTTCGGGTAGCTTGACCTGCTGTTGTCCGTATCTAAAAGTATACCTAATAAATTTTATATACTTTCGCGGTTTCTTTTCTGCCACTACTGTTGCTAGGATGCCTTGAACCCATACCTTGACTTGAGTGAATCCATTAGTTTAGGATAGCTACCTATAAATTAACGGCTGTGATGAATAGTAGTCGATGAAGGATGGATAATTATGAAAAATACCAGGCGCAAATATTTATTCCTTCCAACCACTTCACTAGGTACTAATGGAATCTGGTCTTCCTAAATAACTAATCAGCAATTTGCGAATATTCCCCAAAAATGTAAACAAATACGAGTTTATGGAAAAATAACTTTAAACATAGACACACAACAACCACAACTTCGAAACATTTTCATAACTTTTTCCAATAGTAGGTGACTCTGAAATCTTCTTATTTAACATTGAAATAAAATTGATATTTGCTTAACATGAAATAGTGTACCTACTGCGCACTTTTACTATAGGTATTCATTATCTCAGTCACATGAAGTCCACTGCTGGACATAGGTATCCCCCAAGGATTTCCAAAAAGAAGGGTTGGACACAGCCTGCATCCAGCGCTTCCCGGCGAGTATGGTCAGGTCATCCGACCACCTAGTCGGTGGGTGTACGATGCTGCGCTTGCCGGTACATGGTCGCCACGCCATCATCGTCGCATGGTCGCCATGGTCGCCCACTGTTACTTCAAAGAGCTAATCCGCTGGGCTATGTCGGCGACTTTAGTTCCATAGGTATTATATATAGCAATTATGCTCTAGGGATAATTGCTACCATACATGGTTTTGTAGGTTATAGCCAACCAAATGCAACAATCGCCTTATCTGTGGCTGCTTAAAAATTATGACAAACTAACCGATTTATTCTGTAAAAATATGACCTGGCGCGCTTGAAAATGAGCTACCACTACCTAATGCTATTATGGAGACTACCACTATTAACAGCTTAGTTAAACAAAGTTTTCCCGGCGAGATATTTACACAATATGTCGATAGACACCTCTATATTTCATACCCCGCTTTTGATATTAAATACAAAGAAGAAAGATTTATTTTTATGACTATAAGCTACTCTAACATAAGCCTAACTAGTGAAGGTAATAACAGTCGCAAGGTTGAAAGTTCAAATTCCTATACTTTGAACTCGTAGCACCATCAGTGCTATCGAGGTGAAGAAAGGAAAAGATATTAGTGAGTGCTTAGCAAGGAGGTAAGTTATTTCAAAGAATGTATCACTGGCCACAAAGACATATTTTTCAAAAAAGGTTATTTTTATTCTCAATCGACTCTTATTAAGAAGTTATAATAGTAGGTACCTGCATCTATTCTAATTAACCGCTATCAGAAACATCACGCTTACAAATTTATAAGGTTTGGGCAGAGGTGTATTACCAAATAGTACTCCAAATTTAAAAACTGATTATAAGCTTTCGTGCAAATTATTTTTAAGTTGAAGAGTGTCGATACCTAATATAATAGTTATCTACCTTATTTATATGTTCGGACGACAGTAGGTCATGCTACCCTAAACTGTCAAATATTCCCAATCAATCTTAAGCCTTAATGCTATAGCAATAAAGTTGAAAATGTAATAAAGAAATATGACAGATATTAGTAGCATGACGTGTTGTCGTTTGTACAAACTAATATAAACTAACCACATGCTTATTCGCCGGCAAAGGAAACTAACTCAGTCGCTATTTACTCATTTTGTTAAAGCAAATATACTTAGGTACAGGTCTCCCAAAGTGATAATGCGCATAGAAAAGAGTGGTGCACTTAACCACTTTTTATGCACTTAACCACTCTATATACATATCTTCTTCCGAACGCTCGGGGAATACGACCGTTGCCGAACAGTGACGAAGATTTCTATGCGCATTATCACTTTGGGAGGCCTGTACCTAGCTGCGCCCATGACCTGCATAAGTTTAGATCCCATGGGAGTATCAGTGCTTATAAAAAATATACTATGTATTAATCCTGGTTATAAATTATCTGTGGTCCAAATTTCATCTTAATCCGTTCGCCAGTTTTTGTTTGAAAAAATATTAACCATCCATCCATCCTGTCAGACATTCCCAATCAACCTAGAGCCTTAATGCTTTAGACTTTAGAGATAAAAGTTGAAAATCTAATAAGGAAATCTGACAGATTGTACCTAGTAGCTTGATGTGCTGTCGTCTGTACATGGTTGTAGAATTAATTCTCGTAAACACGATGAAGACTAAGTTGTTAGTGAATTCCTAGGGTTGCTACTTACTACGCCAAATTTAGACCAAATAGGTCGTTCGGATTCTTCCAAATTGGCCAGTCAATTAATACTTATACTTACATCAGTGTAAGCAGTCATTCGTCAATGTTCTGCCTACATTTAGTTATTGTTTTTTTTTTATTAAAATTATAAACTAGCGCTTGACCGCAATCCCGCCTGATGGTAAGCAGTGACGCAGTCGTTGATGGTAAAGCGCACTAGTTTATTAAGAGCCTATTCACTCTAGCCTTGAAGACACTCAAATTGTAGTCCGACGGAAACACCGCCGCTGGCAAACTGTTCCAATCCCTCGATGTACGCGGTATAAAGGAGGAGGCGAAACGCTTCGTCGGGATCGTAATGGTGTTAACAACGTAAGGGTGGAAACCTGCCGTACGACGGGTCGTCCGATGGTGGAACGGAGATGGGGGAATTAAATCATGCAATTCCTTCGCACACTCCCCAAAATGCCTCCTATAGGAGAACGAAAGGCTGGCTACTCTAGCTGGCTCTACTTAGTTAGTTTTCAATCCAGCAGTAGCAGCCCTGACTTCGTCTAAAGAAATCTGTTGTGAAATGAGTCAGCCTTCACAAATTAATTTCATACCCTTTTCGTCACTTCTCGAGTAATACGAACGCAAACAATTATAATGAAGGGGTATTAGGATAACACCCGTATTTATGAAGCGGATTTTAGTTTGAATGTTTAAGTGTTCAAGCATTAAGCTTGGAATTCCTGTTAAAGCGCTTGAAGCGGGTGCTCGGGAAATAATTACCGCTATATTGCACGGCAGGATTTTACACCGGAGTTCGGATACATTCGTGGTTCCACTATAGACACACTAGAATGAACCTTTCTGTTCAAAACGATTGAAGTTTTGAATTTGATTGCTAATGCTTCCTAAGCGTGTTCAAACCAGTCATAGTATCAATTGTATGAGAATTCTAGTCTAGTACCTGTTTATCGGAAATAACTAAATTTTAAAGTGAATGCCAAAGTTCCAAATCCTGCCGAGAAACACTGATGAAAGTTAAAGCGAAAGGTATTGTACCTTCCTTCCTAACTAGACTATTACAGGGCTTAATTAAACCAGCCATATATATGTATGTATGAGACAAAAATTCCCAGTTAATAATTCGTACAAAAAGGTACACCGGTACACCGGTTTCGAAACTCTCCTTATTTGGGAACGCAGTTAAACGGCCCACAGCCCTCCACACTTTCGCCTTTTTCCAAATTCAAAAATGTCAATCTTCGTACTTTCAAAAAATATGATCAGACATACCAAATGGATACTATACGGGCCAAACAATAGCCCTAACACGTATACGAACACACACTACAATATACGCCATCCGATTGGTTAGAAAGTCGGACAGACAACAACACACAGCCAATGTGGTTTTATTGCAAGAACTCGCTCTGCTCTAGTGCTTTTGTGGTGTACTAATGTACGCACACGTCTCAAGTTTATGTTTGACGAAGAGTTTTATATTGAAACTGATGCTGTACGATACGTTTTTTGAGTTGAGAGAGGAATAAAAAGACTGTTGGTATATATACTCTTTGTAGAAGATTTTGTAGTTTATTTTTACGTTTGTTAGAGGTACAGCAGTTAGTTTAAGTGCTGCTACGTGTTCCATATTAGAAATGGTTTGCGATGGGTATTTTACTTTTAGCCATTGAAGTATCACGGTGGCAGCCGTTCAATTAAGATTGTATGAGATGATAAACGGACCTACATTACAGGTGTTTTTCTTATCGTCGTTCATAATTCACGATTTATGATAACAAACACGAGATCAAATATGTACACAGGCAGAAATTAGCAATACATTGCCATAATTCATATGCGCAATAAGGTACTAAAAACCTAAAAAAAACTCTTAAAGCAGCAGGAACTTCGGCGTTCAAAGTCAAAGATAAGTGCTCATTAAACGGCGATCGGTCGACTGTCGACTCTAAAATTAGTTGCTCTCCAACCTCACTGAAAGATGGTCCATTAAACTGCGGCGCAAACCAGTTCTTTGTTACCTCCGTAGTTAGCTTACGTGCCCGCGTACCAAGAGATCGCATCTAAAACAAGTTTCAAGTACATGTTTTCTACGGTACGGGGGAAGATCGTTTGCGCGGCAATATACAGAACGATACACTTGTTTCAATTGAGAAAAGTCGCTATCACGAACTGTCACAATCTCTCAGTACGAGTACCGACACGACGTGAACGTCCTTGACGCACAGAAACGACTGTTTTAGAACGAGGACGCGTATACAACATGCTGTACAGTATGATGTGAGTTTTATCTACATTTCTGAACGGAAACAGATCTGGATTGCATCTCAGTCGTAATTGCAGGAAATAATACAGTTTCTCATCTCTGTTGGTGTACTGAGGGAGACTAGAAATTATGCAGATGCAGCTGTAGGTAGTTGATAACAAATTCATGAAACGTGTTCCGTTCTGAAATGAAAATGCGGTACTTTTAGCTTAGGTGCATGCGGAAGAGTGAATGTTATGATTTTATGAAATATTGTTCACGGAATTTAGTTTTACTACTGAATAAGTGTCGCATTTTACTTTACTTATGTGTTATTAACTTTCAGTCGTTTTATGTTGATATGCGGTAAACGGTTGGTACCTATTTATTTTGTATTTCGGTATCTATTATACATTGTTTTAGAAGTACAATGGAGATTATAATATCAATGTGTGTCAATCACTGACAGGTGAGCAATATCTTTATTTCAGCCTTAATCATAGTAAGATTATTCCGATAGCTACCTATCGGAACTTACACACTTCACTTCTTTGAAACGCTTTTGTTAATTTTACAGACAAAAGTAGGTCAAACTACCCGATCCTGTCAAATATTTTCAATCAAATTGAGCCTTAGTGCTTTAGCGATATAGTTGAAAATCTAATAAATATGAGTTTGTAGTAGGTAGCTTAAAGTGCTGTCGTCTGGACATACGTAAGTACCTATTACAAGTGTCGAACGAAGAAAAATATATGACCGCACGGTCAAGGCAGGCAATAGGGTTTTGACCAAAAAAACTAATTAGTCCGTCAGTCAGATTTCCAAAAAATACTAGACACGTATTTTTTTTCTTATAAACAAAAAATGAAGACGACACAGTGCATTGAAAACTCGTGTGACGTCACTGCACGCTACACTTTTTAGCGACCACTCCTGATCTGTGATGCCTTTTATATCAGTATCTAATATTTTGTGGAAATCTGACTGACGGACTAATTAGTTTTTTTTTAGTCAAATACCCTATTGATTTACAAACTTAACACTATTGGGGGTGAGAGAAGTGCTTCTAGTTCGATGATGACGAGATGATCTGGATGCGCAACCTACGTAACTGCGAGTGCTGGTCCGATATTATCAACCTGAAAGATCTTAAATACACCTTTGCCTAGCTGATGGACAATACATGCCATTAAAAAAAATGTTTTATAAGCAAGGTTATGAGGACTGACGGAACTTATTTTGGTATTAAAGCTCATGCATGACCTAATCATCACCTATAGTGATAAGGCCATACATGATCTTTATCATTTTCCCTTCCTGGTCATGTCTGATACTGTTATCATCAAAATGATATGGTATCAAATATGACCAGTACATTTAATACGTTTGAGGGTTATGTACTGTCAACTATTACGACGGACGTTATCAGGACTTGATAAGAAGAGTGGAAGAGGGTATAATAAAATTATAAGCATAGTACTTTTAATTTTTATTTTGTTATATTAAACTTAGTAACTTAGGTATAACGAATATCCAGTGTTGCCAGTCGCAGCTGTAGAACTCGAGGTTTCGTTTGATTGGATTCATGATCGGAGTGCTAAAAAGGGTTTTGTATAACGATTTTTTACCAACCGTTCCTGCTACACTCTTCAATGAGTTGTGAGAATTTTTTGCCCATTCTTCTCCATATGAAATTACGCTTTGGCAAAGCAACTAGAAACGATTCTTCATATTCTTTTAAATTTTAACGTTCAGAAGTACTGTTTGTGTGTAGATAGATATCTTACTGTATTTATGGTGCATAAGACTACTTTGAGCATGCAGAGATACACCTACATGGTAATAAAATTGAACTAACGGGTCTAGACCAACTTTCTGCATAATCCGGCGGAAACGGAACCAGTTTTGAAGTATTACCTACCTAATAAATAAATAAAGTCAATATAAAACTGGCGCCATTCAGTGACCGGAAGATGATTCAGATATAAAAATATACATATAATATCGTACTTTTCTGTCCGTTCATATGCAGGATACATGAATCATGCATGATGGAAACATAATGCATCTATAATTAGATTCGACGTCTTGTTAGACTGCTTCGGTTGTTATCAGCTGGCTTGTTTGAAGACGTCTACGCGTGTAGGTACAGACGAAAGCACATCAAGCTACTGTCAGATTCTTTATTGGATTTCCAACTTTATACTATAGCATTAAGGCTCAGGGTTGATTGGGAATTGTTGACAGTTTCGGGTAGTTTGATCTGCCGTCGTCCCTACAATGGAGTGCTAAGCAGTGTTTTGTCGCGTAAGCATGTTTAGTTACCTACTAGGTTATTTCACAATTGTAAGCAGACAAATGCACTTATTGTTATACTTGTTTGAACTAATCCTAACACACCTACCTATATCCTAGACACCTAATTCAATGCCGGAATAATTTACACAGTTCTATTGTCAACAGCCTTGAGCCGAACGTTAAAAATCTAAGAGCGTGATTTTATTTAGGCATCATTTTCTATCTTAATTGAATGTACGAAAATGGTTTACTGGCTTGTTAATAAGCTGCTGCATAAGGACGTTTTTATCAAATATTGCATCACCAAGTTAATTATGCTTTAGGTACATACTTATAAATACGACTCTTATTTACGATAAATTTCCTAAACTTAGGTTCAATCATCATCCTGCCTAACACTATTAGTTAGCTACTAGATTTACTTCGTATGATCCCAATGCTACCTTGGTAAGTACTTTTCAGTCATTAAAACTAGATAACCATTTACCTAAATACTTTCTGTAAAATACCACGGAATGTTAGGTTAGGTTAGAATAAATACTTTTTGTTTTCACTATCACAACGTCATTGAGTTCAATTATGCGTAACACCAGAATCGCGAAACATTTTAAAAACTTCGTTGCGTTTCGATTATGTCACCTACAATTTGTAACCATGTCTTGGAAACCATGTTAAGCCACTGATCCTGAGGGCTAGAAACATTTTTTGACTGAGAATATAAAACAAACCTGATATAACAAGGAAATGACGTCACCCATCGCAAGACCATTGTTATTTTGGCGTGTGACTAAACTAATGTCATACCGGGTACATTTTCATAATACTCAGTCAGAGCTATTTTATACAATTTAGCTTTTATTATATCAATCGTGTTTCAAAATCGCGTGAGTTCAATTGTCAAAATATAAGTGCGGTGTTCAGTAAACGAGGCAAATGTTCATTTTGGAATGGAAAATATTCACATAAATACTAATGTAAGTAACTAACTAATGTGGAACACATCACTATGCCACAGCATGTTACAGCTAAGCTACAGTTATGGAAAGAAATAAGATGTGAAAACATACAACCAGTTTTTATGCGATAGAATCAAGTCTGCGTGTTAACATCTAGTATAACACAGTTCTTAATTACTGGAGCAGTATGTAAACCATTGCATTACAATCATAAATACAGACAGGTTTGCAGATGCGTGTAAATAATATTACGAGTTCACGTGCATACATCTGGCGTTCTGTCCTCAATCTCCACAAACGCCATTTTCGGCATGTTGAGGACTATTTCTCATAAAGATGTTTCTCGCACGCACTCACCGCCTGATTTATACAGCAGGAAGGTCTCAATCTGAAACGCGAACCGCCACAATCGAAGGATGTACCAAAAGGAATTTATAACTCCGAGAATGATACTACGCAATCCTCCAATAATGATTGTAGGTGGACACAGTCTGAATATCATTTGTTTGTGTTAAGTCTTTCAATGTTAATTTTGTCTCCGGAGGTCTGGTGTGAACGGAATTACAATGGGCCGGTGATGCGTCAGGACAAGTTTGGAGGCTTGAATTAATAAGGTTCGTATCGTTCTAAAGTAATACACAGGAAAATATAATCATCAAAATAAAATTGATAGGTAGTGAAAAAGTTTATGGTTTTCTCTCTGAATAACCCAGATGCGAAAGTGCGCTAAACAAATCAACTTACTTCTTACTAAACTATCAATCTAAAAAGTGTATCAAGCGATGATCTAAATCGGTTAACCGCTTCGAGAAAAACGTCCCGACATCGTACTTTCACGTGCTTTCACCACGTGTAAAATCTCGGAAGCTTGAAATGTCGATCGTGAGCATGCTGACTCGACAACAACATGCAAATTCGCCACTCGAAATGCAACGTGACATGACGTGGGGGGGAGACGGCATTCCTAGAGCGGGGGCTGCGCGCGGGCGGCGACGGTCATCGACCGTCCTCAGGCGGCCGCGCATAAACTACGCTGCCGCATAAGGTCAATACAGCGCGCGCCATCCACGACCGGTCTCCGACCACTAGTAACCAGAACGTTTCGAAACACTATTGTTCATTCGAAAATCAATTAGTTAGCTGACGTAGTCGCCACATGCGAAACTTAAATTGTAGTATTGAGTAACATACATATTACATAGGTGTATTATCTAGAAATAATTCGAGTAGTTGTCTCCAGACGTGTCCGGCGGAAGGTAGCCCACTTTTACAACGCGATTAAGCTAGCAGTCGCGTGAATGAAGCTATTTCAAACCCATTGGCCATTTAACGGATTATGTAATTTTTCCACAGATGCTGTGTATGTGTATTACGTCACTCTGCGAACAACATGACGTGCCCCTGGCGTGTCACCTGATCCAATGAATCATACATAAGTTTTAAACACTACAGATATCAGTCACGGTGTTCTTAACATGTGCGAGGCGAGTATAACACAAGTTATGATAACAGCGTTTGTACAACCAATTTTAAGTGGTCACCGAAGCATTCTAGAATATTTCCTAAATTATCATAAACCTAAAGATAAGATAGAATAGTTTAAAAGTAAAACTATTATATCTTATTAAGAATATGATGCCAAACCAGGCGTTAAAAATAAATTAATTCAGTATGCGAGATAGCTAAATAAAACAAACCGCTTACTAACATCTGGTTGTTTCAGAACAAACATTATCTCATGGCAGCTATTTAGATGTCGATTTGTTCGACTTGCGATCGACAGTCTTAACTAGAGTCCAGTTAAGAGTTTACTTAATAAGTTTTTTACTTACCTTTGCATAAATCGTTCTTGAACGAAATGGTGCCTTACACAAGTTTACAATAACCGTCGGTTAGACTGCTGTTCCGATATCCGGTTGCTTTACACAGGTACCTAATACAATGCATTCACGCTTGCTGAGTTACCGCCGATTTAATAAGTTCCTTGAAAGTATAGTCGTAATGCAAGTGGAATTTTCATATGCGTAACAATTTTTAATTCCATGTTATGTTTATATTACCCATTGTAGCAACATTCGGGTAATTATCACCACATGTATGTAGGTATGGTAATTTGCAGAGCTCATTATTTATTATGAGAGGCGCGCCATGTGATAAAACTCCTGTGCATACCTCTTTCCAACAATGCGGTCCATAAAGAACAATGGTA
This sequence comes from Sesamia inferens, assembly GCA_037179545.1. Taxonomy (NCBI): domain Eukaryota; kingdom Metazoa; phylum Arthropoda; class Insecta; order Lepidoptera; family Noctuidae; genus Sesamia; species Sesamia inferens. The sequence goes on along the minus strand of CM073929.1, from coordinate 3,410,563 downwards.
AAAGTTTTTAAGCTTCTATTATGCTTATTGTTTATCTTAAACGCAATCTGAACATTACCACACAAATGCTAATTACACTACACGAAACTAAACGTAGCTGTATCCACTAAGAGGGTTATGAAACCGAATATTAGCCGGTCGGATAGTGTGTGATATTTGGCGCGCCATCTCCGAACAACAAAACTGACTTACTTTCATATCCAGCCGTCCAGGACCACATGGAGACCATCGCCAGCAGCCAGTGATACATGAGTCCTTCAATCTTCCAATAGAGGGGGGCGAACAAGGGTCTGACGAGGCGCAGCGCCATCATCCACACCACGTAAGCGGGGATGCAGTAAAGGTTGTTGACGACCGCGAATGTCGTTCTTGCCACGATCCGCACGTACCGGCTGAAACAGCAGGGCCGCGTAGGTTCATCCATGACCGTCTCGCCGCGCGGCGCGCGAACAACCCTCGTGGGCCGGCGACGTGCCTCAACGCAACGACATACACATGATTGGTGATATGAGATGTGACGTGCTGGACACCACAGTTGAGTGACGCGACCGACAAGGGTTCCACGAGCTAGCGAGACGAGGCGGCATGGCCGTACCGCGCTCACCCTGCCGACAGCTGCCGAGACGCGGGGGCTTTCGTCGTGCGCGACAATGGCGCTGCACACTACCGCCGAAAATCAAACAAAATGTTTATATTCGACGATATTTATTTATTGGAATCGTTCAGGGCATCACTGTCGGATATTTCGTTAAGTAGTGAGTACAAATTTTTAAAATTGCCCGTCGGCGAGCGACGGCCTCGCTCGCCGGCGAGCTCACATGCGATTTCGTTTGCGACACACATTTTACACCGATCGACGTAACAATAACTCGTACGACGCGAGCACACATAGACAGACATACACAATTTTTATTACGATGCTTACTGTGGCACGACCGCGGCCGGCCGAGCTCGTCGTGTAAAATTAATACAAATTTCATTATATAAAATTAAAAAACGACATCGGACCGCAGAAATGATACAAAAATTACAATATTAATGACTGTACACTATCTAATATATACAATATTTGCCAGCATAGATATGTGCGGGGGCTTTATATACAGGGCGGTGGGGTTGGTGTCACGAGCCTCCCACACGGGCGCTCACACGTTATAATCGTGTGACATCAGCCCGTGCACCTGCTCGAGGCGGTACGCGAGCCGCTGCTTCTGCGAGAACTCGTCCTCCTCGAGGGTCACCGTCAGCTGTTCGTTGTACCTCTCTGCATACGCGTACAGCTCGTTCAACGCACAGTTCGTGTTGAACTCTTTAGTATGGAGACGCGATTCCTCCGCGAGCATAGCATTCATATCCTGATCGGATATAGCTGGCATTAACTTAATATCTGCATAGTATCGCTCCACCCACTCCTTGTACACCGGTATGTCTTTCGCGTAAAGAAGCTTGGAGGACGGCGAGTCTTTACCGAGGATGTGGTCGGATGTGGAGCACGAGTCCATAAACGTTTGCGCGATAACTGATAAGCAAGAATCTACCGTATTGGACTTATGAACATCAAAAACGAAGTTAGGATTCTTAATCAAATTGACCCAGAAACGTAGCGGAAGGGAATTACTCTTCCAGGTATGCACCACTTCCGGATCGGAGATTGTGTGCTGCAACGCCTGATCGTCGAGGAAGTCAAACATGTACTTTATAGCGAGAGGAAGCGCTGAGCCGCGGTGCGCTGTGCTAAAAATAGTCTCGAATAAATCATCGACAAACTTTTGCAGGGTGCCCTTGGTGGCGAGAAGACGGGTGAGATATATTTCCGAAACCATTTTATTGCCACGCTCTCCCTCTTTGCGTGCGTCATCGTCGTGGTGGCGCACTAAATGCCAGTATTTGAAACCACCGCCATGTTCATATTTGAGGGGGCTGGCTGGTGGACTAGCCGAACCGTATTTACCGCGGTTGAGTGTTTCATACGTGTGGGACTTGTCGTTCTTCTCCATGTTGGACAGATTGTATACGGAACTTTGTTTAGCAACGAGACTAAGACAGGCACCATCCGGGACGCGGTAATGATTAAGAGTATTGAGCTTGCGCCATTCGCCTTCGCATTTAGTAGTACTATCCTCGTCGTAAAGAATCAGCCGCCCACAAGCGCCCGTGCGCCATTCCAAGTCGAGGTCATCACGACTTGGTCTCTGAGAATAAGGAGTTGCACGGTAAATTGCGTCTAAACACTTCTCTTTCACTTGACTTATCGTATCACAGTCGAGAACTTTAACGTGAACGTTTTCAGTAGTAGCCTCTAAACCACTAACGAATAATGTCTGTTGCGAGATCGACACACTAACGGATATAGGTTTGAAATCTATGGACTGCCTAATGAGCTTTTCCTCGCTTAGAGAATATCGTGCTTCAGAAGTTATCGCATCTACAGGCCCTTTGTCGACTTGACCTTTCATCGACCTAAACAACAGGTACAGCGGTTCGCCAGCGCATTCACGAAGGAATTTATACAACAGGAAAGTGAACCAAGCACTCAACATCTTTTCAGCGACGCTCTCGGTACGTCTCAACAATAACTTGGGGTGATTCTTTCCTTCCATACACTTTTCTATTAACTCGGCTAATAATGTCTTTAATACATCAGTACAATATTCCATCTTACTCTGAAGAGTAACCATAATAAGAGAAGCTACATTAACACGATCGCGCATTGAAAAATATCTATTGCTTTCTAAAGTACGAATAAATAATAGAAGGAATGTTTTGTTCATAATTAGCTGCCCAAACATTCGGAGACCTTTGTCTTTTCTAATAAGCTCTGGGCGCTCCCATTGCAGGACGGCATGGTCGTCGATGTTAGGGAACAATATTTTCATAGCATACGTACGGTAATCTAAGAATGGTATACCGCCAGTCACATCTCCAGTTAAATCGGTCATTTCTGTTTGCAATTCTGCAAACGCTTCTTTACATTCAGCAGCTACTCTTAATTCTAGAATATCCATTTGCTCTTGCATATTTTTTAATACCCTAATATTCTCAGTTGATTTTCTCCTATACATAACTAAAAATCCGAAAAATATCAAAAGGAGTATACCAGCGCTGACTCCGATGCCTATTAATGCTGGCTTGCCTATGGCGGCTTGGAGGCCAGCCTGCGATGAATAAGATAATTTACCAATCTTGTACGTGAGAGCACGTCCGACTCTAACTACAACTTCGGGTGTATCAATTCCGTCTGGAAGTTCATCTCGCGAAGGCGGTCGGCACGTCAATTGATGCCGCGACAATGATGTCACATTACACAAACTTTCGCCTATATGAACCTCCACATCGAGTTCTGTACAAGCTCTGTCAAGATTTTGACCGTTAATAGTTAAATATTCAGACTTATAATACTTTACATCTTCGTCGAATTTTTCATAAAGGGGATCGGGATAGAGTAGGAATGCTTCGCCCCTTTTGCTAGTTAGATTTTGCACACTTTGAACATCGTCCATATTGAACCCATATTCTAATTCTAAGGGTCTATCCGGATCTAGATTGAGACCTGCACTTTCTATTCCTGGAGATTCACAAATGAGATGAGATTGAAAATCTACTCTGTTGCAAGGTGCGATGTAAGGTCGGTTATCATGATACACGTATATCTGTGGAAATTGAATAGTATGGAAATTCTGTCCGGTCACTTTGATGTTTATTCCACCGGATGGAATACCCTTGGGTTGTTTTCTTTGGGTCGTTAGTGGTGGGCCGGACTCTACGGACGCAACAATAGGATCCTCCATATATTCAAACTTTTCTCGCTCTAAAGTACGCATACCGTTATCAAAACGCATTCGCAAAGTACCCATTTTAATTTGATACGAATGGCTAGTTCTACAAACGGCCTCTTCGTGCGATACAGACAGAATAGCGCACGGCAAGTCGTCTATAAATGCTTGTATGTTACTCCCTGCGTTGAGATATTCACCCGTAATACGAAGTTTAGTACCACCGGATTGTGGACCATATTTCGGTTGAATAGAATTGATTTTTGGATTCACGAATGCATAGTGGTGTTTAGATTCTCCGCGATAATCCGCGACGCGAACGACCACAGGACCGTCTCGAGGTACTTCTTCGCCCGGTCCGTCTACGGTACAGACAATTTGCTTTGTTTTGACATAAAGTTCAATTATTGGCTGACATTTGATACCCGCAATAGTAACGCCGTTATAAATATCCGATATATTGCGACCTAAATTAATTCCTTCAATAGTGATATTAGTGCCCCCGTCCCATGGACCTAATTGGGGCCGAAAAGAGTGAATCTCTGGGTTAGGGCAAGTCTGGGTACGATTTAACCATACACTAGGAACACCACATTGTTCTTGAACTTCGCATCGATCCGATCCTTGGCACCAACCACAACCAAACTTCTCTGGGAGTGCGAGGCACATACCACAGTTATCTGCCATATCATTACAACGGTAAATAAGAATATGAGTATTATCCGGATTATCTAAAGGCTTCGATCCTCCCCATATAACGGCGAAGGAAGCTGTAATATTTGGAGCACGAGATGTGTAAGTAAATTCAACGGCTTCACAGTAAATCGTGTCAGCAAGAAGTTGAGCATTGACATGAGTCACACGCCCCTCTATATTGAATTGACAAACGAACCTTGTCTGGACGATAAATTGACCTATTATATGAACTTTGACTTTAATAGCTTTCTTTACACCGGATGGAACTAAAATTTCATTTGTGCCGTCTGACGTTGAATTTATAGTGGGACAGAAACCGGGCCCTGAGCGATAACTGGGACCAATTCTACTGACACCGGTGACTAGTATATCGTTTCGACAGTTTTCAGCAGTGTCATGCGTACACCGGTGTCCGTCGACACACCAGTCACATGGGAAGGAGGAGCTAACGCATTGCGTGCAAGAGCTGTACGTATTGCAGTCGAAAAATGTAAAGTTGGTAGCAACGAAATCAGGCCCTTGGGTGGTGCGCACCGACAGTTTTGCCGTAAAATGATGTTGACCGGTGGGAATTGAGGGCAGCGTGTCGGTGCGCGGAGTGGTACAATTAACCCCATAAGGCTTCCTAGTAGCATTAGTTATGAGAGTACGATCTAAGGCTGTAAATGCACATAAGAATTGTCCATTGAGAGTTGGCAAGTTTTCGATAAGTAAATCTAATGTCCTAGCAGTCGTTCGTTGTAATTGATTTGGTGTTACTTGAGTAATAGTTGTACAACGGCCGCTGCGATACGAGATCCAATATAGTGGATCTTTTGCTGCCTCTTGACAGTCCGATCGTAAGCTGCACTTATTTTCTAAAGAACACCATCCACAATACGGGTCTTTGGCTCCGAGACATGTTAAGCATGATTTATAGACGCTACACTCTTGAACTTTCACTTTAGACACTTTACGTTCGGTCATCACATATAAATGCATAAATTGAGTATCGAAATGCAAGTCTTTATTGACAGCAGAGCCCTCGTCAACGACGATGTCTCCATATTCAAACGCGGAGGTGGCGCTCTCGACTACTATCTTCTTGAGGTGCCCCTGAGCGGTACCGGCAAACACAACCGTGTAATCGCCGGTGGCCGTAGCTGCAACCGCTGTTAGCCTCTTCGAAAATGTTGCCACCGGAACCGCTTCTACAGGTTGTTCGCCTCCCAGAGGCGTATTCACATCCAGCCCGCAGAAGTCTTCACTGATTGATTGCAGCTTTGTTCCGATACATGCATGGGACGGCGATATGAAGTCTAGACCTCTGGAACCGTTGCCACTGAAGCAAGTCTTAATGTTTTGCATGAATTTACGTCTGATAGCTTTGAGCGAATAAACACATAGCGCAGATAGATCAGAAGGAGTATTAGTATTGATCGATTCACTCTGGCTGAATGCAGCGAACAGCACGTCATGTTGAGCAGTTATTCCTAGTTCACCCGCTAGAACGGATCCGGCTTTTCCAACAAATGCTGCTTGAACCAGATTATATCCATAGTTGCCACCGCCTTCTCCGGTACATGACATTGGGATTTCAGTGTAAGAATAATAATTCTCATCATCGTGACAAACTCTGACTAATTTGCTGTAGTATGTGTCAGAGCCTACACCTCTCAACTGAGTCGTCAAAAAGTAACTGAATCCTTCCGAATTGAAGCCGTAGACATAATTAATAGGATAACGTTCGCGAGACAGCGAATTGACGAACATCCTTGTACCAGTCGTTACTGCCGTTCTAGCTATCATAAATAGACGGTCATCTTCAAGTGAACGACTGCTTACAGTAGGAACTTCTGAGCGATAGGGAGAGTTGCCAGTGAAAGTGACGCCTACATACATAACTTGCGTCATCGGAGGATTAGGGGGTCCTGGCGCAATGAACGCCACCGTGGAAGCCGTTGCATTGTTCGCCACCACTGGCTCACGCACTTCGCGCACATCGTGAGAAATATTATTCAAGTTTCGTACAGAACACAACCCTTGCAGAACCGAACCACATGTTATCAGGCGGCTGGTCGCGTAGTCAATCACTAGAGCTTTATTCACATTGTCCGTGGGTTTTTTCACATAATTAGAAGGGCAGTCGAAGGTGCAGAGGGCGGAGTCGTTAACGGGGCCCGTGATGATCGACTGTGCGACTTCCAGGTCGGGGGAGAGTTGGTAGATTCTGTTGACGGCGCCGACGTACACCCGGCCGGTATTGCGGTCGACGGCCAGATGATTGAAGAACGAATAGGGCGCCGTCACGGGGTCGCTGAAGGTGAGGACCACGTCTTGCGAGGCGCGCGCGGCGGCGCACGCGGCCCCCAGGGCCAGCAGCACGCGCCACATGGCGCGGGCGCATGTGGCCGGCACTCTACCGCGCGCGCCGCCGCCCACTCGTCGCACTGCTGCCGCCCGCCCGCCCCTTACATCTGCAACGCGAGACACCCACTCAGGCGCACTGTCCGCGCCCGTGCGCCGGACCAGCCGCTGTCGCCGCTTCGTTCCCATCGCACCGCACCGCTCCGCCGCCTGCTAATCGCCTATGTGCTACTATACAATGGTCCAGTGAAGCCTGTTAACGATTCAACGATGAGGACCTATCACGTATTTTTTATGACTTTATTTAACCGCAGTGTGCACGAGTACACGTATTGGCTCGGAGAGGTCCAGTGCGGTCGGAGCGAATTCGCGAACTGTTGCGGGGACACGCGGTCACCCTCATCCCAGATAAACGATATCGGTACCAACCTATTTTTACTGCAAAATATATTATAGGTTACGAGAAAAGTCATCAGTAAATGAAGTAATAACTGATTATAATTGTTTTCCTGCACAACATGTACCTATCTGTGCAAATAAAAGAAATTATTTGAAAAACATATAGTTCCCAGAATATTCGTAGTTGACATGCAGAAAATATTCAGCGAGCATGAGCTACTGATAACTAAGACCTCTGTTGAGTTAATCACTCGAGCTTAACTAAGTCAGAAACCGGTGACAAATCAATGACCGGTTAAAAATAGGTTAGTACCAGGATAGCGCGGGCGACCCCGACGCGGTCAGTGCACTGATATATAAGTCACACGCCGACGAAAGCCTCAGCATCATGATAAAGGGGAATAACTAAAATAATAATTTGGCATGCTGTTCGCAACGAGGGAGTGAACGTGGTAGCGTAACGATAAAATAATGAAAAAGAAAAAATTCGGAGAAACGAAAAACATCGAGAATTCGAAACACCTAGTTATGTATACTCACAGAAAAGCCATTGTGGTGTACGATGCGGGCTTCAAACGTATGTTTTGTTCTATATTGAGATCATAAGCATGTGAGGCGCACTCTCATAGTGCGGTACCAGCGCTGCGAGCTCGTGGGCGAGACCTGAAACAACAAACGTCATGTTAAAGCCCCTTAGGGCTCAGTTTGAGCGACGATTTACGTTCCATGTTTGAACCCTAAAACGTTCAAGTACAATTGCTAAATTTCATAAGTTTAATTCCAAAACCATTGATAACTTTTAAAGCTAATTAGATTTACATAATACATTAATAATGTATCAAGAGTTACATTGTATCTTCATTGATGAGACTATAAAGCCGTTATCTTGCAGCTTTAATTGATTGCAAACGAGCTAGGGTTCAGTTTTTCTAGTTTATTTAGGAAGATAAGGGAAAATTCTCTGATAAACATTACAAAATACGTATCAAATAAAGTCACTTACAGTAAGCGTGATTAAAATTATCGAAACCTAGAGACGACAAAGGTTGACCTTTGACTTAGAAATTTTATCGCTTATTGGTTCAGCATGACACAGAAACTGACAGAAAAAGAAGCAATATCGTAGAGGTAAAATTTCTTGGCACTATGAGCATTGCAGTTGTAACCTTTAAATATGTGTCAATGTTACTGTCACACCGGAATATGTTCCTGAAGCAAGAAAACACAAGTACTGAAGCAAGAAAACACAAGTACTTTTTTTTAAATAGCTAGTACATCTATCTAGTGGTGTTCTCGCATTTAGTCATCCTTTGCTATCAAGTGGGTTTCGATGTCGTCGACCCATCTCGAATGACCTACTCCACATAACATTCTTGGCCACCATACAGGGATTCAAATGTTACGTGTTTCATCACAACGCGTTGGTTGTTGCTTGTGTTGTCTAAGTAGGGACTTGTAGATATTTGTTTGTCTCTCTGGTAAATTTTGGAGGAACACTTTATACTTAAGTATAGAATATTATTTAACAAGCTAAACTGATTTAGACGACTATTTTCGAAATATTCATTTCCCAATCGTCAAAATTAATTCTTCTAATATTACGTAATTAATCTAATCGTTATCTATTGAACGAATACGATGAAACTCAATGCTTTGTTAGCTAGTAGATATTGAAGTTATAATTTTAAAGAAATATATGTTTTACTTCAACTGGTCTTGTTTCGATTATTATTTTACGATTTATCTTTTATACATAGAATATATGTTACAAGTTCGCCGACTATTTACGAAGTCATGAGCTTTTAAACGATGAGGTTGAGAGTCGATGAACCCTAAATAAAGACTCAAATAAATAGCGTAAAACATGGAGCGAATGCCTATCTAAGATCTCTATATTTCGAGTTTTCAAAACATAGTTTCGTGTTTCTCGAAAGACCATCTAATCGATTTTTCTGCATAGCTGTAAAGTTTCTTTTTTATTATTTGATTACCATATAATAATGAAACGAGTTACAAGTATACTTACATATAAATATAAGATACAAGAAGATATCGTACCTAATAGCTACTTAATACAAACAAACGTTCATAAACTTCGGTTTGTGTTTAAAACTATCCATTTTATAGGTAAGTAACATATTTTTTCACCGATATTGTTAGAAAGATACCATGAACTATTCTGCGGAATATTCGATTTGAAGGTAGTTTGAGTATCTACGGGTTTAAACTATATTCAACTAAAATTCGAGAGAAGATCGGCGATTGTTTGATGGCAAGGCCAACCGAACAATCGCCGATCATAATTTATCGATTACAACGACCTACTATCGATTTAATATTTTTGAGTCTTTGGTATACCTACGATCGCGTCTTTTCATTACACTTTGGGAACAGGGATCCAAGTATGTACCCGAGCATGCATTTAAAATTGTGTATGTGTTTTCCAAAAACACTTACACAATTTTAAAGTATCAGTTCCCGGAAAGAATAATAGTGAAAAAATCTTAGCAACCCGCACTGCGCCCGATACGATACGAAATATGGGCCTTTTTTATCGATCACGTGTAGGAAAAAGGCCCATGTTTCTTGTCCTCTACCATTGCAACGCAGCCTATAATACACGACCTCTCTATAATAGAGTGAATGAATATAGTTTTCGCAATAAGATCGATTCCTATTATCAACAACGGTTATTGAGTAATTAATATTAATTTTGTGAAATATAGTCCTTTATATTAATTTAAACAAACTTTCTACCAGGAAAGTATTACCAAAACGTACGGCTGATTATAATGCCTAGGTTCCAGTAGATCCGGAGGCTCGACGATTGCCAGAGAATATGTAATGTCTCATAGTATTTGGTGTAATGCAAACTGAGGGGACAACCTTTCACAACTATTTGGAAATCCCTGTACCGTGGGCGCAAATTTTTTAGGGTTCCGAACCTAAAAGGTAAAACGGAACCCTATTCATGAGACTTCGCTGTCCGTCGGTCCGTCCGTCCGTCTGCCACCAGGCTGTATCTCATGAACCGTAATAGCTAGACAGTTGAAATTTACAGAGATTATGTATTTCTGTTGCCACTATAACATCAAATAGGTACTAAAAATAAAAATTCAAGGGAGGCCCATACAACAAACGTGATTGTTTTGCTGTTTTTAAAGATAACGGTAATGTAGGCCTAGTATGAGTTTTCTTTACGAAACTCGTTCGTCGATATCGAGCGCGTTTGACTCTGCGATTGGCCCGCTTCAAGGTCGCAAGAACTCTCAACCAATGAGAGCGCCTAACGCGCTCGATATCAACGATCGAGTTTCGTATTGAAAACTCATACTAGGCCTATTGAACCCTTCGTGCGCGATTACGACTCGTACTTGGCCGGTTTTTCACTTCACCACATCCATGTGGTAGGTACTGTCTCTTATCTTGTCCTCTGTGTAACAAAAATTGATGTCAAAAAGACCGCGCTGCCGACGACGCCGTAGGCATAGCGAAGTTTTTAACCAAAAAGATCAGAAAAATCGTGTTGGGCACGAAATAGGCTACTAGACCTGCTACAAGAAGATTTTTCAAAAGTAGGTATATTTCAAACCAGTGACCAGAAAATGTATTGCAATTACAGTACAGACCATTTTTTTTTTTTTTGTTAGTATTATTTTGTATTGTATTACACGTGCTACTAAATAAAATATTGACTCCGAAAATAGCCTATAGGCGACAATAAGATATTATGCAGAACGCAGATACACTGAATTGGGATAGAAACAGGTGAATTATTTATACAATGATGTTTTTATTATTTATCTATGCTAACTATACAAAATATATTACTATTTTGTATAGTTAGCTGCGTTTTTTTTTTAAATATAATTTAATTATGTACAATTAGGAGCAAATTGACTGTATAAAATTAACGCGTTATGGTCAATAAAAAAAATTACACAATTTATGATATAGTATATTAATTAGCCTTTTAAAAAAAGGACAGTTTAAGTTATAGTTTAAATTTACACAGTCAACAATGCTTACCTATCTAGTTTCCTCACGCCAGACTTACTTTTTACAAATTACTTAATTCTGTTTTTAATGCAGGAAACTACTGAATGCATAAATGAATAACACTACTTGCATAAAGTGAGAAATTCCTTGACAAACATTTTAAAGTCAAAAAAAATATGTCCGAGTCGAAGTTTTCGAAATTATAGCAAAATATGCGCAAAAATGTTAGGTTAGGTAAGCTAGCCAGCATAGATAAGTGACTTAAACATGTTTGTTATAAATCAGCTGAATTGACGAATAAGTCATAACACTTCATCGATAAATTGGGTTCAAAGTTCGAACTTATTGCAACTAACACAATGTTTATTGTTAGGGAATGTAAATAATTGTAGACGCACAGCTAAAATTATCTTCTCGAATGTGTATAGTCATGTATAAGAAAACTGATCAAGTCAACTTGAACGTTCATGGGGCTCAAAAACGGAACTCGCCTTATCGAATAGACAACACTACGAGTACGGTGCACGACCGAGGACCGCGCGACCGGTCTCAGGCCTGCCGTGCCGCAACATTTTGATTACATTCCCTGCCTCCACCCACTCAGTGTAATCTATCACCTACGCGCACAGATGTCACTAAAAAAACAATGCAATGATGAAAATGATTTTACGACACTAACTTATGTTTTCCTCAATATCTATCAATGAAATCCCTTATGTGAGAGAAAAGAAAGTCAGCCATTACCGCGCACGCGAGTCGATAAACGGAAGCCATTCCAATAAACGCCACGCGTTCTTGTTTCACGAATGGTCCATTGCACTACAGTACAAGTATAAAACTTACCTTTTTACAGATTATGTCTTTGCTGGATAAACAACAATCCTTTAGAATCCAGGATAAGGAAACTGCCGTGAGCACTATTGCACCACACACAATATTCTTTGTATATTTTTTTCACTTAAACGTAAGGAACACTTAACACCACAAGCGACGGTTTAAATCACAACATTATACTTATAAAAATACCTCTGGCGGATATCAAAGCCCGTTACAATGAGTAAAATAGCACGTTTGCTCAGGGAGTCCACGACAAGAGCATCAGTCTTCGTACATCGCCGTGGAATGATTTGGTTTCGCTTTTCGAACGAGTCTAGGCGTGACTGAGCCGAGAAAAGCCGAACATAGCCGATTCGGTAACATTAGTAACCATAATTGCCACTAGAGGCGCTTACATCGTTGGATGCGTTCAAAATTTTGCGAATTAATGTACTTGTGCAACTAATTGTATTTATGTTTACTAATGTAAAATAATCAAGTATTCAAGCGAAATAATACAAAATTAATTAGGATATGTCAAACGGACAATATGCGAATGCAATAATCCCTATTACAATTACCAAAAAATTAACGAAGGAGCACAACCAGGTTTAGGCATGGAATCAGTAAGTATATTTTACGCTAAACGTTCAAAAATCTAGTCAAACTTTTTTTTCTGACATAAGAGGCAGTTTTCTCGCTGAAAGAATGGAAGATCTGCTAAAAGTTTACCACCTATTGCAATATAAACAAGGAAAACAAAATCTGCTAACAATCAAAAAGCTAACTAATGAGTGTTTACCGATCATGCCAGGAAGGTGTTGATCAGCCCAACTTGACAGTACGCTGCGTATGATAATATAAAAATGTAATAATTAATACACTAACATTATAAAAGCAATATTTTCTGAGTCTATGTATGAGTTTTTGTTACTTCATCGCGATTCAATGGTTGGACTCACAAATAGCTTATAGCTGGCCATAAGCTATCCTATTCTATATGATAATCCTGGGATTACTATATACGAGGGAATACGATAGGACTTTTCATCCCGATCATCATCATCATCACTGGTTCTGCGCCTCCTGCATTCAGCGGTTTCCCGCGACCCACGCTGCATCTTCCAATGCGTGGAACCACCACTCGAGAACACATACATATAACATTTGCCAATATTACATTTGTTAATAGTGGAAGGAAAGTTCACGAAACGCAAAGAAGTTTTAGAGTTATTTTATAATGTGTCTATAAAGTCGTGAAAATAAATGAGGGCGCTGCGGTCGTGCATATAGCAACCCTGTTGACTTGTTTTAAATCATTTTGATACTAGCACATTATTTTGTACTAGAAGCAAAACTGGTTTTAATGAAAACACAAATCTATGGTCTCTGTCGTTTAAATAAAATGAGTAAAACAAAAAAAATATCATACATATTTATTGTTATCTTTTTAATCAGTGAAAAGTATTCTAAAAACAATAATTTGCTTTCACCATCTGATTCCAAATATTCTTCGTTAAAAAGTATTTTCATTGTCAGCTGCGTCACTAACAACGTCTCCGTTACTGCTGTCATCAGTCTGCTACCTTCGCTTAGGCGAATAACTGACTCATCTATATCTTGATATAGGGTTCACTCTCAAATTTTCCTGAAATTTTAAAAATAATAATATGTAATTTCTCTCCGAAGATGGATAGCACTAATTTTAATTCCGAACACTATATAATTCATTTTTAAAATCAGTCGTAAATTAAATTAACATTAGCAAATAATACACAAACCTCTTATCTGAATGGCAAGGTAGGCGGTATAATTCCATCAAGGGCATCACCTCCATCTATTCTTTCCATCCGTTGGCGATCGGCTGGCTAAGACATGGCTGGAGGTTGACCACTGCGTTGCCCAATTTCTCACCGGTCATGGCAACTTTAAAAGTAAACTGTATTCTTTTAAACTTGTTCCTTCGTCTTTGTGTCAATGTTCTACATCGAACTGTGAATTTGAACAGTCCGCACATCACATCTTGTGGGAGTGTATTCTTTGGCAGAATGAACGCAATATTATGTGTATGGATAGTGTACAAGTTACATCCGGAGTCGTTTATTATACGGACGTTGTTGAAACTAGAACCAATTTCCGTGTGTTCAGGCGCTTTTACCATACCTATTATTGGAATCAATTGTAACAGTACATACCTACTTAGGACCCATTAACTTAGTCAAATTTTATTCCGTGGTGCTTGGCAATCTGGGCTTCTCCCAGTTGAAATAATGTCCCTTTGTGCCGATTGGCCTAGTTCTGTTCTGTCTCCTGCTTTTTATGGAGGGAAGTGGAAAAAAATATCTTTTTTCTTACTCCTCCGCTATTCTTTTCTGATTAATTTCATTGCGGGACCCAAGACAGTTGAATCGTTTCTCCGGGACTCGTCGAATTTCATTGCTCGGCGTTTTTCTGGCGGTCTCCATTGTTGATTCTGGCTTTCAGGAGTTGCAGTGGGTGGGAAAAAGTGTGACGGGTTTTGTTAAAAAAAAAAATCATACACAAACATATTTGCTAACTTATAAATGCGCAATGTAAACAATCTTCATTTTAGTCTTAAAATCGTTTACTTAGTAAATTTGAAACTTCTAGTAGATAAAACAAACAGTATCTAGTAGATAAAATTTGTTCAGCTTGGTGTACTAACAAACATTGATGATAAACTTAAAAAAAAAATATAATTTCCCGAGCTCCACTCCGGTATGTTTGTGTCATATTTAACACATTTCTTGAATGTATTGTTTAAATAGAATTGAAAATTAATACAAATTTCAATACATAAGAAGTCACAAAACAAATCGATGACTGCCTATGACATTCGATGTACTTGTATTTACTAAGATTTAGTGTTGCTCTACTTTATAATTGTTAGTTTCAGAAAGATCCATTTTCACGACTTTATAGACATGCTATACTAGACGGGAGGGCTGACCAGAGTAAAGTGTTAAATTAATTCTGAATCGATGATGATACCTAAATTAGGTGTAGTTCAAAGAGTATAGTAAGTATATAGTTGTGTAGTTGTTTCCTTATTATATGTAGTGAAGGATGCTAAAACTACGGTCAGCGCTTGCTATCCCGCTGTCGGCGCTGACACTACCTATCAAATCGAATATTACGGTCGACGAGTCGCCAACATTCCGAGAACTCTCTGTTAGATATTTTGTTTTATTAATTATTAATTAATGAATCAAATATTTAAAAGCAAGCATTTAATACAAGATGATATATTGTTCTGTGAATCAAAACTATTTTCAGTTTTACCTTCTGGCCAAATCATAAACAAAACAATAAAGTATATTTTTCTTCTTTTTTAGTCTGCCCTGCGACCTATCAGCAATCTGCTTCGAACATTTTAAATTCTGACACTTCTTCGGATAGGGACTTACTGTTTAGGAGTTTTTTGTTTTAAATCATGGCTATCTGTTTTAAATTTACGACTTCTGCTTTATTAAAATCTCCTAACAACTTAAGATGTGTCGTGCAAGCTATAAAGAGATCGAGTTTCTCTACTTCAACTGCACTGGCGGTAAGTTGCGTAATCTGATTGTTTCAATGGCTGTTTCAGAAAGAATCGTTGCATTACCTAGGGCTAAAACCTTTGTATTACTTGTCGAATACCATTAACACACTGATAAACATTATTTGGTGAAATGTACACCCACAGGGAGCAAGATAACTGCTGCTGGACTATGGGTTGGCAACCATACTGTTAATAGTATTTGTGTTTTTCACTCTAAGATACTGTTTACTGTTCAACAAAGTGGTATAGTATATGCTTCTCGAGCCATCATTTTAGTCTGTCAAACTGATTTTGTTTCAAATTGTCAGGACAGTTTTTTATTTATAATTAACAACCTAATTGTACTAACAGTTGAAGTTGAAGTTGTGGTAGCCTAGTGGTTAAAACACCAGCCTCAAGTATAAGTGTGCGGGGTGCCAGGTCAGGCAAGTACCAATGTAACTTTTATAAGTTATATGTACTTTCTAAGTATATCTTGGATGCCAATGACTGATTAAAAGGTGAAGGAAAACATCTTTAGGAAACCTGGACTTTAAGTCTAAAATCGCCAACCTGCATTCAGCAAGAGTGGTGATTAGGCTCAATCCTTCTCTGTATGAGAAGAGGCCTGTGCCCAGGAGTGGGACAATTAAAAGAATGATGGTGAAATAATAATAGCACCACAGGTTGATCGACTAACAGTTTGCATCACACATACAAGTTGGTAAAATAATTGGATGCAGTTAAACAGAAATGACTTGAATCACAATAAGTTACATGGTGGTTTGAGTATTTTCTGTTTAACTGCATCAAACTGTTATCCTAATACTCAATCTGCACCCACCACAAATTCCACACCACAAAAGTATTGTACAATAGTAGGAAAGATAAAGATTTTAACCTGTTAATTGGGGAGTTCCCATTCAAATTATGCAAGCCTGACACATTTATGCATCTTGGCTGGATCACGGTTTCTGTGTTTTATGTTAAGAGTTTGGTTTCCACTCACAGTCCCTCTAGCAGGCCATTGTGCGTGAGCTGGATCACAGGTTTGCCAAGAAGTCTCTGTGGTCATTTATTCATTTGAAACTTCTACAGTCTCATCATCATCATCATCACCACTACCTTTTTTTATTGTCCCACTGCTAGGCACATGACTTCTCTTATACAGAGAAGGATTGAGCGTAATGACCATACTGGCTTGGCAATTTCAAACAAAAAGTCCAGGTTTCCTCAAGATGTTTTCCTTCACCTTGTAATTAGTCACTGGTGTCTAAGATATACTTAGAAAGTACATATAACTTAGAAAAGTTCCATTGGTACTTGCCTGGCCTGGAATCGAACCCACACATTCATACTTGAGAGGCTGGTGTTATAACCAGCCACCACAACTTATGTAAAACAGAAATTCACCCAGGTAGATTTTTCTTCTGTTGTTTACTAAATTGGGTGCTTTGAATTTGTGAGTAATCAATAATTTCTATCAATAGGGGTTGTAACTAGTGTGTGTAAACATTTAATTATGTATTCCTCAAGAAGAATTTGTTTAAACAGTTCTCATTGTTTTTGTTTTTTATGTAAAATTTCATAATTTTTTTTTGGTCATGTGTTTACCAAACCTTTATTATCCTTATGGGTCGGACGGGGTTTTCTTTACCGAATACCGAATATTCGGCGAGCCCCCTGACCGAATAGCTGAATATTAGTCAAGTATTCGGCCGGATTTTAGCGCCAAAACTAGTACAGATGTGATTGTTTTGCGTTCGTTTGTTCTAATGTACTCACCGCCGTAGTATATGGCTAACGCACTACATGTGTAGACGAAAGTGAACATAAACAAACATAAAATATGTTAATTTTACTTAGAACGTATTACACCCCTGCACAACGAGGCGGGGACCCCGTCCCGCTGTGCGCGCATGCTTCTAGTGACCACTATGATCTGCAGTAAAAATAACGTTGTATACGTAATAAATAGCTTTGTTTTCATTTTTTTTTAAAATTATCTCTATAATAAAAGGTATTACTAAAATATTCGGTATCCGGCCGAATAATATGTAGATATTCGGTATTCGGCCGAATATGATAAAAGCAGTTGAATAGGCCGAATAGAAACCTAATATTCGTTGCTTGGTATTCGGCCGAATAATATGTAGACATTCGGTATTCGGCCGAACATGATAAAAAGCAATCGAATACTCAATACTTTTATTGTTTTCCACATGTATTCTTAGATGGTAATACTTAAAATTAGTTCATATGGACCCTGGAACCCTGGACATATGGAATAGCTCGAATAGAAACCGAATATTTGTTGCTTGCAAATATTTATAGAGATTGATATAATGACTGAACCTTCTTGGTTCAGGCAAGACTAGGGCAAAACCATAGCTGGTACCTATATACCGCATATGATTTTGAAATTAGCATGGACGAACAATTTAGATTAATGTAAGAAATTTCATGCACAGACATGTTCTTTTCCAGTGTTTATTTGTTTTTTTTTAAAATGAGTAAGTTTCCATTATCATGTTACAGCGGAAGGAGCGCGACACCATGGGGGAATTGGACGTGCCTGATGACAGACTCTATGGATGCCAGACACTCAGATCTGTCATGAACTTTCCCATTGGAGGTATTAGGGAAAGAATGCCGGTGAGTTGTTTATTTTGACCATAGCAATTTTTTTACAGACACCAGCTGCAAGTCAAGCTTCCTGAAACTGTCAAATATTTCCATTAAACCATGAATGAATGAAGATTGTAGTAGCTACACGTGCTGGTGTCTGTTCTGTACTTGGATGTCTATTCGAAACAGTGGTTCTCTGGGTCATAAAAATGTAATATTGTCAGCTTACAGCGATCCACTGCTGGACCTCTCCAATTCGATCATTACCTATATTTAGAATATAGGCTACGTCAATGAAACACTAGTCAGCTTTATTAGCTAATATCTTCCAGCTGCTACCACAAACCGAAGATCGTCACTCCACTTATCTCGAGGGCGTCCTACCCTACGTTTT
Source organism: Sesamia inferens (assembly GCA_037179545.1). Lineage (NCBI taxonomy): Eukaryota > Metazoa > Arthropoda > Insecta > Lepidoptera > Noctuidae > Sesamia > Sesamia inferens. The sequence continues at coordinate 3,391,971 of CM073929.1, read as the reverse complement.
CCTATTTGCGGTCTCCACTCAAGAAAACGTCTACCTCAACTGCTTCTTGTTTTTGTAGAATAATTTATTTTTGTAAGGGTTTTAAAGAAAGAAAAACTTAATTTTGGGATTTTTCGACTTAAATGCATAGAAACCAGAGGAGGGTTAATTGAAGCCTTTCATTGTAATATAAGTAAAATATAAAAATGTGGAAATTATATCTATGTATATATTATTAAAGTTTTTTTTGCTTTCTTGACTTTATTCTTGGGGTATGAAATTAATGATGTTATATGTATTTTTAATCGATTTCAAAAAGGAGGAGGTTACTCAATTCGACCGTATATATGCTTTTTTAGTTGGAAATAAGATGTTCCCAAGTTGGTCTCATAATAAGGACATCAAGGTTTGATGGTGGAAGACCAGATAAATCAAGGGGAACTTTAAAAAAATGTAGGGATGACTAGTGCATTTGTAAGCTTTTTCATTAGATATTTTAAAGCACTACAATTTAATAAGGGTTTGGAGAAGATCTGATGATGATGATCTGAGATGATGGAGCCGGGAGACAGGCGAGGAAACTCCTCAATGATTCACAGCAGCTACCTTTCGTTTGTGCTTGAATAATTTGTATTGATAAGCACCTTACAACTAGATGGGTGGTGACTGTCATTAAGGAGCTGATGTTGACAAAGGTCAGTTCAGAGAACTCTTCAAGAATTTACAGTGTTTGGCCTCGAATTCATTTATATTGAAGAGAAGTTTGCATCCATGTGGGTTATAATTAAAGTCTGCAGTAGATCTGATAATAAAGACCATAGACAGTAGAGGGAAATCCTCAACAATGTACAGCATTGAAGTTTGACGTAGGACAACCACTAGCCACTACTAAGTACTTGCCATGCTGATGCGACAATCAAAAAAATTAGCGAGTCACGTAATCGTGTCATCTACCTATAGCAATGCTCGTACATTCAGTCCGGTCCCAAAGAAATTTTATAAAAAAATGGTTCAGTAGTTTGAGCTTCAGGCAGTCTCCGAATGGGGCAATGCCAATCTTGTAGCTTTCAATGCCGCCAAAACACATGCGAGTCTTCACCGCCAAAAGGTGCCCGTTCACCTTGGCTCCTACTTTTCGAAATGTATCCTTGGAGTGTACCGACCGCCTTCAGCTTTTGGGAGTTGAGATTTCCTCGAACCTAAACTTCGGTTCATTGGGTCCTAGACCAGGAAGCTTGGCGTTATCGCAAAAGTCCAGCGGTACTTCACACCAAGACAGCTTCTAATGTTGTACAAATCACAGGTCTCAAGTAAACAAAATGCGTCGTTTGCTTGCTAGCCTATTCCCAACTATATTGGCGGCAGCGTGCAGCCTGACCGGATGCAGCTGAACAGTACTTTTTGCAACTAAAAATTCTAAAATAAAAACTTTTTTACAAAGGAAACAACCGACTTCCAAAAAATAACACTACAAAGTGAAAAAAACTAATTTCGAAAGTCTGTGGCAAACACGAATATACAAAAACCAAAGACACCATGATCTTGAACATGTTTGTTTTTGCCACCGACTTCCGAAATTACTTATTTTTCACTTTGTAGTGTTTTTTTTTTGAAGTCTGTTGTTTCTTTTTAAACCTAATCATGGAAATAAAAATTTATGACACAACTGATTATATATTATGTGTACTACAGGTACATCTCTGCCGAACATAACTTAAGTAATAATAATATTTTACACTGTCTTTTGCGTGGATTTCACTTTAAGTTGTCTCTCTCTCTCTCTCTCTCTTATTAAATACATAATAATGTGATCAAGCTACATAAATAATAAGGCACTCTAAAACATTTTTTTTTTTTTGTAGTACCAAGTAATCGTCGCCTTCGGTATCTTGAAGAAAGCTGCTGCTAAAGTAAACATGGAGTACGGCCTGGATAAGAAAATTGGTGAGAACTTGTTCATACTTATGCCGATCAATTCTGTAAAAATCTCAGCATGAAAAGTTAGAAGTGAGCTGCCACTTGTTTAAACCTAAGCATTAGTTAGAATGATAGCTACTATACCTACCTAAACAGAGATTTTTCGTGGTGCTGGTCTCAAGTGCATTTCCTTATCAGTGTGCGTGTGTACCCGAAGGGGAGTGGAGCGATAAGTTGCCTCTTACCTTACCCTTAAAGAGGTTGCCCATGCTTACCTTAGCTGAAAGATGAAGGTAATATGAAGCGCCCTATGAGCTGTTAATGCCGGGAGGAATCAATTAAACCAAGGGTTATCTTGTATGCTCAATAATTCCTAAAGTTCACACGCGCTTAGAATGTTCTGAGTCGTCGACCAATCAAATCTTTTCAAATTACAAAATCAAGTTCACAATTACAGTTGAAGGCATTGTTTCGAATGGGCACGCCACAATAGCGGCGGTAAGTCCCTTCTTTGAGGAGTGGCTAAGGAGGCGTAACGGCGAACTCACCTTCCGCCTGACGCAGGTCCTAACCGGACACGGCTGTTTCAGGAGGTTCCCGTTCCGAATAAGGCGGGAGGAAACGCCAGGGTAGCACCACTGTCAAATTATTTAAATATAATTAATACTAAGTCTTACTTCTGCCAGTTCTGGAGTGCAACCCGTTGTTTTAGGATATATAACTAAAGCCATTATTGTAGATCTTTTCTATAAACAACATTTGACGTTAAATTATTTTCAGGTAACAAAATATACTGATGGTCGGGAGCCCCGACCCGTGATAGGGCAACGTAAAGTTGCCCATGCGTAAAACAGTCTTTTCGTAAATTAATTCCTACTAATTTGAATGTTTGGACCTGGAATTTATTTATCGTTAGTGCGAAAAAATTTTTTTACTGGAAATTGAAGCCTTCTGAAGGGCAAATCAGTAGGAATCATAGGTAGTCTTGGTATATGAGCAATAAATCACCAGCTGTAGGGCCGGTGATAATCTTCGCTACTATTAAATTATATTTTAGCTCCTTTATAAGAAGTCTCATGCCATTACACATGTTGGTAGGGCTTAAATTCCCCTCCCGCACGCGCACCCCCACCTTGGTGACGCTCACTTCGCAACGGGCCGTGCAGCAGACATCGTAATACCACTATACGTCCAATTTTAATCATTTAAAGACCAAAATAATATTGTCTACATAAACTGTACTTAGTGATGAAATAATTTATTTTTGATAAGGTCGATTAATCCTTATGACTACATTTAAACGCATTTGCGTTTAAATGTAGTCCAAAAAATATTCAAGATCTTTAAATAAAAAAAAATAGTTGTTGTGCCTCACTCGACATAGATAGAGGTATAGTGGGTCGCGCACTTTTTTGTAGACAATTATAAGAATTCAATTAATTAGAACATTTTATGGTTCTATCTATTATAGTTTAGGCAGCGTACGCAAAATAAGTAACTTTTCTGGTTGAATTTTTATACCTTTTTTTTCAAAAAACCCAAATATCATACCTAACCCTATTTCTATTTCTTTTTCCACGTCTTGAAACTAATTTTCTTGCAAATCTGTTACAGCGGAGGCTATTATGACAGCATGCGACGATGTCATCAGCGGAAAACTCTACAAGGAAGGCCACTTCCCCCTGGTCATCTGGCAGACAGGATCTGGCACACAGTCCAATATGAACACCAATGAGGTAATAAACACACACGCACCTCGTCACCAGGAAACTGAACATTGAATGAAGTAGTTTGTGGAATAGTGTGGTTTAAAAAAATTACTATTCACCAAAATTCAAACCTGTTTGCTCTAATGCTTTAGATTATGTTCTCGACTCTCGTATTTTAGTATTTATTTATTTACTCGGTGGTAGGCCATAACATAGGCCGCCGGCAGAAATTACCACCCACCAGACAAAGCCTTGCCGCCAAGCCATTTGTCGTGTTCCGGCATGATGTCTGTTGAAGCCGTACGGAGGACGGGTCTGAGCAGATGTGTTGCGATGTGTGCCGGGTACGATGCGCCAAATGTTGTTGTGTTGGGAGTTTGGTCGTGGAGGGTCTTCAGATCAATCTCCCTTTGGGGCAGCATCGTTTAACATTGCATCACCTCGCTCAACTGCCGTCTTCCTTCCTATTCGCTCAGTTTTTCCGAGTGAATACGCTCTTAATAAACTAGCGCGCCTTACCATCAACGATCGCATCACTACGTACCATCAGGCGGGATTGCGGTCAAGCGCTAGTTTATAATTATTAAAAAAAAAAAGGAATTACATAAACAACAAATAACTTTTTGTTTTGCTCATTTTTGAAAGTATGTGGTAATATGTAAAGTAATATTTTCTGTTGTAGAAGTATGTTGTGATTGAATTTATAATTCCATAATATTCTCCTTTTTGGACAAAAAAAAATTAAAGACTGCATTCCATATATTCCCTCTATGAGGACCCAGCCACTTTGTGAGAGGAACAACCGTAATCTACGCGGGCTCTGTCACCATGTCTTCCATTGTTCTACAAAAATTCGAGGATGTTTTATAATATAATTATTATTGCCCCAGGTAATATCAAACCATGCCATTAAAGCAATGGGCGGCGAACTGGGCAGCAAAAAACCAGTTCACCCCAATGACCACGTGAACAAGTCCCAAAGCTCCAACGACACATACCCTGCAGCTATGCACATTGCTGTAGCCATGACACTGAGAGACAGACTCATGCCAGGTCTTGTGGCACTCAGGGATACCTTGGAAGCCAAGAGCAAGGAGTTTGAGAAGATTATTAAAATCGGCAGGTAGGTGAACACCTCTGCACATAGTAGCGGCTGTCTTGGCAAAAGTCCGACATACGCATCCAATGAATAAAAGATTAATAAAGCATGCGTGATAACAATAAAAGCTTCGTTACAATTAATTTGGTGTGCAATAGAGCAGCGTTTCTCAAACTTTGTTCTACCGTGACCAGGTAAATTTCAGTGAGTTTTTGGACCCAGCTAAAATCGGTATTAGGTAAAATAAAACGCAAATATTGCTAATGTAAATTACAATACTATAATATACGCGCGGGTTTAGTTGCATCGCGGGGTTGCATTCTTCTCGGCCTGCGCACGCGTCTTTAGTTAATAAACCTAAAATGCTCCTCGAGCGATCATTATTGTCTCGTTAGTCAAGAAGTAAAATCGACCATCTCCTAGTACTTATTCGAAATCTCAGTATTGTGCTCCGTAATACTGTGACCCACCTGATCGTGAGTGTGGTTACCAAAGGGCCCGCAGGGCGTAACTGCATATTAATGTTACAAAGAAGGAGGTTAAAAAAGAATTAGGAAAACCATTTACAATCTAATTATTGAAAAGTGTAAGCAGCAATAAAAATCGCATTTCTCTTATATCGATTTATTAATCATCCAATTCATCATATACAATTAATGCTGGCAAAGGAGGCCAAGCTCGTGAGGGAGCGGGCCTCTCAGCGTCCTCACGAAAAAAAAAGAATTAAAATAAAAAATCAATTATTTAAAAATAGGCTGAGAATCAGCACTTTTTGAACATCGTTATTACATAAGACAGTCCCCCAAAACGCCCACCCATCAACACTTCCTAGTGCTTTCGCTGGGAAGAAGTGGCGGAACAAACTCCCCAGCAGCCCAGCTGTCTGTTCATTTTAAAAAACATGACTTTATACAATACAATGTAGGTACATAATGAAGACAAGAAAACACAACAACAATGAAATTATTTATCATATGCCAGCTAGCCACGCCAAAATAGCAGCAAAGCAAAAATAAAAAATAAAATATCTAGTAAAATATTAAAATGGAAATGTAAATAAGTAAAAACTAATTACTTAAATATAAGCCCCAGGTATAAAGGGCGTGACAGCTCACATATTTATGCATTGTGAAAAAGAAAATTATATGAACTCATATAATGTGTCAGTAAGCTAATTCTGGAGAAAGATGCCATTTACTGAATACTATGCCTTTAAACAAAGCTTGGATTTGATTTGTGCTTTAAATGCATTGTAGGACAAGTCTAGCAAAGCAGTGGGTATGTTATACAAAAAAACAACCGACTTCCAAAAAATCGCTGAGATGATTCTAACCTTCCAGGACCCACTTAATGGACGCCGTGCCTCTGACCCTGGGGCAGGAATTCAGCGGCTATGCGACGCAGCTGTCGTATGGCATCGACCGCGTGTGCGCCACCCTGCCGCGCCTGCACTACCTGGCGCTGGGCGGCACGGCGGTGGGGACGGGACTCAACACGCGCATCGGCTTCGCGGAGAAGTGCGCGGCGGAGATCGCTTCCATTACTGGTAACTCTCATATACTACCTGGCGCTGGGCGGCACGGCGGTGGGGACGGGACTCAACACGCGCATCGGCTTCGCGGAGAAGTGCGCGGCGGAGATCGCTTCCATTACTGGTAACTCTCATATACTACCTGGCGCTGGGCGGCACGGCGGTGGGGACGGGACTCAACACGCGCATCGGCTTCGCGGAGAAGTGCGCGGCGGAGATCGCTTCCATTACTGGTAACTCTCATATACTACCTGGCGCTGGGCGGCACGGCGGTGGGGACGGGACTCAACACGCGCATCGGCTTCGCGGAGAAGTGCGCGGCGGAGATCGCATCCATTACTGGTAACTCTCATATACTACCTGGCGCTGGGCGGCACGGCGGTGGGGACGGGACTCAACACGCGCATCGGCTTCGCGGAGAAGTGCGCGGCGGAGATCGCTTCCATTACTGGTAACTCTCATATACTACCTGGCGCTGGGCGGCACGGCGGTGGGGACGGGACTCAACACGCGCATCGGCTTCGCGGAGAAGTGCGCGGCGGAGATCGCTTCCATTACTGGTAACTCTCATATACTACCTGGCGCTGGGCGGCACGGCGGTGGGGACGGGACTCAACACGCGCATCGGCTTCGCGGAGAAGTGCGCGGCGGAGATCGCTTCCATTACTGGTAACTCTCATATAACTCAAGGTCAAAATTCAAGAACTTGCTTGTTACTGGCATATCTGCCAAATTTGAATTATACAATATGTAAAGAAAACCCTGTCCGACCCATAAGGATAATAAAGGTTAGGTAAATACATGACCAAATATAATATAAAATTTACGTAATCATCATAGTAACAATGCTAATGAATTTTGAAATAATCATTTTTTTCCGCGAGTTAATTCCAACTTCCCCGAAATTTTGTCATTTTTAAAAAAGTGACAACACCATTTTGATGGTATTATTACAAGTGGTGCGACCACGTGCCGCGTGCCCTGCTCCCCGTATATACCTTCACGGATCGGACAGGGTTTTCTTCACATATAATATAGCATACCCTATAGCCGGGCACTGCCCCCTAAGATACAGGCCTAGCCGCCCCATTTCACGTGCCCTTGAACGCATGACTCTGGACTGTCCTCGCATATATATAGTGTGTTTCAAACTGCGTTAGGCGTCATTATAATGCATATTTTCATGTAATTTAGTTTTTCTTTTATTGTACTTTAGTTTTGATTTCCAGCTGACACTTTTTGTCATGTTTAGCTTTTTATTTAAGAGTCTAAAATTTGCTATTCGATCTATTAGTGTTTGGTAAATGAGCTCTGGCAGGGTAAGCTACGGTTTAAGGAGGATTTGCTACGCTTATTTGGGTCGGGTAAAAGAACACTTCCTTGTCTTCTTTGGGTGGATTTAAGCACACAGATCTGGTGGACAGTTATGACTGAGCTCTGAGAATGATTGCGAGATGGGGAACCTATGCGGTTTCTTGATCATATCCTTGATCACAACTCTATGTTGCTCCAACATACAACAACAGTATGTCTCAGCTGAACCTGCCCCAAACGGAGATGCAGTATTGGATAATTATTGGGACTATCCTTAAGCACCAAGGATAACAGTTGGTACAGAGTCGCTAAGCATAGTTTCAACTCAAAATAAAGTACTTTAAGAACTGATGCCGAATTTTCTGTTTGTTTATGATATGATATATCATAAACAAACTGTCACCGCACTTCATAGGTCAATCACTTTCCGCATTACCTATTATCATGATAAAGTATAAATGTGTTTATTTAAATTTGAAAAGTTAGCTGATGAATCAAAAATTCTAATAACTAACGAACATATACTCCCTTATTACAATTCATGGATTTAGATCAGGTTTGAACCATGCAAATGGTTTTTGAATTATGCACCTATGTTCTATCTTACGGGTTTGGTTTACGCACTCAGTCCCTCCAGTGGACCATTGTGCGTGTATGAATTATGCGCCTAACTACAGGGTGGCGCAATAGAACGTGCATATTGCATCATCTTTTTTTGCTGGGTAGAAGGGGCGTGGGCGAGGGGAGACCGATATCGTTGGGTAGCGCGGTTCATGAAGTTTTAGTCACTATGAGTCACTTCGAAGGGAAGCGTCGCGCATTTTGCGTGCGCGCATTTTACGAAAACTCTCGTTCGTACGTAGTTGTCAGGCGACTATTTTGTTCTGAGTATGGTGTACGGCAAATTAGGGAGGCTCCGAGGGCTAATTTAATTAAAATCTGGATAAAGCGGTTTGAAGAGACTGGATCGACGTTTAAACCACACGCAAAAGGTCGTCCACGCACATCTAGGACCGAAGACAATATTGAGAGTGTTAAGCAGTCGGTACGAGAAGATCCACAAATGTCTACTCGCAAGAGATCGTCTGTCCTAAACATATCGCGACGAAGTTTGCAACGAATTTTAAACTTGGATCTTAAACTGCATCCATACAAGCTGCAATTAACTCAAGAATTGAAAGACTCTGACTTCATAGCACGGCTCACATTTGCTAATGAAATGCTCAATCGGTTTTCAAATTTTGAAAACATCCTTTTCTCTGATGAGGCACATTTTCATATGAATGGGTTCGTAAACCGCCAAAATTGTCGTTATTGGAATAGTGAGAATCCCAGACTCAAACATCAAAAACCGTTACATAGCCCTAAAGTGACAGTTTGGGTCGCAATCTCTGCCAAAGGAATAATTAGTCCTTATTTTTTTGAAAACGCACGGGGGCAAAACATCACTGTTAATACCGAATGCTATGTTGCGATGTTGGAAGGTTTTTTGGTCCCAGAACTTGAAAATTCAAGAATAAAGAACTCTAGGACTTGGTTCCAACAAGACGGAGCTACCAGTCACACATCAAAAGACTCCATGGCGGTTGTGAAGCAGATGTTCCCTGGCAAACTGATTTCGAAAAGAGGTGATATCCCATGGCCTCCGCGCAGTCCAGACTTGACGCCTCCTGACTTTTTTTTGTGGGGATACCTCAAACACAAAGTCTACACCAATAATCCGAGAAACATCAGTCAGCTCAAGGAGAATATTCGTGGTGAAATGGCAGCAATCACACCAGCACTACTTAAGAAAGTTTTCGGTAATTTCCGTTTGCGGTTAGAGGAGTGCCAACGTAGAGAGGGTCATCATTTAGATGATGTTATTTTTAAAAAATAAACTTCAGTTATCACTTAATAATTGCTTAGTTTTATTTTAACTATACCTTTTGTATTTATTTTTTAATAATTATTTTAAATATGCACGTTCTATTGCGCCACCCTGTATAATAGAAATGCTGTTCTTTATAGATATAAAAATGACAGCAACTTTGACTTAACCTTAAACCTAAGTTTAAAATACTGACTCACAGGTTAAGTCTGGAACTAAAGTTAGATTTTGTTTTGTAATAAGGGTGATATATATATTAGGTAGTTTAATTTAATTCAAAGCCGTGCCCTTGGTATGCATATAATTAGATATGTATATATCTTTACCATTTAGATAAAAAAAAGTTTCAAATGTTCCCATTCACATTTTCAGGCATCCCATTTGAGACTGCACCAAATAAGTTTGAAGCATTGGCTGCCCACGACTCAATGGTGGAGGTGTCTGGAGCATTGAACGTAATCGCAGTTTCTTTGATGAAGATTGTTAACGACATTCGTTTGCTAGCTTCTGGACCCAGATGTGGTTTGGGTGAGCTGATGCTGCCAGAAAATGAGCCTGGATCTTCCATCATGCCTGGTGAGCTGATATTTCTTATATTTCAAAATATATCATTTGGGCACAGCCGTTATTACGTGTCCGTTCAGTTTTCCTAGAAAACCAAACTTTCGCCAATATGAATCCAGTGTAAATAATTTGGTAAGGTCCCTGAATATGAACAGAACTGATGTAAGCCGGTCATACAATTCAATCCCAACAAAATGGCGACGATACGAGCCCATGTCTTTTGATATTACTGTCTTACTGTGTATTTGGAAAAAAATATAACATGGTGTAAAAATGATTGGAATCTATTCATTTACTTACTTTCGTTTAAAGAAAAAGAAAAACGTTGTTTATAATCGCATATATAATTTGATCCTATATACGCACATAACAGGAGTAATTCCTAGTAAGGAGGCAAAAAAAATTATGATATTAATCATCATTTTTTTTTATTCCAGGCAAGGTGAACCCCACGCAGTGCGAGGCACTCACCATGATCGCGGCACAGGTGATGGGCAACCACGTGGCCTGTACGGTCGGCGGAAGTAACGGACACTTTGAACTCAACGTGTTCAAACCCATGATTGTGGCCAACGTACTACGCTCCGCCATTCTCATCGGTAAGTCAGTCTCACATATGGACTGTACACGGCCAATTATAACCTAGAGTGCTACAAGGATCTTTTGGCGCTCGATTGACATTAGCAGTCGAAAGTGAAACCCTTCATTTAAAGCTGGTCAGACCCTTCGTATGTGTGTAACCGTGAAGCCGCGCGAGACACAACATCATTTTGTTTTTTAATCACGACATTCAAGAGGTTAAGGTGCACTGCTGAACTTTTCAACAAATAGTTGTAAATTTTATTTGGTTTTTGTATGAAATATCATATAAAATTATGATTGAAGAATCAACCCAATTTTTTAAGGCCAGATATTATTATCGGAAGAGCAATTTCAAATGAATATTACCTGCGCCTAGTGATGGGGCCCATCAATGGCATAACAGACAGCCGCCTGTGCAGGGCTTGCATGGAGGCTGATGAAACCGCTGCAGATGTGCTCTTCAAGTGCATAGGTGTTACCTAGATTTGGTCAGCAACCCTCTGAACACCTATATCTTGACAAATGTTCTCAATGAGCCAGGAGACTTTGGAAACTTCTAAGTAGACCGGTTGGAATAACAGCCGTCATGGCAAACGTACAAGGATTCACTTGAAGAAGTCAAACCTGTAAAATCCAACATAGGGTTTTTTGCAGTGTATTTTATTTTAATAATTATAAACTAAGGCTTGACCGCAATCTCGCCTGACGGTAAGCAGAGATGCAGACGTTGATGTTAATGCGCGCTAGTTTATTAAGCCTATTCACTCATAAAGACTGAGTAAATAGGAAGGAAGACGGTAGTTGAGTGAGGCAATACATTGTTAAACCCAACAACACGACCAACGATGTTGCGCCAGAGGGAGATTGATCTGGAGACCCTCCACAACCAAACACCCGACACAACATTTGACACACATCGTACCCGGCACATATCGCAACCCCCACTGCTTAGACCCGTCCTCCGTACGGAGATCGTTTGTTTTCAAGAAATACTTTGAGTCTGAGGATGAGTTCTTGCATGTTCCCAGGTGACGGCTGCTTGGCATTCAACAAGGGTTGCGCGGTCGGCATCAAAGCGAATGAGGCGAAAATCCAGAAGATCATGCAAGAGTCGCTCATGTTGGTCACAGCGCTCAACCCGCACATTGGATACGATAAGGTGACTACTTTTCTTTTATGATAACAATTAGTCTAGTAAACTAGTAGGTCTAGAACGATTACACTAGGCAGTCAAGACGACCATAAAAAGAACCATGAAACGGCTTTTCATGGTTCTTTGTAAAATGTTCACAGTTAACATTGAACCTTAACATACTTTTGCAATAAAGTTGTAAATTTATTTTATAGAATTGACTTACTTTTTTAACTTAACATTTGGGTACTGTTGTTGAAATTGTCATAGACATTATTTCGACATAACACTGACTGTTTTTTAACAAACTTGATGTAATTTGAAAAACCTCCTGTCTAATGTTATTACCATTTTAGGCTGCGAAAATCGCTAAGACAGCCCACAAAGAAGGAGGTACTCTTAAGGACACAGCAATCAAGCTGGGCATCCTCACTGAAGAACAGTTCAACCAATGGGTGAGGCCCGAAAACATGCTGGGACCTAAGTAAACAACCCCTACGCCTACGTCTTGGATACAAGTGAAGAAATTTTTTGTGTTGCAATTAGGATTAGTCGAATTGACTTCAAATAAATTGATTTATTTGATCTCTTCTAGCGCGTCATGCAAATGTCATGCAATTTTACAATTGCATTGCGTTCGTATTAACGTTTAAAGTCGCGCAAATGAAGGGTATTTGATGTCCCTTAGTGCGCTCATCTTTAGTATAATGCGAAGATTTCATTTTTGGACGATGTTAATTATGCTGCCACAGGGCTATTACTAATTATTGTAAAAATTCTTGTTACAACTTAAAATGTATATAAGTAATTGTTAAGAATCATAACTTTTGTTATGGTTCTTAACAATTTGCATTTATGAATAAGTAATTTATTTATATCTACAACTATCTTCGAAAACTTTTTGGTTTTGATGATAGTTTTTACTGTTTTTGTCATGCAGATTTGTTATTTTTAGTTAGTTTACGACAGTTGATATGGTCGATTTGTATTGTGCAAACATATAGTGTTTACTGTTACTTTTTGTGTTTTCTCAATACAAAAGATTAATCAAGTTTTGTAAAAATCGTTATTTTTATTTTCCCTGTCTTGAGAATCTAGATCACGATACTGGCCCCGTTAAGAATGAACCAATAGCACAAACCAAGGGCACCTTTCTTTTTCTGCCATTCCGAATGGGGTGGTAGTATAAGTAGTGCTGCAAATCGTTGATTGTAAAGCGTGCTAGTTTATTAAGAGCATATCACACTTGTCCAACGAGCTATTCACTCTATGCTTGATGACACTTAAATTGTAGTCAGACTGAAACACCGCCGCTGGCAAATTGATCGTCCTTTGATGTATGCGGTATAAAACCTCAACAGTACGGTTGTTTTGTTTTGTACAGATAACCAAAAAAAAAAAAATCTCAGTATGGTTATGATGTCAAACCGAGCTTATGACTTTAAAAGTATCAATAACTAGTTTGGTGCTAAATGAAAAGTAGTTCCGCCTACCACTAACCGAACTACAGCTATAGGCAGGTTCAACAGTTCGGTTTAACGTCATAACCGCACTAATGAGACTTTTTTGGTATCAGTAGTTCGGGGCCGGACAAATCAACCGTGCTACTGAGACCCCAGGCTTTGGGAGACAATACTCCATTGGTTTAGGTAGTTTAAACAAATTTAAAAAAAAAAAAAATACATATTTGAATTATCAAAATACTACATCTTGATAAACTTATGTAAAGTTTCGTTGGCTGCCATGGCATGTTACAGGTGTATGCTTCAATTTAGCAACATTATTATACCTAATTATAGCGGTTTTGAAACAAAACTCTACCTCCAGTATTACAACGTCAAAGATAGTGTGTATATCGGCTATTCACTGGATCATCAGTCGTGACACAACTATAAATAAAAGAGTGTGTCTGATATCGACGCACAAACTAGTACCATGGATCCAGTACATGATTCTGAACCCCCCAGTGGTGGCATTTCTCGTCGGCTTATTCATGATTAAAAAAAAGAGAAATGTAGTTTTTTTCACTTTACATCGTTCATAATTGCTATACTTTTATAACCCAATAAGATTTAAAGTAAACATTCATTAATTCGCTAATTACACAAAAAAGCGCATTGAAAACGAAATTTGAAAACTTATCTTATCAGCTGATTTAATAGAGTTCACATCAGGGATCAACGTCATACTTACAGATCCGCACGGAGGCACGCTTGCAACGTTCAGAGGCCGAGCCGACACATTTTTTTAGACACTGAAGTCTGTAACCGTTCATTAACGACATAAATGACTATCATAATTTTATTAGTGACATGCGGTCTAGCATTTTCGCGTCGTTTGCGTTACGATGTCAGGAACACCCTGTATGGGTGGGTAGATTAGCAATCGTGAAACAAGGTCACACTGCCGCTACCGTAACCACCAGTGCTGTTCACCTATTTCCTACCTCTTGGTTTACCGCGGACCACGGTGCAGCAGTGATAAGCAAAAGTGAGCAAGGGATAATAATTATTACCTATTTTATTTTATTACTAGCGGCTGCCAGCGACTTCGTTCGCGTGGAGTTAGTTATATGCTCCTCTACTATTTTTTTTTGTTTATCATACGGATAAATCACATAGATTGAGCTAGCCCCAAAGTAAGTTCGAGACTTGTGTGAGATACTAACTCAAAGGTACTATATTTTATAATAGATACATATATAGATAAACATCCAAGACCCAGGCCAATCAGGAAAAGATCGTTTTCTATCATGCCCTGGCCGTGGATCGAAACCGGGGTCTCCACGTCGCAGGCAGGCGTGTTGACCGCTGCACCACGGAGACCGACTGACCGACGATTAGTCGCAGCGTGATTTTATATAAAAGCATAAAGCCTTCCAGGATTAATGGGTTATCCAACGCAAAAAGAATTTTTCAAATCGGACCAGTATTCCTGAGATTAGCGCGTTCAAACAAACGTACTCTTCAGCTTTTGTTCACGACTACCAAGGCGTGAACAGAATCCGCGCCAGGGGACGCGCGGAGAGGGCGGTGCGGCGCGGGACGACAGCGGCAAGCGGCGGATGGCGGCCGGCTCTTCAAGTCTTCACTCTGCTACGGACTTGGTCGACGACGCGCGCGCGCACTTTTCAATGTCATAGTTCCCAACATTTACTGTCTTGAACCATTATACATATTAAGTTTACAGTTCACCTTGACTATTATTGATAACCTTAGTTAGATCCTTAACAGCTTTATTTAAGTATTAGTATAGATAAGCGTTAAAAAAACAATAGTATTTTATCGATGTCGACAGCAGCTACCAGTGATTAAGTCTCCAAAGATCGCAATTATTATTGTTACTTTCTATAACATTTCTCAGCACCCTTTAAAGCCGTACGAGGGGCCGAAGCAAATTTGTTGAGGCCCGCTAGACGTTTTTTAATGAAATGTGTGATTATCGTTGTATGCACAATCTAAGTGCACCTAATGGTAATCCCGATTAGTAAACGACGCGAGGCGGGTGAAGAGCAGTGGTGACCATAATTTTGTAGAGACGATTGATTTTTTATGATACCTTTTTGAATTCTTTTACCTAGGAATGTACTGGACGCGTGTTTCGTATAGGTATAGAAAAAACCTTACCATTATGTTTAAAGAATTTTAATATATAACTAAATATTCTGAGAACATTTCAAGTGTCTATTTCCGTTATTACCTAATATGGAGCAAGAAACTTCAAAAAAACACGTTTGGTATATAAGAGCCCCCCTTAACTATTTTATTTTTAGTATTTATTGTTATAGCGGCTAGAAAAATAGGTATATAATCTCTGAAAGTTTCAACTGTCTAGCTATTACGGTTCATGAGATACAGCCTGGTGACAGACGGACGGACAGACAGCGAAATCTCATGAATAGGATCCGTTTTACCTTTTAGGTACGAAACCCTAAAAATAACATACATGGGTAAAGTGGCAGGGGGTGACCATACAATGGGGCTCCGGAAACTGCCGCTAACAGTGATGTAGTAATAAGGGTATACTTAACAGATCCTGAGGTGTAGGAGTGGAGAGTAGGTATCTGAATAATCCCGGAAGTAGGTACTGTCAATATCTCATTAAAATATTTCCTCTCTCGGTGCACATTTTTGTTCATTTAAACCGGCTAATAAAGGGACTCATTTCTTCAAGTCTCTTGTGTTGAGATTCGCTCTGTTTCTCATCAGTGTTCAGTCCGGCCGGACAATATACTCAATCAGACTGAAGTCTTTAGGTACTAGCGATCTAACTAGTAGGGACTCATTTCTTAAAGTCTCTTGTGTGGAGATTCGCTCTGTTTCTCATCAGTGTTCAGTCCGGCCGGACAATATACTCGAATCAGGCTGAAGTCTTTACTAGCGAACTAGTACCCATCGATTAGCCACATGCTGCCCCCTGCAGAGGTCTAACCCTGGACCTGCAGGATAATTGTGCAACAAGCTATTAATAGCAATGAGTTTCATTTTGACAATTCAACAATATTCATTGCGTGTTTACGTTGTTGAGTAGGCACATTTTTCAAACAGGGAGAATTAAATTAGCAATATGCTTCCAAAGTTCCAATTGAATTGAACCGCCACAAACAAAGAACACGCAAGCGATACGACAATGCCAACCTCTGATGTCAACGTAGCGATAAAGCGCTGGATATATTATTAAAATTCGCTAAATAATTCGAATCATTTTGAAAGATATTGCTTCATTAAATAGAAATATGAGGATCAGGGTGTAAAGTTCTCTCCTCCTCCATAGAAAAGGGAGGACCCTCCGACCAGACGGGTAGGCGTCGAGATGGTCTTTCTATGTTAGTAGCGTGTTAAAAAACTACCCTACTGGTTCCCTTTCCCTCATAACATGGTGTGATACAAAATAAAACTCAGTCTACATGCTTCAACTACATTATAATTAGCAACAATGATAAATATACACATAATACTAATGTTATACATCTTTGGTAGGTATATCACACCCAATTCACTGTGAGATCTGATTGGAATGTACTGATTTAACAAATCGCTATCCATGCAACACCTATTTCTTGTTTAGTTAGAAAGGTCCAAGACCTATCAACCTAACTCAGTAGTTAGAAAACCATTAAATTAAGTTTTCAATTCATACACACACATTTGCAGGCCTACCAACGGTAGGTATTCTCTTTTAAGAGCAAACAATTTATAATTTTACTATTAAGACAAGTACACAATTAAAAGATACCTAAATATATTGACTAATGACTAATTCAGATTATGAATAGACTAGATTACAATAAATGCATACAGCATATTTTGATATTGTGGAAGGCATCATAAGCCTGCTTTCAATGATGTGACAAGATTCTACTAGGTACAAGTACTTTCCATGTATCAAAATTTTCAGTTACATTTGCTATAGCCTCTTGTCACATTAAGAAACAGTGTTCAAATGTACATTATGTATAAAATTGTACTCTTACAAAATTACTTAATTACATAAATACATCTTTGATATTCTGAAACTGTTTTACAGCAAGGTCAACAGGTAAATCGAAATTGTATGGAGTCAAGCGGTCTAAACTTTGCAAGGCGTCCTGGAAACCAGTGTTCACGACATAACTTGTTGATGAATAGTAAGCGTCAATTAAGGCCCTGCTTTTTAAAATTATATTTAACCAAATAACAAGTTTCTGTGTGTTTAATGCTGCACAAACAAAAGCTTTGAAATGGGCATCATAGCTTCTTTTGTATGGTGTATGAGAGGCCACTATGCTGCCAATTGCACTCAGCAAACTTTGCTTATTAGTAATAGCTGTCCCACCAACGATATCTAAGTTAAAGCTCTGACTTAACTTCCTTGCCGGAGTAGAATTAAATCTGTCACCATCATTTAAATCATAATATCGGAGGATTAATTCCCAGATATGTGTGGCTCTGGACGAGGAAGATCTGCGTACAGGAAAGCACCCAATAATAGGAACAAGAGAGCTTGATTCAGGACCCGTAAGTCCATGGTGAAGCAAGTCACGTAAGTTAATGGCTAAATGTCTACGGACTGCAGTGGTAAGGGGAGCATCATTTATGATAATCCCACCTTCTTCAGATTCACTGTCATAGTTGTCTATCATGTTGTGAGATGGTCTATCTCTTGAAACTAAATGGAGCACTCCATCCACAGACATCTCAAGTCTAGCACGTAAGTTACCCCAGTGGGTAACATGACTTGATGAATTCCCGTCATACCTTCTATTTGTGTTTGGTGAGCAACCAAACTGTGACACAGTAAAAATTTGAATCAAAGTTGAAGCTTTTCTCATCAAATTAATAGTTTCAGCTCTTAGATCATCATTACTTTTACTCCTGCTGAAGTTTTTCTCAAATTTTTCAGATTTTCCAACATTCTTAGTCTCTGGGCTCAGTTTACTATTTTTAAGCTCCTCTGTTTTCATTAGTTTAATGAATTTCTGCATGTCTTCTATATGCGCTTGCAGTTTACTGATGATTTCATCTTTTGACAGCTGCTTGTCTGCATATTGCCGCACTGCACAATTGATTTGGTGCCTCAGCTCCTCTGCAGTAAGTGGTTGGTGGCATCCTTCTTCAAGATTTTGGTCAATTTCACTTCGTAAATGATCAATCAATGTCCTGTGTTTACTGTCGCTTGTTGAGACAGGGTTTGCAGCAAAACGTTCAAGCTCCTTCAACTGTATTTTAAGCCTATCAATAAAGTGGGCCTGTTTTGATCTTTGGCGCGTTATTTTCCGTTCTAACTCAACACACTCACTGCATGACGCGTCGCCCGAGCTGCCCTGGGGGGCGGCTCGTGAATCAGGAACTCCACGTGATGTAAACTCTTCGAGCGCTTTTAGCATAACATCTTTCTCTTCCGGCGGGGCTTTTAAAATCTGTCGCAAACGAAACTCTACCTGCGCGAGATGTGAAGTGAGAGAGAACACAGATGATGATAAGATTTCCTGTTCTTCTTCCAAAGCATGTAGCCTATCTCCTTGTGCCTGCTCTGGGGTGGTTTCGTCACACAAAGTTTCCTTGGGCGCTCCCAAGGGCTCGCACCGTGGTTCTTGCCAAATAGGAAAATCATTTTCTTCGTATTCTCCAGGTGTATCCATTTTCAGGTTAGATAAGGTTTTATTTAATTAATCAGAAATTATGGAAGCAAACATGTTTCATTGATTTAAATCATAACTCTTGAAAAGCCTGAAAATGAAAGAACAGAAAGACGTCACAAAGAAAATGTCATTTTCTTTGACGTCATTGCGTTTACCCGACTGAAATGGACGAAATGGATGAAATGACTGAATGAGTTATAAAGGGATTGAGATTGAATGCTGTTTTGGAAAACAATGAATTAAAATGTGGAAGTTGCGAGGTGAAAACAAATAAACATTAATTAAAATTAATCGATAATAAAAAACTCTGTGATACACAAAAAAAATATTTTTATTGCCTGTTCCTTTATATAACATTTACTTAAACATTGAGTTTAATAGCGACATCTGCCGAACTTCAATTAAACTTCTCACGATCCAAATACATAGAGTGATAATGAGCTTATTCAAAAGATGGCAGGAAACGTAAGAACAGTTTTCAGCACTATTTCTTACGACATTTTTAAATAATTATTATCATTCTAAAAATCATATCTTTTCTAGCGTTTATGTAGGTACCTAAAACAATCTCACTGACTGACCTAGGATATTAGTAGTTATAAGCTCGATCACCTCCATTTTTATGGACATTCAATGACTTAAATAATAGTATTAGAATGTGTAGGTAATAACTAATCTAGCTAGTACATACCTATGTACCTATGGCTTCAACATAACAGACATGGCACTGAGGGTAAGTAGACAGCAGAACTTTTCACAGAAAAAAAGGAAACATGGAGGACTTACTTATGATCCACCTATTAATAGATAAGTAGCTAGATACATCTGGAATAAAACATTCTGATAGGTACCATCAAACATTTCTCAATTCCTTACGTACACAAAAAACTAGAGTAGGTACTATAATTAAACATGCAAATACCGGCCAAAGTTAAATCAAACAATATTAATTGATAAGTCGCACTCGTATCACATTGTGGTCGTAAACCATTCACAATCAGTCCCGCCACAGCTCTCTATGCGGGCGGTTCTATTACTTTTTGATAACAATCCCGTTACCCGTACCTACTACTGCGTATAAATTAATTCGCGGGACCATCGGTGACTCCGTACTTAGGAGTGGGGAATCAGACCGGTTAAGTTGTCGGTTCCGGCGCCTTAGCTCACGAAACGTGGCGATCAAAAATAGTCGCAAAAAATCTCAATCAAACGCTAAACCGGTAACTAACCGGTACAGTCTCACAAATTGTTGTGTTATTTTTATTCTTTGAGTGAGCGATCTAAGTTCTTGTGATTCAAAATGCAATGCTCTTGTAATGGGGAGAAGAAGAAAGTTGGTGTGGTAAGTTCATTACAGAAAATAATTAGTTTTAAGCTCTGAATAATTACTTATTAATGCACGTTAAAATATTTTTCCCAGGCTATAGATACGTCTATAGCCTGGGAAAAATATTTTATTCGGAGCGTAAATAATTGCTCTATGGCTGGAATAAAAAGACTCAACGCTTATCGATTTACTTGTTCAATATTGCCGAATACTTATTAAGTGTTCGTGAAACGAGAAATGAGAACATGTCGTAACTTAGGTACTAAACTATTAAATTATGTGTAACAAGCTGTGGGTCAAGTTCGGTGTCGCTGAGTACACAATAGCATGGCAACTGAGTAAATTTATAACTTGTTACGTTACCAATAAGGATCGACCTTCAATATTGTCGAATAGTCGCCACTCTCCTGCCCTTATGACCCTTCGTGAAGAGTTGGATATTCCTTTTCCTAATATTCAGTTAGTCGGTTTCTAGAACTAATAGCTGAGTGCCCCGGTTTTCCTTGTATAAGACTCGAAAGATGGGTAATATCGGAATCTAAAAATTACAACATGATTTTTTTTTTAGGGAAACCTGAATATAATTTATTCAGAATTAAGCAACTGAATCGCATCCAATCAATTTTACACCATGTTATATTTTTTACCCAAATACATTTAGAAATTGTTGCAGTGTGGTTACCGAGCACACGACGCAGGATACGGTAGATCAACGCACGCGCAACAGCTGATGCTAGAGGTCAATGCACCACTCGCCCGCCCGAGCGGAGCGTAGATCACATTTTTGTTGGGACAGCCAATTAGGATAACTTTTTGAAACTTTGTGTGTACATTGATTCTTTACTTAAAATACTGGCAACGTGTTTCGGGTTTCGCATAAACAAAAAATAATTGTTGTAAGAATCTGAAGAGTTTGTTTGTTTGTTAGAGCGCGCTAATCTCAGGAACCACTGGTCCGATTTGACTAATTCTTTTTGCCTTGAATAGCCCATCAATCCAAGAAGACTTTAGGCTATATAATATCACGGAGCGACCAAGAAGTGCGGAAAAATTAAAAAAAAAAATACACCGTTACCTACACGGGTCAAACCGCGGGGCGCAACTATTAAAATATATTATATCTTATGGTTTCCTCATGTGCTAAATTTAATCGCAATTCATTTAGCCATTTTCGTGTGAAAGCGTACCAAACCAACGTACAAGAAATCACATATCTTCACTTAGATATTACTTAAGATATACCTAAGTTACACCTCTTATCTGCCGTGCCCCCCGATGTCTATAAAATGGATTCCAGAGGAAAAATGTGGAAAAATTTAGCTCATGGTTTGGTCATTATAAAACGCAAGGAAATGAAATGGAAGTTCATTTAAAAAAAAAAAAAAAACATTATTTCACTGAAGGTGTGTATTTTAAATATCGTTGACCACCCAAAGGTGAATATTTCAAAAAATTTCAATGATATTTAAAAAAAAATGGTCCAAACTATGAATGATTCCAGTATCGTAGGTGCGTTTGCCAACATTAAAACTCACATACACAAACTGGCAACCCCGGAACAATACCAGTAGGCCATACAAATATTTGTTCCGTGCGGGAATCGAACCCGCGACACGCAGCTTTCTTTTTTTTTGTATAGTATCTTACTTAGATTAGCATCCGAATTGTGTAATATACTTTCAAATCAACGTCACATGAGGGGCATGATAGATTGCGTCGTGTTCGCCTGCAAGATCGAATCGAAATGAAGATACCCGCAGGAGAACCAACTCAAGGTGTACCGACGACCTTGTGAAGGCCGTAGAAACCCGTTGGAAGAGTGAAACTCAAAAGCCTCTCGAAGTTTAGGTTTATTTTTTACCAGGACTGGCTTTTCTCGTACCAGAGGACCGACCACGCTGGGAGAGAGGCGCGAAACATCGCGCTTTCAATGGGCCTTTCCCAGTTGGTAGAGCAAGCTACTAGGGTGCCTGATGTAGTTGGTCATACTGCCAATTGTCTGGACCTCCTGCTGACCACTGACCCGGACAGATGTGTTGTAACAGTTTCCTCACCGTTGGGAACTTCAGACCACTGTCTGGTGAAGTTTGTATCATCCTTCTCTCCATTAGATCACGATTCTTGTGGTGAACGGCGAATGTGGTAATACAGGTCAGCAGATTGGGATGAGATGCCCCACTTCTTTGCGTCTTATCCTTGGCAGCAGGTCTGCTTCTCTTCTGACAATCCGTCGAGCTATGCGGACGCTATAACCGATGTGGTGCGTCAAGCTATGGAATATTTTATCCCCTTCAGCGACGTGCCCGTCGGTGGCTCGGCTCGCCCATGGTTCAATGCCGATTGTGTCCAAGCTGAACAGCGTAAGCACACGGCATTTCTCACCTGGGTTGACGCTCGTGACCGCGGAGCTCCGGATCCAAGCTCAAAGAAGAGAGCCTTTAACCGTGCTGCTAAGTCCTACAAAAAGGCGCTTAAGAAGGCTCGCTTCGGCCGCATTACCCATATTGGCAACAAGTTATCTGCGCAGCCATCTGGTAGCAGACCTTTTTGCTCCCTTGCCAAATCGGTCGAGGCGAACTTCTGTAGGCCCACACTGCCTCCGCTGGTTGGGCCTGATGGAACACTGGCTCATACGGCGAGAGAGAAAGCAGGTCTCCTTGCATGTCTCTTTGCCCATAATTAGCGTCTTGATACTGGCAGTACTACTCCACCAAAATTACCTCATTGCGGAACTTCAATGCCTGAGGTTCGCATTAGGAACAAGGAGGTTCTGAGAGTACTGTGTCGACTGGACGTGAATAAGGTTAGTGGCCCAGATGGTATACCAGCGATTGTTATCAAAGCATGTGCGCCCGAGTTGTCTCCTATATTGACGCGCTTTTATCGTCTCTCATTTAGGACTGGTATAGTGCCCAAGTCCTGGAAGCTTGCCAACGTGCAGCCCGTGCCCAAAAAGGGTAGCCGTGCCGATCCTCCGAAGATCCGAAGACTTCCAGACTGAACGGTCCCTCCGAGTTGTTGTTGACGGATGCTCATCTGAGCCTATGTCGACTAATGCCGGTGTTCCTCAGGGGTCTGTTCTCTCTGCAACTCTGTTCCTGCTGTATATTAACGATCTGCTGATGCCCAGTATCTATGGGTGTGCAGATGACAGCACAGTTGTGGAGAGATATCTACCGGATGCCCGGGCTAGTAGGGAATCAATCCGATCCGAAAGAGAGGCTATGGTAGAGCGAACGAGTATTGCACTACAGGCAGTCTCCGAATGGGACATTGCCAATCATGTAGCATTCAATGCCGCCAAAACACAGGCGTGGCTTTTCACGGCCAAAAGGAGCCCGTTCACCTTGGCTCCTACTTTTCGAAATGTATCTCTGGAGTGTATTACCGACCGCCTTCAGCTTTTGGGAGTTGGGATTTCCTCGAACCTAAACTTACCAAGGCCAAGGTGGCTGCCAGGAATTTTGGCGTTATCGCAAAGGTCCGGCAATACTTCACACCAGGGCAGCTTCTAATGTTGTACAAAGCACAGGTCCGTTCGTGTGTGGAGTACTGCAACCACTGGAGTGTGCGAGGGAATTGCATGATTTAATTCCCCCATCTCCATTCCACCATCGGACAACTCGTCGTACGGCGAGTTTCTACGATCCGCACGAAGCGATTCGCCTCCTCCTTTATACCGTATACATCGAGGGACTGGAACAATTTGTCAGCGGCGGTGTGTCCGTCGGACTACAATTTGAGTGTCTTCAAGGCTAGAGTGAATAGACTCTTAATATACTAGTGCGCTTTACCATCAACGATTGCGTCACTGCTTACCATCAGGCGGGATTGCGGTCAAGCGCTAGTTTATAATTTATATAAAAAAAGGTACTTGAGACTTCGACCAGTTCTGTGCCAATGTCCAGAATTGGAGGTCTTTCGGCTCAAATTATGATGATCATGACCTTCAAAGCTTCAGAGCCCTTTTGTGAATTCAGTTAAACCTTGGTAGGTCAAGGAGGTAGGCCAAGGTGAATGTTACCTGTCATTTATGTAGGGGAAGTAACGAATAAATCAAACTTAGTCTGCCCTAGACTGGAAGACCCTGACATAGTTTTAGGAAGCTTACGCATGGCAAGTTGGTAACCTCAATTCACAATGCTACTAATAATAAGTACAGAAGAGACACAAAGTTTGTGAGGAAACAACGTTATTTTTTGTTTATGCAATACCTGAATACAGTTTGTTCAGAATAAGCAACTGAATCGATTCCAAGCATTTTTACACCATGTTATACGACGGTAGAGCACAGTGAGGCGCGGGTGAATGATTCCTTCAAAGCCTTCAATACTTATTGAAGATGACCTTTTTGTTATAATTTTTTTTATTTCACGTAATTTTATGATTTTTACTTTAAATTGTAATATTGCTATAGTGTAACCTGTAAAGACGAAAAATAATGACCAGTACAAAACCTTAAAAAATAAAACCATCAATTAAAAACCTTTGTCTTTGATCTGACGCTGTCACTTTGTAAAATGCAGAATCCTTTATTTATTTTAATTTTGTACTATTTTATAGCACCTACCTGGTAGTATCGTGATTTGTAATATTTTGGTTTTATTATTTAAATTCAGTCAAAATGGCGTGCACAGTATGTATGGACCCGGAAGGGAAGAGCACGAGAACGGTGAGAATCATTGGCTATATTTTTCAAGCCGAGGAGAGGAGAGTATGGGCAACATACTCATTCTCCTGACCTTGACCAAATATATTTGGGGCAATGACGCAATATGTCTATCTTCCCTATTACTTCTCTCTCTCTCTTCTCATTCACACAGTTCATCCATCGTTTCTTTGGTCTTGCTCTACTCCTATGGCCATATTCATATTAGTACAGTTGACTCGGCACGTATGTTGGCAAGATTTTGACGTAGTGGGGGTAAATTCGCTCATGGTGCTCTTGTGAACGAATGAACGCAAGTGTAATCGAGAGCGAACGGGACGTAGACGCAGTGCGTGAGGCAAAGATCGACTGACCCACCAATCGCGCGGTCATATCGGCGCTACCTCATACCCCGCGTTCCACGCTTACCACCAAACAGATCTAAAAAACAATTTCTGCGAAGTTATGTGCCGGGAACTGTATAGCTGAATTGGGGGGAATGTGTTATCTAAGTGAGTCATGCGAAAAGTGCTGTTTCTGAGCATAATTTGAATGAAAATATGTTTTAATGAGTCCTGTAGGTATATTTTACACCTCCAATGCCATTGTCCCCCAAATCACGTAATACTTTGAACCGAACCGTTTATCTATACCTAGTTATATATTGTTGTTACAGCGGAAGGAGCGCGACACCATGGGGGAGGTGGACGTGCCTGATGACAGACTCTATGGATCCCAGACGCTCAGGTCTGTCATGAACTTCCCCATTGGAGGCATCGAGGAAAGAATGCCGGTGAGTTCTAATTGCATCTTGGGTATTTTTTCCAACAGGAGCATGTAAAAAGAACTCTTTTATCGTCCCATTCCAATATTTTATTTAAGGGGTGAAAATGTCTATGCAACCGTTTCATGAAATGAGAGTGATTTTGCTTACAAAACTACTCGTGGATACCACTATGATATCCACACCCAATTTTACAGGAGTAATAATTATTACTTTATTTTAACCAGTTTGAAATTAAATGTACTATTCACTAATTTACTACTATTTTGTTAAGACTGATCGACAGAAGTGAAAACATAAAATTTAGATTTTATGTTTTCACTTCAAAAGTATCTTCACTTCAAAAAAAAAAAAAAAAGAAAGTTTTAGCGGTGACGCAATCTATACATATGTACACATTGGGTATACATATCGTGTGCCAGTCCAACTCGCACTTTGCCGGTTTTTTTCAAGTAACGTGCCATTAGCTGCAATAACACAGTTGCTAACTGCGTTATCTGATTTAATTCTGATGTAAACATAATAACACACTTGTGTTTTTATTGGCCTATAGCTATACTCGTACTAACTGATGTAAAGTTTGACCTCTCGACGCCCTCTTGTGACGCAATAACCTTATCTTAGCTTCACTTTGATGTAAAGTAAATGTTGTTGTTATATCAGAGGGGTAATCCTCGTCATTTTAATAACGTTCATAGTCTGTATTTTTTTTTAATAATTATAAACTAGCGCTTGACCGCAATCCCGCCTGATGGTAAGCAGTGATGCGATCGTTGATGGTAAAGCGCGCTAGTTTATTAAGAGCCTATTCACTCAGAAAAACTGAGCGAATAGGAAGGAAGACGGCAGTTGAGCGAGATGCTGCGCCAAAGGGGGATTGATCTGAAGACCCTCCATGACCAAACTCCCAATACAACAACAATAGGCGCATTGTACCCGGCACACATCGCAACACAACTGCTCAGACCCGTCCTCCGTATGGCTCCACCAGACATCATGCAGGAACACGACAAATCGCTTGGCGGCAAGGCTTTGTCTGGTGGGTGGTAACTTCTGCCGGCGGCCGATGTTATGGCCTACCACCGAGAATACATGTTCATACATGTTGCAGCTGCCTCGGTACGCCCATGGTTACAATAGTTTCAGAATAGTTTCGATTCGATCGATTTTGACAAGTTTCGTAATCTGCTAACAAAATGGCAACAAGTGTCACAAGTTTTCGAAAGCCTGAGTTGTTTGTAGCAGTACCTACAACGCCACATGCTAACAATACGTCATACTGACGTCATGCGAATCCTGTATCTCGCAAGTAGACTTTACTGTGCAACTAGAATGTACATATACAACGCCGCTACATCAACCGGCGGTTAAGTGCCCGTCAGACAATCCCAGTCTGATCGGAGGATCCTCCCTTTTCTATGGTGGAAGAGTGAACTTTACACGCTGTTCTTCATGCCTCTAAATGTTCGAGCGACAAGCATATGTTAAACGTGAAGAAATAAATCAAAATCAAAGCATTCATTTGAAATAAATCAGTCACTGGCACTTTTGAATCATCAAAGAATCGGTCAGTCAGAAAGATAAAGTTAGCTGCCCATTTCAAAGCGAAGGTAACTATGGATGGGGCTAGAAACTCTATGGACGCTATTCTAAATCATTAAATTGTTACAAAATAGGCGATTGTTCTAGATTCAATCATGTTTACACTTTCACAATCACATACAATAGCAAACAATTGCTGTGTAGTTTGGTAGGTACCAAATGTGGGTCACTGTACTAGGAAAGGGCTAACCTTGAAGTTTGTACTTATGATCAACCTTAATGTCGGTATTACAGTATGTTCAAACTTCCCATTAACTTAATCAAATTTTATTCCGTGGTGTTTGGCAATCTGGGCTTCTCCCAGTTGCAATAATGTCCCTTTGTGCCGTTTGGCCTAGTTCTGTTCTGTCTCCTGCTTGTTATGGAGGGAAGTGGAAAAAATATCTTTTTTCTTACTCCTCCGCTATTCTTTTCTGATTAATTTCGTTGCGGGACCCAAGACAGTTGAATCATTTCTCCGGGACTCGTCGAGCTTCATTGCTCGGCGTTTTTCTGGCGGTCGCCACTGTTGATTCTGGCTTTCAGGAGTTGCAGTGGTTGGGAAAAGTGTGGCGGGTTTTGTCCTATTAAAAAAAAAAAAAAAAATGTTCAAACTTCATGGTACAGACGCAACACGTCAAGCTATCCAAAAGTGTCAAATCCTTACTTCCTTACTAATATTATAAATCGGAAAGTGAGTTTGTTTGTTTGTTCCGATTTCACGCGGTAACTGCTGAACCGATAGCTTTGAAATTTTGCAGGCGTAAATTTAGAAGTCCTGATTAAATAATAGGGTACTCTTATTATTATTATTATTAGCTTCATAACAGTTCGGTGATAGATGGCGCTGTGTGTCGTTTAAAACAAGGTAATATATTGTAAACGAATATGCACATGTAAACTTGAAGCTAAATGATACGATAATTAATCCCCGTGTGTACCATATATGCCACCGAGTTTGGGTTTTAGTTATTGCCGCTGATACAGTTCCGTATTTCAATTATCCAGGAGTGTAAGCAGTTAAAAACCAGTTTCAGTTTTTGACATAATGGCCTGTTTTTATATAATAATTTTATTTCCGGGTGCTAATGGAATTGCCGTGTTACTGCAGCACCTCGGCAATGTTCGCGGCGGCTGGTACGGACGGCTTTGCGGCCATCATGTGAAAACGATGCGCTTCTATCTTACGCCGCACGCGCTACAGTGCTGATACCGCCATGCGCGCGCTGGTGGACCGATGGCACTCTCCGATGCTGGCTCGCTGGAAGACACTGCACGTAGTCTTATAGCGATGTTCCACCATAATCGGGGACACCACTCGACCCGCCACATATTGAAAATATCTATGTCATATTTAATGCATTACTTACACTAGTTTCATCATCATAAGCACCAGTTCAGCCGAAAGACGTCCACTGCTGGACATAGGCCTCCCCCAGGGATTTCCACGACGACCGATCCTGCGCCTCCAGCATCCGCAGGATTAGTTTATACAACTATGGATGTAATCGCAGGATGAATCTGAAATAAATGAATTTATTATTATATTTATTATTTCTAGTACCCCGTCATCGTCGCCTTTGGCATCCTAAAGAAGGCTGCCGCTAAAGTGAACATGGATTACGGTCTTGATAAGAAAATCGGTGAGAATTTGGACATATGTATTTGTTTTCTGCTTGGGGAAAGGTTTTTTACAGTCATTTCCTAATAACTGTGGCCATTAAATTTAAGGATCTTTGCATACCTGCCGACGGTTGACTCAAAATCTCAATTATACCTACTCGCATCTTTTTAACAGAAATTTCGAATTTTATACGTATTTTTAATACATAGGCACTCAGTATAAGAATTATTAGCACAAACTCTCTTGAAAATGTCGACCATTTCGAAGTTTCACACACAAAAAAACCCTGAAAACAACGCCCATGGCGAAAAATTGTAAAAAATCATTTTGACCTTATTTTGGAAACTCATGTTTCTTAAACCTATGGTCACATAACGAAAAAACGGTCCACAACGATTTCTACCAATTCACATCTATTAATAGTAAGCAGCGTCAAAGAACTTCGTACAAACACCTCCTGGGACCTTTAGCCTAGATCCGCTATTAACCGGGCTGCAAATGTTTACCGCATGTCGGATACTTTGTGGGCTAACACCGTAACAGTTTGGGTCCCTCAATATGTTCAATGGCATCGCGGAAGACCCAGGTGTAGATAGCCGGACGAACTTGGAGTCATTAAGGTTGATATTGGGGTCAGGTACAGGTATCTCACGACATTTGTTATGAAGACAATACCAAAGAAAAATTGTAAGAATGTGTGTGTCTGTTTACTTCTTCACGCTCAAACGGCTGGGTGGATTTGGATAAAAGTTTATAATCAGGACTAATTACCTAGTTGCTTAAAAAAAAATAAAAATAAACCGACAATATAATTATTTTACGATAAATTTCAACTTGTGGTTAATTTTCCTACAAATGTGTTACAGCTGAAGCTATTATGCAGGCGTGTGATGATGTCATATCTGGCAAGTTGTACAGGGAGGGGCACTTTCCTCTCGTCATCTGGCAGACTGGATCGGGCACACAGTCCAATATGAACGCAAATGAGGTAACGTAACACCATCGTATTTCAGTGGGTTCGAAAAGACTCAACTTGCTTCATATAAACATGCTTTACGATGTGTACCTAAATAAATAACATTTTATTGACAGGTGATTGCAAACCGCGCCATCCAATTAATGGGAGGCCAGTTGGGCAGTAAAAGCCCCGTTCACCCCAATGACCACGTGAATAAGTCCCAAAGTTCCAATGACACATACCCTGCAGCTATGCACATTGCTGTGGCAATGGAGCTAAGAGACAGACTCATGCCTGGCCTCGTAGTACTCAGAGATACTATGGAAGCCAAGACCAAGGAGTTCGAGAGGATCATTAAGATCGGCAGGTTGGTTAACGCTATTTAGAATATTTGTCATCATCATTTCGGCGTTAATCCCAGTCGCATCCGAAGCTTTTTCAGCTTTGGGGTCTGGGGTCCGCTTTACCAGTCTAACTGCTGATTTTGGCTAAACTTCGATATTTGCCGCGAAGTGACTGCCGTCTGACCTCCACAGCCAGAAAGCGATTTCGAAGCATTTCAGTTAGACTAATTGTTGGACTTTTGAGGACTCCAACAATCCGTAACGACTGCCATTAGATGTGCGTATGGCAACCGGGACCAACGGCTTAACATGCATTCCGAGGCACGACCAGATCAGTGCAAATAGTCTTATTCATCCATACAAATAAATGCTATTTAGAATATTTGTATTCACTGTTTTTTTGTTGATAAACTGGTCTTTTTGGCGCAGCCATGAGGCTCTTTCCTACACAGTTCAGTTTACGCTATAAGTTCAAAATAATATAGAACTCTTTCAATAATGCAAGTTACTCTAAAATCATTACACTTTTCATTATACATAATGAAGTTGATATTTGTTAAACTTCAAATAATGGCCTTTTGAGTAAGCTTCCAGCGTACGGCATTTCCCTGGCCTGACTGGCTGGGTAAAAGACTTCCTGACTGAACGGTCCCTCCGGGTCGTTGTCGACGGATGCTCATCTGAGCCCATGTTGACTAATGCCGGTGTTCCTCAGGGGTCTGTTCTCTCTGAAACTCTGTTCCTGCTGCATATTAACGATCTGCTGATGCCCGGTATCTATGGGTATGCAGGTGACAGCACAGTTGTGGAGAGATACCTGCCGGATGCTTGGGCTAGTAGGGAATCAATCCGGTCCGAAAAAGAGGCTATGGTAGAGCGAACGAATGTTGCACTACAGGCAGTCTCCGAAATGGGCAATGCCAATCTTGTAGCACTCAATGCCGCCAAAACGCAGGCGTGTCTTTCAAAAGGAGCCCGTTTACCATGGTTCCTACTTTTCGAAATGTATCCTTGGAGTGTACCGACCGCCTTCAGTTTTTGGGAATTGAGATTTCCTCGAATCTAAACTTTGGGCGGTTCATTGAGTCCAAGGCCAAAGTGGCTGCCAAGAAACTTGGCCTTATCGTAAAGGTCCGGCGGTACTTCACACCAGGGCAGCTTCTAATGCTGTATAAAGCACAGGTCCGTTCGTGTGTGGAGTACTGCAGCCACATTTGGGCTGGTGCTGCTAAGTGTCACCTGGCCACTTTGGATTCTGTGGAGAGGCGGGTGAAGAGGCTGATTGGCGACCCTGACTTAACTGGAGACGGTCTCCAAAGCCTAGAGCACAGACGTGGAGTAGCCAGCCTTTCGGTCTTCTATAGGATGCTTTTTGGGGAGTGTGCGAAGGAATTGCATGATTTAATTCCCCCATCTCCGTTCCACCATCGGACGACCCGTCGTACGGCGAGTTTCTACCCTTACGTTGTTAACACCATTACGATCCGGACGAAGCGTTTCGCCTCCTCCTTTATACCGCGTACATCGAGGGACTGGAACAGTTTGCCTGCGGCGGTGTTTCCGTCTAGTGCGCTTTACCATCAACGACTGCGTCACTGGTTACCATCGGGCGGGATTGCGTTCAAGCGCTAGTTTATAGTTTTAATAAAAAAAAAGTTTTAATTGAATTTAGTGTACTGTGTGTGTTTTTGTCTGTGTTAAATAAATGTTTTTTTTTATTCTGTTTGAGGCTCTTAGGTGGTTACATTAGTATTTCCTGTACAGAACCCATTTGATGGACGCTGTGCCTCTAACTCTGGGGCAAGAGTTTAGCGGCTATGCAGCGCAGCTGACGTATGGCATTGAGCGCATCTGCAGCACCCTGCCGCGCCTGCATTACCTGGCGCTGGGCGGCACGGCAGTCGGTACAGGACTTAACACGCGCATCGGCTTTGCGGAGAAGTGCGCTGCGGAGATCGCAAGTATCACCGGTACGGTAGTAAAGTCATTATGTCATTTGATTTCTGTTTTCTAGATTTTAATTGTATTAAAAAAAAATTTTGTTAAATTATCAACTATGTAATTATACGTGTATCTTAAGCCGAATGCAATAAGTTGATTTAAAAAAGAATTCTGCGGAGTATCTTAGCGAATCCAGCTTATCTAAGGATATTTTTTTATTTATTTATAGTGTACACCAAAAATATACATCGATTAAAATACATGCAACACAACAAAACATACAATGGGCGTAACATCGCTAATGCAATCTCTTCCAGGCAAACATATAGAAACATATCGTTTTGTTTCCGAAAACTTCTTTCGCCAAAACATTTAATGCAATTGGAAACCTTATTATTGCAGGCATTCCCTTTGAGACAGCGCCAAATAAGTTTGAAGCGTTGGCCTGTCATGATTCAATGGTGGAGGTGTCCGGAGCCCTCAACACAATTGCAGTATCCTTGATGAAGATCGGTAACGATATTCGCTTGCTGGCTTCCGGGCCTAGGTGTGGTTTGGGTGAGCTGATGCTGCCCGAGAACGAGCCTGGATCATCCATCATGCCTGGTGAGGTCCTTTCGTATGATTAGTGTGTGGTGGAAGATTCTGTACTGATTTATTTGCTGACGGTTAGGTATACCATATTCTAGGCAAGGTGAACCCCACGCAGTGCGAGGCTCTGACAATGATAGCAGCCCAGGTGATGGGCAACCACGTGGCTTGTACGATCGGCGGAAGTAACGGGCACTTCGAACTCAACGTGTTTAAGCCCATGATCGTCGCCAACGTGCTGCGATCGATTAGACTAATCGGTAAGATAAGAATATTCTTAAATAAAATCGAAGCAAAAATATTTAACCAGTGTATTCTGCACATTAACTCTTTACCATTAGGTACTTGACATTGAGATGTGGGCTTTGCTAAGAGAGGATCGGTGAAGAGTTGAGGAATAACCAAACGCATGTTGTAACGCTACTTGTATAGGTTCATCCTGGCTGAGCTGCGCCATATAACATGTGATTGGCTCCGTGACTAAGCAGCAGATACACCAAATAGGTTTAGTTGGTTCTTAATCGAATCAGAAATCAGGAGATCGGCAGAAGAACCAAAATCATCGACATATCTCTTCGAGTCGCTAAACTTAAGTGGAAGTGGGTGGGGCACATAGCACGCAGAATCGATGGCTGATGGGGCAGTAAGGTTTTAGAGTGGCAGCCACGTATCGGAAGACGCAGCGTAGGGAGGCCCCGAGCAAGATGGACCGATGACATGGTGAAGGTCGTGGGAAACCGATGTATGTGGGAAACACAAGACCGGTCATTGTGGAAAGTTTTGGGGGAGGCCTTTGTCCAAAAGTAGACCTCTAGCTCTCTTCTCGGCTGAGAAGAAGAAGGTATTTCGATGTAATAACTTCTAAGTTTCCCAGGTGATGGCTGCCAGGCGTTCAACAAGAACTGTGCGGTCGGCATCAGGGCTAACACTGCAGTTATAGATAAAATCATGCACGAGTCACTGATGTTGGTCACAGCGCTCAACCCGCACATCGGATACGATAAGGTGAGGATAGGAACCGTTACTTAATTTTTAATCGAATCTCTTCAGCACCAATCATACGAGAAAAAGTATGTCTTGATTGTTATACATATATCCCAGTCAACAAGATTATAATGGCTGTGCTACCCAGAGAGTGTACTTATAGTTAACCTATAATGTTCCCACGGCAACTACTTAGCTTCATCTTTCTGACTGACCCTTTGAAGGTACAAAAGTGCCCGTAATTGATTTTCTTGAAATATATTCTTGTGAATAAAGTTTGACTGTTTGAACATGGGTCTCTCTGTTAGAGGCGAGCAAAAATTCAGCACGCTAGCCTAGATATTTTGTTTCAAGTACATCCACGTTTCTTCACGATTTTTCGCTAGTATATTAAGAGCCAATTCACTCAAAAAAAAAAAAAAAAAAACTGAATAGGAAAGAAGACGGCAGTTGAGCGAGGTGATGCAATGTTAAAACAACGATGCTGCGTCAGAGCGAGATTGATCTGGAGATCCTTCACGACCAAACTCCCTGACACAACAAAATTTGCCGCATCGTACCGTCACACATCGCAACACAACTTCTCAGACCCGTCCTCCGTACAGCTTCACTAGACATTAAGCCGGAACACGGTGAATCGCTTGGCGGCAAGACCTCCACAGTTTTGAGAGCAGTGCTGATGAAAATAATTGAGTTGTACTCTGTAATTTAGCGACGTTATTTTAGGTATTATAACATTGCTAACTTGAATAGTTTACCTATGATATAGTACGATCACTGGGTAGAATAGAACTGTTATTACTTTAGTCGGCTGATTAGGTCACGTGGTTTCTTTGTTTACGTTTAGTTTATTATCTAAATCGATGGAGTATATGTAAAGTACATGCAAGGGTTTGAGCCTATTCAGAAGTTTGGTCCGTTTTCACTGACCTATTACTTACTGCTTTTAACATTTTTGCAATTATTAACCATAAGAATGTTTAGCACCGATACAAGAGAAGAAGAAGCGCTGCTCCTCAAACCAGAGTTAAATTTTTAATTTGTTGAATATTTTGTTTCAGGCTGCCTTAATTGCGAAGACTGCCCACAAAGAGGGAGGAAACCTGAAGGACACTGCCATCAAGCTGAACATCCTCACTGCAGAACAGTTCGACCAATGGGTCAGACCTGAGAACATGTTGGGACCCAAGTAAATAGCACGGAAGCGGAATGGCAGAATCTTTCGCTTAGGAGTCTTAAGTATTTTTAGAGTGTATTTTTATACACATATGATATAGCAAATTCCAGTTTGAATTCTACTTTATATCGTTAGTTACACTGAATTGCCAATTTTTTATATTTAAATAGCGATTGTTTAATAAAAACTTACACAACAATCGTGATTTAGAAAAAGGTTAAAGGCACTTAAGGCCAAGTTTCACGAAAATCTCTTAGGTCCGTATTACAGAACGTCACTCAAAACTCAAGCTCTACTTAAGTCTCGTTTGAAGACATTTGATTAGTTGAAACTAGTTTTAAGTAATGCTTAAACAGGGATCAATGCTTGAGATTCCTTTTGGAATACGGACCTTAATGTCCCATATTTGGGACACGCGCTCTAACCAAAATCCGATTGTTCGTACAAGTACACAACTTTGACCGAAACTGGTCGTGTGCCTATTTGCGCACTTATAAATTGACCGGTTTTATATAATTTCAAATACATCGCCAAATAAATATTTAGGAGAATTTACACGACTCACAATGAAATAAAAAACTAAAATACGCCTACGCTAAATAAGACACAGTGTAATACAAAAAAGCGTCAAGGGTCGAAAGGCTATTGCAACGTCGTCGCGTCGGTGTGTGTCGGCGGCAGTCGTTGACGCGGCCGTGACTGTCGCAGATACGCGTTGCCTCGGTCATGGACAAGTGTCGCCTCTGACGTTTACGTGTGTGGCTTCTGTCGTGGACGTGTGTCGCTTGTTTATACGACTGAGGCGACAAGGGAGCGAAAATATTTGTCGTATTAATAGGACTAGGGCGGTCACTGTTTGTGAGCATAGTTGCGTAGTGGGGTATATATAAATTATATATGTACTGGTTTGTATATGATTTATACCCAGTGTTATTTTGTTAAAAATATCTTTAACCAGTGTCTATTTATTCTATATTAATTCAGAATAAAAATTTACAATCTAAACATTTCTTTT
The DNA here is from genome assembly GCA_037179545.1 of Sesamia inferens. Classification (NCBI taxonomy): domain Eukaryota; kingdom Metazoa; phylum Arthropoda; class Insecta; order Lepidoptera; family Noctuidae; genus Sesamia; species Sesamia inferens. Next base: position 3,356,180 of record CM073929.1, on the reverse strand, counting down.
ATGAATTCCCCGAAAATCTCTTCAAGACTGATTCGCTGTGTGATTCCATCATCGCTTAGCTTCTCGAGAAACAAAAATACCGTGTGACAGTTTTTGTATGAAACAACTGTCAGAAATTCATTTTTTTATTTTTATTTATTACTAGCGGCCGTACGCGACTAAGTTCGCGTTTTTGTTATATGCTCCGCTCCTATTGGTCGCAGCGTGATGTTATATAGCCTAAAGCCTTCCTGGATTAATGGGCTATTAAACGCAAACATAATCTTTCAAATCGGACCAGTAGTCCTTGAGATTAGCGCGTTCAAACAAACAAACAAACTCTTCAGCTTTATATATTAGTATAGATAAACTAGTGTTTGACCGCAATCCCGCCTGATTGTAAGCAGTGATGCAATCGTTGATGGTAAAGCGCGCTAGTTTATTAAAAGCCTCCTTTTCACTCAAAAAAACGTGCGTCAATAGGAAGGAAGACGGCGGTGGTCGTGCTCGTGGAGGATCACCTCACTCAAAACTCCAGACACAACAACAATTGGCGCATCGTACCCGGCACACATCGCAATACAACTACTCAGACCCGTCATCCGCACGGCTTCATAAGACATCATGCCGGAACACGACGATTTGCTAGGCGGCAAGACTTTGTCTGGTAGATTCTGTCGGCAGACGATGTTATGGCCTACCACCGAGTAAAAAAAATATAGTAGATGATTGAAAAAAATAAATAATGACGTGTCTGACCTATGACGTCTTAAAACTATCATGGTTCCAGTGTCAGGCAAAGATGGATATACATATACGGTTAAATTATGGTAAGTATATGGTTTAATTATAGTTTTAACATGTAAAAAAAAAAAACAATTTTTATTGCCACAATAAATTGTACAAAAAGAAATCACATATATGGAAATACTATGCATATAGGGAAACAGAGTTATTATCGGGCACCGACCGGCACTACCATCGAGTCAGGTTCAGAATCGTCTAAAGCTAAACTAACATTTTATGTGGTCAAGCTTATGTTTGAGCTAAGTTATGCGACATGTTTTTTAACGTAGGCTCTCGTACTCGTTATTAGCGACATCTGAACTGCAAAACCGACGTCAACCAAAACATATGTCCCACTTGCTGATGTTTTGCGGTTCATTCAAAAGATGGCAGGAAATATAAGGATGTTATAACGAAAATTTTAGACAGATGGAGCCAGTGTTCAAACCTAATTTCAATTTAATTATGTTTATTGTAAGACCTAAGGTGTTTAATCCCAGATCAACTCAAGATTTCTTGTGATAATGGTTTTTTTTTCAATAGTACAGAATTTTAAAAGAATTAGAGGCCTGGTTACACTGATTTTGTTACCACTGACGTGAGTTATAGTACTATGCTTATTTTACTGACTAACTGCACCGAACGGTTTCATCCGCGTAGGTTTCAATATGCTTTTTTTTTAATTTGCTCCGCTCCTATTGGTCGCAGCGTGATGTTATATAGCCTAAAGCCTTCCTGGATTAATGGGCTATCGGAAGCAAAAAAAAAATTTTCAAATCGGACGAGTAGTTCCTGAGATTAGTGCGTTCAAATAAATAAACTCTTCAGCTTTATACATATATTAGTATAGATATAGATTTGTTTGACAACAATTAAATAAGTACTTAGAGGTTGACTAATTTGACAGAACTATGCTAATATTTCCTTAATAAAATGGAAAGAAAATTATGCATTGAACTTAAATTTATTTTAGTTTGTGAACATATGTAGAATCGAGCCTCGATTCTATGTTCACAAACTAAAATAAACTGACTATTAGGAGCATTTAGTAAAACATTATACAGGATGTATCTGACATCGTACCGCAAACTTCGCGAAAAGGCTAGACCGCATGCCACTAACAAAATTATGATCGTCATTTATGTAGTTAATGAACGGTTACAGAATTCACAGTGTTTAAAAAAAGTGTCGGCTCGGCCTTTGAACGTTGCAAGCGTCCCTGATGTGAACTCTATTAAATCAGCTGATAAAATAGGTTTTCAAATTTCGTTTTCATTGGGCTTTTTTGTGTAATTAGCGAATTAATTAATTTTTAATTTAAAATCTTACTGGGTTATAAAAGTATAGCAATTATGAACGGTCTAAAGTGAAAAAAACTACATATATATTTTTTTACATCATGAAAACGTCGACGAAAAATTCCACCACTGGGGGGTCAGAATCATGTACTGGATCCATGGTACTCGTTTGTGCGTCGATGTCAGGTACACCCTTTATCTACCTAATAATATAATTTAGATTTTACTAATTTGTATAATAAATATAACAGAAAAATGCGCAGTCTACTAAAAGGTTTTTATTGACAAGTAAGGAAGTGTCCAAAAATATAAAATTTGTACATGGTGTTCTTAGTGGCTAGTATTAATCTTTACTACAGAGTTTTAACACCCCCCCGCAATAAGAACACCCTATATACAATATTATGGATAAGGTATATAGACATATCAAAGTTAACTGTACACTTAACACTAATACATACTTACAAAAAATAGACACATTGATATACACCGACCTATCACTATCTTTACACAACTACTATACACCTGCAGAATAATAACAACATACACCTAAACCTAAACTAAGCCTAACAACTGTACACATTTACAGTGCTTCAGTCTCGGCAAAGGTTTGGTCAAAATGTCTGCAATCATTTCTGTCGTGGGTTTGTATTGAAGACGTATGCAGTGTTGTGAAAGCGAGTCTCGTATGAAATGGTGTTTAATGTCTATGTGTTTTGTGCGTGAGTGATATGTATTGTTGTGTGCCAGTTTTAAAGAACTTTGGTTGTCTGTATGTATGGTGATGGGATGAGAGACGGCAAAGACTTCGTGTATGAGAGTTTTCAGGTAAATCGCCTCTTTGCAAGCTTCAGCTAGAGCCATGTACTCGGCCTCTGTGGTTGAAAGCGCGACTGTGCGCTGCTTGCGTGCTTCCCATGAGATTGGTGCACCACACATGAAAAAGGTAAATCCAGTAAATGAACGTCGATCAATAATGTTGTTCCCGTAATCGGCATCAACATATCCGACTGGGTATGACTGACCTTTTGAAGTGTACTGAAGCTTTAGATCTTTGGTAGCCTTCAGGTACCGTAGAACCCTCTTAGCGGCCCTCCAGTGTACCCCCCCGTAATGTGCATTGAATTGGGAAAGATACGACACTGAGTGTGAGATGTCAGGTCTTGTACATATAGCAATGTACATTAGCGAGCCGATAAGTTCCTGATAAGGAGCTTCAGTTTCTTCTTCCTTCGAGGGAAGAGTTAGTTTCAGACCAGGTTCTAAAGGAGTTGATATAGTTACTGCATCATTCATCCCAAACTTTGTAATAAGTTTCTCTATGTACTTGATCTGATCGAGAGTAGTGCAGCCTTTGCTCTGTATGACACGCATACCGAGACAGTCTCTAAGAGGACCAAAATCTTTAATTTTGAACATTTTTTTAAGTTCTTTTTTAAATGTCTCTCTCATGAGATCATTGCTGCTCAAAACAAGGAAATCGTCGACAAACACGGCAACGACTAGTATGTCATTACCATCTCTTTTAATGTAGAGACAGTGTTCGGATGGAACTTGAGTAAGCGACAAAGTGGCAAGTGCTTCGCACACTTTTTTATTCCATTGTCGTGGAGCTTGCTTCAAGCCATATAGTGCTTTTTTCAGTAAACACACTTTCCTTGGATCTTCAGAAAAACCTTCCGGTTGTTCCATATATATTTCCTCATCGAGATCTCCATTTAGAAAAGCAGTTTCTACATCTAGATGATGTACTTGTAGATTGTGATGAACTGCATATGCCAAAAGAAGTCTTACAGAAGAGAGTCTAGCAACTGGTGAAAAAGTTTCTCCGTAGTCTACTCCAGCCACTTGAGTGAAACCTTTTGCTACTAGTCTCGCTTTGTACTTTGTTATTTGTCCACTTGTATCTTTTTTAATTTTATAAACCCATTTGCATTTAGTTGTTTTCCGATCTGACGGTCCGTCGACTAGAACCCATGTTCCGTGATTCATTAAAGAATTGTATTCAGCATTCATTGCTTCTAACCATTTATCCTTTTGTGGATGTTGTGCAACTTCTTTGTAAGTCTCAGACTCCATATCTGAAGTAAGGTAGATATTACAACCAGCTTCAAATCTATCAGGTTGACGTCTGTCTCGCTGAGGATATCTGCGCTCTGGCGATGGTGATTCTCTAGCTATAGCTTCATTTGGAGAAGGACTGGAAGAAGTTGAGGGTTCATCCAAAGGTACTTCCTCTGATGGTGGTATCGTCACAGGCTGAATGTCTCGCTGTTGCTGAGATACAGATTGTGGAACAGGTCCGTCTTCAATTGGTTCAGGATCAAGGGGTACAAGAACTTCTACTGACTTTGGAGGATCTGTTGATTCTAAATCTGGTTTTCCAGATTTAGTGTTGGCATATATTTTATCCTCTATGAAGACAACATCTCTTGCAATTATAATCGTTCGAGGATTTTCAGGATTTATAAGGCGGTAACCTTTGCTTTCAGTTGTATAGCCAACAAAGATACAACTTTCTGTTTTGGAATCCAGTTTCTTCCGTTTTTCTTTCGGGATAAGGACATGAGCTTCACATCCGAAGACTCGCAGGTTAGAGAGGTTAACTTTCTTCCTGGTCCATAATTCTTCTGGAATTCTGTTATTTAGGGCTTGGGTGGGCATACGGTTTTTAAGGTAAATTGCCGTATTTACCGCTTCTCCCCAATATGCTAAAGGTAAATTCGAGTCTTTGAGCATGCATCTGGCTTTTTCAATTATAGTCCGATTAGCACGTTCACTAACTCCATTTTGCTGCGGTGTGTATGGTACGGTGGTCTGATGGATGATTCCATTCTCCTTTAAAAAGTTAGACAAATCCGTATTTACATACTCGCGACCATTATCTGAACGTAAAACCTTAATTTTTTCGCCAGTTTGGTTTTCAACTAAATATTTAAACTCCACAAACTTACTAAAAACTTCGGCTTTTGATTTCAAAAGATACCCGTAAGTTTTTCGACTGTAGTCGTCGGTAAATGTGAGAAGATATAATGCTCCGCCCCAAGAATGCGTACTCATGGGTCCGCATAAGTCTGAATGGACTAATTCTCGGACTTTACTTGATTTACTTTGAGATTTTGAAAACTTTTTCTTTGACAGTTTGCCCTGTAAACATGGAACACAAGTTTCATTACAGTTCCCGCTAAAATTAACGCCAACTCGTTTATTTTTTAAAATATTCATACTCCTTGCATTGAGGTGACCAAGGCGTCTATGCCACAACATAGCAGTCTCTTTGGTGGTAGAGCAAAGAGCTTGAGAACTCTTTACATCAAGTTTAAACATGCCTCTGTAGTGTGAACCTGAAGCAATGACATTACCTGTCACTTGACAACTGCCACTCAAAGATATGGTAGCCCCTTGTGATGTAAATAAAACATCATACCCCTTATTTACTAATTTACTGACTGATAGTAAATTAGTTGCAAGGTTGGGAACGTATAAAACATCAGAAACTCTATTTACATTGTCAGATATATTAATATTTACAGTACCTCTGCCTTGACTCAGGAGTTGCTCTTTATTAGCAACAGTGATTGGAGTAATATGGGTGGACAAAGTCTCAAACCACTCTTTGTTATTACTCATATGTGTGGTTGCACCAGAGTCTAGGATCCAATCCTCTGAACCTGAAAAAGGGATGTTAGAAAAACAAGATGAAAGTGTAGAGTGGGATGTATAATTTGAATTACACTTTGCCGAAACTGAAATCTTATTTTTCTTTAACTTCCTACACTGTGATACGACATGCCCGGTTTTTTTACAAAATGTACAAAAGAGTTTCTTCTTCTGCTGCTCGTTAGTTTGCAATGCCGTCGTGCTAGGTTCTTTAACTCTGGTAGGTAAAGATTTCCTGGAGTCTTCCTTCAATAGGGCTGCTATAACATTTTCTGACGTTAGTTTGGTGTTCGTGTGTTCTAATGCCATTACTAGCGGTCGAAATTCTTCAGGTAGGCCTGCTAGTATGATAATAGCGAGAAACTCGTCTTCGACTGCCTTGCCAATTGCCTGTAGCTCTTGTTGAATGCTTGTTGCCGCGTTTGTGTAGCTCTGGATGCTACCAGTGTACTTATTGCTTAGCAACCTTTGCATAAGTGATAATCTTCTGGTTAAGCCGCTATCCGCATATGCTTTTCTCAGCCTGTTTAGTACGCCAAAAGCTGATGTCGCCGGTAGTATAACTGGATATACAGACTCGTCGCAAAGTAGGCATATTTTCGCTCGTGCCTTCTCATCTCGCCTTTTTTGTACTGGATCACTGAGGTTGGGCTGACTTGTAGTAATCTCCCAGAGGTCAAGGTCGACTAAATAGCATTGTATAGAAAACATCCAATTAGAAAAGTTACTGCTACCTCTCAGCTTGTTTATGAGCTGCGATTGTGCCGGTAGTTCTGCCGTTGACGTGGTCTTCGACCGATCACCCGATGGTATATTTTCCATAGCACTTGCTCATAAAATACTTGCAGAATACGTATTTCTTACTGTTTTAACTGTATTCGTTATTCTTAATGGCCCATAACCACTAATTTGTATAATAAATATAACAGAAAAATGCGCAGTCTACTAAAAGGTTTTTATTGACAAGTAAGGAAGTGTCCAAAAATATAAAATTTGTACATGGTGTTCTTAGTGGCTAGTATTAATCTTTACTACAGAGTTTTAACAGATTTAAACATAGGTATAACATCGACGAGTCTAAACATAAACCCCGAGATTGTTTAACCATACATTTATGAGGTTTGCACGTCACTTAACTTTAATCATCGTTTATGAATACACCCTTTAAATACTATGATGTTCATTCATAAACGATGATTAAAGTTAAGTGACGTTAAAACGCCAAAAATGTACTAATCACTAGTTAACTTTAAGCAACGTTTATGAATAGAGGGGAAAGTGATAATTCTAAGCTGAGGGTGATTTGTGTAATTTTTTCCCGAGTATGCTTACTACGGCTGGTTGAAGGGAGCACGGTGGTAGGTAAATATGGTAATTCTCTAAAGCGCTCTACATACCCATGCCGCCGGCTCGGTGGCAAACGTCGGCCACATTTTGCCGGCAGGTTAAGTTGACGGCTATAGTCATTGCAAGTCGTAAAACTTTGCCGACGGCATGTCGGTGGCTCGACATCAGAAACTTATTTGGCAGTTTAAATACTAGCACGTCACTACAGCTGAAATGTTGCTGGCATGGGCGTACCCAGCTTGGGGCAGGGGCAGGCAGTTGCCGGGCAACTGAGCGCTAGCGTACGTTAGCTGTCGACGTGTCGGCGGGCAATACGTGCGGGCGAAGGTTGCCGACATACTTCTTCTCACATAAACCGCTCTGTTGTGTCGGCGGGCTGTGCCACCGCCGGCTATGGTGTGTAGTGCGCTTAAGAAAATAGTGATGTGGTAAACGATATCGATTCTATGTTGTTAAATACGATAAGTCGTTAGACCTACTTTTGTCTATGCATGGAACGGTACCTATTACCTTCTGCTAGTTGAGAACTGCTTTCCCTTCATGGAAAAAGTTTTAACTTTCCGATACCAAAAGTTTCCTAAGCGTTTAGGGAGACTATAAGTTTTAAAAGTAACTCGTAAATCGAGACATGATTTTACGATTTTTTTTCGCTGTAACTTCGATGTGAGAAGTTTGTGTCCTTATACAGGTAGTCTGCGCACGGTGCGAACTTTACTTGTGGTAATCAAATGTGTAAGCAGGCTATGAATGTGTGCGTGAAAACAGGTGGACCCGAGGTGACGGTGCGGAGTGTTCCACGCGCGCCACTCTTTGACGTCACGTTTATAATGTTATTATTTATTTATTTAATCCAAGCCTACTAGGGTCCATAGAAAATACAATACAAACTATAACATAAAAATACTTATAAACTATCTAATATACAGAGGGGTGCTGACAATACGACAATAAATTGAACATCGTGCACCTCAACACATTCTCAGTCTACCCATAAATAAAATCATATAAATATGTCCATTAGTTTAGTCACAGGAAATTATTTTTCATTTTTCACATTTTCTACATGATGTACATGTTGATAAGGAAGCGCTTACAGGTTAATGACCGCCGCATCCTGCGGTACCAAATTTTAATAATAATGACGCGAAAAAAGCAAGTCGATACAGGATCGCGCTGTCGGCGATCGGAGGTCAGTGAACCAATATTTTTAAAGGATGTTCTATTCCGTTGGCAATTTTGTGCGATTTAGTTTGTTCGAAATTTTCATTTTTTTACATCTCTATTACCGGCCATTCGTTGTATCGACTGCCTCATAATGTAGCTCTGTAAGTGCTTAAACCTACCTATCAGTAACCGATGTCCGCGTATTATCGAGACGAGCCGCAATGAAGTGGCCGGCGTTGAAAGTAGGTCATTAGGAAAATGTTCCCCTAGTGCAGGGATTGTCAACCTTTGTGTCTCTGCTAGATTTGCTACTGTCTAACGTTACGCGGCCTCAATTTTTTATTTTATAAATGACTACATATTATAAAACAAAGTCACTTTCTCTTTCCCTATGTCCCTGCGTATGATTAAATCTTTAAAACTACGCAACGGGTTTTCGATGCGGTTTTCTTTTAAGAGATAGAGTGATTAAAGAGGAAGGTTTATGTGTATAATCATTTATTTGTGTAAATAAAATAAATAAATAAAAATAAATGTAAATAAATTTAAATACATCCATTAAGTTGTGGAGAAGTGTTATTATTTTTGGGGTTGGTAATGTGGTGTCGTAAATAATTAATGTTTTTTCCGCGTTTGCAGTGTAACGCAGGCTGAACCCTACGAGATTTATCAAAATAATGTGTTAAATATTGTACACATTGAAAAAGTCGTCTGCGATGGTATATGTCTATCTCATAAGGATATCCCACAACAAAATTTTTTTTTGTCACTTACTTTTTACGACAAATACCGGCTAATTTCGTAAATTAAGCGATTTTAACCAGTATAGCATTAATCATCAAATGATTTCTCCCTCTCTGGACGGAGTAGAAGGGCGTGTTAGACTTTTACTGACTAAAACCCACCCATGTTCCTTCACTTGCTTGTGCGTCACGGTTTCTAAAAAGTCCTACCTAATATTATGAATGCGAAAGTGATTTTTTATTGCGCTGTAACGCTTAAACGGTTAAACGGATTTTGATGGAATTTAGCACACAGATAGAACACTACCTGCAGTACGATCTGTCCATCCATTTCACAATGAACACTCGGGTGATGTGCGCGGTGGAGTGCCATGTAATACAAACTAAGGCTAGAGATTGATATTATAAGGAGCTCACTCTAATCTTACTTTTCACAAAGAGGTTTTCATTTACAGAATCCGTCAGCTTTTTTAAAAAAATAATAATCAACTAGTACTTGACCGCAATCGCACCTGATGGTAAGCAGTGATGCAATCGTTGATGGTAAAGCGCGCTAGTTTATTAAGAGCCTATTCACTCAAAATACTGTGTGCATAGGAAGTATGACTGCAGTTGAGTAAGGTGATGCAATGTCAAACCCAACAACACGACCAACGATGCTGTGCCAGAGGGAGATTGATCTTGAGACCCTCCACGACCAAACTCCCGACACAACAACATTTGCCGCATCGTACCCAGCACACATCGCAACAAAACCGCTCAGACCCGACCGCCATACGCCTTCACTAGACATCATGCCGGGCAAGACTTTGTCTGGTCGGTGGTAATTTCTGCCGGCAGCCGATGTTATGGTCTACCACTGAGTAAAATAGTACACCATTAAAATAAAAAATGATACTTGTTTGACTTGAAATAACAATTTGAAATATAAATAAAATTTGATTATACTGTCCCAATGCTGGGCACGGCCTCACCTATATTCATCCACCTTTTATTTAGCTGTGCCTTCTCCATCCAATCGATTAGGGTTGACCGTTATATTAGTTACCTCAATAAAATGCCGCGCCCACAATAGCTATTGATTTGGGTTTGCCAACCCTGCTAAGTTAATATAAATAATGTAGTAATACGCTTGAAGTGTAAAGATAATTTTGTGGCTTAATTTGTGGGTTACGAGGTTTGAATCTTATGAGGGGTCCTCGTAAGGTTAGATGGGGACTCGACGGAACCGCTTCCGTCAAGTACCGAGCTAAAAACTAGTTATTTTCAGAGTGTGTGATCTATGACCGCTATAGCTAAGAATACCCAATAAAATAAAAATAAGTCCAAATTAAAAAGGACTAATAATTTTTTTTATATACAATATGTAAAGAAAACCCTGTCCGATCCGTGAAGGTATTGTTAGGTATCGATAACTGATTCTACTAATGGATACAAAGCCGGGCTAAACTTAAAAAAAAGATCCCTCTAAAAAAATAAATATTATTTCGCAAAACGAGGTAACTTAATACATTTGCGGTAAACAACCCTTCCGCTTGGGGGGGACAGGGCACGCGGCACGTGGTCGCATCGCTATTCGCTCATAATAATACCGGTGTTGTCCCTTTTTTAAAAATTACCAAATTTCGGGGGAGTTGGAATTAATTTACGGGAAAAAGAGATTATTTCAAAATTCATTAGTATTGTTTCTATGATGATTACGTAAAATTTTATATTATATTTGGTCAAGTGTTTACCTAACCTTTATTATCCTTACGGGTCGGACAGGGTTTTCTTTACATATTGTATATACAGAACCCTAAGTGTGTGAGTTCGTCTCGCATATCGTCTTTAATTTTCCCACTACGGGGACACAGGCCTCCTCTCGGTGAGAGAGAGTGGGCCGTAATCTACCACGCGGGCCCAGTGCGGGTTGGATGTCTCGAAACGGTGATGAAAGTAAAGTAAAGCCACGGTTCGAACATACAACCTGCAACATGTAATTCGCGGTCGATAACACTAGGCCACCGTTGCTCTCAGACCACCGTTACTCACAGGCCACCGTTACTCACAGGCCACCGCTGCTCTCAGGCCACCGCTGCTCTCAGGCCACCGCTTCTCTCAGGCCACCGTTACTCACAGGCCACCGCTGCTCTCAGGCCGCCGCTGCTCTCAAGTCACCGTTTCTCACAAGCCACCGCTGCTCTCAGGCCACCGCTGCTCTCAGGCCACCACTACTCTCAATCAGCCAAGTCCGTCTCGCACTTGGCGATTTTTAATGTAGAAAACCATTTCCTATTGTCAGACACAACCATTTCAAAGTTTTATCACCAGAAGACAGCTAGTTATTGAGGTATTTGCAAAAAAAAAAACCAGTTACATAAACTTGTCTGAATTCAGTTCTAAAATCTCTTGAAACTTGTGTTATATAACATCAAGCTTAATATGTGACTGTGCTGTCATATTTATTTACTTAGAAAGCAGAAATCCATCTTCGGGAATCAATCACCGAAGTAAGTCTTCTACTCACGGTAAGTTTGCTCGAAGTAATATTTTTATTTAAGTTTGCACGAGACTCTTTTCGTGTGCTTGTCATGTTCATACCCTTTGATCGATCGTTCTTATAAGGTTGGGTATTCGTTTATATGTTGACAATATCGTGAAGTAAGTATGTTCTTTTTGAGATAAATGTTATACTGAATGGCTTAATGCCTAGGTCAGTTTCTACCAGTCAACCTTTGGGTGATACAGAGATAAACTGGTAGTAAGGGAAATCATTAAAATTGAGGAATTAATATTTTGAATACAAAGATACGCATAAACTAGATATGCGCCGAATAGTGGTTTCATTGGATATCCGAATACCGAATAATATCCAGTTAATTTCTTGCCGAACCGAATACACGGTCAGATAATTCGGTTCCCGGATCCATAATACAATTTCTGTTTTTAAAATTTTTAATGTTGAGGTAATAATGTAGTCTATTCATTCTGCATAAGTAAGTAAGCCTTGCCTAGTAAAATATATGTACTTATAATTTGCTGGAAAAATAAGATACGTTCTTGAAGTTATGTAAGTATTAATGCTACGTTGTATATGATTGTGTGACCTGCGTAATATAGGATTAATGGTGGTAGGCCATAACATCGGTCGCCGGCAGAAGTTACCACCCACCAGACAAAATCTTGCCGCGAAGCGATTCGTCGTGTTCCGGTATGATGTCTGGTGAAGCCGTACGGAGGACGGGTCTGAGCAGTTGTGTTGCGATGTCTGCCGGGTACGATGCGTCAAATGTTGTTGTGTTGGGAGTTTGGTCGTGGAGGGTCTCCACATCAATCTCCATCCAGAATCTTTGGTGGTGTTGTTTGTTGGGTTTAACATTGCATCACCTCGCTCAACTGCCGTCTCCCTTCCTATTCACTAAGTTTTTTTTAAGTGAATGGGCTTAATAAACTAGTGCGCTTTACCATAAACGATTGCATTACTGTTTTCCATCAGGCGGGATTGCAGTCAAGCGCTAGTTTATAATTATTAAAAAAAAAACGCACTAGTTCATTATGTGGCTTTTCGCGCTAACCTAAATAGATTATCGAGTTACCAGGATATTACGTGTATTGTATATACAGGGTTCGTCATAGGCAATCAAAAGGAGCAATGTATTATCAATATACTTATAAATAATTCAAATTGAGAAAAATAGCGTGTTACGCAACAACATAGCTATTTTGATTAGCAGAGTGGAAGCCCATCCTTTTCGGTATTCACCTAAATTACTTTTTCACAACCCGCAGGTAAGCAACTTTTCGGTACCGTAATTTTTCTCTGCCAGAAACAAGATTGATATGTCAGTTTATTTGTTACCGATTCTAGGCTAAGGCTACCCCCAATTTTTCGTGACTATTTTGAAGTATATCCATTGTTCATTATTCGAAAAATGTGCCAGTTCAACGATGAAAATAACGCATTGAGCGTTTTGTTGCGTTTTGTTTCATTTTGACATTTTAACAACATTCACTGCCTTGATTACTTTGTTGAGCAAATAATTTTTTCAAAATTATGAAGTAATGGAGCGGTAATATGTTTCAAAATGATTCCAATTGACAGTAAGTGTCTTAAATTAGGGTGCAAGCTGTTATCAGTTTCTACCTAGCTATCTAGTTATTGTGTTAATTTTGTTTTTAATAATTAAAACTAGTCCTTGACTGCAATCCCGTCTGATGGTAAGAAGTGATGCAATCGTTGATGATAAAGCGCGCCAGTTTATTAAGCCTATTCACTTTAAAAAAACTTAGTTAATAAGAACAACAGGACCAATTGGAGATTAATCTGGGAACCCTCCACGACCAAACTCCCGACACAACAACATTTGGTGCATCGTACCCGGCACACATCACGACACAACTGCTCAGAGCTGTCCTCCGTACGGCTTCACCAAACATCATGCTGGAACACGACGAATCGCTTGGCGGGAAGACTGTCTGATGGGTGGTAACTTCTGCCGGCAGCCGATGTTATGGCCTACCACCGGAGTTTTCTTCCCTACTCCTCTATTAGCCGCAGTTTCGACAGTCACCTCTTTTCTAGCAATATCTTTTACACATTTTGTTTGGTCTTCCCCTACTATTGTAGCAATCGACATCCATACTCTAAACTTTCCTCACAAGATTTTCTTCATTCCTCCTTAACACATGCCGGTTTCTACACAACTTTTCAGTTACCGAAGCCACTTTCAGACTCTTCTTATACAGAATGTATCTGACATCGTAACACAAACTTCGCGAAAAGGCTACACCCCATGCTACTCATAAAATTATGATAGTCATTTATGTCGTTAATGAGCGGTTACAGAAATAACAGTGTTTAAAAAAATGTGTCGGCTCTGCCCTTGAACGTTGCAAGCGTGCCGCCGTGCGGGTTTGTAGGTATCACGGTGATCCCTGATGTGAACACTTTTAAATCAGCTGATAAGATAGTTTTTCGAGTTTTATTTTCATTGTGTTTTTTTGTTTAATTAGCGAATTAATTAATGTTTACTTTAAAATATCATTAGGTTATAAAATATAGCATGTATGAACTGTCTAAAGTGAAAAAAACTACATATATTTTTTTGTTAATCGTAAAAAAGCCGACGAAAAATTCCACCACTGGTGGGTTCAGAATCATGTACTGGATCCATGGTACTCGTTTGTGCGTTGATGTCAGATACACCCTTTATACTCACTAGCTGCGTCCCACGGTTTTTCACCCGCGTAGATTTCGATCCTGTTGGAATATCGGGATAAAAACAGACTCACATTCATTTGTGTACGTCCTCTCAAACTTTCTCATTTATAGTATTAGTATGTTAATAAGATTTTTTATTCTATCCATTGGTACATATCTCTCTAATTATCATTTCAGCTGCATTTTTGCCATCCATTCAACCCTTCTGTCATCTGTGGCTCAACATTTTGATCTATTAACAAGACAGCAGGGTCTAACCATGGTTGTGTGTATTTTCCCCTTAAGTTAAGAAGAATGAGGTAGGTAATCACAGATTGTTCCCGTGACCACCGATCTACTTCGCCGTCACTTTGCACATTGTCACTTGCTTTTGGTCGGTCTCCCTGGCGCAGCGGTCAACATGCCTGCCTGCGACGCGGAGGCCCCGGGTTCGATCCCCGGCCAGGTCATGGTCGAAAAATGATATTTTCCTGATTGGCCTGGGTCTTGGATGTTTATCTATATATGCATCTATTATAAAACATAGTGTCGTTGAGTTAGTATCCCATAACACAAGCCTCGAACTTACTTTGGGGCTAGCTCAGTCTGTGTGATTTGTCCGTATATATTTATTTATTTATTTGCTATAAATGCCGAAACTTGTTGAGTGAAGCTCGTACAGAAGATGTAAATAGGCCACTCTAGTAATCTAGAAAACAGTATAGTATTATTAATCATATTCTAAATCGTAAAATGGTCACAAACTGACAATTCCGTAAGTATATCTGTGTGCAATACATATCAGGCAATTCATCTGTTTGACGGTTTTATATACCGGTAAAATTACGATCTATATTTTTTTCATGTGGTAATATTTACACCAAATATTATATGAATTATTTGTTTTTTTAATTGGAGGTAGTTAAGGTGTTATGTGTCACCATTTTACGATAATTAGACGAATTTCTAATGATTTGCTGGGAATTCCAGCAATGAATCGCGTTTAGATAATGCCGCGGTATTGCTTACTTTGGGGCTAGCTCAGTCTGTGTGATTTGTCCGTATATATTTATTTATTTATTTGCTATAAATGCCGAAACTTGTTGAGTGAAACTCGTCCAAAAGATGTAAATAGGTCACTCTAATAATCTAGAAAATAGTATAATATTATTAATCACATTCTAAATCGTAAAATGGTCACAAACTGACAATTCCGTAAGTATATTATCTGTGTGCAATACATATCAGGCAATTCATCTGTTTGACGGTTTTATATACCGGTAAAATATCGATCAGTATTTTTTTCATGTGGTAATATTTACAGCAAATATTATATGAATTATTTGTTTTTTTTTTTAATTGGAGGTAATTAAGTTGTTATGTGTCACCATTTTATGATAATTAGACGAATTTCTAATGATTTGCTGGGAATTCCGGCAATGAATCGCGTTTAGCTTCATCATGAACCTTTTTATAGTCCCACTGCTGGGCTCAGGCCTCCTCTCATACAGAGAAGGATTGAGCGTAATCACCACGTTTGCTCAATGCGGGTTGGCGATTTAAGACTTAAAGTTCAGGTTTACTCAAGATATTATCCTTCACCTTGTAATCAGTCATTGGTGTCCAAGATATACTTAGAAAGTATATATAACTTAGAAAAGTTACTTTGGTACTTGTCTGACCTGGAATCGAATCCGCACACTTATACTTGAGAGGCTGGTGCTTTAACCACCAGGCCACCACGACTTGAAGCGGCGGTATTGCATATAGTGGCATTTTTAGACACCCACACCACACATCACAATCTATGCGCTATGGAAAACTAAACTCTACTTTCGAACTTGATGAACGTTTTAGGCAAAGCGAGTATCAATAAGTTTTGACGTTCAAATGAAGATGTTACTAACAAAATTGAGCTGGGTCTCACGCCCTACGTGTGTCAACTTTCTCAATTAAAAGTTAGGCTCGAATCGATACTTGAGTCGACTCGTATTAGGCTCGAGCAAACTGCTGTGAAACAACCAGTACTGGGTACTTTGTTTTGTGCAAAAGGGTAATATAACAATGTTAGTTTGGGGCCACCAAACTGTTGTGGAGTTTAAATTACCAAACCGGTTTTAGATACGTGTTATACTGGCAATAGAAAAAATGTTAAATGAAAAATAATTCATATACCAGTTAATCCTATGATATAATAATAATAATAAAGTATCTATTTCACAAAAAATACATAGCGCTTCACACTGTTACATAAAAGGAAAGTTTATAATTACTAGCAATAGTCGCCTCTATCTTTTAAACTAGGACTCGCCTGTATCTTAAAAGATAGGGTTCAGCCAAATGGATTCTGTAAACAATTTCTATAAGGACATGAGAAAACAGTGTCAGTGAATTGAACTAACAGATGTACAAAAGAAGGGAGAAAAAAAATGCAATAACGACAGAAATGAAATTGAAATTAAAATTATCCCAAGTAACGCAAAAGCGAGAGACATCAGACATGCATTTTTATATGTATATGGTCTAATACACTGGAGTTTTCGGATAAAAAATGCATTATATACAAATCTACCCTCTATTATGCGAATTATGGTCCGCTTCTTCGCACAGAGAGTTCCTTTGTATTGAAGCGGTCCATAATCCGCTGGTATTCACAGGTGTGAATCTTATGTGTCCTAATGCTAATGTGGGAAAAGTAAAAGTAGGTCATAAAAGTCGGTTATTCCATTTATTCTCTCCATAAAACCCACCCTAAGCCTTTCAATTCCGAATATCCAACTAGGCCTAGGGTGGATTGTATGACTATATATATTGACTTGTATGAGTACCACTCTGGGGGTAGCTACCACTCTAGAATATTTTTTATACTCCGTATTTATCGTGTGAATTAACAGCTTTAACTAACGGCTAGTATACACGAAATTGAACGTAAAAGTGGGAAAATAAAAGGGGAAAACGTTCCACGATAAACAGCTAAAGATAAAGCCTTCGTGTGGAATTAATGCGGTCTCGGGTGTTGCCAGCTCACCTATTTTAAATTCCAAGTTTTAGGGTCTGTTTTTTTTAGCATTTTGCTAAGGAGTCACTATTTATATTTTGTATCAGGTCTGCTCTCATACAGAGAAGGATTGAGCGTAGTCACCACGCTTGCTCAATGCGGGTTGGCGATTTCAGACTTAAAGTCCAGGTTTCCACAAGATGTTTTCTTTCACCTTGTAATCAGGCATTGGTATCCAAGATATACTTAGAAAGTACATATAACTTAGGAAAGTTACCGAATCCGCACGGTATAACAGCCTCTCATATATGAGATATGAGAGGCTGGTGTTATAACCACTAGGCCACCACGACTACATAACAGTATGTCAGTTGGTAATTTAATCATTGCAAGGTCTGTTCTTATGTTGAAAAGGAGCTTGTAGTGATCGCCACAGTTGCTCGCTGTAACTTAGGGGTTTCAGAACTTTAAATCATTTTCCTAATGTAACATGAGGCGGAGACCTAATCGTACGTTGTTGGCCGACCTCGGCTGATTGAGCCGAGCTTAATTAGTTTTTAACATTTAAGTTATAATTCCAGAGAATCAGAGAGTTAGTAGCATTAACAATAGCAGAATTAATATGGTGGACCTGTATTTAATATGGTAGACCTGTATTTAATATGGTAGATCTGTATGTAATATGGTAGATCTGTATTTAATACGGTGACCTGTATTTAATATGGTAGACCTGTATTTAATATGGTAGACCTGTATTTAACATGGTAGATCTGTATTTAATATGGTAGATCTGTATTTAATATGGTAGACCTGTATTTAATATGGTAGATCTGTATTTAATATTATAGATCTGTATTTAATATGGTAGATCTGTATTTAATATGGTAGATCTGTATTTAATATGGTAGACCTGTATTTAATATGGTAGATCTGTATTTAATATGGTAGATCTGTATTTAATATGGTAGATCTGTATTTAATATGGTAGACCTGTATTTAATATGGTAGATCTGTATTTAATATGGTAGATCTGTATTTAATATGGTAGATCTGTATTTCATTTGCATAACATACATAAACAGCCTAAAATGTTCCCACTCGTGGGACACAGGCCTCCTCTCAGTGAGAGGGAGTGGGCCGTAATGTACCACGCGGGCCCAGTGCGGGTTGGTAGATGTCACATGTCTTGGAAGTTGTGGCTTTAGGACATGCCGGTTTCCTCACAATGTTTTCCTTCACCGTTATGAGAACAGAGCAGACCAGCGTGGGACATTACGGACCACTCCCTCTCACCTAGAAGGATGCCTGTGACTTAACAGTGGGAACATTCATCATCATCATCTCAGCGTTAATCCCAGTCGCATCCTAAGCTTCTTCAGCTTTGGAGTCAGGGGTCCGCTTTACCAGTCCAACTTCTCATTTGGCTAAACTTAGATATTTTCCGTGAAGCGACTGCCGTCTAACCTCCACAACCCGAAGGCATTTGCAGCTAGACCAATTGTTGGACTTTTGAGGGCTTCAACAACCCGTAACGACTGTTATTAGATGTTCGTATGGCAACTGGCAACCGGGACCAACGGCTTAACGTGCTTTCCGAGGCACGACCAGACCAGTGCAAATATTCATATTCATGCATACAAATATTTGCATTGCGCGGGGATCGCACCCGCGCCACCTTGCGCAGCGGCTGCGTTCGCTACCGCTACGCCACGGAGGCTGTCAACAGCAGTAACAGTGGTGTGGAGGAATGAGACACACACATGCCCTTCACCGACCGACTACGATGAGTTTGCAAATACTCTGATTGCGAGATGCAGGATTCGCGTGACGTCAGTATGACGCGTTGTTCGCATGTTGCGTTGTAGGCACCGCTACATTATTCGCCTGAGGTGAGGGTTTTTGATTTTTCGTCGAGATCGGACCAGGATCGGGTCGAAATCGGTATGGTTCGTCGATCGGACTGGGATCGGTTCGGGGTCGGGTCGGCATCGGTACGGGATCGGTTCTGGGTCGGGTCGGGATCGGTTTGGCAACGTTGGGACCAATTAGGAATCGGTACGGTTCGTCGGGATCAATTAGGGATCGGTTCGGTTCGTGGTGATCAATTAGGGTTCACGTCGAGATCAATTAGGGATCGGTTCGGTTCGTGGTGATCAATTAGGGAGCACGCCGGGATCAATTAGGGATCATTTCGGGTCGTGGTGATCAATTAGCGATCATGTTGGGATCAATTAGGGATCACGTCGGGGTCACCAGTGTGGAGGAATGAGGAACAGGGAGTAAAGTTCACTCATCCTCCATAGAAAAGGGAGGATCCTCCGACCAGACTAGTTGTCTGGCGGGCCACTTTGCCCATCGGTTTATGTGGTGAACTTGTATGCGTGCTAGTTGCACTGAAAACTCTGATTGCGAGATGCAGGATTCGCGTGACGTCAGTATGACGCGTTGTTCGCATGTTGCGTTGTAGGCACCGCTACAGTGAGAACATTATAGACTGATAATTATATATAAGCGCTTATTGGGGTTTGAACCTACGACCCACAATTTGTTTAGTATTATTATTTATTTAAAAAGTAATTTAAATTGCCTTAATAATATTCTACTTAGTATTATAAACTCCTTTACAAAAAAAAACGTACACCTAAGCAATGAACAAAGCAATGAAAAATAATTTATAAATTTTCATCAGTATTTCATAAAATTTTGATACAATTTACGGAAAATAATGCTAAATCTCGCTAGTAGAGTATGTTCGCTAGTAGTGCATATGTTCATGGAGTTAAAAAATGTTTTTTTGTTTGTTTTTCTTTAATGAAGTAAAAGCAGATAAATCTTTAGTATAGAGTAACTCTAACTCTCTAGCTTGCGGAATACGCAGCGCGATAATTTTGGTAGCTTTTACCGCTTTATCTACCATTTTAGATACAGCCAAACAGCAATAAATAAAGTTCTGACAGTGAAGGATATGGAATTAATCGATAAAAATTGAATAAAAGTTATGAAAGTCGATGTTAACTTCTGGAACTTTGCGCCAAAAATGTAGGATAAAAAGGGTTTTCTGTAAAAATGAGCATCAAATGAAAATTTGAATTTAGAATGTATTCTTTTAAAATACCACGGAATTTTTAAAACCGACCAGTATCTTGTAGTAACGATTGAAACCTTTTTTGTATTGTATCTTTTTAAAGATGAATGAAATTCAAAAAAATTTTGTTTGCAAATGAGTGTATTATTATTAAATATGTATAAATAAAGGCAGAAAAAATAATAAATCTAATGATATTTTAATGTTTTATCAACATAAATATAAAAGCTGATTTTTAATCATCTAAGTCTATCAAGATGTAATTTAAACCTAAAACTGGATGATCTTCAGCACGGCCGTTATGTCCAGCCCAATCTAAATAATAGCTAGGTACATGACTCTTATATTATGGGCGCAACTTCCAAGTGTTCTGTTTCCAATATAACAGGAGAAATATTGTTCTTTAATGGCATCGATGCCAGAAATGGTCGTATTAAGAATAAATATGATTTTCATGTTAGTTACTCAACAAAATAAGTTTAATTTCTAAAAAGTTTCATTTTCCATATTAAAATTCTTGCTAAAAACATAATTATATTAAACCACGAATTTGGAAGTAGCGATACTTTATAATACTTTTACTAATAATATTCTAAAATCCGAGATAAATAACTTTTGTCCTGACTGGGGTTTTTTCCTAAGGATTTTGGCGAATTATGGAATGTCCTTTATTCCTTTATCCTTTTAGTAGTTTTAGTTTAGTTCTCATCTCTCTTTCTTTCTAACTCATTAAGAAAAGGATAGAATATACATATTATGTTGTTTAGTTCTGACAAATATAAAAAGAAATATCTTATACGAGTCCAAAGGGCTTCTGAGTCAGCATGATGCGCTAATATTCTGATATGGAAACTACTCCCAATCATTTGCCCGTCCGAAATTGAATTCGGCAATTTCTTTGATGGATCAATTTTTTTCGGATGAGTCATATCTTCATTGATGGACTTAGAGAGTAGATTCTTGAGACATTTGTGACGTATTTGAATTTGTTTATTTATTCCAGTATGCCTAACCTTTTACGAATTATGTTGGGTCGGTTTCCAGTTAAAATGGATGCAACTAAATGTTAGTACTTTACATTGAGCGGCTGCCTATATGACTTCCACAATCCAGACATTGGGTAATATGATACCACCACTTGACTGATTGTCACACTATCGAGCTACTGACTACTTATAGCGACTGTCAGAGATTCATGAATTATAGCCGGGACCAAAGGCTTAACGTGTCACCCATCCAAAATCAAGCGCGGCAAGCGTGACTTAACCTAACCCATCGACCTGTACGGCTTTTATTATTTAGCCACGGGCCTTTTTTATAAATTATAAACTAGTGCTTGACTGCAATCACGCCTGATGGTAAGCAGTGATGCAATCGTTGATGGTGAAGCGCGATAGTTTGTTAAGAGCCTATTCAGTTTAACCTTGAAGATACTTTAATTGTAGTCCGATGGAAACACCGCCGCTGGCAAATTGTTCCAGTCCCACGATGTACGCGGTATAAAGGAGGAGGCGAAACGCTTCGTCCAGATCGTTGTGGTATTAACAACGTAAGGGTGAAAACTTGCCGAACGACGGGTCGTCCGATGATGGAGTGGAGATGGGGCAGTTAAATCATTAAAAATTCCCACGCATACTCCTTAAAATGCATCCTATAAAACACCGACAGGCTGGCTACTCTTCGCCTGTGCTCCAGGCTTTGGAGACTGTCTTGAGCTAAATCTGGGCCGCAATTAGCCTCTTTGCACACTTCTCCACTGAATCCAAAGTAGCTAGGTGGCCTTTAGTGTGTACTCTAATGTCTGCTTTAATTGCTAGGGCGCAGCTGAATGAAGGTGATTTCGTCCATACATAAAAATCACCTTCGAAAACTTAAGATATCAATACGACACCGTCTCGTAAACGTTCCAGTGTTCACAGCAACGTTTTACTGAGAAGTTCACATTTCTATCAACTGCTCTTCACTCCTCAGTGGGTACTTACGCATTGAATAGGGTGCAACATGGCGTAACAGCTCTCTTGCTTACAAATACAAATGTAGTTTATTTGAAGAGTTGGCAGACAGGTAAACGGTTCAACTACATTGGTGTTAATAAGAGGGAAAATGTGTTTGGGAAAGGCTAGTTGGATTCTGGCAGGGATTTTTTTTTTTTTTTTTTTAATAATTATAAACTAGCACTTGACCGCAATCCCGCCTGATGGTAAGCAGTGATGCGATCGTTGATGGTAAAGCGCGCTAGTTTATTAAGAACCTATTCACTCAGAAAAACTGAGCGAATAGGAAGGAAGACGGCAGTTGAGCGAGGTGATGCAATGTTAAACCCAACAACACGACCAACGATGCTGCGCCAAAGGGAGATTGATCTGAAGAACCTCCACGACCAAACTCCCAACACAACAACATTTGGCGCATCGTACCCGGCACATATCGCAACACAACTGCTCAGACCCGTCCTCCGCACGGCTTCACCAGACATCATGCCGGAACACGACGAATCGCTTGGCGGCAAGACTTTGTCTGGTGGGTGGTAACTTCTGCCGGCGGCCGATGTTATGGCAATCAAGTTTAAAAAAAAAATGGTGAATTTATATACTTTACATAGCTATATTCGGATAAATCTTGTCAGTATTTAAATGAAATAACCAGTACAGGACGTAGGTTCATAGCCGGACAAGTAAGTTCTTCTTCTTCTTCTTCTTCTTCTCTCAGCCTATAGAGGTCCACTGCTGGACAAAGGCCTCTATCAAGGCTTTCCACAATGACCGGTCTTGTGCATACATCGGCTTTCCGTGACCTTACAGGTCATCGGTCCACCTTGTTGCGGGCCTCTCTTCTCTGCATCTTCCGGTACTTGGCCGCCTCTCCAGAACCTTACTACCCCATCACCCACTACCACTTAAGTTTAGCAACTCGAAGAGCTATATCGGTGACTTTGATTCTTCAACAGACAGGTGCTTTACATTATGAAAGCTAATTCATCAGTACTGTACTCTTAGCGATAAGACCGCCCATTGTGTCACCCTTTGTAAAATATTTTTATTTATGTTCTGTAATCTATATGGTGTACATAATAAAGAGAATTCTATTCTATTCTATTCTATAAAACATGGTGAGGAAAAAAATTCGCTCAAGACACCCGTGGTGGATAATGGACGAGACCTGTGTCTCACTGTGAGAACATTATAAGCTAATTACATATATTGATTCGTATGGTTTAATACCTGCTCTAAGCAAATTCCAACCTTATGCTGCAAGAATTAGGGTCTTAATTAGCTTAAGGTTATGCAGGTTCTATGTAACATCGTGACCAATGTTTTTGGGAAAAGAAAATACTTATAAAAGAAGTTTGATTACATACTTTTATGTCAGTCCCGTGGGATGTACCCACGGAGAATATTATGATTTCTCCTAATGATGTAGGTAATATGTAATAGACAATATGGTCACAATAGAGTTAATATTTTTTTTTATGTTAAAGAAAACAAAAAGATAACAAATAACAAGCCTCCACATATAGGTAGGAGGAAAATGTCGATAAAAAGAGAAATAATAACACACAACACATAAAGAGAAATAAAAACAGTAAGTTAGCAAGTCAAGGTTGTTGGTATTGTTACGAATGCACCTTATGTCAATGGCATAAGGTTCAGTATTGGGTGACATGCTTTACGTAAATTTTAAACCCTATATCTTGAAACCTAGGCATTGCAGAGGTACAATCTAAAAATGCATTGCTAGACCTAAGGTGACCTATAGAACGGTTCAGGTTTCAACTAAATTGACAACGAAAGGTCGAGATTAAATTTACTAGAAACGTCATCTCCTGATCCTTTTCAAAATAGACCTGGAACATTTGATCAGCTTGCATATATAAAGCGGTGTGGCTCAACGGACATGTCAGTCTGCATTTGACTTTCGAAGAAGACTTAAGAAGCGTTTATTGAGAATTTCTGTAGCGACAACTGCAACGAGCACTACATCAGGTGACTTCTGTAGAGTTGTTATGTGTGTATGACACGGATTTCGTGGTCGACTTCGGTGTGACATCAATTACGTTCTGCTTGTCATTGCCTACTATCGACTGTACCATCGTTGTCAATAAAACTTGTAACCCTTAAATTTTAGTACCCCTAGCCCGTTACAGTATCAAAATTTTTTCTTATAACTAGTTATATGAATGAAACAGTAATAAAAAACCAAGAAACTACAACGAAGACACATCATCCACCCCTGCACAGTATGTTCATCGGTCTCACAAGGATTCAAGGTGAGATGTTTACACAATCGTATTGCTTTTCATAGATGATGTATTTTTTGCTGCCATAACAACAAATAATAAAAGCAGTTTTTTTTGTATAGATAATGGTACAGAACCCTTCAAGCGAGAGTCCGACTCCTACTTTGTCGGTTTTTCAATAATATGTTCCATCTCTTCTTGTCTAACACAGATAATGTTTAGCTCGAATTAAAAGAACAAAGGCGGCAAAGAACTTTTATCTTCGGAGTTATCTCGACAGAATCAGACAGATATATCTCCGAGAAATTAAACTAATCATTCGGAAAATTCGGAATTACACAAGAGAGAATAAAGAGTGCGAACAATTCCTGCACATTTTTTTGTGTTATATAATATTACTTGTTATTTCTTCTTGCCTTTGTGAACTAGAGACACGAAACGGAAATTAAAAAGCTTATACAGAAATATATTGTATACAAGAGGTTTTTTGTTAACTTCCTAGAACTCTTAGATATGAATTAGATTATATCAAGGAATCAGATGGCTTGAGAATTATTTTTCAATTAAGTTTTTTTTGTTTTAATTTTTATACAAAACAATTCGGCAAAGTCATGATTTTTGATTGAAAACACCCTTACTTGAAACAACGTCGAATTTTATTAGTTTTTTGTAATCGGCCGCCGGCAGAAGTTACCACCCACCAGACAAAGTCTTGCCGCCAAGCGATTTGTTGTGTTCCGGCATGATGTCTAGTGAAGCCGTACGGCGGACGGGTCTGAGCAGTTGTGTTGCGATGTGTGCCGGGTAAGATGCGCCAAATGTTGTTGTGTTGGGAGTTTGGTCGTGGAGGGTCTTCAGATCAATCTCCCTTTGGCGCAGCATCGTTGGTCGTGTTGTTGGGTTTAACATTGCATCACCTCGCTCAACTGCCGTGATGCTTACCATCAGGTGGGATTGCGGTCAAGCGCTAGCTTATAATTATTAAAAAAGAAAATGTACACGATGTATGAGAATTGATTATGAGACTGAGCGTTTTTGAAGCTGTACTGGTTTGTGTAAGGGTAATATAGGATCGATAGTATGTTCTAAATCAAATATAAGAGCGCTTTAAGCCTACTGCTCTTAAAAAGTGCGAGTTCTGAGAATGTTTTGCTAGTTGGGTATGTATCTAATACTTATTCAATGAGGGATGCCAAACATTGTTCTCAGAGTTTTGGTTTGGAATCTCACCAGAGGTTACTGTTGCTAGTCGTTCCCCACAGTTGTATACCTACCGTAAGTCCAGATAGGTTTTATGATAGTTATGTACACTACCATTTTGCTGTTAGGATTTAGTTGTGGTTGGCGTCCCAATTACCAATTCAGTGACCGCAGTTTTCCAACTAGTTGTTCGCGCTTTGTCCATATATGTTGTTGCCAGGTAAGTTTCCACTTTCCTGTATGCGATATATCTACCTATTTTATTTAAAAAACGAGGGCCAAGAATCGACCCTTAAGGCACGCTCATCTTAACTAGAGATCCGGAGTGGTAGCCCCATTATTGTTTACTTTTCGCTGACTCTCAGATAGAAGGAAGAGAACAAGTTATCTGCTTGTCCTCGAATTCCGCAATGGTGTAATTTACAGGTATGTGTCTTGTCGTCAACGCAGTGAAACGCTTTTGAGAGGTCGCAAAAAATGCCAATTGCATCCTGGAACTTCTCACAGGATTCCAAAATATGACTGATGAGATTTAACTATTTCGTTGTCTGTCATCGACCTACATTTCGTGAATCCAAACTGCCAACTATGTAAAATCCTATTAGATTTTAAACGTTTGACTAAATGCATAAATTTTGCTCAATAACCTCAATATCTAACCTAACGTGCTATACGAGGCAATCCTCAATCAATTGTTAGGGTTAATAGAGAAACACCAAAAAAAAAGGATTTATGTCAAATCTACTTAATTATCATTAAGGTTTATATTGTTTAACATGAAATAACAACAATTTTGGGTTGTTAAAAAGAGAGCAAATAGTTTATTTCGAATGAAACCACAAATTTAAATACTATCCTCTATTTGTACTACTCCACTCTGTTCTCTTCGATACTATACTGTCTATGTTTCACTCCTAACATTAGTCTATAAACTACCCCTGCCAGAATACCCCCCGAAAGTGGCGCAACCCAATAAACCCAATGAAAATCATAAATACCCATCATAATAGCTGGTCCTAAGGTCCGCACAGGATTCAAAGACCCTGTATAAGGCAGAGAAGAGCACAAGCAACCAGATACACAGAGGCCAATGGCTAAAGGTGCGGACCCAAGTCCTCTGCCTCCTCTCCTGTAGTCAGTTACGCTTAAAACCAGGGCTACAAGCAGGAAAGTCATCAGGAACTCCAAAGCGAAGACCTGCTCTACAGCGGTATACTCGTAGGGTACTGTAGCTCCAAGATTTCCTCTGATTCTGTCCTCTGAAACTGCGTAGGCCACTGCTGCACCTGAAGAAGTAAAAATTGTGTATAGATGGATAGAATTCAAAACAAACTCTAAATTACATACAGTATATAAAAGTACAGATTTAAATGCCGAAATTTTACATAGGGTATCGCTAAAAGTGTCATTTAAACACAAACTTTCAAAGGAGAAGAGACAATACTACTGCTGATAGTAGATAGATAATTTATAAAGTTTTAAAAAAAAGGTGCAATGTGTTTCAGAATGGGTATATACATATATACATACCAAGGGCATGGCTTCTTTGGATGATAGATATCAAACGATATTAGGGATTAAGGGTTTCAACTCAAAATAAATATCTAAAAGATTTTATATCAAATAAAAGTCTTAATTACTAGAAGAATGGGCATAGTAATTCTCCTTAGAAACAGCCAAATTAGCCATCACAGCAAAACATAGAGCCGTTTAATTAACCTAAGACGATGTTTCACTAATACGTGTTTTAGATCCGAGGATTGAAATTGAAAAATATTTAAAAGCAGGCACTTAATATCTCTTTTTTTGTATTTAATATTGAGATTCTGAAAATTATTGAAAATACATTTAAGATATGCAGCATTTATTAATAAAATCAACACTAAACGCAAAATACAATTTTCCCACCTAACTTTACAAATATTCTGGGAAAGTGAATGCCAAGAATTGGACCCATTTTGCTTGCACCCACAGGTACTTTCGATTTTATAATATTACTAGCGACCCGCCCTGGCTTCCCACGGGTGCAATGCTGATACTAAATACATTACAGAAAAACTGTGAACGTTGTATAAAAAACCGCCGCGAACGCCGTGTACCGCCGCAAACACGACACCCCGTAATTTTTAGATCTGTAATATCTTCGATCATATGCTTTAAAAGGCGAGGTAAATGTATATTAAATCAGCAATGTATTGAAGGTATTAAATTGGATAAGGAGTAATGCTGTATTGGTTAAAATCTCTATTTTACATATATATATATATATACACTACACACAAGGAAAAAATGTAATGATTTACGACATATGACCTTAGAAACCTCAAAAATAATAGTATTTCTCCGCAATTTAATGGATGTTATTATACATGAAGACCTTCCTGTTTAATCACTCTATCTATTAAAAAACCTGCATTAAAATCCGTGTAGTTTTAAAGATTAATTCATACAAAGGGACATAGGGAAAGAGAAACTGACTTTGTTTTATAATATGTAGTTGACATTTTATAAGAAAAACAATATATTGTCCTACTTTGCGTTCGTTAAAAGATAATTTAACAGATAAATAATGAAATTACTGGAAAATTTAAGACTACATTCATAAATCCATTGTCTGGCGTCTTGAGAGAGACATTTAATTTGACGCGAGATAATTAAAGTCTCGTGTAGCTTAATAATCTTTGTTGTTTATTACTGATTAGTTTTTAACGCGCGTTAAATTGCTTGCTCCTCAATCCCAACCCGTCGCATCGCAACGCACGTCCACGCTATTACCTGGTGATACTTAGGGTCGTAGGGTGATGTTTAATGGCTTATAACCGTTTTCAAAGCCGACCGGTAGTTCCCGAGGCTCGTTCATTCATATTAATTCTTCGAGTTTCATCACTACATATGTAATACATATATGTATAAAATAAAATCGCTTTCTCTGTCCCTATATTCATATGTATGCTTAAATCTTTAAAAATACGCAACAGATTTTGATGCAGTTTCTTTTAATAGATAGAGTGATTGAAGAAGAAGGTTTATTTAGGGCACGGCTGTTTCGGGAGGTTCCTATTCCGTATAAGGCGGGAGGAAACGCCACGGTGTCACCATTGTGTGGATCGCCCTGAGGACTCGGTGGAGCATACGATGGAGGTCTGCTCGGCTTGGGTAGAGCACCGCCGTGTCCTCGTGGCGGCGATCTCTCGCGTCCACTGCCTGGTCCAGGCTATGGTCCAGAGCAAGAGTGCATAGCAGGCCGTCACCTCCTTCTGCGAATCAGTGATGCTGGCATAGCAGGAGGCTAGGCATGTGAGGGAGTGGTAATCCCAGCACCCTCACGCCTCTAGCTGCCGCAGGAGACGCCTTGGTCGGGAGACAACATCGAACTCCCGGACACCGTAGGTGCGGGCTTGCGGGCGGCGAGCGATGGGCAGCTCGCCGCCCGGTAAGGAGCACGCCCGGGTCGACGGCGCGTTGTATTTCACGCGCTCCTCAAAGAGATGTCGCACCTCTTGACGGGTACCCACGAGGACCCATGTCTCTTGGGCCAGGGTTGCGGGTTGGTTAAAAAAGAAACCGTGGCCTTGGCGCACAGGCAAGTGAAGGAACATGGGTTGGTTTTAGCCAGTAAAAGTTTGACACGTCCTTTCGATCCGTCCAGAGCGGGAGAGGTCATTTAATGATTTGCAACCGAAGCAAAAAAAAAAAAAAAAAGACGTGTGGCACTCGGGGACTGCCGCGGTAAAGCTATTGCATAGCATTTTGTATCACAATTTATGCAATTATAATTATTTATTTATTTTATTTATGCAGTATTTCTTTTTCTTTGATATTAATTCAAGTTACACTTTTTGAGCGTGGTGACCGATAAGAAAACAAATTTTTCTTTTAAAATAAATAAAAAGTTAATATTATTTAAAATATTTTTATTATTTTACAATACATGTGGGTTTTATTACCTTACAGTAGCTGTTGGTTATTCAGGAATATTTATCATTGAAACTATAGGTTTATGATAACTGAAATAAGAAACATAAGTTTGCGACTTAATATCCTCTAAATACCTAGAAAATACCGCGTCAATGGTGGTCCCATATTTTGTTGTGGACTCTTGTGGATCATTATTCATTTTCAAATTCAATGTTTTTGATAGAAAAGTTGTCAACCGCTCTGATTTTTTATCAGCGAAGTTAATGTTGAAATCGCCAGCCAAGATAAGTGGAAATTTATTACCATTTGTACCAAGTATTTTCGAGCCTTCTTCAGTGTAGGCCTACTCCAGTAAAGTGCGATGAATAAAATGCTCTACCTCGTCCAATTTTGAATTCGGAGAAATGTAAATTGCTACCATAACTATTTGTAGGCCATTTCTAAGTTTGCATAAGCACGCACAAATATCTCCAACAACTGAGCGCCTAACATTAACATCGCTAACGTGTGCAATATTTATTTCAATATTCGGAGTCATAATATTAGTAATATCATTTTTATTTTGGTAAATAGCTACCCCACCTTTTGAAACAGTATCGCGTTTGAACTGAACAATACAATTAAAATTAGGTATTTCAATTGGATTATCATGCGTCATGCAAGTTTCGGTAAGAAGTAACACATTTGTTTGTCTCGTAACTGAATCTTGTAAATCGTATTTATGACTATTTAGACTTTGGCAGTTGAAAGTCATTATTGAAATGCCATTTCTATTACTAATGAAATCTAATACACTTTGAGCAATCGTCTGAACACTATTTAAAGACAGTCTTTTGAATTCTTGCAACAATTGAAAAAACGGCCGCGTGAGCACTTTTTACTCTATAAAATCACGCGCTTTTATTTAGTAAACAACACTATAAATAATTTAAAAGTCCAATGAAAAATTAGCGTGACATTCATCTTAGCTTTTCCGTTAAAAAAAAAGCTATTTTATAAAAACACTACTAAATTAATTTGAATAAAAGTACTTAATAATTAATTATATGAAAAGTTTTTAAGGTAGCCATGACAACGTCGATGACGTCTATGACATATCTCTA
Organism: Sesamia inferens; assembly: GCA_037179545.1. Lineage (NCBI taxonomy): Eukaryota > Metazoa > Arthropoda > Insecta > Lepidoptera > Noctuidae > Sesamia > Sesamia inferens. The sequence continues at coordinate 3,325,480 of CM073929.1, read as the reverse complement.
TAGAAGACCTATTTCAGAGAGAAAATTAATCGCAAGTTTAGCACATCGCGACTATCAGTAACATGGCAAGTGTGTAGAACTGAGTTCGCGCCCTGCAATATGCATGCTCTTTTTGAAAATCTATAAATTGTTTTCAAAAGATGTAGTCGCACGCACACAAACATACCGTGCCGAAGACTGCCGAACTGAAACGATGTTAGACGATAGGGAGCGTGAGGTTTTTTCGTTACGGAATTTCTGGATTCGGTCCCCGCGCTCAAGGCCCGCGATAGAAGCTATGCAATAGCTTAAAAGGGAGACACTATGACGAAAACATTGCACAAAAACGAATAATCGTATTTATTTAAGGGATTTTGGTATATAATGTGGGAGTTTCAAGTTAACAGTAAACCATTTTCTTTCATTCACAAATCGTTATCTTACTAAACACGTACATACTTAACCATTTCGCATTTCCAACTATATTTCTATTACAAAATCGCAGTAGAAAACATAACTCACCTGCAATGCTGCCCAGAACATGCATTATAACATAACACATGGCTTTCAAAATCCCCATACGTCCACACACCAAAAACCCGAGTGTTATAGCAGGATTTACATGTCCACCGGACACATGGCCGAATATTTGCACCACCGTAGCAAGAACAAATCCATGAGCCAAGGCTATCTCTACATTCGCATTGTTGGTTCCATAGGCTATACCGGAAGACAACACTAGGGACAAAAAAAGAAAGGTACCGAGGAATTCTGAGAATAGTTGCTTGAACAGCTTCTCCCAATTTTTCATCTCATTTATGCCTAAGAAATTTTGTATTTTCTTGCCCATTATGATTGTTGAATTCACGGCAAAGTCATTAAATCTCAGCCTACTAGATTAGGGAGGAGAGTTTGAGTTAAGATATATTTGAGCAGTCATACACGGATTGTATAAATTTGCGTTATGAAGTTTCAAAGAAATTCCAGAAAAACTAAGTTTAAAAACTAAAACCAAAAAATCATGTTCTATTCATCATCTTCACTTCAATCAGTTTTGTTCTAAATCATTTGAAAATGTTACGTACTATTTACTATTCAATATTTATCTACACTTCTACACTAATATTATGTAGAGGAAAGATTTGTATTTTTGTATGTAACAAATAAACTCAAAAAGTACTGGACCGATTTTCATAATTCTTTTTTCATTACAAAGCTACATTATCACTGAGTAACTTGGGCTAAATTTTATTTTGGAAAAAAATGGGGTTCCGTAAGATATTTGGGTTTTTTGAACACGAGGTGTAAAAATCAACGAGAAAAGTTACTTATTTTACGTACGCTGCCTAAACTATTAAAGATATAACCATAAAATGTTCTAATTAATTGTAGATCTTATAAATATCTACAAAAATGTCTGTGTCACACTATACCTATCTATGTCGAGTGAGGCACAACAACCATTTTTTTATTTAAAAATCTTGAATTTTTTTTGGGCTACATTTAGACGCATTTATTTTACTCATGCTACTAATCCTTATCAAAATAAAATATGTCATCACTAGGTACAGTTTATGTAGATAATATTTGGTCTTTGATTGACTAAAATTGGACTTTTGGTTTTGAAGTTATGACGAAATTAGAATATTACGATTTCTTTCGACGCATGCGGGAGGGGAATTTAGATCTAAGGGTCCCGCGCGGCAACGCCGGGGCATAACTCCGCTGCCGCGAGAAATCGCGGTACGGCGGACACAGCTCCGGCGGGATCTCATGGCGACATGGAGAGTGCGATTGTCGCAACCCAGTGCTGGGCACGCCACAATAGCGGCGGTAAGTCCCCTCTTTGAGGAGTGGCTAGAGAGGCGCCACGGCGCCCTCACCTTCCGCCTGACGCAGGTCCTTACCGGACACGGTTGTTTCGGGAGGTTCCTGTTCCGTATTAGGCGGGACGAAACGCCAGGGTGTCACCATTGTGTGGATCGCCCTGAGGACACGGTGGAGCATACGGTGGAGGTCTGCCCGGCTTGGGTAGAGCATCGCCGTGTCCTTGTAGCGGCGATCGGCGGCGATCTCTCGCGTCCGACCCTGGTCCAGGCCATGGTCCGGAGCGAGAGTGCATGGCAGGCCGTCACCTCCTTCTGCGAAGCAGTGATGCTGGCAAAGGAGGAGGCGGAGCGCGTGAGGCAACGGGAATCCCAGCGCCCTCACGCCACTAGCCGCCGCAGTAGACGCTCTGGTCGGGAGACGACACCTAACTCCCAGCCACCGTAGGCGCGGGCCTGCGGGCGGTGAGCAGTGGGCAACTCGCCGCCCGGTAAGGACCAGGCCCGAGTCGACGGCGCGTCGTGTTTCACGCGCGCCTCAAAGAGATGTCAGCACATCGTGACGGGGTCCACGAAGACCGATGCCTCCTGGGTCAGGGTTGCGGGTTGGTTTAACAAGAAACCGCGGCCCTGGCCGTCGCACAGGCAAGTATAGAAACACGGGTGGGTTTTAGTCAGTAAAAGTCTGACACACCCTTCCGCTCCGCCCAGAGCGGGAAAAGTCATTTGATGATTTCCCATCCCAACAAAAAAAAAAAAAAAAAGGTTCCCGCGCGGCTCCAACACGAAGTCGGCTCCCTACGCAGCGGTGGTGCGCGATTTTTTTAAGATTTCCTTGTTAAAACTACACCTACGCAAAAGTTCTTCTCATACCTTATTTACAGTTCTTTACAGGGCTAACAAATAGTTCTTTTCAGGGGTAACCAACAGTTCTTTTCAGGGCTAATAAACAGTTCTTTTCAGAGCTTAACAACAGACCTTTTCAGAGCTAGAAAATTACACGCTATTAACATTTTCTTAAACATTTGATAATGCCTAAAAGAGCCAGGTCTCAACTTTCTAAACATAATTCTCAAGCACGGGCAGCAAGAATACATCGTATGGGAGTATCTTCACCTGAACGTTCACAACGCCTTGCTGAACAAAATCAGAGAAACTCAGGTATGCAGACGAGAGTCGAGTATAGAACGTTCGCAACGCCTTGCACAACAAAATCTGAGAACGTCGGAGTTACGTGCACGAGAGTCGAGGCTGGAGCGTTTCCAACGTCTTAATGAACAGAATGTAGGGACCTCGACCGCTATGTAGTATAAAACAAAGTCGTTTTCTCTGTCCCTATATCACTAATTCACTATATATGCTTAAATCTTTAAAAATACGCAACTGATTATGATGCGATTTTTAGGGTTCCGTAGCCAAAGGTCAAAAAACGGAACTCTAGATTCGTCATGTCTGTCTGTTCGTCTGTCCGACCGTATGTCACAGCTACTTTTTCCGAAACTATAAGAGCTATACTGTTGAAACTTAGTAAGTAGATGTATTCTGTGAACCGCATTAAGATTTTGATGCAATAATAAAAAAATAATAATAAATATTGGGGGCTCCCCATACTTAGAACTGAAACTCAAATTTTTTTTTTTTCATCATACACATACGTGTGGGGTATCTATGGATAGGTCTTCAAAAATGATATCGAGGTTTCTAAAATATTTTTTTCTAAACCGAATAGTTTGCGTGACAAACTCTTCCAAAGTGGAAAAAAGTTGTTCCCCTCCCCTCTAACTTCTAAAATAAGAAAATAAAAAGTAAAAAAAAAAAACGATCAGTGTGTGTTACTGTTAAAATTAAAATTCATTTATTCAAATTAATTTGAGTACCAGCACTTTTTGACGTCGAAATTATTAGATCCCCATTGAACATGTTTGTTACTATTTGATAACCTAACCTTTTCCTACTACATATGTTGGAGTCGGTTCCAGCCAATGAAGCTGAATATACTTGTTTACATATAGCGACTGCCTAATTTCACAACCCAGAGAAAACAGCCTTATCAAAGGGTATTGCATTACCCAATGGTACCCTTTGATAAGGCTGTTTTATCTGACACATATTTATTTTAATTAAAATTGCATACACATGTGACGTTGCAGTCTAAAACTGTTTTACATCCGTCACCTCATACAACAGAATGGGTTGCAAACCAGCGTCAGGCATTAGTGGTGATTTTTTTTAATTGGGCCTTTTTGGTTCAGCCGCGTGGCACATTTTCCTGCTATATTCTTACCATCTATACACTCTTTCTATTTGATTTTTATTTGGTACTATATGATGTGTCTGGTAAATTAAATATAGTCTGTACTATACAATATGTAAAAAAAACCCTGTCTGACCCGTGAAGGTATTGTTAGGTATCAATAACTGATTCTACTAATATATACAAAACCGGGCTAAACTAAAAAAAAAGTCCCCCTAAAAAATAAATATTATTTCGGAAAAGAGGTTACTTAATAAATGTGTGTTAAGCACCCTTCCGCGGGCGGCGGGCGGCGGGCGGCAGGACACGCGGCACGTGGTCGCATCGCTATTCGCTCATAATAATACTGGTGTTGTCACCTTTTTAAAAATTACCAAATTTCTGGGAAGTTGGAATAAATTAGCGGGAAAAAAAGAATATTTCAAAATTCATTTGTATTGGTACTATGATGATTACGTAAAATTTTATATTATATTTGGTCATGTGTTTACCTAACCTTTATTATCCTTATGGGTCGGGTCGGTCAGGGTTTTCTTAACATACTGTATAAGTATATTTTCTTTCTTTGATTGTAAAACTAGAAGACACTTTAAGAAGTAGTTAATTAAATGTACAACAACATATAATTTTGCTTATTTGTGTTTGGTTATTTTATTTCCAAAATAAAGTTATACTTAAAAAAGATTCGTTTGCAATATTGTTAATTTTTATTTTAGTATATTAGGTATAATTTAGCTTTGTAAGCTATTCATTTAATTTTTAACAAAATTGAATTGTGATTTTACTGATTTCTTATTCGTACGCCGTTAACGGCATAACTCTTATAGATCATCGTACTAATTATATTACAACATATTAAGACTGAAGAAAACACTAGTGTGTGTTTTAAAGTTATAGGAAATGTATGTATCATGTCGCTGGAATTGATTGCACTATCATAATTATATCAAAACAATTGATGTCAATAAAGCTTTTATATGTTTAGAGAGTAACAGTGCCTTATATCATATAGCTCGTTGCGCCTCTGGTCGCAGAGGTACACCTTATACTAGCTTATGAGATACTGTCTAAAATAGAAGTATTAGCCGCGAAAGGAGTGGATCTGAGATTGCAGTGGTTAATATTGCCTTCGCACATAGGGATACGAGGAAATGAGAAGAAGAAGGACAAGAAATTTATGTGAAACTACACACATCAAAAGTGTCTAGGGATCAACATATATTTTTGCAATAACTTTTCTCCTGATTGATATTAATTAAAATTTTCTTTAAGGATTCATCAAATAAAGTGTTTTCGTTTGTCACAGTAACGATAAACCAAGTCACCTTTGCATTAATAAAGAAATTTGCCATTTTCCTAATAAAGGGATATTTGACATTTGAACCACTAACACAAAAGTCCGAAAAAAAGACTGAAATAACAGTTTTCTCTAAAATTTTATTGGGTAACTTAAACAATTAATAATCCGTGTTTCTACCGCGAACACTAACAACACAAGAACATCGGTTTGGCATACTCAAAATGAGTTCATCCAAATGACGCTATGGAATGGCCGCCCATGTTCGTTGCAACAACAAAAAAAAGGTCTTCTTGCGACTGGATACCCTCCATATTCGGCAGAGCACTTCTCTGTAGCATATCCCATGCATGCTCAATCGGGTTCAAGTCTGGCGACTGAGCAGGCCAGGGCAGGACATTGATGTTAGCTGCGGCGAGAGTCTGTCTTACAACTCTTGCGGTGTGCGGTCGTGCATTATCATGCATTAACTGAAATGAGGGACCGATTTGCACTTGTAGAGGAACGATGACGTCTGATACAATCGTCTCAGCATAAATTTGAGCGTTCAGGTTGCCTCTGATCCAAATCAACTCAGTTCTTCCGCCGATCCAAATACCCGCCCATACCATGATGGTTCCACCACTATAAGGATGGACTTCCTGGCAGGATTTTAATCGCTGTTGGCGTCCAGGGGTTCTCCAGTGTCGTATACGTCTTGTATCCGGTCTCATACCAAAACGAGACTCATCAGAAAAGCACACGAAACGCCATTGTTCTTCTGCCCAATTTCTGTGTTCAAGAGCCCATTGATATCGAATCCTACGATTGTGCATTGCTATAGGTGGTACCCGTAGCGGTCTTCGGGAATGAAGGTTCACTTTATGCAAGCGGTTTCTGACTGTTTGGTCGCTAATTAAGTTCCCTGAAGAGTAATGAAGCCTCACGGCTAACATCATGGCGGTTATTGTTGGAGCTCTTCGAGTTAAGATTTGAATGTATCGATCTTGTCTCCGTGTGGTGCAGTGATAGCGTCCTCCATGGCGCTCAGCCACGGTACCAGTGCTTCGGTAACGTGTCCAAAGTCGACTGATAACACTTTGACTTGTATTCAGAGCTAAAGCCACAGTACGTTGCCGGGAACCAGCTTCTATCATTCCCACGGCTCTGAGCATTTCTTCCCTGCTTAAATGACGTCGCCGCTCCATAATAACGTTGGTTTTAATCAGTAGTAGGGAAACAGTAGCACTAATAATGTCTTCAATGCGTTGTATGTTTTTATAGGGAAAATATTGACAGCTGATTTTCATCTTTTACTCGAATTTGATTCACAGTTCCTGATTCAAATTATGAAATGCACCAAAAAGGATCCATATAAATTTATAAAATCATAAATTTATTACAAAGCCACATCTCAATCTCAAGAAATCCGCATAAAAATGCTTGATCCCTAGACACTTTTGATGTGTGTATTTAGTGAAGTGTTATGATTTATGGAAGGAATATTTTAAACAAAGTTCATGGGAAAAGGGCATTTGGTATAAAACTATCCAATGTGAGCCTCCTCGTATACCTTGGTTTACATATAGTCGTTTAAGTAGGAAAATGATTATTATAGCGCATAGAATCAGAGCAGGACATATTTCATCAAACAATTTTGCCTTTTTTATGGGAAAAGTGTCTACTCCAAAATGTAATGCGTGTGGAATAGTAGATGATGTACACCATTTGTTGATGGAATGTGTTCAGTTTAAGGCAGAGAGAGAGGAATGGTTTGAAGAATTTGACTTGGATAAATTACAGGTCGGAGTTATGAATTCAGTACTCTCGAACCCTAATAGTGAAGAAGCTTGTATTTTGTTTAAGTTATTATCAGTTAGGTTAAAATAATGATGTAGTGATCTGTAAAATAAATCTAGTAATCAAACTGACATATACATGTAGTATAAAAGTCCAAAAAACAGAATTAAAAAAACATATTAAAATTTAAACAATAAAATGAATAAAACTGGTAAAATAAAAACTAAAGATAAATATAAGTTCAGTATTGCCAAATCAACGCTTGACGCATTGCCACGCTGGATGACGATGGCTAGCCTTTGCATCAAGAAAGAGCCGGGGCGGGAGTCACCCGTTTTGTTACCAAGTTTGTGCCCTATTTCACTAATAAGTTTCTTGGTCTCAGGAGCCCGTCTACACAAAGCCTCCACATACAAACAAAGTAAAAAAAAATGCCTTTGAACATTTTCAATCGACCAACACACAAACGTCAATGTAGAACGTAAAAAAAAATTGAATCAAGAGCATATTACCTATTTATACTTCTTTAAAGGATTTTTTTTTAATTTTCACTTCCATGGTTTCTTACACAAAGAATCTATTTACGTAATCACGTTTCTAATACCTGACTTGGAATACAAATTTTTATACAAGAGCTTACTTTTCTTGGCTGTTCGAACTTGTTGCCACGAGCACGTCGTCTTTGTAGCCGAGGCTTAGTCTAAGCCATCTTGAAATAATTATTTGAGCCAGGGATTGAGAAAGCTTATTAAGTAGTGATCAATTCTCTGTAATAATAAACCTGTCTATTCAGAATTGTTGTTTATGTTTAATTTCCGAAATGGCATGGGATTGATAAATTTTCAATTAGTAGCATCGAGTCTAATAATAAGTCTATGTTCTTTACTTATTATTCAATTCAGCGCAGCTTCTAATGCTGTACAAAGCACAGGTCCGTTCGTGTGTGGAGTACTGCAGCCATATTTGGGCTGGTGCTGCAAAATGTTATCTAGCCACTTTGGATTAAGTGGAGAGGCGTGCGAGGAGGCTGATTGGCGACCCAGATTTAATTCAAAACGGTCTCCAACACGCACAGGCGTAGAGTAGCCAGCCTTTCGGTGTTCTATAGGATTCATTTTGGTGAGTGTGCGAAGGAATTGCATGATTTAATTCCCCATCTCCGTTCCATCGGACGAGCCGTCGCACGGCGAGTTTTCACCCTTACGTCGTTCACACCACTACGATTTGGACGAAGCGTTTCGCCTCCTCTTTCATACCGCGTACATCGAGGGACTGGAACAATTTGCCAGCGGCGGTGTGTCCGTCGGACTACAATTTGAATGTCTTCAAAGCTAGAGTGAATAGGCTTTTAATAAACTAGTGCGCTTTACCATCATCGATTGCGTTATTGCTTACCATCAGGCTGGATTGCGGTCAAGCGCTAGTTTATAACAAAAATTTCTTTATGAATTAATCACTTAATGCACTTTTTACTACATAAATCACGCGTTTTTATTTAGTAAACGACACTACAAATAATTTTAAAAGTCCAATGAAAAATGCGCGTGACACTCATCTTGGCTTTCCTGTCAAAAACCCATTCAGAACTCACATCTCATTCTGTCAAAAATACGTATATTTCCTTATAATTTGACATTGTTTTTGACATTTGTTTGACACCTAGATGAGGCAGCGACTAGATTTTGATCGTCTTAAAATTACGAGTCGGTATTGGGCTTCTGATCGATCCATCAACAATAATAATAGGATTTTGTGAGCATGTACCGTAAGCGGAATCTCGAATTGTTCCCGGACAGTGAAATATGCGTCCCGGATTAAAATGTATAGGGGAGGCTGGGGAAAGATCAGTCATGGAAGAATTTCCAATCTCTTTGTTAAATACCGTTGCCACGAATTTTAAAGGTAGGCGTGGCATACGCGCTTGACTACCGGTGACTCGTTGGTTTGAAATTAATATGACATTATCTAGTAATAACATTAATTATATTAAACCATTTACGCATTTAAAGAGCTAGAAACTCTATGGTCGCTTTTTATGTCTGCCTGGGTGACCTCGTTATTCTACAAAAGCAGCGGTCGGCAACCTTTTGACAGTTACGAGCTACATGTCGACAAAATGAGGTGGAGGCGGGCCGCGCTTTTACATAATTTTGATAACATGTCTATCAATTAATATTCTTTACATCTCTCATATTCGGTAAGTAGGCCCTTATTAACCCCAAATTGGGCTTGTAAGTGACTAATTAACGCTGTAGGGTAATAATGTAGCTAGAAAATCCCTAGGGCGGTAAGTAATGAAAAAAAACACTTCACTCTTTCAAAAGTTCGCGTACATCTAACCATCGCACTGGCAATAGAGATCCCATGCATTCAGCCCAATGACTAAACAGGTCGCATCGCTATTAAGCCTTGTCTTCGTATGAGTACTTAGTCATCAATTTTAAATATCGAACGCCGAAGCTCAATTTCGTTCTTGAAAAAACAATTACAAAAAAAGATGAAAAAAGGCGGGAATAGAAAATTTTTATTTTAAATATTGTTTGCTTTAGGGATTTTTTTATAATAACGTGCTAATTAGGAAAAAGACATGAGTTCTGTAAGTGATGAAGATATAAGCTGCACTCCCGATTCAATGAAAATGGAAGCTGAAGCAGCAATTAACAATATTTTGCCTGAAAGTTCTAAAGACAGATATTTGAAAACTTACAACGAGTTCATGACGTGGCGAAAAGAAAAAAGAGTAAAGTCTTTATCTGATACTGTATTCTTAGCATACTTTAGTGAGCTATCAATAAAGCTGCAGCCATCTAGTTTATGGTGCATTTATTTAATGTTAAAAGCAACTATGAGTACTAAAAACGATATTATTTCAAGAACTTTTCAAAATTAAAATAAGAAATCACATAATTGAATACTTTATCATTTATCTTTTAAATTCTTACAATCCTCTAAAACATACGTATTTTTATATTTCGATTGTTTTAGGTGGCTCTTATCTTCAGTATAACTGGCGCGTGCCGAAGTATTCAATTGACAAATATAACAATAGAGAACACGGAACAACAGGGTCAGTTGTTAGATTTAGCTACAAACAAGTTATTGGAAAAAATAGCATCAGAAGTATATTAAAGTAGAAGCAGATCACAAGTTATTTAAAGTTAGCAAACCTAGAATTGTACACAGGTCATTGCTTCAGGAGAACATCGCCTACACTCTTAGCCGATGCTGGGACTAACTTAACCACTATAAAAAAGCACGGTGGGTGGAAATCCAGCAAGGTGGCTGAAGGTTACATTGAAAATTCCATACAAAATAAAAGTGAAATTAAGTAGCATAAAAATAACAGAAACTATTCAGCTTTCAAAAAATGAAACATATTTCTCAAGAGATGATCCGCAACCATCAACTGAAACTGAAGAAAGCTTCATCCCGTCAGATTTTGTCCATGACCAACAAATATTGTGATATTTGTTGGTCAAACTGAACATCTCAAACTACAACACACTACATACCCTAAAGAAACTCCTGTGCCTAATATTTGAAAATTGTTCTCTTTTCACTATAAATTTGAACAAATAAAATGTTTTATTCTTGTAATGCCAGTTTTTTTCTGCTTACCTCACAATCGAGATGTAAAGCAGAGTAGTTAGCTCGGGTGTAAGCATCATTGCTAATTATCTCGGGCTGCAATTGATGCCTTACAGCCCTTGGCTACTAATCTACTATTATTGCACACACAATAATACTGGTCGGCCATACATACTCTTCAAATGAGTGAAAAGAATTCTCACATTGAACACTACTTAACTACTAAGTGATATTAAAATCCCAAAAAATTTTTTTTTTTTTGCATTATGCCAACGACAAATCAAATGAAATGAGGAAATTAAACGAGGAAAGATAAAAAACACAAATTTGAACTTATACTTTCAGTGTGACAGGCTGTGTTTTTGAGTGGCTATTTTTTGTACATCAGATTTCACATTTGTCGTTGAAATTCTAAGATTGGCTTTCAAGTGTTCATCTGTAAGTCCGGAAGCTATGTTTATTTTTTCTATAATTGAAAATAGAAAATGTTTGCTCGCATAAGTAAGTACTGCCAAAAATTGTAATAAACTTTTGAGCAAACCTTATCAGATCATCAAAATCAGTTGGCGAGCTGCCATTGAACTTAACAGTATCATTGATTTCATAAAATGAGCTTTTAAGAATGTCAGTAGATTGAAGATCAATCACGTTCATTTGTAAATGACTTGGTATATCCTCAATGTCATACGAAAAAGGATTTGCAAAAATCTTCATTCCACTAGAAACCTTTTCAAAGTCGCCCAATCTGTCACTGAAATGATTTTGCAATTACATTAAAATATTTTTCATTTTATCATTTTTGGAATTGTACTTTATTTTACAAAACAGCCGCGGGTTGCCGACCACTGCTCTAAAGAGAACAGAGGGGCCATTGTCATAATTTTAAGAACTTTCTTTTTTTTACAGTGAATACTACTTCAACTCTTCAATGGGCCCTGTGGTTAGATAACACAATTTTGCCAATAACACGTGTAACAAACTATAGAAATTCTTTAAAAAATTTATTTCACAATATGGCGGATATCGCCAATGACAGTTGAAAAAACGGCGGCGTTAGCCGACTACGAGGAGATTAGATGCAAAGCCATGATGTAGCCACTAGGCTGCGATTTTTCAATGCTCTTTATGAATTATTCACTGAATGCACTTTTTACTACATAAATCACGCGTTTTTATTTAGTAAACGACACTATAAATAATTTAAAAGTCGAATGAAAAATGAGCTTGACATTCATCTTAACTTTACCGTCAAAAACCAACATTAAGAATTTTCAGTCAGAAAGCTAATTCTACTAATTTTAATAACATTCACAGTCTGATCTCAGTGTCAATCTGTCAAAAAAATGTGTCTAATTTCTCTAGATTTTGGATAAGTTTTTGACATTTGTTTGTCACTGAAATGAGACTGCGGCTACATTATGAACGTTTTAAAATTGAATGAAAGAATTGGTCTTCAGATTTCCTTCATCATTTAAATAATTTGTTCCGGAAGCTAAGTATGTATAATAAAGAAAGCTAGAAGTTTTGTCAAGAGAAAGCAAGAAAGAAAAATATTTATTTAAGAAATGGGTGAAGGAAACATGCGTCACTTCCACGCAAAACGGCTGTCGCTTAGCATTATGCTGTGTCGAAGCGAACAGCAACAACGTTTATCGTTGTTAGATTGCTTATTTACTAACTTTTAGTATTTAAGTTTTATTCATATGTCATATTTATTTGATCTTTCCTGTCATCTATAGTTTTTGAATAAATTACATTCATTTACCTACTGGAATGTTTTAAATTATGTTATACACCTAGAAGCCTTCTCCATGCTGCTTGCATAGGGAGGCAAGACAGCTCCAGAGCTAGTTTTCAGCGACAGCCGGCTCCGGTGTAATGACGTCACGCGGTGCAGCAAACAAATTAGTGACATCGAACCAGTATAATAAAAAAAAATAAAACAAAAAAAAAGGGATGCTAAGAGATAAAATCGTGCGAAGCACGCGGGCGGTAGTACAAAAATAAACATAGCGTACCTTAATTCAAGGTTTAAAATCATGCTCAGCACAATAAAATGTACCTGTACAATGTATGCGAACAATTATACAAACCGTTGTTATGGTCCCGAGGCGTCTGTTTATAGCTTTATGTAGGCTCCCTTTGTTACCCAATTTCATCCAATCATGTTACTTGATTTGTTTGTTGAAACCATTTTCACGCGCAAATATTTTCGTTTGCTCGCGGAAAATCAGTGTTTCAAGTTACACACGGTATGAAATACGATGTCGAGGAAGAGGTTGGAGCGTGAGCGAGCATTTTTGGTGTTTTGTTGTATTGATCTTAAGCCGTGTACGCACGAAGGAACAAATACATGTGTGAACAAGTACGTCCACAAGTTTGTTCGCACGTACCTTTAAGGAACATCTACCACTGTGTTCGTTACGTCACTTTATTCACACGTGCGTACCTCGTGTGAATAAAGTGTTCGATGTTCGTGTTCTCCATGTTTTTGTTTGTTCGTGCGTACTCATCTTTCGGTTGGTGTTTGGTTACACATGTAAGAACTTGGTTGTTTTCCAAAATATTTTAAATTTTATGTATGGCTTTCAAAATGTTAGTTTATGGTGTAAGTATCGTTTTTTTTCGCATAATGCTGTTATACTTAAACATAATTAGGATAATCAAAGGTATGCAATGCTACATTATTTCTTAAAATTTGTGCGTGTTCGACTTGCAGGACCATATAATGGACGTATGCGGTTGCACTCTTTACGTTTTGATGCAAACTCTGTTGCTGGTTTGGTGGAAATAAGTGAGACTTCGGTGCGTCGACTTGATATATTCTTCAAAATATTAGCGGGGTCACTAGTTAACTTGCATTACTATTAATTCTTGACTATAACTTCTTGACTGCTGTTTTTTTATATATATATATTATAAACTAGCGCTTTGCGGTCAAGCGCTAGTTTATAATATATAGAAAAAAAATCCCGCCTGGTGGTGATGCGATCGTTGATAGCAAAGCGCGCTAGTTTATTAAGAGCCTATTCACTCTAGCCTTGAAGACACTCAAATTGTAGTGTGACGGAAACACTGCCGCTGGCAAATTTTTCCAGTCCCTCTATGTACGCGGTATAAAAGAAGAAGCGAAACGCTTCGGCCGGATCGTAGCGGTGTCAACAACGTAAAGGTGGAAAGTTGCCGTACGACGGGTCGTCCGATGGTAGAACGGAGATGGGTTCCCCCATCTCCGTTCATTAAATCATACAATTCCCTTGCGCACTCGCCAGAATGCATCCTATAGAAGACCGAAAGGCTGGCTACTCTACGCCTGTGCTCTAGCTGTGCTGTGTTCTTGATTGTTGATCTTCTTGTCGACTCCTGAATGTCGAAGATAAAAGTGTTGAAGCTGTTGACTCCTCAATGGCGAAAACGAATGTGTTACTGCAAAAGTTAGGCCTAGGAGGGGACAAGTCAAATTTTTAGAGTGAGTAATCTTTATGCGCTATAGACGCACGCGGTTTTTTAGCAATTACACCGTAAATTTTGTCAGTGTCTACTGCGTGAAGGTACCTGGCTACGCCCATGCTAGCGGTGCTCATTTACCTATCTTTTTACGGCGAGTGTTTCATAGAATCGATCGGCATATGTATGTGGATCTAAGTAATATTATTCCTGGTCATAATAAATACTTATTTATAGATTAATAAATCTCTCTGAGATCATAACACTCAACATCATGAAATCTTGACGTTTAAGTTCTAACATCAGATGTTTTTTTAAAAATTACTTTTACTTCTTTTTCTTCAGCCTATAGAGATCCATTGCAGGACAAACGCCTTCCCCAAGGCTTTCCACAGGGACCGGTCTTGGGCTGCCTGCATCACCAGGTCATCGGTCCACCTGTGGTGTCTTCCGGTACCTGGCCGCCACTTCAGAACCTTACTGTCTCATTGGCAATCGTTTCTACAAGTAATGTCCCCCGCCCACTGGCACTTCATTTTAGCGACTCGAAGAGCTATGTCGGGACTTTGGTTCTTCTGCGGATCTCCTCATTTCTGATTCGATTGCGCAGAGAAACTCCGAGCATAGCTGTTTTCATCGCCCTTTGTGTCATGTCACAATGGGCCTTCGAATGAGGCCCATTTTGAGCGACCACGTGTCAGTTCCGTATGTCATCACCGGCATCATTACTTAACTAAACGTGTAAAAATAGGGGGAGGAAAGTTAGCGCGCCCTCCTTAAACTGTGTGTTGGTTGTCAGTGCATTTAGATTTTTATTAAGAAAATAACAAACAACAAAATTGTGTAACACACTAGCAGTAGCAATGAGTTTCATTTTGACAATTCAACAATATTCATTGCGTGTTTACGTTGTTGAGCAGGCACATTTTTTTAACATATGAAGCATTGGATAAGCAATTTCCTTCAAACTGATTCGGAAAGAGATTTATAGTTGTAAGCTTTTTTTTTTTGTTTGGGATGGGAAATCATCAAATGACTTCTCCCGCTCTGGGCGGAGCGGAAGCGCGTGTCAGACTTTTACTGACTGAAACTCACCCGTGTTTCTCCACTTGCGTGTGCGCCAGGGTCACGGTTTGTTTTTTAACTAACCCACAACCCTGACCCAGGAGGCATCGGTCTTCGTGGACCCCGTCACGATGTGCTGACATCTCATTACTACTTTGGTCCTTACCCGACGGCGAGCTGCCCACTGCTCACCGCCTAGTTGTAAGCTTCTGTCCCATATTAGTGCTGATGATACTTATCAGCGTGACTCCTTATAATCGTGTTTATTTCGTGTCGTCTCACGCTCGCAGTCAGTACACTGCCCTAGAGACGTATCATATTTTTTCATTCATTCACGCGAACATCTCTGTTGATTATAACACAAATAGACGACTTGTATTGTTATTTCGACGCTTTTTTTAACGTTATCGCTGTGTTAATAAACTCAATTATATTTACGCAAGCTGCGTCCGTAAAAATGTAGGGTAATGTAAAAGTTTAGGCTTGTTGCGGAACTGACAATGGTGAACAGTCGTTTATTATAATAATTTTTTTTAGGAAGGATTGTCTTTCTCTTAGATAGGAGTCTTTCTGTTTCAGTTTTATTTTCGTTTCTTTTTTAAATAATTTGTTTTTTTTTTAATGTTTGATTGTGTTTAGTTTGGCCACTCGGTTGGATCAGTGACTGCGCGATCTATTTTTGCGCTGAGTGTCATAGGTTGGATTCCATTATGTAAAAAAAATGTTGTATGGTCAGCTACATTTAATTTTTTTTTAGCAAGGGTTGTCTTTCTCTTAGATAGGAGTCTTTCTGTTTCAATTTTATTTTAGTTTCTTTTTTAAATAATTTGTTTTTTTTTAATGTTTGATTGTGTTTAGTTTGGCCACTCGGTTGGATCAGTGACTGCGCGATCTATTTTTGCGCTGAGTGTCATAGGTTGGATTCCATTATGTAAAAAAAATGTTGTATGGTCAGCTACATTTAATTTTTTTTTAGCAAGGATTGTCTTTCTCTTAGATAGGAGTCTTTCTGTTTCAATTTTATTTTAGTTTCTTTTTTAATTAATTCGTTTTTTTTTTTAAATGTTGATTGTGTTTAGTTTGGCCACTCGGTTGGTTCAGTGACTGCGCGATCTATTTTTGCGCTGAGTGTCATAAATTGGATTCCATTATGTAAAAAAAATGTTGTATGGCCAGCTACATTTAATTCTCTCAGGTATGTGAGCCATAATTTTTCTTCTTGTACGAGTCCAAATAAATACTCTTTCTTTTTAGTTTTTCTTTATTGATGAGAGTGGCTAAATGATAATAGCTGCACGGGTTGATCGATCAGGTTAAGCTACGCATGCCGGCGGTGAGTCTATGGATGGGTTAATAAGTTTCATACACTATAGTCGTTTTCGCGGCGATGACCTTGCTAGGTTGTATGTGGAGAAGGAGGTGTTGTAGAATGTAATTAAAATTATGGAAAATTATTGCTGAGTAAAGTACGTAATAATGTTTTTCCTCCCATTTACAAACTCATAGTCATTACATATATCATAAGACCGCAGCTACAGCCATAAGAAATATAGAATAAACTAATTAACGTCCCTTTGATTATATTAACCTAATAGCTAAAAAGTCTCATTAAAAACTTTATTTTTGTTTTAAAAAAATCAAATGGATACGAAAACCTTAGTTTTTCTTTTGCTTTCTACTCAGTGGAGAGTAAACAGTTCATGTTCTTCTTTTTTTTTGTCTACGCTTTCATGTTTTAAACGAGAACATTAAAAGATTATTTCTCGTTTTTTCGTTTAATGAACTTAAATGTTTGTAGATACCTTTACACTTAGTTTGACACTTATTTTATTGAACGTGTAGACTTCAAATTAAGTACGAGAAGATGATCATTTTAGGCTACGACTGCAGAATAAATAGTAAAAGAAATTAATCTTTATTTTTAACAGGTAGGTACGTTTTGAACCTAGAGTTTCTTCTGTAAAAAAATGATGATCGAAGGCCAATTTCGGTGGCGAGAAGTGGGCAGCTGGCCAGGCCCACGTCGACGGCTCGATGTGTTTCACGCGCGCCTCAAAGAGATGTCAGCACATCGTGACGGGGTCCACGAAGACCGATGCCTCCTGTCAGGGTTGTGGGTTATTTAATAAAGAAACCGTGGCCCTAGCACACAGGTAAGTGAAGGAACACGGGTGGGTTTTAGTCAGTTAAAGTCTGACATGCGCTTTTGCTCCGCCTAGAGCGAGAGAGGTCATTTTGTAACGTATAAAAATTAAAATAACTCATGGACGAGTAGCGACATCTGTCGGCAAAGGGTGGAATTAATTTGTGTTCGGTCTCGAGTATAAACTACAAACTGAATAGATGGCGTTGCTTACTAATCGATTTCTCCTAAAATAATAATAAATTAAGTTAGAAGAAATGCATAATGCATATACAGTATGTTAACAAAACCCTGTCCGATCCCTGAAGGTGTTGTTAGGTATCGATAACTGATTCTACTAATGGATACAAAACCGGAAATAAATTAAAAAAAAAATCCCCCTAAAAAAATAAATATTATTTCGCAAAAAGTGGTAACTTAATAAATGTGTGTTCACCCTTCCGTGGGCGGCGGGCGGCAGGGCACGCGGCACGTGGTCGCATCGCTATTCGCTCATAAAAATACCGGTGTTGTCACTTTTTTAAAAATTACCAAATTTCGGGGAAGTTGGAATTAATTCGCGGGAAAAAAAGATTATTTCAAAATTCATTTGTATTGGTACTATGATGATTACGTAAAATTTTATATTATACTAGCTGACCCGGCGAACTTTGTTCCGCCTTAAAGGCAATAAATATCACATGATCACATTTTTACTTTTTCAATTAGGAACATTGTAAATAAAAAAAATATTATTACTTCTAATTGAAATCAGTTCCTAATTGAAAAAGTAAAAAATCCATGATTTTTTTATTTGTCATTTATTTATTGTAGCACATTGTGAAAGAAATTATGAATTTCTACCTTTGCTTCGTAAATTATCTAGCTGTTGATCTCTGAGATGTCGTGGTGGCCTAGTGGTTAAAACACCAGCCTCTCTTGTATGAGTGCGCGGGTTCGATTCCAGGTCAGGCAAGTATCGATGTAACTTTTCTAAGTGATATGTACTCTCTAGCTATATCTAGGACACCAATGACTGAAGGTGAAGGCAAACATCTTGAGGAAACCTGGACTTTATAAGTCTGAAATCGCCACCCCGCATTGAGAAAGCGTGGTGATTACGCTTAATCCTTCTCTGCATGAGAGGAGACCTGTCTCCAGCAGTGGGACGATAAAAAGATTGATGATGATGATGATGATCTCTGAGGTTTTCGATTGCCCGATTTCGCATTGTCAACGGAACAGTTTCACGGACTGCCGCCTCCCTTTGCTCTTGTGAGTGAGAAGCACGAAGTCGAGTCATACTAAAACGGCGCTCTGCACGTGCAATTTCTTGCTCTTCTTCTTCAGTGCTTTCATTCAGAATGTT
This sequence comes from Sesamia inferens, assembly GCA_037179545.1. Taxonomy (NCBI): domain Eukaryota; kingdom Metazoa; phylum Arthropoda; class Insecta; order Lepidoptera; family Noctuidae; genus Sesamia; species Sesamia inferens. The sequence continues at coordinate 3,306,754 of CM073929.1, read as the reverse complement.
TCGATTTACTCTTGCATTACCGCTTTGTCGAGAAAGATTTGAAAGTCTTGGTCACGGCATGATATTTTTATTGATGACTAGCTGACCCGGCAGACTTCGTACTGCCTCATCGATAAATAAAAGACCTAATCTTTTGTATAAAATGATTTTAAAACAAACAAATCGAATCCGTATTTAATAAAAAAGCATTTATTGAATAAAGCATGAATTATTATATTATATATTATTTTCGATACATCATGTTGCTTACTTACAAAACAGAGTTTTCCTGAAATACTGGCTATTTATAAGGTTTAAATTTGATATTCACAGACACACACTGTTAAAATACAGTCTGTTAATTAATTTAAAGCTTTCTCATAAACTATATTTTTTGTTTTGTTTTGTGGTGCGTAAATAAACAAAGAAGACGGTTTTCCGACGCGCGAACACGCGACGTATAATTTAGTACAGTCAATATGTCGAAAAAAAAGCCGTGAGCTCCGAAAAATGACAAACCGGAATTTGACTTGATGAATCGTTAGAGGGGCGAGTAATAAACTTAATGTTAGATTTCCGAAGTCCCTCCTCCTGCTGTTTTTGAGAAAATCCAAAAATATTTTGAAATTGATTTATCTCAGCAACTATAAGGGCTAGCGACCTTTTTTTTTTTTAAACTGTTAAGAACACTTAGGACTACATTTTCTTTCATTGAAGTGACATCGTCCGACTTAAACTGCAAAAGCTAGATGGCGCTAAAATTTGAAAAAATTGGTTTTTTGCCATTTTCATTATGAAATAACAATTTTTTTACAATAATGTAAATGAGAAAGTTGTTTGTCACAAAATTAGCTACAACTTTTGTTTAAAACATTTTTTCGTAAAACTCACCGTTTCCGAGCTGAAGCTTGTTGAAGTGTACAAATCGTACATTATGTGCCTTGCTGTAGGGTGTTTGTCACACAATTCATGGATAGATCAATGAATTGAAATGTTTACATAATTTTCAATTTTTAATAATTTTTTTTTTTTTTTTTCATTTTTTTTTTTTTGTTTTTTTTTTTTTTTTTTTTTTTGTACGCTTCTTAGAGCATCTGGCAGATGTTAGAAACCGGTCCATTGTCCAAACTATGCCCACGTATTCGGTGAAAGTGACAAAAGAACCGTTGTTCTGCTCACTGCACTTCTTCACCTATATAGCTCGGAAACGGTAAGTTTTACGAAAAAATGTTTTAAACAAAAGTTGTAGCTAATTTTGTGACAAACAACTTTCTCATTTACATTATTGTAAAAAAATTGTTATTTCATAATGAAAATGGCAAAAAACCAATTTTTTCAAACTTTAGCGCCATCTAGCTTTTGCAGTTTAAGTCGGACGATGTCACTTCAATGAAAGAAAATGTAGTCCTAAGTGTCCTTAACAGTTTAAAAAAAAAAAAAGGTCGCTAGCCCTTATAGTTGCTGAGATAAATCAATTTCAAAATATTTTTGGATTTTCTCAAAAACAGCAGGAGGAGGGACTTCGGAAATCTAACATTAAGTTTATTACTCGCCCCTCTAACGATTCATCAAGTCAAATTCCGGTTTGTCATTTTTCGGAGCTCAAATTGCAGATTGACTGTACTAATTGTCCATGCGCGAAACAGGGAAACTCCAAGTTGATTCCACAAACTTCTAACGACTGTCCTTGCGATTTATTTATGGTCATCGCAAAGGCCAGATGCACTGGAAATTGTAACCGTTTAAAATCGAATGGTAAGTCCGTTGGAATCATCGGTATCCGCGGGATCAAGACATCCTCTCCTTTGTATTTTCCTTTTATGATTGTCGCCTCAATGACGTTATTCATCAGTCTTTTCACAGCCAGTCTTGTTCCATTGCATAGTCGAGGTTGATTAATGTTACGCAGCATGATGACAACTGATCCCACTTTTAACTGCAAATTGTGAGGTGGTAATCCAGGCAATTCCAGTGAATTTAAAAACTCAGTGGGATAGTTGACTACGTCATCCTGGTTCATTACGGTGTCGACTGATTTGAAGGAAACCAACTGTCCTGGAAGAAAATTCTGAATCGTCGCATTAAGATCCTCGACATCTTTATTTTTCGCTGCTAATATTGCTCGTTCACCCAGCCAATTATGGTTATTGAACTTTTGCGCTATATCTGGGAAAACTCGCTGAATAAGCTCCACTTTTGAGTCTGTGATGTGACAGAAATCTGTAGGTAATGTGATGAATCCGGTCGAGGTGTCCACTGCAACTTTATTATTTCCAATGTCTAACAACTGCTTCGCAAACACATTTGCAGTTTCATCTTGTTGCAAAAATACTCGCATGTTAGTTGTTAAGTGGAGTGTCTTTACGTACTGCCACAAATTTGATGATTTTAGGCATGCATTTAGTTCATCAGCAACAGTTGATCGGGGAATAACTGGAAGAGTCTGACGAAAATCACCTGACAACAGAATCATGGCCCCACCAAAAATATTTTGGTTGTCACGAAGATCTTTCAACGTTCTGTCCAGTGCCTCCAGTGATCTCTTATGGGCCATTGTGCATTCATCCCAAACAATCAATTTGCATACCTGTAGGATCTTGGCCATTGCGCTATTTTTGGCGATGTTGCAAATTGGTGTTTCGGTGATTTGCATATTTAGTGGTAATTTCAAGGCAGAATGTGCAGTCCGCCCGCCTTCTAGCAGAGTTGCAGCTATTCCAGATGAAGCCAACGCTAGAGCAACATCATTTCGCGATCTGATCCTCGCCAAAAGCAATGAAATTAAAAACGTTTTTCCGGTTCCTCCGGGAGCATCAAGGAAATAAATTCCACCAGATCCACTGTTCACAGCTTCTATCAAAGTGTCGTACGCAATTCTTTGTTGTTGATTTAATTGTGGAACATTTGTACGAACTGTTTCGGCCAATGCTTCAATGTCGTACTGATGTTCTCTTTGCAACTCGTGGTTTAATGCATCGTGCATATGACGATTGGGTGCTGTCATTCCCAAACACGACAATACTTTATTTGCCATCAATAAACACATATCTTCTATCATGATCAATGTGTCATTGTAAATTTCTTCAGTCATTTGTAGTGTATGATTCAAAGTTTGACGGCGCACACGATGCAAAACATCCTCAGACATGTCATCTCTATACTTAACCCACAAATCTTTTGGATTCGAGGGGAAACATGTCGATATGATAATCGCAAACAATGTACGAATTTGATGCGGCGATGAAGATATTACGGAATCCTTGAGCGTATCATCCCAGTGCGAATCATTCTCAAGTAAATGTAATAGTTGACATGCCTCACGGTAAGTCGCACACAGCTGTCCATTAACTGTTCTCAGTTGTTGAAACGATGTCGGACCACGAACATTCACCAACAACAACCGCAAATAATAACATTCATCGTTATTTGGATGTACTGTGTAGATGCGACCCAGAGCATCTGAAGCAAATACATTTGGATGTCCTTCAACTGGTGTTCCTTGTTTTCGACGCTGAAACGATTTCGATGATGCGTTCCATGTGTAATAGCGTGGCATGTCAGCATACAGCAAAGTGCGAGCAAAATCATCAGTTTGACAGACTGTGAAGAAACTTGTTAATGTTGTCGACGGTGGATGTGCCGCCCTGTCTGCCGCGTTAGATGCATTAAAATAAACTCGTTGACCATTTTCTAAATGGACTGCCAAATGAACTACTGTAGGGTGTCTTTCATGGATCGCAAATGAAAAGATTCGCCAAATAGCTTCATTGCTACTTACATAGCGACCCATCTGGTACTGTGATATTTCATCATTTGCATTGGTTACACCGAAGACAGCCATATCACTACCTTTATTAACATATTTACAAATGTACTTTATCGACTTCACAGAATTACAATATTCCACATTGATGTGAGTCTCAAAAGCTTTGGACAATATTGGCGAGTATGGCACAATCCAACGATTGTCTACATCAACATTTTGTCCTCTTACCTTCACAACTACCGATCGCCCACTGTCCGCAACTGATCGCCGACGATACAATGGGTATCCATCATTTCCCGTTATGGTTTCAGCAAGCAGGTCTCTTGGGTATCGCTTGGAACACCTACCGTCGACCATACATTGTGAATTGTAGTTGAAATGTCCGCAAGGTCCATGTATCATGTGTTTGGTAACTACTGCATGCAATTTTGGGTCAACTATTTCATCTGGAATTTCAGCTGAAATTATGGAATCAATCTCATCTGGCCTTATTTTGTCCACTAACCAGACTAAAATGTGCGCATGTGGCAATCCACGCTTTTGCCATTCTACAGAGTACATCCAACAACGGACTCGGCCATACACACAATGCTTTATTAAAAAATTCATGAGAGATTTTAATTTTTGTTTAAAAACTCTGGCGGTTATGTCATGTCTATCAACTGGTGTTTGGCTATGTAGTAATTCCTTCTTTATTTCGGACCATTTTGGGTTACATGTGAATGTAACAAATAAGTCTGGGCGGCCATAATGCCTAACATATGACATAGCATCCTGAGCATATTCATGCATGTGTCGTGGGCTTCCTATATAAGTAGCTGGCAAAATTGTCATTCTTCCTACATTATTCACATTGCCATCAGCATTTATAGCATCGCGGAGATGAATGTATTCCTCTGACCGTAGCCGTCGTTGGTTCAAACGGATGTATGTCAATCGTTCAGTCTCAATTTTGACATACATATCAACTGCAAACTGATGAAAAAGTCGTTGACACATCAAAATATGATTTACTTCACCTTGACGGATCATGAGTCTGTATGAATAGAAATTCATAGCACTAACTTTTTTGTTGGTTTCAGCACCTGCAATCAAAAATGATAAATGTTTAAATTGTTACTTCGATGAATTGAATTTAAAAATATTATTTAATCTTGTTCAATTCATTTACCTGTTACTTGATTTACCATTTTGATATTAAAATGGTATCCATCTTCCCCCTGCCAGAAGATCAAAGGATATTGTAGTGCATCATAACTCCTGTGTGTTTCAGATACACGTTTTAAATTACTATTCCGACGATGAAGCACAATATCTCTAGATTGTAAATTTTCTCCCACAATGACAACAGCCACTTCATCAATGGTAGGTGAATTGAACCTCCTTGTGTGTTCACCGGCAGGTGTTTTGTCAGCTCGAATAATAATGTTATGGCTATCAGATGGCATCCGATCCAATGCTATTTTGAACATGTTTACTAAATTGTTATTCTCATGAAGAAACATTTGTAATTGTTGGACAATGGTTCTCTTCACTGTTGGATTGTGAGCACAACGATTATTAATTTCCGCATCTGAATTGCCCATAAAATAAATTTGTAAAAATTGATGATCTGCATCAGGTAGTGGTAACAGAGTTCCCAGTAAGTGATAAATTTGTCCTTGTATCTGTAATTTTTAAAAATTTGTCCATTAATTATTTCCGATATATATTTATTTTAGTACAAACTTGAATAATATAAAAAAATATTCTTATATAATACCTTGAAAGTGGGCATGAAATTGTCTTGTATAATATGTGTAGCACCAAATGATGTCATCTGGAAACAGTTGTTATATTTCTGAATGTTGGTCAAAAAGTGCTTAGAATCATTTCCAATCCTAGAAACTAAAGAGCGTAAAGGATCTGGTGGTGGGACCAATTGTGGCAATTTTACTTTGCCTTCAGCACAACATAATCCAGTAGATTCACCAGTGTATTTTAACGCCTTACAATATTTACAAATTGTTTTCATTTCCCCAATTGTTACTGATTTGTCGGCACAATAATCAATTGCCGGATCATAGTGGAATGCAGCTCGTTCAAGAATCACAGGAGCACTGCGTCTGCGGATTCGCTCAATTTCATTATGTCTAGCTTGCTGTTGTTGTGTTTGATGTGCACAAACTCGTTGCATTCTAAGCCTATCTCCTACATTGTCACTCACTAAAGAACGCAATTCTGACATAGCAATACGACTATTTTCTTGATCTCTCTGTCTCTGGTCATCAGTGCGGTTAGCACGTGAGGTAGCTCTTCGCACATTTGATTGACTACTACGACCTACGTTAGGTCGTCTTCTCCTCGGCATCGTAAATTGTAATTGAGAAAATTTCCCGGTTATTTAGCAGTAAAGTGTCACTATCACAAAAAAGAGCACATTACTTGGAATGTCACTATCACAAAGGATCACCAAAGTAAAGAAAGTTCTCGCGCACGTAGCCACAAAGATAGAAGGATGCACTCATAGATATCGTAACTCGTAACACAATATAATATCGTAATACTTTTTTCCGTGCTCTGACTGAAAAGCGACAGACAGGATGTATTGACATATTAGTTGGTTGTCAAATCTAATGTCAAATATTATGATTGCGTTCAGAAATTTAACTTAAGATTTATAATTTAACGTTTGTGACAAAACTTAAGATTTATCTTTCAATTTCTATATAGTCTTATTAAAAAAATAATCGGACAGATTAACAACTGAAGTTAGCTAAAATTTATTTTCTCGAAGCTATATGAAGCTGTGAGACTATGCAATTTTGTCGCGTTCGCGATTCACTTTCACTTTTGTTAAGTTTCGGAACGCGATATTAGATCCTCCAACGCGCATGCGAATTTGAACTTTATACAGCGGTAATAAATTACAAATTGAGTCTCCATTTTATTTAGAAAACGTTTATAGAAAAATACTGTTTTGAGGATTTTCCCGGCAATTATTCGAATTTTTCTCACCTTTTAAACCTTCCCTAGACCTCCACGAATAATTCAAGACCAAGATAAGATAAATCCGTTCAGCCATTCTCGAGTTTTAGCGAGACTAACGAACAGCAATTGATTTTTATATATATAGATTTGGTCATGTGTTTACCTAACCTTTATTATCCTTATGGATCGGATAGGGTTTTCTTAACATACTGTATAAATTAATACAATATTTAAATTATATAATTATTTTTTTTCCTTTTGATATGTAATTGGTATTGAAATTTGATATTGTGAAAAGAAAATTAGGTCTGTGGTCAATAGCGATACAATCTTTGAATGAAGGTTAGCGTATGAGTCGATTTTAGAAGGGACTCCTAAAATCGACCTATTAACCTTTGATTTGATTAAGAAATAAAATAAATTGAATGTTGCGTGTTAGACGAGGAACCTGTGCGAAGATGAAAACCAGTGTTTGAGATTGGACCACGATGTGTACGTATAATGACGATTGACTCTTAGCGTCATGCGGTTTGAAACGTGTAGGTACCTACCTTGGGGAAACTTACATAATCTTTTCTTTTTGACAGGGTCCAATAGTCAATTTTAATAATTAAGGATTTTAATATAAAAAGTAATATAGTCGGCTGCGTATAGGCCTATTGATAGTATGCAACATTGAGCTGGGAATACAGATACATGCAAAATCTATAAGGATCACAGAGGCTGGAGATGCTATCTGCTACGGCAACTCCATGGATTGATCTACTCTAGGGTAATGTAACATGAACTGCTAAATCATAGTGCCAATTTTCGTTATAAAAAAAGTTCAAAATATAATATTCCTTTGCAAAAATGCTGAAAAATTAGACGTGTTTTTGACAGATTAAGACTGAAAGCGGTTTTTATATTACGTTAATTATTGCCCTTCACTTCTTTTATTATTTTAAGAAAAACATAATTACTGTAACCAGTATTTTATTTGTCGTACAAGCGTTGTTATTTGACATAAAAACCTATTTTCTGTATTTTTTTTTTCTTAACATTATTCAAAGCCTATGGGACGGGCTATGTTTGAAGTCTCTCTGAGGGATCAAATCTGGAACGAGAGGGTCTGGCAGAGAAGCGAAGTTGTTTACATAGCTCACAGAATAAGAAAGCTGAAGTGGCCATGTACCGGCAATATTAACCGTTGGGGTAGAAATGTTTTTCAAATCAAATCAATTTTATTTGTTAGCACAGGTAAAGATATACATTTTATAAACTTCAGGAGTTTTGATCGCGAATCGGTGAACGTCAGGAGGGAAGCCCTCAGGTGGAGCAGAAAGACCGTCGTAAGCCGATTCACAAGGTGGTAGGCCATAATATCAGCTGCCGGCAGAAGTTACCACCAATCAGACAAAGTCTTTCCGCCAAGCGATGCGAAGGACGGTTCTGAGCAGTTGTGTTGCGATGTGTGTCGGGTACGATGCGTTAAATGTTGTTGTGCCGGAAGTTTAGTCGCGGACCGTCTTCAGATCAATCTCCCTTTGGCGCAGCATCGTTGGTGGTGTTGTTGGGTTTAACATTGCATCACCTCGCTCAACGGCCGTCTTCCTTCTTATTCACTCATGTTTTTAAGTGAATATGCTTAATAAACTAGCCCGCTTTACCATCAACGAATGCATCACTGCTTACCATCAGGCGGGATTGCGGTCAAGCGCTAGTTTATAATTATTAAAAAAAAGACAGCTGGTGACAGAATATCGAGTTGCATGGTGTTCATTATTAGTGGCTTTTGTCCAGCAGTGGGCTGCTATGGGCTGCTGATGATGATGATGTTTAAAGTGATGCCTCACAGTAAAGCAAAGACCTCCATACTCCCTATTTTTCTCCCACAGTGAAAAACTAAAGAGAATCACATATTCTAACTGTGCAAAATGATATTCACTTTCACATGTTCATGGACGGTGAATTATATCTGCTCTGAGAAAATCTTCAATCAAATCGTCCTTTGATAACATGATACATCGAAAATGGAACCTCTTTTAACTCGAATAAAAATACAGATTGAATCCCAAACATGTCGAAACGATGCCCTTATTGCGACATGTTTGTACTGTGTGGGAAATTTGATTCGGAATGCAATCGTGACACGTAGAGTGTTACGTCGGAGTGAGATGATTTGAGAATCGCGCAAAATGCTTTGCCTTTACCAATGCATCAAAAACAAGGATTAAAAGAATTAAAAAAAAAAAAAACAGGAACCTACTGACTGTAAAAATGTATGATTTGACTCCCGAGGTTGTTGACATATGGGATGTGGACTCAGCAATCTTTGTGCGATGGTCGTGACAGCCTATGGTTTAAAAACCAAGAACCCCAACCAATCCTTCAGGAGGGTCAGGGGCTTGTTTCTTGAACTCTGTTCCCAAAAACGATGGGCTATTTATTATATTTTTAAAAGTTTTTCCTTCATAAAATATTTTATTTTTTATTTTTCTTTAATAAAATATTTAAAAATCTAATTTATATACTGTGAATCGATGCAATGAATGTAGTTTAAAGGAACGGACGGCGGATTGAACACTTGGGTGAATTGTAGGCACATCTAACCTAATATAACTTTGAATAACGGTAAAGTACAATACCGCATACAAAGTGAGGTTAAACAAGTATCAGAATAATCTTCTTCCGACAGCGGGTGGTCGAACCGGATCACCCCTGTGGCGACAGACTACCAACGAGTAACTGGGTCAGCCCATAAACCATCTTCTAGTAATTATGTTTATTTGTAATTTACCTCAATTCCCTCCCTCTAAAAGATGGGATATTTTCTTTAGGAATTCGTGCCAGAAACCCTCGTTTGTAGGATTATAATTATGGAAATGAAACTAGGCTATGTGACATATTCTAGTTAGATTAATCTAGTTAGGTAATCATCCATGGAAAAACAGGGATGATCCTGTTTGTAGAGCGGCTAATTTATCTCCATAACAAGGTCAAATGGGCAAGTCGCTTCATGCTAAATACTTGTATACAGCTGTTCAGCTGCATTTTAAGGTGGTAGGCCATAACATCGGCCGCCGGCAGAAGTTACCACCCACCAGACAAAGCCTTGCCGCCAAGCGATTTGTCGTGTTCCGGCATGATGTCTGGTGAAGCCGTACGGAGGACGGGTCTGAGCAGTTATGTTGCGATGTGTGCCGGGTACGATGCGCCAAATGTTGTTGTGTTGGGAGTTTGGTCGTGGAAGGTCTTCAGATCAATCTTCCTTTGGTGCAGCATCGTTGGTCGTGTTGTTGGGTTTAACATTGCGTCACCTCGCTCAACTGCCGTCTTCCTTCCTATTTGCTCAGTTTTTCTGAGTGAAGAGGCTCTTAATAAACTAGCGCGCTTTACCATCAACGATCGCATCACTGCTTACCATCAGGCGGGATTGCGGTCAAGCGCTAGTTTATAATTATTAAAAATTTGGTTAGACTGGACTAGACTGGACGACAGATGATGATGCAGATGAATCATCAAATGATAGCCAGTAGGTATCTAACAGTCATGATCATCATTTCAGTTCTGAGAAATCTACTGCGAGACAAGCCCATAAGTGGGCTTTCTTGGTAGAGGCTCTATTCTTCCACAACCAATGCGGACAAATTGAGTATTTCACCTGATGCCGACTAGTGTCGCAGTGGTCTCGACTAGTTTCGTACGGGTCCCGACTAGTGACGCAGTGTTCTCAACTAGTATCGCTCTGGGCTCGACTAGTGTCGCCCTGGCCTCGGCTAGTGTACCTCTGTACTCGACTAGTGTCAAACTGGTCTCAGCTAGCATCATAGTGGTTTCAATTAGTGTTACAATAATCTGTACTACTGACGCACAGGTCTCGACTAGTGTCGCTGAAGTTCAACTAGTATCGCTTTGGGTCCAACTGGAGTCGCCTTGGTCTCGACTAGTGTTGCAGTGGCCTCGACTAGTGTCACACTGTTTGCTTTTACTATTATATCCAAACATCGTTAGATATTCCGCCACAGAACTGGCCATCAAACGCAGGGACTACAAGGTACTCTCTGTAATGTATTGTGCTTAAAAATGCATTAGCCTTTGTCTACGACAAACGATAGCTTCGCTTTGTTCTAGCAGGCTATTAAATGCATATACGGGTGATAGTAAACGTTAGCCACATATACTGTCGTGTGGGTAGAACACTACTTAATATTTATAATGTAAAACTACCCAGTATGTAAAAAATGTAAAATGTACTACAATCTGTTTTTCTATATAAATAAAGATTATTATTATACAACGCATTTTTTTCTTTATACTAAACTTGAATATAGTTTGTTCAGAATAAGCAACTGAATCGATTCCAATCATTTTAACACCATGTTAAATTTTTCCCAAGTACATTTAGAAATTGTTGCAGTGTGGTTACCGAGCGCAGAACACAGCTGACGGTAGATCATAGTAATAGGAGCCACCCGCGCAGCGCCGCTGCAAGTGCGGGCGGGCTAGCGGCACGTTGACCATATTTTTGTTGGGACAATCAAAATAACAAGCTCATAACTTTGCGATTTTTCATGATATTTTTTAGAAATTTTGTACATAGATTCTTTAGTTAAAAATGCTGGCCACGTGTTTCGGGTTTCGCATAAACAAAAAATATCGTTGAGTGAACATGTGTGCAAGGAAAATCTTTTATGCGAATTTAAGGAGCTTATTTTTTGCTAAAGAGCTTTAAAACGTTAAGCAGCTGTTTGCTTAATATAATTGGGTTGTATCCTAAAAATAATTTATTGTCCATCAGACAGATTTATAAAAAATATATTGAACACGTATTTTTTATTTTTTCTTTCATTCATACTTAGGAATAACAATATTTAGGAAGATATATTGATTTAAAATGTCGCATGACGTCTCGCCGTGGCACGAAATATACCACGGCGTAATTAGCCCCCACTCCGTAACTTTAATACACTATATCTCAGTAGTTTTTGGTCATTACGACAAAATAAAAAATACGTGTCTTAATTTTTATTACTATCTAATTATGTTTTAAAGACGGGACTAATTATTTTTTTGATTTTCATACCTTGGATACATCCCTATTGGCAAAAATATTGGGTGTTGCGGGTGTTAGATATTTAAGTATATGTACATTACAAAAGTAGGTATACATATAGTAGATGATATTTAATTATACAATTATATTATGATACATATATTATTAGAATAATGTTTGTTGTTTGGTTGCAACCATCTGCCACATTTATGATGCTAGAAGTACCTAATTTGACTATTTACATATTGTGTTTATATAAGACAACAGCCTTAAATTATAAAGATCACATAAATGCTACGATTATAAATTATACATAGAGGTGTGTTATGTGTATTAAATATAGCATATAAGTAATTGTTTCTCAATGAAACCATTTTAAAGGTTTGCTCCAGAAATAGGGCATTTATTTGACTAAAAAAAACTAATTAGTCCGTCAGTCAGATTTCCAAAAAATACTAGACACGTATTTTTTCTTTTTTCATATAAACAAAAAATGAAGACGACACAGTGCGTTGGAAACTCGTGTGACGTCACTAGACGCTACACTTTTTAGCGACCAGTGACGTCACCAGCCACCACTCCTGATCTTTGATGCCTTTTATATTTGTCAATTTTTATTGATTTGATAAAACAAAAAATACGTGTCTAGTATTTTTTGGCAATCTGACTGACGGACTAATTAGTTTTTTTTAGTCAAATACCCTATTGTGCAGTGAACAAGTGAGGTGATCAATATTTATTCTTCTCTGTGCTAGAAGAGCCTTTTGGACTGTTAGGGAATAATTACAAGGTAGTAAAATTATTCAGTAGGATTCTTGTAGAAGTTGGTCCTGAAACTTGACGGCAGACATAGTTATGATGCCATTGCGCCATCGTGACTAAGTACATATATTTGTCCGCAAGTACCATCGTTACAACTTTGTTCCTGTGAGCAATGGCTTCCATCATTATTTCAGAGTGGAATACCAATCTCGAGGAGATGGAACGTACTAAAGGTGCTAGTTCATTCGTGTTCTCAACCGATCCGAAAAGTAATTGCATAGCACAGTATCAGTAGCAATGGATTTAATTTAGACAGTTTAACAAGATTCGTTGCGCTATTTAGGATATTTAGCAGACACATTTTTCGAATATATGGAGTAGTGGATTAGCGTGCTGTGAGTAACTAGGGTGTCCTAAATATTACAATATCTTGACCTACTTATACCGGCTTCTAAGGTAGAGATATACATACGACCTAATGCTTCCAAGGCCGAGAACTTGTGACATAGCTCTTCGAGTCGCTAAAATTAAGTGGCAATGGGCGGGGCACATAGCATGTAGAGCCGATGGCCGATGAAGCAGAAAGGCTTTTGAATGGCAACCACGTACCGACAAGTGCAGCGTCGGACACTCACCGACTAGGTAATCGCATGCAAGCCGCTTCCAACCGGTCTTTTTGGAAATCCTTGGGGGAGTATGTCCAGCAGTGGACTTCCTGAGCCTGACATAATGATGATACTTTGGATTTTGATGGACTGTGTCTGTAAAAAGTACTGATTCTTAGCCAAAATTGCATAGATACGCATGTTCTCAATTTGGTAAAGATTTTTTACTTTCATGTTGCTATATTACTACACTAGTCCACTCAAAACATTTTATTTTCTTTTTGTTTTATGTCCTTTCCTAAATAGTTTATTTGTTCGTTTACCTATGCCACAAACTAGTCGTACAATTTCAAAATAGCATGAATGTACCTAAATGCAAGAAAGCCAGCATTTTTAACACAAGTCTTGCTAAGTTGCAAAGACAACAGAAAACAACAAAACAGGGTGCTGGTGTCGCCACACTATTGTTTACGTCCTTTTAACAGTATGTACTACATGTATCATAGTACTGTAAATCTTGATGCAAATAAATTATTATTATTATTCCTCGTTATTTTTTAAAAATATCTCACATCTGTGTGTGGGTCGAATTTGGCACGGGCCGAAGCCAAGTGCTTTTAAGTAAAAAAAAAAGATTGAATTAAATTAAGTATTTAAAAATTTTCGGGTTAACCTGCATGTGTTAAGAATAACTGCTTTTTGTAGTAGAAGATAAGTAGAAGGGCTAATGTTTATTGTGTTAAGGCTATTATGTATCAGCTATTGTGTATTATCATAATGGGGATAGTTTTGGTGAGGGTGAAGTTCCACTGCGTTTTAAGCTCTATGGATAAATCTGTGTATTTTGCAATTTTTTCTGTGTACACTAATTTATTTTCTTTATCTACCACAGTTATGTTTTGTCTGTTGTTGTATATGGTTTTATCTGTAATTATAGTCCTATCCCAGTATAACTTGAAATTATTGTTTTTTAACACTGCCTGTGGTTTGTATTTGTAGAAGGGAACTTTATCTGTAATTAGTTTTATTTGAATTGCTAGTGATTGGTGGATTATTGCAGCAACTTGGTCGTGGCGGTGTTTATAGTTGGTTTGGGCTATGGCTCTACATGCAGCTGTGATGTGTTGGATGGTCTCGGACGCACAATGGCATCGTCTGTAAGAGTCATTTTAGTTGGGTCTGCGAATTATGAATTTTTGGTAGTTAGCTGTGTATCCCTCCGTCTCAGGGAGTTCGCCTCGCCGCAGACTCACGTTTGATGCTTTGATATCGACATAAGGTTGCTGCAAGTCGAGCCGGTGTCTTCCATGGAGAGATGTACCAAGTGATGTCCCAAGCTGCTATTATTTTTTTTTACTTTATTGGTAATACGTTCATTGGTTTGTGGGTCAATAGCGTGTAAGTTAAGTGGCGTAAATTTTTTATCTGTTTGTGTGATTACTTTATGTAGGGGTGATTGTTAGGCTTTCTGTATGAAAAACTTTCTTAAGTTAGTTATTTGATTGTTGTTCAAGTTTTCTATGTCTATAAGACCCTGTCCTCCTTCGTCTCCCGGTAGCGTGAGTCTTTGAACACAGGATCGTGGATGATGTTTTCTATTCTTAGTTAATGTAGTATTTATGCAACGCTGTAATTTAGTCAGATCAGTTTTGGTCCACTTTATAATTCCGAAAGAGTAGGCGAGTATAGGAATAGCAAATGAATTAATGGATTTTATTAAATTGCGCGACGTTAGTTGTGATTTTGTGAGCATGTTGAGTCTGTGTTTATATTTAGTGATTATTTTATTTTTTGTTTGTTTTTGATTGATCTGGTGTGATTGTTTAAAGCCTACGTATTTGTAGGTGTCATTTTGTGATAGGGGATCTATTGCTTGGCCAGAGTCTAATACGTATAGGTTACTATCAACGTGCTTTCCATTTCAAAGGGTAAATGTTTTGCACTTATCAATGCCGAAAGACATGTTTATATCATCAGAAAAGGTGTGAGTAAGATCTGCAAGTGAGTGAAGTCCTGATATACTGTTGTTATAGAGTTTTATATCGTCCATAAACAGTAAATGGCTCAGCTTAAAATTATCCGGTGTTTCATTATTTTTAATTGTAAGACCACTGTCAGAAGAGTTTAAAAAATTAGATAAAGGGTTTAGAGCGAGGCAAAACCATAGGGGGCTTAAAGCGTCTCCTTGGTAAATTCCTCGCTTTATAAGTATGGGATCTGTTTATATTGATTTTCCTACTTTAAATTTAGTATTCCAATGTTTCATGGACTCTGTCAAGAAATTAATTATTTCGGGATGAATTTTGTAGTGTTGTAGTATGTATAGTAGCCAACTATGGGGAACAGAATCAAAAGCGTTTTGATAGTCTATGTACATGGTGCAGATGTCATTTTTGGAGTTAGAATTATGTTTCATGGCTATGGCATCTATGGTTAATTGCTCTTTACATCATTGGCTGTATTTACGGCACCCTTTTTGTTCCTCTGCTAGGATATTGTACGGTGTGTTTATAAATAATTTCAGCAATGCAACCGGTAGTTAATTTGTAAATAGTCTAAAGGCAAGTTATGGGTCTGTATTTGGCTGGGTTCATGTAGTCCGTGTCTTTAGGAAGCATGTAGGATTGGCCTTGTGTGATAGTTTGTGGATATTTAATGAAATTATTGATGTGATATTATAGATGGCGGGGTAATTTCTTATAGTAATAGTTGTGAATGTGATCTGTACCAGGAGTTTTCCAGCTATGTGCTTTATTGATGACGCTAATGGAAACCTCTAATGGAATAGTGGTAAATGACATATCTTTAGGTAAATGACATATATTTTATTATTATTACTTCCATGCTTAATTGTTATGAGACACCAGTATGGAAACAAAGGCATAAATCTGTATCAACTTGGGGAGAGGCAGAACCTGTTATAATCCTTACGTCGTACCTTCATTTTGCTTCGTTTACTTTCAAACATCTTGTCATACATGCACGCTGGTTACGAGTACCACAAACATGAAAGAGGATAGATTTATTTTTGTTACGCTTCCACGCATAAACTACTATACAGATTTGGATGAAATTTGACACACAGATGGTATATAACCAGCATTAATATACAATTATAAATTTAATATACTTTTTATTCTGATGTTCCCATGGGATTGAAACTTATAGAGTTTAATCTGCAGAGCGCCATTAATAAGAAATACCTATATTACCTATGTATATAATATAATAAATAACTATAATTGATATCCGCTTTTCATCAATCCTTTCAATATGACTTATACTCGTTTCAATACATAATCAATTAAAGCCTATATTTCCCTATGATCACGCGATCACATCCCTATTCATTCGGCACCGGATAGTGACGAGCTGCTAAGGCAATGTAATTGAATAGTGACGTAGATATTAAAGCAACGTAATTGGATCGTCAAGGAGTTCACGTAAACAGTTAAATTTAATTCCCCTTCTGTGTTCTGTAGATCGTGATTTAATTAATAACTGCTGTTGATTTAATAAAGTTACTTACTGAATTATGGGTGGAACTTAAAGGAGGTTTAACTTGATTATCGTTATCGTACCTGCAGTTCTATTGTGTAATACAGAGTGGTGCTGACAATACGACAATAAATGAAAACACCGACAATACTAGTTCATAGGAATAATCCTAAACCATAGAAAAAAACCTAGCATCAAAAATAAAAAAATGAAAATTTCAAACAAACTAAATCGCTTAAAATTGAACACGAAACACAACATCCTTAAAATATTGGTTCACTGACCTCCGATCGACGACGGCGCGGTCTTGTCGCAACTTGCTTTTTTTGGTCGGACAAACTCTGGTGTTCTCATACCTCTGGTGTTGCCCAAATGCAAGAACAAGACGAGACTTAGCCAGTCTTGGTCTTGGTCTTGCGCCAATACACCTGGTCTTGGTCTTGGTCTTGGTCTTGCGCTCCCAGTCTTGGTCTTGGTCTTGGTCTTGCAGCAAGAGTATTGCAAGTCTTGCAATTACCTATTAGTCTATTACTATTTATTAAAGTTTACTTTAAATCTTAGAAAAACGTATTAGAATTGGAACATTGTGAGCTTGAATTAACATAGCCATAGTAAAGATCAAGCAGATTATTAAATAACTGAAGATTTGATAAGAAATTCGAAAAATCAACTGACCCATATGTCGTTTTCCATGGAAGTAACTGTTTCTTAATAAACATTTATGATTTATAAGCTTACATTTGCTAAAACATGTAAAAAAACAAATTAATTACAATAACTTGACTGTATTTTAAAGAACTATACTTATCTGTCTAGAAAGAGATTGAACCCTCAACTTATAAGAAATTTAATAAAAGAGTTTTACGATTTATCATTTATTTGAATAAAAAATAAAATACAACACAAATCAACACCTTATCATTAGGTTATGATACTTTATATCAATTTTTTTGACCAAGAATTAATACAAAGTAACCACCTGGCTGACTCATCACTTAACCTATTTCTATGTTTTCTAATTACTAATGATGCTTTAGAAAATAACCTCTCAGCAGGTACTGAAGTTGCAGGTATTGAGAGAAAATCACGGGCCATTTTCGATAAAATCGGATACTCTGTCTCATGCGTCCTCCACCAATCTAAAATGTCTTCCGAGCTGGCAGTTCTTGGTTTTGTCAGGTACTCCTCCAACTCGTCTATCACTAAGCCTTGAAGACAAGATCTAGATGACGTCGAGGGACATTCATAGAGTTTATCAAAGTCTATTACGTCTTCATCTTCATCACATACTTTATTTTCTTTTTCTAGTAATTCCAGAGATTTGTTCAGTGAGTGTAAACTTTTATATTCTTTATAAAGTTCATTGAACTTGCGCAGACTTTCTGTTTTAAGTTGCTTCCCCCACATTGTCAGGTCAAAAGTCTGAGCCTTATGCCTTGGGTCTAAAATTAAAGAAGTACAATAAATCCAGTTGCTCTTCTTGTAATGTTTAAGCATTTTGTCTCGAGCTGCTTGGAAAGCTAGAATGAGTCTTTCATCCACTTCAGATCGATTAGGTTTCTCATCTAACTGTTTTACCATGGATTCAATTTTATCTAGTAAGAGATTGAATGATACAATGACTAGCGGTAATGTAACATATTTGTCTCCACCAAGTTTTGTACTTAAAAGTTTAAAGTTTATTAGAAATTTATGTAATTTTTCGAGTACCTGCCATTCATTAGCTGTGATTTGAAAATCATTTAATTCGGTGACAGAACTGCACAATATGTCAATGCCCGCTCTCACTTTTAAACCAAATCCAATCATATCATGTGTGGAATTCCATCTCGTTGGACAGTCAAGAATGGCATTTAGATTTGATGGCACGCCGACTGCTTCACAAGCAGACTGAAACTTCTTCTTTACTATCTCACTTCTTTTTATTTTACTGGAAATACTGCGTAACTTTGTTACAGATGTACGCGAGTCAGCAATATTTGGTGCAGATTCTTCATCTTCCTCATCCTCAGTTTCGTCTGCATAGTCTTCGTACTGCTGATCTTGCGCGTTAGTGTCAGACTCACAGTGTAATGCTAAGGTTTTTAATAAATCTTGTACACCAAGGTTTAAAATGTGAGCAAAGCACCGGAAATGTTGATTGTCTGAATCAAAGTGTGGCGGCAGCTGTTTGCCCAGTTCATACATAAATTTGGTATTTGCAGTTGCGTTGTCGACCGTGATACCTTGTATTTTATCAATTATGCCATATTCCAATAAACATTCATGGAAAATCGTTGCAATATCTTCCCCAGTATGTCGACCGCGTGATGGTATAAAATCAAGAACTACAGATTGATACTTCCATTCGTTGTCTATATAATGAATAGTAACCCCGTAGTAACTCCTACCAGCAATTGACGTCCACCCATCAATGGTAAAAGACATTTTAGATGATAATTGTTGAAGTCGTTCCTTGAGATTCAATTGGAGCTCTTCAAATCGCTCTTTGACTTTCCTTCTAAGTGTAGACCTTTTAGGAAACACCATATTAGGGCAAATACGTCGAAAATATACTTGTGTAGCTTCGTCATCGAAAAATGAGAAGGGAAGATATTTTTTCACCACCCAATCAACTGTAGCTGTCGTAATGTTGTCACTGCTGTTTTCCGACTGAAACAAAACCATAAATCTTGTGTTATTATTTAAAACATACTAGGTTTGAGCGTATAAGAGGAGGAGGTTTGTTGTTGTTAAATCGAGAAAATCGTTAAATTGATATTTGTTATATTAAGGTTGCACTGTACTGTAATTTACCAAAATAAAGTACTTAGTTGTTACTGGCCGATTAAATGAAAATATGGGTGTTTATAAAAAAGTCCACTGCTGTTTTCCGACTGAAACAAAACCATAAATCTTGTGTTATTATTTAAAACATACTAGGTTTGAGCGTATAAGAGGAGGAGGTTTGTTGTTGTTAAATCGAGAAAATCGTTAAATTGATATTTGTTATATTAAGGTTGCACTGTACTGTAATTTACCAAAATAAAGTACTTAGTTGTTACTGGCCGATTAAATGAAAATATGGGTGTTTATAAAAAATATTTAAGACGATAATTACATACTTAATATGTCGGACCCCTAGATGAAAACACCATTAACTCAAAAATACTTACGTAAGTTAATGGCGTTTTTGAAAGTATCGCATGGCAAGCAGTAGGCCTAGTATGAGTTTTCATTACGAAACTCGTTCGCCGATATCGAGCGCGTTTGACTCGGCGATTGGCCCGCTTCAAGGTCGTAAGAACTCTCAACCAATGAGAGCGCCAAACGCGCTCGATACGATCGAACGAGTTTCGTATTGAAAACTCATACTAGGCCTACTGGCGCATGAATAGCTACGTGGAGTTAAAATTCTTTTAACTGTTAAAAAAATATTCTTACCTGTCCACTTCTTCCAGCGGTTACTAAAAAGCTTGTGATATCTCCACTTAATTTTGGTTTAACAGGATGAAATATTTCTGATTCCTTTTTGTGGAAAGATATTAGATGTTTCCTTAAGCCTGAAGTGTTTCTGTTTTTCATTTTTATTTCAATCTTTTTATGTTGGCACAATTTACAGAAGGCAGTTTGGGATGCATGAATTATTTCGAAAAACTCCTCAAATTTGCTTTTGGGTCTTTTAGATCTGTGACTCAAACTCTCGTTACTCGGACTAGAATAATTTGAATCTTCGTCACTCATATTAAATTGTACACATGATACGTTTTTAGAAAACAACGAGAATTAGTAAAAACAATTATTAAGTTAGACTCGAAGCACAGCTCAATTGGAAATGTCTGGAATTAAAATAATTTCTTTATTTATAGTACGTTTCCTTGCTTTGTACCGCGCCGCCTCGCCACGTGCCGGCTCTATGACAAGGATGCCGCCGCAAATCAAAAAATGCCGCGTGCGGCGTACAAACACACAATATTACCTACTTGTACAGACGCGACGCGTGAATAAAATATATGTAAATATTTAGTGCCAATCACTATTCTTTACATATAAGTGAATGTTTTGGCGTACATCTATACTAATATTATAAAGCTGAAGAGTTCGTTTGTATGTTTGATGATAGAAGTTTTAAAATAAATAAATAAGTCCTGAACGTCACTATACCTCCAAAGTTACTATTCCTCGTGGACGAAGTCGCGGGCACAGCTAGTAAATACTTACTCTCATCATCTCTCTCAGAGATATTCGGGCTGGTAAGTAATACAAAACTCTTATCGCAGGCTTTTCATTTTATTAGTAGGTAAGTACCTACGCTTTTTATATTATTTTATTAGTTTTGTAGAATTTTTTTACACGTTTCAAGTACATTTAAAAGTGGCTACAATATTTATTAAACGAGTGATATTTGAACACTTTTTTGCTATTTTTTCTTGTAAAAACTTAAGAAATATAATGACTAAATGTACAATAATAGTACCTAAGTAATTAGTTTAAAACCATATAAGTAATCAATATTATAATATATACTTACTAGAATGAATTAATATGACATCTACTACCTATCCTTACCATTTTATCCTAATCATAATACTACTTGCGTGATCAGTATAATGTATTCATTTTCATTCTAAACACTCTGAAACTTATTTATTCTTTGGAACACCTGTAGGTACTCTTAAAATTCGAAATTATTTTGCATGAGTATACCTACGCCCCATGGCGGCAATCAAATAGTGTCAAATGTTATGATTTCGGCGTGGCGGCAACGATTGTTTTAGATTTCAAAAGAAGCCGCCGGCGCGTGTATCATAACCATGTACTTCCGAAAAGCGGCAAATTTCTTTGAGAAGTAAGTACAAAACCTTTGATGCCGCATTATCAAAGTGCCGATGGTTAAAACATAACTATGCATGCACTCAGTTTGATTTTAATAGATATTTTTTTATTCGCTATGTTTATGGTATTAGTCGTAATGCGCATAGGTCCAGTTTTTCATATTCTTTGATACAGTTTTTTGCGTCTCATAGAATTCCTAAGCGTACCTACCTATACACCGAACTGTTACTCCTAACTACTCAGTGAAATAGCGCTAAGTCCTAGCTGCAAGACGCAAGAGTCTTGCAGGCTATGTCTTGTTCTTGCTCAAGTCTTGCACGGTCAGTTTTGGTCTTGGTCTTGCTAAAAATACGCGGTCTTGTTCTTGGTCTTGGTCTTGCAAAAACGCAAGAACAAGACCAAGACTGCAAGACCAAGACTGAATATGGGCAACACTACCTCTGTCGGTATTTCCGTAAAGTCCAAGCGGCATTACATTGACACTCGCTATAGATTAAAATCATGCCCGTGTAACTTAAGGTACTTATTATTAAATAAGACAAAATTTTACGTGTCCTCTCACTGAAATAAAGCGTCCAATATCGCACTATTCACTTAACTATTAAATAAGATAAAATGTTGTCACTAAAATAAAGCATCCAATATTGTAATATACCGTCAATACCTAATGTCGTACCGCCCTATTGTCCTAATGACCTACCGTGAATACAAACAAACACGGCATCTCTAGTACAGAGCAATTACACGTAAAGCGTCATAGGATTGCTCCTACCACCGACACACTGACCTGTGACCGTGACCTAAATTTCGAGTAACTTCGACAAGAAAGCGATTTAATAAACGAAACTAAATTTATATCTTTCGCACAACCAATTTTTATATTAAAATGAGTGCAAAGAAATGGGACAGTAGCGAGTTGGCAACGCGTCATGCATAATGTAGGTACCAACGCCAGTGTTACCCAACCTGCGGCCTGCAGGGCCGTTTTTGTTGGCCAAGTACCTAAACTAGCTGCTCCTCAATTTTGCCTACTTATTAATAAATTAATTTCTTTTGAATGAATAGGTTGATAATTAGTACAATTAATTAAATATTTCGCGTTCGCTTCTCTCGCGCTTTCTATTTCTTTAACCATAATCTTTTTCCCGTTCACTAAAAGCAAGAGCATCAAAAAATAGAGCGCGATAAATCGATGTGACCATGCATCACAAGAACGCGCGATAGCAAAAATTAGGATCGTCAAGGGAACATCAAGAGTCAGGGCCGAAATGTGTTTGCAGCCCCATAAAAAGAACGGTTGGTCACCGCTGGATGCGGCGGTCATCAACCTGGAAGCGCTGCCTTATGAACATGTGCATACATCATGTAGAAAATGTGAATAATGAAAAATAATTTCCTGTGACTAAACTAATGGACATATTTATATGATGTTTTATGGGTAGACTGAGAATGTGTTGAGGTACACGATGTTTAATTTATTGTCGTATTGTCGTCACCACTTTGTATATTTAAACATTACCTCATATTATCATCACCTGTCTAGCTTTTTCCCAAGTATATTGGGGTAGGCTTCCAGTATAACTAACTTAGAGGGGGGGAGTCGAACACCTCACTCCTCCCCCTACTGTCCCGAGGAGGCCCACAAGCACATTGGCGGGCCGGCACCAATCGGGGGCTGCGAAAGCAGTTCGTTCTCGCAAGCCCCTGTGTAGGTGTGAGATGGAACACCGGGGTGGTTTTTAGTCAGTAAGAGTCTGACAGACTCCGCTGTCTATCTATTGATTGATTTTCTACCTCAGAAAAAAAAAGTTTTCCAGTAGAAGCGGATGCAGCTGCATTCCAGTATTATATGAAGCGTCTTCCTATTGGCCTCCACAAGCCAGTTACTGGGTAATAGGTTACATCCATATAAAATACGGGTATTGAGTACTAGTATTATTTGGTTAGACTAGGGAACGGACCTCTCTCTAATAATAATAATAATCTATTTCAGATTCTTCATCCATATAATTTGTTAGTACATTTGCGAACTTAAAAATTGGTTTTAGTAAATTAAATGAAATAAATTAAGGTATTGTTATTATTTAGACTAGAAGGACTCCGCTATTTGACAACGTGCAGCCATATCAACCGTTCCAACAAGCATTCATTCACATTTTGTTAAACTCATTAGTTTTTAATAAATTGGTCATAAAGCAACTTTCAATGATCATTATCATCTTTCATTCATTATCAAACGGCTTCAGGCACTCTAGAGGCTAATCAGGAAACTTCAGAGAATAATGTACTCTCATTATTCTTTGCGAGAAATCAAAGGTTCTTAGAAAATTTTTGAATGAAAAAATCCTGGATGATTTCATTTTTCTTTTTTATAATTTCAGGCGCTTCAACCTCAATTTCCAGGAAAGTGGATTTTATATTTTTCATTATGAAAGTCTTAGAAAAATGAGGATTTAAAGGAAATCTTTGCTGTATTTAAGAGCAGCGGTAGCCTTGTGGTATCGGCGTGTTTTTTTTTTAAATGAACAGACAGCTGTGCTGCTGGGGAGTTTCTTCCGCCACTTCTTCTTCCCAGCGAAAGCACTAGGAAGTGTCGATGGGTGGGCGTTTTGGGGGACTGTCTTATGTAATATTGACGTTCAAAAAGTGCTGATTCTCAGCCTAATTTGAATAAGTGACTTTTGATTTGATTTGGCCACGACTTACAACTTGTAGGTCGTAGGTTCAAACCCTATCAGGCGCTTGCATCATCAACCTTTTTATCGTCCCACTGCTGGGCACAAGTCTCCTCCAATACAGAGAAGGATTGAGCGTAATCACCACGCTTGCTCAATGCGGGTTGGCGATTTCAGACTTAAAGTCCAGGTTTCCTCAAGATGTTTTCCTTCACCTTCAGTCATTGGTGTCCAAGATTTACTTAGAAAGTACATATAACTTCAGAAAAGTTACAGTGGTATTTGCCTGACCTGGAATCGAACCTGCGCCCTCATACTTGAGAGGCTGGTGTTTTAACCAATAGGCAACCACGACATTCAGGTCTGACTTTGTGTAAGTTATTTCATCACCACTACTCTTAAAACGGTGGAGGAAAATATCGCAAGGAAACCGGCATGTCCTAGAGACAAAAACTTCGAAGATGTTATGTGACATCTACAAACCCGCACTGGGCCAGCGTGGTAGACTCCAGCCCACCCCTTCTCACCGAAAGCAGGCCTGTGTCCCAATTGTGAAAACATTATGGCTGATTATGTGGTTCTATACCGTTATACAGTATGTTAAGAAAACCCTGTCCGACCCATAAGGATAATAAAGGTTAGGTAAACACATGACCAAATATAATATAAAATTTTACGTAATCATCATAGTACCAATACAAATGAATTTTGAAATAATCTTTTTTTCCCGCGAATTAATTCCAACTTCCCCGAAATTTGGTAATTTTTAAAAAAAGTGACATCACCGGTATTATTATGAGCGAATAGCGATGCGACCACGTGCCGCGTGCCCTGCCGCCCGCCGCCCGCGGAAGGGTGCTTAACGCACATTTATTAAGTTACCTCTTTTTGCGAAATAATATTTTTTTTTTTTAGGGGGATTTTTCTTTTTAAGTTTAGCCCGGTTTTGTATCCATTAGTAGAATCAGTTATCGATACCTAACAACACCTTCACGGGTCGGACAGAGTTTTCTGAACATACTGTATAGAGATAGTTATACAGGCAAAAAGAAATATATCATCTAAAAATTGTAACAATTATCACGGTTCATGAGATACAGCCTGGTGACAGACAGATGGACAGGGGGACTTAGTAATATTCTCCCCTTTATACCGTTTTGGATACTGGATACGGAACCTTAAAAAGTAACAATCAGTATAGCCCACTGGTTTTCTCGGTGGTAGGCCATAACATCGGCCGCCAGCAGAAGTTACCACCCACCAAACAAAGTCTTGCCGCCAAGCGATTTGTCGTGTTCCGGCATGATGTCTGGAGAAGCCGTACGGAGGACGGGTCTGAGCGGTTGTGTTGAGATGTGTGCCGGTTACGATGCGCCTAATGTTGTTGTGTTTGGTTTTGGGAGTTTGGTCGTGGAGGGTCTTCAGATCAACCTCCCTTTGGTGCAGCATCGTTGTTCGTGTTGTTGGGTTTAACATTGCATCACCTCGCTCAACTGCCGTCTTCCTTCCTATTCGCTCAGTTTTTCTGAGTGAATTGGCTCTTATTAAACTAGCGCGCTTTACCATCAACGATCGCATCACTGCTTACCATCAGGCGGGATTGCGGTCAAGCGCTAGTTTATAATTATTAATAAAGGTACCGGCCATAGAATAGTACCAACCCATATCCTCCCGTGGGTGTCGTAAGAGACGACTTAGGGAACTCTCACCAGAGAAGCGGGCAGCAGCGGTTCTCCTGTGAATAATAAATTACTGCGATCCTCAACCCGCCTGCCAAGCGTGGAGATGATGGCAATGCTCCCCAATGGAATGAAATACTTGAGGGAGGCCTTTGTCCAGCAGTGGACCTCTATAGGCTTAGAAAAAGATATTGCCCACTTGCTACCGACTCGACTGACTGTTTTGTCCGAATGGATCAACAAGTCTGTTGACTATATTATTCTGAAGGCGTTTTTTTATTAGATCCATTCTAACAAAACTTGTGCCTACTTCAAATAGAGCTAACGTGACTGCAATGATAAAGCTTCTCAAGTTTCATGATAACTTTAGTAACTTCATCGGTGGTAATAAAGAGCTTTCTGTCACTTGGACAGTTTTCTCACAAATCATAAGGAAACCATGGACGGACACTACTTAATGAAACTAGTAAATAATAAATATAGTTTAAAAAACTAAAAAAACAGCGTGAGGCGCTTTGTGCCATAATTTTTGTATATTAAGCGCCTCACGCTTTTTCTCGTTTTACTAGTATTGTTTATATACTATTGTCATAAATTAAATTTTAAAACTGTTTTTAACGTTTTAGTTTGATATTTTTTAAAAGCATATTTTGTTTAGTTTTTAAACTATATTTATTTTCAACTTTTTAGTTCGATATTCTTTTTTAAAATAATATACGGATAACACGAACGCTTAAGTGGTGTTCATATGTTTTTACCAAATTTTTCTTGATTTCCGACAGACAGAATAGCAAGTGCTAAACTTTGTAATCATGCGTTACCCAAGTAACTAAATCTAAATTTAAAACTAAATCTAAACTAAAAAATACTTTAAAGCCTGCACAAATTAATGTAAGGTACGGTTGAAAAAATTTTAAGTTAGAGACAGACAAACAAACAAGCAAACATACAAGTGAAGCTAATAAAAAGCATGTAAAAAGGAAAACTGAACATTGTAACAGTGGCTTGCTGTCCTTAGTGAGACCACCACACTAAGGCATCCGATATTGACTCCGATTGTGTGGTTCACAAACTAAATTAAATTTAAGCTTAATGAATCTTTTTCTTTCTATTTCATTAAGAAAAGGATAAAAGATAAAATATTAACTTAGTCCTGTCCTGTCCATTTATGCTGAACTGGACCTATTCGGCGCAACCGTTGGACTCACATTTGTTGATTGTCTTTTTTTATCTGTTTCTCTTTTTTTGTTCTGTTTTATTTGTTGAAAAATAATATTAGTCTACCACTACTGTCACTACATATACTGTATGTATTTATAAGGGTGTGCGCCAAATTCTTTTCTCTTTCAGGTTTCTTTTCTTTTCTTTTTCTATCAGACGCGATTAAAAACTTGACGACTTATAATACGGCAATATGTAAGGCTGACTTATTTGGACTTAACTAATATTTCTCTTCTCCTTTTTTCTTAATGCATTAGAAAGAAAAAGGTTTACTTATTTAATTTTAGTTTGTGAATGAAACAATCGTGGAAATTATCGACCTGTGGCTAGCGACCTGAAACCGCCCGAGGTAATTTTGTTCCACATCAAAATAGTATGGCACTATAATCCATAAAATATAATGTTTCCACTGCGGGGACGCTGGCCTTCTCTCCGTGAGAGGATTTTTTTTAATAATTATAAACTAGTGCTTGACCGCAATACCATCTGATGGTAAGCAGTGATGCAAGCATTGATGGTAAAGCGCGCTAGTTCATTAAGAGCATACTCAGTAAAAAAAAAACTTGAGTGAATAGGAAGGAAGACGGCAGTTGAGTGAGGTGATGCAATGATGATCTGGAGACCCTCCACAACCAAACTCCCGACACAACAACATTTGGCGCATCGTACCCGGCACACATCGTAACACAACTGCTCAGACCCGTCCTCCGTACGGCTTCACCAGACATCATGCCGGAACACGACGAATCGCTTGGTGACAAGACTTTGTCATTATCCGTCTAGCCTCTTTCCAACTGTGTTACTTCCAATCTGACCGGATTCAGCTGAATACCTTCACAGCTCAGTTACTGGGTAATACGATACCTTTGTGTAAATTATCTCATCACCACTATTCTCAAAATGGCGAAAGAAAATATCTTGAGGAAACTGGCATGTCTTAGAGCCAAAAACTTCGAAGACATGTGCCATCTACGAACCCGCACTGGGCCGCCGTGGTAGACTCCCGCCCACTCCTTTTTACCTGTATCCCAACTGTGGGAACATAATAGGCTGATTATGTGGTTCTATACCGTTATAAAGGATGTTTTTTTTTATTGGGACAAAACCCGCCACACTTTTCCCACCCACTGCAACTCCTGAAAGCCAGAATCAACAGTGGAGACCGCCAGAAAAACGCCGAGCAATGAAGCTCGACGAGTCCCGGAGAAACGATTCAACTGTCTTGGGTCCTGCAACGAAATTAATCAGAAGAGAATAGCGGAGGAGTAAGAAAAAAGATATTTTTTCCACTTCCCTCCATAACAAGCAGGAGACAGAACAGAACTAGGCCAATCGGCACAAAGGGACATTATTGCAACTGGGAGAATCCCAGATTGCCAAACACCACGGAATAAAATTTGATTAAGTTAATAGGTCCTAAGTAGGTATTAGCTGTTACAATTGATTCCAATAATAGGTATGGCAAAAGCGCCTGAACGCACGGAAATTGGTTCTAGTTTCTACAAGGTCCGTATAATAAACGACTCCGGATGTAACTTGTACACTATCCAACATAATATTGCGTTCATTCTGCCAAAGAACACACTCCCACAAGATGTGATGTGCGGACTGTTCAAATCCACAGTTCAATGTAGAACACTGACACAAAGGGGAAGGAACAAGTTTAAAAGAATACAGTTTACTTTTAAAGTTGCCATGACCTGTGAGAAATTGGGCAACGCAGTGGTCAACCTCCAGCCATGTCTTAGCCAGCCGATCGCCAACGGATGGAAAGAATAGATGGAGGTGCCGGCCCTTGATGGAATTATCCCACCTACTTTGCCATTCGGATAAGAGGTCCTCCCAGACTTCAGTCTGAGGTTTAAATAATCTAGAGATTTTATTAAAGTCGCGTTGTGTAACAAAATTAGTGTCCATGGCCTCCCCCCTCGCAGAGTAGTACATTGAAGCACGCCGCTGTACCTCAAGGTCGACTGGAAGTACACCTGCCAGTACCGGTAAGGCTTCAGTACTGACCGTTCTATACGCCTTGCATAAAAATATCAATGCCAAACGTTGGCTTTGAAGCAGTTTACGTCGTACGTTATAAAGGGTCTATCTGACATCGACGCACAAACGAGTACCATGAATCCAGTACATGATTCTGAACCCTCCAGTGGTGGAATTTTGCGTCGGCTTTTCCCCATTTAAAAAAAATGATATGCAGTTTTTTTCACTTTAGACCGTTTACATTTGCTATACTTTTATAACCCATTAAGATTTTAAAGTAAAAATTAATAAATACTAGAAAAACTATCCTATCAGCTGATTTAATAGAGTTCACATCAGGGATCAACGTCATACCTACAAACACGCACGGCGGCACGCTTACAACGTTCAAGGACCGAGCAGACACGTTTTTTCTGTTATTTAAAAACACTGTTATTTCTGTAACCGCTCATTAACGACATAAATGACTATCATAATTTTGTTAGTGGCATGCGGTGTAGCTTTTTTGCGAAGTTTGCGTTACGATGTCAGATAGGTATACCCTGTATAGATAAACATTAAGCCTCTCGTATGTTTGTCCCTCCGTTTATATTAGAGATATTATATATAGAGATAGTTATAGAGGCAAAAAGAAATATATCATCTAAAAATTTTAACAGTTATCACGGTACCCCTGTTTAAAGGGTGATGAAATAATGGACTGTATTTTTAAGGTCTGGTATATTGCCGTTGATAATAAATTCTATATATAACAAAATCCCGGACAAACAATTATTAAATTTAAAAGAGGTGTGTGTGGCGGCGGGGTCCGTGGAAGCGAGTGAGGTGAGGTCCGAGCCGGTCCGCTCACTCGGTCATGTCCCCCCGCCCGCGTCCCGCTCCCGCTGCCGATGAAGACTGCTCACGCCGCTGGCGCGTGCATGCCGCGACCATGTTGGGTCTCATTCCCAACAACCCCTAATAACCGGTAATAATCCTTAATACCCCTTGGTAAGACTGGTGGTCAGACTTTCTGACTTCTGACAACCCGTAACGATTGTCAAAGGTCTACAAATGCCAGCCGGGACCAACGTCTTAACGTGCTCTCCGAGGCACGAAGGGGTCTCAGTATGTAAAGATGGTCACCCATCCACAGATTAACCGCGACAAACGTCGCTTAACCTGATCGATCGACACGTGCGGCTGTTATTACATATTTAGCCACGAGCCCCTTTTATTAACTCGTTCGTACCGTGAAAATGTAAAATAAAGTCTTCTATAAAAACACGGTGAGTGACATATCACACATTTGTTCCCGACTTTAACTTGCGTAGCAAGAAGATATTATCGTCGTACACTTGTCGTGTGTGTTTATTTGTGTGAAAACGTCGCGAGTTATGTAACGGTCGGGGCATAAGCGTTTTATTAGCCACACTCCGTCGCATCGCATCGCCCGCCTTCACTATTACATCATTTCCGTTAAGCGTTCTTTCTGGTTTATTTCCTTTTTACTCGAAATAGTTTTACTTGCGGTATTAGCGTGATATTATACAACTTAATTTTTACTATATACGAAACCTGAATACAGTTTCTTCAGAACAAGCAACTGAAACGATTCGAATCATTTTTACACCATGTTATAGTTTTATCCCAAATACATTTAGAAATTGTTGCGATGTGGTTACCGAGCGCAGAGTTGATCATAGTACTAGACGCGCAATGAGTTAGGCCCCCACGCCGCGTGCTGCAGGTGCGGGCGGGCGAGCAGTGCGTTGACTATATTTTTGTTGGGACAACCAAGTAAGATAACAAGCTCATAACTTTGTGGTATTTCATGATATCTTTTTGAAATTTTGTACATCGATTTTTTACTTAAAAATACTGGATATGTGTGCCGGGTTCCGCATATATAAAAATAACGTTGTATACCCTTCCTTAATCTTTAGGTAATCACATGCAAAAAATAATAAACTTCAAATGCAAGTAGAGTTTTGGCGGGAAAGTCAAGCAGAGTGTCACGCGAATTTTTCATCGGACTTTTAAAATTATTTATACTGTTGTTTAGGTACTAAATAAAAGTGCGTGATTTATGTAGTAAAAAGTACATTTAGTAAATAATTCATAAAGAACAGTGAAATATCGCAGCATAGTGGCCACATCATGTCGAAAAAGACGGGTCACGTGGCCGTTTTTTTCGACATGAACAATTCATTACGTTGGCCTAATGCACAAACCGTGCGAAGCCATAAAAGAAAGAAAGAAAGAATCCAAGTCAGGTTTCAACAATGTTGTTTGCAGTCCCAGAGATTAGCGATGCCGTGTCTCATCTGAGAGCAGCGGTAGCCTAAAGGGATCAGTCGCGATTTACAAGTTGTGAGCCATAAGCTCAAACTCCGTCAGGCGCTTTCCTTTGTTTAAATTATTTTCATTACCACTGCTCTCAAAACGGTGAAGGAAAACATCGGGAGGAAACCGGCATGTCCTAGAGGCAAAAATTAGAAAACATGTGATATTTACCGACCCGCACTGGGCCCGCTTGGTAGATTATGGCCCACTCCCTCTCATCGAGAAGTGAGAACAACATATCTGATTATGTGTGTTCTGTGTTCTCGTAGGAAGAATGGCTTGAATAAAATACAGCCCGCATTGGTGCCCGCCTTCATTGAAGTTGTCCACTGTTACATGTGACTTAAATGTGATATTAGAATAGATAGAATAGATTAGAATACTTTTATTTCAGACAGGAATCCTCGTCAACATTATTTCATCCCGGTTGCATCCGTGCCTTTCGCGTTGGAGCCCGAGGTCGTACGATATCTAACATCCCGTGGTGTGAGATTGTTGGCACGCATGTCATCTTTTATAACGCCAAGCCAGCACTTCTTTGGTCTACCCCGCTTGTTCCGACCCGGCGGAGGAGACATTTGTTATCCACGTAACAAGCAAAAACAAAAAACAATTTCGTTAGACGTGATCGTACCAGCGTCCTATTAAATAATTTTACAGACAGGAATCCTATTAACTAATTTTACTTAACTTCAAGCGTGTGCGTGTGTGTTTTGTGTGTGTGTATAGTGTGTTATTTCATTCATGATTTATTTTCTTCATATCTTCATGGTTCGTCTCCCTCTCTTTCCGAAGCATTGAAACATGAATCCTTCTCATCGCTGTTGCGAGTCTCATATGCACCGTTTGGCAAACTTTATAGATAATGTATAGAGCACTATGTATACGTAACGACATTCGCTTACCATCGAGCTACGAATAACAAGTTTAAAGGAAACTTTTACTGTGGCATGTGGGTGCTTTATCAGTCCTTGGATGGCGGTGCGGATAAAAATTTCAATGCCTTTGATTAGCTTGTGAATAGTTTTAGCTAATTGCAAATCAATTGTTATTTTTAATTATCGTTGTTATATAAGGGTATATTATTTTACAGGAAATGATTTAATACTTATAATGTAGTCTGGGGCAACTAAGTATTTCTTGGACACCAATGACTGATTGAGATCTTCGAGCATTGCACTCAGGTCCCTCGCGGTCTCAGCCTTGACTATGATATCATCAGCAAACCGAAGGTGTGTAATGTACTCGTTATTGATGTTGATGTCCAGTCCTTTCCAGTCCAGAACCTTGAAGACGTCCTCCAATGCAGCGGTGAACAGTTTCGGGGAGATAACATCTCCCTGTCTGACACCACGTTGCAGAGGTATTGGTTTCGAGGTCTGGTCCTGTATTCGGACTGACATGGTGGCATTTTCGTACAAACCCTTCAGCGCTTCAATATACCGATAGTCTATTTGGCACCGTTGGAGAGACTACAGTTCAGCCCAGGTCTCGATCGAATCAAAGGCTTTTTCGTAGTCCACAAACGCCAAGCAAAGGGGTAGGTTATACTCCTGGGTGTTCTGTATATCCTGCCGCAGCGTATGTATGTGGTCTACTGTGCTGAAGCCCTTTCGGAAACTGGCTTGTTCGGGAGGCTGGAAGTCGTCAAACCTGCAGGCGAGACGATTCGTGAGGACTCTCGAAAACAACAGACATGACTCAGAAGTGAGATGGGTCTCTAAATCTTCAAATGGGTGTTGTCACCCTTTTTGAAAAAGAGTACCACCACACTTCTATGCCATGCCTGTGGCATTTTTCCGTTGACTATGACGGAATTAAATAACTTCTGAACGGCCCTAAGGGTCGTTTCACCACCCGCCTTCAGTAGCTCAGCCGTTTATCCGTTACCGCCCGGTGCCTTGTTGTTTTTAAGCTGTTGGAGACCCTATCGAATCTCTTCAGTAGAGCCTCCGAGCGAGTCGGTCTTAAAATGAACATGGACAAGACGAAAGTCATGTTTAATGGCCATGTTGTACCGATTCCTATAAAGACTGGAGACTCTGTTCTCGAAGTTGTTGACAGTTACGTGTACCTGGGACAAACTATCTAGTTAGGAAGGTCCAACTTCGAGAAAGAGGTCAATCGTCGAATCCAACTCGGCTGGGCTGCTTTCGGGAAGCTACGTAGAATCTTCTCGTCCGAAATACCGCAGTGTCTCAAGACAAAAGTCTTCGACCAGTGTGTGTTGCCAGTGATGACTTATGGAATTGAGACGTGGTCGCTAAGAATGAGCCTTATAAGAAGGCTCCATTGGGAGAGGGCTATGCTTGTGGTTTCGAATCAGGAATGAGGAGATCTGCAGAAGTACGAGAGTAACCTACATAGCCCGAAGAATTGCAACACTAAAGTGGCAGTGGGCTGGACACATTGCCCGTAGGACCGATGCCCGATGGGGCCGACGGGTTCTCGCGTGGCGACCACGCACCGGAAGACGCAGCGTGGGTAGGCCCCCGACAAGGTGGACCGACGATCTGGTGAAGGTAGCGGGAAACCACTGGATGCGGGAGGCGCAGGACCGGTCATCGTGGAAAACTTGCAGTGGACGTCTTTCGGCTGAAATGATGATGATGAATGACTGATTACAAGGTGAAGGAAAATATTTGGAGGAAACCTGGACTTTATGTCTGAAATCGCCAACCCGCATTGAGCAAGCGTGGTGATTACACTCGATCCTTTTCTGTATGAGCGGGGACCTGTGCCTAGCAATGGGGCGATAAAAACGTTGATGATGATGATGTGGGGCAATGTATTTTCGTCTATCAAATTCAATATGTAAGGTTGTTGTGTAGGCTTGATTGATCGATCATTACAAGACTCCTTTTAATTTGGGAAATCTTCAAATGAATTCTGCTACTCTGTGCTGAGCGAAAGGGGGAAATCTTCAAATGACTTCTACCACTTTGTGCTGAGCGAAAGGGGGAAATCTTCAAATGACTTCTACCACTCTGTGCTGAGCGGAAGGGTGTGTCAGACTTTTGCTGACTGCAACGCACCTGCATTCCATTTGCCCGTGCTAGGGGCCACGGTATCTCTTTCGATCAAGCTTCGGCCCTGGCTGGTATCAGCCCTTGCCGATTCCGTCACAAGGTACTGACATACCTTTGAGGCGATTGTGGAACATAATGCATCGTTGACCCGGGCCTGGTTCTCATCGGGCGACTAGCTACTTATTGCACGACGCCCTCAGGCCCGCACCAACAGTGGCCGGGAGGGAGGCAGTGACCCTTTGAAAATATGAGCAAATTAATCGTTGACGGGCCTCTTATCACTCCTACCTCTTATCGTTCATATCTTGTTAGCTAGTCCAAAATTTTTCCTCTTCCATGGCGACGTCAGTAGCAGAGGTCACTTTGACGGCATGTGTTGTGATACAGAGGGCGGATTAGGAGATGGAGCGTGGTTTGCGACAAAGCTCTTTAAACAGACCGTACTGAAGTTTCGTCAAGGTAACTCCACTATCCCAGGTGAACTAACATTTACCTATTTATGTTAAGGTACCGTTCTGGGACTTTCAAGTGAATTCGATTTTCGACAAATTTCATTCAGTTACTACCAGCCATCCTGTGAAGAGTCTGAAGACGTCCCATCTTACTTTTATCATCAGTTGATCTCTCTTAAAAAATATCATATTCAATACAGATCGCCTCGGTGGTAGGCCACATCGGCTGCCGGCAGAAGTTACCACCCACCAGACAAAGTTTTGCTGCCAAGCGATTCGTCGTGTTCCGGCATGATGTCTGGTGAAGCCGTACGGAGGACGGGTCTGAGCAGTTGTGTTGCGATGTGTGCCGGATACGATGCGCCAAATGTTGTTGTGTCGGGAGTTTGGTCGTGGAGGGTCTCCACATCAATCTCCCTCTGGCGCAGCATCGTTGGTCGTGTTGTTGGGTTTAACATTGCACCACCTCGCTCAACTGCCGTCTTCCTTCCTATTCACTAAGTTTTTTAAGTGAATGGGTTTAATAAACTAGCGCACTTTACTTATATCACTGCTTACCATCAGGAGGGATTGCAGTCAAGTGCTAGTTTATAATTATTAAAAAAAAGAAGATATTGTGGTAACTGTCATTTAGTAAACAGATTTTAAATAGTTTAAATGATTTTTGATATTATCTAATCGAAAATAATTTTCTGAATAGCGTTTTTTAAATTCCAACAATATTTCTTAGTAGAATGGAGGGTGTGCCAGTCCGTCTGGTTCGATGAAAATATAATAAGCGTTAGTTTTTTTAGTTTCATTTAGCGTGATTATGATACTTTCTTGGTAACAGTGTAGTAGAAATGAGTTGAAAAACTAAGAAATTAACGTATTTTTTTTTTACATAGATAACAAAATCTGACGTTCTTAAAACGCTTATATTCTATCTTACTGGCAGAAACAACAAAAAACAAGTAAAATTATAAAACGCCCACATGACAGAGCTCAATATTTACAGAATATTCTCTCAAAACAAATCCTGTTTAAATTCCTGGTCACACTGTTATTGGATAAAGAAGAATATAAAAAAATCAATTTAAAAATATTGAGGTATTTTCTTTCTCGTTAGTGATAATAAATTTTGTACAAAATGGCGTCAAAACAGCTGAGTCACTTGAAATAATGAAAGTTCCGTTATGCCGCCAATTGTATTGTTTTTTATGCAAAGGTCACATCCTTTATGGTTATCAACACATATTATTTATTATGAATTAACATTTGCCCGTGGCTTCGCCCGCGTCGACATCGGAAATTATCTCACAAAAGCGTATTACTGGGATAAAAAGTATACCTAATGTGGTTAAACCATATCTGTGCCAAGTTTCAATCCTTTTAAAGTAAAATAGACACTAATAGTTAAAATAAAATCATGAATACATGTATTCTTAGTACATTTTTTAGAATAATGTTCAGAAAATCAGTTCAAATTTCAATCACGATTCGAAAGACTTGATCTAGCTAGCATCAATAGATTGTCATCGAGCAATTGTTACCGTCGAATGTTACATTGTATTAGTCTTCAGGAACAGTTAACCTGTAGTTCAAGCTACAAAGTAGCATGTACATATATGAAAAATTTTATGATGATCGGTTTAGTGGAGTAGTCGTGAAAAGGTAAGTAACAAACGTACAAGAATACTTTCGCATTTAAAATATTATAGTAAGATTTTATATAAAAATGATAGTTTGGCAGCCCGCGGTACTGGAATATTGAAAAATTGATTGATATTCCGTGAAATAATCATTCAATATGGTTTCAGAGGGGTTTTATGATGTTGATGCGAAATGACACGGGAAAGTGTTCTAATTATTCCTCCATCGACGACACTGTTGGTGCAGTAGTTGAGTTATCGACTACTGCGCTGCGTGTCGCGGGTTCGATTCCCGCACGGTACAAATTTTTGTATGGCCTACAGGTAGTTGTTCCGGGTCGGTAAAACAAACGTGAACGCACCCACAATAGAGGAGTAATTCTTAGTGTGGGCGTGGCAAAGCATTTTAAAGGAAAAATAAAACGTGAATACACTATTATTACCAATCTTAATCATGTTGAAGCATATTGCTTGTCTTTTGCTCCATATGTACAAAACGTGTCTACTCACCAACGCAATTACCGCAACGAATGTTGTTGACTTATCTAAGTGAAACTGATTACTGATAAGTAGCAATGGGTTTCACACACTATCGTGTTTTACGCACTATTATCTACATTTCTGTTTTACTTCTCCTTTCGCAGGTCTGCTGGAAGAAATTTCTTAAGAAATAAGCAGCACCTTTGTACTCAGATCTTCATTTTGTTGTATCTATATGTATTTTATTGTGTGTACATAAATAATAAAATAAATAAATAAAAAAGATGATGACACTGATATTTTTGGAAGCTTTGATTTACATTTTTTTCCCTCTAACAGCTTATTTCACCGACATTCCGTTTAATTTTTTTTTTAAATAATCATTATTTGTTCTTTGTATTAAATTCTTTATCATAGCTATTGCCCCCTTTTTTATTAGATTGTTGTCGTTTACATGACACAGTCCCTCGATGTACGTTTTATAAAAGTCGAGGAGAAACGCTTTGTCCGGATCGTAGTGGAGTCAACAACATAAGGGTTGATACTCGCCGTACGACGTGTCGTCCGATGATGGAACGGAGATGGACACACTCCAAAATGCATCCTATAAAACACCGACAGGCTGGCTACTCTACGCCTATCCTCCAGGTTTTGGAGATCGTTTGAAACCAAATCTGGTTCGCCAATTAGCCTCTTCGCACGCCTCCTCACCGAATCCAAAGTTGCCAGGTGGCATTTGCAGCACCAGCACCATTATGTGGCTGCAGTGCACACAAAAGGTCCTGCTATCATTGAATCTGGAACACACTATCCTACTTTATTAACCCATTTTAGGCCTATTTCTATTCTCCCATTCCTCTCTAAAGTTTTTGAGCACGTAGTTCATAGGCAATTATCATATTTCTTGGAGTCAAACTCGATAATATCTCCATTTCAATCCGGTTTTCGCTCGGGTCACAGTACCGTAACCGCGCTTTTGAAGGTGACTGACGACATTCGCTGGGCAATGGAGAATAAATTACTGACTGTCCTTGTATTGCTTGACTTTAGCAGCGCCTTTAACTCAGTGGACTTTGACATTTTACTAGGCATTCTCAATTCTATCAATTTCTCTTCTTCCGCTTTAGCCTGGTTCAGCTCGTATCTCCGGGGACGCTCTCAGTGTGTTCGCCTAGAGGAATCCTTCTCCGATTGGTGTAATCTCACTGAGGGTGTTCCTCAGGGTAGCGTTCTCTCTCCTCTTCTTTTTTCAATTTTCATTAACTCTGTTACTAGAGTAATCTCCTCCAGTTTCCATCTCTACGCAGATGACCTGCAGCTCTATCGACATTCTTCTGCTGACAACACGAGCTCTGCAATTGCCGCAATGAATCATGACCTGGCTAGTGTTAGCGCTTGGGCTAAGTCATTTGGCTTACAAATTAACCCAACTAAATCCCAGGCTATGATCATAGGCAGCAGATTCGTTCGCAATGCAGCCAATATTACATCCCTCCTGCCTTTATATCTTGATGGTGTACGAATTAACTTTACTGAAACTGCCAAAGATCTGGGTGTAGTTATAGACTCCAATCTATCGTGGCGTGCTCAGGTCAGTGAGGTCAGTCGAAAGGTACATTTTTCATTTCATTCACTGAAATGCCTTCAGGGTCTTCTGCCCTTGAAGACTAAAATTTCTTTAGCACAAACCCTTATTCAGCCGATTATAGATTATGCCGATGCCTGTTACCTGGATGCTACTGAGGAGCTGCTAAACAAGCTTGAGCGCTTGCAAAACCTGTGCATTCGCTTTGTTTTCGGTCTTCGTAAGTATGACCATGTTTCTCACCTTCGCAAGGAACTCAAGTGGCTCCCAATTCGCCTTCGCAGGAATACTAGGATTTTATGTCTCCTTTTCAACATCTTACACAACCCGTCTTATCCTTCCTACCTGCGTGAGCGTTTTTCTTACGCGCGCTCTAGCGACGCACCCTGTAGATCACACCTAAGATCCATCCTTAAATCTCATCCTCATAAAACGATTTACTATTCCTATTCCTTCTTTGTACATGCTGTAAGATTGTGGAACTCACTCCCGCCTAACATTCGTGATTTAAACACTATTTCTAATTTTAAGCGTCGATTAAAAGAGCATTACCTTTCCTCTATATTGTGAGAATTTGTTTATTTTTTATACATATTTATATATTTTAGTATTATGTATTTATTTAAGTAGTATACTTATTTTAGGTTTATATGTTTAGGTATATTTAATATTATTACTTTAATAGTTATCATATTCATATTTTATTTTCTCCTTGTTCTTACACACTATTGTCTACATTTCTGTTTTACTTCTCCTTTCGCAGGTCTGCTGGAAGAAATTTCTTAAGAAATAAGCAGTACCTTTGTACTCAGATCTTCATTTTGTTGTATCTATATGTATTTTATTGTGTGTACATAAATAATAAAATAAATAATCCACTCAAATCATTAATTGCACTTCAACGATTTACAGGCACTTTTAACTGTAAATGAGTCAGAAACTTGAAGCTACTTGCGTGTCTTTTCACCGCCAAAAGGAGCCCGTTCACCTTGGCTCTTACTTTTCGGAATGTATCCTTGGAGTGTACCGACCGCCTTCAGCTTTTGGGTGTTGAGATTTCCTCGAACCTAAACTTTGGGCGGTTCATTGAGTCCAAGGCCAAGTTGGCTGCCAGGAAACTTGGCATTATCGCAAAGGTCCGGCAGTACTTCACACCAGGGCAGCTTGCAATGTTGTACAAAGCACAAGTCCGTTCGTGTGTGGAGTACTGCAGCCACATTTGGGCTGGTGCTGCTAAGTGTCACCTGCCCACTTTGGATTCGGTGGAGAGCCGCGCGAAGAGGCTGATTGGTGACCCTAATTTAACTCGAGTTGGTCTCCAAAGCCTAGAGCACAGGCGTAGAGTAGCCAGCGTTTCGGTATTCTATAGGATACATTTTGGGGAGTGTGCGAGGGAATTGCATGATTTAATTCCCCCATCTCCGTTCCACCATCGGACGACCCGTCGTACGGCGAGTTTCCACCCTTATGTTGTTAACACCACTACGATCCGGACGAAGCGTTTCGCCTCCTCCTTTATACCGCGTATATCGAGGGACTGGAACAATTTGAGTGTCTTCAAGGCTAGAGTGAATAGGCTCTTAATAAACTAGTGCGCTTTACTATCAACGATTGCGTCACAGCTTACCATCAGGCGGGACTGCGGTCAAGCGCTGGTTTATAAATTAATAAAAAAACAAAAAAAAAAAACTTGCCCATTCTAAGACGTAGATCCCTATGGAAAAGAACGGACAGAAACTTCCAAGGACTAACTTTTTAAGCAATATGTTACACAATTCTGTTATAGGATTAGCTATTTAATAGCTTACGTAGATACGAGATAAGATCTTATCTACGTTTCATAATATTGCATACATATGTAATATTCCACACTTATGTGATATACTTTGAAAGCTACACGTGTAAACGTTGAAATACATATTCATGGTTCCGCACCTCAAAAGAAAGAACGGAACCCTCATAAGATCACTTCGTTGTCCTTATGTCTGTCGACCTAACAAAAACTTTTTCTTGGGAACATGTGGAGTTATGTTGTTGAAGTCAATACCTAATATTCAGGGATGTAAATCCTTTGACTGCTTCAAGGGTTCAACTTACTTTAACAAATCTAACATCTAAGAACGCAATCGAAATATACAGGCATATTTTAACACTCGCGAGGGAATCACCCCTACTCTCAAAACGGCGAAGGAAAACATCGTGAGGAAAACGGTATGTCGTAGAGCTAAAACATCGAAGACATGTGATATCTACCAACCTGCACTGAGCCCGCGTGGTAGTTTACGGCCCACTACGTCTCACTGAGAGGAGGCCTGGCTCCCAGGGAACTTGTGCGGACATCAATACCATCTTTGTTTTACAGAAAATGGCTGCTCTAGCCATTTACAACCTTGGTCCTAGAGATTCTCTTAGAGAAAAATTCAGAGAGGTGGACATTCTGACTGTAGCTTCACAGTATATATTTGAAAATCTTATGTATGTACATAAAAATATATCGGATTTTAAGATAATAAGCGATATTCATAATATAAATGCCAGGAACAAACACAATCTTGCTGTACATCACACTCGTCTCCACAGAGTAGGCAACTCG
The DNA here is from genome assembly GCA_037179545.1 of Sesamia inferens. Taxonomy (NCBI): domain Eukaryota; kingdom Metazoa; phylum Arthropoda; class Insecta; order Lepidoptera; family Noctuidae; genus Sesamia; species Sesamia inferens. The sequence goes on along the minus strand of CM073929.1, from coordinate 3,265,665 downwards.
TTCATGGGTCAATGTATACACTTTTACAACAAGCTTCCCATGGACATTCGAAACCTACCCATTAAACGATTTAAAAACTATATAAAGGTCAAACTTTGTAAAAGGGGTATTATAAAATCACAGATTATTTAGAAGACAAAAAAGCTTGGGACTGAGCTGCTCGCTCTGTTAAGCATTGTTATTGAGCAATATCCGTAATTTTAAGGTAAATTATTGTAAACATTCTCATTTTTAATGTCTGAAAAAGACGATAATCCCTGAGTTTGTTTCGGCTATTTCTTCTCAGAGGTAGTCAGTTAGGAAATGCCAGCTTCATCTAGTTAAAAAAAAAAAAAAAACATGACGTGTAAAAGTGATCGGTGATCCTAATTGCTTAATAAATGATTTCATTTCGATTTCATTTCATTTCATTTCCAGGAGTGGAAACATTATAGGCTGATGTATGTAAGGGAATCAAAAGTGGGTATTTCAAGTTGGTGTAGAATCATGAAATTTTTAAAAAAGCAATTTTTTATAGCACTAGCGGCCCGATACGTGCTTCGCTACGTATAAAGTGAAATAATAAATAAAAAATTATGGGATCATCAAAATTATTTATTCGAACATAAAATATTTTTTTTAATTGCTAGCAATTTTAAAACTTAATCCAAAATATTCAGATAAACAATATTCTTTTTTTTCCATTTCTAGCATGTATAAACAAACGAGTGGCGGTACCGACTCTCGAACAGGCAACTTAAAACGCCCATGTGAAAAACATGATTCCTCCAAATTCACACCACAAACGTGAAATGTTTCCCTTGGCCTTGTTGATGGACATAGCAAATGATAAACGCACAGGATATTGTAATCGTTTGAACTCAAATGGCATATCAGTTGGGATCATAGGGATACGCGGTTTCAAAAAAAAACTTCTCCTTTTGATTTACCAGTTAAAATCGTAGCTTCATTTAAATTTGGCAATAAGTTTCTCACTGCCAGTCTGATGCTATTACACAGTTTTGGTGGATTATAAAATTACAAAGAAAGTGGCATTGATTTTATATCACCGTTTATTGAATTCATTTGTTACAAAAATGTGATAAATGAAGAATCGCTCTACCAATTTTGTTCAAACTTCACATAAACCATCTACTAATTAGTCACAACAAAGCCTAAATATTTGGTTTGGATAAGTGAGCCCGTTCTTGAGTTATAAAATTACAAAGAAAGTGGCATTGATTTTTATATATATAGAAGATAGAAGATGAATAAAGGAAAAAATATCGAAAGCCATAAATTTATAATTACATACGCAACCCTCGGTGAGCGAGTCGGACCCGCGCTTGACTGGTTTTTACTTACTAAGGGCTCGTTGACATGTACCCCAGTGCTAAGGGGTGCCTCAAGGGATGTAGCATCGGGCATGCGTGCGATGTTCGACCTCTATCAAGAGATATCCGATTGCGCCAATTTATACCCGACAACGTACTCGTATACTGATTTAATTCAATTTCTAGTGATGAGCCTTGGTATCGTATTGATTGAAGGCAGTGTTTGTATACCAAAGTCAATTCTAGATTAGCGAAGTAGCTTCTTGAACGGTAATAACACAATAAAATCATTTTGAAGTAATCCACTGCTTCATAAATGTCCGAACTTGTCTGTTCAACTATGTATCTAAGTAACGCAATGAGTTTTGTTGAACTGTCAAAATTTTGCCAAGCTTTTACTATTGATAGTGTGTTACGTCGTAGATTTTAAGACAACAATTTTTATTTGATTCTGTTTGAGTTTTTTATATCATTTTTATTACTATTATTATCTAAGTCATCATCATCATCATCATCTTTATCATCCTTTTTATCGTCCCACTGCTGGGCACAGGTCTCCTCTCATACAGAGAAGGATTGAGCGTAATCACCACGCTTGCTCTATGCGGGTTGGCGATTTCAGACTTAAAGTCCAGGTTTCCTCAAGATGTTTCCTTCACCTTCAGTTCCATTATCTAAGTATATCACTTTTATTATGACTGAAAACTCTGTAAAAATAGCACATCTGTGTTTTTGTAATTCTAGCGTATGACATTCGTGGGTTGCAGCTGAAAATCAGCGTCAGATGGCACACCTTGTGTTGTCATCTGACATTATGCTGATGCTGAGCTAGTTTTAGGTGTTGCTCTGTCTGTTCTTTTCTTTTCTTTCTAGATTATGCAAACGGATTCGAAATCTGAAAGTAAAGAACTTGTTAACGGTAATCTTTTTGCACTCGATTAATAATAATAATTACTATTGTGTCGAAAGTCGTGACTGTCAATGGCTTAATTGCCAAGAGCCTCGATAAACACCTCGAGAAGCTCTCATTAGGCAGTTGTATCAGAAAGTGGTGCTTATGGACACGCCTCGCATTGTCACTGCAGCTTGGGCTACGGCCCCGATACCCGTGGGCCTACATTTTATGTTTCTGTGAGCACGATCTACTTGCTGTAAAGCATCTATTTGTTGGGTTAGTCGTTTATTGACTTGATAGTGCTATGGCTGTTGAGAGTATGTCATGCTCACTCAAATGTCTCGCTGGTGGTGGCGTGTGTGTTGGGTCATTAGGTTCCCTTCAATATGGTTGAGCTGAATGATGCTGATCCATACGTAATGTTCGTGAACGGACGCCGTCAGAGGGGACTGGTCATCTCTTAGCTTTTTTTTCATAATGGACGCTCTCAGCGTACAATATATTTCTGCATCGTTCTCACACGATTGATTTCAAAATGAATGATGTAATCAAATATTTGTATCAATAGCTTGATAATTTAAAAGAGTGTCCATGGAGTTTCTTGCCCGTTCTTCTCCATAGGTACCTACTCTTTGGAATGGGCGACTAGCTTCACCTTACTGACTGACCGACCTTCTGACAATTCAAAAGTGCCTGTAACTGGTTTATTTGAAATAAATGCTTTGATTTTGATTTTTGATTTCTGCTTATAAAAAAAAGTTCATTCATTTCGAAACATTTTGTAATCCATTAATCCATCTGTTCGAAAATATGCCTGCTAACAACGTAAATAACGCAATGAATGTTGTTGAACTGTCAAAATGAAACCCATTGCTACTGACAGTGTGTTATGTAATTAGCCTGCTGAACGGATTTGGCACACAGATGGCTTATGACCAGGAATAACACATAGATTTTTGCTTTCATATACAAACAGCCAGACCCGGAACAAGTACTTGTAGGTTAAACAAATATTTTTTCCGTGTGGTTATCAAACCCACGACATGCAGCGCAGCATTCGATCGCTCAGCCACTGTACCAATCGTGTCATCATGGTATACATATTTATCTCAATATTCCCACTTGATCGGGACTTACGCGGGTGAAATCGCAGGGCGCAGTTTGACTTAAAAGTTTAAACGTAGATAGATAAAGGTGCGTCACCGTGATCCCGCCTGATGGCAAGCAGTGATGCAATCGTTGATAGTAAAGCGCGCTTGTCTATTAAGAGCCTATTCATTCAAAAAAAAAAAAAAAAAACTGAGTGAATAATGAGGAAGGAAGGCGGCAGTTGAGCGAGGTGATGCAATGTTATACCCAACAACACGACCAACGATGCTGCGAGGGAGATGGAGACCCTCCACGACCAAACTCCCGACACAACAACATTTGGCGCATCATACCCGGCACACATCGCAACACAACTGCTCAGACCCGTCCTCCGTACGGCTTCACCAAATGTGTAACGTAACATTCTAATTTAGCTGTTTGTTTGTGTGTGTCAAATTACTCCGTGACTTGTTGTATACAAAATCTTCTGTTTTATTGTACAAAGTTAAACACATGTTAATAGGACACATCAACCACACGTCTTCTGAGAACCGGGAAGTTAATTAAACTCCTAATTGTGTACACCAGAGAGGAAAGTATTAATTAAAACGCGTATTTATTATGTAAGCCAAATTATTTTCCTTTTACACAACGATTGCGCGAATATGAGAGGAAATGGTTATGTGTTGTTTGCTAATGTTGTTTACATAGCTACGCCCCATCGTATTGCCGGAGTAATTTACGATCCCACGTGGAATATATGGATAAAACTATCCTATGTCAATCCGGGTTATATCTGTTATATTATCTATGTTCTCGGTGGTAGGCCATAACATCGGCCGCCGGCAGAAGTTACCACCCACCAGACAAAGCCTTGCCGCCAAGCGATTTGTCGTGTTCCGGCGTGATGTCTGGTGAAGCCGTACGGAGGACGGGTCTCAGCAGTTGTGTTGCGACGTGAGCCGGGTACGATGCGCCTAATGTTGTTGTGTTGGGAGTTTGGTCGTGGAGGGTCTTCAGATCAATCTCCCTTTGGCGCAGCATTGTTGGTTGTGTCGTTGGGTTTAACATTGCATCACCTCGCTCAACTGCCGTCTCCCTTCCTATTCGCTAAGTTTTTCTGAGTGAATAGGCTTTTAATAAACTAGCGTGTTTTTACCATCAACGATCGCATCACTGCTTACCATCAGGCGGGATTGCGGTCAAGCGCTAGTTTATAATTATAAAATAAATATATATAAATACCATCTGTGTGCTGTTGTATTTAAATCCCTTCAGTAGTTTTCGCTCAAAAGAGTAACAAAGATATGTACATCCATACAAACTTTTGTATTTATAATAATAGTAAGTATATAGTAGGATTTCACTACCTCCAATAGTAGTGATGGTCACGTGGTAATGACATTGTAGAACGTGGGTGGGAACCCAGTCAGTCGCTTAACTTAATAGTCATCTTATACAGAGTGGTGCTGACAATACGACAATAAATTAAACATCGTGTACCTCAACACATTCTCAGTCTACCCATAAAAAATCATATAAATATCTCCATTAGTTTAGTCACACGAAATTATTTTTCATTTTTCACATTTTCTACATGATGTACATGTTCATAAGGAAGCGCTTACAGGTTAATGATCGCCGCATCCTGCGGTACTAAACTTTAATAATAACGGCGCGAAAAAACAAGTCGATACAGGATCGCGCTTGGATTGGAGGTCAGTAAACCAATATTTATAAAAAAGGTGTTCAATTCCGTTTGCAATTTTATGCGATTTAGTTTGTTTGAAATTTTAATTTTTTTATTTTCCATGCTAGGTTTTTTTCTATGGGTTAGGATTATTCCTATGGACCAGCATTGTTCGTGTTTATATTTATTGTCGTATTGTCAGTACCACTCTGTATATTAGGTTAATCGACTTATTTTATATAATACGCATGTTATTGTTTTATGAATAGTACCGGGCGACCGAGCTTTGCTCGGCATCTTTTTTTTTGTTAGGTACATCGCGTGTCTCTATATTTTCAAAACAAAAAATACATAACGAGCGAATTTTTTTTTATAATATTTTTTGACTAATGTTTTTCGATCATACCGACATAATAATAAGAAATATTATTAACTGTTATTTAAATATAAAATTACGAATGCAATTTAGTTTAACATTTTATTAGAAATAAGTACTTATAGTTTAACAATCAGTTACATCAGTTATATATTATCATCAATACATAGTTTAAGGTCTTAACCTAATACTTCCTTCCATACTATATTGTGGGTATGTCGAGGGTTTTCATTAATAATAATCATTTCACGTTCTGACGCACGCTGCCGCATATCTTGCAGACGTCGCTCCCGTTGCTCATCATTTTCGGCGGCCACACGTTGTGCTGCGCGCTCTCGTGAAACATTTAATCATAAGACCTTTCTGTTCTTAAAATGTTAGTCAAGTTTTGCAAGCATCTTACTTTAGCAGCACGTGTGGGATGAGCGGAAACCTGATGATTTTCATCTAGTTCTTCTTCAAATGGGTCCTCACTGTGCGAAGTCTGACAAACACGTGTGGGACGAGCGAAAATCAGATTGTTTTCATGGAAGTTTTCTTCTGCTTCTTGAGATGAGTCACAGCTTCGTGGAGTTAAATTATTCGTAAGCGTTTTTTTAATGTTCTTTTTGGCATTTTCGTGTAAAAAAGACACATGATATTTTAAGAGCAATTTTCTGGGTCTAACCTCAAACCAAACATTGGCTTCGTGTACCATGAATGTAAACGTCATCTATATCAAATCAATGTACTATTTTAATTATCAGTTTAATTTAATTTTATTTTATTTTCGAATGTTATATGTATATTTATAATAGTTCATAAATAATTTAAATGTATTTTGTGTATGTGTTTTTATGAAAACTATGGACAATTGTCTGATGTAAATAAATTATTAATAATAATTATAACAAAAAAAAAAGATGCCGAGCAAAGCTCGGTCGCCCAGGTACTTCATCATTATTAAATCATATTATATGGATGAATTTTATATTGCCTACTTTGAGGAGGTGCAAGGTATCATAAGGTAGCAATAATAATAATAATAATAATTCAGTTCGTGTTGTGGCAAGTCTGAAATGTTGACACTGTTGAGAAATTCTGTTGTAAATTCGACTGCTCCTTCAGGCTGATCTTTAAAATGAATGAGCTTCATTGTTTCGACTTCTCCTACACTTTTGTGCTACCCTGGCACCTTGCACCTCCACAAAGTAGGCAAAATAAAAGTTCTTCCATGTATTATATTACAACAAAAAATATTGTTGTTTATGTACCACATCATTTCTTTCACAATTGTTTCGACTTCTACACTTTTGTGCGACCCTGGTACCTTGCATCTCCACAAATTAGGCAAAACAAAATTTCTACCATTGATTTAATAAACGAAAAAGAAAATTCGTTGACGCCGTTTCCAATTACATATATAAAATGTAATAAAAAGCATTAGACAACGCCAACATTCTTTTTTTTTAAATTCCAAAAAAAAAAAAAGGAAAAAACACTATATCGTCAGGGATTTGAACCCGAAGTCTACGAGCTCCGAATCAGAGGCCGAAGCTCCTGAGCTATTCGTATCATTAAGGACAGCGGCGAAATTTAGCTTCTTATGAAAAGTTTAGCAATTGTTCAGTGCCTCAAAATATGGGAAAAAGACATTTTCTGAAAATTAAACCTAGCTAGATCGACTTATCGTCCCCGAAGCCCCCTGCATACAAAATTTCATGAAAATCGTAGGCGCCGTTTCCGAGATTTGAATTGCTCGTTTAAAGGTATAAGATAACAGGGTTTCACTCTTCTAAATATTTAATTTACTGGAAGAAAACTAGCTAGCGGGATAAGCGTATCACATTATCAGTAGCAATGGGTTTAATTTTGACAGTTAAACAACATTCATTGCGTTATTTACGTTGTTGGGTAGAGGCTTTTTTCGAATGTCAATAGCAATGGATTAACAATAGGCTTCAAAATGATTCCAATTAATAGTAATAGTATCTTACGTGATTAGGGTGCTGGTCCAATGATAAGGTACAATAGGACATAAGTTATTTGCTGTGTTTTAATAATTCTGTATTAAAAATGCTATTCAAATTTAAAAATTTATTTATAAATATCGAACATTATTGTAGCAGAAAAGAAACAAGAAATCATGTAAATATTTTTTTTTTTTTTTTTTTTTTTTTTTTTTTTTATTAATGTATAAACCAGCGCTTGACCGCAATCCTGCCTGATGGTAAGCAGTGACGCAATCGTTGATGGTAAAGCGCACTAGTTTATTAAGAGCCTATTCACTCTAGCCTTGAAGACACTCAAATTGTAGTCCGACGGAAACACCGCCGCCGGCAGATTGTTCCAGTCCCTCGATGTACGCGGTATAAAGGAGGAGGCGAAACGCTTCGTCCGGATCGTAGAGGTGTTAACAACATAAGGGTGGAAACTCGCCGTACGACGGGTCGTCCGATGGTGGAACGGGGATGGGGGAATTAAATCGTGCAATTCCCTCGCACACTCCCCAGAATGTATCCTATAGAACACCGAAAGGCTGGCTACTCTACGCCTGTGCTCTAGGCTTTGGAGACCAACTCGAGTTAAATCAGGGTCACCAATCAGCCTCTTCGCGCGCCTCTCCACCGAATCCAAAGTGGCCAGGTGACACTTAGCAGCACCAGCCCAAATGTGGCTGCAGTACTCAACACACGAACGGACCTGTGCTTTGTACAACATTAGAAGCTGCCCTGGTGTGAAGTACCGCCGGACCTTTGCGATTACACCAAGTTTTCTGGCAGCCACCTTGGCCTTGGACTCAATGAACCGCCCAAAGTTTAGGTTCGAGGAAATCTCAATACCCAAAAGCTGAAGGCGGTCGGTACACTCCAAGGATACATTCCGAAAAGTAGGAGCCAAGGTGAACGGGCTCCTTTTGGCGGTGAAAAGACACGCCTGCGTTTTGTCTTGACGGGTTCAAACGATGACGAAGTTCTATTACATGAGATTCATCATCATCATCATCTTAGCGTTTATACAGGTTGCATCCGCGGCTTTCGCGTTGGAGCCCGGAGTCCGCTAAAGTCTAGGTACCGTATAGTCATCATCATCATCTCAGCGTTAATCCCGTTGGCATCCGAAGCTCTTTCAGCTTTGGAGTCTGGGGTCCGCTTTTACTAGTTTAACTGCTGATTTGGCTAAGCTTCGGTATTTTCCGTGAAGCGACTGCCGTCTGACCTCCACAACCCGAAGGCGATATCGAAGCTTTGGAGTCAGACCAATTGTTGAACTTTTGAGGGATCCAACAACCCGTAACGACTGCCATTAGGTGTTCGTATGGCAACCGGGACCAATGGCTTAACGTGCTTTCCGAGGCACGACCAGACCAATGCAATTATTCATATAAATATTTGCACTGCGCGGGGATCGAACCCGCGCCTCCTTGCGCAGCGGCGGCGTTCGCTACCGCTACGCCACCGAGGCTGTCCATGAGACTAACTGATGTTATAAGGCTATACTTTAAGTCTGAAATCGCCAACCCGCATTGAGCAAGCGTGGTGATTACGCTCAATCCTTCTCTGTATGAGAGGAGACCTGTGCCCAGCAGTGAGACGATAAAAAGGTTGTTGATGATGATACTTTTTTATTTTACTTATTTATTTATTGACTCTGAGCCTTCGTATGAGGCCCATTGTGACCGACCACGTTCATTTCGGTAAGTCATCACTGGCAACAAACACAGGTTATAGATTTTGGTCTTGAGACATTGTGGTATCTTAGACGACGAGAAAATGTAGCGTTGCTTCCCGAACGCTGCCCAGCCGAGCTGGATTCGAAGAGAAACCTCTTTCCCGAAGTTGGACCTACCTAATTGGACTGTTTCAACAACAACCAATGTGACCGACATAGCTCTTCGAGTCGCTAAAATTAAGAGGCAGTGGGCGGGGCACATTACTCGTAGAACCAATGGCCGATGGGGCAGTAAGGTTCTGGAGTGGCGGCCAAGTACCGGAAGATGCAGCGTAGGGGGGCTCCAATAAGGTGGACTGATGACCTGGATATGGACACGGGAAGCCGATGGATGCGGGCAGCACAAGACCGGTCATCGTGGAAAACCTTGGGAGAGGCCTTTGTCCAGCAGTGGGCCTCTATAGGATAAAGAAGAAGATTTAATTATTGGTTTATTCATTTAATTCATTCTTTTATTCACTTTTTCGTTTTTTTAAATTATTATAAATTATTAAAAAAATATACTAAATTATTCATTTATGCATTTATATAACAATTGCTATAACAGTATATACCAAAGCGTGCAGCAAGCCAACAACATAACATTTAACTAAAAACTTATTTTCCTTCGGTTGTAGGCCATAACATCGGCTGCAGGCAGAAGTTACCATCAATCAAACAAAGTCTTGCCGCCAAGCTGTCTTGTGATGTGTGCCGGGTACGATGCGCCAAATGTTGTTGTATCGGGAGTTCGGTCGCAGAGGGTCTCCAGATCAATCTAATTCTAGCGCAGCATCATAAGTCGTGTTGTTTGACATTGCATCACCTCGCTCTACTGCCGTCTTCCTTCCTATTCAGTCAGTTTTTTTGAGTGAATAGGCTCTTAATAAACTAGTGCGCTTTACCATCAACGATTTCATCACTGCTTACCATCAGGCGTGGTTGCGGTCAAGCACTTGTTTATAATTATTAAGAAAAAAAGAATTTCATATAATTATTTAAAATCGATTTGCTGTTGTACAAAAATATATCAACTTCAGAGTCCTTAGCAATTAGAGCGTTCAGCAGACTGATCGCCTGGGTAGTGGAAGTATAACGAGCAGTATGGGTAAGAATCGGCGGCACCCCGAACAGACATCGTGAGGCACAGGAGCGAGACATCCGCAGACACTCCGGAGCATATAATGAACAGCGAGCTAGTGTAGTCGCCTCATCGATCTTATTATTGTGCAAAATAATCATATTTAATTTAAATATATTTCAAATTCATGTCTGTTCAAATTGTTTTTTTTTAGTCTAACAAATTTGAAATTTATTTTTATGAGAATTAAGTTGATTTCAGACCGACTAGCACTATTGTAAAGTTATAAAAATCTTGAAAGTTGTAGCGTAAACTATACTTTATTGTGTAGGGATTGAAGTTATTTTTGAATAAACTCGTGTTTGTTTACGTTATGGCAAATATGTCGCCAATGTAGCTTAGGTAGGTCACACACCTCTGTCTAATCCGTTGCGGTAAAAAGTCCGTTCCCCACAGCACATAAATGTCCAGAGGCGGACTTAATGCCACAGGGATTTTCTGCCAGTCTACACCTGTGGGGTTGTTTTATAGGTTTTGTGGGTAAGTAAGGAAACGGTTTCCAAAACTACACAAAGAGTTCAACAGTTCCTCAAAATATTCATATCAATATTCATATTCATATCATTCATTCAATATCAGATATCATCATCATTTTAGCCGAAAGACGTCCACTGCTGGACATAGGCCTCCCCCAACGACGACGACCGGTTTTGCGCCTCCCGCATCCAGCAGTTTCATGTGACATTCACCAGGTCGTCGGTCCACCTTGTCAGGGGCATACCCAGGTTGTGTCTTCCTGTGCGTGGTCGTCACTCGAGAAAACGTCGGCCCCATGGGGCATCTGTCCTAGGCAATGTGCCCGGCCCACTGCCACGGTCGGTTACTCTCGTTCTTCTGCAGATCTCCTCATTCCTGATTCGATCACGCAGTGAAATCCCAAGTATAGCCGTCTTCATTGCCCTTTATGATATATTCAGAGTTTTATGATATAAGCAGATATATTCTTTCATAAATCACCACGAATGAAGTAGACTTTTCTAAAAGTTTTTTTTTTTTTTTTATAAATTATAAACCAGCGCTTGACCGCAATCCCGCCTGATGGTAAGCAGTGACGCGATCGTTGATGGTAAACCGCGCTAGTTTATTAAGAGCCTATTCACTCTAGCCTTGAAGACACTCAAATCGTAATGTGACGGAAACACCGACGCCGGCAAATTGTTCCAGTCCCTCGATGTACGCGGTATAAAGGAGGAAGCAAAACGCTTCGTCCGGATCGCAGTGGTGTCAACAACGTAAGGGTGGAAACTCGCCGTACGACGGGTCGTCCGATGATGGAACGGAGATGGGGGAATTAAATCATGCAATTCCCTTGTACACTCACCAGAATGCATTCTATAGAAGACCGAAAGGCTGGCCACTCTACGCCTGTGCTCCAGGCTTTGGAGACCGTTTCGAGTTAAGTCTGGATCGCCAATCAGCCTCTTCGCACGCCTCTCCACCGAATCCAAAGTGGCAAGGTGACATTTCGCAGCACCAGCCCAAATGTGGCTGCAGTACTCCACACACGAACGGACCTGTGCTTTGTATAAAATTAGAAGCTGCCCAGGTGTGAAGTACCGCCGGACCTTCGCGATGACGCCTAGTTTTCTGGCAGCCACCCTGGCCTTGGACTCAATGAACCTCCCAAAGTTAAGGCTCGAGGAAATCTCAACTCCCAAAAGCTGAAGGCGGTCGGTACACTCCAAGGATACATTCTGAAAAGTAGGAGCCAGGGTGAACGGGCTCCTTTTGGCGGTGAAAAGACACGCCTGTGTTTTGGCGGCATTGAATGCTACAAGATTGGCATTGCCCCATTCGGAGACTGCCTGCAGTGCAGCACTCACACGCTCTACCATGGCCTCTCTTTCGGACCGGATTGTTTCCTTACTAGCCCGAGCTTCCGGCAGGTATCTCTCCACAACTGTGCTGTCATCTGCATACCCATAGATACCGGGCATCAGCAGATCATTAATATGCAGCAGGAACAGAGTTGCAGAGAGAACAGACCCCTGAGGAACAACGGCATTGGTCGACATGGGCTCAGATGAACATCCGTCGACAACAACTCGGAGGGACCGTTCAGTCAGGAAGTCTTTTACCCAGCCAGTCAGGCCAGCGGAAATGCCGTACGCTGGAAGCTTACTCAAAAGGCCAGCGTGCCATACCCGGTCGAAGGCCTTCGAGACATCAAGGGAGACGGCAATCGCTTCCCCATTTTTCTCGAGGGCCTCGCCCCACAAGTGAGTGGCATACACTAGTAGGTCCCCAGTGGACCGATTGCTTCGAAAACCGTACTGTCGGTCACTGAGGAGATCGTTACCTTCCAGGTATGCCAAGAGGCGCGAGTTCAATACACGCTCCATAATCTTGCAGAGTATGGAGGTTATTGAAATCGGCCGATAGTTGGTAGGATCGGCACGACTACCCTTTTTGGGCACGGGCTGCACGTTGGCAAGCTTCCAGGACTTGGGCACTATACCAGTCCTAAATGAGAGGCGATACAGGCGCGTCAATACAGGAGACAACTCGGGCGCACAAGCCTTAAGAACAATCGCTGGTATACCATCTGGACCACTAACCTTATTCACGTCCAGACGACACAATACTCTCAGAACCTCCTTGTTTCTAATGCGAACCTCCGGCATTGAAGTTCCGCAATGAGGTAAATTAGGTGGAGTAGCATTGCCAGTGTCAAGACGCGAACTATGGGCAAAGAGAGATGCAAAGAGACCTGCTTTCTCTCTCGCCGTATGGGCCAGTGCTCCATCAGGCCTAACCAGCGGAGGCAGTGTGGGCCGACAGAAGTTCGCCTCGACCGATTTGGCTAGGGACCAGAAAGATCTGCTTCCGGAAGGGTGCGCAGAGAGCTTGTTACCAATGTTAGTAATGCGGTCGAAGCGAGCCTTCTTAAGCGCCTTTTTGTAGGACTTGGCAGCACGGTTAAAGGCTCTCTTCTTTGAGCTTAGATCCAGAGCTCCGCGGTCACGAGCGTCAACCCAGGTGAGGAATGCCGTGTGCTTACGCTGTTCAGCTTGAACACAGTCGGCGTTAAACCATGGGCGAGCCGAGCCACCGACGGGCACGTCACAGAAGGGGATAAAATACTCCATAGTTTGAAGCACCACGTCGGTTATAGCGTCCGCACAACTCGATGGATTGCTAGAAGAGAAGCAGATCTGCTGCCAAGGATAAGATGCAAAGAAGTGGCGCATCTCATCCCAATCTGCTGACTTGTAACGCCATATTCGCCGCTCACCACGCGAGTCGCAATCAGGTGGGGAGAAGGACGTCACAGACTTCACCAGACAGTGGTCTGAAGTTCCTAACGGTGAGGAAACTGTAACAACACATCTGTCCGGATCAGTGGTCAGCAGAAGGTCCAGACAATTGGCGGTATGACCAGCCACATCAGGCACCCTAGTCGCTTCTTCCACCAGCTGGGAAAGGCCCATTGATAGCGCAAAGTTTCGCGCTTCTCTCCCAGCGTGGTCGGTCCTCTGGTATGGGAAAAGCCCGTCTTGATGTCAGGCATTAAAGTCCCCCAGAGCGACGAACTGTGCGTCAGGGTACCGATGCAGTGCATTGTCAGCAGCCACACTGAGGTGGTCAAATAGTCGAGTTGTCTCCTGGTCACCGCTGTGCGATCGGTAGACACAAGTGTAGACAATTTTGTCCACACCAGTGTCAACCAACAGCCATAAGGACGATAGATGAGAGTCTTCGAGGTGACGGAGACGCCGGCAACAGATGTCATTGCGGACATACACACAGACCCCGGCACGCTGCAGGGAATGATGCTCCAAAGAGTATCCCGGGTAGTTGAGGTATGCCGCATCAGACGGACATCTGATCTGGGTCTCCGTCAAGAAAAGTAGGTGGGGCTTTTCAGTCTCAAGGTGGTGATGGACTGCATCGATATTGGAGTGCACACCTCGAATGTTTGAGAGGTGCACTTTAAATGAGAGGACGTGCGCCCGCTGTGCACACCTACTTTTCTTTTTAAAACTTTTCATTTTGATAAACTGAGTGAATAGGAAGGAAGACGGCAGTTGAGCGAGGTGATGCAATGATAAACCCAACAACACTACCAACGATGCTGCGCCAGTGGGAGATTGATCTGGAGACTGCGGGGACGCCCGAACCCCCCCAGGGATCGCCATCGGGTCCTCTCGTCCGGTCGCCAACCGGCACGATGGGGCCACCCTGGGATTTTTCGCAGTTGGCGGGGCAGCCTTTCGTGTGTGGCTGGCACACTACTTGGGCCCCCAACTACCTGCGGTCGGCCAGCGGAGCACCGTGCTTCAGATCCCGCTACCCTCCACGACCAAACTCCCGACACAACAACATTTGCCGCATCGAGCCCGGCATACATCGCAACACAACTGCTCAGACCCGTCCTCCGTACGGCTTCACCAGACATCATGCTGGAACACGACGAATCGCTCGAAAACATATTGAGGAAACCTGGACTTTAAGTCTGAAATTGCCAACCCGCATTGAGCAAGCGTGGTGATTACGCTCAATCCTTCTCTGTATGAGAGGAGACCTGTGCCCAGCAGTGGGACGATAAAAGGAGCTTTGAGTATAGACGACAGCAGGTCAAGCTACCCGTTTCTGTCAAATATTTCCAATAAACCATGAGCCTTAATGCTTTAGACACAAAGTTAAAATCTAATAAAGAAACCTGACAGATTCTAGTAGGTTGAAATGCTATCGTTAATTCGTAATTCTAAATAAAGAATTTATCTATTCACAGCTAACGAAAATGGCCACAGAATACTTACCTGGGGCCGACCGTAGATTAAGAATCAGTGTTGGTATGTGAATAATGACAACGGACTGGGAATTATTCCCTCCTCCCGTCCTCACTGTGGGGGGAATGATTAATAATCGCCTTGTCACCCTTCGCGGAATTCACAATTTGTTTTGCTATGAGCTCGTGTAGTACAAATCTTGTTTATGGGTTTTCATAATATAATTTTGTGGGTGTTTTTTTCCTTGATTTCATTATTGACTACCTGTGCCCGCGACAGCGTTTGTATGTTCGTCGGAAAACATATTTTTTTTATGCTGAAGCATAATTCATTTTGTGAAAATAAAAGTAGCCTAAATTAACAGCAGTTCTGAGAATGTATTGTATTTAATCGGTCGAGCTGTTTCGGAAATTAGCTGAAAAAAAACAAAGGAACACAGACAAAAAGAAATGTTTTATTGTTATAAGTTTATTTATGTATAGGCAATGGAGTCCTAAAAAAATCTCAGTTATACAGCATGTGTCAGAAAGCTAGGGTCATATTGAAGGGTGTGGTCATTGATAAAAGTACATGTTCTAGATGATATGCATGTAAAACAGAGATTTGTTATTTAACACTCGATTATAGATACTTTTCTAAACAAAAACATCTCTTCCTTACAAGAGATTTTATTTAGCTAAATATTACCATTCATCATTTTCTCAGCCAAGTAGCATGTATTTCAATATTATAATAGGCTTCAGTAACAATGAAGGCAGATGAAACTTATTAGGTGTAAATATTTTTTTTCTAGATGGCGAGGACATTGGAACAGGGCAAATAATGGGTATGACGACATTTTAAATATGATAGTTTTAAATATTGACCCCAAATCAAACAATACTGTAATAAAAGCATAAAAATAGTAAACGATTTATTGGCCAAGTTACACGGAGGCGTACATTTCAGTAAAATCGATTTGTCAATGGCATATAATCAATTCATTTTAAATGAAGAATCACAAAAGCTTACCTGCATTAATACGCATCGCGGCCTTTTTAAATTTACTCGATTAGTATTTGGGTTAACCAGTGCACCCGCCATTTTTCAGCGGGCAATGGAATGCTTACTATCGGGTATTGACGGAGTCATATTTTTATTAGATGATATCTTAATAACGGGTGCAAGTAAAGATCAGCATAGACAGAGGCTCATAATGGTTTTGCAACGTTTAAACGATGCTGAATTAACGGTACAGCTAAAGAAATGTGAATTTTATAAAGACGAAATTTCTTACCTAGGCCACATCATAGATAAACACGGAGTTAGGAAGTCGCCAGAGAAAGTCAAAGCTATTTTACAAGCTC
This sequence comes from Sesamia inferens, assembly GCA_037179545.1. Taxonomy (NCBI): domain Eukaryota; kingdom Metazoa; phylum Arthropoda; class Insecta; order Lepidoptera; family Noctuidae; genus Sesamia; species Sesamia inferens. The sequence goes on along the minus strand of CM073929.1, from coordinate 3,249,392 downwards.
CTAAACCAGAAAACGTGTTACAGTTACAGTCGTTTCTAGGTCTAACAAATTATTATCGGAACTTCGTGCCTGACGCGTCATCAGTGCTTACTCCATTATATAATTTATTAAATAAAAATACAAAGTGGGAATGGACCCGTAAGCATCATGACGCGTTTAACCAAATAAAGAAAATACTAGCATCTGATAAGACATTAGCTCATTTCGACCCCAATGCTAAGTTAATATTAACAGTGGACGCGTCACCAACGGGGTTGGGAGCAGTATTATCACAAATAGGTGCTGAGGGATTAGAAAGGCCAATATCGTACGCTTCCCGTACGCTGTCCGTAGCGGAAAAAAATTACGCACAAATACAAAAGGAAGCAACAGCGATTGTATTTGGGGTGAGGCGTTATCATCAGTACCTATATGGTAGGTCCGAGCCATTCGTACTAAGAACAGATCATAAACCCTTGCTAGCTATATTCGGGCCCCACAAAGGTATACCTGAAGTATCCGCCAACCGCCTACAGAGATATGCGATATTTCTAGCAGCATATAACTATACCATTGAGTACATAAGCAGCAAGCTTAACAACGCGGACTATTTATCTCGGGCGGATGAGGGTAGCGTGGAAGTGAACGGGACAGCGAGAGAAAGAGGAGAGGCGACGGACGAACTCGCGGACTGCGAGGACCGCGCGACCTACGTCAACTTTGTAGTGGAAGGCGATCTACCTGTGACACTAAATGATTTGCGTCGCGAGACGGTTCGCGACACTCAGCTGACCACAATTAAGCAATATATTTTAAATGGCTGGCCTAGGAAAGTCAATGACGCAAGCTTAAAACCATTTTTTAATTGTCGTACACAGTTATCACACGAAAGGGACATCTTAATGCGTGGACATAAAGTCGTTATTCCCTAATTTTGCAAGGAAAGGTGTGTAGGGAGTTACATAGTTCTCATTTCGGGATAGTTAAGATGAAGGCGGAGGTTCGCAAGCGGCTGTGGTTCCCTGGCGTGGACGCAGCGCTTGAAAGGGTGGCGGGGGCTTGCGACGTGTGCTGTGCGCTGCGCCCCGCACCCCCGCACGCTCCTCTCGCGCCTTGGCCACTACCGTCGCATCCTTTTTATCGAATTCATATAGATTTCTTGGGTCCGTTCCACGATTATATGTTTTTAGTTGTTGTAGACGCGTATAGCAAATGGGTGGAATGTTATGAAATGACCACAACTTATAATTCAAGGGCAGTTATAAGTAAACTTAATGATTTCATGTCGCGGTTTGGGATTCCACACACGTTGGTGAGTGACAACGGTACATCTTTTACTTCGTTGGAATTTAGAGATTTTTGTAAGCTGAACGGTATCAAGCATGTCTTATCTCCTGTATATCATCCGGCTAGTAATGGACAAGCCGAAAGTTTCGTAAAAATCGTAAAAAAGGGGCTAAAGGCTATAATTTTGGAGGGTTGCAATAAAAAAATTATTCAAGGGAAAATTGCAAAATTTTTATTCGATTACAGGAACTCTAAAAATAACACCACTGACAAAACACCCGCGGAGATAGTGTTCGGTCGTACATTGCGCGCGCGCCTTGATCTTTTGAATCCGGCCACGTTGTCACCGTCGCCCACGGACCTAACTCAGACCGTCGCACGCCATCAGTCCTTACAGGCTAAGTACTACCGTGGAAGACACAGAAAAGACTTCAATGAAAACGAAAACATTTGGATAACAAATAACACAAATAATAAAAAAAACAGTTGGATAAAAGGAATAATAAAAAAAAAGATTGGCAAAACAATGTATAATGTATATGTGCCACAATTAGGATACGAGGTCACGAGGCACATTGACCAAATAAGATCAAGACAATCATCACCAACAGAGGTCGACCAGGACTGGGACCCAGACGTGGTACCCGACTTAGCGTCGCACATCGGCAATCACCCAGAGACCGTCACGCAGCCAGGAGAGAGAGGAGAGTCGGTAACCGATCCAGAACAGGGAACTCCTGCGACACCACCGCGCGTTACGGTAACAAACAGGCGGCGGGAAATCAGTCCTATCTTCTCAACTCCGACTCAAACCGTCAGTGGTGACGACGGAGATGATGATGAACAAACGGTACAGCCATAGATTAAGAGTAGGATTAAGAGTAAACTTAAACAATTAGGATAAAAGCATAGCCTAGCTTAAGGGGGAGGGATGTTACGTATGTTAAGTAGGTAAGCGGGCTGCGCCCCGCCCCTGCCCGCTAGCCGGTAGTTCTTATTATATTAAACAGTGTGCAACAGACTAGCTTGTTTGATTGACGCATGTCACCGTCCTTACTCACAGTTACTCTCCGTATACAACAGAAATGAAATAAAATGATGTCGTTCATCATGCAAGTAGGATCACTGATTACTTTTACACGTCATATATTTTTAAACTAACTGAAGCCGGCATTTCCTAACTACTCAGGGATCATCGCTTTTTTTGAAGTCCAGACATTAAAAATGAAAATGTTTACAATAACAATATGTGTTAGCTTTGTAGATAACAATTAATTTACGTGATTTAAGGGTGTTCATCCAGGATATTACAGTATTATTTTACCAACGAACTTAGTTCTGAAATTTCATCTATTTAAGAGCCTTACCTCATTAAGTGGCATCTCTAGTTTCTTCACAAATCTAATTTAAAATCAAAGCCAAGGAGCCTGGGAGTTAATTAATGTAAACTTAAAACTGTTTTCTCAAAAATTTACGAGAGTAATTTTCGAAATAAATCCGTGTTATTTTGTCAACTCACTTTTGTGTTTGGTAAAATAGAAGAAAAGATTACAGAACTTTTTTTTATCAAGTTTTGTAGCTGAGGAAGAAATTATTATAATTCTTCATATTTTTCATTTTGTTCAGAAGATAATTTAAATTTATATTTTGTTTGTATATACCTTTTCTGTTTATTTATAAACAAGCCAAATTAAGAGACTTTGGTTACATCAAACTGTGAGTATAGTAACAGTTCGGCTATCAAGAAAATATGTTCCCCTTGTGCACCTGTCTGTGTAAAAGTACGCGGTAATGCGACGACTCTTTTATCCTATAAAGAATTAAATGTGCAAAACATGTATCCGCTTTCATGACAGTGACAGGTGTCAGGAACGCACTGACTTGACGTCCGGAATGTAAAGTCGTAAATCCTTGCTTAACTTTAGGCAAAGTTTATAAATACAGCCAGATGATGAGTTGCGAAAAGCAATTCTACTAATACCCGAATTATGGTTTAATAGCCAAACCACGGAACTGATTTTGATAAAATTTCTATGTAACTTAACTGAAAGTAGGTATATCCTTTCACATAAAAAGAAATCATTAAAATTTATACGGTTTTCTTAAGAATGCCATTATCAGAACTAGAAAGTCAAATGTACATACCACACGCGCCCGCACCAGCTGTCAAATAAAAAAAAGTATCATTAAAACCAGTCGAAAGCCCTCACAGCTTTCGACTGGTTTTTTGGTTGTCTGCCTGGCTTGGGTTCAGCACCGCCAAGTCCGCGTGGCGGCGATCGGCGGCGATCTCTCTCATCCGGCCCTGGATCAGGCCATGGTCTGGAATTATTCCTGTACTGCGGATGTATTGATAAACATACATATGTACACAAACAGTCAGACCCGGAACAACTAGCTGCAGGCCATACAAATATTTATTCCATGTGGGATCGAACCTGTAACATGCAGCACATTTCAATTCATGTCAAGTCTCCATTTAGGCAAAGAAATGCCTGTAGTTGAAGGTGGCGTACATTAATGTGCTCTTGCCCTACATTTTAAACAAGTAAGCAACAAAAAGAGAGAAATGAAAAAAAAAAAATGCATAACACAATGCAATTAACAGTAAATGTATAAGTACGTGAGTGTGTGAGTGGTATGTGAGTGCCATTTTAATAAACAAAGGAAAATCGAGTCATTTGCATTTGTATGCAAAATGCAACTAACTCCACTACTCTAATAACTCCTCGGGTGCTATCTTAATGTATCATAACATAAAGTTAATTGTTTGTTGTTTCTACACTAGAGAAACTAGTACGTATTACGGTGAGAGCTGTTTTATCTCATTAATGTTCCTTTGTTAGTTTAGTTCAAATTGTTGCGAAAATTATATTAAATAAACTGAATGAGCTTTAAATTTGTTTTTGAATGATCAAATTATAATTGGTATTTTATACTGAAAACCAATTCTTGTATTTACAGGAATGAATATTTTAATTAAAATCTTTGAAATTTGAATCACATTCTAATCTCGATGAAAAATAAATGTCTATAAATTGTTAAAATGTAGGTATGTACCTAATTAGATGTATTTTTGACAGAAACATATTGACAGACTGTGAATGTAGAAGAACATTCATATCAAGAAAATTTACTCTTCAGATGTATTATCAAAAATTTGTGTTATGATTATTTTTGTAATGCACATGATGCGAGCGAATTACGAGTTCATCTTTTTTGAAAGAAGGAAAGAAAGAAAATACATTTATTCAGCACAGACTTGACACCATCAGATGGCAACAAAACAAAATATAAAATAAAATCAAATAGAAAGTAAAAACTGCGATGTAAAAAATTGCAGTAAAATGTGCCTCGCGGCTACACCATAAGGTCCAGTTCAGCAGACACCTAGTGCCTGACGCTGGTTTTCAACTGAACCTGTTTTTAACGATTCTTTTATAATCAAAATTAAAAGTCATTTATTCAAATTAGGCTGAGAATACACTTGGAAAAACATTGTTTTTCGCATGGTCAGCTGCGAAATATCTAGCATGTCCAATAAAAATAGTATCCAATGCTCAAAATCTGCATGTTTTTGCGCCCCTAGGTAAAACATATAATATAGTTTACCACTCAATTTTGGTTTAACCACTCATTTTAGAAATATATGGTAATGCGAACGTAACTCCGTCTGTCTATTGTTGCGTAAACGCCAGAACGAATTTTTATGAAATTTGGTATGGAGTTACTTTGAGTCCTTGATACGGAATGTTTTACCGCGGGAGACCTTCCAGACAGTCCCCCAAAATGCCCACCCATCGACACTTCCTAGTGCTTTCACTGGAAAGAAGTTGCGGAACAAACTCCCCAACAGCACAGCTGTCTGTTCATTTAAAAAAAAAACACATGACTTAATACAATACTGTGTAATTGTGTATAGTAATAAACACAAGAAAATACACATTATAAAAATGGATATGTAAATAATTAAAACTTATTACCTAAATAAAAGCCCCAGGTATAAAGGGCGTGACAGCTCACATATTTATACATTTTAAAAAAGTATATTATATGAACTCATATAACGTGTCACTAAGCTATTTCCGGAGAAAGAACACAAACATTGTCTTGAGTTAATCAGAGCGACCAGCTATTCTTATCATTTAAATAGTCATTTACAGAATAATAAGCCTTTGACCAATGCTTGGATTTGATTTGTGCTTTAAATGTATTGTATGGCATATCTAGCATAGTAGAGGGTATCTTGTTATAAAAAGTTATATACCAAGCCCAACAAAAGAGTTATGAACCTTTTGAAGTCGGTGAAAAGGTTAATATCTCGAAAAAGTTCCCCCATATCGCCGTTAAAACTGAAGCAAAGTAAGTTCTCAATATAATAGATACTTAGAAGCACAATTGCTCATTCGGTACATGAAAAACGCGCACAGGAAATTGCTTCTGCTGATTTTGAAAATTTTATTTCTATTTTATATTTTTTTTTATTTTTATGCTCAATCCTTCTCTGTACGAGTGGAGTGGTACCTGTGCCCAGCAATGGGACGATGAAAAGGTTGATAATGATTTCTATTGCGTGTCGCGGGTTCGACTCCCGCACGGAACAAATATTTGTATGACCTACAAGCAGTTGTTCCGAAACTGGCTGTTTGTGTCTGTGAGTTTATATTTTTGTAAACGCACCCACGGTACAGGAGAAAGTCTTAATGTGGGGCAAAGTATTTTTTTATATAAAAAAAGTGTTGAAAAGGTTATGCGTTAGTTAAGCTATAACAATAAATAAACGCATAACGACTTGTGGTCGACGGCGGCCACCGACGCGTTGTCGGGTGTAGTAGATCTTGTCGTCGACGTGTGTCGCTCGCAGTTAGGTGGAACGACACATACGGTCTAGAGTACTGTTTAGAGGGCGATGAAATAATGGACTGTATTTTTAAGGTTCTGTTATATTGCCGTTGGTAACAAATTCAATATTTAACAGAATCCCGGACAAACAATTATTAATTTTAAGGAGTGGTGTGTTCGCGACGGGGTCCGTGGAAGCGAATGGTGAGGTCCGACTTCCGAGCCGGTCCGCTCACTCGGTCATGTCCCCCGCCCGCCTCCCGCTCCCACTGCCGATGACGACTGCTCACGCCGCTGGCACGTGCATACCGCGACCATGTTGGGTCTCATTCCTAACAGCACAGGCGTAGAGTAGCCAGTCTTTCGGTGTTCTATAGGATACATTTTGGTGAGTGTGCGATTTAATTCCCCCATCTCCGTTCCACCATCGGACGACCCGTCGTACGGCGAGTTTCCACCCTTACGTTGTTGACAACACTACGATCCGGACGAAGCGTTTCGCCTCTTCTTTTGTACCGTGTACATCGAGGGACTGGAACAATTTGCCAGCGGCGGTATTTCCGTCGGACTACAATTTGAATGTCTTCAAGTTTAGAGTGAATAATAAACTAGTGCGCTTTACCATCAACGATTGCGTCACTGCTTACTATCAGACGGGATTGTGGTCAAGCGCTAGTTTATAATTTATAAAAAAAAAAACAACGCGCACAGGCAATTTCTTCTGCTGACTTTGAGAATTTTATTTCACACACTTGCCGTGTTCGGTTATTTTATTTGTTAGTCTTCAACACGTTTAGACTATTTCCATTGTTTGTTGCCAAATGACTATGTTACTTGGCCATCTGCCCCCACGTGACAACCGTTTAAGGGACTGTTTGGCACAGAATACAATACAATGTAGTTAGGATTGCGAATTTTATTACAATTTGCGTAATAAACTGTGAATATTATAACTGGTTATTATATTCTTTTAATACAAACAGTTGGTTTTAAGCCTACAAGCCAAGAAATATCTTTCATGACCACAAAATAAAAATATAAAAGAAGAAAGAAAGCCATCTAAGTATGAGCTTAGAGTCCGCTCTGGGCGCCACGGTGTCTGACTTTTACTGATTAAAATCCATCTGTGTTTCGTCACTTACTTGTACGCCAGGGTCACGATTTCTCTTTCAACCAACCCCAACCCTGGCCCAGGTCTACGTCTTCCGGTGCGTGGTCGCCACTCGAGAACCCGTCGGCCCCATCGGGCATCGGTCCCGCGGGCAATGTGTCCAGCCCACTGCCACTTTAGTGTTGCAATTCTTTGGGCTATGTCGGTTACTCTCGTTATTCTGCGGATCTCCTTATTCCTGATTCGATCGCACAGTGAAACCCCAAGCATAGCCCTCTCCATTGCCCTTTGAGTGACTTTGAGCCTTCTTATAAGGCCCATTGTTAGCGACCACGTCTCAATTCCATAAGTCATCACTGGCAACACACACTGGTCGAAGACTTTTGTCTTGAGACACTGCGGTATTTCGGACGAGAAGAAAAATCTTCTCGTCCGAAATACCGCAGTATTACGAAGTCCGAAGTACCGCTACATAAAAATGTAGCTTCCCGAAAGCAGCCCAGCATAGTTGGATTGGAGTTGGTTGGTTGGAAAAGTAAATGGCAAAAAATGTTATTGTGGCATAAGAGATAGACATATATAATACCATCGCGGACTTTTCTGTAGACCTTCTCAATGTGTACAATATTTAGTACATTATTTTGATAAATATATTAGGGTTCGGAACGGAAAAAAATGTAATTATTTGCCACATCACATTAGACAACTCAAAAAAAAAAAAAATAGTATTTCTCTACAATTTAATGGATATTATTATACATACAAACCTTCCTCTTGAATCACTCTATCTATTAAAAAAAACTATCAAAATCCGTTGCGTAGTTTTATAGATTTAATCATTCAAGGGGACATAGGGAAAGAGAAACTGACTTTGTTTTATAATACGTAGTGATGGAGTATTCCTTGTAATATAGAACAGATCTTGCTACCGTAGGATTTACATAATAACCTATATTATGGAGGTTCCTTGTACGCAAGGTCAATTAGTATATTGCTTGAGACAAATACTGAAATATAATTAGGGAGAGTTTTTAAACCCGTACTTAAAACTCGACCAATCACACATGATTTGTAGATTTGTTTTTTTTGAGTCCTTTAGCTAATACGGCTACGTTCAGTTTGAATGTGGAAAGAAAGAAATGTGTGAATTTGGCTTGAGTTAATCACGACAAAAATTTTCATGAAATAATTAACATCTTTGGAGATATTTTATAATTTATAAAAACATTACCATAGGCCTATTTCCTAAATGGCATTATAATTAGTTCTTTAAATTTTATTCATGCATCAACTGAAAATTATTGTAGTATGGGATTATGTTTATTTCATTTCAATGGCAACACTTTTTCATTTTCGCTTCAAACTTGATTTTCTAGATTCCCACGTTGACTCTTCTTCCGATTATCTTGAAACTCTCAGCTAGGAACAGGGAGAGGTTAGAATAATTTTCTAGCGTAGGTTCAATAAATATTCTCTCACTAGGTATTCAGGACCTAGGCTAGTTTAAAAGCTAGTAAAATTATCGGAAAATGAGTTTCATGTTTAGTTTATCTAATGATGTAATATAATGTATTACATTATATGTAATATCATATGATATCATATCATAATAGCTACTATAATTCGCTATTTGTTAAAAAAATACTAGTTTGTGGCCTTAAATAGCTGTATCTATTAGTTTCTTTTGATACAATTCCAGCCTATTTGTAATCCAACTGTAGGAAAAGGCCTCTTCTTAGACTGTGAAAGCACAATGCTTCCTCAAGACCCGTACGCGATTTAGGATTAAGATTAAAGATAGATCCAATATCCCTGTTTTCCCTTCATCGATGTCACTAATGTCGGAGTTAAACTCAGAAAGAAGGATAGAAGAAAATACATTTATTTAGCACAGATTAAAAGACATACAACATCAGACACCAGATAAATGAGAAATAAAACAATAATTAAAAAAGATTAATATTATGTAACTTTCACATACAACAATAAACAGGTGGTCTCATCTCCATCATTTCAGCTAAAAGAAGTCCACTGCATAGGCCTTCCCTATGGATTCCGTGTTTTTCGTTTTTGTCTTGAATCCAGCATATTCCTGCGCTGACGGCATAACATTGTGGAAAAGATGAGTGGACTGTGAATTTAATGGATTTTTGTGATTTAATTGCTTTGCTAATCAGAATATGACAGCCTCCGTGGCGTAGCGGTAACGAACGCTGCGCAAGGAGGCGCGGGTTCGATCCCCCGCGCAGTGCAAATATTTGTATGCATGAATATGAATATTTGCACTGGTCTGGTCGTGCCTCGGAAAGCACGTTAAGCCATTGGTCCCGGTTGCCATACGAACATCTAATGGCAGTCGTTACGGGTTGTTGGATCCCTCAAAAGTCCATCAATTGGTTTAACTGCAATGCTTCGATATTGCCTTCGGGATGTGGAGGTCAGATGGCAGTCGTTTCACGAAAAATGTCGAAGTTTAGCCAAAATCAGCAGTTAGACTGGTAAAGCGGAACCCAGACTCCAAAGCTGAAAGATTCGGATGCGACTGGGATTAACGCTGAGATGATGATGATGATGATCTAATTATTCAAACTTAGCCGATAACATAAATGCCTTATTTTTTGTAACAACACTTATTTATTTAATACAACTTGTTCGGTAAAATCTTAAGACTAAAATCAGTTATTGGTCAGAAAACGGTAAAAATAGTTTATAAACAATAATAAAAAAGTAGTATGAAATACAAAATACCAGCAGGGCAATTAACGTAACTCACTTCCAGGTTTTATTTTGATAGTTCTACAACATTCGTTGCCTTATCCACGTTGTTGAGCAGATAAATCTTTTGAACATATGAATCAATGGATTAGCAATATCCTTCAAAATGCTTCAGATTTTGATTGATACTGTATTACTCAATTAGAGTGCTGAGATAATTCTCGAAATGAGAAGCATTAGGTCGTATGTACAGGCCCGACGACCTTATAAAATATGTAAAGAAAACCCCGTCCGACCCAAAAGGATAATAAATGTAAGGTATACACATGACCCAATATAATATGAAATTTTACGTAATCATCATAGTGACAATAGTAATGAATTTTGAAATAATCTTTTTTTCCGCTAATTAATTCCAACTTCCCCAAAATTTGGTATTTTTTTAAAAAGTGACAACACCATTTGTGACGGAGCGAATAGCGATACGACCACGTGCCGCGTGCCCTGCCCCCCTCCAACCGCGCATGTACGGCTAACGTGTTACCTACCGCACATGCATTAAGTTACCTCGATTTTTCGAAATAATATTTATTTTTTTAGGGGGAATTTTTTTTAAGTTTAGCCCGGCTTTGTTGACATTACTAGAATCAGTTAACGATACCTAACAATATCTTCACGGATCGGACAGGGTTTTCTTTACATATTCTACACAAAGTTATTTTTTCTTTATTCGAAACCTGAATATATGTAGTTTGTTCAGAAAAAGCAACTGAATCGATTCCAATCATTTTTACATCATGTTATATTTTTTCCCATATACATTTAGGAATTGTTGCAGTGTGGTTACAGAGGGCACAGCGAAGTTGACTGTAGACATAGGCTAGGCGCATAGTGAGACAGGGCACACCCGCGCCGTGCGGCAGTAGGCGCGGGTAGGCGAGCGGTGCGTTGGTCATATTTTTGTTTTGACAACTAGGTAAGGTAACAAGCTCATAACTTTGTGGTTTATCATGATAATTATCTTTTTGAAATTTTGTATATAGATTATTTAGTTAAAAATATTGGACACGTATTTCGGGTTTTGCATATAAGGAAAATAACGTTGTACATAAGACCTACTGCTTTTAAGATCGAGCTATATACAATATATAACAACAACCCCGTTGTTCCTTCAACCTACGTTTTCAGAATACGGACGTAATAAAGCAAGTAATTTATAAAAATTGTTCAACACAAATAATTAAAATACATGTTTAATTATTAATATTTATAATGTGTAACTGATTTCTTAGCTCTGCAATTCTGCATGAAGAAATTAGACATAAGTAGAACGTTCCCGCCAATTTATTTAAGTTATAAAATCAGATATTCTAAAAAAAAAATTCGAAGTTGTCGGTTTTAATAGGTATTTGATTGTGACCCCTCGACTAGACAATGATTACTGTTTTCTTTTTTTTATTTTATTTGCATAAACATGTGTAGGTGATAATAATACATGGGCTGTGATCATTACAGGTGGAATGGTTAGTTCGTTTCAACATGTTTGACCATAACTGGTGTACAAAAAAAAAACTTAAAGCTAATAAGATTAATTTAAATACATTATCTCTTACAAATATGAATTTTAATTTACATTAATTAGTCGAACAATATAATAATGAATTTACAATAACAACATGATCCATGATTACATCTTTATAAAATATAATATATTAGCATTTAAGTATAAAATTAGGAATAATTCTGTTCAGTCAAAGATATTTGTCATTAAGAAAGTCATCAATATTATAATAACATTTTTCGATCAATATTTTTTTAAATGATGTTTTAAATTGGTTTGTATTTAATTGCTTTACATGTTTTGGAATTTTATTATAGATAGTTGGAGCCTTACATACGACACTTTTACGCATTAGCGCTGTTTTAGCAGAGGGAACACAGAGCCTGCTATTACGTTCTACAATATCAGATAAGCGAGGAAAAAGATACAGGTTTTTATGGACTAATAAAGCTATTTCAAAGATATAGAGTGACGGTAATGTAAGGAGCTTGTGCTTAACAAAAAGTGGTTTACAGCTGTCAGTACTATGGATACCGAACATAGCACGTATGCACCGCTTTTGCATCTTAAAAACCATATCCTTATTAATTGAATTACCCCAAAAACAAATGCCGTACCTGAGGACAGACTCAACAAGGCCGTAATATGCCGTGAGTAACGCTTCAAGATTAATTCTTACTTTACTACTTTCTAATTCTTACTTCATTAATAATGTGCTTGTAGGTAAAATTATATGTCCCTGAAAGGAACAACAAGGTTTTTGTTACATAGTGTATACGAATTAATGCTTCTCAGGTCGATAGTTATGAAACCAGTTTTGTGGATTTAATTAGGTCTCACAAATAAATATATTATAATCACAATTTTCTATTTCATAAGATATAACCTATATTTTCGAGCATGTCAAGGTAATAAATATTTTTCCTATAAATCCATGCGGATAGCAGTCTCGCCAAAACAAACCGTGCGCTCAGAATTTCTTCACAAATCACAAATTCACATTAAATGCTTGCAATGTATCAATGACGATTCGTGCTTCTGAAAATATGATAATGAGAATTTCTGTCTGAAATCCGGGCTTCGAAAACAAAGCGTGCATGCATTTTAATGATACTCCGCCGTTTGCAAATTCGTGGTTTTGTTGGTATGAATGCTCGTAAATATTCGTCTGGACGGAGTAACTGTAGGATTTTTTATACAGCGAAATGAAACTTGGCAGTATTTTCTGCACAAAAACTTATGGGCTTAATTACAGCATGGCAAAAACGAGTAGAAACATTCCAATTGCGATCCAGTTATGGTTAAACCGTTAGCGCGATACGAAATATAACAAAAGTTATGGTTTGGTTGCGATCCCATTCTGTTTTGGTTGAATTATTTTAGTGCTATTGCCCCCCTGGGTGGTGCAGAAGGGTGTGTCAGACTTTTACTGAATAAAACCTACCCGTGTTCTTTGTAGACCTTGTGACATCTATGTGTAGACTATTTCATATTTTATCAAGTACCATCACCCTAATTGTGTTACACTATATTACTATCGAATGGAATCGTTTCGAAGTATATTGCTAATCCATTGCTCCATATGTTCGAAAAATGTGTCTGCTCAACAATATAAGTAACGCAATGGATGTTGTTGAACTGTCAAAATGAAACCCAGTGCTACTGATAGTGCGTTATGTAATATGCCCTGCTCGTATTACATATACACTCAACGTTACTACCTCATCGTTTGATGATGAGATTACATATCCTGCAAGGCTTTCTCCTTTTTATTAATATTAATTTATGATTATATTGTTTTTTATATTACAATTATTAATTTATTAAGTAAAATACTGTTGGAAGAAGGATTTTATTTCGTGACTTTTTCTACTAGCCAAGCAAAGCGACCAGAATTTTTAGGAAGCAGAATTCTATTGAATGAAATGTTATAAATATACATGCGTATACTTTATTGTTTAGGTTGAAATCATGGTTATATTTCCAGAAACCGGCATTTGTTTAAATTTTTACGAATATGATGCCGGATACATATTATATGCTGCTGAAAAATTACCCCGATAGTGTGATTTCAGATGATCTCGAACAGAATACAGTTGATTGAAAATTAAAAATAATGTACTCTTTTCTAGCTCTTTTTGCGAAGCTGTAGAGAACTGAACACAAATTTTAAGAACTTAAAATAAACTTAATTAATATTTACGTCTGTAAGTTAGAGATATAACTTGGCAAAAGACCACGTTAGATCTTGGCAGAGGTTCCAACATTAGCGTACACACCAGTGATATTTTTAAATATTTTGCGAAAGTATGTGTGGAGTTTATCAAATAAAAAGAAGTCTGTCACCGACCAAAAATAATGGAGGTTCACAAATCGACGTGTATCTGTATATATACAGAGTGGTGCTGACAATTCTTTTTCTTTCTTTATGTAGTTAAAAATGTATTTATTTGTAAATAAAAGGATTGAAAAAGGATTTGAATTGATTATCATTTTGATTTAAAAATAATTAGCTTCAAATAATGCCTACCTTTATAATAAATGTGCCTTTTATAAGTTTCTACTTTTCAGACTCAGTTGGTCTCAGTAACTTAGCTAGGGTACCTCGACAAAACTGGGTAAGTACCTTAATGTTTGAAACTGGGCAGCTTAATTTATTGACAACATGTTTTTGAATTAGCCAAATTTCTGCTCCAACCGCCAAATATAACTAAAGGTAACCAAAGCTTTATGTTAATACTATAATAAGCTTCGAAGGTCCTCTTGTCAGGATTGTGCGGTCCCGTTTTCCACCTTAGCATCTTCGTAACCTTTCACCAGGTTCTCTAAGATGAACTTGATAGTTTTCTTGTATATATTCTCTATGTTCGGAGTGTATCTGTCGCCGAGAGTCGTTTGGGCTGCTTGCAAGAACGGCTGCTCGATTTTCTGTAAAAAGATTAAAGGTTTATGAAATCCTTCTTGGTTAAAACTGAAAAAAAACTTGGTGCAAAGGCATTTTTTAGTGGAACTAGCACGAGGAATAAACTGGAAGAAATCGTCGTGTAATGAAAAAAGCGATGTGTTCCTTCCATATAACTTTTTATTAAATAATCATAACTAATAGAGGCAGTCCGAGAAGAGAGAGGGTGTTGAAGCCGATAGCGACTTTCATTGTAAAAGTTCAAGATGGTGGTTAATATTTCTGAATTTTTCCAGCTTCTACCTCGTATATTCATTTTGAATGTCTTTCCCGCTCGTATTCCGACTGTATATGTATTTTTTTTTGGTAATTGGCAATCTGTTTCAGGAGGCGATACAGAATTATGTATTGAATACGTGACAACACATTGAGCGGCGATGTTCCTCACACCCTGCATGTAAGTGTAGGGTGGACCACTGTATACGTGATCCGTACTATACATTTTTTTATGTTGTATTTCGTGTATCTGTTGTATGTCGCCTCGGTGGTTGGCCATAACATCGGCTGCCGGCAGAAGTCACCAGACAAAGTCATGCCGGCAAGCGGTTCGTTGGGTTCCGGCTTGATGTCTAGCTAGGTCAAGCCGTACGGAGGACGGGTCTGAGATACGATACGACGAGAGGTACAATGCGCCAAATGTTGCGCAGCCTCTGATGCAGCATCGTTGGTCGCGTTGTTGTAGTTTAACATTGCATCACTTCGCTCAACTGCCGTCTTCCTTGCTATCTACTATTTTGTTTTGAGTGAATAAGGTCTTAATAAATTAACGCGCTTTGCCATCTACGATTGCATAACTGCTACCACCAGACGGGATTGCGGTCAAGTACTACTTCATAATTATAAAAAAAATATGTGTTTATACCTTCTGATTTTCCAACTTAACATAGATAAAGGCAATGATTTAGGCTGAAACATTGGCGAGTCACTGTTTCCTTAAATAAAGAATTTGCACCGTCCGATCAAAAACTCCCACCTGAACATGCCTTGGGTTACCAGGAAGATTCCACAGACTTTAAACCTAGCTGGAGTGTAAATGTGGTGTTGTCCCACAAACAATGAGATACAACGTGGTCTACGTCTCCTGTCAGCTGCATATTACAGGAACAGGTGGACGCTGGTGATAGCGCCAAACAAATGGCTGATTTAAGACTATTTAGATTACTGACGACACGCTAAGAAGACCATAACATTATCAGCCTATTATGTTCCTACTACTGAGAGACAGGCCTCCTTAGCGGACCCCGGGCTCCAACGCGAAAGCCGCGGATGTGACCGGGATTATACGCTGAGATGACGATGACAGGCCTCCTATCAGTGAGAGGGAGTGGGCCGTAATCTACCACGCGGGCACAGTGCGTGTTGGTAGATGTCACATGTCTTCGAAGTGTAGGCTCTAGAGCATGTCCGTTTCCTCACAATGTTCTTCTTCACCGTTTTGAGAGCAGTGGTGAAGAAATAATTTATACAAAGTAAAGCGCCTGATGGGGTTGAAACCTATGACCTGCAACATGTAAGTAGCGGCCAGTACCACTAGGCCACTATTGGCTTGTACCCTAAAAAATAATTTAATGTCCATCAGATAGATTTATAAAAAATATTGAACACGTATTTTTTATTTTTTCTTTCATTCAAATACTTAGGAAGATATATTGATTTGAAATGTCGCATGACGTCACGCCGTCGTACAAAATATAGCACGGCGTAACGTATTTAGCCCCCACTCCGTAAATTTAATATGCTATATCTCAGTAGTTTTTAGTAATTACGACAAAATAAAAAATACGGGTCTTAATGTTTGTAATTATCTATAAGACGGACTAATCATTTTTTTAATTTTCATACCTTGGATACATCCCTATTGGTCAACCAAAGAAGATCGTTTGAGAAAAATAAATAAGAATTTTTTTAACAAAAAGAAAGATGCGGAACTCACAGTTCCTTCGCTAGTATCTACGATTAACATTGTGATGGTGTTTTTCTTATTCATTACGAAAGTAAGATGAGAATATAATATATAATAGAATATATTACTTTGTTATGAAGAAGGAAAACATTGATTTAGGCTCTTGTTTGAATAACAATACTCCGCTAATACTTTGTGCCAAGTGTTTGGCCAATAATTAGCCTCATTGGTATATCGTGTGAAAGGCCATCAGCCGATGAGGAAGATGTTTGCTTGCAAATAATAGTCTCTGATCATTTATCCTTCTGTAGGGCTGATGTGGGTAACAATAACAGTTCGGTTGAATAAACTTATTGGTTCATTTGTACGTATTTACTCGGCTGGAATAGATGAATCGAGTATATCATTTGTTTTGCTAGATGATTAGAGAGAATTTTATTTATTTCGTGGTGAATCGACAACTGCAGAAATACGTATTAGGGAGTTGGCACATTTTGAACTTTGTGTGCTGTAGTGGAACTGCTATATTTTTAAACGGACTGGTGTGTTTTAAAGGGTTTTTGGGGGACTGTTTTTGGTAAATTTCATGTTAGGTAAGGGCTGATTCTCAGCGTATTTTGAATAATGGTGAGCGCTGATTTTATCAGCCCAATTTGAATAAATGATGAGCGCTGATTGTCAGTCTCATTTGAATATATAACTTATGAGTTTGAATATCCACAGTCCACAGTCCGATTTTGCCTTCTCTTGGACTTTCCTATATGCTCTCTCTACGAATCTAAGCTGGGTTTTATCAAGTACGCTGATTGCAATACACATTATCGCCTGTTCACAAACTTAACTAATTTTATATTATAAATCAACTTTGTGAAGAGAGAATAAATGATAAATTATTATCATTATTATTTAGAAAAGGATAGATGATAATATTTTAGTTTAATCCTGTCAACTTAAAATATTTCATAGACAGTTAAGATGTGATTATAAAAATGGCGACCAAAAATACAATCTATTTAGGTCAGGCGCGGACTAATTTGACAGATCGAAACTAACTAAGTTTCCTCTTGTAGTTTTAATTTGTAATTGTTTTTTTTTTACTCAAAGCCATTACACACTATGTAGCCAAGCATATTGTACGTTACGGAATTGCATCGCTGACAGGGGTGTTCGGCACTGGTACACAGGAGCTAAACTTAGCATTCGGGAACACTGTTGGAGCTGCTGAAACTTGGACAAAACTATCTTTGAATTGTGTGAGCATAATGTACTCGCTATAAAGCATCTATTTGTTGGGTTAGTCTTTTTTTTGTGTTTTCCATAATGGCTCTTAGCGTACAATATATTTCTGCATTGTTCTCACACGGTTGATTTCAACATGAATGATGTAATCAAATATTTGTATCAATAGCTTGATAATTTAAAATAGTGTCCATGAAGTTTCTTGCCCGTCCTTCTCCATAGGTACCTACTCTTTGGAATGGGCGACTAACTTCACGTTACTGACTGACCGACCTTCTGACAATTCAAAAGTGCCTGTAACTGGTTTATTTGCAATAAATGATTTGATTTGATTTGGACATATTATGTTCTGTCCTTTTCTTAATGAAATATAAGGAAAAAAATGCACTGAAGTAAAATTTAGTTTATTTTCTGAACATGGGAATGGGGCCAATGTGTTATGCCTATCCCTAAACTATTGCTTCATATGGTCGAAATATTTGTCTGTTCAGCAACATAAACGCAATTTATGTTGTTGAACTATCAAAATGAAAGCAAAAGTAATATGTGTAGTTTTTCCTTAACGTTTCTCTTCTAATAATGTTATTACATAATATGTATTAATGTCGTAGTCGAGAGAATACCAGCTGGGTCTCCGTATCTACTAATATCAGAACACGATAAATATTCTTGTCCATGAAGTACAATAAATAGGTTAGGTATATATATTTTGTGGGTTGTAAGTAGTTGTAATTAATTATAATTATTTATTATTACAACATGGTTGGTGCAGTGGCTGAGCGATCGACTGCTGCGTTGCTAGTTCCGGGTCTGGCTGTCTGTGTCATGATCATCTCAGCCACATGAAGTCCACTGCTGGGCATAGGCCTCCCCTAAGGATTTCCAAAAAGAACGTTTGGACGCGGCCTGCATTTAGCGCTTCCCTGCGATTTTGATCAGTTTAAATATTTGTAAATTCTTCACGATACAGGATAAAAATAAAAAAATAAAAATATTTTCACTGGCCAATCAAAGGGGCAATACTAAATGGGTTAACGGGGACTTTTGATGGAGACTCTCGAGGATTGACATAGGACTGCAAAATCATTAAAACCATTTAATAATCTATTTGACTGAATAAACAAGGCTTGCTACAAAACTCTCTTTACTTACCTTACCTTACTTCTACGTTTTGTACTTTTTTCTTTGACTCCATCTCGGTTTCGTCTGATAAAACAAGATTATAAAGTATTGTAACTTTTCGGGTAGAAACAAGAAACATTTTGACGGGTCAAAATGTAAAGAACAGCTAATTTATTCTTTAGTACCAGACGAAAAGTTTCAACGGACGGGGGTTCAGAATTATATAGGTATCGTGAATCCAGTATAACAATTTGTAAGGTGATATCACTGCAACTCTGTATAGAATGTGCTACAGAAACTCTATTGCTATCCTGTAGCACTAAAGGTGGTATAGAATCACTACACATGGCTTAACCTAAAATAAAATACTGTATGGATTGATATGAACTTTTCGGTTCCAAATGCTTCTAAAATTCAAATCATAATAAACGTCTCACTGGACTACCAATGTCAATAACTTTCACCGTAATTGCTAATATCATGATAAAATTAAGTGTCGTATGTGCTTATTAAAATATTTAATTACTTCCGAACATGTGGATATACTTTTAAAATTATAAACTAGTGCTTGACCGAAATCCCGCCGATGGTAAGCAGTGTTGCAATAGTTGATGGTAAAGCGCGCTAGTTTATTCTAGCCTTGAAGACACTTAAATTGTAATCAGAAACACCACCGTTGGCAAATTGTTCCAGTCCCTCTATGTACGCGGTATAAAAGACGAGGTGAAACGCTTCGTCCGGACTGTAGTGCTGTCAACAATATAAGGGTGGATACTCGCCGTACAACGGGTCGTCCCATGTTGGAACGGAGATGGAGGAATTAAGTCATGAGATTCCCTCGTACACTCTCCAAAATGCATCCTATAGAACATCGACAGGCTGGCTACTCTTCGCCTATACTGCAGGCTTTGGAGACCGTTGTGAACTTCACACCCCTCTCCACCAAAACCAAAGTTTCCAGGTGGCATTTTGCAGCACCAGCCCAAATGTGGCTGCAGTACTCCACACACGAATGGACCTGTGCTTTGCATTAAATTAAAAGCTGTCCTGGTGTGAAGTACCGCCGAACCTTTGCAATAACGCCAAGTTTCCTAGCAGCAATCTTGGCTTTGGACTCAATGAAGCAAATACGATACGATTGAAAAACTTTTTCAACATCGTTTGATCTCATTCAAACAAATCGTGCCCTTGATATGTATATACCTTTCCGATATAAATCACATATAGGTCATACACGATTTGTATGAACAAATGTTCTTAATATTTACTAATCCCTTGGAAATAGCACAGAGGGCGGTACTAAAAGTTAGCACCTTTCGCCCTTATTTGTATCCAACTCATTTTCTATATCAGTCGTGTGAGGTCCTCGCCGTTCGCCAGTTGTTTATTTTTCTTGTGATCTTGAAGCAACACTCATTACTAAATTTCACAAAGGGTGATCTTACAAGAAGAAGAAATATTATTAGTAATAATGACCGACCATCTTTCAGACATGCTTATGTAAACAAATACTTTTGTTTCTTGGGACCGTACTTATACAATAAGATAAATGACGCTTTGTTTATATACCGGCTAAATAGACTGGAATGTAAGGATAAAATATTTAAATATATTAGTAAACATACGTATGAGGAGACAGAAGAATTTCTGAAAATATTAAAGTAAAGTATCTTTTTAACACTCACCCTCTCACACTCTCTCACTCACTCTCACAAACTACTCACCGAGAGGCTAACACTCCACACAGCTTGTTGTTTTGTTTTAAGTTTTATTTTTCTATCTCTGTGTAATGATATATCTTTTATTATTAATATGTCTAATTAAGCTAGTATTTTAATGAATCACCTTAAGGAAGAGCCCTGATGTCTGAGACACAGATATTTCTTTATCTAGTTCAGACACAGATGCCTTCAGTAAAAATTAAGAAACTTTTGAATGTGGACTATATATCTGTACAAATGTAACATATGTTTTGTGTCAAATAAATTATTATTAATGGACATTTAGAATCGTCTCATCTTAAACTTCTTAGGTCTGACGTAAGTTTACTACCTGTGTCTTTATAGAATTCATGCAAGTTGGTTTACAGATACACTATTTGCGAGCACTTGTGAACAGTTTCGCAAATGTTCTAGACCTAGCGTATCTGGAACATTTCACATGCATGTTACAGTGAAGTTTGAAGTTACCACATTTAGGCTAAATATGTGTGTATTTTGCAGGGTAAATATGATGTAAAATATGCGAAAATACCAAAGAATAAATGATAGCTTGTATGGAAGAAGATTTTACTTCTTTTAAGAATTTCTAATAAGCGTCCCTACATTGTACAAACGGATCTTTATTAAGAAGAAACAACTTTATTAAAGCAAACTCTACCACAAAACAAAAACAAAGTTTTCAAACGATATTGTTCTTCAATCAAAACTTCACAATTCTTGCACAGTTCAACGGGAACTTAATAATACCAACTTCTCATTATAGCGTTTCCTCCGATTCCCTTGGTAAGGGTTATGAGTATAACTCATAAAAAAGGTTCAATGTAACATCGTAAGTTTTTCTTTTATATTATTATTATTGTTTATGTACACTCTTGCTTCTCCAATCCACTTTTGGCATTGGCAGAATAGTAGACATCGGCTCCACTTGCCATAAATAAAAGTAGAATAGAATAGAGTTTAATTCTGTCAAATTAAGATGCTCCATAGACAGTTTCGACGTGGTAAAATCATGGCGACTAAAATACGTCAATTTCCGTTAAACGCTAACCATGGGCGCTGACTTTTTAAATTTGACCAGAGTAAACTAATAATATTATCTTCTGTCCTTTTCTTAATTACATAAAAACAAGGGAATTGGCGCCTTATCAACTTAAGCATATTCTTCAAGTGCATTTTTAACTCGCGTGAGGAACGCCATGGTTCCCCGAATCGTACCTACATGTTGCCACTTTATCAGGGGCGCGTTCCTAGTTAACTAATAAACACTTATCTAAAACATTATACAGGCGACTCCACGTATTTAAAAGGTGCGTGTACAAGTGTACAATATGACCCCGAAGTGTATTGAATAACACAAAACCAAGTCGTGTTGATTTTGTAGGAAAGATTTTCATTCATTTATTGTTGTTAGTTGTTCATGAATACTTCAATGGTCCTGAATGCCAGGCATTGGCATGGTTTCTACATTACCGATTACAGGAATATTTCTATCAGTATTTTCAAATTATTTGTTCGCTGACCTTCTGTTTGAATTATAATTAAACTTACTTGTAAATGAGTTATTATTCATCCAAAAACTGAGAAGGCTGGCGTCCTAAGCAAATTAATTAATATTTGTTTGAAGGTAAGCTGTCTCACTTGTTTTAATGAACTTTTCAGCTATATTTTTATAGAGGCAGCTTTATAGCTTAACTGTTTTTATGGGTCGTTTGTTATGGTTTTATTTAGGTTAGCGTAATGAATTGAAGGCCTTTTAGTGGAAAATTATCAAATAGGAGCAGCAACTTTGGTTAAAACAAGATCGTCGCTCCAGTTTGTAGGAGGCTTTCCAACTCTACCTCTTCTGGTACGTGGTCACTCCAAAACCTTTCAAGCCCATCAGCTATCTGTTCTGCGGGAAATATGCCCATGGTTTGGCAATTCTTCGGCTTATATCGGTTTTCCTGATATCCGAGCCACACAATTTCGTATACTTATCACAAAAATGAAATATAAATTGGGCGATATTTCATTTTTTTATTAAACATGGCCTGTAAAAAGACGTAGTAGAAAGCTTTCAGGTACGTTCAGTTAACCTTTGATCTGAGAATTATGAGATGCTTAACGTTAATGCTCTTTTGCCTTCAAGATTGGCAGAGAGCCAGGTAATAATGGTATTCGAATTGCGTAAATATATTTAGGAACGCAATTCCGGCTTTCAAAATTTTTGTATTATTCGGATATTCAAGTGCACTATTTACAGCGTAGGTCGTATCAGGTACAAGCTTTTTCTTTAACTTTTCGTAGTTTCAAGTTTTTTTTGGTTTAGTAGTAAGTATTTAAACGTTCTTTGTTGACTGTTAGCTCTATGTGAGTTGGTTGTGGATTTCAACTAATGCAATTGGCTCATTTTATAAAACCTAACGTTATTCTAACGAGGTTTGCCTTTCACAGATGTTAAATCAAAGATGATATGAAATGCTCATTAATTTTTGAGGTAGTTTTTTTTAATGAATTTTGCCTTTGTAGAGTTGCATACCTAAAAGGTAAAACGGAACCCTATTCATGAGCCTTCGCTGTTCGTCTGTCCAGGCTGTATCTCATGAACCGTAATAGCTAGACAGTTGAGATTATGTATTTTGTTGGCGCTATAACAACAAAAAAAAAAGAATATTTAAGGGGGACTCCCATACAACAAACGTGATTTTTTGCCGTTCTTTGCTCCATATTAATAACGGAAATAGATGGACTCTTGAAATGTTCACAGTATATTTGGTTATATATTAAAATTAAAAATACATAATTAAATTAAAATAAAATAAATATTGAAGGGGGGGGGGGGGGCTCCCGTACAACAAACGTTTTTATTTTTGATTGTAGGTTTAGTTTTATGATCTTTTTGCGTACAAAAAGATTCACAATAAACATTTTCTTTTTCTTTCTAGATAATCCAAAATACAAAACTATGTAATAACATACTACAACATCACATCAGTTTTCCTTGAAGGTCTAAAAAAAAAAATACGTTTACTTATACGCGTACATTTCGCTAGTTTAGTTTAATTCCTATTCTAATGAGAAACGAGCCTATTATGCTACGTGTGACGGAAAGGGACTATTCAAACCAAGCTTCTTTGGATGACACCAAACAATGTTAAGCAGGCCCGTGCAATTACCGAAACTTTAAGAATGTTTATCTCAGGTTCAATTTGTCAAAAAATCTCAATTATCCCTACTGTGGAGAACTTGAGAAGAACTTCTTCAAATTAAAGAAGACCATGACTCGGTGGTAGGCTATAATATCGGCTGCCGGCAGGAGTTACCACCCACCAGACAAAGTGAAGCCGTAAGAAGGACGGGTCTGAGCAATTGTGTTGCGATGTGTGCCGGGTACGATGTACCAAATGTTGTTGTGTCGGGAGTTTGACCGTGGAGGGTCTCCAGATCCGTCTCCCTTTGGCGCAGCATCGCTGGTCGTCTTGTTGGGTTTAACATTGCATCACCTCGCTCAACTGCCGTCTTCCGTCCTATTCACTAAGTTTTTATATGAATAGGCTTAATAAACTAGCGCGCTTTACACAGCAATGTCACTGAATGACTCAGAGAAAAAATATATTGAGTGTTTATAACACTCATAGATAAATAATTAATTAGTTAATATTATTTAATAAAATAAATAGTTAATATTTACTCCGCTAAATATTAACTATTTATTTTATTGTATAATATTTTACGTATATGCATTTTATGTTATTCTGATTACCTGTGACATCACACCAGGCCATAGAATACCAGCGCTGCGAAATTTTCTTTTAAATGTCGAAGCATTTTGCTGAGATAAGAGCCTTTTAGCATCGTAAGGGACTTTCTGAATATTGTTACTTCTTTTATTTATATACAACTTGTTTTTATACCTAATTGCGTCTACTTAGTTCAGTTTTAAGGTTTTTCTGTACGATGCGAATCCCGAACTCCCGGCCATAGGTGGAGGTGAAACACCGCGTTGGTTTTACCTGGTAAAGATTCAGCATAACCCTCTGTCAGCCTATTATGGAGCGAAATCTAAAAATGGTTCTCATGCTCAACAGTGGCGCCACTAGAGATCAACAAGGTAGTAAGTATAATAATACCAGCCTATTTCTATTTCACTACAGGACAGAAGGCTCTTCTCAAACACAGAAGGTATCAATGCTTATTATGCCACTTGCTCAAACCACATACACAATTATATACGTGTATGTCACAACGAATTATTTGATTATGTATTAGCTCTTGTATCATACAATTAATTATCTTAATTTATTATTACGGACACATATTTCTCTATGTGTCTGTTATTAATATTCCCAGCGTATGACACTGGTGGGCTGTGCTGAAAATCGATCAAGATTTTTGTCTTGTCAATTGACATTACGCTGAGCTGTGGCCTTTTTGGCAATACCTCTTTTCTGTTTTCATAGTTTTAAGGTCTATTTATTTTGCTGCAATGCCAATAAATGCATTTTTTCTTTCTCTCAAAGGAAATCGTTATAAAAATATTGAACTCACCCAAAAATTCTCTGCTTTGAACCCTGGCACCTGATGATGCGTGGCTCCTACATGCCGTATGTACGCGAAAAACGCGTCAACGTAATTAAATTAAAATAAAATATATATTGAAGGGGGGGGGGGGGGCTCCCGTACAACAAACGTTTTTATTTTTGATTGTAGGTTTAGTTTTATGATCTTTTTGCGTACAAAAATATTCACAATAAACATTTTCTTTTTCTTTCTAGATAATCCAAAATACAAAACTATGTAATAACATACTACAACATCACATCAGTTTTCCTTGAAGGTCTAAAAAAAAAAAATACGTTTACTTATACGCGTACATTTCGCTAGTTTAGTTTAATTCCTATTCTAATGAGAAACGAGCCTATTATGCTACGTGTGACGGAAAGGGACTATTCAAACCAAGCTTCTTTGGATGACACCAAACAATGTTAAGCAGGCCCGTGCAATTACCGAAACTTTAAGAATGTTTATCTCAGGTTCAATTTGTCAAAAAATCTCAATTATCCCTACTGTGGAGAACTTGAGAAGAACTTCTTCAAATTAAAGAAGACCATGACTCGGTGGTAGGCTATAATATCGGCTGCCGGCAGGAGTTACCACCCACCAGACAAAGTGAAGCCGTAAGAAGGACGGGTCTGAGCAATTGTGTTGCGATGTGTGCCGGGTACGATGTACCAAATGTTGTTGTGTCGGGAGTTTGACCGTGGAGGGTCTCCAGATCCGTCTCCCTTTGGCGCAGCATCGCTGGTCGTCTTGTTGGGTTTAACATTGCATCACCTCGCTCAACTGCCGTCTTCCGTCCTATTCACTAAGTTTTTATATGAATAGGCTTAATAAACTAGCGCGCTTTACACAGCAATGTCACTGAATGACTCAGAGAAAAAATATATTGAGTGTTTATAACACTCATAGATAAATAATTAATTAGTTAATATTATTTAATAAAATAAATAGTTAATATTTACTCCGCTAAATATTAACTATTTATTTTATTGTATAATATTTTACGTATATGCATTTTATGTTATTCTGATTACCTGTGACATCACACCAGGCCATAGAATACCAGCGCTGCGAAATTTTCTTTTAAATGTCGAAGCATTTTGCTGAGATAAGAGCCTTTTAGCATCGTAAGGGACTTTCTGAATATTGTTACTTCTTTTATTTATATACAACTTGTTTTTATACCTAATTGCGTCTACTTAGTTCAGTTTTAAGGTTTTTCTGTACGATGCGAATCCCGAACTCCCGGCCATAGGTGGAGGTGAAACACCGCGTTGGTTTTACCTGGTAAAGATTCAGCATAACCCTCTGTCAGCCTATTATGGAGCGAAATCTAAAAATGGTTCTCATGCTCAACAGTGGCGCCACTAGAGATCAACAAGGTAGTAAGTATAATAATACCAGCCTATTTCTATTTCACTACAGGACAGAAGGCTCTTCTCAAACACAGAAGGTATCAATGCTTATTATGCCACTTGCTCAAACCACATACACAATTATATACGTGTATGTCACAACGAATTATTTGATTATGTATTAGCTCTTGTATCATACAATTAATTATCTTAATTTATTATTACGGACACATATTTCTCTATGTGTCTGTTATTAATATTCCCAGCGTATGACACTGGTGGGCTGTGCTGAAAATCGATCAAGATTTTTGTCTTGTCAATTGACATTACGCTGAGCTGTGGCCTTTTTGGCAATACCTCTTTTCTGTTTTCATAGTTTTAAGGTCTATTTATTTTACTGCAATGCCAATAAATGCATTTTTTCTTTCTCTCAAAGGAAATCGTTATAAAAATATTGAACTCACCCAAAAATTCTCTGCTTTGAACCCTGGCACCTGATGATGCGTGGCTCCTACATGCCGTATGTACGCGAAAAACGCGTCAACGTCTCCCAAACTCTTGATGCCCTCATCTAGGGTGTGCATGACCTTCGTAGCATGTTCAGCCAACTCCTCGGAGCTCATCTGTGCCTCAGCCGTCTTGAGTTCGCTGAATTTCTCGAATAAATGGAGTAGGTCCTCGTTTTCTTCGAACAATCTGGAATATAATAATTAATTATTATAGGATAGAAGATTGTGTTTCTAAGAATCAGTAATACAATACGAAAGGTTATTACGATATATTTCCAAGATTTGGGGTTCGGTTTTGCTATCTACATCAACGTGTCCCTATAATATCCCTATAATCAGTGACATTAGTTTAACTCAAAGGTAGGGGTACCTATCCGTGTGTTTATGTGATCCATAATCATAAAAATGACTGATTACAAGCTGAAGGAAAACATGTTGAAGAAACCTGAACTTTAAGTCTGAAATCGCCAACTCACATTGAGCAAGCTTGGTGATTACGTTTAATCCTTCTCTGTATGAGAGGAGACCTATGTCCAGCAGTAGGACGATAAAAATCTTGATGATTATGACTAATCATAAAAATTATAGCAACGGAAAAGAAATTGTAATTAGAAAATTATCGCCAGCGTCCCTCGCCGTCTTAATGCTTTTTAATACGTTTGGGTCAGGGTTGCGGGTTGGTTAAAAAAGACGTCCTCCGTGGCGCAGCGGTCAACACGCCTGCCTGCGACGTGGAGGCCCCGGGTTCGATACCCGGCCAGGTCATGATGGAAAACTATCTTTTCTTGATTGGCCTGGGTCTTGGATGTTTATCTATATATGTATCTATTATAAATATAGTATCGTTGAGTTAGTATCCTATAACACAAGTCTCGAACTTACTTTGGAGCTAGCTCAATCTGTGTGATTTGTCCGTCTATATTTATTTAAACCGTGGCACTGGCGGTCGCATAAGCAATTGAAGAAACACGAGTGGGTTTTAGTCAGTAATAGTCTAACACGCTCTTCCGCTCCCAGAGCGGGAGAAGTAATTTGATGATTTCCCATCCCAACAAAAAAAAAAAAACATTTATATTTAAATGTTTCTTGAGAGTTTTACAGAATATATTATACCCGAGAATAGGTAACTGAAATAAATGATAAAATAATGCGTCTTTATACCTCTTTGTTGTATCAACAAAATACTGTTAAATAAAGATCAATCATTCATCATAATAAATTACATTTCCACATTTTACGCGAAACTTATTTATCATTCACTCACTGAACACAATACCGTGCATTACGTGCGTAACATTAGTCGCTTATTGTGCGCGAAACAAAGCTTCCGTTCATTCACTCATTCAGAGAATATTTTGACAGGATAATGTACTCATAATGTGGAGGGTAAAGGCTGACTCTGACCGTAAGCGGAGAGGTGTTGGTAGCGGAATTGGTTTACAAAAAGTGAGTGAATTTCCCTTAGAAATAAAAGACGCACAAATCCTATCAAGCTTTGTCTCCTCGAAAGGAACACCGACACATACATATACACACATTTCGCTAGTTATGTACCAATAAGTTATTCCCATAAAATAAGGGGTTGAGGGGGGAACCGGCGGCTGAATACATGTATGTATGTTTATTGCCTTTACCCTGGCATGAATTCAGACTCCTGGAAAAATTCCTTATAAAAGTATGGTTAAATTACAACACACATTATAAGTGTTACCACACTAGGATTTCCTATGCGGATCTGATAAAACGGTACAAAATATTAAGCTTGGAGCACAGGCGTACACTGCTTATGGTTGTGATGCTGTTTGGCATAAGTAACAACAGGTTTAATTGTTTGGAGCTTGCAAATGAAATATGTTATGTAGTACCTAGAATTGCAAGTAGGCGTGAAGTACGAGCAACCCGCTTGTTCTACACAGAACAATGTAGACCAAATGCTGGGGAGAGGGCTCCTCTTCGCCGATTATTGGAAATTTACAATTCCTATTTTGCAAATCTGGATATTATCGCTCTTAACCAGAGCGAGTTCAGAAAAATGGCTATTGATTTACTTTCTGGTAATCCTTAACTCTGTTTCTTGCTGATGTTTGGTGTGACGTGATTGTGCCCATAGACCATATCTGGACGGGGCACACTGTCTTGAATTGGTTTGTGTGATTTTTAGGGTTTAGTTTTAGTTTTATCATTCGTTACTTTCTCACTGTCTCCTTCTGTATACGTCCGTTTCCTTGTCTTGTACAATCAATATGATTCCGTGGACATTGGTGTGGGTTATATGTTTGTTTACTGTATTATACCTTACCTAGATTGTTAATATTGTAACATGTAACTGTTTTTTGTCCCAAATAAATAAAATAAAAAGTATGTTGCATAAGGAATAATTTCTTGATTAAAGTTTGCGCCAGCTGATAATGAAAACTGGTCAAAAATTTCTGATATTTTTTTTTAAACGTTGCCCATACTGGGAATTACTTGCGTTTGCGTGTGTGTTTACAAATATTTAAACTCACATACACAAACAGCCTGAACCCAGAACAACTACTGGTAGACCATACAAGTATTTGTTTCGTCCGGGAATCGAACCCGCGACACACAGCTCAGCAGTCGGTAACTCAGACACTGCATCAAACGTGTCGTCAAATTACAGAATATTAATTTGATGATTTTACAAAGGGTGACACAATGGGCGGTCTTATCACTAAGAGCGGTCTTTTACAGACAACCTTTGGATGGAATACTAAGGGGATTGAGAGATAAATAATGTAGGTAGTCTGCGGTGTATTTAGATTACACAATAAACATACTCTAAGGAGTTTCCTGACATCGTCATCAGATCTCCTGCGATATTAGGAGAGTCCCTACAACTTACAAGAACTGGGACACTAGCCTGCTGGGTCTTGCAGTGTACGGATGTTTTGTGACAATTAGTGTCGGTAGTTATTGAGGTCACGTAAGCCATTTTGCTTTTCTCTTTGTTAAATTAATTATTGAAGTGTGTAGTATTTGTGTTACTAATGTTTCATGTCGATTATAATTGTTAATATATATAATGTGTGATCATTTTGAATCTCTTTTTGATAAAATCTACTTCTGAACCTAAAAATACATATTCAAAATTAATTAAATATATTTGAACAACAACAACACATGAAACAAGAGCAAAGAATACGCATGATAATGTTTAAAGACAGACGAAGGGCTTTGTGCTTCAAAATGTGTAAAATAAGCCATTACCGGGACAAATGTTGACTTATCGGAAACACTATCAGGCACAATAGTTATCTATTAATACACCTAAGGCAGTATCTACAACGCCACATAAGATCAACGCATAAAACTGATGACACGCAGAATCTCATATCGTTAAGTAAACTTCGACGTTCATTATCCCGTGTGGTACCGGGCTTAGAATAGTGAAATGAAATGAAATCGTTTATTAAGCAAGTAGGATCACCGATCACTTTTACACGTCATATGTTTTATTTTTTTTTTTTTTTTTTTTAAACTAGATGAAGCCGGCATTTCCTAACTGACTACCTCTGAGAAGAAATAGCCGAAACAAACTCAGGGATCATCGTCTTTTTTAAAGTCCAGACATTAAAAATGAAAATGTTTACAATAATTTACGTTATAATTACGCATATTGCTTAATAACAATGCTTAACAGAGCGAGCAGCTCAGTCCCAAGCCTCTCTATCCTCTAAATAATCTGAGATTTTATAATACCCCTTTTTGCAAAGTTTGGCCTTTATATAGGTTTTATATCGTTTAATGGGTAAGTTTCGAATGTCCATGGGAAGCTTGTTGTAAAAGTGTATACATTGACCCATGAACGAGTTGCCTACTCTGTGGAGACGAGTGTGATGTACAGCAAGATTGTGTTTGTTCCTGGTATTTATATTATGAATATCGCTTATTTTCTTAAAATTAGATATATTTTTATGTACATACATAAGATTTTCAAATATACATTGCGAAGCTACAGTCAGAATGTTCACCTCTCTGAATTTTTCTCTAAGAGAATCTCTAGGACCAAGGTTGTAAATGGCTCGAACAGCCCTTTTCTGTAAAACAAAGATGGTATTGATGTCCGCACAAGTTCCCCAGAGAAGAATCCCATAAGTCATAAAACTATGAAAATAACTAAAATAAACAATTCTGGCTGTAGCGCAAGTACCAACCCATATCCTCCCGTGGGTGTCGTAAGAGGCGACTAAGGGAACTCTCACCAGGGAAGCGGGCAGCAGCGCTTCTTCTGTATAATATCAAATTACTGTGATCCTCAACACGCCTGCCTAGCGTGGGGATTATGGCAAGCCTTGGGGGAGACCTTTGTCCAACAGTGGACCCGTATATGCTAAAGACTAGTAATACCATTACATAGTATTTGATCTTTTTAATCCATGAAAGCCGTTATAAGCCCCGATACAATGGTTCACTAACTAAACTACATTTAACTAAAGTACATTTTTTCTTTCTATATAATTAAGAAAAGGGAGAGAAGATAAAAATTAATTCAGTCCTGTCAAATTAGTCCGTGCCTGACGTAAATCTTATTGAGTGGACTTTACTTCTGTCCTTTTCTTAATGAAATAGAAAGAAAATGATCTAATGAACTTAAATTTAGTTTAGTTTATGAACAAGAGAATCGGAACTATTGTACTCCTCATGTACGAAACCAACTCTGAAATCGGAACTATTGTACTCCTCATGTACGGAACCAACTCTGAAATCGGAACTATTGTACTCCTCATGTACGAAACCAACTCTGAAATCGGAACTATTGTACTCCTCATGTACGAAACCAACTCTGAAATCGGAACTATTGTACTCCTCATGTACGAAACCAACTCTGAAATCGGAACTATTGTACTCCTCATGTACGGAACCAACTCTGAAATCGGAACTATTGTACTCCTCATGTACGAAACCAACTCTGAAATCGGAACTATTGTACTCCTCATGTACGGAACCAACTCTGAAATCGGAACTATTGTACTCCTCATGTACGAAACCAACTCTGAAATCGGAACTATTGTACTCCTCATGTACGGAACCAACTCTGAAATCGGAACTATTGTACTCCTCATGTACGAAACCAACTCTGAAATCGGAACTATTGTACTCCTCATGTACGAAACCAACTCTGAAATCGGAACTATTGTACTCCTCATGTACGAAACCAACTCTGAAATCGGAACTATTGTACTCCTCATGTACGAAACCAACTCTGAAATCGGAACTATTGTACTCCTCATGTACGAAACCAACTCTGAAATCGGAACTATTGTACTCCTCATGTACGGAACCAACTCTGAAATCGGAACTATTGTACTCCTCATGTACGAAACCAACTCTGAAATCGGAACTATTGTACTCCTCATGTACGGAACCAACTCTGAAATCGGAACTATTGTACTCCTCATGTACGAAACCAACTCTGAAATCGGAACTATTGTACTCCTCATGTACGGAACCAACTCTGAAATCGGAACTATTGTACTCCTCATGTACGGAACCAACTCTGAAATCGGAACTATTGTACTCCTCATGTACGGAACCAACTCTGAAATCGGAACTATTGTACTCCTCATGTACGGAACCAACTCTGAAATCGGAACTATTGTACTCCTCATGTACGAAACCAACTCTGAAATCGGAACTATTGTACTCCTCATGTACGGAACCAACTCTGAAATCGGAACTATTGTACTCCTCATGTACGGAACCAACTCTGAAATCGGAACTATTGTACTCCTCATGTACGGAACCAACTCTGAGATCGGAACTATTGTACTCCTCATGTACGGAACCAACTCTGAAATCGGTACTATTGTACTCCTCATGTACGGAACCAACTCTGAAATCGGAACTATTGTACTCCTCATGTACGGAATAAACTCTGAAATCGGAACTATTGTACTCATTGTGTCAGCACCAAGTGACGGGTCCGCTGGGGCCGATGCCTGCCAGGGCCGCGGGTTGTCAAAAAGAGATACCGTAACCTCTGACCTGGCACAAGCAACTACAGGAAAACTGGTGTCTTTTATTCAGTAAAAGTCTCACTGAAGAATGATTTCTTACAAAATAATGGATTTATACAACAGCAGCAGCAGCTGGGCCGTGGCCCAGACACTGGACCAGTCTAGTTTGAAGATGACCTTTTTCTATGTATATCACGGACTTTAAATTCTGTACCTCTTATAAATTGTGCCGTTGGTATCAGCGTCAATACTATTATCAAACCATCAGAATTCAGTTTTAGATGTAGATAAGTATAATATTTGCTTAATATCTAAAGTTACTTAACATCCAAGGTATCACGATCATGATTTCATAAATTTTAATTAATTTGTCTTTAGTAAAACTTTCACGAATACAAATGAGGTCCACATAACAGTTACGAATAAGTTTACAGTTTACTTTTGCCTATGGATTCACCTCAAATTACGCAATGGGAAAGAAAATGGTTTAGTTATATTCATGAAAGTTTGTTATTTAAGCCAACGTTCCCCTATATATGAACGAATAAATAATAATCATTCAAAAATTTAATATAATCATATCAACCGGTTTCCTATACTAGACATGTTTTTTAAGTGAACTGACTTTTACATATTTCCCGGCAATTTTGAATTTGGAACTGTTCTATATTCGAATGTGTTTAAATTTTGAATCTCCAAACAGTTAAGAGGGGACTCTAGTGCCGAAGGATTTGGAAAATGGGTATTTGAAGAAACTATAGGCGTCGCGCTGCTTCCAACCTCTCCCGGTAAAGTGCGAATAGAACAGAAAAGTATACCTATGCTTCTATTATTTTCTTTACTGCCAGACATTTATCACGTTTGTCTAATAGTCATCTGAAGATCACGGTACAAATGGATTATTTCTCGCGATTGTGAAGTATCGTATTTATTTTTTCGTAATTAAGTTTTGGAAAAAATCAAATGATAGGGGCACGTATAATCACGGTGTAAAATTTTAGAAAAAAATAATTGCTCTAAAAGAATTATTCACGAAGAAAACAGCGGAATGCATTTGTAAAGAGAAAGCACCACTGGAGTTCCCCCTTAAGAGCATTAGGATGAATGTTATTAGCACAGTTATTAGTATGTTTAGTCACAGCGTTCATTAGAATCTGTGAGGTTGCGTATGAAAATGAATTCTTTCTTAGGAAAATGTTCATACAATTTTTTACAACTTTAGAAGAGGCCTGATACGGCTTTGGTGTTATAAAGAGCTAACATCTGTGTTCAGCGATGAAGCCTCATATCTGCGAAGTGTCAAACGCTGGTATTTACAATTCCAGCATGGGCATACTAGTGTTAGTGACATATCTCATGAAGGACGCGACACCTAATTTTCGAAGATCGTCATGTGACATATCGAGAGATAGAGACTTTATCAGGCATCTCAAGGACAACCATTCAGAAGATCTTGCATATAGCACTTGGTGTGAGAAAGCCAGTTTATCGTTGGATACCGCATCTGCTTTTCGACGATCACAAGGCGGCCCGGCGGATCAGATGGTGTAAGAATACTTTGCAAAGGTTCAACCGAGGAGAATCCAATCACGTTACGACATTATGAGTAGTGACGAATCTTAGATCTATGCCGACAATCCTGATTCCAATCAAGAATTTACACTCTCATTCTTCACCACCCTCCATACACTGACCTAAGCCCAAACGACTTCTTTACATTTCCTAAAATTAAGAAAAGTCTTCGTGATCAAAGGTTTCTGCCCAGTGGAGCAATTAACGCCTTCAAGTCAGCCATTTTGAACACCCCCACTTTAAGAGTAGAAAAGTGTTAATAATAACTGGTTTGAGCTTATGGAAAAGTGTATTAATACTTTGTAAAGTAATAGAAAGTACTAAGTAAAAAAAAACACACCTAGAACCTTATCTAGGTGTATTTTTTTTCTTTTTAAAAAGCATACTTCGTTAAAAAAAGTCTATGTCTACAATTTCGATGATGTCTGACATGTCGTCGATCGTCTTGCTGTTTTAGTTTTAAAAAATTACGTGACGTGAGCTGTCTATAGTTTAAATTTCCTAACATTGGTTAGAATAAAAGCTCTCTAAGTTTCCACGGTGAGATAGAGAATTGGGTTGTATCCTAAAAAATAATTTAATGTCCATCAGATAGATTTATAAAAAATATTGAACACGTATTTTTTTTTTCTTTCATTAAAATCCTTAGGCAGGTATATTGGTTTGGAATGTCGCAGGACGTCACGCCGCGGTACAAAATATACCACGGCGTTACGTAATTAGCCCCCACTCCGTAACTTTATTACGCTATATCTCAGTAGTTTTTGGTAATTTCGACAAAATAAAAAATACGGGTCTTAATTTTTTTTTATTATCTATAAGACGGACTAATTTTTTTTTTTGATTTTCATACCTTTGATACATCCCTATTGTCATGCTGTTTTAGTTTAAAAAAGATAGGTGACGTGAGCTGTCTATAGTTTAAATTTCCTAACATTGGTTAGAATTACAGCTCTCTAAGTTTCCACTGTGAGATAGAGATTCGTCTTGCTGTTTTAGTTTTAAAAAGCTAGGTGACCTGAGCTGTCAATACTTTAAATTTCCTTGCATTGGTTAGAATGACAGGTCTCTAAGTTTCCACAGTGAGATGGAGAATCATCTTGCTGTTTTAGTTTTAAAAAGTTAGGTGTCGTGAGCTGTCAATAGTTTAAATTTCCTAGCATTGGTTAGAATGACAGCTCTCTAAATTTCCACGGTGAGATAGAGAATCGTCTTGCTGTTTTAGTTTTAAAAAGCTAGGTGACGTGAGCTGTCTATAGTTTAAATTTCCTAACATTGGTTGGAATGACAGCTCTCTAAGTTTCCACTGTGAGATAGAGAATCATCATGCTGTTTTAGTTTTAAAAAGTTAGGTAACGTGAGCTGTCAATACTTTAAATTTCCTTGCATTGGTTAGAATGACAGGTCTCTAAGTTTCCACAGTGAGATGGAGAATCATCTTGCTGTTTTAGTTTTAAAAAGTTAGGTGTCGTGAGCTGTCAATAGTTTAAATTTCCTAGCATTGGTTAGAATGACAGCTCTCTAAATTTCCACGGTGAGATAGAGAATCGTCTTGCTGTTTTAGTTTTAAAAAGCTAGGTGACGTGAGCTGCCTATAGTTTAAATTTCCTAACATTGGTTAGAATGACAGCTCTCTAAGTTTCCACGGTGAGATAGAGTAGCATTTTGCTGTTTTAGTTTTAAAAATCCCTCTGATCCCGACCTAAATTTCTAGTTTATTCAATTGTCTCTATTTTTTTATTTGATTTGATTTTTTACTAGCAGCCGCCCGCGACTTCGTTCGCGTAGAACTCCACTCGTGCGTAAATAAAATTTCAAATGACTAGTTAGTCATTTGATCATTTTATTTTAACCCCAAAAGAGTTATTTTAAAATTGTATTATCTTATAACATGTAAATCGAAAACAAGTGATGTCAAGGACAATTTTGTTCAAAATTAAATAAATAGTTACTATTAATTTATTTGGATAAGGATTATTATTTGTTTTTTGTTTTATATGCTCCGCCGGTATTGGTCGCAGCGTGATGTTATATATAGCCTTAAGCCTTTCTGGATTAATGTGCCATACAACGCAGAAATAATTTTTCAAATGGTACCAGTAGTTTGTGAGATTAGCTCGTTCAAACAATCAAACAAACTCTTCAGCTCTTTAGATTTTTTGACAGTGTATTAAATAATGCAACACAAACAGACAACAAGCCATCCAATTTGTGTAAGTGGGTGTAAGTTTTTATACACAATCAATTTCCCACACTCAAAGTCGATTGAAGCCTCAATTAAAATTTTGGAACTGATACAAAGTTTGTAGACTGTGTTTAAGGTTCAACTTTCTTCGTGACTTCATTACAAATAGGACGTCAAATGGCTATTAAGGCTCGTCCCCAAGTTAAGTTCAGTGAGGTTTTGGCTCATAAGTTCATTCTTAATTACGGAAGAAGAAATTTAACTTCATAGTCTTTACTTTAGTACCTTGCATTTAATTTGAGATTTGAGGGCAAGAGGAAGAGGAACGGCTGAAATTTCTGTTGGGATCGAGTTGCTGGTAATTTTAGATTGTTTTTTTTTATATTAAAAATTAGTGCTTGACCGCAATCCCGCCTGATGGTAAGCACTGATGCAATCGTTGATGGTAAAGCGCGCTATTTTATTAAGAGCCTATTGACTAAGAAAAAAAAAACAACTGAGTGAATAGAAAGGAAGACGGCAGTTGAGCGAGGTGATGCAGTATTAAGCTCAATAGTAAGACCAACGATGTTGCGCCAGAGGGAGATTGATTTGGCGACTCCTCACGACCAAACTCCCGGCACAACAACATTTGGTGCATCGTACCAGGCACACATCGCAACACAACTGCTCAGATCCGTCCTCAACGGTTTAATGTGTTCTCCAAAGTATGGAGGGGGCTCGATGTGTAAGAACCACCCACGGACTATCCGCGGCATGAGTATCTACTTATATTTGAGCCAAATTCGATAAAGAATAGAGGTAAACAAACCGTTGCTAGGCAATAATTAGTTTACGCCTAAAAGACAGATGTTAACAACCTTTTCTACATACATGATTTTCATAAAAGTAATAATCCTACTTCCTACTAATGTAAACAGTTTATTTATGTTAAGATATTTATTATTTGCATAGAACGCTTAACCGATTTGTGAAATATGACACACATGTAAGCTA
The DNA here is from genome assembly GCA_037179545.1 of Sesamia inferens. Classification (NCBI taxonomy): domain Eukaryota; kingdom Metazoa; phylum Arthropoda; class Insecta; order Lepidoptera; family Noctuidae; genus Sesamia; species Sesamia inferens. The sequence continues at coordinate 3,211,813 of CM073929.1, read as the reverse complement.
ATTTCCTAATATACATACTTGAAAGTATTACGGTATTACAATACGCAAAATTGTATTGATAAATACCTCAACTTTATTCATTGGTTGAATTCCACAAAATGTACCTGGATTTCCTGCCTCTTTCTTTTTTGTAGAACTATCACGTAAAATTAATGTCAACTTTTTAATGGTTTTTCAAAATACTAAGTTAATGTGCATGTTATTTTAGTGATTCTATTGAAATATGCTGCAATAGGAATTGTTAATAAATAGTTACCATTGAAAAGTCGATAATTATGTTAATACCAGGAGATTTCAAAACGTGAGTTGTGATAACCCTAAATTGGTTTGTTTACCTCTACTTTTTATGGAGCTTGGCGTTGGTATAGCTATGAGTTTCTTTTTAAAGAAATTATTGTAAAATTAGATATTTCTTTTTTAGAAATTATGTTTAAAAATAAAAAATTGTTTATTTTTTATTGTCATAAATATTTTAATTCCTGCTATTATTATGGAGTTTATTCATAAACGATGATTAAAGTTAAGTGACGTTTAAACGTCAAAATGTAAGGCTAAACAGTCGCTAATCACTAGTTAACTTTAAGCTATGAATAAATGCGTATATTTCCGTTTCATGCAGAAAAATGTAAACGAATTTCTATGAAACTTGGCACACAGATAGTTTATAAACAGGAATTAAATCTCGATATTCCCACGGGTTCGCAACTTATACGAGTGAAACCGCGGGGCTAATCTTTAACATAAACAGTATTTAATTGCTTCGAAGAATGTGTAGGACTTTGGTTTCTTGAAAGAATCCCAAAAAAATAAAGAATTCCTGAAAGAATAAACCAGAATAATGGATAAATAAAGAAGCTACGTACTAAAAGCTTTTTTTGTGGCAAACATCGTTGTCTCCCGGCTCACCAACCTTTTTTGGCGGTTGTCCCTTGCCTTGATCTAGGTACTGAGACAACGGATACGTATACCTTTGAAAGCTTGATAAATCGTTTTTGTATTATGTGTTTCTCAACTGAATCCACTGGTCTAAGTAACGACCGTCTCCGCTTAGTATCATAACCCTTAGGCTTAGTAGGGTAAAAACTTGAATTATTGAGGGTAGACGGAAAATTTATGTATTACCAAACTACCCTTCGGAAAAATTTGTGCAGTACTACGGAAGTAGTTGTTGCAGGAATGTTTTTACTTTGATGTCCTGTACTTCCTTTTCTATTTATATGCATAAGTAATTATTTAAGTGATAAGTTGATAACATTATGTTAGATCATTGTTTTATTTAATAATAATTATCGTAAAAATGGAAGTGTGTAGTATATGGGTATATCATATAATAATTGAAATAATATGTAAATTTTAAAATGATTATGATGGAAATAATGTAAATTGATAATACAATTTATCTATCTATGAACTACATTTAATTGGAAATTAGTTTTATATACAGCGTGGAATTTTAATGGTTGCTTTCCCGCAGCGAAACGGTTTTGTCTTAGTACAATCGTTTCATCAATAAATAAAATATTAGAAACATGAAATAGCAGATTTGACGTAGTGATAAAAGAAACTCGAAAGTGAGCAGGAAATAATAGTAACCTCCTGATAATCTACAACTGAATGGCGCGGGGCCACTGACCAGCGTGCTTCAACAATTATCCATTCATAAGTTTACGGGCTTAGGACTATCATAAATACTTTTTAGCTGCAATTTACTGAACACGAAAATAAAATTATTATCTAAGATAATTGTTTGTAATTTTTGCGCGCAGATAACTTTATGTCGTATCACTAGAGTCGAGAGCTTATTTTACTTTGAACATTTATAAAGCGGCCTTTCGCCTTTGAATGCTTAGCGGTAATTTATTGTAAGTCATTTTATACTGTATGACACGCACATGACAGCTTTTTTTGGTTTGAAAATTTTTTTCTTTTGTCGGCATGGCGATGAATTTATGGATTGTTGCCTATAAGCTATTTTATGCTGTATCACTATACGCGGGAGTTTTGCTTTCTTTTGAAGCCGTTTCATGTCCCTTCCGAGTAATACCTACACGTTGTATCTGGCGCAGCTAACTTTTCTCACTTTTTCGAGTTGAGATTCATCGAAAGTACTCCTTAAGGCAAATCGTTCTGCCGCGGGAAAAATTTACCATTAAAATTCCAGCGTATATTAATATACACGCGTATAGTATTTTTGCCCGCATGGTAATTCATGCAATATTATAATCACCTTTTTCCAATTATTTTGAGGTCGGCTTCTAGTCTAACCAGATGCAGTTTAATACCAGTATTTTACATGAAGGGACTGCCTGTCTGACCTCCACAACCTGGGTCCTGGATGCTACGATTTACCTTGGTAAGATTGGTTGTCACACTATCGGGCTTCTGATAAAAATTAGAAAGAGTATAGCAATCACTCAACTTAACGATTACAAAATCAGTTTTGTTTAATGCCTAAAATAAAAGATGGCTATTAAGACACCTGCATTCATCAAAAATTTGATTGAAAACTCATTGAAAAATATAAACTATAATAGGGTCGTTTCTTGGGTAAAAAAAATTGATCCTATTTAGTCCGTCATTCAGATTATAGAAAAATATTGGATACGTATATTTTGTTTTATCAAATCAATAAAAAATGACAAATATAAAAAGCATCAAAGATCAGGAGTGGTGGCTGGTGACGTCACTGCTCGCTAAAAAGTGTAGGGTGCAGTGACGTCACACGAGTTTTCAACGCACCGTGTAGTCTTCATTTTTTGTTTATATGAAAAACGAAAAAATACGTGTCTAGTATTTTTTGGAAATCTGACTGACGGACTAATTAGTTTTTTTTGGTCAACTACCCTTGGTCGAATTTAATTCAGGTTCAAAACATGAGTCTTATGTCGCCACCGTGTATAGTGGTAGAAACTCAGAAATATTATTAATCAGGACGCATGTTCCCTTAACCATTTCTTATATTTTTATGTTTTTGTAATGTGTCCATCATATTTGCTGAAAATAAACATTTCTTTCTTTCTTCTTTATTTATTTCTGTCAGTAAAAAGCTAAAACTTCCCATATACAACTAAGGCTGGTTTTAATTCAAATCATGAAAACATCCAAAAGGATAAACTGTTTTAAACTAACAAAGAAAATGCGAATACCACTAAGTGCTTATGATTACTATAGGCCCATCCAACAGACATCAAGACAATGAAACCTCACACGAACATAACTTGTCTAAGAAAGTAACAAATGCCGGCACTTTATTCCACCTTTGCACCTACTGAATGTACTGTTAATTCTCTTCACAATTCAGTAAAATAATTTATTTACTCTCATATCAAAAAATTAAAAATATAAAACTAAAAAGGAGTTTATATTGACGTACTTTATCAATAGTATATCGAAAGGAAATTAAAAAATTAAATTATAACATTATTTCTCTAGCAAAATAATGTTATAATATTTTTTTTTTCATTACCGTACAGATTACAAACCATAGACAGCACTATTTCATTTTTTATCTGTGGCTGCGCGCGCTTTGGTGCGTGCGCGGTGATGCAGGGTGCAAACCAATAAATAAACTGTATCAATCTCTATCTTTTATTTCATATATTCAATACAATGTATGAGATTAGATAAAGTAGTGTATGAAACTGTACATAATTAGGTATTACACACTCGTGTGATACTATTAAAAAACTCGCTTCGCTCGTTTTTTAAACTCACACTCGTACATAATATCCCTCATTATGTAACAGTTTCATAAACTACTATTATTCGTCCTTGTTACGAAAACCGACTTTAAATTCTATTTGGCATACCTATATATCTATACGTAGGTAAAAGAGGGCCATAAAAATCTAATAAGTGGGATCTTCCTTTCTTCCTTACGACTCTATGACGTGTGCATGCCTTCCATCCTCAAAAAATGGCGAACAGACGTGGTCTTTGACAAATCACCAAATGGTTCGTCACGAGGGCTTTAGGGCTATGGGCTAACGAATTCTCGTATTCCTTGCAGTCTGTTAGTTTGATACCCAGAATACTCCATTTTTGTGTACCAAACTAACAGACTGCAAGGAATACGAGAATCCGTTCCATTACAAAGGTACATGTCACTTGGCAGGTTGCCATTCACGCACATTTCTGCAAAATTTTAGACGGCTAAGGGGCCAAACTTACGACATAATGGTTCTCGCTTAATTACACGTGATATCGCGGTAGGTTCAAATGAGCTGGCCGGTCTTCAACAAGAACTGGCCTTCAGAAGCTTTAAACAGAGAGAAGTGAAAGCCTTCGTCCTTCAGTGAGGCAGGACAGGCTTGTGCGGGCCTGCGGGTGAAAAGTTGCCCACTGCTCGCCGGTACGGTAACGGTAAGGATCAGGCCCAGGTCGATGGAGCGTTGTGTTTCACGCGCGCCACAAACAGATCAATTCCCTTTGGCGCAGCATCGTTGGTCGTGTTGTTGGGTTTAACATTGCATCACCTCGCTCAACTGCCGTCTTACTTCCTATTCGCTCAATTTTTCTGAGTGAATAGGCTCTTAATAAACTAGCGCGCTTTACCATCAACGATCGCATCACTGCTTACCATCAGGCGGGATTGCGGTCAAGCGCTAGTTTATAATTAATAAAAAAAAAAGAGATGTCAGCACATCGTGACGGGTTCCACGAAGACCGATGCCTCCTGGGTCAGGGTTGTGGGTTGGTTAAAAAGGAACCGTGGCCCGCACAGGCAGAGCGGGAGAGGTCATTTGATGATATCCCATTCAGAAAAAAAGGCATCACAAGCTTTTAATAATAACAATCTATGTATTCAGATTTTACTTTTGAGTCCATTTGATGTTAAATCAAGTTAAACAAATATCACGTTTATTTGAAGTTCAAACGCAAGAGTTTAGAGTGACTATTGAAAAGTTTTGAAAATGTTTGAAGTTGTAACGTAATCTGAACTTTATTATGTAAGAATTAAAGATATATAAGAAAAAAAGAGATTTTATAAATTTATATTTGTTTAGTTTTTGTCAAATATTTTGTGATTGTCGATTAGGTACAGAGATATAAAGCCGCGTTGTACTTTTAATTTACGCAGCGGATTTCGTAACAATTTTTACCATCATCTCAATGTTTTTGCCAAGTCACAAAAACCGTGAGAAATCGGGCCGGTCATTGAAGTTTAAACAAAACTAAACTAACTCGTTAATTAGTAGACAAAGCTGAAATAACCTATGTTTTGATGACGTATGCATTTGCATAGTTAGCAGTTTGTAAAAACAGGTGAATCTTCTTTCTTGCTGGAAATGCTGTAGGGAACATACCACAAGATTTTGCCTCTAATTCCCGAACATGTGGGTAGAAATGTACTAACACCTACCATTAACCAGACTGCGGGATCATAAGCAGCTTATAACATTCCAGGCATCGACCTCCTCTTAATGCGAGAGAGCGGGGCGTAATCCAGACAGCCTCCGTCGAGTAGCGGTAGGGAACGCGGCCGCTGCGCAAGGAGGCGCGGTTTCGATCCCCGCACAGTGCAAATATTTGTATGCATGAATATGAATAATTGCACTGGTCTGGTCGTACCTCGGAAAGCACGTTAAGCCGTTGGTCCCGGTTGCCATACATATATCTAAGGGCAGTCGTTACGGGTTGTTGGAGCCCTCTAAAGTTCAACAATTGGTCTAACTGCAATGCTTCGATATCGCCATCGGGTTGTGGAGGTCAGACGGCAGTCGCTTCACGGAAAATATCGAAGTTTAGCCAAAATCAGCAGTTAGGCTGTTAAAGCTGACCCCAGACCTCAAAGCTGAAAAAGCTTCGGATGGGACTGGGATTAACGTTGAGATGATGTTGATTGTGCGGGGCGTAATCCACCGCGCGGCCCCAGTGCGGCTTTGTAAGTCTTACTTGCCTTCCTTCGAAGTTTTTGTTTTTTGTCAAGTCGGTTTCCCCGTGATGTTTTTATTATTGTTTCAAGAGACTCCAGGATAATTTATTTATTTATTTATTTATAGTTAGCTAAAACGGTACAACACCAATTACACTAACTAACACAGAGACAAACAATTACATTAATTAACTTAAAAAACTACTACTAAAACTAACCTGGAATAGTGGACTCTCTCGCATACTTTCTTTCACAGAAGACCAAACATACACGCATAAGCTTCCTCCATTCATCCGCAAACACGTCACATTCAGGGTTGGCCAGAAGAAGGGCATTCAGCACTTTTAGGGTATGACAGACCGGGGATTCAGCTCTGGCTGCCGTTTTTGCGGTGAGTTGCGCAAAAAAATTATGCCTGCGGCTTTGACGGTGGCCGACATATTTGTCAGGCACAAATAGTCGGCAGAAAAGACCATGGAGCTCTGGGCAGTCTATACGTCCCCGCAATGTCTCACAAGCTACGGTGAGCTGGTCAAAGCCTCTTCTCACTTCCAACGAGTTAAATCCCAACATCCCTAAGAGATAGTTGGTAGGGTACATAAAGGGAAAAGAATGGTATAACCTCTGGAAGAGGTAACTAAGGAAAATTTTCTGTACCTTTTCCAGCGGAAAAATCAAATAGTAGGTACAGGTGGCCTAGGCATCTTGCCCAGAACTCTAATAGCAATCCTTGCGTTTGCTACTACTAGAATAACGAGATTGAAGTGAAGAGAAATGCTGTAATTCCTGTCTTAGCAAGACTGATGGAGAAAAATAGACTGCTATGTTGGAAGATGTCTTCAAGCTCCTGAACTGGAAAGGACTTGGTATCAACGGCGAGTACATCACTAGCCTCCGTTTTGCAGATGATATCGTGGTCATGGCTTTTAAGATTTGGGCAAAATGCTCAATGACCTCAGCAGAGCTTTCCAGCAATCGGGTCTAGAGTTGTAGAGGGTGTTTTACTAAAATTCTGCTTCAACTTCCCTATACTGCGTTTGGAATATCTTCTTCTTCTTCAATCTATAGAGGTCCGCTGGACAATGGCCTGCCCCTAGGCTTTCCACATTGGGGGGGGGGGGGGGTTCGCCATAATCCCGAAGCTTGGCGGGCAGTAATTTGATATTCCACATGAGAAGCGCTGCTGCCCGCTTCCCTTGTGAGAGTTCCCTTAGTCTCCTCTTACGACACCCACGGGAGGATATGGGATGGTCCCCCGTGTGGTACCGGGCTTAGAATAGTTTGGAATATGATTAGATATTAAAATATACTTTTTTCCAGTCCATTCAATAGTCGTTTTGTAGGTAAAAGGATGGAAAAGGAAATAAGTGGTTACTATGCCAACTACTTACTGCAACTACCATTTCTGATTGCGGCAGGGTATTTTTATTTACCCAAAATACCTGCTGCATCCTATCTAGTATTTACGAAAAAGATAGATATTGTTTGAAAGCCCCAGATGCTAGCGAGCCGTCGGGGAACTTTGTTCTACGAAGCTCCACGTTATTGGCTACGTGACGCGCGCCAGATGCATCTTCGTATGCATGATCGTAACAAAAATAACAGGGTTAGATCTACACTAGCAGCACAGCTTTACCCATGCGGCATTTTTCAGTATTGGCGAAGTGAATATAAATTCAGCAATGAAATGAAATGAAATGAAATCGTTTATTAAGCAAGTAGGATCACTGATCACAAAAGTGATCAGAAAAAAAAGCATGACGTGTAAAAACACGTCATGCTTTTTTTTTTTTTAACTAGATGAAGCCGGCATTTCCTAACTGACTACCTCAGGGATCATCGTCTTTTTTCAAGTCCAGACATTAAAAATTAAAATGTTTACAATAATTTACGCTATAATTACGCATATTGCTTAATAACAATGCTTAACAGAGCGAGCAGCTTAGTCCCAAGCTTTTTTGTCTTCTAAATAATCTGAGATTTTATCCCCCTTTGCAAAGTTTGGCCTTTATATAGTTTTTATATCCTTTAATGGGTAAGTTTCGAATGTCCACGGGAAGGCTGGCAATGCTGCAGACATCACTCATGAAAAAGTTTGTGAGTGTGTTTTTTATTGTGTTAGTTTGAGCATTAATAGCTCAACCTACTCAACGACCTTGCTTGAAATTTGTCACACAGATGGTGTACCATAATATTTATACAATATACACAATTCACCAACCCCCCACTCCAACCCCAGACTCCTAAGCTGAAAAGCTACGGATGCGACTGGGATTAACGCTGAGATGATGATGACACAATTTACCAACCCGTACTCGGCCAGCGTGGTAGATTAAGGCCCAGTCCCTCTCACCGAGAGGAGGCCTATGTCCCAACAGTGGGAACATTATAGACTGATTGTGATGATATGATGATGATACACGATTTAATAACAGACCATACCTCGTGTTCTACATATGTAGGTAGCTAATTATGTAGCACATTATTCCGATCAACTGAATCATTTAGAAGCATATTGCTAATCCATTGACCCATAAGTACGTAAAATGGATCTGCCGAACAACTTAAATAACGCAATGAATATTGTTTTACTCTCTGATAGTATATTTCTACTATATATTAGTATGTTACGCAATTCACGTGCAGGCTATGTCAGGACATGAGTCTATTATAGTTTACTTGCACCACATGTATAGTGAAGTTCGTCACTCAGACACTTTGCATTATTAAGTCGGTACAACGTCCATTTATCTGGAGTGTTGGTAATGGATTCGTTATCTTACGCTGTTAGGTTGCCGACGTGAGACACAACAGGAGATATATGTATGTAGTGGTATATTTACATTAGTTCAGTGGCTCAGGAAGTAAATTTTGTTGATATTTCGTTGGTATACGCTCATGTTCATCCCAAAAGATTAGGAGCTTCCAAAATTACTTGAACCTGGGGGGTAATCGCGCTAAATAAAACAGTAGAAGTTCAACTCTTGTTCAAATCTAATCCACTTAAAGTTATGGTTTAGTTTCGATCATATTTCGTATCGCGCTAAAGTTTCAACTTCGGTTGAAGTAAAATCAATGTAGGTATGAGTGATACATTTCATCAGATATAATAATTAAAACTAAATCAATTATAAGTAAATCTAATCGTTTAGACGTAAGTTTGACATGGCATAAAAAAAGTTATCTTTGTTTCAACTTTGTCATTTGACAGCGGTTACGTTCCAATTGCGATCCAAAGTTATGGTTTGGTTGCGATCCAATTCTGTTTTGGTTGAATTATTTTAGCGCGATTGCCCCCCAGTCTGAAGTAGTCTTAAGCTTTGGTTTCGTGAGACACAGTGAACGGTGAACTAGGGAATGCAATCTCGTTTTCGTGAGATCTCAACTTTTTTGAGCGACATTAATTTCGACAACTGTTGTTTTTTATCTGTACTAATACATATATAAAGCTGAAGAATTTCTTTTTTTTTTATATATTTTAAAAACTAGCGCTTGACCGCAATCCTGCCTGGTGGTAAGCAGTGACGCAATCGTTGATGGTAAAGCGCACTAGTTTATTAAGAGCCTATTCACTCTAGTCTTGAAGACACTCAAATTGTAGTCCGACGAAAACACCGCCGCTGGCAAATTGTTCCATTCCCTCGATGTACGGGGTATAAAGGAGGAGGCGAAACGCTTCGTCCGGATCGTAGAGGTGTTAACAACGTAAGGGTGGAAACTCGCCGTACGACGGGTTATCCGATGGTGGAACGGAGATAGGGGAATTAAATCATGCAATTCCCTTGCACACACCCCAGAGTTGGCGACTCCAAGGAGACCGTAATATCAAATACTGTCCATTTAAAGGAACAGCTTTCCTGCGAAAGCAAGGCTTTATCGATAATTTTATGTAACGCTTATTTTAATTATGTCAGAAAACACAAGAAAACCATAAAAATCAGATATTTTTTTTTATTAAGACTATTTTGTGATCGTTTTTACCTGAAACTAAATTTAAAAAAATATTTGGCAATTTGAAAACAATTAATGTTGAGGCTTCACCTTTATTGTTCATGATTAATGGTATTTTATTTGGTATAATATTTGAAAAAACTAGATGAGGCAAGGGTTTCCCATCTGATTGTCCAGAGAATAGTTAAGTGGATCTTCAATCAGTGTACGTATTTCTCAAACCTTAACTCAACACTTAAGAGGGGACTCTAGTGAAGAAGAATTTGAACAATACTCGTAGCTATTTGAAGAAACTATTGCCGTCGGGCTGCTTCCAACCTCTCCCGGTAAAGTGCGAAAAGAACAGTTGCAGCTCAGGCTGATTTTACCAATTTTTGAAAAACGTTGACCAATGGACGTTTCGTAATCCGCTGTTTTCTTTCTCAAAACACTGCAGATCTTAATTATTTTTGTAAATTTAGAGGAATAGTATACCTATGCTTTTAAAATTTTCTTTTTTGTCAAAAACTTATCACGTTTGTCTAATAGTTGTCTGAACATCGCGGTAAAAATGGGTTATTTTTCGCGACTTTGAAGTATCATTTTTCTTTTATTTCAATTAAGTTTCAGAAAAAGTCAAATGATAGGGGCACGTATAATTACGGTATAAAATTGTAGATACAACATAACTGCTCTAAAAGCATTATCCACAAAGGAAACATCTTAATATGCTTGTATAGAGAAAGTAGCACTAGAATCCCCTCTTAAGGCCCTCAACAATTCGACGAACAATACCACAGAACTTCCAGAATTCTATGAAACTATACCAAATTGACAATATTGTTCGTCATAGTTGTGCTTTTAACATAAGACAAGTTCTAGGAACGGTAATGAACCAAGTGACACCCACAGAATGTACGCTCACAAAGCACTAGCATTCGGGACCGATGACTGATGCGACCTCTGCGTGAGTAGACCTTTACGATATTTAAGCAGAGCGGAAAAGAGATGTGGAAGTAATTCATCAAATCTGTGCAATAGCTTTAGGGGTAAAGAGTAACAAACACACCCATATATACAAACTTTCACCTTACTTTTTCACACAAAAACCACTGCACAGATTTAGACAAAATTTGGTACACAGATAGTTTATATTATAAATTAATTATCATTTAATTTAGTAAACAGTATATTTCTTGACGTAAGAGAAGCACACATCTTTTTTTTTTTGTTATAAAAAGAACAACCAGTCAACTATCTCAGATTTAAATTAAATTGACGTATATAAGACGGCCAGGATTAATAATCACAGGTAATTATAACCAGAAACAACACATAGGATACATATTTCATCTTTTTTCAAGCCTTTTCCCAACTACATTGGGATCGACTTCAGTAGGCCTAGTATGAGTTTTCAATACGAAACTAGTTCGATCGTATCGAGCGCGTTTGGCGCTCTCATTGGTTGAGAGTTCTTACGACCTTGAAGCGGGCCAATCGCTGAGTCAAACGCGCTCGATATCGTCGAACGAGATTTGTAATGAAAACTCATACTAGGCCTACAGATTTAATATTGTATCAGTATGCAAACGTCATCATAATATAATTGCAAACACTACTAGTTTATAATATGTAGCATTATATTATACTATTGCAGCCCCACCACCCCGACTTATTGGGAACATCTCCCGGCTAGACAGTTCCGACTCACCATGTACTGTGTGGCAACCGGTTCCGATTTACTGGAACCTCAGCTGGCTTAGCAAGTATCGCAAGATACAAGACTCGGCTCAGTATCGACCTCCGGTCTCCGGAGAGGAGTGATGTAGCAGTATCTACAAACGACATACGTGACACTGACATCACACGAATTCTACATCTTGCAAGCAGAGTTAGGCAAGTGCCCGCCAGATACAACACCTGTCTGGCCCGTCCGTTTGTTAAGAGACAGTAAACTATCGATACATTCTGAACGATCCTGTACTGTTTACAGTTTAGCGCTTGTATTAAATTTCGGTAGTTTATAATCGGGCCGGACACATCTGTCGCATGTCACACGATTAATGGGTTAAATTTACAACCCAGTGCGATCCGCTTAGTGGCAAACCATGTAGCGCGGGCACAGACAGAGATGTTGGCATGAGCTGGACGGAGCAGCTCCCTTAATAAAGATTGGTCCTTGGCAGCTCTGGACATTGATGTAAATAGGTGAAACGAGCGGCCTGAGGTCTTTGCCCAACAGTGCTAACGGCTAATAAAATAAAAAGTTATAATATATTCACGTAAAACTGTGGAATTGTGTTTCTTTAAATTGTAAACGGTTTGTTGGAGTTTATAATCTGGCGAAATAAATTATACAATATGTTAAGAAAACCCTGTCCGACCCATAAGGATAATAAAGGTTAGGGAAACACATGACCAAATATAAAATAAAATTTTACGTAATCATCATAGTACCAATACGACGGTCAAACTGAAAGTTCTTAGAACTGGCCACTTATAAACAATATAATAAAAAAATAATTCTAAAATATGAAAATAGAACTCTTTGGCAATATTACTGAGTATATATTTCATTCATTTGTCATTAGTTATACGATTTGGCGGCAAATTGAAAATTGTCTGTGTCACGTCAACATGAATTTAACACGAGAAAATTTTCGTGCAATGATTTTTTATGACTTTCGATGTCATTTAAGTCGACAAGAAAGTTATGATAGACTACGATTGGCCTTTCACGATGAAGCCCCATCTCGTGCGACTGTTTACAGCTGGTTTAATGAGTTTAAACGTGGTCGCACTAATCTCACTGATGATTTACGTGAGGGACGGCCTTCTACGGCGACGACTGAAGATAACATTTGTGTTGTGCGGCGTATGATAGAGACTGACAAAAAAGTGACCTATCAGCAGATTCGGACAAGCTTAGGCATCGGTATGAGTCAAGTGCACAAAATCCTCCACGAACATTTAGCGGTCAGGAAGCTTTGCGCCCGGTGGATATCTCATAATTTGACTGAGGCTGAAAAACTCCATCGTGTGGATTGGTCCCGTAAAATGATTGAAAGATTTAACGAAGGTGACTCAAATGCTGTGTTCGACATACTAACAGGTAACGAAAGCTGGATTTACTGTTATGATCCTGAAACCAAAAGACAATCTGCTCAGTGGGTGTTTCCTTTCGAGGAGTTGCCAACTAAAGTGAAGAGAGATCGAAGTGCGGGAAAAAAATGGTGGCCTCGTTCTTTGGAAGGATAGGTCATTTCGCAACAATTGTGTTAGAGAATCAAAAAACAGTTTCTGCAGAATGGTACACTACCAATTGTTTGCCACTTGTCTTGGAAAAAGTTCGAGAGAAACGACCTCGCAGTAGGATCCTCCTTCACCACGACAACGCCTCGTCGCACACCGCCAAGCGAACGATCGACTATTTGGCGACATCAAACGTTGAATTACTGGGTCACCCGCCGTATAGTCCCGACCTCGCGCCTTGTGATTTTTATTTATTTCCAAAAATTAAAGAAAAACTTAAAGGAAAGCGGTTTATGAATGCTGAAGAAGCGGTGGCTGCGTATCGCGATGCCATTGAAGATACCCCTAAGGACGAGTGGGCAAAGTGCTTTTCCCAGTGGTTCCATCGCATGCAACGGTATATTGACGTGAATGGACAATATTTTGAAAAGATATAATAAAACTAATAACTGGCTAATGTTATCAGTTTTTGATTTTCTAAGAACTTTCAGTTTAACCCTCGTACAAATGAATTCTGAAATAATCTTTTTTCCCGGGAATTAATTCCAACTTCCCCGAAATTTGATAATTTTTAAAAAAGTGACAACACCGGTATTATTATGAGCGAATAGCGATGCGATCACGTGTCGCCCGCCGCTCGCGGAAGGGTGCTCAACGCACATATATTAAGTTACCTCTTTTTGCGAAATAATATGTATTTTATAGGGAGATTTTTTTTTTTAAGTTTAGCCCGGTTTTGTATCCATTAGTAGAATAAGTTATTGATACCTAACAATACCTTTACGGATCGGACAGGGTTTTCTTTACATATTGTATACTATGGATGTTCATTATTATACAAGGGTTTTTTTTTTATAAATTTAGGGTGTGAAAGAGACCATTTAATAGAATCACCTGCGATATGAATTATTTTCCAATTATACAAAATAATCGACAAAGTCACGATTATTCATGAACAAACACCTTTGTCGGAAATATGACAACATCGAATTTTATTAGCTTTAAAAGTGAATTTGGTTTGTTGATTGGTTTGCATGAAAATGAATTACTATTTTTACTAAATATAATTAGTAAATTTACCAATGAAACTTAGAAACCTACACACATCCTTACTAATATTATAAAATATCTAGTCTCTTTGTTCGTGAGTCTTTCACGGCAAAGCACAGCGACGAAATGACGTGATTTTAAAGTGGCGAGAGTTGAAAGGATCTAGATTGACATAGGCTACTACTTTTTGTCTCTTTCTAACTTCCCCACTTCCCTAAAATGGATGAGAGTTTGTATGGACGCAGCTTTCAAGGTAGAAAACTAAAAAATGGTATGCGAACTATTTGTGACCACAAAAATATCGTGAATAATTTTTTTTTGGAAATCCATCCCTAACTTATTAGTCATATCGTCTACAGCAGCGTATTAAAATAATATTCTGTTCCAAGTTCTCTTCTGAGTTCTAAATCAGAAATGGAGAAGCGTGTTGCCTCGAATTTAACGCGAGCGAAGCCGTGGGCAAAAGCTAGCATTTTATATCTTCGAATACATACATTACTTACTACATACAGTAGAGTTATAGAATATAAAAAATACATTTTATATACCTACGGTGAAATGCTTGCTTATAACCGCTTCGCGCTACGCGATTAAGCGTCGTGCAGTGTGATAATCACCTTACGCCTTCACTTAGTTAATGAGATATTTCTTTACAGTGGCTAAAAGCAGTTAATATGTAAATACATTGTAACTTAAACAGTTTTAGGATTTTTGGTACATAATCATCAATCAGTTTGGTGTAGGTTGCGGGAAGCCGATGGATGCGGGCAGCACACGACTGGTCATCGTGGATAGCCTTAGGGAGGCCTTTTTCCAGCAGTGCACATCTATAGGCTGAAGAATAAGAGAAGAAGATTCATCAAACATTTAATTACACTGTATGATTGTAATCAAATCGAAATCATCATCGCATTTTAGTAAACAAAGAGGAAATAGTTTGAAGAAATTAAGGTTAAACGGTTAGATTTCTAGGCACCATTATTTTGAATAACATACTTCTGACCCCCTTTTCCCTCTTTAAAACGTATACTACGCCACAAATAAATGTTACCATAGGGCTTGGAAATCCGCAAGCCCAATTTTTGACAACTTTTGCCCTGAGGCGATGCAGATAAAACTACAGGAGTTTGGCTGAATGCAACGAGCGAAAACAAAGGCACAAATAGCTTCATATACAGCAAGAGGTAGCGCAATTACGACTGAGGTTATAGATCTTCGTACATACCGTCTATATTATGTGCTATGGATATATATATAGCAAAAGCACGGCTTCTTTGGGTGATATCAAATGATATTCGGTACTTGCTCCACAAACGCTAGTAAATGCACCCTTGAGGTGGTAGGTGTACCTACGGTACACCGTAGTTAGTAGGTAGGTGTACCTACGGTACACCTACCTCGTCGACGTACTCCTCGATATCGCCCGCCTTAGGAATGTAGTGAAAGATGTACGAGGTTTACACGGCTTTGTGGCACACAAGTTCTCTTCGGATTTCGTGAGGAGTTTGTCAACAAATGCCACAATGCGTCGTTTACTGTGCAACGAGCATACATACAACTTCTCAACATCAACTGTTAGGCAAGTGCCCGTCAGACTCAATACCTATTTGGTCGGAGGATCCTCCTTTTTCTATGGAGGATGAGTGAACTTTACTCCCCGTTTCTCATACCTTTAGAGAGCTTTTCCGTGCTGTACTTCATCATCATCATCATCAACCTTTTTATCGTCCCACTGCTGGGCACAGGTCTCCTCTCATACAGAGAAGGATTGAGCGTAATCACCACGCTTGCTCAATGCGGGTTGGCGATTTAAGACTTCAAGTCCAGGTTTCCTCAAGATGTTTTTCCTTCACCTTCAGTCATTGGTATCCAAGATATACTTAGAAAGTACATCATCATCATCATCATCATCATTTCAGCCGAAAGACGTCCACTGCTGGACATAGGCCTCCCCCAAGGTTCTCCACGACGACCGGTTCTGCGCCTCCCGCATCCAGCGGTTTCCCGCGACCTTCACCAGGTCGTCGGTCCACCTTGTCGGGGGCCTACCCATGCTACGTCTTCCGGTGCGTGGTCGCCACTCGAGAACCCGTCGGCCCCATCGGGCATCGGTCCTACGGGCAATGTGTCCAGCCCACTGCCACTTTAGTGTTGCAATTCTTCGGACTATGTCGGTTACTCTCGTTCTTCTGCGGATCTCCTCATTCCTGATTCGATCGCGCAGTGAAACCCCAAGCATAGCCCTCTCCATTGCCCTTTGAGTGACTTTGAGCCTTCTCATAAGGCCCATTGTTAGCGACCACGTCTCAATTCCATAAGTCATCACTGGCAACACACACTGGTCGAAGACTTTTGTCTTGAGACACTGCGGTATTTCGGGCGAGAAGATTCTTCGTAGCTTCCCAAAAGCAGCCCAGCCGAGTGGGATTCGACGATTGACCTCTTTCTCGAAGTTGGACCTTCCTAACTGGATAGTTTGTCCCAGGTAAACGTAACTGTCAACAACTTCGAGAACAGAGTCTCCAACAGAAAGTACATACAACTTTAGAAAAGTTACATTGGTACTTGCCTGACCTGGAATCGACCCGCGCACTCATACTTGAGAGGCTGATGTTTTAACCACTAGGCCACCACAACTCTTAATGCTGTACTTAATAATCCGTAATATGCATGTGCATGCGGCTGTTCGCTATATGAAGCCGGCGTTCTGAACTAGTTAATTTCATTATTAGGTATACAAAGACAATCTTGGTTCTGACTAGTACTTCGTTTATCATTTATAAGTGATGTTACACACAGAAAAAAAAAATAATGGGCTAAATTAAGAGTTATTCCAATTTCTCAATTCGAAAATTGGACGATAATAAGTGATCAAACGAACTTACCTGTTGTGAAGTTCGATCATTATTATACGAAGGGCTTCGTTCGAAGATATAAGATATACATTGCAGCTTCCTAACGTTAGTTGACAACCAAACGCATATTTAGAGCTGAAAGCAGATACTAAACGCCCAATTGTGACGTTTCCCGTTCTATCTGTCATCCGTCATTCTTTTAGAGTATGTTAAGAGGATCTCAATTTTTCAGAGGTTGGGCAGGGAGGGTTCTTATATCTTCGAACGAAGCCCTTCGTATAATATTGATCGAACTTCACAACAGGTAAGTTCGTTTGATCACTTATTATACTTTAGGCTTCGTTCTCGATATAAGATATACATTGCAGATGTTTAGAGATTTTTGGGAAAAATTGAGATACCCCGACATGAAATTTTAAATTAATTGGTATTTCAATGGGAAATTAACATCTTTTATTATTTAGACACATGATATAAAATATGGCAATAATAGATAAACAATCAAATAATTTTATATAATCTTAATACTGGACTTATTCTCTAATTTATTTTTAGAATCAGTTTGACATTTAAAAATATAGGCATTTAACATTAATAATAATCAAGAACTTTGATCAGCATTAAGCACCGCATGAGCAAACTCAGTTAAATGATTTACAATGGGTCTATTATAAAATCTAGCAAAAGTTGAAGAGCTATTAGTCCAGCCTGCTGTTTGCCTGATAACATCTAATGACACTCCCTTAGCGTTAGCAGTGGATGTCGAGGCATGTCTAGTACTGTGTCCTGAAAAAATACTAATATCTATGCCGCATATAAATAAAGTATTTTTTTATCCATCTACTGATGGTAGAGGGAGAAACTGGTCTGTGGGGCTTATTTAATGAAAGTATTAAGTGAATATGATTTCCCCTAATGTTCTGTGTATAATCAAGGTAATCACGTAGTGTACTAGCTGGGCAAATTTCAACCTTTTCAAAGAAAGGTAAAAATAGGTTCAGTGGGTTGTGACCTGGGCCAGATGTTTTAGTAGTATCTGTAATAGCAATGTTTATACCTGCATGATTTTCTGTGATGTTAGGTATTTTTATCAGAGACAAGGTCTGTGCTCTTTGGGCTGTGCTTAGTGCTAATAACATTATCAATTTTTTGGACAACTGTTCCAAACTTAATGAATTATTTGGAGTCCATGTTTTTAAAATATTTAGGACTTTACTTGGGTCCCAAGTAGTTTGGTACTTAGGCCCAGGTGGTTTCATTTTATAAAAACCTTTAAGTAGCCTCTTGATGCGATCATCATTTCCAATTTTTGATCCTATTATTACCGCAAGGGCTGATTTGTGTGAGTTTAAAGAGCCATATGCTGCTCCTAATTTAAACTGTTCGGTTAAAAAATACATAATAATTGGTATAGATGGTGTAAATGGATCTATACTTTGTTTTTGACAAAAGGCCCACCAGATTTTATAGGTGACATTGTATTGTTTTAAGGTATTATTTGAAAGAGAATTTAACATAATTTCTATTGCTGATGGGGGGATGGCTCGATTTAGCCACGCTTTCCTGATAATATCCCGGCCATTAGTGTAAGGTGGAGATGTAGGGGGTGCTTCTCTCTGAAAGAGGAATGCAATAGTTGTTTATTGGGTTTGAAGATTAACAGCTTTGAGAGTAACATTGCTTGCATTAATGGATACCAAGCTTGTGACGGCCAATATGGCATGACCAAAATACCTGTTGCTCTATCATTCTTAATTTTTTGTAAACATCTTAATAAAATACTAAATGGGGGAAAAGCGTAAAAAAAGTAATTTGTCCAGGACACTGTAAAAGCATCTATATTCAATGCATCTGGGTCCGGTTTCCATGAAATGTAAGATTCACATTTTGCATTAATTCTTGAGGCAAAGAGATCAATATCAGGTTGGCCAAACTGAGCCACAATGTGTTGGAATGTGGAGGTATTTAGTTCCCACTCTATGTCCGGATTGACTCTACGTGATTCTTCATCTGCTTCTTTGTTATCTCTTGATTTTATGTAAGAAGCATACAACCAAATTTGCCTATTTTCACACCATTGCCATATGCTTCTGGCTAAACTATTTAAATGTGGGTACTGGATTCCTCCCATTCGGTTAATATACGATATGGCAGTCTTATTATCAACACGCAACAATATGTGTACATATTTTTTATTTTTTGCAAGCATTTTTAAGGCCAAAAATATAGCAAGTAATTCAAGATAATTTATGTGATGTAATTTCTCAGTCTCTTTCCAGAACCCATGAACTCTAATATCATTATAAACGGCCCCCCACCCACTTTTTGATGCATCTGTAAATATTTCCAGATCATATTTTATGTATGCTATACTTTTATGCAAGCTATTTACTCTATCAGCCCACCACTGTAGGTCTAGTTTTATTTCTGGGTGGATTATTATCTTTGTATCGTAATTGCCTTTACTTTTAATTAAACCCTGATATTTATGGTGTTCTAAAAGTTTTGTGTAAAACCAACCATATGTACTTGCCGGGCATGCAGCAGTTAATGTTCCTATTAATTGAGCAAGGTCTCTTATGCTACAACTCTGTTTCTTTAAGTACTTTTCAACTAATTTTTGAATGGTAATTTTTTTGTCTGTGGGTAAAGTTAATGTCATTGTTTTGGTATCAAACACAAAACCTAAGAATTTACAGGACTGTGATGGTATAATTATACTTTTTTCATAATTAATAACAAATCCAAGGCATTTTAAAGTAGCAATTGTTTCATTAACATTTTTTAAACATGTTTCATAATCAGAGCCGATGCATAAGAGATCATCAAGATATTGTATTGATTTATGACCTTTAGCTCTTAAATGTGTAACCATTACTCTCATAATCTTGGAGAACACATAAGGTGCAGAACACAAGCCATATGGGAGTGCATTGAATTCATACAATTGATCATACTCGAACCGTAAATACTTCCTGTGAGCTGGATTAATATTTATCATTAAATAGGCTTCTTTTAAATCAATTCTTGCCATAAAATCTCCTGGAGAAATTAGAGCTATTGCAGTTCTGTGATCTTCCATTTTGAAATGGCATGTGTTTACAAATTTGTTAAGAGGCTTAAGGTTAAGAATAAACCTTTTGCTACCATTTGGTTTTTGAATCAAAAACACTTTAGAAATAAATTGCTCTTTACATGGTGTACAAGGAGAAATGGCACCTAATTCTAGTAAATTATTAATGGCTGTATGCATATTAGGGTCATTTAAATAATTATTTTGTATTAACTGTGACTGGTAAGGTGTGTCAATAAAAGGTATTGAATAACCCTTGATATGATTCAATATAGAAATATCGTCACATATCCTTTGCCAACAAGGTAAGAAATAACTTAATCTTCCAGCATGACTAACCTCTAGTGTCGGGCACGAGTCTTGTCCTGTGGTGGTGGGGCTTTGAGCTTTCTCCCTGCTTGCTGTTGCTGGTACTGATTGTATTGTTGTGCTGGATGATATTTCCTTGCTTGATAAGAGGACAGTGATTTTTTGTGTCCCGGCCTCGGATTTGTCCTCTGTTGGTTGCAACGAGGTGGACCACTCAAGTTTCCCTGACGGGTTGTGGCAAGAGTAACTGACTTTTTTATAGATTGGCTTGTTCTTTGACAAGCTTGTAGGATCTTTACCCTTTCTGAAAGGTTGGTACCATAAAGATAATCATCTCTTTCTACATCCTTGACAGTATCTAGGAATTTTTTGTCTAAAACGGGGAAAATAAGGTTTCTCCGAGATTTTGTTTGTGTAAAGTGTAAATCTGTCAAAATCCTTCCCGCGTCACTGAGCTGAGAGATCATTTTTAGCCTGTCAATATTGTTGTCATTGATTAGCATTGATACTGCCTCACCTAAAATGGTGATTCCCATTCCCAACTGATTTTGTTCAGATTCTATCTTTTTATCACGGTTAATTATTGTATCATTCACTGTGGCAATAATTTCTGGATTGAGCATAGGTGCTTTAAGCAAGCAACAGTTTTCTGGTACATTTCTTTCCAATTTTGATTTATTTTCCCTTGGGAGTCCATTCTTCAAAATGGTATTCCAAATACGGGCCAAGTCCTTGTTAAGTGCTGGTCCATGTTTGGGTTTTTCTGTCATCAAATCCCCTAATGCTTCCAGCACTTCTGGGGATAGAGCAGGCGCGGTGTCTAGCTCAGGTAAGGGGTCAGGCTCCGGTAGGGGGTCCGGATCAGGTAGGGCATCACTTACATTCACGGGTATATTTGTGTAATTCGTGTTAGCCTCTATTGGCACCGGTACTTCGATACAGTTATTTATTATTTCAATGTCTTCATCATTTTTGCGGTCTGCAAAAGGTAGAATTGACCTGTTACATGTACCAAGGTATTTATACCTAAGCGTAACCTCTCGGATTACACCATTAGGTAAATTAAAAAACTCGTGCGTTTATCTCGTAAACGCCCCGAATTATTTGTTTGCGTCAATGTATCTCGTACATCACCCGCGTGGTACCAACAATTGACATATTTGAGAAATGTGAAAGTTTACCTGGTGAAGAGAAAATGGACGAGTCTGATGAATCGCTGCGGTGTCGTTTCATCTTCTTTTCTAGTTTTCGGATTTTTTTAAGGTAATATTCCTTTCCATGTTTTCGTTTCGGCATAATACTTATTATTAGTTTTTTTCTTTTTAATACTTAATATTTTTGGGGAATCCTTGCGTACAGGTTGCCGCGCAAACGTAAAGAATGGCGGATGACAGATAGAACGGGAAACGTCACAATTGGGCGTTTAGTATCTGCTTTCAGCTCTAAATATGCGTTTGGTTGTCAACTAACGTTAGGAAGCTGCAATGTATATCTTAATAATAATAATAATAAATCGTTTATTGACCAAATAATGTTTTTACATTTCCTTATAAATAAGTACAAGCTATTTCTAAAATTAATGTTTCGGTGGAAACGTAATCCTATATTTTAACTTGTGGACTCCACACTAGGTTGAGCCTGTCTCGTGGAGTCCTTGAGAATTGTTAACAATTATAAATACATATCAAGTTCGGTACTGTAATATGAATCCTGTGGCTTTTTATTTTAATAAAGTAAGCATAAAGTAAAATTAATTAACCTAAACAAAATAAAAAATGTAGACTAAAAAGTAAAATTAATTAATCCTAAAAAGAACAATGTGTCCAGGAGAATGATGATATAAAAGTTTTTGTGCATGAAGTGGTTGGGGTGTATGGTAGTGAGTGCAATCTAGTGGTTACGGTAAAATGTGTTATGCCATTACTCTAACGAAGGCTTCGGTTTCTGCGTAGGATTGGGCTTGCAGACATTGTTTAGTCATCTTTTTAACTTGATTTAACCTACAATTTTTAATATCGTTGATCTTTGCAATTTTATTTTAAATAAAACTGAGCATGAATTCTTGCATATGCTGAGCAAAAGCGGTTTTTACAACAGTAAGTGGACACTTATAAATGCGTTGTTTAAGTAGTTCTTGATATTCTGTTGATTGGACTGTCATTTTGTGTTGTTTTAGTACTAATTTAAGGATGTACAACTGACGGACATTTGATAATTATGCTTCTTTATACAGATGATCTGTAGGATAGCGAAAGTGTTTTTTATACATCACTTTTAGCACTGATCTTTGGGCTCTTTCCAACTGGAGCATTAAGGTTATGCCGACTCCGCCCCATACTGTAATGCAGTAGTTGAGGACTGACTCGCATAATGCCACATATACCAGGTGTAAGGTATATTTGTTAGCGGAGTTACATAATAGTTTCATTACATGAGTCAGCTTTCTGATTCTCTTAGCTACCAGGTCGATATGAGGTCTGAAAGACAGACGATGATCTATCAGGACTCCTAAGTATTTTAGAGACTCGACCATTTTAATTTCCTCGCAAGTGCAAGAGGCAGTTGTGCAAGTTGAAGAGTGAATTTTAATTTGTATAGGAAGTTTTGGTGCAGATGAAGAGGTTTTATGGAAACACATGTAGCTCGTTTTTTTAATGTTGAGTGACAGAAGGTTCAGATCGAGCCATTTTTTTATATTAGTTAAGCTGTTTTGAGCTTTTTCGAGGACTTTTTCCCAGGAATTGCTATGAAAAATAATAGCCGTGTCATCTGCGTAGCTGATGACTTCAGCGTTTTCGATGATAGCGTGGTGAATATCATTAATATAGATGATAAATAATGTCGGGCCCAGGACACTACCTTGAGGCACTCCAAATTCGATGCTGTTGTAACGACTGATTTTATCTCCAATTTTCACGTATTGCCTTCTGTTCAAAAGGTAAGACTCAAACCATTTGAGAGGTAGTCCTCTTATACCGATCGACTCTAGTTTTTTTAGGAGTATAGGAATGGCAACGGTGTCGAAGGCTTTCGCAAGATCTAGAAATATACACACTTTTGATTTTTATCTAAATATGATGTTACAAGATTGGTTAAGAGACTTATTGCATCTTCTGTGGATTTTCCCTGTCTGAAGCCAAACTGCTTGTTAGATAATATGTTGTTTGAATTTAGGTAAGAGGTGAGCCGCTTACTGACTATTTTTTCGAGAATTTTTGAGAAAATTGCTAACAGTGAAATGGGTCTGTAATTAGTTAGATTTAGTTTTGAACCACTCTTATGTACAGGAGTGACGTGTGCCTCTTTCCATTTGTCAGGAAATATGCCTGATTCTAAGCTAAGATTGATAATATGTGTTAACGGGATTATGATTTCGCTTTTTATTTGTTTAATGAGAGTAGGTGTAAAATTATCTGGACCTGGGGCACTGTCGTTTCTCAGATTTGTTATTATTTGATTTATTTCAAAAATGTCAGATGGTTGCATAAAAAAATTCGCGTTTTGAGTAATTCCTAGCTGTATTTTGTTTAAAACTGATTCTTGGGTTTCATTAATGTCTGCAAGAATTTTATGAGCTAGGTTTTTACCTACAGAGGAGAAGTAATCATTACAGCTATTTATCGAGGTTTGTGCAGAGGATTCACTTGTAAGCAGTTCATTAGGAGTACTCCTATTGTTGGAGTGTTCAGTAATATTTCTGATAGCTTTCCATAACCCTTTAATGTTGTTTTTGTTATCTTCTAATTTTTGATTGTCGTGTTCTCGTTTAAGCCTGTGTACGATATTTGTGAAGAAGTTTCTGTAACGATTGTAAATTAGTTCTTTTGTTTGGTCTTCAGGGTGTTTATTTAAATCACGATGGAGTTTGTCCCTGTGGTTCATGCATCTAATAAGTCCGGGTGTAATCCAGGGTTTTCTGATATATTTAGAGCGGCTAATTGTCTTTATTTGCGTGTGTTTTTGTACTGCATTTGTTATAATTTTGTTGAATTCTTTGGTAGCATTATTTACATCCACTTCGGCGATCACTTTAGACCAGTCTGCAATTTTAAGATCTCTTGTCAGTGCAGGAAAATTAATTTTATTTATTTTGCGTTGTTGATATTTTAAACCGGTAGGCGTGAGCATATTGTACCCCATCATTACCATGCGGTGATCAGTAATATCAATATCACAAACTAGTCCTATAACAGTATGAAATCAAGATTTAAGGAATATGTGATCTAAGCATGAGTTTTCACGAGTTGGTTTTGAGATAACTTGTTTTAGACCGTGTTCGGACATCAAACATAAATAATCCGACTTTGAAGCGTCTGTCGTCGATAAAAGATTAATATTAATATCACCGGTCACAATAACTGTTTGATTTCTACTTGTTGAGGAAAGTACATGATCCAGAGAGGAAATAAAGCTATCAGATTTACGTGATGGCGATCGGTAGATGGCAATTAAACAAATGTTATTGCAAAGTTCAATTAAAAGACATTCAGCGTCTTGAAGCGGATATATATCGAGAACGAAGCCTAAAGTATAATGTCAAAAGCAAGGGTTAGAAGATTATTTCCTTGTGTATATGTGATTATTCCCGTCTGTAAAGCCTGAAATATTAGTGTTAGATATTCTAACCGACTTTGTAAATCACGTCGTAAATTATATGAATTTAATATACATGCTGTATGCCGGAGACTAATCTACGGAAAACCGACTAATGACCGCATCTCAGTTAAATGTTCCAATTAGAGAGAGTTGGAGGTGTATTTATATACTATCGTTTGACACTCTTTTTTTTGGGATGGGAAATCATCGAATGACTTCTGCTGCTCTGGGCAGAGCGAGAGGGCATGTCAGACTTTTACTGACTAAAACCCACCCGTGTTTCTTCACTTGCCTGCGCGACGGCCATGTGCATATTTCCGAAAAGTTAGGATTGGTTTAAGTAATATGTGTTTTCACATGTTTAATGTTTAAAAAACTTGATGGACTTAGAAATTAGATTCAGTAGTTTTCAGACGTGCAGCTTATGGGAGTTTAGTAATTTTATGCTTCCGTTTCTAAAATTTGAAATGAAATGTGCAAATATAGTCTGTTCTGTACGGTACCAGAATCTCACGGTACTTTTCTTAATAAAAAGAAAGAAGAAAAGAAATAGTGTGGACTTACCACCACACGATTGAAAATATATGACTGGAGCCAAGGATACCCAATTCAGCGTCACCGACCAACTGAAGTCGAGGATACCCGAATTAACGTCATCGGCCGACTACAGTCCCGCAAAAAGCCCGCCCATCGCCACTTCTTAGTGCTTTTGCTGGGAAAAAGAACTCCACAGCAGCACAGCTGTCTGTTCAGTAAAAAAATAACTCATGACTTCATTCAATAATATTGTTACGAATGTACCTTATGTCGAGGGCATAAGGTTCAATATTGCGTAACATGCAGTACATAACTTTTAAGCACTATATCATGAATCCTAGGTATTACCGAGGCACAATATAAAGACGCATTGCTAGACCCAAGGTGACCCAAGGACCGTAGGTACCTACCGAACGTTCTCGAAAATATGCGCTATTATTATTACGTCTAGACGAATCTGGAATGTTCGATCAGCTGCCCTATATAAAGCCTCGTGACGCCGGCGGGCAGTCAGTCTGCATTCGACTAGCGATACGAAAACAAGCGACAGATAAGAAGTGATAATTGAGAATACCTACTGCGACAACTGTAACGAGAACTTTGAATACTACGTGAAGTAACATCTGTAGTGTTATTGTGTGTTTACAATACGGACTTCGTGGACGTAAGTGAAGACTTCGGTGCAACGTCAGCTACATTCTACTTGTCATTACCTACGATCGACTGTACCTTCGTTGCCAATAAACTTCGCAACCCTTAACCGGCGTTTTAGTACCCCTAGCCCGTAACAATATGTATTGTAATAATTAACACAAGAAAACACAGAACATTCAATCAAATTATTTACCATATGCCAGTTAGAATGGAGTAGAATACCCTTTATTATGTGCATAGATTAGATTTTACTAAGAGTGACACAACGGACGGTCTTATCGCTAAGAGCGATCTTTTACAGACAACTTTTGGATGGAATACTAATGGGAAGGAGAGAGAAATAATGTAGGTAGTCTGTAGTGTATTATTTACATAGATTATACAATAAATATGTACGTAAAGTGTATCATACTAGTTTAAATAACCACGCCAAAATACCAGCAAAGCAAAAAAAAATACAGTCAGAGCGCAAAGCGTGCCAAAAATAGAACGATCCAAAATAGAACAATAATGTATGCATAGAAAAGAAGTTACAAAATAAATTGTACACGATTTATCTAAAAATGCAAATACATTTAACCATAGCAACACAAATACCATTTATAACCATAAATTAATGTGGAAGACCCACACATCATCATTAAATCATGCAAGGTTTGCATACGCCCATTAATTATGCAAGCCACATGTGAACTATGCACAGTTACGGGAACTGACAGGTGGCAACATGCCCTGGTTAGGTATCAGATGAGGAACTGTTCTTGTGGGAAATGTAACTGTGAATTTGTACCGGTTTTGATAGTTAAACTGAAATGTGCTGTGGGAATCAATGGTGAGTTGTATATGGAAAGGAAAGGACTCACACGAAAAATATTAGTTTAGCCCACGGAGTATAGTAATTTATTATGAACACTTGATTCTGCGCGATAATTTACTTTAGATTGGTTTCTGATTAATGATAATAAATATATCTAATTGACAAAGTGCCTCTTATAACAGCGCCGATTCCCTTCATCATTTCAGCCGAAAGACGTTCTCTGCTGGACATAGGCCTCCCCCAAGGTTTTCCACGACGACCGTTCCTGCACCTCCCGCATCCAGCGGTTTCCCGCGACCTTCACCAGGTCGTCGGTCCACCTTGTCGGGGTACCCACGCTGCGTCTTCCGGTGCGTGGTCGCTACTCGAGAACCCGTCGGCCCCATCGGGCAACGGTCCTACAGGCAACGTGCCCAGCCCACTGCCACTTTAGTGTTGCAATTCTTCGGGCTATGTCGGTTACTCTTCTTGATGCCGAAGCACATCTTTTTCTTTCTCTTTCATTGAGAAAAGGACAGAAATATTTTAATTCCCAGTCACTGTCACAATTTTCTAAATTCAGAGTCCAACCTATATATAATAGCCGTATAATAAAGGGAGAGTTGTTTACTCAGCAATATGGCAAAAAATTATAGCTTCGTTCAGCGATTTCGTCCGCATGACTTTCAAACTCGTAGAAATGTCGCGATAAAAGTATCTGTTGTATTTATCCTCGTTATAAATCACCTGTATGCCAAATTTTATACATATCCATTAGGTATTTTTCGATAGAGTAACAAACAACCGTATATACAAAGGTCATGTACGGACAACAGCAGGTCAAGCTTTACTGCTTTAGAGATAAAGTTGAAAATGTAATAAAGAAATCTGACAGATTCTAGTAGCTTAATGTGCTGTCGGCTGTACATTTGTGATTTTGAGCGAGATGCTAAGTTTTTTAAGCGAATTGCATAAATGTTTATATTATCCATCACTTTTTATTTCAATAAACTACTTGCGACATGATAACTTAAAGTGCTTTAGAATCTTATTATGCTGCATTTTAGTAACTGTTCAAAACAACAATTACAATTACTTTCCACAACACGTCAATACCTCAACTGTGCAAACACTTGATAGGATGCCGTCTAGGCAGCGACGGGCTCTAAGCCTCCCAGTGGGGGACTAAAGGGGGTGAAGATTAATACAATTTGACTCCTTGTCCTGCCTTGAAGCGTATACAGTTATTATTTGTGGCATATTTCGTGCATTATATTTGTTTTATTTTTAATTGTTACAGTGTTTTTTGTTCCATGCCTAAAGACTTCCACAATACAGAGCAGAGATTAATTAGAGTAGATGGAACAGATAGGCCTAGAGTATAGATACTACATATATTATGTGCAATAGATGTGGGGAACGTTTTAGAATAAACAAGAAAATTACCAGAAAGATTATAGAAGCTAGATATAATAATATCTAATATAACCCGCGCAGATAGAAAATAGATCTGTAAATGGCGTCCGCTCGCATGCGTTCTCGCTCACTCTTTATCGCTGTCTATACTCACACAGTGAAGTAAGCGCTGCAAAAAAATATCAAATCAAACAATCAGTCAGGATTCGCTTTCCAAGCTACTTTGACGCACTGCGGGTTATCATTAATTTCGTTCCGCTAAAGTCTGTTATTTTATTGTTTTAGAATAAACGTTACGTAACGTTGTTTGCGTTATATTTGATTGTTATTTATTTTTGTTAAGTTTTTAATAGGTACTAACGTTGAACGTTTTATTATCTATTAATTATTATTGTATTAACTACTTAGGACATGTGTTGTATTGTAATTTTTAGGGGTATGGATCCCTTCACCTTTCCAAATGGAAGAAAGAACCAAACATGTTTTGTCAACCGTACCATAAGTATCCGACGACATTTTCAGATCTTTTTTTTATCTGCGCGGGTTATACAATGTGTTGCCCGCGTCAATTTCTGTTATTTTGTTTTTAGATCATTTAAAAAAGAATTATTACTTCGTACATATTTTTGGGTAATATGAATAATTTTCCCCGTTTATGTCATACAGCATTTCTCGTTAAAAAAAACTGTCCAATACAAAAAAAAAAAACTGTATTATACTGCTGCATTGTTGGAACTACTGGTTCCATGCTATTTAAACTGTTTGCACTCTACTGCGTTCAAACAACAAATATCTTCAACTTTATAATATTAAGTGTAAATAAGTCAAAATCAATATCAAAAGTCTTCTATTCAAATTAGGCTGAGAATCAGCACTTTTTGAACGTCCGCCCTTTACCTTCGTCAAAAATGATAAACTCACATTTGCTTATTGCTTGCTAATTTGAATAAATGACTTTCGATTTTGAATAAAAAAATATAATAAATAATAATAAACGGCTCTGAGCAGTTGTGTTGCGATGTGTGCCGGGTACGATGCGCCAAATGTTGTTGTGTTGGGAGTTTTGTCGTGGAGGGTCTTCAGACCAATCTCCCTTTGGCGCAGCATCGTTGGTCGTGTTGTTGGGTTTAACATTGCATCACCTCGATCAACTGCCGTCTTCCTTCCTATTAGCTCTATCTGAGTGAATAGGTTCTTAATAAACTAGCGCGCTTTATAATTATTAAAAAAAAAATAACACAATTCCTACACATACTTACACATAATCAGCCTAAAATGTTAGCACTCCTGAGACACATGCCTCCTCACGGTTGAGACGGAGTGGGCTGTAATCTACCCCGCGGGCCCAGTGCGGCTTGTTAGATGTCACATTTCTTCAAAATTTTTGGCTCTAAGACATGTCAGTTTCCTCACGATGTTTTCCTTCACCGTGATGAAGAAATAATTTACACAAAGTGAAGCTCCATATGGGGTTCGAACCTACGACCTACAACTTATAAGTCGCGGCCGATACCACTTATTTCTTATTTCCTACACAATAGAGTTCATTTTCTAACACTTCAAACATTTTAGTAACTTTTTCAATAGTGCTAGTCGCTCTGAAATCAACTTCATTTCTATTAAAATAAAGTTGATATTTGTTTACAGGAGTCAAAATAATAATATCAGTTCGCTGCATGCTGATTGAATGCATACAAATATATTACATTTATAATATTTTAATTATAATGTCAAACAATAAAATAAAAATAGAAAATGATGTCAAAATATAAAACATTACCTATTCTTTATCGATAATAGAAATAAACATGCACAAATACAGTCGTTACATTTATTAATAAAAAATTTATTAATAAAAACTTAAGTCGCTTTTTAAATAAAACTAAATTGAGATTATTTTTCGGGGAATTTTATTGCAAGGACGACAGCAGTTCAAGTTAGTCAAAAGTGTCATATATTCGTAATCAATCTTGAGCCTTAATGTTTTAGCAATAAAGTGGAAAATCTAACAGAGAAATTTGACATACTGTAGTAGCTTGATGTATTGTCGTTTGTAAAATGCTGATTTGATTAACACTTTTCCGCAAAAGAGCTGTTCTACTGCGAACAAAGTACCTAAATAATAAGGTTTGAATTACATACATAGCTATCCCACAATTTCCCCTATATTTTTTTTAATCTCAAATATTCCCAGATGAACTTCGTCGGGTATTTTCGTCGCCCATACCCCAATGTTTGAAGACTAAAATCTTCAACCAGTGCGTCCTACCCGTTATGACTTACGGAGCCTAGACGTGGACACTAACGGTCAAACTAGTACAGTAGGCCTAGTATGAGTTTTCATTACGAAACTCGTTCAACGATATCGAGCGCGTTTGACTCAGCGATTGGCCCGCTTCAAGGTCGTAAGATCTCTCAACCAATGAGAGCGCCAAACGCGCTCCATATCAACGATCGAGTTTCGTATTGAAAACTCATACTAGGTCTACAGAAGTTTAAAGCCGCTCAGCGAGTTATGGAGCGAGCTATGTTGGGCGTCTCTCTGAAGGACCGCATCAGAAATGAGGTGATCCGACAGAGGAACAAAGTCACCGACATAGCTGAGAGGATTAACAATCTGAAGTGGCAATGGGCTGGTCACATATGCCGCCGGGCCGACAACCGTTGGGGTAAACGAGTCCTCGAGTGGAGACCGCGTCTCGGCAAACGTAGCGTAGGACGCCCTTGGGCGAGATGGAGCGACGACATCAAAAAGGTGGCTGGTAGCGGCTGGCGGAGAACTGCTCAGGATCGAGCTTGTTGGCGTGCCATGAAAGAGGCCTATGTCCAGCAGTGGACCAGTACAGGCTGATGATGATGATGATGATGATTCCCAGATGATTCTATGGCTATTTTATTTATATTCTTCGCAAGGTGACAGTATTGTTTTAAATCACACTTTATGGGTAAGATTGTGTGTAAAAATTCCTTAATATTCATATAAAACGCTAAAGATGACGAATTAACGTTTTGTCACCTTGCACAACTACTTGAACGTTCTAATGTGGTGGAGTAGGGGGAACAATCACCCCTAATCGCTTCATTTTGCTCAAAGAGAGGAGGGAGGGTGAAATTCGGCTGTGATATAATAGACTCGGTCACGTGGAATGAATGAATGAACACAGTTTTATTCATTCATTTAATCGAATCATGAGTTCGTAGCAGGTCTCGTTAGTATTTCATTTCGTTTTACTTTTTTAACAATATTATTTACATTTCTAAAAAGGCATTCGACAATAAATCAATGGCGATTTAATTTTATACTATTTTTTTTAGTGTTCATGTTCAGTTTTTTTATATTCGATATTTTATTAATTTTAATCATCTTAAATCATAATCCGTTAATTTTTCTCAATAATTAAAATAATTGTTAATTAATTAACGTTTAATCAGTATTTATGTACAAATTAAGTCGCTATGATTATTATTATTATTTTACCTATTGTTGAACTTCCCGCCTATTGTTATTTAATTATTTTTGTATGTGTGTTTTTCAATTACAATATCAATTAAGTTTTAGTTAAGTAACTAATGTAAACCGTTTTTTTTGTGCATGTGGAGTTAACCTATAATTAATTGTTGCACTTGTAAGTGTTACCCTAGCCATCAAATCATAATAATGTACAGAGTAAACAGTTGTCGGTTAACCTAAATAAATAAAATAAGTAATAAATAAAAAAGGAAAATGCAAAGAAAACCCAGTCCGACCCATAAGGATAGTAAAGGTTAGGTAAACACATGACCAAATAAAATATGAAATTTTACATAATCATCATAGTAACAATACTAATGAATTTGGAAATATTTTTTTTTCCGCGAATTAATTCCAACTTTCCCAAAATTTGATATTTTTTTAAACAATGACAACACCTTTTTTGACGGTATTATTATGAGCGAATACCAATGCGACCGCGTGTCCTGTCCGCGCATGTATTGCCTACTGCACATGTATTAACTTTTTTTGCGAAATAATATTAATTTTTTCGGGATTTTTTTATTTTACCCCGGCTTTGTAGGCATTAGTAGAATCAGTTATCGATACCTAACAATACCTTCACGGATCGGACAGGGTTTCTTTACATACCGTATTTTACAATAGGTTTATATTTGCAAAATTTGAAAGATTGAATGTATGATGTGATTGAATGATTGAAGATATTGAATTATGTTTAAGATCAGTTTCATCATTTACCTTTTTTCCAAAGCTAAAACTATGTTAGGGTTGGCTTAAAGTCTAACCGGATATAGGCGAATGCCAGTATTCTATTTAACATGGAGCTACTGGCTATTTAACCTCCACAAACCAGTTATTGGGTAATACTGTACCCCTTGGTAAGACTGGTTGTCTGACTTTCGGGTATCTAAAGAACTTTCAAAGATTTACGAACGATAAGATCCACCCACCAGGCAAAGTCTTGCCGCCAAGCGATTCGTCGTATTCCGGCACGGTGTCTGGTGAAGCCGTACGGAGGACGGTTTGAGCAGTTGTGTTCCGATGTGTGTCGGGTACAATGCACCTATGTCCCCAGATCAAACTCCCTCTGACGCAGCGTCTTTGGTCGTGTTTGTTGGGTTTAACTTTGCATGAGTTCGCTCAACTGCCGTCTTCCTTCCTATTCACTCAGTTTTTTTTTTTTGCGTGTATAGGCTCTTAATCAATTAGCGCGCTTTACCATCAACGATTACATCACTGCTTACCACCAGGCGAGATTGCGGTCAAGCACTACCCCGCAACTACCAAAAATTACTCTTACAACAATCTCAAGACTAGTGCTTTTTTGCTCTTATATCACTGCTATATAAGGATATAAGTCTGTATTTGGGTAATACTATAAGAATATTTAGTCTTACATCGTTCTAATATCAGTCTAATTGAATGCTGTTTGTACTTATTCAAATTATCAATAGCCAAAACTAATTTAAGCCGACTTAGCCTAATATTGCTTTTCCGTAAGTGTCTTATAAACCTTATCATCATCTCAGCGTTAATCCCAGTCGCATCCGAAGCTTTTTCAGCTTTGGAGCAGGGATGTTTGGGAGTTCCGTAACCGTAACCGAAACTATTGGATATCCGATATAAAAAATCATCCGTAACCGTAACCGAATCCGAAATAAAAGTTTCGCATAGTATCGGATAGGGGCGGAGCCTAATTGACACACGTTATGACAAGTTGTTTTCACACACAAGCTACGCGCATTGTTTGTTTTTTTTTCTTCTTTTGTCGTCATAACATTCTCGTAAATAACTGACTTGTGACCAATTCTATAATAGCAAATAGTTCGACAAGTGTGTTGTGTTACGATATCGATTGAACTTGTACAAAATGCGTCCTAAGTCGAGTGCAGTTTGGTTATTTTTTGATGAAATTACCGATTCACGACGACCTCACAGACTGATTGAAATTCCTGCCAAAAACTAAGTAAAACTACTTTATTACCTATTTGTATTTTACTTTTGAAATTCCTTAAAAAATTAATATCCGTAACCGAAACTAACGGATAATCCGAAATAATTTATTATCCGTATCCGTAACCGTATCCGGTATAATAATCATTCCTAAATCCTTATCCAATCCGTATCCGAAATTTCATATCCATAACATCCCTACTTTGGAGTCTCGGGTCCGCTTTACCAGTCTAATTTTTTTTTAATAATTATAAACTAGCTCTTGACCGCAATCCCGCCTGGTGGTAAGCAGTGATGCGATCGTTGATGGTAAAGCGCGCTAGTTTATTAACAGCCTATTTACTTAGAAAACCTGAGCGAATAGGAAGGAAGACGGCAGTTGAGCGAGGTGATGCAATGTTAAACCCAACAACACGACCAACGATGCTGCGCCAAAGGCAGTCGCTTAACGGAAAATGTCGAAGTTTCACCAAAATCAACAATTAGACTGGAGGACGGGTCTGAGCAGTTGTGCTGCGATGTGTGCCGGGTACGATGCGCCTAATGTTGTAGTGTTAGGAGTTTGGTCGTGGAGGGTCTTCAGATCAATCTCCCTTTGGCGCAGCATCGTTGGTCGTGTTGTTGGATTTAACATTCCTATTCGCTCAGTTTTTCTGCAGAATAGGCTCTTAATAATCTAGCGCGCTTTACCATCAACGATCGCATCACTGCTTACTATCAGGCGGGATTGCGGTCAAGCGCTAGTTTATAATTATTTTAAAAAAAATAGAGTGCTTTAATATAAACTCTTCTTCCACGATGAAAGTCTCCACTAGTCATAATAAAACGTCTGTGAAATGAGTATGCGTCGCTATGGTGTCGTATTTACCCTACTCCTCGTACGAGCTCTTACCCTCACAGTAAAGGACACGTTAGCTTTATCACGTGTAATGTAATCTACTTCGTAAAGTACTGTTTATATCATTCTGCACAGTTATTTTAAGAACTCCTTTTAAGAAGATGTGGTTATCTTACAAAAACTGGTTGTTGATATTTTACTTAATTATTATTGTTATCATCATCATCATCTCAGCGTTAATCCCAGTCGCATCCAAAGCTTTTTCAGCTTTGGAGGCTGGGGCTAGTTACTGGATCCCATCTTATGTTGTTAAATATTATTTACGACGGATATTACGTTCCGAGCCATAGGAGATCTTCATATAGGGTTTATGTTCGAATGATTTTTTTTTTCGGTCACTAAAGTCAGAGGAAACACTGAGCTTGGCCAGACACACTCTTGGCCGGTTTTCATTATCATATTTCATACCTTAGCTATTTATTTTATTATTATTTTCTTTTGCCTAATTTAGAAAGTCCATCGATAAGTAAAATAAATAAAAAGTAAACCGCTGCCAAATTAACAGCCAGTCGCACGGAGTCGCGGATGCGATCCCCGCGCAGTGCTAATACTTGTATGCATGAATATGAATATTTTCACTGGTCTGGTCGTGCCTCGGAAAGCACGTTAAGCCGTTGGTCCCGGTTGCCTTACGAATATCTAGCGGCAGTCGTTACGGGTTGTTGGAGCCCTCAAAAGTCCAACAATTGGTCTAATTGCAATGCTTCGATATCGCCTTCGGGTTAGGGAGGTCAGACGGCAGTCGCTCCATGGAAAAGGTTGAAGTTTCGCCAAAATCAGCAATTAGACTGTGTTGGTAGATATTAAAGACTTTAGATAATTAGACTGGTTTATTTCACTTGTATAATTACTACATTATAATCGACACCTTCCAGGTCAGATCCTAAGTTACAATGACAAGACAATAGACTATATTCATAGACACTAATACATAGAGATGGTATTAGTTACTCGACTACAGAGTAGTGATGTATGATACAACATCCCCCCTGTTTAAGTTTAAATTAACCCTTGACA
Source organism: Sesamia inferens (assembly GCA_037179545.1). Classification (NCBI taxonomy): domain Eukaryota; kingdom Metazoa; phylum Arthropoda; class Insecta; order Lepidoptera; family Noctuidae; genus Sesamia; species Sesamia inferens. The sequence continues at coordinate 3,176,109 of CM073929.1, read as the reverse complement.
AACAATATTATAGAAACCTGACTTAGTTACTATTTAGACAATGACTTAAGACTATAGTTAGGTCTTAATCTAGGATACAATGTTCTACTTAATCTATTTCATCAATTAGCCTTCTGGTTGGCTTTACAACTCTTCCAAAACGAGTTACATGTTGACTGACTGAGGATTGAGATGAGAGCTCTTGAGGTCTAGACTCCTGCCTGTTACCTTCCTCTCTCCCCTGCGACGAATTGGATAGCATAGGAGAATATTTGTGTCTTAAATGAACCCTATTCCTCCTATACCTAACTCCATTGACATCCTCAACGACATATGACCTATTATTAGCCAACCTTAGCTTGACAATGGCTTGTTCCCAATTGCTATCAGGCTTTCTTTTAAAGTATACATGATCATTGGGATACAGTAATGACAATGACTTTGTATTTCTATTATAATATTTAGACTTATTTTTATTATTTTGCTTGACACATTCTTCATAATTTTTGAATGTAACCACTTTAGGTTTTAATTTCTTATAAGACATAGGAATGTTATTTCTTAAATTCCTGGACATTAACAATTGAGCTGGAGATGGTAAATTATTCTTAGGTGTGTTTCTATACTGTAATAAAGCTATGTATGGATCAGATGAGTTTCTTTTACATTTTTTTAACATATTTTTGATAATTTTGACTGAACTCTCTGCTTGACCATTTGACTGTGGATGATATGGGCTAGTTACAATGTGTTCTATGTCCCATTCATGCATAAAATTCTTAAATTCTAATGACTGAAAAGGAGGACCACCATCAGACACTAAAGATAAAGGTATTCCATGACGAGCAAAAATGGACTTTAAATGTGTTATTACATTCTTTGCTGTACTGTTTTTATTTAACAAAGCTATTTCTATAAATTTAGAATAATAATCTGTGACAATTAAATAAGTAAGGTTATCAAAATACATTAAATCAATACCTACTTGTTGCCATGGATATTTATTTATTTCAAAATTTTTTAGTGGTTCCTTTGGATTATTAGGTTTAAATTGTGCACATACATAACATTGTTCTACCAAGTTTTTAATATCAGCTGACATGCTTGGCCAGTACAAAGACTCTCTAGCCAGTTTTAAGCATTTATTTATACCTTGGTGACCTTCATGAATTTTACCTAACATTTCCTTATACATTGACTGTGGTACTATTAATTTTGACCCTTTGAACAACAAATCTTTGACTACATGAATTTCAGCTTGTATATTCCAAAATGGTTTTATTGACAGACTGACATTATTTTTATTTTTTGGCCAACCTTCATAATAATACTTTTTTAACAATTGCAAAGTATCATCTTTCTTAGTGTGCTGTAACAATTTTGTACAGTACTCCTTTGTGACTGCTAGACTTGAATGCATTAAATTGACATGACAAGATATTTCTGACTCATTCTCAGGTATATAATGTTCTTTCAATGCTGCTCTAGACAGAGTGTCAGATATAAACATTTCTTTACCTGGAACATGTATAACTTCCAAATCATATTTTTGTAAAGTTAACATCATACGTTGCAATCTTGCTGGTACATCATGTAATGGCTTTTTAAAAAGATAGACTAAAGGTTTATGATCAGTATGAACAGTTACTTTATGACCGTACACATACTGGTGAAATTTTTCACAACCAAACTGAATGGCTAACAATTCTTTCTCAATTTGAGCATACCTAGACTGAGTTTGAGTTAATGTTTTTGAACTATAAGCAATAGGTTTATTATTCTGCATAATGACTGCTCCTAATGCTGACTTTGACGAATCGACTGACACGACTAATGGTACATTGGGATTATAATGAGCTAAAACTGGTGAATTTGTAATTTCATCGATTAAACTCTTAAGACATTGACTATGATTTTCATCCCAAGTCCAGACTGAATCTTTCTTCAAAAGATTTCTTAAAATTTGAGTTTTTTGAGACAAATTGCTAATAAAGGGACCTAAATAATTGATCATACCTAATATTCTTTGCAATTCTTTGACATTTTTTGGTGTGGGCATATTGACAATTGCTTTTACTTTCTCTTCATCAACCCTGGCACCATCTTTACTAAAAACATACCCTAAAAAACAGACTTCTGATACTAAAAATTTACATTTAGACTTATTGAACTTTAAATTGACTTCACGTGCTCGTTGCATGACTTTATGTACTCTCTCATTATGTACTGACTCGTTTGGTCCATATACCAAAATATCATCGATGAATATTAGAACTCCTTCTAAATCACCGAACAAATTCATCATGACTCTTTGAAAAATTTCAGACGATGCATTAATACCAAAAGGTAACCTTAAATATTTATATCTACCGAAAGGTGTTTGAAATGTACATAAATCAGAACTATATTCATCTAGTTTTAGCATCCAAAATCCTGAAAATGCATCTAAATGAGAAAAACAAACAGCTCCTGCTAGTTGAGATCTGATCTCATCTATTGACTTAAGTGGATAAATTTCCCTTATAATATTCTTATTCAAATTTCTAGGATCTAAACAAATTCGTAACTGACCCGTGCTTTTGACTGTTATCACTATACTGTTCACCCATTCTGTAGGTTTAATAACCTTTTCAATGACCTGCATTTTCTCCATGCGATCCAATTCATCGCGCAGTTTGTTCAGTAAAGCGAAGGGTACTCTTCTCGGAGCATCCACGCATGGCACTGCTTCAGGTTTGAGTTTCAGGCGACAGACTTGAGGTAGACATCCAAGACCCTGAAATACATCATTGTATTGTGTAAGAATTTGTTCACTAAAATTTTGTTGAGACACAGAGAAAACTCTTTGAATTATACCTAATTTTTCACAAGTTGGTAGACCTAAAACATTCGGACAAACTAAATCTGCGACTATAAACACTATATTTACACTAATAGTGCTATTATTTAAAGATAAACTACATTTTATATTGACTTTGCCCATTATGGGTATTGATATACCACCAAACCCACTAACGTTTATTTGACATTTCTCAAGTGACATTTGACTTTGACATTTCAAAAATTGAAAAGTTCTCTTTGACATAATATTGATATCAGCTCCCGAGTCAATAATGCAATTAATTTGTGTATGACCAACTAAAATGTTTATGTTCCATGACTGTTTAGAATAGTATTTGTTTTCTTTTGACTCGACTGTATTGACCTGTTTACTATGTGTTGACTTTGCTGTAATAATTCTACAAGTGTTTGTTGTGTGAGATTCCTCAGACTTGTGTCTGTGCTCATCATTAAGATATGAATCTCGACTAAGACTTTTTGACTTTTTTGACTTGACTGTGAATCTCTCAGACTGTTTAGTGTTTTCATCATTGAGATATGACATATGACAAGATGAGTCTTCATGAGATCTCTTAGACTTATCAGTCACCAGACTTTTTTCATCACTGAGGCATTTTTTATTTGACCTCTCAGATATGACATTATCACCACTTTCATCACAGAAATATGACACAGGATACCTTTTTTGACAAGATGAGTCCTCATGAGATCTCTTAGACCCTGACTGCGACTGGCCTATGTGCGACCTGACCGTTGATTGTAACTTGGGATGTGACTGTGACTGTGTGTATGACAACCTGCTATTTCTGTAATGATTTTGATTGTGATGACTTTGTGACTCTAAACGACAATTACATCGACCAGACCCATGACTATGACTGAATTTATGACAATTTAAGATTCCAACAAAATTATCTTGACTACCAGTTGATCCAAAAGACTCTAAATGACTGACCTTTTTGTCATTTGAGCAACAAAATTTCGCAAAATGACCATAAGAGTCACATGACCTGCATTTAGCTCCCCGCGCTGGACATTCGTAGCGGTGGTGTTGTCCACAGCGGCTACACGTCCTCGAGCGCTTCTCAGGACTGGGACTTGACTCCGACCTCCCTGCGCTGGATCCCTGCTGACTGACTGGTGAAGCTCGCCGTCGCTGACGCTCCACTCGACCACGGCTCCTCCGACGCAGATGCATGACTTTTTCAGACTCTTCACTAGTGGACCTCTTGACAATTTGGTCTGCATCCTGCTGTGCGACGATGAGTGTCCTAGCTAGCTCTCGCATCCTCTGATATGTCAGATCAGGTTCCTGCAGCAGTCTCTGACGTACATGTGCTAAGTCCAAACTCAAGTTGGCGATAAAAATATCTCTGATAAGAGATTCTCTGAGCATTCCAAATTCGCAATCTTGGCTCTTATTTTCGAGATCGGTTAAGAAATCCTCGATGCTTTCCGATTTCTGTTGACGTGTTGTAAAAAACATGTAACGATACATGGTAATATTTTTTCTTGGTTGAAAAAATTCGTCGAATTTGGCTTTGACGTCATGTAATGTGCTTTCTCCAATATTTATGTTGAATGTGTTGAAAATATTTAAGCATTTCTCACCAATGTGATGTAATAAAATGGCGATCTTGCGTTTCTCACCGGACTTGTCCAAACCTGTTGCCAACAAGTATAATTCGAACTGTTGCCACCAGCGCTTCCAGGCTTCGTAATTGTTGTTTGTTGCATCTGACGATATTCTAAGCGCCCTCAAGCCACTGTTCATTGTAGCTTCGGTGTCATGGCCGCCACCGACGCCATCCGACTTTTGCATTTTATGAATTTTCTTTCTTCGTATTGGGTTTTTTCACTCTTCAGACACCATGTATGTGTTTTTCCACTTCTGACACCATGTATGATTCTTGTGTTGGTAGATATTAAAGACTTTAGATAATTAGACTGGTTTATTTCACTTGTATAATTACTACATTATAATCGACACCTTCCAGGTCAGATCCTAAGTTACAATGACAAGACAATAGACTATATTCATAGACACTAATACATAGAGATGGTATTAGTTACTCGACTACAGAGTAGTGATGTATGATACAACAGTAAAGCGGACCCCAGACTTCAAAGCTGAAAGAAGCTTCGGATGCGACTGGGATTAACGCTGAGAGCTAAAGTCAGAGGAAAGTCGGTCGAAATATACATATAATTCTTCGCCTGCCCTAGACTGAGTTTAGCCATGTGCTGTATAATAATCAAATTCGAGAAGGTCTGTATTGTTTCTTATTTGACTTTCCTATCGAATTTAACACCATCTAAAATGACTTTATTTAAAGTAGTATGGAAACAACCTTCCTTAATAAAATACAAAAAAATCCAACTGGAACTATTTAAAACGAAACCATGTTTCAAGTATTTTGACGTAGTTCAATCTCAGACTTTATGTCAGTAATTTCACAACCAAGACGGATCGATATACCTACATTTTATAATCCATCCGAAGGCTCCCTGTAAAAGATTGCTCTTAGCAATAAAACCGCCCATTGTGTCACCTTCGTAAGATTTATTTATGACTGCAATGTATACTGTGTACATTAAAATAATAAATAATAAGAGAAGGAGTAATTTGTGCTGTTCTATTCAAATCAAACCAAGCCGTTAGAATCCTTAATAAATAAAACCTCAAAACAAAGAACTGCGTGAAACACCAATTAATCCTAAAACCCCCTCTTATCTTAAAGAACGTTTCAAGTTGTTTCATGACGCATATAATAGAATCTGAGGTCATCGGAAAACCTGATATTAGACATGCATACATTCCACTAGTTTCTATGATAAATCCTTTACTGAACAAGCAGTTCGGCTATGGAATGACTTGCCCATGTCTGTAAGGCGTGCTCAAACTCTTAAAGCACTTTTAAAGCCATAGTAATAAAAGCATTTCCACTCTCTTTAAACATGTCATTATTTTTTTTTATATTTGCTCTTGTATGATGTTTATTAATTAGATGTATATATTTATTAGACTAGTATGATACACTCAACGTGCATATTTATTATATAAACTATGTAAATAGTACACTGTAGACTACATACATTATTTTTCTCTCCTTCCCCTTACTTTTCCATCCAAAGGTTGTCTGTAAAAGATCGCTCTTAGCGATAAGACCGCCCATTGTGTCATCCTTTGTAAAATCTTTACATTATGTTTTTGTAGTCTAAATGGTGTACATAATAAAGAGTATTCTATTCTATTCTATTCTATTTTCTGTCTTTGGCATTGACCAGTCGGGGGTAAAGTTGTAGAACATCAAGATTCGACACATGACGTTACCAAACTATTATAAACAACATTATTCTTTGTTTATGTGAAACCCGAAACACGTGTCCAGTATTTTTAAGTAAAGAATCTAAGTACAAAGTTTCAAAAAAATATAATAAAGCAGAAAGTTATGAGCTTGTTATCCTAATTGGCTGTCCCAACAAAAATATGGTCCGCGCTCCGCTCAGGCGGGTGAGCGTGGCGTTGACCTCTGGCATTAGCTTTTGCGCCAGCGTGCGCAATACTATGATCTACCGTGCGCGCTCGGTAAACACAATGCAATAATTTCTAAATGTATTTGGGTAAAAATATAACTTGGTATAAAAATGATTGGAATCGATTCAGTTGCTTATTCTGACAACAAACTACATTCAGGTATCGCTTAAACAAAAAATAACGTTGTATATATGGGGATTCTTTGTTGAACGCACAGAGTTCCTTTTTCTGGTATCTGCACCATCTCTCTGGAGAAAAGTCGTTCTTTTTCAACATTTGAAAAGCGAAAGCCCACACACGTACGCTACAGTTAAATCTTTCCATTAATCAATCAATCTGCTTAACTTTTTCCCAAGTGTGTTAGGATCCACATCCTGCCTTATCGGATGAAGCTGAATACCGGGCCTTTGCCTTTTTTTTTCCGGGGTGGAAATCCTTATAGGAGGTCCGCCGCCCTGGGGTGGGCGACGGGGTCTGTCTGACTTTTACTGACTAAAACCACCCCGGTGTCTCTTCTATCACGAGCGCACGTGGGGCCGCGGGACTCCGATTCTTCCACGGCCCCACAACATCGTGCTGGCCCGGTCTGTCCGGGCCTCGTCTCCTGCACGGGGTAGTGAGGTGTTAAACTACCCTGTGCATCGCCTCAGAGGCGCGCGGCGACACTCGCGCGCGCCTCCGCCTCGGGGTCCATCAATAGGGGGCGGGGACTTCCTCATGTCCCTCGCCCCTGGACCCATTCATGAGGGGCGGAAGAGGGCGTTATCCGCCCTTCCTCGGCGCCCGGTGCGTCTTCTGCGGCCCGGGAAGGGAGTTGAGATCTCCCTCTCCCATTCCGCAGCTTCCTTCTGCTACATCACGTCCTCGCAGAAGGACACCACCGCGTCCCACGACTCTGCGCTACCGACCATCCTCCGACAGTACCTGCGTCACTCTGAACGACAGAGAGCCGTGCCTCCTCCCCAGCCAGTCGTCGAGTACTGGCCGGATCGCCTCGACGGTAGCGAGGCCGGCGGTAGAGCTCATAAGCCTCTGCCGCCAGTCCGCCACCAGGACCTGACGGAGCTCCTCTCGGCGCAGTTCGATCTGCTGCTGCACCGGACTGGAGCCCCGTGTCCGCTCTTCCTCGCGCCATCGGTACAATGACGCGAGTACTTTCGCCTCTAGGTCCCAGGGCGGGGATTCGGCCAGGACGCAAGCTGCCTCGTAGGATATCGTGCGATACCCGCGGACGACCCTGACTGCCATCGCCCTCTGCGGCTTGCGCAGAATGGCGAGTGTTCCGGCTGTCAGGTCCATCGCCCACACAGGAGCCCCATACAGAGCCATGGACCGCACAATTCCTACGTACAACCGCTTACAGGCGGCGCTCGGGCCCCCCATGTTGGGAAGCAGCGTTGATAGCGCGCCTGCTGCACCTATCAGCTTGGGCGCCATCCGCCGGAAGTGGGGCCCGAATTCCCACCTGCTGTCGAGCACCAATCCCAGGTACTTCATGGTGAACTCGACAGCTCTCCGGGCCCCACTGACCACGATATGTGATCCCGGCGCCGGCGCACGCCGGGGGGCCTTGGAAAACCATGGCCTCCGACTTGTCAAGGGCCAACTCCAGGCCCAGGCGCCGGATGCGGTTCACCACCTGTGACACCGCAGCCGTGGCTATCAACGTCGCTTCCCTGGACGAGCTCCCCCGGGCAGTTACAAGCGTGTCGTCCGCATAACACGTCAAGTTGGCGCCCGACGGTACCACCCAGTCGTAGCCGATGTTCCACAGGAGCGGTCCCAAGACCGATCCCTGTGGAACACCGCACGACATTTGGTGCCAACCGGCACCGACCGAGCTTTTGCCTGAAGCGACCGCGTATCAGACCTCCACAACCCAGCTACTGCTAAGCAAAAAGTTTTTATATAATCGTTTAAAACAATAAAAGCTTTTACGCAAAAAAAAATCAGTACAATAATTAAAAGTATAATTTAAAAAAAAACAAAGCTTCGTAATAATATAACCCGTCGAGGCCATTCTACATTGTGCATTATGACGTCACAGGCGAATTCGCGCGATTTACTTTTCAACGCCATTGTGTTGGCGACACTTGATGATCGTTCACTCAATGAATTTTGTGGAATTTACAAAAGTTAAAAGCCGGTTGAATTAATTTTGGGAGCTTAAAAGCTCCCCAAATGTGACGTTAATTCAGAGGACAATATGAACAGTCATTTGGTCATTTAGTGTAGTCGTTCACATATAGTTAAGTGATTACTGCTACGAAATATGGGCGCTATCAATCGCGCATATCAAATAGTTATCACGGACGTGTGATTGAGAGTACAGTGTCGTCTTTTGGTGGAAATGCATTTAATGATAAGATCTACGATGGTACTATTAAGACAGTCAGTTTCGATTCTCTATTGGCAAATAGGGGTCTTGACGTCATTAAAAAACAAATTTTTGCACCTCTGTACCCAAAATCTTATAAGTTTTATGTTTGTCATGTAAGTGTCATGTTTTTATCTCGTCTAATTTGTCTATTGAGATCTTGATTTAGAGGAGAGAGGTCAGAGGATCTTCTTTGAAAGGACTGAACTAATAGTAGTTTATGAAACTGTTACATAATGAGGGACATTATGCACGAGTGTGAGTTTAAAAAACGAGCGAAGCGAGTTTTTTAATAGTATCACACGAGTGTGTAATACCTAATTATGTACAGTTTCATACACTACTTTATCTAATCTCATACATTTTAAGAAAAAATAATATAAGACAACATTTTAAAATAATAGGATAGAAGACAACATTTTAGTTTAATCCTGTCAAATTAAGATATTCCATAGACAGTTTTAACACGATTATAAACATGGCGACAAAAATACATCAATTTACGTCAGGCGTGGATTAATTTGCCAAGTTTAAACTAACATATTATTTTCTGTCCTTTTCTTAATGAAATAGAAAGAAAAAGATGCACTTAACTTAAATTTAGTTTAGTTGTTCACAAACTAAATTGAAGAATCGGTGCCAATGTTAGTTTCTGAAGAAGGGAATCGGCGAATAGTGAATAGAGATTTTATAGGAGCCGCCAGCGACTTCGTTCGCGTGGTTAAGTTATGCTCTGCTCCTATTAAACGCAGCGTGATGGTATATAGCCTAAAGCCTTCCTGGATTAATGGGCTATCCAACGCAAAAACAATTTTTCAAATCGTACCAGTAGTTCTTGAGATTAGCGCGTTCAAACAAATAAATTCTTCAGCTTTATATATTAGTATAGATAAGAAAGAGGAGTAAATTTCACTCATCCTCCTCAGAAAAGGAAGGATTCTCTGACCAAACAGGTGTCTCTGGCAGGCAAATGGCCGATGATTCATGTCGGGTCATTGTATATGTGCTAACTGCGCGGTAAACTTTGCTTGCTAGATACTAAATTTTGCGCGTCGTCGGCACCTCGCTGAAACTTACACTACGCGACACCTTACTGTAAAGCTTGAATTAAAACGTGTTATTAGGGTTTCAGCTCTTAAAACTTAGTGCCTAGAGTGGAAAATTCAACGTGCAGTCATGTTAATGAAAACGGGCATTTGTGTGGAAAACGGTAGCAAGGACAAACTCTTTGACGTCACGATAAGGCACATAATTCGGTGTTATTTTCAATGAAAACACTGAAGAAAATATTGTGAAATAGGAGTTGACAAAATACACTATAATCGACTATACTCCATTATAGTTATTTATTTATTTATTTATTTATTTATTTATTAACCATGGACAACTTACAGCTAAAACAAACAGAATAAAAAATATGTATGTAAGATTGACAGCCAATTATAAGTCATCACTTATAAAAAACAGACTGTACAGATATAGTGTGGACAACACAACACAGCTACCTAGCTTATAAAAATTAAAAAAAAAAAAAAAACAGACACTACAAGAATAAAACAAAAACTAAAAAACAAGCAATATAACATTCCAGCTTAAGATAACAAAGGTTTAAAAAAAAAGAAAAAAATCGTAACTTACTCGTACATAAAAGTCTCAACCAAAAAAGTCACGGCTCATGCATTTTCTGGCCGAGGAGACACTTGTTAAAAAGGGATCGAAATCGTGCCGCTTACACATGTCATTAAAGGTTCTACTTGCTCGCACTGTAAATGAATTTTGTCTGTAATTTGTAGAGGTTAATGGAACACGCAAAGGTGCATTCCATCGCTTTGACCTTCCGGGAACGTTAAAATAGAATTTTGATAGAATATCGGAACTATTGATAGAGTTGTTGAAAATTTTAAATAATGTAATACAGTCAGATATTGCTCGCCGATTAATTAGGGGTAATATATGATACCTTTTACAGAGCTTGAGGTAATCTTCAGACCGGTAAGGCACTTTCTGGTGATAACACAAATACTTGATAAATCTTTTCTGGATGCTTTCGATGCGATCGATATACTTGTGATAACAAGGGTTCCAGATTTCACAAGCATATTCCAAGTGACTTCTAACAAAACTACAGTAAAGAATTTTCAAGGTTTTAGCCTGAGTAAAGCACTTGGACAGCCGCATTATGAAACCTAGGGCTTTAGATGCTTTAGCGACTATGGCATCAACATGAACTTCAAATGTAAGCTTAGAATCGTGATATACACCCAGATCACGGATGCAATTCGTCCTAGGTAGCGCTTGATCACCTAAGAAATACGATGATGGTATGATTGTGCGCTTTCGGGAATATGTCAGAACCGAACATTTAGAGGGGTTAAGATCAAGCTTGTTTACACGACAATAAGCCTCCAGACGACGTAAATCATCCTGAAGTGCAATTACGTCCGCATGTGATGATATTGTGGCATAGATCTTCATATCATCAGCAAAACACAGCAGTTTGGATGAAGTCAAGCAAGAGTCGATGTCGTTAATATAAATAATGAAAAGTAATGGACCTAGCAATGAACCCTGGGGGACTCCACTGGAGACAGGCACCCAACTGGACATATAATTGCTTAATACTACTGCCTGGGATCTGTTTTCCAGATACGAAGAAAACCATCTGAGTAAATCACCTCGTATTCCTATACCATATAACTTGGATAGTAAGATCTCATGATCGATTCGATCAAAAGCTTTACTGTAATCAGTATAAACTACATCAACCTGCCCACCACCATCCATGGCATCAGTAATAAAATCATTGAGTAGAATTAAATTGTTTTCGTTGTGTTGTTGTTGTTGTCATTGAGTAGAATTTTATGCTTATAAGTAGACGTATATTTTAATCCCATCATGTTGAGGAAGTCTTAAGAGTTAGGCGACCTCCTTTTTAGGGTTCCGTAGCCAAATCGCAAAAAATGGAACCCTTACAGATTCGTCATGTCTGTCTGCCCGTCTGTCCGTCCGTATGTCACAGCTATTTCTTTCCTAAACTATAAGAGCTATACTGTTGAAGCTTGGTAGGTAGATGTATTCTGTTAACCGCATTAAGATTTTGATGCAAAAATAAAAAAATAATAATAAATATTAGGGGCTCCCCATACTTAGAACTGAAACTCACAATTTTTTTTTTCATCATACTCATACGTGTGGAGTATCTATGGATAGGTCTTCAAAAATTATATTGAGGTTTCTAAAATATATTTTTTCTAAACCGAATAGTTTGCGTGACAGACGCTTCCAAAGTGGAAAAAAGTTGGTCCCCCCTCTAACTTCTAAAATAAAAAAATGAAAAATCTAAAAAAAACATATGATGTACATTAATATAAAAACTACCAACGAAAACTGTTTCAAACGAGATCTAGTATGTGTTGTAATGTTGTTCCGTCGGGAGTTTGGTCGTGCTGAGTCTCTAGATCAATCTCCCTCTGGCGCAGCATCGTCGTGTCGGTCGTGTTACTGGGTAAAAAATTGCATCACCTCGCTCAACTGCCGTCTTCCTTTCTATTCAGTCAGTTTTTCAGTGAATAGACTCTTAATAAACTAGCGCAACTTAACCATCAACGATTGCATCACTGCTTACCATCAGGTGGGATTGCGGTTAAGCACTAGCTTATAATTATTTAAAAAAAGCCAAATTGGAGATGAAATTCTAAATAAAAAGAGGACCATCGAAACGTTCTGTTATTTGTCCCTTAATATCATTTGTCATTTCTCAGAACTTCCCTTTTGTAATTAATAACTCCGCGGTTTTCAACCCTTCCAGATAACTCACAGGGTAACAATTACAGACGCGGCCATTGTCAAAATGATTTTCTGCTTACAATTAAACAAAGCGATGTTCTGTATAAAACGAAGATTGAGTTTGTATAAACATACTTAGTTATTTTGAATCGAAAGAAGCCAGACGCGAATGTTTTGAACCATTTTAATGCTAATGTTTATTATGTTATTTATTGAAGTTTATATTTGAACAATGAAGGAGGTAAATAAATGTGGGATGTTATCTAATGTAAATAAAATTTCGAGTTTCTGTTGTAAGCATAATTAGAGAGAGTAAGCAGAGATTGAGGGTTGTTTGAAAGAGATACCGTGGCCCTGGCGGAGGACAAGTGAAGGACGGGTAGGTTTTAGTCAGCAAAAGTCTGATTCGCCCTTACCTCCGCCCAGAGCGAGAGAGGTTATAGAGGAATGAGGAACAGAGAGTAAAGTTCACTCATCCTCCATAGAAAATGGAGGATCCTCCGACCAGACTAGTTGTCTGGCGGGCCACTTTGCCCATCGGTTTATGTGGTGAACTTGTATGCGTGCTAGTTGCACAGACAACTCTGATTGCGCGATGCAGGATTCGCGTGACGTCAGTATGACGCGTTGTTCGCATGTTGCGTTGTAGGCACCGCTACAAGGTCATTTGATGAGTTCCTATCTACAAAAAAGTGTGGTCGTGCCCATTGCGTATATCGTCATTTAAAACACGTGAAAACTTGTCATTTTTTTTTCTTAATAATTATAAACTAGCGCTTGACCGCAATCCCGCCTGATGGTAAGCAGTGATGCGATCGTTGTTGGTAAAGCGCGCTAGTTTATTAAGAGCCTATTCACTCAGAAAAACTGAGCGAATAGGAAGGAAGACGGCAGTTGAGCGAGGTGATGCAATGTTAAACCCAACAACACGACCAACGATGCTGCGCCAAAGGGAGATCGATCTTAAGGCCCTCCACGACCAAACTCCCAACACAACAACATTTGGCCCATCGTACCCGGCACACACCGCAACACAATTGCTCAGACCCGTCCTCCGTACTGCTTCACCAGACATCATGCCGGAATACGACAAATCGATTGGCGGCAAGGCTTTGTCTGGTGGGTGGTAACTTCTGCCGGCGGCCGATGTTATGGCCTACCCCCGAGTAAGAATCAAAAAACAAAATATCATTACTGCACAACGGACACCAAATCAGAATTGCACTGTGATGATTGTATTCTATCGCTCGCCAGTTAAAACCGCAAACTCATAATAGCGTTAATATTATAACTTTTCGAGCTTAAGCAAGAGCTTGAAATAAAGCGAATGAACTGGGAAACTTTTGGCTTAAGTAGACTTAGTAAAGAATATCTCGCTAAGGCGATGAGACTAAAAGTCACTTAGTATCTAAGTAGTTGGCAAAAAGCTATAAGTAAAAATAAAGTTTATACTTAAATAAATTTTATTTGTTGGTGTCTGTAAATTTGTATTTTCCTTTATTGATGACTAACCGACCCTTTTTTTAAGGACGGAGCTCTAATTAGTTGGTTAGCAATTAACGTTATTTATTGTCGTTTTAATAAATAGGCTTTCAGAAATTTCTTCTTTCTTTTTTCAGCAGTCTCATAAATATTGTTTAATAATACCATTTTCCTAACTCTTACACATATTGAAAAATAAGGTTGCCAACAGTTGCCAAGTGAAATGTTTGGTTTTAACAAACACTAAACACTTGATTTGGCAACTGTTTCATCATCTCAGCGTTAATCTCAGTCGTATCCGAAGCTTTATCAGCTTTGAAGTTTGGGGTCCGCTTTACCAGTCTAACTGTTGATTTTATTTATTTATTTTATTCATTTATTTATTGGACTTTCGAGGGCTCCAACAACCCGTAACGACTGCCATTAGATGTTCGTATGGCAACCGGGACCAATGGCTTAACGTGCCTTCCGAGACACGACCAGACCAGTGCAAATATTTATATTCACGCATACAAATATTTGCACTGCGCGGGGAACGAACCCGCACCTCATTGCGCAGCGGCAGCGTTCGCTACCGCTACGCCACGGAGGCTATCAATTTGGCAGCTGTTTATTATTTATTGATTTTACTTGACGATGGACTTTGTAAATTGGACAAAAGAAAATAATAATAGAAACAAAAATAAATAGCTGAGGTATGAAATATGATAATGAAAACCGCCCAAGAGTGTGTCTGGCCGCGCTCAGTGTAGAGTTCCGTAGTTTCCCGTCCATCGCAGTAAATGTCCGCACTTGAGAGTTAAAAAATTAGCTATTTGTTACATTGACTTTACATACTAAATTCAGAATCTTAAAAATGGCTTGGTGGTAGGCCATAATATCGGCTACCGGCAGAAGTTACCACCCACCAGACAGTCTTGACACCAAGTGATTCGTCGTGTTCCGGCAAGATATCTGGTGAAACCGTACGGAGGACTGGTCTAAGCAGTTATGTTGCGATGTATATCGGGTACGATGCGCCACATGTTGTTTTGTCGGGAGTTTGGTCGTGGAGGGTCTCCAGATCAATCTTCCTCAAGCGCAGCATCGTTGGTCGTGTTGTTGGATTTAAAATTGCTTCATCTCGCTCAACTGCTGTCTTCGTTTCTATTCGCTCGGTTTTTCTGAGTGAATAGGCTCTTAATAAACTAGCGCGCTTTACCATCAACGATTGCATCACTGCTTACCATCAGGCGGGATTGCAGTCAAGCACTAGTTTATAATTATAGAAAAAAATATTCCAACTAGCTCATATCCGTCCCAAACCTATCAACTCAACTCACGAAAAATCTTAACAGTGCGGAGTAACCAAAAGTATAGCGCTATCTCTTGGGGAATTGGGTTACTTGCTAATTTTTTTTTTTTATAATAATAAATTAGCGCTTGACCGCAATCCCGCCTAATGGTAAGCAGTGATGCGATCGTTGATGGTAAAGCGCGCTAGTTTATTAAGAGCCTATTCACTCAGAAAAACTAAGCGAATAGGAAGGAAGACGACAGTTGAGCGAGGTGATGCAATGTTAAACCCAACAGCACGACCAACGATGCTGCGCCAAAGGGAGATTGATCTGAAGACCTTCCACGACCAAACTCCCAACACAACAACATTAGGCGCATCGTACTCGGCACACATCGCAACACAACTGCTCAGACCCGTCCTCCGTACGGCTTTACCAGACATCATGCCGGAACACGACAAATCGCTTGGCGGCAAGGCTTTGTCTGGTGGGTGGTAACTTCTGCCGGCGGCCGATGTTATGGCCTACCACCGAAAAATTTAATTTATACAAATAAGACGGGTTATGCATTTCAGATGTTTGGTGGTAATTTTGGATTGCGTTAACCGATTTTAATAGTTCTTTTTATTTGAAGGGACGTTCAGGATAATGAAATATTTAAACTAACATAAAAAAAAATGTTTGCGTATACGGTTAAAGTACAAACTTAGTTCAAATATTAACATTATGAAAAAAAAAAAATATTATGCTAAACCCCTATTCATTTTTAAATACCTATCCAACAACAAAAAACCTTTGTTTTATAAATTATAAACTAGTGCTTGACCGCAACCCCGCCTGATGGTAAGCAGTGATGCAATCGTTGATGGTAAAGCGCGCTAGTTTATTAACAGCCTGTTCACTCTAGCCTTGAAGACACTCAAATTGTAGTCCGACGGAAGCACCGACGCTGGCAAATTGTTCCAGTCCCTCGCAGTACGCGGTATAAAAGACGAAGCGAAACGCTTCGTTCGGATCGTTGTGGTGTTAACAACGTAAGGGTGAAAACGTACGACGGGTCGTCCGATGATGGAACGGAGATGGGGGAATTAAATCATGCAATTCCCTCGCACACTCTTTAAAATGCATCCTATAGATCACGAACGGGCGAAACTATTAGGGTTCCTAGTTTACTACGGAACTCGGAAAATGGATGGAGTAAAATAATATATTTTGTTGTACCTACTGTTCATATTGAGCTTAACCTTGTATTACAAGTACTTAATCAAAAATAATCCATCCATAAAATATCTGAAAATGGCACCAAAAATATCATAACCGACGCCGATATCGAACAAAATGAACGCCATAATCCGAATTTTATGCCTTTTACGAGCTTATTCGATGTCCAATAAAATTCGAAGTTACAAACGAAATATTCTCTATAACTTGTGGAAATGTATATTATTGGTGCCTTTTTAGTAAAAATAACACTTGCCTTGGAACGTTGCCGCAGTGGCGTCAGGCTAACTACATAAATCACCATGCAAATTAGCGCTGATTGGTTGGAGGAACTACACGATATTTTTAAATTGTCAGTCGAAATGGATTCGGAATGCAATTCTGCTTTATTAATAGCAGTTTTCGTTGTTAATGATGACTGCTTTATTGGTCGGGGAGTTGTGATATAAAGCTAAAGGACGCTGATAAATAACTCCGGTAAAGTGCAAAGAAGTTGTTTTGTTTGACAATTTTCAGTGATCAACCGTTTCCAAGGAAACTTTGACTGAGTTAGTGGTATTATGCAACCCACATTTTAATATAAGCAAAAATTCTGAAAATGTATAAATGCAATATCCAAAAAAAAACTGTCTCCTTTTTAGGATAACGTACCTAAAAGGTAAATTCTATTCATGAGAATTCGCTGTCCATCTGTCTGGCTGTCCGTCCGTCCGTCTGTCACCAAGCTGTGTCTCAGTAACCGTAATTGCTAGACAGTTGAAATTTTCAGAAATTATGTATTTCTGTTGAGGCTATAAACAACTAATACCTACTAAAAATAAAAAAATAAAAATTTAAGCTGGCTCCCATACAACATTGGTGATTATTTTTGCCTTTTTTAAATATACGGAACGCATCGTTTCCGAATCCGACTCGCACTTGGCCGGTTTTTTAAAGTCAGGGTATTATTGACTTTGACTGAAAAATGCTATTCGTTAGAACACGTGAAACTTCCCTTAAAACAAAACATGACAGTTCAAAGTTAGCTATGAAAAGCGCTGATCTTTTATCCGCATATGTATTTTTATACCGCGCTACTCGAGCCTCACCTCATAGAACAAAGGTTCTGTTTGAAGCGCGCTGTCAGAGACAATGGCGCCGCTGTAATGATGGTGACTTTACACATAGCTTGGTAAGTATTGCTGCAAGTGAAATATTCGTTTTTAAGGTATTTTTACGTCAGAAATATTCGATTCCGTGGCATTCTTAGTCTTATTGTTTGCGATCGAATGGTGTTTGTAATAGATTTTGATGAAATGATAAAATCACAGTCAGTTAAATCACTCATTTTTAAATTACTTATACTTTTAAAAGTATAAGGAACAGGGCGTAAAGTTCACTCGTCCTTCATAGAAAAGGGAGGATTCTCCGACCAGACGGGTGTTGTGTCTGGTGGGCACTTGCCCAATGGTTGATTTTTGGGAAATTGTATATATGCTAGTTGCACGGTAAAATCTTCTTGCGAGATGTAAAATCCGTGTAGCGTCAGTATGATGTGTTGTTTGACAATACACGTGAAAACGATGAAGACAGACGTGTACGTTAGAAGCGTTCGTAAATAATTTTTACACCATGTTATATTTTTTTTTAGAAATTTAGAAATTGTTGCGGTGTGGTTACCGAGTGCGCAACACAGGTGACAGTAGATCATAGTACTAGCACAGTGAGTCAGGCCCCCGCGCCGCACCACTGTAGGCGCGGGCGGGCGAGCGGTGCATTTTCCATATTTTTGTTGGAACAATAATAATAATAATAATAATAATATTTTATTTGCATTATTAGTAGGTACACAATGAAGATGTTCAGTTATACAAGATCCTTTACTAACTACCTTAGATTAGGCATGCAAAAACAGATTTTAAACTAATGTCGATAAGATACAAAAATAATGTCATAAAAATTAAGAAAATGTCATAAAAAAAAGTATCAGGTTAAATAAAATTACAAATAAAATAGTAAAAAAAAAAAATAATAACAAAAGTAAAAATAAAATGAAATATCAATAAAAATAAAATTCAATCAGGATTACATATTCTCATCATTTATGAATTCGTCAATTGAATAGTAACATTTATTAATCAATAAATTAGACAATCTTTTTTTGAAAAGTGAAATTGTCTCATTTTTTATTTCATTGGGTATTTTGTTATATATTATCGGGCCCATACATACAACACTTTTCTTTAACAGGGCGGTATTATGAGTACCAAGACGCAACATATTTTGATACTGTTTTCTTATAGGACCCCTTTTGCTTTCTGACATTTTGTTAAAAAGATGCATATTCATCTTTACAAAAACGGCAATTTCAAAAATGTAAAGAGCTGGAAAAGTTAGCACTTTTAGTGATTTAAAAAAAGGAACACAGCTATCCGTTACTTTCAAATTGCACATTGCCCTTAAACAGCGTTTTTGAGCCTTGAATACTAGTTCCCTGAAGCTACTATTCCCCCAGAAAATGATACCATATCTCAAGGTTGACGCGACTAAACCATGATATGCAACCAGTCTTGCCGCCATATTAACCTTCCTGGATAAGTTAAAGAGCAAATATGAAGCTGCGCTTAATTTTTTTGTTACTTCTTCCACTTGAGGCTTCCAGGTTAACTGACTGTCTATCATTATTCCTAGAAACCTTGCGACTGGTACTTGGTTAACTTTATGTCCATCATAGTGTAAATTTAACACTTGTGGTGTTATGCGTTGGTAAAAATGCATAACATTAGTCTTGGACACGTTAATTATTAAGTTGTTATGGTCAAGCCAGTGTATAATGTCAATTAGTGTATTATTAATGTCCTGTTCATATGTTGTTACGTCAATACATTTAATCAAGGCCGTGCTATCGTCAGCAAATAGGATCATGGGGTGATTAATGCAACGGGGCAAGTCATTTATATACAACAGAAACAATAGAGGGCCTAGCACACTACCCTGTGGAACGCCATACTTGACGATTCTGCCCTCAGATAAGTATTTGTTTTCACGCTTAGTTTTTAAACATATTCTAGATACTTCTGTATATTGCTTACGGTTTTGAAGATACGATTTTATAAGTTGTAGTATGTTTCCTCTGATGCCTATATTGCTTAGCTTATTAATGAGAGTTTCATGATCAACACAATCGAAGGCCCTCGTCATGTCTGTCAAAATTGCGCAGACTGGTACTTTTTTATCGACATTACTAATAATAACATTAATCAGGTCATAGACCGCTGTATTTATACCCCTATTTTTTCTAAAACCCTTTTGTTCTTCGCTGAGGATGTGATGTTTTGTCAAAAACTTGTCAATGGAGGCGTAAATTATTTTTTCCATAACTTTTGAGAAAATCGGTATCATAGCAATTGGTCTATAGTTACCTAGATTTTCTTTATCGCTCTTTTTATAAATTGGCTTAACTATCACTGTTTTTAAACTGTCCGGAAATACTCCAGAGCAAATGCATAAATTCAATATATGACTTAAATGTGGAGCTATGTCATATGCTACATACTTCACTACAGCCGTCGATATGCCATCATATCCTGTGCTATTTTTATTTTTTAAGGATTTTATCGCCACTACGACATCCTGAGCCAAAGTTGGTTGCATAAACATTGACTGTGGGTTATTTAACCGCGTGGTGGTGGTATTCGGTGTTGAATTTACTATCATATTGTTTTTAGTCTGGTTAATAAAAAAATTATTAAAAGCATTTGCAATTTCCATTGGATCAGTAATAATGGCATCTTGCATTTTAATCTGGGTTATAGGGTCGGTAATTCGTGCTTTATTATTTATTACCTGCCAGGATGCCTTAGATTTATTGTTTGCGGTGTTTATGTAATAAATATTTTGCGCTCTTTGTGTCAATCGGATTATTTTACGAAATCGACGTGAATAATTCTTGAAATTATTTATATTAAATTTAGATGGCTCGCGCCTTTGTTTCCACAGTAAATGTCTTTGTCTTCTACTACACACTCGTATACCTCGTGATACCCATTTAACATTTTTATTTAAATTAAGAGTTACCAATTTGTAAGGAAAGCAAAGATCATACAATAAAAGAAAGTTTTCCAAAAAACAATCATATGCCTCGTTAGGGTTTTCAGTCTGGTAGATTTCAGAGAATGAAAAGCATTTTAGGTGTTTTCTGAATCTATTTAAATTTTCGCTAGATAAGTCACGTTTTTTAATGCGCCAAGAGTTTATTACACATGATTTGGCAACCTTTACTTCTAATACCTGAGCAGTATGATCTGATAACGCAAAGTCCAAGACCTGTGACTTACACTTTAACTGACAAGTACGGGCAAAATTGTCTAGACAGGTATTGCTGGCTAGCCTGGTGGGTTGTCGCAATTCTAACTTAAGATTGTAGCCCAAAAGAAAGCATTCAAAGTCCAAAGTTACGCTATTTCGTTTTAATGTATCTATGTTGAAGTCCCCACACATAACAATTTTTTTATCTTGTTTGATACTTAACATATTCATAATAATGCCCAATTTTTCATAAAAAACATTTATATTGTTTGACTTCGGTGGCCTATAAACACACATAACAATTAAATTCTGATAAGTCAATTCTATACCACAGCATTCAATGACGTTAGGTATAGAATGCTGTGATATACCTAAGAGCTCTTTGTGTTTAAGACAGTTTTTGATAAGGATACATGCTCCTCCTCGCTTCTGGGATTGCCTTGTGTATATTGCAGCTAGCTTGTAATTGGTTACATTCAAAAGTCTCTCGTATCCGGTCATAACAAAGTGTTCCGTGATACAAATTATGTCTATGTCTTTCTTTTCTCGTGATAGCTCCTGAAGATGGACAGTGAGTAAGTCAGACTTGTTTAGTAGTCCTGCAATATTCTGATGTAGTATATTTAATTTATTATAGACGAAAAAAGTAGTTGTCATTCGATGAGTCACTTAAAGGAGTATCTATTGGATAGCTTTTGATGTCTATAATCAGACGATCAAAGATACTCTTGAATATACATTTTGTTCCCTGTCTGTTTAGTTTTCCGGTGAGATTTGAGAACATATCCAAGGAGAGGTTACGGTTCGTGTCAAAGAAATATGCATAATTATTGTTCTGTATATCCATATAAAGCAAGTTGTTAAACATTTCTACCCTAGAATTATGAATTAGTGCCCCTCTTATGTAGGTAGGGCAGCATATTATTATATTTGTGTGAGTAGATTCTTTTAAGGATTCTTTAATCACTTTAATCAATTGGAAGTAATCTCCAGCGTTCCTGAAATCTTTATCGCCTATCATTAATAAGCAATAGTCATCTATAGTGAGATTTTTCACTTTCTGGCTAATATTCGTCACCATTTCCTGCAATCCACATCCTGATAAAACATAATGGCAATATTCGAATAGCTGGCTAAATGTATTTTCTATAGTCTCTAAGGCGCCGATGTAGTTGCAATTACTGAGTATGTGTAGTTTCCGCTTTGGGCATACTTTTTTCGGCATGCAGTTGTTACTGGGTTCTTTGGTTTTACGCTTCACCTGTCTTACATTTTCAGTATCTGCATCATTACTTACACTGTTAATCGTGAACGCTTGAGTTTGAGTTTGAACTTTTTTGTTTTTCTTTTGTTCATTCATTGATGGCGAATTTATTTTGGTTTTTTTAGCAAGTGCAGGGCTGTAGGTAATTTTTTTGTATAAATCGTTTTTCTTTAATAATTCCTCGTTGCATTTTTTTAAACTATTATTCTCTAAAGAAAGAGACTCGATTTCCTGATGAGCGCTATTTAGTTCAAACTCAAGTTTGTTTATTTGTTCTTTTAATTTAAGTACCTCCTCTTCATTGCTGTTGATAGAAATGTCGGGTAGACTGTTGGTCGTGTCATCTAGGGTTTCGTTCAATATATTGGAATCTGATACAGTTCTTGCGCGACGGAACGTAATGTTTTCGAGAAAGTTCATCTTAAGTGTTGTCTATGTGGCTAATAATCTATATTAATATTAGAATGACTAAGGTAGTGGTACTTTTAAAAATCTACAAATATTCCAAAAAGACGACTCAAGCGGACGATTCGAACCCGAGTCAGACGGCGACACAAGACACTGTGTAGGCCGCTTAAGTAATTAGCCACAACGACATGTAATCTTGGTATCGAAATTGTTATTCAATAGGGTCTTCCGTACAAAAAAGTTCGTTACAAAACCAGTCACTTTTAAACGATTTGAATTTTTTTTTTCCTCACTGTGTGTCACTTTTGTAAGTTTTTGATTTTATGTTATTTATTTATGTTTTCGTATGTCATTAGATTCATAGGTCAAGTTAGTAGATGTGGTTGTCGTCAATAAATGTTTATTTTCACAAGCGAAACAGTTTTTATCACAATAATTTGTCCACTTTAATAGTCATATTTATTTAGTGTACGGTCTGTAATTCTTTCTGATAACACTTGCACACACGTATTACACTATTTTACTAAAGTTTTAGTTATTTTAGAGTAGATAAAGTTAACTAATCAATTTAAAAATAAATTTATATGGGAGCACAATGTGTACATGACAGCTGGCGCCATCTACTTATTTTTATATTATACAACAACCAAGTAAGATGACAAGCTCATAACTTTGTGGTTTTTGTACATAGATTTTTTGCTTAATAATACTGGAAACGTGTTTCGGGTTTCGCATTAACAATAAATAACGTAAAAAAAAAACAAAAATTAAAAACACAAAATATATGTCAATAAAAATGCTGGTACAATATAAGCTAAGTTGCAAATAAAAGAGATAGGGAAAACTCGCAGAAAAAACTCCAGAACAATAGCGTTTCCATCCGATTTACTTTTCCATAGTTATAATTGTTAGGTACCTACGTCAAAATAAAAACAAAGGCATTCGTTGAAAGAGAGAAAATGCAGGAGACGTCGGAAAATTATCTAATTACATGAACGAGACAAAGACGTTTATTCTCCTGTTTAAAAACTATATTAATGAAGTTCAGTACGACTTTTTCTTACTATTTCTTTTGAGAAAAGGACAAAAGATTTAATATTAGTTTAGTCTTGTCAAATTAGTCAGCTCCTGACGTAAATTGACAAGACGATTCGATTAATTCATTCGGATAATCCGAGTAAATCACTGTTTCACGCCCGTTTAAATTTTATCGATTCCTATAAATAAATCGAGTAATTAAAATCATTCGCTTTAATTTAAGTACTGAAAGAGAATGGTAGTCGTCGTAGTATTGGTGCAGATTGAGTTATTAATGAGTTTTGTTTGAGTGACTGCCAGCAACAGTTTCGTTTACCATATTATGACATTGAGCGGCAAGGCTGAGGAAATTATTTTTAGTGTTTAATTAGTAATCGGGAGAGTACATGTGGATCGAAGGAGATTTATGCTTGTCCATCATCATTTCAGCCGAAACACGTTCACTGCTGGACAAAGGCCTCCCCAAGGATCTTCACGACGACCAGTTTTGCGCTTCTCTCACCCAGCGGTCCCCACGATCTTTACGAGATCGTCAGTCCATCTTGCCGGTGGCCTACCCACGCTGCGTCTTCCGGTGCGTGGTCGCCACTCGAGAATCCGTCGGCCCCATCGGGCATCAGTCCTACGAGCAACGTGCCCGGCCCACTGCCACTAAGTGTTGCAATTTTTCGGGATATGTCGGTGACGCTCGTTCTTCTGCGGATCTCCTCATTGCTTATTTGATCTCGCAGTGGTGCTTTTATGCTTGTTGCTGTGGGTAGATGTATGAGTTACCATCGGTTTCCCACATATCGAAGCACATTCGTGCCTCATTAAGCAACCTTTGGTCCTTGCTGTCATGGGTATATCATTCTTGTATATCCAGTAACTGTGTTGGTCTTGGCTTATCTGCATGTACAATTCTGGTATTCAGCTGCATCCAGTCAGAATGGAAGTTCACCTCAACATTCCCGTAATTAAAAATGTTCGATTTCAAGTCGCGATCTCATCTCATTATCAATCAATGTTAAAAACTTGTCTAAAATGTTAAGCAGTGATGCGATCGTTGATGGTAAAGTGCGCTAGTTTATTAAGCTTCTTTACTCAAAAAAAGAACTCGGTGAATAGGAAGGAAGCTGCAGTTGAGCGAGGTGATGCAATGTTAAACCCAACAACACGACCAACAATGCGGCGCCAAAGGGAGATTGATCTGAAGATCCTCCACGACCAAACTCCTCCCGACACAACAACATTTGGCGCATCTGCTCAGACCCGTCCTCCGTACGGCTTCACCAGACATCATGCCGGAACACGACAAATCGCTTCGGCAAGGTTTTGTCTGGTGGGTGGTAACTTCTACCGGCGGCCGATGTTATGGCCTACCACCGAGAAACCAAAGGTAGGTAGAAATCAAAGGTATTATTATCAGATGAGACTCAGATTAGCGACCTAATTGCGTAACAGACTTTTACTAACAATTGGAACAATTTTAAAACCAATTGCTAATCCATAGTTCTTTATGTTCGGAAAATGGGTTTGGTCAACAACGTAAATAACGCAATGAATGTTGTTGAACTGTTAAAATGAAACCCATTGATACTGATAGTGTGATACGCAATTCTCGTGCGGTCTGTTGGTACATTTAATGTGTAGAAAGTTAGAAACTAATGATTGTAGGCCCCGCACGCTATCGCTGAGTTGAAGTTAGTTTTTATTAGTTGTGGAGTACATAGGATGATTTGCGAGGAAGTTGCATTTTAAGGTTATACAGAGTGGTGCTGACCATACGACAATAAATTAAACATTGTGTACCTCTACACATTCTCAGTCTACCCATAAAAAAACATACGAATGTGACCATTAGTTTAGTCACAGGAAATTATTTTTAATTTTTCACATTTTCTACATGATGGTTAATGACCGCCGCATCCTGCGGTACCAAACTTTAATAATAATGGCGCGAAAAAAGCAAGTCGATACAGGATCGCGCTGTCACCGATCGGAGGTCAGTGAACCAATGTTTTTAAAGGATGTTCAATTCCGTTTGCAATTTTATGCGATTTAGTTTGTTTGGATTTTTATTTTTTTTATTTTTGATGCAAGGTTTTTTCTATGGTTTAGGATTATTCCTATGAACCAGCATTGTTCCTGTTTTCATTTGTTGTCGTATTGTCAGCACCAATCTGTATTACGTCAAATATAGAAGGTGAACTCGTTCGTTGAAATTGACTTTCAAGATTTTAATACATTATTAATTAATTATTTACAAGTAAATGTAATCAAAGCTTGTCAAAAACGGGAATAGCCCCTCTGATACTTGTTCCGTTAGCACCGACGGGTGACCGTATACAGTAGTTTTATTATCTTTGTTTATTTTTTATTTGATTGAATCAAGGCTCACCAATAGGTGTTACAGATAGTAGTAGTAGGGCAATGGTAGGCTAGTGGTATCTTCCGCGAATTATTATTTCATCACCACTGCTCTTGAAACAGCGAATGAAAACATCGTGAGGAAACCGGCTTGTCCTAGAGCCAAAAACTTCGAAGACATGTGATATCTGTGGATTACGGCCCACTTCCTCTTTTTTTTTAATTAAAATTATAGCGCTAGCGCTTGACCGCAATCCCGCCTGATGGCAAGCAGTGACGCAGTCGTTGATGGTAAAGCGCGCTAGTTTATTAAGAGCCTATTCACTCTAGCTCTCTTCTCTCATCGATAGAAGGCCTGTGTTCCAACAGTATGAACAGTACAGGCTGATTATTTTATGTATGGGAACATACTAACAATTGTGTCTTCAAATTCAGGCGAAAACCACATGCACAACAAATAGTTTTTCAAATCAAATCAAATCAAATCAAAAATGTTTATTTGCTAGAATACGGTACAAAGGGTGTTACAGTGCATTTTTTTCAGCGTATCCTGCCATATATGGCGTGCAAATTTATTATTAAAATTACGTCATCCAAATTCCATAGATTTATCGTCTAAGTAGTCCTTAATTCTATAATAGTTCTTTGATAACAAAAATTTAAAAAGCATTTTCTTAAATAATGTCAAAGGTAATTCTTGTAAACTATTTGGTAATTTATTATAAATGATTATGGACATACAATATACATTTTTCTTAAATAATTTTAATTTTATTCTTGGTAAACGAAGTCTGTCTTTATGTCGTGTTCGGCTATTTGGCCTGTCTTCCAGAGTTTCAAATAAATTGTAATTTCTTTTTACAAAAGTGCATGTTTCAAAAATGTATAGACACGGTAAAGGCAGTATATTTAATCTTTGAAACAGTGGCTTACAGCTGTCTAAAAAATGAGCTCCACAGATTGCTCGGATGCATTTTTTTTGGGATTTGAATACTCTATCTACCTCCACTGAGTTCCCCCAAATTATTAGACCGTATCAAAGTACGGACGATACATAGCCATGGTACGCAAGCATTGTCGTATCATGATTAGTTGTTTGCCGAATCCTTTTTAAAACATAAACAAAACGATCAATTTTTACAACAACTTTATCAATATGTGGTTTCCAGTTGCAATTTTTGTCAACTGTTATACCCAAAAATACACAATTATCCACAGTAGTTAAGTTAGAGTCTTTGTATTGGATGTCCAGATTATTTATTGTATTCGATTGGTATGTTTGAAATTGTATTATATTTGTTTTAGTCATATTAATTTTTAAGTTATTCTTTATTAGATAATTTACTGCATTGGTCAGCGCTAGTACGGTATCCCTTTCCAAGTTTCTATTATTTTCACTCTTGATTATTAAAGTAGTGTCATCGGCGAATAATATGCAGTCTTTGCCTACTGCCTCGGGCAGGTCGTTAATATATATCAAAAAGAGAAGCGGGGATAAAATCCCTCCCTGTGGTGTGCCATACTTATTTTGTTTATATCCTGACCGAAACATTTTTTGCTCTTGTTTACAGGTTTTGGTTATTTCCACGTATTGCACTCTTTCCGCAAGATAGCTTTTGAACCAGTCGTTGGCTTTCCCTCGGATTCCATAATGTGCAAGTTTCGTGAGTAGTGTTCTATGACAGACATAGTCAAAGGCTTTTGTCATGTCTAGAAATACACAGCTTATTTTTGATTTTTGATTTAGGGCTTCGGTTATATGTTTCAATAACGAGAAACATGCTAAAGCCGTGGAGCTACCCCTCCTAAAACCGAATTGTTCTTTTTCAAGAATATCATATTTCGTTAAAAAGTTCTCCACTTTAATATACATAACTTTTTCAAGTACTTTCGATAGAATGGGGGTTAGAGTTATTGGGCGGTAATTGCTCATGTTCGTTTTGTCACCTTTCTTATATATAGGTTTTACAACCGACGTTTTTAAACGATTTGGGAATACTCCTTCAGTTAGGGAAAGGTTTATAATGAACGCTAAAGGTGACATTAGACTCTTCGCACATCTTTTTAACACTTTAGTGCTTAAGTCGTCATACCCAGTCGAGTTTGTGTTTCTTAAATTATGGATTACTTTGTAAACATCGCATTCATCCACTGGTGTAAGAAAAATGCTATTTGGATTTTGAGGAATTATTATTTTAGTGTCCTGGATATTTTTATGATTAGTTTTTGTGAAATTGGTTAGGGATACAAAATATTCATTAAATAAATCAGAAATTTCGTTTGGGTTGTCATACTTTTTACCCTTAATATTAATAATGTCAATTTCAGAATTATATGTCATATTATTTGTCTCTGTTTTAATCATGTTCCATGCTGCCTTACATGTGTTTTTGGCTTTATTAATGTAGCGTATGCTATTAATCTGCTGTGCATTATATATACATCTTTTTAATATTCGCGCGTAGTTGTCATATTTTTTTTTATTTTGTTTTTTATTATGTTTCTGAATGTTATATGTAAGGTACAATGTCCGTTTTTTTGTGCAGCATCTTTTTATGCTTTTGGTTAGGCCTCTATTTTTTATTGTTTTTAAAGTATTTTTAACTTTCACTATAGGGAAGCATAAATTGTAAAACAAGGTAATTGTATCGTGTAGTTTATCGAATGCGTCATTTGTATTTTGGGCTTCGTATACTTCAGAAAACGATAGGCTTGACATGCAGTTTTTAAATTTAAGTATATTTTCGTCACTGAGTTCTCGTATACTTTTAAACCAGAAGTTGTGCATGTCTTTAACTTGATAATCATTAACTAATTTAACCGTTATTGTTTGTGCAGTTTCATGGTCTGAAAGCGCTAGATAGTGAAGTCCAGGTTTACCATCATGTATGTTACTTACAATTAAGTCCAAGCACGAGGTTTTTCTCGTAGGTAGCTTTATATGGTTTTTTAGATTGTTATTATTAAGAATGGAAATTAGATCATGAGACGTTTTATTTGTTTTCAGTATGTCTATATTCCAGTCGCCACATATGATAACTTTTTTGTTTTTTTTGCTACACAATTTATTAGTTAGTTGTTCGAGATTGTTTAAGAATATAGACGTATCACGAGTAGGTGTTCTATATATGCATACCACTACAAGATTAAATTTAATAATTTCAATAGCACAGCATTCGAATTGAAGGGGGATAGGCTGGGTGAGATTTTTAATTTCTCTGAATTGTAGGTTATTTTTCAATAAAATACATGAACCTCCCCGGCGTTGGTTTGCTCGAGAAAAGAAGGATACCAGTTTATAATTATTAATCCTAAGGTTAGATTCACAACCGCTTTTAAGGAACGTTTCTGTTAAACATATAACATCTACGGAACCAAGTTCCTTTTGTAAGTTCGCAATGGCTATCTCGATGAATTCTTGTTTGTTAAGTACACCAGCAATATTTTGATGAATTAAGGTGAGAGCCGTTCTATTATCTACGTTCGAGAAAAAACCCAGTTTCTTTGGTATTTTTGTGTTGCTTTATTGTGTTAAAGAAGGAAGTAATCTTGGTTTGTGTATGTTTTCGCGGTGCCGTATGTGTATTTATTTTGTTCTGGATATCGTGCTTCTTTTTAAATTGATTTAGTATCTCCACTTGGTATTTTTTGTAATCAATTCTAGTGTTCAATTTTAAGCATAAATGTGTCAGATATTTCTGGTGATAATTTTTCGCGAGTTAGAGAAGAGTTTTAGTTCTTTTTTAAGAACACTATATTGTTAGGAGACATAATAGACGATGTGTAATTGAGAAAAAAGATAGAAAGGAACAAGAGAGAGATCAGTAAAAGCTCCACGACTGCTAATTTGATACTGACGTCTCGGTGGTAGGCCATAACATCGGCTGCCGGCAGAAGTTACCATCCACCAGATAAAGTGCCGCCAAGCGATTCGTCGTGTTCCGGCATGATGTCTAGTGAAGCCGTACGGAGGACAGATCTGAGCAGTTATGTTGCGATGTGTGCCGGTTATGATGCGCCAAATGTTGTTGTTGTAGTTTGGTCGCGGAGTTATCTTCAGATCAATCTCCCTGTGGCGCAGCATCGTTGGTCGTGTTGTTGAGTTTAACATTACATCACCTCGCTCAACTGCCGTCTCCCTTCCTATTCACTAAGTTTTTTTTAGTGAATAGGCTAAATAAACTAGCGCAGCATTGCGGTCAAGCACTAGTTTATAATCATTAAAAAAAGGTATAGTAAAGTAAAATTGCAAACAGGTGAATATTAAGCCTACACTTTCAAAACGCTCTTTATAATTGTATATTGAGTTATAAAGACTATGTGATTCAACTTTAGATAGTTAATTATAGTAAATATAAATAGTAACTTGTCATCGAAACTTGTCTAATTACCGTTCGATTTTAGTTTAAATTAATAGTCGGTCGGGAATTCAGATTCAACTAATTGAAATGGAACTGCTTTTGAAGATTTCAACAAAACGATTCTATTCACTATGAATAAAAGCCACTTGTAGTCGTTTTAGGCAGCTGTTATTCTATCGTAATGATTAATCATATTTATTTTCTGCCACGCCCTTTATGCTTTTATTTAGGTGTAACAATTTGCTTTCATTTTTAGTTTAAAATATTTTTGATTTTTTTTTTTGCTTGAACAATACATTCTATTTATTTATTTATTCTTTATTGTACACCAATCAAACATCGAACAAAATACATGGAACATAAAACATACAATGGGCGGTGAACAAAATCTGGGGTCCGTTAGGCGAGAAATAACACAACCCTTTTACTACTAGTACAATTGAGCGTTTATTCTATGAGACCGATTCACAACAAAAATTAATTAAAAACAAAAACTAGTTCTTAAACTAACAGCGGTACTTATACTAACAGCGGTAACGAAACCATAGCGCGATCTAAAACGACGCCAACGCCATCTATCGAGAACATGAGTCAACTGTGGATTAATATTAGATCGCGCCGTGGTTCCGTCACATACAATTTTGTACATACCGCCCACCAAGGACATAATGCAGAATGTCCTTCAATCAAACCGCCCACCATGCCAAAATCCTAAGGTAAATGTAATAAAAATAAACAGAAATTCTTATTTTGCTAAGGGCAATATCGATAACCATTATGTAGGTCTTTTAATTAGGAAATTTACGGATCGTCACCACCCGTGTAATTTTATCTGGCCCAGGGTGTTTGTGCTTCACTTTACCCAACAACCTTTTTCCAGGAGGTAAATCGGCCTCCTTTACTAAAACCACATCGCCTAGTGATGGTTCCGGGTTCTGGTACCCGCCTTAGTAGCCCCACTTGCCCTGGCCCGCCTTGGTAGTTCTCATTGTTGACGCTATAAATTGTTTCTCGCACTTAATTTCATCCTCTGTGAGCATCTGTTTTTTTTTTTTTTTTGATGTTTCAGCCTCCAGTTCAGAGAACTTTTTCAGCATGCTGTCAGCATCAAAACTTGAATGCATTACATGGAGATGAGAATGCATATTGGATGAATTATCTACCTCACAGACGCCCGATATTATCCATCCAAACGCGGTTTCCTGCGCCAAGAGAGAACCGCCGAGATTTCTTTTAATGCCTTCTTGAATGATTTGGCTGTATACCTCAGCACCTAATAAGATATCGATCTTATTAGGTCTGTGGTATGCCGGATCAGCCAAATCATCCACAGTCATATTTACCCATTCTTCCCTGGTTACTTTGGTAACTGGGAGAAGGGACGTAACTGATTTCATGATAGAAGCATCAACCTTAACCAGAAAGTGGGGGTCAACTCTAGACCTTATATTAATTTTGACCGTGGACTTTGAAGTCACCACCTACACCTACTATGGTGTGTTTGGCCGCAATCTTTTTTATTCCCAAGTACTGAGCCGTAGCTTCAGTAATAAAAGACCCCTGCGACCCCTGGTCTAATAATGCCCTAACCGGAAGATATGTCCTGTCTTTCGACTCAGCTTGCACCACAGCTGTAGTTAATAAAACCGTTTTACAACAGTTCCCTGTCGAAAGACAAGACACAAGTGTCTCATTAGACCCCTCCGTTTGCGCGGAAAGCTTAATGCTGTCGCATTCAGCATTTTTTTTAACCGACCTTTTACTTGTAGACGAAACTACCTCGTGAACCGTCTCAATTTCTGCGCTAACAGAACCAGAATCACCACTAGGGTGCAATAAAGAATGGTGGCGGCGTTTGCATACGCGGCATCGGACCATGTTTTTGCAAAATTTGCCAGAGTGGTTGCGGTTTAAACACACAAAACATTTTTCTCCATTGCAATATCACGTCGTTTGTCATTAGATTCTTTGGCGAATTTTTTGCAAGCAGTTATTTTATGATCAGCAGTACAATACGCACACGACGTTATCCTATTCTGTTTTACAATGTGAAAAGATTTGATACCTTTGCTTTCTACTTTGTTGGGCTTCGTATTAAAATTCTCTAGCCCTCTAAAACGCCTTATCAAAAAATCTGAAAATTGTTTAAATGTAGGAAAGTCGTCAGATGGATCTGAAGACACCTTTAATTCCCATGCTTTTAGTGTTTCTTTGTCTAATTTCGCGCTTATTAGATGAATAATTAAAATATCCCAAGATGAAATATCTACACCTAGGTTTCTGATAGATTCTAAACACTCTGATGTGGTATTAATTAACTTCTTAATTTCAGAGGCAGATTCAGACACCAAACCCTTTTGATTAAACAGCCGATTCAAAATGTCATTAGCCAAAAACCGCTTATTGTTGTACATACTATCCAATTTTTCCCATGCAACCTTATAGCTATCAGATGTCAGTTTAATGTTCCGCAATAACTGTTCTGCCTCACCAGTCAAATGACCCCTGAGATAGTAGAACCTTTGAGCATCATCCAGAGAATTATTTTCATGCACAAGCCCTAAAACAAATCTCTGAACGTCTGCCACTCAGCGTATTTCCCGGAAAACGTTGGTATTTTAATTTCTGGTAATTTAAAACGGCTGGCTAAACCTTCACATTGACTACTTGAATTTAACTGTGTTTCTGGGGTTTTTAAATTATATAAAATTCCCTTTAAGTCAGACTTAAATTGTACATACAATTCTTCTACCTCATCATACACACAATTTTTATGATAATCGGAATTGTACAAATCACTTCGCTTAACTTGACTAATAATTTTAGTATGAGTGGCTGTAAATAAAGTCCACTGTTGTTCCAAGTTATCCAGCCTTGTTTCAATGTATGGAAGAGTTAAACGATCTTTAGGTGACCTTTTAACATTAGTCCTAACTTTTAGCATTCTTGCCCTAATATCCTCCTGTAAATCGTTGAACGCTTCCATTGTAAATTGTTTATCAAATTCTAAGACTTAAAACACTCAAACAAAATCGTCACAAATACCACAATAAAATGTAAACAAGGCTAAGCAGAAAATACGAACAAAGTATTTGTTTGTATGTACATTCAAGAAATATACACAAAGTTAAAACACAAATTAATTAAAATTTTACAAGTCTTTTTGAAAGTTATTCTGGTAAAAATCGGGCCTGGATTCCCCGTCTCAACCAACTATTGCTTAAAAGTTAAAACTATTACCAGTCAAAACTAACCAATTTTTTCTAAGTTAAATTTATCACAATGTTGAAAGATTATTGAATTTTTCTAAGTTCCCGTAGTCTTTACTTTAAGGTTCAAATTAGCATGTACTTCTAAGATTTATTTCTTCTAGTAAATAAGAGCGAAAATGTACTCACAATTAAACACTGCACTCACTGTCACTGATTTTCTTCGACGTCACGCACCTGCCACAAGTGGCGCCCTCTGGCGCTCCGCAACCTGCTTTTCGCCTCCCAAGTTCACCGCTCCTCCGGATGTAGTCACCCGGCTCCACCACTGCCGTGGCGTCTTTCCAGCCGCCTCGCTGTAGGGATGTTCTGGACAGCGATTCACTGCCAGTAGCGACGAAGTGGGTGGTAATCACTACCACCACCGGTGATTACCAAAAAAAACACGCCCAGCCAAATCCAGTTCGAAGGACCATGAACAAAATCTGGGGTCCGTTAGGCGAGAAATAACACAACCCTTTTACTACTAGTACAATTGAGCGTTTATTCTATGAGACCGATTCACAACAAAAATTAATTAAAAACAAAAACTAGTTCTTAAACTAACAGCGGTACTTATACTAACAGCGGTAACGAAACCATAGCGCGATCTAAAACGACGCCAACGCCATCTATCGAGAACATGAGTCAACTGTGGATTAATATTAGATCGCGCCGTGGTTCCGTCACATACAATTTTGTACAGGCGGCCTTATCGCTAATGCGATTTCTTCCAGGCAACCAAACTTTTGATTTTGAATCGCACAACGCTGTACTCGACACTTCATATGAAGTCTTATGTTCTACAGGTGTAATGCTTTAGTTAGTACGGCAAGATATTGATGTCTGGTGAAGCCGTACGGAGGACGGGTCTGAGCAGTTGTGTTGCGATGTGTGCCGGGTATGATGCACCAAACGTTGTTCTGTCGGGAGTTTGGTCATGGAGGGTCTCCAGATCAATCTCCCTCTGGTACAGCATAGTTGGTCGTGTTGTTGGGTTAAACATTGCATTACCTCGCTCAACTGCCGTCTTCCTTTCTATTCAGTCAGTTTTTCAGTGAATAGGCTCTTAATAAATTAGCGCAAATTTACAATCAACGATTGCATCACTGCTTACCATCAGGTGGGATTGCGGTCAAGCTCTAGTTTATAATTATTAAAAAAATAAACCACAATTTTTAAGTTCAGTCCAACTTCTTCCTTCTGTTACATTAAGAAAAGGACAGAAGATAAAACAGTGTAGTTTTACGTAATTTCAATTTATCTATGGAGTACCAATATAATTATATTGTACCTATTACAAAATATCTGGTGGGTGGTAACTTCTGCCGGCAGCCAATGTTATGTCCTACCACCGAGAAAAGGAAGTGTCGTTTACGAATTAGAGTATCGGCGCCATCACTTGGATGTGTGGTGCTTACTCTTATTATATTGGTTATTGTGTTAAAGTATTTTTAAGGACCCAGTGCTGGGCAGGCCACAATAGCGGCGGTAAGTCTCCTCTTTGAGAAGTGACCAGAGAGACGCCATGGCGCCCTCACCTTGCGCCTGACGCAGGTCCTCACCGGACACGGTTGTATCGAGAGGTTCCTGTTCCGGATAAGGCGGGAGGTAACGCCAGGGTGTCACCATTGTGTTGATGGCCCTGAGGACACGGTGGAAGTCTGCCCGGCTTGAGCAAAGCGCCGCCGTGTCTTCGTGGCGGTGATCGGCGGCGAATGCTCGCGTCCGAGCCTGGTCCAGGCCATGGGCCGGAGCGAGAGTGCATGGCAGGCCGTCACCTCCTTCTGCGAAGCAGGGATGCTGGCATAGGAGGAGGCGGAGCGCGTAAGGCTGCGGGAATTCCGGCGCCTTCGCCTTAGAGGCTCTCTGGTCGGTAGACAACATCGAACTCTCGGTCACCGGGCCTGCGGGTGGTGAGCAGTGGGCAGCTCGCCGGCCGGAAAGGTCCAGGCTCGAGTAGACGGCGCGTTGTGTTTCACACGCGCCTTAAAGAGATGTCAGTACATCGTGATGGGATCCACGAAGACCGATGCCTCCTGGCTCAGGGTTGCGGGTTGGTTAAACAAGAAACTGTGGCCCTGGCCGTCGCACAGGCAACAGAAGAAACACAGATGGGTTTTAGTCAGTAAAAGTCTGACACGCCCTTCCGCTCCGCTCAGAGCGGGAGAAGTAATTTGATGATCCCATCCCAAACAACAAAACAAAAGGATCGTTACGATTACGGAATGTATGTAGTTTGCTAGCCTTTTGTGCTAAAACGCCTGAATATGGTACCTGCATTTCTCCATAGAAAACTAACTGTTGGAACCATGTACCTAGATTCTAACATTTCTAAAGTGCCCATGTAGCTATTGATAAAGTAAAATATTTTGTTTATTTTTCCTTTGTGTAAAACAGCGGGGCGTAACTTGGGTAGATATATTTATAAGCTAATCCCAATGAAATTGTACACGAAAGCTGATAAATATAGGTACATAATATACTCGTATGCTCGTATATAAATCAAGACTGAGCGTTTGTTTTCAACTCAGCCGCAGAGATGAATGATGTAACTGTACAAATATTGTATGATTTTTATCTCCGAGTTCAATCCAGATGAATAACCCAGTTAGAGACGAATCATAGTTCGTATAAATATTTATCAATAGAATGGAAAGGAACTATGTATACATACAATTTTCATTTCTGTGTAGATTGAGGAGGAATAATGGTAGACTGCGAAATCAGCTGACGGAATAATTGAGTAACAAATGCAATGCTTTTAATTACAGAATCAGCATATAATGTTCCCACTGTTGGGACACCAGCCTCCACCAGCCAGTGAGAGGGAGTGGGCTGTAATCTACCACGCTGGTCCAGTGTGGGTTGGTAGATGTCATGTGTCTTCGAAGTTTTTGGCTCTAGGACATGCCAGTCTCCTCACAATGTTTTCCTTCACCATTTTGAGATTTTGAAATATGTAATTTATTCAAAGTATATCGCCTGCTGGGGTTCGAACCTACGACCGACTTGTAAGTCACGGCCGATACCACTAGGCCCTCGCTACTCACGTTGCTTTAATTTAATGCTTTAAATTAATTCTGATAATTCCACAGCATTCATCGTATTGTTTATGTTGTTGTTGTCCAGACGATTGTTTCAAATTAACAAAGCAATGGATTAGGAATTTCTTGCAAAATCGAAGATTGTTAAATCCCTCGTAAAATATCACGATATAAAACTCTTGTGTTACACAAATAAGATGCAGGATGGTTTATCTTCATTTTGGTTAGCTATTCGCTCTGGGCTTTGCTCCTGCGACGGAATTTCCCTCTGACTACAATGTAAGTGTCTCCAAGACTAGAGTGAATATTCTCATGATGATTGCATCACTAGGTACCTATTTATCATCAGGCGGGATTGCGGTCAAGCACTACTTTATAAAGGTGGTAGGCCATAACATAGGCTGCCGGCAGAAGTTACCACTCACCAGACAAAGTACTGCCGCCATGGGGTTCGTCGTGTACCGGCATGATGTCTGGTGAAGCCGTACGGAGGACGGGTCTGAGCAGTTGTGTTGCAATGTATGCCGGGTACGATGCGCCAAATGTTGCGCAGCCTCTGGTGCAGCATCCTTGGTCATGTTGTTGGATTTAACATTACATCACCTCGCTCAACTGCCGTCTTCCTTCCTAATCACTCAGTTTCTTTAGTTAATAGGCTCTTAATAAACTAACGCGCCTTACCAGCAACGAATGCATCACTGCTTACCACCAGGCGGGATTACAGTCAAGCACTAGTTTATAATTATTATAAACAAAAAATAACATTTTAGTTTAATCCTGTCAAATATCACGATTATATTATTCCATAGACAGTTTAGACGCGATTATAAACATGGCGACCAAAATACATCAATTTACGTCAGGAGTGGACTAATTTGCCAGGTTTAAACTAACATACTATTATGTTCTGTCCTTTTCTTAATGAAATATAAAGAAAGAGATGCATTGGACTTAAATTTAGTTTAGTTTGTGAACAACAGATTCGAGGTCAATGTTAATGATGAGATATTGCACGCGAAAAATTGGTAACAATAACACAATTTCGTTGCTTACCTATGGACTGTGTATGTATGTCTGGACTGTGTAATAGCTACCTGCTACAAACCTATTCAAGTCTACTCAATAATAATAAGGAAATAAAAAGAAAATAGAAATAGTTCATTCTGCATAAATAAACAAGAAATAAAACAAAGTATGAGTTCCCTCTCAAACCTAACTTCACCTATGTTTTCAGGTAGAGATTTTTACAGAATACATCTGACGTTTCAAACTATGCTTAGGCCAGTTTCTAGTCCGAGCGGGTGCAGTTGAAGGTGGAAGGAAGGTGCATTTCTTATTATACATGGAATGACTGCCTGTCTGCCTATCTGTTTTTAATGTCTATGTCTATGTTGGTTGGTTAGATTATTTCCGACAAAATATTGAGCCCGTTTGGTATATTTATATAAGGTATACAAGTGTTTGGTCCAAAATAAATTAGTTATTTTATTAAATTATCCTTACAATCCAATTTACTTAGTGTCAAATCTAATATTGTTTCAATGCTGAGGTAGATATGCCTATTCAAATCCCAGAAATTTGATTTACAAAATCCTTGCCCTTATCCCTTTCAACACCTTCCTTCCTTCTTCATCATAATTCTCCACAGTCCTTCACTCACTGCTGCCCTATACATTTATTTATTTTTTGTACCAACCTTCACACTCCTTTGTCATGGTAAGCAGCGCGGTCTTTTAGACTTTTATTGATTAAAAATCACCCCGGTGTTCCATCTCACACCTACGCCTACGCCACTGTGGGCGTCCTCGGGTCAGGAGAAGGAGTGAGGTGTTTAACTGCCTCCGCGACGCCTAAGAGTGGCCCGCGGTACACTTTGCGAAGCCACCTTGGTTCCTGATGTTTGTTTCCTCGATTCTGTCGCCCCTGGACTCATTTAGGGCCCTGCGCCGACGCCCGGTGCGCCTGCTGCGGGCCGGGTGTGTGGACTAAAACTCCCTCTCCCTTCCCGCAGCCTCCTCCTGTGATACGACTACTCCGTAGAAGGAAACCACCGACTCTTCGCTGCCGACCATCGACTCGATTACAGCTAACAGCGACAGGTTTCTGTCTACTTCAGAGATGAGGGCACGGCGCTGCTCTTCCCAAGCGGCACACTCTGTCAACTTATGCTGCGCCATGTCCTCCGGCAGTCGACGCAGTGGTGACACTGAGCGTCCGGCTCCCTGGTTATGCGATATTGCGAACCTCATGAAGCTTTTGCTCGCGACAAATAATTTTAACACACATTACCCTACTAATTAAAATGCCGACTCATATCCGAGTCAATTTGATTGCTTAAAGCAATTAAATCGTTTAGCTCTTTAACTGTTTCAGTAGATACTATCTAGGTCTCTAATTTCCTCTGAAACACGTACCTACTTATCGGATGGATGACGTATCCAGGTCAAGTGTTGTGATACTACCGATGTAATGGATTCAATTTGCTACCATCCCAGAGCAGAGAATATTATCCATCAATTAAGATTTTTTTTTTACTATAAAATACAGTATATAATTTAGGTATATACATAGTTATATACTCTATACTCAATTTTGACATGTTAATTTATAATAATTATCGCAGCATCGTTGGTCGTGGTGTTGGGTTTAACACCTCGCCCAACTGCCATCTTCCTTCCTATTCACTCAGGTTTGTTGAGTGAATACAAGCGCGCTTTACCATCAACGACTGCATCACTACTTATCATCAGGCGGAATTGCGGTCAAGCAATAGTTTATAATTATAAAAACAAAAACTTCATAAAATCCTATACAAGGTCGAAAGGTTCCTTCCTAGCTCAGCAATCCATTAGGTAATCAATGACATTTTAGCATTTTAATATCCCAAATATTTATTAATGTAGTTTTCCACTATATCTCATTCTGTAAACAAACACGTTACGAAATCTACTACATTTTTTATTTATCGTTACGACGCCATTCATTAATTTTAAATATAAGTACATCATCATGTTTTATCAGCGCGGCGACATTTAATTTTTAAATTGTCGAAGTGTCATTTTGAGTTAGAAGACTTTTGGGCTCTTATAAGACTTGTTGATTCTTTTTCCTTTTTTTTTTGTAGGTTATATTATATGGCTTTTTATGTTTGACTGTGTTTAGTTTAGATAAAGATAAACAAAAAAGTCAAACAAGTCAAACATGTTTATGCAAATAGAAGATGCAGAATATCATATATGATTCTTTCGTCCGACCATATTTCGCACATTAGGCGTTTACTAATATATACCTGAAGAGTTTGTTTGGACGCGCTAATCTCAAGAACTACTGCCCCGATTTGAAAAATTCTTTTTGCTTGGGATAACTCATTAATCCAGGAAGGCTTTAGGTTATATAACATCACGCTGCGATTAATAGGAGCGGAGCATATAAAAAAACGCGGACGAAGTCGTGCACGGCCGCTAGTTTAAAATAAAAACGAAATTACTAAAGTCACATCTAAATACATGATTGTCAGAAATATACAGTATGTTAAGAAAACCCTGTCCGACCCGTGAAGGTGTTGTTAGGTATCGATAACTGATTCTACTAATGGATACAAAACCGGGCTAAACTTAAAAATAAAATCCCCCTAAAAAAATAAATATTATTTCGCAAAAAGAGGTAACTTAATAAATGTGCGTAAGCACCACTCCGCGGGCGGCGGGCGGCAGGGTACGCGGCACATGGTCGCATCGCTATTCGCTCATAATAATACCGGTGTTATCACTTTTTTAAAAATTACCAAATTTCGGGGAAGTTGGAATTAATTCGCGGGAAAAAAATATTATTTCAAAATTCATTTGTATTGGTACTATGATGATTACGTAAAATTTTATATTATATTTGGTCATGTGTTTACCTAACCTTTATTATCCTTATGGGTCGGACAGGGTTTTCTTTACATACTGTATATTGATAGGTATATAATATAAATTAAATTTAAACTGACACAAAATATTAAGATTAATAAAAAAAAATATATATGAAATAGTGTCATTCAAAAAGTCATTTACATTGTAATACATAATACTTGTCTGATAATATACCTCGAATCTTCCTTTTAAACAAATTTACCGACTATGCTTTATATGACTGTGGTACTTTAATTATAAATTTAGTTTTATGATCATCCTTTACGAGTGCAGACTACATACTGTTGCCTTTTTTTGTTATTCAATCTCGTTAAAATGGGTGAACGGGTTTAGATTAAATGCGCAAAGATAGTTAATAACCAAAACCGCTATAAAATATTTTATGTAACACGTAAGGTACTACACAAATATTATGTCTTACATAAAATGTTATTTTTTATAGCGGTTATGTGCTCCCTTGGGATAATTTCCGACCGCCACGAGGGCAGAGCTGCGGACAAAAGATTGATTTTATTTTCAAGAATTCAGTTATATATAACCTAAAAGTTGTTCACTATATGTTTATTACTTATGAGGCACGAGTTTTATTTACTTTCCTGCCACATTTTCTTCGATTTTTTTAACCTAGAATCTATACGAGTTTGTTGATCAAAGTTTTCTAGGTCAAAGATATCTTTGGTCGGTTACATTTTATCTATCGAAGCACTCGCATTGAGAGCTCCATTTGAAGATGTTTTCATAGTATATAAAAAGATGAAGGTATTGTAGCTGGGTCAATGGTGATAAAATAACATCACGCTTCTAATCCTTGTATGGAGAGGTAGAAGTATGATTAGCACTATTAAAAGGTAGTTTTTTTTAGTGTTACCGTAAACGGAACATTATTATTATCAATTAATCAATCATTTATTTTGTTAAACATAAGTATAGATATACAGGGTGTATCTGACATCGTACCTAACGCAAACTTCGCGAAAAGGTTAGACCGCATGCCACTAATAAAATTATGATAGTCATTTATGTCGTTAATGAACGGTTACAGAATTCACAGTGTTTAAAAAAAGTGTTGGCTCGGCCTTTGAACGTTGCAAGCGTACCGCCGTGCGGGTTTGTAGGTATGACGTATATCCCTGATGTGAACTCTATTAAATCAGCTGATAAGGTAGTTTTTCGAGTTTTGTTTTCATTGCGCTTTTTTGTGTAATCAGCGAATTAATTAATTTTTACTTTAAAATCTTATTAGGTTATAAAAGTATAGCAATTATGAAGGGTCTAAAGTGAAAAAAACTACATATATGTTTTTTTAAATCATGAAAAAGCCGACGAAAAATTCCATCACTGGGGGGTTCAGAATCATGTACTGGATCCATGGTACTCGTTTGTGCGTCGATGTCAGATACACCCTTTATACAACAGGTAATGTAATTAATACACACCCTCAAACACCCTAATTAGGATATTAAGTATGTTGTAATCATTCTTATTCTTACTAATGAGAAAGTGAGTTTGTTTGTTTGTTCCGCTTACACGCCGTAACCACTTAACCGATTGCTTTGAAATTTTGCAGACGTAAAGTTAGAAGGCCAGATTAAATAATAGGCTACTTTTTATCCCGAAACAAATTGATATTCCCGAGTAAAATCTAAAAAGCGTGATATAACCGAATTCCACGCGGGCGAAGCCGCGGGCGGAGAGCTAGTAATACATAGGACACTGAATTTTTAATTAAACATGTATAGGCATTGTTATTTAATAAATAGTTATACCAATTCTTGGACAACAAAGACCTTAACGTTCTTGGAATAAGGTATTTTTTCTTTATTTTGTATTAAATCATTAAATTAGTATAAATACAAGTACAAACTGCGATTTTAAGTCTTTATAAACAACAGGGTTAATATGACAATAATTTCCGTGGTTTTAATTATTTTTGCCATAAAAAATACCTATATTAAAAATGATATAAATCGATTCAGTAAACGATTCTGAACAAACTATTTTCAGGAAGTGTGTTAATTAATTTACATGTTGTATAGTTTAATGTCTAAAATATGTGCTCCATCTTTGTCAATTCATATGACGAAAAAAATAAACATAAACAAGCATTTATAACTTTAGATGGTATGTTCGCTTCCTCTTTCAAGGACCGAGGGTCGAGGGACTGGAACAATTTGCCAGCGACGGTGTTTCCGTCAAACTAAAATTTGAGTGTCTTCAAGACTAGAGTGAATAGGCTCTTAATAAACTAGCGCGCTTTACCATCAACGATCGCATCACTGCTTACCATCAGGCGGGATTGCGGTCAAGCGCTAGTTTATAATTTATAAAAACAAAAAATGTGAATATACAAATTACATTAACGAATAATCAATTTAATAATGTCAGTTATGTAAACTGGTAATTACAGTTATAAATAAATAAACACTGTACATTATTAATAAATGAAATCATGAGTGTTTAACTAGCAAGTCTGAATCATC
Organism: Sesamia inferens; assembly: GCA_037179545.1. Taxonomy (NCBI): domain Eukaryota; kingdom Metazoa; phylum Arthropoda; class Insecta; order Lepidoptera; family Noctuidae; genus Sesamia; species Sesamia inferens. The sequence goes on along the minus strand of CM073929.1, from coordinate 3,133,212 downwards.
ATAATATGTCTGTTTTTGTGAAGTAACATGAATGGTAAACTGATAAATGGCGAGAGGTTAGTTACTTAACCCTACATCTAGATCTTACTAAGCTTAAAAGACGAAAAGGTACTCCTGTATCTGATATAGTCCAATGCCGTTCCATGCATACCACCTGACAGTATGCAGCGACTAGTTCTCGACTGTATAGTAAACTTAAAAAATTCACACCCATCTACTCTCCGACTAAACGCGTTAAAATGAAAAAAAAAAAGTTAAAATGGAACTTACAGATTGGTTGCATAAGTTAACGTATAATAAAATCGAGAATCTTGTTACTAATGTTATTTTTTTTTTTTTTTGTTTTAATAATTATAAACTAGCGCTTGATGCAGTCCCGCCTGATGGTAAGCGCGCCAGTTTATTAAGAGCCTATTCACTCAGAAAAACTGAGCGAATAGGAAGGAAGACGGCAGTTGAGCGAGGTGATGCAATGTTAAACCCAACAACACGACCAACGATGCTGCGCCAAATTGAGATTGATCTGAAGACCCTCCACGACCAAACTCCCAACACAACAACATTAGGCGCATCGTACCCGGCACACATCGCAACACAACTGCACAGACCCGTCCTCCATACGGCTTCACCAGAGATCATGCCGGAACACGACAAATCGCTTGGCGGCAAGGCTTAGTCTGGTGGGTGGTGGTGGTATTTTAATTAAGGCGTAGGCTATATATTATTGTATTATCTGTATTTGTGTTAATATAACTACTTGAACGTCACCTTATACCAATTTTGTGTCATACCTTGAGGAACCCCGGCTCCTAAAACACAAACGTTTGTCATGGTTTAGTAGGCATCAGTTCACCTTTTAAAGTGACTCTGTACAATAGTTTTCAATCTTGTGTACTGATATTTTTAAAGTGTACTAATAAACTTTATTATTTAGTTTTTCAAATAAATGCAGGTAGAAACAAACACTCCCATTTCATATACGTACATAGACTGTAAACTAAGTTCCTTAAACAATGTTTAACAACTATCAATCGACTGTTATTTGGTTAACTTTATATGTAGGCGTTAAAACTATTTTTTCCATTTATTTTGTCTTGCAGTAGTCAAAAAGAGAATCGGATAAATAGTTTTTCCAAGCTTTTAGATCACAAGCAAATGACAAAGCTACAATACCATTACTGTCGAAATATTTGGGTCAATCGAAACCCCAACTCAATGTATTACAGTGATCATCACTTATAAACTAATGGATAGATTTCATGGACTGTCGATGTTACGGAGACATGACAATATTTTTCCATAATCGCAGGAACATATTTCACGATATTCCCTTTGAGGTGGATGATATCAATATTCCATCCCCTTAATCCCCCTCGATACACGAGTTGGATAAGTTTTTAAGCACTTATGTGAGTACCCAATATATATTTTATTTCATTTGTTTACAAGTCTGTCAAGTCTATGAAACTTTGGGAAAGACTCGAGATTGTTTGCTGTTTGTAGTACTTATGTCCGTAATACGTTGGGTATTGGAGATTGTCTATACATGTCAACAGAGATTTTGTAAGAAAGTGGGTTGTTTCTGATGGAATGTAAGACAGCGGGGAATATCCTTACATATCTATGTACCAAACAAGCTTGATGAAGGACAAAAATTTGTTTGGTAAGTAAATAGTAAGTATTTATCGTTGTGTCCGATAAACACACAGCATTAACTGTGTAAGTATGTACGGCCATCAAAGGTAAAAATTGATAGTTAATTAGTAAAAGTACAAATTGCTACTTAATTATTACTAACAATTTATGGAGCGTGAAATGATTGAAATAAACCTTTTTGATTTTAAGCTATTGCATAGCTTCTATCGCGGGCCTTGAGCGCGGGGACCGAATCCAGAAATTCCGTAACGAAAAAACCTCACGCTCCCCAATCCGACGGGCACGGAGGTGTGGCTTGAAGGCCGTACATCGTCTAACGTCGTTTCAGTTCAAAAGTTTTCGGCACGGTATGTTTGTGTGCGTGCGACTACATCTTTTGAAAACAATTTATAGATTTTCAAAAAGAGCATGCATATTGCAGGGCGCGAACTCAGTTCTACACACTTGCCATGTTACTGATAGTCGCGATGTGCTAAACTTGCGATTAATTTTCTCTCTGAAATAGGTCTTCTATAGAGATATGTCATAGACGTCATCGACGTTGTCATGGCTACCTTAAAAACTTTTCATATAATTAATTATTAAGTACTTTTATTCAAATTAATTTAGTAGTGTTTTTATAAAATAGCTTTTTTTTTTAACGGAAAAGCTAAGATGAATGGCACGCTAATTTTTCATTGGACTTTTAAATTATTTATAGTGTTGTTTACTAAATAAAAGCGCGTGATTTTATAGAGTAAAAAGTGCTCACGCGGCCGTTTTTTCAACTGTGATTGGCGATATCCGCCATTATTGTGAAATATTTTTTTAAAGAATTTCTATAATTTGTTACACGTGTTATTGGCAAAATTGTGGTATCTATCCACAGGGACCAGATCAAGAGTTGGAAGTTGAAGTTTTTATTAAATAAAATATTACAGAAAGATGTCGGTGAACAATGTTAATACGAGTACATTTAAGTGTAAGAGTTGTAATATTGTTATCTCCGAAACGAAACAACGAAAGTTTAATAAAAATATGCTCGTCGGCTTTTTCTGAGGAGGACATTGATGAGGCAAAAAAGTTATTGTTTGTTTCTACGAAGACAAGACAAAAACATGTATCGAGGCGTAAGAACAAAAAGCAGAAAGACCTAAAATATACGATTACGGTGTTTAAAATCACGGATCCCGAACAATCCCAGTTTTTGTGGCATATGACCTTCACAAATTGCCACCAGTTTGCTTTGACTACGTAGAACGTACGTAAAGAAGTTGATGAAGGATTTATTAATTCTACGGTCAGATGTTAACGCAATCAGAAGTGATTATGTTACTAAAGATCAGCTCGAAAATATTAAATTGATAACAAATAATTCGACACCGACGCCGTTCATCATCAACAACCTTTTTATCGTCCCACTGCTGGGCACAGATCTCCTCTCATACAGAGAAGGATTGAGCGTAATCACCACGCTTGCTCAATGCGGGTTGGCGATTTCAGACTTATAAAGCCCAGGTTTCCTTAAGATGTTTTCCTTCGCCTTCAGTCATTGGTGTCCAAGATATACTTAGAAAGTACATATAACTTTAGAAAAGTTACATTGGTACTTGCCTGACCTGAAATCGAACCCGCGCACTCATACCTGAGAGGCTGGTGTTTTAACCACTAGGCCACCACGACAAAACAGTGGGGTATATTGGAAAAGAACCTCGGAGTATATGATTATATTTCGTGGTGCTCCCTGTGCGCCGTTTCCGAGTCAACGAAATACCAGTTGGTGGAGTCATAAGGATACTATAGCTGTCTTGTCTGCCCCTCAGTGCCCGGCCGGTCTTGCGATTGCACCGAAACAGCACACAATGACAGAGATTATAAGTAATAGCATAGACAGACCTTACGGAGGAATTGCCCTATTGTAGAGGAAGTCCGCTTTCTCAAAGGTATCTGTGCGGGACGAATAGTTTTAAATAGTATATAAGAAGTGATTACAAATAGTGTTACGAACAGTGTATACAGTATAGTAGATGTTATTGTAATTACTTAGAATGGAACATTTGTGCATAATAATTTAGAAAGCGTGAGATGGACGATCATTCATTGTGTTAGGAATGGTTGTACACATCTGGCAAGGCGGCAATTATGATAGGAATGACTGGGAACATTTAGTAAAATATCAGTGACAAAAGTTAACCGTCATAAAGTGTTCCCTTGTCATAAAATGCAGCAGACATAAAATTATAAAATTAGAAATAGTTGTCCCACATCTGGCTGAACATAACAACACCAAAAAGGTGGGCGCCATAAAATCCCTTGTCCTTGGTTCCTTGGGATAGGCGCAATAAAATGACCCCTTGTAATGGACGTTATAAAGTGCAGACCCTCAGGTTTAGGATGCAGCCCAAAAACGTGCGTAAGACAATGGCTGGTGAAACCCGACGATCTCGTCCCTTCCCACAGTTTGCGCCCTTGTCACAGTATAAAAAGGCCCCACGTTTGAGCATCAACACACATTCATCTTCATCTTCGAGAAGTCAATAGCTACAGCACAGATCAACAGCAAGATCCCTACAAGATCTCTACAGAATCAACAGTCAAGAAGTAATAGTTAAAATCAATAGTAGTATAAGTTAAATAGTGACTCCGCTAATAATTTGAAGAATATAAACCAAGTAAGTCTACACACCGAAGTCTCACTTATTTCCACCAACCCAGCAACAGAGTGCGCATCAGAACGTGCAGAGTGCAACCGCATACGTCCACTAAATGGTCCTGCATGTCTGTCGACCCGCAATTTGGTCCTTCGATAGCCGAATTAGTGGAAATTAAGTGAAGAACGTATCCGGATACACGCACATATTTAATGGTGCTTCGATATCCGGATAAGTGGAAAATAAGTGAAGAACGCATCCAGCTAGAAGAAACGTGAAGACTCTCAAGTTCTCGCCACAAGATAAGTTCGCGTCGTAGACTGACGGCTATCGATAAACAATATGCCGGTCACACGATCAGAGGGAAAAGCTGCTAGCAAATCAACAACGGGAACGTACACAGAAACCGGAACAGTTACTACCGGGACGGCTACCACAGGGACAGCGACCACGAGGGAGACAACAGAAATGGGTACCACGGAATATACTGGTACCTCGACAGCCACAGGGATCTCCGCCGTATCAATGCCCGCCGCCGCCGCCGCCCCGCCCGCTGTGTCGCCCCCCGCTGTTGTCGCCGCCGCTGCTACTACTCTCTCCGTGACACAGTCAACAGCTACAACGATGAACCCGCCTACAACTGTGTGCCACAGCAACAAAGGAACACGACCCGCAACAGAAAAATCAACAGTAAAGCGGGTCAAGAATACAGATGGTTTGCCACTGCCGAGCGGACTACAAGACCCCCGCACCCCCGCTAGGAAGGGCGCGGGGGGATCGACCTACAGTAAATCAAAGGCATACAAGTTGGCGAAGGCAAAGGAAGACTTACTGCGACTGCAAGTGGAGCTAGCCGCCGCACGCTTAGCTACTTTGGAACATGAAGACTCCGACAATGAAGAAGATGATGTCTCCATCTACTCTAAGGAAGAAACAGATCGAAGAGTAGACAACTGGCTAGAGGACCAACAGAACAGAACGCCCGTGGTTGCCGTACAACAGAATCAACCTACAGCAGAGCCGGTGACCACGCGCATAGAGAATAGCGTCCCAGCCAGTACAGAACAGAAGCGTCAAGTACATAATGTACTACAGTTACCGGCGGGAGGTCAATCCGACCTTGCCGCGCTCGCCGACGCAATCACAAGTGCCGTCAACGCAGCTCAACGACCGAGATCCGTAGAGCTACCGTTGTTTAGTGGATCACATCAAGAGTGGTTACCGTTCCGCGCCGCTTACTACGAAACAGAAAATATATACACGCCGATTGAAAACACAAACAAGCTACGAAGAACACTGAAAGGTAAAGCGAAAGAAGCAGTGGACTCTTTGCTGATTACCAACACGGATCCAGCAGACATAATGAAGGCATTAGAGTCAAGATTCGGAAGACCGGAATCCATCGCCATGATGGAAATGGACGCGCTCCGTGCCCTGCCACGCCTCACCGAATCACCGCGGGACATCTGCATCTTTGCAACAAAGGTGTCCAACATCGTAGCGACACTGAAAACTCTAGGCTGTATACACTATCTGTACAACCCAGAAGTGTCAAAGACCGTTGTAGACAAGCTGACGCCTACGCTTCGCTACAGATACTACGATTTCTCGTACGTCCAACCGAGGGAAGATCCAGACTTAGTGAAGCTAGACAAGTTCCTCAAAAGAGAAGCGGACTTGTGCGCACCGTACGCTGTACCCGAACAACTAAATACAGGTACAGCGGCCACTCAACAGAAGAGAACACAGAAGGTCCACAACGTAACAGAAAAGACGAATACGTCAAAGTGTCCGGTCTGTAACGAGAGCGGTCATACAGTGATCGACTGCAAACAATTCAGGAAGTTAGATGAAAACGGCAGATGGGACGCAGCTAAGTCCAAACGCCTATGCTTCAGATGTCTTCAATACAGAAACAAGACTCACAGTTGTCGTCCTCGTGAGTGTGGTGTCAACAACTGCAGATTTTCACATCATAAGCTGTTACATCACACTAAGAAGAAGGAGACTAAAGAAGAAGCATCGAAGGAAGCTACAGAAATCATCAATTCAGCCTGGGCCGAGAGTAAGAAACAATCGTTCCTGAAAATCCTACCGATCCAAATAAAGGGTCCAAAGGGTACAGTCGACACCTTCGCGTTGATGGACGACGGGTCAACAGTCACGCTAGTAGACGATAGCGTGGCAAACAGCATCGGAGCAACAGGCCCCGTCGACCCACTGAAAATAGAAACCATCAACGATCTGAAGGCGTCTGAATCAAATTCGCGTCGAGTTAGTATCAAATTGAAAGGGCTCAACGGGTACGAAGAGCAAGTACATGCACGCACGGTGAAGAACTTGCATGTTTCGTCTCAGCGGGTACCGACAGAAACAGTAACGGGATGCAAGCACCTGGCAGACATCCGCGACTACCTCACGTACGCCAATGCCAAGCCTAAAGTGTTGATTGGGCAAGACAACTGGCATCTCCTGATGACATCGGAGGTCAGAAGAGGCAACAAGTACCAACCAGTGGCATCTCTCACACCACTGGGTTGGGTACTACACGGCAGACAGATCCGGACCTCCAGGCACAATATAGACTTTGTGTCTCATGTCACTGAGAAAATAGAAGACAGTCAGGAAGTCCTAGCGAAGCAATACGTTGAGACGAACGCCCTCTGCATCGACCCCAAGAGACCAATCGATACCTCTTCATCAGTAACAGAACCGTACGGGAAAGTTAAGATATGCCACGTATCGAACAAGAAGGGACTAAGTTTAGGAGAAGCTTTACCCGATCCAATAAGATTCTCCAATTCGCTACATTCCACCGGACGCCCCGTTCATGGGAGGAGCCTGGGAACGCATGGTACGCTCAATGAAGACAGCACTAGCCGCGACACTACACGAGCGTCTCCCTACAGAGGAAGTACTCACCACCTTACTCGCAGAGGTGGAATATGCTATCAACAGCCGCCCTCTGACACACGTGTCAATCAGTGCAGAGGACCTTCTGGCCCTGACCCTGAACCACTTCTTGTTGGGAAGCTCAGGACGAGTGCCTCAACCGGGCACATTCGACGACAAAGACGCCGCATCGAGATCCAGTTGGCGAGCAGCACAGAGGCTTGCCGACCTTTTCTGGAAACGCTGAGTTCAGAAGTACCTCCCGGAGCTGCAACACCGGCGGGAGCCGCATGGAAGAGGACCGAAAATACAAGTCGACGACCTTGTACAAGTCGTCGACCCCAACCTGCCGCGCAATATATGGCCGCGTGGCAGAGTCATAGCGACGTATCCGGGCCCCAACGACATCGTGCGAACAGTGGACGTCCGAACCAAGGGAGGTGTGCTGCGACGACCGGTGAGGAAGCTAGTAGTCCTACCTCTGCAAACGGAAGACGAACCCGCACCAGAGATAGCTGCGACACGGTCGCACGGCGGGAGTGATGTGCGGGACGAATAGTTTTAAATAGTATATAAGAAGTGATTACAAATAGTGTTACGAACAGTGTATACAGTATAGTAGATGTTATTGTAATTACTTAGAATGGAACATTTGTGCATAATAATTTAGAAAGCGTGAGATGGACGATCATTCATTGTGTTAGGAATGGTTGTACACATCTGGCAAGGCGGCAATTATGATAGGAATGACTGGGAACATTTAGTAAAATATCAGTGACAAAAGTTAACCGTCATAAAGTGTTCCCTTGTCATAAAATGCAGCAGACATAAAATTATAAAATTAGAAATAGTTGTCCCACATCTGGCTGAACATAACAACACCAAAAAGGTGGGCGCCATAAAATCCCTTGTCCTTGGTTCCTTGGGATAGGCGCAATAAAATGACCCCTTGTAATGGACGTTATAAAGTGCAGACCCTCAGGTTTAGGATGCAGCCCAAAAACGTGCGTAAGACAATGGCTGGTGAAACCCGACGATCTCGTCCCTTCCCACAGTTTGCGCCCTTGTCACAGTATAAAAAGGCCCCACGTTTGAGCATCAACACACATTCATCTTCATCTTCGAGAAGTCAATAGCTACAGCACAGATCAACAGCAAGATCCCTACAAGATCTCTACAGAATCAACAGTCAAGAAGTAATAGTTAAAATCAATAGTAGTATAAGTTAAATAGTGACTCCGCTAATAATTTGAAGAATATAAACCAAGTAAGTCTACACACCGAAGTCTCACTTATTTCCACCAACCCAGCAACAGAGTGCGCATCAGAACGTGCAGAGTGCAACCGCATACGTCCACTAAATGGTCCTGCATGTCTGTCGTGCACAGTATCAGTGTTTTTATTTATGTAATAAAAGAAAAATTTGTTTTCTTATCGGTCACCACGCTCAAAAAGTGTAACTTGAATTAATATCAAAGAAAAAGAAATACTGCATAAATAAAATAAATAAATAATTATAATTGCATAAATTGATACAAAATGCTATGCAATAGCTTTACCGCGGCAGTCCCCGAGTGCCACACGTCTTTTTTTTTATTTTTATAGGAGTAAGTAGTAATCTGGAGTGGCTCCGCTCGCCGGCTCTAGTTGAAGTTTATTAAGAAACCTATTGTTATATTGGAGACAACAACGGTTAAGATTAATAACTAGTTACTTTTACATCTAAATTTTGACGTTCAGTATGCTCCTCCACTCATGTGCTCAAGATAAAATTGACAGAATATCATCTTAAGTGTTGTGTTTATACAATATGTAAAGGAAACCCTGTCCGATCCGTAAAGGTATTGTTAGGTATCAATAACTAATTCTACTAATGGATACAAATCCGAGCTAAACTTAAAAAAAGAATCCCCCAAAAAAATATTATTTCGCAAAAAGAGGTAACTTAATAAATGTGCGTTAAGCACCCTTCCGCGGGCGGCGGGCGGCAGGGCACGCGGCACGTGGTGCATCGTTATTCGCTCATAATAATAATGGTGTTGTCACTTTTTTAACAATTACCAAATTTCGGGGAAGTTGGAATTAATTCACAGCATTAAGTTTAAGTTTGTGTACTGGAAAGGACCTTAAGACTTTTTTGAAGAAAAAACAGAAATTTAAGGAAAATTGGTTTAATAAAAAGAATTGGTTTTAACAATAGACACAAACTTTATGCAAGTTATTTATGTTTTAGTAAGTTGTATTACCTCCATTTGCCATGTGATTTTATAAGGGTTATTAAAAGATTTGCGAAATATTGTCCCATTCTTCTGAAAGTGCTGTTCTTAGTGCTGCCACTGTCGCGGGCACAGGATTTCTTGCATGTACAACTCTTTTTAAATTGTCCCAAACATGCCCATGGGATTAAGATCCGGACTGCGTGCGGGCCAATTTATCATACGTATCACAACCTCTTCGAAATATTGTTGAACTTGAGCAGCAGCCTGCGGCCGGGCATTATCCTGCATTAATGTAAAATTTTCGCCTATAAATTCCATGTAAGGCACCACGTGATCTTCTAAGATCTCTGTTATGTAGCGATTTGCAGTCAAATCCCCTCTGTTACCGGTTTGACGGACCATGTCTATGAACACAAGTTCTGTTCGCCCGTTCATCGATATGCCATCCCAGACCATACACGAACCACCTAAAGGAACATGCTCCTGCAACTTTGAGCATATCGCTCCGCACGTCGACGATAGACTCTCTTGCGACCATCTGCACCATATAAACATGTCCTACACTCGTCTGTGAACAATACGGAGGCCCATTGCTCTTCTGTCCAATTTAGGTGATCACGCTTGTTTATGAGCTACAGACAACTTTGGACCATTTGCTGGTCTAAAAGGCATATCACCCATATGCGCTTTCTTGAACCTTCTTCTTATTGTTATTGCACTCACATTTACTTCACGCACTTCATTAAGCTCTGTTTTGATGTTAACTGACGTGAGGAAACGATTTCGCAGGGAAATTGTAACAATAAATCGGTCATCACGACCGGTGGTTGCTCGAGTCCTGCCTGTACCACGTCTCCTTCTGTAAGAACCTGTCTCCACAAACCTGTATCTAATATATAAAATTCTCGTGTCACGGTGTTCGGCTTTAAACTCCTCCGAAACGGCTCGACCGATTTTGATGAAATTTTTTGTGCTTAACCGGTATCTATGAGAATCGGCCAACATCTATTTTTCATCCCCCTAAATGTTAGGGGTAGTCCACCCCTAAATTTTTTTTTTATTTTTTAGACAAAATTTTTAATTTCTATTTTTTTATGATACAACATACAAAAATACATACAATCCCCAATTTTCACCCTTCTACGATCAACCCTTATTTTTTAATAGCCATTTTAGTAATTTAATCTATTATTTATATGGCAAAACAACGTTTGCCGGTCAGCTAGTATTATTATAGAAACCGTAGACTGGTTTAAATTTCTAACAATCGTTCGTTGATCCAAGCCCTCCCGCACCTTAAGGTTCCAAAACTCCCGATGAGTTAAAAAACTAACCCAATAGTTCTGCTGGTAACAATAATTCTTATTAGACAAAAGAATAAAAAATCAATGCGAATCAATTTAAAACTTTAAATAATACGCAAATCTGATATTACGAGAAAATTTTATTTTCCCGGCAATATTCATTTGTTTTACTGCAGTTCTATTTTTTAAATTATGCTTTTTTTAAGATTAAGAGCCAGTCTCTCCATATTTATATAATTTAATCTAAAAAGTTTACATACTTATTAAAAAATCATTTCAAAGTAATCCTGAACTTTGATGCGGTTTATGAGTTCGTCAGTGTAAATTAATACACTGAACGTTCGGCCAGTCGGGATGGGGAGCTGGCTGCTAATCCAGGTTTCAGTGACGATTATGTGACACATAAAGATATCTGCCAAATAATTTGTGACAGAACATTTCGAAAAGAAGCATTTATTTATGGCCGAACGACCTGATATCAGATCGTTCGGCCAACCTGCATCTACATAAGTCAGGAACTTAGAGAAACTGTTATTGAATAAAGATTTAGTGCCGATTTGGCGACAAACAAAGAATGCTTTATCTTTACGCGTAATGCTACCGACTGAAACTAAAATGAATTTTGGTTCCTGCAACATCAGGATGTTCGGGCAACGTAGTCTCCATAACTGAGGACCTGATTCTATTCTGACTATTCTTACCTGATTACACAAACACTCCAAAGGTAGATATCCACGTGCGAGTGGGTAGATTTGTTTGCAAGACCCGCCATTCGGCCCATTGTTCATATTCAGTAAGCCCACAACCTACGTCATGACATTCTTTGCGCCACGAAATTGGGGATCCCGAATTAAAGGCTTATTCTTATCCCGTAATAGGTTTAAGGGAAAGCTCCCCTAATCTTTTTCAGTATATTCAAAGTGTCATGTATTGTAAAATAAACTCTATGCATGGATTTTAACTAATTTGTAAAGAATCCTTCCTGTCACCACCCCAATAGTGTCATAGTGTCGGCTTAACGTCAATGTCACTTGACAGTTGTGACATTGACGTAACGACGCGTCACAACGCGCGCCATGAAAGCACCCGTCATTTCGTACTGGAAGACGCAGCGTAGGGAGGCCCCCAACAAGGTGGACCGATGACCTGGTGAAGGTCGCGGGAAGCCGATGGATGCGGGCAGCACAAGACCGGTCATCGTGGAAAGTCTTGGGGGAGGCCTTTGTCCAGCAGTGGACATCCATAGGCCGAAGAAGAAGATACTCTTAAATACATGCTATGGATGTTTTTGAAATATTCGAGTCGTATTTAATTTAATCCGGTCTAACAAGATGTAAACGTTATATTATTTAGTATGAAGACATTTTCTTTCTATGTATTATATTAATTAAGCTTACCACTCTAACATAATCCTATTTCATGTACGACCTATTACGTTTATACTTTATCATAGTTAAGTCCAAAGATTTTCTTAAAAACATCTAAGGGTTTTGTTTGTACTACTTTAGTGCATGCGTGAAGCTGTAAGGAGGACGGGTCTGAGCAGTTGTGTTGCGATGTGTGCCGGGTACGATGCGCCAAATGTTGTTGTGTGGGAGTTTGGTCGTGGAGGGTCTCCAGATCAATCTCCCTCTGGCGCAGCATCGTTCGTCGTGTTGTTGGGTTTAACATTGCATCACCACGCTCAACTGCCTTCTTCCCTCTTATTCACTAAGTTTTTTAAGTGAATAGGTTTAATAAACAGCATGTTTTACCATCAACGATCGCATCATTGCTTACCATCAGGCGGGATTGCGGTCAAGCAAAATTTATAATTATTTAAAAAAATGCCAATATGAAAACATGAAATTAGGACAATAATTGTCCTAATTTCATGGATTTTAATTATTAAAATCCATGTAATGTAATAAAAATCTGTATTTATTCCTTCACCAATATACACACGCTCAACTTCAATACTACAGTTTTTTCTTTTTTTTAGTAAAAAAGGACAACGTTGCCTTACATTAGAAATTACTCCTGAGATAAATTTATTTGCTTAAACATATGTATATGCAATACAAATGCATGCAGGATAACATAAAAAAATAAATAAGAACTAACAGCCAGACCCGAAACAACTATTTTTAGGTCGGTTATAGTTACGGGCAATTCAATAAATAACTACCGAACGTTACATTTAACGTGAAATCGATCTATTTTAGTTAAATATTAATTAGCCGCGCGATCTAGCCATGATATAGAAACGGGACAGAGTGTCAACTCGTAACAAAATCAACATTAAAATCCTCATTCGTTTTTCCAAATATGTTGTGGTCGTAGTCACGGCTTACAGTCTAACCTGATTAGGTTGAATTATCAATATTTTACACGGAGCTACTCACTCGATAATTAATAATTTCACGGTTCCATCATGCTACAGTTATTTTTAAAATTAATGTAAAAAGTGAATGAAACTTGTCGATGTCAACTACTGACATTCAAAAGCAATGTTTAAACTAGTATAATCAGGCCTCTAGTCAATAGAATAATAATAAAATTCCATTTAAAGCAAAGCCAACTGAACATAAACACGTTTTCGCATAGGTGACGAATCAGCCTTAATTTAGAAAATCATCGAAGTAATTCATTAAATCTATTTTGAGAACATTAGAAAATAATTCTATGGCAGTCTTAAATTTTATAAAATTGGACCTTCTCCATTCATTTCATGATATACTGTGGAAGTCGTTAGAGTGAAATTTATGAAGGCAATCATTAATATCGTATCAATCAACTCCTTTATAACGGCTTATTTATAATGCTACAAAAGTTATCGGGTCGATAATTATGAACTACCATTATTATTAACACGCCCTTTTGTTTGAGCGAAAGGGCGTGTCAGACTTTTACTGACTAAAACTCAACCGTGTTCCTTCACCCACATATGTGCCAAGGTTGTTTCTTGTTTCCACGGTTTCTCTTTCTACCTACTCGCAGCCCTGTAAGACATCGGTCTTCGTGGACCCACACACTAATTTCTCCTATATCGTGGGAGCGTTTACAAACATATAAACTCACATACACAAACAATCAGGCCCAGAACTACTACTTGTAGGCCACACAAATATTTGTTCCATCTGGGTATCGAACCAGAGACATGCAGCGCAGCAGTCAAACAATTAACCACTATGTCAACCGTGCCATCATATCTGAGGCGCTCGTGAGTTAAAACGCGCCTTCGATCCGGGCCTGGTTCTAACCGAGCGAAGAGCTGATTATTTACACGCACTGCGCTACATACACACATCAAAAGTGTCTAGGGATCAACATATATTTTTGCAATAACTTTTCTCCTGATTGATATTAATTAAAATTTTCTTTAAGGATTCATCAAATAAAGTGTTTTCGTTTGTCACAGTAACGATAAACCAAGTCACCTTTGCATTAATAAAGAAATTTGCCATTTTCCTAATAAAGGGATATTTGACATTTGAACCACTAACACAAAAGTTCGAAAAAAAGACTGAAATAACAGTTTTCTCTAAAATTTTATTGGGTAACTTAAACAATTAATAATCCGTGTTTCTACCGCGAACACTAACAACACAAGAACATCGGTTTGGCATACTCAAAATGAGTTCATCCAAATCACGCTGTGGAATGGCCGCCCATGTTCGTTGCAACAACAAAAAAAGGTCTTCTTGCGACTGGATACCCTCCATATTCGGCAGAGCTCTTCTCTGTAGCATATCCCATGCATGCTCAATCGGTTTCAAGTCTGGCGACTGAGCAGGCCAGGGCAGGACATTGATGTTAGCTGCGGCGAGAGTCTGTCTTACAACTCTTGCGGTGTGCGGTCGTGCATTATCATGCATTAACTGAAATAAGGGACCGATTTGCACTTGTAGAGGAACGATGGCGTCTGATACAATCGTCTCAGCATAAATTTGAGCGTTGAGGTTGCCTCTGATCCAAATCAACTCAGTTCTTCCGCCGATCCAAATACCCGCCCATACCATGATGGTTCCACCACTATAAGGATGGACTTCCTGGCAGGATTTTAATCGCTGTTGGCGTCCAGGGGTTCTCCAGTGTCGTATACCTACGTCTTGTATCCGGTCTCATACCAAAACGAGACTCATCAGAAAAGCACACGAAACGCCATTGTTCTTCTGCACAATTTCTGTGTTCAAGAGCCCATTGATATCGAATCCTACGATTGTGCATTGCTATAGGTGGTACCCGTCCTCCATGGCGCTCAGCCACGGTACCAGTGCTTCGGTAACGTGTCCAAAGTCGACTGATAACACTCTGACTTGTATTCAGAGCTAAAGCCACAGTACGTTGCCGGGAACCAGCTTCTATCATTCCCACGGCTCTGAGCATTTATTCCCTGCTTAAATGACGTCGCCGCTCCATAATAACGTTGGTTTTAATCAGTAGTAGGGAAACAGTAGCACTAATAATGTCTTCAATGCGTTGTATGTTTTTATAGGGAAAATATTGACAGCTGATTTTCATCTTTTACTCGAATTTGATTCACAGTTCCTGATTCAAATTATGAAATGCACCAAAAAGGATCCATATAAATTTATAAAATCATAAATTTATTACAAAGCCACATCTCAATCTCAAGAAATCCGCATAAAAATGCTTGATCCCTAGACACTTTTGATGTGTGTATTTTGAGAATAATAATACATATTTTAGCTTAACACAATATATAGTACTGTGTGATACCGGGCTTAGAGTAGTACCATCCCATGTCCTCCCATGGGTTTCGTAAGAGGCGACTAAGGGAACTCTCACCAGGGAAGCGGCCAGCAGCGTTTCTCCTGTGGAATATCAAATTAATGGGATCCCTAACCCGCCTGCCAAGCGTGGGGATTATGGCAAACTACAAACAATGTAATGAAAGGCTTGGGGGAGGCCTTTCTCCAGCAGTGGACCTCAATAGGCTGAAGAAGACACTATACATGCTGCTATTTTAGATATTATATTAGTGGAAGGAATTGAGAAATACAATACTGCAATAAGCAATTCTCTTTGAGACTACCAGTTACAGAATGTTGTTGGTCTCTTTTGAGGAGGCTGGGTTTTCAGCTCCTCAAGAATCATATTGTAAGTACGCGTTTGGACGTTGACTTACAAAAGTTACCTTAATGTAACTTTTGTAAGTCAACGTCTTTTAAATAACATTAAATAAAATATAAATTAAATAAATCTGTTTTAACAATCTACATTTATTATTGTTGGCGATATTGTTCTGACTCCAAAATAATAAAATGCGTGTTCCTTAGATTTTTGTAGTTTAATAGTTTATAAATACAAGTTAACGGTAAAACAATATAGTTTTATGAATAGAACAACTGTGTGACGCTAGTGTTCGTTAGAGGTCGAATCCAGCAACTGTCTTGGTGGACGAACGCGCGCCCCGCACGCTCCGCACCCTGCCCCGCTGCGGTACTACTGGTTTTCACTGGCGGCGGTGGTATCATTGTTAACATCCTCCCCCCCCTTGAAAGCCGAGCTTTCAAGAAGTTTATGGGATTCTTGATCCAGAAGGGCGCAAATTCTAGAGAGAGCGCGTCTGATGACTCCCTTTTTTGTAGTAATATCTACTAC
Source organism: Sesamia inferens (assembly GCA_037179545.1). Taxonomy (NCBI): domain Eukaryota; kingdom Metazoa; phylum Arthropoda; class Insecta; order Lepidoptera; family Noctuidae; genus Sesamia; species Sesamia inferens. The sequence continues at coordinate 3,116,904 of CM073929.1, read as the reverse complement.
TCGAGTAACTCCATCCTTTCCTGGATGTAAAGCAGTGATTCTGCCAAGAAGCCATTTCATTGGCGGTGTTTGATCATCCTTGACAATGACCAATTCTCCTATTTTAATTTCGTTGCATGTGGTTTTCCATTTGACTCGCTGCTGAAGATCTGACAGATATTCTTGTGTCCATCGCTTCCAAAAATGTTGTCGAAGACGCTCTAATAATTGATAACGGCTGATGCAGACTCTTTCTGTGTCAGGTGGTGATGGCAGCGAGGTTAATGGTCTGCCAATCAGGAAGTGACCGGGAGTAAGTGGAGATAGATCAGAAGGATCTGCTGACATTGCTGTCAGTGGTCGCGAATTTAATATTGCTTCGATTTGCGCAAAGAGCGTTGTAAGTTCCTCAAATGTGAGGCTAGAATTGCCCGCGATTCTTTTGAGATGAAATTTAGCAGATTTTACACCTGCTTCCCAAATTCCACCGAAATTGGGCGAGTACGCAGGATTAAATTTAAAAGAAATGCCTTCACCAGCAACGAAATCATCGATAGCTCGTTGACTCGATTTCAAAAGTCTGTTTAACTCTCTGTCCGCTCCTACGAAATTTTTCCCATTGTCACAGAATATCGTTTGAGGTTTTCCGCGTCGTGCAATAAAACGTCGCAAACATAAAATAAATGAATTTGTAGTGAGATCGCTTACTACCTCAAGGTGTAATGCTTTGGTGCAAAAGCAGACAAAAAGACACAAATAGCATTTTGTTGTACGAGAACCACGACCCTTGCGATTAGAAATACGAAATGGACCAGCGAAGTCAATTCCGCAAATTTGAAATGGTGGAGCCGGAGTCAAACGTGGTGAAGGTAAGTTTCCCATTATTGGTTGCATTGATTTGGCTTTAAATCTAGTACACTTAATACATTTATTGACGGTTTTAGCTGCTAAGGCCCTACCACCAATAGGCCAAAATTGATCTCGTAAGGAGCTGAGTAATTGTAAAGGACCACAGTGCAACAATCTTAAATGTTCATTGATAAATAATAATTTAGTAAATGGATGCTTAGAATCTATTAAAATCGGATGTTTTTTACCATAAGGGCAATGATATGCGTTTTGTATGCGTCCCCCTACGCGGAGGATGCCTTGATTATCAAGAAAAGCATTTAATGATAGAAGGTTGGACTTTTTACTTAATGTCTGGTAAGTAGATAGTGAATGTATGTCCTTAGAAAAGGAATCCTTTTGTGATTGTTCTGCAAGTATAAGTAAGGATTTACTCAATTCATCACTTGTAAGACCACCTTGCAACTTTGTATTATATTTTTTGCTATTATTTATAAATCGCATGAGATACGCAACTACTCTTTGTAATTTACATAAACTTGAAAATCTTTCAAATGGTATTACATTTTCTTGACATTGTATGATAAAACTTAATTTTGTTTCAGGTAGCTCAACATGACTTACAGTTTCTGCAGGCCATTCATCAGGAGACATCATCAGAAATGAGGGTCCATGCCACCACAAGTGATTATCTTTTAACTGTTGCGGAGCTATACCACGGGAAGCTAAATCAGCTGGGTTGCTTTCCGTGGGTACATGACGCCATTCAGTCCTCCTGGTAAGTTCCCTGATCTCCTCAATCCGGTTACAGACAAATGTTTTGAGTGTTTTAGGTTGTGTTTTTATCCAACCTAGCACTATGGTTGAATCAGACCAGAAAATTGATTGTGATATTTCAACTCTTAGTGAGTTTATCACCTTTGCGTACAACCGAGCTCCCAATAACGCACCTAATAGTTCTAAGCGAGGAATTGTCATTTCCGGTTTAATGGGTGCCACTCTAGCCTTAGCGCATAACAGATTGACTTGAATTTTTGAATTTATTTGGTCTGTTGATTTTAGATAAATGCAGGCGCCATATGCGACTTGCGAAGCATCAGTGAAACAATGAATTTCAATATTATTAGGATTTCGTGACATTGCGTGCCGTGGCACTTCTACCGTAGACAAGTGATACAAATTTTTAATGAAAGTCTCCCACAACATTTCAATATCTTTAGGAATGGGATCATCCCACTTCATCTTTCGAATCCACAATTTTTGTAATATTATTTTTGGTATTATAGTAATAGCAGATAATAGCCCAAGAGGATCAAAAATTTTACATGACATAGATAAAATGATTCTTTTTGTTACTTTTGAGATTGTCTCGGGTTTTGTCGAAAATTGCAGTTTGTCTGTGCTTGGTGTCCATTTTAAACCAAGTACAGTAGATTCTTTACTAAAGTCTTGACTTTGATCAACTACTGGAAAGTCATCAAATATGTCAGGAGCATTCGTACGGAATTTACGTAACGGAAAGCAACCTTTATTGAGCATTTCAATGACACCCTTAACTACTTGCTTTAGTTTACCTTTACAATCTGACCCAGTATTCAAATCGTCTACATAAAAATCATGTCTGATTACATTGGCTACCGTTTCGTCTGTACACTCATCAGCCAGCTGTATTAAGCATCTTGTGCTTAAAAAGGGAGCTGAAGCTGTCCCGTAGGTAACAGTGTCTAACTGTAAAGTCCTAAGAGGCTCGGCTTCGCTATTTCTCCATAAAATTAGTTGAAGATGACGCTGTGATTCATCAAGACTGATCTGTCGGTACATTTTTTCGATATCAGCTGTGACTACATATGTATTTTGTCGAAATCGCAGTAAAATCGATAGCAAATCATCTTGTACCACAGGACCAACTAGCATAATGTTGTTTAATGATTTGCCTGTGGAAGTTTGCAAAGATGCATCAAAGACTACTCTCAGACGAGTAGTTTCACTTGTTGCGCGAATAACGCTATGATGTGGGATATAGTAACCAAATTAAGGTGGTATTACTTCATGCAAATGACCTAAAAGTTCGTATTCCCGAATAAATGCAGAATAATCATTTTTTAAATTATTTTTTGATAGTCGTTTTTCTAATGAGTAAAAACGCTTTGTAGCTATACTGCGTGATTCACCCAGAACATCTTCGGGTGACTCACTCAAAGGTAATTTGACCGAAAATCTACCATTTTCTAATCGCTTGGTGTTTTCGACAAAATGGCGTTCACAATATTCCTCTATGTCTGACAACAGTTTGCCAGACGAAGGCAGTTCTTCAACCTCCCAGAATTTAGTGAGGGCCTCCCGTATTTCTTGGGAGAAGTTACATTGAACCTTGGAAGTAGACTTAGTATTTTGTCCGGTTGGGCCAGCAACTAGCCAACCAAATTTAGAATCTTGCAAAGTGGGTTTGTTTCGCCCTAATTTTATTTGATTCGAATTAACAATATCCCAAAATACCGGATGTATTTTGGGATATTGTTAATTCGAATCAAATAAAATTAGGGCGAAACAAACCCACTCCTAATAATATATCTATTTCAGAGGGACGAAAGAAACTTTTATCCGCTAACTGGATATTGGAGGGTAGGTTCAACTTCGTTACGTCAATAGCTACACTTGGTAGTTGACTTGTTATTTTGGGAATAACTAAACATGAGACTGGAATTTGAAAGTCATTAACACGCGACTTAATATATACATCGCAGTATTGAGTTGTGCCAGATGCTGAATTATTAATTCCGCAAATTGTGACAGAGTTTGTTTTACTACTTTTAATATTTATTAATTTCCGTATTTTTTCAGATAAACAAGATGATTGTGAGCCGCTGTCAAGCAGCGCCTTGACGGGATAAGCTTTATCAGTTGTGACGTCAACTAAATATACTTCTGCCGTGCATAGAAGTACTTGAGTGGGTATTACTGCAGAAAGAGATATTTTAGAGGACGAGACCTGCGGTTGATGTTGCGATTGCGATGGTATAGCTGTCCGTTCAGGTGAAAGCGATCGTGACGAATCAGTGTCAGAGTTTTTAGAATTATTTTTGCTTAAATCTCTTTGTTTATGCAGTAATGTGTTATGTTTCTTTTTACACATTCTGCAAGGCCCGAAGTGACAGGAAGAAACACGATGTCCTTGACGAAGACAATTTGAACAGTAATGGTTTTTCTTAACAACGTTGTATTTTGAATTAAGTGACATTTGTTTAAATTTGTCGCAATGGTATAACATATGACTTTCTTTACATACAACACACTTATTTTCATGTGTATTGTTCTGAGAAGACGCTAAAAAGGACCTTGTGGATTTATGGGTATCTTTATGTTGATGTTTATCGGCCTTTGCGAAGTCACTTCGACCGTACTGCATGGTTTCTAAAACGTCTGCGCGGCTACGTATGAATTCAAAGAAATCTTCACAAGACGGAGAGTTATCAAATGTATTTCGACGTTCTTCCCATTTACGACATGTGGCGCCATCTAGTTTTGAAGTCATGATATAAATGAGTAAAGTGTTCCAAGTGTCTACTGGTTCTTCTAATTGTTTCAATGAACGAATATTTTTTGTATAAAAATCAATCATGTAGCGTAATGATTTGTGAGATTCCTTCAAGATTTGATCGAAATTAAATAAAGCCTTAACATGATTATTTACTAATATTCTTTTATTATTATAACGATTGCACAGCAAATCCCACGCAATTTTGTAATTTGCAGAAGTAAAGTTTACTGAATTAATGACCACTCTTGCACCACCATCAAGCGAATTTCGAAGATAATGAAATTTGTTGATGAGAGGGATGGATTCGTTGTTGTGTATAAGCGATTCGTAAGTATCTCGGAATTCGAGCCACTTCAAGTGATTACCGTCAAATGTAGGTAGATTAATCGTTGGCAATTTTATATTACTCAAACTCATGTTTACGCTTGCATTAGAGTTATGAATATCACTTGATTCATCTTCATTACGACGCCTATTACACGACGCTATAATATTCTGTGCTATGGAAATTTGCTTACACATCGATGACTCGATTTCATCGCGTTGAATGATTTCGGCATCGATAGTATCAGCTGACAATATTTCAATTTGTGCTTGAATTTCATCGAATGTTGTGAATAATTCTTGAAATCTTGTCAACTTCAACTGCAATTCGTTATATGTTATGTTATCAATTTGTTCAATTTTAATTTCTTTTAATACATTAAGGTACTTTGTAAACAGAGTGATTCTCGATTTAATTGAACCTCTTTGCGCAATTAATTGCTTATAATCAGACGGCATATTGCCTAGAGTGAATATGCACTTTTCTGAGAAATAAACCAGTAACAAATATATTATTTACTAACAGCTGGAGAGAATAAAGAGTCAAACATAAAATTAAAATGTATTTCCAACCGTGTTAGCCCGCCTGGACTATACTGCAAGGCGGGTAATTAACGCTGCCACTGCGCAGCTGACCTTTGTACTCGCACCGTATTTTCGAAGAAATTCCGGAAGCATGCGGTAGGCAAGCGAAACCTGGAATATGCGATTAACTAAGGTAAGCAAAGCGTAAGAAAGAAATGATACTAGTGCACGAATAAAATAATGAAACGTGCGTGAAGCGTAATTGTAAAAGACTGCGGTTATTGTAGCAATATAGCGGATATTTATAAATTGCGTAAGTTGCGTGCTGTAGCGGATATTTATAAATTGTTCGCTCGTAGCAGCGAGTAGACAATCTACGGCTGATTTGCGCCTAGATAGATTGCTCGCCTAAATGTAGCGATAGACAATTTATCAATATTGTAGCAATATAGCAGGTATTTGCAAATTGTTCGCTCGTAGCAGCGAGTAGACAATCTACGGCTACTTTGCCTAGGTAGATTGCTCGCTTAAATGTAGCGATAGACAATTTAATTTATATTGTATGAGTATAGCAGACTTTTGTAAATTGTTCGCTCGTAGCAGCGAGTAGACAATCTACGGCTAATTCACCTAGGTAGATTGCTCGCTTAAATGTAGCGATAGACAATTTACTTATATTGGCTATTGTTTTATACTTTACCAATATGAAATAGTACAGCAATGTAAACAAAATGATTCGAACCTTGGCCCGACTACTACTTTATTTTATTAATTTATAGTAGGTAGTTGCATAATTATTAACTTGAAAAAGCAATTGCAATAATTGTTTGATATTTACCTATGCACGGTACTTAACGTAGTTACAAGCGAAATTAAACACAATTTACACAAATCGAAGCAACGACAACTTGAAAAAAACTTTAAATGCGATTATATTTTTACGTAATAATATACTAAAATCGGTCGTACTTCCCTGTTTTGGTTTACCAAATCACCATAATTATGATCCACGCTCGTAGTGTTTTCGTACTCGTAGACAGGTTGTTCAATAATTTCTTCAAGTAATTTTGCAGATAGTCAGGTAGCCGGTAGCCACACCCGTCGCATCAAGGTTGTCCAAAAATGGCTGTCGTCGTTAACTTGCACTTCTTTGTTGAACGCGTCGATTCAATTCAACCGACAGTATCACGTCGTGGTCTCCAAAAATGTTGGCGATATTGTTCTGACTCCAAAATAATAAAATGCGTGTTCCTTAGATTTTTGTAGTTTAATAGTTTATAAATACAAGTTAACGGTAAAACAATATAGTTTTATGAATAGAACAACTGTGTGACGCTAGTGTTCGTTAGAGGTCGAATCCAGCAACTGTCTTGGTGGACGAACGCGCGCCCCGCGCGCTCCGCACCCTGCCCCGCTGCGGTACTACTGGTTTTCATTGGCGGCGGTGGTATCATTGTTAACAATTATAAATATTGTTAAAAACAGATTTAGATACATTAGGCAATATTCGCACATGCTTCTCCACAGTGTTTCGTCTTGATGACATCAAGCTATCCACAAATTGAGTTGTACCTATACAACTCAATTTTCATACAAACCGATATTGTAAGTGCCCAGATCCCATATTGCGCGGACATTTCAGCAAGTGGTTAGAACCCAACGGCTTTTGGGACAAACCTGGTAGAAATAACGAGACTAGCTTCCGCCAATTACGAGTCCACGCAAATATCGACATGAAACGTTGCATATTGTCCCGGGACGTTATATGTGCCATGCATATTGCCTACTGGGATATCTACGTGGCCTATTACACTGCCTCGGAACTTAATATCGTAGTAGGGCAGTTGCTAATGGTCCCGCAAAGTTTGCAATACCATAAATATGGAGGCCTGCGTTGGGGATTGCAACTGTAATTAAACTCAATTACATACATCAGCTGGTACTGCTTCTAGAATAGAAAGAAATAAAGAAAGAGAATACATATATTCAGCACAGACTTGACACACAATACAATACATCTAGCATAAACACACATCGGGTATCAACAAAAAAATAATAAAAAACATAAAACAAAAACCAAATAATTAAATAAAACAAAGAAGCCAAATAAAAAGTAAAAAAAAAAAAACCTTTTAATCCTAATCTTAATAGAATTCAGTGGATTATTAGTATCCCATGGGTTTTAAAGCTGTTACAGGAATGTGAAACATTTAACTTTAGTTACAAGGCGATTAATTAACACACGGCACCACGTACCGCTACGGAGGGCGGCGACGGTAAAGCGGAATTCGTAGCGGTGTTCCGGTTTACGCGCCTTCCCGCGAGGATGGTTTTACACGGTTTTGACCACTTTGTTCACAGACAGTGGCAAGAATCTTATGTTCTTCGTCCTGAACCCACGATGCTCCGCGCGGCTATGCGGCGCCACGTGTCTGAGGCGCCGCTCCACCGCACGGACGACAGCGCGGAGGGGCGGTGGCAGCGAGAGTACCGCTCGACCGTGCGGTCGGCAGGTGTATGTGTGTTAGGTATCTACGCCTACCGCAGCGGTGTGCGGTGCCGTGTGTTAAGCGCCTAAGGTCGAATACAGCATGCGGTGATTTTCTTAGCGTGCTAAAAATATCTTTAAATTTATTTGGCTCAAAATTCAACAACGTCATTAATTTTTCAGGTGTGCAGGTAACAGGGCATGTGGTGCCAGATGCGACGTTGGCTATTTATCTGTGGAGAGACACCGCATACACAGCGGAGGTCATAGCCTTCTAAGAACCCCCGTTTGTGGAGGGTGTCCTTGTTGCGGCCTACTTGTGTGCCAAGTCTATTTAAAGTTTCCTAAGTAGGCCACTATAACTTGCGCCCGGACGGGGCTCTCTGATGGTTCAATAAAGAGATCAGGAGTTTTAAGTACTAACATATGCGGCAATAATGAATTTCGTCGTTCGTTTGTCGTTTAAATCGTGGTGGCCTGGTGGTTAAACCAGCCTCTCAACTATTAGTGTGCGGTTCGATTCCAGGTCAGGCAAGTACCAATGTGACTTTTCTAAGTTTTATGTACTTTCTAAGTATCTTCTTGGACACCAATCTCCTCTCATACAGAGATTGAGGGTAATCACCACGCTTGCTCAATGCGGGTTGGTGATTTCACACTTAAAGTCAAGGATTCGTCAAGATGTTTTCCTTCACCTTTTAATCAGTCATTGTTGTCCAAGATATACTTAGAAAAGTTACATTGGTACTTGTCTGACCTGGAATAGAACCATGCACACTCATACTTGAGATTCTGGTGTTTTAACCACTACACCAACACTACGCCTGACTCTTAAATTTAGCAACGATGTAACTCAAATTGTAACTGAAGTGTATTAAGTTTTATTTTGTTTACCTTTAGTCAACTACACCAACTGACGAAGTATAGCATTTTATGTCGCTACCTCTTCAATTCGCATATAAAGCACTTCATCTGAAAAAGCTCTTAGCGGTAAGAATACAAGTGCAACAGTGCATGTATAACTGAAGCTAACGTTTACGAGTTCCCCTCGCACTGAACTATTTTTCTTGATTTATTATCCGCGTGGGATGCTTAGAAGCAGATAAATTATATTGAGTTTATTTAACTTCTTACTTCACGAGTTCTGAATAGAGTTCTAGATTGCGTTTGTTTGTTTTAGTGCATTTCTTATTTGAGGTGACGATGGAATTATTTGTGAATCACCTGATGTTTAGACATGACTACTGCCTATTTTAAGATCACATTACAGACTTAGAGGTTATTGGAGGCAGGAAGAGCTGAAATGATGTCGTGAAACTAATAAATACCTTGAAAAAATACCCTTTCTCTTTTTAAATAATGACAGGGGTTCTTCAACCAAGGATTGATTTTATCAGTTGGTATCATATCATTATTTGTTGGAAAATACATTATTTTGAATGTGTATTACTTTTTGGACGCAATGTTAAAAATAATCTGGATTAATTTGTTTTATTTATATGTATAAGTGTGTTCCAGTCTTTGAACAGTAATGGCATATGGCGCTGATACGTGGCCGTTCACAATGGGCCTTAAAGTCACCCAAAGAACAATTGAAGGGGTTATACTTGGAGTTTCCCTGCGTGATCGAATCAGGAATGAAGATATCTGCAGGAGAACCAAAGTGATAGATATAATCCGATGACAATACTAAAGTGGCAATGGATATATTACTCGCAAAACAAAACAATGGAGGTGTTTGAGGTCGACTAAGGCCAGCAGTGGACGACTTTCGGCGGAATGAGGATTTTTTTTGAATAACTATAAACTAGCACTTCACCACAATCCCACCTGATGGTAAGCAGTGATGCAATCCTTGGTGGTAAAGCGCGCTAGTTATTAAGAGACTATTCACTCAAAAAAAAATGAGTGAATAGGATGGAAAACGGCAGTTGAGCGATGTAATGCAATGTTAAACTCAATAACACGACCAACGATGCTGCGCCTGAGGGAGATTTATCTGGAGGTCCTCCACGACCGACACAACAACATTTGGCGCACCGTACCCATTCTCCGATCGGCTTCACCAGAAGTCATGCTGGAACTGTCTGGTGGGTAATATCTGCCGGCAGCCGATATTATGGCCTACTACCGAGTAATGATGATGGATTTGTGTGTATTTCTATCACACTGCGATCATATTATTATGTTGTATATTTGACCAGATAAATATACGGATAGAGTAATTACGAAGGGCTTCAGAATGGACTAAATACAACCAATGGAATGAAATGAGAGAGTGAAATTGGAATCCCTCAAAATATGTCACGAACAAGAAGAGGCACACAGACATCAATAGAAATGAAATAAAAACATGGGTTTGGTAAATGCCGATCACGTAGTATTGGCATAGAGATAGACATCAATGGAAAAACGTGTCAAAGTCAGTTTCAGTGATGTAGGGCAGGACACATGAGTATTTTTAACAGATATCGATTTAGCCGGGGAAACTCACTTACGTAGGTTGATTTTTAACAGAGCTGTGACATTTTCTGCTTACGTTTATCGACAACAACATTCTTACATTTAAAACCACAAACGGTCCTTAGTTTTCTAAATAAATCGAGACAAAAATGTCTGTAACGACCGTATCATTGTATTCGAGGCTACCCAAGATTGTTACAATAGGATATTATAATGATTCATTGTTGGCTCTGTCATACTTCATTGTGGTTACAGCTTGAACGTAGGGATTCTTATATACCTAATCTATTGATATCTATTTTTGCACATGGGATTGATCATAGACAGATATAGACAGAGATGAAGAAGTACTGCGAGTTATATTAGCGCTTCGAGAATAAATTAGTCATCGAATAGTTTAATTGCATACACTTGTTATATTCACAGACAATTGCGTCGTTGGTCTGGTTAGCTAATAAGCATATAAGCGTTCAAGCATTTGTTAGAAAATGTTAGAAAATGCTGAATTTCAATTCGGAACCAGATTTATGTCATTTTTGAGGATGATATTCTCGTAGTTTTTATATATCCCATATTTTATTTTTTATATTTCTGTTTATGTTTGATTAAACTGTACTCTCACCATTTACTTTTTATATCTTTTTACTATTAGGTTTTTATTTTTACTGTATTACCGGTTCGGTGCTACTTTTAATTGTTTGTTGCATCAGGTGACGTCTTTACGTCGACGCCGGCTATCGCTGAAAACCAGCGCTGGGCTCTGTTTTTGCATAGAGTCTCAGCATAATGCTGAGCGACAGCCGTTTTGCGTGGATGTGACGCATGTTTCCCTCAACTATTTCTTATTTTTATGTTTTTGTAAACTCTTGCGTCATGTCTATTGCAAATAAACGTTTTTCTTTCTTTCTTTCATTTTGTCTCTTCAACCTCATAGGTTGGAAAAGTATCCAATCGGCATTAAGGAACGAGTGCAAGAAGTTATTCCATGCACCAGTCAGTACAACGTAGTTCTCTATCCGTAACCCTGGTTTTTTTTTTTGTTTGTCATGGGGGCCTAGTGGTCATGGTGACCTAGTGGTTAAAACACCAGCCTCTCAAGTATGAGTGCGCGGATTCGATTCCAGGTCAGGCAAGTACCAATGTAACTTTTCTAAAGTTATATGTACTTTCTAGGTATATCTTGGATACCAATGACTGAAGGTAAAGGAAAACATCTTAAGGAAACCTGGACATTAAGTCTGAAATCGCCAACCCACTTTTAGCAAGCGTGGTGATTACGCTCAATCCTTCTCTGTATGAGAGGAGACCTGTGACCAGCAGTGGGACGATAAAAAAGGTCGATAATGCCTGAGAAAGGACATAGGCTATATAACATCCCGCTATGACCAATAGGAGCAGAGCAGTAATAAAAAATGTGGCGATAACGGGGGCAAACGCGGACGGACATATTGCTCCCATTATTTTAACAGGCGCTTATTTTATATCAACACGCCGACGGAGTCACGGGCAGCAGGTAGTAGTCTATATATCGAGGGAATATATAAACCAAAACAGATGGAAACTCATCAAAAGACCTCACCGTCTCTGTGGGTTCCATATTTCTTCTTTTTTTGCTATTTGTTATCCAGTTTCCTTCACTTACATGTGCGCCAGGGACAACGGAATCTCTTTGGAACAAGTCCTGACTGGTGTGGTAAGCCTCGACTGCTAAGCGTGGTCTGATGGTTTTGGCTTCTGGTCAGATTAAAGTGTTATAGGGTTTTTCCATCTAAAATTTCTTAGTATCAGTCCAATGCTGAAAATTCGATGAGCGGCGGAATGATGAGAAGCCGTTGTCTCTGCACCTGCACCCTAATTACGTAACATACTATTTCTATCAGTTGGAATCATTTCGAAGCTTATTACTAATGCATTGCTCCATTTGTTCCAAAATAAGACTGCTCAATAATGCAAATTACGCAATGAATGTTGTTGAAATGTCAAAATGAAACAAATTACTACTGATAGTGTGTTACATAATTACCCTGATGGTCTCTCTCCAGTCGTGTCGGATTGTTATTACATCAGTACATGAAATGGAGAAGAGTAAGTGCGCCCTTGTCTGCACTGAGATTGGTCACCGCTGTCTATTTATTTACAAAGGGTTGCTCGACAATGTTCGGGCTAATATCATTCTTATTGTGTTCGCGATATCGATAGGGTTAAAAATATGTACCTATAAGTTTTAACAAATCACTGTTTAATCTTATCAGGTTCAGACTCGGAGTTGTATATACATTAATTCCGTTATCAGTAGCATTTTTAAATAATCAAAGTGCAGGTGAACGGTCCACAGTCATTAACAGTTACACGTCATACCGTAGTAAAAACTCTCGTATAAAATTCTTTCTTACAACTCACATATTTTCGTGAATTGCCCACAGTTCCGTGTACGCTGCCAAATTACGTTAAAAACAAATTGCTTTACATAACTATGAATATCTCTGTTATGATAATAATGTGTTACTATTGGTACATCTATTCACACTGTCGTACATTCAAATAAATTCACAATAAACACTCAGTGCTCGTCCTTTTCTCTCCTACTTGATCTATGGCTATCGTCATGGACCTTTTATCGTCCTACTGGTGGGCACAATCTCTTCTCATACTATGTATAATGGCACAAGACTTCTTATAAAGGAGCTAAAAGATAATTTAACAGTAGCGAAGATTATCACCGGCCCTACAGCTGGTGAATTAGCTCATACACCACGAATACCTAGTACATATACAATATGTAAAGAAAACCCTGTCCGATCCGTAAAGGTATTGTTAGGCATCAATAACTGATTCTACTAATGGATACAAATCCGGACTAAACTTAAAAAAAAAAATCCCCCAAATTAAATAAATATTATTTAGCAAAAAGACGTAATTTAGTACATGTGCGGTAAGCAATCCTTCCACGGGCGGCGGGCGGCAGGGCACGCGGCACGTGGTCGCATCGCTATTCGCTCATAATAATACCGGTGTTGTCACTTTTTAAAAAATTACCAAATTTCGGGGAAGTTAGAATTAATTCGTGGGAAAAAAAGTTTTTTTTAAAAATAGATAGAGTGATTCAAGAGGAAAGTTTATATGTAGACAAACAAACTAAAAAACATGGGCCCGTGCAAAGCCGGGGCGGGTTGCTAGTATTACATAAGACAGTCCCCCCAAAACGCCCGCCTTCGACAGGGTCCATAATTGTGACTAATACAATTATTTCCCTACGAACTTTATATATGGTACGCAATAAAGAATTGAGATAAATATAGATTTATATTTTTTATCCATTACTAAAGTATTTCTGAAATTGCGTAGTCTGGCGCCGCGTTCGTTTTTGCTTTGATGGTCTGGCGAGTTCTATTAGAAAATTTATGGATTTTATATGGCTACTACAATTTTTTCAGTACGTGCGTTTTTTCTTATTTTTAGATAAGTCCAATATTTAGAATATAATTAAGCATTTATTATTGTCTGCTATTTTTGCGAGTTTATTTGATAATACATACTTTATTTGTTTAGCCTAAATCACGAGAGTGGTAAAATATACGTAAACTATTTAACTCAAAAATAGAACACAATCATTCACTTACAATGAGAAACACTGGTTACAAACGTAAAAGTTTCTTGAAACGAAAATCGGAACAGCATATCTTTAAAGTTAGGCATTGTACAGTACTGTTACTTTTATGTCTTGTCATAAAGGTATATCTGACATCGACACAAACGCGTACCATGGATGCAGTACATGATTCTGAACCCCCTACAGGTGGAATTTTTCGTCGGGTTTTTCCTGATTAAAAAAAAATAATATGCAGTTTTTTCACTTTAAACCGTTCATAATTGCTATACTTTTATAACCCAATAAGATTTTAAAGTAAAACAATTATTAATTCTGAACAAAACTGGAAAAACTATCCTATCAGCTGATTTAATAGAGTTCACATCAGGGGTCAATGTCATACCCACAAACACGCACGGCGGCACGCTTGCAACGTTCAAAGGCTGAAACGACACATTTTTTTAAACACTGTTATTTCTGTAACCGCTCATTAACGATATAAATGACTATCAATATTTTATTAGCGGCATGCGGTGTAGCCTTCTCGCGAAGTTTGCGTTACGATGTCAGATACATCCTGTATTTTATTAATTTTATTATTTATGTACACATAGTAAAATAAAATCTGATAACAAAGGTTCTACTTATTTCTTAAGAAATTCCTTTTAGCTTTATACATATGTAACCATTTAAGAACCTCAGCTCGAGGTTTTAGAAATTATCCCATGGGAACTTACATCCGGAAGAAGTTTTTATCTCTTTCCCAAATTTTATACTAGTTTATAATTTATATAAAAAAAGCTTTATTATTTGTAAAACGGAGACAAAATTACTAACCAAATGTATCTAGTCATTGATCGTCGTTGCAGCTAAGGTTCAGACAAAAAACACACAAAAAAAATCACGCTAAAATTGAGCTCCAAGCGAAGTGAAACGCTTTACTAAAACACGCTTTGACGGCCAGGATTCCACAATCGAAAAAATAAGTAAAAAGTTTGGGTTGAAGCGATAGGAAAAGCAGGGACATGCTCTAAAGCGAAACCGTGTAAGTCTGATCAAACATTTTGTAACGAGATTTTTAATTAAACCTGCTCTGAAATTTTGTTAACTTTAGATGTAAACATTATGTCTTTTACAAGGGGTTAAAAAGTAGCACCTAGAATCATTATTACCATTAAGGGCAATTATGAACGTCAACAACGGGAAATGTGGAAAAAACTGAATCTAGTCGTATCTACCGAATAGTTGTGCTGGATGAAGACGAATGGTCGAGGAAACCAATCGTCAAAATATAGATTCATGCTCATAAATCTCGTATAAGGAAGTTGTTTCATCATCATCAACCTTTTTATCGTCCCACTGCTGGGCACAGGTCTCCTCTCATACAGAGAAGGATTGAGCGTAATCACCACGCTTGCTCAATACGTCTGTCCGTCCGTATGTCACAGCCATTTTTTTTCCGAAACTATAAGAGCCATACTGTTGAAACTTGGTAGGTAGATGTATTCTGTGAACCACATTTAGATTTTGATGCAAAAATAATAATAAATATTGGGGGTTCCCCATACTTAGAACTGAAACTCATTTTTTTTTTCATCAAACTGACGTGTGGCATATCTATGGATAGGTCTTCAAAAATGATATTGAGGTTTCTAAAATATTTTTTTTCTAACCCCAATAGTTTGCGTGACAGATGTTTCCAAAGTGCAAAAAAGTTGGTCCCCCCCCTCTAACTTCTAAAATAAGAAAATGAAAAATCTAAAAAAAACATATGATGTACATTACTATAAAAACTACCAACGAAAATTGTTTTTAACGAGATCTAATACGTAGTTTTTTTTAATACCTCGTAAATCGTAAACCGCTTATTACCGCGTAATCTTTCATACAAATAACTTAAATCCGTTAATTTCATAATTCAATGGTACGGAACCCTTTGTGCGTGAGTCCGACACGCACTTGGCCGGTTTTAATACTTTATCATGATCATGAGAAAACGACGTAGACCTAGTAAGTTTTAATTAATCATGTTATATCAAATCTATCGAAGTTCTACTTGGCTTCTATCAGTTGGTGTCAACACCAGAATCTCAGCGGTAAATTGGTTAGTGGGTGGTTTCATCATCAAAATCATCATTTCAGCCGAAACTCGTCCACTGCTGGACATCGGCCTCCCCCAAGGATTTCCACGACGACCGGTCCTGCGTATTCAGCGTTCTGCGGTTTCGCGCGACCTTCACTAGGTCGTAGGTCCACTTTGTCGAGGGCCTACCCACGCTGCGTCTTCCGGCTTGCGTTTAGTAGGCTTATGAAATAGTTTGTTATTTTTTAATACCAATCGACCTTTATTGGAATAGATCTTTTGACACTTTATTGGAATGCCATCTTCCACACATTCACACATCGGATGTTGAATATAAATAATATCATCTGACGTGAGATTGTGACATTTTTAATTTTTTAATTTAGTATATTTAAACATGTCAAATTGGGTTTTGATGGGAAAGCTGAGTGTCACGTGCATGTTTCATTGGACTTTTAAGATTATTTATAGTGTCGTTTACTAAATAAAAGCGCGTGTTTTATAATGGGTGTATCTGACATCGACGTACAAACGAGTACCATGGATCCAGTACATGATTCTGAACCCCAGTGGTGGAATTTTGCGTCGGCTTTTTCCCGATGTAAAAAAATTATATGCAGTTTTTTTCACTTTAGACTGTTCATAATTGCTATAATTTTATAACCCATTAAGATTTAAAAGTAAAAATTAATTAGTTCGTTAATTACACAAAAAAAAAAACGCATTGTGAATAATACTAGAAAAACTATCCTATCAGCTTATTTAATAGAGTTCGCATCAGGGATCAATGTCATACCTACAAACACGCACGGCAGCACGCTTGCAACGTTCAAAGGCCGAGTCGACACTTTTTAAACACTGTTATTTCTGTAACCGCTCATTACGACATAAATGATTATCATAATTTTGTTAGTGGCATGCGGTGTAGCTTTTTTGCGAAGTTTGCGTTACGATGTCAGATCGTAGAGACAAAATGGGTATGTTTCATGTAATTACATCGGAATTGACGCTATTCAAACCAAAACAAAGCAAATCTAGTTGGTGATATGCATAGGTAAGTTTGTACGGGGACGCCCATATAAGCTAATTCACGAAGTGTCCTAGATAGATTTCACATGACATGAATATGAATAAACCTTCAACCTTCAAAGCATCTGGTAACGCTCGCCCCGTCGTTTTCCATCAGGCGAATTTAAAAATGTAAATAATTCAGTGACTTACTTGATAAATAAAAGAATGCCCGTCTTCTCAATTTGTCTGAAGATTCCCTTCCAGGATGCCAGCATGCAGTACTGCTGCTTGAGGGTCAGTGGCGACCGAGGGTCTGAAGGTGGCGGCGGTCGGTCTATGGCATCATGGTTGTTGAACTCCGAAGAGGTCAACTTGGTTAGTTCACAACCCATTGCAGAAACTTTTTAAATTTGCAATGTTCAAAATGGTAACTAATGTTTCACTACTTTTTTTTTATTTTAAATTTATTTTTTCACTGTTCTATTTTTGAATATTTGAATTTAGATTAATTTACCACACAGTATTATTTTAAATTAATTTTTTCACTGTTCTTTTTTTGAATATTTGAATTTACATTAATTTACCACACAGTATTATTTTTTGTTATCTATAATAATATTTCAAGTCACTTTTAACACTTTATTTTTATTTGTTTTTTTTTATCGACTGTTTTTTTTTTTTACAAAACCACAGTAATCATCAATCAATCAGCTCTTAGTCAATAAAACAAGTAGGAAGACTACCGGATACCGACACCGGTGCGAGTATCCGAAATCGCTCTTCGAAATCAAATGCAATAAATTGTTTGTCGGTTCTAAAATTAGAAAAAAATATCTTTCTGTTCGTCTGTACGTAGGTACTCAATACAGCGATATATATGCGTTTTGGTTATTACTATTCGTTTTAATATTATATGATATAAATAAATAAAAAATGTCAAATTGTGACAAGTTTTTTACTGGTAAATGTGAATTTACACTGACAATAAAAACAGAACTGAAATATCTAATGTTAATTTATTTATCTTCTGTAGGCAAATATCAAAAATGAATTAATGTTTCCAGTAATTAATAAAACATAAAATATCAATAATTGTGCACAACACTAGATATTAAATATCATTTAGGATCACCACTAAAACTCATTATATTGATAATAACGACGTTTAGTTATTTTCCATCACAAAGTAAACTAAATTATATAAATAAAAAGCATATTTATTTGACTAGTTTCAACGAGGACTATACTTTTTACAAACTGAGGCTAAAGAACCAAGTTGTAGTGATGGGAAAAATAACAGTTATTTTTATATAAATATATCGGTAGTAACGTTTTAGTATTTACTGTTGAATACATTTTTTTATGAGTAAGTTTATGATTGACTGTAGTAAAAGCAATAATAAATAGATATGCATGATGTGTTGAAATTGTGGTAAAAGTATGTAAGCCCCTTTACGCCTACTTTACGATACAAGATTATTTCTTTGTATACATGTACGGCCAATGGGCGTGGCATATTGCCCGTAGGACTGATGGCCGATGGGGCAGTAAGGTTCTGGAGTAGTGGCCACGTACCGGAAGATGAAGCGTAGGGAGGCCCCCAATAAGGTGAAGCCATGACCTGGTGATGCGGGCAGTGCAAGGCCGGTTATAATGGAAAGCATTGGGTGTGGCCTATGTCCAGTAGTGGACCTTTATGAGCTGAAGAAGAAGAAGAAGAAGTATAGGTACGGTCGTCAGTGTAGTGTGAATCACTATATAAGAATATACGAATATATAGGAGTTCGTAACTAAAAAAAAATAAAAAATAAGATACTCAAATTAATTCACGATCCAAGAATCGAGGACTACAAATTTCTTGTGAATAAGTTAAGGATACTTTTCGTCCTCACAAATCAAATTTGAAGAAGATGAAATCGGAAACGGCATTTGTACGACGCGATGACGATTCCAGACTAAATAACCTTATGTAATACGAAAGTATAACTCTTATGAGCCGGTTTCGGTAACGGTTTTATTTTCGTAAGCATGGAATCTATTGCTAACGAACCGTGGAAGGTGGAATTGAGTAAAGGCCACAATTTATGGTGGGTTTTCTTCCAATTTTCAGCCCTGTTACTTTGATTTTCAGCTTCAGAAAATTTTGATGTTAACAATTTTGGATAATGATATTTATTTTTTTAAATTTGCTTAAGAACATAAATTTTCTGTGATACGTTCAAGAAATAATAGATATCTACCTAATAATGGCTCGCTGAGTAAGTAACCTCTTGAAGTTGGTGAAGTGGCACCTATTCTGGCCATGTTTGTCGAAAGACTGATGACCAAGGGAGCAGATGAGTCTTTGATTGGCGACCACTAATGACGAGCGGGTTGTGGGAAGGACTTAAAAAGGTGTCAGGACCGACTGGATGCGAAAGGCGGAGTACACCGAGTTATGTCGAAGTGTGAAACCTATGTCCAGCAGTGGATACCAAGTAAACTTTTCCCTATATATTTCATTTAAAAATTGTCATCAATGTCCAAGGGAATAACAATCATGCATCTGTAATATGTTATGTAATACATAACTATCCAATTTAACTGTCCAATGCTTTGACATCACAATTCAAATTATCGAATAAACCGGAACGGAATTCAAAATTTGCATACCCAATATATCCGGAACCAATTTCAAAAATGTATTCATGTCAAAGTTTGGAATGAATAACGCATTAAAATAACAGTTGTCTAGTTTTATTATCGAGGTAATAATTGCCCATCACTATTCAAACGAGTTGCCCATAAAATTCTGTCTGTGCAATTGTATGATAATGTTACTCCCATAAACGTAATTATGGTAAGTGGACGTCACTATTTTTACTTAAATATTGTTAAGGAATTATGAATCTTATTTCCCAGTGATAAAAGTCACGTATTGATGATGCTATCGCATGAGTGGTCATGAATGATCTTCTAAAGGTATGGTGACGATATTTTCTATCTAGTGTAGGTTATGTATTTCTTTTGTTTTAGTGATGAATGCAAGCGATAAGGCTTTGTCTTTTTGGTTGCGCATTGCTCTATATGTGTTTGTATGACGGGCTGACAATGGTTTTGCAATGTTTGACGTACCTATTTTCAAGGTATTATAGTGTTTATGTTTGAGTAACAAAGGTTGTTTTTGGTGTGAAAGATTTTCGGTTTGTGACCTGATTAAAATCTTCACGCTGATGATAATTGAAGGGGTTGGTAGAGATGCAATTTTTGATGGAAGTGTAAGCTAAACGTCACATTGTAGTAACTGATTTACATATTACACGCGGCGTCGGGCACTACTTAGTACGAGCTTGACCCGCCGTTTTTAACCGACTTCAAAAAGGAGAAGGTTACTCGATTTGACCTTATACAATGTGATTTTTTGTTTAAGCGATACCTGAATATAGTTTGTTCAGAATAAGCAACTGAATCGATTCCAATCATTTTTACACCATGTTATATTTTTTCAGAAATACATTTAGAAATTATTACAATATGGTTACTGAGCGCGCTACGTAACTTACACTTGCGCATGCCCGCGCTCAGCTGACGTCACAGGTCAACCGGGAACTGGTACCCGGCTCGCCGCTACAAACGGAGCGTGGACCAAATTTTTGCTGAGAAAACAAAGTAGGATAACAAGCTCATAACTTTGTGGTTTCTCATGATATCTTTTTGAAATTTTGTACATAGATTCTTTACGTAAAAATACTGCACACGTGTTTCGGTTTTCACGTAAACAAAAAATTAATGTCGTATATGTTTTTTTTATGTTTATTCGCGGATAACTTCGTCGCTTGTGAACCGATTTTTCATGCAATGATTGATATCCCTGCATATATCAATTGAGATAATCGTCATCATCATCATCAATCTTTTTATCGTCTCACTGCTGGGCACAGGTCCCCTCTCACACAGAGAAGGATTGAGCTGATTTTGGGACTGATTCATTGAAAATTGAGATTATACTTTGTATCTTTAGACGCTTTGCAAATAAAATATGTTATGTGGTACCTAGAATTGCTAGTAGGCGTGAAGTACGAGCAACCCGCTTGTTCTACACAGAGCAATGTAGAACAAATGCTGGGGAGAGAGCTCCTCTTCGCCGATTATTAGAAATTTACAATTCATATTTTACAAATCTAGATATTTTCGCTGTTAACCAAAACAAATTTAGAAAAAATTGCTATTAATTTGCTTTCTGGTAATCCTTAACTATTTAATACTTAATTATTTATTTTTACACTATTTTTATACTTACTTATTTATTTATTTTTTTGCTATATTATGGTATGCGATATAATGGTGTGACGTGATTGTGCCCACAGACCATATCTGAACGGGGCGCGCTGTCTTGAATTGGTTTGTGTGATTTTTAAGGTTTAGTTTTATCATTCGTTATTTTCTCACTGTCCCCTTCTGTATACGTCCGTTTCCTTATTTCTTGCACAATTAATATGATTCCGTGGACATTGGTGTGGGTTATATGTTTGTTTACTATGTATTATACCTTAGCCGACTATTAATAATGTAACATATAACCATTTCTTGTCCCAAATAAATAAAATAAAATAATAAGCATTCTAAATTTTTTAAGGTTATTTGTAGTTAATAAACATGCACGTGTTTTGGCTGGAGTAGCCTTAAACCTCACCAGGTATCACCAAGGAGGAGTGGGGATTAAAAAAATGTTAAAAAGCATGACGTGATTAATGGACTGCCCCTAATATCGATAATATAAATGTGGACAAAATAAATATATCATCACTATCAACCTTTTTTTTATCGTCCCACTGTTGGGCTCAGGCTTCCACTACTACAGAGAAGGAATAAATATATAAACGTAATTAATTTTCAAATAATATTTATTTCAAATCAAATTAACACTTGATTACACTGATCTTATACATTTTATTACATACAACAACACATTCATTGCTTACTTCAATTCTTTTACAAATACTACTTATTTACTTTATGTACTTATTACAATAATAACGATCGTACATACAATAGGTTGACTTAAAAAACTAATTAGTCCGTCAGTCAGATCTCCAAAAAATACTAGACACGTATTTTTTCTTTTTTCATATAAACAAAAAATTAACACGACACAGTGCGTCAATTGGAAACTCGTGTGACGTCACCAGCCACCACTCCTGATCTTTGATGCCTTTTATATTTGTAAATTTTTATTGATTTGATAAAACAAAATATACGTATCCAATATTTTTCTATAATCTGTATGACGGACTAAATAGAATATTTTTTTTTTTACCCAGGAAACATCCCTATACGTACTTATGTTTTTTAAAAATAATAACTTAGAAAAAATTGTTGTCCGTTTATTTCAACTTTAAGTTTAAATTTATAGTAATTGAAATAGTATAACTAGCGGCCACACGCGACTTTGTTCGCGTGGAGTTAATTATTTGAACATTTTATTTTAACCCCAAAATATACAGCATACATTTTAAATTTTTGTTATGCCCCGCTCCTATTGGTCGCAGTGTAATGTTACTTAGCTTAAAGCCTTCCTGAATGAATGGGTTATCCAACGAAAAAATAATTTTTCATATCGGACCAGAAGTTCCTGAGATTAGCGCGTTCAAACAAACAAAGACCCTCTTCAGCTTTGTATATTACTAGCTGCGCGCCGCGGTTTCACCCGTGTAGGTTTCGATAATTTTATATATGCTCCGCTCCTATTGGTCGCAGCGTGATGTTATAGCCAAAAGCCTTCGTGGATTAATGGGCTATCCAACGCAAAAAGAATTTTTCAAATCGGATCCGTAGTTCCTGAGATTAGCGCGTTCAAACAAACAAACAAACTCTTCAACTTTATGTATTAGTATAGAGTATAGACAAATAAATACATTATAGTGAATTTACTATAATTGTATTTTAATTATGTTTACTATTTCGGGACGAAGTAATAATGGCCGTACGGGAAGATCAAGTTATGCTGTCCACGGCCGGTCTATGGATGGGTGGCCATCTTTATTGTATACTGAGACTCCTCCGGGTAGCACAAGACTGGTCATCACGGAAAGCCTTGGGGTTATTGTGTCGGGAGTTTGATCGTGGAGGGTCTCCAGATCAATCTCCCTCTGGCGCAGCATCGTTGGTAGTGTTGTTTGGTTTAACATTGCATCACCTCGCTCAACTGCCGTCTTCTCTCCTATTCACTGAGTTTTTTGATTGAATAGACTCTTGAAAAACTAGCGCGCTTTACCATCAACGATTGCATCACTGCTTACCACCAGGCGGGATTGCAGTCAAGCACTAGTTTATAATTATATAGAAAATGGCTTTTCAATGACTAGGTTTGTTCATCGCATACACTGAACATTTCACAATACCCGTACTACATTATTATGCACCAAACCTATTTAAAAAATGAAAAGCGATTGGCTGGAACACTAGCATCTTGAGACAAGATCTCTGATTTTCCTGATTCTTGAATCGCAATACACATTCAATATCTCATTAAACATTATATAAGTACTATACAATATGTAAAGAAAACCCTGTCCGACCCAAAAGGATAAATGTTAGGTTGTTACATGACCAAATAAAATATGAAATTTTACGTAATCATCATAGTGACAATACTAATGAATTTTCAAATATTCTTTTTTTCCGCGAATTAATTACAACTTCGCCAAAATTTGGTAATTTTTAAAAAAGTGACAACACCATTTGCGAGCGAATAGCGATGCGACCACGTGCCGCGTGCCCTGCCCCCCTTCACCCGCGTACGCATGCCTAACGGGTTCCCTACCACTCATGCATTAAGTTACCTCGCTTTTTCGAAATAATATTAATTTTTTTAGGGGGATTTTTTTTAAGTTTAGCCCATCTTTGTAGGCATTATTAGAATCAGTTAACGATACCTAACAATACCTTCACGGATCGGACAGGGTTTTCTTTACATATTGTATATATCTTGAGTAGTTAATACTCCCCGGCGAATAGAGAATATTCTCAACAACTCAAACCCGAATACAGAAACACACAGATGAAAGTTCGATCCCCGTTTATCAATTTAATGTGTTTAGTGGATTCAGATAGTAACATCTTTGACAACACTGCGCGACCGGCGACTGGTACAAGTTCTTATGTTTTGTTACAAATTAGTTAACAATAAATTAGATTGTATTAATTTGATTAATCAAATTGGAATAAAAGTCCTCTATAGAATACCCAGATATCCCATTACCCATTTATTCCACACTAAAGCTTCCAACACAAATGTAGGAGAAAATTCACCTCTCAATAGGCTCAGCAAAGATATAAATTGCTTTATAAAAACAAACCCAGATGTTGACATATACCACTTCACTATGAAAACCTTTAAGCCTTAAGTTAAAAATCTCCAAAATCCGTTCCGTTCAAAATCTGTTTATTCCTATACAATATGTATAGGAAACTGTGTCCGACCCATAAGGATGATAAAGGTTAAGTAAACACATGACCAAATATAATATAAAATTTTACGTAATTATCATAGTAACAATACTAATGAAATTTGAAATAATTTTTTTTCCGCGAATTAACTCCAACTTCCCCGAAATTTGTTAACTTTTAAAAAAGTGACAACACCATTTGGACTGTATGATTATAGAGATGTGACCACGTGCCGCGTGCCCTGCCCCCCGGTCCCCCATGGAAGGGTTGCCTACCGCGCATGTATTAAGTTACCTCTTTTTGCGACATACAATTAATTTTTTTAGGGGGATTTTTTTTAAGTTTAGCCCGGCTTTGTATCCATTAGTAGAATCAGTTATCGATACCTAACAATGCCTTCACGGATAGGACAGGGTTTTCTTTACATATTGTATATTTGCAACTTATTCTTGTATGTTTTAATTTATTCTTTGTATTTGATTTTGTAAGTTTCTTAGTTTAAGTTTTTTAAATTTTAGTCTAATTTTGATCTCATTTTGGTATAATTATAGTTTTGGATTCCTTTTTTTACTTAAGTACAAGTCTAACCTTGTTATTATCTTTGTATAGTTTATCTCCACTTAATATTAGTACTTACATTTATTTAGTTTAAGTTACCACTTATGTTCGTGAATGTTGATTTACCTGTTGTTGGCAACTGTATAAGCCTTTTACTCGTAATCACTCTATATGTTAATTTATGTACAGAAGCTGTTGGTGTCCCTTTATTAAGAAATAAATAAATAAATCTAAAAGGTACGCATACATACCTGTAGTATGTAGTAAACTTCGTTTACTTTGCTTAAATAACTAAAGCCACGACATGGATTAGATATAGATTTAAACCACATTAATGGTTATTGAATTATGCACCTAACTATTATAGAAATACAGTTCTTTATATAAATATGTCAGTTTAGTTCGATACTAAGTTGACACTTTTGTGTTAAAAATTTTGACTTAACCTAAATAAAGTTCGAAATACAAATATCGACTCAAAGATTAAGTCTGTAATTATGTTTGTATTAATTGGATCGTTTGCTTTCAGCCAAGATAACATTACACACAGTAGTTGAGAATTCATATAATTTCAGGGCCAAACCAGGCGACTCTTAGTGTCGCGACACATCTGTGGAACGTACGACGCCGAAAATTCGGCTAAATACGCTCGCAGTGTATTTCAAGTACTCTATGACACATCAGCCGCAATTACGCCGCGTTCGGCGTAGGGCCTAACCTTCCTTCGGGCGGAGCGATGCGTTGTGCGACCGAAAGTTCGGCGGGCGTTGCTGAACGTTCGGCGTGTGTTGTGCATCGCGCGCGTGCAACGTCTTCTAAGCCCTCTATAATAGCTAATATTCTAATTAAATCCATTTTTCTGAGCAATTCAGGTACGTCACAAAAACCACACACCATAAGGTGTCGACACAGACAGACTGACGATGACGCCACGTGTCGCTTAGCGCGCTGAACAAGACACCGCGTTTTGATCGTTTGGTTTGTCATAACAACTGAATATCGCAACTGACACTTCAACCGCTGAGGTTTCGGCGTCGTACGTTCCGCAGATATGTCACTACACTAAGTAGCGATAAAATTGCGCGTCTGTATAATTATATTCGATCAATAATAGATTCTAGTCTCATGAATCGTCTGGTAGTGAAAGCAGACTGGTTTCAATATTGAAGTGCTGTAAATACAACAAAATCTACACAATTCGTACTTTGAAAGATAGGTAAGCGCATGTGAGCATCGACTAAGATACAAGTCCAATTAATCACTAAAGACAGTGTCCGACTGTCAAAAAATTGTATCTGACAGTAGGTACGCCTTAGTCAATTCAGTAGTGCGGCTGAAACGTTGCGTGAGGGCATCGCAACGCAATCGACTACCAAATGGTGTCTAGGACGCACCACAGAATTGATTTTGTATTACGACTCCGATTTACATCGACTGCCGGTACAAGTTACCACCCACCAGACAAAGTCTTGCCGCCAAGCGATTCGTCGTGTTCCGGCATGATGTCTCGTGAATACGTACGGAGGACGGGTTTGAGCAGTTGTGTTGCGATGTTTGCAGGGGTACGATGCACCAAATGTTGTTGTGTCGG
Source organism: Sesamia inferens (assembly GCA_037179545.1). Taxonomy (NCBI): domain Eukaryota; kingdom Metazoa; phylum Arthropoda; class Insecta; order Lepidoptera; family Noctuidae; genus Sesamia; species Sesamia inferens. The sequence goes on along the minus strand of CM073929.1, from coordinate 3,090,478 downwards.
GAGTTTGGTCGTGGAGGGTCTCCAGATCAATCTCCCTCTGGTGCAGCATCGTTGGTCGGTTTAACATCACCCTGTTCAACTGCCGTCTTCCTTCCAATTCACTACGTTTTCTTAAGTGAATAGGCTTAATAAACTAGCGCTCTTTACCATCAACGATTGCGTCACTGCTTACCATGAGGCGGGATTGCGGACAATCACTAGTTTATAATTATTAAAAAAAAAAACTGTATCAATCTATGCCTTTTATATCAAATACTGTACACAAATACTGAACTGAAAATACTATTGCATAGTGGCTTTGTAAAGCCAGTGTACAACTGTGACCCTGTACTTTCGGTTGGTCATAAAGAGTACATTTTACCCTTCTGTGGTAGAAAATTAAGTTTATAACTAAAAGAAGGTCTCTTAACAATTGCGTATAAATATATACACAGAGTTACTAGTCAGTGTTGCGCAACTGTTGTCGAAAAGTGGCCGAGTGTATGTAAGGCCTTTATATTTCGAACTCCTATTTCGGCACATATATTATTAGATTCTTTTGTTTACTAAAAGTCCAATATAACTTTTCCATTCAAAATTCTGTTTTAATTCTGGCAGCTGATAAATCTTTATTTTTCTGAGTACTTTTTCTTAAAATATTTGTTTTGGCAAGTATGTAAATATTTTTCTGAAATAGATGTATATGTACATGTGGGGTTTGTTGAGTGCTATATTAGTTGACGTCATAACGTAAAAATAATAATTAACGCTATAGTGCTTTGCAAAACGTTTTTTTTTTTTTACATATTAACGTAAATCTCGTTAAATCTAGTCTGACAAACAGTCTTACTTGAGTTATGGAGTTCAGATAGGCTGTAACCTATGGATCACATATCGTGGTCAGCGGGGCCCGGATAGCTGTCGAGTCCACCATGAAGTATCAGGGATTGGTGCTCGACAGCCGATGGGAATTCGGGCCCCACTTCCGGCGGCTGGCGCCCAAGCTGATGGGTGCAGCAGGCGCGCTGTCAACGTTGCTTTACAACATGGGGGGCCCGAGCGCCGCCTGTAGGCGGTTGTACGTGGGAATCATGCGGTCCATGGCCCTGTATGGGGCCCCTGTGTGGGCGATGGACCTGACGGCCGGAACACTCGCTATTCTGCGCAAACCGCAGAGGGCGATGGCCGTTAGGGTCGTCCGCGGGTATCGCACGATATCCTACGAGGCGGCTTGCGTCCTGGCCGGATCCCCGCCCTGGGACCTAGAGGCAAAATACTCGCGTCATTGTACCGATGGCGCGAGGAAGAGCGGGGGCTCCAGTCCGGTGCAGCAGCAGATCGAGCTGCGCCGAGAGGAGCTCCGTCAGGTCTTGGTGGCGGACTGGCGGCAGAGTCTTATGCGCCCTACCGCCGGCCTCGCTACCGTCGAGGCGATCCGGCCAGTACTCGACGACTGGCTCGGGAGAAGGCACGACTCCCTGTCGTTCAGGGTGACGCAGGTACTGTCGGGGCACGGGCCGGACGCTCGGTGCCACCGCTGCGTCCAATGCGGGGAGGACACGGCGCAGCACATGTTCTCCGAGTGTGTAGCTTGGGCGGAGCAGCGCCATGTCCTCACAAATGAAATAGAAGGTGACCTGGCGCTGGCGGCAGTAGTGCGGTGCATGGTCGGTAGCGCAGAGTCGTGGGATGCGGTGGTGTCCTTCTGCGTAACGGGAAGTTGCGGAACGGGAGAGAGAGATCTTAACTCCCTTCCCGGGCCGCAGAAGACGCACAGGGCGCCGAGGAAGGGCGGACAACGCCCTCTTCTGGCCCCCATGAATGGGTCCAGGGGCGAGGAATATGGGGAAGTTCCCGCCCGCTATCTGATAGACCCCGAAGCGGAGGCGCGCGCGACTGCCGGCGTGCTCCTCTAAGGCGATGCACAGACCCCATCGCCCACCCCAGCGCAGCGGACATGCATGAGCATTTGCCAATCCGGAACAATAAAAAAAGGCTGTAACCTGTAACTTCATGTTAAATATTGTAGTTCAGCTATCTCCGGTTAGCATGAAAACCGATCCCAACTTAGAGGCTAGGCAGAATGACTACGTTTGTTGTACGGACGACAGGAAGTCAATCTACCCGAAAGTGTCAGATATTCTCAATCAACCTTGAGCCTTAAAGCTATAGCCATAAAGTTGAAGATCTAATAAAGAAAAGTGACAGAATGTAGTAGCTTGATGTGCAGTCGTCTGTACTATTAAAACGTAATTAGTTTAATAGTTGAATATTACGTTAGAATTTTCACACATGATTCTTTATTTCACTCATTATCTTTTTGAGTTGAAGAGCGTAGTTATCTAGATGGTAATAATTATTTCAGAGGCCAGTTAATGGAAACGTTTTCTTCTTTGTACTTTTTTGCGTCATGTTTAAAGCAAACAAACGTTTTTTATTTCTTTCTTTATCTAGATCTTTTTTGGAGTTATTTTAAGATTATGGTTCAGGAACACGTCTTTTGAAGTGTATGAACCGAAGTATATTAATAATACAACTTCAACTTATTATGAAGGCTATATAGTTTGAATTATTTAGTTTAAATATTATATCCAATAAACTGGGGTTACCTTAATTGACTTACAATAAAACCCTCAAATTAATTGAATTAGCAACCAATTTGGCGAGGTGTTTCAGTATAATCAATTGTCCAAACAAACCCACTAATTGAAATTATGATCGGTTTCAATAGGTGGCGCCGGAATAATCAGGTTAATAAGGAAGTTATACCTGTATAAACGGGTAAACACATTTTAGCTAGCGAAATTCCGTAATTTCCTTTTTTTTCCCTCATATGTGCTTACTTGTTGTTGTTGATCGAATCATTCTCGGTTTCACCCGAGAATGATTCGATCTCGTGGGAATATTGAGATAAAAAGCATATTTTGTTTTATTACTGGTTATAAACTATCTGTGTGCTAAATTTCATCTAAATCCGTACAGTAGTTTTTGCATTCCAGAGTCACAAACATCCATACCTTCTCACAAACTTTCAAATTTGTAATACTAGTAGGATTATTTATTTACATAATTTTGACAGTGCAACAACATTCATTGCGCTATTTACTTTGTTGAAGAGATACATGTTTGAATAAATAAAGCCATAGATTAGCAATACACTTCAAAATGATTTAAATTAAGATTATTCTTAATTTAAATCAAGATGAAATGAAAAAAAAAAAGAAATGATTTAAATTAAGATTATTCTTAATTTAAATCATTTTGAAGCGTATTGCTGTGCTACGTAATTAAGGTTATTGATCAATATTACGAGATACTTTCATAATTGTACGTAGTTATGCAAAATGGATCCAACCCACAGAAACCGATTTTTGAGTTACTGTCATAAATGGCATCTACAAATCAACATGCAAAAAATACCCAAGCCGAAAAAACTACAGGAAAATACCCATTCTTTAAAAGGAAATTTAAAACAAACTACTGTCATGTTATTTTAATATATTAATTTTACGTCAATCTCAATTTTATCAAAAGCAAGTTTTTGGGGCTGGTTCCATTATGCATAACTACGTCCAATTGTATTATTTACACCATATTTTATGTATTTTTTGTTATAAAATAAAATCCTAGTTAAAAGTTAAACTATCGTTTTTAGTTGTAGACTTGCAACTAAACAGAGCAAAATTAGATCTTGGTCTCCAGCAATCTCCCTCTGACGCGGCATCGTTGGTCATGTTGTTTTGTTTAACATTGCATCACCTCGCTCTACTGCCGTCTTCCTTCTCTCAGTTTATTTGAGTGAATAGGCTCTTAATAAACTAGAGTGCTTTAACATCAACGATTGCATCACTGCTTACCATCAGGCAGGATTGCGGTCATGGTCTACGTAGTTTATAATTATAAGAAAAAACAGAGTGGCACTTCTAAAAGTTAGTACCTCGTAGTACTTATATACTTGTATACTCAAGTTGAAATAAACGGACTATTTGAGTCTCAAAGAAAACTTTTTAATGTAGCTTCCTATAGCTCATTATTTACTAAAAACAATGTTTCAAACTGTTTTTTTTTTAAACATTATAACATTGAATTTTTCTCGCTCGAGTCAAAATAACTTTGCGCAACTTTCATGCATATTTTAGAGGCGTACAAAATACTGTTTTTTGTATATTTTATAAGATTTATAAGTGAAAAATTCAATGTACTACTTAACTTTCTTTTTATAAGTTTGTGTCAGAAAATATACATTTCAAGTGGGATTGTATATTATATTATTATGTTATATACTATATATATACTGTATATATACTAAATATTCTGATAATTCTTAAGAAATTAATACAAAATATATAAGCTAGTAAATATACTGTTAAAATGTGCTCAATATTCGCGTTCATAATTTATAAATAGTCCACGGAAAATAAATATTCCGTATAACCAACCAGTTCATAAAATAATTAATATAAGAAATTCTTGAATTTAAAACTTATGCTAATTGTTACAACATTCACGCACGGAAGACGCAATTTAACAATAATTATGCCGAATTATTAAATTTTTAAATAATAAAACATACAATTGTTGGTCCAGCCAACAATAAGGACGTTAATAAGAATATCATTAGAAATAAATAATGATTATAATTAAATTAGTACTAACAAGCGTTTTGCGACATTTAAAAAAGTTATTTGGTTTAAAATTCCTTAATTTAACACACATATTTTTTTACTATTTTTATCTACATTTTGTTCCTATTATTAAAATTTATGTTTCTATTCAAAAAAGCGCTCTAATACTCAGTTAATGTTCCCTTACTGAACTGTTAGTCCCATTTTATACTAAACCAGTCTAAATTCAGACGAGCGAAAAAGAACAGTGACAACTATACACAATTATAGAATTATTCACATTATACACATAATTCACGATGCATTTAAAAACGTCTGTACACTTTTTTAAAATCTCCGTAAAATTGACATTCATTTTATTTGTAGCAGTTTTTTTTTACAATATTTGATTTTGGAATGAAAGTTCCTATTTTAAATTTTCCATCATGGCTGCTCGTCGGTATTTTTTTTTCCATGACGACTAATGCTTGACTTGTGGTTTTGTTCAAATTTCTCACTCCTAATATGTGTTATTCATTTCTGTACATGGCTGAGCTCACGTGGCATGCTTGCCAGCGGCCTCGAAGCCTTCTATGAGCGTTTCTAGTATGAATTTGATGGTAATTTTGTAGATATTTTCCACGTTTGGTGTGTAACGGTCGCCCAAAGTGGACTCCACGGCTGCTAGGAACGGTGCTTCGATTTTCTGTAAAAAAAAAACTATGTTAATTTAAATTTAGTACAAAATATGAAATACTGCAGATAAATAATACAGACACCTGACACAATTTAGAAAATCTAAATAAATTTGTGTTTAAAAGTACTCCTAACGTGGCTTGCTCATTGGCCTTCAAAACTCCTTTTGTCCAACAATAGGAACACTTTATCTCATTTTATTGTCATGCTGACTATTAACATCTAATATTTACATAATTTAAAAAGTTTAAACATAATATTATGTACAAGTCTAAAAATACAGGAACACTAGGAAACAACAACAATAGAAATAGTTACGGTGAGGTGGTGAATTTGTATGCCGATGAAACAACACAGCGAAAGAAAGATGAATGGATAAGAGGACTTATGATATGTATCTCATACATAATACATGTATAATCAGCCTATACCTAATGTTTCTACTCCTGGGACACAGTCCGCCTCTCGGCGAGAGGGAGTGGGCCGTAATTGACACCACTACGATCCGAACGACGCCTTACGCCTCATCTTTTATACCGCGTACATGGAAGGCCTGGAACAATTTGCCAGCGGCGGTGTTTCCGCCTGACTTTTTTTATAAATTATAAACTAGCACTGGACTGCAGTCCCACCGGATGATGATACAGCGCGCTAGTTTATTAACAGAATATTCACTCTAGCCTTGAAAGCACTCAAATCTTCTCACTTCAATTGTAGTTTGACGGAAACACCTCTGCCGGCAAATTGTCCCGGTCCCTCGATGTATTCGGTATAAAAGAAGAAGCGAAAAGCTTCATCCGGATCGTAGTGGTGTTAACAACATAAGGGTGGAAAGTCGCCGTACGACGAGTCGTCCGATGATGGAACGGAGAGTGCAAGGGAATTGCATGATTGACAATGTAAGTGTCTTCAAGGCTAGAGTGTATAGACTCTTAATGAACCAGCTACGGTGCGCTGGTTCAACAACGATTGCATCACTACTTACCATCAGGTCGGGTCGCGGTCGAGCACTAACTTTAAAAACTAGTTCCTCAGTGTCTGTGTAAGTTAGTGTCTTTGTTCAAGTTGTTAGAATCACCGATATGATCAATATGAGTGCCCTAGCTAGACAGATTATTTTGTAAACAATACTCATTAGAAAAATTAAGTATACCATGAAGAAGGCACTGTCATTATTTTCCATTCTGCTGCTTTTTTACCAATTTTTTGTGGTCGGCGCAATATATCTTTTTCATCCATACTTCTCTATTAGACGTCAATTCCTTAGTCATCATCATCATCAACAACCTTTTTATCGTCCCACTGCTGGGCACAGGTCTCCTCTCATACAGAAAAGGATTGAGCGTAATCACCACGCTTGCTCAATTCGGGTTTGCGATTTCAGACTCAAAGTCCAGGTTTCCTCAAGACGTTTTCCTTCACCTTGTAATCAGTCATTGGTGTCCAAAATATACTTAGAATGTACATATGTCTTAGAAGTAACATTGGTACTTGCCTGACCTAGCATCGAAACAGCACACTCATACTTGAGAGACAGGTGTTTTAACCACTAGGCCACCACGACTAAATGACAACATACCACACAACATTTCAGCTATCGGTGCCTCTTTCTGGTTTTCTCTTATGGACTCATTTCTTATTCTAAACATTTGTGTAACACTCCCTCCCGTATCCCTCATAAGTACGGTACTGTAGAGAATATAAACAAAACCTTTCCCCTCTTGCAGAGGATACCCATCAATTAAAAAAACTATCCAAAACACAACACCGCCTGCGCCAGGAGTTAGACAGTTGATTATAAATTTAATCAACTATACAATATTACTGGGGCATTTCACTTCAACAATTTAAATTTATGTTATATCCTTTTTGATAGATGGTTTATCCTTTGAGTTAATAATTTATTGGAAATCTATCGCTTTGTGGAGACGCTCACTGCCTATGACGACGCCCATTAGCAAATATCTGGGTGTCGAAATTATTGATAGAATTTCCTGACCCGTATTGTGATCTACAGGAAAAAGTTGTGCAAGGGAAATACATTTTTATTTTCATAATTGTGAGTTTTCAGTATCATATAGTTTATACAACGTTAGTTTTCCTTCATACGAAGCCTAAATATAATTTTTTCAGAATAAGCAACTGAATCGATTCCAATCATTTTTACACCATGTTATAGTTTTCACAAATACATTTAGAAATTGTTGCAGTGTGGTTAAGGATTTTTTTTTTTAATAATTAGAAACTAGCGCTTCACTGCAATCCCGCCTGATGGTAAGCAGTGATGCAGTCGTTGATGGTAAAGCGCGCTAGTTTATTAAACCCATTCACTTAAAAAACTTAGTGAATAGAAAGGAAGACGGCAGTTGAGCGAGGTGGTGCAATGTTAAACCTAAACCCAACAACACGACCAACGATGCTGCGCCAGAGGGAGATTGGTCTGGAGACCCTTCACGACCAAACTTCCGACACAACAACACTTGGCGCATCGTATCCAGCACACATCGCAACATAACTGCTCAGACCCGTCCTCCGTACGGCTTCACCAGACATCATGCCGGAACACAACGAATCGCTTGGCAGCAAGACTTTGTCTGGTGGGTGGTGGACTTCTGCCGGCAGCCGATGTGTCCTACCACCGAAAAAACCGGTCGCGTAATATAGCTGACGGCAGATTATAGTACAGCGGTACCACTGCAAGTGCGGGCGGGCGAGCGGTGACGATATTTTGGTTGGGACAACCAGGTAACAAGCCCATAAATTTGTGTTTTTTCACATGATTTTCATGATATCTTTTTGAAATGTTGTATATAGATTCTTTACTTAAAAATATTGGACACGTGTTGCGGATTTCGCATATATGAAAAATAACGTCGTATATCAGTCACATGATATACCTGCTTTTTACTTTGCCTCTTTCAATTGAAATGAAAAGTAAATCGTACATTCGCACATAAGAGAATTCAAGATTTCTAATCATAAATTAGAAATCTTGAAAATTGTAAACCAATTACGTTTTAATCATCATAAACATTTGAAAGTTTTTGCTTTCGATTAAGCTTCAGGATGTAGTTAAAACTGACAAATGAGAGGTTTTAAAGTCTCAACGACGATGTATTAAATACTATGGCGTGGCAACCCGAAAGCGCGCTCTCTATGCTATTCACTATGCGCGTTCTGAGAGTTTGACTCGACTCGCGCTCAAGAAAAAAATACAAGTTTCATCAGATTATTTTTAGTGCTAAGGCTGTTTTCTTGGACATTAAGCCACGGTTGTATTTGAGTCTCAATTCGCTCTCCACCGATGCTATAATATGTTCTAATAAAATATACATTTTTCGCATGATTTCATCACTTATTATTATTTTTATGCCTATCAGAACAATCTTTTAAAAACTAAAACTAAACAGTTGTTTTCTTTGATAGTAGGCATCTACAGAGAACCGTCCTAATGATCAAGAATAGGAAAAGGCAGAAAGCTGCTATCACGTAAACAGTATACTTCACTACCTACGCGAATACAGACAATTACTTAAGGACATTATCTTAAGAACGATTTTCTTGGTATAACGGTTAAGGTACCTTTCCTTATTGCCTCGTCTCAACTCTCACCCTGTATTAGTCAGATTGGACAAGGGTCATTAGGATTCTTCTACTGAGCCTTGATACCCTTTTCTATAATTTATTTATATTAAAACGAGTATCAGCTTACACAAATGTCGCGCCATCACACTTTGTCAGTACAATTAATAATGGCAAATTGATTATTAGCGTCGTGTAAAGTTTTAGGGGGATTATTAAGGGAGACAAATTAATTTTTGCGATAGGACAGGGTTTTTTTTTTGTGCTAAACACTCTCTACATAGGACACTTTACTATACAGGATTTTTTTACATTTTTATTCAGTACGCATACTTTGACAACGTATTGTTAAATAACTTTTACAGATACGTATTTTATTATTTGAATATATTTCAGTACAAAAAAATAGTTATTGATAAAGAAAGATATTTATTTTGAAATCGATTTTATGGTCACCGCGTGCGCTGCGATTGCGCGGCAAGTCTGACTGGCCAAAACCCTGGCGGCCGTAACCCGCGTAGATTTTCCCCTGATGCATTACGCGCTCGCGCTGCCTTCGATACTGTTAATATTATTTAGTGCCCATCTCTTACTGATTTTGAGGCGGATAAAAACATGTTTTTTTTTAAACTAATGGTGCAGATATGTTTCTTTTATTGATTCTAAGCCGCCCATTTTTATTTTGCGTATAGATATCGTGCATTCTGACGCTCGGAGAGATTTCAGTATGCAAAGATGATCACTAATCCACAGAACGACCGCGGAGAGTATAGCATAATATTGATTTTAATTTTTTCATTTATTCGAAAAATTTAGAGTTTAATAGTAGGAAATTCTAAAATGATAATGCGAATAGGATTACTGCTTAACCAAAATCAATAAATTTTAAAGCCCGTTGAGGATAAAGCTTAATCCCTCCTTTGAATGGTCGAGAACGTTTCATAGCTAATCTCTACCCATTTCCTCTCAAATGAAAAGCTAGATGATATTGTATTTTATACTAAAATAGGACGATTATTCTGTTTGTTAATTGATATAAGCCTTTGCCAGAAAGGCTCGTGAGTAACTAATAACAGCTGTAAGTGTCGATCAATCAAGTAAAGCTACGATTTCCGCGGGCGTATTGTTGATTGGTGACCATATTTGCATACTGAAATCTCTATACAGTATGTTACGAAAACCCTGTCCGACCCATAAGGATAATAGAGGTTAGGTAAACACATGACCAAATATAATATAAAATTTTACGTATTCATCATAGTACCAATACAAATGAATTTTGAAATAATCTTTTTTTCCATCGAATTAATTCCAATTTCCCCGAAATTTGGTAATTTTTAAAAAGTGACAACACCGGTATTATTATGAGCGAATAGCGATGCGGCCACGTGCCGCGTGTCCTGCCGCCCGCCCCCCGCGGTCGGCAGGCGAAGGGTGGTCAACGCACATTTAATAAGTTACCTCCTTTTGCGAAATAATATTTATTTTTTTTAGGGGGATTTTTTTTTTAAGTAAAGCCCGGTTTTGTATGCATTAGTAGAATCAGTTATCGATACCTAACAACACCTTCACGGGTCGGACAGGGTTTTCGTAACATACTGTATATTATGTCTCGGAAGGCACGTTAAGCCGTTTGACAGTTGGTACAGGTACAAGGCAGAATATAGCTACTAGGTTTGCCATGCAGTAACGTAATACCGAGTAACTAGTTTGTGGTGGTCAGACAAGCCCGCCCCAATGCAGTCGGGAAAAGGGTAAGCAAAAGATTTTGCCGGAAATTTGATGGTTAAGCAAAATAATGATGATAATAAGTATTTTAAACCTAAAAACAAAAACGAAGTGTGCAGATAGTGTAATCAATATTATTAAAACTGTGTATTCAGGTAAATCTCTTAAAAATTAACTGCTAGAAAATCGTGTAGGTAGCTACTACATATGTCCAACTCCATATCTTGATTTTATGGATTTTTCTATGCTCCATATCTAATACTAACTGTGCCACACGGTTTCACCGGCGTTGGTTTCTATATGCTCCGCTCCTATTGGTTGCAGCGTGATATTATATATATTTTTCAAATCGGACCAGTAATTCCTGAGATTAGCGCGTTCAAACAAACAAACAAACTCTTCAGCTTTATATATTAGTATAGATAGCGGTCGCCCGCAGCTCCATCCGCGTGGATGCCGGTTACTGCTGCAAAACGCCTACCCAGGAAAGACACGGACAGCAAAATGATTCCCAAGTCAATTCACAGACACCGACACTAATATCGACTACGCAGTCATTATCCGCAGGCTGCATAGATTGTCTTTATGAGGATGTTAAATGAAAATATTTAAATGTAATTAATACTAAGTTTTCATATTCGCGAATTAAATTTCTTAAGGTTGGTGCGTGGTTCTTAAACTTGTTGACCAATTGTTGAACTTTTGAGGGCTCCAACCACTCGTAACGACTGCCATTAGATGTTTGTATGGCAACGGGGACCAACGGCTTAACGTGATTTCCGAGGCACGACTAGACCAGTGCAAATATTCATAAAAATATTTGCACTGCGCGGAGATCGATCGCGGCTCCTTGCGCAGAGGCCGAGTTCACTAGCGCTACGCCACGGAGGCTTTCAAACTAACACTAAAAAATAGTACCCACCCAAAAATACTCGACTTTAAATCCAGGTATTCTTCTATGGCTGGCCCCAACTTGGTGTATGTACCCGAAGAAGTTGTCCAGGTCATCCAGACCTTTGATGCCTTCATCCAGCGTGTTCATGACGTTGTTCGCGTGTTCTGCTAGCTCCATTGAGTTGATTTGTTCTTCCCTCGTCCGGCATTGGCGGAATTTCTCGAACATATTTAGCAGATCTTGGTTTTCTTCAAATAATCTGGGAAGGAAAAGGGCAATCTATAAGTAACGTAGTTTGTTGCAGTGATGAAGGGCGAAAGTGTTTGTAACCCTGGTTCAAATGTTTTTAAATGCAGAACGGAATCGATACTAAAAATTAAAGATTCTAGATTTTAGAAATACCAATTGCGATGGGGCCACAGATCTACAATCTAGAGGTATTTTTTTTTTTAATAACTATAAACTAGTGCTTGACCGCAATCCCGCCTAATGGTAAGCAGTGATGCGATCGTTGATGGTAAAGCGCGCTAGTTTATTAAACCCATTCACTTAAAAAACTGAGCGGATAGGAAGGAAGACGGCAGTTGAGCGAGGTGGTGCAATGTTAAACCCAACAACACTAACAACGATGCTGCGTCAGAGGGAGATTGATATGGAGACCCTTCACGACCAAACTACCGACACAAGAACCTTTGGCGCATCGTACCCGGCACACATCGCAACACAATTGCTCAGACCCGTCCTCCGTACGGCTTCACCAGACATCATGCCGGAACACGACAAATCGCTTGGCGGCAAGACTTTGTCTGGTGGGTGGTAACTTCTGCCGGCAGCCAATGTGGCCTACCACCGAGTAAAGTAAGTATCTAGGGAAAAATAAAGTTGTGTATCTATTATCTAGAATCAATTTGAGAATCAATTTTTTATAAAGCTTCCCGAGAAGGTTTTCCTTACCATAGTCAAGTCGCGAATCTGAAACAGCTATTGCCACGATTATATTTTGATTGAAAACTTCTTTAGTATCTATCGTTCTGATTTGAAAGTTGCAACGAAGTGAGAGCAAAAAGAGACAGATATACGATTTCATAAGATTTACCGTGGGAGAAAATGAGATAGGAAACATTATACATTTTAAATTCGTCTTATTGTCAAGAAATATATTTTTTTGCGATTTCACTTTTACCACATAAAAATATATCGAATTTTAAGAAAATAAGCGATGTTCATAATGTAAATACCAGGAACAAACACAATCTTGCTGTACATCACACTCGTCTCCACAGAGTAGGCAACTCGTTCATGGGTCAATGTATACACTTTTACAACAAGCTTCCTATGGACATTCGAAACTTACCAATTAAACGATATAAAACCTATATAAAGGCCAAACTTTGCAACAAGGGGTATTATAAAATCTCAGATTATTTAGAGGACAGAGAGGCTTGGTATTGAGCTGCTCGCTCTGTTAAGCATTGTTATTAAGTTATATGCGTAATTATAACGTAAATTATTGTAAACATTTTCATTTTTAATGTCTGGACTTGAAAAAAGACGATGAACCCTGAGTTTGTTTCGGCTATTTCTTCTCAGAGGTAGTCAGTTAGGAAATGCCGGCTTCATCAAGTTTAAAAAAAAAAAAAGAAAAAAAAAGTGTGAAAGTGATCGGTGATCCTACTTGCTTAATAAACGATTTCATTTCATTTCATTCCACGTGTGAAGGCCACCATAATCCTTTTTTTTTTATTTCAACACTATGTACTTTTAGGATAGGTTAGGAAATTTTCTCTGGGTTTTCTACTTTCATTAAAGTTTCCCATGAGGCCCACGAGGAGACTCCCCTTTGTTTATAAGCGCTGCTTAAAAATAATTAGTGATTAGTGGCTGTTTAACCGTACATTTTCAACGTTTGCACGTCACTTAACTTTAATCATCGTTTATGAATATACGCCATAAACACTATGGTGTTTATTCATAAACAATGTTCAAAGTTAAGTGACGCTAAAACATCAAAAATGTGTTGCTAATCACTGGTTGATTGGTAGGATAGGTTAACTTTAAGCAAACTTTATAAATAAGGGGCTTATCGTCCAGATTGAGATCTGGCAGCTTCAGATTATAACCAACCACAGTGGGTTGTCGACAGTGTTTTCGACAGTTTCTCCAATTTTACATTTAATTAACTATTTGATTTGGAAGTAGATTTATGTAATTGTATCTCGGTAATCAAACTAAGGGTTAAACATTTCTAAGAATAATTTAATTATCGAGGGAATAAATGAATCAGACTCAACACTCGCTCTCTAGATTAATATTGTAAGGATTAATTTCACCTCAATTCCCCTTACAGGGTAAATAGATAGTACAGAACAGGACAAAACAGATCAGAACAGAACACTTATTACGTACAAATAAAACAAAACTTGTGGATGAGTAAGTAAAATTGACATGAGATTAAGTTTTCTGTATTGTATTTATTCCTACTGGTACGCTAAGACGCTTATTTCTTCAATAATCTTGTGAAGAAAATAAAGGACAATATCCTGTTTTCCAAGACAACTAACAATAGGTAAGTGCTAATAAACAATTAACCTAGAAACTAAAATCGAATAATGAAAAAGCGACTGTGAAATTGGCTCCATCCACTTCTAAAGGTAGACAGGCATTAAACGATTTTTTTTTTTAATAATTATAAACTAGCGCTTGACCGCAATCCCGCCTGATGGTAAGCAGTGATGCGATCGTTGATGGTAAAGCGCTAGTTTATTAAGAGCCTATTTACTCAGAAAAGCTGAGCGAATAGGAAGGAAGACGGCAGTTGAGTGAGGTGATGCAATGTTAAACCCAACAACAAGACCAACGATTCTGCGCCAAAGGGAGATTGATCTGAAGACCCTCCACGACCAAACTCCCAACACAACAATATTTGGCGCAACGTACCCGGCACACATCGCAAAACAACTGCTCAGACCCGTCCTCCGTACGGCTTCACCAGACATCATGCCGGAACGCGACGAATCGCTTGGCGGCAAGGTTTTGTCTGGTGGGTGGTAACTTCTGCCGGCGGCCGATGTTATGGCCTTCCACCAAGAAAAGGTAGTCTATTAAAAATAAAAATCTTTCATGTAATAACTTGGCTGTCCGTGTGAAGATTAATTTACTTAGGCTGGTTACATACTAGGTACATGTTCTATAGAGGTGAAAATTTAACTAGTGTGCAAACTTGAATTCAGCATATGATTCTAAACCAACTCAAGTAAAAATGTTGGTTGTAAGGATGACAGCAGGTCAAGCTACCCGAAACTGTCAGATATTCCCAATCAACCTTGAGCCTTAATACCTACTCTAGAGATAAAGTTGAAAATTGGATAAATAAATCTGACATATTGTAGTAGTTTGATGTATTGTCGCCATTGCTATAAAACAGAAGTTTAATTTTTTTTTGTCTGAGATTGATGACCACAATCCCGCCTGATGGTAAACAGTGATGCAATTCGTTGATGGTAAAGCGCGCTAGTTTATTTAGCCTATTCACTAAAAAAAACTTAGTGAATAGGAAGGAAGGAGGGAGTTGAGCGAGGTGATGCAATGTTAAACTCAACAACACGACCAACGATGCTGCGCCAGAGGGAGATTGATCTGGAGATCCTCCACGACCAAACTCCCGACACAACAACATTTGGCGCATCATAACCTCCGTACGGCTTCACCAGACATCCTGTTAGGATCCATACTGTTGGGTCGATTAGTGATTGGTAAAACTATTATACTGCATATTATACGGCATGTTTTATGGTTACGTACTGGTTTTTTATTATAAGTCGTTATCAGTCTTATAACTTAATTTTGATAAAAATACAAAAAAAAGGCCCCATTTGATACGCAATAATAGCCCTTTAATAATAAGAAACACACGCGGCCCGATGGTTACAACAATTCATCACAAATATGGTTTTGTGAGGTGTGAATTCCTCATAAGCTGTAGGTTGCATACATTAGTGAGAAGCACATAATACAATATCGTACAGCGTAGTCAGCCAATCAGCACCCTAATGGCGTAACACTCCATTACTATAAGTTGGAAACTTTTTGAAGTTTATTGCTATTGCATTGCTGCCTATGTTCGAAAATGTATCTGCTCAATAACGCAATGAATGCTGTTGAACTGTCAAAATAAAACCCATTGCTACTGATCATGTGTTATGCCAGCGGTCGGCAACCTTTTGACAGTTACGGGCCACATGGCGACAAAATGAGTTAGAGGCGGGCTGCGCTTTTACATAAGTTTGATAACAGGTCTATCAATTAATATTCCTTATTGTACCACAATAATAATGTGCGGACATACATACTTTTCAAATGAGTGAAAAGAACTCTGACACTGAACACTACTTAACTACTAACAGATAAAAAAAAAAAAAAAAATTACGTTGTGCCAACGGCAAATCAATAATAAATCGAAATTAAATGAGGAAAGATAAAAAACATAAACGTGAATTTGTACTTGTACTTATACTTTCAGTGTGACGTCTGAGGCTGTATTTGAGTGGATATTTTTGTACATCAGATTTCATATTTTTCGTCGAAATTCTAAGAATGGCTTTCAAGTGCTCATCTGTAAGTCGGGAAGCATGTTTAGTTTTTCTATAATTCAGGATAGAAAATGTTTGCTCGCATAAGTAAGTACCTACTGCAAAATTTGTAATAAACTTTTGAGCAAACCTTTTCACATCGTCAACATCATCTTGGCAAACTACCATAGAACTTATCACGATCATTGCTCTCATAAAATGAGCTTTTGAGAAGGTCAGTAGATTGAAGAACATTCATGTTCATATGTAAATGACTCGGTACATCCTCAGTGTCACACGAAAAAGGATTTACAAAAATCTTCATTCCACTAGAATTTAGAATTGTAGTTTATTTCACAAAACAGTCGCGGCCCGCAAGGAAGAGGGCTCCGGGCCGCAAGCAGCTCGCGGGCCGCGGGTTACCGACTACTGTGTTACGCAATTACCCTGCTAGTTTTGAATATGGACCCGTTTATAAAGTTATGGATTACCAGAACATTTTCGTATATTGCACCGGGCGCTCTAAAAGCACGGCACCATGCTCGTCGGTCGACTGACAAAAAGGATGCTGATGAGCGAGACCAACGCGCGTGATTCGCTGCACGTAGCAACTTACGTGCCGTTGACAAGAGCATCGCAGTATGATGTATATTTTTATTTTTTTAATTATTATTATAAAGTTATTATTACTATCGAACAAAATACTTTCATCTATATTATTAAATTATGTTATTGTGATGTATTGTGAAATAGTATAACATAAGATAGCATGAAAAATAACTAAAGTTCTTTGTTTATTGAATTCCTAGTCCATAACATTGCATGATTAAATCTTACGGACTTATTAATATATTCTGATGTAGAGTGATCGCCTGAAACACAGGTTTAATAAACCTAGCTCGGGTATGTCGCTAATTTTACATGATTCTCTGTATAATAATACGTTCTGTATGACCTTATGTATATTTTTAGTCACACATAATATATAGCTTTTATTTAGGCAATAAGATATGTATGTATTTCTATAAGAATATTTTTGTCGCTTTTATTTTACAATGTTGTGTAAGTTTTTGAATAAAGATTATTATTATTATTTCGTTTTTTTTTATATATAATACATATTCATTTACATTTTTAAATATTTATAAAAAACATAAACATTTAAAAATATAAAAAATAGTGCTCCACCGGTGGCGGGAGCGGGGTCCAAGCTACCGGTGGTTAGAGCTCCAGAGACAGAAACCTCCTCACGATGCGGGCCGTATCGAGGAGTACTGCCTTTTGAATCTGGCCTTTGATCCAACTGCCTAACGAGAGCCTCAATAGATGTTGGTCGAGGCTCTTGGCTATCAAACCATTGGCCGATACGACAATCGGTACAATGACTGCCGAGTTGACATTCCACATGTCAACAATCTCGTGCGCCAAGTCGAGATATTTAATTTGTATCTCTTTCTCAGCTTTCACGAGATTCCCGTCATGTGGAATGGTAACATCGACAATCATTGCGAGGCGCGCTAATCGATCTATCACCACTATATCAGGCTTATTGGCAACAATAGTCCTGTCAGTAATGATAGACCGATCCCAGTATAACGTGACATGGGCATTTTCAAGAACTGGGTCGGGCACATACTTATAATACGGTACCTCAGAATCCACAAGTTTATATTTCAAAGCAAGTTGTTGGTGGATAATCCTAGCTACTTGGTTATGCCTGTGCAAATACTCGCCGTTAGCTAAACGAGAGCAACCAGAGATAATGTGTCTGATGGACTCACCCGGATGGTGACATGCCCGACACACGTCAATCGTCCCGTCCTTCATAATATATCTCCGGTAGTTATTCGTCAAGATAACTTCGTTCATAATTGCACAGACGAAACCTTCAGTTTCCCCGAAAAGGTCACCAAATCGTAGCCAGGATACGGAAGCTAAAAAGTCAACATCGGGCTCATGAAGAGCCCGATAAAATCGCCCGTGAAGTTCCTTGCTTTGCCATATCATCTTGCGGTCATCTGTGGTAAGTATTATAGGCTTGTGCCAGTTCTCTTTCGCCATGGATAGCGGGGTAAGCCCCTTGTCTACTGTGACCACATCATGATGCATGCCCACTACGATGTTTAAAAAATGTTCTCTGAGACTGCATACCTCTCGGTTGTGGAGGGTCTTCGCATTTAAAAAGCCTCGACCCCCGCACTTCCGCGGGATATACAGTCTCATCACCGATGATCGTGGATGATGCATCCTGTTTGCTGTCAGCAGTGTACGGACTCTTCTATCCAGGGCGTCGAGATCGGTCTGAGTCCATTTAAGTATGCCGAAAGAGTACATCAAAACCGGCATGACCCACCCGTTGAAGGCGCACACCTTATTTCCGCCCGAAAGAAGACTTTTTAATACCTTCTTCAGGCGACCAAAGAAGCGCTCCTTCATGTCAGCATCGTTGATGCTGAAAGACCAATCCACCCTAGAAAGGTGGCAATAAACTATATAGGGTGTATCTGACATCGTAGCGCAAACTTCGCGAAAAGGCTATACCGCAAGCCACTAACAAAATTATGATAGTCATTTATATCGTTAATGAGCGGTTACAGAAATAACAGTGTTTAAAAAAAGTGTCGGCTCGGCCTTTGAACGTTGCAAGCGTGCCGCCGTGCGTGTTTGTAGGTATGACGTTGACCCCTGATGCGAACTCTATTAAATCAGCTGATAGGATAGTTCTTCTAGTATTATTCACATTGCGCTTTTTTGTGTAATTAACGTATTAATTAATTTTTACTTTAAAATCTTATTGGGTTATAAAAGTATAGCAATTATGAACGGTCTAAAGTGAAAAAAAATGCATATTATTTTTTTTTAAATCAGGAAAAAGCCGACGCAAAATTCTACCACATCAGAATCATGTACTGGATCCATGGTACCCGTTTGTGCGTCGATGTCAGTTACACCCTTTATATTGGCTATTGCACGTAGCGCGAGAAATACCAACGAGTATTTCAGGCGGCTGATTCGAGTGATTGGTGAAGTGAGTTTAGAGTGAGCTGTCAATATTGTCAATCCCTTAGGGCTATTATTCCACCGGGACACTATAGCGGCGCAACCAGTCGCCGCAACCAACAAAATTTATACAGCTCTATAGACAGTTATATATATTTTGATAGTAAACCTTTCTGTATCGTAATTATCCATCATATGCAATTAACAAACAACTAAGATATTAAAATAAGCAGTAAAAAAATAAAATATAACAGTGCACACGTGCTGCATGAAATGAGGTGGGGGCGTCACTGGCGGCCGAGTGAGTGAGACACCATGCAGCGCTATAGTAATTAGTGGTGGCGCGACCACCGTGGCGGCGCAGCCAGTAACATTCTGTACACGCGTCCGAGTTGGTCGCGTTTCCAAATTAGTTGCGCAACCAAACGGACACCAGGTGAGTTACTGCCTATAGACATGTATACCTTTTGTTGGTAGCGACGATTGGTTGAGCCGCCATGGTATCCCGGTGAACTATAGCCCTTAGCATTAGTTCCAACGACAGCACACTCCATGTTCACTTTACCTCCTTTTCACCATGAGGTGGTTACAGAATCGCACTGCAAACGTTATACAAAACTTTGGGTGGTTCATTGAGTCCAAGGCCAGGGTGGCTGCCAGGAAACTTGGCGTTATCGCAAAGGTCCGGTGGTACTTCACACCAAGGCAGCTTCTAATGTTGTTCAAAGCACAGGTCCGCCCGTGTGTGCAGTAGCATACTAGTAGTGCAGCCACATATGGGCTGGTGCTGCAAAATGTGGCCACTGGAGTCAGTCAGAGAGGTGTGCGAAGAGGCTGATTGGCGACCCAGATTTAACTCCAAAGCCTAGAGCATAGTCGTAGAGTAGCGAGTGTGCAAGGGAATTGCATGATTTAATTCCCCCATCTCCGTTCCACCATCGGACGACCCGTCGTACGGCGAGTTTCCACCCTTACGTTGTTACCACCACTACGATCCGGACGTAGTGTTTCGCTTCCTCTTTTAAAGCAAGTACATTGAGGAACTGGAACAATTTGCCAGTGGCGGTGTTTCCGTCGGAATACAATTTGAGTGTCTTCAAGGCTAGAGGGTAATAGGCTCTTAAGAAACTAGCTCGCTTTACCATCAACGATTGCATCACTGCCTACCACCAGGCGGGATTGCTGTCAAGCACTAGTTTATAATTTATAAAAATAAAAATAAATTGTATATCGATAAACACTCCCGAAGACCTTGGTGAGTCCAATGTTTAACCTCTATGTATCTCCATGACGAGGAGTTGAAACTGCAGAACGCCCACTGCTACTGTATTAATAGGTATGTTTCCAGGGTAAAAAAAATTGATTCTATTTAGTCCTTCACTCAGATTATAGAAAAATATTGGATACGTATATTTTGTTTTATCAAATCAATAAAAATTGACAAATATAAAAGGCATCAAAGATCAGGAGTGGTGGCTGGTGACGTCACTGTTCGCTAAAAAGTGTAGCGTGCAGTGACGTCACACGAGTTTTCAACGCACTGTGTCGTCTTCATTTTTTGTTTATATGAAAAAAAGAAAAAAATACGTATTTAGTATTTTTTGGAAATCTGACTGACGGACCAATTAGTTTTTTTTAGTCAACTACCCTATTGTTGATACTTATCTAAGCCTATAAGTTCCAAAACATGGTTGGCGTACTAATCAAGTCCTGTCATACATAAGCTGCGCATATCATTCACTAGGACTAATCTTGTCTGTAAATCCAGCCATGTTGACACACAAGCCTCGACAGTTGCTCAATGTGTATCTAGCCTAACCTGATTTGTTATACATTTTCATCACATCGGCACATCAGGAGCATCCCCTTCGGACCGAGGTTACCTACCCCTGCCAAGGGGGAACGCTGGAGGCAACCAAAACATGTACATTCTATTACCTACCCTACATTGAATAATCAAGTTATTTTCCCCTTATACCGTGAATATTTTTTCAATATAATAAGCCAACGAAAATTAGTTTATTCGGGAGGTGGGGATTTGAATGTACTAAGTATTATATAATTTACTTTGAGAGATTCGGCCAGTATTACCTTCAAGCTTTGAATTCTCAGAACTCAGAGGTAAAACTGGCTTTTTGTAGCCTGTATAAAAGCATTTCTATAGTTAGAGTAAAAAAAAAAGATTTTTAAGGACTATAGGGATGTATCCAAGGTATGAAAATCAAAAAAATAATTAGTCCGTCTTATACATCATAAAAAAAAATGAAGACCCGTATTTTTTATTTCCTCGAAATTACCAAAAGCTACTGAGATGTAGCGTATTAAAGTTACGGAGTGGGGACTAATTACGTCACGCCGTGGAATATTTTGTACCACGGCGTGACGTCATGCGACATTTCAATTCAATATATCTTCCTAAGTATTTGAATGAGAGAAAAAATTAAAAATACGTGTTCAATATTTTTTATAAATATATCTGATGGACATTAAATTATTTTTAGGATACAACCCAATTAGATAAGCGAGACATTCATTTTTAACGAATAATTCTTTTTTTTTTCTAAGGTGACGCTATAATGAATTGTTAACTCCTGAAATAAATTGAATAGCAAACTGACATTGGGCGGTGTATACTTATGGTGTCAAAAAAGTATCCTTTCATTCAGCTCATGAGATATTTTAAGTTAAATGGTTTCCAAGAGCTTTAAGACAATTCCCAAAATACTTTTAATAATAACATATAAAGGTGTAAAACCCTCTCACCTAGAGGGGGCTTGTATCTCAACAGTGGTAGCATTCTAGCTGATTGTGTAGTGTAATAATGCGTTTTGATACCTTGCCTAGATTGGGGCCTAAGAAAAAACTTTATAATCATTTGTGCAATAACGTTGAATTGATATATTATTTATTCTAAAACGTCTTACACACATCTAGAGACCCATGCTGCCGTCCATAGCATGTTTGCAGTAAGTACGCTCTAGTCTAGACAAGCCCCCTTATTCATAAACGCTGTTTAAAGTTAACTAGTGATTAGCGATTTTTTAAACATACATTTTAGACGCTTGCACGTCACTTAACTTTAATAATCGATTATGAATAAACCCCTTAAACACTGTGGTGTTTATTCATAAGGGATGATTTAAGTTAACTGACGTTAAAAGGTCAAAAATGTATGGTTAAAGAATCGCTAATCACTAGTTAACTTTAAGCAGTTTTTATGAATAAGGGGGAAACACGGTTAAATTTTTTGCGCGATAATCTTCCATAAATCCTTTGTTTGTAATCAGATCATGATGGTTGATACCTTAAATGAAAGAGGACTTCAGCTCCTATCCACTACTAAATTGTAAAACAACATCAAGTGATTAAAAAACAAAATAAACCCGATTTACTGTAACTATGGAATTGACGGCAGCATGGGCCGTGGGCTGGGAAAAGTGTGTGAGAGGCCTATTAATGCCGACTCGAAGAGGACCCTTAACCAATTTTAAAAGATGAGGAGGCACCAGACAGTTATTATCCATGTATGCCCAATGCAAGTACATACAAAGACAACCCGCGGTTGGTGCAGTACAAATGCAGAACATGGAAATAAAACATATTGGACTGTTAGTTCGGATGGTAGTGATAGAATAGTTAGCTTGAACTATGGTATAACTATATCCCTTGCACGATCAAAGTTATACATGTTATATAAGGAATCAGATAGCATGAAAGAAGGCAGAAATGGCAAGTGGTAGATCCTATAAATTAGATTTAAGTTAAAACAGTTTCCCAATGATTCAGTTCTTTAAGTTTTTCCTAAAGGATTATCATTATCATGACAATAATTCAAGAACGTCATATTAAAATGCTACAAGGACCACTAGCATTCTTAAGTATTTAATTTATAGTTAAGAATATAAATTTCAAGGTCCGTTAAGCGCCTTAAAATATATTCTTAGTAACTTATTAGAGCGTCGAGCTTGCTAGTTTTATAATATAAAGAGCAGGCGCTTTCTATCTATTAGATACTTTAATGCTTTCAGAATTATTTAATGTAAGTAAACAAATAATTTAATAAAAGCGGGGTAATCTTTATGAAAGTCATATCTAAAATAGGCTACAAAAAGGTACTACACTATAGTATCTTTGTAGCCTATTTGGTGTCCCACTGCTGGGCAAAGGCCTCCCCTTTTTCCTTCCAAATCTCCCACTCTTGTGCTATCTCTGTCCATGCTGGCCCTGCGAACGTTACCAGATCGTCACACCATCTTTGCCGCGGTTTACCGGATGGCGATTTGCCAACGGGCAACGAAACGCAGCATAATAGGTGTTAAGTGTGTAGATTCTCGGTGGTGGGCCATAACATCGGCTGTCTGCAGAAGTTACCACCCACCAGACAAAGTCTTGCTGCCAAGCGATACATCGTGTTCCGGCGTGATGTCTGGTGAACCCGTTGTGTCGGGAGTTTGGTCGTGGAGGGTCTCCATATCAATCTCCCTCTGACGCAGTATCGTTAGTCATGTTGTTGGGTTTAACATTGCATCACCTCGCTCAATAGCAGCTTCCTTCCTATTCACCGAGTTCTTTTTTTGAGTAAAGAAGCTTAATAAACTAGCGAGCTTTACCATCAACGATTGCATCACTGCTTACCACCAGGCGGGATTGCGGTCAAGTACCAGTTTATAATTATGAAAAAAAAAAAAAAAAAGACCATGTTATAAACACCACGCTGCGTTCTATAACTCAAGTAGTGGATGTGGGAGACGAAAACAGCCAGGCTGAAGTGGGAATGGGCTGGACACGTCTTGCGAATGCACACCGAGTGATAGGCGAATATCGTCACTCACTGGATACCAGGAGGTTTAGTACCTAGTCTCATCATCATCATTTCAGCGTTAATCCCAGTCGTATCCGAAGCTTTTTCAGCTGGGAGTCTGGGGTCCGCTTTACAAGTCTACCTGCTTGCTAATTTTGGCTAAACTTCGATATTTTCCCTGAAGCGACTGCTGTCTGACCTCCACAACCCGAAGACGATATCGAAGCATTACAGGTAGACCAATTGTTGGACTTTTGAGGGGCCAACATCGCGTAGCAACTGTTTAGTACCTAGTCTATTATACTAATTCTCATATTTATTCTTATCACAAACTGACACGCCCATGTTTGACTAACTACTAGATATCTATAAACACTTTGAATTGTAATAAAAACTTGAATAACCTTCTCCAAACCTTTTAAAAACAAGTACCGTTTTATGTTGTCTATAAATTTGATCTCAAATAGCAAAGTTTTAGAGACTAAATTAGCTTGGAAGGCTTCTACTGTAGGACTGTTTAGTGGCCTATAAAGTGTTTTATGGCGATACGGACAGAGTGAGACAAGGAACACAGTAAAATGAAGATGTTTTAGTTACTTAAGGTTTATGTTAAAGTTGAACGAAACATAAAATATATCAATTGCGTGACCTCGTCGTCTCGCGTGTTTTAGAAACGTGTACCGAGAAATTTGCGTGAGGTATAGTTTTGATAGCTTACATAAAATTTTCAGGCATTTAACAAGCACTGAAAGAGACCTGTTGAGAATGTGAATGTATTCTTGAGGCGACTACCTACTACCTACAATGTATGCATGGGCGTACCCAGCTTCTGGCCTAGGGGGCAAGTCAGGCCTAGGTGGGGGGAAAATAAGGCCTATGGGTAAATAAGGCCTAGGGGGAAAGACAAGCCTAAGGGGAAGGGAAGGGTCAATTCGGGGTCATCAAGTTTTAGGGTTGAATCGTCAAAAAAAAATGCGAATGGCTTGCAACCTCCTCGAAACTCCCTACTGAAGATTACCGGCGAGCTCTGGCGTAAGAACGCTCGTCTAGAGGTAATTACTTTGTAAATTTTGCCAGTGTGTACTTCGTAATTAGGGGAGATTATACATGTTCCGTGAGATTTCCCGGGGGAACCCCCCCCCCCCCCCCCCCGGTTCCAAGACTGGGTATGTTTAGTATATATTATCTTTGGTATTTCCTACAATACACAATAAAGTACATTTTTTCTATCTATTATTGTTAACATTGTTTTTATATTGGACTTCATCAAATGACCTCTTCCGCTCTGGGCAGAGCGGAAGGCTATGTCAGAATTTTACTGACTAAAACCCACCCGTGTTCCTAAATTGCCTGTGCGCCAGGACCACGGTATATTTTTCGTACAAACGCGGATCACTCCTATCCTCACATTTCAATTAATGTTGTGTTAGAATTTACTCAAACGTAAAATCTACCGAAAATCTCTTTAACCTTTCAGGAGGAATTTTGTAGCTGGTTTAAAAACATTGAGGAAGCCTGCAAGAGAATTAATTTAGAGAGAAATCAGATATGATTAATCCTTTGAGACCGCCGAGGTCACACGACCTTTGTGAGGTAGGTATACCGTAAAGTTAATCCTAGCTGGCAGGAACTCTGTATTGGCCGGTTTTTTGATCCCTTTTCCTCCAATTGATGAAAATTTTATTGGTCAAATAATTAACAATGAATTGAAAAACCAACCTCATTTAAGAAAAAAATTTATACACCTAAAATTAAAAAAAAAAGATCAATGGCATGTCCACGACTGAACCCAATTACTTAATAATTAATCTTTACGACAAAAAAGGTACATCGGCGGACTTAATGCATTAGTCATTCTATGTCAGTTCACCAAGGATGTTTAAGATATTACATGGTAGGTGCTACCACATCTAATCTCCTCTGCCAACAGAATACCGAAACTGGTGAATTTTGGAGGCACAAAACCTGCCTAATTCTGGTTTTAACGTCGGTATATAATCTATACCAGTAGTGACCTATACTTTTGTATTGTACTGGCAGTTATAAGTTATCATCAGCGGTCTATCAATAGGTTATTGGATTCGGCCCGTAGGCATTAGATAGATTTATTTTATAGCAAACTGTTTTGAAGCGGGTTGCTCTTATAAATATGACAGGCGAACCAATTGTACATGATTTTATTATTCATAAATGATTTATTTAGTTTCACTTAAAACACACAGTGGATGCACCTGAGTGACTAGCACCTATTTTACTGTATGATACGGCTTCCTATATTACCTTCATAACTCAGTTGCTGGGTAATGTGAAATCCCTTGACAATTCTGGTCGTCAGACTTACGGGCTTCTGATGACCAGTAAGACTGTTAAAGATCCACTACAACTATTAGTATCGTATTGCTTACAATATAGTATTATTAGTTAAAGTAATGATTATTTCTAAATTTATTTACATATTGTAAGTAGGTCTTCAGTCTGCTCATATGACAAACCTTGTAGGTAATTAGAAACAACATTCTTACAGCTAAAATAATTCAAATTATAAACATTTAATACTCTATTTAATCTATTGTATAAAAATGGCCCTAAGAACGTATAAAATTTGTGTGTAAATGCATATTTAGAGGTAGAGGTTGAGCTGCACACTATATCATTACGCCTTTTGTTAGTTATATTAACGTTGTAAGTAAGCGTAGCATGCTGTTTTAGTGTTATGTGCAGTATATAAATTTGCCGAACTGACGAAACTTTGCAGGATTTAGATAACTGGAAGGTAGGAAAAAGGAAAGGCAGAGAAGTTGCTACATTTAAAACAGCTCTTTTTGCACGTTCCAGGGAGAGAAGGATAGAAGGATTTTGTTGTTCCACCCCATGAAGTTATGCAATACTGAAGTATAGATTGATATAGACTAAAATAAATGGTGTCTTCAACGGAGCGCAGTTTTTTGTATACAAACATCAGTTTACGTACTCTAGTCAATATGTTGTCTATAGGATAGTGTGTTGTCAACAAAGACTCCAAGATATTTTAGGCACTTTATTTCAAGGATCCTAGGACAGGTACAAGAAGTGATAGACAGTTTGTTACAGTGGTGAGCGTATAAATAGGAATCAATTGTTTTGTTATCAACTTTGCGCATAGTGAAATGAAAATATTTTGTTTTCTTAGCACTCAGTGTTAATAGATTACAACGAAGCCAGTTAAGAACGGAGTTACAGCCTGCCTGTGCTATGCTATACAACTCAGAAATCGATTTTGGCGGTTAAAATAATCGCAGTGTCATCGGCGTACGATATTATTTTGCCATTTAATACGCTTAAGTTACATAAATCATTAATGTATATAAGAATAACGATGGACCAAGGATGCTGCCTTGTGGAACTCCAAAACCTAGAGTTTTTTCTTCGTCACTGGTCATATACTCGATTCAAACACATTGCGATCTATCGCTTAAGTAATCTTTGAAGAGTTTCAGCTGTGTACCTCTTATTCCTAAGGTCTCCAGTTTGTTCAAAAGCAAAGGGACAGATACGATGTCAAAAGCTTTTGCTAAGTCTAGGAAGATAGTTAAGACCTGGTTTCCATCACAGAGTTCTTGTGCAACGTGGTTAGTTAACTTTTGTACAGCATTCGCTGTAGACAATTTGCTTCTAAACCTGAATTGTGAAGGAGACAATAAGTTGTTCGTATCTAAGTAACTGACTAGTCTTTTGTTTATATTTTTTTCCAATATCTTGGACAGTGCTGGCAGTATAGATATTGGTCTATAATTATTCACTACATCTATACAACCACTTTTAAAAATAGGAATGACCGTCGCTTTTTTCAGACTTTTAGGAAAAATTCCTTCTCTGAGTACAAAATTTCAAAAGTATGTCATGAAAACCCACAAAGTTATGAGCTTGTTATTCTACTTGGTTGTCCTAATAAAAATATGGTTAACACTCCGCTCGGGCGGGCGAGCGGTGCATTGACCTGTGGCGTCGGCTGTTACGTGTACTATGATCTATCAAGGTGCTTACCGAGCGGTAACCACACCGCAACAATTTCTAAATGTATTTGGGAAAATATATAACATGGTGTAAAAATGATTAGAATCGACTCAGTTGCTTATTCTGAACAAAATATAATCAGGTTTCGTATGAAGAAGAAATAACGTTGTAATATTTATGCTCACTACCAAAAGTTTTGAGTGGAACGGACTTATACAAGCTTCCTAGTACTAACATGTACTGTGAAATTCTTGTTTTCCGCGATCCACCCGGTTGTATCGCATCATCCAATTATCACTTTCGTGCTGGGTGAAACAAAAAAGAACGCTTACACCCTAACGTGATATGAAGAACCTAATTTTTCTCAAAAATAGAGATGTATCCAAGGTATGAAAATCAAAAATAATAATTAGTCCGTCTTATAGATAGTAAAAAAAATGTAGACCCGTATTTTTTATTTTGTCGAAATTACCAAAACTACTGAGATATAGCGATTAAAGTTACGGAGTGGGGGCTAATTACGTCATGGGACATTTCAAACCAATATATCTTCCTAAGTATTTGAATGAAAGAAAAAATAAAAATACGTGTTCAATATTTTTTATAAATCTATCTGATGGGCATTAAATTATTTTTTAGGATACAACCCAATTGGTTTAAAAAGGGTAATAAGATTTATTCAAATTAGATTGTTAGTTATTGAGATTAGTGCGTTCAAATAAACTCTTTAAAATCAACATCAGAACTCATTTATTCAAATAAGCAAGTGAATCAGCACTCTTTTAACGTCAAAATTTTATTACAAAAGGCAATTCCCCCAACATACCCCCCATTCACCACTAGTGCTTTCGCTAGAATGAAGATGTGGCGTAATAAACTCCACACCAACTTTATCATTCAAATGTAATCACCGAGGCAAGCAATTACCAACTAGTAATTACTTACTGGAACTTCCTCGTGATGTTAATCCTTATCATACTTTGAACCGAAGAATATCAAATATCCTTCAGATATTTATAGATAAGTACAAAATACTACTATAGACTCCGTAACGAACCGGCTGACTCCACCTCGGGCTCGTTTATGGTGCAAAGTCTAGTCATCATTGCTGGTCACCTTTGCAACGGGAGCAGTTAGGGGCGGATTATATAATTTGACAGCACTTGACTGACATTTGTTTTTGGATTTTATATTTTAAATCAATAAGGCTGAAAGTATGGAATCTAGAAGTAAATGTCATTCATCATCATTTTATTGTTTGAATTTTATTTCGACATTTTTATATTTTGACCTTGACTATTAAGTGATATGTGACATAATATAAAAATATGTTTATTACGTAGATATATTAGGTATAAAAATGTTTTACTGCTGATGTTTATTAAGTAGCTACTAGCATTGACCCACGGTTTCATCCAGTTAAGTGTATCCCGTGGGAATATCTAAATCAGAAATATCCTTTGTGTTATTTAGATGCATAATCTATATTATTGTAAACTTTCATCAAAGTCCGTTTTTGTAGTTTTTGTTTGAAAGAGTAACAAACGTTCGTCCATTCACCCTTACAAACTTGCGCATTTATAATATTAATTTAGGATGGAACCCCTCATTATTAATATTTCCAAGAACTGATAGAAACAAGAGAGAGAAGAGAAAACAGCTTATCAACACTCTAAAGAAACCCTAAAACACAGATCCAGTACTCTAGCCACCCGTAATGGCTATTTACCTGGCTGGTAACTGGGTCAAGACCACTCCACGCTCGATAGGTGTGCCGTCCGCAAATCATTGAGTTCCCCGCAAAAATACCGTCGGCAAAAACAGGGACATAACATAAGCCTCAATTACTGTGAGTACTTGTACAAAATTCCAAAGAACGTTGGACAATATTCGTGGAACTATCTTCGAGAGTGTTTTTGCTATCTGTATGAATGTTTTGCAGGGATACTCAACCTTTTTTGCTTATATATGAATAAGATGGGAACTTGGTACTTTATCCGGGCTTCTGATGACGACCCTTTTTAAGGAAGGTTTAATAAATGCTAACCGCAGGTTGAGCCTGCGGTGTAGAGATACGGAATGTTTACTAAACTGTTATACATATAAATTACAGGTCTAGACATAATTCCTCATTTAACACCCCATTCGCGTAGATCGTGGTGCGCTACGCATCGCGCTACGACGTAGCATGCCTACGAAATTGCTACGAAAGCTTCTCTGTGTGGTAGAATCAAGATTAAACGTTTTTGCTAACACGCCCCGTCCTCATCCTATAGGACTACAAAACCCCACCTGCTACGATTTTTACATAGTCTTTTAGACTTATTTATACAATTGGTTATTCGGAATAAAGATGAACGACATACTCCTTCCGCTCCGCCCAGAGCGTGAGAAGTAATTTAATGATATCCCATCCACACCAAAAAAAAAGTGTAGCGTGAAGAGTAGCGACCATGAAGAAGAAGGAAGACGTAGTGATCTAACCCACATGGTGAATCGCCAAGTTTGTAAAAACCGTAGGAACCCGTTGAATGCGACAAGCGCTCGAAGTGGTGGTGCTTTAGCCGGCGCCAGACATAGTTCAAATATTTGATCACTTGTTTGGACACATATGTAGCACGGGTATTTGAGTATTTGTTCAAAGCTTTGTTAAAACATTTGTACTTTGCCATTCGTTGTTGGTTTCGAGCGCACATCAAAGCGTTCAAAGGTGTCTGTGTTCAAATGTTTGCGTAGCCTGCTAAACACGCGCAAATATTTCAACAAAGATTTGTACAAAAATTTGTCTGTGTCTGGCGCCGGCTTTAGAGAAGGCATTTGCCCAGCAGTGGATGTTTCGCTTGGAACGATAATGGTGATAATTGACTGGTCGCAGCGCACATCGGTTGCGATTAGTATGCACTTTTTATTTAGTAAAAAATATTTAAAGTAATTAAAACTAAAAACTTTATAATTATTAAATAATTCGTTAACTTATTCTACTAATTGATGCTACCGACTTCCGTTTTTACTAATTTAATTGTGAAAGATTGCGAATATATGCACTTATGGATATTTATGAAAGTGCGAAGTACAGCCAGTATTTAATAGTCTCGTAACTTAACATGATTTTCGTGAAACAAAAATATTATAAAATTGGTGTTTATTTTTCGAAATAAATAATGTAATGTTTTCTCTCAACCGAAAGGAATAGAAATCCCTACTTATCAAAATAATCCGGTCTCACATAAAAAAAGGGATATAAAAACACTAAAAATGTAAATTCATTAATACGGACCCTATCCACATAAAAACACTCTGATTTATACCTTTGACCTCGAACACTCACCGTAGATATTATTTCTTTATTATTCTATTTATTTAGGCTTTGTCAATATTGTTTAGTCCTTGAAAGCTTCAAGGTTGATCCTTCTGAAATTAAATAATAGACAAAGATGGTTTTATAGGAATACTAGCTACGCCTTGCGTTTCTGTCCGCATTAACACTATTTATAAACCATCTCAACCATCAATCCATCACTTTTTGCATGGCACACGTGTGAGCACAATGTACTTGCTGTCTTTTTTTGTTGTTGTTTTTTATTTGTGTGTTTTCCATTAATGGACGCTCTTAGCGTACAATATATTTCTGCATCGTTCTCACACGAATGATTTCAAAATGAATGATGTAATCAAATATTTGTATCAATAGCTTGATAATTTAAAAGAGTTTCCATGAAGTTTCTTGCCCGTTCTTCTCCATAGGTACCTACTCTTTGGAATGGGCGACTAGCTTCATCTTACCGACTGACCGACCTTCAGACAATTCAAATTGCCAAATTTTATCTAAATCTGTTCAGTAGTTTTGGCGTGAAGAAGTAACAAACTTAATAAATAATTAACTTGTTTTACGTTGCCCCATACTAGGAATTTCTCTTGTATCGTGGGTGCGTTAACTTACAAAAATATAATATAAATAAGTATTGTTTATATTCTAAAAAAGAAACTTTAAACAAAGTCCTTTGCAGGTTGCAAGAAGTGCTAAAATTATTTAGTTTTAAATGTTCTATCAGTGTACGAACACACATTCCCATTTCATTTTTTAATCTATTATCAGTCTCTTAACACAATTCGATTTTGCTAATTACTATAAAGGTGTAAGGCGTGTCTTTTCACCGCCAAAAGGAGCCCGTTCACCTTGGCTCCTACTTTTCGGAATGTATTCTTGGAGTGTACCTACCGCCTTCAGCTTTTGGGTGTTGAGATTTCCTCGAACCTTAACTTTGGGCGGTTCATTGAGTCCAAGGCCAAGGTGGCTGCCAGAAAACTTGGCGTTATCGCAAAGGTCCGGCAGTACTTCACACCAGGGCAGCTTCTAATGTTGTACAAAGCACAGGTCCGTTCGTGTGTGGAGTACTGCAGCCATATTTGGGCGGGTGCTGCTAAGTGTCACCTGGCCACTTTGGATTCAGTGGAGAGGCGTGCGAAGAGGCTGGTTGGTGACCCTGATTTAACTCGAGTTGGTCTCCAAAGCCTAGAGCACAGGTGTAGAGTAGCCAGCCTTTCGGTGTTCTATAGCATACATTTTGGGGAGTGTGCGAGGGAATTGCACGATTTAATTCCCCCATCTCCGTTCCACCATCGGACGACCCGTCGTGCGGCGAGTTTCCGCCCTTATATTGTTAACACCTCTACGATCCGGACGAAGCGTTTCGCCTCCTCCTTTATACCGCGTACATCGAGGGACTGGAATAATCTGCCGGCGGCGGTGTTTCCGTCGGACTACAATTTGAGTGTCTTCAAGGCTAGAGTGAATAGGCTCTTAATAAACCAGTGCGCTTTACCATCAACGATTGCGTCACTGCTTACCATCAGGCGGGATTGCGGTCAAGCCTTGGTTTATAAATAAAAAAAAAAAGGTTTAAAAAAGAACCCACTAAATGATAAACGTTTACCTGAAAAACAGAAATTTCCTTTCAAATTACCTAACAATCTTTTTCATAATTAACCAGTGGCGGTAAATGCTCTGATTGAAATAAACGATTCGGAGTTTGCTTTTCAATAATATAACGTAACATCACGCTTGTAATCTGCAAGGGGTAAAGCAGAGTTGTACGAGTATGTAAAGAACATCCACACTTCGCCAATTATGTTCAGTTCTCAAGGAAAAATACACGAAATGTTGTGTCCTATTAATGTAGCTAATTTTGTGTGTGTTTGTAAGCAATTTTACTGTCAATAACCGGGCACATATCCAGGATTACGGGAAAATAAACAAAATAAAAAGTGATTTATTTAAATAAGGCTGAATAGAGTGAAAATTACAATACTCAGTCCCCCAAAGCGCTTGCCGAAGCTTGCTTGAAGAAGTGGAGCAGCAAACTCCCTAGCAGCTCAGCTGCCTGTTTAGTTAAAAACACTTGATTGTTAGTTATAGGTATGTTAAGTAACTAACATTACATGACACAAAACTTAAACTCTAACTAGGAATCGAAACCAGTACCTCAGGCTCAGCGCCATTGGACAAACGAGGAAATATGTAGTCTGCGCTGAGTAAAGAAATTGAATTAAAAATATTTTTATAAAGGGTTTATAATTTTCTGTTCATTGGCGTTTTATATTAGGTTACCTGTTCCCTTAATCAAATTACGTCTCGACTGCAGCGAGGATGGACTCAATATTGTAACCCAATTTATATGCAGTCGACAAGAAAAGAATAAAAGGGAACAAAGAAAATACTGTTAAGAGATGTTTCTTTGTACGTTTCTAGATCAAATGGAGACGTATTATAGACAGTTCTTTTATATGATTGTATGTCTCTGCAAAGATAAATAAGTTTCAAAGTGATGTAGGTAACTTAGAACTTCAATACTCAGTGATTTATTGCATTCTACAATGTATAAATAATTAATAATAATATTTATTTATTTTCTCATCACAATATCCATATAAAATAATAAGAAAATAAAAATAATGTTGTCCAGTTATGGGCTTATACAAAAATACTGTGAGAGACTGGTGCCTAAGCTAAGCCGAAGCCTCTATTTCAGGCCACCAGGCCTCCACCCCAGATATATATTTTTATTATGGCTTCCCGTATACTAGAATTAAACAGTGATTTAAATTTTACTTATAGGAAGGAGTTTTTGTGGGGAGTGTGTGGATATGTAAGTGTGTGGGAGGGTGAGTGTGTGCGATGTGTGAGTGTAAGTGTGAGTGATGGAAAATCGGTGCTTGTTATATTGCATGTTGTATGTGCGTGTGGTAACATATAGATAGATAAACGGTAAGACAATGTTGTGATTATTTTGAGACAGATAGATATATAATCAGTCTATAACATTCGCATTTCCCACTCCCGGCACACAGGCCTCTTCTAGGTGAGAGGGAGTGGGCTGTAATCTACCACGTAGGCCCACTGCGGGTTGGGAGATGTCATATGTGTTCAAAGTTTTTGCCTCTAGGACATACCGGTTTCCTCACGATGTTTTTGTTCACCGTTTTGGGAGCAGTGTGGAAAGTAAAGCGACTGATGGGGTTCGAACCTACGACCTACAACTTGTTAGTCGCGACCGATACCACTAGGCCCCCGCTGCACAATGTATATGCATGGTGGTAGAATTTTAAGTACTCTTTCCTCTTTTATGTCCTAAAATCACTTCTACGCCGCAAAAAAAAAAGAAAAATCGTCAAATTAGTTTCCTTTTTGTATTTATATACAATATGAAAAGAAAACCCTGTCCGACCCATAAGGATGATAAAGGTTAGGTAAACATATGACCAATAAAATATGAAATTTTACAATAATACAATAGTAACAATACTAATTAATTTTGAAATAATCTTTTTTTTCCGCGAATTAATTCCAGCTTCCTTAAAATTTGGTAATCTTTTAATAAATGACAACACCATTTTTGACGGTATTATTATGAGCGAATAGCGATGCGACCGCGTGTCGCGTGCCCTGTTTCCATGTATCAATTTACCTTTTTTTGCGAAATAATATTTCTTTTCTTAGGTGGATATTTGTTTAAGTTTAGCCCGGCTTTGTAGGCATTAGTAGAATCAGTTATCTATACCTAACAATACCTTCACGGATCGGACAGGGTTTTTTTTTGCATATTGTATACAAGGTCACACGATTTTAACATACCGTACAAACCGTACGGTATGTTACGTACAAAGGGCGAAAGGGTGATGGGAGTCTTTGTAATCAAACTAGGTCGGGATCGAGCATAATCCTACACATCAACCTCAGGAAAACACTCAGAGCCTATCATAGTATTCAGGAGAGTTGTTCATTCCCAAAGGCGAGATAATCCACGACCGACTTTCCCAACAGAAGGGTACGTGTAGACTTATAGATGGTGTGAACCTATCTTGTGATTACGGATTGAAGACTAAAAGCAATGTGTTCTAGACAAATTACTGAAAAACCGATCAATTCTTTGGTCAGTGATTGGGTTTCGCGCCCAGCGGGGACGCGTCTTTAAGCTAATTAACTAGATAAAAAAATACGGCTACGATAAAAACTATTGAAATGTTAGGTACTCACGGGATGCTGGGGACCAGGGGATCAGCACATCATGTCACAAACAGTCGTATTTCACAATATATTTGAGTTTTTGCACCACGCGCGGAGATCATTTGATGCCGGCCGGCTGGCGCTTTCGTTCGAACTGGTGTTTTTCTTGTTGCGCAATAGACGGCGCCAGGGATGCGTAGGTTTGGCGGCGATTGGTGTTGTCAAATTATAGAGGAAAAAGGATGGGACTAAAGAAAGTATCTCAAAGCCTGTTCAGTCAGAAATTAGAAAAATGTATTTGATACTATACGATAGAATCGTAGTTTGCATGACAGGCTAGCTTTTCAAATGATAAACTGAGTTCAACTCGTCTATGTAATCCTGCCAGTCTTCTGGGCTACGTTTCTGGATGATAGCGATGTGGACGAGTACTTCCGCGGTTAAGCGTCTTTTGCTTTTGTATTTATTTTAATAGTTAGTTAGTTAATCATTAAATTTAGTTTCTAGGGTAATTACTAAGTCAACTAATTTGTGTACAATTAATGTTAATTTATACTTCTGTATTGAAAGCTAGAAATAAAGCACAAATACCCAAAACTGATAAAGGATCGACTTGCGGCGAATGGGTGATATTAAGGAGGCATGAGGAACAGGGAGTAAAGTTCACTCGTCCTCCATAGAAAAGGAAGGATCCTCCGACCAGACGGGTGTTATGTCTGGCGGGCACTTGCCTAACGCTTGATGTTCGAAAGTTGTATCATAATCATTTGATACATGGGCCTAAAGACTCACCACTACTAAGGGAGCTTTATGTCCAGCAGTGGACATAGACTTACCCCAAGGATCTCCATAACGACTGGTTTTGCGCCTCACCCATCCAGCGGCTCCGCGCGACCTTCACTAGGTTGTCGGTCCACCTTGTTGGGGGCCTAGCTACGCTGCCTCTTCCGGTGCGTGGTCGCCACTGGAGAACCCGTCGGCCCTATCGCGCGTCGGTCCTACGAACAATGTGCCCGGCCCACAGCCACTTATGTGCTGCAATTCTTAATATGCACAGGATTGATCGCACATATCAATTGTATATACTACTGTTTCAAACTTAAAATACTCAGGCTTTGCATAGAATCACCTAAGCAAAGCTTTGTACTTTGATCCTTTGCGTAACCCTCCTTTGCGTAAGCTTGATATGCGTGGGACGACTTCTGAGCTTACAGTGCTAAAAGGGGTATTGCAGAGTAAATGTGAACCTACATATTATAGATTTTCGGAAATAGAAAACCGTGTTACATTGCTTACTACAGAGCATAACAAACGAGTTTCTTGTTCGAGTTTCCCACCAGACAAAGCCTTGCCGCCAAGCGATTTGTCGTGTTCCGGCATGATGTCTGGTGAAGCCGTACGGAGGACGGGTCTGAGCAGTTGTGTTGCGATGTGTGCCGGGTACGATGCGCCTAATGTTGTTGTGTTGGGAGTTTGGTCGTGGAGGGTCTTCAGATCAATCTCCCTTTGGCGCAGCATCTTTGGTCGTGTTGTTGAGTTTAACATTGCATCACCTCGCTCAACTGCCGTCTTCCTTCCTATTCGCTCAGTTTTTCTGAGTGAATAGGCTCTTAATAAACTAGCGCGCTTTACCATCAACGATCATATCACTGCTTACCATCAGGCGGGATTGCGGTCAAGCGCTAGTTTATAAGTATAAAAAAAAGAAAATACGCACAAAACCGTCGAGATTTTATGACTCATTATCATTATTCTTTATATGAAACAGTTGTCCACAGATTAAATATATAATTTATATAAACACGAAACACAAGATTAAGTATAGAATTATCAATCAAAATAACACTTCCATAAATCCTTATCATGGATCTTCTGTCCTGCTAACAAAATTTTCGTCTATCTATCTACAAACAGATCGTTGATTCAGCTTACTTCCTTTGAGTAAAATTTCTTCACCACTGCTTTCAAAATGGCGGAGAGAATTACCGTGAGGAAACAGGCATGTACGAATAAATCAAACACATGTGACATCTAGCTACCCGCCCTGGGCCCGCGTCGTAGATTACTTTCTTAATCCCTCTCACAGACAGGAGGTCTGCGTCTGAGCACTGGGAATGTTACAGATACATACTGATATATAGTTATTAAGTTAATCTGACAGCCTCTGTGACGTGGCGGTCGCTGCGCAAGGAGGCGCGGGTTTGATCTCAAAAACATGTATGAATATTTGCACTGGTCTGGTCGTGCCTCGGAAAGCAAGTTAAGCCGTGTTGGTCCTGATTGCCATGCGAATTTCCAATGGCAGTATTTACGGGTTGTTGGAGCCCTCAAAAGTCCAACAATTGATGTAACTGCAATGCTTCGATATCGCCTTCGGGTTGTGGAGGTCAGACGGCAGTCGCTTCACGGAAACTATCGAAGTTTAGTATAATCAGCAGTTAGACTGGTAAAGCGGTCTCCGAACTCCAAAGCTAAAAAGCTTCGGTTGCGACTGGTTTTAACGCTGAGATGATGATGATGACTTATTAAGTTAAGCTAGTCCAATAACTTGCACATTTTTGTTTGAGTCACATATTCTCGAGCCCAATCAAATTTCTTTATGCAGGACGCATAACTAAAAGGTAGCAATGAAATCCTTTGAGTATTGGATTCTATATAATAATTATTCGACATGGTAAATCCATAACTTGTAGTATGAGAAACCTTTACGCACTCATAAAGGTTTCTCATACGACAGGTTATATTCTTTAATGTACATCATAAATTTATATCGAACAAAAAAAAACATACAATGGCTGGCCTTATCGCTAATGCGGTCTCTTCCAGGCAACCAAACAATGGACACATTCTCCCGAACCACAAGTGGGACTGTCGTTGGTGCAAATATTATTAATAAAGTATACGTAAATAGATACACAAATACATATATATGCATCACCTATGCATCATCTCGCTCAACTGTCGTCTTCCTTCCTATTCAATAAGTTTTTTAAGTGAATAGGCTTAATGAACTAGTGCGCTTTACCATCAACGATGACACCACTGCTTACCATCAGGCGGGATTGCAGTCAAGCACTAGTTTATAATTATTAAAAAAAAAACATAAATACTGAACATAACACATTGATTGGGCGGTTTTTGGTAGTTTTTAGTTTACAGAGTGGTTCTGGCTCTGTTGATTTTCATTAACGTGCAAATACTGGACGGGACTGACGTTTTTTGATATGTTGCCCCTGTAGAAATCCAATTTTCCCAACCGATTTAGGGTTCAGCTTCCAATCTAACCCGAAGCGTCAGGATATTATCAGGAGCATTTTAGATAGAGCCAATGCCTATCTGATCTTCACAAAGGAGTTACTGGGTAACAGAATACTCCTTAATGAGACTGATTTTCAAAATTTTCTTAACTTCCGAACATGTAGGTACAGTGTCAAAGAAACTATGCCCTTGGTTTGTACGGACGACAGCAGCTCAACCTACCCGAAACTGTCAAATATTCCCAATGAAACTTGAGCCTTAATGCTTTAGTGAAAGTTTTAAATCTAATAAAGGAATCTGACAGATTGTTGTAGCTTGGTGTGCTGTCATCTGTACATACCCTTTCATATAATAAAAATATAAAATTTGTTTGATGGTCCGCCATGGACAGTAAGTAGGTCAGGCTCCATTAATAATTCTTTAGTCCCTAACAGAATATTTTTTTTTTTAATAATTTATAAACCAGCGCTTGACCGCAATCCCGCCTGATGGTAAGCAGTGACGCAATCGTTGATGGTAAAGCGCACTAGTTTATTAAGAGCCTATTCACTCTAGCCTTGAAGACACTCAAATTGTAGTCCGACGGAAACACCGCCGCAGGCAAATTGTTCCAGTTCCTCGATGTACGCGGTATAAAAGAGGAGGCGAAACGCTTCGTCCGGATCGTAGAGGTATAAACAACATAAGGGTGGAAACTCGCCGTACGACGGGTCGTCCGATGGTGGAACGGAGATGGGGGAATTAAATCGTGCAATTCCCTCGCACACTCCCCAAAATGTATCCTATAGAACACCGAAAGGTTGGCTACTCTACGCCTGTGCTCTAGGCTTTGGAGACCAACTCGAGTTAAATCAGCGTCACCAATCAGGCCTCTTCGCACGCCTCTCCACTGAATCCAAAGTAGTAGTAGTAGTAGTATCCAAAATAGTTCGGATATAACTAAAAAAGCTTTTTATTAGATTAGGGCAACGATTCGACTGTCGGAAGCTTTATTTTATCTGTTTAGGTGTTAACTAAAGGCAAACAAAAAAACTCGTGACTTACTTACGTTAACCGACTAAAAGTTATTAACGAATAGGGTATTTGACTAAAAAAAAAACTAATTCGTCCGTCATCAGTCAGATTTCCAAAAAATACTAGTCACGTATTTTTTCATATAAATAAAAAATGAAGACAACACAGTGCATTGCAGTGACGTCACCAGCCACCGCTCCTGATCTTTGGTGCTTTTTATATTTGTAAATTTTATTGATTTGATAAAACAAAATATATGTATCCAATATTTTTCTATAATCTGAATGACGGACTAAATAGAATCAATATTACCCAGGAAATACCTATATTATAACGTTGTTCTAAATATAATAGTAAAGCTACAACTGTGACCCAGTATGACAGCTGAAGTGAATGGTTTAAGAGGGGACTCTAGTGCCGAGGAATTCGAAAAATAGGTATTTGAAGAAACTATTGCCGTCGCGCCGCTTCCAACCTCTCCCGTAAAGTGCGAAAGGGACAGTAGCAGCTCAGCGTAATTTTACCTACAAAAACGTTGACCAAAAGACGTATCATATTCCGCTGTTTTCATTTTCAAAACACGACAGATCTCAAATATCTTTATATCAAAATTTATAGGGAAAGTATACCTATGCTCTAAATACGATATAAAATAAAAACTTATCACATTTGTGATTACACAAATGTGATAAATTTTTGACAAAAAAGAAATTACGACGAATATTAAGTCGTCTGAACATCGCGATAAAAATGGGTTATTTTTCGGGAGTTTGAAATATCATATTTTTTTTAAATTAAGTTCTGGAACAAACCAAATGATAGTGGCACGTATAATCAGGGCGTAAAATTGTAAAGCGTTTTCCATAAAGAAAGCACCGGAACACGTTTGTATAGAGAAAGCGCCACTAAAGTCGCCTTTTAATCGGTTAAGTAAGGCACGTTTATTTTGATTATCTTTAGTTAACGGTACCTAAATCGATAGAGTATTATATATATATTA
The DNA here is from genome assembly GCA_037179545.1 of Sesamia inferens. Taxonomy (NCBI): domain Eukaryota; kingdom Metazoa; phylum Arthropoda; class Insecta; order Lepidoptera; family Noctuidae; genus Sesamia; species Sesamia inferens. Next base: position 3,049,856 of record CM073929.1, on the reverse strand, counting down.
TCCGCAGGTTTGTTGCGGATCAAAGAATAAAAAGTATGTTTGAATCACTTTCTTCATGCCAACCCATAAAGTTTCCTGACCTTCACCTTTTTTACCGGACCAGCTCAGAAGGACGCCCACTTCAAATATTACAACTCAAGATTTTGATCGAATTTCTTTGAACCTTTTGCAATGTGATTCTCAACAATTTCCAAAGATTGAAAATCTCAGTTATTCCAATAAATGGGGGTTCAAACTACCAGAAGTGTCAATACTGTTCATTTGTTCATAGAACCATCATATGGCATTGGCACCGAATTGTATTTGATTTGATAACTTGTAAATGGCACGTTCTCCCTCTTTGAATCATCCTCAAGAATGTTTCATTTGAATTCGGATATTACACGACGAAATGAAATGGCGTATTTTAGAATTTGAATAATGTTCTATCGAGAAAACTAAACTACAAGTATACATTGAAGAAGGTGCTTGAATCCATGCTTGCACAATTTTACACGGTCACTGCACTTGTCCAAAATGCGAGTTCTTGCGAAATTCAAATGTTATTTTTCTAGAACTGGTTGGTTAGAAATAGAAATATAATATATTAATATATTATTAGATACTTTTAATTATAATTTCATTGTTTTTATTCAGTATATAAATATAAAAAGTGATATCGAATCACATGGGATATGTTTCGGACAAACGGGATTCCTATCAGCAATCTGTCTTTCCGTGTTTTATTTAACGATATAAAATAGTGTTTTGCCGCAATTTCGCCTGATGGTAAGCAGTGATGCAATCGTTGATGGTATAGCGCATTAAATTAAGAGTATTCTTAAAGTAATAGCCTTGAAGACAATGAAATTGTAATCAAAGGGGAATTATTATTACTTTAAGTAACGCTTGTACATGGTTTCCTTTTCTTTATCTTATGGGAGTTAGATGATTATTCTTGTTTTTCTGTTATTTGCTCATCCTAGAAAAAATGTTATAGATAATAAATAATATACTGTATTTTTTGAACCGTCATATCTAGACAGCTGAAATTTTCACAGATAAATTATTTCTGTTGCCGCTATAACAGTACATACTGAAAAAAAAATATAAAGCTAAACTTTTAATACATCGATCGTTTCAATCGTTAAGTCTGTGTGTTGCGTGTCGCGTGACGGTCGGCCGCGGAGTAGGGATAAAGTGAAAGGCGCTCGTCAAATGTCTATAATGTGAAAAAAAAAAAAACAGTTTTATCGTGGTTTCATAAAACCACACAATTCTTTTTTTATAATTATGCTACAGAAACCATTGTGGGCGAGCCCGACTCGCATTTGGCTTAAAAAATATTCTATTCCAAAGAGCCTATTTATTCACTCGCTGAAACGCTACCCTCATCTATAAATAATAACCCAACCTCATAAAAAATTAGCAGGACAACATACCCACACAGAGGTCACTCCATTAGATAATGGATTCTAATGCCGTACTACGTGCCACTAACTAGCAACCAATACAAAGCCAGAAACAGGCATCGATTTATTTATTTATTTACTCGGTAGATGTTTTAGGATTGAGGTCGAGTTCCTGCTAATTCACGGAACAAGATGCCAATAGTAGCGAACACAATAAATAGTTCGCTTCTTTAAAATAATTTTTATTTTCTATACAGTTAGTGTAGAATCATCTCAACACCTCTCTCTTAAGTTTTTGTTTTGTATGCATCTTATCTTTTTAATATACAATATGTAAAGAAAACCCTGTCCGGCCCATAAGGATAATAAAGGTTAGGTAAACACTTGACGAAATATAATATAAAATTTTACGAATTTTGAAATAATCTTTTTTTCCCGCGAATTAATTACAACTTCCTCGAAATTTGGTAATTTTTAAAAAAGTGACAACACCTGTATTATTATGAGCGAATAGCGATGCGACTATGTGCCGCGTGCCCTGTCTACCGCCGCCCGCAAAAGGGTTGCTTACCGCAAATGTATTAAGTTACCTCTTTTTGCGAAATAATATTTATTTTTTTAGGGTGATCTTTTTTTAAGTTTAGTCCGGCTTTGTATCCATTAGTAGAATCAGTTATCGATACTTAATGATACCTTCACGGATCGGACAGGGTATTTCTTTACATATTGTATATGTCGGCGTCAGCGATGTCAGAGCGATAGGGTCGTCAGCATCTTGGTGTGTTGGTAAGAGTTCATTTCGTAGGTGAAGTTTTAAATCAAAGCACGAAGTCTTAATGTACCCTCCAATCTTGACAATAACAATCTAAATAGGTAAACCGTCAGGTTCGCCCCGGAGAAGTACCTTGGTCCGCGTCCAAATCTGAAGTGACCGTTCGACAGTCCCCACTTTCCAAAACAATTCTGTCCACGTGCCTCTGTTACAAATTAACGTCACAGCATTTACCCCACTACTACGTAAAGCAAATGCGCAACCTCCATCAAAATAATACAGACGATCCACGACATATACAGAGTGGTGCTGACAATACGACAATAAATTAAACATCGTGTACCTCAACACATTCTCAGTCTACCCATAAAAAATCATATAAATATGTCCATTAGTTTAGTCACAGGAAATTATTTTTCATTTTTCCTATTTTCTATATGGTGTACATGTTGATAGGGAAGCGCTTACAGGTTAATGACCGCGGCATCCTGCGGTTCCAAACTTTAATAATAATAGCGCGAAAAAAGCATGTCAATACAGGATCGCGCTTTCGCGCCTGTCGCCGATCGGAGGTCAGTGAACCAATATTTTTAAAGGATGTTCTTTTCCGTTTGCAATTTTATGCGATTTAGTTTGTTTGAAATTTTCATTTTTTTATTATTGATGCTAGAAATTTTTCTGTGGTTTAGGATGATTCCTATAAGCCAGCATTGTTCGTGTTTTCATTTATTGTCGTATTGTCAGCACCACTCTGTATACAGTATGTTACAAAAACCCTGTCCGACCCGTTAAGGTGTTGTTAGGTATCGTTAGCTGATTCTACTAATGCGTACATAACCTGGCTAAACTAAAAAAAAAAAATACCCCCTTAAAAATAAATAACTTAAATAAAATAAATAGGTAATTTCATGGCAACACAGGCACAGGTCATGACCTCAGTTGACCTCATGCATGTAGGTATTGGTAGTCTAACCACGTTTATCGACTCTAGAAAGAAACAATGATACCTACTTAGGCAGCTCGTGAAAAGAACTTTTTTTTTAAGTAGGAAGGTCGTCTGACCCTCCGAATGTATCTTCGAATTTCATTCGATGAGCACAATGGCTGTGGCGGAGATGTTGTTCCATATTTCGTTCACTAACAACGATACCGGCCTGGCACCGTCCCACGAGATTAGCACGGTGTTGCACAACGTTAGTCCACTCCTACCAATCCACTGCTCGCCGAACTGATAGTGGAGGTACTCAGGTACAGGTCGGCAAAAATATGGTGGGGCACCGTCATGCTGGAACCACATTGACCAAGAAGTAGTCACATCCGAATCGTTCAAGACCTGATCACAACACAACACAATTGCAGTTTTACAAGGTACCTTCCATCAGCAGGTTACATTACGTTAGAAAACACTAACGTATTGATGATGATGATTGATGACGTATGATTATGATCACACAATAAACGATACGTCTACAAGGACGCAATGTCTACGCGAAACTAATAAATTTAAAATAAAAATGATTTTTATTTCATAAAAATAGGTACTCTAACTGCACGGCGGTGCCCTTTGACTAGAGGTGTGAAAGTATTCAAAATATTTCTCGTATCGATTTTTGGTATCAATTTTGTATTTCAGAATTTCACGCATCGATTCAACATCGCATGGCATTCTTTAGATTTTAGAACTTTCACATAACTTAAATCAGGTGAACTTAAATGCTTTACATTGTTTATAATATTCTCCTAAAATCGTATTTCATAAGACCTTTCTAGTTCCTATTTACTAATAATAGGTACTTGTGTTACAATATTGTTATGAATAATTAATCGATAATCAAAAAAAGTACTTTTACCATTAGGTAATCTGCGTTTTTACAACAAATCATTCGAGCAGATAAAAATCGAATAGTAGCGACAAAAACAAAACGTTATTACGTAAAAACTAGTACAGCTCTAATTATTCCTTTGCGCGTCGGCGGCTAGACACACTGACGCCGCCGACAGTTATAAGGTCTAAAATGGTGTTTACACTTTTTTAAATTTCCCGAATTTTGGGGAAGTTACAATTAATTCGCTGGTAAAAAAGATTATTTCAAAATTCATTAGTATTGTTACTATGATGATTATGCAAAATTTTATATTTTATTTGGTCATTTGTTTACCTAACCCATATTATCCTTGTGGGTCGGACAGGGTTTTCGTAACATACTGTATACAATATGTTAAGAAAACCCTGTCCGACCCATAAGTATAATAAAGGTTAGGTAAACACATGACCAAATAAAATATTAAATTTTATCTACTCTCATATCAAAAAATTAAAAATATAAAACTAAAAAGGAGTTTATATTGACGTACTTCACCCATAGTATATCGAAAGGAAATTAAAAAATTAAATTATAACATTATCAGTCTTATTCATAAAACTTTAACCATTTGCTAAGCAACTGATTAGCAAAATTCTTATTCATAAAAGCTGTTTAACGCTAAGAGGATGCTAAGCAATTGATTAGTAGCTGTCAAAATTAAACATCACCGGACCGCTGTTAAGAGGATGGTTAGAGGCAACAATATGGCGGATTTTATTTGAATCAGCTGATTGATACATCCATATTTCCGCACTATTATTTTTATAAACAAAATAATTTCGAAGCATAATGATCAATATGATCATTATGCTTCGAAATTATTTTGTTTATAATATCGAATAGTGCGGAAATATGGATGTTGAAAACCTTTTTGAATTTCCAAAGCGACGTAGTAAAGTTATAGGTATTAGCTTTGAAACTTTTTTGACTTACAAGCTTTACTCTATACTAGGCTATAACATCGGCTGCCGGCAGAAGTTACCACCCACCAGACAAAATGTTGCCGCCAAGCGATTCCTCGTGTTCCGGCATGATGTCTGGTGAAGCCGTACGGAGGACGGGTCTGAGCAGTTGTGTTGCAAAATGTGCCGGGTACGATGCGCCAAATGTTGTTGTGTCGGGAGTTTGGTCCTGGAGGGTCTCCAGATCAATCTCCCTCTTGCGCAGCATCGTTCGTCGTGTTGTTAGGTTTAACATTGCATCACCTCGCTCAATTGCCGTCTTTCTTTTTATTCACTCAGTTTTTTTAAGTGAATAGGCTCTTAATAAACTAGCGCGCTTTACCATCAACGATTGAATCACTGCTTGCCATGAGGCGGGATTGCGGTCAGGCACTGGTTTATAAAAGCAGTACTTAATAAAAAAGACAGTGATTTTAGATGCTGCCCTATGTTTCCTTGTGTTATCTTATGTCACATCTAAGGCACAGGACTAAAAAAAGTCATTTTGGGGCAGCAAGACACAAATAATAAAACATTTTTTTAGAAATATTTTATTTTGATACGCAATAAAACTGTTTACATTTTTGTTATAAAAATAATTCACTGTTTTCTTCCATAAGCATGAGAGCCATTTTTGACTCACGCGACCCTCATTCCTCATCTTTTTCACTCAGCATGGTCTTCTCCTTCGCCGTCATTGCGAGGTAGAATAATATTGCCGCTAGGTGCTAATAGTGGCTTCGTATACAGCAATAAAACGTGTGCCTGTAAACAAGTATAATAATACTGTAAAAAGCAGTACAAAAGCAGTAGGAAGTAATGTAATATATACACAAGAACCCACTTAAATTTCTTAAATATCAAATGAATGTTTACAAGCATAAAGAGCAGGAAAATACACAGTTACTATCGGCTACTGCTTTAACATTAATTTCGTCAGTTTAAGATTAGTAAGTACATATAAATACAGAGATAAATACCTTTTTCTGTTTACTATAATATTATTGGAGTTTATTACTTTCACTACTATCATCACAAATACAATTATTTAATTGTAATAAATCATTTTATTTATATTCAAATTATCCGATCAAATTTCTGACATTTTTCTGCCAAACACGACAGATAAAAAATCGCAGTTTTGACAAGTTTTTTCTAAAAATTCCAATTTTTAGTCAACTATTTTGATTATAATCTGTGCCGAACGCATAGTTTCATCTCTACTTCGTATCGCTACTAATCATCTGCTAACTAGCTTTTATGAATAAAGAAAAGTTAAGCATTGATTTAGAGCTAACTAAATGGTTAGCTAAATAGTTGCTAATGAGTGATTAACGAGTTTTTTATGAATAACACAGTATTTCTCTAACAAAATAATGTTATAATAAAATTTTTTTTCATTACCGTACAGATTACAAACCATAGATTTACAAAAAATGAAATAGTGCTACTATTTCATTTTTTTATCTGTGGCTGCGCGCGCTTTGACGCGTGCGCTTTGATGCAGGGTGCAGAATTTTGGCGCCAAATACGTTTCTTTGCATTGCGAGTCGTTGTTGTGTTTCGCTGGACACATGATTATTATTGTTTCTTAAAATGTATGAGATTAGATAAAGTAGTGTATGAAACTGTACATAATTAGGTATTATACACTCGTGTGATACTATTAAAAAACTCGCTTCGCTCGTTTTTTAAACTCACACTCGTGCATAATATCCCTCATTATGTAACAGTTTCATAAACTACTATTACATAATCATCATAATAAAAATACTAATGAATTTTGAAATAATCTTTTTTTCACGCGAATTAATTGCAACTTCCCCTAAATTTGGTAATTTTTAAAAAAAGTGACAACACCTTTTTTGACGGGCTAATTCTGAGCGAATAGCGATGCGATCGCGGTTGCCGCGTGCACTGCCCCCCTCCGAACGCGCATGCATGGCCTACCGCACATGTTTTAAGTTACCTCTTTTTGCGAAATAATATTTATTATTTTAGGGGTTTTTTCTTTTAAAGTTTAGCGCGGCTTTGTAGGCATTAGTAGAATCAGTTATCGATACCTAACAATACCTTCAGGGATCGGACAGGCTTTTTTTTACATATTGTATAAATTACGTGTCACGTTGATTGTCCACGATGAACTCTTCAACTATTTAACAGTTTTTAATCAAATTTGTACATCGTGTGCAGTTTGATCCAACTTGCAGTCAAGCGCACATTTAAAATTATAAAAAAAAATAGCAAATAACTCAATTTACGATCGCAATATTATTTTATTGCAAATATTATTTGTCTATATCAGTCAGGAAGGTAATGTTTTTATGCAAATGGCATCTAATGTAAAAATAAGCATGGTGGTACCCATGTTTGATGTTCTTCTACCATTTCCCTCAAATAGTTTACAACAATGTACATAATATTGCAAAAAACGTTAGTTGCCCACAGTAACGAGTAGCCAGGTCAGCTAGTATGTTATATGTTTTGGTATATTTTGTACGTGTAAATAACTTATTTAAGAATTTGTTTTCAATTAAAGCACTTGCCATCTAATCTCTTCATCACCCATGGTTGACTGGAGAATGCCTAAGCCATTAAGTCCGGCCTTTGTAAATTTCTTTGTGCGAAAGTATAAATATTAAATAAATAAATACAACCATGTGATATCAGTCGTGGTGGCCTAGTGGTTAAAACACCAGCTTCTCAAGTATGAGTGTGCGGGTTCGATTCCAGGTCAGGCCTAGACTTTAAGTCTGAAATCGCCAACCCGCATTGAGTAAGCGTGGTGATTATGCACAATCCTTCTCTGTATGAGAGGAGGCCTGTACCCAGCAGTGGGACGATAAAAAAGTTGATGATGAACCATGTGGTGAGCACCTTTTAGAATCACAAGTTTATAAAAAAGGCCTAATTGTAAAAACACGTCACCGTTAATTTATACGATGCCAAATAGAGGCATCTCGAACCTTATCATACTCCAAGCTTATAAAAGTACTAGGACAACATACCCACACAGAAGTCTTGTACAAAGCTACACTGCTTCTACTAGCTAGTTAACAACACAATAGCAGAATGAGGCATCGTTTATGTGACGTGCTCTTTCATGTTGGCTCAATGCGACGAACAACAGAACTCTGATCAACTCGGTTGGTCTGAGAATAATAGCTATGTATAAGTAGTTGGTTGGTTTTCTAGTAGGTACGTACTTTGTGAAATAATAATGTGTTTTGAATATGAGTGTAAGGAGTGTTTAATATAAATCTCACGTTTTTTTAAATTATAAAGCTTGACCGCAATCCCGCCTGATGGTAAGCAGTGATGCAATTGTTCATGTTAAAGCGTAAATACCGTGCTTCGGATACCGCTACCCTCCACGACCAATCTCCCGAAACAACAATAATTAGCGCATTGTACTCGGCACACATCGCAATACAACTGCTTAGACCCGTCCTCCGTGCGGCTTCACCAGACATCATGCCGGAACACGACGAATCGCTTGGCGGCAAGACTTTATCTGGTGGGTGCTAACTTCTGCCAGCAGTCGATATTATGGCGTACTAATGTAATTAATGACTAAACTTCGCATGGATCGATAGATTAAGTAAACCTACGTTCGCTGCGGTGGGTCCGTGTACCTTTACATACCAAACCAACATATTTATAACTTTTTAAATGTGATAATCACTTTGAAATAGTTAAACGACTAAATATAACGCTAATCATTTCAGTGGTTATGCTACATCATAGTTGTACTCTTCAATTTAGCAACGTTTTTAACGAATTATAACGTACAATACAAACGATGCTTCATTATGCTATACTACAGACGCAGCCTTGGTAGGCCCCCAATAAGGTAGACCGACGACCTGATGAAAGTCGCGGGAAACCGCTGGATGCGGGAGGTGCAGGACCGTGGCAATCCTTGGTGGAGGCCTGTGTCCAGCAGTGGACGTCTTGCGACTGAAATGATGATGATAACGTACAACGAACAAAAAGAGGGTCCAACGTACAACGTACATTCGCAGGGCAGACTAGAAGCTAACTCCAACATCATTGCATAAAGACTACGCATATGACGATGATGATGATAAGTGGCAAATAAGTCTCAAACTCATACACTTTTGTTAAATATTATGTAGGTATATAATGTCTGTGTTTATTTAAACAAATCATTAGCAAAGCCATTACAGGGAGTACCTACACTCTAGCTGCTCTTCATTTTATTCAAGTAGTTTTGCTTAAAAGCCACACATTATATTCATTCCCATTTTACTGGAGAAAAATGTCAGGTATTTTAATAATATTCTCTTTAATTTACTCAGTATACAGAACGCCGCTTTGTAATAAATAAGATATTTAAAATATATTGTTAGCAGAAAGAAGTTTGAATACTTGTAGCAACTCGCACCTACCCTGTCTATGCCTACGTCTACTATAATCTACGACTGTCTATTATAAATAGACAGCTGTCTGATTGACAGGCCCTTTTGCTCCTGAGCTCTTGGACGGTAAGGTAGTTGAATTGGTGGTTAAGTCAGTCGTTTTGTTAGTATTTCGCTGCAAATGTTGTTAAACTGATGGCTGTTTGTGTTAGAATCATTTTAAGGTTATAAAATTGAGGTTATAAATCATTGTTTTTTATTTGTGTTGTACTTTTCTTTATGTAAATCTCTCTCCTGATCCTAAAAATATATATTGGGGGATGATCCAAAATATTCCTTTTATCTACAAGGGATTTATATATTTGGAACGCCGCTTTGTCGAGACAGGCTCCGTGGCGTAGTGGCAGCGAACGCGCCCGCTGCACAAGGGGGCGCGTGTTTGATCCCCGCGTAGTGCAAATATTTGTGTGCACGAATATGAATATTTGCACTGGTCTGGTCGTGCCTCGGAAAGCACGTTAAGCCGATGGTTCCGGTTGTCATACGAACAATTAAAAACAATTGCTCTAACTGCAATGCTTCGATATCGCCTTCAGGTTGTAGAGGTCAGACGGCAGTCGCTTCACGGAAAATATCGAAGTTTAGCCAAAATCAGCAGTTAGATTGGTAGAAGTGGATCCCGGACTCCACAAGTTGAAAAAGCTTTAGATGCGACTGGGATTAACGCTGAGATGATGATGACAGAATGCCGCTTTGTATCTGTAAATACGATAATTGAAAAGAAAATATATTGTGGGATGACCCAAAATATTCTTTTTAATAACAAGGGATTTATTTAAACGATGAAAATGAAAGAGACTTGAAAAGAAATTCTTTAAAATCTCTCGTCAACTTGAAAGACGAAAGTAATCAGAGTTATACAGAGCTGTGTATAGACTTATAAAATAAAATAAAACTTGTAAAATTAAACAGGACGACGTCGACGTATTCAAACAAAAGTTTCCGAAAGAAACCTTATGATAATTTCTGTACAAGCTACAATATACCTATTTCTTGTTTTTCAAATGCCACGCAGACTAAAATAATACCTGACTAAAAAAAAAGGTTCGTAAAGTATTATTTACTTTAATAATTATCTTTCAAAGTTATTTGTATTCTGAGTTACAGCAGAACGTAAATGTGAAATAAGTTAAAATTTAAATATTCAGAATAGTCAGATGGTTTTTAAAGAGTATATATCCAAAGATAGGAGAGCCAGCTTCAATATAAGTAAATAATACTATTTCAAAGACGTCAAAGTGAAATACCTACTGGAACAATTCAATTAAAAAAAAAAAATGTGTTTTCTTTAAGTGGACACTATTTGGGTATATCTACCACTCTGGTCTGATCTCTCTCCAAGTGTCGGGTCGTCTAGAAGTGTTCCATCAGAGTATTAAAATGTACAAATAGTGGGCGCACCTGTGTTTGCGAACACAATCGTGTACTTTGGTATCTCCTGCGTCCATAGCTACCGATGAGATTAGTAGTTATAGCTGAAATTCAGCCTGGAGGACCTTAACAACACAAAACATATGTTTTTTCTAAAGGGTAAAGCAAAGTTTTTTTTTATATTATTGTAAACTGGTACTTGACCGCAATCCCGCCTGATGGTAAGCAGCGATGCAATCGTTGATAGTAAAGTGCGGTAGTTTATTAAGAGCCTATTCACTCAAAATAAAAAAAAATGTGTGAATAGGAAAGAAGACGGCAGTTGAGGGATATGAGGCAATGTTAAACCCAACAACACGACCAACGATGCTGCGCCAAAGGGAGATTGATCTGAAGACCTTTCACGACCAAACTCCCAACACAACAACATTAGGCGTATCGTACCCGGCACACATTGCAACACCAGACACCATCAGACAACACGACAAATCGCTTGGCGGCAAGGCTTTGTCTGGTGGGTGGTAACTCTTGCCGGCGGCCGATGTTATGGCCTACCACCGAGAAAATACACTAAAGTGAATAGGTACACATTTTTTTTACCAGTTACCAATAATATTTGAGATCTGGTTGTGGACAAAATATACATTTCTTTTTCGTTGTACTAGGTATTGTTCAACTTAGGGAATTTTGCAAAAAAATCGGTTCGGTAGTTTTTGAGGTAGGGTTTTTTTTCGTATTGATGAGAACTTATACTAACATGGGTTATGGCTGCCACTGTTGTTATGAGATGAAAAGAAAAATGTTCGAATTTCGACTAAGACACTGAAAAGCATGAAATAGAAACTTTTTACAGAAAACCGTGTCCGGTTCGGTGTCTCGAGGTTTCTGTTGTTTAGCTCGCCACCGACTTCTAGAGCCATGACAAAAGTAAAATTATTTTTTCATTTTAAGTGTTTTTTTGAAGTCGGTTTCTATTTTTTCTAAAAAGTTTTTATTATGCTAATATTTCCATGGAATCGACACTTGTCAATACGGGTGAAACGGGGCTTAGCTAGTATTATGGAAGCGAAAGTTTTTACGTACGTTTGTTACACTTTCACGTCAAAACTTCAAAAAATATTTCCATTAAATTTGCCACACAAATATTTTATTACCAGGAATGGCACAAAATACTTTTTATACTGATTTTCCCAGAGGATCAGAACTTATAGAGGTAAAATCGCGGGGCATAGCTCAAATTTACATATTTGTTTGGGAGAAACCAACCCGCTATGGACCGACCCTTCAATCACCCGCAGTTGGGACTGTTCCCAGGTGACGTTGATATTCTCCCGAAATTGGATGTTGTATCTCAGTGTCACCAGTTTCCCCATACGTTCTCCCAAATATCTCTATTTTAGCTTTAGGTTTTCAGTTTAAGAACGAACAATATCGTATTCGTAAATATCTGTCACAAGGGGCTTAGAAAGATTAGTGTGCGATTCTTTTGTTTAAAAATTAAACTTAATTTTAATTTAGTGCATATTTTTGTCTATATTTAACTATGAAACGACAGAAGGTAAAATATTAGTTTAGTCGTCGTGTCAGATTAATGTACATCATAGACTGTTTAGAATTCGTAAAATTGCGTCAGATGTTTGACAGGAGTAAACTCACAGCCTCACACTTGTTTCCGATTTCATCATTGCTTACAACTCCTGTTCTCACACGTAAGACACAGTAAGTTTGTAAACTTTGTAACCACAAGTAAACTGCGCGTCGCCTCATTAGATACTTATTGCAATGTAACTAATTAATTATCAACAATGCAAGTTTACTTAGGGATGAAGTTCATGTCATTTCATTTCTTCATATTTAATGTATTCAATGTTGGGTATGTTTTCGGTGATTGTGCACTTACTGCAATTAAAAGGCTATTTTATTTTATATGAATGTGACAAAATTTTGGTCACTTTAATTAATAAAGCGATTTATTTTTTAATATTAAAACAATTTTCATACAAAATATTTTTCCAAGCTAAAGTCAACTATTCAGTAGGCATATATTAACTAATTAAAACAACTAAGAAACAATTAATATAAAATGCAGAAATCCCTTGGCTAAAACAAGTACGTAGTAATATACAAGCAAGTAACCAGGATTTTGAGTGAATAGGCTCTGAGCTTTACAATCTGATTAGAGTGTTGCGTTGGTAGAAAGCTTGACCCATTAAAATATGTTAAGAAAACCCTGTCCGACCCATAAGGATAATAAAGGTTAGGTAAACATATGACCAAATATAATATAAAATTTTACGTAATCATCATAGTACCAATACAAATGAATTTTGAAATAATTTTTTTCCCGCGAATTAATTCCAACTTCCCCGAGATTTGGTAATTTTTAAAAAAGTGATAACACCGGTATTATTATGAGCGAATAGCGATGCGACCACGTGCCGCGTGCCCTGCCGCCGCCGCCCGCGGAATGGTGCTTAACGCACATGTATTAAGTTACCTCTTTTTGCGAAATAATATTTATTTTTTTAGAAGGATTTTTTTTTAAGTTTAGCCCGGTTTTGTATCCAGTAGTAGGTAACAATACCTTCACGGATCGGACAGGGTTTTCTTTACATATTGTATAAATAATATGTATAAAACCTAAATTCATGAATAGCACCATTGTACGGTTTGATGAGCATGTATAATGAAATCCACACTTGCACCGACACCATCGACTTCTTTTCTAATACCCTGGTTCAATTTCGCAAGCATCTTTTGAAACAACTTACAGATTGCTGATACTTGACTTTTGTCTTAATTCCGTCACTTATGTTAGTTCTGCACAATTTAATTTATCTTCGTCATATGAAGTCGTGGTGGCCTAGTGTTTAAAACACCAGCCTCTCAAGTATGAGTGCGCGAGTTCGATTCCAGGTCAGGCAAGTACCAATGTAACTTTTCTAAAGTTATATGTACTTTCTAAGTATATCTTGGACACCAATGATTGAAGGTGAAGGAAAATATCTTGAGGAAACCTGGACTTTAAGTCTGAAATCGCCAACCCGCATTGAGCAAGCGTGGTGATTACGCTCAATCCTTCTCTATTAGAGAGGAGGCCTGTGCCCAGTAGTGGGACGATAGAAAGGTTGATGATGAATTTATCTTAATTTTAATTTATTTTGTTCATTTGTTTGTATTTTCAAAATTTGACATTTAACTCAATTTTAATTTAATTTATTTTTTCATTTGTTTGTATGACATTTGAAACATATTTCTTCAATACTCATTTGATTTTATTATTATTAATATTATTTGTTTTAATTGGTTGAATTACTTATCAAACCTAGGTTAACTACATGTGTAAGTGTGCTGTGCATACCTATAATTAATAAATTCACTGTAGAATTTTATATTTAAGACTAATTTCTATTTATGTTTATGTGAATATCTTTTACGAATATCTTTTGTCTAGTCTAGTCTTTCCTAAGTGATAAAAACCTACCAGCGGCATATTAAAACTGCCTGAAATGAGGTATCTGGAGGAGTAATCTGTGCAGAAACCGAAACATTTGATTACTTCGATTTAACTAGTGAACGTGTCAAAAGCGCAGTGCAGTCAATTACGAAAATGTTAAGCATCGTACGTCGCCTCATTAGATAAATACTGCAGTGTAACTAATTAATTATCAACAATGCAAGCTTACTTAGGGATGAAATTAAACTGTTTAATTAAGAATCTAAGCTATACAAAGTTTGTATAAGTTAGATGCCAGGACTAAGTTTATGATTTTGAACTTGTAGGAAGTGCCGAACTTTTAGCGTTAGTGGTTTTTGGGAGACATCCGCATATAAAGGGGTTTATCTGCGGCTTATGTAGAGGTTATTATGTATGATTACTTTTAAATGTTGTTTCCTTTACTGTAGTTTGTTGTAGTTATTATGAATAAAATGGTTACATTTTATTCATTTACTGCGTTTAATCGTTCCAACGATAGCCTATTTAATTCTCATATGCCAATAGTGTGTAATCAGAGTGTAGTTATCAGAGTTAAGGGCTTCAATACCCTTTTTTCACGTCGATAGAAAATCATCAAATGTACACCTCCCGGTCTGGGTGGAGTGGAGGGTGTGTTAGACTTTTACTGACTAAACGCACCCGTGTTCCGTCACTTACCTGTGCGCCAGGGCCACGCTTTGACCAACCCGCAACCCTGACCCTCTCATCGGTCTACATGAACCCCGTCACGATGTGGTGACGTCTCTTTGAGGTGCGCGTGAAACATAATGTCCCGTCGACCCGGGCTTGGTGCTTATCATGAGGCAAGCTGCCCAATGCTCGCTGCTCGTAAGCCCGGCCTACAGCGACCGGGAGTTCGATGTTGTTTGTTTCCCGACCAAGGCGTTACCTGCAGCGGCTAGAGGCGTGCACTGTGATTCCCGCTTCCTCACGCGCTCCGCCTCCCTCTCTGAATATCCGTAACGACTGTCAAACATACTCGAATGGTAGCCAGGACCAACATCTTAACATGCATTCCAAAACACGGAGGGGTTTAGATGTCATGATGGTAAGACTAGTACTAATTTAAATAAAATATTAATTGGATACCCTCTGGAAACGGCGTAGGGGTAAACGTAAATACGAATTCTTATATTTTAAAACGTTTAAAATCAAGCCGTACATCTCGTCGACAAAATGTAGAGAAATTGGAAGTATTTTTGACAGATTTAAACTGGGGAGGGTATACCATAGTATACGTACTTATACTCAGTTATAACAATGAGAACTTCAATGTAGGTGTCGATATTAGCTAAGATTAAAAGAACACATGATAACGATTGGAAAAGACATAATCTGCTTTTTTTTTTGACTCGCACTAGGAATTTCTCTGTAAAGGCAAGATTTTTCTGTTGCTAGGTGCTGCAGGGCAGGTGGTATCAGAAAAATCTTATAATAAAACCAGGAGCTCTGTGTCATGACGTGTATATTCGAGACCAAGCGATTGACAGACGAGAGCGAAAGTGACGATTCATTGGTAGTGTTGCGCATCGACAATAGTGTTGAGACATATACGTAACATTCTCCTATATCGTGGGTGCGTTTATAAACATATAAACTCACATACATAAATAGCCAGACCCGGAACAACTACTTGTAGATCATACAAAGCTCGCTAAGGATTTGAGAGTTTAAAAAAAGGAAGACAAAAGGGAAAAGAGAAAAAGGTAGGATAGTTGATTTATAGCAGAAAAATCCCAGAGCAAAAGGGAAAGATACAAAATCTTCTTCAATGGCGTATCATTAAAATCTCAATTATGATTTCTTGGAACATTTCTCATTGCTGGCTATTTTTTTTGATGACGTCCCAAGGGCGAAGCGGAGACTTCTTATTAGTCTTTCTCAGGCGGAGCTGGTGACCCAATTTTTCTTGTTTTATAGCCGTAATAATTATTTATTGTTCAGGCTTTTTTATTTTTTGCTTATTTTGTGGCTAAGTTGGAAGTGTATTGTAGCACAAAGTTTCTTTATTTATTGTAGAACTCTAACAAGGGATACACAACAATACGAAACGAACATATACTCGTAGTAGATTATAAGATGTTCTTCTGATTAAAATATGGAAGAATGTTATGTAATCAGTAGATTATGATGTTCAATTATTGCGATAAGCTTTTTTTTATATGCTCTGCCCCTATGGGTCACAGCGCGATATTATATAGCCTAAACCTTCCTGGATTAATGGGCTATCCAAAGCAAAAACAATTTTTCAAGTCGGACCAACAATGCCTGAGATTAGCGCGTTTAAACAAACAAACATCAGCTTTATATATTAGTATAGAAGTATAGATTAGGTTAGTCACTTAGTTTTAACTTAAAGACTGCTGCGTCAGTCCAATAAACAAGCTTGTACGTATCGGTTATTATTTCTTCGTCCTTTTCCTCTCAGTTATAACAGTATTTTTAAGTGTGCTCCTTCATTTACAAAAGACAACAGCATGCCAAAATAACTAGATACACGATAAAAATATAAAAAGTAAATTACGAATGATGAAAAGAAATGTAGCGGTCGCTACACTAACAATGATACATGCGAGCATCGCGTCATACTGGCGTTACGCAAATCCTGAATCTCGCAGAGTTTACTGTGCAACTAGCACGCATAAAAGTTCACGATATCAACCGTTTAGCAAGTGCCCGCCAGACAATACCAGTCTGGTCGGAGGATCCTCCTTTTTCTATGGAGAATGAGTGAACTTTTCCTCATAACTCCAAAGAAACAAATTATACAATTAGAAGGAACTCTTTAGTTAAGCCTTATAAATTTCATGAAGCTGTGGTAATTAATGACAATGGAAATGGAAGTGGTTCTGTTTTGCTGCCTGAAAATGGTTCACATAATTTAAGTAAAAGAGGGGCTTGTAGTTAAGTATCTTTAAGCGTTGAATGATCATGGTAAGCTGACAGATGGGTCATGTAGTTACTACATGTTATACTCCATTCAGCTGTTTCCGGTTGGACTTGAAGCTCACCCCAAAATATTTGGGAAAAGGGCAGGTATTGAAATAAATTAGAGGGCCAGTTCCTGTATTATTTAAAACGTTCAACATCTGGTCTCAGTCCCATTCCGGCAAAATGAAAAAATCAAACAAACTAATGCCAGAAACTTGTCAAAATGTAGGGTATTTTGAAGTTTTTTTTTTATAGATTGAGATTAAGACCAGCCCCCTTATCGGCGAACACATATCTGTCAAATGATTGCGACTAGTTGGCATCAGTTGGGATCGTTTGAACCGCCCATTGGTCCGTTCGGTCCAAACGATCCCAACTAGTTGCAATCATTTGACAAAAATGTCTTCACCGATTAGGGGGAGGGGAGGGGGCAGTAGGGTAATTGCGTAACAACACACTGGTAGTAGCAATGGGCTTCATTATGACAATTCAACAATATTTATTGCGTTATTTACATTGTTGAACAGACACTTTTTCGAACACTTGGAGCAATGGATTAGCAATACGCTTCGTAATGATTCCAACTGATTGTAATAGTGTATTACGCAATTAGGGTGCTGATTGTGAACATATTAAAAATATTTTTTATTTTTTTAATAATTCTAAACAAGCGCTTGACCGCAACCCTGCCTGATGATAAGCAGTGATACGATTGTTGATGGTAAATCGCACTAGTTTATTGAGACCCTCTAGCCTTGAAGATGTATGTATGTAATATTGACTTTCAAAAGTGCTGATTCACTGCCTAATTTGAGTAAACGACTTTTTGATATGTATTGATTTTGCAGCTCTGGAACCATGCTGTTTGATAACAATCGAACACCTCATTCAACGCAAAAATAGTTTAACCAAGTTTTAAGAAGCGTTTGAACATTGACTGACGTTCTGGAAAAAAATCTAGTCTCAGTCTCATTTCGTAAAAAAAAAACGAACAAACCAATGTCAGATACTTGTCTTTCTTTTTTTTCTTTCTTTTATGGCTTCGCACGGTTTGTGCATTTAGCCAATGTCATGTAATGAATTGTTCATGTCGAAAAAGACGGCCGCGTGACCCGTCTTACGATGGAGGTTTGAGATAAAGTCATGATGTGGCCACTATGCTGCGACATTTCACTGTTGCGATGCGTTGGGGGAACAAGACATACACAGAAGCTAGTAATATCGTTTCCCTATTAATATTAAAAAACTACTGAAAAGATTTTAGTGAAATTTAATGCACACTAAATTCCCATATACTAGTCATCATCATCAACCTTTTTATCGCCCCACTGCTGGGCATAGGTCTCCTCTCATATAGAGAAGGATTGAGCGTAATCACCACGCTTACTCAATGCGGGTTGGCATATATACTAGTATTTGACCGAAATCCCGCTTGATGGTAAGTAGTGATGCAATCGTTGATGGTAAGGCTCGCTAGTTTTAATAAACTAGCGAGCCTCACTATTCACTCAAAAAAACTGAGTGAATAGGAAGGAAGACGATAGTCGAGCGAAGTAATGCAATTTGAAACCTAACAACACGACAAACGATGCTGCACCAGAAGGAGATTGATCTGGAGACCCTCCACGACCAAACTCCTGACATAACAACTTTTAGCGCATCGTGCCCGGAACACATTGCAATACAACTGCTCAGACCCGTGCTCCGTACGGCTTCAACAGACCACAAGACGAATCGCTTGGCGGCAGAACTTTGTCAGTAACTTCTGCCGGCAGCCGATGTTATGGCCTACCATCGAGATGAATCGAAACTTACCCCTGGTGAAATCGTGGTGCGAAGCTAGTAATATCTAATGCTACATAAACCAGCTGCTACGTGCACATAAGCAGTGATCAATTAATTGTTGCCCTGTATTTAATAGAGCTGCCAGATCGTGAGTTATGGCGATGTTCGCCCAACAGTACGGCGTCGATATTAAGTGCTGTCTCGAATAAATCACACGATGATTTATGATTGTAGGCAAATGGGTGCTGCTAATATGGTATACCTCGTTTTTGACTAGTTTTTATAAACAGTTTATAATATATTTGTACTGTACATTCAGTAAAAATACCAATATAATTTGCTGCAGGCGGATGGAGAACCAACTATATTAAGTATCTATTTTATTTCTGCTTTGCTAGACTATCAGAGGTGCAAGGCTTTCCACGATAACTGGTCTTGTGCTGCCCGCATCCATTGGCTTCCCGCGTCATCGGTCTACCTTGTCCACCCTACGCTGTGTCTTCCGGTACGTGGCCGCCACTCCAGAACCTTACTGCACCATCTTGACTCATCTAACTTGCTTTATAATGCATTTAAAGCACAAATGAAATCCAAGCCCTGTTCAAAGGTATATTATTCGGTAAAGGACTATTTAAATGATAAGAATAGCTGGTCGCTCTGATTCACTCAAGATAATGTTTATGTTCTTTCTCCATAATTAGCTTACTGTGACGTTTATGAGTTCATATAATTGTCTTTTTTACAATGCATAAATGTATGAGCTGTCACGCCCTTTATTCCTGGGGCTTTTAATGATATTTTTTTTTTGCTTTGCTTGTATTTTGGCGTGGCTAGCTGGCATATGATAAATAATTTCATTGTTGTTACGTTTTCTTGGGTTACTACATAGTATTGTATAAAGTTATGTATTTTTTTATATGAACTGACAGTTGCGCTGCTGTGGAGTTTATTCAAATAGTTCTCCGGGTCTGGATGTTTGTGCATACAAACACAATATGTACGATACAGGAGAAATTCCTAGTGTGGGATAAAGTAAAAAAAAGAATTAAGTCCAAACACAAAGTAGCTACTGTAAACCATTGAGGAGTTCCCGGAACTGGCCTTTGTCTTTGGCTGGCTTTACACGAAAGATTTCGAGCGATGCAAATTCCTAAATCTAAAAAAGGACGAAAACTATAATAATTTCATGACTATACCAGAGACCCTGATTCCTATTTTTGATTGGTGGTTACAGGCTATTCACAGTTCTTGTAAAATAAAGACGGATGAATGTGCCTTAGAGATTTTTACGGACGCCTCAACTATGGGGTGGGGGGCAGCCTGTGGTACTGACACTGCTAGCGGCCCTTGGAGTGACTTAGAACAGTCCAAGCATATCAATTACCTGGAGATTCTTGCAGCCTTTTTTAGGAAATAAAACTTTTGTGAAAAATTTTTAGAATTGCCAAATTTTATTACTTACCTATATTAATAGAATGGGAGACGTACGGTACCCACATCTAACAGATATTACCCAACAATTATGGAAAAAGTGTGAAGCTCACAAAATAATAATTCAGGTCGATTATATTAGTTCTAAGGACAATAGTGTCGCAGATGCTGAATCTAGAAAATCGCATCCCGATATCGAATGGGAAATTTCAGAACGGGCTTTCAATAAAATTACAAATTATTTCGGTATCCCACGAATAGACCTTTTTGCAAGCAGAACTAATTATAAATGCAACATTTATGTATATTGGCATCGAGATCCAGATGCTTATAAAATAAATGCATTTACAATGTCATGGGAACACTTATTCTTTTATGCGTAATTCAAAATTCACCACCCAATTCCATAATTTCAAAAGCACTACGCAAAATTATAAATGACCAAGCAACCGGCATTGTAGTAGTCCCTCGATGGCCTACACAAGCCTGGTATCCGCTTTTTAATAGTTTACTCATATCAAAACCGTTAGTTTTGTATTCAAGTGAAGACTTAACCCATAATGCTAGCCTCATTATCAGACAATACGGTAAAACAATATGATTCCTATTTATGAAAATTCTTTAGGTATTGTCAGGAAAAATGTTTTAAAGCTTATAGCGCTTCAACTTGAGACGTCCTCTGCTTCCTCGCACAGATTTTTAATGAAGGCGCTCAGTACGGTACTATTAACAGGTATAGATCAGGATTATCGTTACTGTTAGGCTCGGGAACGGTCAACAATGACTCCGTCACGAGGTTTTTAAAAGGCGTTTTTAAATTGCGACCCACATTACCCAAATATAACATAACATGGGAGACGAACATTGTATTAAATCACTTGGCCGAAATGTATCCAAACAATACTCTAAATTTAGAGCAAATAAGCAAAAAATGAGTTACTCTTGTCGCCCTTATAACAGCATATCGCGTACAAACATTGTCTAAGATAAAGATTAATAATATAGTGTCGTACGTTTCTGGCTTTAACATTAAAATTCCAGAACTTTCAAAAACCTCGCGGCCTGGTGCTGTCCAACCACTGCTATCCTTACCGTTCTTTATTCAAAGACCACAAATATGCCCAGCTAGTACAGTAAAAGCATATCTTAACAAGACTTTAAACCTACGCTCAGATCACCAAATGTTAATTATTTCGTTCAGAAAACCTCATCGTCCAGTGACCTCTCAAACATTGAGCCAATGGGTTAGATCTATTCTGTAAAGCAGTGGTATCGATACTAGTATATTTACCGCTCACAGCACCAGACACGCGTCCTCCTCAAAGGCTTACATGTCTGGTGTAAGCCTGCACGTCATAAAAACACCGCTGGCTGGAGTGCCAATTCTCGTATATTTGCTAAGCATTACAATAAGGTGATTGTTGAGTTAGACAACCAAAATGAGTATATATATTAATATATAAGTATGTATATTAATCAATAACTATTTAAAAAATGTGATTTTAGGTTACTTACTTTGTACAAGGGGATATCTCCCATAAATGATCTAAAATATTATTTATAACAAAAGTATATACAGATCTTCTTTATTACTAAATATTATACAATTAGAAAGATTGTGATGGATTCAAATTATAGTTGATTAAAGCTTTATATGCATACATACTTTTAATAATATCTACATATTTACATAATATTACCCTTATTTCACGACTGCTTCTCTCAACATCTACAAGTGTGACAATGCTAATATCGAGAACGAATGCTTGAAGAGTAATTTATGATTAAACGAACTTACCTGTTGTGAAGTTCAATCATAATTACTCGAAAAGCTTCGTTCGAAGATATTAGCATCCCTCCCTCCCCGCCAAGACTGGCTCCCATGGTCGTGAAATAATGATCAGCTCAGTATCAACCTCCAAACTTAATGATCAGCTAGGACAGGCCGGAGTTGCAAGTGGTGGGGTATATTCGGATACCCTCATATTCCTTAACATTTTTTATTTTTAAGAGTTGCTCCTACCTCCAAAAGAATGTGCAAAATAGTGGGCTTGAATGTGGAACTACAAGTGTGACAATGCTAATATCTTCGAACGAAGCTTTTCGAGTAATTATGATTGAACTTCACAACAGGTAAGTTCGTTTAATCATAAAAAACATAACCTCTGAAAATTTCAACTGTCTAGCTACTAACTATATATGGAGCTACCTACTTAGGATGTATGTGCTACGGTGCACCTGTTTGGGCCGATAGGGCCAGCATAGGGGCGGCACGACGTAAACTGCTTCAAAGCCAACGTTTGCCATTGATATTTTTATGCAAGGCGTATAGAACGGTCAGTACTGAAGTCTTACCGGTACTGGCAGGTGTACTTCCAGTCGACCTTGAGGTACAGCGACGTGCTTCAATGTACTACTCCGCGAGGGGGGAGGCCATGGACACTAATTTTGTTACACAACGCGACTTTAATAAAATCTCTAGATTATTTAAACCTCAGACTGATGTCTGGGAGGACCTCTTATCCGAATGGCAAAGTAGGTGGGATAATTCCATCAAGGGCCGGCACCTCCATCTATTCTTTCCATCCGTTGGCGATCGGCTGGCTAAGACATGGCTGGAGGTTGACCACTGCGTTGCCCAATTTCTCACAGGTCATGGCAACTTTAAAAGTAAACTGTGTTCTTTTAAACTTGTTCCTTCCCCTTTGTGTCAGTGTTCTACATCGAACTGTGAATTTGAACAGTCCGCACATCACATCTTGTGGGAGTGTGTTCTTTGGCAGAATGAACGCAATATTATGTTGGATAGTGTACAAGTTACATCCGGAGTCGTTTATTATACGGACCTTGTAGAAACTAGAACCAATTTCCGTGCGTTCAGGCGCTTTTGCCATACCTATTATTGGAATCAATTGTAACAGCTAATACCTACTTAGGACCCATTAACTTAATCAAATTTTATTCCGTGGTGTTTGGCAATCTGGGCTTCTCCCAGTTGCAATAATGTCCCTTTGTGCCGATTGGCCTAGTTCTGTTCTGTCTCCTGCTTGTTATGGAGGGAAGTGGAAAAAATATCTTTTTTCTTACTCCTCCGCTATTCTTTTCTGATTAATTTCGTTGCGGGACCCAAGACAGTTGAATCGTTTCTCCGGGACTCGTCGAGCTTCATTGCTCGGCGTTTTTCTGGCGGTCGCCACTGTTGATTCTGGCTTTCAGGAGTTGCAGTGGTTGGGAAAAGTGTGGCGGGTTTTGTCCCATAAAAAAAAAAAAAAATGTCTAGCTATTACGGTTCATGAGATACATCCTGGTGACAGACGGACGGACATACAGCGAAGTCTCATGAATAGGGTTCCGTTTTACCTTTTAGGTACGGATCCCTAAAAAGTATTACCAAGCCCAACAAAAGAGTTATGAATTTTTGAAGTCGTTGAAAAGGGGCTCGCAGTGTGTACATATTTCTGATGTTAACATTATGGATTTTACTGTTTTTGTCATATGTGTGAATACTTTGCCTAATATATAACAAAATTGTATGATGTTGGCTAAGATAAATTGCGAGGCAACCGTGAGAATACCAATACCTTTAAACAAATCTTTAAAATAATCTCTGACACCGAGCTGGTGAATTGCTCGAACAGCTAGTTTTCGGAGTACAAATATATTTTATTTTTCAGGGGCTTTGCCCCATAGTAAAATATCTTAGGACATAACTACAGAACAGATAAAAAGTATTAGAAAGGAAATTGGACAGGATTTGTTGTTGCGGCCAATGTTGTTGTGTCGGGAGTTGATTCGTGGAGGATCTCCAGATCAATCTCCCTGTGGCGCAGCATCGTTGGTTGTGTTGTTGAGTTTAACATTGCATCACCTCGCTCAACTGCCGTCTCCCTTCCTATTCACTAAGTTTTTTTTAGTGAATAGGCTAAATAAACTAGCGCGCTTTACCATCAAATATTGCATCACTGCTTACCATCAGGCGGGATTGCGGTCAAGCACTAGTTTATAATTATTAAAAAATAAATTATATCGATTGTTTATATCGATAAAATAGACAAAAAAGGAATTGTCGTATTCTAATTATGTAGTTTCGTAAGGATTCGACTTATACGATTATTTCGTAATTTGTAAGAAGTTTTACAAAAGCGGTTTTTTTTAGTAAAAAATTACTTAACATGAAAATGTGATTTTTTGTTTATGGTGCAATACACATAAAATTGGGGTTGAATGAAAGGTTTAGGTGTAAAACAGTATTACAAAAAGTTTTCGAGTTATTAGCAAAAAGGTGTAATAAAAACTCGTACCTAACTTTGTTTATTTTAAATGTTTTTTTTTCCTATAAGCTTTTTATTTCTATAAGTAATGGTTATGGTGCTATTTTATAAAATATGTTAGATTCTTTACGAAATCTAAAATTTATAATTACTTAATATTACATGAGTGATATTTCATTTATCTAAGACTTTAATACTAAATACTTAGATTATAATAAATAGTCACAGTTGATATGGCCCTTTATATTATTATATTAAATTTATTCAATAAGTAAAATAAAATATCTTTAATTAAATACAAAATAATTCAAACATTATGTTTATCATACCTATAGTTCTGAATTCTATCGATAATTTTATTTAACCGTATGGGCATATAAATAAATATGGCGCCCTACATTTCGGTCAATCAGGGAAAAGGTCAAAATGTCAACGAGGAAACTGTAGAAGACACATTGGATTCACTACATTGTACGCGGACTTTTTTATTGTTTTGACAAACCGAATACGAACCGAGTAATGTATATTATTTTGTATCTTGATGCAAAAATATCGTGAAAGTTTGGAATATCATAGTTATCAGTACATTTTTGTGTTTTTTACTAATTATTTTGTAATAAAATGTTATTTTCGACTTACTGATAATAATAATAATAATAATAATAATATTTATTTGCTCAAAACATGGTATAACAGATCTTACAGATAACAATAGTACAAACATGTTTTGCCAAGCTTAGACTCAGCACGCAAATTAGAATTCAAAATAAGAACAAGAAGTATTCAACATTTTGTGTCAAAAAACTGTTTCAGACTATAGAAGTTATGTTGGTTTAGCCATGCACTCAATTTCCGCTTAAAACAATATCTTGTGTTTACCAAATTAAAGTCACCAGGCAATTTATTATATATTCGTACACACATAGCCAAGCAGCCTTTGCTATACTTTGCAAGCCTAGGAGCATTGCTTAGGACGAGCCTATAAGGGTCTCGTCGGTTTCGAAGACATATATCGTTTGCTGTTTTAAACAACTCTTTATGTTTCCACACGAACATGCATATTTCGTAAATATATAGACAAGGTAGCGGTAACAAACATAGTTTTTTAAATACTGGTTCACATGATTCGTCAGATTGAAGTCCGTATAGAGCTCTAATACATTTTTTCTGAGCCACAAATGTTCTATGTTGGTCGGTACTGTTACCCCATATTACAAGACCATACCGCAGTATAGATTCTACGTATGCGTGGTAAACTAATATGGCTGTTTTTAAATTAGTAACTTGTTTTACTTGTCTGAGCGCATATACAAATTTATTTATTTTAGTACAGACATTATCTACATGCATTTTCCAATTTAAATCTTCATCAATAGTTACACCCAGAAATTTGGTCATTGTTACAGATTTGAGTTTGGGTATATTTAGACTGATATGGGATTTATTATTATTACATTTATTAAATTGTATATACACTGATTTGTCAAGATTTATTGTCAAATTTTGATTATTAAGCCAGTTAGTTAAGATGTCAATTGTGTTGTTAATGTCAGCTTCATGGTCATAAATTGTATTATTATTTTTGTTACATGTCACAATAATAGAAATATCGTCAGCAAATAAAATACATTTATGGTTAGTTATTTCAGTGATGTCATTTATGTACAATAAAAATAAAATTGGCCCTAGTATACTTCCTTGAGGAACACCAAATCTGTTGCAAATATATTCAGATGCGTATAGTGTTAAGTCTTTATCATCATTAACATTTGGTATAGTAACACATTGTTTCCTGTTATAAAGGTATGACTTTATCCACTGTAAGGGTGGCCCTCTGATTCCAAGTGATTCTAGTTTTTGTAATAATGACTCATGGGAGACTAGGTCAAAAGCTTTTGATAAATCAAAGAACATGGAAAGATATACCTTCTCGCTTAATATTTGAGGTCTGACTTTTTGTCTTGCATGTTTATAATTGTACAATACGGCATTTTAAAGCAGAGTTCCATCTCTGAAGTAGTTTGAAGAAAACTAAACGCGGTGAATGCATGTTTCAGTCGACATACAATTTTGGTATCACGTTCATGGCGTGCCTGCCCCGCCCACAATACCTTTCCAGTCTTACTTATCTATTCCGTGGACATAACGCTATAAAGCTGTGGAAATAACTAAAATAGACTAAACGAGATGTATCAACGTCAGTGTACTCACAAACCTTTTCTGCTTCAGTAAACAACTGGGAATAAAGCCCTCACAACTATTTCATTAGCTAAATGACAAGCATTTTAGGACACTTAAACTGGCATAGTACAAATTACAGCTCGTTTCACTCGGCCTCCTGGGGGCTGAAACAACTCAATCTAGGATAAATATTGTCTCGGGAGCATTTTGGACTGGGTTTTTCTTATGAAAACTTTCATCCTTTGATATTGCAATCTATGTATGTCGGTCATTTTACGTACTGTGCCTAGAGAAAAATACTGACAAAAAATAGACTGCTTTTTCTGTTATAAACTAGAAACTAGCTTCACTGTAATCCCGCCTGATGGTAAGCAGTTATGCAGCCATAGATGGTAAAGCGTTTTTAAATTGCGGCATTCGATAGATTGCAAAAATAATTACGTTTTTGAACGATGTATATACATAAACATACGACATGTTCCCCTGGGGATAAGCAGTAAGTAATGAGAGTCACCTGCTTTGATCTTGACATAGTAATTTTGCTTCCTTCTCGGTCATACATCAATTCTTATAAATTTAAGATCGTTCAATATGATCTGCTTCAATCTATTAAACTCGAAAAAGTTTTTTTTTATATCATAAACTAGTGCTTGACCGCAATCCCGCTTGATGGTAAGCAGTGATGCAATGATTGATGGTAAAGCGAGCTAGTTTATTAAGAGCCTATTCACTCTAGCCTTGAAGACACTTAAATTGTAATCAGACTGGAAGATCGTCGCAGGCAAGGCAAAACAAATAAAAACGTAAGGGAATACTCGCCATACGACGGGTCGTCCGACGATGGCACGGTGATGATTGAAATTTATTAATTTTATTCCAGTGCATCCTCTCAAAAATGTAGTCCGAATGAATAGAATACCGAACAATTATTTCAATGTTTGTCATTTCATCAACATAATTTTGCCTACAAATAGCATTTTGCATTAAATATTGCTACTATCTCTTCCTACTATTGCCATTTCAGGAATTGAATTTCCTTAGTTCCTAATACAGATTTTCATAGTATATTCTTTGTGGAATCAGAATTCAAAGCCGCTTAATTCAAAGGCTCCTTGAATGAAACGAGCTTTGACAAAATGTCTAGAGTTACACTAAAGCCGACCGGAGGAGTCTTCCACATTTGTAACTGTTTACGCTAGTTCGTCGGCCAAGTCCGATTGTTAGTTAGTCGAGTTTGATCGACGGCGCGACCCGTAGGGATGAGCGTAATTTAGTATTGTCTGTGGCGAACGGTGCCGCACTATTAACACAACGTCTTGCGATCTCGCCGGGAAAGGGGTCCGTTTCTTGAACTTGAAATATAACAACGTTTTTGGAACCGCGCCGGCGGCGGTCGTTGCTTGAAACCGGCGCGTCTTGTATAGTTTGTCGCGATTGTTGCCCGGGTTTTGAAGTATTTACTTGAACTATAAAACGTAACAGTGCGTCTGTAAATTGAGTTGAATTTGAATCGGAAACGTGGTTTCATTGGCGATCTTTGTCGGGCGTGTTTGACACTGTTAAATAACTTCCTACGTTGGTGAGCTTTGGTGCCTGTTAAGGGAACTTGGTGTGCAGACTGGTATGGGACAGTCAGCGAATTTGAAGACATCGGACGTCATCGTAATCGACGCGCGCGCGTCGATTCTCCTGACTTCACTTCCCGGCGAAGCACACTGAGTCCCAGGTAAGTCCCGTAGATTTACTAGAATGTGATCGGAGATTGATTTTACTTGTGTTGTAAGCCGACCTTGTTTGTTGAATAAGCCGTGACAAATGCGCGGTAGATGTACGCGCTGTACTGGGGCACCTACAGTAACAGTATACCTCCTGTGCAAAATAATAACATTATTTTAAGCCATTAT
This sequence comes from Sesamia inferens, assembly GCA_037179545.1. Taxonomy (NCBI): domain Eukaryota; kingdom Metazoa; phylum Arthropoda; class Insecta; order Lepidoptera; family Noctuidae; genus Sesamia; species Sesamia inferens. The sequence goes on along the minus strand of CM073929.1, from coordinate 3,021,072 downwards.
TCCCATGGGCACTCCACAATAGCGGCGGTAAGTCCCCTCTTTGAGGAATGGCTAGAGAGGCGCCACGGCGCCCTCACCTTCCGCCTGACGCAGATCCTCACCGGACATGGTTGTTTCGGGAGGTTCCTGTTCCGTATTAGGCGGGTGGAAACGCTAGGGTGTCACCATTGTGTGGATTGCCCTGAGGACACGGTGGAGCATACGGTGGAGGTCTGCCCGGCTTGGGTAGAGCACCGCCGTGTCCTCGTAGCGGCGATCGGCGGCAATCTCTCGTGTCCGACCCTGGTCCAGGCCATGGTCCGGAGCGAGAGTGCATGGCAGGCCGTCACCTCCTTCTGCGAAGCAGTGATGCAAAGGAGGAGGCGGAGCGCGTGAGGCAACGGGAATCCCAGCGTCCTCACGCCACTAGCCGCCGCAGTAGACGCCCTGGTTGGGAGACGACACCTAACTCCAAGCCACCGTAGGTGCGGACCTGCGGGCGGTGAGCAGTGGGCATCTCGGCGCCCGGTAAGGACCAGGCCCGAGTCGATGGCGCGCCGTGTTTCACGCGCGCCTCAAAGAGATGTTAGCACATCGTGACGGGGTCCACGAAGACCGATGCCTCCTGGGTTAGGGTTGCGGGTTGGTTAAACAAGAAACCGCGGCCCTGGCCGTCGCACAGGCAAGTGAAGAAACACGGGTGGGTTTTAGTCAGTAAAAGTCTGACACACCCTTCTGCTCCGCCCAGAGCGGGAGAAGTCATTTGATGATTTCCCATCCCAAACAAAAAAAAAACCATTACTCCCAGAGAGAGCAGGGGTAGCCTAGTGGTCTCGGCCGCAATTTAAAAGTTATAGGTCGAGGGTTCATCAGGCGCTTCCTCCTTCTTCTTCAGCCTATAGAGCTGCTGGACAAAGGCCTCCCCCAAGGCTTTCCACGATGACCGGTCTTGTGCTGGCCGCATTCACCGGTTTCCCGCGACCTTCACTAGGTCGTCGGCCCACCTTGTCGGGGGCCTACCCACGCTGCGTCTTCTGGTGCGTGGTTGCCACTCCAGAACCTTCCTGCCTCATCGGCCATCGGTTCTACTAGCAATGTGCCCCGCCCACTGCGACTTAATTTTAGCGACTCAAAGAGCTACGTCGGTGACTTTTTTTTATAATTATAAACTAGCGCTTGACTGCAATTCCGCCTGATGATAAGCAGTGATGCAATCGTTGATGGTAAAGCGCGCTAGTTTATTAATCCCATTCACTTAAAAAAACTTAGTGATTAGGAAGGAAGACGGCAGTTGAGCGAGGTGGTGCAATGTTAAACCCAACAACACGACCAACAGTGCTGCGCCAGAGGGAGATTGATGTGGAGACCCTCCACGACAAAACTCCCGACACAACAACACTTGGCGCATCGTACCCGGCACACATCGCAACACAACTGCTCAGACCCGTCCTCCGTAAGGCTTCGCCAGACATCATGCCGGAACACGACGAATCGTTTGGCGGCAAGACTTTGTCTGGTGGGTGGTAACTAGACTTAGGTTCTTCTAGCAGTGAAGTGCTATACTTTGGTAAATTATTTCATCACCACCGCTCTCAAAACGGTGAAGGAGAACATCGTGCGGAAACCGGCATGTCTTAGAAACAAAACTTTGAAGACTTGTGATATCTACCAAACCGCACTGGGCCCGCGTGGTAGATTACGGCCCACTGTCTTGCACTGAGAGGAGGCCTGAACCCTCAGAGTGAGAACTTTATAGGTTGATTATATGTGTGTCGTGGATAACGATATCATTTAAATAAAAGTTGCTCATTGGACGTGGAAAGTGGGGATTGTCAAACGGGGAATTCGGATTGAGACGCAGAACATGGTACTTCTTCAAGGCGAAACTGTCGGTTTCAATTGTAATATTTACACTTTGTGCTTTCATTCAGAACTCACCTACGAAATGGAGCCCTTACCACTACACCAAGATGGTGACGACTCTATCCTTCGCCGTCGCTGACGTCGTCTTGTATGTGTTATGTATTTATTCCCTCAGAGGAGATTCGCTCTAGTATTGAATAGAATAGAGTACTCTTTATTATGTACACCATATAGATTATAGAACATAAATAAAAATATTTTACAAAGGGTGACACAATGGGCGGTCTTATCGCTAAGAGCGACCTTTTACAAAAAACCTTTGGATGCAATTCTAAGGCGAAGTATAAAGAAATAATGTAGGTAGTCTACAGTGTACTATTTACTTAGATTATACAATTAATATATACGTTAAGTGTATCATACTAGTTTAAATAAATTTATACATCTAATTAATGAATATCAGACAAGAGCACATAAAATATAATAATATGTTTAAAGAGAGAGGAAGTGCTTTTTTTATCACAGTTTTAAAAGTGGACAGTGTTCGAGCGCGCCTTACGGACACGGGTAAGTCATTCCATAGCCGAACTGTGTACAAGCAGTAAAGGATTTATCGTAGAAACTAGTGGAATGCACCGGCATGTCTAATATCAGGTTTTCCGATGACCTCAGACATCTATTATGTGCGTTATGAAGGACTTTGAAACGTTCTTTAAGATAAGAGGGGGTTTTAGGATTCAACAAAATGTTGTAGAGCTGAAATAGTATATGAGAATTCCGGCGAAGACGTATGGGAAGCCACTTAAGCTTTGTGCGAAATTCAGATATGTGATCATATATATGAGATATGTGATCTAGTATTGCCTTTAGGAATAGCAGAGGTGTTATTATGAGGGATAGCTTATTATTTAAGTAACAGACACCTTCTTCCCATAAGAGCACTCAGAAAAACTAGAACGCCACCTGTTCATCAGATTCACGTTCAAGCAAAATGATAAAATTTTTGTGGTAGTGGGCAGGGTGAATTGCTCGCAGAACAGATGTCTGAAGGTTCTAGAGTGGTGACCATGTATGGAAGTGCGTAGCTTTAAAAGACCTCCTACGATGTGGATCGAGGACCTGGTGAAAGACCAGTGATATCGTGCATTTCATAGACGATTTTTAAGAATCAGGCTATGAAATGCAAAAAGCATTTTGAAGTCAATCTAGAAGGTTGTAATAAAACATTGGAAGGGTAAAAGCTAAGTGCTTAACCACAGTAACGAGATGTTTAGTACCATCGCGTTACGATTCCTAGGAGCGGAGTAATGATTAAAAGATAAAAATGGGTGTAAAGAAAAATTAAATGGCGGGTGAAATAAATTTTTTCCCTCGCTCACATTATCGTGGAAATGAAATATTATCAGTCTTTATGACTGCCTCATATCACTTTACTACCCCTTATTTGCTTTTTTGTAACTTTGATATGAGATGCTAAAGGAGGGGGGCAATTATGACATTATAGTAAGAACTAATAACTAAACCTTACAATATAGTATTATTGTAATCTAGTTGGTCATAACATCGGCTGCCGGAAGAAGTTACCACCCACCAGACAAAGTCTTGCCGCCAAGCGATTCGTCGTATTCCGGCATGATGTCTCGTGAAGCCGTACGGAGGACGGGTCTGAACAGTTGTGTTGCGATGTGTGCCGGGTACGAGGCGCCAAATGTTGTTGTGTTGTTGGGTTTAATATAGCATCACCTCGCTTTACTACCGTCTTCCTTCCTATTCACTCGTTTTTTTTTTGAGTGAATAGTCACTTAATGTACTAGCGCGCTGTACCATCAACAAGCACTAGTTTATAATTCCGTTAAAAAAAAAATAAAAAAAATATTCTTTGGTTTAAATTTTATAAAATGATCACAGAAATCTATTAGAAACGAGAAAGCGACATTGCCAGCCCGTGCTGAATTAACACTCGAATATGGTAGAATAATTCAAATCTGCCGCCATTCCGTCATTCCGCCATTCAAGTGAAATAACAATATATTTCTAATTCAACGTTTCAAATGTATCTGTTATTTGAATTTGGAACGTGAAAACGTTTACTCTTTTTGCCAATTGCTGATAGAATACCTTTTGTTTTTATTTTTTAAATGCGGTATTCGATAGATTGAAAAAATTATTCAATTTTGAACGATCTACATACATAAACACACGACATGCTTCCATTGGTGTAAGCAGTAAGTAGCGAGAGTCACCAGGTACCACACGTAGGTAAATTTACGTTCTTTTCGGTTATACATTAATTCACATAAATTTAAAATGGTTCAGTATTTTCTGCTTTAATCTATTAAAATACCTTAAATTGTTAATATTATAAACTAGTGCTTGACCGATATCCCGCCCGATGGTTAGCAGTGATGTAATCGTTGATAGTAAACTATTCACTCAGTTTTATTCACTCAATAAAACTGAGTGAATAGGAAGGAAGACGGCAGTTGAGCGAGGTGATGCAATGTTAATACCAACAACACGACCAACAATGCTGGCCCGGGGGAGATTTATTTGGAGACCCTCCATGACCAAACTCCCGATACAACAACATTTGGGCCCCCAACTACTTGCAGTCGGCCAGCGGAGCATGTGCTTCAGATTCCGCTACCCTCTACGACCAAACTCCCAACTCAACAACTTTGGCGCATCGTACCCGGCACACATCGCAACACAACTGCTCAGACCCGTCCTCTGTACGGCTTCACCAGACTTCATACCGGAACACGACGAATCGCTTAGCGGCAAGACCTTGTCTGGTGGGTGGTAACTTCTGCCGGCACCCAATGTTATGGCCTACCACCGAGAAAAACCGTTATTTTTTGTTTATGCGAAACCCGAAACACGTGTCCAGTATTTTTATGTAAAGAATTTATATACAAAATTTCATAAAGATATCATGAAAAATCGCAAAGATATGCTGCTTTTTATGTTAGCTGGTTTCAAAAATATGGTTAACGTACCGCTCGCCCGCTCGCGCCTACAGGGGTGCGGCGCGGCGAAGGCCCTAAGACACTATGATCCGCTGTGAACCGTGTCGCGCGCTCAGTAACCGCACTGCATAATTTTTTAAATACATTTGGGAAAAAATATAACATGGTGTAAAAATTATTTTAAGCGATTCAGTTGCGTATTCTGAACAAACTATATTCAGGTGTCGTATGAAGAAAAATTAACGTTGTATAATCCATACTAATATTATAAATGCGAAAGTATCTCTGTCTGTCTGTCCGGCTTTCACGCCAAAACTACTGAACCGATTGTAATGAAATTTGGTACACAGATAATCTAGAGCATGAGAAAGGACATAACCTATATAACATCCCGCTATGACCAATAGGAGCAAGCAGAGCAATAATAAAAAATGTTGCAAAAACGGGAGCTTACGCGGACGTACTACATACTGCTCCCATTATTTTAACAGGCGCTGATTTTATATCAACTGAGCTCTTTTTATTTTACGGGAATCACCGCGCGCTGTAAACTGAAGTCCACGTGGACGGAGTCGCCGAAAACAACTAGTAATTAATAAGGGAGACATTTAATTTCATGAAAGAGAGCATCGTTGCCAGCTTCACGTTTTATCCAACTAAATTAATGTTACTGGTTAAATAAAATCTTAAATTCACTTTTAAATATCTCGATCTATTATGTATTTGCTTACACTATGTATTCTTACTGTGATATGTAGCGTGTAGGGTATATACCGGAGAGTTTGCTACAGTTCAGCGTATATAGTTTGTTTAAAGTGGTTTATCACTTTTCACACAAAAGAGAAGTTAATCTCAACATTATCCCCCTTATAAATAAACGCTGCTTAAAGTTAACTAGTGATTAGCGATTATTTAAACATAAATTTTAGACGTTTGCACGTCACTTAACTTTAATCATCGTTTATGAATAAACACCAGTGATTAAGGGGTTTATTCATAAGGGATAATTTGTCTAAATCTTTAAGCAGCTTTTATGAATATGGTGTGAAATAGTTTTAAGTTATAATTTAATAGTTCTATATTTTGCTGTTATAAAGAGTGTATCTAACATCGACCCACAAACGAGTACCATGGATTCAGTACATGATTCTGAACACCCCAGTGGTGGAATTTTGCATCGGATTTTACCCGATTTAAAAAAAAAAAAGATATGCAGTTTTTTTTCCCTTTAGACCGTTCATAATTGCTATACTTTTATAACCCAATAAGATTTTAAAGTAAAAATTAATTACTTCGTTAATTACACAAAAAAACGCAATGTGATCAATACTAGAAAAACTATCCTATCAGCTGATTTAATAGAGTTTACATGAGGGGTCAACGTCATACCTACAAACATGCATCATAATTTTGTTAGTGGCATGCGGTGTAGCCTTTTCGCGAAGTTTGCGTTACGATGTCAGATACACCCTGAATAGCACTTATGTAAACATTTGCGTTGATGAATGTTAGATAGGCTGTTTGGTAGAAGGACTGAAACTATTTTCTTAAGACCAGAAAGTGTTATATATGACGATTCTTCTTTTTCTTCATATTCAAACTAGTCCACTGCTGGAATAAGGCATCCTGCAAGGCTTTCCACAATGACCGATCTTGTGCTGTTACTACTGCTGCGATTTGAAAAATTATGTTTGTGTGGACTAGCCCATTAATCCAGGAAGGCTTTAGGCTATATATAACATCACGCTGCGACCAATAGAAGCGGACCATAAAAAAAAACAAATATTAATCCTTATCCAAATAAATTAATAGTATTTTATTTTGAACAAAATTGTCATAACATAACATAACTTTTAAAGTAATTGATACATTTCTACTTTTTTTTCCGAATATTATTATCATCATTGTCAGTCTTGTTATAGAATAGAATAATCTTTATTATGTACACCACATAGATTACAGAACCTAAATATAAAGATTTTACAAAGGGGACATTAACGGGTGGTCTTATCGCGAAGAGCGATCTTTTGCACCCACTGCTGAATGTAAGACTGGTGAACTGGGACTAGGACTGATGTGGGTCTCATCCAGGTCTTGTCAGGAAATTTTATTTAGATATGACCATGTGTTGTATTTGGGTTCCAGTCTATCTGGACGTACTTATCAGTATAAAGTGTAAACATTGCGTATGTAAACTGACCATAGATAAAGAACAAAACAAATAAGCCTCTGACTCTACACTTAAACAACTCACTCTTGTCTCAAAATCATAAATTTGGAAACAATAGAAAGAGTAATATTAAAGTATCCGTACGTAGAAGGTCAGATGAAGGCAAGCTGTCTAAATAAACACTATGTACGTATATGCTGCATATATGCCCGTGTGGTACGGGGCTTAGAATAGTACCAACCCAACTCCCGTGGGTGTCGTAAGAGGGAACTCTCACCAGGGAAGCGGGGAGTAGTGCTTCTCCTGTGTAATATCAAATTACTGCGATCCCCACACTTGGCATTGAAAGCATTTGGGGGAGGCTTTTGTCCAGTAATGGACCTTTATAAGCTGAAGAAGTAGAAGACATATATGCAGCTACATCTGGCTAAATAAGTTAGACCTAACCAGTTATGAAAATTATGGCCTGATGAATATTTAAAGCATTGTTTTTCAACGTGGGCGATAACACTCTATCGTGGGCGTAAGAGACTTTCAAGGGCGGTACTTACCTGGAAGACAGAAAAATAAAAACAAAAAATAAAGGTATCCTATTTTCCGGCTATATTATTTTTAAATGCCTATTAGCATAACGGCCTCCTTAGTGTCCACTTTCCTCTGTTTAAAGCTGACAATGACCAGTTGATAATAAAGAAGGCTACCTCCTCCCGTCGTTTCCATTTGGCCCTACCGCAATATCGGTCGCCATTAAGAGGGACCCATTCGGTCATAAGTTTTGGCCCATTGGTCGTCCGACAAGTGCAGATGTGTCCATTTCTATTCCATTTCAACATGGCAGTTTTCCAAGTCACATCAGTCACGTAGCAGTCTTGTGACCTCAAAATATTTAACGCTTAAAATGTAATCGTAAGTAAAAATAGGTGAAGGACTCTAGGAAAAAAAACTCACAGTAGGCGGTGGTCAAAATAATGTTGAGAATCTATGAGTTGGAGAAAATACATTATATGTTCCATCTGTTTAGATTTTTTATTGTCAAAATTACTGTCATCTATATTTTAGGCAGTAATTTTAATGTCAAAATCACTGTCATCTATATTTTAGGCAGTAGTTTTAGTGTCAAAATTACTGTAATCTATATTTTAGGCAGTAATTTTACTTACAAAATGACAGTTATCTATATTTCAGGTAATAATTTTAATGTCAAAATCACTGTCATCTATATTTTAGGCAGTAGTTTTAGTGTCATAATCACTGTAATCTAAATTTTAGGCAGTAATTTTACTTACAAAATGACAGTTATCTATATTTTAGGTAGTAATTTTAATGTCAAAATCACTGTCATATATATATTGTTGTGTATTGTATATTTTAGGCAGTAATTTTACTTTCAAAGTGACAGTTATCTATCTATATTTCAGGTAATAATGTTAATGTCAAAATCACTTTCATCTATATTTTGGGTAGTAATTTTACTGTCAAAATGACTGTCATTTATAATTTTTGGTACTACAAGGCTGATGTTGGGATGCTGCTGTGATTGTGAAATGATTACTTACTTTATAAACATACAGATGCCAGTCTTCTCCATAGCCCTTGAGATGCCCTTCCATGAAGCCAGCATCGAGTATTTCTGCTTCGCCGTCAATGGCAGTCGAGGGTCAGTGGCCGGAGGTGGCCCATCACTGATCGCTGGCCCAGCATTGTTGCTCCGTCTCTCAGACGCTGCAAGTTTCCCCAACTGACAACCCATTTTGCACTGTCACTAACACGCCACTTCATTCAATACTTTCTATTTTAACCGGCACCTTTGACTCACTTTTCTTTTGTCATTATCAAAATTCAATTTTATAAAAGTTTACCATTTTTATTTTGACACATATTTTTTTTTAAACTTTCAACACTGGCAACACATTTTTTTTCAAATTTAATTCACACACACCGATTTTAAAATTAGAACTTATGAACCATAGTCATGATTTTTAGATTTTGCTTTTATAAAATTGAAAGCATTATTTTAAAAACTTTGACACATTGAGTTTAAAACATTTAACATCACACTGCAGTACCGGTGTTGTTTCCACATTGCTAAACTCTGAGTGTTATCTGTCCTTGTCACATCTTTTTAACTTATCTTATCAGAGAAACACGCGAACGGCGGCTACCTGAAAAAAAGAAAATTTTGCTGTAATTAAATCTGCTGAAAACCTTCAGTCAGTTAAGCATTCAATTATATCCCAACTAAGCGTATATTATGTGTCTTGGAGGTAATTTGGGTCTTTAGTATTGGCATACTCTTTGTAACGAAGTAGATAACGGTAATAATATATGTATTTGATAGGTATGATATTTGAGCCCAAATGAGGACAATAATACCAATATACCACTGAAACATGACAATAAACCACTGAATTCATATTTCGTGTAAAAAATTATACTTTCAACACTGACAACGCATTTTTTTTTTTAGTTTTAAGTCACGCACACCTATTTTAAAATTAGAACTAGTAAACCATAGTCATCTCATTTGCTTTTGTGCCTTTATTTTAATTTTTACCATTAATATTATCTACGGAGATATACTTTCTTTCATCGAATACGGTATTATATTGTTCTTCTTTTCAATAAATATAGATAAAGTTTATTCGGTATTGTTTTCTAATATATCTTTGACTGTTACTGAAGTTATATTTCATCACTAGGAAACCCCTAAAATTTTGGTTACCTTTCGGATGACTATCAAATTATTAACGACTGCCATACCTATTCAGTTTTCTCCGATTGAGTGAGTAAAGTGGTTTTGAGAAGATTCGTAGATATTCTAATGTATAATACCTAAGATAGAAGGTAATTTGTTTCGGTATGTATTTATAAATAAATAAGTTAATACCTTATTTGTGAATGAACTGAACAGGCAGCTGTGCTACTGGGGAGTTAGCTTCGCCACTTCTTTCGAATGCACTAGGAAGTGTCGAAGAGTGGGTGTTTTGGGGACTGTCTTATGTAATATTGACGTTCAAAAAGGGCATATTCTCAGCCGTCAATCAATGTTAATAAATTACTTTTGATTTTAATTATTTTGATATTTTTTTTCATTTTCATTTCTAGTAGTTCTTTTTTTTTGTGTCTGCTCTTCTCTGGGTAATATTTACCGCAAACACAGGTATTTTGTTTATTTCATTGAAGAAGATTATTTCAGTAGGGTAATTAGTCTAACACACATAATCTGCATTCGCGACTAATTAGCAAAAATGTACTAATATAAGTTTATAGAAAAATAACTTTTAATTATACACAATAAAGTTTAGTTTTCGCTACAACTGTAAAGGTTTTATAACTTTTTCAAGAGTTCTAGTCGCTCTAAAATCTACTTAATTAGTATTGAAATAAAGTTAAGGTGTGCACCTTTTTTAGGTGTGGATGGGAAATTATCCAATGACCTCTCCCGCTATGGGCGATGTGAGTGTCAGATGTTTATTGATTAAAACCCACCCGTTTTCTTTAATTTGCCTGTGCGGCCACGGTTTCTCTTTTGATCAGCTCGAACGCTGATCCAGGTATCGGTCTTCGTGGACCCCGTCATGATGTGCTGACATCTCTTTGAGGCGTGCGTAATATACAACGCGCCGTTGACCCGGGCCTGGTTTTTACCGGGCGGCAAACTGCCCATTATCCGTTCTGGACGAATTTTTCAAACCTGAACCTTTTTGAACCGACCTCTTTCCTTTTGACATGCAGAGGTATGGCAAAAGGAAAGAGCGAAAAAGATCGGTTGCCAATTTATGCATTTGGCCCGCTTGCTTGATGGTCTGTATTTTTCAAGCCCTCTTTTAATATTTTTAACGTTAAAATTTTTAAACATCAATATCACTTTACTTTTATCGACTAGTTTGTCGTGAAAATGAAAAATTCGTTAAATTTTTTCGCAAACTTTGTAACATTCTTTGCCAGCTATGAAGTTGGGTCTAGAGTTCAAAATTAATTATTGAGCATTAAGTTACGAAGGATTTTGAAATATCTGAAATTTATTTTTAAGCAATACGTATCAGAAATTGGCGGTTGAATAATTAATTGGTATCGCGTTTTTATTTTGAAAATTAGATTTACATTACATTATATTTTCTAACTTAAATAAGGTTTTGAATTTTTACTTAAAAATAGAGATTATCATATTGTTAGCTTATATCGAAGTAACTTTTGCCAGCGGCTCCGCCTGCGCGGATGTCAGAGATTACCTCGCAGAATCGCACTACTAAGATAAAAATTATCCATCGTGTTTATCCAGTTTCTATACTATACTGCATCCAAATATCTTCATCCAAATTTATTGAGCCGTTTTTGTGTGATTGATTAACAAACATGCAAATACATAAACTTTCACATTCTCAACTTTCACATTCTCTCTAATATCATACATTCGAAACTTACCCATTAAACGATTTAAAAACTATATAAAGGCCAAACTTAGCAAAGGGGTATTATAAAATCACAGATTATTTAAAAGAAAAAAAAGCTTGGGACTGTGCTGCTCGCTCTGTTAAGCATTGTTATTAAGCAATATACGTAATTATAAGGTAAATTATTGTAAACAATTTAATTTTTTATGTCTAGACTTGAAAAAAGACGATGATCCCTGAGTTAGTTTCGGCTATTTCTTCTCAGAGGTAGTCAGTTAGGAAATGCCGGCTTCATCTAGTTTAAAAAAAAAAAATCATATGTCGTGTATAAGTGATTGGTGATCCTATTTGCTTAATAAACGATTTCATTTCATTTCATCATAAATGCGGAATTTGTGAAAAAATATTTTAACTTTTATACAACAATGTGTATGTATTTACGTGTCTAGTCACTGTCATCAGCAATGATTTAAGTTACTCGACTGATTTAGTTATTTAAGTGACTCGAAATAAGGTGGGGCTATGCAGCACTGTGTACTTACTATAACTAGATAGATCTCAGCTTATCCCATCGGGGGATGCGTGATGTTTGTTGCTGATTATGATAAATAATAATAAATCTATTAGAACACTTTAAAACCACATAGGTAAGTACACAGGTTTAAAAACTACTGTAGAGAGTTACTTTTAATGGCGAACTGATGTCTCCTAAACTAGGACAAAAGCCTATGTTTTAGGAGCCAGGGTTCCTCTAGGTATGTCACACAATTGGTATAAGGTGACGTGCAAGTAATTATATTAACACAAATACAGACAATACAATTACTACACCTTAATTAAAATACAGTATTGATTATTATAATTCTCGATTTCGTCATACGTTAACTTCTGCAACCAATCTCATCATCATTTCAGCCAAAAGACGTCCACTGCTGGACATAGGCCTCCCCCAAGGTTCTCCACGACGACCGGTTCTGCGCTTCCCGCATCCAGCGGTTTCCCGCGACCTTCACCAGGTCGTCGGTCCACCTTGTCGGGGGCCTACCCACGCTACGTCTTCCGGTGCGTGGTCGCCACTCGAGAACCCGTCGGCCCCATCGGGCATCGGTCCTACGGGCAATGTGTCCAGCCCACTGCCACTTTAGTGTTGCAATTCTTCGGGCTATGTCGGTTACTCTCGTTCTTCTGCGGATCTCCTCATTCCTGATTCGATCGCGCAGTGAAACCCCAAGCATAGCCCTCTCCATTGCCCTTTGAGTGACTTTGAGCCCTCATAAGGCTCATTGTTAGCGACCACGTCTCAATTCCATATGTCATCACTGGCAACACACACTGGTCGAAGACTTTTGTCTTGAGACACTGCGGTATTTGGGACGAGAAGATTCTTCGTAGCTTCCCGAAAGCAGCCCAGCCGAGTTGGATTCGACGATTGACCTCTTTCTCGAAGTTGGACCTTCCTAACTGGATAGTTTGTCCCAGGTACACGTAACTGTCAACAACTTCGAGAACAGAGTCTCCAATCTTTATAGGAGTCGGTACAACATGGGCATTAGACATGACTTTCGTCTTGCCCATGTTCATTTTAAGACCGACTCGCTCGGAGGCTCTGCTGAGGTCTGCGAGCATTGTACTCAGGTCCTCCGCGGTCTCAGCCATGACTACGATATCATCAGCAAACCGAAGGTGTGTCATGTACTCGCCATTGATGTTGATGCCCAGTCCTTTCCAGTCCAGAACCTTGAAGACATCCTCCAATGCAGCGGTGAACAATTTCGGGGAGATAACATCTCCCTGTCTGACACCACGCTGGAGAGGTATTGGTTTCGAGGTCTGGTCCTGTATTCGGACTGACATGGTGGCGTTTTCGTACAAACCCTTCAGCGCTTCGACATACCGATAGTCTACTTGGCACCGCTGGAGAGACTGCAGTACAGCCCAGGTCTCGATCGAATCAAAGGCTTTTTCGTAGTCCACAAACGCCAAGCAAAGGGGTAGGTTATACTCCTCGGTCTTCTGTATAACCTGCCGTAGCGTATGTATGTGGTCTACTGTGCTGAAGCCCTTTCGGAAACCGGCTTGTTCGGGTGGCTGGAAGTTGTCAAACCTGCAGGCGAGACGATTCGTGAGGACTCTCGAAAACAACTTATAGACATGACTCAGAAGTGAGATGGGTCTGTAGTTTTTCAAAAGGGTGTTGTCACCCTTTTTGAAAAAGAGTACCACCACACTTCTGTGCCATGCCTGTGGCATTTTTCCCTTAACTATGACGGAATTAAATAACTTCTGAAGGGCCCTAAGGATCGATTCACCACCCGCCTTCAGTAGCTCTGCCGTTATTCCGTCATCGCCCGGCCCCTTGTTGTTTTTAAGCTGTTTCAGAGCCAATCGAATCTCCTGCAGGCTGACGTCCGGGATATCTTCAGTGTAGTGTCGGGTTAATCTTGCTCTAGGGTCTTCAGCAAGATTTAATGCGGGTTTTGTCGTCGAAGTGTAGAGCTGTCCATAAAAATTCTCGACTTCCCTCAAAAGCTCGGGCCCGGACGTTATGATCCTGCCGTCGTCAGTCTTCAGCTTGCTTAGCCGGCTATGCCCAATAGTCAGATCCCTAGCGAAAACTTTAGAGCCTCTGTTTCGCTCTATGGCCTCCGTTATACGCTCGGTATTATACCGACGTAGGTCGCGCTTCAGAGACTTTGAGATCTGCTTATTGAGCTGCCGGTATCTGCAAGCATCACTTGACGAACGCAAAACCATCTCACGTCTATCCTCCATGAGCTCGAGAGTGTAGTTCGAGAGCTTTTTAGTTTTATTTGTACGGCGGGTCTTAAAATACTTGGTCCCGACCGTACGGACAGCTTCTACAAACCCGTCATTGTATTCGTCCACGTCGCCACTTAGGCATTCGAAGCGATTTTGGAGCTCGAGCTGGAAACCTTCGGAGTTATGGATCTGGATGGGTGCTGGCCGGAGCGTAGACTTCATCAGGCGAGATCTTTCGGACACTATATTCAGATTCAATGTGCCTCTGACCATACGGTGATCGCTGCCGCATTTGAGCGAGTTGATCACTGAGACATCATTGAATATGTGCCTTTTTGTCGTCATAATGAAGTCTATCTCGTTCTTAGTGACCCCGTCGGGACTGATCCAAGTCCACTTTCGCTGTTCACGCTTCTTGAAGAAGGAGTTCATCATAAAGAGTCCCTCCTTCTCCATGAAGCCAGCTAGCATGTGGCCTCGGTAGTTCCGACGCCCAAATCCAAAATTTCCCAGTCCGAGCTCTTCACCGCTCCGCTCTCCAAGTTTAGCGTTGAAGTCCCCCATGACAACGCTGTAGTGAGTTTTTGAGCTATGTATGGCTTTAGAGATGTCCTCATACATAGTCTCTACTTCATCGTCGGAGTGTGTCGAGGTCGGGGCGTATACCTGAATGACCTTCAGCGAATACCGTTTGGTTATTCTGAGTACCAGGAACGCCACCCTGGTCGACACACTCTCGATCTTCACTACATTGTCCACAAGGGACCTGTGGACGAGGAACCCGACACCACCTTGGGACTGATGGTCGCCCTCCCGGAAATAGAGCAAGTTACCGGATTTAAGGATTATCGAGTCCTCACCCTCTCTTCGGACTTCAGATAATCCCAGGACACCCCATCGTAACCTGCTCAATTCTTCCTCCAGTTCAATAACCCTCTCGTCGGTCCGCAGTGTGCGCACGTTCAGTGTTGCCAGGTCGATCCGTCGTTGATTGTGGTAGCCGGATCTCTTCCGGAGATTCTTCGCACCCCTTGCCCCGCCGTTACCTTGGTCGCTACCACAATGACCAGGAATAGCGGAGCTGCCGGGGACTAGGGGCCTTGGCTTAGTCGTGTGCATCATTATGGGGGGGGGGGGGGTTGCCATATGTTATATGAAGTTAATTAATTTCAATATCTACTCATGACAGTGTCGTTATGATAGATACCTTCATTTCTGCCCATCTACCAGATATCGAAATATTCAGTAATACTTCATTTAGTGGGACATGTTATCAGTTACTTGACTGACAAGTGATAAGCTCCAAATTGTTAATACTAGGTGATAAAATGTGACATAAAACATTCGTAATAAAGATAGCGGGTAAAATATTGGATTCGTTTTTTTTTATGCACTGGATTACTGTAGCCACATTAGGGCTGGTGCTGCAAAACGTCACCTGACTACTTTGGGTTCCGTGGAGAGGCGTGCGAAGAGGCTGATTGGCGAACCAGATTTAACTTAAAACGGTCTCCAAACCCTGGGGCACAGGTGTAGAGTAGCCAGCCTCTCTGTGTTCTATAGGATGCATTTTGATGAGTGTACGGGGGATTCGCATGACTTAGTTCCCCCATCTCCTTTCCACCAACTTATTACCCGTCGTACGGCGAGTTTCCACCCTTATGTCATTAACACCACTACGATCCGGACGAAGCGTTTCACGTGCCTCTTTTATACCGCGTACATCGTGAGACTGGAACAGTTTGCCAGCGGCGGTGTTTCCGTCGGACTGCAATTTAAGTGTCTTCAAGACGTAAATAGGCTCTCAATAAACTAGCGCGCTTTGCCATCAACGATTTCATCACTGCTTACCATCAGGCGGGATGGCGGTCAGGTACTAGTTTATAATTTATATAAAAAAAGACATTAAAATGTTTTACGCCATGAGAGAAAATCCTTCATAGGAAATATTTGTTATCCCGCCCGATGATAAGCAGTGATGCAGTCATACATTGGCACTTGTTACTCCAAAATGTTATTGCAACATATTCACCAAAAATATAAACAATGATGTGAGTTTATTTTTTTTATCTCTCTCTACTGTTTGTATTTTGTATGTATGTATTTATGTATTTATAATAATATATATTTTTTTGTGTTTCTCTTTTTATTTCTCTTTCATATCGTTGCAGTGATGCAGACAAAACATGGTAGTGTTTTGTCTGCATCACCTTAAGGTAGACTGGTAGAAAATGCCTAAGGCATTAAGTCCGCCATTGTACAATGTTTTTCTTTGTGCATAAAGTTTTAATAAATAAATAAACTTCGACTTACACCATAACTACAATTTTTTTTACAACTTTCAATATTACTAGTCGTTTTGAAATCAACCTAATTACCATTAGAATAAAATTGATATTTATTTAACTTAAAACAACGTCAATTTGAAACATAAAAATGAGCGTGATGCTTGATAGGACCGATATTCCAGTACATGTCGTGTTAAAAGATGACAAAAGCACTCTTGTCTGAAACTTTTTGATATGGGACGACCTTTGCCTGAAAAGGGCTCAAATTAGTTTCCAGGGAATTGCCCGAAGGGAGGGAGTTTATTGACGTGTTTTGATAACACATACATGTGTTTGACTGCATAAATAAATAAGCTCACGGAGTCTTCCCCTGGGGGTGGGCGGAAACGCACAACGCCACCTGATACGATTTGCCCTGTACGTTATTATGTATTAA
Source organism: Sesamia inferens (assembly GCA_037179545.1). NCBI lineage: Eukaryota > Metazoa > Arthropoda > Insecta > Lepidoptera > Noctuidae > Sesamia > Sesamia inferens. Next base: position 3,004,213 of record CM073929.1, on the reverse strand, counting down.
AATGCTTTTTTTTATAATTTTATACTAGTGCTTGACTGCAATCCCACCTGGTGGCAAGGAGTGGTGCAATCGTTGATGATAAAGCGCGCTAATTTATTAAGAGCTTATTCACTCTAGCCTTGAAGACACATAAATTATAGTCCGACGGAAACACCGCCTCTGGCAGATTGTACCAATTCTGAGTTCAAAAAGACAAGGCGAAAGGCTTCGTCCGAATCGTAGTGGTGTCACTATACTCGCCTTATGACGGGTCGTTCGATGATGGAACAAAGTTGGCGGAATAAAGTAATGAAATTCCCTCGCAGTTTTCAAAATGCATCATATAAAACACCGACGGACTGGATACTCTTAGCTGTCATTCAGAAAGAAAGAAAGGAAATATATTGATTTGCGGTGAACATGACGTATAAAAAAGAACATGTTTGTAAACACACACACAAAAAAAACAAATAACAATTTGAAAAGAGAGCGAAACAAGCGGTGAAGAGGTGTAAACAAGCGGCACTTCCCTTTGGACAAGTGTGTACAGTTTATTAAGCGAAAAAGAACTTTTCTCCAAAAGATAATAAAATAAGAGATGAAAAAGAATTTGAATATTTTGTTCAGAATGATTCGCACATACATTTATTGAACGGTACCCGTGAAACACGTCATTAGGTTCTGAACTCTGTCAGAAATTTAACGCCGATAAACTGATAAGAAGTTTGGCAGACTATATCGGTGATAAAACAATGCTAGACTGTAAAAAAACAATAGAAATACTCCAATCTATTTTTACTTATGCCAGGTAGAAATGAGCTGAGTTGTGTGAGTTACCATACACAGTATTGTATAAAATAATGTGTTTTTTTTAATGAACAGACAGCTGTTCTGTTAAGTTAAGAAGTTTGTTCCGCTCACTGAACAGATAAAAGACATCGCCACTTCTTCCCGCGGAATGCACTGGGAAGTGACGAAGGGGAGCGGAGGTTTAGGCGAGTATCTTATGTAATCTTGACTTTCAAAAAGTACTCATTCTCTGACTAATTTTGATTTTGAACCGACAATGGCAATTTCTGGCATCGGATAAAAGAGAATAAAAAGTGTTACGCGATAAGAGTACTAGTCTTTTTGGAGTACCTAATAGAATTTTGCATCGCTGACAGGGGTATTCGGCACTGGTGCAGCTACACAGGAGCTAAACTTAGCATTCGGGAACACTGTTGGAGCTGCTGAACCTTGGACAAAACTATCTTTGCATTGTGTAGATTCAATTTCTTAGTATTGTATAATTGCATGGTACACGTGTGAGCACAATGTACTTGCTGTAAAGCATCTATTTGTTGGGTTAGTCTTTTTTTTTGTTTTTTTTTTGTGTGTTTTTCCATAATGGACGCTCTTAGCGTACAATATATTTCTGCATCGTTCTCACACGATTGATTTCAAAATGAATGATGTAATCAAATATTTGTATCAATAGCTTGATAATTTAAAAGAGTGTCCATGGAGTTTCTTGCCCGTACTTCACCATAGGTACCTACTCTTTAGAATGGGCGACTAGCTTCACCTTACTGACTGACCGACCTTCTGACAATTCAAAAGTGCCTGTAACTGGTTTATTTGAAATAAATGCTTTGATTTGATTTGATAGACTGTAGGACGGAAGACAAATCTGTAATGGCCATTTAACATATGCACGAAATCGTATAGCAAAACTGAAGAACCACAGAAACATGCATTTGATAACAAAGCACCTGATTTCTGCCCACATTTCAACTTTTCTAACGCTTTACAAGAGCATTTCCTATGCAAGCAATATCCAAGATTTACACTTTCATTTCATGTTTTTAAATAACATTTCCTTTAGTAGAATGGTTAGAGGAAGAGCCGTAGATTTCCCGCGCTTCCGCCATCTTGTCAGCCATTTGAATTTCGAACTTCAACATATTTTGCGTTTGAATTACGATAGACGCGACGCGTTTTGAATTTAACAGTGGCGAATGAATCTGGTTTGAACCTTTTATGTTTTGAAGAGGTGTGACAGATGTCATGTTCAAAATTCAGAGGGCAGTTTAGCAATTTTATTAGATTTATTTTTCGAAGTGACTGTGGAAATATTAGGCTTATTCATGATTTCACCGCATCATTGCATAAAATATATCTATTTTATTTATTCATTTGTTGTGTTTATGGTATTCAATCCAAATCCAAACTTGATTTCTCTGCATTATAACATCATAGGTTTTATGTTACGAACACGTTACGAATACGTTTTAACCTGAATGAGGGTTGATTACGTGGAAATCTCGGGGAAAAAGTATTCTACATTATAATCTGATTTATAAGCTAAACTACTCTTCTTCTTCAGCACTGCTAAACAGAGGCCTTCCGCAAGGCATTCCACGATGACCGGTCTTGTGCTGCCCGCATCCAGCGGCTTCCCGCGACCTTCACCAGGTTATCGGTCCATCTTGTTGGGGCCTCCCTACACTGCGTCTTCCGGCACGTGGCCGCCACTCCAAAACCTTACTGCCACATCGGCCATTGGTTCTACGAGCCATTCACTGCCATTTAATTTTAGCGACTCGAAGAGCTATGTCGGTGACTTTGGTTCTTCTGCGGATCTTCTCATTTCGGATTCGATGGCGCAGAGAAACTCTGAGCATAGCTCTTTCTATCGCCCTCTGTGTGTGCTTTAGTCCTTCGTATGAGGCCCATTGCAAGCGACCACGTTTTAGTTAAGTAGTAGTTTAATATTCTAAGTTTCAATCAATATTAGTTCAGTAGTTTTTGCGTGAAAGAGTAACAAACTAATATTCATCACAAAATTTTGCGTTTATAATAGTATTACGGGCTAGGGGTAGTAAAATATCGGTTAAGGGTTACGAAGTTTATTGGCAACAAAGGTACAGTCGATCGTAGGCAGTGACAAATAGAACGTAGCTTTTTTTTTTTTTTTTTGGGAGGGGAAATCATCAAATGACTTCTCCCGCTCTGGGCGGAGCGGAAGGGTGTGTCACACTTTTACTGACTAAAACCCACCCGTGTTTCTTCACTGGCCTGTGCGACGGCCAGGGCCGCGGTTTCTTATTTAACCAACCCGCAACCCTGACCCAGGAGGCATCGGTCTTCGTGGACCCCGTCACGATGTGCTGACATCTCTTTGAGGCGCGCGTGAAACAAGACGCGCTGTCGACTCAGGCCTGGTCCTTACCGGGCGGCGAGCTACCCACTGCTCACCGCCCGCAGACCCGCGCCTACCTCCCTTGTGCCAGAACCAGCGTGTCGTCAGCGTAACAAACTACGCTGACGCCGATAGGGAGGTCGGCGAGATAGAACGTAGCTGACGTTGCACCGAAGTCTTCCCTTACGTCCACGATGTCCGTGTCGTAAACACATAATAACACTACAGATGTTACTTCACGTAGTACTCAAAATTCTCGTTACCGTTGTCGCAGTAGGTATTCTCAAAGATCGCTTCTTAACTGTCGCTTGTTTTCGTATCGCTAGTCGAATGCAGACTGACTCTGCGCTGGCGTCCGGCGCTATATATAGGTCAGCGGATCGACCATTCCAGATTCGTCTAGACGTAATAATAATAGTGCATAACGTCGAGTACCTTCGGTAAGTACGAGTTTCTGGAAATTTCGATGACGACACTTTGTTGACAACATTGTTTAACCCTAGGTCTAGCAATGCATTTTTAGATTGTATCTCGCAAATACCTAGGACTCGAGATATAGTGCTTAAAAGTTATGTACTGCATGTCACGCAATATTGAACCTTATGCGCTTGACATAAGGTGCCTTCGTAACAATAGTAATTAATAGGATTCGATTATTCAAGAATAGGTAAGTGAAACATTTCTCGATTAACTTTTTCCGGCTTAAGCATGTCAGCAAAAGTCAGATTTCAAGATCACCTAAGAACAATAGACATGACAATATTCACGTCGTCAATTTTCCGCTAAATTAGACATGACACTTAAGCATAGAACTCGATTATACAGCGCTTAAATGTTATTCAAACGTTTGTAACTTGTCAGTCCCGTGCAGTGACGTAATCAACATGGCGTGACAAAATGGCGGAGACAAATATATTTGACGGTTCGGAATGGTTATTTGTTTTTGATATTGCTGAAGTAAAATATGTCATCATCATCATCTCACGTTAATCCTAGTCGCATCCGATGCTTTTTTCAGTTTTTTTAGTTTTGGGGTCCGCTTTACCAGTCTAAGTGCTGATTTTTGGCTACACTTCGATATTTACCGCGATGTAATAATTTTAAATTGAGTGGTATATGATGATATGTGTTTTGTTTGTATTTTCAGAGATATCATTTAAAGGATTCTATCACTATGGTCCGTTTCGTACTGTCTGGCAGCTCGGAATATGAGGCAAGTCGATATGAGGTGAGGGGTGAATGCGCAGTACACGTAGTGAGTAGCTCACTTCAGAGCTGTTATAAAGTTTGATAAAGTCAAAAACACACAAATCTTCAACCAGTGTGTGTTGCCAGTGATAACATATGGAAAACCCTCCACGACCAAACTCTCGACACAACAATAATTAGCGCATTGTACCCAGACATCGCAATACAACTGCTTAGACCCGTCCTCCGTGCGGCTTCACCAGTCATCATGACGGAACACGACGAATCTCTTGGCGGCAAGACTTTATCTGGTGGGTGCTAACTTTTGCCGGCAGTCGATATTATGGGACATGACAACCAATAAATTTGAAAATGGGCATTGACGCTGATATTATTTTTACTGATTGTTACAATTTTTTTTTTACAGCCTCCGGGGCGTAGCGGTAGCGAACGCGGCCGTTGCGCAAGGAGGCGCGGGTTCGATCTCCGCACAGTGCAAATATTTGTATGCATGAATATGAATATTTGCACTGGTTTGGTCGTGCCTCGGAAACCACGTTAAGCCGTTGGTCCCGGTTGTCATACGAACATCTAGTGGCAGTCGTTACGGGTTTTTGGAGCCCTCAAAAGTCTAACAATTGGTCTAACTGCAATGCTTAGATATCGCCTTCGGGTTGTGGAGGTCAGACGGCAGTCGCTTCACGGAAAATATCGAAGTTCCAACAACAGGCTCCAAGGCTGAAAAAGCTTCGGATGTGACTGGGATTAACGCTGAGATGTTAATAATGACAATATTTTTAACATTTTCTTTGCGTTTTTTAAATAAACCGTTATAAAGGTTTCTTATTAGTTGTGGAAATAATGGTTCGATTCTCAGATAGACCAAAAGTGTTCTGGGGATTAAATCTGGATGTGGGCCATGTTGGTAGCATACCAACCGAGAGGCTTATACTTCATTTGAAATAAGAACAGACACTTAAACAAACATTTTTTTCATTTCTCATATTCGGAAAGTAGTATTTTCTTGATCTGATTATTGGGTAGAAAGTGCTATTTCCCTCCCGAGAGTGGGAAAACTCATACAAATTACTTCCCACCTAAGGGTCGGAATGAATTTTAAAAATAGAACAGCTGTGAAGAAATTTGTTTAAAAAAAAACTAATTAAAAAAATGTAGCGGCAATGTGACTTTCTAAGCCAGTGTGAACTTAGCGCAAACTTCATTGAGCGAAATAGTGAAACGTGGTGAGTTCCACATTAGCCTACATAGCCTTGCCTCCAAGCGATTTTTCGTGTTCCGGCATGATGTCTGGTGAAGCCGTACGGAGGACGGGTCTGAGCAGTTGTGTTGCGATGTGTGCCGGGTACGATGCGCTTAATGTTGGTGTGTTGGGAGTTTGGTCGTGGAGGGTCTTCAGATCAATCTCCGTTTGGCGCAGCATCTTTGGTCGTGTTGTTGGATTTAACATTGCATCACCTCGCTCAACTGCCGTCTTCCTTACTATTCGCTCAGTTTTTCTGTGCGAATAGGCTCTTGATAAACTAGCGCGCTTTACCATCAACGATCGCATCACTGCTTACCATCAGGAGGAATTGCGGTCAAGCGCTAGTTTATAATTTAAAAAAAAAATCAAATGCTTGTTGCTTCTTCTATTTTCTATTGCAAGCTCTGTTCTGATGAAATTAAATAACGTCCCACAATTTCTCTAGAGTAATTTAATTATAGAAATTAAATTCACTTTGCATTATGTATTCGGCGGCTTAGCTGTTAAGCAATTAAACTCCCAATCAAACATGTTCATGTTTGCTTAATCAAAATCATTATAACGTAATTTAATACTAATTCTATTTAACACAATATTAATGATCAATGTCTAGAGATCCACCCAGACTTTATACGCGTGCAAATTACATCTGAAAATATGTTAAAAGATCAATTTCTATAATTATAAACGTTCAAAACCTAGTCATGATTATTTTATCTTTTTTTTTTTGTTTGGGATGGGAAATCATCAAATGTCCTCTTCCGCTCTGAGTGGAGCGGAAGGGCGTGTCAGACTTTTACTGACTAAAATCCAACCGTGTTTCTTTTTTTAACCAACCCGCAACCCTGACCCAGGAGTCGTCGGTCTTCGTGGACCCCGTTACGATGTGCTGACATCTCTTTGAGGCGCGCGTGAAACACAATGCACCGTCGACTCTCCGTCGATTATCGCAGCAATAAATTGCTTAAAGCTTGTCAAAAATGTAGGAAAATTACTGTTATTTTTGACAGATTAAGACAAGGGATCAAAACTGCGAACGTTATTAAAACAACGAGACTACCCTTCTGTCCACGACACGTTGAGTAATAACCTAACAAAAAGTACTTCTTTCTTCTTCTTCGGACAAAGACCTGTTACAAGGCTTTCCACAATGACTGCCCGCATCCATCGGCTTCCCGCGACCCTCACCAGGTTATCGGTCCACCTTGTTGGGTAGGTGCCTATGCTACGTCTTTCAGTACGTGGCCGTCACTCCAGAACTTTACTATCCCATTAGCCATCGCTTTTACGAGCCCTGCCCACTGCCACTTAAGTATAACGACTCGAAGAGCTATGTCGGTGAATTTGGTTCTTCTGCGGATCTACTAATTTCTGATACGATCTCGAAAAGAAACTCCGAGCATGTCTCTTTCCATCGCCTTTTGTGTGACCTTGCCTTCGTATAAGGCCCATTGTGAGCAACCACGTTTCAGTTCCGTATGTCATCACTGACAAAAAGTACTAGGCTTGCATGAATTCAAGATATCAATGGAATTATAATATTAAATCTTTTTCTTTTTCTAACGACGTGCCGCTGCAAAGGCTACATTATTAACACATGAATAGGGTACTGGCCTGTAATCATTAAAAATATTACTTACATAATAAATAATTCGTAATTTGAAAACTACCGCTTTTCGCTATTGTATTGCTCTCTTTCCTTTATTTTTATTTAGTTTTTTTTTAATTCTAGGCGTCATATACTCTTTTCTCACTATGTTATTTGTTTGAATTTCATTGATACGATTAAATAATCTGTGATCCTGACAAATATTGTAACATCTGCGTTACAACCACCGAGCAAGTATCAACGAACTTGTATATAAAGGCAAGTATTCACTACGTTTTAGTTACAATTCTCCAATATGCTGTTTTATTAAATTGCAAATTAAAGATAATGTACCTATGTATTTCATAAAATTAAAATAAATAACAAATCGTAAAAAAAGAAAGAAAGAAAAACAAAACGCACATTACAAGTAAATAATAATGATAAAAAAGTATAGTCAAAAGCGTCGTACTCTAACATGAAAACCTATAACTTTACTACTATATTTGCCCCACGAACGTTACGCTGTTTATATACATATTATCTTGCCTATCCATCTAGAATAATGTAACCTTTGAAATGCTAAAAGATATTTCCAACTACAAGCTGTAGTTACGCAAATTACCATACACGCATGCACAAACTAACCTAATTCGTATTCGCTCCCATGATATTACTTTAGCTTTTGCCGTCGACTTAATCCGCGTGAAATTTCTTATTTCCTGGCCCATCGCATCACACCTCCCGGTCGCGCTTTGACTTCGTTTTGAGTACAATTCTTTTTTAATAATTATAAACTAGCGCTTGACTGTAATCCCGCCTGATGGTAAGCAGTGATCGTTGATGGTAAAGCGCGCGCTTTTAAGAGTGAATAGGTCACTCAGAAAAACTGAGCGATTAGGAAGGAAGACGGCAGTTGAGCGAGGTGATGCAATGTTAAACCCAACAACACGACCAACGATGCTGCGCCAAAGGGAGATTGATCTGAAGACCCTCCACGACCAAACTCCCAACACAACAACATTAAGCGCATCGTATCCGGCACACATCGCAACACAACTGCTCAGACCCGTCCTCCGTACGGCTTCACCAGACATCATGCCGGAACACGACAAATCGCTCGGCGGCAAGGCTTTGTCTGGTGGGTACAGACTTCCTTCAAAACTGGCGTAATTAATCCAATAAGAATTTCAAACGAGCATGTTCAAGTAAACTATTATAAGCATAGATGTACTTCGTAATAATATCTTCTGTAAATAAAATAAATAAAATCAAAATCAAAAGTCATTTATTCAAATTCATTTAAAAAACACATGACTTTATACAATACTATGTATAGTGATTAACACAAGAAAATATAACAACAATGAAATTATTGAAAATATGCCAGCTAGCACGCCAGAATACCAGCAAAGCAAAACAATATATATATATATATATATAGATATCCCTTTGGGCACTTTGTGGCTCAGACGTGCCGTATAGGTAGTAATTTGTTGATCCATTTTCACTTGTTGATCCGGGGGCCTTTTGTTGATCCGATGCCATTTGTCCATAAATATGTAGCTCCGTTCGGAGCCACATGTGTCACGTTGAATAATAATAACCAATAACAATAATTAAGGGCTGTTTTATACAAATCCACCTTTTTGGCGTCTGGACAGTTGTTGATCCAATTCAAATGGGCCAATCAGGGCGCAGCATTTGCCAAGGGCACGAAGCGATTGGTTAAGCAGCCGTTTTGTTTTTTATGTATGTTCACTTTATTAATCTTAAATATTAATCTGAGACACCTGGACTGATTTGCTAAATTCTTTTTTGTTTGAAAAGGTAAACTTTCTAATTGGTCCCATAGTCACCAAGTCAGGATCTGATGATAGAACACTAGAGAAATCAAGACGAACTTCCAAGAATCGTAGGGGCGACTACTGCATTTCTAAGTATCTTCATTAAGTATTTCAAAGAACTACAATTTGATAATGGTCTGGTGATGGAGCCGGGAGACAGTCGAAGGAAGTCCTCAACTATTCATAGCAGTTACCTTGAGTATGTGCTTGATTAATTTGTATTAATAAGAACTTTTCACCAAGATGGGTTGTGACTGTCATTAAGGCTCTGATGATGAAAACAAAGGCCAGTTCCGGGAACTCCTCAAAAGTTTACAGTAGTTAGGTACTTTGTGTTTGGATTTAATTCATTTATATTGATGAAGACTTTACACCTATGTGGGATAAAATGAAGGTCTGCAGTTGATCTGATGATAAAGACCCTAGACAGTCAACGGAACTCCTTAATAATTCACAGCAGCTACCTTGAGTTTGTGATTGATTAATTTGTATTGATAAGAACTTTTCAAAAGATGGTTTATGACTGTCATGAAGGTTCTGGTGATAAAAAAAAAAAATGTGTGCGTGTATTAGTCACTAGTACACGCACACATTTCACACAACTTGCACACAACTTCTTAGAAAAAGAAGGCGCGTAACGCGCGTGGCGCGTAAAATAACATTAATAAAAATTAAAACTTAGCGTCCCCAATAGGGGGACTGTCCACGACTAAATACAACACCAAATTTAAAACTAAACTAACCTAAAGATACAGCCTGTATGTCCCAACAATTGCACGCGCCAGCACCAGGTGAGTCAGTGTGGAATGCGAAATGCGGGATGCGGGATGCGGAATCCCCCGGGGCCAGAATGTTGGGCTCTTCCTCCCGATTCCGAAGAGCCCAAACTCGGCTAGTCTAGGACCTCCGGATCCCGAGATAGGCCGCGGGGGGGTGAGGTGGTGGTGGAGCAAGGGGGGGGGGGGGGGGGTAAGGGAGTGTAAAGGAGAGGGGTGGAGAGGCTAGGTTGAGTCTAGGGGGAGGGGGGAGGGGTAGGTGAGGGGTTTTGTCTAAGTGTTGGGAGGATCCTGTCCACCTGGGGTCACAACATGAGGGGAGAGTGGGAGGGGACAGGACACTGGAATCTCGGAATGTATGTGCTATTTGGGTATTGGGGGTCAGGTACTATGGGGTCAAAATGGGGGTCTAGGGGTCCTATCTGAATATAGATTCCGGCTGGGAGTGGGGTTAGCAGGGGGGGGGGGGGGGAGATTTTTTCAGAATTTTGAAATTCCCAGCTGTTTCCGAGTTATCCGGGATTTTAGGTAGGGATATGGGGAAGAACTTCGAGGTGGGTAACTATAGTAAAAAAAAAAAATTGGCTGTCTGTAGAACTCCGTCTACTGCCGATATTTGAACGTGATAACGTCTATTACATGGTAATTTTTTCTGGGTGCAATGAAATTATTTAAAATAAAGTAATGTATAACATTTATATTTTTATTTAATAGTTTGTTTAAATTTTCTAAAAAATAAAAAAAAAGCAAAAAGAAAAAGAAAAAAGAAAAAGAAAAATTAAAAAGGAAAAATTTAAAAATTAAAAAGGATAAAAAACGTCCGTTGCCGTCAGGAATCGATCCGCGGCACTTCGTGAGTGAGTCGATATTAATCCGAGCGTTTCACCACTCTGCTATCAATGCTTTAATCACGTATGCGAAAAACTGCTACTAATTGTTTACAACCGTGCTTTTAGGTAAATAATATTGCACTCTAAAGCTACAAGGCTAAGGTTAGTTTTAGTAGGCCTGGACTCCGTGTAGCGTCAGATTCGGCCGTTACGCAGTTTTCGCGAATGACTCCCAGCATACCGATTTAATAGACGTTATCACGTCAAAAATTAATAAAAAGATGGCGCGTAACCGAAAAATGTGACGGTAAATTTTTTCCAACGCCAAGAAGTTTCACTTCAACAAAGGCCAGTTCAGGCGAACACGACTGACAGACCTTCATTTTAACGCACATATGTAGGTGTAAATTTCTTATCAATACAAATTAATCAAGCACATCCAAGCACACACCAATCGTTGGGTAGTTCCCTCGACTGTCTATAGTCTTCATTATCAAATCTACTGCAGATTTTCATAATAATCCATATGGGTGAAAATTGCTCATCAATACAGTATGTTAAGAAAACCCTGTCCGAACCATAATGATAATTAAGGTTAGGTAAACACATGACCAAATATAATATAAAATTTTACGTAATCATCATAGTCCCAATACAAATGAATTTATATAATGCAGTGGCATTATCCGCATCTTAACAATATCGGAATACGTTAAAAAAAGTAAAGTTCTTATTAATACAAATTAATCAAGCTCAAACACAAGGTAGCTGTTGTGAATTGTCGAGAAGTTCCCTCAAGTCTCTCGGCTTCATATCTACTACATCATCAGATCTACTCCAGATCATTACTAAATTGTAGTGCTTTAAAGTACTTAATAAAAATACCTTGAAATGCACTAGTTGCCTCAAAAAAATTTGATAAAAACAATTGTTTTCCTTGATTTCTCTGGTGACTATGGGACCACTCTTTCAAATAAAAAATAATTTTGGTAACGGGTATAGGCGTCTTACAGTAATCGATTAACATACATAAAAAAAAGATTGCGACGAATTGTGAACATCCTCCTTTTTTTTTAAAGTCAATAATTTTTCTGTTGACAATTTAATTTTTATAGGATTTTAACATTGATTACTAACTTTTTTACTTCCAATATAAGTTCATTCCCGGTATTCCCGGCCCAAGGTCGAAATCTCTTTTCTCAACGCCCGCGCTGCTGCCGATGACAATACTATCATACTAAGCAGTATACGGTCAAATCACGCAAGCAGTTACTAACTACTTTTCTCAAACAATCCGCGGAAATCAAAAACAGAATTTTATTTTATAAGTTTTTTTAAGACGAATAATGAACAATAACAATTTATCCCTCGCTATGGCGCTATTATGATGTTCCTTTGTTTTTTTTTCAATAAACAGTCTACTACTGTCTATTTGCAAGACAGTCTGAAATTTAAATAAAACCTTTTATTAGTTACCTCCTTGGTGTTTCATGTTTCGAATATCGTTTTTTTTTTTTGAAAGAAATTCAAACTAGGACGCTGGAATGAAACGCAGACTACCTAATTCGAAATTGCGACCGCTAAAGTTTACATTCCATGTGTCTAACGCGTTCCAGTACCTACCACAAATCATTAGAAAACAGCGCTTTCGTTCGCTAAAATATAACACGGCTAAGTGAAATTATTTTTATAATACACGTAGGTATGTTTAACTTTGAGTCGACTGAGAAAACTTCACCACAATGTCAAACGCACTTCGGCGGATAAATGTACTTAGAACTTTATTACCTTTATTACTAAGTAGCAAATCTGATTATATTTCCACTAACGTGCGGGTGCGTTTATTTTTTTTAATTTACAAAAATATTATCAATGAGGTACACATGTTTATTGTACACACTACGCTGCGATATCTCAATGTTCTTTATGAATTATTTACTTTTTACTACATAAATCATGCACTTTTATTTAGTAAACAACACTATAAATAATTTAAACTTCCAATGAAAAATTAACGTGACACTCAGCTTAGCTTTCCCGCCAAAACTCCTGACCCGGGTTATGATATCAAGAAAACATTGTTTTATTTTGAGCTTGGCTTTTTAGTAAATTATATTTTTGTTTTTTTTTTTCTTTCATCATCATCATCTCAGCGTTAATCTCAGTCGCATCCGTAGCTTTTCAGCTTTGGAGTCTGGGGTCCGCTTTACCAGTCTGAACTGCTGATTTTGGTTAAACTTCGATATTTTCCTTGAAACGAATGCCGTCTGGCCTCCATAACCCGAAGGCGATTTCTAAGCATTGCAGTTAGAACAATTGTTTGAACTTTTGAGGGCTCCAACAACCCGTAACGACTGCCACTTGATGTTCGTATGGCAACCGGGACCAACGGCTTAACGTGCTTTCCGAGGCACGACCAGACTAGTGCAAATATTAATATTCATGCATACAAATATTTGCACTGTGCGGGGATCGAACCCGCGCCTCCCTGCGCAACGGCCGCGTTCGCTACCGCTACGCCACGGAGGCTATCCTGTGTGTTTTTTTTTTCTTTATTATGTGTTTAGTATTGTTTTAGTGTATTATTATAATAAGGTGCGTTCTGTTTGAGTGGAATAAACATTTTTTCTTTCTACCTGATTAATACTTAAAAAAAAAAACGGCTACGCAAAAAGTTCAACCCTTAATACTTAATAATAATTTGTATTCGCATACAATTTCTACCAAAGGAAGCTTACAAGCAGTATTAATTGCATTGAATGTAACAGAGGCCGTCCACACAATATTTTCAGCACAAAACATACAGCGGCGATATCGTCTTTGGACTCATTAGTTTGGTTTCGATGAATTTAAAAACTTAAAATAAATGGTAAATTAGAAATAAAGTATAAAAACCCCATACGTAAAATTCAACCTCTTTAAATATTAAAAACAATAATTTTGACTTCATACTAAACATAATTGATCGACCGGTACGGTACTGATACCGTATTCATATCAAAATAAGTATTACGAAGTATGAGGGCTAAATGGATCAACATAAGTAAATGAATTTTGAAATATATTCCGAGCAAAAACGCCTTCGTGCATTTAAAAAAAAATGGTCGTTATGGATCCACTAATGCCTGAAATGTTAACAAATATATATAGATCTTACAATGTATGGAGCATTTCGAATATAAAATTTCTAGATTAGGTTTAATAAATTCATAATTGATCAACCGTTACGGTATAGGTATCGGATCAAAAGAAGTATTACTGGAAGAGCGAGTATATAAATTCAAAAATGGTCGTTATGGATCCACTAATGCATGAAATGTTAACAAATATATATAGATCTTACAATGTATGGAGCATTGTGAATATAAAATTTCTAGATTAGGTTTAATAAATTCATAATTGATCAACCGTTACGGATCAAAAGAAGTATTACTGGAAGTGCGAGTATATAAATGGATCAACACAAGTTATTGATTTGTGAAACATATTCAGAGCTAAAAAGTCCTGGTGGGTTCAAAAAAATTAGCCGTTACGGATCCACTAATGCATGAAATTGCTGAAAAATTTTTGTCGAGTATATGTCCTAATCGACGAATATATTTGGCCACATCCCTAAATAGAATACGATGTTGCCACTCCCCCCAAGAAATATGCAACTGGATCAAAGTTATTCCGTCCTAAAGGTGGAGTCTATAATGAACGGCATCGTGGCTGGATCAACTAAGTGCCCAAAGAGGTGTTTATATATATATATATATATATATATATATATATTTAAATGAAAATGTAAATAACTAAAAACTTATTACTTCAATAAAAGCCCCAGGCATAAAGGACGCGACAGCTTACATATTTATGTATTGAAAAAAAAAGTGAATTATATGAACTCATATAACGTGTCTGTAAGCTAATTCCGGAGAAAGAACACAAACATTGTCCTGAGTTAATCAGAGCGACCAGCTATTCTTATCATTTAAATAATCACTTACAGAATAATATGCCTTTGAACAAAGCTTGGATTTGATTTGTGTTTTAAATGCATTGTAAGGCAAGTCTAGCAAAGCAGAGGGTATCTTGTTATATAAAGCTATACCAAGCCCAACAGAAGAGTTATGAACCTTTTGAAGTCGGTGAAAAGAGGCTCGCAGTGTACAATTTGATAACAACTAGCTCACGTTTGGATATCAAAACCGCCTAGAAGAGTCGATCCAATTGGATTGCATGGTTGTGGTTTAGTCATTTGCAAACATTTAGGGCGGTGGTTAAACTGGTGAATGACGTTGTCACTTGTCTATGGAGTCTCTTAATTTAGACTTACCAATTGAATTATGACCATTTATGACACACCATAATACGACAAAATTTTATGCCAACAGTATGGAACTCGGACATATATTCATTTTGAAACAATGCGAGTTACCCGACATCCTTTTTTTTTTTTTGTTCTGGACGGGCAATCATCAAATGACCTTTTCTGCACTGGCCGGAGCGGAAGGGCGTGTCGGACTATTACTGACTAAAACCCAAATGTGTCAAAAAACTATAAGAAAAAGCTCTAGCGTACACGCTAGGGCTTTTGCCTAGAGATTTTTTTTTAATCAATCCGCAACCCTGGCCCAGGCAAGCATCGGTCTTCTTGAACCCTGTCACGATGTGCTGGCGCGTGAAACACAACGCGCCGTCATTACCGGACGGCCAGCTGCCCACTGCTGGGCACCCACAAGCCCGCGCCTACTGTGGCTGGGAGTTCGATGTTGTCTCCCGACCAGGGCGTCTCCTGCGGCTGGGATTCCCGCTCCCTCAAGCTGTCTCCTCTCTTGCTAGCATCACTGCGTCGCAGAAAGAGGCGCGGGCCTGCCATGTACTCTCGGTCCGGATCATGGCCTGGACCAGGGCCGGATTCACCAACATCCTTCTTCGACAACAATGGGAAACGCCACAAGACTCCGTTGTGGCGTCGCATCGTAAAAATCTTTGACGCCGCACAATGATACGCACACAAAAGCTTATTACTGTATGCCGTCATTTTTGCGATATGACGCTGCAACGCAGTGTTTTGATTTGCCCATGCAATGGTAATCCGACACGAGTCAATTTCGAGGTAAAACGCTAAACTAAGACTATCATATGTTGACGTGATCTAGCTGAGATACAATAATACCTACTCAATTATATTTGTTTCACTATGTTTATGAACCACTGAGACTGAGCTTAGTTCATATCTGTACATATTTTGTTGCCTCAGTCACCACTCAGAGGGACGACATCAGCATTTCATTTGTCAAGCTCTCAGCTGTTAAATGAATTAATACGAAGTAGTGGCACCACTACTTCGTATTAATTCATGACCTGACTTTTCATCTTATGCCAAGACAAAGCGATGCTTTGTTAGATCATTTTTTCATTCACATTTTCTCCTAAACCTATGTAATTAAGGTTTAGGAGAAAATGTCATTTCTTATAGCGATTGCGAGCTGTATCTTTCGGAAAAAGAAATATCGTCCCTTTTTAATAGTAGTAAATAGGACTTTTCTTACTTTAGCTTTTGCCGTCGACTTAATCCGCGTCAAATTTCTTATATCCTGGCCCATTGCATCACACCTCCCGGTCGCGCTTTGTCTTCGTTTTGCGTACCATTCTTTCTATTTTTTTTTTCATTTTTCTCATCTTAAGAGTGTGATGTAGAATAACCTAGGTACAGACTTCCTCCAGAACTGGCGTAATTAATCCAATAAGAATTTCGAACGAGCATGTTCAAGTAAACTATTATAAGCATAAATTATGACGGCTTTTAAATTAATTACTGTCTCAAAATATTACGAATTTATTTCCTAATTTATATATAACAAATTGACCAAGATTGATTATTTTTTAAGCACTTTTTTTGGTAATCATCAAATTCCTTTTTCCGCTCTGGAGAAGTTATTTGAAGTGGCAGACTTTAACTGACAAAACCTCATCAGTGTCTTTTCACTTTTTCGTGGCAGGGTATCTCTTTTCGAACAGCCCGCGCCCCTGGCATCGATCCTGGCGGAATCCGTCAATTTATTTTGTGCTAACGGTTTAAAACAATGCGCCGTCGACCCAGGCCTGGTAATTTTTGAAGGCCTCACTCCAAATAAAATGACTCAGCAGAAGATTTCGCTGAAACATACTTGCTTTCTACATAATAAATGAACTAAGCTCAATTTTGTCTTAGTCACCACAGAGCGTCGACGTCAGCCTCTCATTTGTCAAGCTCTCAGCTGTTAAACGGAATAATACGAAGTAGTGGTAACTTTTTGTCTTAAGGCAAGACAAAGCGAGGCTCTGTAAGGTCTTAATTACAAAAGGTTTAGGAGAAAAAGTAATTTAGAATAGCTATTGTTAACTGCGTTATTTAGACAAGAAACACTTATACTTTCATTGTGTTTTTGTAAGATCTTCTTGTTCAAAAATTAAGCTTATTTTATGTAAATTCGGTGCATCACTTCTTTAATTTTTTGTCACAAGAACATTATAAGTTTACATCTGTTCAATTAAGATTCTTCATAGACGTGATTGAATACATGGCGACTAATAATACTGTCAGGCGCTGACAAATTTGACAGGACTGAGAAAATAATTATATTTTCTTAATGAAATAGAAAGAAAAGGATAAGCTGAACACAATTAGTTTGTGAACAAGGGACTACTAGACTATATTATTGACTTTCTTTTATGCGGGTTCTAAAATTAATTTAATGTCCCTGATCCTGTATTACATTGGTTCGCATCTGTAATCTATACTAATATGTAAAACTGAAGAGTTTGTTTGTTTGTTTGAACGCGCTAATATCAGGAACTACTGATCCGATTTGAAAAATTATTTTTGCGTTAGATATCCCTATAATGCAGGAAGGCTTTAGGCTATATAACATTACGCTACGACCAATAGGAGCAGAGCATATCGAAACCTACGCAGGTGAAACCGCGGCGCGCAGTTAGTCATTCATACACACTGATTTTCAGACGTTTGGGCTTCTGACGACAATTGGATCTACGAATGACGACCGGGACAAACGACTTAACGTGATTTCGATTCACGGAGGGGTCTTGTATATACAAAGATGGTCAAGCCATCTACAGACCAATTGCAGCATGCGTCGCTTAACCTGATCGACCCTTGCCTCTTGTATTTCTTAGCCACAAGTATATATCATCATCATCATCATTATCAGCCTCTGCTCGTCCACTGCTGGGCATAGGCTTCTTCCATGGCACGCCAACAAGCTCGATCCTGTGCCGTTCTCCGCCAGCCAAGTATATATGTTAGGCAATTAATTATTACTAACATAATTAATAATTTGTTACTAACACGCACTGGGCCAGCGTTGTAGATTACGGCCCAGTCCCTCTCATTAAGAGAAGACCTGTTTCTCAACAGTGAGATCATTATTGTATGTATGTATGTAATTACTTGTTTTAATTCCCAAAGCCGATACTCACCCAACTTTGTTGGTTAACATTATCTTCTTAGTTCAAGCCTAGCTTAGTTAGCTAGATTTTTTTTTTTTTTATAAATTATAAACCAGCGCTTGACCGCAATCCCGCCTGATGTTAAGCAGTGATGCGATCGTTGATGGTAAAGGGCGCTAGTTTATTAAGAGCCTATCCACTCTAGCCTTGAAGACACTCAAATTGTAATGTGACGGAAACACCGACGCCGGCAAATTGTTCCAGTCCCTCGATGTACGCGGTATAAAGGAGGAAGCAAAACGCTTCGTCCGGATCGCAGTGGTGTCAACAACGTAAGGGTGGAAACTCGCCGTACGACGGGTCGTCCGATGGTGGAACGGAGATGGGGGAATTAAATCATGCAATTCCCTTGCACACTCACCAGAATGTATCCTATAGAAGACCGAAAGGCTGGCTACTCTACGCCTGTGCTCCAGGCTTTGGAAACCGTTTCGAGTTAAGTCTGGGTCGCCAATCAGCCTCTTCGCACGCCTCTCCACCGAATCCAAAGTGGAAATTCAATCTAGATCTATTAAAATCTATACCGATATCTAATCTGCGTTCGCCATTTTCTTGCCAAATATAAACAAATGTGAGTTGTTGAAAAAATAACTTTAATCTCTACACAATAACGTTCAGGTTACGCTACATTTTCAAGACTCTTAAGACTGTTTAAATAATGCTAGGTACTCTGAAATCAACTTAATACTTCTGAAATAAAGTTGATATTACTTTAACTGAGCCTTGGTAAACAAGAATGTCTACTTAACTGTCTCTATCCTCTTAAGGTATTTAGACAAGCAATACTTATGTATAAGCCACAAGAAAATGAGAAATACCGATCTGAACCTAAATACGAGTATTTGAGTAATAAGCTTATTTTTAGCTTATTCTGTCGGCAAACGGATCTTTCCAAATTGATTTTCGAGCAAATAGTCGATAGTTGAATAATAATGTATATTTTTGTAAGTCTACACACGACAAATCGTATATTTCCGTCAGCATTTTTCCATTAGTAAAAGTTTTGCTGCTTGAGAAACATCAAATACATACTAAATCTTTCGATATGACTGAACAAACTCCGCCATTTCTGTAATATAGCCGAGCAAGGAATATTAACGAGGGACCAAGATGGAAATATTAAAAACAAATCTATTTTTCCATATTTCGAGGCAATGTTTATTTCTATGAAACGCAACATTTTCTTTGCAAACACCAAATAACACTAAGCAGCAATAAGTAGTTTCAGTTTGACAGTTCAACAATATTCATTACGTTATATACGAAGTTAAGCAGACAAATTGATCGAACAGATGAAGCAATGGATAAGAAATATAACTAAAAGATTCACGTTTCCGTTGTTTCTGTTACGCAATTAGAGTGTCGATAAAATGTAGGATACTGTATAAGTTAAGTCTTCACAATTTAAGATACTCTATATGTTGCGATTAAAAACATGGTGACTAAAATAACGCGCTGACTAATTTAACTGGACTAGACTAATATTCCAATCTTCTATCGAAGAAAGAAAGAAAAACATGCTCAGAATTTAAATTTAGTTCCGTTTGTGAATAAGCGAAGAGGCACAATTGTATAGTTATTTCCTCTCTCAGATCTGTAGTTACTATTAAACCGCAAACCTAATCCCAGAGCGAGCCCGGACTGTACGCTAGATCTACCCTTGTATTAAGTATATTGTAGTGTTATCTGTATTGTTTGCCTCGCCAGCAGGATCTAGCTAAATTGGGTCTAGATAATCTATACCTATAAGCGTCGGATAGAGACCTGAAGGGTAATTACGTAACACTTTCTGGGATTCATTTTGACAGTTGAGCAATATTCATTGCGTTGCTTACGTTGTTTATTAGATTCATTTTTGGAACAAATGAAGAGTTACTTACTATGTTACGAAAGGGGATAAGCAATAGAGTGTTGTTTAGTTATGGGATTTAGTAACAATATTATCAGGTACAGATTTTGTTGGTCAATATTATAGAACATTCTCGTTCTTGGCTAGGTTGAAGTAAAAAAAAACTTAGATGCATGCATGTAGATAGGAGCCTTTTGGCCTCGTATATGACTTTCTTTTATTTATTTATGTATATACTTAAACTTTTAAAATACTAACCTTAAGTTCAGACTTGACAGTTAACATGACTAGATAGGTATAAATTAGTTTAAATTTATTTACTGTGGTCAGTTTGCTTCTTTTCAATGAAGAAAGCTACGTTAGGATTTTCGGTTACCTTGATAACAATCAATAATTGAGGAAATGAAATGAAATCGTTTATTAAGCAAGTAGGATCACCGATCACTTTTACACGTCATGTTTTTTTTTTTTAACTAGATGAAGCCGGCATTTCCTAACTGACTACCTCTGAGAAGAAATAGCCGAAACAAACTCAGGGATCATCGTCTTTTATTAAGTCCAGAAATTAAAAATGAGAATGTTTACAATAATTTGCCTTATAATTACGCATATTGCTTAATAACAATGCTTAACAGAGCGAGCAGCTCAGTCCCAAGCTTTTTTGTCTTCTTAATAATCTGTGATTTTATAATACCCCTTTTTGCAAAGTTTGGCCTTTATATAGTTTTTAAATCGTTTAATGGGTAAGTTTCGAATGTCCATGGGAAGCTTGTTGTAAAAGTGTGTACATTGACCCATGAACGAGTTACCTACTCTGTGGAGACGAGTGTGATGTACAGAAAGATTGTGTTTGTTCCTGGTATTTATATTATGAATATCGCTTATTTTCTTAACAAGGGTTTATTTTCTTAAGAGGGTTATCCTATTTGATGTTTAAGAAAATAGTAATCTATGCTTAATTCATTTTATGATTAATAAGCGACATGTGTTAATTTAATAATGGATTTGCATTAATGGAAAAAGCATGGATAAAAAAATTAATGTTTAAAAGTCTTAAGCAATAAATAAAATGCATTTAATATTAAAATGGAGTGTTAGAAATAATAAAACGAATTAGCAAATTATAGTTTGTAACTGTAATTATTGTTACCTGCAAATTGTTATAAAAGAAGTTTAATGACTTGTAGGTACCAACGACGGCATTACGTTTTATATAACAAAGAAATGCCAAGCAGCTGTGAGCACAGATTAGCAACGAGAGATGAGTACGATTTCTGTAATTAATTGAGATTTTAGGGCTAATTTTACTGTGTTGTTGATCGATGTTAAGCTCGAAGAATAAAAATGTGCGTAAAAACAATTAGGTATATTAATTTACGGTACATCTGAGCCTAGTGGTGGAGACAATATGCAACTTTTTTTTTTCTTTTTACGAAACCTCAATATAGTTTGTTCAGACTAAGTAACTGAATCGATTCCAATCTTTTTTTACACCATGTTATATTTTTCCCAAATACATTTAGAAATTGTTCAGTGCGGTTACCGAGCGCAACAGTTCATTTTGCGGTAGATCTTGCGCGCAACAGCTAATGCCAGAGGTCACGCTCGCCGACCGAGCGCACCGTTGACCATATTTTTGTTGGAACAACCAGGTAAGATAACAAGCTCATAACTTTGTGGTTTTTCATGTTTTTCCATGGTTGTTTACATAAAAATACTAGACACGTGTTTCGGGTTTCGTATATGCAAAAAATAATGTTGTACATATAATTATCATTTGTTTTAGTTTTATGATCTTGAGTCACAATATTTATTTTTTCTCCTCCTTTCTTTCTTTCTTTCATGTCTACCTCGTGAATAGTTATTGCACAATAATTTCATTATGTGAGAACATACATTTATGATAAACGCTCCTAACTTAAATTTGATTATGACGCAGAAATACGATGAAGATTAATGATACAATATAATTATCCGAAATTGAGTTTAAACTAAAGGGTCTCTCATCAATAATCCTCAAATTTAATACTGTATGTTAAACTTAGTTAATATTCATCATGTTCATTATGGCATAGATAATCTATTATACAAGGCTGTAATTTACATAAGGTTTCAGAACTCGAAAACGTAATACAGAAATTTTATTTTCATTAGTTCCTGTCAATAATAGATAAAATCCCTATGTACTAAATAGGTATTTCATTTACTTCAGGCGCTGGACAATACGACATCATCATCATCTCAGCCACATGGAGTCCACTGCTGGACATAGGCCTCGCCCAAGGATTTCCAAGAAGAACGGAAGGACGCGGCCTGCATCCAGTGCTTCTATGCGATTTTGGTCAGGTCGTCCGTCCACCTTGTCAGTGGGTTTCCGACGCTGCGCTTGCCGGTACGTGGTCGCCATTCAAGAGCCTTTCTGCCCCATCGGCCCGATGGTAGTGGGCAGGGCACATAGCACGTAGAGCATCGACTCTCACTATCTAGCTATCGCCCACTGCCACTTCAAAGAGCTAATCCGTTGGGCTATGTCGGCGACTTTAGTTCTTCTAAGAATCTCCTTATTCCTGATCCGATCGCGTAGAGAAACACCTAGTATAGCCCTGTCCATAGCTCTCTGTGTGATCTTGAGCTTTCTTATGAGGACCATAGTGAGGGACCACATTTCTGATCCATATGTCATCATCGGTAACACACATTGGTTAAAAACTTTTGTCTTTCAATGAACAATATGATAGGTTGCTAATGTTTCTTTATCTTCTGACTTTTATAATAAAATATAAAGAAAGAGATGAACTAAACATAAATTTAGTTTAGTGTGTGAACTAGAGAGTCGTCACCAGTGTCATATAAACACAATTAGGTGAACTAAACACACACATTGTAGGCAAGTATTGTCAAGTATGTTCCCAACTGACCTTAATTTAAATAATTCATACACACACAGTTATACTTCGGTACCTTTTGGAGCTTTAGCTTGAATAGGGCGTCATCATGAACCCGAAACAATTTGTAAAAGGTACCTTTATCGAGTTACATAGCCTTGGAGAATAGAATTGTTGAAAGTTAATTCGTATATTGCCCACATTATTGTTATTTTACATCAATTAGTAGTTAAAATATTTGCACAGTATGTAAACGTAAAACGCTGTTCATTTAATTTGAAACCCGATCGAAAGATGTGTGTGATCCTAAATAAAGATAGGAGGGCTTCACATCGGCGTCGAGTCGACGATGAAGTCCCTGGGACTTATCTTCGATAGCCGGTGGAATTTCGTATAGCATTTCCGACGTTTGACTCCACAATTGGACTGGGGGGTTGGCTTAATGCGGCTCTGTCTAATCTAGGGGTCCAAATGACTCCTGTTGGAGACTCACGATCTTTGAAGTGCCGGTCAGTCCGCCGGTTGATCTCGTACCGGAGGGTCCGGGCCATCTAGTTGGGCTGGAGATACAGCTCGGTCTTCCCTAAGGTCTAGCCTTCTAGAGATTTTATTTTTCTAGAGATTTTCCCGGCTTGGGCACCTAGTATATGTATATATGAACACAGATGAGTTCTAGCAGTAAAAATCTGCCCTTTTGCGCCACCCTCAACGGGAGAAGTCATTTGATGATATCCAATCCAACCCAAAAAAGGTCGTCTTGATGCAGTGAGGTGCTATTGAAAAATCAATACCTATGTCGTCGAGTCAGGAATCGATCGTTTTAGATATTTAAAAAACACACTGAGCACCCATATTATTTTGTATACCTAAAAAAATCTTGCCTAAAGTAAATTGATGCAACAAATGAGTTGCATCATCTAAATAGTGTTTAGACAATGCAAATTTTATTGTTGCTTCAACTTAATTGAAGCCATAGGTAATTAAATTGTACCGTGTAAATCAGTCTTAACTTTTGTTCACGAAAGTTACATATAATATTTACCTTTACTTTACAATTTACCCTTTCAAGGCAAATGTTTTATATCTAAACACTTTATTAGCGACCAACCCTATTGATAATACATTACCAGTCCAGTCCGAGGTAACCTCAATAACATTAAGTGCCAGGGTTGTCGCCAGCAGAAATCAACATTTGAATCAAGATATTCTCTCGAAAAAAACCACAAGGACGCCGAGGATGGACTGAAATATTTGAAATATTTTCCAAGTTCATTTACGAAATTAAAACAGGGTGGCTTTCGTATCATATTGCTTTTTGTTTATCATTTCGAGGACTGTAGATATTTTGAACAATTGACTTTTTTTTTTCTTAGATTTGATTTGAATTGTCTTCCCTTTTGAAAATGATTTCTGACGGCATTTTTATTACGAAAAGAATAAAAAATAAAAAAATTATATTGGTGCTCGCGAAGAAATCGTTTGTTCAGTTGTTTTGTGCAATATTTTCGTTGAATAACTGAGGTTGCTAGTTTAATTAAAACACAAGAGTTTAGATGATTTGTATATTTATTTGAAAAATGTTAAATCTTTTCTTCCTTTCTTTTGTCTTTTAATATTTATGATTCTTTTAAAAGCTGGGTTTTTTACACACTAATATAAGACAGAAATACAAATATACAACGTTATATCATGTTTATTCGAAATCCGAAGCACGTGTCCAGTATTTGTAAGTAAATAAACTATGTATGTACAAAATTTCAAAAAGATATCATGAAAATCCAGAAAGTTATCATCTTGTAAACTTATATACAGCTCGCCTGCCCGCGCCATCAGCGGCTCGGCGCGGGGTGCCCTGTCTCACTGTACGCCTAGTACTAAAATCTACCGTCAACTGTGTTGTGCGCTTGGTAACCACACTGCAATAACTTCTAAATGTCATCATCAACCTTTTTATCGTCCCACTGCTGGACACAGGTCTTCTTTCATACAGAGAAGGATTAAGCGTAATCACTTGCTCAATGCGGGTTGGCGATTTCAGATTAAAGTCCAGGTTTCCTCAAGGTGTGTTCCTTCATCTTGTAATCATAATTGGTGTCCAAGATATACTTAGAAAGTACATATAACTTTAGAAAAGTTACATTGGCACTTGCCTGACCTGGAATCGAACCCACACACTCATACTTGCGAAGCAGGTATTTTAACCACTAGGCCACCACGTCTTACAAAAATGTCATCGTCTTTCTAAATGTAATCGGAAAAAATATAACAAGGGTAAAAGTGATTGGAATCGATTCAGTTGCTTATTCTGAACAAACTATATATACTGAGATCTTCATAGAAATCACATAATTCCTATAGCTCACGTGCTCTGCTAGCTCACATTTATAGTTGCAGACAGTTCCATTTTTATGGTACTCATTCAATAACTCAAGACCGTGTAGGAAAACAGCGAGGTCGATTACTCTTTTATAGGTAGGAAACATGTAGGTCTCCGTTGTTGGAAAGTTATAAGGAAAACGCAAAAAGAAGTCTATTTTAAAAGCCTTACATAAGTTAATACTTAACACAAATATATCTCTCCTTCTCCGTTTAAATCCATTCAAAGGATTTCTTTAAACGATCGCTCTTAACGAGAAGTCCGCCCGTTTTGTAAAATTTATATGTTTTTGTCTGTAATTTCCGTGATGTTCAGTCAACAATAGAGATAAGAAAACCAGGTCGTCGGATTTAAGTTAAGTAAAAAATATGGATGATTAATTTGAAATGAAATTTAATGTGATAAAAAACTGTGTGTTTCATAATTATTATTAATATTTAATTATCTTCAGTTTTTTTTACTAGACTTCAACTATATAATCTGCCGTACATATTAAAGAGTTTAAAATAACTAGAATAATCAGATAATATTATTTGATATCCACGCTTATTACGCTTACCCAAGAACACAAGCCGAGGCCTGTGTCTAAGGAGGAACGATATAGGCTAATTCCTTCTCCTCCTCAAGTCGTTTTCCTCATTACTGAGGGTCGTGATATCCCTGTGGAATTAACATCTTCTTCACAATAGTTCGCCATTTGTGACGATCCCTGGCCGCGAGTATAGCATCATGCAGGCCGGTGTCCAGAGATGAACGAATTTGGTCAGTCCACCTTATTGGACAGCGACCTCTAGAATATTGCCCATCCATCTTCTCAGTAACCATCAGATGTTCGAGGTTGTCTCCATTCTTTCTGGTAATATGATCAAAATATTCCAAAATTCTTCGAAGGCAGACAGAGGAGTGTCTTGTGACACCCAGCACTCGAAGGATTGATGCATTAGGCATAGGCTCATTATGCCTATGCTATTCATCCGTCACATATTATACAAGTAAACAGAAGTTTTTGGTGTTTCGATTTAAGACATCCATTATCTGCTTAGCCTTTTGCGATTGTTGCGATTACCAATATGACAAACATTCTTAGATTTGTCAAATTTTTAGGCTATTCGTAAGGACTATGAAAGATCCACTTATGACTACCAGAATGAACGGCTTATCTTGCTATCGTATTTGGTAATTGTTCTCCCATCAACCGACAAACCGCGGTAAGTTGTGAACCGTGATAGGTGAACAGTGGAAATTTTCTCAGATGTTTTTCTATTGCCGCTGTAATGAATGTGTTTTCAGACCATTGGGACTCTCCCCTCTTATGTAGGTGGATGTCCAGACGCACTTAAGTTAATTTAATACTAACATTAGGCTAACCTATTCTATTACTAATATTAGGTATATGGTTAACCTATTTGAAATATTTTTTTACTGCTGGACGTAGGCCTCTCCCAAGGATCTCCACGACGACCAGTCCTGTGCCTCCCGCATCCAGTGGTTTCTCGCTAATTTCATAAGGTCGTCGGTCCACCTTGTCGGAGGCCTACCCACGCTGCGTCTTCCGGTACGCGGTCGCCACTCGAAAAACCGTCGGCCCCATCGGGCATCGGTCCTACGGGCAATGTGCTCGGCCCACAACCACTTAAGTGTTGCAGTTCTTCGGGCTATGTCGGTTACTCTCGTTGAATTTGCATTTGAATAACAATAAATACCAAAAAAATGTTTTTTTTGTATTGATAATGCTGTCGAAACCTTATTGACCGATTCTTTTTTTTAAGCTATTGCATAGCTTCTATCGCGGGCCTTGAGCGCGGGGACCGAATCCAGAAATTCCGTAACGAAAAAACCTCACGCTCCCCATCGTCTAACGTCGTTTCAGTTCGGCAGTCTTCGGCACGGTATGTTTGTGTGCGTGCGACTACATCTTTTGAAAACAATTTATAGATTTTCAAAAAGAGCATGCATATTGCAGGGCGCGAACTCAGTTCTACACACTTGCCATGTTACTGATAGTCGCGATGTGCTAAACTTGCGATTAATTGTCTCTCTGAAATAGGTCTTCTATAGAGATATGTCATAGACGTCATCGACGTTGTCATGGCTACCTTAAAAACTTTTCATATAATTAATTATTAAGTACTTTTATTCAAATTAAGTTAGTAGTGTATTTATAAAATAGCTTTTTTTTTTAACGGAAAAGCTAAGATGAATGTCACGCTAATTTTTCATTGGACTTTTAAATTATTTATAGTGTTGTTTACTAAATAAAAGCGCGTGATTTTATAGAGTAAAAAGTGCTCACGCGGCCGTTTTTTCAATTGTTGCAAGAATTCAAAAGACTGTCTTTAAATAGTGTTCAGACGATTGCTCAAAGTGTATTAGATTTCATTAGTAATAGAAATGGCATTTCAATAATGACTTTCAACTGCCAAAGTCTAAATAGTCATAAATACGATTTACAAGATTCAGTTACGAGACAAACACATGTGTTACTTCTTACCGAAACTTGCATGACGCATGATAATCCAATTGAAATACCTAATTTTAATTGTATTGTTCAGTTCAACCGAGATACTGTTTCAAAAGGTGGGGTAGCTATTTACCAAAATAAAAATGATATTCCTAATATTATGACTCCGAATATTGAAATAAATATTGCACACGTTAGCGATGTTAATGTTAGGCGCTCAGTTGTTGGAGATATTTGTGCGTGCTTATGCAAACTTAGAAATGGCCTACAAATAGTTATGGTAGCAATTTACATTTCTCCGAATCCAAAATTGGACGAGGTAGAGCATTTTATTCATCGCACTTTACTGGAGTACACTGAAGAAGGCTCGAAAATACTTGGTACAAATGGTAATAAATTTCCACTTATCTTGGCTGGCGATTTCAACATTAACTTCGCTGATAAAAAATCAGAGCGGTTGACAACTTTTCTATCAAAAACATTGAATTTGAAAATGAATGATGATCCACAAGAGTCCACAACAAAATATGGGACCACCATTGACGCGGTATTAAGTCGCAAACTTATGTTTCTTATTTCAGTTATCATAAACCTATAGTTTCAATGATAAATATTCCTGAATAACCAACAGCTACTGTAAGGTAATAAAACCCACATGTATTGTAAAATAATAAAAATATTTTAAATAATATTTACTTTTTATTTATTTAATAAAAGAAAAATTTGTTTTCTTATCGGTCACCACGCTCAAAAAGTGTAACTTGAATTAATATCAAAGAAAAAGAAATACTGCATAAATAAAATAAATAAATAATTAATAATAATAATAATAATAATAATAAAGCCTGTTTATTTCCAATCTACAATTATTTACATGCTATTTTTTTTTTTATTTATTGCAATTATATAATGTAAACCAGTGCTAAGTTTTTTTAATTATAAATCTATGTACGAGTATATATATTTATTTATTTATATATTTTTTTTTCTCTTTTCCTTTTACTCGCTGTCATTGCTTTCTTCAGTAACATTGATCGGAACCCCTTCTCGGGTAAAGGCCTCCTCCAGCTTCTTCCACTTCTCTCTATCCATGGCCTTCTCTCTCCATTCACTTCCTGCTATCCCTTTTATATCATCTATCCACCTTTTTCGCGGGCGCCCTCTTTTCCTTTTCCCTGTTGGTCCCTTCCATGTAGTTGCCTCTAAGGTCCATCTCTTGTCTGTATATCTTGCTATATGTCCCGCCCACTGCCACTTCTGTTTTAGGACATATTGTAATACGTCTATGACCTTCGTTTTTTGTCTTATTTTTACGCTTTTTACTTTTTGTATTCTTCTTAATTTAAGTACGCTTCTTTCCATTGCTTTCTGGCACACTACTAATTTAGTTTTTATTTTGGTATTGTATGCCCACGTTTGACATCCATATGTAAGAGTAGGTAGGATACAAGTGTCCAAGACGATTTTCTTTAGGTGGACAGGAAATTTCCCTTTTAAGATTTCCTTCAGGGACCAAAATTTTTTCCAGCTCATGTTGATACGCCGCTCTACCTCTATTTCTTCACTTTTGTCTTCGAATGACAATAGCCTTCCCAAATACACATAATTGCTCACATACTCTAGCGGCTTCCCGTTTAGATTTATAGCTTTTCTTTGGCTGTTTGTGATTATTTTTGTTTTATTCTCATTCATTTTGAGGCCCACTTTTTCACTTTCTTCATTTAAAGCGCATATCATTTTTTCTAAGCCTTTGCTCGTTTCAGCAAATAAGACAATATCGTCCGCGAATCTGAGGTGTGTAAGTCGATCTTGATTAACTCTAATCCCTTCTGACTGCCAGTTGAGATTATCAAAAATGTTTTGTAGCACCATTATAAATAGCTTGGGTGAAAGGGGGTCTCCTTGTCTCACTCCCCTGAGAATCGGTATATCAGGACCTCGTGTCTCTAGTTTGACTTGGCTTACGCTACCTTCGTAGATGTTTTTGAGTACTCTTGTATAGCTTTCGTTTATGTGGCATTTATTCAGCGCTTCCCAGATAGCATCATGCGAGATCGTGTCAAACGCTTTGGCGTAATCGATGAAGGCAATGTATAGTGGCCTGTTGTACTCCATGTATTTCTCCATTACCTGTTGCAATACTTGTATGTGGTCCGTTGTAGAGAATCCGGAACGAAACCCTGCTTGTTCAACTGGCTGATAGTTGTCAATCATCTGGCTTAGCTGGCTTTGCAGAATTGAAGTGAACAATTTGTAAACACTAGAAAGAAGACTAATCGGGCGGTAGTTAGAGATGTCTTGAGGGTCTCCTTTCTTGTAAAGCAGGATAATATCAGATTTTTTCCATTGCTCCGGTACCTGACCTGTGTTCAGAACCTTGTTGAACAAATACGTAAGTGGGTAAGATAGCAGGATAGCACCAGCTTTTAATGCTTCATTTTGTATGCCATCTGGACCAGGGCTTTTGTCTGCTTTTAATTTTCTGATGTGATTGAAAACTTCATTCTCATGTATTATTGGCAAATCATTTGTCTTCTGAGGAATTGTTTTTATTATATCATTTGTACTGGCACAAGAGATTTGTTTGGCATATAATTCCTTATAAAAATCTGTAGCGCAGTTCATAATATCTCTCCTGGTTTTTGTTTCTTCTGATTTTGATTTTAAGTTTTGAATCCAATTTTTGTGTGTGATCAATTTCTTATAGGCTTTTTTCGTGCTTCTGAAAGTATTTAGATTATTCTCAATTATTCTATATCTGTAGTTTTTGTAGTCTTTATCTATTGCCTTATTAGTAGTTTTAAATAATGTGCTCAGCTCCTCCTTCATTTCTTTAGATTTTTGTTTGGTTTTCAGAAGTTCAATTCGTCTTGTGAGGAGAGATCTAGTAGACTCACTAAGTATTTTGTTAGTAGTTTTTAGTTCGTTTTTGTTTGATTTGCAAACAGCGCTGGTGTTCATGATGTTTGCTAGTTTGTTGTAAAAGATTTGAATATCTTCTTCCTGCCTGGTTTCTAGTTGATTCATATTGATCTCAAGGTTTTTCAGGTATTCTGATATATCCTCAACGGTCCTTAGTGTTTTAGGTTGTGGTTTGAATGATGATCTATTCTTTTTTCCCTGATTGAGTATGTACGTAGCTCGAACTAATCGATGGTCAGATCTGAATCCAAAGCCATGTAGTACTTCTACATTTTTAATCCTGGATTGTTGGTTTGACAGTACAAAATCAATTTCGTTTTTTATATTACCACAGGGGGAGAGCCAGGTCCATTTTCGATTTTCTCGAGCTTTAAAAAAGGTGTTCATAATTGCCAGTTTATATTCCAATGCGTGTTGAATTAGTTTCTCTCCTCTTCTATTTCTGTTTCCGTATCCAAATTTTCCCAGGACAAAGCTTTCACTGTTTTCTGTTTTGTTTTGGCCAACTTTTGCATTGAAATCCCCGATAACTAATACGTTGTCTCCTGCCTGGCTTTGAGCTACCTGCAGAATATCATAAAATGAGGTGATTTCTTCCTCTGTAGCTTTTTCAGTAGGCGCATACACTTGTATTATTGCAAGCAGTTGGGTGTTGTATTTCATTTTCAGTAGAGCAACCCGATCTGAGAACGCTGTAAAACTGACAATGTTATGTTTGTGTTCTTTTTTTATTAAAAATCCAACGCCATATAGGCCGAGTGTTTCACCTTTGTAACAGAATATATATTCTTCATGTTCTTCGATTGCATATCCCATTCTTCTAACTTCTGACAAGCCAAGTATGTCAATTTTTATTTTTTGTAGCATATATGTTAGTTCTATAAATCTTTTTGTTGTTGCTAGTGATCTTACGTTGAATGTTCCAATCTTGATAGTTTGTTGTGGATGTTTTATTATTTTAGTTGATTTTTCTGACCTTGCTGGAGGGTTGTGGTCGTTTTCCCCCACGGGGACCAGCCGGCTTGGGAGAGAGTGTTTCTTTACTATAATTTCCTTTTGTGTTTTATTTCGTATTTGTTTCCGATCGCCGGTACCTAATTGCTATTGTTTCGTTGTAGTAGAAGTTGTTGAAAGCGAGTGAGATCGGTCTCGCATCATATCGAATGCATTTATTCTGTTATTTTTAGACGCGTTTAACGCTTGTTGTTTTCTTGGCTGTAGTTCGGCTTGCGGCGAGGTGGATTCCTCTCTCTTCCTTTTATCTATCGCCTTAGAATTTTCTTTCACTATAAGTCTATCATATTTTATGTACGCCAAGTTTCCTTTCTGCCTTTCTTCCATTAGTTTGGGTTGTAACAACTTCCTAGTTTCTAAAGTTGCTTTCGAGTAGTCTTCTGTTATATATAACTCTTGTAATTTCTTTTTATTTCTCATTATTTCAGTTTTCTTCCATCCACTTACCAATGAAAGAAGCGTAGGTCTCGGTTTCCCATTTTTGCTTCTTATGCCAATGCGGTAGATTTTATTGATTTCATAGTTTTCTATCGATATGCCGAGTTCATCCAAGAAACACTTCTTGATGCATTTCATTAAATCTACGGTCGTCTGCTCTCTCTCTGCTAAACCATGAATAATAATATTATTACTCCTCTTTTCTCTTTCTAGAAGTTCCACTTTCTTTTCTAGTATTCCTACCCTTTGTTTCAATAGTTGGTTTTCTTCTAAGATGGGTTTTAATTTTTCATCCATTTTTCCAAGTATTGTATTGGTTAGTTCAATTGTTTGGTTCTGCATTTCGATCTTCATCTTATCAAATAGTAGTTGAAATTGTTCGTCCATATTTAAAGTGTAATGGAACGTCTTTTTTTTACTGATGGCAGCACCGAAGTGTTACTGACACTTCAAACTGTCAAGTTAAGTTTTGACAATTATGTGTCAATTGTCTAATGTGACAGTTGTCAGTAAAGGTTTGATAGTCTATGGATATAATTCTACCCTCAATGTTTTGTTTCAATCTTCTTGAGCCGATGTTTTCTTCCAATTTTCTGTGCAGATTTAGCAAATGGTGCGATGTTTATTATCGGTATCACTGAATCACGGTTAGTTTTTGGTTTGGTATACCTTTATTGTGAAAAATTGTGGTTTTGTACCATATAAGTGAATTAATTTGTACGGAGCACTGACACTGTGATGTTTACTATACGAGTACCGGAACCGGAAACTTAAAATAAATAATTATAATTGCATAAATTGATACAAAATGCTATGCAATAGCTTTACCGCGGCAGTCCCCGAGTGCCACACGTCTTTTTATATTCACTAAACAATCATTGATTTCCAAATAAATAGGTCAAGAGTCTCCACCAACACTTCAGGCGGCTCTTGTTTAGCTGCTGGAGTCCGCTGGGTCGTTGGAAATGGTTTTTTTTTTTTTTTTTTTTAAAAGTTTGCCGTCAATTCCCTCCTTGCGTGGCAAGGGTCCTTTTTTACTATATTTTATTTTCTGCCAATTCGTTTTTTTTCCGCACTTTCTCTTTTTGCGGCATTGGCCTTGTCATTTTTTCCGGGTCACTTTTTTCCCGCGTCATTTTTTGTCATTTTTCTTTTGTCATCTTTTTTATTTATAATCTTATTTCTATTTCTTATATAATTACTTACAATTCAACTTAATTTACGAGATCCCGTTGGAAATGGTTGGCACGTATGTATTTCTGGGCACGGCTTGGTTTGTCAGAAGATTCCCGTCTCTGGATCCCTGACCGGTCCGTCGTAGCTTGGCTAGCTTGGACCCTGTTCCCGGTACGGGTAGGTTACTATTTTTAGTGGTTTATTTATCATTTTGTAATGTTATTTATAAGTATTTAAGAAGAGAATAATCATTTGTTTCTCAAATACCTACTTAGGACATTTTCAAATAGTCGCCCAATTCCAATAGCAGAAGCAATTTAATTCATAAGTAACCTAATTGGCCAATCTTTTAGTATTAGCATACATCATGATGTCCCTAAAGACCCATGAATGACTTAATAGAATTAAATGGTCGTCCAAAGTCAAGCCCCATTACGGCTGATGAACCAGTTTAAAGATGCATTTAGCAATTAATGGGCAATTGTAGTGAAATCCACTTTTATTTATATTCTTCCTGCACCCCGCGTAAAGAGTCAAAAAGATCTTGCAATGTAATGTAATTATTTAAGTAAATATTAAAAGGCACACCATCGAATACCCCAATTAGAATATTATGTTCTAATCATAATACATATACTGAATTTTTAACATGTATATGCATTGTTATTTTTTTAAATAGTTATACCAATTCTTGGATAACGAAGATCTTGACGCTCTTGAATAAGATTTTTTCTTTATTTTGTATTGAATGATTAAATTTGTAAGAATATAAGTAAAACTGCAATTTTAAAAGTCTGTACAAACAACAGGGTTAACATGACAATAATTTCTGTAGTTTTAATTATTTTTGGAATAAAACATTACCTATATAAAAATGACATAAACCGATTCATTTAACGATTCAAAACAAACTATTTTCAGGAAGTGCTTATATTAATTAATTTACATGTTGTATAAAAGAAAGGGGAGGCGACAAAAGATGTAACTTATTGTGGGAAATGGTTATAAGTTATAAATAAAGTTACAGTAGTCGTGTGGGTGGAAGACTCGGAGGAGGCCTTAACTAAAAGCTGGACATGGAAGGACATGGGAAGTCCCAGGCCCCTATTCGTTGTAGGACCCCGAAGTGGAGGCGCGCGCGCCTCAGAGGCGATGCCCGGGATAGTTTAACACCCGAGGTCCGAACAGACCGGGCCGACACGAGAGTGTGGGGAGGCGGCAGAATTAAGGACTCCCGCGGTTCCGTCTGCACGTGACTTGAGAGACACCGGGGTGGTTTTTAGTCAGTAAGAGTCTGGAAGACCCCGTCGTCCACCACAGGGCGGCGGACATCCATTGAGGATTTTCCACCCCGGAACGAAAAAAAAGGCCTTAGCTAAAAACTGAAACGATAAAGTATTTGCGGATAATTTAACCTAATGATATAAGTAAATGTTGGTTTGTTACGCTTTTAAACCAAAACAGCTGATCAGATTTAGATAAATTTTGATTATAAGTTTCAGGACATTTATTTCAATATTGTTCTGGGATTGAGAAACCCAGACTTACGCCCTAGCATATCAGTGGCAGGCAAACAACTTGAGCGGGTACGACAGTACAAGTATCTCGGTGCTTGGGTAAATGAAGCATGGGAGTCCGACCAAGAAATTAAGACCCGGATAGAACTTGCCCGAGCATCTTTTAATAAAATGAAGAAAGTTCTGTGCTGTCGTAAACTCTACATAAAGCTCCGAGTCAGGTTACTGATGTGTTACGTAAGGCCTGTCGTCATGTACGGCTGCGAAGCATGGACTCTGAAAGATGACACTACACGACGCTTGCAGGCTTTTGAAATGTGGTGTTACCGTCGTATGCTGCGCATAAGGTGGATCCAAAAGATCAGAAATGACACCTTCCTTCAGCGCGTTCAAATGCCTCGAAAGTTGTTGCCCACCATAAAGAAACGCAAAATAGATTATCTCGGCCACGTGCTCCGACACAGTAGATATGCGCTACTCCAACTCATTATGATGGGCAAGGTAGAAGGAAAAAGGCGCGCTGGACGAAAGAGAAAGTCGTGGCTGCGTAACATCAGGGAGTGGACCGGTATTACTTCCGTCGAAAAACTATTCCGACTCGCGGTTGACAAGACCGAGTACAAGAAGCTGAGGGCTAACCTTCAGGATTGAAGAGGCACAGGAAGAAGAAGAAGATGGGATTGAGGCTTATGGCGGCAGTTAGATTTTACAATATTATTTAACAATCTTATGCGGGTGAAACCGCGGTCGTAACTAGTGTTAAATAATTTAGCACTTGTGGCTTTGTATCAAGGTTCCAATTAGCAGATCTACTTCCCCAAGCAAGTCAAGTCACGAAGTAAGTCTTGTGTGTCGTTCTTATCAAGAAACTACCAACTTGTAGTGCGTGGTTTTCAAAACAACATTACCACACGCGTAATACTACACATTTATGTCACGTAAAATTTAGTAAACAACTTCCCGACATTACTTGCTGGGCAGTTTCCCACCCTCTTTCTTCTATCGTGTAAGAGTGAACTTTACGTATTTCGTCTCCTCCTACTTTTTACTACATTCTACTTCCTGCCCTATGCATTTACGTTTAAGAGGATAGATAAAGGATTTTTGTTATTCTTTCATACAAAAAGTATTAGATGTATTTTGATGAAATTTCTAGATTGAACTTATTACTATGATACCGAGCCGTGCTCTATTTAAAATAAACATTTTGAACACACAGCAATATTTCTTCAATCATTTTATACAGCAGACTTCCCCGATATAACCTTATATTACTTTTCTCACTTCAACATCTTCCAGTGCAATCAATTATAATTATCTAGATAGAGTCTATTATAGAACTTCGGCCATTATTGCCAAGATTATCAATCATACTATGACTTGTGTCTCATAAACCGTGTGTCACAAAGAACCTAAAGCCAACTGTGTGTGGTATATATAACGTTATTTTTTATGCGTAACCCAATACACGTGTCACGTGTAAAGAATCTATGTACAATATTTCAAAAAGATATCATGAAAAACCACAAAGTTAAGCTTGTTATCTTATTTGATTGTCCCAACAAAAATATGGTCAACGCACCGCTAGCCGCCCGCGCCTGAAGCGGCGCAGCGCGGGGGTCCCTGTCTCACTGTGCTCCCAGTTCTATAATCTATCGTCAGCTGTGTGCGCTCGGTAACCACACTGCTACATTTTCTAAATGTATTTGGGAAAAAATATAATATGGTGTAAAAATGATTGGAATCGATTCAGTTGCTTATTTTGAAAAAAACTATAGTCAGGTTTAAATAATGTTATATAGATAAGATAAAGTGAAACCGTATAATAGTAACTCTTTAATCGAATCTCGTTGTATTTCAGGCACTAGTATGTGTGGTACTAGGGAATGTCGAATAATTATCACTGGTAATGAAAGCTATTAGTGAAATATTTGTGTAGTATGAATATGGATAACTATGAGAGTAGGGGAAGATCAGAAAAACAAGGGATGGCTTGTCTGAAAGGATTAGGCAATAGAGAAATGAAATGAAATCGTTTATTAAGCAAGTAGGATCACTGTTCACTTTTACATGTCATGTTTTTTTTTTTAAACTAGATGAAGCCGGCATTTCCTAACTGACAACCTCTGAGAAGAAGTAGCCGAAACAAACTCAGGGATCATCGTCTTTTTTCAAGTCCAGACATTAAAAATGAAAATGTTTACAATAATTTACGTTATAATTACGCATATTGCTTAGTAACAATGCTTAGCAGAGCGAGCAGCTCAGTCCCAAGCTTTTTTGGCTTCTGTGATTTTATAATACCTCTTTTTGCAAAGTTTGGAGAGAATTCGGTAACCCTGGATGCGCCAGATACTTTATGATATTATGACTGCGCAGTGAGTTTTGGGCCGAAGATAGAATGAAATAGAATATAATACTCTTTATTATGTACACCATATAAATTACAGAACATAAGCATAAAGAGTTTATAAAGGGCGACACAATAGATGGTCTTGTCGCTAAGAATGATCGTTTAAGTCTGTTAATACTAAAAAGTTCAAATATCTTGTATATTTTATATTTTTCTATCAACGACAGTAAGTTGATGTATCTATGAATAAAGAACTGTGACGTAAAGCACCCTAATTGCGTAACACACTATTCCTATCAATTGGAATAATTTTGAAGCATATTGTGATTCCATTGCTTCATATGTTCGAAAAATGTATTTGCTCAACAACGTAAATATCGCAATGGATGTTGTTGAACTGTCAAAAAGAATCCCATTGCAACTGATAGTGTGTTACTTAATTACCCTGCTGTTCGTATTCGAGATTATATGCGATCCAATGCCACTCGAAGCAGACAATCATACATCGATTGTGTAGTAGTGTTTAATCGATACTCGGCGACTCGCGTACTCGCTCACAACCACTAGGTGTTAACGATTCCCGTTCTAACATACCGCTGTTGGATTGCAGTGAGGATTAATAGTTTAATTACGTAATGGATGGGTAGGGTTAGCAGTAAAAGGAACAACGAATCGAGAATGGATCTAATAAACCTGCTGGATATACTGAGGTAGCGTCGATTTTATAAAGAGTAAAACGTTTATCACGTGCAATGAATGGGCACAAAGTTGACGTGATTTGAATTTATGAAACATGTGAAATTGAAAATTTTGAAATTTGGTATTATTTCTTAGAGTATTTTCAGTTTTTCAACTGATATGGGTAAGTATAACAACTGATATAGGTCTCGTAGTATAATGATTCTTTACTAGCTATTATCTGTAGTGCTTAAGTATGGAAATAGAGTTTCTGTTATACATTGTGTAGACATATTTAAAAAATATATATATATTCCTGGCAAAAACTTACGTTCTTGGTAGCGTAACAGTAGACAGGGTAGAAGACGTATTGTGCCGACGCCGGTTAACAAAGATGGCACAAAGGTGATGAAGATTACCTGGTAAGAAGATGAAGTTGATAATTTCAGAACAAATAGGCAACTGCAATCGGTCAAATTCCTTTAATAGATTTTAACGTTATTGCTAAAGTATTAACGGTAAGCTTATGTTGCTTGGTAAAATCTGACACATTTTTTTTTTGCAAATGGTAAATCATCAAATGACCTCTCCTGTTCAGGGCGGAGCAGAAGGGCGTGTCAGATTTTCACTGACTAACACCTGCACATGACTATGTAGAGGTATCTACAAACGCCACATGCGAACAACGCGTCATACTGACGTCACACGAATTCTACATCTCGCAATCAGAGTTCACCGTGTAACTAGCATATATACAATTTCCCAACATCAACCATTGGCTACGTGCCCACCAGACATAACACCCGTCTGGTTGGAGGATCCTCCGTTTTCTATAGAGGAAGAGGGAACTTTACGCCCTTTTCCTCCATAAGTAAACCGGAATATGGCTAAATCGTTCACAGAAAATTGAAGGAACATGGGTGGTGTTCCTTCACTTGTCTATCAGCGGAGATGTCTAGTCGATATAATTTATAAAATATTATTTTATGTTTATGCGAAACCAGAAACACGTGTTCAGTATTTTTAAGTAAAGTATCTAGGTACAAAATTTCAAAAAGATATCATGAAAAACCACACAGTTTGCAAAGTAGGATACTAATTGGCTGTCCCAACAAAAATAAATGTTCAACGCTCTGCTCGGCGGGCGAGCGGTGCGTTGACCTGTGGCGTCAGCTGTTGGGCGGACGTACGCAGTACTATGATCTACCGTAAGCTTTGTGGCGGGCTCGGTAACCACACTGCAACAATTTCTAAAAGTATTTGGGAAAAAATATAACATGGTGTAAAAATAATTGGAATCGATTCAGTTGCTTATTAGGCTATTTAGGTTTGGTTAGGATATGCTCGAATTGTTGGTTCTAAGGCATGCTGGTTTCCTGACGATGATTTCCTAAACAGCTTGAAGAGTAGTGGTGGTGAAATAACTTACACAAAGTAGAACCCATATTCGGATTCAAACTTACGACCTACAACCTACGCCGTAACCACTGGGCCACCACTGCTTATTTTCCACAGTGTCAGTAATTAATTAGACGAAGGGATCTTTTAATCAACAGTAACTTTTATCTAAAGAATACAAAAAATGGCCGAATAATTCTTTATACAAAAACTGTCATAACGTCATCTGTATTCCTCAGATAACAATTATCTGAAGGATCGGGTCTAAGGGTGGTAAAAGCGGGTAGTTTAATGTTTTACGACAAAGTGAAACATACCAATCTCTTTATAAAACTGTTATTATTCATGAAAAATATAACATCGATCCTGTTAGGTAAAGCCCATGTACAGACAGATTTTGAACTTTATCCTTAAAACATTAAGGCTCAAAGTTGTTTGGGAATATTTGGCAATTTCTAGTAGCTTAACCTGCGGTCATCTACTCAACGTGGTAGGGCTAGAGGGACCTGTAATCATACAAATTATAACAGAAGACAGACAGAAGGCTCTCACTTTTCTTCAATTCGCCTACTCTTTGCTAGTTATTCGTTTTAATTTTATTGATGCGATGTTATCATTCCTGGCTCTGCAGGGTCCTTTAAGATCCATTTAACCACGTATGTTCACTCAAACGTAAAGCAATTAACATATTCACTATTTAGGTTACTATAAGAAGCGATTTAAAAAAAATAAGCATGAAATAACAAGGTTTAATGAAGTCAAAATTACAATATGGACTTTTAAAAAGGACAGACGACGGCTGGTTAAGCTACCCGAAATTGTCAAATATTTCCATTCAACCTTGAACCTAAATGCTTTAGAGATAAAGTTGAAAATCTAATAAAGAAATCTGCCAGATTTTAGTAGATTGATGTGCTGTCATTTATACCAGGTACTTGATAAAATAAGAAATACTCTACGTCTAAAGTCTACAAAATCTCGACATTAAAAATGTTCAAAATTTATTCGCATGCTCATCCTAGCTACAACCTCAGTCAAAAATGTTGGATAATTAAAAGAATTTTTGATAAACCCAGACCCAGATTCAGACAAATCCAGTACATAATAAATAGTCGTAGTTTACCACATATAAGAATCTAATTATGAAAGCATAACTTGTTCACATATGTAACAATTAAGAAAGAAAGAAAAGGTATTTATTGTGACTCGCGCAGGAAGATCATAAAACTAAACTGAAAGCACAATTAAAAACAAAAACAAATTATATATAAAAAAGTAACAAAAAAATCAGAAAGTCCTTTACCGGGCCGAAAGGCTCTTATCTAAGCATAATGCTTCGACATTTAAAAAAGTAAATATCGCAACGCTGGTATTCTGACATGGCCTGGTGTGATGTCACGGGCAATCAGCACCCTAATTGTATAACATACTATTACTCTCAATGGGAATTATTCTGAAGCATATTGCTAATTAATTGTTCTATATGTTCGAAAAATGTGTCTGCTCAACAAAGTAAGTAACGCAATGAAACTTGTTACACTGTCAAAATGAAACCAATTTCTACTGATAGTAGGTATGTTACGCAATAATTCTAATGAGCAACACATGAATAAGTATTAACAGGTTGAAAATCATTTTTTATCTATAGCCCAGTCATATTAGGGTTTCACCTCGGAATGAAAGATAATAAGCTGCAAATTGGTATGAACCTTTGTTTTGTCATTCTAAATGTTGTCTCAAAAGTCACAATCGTTATCGTGTCCGCGTCTCAAGATATTCAAGGTCAAAGGTCACAAAAATCGGTTTTTCGCGAATATCTGGCTTCCTATCGGTTAAATGAGATTTGCATTTATAAATAAAAGTTGTAGGCTATAAAATTCCCTACAACTTTTGTCTAAACTTTTTTTTCATA
Organism: Sesamia inferens; assembly: GCA_037179545.1. Lineage (NCBI taxonomy): Eukaryota > Metazoa > Arthropoda > Insecta > Lepidoptera > Noctuidae > Sesamia > Sesamia inferens. The sequence continues at coordinate 2,963,080 of CM073929.1, read as the reverse complement.
CGACCAACCGTTTTGAAGTTAGAGCGCGAAGAGTGCACATCGTACAGTCATATACGGCCTAATGCAAGGTCAAGCGTGAGTTATGGTTATCAGTACTTTATAAAGTCAATTATTTACTTTTTAGGGTTAGGGAAGGACTTAGAACCTCAAGAATGGGGCTGGATGCTTGAAAATGAAATCCTGGAGCCCATACGAACGTTATTACCTCCAGCACCAGCCGAACTACTAAACGTAATATTTTGCAATTGCAAAAATGGTTGTGGTTCCCGCTGTGGATGCAGAAAATCAGGGCTAAAATGTTCTTTAGCTTGCGGCCAGTGCAACGGACAAGCTTGTCTCAACGCTTCACTGTATCCAAGTAATCCCGATGAAGAAAATACATATGATCCCGATATTCTGGAAGGTTTGGAGATGAACATGACAGATAATGAGGATGATGACAATGAATCGAACATTTTTGAGCGACAAGAAGAAGAAGACCACGAAGAAGAAGAATATCTATAGCTTCCATTTCCAATTTCATTACAATTAAAATCAACAAAGATACTTTTGATATTTGAACTCACATTTTGATAAATGTATATTATGCCGTATTTAATAATAAATAAAAATATGTGTAAAATATATACTCTTACTATCATTTTAACTTAAAATAAAACTAAAATATATAATCCAGAATTAATAATATTTTATACTTAAATAGTTAAATATGAATAATTATATATAAATAATCAAGTTACTTACTTTAATTAAATATAAATAATTAATAGTTAGTACATAAATAATGGGCACTGTTTAATAATTATAATTTCCAAGTAAATAATTGACTTTATAACGTACTGATAACCATAACTCACGCTTGACCTTGCATTAGGCCGTATATGACTGTACGATGTGCACTCTTCGCGCTCTAACTTCAAAACGGTTGGTCGTATGAAAAAAAAGTTTAGACAAAAGTTGTAGGGAATTTTATAGCCTACAACTTTTATTATAAATGCAAATCTCATTTAACCGATAGGAAGCCAGATATTCGCGAAAAACCGATTTTTGTGACCTTTGACCTTGAATATCTTGAGACGCGGACACGATAACGATTGTGACTTTTGAGACAACATTTAGAATGACAAAACAAAGGTTCATACCAATTTGCAGCTTATTATCTTTCATTCCGAGGTTGACCCCTTATTTTACCTAATTTGACTGGGCTAATCACCAGATTGATGAACCGTGTAGATTGATGATGATATCATCATCATCAACCTTTTTATCGTTCCACTACTGGGTACAGGTCTCTTCTCATACAGAGAAGGATTGAGCATATTTACCACGCTAGCTCAATGCGGGTTGGCGATTTCAGACTTAAAGTCCAGGTTTCCTCAAGATGTTTTCCTTCACCTGATAATCAGTCATTGGTGTCTAAGATATACTTAGAAAGTATTACTTTAGAAAAGATACATTGGCTGGTGTTTTAACCTATACACTACAATAATATTTATCTTACAGTAACCACTTACAAAAATAGATTTTACCTACCTGTATTTCGTTATAGAAGTTATTGCATCAGCTTATTATAACCTAAATCGTGCCGCATACATTTTACATAATTTTCACCACGATAACTGACAAGATAATGTATGGCCTCCAATCGTGAATTGTGTTTTAAATATCAGCTATTGTTGCGTTTTCGCGATGTCATGTCACGGAGTTTCGTCATTTTTCGTGAAGATGCAAATTGTTATGGTAATAATCTAAATACAGAACTGAATACAAAAGTAATATAGGAAGACACATTGGTTATACACTTTTTTGTTTTATTTCTTTAATATGTTGTAGATTGAAGCTTGAGTGAAGACTACGATAGTATTAGCACCTATCAATCATATACGGAATTGTTTTCATGGATATTGTTAATACATTGCTCCATATGTTTGAACAATTTTCTGCGCAATAACGTAAATAATGTAATGAATGTTGTTAAATTTTCAAAATAAGAGTCATTACTACTCTTAGTGGGTTTAGTGGTTGGTTGTAATATCCTGTCTATAAATTCTGAAGCTATCTACTTAACTGGAAAACGAAAACAACACCAACTGAAAGTAAATAAAATTCATCAGAAAATAAATGAAAAAGGTCTATTTTTAAAGTCCATGTAGATATGTATGTGAATTGGTCTTTTCAAGAAAGTGCCACACTGATGTGGACCAGTGTGGCACTTTCACTTAGTACTAAGTACTATGTGCAGAAACAAAACCCGTACAAAACATAGAAGTACAGGTCTGCTGGAAGAAATTTCTTAAGAAATAAGCAGCACCTTTGTACTCAGATCTTAATTTTGTCGTATCTTTATGTATTTTATTATGTGTACATAAATAATAAAATAAATAAATAAGTACCACAGTGATTTGAGTGTACTAGTAATATAGAACATAGAAGTGATACACAGGGGCGTGCATAGAGATTTTGTTGAGGGTATGCATACACCACCCAAATCTCTGTGATTATATATGGTAAAACTTAAAAAGACGTAACGTAGACGTAGTTTCAATTTAACATAGTCGCGTACTTTTTCGCATGTCAACGTTGAATTGATGTTTGTGCGTGGCTACAATGAACATGTAAGTATGTGATTGATGTTATCATTTATTTGACCTGTTCTTATGAACAGGTCAAATAAATGATATCCGTGGGATGTTAGGTATTGTTGTTTTTTGCCCAAATGAATACAATGAAATCATCATCATCATCTCAGGGTTAATACTAGTCGCATCCAAAGCTTTGGAGTCTGGGGTCCGCTTTACCAGTCTAATTGCTGATTTTGGCGAAACTTCGACATTTTCCGTGAAGCGACTGACGTCTGACCTCCATAACCCGAAGGCAATATCGAAGCAAGCCGAAGTTAGACCAATTTTTGGACGTTTGTGGGCTCCAACAACCCGTAACGACAGCCACTAGATGTTCGTATTGCAACCGGGACCAACGGCTTAACGTGCTTTCCGAGGCAAGACCAGACCAGTGCAAATATTCATATTCATGCATACAAATATTTGCACTGCGCAAGGATCGAACCCGCCTTGCGCAGCGGCCGCGTTCGCTACCGCTACGCCACGGAGGCTGTCAAAATACAAAGAAATGTTATTACTAACTCAACTGTAAATAAGTAATAGGTAATTTATTTCTCAAAAACTAAAAAAATATATTTTACTATCTATAAATTAAAACAAACGTGCCTATCTTTTTCAAATAACTCCGTAAAAATTAAATATACCTATATGAGATAGTTTTAAATCGCTACAAAATCTTTTTCAATGGAAATATAGACAAATCTGTGAGTCTGCTTTGGCCTTGTGTGTTTCATAAATATGCGTGATGCGCTACTCATTGGAATAACTATTAAATTTTGCTAATTTGTAAACATCAGGAAAATTATTACAATATAAAGTATAGTATTGAAATTCAAAAGCAAGTAGGTTGAAAAACTTATGGTCTTTAAAGTTTTTATAACTACGAACTATCAATGCCGCGTTTTAAAATAATATATCTACACGAGAAACAAACAATTTATTTATACACACTACACAGCCTGCTACTACATATAATTAACATAATACTTTTTATTAAGACAACCTTTCTTTTGAGTTAAACCAAAAACTGTAAAATAAATGAATATACAGTTCCGCTTAAAACAACCGATATAGGTACATATTTAACCAAATACACCAATAACGAAACAACACATAAGCTGATAAAATAAAAAGGTATTTGAACGAACAACAATCATGCTATATTTGTGAACTTCTTAAATTCGCCGCATTATTAGAAGCAGTGCTTGTTCGGCCTTAAAAACTCAATGAAATTACATGCCCACGTAAGCAAAGATTATGCACACAACCAAATAATTTTATTCACAGACGCGTATGGAAGAGGCACATTTAGTAACTGCTTACGACGCTACGCGAAGTGGCGCGGGCGTCGCGACGAAGCAGATTGCGGGCTGCATTGTAATGTGTGTTAGTAGTTTGCACATCAGGAAAATTATTACAATATAAAGTATAGTATTGAAATTCAAAAGCAAGTAGGTTGAAAAACTTATGGTCTTTTAAGTTTTTATAACTACGAACTGTCAATGCCGCGTTTTAAAATAATATACCTACACGAGAAACAAAACAATTTATTTATACACACTACACAGCCTGCTACTACATATAAGTAACATAATACTTTTTATTAAGACAACCTTTCTTTTGAGTTAAACCAAAAACTCTAAAATAAATGAATATTCAATTACGCTTAAAACAACCGATATAGGTACATATTTAACCAAATATACCAATAACGAAACAACACATAAGCTGATAAAATAAAAAGGTATTTGAACGAACAACAATCATGCTATATTTGTGAACTTCTTAAATTCGCCGCATTATTAGAAGCAGTGCTTGTTCGGTCTTAAAAACTCAATGAAATTACATGCCCACGTACGCAAAGATTATGCACACAACCAAATATTTTATTCACAGACGCGTATGGAAGAGGCACATTTAGTAACTGCTTACGCCGCTACACGAAGTGGCGCGGGCATCGCGACGAAGCAGATTGCGGGCTGCATTGTAATGTGTGTTAGTAGTAGTAGCACTAGCCCCAATAGATGGCAGTGTTATCACTAACTAATTAACAAACTCTTTCAGTTTTAAGTCTGTAGTATATAAATTATTTTACTGTAGTATATTATAAATTATTATATATTTTTTTAGAAAATGATTAGGGTATGCAGTGCTTATCTGCCTCTATGGAGCGCACGCGCCTGGATACAGTGATTTGAGTGTACTAGTAACATAGAACATAGAAGTGTCAGAGTGATTTGAGTGTACTAGTAAAATTTGACGATAATTTTATCAGTTCTTATCTCATTTGAAGATTTGTTATCTCAAGTGACAGATAACAATATTAATCAAGATGAAAAAAGCCTTTTGAACATAATTCCACAAAGGATCCCATCTTAAACAACAGTAACTAGAAATGTTCTTAGGTAGCTAATACCACTGCTTGTGTACCTTACTAATAAACAAAAACTGTCCTATTGCAGCCCTACTAAGGTTCAAAATCACAATAAAACCAACCTTTTTCAACACGAAGCCTACGAAAGAGAACGTCGAGAACAACCAATTAAATTATCGCAACAAGGACGGGACGTCCCGACTTTTATAATTGTATTAACACATGAAGCAAACTCAATGAACAGAATTAAGCGATTTTAGTACTTAGTGAGAATTTATGTTTGTTGTTTAAGAGGGTTAAAATTCTATAAAGTAATGAACTTTGATTGCAGCTAATACGGAGATTATGTTGAAATTCATTAGTTTAAATCACAACTGTCATTCTTTGAGAGTTGCCTGAATTGCTATGACTATCCTGTAATGTTCACTTCTGGAGCATAGGGTTTGTGTCTGTAAGTTGGCCATAATCTACTACGCGGGCTTTAGTCCGGGCTGATGGACGTCTTCAATGTCTTTTTTTTGTGTCTAGGATGTACCAGTTTCCTTTTACTGTTTTTGAGAGCAGTGGTGATGAACTTAAACACACAATGTACTTGCTTGGGATTGAACTTGATACTGACCTTCGAACTCGTACGTTAAATAAAACCACTGGGGTTCCAACTTCGAAATTTTTAAGTCACAGCTAATTGAAGAAAGCTATCAATTTGCACAAATCAAGGTATTTCACACTGACTGAATTAAGTATAAATTTCTGTTTTTATTAAACATTTAATACATACCTGACTATCAAATTCAGCAGAAATTATCAAGGACCGGGTAAATGGTTATATATTTTTTAATTGTCTACAGAAGGAATCACAAACAATGTTTCCTCCCTTCATAACTTTCTCATAATGAAGGAAGATAGATAATGAACGCGTTATCATATTTACATCTTATATTATAATGCACGAATTACGTTTTATATACTGCTAGTCGATTCTGACACCGCGAAAAAGTTCGGGAAATTGAGCTTACAGTGCGCTATTATACAACATTATTTTTACTTTATACGAAAGTACCTACCCCTAAATCCTAAATCCTGAACCAACCTACCTGTAACCTGAATCTTTGCAAAAAAGATTGCTATCTAAAATCAGATTTAAATTGCTCCTGCAATACAAACGAAGTAAATTCGTACTGTGACATATTCACGAAATACACACGCACCCACACATACACACACACACACACATGTATTCGCCCACATTACACACTTGCTTATATTTTTAATAAGTGGTGATGTTCAACTAAGTCTTATACCTACCAAAACTCCTACCAAGTGCAGCAAATTGTGAATTAATAATTGTATTGAGTCGCCTGTGTCTGTAACACAGTTTATAGTAGCACGGACACAGACGGTCACTCTGTCTTAAAATGCATAGCGTTGTACTTAATTGTATTGTTTCTTTTTTTATATCTAATTGAGATGAAAAAATTGTATTTGGTTTTTGAAATAAAGATTATTATTATATGTAGTTTGTTCAGAATAAGCAACTCAATCGATTACAATCATTTATATACCATATTATATTTTTCCCAAATACATTATTTAGGAATTGTTGCAGTATGGTTACCAAGCGCACAACACAGCTGACGGTAGATTATAGTACTAGTTGCGTGCGTATAGCTGGACATGGTATAACAAGCTCATAACTTTGTGGTTTTTCATGATATCTTTTTGAAATATTGTACATAGATTTTTTACTTTAAAATACTGGACACGTGTTTCGGGGTTCGCATAAACAAAAAATAACGTTGTGTAATGCACGGTTGTGCATTAGTTGAAATGATCAAATCAAAATTAAAGAATTAATTTTAAATTAACCAATTACAGGTAATTTTTAAAGGGTCGGTCAGTTGGTAAGATGAAGCTAGTCGTCCATGCCAAAGCGTGGGTCTCTCTGCAGAAGAACGGGCCAGAAACTCCACGAACACTTTTTATTAAATTTTTCATTAAATTGTTACAAATTATTTGATTACAATATCCATGTTGAATTTGTCTATGTGGGAACGACGCAGAAAGTTGTGTACTTTAAAAGCATCTATTAGAGAAAACACAAAAGCAATTCAGAAATTAAAATATGCCGTGGCAGGTAAGAGATGATCAGCCCCCACTGACGGTGCCCGTTGACGAACATGAGGCATGGATCAGCACCATGTAGCTCAAACATTTTGAAGAGTAACTTTAAAACCTCTAAACCGCGCATAGTGTTCCTCTTAAAAGACCAATTCCGGAACCGCCCCTGTTGAAGAGGACCTAATGATAAAACACACACACCATCATCAGAGAGATAATATAGTGAGCAAGACATACTCTTAGACCGTGTATCCACTGACGCAGAGCTGGGCGGGGAGGAGCGGTGAAAAGTAGTCAGTGTTTTTACTGAAGCGGAGTGGAGTGGAGTGAAGTGGAGCGGAGCAGACTTTTGAACTTCTCATCCGTTTTGATACGTAGGTATGCACCTAATGACGTAACGATGATAACTGAGGTACAGCGCGCGAGTCACGCACCGGTCCTCTCTGCAGCGCCCCGCTGTCCTCCGCTCTGCACCTCAATGCCCGTTATGCTCCGCACCATATCGCCTCGCTGTATTTTTATTATGAATATCTGCTCAGCTCGGACATTTCGAGCATAGTAATTGGTCAATTCGTGCACCGCTAGAGTCCTCTCCGCCCCGCTCCGCGTCTGTGGAAACGCGGCCTAAACTGCCAATGAATGACAGCTCACTCATTTCACCTAAGTTTTAACGGTGAGATGGTAACAAAATCACACTGCTGGTGATAATTGTTATGCCATAACCGTTATTTAAATGCCGATGACTTATTTAAACTTGTCTGAAATTCTCAGAAGATATAATGGAGACCTAATAACCCAATTCGATTATTATTATAATTATTGTTGTTATTAATTTAGTTGAAACCTATTTTGATTGTCGACTCCAACCCGGAATGCTTTTAAACTGAATTAATTAAGCTTTTGCCGAAATCAATTTCCAACGAATTTAAATTTCATTAAGTTTTCAGGTGTTCTTTGAGTTAGTATTGTTTACAAAGTTCCACTGTATAGTGGGAAAAGTTTTCTGCGAAATTAATTAACACTACAAAATAGTCATAAGTTCTCAGTGGCGCAGCGATCAACACGCCTGCCTACGACGTGGAGGCCCCGGGTTCGATCCCCGGCCAGGTCATGATGGAAAACGATCTTTTCCTGATTGGCCTGGGTCTTGGATGTTTATCTATATATGTATCTATTATAAATATAGTATCGTTGAGTTAGTATCCCATAACACAAGTCTCGAACTTACTTAGGGGCTAGCTCAATCTATGTGATTTGTCTATAGATATGTACAAGTTGTTATTAGTAGCATGAGATCCTCGGTTAGATTTCTTGGTCAGAAAAAGAGTTATTGGGTTGTTTTACTTGTTTTCCATAAGGAATTTCCCAGTAACATAACATACTGACCCTATAACATTACACACTCCCGGGACACAAGCCTGCTCTCGGCAAGAGGAAGTGGGCCGTAATCTACCACGCGGGCCCTGTACGGGTTGATAGATGTCAAATGTTTTTTTGAAATTCACTCGGTGGTAGGCCATAACATCGGCCGCCGGCAGAAGTTACCACCCACCAGACAAAGCCTTGCCGCCAAGCGATCTGTCGTGTTCCGGCATGATGTCTGGTGAAGCCGTACGGAGGACGGGTCTGAGCAATTGTGTTGCGATGTGTGCCGGGTACGATGCGCCTAATGTTGTTGTGTTGGGAGTTTGGTCGTGGAAGGTCTTCAGATCAATTTCCCTTTGGCGCAGCATCGTTGGTCGTATTGTTGGGTTTAACATTGCATCACCTCGCTCAACTGCCGTCTTCCTTCCTATTCGCTCAGTTTTTCTGAGTGAATAGGCTCTTAATAAACTAGCGCGCTTTATCATCAACGATCGCATCACTGCTTACCATCAGGCGGGATTGCGGTCAAGCGCTAGTTTATAATTATTAAAAAAAAAGAAAAAAAAAAGACGTGTGGCACTCGGGGACTGCCGCGGTAAAGCTATTGCATAGCATTTTGTATCAATTTAAGCAATTATAATTATTTATTTATTTTATTTATGCAGTATTTCTTTTTCTTTGATATTAATTCAAGTTACACTTTTTGAGCGTGGTGACCGATAAGAAAACAAATTTTTCTTTTATTAAATAAATAAAAAGTTAATATTATTTAAAATATTTTTATTATTTTACAATACATGTGGGTTTTATTAGCTTACAGTAGCTGTTGGTTATTCAGGAATATTTATCATTGAAACTATAGGTTTATGATAACTGAAATAAGAAACATAAGTTTGCGACTTAATATCCTCTAAATACCTAGAAAATACCGCGTCAATGGTGGTCCCATATTTTGTTGTGGACTCTTGTGGATCATTATTCATTTTCAAATTCAATGTTTTTGATAGAAAAGTTGTCAACCGCTCTGATTTTTTATCAGCGAAGTTAATGTTGAAATCGCCAGCCAAGATAAGTGGAAATTTATTACCATTTGTACCTAGTATTTTCGAGCCTTCTTCAGTGTACTCCAGTAAAGTGCGATGAATAAAATGCTCTACCTCGTCCAATTTTGGATTCAGAGAAATGTAAATTGCTACCATAACTATTTGTAGACCATTTCTAAGTTTGCATAAGCACGCACAAATATCTCCAACAACTGAGCGCCTAACATTAACATCGCTAACGTGTGCAATATTTATTTCAATATTCGGAATCATAATATTAGTAATATCATTTTTATTTTGGTAAATAGCTACCCCGCCTTTTGAAACAGTATCTCGTTTGAACTGAACAATACAATTAAAATTAGGTATTTCAATTGGATTATCATGCGTCATGCAAGTTTCGGTAAGAAGTAACACATTTGTTTGTCTCGTAACTGAATCATGTAAATCGTATTTATGACTATTTAGACTTTGGCAGTTGAAAGTCATTATTGAAATGCCATTTCTATTACTAATGAAATCTAATACACTTGGAGCAATCGTCTGAACACTATTTAAAGACAGTCTTTTGAATTCTTGCAACAATTGAAAAAACGGCCGCGTGAGGACTTTTTACTCTATAAAATCACGCGCTTTTATTTAGTAAACAACACTATAAATAATTTAAAAGTCCAATGAAAAATTAGCGTGACATTCATCTTAGCTTTTCCGTTAAAAAAAAAGCTATTTTATAAAAACACTAGGTACTAAATTAATTTGAATAAAAGTACTTAATAATTCATTATATGAAAAGTTTTTAAGGTAGCCATGACAACGTCGATGACGTCTATGACATATCTCTATAGAAGACCTATTTCAGAGAGAAAATTAATCGCAAGTTTAGCACATCGCGACTATCAGTAACATGGCAAGTGTGTAGAACTGAGTTCGCGCCCTGCAATATGCATGCTCTTTTTGAAAATCTATAAATTGTTTTCAAAAGATGTAGTCGCACGCACACAAACATACCGTGCCGAAGACTGCCGAACTGAAACGACGTTAGACGATGGGGAGCGTGAGGTTTTTTCGTTACTGAATTTCTGGATTCGGTCCCCGCGCTCAAGGCCCGCGATAGAAGCTATGCAATAGCTTAAAAATTGTGTCTCTAAGACATGCTATTTCCACACTATATTTTCCTTCACCATTTTGGAAGCATTGGTGATGAACTAGTTTTCACAAAGTAAAGTGCCTGACGGAGTTCGAACCTACGACTTACTGATTGTTAGTTTAGGCCGATTATTGGCCAGCCATTAGGCCAACGGTACTCTCAGTACCAGCCCGTCGGAAATAACATTGCAAATAAATATACGATTTTTCTTCTGTACAGCTTCTTCATATACAATATGTAACAAAAACCCTGTTGTTCCTTCAACCTACGTTTTAAGAATCGGCATACGGACGTAATAAAGCAAGTAATTTATAAAAATTGTTCAACAAAAATAATTAAAATAGGTAAATGTTTAATTATTAATATTTATAATCTGTAACTGATTTCTTAGCTCGGCAATTCTGCATGAAGAAACTAGACATAAGTAGAACGTTCCCGCCAATTTATTTAACTTATAAAATCAGATATTCTAAAAAAAATTCAAATTTGTGGGTTTTAATATGTATTTGATTGTGAACTCTCGACTAGACAATGATTACTGTTTTCTAATTATGACTTCATTAATGATGTGCTTGTAGGTAAAATTATATGTCCCTGAAAGGAACAACGGGGTTTTTGTTACATAGTGTATACCATGAATATTGGTGATTTTTATGAGTTAGGTCAACGAAACATATAAATTCATTGTTTATGGATATAACGTTAACTTAATTGTCATCATTTAAATTGAAGGACGACGGCTGGAGCCTTCTGTAGTATAGAAATCTCCCCCAAGCACCAAAACTTACTTGCTTAGCATGTTGATGGTAAGCAGTGATGCAGTCGTTGATAGCAAAGTGCACTAGTTTATTATGAAACTATTTACTCTAGCCTTGATGACACTTAAATTTTAATCAGAAAAGAAGTCCACCTCAGTATAATTGTTGCAGTTCTTCGATGACTAACTTCGATTAGTTTTATCTATCTCACATCCACCTAAATACCACCAACAAATAAAATGGTACGAAAACGTAGAATAGAATTCGAGAAAATAAACATACATCTATCTCACAAAGATAATGGAAGAATCCGCGTTTATTATTAAACTGGAAGATAACAGTAAAATAAACAATGTTTCTCGAATAGAAACAGCTGTCAACGTTTGAACTGATCTAGATTCAAAATAGCATCGATTCAATAATTACGCGGTTGGTTTAATACAGACAAAGCAAAACGAGACAAAGTCGGCAGCAATTTTCAAGAACGCGTTACTACTGTCCTAGACAGAATTAAGTGGCATAGTTAGTGGCCCAAAAGGAACAATTTACTCTCAAATCAAATTACTTTAAAGGACAGGTTTAAGCGTGGAAGTACTTGCCCGCATCGCTGATGGCAACTGTCATCCGATAACGTGCCCAGAAGTCTAGCAGCATTGTAACGTATAATTAGGGTCATGCTAATTCTTTGACCAGCCGAGCATTCAGCAAGAGCTTTCTTCTTTTTATATCGTCCTACCGCTGAGCACAGGTCTGCTCTCATACAGAGAAGGATTGAGCGTAATCACCACGCTTGCTCAATGCGGGTTGGCGATTTCAGACTTAAAGTCCAGGTTTACTCAAGATGTTTTCCTTCACCTCGTAACTAGTCACTAGTTTCCAAGATATACTTAGAAAGTACATATAATTTTTGAAAAGTTACATTGGTACTTGCCTGACCTGGCATCGAATAATACTTGAGAGGCTGGTGTTTTAACCACTAGGCCACCACGACAAAAATACTTAATCAAAATTAAGAATATTTTCATGTATATTAACACATAAAAGTAATTGAAATCTAATTCACTAAAATCAATAAATAATAAAAGTTACACTAACATGTCAAAAATCTTAATCTAACTGTTTTTATTACCCTATTCTGTTAAGTAATTAGGGTCCTATTAAAAAAACTCACGATTGTCACGACGTTAAGTATGCTCGGTACGGTTTACACAGGACCGGAATTCCGCTATAAGTTAAATGAATAAATATAGCAAAAACGCGATTAATTACCACTTTCGTGCTGCGGAGAGACCGTGCTTCCTTTCCCACACCATTTCCTATATTACGGGTTTGGTTTCGCCCTCAGTCTCTCCAGTGGACCATTGGTCGTGGGCCATGGCGGCCCTTGGCGGTTATTCTAACCAGCCCACTTCCCTCCAGAAGCTCATTAAGTGCCCCTATGGTTTTGCTTCTAATTTAGGTGACGCCTGTACATTCCAAGAGTACATGCGCAACTGTCTCATCAGCCTCTATGCAGGCTCTGCACAGAGGGCTGTCCGTTATGCCTATTGTGTGGAGATGTTTATTCAGCGAGCAGTAGCCCGTGATGATCTCCGTCTCCGCATGGACGAGCAAGCTGTTACCATGAATTTAGTATACGTATAATATGATGGAACTTCTGACTGTATACACTGTTTGTCCAAATACTAACTACATACATGGGCTTACCCAGGTAGAGGCATGGAGGAGGCAGCTGCCCTCCCTTCTAGGCCAGAAGCTGGGTACGCCCATAATTTCATACTAGGCTAGTTTTTATAACGTTCAGATGCTGTCACGCGATTGTCGATGGAACACGTGACTAGTTGGCAGTATACAGTTAGTGGCGTGACATTCAAAACGGTAATATCAAAGCGTGTTTTCAAAGGTTATTGTCAAACTGTGGGAGTATTGTTAAGTTATTGATTGAATTTGCTATTTTGGCGCCATTCCTATTCAATACTTTCTATCATAGCTTCTGCAGAAAGCGCGAGTCAATTGAATTGAGACAGCTTTTCGCCATACTGATGTTTCAAGTTTTAGTATGTTTTATAGCGATTGTGGCAAGTGGAGTTCTGTCGTTACTGCCTACCCCTTGGGAAGAAGGCGTCACTTTATGTTTCTAAGCATAAATCTAGGTTTTTATGTAGTTTTGTGCGATATCAAGTTTTTTTTTTTTTTTTTAAATTGTGCCGTCTTTCTCTTCTTGCTTGGCAAGAATTCTTTTTTGCCAGTGTATATGTCCTTCTTTTGTCTTTTTTCCGCTATATTTTTTTTTTTGCGGCTTCTGCCTTGTCTTTTCTTTTGGGGTATTCTTTTCCCAAGTCTATTTTCTTTTGTTATTTCATTTGTCATCTTTCTTTTCTTTTCATCATTTTTACAACATTGCTTACATACTACTTATCTCTATCATATATCTATACATTGGCGTTCCTTATCCTATTCCTGCCGACGGCACAGTGCTCGGCTGTGCTGCCCTTGTCCTGTTTCTCTCTATACTCAATTTTGCAACTTTGAGGCAAAACCGCTCCAGGTACGGCCTGGAGTGTTTGTCCGCCATGAGGTCGGCTATGGATGATTCCGTCAAACTAATTCCTGTACTTACATCCAGGTCGTATCTGTCGCGGTCGTGCCTCGGACACTCGAACAGGAGGTGCTGGATGGTCTCAGTTGCCTGTGTGTCACACACACAGGCCGGACTGTCTTTTAATTTAAACCTGTGTAGGTACGCGGCGAAGCCGCCGTGACCTGTCAAAATCTGCGCCCAGATAGACGTCCTGTCGAGGCACTTCAGGACCTTGCGCGCGCGCACCACATCGGGGAAGAACATTCGCGTGACCCCAGCCGTGGCCCCGCCGGTGTACCTCCCGTTCCAGACAGCTACTGTGCCCTCCCTCAAACGTCGCTTGACGTATGAGACTGGACACCTGTCATACGCTGGGGCGACCCTGGACTGGGCCGCCGCGCGATATCAAGTTTAGGTACAAAAACTCCAACACCCTAATTACGTAACATGCTATTACCATCGATTCAACAGCCGCCATGGCGTAGCGGTTGCCATACGAACATCTCATGGCAGTCGTTACGGGTTGTTGGAGCCCTCAAAGTCCTACAATTGGTCTAACTGAAATGCTTCGACATCGCCTTCGGGTTGTGGAGGTCAGACGGCAGTCGCTTCATGGAAAATATCGAAGTTTAGCCAAAATGAGCAGTTACACTGGTAAAGCGGACCCTAGACTCCAAAGCTGAAAAGCTTCGGATACGACTGGGATTAACACTGAGACGAAGAAGAAGACTATTACCATCGATTTGAGTAATTTTTATGAATATTATTTATCCATTGCCCCATATATGCGAAAAATGTGTGTGTTCAACAACGTAAATAACGCAACGAATGTTATTAAACTGTCTAAATGATACTCATTGCTGCTGATGTTGCGTTACGCAGTGACCGCGCTGGTCCTTGAATATTTTGGGGAAGGCCAACGTATTATGGGGATTTAAAAAGGTTTGCATTAGAATTTTGGCGCGTTCAAAACACTGCGCATACCTAATTATAGTTATATCCTACAGCATTATCTTATCTTTCTCTCTTATCCATCCAAAGGCTGTCTTTTAGAGATAAAATCGCTAATTGTGTCATCTTTTGTAATGGTAGCCACATACGTCATCATATAACTACTGTACTGGCGCAAGTTTAGACTTGCAGAAGTCTGCGTGATATTTTAGCTGCCTTTATATTTTGGTTCGGACACTTGTGCTAAGCCGTACGACACATTAATGTATACTTGTGAAAATCCAATTTTCCGCAAGTAACAGCCAGAATTACATTTTTAATTTTGCAGATGTAATATAAATTTAGTAAAAATATAATAAAAAAATAATCACATTAACTAGTATTATATTTACTTCGTTAGTCGTGGTGGTCTAGTGGTTTAAACACCAGCCTCTCAAGTATGAGTGTGCGAGTTCGATTCCAGGTCAGGCAAGTACCAATGTAACTTTTCTAAGTTATATGTATATGTCCTTTCTAAGTATATCTTGGACACCAATGACTGATTAAAAGGTGAAGGAAAACATCTTGAGGAAACCTGGACTTTAAGTCTGAAATCTCTAACCCGCATTGAGCAAGCGTGGTGATTACGCTCAATCCTGCTCTATATGAGTGGAGACCTATGCCCAGCAGTGGTTCGATCCCCGCACAGTGCAAATATTTGTATGTATAAATATGAATATTTGCACTGGTCTAGTCGTGCCTCGGAAAGCACGTTAAGCCGTTGGTCCCGGTTGCCATACGGACACCTAGTGGCAGTCGTTACGGGTTGTTGGAGCCCTCAAAAGTCTAACAATTGGTCTAACTGCAATGCTTAGATATCGCCTTCGGGTTGTGGAGGTCAGACAGCAGTCGCTTCACGGAAAATATCGAAGTTTAGCCAAAATCAGTAGTTAGACTGGTAAAAGCGGACCCCAGACTCCAAAACTGAAAAGCTACAGATGCGACTGGGATTAACGCTGACATGATGATGACCTGTGCTCAGCAGTGGGACGATAAAAGGTTGATGTTGATGATGATGATATTTTCTTCTAGATATATCAAATGACACCAAATCAACCTTTTGAAAAAAACATTATATCAATAAAATCAGAAAAAGCAATACTATTTCCAAGCGGAAAGCGAAGTCAAAAACTTCTTGAAAATTAAACAATCCACAGCAATACTCTTCTTTCCTCATCACTATTGGCACTCCAAGGAAGTCAATCATTCTCTGTTTGTCAGTTACTTTGATCATGTTCAGTTTGACACAAAACTGACGCGTTTTGTGCGGGTTAGCGTCACGTCCACCATTTTGTGCGCTCGTCTCTTTATTTTCAACGTCGTTCAACGTCGTTTTTTTGCTCTTCTGGGAAATAATGTGTGTAATATGAAAACTTGAGGTTTGTGAATCGGGCAGGTTCGTATTTTACACCACAAATATTTAGCTTTGAGTATTATAAATTAGATTTGGAATAAATAATGATATAACTAAATAGTTTTGGTAAGAACAGGATCAATAGATACATATTTCTGACGTTATACGGTGAATAGCCGTAACGATGAAATGTATTTTTCTGTAAGTAGGTTTTGTAAAAACACTTTTACAAGTCAATATAATATATTTTTTTATAAAGAATTCCTTATCCATCATTACATTTATGCCAAGTTGTCAAAGTCAAGATACATTGTCAGTTGATCAGACTATTATAATTAATTTAAGAATAAACAGTTCCTTAAAATACATAGTTTTATTTAATTATTAAATAAATTAATTTATGTAACTTGATGTCCCCTTTTATTAAAAAAATCATCATCAACATCAGCCTCTACTCGTCCGCTGCTGGATATAGGCCACATCCATGGCACGCCAACAAGCTCGATCCTGAGCAGTTCTTTTGATGTCGTCGCTTCTTCGCGCCCAAGGGCCATCCTACGCTACGTTTGCCGAGGCCCGGTCTCCACTCGAGGACTCGTTTACCACAACCGTTGTCGGTTCTGCGGCATATGTAACCAGCCCATTGCCACTTTAGCTTGCTAATCCTCTCAGCTATGTCGGTGACTTTGGTCCTCTGCCGGATCACCTCATTTCTGATGCGGTCCTTTAAAGAGATACCCAACATAGCCCGCCCCATAGCTCGCTGAGTAGCTTTAAACTTATAAATTAGTCTGACCGTCAGTGTCCACGTCTCGGCCCCGTAAGTCATGACGGGTATGACGCACTGGTTGAAGACTGGAACAAATGCTGAACAACTCTCCGGATGAACTTAGACATGACCAAAATTATGTTCAATGAACGGGCCACTCTGGGACCGGTTGACGTAAACGGAATGCCGCTCGAAGTTGTTTCAGAATACGTGTACCTCGGGCAAACGTTTCAATAAGGGAAAAACAATTTCTAGAAGGAGGCAAATATAAGGATGCTGGAAGAGCTGGGATGGGCAGCATTTGCTAAACTTCGTCGGGTATTTTCGTCACCCATACCCCAAAACCCGACGAAGTAAGAAAAAAAAACATTGGGATGTTTGAAGACTAAAAAAGTAATGATATTATGCAATTCTAATTATATAAAGATCTGAAATTGAATCAGGGTTTTTTGCCGCTAAATTAGCGCCTTTAAAAGCTAGAATAGAAGCTTCAAATTTTATCATTAGCTATGCCCCGCGATTTAGTCCGCATAAATTTCGATACCGTGAGAATATTAGGTTAAAAAGTAAACTAATATTTATGTTTAAATGTCGTTTAATTAATGAAGTATTAGTTTATTTTGTGAACAAAAGAAACATCACATATTAAAACGCGTCTTGTCCGTACGGTTGCCATTTAGATTGTTAGCTTTAAAAATGCAATATATCGCTCACCTGCTACTATATGCGGCATGTCTACGTTTTTCATATTTTACAGACACAAGGATTATAAAGATCTTATAAATGTTTGAAATTCATTTATGAGTTAATTTTTTGATTTTTTTTTACAGATGTATATCCTTGTAACCAAACGCTGTGATCAACGAATAGGGTATTTAACAAAAAAAAAAAAAAAAAAATTAGTCCGTCAGTCAGATTTCCAAAAAATATTTTCATACTAGCGACCAGTGACGTCACCAGCCACCACTCCTGATCTTTGATGCCTTTTATATTTGTCAATTTTTATTGTTTTCATAAAACAAAAAATACGTATCTAGTATTTTTTGGAAATCTGACTGACGGACTAATTAGTTTTTTTTAGTCAAATACCCTATTACGAATATTAAGGATACGTAATAAACTCAGTATCACATTTTTTGCAGATGTGCCAAGCGATAGATATTTCCTTCAATAAACCATCTTTATTATGATCTCTATATCTAATCTTCAATATAATACTATCAAAAAACGTCTATGGTAAAAATCAAATGTTTCAAATTGATGATATTTCAAGTAAAACAAATACCAACTTTATTTCAATGAATATTTTAATTGATTTTATAATGACTAGGACTCTTGAAATAGTTATGAAAAATGTTTGAAATTACACTGTAAATTGAACGTTATAAATTAGGACTTAAAGTTATTTTTCCATAACCTAGGTATAATATTTGTTAACGTTTTTGGCAAATACGTCTCGAGTTGGTTGCAGATTATTGAGATTTTTGACCACCATAAACGAATGAAACTATTTAATAACACAACAAGTAACTTCTTATCTGTTTGATCTCCCAATCTATTTATGATGGACTTATCTCTATTATTATGGCGTTCATAATGTAGTATTGTGTCAATTTATGGTGTCCATGGCACCCTTTACTAGTAATTATGGGGTATCTTATCAGCTACACATGTCTATGTATGACGTCCATGTTTTTTTTTATAGGTTTAGATGTGTTCCGAACTTAATAGTTGATCTATTTGAGTGCTTACTTGACTTGCGACTCGCTATAGATTTATAAAAACCGGCCAAGTGCGTGTCGGAGTCAGTCTTTCAGTTGTAAGTATGGCAAGCCCCCAATATTTATTATTATTATTTTATTTTTGCATCAAAATCTTAATGCTGTTCACAGAGTACATCTACTTGCCAAGTTTCAACAGTATAGCTCTTATAGTTTCGGAAAAAAATGGCTGTGAAATACGGACGGACAGACAGACATGACAAATCTATATGTTTTTGCCATTAAGCTACGGAACCCTAAAAATATACTTATTATAAAACACTTTTTTATAATTACAAACTAGAGTTTGACCGTAATCCCTCATTATGGTAAGCAGTGATGCAATCGTTGATGGTAAAGCGTGCTAGTTTATTAAGCCTATTCACTCAAAAACGAAAGGGGAAGATGAAAAGGGGCATTTGAGCGAGGTGATGCAATGTTAAACCCAACAACACGACCAACGATGTTGCGCCGGAGGGAGATGATCTGGAGACCCACCACGACCAAATTCCCGACGCAAAAACGTTTGGCGTATCGTACCTTGCACACATTGAATCACAACTGCTTAGACCCGTCCTGCGTACTTCATATAATTCATGCTAAATACCCTTCCAAAAAGTAGTAGAAAAACCGACATTATATTATCACATTGTATACTAAACCCACTGTCCATCACTTATGATCAAAATACAATAAAAATCATAAATCTCCATTCGTAGTAGAAGACAGATGGATTAATAAATGATGTAACATCACTCCGCCACAGGCTCACGATTTTTCGCCCCAAAATATCTATTGATGTGTCAGATCGCGATTCTTTATACGTCCAAACCGATTTAGACGTAATGACTTCTACGAATATTTCATCTTTTTGCTTACGAGGATAATAGAGATAGATATGGGTTGAATAAATCACAAGCATTAATCAACTGCTTAGCCTTTAACCAAATGACTGACGACACGATTGGTGCAGTGGTTGAGTGTCTGACTACTGCATTGCGTGTCGTGGGTTCGATTCCCAGGCGGAACAAATACTCGTCTTCTTCTTCATCTCAGCGTTAATCCCAGTCGTATCCGAAGCTTTTCAGCTTTAGAGTCTAGGGTCCGCTTTAACAGTCTTACTGCTCATTTTGGCTAAACTTTTTCATGAATTGATTTTTTCCATGAAGTGACTGCCGTCTAACGTCCACAACCCGAAGGCGATATCGTAGGACTTTTAAGGGCTCCAACAACCCGTAACGACTGCCATTAGATGTTCGTATGGCAACCGGGACGAATGGATTAACGTGCTTTCCGAGGCACGACTAGACAGTGCAAATATTCATATTCATACATACAAATATTTGCATTGCGTGGGGATCGAACCTGCGTCTCCCCGTGCAGCGGCCGCGTTCGCTACCGCTAAGCCACGGAGGCTGTCTCTAAGGCCATACTACGTATTTATATTTGTCTCATACGTATTTGTCTCGCCACGGAACAAATACTTGTTTGGCCTTTTTTTTGTTGTTATCGGTCCTTGGGGATAGGACCAGGGAGTGTGGGGTTCTTACCCCATTAAAACCACCGTGATTTTAGTGAGGTAAGTCGTGTTCACCATCTGCACATAGAAGGGGCACCGTTACTTCTCAAAAGACCAATCCGAAGCTCCTTCCGTGCAACGCCTGTTAGGGCACATTTGGGGAGACATTTTTATGACCTTCAGGTAGTTATTCCAGATCTGGTTGTGTGTGTATGTGAGATTAAATGTTTGTAAACGCACCCACGATACAGGAGTAATGCCTAGTGTGGGGCAACATTTTATATTTTTAAATAGAAAACTAGGTCGGGGATAACTGGATGTAGCTGAGTATCCGAACTTTACATGGAACTCCTGCCTGTCTTACCTTCACAACCCAGTTACTTGATAGTGGGTAATACGATACCCATTGCTAAGACTGCTTGTTAGATTTTCGACCAGGAACGTAGGTCAAAGATCCACGAATGACAGGACCTACGGCATAATCTATTTTCCGAGGCACGAAAGTCATCGTCATTATCTCAGTGTTAATCCCAGTCGCATCCAAAGCTTTTTTTTCTGCTTTGGAGTCTGGGGTCCGCTTTACCAGTCTAACTGCTCATTTGGCTAAACTTCGATATTTTCCGTGAAACGACTGCCGTCTGACCTCCACAACCCGAAGACGACATATAAGCATTGCAGCTAAAGCAATTATTGGACTTTTGAGGGCTCCAACAACCCGTAACGACTGCCATTAGTTGTTCGTATGGCAACCGGGACCAACGGCTTAACGTGCTTTCCGAGGCACGACCAAACCAGTGCAAATATTTATATTCATGCATGCAAATAATTGCACTGCGCGGGGAAAGAACCCGCGCTACCTTGTGTAGCGGCCGCGTCCGCTACCGCTACGCCACGGAGGCTGTCGTGTACCGAGGCACGAAAGTGTTTATACGTTAATATTGTTACCCATTCTCGGAAGTATTGCGGCAAGAGTAGCTTAACCTGATTGGTAGACCTGTTCGGCTATTATTCTAAAACCACAAGCTCATTCAGCTGATAAGCACGATCAACATTATGTACATAGGTAAAACTTGAAGTGGGGAAAAATACATTAATATACGAATAAGGTATGCAAAGATAAGAAATTTCTCCTGTGCGAAACACAGCTTTTTTATTTAAACAATTATAAACTAGCGCTTGACCGCAATCCCGCCTGATGCCTATTCACTCAGAAAAACTGGGCGAATAGGAAGGAAGACGGCAGTTGAGCGAGGTGATGCAATGTTAAACCCAACAACACGACCAACGATGCTGTGCCAAAGGGAGATTGATCTGAAGAACTTCAACGACCAAATTCCCAACACAACAACATTTGGTGCATCGTACCCGGCACACATCGCAACACAACTGCTCAGACCCGTCCTCCGTACGACTTCAACAGACATCATACAGGAACACGACGAATCGCTAGGCGGCAAGACCTTGTCTGGTGGGTGGTAACTTCTGCCGGCAGCCGATGTTATGGCCTACCACCGAGATAAGCTGGAGTTGTAGTAAGTTGAAATCAATATAACTTCACGCTGGGCAAATATCTTATTTGGAGTTATATGTTTCAGTTGTTTAGAGTAGAAACACTAGGGCCTTGGAGACCGAGTGCACATCGAATGTTTCAGGAAATCCCCAAGCGCTTGGTTGGCTCTTCAAGTGATTAGAAGGCTAATCTAGTTTTAGCTCAACGAATCAATATTGTCATCGAACGTGGTAATGCCTCCAGCAATTTGGGAGCTTAGCCTGTTGACAGTGATGCAACCTTTTCCTTTTATTTTTATAATAAATAGTACCTATATATATTTACTTGTATAGAATATATATTTTAGAACTACACTGTAAATTGTACAGTTTTTTTTACAAAAATGTCCACGTCTTTACTTAGTTAAATGTCCAATAAGTTAACATTTCAAAGTGTAACTCAATCTTCCTCGTAACTTAACTTTAACCAAACGTAGTTACAAGCACTTAGTTCGTGACCAGTGTTAATGAATAAGTTAACATTCTACTAACGACCTCTAGATGTTTTTAGTAATTAATGACGTTAAACTTTGAAGACGTATGGGCCCTGTATGAAGGCAAGAAAGAGCTATTGCAGTTCCCTGATTATCCTCATGGGATGCCTCTTACATAACTTCGTGCCAGTAGTCCCTAGAGAGGGTTTAATAACTACCCCTACACCCATATGGCTCCATTGAGACGACCTGTTGTTGATACTGTGTTGAATTGAAAACGTGCGTGCCGCCCGTGTAACAGTCTCCTACTTATTTTATTTAAAACACATATGCACAAGCTTGCCCTATGCAATAGTGTAGTTATAATCTATACTACATAATATTATATAAAGAGTTTTTGTTCGTTAGATTATATATAAGCATGTAGGGGATAATCTAAAGCTAGCTAGAGATCTAAATCAATTTTTTTTTATTTTTTATATATGTGAGAGAGCTTATTCTTCAGCCTATAGAGGTTTATTGCTGGACATAGGCCTTCCCCAAGAATTTCCACGACGACCGGTCTTGTGCTGCCCGCATCCATTGGCTTCCCACGAACTTCACCAAGTCATCGGTCCACCTTGTTTGGGTCTACCTATGCTGCGCCTTACGGTACGTGGTCACCACTCCCGAACCTTACTACCCCATCGTTTATCGGTACTAGGAACAATGTGCTCGCCTACTGCCACTTAATTTTAGCGACTCGAAGAACATGTCGATAACTTTGGTTCTTCTGTCATGATCTCCTCATTTCTGATTCGATCGCACAGGGAAACTCAGAGGATAACTCTTTCCATCGCCCGTTGTGTGACCTTGAGCTTTCGTATGAGGCCCATTGTGAGCGACCACGTTTCAGTTCCGTATGTCAACATTGGCAACACACACTGGTTAAAGACTTTAGTCTTGAGACACGGTGGTATCTTGGACGATGAGAAGATATAGCATAGCTTTCTGAACGCTGCCCACGACGAGACACCTCTTTCTCGAAGTTGGACCTGTTTGACTGTTTGTCAACAACTTTGAGTGCAGAGCAATCAACTAAAACTGGAGTGAGAGTGCTAAATTCTTTAAATTATATTTATATTTTGATAGATATAATTATTGCTAATAACATGCAATTACGAATTCACTCAGGGTTGAAACAGTCAATCTGTTGTGACAGCAGCAGCATTGAGTAAAAGCAGCGTACGCGTCAGCGGCGCGTGCTGCAGTAGTTTGATGCATACAGGCGGCATCCAAAGCATCGTAAGCTGGCCGGCTGCTTCCACCGGTCCACGTGCCCATCAGATAAACATAAGTATGCCAAGAATGCCAGGGCTACTATTCAAGCCACACATTGTGGACGCTTGTCTGTGGCTGTAGTTGCTAAAACTCATATGAACTGAAAATCTGTTCAGTTTTTATCAACACTGCGTCGCATTCAGCTAGGCCTCGGTTTCTATAAGCGCAAGTTTCAAAGTAGAGTAGTTTTTAATGGGTCGCTTGTGGCTTTTGACATAAATATCGAATGCGAAAATGTTTAGTCGCAGGCAATCACAAAATCATGAAGGTATTCACCTGCAATTTTTATCGACTTGTGTTAATGGAATAGCGATTATGCTTGTAAGGCGATTTGGTACGCGACCAGCCACACAGCCACAATCGGCCTAGTGTAAATCCTCATTAGCGGGCGCGTCAACCGTTTCCTTCTGTTCGTCGCTAAGCAAATGGCGTCACGGTGACTCGTGGAATGCTCTTAAATGACTTCTTTGATTTTAAAGTAGTCACTGTCACCTGACGTGTGTCGCTTGAGTGTGTAGCTCGCGGTCATGGGGATGACCGGGAGAAAGCCAAACTACGGGTCAGCAGTAAAAAAATCCTAATGAAGATCGGTGATACTCTTTGGAGCCATAAAATAAATCTATGGTGTTACGTGAGGAGGATGTGTCGTAGGATTCTTGAAATTCCAAATGTTGTTAAGGATTAACTTTGATATACATACACAAACAGAAATATGAGATTTACATCAACTTTAGAATTTAATAAACTGGTTTATTACATAATATTTACTTTAGGACCTAATTCATGTCTATGGGTGATACTAATGCTTGGTGCAAAAATAACTATAATGCAATAGAAATATTGTACTCCAAAACGGAATATTGCTGAAGTGCCAAAATGAAAACCATTGCAACACACTTATTTGGAGCTGTCACCAGTGTCCATCAAATCCCGTAACGTGCAGCTGACACGAGTCACGACACGCAGGACACGTTATTAAGTAAAAATTCCGAAATCTCGTAGTTATCCCAACCACTAAATAGCACCATTTACACTCCAAGTAATCCACCTGAACAGCACGGTGATTAAGCAACAGATTATCAATTGCGCAATAGATTTCATTTTGACAATTCAACAGCATTCATTGCTTTATTTACGTTGGTATTCAAATATTATGACGTAACAACGGCTTATAATTCGATGGAACCGGCTGTACGAACGAAAAATCATGACTCATGCGGCGTTACCTCGCGTTCCATAAGACTTGAAGTGCAAGCGAGAGCGCGGAACGAGCGACAAAGAGGCACAATCGGCCTCCGCGTTCGGCAGCGTTCGACATCTGTCTCTCTCCTACTTGAGTGAGTCATTTATTTATAGTAACGATAATGGCGGCGATAAAGGTAAAGATTCTTTCGATATTAAATACATGTCAGTGATATATCGTCCAATATTCGTGCTTTCATCGACGTTTTCACGTTCAACTAGCATCGTGTCAACCGACTTTACAGGCAACCGATTTTTTTTAAACATATGGAACACGGGATTAACCTTCAAAATGATTCAAATTGATAGTAATACTGTGTTATGCAATTACATTTAATATTGCGCAAGGAGGAGCGGGTTCCATCCCCGCGCAGTGCAAATATTTGCATGCATGAATATGAATATTTGCACTGGTCTGGTCGTGCCTTGGAAAGCACGTTAAGCCGTTGGTCCCGGTTGCCATACGAACATCTAATGGCAGCCGTTACGGGTTGTTGGAGCCCTCAAAAGTCCAACAATTGGTCTAACTGCAATGCTTCGATATTACCTCCGGGTTGTGGAGGTCAGACGGCAGTCGCTTCACGTAAAATAGCCAAAATCAGCAGTTAGATTGGTAAAGCGGACCCCAGACTCGCTTCGGATGCGACTGGGATTAATGCTGAGATGTAGATGAAGACTGTGTTATGCAATTAGGGTGCAGTTTTTGCTTGCTTCGACCAATCTGGGTCCGGAGTCTGTTTAAAACTTCCTCCAGCTTATCCAAGTTAACTCAATGAATCGAAAAAATGGTTTGGGTAAAAAGAACACTTATAGTGTGTGTATTTACGTAGCAAAAACCCACTCCAACCCACTTGTTTCACAGGCGAAGACAGAATGGTTCACTATACGACCTACTTTGTTATGTTAAAAATCAGTAACCCACTTACCCCAAGCTAAATCAATCAATCATAATAATGATGAAAATGCTCTTAACAACAACAATACCGTTTCTGTATTCCCGAAAATCTCTGATCATGAAACGTGTTGTTTGTCTCATAAAATAGCATTTCAATCGAAATGTGCCGCATCCATAATTTATGAGGAGATATAATTCACTTTGTTGCCTTCCGTATCTTTGTTTTGTTATCATAAGTCAGGTTAGGTGTTATTGTTTTGCATGTGGCTTTTATACATATTCCATTGTTACTATGGTATTCAAATATGGTTTAGGATGGATGGTATGGCTAGAGGATGCTTTTTGGTGAGAGTGCATGGGAATTGGATGATTTATTCCCCCATGTCCGTTCCACTATCGGACGACCCGTCGCCGAGTCGTACGGCCTTACGTTGTTAACACCACTACGATCCGGACGAAGTGTTTCGCTTCCTTTTTTATACCCCGTACATCGAGGGACTGGAACAATTTGTCACCGACGGTATTCCCGTCGGACTACAATTTCAGTGTCTTCAAGGCTTGGTCAACTACTGCGACTCATAAGCAAATCTTATTGTAAAGTTTTAAACTTTTTCTATTCATGTGCGAAATATTTTAAGAGTATCTTCCATAGGTGGTAAAGAAGCAGAGGATCTTTACCAGAAGAAGACGTTTAGAAAGATTAGGCGTGTACTTTCAGCGTGCTTGTATGACTAGATGTATGAACGCAAACGAGGCAAAAGGAGTATTGGACCGTAGCAGACAGGGGCGTAGCTACCGCCGTATCTGCCGTATCAACTCTCGTAAGCACAAATTAATAAAAACTTCCCATTTTTTTTTTATTTCACAAATCACAAAAGTCATAAAAACAATTTCTCTTTTTCTCGTGTAATGGCCTCTGCACACTGCGCGCGACGAGCGACGGGCGACGAGGGATATCCAATGAGAGCTCTGATTTTCCGAACGGTTCCGGGGGAAGCGAAGTTCTCAAATTTTGAAAAAAGTGACAGACAGATAATTATGATGAATAAATATTTCTATTAACTTTAGCATTTTTTTTTTCTTTTCTGAGAATTCTTTACCTTCCTAAGGGCCCCCAAACAATTTTTTATACAGGGCCCCGCTAAGGCACGCTACGCTTCTGGTAGCAGATGATGTTCTGTGATAGTTTCTGACTGTTTCCACAGCTCATTTCTGTGCGAGTTTACTGTCAGACTTTTAATGTGCAATCTCGAATAAAAGTATGTATAAACTCTTCTTCTTCTTCTTCAGTATAGCC
Source organism: Sesamia inferens (assembly GCA_037179545.1). Taxonomy (NCBI): domain Eukaryota; kingdom Metazoa; phylum Arthropoda; class Insecta; order Lepidoptera; family Noctuidae; genus Sesamia; species Sesamia inferens. The sequence goes on along the minus strand of CM073929.1, from coordinate 2,935,945 downwards.
TGAAGAAGAAGAAGAAGAGGTCCACTGCTGGACAAAAGCCTGCCCCAAAGCTTTCCACAAACCTGCCCGCATGAATTAGCATCCCGCGACAATACACAATACAATAGTGACAGAATGATCGATCAGTGATCTCAGAATAATCGATTTTGACAAGTTTCATAGTCTACTAACAAAATAATACTGCTAATAAAAGCGTCAATATGAGTTTCCAGTGGTCAATCATCGACACTCTACTCTATATTAATAGATTTTGAAATTGAGTAGTAAGTTTTAGAAAATCATTTCTATTAACGGGTTTGATAATAATAGCAATACGGCAATGTCATTCTATCACCATTTCATTAAGAGACGACTGAGTTAATTGATCGATCATTATGAATTTGGCAGATTATGAACTCTTAGGCACAATGACAATGGAATCGTGTTGGAATGACAAATTTATAAAAATGGCAGAATAGGGCCCCGTGAGTTGAAATTCTCACAGAAAATATATTTCTGTTGCCGATATACCAACTAATACTAAAAACAGAATACAATAAATATTTAAGTTGATTTCACTTTTTTGCTGGACAGGTATTAATAAAGGCAACAGGTTGATAACAGGTAGACGTATCACAGAATACTTCTACTACTACTACTTGATGTCTGGTGATGCCGTACGGAGGACGGGTCTGAGCAGTTGTGTTGCGATGTGTGCCGGGTACGATGCGCCAAATGTTGTTGTGTTGGGAGTTTGGTCGTGGAGGGTCTTCAGATCAATCTCCCTTTAACGCAGCATCGTTGGTCGTGTTGTTGGGTTTAACATTGCATCACCTCGCTCAACTGCCGTCATCCTTCCTATTCGCTCAGTTTTTCTGAGTGAATAAACTCTTAATAAACTAGCGCGCTTTACCATCAACGATTACATCACTGCTTACCATTGGGCGGGATTGCGGTCAAGCGCTAGTTTAAAATAATTAAAAAAACAAAAAAAAAGGTAATAAAAAAACCCTGTCTTTATAAATAATGATACGAAATCTTTCGTGAGCAAGTCTCACTAGCACTTGGCCGGGTTCTTCACTGCTGTCCGCGTGCTGTATAACCCTATTCATGAGAGGAACAAAAATACTGCCAGTAATGAAACAAATTCAATTCTCTCCATACTTTGAAAACTTTCTCTCTTAGACGGCAGGATGGAACATTATCGGATTATGTTCATTCTAAAACTTTGCAAACGCGGCTGAGATAGAGTGATGAAGCGGATAAGGAAACTGGAGGACAGTGAGAGGCTAAAAAAAATAAATTTTCAAAGTATCTTTGGGAATACCACATACTTTACACGAAGAATGAAATTGTGGAAAAAACACTAACTGATCCGGGAGACTTTCTCCTGCCGGGAAAAACAACGCCACCTCTCGGATCCAATTGTGAGTTATACCTACCAAACAAGCACCCAATGAAATATACACATAAAATTTCATCTAAATAGACCCCGTCATATAGGAGAAGTTAAGTGATAATCATATATAATATACATTAAGATATTACACATTCAAAAAGTTAAAAGTCAATTGACAAATTTACCCTAAATGTTCCAAAATAGGTCGCCATTCGGGAAAATTTCCCGAAATAATTTTTTTCGCGCGTACCGTACCGTTCACATTTTCCCTATCATTATGAGAAAAATCATTTGAATATTTTCGTAGGTGTAGGACTAAGTTTTACATTTGTAATGTTGCGGAATTTCCAATTCATTTATTCCTCCCTTCTTGATATAATAATGTTGTACTTCCTTGTTAATTTGCTCTGAAACTTTTGAATGATAAATAATTTGTGTTGGCATCTGTGTCTTGCTGCTCGGAGAGTCTTACAATTAATTAATTATTGATTATGATTTATATTTAAAGGTTTGCTTTTTACTACACATATTAAAATTTCATTTATGTTCCAATTAACGTTATTTCAAGTCGAAGAAATATCAGTTTTATTTCAATCACAATTAAGTTGATTTGAAAGTTGTAGCGTTAGCTGAACTAAGTATGTTGCATGTGAAGACAAAGCGATAAAGTACCTTCAATATTCTTTAATATTATGAGGATTTAAATTTTTACTGATATCTGTAGATTATAGTTAGAATATACGACTCGAGCATTTCACTACAAATTATATCAATAAACTCAAGCGTGATTATAAAGCCAACTAAAAATAATCTATAAAAATAAAAATATTCATAACTTTCTTTCATACAATATTTTTGTAAATTTTCTTATCATGAGTAAATTGAAACTTTCCTGTAAGCTACAAAAAGTAGTAAATAAAGTAATCAAGCAAAAATAGCTCAGAGGGTGTTGACTCGACAATGAAAGGGCGTGGGTTGAAATGATACCTTCCTGAATTATATATTGTGGCAAAGCAGTTTTCTGTGTAAGAATATTTGGGTTTTATTTGGGAGTTTAAAAGTTTTGTAGGTCGAGGAAAGGTCAAATATAACAGCTATGAATTGCTACCAAGCTTTTTGATGCCAGATGAAATAAATATTTAATGTTCCTGAATGGATGCCAAACTTAAGTGGTAGTGAGATGCCCATCCCGCTATACATGTATGTGTGTACCTATTACTTGCAGAACATATGACCGATGAAACCTAAAAGTTCTGGAGTGGCGATCGTGTACTGGAACAGAATACGTGTATAGTTGGAAGGCCTAATAAGGTGAACCAACAGCCATGTGAAGGCAGCAGGAACCTATTGGATGCGAAGAAGAGGAGGGAAGAAGCATCGGTCGTGGTTGAGGTGCTTTGGGACTTTTATGTCCAGCAGTGAACGCCTTTCGACTGAAATTATGATGATGTATAAATAAATTTGTTCGTATCGACTTCAATATGACAAGTGCCCAAAATACTGTACAAGATGCGTCGTGTAGGAATATTGCTGTTTCTTTGGCCAAATAATAAACCAGCCCTCTAGTTCCGCTTGGCGATGTCGAACGACGAAATGGGCACTCGATCCCATAGCTCTAGTGATTCAACCTCAAATCACAGAAACCTATACCGCCTTATTACAAAACAACTTAATTATAGAGGTAGGCCACCTCTAGAATTAAGTTTAAACCTTCAAACCATTTTTAAAATTCGAACTTTAACTCAACAAAAAGTTATTATTACAGAAATTAACATTCTAAGTCAACACAAGTCTAAGTCATCAATTTTGCATTAAGAACTTTATTTTCGACTAAATAATGTTTAAAATACAGTAACTGTCTCGCCGGTTTAGACTAGCTCTGCAGGTAAAATTCATTTTGTAATAAGACGGTTAAGGTCCAAATAGGTAAGAGTAGTTTGAGGTTTTCCGCAAATGCAGTGTTAATTCCTAAAATGTACGAAACTGTTTAAATTAAGACTCGTGTGTTAACGTAATAACGTGTAGATTTCAGTTGGAATAAAATGCAGGTTTATGTTCAAATTCGCCATCAAAGTTGAGTGCCTACCGTTGATTAAAAGGATACGTCAGAGCCTTTTAAGTAATACGAATTCAAAGGTAACCTGTTAAATTACACTTAAGCGTAATTACCTTGACCAATCTTGGGCCAGTAGAAACGTCGCCAGTAATAGGTTGGAACCAAAACAGAGACTTTACTTTTTTTAAATATTATAGATTAGTGCTTGACCGCAATCACGCTTGATGGTAAGCAGTGATGCAATCGTTGATGGTAAAGCGCGCTAGTTTATTAAGAGCCTATTCACTCTAGCCTTGAAGACACTTTAACCAGTCCGACTGACGGTACTTATTTACGCGTACATATGATTAGCACCATTCAGCTCAACAATTTTGATGAGAGCTAAATAAGGCTCGACCGAGATGTGTTTTTCGTTCAGAGCCGATACCGAGAATAAATAAAATGTGAAAAAAAGTTGAAACTGTTTAATAAAATTAACAGATTTACTAACTAAAATTAAAGAACATTATATTAAAACATAAAAAAGCAAATTTTGGGCATTTTCGCCCTTCAAATAGTCGGCTCTCGTAATACAATTGTCCAGCACTAAACAGTTCTTCACTTGCTGCGCCAGTAGCGCAGATAAAAACTTATTAGCTACAGGCTTAAGCACTTCATAAGGTAACGAAAACCAATAATCAAAAATATGAGCATTTCTTTGTAATCTTGGCTCTCTAAGTAAGCTAGATACAGTCGAGACTGTACACACTGACAACCGAGGATCTCGGCTATAGATATTTAGCCGAAAACTAAGACAAATTCTTCGGTTGGATTTCATCAAATGACCTCTCCCGTTCTGGGTGGAGTGGAAAGGTGTGTCAGACTTTTACTGACTAAAACCCACCCGTGTTCCTTCACTTGCCTGTGCGAGGTTCAAGGCCATGGTTTCTTTTTTAAACAACCCACAACCATGACCCAGGGGGCATCGATCTTCGTGGACCCCGTCACGATATGCTGACATCTCTTTGAGGCGCGCGTGAAATACAATGCGCCGTCGATCCCGGCCTGGACGACCGGGCGGCGAGCTGATCTCGGGCGAGCCTTAGAGATAAGTGTTCTAACACATAACGTCACTATCAGTGAGACATGAGAGTGAAATATTGAGCATGGTATACTTTCAACCGTCAAGGTACATTTTAGTCAATTAAAGAACTGTTACTGAGAAATTAAAAATATACTTCATATGCCTCACATCACATCCATTACAGGCATGTAAGAAGTCCCTGAAACCGCTTCATAAATAAATCCCAATACATGAATTATTCAGTCAAGCAGTCCTTCACAAAGGCATAAATTTTGAATTTTTTTCCTCGACTATTTTTAGCTACTCAGGTACTCGCTAGATTTGTCTTGTGGAATTCGTTGTGTTGCTTGAATTGGTACTGTATCTACTAAATAAGTGTACAATGTAAAATTTCCATATTTCTGACGCGACTTTATAGCATGGCAAGGCATAGCATGGCTTTATAGATCGAAATTTGCATGCGTGTATTATTCTACTAATATTAAAAACGTAAAAGTTTGTAAGAATGAATGATTGTTTTTTAGTCTTTCAGGCAAAAGATTGGCTAAACTGAACTACATTTGTATTAGCCGTAGATCCGATGATCGTTGGAGTAGACGTGTTCTAGAGTGGAGACGGAAAGGTGAAAAGACGATCTTTGCAGGATGAATGTTAGTAACTGGATGAGTGTTGCCGAGAATCGAGTTGAATAGCGTGCAATAAGAGAGGTCTAGGTCCAGCTGTGGACTATGTGCAATAGAATTGTAATTTGGGTAACATTGGTTTATGTTTTTCTTATAAATGGGAATTGACGAAATAAAACCATTAATTTCCAGTTTTGCCTTATACAACATGTAACATAAAGGGTATATACATACCAAGGGCATGGCATCTTTACATGATATCAATCGATATTGGAAGGGTTTTTTAATCCTATCTCTTTATGTTAGGAAGTTACGAGAAAAAGCACCGCCTGTGATAGGCTACTACCATACTAGGCGCACGGAATTTTTGAAGACATTTATCGTGATTTTCCAAGTAATGTGACGTGTAACGAGTAGTTATTAACGTATGTAGTAAAATTTAGTATAAATTTTTTGAGTATTTTATTTTGAGTTGAAAACCTTCCTATATCATTTGATATCATATAAACATGCCATGCCCTTGGTATGTATATACCCTTTATGTTACACGTATATTTTATAAAATAATCAATAAAATCAGTCTAAGACATTTGACATTGTTATACATATTTTATATTAGCATATAAAATGACTAGGTTGAAAAGAAACTACAATAATAAACACAAAAAATATTTATATATATATATATATAACGTTTACGGAGCTAGTTTAAAAATTTAAAGCTACAAGAAGTATTTGTAAATTATGTTAGTATCATACGAAAAAAAGGTCGATACTAGTTCATGGTCCCACTGTGAATATTAGCCGAACCATTCAAAGTTACCCAGATTGACCGTATTAACCTCGCCGATTCTCTAGTACTATTACTAACGCATCGCTCAGTGTTGTAATAAAGAGTTTAACTCTTAATCATTTATAAACACCATGTTGTTTGCGTGCTGTGTTCAAACATTAAGCAAATGGCTTCCATTTGTAACCACTTAGTGATGTAACGGCCGGTTGATGGCTTGTTATTGTGAAACAATAACTGATGGCTCTTATTTTCTTTAAAAAAAACTACATATTTTGGTTTTGTAGTCTACATGCAGAGTTAATGGTAGCCCGGTGGCAAAGGAAGTTAAAAATCTTTATTGTGAGACATAGATTACAGAATTGTTACTGTGTTAAATTGGGTGGGGTTAAGCACTGCGCCATGTAAGGTGTATAGCATAGAAAGAAAGATCCTTCTTTCTTTTTTAACCACATCATCATCATCATCATCATCACCTCAGCCACATGAAGTTCACTACTAGAATAGGCCTCCCCCAAGGATTTCCAAAAAGAACGGTTGGACGCAGCCTGCATCCAGCGGTTCCCTGCGATTTTGGTTAGCCATTCGACCATCTAGTCGGTGGGTGTCCGACGCTGCGCTTGCCGGTACGTGGTCGCAATTCGAGAGCCTTTCTGCCCCAACGGCCATCGGCTCTACGAGCTATTTGCCCTGCCCACTGCCACTTCAGAGAGCTGATCCGCTGGGGTATGTCGCGACTTTAGTTCTTCTATGAATCTCCTCATTCATGATTCGACCAGATACTGATATAGCCTAGCCCTCTCCATAGCTCTCTCTGCGACCTTGAGTTTTCTTATGAGGCCCATAACTAACCACAATTAAAAATAAAAACAAACTATACATAAAAAAAGTAACAAAAATCAAAAAGTCCTTTACTAGGGTGAAGTTGCAGCGGTAGATCAATCATAGATTCGACTTGAACTGGCATTTTACATTGTGCAAAATAATCTCATCGCCACTGCTCTCATAATGGTGAAGGAAAACATTATCAGGAAACTGGTTTCTCCTAGAATAAAAAAAAAAACGAAGGAATGTGACATTCAGCTGTCTGATTAAACCTTGCGAGATGAATCATCGCTCACTTACAGAAAGGAGGCCTATGTCCCAATGTTTGAAATATTATGCTATTCTTTGCAGTCAATCAGTTATGTTTCCTTATCATTTACTGATTCTGGTTGAGAAACAATACGTAGGTGTTGAACAGGCACGAGCATGCATATGAAAAATAAAACTATAATTTAAAAAGTTTTAAAAGACTTAAGACAGTTATCCCTTTTTCAGTAGGGTAAAAAATAATATAGACGGCATTAATTCGTACAGTAATTATGTCGCAAAAGAAAATAATGACCGGTAAGGTCTCCAAAAGGTATGTCTGTAAGTAAACAATATAATGTTACAGTAAAAGTTCAGGGCTAGCGATGTTTTGTTCACAATGGGCCGCCCACGACGAGAGCCTGGGCGGATGTGCGGGTAAAAATAGACGAGGACATTTATGAGGGAAATGTACGAGAAGGGTAACGTGGAAATACATGTTGTAAGTGTTATAATATAGACTTCGACTTTGGAAATATTGTTACGACCATCCCTCAGTTATAACTGCCATTATTGTGTCTAGAATCTAGACTGTGCATGTTATATTTAAATGGAGCAGACCGATATACAACGTGTAACATAAAGGGTATATACATACCAAGGGCATGGCATCTTTACATGATATCAATCGATATTGGAAGGGTTTTTTAATCCTATCTCTTTATGTTAGGAAGTTACGAGAAAAAGCACCGCCTGTGATAGGCTACTACCATACTAGGCGCACAGAATTTTTGATGACATTTATCGTGATTTTGCCAAGTAATGTGACGTGTAACGAGTAGTTATTAACGTATGTAGTGTGGTGCACGTTTGTTATGATTTGAATTTAAGAAACACATGGAACCGAAAATTTAGTATAAATTTTTTGAGTATTTTATTTTGAGTTGAAAACCTTCCGATATCATTTGATATCATGTTAAGATGCCGTGCCATTGGTATGTATATACCCTTTATGTTACACGTTGTATATATATATATCGTTATTTTTTGTTTATGCAAAACCTGAAACACATATCCAGTATTTTTAACCGACTTCAAAAAGGAGGAGGTTACTCAATTCGACCGTATATATGCTTTTTTATGTTTGTTCGCGGATAACTTCGTCGTTTATGAACCGATTTTGATAATTCTTTTTCTGTTGGAAAGAAGACATTTCTAAGGTGGTCCCATGATAAGGACATCAGGGATTGATGGTGGAAGACCAGAGAAATCAAGGGGAACTTTCAAAAATCGTAGAGGCAACCAGTGCGTTTGCAATTTTTTTTATTACGTATTTTAGCGTCAGCATCCAGTCTAACCGGATGCAGCTGAACAGTACTTTTCACAACTAAAAAGTGTAAAATAAAAACTTTTTTTCCAAAATACCTAATTTCGGAAGTCGGTGTCCAAAACTAATAATATACAAAAACCCAAAGACACCGACTTCCAAAATTAGTTATTTTTCACTTTGTAATGTTTTTTGGAAGTCGGCTGTTTTGTTTGTAAAAAAAGTTTTTATTAAGTAAAGAATCTATGTACAAAATTTCAAAAAGATATAATGCAAAAATCACAAAGTTATGAGCTTGTTATCTTACCTACTTGTCCCAACAAAAATACATGTGGTCAAAGCACCGCTGGTCCGCCCATGCATGCAGAGGCGCGGCATCGTCTTGCGTTTATTGATCTGACTGAGAATTTTAACCTCCAAAAAGTGCTGATTTACAGTTTAATGTGAATAAATGACTTTTGGTTTTGATTTTAGCACCAGCTCAAACAATGTGAATTTACTCAAATTTTAAAAATTAGATGAGATTGGCGTTTTCTATATGGCTAGTTTCAGAAGAAAGGCCGAAACAAACTCGGAGGTCAATGTTCACACATGATCTTAGCCAGAACATATGAAGTGCGATGTATACGTAGATTACTGTCGGAGGTGGTCGTTTGAGGGAAGTACCATATAGATTGACAGGATCTGCCCAATCCATGCAAGCATTTGTCAAAAATCGTGCATTACAACTGAAACTTATTTTTTTTTTAAATACAGAGTGGTGCTGACAATACGACAATAAATGAAAACACGAACAATGCTGGTTCATAGGAATAATCCTTAACCATAGAAAAAACCTAGCATCAAAAAATAAAAAAATAAAATTTCAAACAAACTAAATCTCATAAAATTGTAAACGGAATAGAACATCCTTTAAAAATATTGGTTCACTGACCTCCGATCGGCCACAGCGCGATCCTGTATCGACTTGCTTTTTTCGCGCCATTATTATTAAAGTTTAATACCGCAGGATGCGACGGTCATTAACCTATAAGTATTTCCTTATCAACATATACATCATATAGAAAATGTGAAAAATGAAAAATAATTTCCTGTGACTAATCTAATGGACCTACTTATATGGTGTTTTTATGGGTCGATTGAGAATGTGTTGACGAGGTACATGATGTTTAATTTATTGTCGTATTGTCAGCACCACTCTGTATATAATTATATACTAGTGAAGACACTTCAACTGTAGTCAGACGGAAATACCGCCGCCGGAAAATTATACCAGTCCCTCGATGCGAAACTCTTCGTCCGGATAGTAGTGGTAGCAATAACGTATGGGTGGATAATCACAGTACGATGGGTCGTCCGATAAAGGAACGGAGATGGGGAATTACGTCATGCAATTCCCTCGCACAATCTCCAAAATGCATCCTGTAGAACACCGACAGGCTGGCTACTCTTCGTCTGCGCTCCAGGCTTTGGAGACCGTTTTGAACCATCTGGTTCACTAATTAGCCTCTTTGGACACCTCTCTACCGAATTCAAAGTTGCCAGGTGGCATTTTGCAAAACTAGCCCAAATGTGGCTGCAGTACTCCACACACGAACGGACCTGTGCTTTGTATAACATTAAAAAATATATATATATACGGACCAATCACACAGATTGAGCTAGCCCCAAAGTAAGTTCGAGACTTGTGTTATGGGATACTAACTCAACGATACTATATTTATAATAGATACATATATAGATAAACATCCAGAACCCAGGCCAATCAGGAAAAGATCGTTTTCCATCATGACCTAGCCGGGGATCGAACCCGGGGCCTCTAAGACCTAGTTACAATAGCTACACTCCAACTTAACAACAATACAATCAAGATACGAGCATAGTACACAATATGATGTGATAACCCCAACATGCAAAACCTTTATGAAGCAAATTTAAGCCAAACTTTTCGCTACAATGAACCATGATTGCATTCCATCAGCCAATATCACCTGAAAAAATTCAGGCTCCTGATTCACTCGGGAAATTGAACTGGATTATCATATTTATTGAAATTGTCAACTTTTCACAACGCATGATAATTTGCTCAACCTAACTTAGGTTGAGCAAATTATCGTGCGTCTATAACTTTGTGAGAGAAAAGCTTCAGTTTTTTTAGGAAGTCTTTTTTATGTAAAGCGTATATACAAAAGTATGAATTTTGGATATGGATAGGTTTCGTGAGGAAACGAGTATGTTCCTACAACAAAAAAATTAAAAACATATGACATTTACCAATCCGAACTGGACCAACATGAAGAATGCGGCCCACTCCTTCTCAAGAAGGCCTTTGTCCCAACAGTGGGAACATGCTAACTGATTACGCTATGTACTCGAGTAATAGGGATGTATCTAAGGTATGAAAATCAAAAAAATAATTAGTCCGTCTTATAGATAATAAAAAAAATTAAGACCCGTATTTTTTATTTTGTCGAAATTATCAAACACTACTGAGATATAGCGTATTAAAGTTACGGAGTGGGGGCTAATTACATCACGCCGTGGTTTATTTTGGTACACGGCGTGACGTCATGTGACATTTAAAATCAATATATCTTCTGAAGTATTTGAATGAAAGAAAAAATAAAAAATACGTGTTCAATATTTTTTACAAATCTGTCTGATGGACATTAAATTGTTTTTTAGGATACAAGCCAATTGCGGACAGTGCGCAGTGCAAATATTTGTATATGTTTGCACTGGTCTAGTCGTGCCTCAGAAAGCATGTTAAGCCATTATTTCCGGTTGCCATACAAACATCTAATGGCAGTCGTTATGGGTTGTCGGAGCCCTCAGTCTAACAATTAGTCTAGCTGATACGCTTCGATATCGCTTTCGGGTTGCGGAGGTCAGACGGCAGTCGCTTTACGGAAAATATCATTTATATAAAGCGGACTCTAGACTCCAAAGCTGAAAAAGCTTCGGGTGCGACTGGGATAACGCTTAGATGATGATGAGTTATACGGATTTCCACAGCTAAGTCCTCTTTGTCTCTTTTTCTTTTTTTCGTTATTATTTGTACAGTAAGTTAGTTAGTAAAAATAATTTCCTGTGATTAAACTAATGGACATATTTATATGATTTTTTATGGGTAGACTGAGAATGTGTTAAGGTACACGATGTTTAATTTATTGTCGTATTGTCAGCACCACTCTGTTTATAATGCTAATATAATCTAGGTATCTCATGTTCTCAACTAAAATGAAACGAGTCAAAATGATATACTTTCGGTACCAGCGTTATTATAGCTATTTACATATTCGGATTAATTTTTCTTTTACAAAGCGAAAAATACTTCTTATTTGTTCTCTGTACCGCAAAATATTATATTATGTTTTATACTGAGATGCTGAATTCAAATAATGGTGGTATTATTTACTCAGTAGACTCTTTATTCTATTAAAATATATTAACTTCTTATTTTATCCAGTTTAAAAAAATATGACTTGTAAAGGTGATCAGTGCTCCTACTTTTTTTTTTAATAATTATAAACTAGCGCTTGGCCGCAATCCCGCCTCAAGGTAAGCAGTGATGCGATCGTTGATGGTAAAGCGCGCTAATTTATTAAGAGCCTATTCACTCAGAAAAACTGAGCGAATAGGAAAGAAGACGGCAGTTGAGCGAGGTGATGCAATGTTAAACCCAACAACACGGCCAACGATGCTGCACCAAAGGGAGATTGATCTGAAGACCCTCCACGACCAAACTCCCAACACAACAACATTTGGCGCATCGTACCCAGCATACATCGCAAAACAACTGCTCAGACCCGTCCTCCGTACGGCTTCATTAGACATTATGCCGGAACATGACAAATCGCTTGGCGGCAAGGCTTTGTCTGGTGGGTGGTGACTTCATTTCATCAACAGTATACAGGATCTTGTTGTTAGGTTATTTCACTTTCGTTTCATTTTTACTTAACTGCGGCGAAACTAAAAGATGGTTTATGGTTTGGATGGTTTTGGCTATCTGTTCCCTCATAACTTCTTAACAATTTATGAAACTTTGACAAATGAGGTAGAAATTATTAATTGCGCTCGCAAAGATAAAAGATAATTGGGAATTATTTCATTAATCAGGCTTCGGATGTAAGTAAACCGTGTAAACAATAAAAAAAGAGGTTATTGCAGGATCGCTCGGATCCTGAAATAACTTTTTGCAAAACAAAAAAAGATCGTTGCCCCAAACTAGTAATTACTCCTGTATCGTGGGTGCGTTTAAAAACATTCAAACTGAAATACACAAGCAGCCAGTCCCGGAACAACTACTTGTAAGTCATACAAATAATTGTTCCGTGCGGGAACTGAACCCACGACACGCAGCGCAGTAATCAATCGCACAGCCATTGCGCTAACCGTCTCGTCAATTGTATTCACAGAAATAATTGAAATAAAAAGTACGCACAAAAAATAAAACCCAAGAGGTCACCTTAAATAATGTTAAAATAAGAGTTTGCCAAGAATAACTGTTTCAAAATACCAATTAAAAAAACACACTTATATAGATAAAGACTGTAATTTTGCTTATTAATCTACAAAAGATTTTTCTCGATGGTAGGCCATAACATCGGCTAGACAAATCTTGCAGCCAAGCGATGCGTCGTATTCCGGCATGATGTCTGGTGAAGCCGTACTGAGGACGGGGTCAGAGCAGTTGTGTTGTGATGTGTGCCGGGTACGATGCGCCAAATGTTTTTCTGTCGGCAGTTTGGGCGTGGAGGGTCTCCAAATCAATCTACCTCTAGCGCAGCATCGTTGATCGTATTGTTGGGTTTAAAATTGCATCATCTCGCGCAACTGCCGTCTTCCTTCCTATTCACTCAATTTTTTGAGTGAATGTGCTCTTAATAAACTAGCTCGCTTTACAATCAACGATTGCATCACTGCTTGCTATCAGGTGGGATTGCAGTCAAGCACTAGTTTAAAATTATAAAAAAAGCACTTCATTACTTAATAACATACCAGGATCGTATCAGGTGGCGTTGTACGTTTCCGCCTACCCCCAGGGGAAGACACCGTGAGCTTATTTATTTATGTAGTCAAACATATGTATGTGTTATCAAAAGACGTCAATAAACTCTCTCCCCTCGGGCAATTCCCTGGAAACTAATTTGAGCCCTTTTCAGGCAAAGGTCGCCCCATATCAAAAAGTTTCAGACAAGAGTGCTTTTGTCATCTGTTAACACGACATGTACTGGAATATCGGTCTCATCAAGCATCACGCTCATTTTTATATTTCTCAAATCGATGTTGTTTTAAGTTAAATAAGTATCAATTTTATTCTAATGGTAATTAGGTTGATCTCAACGACTAGTAATATTGAAAAGTTATACAAAAGTTTGTAGTTATGGTGTAAGTCGAACTTTATTATGTAGGAATAAAAGTTAATCGTTCATAAATTCACATCATTGTTTATATTTTTGGTGAATATGTTGCAATATCATTTTGGAGTAACAAGCGCCAATGTAGAATCTCCTTTTTTATTGCTATATTTGCATAATTGTATAAACTTCTTAAATTTATTATACTAAAATTAAAATATAATATTCCAATCTAAAGATGATGTTGATGTTCGAGCGATGTTTTAAATAAAACCGACTGATAGTTGTAAACCATATTTAAAAAAATATAAAATATTGACATTATGTTGTCTGTATATACTAGAAGTAGCTGTGTTTGTGAAGGCAAATCCGAGTCGTTTCAGATGTATAGCTGACGTTTTTCCCCGCAATAGACGCGACAATACCTTGCTATGTCAGGAACCAGCTAAGACAGCACTTATGCGCAAAAGTGTCTACTATGCGCATAAGTCCAGTTATCTATATATATATAAAAGAAAGTCGTGTTAGTTACATCATTTATAACTGAAGAACGGCTATACCAATTTGGTTGAAAATTGGTAAGGAGGTAGCTAAGAACTGGGAGAAGGACATAGGATACTTTCTATGCCGCTCCCCGTCGTTCCTGTGGGAATAAATGAGCTTCTTTGTTTTGACTTCTCCCACACTTTTATGCTACCCTGGTACCTTGAACGTCAAAAAATATGCACAATAAACCTTCTTTCATGTATTATGATTATTTGATAATGATGAATGAATGAGGTTTATTGTTTCGACTTCTCCTACACTTTTGTGCTACCCTGGTACCTTCCACGTCAAAAAAATGTGCACAATAAACCTTCTTTCATGTATTATGATTATTTGATAATGATGGAATGAGTGAGGTTTATTGTTTCGACTTCTCCTACAGTTTTGTGATACCCTGGTACTTTGCACGTCCACAAAGTATGCGCAATAAAACCTCTTTCATGTATTATGGTGATTTGATAATGATGAATGGGCTTTTTTATTGTTTCGATTTCTCCTACACTTTTATGCTACCCTGGTACCTTGCACGTCAAAAAATATGCACAATAAACCTTCTTTCATGTATTACGATTATTTGATAATGATGAATGAATGAGGTTTATTGTTTCGACTTCTCCTAAACTTTTGTGCTACCCTGGTACCCTGCACCTCCACAAAGTAGGAAACACGTGTCCAGTATTTTTAAGTTAATAATATTATGTACAAAATTTCAAAAAGATATAATGAAAAACCACAAAGTTATAATAAGCTTGCTACGAGTATTCTACTTGGTTGTCCCAACATAAATATGGTCAAAGATCCGCGCGCGAGCGAGCGCGGTGCGTTGACCTCTAGCGTCAGCTGTTGCGCGTGCACAATACCTATGATGATGTATCGTAAGCTGCGTGACGCACTCGGTAACTACACTGTAACAATTTCTAAATGTATTTGGGACAAAATATAACATGGTGTCAAAATTATTGGAATCGATTCAGTTGCTTATTCACTATCTATATATATAAAAGAAAGTCGTGTTAGTTACTCCACTTATAACTCAAGAACGGCTCCATCGATTTGGCTGAAAATTGGTAGGGGGGTAGCTAAAAACTAGGAAAAGGACATAGGATACCTTTTATCCCGTTCCCGTCGATCCCATGAGAATGAATTAGCTTCATTGTTTCGACTTCTCCTACACTTTTGTGCTACCCTGGTACCTTGCACGTCCACAAACTATGCACAATAAAACTTCTTTCATGTATTATGATGATTTGTGATAATGATGAATGAATGAGGTTTATTGTTTCGACTTCTCCTACAGTTCTGTGCTACCCTGGTACCTTGCACCTCCACAAAGTAGGAAACACGTGTCCAGTATTTTTAAGTTAATAATATAACATGGTGTAAAAATTATTGGAATCGATTCAGTTGCTTATTCACTATTTATATATAACTCAAGAACGGCTGAACCGATTTAGCTGAATATTGGTGGGAGGTAGTTAAGAACCCGTCCCCGTCGTTCCCGTGTGACGTGACATAAGACATAGTCCAACTCATTCAAAATGTAAGTCAGCAATTCATATACCAAAAATGGTATAACAAAAAGCAAATGACAGCTGAGCATATTTAAAAAAAAGTCTAACCGGTTAAAGCAATCGTTTAAAGCAAAGAATATAAATACTCTCTGCTGTTTAAAGTTTCTAATAAAAAACCACAAAGCCAACTTCAACTTCAAAATTTCTAATATTGTATTGCTGTGCCATTTATCATCAATAAAAATATCATGCCGTGACCAAGACCATCAAATCTTTCTCGACAAAGCGGTAATGCAAGAGTAAATCGAAACAGTCTGATCAACACTCACAAGAGCAAAGGGAGGCGGCAGTCCGTGAAACTGTTCCGTTGACAATGCGAAATCGGCGAACAAACCTCAGAGATCATCATCATCATCAATCTTTTTATCGTCCCACTGCTGGAGACAGGTCTCCTCTCATGCAGAGAAGGATTGAGTGTAATCACCACGCTTGCTCAATGCGGGGTGGCGATTTCAGACTTATAAAGTCCAGGTTTCCTCAAGATTTTTTCTTTCACGTTCAGTCATTGGTGTCCTAGATATTGTACTTAGAGAGTACATATCACTTTAGAAAAGTTACATCGATACTTGCCTGACCTGGAATCGAACCCGCGCAATCAGACAAGAGAGGCTGGTGTTTTAACCACTAGGCCACCACGACATCTCAGAGATCAATAGCTAGATAATTTACGAAGCACAAGTAGAAATTCATTTCTTTCACAAGGTGCTACACTAAATAAATGACAAATAAAAAAATCATGGAATACTTTTTTTTTTTATTTACAGTGTTCCTAATTTAAAAAGTAAAAAATGTGATCATGTGATATTTATTGCCTTTAAGGCGGAACAAAGTTCGCCGGGTCAGCTAGTTTATAATAAGTTACCAAAGAGCTGTAAAGAGCTTCCTCTAAAATTATTTAATAAAAGACTCCGCAGCCTTTTAGTCGTGAAAACGTTCTATAATATAAATGAGGACCTTACTGAAAAAGAATTTTCTTTTAAGTTAGAATAATGTAGTTTTTGAACTATTTTCCTAAACTGTATTTTCTAGTTTTAAGTTGAATGTTTTAAAAAAAATGGCAAAACACGGCTGAACCTGTCATTATATATACATTTATTTTTTGTCATCTTTTTTACCCATGTTTGCAAAAAAAAAATTATCTTTATATTTATCTAAATCTAACTAAAACGTGAAAACACGCGACGAAATATTCCTTTGCGTCGCTGTTTACTTGTAATGTACCTAAGAGACTGACGGTATTGCTACATTGCATGGCAATACTAAGCCTCTGGCCAATGTATAATAAGCCCTTCCTTGGGTACAGAAAGTGTCAACCAAATCTCTAACACATAGTTTCTGATCACGGTATGCGGGTGCAGTAACATTTAAGTTCATTGATTAAAAGGAATATTGGTGATAAAATAATTTACTTAAAGTAAAGTACTTCTCTAGACTATAAATACTGTATCTATATAGACTATAGGTACGCCTCTGCCATCCTTCGGAGGATTGCGGCGTGATGTTCTGTTACATACCTACTTAGAAATGCATTAGTGGCCCCTACAATTTTTGAAAGTTCCTCTTGATTCTCTGGTCTTCCATCATCAGATCCTGACCTGGTGACTATGGGACCACCTGGGAATAGAGTAATCGGTGAACATACATAAAAAAAAGATTCCGACGAATTGAGAACCTCCTCCTTTTTTGATGTCGGTTAAAAATTACACAATCGCCTTGAAGGATTTCCATTAGTATTTATTTATGAAAGAATTTCTATCTCGAATTCGTAAATATATACCACCACGTCTCAACAGTCTGAGACGGTCAATTACATCACAAACTTCCACGCGATTGAACCAAAATTTCTAATACAATTTGACATTTATCCCTAAGTCGATACTTCGATACCTCTCCTTACTTCACCTTACATTTAAGAGGATCGCTGACAAACGCATTATTGTATTCTAAAGGAGCCCCTGTCCCTCCTTATGGAAATAAGTCACCCAGCCGTAAAATAGTAAGAAGTCATATTTTTAAATCATTTTTGTAAAACTGTTCACACACATGAAAATTGTTCTTCAGAGAAAGGATGACATATTAAAATTGACTAAATAATCTGTCATCCAGTTTTCATCCAATTAGCATACCTTTTACTCGCAAACGTCGAGACATTTCAAAGTAATAAAATCATTCTATTGTTTCCAGGAATACCTATACATTTTTTTAGCTGAAAGCGTCTCGTGTTTATCTGTTACGTTACCTATTTAGATTATCAAAATAATCTCATTTAAACATTGTTAAAGTTTAATCTGCTTCCATTTACGATTTTGACATCATATTATTATTATTCTAATTTCAAAACGTACTGAACTCGATTACAAGAAAATACAACAAGGCTTTTGGGAATGGCTCTTAAGTCTACGTGCCTTCAAAATTAAACCTTAAAACGTGCGGTAAATGGTTGAAATTGCAAAACTCCTAGGTGTGCTAAGACGTATTGTTTAGAGCCGGGATCGATCTTAGATGGGTTTGTTTGTATGTGAGTTTGAAGTTTGAATTCATTGTTATACGGTTGGAATTCGATTGATATTTGCAAAGTCAGGGTTGTTAATACTGAGATTGGTCTTGAATTTTTATTCATGTGAATTTAAATCCTCACACGCTCGCTATGAGGTTGATATTTGATGATCAGGTTGTGAGTTCATTATTCACGTACTTATTGATGCATTGAAAATGAGGTATATTGGAAAACAGTGTGTATGTTGTTTACCAAAGCTTTTTGTTTGTTTCAAATAATTGTCCAATAGATTGAGAAATTGGAGTAAACACAATCGAATTTTCACCTTCATCATGTTTACCTCTAATATATGAGTACTTTCTGGAAAAAAATCGATAAAATGTGAGAGTGTCCACGGACAATAAATTGTAATTTTTTTTGACATTAAATTAAATTAACGCTGATTATTTCGGAAATTGAAAATGATTGAAGAAATCTCGAAATTAATTTTGGAAATATTCAGAGAAAACTTTTCAGATTCCACACATGGAATATCAAGTTGTTTTTAATTTGTTTGCTTGTCCAGAAGCAAATGAATCGCCGTCCTTAGTAAAATATATTGCAAAGATAGATTTCACTGAAAGAAGACCTATTTATACCATTATTTAATAATTCATCTCTCGTCTAATCACAAATCCAAAAATAACTAAACAACTCTAAGAAATAGCCTCCAGTTCATAATTAAAGAGCCTCATCCTCGGGCGACCAACTCTATTTTAAGACGTAAGTCTCCACACAAAGTATGTAGAGATGCTCTATTTGATTACTCGCCGTGGAGACGACGATGCTCTACAAAGATTGTGACGTAGAGATGGTAGGACCATAGAGTAGATAGCTACAGAAGGTGGGCTGCATATATCGAGCGAAAATGTACGAACACTTTAACCTTTTCTACAGTCCGTTCAATCGATTTTGACTTCTAATGCGTTAGTGGTATAACGAACAGCAGCTGCAGTAAATAGTTGGTATTGTAACCACTTCTTTTGCTTTCAATACTATCCTTATGCCAACGGACTGGAAGTCAAGATCGGCCGATTGGACAGTAAATAAGGTTTCCTTGCATGTTTAATCTTATTTCCAATGAAGTGTAAGCACGCTTTGCCTATAGCGAGTGAAAACAGACTGCTGGGACTTAGGTTTTTTTCGAGAGGAGGTAGAATCCACCACGAGGGCCCAGTAAGTACTACTAATCATTATCATCATCTCAGAGTTAATCCCAGTCGCATCCGAAGCTATTTTGCTTTTAGACCGGGGTCCGCTTTACCAGTCTAAGTGCTAATTTTGGCTAACCTTCGATATTTTCCATGAAGCAACTGCCGTCTGACGTCCACAACCCGAAGGCGATATCGAAGTATTGCAATTAAACCAATTGTTGGACTTTTGAGGGCTCCAACAACTCGTAACGACTGCCATTAAATGTTCGTATGGCAACCGGGACCAACGGCTTAACGTGCTTTCCGAGGCACGACCAGACCAGTACAAATATTCATATTCATGCAAACAAATGCGCAGTGCAAATCACTGCGCGAGGACCGAACCTGCGCCTCCTTGCGCAGCGGCCGCGTTCGCAACCGCTGCGCCACGGAGACTGCGTCTTTTTTGACACTTATACAGTATGTTAAGAAAACCCTGTCCGACCCGTGAAGGTGTTGTTAGGTATCGATAACTGATTCTACTAATGTATACAAAACCGGGCTAAACTTAAAAAAAAATCCCCCTAAAAAAATAAATATTCTTTCGCAAAAAGAGGTAACTTAATAAATGTGCGCTATGCACACCTATGCCCCATTCCGCGGGGAGCGGGCGGCAGGGCACGCGGCACGTGGTCGCATCGCTATTCGCCCATAATAATATCGGTGTTGTCACTTTTTAAAAATTACCAAATTTCGGGGAAGTTGAAATAAATTCGCGGGAAAAAAATTATTTCAAAATTCATTTGTATTGGTACTATGATGATTACGTAAAATTTTATAATATATTTTTCATGTGTTTACCTAACCTTTATTATCCTTATGGGTCGGACAGGGTTTTCTTAACATACTGTATATGTACAGTTATACAGCTCTTCGCCATAAGAAGTGAAGAGAAACGTACCACCATGTAGTTTTATGTGAATTAAAGTGTTTTGTTTAAGGTCAATCAATATAAGTACGCTTCTGTGTGCAGACGCGAGCCGCCAATTTAATTTTATAAATGAAATTAAACGAAATTGTTTATTAAGCAAGTAGGATCCCTGATCACTTTTACACGTCATATTTTTTTTAACTAGCTGGAGCCGGCATTTCCTAACTGACTACCTCTGAGACGAAAATCCGAAACAAACTTAGGGATCATCGTCTTTTTGCAAGTCCAAACATTAAAAATGAAAATGTTTACAATAACAATAAGTGTTTGCTTTCAACTCAACAACTCAACTTAAGTGATTTAAAAAGAAAACAGTGATCATAATGTTCTAATTGTAGCATAATTAAGCATCATCATCATCATCAATTGTCAACCTTTTTATCGTCCCACTGCTGGGCACAAGTTTCCTCTCATATAGAGAAGGATTGAGCGTAATCACCACGTTTGCTCAATGCGGGTTGGCGATTTCAGACTTAAAGTCCAGGTTTCCTCAAGATTTTTCCTTCACCTTCAGTCATTGGTGTCCAAGATATACTAAGAAAGTACATATAACTTTAGAAAAGTTACATTGGTACTTGCCTGACTTGAAATCGAACCCGCGCACTCATACTTGAGAGGCTCGTGTTTTAACCACTAGGCCACCACGACTTACTTAATTATTGCTTAGCAGAGCAATCCCAAGCAAATCTCAAGCTTCATCAGCAAGAATCATTTCATAATCTGAATAATTTTGAATGTAATTTTTATATTCCGTTTCTTCACATTATATGTTCGAAAAAATTGTTTATTCAACAACGCAAACGGAATACGTAAAATGGATGTTGTTAAACTAACAAAATTAAAGCAATAGGGTAGTTGACTAAAAAAAAACTAATTAGTCCGTCAGTCAGATTTCCAAAAAATACTAGACACGTATTTTTTACTTTTTCATATAAACAAAAAATTAAGACGACACAGTGCGTTGAAAACTCGTGTGACGTCACTGCACGCTACACTTTTTAGCTAGCAGTGACGTCACCAGCCACCACTCCTGATCTTCGATGCCTTTTAAAACAAAATATACGTATCCAATATTTTTCTATAATCTGAATGACGGACTAAATAGAATCATTTTTTCTTTTACCTAGGAAACATCCCTATTAGGTATCCCAATGTGTACGTGGTATGAGATCGACCGTCTGTGTAATACATGATATTATTCTGTGACCCTACTACTAGTGAGGTGGGTGATTTACTTGGTAGAGTACATACTAAAGTAGAATGTAATGAAGTTAGTATGGAGAAGGAAAATGAAGATTATGTTGAGTGGAAATGGTTGTAATCGTGATCAAATGATGTGAAGGCGAAACGAGCTTTTAAGAAGACACCAATCTTGTTACATCGGGTGTTTTTGTTGACATAACTCTAGGATATGAATGCGATTCATATTGAGATAAATCGAGTGAAGCATGAAGATTAACGCAATCACTCACATCGAGAATCGTAACAAAATCATCTATATTTTTATATCGCATCACATAGTGAGAACAGAAACGTGTCACAGATATGTCATTATCATAATCTGAGTTCTAATGTAATGGAATATTACACTTTTTTCTACAGACTTTTAAATAAAAGCCTAAAAAATACGTAGATAGATAGATAGATAGAATACTCTTTATTATGTACACCAAATAGATTACAGAACATAAATATACAATATTTTACAAAGGGTGACACAATGGGCGGTCTTATCGCTAAGAGCGATCTTTTACAGACAACCTTTGGATGGAATTCTAAGAGGTAGGATAAAGAAATAGTGTAGGTAGTCTACAGTGTACTATTTACATAGATTATACAATAAATATATACGTTAAGTGCATCATACTAGTTTAAATAAATTTACGTACATCATTTCTCTCTCCTTCCCCTTAGTATTCCAAATGTTGCCGGTAAAAGATCGCTCTTAGCGATAAGATCGTCCATTGTGTCTCCCTTTGTAAAATCGTTATTGTTTGTTCTGTAATTTATGTGGTCATCATCATCATCTCAGTGTTAATCCCAGTCGCATCCGTAGCTTTTCAGCTTTGGAATCTGGGATCCGTTTTACCAGTCTAACTGCTGATTTTGGCTAAACTTCGATATTTTCCGTGAAGCGACTGCTGTCTGACTTAAACCAATTGTTAGACTTTTGAGGGCTCCAACAACCCGTATCGACTGCCACTAGATGTTCGTATGGCAACCGGGACCAACGGCTTAACGTGCTTTCCGAGACACGACCAGACCAGTGCAAATATTCATATTCATGCATACCAATATTTGCACTGTGCGGGGATCGAACCCGCGCCTCCTTGCGCAGCGGCCGCATTCGCTACCGCTACGCCACGGAGGCTGACTGTAATTTATATGGTGTACATAATAAAGAGTTTCTTGTTCTAAAAAGAGAGACATATAATGACATTTCTATAAATTTCAGCAAGCAATTGAGAAAAATCCAATCAGGTGCAAGAGTAGGCTAGATCCATTTTCGCCATACGACTGATTGGTAACCAAATAGCCTCTCGCTAACCGAATCGCTTACCCATTTACAAAGGTTGATTCACATCGCAGGTGACCACTCCATTTTGCACTAGAATGTCGACCTCCCGACCGCAAATTTTCACGGTAGATTTTAGTCACCCACCACATGCGACTTATCGCCGTTCTATGTTAGTCGAAACCTACTCTACTATTGAACTTGGCATTTTAGTCACCACCAGAGCCTAGCCAAAGTGCCAAGAAGATTCAAGTTATTGTGGTACACAGGATAGATAAAGGGTGTATCTGACATCGACGCACAAACGAGTACCATGGATTCAGTACATGATTCTGAACCCCCCAGTGGTGGAATTTTTCGTCGGCTTTTTCATAATTTAAAAAAAATATATATGTAGTATTTTTCACTTTAGACCGTTCATAATTGCTTTACTTTTACAACCCAATATGATTTTAAACTAAAAATTTATTAATTCGCTAATTACGCAAAAAAGCGCAATGAAAACTATCTTATCAGCTGATTTAATAGAGTTCACATCAAGGATCAACGTCATACCTACAAACCCGCACGGCGGCACGCTTGCAACGTTCAATGGCCGAGCAGACACTTTTTTTAAACATTGTTATTTCTGTAACCATTCATTATTAATTTTATTCATTATCAGTCCTCTCGTAGTTTAAATTTGCAATTGTTTGTTTTTTTTTTTTTTAACTCAAAGCCAGTACACACTATGTAGCCAGGCATATTATGCTTTACGGAATTGCATCGCTGACAGGGGTATTCGGCACTGGTGCAGCTACACAGGAGCTAAACTTAGCATTCGGGAACACCGTTGGAGCTGCTGAACCTTGGACAAAACTGTCTTTGCATTGTGTAGATTCAATTTCCTAGTATTGTATAATTGCATGGAACACGTGTGAGCACGATCTACTTGCTGTAAAGCATCTATTTGTTGGGTTAGTCGTTTATTGACTTGATAGTGCTATGGCTGTTGAGAGTATGTCATGCTCACTCAAATGTCTCGCTGGTGGTGGCGTGTGTGTTGGGTCATTAGGTTCCCTTCAATATGGTTGAGCTGAATGATGCTGATCCATACGTCATGTTCGTGAACGGACGCCGTCAGAAGGGACTGGTCATCTCTTAGCTGCTACGGCGTATTTTAAATTCTGAATTGTTGTTTTTTTTTTCCATAATGGACGCTCTCAGCGTACAATATATTTCTGCATCGTTCTTACACGATTGATTTCAAAATGAATGATGTAATCAAATATTTGTATCAATAGCTTGATAATTTAAAAGAGTGTCCATGGAGTTTCTTACCCGTTCTTCTCCATAGGTACCTACTCTTTGGAATGGGCGACTAGCTTCACTTTACTGACTGACTGACCGACCTTCTGACAATTCAAAAGTGCCTGTAACTGGTTTATTTGAAATAAATGCTTTGATTTTTTTTTTTTTGATTAACGACATAAATGACTATCATAATTTTATTAGTGGCATGCGGTGTAGCCTTTTCGCGTAGTTTGCGTTACGATGTCAGATACACCCTGTATATGGCCTTAGAGCTTGCAGGCACATTGCATCTATGTATGTCACACTTGTCGTTATTCACAAATGCTTACATAGCTTTAATTAATTTCCACCAGTGTAGGGAAGAATATGAATGCGGTAATGCTCTTTTACTATGTAAACTTAACGCTATATACTACATTATTAATATTGTGTGATCAAGTGCATATCGCACACACACAGGAAATTTAGGTGATTCGAATATAATAAGTATTAAAAGTAAACAAGATTCATGAAATTATGTCTTTTGAAGCCGTACGGAGGATGGGTCTGAGCAGTTGTGTTGCGATGTGTGCCGGGTACGATGCGCCTAATATTGTTGTGTTGGGAGTTTGGTCGTGGAGGGTCTTCAGATCAATCTCCCTTTGGCGCAGCATCGTTGGTCGTGTTGTTGGGTTTAACATTGCATCACCTCGCTCAACTGCCGTCTTCCTTCCTATTCGCTCAGTTTTTCTGAGTGAATAGGCCGCGCTTTACCATCAACGATCGCATCACTGCTTACCATCAGGCGGGATTGCGGGTTTATAATTATTTAAAAAAAATGTAGCTATGTATGCATTTGCTAAAAACGCCACGTGTGACATACAAATGTTGATGCAATGTGTCTACAGAGCTTATATACTGAGGTTCATACTTTGACCTGTCTTTTGACATACAATAGTTTAAAGATTTTTGTAATCATTATTATTCGATAATATTTAATACAGAAGTCACTAAAGAGATACCAAAAGGAAAAAATAAACTAAATTTTAGAAAAAGACAGCATTCAATAAATTACTATTACCCAGTTTTTTTTAGTATCGACTAGAGTTTATACAATTAATTTTAAAAAAAATGGTAAAAGCGCGCGAGATAGACATAAAATCTGTCACTTAAATATTCATTCACAGAGTAACACATTAGGCATGGCTTAGCCACTTGTGTAAAGTCCACATTATCGTTACTTCACCCAAGCTTAAATAAACGAACATTGAAAAAGGATCTCAATAGAGAATTCAGCTTACAAATGGCAAAAACATTATGGTAATACCACCACAATTATCACTAAACCCATGATTATTACAGGTAATTATCATCTGGATTAGGGAACGGTATTTCCGTGACCTACTTCCAAATTATAGGGCTTGGGGTTTCGGTCAAATGAGGGGCAGGAATATCGATCCTGCGGGACACGGCTTGGCAAAAGGTTAAATAGGGTGCCGGTGCTTCTGTTATTGGATATGTGGGAATTAAAGTAGGATAGGCATGATTAGTTAATAGCTCAAACTGTAAGTTTCTATTTGGTTGAGAGTTGTGACCCATTTTTCTTTTAAGTATCAAAGCCACGAAGGAGTTTGGAATTATGAAATAAAAACCACATTTTTACACAGATCAGATCAGATTAAACCATAGATTAAACTTTTTTTTTAAATCTATAAACTAGTGCTTGGCCGCAATCCCGCCTGATAGTAAACACTAATGTAATCGTTGATAGTAAAGCGCGCTAGTTTGTTAAGAGCCTATTCACTCTAGCCTTGAAGACACTTAAATTGTAGTCCGACAGAAACACCGCCGCCTGCAAATTGTTCCAGTCCCTCGATGTACGCGGTATAAAAGACGAGGCGAAACGAAACGCTTCGTTCAGATCGTTGTGGTGTAAACAACTAAGGGTGGAAACTCGCCGTACAACTGGTCGTCCGATGATGGAACGCAAATGGGGGAATTAAATCATGCAATTCCTTTGCGCACTCTCCAAAATTCTAATACTTCTGATAACCATCCATTATCTGGTATTTTTTTAATAAAAATACGTAAAGACAATAGTCTTTTTCAAATGCCTTATTTCTAGGTAGGCTAGGTAATTTTATGGCCACTTTTAAAATTGAAGGACAACGTGTATCATCTCATTGGTAGCCTTTTACCACCATCAGGCCAAAACCCAAAATTCTAAAAAATATATTTTATTTCGCGTTTTGCAGCGGTAACCGAGATCCACGCGGGCGGAACTGCGGGCGACCGCTATGTAGTATAAAACAGTCGCTTTTCTGTCCTTATGTATCCCTATGTATGCTTAAATCTTTAAAACTACGCACCCGATTTTAATCCGATTTTTTTAAATAGTGATTCAACAGGAAGGTTACTATGTCTAATACATGCACCCGTGCGAAGCCGGGGTGGATCGCTAGTCGTAAAATAAAACTCTAAGAAAATAATCCTAAATACTCCCTGTACTTAAATTAGTACAATTAGACAAGCTTAACAAATAAAGCAGATACCTAAATAAAAAAGACTGACGTCATCACTGTTTTAGTTTCAATTAACTCCTGAAATAAAAGCCTCGAAAACGTGGCATGCTTACAGATTAAAAAAAAAAAACATGAGATGAATTTATTTCAAACAAACACAAAAACCATTTCACAATTCCACGTTAATTCTATTTCAGTATTTGCATCGAAAAAATCTCACGTGAACACTGTCAGTTGTTTTGTAAATACAGTATTGTGTTTTGTATTTTTATCCTAGTGTCCGCGTTCATCAGAATAACTAACTTTTTGGCGTGGAAAACTCAGTGTTTTCAACAAACTGATTTTGCAAACGTCAGCGTAATAGCTAAAATACAAAGGCTCGTTGTTTTTATAATTTTTCTCGCGTTTTTCTTTTTGTGCAAGCGAAATATAACGAGATTAAGCAGCATTTCCATTTGAATTGTAGCCATTAAGAGCTTTTTGGCACGTTCACTGAGAGATCTGCCATCAAAGTACTTTTTGACGTGAAAATATTAAGTTGAGTTGACAAATAAAAACTGAATAATGTTTGCAAGGCCGCATTTGAAATTAACCCGCACTGAGCAAGCGTGGTGATTACGCTCAATCCTCCTCTATATGAGAGGAGACCTGTGCCCAGCAGTGGGACGATAAAAGGTTGATAATGATGATGATTTGAAATTACGAATTACAATTGAATAATCTTTTTAGTCATAGAGACTTTTACGTTATTTGCTTCAAAGCTAAACATGTATTTAGTCTAATTAGAATTTCTTTCTATAACAAATAACTTCTGAGTATGGCTAGTTGATCTGTTTTATAAAATTATCACCGTACAAATCAGAAAGTGTTAATAGTACATCCTTAGCATTATTTGGAGAGCCAGCTCACTTCACGTTCATTTCAGCTAAATTCCAGTGTAACTGGACTCTGTCGCTAATTGAAACTTTACATGGAGCGACAGAGTCCGGTTACACTGGAAGCCGCTACTACAGGAAAAGTCTACGCAGATGATAAATATCACCATTTCAGCAGAAAGACTTCGACTGCTGGGTATAGGCCTCCTCTAAGGATCTCTACAACGACTGGTCCTGCCCCTCCCGTATTCAGCGGTTTCCCGCGACCTTCATCAGGTCGTCGGATTACCGTGTCTGCGGCCTACCTACGCTGCGTCTTCCGGTGCGTGGTCGCCACTCGAGAACCCGTCGACCCCATCGGGTTTCGGTCCTACGTACAATGGCCCGGCCCACTGCCACTTAAGTGTTGCAATTCTTCGGGCTATGTTAGTTACTCTCGATCTCCTCATTTCTGATCTGATCACGCAGTGAAACCCCAAGTGTAGCCCTCTCCATTGCCAATTGAGTGACCTTGTACTTCCTTACCTTATGACTCATGGAGCTGTGACATGGTCACGTCTCAGTTCCATAAGTTATCACTGGCAACACACACTGGTCGAAGACTTTTCTCTTGAGATACTGCGGTATTTCGGACTAGAAGATTCTACGTAGCCATATAGTGTTTGTAAATTGCTGTGAATATAACAACAATATAATAACAAAAAAACATGACAATCGCTGCTCAACCCGCTTGCTCTCATCATAAAACCAGCGACTTTATGCTTATGAATTCATTTCATTCATTGAAATCGGATAACAGAAGAATTTTTATTTACATGAGAATTGCTTCAAGGTTTTCCTAATAGCTATTTCTCCTCTGCAGCGCACCCAGTAAAACTTGGACCGTGGTGTAAAATAGAACTAAAGTTTAAGTAGGTATACGATTTGACATATTGTTTCTTTGTGCTCGATACTAGCGCCACGTTAAAATGTCAGGATATTTTGGTCGGTCCATACTTTATCTCAGGATATTAAAAAGTAATGTTTTTCTCAATATTTCGTTGCTCGCGTGTTTGATTTGAATCATTCATTATGTTTATTATATTGGGTTAGTTTACCGCGTCGCATATCGAGGCTTAGCCATGATTTCTACAATCAATACCTTGTGTTATGACTTAGGCCAAATATTTCGAGAGTTTTAGTCAACTTAATATTTTCACGTCAAAAAGTACTTTAATAGCAGATCTCTCAGCGAACGTGCCAAAAAGCTCTTAATGGCTACAATTCAAATGGAAATGCTAATTCCGTTATATTTCGCTTGCACAAAAAGAAAACCGCGAGAAAAATTATAAAAACAACGAGCCTTTGTATTTTAGCTACTAGTATTACGCTGACGTTTCCAAAATCAGTTTGTTGAAAACACTGAGTTTTCCACGCCAAAAAGTTATTCTGATGAACGCGGATATGAGAATAAAAATACAAAGCACAATACTGTATTTGCAAAATAACTGAGTCTACACGTGCGATTTTTTTTTAATACAAATTCCTATAAATAATAATAATAAGCCTTTTATTCCATGCAAAAGTACGATACAATAGTTACTTATTAGATTAGAGTTTTGAAAAGAAAAAAAAGTTGAATGCATGAACCCCTCTTCAAGTGAAGGTGAAGGCCTCCTCTAAAGAATGCCACGTGTCTCTGTCTTGAGCTATTTGCGGCCAGCCGGTACCAGCAATTCTTATCAGCTCGTCTGCCCATCTCGTGTAGGGTCTGCCTTTGAGGCGTTTGCCGATAGGACCCTTCCACATTGTTACCCTGTTGGTCCATCTCTCGTCCTTTAGCCTCGCTACGTGACCAGCCCACTTCCATTTTAATTTCTTAGCGTAGGTTAGAGCATCTGTCGCTTTGGTGGTTGCTCTAATTTTATTATGCCGTATTTTTTGTATCTTTTTAATGTTGAGCATACTTCGTTCTATTCCCCGCTGGCAGGTAGTGATTTTGCTTTTTATTTTGGATGTATATTTCCAAGTTTGACATGCGTAGGTAAGGCAAGGAAGGAGGCATGACGTCATGACTTTTGTTTTGATATTTGGTGGCATGTTACTTTTGAATATCTCTTTTAGGGACCAATACTTATTCCAAGTATTTTGTACTCTTCGTTCTACTTCTAGTTCATGTTGTTTTTTGTCGAAGCCAATTTGTTTACCAAGGTAGATGTATTCCTTTGTATACTTTAGAGTTTCGTTGTCCACTGATATTCTTCTCTGTATGCTATTTGTCATGACCATTGTTTTCAAAAGATTCATTTCTAATCCTACTTCTTTACTAGCTGTGTTTAGTGAGTCAATCATGTTTTGTAATTGTGTGCTAGATTCCGACAGTAGAACTAAGTCATCTGCGAAGCGAAGGTGGGATAAATACTTGTCATTGATGGTTATTCCTGACTTTTCCCATTTGAGATTTTTTATTATTGACTCTAGGATAGATATAAATAATTTTGGAGATAGCGGGTCGCCCTGCTTAACGCCTCTTCCGATGGAGAATGTAGGTCCATTTGACTCTAGCTTTATTTTTGCTGTACTATCTTTGTAAATGTTTCTGATTGTTTCTATATACTGTTGTTCAACATTTTGAGCTTGTAGGGCGGTCCATATACTTGAATGTGACACGGTGTCAAAAGCTTTTTTATAATCAATATATGCGATGTAGAGTGCTCGTTGCTTCTCTTGATATTTTTCCATTATTTGTTCCAAGGTGTGTATATGGTCGATTGTTGAGAAGCCTTTTCGAAAACCGGCTTGTTCGATTGGTTGGTTTGCCTCTATTGTGACACTTATTCTTTTGTTAATTATGGAGGAAAACAGTTTGTAGATACCTGAGAGTAAGCTTATAGGTCTGTAATTTGTGATATCTTTCGCATCCCCTTTTTTGTAAATTAATATTATTTCCGACTCTACCCATTGCGATGGTATTTCAGCAGTTTTTAATATAAGGTTAAATAAGCGTGTTAATGGGGGGGTCAGTAGCGGCCCGACAATCTTTATAGCTTCATTTGTTATGCCGTCTGGTCCTGGGCTTTTGTCTAGCTTAAGTCTTTTTATTTCTTGTGTAACTTCTTTTTCAGTTATTGGTGTTATGTTTCCATTTTTGTTTGTAGAGTTGGTGTTATTTGTATTGGTATGGCTGGTACACTCGTTTTCTTGTGTTTTATATAGAGTTTTATAGAAATCTGTTGCTACATCTATGATTTCTCTGCGATTTTTTACCGTTTTGTCTTTGCAGTTTAAGCCTTCCATCCAATATTTATTTGTCCTTAGTTCTTTAAAGGCCTTTTTTGAGCTTCCTGCATTCTCCAAATGTTTTTCGATGGTCCTTGACCTGTAGCTTTTGTAATCATGTTTGATGAGTTTACTTATTAGTTTGTATAGAGCTGCTAGTTCATTTTTTGTGGCTCGAGTTTTTGTTTTAGCCTGCTGTAACTGTTGTCTTCTCTTGATGAGTTCAAGTGTACGCTCTAAATTCCTATATATATTAATAATAATATTTGTAGCGGATTTTACTGGTATAGAATTAACGTGGAATTGTGAAATGGTTTTTGTGTTTGTTTGATATAAATTTATCTCATGTTTATTTTTTTATCTGTAAACATGCCACGTTTTCGAGGCTTTTATTTCAGGAGTAAATTGAAACTAAAATGTTGATGACGTCAGTCTTTTTGAATTAGGTACCTATCTGTTTTATTAGTTAAGCTTGTGTAATAGGGATGTTTCCTGAGTAAAAAAAAATGATTCTATTTAGTCCGTCATTTAAATTACCTTTAGATAAATATTGGATACCTATATTTTGTTTTGTCAAATCAATAAAAATTTACAAATATAAAAGGCATCAAAGATCAGGAGTGGTGGCTTCTGACGTCACTCCTCGCTAAAAAGTGTAGCGTGCAGTGACGTCACACGAGTTTTCAACGCACTGTGTCGTCTTCATTTTTGGTTTATATGATAAAAGAAAAATACTTGTTTGAAAATTATTTATTTGGAATTTATTTTTTGGAAATCTGACTGACGGACTAATTAGTTTTTTTTTTAGTCAACTATCCTACTGTGCTAATTTCAGAACAGGGAGTATTCATTACTATTTTCTAAGAGTTTTATTTTGCGAAAATGTAGACTGTGTTTTGTTACGAAAAAACACTAGACACTGTATTTAGAGTATCTGGTGAAGCCGTGCGGAGGAGAGATCTGAGCAGTTGTGTTGCGATGTGTGCCGGGTACCTACTTTGCGCCAAATGTTGTTGTGTCGGGAGTTTTGTCGTGGAGGGTCTCCAGATCAATCTCCCTCTGGCGCACCATCGTTGGTCGTGTTGTTGCATTTACCATTGCATCACCTCGCTCAACTGCCGTCTTCCTTCCTATTTTCTAAGTTTTTTAAGTCAATAGCCTTAATAAACAAGCGCGCTTTATCATCAATGCAGTCAAGCACTAATTTATACGAGTAATTGGCTTGTATCCTAAAAAATAATTTAACATCCGTCAGCTAGATTTATAAAAAATATTAAATACGTATTTTTTTTTTTTTTTTTATTCAAATACTTAGGAAGATATATTGCTTTGAAATGTCGCATGACGTCACGCCGTGGTGCAAAATATAGCACGGCGTGCCGTAATTAGCCCCCACTCTGTAACTTTAATACGCTATATCTCAGTAGTTTTTGCTAATTACGACAAAATAAAAAATACGGGTCTTAATTTTTTTTTATTATCTATAAGACGGACTAATTATTTTTTTGATTTTCATACCTTGGATACATCCCTATTATATAAAAAAATCTGATGTCGTATACGTTAAATGCAATTTAGATATTCAAAAATTAACCTTAAAATTACAACCAGTAAGTAACCTAAAAAAATAAAGCTTTTAGGTTTTCTTCGGCATTTCTTCTAATTTTTTTTAAGTTATGACGTAACATATCGCCAACCCGCATTGAGCAAGCGTGGTGATTACGCAAAATCAAAATTGTTTATTTCAAATTAACCTTCTGTTGGTGCTTTTGAATAGTCAAAGTCTGTCAGTCCAAGAAAAGTGAAGCTAAATTGCACGTTCCAAAGCGTAGATCTCTATGGAGAAGAACGTGCAAGAAACTCCATGGACACTCTTTTAAAATCATAGTATGGGTTACATGTCTTCGTTACATATTTCTGTTGCTTTTATCATGTGAGCAAAATGTACAAATATAAAAATTAATTAAAAGATAGAAAATGAATTAAGCCCTCTGGCAACTAAGAGATGACTAGTCGCTACTGACGACCCCCGTTTACGAGCATGACGTGCGCATCAGCCCCACCTAGCTCAACCATTTTGAAGGGAACCAAATGTCCCAACAACACGCGCCACCATCAGCAAGACATTTGAGTGAGCATGACACACTCTCAACTGCCATGCTCTTAATGTTAAACAAGTTATATATATATAAAAACAAACCATAGTCCATGCTGCCTCACATTCACAAACTTGAAAAGTGCTTTTACATTATTCAATACTATATTACTTGCAAAATCATGGTAGCAAAATCTTATACACAATTGAAATAAATAACTAAAAATAAAAAAGGAATATTTGGTAAATAATAAAAAGGGGGAATGGTATCTCTTCCAAACCCACAAAATTGTCTATGGCTGTGGAGCAGGACTGGTATTTAGCCAAGCATTTTTATCAAAAATATAATCTTCCAGTTTATAATATCCTTGTTTCCACAGCGTGCGTTTAATGCATGTTTTAAATGTAGACTCATTGAGTTGTTGAAACGCTAGCAGTACATTATTATAAAATTTTACACAGTACCCCATAAAAGAACTATTTACTTTAGCCAGTCTGAATCGAGGTTGATCTAAGTTATTTCTATTCCTAGTATTAAAATTGTGCCTGTCATTTATCTTTTTAAACATATCAATATTTTTCCGAACATGCATAATGTCTTCATAAATGTATTGACAAGGGACCGTAAGGATGGCTCAATCCTTCTCTGCTTGAGAGGAGTACCTATGCCCAGCAGTGGGACGATAAAAATGTTGATGATGATGGTGATGATGACGTGACATTAACACTAGACACACGTTGAACAAGTGCTTAAGTTTTTGTTATAAGACCCGTAGAAGTTTTTTTTTTTATATATACGAACATATCACACAGATTCACCTATCCCCAAAGTAAGTTCGAGATTTATTATTTAGGATACTAACTCAACGATACTATATGTATAATAGATAAACATCCAAGACCCATGCCCATCAGGAAAAGATCGTTTTCCATCTTGACCTGGTCTCAACGTTACAGGCGCCACGCGCCACGGTGGACGAAAAACGTAGAAGTACAAATAAACACAATTTAATTTCAGTACTAATTTCAATCACAAAACCCATTCATTTCAAACATGGGTGCACAAAAACAGAAATCGTTCTCGTCGAACCCCGATAATGTAGAACTTACCACACAAAAAAAAAATTGGTCCCCTGATTGAAGAACGTTTTTGCGCGGGTAGTTACGCATTCAGTCTTGATTAAATGTCAAATGTGGCATGGAGTGGACTGGAGGACGGTAGGCATCGACACGCTTCACGATAATTGACAGCCATTCCGAGAGGAATCGATTTTGTACGAAAACTTATCGATGCACGAGAATTAATATCGATTAATTTGTATAGGTTACTGTAGCTTGTTGAACGGTTTTTAGAAAGAAGTTTAAAAACGATAAACATTTTTTTTTCTCTTGTAAAGTCCAGATATATACATTTTTTTTTAATATATTTATAAACAAGTGTTTGACTGCAATCCCGCCAGATAGTAATCAGTGATGCAATCATTGATGGTAAAGCGCGCGAGTGTATTAAGCCTATTCACATAAAACTTAGTGAATAGGAAGGAAGACGGCAGTTGAGCAATGTGATGCAATGTTAAACCCAACAACACGACCAACGATGCTGCGCCAGAGGGAGATTGATCTCGAGACCCTTCACGACTAAACTCCCGACGCAACAACATTTGGTGCATCGTAACCGGCATACATCGCAATACAACTGCTCAGACCCGTCCTCCGAAACTCCATCAGATCATAAGAAATAATCTAACCAAGATTAAATCTGGAGCATCTAGCCTTTTAATTAAACACTGCTCATTCAACTGACGGTCACAATGACATCCAATGATTACAATTTAGGTTGGTATTGCAACCAATCACATACGACCGGAGTTGGTAGCGGTAACTAAGTCAGGGCACCCCGAACAAATGTACTATGTTAGAACTGTGATAAAAGCGTACGAGTTGAGAGAAGGGAGCGTAGCAAGAACAATTTCAAAGGTCGGACGTTTAACTAAACGGCTTATTTCGAAATTCTCCTGTCACAGTTAGATAGTTGTCGTAGTTTTCAAGGATGCTAAAGCTACAATTAAGCATGAAAATTCAAGATTTTTTGAGCTTTTAATCATGGGGTGGGGTTCTCATGCAAGTATTTCTAAAAATCAAGATGTTGACAATTAAAATTCACGTTTTATCTTTGCTCTTGAAATATAAAAGAAATGAGATCAAAATATTACACATAGATTATTATATTACATTTTTTATTTTATAATTACAAACTAGTGCTTGACCACATGATGGTAAGTAGAGATTCATTCGTTGATGGTAAAGCGCGCTAATTTATTAAAAGCCTATTCACTCTAGCCTTGAATACATTTAAATTGTAGTCCGACCGAGACTCTGCCGCTGGCAAATTGTCCAGTTCGCGGTATAAAAGTCGAGGCGAAACGTTTCGTCCGGATCGTAGTAGTTTAAACAATGTACGGGTTATTATCTTTTCTCATAATATAAACGACATAAAGACCCGTATTTCCGTTTCATAAGACCGTATTTATATTAGCAATATGATATTTCTATTTCCAATATAAATACAAGCTGGATTAAACAGTGGACAGGGAGTGGACCCAAATCTACCACTCGAGCCCAGTGCCAGTCGGTAGGTGTCAAATGTCTTCGAGGTTCAGCCTATAGGACATGCTGGTTTCCTCACGATGTCTTCCGTCACCCTTTAGAGAGCAGTGGAGGAAAATAATTTACACAAAGTTAAGCACCTGACGCCGTTCGAATCTATGACCTACAATTCGAAAATCGTGGCTGATACGACTAGGCCACCGTTGCGCTCCATGTGTTTAATCCAGCACGACAACTTTATGATAACTGCCCTATTAGTGTTATCACAACCTCGGATTTTCATTTTGTGCTCAGTATCGGCTTTAGCACTCTCTATAATCACGAAAACTGCCTCATAGGGATAGCATAACCACGACGGTGTTCATACCGTAAGCCGTTAAAGAACAGTTTAAAAATCTAATATTGTTTTTCCTTTTACAATTTCCGTCTTTCCACTAGCCAAGAAACTATCAAACATGTAACTGTACGTTGTTTGTCGTCCTCCGTGGCGCAGCGGTCAACACGCCTGTCTGCCACGTGGAGGCCCGGGTTCGATCCCCGGCCAGGTCATGATGGCAAACGATCTTTTCCTGATTGGCCTGGGTCTTGGATGTTTATCTATATATGTATCTATTATAAAATATAGTATCGTTGAGTTAGTATCCCATAACACAAGTCTCGAACTTACTTTGGGGCTAGCTCAATCTGTGTGATTTATCCGTATATATTTATTTATTTTTTTATTTATTTTATTTTACATATTCTAACCTCCATATACTTATCGGCCGGTCACCGTAACAAAGAGACGATCAAACGAGTCATAATGACAACAACGCTACGCAAATTTACATAATGATTTCATTTGCGCAGGATTGCTATATCGTATAAATATGTGATTTTGCTGGTTTTTACTGTTTTATAGTACATAATCAGCGTGTAATATTTCTATTGAAACATTGGAACACAGCCACATAGGCCTCCTCCCAGTGAAAGGGAGGGGCTGTAATCCACAACGCAGGTCCAGTGCGTTTTGCCAGATGTCACATGTTTTCGTTTTTGTGTTTTGGGATATACCGGTTTCCTCATGATGTTTTCCTTCACTATGGAATTTGGAATGACCATGAATATAAGTCAAACTCACGATTCAGTGTTAATTTATTACCAAGTCGCACGACTATGCATGGAATAAAAACGGACAACAAAACGTGATTATACAGTTAGGACCAATATTAAAACCTACAGCATCGATTTCGCCTGAACATCTGTACAGAACTAAGTTTCTTGCTGTAATTCAATAAAACAATCTGAAAATGTAATCTTGAGACCAAAAGGTTCAAACCGAAACTGAGCAGACGTAGCAAAGTTTGGAGCGTACCAACCCTAGTTTTGCAGGGATGTCGGTTCTTTTAATAACAGGTATGGTGTTCAATAGCATATTAAAAAATTTTCACAGTTAAATTTTTTCAAGTGGGATTAGAGCTCCATCTGAGGCAGAACTTAGTTATAACTTTCATTTTTCTCATTTAACTTTATCTGGAGAAGCACATGCTGCATCCTGCAGAAATGGTTATTGTTGACGATAAATAAAAAAACGAATCAAGCAATGAGACTTATATTTTTACTACCGCTGAGGAGAGTTGTAAAAATTTAGAAATGAAAAGACGTAAAGAATAATTTTGAAAATTGGTTCACATTTGCCAGAGACATCTGGTAAAAGACACACAAAACGATATAACCCAATTCACAATGTCTTCCTTTTTTAACAGAAATTATTATGTCTAGTGATCCATTGATTTAATTATTCAAATCATTAATTTCAAACATACCTAAACAGGTTTGTATCTTTGGGGCTTTGGGGGCTATATCTTTTTGTGTGTTTGTTACCAAATGTCTCTGGCAAATGTGAACCATCATCATCAACAACCTTTTTATCGTCCCACTGCTGGGCACAGGGCTCCTCTCATACAGAGAGGGATTGAGCGTAATCACCACGCTTGCTCAAAGCGGGTTGGCGATTTCAGACTTATAAAGTCCAGGTTTCCTCAAGATGTTTTCCTTCACCTTCAGTCAATGGTGTCCAAGATATACTTAGAAAGTACATATAACTTTAGAAAAGTTACATTGGTACCTGTCTGACCTGGAATCGAACCCGCGCACTCATACTTGAGAGACTGGTGTTTTAACCACTAGGCCACTACGACATACAATGTGAACCATACATAAAATTATTTTAAATCGTCAAGAGGAGGTCGTTTAGTCAGAAAGTTGAAACTAGTTGTCCATTCCAAAGCTTAGTAGTTCCCAATGAAGAAGAATAGTAAAATGTACATGTAGTAGACAGATGCCTACTTTGATATTGAATTGTATATACAACATATGATTATTGAATACTAACTCTTTGATTTCTGTTGATGCACTTTAATTTTAGTGAATATTATCAATTAATTCACAACACACATCATTAATAATCATCATTAATATATCCAGCACAATATGTTAGAACTTTTCCGAGCACTACTGAAAGAACAAAAATGAAATATATACTCGTATATTAAAAAACATAAAGGGTGTATCTGACATCGACGCACAAACGAGAACCATGAATCCAGTAACGCCCCAGTGGTGGAATTTTGCGTCGGCTTTTTCATGATTAACAAAAATATATATTACGTACTTATTTTCACTTTACACCGTTCCTAAATGCTATACTTTTATAACCCAATAAGATTTTAAAGTAAACATTAATTAATTCGCTAATTACACAAAAAGCGCTATGAAAACAAAATTCAAAAAACTGTCTTATCAGCTGATTTAATAGAGTTCACATCAGGGATCAACGTCATACCTACAAACCCGGACGGCGGCACGATTTCAACGTTCAAAGCCGAGCCGACACTTTTTTAAACACTGTGAATTCTGTAACCGTTCATTAACGACATAAATGACTATCATAATTTTATTAGTGGCATGCGGTCTAGCCTTTTTGCGAAGTTTGCGTTACGATGTCAGATACACCCTGTAGGTATATCATAATGAATGTATAAAAGGTCTCAGTTTGTATAGTAATAAAAATTCGTAATAATAACAATCGTAAAAACTAACTTAATGTAGACTAATAAAAATCATATAAAGCTATAAAGTTACGATCTAAAACGAATGCACGCAGTACACTAATGGGTGTAGGTACTGCATGCATGTATCATAAACAACAAAACGTTTTTATGAATAAAGTTTACTTACTTTGAAGTCAATCAAAAAGCAGTACACTGGTGACCATTTCATAATCCGCCTAAGTTTTTCCCAACTATATTGATCTGCTTCCAGTCTGACCGGATTCAGCTGAATATCAGTATTTTACATGAATCGTAGTCGTGGTGGCCTAGTGGTTAAAACACCAGCCTCTCAAGTATGAGTGTGCGGGTCCGATTCCAGGTCTGGTAAGTACCAATGTAACTTTTAAGTTATATGTACTTTGACACCAAGGACTGATTAGAAGGTGAAGGAAAACATCTTGATCATCCGCATTGAGCAAGCGTGGTGATTACGCTCAATTCTTCTTCATTGAGAGGAGACATGTGCCCAGCAGTTGGACGATAAAAAGGTAGATGGTAATGACAATGTGAATCACCTGCCTATCTGACCACAACCAAGTTACTTGGGAACACGATATCTTTGTCAAGACTTTCGGGCTTCTACGACTATCAAAGATTTACGAGTAACAATCAAAACCAACTGCTTAAGGTGTTTTACAGAGGGGTCTAGATATTTAAAGATGGTCACCCATCCACAAAGCAATCAAGGCAAGCTTAGCTTAACCTGATCGAGCGACCTGAGCGGCTGTTAACATCTAACCACGGACCCCTCACACAGTTTTTCATTTTCTTAGCATATAATTCAGTTACCAAATTATTTTTTATTCACGTTCTTGATGAAAAGATAACAAAAGAAAGCAACAATATGGTGAACAGCAACAGAGTCCTCTAAAAACGTCCATCTTATTTGTTTGTCAAAGAATTGGTTCCCGATTGATACTCTCTATAAGTATCAATCAAATACTCGAAGCTACTCAAGCTCGAAGCTTGTATTTATATTGGAAATGGAAATATCATGTTGCTAATATAAATACGGTCTTATGAAACGGAAATACGAGTTTTGATGTCGTTTATATTATGAGAAAATAGAATAATATTTTTTGTTTATGGTTTGTTACTTGTGATTTCTATGCAAGAAGATGGAAACCAGAAAGTTGGAGAAAAGAGGGGGAGATAAGAATGAGAGATACGTAGATAATAATATTTTTTACCTCTTGATAGGATTAGGTTTTGTCACTTGTTTAATTGTTGTCTTGTCTTCGATCACTCCACCATATTTATCTATACTGTTATAAAAAAAATATTGGAAATATTTCTGTTATATATTTTATGATAATCGGTTTTTAGGGTTCCGTAGCTAAATGGCAAAAAAACGGAACCCTTATAGATTCGTCATGTCTGTCTGTCCATATATCCGTCATTACTATAAAAACTACCAACGAAAATTGTTTTGAACGAGATCTAGTAAGTAGTTTTTTTTAATACTTCGTAAATCGTAAACCCCTTATTACCGCGTAATCTCTCATACAAATAACTATTTCATACATACAAATCAATGGTACGGAACCCTTTGTGCGTGAGTCCGACACGCAGTTGGCCAGTTTTTTAATATTGATGATGCTACTGTTGAAGGGTAAGTACTCTTCGTGAAAACTTTGCAGAAAGTGCCCAAAAACAAATATATACTATTTATACATGTCATTTATTAAACCGAGTTAAACAACATTAAATATTTTTAAACAAATTCTTAAATATTATTTTAAATGACATCAAACTATTCCCCGTTGAAGGTATACTACAAATTTGAATATAATAATTTTCCAGAACTGATTCCAATATCCCATGAATTCAACCGAGAAAAAACTTGAAGATGATTCATCAAAAATGTTCACGGAGTAGCGTAGAAAATTGAATTTCCTCACTAAAGTATCTATTACACCGAAGATTGCTAAAAAGGGCCGAGAAGGGTGCTTGGTAGTCCCTTCGCGTATTTCACATTTGGTAAAAGACTTATAATAATTTACTAGAAATACCGACGACTTTACCTAGGTTTTTTTTAAGCTATTGCATAGCTTCTATCCCGGGCCTTGAGCGTGGAGACCGAATCCAGAAATTCCGTATCGAAAATAACCTAACACCACAATAATTATTATAACTAGCTGACGTACCAGGCCCTCGTAAATACGTAAGAACATAACAAATATCAAAAAAGGACGTGTGTGAATAGCATTTTTTATCAACGGAAAATAACGTAACACCCCCCACTCTTTGAAAACAATGGAAAAAGTACTGCATAAATAAAATAAATAAATAATTATAATTGCATAACTTGATAAAAAAAATTCAATGCAATAGATTCCGCGGCAGTCCCTGAGTACCACACGTCTATTTTTTTCAATTTTCTGTGATCAATAGTATCATATTATGTTGGTTTTAGTCCAAGCTACCTTCAAGCGAAATAGTTTCTAAATCCAACTAGTTACGTAGCTACGTTGGCAAGTAAATATAAGTAGGATCTGGTGAAAATTACACCTATTTTGCTAGATGATATGAAAAAACATATAAGCTCTTTTGGACACTTTTTGCTGCAAGATGAGATCAAGGACAGAAATGTGCGCTGTTTGTTAGGCGGCAGACGTTCGTGGCATGATAAGTAAATGATCCAACACCCACTCCACCATGTAGTTAAAAAAGTAGAAAAAAATTAGATAGTTCCCATACTTTTTTAGTTTGTCTTTTATACCTCGTACATCGAAGGACTGGAACTATCTGCCCGCGGCGGTCTTTTGTTTATTTAAAGCACAGCCACATCACATACA
Organism: Sesamia inferens; assembly: GCA_037179545.1. NCBI lineage: Eukaryota > Metazoa > Arthropoda > Insecta > Lepidoptera > Noctuidae > Sesamia > Sesamia inferens. The sequence goes on along the minus strand of CM073929.1, from coordinate 2,894,466 downwards.
TTAAACTTAGGCTATAATAATCTTAATAACTACATTTTAACCTAAAACTAATACAAATAAGACAGACTAAAGAATTAGAACAATGAATTAGACAGTAACAAATATTAGGAACAAAAGTTAAGAACATATAAAAAAAATAATAGTAATAATATACTTTTAAAAGAACTAAATAAAAAAAAAGCATTAAAACTAAGTTGGCAAAGATCCTGTGATTTTTGTTTGAATATCGCTGGCTTCTTGCTGAATATATTAAGGTCAGGTGTGTTTATTACAGCATTTATTCTTTACTCATTCATCTAACCGTCGGCTAGAGTGAATATTTTCTTAACAAATTAAATAAATAAATATATACGGGCAAATCACACAGATTGAGCTAGCCCCAAAGTAAGTTCGAGACTTGTGTTATGGGATACTAACTCAACGATACTATATTTATAATAGATACATATATAGATAAACGTCCAAGACCCAGGCCAATCAGGAAAAGATCGTTTTCCATCATGACCTGACCGGGGATCGAACCCGGGGCCTCCACGTCGCAGGCAGGCGTGTTGACCGCTGCGCCACGGAGGACGATTAGCGCGCATTACCATCAACGATTGCATCAGTGCTTAGCATCAAGCGGATTCGCTATCAAGCACTAGTTTATAAAATAAAAAAAAACAGTTACTTTGTTAACTTACTTTTTTCATGTTACCTTGTTCTAACTTTTTTGACGTTATAAAATAGACTATTGACTAGTTACAAGTTACGTCGCTTATTGAAATAACATAAACCAGACAGGTAGGTAACCTTTTAGTTCTACTAAGTAAAATCTTAAAATGTTATGTGTCCGGGTCAAGTTGGTTTCATGGTCAAGTTAACGAGGATACAATCTATAGATTGCATGCATTTCAAATTTTATTATAATGCTGCTGTTAATATCGCGCGAAGTCGTGAATTCGATATAATATTCACCGGCGCAAACTACAGAAACATTGAGGATTTATATAAAGGGTGTATCTGACATCGACGCACAAACGAGTACCATGGATCTGAACCCCCCAGTGGTGGAATTTTACGTCGGCTTTTTCATGATTAACAAAAAAATATATGTAGTTTTTTCACCAATAAGATTTTAAAGAAAACATTTATTAATTCGCTAATTACACAAAAAAGCACAATGAAATCAAAACTCGAAAAACTATCTTGACAGCTTATTCGATAGGGATTTTTTTTATCAGAGATCAACGTCATACCTACAAACCCGCACGGCGGCACGCTTGCAACGTTCAAAGGCCGAGCCGACACTTTTTTTTAAACGCATTGTCTTTCTTATTGTGGCTGGAGATCGTTAAGCGCCCTTCGACGCCCAGATGCTCTTCTGAGAGTGGAGTAAGAAGCATGCTCTCTCTCCGGCCTCTTTTGCAAACCCCAGCAAGCCTTGCATAACCTGATCAATCCACCTGCAAGGTAATTACATAAGACACTGTCAGTAGCAATGGGTTTTAGTTTGACAGTTCTACAACATTCATTGCGTAGTTTATGTAGTTGGGCAGACAAATTTTTCCAACTTTTTTTTTTTGATAGTGTGTTATTCAATTAGGGTGCCTTACGACTGTTATTATGTACCACGTGGGGTACGTGGTACATAATATCTAAGATAGTGAAAGTATGTATCAGATATAAAGGCTTTCTTATTATATACTAGATAACTGACCTGAACGAAGTGGAAGAACATCTTATATAAAGACATGACAGCCTTTCAGAGACAACCTTCATTAACGAAGTACGCATCCAATATGGGAAAATCTGATTATTAACGAACCATCCCTAGGTACTAAGGCAGCGTATGAATCCAGGTAATAACAACAGGCAATACAGCATAATGCTATAAACAGTTGATTTCCCTGAGGACGATATCTGATGGCGTAAAACTGGTAGTAAAAAATAAAAAAAATATTATAAAGGAGGCTATAATAAAAGCTTTGATTATTTTCCTATACATCAACTTCATATAAGGTACGGGAGGTACATAAAAATGGCGGAGATGAGTCTAAATGAACCCTACTCGTAATCTGAGCAAGCATGTCATTTTTCCTTATCTCTAAGCGGATCTGGACCACCAGATATTAATTTTCACAATGTTAGTACGCTCTTGGGTCTCTATATGTCTTGTGCTGACATAAATGTATTATGAACACAAGTAATCTTCACCCATTTGTAATAACATGTGATGAAGGAGAATGAGCTTTGGTCACGATTGCTTTAGTATTGGTGATTTCACCACGCTTAATCCATGATTTCTTATACCACTGTATGTATGTGGAAACTTGTTACTGTGAGGAACATTTAATGACAAAAAATAAAACGCCAGTTGTTTAACATACAAAGCTCAAATATGTTTAAAACATTAAGAAGTACTTAATTTGAGTGTCTTCAAGACTAGAGTGTATAGGCTCTTAATAAACTAGCGCGCTTTACCATCAAGGATCGCATCACTGCTTACCATCAGGAGGGATTGCGGTCAAGCGCTAGTTTAAAATGTATATTAAAAAAAACGTAAAGTATCTTGCTTTTTGGTTAAACATTACTTACGATTAACATTTATTTTTATTTCAAACAATAGTAAATCTAAAATATTTAATAGATTCAACATTGGCGATTTAATGTTAGTCATTGTTGTCTAGACTCCTAGACAACAATGTGGTTTAATAAAGAAACATTCAGTACAATTCTTCAATTGGCTTATTTTTTACATTTCTATTCTTTATTATATCTTTAAAAACGGCACGTTTTTAGTATGGGAGCCCTCCTTAAATATTCATTTATTTTTATCTCTGAATATTTCAACTATCTTGCTATTACGGATCATGAGATACAGCCTGGTGACAAACGAATGGACAGACAGGCGGACAGCGAAGTCTCACGAATAGGGTTCCGTTTTACCTTTTAAGTACGGAACCCTAAAAAGATAAGGTTAGTCTGCAATGAATAATGTGACAAAAAGTGTTTCAAGCATTTTGTCCGAGCTTAAACAAAAAGTTGTCAAAATAGGTGGCATAAGTTCTGTGATCTTAAATACCCAAGCTTGAAAAATCTTTATAAATAAAGGGACATTTCATATTCACGTGACGTCATAAAGTTGTGAAAAATAAAACCGTTTTTATCTCCCAACGCGTCGCTCCAAAGATGAAAAACAATCGTGATTCAAAGTCCTAATTAAAATTGTTATAACTTTATAACATCTCAACGAAATTTGTAATACAATTATTTCTTTTACGTATTTACGTCTTATTTTAGTCTCACCGATAAAATATAATAAAGGGTTTAAAAACACATACACTTCGTCTAAAATGTTAATAAAAAATATCTTAGGAAGGACTTACCGATAAGAAAAATTATCCAGGGCAGAAAAACAGCACGTATACACAAAAATAACTACTATTTATAACGTATTTTCATCGCGTTTTCAGATTTTCAGCGATTGAATGCGCCCTCCGAGGCGCGTCGGCACAGACTGGTCCTACAGACTGATGACCATAGATCAAGGGGCGACTCGCAGACAAGACTCCAAATCAATTAATCGAATTATGCCTAACTGGTTGCTTTTGACTATTGGAGTTATTGAATTTGCTAGCAGGCTTTTTACTTCCTGTATTCAGCACGTGTGTAATATAGTCATGTATAATATATTCACAAAAATGTAGTCAGCTAAACAGCAAAATATGTAGACGCTGAGTTCATTTTTGTTACAACACTAAGTTGGTAATTTTTTATATAATACTATTCTATTCTTCTGCATGTGTGTGTATCACTGAAATACTCTTTCTAAATGGCTGGACTGAATTTGATTTTTTTTTTGTATGTATTTATGTAGGTTTTTGGCAGGTTTTGATTCACAACTGAATAAGGTACGTAACGTTGCGATCGATTTCTAGGAACTGGACACCCTCAGTTCGCTTAGCTAGTAATTTATAATAACGACAGAAATGATTAAATGAGAAAAGTAAATCATTTTTTGTATAATTAATTTATATATAAATTATTTAATGGTAGGACTACCCGTGATGCAATTTTTGTTTCATAACTCTCTGTAAAAATCTCATGCAATTAACTGCACAAACAGTCACGTATCGTGAAACATTAATTAAAACAATTTCACATGACGTTTACGATTTCCCATAAAAAAAGACTGCAAGTCAATAAACTCATTTAAACAAATTATTTCCTTACTACTACCATTTTCTTGCATAGCACCTAAACAATAGATTATAAATTATTTTTACGAGCGATCATTAACTCGTTATTCACCCGTGCCGGGCTTAATTGAAGATAAAATCTCATTAAATTGCTTGCCACTTTTTTTTTCTTGTTTATAACTTGAAAGATATTTGTTTGATTTATAAGTTAAACCATAAAATTCAGTGGGTTATTTGTGGTGTGGAATGATTTGTTTAGAGTTGTAATTTATTGTTGTGGCATTGTATTTGTAGTTAGAGTTACGATTTATCTTGTAATTTATGTGCATTCTGACTTAATATTACATTCATAAATCTGCTGATTTCCTTACATTGTTTTACGACAATAAGCTATCTCGATTGTTACTTATTACTGCTGTTTATTCCTAATCTATCTACTTTCTATAAGCATTGATTTTTTAAGTAAATGATATGACGTACAAATATCTCTCCAAGTAGGCCTATGCATAATGGTCCAATAGAAGGACTAAGACAGAACATAGCAGATATATGAGCCTCTCTTTAAAAAGAAATAATTTATTGCTTCTCCTCTGACAACTCAATGTACAGTTCATCATTTAGTAACAAGACAATGGATTGTCTACTAGATAATCTATACTCACATTGTCATCATTGAAATACAATCCCGTATTGTCTGTAACAAAAAACAAACATAATTAATTACATTTCTTCACAGAGGCAAGATGCTTTTATCCACAAAATTAACGTCAACATTGTACACTCTTTGAAGAGGCTTTGACCTTCCTCCTCACTCTGGCATAAACAATTCTGTATGCCTATCTCGCTCGCACACACACTTAAACGATTGACGTAAGTACGCGGGAAAATGTGGCTGGGAGTCAAACTCAAGGATTTTCTCGTTTTTATAGACTCATATAGTATTGTTTAACTATTATTCAAGAAATGAAATGGCCATTGTTATTGTTTTGCTAATCTGATTATGATATCTACTGATTGGAAGGATAGGGTCCAGGATAATTATATTATTGTATAGTGGCAATGAGAAGTAAAGCTAATTAATGATCAAAAGGATGATAGTATTCGTTAGTTTGTGGCATCGAATCTCTTATTCACAAACTAAACTAAATTTTAGTTCCGCACATCTCTTTCTGTCTATTTCATTAACAATAAATAGTACAAAATATAAAAAAATTAGTCCTGTCAACACAGTCAGCGTCTAATTTTTTGACATATTTTTAGTCGCCATGTTTTTGACAGGACTACTTAAACTAAAATTTTATCTTTAGTTCTTTTGAATCTGAGGCTCACACTAGAAATTACTCTTGTATAGTGGATGTTTTTACAAACATTTAAACTCACACAAACAGCCAGATCCGAAACACCTAACTGCCTATAGGCAATACAAGTATTTCGCCTAACTATTTGACATTATTTTAGTAAAAATTTGTCAAATAATTAGTTGCTCACTAATTTGATAGGTCTAAACTAATATTTTGTCTTTTGTTCTTTTCTTAATGAAATAGAAAGAAAAAAGATACCCTGAACTAACTTATAATAGGGATATTTCCTGGGTTAAAAACAAAAAATCTATTTAATCCGTCATTTAGATTATAGAAAAATATTGGATACGTATATTTTGTTTTATCAAATCAACAAAAATTTACAAATATAAAAGGCTTCAAAGAATAGGAGTGGGGCCTGGTGACATCACTCGTTGCTAAAAAGTGTAGCAAGGAGTTTATATGAAAAAAGAAAAATACTTGTCTAGTTTTTTTTTTTTTTTTTTGTTGGAACTTTGACTGACGGACTAATTAGTTTTTTTTAGTCAACTACCCTATTGTGTTTAGTTTGTGAATAAGGGCGACCACCGCCGTCGAATAATAAACTAATTGGTGGTTGTTTTGTTAGCAAAGACGGTATCTCTCAAGCACGAAATAAGCAAAGTTTATCCAAATTTGTAATCGTGATATATTCCTGTCTGTATTAATGGTCGCATCTACCTAATAATTGCTTAACGTCATGTTATAGTTGTGGTAGCCTAGTGATTTAAACACCAGCCTTTTAAATATGAGTGTGCGTGTTCGATTCCAGGTCAGGTAAGTACCAATGTAACCTTTCTAAGTTTATCTTGGACACCAATGACTAATTAAAAGGAGGAGGAAAACATCTCGAGGAAACCTGGACTTTAAGTCTGAAATCGCCAACCCGCATTGAGCAAGCGTGGTGATTACGCTCAATCCTGCTCTGTATAAGAGGAGACCTGTACCCAGCATTGGGACGATAAAAAGGTTGATGATGACTTGCTTTACAATCCAAATCATGGATGTTACTTGCACATTTTAAAACCACGAAGTTCATTTATCTATGTAACAGTTAAATATTTGTAACTTTAGTGAGAAAAGATTTTCAAGGGATTATGGTCAAACGTGGCCGTGGTCATATCTAGATAATACAACACTAATCTTGGATATCATATGCACATTTTAAAACGACGAAGTCCATTTATCTATGTAACAGTTAAATATTGGTTGTTTCCTCGGTGGTAGGCCATAACATCGGCCGCCGGCAGAAGTTACCACCCACCAGGCCAATAGCCTTGCCGCCAAGCGATTTGTCGTGTTCCGGCATGATGTCTGGTGAAGCCGTTCGGAGGACAGGTCTGAGCAGTTGTGTTGCGATGTGTGCCGGGTACGATGCGCCTAATGTTGTTGTGTTGGGAGTTTGGTCGTGGAGGGTCTTCAGATCAATCTCCCTTTGGCGCAGCATCGTTGGTCGTGTTGTTGGGTTTAACATTGCATCACCTCGCTCAACTGCCGTCTTCCTTCCTATTCGCTCAGTTTTTCTGAATGAATAGGCTCTTAATAAACTAGCGCTCTGTACCATCAACGATCGCATCACTGCTTACCATCAGGGGGGATTGCGGTCAAGTGCTAGTTTAAAATTATTAAAAAAAAAAAATACTTTAGTGAGAATAGATTTACAAGGAATTATGATCAAACGTGGTGGTGGTCACATACAGATAATACAACACTAATCTTGGATGTAATTTGTACATTTTAAAATGACGAAGTCCATTAATCTATGTAACAGTAAGTTAAATATTTGTAGCTTTTGTGAAGAATCGATTTACAAGGGATCGTGGTCAAACGTGGTCGTGGTCACACACGGCTAATACAACCATAATCTTGGATGTTAGTTGCACATATTAAAACAATAAGATCTAGGGAACACGCAGACATTTTCAAGCTTAGTGAATCATCAATCCGTCATCAATTTACAAGAGAGTGTGATCTAATGTGGTCGTGGTCAGATACAGACAATAGAAAAATGGCAGTTTATCTGTTAAAGGACTAATATCAACAAGTTATTGTTGCTTTCCGGCAGTTAATCTAACTATTACCCTAAAATTCCTCGTGAGTTCATTCGCGTCACATTTCTAATTTCCTCCCTCATCGCATCTTCTCACTTTGTTACGCTTAGCGGTAGCAAGTCATAGCCTGTTACTAAATAACCTATAGTATTAATCAAGATTTAATCTTTTTAAATCTGTGGCCCACACTTTGAATTCATCCTCTATAGTGGGTGCTTTTTGGCAGCCTACGTGGCATAGCGGTAGCGAACGCGGCCGCAGTGCAAATATTTGTATGTATGAATATGACTATTTGCACTGGTCTGGTCCTACCTCGAAAAGCACGTTAAACTGTTGGTCCCGGTTGGCATACGAACATCTAATGACAGTCGTTATGGGTTAAAAGTCCGACAATTGGTCTAACTGCAATGCTTCGATATCGCCTTTGGGTTGTGGAGGTCAGACGGCAGTCGCTTCATGGAAAATATCGAAGTTTATCCAAAATGAGCAATTAGACTGGTAAAGCGGACCCTAGACTCCAAAGCTGAAAAGTTTCGGATACGACTGGGATTAACGCTGAGATGAAGAGAGGGTGCTTTTACAAAAAATTTAACTCGCATACACAATCAGCCAGACCCGAAGTACTTACTTGTAGCCTGCATCAAGAATATTTTCCGTGCGGCAATCGACCCCGCGATACGCAACGCACCACTCGATTGAGCACTCACTGTGCCAACTGTGTGATACATTTTTGAGATTTCAAATTAATCATCTATCAAATGCCAAAATAGTTTTTCAATCAGACTGATAGTGCCAGAGATTAAACAAACTAAAAAAAATAAAACCCTTTTAAACAAACTATTCAGTTTCATTACTCTCCTATATTTCCATAATTATGCTGACACCGCGTGATTTACAAAGAATGGTAACATTTTCATGCGGGCGTCATTATGTCATGCGGATAGAGCATTATTGTCTCCCTACCTAATCACTATGTATTTAGCGGGACAAATGATTGATAATTATGTGAATAATTGATACTGTGTAATGATATACTTTAAGGAAACTTGGACTTTAGTCTAAAACCGCCAATCCGAATTGAGCAACCGTGGTGATTACCCTCAATCTTTCTCTGTATGAGAGGAGACCTGTGCCCAGGAGTGGGATGATAAAAAGGTTGATCATCATCATTCACTGCTGGACATAGGCCTCCCCCAAGGTTCTCCACGACGACCGGTCCTACGCCTCCCGCAACCCGCGGTTTCCCGCGACTTTCACCAGGTCGTCGGTCCACCTTGTCGGGGGCCTACCCACGCTACATCTTCCGGTGTGTATCCGTCCGCTAACCCGTCGGCCCCATCAGGCATCGCTCCTACGGGCAATGTGTCCAGCCCACTGCAACTTTAGTGTTGCAATTCTTCGGGCTATGTCGGCTACTCTCGTTCTTCTGCGGATCTCCTCATTCCTGATTCGATCGCGTGTGAAACCCCAAGCATAGCCCTCTCCATTGCCCTTTGAGTGACTTAAAAGGTAAAACTTACTGGTAAAAGGTTGATGTTGAATGATATACTTTAACAAACTTTAGCGCAGTTGCTACTCGATCGATTACTGCGCTGCGTGTCGCGGGTTCGCTTCCTGCACGATGAAATAAACAAATATTTGTATGACCTACAGTTGATTGTTCCATTTCTGGTTGATTGTGTATGTGACTTTAAATGTTTGTGAACATACTACGATAGAAGGGTAATTCCTAACGGGTAAACGTTTTTTAACACTATCAATCACATTCTGTAGGATAATGCTATCGATTGCTCCACATGTTCGAAGAATTTGTTTGCTCAACAATGTAAATAACGCAGTTAATGTTAATAATGAATACCATTCTTACTGTTAGTGTTTTACACATTTACCCCGTTTTACTAATATCGATGTAACTGAGACACATAAGTTTCATGTTTGCACAATTTCATTATTTTAACAATATTTCTAAAAATATCTCGTATCTTCTATTCTTCTTTTTCAGTCTATCGAGATCCACTGTTGGGCAAAGGCCTCCCCTAAGGCTTAAACTCCATTAGGAGAGTTTGCCACAATCCCTTTTCTTATGAATGATTTTTTTTATTTTACTTACTTTACTTCCTTCCTCCTTACGTGTACAACAAACTTAATGAAATCTTAAATTTGTACTCTATGGTTAACCATAAATGCAAAACTACTGTAAGGAACTGGCTACTGGACATTGACTATGAAAGTACAGAAAGCATTATCCAAACCACTCAATATTAATCACAATTTCTCACACTGATTCCACATGCATTTACACATAACACCCTTACACCTTCACACACTATACACTTTCTTACAATTACATCACCTTACATTACACTTCTCGAGTGCACCCTTTATCTTTAGATTTACCTCTTTGCTGAAAATGTTTTTCAAACTGATAGTGATACATGTAAAAAATTATTCTCGATGCCGCTTCAAATGATAAATGTTTCAAGGGGTGTGAGCCTGGAGATCTGTATCACAGGTTCCGAACCTAGTTCAGACTCCAGCTCTCACAAAGGTTCGAGAATACGGCAAAATTGTATTTACACACTATTTATTGTAACAATGTTCCTTGGTGAGAGAAATAAACCATATTATTATTATTATTCCCCTTTAATTATTCCCTTCCTTTTTATATAGGTACTTATACACATTTCTAAAACTGAAAGAATTTTTAATAATAGAAATATTACTTCAAAAGTTCACCCATCTTAAAATACATATTTTCTAGTTAAGAGGTACACCTATAGCTTGTGAAGTTCTCAAATCGTGGCTTTTAGAAAATTTAATTTTCAAAATTGGTTCAGTTAATATAGAGTCTTTATAATATTAGTTTTATGACATGCTCTATGGACGTCTCGATTGCTCCGAGGATACTACATGTGTTTCGTCACTCGCCTAATTACGGCAAAACTTTTGACCCGTAATGCTAGAATACTGATTCCTCCCAAGTGTTAAACAATTGTATCAATGATGAAAAAAAATCTTGTTGATATCTTCTTGTTCAGCCTATACAGGTCCACTGCTGCACAAAGGCCTCCTTCCAGTTAGGGGGGGGGGGGGGGGGGGGGGGGGGGGGGGTGCCATAATCCCCACGCTTGGCAGGCTGGTAGGGGATCACAGTAATTTGATATTCCACAGGAGAAGCGCTGCTGCCCGCTTGCCTGGTGAGTTCCCTCAGTCGCCTCTTTACGACACCCACGAAAGGAATGGGTTGGTACTATTCTAAGCTCGGCGCCACAAGGTTATACCTATGTATCTTCTATTATCAACGTCACCCTCATTTGTTTTAAATTAATGTTAAACTTGTGTTATATTGTTAACCTATTTGACATTATTGTATTGACCTTCTTTGTTGTTACTGTCGTTTTAATTGTTCAACAAGATGAAAGATAACGTTTTGAGGAAACTTGGACTGTAAGTCTGAAATTGCCAATCAACATTGTGCAAGCATGGTGATTCAATCCTTCTCTGTATGGGAGGAGACCTTTGCCCAGCAGTGAAACGGTAAAAAGGTTGATGATGATGATGATTTATAAAAAAACGTAATATATATTAAGTATCGCTGTTAGTTACATAAATAAATGAATAAAATTTGAAATTCTTACGATTTAGCAATCTTCAAATCACTTTGGTAAACGAGTGTTTGCTAAAGTCAAAATGAAACGAGATTGAAACGTGTACTTGAAGACTTTCAAGGGTTTTGGAGTTGGAAGTTCAATATCTACGGAATTCGAATGTCAAACAACATAAGGTTGATTATGGCTTGTACCTCATTATTTTTCATATTCTTGCTTGATAATTCTCCAATGTTCAAATGCATCTTGAACTGTAATTGTCTCGCTCGTTCAATAAAAAGATGTTTCTTTTTTACACTTGCTTTCATTTATCTCTCCTTGAACGACTATTAATAGTTTTTAGGTACTTTGTGTTGTATTTAAAAGGTTGTCTGTAAAAGACCGCTCTTGGCGATAAGACCACCCATTGTCTCACCCTTTGTAATATCTTATTATTGATTCAATCGAATAATTTATATAAATAAAAATAGCGGCCCGATACGTGCTTCGCTCCGTATAAAGTGAAATGATAAAAACAAATTTATTGGATTATCAAAATTATTTATTCAAACATAAAATATTTTTTTTAATTGCTAGCAATTTTATAACTTAATCCAAAACATTTAGATAATTATTAAACATACGACTGAGGGTACCGACTCTCGAACAGGCAACATAAAGTTGGCCATTTGAAAAACATGATTCTTCCAAGTTCAGACAACAAACGTGAAATAATTGCCCTTGGGCTTTATTGATGGACAAAGCAAATAATAAACGCACAGGAATTGTAATCGTTTGAACTCAAACGGCATATCGCGATATCAAACAAACTTCTCCTTTTGATTTACCAGTTAAGATCATAGCTTCAAATAAATTTGGCAATAAGTTTTTCACTGCCAATCTGGTGCCATTACACATTTTTGGTGGATTATAAAATTACAAAGAAAGTGGCATTGATTTTTATATATATAGATAAATAAATATATACGGAGATATCACACAGATTGAGCTAGCCCCAAAGTAAGTTCGATACTATATTAATAATAGATACATATGTATATAGATAGATTAACATCCAAGACCCAGGCCAATCGGGAAAAATCGTTTTCTATCATGACCTGACCGGGAAACGAACCCGGAGCCTCCACGTCGCAGGCGTGCGTGTATATAATCTGTGTCTTACATTTGTGTCTGTAACTCATTAGCACTAGAAGTTAGTAAAATTGTTAGTAACCTTATGGACTCCTGTCTCAATTAAAAGTTATATCAATAAATTAATTTTATTCCGCACATAGGAGAAAATCTTGCCGAAAAGCGATTCGAGGTGTTCCGGCTTGATGTCTGGTGAATCCGTATGGAGGACGGGATTGAGCAGTTGTGAGCGCTTCACGGAAAATATCGAAGTTTAGCCAAAATCAGCAGTTAGACTGGTAAAGCAGACCCCAGACTCCAAAGCTGAAAGCTACGGATCCGACTGTGATTAACTCTGAGATGATGATGATGACCTTGTATTTGGACTCAATTCATTTATATTGATGAGAAGTTTTCATCCATGTGGATTATCATTAAGGTCTGCAGTAGATCTGATGATGGATCTGAAAGACGGTCGAGGGAACTCCTCAATGATTCACAGCACCTCGTTAGGTTGTTACTATCATTACGGCTCTGATGATTTAAAAAAAGGCCTGTTCAGGGAACTCTTCAGCGCTTTACAGTAGCTACTTTGTGTTTGGACTTAATTCATTTATATTGTTGAGAACTTTGCACCTATATGGGTAGAAAGGATTGTCTGCAGTAAATCTGATGATGAAGACCATAGGCAGTCGAGGGAATTCCTCAAAAATGTACAGCATTGAAGTTTAACATAGGACAACCATTACCTACTTGTCACGCTTATGCAACAATCAATTAAAATCAAGAAACTGAATTTAAGTATGTCGCGTCATGTCTAGCATTGCTCATACTTTCAGTTTGGTCTCATGGGAATTTCATAGAAATCGGTTCAGTGGTTTCGTTTATGAACCTTATATTACGGGTAAAAATTAAACAAAATGACATCGTTTGCTTACAGTACTTTTGACGACTAACAAGTGTAAATTAAAAACTTTTTTACAAAAAAAAAAAAACAACCAACTTCCAAAACAATAATACAAAACGAAAGAGACCGACTTCCGAAATTAGTTACGTTTCAATTCTTAGTCTTTTCTGGAAGTCGGTTGTCTTTTTTTTTGTAATAACGTTTTTATTATAATTAATAATAATAAAATAATAATAAAACTGGCAACACCAACGACAATGTCAACATCTCTTTTTATAGCTTCTCATATTTGAATTTAATTATAAAATTATTACAAGCATTTTACATATTTATATACAAGTGGCATTCAAAACCAAATTTTTAAAATACCTTATTTATAAATCAAAGACGTTAAAATGAAAAGAAAGCATGCATCAACAAATAGAAAATCAGTGACATCTGTCATGTCACCTGCAAAATCCTATATTATACAATAAAGATGTGAAAAGTACGAAGATGTTGACACGAGCAGCCACACGAAGAGCACGCCCACCACCTCCGGACTCGTCGCTCAGCTCCGCCTCGCCGCCGCCGGTTTCCAGCCCCATTGTGAATGCTGTGATGACACCGACCGCGGTAGTTGCGTCGAGCTCGAGCGACGAGTATTTCTCTCCGCCGACGTCGCCAACACCTGTACGTCGGCAGGGGAGAGGCCGGCCGCCGACGAGCTTGGGACTTAGGGGCCATCCGGCCCCGAGCCGGGTCCCCGCTGCCGGTGGTTGTGTGCAGCGCATGAGATGGTCTCAAACAATGAATGAGAACGTCATGCGCGCATATTACGGGGCTACAGAGGGGGGAACTAACCTCACTGCATACCGTGAAAGGATGCTGTCTCTGTTTCAGGCACTGGAACCAACTGTCAACGTCTCGGCCCAACGACTGTCGGATCAGGTGCGGGTCATCCAACGCAATCACAGGTTGGACGACATCGCACTTGATAGGCTGCGCTCAGAGGTACTGAGCAACCAAATCGCCCCGACTCTGACCCAGACCGCGGCACAAGCGTCAATTATTGATGCTGTTCCGCCGCGGTCCAATCGTATCGAAGAAGAGGATGATAGGGTTGAAACAGTAAGTAGCCAGTATAACGACCGACTGAGGAGCGCACTGGAGGATGCGTTCCGCGACTATAGATCCACCCCGACCAACCTTAGACCCCGGTTACCACGGCTACCTATGCACAAAAAAAATAGGGCGCTGGTGTGTGCTTTGGACTCGCAGCTCAAGAATTTCTTCGAGAGCAGCGAGGATCTCATTGATACACACTCGATCCTGTATTGCGCGGCTGTAGCGGCATGTCGATTAGCCAAAGTCAAGTTCCCAAATTGTGATGAAGCTACTCGACCAAAACCAGCCGTACCAGCCTGGCAACGCAGAATCGAGCGTCGTATCGATGGGACCAGGGTACTCATCGGCAAACTATACTGCTTCAGGGAGGGCAATACTAGACCACGAGTGATGCGCTTTGTGAGACAGGCATTCTCGGGGACTGGTATCAGCCCTCGAGAATACATAAATAATGTCACAGAGCGCATCGACTTCCTGAAGCAGAAAGTTTGTGCATGGGCGAGCCGTATTCGGCGGTATAAGCGGCGAGTGGATCGATATACGCAGAATCGCATGTTCCAGAGCGATGAGAGGTGGGTATACAGAGCTTGGGAGCGACCAGAACAAAACGAGGCTGACGTGTACCGCCCGGGTGATGCCACCACAAGTGCATTCTGGCGCGGTATATGGTCGGTATCCGTTTGTCACACTGAGGGTGACTGGATGCAGGATGTTGAACAAGGGTGTGAAAACTTACCAGAAATGGATACTATTTTGATAACACCATCAGACGTAGCCACAGCAGTCCGTTCGTTACCGAACTGGAAATCACCGGGACCGGACGGGCTGCATAACTTTTGGTTAAAATGGCTAAGTAGTTCACACACTTGTTTGGCATCTCAATTCCAGTCATCCTTAGAGTCTGGTTCGCTACCCCAGTTCTTAACAACTGGAATTACCCACCTGCTCCATAAATCAGGTAGTACCGCGGAACCCAAAAATTATAGGCCGATCACTTGTTTACCAACGGTCTATAAAGTTCTTACATCCATTTTGAAAGCTAAAATAAACAACCATCTTGACAGTAACTCCATCATGTCTGTCTCTCAAAATGGATGTAGGAGCGGGTCCCGTGGTACTAAGGAGCTACTCCTCGTAGACATGGCCATCAGCCAACAGGTTCGTCGATCCCGCAAGGATCTCTCCACCTGCTGGATAGATTATAAGAAGGCCTACGATTCGGTGCCACATACATGGCTTATGAAGGTGCTGGAGTTGTACAAGATAAATGCAACTCTACGCACTTTCCTTAAGTCATGTATGGGGCAATGGAAGACAGTCCTTCGCTATCCAGGGAGTCGACAGATCCAGAGGAACGATGAACCTGTATGGATTAAGCGGGGAATATTCCAGGGCGACAGTCTGAGTCCACTATGGTTCTGCTTAGCTCTGAATCCTCTAAGCACACTGCTGGAGGATTCAGGTCTAGGTTATCGATTGAAGAGAGGCGGTCAGGTCATATCTCACCTTCTCTACATGGATGATTTGAAACTCTTTGCCCCCAATAAATTGCATCTGATGAAGCTACTGAATGTAACAGAAACTTTTAGTAGCGGCATCAAAATGGAATTTGGCGTGGATAAATGTGCAGTCATGCATGTAAAACGAGGGCAGATTATGGAATCCGAGGGAATTACACTCCCGGATTCCATACACCTTAGATCCCTCTCCTCATTCGAGAGCTATAAATATTTAGGTATGTCGGAAGCGTTAGGTATCAATGATGCTGACATGAAGCAATCGTTGAAGGAGCGCTTCTTTGGTCGCCTGAGGAAGGTATTAAATAGTCTTCTTTCGGGCGGAAATAAGGTGCGCGCCTTCAACGGGTGGGTCATGCCGGTTTTGATGTACTCTTTCGGCATACTTAAATGGACTCAGACCGAACTCGACGCCCTGGATAGAAGGGTCCGTACACTGCTGACAGCAAACAGGATGCATCACCCACGATCATCGGTGATGAGACTGTATATTCCGCGGAAGTGCGGGGGTCGAGGCTTTTTAAATGCGAAGACCCTCCACAACCGAGAGGTATGCAGTCTCAGAGAACATTTTTTAAAAACCGTAGTGGGTATGCATCTTGATGTGGTCACAGTAGACAAGGGGCTTACTCCGCTATCCATGGCGAAAGAGAACTGGCACAAGCCTATAATACTTACCACTGATGACCGCAAGATGATATGGCAAAGCAAGGAACTTCACGGGCGATTTTATCGGGCTCTTCATGAGCCCGATGTAGACTTCTTAGCTTCCGTATCCTGGCTACGATTCGGTGACCTTTTCGGGGAAACTGAAGGTTTCGTCTGTGCAATTATGGACGAAGTTATCTTGACGAATAACTACCGGAGATATATTATGAAGGACGGGACGATTGACGTGTGTCGGGCATGTCACCACCCGGGTGAGTCCATCAGACACATTATCTCTGGTTGTTCTCGTTTAGCTAACGGCGAGTATTTGCACAGACATAACCAAGTAGCTAGGATTATCCACCAGCAACTTGCTTTGAAATATAAACTTGTGGATTCTGAGGTACCGTATTATAAGTATGTGCCCGACCCAGTTCTTGAAAATGGCCATGTCACGTTATACTGGGATCGGTCTATCATTACTGACAGGACTATTGTTTCCAATAAGCCTGATATAGTGGTGATAGATCGATTAGCGCGCCTTGCAATGATTGTCGATGTTACCATTCCACATGACGGGAATCTCGTGAAAGCTGAGAAAGAAAAACAAATTAAATATCTCGACTTGGCGCATGAGATTGTTGACATGTGGAATGTGAACTCGGCAGTCATTGTACCGATTGTCGTATCGGCCAACGGTTTGATAGCCAAGAGCCTCGACCAACATCTATTGAGGCTCTCGTTAGGCAGTTGGATCAAAGGCCAGATTCAAAAGGCAGTACTCCTTGATACGGCCCGCATCGTGAGGAGGTTCCTGTCTCTGGAGCTCTAACCACCGGTAGCTTGGACCCCGCTCCCGCCATCGGTGGAACACTATTTTTTATATTTTTAAATGTTTTTATGTTTTTTATAAATATTTAAAAATGTAAATGAATATGTACATATATATAAATAAACGAAATAATAATAATAATAATAATATTTATTTTCTCACCACAATATCCATATAAAATAATAACAAAATAAAAATAATGTTGTCCAGTTATGGGCTTATACAAAAATACTGTGGGAGACTGGTGCCTAAGCTAAGCCGAAGCCTGTATTTCAGGCCACCAGGGTCTCCACCCCAGATATACATTTTTATTATAGCTTTCCGTTTACAAGAATTAAACAGTGATTTAAATTTTACATATAGGAAGGAGTTTTTGTGGGGAGTGTGTGGATATGTAAGTGTGTGGGAGGGTGAGTGTGTGCGGTGTGTGAGTGTAAGTGTGAGTGATGGAAAATCGGCGCTTGTTATATTGCATGTTCTACGAGTATGTGCGTGTGGTAACATATATATAGAAAAACAGTAAGACAATGTTGTGATTATTTTGGGATAGATAGTAGGTTTTCGGTAGTATCGTAGTCAAGAGTCTTTAGCCATCCATTGAGCTTTTTCTTACAGAGGTGTTTCGTGAGTGGAAAGATGTTGTGAGTTTTGTTAACTTTATTATACAGGTAGCCTCCAAGAAAACAAAAGAATCGTTCAGAGAATAGTTCAAGTTGAAAGTCTGTCAATGGACCGGGCGGGCGGGCGGGCGGGATTATAATAAAGAAGTGCGTGTTGTCTCATAACAGTCTGCAGAATGAACAGTTGACGAACCGTAAGAACTCCACTTTCTCGATACAAGTCGGTTGTGGGGTAGCGGAATGGTCGAAAAGATGATACCTTTAGAATTGCCCTCTGCGCCCTTTCGAGTTGAAGAAGAGTCGATTTAGGTGCGCCACCCCATGTAGTTATGCAATAAGTTAACAAAGGCTGACAGAGTGCGTAGTAGACCGTCTTCCTAAGGCTTTCACCCGCCACGTGTCTTAGGTTCTTGAATACATAAATTAATTTACGTATCCTGGAGGTAAGGGTGTCGATGTGCGGATAGAAGCTCAAGCAGGGATCCAGCAACACTCCAAGGTATTTTATAGAGTTCGTCCTCTCTAAGCTGGTGCACGTACAATTCATACCGTAAGGGATGGGGCATTTATGGGCGGTGATAGATAACTGGGGTGCCAAACCCTGAGAAACCTTTCGCATAGAGAAGTTGATGTATTTAGTCTTGTCTGCATTTAAGGTAAGGACGTTGTCATGCAACCATTTTGAGACCTTATTCAGGCCGGATTGTGCATTTTCGTAAACGCTTTGCCAGGTATCGGAATTAAATATAAGGGCCGTGTCGTCAGCAAAACTAAAAATTTTACCTCTGTCGAGATTAAGCGCACACAGGTCGTTAATATAAATTAAAAATAGAGTCGGCGCGATCACACTGCCTTGTGGAACTCCGTGTGTGATGGTTTTTTCGGTACTTATGTGCTTGTTTATCTTAACGGTCTGTGTACGGTCTTTAAGGTAGTCCTCGAAAAGCCTTAGTTGCATTCCTCTCACACCTATGTTCTGTATCTTTTCTATAAGGATGGAAGTAGAGACGGTATCAAAGGCTTTTGCCAGATCGAGGAAAATACCTAAAACCTTCCGCCCACCATCCAGGTTCCTAACAATGTGATCTGTTAAATCATGGACTGCATCAGAGGTTGATCTACTGACACGAAAACCATATTGGTTTGGAGATAGGAGCTTTTTACTTTCCAGGTAAGATATTAATCTGTTATTCATAATGCGCTCGAGGATTTTTGATAACGTGGGCAGAATAGCAATGGGCCTATAGTTAGTTACTTGGTCTCTATTTCCACCCTTAAAGATAGGAGTAATTACTGATTTTTTAAAAACTTTTGGAAATTTACCGGTTGCGAGGGCCAAATTGCAGATGTGTGTCAGGGGTGGAACCATAATATTCTTGTGCTCTTTAATTATCCTAGCAGATATACCATCCCAACCCACAGCACAGCCTGCACGCAGGGACACTATCAGTTTTTCAACCTCATCCATGTCTGTAGGAAGTAATACCATTGAGTGAGGGCATGAGTAGTCGTTGGTGTGACTTTTCTGTGTCCCTGGTTGACTACCTTGTATTTTCTCAGCTAGGCTTCTGCCAATAGTAACAAAATAGTTATTCACTAATTCGACTGATTGATCTGCGGTGGGTGAAAGTGTGAGCAACTTTGTTGGGGGTTCTTTAACTTTAGTTCTATTTGTGATTTTATTGATTGCCTCCCATAGTTCTTTACTATTACGACCAGCGTTTTTTATCTCGTCTTGTTCGTGTTTGTTTTTAATTTTTTTTAGTAGCGCATTACAGAAGTTTCTGTAGCGAGTGTATGATACTAAAAGGGTTGTGTCGTTCGGAGATAATTTAATCTTTTTGTGCATATTATCTCTATGCGTCATGCAGCGTAGAAGCCCTGGTGTAATCCATGGCTTTAAATTTTTTTTCCGGTTAGGGATTTTGACAGTTTGGGTGTTTCGCTGTATGATGTGCGCAATAGAGTGTATAAGGAATTCCGCTGCCGTGTTAGGATCCTGCATTTCATAAATCGTATGTAAATCGAGTGTATTTAGATCTGACTTTAATTTGTCGTAATTTATGCGCGTTGTTGTATTGGAGGTCTTTGGTTTTTGCGCTATTTTGCGTAAAAAGAGAATCACTGTTTCGTGGTCGGTAAGATCAGAATGCGCTACTAGAGCATGAGCTGAAAATTTGGTCTTGAGTATTATGTGATCCAAGCAATTTCCCTGTCTGGTAGACAGCGTATGAGCTGGGAGTAGACCAAAAGATGCTAGTAATGTTAGGTAGTTATTTTTGTTCGGGTCCAGTGACTCATCGCCAATATTTATGTTAATATCTCCTGTAAGTATGATATTTTTTGTATGTTGAATTTTGACAAGTACACTGTTTAATGAATTTAAGAATCCGCTTATGTCTCTGCGGGCTGGTGAGCGATAT
This sequence comes from Sesamia inferens, assembly GCA_037179545.1. Lineage (NCBI taxonomy): Eukaryota > Metazoa > Arthropoda > Insecta > Lepidoptera > Noctuidae > Sesamia > Sesamia inferens. Next base: position 2,874,122 of record CM073929.1, on the reverse strand, counting down.
ATTGCTAGAATAATGGTTGTGTTATCTGATTTTATTTGTAAGCAGTTTGCGTCAAGTAGTTCTGGTTCCTCCACCGTAACGTCTAGATTGTTGTTAGTGTATACAACTACCCCTTCATTTTGTGAATAGTTACGAAATGTTGAGTATGAGTTGAATCCATAAAGGGGTGGGATATTTCCTGTTTTTGGTAGCCAGCACTCAGATAGAACGATGACGTCCCAGTCCACTTTGGTCCTAGCTAGGACCGTTTCGAAACCGGATAGATTTTTATGTATACTACGGATATTCTGGTTGATAATTTTAAGACATTTATTAGGGTTGTAGCTAGGTGGAATACATTGTTCAAGGTCGCAGGTAGAGGAGTCCGCCACTGAGACAGAGTCTACATAGCGGGAGTTGGTTTCAAAGTTATCGAATTTTTGTATTTGAGGTTTGCGGTACAGATATAGATTGCAATGTATTATTAGCCACATACAGATAGTTTAGGGCACATATGGATGGTTTGTACTTGCACATAGGAACTCGGTGTTGTATAGCTAGGCTAGTAGCTTTGTATTTTATGGAGTTTAGTGTATAAATGTAATATGGAAGAAATTGCAAGGCTTGGGCTTGTGTGTGTTTTATGGTGTGTGTGTCTTTGTAAGTTATAGTAAAGAGTTTGTAGATGTGATGAGAATGGTGTAATGAGATGAAATGAGGTGGTTTTGTGAATAGTATGTTGGATAAAATATTAACATGCATAATAATTAAAGGATTAATTGAAGAGTGTTTACAATAATTATAAACAATAACAGAATTATTTGAATTAAGGATTATTTGAACAAATAAATTACAGTTATCAATAATAATACTATAGTTTCGGTTTTCGGTTATTAAAATATAAGTTACAAAAGGCAGTCATGCATTATTTCTTAATTTGTCGAGGTCTGATTCGGAGTTTATGCGGATCTGCGGATCATTCACCTGTTTGCGCAGATAAACTGCACCATGAGCTGTCCAGCAGAATAAGTACCCGGAACTCTTCCGAAACGACCGTGCTAGAAAATACAATCTTTGTGTTTTATGAGATAACGTCTCTGCTATGTAAATCGGTCGGGTTGGTTGCTTCAACTTTAAATGGGCGGTGCTAAGCTTTTCACTGTTGGTTTTGGTTTTGTTGAAAGTTTTCACACCATCAAGGATTTTATTTTTCGGCAATACCGAGTTGAACTCAACAATGATAGGGCTTGAGTCTTCACTAGACTTTGCTCTGAAAACGTCTCGTATATTAGAGCTGTTAATGTTAATACTCAGAGCTTTTCCCACATTTGCAACCAATTCGCAAAGACTCTCTTTGGTTTCTCCATTTTCTTTAGGAATATTCCGAATCTCAATTCCACATGCTCTCGATTTTCGCTCCATAGACTCGATTTTATCTTCCAGCTGTCTAATCTGCTTTTTGTCCTCCCTACGTTCGGATTCCATACTTGTAATACGCAGCAAAACCTCATCGTACTTGCTGGACATAGTTTCGACGCTTGCCTTAAGCTCCCCGTTCTGTCTAATAATATCGTTCAGTTTTGATATGAGATCATCAAAACGCCTTTCTTGATCTTTAGAAAAGTCGGAAAATATTTTTATTGGTAAGCTGTCCGAGCCCCTGTCGTCACCTTCAACTTTCCTTTTTTTCCTACGCTCTGTTACGTGTTTTGCGGACGTAAAAACATCAGGCGTTGGTGCACTCAAGAGTTCTCTGCATTCATTTGCATCGGAAAGTGCGGACTCCACGATTTCTGGCACCTGCATAGATGCCATGGGCAGCGGAGATGCCGGTGGTGTACGATTCATTGGCATTATCGATGGTCAGGTACCAGAGCAACACAAGAACCCAACAGAATCACGATACAACAAAGATAGCTTGTTGGTCGGCTGGAATTCAACTTGAGTACCAACAACTTAGGTGGAGACTTGAGCCGCTGAGCGGATGAGCTTAGAATAATGTGCTGAAATTATGCGATACCTGTTTATTTGCGATGCTGTTTGTTTTTTAATTCTTCGGTACATAATAATGTTTTTTTTTTCCAAACACCGCCACACACAGAAATATATAAGTTCACTTTAAAAGTTTACAATGTATTTTCGTTTGTTAACTCACGTAATTGTTTTGAACTGTTATAGCACTTTCACTGATTAATTGTTGTAATGTTTTTCACGTATCACTTTAGTTTTTAGGTCATTTACTATATCAAAAACTACTTTTATCGAATAAAAATCCGGGAGTTGCCAATAACACGTCTGCTCGCGTCAACGTCCGTGGGGGGGGGGGGGGGAATTATAAACTAGTGAGTGCTTGACCGCAATCCCGTTGATGGTAAGCGGTGATGAAATTGTTGATGGTAAAGGACGCTAGTTTATTAAGAGCCTATTCACGAGCCTTGATGATACTCAGTTTGTAGTTGGTGTTTTGAACTTTTTCAGCAGTTTAGGTCTTTTCTCTTTCCACCGAACACAGTATATAATTTCACAGGATTATCGACGCGCTTTTTTGTTCAGTATCATGAACTTCAGTGCGATTCTGTTAGGTACCATATCTCCATGAGAACTTAGGTGAAGTGATCGTGGAGTGAATCATTCAGAATCATTCAGAATCATTCAGACTAATACTAGGGGATTGACACTGTTGACAGTTCTCTCAAACCTCCTCTTGTTTAGGGTTCCGTACCTAAAAGGTAAAACGGAACTCTATTCATGAGACTTTGCTGTCCGTCTGTCCGTCCGTCTGTCACCAGGCTATAATCTCATGAACCGTAATAGCTAAACAGTTGAAATTTTCGGAGATTATTTATTTTTGTTGCCGCTATAACAATAAATACTAAAAATTAAAAAAAAACTATTTAAGGGCTATACAATACAACAAACGTGATTTTTCTGCCGTTTTTTGCTCCATATTAATAACGGAAATAGATAGATGCTTGAAATGTTCACAGTATATTTGGTTATATATTAAAATTATTATATTATATAATATCGCTTGACTGCAATCCTGCCTGATGGTAAAGCGCGCTAGTTTATTAAGCCTATTCACTTAAAAAACTTATTGAATAGGAAGGAAGACGGCAGTTGAGCGAGGCGATGCAATGGTAAACCCAACAACAGAAAACTCCCGGCCCAACAATATTTGGCGTACCTAGCACACATTTCAACACAACTGTTCAGACCCGTTCTCCGTACGACTTTACCAGACATCATGCTAGAACACTACTAATCGCTAGGCGGCAAGACTTTGCATGGTGGGTGGTAACTTCAGCTGGCAGCCGATGTTATTACCTACCACCTACCACTTCACTTAACTTTCACGGTAAAATTTTTACAGAATCGTTCAACTGTTTGTTCATTAACACACTCAAACTTTAAGTTTCTTTGAATATATTAATTAATATGACCTCTAATTAGCTAAAGGTCCCTTCACAGTCTAAGATCTGAAGCAAGATTGCAGACTGTTGGTGTTCTATAGGATGGATTTTGGAGAGTGTGCGAGGGAATTGCATGATTTAGTTTACTATATAGACTCCGTTCCATCATCGGACGACCCGTTGGACATCGAGTTTCCACCACATGTCTTTTATACCGCGTACAGCGAGGTACTGGAACGATTTGCCAGCGGCGGTGTTTCCGTCGGACTACAATTTAAGTGTCTTCAGGGCTAAAGTGCTCTTAATAAACTAGCGCGCTTTCCCATCAACGATTGCATCACTGCTTACTATCAGGCGGGATTGCCATCAAACTCTACTTTAAAATTTATAAAAATCTGTTCCACCAATCTGTTTACCCGATGGAAATATTGTTTTATAACCGACTAGTTACGCCCCGCGGTTTCACCCATGCAAGTTCCGATCTCGTGTTTGTGTGCCAAACTTCTAAATCCATTTTGGATTTTAGGCGTGAAAGCGGAACAAACAAATTCACTTTTACATTTATGATATTTTACGAGCATTTGTGGTGCTGTGGTAATGTCCCCAATGTACGAGTTGAAAGGTCGGGAGTTGTAAGCCGGGTGGAGCACATTATATATAAACAGCTGTAGTTCCCAACCTGAGTGTTTGCTTGCGATAATTGCAAGCTAGAGCTACCCATGAGAATTTCATAGTGGTTGGATGCGGAGGAATACCATTAAGGCATGTTTATTTTATTGGATGTGTGAGATTGCTAGGTACAGACATTACTATGGAGTCGAATTTATGTATGTTCTATTGACTTATTTATTTTTAATTTTCGCACAAAAAGATACAAAAGCGGCCGCGCATGTCTTGGTCAGAAACTAAACCAAAGGAGTAGTTTCATTTTGGGCCACCACTATGTACGCTTATAGATAAAAAGGAAAAAAATAAAAGATTTTCATAAAAATACTACTAAGTTAATTTGAATAAAAATACAAGTATATATAGTTAATTATTTGAAACGGCTTTTTAGTGAGATAACGCTTTATTAAGGTAGCCACGACACTGGTTATGACGTAAGATTGGCGACTTTGACAGTTCTATTTTCCCGTTGTGTTCGTGTCGAGTGTTGATTTGAGTTGATTGTGTTTATTTAATGGACCGTGTGTTCGGAATTCATGTTTTGTTTTTTTCGCAGTCATATATGGTAGATAATATAACTACGATAGCCTTTGATACATGACACGTCAAAAAATGTCACTGTCAAAATCTTATTTCGCTTATTGCTGACCACCATATTTACTAGTAGTTGTGTTGCACTCCTTGGCCGAGTTAAATTGAATCTGTATAAAAACTAAGTCAAAATATAGGAAATTAACATTAAAAACAGTTAACTATAGCGTAACTATACCTAGCATTAAGTGTATAATGTGCTGGCCCAGGCTCCATACATTTCAGAAACATCTCCTTTAAGTTGAGTATATTATTTTGTTTCTATTTCATTAGGAAAGGGTCAAACATAACTAGGATATGTTCATAACTACAAAACATAAAAGACTAAGAAACGTTTAAATGATAAGGTTCAGTTTTAGATGTATTAATTATAAAGAAATATATTAACAAGTCCTCCGTGCGGTATCGAACTTAGAATAGTACCATGCCATATCGTAAAAGGCGACTAAGCCGCTAAGCGTGGGGATTATGGCACCTCCCCCCCCTCCCCCATAACTGGAAGGAGGCCATTGTGCAGCAGTGGAACTGTATAGGCTGAAGAAGGAGATATCAACAAGATTTTTTTTCATCATTGATACAATTGTTTAACACTTGGGAGGAATCAGTATTATAGATTCTAGCACTACGGGTCAAAAGTTTTGCCGTAATTAGGCAAGTGACGAAACACATGTAGTATCCCCGTGTGCGACCACCTCGGAGCAATCGAGACGTCCATAGAGCATGTCATAAAACTAATATTATAAATACTCTATATTAACTGAACCAATTTTGAAAATTAAATTTTCTAAAAGCCACGGTTTTAGAATTTCATAAGCTATAGGTGTACCTCTTAACTAGAAAATATGTATTTTAAGATGGGTGAACTTTTGAAGTAATATTTCTATTATTAAAAATTCTTTCAGTTTTAGAAATGTGTATAAGTACCTATATAAAAAGGAAGGGAATAATCAAAGGGAAATAAAATAAAATAATTCGCATTTATGTCAACAAGAAAAGCGACCAAAGAGCTGGGAGCAATGCCTCGTTGAATGACAAAGCTGATTCTTTTGCCAAAAAATAGGCTAACCCTCAGGTCATGTGAAGAGTCGAACCGTTGAAACGTTTGGTGATATTTCAAAATATAAAAAATAAAGACTTTTGCGCGGTAGTCGGATTTGATCATAAGTAAAAATATTTACCGTCCAATGAAGTGGACAAGGGTGCTCACCCGTGCTTACTTCATTGGGCGGTAAACATAATATGCTAGCTGTAGCAAATAATGTTTTGGGGAAACCAAATTATTCAACCCATCGCCTTCCTCTACTATGCACTGATGCGTTTGCTTTATACCCGAAGCTCGAAAAAGAAACATAGTGTTGTATGAATGATAAACAAAAGAGATCTTAACTATCTAGTCTACCCAGTTTTTTCAACACTTTGTTAGGGTCAACTTCTGAGCTCCACAGTCCAGTTCCCAGATTATACGATACGCTTTGGTAAGAGCGATTGTCAGGTAATCGGGCATCTGACGGTGCTTTTTCGTCATCATCAACATAGAGCCTATAACTGTCCACTACTGGGCAAAGGCCTCTCGTATTGCATGCCATTCAACTCAATTTTTCTTTCATCAAGCTGTTATTACCCACTCTGCTTGAGGGTGGCCCGCCTTACTTTTATCGATTCGCCGTCCTAAACTAAGTTAAAAAAGAAAAGTCCACAAACAAGAAGACAAGAGGAAAAATATATTTATTGTAAAAGCATGCATGTCTACGGATGCTCATCGGAGCCCATGTCGACTAATGCGGCTGTTCCTCAGGGGTCTGTTCTCTCTGCAACTCTTTTCCTATTGCGTATTAACGATCTACTGATGCTCGGTATCTATGAGTATGCAGATGACAGCACAGTTGAAGAGAAATACCTGTCGGGTGGTCGAGCTAGTAAGAAAGCAATCCGGACCGAAGGAGAGGCTATGGGAGAGCGTACGAATGTTGCACTACAGTCTCCAAACGGAATGAAGCCAATCTTGTAGCATTCAACGCCAAAAGAAGCGCGTTCACCTTGACTCATACTTTTCTTAATGTATCCTTGGAGTGCACCGATAGCTATTGGGAGTTGAGATTTTCCTGAACCTTAATTTTGGGCGGTTCATTGATACCAAAGCCAAGGTGGCTACCAGGAAACTCTGCATTATTGCAAAGGTCTAGCGGTACTTCACACCAGGACAGCTTCTAATGTTATACAAAGTACAGATCTTATAATGCCATCTATATCATGAACTTTAGATTCGGTGGAGAGGCGTGCGAAGAGACCAATTGGTGACGAAAACGGTTTCCAAATCCTGGAGCACAGGCCAAGAGTAGCCATCATGTCGGTCTTCTATAGGATTCATTTTATAGAGTATGCAATGTAATTGCATGACTTAACTCCCCCATCTCCGTTCCATCATCGGACGACGCGTCGTACGGCGGGTATCCACCCTTTCGTAGTTGACGACACTAGCATTCGGACGAAGCGTTTTACATATACCGCGTACATCTAGGGCTTGGAACAATTTGCTAGTGGCGGCGTTTCCGTCTGACTACAATTTAAGTGTCTGCAACCCTAGAGTGAATAGGCTCTTAATAAAATAGTGTGCTTTACCATCCACGATTGAATTACTGCTTACCATCAGGCGGGATTGCGGTCAAGCACTAGTTTATATTTTATAAAAAAAATTAATAAATAAAATATGACAAAAACCCAATGTAGTGTGGTGTATAACTCAGTACAGGTCAGCTATAATTTAGTTGAGTGTTGAGTTGTTGAGTCAAAAAATATGTTAAGATGTTCTGACAATATTATTATAAAAGGTCCATCCAAAGGTTGTTGTTAAAAACGCTCTTAGCGATAAGACCGCCCATTGTAAAATCTTTATATTTATGTTCTGTAATCTATATGGTGTACATATTAAAGATTCTTCTTTTCTATTCTATTCTATTTTATCATTGTTTGACTCCTCCGATGAACCTTATTACAAAACAAGGATTTTGTTTAGATCAGATTTGAACTTATTTAAAGTACACACATCAAAAGTGTCTAGGGATCAACATATATTTTTGCAATAACTTTTCTCCTGATTGATATTTATTAAAATTTTCTTTAAGGATTCATCAAATAAAGTGTTTTCGTTTGTCACAGTAACGATAAACCAAGTCACCTTTGCATTAATAAAGAAATTTGCCATTTTCCTAATAAAGGGATATTTGACATTTAAACCACTAACACAAAAGTTCGAAAAAAAGACTGAAATAACAGTTTTCTCTAAAATTATATTGGGTAACTTAAACAATTAATAATCCGTATTTCTACCGCGAACACTAACAACACAAGAACATCGGTTTGGCATACTCAAAATGAGTTCATCCAAATCACGCTGTGGGATGGCCGCCCATGTTCGTTGCAACAACAAAAAAAGGTCTTCTTGCGACTGGATACCCTCCATATTCGGCAGAGCTCTTCTCTGTAGCATATCCCATGCATGCTCAATCGGGTTCAAGTCTGGCGACTGAGCAGGCCAGGGCAGGACATTGATGTTAGCTGCGGCGAGAGTCTGTCTTACAACTCTTGCGGTGTGCGGTCGTGCATTATTATGCATTAACTGAAATAAGGGACCGATTTGCACTTGTAGAGGAACGATGACGTCTGATACAATCGTCTCAGCATAAATTTGAGCGTTGAGGTTGCCTCTGATCCAAATCAACTCAGTTCTTCCGCCGATCCAAATACCCGCCCATACCATGATGGTTCCACCACTATAAGGATGGACTTCCTGGCAGGATTTTAATCGCTGTTGGCGTCCAGGGGTTCTCCAGTGTCGTATACGTCTTGTATCCGGTCTCATACCAAAATGAGACTCATCAGAAAAGCACACAAAGCCACATCTCAATCTCAAGAAATCCGCATAAAAATGCTTGATCCCTAGACACTTTTGATGTGTGTACTTAATATTAATTATGAACCTAACCATTACAGATATGCAGTTTTTGATATAAAATTTTTGAACAGTTTTTTATATAAAAACAACTTTGTTCGGTACTAATTTGTCTCTTTTGGACACACTAAGTACTTTACGTACATCTAAATAAAGTTCGAAATAAAAATACTAACTCAAAGGTTAAGGCTGGAACTAAAGTTTCCTCTTCTATAAGTCAAACTTCTTAAAATACAATGCATACGAAACGTATCGACAACAAATAAAGCCTTGAATTAATCAGACACCACTCGACGTCTTGAATGTCTGTAGACACAAGAGCAACAACCTAGCCGGTGACATTGTACCACGGGTCACTGTCCAGGCCTGCAATCGTAACAAATAGATTCAGTTCTAGTCATACTTAACATGTAACAGCTGGATATGATTGCGGGCAAGCCTAAACTGATATTACTGGATTGCAATGGTGGCCACGATGATTGTAACGGTCGTGACAAGCGGCTTATAGGCCATAGGTTCGAACCCAGATAGATACTTTACATTGTGTTAATTATTTCTTCAGCACATTTACTGTTCTCAAAAAGAAGAAACATTATGAAACCGGCGTATCCTAGAACCAACAATTATAATGCTTGTGACATCTATCAACCAGCTCTGGCCCCCCTGGTGAAGTACGATCTAATAGCTACAGAGAGGAGGCGTATGTCTTCTTAAGTGTTATAGAAATACGCAGATGAGTGAATCAGTTTCTTCTTCTTCTATTTCTCTGCCTATAGAAATCCACTGCTGGATAAAGGCCTACTCCAAGGCTTTCCATGTTGACCGGCCTTTTACTGCCCGTATCCATCGGCTTCCCGCGACCTTCTTCAGGTCATCGGTCCATCTTATTTGGGTCCTCCCTACGGTACGTCTCTCGATATACAGTTTGTTAAGAAAACCCTGTCCGACCCATAAGGATAATAAAGGTTAGGTAAACACATGACCCAATACAATATAAAATTTTACGTAATCATCATAGTACCAATACAAATGAATTTTGAAATAATCTTTTTTTCCCGCGAATTAATTCCAACTTCCCCGAAATTTGGTAATTTTTAAAAAAGTGACAACACCGGTATTATTATGAGCGAATAGCGATGCGACCACGTGTCGCGTGCCCTGCCGCCCGCCGCCCGCGGAAGGGTGCTTAACGCACATTTATTAAGTTACCTCTTTTTGCGAAATAATATTTATTTTTTTAGGGGGATTTTTTTTTAAGTTTAGTCCGGTTTTGTATCCATTAGTAGAATCAGTTATCGATACCTAATAACACCTTCACGGGTCGGACAGGCTTTTCTTAACATACTGTATAGCCGCCACTCCAGAACCTTACTGCCCGTCGGCCGCTGTTTCGTCGAGCAATGTACCACGACCACTGCAACTTAATTTTAGCGACTCGAATATTTATCTCGGTGACGTTGGTTCTTCTCCGGATCTCCTCATTTCTGATTCGATCGTGCAGAGAAACTCCGAGCATAGCTCTTTCCATCGCCCTTTATGTGACTTTACTAGCCTTCGTATGAGGCCCATTGTGAGCGACCACGTTTCATTTCCGTTTATCAAGAGAGATAAATACATAACTGGTGTAGAGTTATTACTGCTGACCTTGATGTCCTGGATATCCAGGATGGGCAAGACGTCATTAGACTATCAAAAATTTTTCAGTAGCACCGGCATGTCCTCTATTACATGGGATATAAGGATAACTGTAAAAATGTGAGTGTAGAAAAAATATAAATGTACATTATGTGTATGGATACCTCTGCCAAACCCCTCAGGGATTACAGGCGAAATGTTGTGTTAAGTTAAATTGTTGCTTTTCGATAGTAAACTTATTTATGAAACAGATCCTCGGGAAAGTGCTTCTTTTGAAACCCATTTTTGCATCAAAAGTCATTTAGTCAAATTAGGCTAAGAAGTAGCACTTTTCGAACGCAAATATTACATAAGACAGTTCCCTTAAACGCCCGCCTTTCACCACTCCCTATTGCTTTCTGATCAGCAATGTCTTTGTTTGGAAACCATTTGTTTGTGGAGAAACGTTATGGGCGTACCAAACTTGTTCAGTTTGACGGGTGCAAAGCAAAGATGCATAGCGCAAGACCTCACTGTCAACCTGAATAACATGAAGCAGTTAGTGGATGTGCTCGGCTGAAGTTCGGTGTAGTGCTATTGAAATCAGTGCTCTGATTGGATTAGCTCTGTAGCTCACGTCGACTAGAGGACTGAGTGAATATGTGTGTTGAATTTCGTGCCTAAGTATCCAGACATTTTGAGATTCTGACGGTCTACTCAATAGGTGTCTGCTATACAGACCATCTATTAATAGGACGTTTTGCTACATGAACATTATGCTAATTAGACTTACTGGTCATTAGATGTTTCGCGCTGCAGAAGAAGAAAAAAAACATGTGTTGAGTTATGCCAATTCTATTGAAAATCGTTATAGGAATACAAAATTGTTTGAAAGTGATTGCGACTTGTCAAATATACATTTGAGACATACGTATTTGCCAAAAATGTAAACAAATAAGAGTTTATAGAAAAATAACATTACTATTACATGATAAAGTTCAAATTACGCTACAAATTCAAAGTCTTTTTAGGGTTCTGTGCCTAAAAGGTAAAACGGAACCCTATTCATGAGATTTCGCTGCCCGTCTGTCACCAGGCTGTATCTCATGAACCGTAATAGCTAGACAGTTGAAATTTTCAGAGATTATGTATTTCTGTTGCGGCTACAACAAAAATAAAAAATAAGGGGGGCTCCCATCCAACAAACGAGATTTTTTTTGCCATTTTCTTTTCGGTTTTAAAGATAATGGTACGGAACCCTTCGTGCGTGAGTCCGACTCGTACTTGGCCGGTTTTATACCTTTTTAATAGTGCTAGACACTCTAAAATCTAGTTTGGCAATAAAATGAAGTACATATTTATTTAATTTGAAATAACGTCAATAATTTGATATATTATATATTATATACAATTCAATAGGCAACTTAGTGGACATTATCTACTGAAAAATATATCGTTCTTCAGCGGTTATTTTTTTTTACATTTGGAACCTTCTACAAAACGACCTATGCACGCGTGCCACTTCCAAAAATGTTTTTACATTTGAAACCTTCTATAAAACGACCTATGCACGCGTGCCACTTCCAAAAATGTTTTTACATTTGAAAGCTTCTACAAAACGACCTATGCACGCGTGCCACTTCCAAAAATGTTTTTACATTTGAAACCTTCTACAAAACGACCTATGCACGCGTGCCACTTCCAAAAATGTTTTTACATTTGAAAGCTTCTACATAACGACCTATGCACGCGTGCCACTTCTAAAAATGTTTTTCGCCTCTAAACCTTATACGTAAAGAAAATGTTTTGAATTCTCTACTGAGTTCGACTGGAATTCAAGACGTTTCTTTGAAAAGAAAAGTTGCGTAGGTGTACGAATGTACTTAAGTATCGCTGTGTAGAATTTATTATTTGTGCCTTTGTGTGTCTGAGTCGAAGATCAAAGAGGCTTTTGGTTAAGTAATATGGCAATCATGGCGGCCCATCTCAACGGTCTGTAGCGGTACCTACAAACGCCACAAAGAAACAACGCGTCATTCTGACGTCGCACGCATTCTATATCTCGCAAGCAGAGTTTAACGTGCAACTAGCATATATACCTACAATTTCCTAAAATCAATTTTACTCGGTGGTAGGCCATAACATCGGCCGCCGGCAGAAGTTTACTACCCACCAGACAAAGTCTTGCCGCCAAGCGATTTATCGTGTTCCGGCATGATGTCTGGTGAAGCCGTACGAAGGCCGGGTCTGAATAGTTGTGTTGCGATGTGTGCCGGGTACGATGCGCCAAATGTAGTTGTGTTGGGAGTTTGGTCGTGGTCTTCAGATCAATCTCCCTTTGGCGCAGCATTGTTGGTCGTATTGTTGGGTTTAACATTACATCACCTCGCTCAACTGCCGTCTTCCTTCCTATTCGCTCAGTTTTTCTGAGTAAATAGGCTCTTAATAAACTAGCGGGCTTTACCATCAATGATCGAAAAAAAAAATCAACCATTGGGCAAGTGCCCGCCAGACATAACACCCGTCTGGCCGGAGGATCCTCCCTTTTCTATGGAGGATGAGTGAACTTTACTCCCTGTTCCTCATCCCTCCACAGGTCTCTTCGGTTCGAGGAATATACTACACTCTCCCTATAGTCCAAGTATGAATTTTTAAGCGATCCCAGAGAGACAGTCTCAGTGACAGTCAGATAAGGAATGTGTACTTTGTCTAGGTATTTTTCTTTACGCAGTAGCAGCGCCCAGCTGTTTCTTCCGCATCAGCTTCGATCCCCAGGGGATTTCGGGATAAAAAATATCCAAAGTGTAAATCCAAGGTGTCAGCTACGCCCATGCTAAATTTGGTCAAAATTAGTTAAGCCGTTTAAGCGTGAAGAAGTAACAAACAAAAAATACACATATTCAGCTCGCTCAATAACTTTCGCCGTTGTACCTATAGTGTGACTGATTTGATGACTTGTAAAACTAATTCCGATATCATTTGTGCAAAATAAACAATTCCATTTGGATTCATATTGTGCGTTCACACATTCAAAACGACAAAGCCTCACAAAATACCATTCAGTTTCATTTTATCGCAAAGCATTTCTTTACCTTAGACCCATCTATTCTTACCCATAGAAATTGAAATCTTTTACCATTAGAAATCGTTCACACTCCGGAACAAAAGGTAAAAACCGCTTTCAAATAAATCTTCACCCCTATCGTACGTGTCTCCTTTTGAAACTGTGATTTCCATTCATGTTCCTTCAAAAACATTTAAACAAATATGATGCATTCACAAATCATAAAGAAACGTAGGCATAGAAACCGAAAGCCAACCACTATCATCCAATAAATAAAATACACTATATAACGCTCATTCTCCCACAAAAGTAGATCAAAGCTCCAGAGTAACAGATGTTAAGTATAACAAGTATATTGTATAGTCTGTGGCCTACCTTGACCTACTTTCAGCGGGCTGAAGCGCTCGATCCGCTGAAGGTTGGAACATAACAATCTCTATTGATAAAAACGAAGGGAAGAAATGTTGCTTATTGAAGTGTTGTTTGACCATCACGTGAAGTATTTTGAGCGCTTTTTCAGGCTTGAAAACCTGGCGGGATGAGACATTGTGGAAAAAGGTTTGTTTTGAATAAAGAAATAGTAAAGCTGGCAATCAAAAAACATGGCATTATTCGAAAATACTTAAATTCACGCCATAGAGATGAATTTTAAAACCACTTGTATAGAGAAAGATCTATTTCTATTAAATGACACATAGACCTAAAACTATTGAATGATAACCATCAACCATCATCATTATCTTCAATCATTTTTGAACACAGGCATAGAGTAACGGATGAGAAATATGATTCAAAGTGATAGTATAAGTGCATAACACAATTGCTAGGTTGTAGAGGTCAGAGTCAGTCGCAGTTGGGAAAAGACAATAGGGAAGTATCCAAGGTATGAAAATCAATAAAATAACTAGTTCGTCTTATAGGTATTAAAAAAAATTAAGACTCGAATTTTGTCGAAATTATCAAAAACTACTGAGATATAGCGTATTAAAGTTGCGGAGTGGGGGCTAATTACGTCACGCATATTTTGTACCACGGCGTGACGTCATGCGATATTTGAAATTAATATAATATCTTCCTAAGTATTTGAATGAAAGAAAAAATAAAAAATACTGGACATTAAATTATTTTTTAGTATACAACCCAATTTCAAGGTCTAAAGTAGAATAGATTTCGAGTTTTTGTAAGCAATCCCACATCGCTTGTATGTCGACATACGAGTATCTACACCCAGAATTTTATTGACCTGTGTCAGTGGGGTATCCGCTCAGCTTGTGAGGCGATTAGGTATCCGACCAGCCGCACTGCGAAGATCAACCTTATGTAAATCCTCTATTATCCAGTAAGTAAGTTTTGAAAGCGACGATTTTCAATATCTGAAACGCCACAGAAAAATTCTTCATACGAGTATACAAGCAAATGCCCACTAAGATACAGACCTAGCTTAGTTTAGAAGACGGGGATAAACCTATTTGGTACCTATTGTAATGTAGTAAAAATGGACAAATGTGTTTTTTGTCGCAGTAAATATATGTATTTGTAATGACACTGTAACCCTTTCGCTATTATTATTAGATCAGACCAAATCTTTTCAATAAGGAAAACATGTGATATACCGAAACCGTTTATTCTGCACGAGTTACCTCTTTATCATTTCAGAATAGGAAGTGAAAAGAAAATAATACGTTTATTTGCTCCTTATCGTTCGAAGTGAGATAATCTACAGTCAACCAATGTTATCTAATCCAATTTATAAAGAAAAGAACTGTTGCACTCACACGCTAAGATGGCGAACGTTCGTTATTAAAACGTTCAAAATTCAGTTACAATCTCGAAGAAAAATAGGTGTGTAAAAAAACAAGTGCATAGAAAAAGATAACTAATATGGATGTATTCAGGGTATGAAAGTCAAAAAAAAAAAAATAGTCCGTCTTATAGATAATAAAAAACATTAAGACCCGTATTTTTTATTTTGTCGAAATTACCAAAAACTACTGAGATATAGCGTATTAAAGTTACGGTGTAAGGGCTAATTACGTCACGCCGTGGTATATTTTGTACCACGGGGTGACGTCATGCGTTATTTCAAATCAATATACATATATCTTCCTAAGTATTTGAATGAAAGAAAAAATAAAAAATATGTGTTCAATATTTATTATAAATCTATCTGATGGACATTAAATTATTTTTAAGGATACAACCCAATTCTAATAATAAGGAAAAAAAGCAATGGCACAAAGCTGCCTTAGTCGACAGTTGCACGTCATGATTATAACAATCTTCTACTCAGCATGATGCTGTGCTATAGGAGGACCCATAGCAGGAAAGTTAGATCAAATTTTTCGTTAATCTTTTCGCAGCAACAGTCATTGTCAAAATATAACAAAAATAAAGGAATTTTCATAGATTGAGGTCAGATAGCCAATTTTCATAGATTGAGGTCAGACAGCCAATTTTCATAGATTGAGGTCAGACATCCAATTTTCGTATTTTAAAACCCTCAAAATCTAAACGCATTGTTATTTCGACAGCAAAAAATGCCAAAAAGTCATCAAAATGTAAGGGAAATTCGTGGATTTTTTTTTAAATATTAAAATGGATCAAACTGTGAACATTTTTTGAAATTATGATATTTTTACTCAGGTTAATGAAAATCAGAAATGGCCCCAAAACAATTGATGATTTGCTGTATCTAAGCAGACATGATAGCACACCAAACTACTACATTTTGTAAAATTTCTTTATTCCATTTTCAACTTTATCTCAAGATTTATTGGGAATATTTGATTCGGGTAGCTTGACCTACTGTCGTCTATATAAAAGAAAATATTGTCCCCGGGAAGGATTCCGCTGAACATTTTTCAGAGAATTTATAGCAGGGAATGTTTTGAACTGTAGGATGATAGCGTAACATACTATCAGCAGCAATGGATTTCTTTTTTACATTTCAACAAAATTGAATGCGTTATTCGCGTTGTTGAGCAGACATACTTTCCGATTATATGGAACAGTGGATTAGCAATTGGCTTCAAAATGATTCCAATTTATAATAATAGTCTGTTACGCAATTAGGGTGCTGAACCTTTTTTTTTTGTTGGGATGTGAAATCATCAAGTGACATTTCCCGCTCCTGGCGGAGCGGAAGGGCGTGCCAGACTTTTACTGACTAAAACCCACCCGTGTTTCTTCCCTTGCCTGTGCGACGGCCAGGGCCACGGTTTCTTGTTTAACCATCCCGCAACCCTAACCCACGGGTGCTGATCCTCAATCATTTATTGCAGTATCGTAATCTAAATCAAAAATTATTTATTCAAATTGGGCTGAGAATCAGCACTTATTAAACGTCAATATTACATAAGATAGCCCCCACAAAACGCCTGCCCTTCGCCACTACCTAGTGGGAAGAAGAAGTTGCGGAACAAACTCCCCAGCAGCACAGCTGTCTGTTCATTTAAAATACTTATTTACATTGAAACGCAGGTATGTAATAAAGGCTTCAACTTATAAATTTTGTGACTGGCAATTCTACGCAGTAATAAATGTTAACTAGCCTCGTTTGCAGGATTTTTATGAAAAAAAAAAGTGTTAACTGAGGGAAAAGTCATAATATTTTTTATTTGAAATATAAAACTGAGTGTGATTCTTCTTTACTTATACTTTTATGGAGACTAAAAGCTTCTGGTGACAATAATGTTGCTATTTGGAAATGTATTTTACTTTGTTGTAAGTGGCAACATTATTTTTACCCTCCAAAAGTTACCTATAAATACTTAATTAATTTTTTTTTTTCTATTTTGAACGAAATATTTTGGTGGGATTTTTTCCCAAAAAATTCTATTCTGCGCTAATCTAAATGAAAGTAACATTTTCAATGGTCTAGCGAACACTGATGTAATATTATGCGAAGCGTTTCTTATTTTATTTTACGTTTTTGTGCCAAAAAATTCTTATAAGATTGGTATCTTTTAAGCAACAGATTAACGAATCCGAATAAATTAGACTTCTTTCTATAATAGTGTATGTAATCAAGATTCAACAAGATTGTTAGGGAAACCTACAACTATAGCAGTAAGCACAAACACTAGGAAAATATTTCTTTTATTTTTTTATTTGCTACTTGGTCCTTTGTTTTTTGGAAAATATACAACTTGGTCTCTAGAACATAACAACATAACTTACGCGCCTATAACTATTTCAAGAACTGTTCTCATTTATATGTAAGTATGTTATCTTGTATAGATGACCTTAGTTATTAAATCAACTCATATGTCATGCAATCGATTATTCATT
Source organism: Sesamia inferens (assembly GCA_037179545.1). Classification (NCBI taxonomy): domain Eukaryota; kingdom Metazoa; phylum Arthropoda; class Insecta; order Lepidoptera; family Noctuidae; genus Sesamia; species Sesamia inferens. The sequence goes on along the minus strand of CM073929.1, from coordinate 2,856,556 downwards.
GATTATCACATTCGCATTCTTTATGGGAAACAACTGACAGTCAGCCATCTTGTTCGAAACGCCGAGCTGTGATCACGTTCATAAAGTTCCAGTAATAGAGTAAGAAGTCGTTGAAGTATGCGATTTAAATCTTAGCAAATAAGTATCGGTTTTACTATGACTTATTGAAACCATTGTATTCCAGTGTCAGAGAAAGATGGAGCTTTACAAGGTGAATAGTGCTATCCTTTTTTCACAACGCAACCATGATGGATTTAGCACGTCATAGTAGGGACAAAATATTTCTAAAAACATTGAAACCAAAATAATAAGACCAGGTTATTATTTTGGTGATGTTTGAGTGTTTTTAGAAATATTTTGGAAAAAGAAATAAATAGGTTAAATTTGATAAATAATGTGTTTTTTTTAATGCAATATACAATGTTTCTGAGCTGTAGCTAACAGGGTTGCCATTACCTCGTAGCCCTAGCCACATTCACACATTTGAGAGTTTATCATGCTCACTCAAATGTCTTACTGATGGTGGCGCGTGTTGTTGGGTCATTTGGTTCCCTACAAAATGGTTGAGCTAGATGGGGCTGATGCGCGCGTCATGTTCGTGAACGGCCCCTTTTCAGTCAGTGGAGACTGGTCATCTCTTAGCAGCCAGTGGGCTTAATTCATTTTCTATCTTTTAATTAATTTTTATATTTCTACATTGTGCTCACATGATAAAAGCAACAGAAATATGTAAAGAAGAAATGTAACCCATACTATGATTTTAAAAGAGTGTCCATAAAAGAGTGTGCTTTGGAACGTGCAATTTAGCTTCACTTTTCTTGGACTGGCCGACTTTGACTGTTAAAAAGCACCAACGGATGGTTAATTTGAAATAAACAATTTTGATTTTGATTGATTCAAAGGTTGTATCAATATAATATTTCCATCATTCATAAATAATAAAATATCCTTCCATGTAGGTAATAAGCTCGACTGGTACTGGGGGACAGAGAAGATAAAATACTTACCAATAATACGATTAGTTAGCGATTTTATTTCTGGAGAGATTTCTGCTTCGTCTCGCGCCTTAAATTACTTTTTACCAATACATCAGCTTTCAGTAATCCCATTTTTTCTACTTTTGGCGCCAAGAAATCCACGTAAATTCCTTACGCAGTATTTGTTAAAGAATTATGAGGATTTTGTTGTTTAATATTAAAATTATATAGGGTTTTTTAACGCTCGTGTCAGTTATTTTGAATTTGCAGAACGATGTGGAATTAGATATGCTCGTAAAGGGATTTTGCTGCTTTTGACAGCGGATTTATTTTATTCCGTTTCAGCGGCGTAAATTGAATATTTACTAGATTTTTTTTTATATTCTGTGATTATTTGGTGCCAGTAGAGATGACTCGAAGACTTTTTTTTTAAATTTCCTCCACATTTATATAGCAAATATATACATAGTTGAAGTACACGGATTATTTACGCTTTTTTGCCGTCGTCCTCCGTGGCGCAGCGGTCAACACACCTGCCTGCGACGTGGAGGCCCCGGGTTCGATCCCCGGCCAGGTCATGATGGAAAACGATATTTTTCTGATTGTCCTGGGTCTTTGATGTTTATCTATATACGTATCTATTATAAATATAGTATCGTTGAGTTAGTATCCCATAACACAAGTCTCGAACTTACTTTGGGGCTAGGTCAATCTGTGTGATTTGTCCGTTTATATTTGTCCGTATATTTATATTTGACGTCAGCAAAATTATGACGATATGTTTTCCAAAAGTAATCTAGAACGATTATTGAGGATTTTTATGGTTTTTGGAGATATTTTAACGTGGTGGAAATAACAGTTTAATAAGAGTAAAGTAAGTACCCATTTTATTTTTAATGTTGCCCTACCATAGACATTTCTTCTGTATCGTGGGTGTGTCTACACACATATATACTCACATACATAGCCAGACTCGGAATAACTAACGGTAGGCCATATAAATATTCGATCCGGCGGGAATCGAATCGCGACACGCAACGGAGCAGTCTACCGCTCTGCCACTGCGTCAACCGTGTCGTCGAAACTCTATTGTTTTAATCCAACTAACAACAACATTGTACTCTCTATTCATAAACGCTGCTTAATGTTAATTAATGATTAGCGACTGTTTAACCATACATTTTTTACAATAAGCGAAATAATATTTTGAATTGACTGACGTGCCATGTATCTCAGGCTATCGTATCTATATTATCTACCATATTAACGCGAAAAAAAAAACAAAATATGAGTTCCGAACATATGGCACACAAAACAAAAACAATCACTAAAAGTTCTGAAGTACAATCATACAACGAATGAACGAGCCATCACAACGGGAAAATAGAACTGTCAAAATTGTCAATCAAATGTCATAAACACTGTCATGGCTACCATAAAAAAGGGTTATCTCACTAAAAAACGTTTCAAATAAGTAATTATATATACTTACTTGTATTTTTATTCAAATTAATTTAGTAGTATTTTCATGAAAATGTATTATTTTTTTTCCTTTTTATCTGTACAATATGTAAAGAAAACCCTGACCAATCCGTAAAGGTATGGTTAGGTATCTATAACTGATTCTACTAATGGATACAAAACCGATCTAAAGTTAAAAAAGAAACACCTAAAATAATAAATATTATTTCGCAAAAAGAGGTAACTTAATACATGTGCGGTAAGCAACCCTTCTGCGGGCGGCAGGGCACGCGGCACGTGGTCGCATCGCTATTCGCTCATAATAATACCGGTGTTGACACTTTTTTAAAAATTACCAAATTTCGTAGAAGTTGGAATTAATTCGTGAAAAAAAAAAGATTATTTCAAAATTCATTAGTATTGTTTCTATGATGATTACGTAAAATTTTATATTATATTTGGTCAAGTGTTTACCTAACCTTTATTATCCTTACGGGTCGGACAGGGTTTTCTTTACATATTGTATATTGTACATAGTGATGGCCCAAAATGAAACATCTCCTTTGGTACCATAGAGGTATGAAACTATAGTACCTCTATGTTTGGTACATAGATTCCTTACTTAAAAATACTGGACACGTGTTTCAAGTTTCGCATATTGCAAAAAATAACATTATATAATAATCTAATCTCAAACTTATCACGCCCCCACCCTTTATAATTGACATGTTAATTGTAAGGATCTAACCTTCACAATTTTAAAATGAATTATAGTATGGAAACTGACGGGTAGGTATGAGGAAAATACCATCTCCCGGTTTGGGTTCATCCCTCAAGGCCATTTATCCTAAATACCATTCAAAATACTCACTGTAACTGGATTATTTTCAACCGTAAATATTTTGATTTCCGCGGCTTCGCCCTCGATTATATCGCGCTTTTTAGATTTCCCTCGGGAATATCAAATTTTTCCGGGATAAAAAGTATCATAACATTTAATTCGGACTTCTAACTTTACGTCTGCAAAATTTCAAAGCAGTCGGTTCAGTAGTTACGGCGTGAAAGCAGAAAAAACAAACAAACTCACTTTCCCATTTATAATATTGTCTTAAGCTTCTGGTAGGATTTTTTAAAATATGAAATTTATTCAATAATTAATTAGTAGAGCACGGGTAGCCTAGTGGTATCAGCCGCGTCTTTTAAGTAGTATGTTCGAACCCCATCAGTTGATTTGGTTTGTGTAAATTAATTCATCACCACTGCTCTCAAAATGGCGGAGCAAAACATAGAGGGGAACTCGACATGTCCAAGAGCCAAAAACTTCGAAGACATGTGACATCTGCCGAGAGGAAGCCTGTGATCCAGGAGTTAACCAGGAGGAATATTATAGGCTGAAAACCGGCTAAATTTACTATCTGGGAAATACCAGGGTATAAAACGTGAACGATATAGAATCCTTTACCACAGATATTTCCTTATTTTTACCAAAAATAAATAAAACCCTTTTGTTTTCTACGTTTAACGCTTTTATTGAAGCTGTCTAATAGCTTTAATCTAAAGATAAGTCGTTGATAATTTCCACGCTTAGAGAAGGATGCGTTTAGTTTTTTTTTATATTATTGTACAATTTATTTTTTTCGTTTTTATCTATGTGGAATAAAAGGAATTCTTGTTCCAAAAGCATGCTATAAAAAGACTTTAAAAAAGTTAGCCGGTAAATGTGACATTCCAAAAGCGGCGTCGGTGACTGGAAATTAGTGTCGAAATCGGTTGTCATGGTATGGGCATATAATGCCGAGAGATGAGGTAAGTGATAAATGTTGTGAGAAATAAAATTAATAAGCTCAAAGTTAATGGGAAGCCCCCGTCGATTTGAAAAACCCAAATCAGAGACGTTGCTTTTCGAGGGGTTTTTTTATCTCGTTGTACAGAACATTTCATGAGCCAATTGGACATAAACTATAACTATAAGAGTATAGCTAAATATTTGGTCATTTCGCTGCGAGCATTCATTTTTATAAAACTATCATGTTTTTAATTCCTTTTCAGTTGCAGTGTTCATTGTTCATTCCACCCGCTAATGGTTTTGTTTGAATATTTGAATACGTTTCGCCATTTGGATAAGCACATATAATATGTGGTTCAGAACTCCGTTATTTCTTTTTGAAATTGAAAACTGACTTTGAGTAAATGTTTCATTCTATACATAAAAATAGGTTAAATGTGGTATTCAATATATTATCGTTTTGATGACAAAAAGTTCAACAATCTTTGGCTCAAAATTCAGTTACGCTAATTCCGCTCACTGACGCAGTTAATAGGATGGAGGATGGATTATTGTCTACAGCGAGGTGTCACATACGCAGTTGAGATCTAAGCCATCGGTTACTTCTGTGTAGATTGCCTTTGTTCCGGTTGACTTGGATTCGAAGTCTATTCAAAGATATCCAAAAAATGTACTGGAAAGCAGCGATCCAGTTGCATTTATACAGATGCAACTGGATCACTATTAGATACGCAAGACCTAGCTTAAGCAAGGTGAACAGATCTTGTTACCGAAAATAGTTTCTCGAGTTACTTTTACTACATCAGTTATAAAATAACAAGGCTTAAGGTGTAATATTCCAACATCAGTTTAGCTTTATGGAAAGCTAAGCGATTTATTTTCCAATAGGATATTTGACTAAAAAAAACTAATTAGTCCGTCAGTCAGATTTCCAAAAAATTCTAGACACGTATTTTTTCTTTTTTCATATAAACAAAAAATGAAGACGACACAGTGCATTGAAAACTCGTGTGACGTCACTGGACGCTACACTTTTTAGCGAACAGTGACGTCACCAGCCAGCACTCCTGATCTTTGATACCTTTTATATTTGTCAATTTTTATTGATTTGATAAAACAAAATATACGTATCCAATATTTTTCTATAATCTGAATGACGGAGTAATTCGTTTTTTGTTTAGTCAAATACCCTATTGTTGCTGAAAACTAACGTTGTTGATAACTTAAATCCACATAAAATCTACATAATTCCGAGCGCATTGGAGCATGTAATCAAATCACCGTGCATTTTAAAAATAAATGTTTCTGTTTTACCTGTGTATGTTGACGGAACACTGTGCAGGAACTCTCCACACGAAAATATTTACGTTTGTTTATCCGGCTGTCTGGTTGCAACATAAAACACGGTGAGCATCGAGAACTCTCACTAACACGTATAATTCTTGTACCGAATGATGATTTTATTGTGATGTTTTTTACTATTAAGCGTATGTATTATTTACACTTGCACTTCACGGGTTCGATCCCCGCGCAGTGCAAATATTTTGTATGCATGAATATTAATATTTGCACTGGTCTGGTCCTGCCTCGGAAACCACATTAAGCGGTTGTTCCCGGTTGCCATACGAACATCTAATGGCAGTCGTTACGGGTTGTTGGAGCCCTCAAAAGTCCAACAATTGGTGTAACTGTAGTGCTTTGATATTGCCTTCGGGTTATGGAGGTCAGACGGCAGTTGTTTCACGGAAAATTTCGAAGTTTAGCCAAAATTAGCAGTTAGGCTTGTAAAGCGGATCCCCGACACCAAAGCTAAAAAAGTTTCGGATACGACTGGGTTTAAAGCTCAGATGATGATGTTGATGATGTATAGTGATTTCATTCTTCTTCGACGAAGTCAGAATTAACTGACCAACGTGTTTAGAAACTCCTTTCATTTAGAGAGTTCCGAACATTCATTTTGTTATTTAGGTGGTTTGGCGTATCAATTCTTTGAACAAATAAAATAATAGACCTTCAAAATTAATGAGATTGTGATTGTGTGTTTTGGCCGCAATAATGGTACCGATAAATTGTTGTAAATCTTGCAATTATAACAGAAGAAGCTAGCGGCCGCCAGCGACTTTGTTCGCGTCGAGTTAGTTATGCTCCAGTCCAATTGGTTGCAGCGTGATGTTATATAGACTAAAGCCTTCCTGGATTAATGGGCTATTCAACGCAAAAAGAATTTTTCAAATCAGACCAGTAGTTCCTGAGATTAGCGCGTTCAAACAAACAAATAAACTCTTCAGCTTTATATACATATTAGTAAAGATTTTATTTTGAGTTGAAACCTTTCCAATATTTTTAATGTCTGCATGGTTAGCGCAGTGGTCAAGCTATTGACCTAGTCTTAGTGTGGGGCAAAGTTTTCTTTTTTTTCCTCACAACGTCACCCCTTCCATTACCTGCATGTGCATTACCCTATCCATTACACGTTTTATGTGAGTAAATACTGTAAGATAAAAACATTAGTTCCGCACTTAAAGTAAAGCATTGTATTCACAAGAGTACTCATCCAACACCAACAATCTTCATCAATAATGTATCACTACCAACATTCCCACACTTTCATGTTAATTCCATAAGCGTTAACCATGAATTTTCTGCCGTCCTCATCGCCCATCATCATCAACCTTTTTATTGTCCTACTGCTGGGTACAGGTCTCCTATAGAGAAGAATTCAGCGTAATCTTGACCAGGTTTCCTCAAGATGTTTTCCTTAACCTTTTTTTTTAATCAGTCGTTGGTGTCCAAGATATACTTAGAAAGTACATATACAATGTAGAAAACTTACATTGGTACTTGCCTGACACTCATACTTGAGAGACTGGTGTTTTCTCGGTGGTAGGCCATAACATCGGCCGACGGCAGAAGTTACCACCCACCAGACAAAGTCTTGCCGCCAAGCGACTTATCGTGTTCCAGTATGATGTCTGGTGAAGCCGTACGGAGGACGGGTCTGAGCAGTTGTGTTGCTGAGTTTGGTCGTGGAGAGTCCTCAGATCAATCTCCCTTTGGCGCAGCATCGTTGATCGTGTTGTTGGGTTTAACATTGCATCACCTCGCTCAACTGCCGTCTTCCTTACTAATCCCTCAGTTTTTCTGAGTGAATAGGCTCTTAATAAACTAGCGCGCTTTACCATCAACGATCGCATCACTGCTTATCACCAGGCAGGATTGCTGTCAAGCGCTAGTTTATAATTAATAATAAAAATAAAAAAAACACTACGCCACTATGACTTATTTACGTGGCTCATCATTCGCAGTCAATTAGTTTACTGTAATGGGAAGTTTATTTTTAAACGTAGGTTAAATATGATCCGTAGAAAAACATAATCTATGTACGCTTGTTTAAAAGAAATAGTTGTACGTCTACGTGTTCTCTTGGTATTTTTACTTTAAACATTTTTAGTACGAAGAGTATAGTGGATTTGTGGTGTTTTCTTTTCTATACGTTTGTGTGTTTGGTTTCAGGAAACATAAGCAGAGTGGGTATCAAGACGATAATTTATTTGTACGCTCGCCATGAACTTATTCAGGAATATTAAAAAGTTTTTGGTTAGTTGTTTATTTTTGTATTTTCGAGCCTCCGGCTTCCACGTGTATTTTGGGAAGTCTGTTGTTGTTGTCTTTTGAAGTGAAACTTCTTTAGGCACGCTTGACTTGGGGAGTAAACTAGCGAAAGCGTTACGAAAAATGATAGGAAAAAAAATGATGAAGGCGAACGGAAGCAGAGTATAGTCCTATTTCGTCTGTAATACAAACAAGGAGTTGGCTCGTGTAAATATTGCATGACCTGTCGAGTATGAAGTTGTGAGTTCGCATCTCGCCGAAGGCAATATATATTTTTTGGATCTTTTTAAGATTTGTTAACAATTGAGTCGAGTATGAAGTTGTGAGTTCGCATCTCGCCGAAGGCAATATATATTTTTTGGATCTTTTTAAGATTTGTTAACAATTGATTACCTAAGTGCACAAATAAATTTATAAATTTCGTTCTGTTCTGGCCTTTATATTGTTTTATATATTTTTGCTGAACATTTCTGATATAATTGAAAGTATAGAAGCTTTAAGATATCGTCACAATACGATAATTGGACACAAAGTACAAATTGCTTTCGAGCCTCATAAGCTCAATTATTAAGCTAAGTACCTTGATTGATTAAGAACTATGAATTTCTTCGAGAACATGACGCTGCGAACACCCCCCCGACCCCTCTCATTGATTACCTCACCCCCCCGTGGATTATCTCGGGAACCAGAGGTCGCGGACTACCCGAGTTTGGGGTCCCCTGAATCAGGAGGAGGAGCCCGACCTTTTGGCCCCGAGGGAATCCACTCCCCCCTCTCCCCCTCCCCCTACCCCCCGCAACCCCACGAAATCTACCCTCCCCCCTTTAGTTACCTCACCCCCCCGTGGATTATCTCGGGAACCAGAGGTCGTGGACTACCCGAGTTTGGGGTCCCCTGAATCAGGAGGAGGAGCCCGACCTTTTGGCCCTGAGGGAATCCACTCCCCTCCTCTCCCCCTCCCCCTCCCCCCCGCAACCCCACGAAACCTATCCCCCTCCCCGACCCCCTTTAGTTACCTCACCCCCCGTGGATTATCTCGGGAACCAGAGGTCGTGGACTACCCGAGTTTGGGGTCCCCTGATTCAGGAGGAAGAGCCCGACCTTTTGGCCCCGAGGGAATCCACTTTTTTTTTTTATATTGGAGGTCTATGCAAAAATATTAATTTATAAATGAAAGCATGAAATAAATTTAAATATTTATAGAAAATTAATATATGTATATGTGTATACATGTATATATTGTACACACATATATATATATATATATATATATACATATATATACATACAGATGGTGCAAAAGAAGTTTCACTTCAGTCGTGTGGTCATAAGCACACTCGTTTTTTTTTTTTAATCTTTGTTAGTATAAAGTTTTAGTTGTAAGAAGTTACATCCTTTTCATTAATTAAACAAAACCTTATTCGTCTTTTTGTCATGCAAATACTTTATGCTAATTTAGAAAAAAAAAGAAAGAAATATATTTATTGTAACTTGTACAAGAAGATCATAAATTTTAAACTTATGGTGTTCTTATAGATGCTATTGTGATAACTGTATCAAAGTGAAATGGAACCCCACAACTTTCAAATAAAAATATAAAGCAACAAAACCCCTTTAAACAGTCAAAATTTCTGAGGTAAAATGCATTAAAATCACATGTGTCAGGAGATTGGTCGTGGAAGGCCTCCAGATCAATCTCCCTCTGACTCAGCATCGTTGGTCGCATTGCTGGGTTAAAAATTGCGTCACCTCGCTCAACTGCCGCCTTCCTTCCGTTTTATTTGAGTGAATAGGCTCTTAATAAATTAGCCCGGTTCACCATCTACGATTGCATAACTGCTTCCTACCAGGTGGGATTGCAGTCAAGCTCTAGTTTATAATTATAAAAAAAGAAACATATTAATAAATAAATAAAATACAGTGTAATTATCATCATCCGTCTAATAAGATGCAGTTGTATAGCTGTATTGTACCCAGGCGCGTGCGCTCCATACAAGCAGAAAAGCTCTGCATACCCTAATAGTCTTCTAAAAAAATATATAATAATTTATAATATACTGTAAAATAATTTATATACTACAAAGTTAAAACTAAAAGACTTTGTTAATCAGTTATTGATAACACTGCCATCTATTGGGCCTAGTGCTAACGAGACACATTAGTTGCCTTAGGCGTGACACCCGCGCCTCTTACGGCGTAAGCATAAACAAAATGTGCCTCTTCCGTATCTGTCTGTGTATAAAATTATTTGCTTGTGTGCCTAAACTGTTGTGTACGTGTGCGTGAAATTTCTTTGGGTTTAAAGCCCATGATAAGCACAGCTTCTAATAATGCGACGAATTTAAGAAGTTCTGAAATATAGCATGATTGTTGTTCGTTCAAATACCTTTTTATTTTAGCAGCTTATGTTGTTTCATTATTGGTGTATTTGGGTTAAATATGTATTGATTGTTTTAAGCGGAATTGAATATTCATTTATTTTAGAGTTTTTGGTTTAACACAAAAGAAAGGTTGTCTTTATAAAAAGTATTATGATAATTATATGTGGTTAGCAGGTTGTGTAGTGTGTACACACAAATAAATTGTTTTGTTTCTCGTATAGGTATATTATTTTAAAACACGGCTTTGACAGTTCGACGTTATAAAAAATTAAAGACCTTAAGTTTTTCAACCTATTTGCTTTTGAAATTCAATACTATACTTTATGTTGTAATAATTTTCCTGAAGTTTACAAATTAGCAAAATTTAATAGTTATGATTCCAATGAGTAGTGCATTACGCATATTTATGAAAAGCCAAAGCAGACTCATAGATTTGTCTATCTGTCCATTTTAAAAGAACTTTTAGCGATTTCAAAACGATCTTATATATATTTGATTTTTACAGAGTTATTTAAAAATAGATAGGCGCGTTGATTTAATTTATAGATAGTGAAATATTTTTTTTTAGTTTTTTGAGAAATAAATTATTACTTATTTACAGTTGAGTTAGTAATACCATTTCATTGTATTTTGACAGCCTACATGGCGTAGCGGTAGCGAACGCGGCCGCTGCGTAAGGAGGCGCGGGTTCGATCCTCGCGCAGTGTAAGTATTAGAGTAGAGTTTATCTAAAACACTTGTGTTGTTATAAGTTCAGTGATTAATATTTTATGTTGTTATGTTCAAACCAGTGGTAATAAATATCTTTTTTTTTTTGTATGCATGAATATGAATATTTGCACTGGTCTGGTCGTACCTCGGAAAGCACGTTAAGCCGTTGGTTTCGGTTGCCATGCGAACATCTAGTGGCAGTCGTTACGGGTTGTTGGAGCCCACAAAAGTCCAACAATTGGTCTAACTTCAATGCTTCGATATTGCCTTCGCGTTGTGGAGGTCAGACGGCAGTCGCTTCACGGAAATTGTCGAAATTTCGCCAAAGTCAGCAATTAGACTGGAAAAGCGGACCCCAGATTCCAAAGCTTTGGATGCGACTGGTATTAACCCTGAGATGATGATGATTTCATTGTATTCATTTGGGCAAAAAAAAATACCTAATACCCCACGTATATCATTTATTTGACTTGTTCTTATCATCAATCACATACTTAGATGTTCATTGTAGCCACGCACAAACATCAATTCAATGTTGACATGCGAAAAAGTACGCGACTATGTTAAATTGAAACTACGTCTAAGTTACGTTTTTTAAGTTTTACCATATATAAGCACAGAGATTTGGATAGTAGGTATATTTATGCATACCCTCAATAAAATCTTTGTGCACGCCCCTGATTGTACCTACATGAAACTAAATACGATACCCAATTATAAAATGGTTAGAATATTAAAGAGGGGTTAAAGATAACATAACTAATTTAAATTAAATGGAGATTGTAACACAATTGAGTGAGCATATCCAAAGTTAAATTACACACGAGAGATTCATAATCATTTCTTATGAATATGTAAATTTCTGCTCGTTTTACATGGCTTATATACTTTTAGAAATTGCAGTATAGTTAAAACAGCGAAAGCGAGGGTCGGAAGCTATCCAGGGACGCACCGAGACGAGATATCTATTCTATGACCTAAAGCACGTCATGCCTTCATCTAAAGCCGTTTAGGTAACAGAAAGACTCATTTCTAATATAATAATATTTAAGGTCATTAGATCACTTAATTCCACAACGTTCCTTGATAAATCTTTTACTGTTTAAGCCCCTCATTTGTGGAATGTATTGCCAATTGAAATAAAACGCTCGCAGTTGTTGCTGGAATTCAAGAGAGTTGTAAAGAAACAGTATTTGTTGTTATGTTCAACAAACAATGTTTGCCTAATTACTTTGCTTGCCTGTTATGTTCAGCATCTATGTATTTATTTACATATGTAACATTTTGTATATATGTATCTATTTTGGTGTATTGTATTTATAATATTTGCACAAACGACAGTCCCATTTATAGTCCAGGAGAATCTCTGACCATTCTGAGGTTGCCTGGAAGAGATTGCATTAACGATAAGGCTGCCCATTGTATATTTTGCTGTGTTGATTGTGTTTTAGTCAATATACGTTTTTGGTGTACAATAAAGTATATACAATATTATATAAAGAAAACCCTGTCCAACCCATAAGGATAATAAAGGTTAGGTAAACACATGACCAAATATAATATAAAATTTTACGTAATTATCACAGTAACAATACTAATGAATTTTGAAATAATCTTTTTTCCCGCGAATCAACTCCAACTTCCCCGAAATTTGTTAATTTTTAAAAAAGTGACAACACCATTTGGACTGTATTATTGTGATGTGACCACGTGCCCCACTACGCTGCCACCTGTCCTCGCGGAAGGGTTGCTTACCGCACATGTATTAAGTTACCTCTTTTTGGGAAATACAATTTATTTTCTTAGGGGGATTTTTGTTTTAAGTTTAGCCCGGCTTTGTATCCATTAGTAGAATCAGTTATCGATACCTAACAATGCCTTCACGGATCGGACAGGGTTTTCTTTACATATTATATAAATAATTAAATAATAAGAGTATGTAAGGATATTTCTTAAGGATTTTTAATACGAACGAAACCGCTAGCAGCGCACATTATATCAGCCTTTGTAAAATATTTATATTCTGTTATCTATATTATGTACATAATAAAGAGTATTCTATTCTATCACATTCCTCTCAAAGCATGCTCATAATCTGTCTAACCTTTTCCCTTCTCTATTGGGGTCAGCTTCCAGTCTATCAGTCAGCGACTATCTATCTGGCAACTCAGTTACTGGGTATCCTGATCGTTATTGGAAAAGTAACAATTTCAGTCTACAATAAGGTACCCATCGAGATTGCCTCTGCATTGATTTTTCCCAGTACTTATTTGACGTTGTATACTAGAATATAAAGTATATTGTGCACATAGTTCTACGTTCAGGCAAATAGAAACGTATTTGAAGAGCTGGGTATACATAATAAAATGTATCGCGGGATAGGAATGCAATTGTCCGTACCGTTTTCATCAATGAATGTTAGGTTCTGGCTAACGTTAGTTATTTTTTGACTATGTTATATGGGGTTAGAGGCGCTTTATCACAAACTATTTACCCCTCAAAACCAATAAATTCAATCAGTCTCAATTTATCATTAATACGACAGTTTTTCTACATTTTTGATATGTTTATAACATATTCAGCGCCGAGACGATATAGGTTTTTTATTATCAAATAGTGCTTGACCGTAATCCCGCCTGATGGTAAGCAGTGATGCAATCGTTGATGGTAAAGCGCGCTAATTTATTAAGAGCTTATTCACTCTAGCCTTGAAGACACTTAAATTGTAGTCCCACGGATACACCGCCGCTGGCAGATTGTTCCAGTCCCTCGATGTACGAGGTATAAACTAGGTACTAGATTTTGAACTTTCTTATTAGGAGAATAGACCTTCAGACTATACGAGTGTGCCTTATTGGTTCATATGCACCTGACCTTTTTGTTAGAATATAATAACCTCCGAATTGAGCCATCTATTTTGATTAAAGACCTTTCTCAGTTAACAACAATGGTCACCGTATTACAACAGATTTACCTCGGGTTTCGGATCCTTATTGGGTCCCAAATTGGATATATGATATGTTGCTACTTGTTGTACATAATCTTCTAATAACACAATGTATCTATTTTGAATATAGCATCCATTGGCTTTATTATTGACAGTGTGAGTGCCAAGTTAAATAAAAATATATCGTATCGTCTTTTTGTTTTATAAATTATAAACTCGCGCTTCACCGCAATCCCGCCTGATGGTAAGCAGTGACGCAATCGTTGATGGTAAAGCGCACTAGTTTGTTAAGGGCCTATTCACTCTAGCCTTGAAGACACTCAAATTGTAGTCCGACGGAAACACCGACGCTGGGAGGCGAAACGCTTCGTCCGGATCGTAGTGGTGTTAACAACGTAAGGGTGGAAACTCGCCGTACGACGGGTCGTCCGATGGTGGAACGGAGATGGGGGAATTAAATAATGCAATTCCCTCGCACACTCCCCACAATGCATTCTATAGAACACCGAAAGGCTGGCTACTCTACGCCTGTGCTCTAGACTTTGGAGACCAATTCGAGTTAAATCAGGGTCACCAATCAGCCTCTTTGCACGCCTCTACACTGAGTCCAAAGTGGCCAGGTGACACTTAGCAGCACCAGCCCAAATGTAGCTGCAGTACTCCACACACGAACGGACCTGTGCTTTGTACAACATTAGAAGCCGCCCTGGTGTGAAGTACTGCCGGACTTTTGCGATAACGCCAAGTTTCCTGGCAACCACCTTGGCCTTTAACTCAATGAACCGCCCAAAGTTTAGGTTCGAGGAAATCTCAACTCCCAAAAGCTGAAGGCGGTCGGTACATTCCAAGGATGCATTTCGAAAAGTAGGAGCCAAAGTGAACGGGCTCCTTTTGGCGGTGAATAGACACTATGTTTTGGCGGTATTGAATGCTACAAGATTGGCATTGCCCCACACGAAGACATTTATACCTGCATAGAATAGTAGGTGCAACCTATGTATATAATCCAGCGGGTGTCGTAAGAGGCGACTAAGGGAACTCTCTCCGGGAAAGCGGGCAGCAGCACTTCTCCTGTGGAATATCAAATTACTGCTATCCTCAACCCGCCTGCCAAGCGTGGGGATTATGGCCATGCCCGCCAATGGAATAAAAGCCTTGGGGGAGGCCGTTGTCCAGCAGTGGACCTCTATAGGCTAAGCAGAAGAATGTTAAGTAACAATTATCAACTGCTTCGCCATACATTTTTGAAGTTTGACAGGTTTAATAAAAATAAACCTAGTATAAAAGACAGAACTTGTACAGGTCTCCCAAAGTGATAATGCGCATAGAAATCTTCGTCACTGTTCGGCAACGGTCGTATTCCCCGAGCGTTCGGAAGAAGATATATATATAGAGTGGTTAAGTGCATAAAAAGTGGTTAAGTGCACCACTCTATATACATTCTTCTTCCGAACGCTCGGGGAATACGACCGTTGCCGAACAGTGACGAAGATTTTTATGCGCATTATCACTTTGGGAGATCTGTATATAATTATGTGATCTATGTAGGCTTCACAATAAAGGAATTGGGTAAAGCTAATATGTAACATAAAGTACTTTAATAATGCTCAAATAATATGAGTTTAATATTTGTAACTATTTTTTTTTAAATTCAATAAAGGTATTCCAAAGAAAATAATAAGGAATCTAGCCAAAACAATCAGTGACATCCGCTAGCCCACACTGGGCCTGCGTGGTGTAAAACGGCTCACTTCCTCTCATACCCCAGGAGTGGGAACATTATAGCCTGATCATGCTTTGCTGATGCTAGCCTAAAGACTAAGCCAGCAATTCAACTACCTCAATAAAATCATAATATTTTGTGAAACTTTGCTTTGAGACATAAAACACTTTATTATTCTCGAAATCTGTTATTTCTCTCAATTCTACTAACGCCGGCGAAACTTTCGGACAAGGCCTAATTCTGAGGATTAAGGCATTGAAGTTCTAGATTTGGTTAAGCCTATGATTACGTCGAGAGAGATTTGGGTGGGTTTATGTATAAGTTAGTCAGATAGGCAAGCGTTTCACTGGTATTTAGAACATCCTGTTAGATGATAGCCACACGACTGTCGGCATCAGCTAACGGCAGAATATGGAGATCTAACTTGTGTTGACAGACAGAGAATCGGACCATCGAAGACGGAGAATATTCAGACAGACATCTGTTTGAATGATTTTTCGTATAATGCCGTGAGTGAACAATCATTCAGTCATACATAGATGTTTCCATACAAGTTAGATCAGTTAGGTGATGCCGACAGTCGTGTGAATAATTATTCACTCATGTGTGCAAAGAAAAATATTTACTTTTTTTTTAATATATAAAATATTTTCACACAACAACAAGGAATTTCTCCCGTATCGTAGGTGCGTTTACAATTATTAAAACCTACATAAACAACTAGGCCCGGAACAACTACCTGTAGACCATACAAAGCCCAGCAGTCGCTCGCTCAGCCACTGCGTTAACCGTGTCGTGATTTGACCCTAAGATAGCTGGAGATAAGCTAGACAAATAATGATAAATGATCCATATCAAGTAAAGTCGAATTTCGATGTCGATCCCATATAAATATTGGGATTAAACATATTCTATGTATTATTCTGATGTATAAGCTATGTTACAGTAAGTTTCATCAACATCCGCCCAATCTTTTTTACGTAAAAGTAAGAAACATGAAACAACACAACACAAAAATTTCGCGTTTATTTACTAGCTACGCCTTGTGGTTTCACTCGCATAAGTTAGAATATCGTGGCCATACCAGGATAAATAGTGTCCTATGTGTTTTTATAAGATAGAATTATCTGTATGCGAAATTTCATCCAAATCGGTTTAGTCGTTTTTGTTTGAAACTTTCGTACATCCAAACTGTCAGGTTTACAACATTAGTAGAATTATACAGGATGGCTATTGGGTGTTCACATTAACTGAAATCACTTATGTATTTTACATACTTACTTTATATACACTAATGAAACATATATTAAAAATTAACATCCCAAAACTGGGACCACTATTTTTTGTTCTAGTTTTCAACAAAATTAAACCAAAATTGTGATTATTTTGTAAAGTTAATTGCTATCGGCGCAAAATACGCAGTCGTTACGAGTTGTTCGAGCCCTCAAAAGTCCAATAATTAATCTAACTGCAATGCCGATATCGCCTTCAGGTCATGGAGATGAGACGGCAATCGCTTTAGCGGAAAGTATCGAAGTTTAGCCAAAAAGCAGTTAGACTGTTAAAGCGGACCCCAGACTCCAAAGCTGAAAAAACTTCGGATGCCACTGGGATTAACGCTGAGATGATAATGATCGGTGCAAAATACGCCAGATTATGTCAGGCGCTGACTAATTTGACAGGATTGAGCTAGTATTTATCTTCTGTACTTTTGTAAATAAACAGTAAGGAAAGATGCACTGAAGTGAAATATAGTTTAGTTTGTAATCAAGGGAATTGGCGCTAACGGGACAGAATTACAGAAATCTGAATGTTCTGGCACGTCATCACATCAGTATATTGCACACGTCGCGGAGTGTACTTTTTTGAAGTGAAACTTCTTTACGCACGCTTGACTTGGGGAGTAAGCTGGCGAACGCGTGACGTAAGCGTTACGAAAAGTGATCGGGCAAGGCGAACGGAAGTTAAGTGGGGGATATAAGCACAGAGGCGCCCGTGGTGCGAGCTTGGTACTACAAGGTCTACAACGAGTTTTTTTTTTTTAAATAAAAATAGAAGATCTACGCAAAAATATTTTTTTATTTACCAATGAAACCATGAAATAAATTTAAATATTTATAGAAAATTAATATATGTATATTGTACACAAATTTATATATATACATACAGATGGGGCGAAAGAAGTTTCACTTCAGTCGTGTGGTCATAAGCACACTCGTTTTTTTTTTTGTTTTTATAATTTTTAACTAGTGCTTGACCGCAATCCCGCCCAATGGTAAGCAGTGATGCAATCGTTGAAGGTAAACCATGCTAGTTTATTAAGAGCCTATTCAATCAAAAAAACTAAGTGAATAGAAAGGAAGATGACAGTTAAGCGAGGTGATGTAACGTTAAACCCAACAACAAGGCCAACGATGCTACGCCAGTGGGAGATTGATCTGGAGACCCTCCACGAGCAAACTTCCGACACAACCACATTTGGTGCATCGTACCCGGCACACATCGCATCAGAACTGCTCAGACACGTCATCCGTACGGCATCATCAGACATCATGCAGGAACACGACGAATCGCTTGGCGGCAAAACTGTCTGGTGGGTGGTAACGTCTGCCGGCAGCCGATATTATGGCCTACTGAGAAAAATATTACGTAGTTCAGTCTTGTAGAAGTCCACTGCTGGACATAGGCCTCCCCCAAGGCATTGCCATAATCTCCACGCTAGGCAGGCGAGTTGGGGCTCGCAGTAATTTGTTATAACACAGGAGTAACGCTGGTAAGAGTTCCCTTTGTCGCCACTTACGATACCACGGGAGGATATGGGTTGGAACTATTCTAAATCTGGTACCAGACAGGGCTGTATTTCAGTACTTAGTATAGAAATATAAAACATATTATAATATTCTAGATATCAAATCTAAGTAAACTTCTTTTACCAAACAAGATTAAGATTTCAATTGAGCATAAAATTTCCAGTAACCAAACACTACAAACTCGTAGCGGATTTACAAAATAAAATAACATAAAACAAACTGTAAAAGTGTTCCCTCCGACGTTCAGAACTGGTTCTGTTACAAATGATCTGGATTCGTATCCACACATTTGTCTCTTTAACGTTTCGAATCTATTTAGAACCGCTACCACGTTGTAAGATTCGCTTTATTTCTATTTTAGTTTCAAAGAAAAACATCTGTTTACGATCATCTGAGAATCTTATCTTGTTTTCTCTTTATACATAGATTTTTGTTAAGATAATTCTGTATGCTCTGCATGGATATTCTTTCAGGATTTAACATCACATCTGTATTTCCCGAAGCGTTAAGGTAAGAGGTGAACATGTGAAGAGGTTGTTGCGATGTGTGCCGGGTATGATGCGCCTAATGTTGTTGTGTTGGGAGTTTGGTCGTGGAGGGTATTAAGATCAATCTTCCTTTGGCGCAGCATCGTTGGTCGTGTTGTTGAGTTGACTGAATAGGCTCTTAATAAACTAGCGCGTTTTACCATCAACGATCGCATCACTGCTTACCATCAGGCGGGATTGCGGTCAAGCGCTAGTTTATAATTATTAAAAAAAGAGGTTTATTTCAGTCAATGATGTCGATTCTCTTATTCACAAACTAAACTCTGATGCTACCGGCACTTTGCCGCCGGAACCGTTCCTACTGAAGGCGTCGCTCCTACCGCCAACGCCGCTCTTCCGATGCTGCTGCCGGCCCTCCGCCGCCGGGGCCGCTCCTGCTTCCGGCGTCTGCTTCTGCTGCCGGCACCACTCCTAATGCCGGCGCCGCTGGCCTGCTATCAGGGTCTGCTTCTGTTTTACGTTTCTTTTTGTTTTCACCTTACTCATCATCATTTATCTTCATTTCTTTTCTTTACTGTTTATAAAAAAAAAATAATCTACTGATTTCCCTCTTTTATTTTTAAAGTAGTTTTCTTGTCGTTACATGACAGTTTGTTTTAATTTTAAGTTTAGCGCATGGTTCTCTTTCAATTTCATTAAGAAAAGGATAGAAAATAACATGTCAGTTTAGTAGGTACTGTCGAATTAAGATACTTCATCGACAGCTTAGTCGCCATTAAAAACATGGCGATTAAAATTGATTTTGACTAATTTAACAGAACTAAGGTAACATTTATCTGCTGTTGTTTTCTTGATGAAATATAGTTTTTTTTATAATTATAAACTAGTGCTTGACTGCAATCCCGCCTGAAGGTAATCAGTGATGCAATCGTAAATAGTAAAGCTCGCTAGTTTATTTAGAGCTTGTTCACTGAAAAAATAAACTGAGTGAATAGGAAGAAAGACGGCAGTTGAGCGAGGTGATACAATGTTAAACCCAGAAGAATTTCTAATGAAGCAATTCTAAGAATTCTTAATGTTGTTGTGTTAGGAGTTTTCCTGACACAACAACATTTGGCGTATCGTACCAAGCACACATCGCAACACAACTGCTCAGACCCGTCCTCCGTACGGCTTCAGCAGACATCATGCCGGAACACGACGAATGGCTTGCCGGCAGCCGATATTATGGCCTATCACCGAGTAAATAGGACTTAACTAATATTTCTCTCCCTATATTATCCCTGCATACACACACTCTCTTGCTCCCTTATAAGTACGTACACTCTCCCATACTCACCACTCATAAACTTACACATACTTACACTCCCTCTCATATTACAATCAAACACACTCACACACCAGCACACATACATACATATGTGTTACATATCCTCCCATGCGCCAAATTCCTGGGCCTTTGTTATAGGTACCTACATGACTAGCCGGATGGAACATAGAAGACTCTATGTTCCAACACTGTCTCCTAAGATACAGGAATACCTACTTTAGGAGACAGGGTGATTTGATGTTGTGGATTCGTGTAGATATTTTTCATGTTTTCCCCCAGCGGCTTCGCCTGCATAGACTTCGGTATTTTTGTATTCCTCAAGAATATCAATTTTTCCGGGATAAAAAAATACCCTATTATTTAATCCGGACTTCTAACTTTATGTCTGCAAAATTTCAAAGTAATCGGTTCAGTAGTTACGGCGTGAAAGCGGAACAAACTAACAAACTCATTTTCGGATTTACAATATTACGAGTAGTAAGGATTTTGCTCTATGTATGAATCATGTGCTGTCAAAATAAAGATTATTATTATTAGAATATTATTATCTTTTGTTCTTTTCTGAATGAAATAGAAAGAAAAACATGTTAATTACTTATGTTTAGTTTGTGAATAAGGGAATTGGGCAAATAATATTATTTCAACCGAAGTACGTTTGCTGTTGGCTATAGGTCTCGTAGAAATACTTCCACTTGCCTGTGCTGTGCTTCTCGCATCCAACGGGGTTCTGAGGTTAACAAGGTTACAGCTCCAGAAATTTTCAGCACTTTCGGCCGAAAATTTCTGGGGCCATCTGGCCATCGTCCCTTTCAGTAGTCAATTTTTCAATTGACCTGATTATCTTTGCCCTATTTCGAATCAGCTGAGAATCAGTAATTTTAGAACGTTAGAAATGTTAGCCTAAGTAGAAGCGCGGTGCGGTTGGATAGTTGTTTTGAGGAGGTATATCTGTAGCGCCCTACCCCAAGTAGGGCGCTACAGATATACCTCCTACGCAATAAAATGAGAGTTTTCTATATAAACTACTGTAGATCACGGCCCAGATGCGAAGGTTACTGGGATTTAGCAAAGGGATGGTGGATGATGATTCATCTTCTGATAAGTTTTGCACCTTGTCAAAAACATTCTAATCTCTGACAGACTCTTTCACAAACAACTCGACTTATTCATCCTCTTCAGACTATAGAAGTCCAGTTCTGGGCAAAGACCTGCCTCAAGGCTTTTCACAATGCCCGGTCTTGTGCCACCCGCATCAATCGGCATCCCACCAACCCAGGTCATCGGTCCACCTTTTTGAGGGCTTCCTTACGCTGCGTCTTCCGTCTTCACAAAAACTTCGACTAGTTAAATAGTTTTGGTTTAAAGGCATTCATGCTGATCCAAAGCTTCTGACTACCCATAACGGCCCGGGACCAACAACTTAACATGTTTGCGAAGTTAAAATAACATTAACTACGACGAAATATTCTTCTACAGAACAAAAGTAGCCTGTGTAACAGATTGCCTCAAGACGCAATGCAATTCATGTTTATTTGCAAACTTGGTTTGCTAACAGCCCGTTATAAGGAAAAGCCAATGATCTCATTAGCCTTTTACGAGTTTTCCCTTCTGAACCGTTTCCATTTTGCGAAACAGATGTTCCCATAATTTTGTAACAAGTATTCTTTAATTATATTCCCGAAACATAGACTTGGAAATTTAAAAAAAAAATGTGGTCCACACGACCATTAACTGTCCATTGATCACGACCACACCACAATCATATGTAATTAAAGGAATAGGAAATAAATTGAAATTGTATGAGTTAGCGGTTCAAACATAATATTAAAAGTTTCCTTGTTTCTTTTCAAACATTTCATATCAATCACAAGAGTAGATCATAGGATTAAGAATTAAAGTATTTTTATTCCCTCCATGTGGTCTAGACTTATGCAGGTGAGCCCGACGGACGCCGTAAGTTTGTATATAAAATCCATTAAAAGTAATAATATATTCAGATTAGGTTGAGAAACGGCAAATTTCATTTCGGAGATTAAAATTGTACGGGACAGTGGACAGTCCTTCAAATCACTCACACATCACCAATTTGGTATGACAAAAAAGCGCTCAGAAAAATACACATTATACTAATATATAAAGCTGAAAAGTTTGTTTGTTTGTTTGAACGCACTAATCTCTGGAAATACTGGCCCGATTTCAAAAATTCTGTTTGTGTTGGATAGCCCATTGATCCAGGAAGGCTTTAGGCTATATAAGATCATGCTGCAATCAACAAGAGCGGAGCATATTATAAAAAAACGCGGACGAAGTCGCGTGCGGCCGCTAGTGAATGATAAAGTCAAATTCTCTCTGAAAGCGTCTCTGTTGGGCGCCAAGAATTCCTTAACAACGGTAACCAAGTTGTCTCCTATTTAGATCATTAATTCCGATCAAACCAACAATTGGCAAAGCCGTATTAGTAGCAAAATCTCTCCTTGAAATGTTCTTTTGATTGGTTTATTAGGTATATATCATGTATCTATTGGCTTCACGACAGTAACCAGTAGATAAATTAATAGCTCATTCTCCATTATCAAAGAACCTTAAAATGCACTACGTTACTCTATACTAAAATCATGATGTTTTTATGCATCAGTAGCGGGCCGTACAGTTTTCTGTTTATTTCTGAAATGCTCGCGTAGTTATTGGTTCATTAAACCTACCATTTCATAATGACGATCGTTTCGAGAAAATTTAAAAACAAATGATATCATATCATTTGTTTTGAATTTTCTGGAAACATTACTGGCTAATTTCACGCAAACAATGGTTATTAATACAAAAAATAAACGTGAAACGATCGTCATCATGAAATCGTATAGGTTTAATAAAGATTATTATCATTAAATAAAGATTCAGCTGCGCCTCGCGGTTTCACCCGAGTAAGTTACGATTCCATGGGAATATCGAGATAAAAAGTATCCTATGTGTTATTCCTGGTTATAAACTATCTGTGTGCCAAATTTCATCCAAATCGGTTTAGTCGTTTAGGCGTGAAAGCGGAACAAACAAACTCACATTCACATTTATAATGTTGTATAATATATAGTAAGGATGTCTCGGTGGTAGGTAGAAGTAGTCTTGCCGTAATCCGGTATGATGTCTGGTGAAGCCGTACGGAAGACGGGTCTGAGCAGTTGTGTTGCGATGTGTGCCGGGTACGATGCGTCAATTGTGGTGTGTCGAGAGTTTGGTCGTGAAGGGTCTCCAGACTAATCTCCCTCTGTCACAGCATCGTTGGTCGTGTTGTTGGGTTTTACATTGAATCACGTCGCTCAACTGCCGTTTTCCTTCCCATTAGCTCAGTTTTATTGAGTGAATAGGCTCTTAATAAACTAGTGCGCTTTGAAATCAACGATGGCATTACTGCTGATTCATCAGTTATCAGGCGGGATTGAGGTCAAGCACTGATTTATAATTGTAATCTGGAAGCTGAGCCTAACTCAGTTGGTTAAAGACTAGGAAAATGATCATTTATTTTTAGCGTGAAAATTTTAAACTATACTGAACAGAAAAAATGTAAATAAAATAAGATCCACCATCTTATTTTTTTTTTTATAAATTATAAACTAGTGCTTGACTGCAATCCCGCCTGAAGGTAATCAGTTATGCAATCGTAAATAGTAAAGCTCGCTAGTTTATTTAGAGCTTGTTCACTGAAAAAATAAACTGAGTGAATAGGAAGAAACACGGCAGTTGAGCGAGGTGATACAATGTTAAACCCAGAAGAATTTCTAATGAAGCAATTCTAAGAATTCTTAATGTTGTTGTGTTAGGAGTTTTCCTGACACAACAACATTTGGCGTATCGTACCCAGCACACATTGCAATACAACTGCTCAGACCCGTCCTCCGTACGGCTTCACCAGACATCATGCCGGAACCCGGCGAATGGCTTGCCGGCAGCCGACATTATGGCCTATCACCGACTAAATAGGACTTAACTAATATTTCTCTCCCTATATTATCCCTGCATACACACACTCTCTTGCTCCCTTAGAAGTACGTACACTCTCCCATACTCACACAACAGCACACATACATATATATGTGTTACATATCCTCCCTTGTGCCAAATTTCTGGGCCGTTGTTATAGGTACCTACATGACTAGCCGTCCTCTATGTTCCAACACTGTCTCCTAAGATACAGGAATACCTAGTTTAGGAGACAGGATGAATTGATGTTGTGGATTCGTGTAGATATTTTTCATGTTTTCCTCAGCGGCTTCGCCGGCATGGATTTCGGTATTTTTGTATTCCCTCGAGAATTTTCCGGGATAAAAAAGTACCCTATTATTTAATCCGGACTTCTAACTTTATGTTTGCAAAATATCAAAGCAATCGGTTCAGTAGTTACAAACAAAGAAAGCGGAACAAACAAACTCATTTTCGGATTTACAATATTAGTAAGGATTTTGCTCTATGTATGAATCATGTGTTGTCATAATAAAGATTATTATTACCTTTTGTTTTTTTCTTAATGAAATAGAAAGAAAAACATGTTAATTACTTATGTTTGGTTGGTGAATAAGGGAATTAGGCAAATATTATTATTTCAGCCGATGCACGTTTACTGTTGGCTGTAGGTCTCGTAGAAATACTTCCACTTGCCTGTGCTGTGCTTCTCGCATCCAACGGGGGTTCTGAGCTTAACAAGGTTACAGCTCCAGAAATTTTCGGCACTTCCTGCCGAAAAATTTTGGAACCATCTGGCCATCGTTCCTTTCAGTAGTCAATTTTTCAATTGACCTGATTATCTTTGCCCTATTCCGAATCAGCTGAAAATCAGTAATTTTACAACGTTAGACATGTTAGCCTGAGTAGAAGCGCAGTGCTGGCTGGATGGTTGTTTTGAGAAGGTATATCTGTAGCGCCCTACTTGGGTACGCAATCAAATGAGAGTTTTCTATATAAACTACTGTAGATCACGGCCTAGAGGCGAAGGTTACTGGGATTTAGCAAAGGGATGGTGGATGATGATTTATCTTCTGATAAGTTTTGCACGTTGTCAAAATATCCTAATTTCTGACGGACTCTTTCAGAAGCAACTCGACTTATTGTTCTTCTTCAGCCTATAGAGGTCCAGTTCTGGACAAAGGCCTGCCTCAAGGCTTTTCACAATGCCCGGTCTTGTGCTGCCGCATCCAACGGCATCCGACCGATCCAGGTCATCGGCCCACCTTGTTGAGGGTTTCCCTACGCTGCGCCTTCCGTCTTCACAAAAACTTCGACTAGTTAAATAGTTTTAGTTTAAAGGCATTCGTGCTGATCCAAAGCTCCTGACTACCCATAACGGCCCGGGACCAACAACTTAACATGTTTGCGAAGTTAAAATAACATTAACTACGACGAAATATTCTTCTACAGAACAAAAGTAGCCTGTGTAACAGATTGCCTCAAGACGCAATGCAATTCATGTTTATTTGCAAACTTGGTTTGCTAACAGCCCGTTATAAGGAAAAGCCAATGATCTCATTAGCCTTCTACGAGTTTCCCTCCTGAGCCGTTTCCATTTTGAGAAACAGATGTTTAATTATATTCTGAGTACAGAGTGTTTAATTATATTCTGATGAGAACAAGTATACTTTAATTATATTCTCAAAATATAGACTTGGAAATTTAAAAAAAAAAATGTGGTCCACACGACCATTACTTGTCCATTGATCACGACCACACCACAATCATATGTAATTTAAATTGTATAAGTTAGCGGTTCAAACATAATGTTACGAATGCACCTTATGTCGAGGGCATAAGGTTCAATATCGCTTGACATGCAGTGTGTAACTTTTAAGATCTATAACTCTAGATCTAGACATCGTAAAGGTGTAATATAAAAACGCATTCCTAGACTTAAGGTGGCCTATCGAATGGTACAGGTTTTATCAATTTTGTCAACTAAGTGACGACATCGAAATTTCTAGAAACCTGTTTCCGGGAATTACCGTAGGTACCTACTGAATGTACTCGAAGTTATGCGCTATTATTATTACGTCTAGACGATTCTGGAATGTTCGATCAGCTGGCCTATATATAGCGCCGTGACGCCGGCGCCGAGTCAGTCTGCACTTGACTACCGAGACGAAAACAACGATACTTAAGAAGCGATCTTTGAGAATACCTACTGCGACAACTGTAACGAGAACATTGAGTACTACGTGAAGAAACATCTGTAGTGTTGTTGTGTGTCTACAACACGGACTTCGTGGACGTAAGTGAAGACTTCGGTGCAACGTCAGCAACATTCTACTTGTCATTGCCTACAATCGACTGTACCTTCGTTGCCAATAAACTTCGTAACCCTTAACCGGTATTTTAGTACCCCTAGCCCGTAACAATTGGTGTCAGAAGCGGAATGCCGGTCACGCCAAGGGAAGACGAAAGAGTTCGCACGCGACGACAAGCAGCGATGGATTTGGCGCGTCAAGAGGAAGAATCGCTTGGTGTCCCTGCACCCGTAGAAGGTGCGGCCGACGTAACACCGACGAATGTGAGTGCACCTACTATCACCACTATTCTCGGAAGCAGTGGATCCGATTTATCGGCGTTACTGGCTCACTTGACGGCGCAAATACGGCTGAGCATAGCAGAATCCCAGGCAGAAATAAAACAATCCCAGGCAGAAATCCAAGCACAAATTAAAAGTGTAGCACAATCCCAGGCATCAACCCAGTCACAAATAAAGGAATCCCAGCAACTGATATTAGAATTAAATGAAAAATGGGATAAAACCAAAGAAGAAGTCAACGAACTTAGAATAAAAACATTTCAACAAGATGCCCGTATGGACCAGCAAGATACGCGCATAGACAAACAAGATGCGCGTATGGACCAGCAAGATACGCGCATAGACAAGCAAGATGAACGTATGGAGGAATTAAACAGTACCATCGTGGAGTGTGAGAAAGAAATACAGTTTCTCCATAAAGCTGTGCAGAAAGGAGTTATTAAAAGTGTGGTACCGGTACCCAGTGCTTTGCCGACTTTCAAGGTACCTCATTTTGACGGAACAACGTCATGGGTGGCCTTCCGTCTACAGTTTGAGAAGGTCGCCAAAGGCAACAATTGGGACGACGATCAAGCGGTAACCGCTCTTACGCTTGCTCTGCGTGGTGATGCGGTACAAATCCTCGAGAACATTTCCGGCGATTGTAATACCCTAGCCTGTCTGTTGGAAGCGTTAGAGTCTAGATACGGGGAGAAACACCTCGAACATGTCTTCAGGGCTCAACTCCGCGACCGGACACAGAAGAGCAGTGAAGGTTTGCAACAATGGGCTACGGAAATAGAACGCATTGTTCGAAGGGCGTATGCATCAACACCAGCATTAATTGACGCTACTACTGTGCAAGCCTTTACTGATGGGATTCGAGATGCAGAAGTCAGGGCTGCAGTTCGTCTGGGTCACCACCAGACTCTGAAGGCAGCCTTGACACACGCTTTAGAGGTGGAAGCTGTACGTCAAGATGGCCGACAACATCATCGTATCCGTGAGGTAACCGCACCAATAAAAAGCCGACAAGGACCAACCTGCTATGAGTGCGGCGAAAAGGGGCATATTCGTATCAATTGTCCTAGGAAGTCTAAGGGAAGAAGCACTTCTGGGACACAGGTGGAAGCAGAGGATTTAAACTAGGAACAGCCAGGGCTATGGGGCGAGTACTGGCTGGTCGACGTGAAGCCCCCATTATAACAGTATTACAAGTGGGTGACGGAAACAGTCTTATTATAGAAGGAGAACTGAATGGTAAGTCATGCAGTTTCACATTGGATACTGGTGCATCAAGAACTATTGCACGACCGGAGCTATTTCCTCGGACCATAGCATGGAAAAGAGGGTCTTCACAATGCCGATTACAAACCGCCACCGGCCAACCAGTGCTCGTCCTTGGTGAAACGAATGTGACCTTGAAAATGGGTGATAAGACATTCACGCACCCTGTTTTAGTAGCGAATATTACAGATGATTGCATTATAGGACTGGACTTTTTGAAGAAACAACAATGCGTCCTTAATGTAGCAAAAGGAGTATTGAGTTTTCCAGAACAAGAAGTATTTCTTCAAGGTGCAAAACAAGGGTCAGTGTACTGTTTAAGGAAAACTGTATTACCACCAAGATCAGAAACTTTAGTAGATATTAGATTTTCACCAATAGGATGCCGCAAACGTTGCATTATAATAGAGGATTCTGGAGAACACCCAGACTGGATAACGGCAAGGACACTGATGATGATTTCCAATAAACCAAAAATACGCATAATCAACGTTAGTAACAAAGAAATAATTCTCGAAAAGAATCACATGGTGGGTGTGTGCGATAATGTAGCATCTTTGAGAAAAACAGAGGTGCACGAAAAGGAACGTGATAAGAAGTGGCAGGAACATGTATCGACACTACTCGAAAGTTGTAAGGGCAATTTAAACAAGTTCGAAAGTCACAAAGTTAAGCAACTGTTGCATAACTTCCATGACATCTTTGCGAAGACCGACGGTGACGTGGGAAGGACCGGGCTAGTTAAACACCATATAGATACGGGTGATACACAGCCGATAAGACAGAGACCACGTCGTATTCCCTTTGCAAGAGAACAGGAAGTCACGGAAATGTTAAGAGATATGGAGAGAAACCGGATTATAGAAGCATCCACCAGCCCTTGGTCATCTCCAGTTGTACTAGTCAAGAAAAAGGATGGCAGTACAAGGTTTTGCGTTGACTACAGGATGTTGAATGATGTCACGAAAAAGGACAGTTATCCTCTGCCACGTATAGATGACACTTTGGACTTGCTAAGTGGCATGAAATGGTTCTCCACAGTTGACCTCAAAAGTGGATACTGGCAGGTGGAAATCTGTCAGCAGGATAAAGAAAAGACCGCTTTCTCCACTGGTCCTGGGAACGGTCTCTGGCAATTCAATGTCATGCCTTTTGGACTGTGCAATGCTCCAGCCACATTCGAGCGCTTAATGGAGCGCATTTTGGTGGGGTTGCTTGGTGATGCATGCCTGGTCTATTTGGATGACATCATCATTATGGGACGAAGCTTCGAAGAGCACCTACGCAATTTGGAGAAAGTGTTCCAAAAACTGCGTGAAGCGAATTTAAAACTCAGTCCTAGTAAGTGTACACTATTCCAGAAAGAGGTTGGATACTTAGGACACATTATTTCGGCGCAAGGAATTCGAACAGATCCTGAAAAAATAAAAGCCGTGTCGAAGTGGCCTACCCCTCGTAACAAAACTGAGGTACGCTCTTTCTTGGGTCTGTGTGCATATTACCGTCGGTTTGTGAAGAACTTCTCCGAGTTAGCGAAACCGTTGCATCGTTTAACAGAGGAAAAGTGTCAATTTGAATGGAATCCTGACTGCGAACAGGCATTTGCGCTACTCAAAACTCACTTGTGTGGGGCTCCTGTATTAGGTTACCCTAGTCGGGAAGGCCGATTTCTGGTGGACACGGATGCCAGCAATGTTGGCATTGGAGGAGTTCTCTCTCAAACACAGGGAGATCGGCAGGTCGTTATTGCATATTTCAGAAAATGTCTTTCCAAGCCAGAAAGAAATTACTGTGTTACCCGCCGAGAACTTCTAGCCGTTGTTAAGACCTTACAACACTTCAAGAAATATTTGATTGGGAGACAGTTTACACTTCGCACCGATCACGCTGCCTTACAGTGGTTGCTTCAGTTCAAAGACCCAGAAGGACAAGTAGCAAGATGGATAGAGCAGCTGCAAGAATTTGACTTTGTCACTGAACATCGAAAAGGCAAGTCACACAATAATGCTGATGCTTTATCTAGACGGCCTTGCGAAGAATCTTGCCGACATTGTTCCAAGCAGGAAAAGAAAGAGAACGTAAGGATTATCCAGGTGAACGCTTTGGATGAAGACTGGGATAATCGATCATTGGAAGACGCACAAAAGGAAGATAGTGACTTGAAGACAGTAATCGAATGGAAGAAACGTGGCCAGCGGCCCGCTTGGAGAGAAATATCAGCGCTTAGCCCAACAGCAAAAAGTTACTGGGCTCAATGGGACAGCCTGATAATTGATAATGGAGTTCTGAAGAGGAAATGGGAATCACCTAGTGGGCAGGAGGTCGCCTTACAGATAGTTGTCCCCTGTGATAAGGTCGCGTCGGTGCTAAAACAGGTGCACGACGGAGTATCCGGAGGACATCTAGGAGTAAAGAAAACTCTGGAGAAGGTGAGAAAAAGATTCTATTGGGTGCATTGCCGCGAAGACGTAGAGGACTGGTGTAGGAAATGTGTAGCCTGCTCCTCAGTAAAAGGACCGCAAACGAGGGCCAGAGGTCGGCTGAAGGTGTATAATGTTGGTGCACCATGGGAAAGAGTTGCTGTCGATATAGCTGGGCCGTTCCCTATTACTGAAGAAGGGAATAGGTATATCATCGTCATGCAAGACTATTTCAGCAAATGGCCAGAAGCTTTTGCAGTACCCAACCAAGAAGCTCATACCGTCGCCAAAAAGCTAGTTCACGAGGTGTTCTGTCGATTTGGCGTTCCCTTGGAGTTACACTCTGACCAGGGTAGAAACTTCGAGTCTTCACTATTTCAAGAGGTTTGCCAACTACTCGGGATACATAAGACTCGTACAACACCATATCACCCTCAGTCAGATGGAATGGTCGAAAGATTCAACCAGACGCTAGAGAATCATTTGGCCAAAGTAGTGGAAGAACACCAGAGGGATTGGGACCAATACATTCCACTCTTCTTAATGTCATACCGCTCAGCAACACATGACAGCACAAATTGCACACCGGCGAAAGTCAACTTCGGCCGAGAAATTAGACTACCCATAGATGCACTAACCGGAACACCCCCCGATACCCCTATCCTAGCTGTCGACTACGTGGCCGACCTACGACGTAAACTAGATGGAATACATGAGCTAGTGAGAGAGAATGGTCTGAAAACCAGCGAGAGAATGAAGATCCGATACGACCGCAAAGCTAACGTGCCCGGATTTGAAGAGGGAACTTTGGTATGGTTACATAATCCCATTAGGAGAAAAGGAAAGAGTCCGAAGTTCCAAGCCAAATGGGAGGGTCCGTACACGATAGTAACCAGGATAAACGATGTCACCTACCGCATAAAGAAAGGACCTAGAGGGAAGCTGAAGATCGTACACGTAGACCGCCTAGCTCGCTATTACGGATCAAATCATGCTCGGGACGAGCACGACTAAGAAGGGGGCAATGTTACGAATGCACCTTATGTCGAGGGCATAAGGTTCAATATCGCTTGACATGCAGTGTGTAACTTTTAAGATCTATAACTCTAGATCTAGACATCGTAAAGGTGTAATATAAAAACGCATTCCTAGACTTAAGGTGGCCTATCGAATGGTACAGGTTTTATCAATTTTGTCAACTAAGTGACGACATCGAAATTTCTAGAAACCTGTTTCCGGGAATTACCGTAGGTACCTACTGAATGTACTCGAAGTTATGCGCTATTATTATTACGTCTAGACGATTCTGGAATGTTCGATCAGCTGGCCTATATATAGCGCCGTGACGCCGGCGCCGAGTCAGTCTGCACTTGACTACCGAGACGAAAACAACGATACTTAAGAAGCGATCTTTGAGAATACCTACTGCGACAACTGTAACGAGAACATTGAGTACTACGTGAAGAAACATCTGTAGTGTTGTTGTGTGTCTACAACACGGACTTCGTGGACGTAAGTGAAGACTTCGGTGCAACGTCAGCAACATTCTACTTGTCATTGCCTACAATCGACTGTACCTTCGTTGCCAATAAACTTCGTAACCCTTAACCGGTATTTTAGTACCCCTAGCCCGTAACAATAATATTAAAAGTTTCCTTGTTTCTTTTCAAACATTTCATATCAATCACAAGAGTAGATCATAGGATTAAGAATTAAAGTATTTTTATTCCCTCCATAGGGCCTGGACTTATGCAGGTGAACCAGATGGACGCCGTAAGATTGCATATAAAATGCATTATTAAAAGTAATAATATATCCAGATTAGGTTGAGAATCGGCACATTTCATTTCGGAGATTAAAATTGTACGGGACAGTCCTTCAAATCACTCACACATCACCAATTTGGTATGGCAAAAAAGCGCTCAGAAAAATGCACATTATTAATCCTATGATAAAATCATCTATACTAATATATAAAGCTGAAAAGTTTGTTTGTTTGTTTGAACGCGCTAATCTCTGGAACTGTTGGCCCGATTTCAAAAATTCTGTTTGCGTTGGATAGCCCATTGATCCAGGAAGGCTTTAGGCTATATAACATCACGCTGCGATCAATAGGAGCGGAGCATATAAAAAAAAAACGCGGATGAAGTCGCGTGCGGCCGCTAGTGAATGATAAAGTCAAATTCTCTCCTTCCTTGAAAAGAATTCCTTAACAACGGTAACCAAGTTGTCTCCTATTTAGATCATTAATTCCGATCAAACCAACAATTGGCAAAGCCGTATTAGTAGCAAAATCTCTCCTTGAAATGTTCTTTTGATTGGTTTATTAGGTATATATCATGTATTTATTGGCTTCACGACAGTAACCAATAGATAATTAATAGCTCATTCTCCATTATCAAAGAACATTAAAATACACTACGTTACTCTATACTAAAATCATGATGTTTTTATGCGTCAGTAACGGGCCGTACAGTTTTCTGTTTATTTCTGAAATGTTCGCGTAGTTATTGGTTCATTAAACCTACGATTTCATAATGACGATCGTTTCGAGAAAAAAATTTAAAAACAAATGATATTATATCAGTTATTTTCAAATTTTCTGGAAACATTACCGGCTAATTTCAAGCAAACAATGGTTATTAATACAAAAAATAGACGTGAAACGATCGTCATTATGAAATCGTATAGGTTTAATAATAGTAGTTTATGAAATTGTTACGTTATGCACGAGTGTGAGTTTAAAAAACGAGCGAAGCGAGTATTTTAATAGTATCACACGAATGTGTAATACCTAATTATCTACAGTTTCATACACTACTTTATCTAATCTCATACATTTTAAGAAACAATAATAATCATGTGTCCAGTTTAACACAACAACGACTCGCAATGCAAAGAAAAGTATTTAGCGCCAAAATTCTGCACCCTGCATCAAAGCGCGCGCGCCAAAGCGCGCGCAGCCACAGACAAAAAAAAATAAATAGTGCTATCTATGGTTTGTAATCTGTACGGTAATGAAAATTTTTTTTATTATAACATTATTTTGTTAGAGAAATAATGTTATAATTTAATTTTTTAATTTCCTTTCGATATACTGTAGGTAAAGTACGTCAATATAAACTCCTTTTTAGTTTTATATTTTTAATTTTTTGATATGAGAGTAGATAAAGATTATTATCATTAAATAAAGATTCAGGTGCGCCTCGCAGTTTCACCCGAGTAAGTTACGATTCGAGATAAAAAGTATCCTATGTGTTATTCTTGGTTATAAACTATCTGTGTGCCAAATTTCATCCAAATCCGTTTATCGTTACATTCATAATGTTGTATAATATATAGTAAGGATTTCTCGGTGGTAGGTAGAATTAGTCTTGCTGTATCCCGTCATGATGTCTGGTGAAGCCGTGCGGAAGACGGGTCTGAGCAGTTGTGTTGCGATGTGTGCCGGGTACGATGCGCAAAATGTTGGTGTGTCGAGAGATTGGTTGTGGGTCTCCAGATCAATCTCCCTCTGTCGCAGCATCGTCGGTCGTGTTATTGGGTTTTACATTGCATCACGTCGCTCAACTGCCGTCTTCCTTCTCATTCACTCAGTTTTTTTTGAGTGAATAGGCTCTTAATAAACTAGTGTAGAAATCAACGATTGCATCACTGCTGATTCATCAGTCACCAGGCGGGATTGAGGTCAAGCACTGATTTATAATTATTATGTGGAAGCTAAGCCTAACTCAGTTGGTTAAAGGCTAGGAAAATGATCATTTATTTTTAGCGTAAAAATTTTAAACTATACTGAACTGAAAAAATGTAAATAAAAAAGATCCACCATCATATTTTTTTATAAATTATAAACTAGTGCTTGACCGCAATTCTGCCTGATACCATCAGGCAGAATTGCAGTCAAGCACTAGTACTAGCAGTGATACAATCGTTGATGGTAACGGGCGCTAGTTTATTAAGAGTTTATTCAATCTAGCCTTGAAGACACTTAAATTGTAGTCGGCCGGAAACACCACCGGTATAAAAGAGGAGGCGAAAAGCTTCGTTCAGATCGTTGTGGTGTTAAAAAAACGTGCCCCTCACTAAGAAATGCTCCTGTTTATAAACATATCAACTCACATACACAAATGACCAGACCAGAACAACTACTTGTAGGCTATAAAAATATCTTTACCGCGTGGGAATCGAACCCGCGACACGCAGTGCAGCAGTCGATCACTCAGCTACTACGCCAAATGTGTTGTCAAACAAAAACACCGACATTTTAAAAGCTTTATTTAGTTTTAGTACACAAAAAAAAACCTATTTTTTATCCTCTCTCCTCATGGAATAACGCATTATGTTGAAAAATGGTAATATAAAGTGCATGCTCTGGCGGGCAATA
The DNA here is from genome assembly GCA_037179545.1 of Sesamia inferens. NCBI lineage: Eukaryota > Metazoa > Arthropoda > Insecta > Lepidoptera > Noctuidae > Sesamia > Sesamia inferens. Next base: position 2,821,713 of record CM073929.1, on the reverse strand, counting down.
TATTGCTTGGTTGGCGCTCTCGGGCTGCATTATAACGATCAAATGACTCGCAATATGAACAGGTATTATTTAAAATGGAGGATATTTTATAAAGAATATATTCTTTTATATGAAAATATGGTAGAAAATGAGAAACTTCATTTCTTACAGATAACATAAGACGTTACGCGGTCAAACCTTATTTGAACTTTGCAGACCTTTTAGGAGCTGATTACATTACAATTATTTTTTTAATAATTATAAACCAGTGCTTGAATGCAATCCCGCCTGATAGTAAGCAGTGATGCAATCGTTGATTATCGTCACCATCGTTGATTATAATAAACTAGCGCGCTTGTTACAAATCTCAGTTAATAGGAAGAAAGACAGCAGTTGAACGGGGTGGTCCAATGTTAAACCCAACAACACGACCAATGATGCTGCGCCAGAGGGAGATTAATCTGGAGACCCTCCACGACCAAACTCTCGACACAACAACATTTGGCGCATCGTACCCGGTACACATCGCAACACGGTTTCACCAGACAACATGCCACGACGCCAACACGACGAATCGCTTGGCGGCAAGATATATGCCAAAAGAAAAACATTTAAGTTCGATTTTTAAATTTTTTGTTTATATTTTTTTTTTAACTGTACGTAATTTGTTTTTTACTTTACTTCATTAATCAGAAAGAGGCCGACAGAGAAACATCTTTTACATGGTATTCGGGGGTGCTGATGTGTACTGAGATCAGAATGGAAATCCAAGAAAGGACTGCAAATATGCCATTTCAGATTTTAATCTTGAACTTCTTTTGAGATATCCGTACACAAAATACCACATTATATGTATAGTGTGTGGCCTAGCGGTATTGGCCACGACTTACCAGTTGTAGGTCGTAAGTTCGAACCCCATCACGCACTTTCATCATCATTATCATCAACCTCTTATCGTCCCACTGCTGGGCTCAGGCCTTCTCTCATACAGAGAAGGATTGAGCGTAATCACCATGCTTGCTCACTGCGGGTTTCCTCAAGATGTTTTCCTTCACCTTCAGTCATTGGTGTCCAAGATATACTTAAAAAGTATATACCTATAACTTTAGAAAAGTTACATTGGTACTTGCCTGACCTGGAATTGGACCCGCGAACTCATATGAAATGAAATGAAATCGTTTATTAAGCAAGTAGGATCACCGATTACTTTTACACGTCATGGTTTTTTTTTTTAACTAGATGAGGCCGGCATTTCCTAACTGACTACCTCTGAGAAGAAATAGCCGAAACAAACTCAGGGATCATCGTCTTTATACTTGAGAAGCTGGTGTTTTAACCACTAGGCCACCACGACATTGTCACGCGCTTTACGTTGTGTAAAATATTTCATCACCAGTGCTCTCAAAACGGTGAAGGAAAACATCTTGAGGAAACCGACATGTCCTAGAGGCAAACCATTCGAAGACATGTGACATCCACCAAGCCGTACTAGTCCAGTGTGGTATATGGCCACTCCCTCTTACATATTAGGCTGATTATGTATAATATGTATAGATATCTCAAAAATAAAGTACTAGTAGCAAGTGTATGTGGAATTTCTGTACAATGATTAATAATTCTACAAACCGCACAGGAGAATGTAACTAGTGAAATAAAACTAATGTCATTTTTTTCTTAAATTTTTGCTTCTTTGTTTGTACAGGCAAGAAATTATGTATACACAATTAATTAAATAATTAATTTAATAAATTATTGTAATATGAATGTTTAATTTTGATTATGTTGACTTTATGTTAATTTTATTTTATGTTTCTATGTTTATGATTTGCACTCATCATATATTTTCACTAATTGTATCGTGTTTAGACCTAGTTATATGTGCAAGCTGTGGTCTTCTATAATTGAAGGCGCACACGCAAAAGAGCCTTACTGATTTATTGTAATTTTCTATTGTATTTGTGTATCCTTTGTTGGAGATCCCAATAAATAAATAAATAAATAAATTAATTAATTAATTTAATAATTAATTTAATTTACATAACACGCTATCAGTAGCAATGGGTTTCAATTTGACAATTCAACAACAGTCATTGCGTTACTTACTTTGTTGATTTGACACATTTCAGAACATATAGATCAATGGTTTAGCATTGTAACATATACCTAGGTTAAAAAAATACCTTACAAAAACTGTGTCGGCTGCGTATGCATACTGCGTATTTCATCTTCATCATATTAAATAAACAAGTTGGCACTGATAGTATTCTACGTTCATCATCATCATAAAATCTTCTCGGTAGTAGGCCATAACATCGGCCGCCGGCAGAAGTTACCACCCACCAGATAAAGTCTTGCCGCCAAGCGATTTGTCGTGTTCCGGCATGATATCTAGTGAAGCCGTACGGAGGACGGGTCTAAGCAGTTGTGTTGCGATGTGTGCCGGGTACAATGCACCAAATGTTGTTGTGTTGGGAGTTTGGTCGTGGAGGGTCTTCAGATCAATCTCCCTTTGACGCAGCATTATTGGTCGTGTTGTTGGGTTTAACATTGCATCACCTCGCTCAACCGCCGTCTTCCTTCCTATTCGCTCAGTTTTTCTGAGTGAATAGGCTCTTAATAAACGAGCACGCTTTACCATCAACGATCGCATCACTGCTTACCATCAGGCGGGATTGCGGTCAAGCGCTAGTTTATAATTATAAAAAAAACCGCCGAAAGACGTCCACTGCTGGACATAGGCCTCCCCCAAGGATCTCCACGACGACCGGTCCTGGGCCTCACGCTTTCAACGGTTTCTCGCGACCTTCACCAGGTCGTCGGCCCACCTTGTCAGGGGCTTACCCACGTATTCTACATTGCGATAGTGAAATTTTAAAATTAACTGCACTATTTGCGACTAAATATGGATATGGATGAGATTACGTTACCTGTAGCAGGGAACAAAAATCGACGAGATATGAGGATGCTTAAATAGGTCCTGAACAGGTGGCAACAAAATGCACAGGTATTGTCCAATTTGTTCATAATAATTGGTGAAGACACACACAGTTAATTTAGTTGAAGAATTTATAGCTTCGGTTTCTACAAAAAGCAAATGAAAAACTATGAACACTTTGAAAAATAGCAATGGCCAAAGTTGCAAGTATCATCTTGGAGTGGTGGTCTATATTTCTATCAATATGTTTCTATTAAAATCAACTGATATGATTATCATTACAAGAATTACCTACAGAATTGAAATTAGAATTGTCAGTATATAATATCAAATAAACAAGATATTGTGTCATAAAAGCATGTAGAAATAAATAAACTTAAATGTTAATAACTCCGTTATCAAACAAACATTTTGTCACTATAATAATACCATTAACATAATAACTACATGAAAACCCAATAGTCAGTGCAATAATTCCATTTGCACATCGCCACAAAGTGCATATTATTATGCAAAGTATATTACAATTGATACGATCTGTTTACGTCGAACTAACCGATAATTTACTGCCATTTACAACTTGTCAGCACGTCGATGTAATTTAATGTTTAGTTTTTTCAAACGAAAGCACCTACCATCTTATCTCTTCACCACCTATGGTTGACTGGTAGAGAATGCCTAAGGCATTAAAGTCCGCCTCTGTACATTTCATATGCGAAAGATTAAATAAATAAATAAATGTTAAAATTCGTTTAATCTTTAGTTTCCAAGAACAGAGAGAGAGGTTTCCAAGGGGTAGCCCATAACATCGGCTGCCGGCAGAACTTACCACCTAACAGACAGTCTTACCTCCAAGCGATTCGTCGTGTTCCGGCACGTTGTCTAGTGAAGCCGTACCGAGGACAGGTCTGAGCCCACAATTAGGTAGGTGCTGTAGCCCAATTATTAATTAATAAGTGTCTATTCGGTAAAGTTATGCAAAGTGGTCTGTAACTTAAATGGGTACTAAGAGCCCTGTTGCTCAGGATTTCACTCCGTGAACATCTTGCTTAGAACTTATTTGTAACTTGTATGTAAATAATTCCGGTTTTAGGTGTTAAAAAATTAAGGTTTTGTATATTGTAGTCGTCTTCTTGCGAATATTCCTCTTTTTTCTTCAACCTAGAAGTGCACTGCAGGACAAAGGCCTCCCTCAAGGCTTTCCACAATGAACGGTCTTGTGCTGCCCGCATCCAAAGGCTTCCCGCGACCTTTACCAGGTCAGTCATCACTTTTACGATATTACTGTTTGTTACTCAGACTTTGAAAGTCTTACATATGAGCCTATAAATTCAACAACATTTCAAACCTAGGAACCACATTGTTGCATAGTTTGGAAAAACTGCTTTGTGTTTTTCTTTACGTCTCAGGCCTGACTGTATTGTAGATTTAGTTGGCCAATACTTTGCTACTTTCACAGTTTCGTCGTTGGCAGCGCTAATCTGACTGCATGTTTGGGTTACAGGGGAAGGAAATGAGGTAGAGTATAGTTAGCGACATATGTAGATACACAGTGATCCTACTGCCGATCCGTTGAGGTAGCCTGTATACCAAATAGGAGCAGCGGTGGCCCATCAGGTCTTCGACTTACAAACTGTACGTTGCAGATTTAAACTCCACCAGGCCCTTTACATTTTGTAAATTATCATCACCACTGCGCACAAAAACGGTGAAGGAAATCACCGTGAAAAAACCGACATGCTTACATGCGACCAACTTCGAAGACATGTGACCTACCAACTCGCTCTGGGCCCGTGTGGTACATTACTGCCCACTTCCTCTCACCCATAGGAGGCCTGTATGACAGGAGTGATTATGTTAATTATAGTATGTAATTGTCTGTAGGCGGTTCAGTGACTTCTAAGTGACCATGATAAGTTACTCTTCAGGCCGCTGCTCCGTTAGTGGTAGATAGTAAGTCATTTACGAAGAGCTGGTACTTCTCAACTTAGTGTATTCAGAAATCCACACTTTTCGTTGAATTTTCTATTAGTCAGTTTTACTCTAATTCGGTTTTGTTACTATAAACCTATCTACACAGAAAAAATGTATTTCCATTTGATTCTCCATCGTAAACTATTAATTCGTGTCGGTTATAGTGGTATACAGGATGACTCATAAGCGAATTATATTTGGGAGGGATGCTGGTGGGACTGAAGGAGGGGAATTTTCCTTCACGCCGCTTTTACACAGACTTACAGATAGCTTAGCAGCGGTGGAAGCATGAAAACCAAGGCAAGAAAGAGAGGCAGGCAAGGAAGGCTTGAAGCTTTGGACACAATTTATTTTTGAATACTGTTTTTTTTTCAAAGGAAAAATTTTGATAATTTTTGTCATGTTTGTCCTTTTTGATTGTGCAATAAATGTGTACATTTTTAAGACAATATCTGTGACTATTACTGAAATTCATAAAACCATAATAAAATCATCTATAGATGTTAATTTTATTATTATTTTTTATTCGAACAAAAGGAGAAAGAAAATATATTTATTTTAGGTAAAAACAAACAATTATAAATTACATGACACATTTTACCCCTCAACTCATCATGTCATCTCATTCATTGCTATCCATGAGTGTTCAAGTTGACCTCGGGCCAATTAGCGTGGCTCTACGCATGGAGGTCAATTTAGCAAAAGTCATAAGGTGCATACAAATGTGCAACCAACAACGGTCTGCACATATCATTTTTTATCAATTAATATTTTATATTCAAATGCATATCCAAGCATCCTGTATATAACAAAACATCACTGATTTTCACTGTTTATGGTAGTTTAAAATAAATAGAAGCGAAGTGTACTCTATGTTTACAATATCGTGCTGACATGCTTTACGAGGTGCGTGGGCGCAGCTACTGGTATTAGACAAGCACTTAACAACTATTTGTGGCTGTAGAAGTTATGTGTTGCTGTTTATTGTACACGATTAGATTGGAATGGAACAGGAGTTACAGTTACTGTCAGAATTATCATTATTATTTTTTTATCTGAATAAATATAAATTATAAACTAGTGCTTGACTGCAATCCCGCCTGATGATCGTTGATGGTAAAGGGCGCTGGTTTATTAAGGGCCTATTCTCTCTAGCCTTGAAGACACTTAAATTGTAGTCCGACGGAAAAACTGAACGGAACTAAGAAAATTAAAAAAATTAAATTAAGAAAGTGACTGATTCTGAAGCAAGAAATTAATTTATGTGCTAATGATAAAACTGAGGAGTTCGTTTGATTGAATGTATTAATTACTAGTTTTGTTAACCTACCAGCCAGTTTTTTTTTCTCCATTTGATAGAATTACTTGAGGAAAGCTGTAAGCTATTTAACACCCTAGGATCTTAAAGAGCCGAGCAAAAAGAAAGGTCAGTTAGTGAAAGCATAATCTAGTGATAGCGCGGGTAGATATGATGCTCGCTGTGGTTCGGAGGAACATGTTTAAGTGGAGGGCAGGCAGAGGATAGTGAAAAAAAAATTATAAAATTGACTATTATCATTTAAATTTCTTTAGTAGGTAATTTGAGGTGGTTGTTCTTATGCTTCTTTTCACAAGATTTTTGCATCATATTGCATCCATTTACTACCCAAAGACACATCAGTACTTAGTGCGATTCAGTAACCATCTCTTCATGAATATTTAGGTTATGTGATCGTGGAGTGAGTTAAATTCCAACTACTGCTAGGGATTGACATTAGCCTCCTTTCACTTAAATTTTTATAGTGAGATTTTTACAAAATCTATCGGCTATCTAAGTCCATAGCCAGTATAACGACTTTCGCAAGTTTTTTTCGACAGTAAAATCTATTTATTGTCTTTCCACTCCTCATGTTTAACTCCAGCTTACGCATCCCTGTTTATCGCATTCACTCCTACCAGATTTCTACATCCTCAATGGCTTATTTACTCAGCGATAAACAGGAGAATTTGAACGACTCGGAACCCGACGGAACACATTGAGCATAACGATTATTTTAACACCACGCCATAAACAAATGTAACCCACCGAGTCGTAAACACAAAACAATTGCGTTTACGTTGTCTTCTAGTTAAGACTGAAATGCAGTAAATAAGTGAACGTTTACTTGCGTTGTCATTCAGTACCTACCTAAATAAAGTTTTAGGTCCATTACATAGCGCCCACAATTTAACATCAATTATTTTTTATTTTTGTTATAAATTATAAACTAGTACTTACTTCACCGTAATCCTGTCTGGCAGTAAGCAATGATGCAATCGTTGATGGTAATGCGCGCTAGTTTATAAAGAGCCTGTTCACTCTAGCCTTAAAGACACTTAAATTATAGTCCGACGGAGACACCGCCGCTGGCAAATTGTTCCAATGTCTCGATGTAAGCAGTATAAAAGAATAGGCGAAACGATTCGTCCAGATCGTAGTGGTGTTAACAACGCAAGGGTGGAAACTCGCCGTACAACGGGTCGTCCGATGGTGGAACGAAGGTGGGGAATTAAATGATGCAATTCCATTATTCTTCTTAACGTGTAATCCATCATGGTAATATAAATGATCTCGGGCCTGAATTTGGCTACGTGCTTATCGCTATCACTGGCTCCCATCAATTCCTGTAACTTGCAGCTGACAGGACACACAGGCCGTGATATTAAGTGTCTCATAGTCTGTGGAACAGCACCACACTACACTCCAACACGCATCGTCTATGAATGAAAAGCAAGAAAAACCGGCCAAGTGCGTGTCGGACTCACGCAAGGGTTCCGTACCATTTATTTATAAAATTAAAGGATTTAAGTTATTTGTAAGAAAGATTACGCGGTAATAAGCGGTTTACGATTTACGAGGTATTAAAAAAAATACTTACTAGATCTCGTTCAAAACAATTTTCGTTGGTAGCTTTTATAGTAATGTACATCATGTGTTCTTTTTTAGATTTTTCATTTTCTTACTCTAGAAGTTAGAGGAGGGACCAACTTTTTTCCACTTTGGAAGCGTCTGTCACGCAAACTATTCGGTTTAGAAAAAATATATTTTAGAAACCTCATTATCATTTTTGAAGACCTATCCACAGATACCCCACACGTATGTGTTTGATGAAGAAAATATTTTTGAGTTTCAGTTTAAGTATGGGGAGCCCCCAATATTTATTATTATTTTTGTATCAAAATCTTAATGCGGTTCACAGAATACATCTACCTACCAAGTTTCAACAGTATAGCTCTTATAGTTCCGGAAAAAAATGGCTGTGACATACGGACGGACAGACGGACAGACGGACATGACGAATCTATAAGGGTTCCGTTTTTTGCCATTTGGCTACGGAACCCTAAAAAGGGTGATATCCTGAAAAGGTTTTCTCTGCATGGGCTAACTCGGGTCTCTTTAAAGACGTCCAGGTTACCCAAAGCAACTCATGTCCAGAAAACTGTCGAATAACGCTAGTGAAATGTTATTTTTAATAAGTTGATGTGTTTTCGTAGACAGCGTTTTTTATCACCGTAAAATCAATGTCTGCGCTACTATGACGGTTCATCATCATCTTTTTTTTTTGTTGGGATGTGAAATCATCAAATGACTTCTCCCGTCAGCGTATAATCCCGATTTCATCCGCGGCTTCCGCGTTGGAGCCCAGGGTCCGCTTTCCTACACTTCTCCATTTCGCACGATCTCTGGCATCCCGTGGCGTGAGATTGTTGACACGCATGTCATCTCTTACGACGTCAAGCCAGCACTTCTTTGATCTACCTCGCTTGTTCCGGCCCGGTGGAGGCGCCATGGCAAGACGTTTGTTACCCACGTAGCATGCCGGTTGTCGTAAGACGTGACCGTACCAGCGTAGGCGACCCTCTTGCAGTTTGTCTGCTATGTCACGGACACGAAGACCGCTACGGATGCGGAAGTTCCTGATGCGGTCTTTCCGCGTAACTCCACATATCCACCACAGCATATTCATCTCCGTGACACGCAGCTTCTGTTTGTGTCGCTCAAGCTTAGGCCACGCCTCACTGCCATACAAAAGAACAGGTCTAATGATGATCTTATAGACCTGTCCTTTAAGCTTAACCGGCATTTTGGGGTCACAAATGACACCCGTCACCTCACGCCATTTTGACGCTATGGCGGTTATACGGTGTTTATTACAGGGCGGGCACAGCTCTTTTTAAAAAAAAAAATAAACTAGTGCTCGGTCGTCGGCCGCTTGATGGCAAGCAGTAATGCAATCCTTGATGGTAAAGCGCGTTAGTTTATTAAAAGCCTATTCTCTCAAAAAAACTGAGTTAATAGGTAGGAAGGCGGTGATTGAGCGATGTGATGCAATGTTGCACGCTGCGACCAATAATGGAATGGAGCATAATAACTAACTAGACGCGAACGAAGTCGCCGGCGGCCGCAAGTATTTAATAAATCTGACGCAGTTTCGCTTCGGTCGTTGAATATTTTATAGGAAAAGCAATTTACTTGTAATGAACGAGGGGTATCGATGTAAAGGGTTTTTTATTTATTGTTTTGTAACTGTTATTTATTTACCTGCTGTTACTTCGAATTGTTTTTTTTAATATTTCAGAGTGATTCAATGTTTGATCGAAATAATGGATATGAAAATAGAATGGCGTGTCGGGAAATGAAAACGAATTATCTTATGAAACTTTCTTTTGATTTCTTGTTTATCTGATGTTGATTGTTTAATACTAGACTTATCTGCCAAATCGAAATAATCGAAATAAAATACCAATTTCAGAGTGGAAAAATAACTACTTATCTATACTAATATTTATAAAGCTGAAGAGTTTGATTGTTTGAACGCGCTAATCTCAGGAACTACTGGTCCAATTTGAAAAATCTTTTTGCGTTGGATACTCCATTAATCCAGAAAGGCTTTAGGCTATAGAACATGACGCTGTGAGCACTAGGGGTGGAGCATAACTAACTTCACGCGAACGAAGTCGCTGGAGGCCGCTAGTGTAACAATATAACCAATGACTTGTAAATTTTATTCACGTATTGTTTGTTCCATATTCTATTATACAACTGATTCGATTCCAATATTTTATACATCATGTTATATTTTTCCCAAATACATTCACAAATTATTGCAGTGTGGTTACCAAGCACACAACACAGTTGTCGGTAGATAGGCATACAGTGGCGCAGAGATCCCTGTGCTGCGCCGCAGTAGGCGCGGGCGGGCGCGCGGTGCGTTGACCAAGTTTTTGTAGGGAAAACCAGGTAAGATAACTTATATCTTTGTGGTTTTTCATGATATCTTTTTGAAATTTTGTACATAGATTCTTTACTTAAAAATACTGGACACGTGTTTCCCATAAATAAAAAATAACATTGTGTAGTATGATAATAGACATAACAGAATATTTAATCTGTAGTGTTTCCTCTACTAATGGCTTCCTTTTATCGAGAGGATTTAGGGTTTGTAATCAAAGATATAGGAAAGAGATTCCTATGGTTGTATAGAGGTAGGATGAACAGGGCGTAAATTTCATTCATCCTCCATAGAAAAGGGAGGATCATCCGACCAGTTGAGTATTATGTCTGGTGAGCTGTTGCCCGTCGGGTGATGTCGGGAAGTTATACATATGTATGTTAGTTGCACGATAAAACTGTACTTGAGATATGCAGAATTTGCGTGACGTCAGTGTGACACGTTTTTTGTATGTTTTTTTTTTTAAACGTTGCCTTTCACTAGGAATTACATCTAGTGCTATAAAACACATAAATTCACACACACAAACAGCCAGACCCAGAACAACTAGGCCTACTGTATGCCATACAAATATATGTTCCATGCGGGAATCGAACCCGCAACACGTAACGTAGCGTAGCATTCTATCACTCAGCCATTACGCCAACCGTACGTTATATTATGTATGTGCTAATCATTGCAACCCGCATTGGGCCATTGACCGCGCCCAGTGCGATTTGGTAAGATGTTACACGTCTTCCAATATTAGGATTTTTAACACACCGGTTTCTTCGTGATCCTATCCTTCCGCGTCTTGAGAACAGTGATGATAACAATATTTATTCAACGAACCACGAACCGAAGACCTGGAAGTCGTTAGCTGGGCCCATTATCACCGGACCTCTACTGCTAAATATTTCTTAATATTTGAATGTCTTTTTTAAATTCTAAAAGTTTCTGATTCCTCTCAGCATTAACGTATAAGCAGTTTTGCGGAATTTAAGAGGAAATTATTTATAGGGTTCCGAAACAGAAATGTAAAAAAACTTTCACCAGGCATGTATATTGTTAACCGTGTTATCTCAACAGATGGACATTTTCACAAAATTTGAATTTCTGTTGCTGCTATAACAACCAATAATTTTGATGTATGTCATGGATAACGATATAATTTTAATAAAAGTTGCTCATTTGATTTATGTAATAGGGGGGCAAACGCTATGAGGTTTCTTTTTTGGTGATATAAGGACAGACTCGTTTTGGAAAGAGTGGATTGTCAAACGGTCACTTCGGATTGAGACGCGAACCAGGGCACTTCTCCGGGGCGAAACTATCGGTTTGCCGATTTAAATTGTTATTCCCAAGATTGGAGGGTATATTTACACTTCGAGCTTTAATTCAAAACTTCACCTGCCAAATGGACCCCTTACCACTACACCAAGATGGTGATGACTCTATTGCTCCGTCGTCGCTGACGTCGCCATATCGATAATGGTACGGAACCCTTCGTGCGCGAGTTTAGAGTATTCATCAGTAGGTACTTTGCACCAAAATTTGTTTTCAAGAGATTTTCTAATGTAACTCTTCATCAACAAAATCCGCACAAGATCTCCGTAGCAATTCCTCATTATATTGACATTAACATACTCCAACGGATCCACAGATCGAAACACTACACAGAGTTCAAACAATCGTGAAATTAAACAGTCGTGTTGATTCAATCTTACCACGGAGTAGTGAGTAAATGAAGGAATAAGTTATAGGTCTCGCTCTGCGCGTTTGGCAATTTAGAAATAAGGATGTAGGAAATTAATGTCAAATAAGTACAATCTTTTAGACTATATATATATATTTGAATAAACTTTGTTTCATCAATTTGAAATGTTCCAACAACGTTTGCAATTTTGTACTAATTACTCACGACGGAAAAGAAACAAAACAATTAACACCCCTAGTATTGGTTCATTGGCATCATAAAATAAACACTAAGAGCAATAATTATTGCTTTTATTTTCTGTTTATTTTAAGATGAATCACCGAGTATCCCATTCTAAAAATCCACGTACAATTGCCACTGCTAAGTAATTTAAATCAAAAATTTTCGACTACCACTCCATTGCTATATTCTCCGTGAACCACTTTCCCTACCAAGCATAACGTTGATGTGTTCCAGCGAAGTAATTTGTACGGTAACCTCACCACCAGCAAATAACATGAACGGCTTGTATTATGTACCACATTCATTTTCATCCTCATTACAAGTGTATAATCAGTTAGCTACTCGAATGGTTGACATACGGTAATTGACTTCTTACTTGTGTATTCTTCATTAAAAGGCAATTAATGTTATGTTAAACCTTAACATATTTCAGGACCCTGGGCTCCTGGACCTTTGGCAGACCAGGGGCGGAAACCAACTCACAGAGTCCTCTTAGGCAATTTTAAAATATGAGAAGACACCAGATGACAATTATGTTTATATGACAATGCAAGTTCGCCCAAGAAACCGTGACCCTGGCCTACAGGTAAGTGAAGGAACACGGGTGGGTTTTAGTCAGTAAAAGTCTGACACGCCCTTCCGCTCCGCCCAGAGCGGGAGAGAGGTCATTTGATGATTTCCCATCCCAACAAAAAAAAAAAGGACGGTTGTTCTTGGTTGTTCTTTTTATAAAAAATCTTGACTTTAAAAGTATGCCCCGCAAAACTATTTTCACGGTTTGTTTGTGGAAGCGGTGCAAACAGTATAACAATTAAATTAATTAAAATCTTCTGTTACTTGTATATATAATATATTATACTATATTATGAGGGTTACTTGTATAATCAGCCATAAAATCGGCTGCCGCGCAGAAGTAACACCCACACGACAAAGTCTTGACGCCAAGTGAATCGTCGTGTTCAGGCATGATGTCTTAGCAATTATTTTGTGATGTGAGCCGGGTACGATGCGCACAATGTTATTACGTCGGGAGTTTGGTCGTGGAAAGTCTTGTTTTTTTAATAATTATAAACAAGTGCTTGACTGCAATCCCGCCTGATGGTAAGCAGTGATGCAATCGTTGGTGGTAAAGCGCACTAGTTTATTAAGCCTATTCACTTAAAAAACTTAGGAATGCATGACGGCGGTTGAGCGAGGTGATGCAATGTTAAACCTAAGGCAAACACGAGCAACGATACTGCGCCAGAGGACCAAACTCCCGACATAACAACAATTGGCGCATCGTGCCCGGCACACATCGCAACACAACTATTAAATATTGCATCACCTCGCTCAACTGGGGTCTTCCTTCACATTCGCTAGCGCGATTTACCATCAACGATTGCGTCACTGCTTACTATCAGGCGGGATTGTGGTCAAGCCTTAGTTTATAATTATTAAAAAAAATGTGTAAAGAAGGTAATTATATTACACATTAATATGATATACATAAAAAGGGTATTCTCTACTTGTCTTACAAGCTCCATATGGTAACTAACTAATACCTTTCCACTCTTACGTTGTTGACACCACTACGATCCAGATGACGCGTTTCTCTGCGTTTTTTCATCGCGGGACTGGACTAATTTGCCTGCGGCGGTGTTTCCGACTGACTACAATTTAAGTGTCTTCAAAGCTAGAGTGAATAGGCTCTTAATAAACTAGCGCACTTTACCATCAACAATTGCATCACTGCTTACCATCAGGCGAGATTGCGGTCAAGCACTAGTTTCAAAATGGTTCCGATTGATAGTAGTAGTGTGCAAAGATGGTTCCATTTTTATCTAGTGTTATAATTCCTTATTCTAGGTACTTCAAATTCACTTGCTGATACCACCCTAGTTGCGTGGTTATGGGTAACTAACGAGGGACGATCCCAGCTGGGAGCGTCAGGTCTGGTTAGCAGTTATGAAGGCTACCGTGACTATTAATTAAGGGTAGGTATTTCTGTTTTTTTTTAACATATTGGACTATGGGTTTGAATGGCTATCGTCGATCGGTTATCTAGAACTGTGAAAGAAATATATTCTCTGCTGCTTTACTGTTTAGACCCATTACTGAGAGTCTAAGTTTCTTTTCGCCTCGCCTTGTATATCGCGTACATCAAATGACTGGGACAATTTGCCTGCAGCGGTCTTTCCGTCCGACTACAACTTACGTGTCTACAAGTCTATAGTGAATAGGCTCTTAATAAATTAATGCGCTTTACCGTCAATGATTACGTCATTGCTTAACATCTGGGTGAATCGCACTGAAGCACTATTTTATAATGGTTAATCAAATCAAATTAAAAGTCATTTATTTAAATTAGACTGAGAATCAGCACCTTGTAAATGTCAATATTACATAAGACAGTCCCCCGAAAACGCCCGCCCTCCACGGGGGTTTTTTAAAAGAGAAACCCCGACCTACACTCTCAATAAGGGGTCCAAAAATAATGCATGACTTTATTATTGTTTCAGCTAAGACTCTGAGAACGGTCAGCTTCGTTTTATTACACTGTGGGCTACTACGGGGCTTAACCGGAATCACATAGACTTGACTTTCGATCTTTTTTCACTAAATCAATTCCCTGCTATTAGGTTTCATGTAAAGTTATTTTTATCGTATATTTAAAAGATGACAGCTGAATTTCAACCTTTTTGCAATCCGTTCAATTGATTTTGATTTCTATTGCGTTGGTGGTAAAACAAATGGTAGCTGCACCAAATAATCGTGCATTTGTAATCATGCATTTGTAATCATTTTTTTTTTTTAATTTCAATCTTATGCCTTAAATCATTATTTATGAATAAACACCATAATGTTTAAGTGGTTTATTCATAAACGATGATTAAAGTTAAGTGACGTTAAAAGGTCAAAACAGTAAAGAATCGCTAATCACTAGTTAACATTAAGCAGCGTTTATGAATAAGGGGGTTAATCTTTAAAACTACGCAACAGATTTTGATGCGTTTTTCTAAATAGATAGAGTGTATAAAGAGGAAGGTTTATATGTAAAATAACATCCATTAAATTGTGGAGAAATATAATTATTTTTGTGGTTTCTAATGTGATGTCGTAAATAATTAATTTTTTTCCGCATTTGCAGTAAAACGTAGGCTGAATCCTACGAGATTTATCAAAATATTATACTAAATATTGTACACATTGAAAAGGTCTACAAAAAAGTCCGCGATGGTATATGTCTATCTCTTATGGATATCCTATAATAAATTTTTTATGTCATTTACTTTTTACAACAAATACCGGCTAATTTTCGAAGCGATTTTAACCAATACAGCATTAATCCTTATCCAATTTAATACCTTAAATACAATACCTTGATTCAATATAGATCTATATTCGCCCTTTACAGTATTGAATGGTTAGGTATGTTTGAAGATTTTACAGATTTAAAATTTTAGGGGTCGTCGCGTCCGGGCCGTACAACCGGGTGCGGCGGGCTGCTTTGTTTTTATACTGCGTTCACAGTTTTTCTGGAGTGTATTAAGTATCAGCATTGCACCGCTATGTTACCTAGTTATTAATAAGTTATTAATAAGTGTCGAAGTCAAAGACAATAAGTGTGTGAAAACAAGAAGCAAAATAATATTATTTTTCTCATTGTTCTTACACACTATTGCATATATTTCTATTATACTTCTCCTTTCACAGGTCTCTTGGAAGCAATTTCTTAAGAAATGAGCAGCATCTTTGTACTCAGATCGTAATTTTATCAGAACCTTATGTATTTTATTATGTTTACACGGTGTACATAAATAATAAAATAAATAAATAAAATAATAAAACAGTGGAAGGTTGCATAGTTTCTTTTACAAAACACTTGACACATGCGCTTAATTTTAATCAAATTCATCCATAAACTCATCACATTTAAGGTTGGCCGCCTGAAAGCTATTCAACACTTTTAAAGTACGACAGACCAGCGATTTGGCTAAAATCAGCCCGTGGTTCTTCATTTGCCTGTGCGGCAGAGCCACGGTTTCTTTTATAATCAACCCGCAATCCTGACCCAGGTTGCATCGGTTTTCGTGGACCCCTTCAGGATGTGCTGACATCTCTTTGAGGTGCTAGTGAAACACAACGCGCCGTCGACTCGAGCCTGGTCCTTACCGGGCAACGAGCTGTCCACTGATCGCCCGCAAGCCCGCGCCTACGGAGGCCGGCAGTTCGATGTTGTCTCCCGACCAGAGTCGGACGCGGGAGATTGCCGCCGATTGCCGTCACGAGGATACGGCGGTGCTCTACCCAAGCTGGGCAGACCTCCACCGTATGCTCCACCGTGTTCTTGGGGCGATCCACACAATGGTGACACCCTGGCGTTTCCTCCCTTATCCGGAACAGGAACATCCCGAAACAACCATCTCCGGTGAGGACCTGCGTCAGGTGGAAGGTGAGGGCGCCATGGCGCTTCTCTAGCCACTTCTCATCACGACACCATCCTTGGCTTATCTCCTAGTAACCACACGAAATCATTCACACTCATCGATAAATGACCAGCCTCAAAACTTTCAGTTTCAGTTTCACATTCCTATTTCTCTCCTATCCTTTTACGGATTAAGTTTATATGTAGGTACATATAGTTTCACAAAATCACATAATTATTTTCCTCTAATGAAAGTGTTTTTATTAGAGGGAAATAATTATGAAATGATATTGACCATATCATAATAAAATCTACAGTGATTGGAAGACCCACAAAATGGATAAGTACAGAAGGACAGTCAGGTAATTGTGTAATACACTATCAGTGTAATAACATTCATTGCGATGTTTACGTTGTTGAACAAACAAATTTTTCGAACATATGGGACAATGGATTAGCAATATGCTTCAAAACGATTGAATAGTTATAGTGTGTTACGCTGATATCAGCTTTTTTTTTAATAATTATAAACTAGCGCTTGACCGCAATCCCGCCTGATGGTAAGCAGTGATGCGATCGTTGATGGTAAAGCGCGCTAGTTTATTAAGAGTCTATTCACTCAAAAAAACTGAGCGAATAGGAAAGAAGACGGCAGTTGAGCGAGGTGATGCAATGTTAAACCCAACAACACGACCAACGATGCTGGTCAAAGGGAGATTGATCTGAATACCCTCCACGACCAAACTCCCAACACAACAACATTTGGCGCATCGTACCTGGCACACATCGCAACATAACTGCTCAGACCCGTCCTCCGTACGGCTTCACCAGACATAATGCCGGAACACGACAAATCGCTTGGCGGCAAGACTTTGCCTGGTGGGTGGTAACTTCTGCCGGAGCTCAGACGGCAGTCGCTTCACGGAAAATATCGAAGTTTAGTCAACATAAACAGTTAGACTGGTAAAGCGGACCCCAGACTCCAAAACTGAAAAGCTTCGGATGCGCCTGGGATTAACGCTGAGATGATGATAAGTGTGTTTCTCTTTAGGGAGTACCAGCGTAAACTTACGCACTCATAGTCACGCTTCTACATACAGTGAGCGCAAATGCAGTCAGCATTTGTTTAATATAGGCCGAAATTCCATATCTTTTATTTGCATTTTCAACATATTCGCCAAAAACGTAAACAAATGTGTTTATGTAAAAATGACATTAATTCCTGCACTGTACATACAACATGTAAAGAAAACCCTGTCCGATCCGTGAAGGTATTGTTAGGTATCGATAACTGATTCTACTAATGCCTACAAAGTCGGGCTTAAGGTGTTCTATAGGATACATTCTGGGGAGTGTGCGAGGGAATTGCACGATTTAATTCCCCCATCTCCGTTCCACCATCGGACGACCCGTCGTACGGCGAGTTTCCACCCTTATGTTGTTAACACCTCTACGATCCGGACGAAGCGTTTCGCCTCCTCCTTTATACCGCGTACATCGAGGGACTGGAACAATCTGCCGGCGGCGGTGTTTCCGTCGGACTACAATTTGAGTGTCTTCAAGGCTAGAGTGAATAGGCTCTTAATAATTTAGTGCGCTTTACCATCAACGATTGCGTCACTGCTTACCATCAGGCAGGATTGCGGTCAAGCGCTGGTTTATACTTTAATTAATTAATAATTAAAAAAAAAGGAGGTACATTAATAAATGTGCGGTAGGCCATATTTGCGCGGACGAAAGGGGGCACGGCACGCAGCACGCGTCGCATCGCTATTTGCTCATAATAATACCGTCAAAAATGGTGTTGTCATTTATTAAAAATTTAACAAATTTTAGGAAAGTTTGAATTAATTCGCGAAAAAAAATATTATTTCAAAATTCATTAATATTGTTACTATGATGATTATGTAAATTTTATATTATATTTGGTCATGTGTTTACCTAACCTTTATTATCCTTATGGGTCGGACGGGGTTTTCTTTACATATTGGTTATATATTGTATAGTTGAGTTCAACTTCAAACAATTTTATAACACTTTCAAGAGTCACTCTGAAATAAACGCAATTAGCATTAAAATAAAATTGATAATGGTTTAACATTGAATAACATAAATTTAAAACATCCGAAATAAATTTATATATCGTTATTTTCCTTTCCTGTTTCGCATTAACTGTAATATATGGTGGTAGAAATTTTCAATGTATATTATTTAAAATATCGCTATAACTGCCAATAACAAAAACAAACTAAGGGTATAAATATTCAGAGATCCATTTTTAAGAAACTGTTTTTTAGGGTTCCGTAGCCAAATGGTTAAAAACGGAACCCTTATAGATTCGTCATGTGTGTCTGTCCGCCTGTCAGTCCGTATGTCACAGTCATTTTTTTCCGAAACTATAAGAGCTTTACGGTTGAAATTTGGTAGGTAGATGTATTCTGTGAACCGCATTAAGATTTTGATGCAAAAATAATAATACATATTGGGGGCTCTCCATACTTAGAACTGAAACTCAAATTTTTTTTTTTCATCAAACACATACGTGTGGGGTATCTATGGATAGGTTTTCAAAAATGATATCGAGGTTCGATCCCCGGCCAGGTCAAGATGGAAAACGATCTTTTCCTGACTGGCCTGGGTCTTGGATGTTTATCTATGTGTATCTATTATAATATAGTGTCGTTGAGTTGTCACACGTATTCAATGATTTTCGCGAAAGATTAATATATCCAAATTTGGACGGTTTTTAAAAACTCATCCTGTATAAAGCTGAAGAGTTTGTTTGTTAGAACGCGCTAATCTCAGGAACTACTGGTCCAATTTGAAAAAATATTTTTGCGTTGGATAGCCCATCAATCTAGGAAGGCAAACATCACGCCGTGATTGATAGGAACGGAGCATATAAAAAAAACATATCAAAACCTACGCGGGTGAAACCGCTGAAAGCAGCCAGTATATTCTATAATGTCATTGCTCAACAACGTATATATCGAAATGAATGTTGCTGAACTGTCAAAATGAAACTCATTGGTATTGATTATATATCACGAAATTACCCTGCTGAAGTACTATTGTGTAGGATTTAATTTTTTCATTAATTAATATCTGTTTACAATGTTTTGTGAATACATCGCAATTTTTCTGTAGAAGAAAAACACCGAGTTCGTTAGTGAACCCGACCCCTCCGATCAAGTCTATAAGCGAGGTGTATCTGGTTTACTCATAACAGTTGGCCTTCTGTAAACTATCTATTCTGTGACATTGTTTTGAACCCGGTTTAATTAAATAGCGTGTTGCTATGTGCGTAGTTAAGTAAAAGTCAGTTTAACTGATTCATTAAACTAATTAATGTTGTGCCGTAAATATTCTTGGGTTATTAACTGTAGTGCAGTAATGGGTTTGGAGTGATTGTAGATTTGCGGTGAAGGTGGTTTGTTGATGTGGGTTTGAAGTGTAATTCACCCATATAGTAACTATCCTAAAGGGTCCCATACACTTACAGTCCGCCTGCAGTCTCTAGTCCTAACGGGCGGCTTGCCGTCCAAGGTCTGTATAGCTCACTCACTATAGCTTGCCTGCCGGCAAGGGTTGCACAACGCCTCGAAACTGTCGACTGCCGCCTGCTAATGTGTAGACATTAGCAGGCGGCAGTCGACAGTTTCACACGTTTCATTATGGACTGCCCCGCCGATACCTGTCGACGCAGGCCTGTGACAACAAGCAGCCACATACTTAGGGTTCGCATTGACCGTTGATACGAAATCGCCAGGGGAACTGTGTGTCTGTGATCTTTTCCAGTTAACTTACAGGTTGATATCCGCAGGCGAACTGTTAATGTGTGGGACCTTTAATATGCCATTAGTGGCATATTAGGAATTTAGGTTGAAGGAGAACTGACAGTACTGACCTGCACTGTGATTGTATTACCATCTCACTATGAAAAGTTAGGTGAAGTGAGTTTTCATTCCCAGTAATAGTCAATAGTGAAGTCGTGGTGGCCTGGTGGTTAAAACACCAGCCTCTCAAGTATGAGTGCGCGGGTTCGATTCCAGGTCAACCAAGTACCAATGTAACTTTTCTAAAGTTATAGAATAGAATAGAATACTCTTTATTATGTACACCATATAGATTACAGAACATAAATAAAAATATTTTACAAAGGGGGACACAATGGGCGGTCTTATCGCTAAGAGCGATCTTTTACAGACAACCTTTGGATGGAATTCTAAGGGGTAGGATAAAGAAATAGTGTAGGTAGTCTACAGTGTACTATTTACATAGATTATACAATAAATATATACGTTAAGTGTATCATACTAGTTTAAATAAATTTATACATCTAATTAATAAATATCATACAAGAGCACATTAAATATAATAATATGTTTAAAGAGAGAGGAAGTGCTTTTTTATCATAGTTTTTAAAGTAAACAGTGTTTGAGCACGCCTTACGGACACGGGCAAGTCATTCTATAGCCGAACTGCTTGTACAGTAAAGGATTTATCATAGAAACTAGTGGAATGCATCGGCATGTCTAATATCAGGTTTTCCGATGACCTCAGATATCTATTATGTGTGACATGAAGGAACTTGAAACGTTCTTTAAGATAAGAGGGGGTTTTAGGATTAAACAAAATATTGTAGAGCTGAAATAGTATATGAGAATTCCGGCGAAGACGTATGGGAAGCCACTTAAGCTTTGTACGAAATTCAGATATGTGATCATATTTGCGCAGGCCAAATATAAATATTATGCAAAAGTTTTGAAGTCGCTCAAGTTTATCTAGTTGTGCCTCAGTAAGATCTGGATAACTGACATCTGCGTAGTCAAGGATGGGAAGTAGAAGTGATTGTGCAAGTGCAGTTTTAGTGGCAGTAGGAAGAAAGTTCCGTAACCGTGCGGCTAATGTTGTTGTGTTGGGAGTTTGGTCGTGGAGGGTCTTCAGATCAATCTCCCTTTGGCGCAGCATCGTTGGTCGTGTTGTTGGGCTTAACATTGCATCACCTCGCTCAACTGCCGTCTTCCTTCCTATTCGCTCAGTTTTTAAGTGAATAGGCTCTTAATAAACTAGCGTGCTTTACCATCAACGATCGCATCACTGCTTACCACCAGGCAGGATTGCGGTCAAGCGCTAGTTTATAATTATCAAAAAAAAAAAGACTTACCAGATGCAAAAATTTTGCGACTGACGTCCTGTAGCTGTGGATCCCAGGAAAGATGCTTGTCGATCCAAACCCCAAGGTTCTTAACCTTCTCACTGAACGGAATAGCAGTACCATTAAATTGAACTTGGGGAAGTCGTGACCAGTCCATCCTGGGGAACATCCTTGAACTGCCAATAACAATGACTTGAGTCTTCGATGGGTTAACATGCAACCCAAGCGCCTCACTCCACTCACAGATTGAGAACAAATCCTTGTTGATAATTTGAATGGCATCAGCTAGATCTGAGTGGCCAGCTTGTTTATAAATCTGCAAATCATCTGCATAAAGGTGGTAGGAGGAAAGAAAGTTTTTGGTGATGGAGTTGATAAATATTGCGAAAAGTAAAGGAGATAAAACGCCACCCTGAGGTACACCGGAAGAAGTATAGCACCACGAAGAGCACACTGGTGAAGGAGGATCTTGAGGAAACCTGGACTTTAAGTCTGAAATCGCCAACCCGCATTGAGCAAGCGTGGTGATTACGCTCAATCCTTTTCTGTATGAGAGGAGAACTGTGCCCAGCAGTGGGACGTTAAAAAAAAAGGTTGATGATGATGATGATGAATAGTCAACAATCATTCGACACGTTATCGTATCGAAAATACCACATATCGATAACATGATCTGCCGTGTCGCCGATAGCAAGCAGTTGTCGGAAGAATTGTGGTCATTAATTTATATAAAACTTTTAGTGGATTCCTACGAAAACGATATCGAGAAGCGTATCGCTTGGTAGTGGATAGCTATGTAGTTAGATGTCCTCAAATCAGATTCTACTAATTTTAAGGACTTCTCTCGTCAGTTTTTGACATTTTTTGTCACCGAGATGATACTGCGAGTAGATTATCTTTTTTTTTTCTTCTTTTTAAGCTAATTGAGGTCCACTGCAAGACAAAGACCTCCCCCAAGGCTTTCTACAATGACCGGTCTTGTGCTGCCCACATCCATTGGCGTCCCGGGGCTTTTACCAGGTCATCGGTCTACCTTGTTCTGGGGGCCTCCCTACACTGCTTCTTCTGGTACGTTCCGCCACTCCAGAACTTTACTTCCCCATTGGCAATTGGTTTTACGAGCAATATCCCTCGCCACTTAATTTTAGCGACTCGAAGAGCTATGTTACTTTGGTTCTTCTGCAGATCTCCTCATTTATAATTCGATCGCGTAGAGAAACTCCTCATTCCATCGCCACTTTGGGCCATCGTAATGAGGCACATAGTGAGCGACCACGTTTCAGGTCCGTATATCAGCACTAGCAATACACACTGTTTACTAGATTTTTAACGTTTTAAATTATGAGAATTGGGACCCAGATAATATTATTAATTTCATTTGAGGATGAATTTAATGTGATGGCCTCGTGGATAAGGAAAAACAGATACGGATATTAACTTATGGAAATATTGAATTGAGTTTGATAAGTGAACACAATATCTTCCTTTCATCTGAGCTGTAATAGTTTCTAAAACAGTTGCTCGGGTCCATAAACCAGGTCAAACTACGCTTAACTCGGTTGGGCCGTGGAAGAGTGGTCACCACCCAAGCCTTGGAAAACACATTACGTTGTTGGTGTTGACTGTCATTTTTATTCGTCATGAGAAGCCTGGCAGTCTGGCAACAAGTCTTCCCAATTCTTCGTCTTCTACTCAGACTATCACTGCTGGACAATGGCCTCCACCAAGGCTTTCCACGATGACAGGTCTTGTGCTGCCCGCATCCATCGGCCTCCCGCGACCGACTGAGTGGTGTTACACAGAACAATCGGGACCATCGTATTAACTAACAGCTAGATTGTTGAGGTCAGAGAAACAACCCATATCCTCCCGTGGATGTCGTAAGAGGCGACTAAGTGGACTCTCACCAGGGAATCGGGCAGCAGCGCTTCTCCTGTGGAATAACAAATTACTGCGATCTTCAACCCGCCAACCTGCTTGCCAAGCGTGAGGATTATGGCAAAACACAAAAGCAATGAAATCCTTGGGGGAGGCCTTTGTCCAGCAGTGGGCCTGTATAGGTTGAAGTAGAAGAAACAATGACAACATGTCACTGTACTTTTTTCTGTTCTGTTTTTTTCTCTCGTCTATTTATATATGTGTGTACATAAATGGTCAAATAAATAAAATAAACCAATAATTCTGCTGCATGAAATTTCTAAAGTAATCTATTGCAAAGTATACTATTTAATTAAACGGTATAAAACCAATTACAAAAATTAATACAGCTTGCACACATACAGGTAAAAGTGAATGTATAGTTATAAAACATTGGATTCAGCCTTAATTATCTAACAGACTATCGGAATCTGCATCATTGTGAAGCAAATATCTCAACCATTGCGTCATAAGTTCGAAAAATTTGTCTACACAATACGTAAACAACGCAATGAATGTTGTTAACCTGTCAAATTGAAACCGATTCCGATTGATTGATGTGTTATGGGATTGCCCCGCAGGTTAAAAGTTTATTTACACTTTCATAAAACAACTCACAGGGACAAATGACCTGCCAAGAGTATAGTTTGACGCCAGAATTTCAGCCGAAGCCTAGGAAATGTGAGTAGGGAACCGTACTTTCTTCCTAGTAAGCCATAGTGTTTTGTACGGCGTACATATGAGGAAAATGAAAGATAAACTTAATTTTCAAATGTAAGTTAAGTTTATCATAAAATTCTTTCTTTCTTTCTTTTCCTTAGAGTGAATACTACTTCAACTCTTCAATGGCCCCTATGGTTAGATACCACAATTTTGCACATAACACGTGTAACAAATTATAGAAATTCTTTAAAAAATTTATTTCACAATAATGGCGGATATCGCCGATAACATTTGAAAAAACTGCCGCGTGAGCCGACTACGAGGAGATTAATGCAAAGCCATGATGTGGCCACTATGCTGCGATATTTCAATGTTCTTTATGAATTACTTCACTGAATGCACTTTTTACTACATAAATCACGCGCTTTTATTTAGTAAACGACACTATAAATAATTTAAAAGCCCAATGAAAAATGAGCGTGACATTCATCTTAGCTTGCCCGTAAAAAAAAACCATCAATATTCAATGTTATATTTTTAGTAATTGTGGTTTGAATGTATGTGGCCAGTATTTTTTCCCGCTTTAAGATAAAAACTTGCCTTCTGCTTTAGACTATCTTTAAATAGGTGGGCTACTAAATTGCCAAAATAAAATAAAAAAACCATACCACGTTTTAACAATGGATTGTTATACACTTTTCTGCCCATTCAACACATTAAAAATGGATTTTCATACAACTTTCCGAGTCAAAAATGTATACAACAGTAATTATAGGTATACTTTCTACCGGATGTTTAAAAAGTAATAAAGTATTTTGCGAAGAGGTGAAGTATAAATAAATATTTAGGAAGAGCACAACAAGCGTGCCTGGATGATGGTTCAAATTCGGGATAAATTAACCTTCTAATATACATACTTAAATACATCGAGAGAAGCAACATTTACTGTATACATACGTCACCGCATCAGATGGTATATAATTAATGGCCTAGTAAAAATAACACACCGTTGCTACCGTGTGAACTAGCTGTTTACAAGCTTCTAAAGCTCTCTTTAAACGGAAATAGAATAGAATACTATTTATTATGGACACCATATAAAGTACGGAAAATAATATATAGTATATGAAAAATTTAAAAAGGGTGACACAATGGGCGATCTTATCGCTAAGAGCGATCTTTTACAGACAACCTTTGGATGGAATACTAAAGGGAAGGAGAGACTAATAGTGTTGGTAGTCAACGGTGTACTATTTAGAGAAAAAAGACGTAAGTAAATAAGACAACAATTATAATATAATATATGTACTATTATATAATTATAATATATGTATTTTGATTGATGTAAGCTTAGATTTTATTATTATTTACTTGTTATTAATGTTAATTATTTTTATTACTATGTAATTGTTAAGCAATCGAATTCGGAATTTCTATTTTGCATGATGTAATTAATATTTTTAGTTATATATTTAATGATAGTTAATGGATATTTCTGTATATGTTTTATGTATTGATGTGATATAACTAATTAATTATTTATTACCTATCTAGTGGTACTCTTTATCAAATTTTCTTTTGTTAATATGTGAATAATTTAGTGGGCTACACTACAATTATATTGCTAATATTATGTATTATCCTTTCTCTGTTTTAAAACATATTACTGCTGTTTATTGTCCCTGAATAAAAGAAATAAAATACATAAAAAACAATCTGTACTTACTATTCTTTAAAGTTACGTTAAATCAAAATCGATAGCAATTCATTCTTAGGTCGAATAACAAGCTTTCGAAGCTCGTTATTGAGTATCCAAATAAAGGCTTGGACCTCATTATAGTTGTGATCACAAGCACGTTTTGATTCTCGCGTCCATGCAAATTGTTAATTATTAGCAATTTCCTATTAATGATTTTCAACTTTAATTCATATAATTCATCATAATTCTTCTGCCCATATTTCTTCCCCAAATGTATTTGAAGAGTAACAAGTCTTTATATTCTATACTCTTATATAAGCCTCAACACACAACATCATCATCATCATCATTTCAGCGTTAATCCCAGTCGTAACCGAATCTTTTTTTCAGTTTTGGAGTCTGGGGTCCGCTTTACCAGTCTAACTGCTGATTTTTGCTCCATCTCAACACTAACTCTCATTTTAAAAATATCTATTCATCATCATCACCATCAATCTTTTATAGTCCCACTGCTGGGCACAGGCCTCCTCTCATACAGAGAAAGGTTGAGCGTAATCACCACGCTTGCTCAATGCAGGTTGGCGATTTCAGACTTAAAGTTTAGGTTTCCTCAAGATGTTTTCCTTCACTTTTTTAGTCAGTCATAATCATAATCAACATATTTATTATATATATCATTTATTAAATTTACCCAATCCTAGACATCCTATCTGTAGTTTATTTTTCTTTAATACAAAAGTAAGAGCTCTGTTGACTTCGCCTTATTATTGCTCGGAAATAAATTTGGACCCGCCACGAGATCTTCCCCACCCTTAATATTCCCTTCATTCTACAAACCCCGAAAGAAATTTCCGCGATTTATTTCTCGGCAATTATGATTTTGCCAGCTTTGGGGTTTTAAAAAATATTATAACACCTATTGATCTACCCAAAATAAGGGCTGGCATAATAAACAAATTCTGTCCTCGTTTCGATATGTTTTTTATATGCTCCGCTCCTATTGGTCGCAGCGTGATGTTATATAGCCTACAGCCTGACCTGGATTGATGGGCTATCCAACGCAAAAAGAAATAAAATAAATATATTAGTATAGATAAGACTTATACGAACAAAGCCTGAACAATTTTAAAGACAAAATATTATTACCGTATTATCCTTTCGCTTTTTCCTTCACATGTATATGTATTATATGCATTTGTAGTACTTACTGTAATGTTATTATAAATATATTTTTTAATTTTAGTTTATATAATGTAAATATTTGATTTGAAATAAATATATCTATATAATCACTGTCTCCTATGATACAGGAGTGCCAAGTTTAGGAGACATGGTGACATGATGTTTATGGATTCGTGAGATATTTCTCCATATTATATTGTATATCTGTTCTTATGTATGAATCATTTTGTCATAATAAAGATAATTATTATTATTAATTTTATATATACTCAAAAAAAATACTAATTAAACTTACCAGGCTCCTATGACAACGCAGGAGGTGTTTGTTAATCCAAGGGTCACAACACTAACCGTCTCACTGATATACACGCGCGCTCCGATCCCGTGGTACCAACTCACTGAAGCTTTACCTATAACCTCGCCATAGTGTAGACAAGCGCAGAAAACCAAGTATAATTGTGTTGTGTGGTGGGTGTGTTTCAGTGGTTTCATAGAGATAAGTAAATGTGGAGTTTCTCATTTGAAATTAGAACTATGCACCTATCTTTGACTTTATCTAAGTGCATGAGTTTTTTTTAAATGTTGCCCCACACTAGGTATTATTCCTGTATCGTGGGTGCGTTTATAAACATTTAAACTCACAAACAAACAGCCACAGCCACAGCAAAAACTAACAAAAAGTTCTATAAACAACAAACAAAAAAAAAATTGCTGTTATAATGAACTCTTCAGATTTTAAAACTTGGAATGTATATACATAAAGTTTATACAACCCTTTTTCTGCCTAATAATTATTAAAAACAAAGAATTGAACCCAGACTGGAATTAGTTTTATTAGCCGTCGTTTTTGTAGCCATAATGGCGGCGACGACCATCTGTTCTTATTTCATTGTTAATATATTCCTAACCTATGTAGTTTATACGTACATTGTTAATAACACTAAGAGCCTCGTTGCTCGAAAATGCTTAAATTAAATTAAATATTTATTAAATATGTATAACTAGCTGCGCCGCGCGGTTTCACCCGCGTAGGGTTCGATATGTTTTTTTACTTCGTAGAAACTGCCCTGGCCTACAGGCAAGTGAAGAAACACGGGTGGGTTTAGTCAGTAAAAGTCTGACACGCTCTTCCGCTATACCCAGAGCGGGAAAGGTCATTTGATGATTTCCCATGCCTAACAAAAAAAACACTTCGTTCGTAAGTACTTTCGAAAGAAAATACAATGTAAGTGCAAAAAATATATTAAATTTTGCGACAGTTGAACCCTGGCTTATCAAAATCGGATTTATAAGAAACGCATTCCTTACAAAAACTTCTCTTTTCTCGATCGGTGCCCTTTAACGAAACATAACGTATTTTATTTTTTATAATACAACAACATATCCAAACGTCGTCATCTACCTTTTTTTTTGTACGCCTTTACGCACCATACCCCGAAGGGCGTGTGTGGGACTCGCCCAGCCGAAGCCGGAAATACCCACTAAAACCAAACAGCGGCACACCGACATCGCCTTAGTGGTGGGGTCATGGGAAATAGCAGAGCCTGCGCTACCAATCCCCCGCCGGCGATTCCCGCCAAAAGGCGAGCCCACAGTGGGCCCTCCATAGAGAGGGGCCCGGCTGGGTACGTCTTCTTATGCGAGAAGACGCAGCAGCCAAGGGTTTTTTAGCGAGGTGTCCTTCCTCTTAGCCCCACTCATTTGCCCGGAAGCAAACGGGGCCCCCAGCTCCTCTCAGTGAGGAGACCGGGTTGCCCGACGGTGACCCGGAGTTCAGGTCACGTCAGCCTACCTGGAGTGGTGGCTGACCCGCCGCACGTGTGACCGCCCAAGCGGTCCCCACTTCTGGTTTTGGTCCGCGCCGGTAAACCGGTAACCCCCATATCTGGGGGCCGTTCCCCTATCTGCCACCTGGGGACGCGTCCGATGGCAGGCCAGAAACTGCACATGGAAACGTCGTCATCTACCTAGCATTTTCTTTACAACTATATTGAGATCGACTTTAGCTTACCTCCGGATGCAGCTTAATACCGCGACTACCAGCAGGGTAATTGCGTAACACACTACCACGGGCCCCAGTTTAGTGCCATGAAGGCGCTGGGATTCCCGCTCCCTCATGTGCTCCGCCTCCTACTTTGCCAGCATCACTGCCTCGCAGAAGATATGTCAGCACATCATGACGGGGTCCACGAAGAACGGTGCCTCCTGCGGGCTGGTTAAAAAAGAAACCGTGGCCCTGGCGTACACGCATGTGAAGAAACACGGGTAAAAGTCTGACACGCCCTTCCGCTAAACCCAGAGTGGGAGAGGTCGTTTAATGATTTTCCATCCCATACAAAAAAAGGAACCCAGTCTGCTCTTACAACAGTGTCAGAATGATGGATCAATGATCTCATTATGAACAATTTTGACAAGTTTTGTAATCTACTAACAAAATGGCGTCATTATGACTTTTTTATTTATTTATATTTATTAGAGCCACCAGTTATTGTTACAACACTTAAATGTACAGTTGATAATTATAAGATCTTAGCTAGTTGCACAACATACTAAGGTAGCTACAGCATACAATACTACGTACTTTTCAATGGTCAATCACTGACACCACTACATATTAATAAATGTTCAAATAGAGCAGTAGTTAATATGGAAATAACGTTTTATCGCCATTTCATTACGAGACGGACGACTGATCGATAATTGATGGAACATTATGAATTAAGCAGATTAAGAACTTTTAGAGAAGAAGAAGTCGTGGTGGCCTAGTGGTTAAAACACCAGCTTCTCAAGTATGCGTGCGCGGGTTCGATTCCAGGTCAGGGAAGTACCAATGCAACTTTTCTAAATTTATATGTACTTTCTAAGTATATCTTGGACACCAATGACTGAAGGTGAAGGAAAAACATCTTGAGGAAACCTGGACTTTAAGTCTGAAATCGCCAACCCGCATTGAGCAAGCGTGGCGATTACGCTCAATCCTTCTCTGTATGAGAGGAGACCTGTGCCCAGCAGTGGGACGATATAAAAAGGTTGATGATGAAGAATTTTTAGCACAATGACAATGCAATCGTCTTGGAATGACAAATTAATAAAAATAGCCGACTAGAGCCCAGTAGTAATGGGTTTCATTGCGACAGTGCAACCATATTCATTACGTTATGTACTTTATTAAGCAGAGGCATTTTTCGAACTTATGGAGTAATGGACTAGCAATATGCTTCAAAATGGTTCCAATAGTTTTTTTTTATAAGTTGCCCCTCGCTAGGAATTTGTCCTGTATCGTGGATGCCTTTACAAACATAAAAACTCACATACAAAAACACCGTATTATTATAGCACTTACTATTACAGTATTAAGATGCCATTTGGTAAGGCGGTTAATAGATTCGTGTTGATGTATATTAAAACATGCATTGTTCGCTGTGAGTATTCTGTATTTCCCTGTAATGTGACCTCCCATAGGGTGGGATCAAGGCTATATTTTTGAAAGAATGAAAGAAAATAAATTTATTAATATTAAGCACAGACTAAAATACACACAATGCTGAAAACTATTGGAATTTATTGTTTTTAATCCTAGTTGTTTAGGTAATAAATTAGATATGAAATGAAATCCTTTGTGATACGAAAAACTATACTCAAATTAATATAAACTATATCCATTGTACTGACTCACTAACAAATTAACAGTTTTCGTTATTGATAATTAGTTTATTGTTTGTTGAAATATTTGACTAAAATGAATTAATTGATTGATTGACTTGCTTGTCGGATACAGTTTATATTTTAAAACAAAAGGCAACTCAATCAAACTATTGAGTTTCCAACTCAATAGTTTCATTGCGCTGTCTTTTTCAGGCTTCAGAGACTGCCTGGATGTAGCTAAATATCAGTATTTTACTTGGAGCAGTATTTTACTCGGTGGTAGGCCATAACATCGACTACCGGCAGAAATTACCACCCACTAGACAAAGTCTTGTTGCCAAGCGATTCGTCGTGTTTCAGCATGATGCGTGGTAAAGCCGTGCGGAAAACGGGTTTGAGCAGTTATGTCGCGATGTGTGCCGGTTACGATGAACCAAAAAATTTTTTGTTTCGCGAATTTGATCGTGGCGGGTCTCCAGAACAATCTCCCTTTGGCTCAGCATCGTGGGTCGTGTTGGTTTGTTGGATTTAACATTGCATTACCTCGCTCAACTGCTGTCTTCCTTCTTATTCATTCAGTTTTTTTTTTTTTGAGTGAATAGGCCCTTAATCACCCAGCACGCTTTACCATCAATGATTGCATCACTGCTTACCCTCAGGCGGGATCGCGGTTAAGAGGGGACTCTAGTGCTGAGAATTTGGAAAATAGGTATTTGAAGCAACTATTGCCGTCGCGCTTCTTCCAACCTCTCCCGGTAAGGTGCGAAAAAGGCAGTTGCAGCTCAGGCCGATTTTACCTACAAAAACGTTTACCAACAGACGTTTCGTATTTTTATATCAAAACTTAGAGGAAAAGTATACCTATGCTTCTATTATTTTCTTTTTTGTCAAAAACTTATCACATTAGTCTAATAGTCGTCTGAACAACGAGGTAAAAATGGGTTATTTTTCGCGATTTTGAAGTATCATATTCTTTTTATTAATTAAGTTTCTAAAAAAATCAAATGATAGGAGCACGTACAATCACGGTATAAAATTGTAGAAAAAAAGAATTGCTCTAAAAGCATTATCCACGAAGAAAACAGCGGAATATGTTTGTATAGAGAAAGCACGATTAGAGTTCCCTCTTAAGCACAAGTTTACAATTATAAAAAAAGCAACTGACTTTGACCGAAATAACCCAGTCATTGGCTAACAAATACTGGTTAGAAAGTTTTACTTATTATCATTTTATAATATTTTGGACCAGCGGGGCCCAGGACTAGCGGCTTAAAAATAAGCGGCCACAAAACAACCAGTAACTTAATCTTCCACAGATTTAGCTGCTCCTACGAGGTCGAGTTTTTCCAACTATTATAATCAGCCTGTGACGTCACATTGCAGGATGAAGTGCTCCCCACTCGCTTTAAATCATCAACCTTTTTAACCCGTCCCGTCCCGTCCCACTGATGTGATGTAGCTTTTCAAGAATTCGTTAAAAAATATTCAAAAACTTTTAAGAGAGCCTGTTCCTCAGCAAAAGCCATACACATTAAAAATAAAATAAAATCTTCTAGAAATAAAATCAAAACAACTTGGCAAATTATAAATTCTGAAACTGGAAGAACCAAAGTACAAAATCGCGATTTCCATCTTAAAATTAACGATGAAGATATAAAGGCGGACTTGGAGGTAGCAACTGAGTTTGAGAATTTTTTTACTAGTATTCCAATAATAACAACAAAAACTTTGTCTTCTTCCTCCACTTCTGCCTACGCCATACTAAAAGAATGTGTTCCAGAATGTGACAAACACTTTGAATTTACGTTTGCGACTGCTAAAGACATTATAGAATCTTTTAAGGATCTTGATGTAAAAAAAACTGCCGATCATTGGGGTTTGTCAGTATATACTGTAGCTTCAATAATAGATGTTATCGCACCTTTCTTAGCAATTGTTTTTAATTCTTGTGTCACATCTGGTATATTTCCTGATTTGATGAAACTTAGCAAAGTAATTCCACTGTTCAAATCTGGTAGTACAACTGGTCCCACGAATTTTCGGCCAATTTCTATATTACCAACTTTGAGCAAAATTTTTGAAAAATTAATTTTGAAACAGTTGTTGAGACATTTCAACTTATATAATTTATTGCACGTGAAACAATTTGGTTTTACAAAGGGTCGTTCAACTACCGATGCGGGCGTGGCGTTGCTAAAGAACATATTTGGGGCCTGGGAGGAATCGCAAGATGCTCTTGGTATTTTTTGTGATTTGTCCAAGGCCTTTGATTGCGTATATCATGATACTCTTATTAGGAAACTGTACCATTATGGTTTAAGGGACAGAGCTCTCGACCTTCTGACTTCTTATCTGAATAATCGAATTCAGAGGGTTGATGTTAATGGCAACAAATCTGCAGGATCTGAGGTCACCATGGGCGTTCCGCAGGGCTCAATTCTAGGTCCTTTCTTGTTTTTAATTTATATTAATGACTTACCTCATCACGTGAGGGATAATCACAACATAGTATTGTTCGCGGATGACACTTCTCTTATTTTTAAAGTCAAGCGTCAGCTAGCAAATTTTGACGAAGTTAACAATGCACTTTCGAAAGTTGTCCATTGGTTTAATGTAAATAATTTAGTTTTTTTTTCATTCAAAAGATTTGAATGAAAAAAAAACTAAATTCATTAAATTTTCTACGCCAAATGTCAGGCAGTTAAGTACCAATGTTCAACTGAATGGAGTAGAGTTGATCCCTGTCGAGTCGACAGTTTTTCTTGGATTGACTATTGACTCCAAGTTACAATGGGGTCCTCACATTGAGAAGCTGTCGGGTAGACTCAGTTCTGCCGCTTATGCTGTTAAGAAAATTAGACAGATAACTAATGTGAATACAGCCAGAATTGTTTATTTTAGTTATTTTCATAGTCTTATGACTTATGGGATTCTTCTCTGGGGAACTTGTGCGGACATCAATACCATCTTTGTTTTACAGAAAAGGGCTGTTCGAGCCATTTACAACCTTGGTCCTAGAGATTCTCTTAGAGAAAAATTCAGAGAGGTGAACATTCTGACTGTAGCTTCGCAATATATATTTGAAAATCTTATGTATGTACATAAAAATATATCTAATTTTAAGAAAATAAGCGAAGTTCATAATATAAATACCAGGAACAAACACAATCTTGCTGTACATCACACTCGTCTCCACAGAGTAGGCAACTCGTTCATGGGTCAATGTATACACTTTTACAACAAGCTTCCCATGGACATTCGAAACTTACCCATTAAACGATATAAAACCTATATAAAGGCCAAACTTTGCAAAAAGGGGTATTATAAAATCTCAGATTATTTAGAGGATAGAGAGGCTTGGGACTGAGCTGCTCGCACTGTTAAGCATTGTTATTAAGCAATATGCGTAATTATAACGTAAATTATTGTAAACATTTTCATTTTTAATGTCTGGACTTTAAAAAAGACGATGATCCCTGAGTTTGTTTCGGCTATTTCTTCTCAGAGGTAGTCAGTTAGGAAATGCCGGCTTCATCTAGTTTAAAAAAAAAAAAAAAAAAAAAGAAAAAAAAAAAACATGACGTGTAAAAGTGATCGGTGATCCTACTTGCTTAATAAACGATTTCATTTCATTTCATTTCATTTCACTGCTGGGCACTGGTGTTCTCTCATAAGAAATCGATTGAGCGTAATCACCATGCTTGCTCAATGCGGGTTGCCGCGGTGTCGCTTACCATTAGAAGGGACCTATTTGATCTTGCGTTTGGTGCATTGATCATCGGACTTGCGGCAGATGTGTCTGTCGGCAACCCAATTCCGTTTACCGTTTTTTTTATTTACCATTAACATTTACCGTTTCCAAATACCAGAATTAATAATGATGTCATGAAATAAAGTGAAACATGTATCGATAATTATTAACCACTTATAGTATTGATATAATTTTTTTTTATTAATTATAAACTAGCGCTTGACCGCATTCCCGCATGATGGTAAGCAGTGATGCGATCGTTGATGGTAAAGCGAACTAGTTTATTAAGTACCTATTCACTCAGATTGAGCGAATAGGAAGGAAGACGGCAGTTGAGCGAGGTGATGCAATGTTAAACCCAACAACACGACCAACGATGCTGCGCCAAAGGGATATTGATCTGAAGACCCTCCACGACCAAACTCCCAACACAACAACATTTGGCCCATCGTACCCGGCGCACATCGCAACACAACTGCTCAGACCCGTCCTCCGTACGGCTTCAACAGACATCATGTCGGAACACGACAAATCGCTCGATATAAAATTACAGTAAAAATGAAAAGACAATTAATGACTTACCAAATTTTTAATCGACTTACCAAAGGACAATTCAATATTCCCTTCAATTAATTCGGCCCTAAAAATCTAATTTAAAATTTAATCTTTCTTGAAAGGACTGAATTTTAATATGATTACTCATTAAACAAATTAACGTGTTTTAATGGAATAAAGAAAGTTAATTTGCTTAATTCTTTCGTTACATTAAGGGATTAAAGGTGGCTAAAAATGTTCAGAGATTATGAAGCATCGATATTTTTAATAGATTCCATAATTATTCATTACTCAGCAGGTTTGTTAATACGTTAGCATATAGATACATACCCTAGTACATCAAGCCACAACAAGCTGTCAAGTTTGTTAGTAAACTATATCGTATAAGGATTAAGGCCCAAATTTGATTGGGAAAATATTATATATTTTCGGGTAACTTGATCAGCAACCTAATTGCGTAAGTTGTGTAACATATTAAATTACTATCAATTTGAATAATTTTTAAGCATATTAGTAATCCATTGCCCCAAATGTTCGAAAAATGTGTTTGCTCAGCAATGTAACGCTATGAATATTATTGAACGTTTTTTTTTTTAATGGGACAAAACCCGCCACACTTTTTCCCACCCACTGCAACTCCTGAAAGCCAGAATCAACAATGGAGACCACCAGAAAAACGCCGAGCAATGAAGCTCGACGAGTCCCGGAGAAACGATTCAACTGTCTTGACCGCAACGAAATTAATCAGAAAAGAATAGCGAAAGGAAAACAAAAAAAAATTGAACTGTAAAATGAAATTTCTACTGATACTGTGTTACGCAATTACTTCAGTAGGTACAAGAGAGGACGGGCCTGCGGTCAGCTCGACGCCCGGTAAGGACCAGGCCCTAGCCGACGGCGCAGCGTGTTTCACGCGCGCCTCATAGAGATGTAAGCACATTGTGACGGGCTCCACGAAGACTGTCAGGGTCAGAGTTGAGGGTTAGTTAAACAAGAAACCGTGTCCCTGGCCGTCGCACAGGCAAGTGGAGAAACACGGGTGGGTTTTAGTCAGTAAAAGTCTGACACGACTGAAACGACACGACAAATGACTTCTCCCGCTCCGCCCAGAGCGGGAGAAGTCATTTGATGATTTCCCATAACCAACAAAAAAAAGGTACAAGAGAGCAGAGTGAGGGATATTTACGCTCTAATACTAATTACTTTTAAGCAAAATAATAATCAGCTGTTGTCAAACAGTAGTTAGGATACCTTTGTCCAGATCTACCTACGGTATAGAAACTTTGTGTTGATGAAAAAGTGTCGATTCGTCATTGTAGTCGAACAAATTCAAAATTCGAGCTTAAGTCAAAGCATGAACGTAAATAACGCTTATAGATCTCGATCTAAGAGTCAACTCAATGTCTTAATACCTAAATAAGTGTATTTTTAACAATTCTTCTTTCTCAACACCACTAATGAAAACCACAAACACAGATTTTAAGTGCAAACTCAATCCACAAACATTTACATTTTATTTATGATCTCGTGAATAAAACTGGGCAGAAAATAAGTTCTCTTGAGACCACAGAGCGTGGAGGCGATCTACCGTCTAGTAATGTCTAGACATAAAGTTTGACTGAACAGTTTTATTTCAAGAAATACATATTTAAACAATGTACATGTTTTATGCCCTTTTTAAGCTTCCGTGGTCAACTGGGAACCTTTATATTTCACCAGGGCGGTCAATCTGTCTGTCCGTGCTTATTATACAACGTTATTTTTTGTCTATACGAAACCTGAATATAGTTTGTTCAGAATAAGCAACTGAATCGATTCCAATCATTTTTACACCATGTTATATTTTTTCCAAATACACACATCAAAAGTGTCTAGGGATCAAACATTTTTATGCGGATTTCTTGAGATTGAGATGTGGCTTTGTAATAAATTTATGATTTTATAAATTTATATGGATCCTTTTTGGTGCATTTCATAATTTGAATCAGGAACTGTGAATCAAATTCGAGTAAAAGATGAAAATCAGCTGTCAATATTTTCCCTATAAAAACATACAACGCATTGAAGACATTATTAGTGCTACTGTTTCCCTACTACTGATTAAAACCAACGTTATTATGGAGCGGCGACGTCATTTAAGCAGGGAAGAAATGCTCAGAGCCGTGGGAATGATAGAAGCTGGTTCCCGGCAACGTACTGTGACTTTAGCTCTGAATACAAGTCAGAGTGTTATCAGTCGACTTTGGACACGTTACCGAAGTACTGGTACCGTGGCTGAGCGCCATGGAGGACGGTATCGCTGCACCACATGGAGACAAGACCGATACATTCAAATCTTAACTCGAAGAGCTCCAACAATAACCGCCATGATGTTAGCCGTGAGGCTTCATCACTCTTCAGGGAACTTAATTAGCGACCAAACAGTCAGAAACCGCTTGCATGAAGTGAACCTTCATTCCCGAAGACCGCTACGGGTACCACCTATAGCAATGCACAATCGTAGGATTCGATATCAATGGGCTCTTGAACACAGAAATTGGGCAGAAGAACAATGGCGTTTCGTGTGCTTTTCTGATGAGTCTCGTTTTGGTATGAGACCGGATATAAGACGTATACGACACTGGAGAACCCCTGGACGCCAACAGCGATTAAAATCCTGCCAGGAAGTCCATCCTTATAGTGGTGGAACCATCATGGTATGGGCGGGTATTTGGATCGGCGGAAGAACTGAGTTGATTTGGATCAGAGGCAACCTCAACGCTCAAATTTATGCTGAGACGATTGTATCAGACGTCATCGTTCCTCTACAAGTGCAAATCGGTCCCTTATTTCAGTTAATGCATGATAATGCACGACCGCACACCGCAAGAGTTGTAAGACAGACTCTCGCCGCAGCTAACATCAATGTCCTGCCCTGGCCTGCTCAGTCGCCAGACTTGAACCCGATTGAGCATGCATGGGATATGCTACAAAGAAGAGCTCTGCCGAATATGGAGGGTATCCAGTCGCAAGAAGACCTTTTTTTGTTGTTGCAACGAACATGGGCGGCCATTCCACAGCGTGATTTGGATGAACTCATTTTGAGTATGCCAAACCGATGTTCTTGTGTTGTTAGTGTTCGCGGTAGAAACACGGATTATTAATTGTTTAAGTTACCCAATAAAATTTTAGAGAAAACTGTTATTTCAGTCTTTTTTTCGAACTTTTGTGTTAGTGGTTCAAATGTCAAATATCCCTTTATTAGGAAAATGGCAAATTTCTTTATTAATGCAAAGGTGACTTGGTTTATCGTTACTGTGACAAACGAAAACACTTTATTTGATGAATCCTTAAAGAAAATTTTTATTAATATCAATCAGGAGAAAAGTTATTGCAAAAATAGATGTTGATCCCTAGACACTTTTGATGTGTGTATATTAAAAAATGTTCCAGTGTGGTTACCGAGCACACAACACAGTTAACAGCGGATCATAGTGTCATAGTGTCGTCGCGCTCCGCAGTTGCAAGTGCGACCGGGCGAGCGGCGCGTTGACCATATTTTAGTAGGGACAACCAGGTACAATAAGAAGCTCATAACTTTGTGATTCGTGGTCTTTGTGGTCGTGGATAACGATATCATTTTAATAAAAGTTGCTAATTTGATTTATCTAGTAGTGGGGCAAACGCTGTGACGTTATTTTGTAATGACGGCACGGCGACAGGGTCGTTATGGGAAGTGGGGATTGTCGAACGGTTTGAAATTATTATTGTCAAGATTAGGGGGTATATTTACACTTCGTGCTTGAATTCAAAACACTAACTACGAAATGAGGCCCGTACCACCACAGCAAGATACACCATCGCTGACGTCGTCAAATATTATTTTGAACTTATGTATAAAAAATTGTTCAAAATAATTTCTGAACTACCTGCGTTTGTAATTTAACCGTATATACAAGAATTCTTTTTTAACTTAGTTTACATATTTTTATCCTGAAATAACATTACAAAACCAACTTGCATATGCATATACATAACCCGTCTAATTTGTATAAATTAGAAACTTAAATTTTCGAGATGGCCCTGTACCTACGTTGGGTCGGGACAGGTATGAGCTATTTTCCGTGTGCAGTTTCTGACCTACCATCGGAGGCGTCCCCAGGTGGCGGATAGGGGAAAGGCCCCCAGATATGGGGTTTTCCGGCGCGGACCAAAGCCAGACGCGGGGACCGCTTCTGCGGTCATGCGTGCGACGGGTCGGGTCACCGTTGGACAACCCGGGCTCCTCAGTGAGAGGAGCTGGGGGCCCCGCTTGCATGTGTGCAAGCGAGTAGGGCTAAGAGGAAGGACACCTTACTAAAAAAACCCTTGGCTCCTGCGTCTTCTTGCACAAGAAAACCCATTCAGCGCGGCCCCTCCCTATGGAGGGACTAATGAGGGCTTGCCGTTTAGGCGGTCATCGCCGGCGGGGGATTGGTAGCGCAGGCTCTGCCGGAGTGCCGCTGGGGTTTTCAGTGGGTATACCGGGAAGCTATCTCCCGGGGAGTCCCACATACCCCCGACGGGTGGGGATGCGTAATTGTCACTTTCTCCAGCGAGACCAAAAAAAAATATGAGCTATTTAACAGTTGGAATCTATAACTCTATCTTTACTTATTCCCATCTATTGTGGAGAGGGTAGACCAATGGTGATCGGGATAATATCGACAGCGACTTACAAGTTTGAGGTTGTAGGTTAGAACCACCACTGTTCTGAAAATGTTGAAGGAAAACATCGTGAGGCAACTTCTGTTCTAGAAACAAAACATCGAAGACATGTGCAAGAACCGGCGCCCCACCATAAGCTCACTATAAAAGGCGCTGCCTACCCGCTCCTGGCTCACTTTGGACAACGGACACTCAGACTGGTAACATCGTGTAAACTATGTGAGACCTATATTTTCTATATTAATTAAGAGCTGCTGGCTATCGTTTGACATATTGTTGTGTGCTCAGTGATTATTATTGTGTTCCTATCTTAACTAATCAAGTTCTAGTTGTAATTGTAACTCAAATGGATAATACACGAATATTGGAACGTCCTGATTTGTTTCTTTAATAAATACCACTTCTGATCGCTAACAAATGTGACATCTACCAACCCGTACTGGGCCCGCGTGGTAGATTATGGCCCACTTCCTCTCACAAAGAAGAGGCCTGTGTCCCAGGAATAGGAACTGATTGTGTAGGTTTTTTTATGGACCCTTTTTAGGATTCAGTAGTTAGTATGTCAACTCAATGTAACATATACTTAGCCTGTCTTTTTTATCTCTTACTAGCTGCGTCTCTCGGTTTCACCCGCGTAGGTTTCGATATGCTTTTTTATATGCTCCGCTCCTATTGGTCGCAGCGTGATGTTATATAGCCTAAAGAATTTTTCAAATCTGACCAGTAGTTCTGAGATTAACTCTTAAGTAACATCATTCAGTTCTTACAAACGCACTGTTGGAAGTTTTTTAATGCAATAATTAACATAATCCCTATTAAGTAAACAATAGTATACTAAAGCTAGTCCACACTACCAGAATTTTATGTCAACTAGTAACTTTATTGTTCATATAAGTAAATCACCAGCACTGAACAAAATTATATAAGCTGATATAGGAACATTACCTAATTGAATTTTTACATTGTTGTCCTATGTTTAAATACAAATTACCATTATACGGATCTTTCCTTGTGATAAATGTTAAATTAGGTTATTTCATACGTAGGTTTGTTTTAGGTTAGGCATGTTTGAACACGTCAATTATATTTAGCTTTTTAGCTTAATTAATCACTTCGCCAATCACGCTGTGTATATAAACTACGAGCTAATTCAAATCCAAACATTGCAGCAGTAAAAAAGCCGATCTAGCAGATCTAGATCGGTAGGCCCGGGGCGACGACTTCAGTTCGTTCATCAGCATATCGTGACAGGGTTCACGAAGACCGATGCCCCGAGAGATACCGTGGCCCTGACTTACAGGCAAGTGAAGAGACATGGGTAGATTTTAGTCAGTAATAGTCTAAAACTCCGCTCAGATCAGGAGTGGTCACTTGATGACTTCCTTGAGCACTTTAGCACTAAACTATACATATACAAGATTACAAGTCTAATCTTTCACTAAAGTGTAACAAATGACGGGGTACTGACTTATTTATATATTTTATTAATACTTGTCCTTTTCCTTTGTAATTAACCTTTGTTATCAGAGTGTAAACCGAGCTTGGAAACTTACAGGATCGTAGAGTACGTCCGTTTGCTTTTTTTTTTTGGAAAGGTTTCCAAAAAAATAAATGTATAATAAAAACTATTCTACACAAACAATACGCACATTACAAGTAAATAATAATATTAACAAAAAAAAAATAGTATATAGTATAGTTTACCTAGAGCCAAAAGCTCCGTACTCAAACAAGAAAACTTATACAAAATGTTTTCCTGATGTCAGAGCCAGGATCATAGAAAACACACATTACTTGACAATTGACATTGACACATTCACAATAGATCCGCTTGTCTGTTTACGCACGCTCTTACTTCTCCAAACCGCTTTTGACATTGGCAGAATAGTAGACAACGGCTCCACTTGGTATAAATAAAAATCATTCTCGGCAGCGATGCGCCCGCGACACTGGCAGATGACAACAAACCAAACAATAACAACTCGAAAACTATCAAGAATCGCGAAACAGACAATGGGATATTTTCCGATATCCCTGTTCAATAGGAATCTATTACACCATACTCTCTATGTAGGTATAGTAAACGTACATACATGTGTTATAAATTAAAGTATCTTCCCATGTGATAAGCGCATTCAAACAACTTCTTCAGCTATAAATAGATATCACAAACATTGGTTATTTAACAGTGAATTCCTCTTTTAAAATGTATCCCACACCGTCCCACAAACAAAACGTCATGTCAACCTAAAAGCTCTGCGAACTTCCACGTGCCGAAGATAAGTGAGTTACAAAAACAAACAAACATCTGAGAATCGATACCACGATCCGGATTCAGACACCCGAAGCCTAAATGTAATCCCCTTTCATTCTTTATTGAGTGATGGCGTCTACCCCTGAAAAGCTGACGAACGCTTCTGTGAGCCCAGATAAACGTATCGTATTTATACACGTATGTATATATTTATTAGCATTTATCGGCCTGTATTTTTGAGAACAGCAGAGCAATTCTTTAATCAATTGACAGTCAAAACACACCGTGGAGTGAAATGTCATTCGACACTATTGAAAACTCACTTCATCTAACTATTTTTGATTACATTTTTACGGAATAGATCGGTAGTGGTAGTCCAGTGGTTGCAATTACTATTTAAGTGTTCGAACCCAAATAAGCACTTCCAATGCCGTCAGTTCTGTGCTTCTGGCATCCAATGAGTGCGTCAAGATCATCACGCGCTCTACTTAGTATACCTACATTAATTCATCACCATTATTCTCAAAATTGTGAAGGAAACCTTTGTTAGGAATCGAAATGTCCTATAGCAAAAAGTTCGCAGACGTGTGGTATCTAACAACCCGCATTGGGTTCGCGTGATGGATTAAAGCCCATACCCTCTCACAGAAAGAGATTTGAGAGAGACTGGATTTTTTGAAGCAGGTAGGTACTTAAATTTATAAATACTGCCAGCCTTTGAGGTACTTTTGCTATTGACAACAATGAAAACGATTTTTTTGACGTTTCTCCTTCCGTTGTTATATACTTGATACCCGTCGCATCGCATCGCCAGCCCGTGTGTTCGTTCATTTTTATGGAGCATTCTTCACTATTTTTTTTTATTTACTCTTTTCTCTTCTTTTCTAAGAGATCTAGTCTGATAATAATCTTTATTACACTAAAACGGTACAAAAAAAGTGTGCTAGGTGTTATACCCGTGTTATAAGAGCCAGTGCCCCCTTCCAATAGAAGATTTTACAGAATTCTATCCAAAAATATTAACAAAAATAAATGAATTTGTAAACAAGAGAAACTAAATTAGTAATAAAAGCGGTTAAAAAGCCCACATTGAGTATTTGGGAGTGCGTGTTTGTGTGTGTGTCTGTGTGTGTGTGTGTGTGTGTGGTTGTGTTTGTGTGTGCGCACGCGTGTGTTCGTATTTGTGTGTATGTGTGTGGCAGCTATTTACCTGAAGGGCTTTTATAATCTTATTAAATATATACAGTATGTTAAGAAAACCCTGTCCGACCCATAAGGATAATAAATGTTAGGTAAATACATGAACATATATAATATAAAATTTTATGTAATCATCATACTACCAATACAAATGAGTATTGAAATAATCCAATTTTCAATCAAATTTGGTAATTTAAAAAAAGTGACAATACCGGTAT
This sequence comes from Sesamia inferens, assembly GCA_037179545.1. Classification (NCBI taxonomy): domain Eukaryota; kingdom Metazoa; phylum Arthropoda; class Insecta; order Lepidoptera; family Noctuidae; genus Sesamia; species Sesamia inferens. Next base: position 2,778,319 of record CM073929.1, on the reverse strand, counting down.
TATTATGAACGAATAGCGATGCGCCCAAGTGCCGCGTGCCCTGCCGCCCGCCGCCCGCGGAAGGGTTAATAACGCATATTTATTAAGTTACCTCTTTTTGCAAAATAATATTTATTTTTTTAGGGGATTTTTTTTAAAGTTTAGCCCGGTTTTGTATCCATTAGTCGGTCGGACAGGGTTTTCTTAACATACTGTATATGATAACTTTCTCTGTTTCATCATAGTTCAGTAACAGTAGCCATGACTTGAGAGTGTGTTTGACTTTATGAAGGGTAAGGGTAGGGTTATTAATTGAAAGTTTTTTTATACGCTAGTGCACTTTGGGGACGGAAGTGTCATCACGCAAGTTCAGTACGACATTGCACAGACTCACAAACAGGAAACCAAGTTCGCTGATTACTTAGTTTGCCATCTAGTGACATCGTGGAATGTTAACGCAAGACAGATCGAAGGGTGTATAATTTTCTCACTGTCAGCACTTGGGGATGTGATGCCAAATACACTTTATTATTTTGACGTGATAACGTCTATTAAATCGGTATGCTGGGAGTCATTCGCGAAAACTGCGTAACGGCCGAATCTGACGCTACACGGAGTCCACGCCTACTAAAACTAACCTTAGCCTTGTAGCTTTAGAGTGCAATATTATTTACCTAAAAGCACGGTTGTAAACAATTAGTAGCAGTTTTTCGCATACATGATTAAAGCATTGATAGCCAAGTGGTGAAACGCTCGGATTAATATCGACTCACTCAAGAGGTGCCGCGGATCGATTCCTGACGGCAACGGACGTTTTTTATCCTTTTTAATTTTTAAATTTTTCCTTTTTAATTTTTCTTTTTCTTTTTTCTTTTTCTTTTTGCTTTTTTTTATTTTTTAGAAAATTTAAACAAACTATTAAATAAAAATATAAATGTTATACATTACTTTATTTTAAATAATTTCATTGCACCCAGAAAAAATTACCATGTAATAGACGTTATCACGTTCAAATATCGGCAGTAGACGGAGTTCTACTGACAGCCAATTTTTTAGTAAATGTCTACTAAAATGACAATATTTTGTAAATATCTTGACATATTTTACGTGTTGTTGAAACTTTATAAAAATTATGGTAATACTTCGACCTGCCCAACTTGCAAACTCGTTTCGGAATCAGTTCATAAATAAGGGCTCAAATTGAGTCCGACGTTGTTATGCAAACAATCTCGATGCGTACAGTTTGCACGCGAACGCAAATAGGGTAATCTTTTATATAAGGAACTAGTCACGGTAAATAATGTCATCGATCCATCTTTATTTGCTTGTTTAGTGAAGCAGGATATACCTTAAAGTCCAATATCATTTGCCGAAGCTATTCCCACTTTACCTAGGTGTGATAAATCTCTCTCACTTTTCGCTCCTATTGGTTATATATATTTTTTTTATATACAGGCTGTATCTGACATCGTAACGCAAACTTCGCGAAAAGGCTAGACCGCATGCCATTAATAAAATTATGATAGTCATTTATGTCTTTAATGAACGGTTACAGAAATAACAATCTTTAAAAAAAAGTGTCGGCTCGGCCTTTGAACGTTGCAAGTGTGCCGCCGTGCGGTATTGTAGGTATGACGTTGATCCCTGATGTGAACTCTATTAAATCAGCTGATATGATAGTTTTTCATGTTTTGTTTTCATTGCGCTTTTTATTTGTGTAATTAGCGAATTAATTAATTTTTACTTCAAAATCTTATTGGGTTATAAAAGTATAGCAATTATGAACGGTCTAAAGTGAAAAATACTACATATATTTTTATGTTTTTTTTTTTTCGTTTGTGCGTCGATGTCAGATACACCCTTTATATATATTTTTTCGTTGCGTGATACACGATCAGCAGCTGCAGGACGATGAAAACTAAGGAAAACGAAAATTATAAACTACACCTGGACCGCAATCCAATTGATGCAATCGTTGATGGTAAAGCGCGCTAGTTTATTAAGAGCTTATTCGCTCAAAAAAACTGAGTTATGCAATTTTAACATGGCCTACGATCCTTGATGAACCTTGATCTTGAGACCCTCCGTAACCAAACTCTCGACACAACAACATTTTACAAACTGCTCAGACCCGTTCTCCATACGTCTTCACCAGACACATGCCGGAACACGACAAATTGCTTGGTAGTAAGACTTTGGTGGGTGGTAACTTTTGCCGGCAGCGGATGTTATGGTTTACCACCGACTAACGCTAAGACTTCAAGCTACTGACGACTCACTCTAAGCTCATTTCATCTAAGTTAATACAGTGGCATGATAACAAAATCACGATGCAGTACAAAGAAACCATTTTGACAGTTCAACAATATTTATTGTTTTCTGTAATATTTTCTATTCGACACAATTATTAAGCAGTGAATTAGCAATGTTGTTCTAAATGATGCACATAAATATTGATAGCGTGTTGCGCAATTAGGATGCTGGCTTTGCGAAGAATCTGTTGAATATTTGATACTTTATTCCTATCATCATCTTGTCGCCCTTATCCCGTGTTGATTGGAGGCGGCGGATCACGTTTTCTTCCTCCAGCCTCCCCTTCAACCGTTATCATTTATTTATCATGGTTTCATCCTCATACGTTTTGATACCGTAGGAATATCAGGATAAAAAATATTCTATATGTAAACCCTGGTTATATACCATCCTTATGCCAGATTTCACGAAAATCTGTTCAGTAGTTTTTGCCTGAAAGAGTAAAATCAACCATCCAAACCCGATAACACTCATCTATTCTAATACATAAAGCTGAAGAGTTTGTTTGAACGCGCTATTCTTAAGAACTATTGGTCAGATTGATCAAGAAGGCTTAAGGCTATATAACATCACGATCCGGCCAATAAGAGCGGAGCATACAAAGGTTAAAGGGAGGTTATATCGCGCTTTTTAGATTCCTCATTTTCGGGGATTAATTATCGTAACATTTAGCTTCAAGTTTACATGTGCATATTAGTTTACAATATTTTATATTATTTTAAACGACACACAGCGCCATCTATCACTGAACTGGTATGAAGCTAACAATATTTTGGTTTTCCCTCGGGAATATCAAATTTTCCCTGAGAAAAGTACCCTATTATTTAAACCGGTCTTCTAACTTTACGTCTTCAAAATTTCAAAGCAATCGGTTCAGTAGTTACGGCGTGAAAGCGGAACAAACAAAAAAACAAATTCACTTTCCGATAGATTTTTAGCAAGGATTAACAACACGGGGAGGCGATGCGATACGTTGGAGTGGGTCTCGAGTGAAAGTCGCAAGCGGAAGCTAGTAAGAACAAAACAGTTAAATCAAGAAAAGTGCGTAAGAACGTGCAATCTAAACCCACATAATCCATCTCTGTTCCTAAGATTGATGACCAGCCCACATTCTGGTCATTTGCATTATCCCTATAATATATTAGCGGTTTACATTCGTACGTGATCGTATCCATTCAGGTTTTCCAAAATTTTGTTCATTAATCATTTCTAAACATTCGTGATTTATGAAGCAAAAAGTGGATCAGTTTTCTAGGGTATGGAAAAATAAATATGTTTGGAGGGATTTATTTTGACGAGCGGGTAGGCACGGTTTGATTTCGTCGTTTATTCCTTCAGTACAAGTTTTTGTGATGAAAACTTTTGCTGTTCAGTAAAAGGCCAGTGTTCAGTAATACATGTATCGCTACGTTACGATTTTGAAATGTTGGTCGGAATATCGACTAAACCTTTTTTAAATGTATGTTTTCAGTCGTGAATGAGCCTGTAGACCCCGTGTAAGGTAGGTATACCTTTCTTGAGTAGGAGAGCTTCAAAGGGCTGCTATTGGCATATACGGTCCCGGTTCAAAAATCATAATATCATATCTGTTATTAGACTTCTCTCGATTGGAAAGAAAAGAATGAAAGAAAATGCGTTTATTTAATAATAATAATATATTTATTTGCATAAAAACAAGACAAAGACGGTAAAAAAAGAATTTAGAACAAGACATGATTTGATAAAACATAGTATAAAACAAAGTCGTTTTCTCTTCCCTATGTCCTATGTATGATTAAATTTTTAAAACTACGCAACGGATTTTGATACAGGTTTTTTGTAACAGATAGAATTAAGAGGAAGTTTTATATGTATAATAACATCCAATAAACAGTGGAGAAATATTATTAGTTTGAGGTTTCTAATGTAACGTAAACGTAAATAATTACATTTTTTGCGCGTTTTCAGTGAACCGCAGGCTGAACCCTACGAGATTTATCAAAATATTGCACATATTGAAAAGATCTACAGAAACGTCCCCGATGGTCATAAGGATATCTCTATCTTTTATGGATATCCTTCAATAACATTTCTTTTATCTAACATCTTTTTACAACAAATATTGCCTAATTTTCGAAGCGAAAAACCAATACAATATTAATCCTTATTCAATTCAATGCCTTAAATACATTGCTGATTTAATATAAATCTGTATCGCCCTTTACAGCATAGGATTTAAATGAATATTCTCGAAGATATTACAGATTTAAGAATTGCGGGGTGTCGCGTTTGGGCCGGTACTGACCGGTTGCGGCCGGGTGCCGGGACCGGCGGGCCGCTATGTTTTTATACAACGTTCTTAGTTTTTCTGTAGTGCATTTAGTGTCACCATTGCACCCATGGGAAGCCGAGGCGGGTCGCTAGTCTAATTTAAGCATGCAAATTTTTCAGGATGTAATAGACATTAACATTTTTTGTCAATGAAATCTTTAACACAATAAAAACTATTCACAGATAACGTACTTTTTCTTTTTAATTAATTTGGAATTCACATTTTTGAGACTAAACTTGATAATGTGGTAAACATGACGCAAAAAGAACAAAAATATGAAAGAAATGGTTTAGGCAACATGCGTCACAACCACACAAAAGGGCTGTCGCTCAGCATTATGCTGCGATCCTGTCCAAAACAGAGCCCAAGCTCCTGGTTCAACATTCAAAAATCTCAACTAGAATATAATGTAAAAAAAATACACTAACGTTGAAAGAAAGAAAGGCAATGCATTTATTGGCACAAATGAACAAATATCAAAATATAAAACAAAGATTGTAATGTTAAAAGAGGCTCGGCACAGCATCCTTTAGCATTAGATGAAATGACACCTCACTTCACCTAAGTTTTCACTGTGAGATGGTTTGAATTTGTTTTTTTAAGTTGATCCACACTAGAAATTTCTCCTGTAACGCGGGCACAAACATCCAGACCCGGAACAACTGCTTAGAGGTCATACAAATATTCGTTCCGTGCGAGAATGGAACCTGCGACACGCAGCACAACAGTCAATAGCTTAACCACTGCGCCAACTGCGCCATCAAAAGTTACACTAGCGCACTGCAGGGCTTTTTCATAATATATCAAACAAGATCCCCTTGCCTACACAATAGACTTCACTTTTATTAATCATTCTCAATATTATTTCATTCGTACACATCATTTTGGAAAACAGGGAAGAAGGTTTCAAAATATACGTACATATAATGATATATTGCTTTTATGTCAAAGTATTTGTAACGGTTTCTCCAACCGCCTCATGCGAACAACGCGTTATACTGACGTCACACGAATCCTATATCTCGCAAGCAAAGTTACCCGTGCACCCAACATCAACCGTTGGGCAAGTGCCCGCCAGACATAACACCCGTCTGGTCGGAGGATCCTTTTTTTCTATAGAAGATCAGTGAACTTTGCTCCTTCTTCATTCCTGCACATATTCATATTCATCTATGTGATTTATGTTTTGTTTAGTTTATCTTAACACGTGAACTGGGAGATCGTATATAAACAACAAACAGAAAACCAGTCGGCGTTGCCCACGAAAAGTTATGTACCACCAGCTACGCCGCGGCTTAGCTCGCATTAAAGAGATGTTTTAATGTTTAAGATGTTCTCCATTCATTTAACATAGTTTTGGTGCTTTACATAAATATGTAAACTTCAGTCAAAATATTCTCTTTTTACAAAAGCTAAACTTTCTGATAGTGGAAAGTTACTACACTCACTGCCACGTTCCATTGATATTTATCTTAACTAAGTTAAATACGTTAGGACTTGTCTGTAACTCCCAGAGCTGTGAGGAAGGTTTTCACCCCTATTTAACAATATGGATAGTTCCACAGGGATGTAGGGGGAAGTTCAATATCGTCCGTTTTAGCTTAATGACGAAAACTCTTTGTAAGTCTGGCGAAAACAAGACTTTTTAAGTGTGTCATTAAACCAAGTTCTTTGCCGTGCAGATGGAAGGTATGCTAGGTAGGACTAAAATTATATAGCCTTTTCCCAACTATGTTGAGGTCGCGCAGCCTAACTATTTGTAGCTGAATATCCGTATTTTAAACCAAGAGACTGCCTATCTGACTTCCATATCCCAGCTACATGATAACATGATAGTCATAGATCCTATATTTGGGCCAAATTCGATAAAGAATATAGGTAAACAAACAGTTGCTAGACAACGATGGTTGTTTAGTTGTTTAGTTGTTCAACAGTTCAACAGTTGTTTAGTTACAACTAAAAAGAAGATGTTAACAACCTTTTCTAGATAGATGATTTTCATACAAGTAATAATCCTACGTCCTACTAATATATATAGTTTATTTATGTTTAGATATCAATGATTTGCATAGAACGCTTAACCGATTTGAATGAAATAGAAATACATATATACACACATCAAAAGTGTCTAGCGATCAAGCATTTTTATGCGGATTTCTTGAGATTGAGATGTGGCTTTGTAATAAATTTATGATTTTATAAATTTATATGGATCCTTTTTGGTGCATTTCATAATTTGAATCAGGAACTGTGAATCAAATTCGAGTAAAAGATGAAAATCAGCTGTCAATATTTTCCCTATAAAAACATACAACGCATTGAAGACATTATTAGTGCTACTGTTTCCCTACTACTGATTAAAACCAACGTTATTATGGAGCGGCGACGTCATTTAAGCAGGGAAGAAATGCTCAGAGCCGTGGGAATGATAGAAGCTGGTTCCCGGCAACGTACTGTGGCTTTAGCTCTGAATACAAGTCAGAGTGTTATCAGTCGAGTTGTCCTGCCCTGACCTGCTCAGTCGCCAGACTTGAACCCGATTGAGCATGCATGGGATATGCTACAGAGAAGAGCTCTGCCGAATATGGAGGGTATCCAGTCGCAAGAAGACCTTTTTTTGTTGTTGCAACGAACATGGGCGGCCATTCCACAGCGTGATTTGGATGAACTCATTTTGAGTATGCCAAACCGATGTTCTTGTGTTGTTAGTGTTCGCGGTAGAAACACGGATTATTAATTGTATAAGTTACCCAATAAAATTTTAGAGAAAACTGTTATTTCAGTCTTTTTTTCGAACTTTTGTGTTAGTGGTTCAAATGTCAAATATCCCTTTATTAGGAAAATGGCAAATTTCTTTATTAATGCAAAGGTGACTTGGTTTATCGTTACTGTGACAAACGAAAACACTTTATTTGATGAATCCTTAAAGAAAATTTTAATTAATATCAATCAGGAGAAAAGTTATTGCAAAAATATATGTTGATCCCTAGACACTTTTGATGTGTGTATTATATCTACGTAGTCCACACTTGAAAGTATTATAATGCGTGTGTTATGCAGTTGATTTAAAAAATAGTTCAAATACGCAAAATTGTATTGACAAATGCCTCAACTTTATTCATTGACTGTATTCCACAAAATATGTTCAATACCTTTTTTTGTTGGGATGGGAAGTCATCAAACGACTTCTCCCACTCTCGGCGGAGCAGAAGGGCGTGTCAGACTTTTATTGACTAAAACCCACCCGGGTTTCACTTGCCTGTGCAACGGCCAGGGTCACGGTTTCTTGTTTAACTAACCCGCAAGCCTGACCCAGGAGGCATCGGTCTTCGTGGACCCCGTCACTATGTGCTGACATCTCTTTGAGGCGCGCGTGAAACACAATTCTTTTCAAAATTTCTAATCTTTATCCAGCTTGACATAAGTATAGCTAAGATTGGTTGTCAGACTTTTGTACTTCTAACGACCTGTACCGACTTTCAAAAATCTTCAAATGGCAGCCGGAGCCAACGGTTTAACGTGTTTTCCGAGGTACAGAAGTTTTGGTATGTAAAGATGTTAACCCATCCTCAAAACAACCACGGCAAGCGTAACTTCACCTTCAAGTGACCCTGTGTCTGATACTATTTAGCCACAAGCACCTTTAACGATTTGCTAAAGAGTCAAACCTTAGTCATAAATTATTCTAAACTCTTGAAGGTACAAACAAATAGGTACATTTTACAAACCAATACCGTGTTCCTGAGGGGCGGTAAGAAATAACTTTATGAACTGGAGACCCTTAAGTGGGTCAGGAGGGACGAAAGTTTGTTTGCAAAGTCAAGGGTAACATCTAATTTATTCATTTACTGTTTCTTTACGATTTATTCTAGCATCTTATGACGAAATTCACCAAAGTTATTGAAGGCGATCAGCACGTCTAAATCGTCTTCAAGTGCTGCTATTGACACGGACTTCTATGTCCATATACTAAACTAAATTTACGTTCACTACAACCTTTCATCATTGCGAAAAGGACAGAAGAAAAATATTAATTTAATTCTTTCAAATTAAGATACTCCATAGGCAGTGATTACAAAAATGGTGACCAAAAATATGTCAATTTACTTACACGATTCGAGTCAATAATAGTAATTACACGATCGCATGACCTCTTTTGTCAAATTGTCTAATTTGACTTTTGTCAAATTATGACTAATTTGACTTTTGTCAAATTATGACTAATTTGACATTTGTCAAATTGTGACTTATTAGATTACGATTAATTAATTTGACTTTTGTCAAATTGTGACTTTTGTCCAATTATGACTAATTTGACATTTGTCAAATTATGACTAATTTGACATTTATGAAATTGTGACTTGTTAGATTACGATTAATTTGACTTTTGTCAAATTGTGACTTTTGTCCAATTATGACTAATTTGACATTTGTCAAATTGTGACTTTTGTTATATTATGACAAATTTGACTTTTGTCAAATTAACACTTACTTGGACTTTTTTCAAATTATGATTAATTTGACTTTTGTGAAACTATGATTAATTTGACTTTTGTCAAATTAAAACTAATTTGACTTTTGTTAAATTGTTAACTAACTTGATTTTTGTCAAATTGTGACTTTTGCCAAATTATGACTTAACTCATATTTAAAAAAAAAAATCTAAATTTTGAATTTGATCGTGTGTCACATAAACGAATTTACCACTGAAGCCGAATATACGTCATGATTCACTGTCTGACCAGGTTCACTATCGTGCACTGTTCAGATAAAGAGCAAAGAACTCTTAAAAAAGTACCTACTTCGAAAGTCAATGTTACAAACATTTTCTTTCTTCTTCCTAGCTGTTATTCTACCATTTGATCTAAGTTCACTGACGCAATACACGATAAAGACGCCACAGACAATACTAAGCGCACTACTATCAGCCATTGTGTGGGAAATCCGGTCATTGTGTGCATCGTGAGCCAGGTTTTAATTGTGCAAGTAATTATTTTGTTAATTGCTTGCATGCAGAACATGGTGCCCGTCTGTAGCCACTTAGGAAAGTAGTATGAAATGAGATTTTTTGTTCCAGCCCAGTTATAACGAATATTAAAAGCACAAACTAATGGCTAGTTGTATTTTTAAAAGCTTGTTAGCATCACTACCTGTAACGTATATAGCCAAGTTTGCAGCTTACAAAAACCTTTTTTTTTTTTTTTTCCGGGGTGGAAATCCTCATAGGATGCCCGCCGCCCTGGGGTGGGCGACGGGGTACGTGGTGGTAGGTGTGTCTTCTATCACGAGCGCACGTGGGGCCGCGGGAGTCTAAATTCTTCCACGGCCCCACCTCGTGCTGGCCCGGTCTGTCCGGGCCTCCTCTCCTGCACGGGGTAGTGGGGTGTTAAACTACCCCGTGCATCACCTCAAAGGCGCACGCCGACACTCGCGCGCGCCTTCACCTCGGGGTCCATCAATAGGGGGGCGGGGACTTCCCCATGTCCCTCGCCCCTGGACCCATTCATGGGGGGTGGAAGAGGGCGTTATCCGCCCTTCTTCGGCGCCCGGTGCGTCTTCTGCGGCCCGGGAAGGGAGTTGATATCTCCCTCTCCCGTTCCGCAGCTTCCTTCTGCGACATCACGTCCTCGCAGAAGGACACCACCGCGTCCCACGACTCTGAGCTGCCGACCATCCTCCGCACTACTGCCGGCAGCGTCAGGTCGCCTCCTACTTCATTTGTGAGGACACGGCGCTGCTCCTCCCAAGCTACACACTCGAAGAGCGTGTGCTGCGCCGTGTCCTCCCCGCATTGGACGCAGTGGTGGCACCGAGCGTCCGGCTCCCTGCCTAAGCGATGCAGGTACTTGCCGAAGCAGCCGTGCCCCGACAGCACCTGCGTCACCCTGAACGACAGGGAGCCGTGCCTCCTCCCGAGCCAGTCGTCGAGTACTGGCCGGATCGCCTCGACGGTAGCGAGGCCGGCGGTAGGGCGCATGAGCCTCTGCCGCCAGTCCACCACCAGGACCTGACGGAGCTCCTCTCGGCACAGCTCGATCTGCCACTGCACCGGACTGGAGCCCCGTGTCCGCTCTTCCTCGCGCCATCGGTACAATGACGCGAGTACTTTCGCCTCTAGGTCCCAGGGCGGGGATCCGGCCAGGACGCAAGCCGCCTCGTAGGATATCGTGCGATACCCGCGGACGACCCTGACGGCCATCGCCCTCTGCGGCTTACGCAGAATGGCGAGTGTTCCGGCCGTCAGGTCCATCGCCCACACAGGGGCCCCATACAGGGCCATGGACCGCACGATTCCTACGTACAACCGCCTACAGGCGGCGCTCGGGCCCCCCATGTTGGGAAGAAAAAGTTGACAGCGCGCCTGCTGCACCCATCAGCTTGGGCGCCAGCCGCCGGAAGTGGGGTCCGAATTCCCACCGGCTGTCGAGCACCAATCCCAGGTACTTCATGGTGAACTCGACAGCTATCCGGGCCCCACTGACCACGATATGTGATCCCGGGGCCGGCGCACGCCGGGGGCCATGGAAAACCATGGCCTCCGACTTGTCAAGGACCACCTCCAGGCCCAGGCGTCGGATGCGGTTCACCACCTGTGACACCGCAGCCGTGGCTATCAACGTCGCTTCCCTGTACGAGCTCCCCCGGGCAGTGACAAGCGTGTCGTCCGCATAACACGTCAAGTCGGCGCCCGAAGGGAGCTCGCCTCTCAGCACCCAGTCGTAGCCGATGTTCCACAGGAGCGGTCCCAAGACCGATCCCTGTGGAACACCGCACGACATTTGGTGCCGACCGGCACCGTCACGTCCCCGATAGATGACGCCTTAGAAAAACCTGTGCTAACTTTACAGCACTCGAAAAACGGCGAAATTTTTGCTCGTTTTTGGTACTCGGAGAGCGATGCTGATGAAATATTTTACGCAAAGTAAAGCTTCTGAGACGAAAGAACTGGGACGTGGTCGCTCACAAGGGGCCTCATACGAAGGCTCAGAGTCACACAAAGGACAATGGAAAGAGCTATGCTCGGAGTTTCTCTGCGTGATCGAATCAGATCCGAGAAGATCCGTAGAAGAACCAAAGTCACCGACATAGCTCTGCAAGTCGCTAAACTTAAGTGGCAGTGGGCAGGGCACATTGCTCGTAGAACCGATGGCCGATGGGGCAGTAAGGTTCTGGAGTGGCGGCCAGGTACTCGAAGACTCAGCGTAGGGAGGCCCTCACAAGGTAGACCTATGACCTGGTGAAGCTCGCGGGAAGCCGATGGATGCGGTCAGCAGTGGACATCTGTAGGCTGAAGAAGAAGAAGAAGAAGAAGAATGCTTCTGAGTTCGAACCTTACGACCCACAACTCGTAAATCGCGACAGTTATCACTGAGCCAATACTGCAATATACAATAAGGAATGTAATTGACGCACACCCTTAAAAATAAATAAATATGTACGGGCAAATTACACAAATTGAGCTAGCACCAAAGTAAGTTGCAAAACAATGTAACATAACATTATTATCTACTTTAAAAGATCGATTAAAAAATGACAACATGAACAGCCCAAGACTGGGTCGCAAGCCTGTTTTTACCCCGCAGCAATAAACTGAAATTATTGAACAAATCAATGGCCATACAACTCCGGTATCCTTTGCTACAATAGCAAAGACACCAACTGTTGCACCACATTCTAAGCCAAGGCAAAGACAGCGGAAACAACATGCTGCCATACTGACGGTGACTCCTTTGAAAGTTGTTTTAGAGGAGAAAGAAAGGAAAAAAATAGCGAAACTCAATAAGACAGGAAATAAATCAAATAAAGATAATAAATCAAAACCAAAAAAAGTTGTTAAAGGGAAGCAAAACAAACCTAAGTAACAAAAATCATATAAAATAAAAAAAATACAAGAAAGTTCTTCAGAGAGTGAAGATGAAGAGGATCTTTGCGATGATGATAGCGACGATGAAATAAATGTGAATGATGATAATTATAATGAGTGTATTATTTGTAAAGAATTCGGTAACGAATTATGGTACCGCTGCATTCTCTGTGGTCTGTGGTCTCATGCTCTATGTTCAGGGTGGGATTCACCAGAACGATACACTTGTGATTTATGTGAACAAAAATAACATATTAACATTTATAATTTGTCTAACCGCCAATGATTACTAAAGTTGTTTATCATAATTTAAGTTGATTTGACATTGTTGACTGAAAGTAAATTGAAAAGGCTGATCTTACGTACAAAATAGATAGTTATGCTAGTTTATGATTGTAGACTTTACGTTTATTATATATGGTATATCTCGTTAACATTTTATTTTATTATGATGTTGGTATATTCCTAGAAACACGTTTGAGCGTCATAACCTCGGACCCCGAGCGGCATTATCCCATGTCCCATGTTTTTTTATTAGAAATAGGTCAAAGATATAAGCTTCTGTTGTTAAATTGTTGATTAATCGATAATTAAAGACTTTATTGCGTTTCATGATTTCGATTTATAAAAAAATATTTAAAAAATACACGTTTTTCTTTAAGTGAACGCCATTCCCCCTTCTTACCCTAACCATTTCGTGTCAAGACGTTGCTTGATTAAATAGAAATATTCACAAGGCTTTACAAGCAGCTAGACATGCAAAAATTGCTAAATAATATTATTTTGATGTTTTCCTTCCATTTACTGACAATGGAAATAAAAAAAAAAAGTTAAAACAGACGTAGTTGGATTATACTTATAAACATGACTGGCAACATTTCTTGATGCGGTTTTGTGTGGATATCACGCATGTTTGTCGCAACCATTTATCAATATAATAATACTTTTTGTTCTTTTTACCGTCATGTTTACTGAAAATAAACGTATTTTCTGCCGTAATTTTCTTTTCTATTATATGAATTCGTGTGACTACAAGCCTAGCTAATACCTTTAATATTTTTTTTATGAAAACTAAGACTTTTCTCGAAATATGTCCAGACATATCAGGATTATGTGTAGTTCGAGAAGTTTAAAGTAAGACTTGGATTCAACTCTAGACGTACTGTGCTTCATCCTTCATTACCAGTGTACTTAAGAAGGTAGGGGTCAAGGTACAAGCTAACACGATTTCTCAAATTCTCTATAATCTTTCAAAATTTCTCTTCTTGACTGTAATAATATCGTCATTTTAGTTAAGTAGTCTGTTTACAGTTAAAGGAAATACATTTTTGATTGACAAACTGAAAAAATTACCACCAAGTTTAGTTTATCCTTTCATTTTCTTTTCCAGCAGTCGTGGCCAATGGTAACCTAGAAGCTGCAGGTCGTTGGTTGATGATACCCAGGGAGGCAGACTGGCTCGCTCTGATTTGTGTTAAATTAACAAAACGGTCAAGGAAAATATAGTGAGGAAATCAAGATGTGCCTGAAGTAGAAATATCGTAGGCCGATTACACTATTCAATTCAAAACGCTTATTTCGAGCAGTGTTATGATAAAAAAATGTTTTTTTTTTTTGTGTAGATTTTTTATATTAAATATCCTATCGTATTTCAATATATCATCAACCTTTTATCGTCCCACTGCTGCGCCGAGGTCTCCTCTAATACAGAGAAGGATTAAACGTAATCACCACGATACTCAATGCGAGTTGGCGATTTCAGATTAAAGTCCAGTTTTCCTTCACCTTTTAATAAGTCATGGGTGTCCAAGATACTCGTATACTTAGATATATTATTCAATTCAAAACGCTTATTTCGGACAATAACAATCCATACTTTGTTAGCAGGTTAAAGATTTTAAAATACGATAGTATATTTATTATATAAAACATACAAAAAAAAAAAATTAGAACTAAATCAATCCAATTGTAATTAGAAAAACATAGATGTTTTTTCTAATTTCAATTGAATTGATTTAGTTTTAATTTTAATAACTTTAACAAAATTTGTCCCGTGCCGCTGTAAACAGTAGAAGTGCCCAGTAAATAGGCTCGCAGCATTGTGATGTTATATGGCGATGCTAAAAAAGACCAGAGTTCTGTTCACGTGACGAGTCAACCAACCGCTTGGCGATGTCTCCATAAACCAAGTGGGCACTTGGAACCCCATGGCCCTAGTGTTTCAACTACAAACAACTCGGACATTATTGTTTGGTGATGGATGTAAAATTATCCTATATATAAATTCATGTAACGATGTGGACATGACGTGTCCGCTCTGGTCAATTCATCACAACCATATCAGGCTTATTGGCTACCATAGTGTGGACATATTATTATTTTAAGACTGTTTAATAGTTTTTAAATGATATAAAATGAAATGGCTAACCTCAATCATTAGACATAACTGCAAAAGAAAGAGTTGATGTAGATTTAAATATGTCTATAACACCAAAGTCTTTGTTACTTGTCATAACATGTAACACATCACTAGTATTCATATTCATTTCAGCAGCTGATATTTTCTACACAAAAAGAAATATGTTCTGTGCAACGAGATACAACAGTGCGCTGATGATAAGGCTTATCTGTATTCCTTTCATATGGTCTCGCTTCACTGTCTGCATTCACGACTTTTAATAAAATGTGAAATTAACAACTTTACCAAGTTCACATTGTTTTTTGTGTGAGAGGCTTGGTCTTAAGTAAAAACACTCACGATGTTTTCCCTCACTGTTTTTAGATCAGTGTTGATGAAATATTTTAAACAAATTAAAGCACCTGTTGGGATCAAATCTACGTCCTCTGAACCACCACTGCTCCCGATATAACATAAATAGGTATAATTTACAACAAAACAGATGACCAAAGCTTTTTTTTAAAAACTGAATATTACAAGTCAAGCGGTTTGTCGTGTTCCGGCATGATGTCTGGTGAAGCCGTACGGAGGACGGGTCTGAGCAGTTGTGTTGCAATGTGTGCCAGGTAGGATGCGCCTAATGTTGTTGTGTTGGGAGTTTGATCGTGGTGGGTCTTCAGATCAATCTCCCTTTGGCGAAGCATCGTTGTTCGTGTTGTTGGGTTTATCATTGCATCACCTCGCTCAAATGCCGTCTTCCTTTCTATTCGCTCAGTTTTTCTGAGTGAATAGGCTCTTAATAAACTAGCGGGCTTTACCATCAATGATTGCATCACTGCTTACCATCAGGCGGGATTGCAGTCAAGCGCTAGTTTAAAATTTTTAAAAAAAAAAAGGTTACAAATATCAATTTGTAAAAAAAACTGTTTTAAAAAATATTTTTATTGTTATATCTGCGACAAAAATGCATCATCTTTTAAAATTTCAACTATGATGATCAGATACATCTTGGCGACATACAGATAGTGGAGTTCTAGTACTAGGATTCCGTTTATGTCCTTTGGATACGAAACCATAACGAGCAAAAAGATAGTGAAAGGTACAAAGAACCCATTAACTATGTATCTTCCTAGATCTGAGCTTGCGTGCCGCTTGACGATTCTAGGTGCTAGGATATAGTCACGTAGATCGGACAGAAGTATGACTATCGGCTGCCGGCAGAAGTTACCACCTACTAGACAAAATCTTGCCGCCAAGTGATTCGTCGTATTCCGGCGTGATGTCTGGTGAAGCCGTACGGAGGACGGGTCTGAGCAGTTGTGTTGCAATGTGTGCCGGGTACGATGCGCCAAATGTTGGGAGTTTGCCATGGAGGGTCACGAGATCAATCTACTTCTGGGTTAAACATTGCATGACTCGCTCAACTGCCGTCTTCCTTCCTATTCACTCAGTTTTTTTGAGTGAATACGCTCAGCGCGTTTTACCATCAACGATTGCATCACTGCTTGCCATTTTTGTTTTTTAAATGAACAGACAGCTGTGCTGCTGGAGAGTTTGTCCCGCTGTTTCTTCTTCCCAGCGAAAGCATTAGGAATTGGCGAGGGACGGGCGTTTTTGGGGAGTCTGACATATGTATGTTGTTGTTTGACGTCCTCCGTGGCGCAGCGGTCAACACGCCTGCCTGCGACGTGGAGGCCCCGGGTTCGATCCCCGGCCAGGTCATGATGGAAAACGATCTTTTCCTGATTGGCCTGGGTCTTGGATATTTATCTATATATGTATCTATTATAAAATATAGTATCATTGAGTTAGTATCCCATAACACAAGTCTCGAACTTACTTTGGGGCTAGCTCAATCTGTGTGATTTGTCCGTATATATTATAAAAAATATTATGTAATATTGACGTTCAAAAAGTGCTGATTCTCAGCCTAAATTGAATAAATGAATTTTGATTTTGATTTTTTTGACATAAAAAAATTATAAATAAAAATAATTGAAAAAATAAACAAATCCCTAAACAAAAAAGTTCGGCTTCTTCAAGAAACGTGTATTTGTTGTACTTTAAGAAATTAGCCTTCTGTTTCATATTTTTTACAGCCACATCCTAGATAATGTTCTGAAAAATACTGAGACCATTAGTCATTAGATATAATCGGGCGGTAATCTCCTATCTCCTTTATTTAAGCCCTTGCAAGGCATTATTATACTGTAAGGCATTATTTTCTGTCAGAGCTTTAGTTAACTGCTGTTTAAATCAATTGGAGTTTAAGATAGTGTCTGATAGGGTTTGTGGTTTCTGTTCTTAATGTTTACTGCTTTTAGTATTGTGTTATGGCTAGTAGTGGTCATCTTTAAGATGTTTTCATAGGACATATATATGTATTGGCATGAGGTATAATCTTTTTTTATTATATAATAGTCTTCTTTTTCCTCTTTTTTCAAGGTGAGATTCATCCTCAACTCTTGATCAATGGCCTCTGTGGAATAGATACCACAATTTTGCCAATAACACGTGTAACAAATTATGGAAATTCTTTGAAAATTTTATTTCACAATAATGGCGGATATCGCCAATGACAGTTGAAAAAGACGGCCGCGTGAGCCGTCTATGAGGCAGGTTTGAGGCAAAGTCATGATGTGGCCACTATGCTGCGTTATTTCAATGTTCTTTCTGAATTATTTACTTATTTACTACTAATTTTATTTAGTAAACGACACTATAAATAAATTTAAAACTCCAATGAAAAATTCGCGTTACACTCAGCTTTCCCGTCAAAACTCCTCAAGGGTAGTAGATTAATGCAACTGAAAATGAAATGAAATCGTTTATAAAGCAAGTAGATGATCACTGATCATATTTACACGTCATATTTTTTTTAAACTATATGAAGCATGTCCTAACTGACTACCTCTGAGAAGACATAGCCGAAACAAACTCAGGTATCATTGTCTTTTTTCAAGTCCAGACATTAAAAATGAAAACGTTTACAATAACTTACGTGATTTAAAAAAAGGCGTGTGGCACTCGGAGACTGCCGCGGTAAAGCTATTGCATAGCCTTTTTTTATCAACTATAACTTGCAATTATAATTATTTATTTATTTTATTTATACAGTAATTTTTCCTTTGTTTTTTTTTTCTTTGATATCAATTCAAGTTTTCTTTCTGTTTTGTAATTTATTTATTTTTTACCAGCAACGTCATCAAAAGAGTGCGAAAAATGGTGACGATTAAGCGACTAAACTATATTCAATGTTTTCTGTTCGACTTTGATAAAGAGATAGAAAGAAGCTAAGCAATAGCTTAAAAATGACGTCATGTTCGTTATCACACCCAATTCAGAATGTCATGAAATATGATGTCGGCCATCTTGGATTTCAAAAATGAAATCGTTTTCGTGATCAGCACCCTGAGTTTTGGCGGGAAAGTCAAGCTGAGTGTCACGCTCGTTTTTCATTGGACTTTTAAAATTATTTATAGTGTTGTTTACTAAATAAAAGTGCGTGATTTATGTAGTAAAAAGTGCATTTAGTAAATAGTTCATAAAGAACAGTGAAATATCGCTGCATAGTGGCCACATCATGACTTTGTCCCAAACCTCACTCGTAAGACGGGTCACGCGGCCGTCTTTTTCGACATGAATAATTCATAATTACGTGACATTGGCTAAATGCACAAACCGTGCGAAGCCAAAAAATAAAGAAATAAAGAAAACACCCATGAAATCTATTATATTATCACTCGAGTCAGTAAGCATGTAAAATGAGAAAACTAACATAGAACGATCCGTGTGAGAAATAAACGATCACTATTACACAACAACACTGATACCTTTGAGAAAGCGGACTTCCTCTACAATAGGGCAATTCCTCCGTAAGGTCTGTCTATGCTATTACTTATAATCTCTGTCATTGTGTGCTGTTTCGGTGCAATCGCAAGACCGGCCGGGCGCTGAGGGGCAGGCAAGACAGCTATAGTATCCTTATGACTCCACCAACTGGTATTTCGTTGACTCGGAAACGGCGCACAGGGAGCACCACGAAATATACTCAAAGACTCCGAGGTTCTTTTTCAATATACCCCACTGTTTTGTCATGGTGGCCTAGTGGTTAAGACACCAGCCTCTCAAGTATGAGTGCGCGGGTTCGATTCCAGGTCAGGCAAGTACCAATGTAACTTTTCTAAAGTTATATGTACTTTCTAAGTATATCTTGGACACCAATGACTGAAGGCGAAGGAAAACATCTTGAGGAAACCTGGGCTTTATAAGTCTGAAATCGCCAACCCGCATTGAGCAAGCGTGGTGATTACGCTCAATCCTTCTCTGTATGAGAGGAGATCTGTGCCCAGCAGTGGGACGATAAAAAGATTGTTGATGATGAACGGCGTCGGTGTCGAATTATTTGTTATCAATTTAATATTTTCGAGCTGATCTTTAGTAACATAATCACTTCTGATTGCGTTAACATCTGACCGTAGAATTAATAAATCCTTCATCAACTTCTTTACGTACGTTCTACGTAGTCAAAGCAAACTGGTGGCAATTTGTGAAGGTCATATGCCACAAAAACTGGGATTGTTCGGGATCCGTGATTTTAAACACCGTAATCGTATATTTTAGGTATTTCTGCTTTTTGTTCTTACGCCTCGATACATGTTTTTGTCTTGTCTTCGTAGAAACAAACAATAACTTTTTTGCCTCATCAATGTCCTCCTCAGAAAAAGCCGACGAGCATATTTTTATTAAACTTTCGTTGTTTCGTTTCGGAGATAACAATATTACAACTCGTACACTTAAATGTACTCGTATTAACATTGTTCACCGACATCTTTCTGTAATATTTTATTTAATAAAAACTTCAACTTCAACTCTTGATCTGGTCCCTGTGGATAGATACCACAATTTTGCCAATAACGCGTGTAACAAGTTATAGAAATTCTTTAAAAAAATATTTCACAATAATGGCGGATATCGCCAATAACAGTTGAAAAAACGGCCGCGTGAGCACTTTTTACTCTATAAAATCACGCGCTTTTATTTAGTAAACAACACTATAAATAATTTAAAAGTCCAATGAAAAATTAGCGTGACATTCATCTTAGCTTTTCCGTTAAAAAAAAGCTATTTTATAAAAACACTACTAAATTAATTTGAATAAAAGTACTTAATAATTAATTATATGAACAGTTTTTAAGGTAGCCATGACAACGTCGATGACGTCTATGACATATCTCTATAGAAGACCTATTTCAGAGAGAAAATTAATCGCAAGTTTAGCACATCGCGACTATCAGTAACATGGCAAGTGTGTAGAACTGAGTTCGCGCCATGCAATATGCATGCTCTTTTTGAAAATCTATAAATTGTTTTCAAAAGATGTAGTCGCACGCACACAAACATACCGTGCCGAAGACTGCCGAACTGAAACGACGTTAGACGATGTACGGCCTTCAAGCCACACCTCCGTGCCCGTCGGAGTGGGGAGCGTGAGGTTTTTTCGTTACGGAATTTCTGGATTCGGTCCCCGCGCTCAAGGCCCGCGATAGAAGCTATGCAATAGCTTAAAAAAAACAGTATTTAAAATGGCATAATTACGCATATTGCTTAATAACAATGCTTAGCAGAGCGAGCAGCTCAGTCCCAAGCTTTATTGTCTTCTAAATAATCAGTGATTTCATAATACCCCTTTCTGCAAAGTTTGGCCTTTGGATGTATCTCATGAACCGTGACAACTAGACAGTTGAAATTTTCACAGATTATATTCTATATAATTATAAACTAGTGCTTGCCTTATGGTAAGCAGTGCTGCAGTCGTTGATGGTAAAGTGTGCTAGTATATTAAGAGCTCATTCACTCAAAAAAACTAAGTGAACAGGTAGGTTGTCGACAGAGTTGAGCGAGTTGATGTAATGCTGCGCCAGATGGAGATTGATCTGGAGACCCTCCACGACCAAACTCCCGACACAATAACATTTGGCGCATCGTACCCGGCATACATTGCAACACAACTGCTCAAACCCATGCCGGCTTCACCAGACATCATGCCGGAACACGACGAGTCGCTTGGCGGCAAGACTTCGTCTGGTGGGCTAAGTAGTAGTAAATACTAGCTAAGCCTAGTAACTTCTGCCAGCAGCCGTTGTTATGGCCTATCTCCTCTATAACAACAAATTCTCAAAACTATTTTTTATGTAGATGATGTTACGGAACCCCTCATACGTGAGCCCGAGATATTACCATTACCTATCATTCACAGTCGGCTGGGCATACTGCCATTCCCCACGCTCTTTTGCCAGAATCATGCAGGTTTTGCCCGCGGTAACAACAGTCAATAATGTCGTCTACCCATCCTGCCGACGGTAAATCGACGTCTGGCCTCAGAATTTGGATGCCACTTGGTCACTGCTTTTCTCCACTGCACCTTGCTATGTCTCCTGCCCAACTCCATTTGGGTCCCAAAATACGTGTCTCTAAAACATGTAATCTAATTAACGCACACCCTCAAACATTCAAATATTATGTTATTATCATAATACATACGATTTTTTTTAACATGTACATGCATTGTTATTTATTAAATTAGTTACACCAATTCTTGGATAACAAAGACCTCCACGTTCTTGGAATAAGGTTTATTTTTCTTTATTTTGTATTGAATGATTTATTTTTATGAATACAAGTAAAACTGCGATTTTGAGTCTGTACAAACAACAGGGTATAATAATTTTCATAATTTTAATTATTTTTGGCAGAAGAACATTATTCCGCAGAAGAACGAGAGCAACCGACATAGCCCGAAGAATTGCAACACTAAAATGGCAGTGGACTGGGCACATTGCCCCGATGCCCGATGGGGCAGACGGGTTCTGGAGTGGCGACCACGCACGGGAAGAAGCAGCGTGGGTAGTGGTATAGTCCCCGACAAGGTGGACCGACGTGCGACGACTTGGGTGAAGGTTGCGGGAAACCGCTGAATGCGGGAGGCGCAGGACCGGCCGTCGTGAAGAACCTTGGGGGAGGCCTATCTCCAGAAGTGGCGTCTTTCGGCTGAAATGATGATGATGATTTATGTTTGGGATAAAAACCTATATTAAAAATGATATAAACCGATTCAGTAAATGTATCTGAACAAACTATTTTGAGTGAGTGTGTTATTTTTTTTACATGTTGTACATAGACGAACTTTGTACAACTTCTTATCTCGATGTTTCGAATTTGGTCTATTAGTCTGATGCCAAGCATGGAACGGTCCATGGTCCTCTGTGCATTTGTCAGGCTGAACACAGCCTCCTGCGTGAGAAAGAAAATAAGGAAAGTATTTATTATGACTAGGTACTAAAATAAAATCATAAAAGTAAACGTTTAATGTCACGGTTGGTGCACTGGTTAAGAGGGAACTCTAGTGGTGTTTTCTCTTTACAAAATTATTCCCCTGTTTTCTTCGTGAATAATGCTTTTAGAGCAATTATTTTTTTTTTCTATAATTTTACACCGTGATTATACGTGCTCCTATCATTTGATTTTTTCCGAAACTTAATTAATAAAAGCAATACGATACTTCAAAATCGTGAAAAATAACCCAGTTTTACCGTGATGTTCAGATGACTATTAGAAAAACGTGATAAGTTTTTGACAAAAAAGAAAATAATTAAAGCTTAGGTACACTTTTCCTCTATATTTTGATATAAAAATAATTGAGATCTATCGTGTTTTGAAAAAAAAAAACAGCTGAATACAAAACATCTTTTGGTCAACGTTTTTGTAGGTAAAAATCAGCCTGAGCTGCAATTGTCCTTTTCTTACTTTACCGGGAGAGGTTAGAAGCGGCGTGACGGCAATAGTTTCATCTATGCCTATTTTCCAAATTCCTCGGCACTAGAGTCCCCTCTTAAGCGATTGACTGCTGCACTGTGTCGACACGCTGCTCGATAGCAGTGGCGAATCAAATCAAATCAAAGCATTTATTACAAATAAACCAGTTACAGGCACTTTTGAATTGTCAGAAGGTCGGTCAGTCAGTAAGGTGAAGCTCGTCGCCCATTCCAAAGAGTAGGTACCTATAGAGAAGAACGGACAAGAAACGGGCAGTCTAGTGATAGGGGCTGTACCTTACGGTCATAGATTCGAACACCATCAGGCGCTTTGCTATGTATGTGTAATCCATTTCATCATCTCTGCTCTCAAAACGATGGAGGAAAACATCGTGAGGAAAATGACATGTCCTAGCGCCAAAACCATCGAAGACATGTGACATCTACCAAGCCGCACTGCCCTAGCGTGGTAGATTACGGCCCACTCCCTTTCATCGAGAGGAGGCCTGTGTCCCAACGGTGTGAACATTATAGGCTAATTATGTGTTATGTGCTGTGTGTCGCGGATTCGATTCCTGCACGGAAAAATCATTTGTATGACCTACAGGTAAGTGTTCCGGGTCTGGCACCTGCGATACAGCTAAAATTAGAAGTATGTGGCAAAGTTTTTTTTTTAACGAAAAAAGCTAAACACAATCAAAGATAAAAAAGCAGAACACACACTGATCACGATTTATGTACACACATGCATGCCCGATTCCTGTCGATGCCCATGATTCTCGACGACTCAATCATGAAATAAGGACATATATTTTAATTCTAATTTCCGGAAATCAACATGTGCGGGACACGCATGTTAAAATGCGGCCCTTGTGTTCCTTTTTACACATAAATGTAGAATCTCATAATTTTGCCACCGGCAGCGCGCTAGACCCCACGTCGATATTTAATTTGATTATTTTTCTTTCAAAACAGCCTTCTGAAATTGACGAGGATGTAAAACAGCAACTTCTATATACAGACCAGGAAAAAGGAACTATAACATACATATGTAATGAAATGAAATCGTTTATTAAGTACTTGCTTAATAAACGATTTCATTTCATTTCGGATCACTGATCACTTTTACACGTCATGTTTTTTTTTTTTAACTAGATGAAGCCGTTATTTCCCATTGACTACCTCTGAGAAGAAATAGCCGAAACAAACTCAGGGATCATCGTCTTTTTTCAAGTCCTGACATTAAAAATGAAAATGTTTACAATAATTTACCTTATAATTACGCATATTGCTTAATAACAATGCTTAACAGAGCGAGCAGCTCAGTCCCAAGCTTTTTTGTCTTCTAAATAATCTGTGATTTTATAATACCCCTTTTTGCAAAGTTTGGCCTTTATATAGTTTTTATATCGTTTAATAGGTAAGTTTCGAATGTCCATGTACATGCATACAAAGGTGATGCTGAATTTTGAGGTAATCTCTTCTAGCATACAAACGATAGATTTTGCTTCGAGAATAAATATAATATCCTACTAATAATATAATGCCCATGTGGTACCGGGCATACAATAATACCAACCCATATCCTCTCCCTCCCGTGGGTGTCGTAAGAGGGAACTCTCACCAGGGTTGCGGGTAGCAGCGCTTGTCCTGTGGAACAACAAATAACTGCGATCCCCAATCCACCTGCCAAGCATGGGGATTGTGGCAATACCCCCCAATGGGATGAAAACCTTGGGGGAGATCTTTTTCCAGCAGTGGACCTCTATAGGCTTATAAGAAGAAGAATGATATAAACGTGAAAGTTTATGTGAATGTATGAATTTATTCATTGGACTTTATTGGACACCAAAAATATGCATTGATTATTATCATTGATATCCAAATCCCATTGGTCTCCAAAGCCTAGTGCACAGGCGTAGAGTAACCAGCCTTCCGGTGTTCTATAGGATACATTTTGGGGAGTGTACGAGGGAATTGCATGATTTAATTCCCCCATCTCCGTTCCACCATCGGACGACCCGTCGCACGGCGAGTTTCCACCCTTATGTTGTTAACACCACTACGATCCGGAAGAAGCGTTTCGCCTCCTCCTTTATACCGCGTACATCGAGGGACTGGAATAATTTGCCAGCGACGGTGTTTCCGTTGGACTACAATTTGAGTGTCTTTAAGGCTAGAGTGAATGGGCCCTTAATAAACTAGTGCGCTTTACCATCAACGATTGCGTCATTGCCTACCATCAGGCGGGATTGCGGTCAAGCGCTAGTTTATAATTTATAAAAAAAAAATTCAATATATACTTACGGGCGGCCTTATTGCTAATGCAATCTCTTCCAGGCAACTTTAGAATGGTCACAGATTTTTCTGAACCTTAAGTAGGACTGTCGTTAGAGTAAATATTAGGTATACATACAATATACTAAAATAGAAACAGATACATAATATATATCCAAATTTATACATACATATATAAATACATCATACATATTGAAGATATTTGTGTTAGTAACTCTTTCACACTGTCATAGTCAAATCAAATCAAATCAAAGTATTTATTTCAAATAAACCAGTTACAGGCACTTTTGAATTGTCAGAAGGTCGGTCAGTCAGTAAGGTGAAGCTAGTCGCCCATTCCAAAGAGTAGGTACCTATGGAGAAGAACGGGCAAGAAACTCCATGGACACTCTTTTAAATTATCAAGCTATTGATACAAATATTTGATTACATCATTCATTTTAAAATCAATCATGTGAGAACGATGCAGAAATATATTGTACGCTAAGAGCGTCCATTATGGAAAAACATACAACAAAAAAGACTAACCCCACAAATAGATGCCTTACAGCAAGTAAATTGTGCTCACACGTGTGCCATGCAATTATACAATACTAAGAAATAGTAGTATATAAATATAAGTCGTGGTGGTCTAGTGGTTAAAACATCAGCCTCTCAAGTATGAGTGTGCGCGTTCGATTCCAGGCCAAGCAAGTACCAACTCTACTTTTCTAAGTATATCTTTGAGGAAACCTGGACTTTCAAGTGAGAAATCTCCATTGAGCAAGTGTGGTGATTACGCTCAATGCTTCTCTGTATGAGAGGAGACCTGTGCCCAGCAGTGGGACGATAAAAAGGTTGATGATGAACTCTTTCAGACAAAAATAATTGAACGGATTTGCATGAAATTTGACCTAGAGATGATTTATTTCAAGATTATCATACAGGATAGTTTTTATTTGGATATTCCCACGAGATCGAAACTAATTCGGGTAAGAACGCGGGGCGCTGCTAGTTTTGTATAAGCTTACGTATATACATGCTTCTAGAATAAATATCAATACAATATCTATAATTTCTATAGATCTAACCCTGGCTTAGCTTAGCTACCATATTAGCTCACACGCGATTAGTCAGTTTTGAGCTAAATTATAATTTATTGAAAATCATTCAAGCCGTTATTTGAATGGCTGCCATTTAGTTAAAAGGCTAGGCGGTTGACTAAACAGCTAATTGAATAAATTTTCTGCAACATACACACCGTTCTCCATTACCATCTACTTACACCATCTGCCATCTATCTACTTTACATCATCAAATCAAATCAAAGCATTTATTTCAAATAAACCAGTTACAGGCACTTTTGAATTGTCAGAAGGTCGGTCAGTCAGTAAGGTGAAGCCAGTCGCCCATTCCAAAGAGTAGGTACCTATGGAGAAGAACGGGCAAGAAACTCCATGGACACTCTTTTTTAAATTATCAAGCTATTGATACAAATATTTGATTACATCATTCATTTTGAAATCAAGCGTGTGAGAACGATGCAGAAATATATTGTACGCTAAGAGCGTCCATTATGGAAAACACACAAAAAAAAAACAACAACAAAAAAGACTAACCCAACAAATAGATGCTTTACAGCAAGTACATTGTGCTCACACGTGTGGCATGCAATTATACAACACTAAGAAATTGAATCTACACAATGCAAAGATAGTTTTGTCCAAGGTTCAGCAGCTCCAACAGTGTTCCCAAATGCTAAGTTTAGCTCCTGTGTAGCTGCACCAGTGCCGAATACCCCTGTCAGCGATGCAGTTCCGTAACGTACAATATGCTTGGTTACATAGTGTGTACTGGCTTTGAGTAAAAAAAAAAACAAACAATTACAAATTAAAACTACAAGAGGACATCTAATTCTAGCCTTGGCAATTGAAATCTAGACTTTACACGAAGCTTTTCTAGAGTGCCATTTTATGTTTTCTCAAACCTCTCACTATAATAAAGACCAAATGAAACCATTCTCGTTCAGTCTCACGTTTTCATCCGCTCGTTTATTCGTTGCACACGTTGATAACAAGATCTGTACGAAGGCTCCAGAGTCACGTATGAGGCACAAAATGAAGAGAAAACAATGTTTATGTAGAATTTACTCTAGGTTCTTATTTAAGTTTGGAGTTAGCGCTTGATACAGTTAGGTAGGTATATACAAAATGTAAAGAAAACCCTGTCCGATCCGTGAAGGTATTGTTAGGTATCGATAACTGATTCTATTAATGCCTACAAACACGGGCTTAACTTAAATAAAAAAAACCTTAAAAAAATTATATTATTTCGCAAAAGGACGGCCAGCCGTCGCATCGCTCAAAATAATATCGTCGAAAAAGGTGTTGCTTACTTTTTAAAAAATACCAAATTTTGCGGTAGTTGGAATTAATTCGCGGAAAAAAAAAGATTATTTTAAAAGTCATTAGTATTGTACTATGATGATTATGTAAAATTTCATATTGTATTTGGTCATGTGTTTACCTAACCTTTATTATTCTTATGGGTCGGACGGGGTTTTCTTTACATATTGTATAAGATATTTCTGTCACACGGCAAAATCCTTGTGCCACAAAGGCTAAGAAGCCAAAATAGTTCTTTAAAGTCTATCAACCCACTCACTGACGAACGGTCGCAACAAAGCCTGAAGATGTGGCGAGACAGTGTTTCCTTACCTAATCTATTTGTTCCTCTCGCTGAGAATCTCCCGCCGGGATATGAGATTCATTAAAAACTTTGGTAGTCTTTAAACAGACGCCGAACCCATATTGACCGAAGTAAGAAAAAATTGGTTTTTACATGACTTCGCCTTGAAGTGTAAATGTGGTGCTGTTCCTTGAGGCCAGATTATTTTTCTTTGCCTACGTTCTTTAGGACGTTCCGGTTGACCCTTTTCCCTTTATTCATAAACTTTGCTTGTAGTTAACTAGTGATTAGTGACTGTTTAAACATACGTTTTTGAACGTTTACGTCAAAAATGAATTTTTAAACAGTCGTTAATCACTCGTTAACTTAAGCAACGTTATGAATAAGGTGGGTAAATCTACTACTTCATTTATATCTAGCAAAAAGTCGGTCACTGGATATATGATTTTTACAAGAAAAAGAGCCTATTTCTACAAACATTTAAAAAAAAAAAACTATACAACTAACTGAGGTTGAACGAGGATGAAATTCAATTTAAAAAACAAGTCAGAAATCAAACTTTTTCTATTTATTTCGTAGGAAATGCAAACCAAGTGACTGAAATCTGTGTTATATCCATTTAGATTACTAACGGCATGCTAAGTAGAGGAGAAGTGCTGGTCACGTCCCACCAATTCCTGCGGCTTTCACCTCATGGGAGGTCTTCCAAAACTAAGTCTTCCATTATTCTTATCATCACTTATTAAAATGGAAAAACGCCAAGCGTTTTTACTCATAGCAATTACAATCTTCCTCTCCTACAAAAAACTCTGTAATGGCCATCATCCCTCACTTTCGTCACTTTTCTTCTTACAAAGAACAAACACTTATTATTTCTTCTATATTTTTTTACTACAAAGGACTCTTACAGACAATGATAAACTGTTTTTCCTCGTACCTTCGTTTCAATTGAACGCGTTGACTTGAAATATTGAAGAAATATCTTATCGAAGAATTAACATCGGTAGCAATGCTTTCCTTAGGTGAATAGCATTTGGGGTAGTTGATGTATGAGGGAAATTGATTTTTCTCTTGAGAATATAAAGCGTTTTTGTGATACAGACTTTTTTTGAGAGATTTTGTGTGTGATTTTGTTTTCGATTATTATTTTTATTATTTTAAGGAGATCTGGATAGGCCATAAAATTCATTAGTTGAATTAAGAAGAAAACTTAGTAGTTTAACAGCATTCAATTTGAGTAATTTTGAAGCATATTTTATATATTTATAGCAATATATTTCTCAACAAAATAAATAAAGCAGTGAAGGTTGTTGAATTGTCTAAATGAAACTCATTGTTGACTGTTTTTGTGTTCCTGATGGAATATCATGTTCAATATTGATTAAAATACGATACGCTAGAGAATGACATCTCCAAAGTTAGGGTTCAGTTCAGATTTGTTTGTTTATTCTTAGATAAGCTTATATACTAACATCACATTAACGATTAGAGAACAGAAGAGCACTTCTGCTATTTTCTAAACTTCTACAAATAAAAAAATAAACGATATATCTGATTACTGATAATCTGGCGGCGTTTACTAATGAACGCACCATGCGATTTTGGTTTAAATGCTTTCATGATGGAAACTTCAACTTGTAGAACGAGCCACGAGGAAGACCGCTTAAATAGGTGAATAACGATAAATTAAGAGAGATGGTGGAAGCGGATCCTAGTTAAACTACCCAGGAATTAGCGGCATGGTTTAACGTTACCTTATTCACAATATTGACTCATTTGCGTCAGATCAATAAAAAAAAATACGAAAAATGGGTGCCTCATTATTTGGCTGATCTGCAGAAAGACACGCGTGCTGAAACTTGTGTTACCTTGTTGAATCGGTACAGAAATGAAGGAATATTGGATCAAATTGTGAGATGTGATGAAAAATTAATTCTTTATAGTAACAGTAAAAGAAAAATACAATGGCTGACCCCAGGTCAAACGCCACAACAGTGTCCTAAAGCATAACTTACCATTAAAAAGGTAATGGTAATTGCTTGGTGGTCTCAGCGTGGTGTTGTCCACTATAGTTTTCTCCGATCTGGTCATACAATAACGGCAAATATCTATTGTGCCGAACTCCGAACAATGTTGGGAAAACTAGCATTGAAACAGCCCCGACTCATAAATCAATCTTCATCATTATTGCACCTTGACAATGCGAAACCTCATACACCACGAGAAACCATTTTGACTCTTCAGTAACTGCAGTTAGAAACCATTCATCATCCTCCATATTCGCCAGACCTTGCTCCAACGGACTACCGTTTTTTTATTGATTTGGACAATTATCTATGTGACAAGAAGTTTTCTTCCCAGGAGACAGTACAAAATGCATTCACACAGTTTGTGCAGTCTAAATACTCAGAGTTCTATCTCAAAGGCATAAATGACCTTCCTATTAGATGGCAGCAATGCATAAATAATAATGATAACTATTTTGATTGAATAAATTAGTTAAAAATAAACAATTTAAATTTTCAGTACAAATCGGCAATTTCATACTTTAACCCCCATTATTTTTGCAAGTTTTGGACTTTCATTGCCGCAGGGACTAAATTGTGGCATGCATTTAAACAGTTTTTTAAATACGAAAAACCTTCTATGATAAACATAAAAACTAGTTCATGTTAGTTTAAAAGCTGAAAAATTTGTTACATAAATTAATAGATCGTCCAAAGAAAGCCGTGACCCTGCTATGTACTACATTTTCCGTTACACGTCATAAGAACCTGTAGGTAATCCTTAGCCTTCTACCTTCTCAGGTAAGAAGCACTTCAAATGTAAAGGACTCTCTCAACACAATTGTTCCCAGTTTTAGCTTTAAACTTTACAATGGGGATTTTGTTCAAACGGTTACTTAGTCCATCATGCCTTAACTTATATTATAAGGTAGGTTGTGGTCTTTGAAGAATCCTAAAACATTGTTAAGTAAATTTGTGAAACTGAACTTGCGTAAGGCATTAAGTCAGCTGTCAGTCTGTCAAAAAATAGGCAAAAGTGGTGTAAACCTTTTGTCTATGAGTGCAGACCAAACAGAGTTATGTACCTGATACTCTGCAATGTTAGAGTAACGCTTTTTAATCTATCTTATATAGAAGGGTGGAGAACCCAAATCCCAACTCCCTCTTCAAAACAAAAACACAGGTTGTTCGAACCCAAGTCCATTATTACCGCACCGATCCTTACCTTACCGTAGGGTCCGTAGATACGCTTAAAAAATCTGGTATATACAGTTATCAACTTTGCCGTTTAGAGACAAGGTTTAAATTCATTTAGCAATGAAGATGACAATAATATTGATCAGTAAATGGGCCTGTAATTAAATTTATTAAAAGTAGGTGGTTTTTTAATATGTGCTGAGGAAAAATATGCTTAGGTGACAATATATGAAGAGACTTATTTGGTATTGAATAGGTTTTTAACCAATAAGTAATGAGCGAGATTTAAAATAAAAAGCAGCAGGCATGCGTAACGTGTATGAGATTTTATTAATTGTGAGTGTAGTAGGTACACAATAAAAAGAACACTGGGCGGAACACTAAAAGCTACGACTAACTGAGCAGGCGCTTCAACATGCCCCCAGACGTTGAAAGTCGTGCTTTCAACCAGACTTCGATTCTGAATAAACAGGTAATAGGCATATTCTATTGAAGGCCCTCCGGATGACTCCGATAGAGGCCTTGATATCTGTGACACGGGCAATTCTATCAGTACCTGGATACGCAGCGATGACTCTTCCTAGTCTCCACTTTAGAGGTGAAAGATTCTCCTCCTTGATGACTACCAGGGCATTAAGCTCTAAACCAACGGTCAGCAACAGGCGGACCGCGGTCCGTTTGCGGACCGCGAAAGGTTGAACCTCGGACCGCCAAATATTATAATGTTAATTGTAGGTATGTCAAGTATAAACAAATACGTAATATTTTTGAACCAATCTAACTGAGTACATACCTAATCTAATTAATCTGTCTTACAATATCGATATCGATCAAAAACATCGCGCCGCCGAGTCGCCGCGCGCGCTCTTTTCATACGTACTTATAGCTCCGACGACCACTTGTAACTGAGCGTGAGGGGCGCTGCCTAGCGAGCGGGTTTTGTTAACACGCGAGCGAGAGCGAGACGGCATGCACTAGCAACAGCGTGCGCGAATTAGTTATTGTATGTAAATGTGATTTAGCCATTCGCTACGAAACATCAGCAGATTGAGTGTATAATTTTTAAGGTAATATGAGGGAAAGCATTTCATATTTCGCGTACTTAGCGAACTGTGGCGCGCTTGCGACTTTGTTTTGTAACAAACGCGAGCAAGTATCGAAATCGGGGGTCCGGACGCGAGGGCGGGGGAAGGCAGACTTTCAGTCGCTCGTCAGTCGCGCCGCAAATCGTGGAGAAACAGTTCATTTGTTTTGTGATTTCTTGCGTTTTAGTTGGTTTAATAAAAAATATTTTTTTACCTAGGCGTGATATGGATCCTAAAAAGCGAAAAGTGGACAGCGAAAATAGGAGGTTTTTAGAAGAATGGACTGAACAATATTGTTTTACGCTGCCTGATAGACCTCAAGCAGTTCCAGTGTGCCTTATATGCAATAAAACTGTTGCTATTCTTAAAAGTGGAAATTTGAAGCGACACTATGAAACAGCACATCAGCAATTCCACAAAAACTTCCCTCCTGGCAGTGAGGCTCGTAAAGAAAAACTTCAGGCACATCTCAGTTCTTACAATAAAAGCACAAAATTACTAGGTAGTTCGTTGCATGAGCGACCAAGAAAAATCCACAGAAGCAGCGTTACGTGTGTGCTGGACGCTTAATAAACATCAAAAACCATTTTCGGATTCGGAGATAGTGAAGGAATGTATGTTGGCAGTAGTCACAACACTTTTTGAAGAAAAAAAAGATGTTATCACTGGAATTCAAAGTATTCCATTATCAGCAAGAAGCAATACACGAAGGACTGAAATTTTAGCTGCTGATATTAAGATGACTCTTCTCAAACTTCTGCAAAAGGCACCTTGCTACGCCATAGCACTTGATGAGTCATGTGACATTACTGATGATGAACAAATGTCAATTTTTGTCAGATTTCTTGACATTGAGTCTAAAACTTTTAGGGAAGAGTTGCTAACAATATTGCCGTTAAAAGGTAACACTCGAGGAGAAGATTTATTCAAGGTAATTGATGAATTTATTACTAAATCTAACATCAGTTACGACAAAATTGTGTCTCTTTCTACTGACGGGGCTCCAGCAATGATTGGCAAAGAAAAAGGTGTCATCAAGAGAATCAGGGATAAAAGTTCAGGCTTAATATCATATCAGTGCATAATCCACCAGACAGCCCTTTGTGGAAAACTTAGCGATACACTGAAAGAAGTGATGGACAGCTTGGTGAAGTTAATAAATTTTATAAGATCTCATTCCGCTCTTCAGCACCGACATTTCAAGGAGTTTCTTTTTGAATGTGATTCAGCGTATTCTGACTTACTGCAACACAACAATGTTCGTTGGCTAAGTAAGGGTCAAGTTATTGAACGTTTTTGGTCAATAAAAGAACAAGTAGCCTCCTTCTTGCAAAACTTAGATACGCAAGCAGCTAAGAAGCACCTTAAGTTCGTAACAAATAAGCACAATATGTTGATTGTGGCTTTTCTAAAAGATATTTTGAAATATCTAAATGCGCTCAACACAGAGTTACAAGGAAATGGAAAATTAATATGTGATCTGATACAAAGCGTGTCTGCTTTTCGTCGTAAGCTGGATATCTTTGAAAAAGATATTGCAAGACAAGAATTTGTTCATTTTCCGACAATTCTGGAATATAATAAAGAGAACTCTGAAGAAGACGTTGCAGTGTTTACAAAATTTTTGGCCGATCTTAGCAACGAATTTGCCACAAGATTCCAAGACTTTGCAGAGATGGGCAAGCTATCTCTGTTTCTTAAGTCACCCTTTGAAGTTGATGCAGCAGCCGAATGGACAGATGTGGCTGCCAAGTTATTTAATCTGCCAAAGCCATCACTTCAAATGGAAATAATCGATCTGCAAGAAGATGTGTTTTTGCAAATATATAAAAAGGTGTCAACTGAAGAATTTTGGGTCAAACAAGTCCCAGAAAAATATCAAAATTGCAAAAAACTTGCTATCAATTTGGCCACTATGTTTGGCTCGACATACATATGCGAAACATCTTTTTCAAAAATGAATTTTTTGAAAAACAAATATCGTTCGAGATTAACAGACGCTCACTTAGAAGACACTCTTCGAATTAGCTGTTCTTCACGAGAACCAAACTTTAAAAACCTGGCTCAAGACCGCCGATGCAATTTTTCACACTAATTTTAGACAATAAATAGCTATACTTAATTAATATCATTTGTTTTTTTTTTCTGGACCTTTTAAAAATTTTCGAGCAATATCCGGACCCTACTTAAAACTACTTGCCGACCCCTGCTCTAAACCATCCTTGCAAGAACGCCAGTTTGTCCGTTGCTGTAATTCTGCAACATACTCCTTAAAATAATCCATCTAGTCCAGAAGTGTTGGTTTTTGGTACACTTGTTTCACTGTGTGATAGCTAAATAGAGTTACTGAAGGGTTGTTTATGTCGTGGATAACGATATCATTTTAATAAACGTTGCTCATTAGATTTATGTAGTAGTGGGGACAAACACTGTGACGTTATTTTGTAATGGCGGCACCTAAAATAGTCGTTTTGGAAAGTGGGGATAGTGGAAAGGTCAGTTCGCTCGGAGGTGCGACCCGGGCACTTCTACCGGGGGAAACTGTCGGTTTGCCTATTTAAATTGTTATTATATTAAGATTGAAGGGTATATATACACTTCGTGCTTTAATTCAAAACTTCACCTACGAAATGGAACCATAATGGTAACGAACTTATCGCTCTGCCGTGGCTGACGTCATCATATATAATATTTTAAGGCTGTTGACAAGTATAATGTGGTACAGGAATGATTAAAACTACCGCGGTGTCGGTAACTCCAACTAACAATAACCCAAACTAGTTTCTTCGCTATGACAAAACAAATGCTCCATTTTAAGAGCAAAATAGACCAACTAATAAATTAACACTCATGACAGCATCAAGTTATATACCACCACAAAACAATACAACGCACTCATGCCCTGTGGAGCCAACACGACGTGAATCACGACCAATATCCGTTCAACCGGCCATCCGGGCTTCCACCGACCGCCATCCGGCTGTCCGACGCCGGGCGTCAGACAGAAAAAAATAAATATTGCAATAATAAAATCGACAACTGGCAAGAAGTGCCAGTTGTCGATTAGGGTGGAAACCCTAATGGACGGGATGAAGTGCAAAAAGTAATATTTTTTTTGGTTTTGTGTCTATTTTATAATAAAATGGTAAGCAAATGTGTTATCTTTTATCGAGTACTTTACAAAATACTTTAGTAAGAAAAAAGAAAGAAAAATATTTTTTGGGAAAGAAAAAAAAACACTTCTTTTTTTTTAATAATTATAAACTAGCGCTTGACCGCAATCCCGCCTGATGGTAAGCAGTGATGCGATCGTTGATGATCGCTTTTCATTCAGAAGAACTTAGCGAATAGGAAAGAAGACGGCAGTTGAGCGAGGTGATGCAATGTTAAACCCAACAACACGACCAACGATGCTGCGCCAAAGGGAGATTGATCTGAAGACCCTCCACGAACAAACTCCCAACACAACAACATTTGGCGCATCGTACCCGGCACACATCGCAACACAACTGCTCAGACCCGTCCTCCGTACGGCTTCACCAGACATCATGCCGGAACACGACGAATTGCTTAGCGGCAAGGCTTTGTCTTTTTCTTTGTCTTTGTCTTTGGTGGTAACTTCTGCCGGCGGCCGATGTTATGTTAATATTCTGTTTTATGCCGAAAACTATAATTAATGTCTCTCTACAACTTCAGTTAATAATGTGGGCTCGGCTCTTCTTTTGGCCCCGCAGACAGGCGTGATGCGATCAGTATAACAAATAAGAAAACTTTATTGAAATAGTTCTACCAGAAAAAGCGTGATACGGTTCGGGTTAAGGTTCTTTAAATGCGTTAGTTACGTCTAGCTAGTATAAAAGCGCTCTGAAGCAAATTTTGTACATTTTCTTTGACTAGAGACGTGATTCTAATTATTAGTTCATGGCATCATCATTTCAGCCGAAAGACGTCCACTGCTGGACATAGGCCTCCCCCAAGGCTCTTCACGATGACCGGTCCTGCGCCTCCCACATCCAGCGGTTTCCCGCGACCTTCACCAGGTCGTCGGTCCACCTTGTCGGGGGCCTACCCACACTACGTCTTCCGGTGCGTGGTCGCCACTCGAGAACTCGTCGGCCCCATCGAGCATCGGTCCTACGGGCAATATCTCTAGCCTACTGCCACTTTAGCGTTGCAATTAATCGGGCTATGTCGGTTACTCTCGTTCTTCTGCGGATCTCCTCATTCCTGGTTCGATCGCGCAATGATACCCCAAGCATAGCCCTCTCCATTGCCCTTTGAGTGACTTTGAGCCTTCGTATAAGGCCCATTGTTCATGGCATATTTTCTTTTAATCCCATCAGAAGATAAATATTAGTTTAATCCTGTAAAATTAGTCAGCACCCGAAGTAAATCGACGAATGTATTTTAGTATAATTTGTCTGTGTGGCAAATTTCATATAAATCCATACACTAGTTTTTGCGTGAAGGAGTTATGAATATCCATCCATACATACATACTTCGGATAAGGTTATTTCTTTTGCTCGTACTAATACAATAGAACATACTATGCAATGCTCAATAAGTAGCACTATAATATAATCCTACCACTTTATGGACCCATTTCAAACACTGAGCTCCGCCGAATGACGCGGGAAAGTAAACAGTACACCCTCTGTTTTCCTTTATTTCCCGATCAGCTTTATTTATGGGGGTCTCAGTCAATGGGTGGGTAACAACCTGTTTTATAGAGTATCGTTTTGTTACTGTGTACTCGATACTGTTGATTTCGGGGTCAACGAAGACAAAACAAAATGTTGCTGTCTTTTTTAACTGCCGGAAAAGTTTCCAGGCTCTTGCAGACGATAGCGATGTGACTATTTACTCCATCGGTTTAAGCTGTTAAGTAAAGTTAAACGAACAAACCACGTGGCTTAGTTAGCCGACCAATCGTTTAGCTATATCATTGACGAAATAACTTCGCTAAATTGAAGAGTACAACTATGACATATAATAGCAATAGAAGTGGCAGGTATTTTAGAAGTGACACAATAGTATGTTAACTAAATCACGAGGTTTTTTCCTTTACCCTTAACTAATCTATTCAAACTGATGGAGCTTAGTAGAGCAATTTCTATGAAAACTTAACGGAAATTCTTCTCCTAGAATCACGTGTCACGTCGCGCCAGTCTGCGGGCGCCTTTATACTTAAATAATGAACATTATTATACAGCTTATATAATAGGTAGGCAGCTCAAATTTTTGGTGGAAGTTTTCCAGTAACGGTCCCTAAAAATGATGAGTTGGCTGCGGCTCCTCGTACCTTTTCCAAGACCCCGAGGGTCCGAGATCCCAGACTACCATAAAATTTCATAGACTTAAAAAGAATATTTAAAAATATATAAAATTTCAAAGAGCTGTGAATAATAAAAAAATAAATAAATTGTGTCCACAAAAAGTTCAAGTAAGTTCAACATCAATACACTGTAGACCAAAAGTCCATAGGCAATCTCCAAAGCAAATCATAGCCTACCCTAGCGATGGTGAGGCTATGATTTGCTTTGGAGATCAGACGCATGCAGTTAGATACCATTTTGTTAATATTATGAATAAATTATATGTATAAACATTTTTGTAGTAAAAGTTGTGGTGATGAGATGATATAAATTATCACCACAATTTTTTAATAAACACCGAAAAGATAAATTAAATATTTTACTTTAAATAAATAAATAATAAGCCTAATAAAGTATTCACATTATAAATTGCCGTTAATACTTAACAAGTTTTTGCTTAAAATTCAAATAATATTATAGTTTCAAAGAAAGAAAAAGCAGCCAAACATTGTTATGAAGATTCGAACTCACACTACGTCAGAGAGCACATGACATATTTACGTGAATTTTAGCAATGTTAAGGTCGAATTAAATACAAAAAATAAAATGTTATATTTCGCGTAGAATGTAGACGACAGTTCGTTAGTGTGTGCTATTTGTAGAATGTAGAAACAGCATTCATACATGCACACACACACACGCACACTCACACACGCGCACTCACTGGATGCGTGCTCACTCACTCACTGCAATGTAGTTCTTGATGTGCCATTGGAGTTTTGAGTGTTTATTAACCATAAATGTTTTCTTACGTCTTGAAGTTTTTAGGATAGCATAAAAACTTCGATACTAAAAAGTACTTCAAAATAGGTAAGCAACTATTAAAAAAGATGTTATAAAGTAATTGCCTAAAAATTCCTTAATCCAAGCCGAATCTATACATACACATAATAAATCTGTAGAAAACTCATTTTTGTACATTGAAGAAATTGAAAAAAATAGCCAGCGTGTTAAAGGATAACTAACAGGACCATTTCCACCACTTTTGGATTTTTTGTCTGCTTGTCTGTTTATATGTTTGTTTGTGCGCGCATCACGTAAAATCTACAAATTCAGTACAGATAATGTTTATATACAAAAATTATACGCAACTTGAGGTATAACTTAGTTTTTGTTTCATCGTAATCGGTTCACTCTATCAAAAGATATGATTAATTTAGTGAGTTCAAGAAGTAAAATATAATATATACCACACGCAATTCAGTATAGTACTTTCAAAGACATTTTGAGACTAAAAATAGAACTAATGTTGATAGTTGAAATCTAAATCCGATAGATGGCGTTGTGCAAATGGCGTCATTTTCTGAATGACGGTGTTAAGATTTTCCGCGCGAGTATCACCCTCGGCCGTGTTTACATGACAAAATGGGTTTCGTTAGATGTCTTAAAATTTCTTGAGTGTGTCGTAAAATGTCTTTGGTAATTGGTTGCTTGGAAAATTAGCGATGTTTTAAATTAGTCGAAAAAGAAGTTTAAAAAAAAAGGAAATAAAGATGAGACTTAGTAGGTCTCAGGAATCGGAAGAAGATCGCGAAGCACGGTTATCTGCTAACCATGAGCACGTCGCTCTTTCACGTGAATCTGAAACTTTCTCCGAAAGGGAGTCACAATTAAGTTCACAAAGAACACCGACCGCGACTTTGCGGTCTCAAGAGCATCGAGGACCTCGAAGTTCGTCTGTCAGCTGTTCGAGAGAGCAATGGCCTCTCACACGAGTCAAAGACTTTTACAGAAAGGGAGTCGCGCTGAAGTTTGCAAAGAACTCGGACCGCGACTTTGCGCTCTCAAGAGAGCATCCAAGAACGCGAAGTGCGACTATCAGCTGATCGAGAGCGTCCCGCACTCTCACGCGAGTCAGATCCTTTCACAGAAAGGGAGTCGCGCTTAAGTTCGCAAAGAACTCGGACCACAGATCTGCGCTCCCAATAGAGTATCGAGGAACGCCAAGCACGTCTATCCTCTGACGGAGAGCGTCACGCTCTCTCGCGCGGGTCTGATTCTCTCACACAAAGAGAAGAACGATTACAAAAAGCTAGACATAACTATGTAGGCGTACAAAGAAACAATGAAAGTTATCTTGCATCTGAAAGGGAAAGAATAGATGAACTAAGAAGAGCAGAAACAGTAAAACAACGCCAATCTCGCTTAGATTTTGTATATGCTCCGGGTAATTTCACCGCTAATATAGTATATAGAGAGCATTGACGTTATCAATTACACCAAAGTCAGGATCATTATTCGCAAATTGTTTATTGTCTAAAATATCTTTTTTCTTACGCCTCCGTTATTCTTTTCTGATTAATTTCGTTGCGGGACCGAAGACAGTTGAATCGTTTCTCCGGGACTCGTCGAGCTTCATTGCTCGGCGTTTTTCTGGCGGTCTCCACTGTTGGTTCTGGCTTTCAGGAGTTGCAGTGGGTGGGAAAATGTGTGGCGGGTTTTTGTCCAAAATAATATTATAGCACCTTCTTGAATGATGCATATACATAAATGTATATAGCTACTCTTATCTAAACGACGTTGTTTTGTTTTCGACAACCACGCGAACGAAGTCGCGAGCCCAGCTAGTTTTTAATAAAAACCGTTTAAGTGCGAGTACTACTACGATTTTTTTCAGTTTTTCGAATAATTTGTTAGCTTTTAGAGGGGGTTATCCTATTTTACAAAACAGTAGTTTTTCTAATATCCCGATTTTTAAAATACCTAACTAAAGATAAGCTATACTATAGGGTAGAAGCGAGAAAAAAATCATTCCCACTACGCGTAAAACACGCCAAAAAAAATTGTTTTTCTTAATTTTATTTTAGCACGTTGTAGACGTGGTGAATAATAATTCTGCAAATTTTCATTTTTGTAGCAATTACTCTTCAGAAGGTAAGCTGAAGATGGGCGAACAGACAGATGACCAAACAATAAGGGTTCCGAGACGTGAACCATGGAATCCTAAAAAGGGTTAAAAAAGCATTTACTTGTTTAATTTTCTTTTGTACTCGCCTTATAATCATTTAAAATACATAATTGTATTTTACAAATTATTTATTTACCGCGATCCCTTTTACCTCGGATTCTCTTATACCTTCACTGTTTAGGGCATTGGAAAACCCACTTTACAATTAAAGGATTGAGAGTGATGTCAGCTCGTTGTCTGGTTAATTCAGATTTATTCGGAATATTTACGGTCACAGTTCGAGTACTTTTAATTAACTTTTAATCTTGACTTGGGAAAAGTTTTGTTCATTGAAGACATTCCTTTCTGTTTATGGATTCAGAAATTGGTTTTGCGTTGAGTCGGTTATAGATAGGATGTAATTATGTTTATCTACTCTCAAATCAAAAAAATAAAAATATAAAACTAAAAAGGAGTTTATATTGACGTATTTTACCAATAGTATATCGAAAGGAAATTAAAATAGTAGTTTATGAAACTGTTACATAATGAAGGATATTATGCACGAGTGTGAGTTTAAAAAACGAGCGAAGCGAGTTTTTTAATAGTATCCCACGAGTGTGTAATACCTAATTATGTACAGTTTCATACACTACTTTATCTAATCTCATACATTTTAAGAAACAATAATAATCAATTATGTGTCCAGCGAAACACAACAACGACTCGCAAATCGCAATGCAAAGAAACGTTTTTGGCGCCAAAATTCTGCACCCTGCATCAAAGCGCGCGCAGCCACAGATAAAAAAATTAAATAGTGCTATCTATGATTTGTAATCTGTACGGTAATGAAAAAAAAAAAATATTATAACATTATTTTGTTAGAGAAATAATGTTATAATTTAATTTTTTTATTTCCTTTCGATATACTATGGGTATAGTACGTCAATATAAACTCCTTTTTAGTTTTATATTTTTAAGTTTTTGATATGAGAGTAGATAATAGTAGTTTATGAAACTGTTACATGATGAGCTGCGATGAGTTTCGCTGGACACATAATTGATTATTATTGTTTCTTAAAATGAGATTAGATAAAGTAGTGGATGAAACTGTACATAATTAGGTATTACACACTATTGTGATACTATTAAAAAACTCGCTTTGCTCGTTTTTTAAACTCACACTCGTGCATAATATCCCTCATTATGTAACAGTTTCATAAACTACTATTATATAATTGGATTATTAACTTAAAATCTACATTATAACATAGTATTATGGGTTTGGGGGCGGTTGTAAGAATCTGTTGATTTAATATTACAATTAAAATAAAACATATATGACGACGTCAGCGACGGCGGAGCGATAGGGTTGTCTCCATCTTGGTGTAATGGTAAGAGCTCCATTTTGTGGGTGAGTTTTAAATTAGAGCACGAAGTGTATATATACCCTCCAATCTTGACAATAACAATTTACATAAATAGACAAACCGACAGTTTCGCCCCGGAGAAGTGCCCTGCTCCGTGTCTCAATCCGAAGTCACCGTTCGACAATACTCTCTTTCCAAAACGACTCTATACAGGTGCCGCCATTAAAAAATAACGACACAGCGTTTGCCCCACTACTGTGTAAGTCAAATGAGCAACTTTTATTAAAATTATATTGTTATTCACGATATACAATCTGTTTCAGAAATGAAATAATAGTTTCAGTATATAAAATATATGTATGTTGCATACCCATGGCACCGGTGTGAGGTACCTAAGTCCATGGGTTTTTATTTACAGATAACCACGTTTTAAATCAGCATTTTAAATTACGAGGATATGCCTTCTATTCTCGTACATCTGCCCCCTAATCGACGAACACATTTTTGTCAAATGATTCCGACTAGTTGGGATCGTTTGGACCGAATGGACCAATGGGCGGGCCGAACGATCCCAACTGATACCAACTCAGTCGCAATCATTTGACAAAAATGTGTTCGCCGATTAGGGGGCTGGTCAGTGTCTCATCTGTTAACACGTTGACTGCAGCAGGTAAAATCATAAACCTTCGGCTGTTACGGCGGCGGGTCAAATTGTGCCCCCAATGATTTTTCCGTTAGTGCGTTAGTGCGTGGCAGGTCTTTTTCGACCCATCACCACAGAGTTAAATTAGATTGCTATAACTTTGCGAAAACATAATATAGGTGAGAGTTTTTGGACAGTTGTAACAACCGTGAATCTAACTTCTTTAGATTTGATTCGCGCCCGCCCGGGATCTGCCAAACAGAAAATGAGAAATAAACCAGAGAAAGTGGAGATATCGATATACATATACAACATTAGTTTTTATTTATGCGAAACCTGAATATAGTTTGTTTAGAATAAGCAACTGAATCGATTCCAATAATTTTTACAC
The DNA here is from genome assembly GCA_037179545.1 of Sesamia inferens. Classification (NCBI taxonomy): domain Eukaryota; kingdom Metazoa; phylum Arthropoda; class Insecta; order Lepidoptera; family Noctuidae; genus Sesamia; species Sesamia inferens. Next base: position 2,735,720 of record CM073929.1, on the reverse strand, counting down.
TATGTAATATTTTTTCCCCAATACATTTAGCAATTAATGCAGTGTGTTTACCGAGCGCGAAACGTAACCTACAGTAGATCATCGCCGGCGTAACAGCTTACGCCTGAGGTCAATGCACCGCACGCCCGCATGACCGGCGCGTGGACCATATTTTTGTTGGGAAGGCAAGTAGGATAATAAGCTCACAACTTTGCGGTTTTTCATGATATCTTTTTGAAATTTTGTACATAGATTCTTTACTTAAAAATACTGGACACGTGTTTCGGGTTTCGCATAAACGAAAAATAATGTTGTATAAAAGAAAGTCGTGTTAGTTATACTATTTATAACTCAAGAACGACTGTACCAATTTGGCTGAAAATTGGTGGCGATATAGCTCAGAACCAGGAAAAGGACATAGGATACTTCCCGTTCAACCGCGTTCCCTTAGAAGAGATTTATTAAGTGCTGATTTGAATCGAGCAACATTTCGATACTCGAAGAAATTTCAGCTAACAACAAACATGAGAGTTGCATTGCTTATGATACATCTGCAGAAGATTTCTCTGAAAAATTGCTGACTATCGGTAATGGTCGAGTACCAGTCGCCGAATCGAGCGGATTGATTTCATTTCCTCATAATTTCTGTATTTTTGTCTCATCGAAAGTCGAACTTCACCATCAGCCTATTAATTTCCTGACTGTTGGGGCACAGGCCTTCCCTACGGCTACACACCGTAGAGAGAATGGGCCATAACTCACCATGCGGGCCTAGTGTGGATTGGTGGGTTTTAACGACTGCAGATGCAACCGGGACCAACGGCTTAAGGGAAAGACGAATTTATCAACAAAGTATTACCAAACATAACTATTAATTTTAAGAAATAAAAAAACGCGTCGTACGACAGTTACGATAGCTGGCCCAACACTAAATGGTGAAGCGGGCGCCCTGTGTGGTATCAGGCCGCCAACTGCCTGTTGGGACGGCGGGCCACAATAGGCCCCCTCCCGCACCGAGTTGATATTTTTCACCGTCAGTGCGTGATAGGCCGATAAAGGCCTGCCGTGATGTTTTTATAGGGAACACCTATAATTTTGACCACAATCTCAAATATATATTTATCTTTGTCATACCTTTACAAACACCTGAGATAATCGTTCCGCACCAGTGAGAAGGACAGAGTTTTGTTCGTCCGCACCAGCTGAAATTTCGCGGCAGGTTGATTAAGACCTGATCCGCAGTGAACGAACTAAGTAAACTAGTGCGCTTTACCATCAACGATTGCATCACTGCTTACCATCAGGCGGGATTACGGTCAAGCGTTTATAATTTATAAAAATAAAATGCAAACAAACAAATATCAAAAACTTGTCAACATTTAGGAAAAAAGACCTATTTCTGACAGATTGATCAGACTGAGGTCAGACTGTGAACGTTCTTAAAACACTGTCCAAAATAAAAACTTACAAGCAGATACAAAAATAAAATACAATAAAAAAAAATTCACTTCATCAAGCCGCCTCACTTTCAGTAGATACTTCAATTTTATTTATTCTGAATATTGATAGATAAAGTTAGACATAATAAAGAAAAATAATAAAATTATAGATTAAAGCTTAATAATTACATAACTTAATGCTTGATTACGCTCCCACCTGGGCCGTAGTCACTTCGGTATATGAATTAAACACAGATAATATTATGAATTCTCAGTTTGTGACTATTTTACAATTTAGAATATTACTTATAACATAATGTTATCCTACACCTAATACTTATACCAAAGCCGCCCTTTTCGGCTCACAGAATTTCTGAACTATCCTATCTGAACACTATAACTCAGTTACTGGGTAACAAGCCCCACCGAAGTTTCGCTCGTATGACCAATAACGACAGCCAATATCTAAAATTATCTTTATTCCAGCAAAGATAACTAAGTTGCTCATTCGGCACATAGGTCTCTTAGTTATTATACAAAGATCATTAAATTACACGGCTGTACGTGACTTGAGACGATTCCGACGAATAGCAAAAAATATGAAAAGAAAAAAATCAACGAAATATAACAATGTAATTTACTGGTGTTTTAGCAAAAAATCCGCTTTTCGTTTATATTTTGTGAAATACAAACGAAAAGCGGATTACTTGTGTGTTTATTTGCTTGTTTTCATATATTTTCTTTTAATAGTTCGATTTTCGATTTTCTGGGTTTGATAAAATGACTGGTAAACAACTTTTTTGGTAGGTACGTATGTACGTAGTAAGTCATTAAAATAAATAATACATTATATCTAGTCAGAATAATCTCTTGAATATTTGTAAATAAATACATAAATTCATCTTTTTTTCGATATTTACCTTTATCGAAACCAAAAGACAAAAACTCCTTATCCGCTACTTTTCAGTAATTTCAACAACAAACAAGAAGACCTCCATTTTTAAATAAATTGATCCAGAAAAACATAAAAGTCTCGGGGTAGCTTCACAAAATACACATACCTAATTACAAGAGCCATTAAACTTTGAATCCTGTCACAGCAAACAAATTCGTTTCAGTGACTTATTGCTAAAGTTATTTCATCAGGCGTTAACTTTTGTGCTTGCCTTTACGTTTAGATAAGGGGTAACGAAGGTTGTACAAGTTATAGCAAGGACCTAATTGTATCTAAGCTTAAATTTGTAATTAAATAGGTTAACTTAGGAACAGAATAAGTGGTCGACTTTAATCATATTAGATTACATACTAGCTAAGCAGGTCAGATAGCAGAGTAAGCAGATATATTGCTAATAACCTTTGTTCTATAGAATAAAAATAATTATTTACATTATGCCATTGAAGTTCAATCAATGGCATAATGTACATTATAGTTTGTGGTCTCTTATTAACTAGCACTTATTTTTATATACAGATATGACAGATGTAGGTATGTTTAAACCTAAGTACACCAAAGTCGTCATGTTGTGACAAAGAAACTGTTGGCAGAGTATCATCTTAATAAGTTCGTATAATCAATGAATAAATAAATTACTTACTGACTGGAATTACTTACCGGCTTACTGACCTAGTAAACCAAGAAATACTCATAATACGTTCAAACTCGACTCAATTTCAAAGCATTTATTTAAAATCGACCAATTACAGAGAGTTTTGAACAGACAAGAGGTCAGTCAGTCAGAAAAATCAATCTAGTACCCATCCCAAAACGTGGTAGGTACCTATGTAGAAAAATGGGCAACAAACTCCACGGATAGTCTTTAATCAAAATAATATGGTAGTAAAGTAAGAGCTATTTCATTCATGTCAAAATATACGTACTGTTAACTAAATAACGCCGATTCTCTTTCTGACGAACTAAACCAATTATAAGTTAAGTGCATCTGTTTTTTTCTGTCATTAAAAAAGGGATAAAAGATTTTTTTTTTCTTTCTTTAATGGCTTCGCACGGTTTGTGCATTTAGCCAATGTCACGTAACGAATTGTTCATGTCGAAAAAGACGGCGTGATCCGTCTTACGATGGAGGTTTGAGACAAAATCATGATGTGGCCACTATGCTGCGATATTTCACTGTTCTTTGTGAATTATTTACTGAATGCACTTTTTACTACATGAATCACGCATTTTTATTTAGTAAACAACACTATAAATAATTTTAAAAGTCCGATGAAAAATGAGCGTGACACTCAGCTTGACTTTCCCCAGGGATAAAAGATAACATTTTACATAGTTTAATCCTGTCAAATTAAAATATTTCATAGACAGTTTAGACGCTATTATAAACATGGCGACCAAAAGTGGTCATGTTTATAATCGCTTCTAAACTGTCAGACGTTAATAAAATAAAAAAAATAAATAAAACGATTTTTATTTCGGACCAGATAATCCATATAGTGTTATTAACATCAAAAAGAAAAACAACTTATTATCTAGTGTTAGTACCCACCACCCTCTGTATAAATTGCTTTATAATTGGAGAGCCGAAACTCTCAGGTACAGTTCTTAGGATCTGTATCTGTTGGGACTGCCTCTCACTCTCCGCAGAAGTGACGCCGTTTTTTGCGCATAATCGCTTGAAACCCGTCGGTACGAGCAAGTACAAACATTCCCGACGCGCTGCAGCAGCGAGAAAGTCCCAACAACATCCTGAAGCCATTGTTGTATTGGACGCGAAGTACATCTAGCGACTTGTTAGTGTAATTGCCCATAGACTACCCGTGTACAGACTCTGGCAGTACGCCTTAAAAAGAGTTATTTTAACTAGGTCGGTACACCGAGCAAATCTACGGGCCAACATATTACACCGGACAGCAAGTGCCCTGCGCTCCCTTTCTATATCTACATGGTCCTTAAGGTCGACAGAAAGAAAGTGGTCTAGGTATTTAAAGGTGGATACCCTTTTAATTACCGACCTGTTTAGAAGTAGTTCGGGTCCCACTTCACGGCATTTGCCAAGAACCTCAAAGAGCATGTACTCACACTGACATTACATATTAATATTATTTTTACATTACATATTAATCTATGTGTAGCAGCATAGGCTTCAGAAGTCTTAAGCAACTTTCTGATTGTCCCCGCTGACGGACCCAGCAGCATCATGTCCTCAGCATAGCTGATGTTGTTAATGCTAACACCATCAGCACTACATCCGACACGCATACTGCCGAGTCCCTCTATAAGGTCATTGACATAGAGGTTGAAAAGCCTGGGTGACGTAAGTCCCCCCTATCTCACACCGCACTCCAACCTATAAGGTTCAGAGAGTATACCATCCCTTTTCACAGGATTGGTTTGATTACTGTACCAATGCCAAAGTAGTCCACATATTTCCGCCGGTATACCTCTACTTACCATCTTCTCCCACAGCAGATCATACGAGACAAGATCGAAGGCTCTGGAAAGATCAAGGAAACAGGCGTACACCGGCGTCCCACGATCTTTATAGTATTGAACGGTATGCTTGAGTCCCAAAATAGCGCTTTCAGTTGAAAGTCCAGGACGAAATCATGACGATTTATATACTTATTTAAGGAATCATCAAGCAAACCGTCCAACACCTTTGCTATTAAGTGCTCTTTGAACATTTCCGCAATTCCCCGGGGATCACTCATCCCTCCCACACTGGTAGAAAGGCCTGGCCTACCGTCTAACTTGCCGGTGGATTTCCAGAAATCCCCCAACTTTTTAGTAGCCCGCTATTCGGCTAGCCTATCCATGATGATTTGCTCAGCATTGTTTTGACAAAATTTCAGCCGGCTCTTAAAAACTTTTTGCTTCTCCCGCATATCATCATAGACAGGACCCGAAGAGGGACGCTTGTTAAGCATCCAGGCCTGAAAACTAGACCTGGCCTCTCGTCATGTTCATTCCACCCACAAACACGCCTACCCCGTCTCGGTCCCCTCTCGCGTCTATCTCTAGACTGCTTAGCCGCCACACATAGAATTTCTACAATTTGTTCCTACAAATTATCCAGAACAACCCTATGCTCAGCCAACCCGCAAGGTCCATACCCGCAATTCTCAAACTCATGAGGGAAATCAACGTCGCGCAACTTACTGTTACAGATCTAATAATAGTTTTTTTATTTTTTTATTATTAATTTATAAACCAGCGCTTGACCGCAATCCCGCCTGATGGTAAGCAGTGACGCAATCGTTGATGGTAAAGCGCACTAGTTTATTAAGAGAGTATTCACTCTAGCCTTAAAGACACTCAAATGCTTCTGTCTTAGTTCTTTCACCCCATACAATAGAATTGCGGCAGCGGTTCCGAGTAAACAGTTTAGAACGAACAACTTCTAAATTACACTCTACCCACATAGGTAGATGATCCGACACGTAAATATCCTCGGATACCTCCACATTCACAATTGTATTCCAAGCTGCTACAGATACTAAACAGTGATCTAACCACCTCTTACTTCCATGAACATCATTTATAAAAATGTATGTTTTGCACGGTCAGTACAGAAATTAATTAGCTCTCTATGGTATAAAAACATTTTCTATATCACAGCTTGCTACGGTAGAACTTATCTCACTTAACACATCTGTAAAAATAGGTAAGTTGTCCGGACAATTCGTAGGCATATACACGGAGAAAACAAGAATAGCACGACCCCTAGACGTGGCTGTGACAGCCACCAAGCGAGAAATTCTACAGTGTACAACAGATACCGACTCAAATATGCCCATCCTCCAGAGAATGGCTACCCCACCATGAGGTCTTCCCTTCAAGAGGCTTTGAGATATGTCTACAGCCGATTTACCGGTATATATATACAAAATCAGGACTTATTGTTCCTTGCATCGGAATGTCATGGGGAAGCAGCCAGGTTTCCTGCAGAGCCACTAAGTCAGACCATTTACATAAATCCCTAATATTATCTACGGATCTTTTGGTCGACCTACAGTTAAAGCTAATACATTTTAGACACCTATTCATCTATTCATAGGTAATAAATAGTAATAGTAATAGTAATAGTAATAGTTTTTTCATATAAACAAAAAATTAAGACGACACAGTGCGTTGAAAACTGGTGTGACGTCACTGCACGCTACACTTTTAGCGAGCAGTGACGTCACCAGCTACCACTCCTGATCTTTGATGCCTTTTATATTTGTTATTTTTCATTGATTTGATAAAACAAAATATACGTATCCAATATTTTTGTATAATCTGAATGACGGACCAGAATAGAATCATTTTTTTTTACCCAGGAAACATCCCTATTTACGTCAGGTGCAAACTAACATTTAATCTTCTCTTCATTTCAAAAAAAGATGCACTGAGCTTAAATTTAGTTTAGTTTGCGAATTTTAGTTTACAAGGGAATCGATGCCTATGTAAAGCTAAAAGAGTCTCTTATAAATGAAACTAAAAATATTATATTATTACTAGCTGACCGGAAAACGTTGTTTTGCCATATAAATAATAGATTAAATTACTAAAATGGCTATTAAAAAATAAGGGTTGATCGTAGAAGGGTGAAAATTGGGGATTGTATGTATTTTTGTATGTTGTATCATAAAAAAATAGAAATTAAAAATTTTGTCTAAAAAATAAAAAAAAATTAGGGGTGGACTACCCCTAACATTTAGGGGGATGAAAAATAGATGTTGGCCGATTCTCATAGATACCGGATAAGCACAAAAAATTTCATCAAAATCGGTCGAGCCGTTTCGGAGGAGTTTAATTTCGAACACCGTGACGCGACAATTTTATATATTAGATTATTTCTCTTTTTTGTTACTGCGTTTTGTTTGTGCTGAATAAACTGTATCTTTTATTTATACTTTCTTTCTTTCTATTATTTTTCGCGGTGGTAGGCCACATCGGCTGCCGGCAGAAGTTACCACCCACCAGACAAAGTCTTGCCGCCAAGCGATTCGTCGTGTTCCGGCATGATGTCTGGTGAAGCCGTACGGAGGACGGGTCTGAGCAGTTGTGTTGCGATATGTGCCGGGAACGATGCGCCAAGTTATGTTGTGTCGGGAGTTTGGTCGTGAAGGGTCTCCACATCAATCTCCCTGTGGCGCAGCATCGTTGGTCGTGCTGTTGGGTTTAACATTGCACCACCTCGCTCAACTGCCGTCTTCCTTCCTATTCACTCAGTTTTTTAAGTGAATCGGTTTAAGAAACGTGCTTTACCATCAACGATTGCATCACTGTTTACATCAGGCGGGATTGCAGTCAAGCGCTAGTTTATTATTATTAAAAAAAAAATAACTTTATAAACTAGTGCTTGACCCCGATCCCGCCTGATAATAAGCAGCGATGCAATCGTTGATGGTAAAGGGTACTAGTTTCTTCTTCTTCTACTTCAGCCTATAGAGGTCCACTGCTGGACAAAGGCCTCCCCCTAGGGTTTCCACGATGACCGGTCTTGTGCTGCCCGCATCCATCGCCTTCCCGTGACCTTCACCAGGTCATCGGTCTATTATTATTTTAATAAAAAGCATTCGTTTATTAAAACCCTTTTTGTTCTTTTTTTTTCCGTAACTCTAGCTTTCTAGCTACTCTCAAAGTAAGACAAAGAACTAAGCATAACGATTTCCACAGAACGAATTCAAACGAAACAAAAGCAAAGAGTCCAGCCTCCGCTGCCAGCATGGTTACTTGATTCTCTTTTTGCCTATTCTGTTTTTGCCGGTCGTCCGGACTAACCCACTCACAACGACACCCGGCTTACAGCCCACTTCTACCCGGTTGTACCCGGTATTTTCCAATAAAACTTGGGTGCCGGCAATCAGATTAAACTTCAACTTCAGAGCTTGCTGAGCCGTCTAAATAAATACGGCTAAATAAACACAGTGGTCCCCTCTCACCGATGGCTGTCGGACTCGGGCACGAAGAGTTCCGTACCATTATCTTTAAAAACGGCAAAAAAATCACGTTTGTTGTATGGGAGTCCCCCTTCTATATTTTTTTTTACAGCCTCTGTGGCGTAGCGGTTGCGAACGCGGCCGCTGCGAAGGAGGCGCGGGTTCGATTCCCGCACAGTGCAAAATATTTGTAGGCATGAATACGAGTATTTGCACTGGTCTGATCGTGCCTCGGACAACACGTTAAGCCGTTGGTCCCGGTTACCATACGAACATCTAGTGGCAGTCGTTACGGGTTGTTGGAGCCCTTAAAAGTCTAACAATTGGTCTAACTGCAATGCTTAGTTATCGTCTTCTGGTTGTGGAGGTCAGACGGCAGTCGCTTCACGGAAAATATCGAAGTTTAGCCAAAATCAGCAGTTAGATTGGTAAAGCGGACCCCAAACTCCAAAGCTGAAAAGCTACGGATGCAACTGGGATTAACGCTGTGATGATGATTTCTTTTTAATTTTAATATATAATCAAATATACTGTGAACATTTCAAGCGTCTATCTATTTCCGTTATTAATATGAACCAAAAAAGGCAAACAAAACACGTTTGTTGCATGGGAGCCCCGCTTAAATATATTTTTTTTTTACCCGACTACGGCAAAGCCAAAGGAGGGTTATGATTTTGACAGGCTATGTATGTATGTATGTATGTATGTATGTATGTATGTATGTTCATCTGTTCCCTCGTAACTTCTAAACCACTAATCAGAATTCGACAAATGACATATCATTAGAAGCGTCTTAATTGTCCGCTGGTTATAGGCTATATAGATTTTCACCAAATTCAATGTGGCGCCCTCTAGCGGACAAAATATACAGAGTAAAAAAATAAAGTTAAGCTAGATATGCCGTGTTTGGTATCATTTTAAAGCGCTTCACTTGTACATTTCGAATATATATATATATTACTAGCATTTGCTTGTGACTTTACCTGTATTCATGGGGTACTTTTATACTTTTTCAGCGTCGTTTTTTGTCGTAGTTGGGTTTTTATTTTTGTATGTGTTGGTATAGTGGCAACAAAAATACATCATCTCTGAAAATTTCAACTGTCTAGCTATTATAGTTCATGAGATACAGCTTGGTGACAGACGGACGGACAGACGGACAGCGAAGTCTCATGCATAAGGTTCCGTTTTATCTTTTAGTTACGGAACCCTAAAAAGTGTACTTCTTTGTTAATCCTGGTTATGAACTACCTGTTTATGTACATTGAAGTCCGTTCAGCTGTTTGAGCGTAAAGAAGAAACAAACATACAGACACACATACAAACTTTCGGCTTTATAATATTAATGCTATTCCAATTAATGCAAGGTACCTATTGATTGACACCATTGCCAGTTCACTCTAAGCTCACATCACCTAACTTTTTTCGGTGAGATTTCTACAAAATCGAAATGGTGACTCGCCCGGTAAGCACCAGGCCAGGGTCGAGGTTTTTTCGAAAGAAAAACCGTAGTATGGGCAAGTAAGGGAAAACGAGTGGGTTCTAGAATGACAAGCATGGATTAAAGTTTAGCATAGTTTTCTAGGAACGCAGAGGTATGAAGAAGTAAAGGCTGCTTTTTCTTTTTTTCGGTGAGCAGCGGGTAGCTTGCCGCCCGGTAACCCACCAGAACCAGGCCCGAGTCGACGGCGCGTCGTGATTCACCCGCGCCTCATAGAGATGTCAGCATATCGTGATGCGGTCCACGAAGACCGATGCCTCCTGGGTCAGGGTTGCGGGTTGTTTAAAAAAGAAACCGTAACCATGGCGCACAGGTAAGTGAAGAAACAGGGGTGGATTTTAGTCAGTAAAAGTCTGACACGCCCTTCCGCTCTGCCCAGAGTGGATGAGGACATTTGATGATTTCCCATCCCAAAAAAAATGTCTTTCAAATGACCCGAGTAGGGCGTATCTTTTTTAATAAGCGGAAGGTTCTATCTGACTTTTAATGACTAATCCTTAAAAGTCTCAACATATCTCGCGGCGTTTAAGGTTTTTAATGACTAATCATTAAGTCTAAAATTCTCGAGCTCAAGTCTAGAGCGGCAGAAAGTATTTGATGATTTCCCCCCCAAAAAAGGTCTCGATGTCACTGAAAAAGATACGCCCCACACGGGTCATTTAAAAGTTAAATTAAGGCTCGGCCAAAACAGTCTTTACTTCTTATCATGTAGGTGGATTGTGGACGGCGGATAGACAATCCCGCAAAAAAAAAAAGACGTGTGGCACTCGGGGACTGCCGCGGTAAAGCTATTGCATAGCATTTTGTATCAATTTATTCAATTATAATTATTTATTTATTTTATTTATGCAGTATTTCTTTTTCTTTGATATTAATTCAAGTTACACTTTTTAAGCGTGGTGACCGATAAGAAAACAAATTTTTCTTTTATTAAATAAATAAAAAGTTAATATTATTTAAAATATTTTTACACCAATGACTGAAGGCGAAGGAAAACATCTTGAGGAAACCTGGGCTTTATAAGTTTGAAATCGCCAACCCGCATTGAGCAAGCGTGGTGATTACGCTCAATCCTTCTCTGTATGAGAGGAGATCTGTGCCCAGCAGTGGGACGATAAAAAGGTTGTTGATGATGAACGGCGTCGGTGTCGAATTATTTTTTATCAATTTAATATTTTCGAGCTGATCTTTAGTAACATAATCACTTCTGATTGCGTTAACATCTGACCGTAGAATTAATAAACCCTTCATCAACTTCTTTACGTACGTTCTACGTAGTCAAAGCAAACTGGTGGCAATTTGTGAAGGTCATATGCCACAAAAACTGGGATTGTTCGGGATCCGTGATTTTAAACACCGTAATCGTATATTTTAGGTCTTTTTGCTTTTTGTTCTTACGCCTCGATACATGTTTTTGTCTTGTCTTCGTAGAAACAAACAATAACTTTTTTGCCTCATCAATGTCTTCCTCAGAAAAAGCCGACGAGCATATTTTTATTAAACTTTCGTTGTTTCGTTTCGGAGATAACAATATTACAACTCGTACACATAAATGTACTCGTATTAACATTGTTCACCGACATCTTTCTGTAATATTTTATTTAATAAAAACTTCAACTTCCACTCTTGATCTGGTCCCTGCGGATAGATACCACAATTTTGCCAATAACACGTGTAACAAATTATACAAATTCTTTAAAAAAATATTTCACAATAATGGCGGATATCGCCAATAACAGTTGAAAAAACGGCCGCGTGAGCACTTTTTACTCTATAAAATCACGCGCTTTTATTTAGTAAACAACACTCTAAATAATTTAAAAGTTCAATGAAAAATTAGCGTGACATTCATCTTAGCTTTTCCGTTAAAAAAAAAAGCTATTTTATAAAAACACTACTAAATTAATTTGAATAAAAGTACTTAATAATTAATTATATGAAAAGTTTTTAAGGTAGCCATGACAACGTCGATGACGTCTATGACATATCTCTATAGAAGACTTATTTCAGAGAAAAAATTAATCGCAAGTTTAGCACATCGCGACTATCAGTAACATGGCAAGTGTGTAGAACTGAGTTCGCGCCCTGCAATATGCATGCTCTTTTTGAAAATCTATAAATTGTTTTCAAAAGATGTAGTCGCACGCACACAAACATACCGTGCCGAAGACTGCCGAACTGAAACGACGTTAGACGATGTACGGCCTTCAAGCCACACCTCCGTGCCCGTCGGAGTGGGGAGCGTGAGGTTTTTTCGTTACGGAATTTCTGGATTCGGTCCCCGCGCTCAAGGCCCGCGATAGAAGCTATGCAATAGCTTAAAAATGCTGGTATTCAGCAACACTAGTTTAGACTGGTATCCAAAGTCGACTTTCAGTCCAATCGTTGAAAAAATACGAGGCAGATTCATTACGTTAATCTTAATATGACCTTTAAACTAATTCGAAGAGATTTGCGACTCTTATCTAATCTCTTTACATTTAACGAAGCCACGCTGTACTTAATCTTATCCTACATCATTATATTCCCCTTATCTTATCCCGTGGTAAAGACCTGCCTTAAATTGTAAGACAATACACCGGCGCCGTTTCCGGCAGAACCGGTCGGCTTCAGTTCCGTTCCGGCTCCTGGTAGTGATTTTATTTGCGTACGGAGCTGCTATACGCGGCTTAATTTACCAAGGCTTGTACCGTCAGCCTTAAATATCGTCATCAAAAATTTATATAGGAAATATGCATGTGACTTAACATTTTTAATAAACTTTGTTACTTCAGAATTATGCCTCTATCAATTATATATCTTATTTCTCAGGGGCTTTTTTTTGTCGGTACGTCATAACTTCCTTCATACTTTATCAATATAACATAAATGGGGCGTCATTTTAAAGCTTTTCTAGACCGCTACAGCGCAAAATTATACAAATTACTAATTTCAGTGGTTTTTAGAAAATTTACGATTGAAAATTAATGTGTGAATACTTTGCATGGGTCACCTAGATTTTTTAATTTAAAAAGCGCCAATATTAAGACGAATGTAACGTAAAATTCTATAAATAAATGATAATTTGTTTTATAGAAGTGTTTATGATTCAGTCTGTTGTCAGTGACTTGGACCATGACGTCACATCAAGCGTGCCTAATGAGGGCGCGAGGATGCTTAAATTGCCCGTGTTCGCATCTATTTTTATGCATGGTTTTAATTTTTTTAAGTTAATCTTAATTTCATTGAAGTAATTGACTAAAACTCGCTCCAACATAGATGGTGACTTCAAATTCACCGTATTCATCTAAGATCCAGATATCTTGACTACTTTGCAACATTTAATCACACGATATTTTCAAAATAAATTTCCATGTAATTCTGGAAAATCCAAGGTTTTTGTTTCTGAAAGTTTCCCAAAAAATCGTTGTAAGAAACTGTCATAATAATAAAAATTTTTTGTAACTGTGTTTCAGGCTGACTGTACCTGGTAGCACCAGGGTGCTGTGGGGTCCCACCTCCATCTTTGGGACTCAAGTCAACCCCACCTGCCAGACGGTGCACCTGCTGACACACGGACGGGGCCCTGACGCCGGCTTCCCTTTCGGGGTTGAGTGGTCAGACGGCAGTCGCACTCGTAAAAGCCAAAAACCGCCAAAACATGAAAAGGAATAATAGAAAGGCACAAGTTACAGTTAGGGCGCCGCCGCAAAACGGCGCGCAGGAGCCCCGTCCGACTCCTGTGACCTGTGGGCTAGGGCTACCGTGTCAGGGGCGGACACGGCTGAAGAAGCGAGCCCAAACCAGTAAACTCCGTTTCGCTTCGTGGAACGTTGGCACGCTAACTGGACGCGCGAGAGAATTGGCCGACACTCTCCACAGGCGGAGGGTGGCCGTGGCGTTCCTGCAGGAGACTCGGTGGAAAGGCTGCAGATCCCGACTTATTGGGAATGGCTACAAGCTGATCTACACGGGTGTACCTAGTGGAAGGAATGGGGTCGCCGTGGTGTTGTCTGACGAGCTCCAGGATGACGTCTTGGAGGTGAACCGCATCAGTGATCGGCTAATGTCGGTGCGGGTGCTTGTCAATGGGGTAATAACCCACTTGATAAGTGCTTACGCTCCGCAGGCCGGGTGCGGTGACGCCGAAAGGACGTTGTTCTGGAGTCAGCTCGAAGGATTGCTTCACGGGATCCCGTTATCCCAGGGAATCGTTCTGGGTGGTGATTTGAACGGTCATGTGGGTGAGAAGTGTGACGGGTTTGAGCGTGTTCACGGTGGCTTTGGGTACGGTAGCCGCAACGCGGAAGGGGACAACATTCTCCGAACGTGTGCGGCCGCTGACCTAGCAATTGTGAACACCTACTTTAAAAAGAAACCGGAGCACCTTGTTACCTACCGGAGCGGGCGAAGCGCTACCCAGATCGACTTCCTACTAACTAGGAGACACCATATCGGCAAAGTAGCCAACTGCAAAGTCATACCCGGTGAGAGTCTTACTGCACAACACCGTCTCCTTGTCATGGATCTCTGCGTTAAGGCCCAACGTAGACGTGTAGAGCACTGCCGGCGCCAGATCCGGTGGTGGCTGCTTGATGAAAATAAGTACCAGGAGCTCGCTTCGGTTATTGGCGACAAGTGCGCTGGTACCGAGGGAGAATCTGTCCAAGATCACTGGGACAGAATCCAGGCAGCTATTACTAGGGCGGCGCGGAAGGTGCTCGGCGTGTCTAAGGGCGGTCGCAAAAGTGACAAGGAGACCTGGTGGTGGAACGACACAGTCCAGAGGGAGACAAGAGTGAAGAAAGCCCTCTTCAAAACGTGGCAGGCGACCGGATCTCCTGAAGATCGCGACGCATACAAGGTTGCCAAACGTGCCACTAAAAGAGCTGTAGCCAGAGCCAGACGAGACCACTTAGAACCGCTCTACCAAAAGTTGGAATCGTCTGAGGGGCAGAAGCTCATTTACAAGTTGGCACGTTCTAGGGTGAAAGCGGCACAGGATATATCCAAGTGCCGCTGTGTAAAAGACCCTACTGGCAACCTGCTTTGCGAGGATCGCGCGGTGAAGGAGAGATGGCGTACGTACTTCCACGAGCTGCTGAATAAGCAGCGGGTAAATGCGTGGAAGAACTCGCTTGAGAGCGGAGGTCTTAAACTCAATGTGGCGAAGACGGTGTACATGGCCAGCAACACCACAGACCCTATGCCTGTGTGCATAGGCGGAGACAGGGTCGAGTGCACAGATTAATTTAAATACTTGGGGTCTGTGTTCCACGCGTCCGGCGACATTGATTGCGACGTCAAGGCACGCATTTCCGCTGCTTGGGCAAAATGGCGTGAGATGACAGGTGTCATTTGTGACCCCAAAATGCCGGTTAAGCTTAAGGGACAGGTCTATAAGACCATCATTAGACCTGTCATTCTGTATGGCAGTGAGGCGTGGCCTGTGCTTGCGCGACACAAGCAGGGGCTGCGTGTCACGGAGATGAGTATGCTGCGGTGGATGTGTGGAGTTACGCGGAAAGACCGCATCAGGAACTCCCGCATCCGTGGCAGTCTCCATGTCCGTGACATAGCAGACAAACTGCAAGAGAGTCGCCTGCGCTGGTACGGCCACGTCTTACGTAAACCGGCATGTTACGTGGGTAACAAATGTCTTGCCATGGCGCCTCCGCCGGGCCGGAACAAGCGAGGCAGGCCAAAGAAGTGCTGGCTTGACGTTGTAAGTGATGACATGCGTGCCAACAATCTCACACCACAGGATGCCAGAGATCGTGCGAAATGGAGGCGTAATAGCAGGAAAGCGGACCCCGGGCTCCAACGCGAAAGCCGCGGATGCGACCGGGATAATACGCTGAGATGATGATGATGATGATGATGTACCTGGTAGCACCAAAATCACATAATCTTAACTTTACATTCTACCCACACATACAAAGTAAAGTTTGCATGAATTACTTCACCTAAATAATAGCTTTGAGATGATGATCGTTCACTGGAGCTTTTAGAAGACGTTTAGTTTGTAATCTTGTTAATGACGGATTTCTTTAATAAACCTTAATACTTTTGTATTTTCAACAATAATGGATCAGTGTTAGCTCAGTGGTAATGGTCGCAACTTACGACTTGTACATCGTAGGATCGAACCCAGACAAATGGTGCGATTTGTAATCTATACGAATATATAAAGCTGAAGAGTTTGTTTGTTTGTTTGTTTGAACGCGCTAATCTCAGGAACTACTGGTCCGATTTGAAAAATTATTTTTGCGTTGGATAGCCCATTAACACAGGAAGGCTTTAGGCTATGTAACATCACGCTGTGACTAATAGGAGCGGGCATATATAAAAAACGCGGGTGAAACCGTGTGGCAGCTAGTATGTAATAACTGCTCTCAAAACGGTGATGGAAAACATCGCGAGGAAATCAGCATGCCCTAAATCAAAAATTCAGAGGTTGCTGTGTAGATTACCTCCCACAGACAGAAAGGGTCCTAAAAAGGCCACTTTAAGCTATTCGACTAACAATAAATGCAATTTCTTGAATTTCCAGCAGATCATTAGCAATTCCTCTAATTTTCGTAAAATGGTGACACACAATAGCTTTCACCATCATCATGAGCAGCCTATAATGTTCCCACTGTTGGGACACAGGCCTCCTCTGGGTGAGAGGGAGTGGGCCGTATTCTACCACGCTGACCCATTGCGGGTTGGTTGAACAAGGAATTGGGGGCTCGGTAGTACGCAAGGAGACGCGCCAGGACGGCCAGGCCGCCACGTGTCCCCTGTTCAACCGTCTAGAAAAGCTGCATCCAGTACGTCTACACGAAGCTGCTTTCTCAAAGTTGAAAGACTTGAATATTGAGGAGTTTGGTTACGAATACTGTGATACGAGAACTTTATATTTAGAGATAAATCCAATATAAACCAATTTAGGGAGTAACCTCTTGATTGTAAGTAGTCAGCGAGAAAACGATTTTAATTTCATCTTATAAGAGAAATCCAATCTGAATAAAAATGTTAAAGTAAATCAGGCAGGTGCTGTTCCCACAACTCTGATGTACCATAGAATAAAAAGTACAGAAGGGTAGAGGCGCACGGCGTTTATCAAAACTTGTCTCCTGTAAAATAACGTTTAGATTGCGACATTTAGGTTACAACCACATAAGTGGAAAAGTGACAAAAATTACTTCGGCTTTCGGCTTACGGCCTTCGGCTTTTGGCCTTCGGCTTTCAGCTTTCCTTTCGGCTTTCTGCCTTCGGCCTTCGGCTTTCGACTTTCGGCCTACGGCTTTCGGCTTTCGGCCTTCGGCCTTCAACTTTCAGCCTTTGGCTTTCGGCTTTCGGCCTTCGGCTTTCGGCCTTTGGCTTTCGGCTTTCGGCCTACGGCTTTCGACCTTCTGCTTGCGGGCGTCGACTTTCAGCCTTCGGCTTTTAGCCTTCGACTTTTGGCTTTCGGGTTTCGGCTTTTGTTTTGGTTTTAATATTATGGAGCCGGGAGACAGACGAGGGAACTTCTTAGCAATTCACAGCAGCTACCTTGTGTTTGAATAATTTGTATTGATAAGAATCTTACACCTAGATGGGTTGTGACTATCATTAGGGGGCTGATGATGAAGACAAAGGCCAGTTCAGGGTTTCAATGGTTTACAGTAGTTACCTTGTGGTTAACGGGGGGAACGACCCGCCTTCGAGGAAGTAAGGCGGGTCCGATTAGCGGCTCAGGGGGAGGCCCTGAGCCGGTGGAGGGAGGCGCTCCGCTCCCCAGCTGCCGGCCACCGGACGATTGGAGCGATTCGTCCGGTGTTGGAGGGATGGGTTGGGCGCCGGCATGGCAGCCTTACCTTCCGCCTAGTGCAGGTACTGACCGGACATGGCTGCTTCGGTCACTACCTGCACCGGGTCGCCCGTCGGGAGGAGTCACCGCGGTGTCATCACTGCGACTCCCCCGACGACACGGCCGAGCACACCCTGGTGGAGTGCCCGGCCTGGCGAAACGAGCGCCGCGACCTCATTGCGGCGCTCGGAGGCGGACGCCTCTCCCTGGCAACCATGGTGCGAGCCATGGTTGAAAGGGAGAGTGCATGGGAGGCTGCCGCCTCCTTCTGCGAGACCGTCCTCTTGCAGAAGGAGGCTGCGGAGAGGGAGCGGGAAGAGGACGTACTTGCCGCTCCCCTCCGGCGTAGACGGGTGGGGCGAAGAAGGCGGGGGACGAACCCCCGTCTCCTTTAGCCCCAGGGTGTGACCAGCGCGTGCGGGTAGCTCCCGCACGTGCATTGCACAACGGTCACCACGTCTGGGGATTATTCCGTTACCGGGTAATCCCCCTTTGGCGCGGAAACCGGCCCTACAGGGGAGGGCCGGCAAGCCCTGAGAGTGGCACGGAGTACTTGGCCTTCGGGTCGGCCCCGTGACACTCTCAACACAGGGCCCGACGGTAACCGGGTGGTTTTAGTGGGTATTCCCGGCTTCGGCCGGGCGAGTCCCACACACGCTCGTCGCCTAGCTAGCGACGGGTATGGTGCGTAAAGGCATTTCCACTCGTTAAAAAAAAAAAAAAAAAGTTACCTTGTGGTTGGACTTCATTCATTCAATCTGCAGTAGAGTAGTAGAGTCCCGTGGGTGTCGTAAGAGGCGACTAAAGGAACTCTCATCAGGAAAACGGACAGCAGCGCTTCTCCTGTGGAATAACAAACTACTGCGATCCGCCTGCCAAGCGTGGAGATTATGGCAAACCCCCAAAGCAATGGGAGCCTTGGAGAAGGCCTTTGTCCAGCACTGGACCTCAATAGGCTGAAGAAGAAGAAGAAGTACTGTCGAATTGAGTAACCTCTTCGTTTTTGAAGTCGGTTAACAAAGTGATTTTCTTTCTTTCTTTTATGGCTTCGCACAGTTTGTGCATTTAGCCAATGTCACGTAATGAATTGTTCATGTCGAGAAACACGGCCGCGTGACCCGTCTTACGATGGAGTTTTGAGACAAAGTCATGATGTGGCCACTACGCTGCGATATTTCACTGTTCTTTATGAATTATTTACTGAATGCACTTTTTACTACATAAATCACGCACTTTTATGTAGTAAACAATACTATAAATAATTTAAAAAGTCCCATGAAAAATGAGCATCACACTCAGCTTGACTTTCCCGCCAAAACTCAACAAAGTGCTAGACGTACAGTGTTGCTATTGATACCTACCTAATTGATGCTTTATGTACCAATTAAGAAAAACAGTACTAAAAATAAAGTACTGTATTGTAAGGGAAAGTTTATAAAAAAATGGTTTTTAGTAAATCGCAAATTTAATTTTTAGTAGGTTCCCAGCATAATGTTGTACGAAAGCCGCTTTGCATAAATGTAGTTAAGTTTGATGATAATGTGTAAGTTTCCTTATTCTTATACTTTCTTTCTTTCCAATTATCGTACGATAAAAGCCTTCTGCGTTCACTGTATTTCAACACTACACTGACAATAATCTTACAATCTTTATTTTTATCTTCACAATCGTCTCGTTGACGAATACATTAAAGGCTTGTCATATTTGCAGATTATATTTTACTAACTCTATTTAAATCGCAGGGATGTTTAATCAAGAGTTGGTGGGAATTGGAGTGTGTCTGATGTTTGGTATTATAAGTCTCTATTTTAAGATGATAAGACCGCCCATTGTGTCATCCTATGTAATATTTACTTTCAGTAATTTGTACATAATATGATGTACAAAATATTCTGTTTTGTTCTATTCTATGGGTTTTAAAATTGATTTGATTTATATTGAGTCAAAATAAATATATCCATTGAACATTGTACGACACTCAAAGGGGACAATTTCGATGGAATAATTTTTAAAGTCAGAGAGATTTAGCTACGGGTCTGTGTAAAACGACTGTATTTTTAAATCAATTAGCTGTTAAATCAAATAAATACTTCAAGCAAAATTCGGAAGCGAAATAATAAATTCTATACTGACAAATCGCCAAGTAAAACGAAAACGAAGGGAGGTAATCATTTTTAACAAAAAAAAAAAAAAAAAAAACCAGCCAAGTGCGAGTCAGACTCGCACACTTAGAGTTCCTTAGGGTATAGTGCCGGTTTTTTTTCTACTTACCTCACAATCGAGATGTAAAGCAGAGTAATTAGCTCGGGTGTAAGCATCAATTGCACCCTCGAACTATCGATACTTAGGGTATCTTTGAAAACGACAAAAAATCACATTTATTGTAAGGGTGACCCCTTCCATATTTATTTTATTTTAACTTAATGATTTGCTTTTAATTTTAATATATTACCAAATATACTGTGAACATTTCAAGCGTCTGTTTCCGTTATTATTAAGCAGCAAAAAACGGCAAAAAAAATCACGTTTGTTGTAAGGGTGACCCCTTCCATATTTATTTTATTTTAACTTAGTGATTTGTTTTTAATTTTAATATATAACTAAATATACCGTGAACATTTCAAGCGTCTGTTTCCGTTATTAATAAGGAGCAAAAAACGGCAAAAAAATCACGTTTGCTGTATAGGATAGGAACACCTCTTAAATATTTTTTTTTTTAATTTTTATTATTTGTTGTTATAGCGGCAACAAAATTAAATAATCTCTGAAAATTTAAACTGTCTAGCTCTGTTCATGATATACAGCCTGGTGACAGACGGACGGAAAGCGAAGTCTTACGAATAGGGTTAGGGGATTTTACCTTTTAGGTACGGAACCCAAAAAACGATGAGCTTAAATTTAGTTTGGCTTGTTCATAAGGGAACGGGACTAATCTACGGCTGAAGCTGGAAAAAATATCATAATCATCATTAACAACATTTTTATCGTCCCACTGCTGGGCACAGGTCTCCTCTCATACAGAGAAGGATTGAACGTAATCACCACGCTTGCTCAATGCGGGTTGGTAATAATAATAAAAACATATAATTATAATTTTAACCATAACATAAAGACACTTACACTGATCAGTGATCATAAGATTGTGTAATGATTATGTATCAAAAATTTTGAACACGTACTCCAGAGACAACAAGGGACCTCACTTGTTGAATTGATGTAAAGATATAATAATTATAAACTAGCGCTTGACAGCAATCCCGCCTGATGATAGGCAGTGATACGATCGGTGATGGTAAAGCGCGCTAGTTTATTAAGAGCCTGTTCACTCAGAAAAACTGAGCGAATAGGAAGGAAGATGGCAGTTGAGCGAGGTGATGCAATGTTAAACCCAACAACACTACCAACGATGCTATGCGCCAAAGGGAGATTGATCTGAAGACCCTCCACGACCAAACTCCCAACACAACAACATTAGGCGCATCGTTCCCGGCACACATCGCAACACAACTGCTCAGATCCGTCCTCCGTACGGCTTCACCAGACATCATGCCGGAACACGACAAATCGCTTGGCGGCAAGGCTTTGTCTGGTGGATGGTAACTTCTGCCAGCGGCCGATGTTATGGCCTACCACCGAGAGAAAGTACCGAATAAAATGGTATTAATAGTCATTTCTGTATTAAAACTCGTGTAGGAGATGTTTATCACACTACGAAAATTCTTCTTCTTAGTCGGTACACTTTTGCCGTCGGCCAGAATGGTAGTGGTCATCATTATGAATCACGAAGAGTTATGATTTTAGTTATGCGGCGCCATTTATCACGAACTGCAGTCTTCCGGGTACATTCACAAACTGAGCACTTAGTCGCATCTTTGATCTGGTACATCCATCTCATTGGTGATCTGCCACGTAGTCTAGTGAACTCAACATTTCCCTGTACCACGAGACGTTCAATGGAGTCACTGCTGCGACGGGAAACACGGCCGAAGGAGATCAAAATGTATGACTGAGCGATGACAGGAGCTCCTTGCTCGATGCCGAGTTCCTTTAATATGGAATCACTAGCAGCGTCCCACGTTTCACGCGCGTAGGTTTCGATGTGTTTTTTTATATGCTCCACACCTAGTGGTGGTAGTGTGATTTATATATAGCCTTCCTGGGTTAATGGGCTATCAAACGCAAAAATATTTTTTCAAATCGGACCAGTAGTTCCTGAGATAAGCGCGTTCAAACAAACAAACTTTTCAGCTCTATTAGTATAGATTTTTTTTTAATTAAAATTATAAACTAGCGCTTGACCACAATCCCGCCTGATGGTAAGCAGTGACGCAGTCGTTGATGGTAAAGCGTACTAGTTTATTAAGAGCCTATTCACTCTAGCCTTGAAGACACTCAAATTGTAGTCCGACGGAAACACCGTCGCTGGCAAACTGTTCCAGTCCCTCGATGTACGCGGTATAAAGGAGGAGGCGAAACGCTTCGTCCGGATCGTAATGGTGTTAACAACGTAAGGGTGGAAACTTGCCGTACGACGGGTCGTCCGATGGTGGAACGGAGATGGGGGAATTAAATCATGCAATTCCTTCGCACACTCCCCAAAATGCATCCTATAGAAGACCGAAAGGCTGGCTACTCCACGCCTGTGCTCTAGGCTTTGGTGACCGTCTTGAGTTAAGTCAGGGTAACCAATCAGCCTCTTCGCCCGCCTCTCCACCGAATCCAAAGTGGCCAGGTGACACTTAGCAGCACCAGCCCAAATGTGGCTGCAGTACTCCACACACGACCGGACCTGAGATTTTTACGAAACTCGGTACATGACATTCCTAGCACCTGTCTCCAGCACCACGTCTCCAATGCGTCAACCTTCTTCTTCTCGGTTTCACAAACTGTCCATTTCTTCGACGTATAGAGGAAAATGGGGAATATGAAACAGTAAACAAGCCTGTTTTTCTTGGTCTTGGCAATGTTTCTATTACCCCATATCTTTCTCATTTTGTCCATAGCACATCTAGTGATCTCCATGAGCCGTTCGATTTCGTCCATGCATCCGCTAATACTGGATATCAAAAAAATTATCCTCAAGGAAATACATTTTAAATTAAATGCTTAATATTTGTAACTCAGTGGGCTGAATAGAAATGGCGTGAGAAGCTTCTCTTCCAATGTCAGAGGAAAATTTTAAACAGAAAAGTTTGTCTGATTGTGATTACTTATCATAAAATTGAAAAGCCGTGTAGTTTAATACAGGTCGGGTAATAACAATCTGTCTGTCTGTCACCGGCCTGTATCTCTTGATTCGTGATATCTAGACAGTTGAAATTTTCACAGATAGGTAATGTTTTTTTTATATTACCGCTCAACAACAAATAGGTAGTAAAAACAAAATAAATATATACATAATCTTATTAGTATTGCGCACTTGGCCGGTTTTTTATTTGTGTTGGAAGTATTTTCAATTTATTTACTGGCTCTTAATAAACTAGCGCGCTTTACCATCAGGATTGCTGTCAAACACTAGTTTTTTTTTTTATGAAAATAAAAAAGAAAAATATTTATGAAAAAAAATATTTAAACAACAGCACTCTAAATTTTTCTCTGTCTTCTTTAACTCATAGCTTCTATTACAAAATTCCCGATCCCGCCTTTTGGTAAGCAGTGATGCTATCGTTGATGGTAAAGCGCGTTTTTTTGGAAATCTGAGTGACGGACTAATTAGTTTTTTTTGTCAAATACCCTATTATGTCATGTAATTATTACATTATCAAAAGTGGGCCGATGATTATGCGAACGTTAGAAATAATCTGCTAGATAGTGATGCACAAAACTGTTCGAAGTAGAGACGTTGGGGGAGGCCAACCTCACGACTTCAGCTTGAATGAAATGTACATGAAATAGGTTTTCATTGAAATAAAAGTAAATCTCCACGTTTTGTTGTACCTATGTTTTTTTTCCCACACTAATCTATGTCGTCAAATGCCTTAACTCCTAAATGAATTACTTTCTCCCACGCATCCATTTCTGAAACTAATTCACCAACTTGTCAAACCATAATTCTAACGTGGGCGTTTGTATTATTATAATTATTTAGATTACTTTTGTTCCATTAAAAGTTCGGAGAATGAATTTAGGATTTTCTCCACTTAATTTAAAAAAAACTAATTAAATACATTTTGAGTACTTCCAGACAAAGAAAACTTGTTTTATAAATTGTAAACTAGTACTCGACCGGAATTCCGCCTGATGGTAAGCAGTGATGCAATAGTTGATGGTAATGCGCACTAGTTTATTAAGAGCCTATGACTCTAGCTTTGAAAACACTAAATATGTAGTGCGCTGCTGGCAAATTGTTCCAATCCCTTGATGTACGCGGCAGTGGCGAAGGATGAAATTTTGACAAAGGGAAGCCAGTCCAAAAAAATAAACACTTAAACACTTACCTACTGCAGGATATCTTGGAGGAGGTCTTCAGATAAGAATAATATCAAAAGACCTACCTTCACCATACAAAAAAGGACTGATGATTTGATAACAGTGTCTTTCAAGTATGATAAAAGCGGCTTTGAGAAAAGTCTTTTTCGACGTGCATCTCCATACCACACATGCATGCTTGTTAGTAAGTATTAAGTTAAGTACCTATTGTTAGGAAATAAGAGTCAAGAAAAAATAAAATAAAAAATTACAAAAATAATAAAGTGTTAAAAACCGAACCACACAAACACCGATCCAAAACCAACAAAAATATTAAGCAAAAATAAAGCAAAAATTATACACAATCACAACGTTATTTATATTCTAATGCAATGCGTCTGTTTTTTTTAACAAAATGACCTAAAATGTTGTTATAAAAATTCGGATTACTTTTCATTTTATTAAGCAAATTTTTTTCAATTGACATGATAGCCAAATCGGACAATCTCTGCTCTTTTTGGCAGTTTCGCACATACGTGTGAATGCGTTTTAAAGCAGAAAATGACCGCTCAGCTGAAGCTACTGAAATGGGGAGGGTCAGAATTAAACTGCAAAGAGTCGAAAGTTAAGAAAATGCGTCTTTCAAAGACGTATTCTGGAGCTGTAAAAAAAACTCATAGGTGTCCAATTTATTTAACGACGCTGACGTAATAAATCTCGTAGTGGCGTGGTTTCTTTGTCTCTTTCTAATAGAGGAGAGGAGAGAACTGCAAGCCGCTTGGCATTAGCCTATATTTATCAAGTTTTACCGACGGTTAGCGAGCATTAGAAAGAGATGGTCTGACACGCTCTGTCTCTTTTCGCCTCATAGTAAAACGTTGACCGAGGTAAGCTGTAATTCGTGGAGTTGCCTTCAATGTAATGTACGAAAAATTGAAGCGCTGATTAATTTACGACTATAAAATGAAATGTGATACTTAGGGTATTGCTAAGAATTGCTATTGTAAATCGCGCAAGCATTTGATTAATAATACTGTGTTAATGAAATAGAATGTAAATACTTTTGTATGAATATGGAACTGATTTTTGAAAGGTAACCCGGTGGGAATCGGCTTGTATGGACTCTTCGCCACTGGTACGCGGTATAAAAGAGGGGGGAAACTCTTCATCCGGATCGCAGTAGTGTCAACAACGGCGGGTCGTCCGATGGTGGAACGGAGATGTGGAATTAAATCATGTAATTCTCTCGCACACTTTCCAAATGCGTCCTATACAACACCGAACGGCTGGCTACTTAATAATGTATCTCCAGAATGACAATTAGTTTTTACAACACTTTCAGCTCAGATCTGTTCTCGACATTCGTCATCTGCCTGGTCCCATCTATTTTGGGGTCGGCTTCGAGTCTAACCGGATGCGGCTAAAATCAGCATCCTAATAGGTATGTATCCAAGGTATGAAAATCAAAAAAATAATTAGGCCATCTTATAGATAATAAAAAAGATAATAAAATTAAGACCCGTATTTTTTATTTTGTCGAAATTACCAAAAACTACTGAGATATAGCGTATTAAAGTTACGGAGTGGGGGCTAATTACGTCATGCCGTTCTATATTTTGTACCACGGCGTGACGTCATGCGACATTTCAAATCAATATATCTTCCTAAGTATTTAATGAAAAAAAAAATACCTGTTCTATATTTTTTTAAAAACTATCTGATAGATATTAAATTATTTTTTAGGATACAAGCCAATTGCGTAAAACACTATCACTATTAGTTGGAATCATTTCGAAGCATATTGCCAATTCATTGCTATTGCATATGTTCGAAAAACCTGTCTGCTCAACAACGTAAATAACGCAATGAATGTTGTTGAATTGTCAAAATGAAACTCATTGCTACTGACAGTGTGATATGCAATTACCCTGCAGTGTTTTACGTGGAGTAATAAATTTTATTTATTTTTAAAATTGACGTTATTTTGAGTTTAAACAAATTTAAATTTTATTTGAATTGTTAATTAAGTTGATTTTAGAATAACGAGCACTATCAAATAAGTTATAATACTAATGTAGAAATTTAATTTAAGCGGACCGCGGGCTCCAACGCGAAAGCCGCTGATGCAACCGGGATAAACCCTAAGATGATGATGAATAATGGAATTTAAGGATCTTTTTATTATCGTATTTGTTTGTATTTTTGTTTCTTTCTTTTATAAAGACGCCCCACTCTAGGAATTTCTCCTGCATCGGTGCGTTTACAAACATATAATCTCACATACACAATCAGCCAGAACACTTGTAGGTCGGAACTCGGAACACTTGTAGGTCATACAAATACTTGTTGCGAGCGGGAATCGATCCCGCGACATGCAACGCAGCAGTCAATCATTCAGCCACTGCGCCAACCGGGCCGTAACATCAATCGAGACTGCAAATAAGAAAGTCATTGTAAATGTTACCAAATATAATTTATTTCTTCATTCTTTTACACATATTTGTTTGATAAATACATATATTATATTTCTTTCTTTAAACTGATTCTGCTACAATCATCTCAATTCTCGAATGAAATACATTAATCATTGAAAACCGACGAATTGCGTAAATTCGAGAAGGCTCATGTTCGCAGTTGTATTTATCGAATTTGGTGAATTACTATCTGAGATAATTCACTCATGAATAATATTCTAATTAATGGTCAAAAATACATGAGGGGTATAGGCTTAATACATAACAGCCGCACTATTCAATGGATCAAGTTAAGCAACGCTTACCGCGGTAGGTCGGCCGATGTGTCATCTTCAAATACCGGAAAGCCGTTGATCGCGGCTGTCATTTGAGCACCTTTGACAGTCATTACGGGTCATCAGTAGCCCGAAAGTCTGACAACCAGACCAAGGGGCATTGCCCAAATAACTAGACTGTGGATGTCAGAAAGGCTAGCTTCATCTTACAGACGGACCCTTTGATAATTCAAAAGTGCCTGTAACTGGTTTGCTCAAAATAAATGCTTTAATATTAGTTATTTTTTCAGACAGTGCATCATGTAAAATTCTGGTATTCAGGTGCACCCGGTTTAACTAGGAGCCGACCCTAATAACATACTTGTATTGGGAAAAGGCAGGCTAGGCAGATGGCATTGGCGGCGAAAGCAATATAACTGTTGTAACCCGTGTGGTACCAGGCATAGAATAGTACCAACACATATCCTCTCGTGGGTGTCGTAAGGGGCAACTAAGGGAACTCTCACCAGTGAAGCGGGCAGCAGCGTTTCTCCTGTGGCATATCAAATTACAGCGATCCCCAACTCAGCTGCCGAGCGTGGGAATTATAGCAATGCCCCCCAATGGAATGAAAGCCTTGGAGGCGACTTTTGTCCGGCAATGGACCTCATCACCGACAGAGAAGAAGAAAAAGAAGAAGAAGCGGCATGTGGTGGGCTGATGTGACTAAATTGAGATCGTAATTATGTTTATTATTGTTTTTGCAGTAAGTATGTATGACATTTTTATTTAACTTTTTGAATTTTGTAATAGACATGACAACTTTTGTGAATGTCTGATTGAGTGTTGTATTTATGATGTGACTATGGGTGTATTATTTCTATATGAGTCTTCTACACTTTTCCTCAAGATGTTTTCCTTCACCTTCAGTCATTGATAAAAGTATATGGCGACAAAAAAGTACTACCAACCAGCATGGTAATACTGTAACATACTATCAGCAGCAATTGGTTTCATTTTGACAAATCAACAACATTCATTGCATTGTTTACTTAGGTGAATAAACACATTTACGAACATTTGAAGCAATGGTTTAGCAATATGCTTCGAAATGATTCCAACTGATATTAATATTGTGTCACGCAATAAGGGTGCTGTTTATTTCGTGAAAAATAACAAGCAGTTTCTTTGAAATCATAACAGACACAGTAAAAAATCCTTTGTAGACAACAAGCTTCAAGAATAAATACGCATTTGATACAGGCACATCAAAGGAACTGCTGTATCTGAGGAACTGTGATACTTGAGACGAAACAGTGACTGTGATGGCTCCCGTTAGATTGTCATATCGTAATTTCTTTGTACTGTTTGTTTTGTGTTAGGCTCTGAAATAAGCGAAAATTATGTGTGTAATCCTGAAGTGATATTATTTTTTTAAAAATAATTCGATAAAATAGTGCTTGATCGCAACCCCGTCTGATAGCAAGCAGTGATGCAATCGTTGGTGGTAAAGCGCGCTGGAGAGCCTATTCACTCTAGCCTTGAAGACGCTTAAATTGTACTCCGACGGAGACACCGCCGCTGGAAAATTATTCCAGTCCTTCGATGTACGCGGTATAAAAGACGAGGTGAAACGAGGGAAGCGATTGCTGTCTCCCATGATGCCTCGAAGGCCTTCGACCGGGTATGGAACGCTGGCTTTTTGAGTAAGCTTTCGGCGTACGGAATTTCCCCTGGCCTGACTGGCTGGTTAAAAGACTTTCTGACTAAACGGTCCCTCCGAGTTGTTGTCGACAGATGCTCATCTGAGCCCATGTCGACTAATGCCGGTGTTCCTCAGGGGTTTGTTCTCTCTGCAACTCTGTTCCTGCTGCATATTAACGATCTGCTGATGGCCGGTATTTATGGGTATGCAGATGACAGCACAGTTGTGGAGAGATACCTGCCGATATTCGGGCTAGTAGGGAATCAATCCGGTCCGAAAGAGAGGCTACGGTAAAGCGAACGAATGTTGCACTACAGGCAGTCTCCGAATCGGGCAATGCCAATCTTGTAGCATTAAATACCGTCAAAACACAGGCGTGTATTTTTACCACCAAAAGGGGCCCGTTCACCTTGGCTCCTACTTTTCAGAATGTATCCTTAGAGTGCACCGACCGCCTTTAGCTGGGAATTGAGATTTCCTTGAACCTAAACTTTGGTTGGTTCATTGAGTCCAAGGCCAAGGTGCCAGGAAACTTGGCATTATCGCAAAGGTCCGGCGGTACTTCACACCAGGGCAGCTTCTAATGTTGTACAAAGCACAGGTCCGATCGTGTGTACGTGATCTGGTGCTGCGAAATGTCACCTGGCTACGTTGAATTCAGTGTAGAGGCGTACGAAGAGGCTGATTGGCGACCCAGACTTAACTCGAAACGATCTCCAAAGCCTGGAGCACAGGCGTAGAGTAGCCAGCCTTTCGGTGTTCTATAGGATGCATTTTGGGGAGTGTGCGAGGGAATTGCATAATTTAATTCCCCATCTCCGTTCCACCATCGGACGACCCGTCGTACGGCGAGTTTCCACCCTTACTTTGTTAACACCACTACGATCCGGACGAAGCGTTTCGCCTCCTCCTTAATACCGCGTACATCGAGGGACTGGAACAATTTGCCAGCGGCGGTGTTTCCGTCGGAATACAATTTGAGTGTATTCAAGGCCTAGAGTGAATAGGCTCTTAATAAACTAGTACGCTTTACCATCAACGTATGCGTCACTGTTTACCATCAGGCGGGATTGCCGTCAAGCGCTAGTTTATAATTTATAAAAAAAAAGTATTGACTTGAAATAGGGTGTGGATGTGCAGCGCAACGCAATTTTATACATAGACTTCATTTCTTGATTGCATTTTATTTTTATATCGACTTTGTGCCCATGATTAAAGATATATATTTATTGCTTATTTTTTTATTATTAGGATTAATTCATAGCACGTATTTCTGTAACAAATTAAACTATCTTTCATCACTTCTAGATTTCGTTCGATTCCTGAAGTAAATAGTAATATAAAATTTAAAAGATCATAATCTTTTGTTCAGTATCGCAAACTGTCATGGTCCAAACATTTGTATTATAGACATCATAATCAACAATCTAATAATTTTAGCAGTTCCTGGCTGGATATAACTATCATAACCATTCCCCCTATACATTAAGGTCAGCGTCCAGTCTAACTGGGCGCTGAATACCTGTATTTTACATGCAACCAAAGCTTGTCTGACCTGCACAACCCAGTTTCTGGACCTTGGTAATACTAGGGTTGGGAGTAACTGGCTTCTGACAACTTTCTGAAGACTTACGAATGACAGCCGTGACCAACAAAAGCATGTTAAGCACGCTTTACGAGGGATGGAGTATTATTGATATGTAAAGAGCGAACTCTTTACATATCAATAATACTCCATCCCTCCTCCAAGTCACGCATTTACGGGTGGATATATTCGTTCGGGTGTTATTATGTAGTCACTAGCCTCTAACAACAAACACTCGACGTAACTGTAGAAAAAAAAATGGCAGACTAAACGACAGAAATGGAAACTGGGCTCCAATTCTCATAATTTAAAACGTATATTAAAAATTTTTCAAAATGTAGGGAAATTTAAAGTGTATATAACGTTCACAGTCTAATCTCAGTCTGCCATTTTTTTCAAAAAATTAATTTGCGCTGAAGTCATAAAAAAACAGAATAAGAATTCAATATTTTTCCATCCAACCCAAGTACTCAACGTAGCTAAAGAAGTCTCCATTTCAAGAAATATATAACTTCTCCAATTATATACCACTCCAATCCTCAGTCACCGTATCAACCAAGGTTACCAGGAACCCAAGAGTTTTTCTTTCGAATTTAAACTACCGCTCTCCTAGCCCCACCACAAAGGGGTAGCAGCAAAGAGCGAGTAAAGTTTACATCCTCATGTCCACTAATGTGGTTAGTTCTCAGCGACCCAAACGTAATCTTGTTGCAGTGATGCGAACGGGATGTCCGGCAAACAAAATTACTGTTCAAACCTTTATTTATGTACTTAGATATGGTTGCCGTTTGTGGTTGTCGGTGGATTTGGCCAACCGTTATAATTAACCAAGTTATGTGGTCGGAATCTGGATTAATAAAGTGACTGGAGTTTGTACTTTATTTGTGCAAAAACATATAATGGGCAACCGATGAAATTGGTAACGTTAATAGGAGAAAAAGCGAAATGAAAGAGAAGAGTACAATAATTGCATCGCACAATATTAGATCGTATAAAATTTTGTTCTATCACGTAGTGATTATTTTTTTTTGTGCAACGATTAAATTATTATTTGTCGTGGTGGCGTAGTAGTTAAAACACCAGCCTCTAAAGTACGAGTGTGCGGGTTCGATTTCAGGTCAGGCAAGTACCAATGTAACTTTTCTAAGTTATATGTACTTTCTAAGTATATCTTGGACACCAATAACTGATCAAGGTGAAGGAAAACACCTTGAGGAAACCTGGAATTTAAGTCTGAAATCGCCAACCCCCATTGAGCAAGAGTGGTGATTACGCTCAATCCTTCTGTGCATGAGAGAAAACCTGTGCCCAGCAGTGGGGCCATAAAAAGGTTGATGATGATTATTACTTTGGGAGTAAAATAAAGTCAAATATTATTTTTTCTTCTTCATTTCATATTCTACTAGCTGCACTACGCGGTGTTACCTGGGTAGGTTTCGATATGTTTTTTTTTTGTATATGCTCAGCTCCAGCTGACAAATAGTCACAGCGTGATGGTATATAGGCCTAAAGCCTTCCTGGATTAAAGGGTTATAAAACGCAAAAGATCTTTCCAAATCGGACCAATAGTTTCTGAGATAAGCGCGTTCAAACAAACTCTTCAGCTTTATATATTAGTATAGTTTAAGAGTAACTATAGATTGATTTTTTTTTTTTCTAAAAGTTGGTTTTTTCAAATCTATTAACAAACATCACATTAGGAGTTTGTATTCCATACATTTTGTTAATATTTATCACACCTTGGTGTAAACTTTCCTTTATAAATTCATCACCAAACTATATCCTGCACGTATTGTAAAATAAATCTACAGGAATCCTATTTAAAAACGTATGTTTGCTCGTAGATTGATAATAACCGAATTGTGTAAACGTCTAGTACCACGGAGCACAGGCATTAAGATGCATTTTGGAAACTGTGCGCTAGAATTACGGAGAACCCGTCGTATGGCAAGTATCCACCCTTACGTTGTTGACACTACTACGATCCGGGCGAAGCGTTTCACCTCGCCTTTGATACCGGGCACCTAAGTCGAAGGAATGGATCAATTTGCCTGTCGTGGTCTTCCTGTCTTTAAGTGCGTTTCCTGCAATTTAAGTGTCTTCAAGGCTAGAGTGAATAGGCTCTTAACAAACTAGCGCGCTTTACCATCAAAGATTGCATCACTGCTTACCATTAGGCGGTATCGCGGTCTGGTACTAGTCTATAAAGTTAAAAAATACCGTCCACTCCGTATATAATCAATTGAAGTATGATAGCTATATTTCGCTTAGTGGTATCCACTTAGTGAAATCATACTTCAATTGATTTTTATCATTCCAGAAAGGAAAAAAAACATACGCTTTGGATAGAATAGGTACATTGAAATTCCGAGAACTGCATCTGCTTTCTGGTAATTATTTTGCCAATTGTTTCATACAAAAACAATGTCTGATACTCAGGAATTGACATATGTACAAATAAAATTGTCTTCTCGGTGTTAGGCCATAACATCGGCCGCCGGCAGAAGTTACCACCCACCAGACAAAGTCTTGCCGCCAAGCGATTTGTCGTGTTCCGACATGATGTCTGGTGAAGCCATACGGAGGACGGGTCTGAGCAGTTGTGTTGCGATGTGTGCCGGGTACGATGCACCTAATGTTGTTGTGTTGGGAGTTTGGTCGTGGAGGGTCTTCAGATCAATGTCCCTTTGGCGCAGCATCGTTGGTCGTGTTGTTGGGTTTAACATTGCATTACCTCGCTGAACTGCTGTCTTCCTTCTTATTAGCTCAGTTTTTCTGAGTGAATAGACTCTTAATAAACTAGCGCGCTTTACCATCAACGATCGCATCGCTGCTTACCATCAGGCGGGATTGCGATCAAACGCTAGTTTATAATTATTAAACAGACAAAACTTCTTTCATAGTTGTTTTCAGTGAATTGGCTGCGTCTGCTAATCATTGGCTCGACGTGACGAAAGTTAATTTTTCAGTGATCACTGATCAGTTAGCAGTGGTATCTACGAGTAAAACTTTTCAAATCGCTCCTGGAAACGAAAATATGTATAGGACATAAATACCAGGCGCGTAGATCTCTAAAGTTGAAGTTTTCACGTCGTTGCTCAACCCAATGTGTATGATCAATTTAGATGGTAGATTTATTGAAAGAAACGGACTGTTCATGTTCAAACAGATGTCTGAAATGTGAAAAGCCATTGGCAAGAATGATTTCATATAATAGAATTACAATTTGTTCTTATGAATAATGCATTGCTTTGGCAAATACGATGCGTGAAAATCTCTGTCAATTTTTTTGTACAAAAATTATGCGTACAACGTTTTCGATATCTAATTATCATTGTACACACACGCAGTTCTTTATTGTTATAAAATATCGTAATAATAATTTAAACACAAGCTTTATTTTATTTTTTGGCTTCGCACGGTCTGTGCATTTAGCCAATGTCAAGTAATTATGAATTATTCATGTAGAAAAAGACTGCAGCGTGCCCAGTCTTACGTGTGAGGTTTGGGACTAAGTCATGATGTGGCCACTATGCTGCGATATTTCACTGTTCTTTATAAACTATTTACTAAATGCACTTTTTACTACATAAATCACGCACTTTTATTTAGTAAACAACACTATAAATAATTTTAAAAGTCCAATGAAAAACGAGCGTGACACTCAGCTTGACTTTCCCGCCAAAACTCTAAACACAAGCTATACTTGGAATTTCGACTTTGGCAGCTTGAATGCGAGTTGCCAGAATCGAGTGAAGTATCTATGCTAGTCATAAACTCTTTAAGTACGGTAGTGGATAAATAATTCAAATTCTTCTACTAGTTATTTTGGTTTAAAAAGTTGAGTTAGTTCGGTTTCGAAACCTGTAAATACTTTGGTATCCAAATCCCATGGCGGCAATCCGGCAAGAAGAAGGAGGCTCGCCATTTCAGCAGATCCCCGGACTAGCCCGATGGCTAGTCACCTCCTTAAGGACCGCGCCCACACCAGCGCCCCATAGAGGCACGTACGCGGGGAAACGTGAAACCCCGCGTATAGCCTCTGGTAGAAGGGGTTTGGGGTAGGGACCCCAAACGCCTTCTGCCGGAGAATCAATCAATCTAGGGAGATTAGGGAGGAGTTGCCTAAAGGCAGCCTCAGACCCTCCAAGACTGGAAGTCAACGTCGGAAGTCCTCCTCGAGTCCCAGGTATTTCATTGTCGACTCGACGGCGATGTGAAGCCCTCCTACCATGGGCGTACCCAGCTTCTGGCTTTGAGGGGCAAGTCAGGCCTAGGGGTGGGCAAGTCCGACCTAGGGGCAAGTCAAATTTTTAGAGTGAGTAATCTTTGTGCGCTATAGTCGGACACGATTTTTTGGCAATTACACCGTACATTTTGTCAATGTCTACTGCGTGATATTTTAAAACTTAGAGATAAGTCCTCATTTATACTTTATTTAGTAATCAGCGGAGTTCATACATGATCTACGAGATTTCCCCTGCCCCTACCTGGATACGCCCATGACTCCTACAGTTATATGGAAACCCCCGGCTGGCTTGTTCCTAAGCCTATGAAAGCTCGAAAGCCTCGGCTAGTCCAGGGCCACTTCGAGTCTACATTGCAGTTTAATAACAACATGAGTTTAATAAGGAACGAAAGGAATGCTTTCTATAATCCTACAAATAATTAATCGTACAATTTGTAATACTGTGACACTGCTTCTAATCGTGATTTATAATTGGAATACTTTCGCGCATATTTATTTAAATTGCGTAAAACTGTGACAGTAGGAATGGATTTCATTGTGACAGGTGACTGTTCTATTAACATTCTTAGCGTTATTTAGGAAAAATTCTCTCTCTCTGCAATCGGTCCCTCATATCTGAGGATTGTGGTCAGCATTGGGGCAGCATTTCGAATGGATGATCTGACTGATCTGGCTTCGATCCAGCGCGTCTCTCACCACTGCGTAGAATTTAGAAGACGATGTGTCTTTAACTTAGGAAAAATTATCTGCTGTATAATTACAGCGGATCATTTTTTAGAACCTTTGAAGCAATAGATGCTTTGCTTGTTTAAGTTCATGTGCCCTAGATGGGGCACAGGGCGTCCACAGTACACCGCCATCCCACTCAATCTTGAGTATCTCATTTTTTTCGCTCCATGTCTTCGCTGTGTTCTTCGCTTTTGCGATGACCGTTTGCTGCCAGATCTGAATTCCAGTCGAGGGCTTGCCTTGATATGTGTAAATATAAAGGGTTTTTCAATAGGGACACTCGAACTTTGACAGCGCATAGCGGCCATCTTGGTAATGCGATAGCTGTCAAATTTGGCTTGAATACATATTTAGTCATGACATTTCACTATGGAACGCTACATGTTTCAACAACGCGTAGAAATTATTAAAATTTACTATCAAAATCATGATAACATTTTTTGTGGCCTAGGGTAGGTGGTATGGATTTCACAAACATGTGATCCAACAGGATTGCGCCACTTGCCATACAGCACGGGAAACATTAAATTTATTGAAAGAGAAGTTCGAGGGCTTCGTCATCTTGCGTGGTGGCGACATCAACTGGCCCCCCGAGATCTTGTGACTTATCACCGCTCGATTATTTTCTGTGGGGCTACGTGAAATATCTAGTGTATGCAGATAAACCACAGTCAATTGCTGCCCTAAAGGCCAACATAACTCGCGTTCTTCGTGAAATTGAGTCCCATTTATGCGAAGACATCCTTCAAAATTGGTCCACCAGAATACACCATCTACAGCGGAGTCGCGGTGGCAATTTGGCTGATATTATTTTCCACACATAATGTCATTGAATATTCTTTAAAATGTAATAAAAATTGTGGTAATATCAACTAAACAGATTGTTTTATTTCATTTCAATGTTCGAGCACTCTTAATGAAAAACCCTGTATATATATTCAGAATCCCTTTGCACCATTTGCGGCATCGGATCTGCTGGTCGATCGAAGTTTCACCTCAGAACTCCCACAGATCTATCTCGAGCTAGTATATCCCGAGAATACGACGAAGACAGCTGTTGATAACGACCTGGGGTTTATGCAAGATGTCTTTTATGACCCTCCACATCTCACACCCATACAGAAATACGTTTTTTAAGTTTGACCAAAATATTTTGAGCTTAACTCTTCTGGTCAGTTTCCAAGATTGCCACACGGGACGGAGCTGAGCGAAGGTTGATGTTGCCTTGGCGATCCCCGAAGCGATGTCCTCATCGGTCCCTCTAGTTTCAACTCCACAACACTACCGAGGTAAGTGAATTTGTTGAACAAATAAGCAATATCTTTCAAAATTATTCAGATTACTAGATTTCCGCGCGCGGCTTCGCCCGCATGAACTTAGGTTATAGAATAGAATAGAATACTCTTTTTATGTACACCATATAGATTAGAGAACATAAATAAAAAGATTTTACAAAGGCTGACACAATGGGCGGTCTTATCGCTAAGAGCGATCTTTTACAGACAACCTTTGGATGGAATACCAAGGGGAAGGAGAGATAAATAATATAGGTATTCTACAGTGTACTATTTACATAAATTATTCAATACATACATAGGTTAAGTGTATCATACTATTTTAAATAAATGTATACATCTAATCAATAAATATCATACAAGAGCAACGTTCTTTAAGATAAGAGGGGGTTTTAGGATTAAACAAAATGTTGTAGAGCTGAAATAGTATATAAGAATTCCGGCGAAGACGTATGGGAAGCCACTTAAGCTTTGTATGAAATTCAGATATATAATCATATTTGCGCAGGCCAAATATAAATCTTATGCAAAAGTTTTGAAGTCGCTCAAGTTTATCTAGTTGTGCCTCGGCAAGATCTGGATAACTGACATCTGCTTAATCAAGGATGGGAAGTAAAATAATTGTGCAAGCGCAATTTTAGTGGCAGAAGGTAGAAAGTTACACATCCGTCTCAGAAACTTACCAGATGCAAAAATTTTGCGACTGACATCCTGTAGCTGTGGATCCCAGGAAAGATGCTTGTCGATCCAAACCCAAGGTTTTTAACAGTCTATCCTGGAGAACATCCTTGAACTGCCAATAAAAATGGCCTGAGTCTTCGATGGGTTAACATGCAACCCATGCGCCTCACTCCACTCACAGATTGAGAACAAATCCTTGTCGATAATTTGAATGAAAAATGCACTCTATTATTTAATCCGGACGTCAAACTTTACATCTGCAAAATTTCACAACAATCGGTTCAGTAGTTACGGCGTAAAAGCGGAACAAAGAAACAAACAAACTCACTTTCCGATTTATAATATTAAGTAAGGATATTTTTCTTTTTTTATGTGTGATTGATTGTATGTTACGCAATTAGGGTGCTGGAGTTTGGACAATTGAAATTGTGTTTGTCACCTACTTCAGACCGTAACTCATGTACCTTGATAGCAAGACAGTGAAATTTTTTACGGGTTGGCTGGTGTTTTATCACTCTGTGTGTGAGAAGATGGGTGTTCAAAACCAAGATCTAAAATCAAAAAGTCATTTATTCAAATTAAGCTGAGAATGAGTACTTTTTGAACGTCAACATTACATAAGATAGTCCCCCAAAACGCCTACCCTTCGCCACTTTCTAGTACTTTCGCTGGGAAAAAGTGGTGGAACAAACTCCCCAGCAGCACAGTTCATTTAAAATACACATGACTTTATACAATACAACACAAAACATTAAATGAAACTATGCACCTTTATGACAGCTAGCCATGCCAAAATACCAGCAAAGCATGCCGTATGGAGGACGGGTCGGAGCAGTTGTGTTGCTATGGGGTGCGATGCGACAAATGTTGTTCTGACGGGAGTTTGGTCGTGGAGGGTCTCCAGAACAACTCCCTCTGACGCAGCATCGTCGGTCGTGATGTTCGGCTTAACATTGCATTACCTCGCTCAACTGCCGTCTTCCTTCCCATCCACTCTGGTTTTTTCTCTGAGTGAGTACGCTCTTAAATAACTAGCGCGCTTTACTATCAACGATTGCATCTCTGCTTACTATCAGGTGGGATTGCGGTCAAGCCTAGTGCTTATAATTATAAAAAAAAAAACATAAAAAATTTAAATGCAAATAAGTAAAAACTTATTACCTAAATAAAGGTCCGTTTACAAATAGCGCGAAAACATACATTAAAATTATTAATTTCCTGGGTTTGCAATTTTAGGAGACAATTTTTCCCATTTCGTCGATGAAAAAATTCAATATTTTAAGGATATTTCGGATAGACTTTCGAAAATCAATTTACACTCGACATTCACCCTAATCAGATATTTTTGATTCGGTCCAAATTTTATGTATTTTCTCCGCTCTTCCTCTTTATGGAAACAGCCACGCCTTTTGGATAAAATTTATCATATTTTACGCAGTAATTTGACATCCATTTTAAATGTGGAATTTTAAATTTGATTCCTGCTCAGGTTGACTCTGAAGTGCCGTATTTGACTAATGCGGTTGACGCCTGGAAATTGGCTTGCTCGGACGTGGTTCAGCCCGATAATGAGATGAGCCGCTCAAAAGGTTGGTACGGAATAAACTTATTGATACGTCCACTAATATTGCTAAGCATGCCCGCTCTTGCTGGCTGTGGGTCAATGGGAGTCGGGCCTCTGGCGTCAGGCGATACCGTCACCCAAGATAGGTACTATGTTGGGTGATACCACATTCCAGCTCACTACATGTTTCCGTCTGGGCGCTATATGCGGAGCTCCACATCGCTGTCTATGCGGTGAAGCAGTCGACTGTTCCGGACACCATGGCCCATCCTGCAGCAAGAGCGCTGGTCGAATGGCACGGCACGTTATCATTAATGACATCATCCGTGGAGCTGTTGTCTCCGCCGGGTGCCGGCACCATCCCATCTTCCAAGCGCAGTGGACTGTGCTCTAACGGCGGAAATATAAGAACCTTATTCGGAACTATTATGTTTGAGACGTTTGGGGTTGAACACTAGGGCCTTGGGATCCGAGTTTTCATCAAATTTTTCAGGACATCGCCAAGCGGTTAGGTGACTCTTCACGTGATGAGAAGGCTGGTCTATTTTTAGCCTAAAGATGATTCTTTGGGCTATAAATAGACTAGCCTTCCAACGTGCCATCAAACGTGGTAATGCTGTCAGCCTTTTGGGCATTTATCCCACTGACAGCGACGTGGACGAATTTTTTTTAATTTAATTTTCTTGTGTAAATTATGTTTATATGAATATTTCAGTTTTAACTAATAATAAATCAAATCAAATCAAATCAAAGCATTTATTTCAAATAAACCAGTTACAGGCACTTTTGAATTGTCAGAAGTTCGGTCAGTCAGTAAGGTGAAGCTAGTCGCCCATTCCAAAAAGTAGGTACCTATGGAGAAGAACGGGCAAGAAACTCCATGGACACTCTTTTAAAATATCAAGCTATTGATACAAATATTTGATTACATCATTCATTTTGAAATAAATCGTGTGAGAACGATGCAGAAATATATTGTACGCTGAGAGCGTCCATTATGAAAAAAAAACAACAATTCAGAAATTAAAATACGCCGTAGCAGCTAAGAGATGACCAGTCCCCTCTGACGGCGTCCGTTCACGAACATGACGTATGGATCAGCATCATTCAGCTCAACCATATTGAAGGGAACCTAATGACCCAACACACACGCCACCACCAGCGAGACATTTGAGTGAGCATGACATACTCTCAACAGCCATAGCACTATCAAGTCAATAAACGACTAACCCAACAAATAGATGCTTTACAGCAAATAGATCGTGCTCACACGTGTTCCATGCAATTATACAATACTAAGAAATTGAATCTACACAATGCAAAGACAGTTTTGTCCAAGGTTCAGCAGCTCCAACGGTGTTCCCGAATGCTAAGTTTAGCTCCTGTGCAGCTGCACCAGTGCCGAATACCCCTGTCAGTGTACATAAATAAATAATGTAGTACATAAATGTATGTAATAATGTGTGTACATAAATAAATTTATTAGGTATTAGGGCGAGTAAGCAGTATACAGTATGTTAAGAAAACCCTGTCCGACCCATAAGGATAATAAAGGTTAGGTAAACACATGACCAAATATAATATAAAATTTTACGTAATCATCATAATACCAATACTAATGAATTTTGAAATAATCTTTTTTTCCCGCGTATTAATTCCAACTTCCCCGAAATTAGGTAATTTTTAAAAAAAGTGACAACACCGGTATTATTATGAGCGAATAGAGATGCGACCACGTGCCGCGTGCCCTGTCGCCCGCCGCCCACGGAAGGGTGCTTGACGCAGATTTATTAAGTTACCTCTTTTTGCGAAATAATATTTATTTTTTTAGGCGGATTTTTTTTTAAGTTTAGCCCGGTTTTTTATCCGTTAGTAGAATCAGTTATCGATACCTAACAACACCTTCACGGGTCGGACAGGGTTTTCTTAACATGCTGTATAAAGAATAAAGTTGGGTTAGTGTCTGCAAAAAGAATACATAAAAAATAAAATAATATGAACTCATATAACGTGTCACAATAACCTAATTCTGGAGAAAGAACATAAACATCGTCTTGAGTTAATAATAATAGTCGTTAACAGAATAATATGTCTACAAAAGTTCTATTTGATTTGTGCTTAAAATGCATTGTAAGGCAATTAAGTTCTTTGAAGAGTGGCTAGAGAGGTTTCACGGCGCCCTCACCTTCCGCCTGACGCAGGTCCTCATCGGACACGGTTGTTTCGGGAGGTTCCTGTACCGGACAATTAAAAGAGGAAATGCCAGGGTGTCATCATTGTGTGAATCGCCCTGAGGATACGGTGGAGTTCTGCCCGACTTGGGTAGAGCAACGCCGTGTCCTCGTGGCGGCGATCAGCAGCGATCTCCCGCGTCCGACCCTGGTCCAGGTCATGGTCCGGAATGAGAGTGAATGGCAGGCCGTCACCTCATTCTGCGAAACAGTGATACTGGAAAAGGAAGAGGCGGAGCGCGTGAGGCAGCGGGAATCCCAGCGCCCTCACGCCACTAGCCGCCGCAGGAGACGCCCTCCCTCCCGCCTCGACTCCCGGCCACCGTAGGCGCGGGCCTGCAGGCGGTGAGCAGTGGGCAGCTCGCCGCCCGGTAAGGACCAGCCCCGAGACGACGGCGCGTTGTTTCACGTGCACCTCAAAGAGATGTGTGTGAAAGAGAAGTAAGTTCTAAGTTCAAACCACGTATCTGCACACTAAATTCTATACATACAAGTAACGGTTTAGTGGTAATTGTTTACATAGTATGAAAATATATATATATACCTAAATAAAAGTACCTAACAGATAAAAAGTAAATAAGCTGAATTTACATTGTATTTCCAAACGGATATACTCCATTTAAATAAATCTTTCTTACAATCCTTTCAACCACCTTTGATTTCTATTGCGTTTATGGCATGACAAATGGTAGTTGCAAAAAATAGCTGGCATTTTAATCACTTTTCGCCTTTAATGCCAGCGTTACACTTATGGAATAGAAATCTAAATCGCTTGAACGGACTGTACAATAAGTTTAGGCAGTATAACTTCTCTGGTTTCGTCCACAAGAAGGTTCTTGATTCTTCGCCCCAAACCTTTGCACTATTGTCTAATTAGTTATAACATATCGTGTTTTCTGACATTTCTTTTTTTTATTTAACCTACAGTCCCAGCGTCATGTTATGCCAGCCTATATGCTTCCACAACAGTTTGACTATCACAAGTAAGTACTCTTTTCTTCAATTCCGACTGATGGTTTCAGAGATAAATGCGTTCAAGCACACAAAAAGGGCCTCAGATAGAATCAAAGTACCTATGCGCATATTTACTACCAGCTGCGCCCTAATGTTATACCCTCATAAGATCCGATTTCCTTAGAATATCCAGATAAAAAGTACCTTAAATATAAATCCTGGATATTAACCATCTATGTGCGAAATTTAATCTAAATCCGTTAAGTAGTTTTGGCTTGAAAATGTTGTCCTACACTAACAATCACTCCTGTATCGTGGGTGTGTTTACAATCATTTAAACTCACATATACAAACAGCCAGACCCGAAACAACTACCTGTAAGCCATACAAATATTTGTCTCGTACGGTAATCGAACCCGCGACTCGCAGCGCAGCAGTCGAACGTTCAGCCTCTGCACCAATCGTGTCGTGTACACACATACAAACTCTCACGTTTATATTATTAGGATTGTCGATTTAAAACATATATTAACATAACTAATAACAGCCCTGTTATTGGACATGCAATAATATGAGACTAGAGATAAGATTGAGCTAACAGCCCCGATTCCTTAGTTCACAAACTAAATTAAATTGAATTTCAGGCATCTTTACCTTCTTTTTCATTAAGAAAAGAACAGAAGATAAAATGTCAGTTTAGACCTGTCAAATTAGTGCGCTCCTGACGTAAACTGGCGCATTTTTGGTGGCCATGATAATTATAATATAATATACACACATCAAAAGTGTCTAGGGATCAACATATATTTTTGCAATAACTTTTCTCCTGATTGATATTAATTAAAATTTTCTTTAAGGATTCATCAATTAAAGTGTTTTCGTTTGTCACAGTAACGATAAACCAAGTCACCTTTGCATTAATAAAGAAATTTGCCATTTTCCTAATAAAGGGATATTTGACATTTGAACCACTAACACAAAAGATCGAAAAAAAGACTGAAATAACAGTTTTCTCTATAATTTTATTGGGTAACTTAAACAATTAATAATCCGTGTTTCTACCGCGAACACTAACAACACAAGAACATCGGTTTGGCATACTCAAAATGAGTTCATCCAAATCACGCTGTGGAATGGCCGCCCATGTTCGTTGCAACAACAAAAAAAGGTCTTCTTGCGACTGGATACCCTCCATATTCGGCAGAGCTCTTCTCTGTAGCATATCCCATTCATGCTCAATCGGGTTCAAGTCTGGCGACTGAGCAGGCCAGGGCAGGACATTGATGTTAGCTGCGGCGAGAGTCTGTCTTACAACTCTTGCGGTGTGTGGTCGTGCATTATCATGCATTAACTGAAATAAGGGACCGATTTGTACTTGTAGAGGAACGATGACGTCTGATACAATCGTCTCAGCATAAATTTGAGCGTTGAGGTTGCCTCTGATCCAAATCAACTCAGTTCTTCCGCCGATCCAAATACCCGCCCATACCATGATGGTTCCACCACTATAAGAATGGACTTCCTGGCAGGATTTTAATCGCTGTTGGCGTCCAGGGGTTCTCCAGTGTCGTATACGTCTTGTATCCGGTCTCATACCAAAACGAGACTCATCAGAAAAGCACACGAAACGCCATTGTTCTTCTGCCCTATTTCTGTGTTCAAGAGCCCATTGATATCGAATCCTACGATTGTGCATTGCTATAGGTGGTACCCGTAGCGGTCTTCGGGAATGAAGGTTCACTTCATGCAAGCGGTTTCTGACTGTTTGGTCGCTAATTAAGTTCCCTGAAGAGTGATGAAGCCTCACGGCCAACATCATGGCGGTTATTGTTGGAGCTCTTCGAGTTAAGATTTGAATGTATCGGTCTTGTCTCCGTGTGGTGCAGCGATACCGTCCTCCATGGCGCTCAGCCACGGTACCAGTGCTTCGGTAACGTGTCCAAAGTCGATTGATAACACTCTGACTTGTATTCAGAGCT
The DNA here is from genome assembly GCA_037179545.1 of Sesamia inferens. Taxonomy (NCBI): domain Eukaryota; kingdom Metazoa; phylum Arthropoda; class Insecta; order Lepidoptera; family Noctuidae; genus Sesamia; species Sesamia inferens. Next base: position 2,691,992 of record CM073929.1, on the reverse strand, counting down.
AAAGCCACAGTACGTTGCCGGGAACCAGCTTCTATCATTCCCACGGCTCTGAGCATTTCTTCCCTGCTTACATGACGTCGCCGCTCCATAATAACGTTGGTTTTAATCAGTAGAAGGGAAACAGTAGCACTAATAATGTCTTCAATGCGTTATATGTTTTTATAGGGAAAATATTGACAGCTGATTTTTATCTTTTACTCGAATTTGATTCACTGTTCCTGATTCAAATTATGAAATGCACCAAAAAGGATCCATATAAATTTATAAAATCATAAATTTATTACAAAGCCACATCTCAATCTCAAGAAATCCGCATAAAAATGCTTGATCCCTAGACACTTTTGATGTGTGTAGTATCGTTGAGTTAGTATCCCATAACACAAGTCTCGAGCTTACTTTGGGGCTAGCTCAATCTGTGTGATTTGTCCGTATATATTTATTTTATTTATTTATAATCGCGTCTAAACTGTCTATGGAGTATCTTAATTTGACAGAATTAAACTGACATTTTATCTTCTGTCCTTTTCTTAATTAAATAGAAAGAAAAAGGTGCACTTGACTTTAATTTTAAGTTAAGATTGTGAAGAGAATCGGCACCATTGTCTCAAAAAAAAAAGTTCCAAAAATATGAAATGTGTAATAAAGAAGTCTGGGCTTACTTTCAACATGCAATCTGAAACTTTTAACGAGACTCTCAGGTCTACTTCAGTTTCATTACAGTTTTTAACAAAAGATGACTCTGAAAAGTGATGCCAGCCTTTTTATACTTTTAGAACTGTTTTAAAATGAACTTGTGAGAAAATGAGACGCTACCTGATATGGTTTAAGTATTTTAATGAAGACCGCGCGTGTGGCTTTTATTTTTGTGGGGAATATATTTTTTTGGAACCTAGCCTTTCCCTGTAAGCAGTGTTCTTCGATTAATTTTTTTTTTCCTCCAATTCCTAGAGGTCTGATAAGAAACCCTATTAGAACTGCATGCCTCCGGCGCTGATGTCGCGGATTATGTTTGATTTAAAATCATACTGCGACGCTGTAATAAGCGCCATATGTCACGCGTGTCAGTCGACCGAGAAGCTTGATGCCATGCTTTGTGCAAGCGCCCGCTGGCATATTATATAATCTACGCGACTGACTGAACGCGACATCAGCTTGAAAAAAATTCAGGTCTTAGCAGTCCGTCCCTTGTACAGGCCCTAACATATCAAGAAACTACAATTTGTGAGATTTTCAACTTTATCGCTAAAGTATTAAGGTTCAAGATTGATTAGGAAAATGTGAGAACTTGACCAAATGTCACTTCAATATACGAGCAAAGGCAATAAAAACATTAAAAATAGAAATTGAAATAAGAAAAAACTTGTTGCCCAAATAAAAACCTCCAGCTATAAAGGGCTAATAGAAGTAGTAATAGAAAGTAGTTAAAATACTTGTAGTGAAACTAAACAAAACAATTAATGGCCTACAAACTAAATCCGTAAATCCTGGAAAACGGATCAGCGCCAAAATTCAATTATATGGCCACCAATCAATCTTAATCACGAGCCGCTGCTGTCAATCAATCTATGTTCGACTAGATGTCGGACACAAGGGGGATTTTCCAGTCTTCAGAGTTTTTCGGTAACGAAATGTCTGCAGGAACAAATTGCCTACCGATTTAAAGTACGGAAAAAGATCGGTAATCGTGTGATTGTATAGTCGAAGGAATTCAAATTCGTTTATTCATTTCGTGAAAATAAGGTAAAATTATATAGATGTTACACAACGTGCTTTTTTCTTCCTCTTCTTTTTCAGCCTAAAAAGGTCCACTGCTGGACAATGGGGATCGCAGTAGTTTGATATTCCACAGGAGAGGTGCTGCTGCCCGCTTTCCTGGTGAGAGTTCCCTTAGTCGCCTCTTACGAAACCCACGGGAGGATATGGATATGGCTATTTTAAGCCCGCTACCATGCGGGGCCATTTTTTTATATGAGTAAATATAATAGAAAAAGTCATATGAGTAAATATAAAAGTAAATATAGTAGTAAAAATCAAAATGCATAGTTTGGAAAATATATGTCCTACATACATAAATCTAAGCATTTCAACTAATCACCAAACCAAGTTCGTATCAAAAGCTATTAAAATACTAAGTTAACATATTTCACAACAGGATGTTTATAACACCTGACTCAGGTCCTCGCCGGACATGGCTGTTTTGGAAGATACCTGTTCCGGATAAGGGATCGCCCTGAGGACACGGTGGAGGATATGATAGAGGTTTGCCCTTGCTTGGGTACAGCACCGCCGTGTCCTCGCGGCGGTGGCTCCGGAGCGAGAATGCATGGCAGGCCGTCACCTCCTTCTGCGAAGCAGTGATGCTGGCAAAGGAGGAGGTGGAGCGCGTCAGTTAGCGGGAATCCCGCTCCGCTCCTCTAGCTGCCCCAGGAGACACCCTGGTAGGGAGACAACGTCAAATTCCCGGCCACCGTAACCACGAGCTTGCCACGAACGAGCTGCCCACTGCTCGCCGCCCGGTAAGGACCAGGCCCGAATCGATGGCACGTTGGGTTTCACGCGCACCTCAAAGAGATGTCAGCACATCGTGACGCGGTTCACGAAGACCGATGCCCCGGTGAACCGGGTCAGGGTTGAAGAAACACGGGTGGGTTTTAGTCAGTAAAAGTCTGACACGCCCTTCCGCTCCGCCCAGAGTGGGAAAGGACATTTAATGATTTTCCATCCACATCAAACAAAAAAAGAGATTTACTATTTTGTCTATAAAATTAAAATTCATTTATATTTACATGAACATTAGGTAAGTTATAATGATGCTTTATGAAAATGATGTTGGTTCATGGTAAGTCCCGCCAAAAGACATACCGAATAGCTAATACCCTGTCCACCCAGTAAACCGTATTTAACAAACGGAACTAGTGATTGCAAATACATACATTAGTTGATACAACTACTTACATTCATCTTAGCCAATATCTTATATGTTAGGCAAAATATTCATGTGTACACCTAAAACGGTGATTTACATAATATTAACACCAGAAACAAGGACAAACTGCGAGCCCCTTTTCACCGACTTCAAAAGGTTCATAACTCTTTTGTTGGGCTTGGTATAACTTTTTATAACAAGATACCCTCTGCTTTGCTAGACTTGCCTTACAATGCATTTAAAACACAAATCAAATCCAAGCTTTGTTCAAAGGCATATTATTCTGTAAGTGATTATTTAAATGATAAGAATAGCTGGTCGCTCTGATTAACTCAGGACAATTTTGTGTTCTTTCTCCGGAATTAGCTTACTGACACGTTATATGAGTTCAGATAATTCACTTTTTTTTTTCAATACATAAATATGTAAGCTGTCGCGCCCTTTATGCCTGGGGCTTTTATTGAAGTAATAAGTTTTTAGTAATTTACATTTACATTTAAATATACTCGTATGTATATTGTTTTGCTTTGCTGGTATTCTGGCGTGGTAGCTGGCATATTTTCAATAATTTCATTGTTGTTATATTTTCTTCTGTTCATCACTATAGACAGCTGTGCTGCTGGGGAGTTTCTTCCGCCACTTTTTCTTCCCAGCGAAAGCACTAGGAAGTGTCTATGGGTGGGCGTTTTGGGGGACTGTCTTATGTAATATTGACGTTCAAAAAGTGCTGATTCTCAGCCTAATTTGAATAAATGACTTTTGATTTTGATTTTGGTTTACGATAATAATAATCCCAAAAGAATTAATTTCTTGACAGAGTCCATGATAGATAGATAGATAACACATTTATTTGATGCAACAAAAAAGACACAATACAGGTAAGACAGGAAAAAAACACACCAAGAAGGGTGATAAACAAATAGTACAAACAAAAAAATAAGAAAAAATAAAAACAAATTCACCCATAGACACCACAGACATTTAAAACGGTTTCGAACACTACTTTGCTGCGTAAGTCTCATGGTTGCACTAAATAGGAGTCCAGCTCAGCATGTGCCAGGTAGGATACCTGACGCTTGTATTCTGTTGAATCCCGTTAGTAACACACGGATGCCAAGAAACGGTAAAAGATTTAAGCCAACGAACTAGAATACTGTGTGGTGCGTATTATAAATGTGCAAGTACCTACCCACATCAAAACTGCCTTCATAAAACGTTTAACTCTTAACATAATAAATAAAATTATATTTAAGTAATTAGCATAGTGCCTTCCACATCACTTGATTAACACAATATACCTTTTATGTGATCATAATAGGAGTGGTGCGTGTACGTAATGTGTAAAGCGAGTAATTTACCAAGGAGACGCTTTAAGCCCCCTATGATTTTGCCTCGCTCTAAACCCTTTATCTAATCTGTTAAACTCTTCTGACAGTGGTCTTACAATTAAAAATAATGAAACACCGGATAATTTTAAGCTGACCCATTTACTGTTTATGGACGATATAAAACTCTATAGCAACAGTATATCAGGACTTCACTCACTTGCAGGTCTTACTCAACCCTTTTCTGATGACATAAACATGTATTTCGACATTGATAAGTGTAAAACATGTACCCGTCGAAATAGAAAGCACGTTGATAGTAACCCGTACGTATTAGACTCAAGGCCAAGCAATAGATCCCCTATCACAAAATGGCACCTATTTAAGCTTTGAACAATCACATCAGATCGATCAAAAACAAACAAAAAATAAAATAATCACTAAATATAAACACAAACTCAACATGCTCACAAAATCACAACTGACGTTGCGCAATTTAATAAAATCTATTAATTCATTTGCTATTCCCATACTCACCTACTCTTTCGGAATTATAAATTGGACCAAAACTGATCTGACTAAATTACAGCGCTGCATAAATACTACATTAACTAAGAATAAAAACATCATTAACGATCCTGTGTTCAAAGACTCACGCTACCGCGAGACGAAGGGGGACGGGGTCTTATAGACATAGAAAACTTGCACAACAATCAAATAACTAACTTAAGAAAGTTTTTCATACAGAAAGCCCACCAATCACCCCTACATAAAGTAATCACACAAACAGATAAAAAAATTACTCCACATACAAGGTAAATAAGTGTGATATCAAAACGAAGAATTTTTAACACTTATTCTAAATATGTATATAACTTGCAGTTTTAATATTAAATGGTACGATGAAAAAAGATGTTTTTTTTAATTTTTGCAATATTATAAACATAATTTGTCAAAACTAAAAAGATAGATATAAAAAAATATTATTAAAAAACAAAAAACCCGCCTGTATAATAATTTAACGAACTGAATAGGCAGAAACAAGTTGAACAATCGCAGTTGGGGGACTGTTCTATGGAACAACTGCGATTGTTCAACTTGTTTCTACCTTTTTAGTTCGTTAGATTATTATACAGGAGGGTTTTTTTTGTTTTTTAATAATATTTTTTATTTACATTGCGTCGTAAATTACCGTGTATAACCTCATTTCTTTTCCTTTTTTCTATCTCTCTCTCTGTTGTCCGAAAACCTTCGAATCAAAAATTACTTAATCTACACAAAAATACGCCAACATTCTCAAAGTACTCTTGACCTCGTGAGATACGTGATAATACGTCCGCTAAGCAAGAGGTAGCTTCACCATGCGCAATACTTCTTATAACTTTTTTAGGAAGAGAGCACACGAGCGTGCCTGATACGCGTTTTCCAATTGATACGGCTGACGTAGCGTTGGGAAGAAAATATCGATAGTTACTTAGAGGCCTAAATAAACTATCCAATAACTTTTATTTGCAGTGCCGACAAGGACAGAGATCGCACAAGATAGGAAAGTTTTGGAAGGCTTAAGCTGAGGACTTTGCCCAGCAGTGGCAAAAAATACCTAGTATATGAAATACAGAAAAATACGTTTATTTATAGTAAACATTTCTCGGTGGTAGGGCATAACATCGGCTGCCGGCAGAAGTCACCACCCACTAGACAAAGTCTTGCCGCCAAGCGATTCCTCGTTTTGTGTTGTGATGCAACAAATGTTTTTGTGTCGGGAGTTTGGTCGTGAAGGGTGTCCAGATCAATCTCCCTCTGACGCTGCATCGTTGGTTGTGTTGTTGGGTTCAACATTGCATCACCTAGCTCAACAGCCGTCTTTCTTCCTATTCACTCAGTTGTTTTGAGTGAATAGGCTATTAAAAAACTAGCGCGCTTTACCATGAATGATTGCATCATTGCTTAGCGTCAGGCGGGATAGCGGCCAAGCATTAATTTATAATAAAAAAAAACATGATGCAGAGAAAAAACACAGCAAATCTGTCAAGTTAAATTAAATGTCTTTATTTCTTAACGTTGCTTAACGTTTGAACATAAAAAATGCATGAATATGGAGTCGTTTACCGGTTAACCAGGTAATAAATATACTAATCTCATGCTTCTGGTGCTTAATGCAAGCTGCCTCTGAGCTGACACATTTTTCGAGCATATAGAACAATGCATTAGTAATATGCTTCAAATTGATTCGGATTTCCTTATCAGCGACTCGCTATTGCAATGCTGTGAATACTGAACAGAACAGTGTCAAAGCTATCAACTACTTCTGCAAACAAACTGAACTCATCCAATCAAATAATAAATACTTATAAAACAAATAATATATACGTAGTTCCCTCTGTATGTTTGTCACAAAGCTGTATTGCATAAACCGTGATAGCTAGATTATTAAAATTTCCACAGATCATGTATTTCTTTAGCGGAAATAACAATAAATACAAAAAACACAATAAAACAAACATTTAAGGGCGACTCTCGTACATCAGACGTGAATGTTATAGATAATGTTATGGATCGCTTCGTGCCGGAGTCCGCTTCGAACTTGGCTGGTTTTTATATCAATTTTATTGCACATGCAAACAAGCTCTCTTCCCATGGACCTGATAGAAACAACAGAAATCACCTAATAATAATAATAAATAATAATAATAATATACGGTTTATTTCTCTCACCAAGGCACATTGTTACAATAGTGTGTAAATACAATTTTGCCGTATTCTCGAACCTTTGTGAGAGCTGGAGTCTGAACTAGGTTCGGAACCTGTGATACAGATCTCCAGGCTCACACCCCTTGAAACATTAATCATTTGAAACGGCATCGAGAATAATTTTTTACATATATCACTATTAGTTTGAAAAACATTTTCAACAGAGAGATAATACATCATCATTTCAGTCAAAAGACGTCCACTGCTGGACATAGACCTCCCCAAGGACCTCCACGACCGTTCCCGCTTCGCCCGCATCCAGCGGTTTCCCGCGATCCTCACCTAATACCATCCTTACGTACTGCAAACAACCATCAATAATTATATTATCACAACAAAGAACAATAAAAGAATAAGAAAGGAGATACTCTATACAAAATATTGATATTCTTATCGATAACTATCGATACTTTTTGTACACATAATATCGATAATCGCTCAGCACTACGCCACCGATTGATACGCGCGACTCGAGCGTATCGAATACTCAAACGTGTGTTAAAAATGCTTAACGATTTAGTTTTAAATGAATGGGTCGGCTGCTAACACGTGACTGCCATAACGTACCCCATAGAGTATTGCGGTCACGAATGTTGGAAAAGAAATATTATTATGTTTTGTTGTTAGTTGTATCACTGTCTAGAACGGTGAAGGAAAACATCGTGAGGCAAAAATATCCTAGCAATAAAAATTGAAGATAATAATGTGACATTTACCAAACTGCTCTGAGCCCTGTGTAGTTACCATGAGTTTTTATTACGAGACTCAATCTCATTGGTTGAGAGTTCTTACAACCTTGAAGCGGGCCAACCGATGTGTTGATCGCGATCGATATCGATGATCTAGTCTTCGTAATGAAAACTCGTGGTAGCCACACTGATAAGGGCCTGTTCCCTCCCACTGATGGGCTTTTTTTTTTTTTAGAAAATTTTAAGGGAATATTTGTTTAGTCGAAAATATCTAATTCACTTTATTTAAGTTATGAATGTGGATTAATTAAAAACTTATCTTAAGTGAAAAGTTCTTCTGGCAGCCGAACCTTCCCGCTAAGGTCGGTGACTCTGAGTCGTGTGTACTCGGCGGTGAATCGCATATATTCGGCTTCAATGGCAAGTCTTCACTTCTTCTTCTTCTTCTCAGCCAATACAGGTCCACTGCTGGAGAAAGGGCTCCTCAAAGCTTTCCACAATGACCCGTCTTGTGCTGCCCGCATACATCGGTTTCCCGCGAACTTCATCAGGTCGGTCACCTTGTTTGGGGCCTCCCTACGCTGCGTCTTCCGGTACGTGGCCGCCACTCCAGAACCTTACTGCCCGTAGGCCATAGGTTCTACGTCCAATGTGATCCGCCCACTGCCACTTGAGTTTAGCGACTCGTGGAGTTATGCTTTGTTTTTTTCTGCTTCGATCGCGCAGAGAAACTCCGAGCATGGCACTTGTGTGACGTTGAGTCTTTTTATGAGGTCCATAGTAAGCGACCACCTTTCAGTTCCGTATGTCATCACTGGCAACATACACTAGTCAAAGACTTTATTCTTGAGACACTGTGGTATCTAGGACGACGAGAAGATGTACTTGGCATAGGTCCCCGAATGCTGTCCAGCCGAGCTGGATTCGACGAGATATCTCTTTTTCGAAGTTAGAGACACCTAGTTATATTGTATGGTCCCAGGTATACTTATGTGTATACTCGTCAACAACTTCGAGTGCTCAGCAACCAACTAGAACTGAAATGGGTGCGACATGGGAGTTTTTACTTCTATAGTGCTCAAAAGCACATACCCAAAATGGGTATGTGCTTTTGAGCCAGATTTTTTGTATGTATCGATATGTATCTACGGTATTTCTATCACTCGTGTATACTACACTTAACTATTCAACAGTCAAACAACAAGAACTACATGTTTGATAGCTTCTGATTTAAGGCGCAAACGCAGCTTGCATACCAATGGTAGACACGTGTTATCAGCCTTGCCAACCGTCACTGAGTAAATTTTTTTTTTTTATTATTATCTGTGCTATTCGTTTACTGGTTGAAGTTCGGGTGCGGTGTTATTATTGCATATGAAAATAGTTATAATCCCATATCTACATATAGCATAAATCTCTGAAAATCTCCGTATACAATTGAAAACCCTTGAATTTGTGGGTCAGTGAGTCGCCTTAGGGGCAAATTTGTAGGAGTTAGAGTATACATTAAGTATCACAAGGTAAGAACAGAAACGAAAGCTAACAAAAAAAGTTTTTTAATAAAATTTGGACTAAAACTAAACTGGAAAAAAAAATGTTTTTAATTCAAGCCGTACGGAGGACGGGTCTGAGCAGTTGTGTTGCGATGTGTGCCGGGTACGATGCGCGTTGTTGTTGTGTTGGGAGTTTGGTCGTGGAGGGTCTTCAGATCAATCTCCCTTTGGCGCAGCATCGTTGGTCATGTTGTTGGGTTTAACATTGCATCACCTTGCTCAACTGCCGTCTTCCATCCTATTCGCTCAGTTTTTCTGAGTGAATAGGCTCTTAATAAACTAGCGCGCTTTACCATCAACGATCGCATCACTGCTTACCATCAGGCGAGATTGCGGTCAAGCGCTAGTTTATAATTATTTAAGAAAAAATGCCCACTGTTCACCACACGTACAACATATTTGACCTTCCCAATTCAGTTACTGGGTAGGACGATACCCCTTGATAAAATTGATAGTTAATCTTTTTGGGCCGACGTGTGACGACTTTCAACGATTTACCAATGACAGCAGAAACTACATCTGCCATGTAAGGACAGTCTTTAGCTTGGAAAGCACATTAAGCCATTGATTAGTCTTGATGTTTAATCGATAGTCACCCATCGTTGAAACGATCGCGGCAACGGCCCTTGCGGAACCCAAAACTAAGCTCTATCTCGTTTAGATTCCGGGAATATCAAGATAAAAATTCTGTTTATACACTATCAATGTGCCACATTTCATCAAAATTTGTGCAAAACACAAACACACAACTCACAAACTTTTGCCTTTATAATATGACTGTGATTCTTTTTCTTCTTCTGGCACTGTTCCACTTGTCTTTATTCTCAATACGATACCAATTACATCGCCATTTTACTTGTGATCATGACGTCGTATGTAACGACAATACAAATCTATCTGACGTCATATTTTTATTCCTTGAAGGCATAGTTCAAGAAATAGGAATAACTATGACGTGAGAATTCATGTTATAAGGTTGATAACAACGCACGTCGTCTGTAGAAATAAAACCATTATACGTGGGCGTGAAAAAATAAGTAAAATATCTTTATCTTATAAGTACAGTCACAAAAAGAGATTTCTAACCGGGATCGTAGGATTCAGTTGAAGTTAAGTAAAAGTCAATAAATGTTTTTTAAACGAAGGAGATGTTTCATTTTGGGCCACCACTATGTACGCTAACTAGATAAAAACGAAAAAAAAATAGATTTCCATAAAAATATTCCTATATTAATTTGAATAAAAATACAAGTACATATAATTAATTATTTGAAAGGTTTTATAAGTGAGCAAACCCTTTTTTTAAGGTAGTCATGACAGTGGTTATGACGTTTGATTGACGACTTTGGCAGTTCTATTTTCGCGTTTTGTTCGTGGCGAGTGTTGATTTGAGGTGATTATATATCGAAGCTTTTAGTGATTGTTTTAGTTTTGTATGCCATTTGTTCGGAATAAATGTTTTGTGTTCGTTTTGCTGTCATCTGGTAGATAACATGCATACGATAGCCTTAGATACATAACACGTCAATCAAATGTCACTGTCAAAATTTTATTTCGCCTATTGCTGACCACCATGTTTATCAGTAATTGTGTTGCACTCCTTGGCCGAGTTAAATTGAATTCGTATAAGAACTAAGCCAAAGTATATAAAATTAACATAAAAAAAATGTTAACTATAATGTATACTAATATTTACATTAAGTGTACATAGTGCTGCCCCAGGCTCCATACATTTCTGAAACATATCCTTTGTTAAACAAACTATTTTCTATAGATTAAATTAAATTTTACCAGTTAACACCCACTTGTTTCTTACATAACATGATCAGCCTTTAATGATCCCACTCTTGCGACAAGACTCCTCTTGGTGAGAGAGTCGATGTCACGTAACTTCGAAGTTATGTGACATCTACTAATCTGCACTGATTTGCTCGGTGGTAGGCCATAACATCAGCCGCCGGCAGAAGTTACCACCCACCAGACAAAGCCTTGCCGCCAAGCGATTTGTCGTGTTCCGGCATGATGTCTGGTGAAGCCGTACGGAGGACGGGTCTGAGCAGTTGTGTTGCGATGTGGGCCGGGTACGATGCGCCAAATGTTGTGTTAAGAGTTTGGTCGTGGAGGGTTTTCAGATCAATATCCCTTTGGCGCAGCATTGGTCGTGTTGTTGGGTTTAACATTGCATCACCTCGCTCAACTGCAGTCTTCATTCCTATTTGCTCAGTTTTTCTGAGTGAATAGGCTCTTAATAAACTAGCGCGCTTTACCATCAACGATCGCATCACTGCTTACCATCAGGCGGGAATGCGGTCAAGCGCTAGTTTATAATTATTAAAAAAAAAAGTTTTTGGCTCTAGGACATACCGGTTTCCTCGCGAGGTTTTTCTTCACCGTTTTAAGAGCAGTGGCGATAAAAGTAAAGGAGGGTCTGGCGTCGGTGCTTCGCCTCCCGCACTAGGGAGTGCCGAGACCGGTCGTCGTGGAGGTCCTTGGCGGAGGCCTATGTCCAGCAGTGGGCGTCTTTCGGCTGTAATGATGATGATGATGATGGTGAAAGCGCCTGGTTGGGTTCCAAGTTCGTAACTCGTACTTGTAAGTTGCGCGATACAGTGGTCTCGGCTGTAGCTTACAAGTTGTTCTTTCGACGAAGGCACCGCAAGTCCCGTCTACATGCTCCGTCTTGCCTGCGCAGTCCAGGCCTGTGCAGTCATGACTGTACAAAAATACGGAACATTCGGGACCACGCGGGCTACCGTCTTGCCGTCCACACACATGCGCTTACCTACGCAAACTGGTTTGCATAGGCATGCTCGCAGGTAAGACGGAGCGTGTAGAATGGGCATTACGTACTATGAGTAGCAATTGGTTTTATTTTGACAGTACAATTATATTCATTGCGTTATTTACATTGTTCAGCATCTGCTGAACTGCTACATTTTCGAACACATGGAATAATGGATTTGCGACATGCTTCGAAATGATTCCAACTGATAATAATTGTGTGTTACTCAACTAGGGTGCTGGTTACTTATCTCTTTTAGTGACAGTACTTACGCCTACGTTACTTCGGGGGATGGTTTAAGTAAACCCCTCTAGATATTTTAGGATAACAATAATATTATTATTATCTCTCGTCTCTCTTAAAGTAGCTGAAAGTTATTTGCATTCTTTTTCTGGTATTATTTATTTTTCTGGTATTTTTAGGATTTCGTATCCTTTTTTATAATTATAAACTAGTGCTTGACCGCAATCCCATCTGATAGTAAGCAGTGATGCAATCGTTAATAGTAAAGCGAGCTAGTTTATTAAGAGCCTATTTACTCAAAAATATTTTAGATTTTCCCGTGGGAACATTTTTCCGGGATATAAACTACCATATTATTTAAGCCGGACTTCTATCTTTACACTTGCACAATTTTAAAGCAATCGGTTTAGAAGTTATGACGTGAAACCGGAACAAACAAACAAACTCAGTTTTCGATTTATAATATTAGTAAATACTAGTAAGGATGGTACGGAACCGTTCGAGCGCGACTCCTCGGCGGACAACTCGCACTTAGTCGGTTTTAATTATTTTTAGTAACAGTGTTTTTATAAATTTAAGAGTTTTATTGAAAACTAGATTTTATATGTACCTATTAATGATAATACAGTACCTAATCAAACGAAGCTATTTGGAATAAGCACGTACCTTTATATAACTACACACACACACTCTCTCTCGCATACATACACACACACAAGCATATGCACACGCACACTCACACACACACACACACACACACACACACACAAATGCTTGTAGGTCATACTCAATAAAATAAAATGAAAAGTCTTAAAAGGAAAAGTAGGTGTGCACAGCGGGCGCACGTCCTCTCGTTTAAAGTGCACCTCTTAAACATTCGAGGTTTGCACTCCAATATCGATGCAGTCCATCACCACCTGGAAACTGAAAAGCCCCACCTACTTTTCTTGACGGAGACCCAGATCAGATGTCCGTCTGATGTGGCATCTGTCTTTGCCCATAATTCGCGTCTTGACACTAACAGTGCCACTCCAACTAAATTACCTCACTACGGAACTTCAATGCCGGAGGTTCGCATTAGGAACAAGGAGGTTCTGAGAGTATTGTGTCATCTGGACTTGAATAAGGCTAGTGTTCCGGATGGTATACCAGCGATTGTTCTTAAGGCATGTGCGCCTGAGTTGTCTCCTGTATTGACGCGCTTGTATCGCCTCTCATTTAGGACTGATACAGTGCCCAAGTCCTGGAAACTTGTTAACGTGCAGCCCGTGCCCAAAAAGGGTAGTCGTGCCGATCCTACCAACTATCGGTCGATTTCAGTAACCTCCATACTCTGCAAGATTATGGAGCGTGTATTGAACTCGCGCCTCTTGGCTTACCTGGAAGTCACCTCAGTGACCAACAGTACGGGTTTCGATGCAATCGGTCAACTGGGAACCTACTAGTGTATGCCACTCACTTGTGGGGCGAGGCCCTCGAGAAAAATGGGGAAGCGTTTGCCGTCTCCCTTGTTGTCTCGAAGGCCTTCGACCGGGTATGACACGCTGGCCTTTTGAGTAAGCTTCCAGCGTATGGCATTCCCGCTGGCCTAACTGGTTGGGTAAAAGACTTCCTAACAGAATGGTCCCTCCGAGTTGTTGTCGACGGATGCTTATCGGAGCCCATGTCGACCAATGCCGGTGTTTCTCAGGGATCTGTTCTCTCTGCATCTCTGTTCCTGCTGCATATTAACGATCTACTGCTGCCCGGTATCTATGGGTATGCAGATGACAGCACAGTTGTGGAGAGATACCTGCCGAAAGCTCGGGCTAGTTAGGAATCAATCCGGTCCGAAAGAGAGACTATGGTAGAGAGTACGAGTGTTGCACTACTGGCAGTCTCCGAATGGGGCAAAGCCAATCTTGTAGCATTCAATGCCGCCAAAACACAGGCGTGTCTTTTCACTGCCAAAAGGAGCCCATTCACCTTGGCTCCTACTTTTCAGAATGTATCCTTGGAGTGCACGATTTAATTCCCCCATCTCCATTCCACCATCATACGACCAGTCGTACGGCGACTTTCCACCCTTACGTTGTTAACACCACTACGATCCGGACGAAGCGATTCGCTTCTTCTTTTATACCGCGTACATCGAGGGACTGGAACAATTTGCCGGCAGCGGTGTTTCCGTCAGTAGTGACGGAAACACCGCTGCCGCTGCCGCTGCCGCTGCCGACTCTAGCCTTGAAGACACTCAAATTGTAGAATTTGAGTGTCTTCAAGGCTAGAGTGAATAGGCTCTTAATAAACTAGCGCGCTTGACCATCAACGATCACATCACTGCTTACCATCAGGCGGGATTGCGGTCAAGCGCTAGGTTGTAATTTATAAAAAAAAAATACAAATATTTGTTCCATGCGGGAATAGTCAAACATTTAACCACTACCAACCGTGCTGTTAAACTATATTCAATCATATCATCATTAGAATACTACTCTAATATTAGTGTAGATATTATGTATACATTAATCATTACACAGAATTACTGTCTATTGACCCGCTAAAAAATATGGGCCATCTTTACTGATCCTACGAGCCGAAATAAATCGACATGCGAGAAGACAAGCATGAGCGAATTGATCGATTCAACTCGAGAAGCGGAAGTTATTGACCCGTTGAATTGCTGATAATCAGGTTCATGTCTTTTAGACGTTTTGGGTATCGATGTCTCGACAAGATAAAATAAAAAATAGCATTTCTGACTTATACTCGTAAAACACCAGCGGACGTTGAACTACATAAAAAATATCATTTTTTCAGCCAATTACGTCAGCAGAAAATGTAATTAATTCAAAACGGGTGATGTAATTTGACCTTCTTTAGAGAGACATAAGTTCAGTTTCTTGTAATGGGCGAATAATTTATGAAGAGTTAGCGATGTAGCAAGGAAGTATGTTAGTAATTCAGTGTTTTGCCTTGTAGTATTGTCATTATGTACGAATTGAATGGCTGTGCGGTTTTACTGCCATTCGTTATTTTGAGAAGAATACTGTCTCGTGGGGAAAGTAAAATAGGAAGATTTAAGACTTTTTACTTAGTAGTACATATTTTGTAATAAGGGATAGTAGCGAACCACGGAGATGTCTTCCTGCTAGGCTGGGTTATCTTATACCAACAGCAGTGCCTGCTATTGAGTTGAAAAATTATGTTATCAACCCATTAAAATTACACACAATATTTTATCCAAATCAGTTAGGCCGTTTAGGAGGAGTTAGAAGACAAACACACCTACAGATGAATTATTAATATGCATTAAGATACATAATTCTACGTACCATACTTACAATTACATCCAAAGGTTGTCTATAAAAGATCGCTCTTAGCGATAAGACCGCCCATTTTGCACCCTTTGTAAAATCCGCAACACTTACGTAGCAAGTACAAACTGACTTCTGATTGTATGAAAAACCTATACCATTCCAGGTCAACTTAAACTAGAAAAATACAGTTTGATGTTGAAGACACCTATAAGTACAAATAAGTCAATTTGAATTTGAATGGAAAGAAAAGGAGAACAAACATTTATTTGCGTTTATATGATGCAAAAAAAGAGCAAAAATTATAAAAACATTTTTTTGTAAAGTTGCTCTACCCTAGGAATTTCTCCTTTATCGGAGGTGCGTTTATAAAAATATAAACTCACATACACAAGCAACCTTGGTCATTAAAATGGTTGAGGGAAATAAGTGTCACCTACAGATAACGGCTAACGCTCAGCATTATGCTGCGACCCTATGCAAGACAAAGCCCAGCGCTGGTCTCCAGGTGCCGACGTAATGACGTCATCCGGTGCTATTAATCTCCGGCTACCAGCTCTATAAAGACAAAGACAATTTATTTTGCAAATATGGGTACAATAATGTTGTTACATAAATAAAAGTAGTATGATCAGCCATATTTTACCAATCGGCATGCAATATAATAGTTGAGCGTTACATAAAAATTGTTCAGTATATAAGTAAGAATAAGGAATTACACTGTATTAGGAATATGTATTGGGGTTCTTCCCTTTGTATGCAGTCGGAACATTAAAATCTTTCTCGTTAAGGAAATCTAAAATATTAGAATACACTTTACGAATAAGAAAGTGGAAAGCCATGCTAATTGCGAAACAAACTATCAATCAAATCTGAATCATTACACAGGATATTGCAACCATTGCTTCATACATTCGAAAAACTTGTCAGCTCAACGACGTAAATAACGCAATGAATGTTGTTAAACTGTCAATAAGCCATTGCTACTGACAGTCTGTTACATAATTACACCATTCTTCAAGATGGGATAACAAAAACGGTGCCTGGTTATTAACAGTAGGCCTAGTATGAGTTTTCATTACGAAACTCGATCGTCTTTATCGAGCGCGTTTGACTCAGCGATTGGCCCGCTTCAAGATCGTAAGAACTCTCAACCAATGAGAGCGCCAAACGCGCTCGATATCGACGATCGAGTTTCGTATTGAAAACTCATACTAGGCCAACAGACGATAAAATTAAAAACTTATAAAGTGCGCCAATTCTGATGCTCACAAACTATATTAATTTTAAGTCCAGTGCATCTTTTTCTTTCCACTTCGTTAAGAAAAGGATAGAAGATAACATTTTAGTTTAATCCTGACAAATTAAGATACTCTACTCTAGATTTAGAGTTTAAACAGGGGCGTGCACAAAGATTTTGTTGAGGGTAGGCATACATATACCTACTACCCAAATCTCTGTGCTTATATATGGTAAAACTTAAAAAACGTAACTTAGACGTAGTTTCAATTTAAAATAGTCGCGTACTTTTTCGCATGTCAACATTGAATTGATGTTTGTGCGTGGCTACAATGAACATCTAAGTATGTGATTGATGATAAGAACAAGTCAAATAAATGATATACGTGGGGTATTAGGTTTTTTTTTTGCCCAAATGAATACAATGAAATCATCATCATCATCTCAGGGTTAATACCAGTCGCATCCAAAGCTTTGGAATCTGGGGTCCGCTTTTCCAGTCTAATTGGTGATTTTGGCGAAATTTCGACATTTTCCGTGAAGCAACTGCCGTCTGACCTCCACAACGCAAAGGCAATATCGAAGCATTGAAGTTAGACCAATTGTTGGACTTTTGTGGGCTCCAACAACCCGTAACGACTGCCACTAGATGTTCGTATGGCAACCGAAACCAACGGCTTAACGTGCTTTCCGAGGCACGACCAGACCAGTGCAAATATTCATATTCATGCATACAAATACTTACACTGCGCGAGGATCGAACCCGCGCCTCCTTACGCAGCGGCCGCGTTCGCTACCGCTACGTCATAGAGGCTGTCAAAATACAATGAAATGGTATTACTAACTCAACTGTAAATAAGTAATAATTTATTTCTCAAAAAACTAAAAAAAATATATTTTACTATCTATAAATTAAATCAACGCGCCTATCTATTTTTAAATAACTCTGTAAAAATCAAATATATATAAGATCGTTTTGAAATCGCTAAAAGTTCTTTTAAAATGGACAGATAGACAAATCTTTCATACATATGCGTAATGCACTACTCATTGGAATCATAACTATTAAATTTTGCTAATTTGTAAACTTCAGGAAAATTATTACAACATAAAGTATAGTATTGAAATTCAAAAGCAAGTAGGTTGAAAAACTTAAGGTCTTTTAAGTTTTTATAACGACGAACTGTCAATGCCGTGTTTTAAAATAATATACCTACACGAGAAACAAAACAATTTATTTGTGTGTACACACTACACAACCTGCTAACCACATATAATTATCATAATACTTTTTTATAAAGACAACCTTTCTTTTGTGTTAAACCAAAAACTCTAAAATAAATGAATATTCAATTCCGCTTAAAACAATCATTATAGGTACATATTTATCCAAATACACCAATAATGAAACAACATAAGCTGCTAAAATAAAAAGGTATTTGAACGAACAACAATCATGCTATATTTCTGAACTTCTTAAATTCGTCGCATTATTAGAAGCTGTGCTTATCATGGGCTTTAAACCCAAAGAAATTTCACGCACACGTACACAACAGTTTAGGCACACAAGCAAATAATTTTATACACAGACAGATACGGAAGAGGCACATTTTGTTTATGCTTCCGCCGCTACGAGAAATGGCGCGGGTGTCGCGCCTAAGGCAACTGATGTGTCTCGTTAGCACTAGGCCCAATAGATGGCAGTGTTATCAATAACTGATTAACAAAGTCTTTCAGTTTTAAGTTTGTAGTATATAAATTATTTTACTGTAGTATATTATAAATTATTATATATTTTTTTAGAAGACTATTAGGGTATGCACAGCTTATCTGCTTGTATGGAGCGCACGCGCCTGAGTTTAAACGCAATTATAAACATGGCGACTAAAAATACGCCAATTCACGTCAGGAGCGCACTAATTTGACAGGTCTAAAGTAACATTTTATCTTCTGATCTTTTGTTATTGAAATAGAAATAAAAAGATGGACAGTACCTAAATTTAATTTAGTTTCTGAACAAGGGAATAGAGGCCAGTGTCAAATGACGCAGAGTATACCTGGTTCAGAGTCATCAACTGGCTGGAGATGAATACACACATTTCGGCGTTACCGGTAAAACGTTTTTTTTTTTTTAATAGGGATGTTTCCTGGGCAAAAAAAAATTATTCTCTTTAGTCCGTCATTCAGATTATAGAAAAATATTGGATACGTATATTTTGTTTTGTCAAATCAATAAACATTGACAAATATAAAAGGCATCAAAGATCAGGAGTGGTGGCTGGTGACGTCACTGGTCGCTAAAAAGTATAGCGTGCAGAGACGTCACACGAGTTTTCAACGCACTGTGTCGTCTTCATTTTTTGTTTATGTGAAGAAAGAAAAAATACGTGTCTAATATTTTTTGGAAATCTGACTGACGGACTAATTAGTATTTTTAAGTCAAATACTCTATTATAAACTAGTGCTTGACCGCAATCCCGCCTGATGGTAAGCAGTGATGCAGTCGTTGATGGTAGTTTATTTAGCCAATTCACTAAAAAAACTTTGTGAATAGGAAGGGAGATGGCAGTTGAGCGAGGTGAAGCAATGTTAAAATCAACAACACGACCAACGATGCTGCGCCAGAGGGAGATTGATCTGGAAATCCTCCACGACCAAACTCCCGACACAACAACATTTGGCTCATCATAACCGGCACACATCGCAACACAACTGCTCAGACCTGTCCTCCATACGGCTTCACCAGACATCATGCCGGAACACGACAAATCGCTTGGCGGCAAAAGTTTATCTGGTGGGTGGTAACTTCTGCCGGCAGCCGATGTTATGGCCTACCACCGAGCCGAGATTGCACATCAAAAAGTTCAATAAAAGTGAGTTGGTGAACTTTCTTCTCACCACAACATTTTAGTTGTGTTCAGTATAGTACAGTTACATGACGTAAAAGACTATATACGAATACCAAAAAGACTGAACAGTTTACTCAAAATGACTAACACATACATTTAAAAACACAGACACGTCAAATGGCAATAATTTCATCGTGCGTTCACATCATTATGGGCGATTAGTAAATAAATGTCCTTTCCTCGCTAAGCTTGCGTTCATCAAGCGATTCGGTAGTCTAAATGCGGGTCGGGAATACTTATAAACTGTTTTTTTTTTTTTTAGACGTAGGTACAGTTATTGGTGCTGTCACCTTACTTTGCAGATAAGCACAAAATCTTCGCTCACAGGGTGTATTATAAAAATAATATAACTTTAATAGGGTATTTGACTAAAAAAAACTCATTAGTCCGTCAGTCAGATTTCCAAAAAATACTAGACACGTATTTTTTCTTTTTTCATATAAACAAAAAATGAAGACGACACAGTGCGTTGAAAACTCGTGTGACGTCACTGCACGCTATACTTTTTAGCGACCAGTGACGTCACCAGCCACCACTCCCGATCTTTGATGCCTTTTATATTTGTCAATTTTTATTGTTTTAATAAAACAAAAAATACGCGTCGTTTTTTTTTAGTTAAATACCCTATTATCAAACAAGGGTACAAAGGAAATTACAAAATGCAATTAATAATTTAAATATTATAAGTGTTATAACAATTTTCTTCAGGTTTATGTTAGTAGATTCTTAATTACATTTAAAACTTTCCCGTGCCTATTCCCACCCAGAGCGCTTGAATGGGACAGTCAAAGTGGAACGATTTTTTTTTATTAAGGCATCTCCTAGTTGACCTTAAGGGGTCGTGTCGACTACTTAACTGGGCATCTAAAAACTAAGCGACAGCACGCTAAGGGCAACCCCTGTGGGGTACGAACCTCGGCTTAGGGCCTCGCTGGAGAGAACAGCAAGGGACGGCTGGATCGAAATTTTAGTTCGGTTTGATGACCGCGGCGTTTCCTAGTACTAGCTCTGAGAAGAAACGGCCGAGCAAAACTGAGAGGTCATAGTCGAGAATTTACTGGCTGACAAGGGACGGGGACGGGGGGTTATGTTGAACGCCTCACGATGGACCTAAAAAGCGTTGATGCTACCGCGCAGTCTCAGTAATTGTGACGCCACGCTTTTTAACTTGTGCTTCTGCGAACATATGCGATGCGCTACAATGCCGTAGAAACTCTAACAGCATTATCAAGGAAATATAAATAAATATCAATATATACGGACAAATCACACAGATTGAGCTAGCCCCAAAGTAAGTTCGAGACTTGTGTTATGGGATACTAACTCAACGATACTATATTTTACAATAGATACATACATATATAGATAAACATCCAAGACCCAGGCCAATCAGGAAAAGATTGTTTTCCATCATGATCTGGCCGGGGATCGAACCCAGGCCCTCCACGTCGCAAGCAGGCGTGTTGACCGCTGCGCTACGGAGGTCGACAAAACAAATATTGAACTATGCGTTGTAGGATCGTTGCACATACCGAACCCACAGGCCGCCCCAGAAAGAAGATTGTGAATATATAATTATAAAAACGTTATCTTTACCTCTTTATTATATTATTCTGTAAGTGATTATTTAAATGATAAGAATAGCTGGTCGCTCTGATTAACTCAGGACAATGTTTGTGTTCTTTCTCGGGAATTAGCTTACTGACACGTTATATGAGTTCATATAATTCACTTTTTTTTTCAATACATAAATATGTAAGCTGTCGTGCCCTTTATGCCTGGGGCTTTTATTGAAGTAATAAGTTTTTAGTTATTTACATTTTCATTTAAATATATTCTTATATATTGTTTTGCTTTGCTGGTATTCTGGCATGGTAGCTGGCATATTTTCAATAATTTCATTGTTGTTATATTTTCTTGTGTTCATCACTATACATAGTATTGTATAAAGTCTTGTGTTTTTTAAATGAACAGACAGCTGTGCTGCTGGGGAGTTTCTTCCACCACTTCTTCTTCCCAGCGAAAGCACTAGGAAGTGTCGATGGGTGGGCGTTTTGGGGGACTGTCTTATGTAATATTGACGTTCAAAAAGTGCTGATTCTCAGCCTAATCTGAATAAATGACTTTTGATTTTGATTTTTTAGTACATCAAGGGAACCTAAAAACCTTGCTCCTTACCGCTAATGCGTTCTCTGTCTACATTAAGGTCATCTTTTAAGACCACCGTGACCAAATGACCCGTCGGGTCCCCCAGTTGGTAAAAAACAACCTAACTTAGAATCCATCTTTTTTTTTAATAATTATAAACTAGCGCTTGACCTCAATCCCGCCTGATGGCAAGCAGTGATGCGATCATTGATGGTAAAGCGCGCTAGTTTATTAAGAGATTATTCACTTAGAAAACTGAGCGAATAGGAAGGAAGACGGCAGTTGAGCGAGGTGATGCAATGTTAAACCCAACAACAAGACCAACGATGCTGCGCCAAAGGAAGATTGATCTGAAGACCCTCCACGACCAAACTCCCAACACAACAACATTTGGCGCATCGTACCCGGCACACATCGCAACACAACTGCTCAGACCCGTCCTCCGCACGGCCATCAACACAGTGGGTATACAATATGTATAGAAAACCCCGTCCGACCCATAAGGATAATAAAGGTTAGGTAAACACATTACCAATTATACAATATGAAATTTTACATAATCATCATAGTATCAATACTAATGATTTTTGATTTTTTTTTCCGCGAATTATTTCCAACTTCCTCAAAATTTGCTAATTTTTTAACAAGTGACAACACCGGTATTATTATGAGCCATAGAGCAAATGTTATGAGCGAATAGCGAAGCGACCGCGTGCCGCGTGCCCTGTCCTCTTTCGCCTGCGCATGTATCGCCTACCGCACATATATTAATTTACCTCCTTTTGCGAATAATATTATTTTTTGGGATTTTTTTTAAGTTTAGCCCATCTTTGTAGGCATTAGTAAAATCAGTTATCGATACCTAAAAGTACCTTCACGGATCGGACAGGGTTGTCTTTACATATTGTATATATACAGTATTGCAAAAACGATAAGTGTCAAAAGTGGAGTACCACATTTGACACTTATCGTTATTGCAATAAAGTTCAAAAGTGGTAATGCACTTTTGACCCCTTACTGTACATGGCGGCGGTACAATGACTGGCTTAAGACTAGATAAGTATAAATTAGTTTAGATTTATTATTACCTATGCTATTATTTCCGGTGACTGACAGCAATCCATAATTATTGAAGGATTATCCAAACTGAGGCTTAAGAAAATATTTATCTATGGTTAATTAATTTCATGATTAATAAGCGACGTGCGTTATTTTAATAATGAATTTAGATTAATATTTGTTTAATAGAGATTGTTGTTTGACTGCCGTCTTTCTTCCTATTCACTAAGTTTTTTAAGTGAATGGGTTTAATAAACTAGCACGCTTTACCATCAACGATTGCATCACTGCTTACCATCAGGCGGGATTGCAGTCAAGCGCTAGTTTATAATTATTTAAAAAAAACCTACTATTAATCAAACGAAAAATATGAATATTTAAAGGTAGGTGATTAATTCAATGTTAAAATCGAATTTCAGAAATAGTAAAACGAATTAGCAAATTGTAGTTTGTAACTCTAGTTATTGGGACCTGAAAATTATTATAAAAGAAGTTTAATGACTTGTAACAAGGACGCCATTACGTTTTATAAAAGAAATGCCAAGCGGCTGTGGAGACACATTAGCAACGAGAATTTGGTGAAAATGTTGCTTTTCACTAAAATATCTTATTAGTACGATTGCTGTAATTGATTAAGATTTTAGGGCTTATTTTATTGTGTTTGTGATCGCTGTTAAGCGAGACGAATAAAAATGTGCTTAAAAATAATTAGGTGTATTTCATTTTTGCTACACCTGAGTCTAGCGGTGGACATAATGGTGTCAACTCTGTTGATGCCACAGTTTCTGAAAATTCCAATGAGCATGGCATAAATTACAAAAATATTAACAAAACCCAATAACGATACGAGATTAAAAAAAAACTGATTTATAATATGAATGAAATGGAAAAATAATCCATACTAATATATAAAGCTGAAGAATTTGTTTGTTTGAACGCGCTAATCTCAGGAACTATTGGTTCCATTTGAAAAATTCTTTTTGCGTTGGATAGCCCATTAATCCAAGTAGGCTTTAGGCTTTACATACCTCACTTAGCATATAAAAAACATATCGAATCCTACGCGGGTGAAACCGCTTGGCGCAGCTAGCTAGGTATAGATAATATAAAATGGATGCCAGAGTCGTTAAATATACAATATGGAATACACATTCAGTTATGAAACGTCATAGTAAGTTTGTGTATACTCCGTTCCTATTGGTCGTAGCGTGATGTTATATAGCCTAAAGTCTTCCTGGGTTAATGGGCCATCTAACGCAAAAAGATTTTTTTTAAAATGAACCAGTAATTTCTGAGATTAGCGCTTTCAAACAATCAAACAAACAAACTCTTCAACTTATAGCAGTATAGATTCACAGCTGAAATGCCTGAGCAAATTTATTCCACGTAGTTCATGCAATATTTATGCATGAACGTAACTTCCAAGGCCTGTAAATTATCCTAACGTCGAAGTAATCATACTAGCACAACATGATTTGCGAATATCATGAATAAATCTAATCCACGACAATAGGACAGCTGGCGCCATGTTTCTTTTGTGTAACTTATAACACTGAAGTATTTATTTTATGTAAATATATTTACGAAAATATTAATGAATGATGCTTCAAGGATGTTCCATTTTGTGGTTATTAAATAACATTGGAGAACATAATGAGCCTATAATTTTGCTCACTGCTGGGCCTTCATAACCCAGCGTGTTGAATGCGGATTAGTAGGTAAGTTTTTTTTTATATTATAAACTAGTGCTTTTAGCCTTGGATAAGCAGTGATGCAATCGTTGATGGTAAAGCGCGCAAGTTCAATAAGAGCCTATTCACTCTAGTCTTGAAGAGACATAATAGTAGTCGGTCGGAAAGACCGCCGTAGGCAAATTGTAACAGTCCTTCGATATATGCAGTATAAAAGACGTCAGTATAAAGTGCATATATCTTTGAATATTTTGTTCTAGGGTTCTAAACCACCACCAAATGCGTTATGGAAGCCAATCTCACGAGCGACATCCACGTTGAAGATGTCACAAATAATGGCGCCGATTGTTCCCTTGTTAGCAAACTAAGCAAAATTGAAGTTTATTTTTTCATTTTCTTCCTATTTCATTAAGAAAAGGACAGAAGCTAAAATACTTTTACCAACTGCAAAGAAGATCTCGAAACTTTAATTTAACACAGCCATGTAAGTAGCCATATTTTTGACAGGCATTTACAAGATACTAAAGAACTAGTTCGTTATAAGTAACACATCCCTTGTCGTTTTAAGTTGTATTGTGGTTTGAGCTAATCATTACCGAAAACGCTGATTACGATAAACCTATGAGTTTTTTATTACTTATAATAAACTAGTGCTTGACCGCAATCCCGCCTGATGGTAAACAGTGATGCCATCGTTGATGGTAAAGTGAGCTAGTTTGAGTCCTATTGAATCAAAAAACTGAGTGAATAGAAAGGACGACGGCAGTTGAGCGAAGTGATGCAATGTTAAACCCAATATACGACCAACGATGCTGCGCAAGAGGGAGATTTAGAGATCCTCCACGACAAAACTCCCGACACAACACCATTTGGCGCATCGTACCCGGCTCACTTCGCAATGCAACTGCTCAGACCCGTCCTCCGTACGGCTTCACCAGACATCATTACAGAACACGACGAATCGCTTGGAGGCAAGACTTTGTCTGGTGGGTGGTAACTTCTTCCGGCAGCCGATCTATGGCCTACCACCGAGTAAAATGTGTTATGGAAAGATACCACAAATAAAATTGGCACCGTTTATTTCTTGCTTTTGGTTTACAGTTTTCTTCCCTTTTTTTTTTTTGTTGGGATGGGAAATCATCAAATGACTTCTCCCGTTCTGGGCGGAGCGGAAGGGTGTGTCAGACTTTTACTGACTAAAACCCACCCGTGTTTCTTAACTTGCCTGTGCGGCGGCCAGGGCCGCGGTTTCTTGTTTAACCAACCCGCAACCCTGACCCAGGAGGCAACGGTCTTCATGGACCCCGTCACGATGTGCTGACATCTCTTTGAAGCGCGCGTGAAACACGACGCGCCGTCGACTCGGGCCTGGTCCTTACCGGGCGGCGAGCTGCCCACTGCTCACCGCCCGCAGGCCCGCGCCTACGGTGGCTGGGAGTTAGGTGTCGTCTCCCGACCAGGGCGTCTACTGCGGCGGCTAGTGGCGTGAGGGCGCTGGGATTCCCGTTGCCTCACGCGCTCCGCCTCCTCCTTTGCCAGCATCACTGCTTCGCAGAAGGAGGTGACGGCCTGCCATGCACTCTCGCTCCGGACCATGGCCTGGACCAGGGTCGGACGCGAGGGGGTGCGTGGCAGAAAACCTCCCCGAGTGCTCAGTGCCTGCTGGTGCTCTGGTTTTGATACCCGAGGACGAGCAGACGCTGGGCCGGTGCACCCTGGGCGTGGGCAGCAATCTCTTCGTGACTACTGTGCAGGAGGAGATTATTGTCCACGGCGAATTTCTGCCGGAGCGGAGGAGGCGCTCCCGAGGGCTCCCTATCTGCGCTCTGCATCTCTGTAGCGGAGTGCACGAATAGGGAGTGAGGTGGTGTGGACCGCGGGCCGTCTTGACAGTCCACGGTCTAGGGGTCACGTCGCGTGACCGAGTTGGAGAAGATCGTGGGTTTCTCCTCAACCTGCGGTCTACGGGCATCAGTGGCCATTGGAGGTTTACGGCCACGGTGCCGGGTGGTGGGTAGGTTAGGTTAGGTTTAGGGTAGTTTTAGGTTTAGTGTTAGGTTTAGGTTTACTTTATCTATTAAATTAAGGGGGAAAAAAAAAATACAAAATATAAAAAAACCAAAGACAAAATACTTAAAATTAAAAAAAAAAAAAAAAAAAAACATATAGCTTTAGTTACTTAGTTTTAGATACCGAATAGCGGGCGGTATATCCTGCACCGGAGGCATCCGCGGGCCTCGGGAGGATTAATACCCTCCCAAAAAGAGCGGCCGCATCGCCTTGGGGAAGCGAAGTGCGTACCACCCAATATCGTACTATGGAAATGTCAGAATGTGTGGATAATGTTTTGTCGTGCGATCCGGCTGACGCCCGGCGCTCGCAGGTATCCGGGCCTGCGAGTGACAAATTGGCTACCGATGAACGCGCAGGGGTAGGCGACCAGGCCCCTGCTGCCGTTGTTGCTACTGGAAGCGATGCGATGATGGATGCGGATAAAAGTAATGCGGGAGTTATTGACGTAGGGCCGCACGGACCGGCTTCCGTTAGAAAGCGTCCACGCAACCCTGCTCAGAAGGAAGGTGGATCAGCGGAGCTGACCTCGGAAGAGGAAGGCCTGCCGGCCCCGAAGGTGCCGACCGCGAGGAGAGGTCGGCAGAATTCGAGAGGGGTGACTGTTTCGCGACCGCGGAGGGACGGACAGGGTAGGTTCGTGCGTACCTCGGCGGCCAGCGAAGCAGAAAGTGACATGGGGGTCACTTCGGAGGACCCTGGTGGCGAGAGTTGTGCCTCGCTAGGGAGCTCGAAGGCGGAGCTCAACGCCGCCAGGAGGGAGCAGCGCAAAGCCGTCGCGGCCGACGAAGTGTCGGAAATGGCCCGACGCGCTCGAGAGCGACGCGCTGCTCTATCGGCGGAAGAGGGGCAACCGTCGGCGGTGGCCCTTGGTCAGCTGGCCTTGGACGGGGTGGACCTGGGGTCCTTAAGGTTGCCACAAAATCTGGCAACCTGAAGAGCACGTTCATTCGCGGTCTCAAGGAGGCTGCCGCGGACATCAGGGAGGCGGTTGGCACCCTCCTCAACACGACGGCCTCAGACGAGATCGTGAAGTTGCAGGAGGAGAACAGCCGCCTCCGTGATGATCTGGAGGACCTCCGGCGACAAGTCGCTGCGCTGAGCGAGCAGCAGCAGCGACACACGCCCACCGATGCCGCTCCCGAAGTGGCTCCAGCTCCCGCACCAAGACCGGCACGTACGGATGATGAGCTGAGCGCATCGTGCCTTGAGCGCATCGTCCGTATGTGCATGCTCCAGTGCGGGAGCATGGTCAAAGCCCAACTCGAGGCGCATTCCCGGCGCCTCCCTGAGGAAAACCTCCGCCCACCCCTAGCGGCCGACAAACGGCGGAGGGCTGAGGAGACGCCGAGAACTGCTCTTCAGCGAGCTCCAGCGAGCAATCAGCCCACGACGGCCGGGTCTGAGGGTGAGACCTGGGCGACAGTCGTGGGTCGTAAGAAGGCCCGCAAAGCCGCTAAGGCCGCCAAGGCGGCCTCAGCAGCACCAGCGCGCGCCTCCGGTAAAACCGCAAAGGTGGCTCCGGAGGCTGCGCGGCGGACTGGCAAAGGCGGTCGCAAAAGCGGTCGCAAGGGACCGGCTGTGCGTGCCCCGCGTTCCGAGGCCGTGACGCTCACGCTTCAGCGTGGCACTGCGGAGCGCGGCGTAACATACGGCTCGGTCCTTACCGAGGCCAAGGCCAAGATCAAGTTGTCGGATCTTGGCCTCCAGTCCGTCACCGTCAGACATGCTGCCACGGGTGCGCAGCTGTTTGAGGTAGCTGGTGCTGCGAGCGGCAATGCCGAGAAGGCGGACGCTCTGGCCGCCAAGTTGAGGGAGGTCCTCAACCCCGAGGATGTCCGGATTTCCAGGCCGGTTAAAACCTCGCCGCGTGGGGAGGGTTGGCCCTTGTGGGGGTCTACTTCTCCCCAAACCGCCCTCTCCAGGACTTCGAGGATTTCCTCGGGGTCCTGACGGCGGTCATCGGGAGGACGGCGCCACGACAGGTCTCCGTGCTAGGAGACCTGAATGCCAAGTCGGTGGTCTGGGGAAACCCGGCCACCGACGCTCGCGGACGAGCAGTCGAATTGTGGGCGGCTACGTCTGGTCTCTCCCTCTTGAATAGGGGGAGCGTCCAGACGTGTGTGCGGCGGCAGGGCGGGTCCATTGTGGACCTCACCTTTGCCACGCCCGCACTGGCCGCCCGCATTCGAAATTGGAGGGTGGAACTGGGGGAGACGATCTCGGATCACCGCTACGTGCGATTCGAGATCTCCCCCCAGAATCCACGGGGGCACCGCAGCACCCCCTCATCATCGGGCCGTTCCCCGTTTCCAAGGTGGGCTCTGACCCACCTGGATCGGGAGGCGGCACGGGAGGCCGCGTTCGTCCAGGACTGGCTTTGGCCAGGTCCCGGCGTGGACGTCCTGGACGTGGACGCGGCGGCGGCCCGACTGAGGGGGTCATTGACCGAGGTGTGCAACGCCAGCATGCCTCGGTCGAGACGTCCACCTCCCCGACGTGCCGTGTACTGGTGGTCGGAGGAGTTGGCGGAGCTGCGGGCCTCCTGCGTGGCGGCACGGCGGGCCTACACCCGCTCGCGTCGGCGGCGTCGACGGGATCTGGCTGACGAGGACCGCCTCTACGCCAGATACGTGGAGGCGAGGGCGGCCTTCGGGCTCCCCAAAGGGCCATCGCCCAGCGGGCAGCGCGGGCCTACCGTACGGTAGGCTTCGCTTCGGCATGCGCTCTGGCGAGCACCCCGCCTTGGGAGCTCGAGGCCTGGGTGCTCGCCAGAGTGTACGAGTGGACGGCGGGGCGCAGGGCGCTGGGCGAGCGTCCGGCCCCGGAGTTGAGGGAGGCCGTCCGCCGGGAGGCGAGGGACGCCATCGTCCAGCACTGGACGCGCGACCTCGCCTCCGCGGTGTTCGGCCGTCGCACCCTCGACGCCATCGGGCCGGTCCTCAAGGACTGGCTCGACAGGCGTCACGGTTTCCTCTCCTTCCGCCTGGTGCAGGTACTCTCCGGTCACGGCTGCTTCGGCAGGTACCTGCACCGGATAGGACGAGAGGAGACGCCGTCGTGCCACGGTTGCGGCGCGGCGGAGGACACGGCGGACCACACCCTCGCGGTGTGCCCGTCGTGGGCCGTGCCGCGCCGCGATCTTGTCGCGGCGGTAGGAGGGGACCTCTCGCTGCCCGCCATCGTCAGAGCGATGGTGGGGAGCGAGGGGGCCTGGGCGGCGATGGCCTCCTTCTGCGAGGTCGTGATGTCGCAGAAGGAGGCAGCGGAGCGGGAGCGAGAGGAGGATCCCCTCGCTCCGGCGCTCCGCAGGCGGCGTAGGGGCAGGAGAAGGCGGGATTTCGCCCGCTTTCTCCCGCCCTGAGGTGAGCGGCGGGCGTGAGGCACGGGGGTGCCCGCGCCCGCCCTGCACCGCTCACCACGCGGGAGCCACGGCCCCTCTTTAAGAGGGGCAAATGAGGGCCCGCCTTCTTAGGCGGGCTTCGCCGGCGGGGGAGAGGTAGCTGAGGCTGTGCTAGTTTCCCACTCCCCCGCCACTATGGCGATGCCGGAGTTGCGCTGGGGTTTTTAGTGGGTATACCGGGAGGCTCTCTCCCGGGGAGTCCCACATACCCTTCCCGTCCCCCGACGGGAAGGGTATGTGGAAAAAAAAAAAAAAAAAAAAAGGCCGGTTAAAACCGCAGAGGTACGGATTGCCGGCCTGGACGAGTCCGTGACTTCTGAGGAGGTGGTGGCGGCCGTTGCCCGAAGCGGAGAGTGTCCGCCGGATAAGGTGCGGGCCGGCGATATTCGCACCGATGCCACCGGACTCGGCGCGGTCTGGGTTCGGTGCCCTGTGGCGTCGGCGAATAAAATCGCTGCGAGTGGCAGAATGCTGGTAGGCTGGGTTGCAGCGAGGGTTAAACTCCTGCAGCCCCGGGCTTTGCGGTGTTTCCGGTGCCTGGAGAAGGGGCACGTCCGGGCCAAGTGCACCGCTGAGGTCGACCGTAGCGATCTTTGCTATCGTTGCGGTCAGCCCGGCCACAAGGCGGCCCAGTGTTCCGCGGCGCTCAACTGCAGCCTATGTTCGGCTGCAGGGAAGCCAGCGGGACACCGAGTGGGCGAAGGGGCCTGTGGCGCGCCTGCCAGCAAGAAGGCCACCAAGAAGAAGAAGAGCAGCTCTAAGCCTGCCGGGGAAATCTCGCCTCCCCCGCAGGCTAACAGCTCCGCGGCCGACTCCCGGCCCAGGACCGTTGCCGAGGGAATGGAGTGTCAATAATGGCACAACTCCGTTTCCTCCAGGGCAACATCAATCACTGCGTCAGAGCTCAGGATCTTTTGTTCCAGAGCATGGCGCAGTGGTCGATCCAAGTGGCTGTGGTCGCCGAGCCGTATTTCATCCCCGCCCGTGATGACTGGCTGGGATGCATTGACGGCTCGGTGGCCATTATTGGCGGGACTCTGATCGACCCGTCTCGGGGCCGCGGCTGGGTTGCTGCTATTTCAGGCGGCATCGTCATCGTGGGGGCGTATTTCTCCCCCAACAAGAGTCTCGCCGACTTCGAGGGGTTCCTTGTCGAGTTGGGCACCGTCATAGGCCGCTATCACCCTCGTCCCGTTCTGGTGCTCGGGGATCTCAACGCCAAGTCATCGGCGTGGGGATCTCCGGTCACTGACCCTCGGGGCGAGGTGCTAGCGGAGTGGGTAGTGACGACCGGCCTGGTCGTCCTGAATCGGGGTTCGGTATACACGTGCGTGCGGCAGCGGGGCGGGTCGATAGTAGACGTTACTTTCGCTAGCCCCTCTGTCGCCAGCCGTGTCCATGACTGGCGTGTCGCCGTGGAGGTGGAGACGCTGTCGGACCATCGGTATTTCCAGTTCGACGTCTCCGCCCAGACCACGAGCGGCCGCCATCCAAGAGCCCCGATTAACGACGGCCCGCGCTGGGCGCTTAAGCGCCTCGACAGGGAACTACTCGAGGAAGCTGCCATAGTCCAGTCCTGGATTTGGGAGTCGGCGACGGACGGCCCCGTCGACGTCGAAGCGGAGGCGCTGCGGTTTCGCGGGGCGATGACGCAGATCTGCGACGCGTCCATGCCCCGCGTCCGCCAACAGTCCGCAAGGCGCAACGTGTACTGGTGGAACGACGACATTGCGCGGTTGCGCGTCGAGTGCGTCGCGGCTCGCCGCCAGTACACGCGCTACCGGAGACGACGTCGACGGGATCCCGTCGAGGAGGCCGCGCGGTATGGGGTGTACCGCGCGGCTCAGGAGACTCTGTGGCTGGCCATCGGCGACCCCAAGTCGCGGGCCAGGGAAGAGCTGCTGGGGTCCCTAGATCGGGACCCGTGGGGGCGCCCTTACCGTTGGGTACGGGGCAAGTTGCGTCCCTGGGCGCCTCCACTGGTGCAAAGTATGCACCCCCAGCTGCTGGAGGCGGTGGTATCCACCCTCTTCCCTGAGCGGGCGGGACATGTTCCCCCGGCGATGGTTTCGCCCTCAGTCACAGACTCTCCAGAAGAAGAGGGCACTGATGTCCCCGTGGTGACGCAAGCAGAGACGGGAGCGGCCGTGTCGCGGCTCCGGGCCAAGAATAAAGCGCCCGGACCCGACGGAGTTCCTGGCCGAGCTCTCGTCCTTGCTCTGAAGGAGCTAGAGCCCCAGCTGAGGGGGCTCTTCACGGCATGCTTCGAGCAGGGTCAGTTTCCCAGTGTGTGGAAGGAGGGGAAGCTGGTCCTGCTCAGGAAGGAGGGGCGCCCCGCGGACTCGCCGTCCGCGTATCGGCCCATAGTGCTGCTCGACGAGGCGGGCAAACTTTTTGAGCGCATAATCGCAGATCGCCTCGTCGGCCACTTGTGCGGAGAGGGGCCGAACCTGGACGACAAACAGTTCGGTTTTCGTCAGGGGCGCTCCACCATAGACGCCATCATGCGCGTGAGAGCCCTGGCGGAGGATACGGTGTCCCGGGGTGGGGTGGTGTTGGCGGTGTCTTTAGACATTTCCAACGCCTTCAACACCCTACCCTGGAGCTGTATTAGGGAGGCCCTGTAATACCATCGGGTGCCTCCCTACCTCCGCCGCATAGTAGGGGCTTATCTGGAGGACAGATGCGTCATCTATCGGGGACGTGACGGTGCCGGTCGGCACCAAATGTCGTGCGGTGTTCCACAGGGATCGGTCTTGGGACCGCTCCTGTGGAACATCGGCTACGATTGGGTGCTGAGAGGCGAGCTCCCGTCGGGCGCCGACTTGACGTGTTATGCGGACGACACGCTTGTCACTGCCCGGGGGAGCTCGTACAGGGAAGCGACGTTGATAGCCACGGCTGCGGTGTCACAGGTGGTGAACCGCATCCGGCGCCTGGGCCTGGAGGTGGCCCTTGACAAGTCGGAGGCCATGGTTTTCCATGGCCCCCGGCGTGCGCCGGCGCCGGGATCACACATCGTGGTCAGTGGGGCCCGGATAGCTGTCGAGTTCACCATGAAGTACCTGGGATTGGTGCTCGACAGCCGGTGGGATTTCGGACCCCACTTCCGGCGGCTGGCGCCCAAGCTGATGGGTGCAGCGGGCGCACTATCGACGTTGCTTCCCAACATGGGGGGCCCGAGCGCCGCCTGTAGGCGGTTGTACGTGGGAATCGTGCGGTCCATGGCCCTGTATGGGGCCCCTGTGTGGGCGATGGACCTGACGGCCGGAACACTCGCCATTCTGCGCAAGCCGCAGAGGGCGATGGCCGTCAGGGTCGTCCGCGGGTATCGCACGATATCCTACGAGGCGGCTTGTGTCCTGGACGGATCCCCGCCCTGGGACCTAGAGGCGAAAGTACTCGCGTCGTTGTACCGATGGCGCGAGGAAGAGCGGACACGGGGCTCCAGCCCGGTGCAGCGGCAGATCGAGCTGCGCCGAGAGGAGCTCCGTCAGGTCCTGGTGGCGGACTGGCGGCAGAGGCTTATGACCCATACCGCCGGCCTCGCTACCGTCGAGGCGATCCGGCCAGTACTCGACGACTGGCTCGGGAGGAGGCACGGCTCCCTGTCGTTCAGGGTGACGCAGGTACTGTCGGGGCATGGCTGCTTCGGCAAGTACCTGCGTCGCTTAGGCAGGGAGCCGGACGCTCGGTGCCACCACTGCGTCCAATGCGAGGAGGACACGGCGCAGCACACGCTCACCGAGTGTGTAGCTTGGGAGGAGCAGCGCCGTGTCCTCACAAATGAAGTAGGAGGCGACCTGACGCTGCCGGAAGTAGTGCGGAGGATGGTCGGCAGCTCAGAGTCGTGGGACGCGGTGGTGTCCTTCTGCGAGGACGTGATGTCGCAGAAGGAAGCTGCGGAACGGGAGAGGGAGATATCAACTCCCTTCCCGGGCCGCAGAAGACGCACCGGGCGCCGAGGAAGGGCGGATAACGCCCTCTTCCGCCCCCCATGAATGGGTCCAGGGGCGAGGGACATGGGGAAGTCCCCACCCCCCATTGATGGACCCCGAGGCGGAGGCGCGCGCGAGTGTCGGCGTGCGCCTTTGTGGCGATGCACGGGGTAGTTAAACACCCCACTACCCCGTGCAGGAGACGAGGCCCGGACAGACCGGGCCAGCACGAGGGTGTGGGGCCGTGGAAGAATTTAGACTCCCGCGGCCCCACGCGCGCTCGTGATAGAAGACACACTGGGGTGGTTTTAGTCAGTAAAAGTCTGACATACCCCGTCGCCCACCCCAGGGCGGCGGGCATCCTATGAGGATTTCCACCCCGACAAAAAAAAAAAAAAAAAAAAAAAAAGGGTCGGACGCGAGAGATCGCCACCGATCGCCGCTACGAGGAC
The DNA here is from genome assembly GCA_037179545.1 of Sesamia inferens. NCBI lineage: Eukaryota > Metazoa > Arthropoda > Insecta > Lepidoptera > Noctuidae > Sesamia > Sesamia inferens. The sequence continues at coordinate 2,657,518 of CM073929.1, read as the reverse complement.
ACGGCGGTGCTCTACTCAAGCCGGGCAGACCTCCACCGTATGCTCCACCGTGTCCTCAGGGCGATCCACACAATGGTGACACCCTGGCGACAGTTTTCTTCCCTTCGGTCGATTCGAACTGACTGACTGTCTCGACAAATGTCTCTCTTTATATAAGATGGTGGCTCGAACTAGAACATCATCATCGTCATTTCAGCCAAAAGACGTCCACTGCTGGACATAGGCCTCCCCCAAGGCTCTCCACGACAACCGGTCCTGCGCCTCATCCAGCGGTTTCCCGCGACCTTCACCAGGTCGTCGGTCCACCTTGTCGGGGGCCTACCCACACTTCGCCTTCCGGTGCGTGGTCGCCACTCGAGAACCCGTCGGCCCCATCGGGCATCGGTCCTACGGGCAATGTGTCCAGCCCACTGCCACTTTAGTGTTGCAATTCTTCGCGCTAACAATGGGCCTTATACGAAGACTCAAAGTCACTCAAAGGGCAATGGAGAGGGCTATGCTTGGGGTTTCACTGCGCGATCGCATCAGGAATAAGGAGATCCGCAGAAGAACGAGAGTAACCGACATAGTCCGAACTAGAACGGTTTCCTGGAAACAGCCCGAGGTGCACAATTTTCAATACGATGTCAACCTTCTGACATCGTATTGAAAATTGTTTAATTCATGAATGCTCTTGAGAATTCCAGCTGAATGTAGATGGTTAAGGTATTTGACTAAATAAACTAATTAGTCCGTCAGTCAGATTTCCAAAAAATACTAGACACGTATTTTTTGTTTTATCAAAACAATAAAAATTGACAAATATAAAAGGCACCTAAAAAGTGTAGCGTGCAGTGACGTCACACGAGTTTTCAACGCACTGTGTCGTCTTCATTTTTTGTTTATATTTGTTTGTATGAAAAAAGAAAAAATACATGTCTAGTATTTTTTGAAAATCTGACTGACGGACTAATTAGTTTTATTTAGTCATATACCCTATTCCAGTATGTTCGAGAAAGTTCCATCGGATTCTAAAAGGTTCCATGGGAGTCTACAATGTTCCAGATCGTTCCATAAAGTTAACAGCTAGTCTGAAATGTTCTTGACACAAATTAATATTATAAAGAAAAATATTTTATTTTTGTATATCAATTTGTTTTTTGTATATGTACTTTCTAAGTATATCTTGGACACCAATGACTGATTAAACGGCGAAGGAAAACATCTTGAGGAAACCTGGACTTTAAGTCTGAAATCGCCAACACGCATTGAGCAAGCGTGGTGATTACGCTCAATCCTTCTCTGTATGAGAGGAGACCTGTGCTCAGCAGTGAGACGTTAAAAAGGTTGATGATGATATCTATTTGTTTATTTCGCTTTCATAGTAAAACGGCTGAAGAAACTTTACCTTATTTAGGACATGGGATCATTTTTATCTATCAGGGCGAAACCGTGAACCGTAGCTAGGTACATATGTGTAAAATCAAGGCTTTTTAGGTCACGGCTATCATATAAACTCTGAATCGATAAGATCCTTAGAGGGGATGCTATTAATACTACCTATACGTAGTGAAATCAATTCCCCTGACGACATCCTGTAGGTTCCCCCGCAGTACCCACAGGCTCAGAGGGGATACTAAATGTTGCCACAACTTAATTATACTGTCTCAATTCCCGTCAGCAATCGTGTATCAAACTTTAAACTAAGTGGTTTAGTTTGTAGTTAACGGTAGGTCATAAGTTTCAATTCCATGGGAATATCGGGATAAAAAATCTTATATGGTAATCCTGCACCCTAATTAGGAAATACACCATTACTATCAGTCGGAATAATTTTGTAGCACATTGCTAATCCATTACTTCATATGTAATGTAAATGTGTTTCATCCAAATCCATGCAATAGTTTTTTCAACTCAACTTCAACTTTAACTCTTCATTAATGGCCTTCGTGGAAGATACAATACAATTTTGCCAAAACACATGTAACAAATTATAAAAATTCTTTGAAAATTTTACTTCACAATAATGGCTGATATCGCCGATGACAGTCGAAAAAGACGACCGCGTGAACCGTCTTGAGGGAGATTTGAGGCAAAGTCATGATGTGGCCACTATGCTGCGATATTTCAATGTTCTTTATGAATTATTTACTGAATACACTTTTAACTACATAAATCACGCGCTTTTATTTTGTAAACGACACTATAAATAATTTAAAGGTCCAATGTAAAATGAGCGTGACACTCATCTTAGCTTTCCCGCCAAAAACTCCTTAATAGTTTTTTTCGTGAAAGAGCAAAAATATATATCTTCTCCTGCCTATAGAGGACCACTGCTGGACCAAAGCCTCCCCCAAGGCTTTCCACGATGACCGGTTTTATGCTGTCCGCATCCATCAGCTTCCCGCGACCTTCAGCAGGTCATCGGTCCACCTTGTTAGGGAAGAACCAAAATCACCGACATAGCTCTTCGAGTGGTTAAAATTAAGTGGCAATGAACGGGGCACATTGCTCATAGAACCTATGGCCAATAGGGCAGTAAGGTTCTGGAGTGGCGGCCATGTACCCGAAGACGCAGCGTAGGGAGGCCCCCAACAAGGTATGAGTATATCACAACTTTATTATATTAATTCTGTGAGCAATGGTAACCCAGTGGCAACTGACGCGACTTACGAGTTGTAGGCCGTAGGTTCGAACCCAGAGAGGCGCTTTGCTTGGTGTACCACTGCGATCAAAACAGTGAAGAAAAACATCGTGTGTCCCAGAAACAGAAATTCGAAGACATGCTTTGGACTGGATGTAGAGGCGTGCGAAGAGGCTAATAATGGTGATTCAGATTTAATAAAGAATAATCTCCAAAGCCTAGAGCACAGGCGTAGGGTAGCCAGCCTGTCGGTATTCTACTTCACTGCTTACCATCAAGCGTGATCGCAGTCAAGCACTAGTTTATATCATAAAAAATTTTTTGATATATCAACCGCACTGAGCCTGCCCACTCCCTTACGAATAAAGAACCCCTGTAACCAAAACTATAGACTGCGCCCTAATTGCGTAACAAACTATTACTATCAATATGAATGATTTTAAAACCGCTTTTTCCATTGCTCTGTATCTTCGAAAAATGAGTCTCTCAACAGTTTAAATTCCGCAATGAATTCTGCTGAACTGTCATAATGAAACCCATTGGTACTGATAGTACCTATGTTACGCAATTATCCTGCGGATTTAAAAATGATTATAATAAATGAATGTATTTTGTAAGCACAATCATTGCGTACATCGAGGGACTGGATCAATTTGCCAACGGCGGTGTTTCCGTCTGACTACAATTTGAGTGTATTCAAGGCTAGAGTGAATAGGCTCTTAATAAACTAGCGCGCTTTACCATCAACGATTGCATCACTGCTTACCATCAGGCGGGATTGCAGTCAAGAACTGGTTTATAATTACAAAATAAAAAACTTTATAATATAAAGTAAATGATTATTTTCTGTAAGTAGATATGTATAAACACTTTTACACGTCTGTTAGTTACTCTCGTATGCAAATTGCAAAAAACATAAGATACGTTGCGAGTTAATCTGATAATTCCTTTCTACCTTAATGTAAATATTTTCAACATGGAAAAAAGTGTAGTTTTAACAAAAAAACCCACAGACGATGACGTAATTAAGGTCATAATATGGGTAAAGACAGCAAGCCTCATTGTTGATGACGTAATGAAGGTCATAACAGGGTAGTTGACTAAAAAAAACTAATTAGTCCGTCAGTCAGATTTCCAAAAAATGCTAAACACGTATTTTTTTTTCTTTTTTCACATAAACAAAAAATGAAGGAGATACAGTGCGTTGAAAACTCGTGTGACGTCACTGCACTCTACACTTTTTAGCGAGCAGTGACTTCACCAGCCACCATTTCTGATTTCTTTGATGCCTTTTATATTTGTAAATTTTTATTGATTTGATAAAACAAAATATACGTATCCAATATTTTTCTAGAATCTGAATGACGGACTAAATAGAATCATTTTTTTTTTACCCAGGAATCATCCCTATTATGGGTACTTTCATTACGACATTTTATAGTATTAACCTCACCCGTTGCCAAATTGAATTACCCAGCAAACAATGTACACACATCGACACCGTGGGTTCAGAAACCAACAAGTATGATCAAGAACAAAAGTCAACATGATTCGATAATGTATTTTCAACATTTTATGATAGAAGCTAAGAGTTAAAGAAAAAGAGAAATCAGAATCATGTTCTATAATGAAATTGTGTTTGTTGCTTTTTTTTTTTAAATTGGCTGTCTGTAAAAGCGATAAGACCGTCCATTGTATCATCACCTTTGTAAAAACTTCATTCTGTGTATGTAATTTATATGGTAGGCATAATAAATAGTATACTCCAAATGTCACTTCGGTTTCGATTTCAATGAAATGCTTTGCTCAGTAATTAAGATTTCATAAAAAAAAAAAATGTACTATCAATATTTTATTTTTGTATTTTTGCTTTAGATACTGGTAATTTTGGCGTGGCTAGCTGGCATATGGTAAATAATTTCATTTTATGTTGTGTTTTCTTATGTTAATTTTTATACATAATATTGTATAAAGTCATGAACAAACAGCTGTGCTGCTGGGGAGTTTGTTCCGCCATTTCCTCCCAGCGAAAGCACTAGGAAGTGGCGCAGGGCTGACGTTTTGAGGGGACTGATTTTTTCTAACACTGACGTTCAAAAAGTGCTGATTCTCATTGAATAAAGGACTTTTGATTTTGATTTTAAAAAGTGTTAATCTACTTTTGTTGTTGACTGTAAACTAATTGTACAGTGGTATTCACGTCACGGCCGTGTCACATAGCCACTTAATTTAGTGTCGGACAGCGTGGGTAAGTAGAACGGGATGATATCCTTAAATTACATTGTGTATACATAGTACAACATGAAATGTAATTAACGCACACACTCAAATACTACAATTAGAATATTATGTTATTATCATAATACATTCACTAAATTTTTAATTTAACATATATTGTATTGTTATTTATTAATTTATTTATACCACCAAATATTGAAGCATGAACACCTTTCTTGGAATAAGATTTTTTTATCTTTATTTTGTATTCATCTTCATCATCATCGACCATTTTAACGTTCCACTGCTGGACATAGCTCTCCTCTCATACAGAGAAGGGTTTAGCGTAATCACCACGCTTGCTCAATGCGGGTTGGCGATTTCAGACATAAAGTCCAGGTTTCCTCAAGATGTTTTCCTTCACCTTCAGTCATTGGTGTCCAAGATATACTTAGAAAGTACATATAACTTTAGAAAAGTTGCATTGGTACTTGCCTGACCTGGAATCGAACCCGCGCACTCATACTTGAGAGGCTGGTGTTTTAACCACTAGGCCACCACGACTTTGTATTCGATTTTATTTTGTATTGAATGATTAAATTTGTACAGAAAGGAAATTTGGAAGAATATAAGTAAAACTGCGATTTTAATAGTCTGTACAAAGATAAGAATTTCCGTAGTTTTACTTATTTATGGAGTAAAAAATTACCTTTTTTAAAAATGACTAGCAGCCGCCAGCGAATTCGTTCGCGTGGAGTTGGTTATTCTCCGCTTATATTAGTCTCAGCGTGATGCTATATAGCCTAAAACCTTCCTAGATTGATGGGCTATCCAACACAAAAATAAGTTTTCAAATCGGTCCAGTAGTTCCTGAGCTGAACTGAGCTGTAGATTAGCGCGTTCAAACAAACAAACAAACTCTTCAGCTTTAGATTAGTATAGATATAAACCGATTTAGTAAACGATTCTGAACAAAGTATTTTAAGGAAGTGCGTTAATTAAATGTTGTATAAGAAAGGTATAACACACCAGGAAAGCTTCTAATGTTATACAAATCACAGTTCCGTTCGTGTAAGATGTACTGCAGCCCCATTTGGGCTGGTGCTGCAAAATGAACCTGGCAACACTGGATTTCGTGAAAAGGCGTTCGAAGTGGCTAATTGGCGAACCAGATTCAGCTCAAAACAGTCTCCAAAGCCGGAGCACAGGTGAAGAATAGCTAGCCTGTGGGTGTTGCATGACTTAATTCCCCTAATCTCCTTTGCATCATCGGGAGACCCGTCGAACTGCGAGTAACCACCCCTATGTTGTTGACACCACTACGATTCGGACGAAGCGTTGCGCCTTGTCTTTTATACCACGTACACCGAGGCAATGGAACAGTTAAATAGGCCCTTAATAAACTAGCGCACATTACCATGAATGATTGCATCACTGCTTACCATCAGGCGGGATTGCGGTCAAGCACTAGTTTATCTATATATATAAAAGAAAGTCGTGTTCGTTACATCATTTATAACTGAAGAACGGCTATACCAATTTAACTGAAAATTGGTAAGGAGGTAGCTAAGAACTGGGAGAAGGACATAGGATACTTTCTATGCCGCTCCCCGTCGTTCCTGTGGGAATAAATGAGCTTCTTTGTTTCGACTTCTCCCACACTTTTATGCTAACCTGGTACCTTGAACGTCAAAAAATATGCACAATAAACCTTCTTTCATGTATTATGATTATTTGATAATGATGAATGAAAGAGGTTTATTGTTTCGACTTCTCCTACACTTTTGTGCTACCCTGGTACCTTCCACGTCAAAAAAATATGCACAATAAACCTTCTTTCATGTATTATGATTATTTGATAATGATGAATGAATGAGGTTTATTGTTTCGACTTCTCCTACAGTTTTGTGATACCCTGGTACTTTGCACGTCCACAAACTATGCACAATAAAACCTCTTTCATGTATTATGGTGATTTGATAATGATGAATGAGCTTTTTTATTGTTTCGATTTCTCCTACACTTTTATGCTACCCTGGTACCTTGCACGTCAAAAAATATGCACAATAAACCTTCTTTCATGTATTACGATTATTTGATAATGATGAATGAATGAGGTTTATTGTTTCGACTTCTCCTCAACTTTTGTGCTACCCTGGTACCCATGCACCTCCACAAAGTAGGAAACACGTGTCCAGTATTTTTAAGTTAATAATATTCTGTACAAAATTTCAAAAAGAAAAATCACAAAGTTAAGCTTGCTATTCTACTTGGTTGTCCCAACAAAAATATGGTCAAAGATCCGCGGGCGAGCGCGGTGCGTTGACTTCTAGGGTCAGCTGTTGCGCGCGCGCAATACTATGATGTATCGTACGTAAGCTGCGTGACGCGCTCGGTGACTACACTGCAACAATTTCTAAATGTGTTTGGGACAAAATATAACATGGTGTAAAAATTATTGGAATCGATTCAGTTGCTTATTCACTATCTATATATATAAAAGAAAGTCGTGTTAGTTACTCCACTTATAACTCAAGAACGGCTCGAGCGATTTGGCTGAAAATTGGTAGGGGGGTAGCTAAAACTAGGAAAAGGACATACAGGATACCTTTTATCCCGTTCCCGTCGATCCCATGAGAATGAATTAGCTTCATTGTTTGGACTTCTCCTACACTTTTGTGCTACCTTGGTACCTTGCACGTCCACAAACTATGCACAATAAAACTTCTTTCATGTATTATGATGATTTGTGATAATGATGAATGAATGAGGTTTATTGTTTCGACTTCTCCTATAGTTTTGTGCTACCCTGGTACCTTGCATCTCCACAAAGTAGGAAACACGTGTCCAGTATTTTTAAGTTAATATTATGTACAAAATTTCAAAAAGATATAATGAAAAACCACAAAGTTATAATAAGCTTGCTACGTGTATTCTACTTCGTTGTCCCAACATAAATATGGTCAAAGATCCGCGGGCGAGCAAGCGCGGTGCATTGACCTCTAGCGTCAGCTGTTGCGCGCGCACAATACTATGATGATGTATCGTAAGCTGCGTGACGCACTCGGTAACTACTGTAACAATTTCTAAATGTATTTGGGACAAAATATAACATGGTGTAAAAATTATTGGAATCGATTCAGTTGCTTATTCACTATTTATATATAACTCAAGAACGGCTGAACCGATTTAGCTGAATATTGGTGGGAGGTAGTTAAGAACCCGTCCCCGTCGTTCCCGTGTGACGTGACATAAGACATTCAAAATGTAAGTCAGAAATTCATATACCAAAAATGGTATAAAAAGCAAATGACAGCTGAGCATATTTAAAAAAAAGTCTAACCGGTTGAAGCAATCGTTTAAAGCAAAGAATATAAATACTCTCTGCTGGTTTAATGTTTCTAATAAAAAACCACAAAGCCAACTTCAACTTCAAAATTTCTAATATTGTATTTCTGTGCCATTTATCATCAATAAAAATATCATGCCGTGACCAAGACCATCAAATCTTTCTCGACAAAGCGGTAATGCAAGAGTAAATAGAAACATTCTGAATGAAAGCACTGAAGAAGAGCAAGAAATTGCACGTGCATAGCGCCGCCTTACTATGACTCGACTTCGTGCTTCTCACTCACAAGAGCAAAGGGAGGCGGCAGTCCGTGAAACTGTTCCGTTGACAATGCGAAATCGGCGAACAAACCTCAGAGATCATCATCATCATCATCAATCTTTTTATCGTCCCACTGCTGGAGACAGGTCTCCTCTCATGCAGAGAAGGATTGAGTGTAATCACCACGCTTGCTCCATGCGGGGTGGCGATTTCAGACTTATAAAGTCCAGGTTTCTTCAAGATTTTTTCCTTCACGTTCAGTCATTGGTGTCCTAGATATTATACTTAGAGAGTACATATCACTTTAGAAAAGTTACATCGATACTTGCCTGACCTGGAATCGAACCCGCGCAATCATACAAGAGAGGCTGGTGTTTTAACCACTAGGCCACCACGACATCTCAGAGATCAACAGCTAGATAATTTACGAAGCAAAGGTAGAAATTCATAATTTCTTTCACAAGGTGCTACAATAAATAAATTACAAATAAAAAAATCATACTTTTTTATTTTTATTTACAGTGTTCCTAATTTAAAAAGTAAAAAATGTGATCATGTGATATTTATTGCCTTTAAGGCGGAACAAAGTTCGCCGGGTCAGCTAGTAATTATATAAAAAAATATAAGAAAGTATTAAGGAATCCGTGTTAGTGATACAGGAATTTTCAGAATCAGAAATAAAAACAAAAGGGTTCCTCAGACCAAGGTGGCTGCCAGGAAAATTGGCGTTATTGCAAAGGTCCGGCAGTACTTCACACCAGGGCAGCTTCTAATGTTGTACAAAGCACAGGTCCGTTTGTGTGTGGAGTACTGCAGCCATATATGGGCTGGTGCTGCTAAGTGTCACCTGGCCTCTTTGGATTCAGTGGAGAGGCGTGGTGAAGAGGCTGATTGGTGACCCTGATTTAACTCGAGATGGTCTCCAAAACCTAGAGCACAGGCGTAGAGTAGCCAGCCTTTCGGTGTTATATAGGATACATTTTGGGGAGTGTACAAGAGAATTGCATGATTTAATTCCACCATCACCTTTCCACCATCGGACGACCCATCGTACGGCGAGTTTCCACCGTTAACACCACTACGATACGGAAGAAGCGTTTCGCCTCCTCTAACTATAGTCTAACTATAGACTGCGCCCTAATTGCGTAACAAACTATTACTATCAATATGAATGATTTTAAAACCGCTTTTTCCATTGCTCTGTATCTTCGAAAAATGAGTCTCTCAACAGTTTAAATTCCGCAATGAATTCTGCTGAACTGTCATAATGAAACCCATTGCTACTGATAGTACCTATGTTACGCAATTATCCTGCGGATTTAAAAATGATTATAATAAATGAATGTATTTTGTAAGCACAATCATTGCGTACACCGAGGGACTGGATCAATTTGCCAACGGCGGTGTTTCCGTCGGACTACAATTTGAGTGTCTTCAAGGCTAGAATGAATAGGCTCTTCATAAACTAGTGCGCTTTACCATCAACGATTGCGTCACTGCTTACCATCAGGCGGGATTGCGGTCAAGCGCTAGTTTATAATTTATTAAAATCGTGCAACATGATAAATCGTGGATTTATTCTGTTGCCGCGCAAAACGTCCTCAAGTCTAAGGAGTTTGGATGTGAAGTCAGTAAAAACATAACAGGCAATCAATAATTTCAAAGACAAGTTTGTTATGGTGACGTAATAAAAAGCGTTGTCAAAAACTGTCATAATATTGTATACGGGCTGGAAAGAAGTTATAGGCCCTGAAAGGAAACTTCTTTAAATCCTTTAGTTAGCTCATTTTACTAAAGGGAAACATTCCTTTATTAAAAAAAAAAAACACAAAAGTGGATTAAAAGATTTTTAAATTTTGTCTCAACCGGGAAAGGAACCAACTAAAAAATCCTTCATACACTAGACTAGGCGTTCGTTCGGACGAAAAGTTTAATAATGGAACGTACTTTTTTTTTGCAACGCGGGGCAGCATATTTGAAATTGGAACGATAACATTTTTAAAAAATAGGTATAAAAAAGAATTATTCGATCGAATTTCAAAATTTGTTTTATTCTGCTTTCATTTCGTAATTCCGTAATAATGGATTACCAAGAACATTTCGATTTATTAGAAGTTTACTTTTAAAACAACAAGAATTGCAATTTAGCTCTACAGCGGTACAGTGGGAGGTATCCAGAGAGATAAATACCGTCTATAAAAGTTTTGTCCAAGTTTCAAAAAACGTCCGCAGCAGCAAAATCTAGACTTTTCCGATTTTGATTTAAAAGTGATCTGATGTACTTTTAGTCTTACCGGAAAGCTTTTAGTAAAGTACAAATACAAAATGTGTGTGGTTCCGTCAGAATCCATTCCTGTTCGCGAAACAAACAATCAGGTCAGATTTACCTTTGATGTTTGGTGCGGAATCAGTAGCAATATCGTCGTTTTGATACAGATCTAAGAAGGACATCTAAATACAGCAAAATTGACAGCCTCCGTGGCGTAGCGGGAGCGAACGCCGCCGCTGCGCAAGGAGGGGCGGGTTCGATCCCCGCGCAGTGCAAATATTTGTATGCATGAATATGAATATTTGCACTGGTCTGGTCGTGCCTCGGAAAGTACATTAAGCCGTTGGTGCCAGTTGCCCTATGAACATCTAGTGGCAGTCGTTACGGGTTGTTGGAGTCCTCAAAAGTTCAACAACTGGTCTACCTGCAATGCTTTGATATCGCCTTCGGATGTGGAGGTCCGACGGCAGTCGCTTCACGGAAAATGTCGAAGTTTCGCCAAAATCAGCAGTTAGACTGGTAAAGCGGACCCCAGACTCCAAAGCTGGAAAAAGCTTCGGATGCGACTGGGATTAGCGCCTGCGCCTCCTTGCGCAACGGCCGCGTTCACTACCGCTACCCACGGAGGCTGTCCAATAAGTTTACAATCTCAATTAGTATGGTATATTTGTACGCCTCTGGGCAAAACATAGTAGATGTATAATATTTATCTGTAACACCTCACACTTTAACCTATGTTTACAAATAAAGATTCTGATTCTGATTCTGATAATCATGGACCACGCTGGCCCAGTGCAGGATGGTACATGTCACATGTCTTCGAAGTTTTGCTTCTAGGATATGCCAGATTCCTCACGATGTTTTCATTCACCGTTTTGGGAGCAGTGGTGATGAAATAATTTACACAAAGTGAAGCGCCTGACGGGGTTCGAACCTACGACCTACAACATGCAAGTCGCGGCCGATACCACTAGGTAAATAATAATAATAAATAAATATATACGGACAAATCACACAGATTGAGCTAGCCCCAAAGTAAGTTCGAGACTTGTGTTATGGGATACTAACTCAACGATACTATATTTATAATAGATACATATATAGGTAAACATCCAAGACCCAGGACAATCAGGAAAAGATCGTTTTCCATTAAGACCTGGCCGGGGATCGAACCCGGGGCCTCCACGTCTCAGGCAGGCGTGTTGACCGTTGCGCCACGGAGGTCACCATACATATTAAAATTCGTTGCGTAGTTCTTTGTGTTTTGTTTTTTTTACAAAACCCATCCAATTCAAGCGTAACTTAACCTGATCCACCCCTGAGGCTGTATTGTGTAGCAACAAGCCTCTCCCTAAATGTCTGTATATTAAATTATACAACATGCTAATTAATTAAGAAATTCAGAATCGGTTTATATTATTTTTAATTAGCAGCCGCCCGCGTCTTCTTTCGCGTGGAGTTAGTTATTTAAAAGTCGATGATCCCTGAGTTCGTTTCGGATATTTCTTCTCAGAGGTAGTCAGTTAGAAAATGCCGGCTTCATCTAGTTAAAAAAAAAAAAATAACATATAACGTGTAAAAGTGATCGGTGATCCTACTTGCTTAATTAACGATTTCATTTGAACATTTTATTTAAACTCCAAAACAATTGATCTCTATAGATATGTTATTGCACTTCTTCTTTTGGACTTAAGTTTCAATTCTCTTACTTCAAAAAACATAGGACTTTCATACAAACTTCCAAACCCCCTTTTACCCCCTTAAGGTGTGATTTTCAAAAAAATATTATCAAACAAACTCTTCAGATTTGTATATAAGTATAGGTTTTTTTGAAGTGAAACTTCTTTAGGCACGCTTGACTTGGGGAGTAAACTGGCGAAAGCGTTACGAAAAATGTTACGAAAAATGATCGGGCAAGGCGAACGGAAGCAAAGTATAGTCCTATTTCGTCTGTACTACAACCAAGGAGTTGGCTCATGTAAATATTGCATGACATGTCGAGTATGAAGTTGTGAGTTCGCATCTCGCCGAAGGCAATATATATTTTTTGAATCTTTTTAAGATTTGTTAACAATTGATTACCTAAGAGCACAAATCTATATAAATAAAAATGAATCGCCGTTCGTTAGTCTGGCTAAAACTCGAGAACTGCTGGGCCGATTGAGCTGATTTTGGTTTTAAAATGTTTGTCGTAGTCCAGGGTAGGTCTAAAAGGTGAGCCATTAAGGAAAAATTGCGAAGAAGATAGAGTATAACAACAATTAGATTTTCCCATATAAGTTGCCACTTACCTACTTTCTGTCAAACATTTGACTGTATTTGTACTCTCAGTTCCACTCGAATTGAAGAACGCATTAAAATAAGAGTTTTGAGTCGACAACATAATATCCACTTTGCTCTGATCATCGAATATTTGAATATAAAAAATTCACAATAATGAGTTAACATGTTTGATGGTTGTATTTTGGTTGTCATTGTTTGTGCGTTCAGAAAACATAATATCAACTTTTATCATAGTAATCTTTGATTGGTTTAATGAACATTTACTACATCAAAAACACTATAGAAGATATTTAAAGGGAAAGAAGAAAAATTGAAAAGGATAAATATACTAAAGTCCAGGCTGTATGGCGTATCATGCCTTTGCCTTTTCCGTTCGGAAGTACGGAAAGAAGAACACCAAAAAAAAAAAATCTTTGGTTGTCATTGTTTCTGCATTCAAAATTTCGTGACTAAAATTGTATTGGGACTTTGCCTACTGAACTTTTATCTACTTTTCTGATTTAAATTATTTATTTATAAGCAAACATAATATCAACTTTTATCATAGTAATCTTTGGTTGGTTTAATGAACATTTACTACATCAAAAACACTATAGAAGATATTTAAAGGGAAAGAAGAAAGAACAAAAATTTAAAAGGATAAATATACTAAAGTACAGGCTGTATGGCGTATCATGCCTTTGCCTTTTCCGTTCGGAAGTACGGAAAGAAGAACACCAAAAAAAAATCTTTAAAGGGAAAGAAGAAAAATTGAAAAGGATAAATATACTAAAGTCCAGGCTGTATGGCGTATCATGCCTTTGCCTTTTCCGTTCGGAAGTACGGAAAGAAGAACACCAAAAAAAAATCTTTGGTTTGTTTGTGCATTCAAAATTCCGTGACTAAAATTGTATTGGGACTTTGCCTACTGAACTTTTATCTACTTTTCTGATTTAAATTATTTATTTATAAGCCAAACTCGAGTTGACGCGAGTTAGGTACTCGAGTTGACCATCACTATTCTGAGTGTAGTATAGCTACTTTTGCGGCGTAGTTTTGCGGCATAGTATCTTTGTTTTGACTTTTGCGGGTGCCATACATATAAACGAAAGAAAGAAGAAAACATTATTATCTGATGCCGCTTTACAATGCCAAGGAGAAAACGACCTGACATGGGTCGTCGAAGTCGTTCAAATGTGCAACGAGCTACCTTACGCTCTGACCGCACTGATGACCAGCGAGAGGCTGATAATGATAACAGTCAAAAGAATCGGATCAGTCAAAAGAAACAGATAAAAATGAATCGCCGTTCGTTAGTCTGACTAAAACTCGAGAACTGCTGGGCCGATTGAGCTGATTTTGGTTTTAAAATGTTTGTCATCATCGAAGCTAAAATAATCAAAGGGAAATACAAAGGAGAGGATGTCTTAATCCCACGTATACCTATGATTCCAACGGATTTGCCATTCGATTTTAAAAGGTTGCAATTTCCCGTACGACTAGCTTTTGCCATGACCATAAATAAATCGCAAGGTCAATCATTGCAAGTTTGCGGTATTAACTTGGAGTTTCCCTGTTTCTCGCATGGGCAATTATATGTTGCATGTTCGCGCGTCGGAAAACCTACATCTTTATTTATTACGCACCACAAAAGCAAACTAAAAATATTGTCTATCAGAAAGCATTACAATAATTAACGCCCATATTCACTAAAAGATTTTAAGCAATTGTTTATCCAAACTCTGTTTTGAGCCTTTCTATGGAATTAAATCTTTTCAGTAACAGACAAAAGACTAAACAATTGTTTAAAAAACATTTTATTTATTTATTTTTATTTTACTTTATTTTGGCATCAAACAGTCATATACAAACAATATGTTATAATTACAGTTGGTTTCTTATAATAGACCTATAGTGCCGACAATGTTACATAAGTAATTGTTAAAATAATGCAAAACTTCTTATAAGGAAAGACGACGGTTGGACGTAAATATGTTTAGGTACATAATATTTTTGCATCAATGCATAATGTTTTATGAATAACTGTTTAAATGTACAGCAGTTGTCATTTATTGGCCGATATCGTGATGATGATAACTGTGTTGTACTTATTTAATTTAAGCAAAGATTTGTTTATCACTCTCATAGTCCAGAAACAAGCACATCCAAGAAAGTTTAAAAATTGTGTATATTAGTGTAAATACATATATAATAAAACCAATTTCATATAACTCTAATTTTTTAATTTCAAAATATACTAATCAGTCTTTAGGAACCACTTAAATGTAAATGTATCAGGAGGGATGACCCCAAGTAGAGAAAAAGGTCGATTGATTGATTCTTTAGGAACCACTTGGCTCGCCCTGACTTGGTAACATAGCAGAAGTACCTACTAGGCGACTCGCACAAGTGTTGTTCAACCAGAACATTGTTGGTGTTGAGCTGCTGGCTGTCTTCAATGATATCAATATCTTTTATGTCTAACAGAACATTTTTGATGTTGCGCTGCTGTTGCGGTTCTATATCGTCAATATCTTTCATCATAAATAAATTTGGTTTGGCTAAATAGATAAGTGATACGAAGTTCACCGGGTCATCTAGTAATTTATAAATTTCGTTCTGTTCTGGCTTTTATATTGTTTTATATATTTTTGCTGAACATTTCTGATATAATTGAAAGTATAGAAGAAGATATCGTCACAATACGATAATTGGCCACAAAGTACAAATTGCTTTCGAGCCTCATAAGCTCAATTATTAAACTAAGTACCTTGATTGATTAAGAACTATGAATTTCTTCGAGAACATGACGCTGCGTACACCCCCCGACCCCCCTCATTGATTACCCTACCCCCCCGTGGATTATCTCGGGAACCAGAGGTCATGGACTACCCGAGTTTGGGGTCCCCTGATTCACGAGGAAGAGCCCGACCTTTTGGCCCCGTGGGAATCCACTTTTTTTTTTTTTAAATTGGAGGTCTATGCAAATATATTAATTTATAAATGAAAGCATGAGATAAATTTAAATATTTATAGAAAATTAATATATGTATATGTGTATACTCTCGGGGGTTAAGAACCGAGATAGAGTGCACAGTGTTATTCGCGTTAGAAGGAAACACAAATAGTTCAGATATTAACAGATATAATCATGGAGATAGACAACATTACAAGAGAGCCGCAGAATAATATTAGACATATTATATTTTCTTGTCAACAACTTGACACGCGCTGCTTCATATTTCAAATATATAAAAATATACTTTTTACAGCCAGACTTTGTATATGAAACCTCAACACGCCTCCTCAAATACAAAGTCTTTTATAAACATTAAATAAAATCAAAATTAAAAACGCACAGAACTTAATTAATCAAACAAACATATATCAACACATCATATAAGAAATCTTAACAAGGTTTAAGACCTATAGCATCAATACATTTATAATGCTTAAGACAAGGTAGCGGTTTTGTCATTACATCCGCTATCATATCTGTAGTGGGTACATGTCCCAAACTTATGCCTGCATTATCTCTTAGGACACCCCGAATAAAATGATACTTGATGTCGATATGTTTGCTCCTAGCATGGAACACTGGATCCTGTGCAAGGAAAATCGCAGATCTACTATCGGCATTAAGGGATATAGAAGCATACCTTTCAAGTCCCAATTCCAGCAGCAGACTTTGAAGATACAATCCTTCCTTTATAGCTTCTGCAAGACTTACATACTCTGCCTCACAACTGGATGTTGCAACAGTACGCTGTTTGCGTGACATCCATGAAATACCAGCTCCACCTAGAATAAAAACGTATCCCGAAAATGACCGTCTATCTATTTGACAACCTCCCCAATCTGCATCACAGTATCCCTTCACGCAATTACCAGCTTTTGTATACACCAGTCCATAATTCACAGTTTCTTTTAAGTAACGTAAGATACGTTTGGCCGCTATCCAGTGTTCTTTCTCTGGATTCTTAGAAAATTGCGCCAATTTATTTACAGGATGTACTATGTCTGGTCTTGTTGCTACACTCAAGTACATTAAAGAACCAATCAACTCACGATATGGCCACTTTTTCTCCTCTTTATTTGATTGTATACATCCCGCCTTATTATTTCTGCTACTGGTCTCCATTGGAGTTTTTATTGTATTCGCATCCAACATATTATATTTTTCAAGTAATTCTTTTACATAATTCTCTTGTGACAACCTTATTTCGTTGACAGTCCGTCGGATGTCAATCCCTAAAAAGTATTTTGCTTGACCATAATCTTTTAATTCGAACTCTTTTCTCAGTTCATTTTTAAAACGAGCTATGCGATCTCCTTTTTCAGACGCCACTAGGATATCGTCCGTGAAGACTAAAACAAGTAAATGATCTTTTCCCTGGTTTCTGAAATATAAACAGGGTTCGTTTAAACTTTGCGTTAATCCCATTTCCTTTAGCTTCTTCTCAAGTCTAATATTCCATTGCCGACCCGCTTGCTTCAATCCGTATAAGGATTTTTTTAGCAAACATGCGTCGCCGCCAGCGTTCAAACTTTTAAGCATTTCTTCAGCTCGTTTAACTACACAAGGATTCTCACCTTCTGTGTATTTCAACTTCATTAAAGATTCTTTCAGCAATTTGGGTATCCGCATATAAATTTTTTCGTCTAAATATCCATTTAAGTAGGCTGTATTGATGTCCAGCTGATGAACCTCCAGATTCATTTCTACAGCTAGAGCCATCAGTAGTCTAACGCTATCGAGTCTTGCCACGGGCGCAAACGTTTTATCATAGTCAACACCGAATCTTTGACTAAATCCTTGAACTACAAGTCTTGCCTTTTTCTTTGTTGACTTATCCACGTTTGTCTTAGTTGTCAAAACGTATCGACACCCTACAATATTTTATCTGGTGGCCTTTTGACGATCTCCCAAGTTCCTTTCTGTAGCAGACTCCTTATTTCTGATAAAATAGCTTCTTTCCAAGCTGATCGTTCTTCTCCTTTAAGAGCCTCTTCCAGTGATATTTCAGCAGAACCGGCAAAATCAATACAGTCGCTAAAAGTTTCTTCTCCAGCTTCAGTTTCTATTGACTGTTCTGGTTCTTCTTGTATTGGCTTTTCCACAGTATTATCCGGATGCTCCATTTCCACCGATTGATAAATTTTTCTGGGACGACCTACTCGGCCTGTATGTAGCACTCTAGGTCTTCCAGGACCTCTAGATATTACTACTCCTCTTGACTGAGCACAACGCGTTCTCAAGAAATTTTCTCCTTCCGGTTCCGGTTCCAGTATCAGTGTCGGTTCCATTATGCGTTCCGGTTCCATAAACCGTTCCGGTTCCATAGTCCGCTCAGTTTCCATAGTCCGCTCCGGTTCCATAGTCCGCTCCGGCTCCATAGTCCGCTCAGGTTCCCGGTGAAAACTGATATCGATGAACTTCTTCTCATTGTCATCCATATTTTCAGTATCATTGATAATGCCTTTAACATTATGAAACATTTTATTTCCAATTTCTTCAGTTTCGTAGAATTTTATATCTCTAGAAATCACGAACTTCCTCGGTTCTGGTATCCACACCCTAAAACCTTTGGATGTTCTGGGGTACCCTACAAATATTCCTGGTATTCCACGAGCAGCGAACTTATCCTTGTTTGAATCCTTATTTAGTATAGATACTTTGGCACCAAACTTGCGTAGATAATGTATCTTTACTGATTTGTTGAACCATTTTTCATAAGGTATCTCTCCACCTAAACTTCTAGTAGGACAACGATTCCTTATATAGCATGCTGTGTCAACAGCTTCAGCCCAAAAAACTCATAGGTAGATCACACTCCAATAGCATACATCTAGCCATCTCAACTAGAGTTCGGTTCATCCTTTCAGTAATTCCATTTTGCTGTGGAGTCCGAGCTACAGTTAATCTCCTCGTGATACCTTCTTTTCGAAGAAAATCTTCAAAATCAGCATTACAGTACTCACCGCCATTATCGGATTGAAAGTACTTGATTTTCGATCCTGTAATGTTTTCAGCATAACTCTTGTATAGTTTAAATGCTTCGAGAGCTTTATTTTTAGATTTCAGCATATAAATTTCGCACCAACGAGTACTATCATCTATAAAAGTTATGAAATACTTACCACCGGTCCATGATTCACATCTCATTGGACCTACGATATCCGAATAAACAATCCGCAATTTCTCATTGCAGGGTCCATTTGACTCACTAAACGGTAAAGCAGTCATTTTACCTCTAGCACATACTTTACAGTCACGCACCAAACTAAAGTCGTTCGGGTTCAGAGGCTCGCCCACCTTTTCCAAAAGTTTGACAACATCTTTTCCGTTCAGATGCCCTAAACGTTTATGCCAAGTAAGCATATTTAAATTCCGATCAGTTACAGCATTGGCAGCTTCATATTCTTCAACGCAATATAAATTACCGCGACGGTATGCTGTTAACCTGACTTTATTACTTTTATCAAGAACCCACGCAAAATCACGCGTAAATTTGACATCGTAACCATTATCAGTAATTTTGGCCACTGAAATCAGATTTGTTCTTAAATCCGGAACATAAAGAGTATCTTTAAACTCTACTGTCCCTATGGAATTATCACCTAATGCCGACAGTCTAACTACACCTTTACCTCGGACCTCAGCGCCCATGTTAGTAGCCAATTTTAGTTTACCTCTAGTTTCTTCTAGGTTACCATAAAACTTTTGTACATCCTTGCATAAGTGGGACGTGCACCCAGAATCCAGTACCCATTGCTGGTTTAGACTATCAGCAATGTTATTGCCAAGATCTGAAACATTTAAAGAAGTTAGTTCCTCATCAACATCAACATTATAACTGAAATGTTGTAGTTTTGTTCGACATTCAGAAGCTTTATGTCCAGGACGATGACATCGATAACAGTTTAGTGAAACTCTCCTTTCAATTCCAGATTCCTGCTTTGATTGTTTCAATGCATGTTTGGTAGCAGGCATATTAGAACCATACTTCCCTACATTTGATGCATTACTTGTACTCGGTTTAACAAGTTTTTTATTCTTTTGGGTGTACATAGCGCTGTCTTGTATTCGATTAGCATTTCTTGATTCGTATTCATCCATTATCTTAACTTTTAGAATATCGGGCTTCGGTAAATCGTCTCTTGTTTCAATAGCACAACGAAAACTTGAAAAACTTGCTGGCAAACTATATAACAAGATAATTGACAATAGTTCCTCATTTATTTTTACGTCCACATCCTCCAGTTTGTCAACCGCATCGAAAAATGTGCCCATCTCATCACGAATGTCTCCCGATTCGCTCATCTTGTGCAATAGTAGCCTTTTTAACAGTGTCGCCTTCTTGGCAGGTCCACGCGAGGCGTAAATTGATTCCAGTTTCAGCCATACCTCTCTAGACGTGGTGCAACCTCTTATATGTCGCAATTCGGATGCGTTTATCGCTAGTATTATATCAGCCTTGGCCCTAGCATCCTCGGCTTCCCATTTCAAAATCTCAATATCGCCAGTTGGCTTAGTTTCCTTACCACAAACATATTTCCACCCGTCATTCTTTATCAAAATAGCTTGGGCTTGAATTTTCCAGCTGTCATAATTCTCTTTACTTAGTGGTTCAATACAACCCGTATTTATATATTGTGAAAACATTATTTATTCGTAGGTACTTACTTAGTTTTAGTAATGTTTTACGTGAACTCAAATTCCCTTCTTCTCTGGGCCCATAACCATTCTCGGGGGTTAAGAACCGAGATAGAGTGCACAGTGTTATTCGCGTTAGAAGGAAACACAAATAGTTCAGATATTAACAGATATAATCATGGAGATAGACAACATTACAAGAGAGCCGCAGAATAATATTAGACATATTATATTTTCTTGTCAACAACTTGACACGCGCTGCTTCATATTTCAAATATATAAAAATATACTTTTTACAGCCAGACTTTGTATATGAAACCTCAACATATACATGTATATATTGTACACACATATATATATATATATATACATACAGATGGTGCGAAAGAAGTTTCACTTCAGTCGTGTGGTCATAAGCACACTCGTTTTTTTTTTATCTCAAAAATATTTAAAACTACGGAAATCATTGTCACACTAACCCTGTTGTTTGTACAGACTTTTAAAATCGAAGTTTTACTTGTATTCATACAAATGTAATCATTCAATACAAAATAATGAAAAATAAACCTTATTCCAGGAATGTTAAAGTCTTCGTTGTCCAAGAATTGTCATAACTAATTTAGTAAATAATGCATATGGGTCAAAATCAGAGAGGTCGGCATTTTGGGTTTTGAAATATCTGAGAAATTAAGTTTTCTTTATAAGAAAATTAACATGTGGAATATGTTGTGTCATTTGTTATGAACCTTTCCTGTAAAGAGGCACGCACACAAATCTATATTTTAGGAATTATACCTGTTAATAATAAAAATGACAGGGCCTTAAATCATTTCGGGAACACTTTTAAATATTTTTTAAATAATAATATAACCAACGTTTTTAATAATCACCGTCATGAAATTATAATTAACCTGTCCCTCTATCAGTAAATGCTGTCATTTTGTATATTTTTATAATAAAAAGACTTATTTTTTATATTACTCTGCCTAGATTTTCAATTAGTGTAAATTTCGTTTCAAAATTTTAATTTATTGTATACATTTGTGCAATACGTTATCAATTAATGATATAAATACAAATGTTGAAAGGTCATTTTAGGATATGTTTGCAAGATTTAACTATAGCCCTACTCATTAGTGAAAAATCTGCCATTTTTGTGATGTTCCCGAAAATGATGGGAGTGTTCCCAAAATGACAATGAAGTTCCCTAAATGACGTTGACGTTCCCTAAATGACTGCAACGTTTGGTTTTTGCATTATGTTGTAGATGAAAATAATAAATACCTTTAAGTATTAAACCTTTATTTGTACTTAAAGAATGAACAACATGAGTATCAAAATTTAAACTTAATCTAATAATAAACTTTTAGTTTCAGTTAACAAATATTATATATTAGGAACAAATAGTAATTGCACTCTACAAGTATCATTAAGATTTCTTGCATCAATGCTTAAAATTAAATAAATCAAATGTAATTTTAAAACAAACAGTCTTATGAATTCGAAACATTATTCAAGCTTATTCATATTAATTACAAAATAATTTGAGTATCAAAGTTTGAACTTAAAGTCTAGCAATAACTTACTTTTCAAAAATATCCATATTCTCATCAAAACAATAAAAGCCACGACTACCTATTTTCGCCAATTTCGGGGTGGGTAAAATTTTAATAACTTGTTCACAGGGGACATATGCAACATCATTTTGTTCAAGTTTAAACATCTTTGCTGAGTTCCGCTGGCAACGAAGAAAGGCGACCTTTATTTCGCCATCTTCATCAACTGAGGTCTCAGCAACAGCGACGTATCTGTATTCATTTTTTTTATTTTCAGTGGGTACATTTACTAGAAAAAATGTCTTTGCACGTATCATGTTGGGGTGGAAGTTCTCTTTATCATTTCCATACGATGTACCAGCACAATTATCGTCACTCTTTCCATGAAGTCGATCTGAAACTGTTCGCGACGAAAACATCCCACTTCACATTACACATTCACATGAAAATTAATAGAAACATTTTAAGAAAATTATCTCAACAAATACGTAAACAAATAATAGTAAGACTGACAGATGACATTTCGACGCAATAACTATAGATAAGGAACAAAACGGAAACATTTATGAAACTATGTAAAGATGATGACTTTGTAATTATCTAATTATACAAAGGAATTGTTTTAAATTAATAATAAAACCACACTTGTTGTACCACGGAATCATAGAGAAGTATATTATTATTATAGAGCTGTCATAGACTACAGATGTACATAGTAACTTAACATAGACTGAGGAAAGGCGGCAAATTTAATAATTAATTCAACACTCCTGCCAAATTCAAGCCTTCCATGTACTAAAAACTAAATTATTAATCATAAACGAAACAAAGCAAACATACTTGATTAGATTAAAGATTACATAACATATCTATGGATAACATTCCAATTTGGTCTCTCATATATTGAAATTTATCTCTAGGTAAAGCCTTAGTTAGAAAGTCAGCAAGTTGATTGCATGTTGAAACATATTTTAAATCAATAACTTTAGAATAATACTTTTCTTTTATGAAATGATATTTAGTGTCTATATGTTTGCACCTCTTGTGAAAGTTTATATTTTTAATAACACTTATTGCACTTTGATTGTCTATATTTATCACTACTGTTTGTTGCTTAAATTCACCAAGGTCACACAATAACTGTTTAATCCAAATAGCTTTGAATGAGGATCCACTGGAACGTTATTGGGGTTGGCATTATCCATATTAAATTTATTTAACAACTGTTTGATATATTTGGATTGATGTATAAAGATATACTTGTCTGCAACTTGAATATCCATACCAACAAAATTTCCAGGTGGGCATATTGTCATATCAAATATTGTTTTCAAATCATTTGTTACAGACTGCAGAGCAGATTTTGATTTAGAAAATAGAAGCCCATCGTCCACATAAATACAGAGATAACACTTACTTTCTTTAATGTTTGCAACATATACACATTGGTCTGCTTTACTATTTATGAAGCCAAATTTCTGAAGTACACAATTGAATTTAGTATTCCAGCACCGTGGTGCTTGTTTAAGACCATACAGTGACTTTATCAATTTACATACTTTATTGGGTTCATGTATTAGACCTTCAGGAGGATACATATATATGTTTTCTTCTAGTTCCCCGTACAGAAAAGCTGTTTTAATGTCAAGTTGAAGAATTTCATAACCGTTTTTAGCAGCTAGAGATAACAATAAACGTATTGAATCATACCTTACAGTCGGTGAGTATGTTTCCTTATAGTCAATACCTTCTGCCTGTGCATAACCCTTTGCACAAAGCCTGGACTTGAAGCGAGGACCCGTTGGTTGGTCTTTTACTCTAAAAACCCATTTACAGCCGATGATGTTTGCATTTTTAGGCTTGTTTACCAATATCCATGTGCCATTTCTTTCATGGGCTTCAAGTTCCTCTTCAATTGACTTTTTCCATTTTTCAGCATTCACACAACTAGTAGCTTCTTTGAATGTGTCAGGGACTTGCTCAGGCACTAAGCATTCATCATAGCAAAGGTAAGTTTGTTCTTTATTTTTATTTCTAGGTCTCAACGTTATGTTACTTCGTGGAGGAGTATCAATCTTCGTTTCTGGTAAGTATTCATCTGAATCAGAATTATTTTTAACAGTATTATATGAGCTATCTGAGTTATAAGATTCCTCCTTGCTTTCTTCATTGGAGTCATTTGACATTAAACTTCCTTTATTACTTTTACTATGTGTATCTAACGATTTGTTTTCTGTTTCAGATAATTCCAGAGAGGCATAGTTCCTCTTGACAGTGGATTCCAGAAATACAGCATCCCTGCTCTTTATAATAGTTCTTGTATTTGGTAATATAAATCTGTACCCTTTTGTGTTCTCGCAATAGCCAATAAAGATCATTTTTTGTGCCTTTGGATCCCATTTCTTGCGTTTTTCTTTTGGTAAATGGACCATGGCTTCACACCCGAACACTTTCATATTACTTATATTTGGTTTATGTCCAGTCCAAACCTCTTCAGGCGTTTTGAACAATAAGGATTTAGTTGGAGTTCTATTTATGATGTATGCAGCAGTTTTTATAGCTTCAGCCCAGAAAAACTTTGACAAGCCTGCATTCAAAATCATACACTTTGCTCTCTCCACTAGAGTTCTATTTAACCTCTCTGCAGCTCCATTTTGTTCAGGAGTATAAGGAGTTGATGTTTGGTGTCTTATTCCAGCACTTTTTAGGAAGTCAGAGAATGGTTTGTTGACATATTCCAGGCCATTGTCAGTCCGAATACATTTGAGTTTACATTCAGTTTGATTTTCAACTTCTGTTTTGAACTCTTTGAATTTTGACAATACCTCAGTTTTGTTGTTCAAAATATATACAAATACCTTTTTGGAATAATCATCCAAAAATGTTAAAAAGTATTTACCCCCTCCTAGTGACTGTGTTTCCATGGGGCCACATAAGTCAGAATGCACCAGTTCCAATAGCTTTGAGGAATGTGATCCTTGACTCTTGAAGGGCATTCTTGTTTGCTTGCCCTCTTTACATGTTATACAAGTTATATTGTTTACTTGTTTATCGGACAATGTGAATCCTTCAGAACTGTCTTTCAATTTCTTCAAGGTGTCTAGGTTCAGATGACCCATTCTTTGGTGCCATAAAAATATATCATCTTGTTTAACGTCAGACATGTATGCATAGTTGGTATTCAAGTTAAGCCGGTACATGTTGTTAACTTTTGTTGCTGTTGCTACAATAACATGCTGTCTGTTCAGTATAGTACAGCCGTTGGAATCAAATTTAACTTGCCCACCCTTTTCTGTAATTTGATGAACAGATATTAGGTTCACTGCAATTTCTGGTACATACAAGACATTTGTAAGTAAAATTGCAATTGACTGATTTTCTCCATTCAATGTATTCAATGTCACATTACCAGAGCTACTTACTGAAAGTGTTTTGTTGTTAGCAACTTTGATTTGTTCAATAGGTGGTGAGTGTTCATTTTGAAGAAGGTTCTGATGTCTTGTCATGTGCATGGTTGCCCCAGAATCAATGTACCATGCGGAGCTGTTGTTGTCAAACGGAATAACAAATGCGGCAGCATATGAACTATTTGATTTAGCAACCTTTTCTTTCGGTTTTGACCTGCATTCTGTACTCTTGTGTCCATATTTGTTACACTGAAAACATCTAGGACCTTTGTTGAACTTCTTTTTCACATTCTTGGTTTGATAACCATGAGCAGATGTAAAAGCAGAGTTACTGTTTTCAGATTTTACTTCTTGGAGCAATTTTGATTTAACAGAGTCTGCACATATTTTCATCCCAGAGCTCTCAATGGCTAGGATCATTGGTTTATAATGTTCAGGTAGCCCGGAGAGTAAAAGTGTCCCGAGCCACTCATCATCAACTTGGAATCCTATATTTCGGAGCTTATGTGCTGTAGACATTATCTTACTCACATATTCGTCTATATTTTGGCAACCAGAGAGTGTAGTAGTACAGAGATCACGTAGTAGGCCAACTCTGCGTGTAAGCCCTGAGTCGTCGAAAGCACGGGATAAGTTTTCCCACACTTCTTTTGCTGTTCCTGCCTCTTGGATGTGTACGTAGTTGATACTATCGACAAGTAAAATTATCTTAGATTTGGCTTTTGTGTCCTTCTTTGCGTCGAATGGTTCGTTATTGGGATTTTCTATACAATCCCAAAGTTCTTCATGTTGAAGGTATGTTTTCACAGCAAACCGCCAGGCATTGTAGTTCTCTCGGCCTGTTAATTTTTCTATTAATGCCAGAGGATTATTACTAGTCATGATCACTGGGATTTTCTAAGATTTGAAAAACTGAACCACGCGGCTTGAAGGTTATGTCGTCGGCACACAATCACCTCACCGGCACAAATTGTTTATAATTATATTTTATTAGTCTAATGAACTTCGCAATCACTTTTCTTTATGACTTTGGCTTTACTGGGCCCATAACCTGATGACTTTGTAATTATCTAATTATACAAAGGAATTGTTTTAAATTAATAATAAAACCACACTTGTTGTACCACGGAATCATAGAGAAGTATATTATTATTATAGAGCTGTCATAGACTACAGATGTACATAGTAACTTAACATAGACTGAGGAAAGGCGGCAAATTTAATAATTAATTCAACAAAAGATCTAGCGACATCTAGAATTCGGAGGATTAATCTACATTAACATATTGACAGTTATTGATCTGACAATCTATCAACTCACACACACGCATTGACCAATGACAGCGCAGCAAGCATCAGCGACGTCTGGTGTCGAGTAGCGGAACCTCCCAACCGCCGATGTTAGAACGAGACAGATAGATAAAAAAGAGTACAGACATACGAACTTCCTGTCCGCGTAGCCGCGAGAAGATTCGGGACTATTCTGGGAAGCAATTCGAGAGAGTTCTCCGCTCCTGGTTTGACCGTATAAATACGCGTAAAAGCCGGCGAGTGTCATTCAGTTTACAGTTGAGTTTCCGAGTACTTCGAGCTGATCTGGGAGTAAATAGTGACAGTGAACAGTACAGTATAGTGAATACAGTATAGTAACAGCAAATAGTTATTCACTTCATTCAGTTTACAGTTGAGTTTCCGAGTACTTCGAGCTGATCTGCGAGTAAATAGTGACAGTGAACAGTATAGTATAGTGAATAGTGAACAGTGATAGTAAACAGTACAGTACAGTAACAGTGGAGTAATAGTAACAGTGTTTCCGTCTTTTTAAATACCTTTCCCGCCATAGTGTTATAGTGTTGTCAGTGTTGCTATAATTATAAATTTCTGTACCCGTCGTAGTAATAGTGTTGCCAACATAATAAAATAGTTTACCACAGTTTTTATAGTAAAATAAATAGTACATATATACAGTCCATAAATAGTGTTGTTTCTTCATGTACACATGGGGTAGTACGGAACGTATATGCTGACCCCTGCCCCGTACATAGTGGTCCTTCGAGAGCCGGATTGTGAAGCAGATCGTGATATAGACTCTGACAGTGTTTCGTATCGCGTCGTATGACCGCGCCGCGAGTGTTTAAATAGTGTTTCGTTATACATAGTTATTTTAAAGGACGATATAGTTTCGTGAGTGTCAGTGAAAAAGCACCTCGCACGCACGCGTTTGAGTGTTGTTTTTGTGAAAACAGTATAGACTGATAGTTACATAGATACATGGACATTTAGAGTATAAAGTTTCATAGACAATCGATTAATATAGACATTTATTCGTACGATTAATGTTATATAACCGAGTTATACAGTGGACAATAGTGGACCATAGACATTTTTATGTGTGAATAGACAGTTTTTGTTCGTGTTTTAGTGGACATTTTTGTGAATATTACTGTGGACACCTTTTACAAGGATTTTAAAAATGCCAGTGACAAGGTCCGTTACTAGAGCGCAAGTGCACACCGACATGCAGCAGTCTGCTCATGAACTTGAGCAGGCGCCTCAACAATCGCCGCAAAAGGTTGCACATCTGCCATCGCAGATGTCGCCACAGCTACCACCTCAGGTACTACCACAGACGTCAGCGCGTCACTCACTACAAAGAGATGATACAGTACAAAAAGCTCCATCAATGAAGTCTACAGTTTCTGAAAAATCACTACGACTTAAAGAACAGATTATTCGAAGTAAAATAGAAGAAGAGAGGCTAAAAAGAGAGCAATTAGAAATCCTACTCCAGATAGAAGAAAATAGAGAACAAGAGCATGAAAACTCCTCACATGTCAGTGAAAACAGCCGAAGAACAGATCGGGTTCGAGAATGGGTGGATCAACATTCCAACGTATCATGGGAATATTTTGAAGAAAATAAACCAGATACTCCCAGAAAAATGAAAACTGAAAATTTTCAAGAACAAAAATCCTTTAAGATGAAAACCGAAGAACTGAAGAAAGAAAATTCAAGAATGAAGACTGAAGAACAAGAAATAGAAAAATACCAGAAGACAGAAGATTTGAAGACCAATATAAAGAGAAAATTGAGACAAGAAGACGAAGATGAAGAATTTACATTCTTCATCTTCGTCTTCTTGTCTCAATTTTCTCTTTATATTGGTCTTTATATTGGACTATAATGAAAAGAAGCACAAAGAAAGAAGATGGCCCAAAAATCAGAATGAAAAAGAAAATCACAACTCAGAAAAGAAGAAAGAAGAAAGCGACGACAGACAGAAGATAGATGTCACCGACTTGGCTTCCGCTATAGCTCAAGCAGCCCGTTCGTATAAACCACGATATATCGGAGAATTGCCCTACTTCAGCGGAGCTCATACAGAATGGCTCGCCTATCGCGCAGCATATAAAGAAACAGAGAAATACTATACAGAAGTGGAGAATACTGCAAGACTGCGTCGATCACTGAAGGGAAGAGCCCAAGAAGCAGTCCGTTGTCTACTTATTGCAAATGCAAAACCAGCTGATGTTTTAGAAACATTAGAGTATCGATTCGGTAGACCAGATTCGATTGCACTCTCCGAGCTAGACAGTCTGAAAAGCCTGCGACGCATAACAGAATCGCCACAAGATATATGCCTGTTCGCAAGCAAAGTACAGAACGCCGTCGCCACTCTCCAAGCACTGAAGCGTAGCCACTACCTGTACAGCCCCGAAATTATAAAGAACCTGACACAGAAGTTGACGCCTACACTCCGCTCCAGGTGGCTGGATATTGTTGACGAGGAAAATGAAGATGAACCAGATTTAGTTACATTCAGCAAATTCATCACTAAAGAAGCCCGCAAGATTGGAAGATTTGCATCGCCCGAAAGAATAGAAAAACGCGATTACGATCAACCAAGAAGAGATGCCAATCAACCATACCGCAGAGAACAGTATCATCCAGTGGATTATAGAAGAGAGCCACGGCAAAAGGAATACAGAAAAGAACAGCAAAATAGCGAACCACGAAAAGAATTCGAGCAATATCATAGAGACAGAACCTATCGAACAACAGAAAAAGATAAGAAGACAAAAAACGCTACTCAAACATGCTATCTCTGCAAGAATTCGAAGCATGAAGCAAGAGATTGCCCGAAATTTAAAGAAGCAGACAGCAACAAGCGCTGGGAACTGGCAAAGGAGCACAACCTTTGTTTTCGATGTCTGAAGAAAAGGACTTCAGATCATAGCTGCCGATCACAGACCTGCAAAGTCGACGGGTGTGAACGCACGCACCATTCGCTATTACATTTCACAACAAGGAAAGAAGTACAAAACACCGCCAAAACAGAAGAACGTGTAACTTCAGCTGCGACCCAGAAACAGTTCGCATTTTTGAAAATCCTACCTGTTACAGTCAAGGGACCTCGTGGGGAAATGAACATCCATGCTTTATTGGACGACGGATCAACGGTAACACTCATAGACTCAAAGGTAGCAAGCCAAATTGGATGTCGAGGTCCAACCGATCCTTTGCAAATAGAAGCAGTAGCAGGAGCCAAATTAGAAGCAGATAGATCACAGCGAGTCACTTTCAAAATTAGAGGCCAAGGAAAGGAATTGAAAATCAAGGCACGCACTATTGACCAATTAAACTTAGCACCGCAAACAGTAAAAATAGAAGACATAGACCATTGCATGCACCTCGAAGACATTAAACACGTCATCCAATACGAAGAAGGAAGACCAACTCTGTTGATTGGACAGGATAACTGGCAATTCTTAATTGCCGAAACGATAAAAAGAGGTTCCGCAGATCAACCAGTGGCATCATTAACGCCTTTAGGATGGGTTCTTCACGGAGTAAATACAAGAAGCCTCGGAAGACAAGTCAACT
Source organism: Sesamia inferens (assembly GCA_037179545.1). Lineage (NCBI taxonomy): Eukaryota > Metazoa > Arthropoda > Insecta > Lepidoptera > Noctuidae > Sesamia > Sesamia inferens. The sequence goes on along the minus strand of CM073929.1, from coordinate 2,627,033 downwards.
ACTGCTATAGAACCTCTTTAGAAGAATTAGATGAACAGACAAAGAAAGACTTCTTGATAGACTCGTTGGGAGTAACAGCAAGTAAACCAAAAACCTATACAGAAGAAAGAGCACTATCAGTTCTTACAGAGAAAACAGTAGAACGTCCCGAAGGCGGATATGAAACAGGTCTGCTTTGGAAGAAGGATAAAATAGAACTACCAAACAGCTATGAACAAGCATTCAAGAGACTGAGTGGAATTGAGAGAAAATTAGATAGAAATCTTGAGCTAAAAGCAAGCAATGAGAAACAGTTTGGTATCATAAAAGAAGACAGAGACAGATTACGATTGTCGTGGCGAAAATACCGGCGGGAGGGTCCTCCAACAGAATATAGAATAAAGTCTGCAAACTTCGGAGCAAGAAATTCACCGTGTACTGCATTATACAAGGCAGAAAAATACAGAGAAGAATACTCAAAAACACAGGGACATGTAGATATGTTTTGGAAAAGATGGATAAAAGAATATCTTCCGAATTCGCAATACCGGCGGGAGCCTAGAGGTAATGGAAAACAGCAGGCAGGATTTTACGAAGACCGACAAAGAAGCTCGTACTGCTTCCAGTCACAGATAGTATCGTCGCTTCACCGGAATAGATGCGCCGTCGATACCGACAACGCACGGCGGGAGTATGTTCGCGACGAAAACATCCCACTTCACATTACACATTCACATGAAAATTAATAGAAACATTTTAAGAAAATTATCTCAACAAATACGTAAACAAATAATAGTAAGACTGACAGATGACATTTCGACGCAATAACTATAGATAAGGAACAAAACGGAAACATTTATGAAACTATGTAAAGATCTAGCGACATCTAGAATTCGGAGGATTAATCTACATTAACATATTGACAGTTATTGATCTGACAATCTATCAACTCACACACACGCATTGACCAATGACAGCGCAGCAAGCATCAGCGACGTCTGGTGTCGAGTAGCGGAACCTCCCAACCGCCGATGTTAGAACGAGACAGATAGATAAAAAAGAGTACAGACATACGAACTTCCTGTCCGCGTAGCCGCGAGAAGATTCGGGACTATTCTGGGAAGCAATTCGAGAGAGTTCTCCGCTCCTGGTTTGACCGTATAAATACGCGTAAAAGCCGGCGAGTGTCATTCAGTTTACAGTTGAGTTTCCGAGTACTTCGAGCTGATCTGGGAGTAAATAGTGACAGTGAACAGTACAGTATAGTGAATACAGTATAGTAACAGCAAATAGTTATTCAGTTCATTCAGTTTACAGTTGAGTTTCCGAGTACTTCGAACTGATCTGCGAGTAAATAGTGACAGTGAACAGTATAGTATAGTGAATAGTGAACAGTGATAGTAAACAGTACAGTACAGTAACAGTGGAGTAATAGTAACAGTGTTTCCGTCTTTTTAAATACCTTTCCCGCCATAGTGTTATAGTGTTGTCAGTGTTGCTATAATTATAAATTTCTGTACCCGTCGTAGTAATAGTGTTGCCAACATAATAAAATAGTTTACCACAGTTTTTATAGTAAAATAAATAGTATATACAGTCCATAAATAGTGTTGTTTCTTCATGTACACATGGGGTAGTACGGAACGTATATGCTGACCCCTGCCCCGTACAGAAACCTTTTGAAGATTTTCATCATCTGAACTGTCTGATCCGTATACAGCGTCGTAAATACTCTTCCTACTCATGTGAAGATAATTCAGAAACTTATCATTCTTTTCTATGTCTAAATCTAACATTTCTGGCACTGGACTTTCTTTATCTCTATCTTCGACTGAAAATGTCTGTAGTTTAATTTCTCGCAACAATTTTGAGAACTGATACAGTAGTATGATGACATCAGAAGTTTTCTGCCAGACAATCTTAGTTACATTCATGATTCCTGGGATTGCATCTATCTTTTCAGGTATTATGGTTTTGATTGCAACTATATCATCGTTAATGACTTCATGGAGGGAAACGGATGTATTGTTTAGTAAACGGACAAAATCTGCAGCTGTATTTACATCGTTTCCTCGTAATACTTGATCATCCGCAGTTTTCTTTAGCACTCCTCCCACACCACCCATTGGACCTTTACCATGACCTGGTTCACTGAATGTCCACGTTGAAGCAGTTATTTGCGGAAATTGTTCTATTAAGGTTTTAATCCATAAGTAAATGTTAGTCCGGTTTCGATACTGGGACGTGGGTCCATCTGAAAACACGTGAAGGGTGGTTACGTGTGGCCTGACACTCAATATTTTCTGCAGTGCTGATTTCATGTGACCCCATACAGCATGAGCTTGATGGTCTAGATTATCACTCACAGTGGCGAACGAAATAGTTTCTAGAGAGGTATTATTTCTGGCATAAAAAACCCCCGTGTGAATTGATAATTGACCTTTTGAAGCTCCGAATCTAATCGATTGAATCTCTTTCGCATATTTTGTCATATAATTTTCAGCGAAATCAATTTGAATCATTAACTCTGTTTCTTTTAATTTATCTTTTAGTTCTCTTTTGGCCTTCAAGTTTTCGCTGATTCCATAAAGATGTTTTTTCATTGAAAAAATATCATCAGCTATAGATATTTTCAAATCTTTGACTTTCCTTGTAACGGTAACTTTTTTAGTAAGTTTGACGAGTTTCTTCTCTCCTTTTATGATTCGCTCTTCTTTTGTTACTTGCCACTGGAAATATTCAATGGTATCTTAATTGCTTCCTGATTCAATTTTAATCTCCTTGCATTCGTCGCACAAACCAAACATACAATCATAAGAAGTAATGTCACAGCTGTACGCTTTTATACATTCGGATGTGGATTTGTGCGGCAGCTCTCCTAGTCGGTTTAGTTTGCCCAGTTTGTATTCAAAATTTTCGTGCCTTACACAAAGACAAGTATCTCGATCCCATTTTGTAGGTTGTACTACCCACTTAGGCTTCTCTCTCAAAAATGTCGAATAAGATACTCGAATTCCAGTCTCAGTACAAAATTGAGGATGCAATTTTTTTACAGAGTCTAAAAGCAACCGCTTTTGTTTATATCCCTTGAGGCAGTCTTTCTTACCAGGGCAAATTCTGCTGATATCATCCCGCTCAAAAAACTTATGAATTTCTCGACGAATCTCATTAGTGATTAAAAATGTTGGATGCTTCCGATTAGATATTAAAATGTTGTCATTATTTTTATTTTTACGCAGAAATTGTTTGGTCATATAATTTAAACGATGTTTTTTGATACAGTTGCCACTGACACTTTTTTGAAAAGCCTCTCGCTGTTTAGAATTTTTTGGTAGTTTTTTAACGGTGTCTTTTAGTTGAGTTGTCAAAACTTCGCCAAATAATAGACGTTTACGAATTTCAGGGGTAACAGAACATTCTCTTGTTAATTCATTAACTTTGCGAGTAGGCGTATCAGCATTCTTTTGGAATACTCTTTCTTCGCGTCTTCTGTTTCTCTGTACTTTTTTTTCGCAACTTATCTATAATTCTTTGCATTTTCTGTATTTTATCTTTCTGTTTTTTAACAGTCCTGTAAGCCTGTGCTTTATCTTTTTTAACCAGTTTTCTTCCTGATCTCTTTCTTGACAAGCGATTATCGCTTTCTATCTCTTTTTCAGAATCTGGTGGGCTATTACTTAAAATATTTTCCAACATCTTTTTTTTCTGTCTATACTTTTGAGATTTTTTTCTCCACGACTTTCTTTGTTTCTTCTTCTGTCTTTCAGTCATTTCACTAACAGTCTTAACTTTATTTTCAGCCTTCTGCCTTTGGTAATATTCCCTATCTTTCAGTCTCTTCATCTCCCTTTGTTCAGGTGTCATTTTATCTAAAAACTTGCGTTTCCTTTCATTAGCCTTTTCGCGATGTTTTTTGTAAGCTATACTGTCCTGTTTTAATCGTTTTTTTGACTTCTTTTTATCTTCATTTTTATTTTCCATGTTACTATTACTAAGTGGTTACCTAAAACAAAAAAAAATGCATTGTTATATGTATTTAAAAGCAAGAAAGCGTCATTTTGCCCGTTAATCGTCATTTCGAGAACGCCCGTCATATACGAGAACGTTTCCGAAATGACCGTTCCCTGAATGACTATCCGATGCATATTTTCATATCACGCTTCATGCCGCTATGTTAGATATTGGTTTTTGAGGTTAGGAACACGTGAACTGTAATATTTATAAGAATTTAGCAAAAAGTATGCAAATTATCGGAAGACTAATCACCAAACAGCGTTCCCGTAGTGATAGGGAATTAAAGTACGCTACCCACATACGAAATTAAAACGTACTTACCAATAAAATCAATTATTTTTTTCCAAAAACATGACACGCGTCTTGTCCTTTGACTAGTGAACTTCACACTGTTGCTCGCTAGCGCTACCTAGCGCGTTTTGTTTGAATTATATCGACCGATATCCATCGCGTTCACTGAATGATTTAATAAACGTCAGACAGCATTTGAATAGTCAAAATATGAAAAATATATATTTTAGCTATTTAATTTATACACGTGTAACTTAATAATTTTCGAAGCTAATATATAAAAAATACAATTTTAAGTCTTAATTGTAAACATTTTTGACTTGTCTCAACTATGAAACGTGGTATAAAGACGCGTTCCCGGAATGACTATTTAGGCCTTTTTAGTTTAAAATCTAATAAAATATTATCGTAAAAAAATAAATTTGATAAGTGCCTTGTAATTATGCGCAGAAACTTCATTTGGAAACAAGTATTTTAGCCATACCACGTTATTTTATTAAGAAAATCTTTGTCAGAAGCATGATTCTCACCTCTCTGATTTTGACCCATATATGTACATGTTAAATTGAATATTCAGTGTATGTATTATGATTATAACATAATATACTAATTGGGGTGTTTGAGGGCGTGCGTTAATTACATTAGATGTTGTATCCTTCATCATCATCAACCTTTTTATCGTCCCACTGCTGGGCACAGGCCTCCTCTCATACAAAGAAGGATTGAGCGTAATCACCACACTTACTCAATGCGGGTTGGCGATTTCAGACTCAAGTCCTGGTTTCCTCAAGGTGTTTTCCTTCACCAGTCATTGGTGTCCAAGATACTCGTATACTTAGAAAGTACATATGACTTTGAAAAGCTACACTGCTACTTGCCTGACCTGGAATCGAACCCGCACATACTTGGGAGGTTGATGTTTTAACCACTAGGCCACCACGATTTTCCACATGTTGTCTTTTCCACATTAAAAATTTTAAGCTCCTAAAATGTATTAAATAACGAGCATTGTAATCACATAAGACGTCTACACAAAGCCCAACAATATTCCTATTGTCTTTGTTTTGCTGCCTAATACGTAACTCGTAAGTAGATAATGTTCATACCTTCCCAGTACATAATATCGAGCGGGGTCAGTGACCTGGCCAGGTGTTTTCCACTTCGTCGCCTGCTCATGATTGATGACCGAGCCCCCAGGAATCCAGCCGATTGGAGCTTTAGTGATATTCGAATGTTCGCAATTGATTTGCTAGTAAGCTTCGGATTTGTGCTCATAATGATGTAGATTACTTGTTTGAAGGCACGGTTAACGTAGTGGTTAAGCGATTGACTGCTGTGCTTTGTGTCACGGGTTCGATTCCCGCTCGGAACAAAAATTTGTATGACCCCCAAGTAATTGTTACGGGTCTGGCTGTTTGTGTATGCGCATTAATATGTTTATAAACGTACTGTTATATCGGATTAACTATTACTTGGTATATAAATTAAAATGCTGAGTTTCCCATTGCATTTACGTCAATGCAATAGGAAACCGTTGTTATTCTCGTAAGCGATTCTAACCGTTTTTCCCATCAGTTTGGATTGGACTTCCGTCGGGCATAGTAACTTGTAATACGTGTTTGATAATTGAATATATCTTTCTTTTAGCTAATTAAATTGTCTTTTTTAAAAACCGTCTTCCGACCCGCTCCGTAACAGTGGTGTCAGAAGTGGGATACCAGTGTTGATATCGCCGTAACCGTTCCGCTGGTATCCCCTATCGGGTCGTGGTTATCCTGAAGTGATCATATGTGAACTTTACGTTACCGACGAGCTAATCCATCTCCGGGGTGTTCTTATTTTCGCTAAGTGAAAACACACCTCGACAAAGTCAGTGCCATCTCCCTAAGACGAGTCGCGACAGTAAGCCTTACGAGTATCTTACGTAAGCCTGCCGATCGTCCAGAATTCTCAGTGCTTCTACATCCAGGGGGCTCAACATACGCAAGCCCTGTTGCCAAGCCATCGTGATATCGCCGCAAGGAGCAGGTGATTGCCCTTGCTGCCCTCACACGCGGTGCTGCCGCGTGGTGCTGCCACGTGCAAGCGTTGATCACGCTCGGGTGACGTGCGCCGCCACCTCGCTGTCCCTGACGTCCCCGCTGCTGCTGGCCGCGAATTATCGCGCCGCTGTATTCCTGCTCCAGTGATCGTGCTAATCCAGTGCCTAGAAATGCGTATCGAATACTTCGTGTTCCTGTGTCTGTGAGTAAAACACATCTGTTTACTGTTATCGCTACAATATTTTAAATTACGCGTAGGTATTCCTATTACCTAGGGTATCGCATATCGTAAACTCTATCCATACTTGTATCATACATTTACCTTTTTATTTTTCTTTGTAATAATAATACTTTACTTTCTTTATCATAATGTCTACAGAAACTAACGAAACTACTATGAGTACTTCTAAGAAAACGGCAAAAATTGTGTTGAGCGAACAGTTTCCTATCAATGTGCTCTGTAATTTTATTAGCCCTTATAAGGGAGAACGCGAAACTCTTACCGCTTTTATCACCAATTGCCAAAACGCCTTAGATCTAGCATCACCGAGTCAAACGGTTTTATTAACAAAGTATATTTTATCGCGCCTAGAAGGCAAAGCTCAGATCGCATGCTCTAATAAAATTTTTGAAGATTTCGACCAATTAAAATGTTTTCTTAAACAAAACTTCGGTGAGAGAAAACATTATAATCATTTGTTGTTAGATTTACAGTCGTGCAGGCAATTGGCAAATGAAACTGTTGCGCAATTCGCACTTCGCGTAGAAAGTTGCCTTACCGATCTTCAATCGGAAATTTATAATTCTGAATCCTTAAAAAGGGATATACCCGGTCGTATAGCTATGACCGAAGATTTGGCCTTATTTACTTTTACTTTAGGGTTACATCCCCGACTTAGTAATAATGTCAGATGCAGAAGCCCAAAATCACTTAATGATGCGATTAACGTGGCTCTCGAGGAAGAAAAGATACAAAACCTCCTATACAAAACATCTATGAAACCTAAATGTAGGGTCTGTGGTAAGCCCGGGCACTCGGATTTTGAATGCCGGGAGAGACAAAAGCGCACGGGGCCACCGCACGCTCCGTCGGACCCTCAACCATCAACATCATTTAATAACTCGAGGTCATCATCTAATAATCAACTTTTCTGTAAATATTGTAAAAATAAGGGTCATCATATTACTCAATGTCGTAAAAGAAAATATAATAATGAACGGCGTAATATATCTAATTCTGATAATCGCGACAGACCGGCTGCGATGAATCATATTACATTCGATCCGCCGATGTCACCGACACCTTATTATATTCCGTGTGAAAATGATGACGACCCCAATAACTCTTTAAACTAAACCCACGGATTACGAAAGCGTGCCGTCGTTATCCGGATAAATTAGGCACTCGTAAAAAAACGCATAAAAATGACATTTCATCTCAACACGCTCTTACGAGAGTCCCTGAATCGTTGAGTCAAAAACATATTTCATCTCAGCATGCTCCAAAGAGAGTCCCTGTTTCGCTGAGTCGTGCCTCTGTTTCATCTCAACACGCTCTTCCAAGAGTCCCTGAATCGTTGAGTCAAAAACATATTTCATCTCAGCATGCTCCAAAGGGAGTCCCTGTTTCGCTGAGTCGTGCCTCTGTTTCATCTCAACACGCTCTTCCAAGAGTCCCTGAATCGTTGAGTCAAAATCATATCTCATCTCAGCATGCTCCGAAGAGAGTCCCTGTTTCGCTGAGTCGTCCCTCTGTTTCATCTCAACACGCTCTTTCAAGAGTCCCTGAATCGTTGAGTCAAAATCATATTTCATCTCAGCATGCTCCGAAGAGAGTCCCTGTTTCGCTGAGTCGTCCCTCTATCTCATCTCGACGCACTCCACAGAGAACCGCTGTTCCGTCGAGTCAAAACACTATTTTACCTCAACGCGCTTCTAATAGAGCCGCCGTGTCGTTGAGTCCGAATCTTCCCTCTCACAATGAATCCGCTGTGCCGCAGTCTAAGGAAGAAATTAAAACTAATCCTGAAATCCCTGTCTATGAGATATCTTCATACTCGAAGAAAGTGTCACTGCCTCACATATATATAACTACTTCGCTTTCTGTCCATCCGTTGCGTCTTCTTGTCGATACGGGAGCGAGTATTAGTTTGATCAAACTGTCAAGTTTAACCAAAGCGCCTGAATTGTGTCGCGAAATAGTTAAGATAAAAGGCTTTAATAACATTGGCACTTATTCAGAAACTTTAGGTACATGTCAATTAGACTTTACTTCGGAAAATGATCGCCACGAGTATAAATTTCATGTAGTTGACGATAATATTAACTTAGAGTATGATGGTATAATTGGTAGCGACTTTTTAAATCATTTCAAAGCCAATATAGACTATAACTCACAATCGGTTCATATATGCGGACAGAGTCTGGACATCAACTATATTCAACCGACTTACGTCATCCCCGCTCGCTCCGAAGCGGTCATCGAATGCGCAGTATCTAATTACTCGCGTGAACGTTATGATAACAATGAGGGCCTATTATTAGATCACTCTATAAGCGAAGGTATTTATTTTGCAAATTGTCTTGTTACTATAAAACCGAATAAAAGAATTAACGTAACCGTCTTAAATACTACTGATTCTGATGTCCAAGTCCAAAACTTTAAAGTCCAATTAACACCTCTTGAACGTAATATCACTACAGATTCAAACGAATCCGTCAACGCTTTATCCTATTCCGAATCTGACAGACCGCAAAGGGTCTTAAATCTAATACGCTGTTCTCATCTAAACTCCGAAGAAAAAGAAGCTTTGCTTGAATGTTGTTCTGAGTACACAGATATTTTTCACTTAGAAGGTGAACCTTTATCATTCACAAACGCGATCGAGCATACTATAGATTCGGGTGATGCGCCCCCTATTCACGTAAAATCGTATCGTTTCCCCGAGTGCCACAAAGAAGAAGTGGACTCACAAATTCGCAAGATGCTTGATCAAAATATTATACGCCCGTCAACATCACCTTGGAGCGCCCCTGTTTGGGTAGTCCCTAAGAAGATGGATGCTTCTGGGAAAAAGAAATGGCGAGTAGTAATAGACTACCGCCGTCTGAATGACGTCACTGTCTCTGAGAGTTATCCCTTGCCGCTTATCACTGATATTTTAGATCAGTTAGGTCACTCAAAATATTTTAGCACATTAGACCTGTCAAGTGGCTTCCACCAGATCAAAATGAATCCTCTGGACGCACAAAAAACGGGGTTCTCAATAAACACGAATTCTAGCACTGCAGGGCACTACGAATTCCTGCGGATGCCTTTTGGGCTTAAAAATGCTCCATCAACCTTCCAGAAGTTGATGAATACTGTCCTTTCTGGTCTGCAAGGCCTCCACGCATATGTGTATCTTGATGACGTAATAATCTACAGTAGTAATTTGATATCTCATATGGAAAAAATCAAGTTAGTCTTCGACCGCATCCGAAAGTTTAACTTAAAACTTCAACCGGACAAGTGCGAGTTCTTACGACGCGAGGTCGCTTATCTTGGTCATATAATCACAGATAAAGGCGTCTGTCCAAATCCCGAGAAGGTCAAAGCCGTCTCTCAATTCCCTACTCCCAAGAATCCGAAGGATATAAAATCCTTTCTAGGGTTAGTCGGCTACTATCGTCGTTTTATTAATAACTTCTCCCAAATCACTAAACCACTGACTGCCCTTCTGAAAAAGGATGCTATATTTCAATGGTCACATAGTCAAGAACAAGCGTTCTCCACCCTCAAGGATAAACTAACTTCAGCGCCTCTGCTTCAATATCCTGATTTTACACAACCGTTCCTTTTAACAACCGATGCTTCCAATTATGCGATAGGAGCCGTACTCTCTCAAGGTGCAATCGGCTCTGACAAACCTGTCTCGTATGCATCGCGTACCCTAAATAAAGCCGAGGGTAACTATTCAACTATTGAAAAAGAGCTCCTAGCGATTTTATTCGGCGTAAAAACATTTCGCCCTTACTTGTTTGGTCGTAAATTCAAAATAATTACAGACCACAAACCTCTAGTATGGCTTTTCAATGTCAAGGACCCAGGATCTAGACTCATTAGATGGCGTTTAAAACTTGAGGAGTACGACTACGAAATCGTTTATAAGAAAGGTAAATTAAACGCAAACGCCGACGCTTTATCTCGGTTCCCCGTAAATGTATTACAAGATAATGAAAGTTCTGATTCGATTATCTGCAACCCTGCAGAAACATCTAATAACGAAGAAGACTCACATAATCCAGCATCCATATCAGAAACTTACGAGCAGTTTCTTAAAATTATAAAACAATCCGATGTGTCATTCGACACCATCGTCCAAGAACACAACGAGTCATTAATGAAAGCAAAGTGTAAACTTATTGCCTATCCGACATCCATTGACTTAGACGAATCTGTGCCTTACTGCAAGGATATTATGGATGCCTCCACTAGCGAACCTAATATTTGCTACATAGAACGCGAATTAAACACTTACTATTCCACATCTAATAATGATCACTTATTCACTCATTTATTTCTAAAAATAAATCATTATGACGAAATGAATTATAAAGACATATTTAACCTCCTTCGTGATTATAGAGACATGGTAAAATATTGGTACATAGAAGAGAAAGAATTCGCGATATCGGACTTTACAGATCCTTACACAAAACTATCATACACAAAAATTTATAATATTTTATCATTTCTATTCCACAACACGAACATTAAAGTCAACATCTACCGTAACTCTATACGATACCCGACCCCTGACGAGGTCAAACGTATTCTTAGAGATAATCATGATTCTCCTCTAGCTGGCCACCCAGGTATATCGCGCATGTTTGAAAGAATCAAAACTCAATTTTGGTGGAAAAACATGAGGCAAGATATCGAGGATTATGTGAAAAATTGTCGCTCTTGCCAAATAAATAAACCTTTAAGACAAACAAATAAGGCCCCTATGATTATCACGTCAACGGCATCTCGGCCTAATGAAAAAATCTATCTTGATTTAGTCGGTCCACTCCCTGAAACACATGAATACAAATATAAGTTCTTGCTTACTCTGCAGGATGACTTAACAAAATTTTCTCAGGCCTACCCTATGCAATCCTGTTCTGCCGAAGAAACAGCGAAATCTTTAGTCCTATACATATCCCATATGGGAATTCCTAAACTAATAATATCCGATCAAGGCACCAACTTCTGCTCTGATGTCTTCAAACAACTTGAGAAGCTGTTTAGCATTAAACACGTGTTCGCATCTCCTTACCACCCTCAGACATGCGGTGCCCTTGAACGCAGCCATTCTACTCTAAAAGAGTATCTCAGATCATATATAGGTGAGAATCAACACACTTGGGACCTCTATATCCCCAGTGCTATGATAGCATATAATTCCAATATACATAGCACCACAGGTTACTCACCCCTGGAATTGCTTTTCGGGTTCAAACCCTACTTGCCTTCAAGTATCGATACCCTTGATACTAATACCTATACGGATTACATCCGGGCCCTTAATCACCGACTATACTATAGTCGTCAGAAGGCTCTCCAAAATATTCAATCCTCTAAAGAGAAATCAAAAACTTATTATGATTCCCGCACGAAACCATTATCCTATAAAACAGGAGATATGGTATATGTCCGCTGTCACCATAAACAGAATAAGGCACTATCTCCAGTATGGAAAGGCCCTTACAAAATAATAAAGTTGAATGGCAACCATTCTGTTACACTACTCATTAATCGTAAACATGTACGTCACCATTACGATGAAATCAAGCCGGCCGGTGACGTAACAGTCACAAGTATAACATTAGCGACGTAATGAATGATACACGAGCGCTTCATTGCTATTTCAGATCGACGCTGCCACCGCCGATCGTATGTGAATATGTTTCTTCTATCGTCAGCAGTCCCGGCCTCTACTTTGATAAGCTCTTAGATATTAAGTTTACTAATAATGATTGGAATGTTATAGCATACGTAGATATAAGTCATGTACAACCTAACCTAGATAAAGTCGAATTTTTATTTGAAAAACTTAACGTATTTTGTAACTCACTAACTTCTTCTAAAATACAGTCCGACTGTATTAATTCGTTATCCGCTTTAAAAAATCGTCATATTCTTAACGTAAGCAAATTCTCTTCTATATCATATTTATTGGCTGATGAAAAACCTAATACGCGTTTTAAAAGAGGTCTCATAGACCTCGGTGGCTCACTGCTGAAAACCATTTTTGGCACTTTAGACTCTGAGGACGCGGTAAAGTTCTCAAAGGCCATAGAAGAAGTACAGACGGATGAAAAACGTCTTGCTCATCTCATGAAAGACAATATACACGTAATTAAATCTACTATATCATACTTCAATAACACTATATCTAAGGTGAATGAAAACGAAAATCACATATTACGGAATATGGAAACAATCTATAAAATATTAGAAACTGTTACAAATAGTAACGATAAATTAGAAATTAAATCTGAGTTAAGTTCTTTATTACATTCATTAGAGTCCATCATAATCACATTGTCTTTCGATATCGAAGATATTAATAATGCAATTCTTTTCGCGAAACTCAACGTTTTGCATCCTACTGTACTCAGTCCGCACCAGTTGTATAGCGAATTAGATAAGCATAGGAATAACCTTCCTAACCATTATGAACTCCCTGTACCTTTAACGTTACAGAATATACACGCCCTAATAGATATTTCTCAACTTGCGTGTTTTTTCCATTTAAATAGAGTTATTATTGTCGTTAAGATCCCTCTAATATTACCACAAGCCTATGACCTATATAGGATAATTCCCCTACCTGTTCCTTACGATATGTCGAAACCCGATACCTACGTTCTTATCGAGCCAACTAGCTCTTATGTGGCGATTACAGCTGACCGAATGTTTTATTCACTCATAACAGACATAGACAAGTGCAAAATAATAAGTGATAAGTGTTATGTGTGCGTATTAACTAATGTGTTTTCAGTGATAACCAGCCCTACGTGTGAAACAACTCTCTTAAGTGACGTAATTAGCAAACTTCCCGACGTATGTGTAACGAAACTTATTCATGGCTCAATCGATCTATTTCATAAGTTAACTTTAAACCGTTGGATTTTTGTACAGTCTGAACCTGGCAAGTGTCATGTAACTTGTAAAGATAAAGACACAAACTCCGACGTCATTTTGTTTGGTACTGGTATCTTGACCTTGCCCAGGAGCTGCAAGGCTTTTTATAAGACGTTGCAATTCGCCGCTGTAGGCGAAACATTCATTGGAAATATAACTAATAAAATATCAAACTTCAACATCTTACAAGATGATTGTTGTGAGCGTTCTAAGTTGAATAAAACCTTACAGCGATTACCTTTCTCAAAATTAAATAACTTAGATAACCTTGATTCTCTGCTACAAGCCAGCATCCACTTAGATACTTTTGAGGAGGAGATTAATAAGATAGAAAACCCATCTCATTTTCAAACTTATAGCACTCACTATTTATCCTTTAGCCTGTGTATCTCTGTGTTAACCTTGTTATATATTATATACAAGAGCCGCAAATCCTTTTGTTCTACTAACGCCCCATGCTGCATTCAAATATTTAACCAATGTCATAATACAAAAAATAATTCAGTTCCCGTTTCTCAAACCACATTTCATGGTGATAAAGTAACAACAATCAATAAGGATGAGTCAGAGTCTGTAGAAGACTTAAGGGTGACACCAACCCCTATTAAAAGAAACATTCTGTTTAGCAAAACTCACGATAATTAACTTGTGACGAATGCACATGGCTGGTTCCATCTATATTGTTATCCTCGCTGAATCTAGATAAACATAGATAAATATTGTTTAAGCAATTTTTACTCTTAGTTTTAATCTTAATAATTTTTATAGTATTGTATCAAATCTTAAATAATGATAAATCAATTGTAATAATCATAATTTTAGAATAATGTTCTATTTGTTTCCTACTAGTAATTTTCATGTCTTCCTATTTTATATAAATCTTAAAAAAAGGGTTGTTATCTCGGTGTTTTATTCTTATTATAACTATGTTTCTTTTGTTTTTAATTGTCATAATATGTTGTAGTGCTTCGACGAAAATCCAATTTAGCATCCAAGACTTAGCAAACATTAACCCTTACATCTCTCATCACTTTGAGATGTGATGATCGATCTTAACGGGGGGGTTGTTATATCGGATTAACTATTACTTGGTATATAAATTAAAATGCTGAGTTTCCCATTGCATTTACGTCAATGCAATAGGAAACCGTTGTTATTCTCGTAAGCGATTCTAACCGTTTTTCCCATCAGTTTGGATTGGACTTCCGTCGGGCATAGTAACTTGTAATACGTGTTTGATAATTGAATATATCTTTCTTTTAGCTAATTAAATTGTCTTTTTTAAAAACCGTCTTCCGACCCGCTCCGTAACAGTACCCACGATACAGGAGAAGTTCCTAGTGTATATTAAAAAAAATACAACAACGTATTTAAAAAAAGAATAAAGAATTTATAAAAATGGCTACCATCTACACTAATATATAAAACTGAACAGTTTGTTTGTTTATTTGTTTGAACGCGCTAATCTCAGAAACTACTGGTCCAATTTGAAACATTCTTTTTGCTATGGATAGCCCATTAATCCAGGAAGGCTTTAGGCTATATAACATCACGCTGCGACCAATAGGCGCGGGTAAAACATATCGAAACCTACGCGGGTGAAACCGTGGGACGTAGCTAGTCGTTAATAAGTGGACTGATTTCTATAATTCTGAATAAATTTCAAAACAAAACAGCTTGAATAGGGATAACATCTCCGTAACATCGGCTGCCGCCCGAGGTTGTTGTTGTGTTGGGAGTTTGGTCGTGGAGGGTCTCCAGATCAATTTCCCTCTGGCGCAGCATCGTCGGTCGTGTCCTGTGTTTAACATTGCATCACGTCGCTCAACTGCCGTCTTCTTTCCTATTCACTCAGTTTTTTTGCGTGAATCATCAGGTGGCGTTGCAGCCAAGCACTTGTTTTTAATAACAAAAAATAGCATGACTCTAAGTAAATGCTGAAAACAGATTGAAAAGGATTTATTTTAAGTTACATTACGCGCTCCGATGGCGAATTTTATTCCATATGATAGAATACCGAGAAAAAGGTCATCATCATCATCATCTCCACGTTAATTCCAGTCGCATCCGAAGCTTTTTCAGCTTCGGAGCCTGGGGTGCGCTTTACCAGTCTAACTGCTGATTTTGGAAAACATAAATTATAATAAATGTTCGCGCTCGTTTTATCGGTCGAGTCCGATTATTAGTTAGTCGAGTTGATAGATGCACGACCGGTACGGGCTAGTGTAATTAGTATTGTCTGTGGTGACGCGCCGCCATTAACACAACGTTTTTGGGACCGCGCCGGCAGCGGCCGTTGCTTGAAATCTTGATGAAAAGCTCACGCGCGTGGCGCGTTCGGACGAGTGAATTTCGGGAATAAATACCACCGGCCGCGTTTTGTATAGTTTGTCGCGATTGTTGCCCGTGTTTTGAAGTATTTACTTGAATTATAAAACGTAACAGTGTCGTCCGTAAATTGAGTTGAATTTGAATCGGAAACGTGGTTTCATTGGCGATCTTTGTTGGGCGTGATTGACACTGCTAAATAACTTCTTACGTTGGTGAGCTTTGGTGCCCTATTAAGGGAACTTGGTGTGTCGACTGGTATGGGACAGTCAGTGAATTGAAGACATCGGATGTCATCGTAATCGACGCGCGCGCGTCGATTCTCCGGACTTCACTTCGCGACGGAGCACACTGGGTCCCAGGTAAGTCCCGTAGATTTACCAGAGTGTGGTCGGAGATTAATTTACTTGTGGTATAAGCCGACCTTGTTTGTTGGATAAGCCGTGACAAATGCGCGGTAGATGTACGTGCTTTACTGGGGCGCGTATACAATAAATGTATCATCATCATCATCAACCTTTTTATGGTCCCACTGCTGGGCACAGGTCTCCTCTCATACAGAAAATGATTGAGCGTAATCACCACGCTTGCTCAATGAGGGTTGGCGATTTCAGACTTAAAGTCCAGGGTTCCTCATGTTTTTATTCATCTTCAGTCATTGTTGTCCAAGATATGCTTAGAAAGTACATATAAATTTAGAAAAGTTGCATTGATTACATTGCCTGACGTGGAATCGAACCCGCGCACTTATACTTGAGAGACTGATGTTTTAACCACTAGGCCACCACGACTTCCATAAAAAATAAATAAATCTATACTAATACATAAAGCTGAACAGTTTGTTTGTTTGTTTGAACGCGCTAATCTCAGGAACTATTGGTCCGATTTGAAAAAATATTTTTGCGTTGGATAGCCCATTAATCAAGAAAGGCTTGAGGCTAAATAACATCGATACGACCAATGGGAGCGGAGCATATAAAAAATGCGAATACTATAAATACTAGCGGCCGGCCGCTAGTATTAAATATATCGTATAATGAAGTAGTGCTAGAACCCCACACTAGGATACCCTGTGTCTTGAGACCTATAGCATTTATCTTCTTCAGACACCTCTACTATTTTTCTTCTCAGTTTATCGCCATTGCTACCCTTTTCCCATCTATGTTGGGATCAACTTACAGCATAAACGAATATAGCTGAGTACCACATTATTCATGAAGAGACTGCCTATCTAAACATCACAACCCAATTTTTGGGTATTACCATATCCTTTTTTTTTTTTTTCTTCTCAGTTTATCACTGTAAGGTAATTGCGTAATACAATACCATATTGATTTCATTTTCACAGTTCAACAATATTTATTGCGGTGTTTACCTTGTTGAGCAGGCACGTTTTCGAACATATGGAGCAATGGATTAGCAATATTTATTTATTTATTTATTATGGCAATCCTACGATTCATTATAAACATGGTTAATAAAATTACATGCTAGGTGCGAGAGGTACGAACCCGCGACACACGAGTACATTAACTTGAGGCAACACCTAGGTATCTTTACGTAATCCTGCTAAACAGTTCATTGCAAACCGATATTCACGATGTTTTTGTATCTTAGAATGAATAAGACGATAAAAAAAAGGCAAAGGTGGGTAGATGGCATGGCACTAATGTAACTGTCCCAGTATTTCTTTAAGAATCTTGTACTCGTATCTTGTGTCTGGCAACGCAACTGCTACCACCACTCTTCACTAGAGGCAATATTGGCGCTAGTTGTAATGTAGAAACTGTTTACTCCACTCGCCACTAGAGCCAACAATGGCGCCTGTAGTAACTGCATAGTTCATCCACTCATCACAAGTGTGTGAGGCGCTAGTGGAATAGAAAGTCCAAAGTTGACGTTTTAAATACTTTTCGTATCGTTTTCTTAATAAGATTCAAAGTTATTGCAGATATTAAATACTGATTAAAACATAATTCCTCGCTATGAATATTGTTTTCACAAACTGACAGTAAGGTTCTTGAGAACACTGTTTGTTTTTAACCCCTATATACTTATACGGCAACTTCGTCGTATTAATAATTTTACTGAACGACTATAGACACAAACAATACACCTTGGTAATTGTCGACCACACATACACTTCCACTACTTTTTGTATAACTTATAATATTATTTCAATTTAATTTTAAATACGTATGCGGATAACGTAAACAGCGCCGGTGTTGTCAATAATATCAATGATTAATTCACATACACATAAAAAGAAATTAGTCTCAAATATAAAGTTCTACAGTGAATTTATCAATTATAGGTGTGCACAGCACTTACACATGTAGTTAGCCTAGGTTTGATAAGTAATTCAAGCGATTAAAACAATTAATATTAATAATAATAAACATTGATTAAAGTTGATACAAGCGCAGAACTAATACAACTGACGCGTGACGGAATTGTGACAAAAGTCAACTATCAGCAATCTGTAAGTTGTTGCAAAAGATGCTTGCGAAATAGAACCAGGGTGTTAGAAAAGATGTCGTTAAAACCCTAACTATTGTAAAAGATCGTCAAATGACACGACGATCTCTAACAATAATTAGGGTTCGTTCCGGCGGACCAACAGATTAACTTGCATTCCACGGCACGGATAAGTTTAGGTATTTATTCGTCTCTGCAGTTGATACCTCTAAAAAGCCTTTAGAAGACCTTTAAAAACACTAAGACAAAGTGGAATGACTTAATATAAACATAAAACTTACACGAAAAGGTTTAGTTGAATTAGAAGTACTTCATTTCCCTTCATTATACGTTCGTCACATACCACCGCCCCGCGGTAGATTGGCACCAACTTGAAGTCAATTTCCGCGATATGGTAATATATCCGTCGACGGACGCTTTATGACGGCGCGATAGTAAAACGTCATAATATACTGTTACGCCTCCCCTTGCGATCAATGATATCCGAGCTGACAAAATTTCGTGTTAGATTCTTTTTTAATTAGAATGTAACAAATGCTGGGGCCCTAGTCTGCTATTTCTATAAATTTGTTATTCCAACACGATTCCATTGTCATTGTGCTTATAAGTTCGTAATATGTTAAACTCATAATGATCATCAACTATCTCATTCATCTCGTAATGGAATCGTGATAGAATGACTTTGCCATATTGTCGTTATAATAAAACGTCATATAATGGAGTGCAGTGTCAGTGATTCACCACTGGAAAGTTATAATGCCGCCATTTTATTAGTAGATTACGAAATTAGTAGAAATCCATCATTATGAGATCACTGATCGACTATTCTGACACTATTATAATAGCAGGCTAGGGCTCCTGGATATAAGTGCCGACGCAATGGCAATTCATCATCATCTCCGCGTTTAGTCCCGGTTGCATCCGCGGCTTTCGCCTTGGAGCCCGGGGTCCGCTTTCCTGCTCAATCTCCTCCATTTCGCGCAATCTTTGCATCCTGCGGTGTGAGATTGTTGGCACGCATGTCATCTCTTAGAACGTCAAGCCAGCATTTCTTTGGTCTACCTCGCTTGTTCCAGCCCGGCGGAGGCGCCATGGCAAGACATTTGTTACCCACGTAACTTACCGGTTTTCGTAAGACGTGGCCGCACCAGCGTAGGCGACCCTCCTGCACTTTGTCTGCTATGTCACGGACACGAAGACCGCCACGGATAAGGGAGTTCCTGATGCGGTCTTTCCGCGTAACTCCACACATCCACCGCAACATATTCATCTCCGTGACACGCAACTCCTGCTTGTGTCAATGGCAATTATAGCTATTTAAATCAAATCACTGATTGTTTAAACATGGACCTCCCAAAACACCAATTTAATACGAGCAATATTATATTTAACGATAAAAGAATGTCAGTAAGACAACTGTGAGGCGTCGAGTGTTACAAGGCTACCACGTCTTTTATCATGGCACCCAACGCTTCACAAAAATCCATAAACATAATGGATTTACATATTCATAAAGAAAACACGTCGTAAAGAGAGGAGAACCAGTTTCTGAAACAAAAGAACAACTAGACGATAAATGCGGGAATGATGAAGATGAATGTCTACTTAAATCGATACTCAATTACACCGCCGTGAACGTGAGACCTTACCCAGAAAAAAGTATGTTTCCAACTCATTACTGCTCCACTTTGGTCTAGATGTGAGCCTACTCAATTATAAGGCTCGTAAAATTACTTTTATTGCTCAATGTTGTATCATTGCTCTTTTTAGTTGCCTTAGTCACGCCATGCCTGGGTTATTTTCTGTTATCGGTAATTTCACATTTCGATAAGGCTACATATTCTTTTTTCATGATTTTAAAAATTATTTATATTTATTATAAATTTTCGCTAAATAAATTTATTAAGTGCCGATTTTTTATCCGTAGTTATTAACTCCCACCCGTGTGGTACCGGGCATAGAATAGTACCACCCCATATCCTGCCGTGGGTGTCGTAAGAGGCGACTAAGGGAATTCTCATCAGGGAAGCAGGCAGCAGCGCTTATCCTGTGGAATAACAAATTACTGCGATCCCCAACCCACTTGCCAAGCGTGGGGATTATGGCAATGCCCACCATTGGAATGAAAGCCTTGGGGGAGGCCTCTGTCGAGCAGTGGACCTCTATAGACTGAGAAGAAGAAGAAGAGTTACTAACTCAATAAATTTGTTAAAAATAGTAACTAAATGTCAAACTTTGGAAAAATGTGTTTTATGATATGTCTTTTCGTATATAACCCCAAACACGCCTACGATCTATATGTGCTTATAAATAAAGAAACAGCTCATAGTCATGAAAAATTATTCGCCACTCAATAAGCTATCACAAGGACTTTGTTCTTCCTTCATATATGTAGCTTACCTACACACCGTAGGGTCTGCAATCCTTGTAACTTTCTACTGGGACCAATACACACGTAATTTAAATGGAAATGCTTCATGTCTGGGGCGATACCTACATCGGCAAACCCTTTGGGTATATTTGCCGATACAGCAGCAATTAAAAGGTAATAAGGCTTGACTAGGGAATGCAATCTCATCAAGAAAGGCCGAGATCTCGCGAGATCTCGGCCTTTCTGAGCGAGATCAATCTCGGGGGAAAAGGGCTAGATCTCGCGAGATTAACGAGATTGAAATCGAGCATAAAAACTGCTGAAAAAAAGGAAATTAATGTATACGAGTCCGGGGGGTCAAAAGGCGAACAGTTTTACAGTTCGTGGATAATAGCCTAAGATCTGTGGTTCCAACTAGCGTTGAATCCGAAAGGGCCTTTTCAGCGGCTGGTTATCTGGCCAACAAAATAAGAAGCCGTTTAGCAGACGATTCTTTGGACATATTGTGCTTCTTACGGAGCTACTTTCAAAATAATCCGTAATACGTAATAAGCTTGTGATTTGAACTGAACAAATCTTTCATTTGCTAGGTATATTTTGTTAATTAATCTATAATTTCTAATAGTCTAATTGGTATATTTTGTTAATTAATCTGTAATATGTAATGGATCTCATGAGTATATATAATTTTATTTAATTGATGATAATATCTCAGTTTAGTAGTCAGCTTCAACTCAACTTAGATAAGTTTTTTTTTTACTTCTTGTTGTTTTGTTTAATATAAAAGATTAGTTTTAATACTAAAATATTTTTGTTTGTTATTAGAAGAGATTAGAGAAGACTGTTGTTTCATTTTGTATTTATTATTTGATAGATACGTACGTCAAAGTTTATTTCTTAAAAGTTTATTAAAAAAATAAAATTTCACACATACGTCAAACAATGTTCGATGAAAACATAAAAATAAATGTTTATCTTACAATGCCTTTTTTATTTTTCTAATTGCTATAATATAGTCATTATTTGAAAAAAAATACACCCACAAAACTACCAATCTCGCGAGGTCTCTTAATGGACGAGATCTCGCGGTATTGTATTCATGATCTCGCGAGATCTCGCTGGAGCCCCAATCTCGCGAGAATTGCATTCCCTAGGCTTGACCGAGATGGGTTTGTCGTTCTCCACCGCCACCGAAAACGAAAATAGACAAAATGTGAAAAAAATATTTGTAAACTTATGTGCTAACTGGATTAACTGTATGAATGATTAAAGTTAAATAATATTATAATATATAAGTCCTGGTGGCCTAGTGGTTAAAACACCAGCCTCTCAAGTACGAGTGCGCGGGTTCGATTCCAGGTCAGGCAAGTACCAATGTAACTTTTCTAAGTTATATGTATTTTCTAAGTATATCTTGGACACCAATGACTGATTACAAGGTAAAGGAAAATATCGTGTGGAAACCGGGCCTTTCAACGACTTTAAACGAGTTGAGTTCCAGACTATGACCGGTTTCTTGTGCCAAAGTAATTAGAAGATCGACTTCAATATCGTTATCCATATTGTTGACAAACGTACACAAACGCGTCACTACCAGTCACTACGCTACGAGTAATAAGAAGTCAGCGACTGAATGGCGTCGGATTTCTGTTAACCCCCGTCCCCCACTGCCGACGCGGTCACCCGCCAACCGATCGCAGAACGCGCGGGTGTAAACCACCGCCGCCGCGGCTGTGGGACCGCCCGCGCCCCCCACGTACGCCGCCGGTACGAGATAACCACCGGTACAGCGGTACCCGCAAACAATCGCGCACACTGCGGGCGTAAAACGCGTCGTGAAATGTGCTTTAATTTTTTACCTATATATCTGAAAACCGCTCCGTGAGTTCTTAGCCTAAGTCTGAAATCGCCAACCCGCATTGAGCAAGCATGGTGATTACGCTCAATCGTTCTCTATATGAGAGGGGGCCTGTGCCCAGCCATGGAACGATAAAAAGGTTGATGATGATGATAACATAAATAATTGAAGAAATTAAAAAACCGACTGTATAAAAGAAATACCCAAACTACGCACCTCATTAAAATAAAACTGAAAAGACAAAAACAGGTACTGGAACTATGAAGAATAACTATCAAGGTAATTACTGAATGGCGGCTTGACGCCGAATCGTTTGACCACAAACTAAACTAAATATAAGATCAGTTCAATCTTTTTCTTTAATTTTTTAAGATTAGGACAGACGACGAACCAGTTCTGATGTATTTCTATAGCTTCTTTTTTTTATTATATTATTTATTTATGGAATGTGAGGCTGTGGAAAGGGTCCACAAATTAATTTATCTCGATAGTTTGTGAAATTGAAGGATCGAAGAGGACATTGCTTCGAGGATCAATCAAGTCAAGAGCAACCTTCGCGCAGCTCCGTCCCGTGTGGCAATCGCGGAGAAAACTGATCAGAATAGTAGAGACTCAAAATATTCGCGGCCTCCGTGGTGCAGGGGTCAACACGCCTGCCTGCGACGCGGAGGCCCCGGGTTCGATCCCCAGCCAGGTCATGATGGAAAACGATCGTTTCCTGATTGGCCTGGGTCTTGCATGTTTATCTATATATGTATCTATTATAAATATAGTATCGTTGAGTTTGTATCCCATAACACAAGTCTCGAACTTACTATGTGGCAAACTCAATCGGTGTGATATGTCCATATATATTTATTTATTTATTCCGGTCCATTGAAAAAACCGTATTACTGTTTGGGTGAAAGACATGGAAGGTCGTTAAAGACATCTTGCATAAACTCTAAGTCGTTTTCAAGCGCTGTCTTCGCGTTATTCTCGGTAGGTACATATTGGCCCGAGAAAATTTCAAACGTTTCACAATCGACCAGCATATCAAACACCGTACATGGAGCTGGATCGGGCACACGCTCCGAAGGGATCCTGAACATATACCAAGGCAAGCACTAAACTTGAATCCCCAAGGAAAGCGTAAACGTGGCCTATCGAAAACTCACTCAAATATTTGAAGGTATAGCGTAAACTGAACTTTATAAGAGTTAAAATTGTTTCGTGTGGTTTTGTTTTGTGTGTAGAATAGTTTTAACCCATATAATCCTCCCGTAAGTGTCGTAAGAGGCGACTAAGGGAAGTCCCACCAGGGAAGCGGGCAGCAGCGCTTCTCCTGTGGAAAAACAAATTACTGCAGTCCCCAAACCTTCTGTCGAGCGTGGTTATTAAAGAAATGCCCCCAACGGAATGAAACCTTGGGGGGGGCCTTTGTCCAGCTGATCCTATAGGCTGAGCTGTCCAGTATAGGCTGAGATGAAGAACAAGAAGAAAGTTGTTTTTACATAAATTTATATCTGTTAACATTTATGGTAAATAAGTACCGGTTGCTGATTAAAATAATAGCAATAAGCACAACATCGTACATACATTCTAATGTCCAACAACAATATCAGCCGTCCGGCTTAATCCAGTCAAAGTCTTGTTGCCGTTCCATTAACACGCCTCCAAACTCATTATTTCACATCAGCGCCCATTAACTGTGACGTCATAAGACCACTGTGTGGAGGATGTAAGCAATTAAGTTTGGCACGGCGTTGCACAGCGTTGCTAATGTAATGCAACACGATGCTATGAGCCAATCTGACATGTTGTATGAGGATGTCAAATGTGTCGATTCGTCAAAGGTGGGTAGAATATAGTGGGTATTCGAAATTCGAATAAAAAACATTTTTTTTCATTTCTCTTTTTTTTTTGCAAGATTAATGTTTCATAAAATAGTCATTCAATAAGATTGTATTGAACTTAGAGCTAATGTTGACGATACGGTTGTTGCAGTGGCTAAGAGATCGACTGCTGTGTTGCGTGTCGCGGGTTCGATCCCCACACGGAACAACGGGTCTCTTTGTTTTTGAATCATCAATCAGTCTATAATATTCCCACTCCTGGGACACAGGCTTCCTCTCAGTGAGAAGGCATGGGCCGTAATCTACCACGCGGGCCCAGTGCTGGTTGGTAGATGTCACATGTCTTCGAAGTTTTGCTTCTAGAACATGCCGGTTACCTCAAGATGTTTTCCTTCATCATCCAAGAGCAGTAATGATGAAATAATTTACACAAAGGTCTCTGTTATAAAAATAATTCATAAATAAATACTTTCTCTATGCAGAGCTTCAGAAGGATTTCAGTTTTTATCAAAGGAGTCTGCCGCGATGTTTGCCAATAAGCGGGACCCATTGGTCGTAAATTTGGCTTATTGATAATCTGGAATGCAGCAGATGTAGTCGGCCTAATCAAAATGAAAAGTCATTTATTCAAATTAGGCTAAGACATTCCCCCAAAACGCCCGCCCTCCGCCACATCCTAGTGCTTTCCCTGGGAAGAAGAAAAGGGAGAAAAAACTCCTCAGCAGCATAGCTGTCTGTTCATTTTAAAAAACACATAACTTTATACAACACTACGCATAGTAATGAATACAAGAAAACATAATAATGATATTATTTAACACTAGCCGCCGCCAGCGACTTCGTTCGCGTGGAGTTAGTTATGCTCCGCTCCTATTGGTCGCATCATGATATTATATAGCCTAAAGCCTTCCTGGATTAATGGGCTATCCAATGCAAAAAAATTTTTCAAATCGGACTCGTAGTTCCTAAGATTAGCGCGTTCAAACAAACAAACAAACTCCTCAGCTTTTAAATATATTAGTATAGAATATAGATATGCCAGCTAGTAACGCCAAAATACCAGCAAAATAAAACCAATAAAATAAAATATAATTAAAACGGAAATGCTAATAAGTAAAAAATTATTATAGGTACTCTAAATAAAAGCCAGGTACATAAAGGGCGTGATAGTTTTCCATTCAAATTTCAAACGTGGCAGTTTTATTATATCATAAAAACTAGTTTTCAGAAAAAAATTTAGAACTTCTAACTGCGTAACTAGACGATCAAAGGCCAGTACAAAAGAAAATATAATGTTTGGCAGTGCAAATGAGTTCCTTTTACAACTATTATTAAAAAAAAAAATAGCATTCCAAAATACAGCCAGTACCAATTTATCACAGCTCAGACAATACTGCAATGTACAATCTGTCTAAAATGAAAACGAAAACAAAAGACGCGCTTCAATCACTCTGCACATGACTGGCACAAAAAATAAACACAGAAGTTTGTGACAGGAAATGTCGGAAGCTTTGACCTTACGGGCGTGAATACCTCATATGTCACTGTGCCATATGTGGCCGAATGCGCAACGACTGTACAGAAGTTTCATTTCGATGAATACAGACTGCATTTTTCGAAATGAAACTTGCGTCTTCTTCGAAATTAAAAAGTAATAAATTTTAAAAAAAATGTCAATGTTTATTCCGGCTGTACACTATAATGGTTACAGCGATTTTGACGGGACATTTACTGGTACTGATGTATTAGGAGTAGGGCTACTAAAATGAATACCCATAAAATCTCCGTCCACGCGGGCAAAATAAAATAAAAATTTTGTTTTTTATACTTATAAATTAGTGCTCGACCGCGATCACGCCTGATGGTAAGCAGTGATGCAATCATTGATGATAAAGCGCGGTAGTTTATTAAGAGCCTGTTCACTCAAGAAATCTGAGTGAATAGGAAGTAAGACGGCAGTTGAGCGAGGTGAACCTAACAGCACGAACAACGATGCTGCGCCAGAGATAGATTGATCTGCAGAACCTCCACTATCAAACTTCCGACACAACAATATTTGGCGCATCGTACCAGGCACACATCACAACACAACTGCTCAAACTCGTCCTCCGTACGGCTTCACCGGGCATCATGCCGAAACACGACGAACCGCTTGGCGGCATCGACTTTGTCTGGTGGATGGTAACTTCTGCCGGCAGCCGATGTCGATTATGGCCTACCACCGAGAAATGTTGTTAGCGCTTGTACGTTTTGGAATTTATTTAAATAGTACGGCACAGTTCAGCTTATGTTGCATATTTGTACCATGTTTACCATCGCCAAGTCCACCTTCTGTGGTACTAAACTCTATAGTTTCAGTAACATGGATATTAAAAAACCCCTACACTTCAATTTTAAACCTTGCGCTTAGCTCCGTAAGAGCAAAATTCAGTTACCAACAAATATTTACTTAGATCTCTCAAACTTGTCATATTTGGTATTCAATAAGCAATCCTGTTTTCGATCTGCGGATTTTCATAAAAATGTGATAAAATACCTTGATTGTGTTCATGTTAATCTGAATATAAAAACGCATATTTATGTATTTATTTATTATGCTCCTGGGAACTAAACTCGGTCTGTCGTGGTGGATGTGACTGTGGTACATTCTTGGCATTAAGTTACTGTACGTTGGACTAGTAACTCGTAAACACATTGACAGTCTGACAAGCGCTCCATATAACACATTTGTATCAATATAAACAATCCAGCGACAATTATACTAGTTGTTTAAAATTGGCGTTATTTTAAGTTAAACAAATATCTACTTTATTATAAGGTCAATTAAGTAGATTTCAGAGTGAGAACAATATTGTAAAAAAAAAAATACTTACTCACGCTTGCACACACACATGCTTACTTTTACTTTTAGTTTGTTTGTTTTATATTTCTTAATTTAAAGGTTTCAATTTAATTAAGTTGATAAGAAATATGTAATATGTTAAGGAAGAGCGGCCTCTCCTGGCACAAGTGTTTTCATACTTAAAAGGAGAGGTCAACCTCAATTTTGTTTGTACCAACTTAGTTTTTAAATAAAATATTTTTCATTTTCATTTTCATTTTCATTGTAAAAAAGTTATAAAAATGTTTGAAGTTGTGGCGTAAACTTGACTTTATATTGTGGAAATAAAAGCTATTTTCCATAAACTGATATTTGTTTATATTTTTGGCATATTTTTTTTTTATGACTTCGCACGGGTTGTGCATTTAGCCGATTTTGGCATATTGGTCTAATGACTGAGGCTACGGCTGAGCGTGAGGGAAATTACACTCAACCCATCCTGTCAATCACACCCATGTGTGATTGACAGGATGGGTTGAGTGTAATTTCATTTTTCTATTATGAATTTAACATTAGCGTCCTGGAGTCCAGCACTCTAACTGCGCAACACACAATCTTAATCATTGTGAACGTTATTGCTAATCCATTGCTTTATATGTTCGAAAAATGTGTCTGCTCAACAAGCTATAATAACGCAATGAATGTTGTTGAACTGTCACAATGAAAGACATTGTTATTGATACTGTGTTACGAAATTACCCCGCCTGTTGATAGCAAAAGTTTCCCCCTTTATTAACATGACTTCATTACAATGAGCTTAATATTACTACAGATACATACATCTCATAACAAAATATATAACAAACTGCCGCAAGCAATTAAAGACGAAACCAGAATTGTTCCAATTAATAATAAATTAAAATCCTTTTTGCTAAAAAACTGCTATTACTCTATTGAAGAATACCTAAATCAAATACCTTGATAATTTAATCCACGCACACATATTATCTCTCTCACACGCACTTGTAGGTGCGCTCATACACACGATCATACACAACGTTTGACAATATATACCTAAACTTATATAAATACTACTACATATAACACTATAGTACTACAACATAATAGAATAATGAAAGCACCCACCAAAATACACCTACCCACATTTATAAAATTAATACGGCGATCATAAAAATAATAAATACTTCGATTTATATAAACTATTGATTGATATGAAATAAAATTCTAAATGTTTATATTAAAATATTATAAGCCTCACTAACCTCCAATTTGCAATGCCTGAAAAAGGCCGCTAAGTTGTAAGGACAAGTTGTAAATAAATACATTGAATCTCTGCCAAATACTTATATCGATTGGCGTATTTATATTGTTTAAAAGATTATATCGTCACACACAATTATAAATACACTTGGGATAATTCAAAAGAGATTTACTCCTTTATTATTAATGAAATTTTATGTTTCCTGGAACATTGTATTTTCGAACTCATAAGCTTAGGAAATGTATCATATATTTCATTGTTGTTTTCGTTATTTCACGAATAATCGGTATCTAAAGTTATGTTGACATGTTTGTGATGGATGTATGGTTACATCTCTTCATGCCTTTACTTTTGTTGTGTTTGAGAGATAATTATTACCGACACACACACAGTAACAGATACCAAATAATTCAGATAGTTTATATAGTAGGGAAATTGGTTAGTTAGTTACGTGTAAACTTGCCAACAGTTTGAGGTAAAAGGTATTGCCGATCAATCTTCTACAAAGGGCAGGGCTCAAAGGGATTCATACATAAGTAGACAGACTTATTAGAATGTTGATCCGCACGGATGCGTGTTTGATCCCAGCCCACTTGCATAAAACACTATCAGTAACAACTATTTTCATTTTGAAAGTTAAACAACACCCTTACCTCTATCCGATTATATTTCTACTGGATGCCGTGGATTTAACTCGTTAGAGGTGAGGCGAGCAAAAGACCAGGGGGGCAATCGCGCTAAAATAATTCAACCAAAACAGAATTCCATCGCAAGCAAACCAAAACTTTATAATTCGTATCGCGCTAACCTTTTGACAGATGGTTTAACCATAACTGGATCACAATTGGAACGTAACGGCTGCCAAATGTCAGACTTACGTCTAAACGATTGGATTTACTTATTATTTATTTAGTTTTAATTATTATATCTGACGAAATATCTCACTCATACATTGAGTTTACTGAGATCAAAAAAAAAAAACACAACTTTAACTGGATTTGGTACGAACAAGAGTTTGACTTCTACTGTTTTATTTAGCACCTCACCGTAGCCAGCAAGACGTTCCATAGCACTATTGACCTGCCTGAACTTCATTCACATGTACATGCTCTGATGGCTCGCTTCTTTGTACCAATCAACTACTGCTATGTCAGAAAGAAGTCTGTTCTCAGTGCCTCGTTGTTTGCATTGGTTGCTAAGTACTCAGTGCGCAGCAGTCCTCAGTGTCCTGGCCGCAATTAGTGATCTCATGGATTCTAATACAACAATGGTAAGCAGTGTTGCAATCGTTGATGGTAATGCGGGCTAGTTTATTAAGAACCTATTCACTCTAGCCTTGAAGACCCTCAAATTGTAGTCCGACGGAAACACCGCTGCTGGCAAATTGCAGACGAATGACCAAGGATTTTGTCAGCATCAGAAGTACTGTGAGAGGTATTACCATTAAAGTTATAAAAGTGTTAATTTGCTTGATGACTTTATACATTTTTTTCATATCTTTTATCTTATTTCGGGGTTCATGTTTATATTATTATAGATATATTAAAGAAAAATTGTACAACTAGTGTTACTATTATTAATTTGATGAGCTGACAAATTTTGAACTTTTCGAAATAGAGAGTGTGTTAAGATTGTGTGCTATACGCAATTTAAAATGCATTAACTATGGTAATTGCTCATGATAACTTAAAAAATAAATAAGTTCATTTTTTAAAGGAAAAAAAGCGTTGCTTCACACTAGGAATTACTCATGTATCGTGGATGTACTTAAAAACATTTAAACTCACACGCACAAACAGCCAGACCCGTAACAAATACCTGTAAGGTCATACTAATAATTGTTCCGTGCGAGAATCGAACCCGCGACACGCAGCACAACTAGCCACTAACTAACTCAGCCACTATACCCACCGATACCAATTACATACACATACAGTTCATTGGGTACATTGTGTTCTATATTGTTTGTAGTTGCTAATAGTTAAAGTGCCTGAATTTAACACCTAGTGCTTCCACTACATACCTCGTTGATAGACCTTCAGTTTCGACTTCTAGATGTTAATCAAAGTCCAAGTTTGTGCATCATTGATGAAAACGGGAAGGATACACAAAGAAGGATGCTGCGCCATTTATCATAACTGTATTTATAAGATATTCTAAAATAAATAATGTTCTGAAAGCTTTGAGAAAATATGAATTTAATTATCAACAATAAAGGTAGATTAAAAGAAAAAGTCAGTAACGTATTCATTTCAGGCGCCATTGATTACTCATTTTTACGCTTTCTAAAATTATTAAAGACAGTTTCGAAGAACTTGTTATGAAAAAAATTTCGTATTTTCAAGCTCGTTTATATTCTGTTCCCACGCTTTTTAAGGGCTGTAAAAACGTTGGCCATGTGTTTTGCCTACAAATAGTGGGGTTGGTTAGGCTATGGATTGTTTAAGGAAATTTATTTTTAACAGAATATTCAGCAGTAAATTGTTTAAGATTCAGGATTCTTTATATGTAGAAACATACACATACAGATCATGTATGCTGTCACAATACATTACAGCGGCAGTTGGAATCATTTCGAAACTTATTGCAAATCCAATGCTCCATGTGTTCGAAAAGTGTGTCTGTTCAATAACGTAAAGAACTCAATGAATGTTATTGAACTGTCAAAATGATACCCAGTGCTACTAATAGTGTGTTACGTAATTACCATGCAGGTCAGCCATGTTTATATACAAATAGTACATAAACACAGGCCTCCTCCTCATCAACCACGCGGTAGATGTGGAGGATGTCATGTGGTAGATGTCACATGTCTTCGAAGTATTGTTTCTAAGACATGCCGGTTTCCTCACGATGTTCTCCTTCACCGTTTTGAGAGCAGTGGTGATGAAATAATTCAACAGTTGTGTGATTCCCGCTACATCGGCATGTGTGACTACATGCGTCATCGGCATGTGTGACTACATGCGTCATCGACATGTGTGATACACACTACATCGACATGTGTGACTACATGCGTCATCGACATGTGTGACTACATGCGTCATCGACATGTGTGACTACATGCGTCATCGACATGTGTGACTACATGCGTCATCGACATGTGTGACTACATGCGTCATCGGCATGTGTGATTACATGCGTCATCGGCATGTGTGACTACATGCGTCATCGACATGTGTGACTACATGCGTCATCGACATGTGTGACTACATGCGTCATCGGCATGTGTGATTACATGCCTCATCGGCATGTGTGACTACATGCGTCATTGACATGTGCGACTACATGCGTCATCGACATGTGCGACTACATGCGTCATCGACATGTGTGACTACATGCGTCATCGACATGTGTGACTACATGCGTCATTGGCATGTATGACTACATGCGTCACGGCATGTATGAAACACACTACATCGACATTGTGCGACTACATGCGTCATCGACATGTGTGACTACATGCGTCATCGGCATGTGTGATACACACTACATCGACATTGTGTGACTACATGCAACATCGACATGTGTGACTACATGCGACATCGACATGTGTGACTACATGCGACGTCGACATGTGTAACTACACTACAAAAGCATTTTTGATTTAAAAACCTCTTCAAATGGTTTTTAAGTCTAGAAAATGCCAATGTGCTGATGCGTGGGTAGATGTAGTGTGGGTATAGCTCTCGGTATATTTTAGCGACTAAGTTAACAGGTTGTCCTCATTACATCAAAGTTCTACTTCGCACTCAAAACCCTCTGGCACAAAATAAAAAAGTTAAATTAGTTCTAAATTCAATTTCAACTTTTTATGGAAAATGTTTCTGTTCTGAAAATCTATTATATGAAAGTAACAAGATATTCTCTTTCAAAAGAAATCAAATGATAGGTTTTCTATAAAGAAATAATTCTGAAGGTAGAAAATTCAATTTTTAAATTGGAATTGCTATGATTCAATTTTAATCAAATCAATGGGCATAAGTTAGTAGATATTTTGCAATTATTTTTCTGATGGGCTACCATTGGTCAGTCTTCCGAGGGAAAAATGCCATACAAAAAAAGAAAGATGGATGAAAACCAGGTATTAAACACATTTTGTGGAATTCAACCAATGAATAAAGTTGGGGCATTTGTCAATACGATTTTTAATTACTTTCAAATCAAATGCATAACACATGCTTTGTAATACTTTCAAGTATCGACTAAGTATAATATACAGTATGTTAAGAAAACCCTGCCCGACCCGTGAAGGTGTTGTTAGGTATCGATAACTGATTCTACTAATGCATACAAAACCGGGCTAAACTTAAAAAAAAATCCCCCTAAAAAAATAAATATTATTTCTCAAAAAAACGTAACATAATAAATGTGCGTTGAGCACCCATCCGCGGGCGGCGGGCCGCAGGGCACGCGGCACGTGGTCGCATCGCTATTCGCTCATAATTATACCGCTGTTGTCACTTTTTTAAAATTTACCAAATTTCGGGGAAGTTGGAATTAATTCGGGGGAAAAAAAGATTATTTCAAAATTCATTTGTATTGGTACTATGATGATTACGTAAAATTTTATATTATATTTGGTCATGTGTTTACCTAACCTTTATTATCCTTATGGGTCGGACAGGGTTTTCTTAACATACTGTATATCTATCAAAAAATTTAACCTATTAGGAAATTAGTTTACATGTGTGTCATATCTCATTCAAATCGGTTAAGCGTTTTATGCAAATTATAAATATCTAAACAAATAAACTGCAATAGCAAGTAGAATTTTTACTTTTATGAAAATCATATATCTTGAAAAGGTTGTAAACATCTATCTGTATTTTGGGCGTAAACTATTCGTTGATTAGTAACGGTTTGTTTACCTCTATTCTTTATCGAATTTGACCGAAATATAGAAGAGTGTATTTCTTGTAGTTGAGGAATATAAAATATGGTTTAAAAACTATTCCTATAGCTATCAATTGGAATCATTTTGAAACAGATTGCTAATCCATTGCTCCATGTGTTCGAAAATGTTTCTGCTCAACAACGTAAATAATACAATGAGTTTTTTGAATTGTCAAAATGAAACTCATTGCTATTTATAGTGAGTGTGTTACACAATAACTCTGTTGGTTAGATTATACTACTATCAGATATTTTGAGACAACAAGTTTTTAGCATAAAGAGTTAGCCATAACCTTAGACGATAAACACAACCCCCTTTAATTAATAAACCTTGCTTAAAGTTAACTAGTGAGTAGCGATTGTTTAACCATACATTTCAGACGTTTGCACGTCACTAAACTATAATCATCGTTTATGAATAAATCCCTTAAACACTATGGTGTTTATTAATAAACGATGATTAACGTTAAGTTTATGAGTATAGGGGCTTAAGTTTTAAATCCCAATTTGAGCTTATTTTTAATTCTTAAATTGAATTTGTAAGAGACGTTCATTTTGTGCATAAAATGTTTTTGAATCGCACGGAAGTCATCCTCAAACTATTTTTAGATCAAAATGACGTCAGAAAGTCTAAATGAGTCATACCTGCGCGGGCGTCGATTAGTTGCACCTCTCTCATACAAATTAGTTTATTGATTTTTTGCATTGACTACTTCGCATTAGTTACGTTGGTAATTGTATACCCATCCTTATCATAAAAGAATAGTGTACTGTTGCTGATTGCCTTCTGAGGTCTTTTGATGACATTATTTCTTCTGGAAGCTGCTAATGCAAAGTTGTAGGATAGGCGGAAATGTCACACAGAAGATCCTGGAGTTTACGTTCAACTAACTTTATGGACAGATGACCTCAAACAGGTGACTGACGAAGATTGGCAGTGAATGGAGAGCATAGCAAAATGTGAGGCGCAGCATGGGAGAGGCCGATCTACGCTGTGGATTCCGATAGGCTGCATCGAAGTGGTTTTCTTCATTGTGAGGTATAAATAATAGGTTTTATGAACTAATTATAAACTAGTGTTTGACCGCAATCTCGCCTGATGGAAAGCAGTGATATAATCGTTGATGGTAAAGCGCGCTAGTTTATTAAGAGCCTATATACTCAAAAAAATCTGTGTGAATAGAAAGGAAGAGGGCAGTCCTGCGAGGTCATGAAATGTTAATCTCAACAACATGACCAACGATGTTGCGCCACAGGGAGATTGATCTGGAGACCCTCCACGACCAAACTCCCGACACAACAAGATTTGGCGCATCATACCCGGTACAGATCGCAATACAACTGCTCAGACCCGTCCTCCGTACGGCTTCACCAGACATCATCACACGACAAATCGCTTGGCGGCAAGACTGTGTCTGGTGGGTAGTAGCCTCTGCCGGCAGCCGATGTTATCGCCTACCAGCGAGTAAAATCGACTCAAATTATCTATTCTATTATGTAACTAGCTTCATTTTTCTTTCTATCCGAATCCTGGATAATTCAAAAGTGGCGGTAATTGGTTTCATTGAAATAAATGCTTTGAGCTCGAACATAAAGATTTCAAAATGAAAATAAATGACTGTTTTTGTAGCAATCCTCTGATAAAGTAAGTTTTACTTGCGAAATTTTTTCCTTTCATCTAGATAACCCTCATATATTTCAGTAATTGTGATATTTTAAGGTTGATTATGATTTGCTATGCGTGACTTTTTTGTAAAGTTTACCTAGACAAGAGTTATCATCAGTCTAGCCCCTTTCAATAATTTTGGAGTCGTTTTCCAGTCCAAATCAATGCAGTTGAATGCCAGTATTTTGGACGGAGCATTTGCCCATCTGAATACGATACCCCTTGGATGGATGGTTAATGTTGACCCCTAAGATTCATAAATGACAATCGACATCAACTTTATAACATATTGTCTGAGGCATGGAGGGGTATTGGCTTGTTAAGATGATGAACTGATAGCAGTAGAAGTGAATCTGTATGTTCCGGACAGCTGCCACTGTTAGTGGAGCCGCGCTCTTTGGCCAATCTTATGAGAGAGGTGCTGTTACCCTTACCGCGTGCACTCCGTATGCTCAATCTCATAGCGAGTGCGAGCTTACTCTGTTGTTCACTGAGTGGAGCCACAAGAAATGCATTGCATATAAATTATTAAGCATAATTTTAAGATACTATAACAGCATTTATCGTATTTAGGTAACCTGCATCTCAGCGCAATCCCATTTGCTTCCGCGGCTTTCGCATTAGAGCCCGGGGTCCTGTATCTAAATGTAAGCAGATAAATTAGAAAAAACTTAGGCAAAAATCAGTTTCAGTACTTCATAAGACAATGACCATCCGATCTTTACAACTAATTACTGAGAATTCCTGATATTATAATGTCAGACATAAGCTGTCTAACTTTTAAGTGGTTAACTGTCAGACACATACTTATAATTTGATCTGTAATAAATACTTGAGCAGTGACAGCCCAGGGGTAACGGCCACGTCTTACGAGTGGTGGTAAGTCTTAAGTTCATTAGTACTGCTTCCTAAAACTGAACAGGTTACTTTTTAAGATCATTTAGTATTTTTTATCAAACGAAAGCTTGTCTCTAAAATTGAAAATCAATGAATGAGAACGTTGATTATAATCAACGTTCTCATTCATTCTGAGAACAGTGTTGATGATTATCGGCACTGGTCTCAGATTGGTGAAGGTCAACATGGTGAGGAAACTGGTACTAGACCCGCGACGTAGACCACAGTCCACAGATTGTACAATATAGACTGTGTAATATTCACATGACATATCAAAGCTTTTTTTTGTCTTTTGGTTCTACAGCAATGGCGTAACAAAGTATACATTCCTTTTTATAACTTTTCCCTCAAAGTCACCTACGGAAGGTGAGATGGATGTAAGTAATCAAGAAATGGAACAATCGAGAAAAGAAGAAATTCAGATTTAGAGAGGTATTTTCAAAAATTAAAGAAATAATTTGTTCAGAGAAAGGATTTGAAGAAATAATAATGTCGGCGTTGAAAGTAATATATGAACAATGTAAGTAAGATATTTGTTATAGATTTTTTTATTGGAGGACATTTATGTCAGTTGTTAAAATCGTCCAATGGATGATTCCATAATGTTATTTAATCATTTACTATATTCTGTTGTGGAAAAATGTGGGAAAAGGTTATTTGTCACGCTCAATACACACTGTGAACTTTGAGTGAACTTGAGTTGTTCTGCACATCATCAGCCGATAATGTTAACACACTCCTGGGACTTAGGCCTCCTCTCAGTGAGAGGGAGTGGGCCATAATCTACCACGCGAGCCCAGTGCGCGTTGGTAGATGTCACACGTCTACGAAGTTTTGCTTCTAGGACGTGCCGGTTTCCTCACCATGTTTTCCTTCCCTCCTTCCTTCCACCCGAAAAGGGTGCATAGTAAAAACAACTCTCTACTACTGACTGGCGGTTTCGATTCCCGTGCCGAACAAATATTTGTATGGCCTAAACTAGGAGTTAGTAGGTCCGGATGTTAGTGTTTTGGAATTCCTAGTGTGCGTCAACGTTATTAGTTACAACAAAATTGAATGCATTATAATTTGGAAGAGAAATAAAAAAAAAATATATTTTTTGGGGTTTTTTAGCTGTTTCGCTGTTATATACGGACGACAGCAAGTCAAGTTACCCGAAACTGTCAAACATTGCCTTGAGCCTTAATAATTTTGCGATAGCAAAGAAAATTGACAGATTGTAGTAGCATGACTGCTGTTGTCTGTACGAAATTATGAGCAAGTATATAAAATTAAGGGACAGAGTACCATGGAAGATATATCTCTCACGTTTATCTAATTACATCAGAAGACGGGACTTGTTAGTTTTACCAATCACTAATCGACGTAACAGTATGGATCTTTACAGGATGTCTGGTCAAGCCGTACGGAGGACGGGTCAGAGCAGTTGTGTTGCGATGTGTGCCGGTTATGATGCGCCAAATATTGTTGTGTCGGGAGTTTGGTCGTGGAGGATCTTCAGATCAATCTCCCTCTGGCGCAGCATCGTTGGTTGTGTTGTTGAGTTTAACATTGCATCACCTCACTCAACTGCCGCCTCCCTTCCTATTCAGTAAGTTTTTTTTTAGTGAATAGGCTAAATAAACTAGCGCGCTTTACCATCAACGAATTGCATCACTGCTTACCATCAGGCGGGATTGCGGTCAAGCACTAGTTTTCAATTGTTAAAAAATATTACGCATATGTACCCCAGGAGCTGGGGTACAGCTATACATACACACCGTCCATATTTAGTCCTTTATTTTTTTCGCTGGGCGTATATCCTAACTTATGGCTGCTAAAGAAAATCCTGGTGCGAAAATCGAGAAATAGAATAAAATATAATAAATACTCTTTATTATTCTGCCTCACTTTAATATAGCCTCGTTTTTTACCGCGGACATCGAGGGACTGGAAAATTTGCCAGCGGCGCTGTTTCCACCGGACTACAATTTTCTTCCAGGCTAGAGTGAGTGTTAATAAACTAGCGCGCTTTACCATCAACGATTGCATCACTGCTTACCATCGAACGGGATTGTGGCCAAGCACTAGTTTATAATTTATAAAAAAAAAGTTGTCCTCATATTAATATTTAGAAAGGATGACACAATGGGCGGTCATGTGGGTTATATAGGCGGTCAAAATCGATCTTTTCCTGACAACCTTTAACAGGAAACCAATTTATACAAGTTAGCAATCGCGTTTTATTAATTGTATTATTGACTTTACTTGTTTGTGACCCTCTAGTACGTTTTTAGTTAGTCTCTTCCTGTCGACAACCCACTAAGCCATACGTCCGCACTGACCAAACAAATCAATGTCCGAAACAGGAAAAAAGTTAAAACAGTTTTTATCCACGCTTTAACGCGTTTTGGTTCAATGTGCACTCAGGATATTCACATAGTGTAACGTCCGTCCGTCCGGAATAATAAAACGTAGAAAAAAAAAGTAAGTAGACGCTTTAGCTTTGTGATTGGTTGAGCTTCTGGAGGGTAATTGCGTAACACGATCAGTATTAATGGGTTTCATTTTGACAGTACAACAACAGTCATTGCAGTATTTACTTTGTTGAACAGACACATTTTTCGAACATATGGAGCAGCGGATTAGCAATAAATTTTTAAATGATTAGAATACATAATTATAGAGGTGCTGTTTTGTCTTGTTTCTTTTTAACTTTTTCAGTCTATTATTTTGAAATGAAGTGACACTGTTTTTAGTTCTAGTTGTGTCTGAGAATTAAGGCATAGAAATATTGATAGAATCTACGCAACGTTAAAGAAAATTTTACATTTTACACTTACAACTAAACTGATGATTAATTATAATTTCGGTTTCGATTTCTGGTGTCAAAATGACATTATTTAGCATAATTTAAGTTACTGTTATTGAAAGTGTTGAAATTACCTTTCATCGTCATTAATATCAATGTTATTGATAATTAGCACTAACTAATTATTTTTTATACTAACTTGACATTCTTGTTCAAAGCTTGATATTAAAAAAATGTCGAGATTCAATAAGCTCAAAAGCCATTGTTTTCATTGCAAAACTTGTCATGAAGACAAAAAGTTCACAGTTTCAAAAATGGAATTCAAAAATCGAAAAGCAATCAACCAATTTCTAGGAACGCTGTATCGATTCGAAGTTTACTTTGAAATCTTTGAATTGAACCAGTAGGGATCGAGCGCGCGCTACACACGCACGCCTTCTACGAAGCGCGGGCGCAGAGTCGTGATCTGAAAACTGATTTGTTGCGTACGAGTCAAGTGTGTATTGTGTATGTGTGTGATTTATGTGGAAGTGCGTGTAGATATTTTTTTCGGGTGAGTTTCAAATTAGGACTTCTTGGATTGAATCTTTTTGGTACCGTAAGTTTATTTTTTTATTTTTGAGGTATTGGTCTTCTTGCTAAATGTAAACATTTTCTGTATTTTTCATCACCTAGGTAATCTATTTTTATGAAATTCCATACCTCGTGAATTCCTTTTTTAAATGAGCTTCGTCTAAAAATATGATTTTGGTTAGGAAGACGGTTGACACGCCCAGAGGAACCTAAAAAATTTATTCGGGCTATAAAGGCGTGGCCTTGGGATCTAATAGCCTCTGTTCTAATACCATCAAAATAGCTTGCTCAACTTTTAATTTTTATTGTATAAACTAGTTTTAAACTGCGATACCGCCTGATGGTAAACAATATTGCAATCGTTAATACAAAGAACACTAGTTTATTTCGAGCCTATTATATTGTTATGCGAAATCTGAATACAGTTTGTTCTAAATAAGCAACCGAGTCGATTCCATTCATTTTTACACCATGTTATATTTTTTCCCTAATACATTTAGAAATTTTTGCAGTTACCTACCGAGCGGTTAAGATAGAACATCTTCATAGTACTTGCGAGCGCGCCACAGCTGACGCTACAGATCAACGCACCGCGCTCGCCTACCCGAGTGGAGCTTTGACCATAATTTTGTTGGGTCAACCAAGTAGAATAGCACGCTCATAACCTTGTGGGTTATCATTGTATCGTTTTGAAATTTTATACATAGATTCTTTACCTAAAATTGCTGGACAAGTGTTTCGGGTTTTGCATAAACAAAAAAATAATGTTACAAAATTATGGTCCACAATAAAAAAATTAGAATTGGGCTTTGATATTTTTAGAAACTTAGATTGAAATCACGCACGCAGCAAAAGTATACACAAGGACCGTAGCAGGTGGCGTTCAGTAGTTTCTGCTAACCCTCATGGGAAGGTGTGAGCTTATGCACGTGTCTCTGTGTGTGCGGTCACCAAAGGAGATAGGTAACCAGGGTCATAACTCACAAGATATTACTGAAGCTTAATAAGAAAGATATTGGTTTTCAAATGGAATTTACTTAGATAAATCATCTGTTATTTTATTTTTAAATTTAAATTTATTTAACTTATTTTTTACAAAGAAAGAAAGAAAGAAGGAAAGTACATTTATTCAGCATAGACTTAAAGACACACAACACCTCTAAAATAAACATACATGAGCAACAAATAAAAATCAAATAGAAAGTACTAAACCGCGATGTAAAAAAATAGCAGAAAAGTGTGCCTCGCGGCTACACCAAAAGGTCCAATTCAGAAAAAATGCCAGAAAACTAGTGCCTGACGATGGTTTTCAACCGAACCTGATGGGAGGTGACGGATGTAAACGTAAAAACAGTTTTACACTACCATGTAACGTGTGTATGCATACTTAAGTAAAAATAAATACGTGTTAGATAAAAAATCATAAAGAATAAATAAATAAACAGCAATAAATGTAACAATAATCATTGCGTTATAAGTACTAGATACTGCCAAAATGAAAGTCATTTCTAATTATTGAGTTATGCTTTTAACTCATAGAATTCAAGTTCCATAAATCGTTGTCAGCAAACCTGAAAGCTGGAAATGTGCTTTCGCTGATCCACCAGGAAACGGAGTCTTCTACATTACCTATTTACATTAAGACTATATCTACCGTTTTTTTAAATGCTTTTTATTACCTTCACATGTATGTTTGTTTGTCTCTAACTCAAATTTTTTTCAACCTTACCTTACATTCATTTGTGCAGGCAAAGTATTTTTTAGTTTAGATTTAGATTTAGTTACTTGGGTAACGCATCATTGCGAATTTTAGCACTTGCTATTTTATCTGTTGGAGATCAAGAAAAGTTTGTTAAAAACAAATGAGTACCACTTAAGCGTTCGTGTTATCCGCATATTAGTTAAAAAACCAGCCAAGTGCGTGTCGGATTCACGCACAAAGGGTTCCGTACCATTGATTTGTGAAATTAAAGGCTTAAAGTTATTTGGATGAAAGATTACGCCGGCGGTAATAAGCGGTTTACGATTTACAAGGTATTAAAAAAAACTACTTACTAGATCTCGTTCGAAACAATTTTCGTTAGTAGTTTTTATAGTAATGTACAACATGTTTTTTTTTTAGATTTTTCATTTTCTTGTTGTAGAAGTTAGAGGGGAATATTTATTATTATTATTTTATTTTTGCATCAAAACCTTAATGCGGTTCACATAATACATCTCCCTACCAAGTTTCAACAGTATAGCTCTTATAGTTTCGGAAAAAAATGGCTATGACATACGGACGGACAGACGGACAGACAGACATGACGAATCTATAAGGGTTCCGTTTTTTTGCCATTTTGCTACGGAACCCTAAAAAAGAATATCGAACTAAAAAGTTTAAAATAAATATAGCTTAAAAAGCTAAAAAAACACGCTTTTAAAGAATATCAAAAAAAAATTTAAAAAACACACACTTTTTTCTCATTTTACTAGTATTGTTTATATACTATTGTCATAAATTTAATTTTAAAATTATTTTTAACTTTATAGTTTGTTATTCTTTAAAAGCATGTTTTTTTAATGTTTTAAACTATATCTATTTAAATGAAATATTCACCACCATCCTGTCATCCCCATAGGGTTTAACTAGAGGTACCTTTATTACGGCAAATTTTACCCGTAATATACAAATCTCATGTAATAAGGAGCGAGATTACAGCCACCAACCGGGCACCAATCCAGACTTCGCGCTGGTACTGGGAAATTCTTCTGGTCTTAAAACACAATAACACGTGTATAATAATAACAATAATAACAATCTCGGTGGTAGGCCATAAGATCGGCTGCCGGCAGAAGTTACCACCCACCAGACAAAGTCTTGCCGCCAAGCGATTCGTCGTGTTCCGGCGTGATGTCTGGTGAAGCCGTACGGAGGACGGGTCTGAGCAGTTGTGTTGTGAAGCTTGCCGGGTACGATGCGCCAAATGATGTTGTGTCGGGAGTTTGATCATGGTCCATCCAGATCAATTTCCCTCTGGCGTAGCATCATTGGCCGTGTTGTTGGGTTTATAAATTTGCATCACCTCGCTCAACTGCCGTCTTTCTTCCTATTCACTAAGTTTTTTAAGTGAATGGGTTTAATAAGCTAGTGCGCTTTACCATCAACGATTGCATCACTGCTTACCATCAGGCGGGATTGCAGTCAAGTGCTAGTTTATAACACATTGAACCAAATCCCTCCACTGGGAACCGAATCCAGGTCCTCGTGCTCAGCATTCTCGCTTGCGTCCACAAAACTAACGGGCATTATAATGTTTATCGTTCCTTAATCTTTCTGCACACGTCCATTGAATTAATTTATATTCAAATTCTCTCCATTGAACTCGACCCTCGAACACTCATTCATGACGACCACTTTGTGAAGATCACTGCTCCATTTAGCGGCCTCCTAAACTTTATTTGGTCTGTGTTTTATTTTGACAGTTCAATAACATTCATTGAGTTATTTAAGTTGTTGAGTTGACACATTTTTAGAACGTGTAAATCAATGGATTATGAATATTCTTCAAAATGATTCATATTAAGATTGATAGCCTGTTACACAATCAACCAATGTTTGAATTACTTTAGGTTTTCTAACAAAGTTAAAGGACGAAAACATTTAAAATCCATGTCTTAACTGTCTATTTTGTATTCAGAGAGAAGCGCAGCATGGCTCACGAAATTCAAATTTTCTTAGGTTTTTTTTGTAATTCACAGGTCAGTATCAGGTTTTTTTGTAGAATCAAATACAGCTTGCCAGCATAACAAGCGTGTATTTGAAATAGCATAGAATAGAATACTCTTTATTATGTACACCATATAGATTACAGAACATAAATATAAAGATTTTACAA
Source organism: Sesamia inferens (assembly GCA_037179545.1). Taxonomy (NCBI): domain Eukaryota; kingdom Metazoa; phylum Arthropoda; class Insecta; order Lepidoptera; family Noctuidae; genus Sesamia; species Sesamia inferens. Next base: position 2,583,859 of record CM073929.1, on the reverse strand, counting down.
AGGGTGACACAGTGGGCGGTCTTATCGCTAAGAGCGATCTTTTACAGACAACCTTTGGATGCACCTAAGGGGAAGGAGAGAGAAATAATGTAGATAATCTACAGATTATGTACATTATTTCTCTCTCCTTCTACGTACATATTTATTGTATAATCTATGTAAATAGTACACTGTAGTGTACTATTTACATAGATTATACAATAAATATGTACGTTAAGTGTATTATAGGAGTCGAATTAGCACACGAAGCGTATTAGCATCTTCTTTTTCTTCTACTTTAGCCTATTGTTGTGAACACCATTACGATCCGGACGAAGCGTTTCGCCTCCTCCTGTATACCGCGTACATCGAGGGACTGGAACAGTTTGCCAGCGACGGTGTTTCCGTCGGACTACAATTTGAGTGTCTTCAAGGCTAGAGTGAATAGGCTCTTAATAACCTAGTGCGCTTTACCATCAACGACTGCGACACTGCTTACCATCAGAGGGGATTGTGGTCAAGCGCTAGTTTATAACTTTAATAAAAAAAATATATATTGAGGTCCACTGCTGAAGCCCGCAAGGTTTTCCACAATGCCCGGTCATTGCATTGGGGGGGGGGGGGGGGTTGTCATAAACCCCATGCTTGGCAGCCGGGTTGGGAATCACAGTAATTTGATATTCTACAGGAGAAGCGCTGCTGTCCGCTTCCCTGATGAGAGTTCCCTTAGTCCGCCTTTTACGACACGGGTTATGGGTTAGTACTATTCTAAGCCCGGTACCACAAGGGTTGTAGGCCGTATATTAATCTTATTGATGAAATAACATCTAACAGCGGATAACTAGACGTCAAAACTACACTACAGAACTTTCAGGGACCCAATACCTAAATCCGGATGATTGAAATAAGAAAATTAGGATGCTTATAAAAAAAAAACATTACCTTAATACCGTGTAGTGTATTAGATAATTAATGACAGAGGGACAATTTTTGAAATTTTAAGGATATTCTTATTCTAACTTAATCAAATGTTATTCCGTGGTGTTTGGCAATCTGGGCTTCTCCCAGTTGCAATAATGTCCCTTTGTGCCGTTTGGCCTAGTTCTGTTCTGTCTCCTGCTTGTTATGGAGGGAAGTGGAAAAAATATCTTTTTTCTTACTCCTCCGCTATTCTTTTCTGATTAATTTCGTTGCGGGACCCAAGACAGTTGAATCGTTTCTCCGGGACTCGTCGAGCTTCATTGCTCGGCGTTTTTCTGGCGGTCGCCACTGTTGATTCTGGCTTTCAGGAGTTGCAGTGGTTGGGAAAAGTGTGGCGGGTTTTGTCCCAATAAAAAAAAAAAATTCTTATTCTGAAATTAGATGAATTATATCGAAATAGAACATAACATAATCAGTCTATAATGTTTCTACTCCTGGTATACTGGTCTCCTCTCGGTTAGAGGAAGCGGGGCCAGTGTGGCTTGGTAGATGTCACATGTCTTCGTAGTTTTTGGCTGTAGGACATGTCGTTTCCCTCACGATAATTGAAGAAGATATTTAAGATAATTGAGAAGTGGTGATGAAATGATTTACACAAAGTAAAGGCACATTGCTCCTAGAACCCATGGCCGATGGGGCATTAAGGTTTCAGTAGGCCTAGTATGAGTTTTCAATACGAAACTCGATCGTTCGACATCGAGCGCGTTTGGCGCTCTCATTGGTTGAGAGATCTTACGACCTTGAAGCGGGCCAATCGCTGAGTCAAACGCGCTCGATATAGACGATCGAGTTTCGTATTGAAAACTCATACTAGACCCACTATTGGCGCTCTCATTAGTTGAGAGTTCTTACGACCTTGAAGCGGGCCAATCGCTGAGTCAAACGCGCTCGATATAGACGATCGAGTTTCGTATTGAAAACTCATACTAGACCCACAGAGTGGCGGCCACGTACCGAAAGACGCAGCGTAGAGAGGTGGACTAGTAAAGGTCGCGGGCAGCTGATGGATGTGGGCAGTACAAGACCGGTCGTTGGGGAAACCTTTAGGGTTTTGTCCAGCAGTGCACCTCTATAGGCTACAGAAGAAGAATATAGCGCTTGATTCGAACTTACGACCTACAAGTTGTAAGTAGCCGCTGATACCACTAAGCTACTGCTCTCTATCAAAAATTTCTCTTAATTTTCCTGCCTTTTTGCCTGTTTGTTAAAATTAATCGTTGCTAAGATAAGATTAGCGACTAGATTTCACACACCTTCCTGTTGACAGTATAGTAAGTTGTAGACGCGCCCCAGTACAGCACGTACATCTACCGCGCATTTGTCACGGCTTATCCAACAAACAAGGTCGGCTTATACCACAAGTAAATCAATCTCTTACCACTCCACAACAAATCTAAGGCACTTACCTTAGGACCCAGTGTGTTCCGTCGTGGAGTGAAGTCCCGGAGAGTCGACGCGCGCGCGTCGACTTACAATGACGTCCGATGTCTTCAAATTCACCGACTGTCCCATACCAGTCGACACACCAAAGTTCCCTTAGGAGAACACCAAAGCTCACCAACGTAAGAAACCGTTATTTAGCAGCGTCAATCACGCCCGACAAACAATCGACAATGAAAGCACGTTTCCGATTCAAATTCAGCTCAATTTACAGACGACACTGTTATTACGGGTTATAATTCAAGTAAATACTTCAAAACACGGGCAACAAACGCGAACCTGTCCAAAACCGCGGCCGGTGGTATTTTCTTCCCGAAAATCACTCGTCCGAAACACGCCACGCGCGCGAGGATTTCGTCAAGAGCTTTCTAGCAACGGACCGTTGTCGGCGCGGTCTCAAAACGTTGTGTCCGGCCGCGCGTCACCATAGACAATACTAATTACGCTAGCCCGTACCGGTCGTGCATCTATCAACTCGACTAACTAACAATCGGACTCGACCGATAAAACGAGCGCGAACATAAGTAATAAACATTATAAAATATTAAAAATATTTGTTTTTCTCTAAACTAAAATTCATTCAAGTGTTTATGAACTCGAAGCAATAATTCGTAGACTTCCGGTCAAACTAGTTAGTTAAGTACCATTAGAACTTTATAGTACCTTCAAAAAACTTTCTGTAAGGATTAAACTATTTAAATTTAGGTTTTTTTTTTTCTTTTATGCTATTGCTGTTAATATTTATGGAACTTATTGCTTTGAATGTATCCTCTGTAACACGAATTATGGTTTATTTGAACTTGGAACGCACAATGGTCCACTGAAGGGACTGAGTGCGGAAACCAAACCAGTAACAGATTAACAGATTAGCCTTTTTTTTTAGCGAAGTCTAGTTCCAAAAATATACCTTCTATATTTATTTTAAAATAAGAGTTTGAAAGAAAATGTAATTTTATTGTAACTGAAAGAATTTGTAGAGCAAAGAGCTCTGATTATGTCAGAGAGCACATGTAAAAAATTTTTTTTTAATCACACAGATTGAGCTAGCCCCAAAATAAGTTCGAGACTTGTGCTATGGGATACTAACTCAACGATACTATATTTATAATAGATACATATATAGATAAACATCCAAGACCCAGGCCAATCAGGAAAAGACGTTTTTCATCATGACCTGGCTGGGGATCGAACCCGGAACCTCCACGTCGCAGGCAGGCGTGTTGACCACTGCGCCACGGAGGACGTCGATATACCTTCAGTACCTTCTTCAGCCTATAGAAGTCCATTGCTGGAACAAGGGTCTCCCCCAAGGCTTTCCACGATGACCGGTCTTGTGCTGCCCGCATCCATTGGATTCCCACGACCTTTATTTAACAGGTCATCGGTCCACCTTGATGGAGACCTCCCTACGCTGCGTGTTCATAGATATATTTATATATTTTACAAGACACAGCGCGCGGTATCATCCCCTTAAGGCCTCTGCCTCGAATCTTGCGGGCAGCGGGGCAGCGGCAGCGGCGGCGAGTGAGCGGCAGGATCTTATGCGTAAAATCAAACGGACCGGTTCTCGAAAACAGTGGGGCGGTGGCGGCCAGCGAGCGGTGTATTTCTCGCGCTCGAATCTTGCGGGCAGCGGGCGGGCAGCGAGGGGTGATCGAGCGTTATGAATAAATTTGAACCAAAAAGATGTTTCCGCCATTGTTCTGACATTTCTTTCGCGAATAAAAACAAATATCTCGTCGACACAATCGTGAACACAACACTGCGCGGCTATAGTGACGCGCGATCTGCCCGCTAGTTTCGAGAACGGGTCGTCGATGCCCACCCGGCTCCCGCGCCGTTGCCGCCGCCGCCCCGCTGCCCGCAAGATTCGAGGCAGCGGCCTAAGTCTTGATCCCGTCAGATAATCAGGATAAAAAGTCACTAATATGTATCCCATAGCACAAGTCTCAAATTTACTTTGGGGCTAGCACAATCTGTGTGATTTGTCCGTATATATTTATGTATTTAAGTATTTATTTATTTATGTATTTAATTTCAAGTAAAGTTAACTAGTGATTAGCGATTCTTTAACCATACATTTTAGACGTTTGCACGTCACTTAACTTTAATCTTAGTTTATGAATAAACCCCTTAAACACTGTGGTTTATATTCATAAAGGATGATTTAAGTTAAGTGACGTTAAAAATCATAATTGAATGATTAAAGAATCGCTAATCACTAGGTAACTTTAAGCAGCGTTTATGAATAAGGGGGTATGTTTTTTTTTTTTCAAAATCCAAATCAGTTTTATTTGTGTAACATATTGTAGTGAATATTTTAAATTCAAGTTTATAGGTCGCTATTTTAAGCGTAGAAGCATACAAATATACACAGTTGCATGCAAAATCTAAAGAATATTAATCAATCATACTAGAGATTATTCAGTATATTATATCAAAATGAAATTAAATGATGATAAATAAATAAAAGCAAAGTTACAAATTTCTCAGTACGGAGTTATTTCACCGTTCAATGCATAATTTAAAATTATATAGTCAAATAAATATACAAGTCTACATTAATTTCACAGAAATTTATAAGTCGTATACAGGTTCCACTGTGTTGAAGGTCGTCAATTCACGGACTATTGGTCTCCTTTCCCACAGATTACAATCTTTAATCGGTTCATCGCCACATCCTTCGCCGCAATTACGAACTTGTGTTTTTTTTAAATTATAACATTTCCGCTTCCGACGAGTGAAATTATATGGTAGGTACAGATGCCACATAAAGCCAAATCTAAACCTTTTAATGCTTAGGTTTAAGGTACTTACATCGTTTATATTTCCCGTAATAGGGAAAATGCTTAAAATATTACAACTTAAATTTCGTTTCTGAACAAGCGTTTCGGCGCCATAGAATAGAATAGAATACTCTTTATTATGTACACCTTAAAGATTACAGAACATAAATATAAAGATTTTACAAAGGATGACACAATGGGCGGTCTTATCGCTAAGAGCGATCTTTTACAGACAACCTTTGGATGGAATACTAAGGGGAAGGAGTGAGAAATAATGTGGGTAGAAATACATAGATTCATGATTAAAGCTCCTTAGATGTTTGATTTGCTAAATTAAGCCTTTGAAGTGTTTGTTAGGTCAGATTGTAATTTACATAACATCTCGCTTGTAATCATTGAAAGGTTAAGCAGTGGTATACCAGAAGCAGCTTCATCATCAACTGTTCATAATAAACTGCCAATATTATGTACGGCATAATTGTCACATGCATCAGCGCATAAATTGAATAGTTTAAGTTTTTTTTTTCAATGTTAAAAGTTTCTGATGTGGCAGTACTTTTTAAATAAATAAACTGCTTAGTCTTTTCCCAACTATGGTGGGGTTGGCGTCCTGTCTAACCAAATACCAGTATTATATATGCCGTGTCCTCCCCGCATTGGACGCAGTGGTGGCACCGAGCGTCCGGCTCCCTGTCTATGTCAGGTACTTGCCGAAGCAGCCGTGCCCCGACAGTACCTGCGTCACCCTGAACGAGGTACCTGCGTCACAGGGAGCCGTGCCTCCTCCCGAGCCAGTCGTCGAGTGCTGGCCGGATCGCCTCGACGGTAGCGAGGCGGTATTGCGCATAAGCCTCTGCCGCCAATCCGCCACTAGGACCTAGCGGAGCTCCTCTCGATCTGCCGCTGCACCAGACTGGAGCGCCGTGTCCACTCTTCCTCGCGCCATCGGTACCATGACGCAAGTACTTTCGCCTCTAGGTCCCAGGGCGGGGAACCGGTCAGGACGCAAGCCGCCTCCTAGGAAATCGTGAGATACCCGCGGACAACCCTGACAGCCATCGCCCTCTGCGGTTTACGCCGAATGGCCGAGAGTTCCGGCCGTCAGGTCCATCACTCACACAGGGGCCCTATACAGGGCCATGGACCGCACGATTCCCACGTACAATCGCCTACAGGCGGCGCTCGGGACCCCCATGATTAATCTCCCTCTGGCGCAACATCGTTGGTCGTGCTGTTGGGGTTAAAATTGCATCACCTCACTTAACTGCCGTCTTCCTATTAACACACTTTTTGTTTTGAGTGAATAGGCTCTTAATAAACTAGCGCGCTGGACCATCAACGATTGCATCACTGCTTGCCATCGGGCGGGATTGCGGGTAAGCACTAGTTTATAATTATAAAAAAAAACCTAAGCAATTAATTACAAAATAAGTGATAAAAAGTCTATAAACATATCATTAGAAATATTAAAAGAGATGTTTCATTTTGGGCCACCACCATGTACAAATAAAAAATACTACTAAAATAATAAAAAAAAATACAAGTATATATAATTAATTATTTGAAACGTTTTTAGTGAGATAACCAATGCTTATGACGTATGATTGACGACTTTGACAGTTCTATTTTCCCGTTGTGTTCGTGGCGAGTGTTGATTTGAGTTGATTGTGTTTCGGAGCTTTTAGTGACTTTTTTTGTTTTGTGTGCCATATGTTCGTAATTCATGCTTTGTTTTTTTCGCAGACATATGGTAGATAACACAGATACGCTAGCCTTAGATACATGACACATCAATCAAATGTCACTGTGAAATGAAATGAAATCGTTTATTAAGCAAGTAGGATCACCGATCACTTTTACACGTCATGTCAAAATCTTATTTCGATTTTTGCTGATTTGTTGGTATTGTGTTGCACTCCTTAGCCGAATTAAATTGAATTTATGTAAAAACTAAGCCAAAATATAGGAAATTAACATAAAAACCAGTTAACTATAGTGTTCATAACGCTGGCCCAGGCTCCATACATTTCTGAAACATCTTTAATTATCCAAAATTCAATGTTTTTCAACCTCTAAAGCTAATGTTATTCAGCTGAAAGTTATTTTAAACTAAAGTAAACACTATCACAAATTATGCACAGAATAATCATGTTTGTTTACTAGCGTGTGCGTTTAATTTGTATGCACCAGATGAGCAATAACTTGAACGGTTTGAAGGAAATGCATAATATGAATGTATGAGAGGTGGTAAAGGAATCGGGTTTGTTTACTTTACTTCCATTAAACCTTGGTCCTAGAGATTCTCTTAGAGAAAAATTCAGAGAGGTGAACATTCTGACTGTAGTTTCACAATATATATTTAAAAATCTTATGTATGTACATAAAAATATATCGAATTTTAAGAAAATAAGCGATATTCATAATATAAATACCAGGAACAAACACAATCTTGCTGTACATCACACTCGTCTCCACAGAGTAGGCAACTCGTTCATGGGTCAATGTATACACTTTTACAACAAGCTTCCCATGGACATTCGAAACTTACCCATTAAACGATATGAAAACTATATAAGGGCCAAACTTTGCAAAAAGGGGTATTATAAAATCACAGATTATTTATAAGACAAAAAAGCTTGGGACTGAGCTGCTCGCTCTGCTAAGCATTGTTATTAACCAATATGCGTAATTATAACGTAAATTATTGTAAACATTTTCATTTTTAATGTCTGGACTTGAAAAAAGACGATGATCCCTGAGTTTGTTTCGGCTATTTCTTCTCAGAGGTAGTCAGTTAGGAAATGCCGGCTTCATCTAGTTTTAAAAAAATAATAAAAAATATGACGTGTAAAAGTGATCGGTGATCCTACTTGCTTGATTAAAGGTTTCATTTAATTTCATTTCTTCCTTTTATTTTGTAACAATCTAGCTGTTTAAAAAAACTTTTTTACCAAAAAAAAAACAACCGAAAAACACCGGAAGTCGGTTGTTTTTTTTTTTTTTTTGGGAAAAATTTATTATTTTACAATTTTTAGTTGTAAAAAGTACTGTTCAGCTGCATCCGGTCAGACTGGACGCTGCCGCCGACATAGTTGGGAGTAGGCTAGCAAGCAAACGACGCATTTTGTTTACTTGAATTTTTACATATCAAAAATATCAAACTACTGAACTGATTTTTATAAAATTTCTCTTGGACCGAACTGCAGTCAGTCAGACAGTCACAACCCATCTAGGTGTAAGGTTGTTATCAATACAAATTAATCAAGCACGAACATAAGGTAGCTGCTGTGAATCGTTGAGGAGTTCCCTCGACTGTCTCTCACATACCTACATCATCAGATCTACTGCAGACCTTCTTATAAGCCACATGGATGCAAACTTCTCATCAGTATAAATGAATTGAGTACAAATACAAGGTAGCTACTCTAAATCGTTGAGGAGTTCACTGAACCTTTATCTTCATCATCAGCCCCTTAATGACAGTCACAACCCATCTAGGTGTAAGGTTCTTATCAATACAAATTATTTAAGCACAAACACAAAGTAGCTGCTGTGAATCGTTCAAAAGTTCCCTCGCCTGTCTCCCGGTTCCATCATCAGATCTACTCCAGACCCTTACTAAATTAAAGTGCTTTAAAATATCTAATGAAAAAAACTGACAAATGCACTAGCCGTCCCTGAAATTTTTGAAAGTTCCCCTTGATTTCTCTGGTCTTCCACTATCAAACCCCGATGTCCTTATCATGGGATCACCTTGGGAAAGTCTTCTTTCCAACAAGAAAGAATTATCAATATCGGTTCATAAACGACGAAGTTATCCGCGAACAAACATAAAAAACCGGCCAAATGAGTGTCGGACTCATGCACAAAGGGTTCTGTATCATTGATTTATGAAATTAAAGGATTTAAGTTGTAAGTATGAAATATTATGCGGTAATAAGCGGTTTACGATTTACGAGGTATTGAAAAAACTACTTACTAGATCTCGTCCAAAACAATTTTCGTTGGTAGTTTTCATAGTAATGTACATCATATGTTTTTTTTTTAGATTTTTCATTTTCTTAATTTAGAAGTTAGAGGGGACCAACTTTTTTCCACTTTGGAAGCGTCTATCACGCAAACAATTCGGTTTAGAAAAAAAAAATTTTAGAAACTTCGATACCATTTTTAAAGACCTATCCATAGATAACACGTATGTGTTTAATGAAAAAAAAAATTGAGTTTAAGTTCTAAGTATGGGGAGCCCCCAATATTTATTATTATTTTTATTTTTGCATCAAAATCTTAATACGGTTCACAGAATACATCTACCTACCAAGTTTCAACAGTACAGCTCTTATAGTTTCGGAGAAAAATGGCTGTGACATACGGACGGACAGACAGACCTGACGAATCTATAAGGGTTCCGTTTTTTGCCATTTGGCTACGGAACCCTAAAAAAGCTTATATACGGTCGAATTGAGTATCCTCCTCCTTTTTGAAGTCTGTTAAAAAATATTGTTTGTTTTGTAACTGAAGCGCGGTTGGCGCAGTGGTTAAGCGATTGACTGCTGCGCTGCGTGTCGTGGGTTCGATTCCCGCACGGATAAAATGTTTTTATGGTCTACAATAGTAGTTGTTCCAGATCAGGCAGTTAATGTATGTGTGTTTAAATATTTGTAAACGCACCCACAATGCTTGGGGTTTCAGTGCGCGATCGAATTAGGAATGAGGAGATCCGCAGAAGAACGAGAGTAACCGACATAGCCCGTAGAATTGCAACACTAAAGTGGCAGTGGGCTGGACACATTGCCCGTAGGACCGATGCCCGATGGGGCCGACGGGTGCTCGAGTGGCGACCACGCACCGGAAGACGTAGCGTGGGTAGGCCCCCGACAAGGTGGACCGACGACCTGGTGAAGGTCGCGGGAAACCGCTGGATGCGGGAGGCGCAGGACCGGTCGTCGTGGAGAACCTTGGGGGAGGCCTATATCCAGCAGTGGACGTCTTTCGGCTGAAATGATGATGATCATGATGCACCCACAATACAAGGAAAATTTGTTTTATGCAACGTTTTTTAAAAAATAAAACAAAAATTAGTCTAGATTTTTCATATCTTCAGTCTACACAGACCTTGTTAACATTTAAAAACTCAAAATAAGTACCTAGTGAACCTAAAGAAACAATAGCAAAATTATGTTTTATACCGCTTCAAACCGGATTACAGTGGTTGTTCCCCGCCCTAATAACTATTCATCGCATCGCTGGAAATAAATTAAAAATTGCATAAACCTTTGGCCATAATGAATAGTTGTTGGCGCACTGAGCACTTTCGTTGTGTTGTCTGCGGTCTGTTAGTACGGAGGACAGCAGATTTAACTACCCGAAACTGTCAAATATTCCCACTCAACCTTAGAATAGAATAGAAGAGAATACTCTTTATTATGTACTCCATGTAGATTACAGAACATAAATAAAAATATTTTACAAGGGTGACACAATGGGGTGTTAAAATAATTTATCTTAATTACATATTTCGAAGTCGTGGTGGCCTAGTTGTTAAAACATTAGCCTCTGAAGTATGAGTGTGTGGGTTCGATTCCAGGTCAGGCAAATACCAATGTAACTTTTCTAAGTTACGGGTTGCCCGACGGTGACCCGGAGTTCGGGTCACGTCAGCTACCTGGAGTGGTGGCCGACCCGCCGCACGTGTGACCGCCGAAGCGGTCCCCAGTTCTGGTTTTGGTCCGCGCCGGTAAAGCGGTAACTCCCATATGGGGCCGTTCCCCTATCCGCCACCTGGGGACGCGTCCGGTGGCAGGCCAGAAACTGCACACAAACTAACCTAATTTAAGCTCAGTAGGTACATTGTTACTTTAGACCTGTCAAATTAGTGCGCTCCTGACGTAAATTGACGTTTTTAGTCGCCATGTTTATAATCACATCTAAACTGTCTAGTATGGAGTATCTTAATTTGACAGGTTTAAAATGTTATCTTCTATCCTTTTCTTGATGTAATAGAAAGAAAAAGATCCACTTAGTTTAAAATTAGTTTAGTTTGTGGACAAGACAATCGGCGCCAATAAGTATTATTTTAGTCCAGACGGATACATAGAGGGACGGGTGGAGTCTAAATAATACAGCCCCATTTTTCCTTTTGATTACAGAACCCTAAAACAGTTCAGCATAACAAAACTTCACCATTAGTAAACAAAACGATTCGTTACCGTGGCTACACGTCCATTGACAGTCACGTAATAAACTCTAATGAATGTGCGTCTATGAAAGGCGCCATCGTTCATGATTAAGTCAAAAATAACGGTCCTTACTACACACGCTCACAAATCAAGCTATATAAATTTCCAGTTTTAGTAGACCTCGCATTGTACAGGTTTTTCGTACAACCCGAGGTCAGCTTGTACCGGTTATAAAGCTTGGTGTGTAGCCGTGAGTACCTACTTACTGTACTATCACTACTTCCAGGAATTTACCCGCATTTTAAACCCGACGGAAGTTGAAGCACTAACAAAAATTAATGTGGGAACTTCCTTCGCTGTGCCGCGCTAAGTTATCCACGTCCTACTATAATATAATGCGAAAGTTTCGACGTATCTATGTACATTTGTTAGTCTTTTTGCAAAAACTACTGAGCGGATTTGGATACACAGAGATGATTTATCTAATTACTATGATTAAAATTTAGATTTTTTTTTGCCGATAATCCCACGGTATCGAAACTTCTTCGGGTAAAACCGCAGGACGCAGCTAGAGTGCTATATTTTTTTAAGAATTTCCCAAAATTTTGTTTAAAGTTGGCAGATATGTAGTTATTTTATTCACTTTCCCCCTTATTCATAAACGCTGCTTAAAGTTAACTAGTGATTAGCGATTTTTCAAACATACATTTTAGACGTCTGCAGGTCACTTAACTTTAAAAATCGATTGTGAATAAACCCCTTAAACACTGTGGTGTTTATTCATAAAGGATGATTTAAGTTAAGTGACGTTAAAAGGTCAAAAATGTATGGTTAAAGAATCGCTAATCACTCGTTAACTTTAAGCAGTTTTTATGAATAAGGGGGTTTGAGGTTACTAGTGCATTTCTAAGTTTTTTTTTTTTTGACATTTTGTCACCTTTCACGCAAGTGGTTGAGCGATCGACTACCTGCGCCTGGGTTCGATTCCCGCACGAAACAAATATTTGTATAGCCTAGAATTAGTTGTTCCGGGTCTGGCTGTTAGTGTATGTGACTTTATATGTTTGTAAACGCACCCACGATACAGGAGAAATTCCTAGTGTGGGGCAACGTTTTTTTTTTTTTTAATACAAGAGCAGTTTAAACGAGCTTCAATATTATGTTATCAGGGTACCCTGCTTTGCATGAGTCCAAGTAATGTGGAGATTTTTTGTAAGCTATGGCAGTCTCAGCCGACAACGCCTGTTCACAAACATAACGCGTGTATTAGCACCATCTAGCTCAACCATTTTGTATGAAAGTGAATGAAAATCAAAAGTCATTTATTCGGCTGTTCACTTTTATTCAAATTACATAAGACAGTCCCCAAAACGCCCGGCCTTTCTCCTTTCACTTCCTAGTACTAACAAGAGTAAGAGAATTCAGTGAGCATCACATATTCTTAACTGCTGTGCTATATAGGTAAAGGTATGTATATTTTCTTCCTTTTTCTTCTTCTTCTGCAGCTACAAAACCGGCCAACAATGACCGGTCTTGTGTTGCCCGCACCCATCGGCTTCCCTCGACCTTCGCCAGGTCATCGGTCCAACTTGTTCGGGGCCCCCAAACGCGGTATCTTCCGGTACGTGACCGCCACTCCAGAACCTTACTGTCCCATCGGCCAACGGTTCTACAAGCAATGTGCCCTGCCCACTGCCACTTAATTTTAGCGACTCGAAGACCTATGTCAGCAAATTCTCTTCTCTTCTCCTCTGTTCTTCTACGGATCTCTTCATTTCTGATTCGATCGGGCAGAGAAAATCGGAGCATATATCTTCCTTCTCTTTAGATATATTGAAATCTCCACAGATATATCATATTTCTGTTATACCAAAAAATACTAAAAACAGAGTATATACGTTACTTTTTTCTATTGATAATGGCACGGAACACTCTATGTGCGAAACCGACTTGTTCCTAGCCGGTTTCATAAGAACCAAATGCTATCATGAAGCGAGGGTGAGAAAAACTATACTATATTGCGCTAAGTTCAGAGCGCCTATCTTCACACAAGCTAAGATTAAAAGAACTTATTGTATAATCAATAGGACAAAGACACATCAGAATAAAAATCTCATCGACTGATCATAGACTCTCCAAAGCCTACCTTGAAGAATTTACAATGTCTATTGAAACATTCTCAAGTTTTTAGTCCTAACATACAAATATAGGCAAGCAAGTTGTATGAGCATATGAAAGATGTTACAGCACTGCACGGCAAAAAGCTGAATAGTTGTCATGACCTCGTGTAATGAGAATGGTGTTAAATCATAAGGATAACAAAAAACGGGCAAATGGGAGTAGGATTTGTGCAGGAAGGGTTCCATACCATTATCCCCTATATTATACCATTATCAAAATAAAAGTTAATAAATATTCTGTTTCAGTGTTTTATCGTTAAAGTGGCAATAAAATTACATTATTTATCTACCGTTTCCGGTTATTAATATCAAGCAAAAAACGACAAACTCATGTTTGTCAATTATTCGGTCATTTTGATTAGTTCTGACTGTACAGCGGAATTGTCACAGTATTTTACGTAGTTTTAATCATTTTTGCTTTAAATTAACCGATATACATATATGATGACGTCAGCGACGGCGAAGCGATAGCGTCATCACCATCTTAGTGCGGTGGTGAGGGCCGCCATTACAAAATAACGTCACAGCGTTTGCCCACTACTACATAAGTCAAATGAGCAACTTTTATTAAAAGGATATCGCTATCCACGACATGTATAATTACAGAAATCGATTTAGGAAATGATACTGAACAAACTACTTTCACAGCGTATGATTCGCTTCAAAATTTCTTTGCAAAAGAATAAAGCACCATTGAATTTCTCGGGTTACATTGATAAAAAACAACGTCAAATTCTCAAATGACACGGTCGAGTCGAGGATAATATCTGTTTTAGAACAAGTTCAAAATCTAGTTATGACATGAAAATGTTTTCTAATAATATTACGTGACGTATTGTACCTAAAGTTACAGGGGTAACTTTGTAACTGGATTCCAGACACGTTGACAAGATGTGTCAATACCAGCTTTAATACGAAGAAGAAGAAAACAAATATCAACTTTATTTCAATGATTATTAAATTGATTTTAGAGTGACTATCGCCATTGAAAAAGTTATAATAATATTTAAAATTTTAGCTGAACTTGATTTTGTTCCATGAACTTATACAAGGTTATTTTTTTATGAATATAGTTTGTTTTCAATCATTCTTACACCATGTTATATTTTTTCCCAAAATACATTTAGAAATTGTAGCAGTGTGGTTACCGAGGGGGCCACGGTAGATCATAGTACTGCACACGCCCGCGCAACAGCCGAGGGGAGCGTTGACCATATTTTTGTTGGGACAAACAAATTAATAGGATAACAAGCTCATAACTGTGTGGTTTTTAATGGACAGTTGTTCCGGTTTTTGCATAAACAAAAAAATAGTGTCGTATGCTTAGATGCGACAAATACGATACTGGTCCTGATTCCCTTTTCCACAAACTAAATTAAATTGTAAGTTCCGTGCATCTTTTTCTTTATATTTCAATAAGAAAAGGACAGAAGATAACATTTTAGTTAAGACCTGTCAAATTAGTCCGTTCCTGATGTAAATTTATATATGTTTCATACTTGTGTAAAATTTAGGTAGACATATACATAGGTAGTTATTTTAGTGTTAGCTTGTTTATTTTATAATACCTACTGTATTAATTAAAAACCGCGTTTATTATAAAATTACCGATAAATTAACAACTTTGTGAAATCGGTGGTAGGCCATAACATCGGCTACCGGCAGAAGTTACCACCCATCAGACAAAGTCAAAAGTCGCCAAGCGATTCGTCGTGTTCCAGCATGATGTCTGGTAGGAAGCCGTACGGAGGACGGGTCTGAGCAGTTGTGTTGCGATGTGTGCCGGGTACGATGCGCCAAATGTTGTGGTGTCGGGAGTTTGGTCGTGGAGGGTCTCCAGATCAATCTCCCTCTGGGTTAAACATTGCATCACCTCGCTCACCTGCCGCCTTCCTTCCTATTCACTCAGTTTTTTTGAGTGAATGGGCTTATTAAACTAGCGCGCTTTACCTTCAACGGGATTGCGATCAAGCACTAGTTTATAATTATAAAAAAAAAAGTTTTAAAATTAAAGATCAAAACGAATACCCGTATAATATTAGAACCTCTGTATTTCCTCAAATTAAGATTCCCGGAACATCGAACTTTAAACGAAGCAAAAAGATAATATCCATAGTTAAAATCGTCCAATTGTCAAAGTTTAAACGCTGAATTAACTAACTTAAACGAACAGACAGTTCTCGCTATCATTTTACTAAAACCGTCTTGAAAATCTTCAGTTTAAGATCCAGTCGAACAGTAAATTATTTAAATGTGAATCAGAAGTCGTTTGGTATGGTAATCAAGAACCTGATGATGGGTTAACGTAGTAATTATTTTCTTTTTAATGCAACTTAAATCGTGGTTTTAATTTACACATTTTGAAGTCTATTTATTTCTTTGTTGTAATTCTAGAGTGCTTATAAATATTATAATTATACTGTATCTATGGGAAAAAGCTGTGTATCAATGAACAGAGCATCGTATAACCACTGATCAGTAACCAGATTGTAGAAGTCAGATTAGACAGTCACTTCATATCCTTTATGTTTATAGAGTAGTAGGCGATAACATCGGCTGCCGGCAGAAGTTACCACCCACCAGACAACATCTGGCCACCAAGCGATTCGTCGTGTGTGTTATGTGTGTCGGCTGCGAGGGTCTCCATATCAATCTCCCTCTGGCGCAGCATCGTTGTTCTTGTTGTTGGGTTTAGCATTGCATAATCTCGCTCAACTGCCGTCTTCCTTCCTATTCGCTCAGGTATTTTGAATGAATAGGCTCTTAATAAACTAGCGCGCTTTACCATTAACGATTGCATCGCTGCTTACCATTAGGCGGGATTGCAGTCAAGCACTAGTTTATAATTATAAAAAAAAAAAATCTCCTCCTTATTTTGAAACCGGTAAAATACAGTATTCAGCTGCTACACTGGAACCCACGCCCCCTTTTTTAAATAAAAAAATCTTTATTTCGGAAGCAACATTTAAGTATATGTGTTAATAAAGAAAAAGATAATTTATACTTATGTTAGTACAACTTATTTCTAATTGGAAACAAGACTGTGGTTCGAAATACATCTTCGAACATCTTGTTCTTCTTCAGCCTATAGATGTCCACTGCTGGACAACGGCCTCCCCCAAGGCTTTCCACGATGGCAGCTACACAGGAGCTAAACTTAGTATTCGGGAACACTGTTGGATCTGCTGAACCTTGGACAAAACTATCTTTGCATTGTGTACATTCAATTTCTTAGTGTTGTATAATTGCATGGCACACGTGTGAGCACAATGTACTTGCTGTAAAGCACTATTTGTTAGGTTAGTCTTTTTTTGTTGTGGTTTTTTTTGTTTTCCATAATGGACGGTCTTAGCGTACAATATATTTCTGCATCGTTCTCACACGGTTGATTTCAAAATTAATGATGTAATCAAATATTTGTATCAATAGATTGATAATTTAAAAGAGTGTCCATGGAGTTTCTTGCCCGTTCTTCTCCTACTCTTTGGAATGGGCGACTAGCTTCACCTTACTGACTGACCGACCTTCTGACAATTCAAAAGTGCTTGTAACTGGTTTTTTTGAAATAAATGCTTTGATTTTGATTTTGGCCGATCTTCTGCTGCCCGCATCCATCGGCTTCCCGCGACCTACACAAGGTCATCAGTCCATTGGTTCTACGAGTAATGTGCCCTGCCCACTGCCACTTAAGATTAGCGACTCGAAGAGCTATGTCGCTGACTTTGGTTCTTCTGCGGATCTCCTCCTTTCTGATTCGATCACGCAGAGAAACTCCGAGCATAGTTCTTTTCATTGCCCTTTGTGTGACTCTGAGCCTTTGTATGAGGCCCATTGTGAGCGACCATAATCAGTCTATAATGTTGCCACTCTTGGGACACAGGCCTCTTCACGGTGAGAGGATTTGGGACGTAATTAGATGTCACATATCTTCGAAGTTTAGCCTCTAGTACATGCCGGTTTCCTCACGATGTTTTCTTTCATCGTTTTGAAAGCAGTGGTGATGAAATAATTCACACAAAGTAAAACCGGCTGACGGGGTTCAAACCTATTACCTACAACTTCTAAGTCGCGACTTAGAAGTTGTAGGTAATAGTGGTATACACTAGATCACCACTTCACCCTATATCTTCGAACAACATCACCTAACGGAGGAGACTTGTACCTCCCCCCTATAGTCTTCAGGATATAAGTTATATGCAGTACGGAAATCACTTAGACGCAATAAATTAAACCATAAGTGGTATTCAATCATAACGGTATAGCAAAATTACAAATGTAATTAAAAGCCGTAAAATAAAAAAGGTTAAATTTTGCTTTGTCTTCATTTTCGGTTAGTCAAAAGCCTGTTAAAGGGTTGTCTATGGTGAACCCACTTTTGAAAAAGATTTATAGGTTATTTATTGTAATAATCCGTGGCGTAGCGGTAGCGAACGCGGACGCTGGAGAAGGAGGCGCGAGTTCGATCCCCGCGCAGTACCAATACTTGTATGAATGAATATGAATATTTGCACTGGTCTGGTCGTGCCTCGGAAAGCACGTTAAGCCGTTGGTCCCGGTTGCCATACGAATATCTAGTGTCAGTCTTTAAGGGTTATTGGAGACCTCAAAAGTCCAACAATTGGTCTAGCTGCAATGCTTCGATATCGCCTTCGGGTTGTGGAGGTGAGACGGCAGTCGCTTCACGGAAAATATCGAAGTTTAGCCAAAATCAGCAGTTAGACTGGTAAAGGCGGACCCCAGATTCCAAAGCTGAAAAAAGCTTCGGATGCTGGGATTAACGGTAAGATGATTATGATTTATCTTAATAATCCAATATTTGGACCAATCATTTTGTTCACGGAACTTTGAAATTGGTATGGGCTCATTAAAAAGTTTCTTGTTGTTGTTGTTTGTTGCCTTCAAGGCTCGAGTGAATAGGCTTTTAATAAACTAGTGCGCTTTACCATCAACGATTGCGTCACTGCTTACCATCAGGCGGGATTGCGGTCAAGCGCTGGTTTATATTTTAATTAAAAAAAAAAAAACCTTTGAGGAAGGAACTCCGCGGTTAATAAAGATTGCTAACTATTGGGCATAAACACGTGACTTAACAGAGTTTAGTCCATGCCCGATTTGAAGGATATTGCTAATCCAGTGGCTGAGCGATCGATTGCTGCGCTGCCTGTCGTTGTAACGATTCTCGCAAGAAACACATATTTGTATGGTCTACAGGTAGATGTTCCAGGCCTGCTTGTTTGTGTAAATGTCCGCGCCCTGGGGTGCTTACTGACTAAAAACCACCCTGGTGCCGGCTACGGTGGAGGCACCCGAGGAGGCCCACGGTGCCGGCCCGCCACTGTAGGTTTCCTCAAGGCAGGGGAGAGTGAGGTGTTTGACTCCCTCGGTCTGGATTAGCTACTGCAATCAATGCACTTCGGGCGGGGTTAGTTTACAGTTCCAACTTCAAATTAATAGAATTTATTAAATATTATTCAGGTCGTAGTTGAATGTCCGCTGTTGAGTTAAAAGGCTAGGTAGTTAACTAAACGGCTAATTAAACCATAATGCTAAGACTTTATACGAGACAAGGCCCCAGCGCTAGTTTACAACAGAGCTGGTAGGTACGCATTCTGTAATACATTCCAAATAACCAGGCCAATTATTATGAACTCACCCCAGACCTCAACACGAGCGAGATGTTACAAATAGTACCAAATGGTAACAGACACGATGATACAATTATCTCAGAGCAGCCATTAAATTAAAAGTATGGAGCAAACGGGTTTCTTCCGGCGCCTGACGTTAAAGGAGCGTGCACACTACGCAGAGATTGCTTAATTTTCTTATTTTTTATTTATCATAGTCAATAAAAAAGAAAGAAAATAAAGTAGTAACACAATTATACAGAGGTGTGCTGATATTAAGACAATAAATGAAAACACAGACATTCCTAGTTCATAGGAATAATCCTAAACCATAGAAAAAACTTTACATCAAAAGTAAAAAAAAATAAAATTTCAAACAAAACGAAATAGAACATGCTTTATAAATATTGATTCACTGACCTCCGGTCGGCGACAGCGCGGTCCTGTATCGACTTGCTTTTTTCGCGCTATTATTATTAAAGTTTAGTACCGCTGGATGCGGCGGTCACCTGTAAGCGCTTCCTTATCAACATGTACATCATGTAGAAAATTTGAAAAGAGAAAAATAATTTCCTGTGATTAAACTAATGGATATATTTTTATATGATTTTTTATGGGTAGACTGAGAATGTGTTGCGGTATACGATGTTTAATTTATTGTTGTATTATCAACACCACTTTGTATACAACGTATTTTTTTTTAATACGCGGAACCCGACACACGTGTCCAATATTTTTATGTAAAGAATCTATCTACAGAATTTGAAAAAGATATCTTGAAAAATGACAAAGTTATGAGCTTGTTACCTTACATGTCCCAACAAAAATATGGTCAAAGCACTGCTCATCCGCCCACGCCTGCTGCGTCTTGCGTTTATTGATAATAATTTCTGTTTGTTTGTTTGTAATTAACTAGTGATAACAGTTACAGGCTTTGAACTGTCGTAAATGTCAAGTGTAGGTAGATATTATTATGTACGTTACTATTAAATGCAGCCGTAAGTGATAAAATAATATGTAGCATAATTTACTTAAACATGTTAATTTTACTTAGAACGTATTGCATCCCTGTCTGGGGCGGCTGTCCGGCTGTTCGCACGCACCTAGTAGAACTGAGCTGTCGTGTACTGTGTTGTAAGCTGGGTAACCACAACGCAATATTTTTTAAATGTATTTATGAAAAAATATAACATGGTGTAAAAATGATTGGAATCGATTCAGTTTCTTATTCTTAACAAACTATATTCAGGCTTTGTATAAAGACAAAAACAACATTGTATACATATAGAGTTGTTTAGAAAAATATACAAAACCTAAATATTAGGCATCAATTTGAATATTTTTTGCATATTGTGATATAAATTGCAAACCTCGGCCCGTGTAACGCCTGCGAACGTTGATTGAAAACCGTTTGACATGTGAAATATGTGTTCGGTTTTGGGTGATGGATTACTGTGTGTACATCCTGGGTGCGGTTCATTTCGTTGAAACCTGGAATAACATTATCTCGAGTACCTTTATCCCGAGGAATTTTGATTGCCTGCCAATCTAATTTTGAAACGCACTCGTAGCACATTTGTTTACATTTTGTCAGTTTAGTTACACTGTTACGCTAAGGATTATAAATCCCTAGAATATTGAAAAGGTTGTGATTGTAAATAATGCTTATACAATAAAGGTGTTGTTTATGCTGAAATGAAATTTAATAATGGATGGTTTGTGTCGGGGTTTCATCACATCGCATTGCATCACCTACGCAAACAATTACGTCACGCATCGCAACTACACAATCACTCCACTATCGCTTGATGTTCTTCCTTACTTTTTTCTTTTCTTTGGTTACTATTTACTCTTTTTGTAATTAATATAGAAAAAAATATACGTGCGGGCTGAAGTTAGGTGCAAATAAGATATATAACACAGAAATGTATAAATTATATTTCAAAAGAAATTCCATGTTTCCCTTCAAGTAGGTGGAAGATAAATAATTAGTGTAGATACTAATTACTCATCTCAGAACCATATATTATACAAACCTAGTTATTACACTGTATTATAACGTGTGAGTTTTCTCACGGAGGTTTCCTTCTTCCAAAGGTAGCAATTTCATCAATATCGTGTAACGAAATTGAAATTATTAAAAATGGTAGCTATAATTAAATAATTGAGCTTTCAATTTACTGAACAATTAAAACCATTTAAAAACTCTTTGCTAAATTAAAATTGAGTTTAAAAAATTCTGTTTTTTTTTTTAAATAGATACATATTATAGCGGCAACTAAGACACATCATCACTAAAAACTTCAACGGTGTAGTTATCACGGTTCATGAGACAGACAGACAGACGGACAGTTGACAGTGGAGTCTTAGAAATTGGTTCTCGTTTTCATTCTTGAGTACGGAAGCCTAAAAAGTTAGAAAATCTGTTTTTTATCAAAAATACTATTTAGATATGCAGAAACAAAAAAGCGAATGTATGTAGGTGTATAGGTGTATAAAGTGTATTTATATTAATACAATTCAGGAGTACTTCTAAGATTGAATATAAAAGATCGAAAGCTATACCAGTCTGCAATGCCCTTAAACACGAATTAAACTAATCTTTAACCATAGCGTGGCCGAGGTAGTTTTGTGAATGGAATAGCCCCCAATTGACTCTCTGGCTATTATACTAAAGGTAGATAACCCTTTAAACGCTGCTTATAAATGGGTTGATGAGTTATACACGAAATATTGATGGGTACAAATGAACCCGTTCAAAGTGTGTGCGAAGGTAGCCCGGGAAATTAAAATTTACTTACGTTTTTAGCAATATTCAGTTCAGAGTCAGGTTGTATGTTGATTAAAATATTATTGACGACCGTATGAAAAATGATCTAACAGAATAATATAATTAGAATACAAACTCCCTATATGACATTTTGGCTTCATAGTCTAAGATCCCATTATAAGATTCCCTTCAATAATGCTTAGTAATCATTAGGTAGATGGAGTGATAATTGTGAGTGAATATAATAATTTGAATCCACAATAACTTCGTTGAAGATAATATAAATGTATAATATTTGCACCAACGACAGTCCCATTTAATGTATAGAAACATCTCTGTCCATTCTAAGATAGCCTGGAGGAGATTGCATTAGCGGTAAGTCCGCCCCTTGTATGTTTTGTTGTGTTGAATGTATTTTTCAGTAATGTATGTTTTTGGTGTAGAAATTAATAAATAAATTGATACTTTCTACATCACCCTCCTGCTATATGCCAATTTTGTAGTCAACACAATATAACTTCCTGTTTCATACTTCTCTCTATCAATCGACTTAGACTATAGTGCTGTCTACAATGTTATTTTTTTATTTATACGAAACCGAATCGATTCCAATCATTTTTACACCATGTTCTATTTTTCCCAAATACATTTAGAAATTGTTGCAGTGTGGTTATCAAGCGTGCCACGCAGCTTACGGTAGATCACGCCCGCGCTACACCTGACGAGGTAGTCAACGCACTGCTCACCCGCTCGAACTAAGCGTTTACCATAGTTGGGACAACAAAGTAGGATAACAAGCTCATAACTTTGTGGTTTTCTCTAACGGGTTTTATAATAGTAGCAATACGGTAAAGTCATTCTACCCTACCATTCCATTACGAGACCACTGAGATAATTGATGACTTATTATGAATTTAGCAAATTACGAACTTTTAAGCAAAGCATGGCGAATCGGAAAGCTGTCGGAGCTGATGGAGTCCCCATTGAGTCCTGGAAGGCAATGGGTCCTCGCGGTGTGGGCATGTTAAGTAGCTTTTTCAACTGCGTGCTCCTGACCGGCAAAATCCCGAGCTAATAGAGACTGAGTATTATTACTCCAGTCTTCAAAGGCATGGGCTCGGTACAGGAGTGTGGCAACTGTCGCGGTATAAAAGTCATGTTCCACACTATGTAGATCTTTGAGAGGATTATAGACTCCCGGATCCGGCAGGAGTGTCCTGTCTCGGAGTGGCAATACGGGTTTCGTCCAGGGTACGGAACTATGGATCCTATCTTCGCACTAAGGATCGCCATGGAGATATACAGATCGAAGAACACGCCTCTGCATTTGATATTTCTTGATATGCAGAAGGCCTTCGACTGTGTCTCTCGGGGTGTGATTTGGTGGGCACTGAGATCCAAAGGGGTACCAGAAGCCTATGTTGACATTATTCGAGATATGTAGCTCAATTCCGATTCCGTTGTTAGGGCCGCTGTTGGTGACACTAAACCCTTCCCCGTCACCGTCGGAGTCCACCAAGGTTTCGCCCTCAGTCCGTTTCTGTTCAGCGTGATATTAGACGTCTTATCGGATAGTATCAGGGATTCACATGAGCAACCTCCTTGGTTGCTTATGTATCCTGACGATATAACGCTGGCGGACGCGGCAGGGATCGGTTGGTGCGGCGTGTGAATGTGTAGAAGGACTCGCTCGAGAACGGAGGTCTGAAACTCAATTTGGCGAAGACCGTGTATATGGCTAGCAACACGACAGACTCCATGTCTGTGCGCATGGGCGGTGACATGTTCGAGTGCACAGACCAGTTTAAATACTTGGGGTCTGTACTCCACGCGTCCGGCGACATTGATTGCGACGTCAGGGCACGTATTTCCGCAGCTTGGGCAAAATGGCGTGAGGTGACAGGTGTCATTTGAGACTCCGGTTAAGCTTAAGGGGCAGGTCTATAAGACCATCATTAGACCTGTTCTCCTGTATGACAGCGAGGCGTGGCCTGTACTTGAGCGACACAAGCAGGAGCTGTGAGTCACGGAGATGCATATGCTGCGGTGGATGTATAGAGTTACGCGGAAGGACCGCATCAGGAACTCCCGCATCCGTGGCACTCTTCATTTTCGTAACATAGCGGACAAACTGCAGGAACCCAACAATCCCACACCACAGAATGCCAAAGATCGCGCTAAATGGAAGAAATTGAGCAAGAAAGCGGACCCCGGGCTCAAACGTGAAAGCCGCGGATGCAACCAGGATAAAAGCTAAGATGATGATGATGATGATGACACAAACAGCCAGGCTCGGAACAACTATCTGTAGGCCATGCAAATAATTGTTCCGTGCGGTAATCGAAACCGCGACACGTAGCAGTCGAAATAACAAACAAAATATTGTCCTCAAAGGTGTATTATATTTGTAACCGTGGCCCTGACCGTCACACACGCAAGTGAAGAAACACGGGTGGGTTTTAGTCAGTAAAAGTCTGATACGCCCTTCCGCTCCGCTCCGAGCGGGAGAAGTCATTTGAGGATTTCCCATCCAACAAAAAAAAGGTGTATTATATTTTGCTTTAACGCCAATAAACCCATTATTTCTTCCTTTTATTTTATTTCCGTCTCTACTCCAAGAACCAGCTGCTCCACCGACCATTGGTGCATTCACAAACATGGCCTACTGCCAATTCTTACAACCCTATCTGTTGTTATAACTATATCTAAGTACCGCAAATATCAGTAGTACACCCATTTGTGTTTTTTACTCAGACAGTCTTCCCCTACTCACAAAGTCATTGTTACTAACACAGTGGATCTCAGTTATCTTAAAAATAAATAAATTGAATTGAATTGAATTGAAAAACATCAACTTTTTTTATATTTATAAACTAGTGCTTGGCCGCAATCCCGTTTTATGGTAAGCAGTGATGCAATCTACTGAAGGTAAAGCGCGCTAGTTTATTAAAAACTGAGTGAATAGGAAGGAAGGCGGCAGTTGAGCGAAGTGCTGCAATGTTAAACCCAACACCACGACCAACGATGCCAGAGGGAGATTGATCTGGAGACACTCCACGATCAAACTTCCGACACAACAACATTTGCCGCATCGTACAGCTCAGAAACATGCATACTCAAAACTTTCCCCACAATATTCTTCTCCTTCCTCCTCATCACAATTGAAGCCCGATGTCTTTATACGCAAGCCGTGTGCCCCGTGGGATTTCCAAGCAGCATAAATGACAAACTTCCACACAAACTTTTACCCCCTTTCTTTAACCCCAAAGGGGCTCTGTAACCAACGTGTCACTGCCGGAGAAAAGCCTCCCTCTCATGACCACACAATTCTGTATTTTGCAAGTGTCGACTAGTCCCTACGGTAGGAGTCAAGCGTTCCACCATCTTCGTCTTAGCCTGCCGCCAGGACGACATTCATTTAAGGCAACCCAAAGGGACTGAATTTTAAAACCCTTCTTTATTGTTTTTTTTTTTTTTTATAATAATATAAACTGATGCTTGCCCGGAATCCTGCCTGATGCAGCAGTGATGCCATCGTTGATGGTTAAGAGTGCTAGTTTATTAAGAGCCTTTTCAATGAAAAAAACTGAGTGAATACTTGTACGGTTTCACTAGACATCATGCCGGAACACGACGAATCGCTTGGCGGCAAGACTTTGTCTGGTGGGTGGTAACTGCTGCCGGCAGCCGAGGTTATGGTCTACTATCAATACTTGCAGTTCGACGGGTCGTCCGGTGATGGAACGTGAAACGGAGATGGGGATGGAATTATGTCATGCAATTCCCTCGCACACTCTCCAAAATGCACCCTATAGAACACCGAGAGGCTGGCTACTCTTCGCCTGTGCTCCAGGCTTTAGAGACCGTTTTGAACCAAGTTTGAGTCGTCAATTAGCCTCTTCGCAAGCCTCTCCACCGCATCCAAAGTTACCAGATGGCATTTTTTTCATTTCATTCAAACATTTCTGATTTAAAATCTCTATCCATAGATTTTCTTGCCCCTTCTTCTCCATACTACGCTTTTGATCGGCAAATAGCTTCTTCCCTCGGACTGACCGATAATGCAAAAGTGCCCGTAATAGTATATTTATGTGTGTATTAAAATTTATTTGATTTTGAGTTTGAATTTCTCGCTTTCGTCGGATTAGGTACTCTTGTGCAATATTTAATGATTATAGACTTAGCACTTTTAAATTTAAAGTTTTATTAATACTATAGCGACACCCTGTAACCCGGCAACGGTCCTAAGACCTCCGACCGCGCTGCAGTAAATTTTCTTAAGAAATAGGTGTTAAGGTAGCACTAAATGAAGCAATAAATGGATGCATTTACAAGTTTATTTTTCAAGTATCCTGATTCATAAGTAACAAACTATATGACAAAAAAAAAACTCCTAACTTAACCAGGCCATTCAATGACTCACTCCGTCGCGGGACCGAAGTGTGGCAGGGAATCCACATGAGACATTTAACGAGCTATGGGGCAGCAGCAAGCAGGGTCGCTTGTACAAGGATTCGCGAGGTGAACCGTTGTGACCACAGCTCAATCGTTACAAAAGTTATCTTAGGTTGTGCGTAATATAGAAATTAATAAAACTTGATTTAGTATAGCCTACTTAGACGCAACCTATTCTAAACTCACCATCTCTCACTAGATACATCCAACAATAACCATAAGTACAGGGAGATTAACGTTTCTGACTAGCTTTCCTGACCAACGCTTCTGATTTACGGTACAAAGACCCTTCGGCAAACACAAGCACAAAGGCGTCGCTACTTACGGGTGTCAGTTAACACACGATGAACGCGGCCTGCGGGAATAGGTAATTTCAGGAACACCCACAGCAAAGAAATGATCACAGCTTATACCTGTCTAGTCTCGTCGAAAGGGAATTGTGTCGTACCACCAGGGTCCAGCACAATACTCCACAAGCCTGATTCGATCGGAATCAAGGCCACCTGAGGCAAGTCAGGATGCGACGCCTCCACACAGGTTCCCGCCCTAGGCCCGCCAAAAGAGCCAAATCTAGAACAACATTTGAACTAGATCAGTACTCGGAACTAGAAAATAACGGGGAGAAATATCCTGGGTACAGAAATGAATACTCACAGAAATTTCAGCCAAATCACTAGTGGTCCAAACCCATAGGGTCCATGGCGCAAACACGCCAACCTCGCGTACCAGCACCGCGAGCAGACCAGAAGCTTCTCTCAAAAAAGCGACCAACCCTCAATCATTTCTTTTTTTCCATGAACCACAGACAAGGCGTTCCACAACTGAATTTCAAATTTAAGACTCTTGAATTGGTTTTATTTTTAATGTGACAATGTTACCTATTTCCTTTCGATTTTATTTTATTTAACTTATCTAGTTAAATAAAATAAAATCGAAAGGATCATTCATTTGTTTAAAATTCCGTTACTCAATTATTGACCGGATTATCGCGAGACGCCATCTCTCGGCTCGTTGGCTCAACTCTAATGTCGTTTCATCCATATACGAGAGATGTCGCCCGCTGTCACATTTTGCTACGTGACAACCCGCAGTTTCACCCTCATAAGTTTGGATTCCATGGAAATAATAAAAAGTATACTCTATGCTAATTCTGGCTACAAACCGTCTGTTTACTAAATTTCCTCCGAATCCGTCCACACGATTGAGCGTAAAGAAATATCAAACAGACAGACACGTTCACTCACAAATTTTCGCCTTTTTCATATACAGTATGTAGAGAAAACCCCGTCCGACCCATAAGGATAATAAAGGTTAGGTAAACACATGACCATATAAAATATGAAATTTTACATAATCCCATTACACAATCCAAGTAACAATACTAATGAAGTTTGAAATAATTCCAATTTCCCCAAAATTTGGTATTTTTTTAAAAAAAGTGACAACACCATTTGTGACTGTTATTCTATGAGCGAATAGCTTTACGACCGCGTGCCCTGCCCCCCTTCGTCCGCATTTATTGCCTACCACAGATGTATTAATTTATCTCGTTTTGCGTATTAATATTTATTTTCATTTTCAGCCACCTTTTTGATGTCGTCGCTCCATTTCTGATGCGGTCCTTTAGAGAGACGCCCAACATAGCCCGCTCCATAGCACTTTAAATTTATGGACTAGTCTGACCGTTAGTGTTCACATCTCGGCTCCATAAGTCATGACGGGTAGGACGGACTGGTTGAAGATTTTAGTCTTCAAACATTGGGATATTTTCGTGGTATTTTCGGTTATCCCAGCTGGATTCTTCTATTTGCCTCCTTCTCGAAATTGTTTTTCCCTAATTGCAACATTTGTCCGAGGTACACATATTCTGAAACAACTTCGAGCGGCATTCCATTTACGGCAACCGGTCCCGAAATGACCCGTTCACTGAATATAATTTTGGTCAAGTCTAAGTTCATCCGGAGACCGATGCGTTGGGAAGAGTCAGCTAAGTTGGTCAGCATTTGTTCCAGCTCTTGCTGCGTTTTCGCCATGATGCCGATATTGTGAGCAAATTGCAAGTGTGAGATATACTCGCAATTAATGTTAATGCCCCGATTCTGCCAATCCAGCGTTTTAAACATATCATCGAGGGCATTGGAGAACAATTTGGGGAAAATAACGTCCCCATGTCTCACTTCTCGCTTAAGAGGGATATATTAGTCTGCTGGTCATCGTAAAGACATCTCATCACTTGGATATATCGCCAATCGACTTGGCATTGCTGCAATGATTCCAGAACAGATCAGGTCTCTATGGAATCAAAGGCCTTCTCATAGCCCACAAATGCTAGACAAAGGGGCTGATTATACTCTTCGGTCTTCTGTATAATATCGGGTTTTCTTTATATATTGTATATTAGAGCGATACATCGAACCGACTTTTTAAACAAAAATCAATTATTCGAAAGCTTACTTTTGAAACTTCCACCTAACGTGATACAGCTAGTTTTTTTTTTATATTTTCAGAAATTATTACTTTACAAACAGCAGAAAGTTTTGAACAAAGCTGTGTTTAAAATTAAAACATAAAATGCTACAACTTTACGAGACTTGTTACTTGGACACTTTAAGTTCTTCGTCCTTGTTTAATGTCTGTCATTTCGCATACATTTTACACAGATTATGTTGGGAACAGCATCAGTAATGAACAAATAAATAAACTCTAGGAAAAATAATGTAATAAGTTCAGAGGAATTTCAATTTTTAAATCCTGCACAAGTATGCAGGACTGCTTACTATTACCAAATGATCTATGCAGACTTTCGCAATATTGTCTTAGTAATAAACTTCACATCAGTTTGCCAAAATGTCATTATATTTCTTTTACCAAAAACAGAACAAGTATAAATTTTCCCTACGCGCTGAGTGAGTGATAAATTTGCACATAACCTATTGCACGCGTGATCTTGGAGTACTTCTTGATAGTAAGTTACATTTTGACATCCATATTGACAATATTATTAATAGAGCCTTTCAAATGTATGGTTTTATAATGCGGTCTTGTAAAGAATTCAAAAAGAGTTCTACTTTCCTCTTAGTATATAAAACTTTAATCCGTTCTCAGTTAGAATACGCGGTGCCCATTTGGAGCCCATTTTACGGAAAGCACAAGCACAGACTAGAAATGGTACTTACAGAAAAAAATTTCTTCGCACCACACATTATAATAGTGTTACCACACTAAGATTTCCTATGCGGATCTGATAAAACGGTACAAAATATTAAGCTGCGTACACTGCTTATAGTTGTGATGCTTTTTGGCACATGCATACAAGTTTAATTAAATAAATATATAAAATAAATATATATACGGACAAATCAGACAGATTGAGCTAGCCCCAAAGTAAGTTCGAGGAGGTTATGGGATACTAACTCAACGATACTATATTTATAATAGATACATATATAGATAAATATCCAAGACCCAGGCCAATCAGGAAAAGATCGTTTTCCATCATGATCTGGCCGGGGATCGAACCCAGGCCCTCCATGTCACATGCTGGCGTGTTGACCGCTGCGCCACGGAGGACGACAAATTATTACAATTGTATGAAGCTTGCAAATAAAATATGTTATGTGGTACCTGGAATTGCTAGTAGGCGTGAAGTACAAGCAACCCGCTTGTTCTACACAGAACAATGTAGAACAAAACTTACAATTCATATTTTGCAAATCTAGATATTTTTGCTCTCAACCAGAACAAATTAAGAAAAATGGCTATTAATTTACTTTCTAGTAATCTAACTTTAACTATTACTGCTTCTTGCTGATATTTGGTGTAACGTGATTGTGCCCACAGACCATAATATCTGGACGGGGCACGCTGTCTTGAATAGGATTATGTGATTTTTAAGGTTTACTTTTATCATTCGTTATATTCTCACTGTAGACGCGCCCCAGTAAAGCACGTACATCTACCGCGCATTTGTCACGGCTTATCCAACAAACAAGGTCGGCTTATACCACAAGTAAATTAATCTCCGACCACACTCTGGTAAATCTACGGGACTTACCTTGGGACTCAGTGTGTTCCGTCCGCAGGTCTCGGAGAAGTCGACGCGCGCGCCGACTTTACAATGACGTCCGATGTCTTCAAATACGTCGACTGTCCCATACCAGTCGACACATTAAGTTCCCTTAATAGGGCACCAAAGCTCACCAACGTAAGAAGTTATTTAGCAGTGTCAATCACGCCCGACAAAGATCGCCAATGCAACCACGTTTCCGATTCAAATCAACTCAATTTACAGACGTCACTGTTACGTTTTATAGTTCAAGTAAATACTTCAAAACACGGGCAACAATCGCGACAAACTATACAAAACGCGGCCGGTGGTATTTTCCCCGAAAATCACTCGTCCGAAACACGCCACGCATGCGAGGATTTCGTCAAAAAGTTCAAGCAACGGCCCGCCGTACGCGGCGGGGTCTCAACACGTTGTGTTATTAATGGCGGCCGCGCGTCGCCATAGACAATACTAATTGCGCCAGCCCGTACCGATCGGGCATCTATCGACTCGACTAACTAACAATCGGACCCGATCGATAAACTAGCGCAAACACTCACTGTCCCCTTCTGTATACGTCCGTTTCCTTATTCCTTGTACAATCAATATGATTCCGTGGACATTGGTGTGGGTTACATGTTTGTTTACTATGTATTATCCTTAGCCGACTATTTAATTATTTGTAAAATGTAATTGTTTTTTGTCCCAAATAAATAAAATCAAATAAAAATAAATACCAAGAGCACAGCTTCTTTAGATGATAATAATCGTGTGAAATAGCAGAGAAAAAAAACAAAATAAATATTACATTACGTCAATATTACATAAGGCAGTCCCCCAAAACGCCCTTCGACACTTCCTAGTACTTTCGCTAGGAAGAAGAAGTGGCGGAATAAACTCCCCAGCAGCATAACTAGGCCGTCTGTTCATATAAAAAAAACACATGACTTTATACATACAATACTATGTAGGTACAGTAATGAATACAAGAAATTACAACAACAATAAAATTATTTATCATATGCCAGCTGGCATAGCCACGCCACACTACCAACAAAGCAACAACAAAAATAAAATATCATTAAACAGTCCTCCAATCATCCATGCCAGCCCCATCAAGAAAGAATAATAATAATAATAATGTTTATTGGTACAACACCTTACAGAGAAGCTTAATATCTAGCTAAAATTAAAGGCGCACAAAAGTTGAAACCCTGACTCCCAAACTAGGAATTATCTGTGACTTAGGAGTCAGTGTTCTGCCACTAGAATGACATTCTGGTAAGCTGATATTGTTCAGGAAAATATATTACTAAACATATTGCATTTGAAAACACAGTAAAAGAAAAGTGATAAAAAAAAGTAAAAACAGTACAGAAAAAAATAAAAATAAAAAAGATAAAAAAGTAAGCATAAAATGACTGTGTGAATATATTTATTTAACACAGATTAAAATACACAAAATGTATAACAACACCAGATATGTATGATATACCTATAAGAAAATAGCGTAGAGTGTACCTTGCGGCTTCACCAATGAGGTCCAATTCAGCAAAAATACGAAACAACTAGTGCCTGACGCTGGTCTTCAACTGTACAAGATTTTACCTACGATGGCAACAGTGTAGTCTCCCTCAATAAGTAGCATGCAGGTACTATTCACACCTTCATCAGTTTTAATTAAATTTATAACATCATAGCTATAAAATGTTAGCACATCCTCTGTACTTGGATGATTATTAGGTTCATCCGGTGTTAATACTGTTGTTGGCCAACCACATAAATAATTATGTAGTGAAGACGTGGACTTTGTTAGGACATCCTAAAGACCATTTGTGAGAATATCCATGTGAGTAATAAATTAACAGGCGATCAGTAGCGATGTGTTTCGTTTTGACAGTTCATTAACATTCATTGCGTTATTTA
Organism: Sesamia inferens; assembly: GCA_037179545.1. Lineage (NCBI taxonomy): Eukaryota > Metazoa > Arthropoda > Insecta > Lepidoptera > Noctuidae > Sesamia > Sesamia inferens. The sequence goes on along the minus strand of CM073929.1, from coordinate 2,551,494 downwards.
CGTTGTTGAGCCGACACATTTTCCGAACATAATGAGCAATGGATTAGCAATATCATTCAAAATGATTCACATTGAGATGGAAAATGTATTACGCAATGAGGGCGATTTTCCCCCATTGAATGTATACGACAGTCTATTAAAAATTGTCATGATTTTATTAAATAGTCTATGTACTGCATTCAAAAATTATAAGATCCCCAACCCGCCTGCCAAGCGTGGGGATTATGGCAATCCCTCCCAATGGAATGAATGCCCTGGGGGCCCCCCCAGGGCCAGCAGTAAAATATAAATAAATTTTTATTTCTCACCTTTGTGGGTACATAATTTTTATAATAATTTTCTTAATTCTAAATAGCACTGATGTATAATTTGCCTGAACTAGGTAGAACCTATGCTTCAGGCATAAAAGTGCTTATTATATATTTTTATTTTGAAATAAATTAACAATAAAAGTAGTACGTAAAAATCTAGGACCCAACGGAAGTATACAGTGTTATTATTAGTATCCTATCGCTTACATAGTATTATTAGTCTGTTAATGTAATGGTTATTGCTAAATTTATTTACATGCTGTAAGTAGGTCTTCAGTCTGCTCATATGACAAAAATTAGAAACAACATTCTTACAGCTAAAATAATTGAAATTATAAATATTTAATACTCTATTTAATCTATTGTATAAAAAGGGCCCTAAGAACGTATAGATTTTGTGTGCTAAGAAGAAGAGAAAACAAATAACGATTGTGAGCAATACCATGGTCAGCAAGATGACCTGTCACCACAAGCAGCACCCGTTCACGAGCATACGTTACGCTGCAATCAGCCTTTCATCATCATACTCAGGCTATAATAATTACCACTCCTGGAACACAGGCCTGCTTTTAGTGAGAGGGAGTGGGCTGCAATCACGCTGGCAACAGTGCGTGTTGGTAGATGTCATATGTCAACGAAGTTTGCCTCAAGGACATGCTGGTTTCCGCACGATATTTTCCTTCACCGTTTTGAGAGCAGTCGTCATCAGCCTTTACCTTGCCATATTTGAGGGAAGGAGACTACCCGACTCCCGGCGCTACCGCAAGCAGTGGCGTCCAATGACGAACTTTCTCAGACAAATATCATGATCAGTCGTCGAGATCGCCAGTTATGGTAGCTGCTCTTATCCACTCTACCTTTGTGTAAAAACAACCCACAATGAAAATGTAAGCCACTGAATTATTTTACACTAGCTGAGCCCCGCGGTTTCACCCGTGTATGTTTAGATCCCGTAGGAATATCTTCATAAAAAGTATCCTATGTGTTATTATTGGTTATAAACCATCTGTGTGCCAAATTTTATCCAAATCAGTTCAGTAGTTTAGGTGTAAAAGCGGAACAAACAAACCAACTCACTTTCACATTGACAATGAATTAGCAAAGATAAGCCACAGGAGCGTAGGTACTAAGTGTACATATCACCCATATCCAATTTTAGTTACCAATTAATTTAACAAAGTCAACACTAAACTACTGTAGCCTGTAGGTAAGAACAACAGCAGGTCAAGCTACCCCAAACTGTCAGATATTCCCAATCAACCTTGAGCCTTAATGCTTTAGAGATAAAGTTGAAAATCTGACAGACTGTAGTAACTCGATGTAGTAACTGTCGTCTATACATTGGGTGGAAAGTGCGTGGGAACTGAGCCGTAAAGCTGGTTATAAAAGTACACTTTCGTGGCGACAAGGATTTTGTTAAAAACTTTATTGATATTTTAATTTCCTCTGGAGATATAGCACGGAATTAATTTGGTCTTGTATACTCCATTGGTTTTGGTAATTAGCTAAACAATTAAACCACGTGACTTATTGAACCGACTAAATGTAATATCAATCACTTCAGTTATCATTCTACGTCACAGTTGAACTCTTCAATTTAGCAAGCTTGTAATTTGATGTTATAAAGTTGCTAAATTGACGAGTGCAATGATTGTTACGTAGCATTTTTGTATATCATCTTGCACACAGGTTTAAATAAACATTATTTATTTTGATTACAGAAACAAGGTTCTAATGCCATAAATAATCTATGTTACATTATGGACAGCGTCAAAGATCAAGCATGACTTCGTGCCAATAACTCTACATTTTATAGCCTGCCTAGGATTGTTTATCGATCGTTCAACTTATGTTTTAGGGTAAGATAATTACGTGAATGTCTTTACGATACGAGAAATTATTGACCAAGAGACTGCTTATAATCAAATCACTTACAGACAGTAGTATTTCTGGGAAGTGTTGCACCACTTCTATTGGGTATATTTCCTAGCTAAAGTACTATTCCTGCTTTAGTTAGGAAAAATTCAAGCTTATGCTACAAAATTAAATTATTTAAAGATAAACAAATATAAAATTTAGTATAACGGTAAATAAGTATATTTTAGAGTGACTAGCACTGTTGAATGTCTCCTCTGATTTTTGTTGTTTATCGGCGGTGAATGCTGCCGAAAACTTGAAGTAAACGGAACGCGACCATAGAGTGTGATTCTTCCGCTGACCGCCGCACGGCGTAGCGAACACACTTCCTACTTTAGAACTGGCAAGCTGGCGAGCCACGGTTTTAACGGTTACAAAAATGTAATTCGTTTTTAGTATCCAAAGTAACCCCCGGGGGGATTTAGGCCTCAAAATTTAAAATTGATAAAGTTAGGGAGTCTGCCAGTGATCTGTGTTCATGTGCACCTTCTCTTGATCTGGTCTAGTGGTATACGAATTCCATATCTGAAGGTTGGAGGTACCATCGATTATGTGCAAGAAAACACATAGATATGTCCGTTAATCTCGTCTGTAGCAGAATTCACTGAATTTAATTTATTGTAATTGGTAAATGTTCCGTGGTGGTAACCCCTCCACGAGACATTGGATTGATACAGTGAAATGAAATATATTGAAGATCCACATGGTTAAATTAAATTAGTTAGTGGCACTTTGCTGAATTGATATTTAAACTTGATAAACCAAAAAAACGGCCAAAATCGAAGAAAAAATTTAATTAGCTCTTTTTTTGTTAATACATTATCAGCTATTGACGGCATCGTTGAAGCAGTGGTGCTGCGTTGTATGTCACGGGTCCAATTCGCCCACGGAATAAATATTTATATGAAAACAAAACTCGAAAAACTATCTTATCAGCTGATTTAATAGAGTTCACATCAGGGATCAGCATCATACCTACAAACCCCCACGGCGGCACGCTTGCAACGTTCAAAGGCCGAGCTGACACATTTTTTTAAACACTGTTATTTCTGTAACCGCTCATTAACGATATAAATGACTATCATAATTTTATTAGTGGCATGCGGTGTAGCCTTCTCGCGAAGTTTGCGTTACGATGTCAGATACACCCTGTATAAAATTCTCCTGTCACAGCGTTTCTCCTCGAACTCCTCCAAAACTGCTGAACCAATATAAATGAAATTTCATATACCTATACATTCGTTAGGCATGATAATAGGTTTTTATCTGAACTCGGCAAGTATTTCATATAAATCAATTCGACAGTTAGGATGATTCATTTGCATGACAATGAATTACTCGTATTTGCAATAAAACTTAGATTCCTACTAGACACACATCTTATACAGTATGTTACAAAAACCCTGTCCGACCCGTGAAGGTGTTGTTAGGTATCGTTAGCTGATTCTACTAATGCGTACATAACCTGGCTAAACTAAAAAAAAAAATACCCCCTTAAAAATAAATAACTTAAATAAAATAAATAGGTAATTTCATGGCAACACAGGCACAGGTCATGACCTCAGTTGACCTCATGCATGTAGGTATTGGTAGTCTAACCACGTTTATCGACTCTAGAAAGAAACAATGATACCTACTTAGGCAGCTCGTGAAAAGAACTTTTTTTTAAGTAGGAAGGTCGTCTGACCCTCCGAATGTATCTTCGAATTTCATTCGATGAGCACAATGGCTGTGGCGGAGATGTTGTTCCATATTTCGTTCACTAAGAACGATACCGGCCTGGCACCGTCCCACGAGATTAGCACGGTGTTTCACAACGTTAGTCCACTCCTACCAATCCACTGCTCGCCGAACTGATAGTGGAGGTACTCACGTACAGGTCGGCAAAAATATGGTGGGGCACCGTCATGCTGGAACCACATTGACCAAGAAGTAGTCACATCCGAATCGTTCAACACCTGATCACAACACAACACAATTGCAGTTTTACTAGGTACCTTCCATCAGCAGGTTACATTACGTTAGAAAACTATATGATCACACAATAAACGATACGTCTACACGGACGCGATGTCTACGCGAAACTAATAAATTTAAAATAAAAATGATTTTTATTTCATAAAAATAGGTACTCTAACTGCACGGCGGTGCCCTTTGACTAGAGGTGTGAAAGTATTCAAAATATTTCTCGTATCGATTTTTGGTATCAATTTTGTATTTCAGAATTTCACGCATCGATTCAACATCGCATGGCATTCTTTAGATTTTAGAACTTTCACATAACTTAAATCAGGTGAACTTAAATGCTTTACATTGTTTATAATATTCTCCTAAAATCGTATTTCATAAGACCTTTCTAGTTCCTATTTACTAATAATAGGTAGGGTGAGTGGGGGTAAGATGAAAAACGGGGTAAGATAAAAAAAACTTAATAACGTGTAGGAACACACATACAGCACACATAGAATTACCGTACCTCCAAACAGATCATATCGGACACGCAGTTTTATTCTACCTAAGAAGATTCACCAGTGTCACCCTTTGGGGTAACAGCACAGATGTACAAACACTTTTCATCCTGCAAAAGAAACTGATAAGAATCCTCGTAAACATTGAGCAAACAGACAGTTGTAAACCATTCTTTCAGAAACATAATATCTTAACTCTTCCCTGTATTTACATTCTAGAATCATGCAAATTTGTTCTGAAACACCAAGAGCTGTACTCAAAACGAGATGACAACCAGTCACGCTATCAACTCAGGCATCGTTCTAAACTAAACATTCCACGTTCACGGTTAAAAATGCACTCGACAAGTCCCTATGTGATGTCTATTAAACTGTATAATAAACTACCCGCACAAATAAAAAAAGAAGATAAAATAAATATATTTATAAAAAAACTTAGACAATTTCTTATAAATAAATGCTACTACTCTGTCAACGAATACCTCAATGATAAAAATATAAAGACACAAACTTAAATAGACATACATACATTCGCACACACACACATACGCACACGCATCCTCACACACACACACACACACCCACAAACGCACCCGTTAGCAAGCAACGTAGTAAATTGTAAAAAAGTGCTTCCTCTCTCCTAACTTCACTTATTTTGTTTGTGCCCGACAGGGTCCACGTGAACTAATTTTAAGTATTACCATCTAAGAATACATGTGGAAAACAATAAAAGTATTGAGTATTGAGTATTGAGTATTGAGTATTCCTCCTCCAAATTGGTGACCCCGAAGAAAAGAAGAAATATCAAGACTGAATCCCTGCAGAAATTATATTAAAAAAAATGTCGAGGAGCGAAGAATTCAGCGATCCATTAGGCGTCACAACAATGAAGAACGACGTAGCTACGATATCGCTGCCTGCACGACTACCACCATTTTGGCGCCAAAATCCTCGTCTTTGGTTCGCGCAGTTTGAAGCCGCCGTCGCCGCCAGCAAGATAGGTGACGAGCAAAAAATTTAACCTCGTCGTCCCACTACTCGGCTGCAGCGACCTGGAACAAATCGCCGACATCATACTAGAACCGCCAGCCACCGGTAAATACAGCGCGCTGAAAGAAAGACTGATTTCCACTTATCAAGAATCAGACCATCGCCAGCTTCAGAAACTCCTCAGCGGTCTCGAACTCGGTGATCAGAAACCGAGCCAGCTGCTACGTAAAATGCGCGACCTAAGTGGCAAACTTCTGTCCGACGAAGCGCTCAAGGTCATGTGGCTCAATCACTTGCCCGCCCATGTTCGCGCAGTATTATCCGTGAACACAGAATCTACACTCGAAGTTCTAGCTGCGATGGCCGACAAAATGATGGAACACTTCGAACCAACAGTCGCCGCAGTCTCCGTAGTTCCCCCGCCAGCATCGGTCAACGAAGTACAACAGAACTCCGTCACAAATCTGCAAATCAGCATGCTTTGCAAACAAATTGAAAAGCTATCTCTCGAAGTCGCCGAACTACGAAGTAATCAGCAATATGCATCACATCGCCGTTCCCGCTCGCACTTTGCTAGCCGTCAACATAGCCGCTCTCGCTCACACTCAAGGTCAAGACCGCACGCTAGTAACGCACGTACACCGAGGGACGCCGACTGGCTATGCCGTTATCACTATCGATACGGTGACGACGCACGTAATTGCGAATCCCCGTGTTCCAAGAGCAAGCAGGAAAACTAGAATGTACATCGACTGTGGCGGGTGTCGATGTAAACCACACATCTCGCCGCCTATGCGTGATCGACATCAACAACAGAGAGAGATTTCTCGTCGACACAGGAGCCGACATATCGGTATTAGCCGTCCGAAATAAGAAAAATAAACCGACCAAGAATACCTACAAATTGTTCGCGGCAAACGGAACAGAGATTCGTACCTACGGAGAGCGCACGCTTGAACTTAACTTAGGTTTACGAAGAAGCTTCAAATGGACATTCGTAGTCGCCGATGTAAAAACCTCAATACTGGGTGCAGACTTCCTAGTATACCACAAACTGCTAGTCGACCTGCACCAGAGGAAACTTATCGACCGCGTTACCGATCTCAGCGTGAACGCCATCAAAATAAATAACAACGAAGAAACTATACACATGGTCAACCGAGACCACGTATATCACGACATATTGAAGAAATACCCTGATGTTCTGCGGCCGATGTCACTCAAGACTCCAGTGAAGCATGACGTCACACATCATATTGAGACTACAGGACCGCCGATATACGCACGGCCGCGCCCTCTACCGCCGGACAAATACAAAGCGGCAAAACTGGAATTCGAGCGCATGATAGAGATGGGTATATGCAAGCCGTCAAAAAGTCCGTGGGCAAGTCCTCTCCACGTCGTCAAGAAAAAGGATGGGTCACTTCGTGTATGTGGAGACTACCGGAGACTAAATGCAGTCACCGTACCTGACAGATATCCCATTCCACGTATTCAGGATTTTACGTACCAGTTACACGGCAAGAAAATATTTTCAAAGTTGGACCTGAAAATGGCATACTTTTGGATTCCTATAGCTGCACAAGACGCACAGAAGACCGCAATTATAACACCTTTCGGCCTATTCGAATTCAACTGCATGACGTTTGGATTACGCAACTCAGGCCAAACATTTCAACGTTTCATGCATGAAGTTTTACGAGGACTGGACAACATCGTATTCTGTTTCGTCGACGATCTACTTGTCTATTCAAATAACCAGGAAGAACATCGCCAGCACTTACAAATAGTACTCGAACGCCTAAATACCTACGGCGTCAGTCTTAACATCGACAAGTGCGAGTTTGATAAAGAAAACATAGAGTTCCTCGGTTATCAAGTATCAGCAAATGGTATCAATCCCACGCAAGAACGTATACAAGCAATAGTCAATTACCCGAAACCACAGACAGTACAAGAACTAAGAAGATTTTTAGGCATGATTAACTTTTATCGCAGCTGTTTACCACATCAAGCCGAACATCAGCATGAATTAAACAAGTACCTACACAACAGCAAGAAAAATGATAAAACTCCGATAAAATGGACACCAGAAAGCGAGCAAGCTTTTGAGAAATGCCGACAAAGCATTCTCAAGGCCACAACACTTACGCACCCGATTCCCAACGCAATATTACGTCTATACACAGACGCGTCAAACACTAGCATTGGCGCTGTATTAGAACAAAAGGTCGATGGCGTATGGAAACCACTGGCATTCTATTCAAAAACATTGAGTGATACGCAAAGAAAATATAGCGTATATGATCGCGAATTATTGGCAATGTTCACCTCAATTAAACACCTACGTCGGCTGATAGAAGGCAACGACGTAACAATATTCACCGACCATAAGCCATTAACGTATGCATTAACAAGAGCGCCAAGTACCAGCGATACACCGAGAAGAGAGCGTCAACTACATTACATAAGTCAGTTTTGCTCGAAAATTCAATACGTTCACGGTAATAATAACGAAGCGGCCGACGCCCTATCTCGTATAGAAGAAATCGACTTGTCGCAATCTACGATCGACTACAATCAACTCGCTAAAGACCAAGAGAACGACGACGAACTCAAGATCAGCATGACCAACCCGAATCTGAAGTTTGCAGAAATCACATTGCCCGGAGGTCAACGACCTATCATATGCGAAACATCAACAGGCAACTTACGCCCGTACCTACCAGCGTCTTATCGTTTTGTAGCGTTCAAAGCACAACACGAACTTAGCCACCCAGGTGTTCGTACGACAAGAAAGATAATGGTCACTAAATTCTTTTGGCCGAATATGAATAAAGAAGTCGGTATGTGGACAAGGTCATGCATCGGATGCCAGCGCGGGAAAATCCAGCGACATGTTATCAGCCCGCTCGGCGAGTTTCAAAAATCAGCGCGTTTCGAACATATTCACGTAGATATTGTCGGACCACTTCCGCCGTCTAATGACTATAGATACCTAGTCACGATGGTCGACCGTTGCACTAAATGGCCCGAAGCAATACCTACTCGTGACATCACCGCCGACACTGTTGCTAAGGCAATTTACGAAGGATGGATAGCGCGATTTGGCTGCCCCTTACGTGTGACAACGGATCAAGGCAGACAGTTCGAGTCGTCATTATTCAACGCACTGATGAAGAAATTTGGCATAACACGGATTCGAACCACCGCATTTCACCCTCAAGCAAACGGTCAAGTCGAACGATGGCATCGAACCTTGAAATCCGCACTTATGGCGCGAAACGCCGGCGTACACTGGAGCGAGGAACTAGCGACCGTACTCCTCGGTTTAAGAACAGTTTTACGTGAAGATACGCAAGTCAGCCCAGCTCTCATGACATACGGGTCAACATTAAGAATACCGTCAGATTTTTTCACGCCTACACAGCCAAAAAACGACGACGCAGAATTCGCCCGTCAGCTGACCGAAACAATGTCGACACTATCTCCAAACAGCAAGTCACATAGCAACAACAGAAAGATTTTCGTGTACAAAGACTTGGCTACGTGTTCTCATGTCTTCGTGCGTAATGATACCGTACGAAGCCCACTGACTCCACCTTACGAAGGCCCATTCAAAGTTCTACATCGCGGCAACAAACAATTTACCATTCAGATGCCCCTACGAACATCTGTCATCACAATCGACAGACTCAAACCAGCACACTTACTCAAGCAAGAAGAACCTACTACTAGAGGAACAACAGACGCACGTGACACTCGTCGCACACATACATCGAGCGCGAATAACGAGCCGCGGCCGCTGACCCCGCCGACCTCGAGTACAACCCGCGAATCCTACGTCACTCGCACCGGACGCACCGTTAAAAAAAACGTACGATTCGCTTAAGAGGGGGATGCTGTAGGAACACACATACAGCACACATAGAATTACCGTACCTCCAAACAGATCATATCGGACACGCAGTTTTATTCTACCTAAGAAGATTCCTCCTCCAAAAACGCCTAATACCGGGGACTTGTTTTAATGCTGGCAATATCATTGTGGACCTCATTTTATCTTGCCCCACCCCGCAGCCTGTGTCAGTCGCTGAGTGAAGGTGCTGGTGTATTATTTGACATTTTCCCGAACAGTACATTTCCCGCGAAAAATTGAGTTTTTCGATCTTACCCCGCTCGCTGTATCTCCTTACTCAGGTAAGGAACAAACATGTTGTTTTGATATTCGTAAGGGGCCCTCAATCTAAAATACCCGGTAATATCTCTTCCACAATATCGTATTAAAAACTTGTATCAAGAGTCATTCATTAGTGCATAATTCTAGACTTTCTAGTGTTAAACCGTCGGATTAAAAAAGTCAGACGCTCTGTACATAAGTACAATACTTACACGATTAAAATGTACCAATTTCAACTGATTTTTGAGTGGATAATTAAATTCTACGATAACGAGGTCTAGAATTATGTAGATAATTCTAATTACATAATTTGCGATATGTAAATCATCCATGGTAGGGAAATTCAACTTGTATAATAATATAGATAACTTTTTAGTTTTGTTTTAGGATCAAAATGCCTCGTAACTACATAAGAAAATCGTTACGGGCTACTTGTTATATTGCTGAGGACTTAGCGATTGCAATACAGAGAGTAGAGAATTAACTACGCAGCAGCTAAGTTATATAACATACCTGTCGTCTTGTAATGTCAATTTGGCAGTGATTATAATAATACTGTTTAATAATGTTTATAAAGGAAAGAGTGCCTAGTTTTATTTTTTCTTTTTTGTTAATTATTAGGAGACGCATAAATACGAGTAGATGATTTTTTAAATATTTTAGTTAAGTACTTATTTCTGCTTTGCGGGATTACCAACTGATCTGATAAAGCCAAACTTTATATTTTTGATAAGAGGTTAGTTATTTTTAGTTTTATAAGGAGTACTTATAACGGACTGATTTTATTTAACTGTGATGTTACCTCCTTTGAAATAATATTTTTAATAATATTTAATTGTATTCTGCTGTCGTGTCGTTTATTTAATAAAAATAATTATAATATAGGCTACTTGGTACTAAATTAAAACGTGTGGTTTATTTATAGACTTGACAGTCATCTATGAGCATGATTATTTAATTTATTTAATATCTATAATATGTTGAGCACCCCTGACTGCCAGCCGTTTCAACGGGGTAAGAACGATATATTTTATTTGAAAAATGTATTTTTCTTGCTTTTAGAATGCGAATTTTTAGTGTAACTCATTTTCAAGTTATTTAGGTTATTGAAGCAGAAGGTTTATTGATCACCACACAAGCATAATGACAATGAATACGATTTTAGTTACTATATCAATCTTACCCCTTCAGCATTTCATCTTTCCCCTACATATTTTTTTTCTTAAGACCAATTTTAAGACCAACTAACGTTTTTTTCATAAAATATTGTTTCAAAAAGATTGCTGTCAACTCTATAGAAACAAGTTGACTGTCCTTTTTTACCCAAAACATCATTTGATGCAATTGACTTAAATTCTTTTGTTTTACAACAGTTTAACCATCAACACTGTTTATCTCATCAAAAATGCATTCCATCTTACCCCCACTCACCCTACTTGTGTTACAATATTGTTATGAATAATTAATCGATAATCAAAAAAAGTACTTTTACCATTAGGTTATCTGCGTTTTTACAACAAATCATTCGAGCAGGTAAAAGTTTCGAATAGTAGCGACAAAAACAAAACGTTATTACGCAAAAACTAGTACAGCTCTAATTATTCCTTTGTGCGTCGGCGGCTAGACACACTGACGCCGCCGACAGTTATAAGGTCTAAAATGGTGTTTACACTTTTTTAAATTTCCCGAATTTTGGGGAAGTTACAGTAAATTCGCTGGTAAAAAAGATTATTTCAAAATTCATTAGTATTGTTACTATGATGATTATGCAAAATTTTATATTTTATTTGGTCATTTGTTTACCTAACCCTTATTATCCTTGTGGGTCGGACAGGGTTTTCGTAACATACTGTATACGAGTCCAGTATTTTTAAGTAATGAATCTATGTATAAAATTTCAAAAAGATATCATGAAAAACCACAAAATTATGAGCTTGTTATCTTATCTGGTTGTCCCAACAAAAATATGGGCAACGCACCGCTCGTCCGGCCGTGCCGACAGCAGCGCAGCGCGGGGCTCTGTCTTACGCGCCTAGTACTAAGATCTAACGTCAGCTGAGTTGTGCGCACGGTAACCACACTGCAACAATTTCTAAATGTATTTGGAAAAAAATGTATAAGATGGAGTAATAATGATTGGAATCTTGGTTTTTTTTATATAAATTATAAACTAGCACTTGACCGCAATCCCACCTGATGGTAAGCAGTGACGCAATCGTTGATGGTAAAGCGCACTAGTTTATTAAGAGCCTATTCACTCTAGCCTTGAAGACACTCAAATTGTAGTCAGACGGAAACACCGCCGCTGGCAAATTGTTCCAGTCCCTCGATGTACGCGGTATAAAGGAGGAGGTGAAACGCTTCGTCCGGATCGTAGTGGTGTTAACAACGTCAGGGTGGAAACTCGCCGTACGACGGGTCGTCCGATGGTGGCACGGTGATGGGGGAATTAAATCATGCAATTCCTTTGCACACTCCCCAAAATGTAACCTATAGAACACCGAAAGGCTGGCTACTCTACGCCTGTGCTCTAGGCTTTGGAGACCGTCTCGAGTTAAATCAGGGTCACCAATCAGCCTCATCGCACGCCTCTCCACTGAATCCAAAGTGGCCAGGTGACACTTAGCAGCACCAGCCCAAATGTGGCTGCAGTACTCCACTCACGAACGGACCTGTGCTTTGTACATCAATAGAAGTTGGACTCAATTAACCACCCAAAGTTTAGGTTCGCGGAAATCTCATCTCCCAAAAGCTGAAGGCGGTCAGTAAACTCCAAGGATACATTTCGAAAAGTAGAAGCCAAGGTGAACGGGCTCCTTTTGGAGGTGAAAAGACACGCCTGTGTTTTGGCGGCATTGAATGCTACAAGATTGGCAATGCCCCATTCGGAGACTGCCTGTAGTGCAACAGTTGTTCGCTCTACCATAGCTTCTCTTTCGGACCGGATCGATTTCCTACTATCCCGAGCATCTGGCAGGTATCTCTCCACAACTGTGCTGTCATCTGCATACTCATAGTTACTGGACATCAGCAGATCGTTAATATGCAGCAGGAACAGAGTTGCAGAGAGAACAGACCCCTGAGGAACACCGGCATTAGTCGACATGGGCTCAGATAAGCACCCGTCGACAACAACTCGGAGGGACCGTTCAGTCAGGAAGTCTTTTACCCAGCCAGTCAGGCCAGGGTAAATGCCGTACGCTGGAAGCTTACTCAAAAGGCCAGCGTGCCATACTCGGTCGAAGGCCTTTGAGACATCAAGGGAGACAGCAATCACTTCCCCATTTCTCTCGAGGGCCTCGCCCCACAAGTGAGTGGCATACACTAGTAGGTTCCCAGTTGACCGATTGCGGCGAAACCCTTACTATCGGTCACTGAGGAGATCGTTACCTTCCAGGTATGCCAAGAGGCGCGAATTCAACACACAACAGTTGCTTATTCTGAACAAACTATATTCAGGTTTTATATAAAGGAAAAATAAAGTTGTTATCTTCGAAACTATACATTTTCAGACCACATATTCCAGGATTTATTGTTTTATTTTCACCTACAGAATATAACTCTAGAGTTATGGGATATGGAAAAAAAAAACATTGTATAGGTAATCACACAGTTTCACGCAATCAATGCATTGCCTGCCAGAGAAAATGTAAAAGCGCAAAGCACAACATTGTTGCAGCTATATTGTTCAGAAAGGAGTCTGCCGAAGGTATTTCAAACACGAAATAAACCAATACTGATCGGAAACACACAGCTACACAGAATGGTTTTAAATGCCAAAACGATAGTCCGACTTGTACACGAAGGGTTCTGTATTACCGTACACAATTAACCAATACATTTTTATGAACATTGTTGTTAAAAAAAACAGGATTCTCTTAAAGCCAGCCTTTATATTTACCATTTTTTTAATTGCAATTTCATTACACACGGCACTCCAAAACAGATTACTGAGGATGCTCAAAAAGCTGAAGGGGGAATAAGCTATGGACCAAAATAATCTTCATGTGAAATCCTGACACAAAAGGCGTTTCGGCAGACGCCGTAGAAAATGGCGAGATGTGTTGGCCAAAACAAACGACCTGTGATCGATTTTAGCCCGGATCGGATGAGCTGGAAGTCATTGAAAGGGGCCTTTCTCCAGCAGTGAAATGATGCAGATAGTATTGTTACAGCCATCACAGCAGTACACACTCTATGTAAATTTCTACCTATTAAGATTCAAAAATACAGCCCTGTGACAGACAGACGGACAGTTAAGCGTCAGTAGTTCTTAAAAGACCTCAAGATAAACATATCCAGACCGCTAGGGATGACGCATAACTCTGGCACTACAGTGGATAAAGGGACACGGCGGTTCACTGGGTAATGACGCAGCTGACAAGCTGGCTAGAAGGGCATCAAGCGCGTTGGTCAGCGGACCGGAGCCCATTGCGCCTGTCCCCTTTATTCAAATACGCAGATGGCTACAAAGGTATACCTACGCACAAGCGGAGATTTGTGGCCCTTGTCACCAGGCTGCAGGCAGTCCAAAGAGGCTATACCATCCCTGGATGACAGGCTAACCAAAAGGCTGTTGCACCTAGATAGGAAAGGCCTACGATTGATGACGGGAATCATCACGGGCCACTGCTCGCTGAATAAGCATACAATAGGGATAACGGACAGCCCTCTGTGCAGAGCCTGCATAGAGGCTGACGAGACAGTTGCGCATGTACTCTTCGAGTGTACAGGCGTTACCCAAATTAAAAGCAAAACCATAGGGGCACCAAGATCTTACACAGACGTTCTCAGGCCAGGAGACTTAATGGGCTTCTGGAGGGAGATGGGCTGGCTGGAATAATCGCCAAAGGCCGCCATGGCCCACGCACAATTGTCCACTGGAGGGACTGAGTGCGGAAACCAAACCTGTAACATAGAACATTACCAAGAAGTTATCACCCAGCAGACAAAGTCTTTTCATCAAGCGATTCGTCATGATATCTGGTGAAGCTGTACGAAGGACGGGTGTTACGATGTGTGCCGTATACGATGCGCCAAATGTTGTTGTGTCGGGAGTTTGATTGTAGAGGGTCTCCAGATCAATCTCCCTCTGGCGCACCAACGATGTCGTGTTGGGTTTACCATTGCATTACCTCGTTTAACCGCCGTCTTCCTTCCTATTCACTCAGGTTTTTTGAAGTGAATAGGCTGTTAATAAATTAGCGCGCTTTACCATCAACAATTGCATCAATGCTTACTATCAGGCGGGATTGTGGTCAAGCATTAGTTTACAATTATAAAAAAAGAGTCTCTGTTGGCACTCTTTGGGTACAGAACCCTAAACACGTTCAACAATTTTATACTCACGGGAATATTATACAGGATGTTGTGGTATTGAGGTTTATTGAAACCGAAGATGATTCATTGTTTAATGTTATTTTGTATTGAATCAATGATTTGATGCAACTCATCCGCCTGACTTTTCTCTTCTATATTTACCGAATACCGTATTTTACATAGACCGAATGCCTATCTAACCTCCACAACTCGGTTATCAAACTTTCGGGCTTCTCCTCATAACGACTGTCAAATTACACGATACACAGCTAGGACAAACGGCATTACGTGCTTATCAAGGGACATAATAACAACAAAATGACACATAAAGTAAATAATCTGTTACAAATACTTAGTAGTAGCTTGAAGTGCTGGTATCTGCACATAAACAAGACACATTAACGAATAATATATGTATATTCCTGTTATGATTTCTGTTCGTTACTCTACAATATGTAAAGAAAACCCTGTTCGATCCGTAAAGGTATTGTTAGGTATCGATTACTGATTCTACTAATGCCCACAAAACTGGGCTTAACTTAAAAAAAAAGTCCCCCTAAAAAAATAAATATTATTTCGCAAAAAGAGGTAACTTAATACTTGTGAGGTGGTAGGCCTTAACATCGGCCGCCGGCAGAAGTTACCACCCACCAGACAAAGTCTTGCCGCCAAGCGATTTGTCGTGTTCCGGCATGATGTCTGGTGAAGCAGTACGGAGGACGGGTCTGAGCAGTTGTGTTGCGATGTGTGCCGGGTACGATGCGCCATATGTTGTTGTGTTGGGAGTTTGGTCGTGCAGGGTCTTCAGATCAACCTCCCTTTGGCGCAGCATCGTTGGTCGTGTTGTTGGGTTTAGCATTGCATCACCTCGCTCAACTGCCGTCTTTCTTCCTATTTTTTCTGAGTGAATAGGTTCTTAATAAACTAGCGCGCTTTACTATCAACGATTGCATCACTGCTTACCATCAGGCGGGATTGCGGTCAAGCGCTAGTTTATAATTAAATTTTAAAAAAAATGTGCCGTAGGCAATTCATGCGCGGGCGACGGGGGGGGGGGGCATCGCTTATAATAATACCGTCAAAATAATGTTGTCACTTTTTTCGATCCCCGCGCTGTACAAATATTTATATGCATGAATATGAATATTTGCACTGATCTGGTCGTGCCTCGGAAAGCACGTTAAGTCGTTGATCCCGGTTGCCATACGAACATCTAATGGCAGTCGTTACGGGTTGTTGGAGCCCTCAAAAGTCCAACAATTGATGTAACTGCAATGCTTCGATATCACCTTCGGGTTGTGGAGGTCAGACAGCAGCCGCTTCACGGAAAATATCGAAGTTTAGCCAAAATCAGTAGTTAGATTGGTAAAGCAGACCCCAGACTCCAAAGCTGAAAAAGCTTCGGATGCGACTGGGATTAACGCTGAGATGATGATGATGATTTTTTTTTTAATTACCGAATTTCGGGAAAGTTGGAATTAATTCACGGGAAAAAAGATTATTTCAAAAAATTCAGTAGTATTGTTACTATGATGATTAGGTAAAATTTTATATTATATTTGGTCATGTGTTTACCTAACCTTTATTATCCTTATGGGTCGGACAGGGTTTTCTTTACATATTGTATACTGGCAAACTAGCTATCTACACCCTTCCCTCTCTTCCTGCCCGGAGCTGACCTTCCCTAACCTTATGGTAGATCATCGTTCCACCTTTTCATCAGTGTGCCATCTTTTTTCATGTCTTAAAAATGCATCATTAATTTACCATTTTGATCCATTTTTCCATCTTGGTAGTCATCAAATCTTTGGTTAATAGGTAGCTCAATTTATGCCAGTCCGGAACTCTCCTAACATTTCCACCATATTTGTTAAGCAAATAGTTTTAAGCATCATCAGTCAATAAAGTTTTAGAAAACAATTAATAAATGAGACTGAAAAAGAAATTTGTAACTTACCAGATGTCAAGTGCGAACTCTTAATTCCGTGCAACGTATTTTTCAACTAATTTCCAGTGCCCTTGGCAAGGGCAGTCCAATTATTGCCTGGATGCTTGTATGCTCCCTAATTGAGCCATTAAATCTGATCGTTTACATTCAGGATGAATTTGAAGGATAAGCTTTCATTCCAATATGACGTATTCGCTTTGTTTTGAATACAGATCTTCTCCCTATTGTTGTCTCCATCACGTGAGTTATTGACGCACCGGTCACTTTGCCAACCGAACTGAAAATCCCTCTTCGGTCTGAGAGTGTATTTAATATATAAAATATGTGCTACATTAAGATTGGGAAAGTATAATTCAGCCGAGGGCTAGATATAATATATTTATTATTTTTATACTTGTCCTAATATATTATCTATGTCTTGTAATAATTTCTACGTACATTTTCCTTGAGTTTTTTTTGCGTGTTTCTGAGAGGGTATTATTCACAATGCTCCCTAAGCTGGCCTTTATTATTATATGAATTAATCAGACCATAACGTCTTTTATCAGAATAAATAAGAAAAATTACAAAGAATATAATACTTTTTTGTGTACACCATATAAATTACAGGTAATTTTTTTTTTTTTTTTTTATAATTATAAACTAGCGCTTGACCGCAATCCCGCCTGATGGTAAGCAGTGATGCGATCGTTGATGGTAAAGCGTGCTAGTTTATTAAGAGCCTATTCACTCAGAAAAACCGAGCGAATACGAAGGAAGACGGCAGTTGAGCGAGGTGATGCAATGTTAAACCCAACAACACGACCAACGATGCTGCGCCAAAGGGAGATTGATGTGAAGACCCTCCACGACCAAACTCCCAACACAACAACATTAGGCGCATCGTACTCGGCACACATCGCAACACAACTGCTCAGACCCGTCCTCCGTACGGCTTCACCAGACATCATGCCGGAACACGACAAATCGCTTGGCGGCAAGACTTTGTCTGGTGGGTGGTAACTTCTGCCGGCGGCTGATGTTATGGCCTACCACCGAGAAAAATAAATAAATGTAGATATTTCACATAAGGTCACAATTTGCAGATTTATATTTGATGTGCCCAGTTTTTCGTCGGTCCAAAATATATCAAAAATAGTCTACCTATAACAACACGAAATTGCTACGTCGGCGACTTCTAGACTGTCGAGGAAGCAGTGATCAAAAAATAAATAAAACAAGTAAATAAAACTCATAAAACTTTCATTAAAAGGAATGTTGCGAAAAACATTGTGACGTGTCAATGACCTTAATAAAAGGCGTTCTTCGTAAAAATCCGAATAACGTCAAACTTTTCTTTTTAATCACGGATCAAGGGTAAAATATCTTCGAATTCTCTCGTAAAATATAAAAGTTACTCAAAACTCTTCAAATATTACGATTAGGCTTCTAAAAAACGAAGCTACAGAAGGCTCATTGTTCAATTATACAATATCAGAAATTCTTTCATGCGCCATTTTTGACCATTATTTTCTAGGGGTAAGTTTTCGTTTAGGGCACGCCTCGACGCGTCCTCCGTGCTAGCGATCATTGAATTCGTGAGACATCCATTTGCTTTGCCAATTTGACACAAATGGACCAATATTGTTTTAAAGTTAACGTTAACCAACAATGCTCCGCCAAAGGAACATTGATCTGGAGATCTTCCGCGACCAAACTCCCGACACATTAACATTTGACGCATCGTAGGTCCCCTGCAAGCATCACAACACAACTGTTCAGCCCGGTCCTCCGTTCGGCTTCACCCAAAGACATTAAAATTATATTTACAAAAATCTCTTTGGCTTCACCAGACATCATGATGATGTTGTAATTTATTTAGATGATGTCTATCATCTACAATTACTCCTGCGTAGTCATTACTCTTGTTTCGTAGTACTTGTTTACTAATCTACCCCTACATCTTTGAAAGAAAAACAAACTTTATAATGAACGGGTTTTCAGTCTTAAACTAATGTATATAAATGAGGTTCATTTTGCTGACGTTATTTTGCTATTTCTGACTTATTTAACTTTTATTATGCCTTTGTAATTCCAAATTCCATGTCCGCCACCTACGTTGGAAAAACTTACTTCGTCACTGAATTATAAATGGGAAAATTCCCAGTTTCTTGTACATTTTCACGAGAATTGTAAAAGTTGCTTTGTTTGTAAAAGAGAGTTTCATGACGTTTGAACTTCAAAACATTTGAAAAATGATGATTCACAGATACAGTATGACATTATAAGTAATGTGGGAAATGATAAATGGTCTAGTTAATACTAAGTGCTCATTAGGAAGTATACTATGAAGACATTATAAATTTTAATTCACAGGTGGGGCTCACAGCTCCGGATGGGAGAAAATGCAAACAAAAAACATCAATTTGAGCCAAGAACAAAGAAACAAAGACAATAGTGATATACAGGTAAATAAACAATTGTAAACTCTCATCTGTTTGTAGGAAAAGCAAACAATGAACTCTTATGGATGCCCCTTTTAATTTTAATTAGCTGTAGAAATTATGTTCATAAAACGTTTCTAATTTAGTCTATTTTAATTTCCTACTTACAGCGACATCTACCTATGTTGAATTTAACTAATTCATCACTTTCTCATTAACACGACTGCTAGTCCAGCTAATACATCTCATACCACATAGATGGCGCTGTATTTAAAAAGAAAATATCTAAAGAAAAATTCTATTCGTTTGTATTTCCACAGAAAATGGGACGCCAAGAACCTCAGGGGCTATCAATCGAAGGGTCAGTGCACGATCAGGCGGTATACTTGAATCAAGTCACGGCTTCTGCCATCGGTTCCACGTATTTCGGTCAGTATGCAATATGAAAATTAAATAACAAAGCACACTTCACACGGCGAGCGGTTCGTTGAATTGTCTTTAATAGAACTTCGATTGATTTACATTAATTTATGTTTGATGGGAGTGCAGTTTAATTTAAATGGCAGTTCGCTTATAAACATTTCTGATTTTATTATGTACCATCAACATCTATAACCACTATCACCGTTTGCGATCATTGACTTTATGTAAGAACTCTGGATCGATTCCCAGGAGAAGTAAAAACTTGGGAGTAACTCTAGTTGACTTACTAGGTACTATTGATAGATATTTTCTTATAGCTTTAGTTTATTTCCGACAAACCCTCTATCACTACAACAATGTATATTTAGCAGTTTCTTATAATCCTGGACTTAGAAGAGGCCACATTGTAAATAAGCTAGCAGCGTGACCCTACATATCAAATTGAACCTTATGGTCTAAATTTTATGATTCAATAAGAAATGGCTACCCGTTTTACCCACCCTTACAACCTTTATTTACTTCATTGAGCACGAGACTTCCACCGCATCCTATCATTTTGAAACAGTCTAATTTTTTACTAATTCATGCATCCTTCAACAAAAAACGTGGGAGCGGGATGCACATACCACACGAACCTAATTTATTCACATTTGAGTGAGACAACGATAGCGCAGTGCTTTCATGGTTTCCATCTGCGCAGTCACAATTTTTGGAACATTGTAAGGATTCTTTGTTAGTAACTTAACACAGTTAAGTTTTAATTATACACTAGTATTTAGAATGTTTTAACTTCTAAATTGCTAGTCACTTGATACAGCCTTTGGACCTTCAAAGTTGTGCGAGTTTTCCGAAACTATAAATAAAAAGAGAGGTGCAAAAATTTTATTGATTTCTAAGAACTCTGTTCTGACGTCAAATATATATATATATACTTAGTCGTTTAGATTAAACAAAAACTTACATCACTTTCATTATTAAAAAAGATTGAACGATTGAAAAAGATTGGCTTCCATCCGACACAGTGTAACACAGTGCTTGCGCAGGAGTTGACATTGAGCAGTGCACACCGACAGACGTACGGTGCGTGATCAGAAAACTTATCTCAGATCAAAATCTGTGCTTCAATGGACATACGTGTGTTTGGAACGGGAAAATATGCACCTTAAAGCTTACGTCAAAAGATTTTGACATCATTTTTGGAAGATTTTTCTTTTTTCTAATTTGACAATTTGGTGTTTGTATTCGTGTGTTTTTTTAGTTATAGTGTGACTGTGAAGTGATTTTCGGTGTGTTTATTTTTTATGTGTTGTGTATTAAAAGGTGTTCAAACTGGATCCCCGAAGAAGAGGGATTTTGGGCTCACCTTCTAACTACGAGTACTATGAAAGTAAGTTTTAATAATATATGTAATATTTTATAAGGGATATAAGTGAATTATAAAAAGTATATAACTTAATTACAACTTCGTCAATTATATTTTTATAATACAAAATATCAAACTGTTCATCAAAGTAAGTCACATCAAAATCAGGCTTCTAGTTACCTAGATAAAAATATCCATATAAACATAACAACTTGCAATTTTCTAACCTCAAAACGAAGTTAAGTTCAGTACATTGATGTCATGAACAACTTAGTAAACACTTAGATCTCTGTCTACGCTCACGTGGATCACTTAAGTTGGGTAGCTCGTGATCTATTTCATAGATGGCGCTGTACTATGAACCAGGCTTCAATTTACATAACTTCGAATTATCTATTTACCTACCTAACTGCCAAAAATTATGTTTTGAATGTTAATAATAACAACTCTCGATAGTTTTAATTGATATGTCATTGAACAGTTATAGTTTTGTGATGCAATACAGCCTGTCGGATATTTGTACGAGGATCGATTATGAACGAAATTCGAAAATTTTAGAAAAATATTTTGAATCAGTTTCTATTTCAAAATGGAACTTCGACTTCGACATCATGGCTCAGTCCACTGTCTTTTCGTGCGCTTTCGTTAAAAACAACTATCTAAGTTTCTACTAGTACTATCTGAGGGGTGATTCTCGTAATTTTTAACAACATTCACAGTCAGATATATATATTTTTTATTGTGAATTTGCCCCAGACTAGGAATTTCTTCCGTATCGTGGGAAACAGCCACACCCGCAACAAATAATTGTAGGCCATAAAAATACTTGTTCCGAACGGGAATCAATCTCGCTACACGCAGCGCAGCAATCGATTGGGATCTGTCGAAAATACCCCTAATTTCCTTACATCTTGACAGGTTTTGACAGGATACCAACCTTAGACTATTACATAGGGGGTTATGTATAATCCCACAATCCCAGGTTAAAAGCCGTAGTTTGTTAGATATTATGACTCACAAAATTGCAGTAGCGGCCCAGTGCCAACGGTCCCAGCAATCAGCACGGTCCTCAAAATGGTGAAGGAAAACCGCGAGAGAAGAATCGTGTTCTAGAAAACTAGAGGCAAAACTTCGAAGATTTGACATCTTCCAACCCGCCCTGGGCCCGTGTGGCATGGGTGGGTGCTTTTCTTTTATTCAATCATTAGTCGGCAAAAAGTAATTCTAAGAAAAACATTTTAGTTATTACTACCACATTATTATTTTTATTTCTTCCTTTTATTAAGTGTTTCTACCCTTTATCCTCCTGCATTCATTGTTAATTTAAGTTCGCTGTAAGTAAATTAAGTTGGAATTAAGTGAGCTCGCGTGTGCTTAAGTGAGGTCGGGTATGCTCTTGCGCATGACGCATGCGATCCTTTGTTGTGCTTAAGTAGACCTCAGGTAAGGTTGTGGTATGTGGTCTAAGTTATACACTGAAACAATTATTTTATATTATAGTTTAGGACACAGGAACATTGCTCTTCGAGTCGCTAAAATGACAGTGGGCGGGGCATATTGCTCGTAGAACCGATGGCCGATGGGGCAATAAGGTACCGGAAGACGCAGCGTAGGGAGACCCCCAACAAGGTGGACCGATGATCTGGGGAAGGTCGCGGGAAGCTGATGAATGAGGGCACAAGACCGGTTATCGTGGAAAGCCTTGAAAGGCTGAAGAAGAAGATGATAATTTAGGATACACACACAAACAACTAGAACAAAGTATATCCCATAAGGGATTTTTGTATAGGTGTTATTTAAAATTTCCTTTTTTAACGTTACTAAATATAAACTAATGGTAAACAGTTTATGATGAACCTATTCACCTAGCCCTGAAATCACTTAAATTGTAATCAGACGGGAAGACCGCCGCAGGCAAATTATTGCAGTCCCTCGATGTACGCGATATAAAAGACGAGGCGAAGCGCTTCTTCCGGATCGTAGCGATGTCAACATCGTAAGTGTACATACTCACCGTACGACTAATATAACTAACCACATTTAGAAGCTTGCAACAATTAAATTAGGTGATCGATATGGAATATAGAATTTCCAAACTTAAGTGACAGTGGGCAGATATACTGCTCACAGAACAGACGGCCGAAGGGGACGAAAGGTTCTGGAGTGACGTTCACGTACCGGAAGACGTAATGTTAGAAATATTTCTACGTTTGGAACCCATTGGATGCGGGGAACACAGAACCGGACAAGTGAAGGTGCTTGGAAGAGACCTACGTTGAAATGATGAGAACGACGAACATTAGAGACTAAATTAAAAGACTAAATAACTATATCAATTAATAAAATAACAAAAGGGTATTTAAGCATTGAGGTACTCGTCCGAATCGCTGTCGTGTGCGAAAGAGCCTAGAAAACTGGCAGCATTGTCGTTGAATGGCAATGCTAATTCTGTAGGTTCTTCAAATTAGGCTGAGAATCAGCACTTTTTGAACGTCAATATTAACGATTACCCATCATAAAAACGAAAAAATAATCAAAATCAAAAGTCATTTCAATATTTTATATTCTAACTGTACTACTTTGGGGCGGCTTCCAGTCCAACTGGAAGTTGAATAGAAGTATCTTATATGAAATGACTGACTCCAATACGAAACACTTACAGAAGATTCAGAAATTTCCGTGACCTCACCCTATACCCACTATACCTAAACGCTAGATTTCTGATAAATGCGTGCACTAACTGGACAGTTCCTCTCAATTTACGAGGTTCTTGTCTCAGAATACCATATCAGATATCGATTCAAGCAAGGTCTTCTTATGATTTGACCTAGATTATATCTTGATTTAAAAAAAGACTGTAGTCACTGTCTCTTTTAAAGTCGAGATTTGTTTCGGCTTTTCTTCTGAAACTAATCAGATGGGAAACACCAATCTTTGTTTTTTGTTTACCTGCAACCCTGACCCAGGAGTCATCGGTCATCGTGGACCCAGTCACGATGTGCTGACATCTCCTTGAGGCGCTGCCGCACTGGTGAAACACAACGCGCCTTCGACTCGGAACTAGTGCTTACCGGGCGATGAGCTGCCCACCGCAAGCCCGCGCTTACGGTGGTCGGGAGTTCGATGTTGTCTTTCGACTAGGGCATCTCCTAGAAGCGTGAGGCCGCTGGGATGCCCACTCCCTCACGCGCTCTGCCTCGTCCTTCGCCAGCATCACTGCTTCACAGAAGGAGGTGACGGCCTGCCATGCACTCTCGCTCCGGACTATGGCCTGGACCAGGGTCGGAGGCGAGAAATCACCGCCGATCGCCGCCACTAGGACACGGCCATGGGAAACATCAACCCCATTTAGTTTTTTAAAATATTAGTGATGTGTAAAAGGGTTTGCACAAACATATTTAGAAAAATAAAATCATTTACCATTAACCAATAAGTTACAAAACTGCTCTTTTAAGTGAATGAATCTCGCTCAGTAAAAAAGTATTCATTCAGAATAAAGTAAGTATGTAGTTTGAACACTACCTCCTTTTATAGAAACATGGCCGACTGCCGTTCCAAATGGTCATATGCCCAGAAATGACCTATAAACACGAGCAATCTAATGAAATGGTATTAAACACCCACTATGGTACAAAAGCATTATAGTTTTGACATTATTTAACTAATCCAAATATGGACCGTTATAATTTTAAGGATTATCTTAATTTAGACTTCCTCATTCTTCTATAATATTAAGGGTTTATAATAAAAACTAACGCAATTATGCTTTCTATGCTTGTAGAGTTTTTTAATGAAATAATAAATAAGTTACATATTTCTTCATTACCGTCCGTATTGGCCTCACACTATTGTAAAGGCGAGAGTGTGTGAGTGTTTGTATGTTTTATTACTTCTACGCACTCAAACAGATGAACCAATTTTGATGAGATTTGGCACACAGATAATTTATGACTAGTATTCTCATATAGGATACTTTACTAGCTTGAATATAAAATAAGTTCCAAAATTTAAATCTTACTAGTAAGATCTTACAGTACGACTTAGATCTAACTATTAAGAAATAAATATCCAAACGTGTAAAGTAAACTAATCGCATTAAATAAAAAATAAACACATAACTATCTTTTGAATTCGTGGTAGTCGACTTTTAGAATAATATTGATGTTTTTTTACTTTATATTGACGGATTTATACATTTAAATATCGACCTATGGGGCCACTTTGGCACTAACCCCTCATTATATTTAGATGCAATATTAGTTGATATTTTTCTAATAATGTTTGTAACGTTATTCCAATCTTGCGCAAGCGAATTCCAGATTATCATACAGCAGATCTATCATAACTACATAGTTAATAACAGTAATGTGTAGCTAACCACACGCCAGTCGTGATACGCTATCATCTTAACTGCTAGTTAAAATAATTGTTACTTGTTTACACCTTGAGATAATGTTATGATTAGTGAACTGACATTTTAGAGTTAAATATCAGATAAAGTGGGAATGGTAGAAAAAGCGCGTTTATTCCTGTTTTTGATGAAGGTTACACCTTTGAAAAGTAAAGGTGTAAGCTTGGGATTGATTGCTACATCTGTGTTTTAATTGTTCTGCAAAAAAGTTCAGCTTGATGGGTCACCACAGCAGAATAAGCCAGATAACATACAGATATGTTTTTTTCCTCTTCAGTCTATAGAGGTCCACTTCTGGACAAAGGTCTCTCCCAAGGCTTTCCACGATTATCGGTCTTGTGCTGCCGCATCCTACGGCTTCCCGCGGCCTTCATCAGGTCATCGGTCCACCTTGTTGGGGGCCTCCCTACGCCGCGTCTTCCAGTACGTGGCCGCCACTCCAGAACCCTACTGCTCCATCGGCCATCGGTTCTACGAGCAATGTGCCCTATCACCCACTGCCACTTCATTTTAACGACTCGAAGAGCTATGTCGGTGACTTTGGTTCTTCTGCGGATCTCCTCATTTCTGATTCGCTCACGCAGAGAAACTCCGAGCATAGCCACAAGTTTTCGAAATGTTGTATACAGACAGCTCAGCTATACAAACTTATAGAAGTATGTTGAGCAAAATATAAGTTTTCCAACTGATAAAACCAGCCTCAAACATGTTTTTTATTGACTTGGCCAATACGGAAATCCTGGCAAACCAATATTATCGAGCAAATTGAACCAGAAGTTAATCGTGAAACACTAATAACCGCAGGTAACGTGTGGGTGTATACAGATTAACTTGTTCAAAGATCAAAGATCCCGCTGTGTAGGATAAGTTATTTTTGTTCTAAATTGACAAGCTGAGAGTTTAAGTTACAAGACTACCTACCTACATGTCCACCCACGGCTAAAATTAAGTAGTGCAAGTGTTGAACGTGACAGCTTGGAGATTTTAATCTTTTTTCGTTAATTATGCAATAATCTTTTTTTTCTGTCGTGGCGCTACTAGCCTTAATAGGTGACCTGTCTGCTTACAAAACGTTATTTTTTGTTTTTGCGAAACCTGAATATAGTTTGTTCAGAATAAGCAACTGAATCGATTCCGTCATTTTTACACCAAATTATATTTTTTCCCAATTACATTTAGAAATTGTTGCAGTATGGTTACCGAGCGCACAACACAGCTGACGGTAGTTCATAGTAGTAGGCGCGTGCGCATAGCTGGATAGGCCTCAGCGCCACGCCACTGTAGGCGCGGGCGGACGAGCGGTGCGTTGACCATATTTTTGTTGTGAAAACCAAGTAAGATAACAAGGGCGGAACGCTTGTAGTATATAAACAATACTAGTAAAATGAGAAAAAGCGTGAGGTGCTTAGTATACAAAAATTATGGCACAAAGCGCCTCACGCTTTTCTCTCATATATACTAGTAATGTTTGTTTATTGTCATAAATTAAATTTTAAAATTATTTTTAACTTTTTAGTTTGATATTCTTTAAAAGCATTTTTTTTTAATTTTTTAAGCTTTATTTTTTATGTGTACAAACCATATCACGAGATAACGCTCCAACTAGCCAAGACATTATTAGTTAAGTATATGCACATAGATACACAAAAAGACTCAAATTGGACCTCAACTTTCCGATTTATTTTACCTGCCAGGACGGTTATCAGTTAATTTTTCTAATGTATATATTTCTGCATCCAGCTATTCATGAACCCCACGAAAGAGGCGCCAGCTACAAAGTCTGACCCTAAAATTAAAAAAGCATTACCAACGATCATAATCTTTTAAAACTGCACACAGCTCACAATTTGCCAAAACACATAATTATACTAACTGCCATAATATTTCTTTAACACTTAACAATCAGGTCACATAATAATTATGTCGAAAGGTTTTATGAATCTCGTATAATCGTATGTTATGATCCGATCTTGTAGCCTTCGTACGCCCGTCGTGTGCTGTTGCGTTACATTATACTTTGTACAAGATGATGAAAAAGTGATGTCCATAGAATCAGTAAAAATAACGTTAAAACTTAGGTGAAGTTAGCAAAGAGAAAATAAAGCACTCAAAATTCTGTACTGAGCTTTTGTGCAAGCCATCTCGAATACTGCTCACCAGTAGGCCTAGTATGAGTTTTCAATACGAAACTCGTTCGCCGATATCGAGCGCGTTTGACTCAGCGATTGGCCCGCTTCAAGGTCGTAAGAACTCTCAACCAATGAGAGCGCCAAACGCGCTCGATACGATCGAACGAGTTTCGTATTGAAAACACATACTAGGCCTACAGTATGGAATCCTGTCTACGATACCACGACAATAGCGTCGAAAGTATCCAAAGGAAGTTTTTGAGGTGCATTCAGTTTAGATCCAGAACTTAATTGCTTAATTAATACAACCGTTGCAGAAAGTTTCACATTCTTTCACTAATTGAGTAAAGAAAAATTGCCGAAATGGTATTCCTGTTCAATTTGGCTAATGGTTCAACCGACTGTTCTGAATTATTGAGCAAAATTGGGCCGCGTGTCCATCCATCACTTTGTGAAATCATCAGCCTCTGTATGTTCCCTCTGTTCGGTGAGTATATGCTAGCTGTAAGTTTCCTTAAAATGAAAAATAAAATATAGACCTGTCAGTAGTGTCCCTAGCATTACAATGTCAACTCACTCCACGCTCAGTTCATCTATGTTTGAAATGAGTTCAATTGCAATACCTATTGATCTATGCAATGCGCGCATGCCATTTATGATACCTTATTTGTACACCGTTCTTTCCAATAAAAATATTTTTATGGAAAGAACAAAGTCTCACCAAAAAGCAAGATGTAAAATTAGTTTTCTTCTACTCGGTACTGATAAACCCTACGTTTGTATTTGAATCTACTTCCTATATGCGAAATCCTGTTTGCATGTATGATACATTTCAGGTCTTAGCGGCTAAATGGTTTCTATGAAAATTTGTACTCAAATAGGCCAAGACCTAGATTAAACATATTATAAATAAGAAGGTCAATGAGTAAACTACATAAAGATCGCCTTATTCATAAAGTTTGCTTAAAGTTAACTAGTAATTTGTGAATTTTAACAACACATTTTTGACGTTTTAGCGTCAGAACCATAGGCGCTTATTCATGAACGCTGATTACAAGTTATGTGACGTGAAACGTAGAAAATGTATGTTTAAATAGTCGCTAATCACTACTTAGTTAACTTGAAGCAGCGTTTATGAATAAGGGGGATTATCGATAATACGTTCCCGTGGGATAGCCTCCGATATTTATGTGGGCATAGAGTAGAGAGGCCGAGAATATATTTCCTTATTCTACGTTTTTTTATTCGTCTAATACCGAACAAAAGCTAAAAAAAAATCTGCCCTGTTTTTTAATAACTAAACTCATTTTATTTAATTATCAAGCAAACACAGTAATCTTAACCATATATTTTATTAGACTAATATTCTCACCACTATACAGGCTGTATCTGACATCGTAATGCAAACTTCGCGAAAAGGCCACACCGCATGCCACTAACAAAATTATGGTAGTCATTTATGAGCAATGAGCAGTTACAGAAATAACAGTGTTTAAAAAAAGTGTCGGCTCGACCTTTGAACGTTGCAAGCGTGCCGCCGTGCGTGTTTATAGGTAAGACGTTGACCCCTGATGCGAATTCTATTAAATCAGCTGATAGGATAGTTTTTCTAGTGTTGTTCACATTTCGCTTTTTTGTGTAATTAACGAATTAATTAATTTTAAACTTTAAAATCTTATTGGGTTTTAAAAGTACGAACAGTCTAAAGTGAAAAAACTGAATATTATTTTTTTTTAAATCGGGAAAAAGCGTCCACTGGGGGGTTCAGAATTATGTACTGGATCCATGGTACTCGTTTGTGCGTCGATGTCAGATACACCCTTTATACAAGTGGTACATTATTAAAAATAAATATATAAAAATTTAAATATATTTCATAATTTTTTATATTATCTACTATTTTATGTCGAATAGCCTTGATGCGCTATTCATGTATGGTCACAGCATCTAAATAAAAGGCAATCTGACAATGACAATCTAACGTTTATTTATATACTTATCTACCAGTTATCATATACAATGTGTACATAATATAATAGGTAAAAGTGATGTATTCAAGAATGTATCGCAAAAACCACCCACCCCAGACATTTAGTGTACATTCAACTTTAAACCGTCGCTCTATAATGACTTTTCTAATAAGATGGCCAAGAAATAAACGTGTAGCTTCAAGTTTTACCAGATACAAATGCACAGTTTATAAAACTAGACTTAGTAAACCACCATGAATCTATATCTCGAAGTTTACCTCATTTTTACAATATTGTGAAGTCAATGCTCGTGGTTATTAAATTTTTTTTAATGTTATTAACACTTTTGTTCAATAATTTTACCTCGTCTTTTTCAGAAGCTAAAACGACAAAATTGATTACTGTCGACTTTTCTGGTTATTTATTATAAATAATGTTAGCTAGCCTTACTAGCCGATCGAAGTGGAGATGCTAGGAAACCTATGTCCAACAGTGGACATCTTGCAACTGAAATGATGGTGCTCTATTCTGTAAATAACTCCTCCTTCTTCTCAAGTCGTTCTCCTCATTACTGAGGGTCGTGATATCCCTGTGGAATTATCTTCTGCTTTATGATAGTTCGCCACAGTCGATCCCTGACCGCGAGTATAGATAGCATCATGTAGGCCAGTTTCCAGAGATAAACGGATTTGGTCAGTCCATCTTATTGGACTGCGACCTCTAGAATGTCGTCTGTCGCCTTCCCAGTAACCATCAGATGTTCAAGATTGTCTCCATCTTTTCTGGCAATATGGCCAAAATATTCCAAAATTCTTCGATGGCAGACAGAGTAGACTCTTATTGTGACACCCAGTTCTCGAAGGATTGACTGATTTGTGCGGAATGCTGTCTAAGAAATTGGAAGCATAGTAAATAACTCCCCGTACAGTAAACGTATGCTGTCATTCCACATGATGCTAGGGATTGACACTTTACATCTGATTAAAAGCTCACTTAACATACACATACTTTAAACAATGTAATACCTGTAACCATAAATATTCAAAATCCAAATATATATATATATATATATATATATATCTGCCGCATGTCAGACGACCAATGGGTCCTTCTTGATAGCAAGGGACCCCGCAGGAGGTCCAGATAGAGATGATTTGAACTTCTTCCGCAAGAACTGGTCTTTAATCGCTTTAAACAGAAAGAAGAAGGAAGAGAGTAGGGACGGTGGTAGTCTTTACCCTGCAGTTGAACATCACAGCTGGCTTTTAATAATTTTATCAATAATAACAAAACGGGCAGTCCGCTTACTTCATAGCCTCAAGCGTAGGGTGTAAACAGGTGGTGCGCTTCCGTTGTCAGTCCTTGATATTTTGCACCCCTGCGCATCCCTGCCTCCCTGGTACCCCTCGACGTGCCCTGCCTCCCTCTGCCGCCGTCTGCCCGGCAGGTGTGCCGCCGGTCAACATGGTATTAGTGGTATACAGACATTTGGAGGAAAAATACAAACAGCTTTGTTCCAGCTGCCTTAACTTATAAGTATTAGTTGCGAGTTTGCTAAAGTAGTCATTTTGTTTTTCATATGTTTATGATGGAGTTTAAAAATAAGTTTTTCTAATAGCAGTTCTAGGTAAGAAATATGAGTAATTAATCCAATTTGCTATTGGTCATGCGAGTAAATACATATTTAAGTTCAGTGCGACTTTGAAGAATATTTAGGCTCCATGTTTTATTCATGTTGTGTCTGTGGAGTATCTTAATCTGGTGGGAATAACCTAATATTAATCATCTATTTAGTGTATTTTAACGTCATAATTGCAATAGTGTACTGTAATGTGCAGCGAATTGTTACTGAACCAAAATTCCTTAGCCCAAATTATTATGGAAGTTACCACAATTATTGTAATCCAATTTACTTGTAGAAAGTTTGCAGATGTTATAATAGAGATTAAATAACATCTAAGTTTAGGAAATAGCGAAGTCATCACAGATAAACGGGCGAGTGGTGCCAGGGGAGGGACTAGTCATCCCAAGTAATGAGTTAATTATTACACCATCGTGAACTGTTACATACCCTTTAGGCATAGAGTAAGACACTTGTCAAAAAAAAAACATCCTACTTAATATTATGATAGTTTGCAAATATGGCTGTATGTTTGTTCCTCTTTTACGCTAAAAGTACTGAAAGGATTTGGATCGAAATTTCCCACACAAATTTTTAATAACCAGAATTTGCCTAATGATAGTTTATATCCGGATATTTATAGTGGTTAATACTTATGCAGGTAAAACCGCGGGGTAGGTACAGCTAGTTTTATTAAACTTTCCTTTTTAATAATTATAAATATTTTTGTTTTCTAATTAAAATCTAGTGCTTAACCGCAATCCCGCCTGATGTTAAGCAGCGATGCAATCGTTGATGGTAAAGCGCGCTAGTTTATTAAGATACTATTTACTAAAAAAAAAAAAAAATAAACTGAGTGAATAGGAAGGAAGCAATGCGTGGTGATGCAATGTTAAACTCTCGCTAAACTCAACAATACGACCAACGATGCTGCGCCAGAGGGAGATTGATCTGGAGACCCTACCCACGACCAAACTCCCAACACAAAAACATTTGGCGCATCGTACCCGGCACACACCGCATCACAACTGCTCAGACACGTCCTCCGTACGGCTTCATCAGACATCATGCAGGAACATGACGAATCGCTTGGCGGCAAGACTTTGTCTGGTGGGTGATAACTCCTACCGGCAGCCGATATTATGGCCTACCACCGAGAAAACAACATCATAACATGACCCATTTCATATTCCACAAACCACCTTCACGAATCAACCTTGATTCTAAGGCCAAAAGATCCATAGGTCACGCAACCGAAGCCAGAGGCAACAGCTAGTCCGATATTAATACTAATAACAATTACAGTAATAGCAGTAGAAATAACGATTCAATTGGAACTCTTGCGCAAGTGACACACATGGCTCAGGCGCTAATCGTTCAACTTGACGGAGAGCCTCGAGTGAGAGATTTAGTTTCGTAATGTAGACAGGTGAATTTAAATATGGATGTAGTGTATTAAAAATAACGTTTGGGTTACGAGTCTGAAATAAGTGGGTTCCGTCTTGTATGAAAATGTTTTCTAGGACAGAATTTTGTTAAATTCTGTATAGAGTAGTTTGTGTAATGTTGCTGAGCCTTTCATGAATGGTGAACACAGAATTTATTGAAAAAAAAAATTAATAAAATCACATTTATGGTTTAAGACATTATTATTTCTCAAAAACAGAATACAATCATTCACTTAAACAAGAAACACTGGTTACAAACGTTAACGTTCCTTGAAACGAGAATCGGAACAGCATATCTTTAAATTAAGGAAAGTTCATTATACAGTATTGCTAGTTATTGACTTATTATTATGTTGGTAATATAAGGTAAGGTAAGTTAAGCAAAAAAAAAGATTTTAAAGTTGAGTGGAAAACTTTAGTCTTTTTTAATGGATGTGGGTAACCTGTAAAAATAAGATTCTGAGTCCCTATTGCGTATCGAAACGCAGAAGCAAAATACTTACATCTCTTTCTGTTTTTATTTACGTAATATTAACCATTAAAATATTAATGGACCACAAAGCATTTGTCACCTTCGTTGTCAAACAGAAAACGTGGCAAAAAGGCTGGCAGTATTGCCACGTCACATAGCAACGCTTTCTTTTACCGAAACTTCTGTCTAAACCGCACTAGTTTAAGCCTATTCACTTAAAAACCTCAGCAATAGGAAGGATGACGGCAGTTGAGCGAGGTGATGCAGTGTTAAACCCAACAACACGACCAACGATGCTGCGCCAGAGGGAGATTTATCTGGAGACCCTTCACGACCAAACTCCCGACACAACATTTGGCGCATCATATCCAGCAAACATCGCAACACAACTGGCCAGATCCGTCCTCAGTACGGCTTCGCCAGACATGACACGACGAATCGCTTGAATTTTAATATAATACAATGTACATGTCTTATCTTTGTCTCAATTTAATTGGCATATAAACATAAATCCAGACTTAAAGAGATCACATAAAAAACTATTCCATTCATTTCTTCATGTACGCACAGTAATTTGCGCGAACTAGTTTTATTTTCTAACAAAAAAACTTAACAAACAGGCATTACGCTACAATATATACAGGCGGCTCATGAAATGTTATGTCTCTATTGATTCGGACAGTGGTGCTCAACTCGTGGCCCACGTTTTTCTGAGTGGCCCCTTTTAGATGTACTTTCTAAAATATGCTTTAATATTTTTATTTTTCAGGTTAATAATAGCCTAAGACACTCACAAATAACGTGTATTTTTACTAATAAAAATAATATTCAATATCATAACATAAATATAATCAGCCTATATTGTTCCCACTGTTGGGACACAGGTCTCCTTCTCGTTGAGAGGGGAGTAGGCTGTAATTTATCACGCGGGCCCAGTCCGGGTTGGTAGATGTCACATGTTTTCGAAGTTTTTGGCTCCAGGACATTCCAATTCCTCACGATGTATTCCTTCACCGTCTTATGAGCAGTGGTGAAGAAAATAATTTACACAAATTAGAGCGCCTGGTGGTGCTTGAACCTACGACCAACAACTGGCGCGGCTGATACCACTAGGGTAGCCTAGTGGTATCTACTAGTTCTCTTTATTCAATATCGGTTCAATAGATTCAGAGATTACCTACAGCCTACCAAATTACAATCTCACAAACTATACCACTTTATCTATAACTAGCTTTCCGCCCGAGGCTTCACCCGCGTGGAACTCGATATTTTTGTTTTCTCTCGGGATTATCAAATTTTTCCGTGATAAAAATTACCCTATTATTTAATCCGGACTTCTAACTTTACGTCTGCAAAATTTCAAAGCAATCGGTTCAGTAGTTACGGCGTGAAAGCGGAACAAACAAACAAACTTACTTTCCGATTTATAATATTAGTAAAGATAATATAAATGAGAAAATTTTAACTGGAGTGAGATCTCTGCATCTTCATAATTTATTCCACAGTTCAAAACGTATTTACTTTTCTCAGTACTTTTCTCATTGTTAGTGTGTATATTAAGTACATACTAACAATCAAATGAACTGTTAATATTAGCCAGATTACAATAATACCGAAATTCTTTGCCACAAGTCAAGTCATACCCTGCTCTTTTTTTATTGTGGGGTTATCCTCATACTCAGGCTTCAGGCTCTCCCTCCATCTGTGCTAAAATGACGATTATTGCCCGTCAGGTGTCGGCCCTAAGATATGAGCACATTAAATCTCTCTCGTACCTTGTCAAACCTTTTACGTATCTTCCTTCTAGAAAATATCTAAATAAATACCTACATACATAATTCTGACAGCCAAGAAAACTTTGAGCATAACTTCATCGGACCGGTACACTATTTAATAAGCTCGCACGTTCCAGATAATGTTAAGATACGGTGATTTCTTGTGGCTCCAACGAGTTGTGTGACTATGTACGGTTGCCACGATTGAGCCTCTTTAGCAGACTGTCCTGGATCAAGTGACTCGTGAGGTCACGCAGAATACGTTCATGTTACTTGGTTTTGATGTCAATGGAAAACGGTCAGCCCATTACAGCACAAAGCAAAAGTGTAAAGACTCGATATAATACAATTTGGCATGAGCTTAATTTTGAATAGGACAACACAACTGCTGTGAGAGTTATCACAACATGGTTACAAATGTCTATTGTGTCAAGCTGGTTAGTAATCGAAACGAAGGTATTTTTTTTTTTTTGTAAATAGATCTTTTAAGACACTCTCAAACGTTAATATTTTAAAACAACCCGCGCCTTAATCGCTGGTCTTTATGTCTTTCTGATGTGACGATCCCTGTGAAGAGAAAACTGAAACCAAATTAGATGTCACGGTCTCTTTTAAAAGCCTATATTATTATGAGTTTCCCGGAAAAGCCTTTTGAAGAAAGACCTTTTGCATCTTTGAGTTGACTAGTAAGCAATCGGCATACATCAGTCATCGTTTAGCTCACTCGATAAGCCTACTTAACTTTTTTTTGCGGATGGACTATCGTCAAATGACCTGTCGCACTCTGGGTGGAGAGGAAGGGCGTATCGTGTTCCTTCAGTTGACTGTACACTAGAGACCATGGTATCCTTTTCGAACAGCCCGTAGCCTCGGCAAGCTTCGGTCTTAATGGTCCAAACCTTTAATTCGCAAAGACTTTTCCTTTCAGACTGAAAAAAAGTAACTGGGTCGTATTTTTTGTATTTATATACAATAGTTCACTTACCTATCGGCAAAGTTTACTTTAACTTTGCCGATAGGTAAAGCCGGCTGATGGTAAGCAGTTATGCCATCGTTGATAGTAAAGCGCGCTATTTTATTAAGCCTGTTGACTTAAAACACTTAGTGAATAGGAAGGAAAATGGCAGTTGAGCGAAGTGATGAAATATTAAACCCAAAACACGACCAACGATGCTGCGTCAAAAGGAGATTGATCTGAAGACCCTCCACGACCAAACTCCCGACACAAGAACATTTGGCGCATCGTACCCGGCACACATTGCAATACAACTGCCCAGACTCGTCCTCCGTACGGCTTCACCAGACATCATGCCGGAACACGATTGCATATAAAATCTTGGATATCTCTTATGATAGGAAGGCATCGTTTTTGCCCTGCATTCTTACGAGTGATGCTCGTCGCAAGCGGGGCGACACGCGCCGCCGAGCGTGGCGTGGCGTAACGTGTGGAGTAATCACTTGCATGCAAGTGTACTGAGATTGTTGCTACTTACAGGTGGATTATTAAAGGTATGTTCAAGTTTAGCTAATATGGGCACTACCCTATTCAGATTTCCAGATCAGTTATCCAGATCTTACTGAGGCACAACTAGATAAACTTGAGCGACTTCAAAACTTTTGCATAAGATTTATATTTGGCCTGCGCAAATATGATCACATATCTGAATTTCGTACAAAGCTTAAGTGGCTTCCCATACGTCTTCGCCGGAATTCTCATATACTATTTCAGCTCTACAACATTTTGTTTAATCCTAAAACCCCCTCTTATCTTAAAGAACGTTTCAAGTTCCTTCATGACACACATAATAGATATCTGAGGTCATCGGAAAACCTGATATTAGACATGCCGATGCATTCCACTAGTTTCTATGATAAATCCTTTACTGTACAAGCAGTTCGGCTATGGAATGACTTGCCCGTGTCCGTAAGGCGTGCTCAAACACTGTTTACTTTTAAAACTATGGTAAAAAACCACTTCCTCTCTCTTTAAACATATTATTTTATTTAATGTGCTCTTGTATGATATTTATTAATTAGATCTATAAATTTATTTAAACTAGTATGATACACTTAACGTATATATAATTATTGTATAATCTATGTAAATAGTACACTGTAGACTATCTACATTATTTCTTTATCCTATCCCTTAGAATTCCATCCAAAGGTTGTCTGTAAAAGATCGCTCTTAGCGATAAGACCGCCCATTGTGTCACCCTTGTAAAATATTTTTATTTATGTTCTGTAATCTATATGGTGTACATAATAAAGAGTATTCTATTCTATTCTATTCTATTTCCTTCTTGGATTAAAGCTTGGAGAAAGAAACCAACCATAAGGATCGAAGGTTAAATGTGGAGAATGGTCGCGAGGAAGATGCCTAATAATTCACCACATAATTCCGCCCTAAATGTTTTTGTTTTTTATATTGGCTGATTACCATCTTCCACCACATTTTTCTGTTGCTGTTTTTTGCTACATAGGTTTGCTGATTTGATCGAACAGCACTTGTGATCAGAGGAGCGGTCTCTTTTGGTCCTTAAATTGAGCTATACGTAAATTTAACAACCAAATTGAAGGATTACAATTCGAATATCGTCTGATTTTTTTTTCTAGTAATGCTAAAAATTTACTATTCTGTATTACCTCCAAAGTCCTACCGACAGTCGATTGCAGTTTTCATAGCTTTAAAGTATACGTTTACATTATACAACCCTTAAAAGCTATTGGACAAGAGAACACAAAACCGCCTGCTAACTAACATACTAGTTTTGAAGATATACACATTTTTACGCCTTTCCAACAACTCACACCCAGTGAAATGTGAAGCGAACTGTGAACAAACTAGAAGTTGTAAAGAAACGCTCATACAAAGAGTGAACACAAAATCTTTTCGTTCACTTGATTCTTGAGATATTGGTTGAGTAACTTGGCTCTTGCATTTAAGTCGAAACCAACTTACATTAGCCGCTTAGTTAACCAGCTAACCTTTTAACTAAACGTCTGCCTTTGAACTGACGGCTTGAATTACATATATTCAATTATAACTTAGATAAATCACGATTCACTTGCGAACTGCATTGGTCACACTGACTCCTTTGATAAAAAAAAAAAAAACTGACAAGATAGAGCGAAGCGCGGCGAGCACTTCTTCCAAAAGCCAGGCGACGTGTACTCGTATACATTGGATGATGTTGGTCCATTCATCATTTCCTAGTTAGAGAAAGACTTGTTTATTTGACTTGTCATGCTTTTCTTTGTCACACTTTGAAACGTAAGATATTTACGATTTTAAGCTATAGTTGTATTATGAATGGAATCTATTAAGTAAACGAAAGTTTTTATATCAATCAAAATAAAGCAAGCTATATTCTGCGTTTGATTCTTTTACATCAAACATCAGTGTAATATGTATACCTACCTATATGTACAAGCTCCAATCAAATTATGTAGCGTAACTCTGTAGACGTGGAATTTTATTTTATTTTGTCGTGTTTAGATAACCCATCTACGTACGAGACGTAGACGTAGATTTACAGTTAAACTCATAAAAATGTTCCCTTAATGACTTTGTAAAAAAAGGTTTTAGTTTATACACTTTTCTATGCTAAATTTGACCCTTAAAAGTCCTATAACCTCTACATTTAGCATTCAATGATTACAAACGACATATCAAGGTTACAACTTTAGTTTTTAGTGTTAACTCCGCCCTTTTATTACAAAAGACGGATTTTATTTAGATCGGATTTAAACGACCTCAATGGTTGTTATTGAGGTGCAGTGGTGGTACAAGTTGTAGATTTTAGGTTCGAACCCCATTAGACGCTTTACTTTGTGCAAATTATTTCATCACCGCTGCTCTCGGAACGGTGAAGGAAAACATCCTGAGTAGGACATCGGCATGTCCTTAGAGCCAAAAAAAAACATGTGACATCTACCAACCCACACTGGGTCCGCGAGGTAGATTACGGCCCACGCCCTCACCGAGAGGAGGCCAGTGTCCCAGGAGTGGGAACATTATAGGCTGATTATGTAAATGGTTATTGAATTATGCACCTAACTATTATAGAAATGCAGTTCTTTATACAAAAATTACAGCTTAGTACGTTACTAAGTTGTCACTTTTGTATTAAGAACTTTGACTTAACCTCAATAAAGTTCCAAATACAAATACTGACTCAAATGTTAAATCTGGAACTAAAGTTAGATTTAGTTTTGTAATAAGGGGTACATGTAACCGAAGTTCCTTTTTAGCGACAATGGCGAACAATATGGTGCAATGCCAAATTGTTTACACGCTTATTTGCCAACTAACAGTAGAACACAAGTCACCACTTATCTTAACTAAGTTTATTACTTACCTTTCAACTAGAGCCTAAGAAATCCTGCTAATATTGTTTATAAGGATAAATGGATGTGTTTACTCTTACCTGCAAAAACTACGGAATGTATTAGGATGAAATTTGGCACACAGATGGTATACGAGTATAACCGGGAATCATATATAAGATACCATTTATCCCGATCTTCCCACGGGACCGAAACTTACGCGGGTGAAACCTCGGGACGCAGTTAGTATTTTAAAGTTACAGCAATTTTGTTGCAATGGAAGTTTTAATGTAAATTTAGCTTAAAATTGTGTATACAAACCTCTATGTAAAATACAATTGAGTAACACGCTATCAGTACCTAGCGATAGGTTTCATTTTGACAGTTCAACAAAATTCATTGCGTCATTAACGTTGTTGAGCAAAAACATTTTTCAAACAAATGGAGCAATGGACTAGCAGTATACTTTGGAATGATTTCAATTGAGAGTAATAATGTGTTACACATTTAGGGTGCTGCTATTCAGCAGTATTTGGTTATTGGAAACCGACCCCGAAGAGGTTGGCAAAAACACTGAGCAAATAGTGAGATACTCAAGCTAAGCAAAATTTAAACTTAAATTAAAATACACTTTATACAATATGTAAAGTAAAACCCTGTCCGATCCGTAAATGTGTTGTTAGGTATCAATAACTGATTCTACTAATGGATACAAAACCGGGCTAAACTTAAAATAAAAATCCCCTAAAAAAATAAATATTATTTCGCGAAAAGAGGTAACTTAATACATGTGCGGTAAGCAACCCTTCCGCGGGCGGCGGGCGGCAGGGCATTCGGCACGTGGTCGCATCGCTATTCGCATAATAATACCAGTGTTGTC
Source organism: Sesamia inferens (assembly GCA_037179545.1). Taxonomy (NCBI): domain Eukaryota; kingdom Metazoa; phylum Arthropoda; class Insecta; order Lepidoptera; family Noctuidae; genus Sesamia; species Sesamia inferens. The sequence goes on along the minus strand of CM073929.1, from coordinate 2,511,117 downwards.
ACTTTTTTAAATATTACCAAATTTCGGGGAAGTTGGAATTAATTCGAAAAAAGATTATTTCAAAATTCATTAGTATTGTTTCTATGATGATTACGTAAAATTTTATATTATATTTGGTCTTGTGTTTACCTAACCTTTATTATCCTTATGGGTCGGACAAGGTTTTCTTAACATATTGTATAACAATGCGCTAATAACTAATAATTTAAACAAAACAGACCAAGTCAAACTCTTTTTTAATTACAACTTAACTTCGGTCAGTAATTATTATATCACTGACAACAACACAAAATGAAATTCACCTCGATTCACAAAGAAGGCGCTAACCACATCTATTGTTTTGAAACAATCTCGTTACATGCATACATACATACAAAATGAATTATGTGATTCACAGATATAAGTATCACCTCCACCAGCTATTATTACTATTTGCTGGTTGAAAGATTATATCTCTGCTAAGCTATTAAAAGGTGCCTATTGCAAGTTATTAAGTAATTATTGATTCTTTGTGATTTAATCAATATAATTCAACATTGCCAAAAGACTGATAAAGTAGGTTTATAAATGTATGTTTGTTACTCTTTTAAGCAATACCTACTGAACAGATTTGGATTTATCTAGCACACACATGGCTTATAACGAGTAATATTAATAACATAGGCTCTTAATAAACTAGTGCGCTTTACCATCAACGATTGCGTCACTGCTTACCATCAGGCAGGATTGCGGTCAAGCGCTGGTTTATACTTTAATAAAAAAAAAAAAACATATAAGATAGTTTCAATTCGGATATTCCTACAGTATTGAAACTTTACAAATGAAACCGTGGCGGCAGCTAGTCATAAAATCACTACGGACTCAGATTGGCCGAAGCCGGGAAACCTGCTCAGCCCCCTAATCGTCGAACACATTTTTGTCAAATGATTGCGACTAGTTGCGATCAGTTGGGATCGTTTGGACCGCCTATTGGTCAGTTCCAAACTATCCCAACTAGTCGCAATCATTTGACAAAAATGTGTTCGCCGAATAGGGGGCAAGTTTCACATTCACAGCTCTCCGCCCTTTGTCATTCGGTGTACTGTGCTGTTACGTAACCGATGATACACTCTTTGTCGTATACTGCGTGTCATGTTGATACGGTACATGACGTCCCTGAAGATCCAACCACCACCAACAACCTTTTTATCGTCCCACTGCTGGGCACAGGTCTCCTCTCATACAGAGAAGGATTGAGCGTAATCACCACGCTTGTTCAATGCGGGTTGGCGATTTCAGACTTATAAAGTTCAGGTTTCCTCAAGATGTTTTCCTTCACCTTCAGTCATTGGTGTCCAAGATATACTTAGAAAGTACATATAACTTTAGAAAAGTTACATTGGTACTTGCCTGACCTGGAATCGAACCCGCGCACTCATACTTGAGAGGCTGGTGTTTTAACCACTAGGCCACCACGACTTCAAACGTGTGGCTAAATTCTGGGCCGACTACATTTTGCTATTATCATAGACACGTTGAAAGCTATTTACCGTTTTAAAATCCTTTATGTTTAATATTTTGCTACGTTAAGTTACGGTTTTCTAAGAGACCGGCACCCTAATTGTGTAACACACTATTATTGTCAGTTGGAATCATTTTGAATGAAGCTTATTGCTATTTCATTGCTCCATATGTTCCAAAATGTGTCTGCTCAATAAGGTAAATAACGCAATGGATGTTGTTGCACTGTCAAAATGAAATCCATTGCTACTGATATTGTGTTACGCAATTACCCTGGTGTGCTGTGGGGGCTTCAACATAGCATCCACGATTTATTGTCGAATGACGCCACTGAATCGTTATTTATCTATTACCCTCAGGCGCGTGCGCTCCATAGAGGCATATAAGCACTGCATACCCTAATAATTTTCTAATTCGGAACACCCGAATTGTATTATAATATAATTTTTGTACTACAATACATTCTGTTAAAACACTACACTGGTAATAACGCTCAATCCTTCTCTGTATGTGAGGAGACCTGTGCCCAGCAGTGGGACCATAAAAAGGTTGATAATCAGGATGATGATGATCTATGCATACCCTCAACAAAATCTCTGTGCACGCCCCTGATTACCCTAGAGGCCAAACCCACCGCTAGCCTGCCTACGACAGCTGTCGCCGTGGCCGCTAATTAGCGGCCACCGCTATCGCAGGAATTCCTAGCTTTAAAACCGATTTTTATCCAGTTTACATACTAAGTCATTTCCTCCTTTCAGGATGAAACTATCAATTAAAATCACATACTCACCCAACCATTTCCCATACCGTACCATATAATTTTATTACAACAGACAATTTCCTTTCTTTCAAGGGTTCCCATATAGCACGGTAGGTTCATCAGCCTAAGTTTTTCCCCTAGCTTCTTGGAGCATGGTCGGCGGTAGACCATATCACATTAGATGGTGCAGCCATCTGTAACCTCCGGTAGCGCACCATTGTGTGTAGACAAAGAATTGATTAGACCAGGACAGATGGAACGTTTAGATTTAAACATGGTTAAACTATCAAGTATATGTTTTTAAATCCCAATCACTTGGTAGTTGAGTAAATTATTTCATCGCCACGGCTCTCAAAATGGCGAAGGACGTTTTACTAGTGCTTGAACGCAATCCCGTCTAATGGTAAGCAGTGATGCGATCTTTGATGGTAAAACGCGCTAGTACATTAAGAGCCTATTCACGCTAGCCTTGAAGACACTTAAATTGTAATCCATAATATATCCTGCCATATCCATCAGCAAATCCAAGACGTGATTTCCGCTAATTCGCACAAGGTCCGCATTCTTGTGTGTACTTATGGCCTACATACTTCATCCCTCCCTCCGACAGAGAAGACGCTAGGCTGATTGTGATTTTCAGAAAAATAATTTCAAAGGAAAAGAAGTTTTCTTGCCTATGCCTTCTACTATAATTATGTCTTAATCCGTTTTAGACCCCGAGCGTAGAAACTATTTGTAAGTAATCAAAAAAAAAAGAAATCACACGCTGTCTACATACATCTTTGTATTTACTCACCTTTTACAAGCATGCTGGAAAATATTTGTTATGAAATAAGCATTACCTCTTTAATAGCAAAGAGGTCCTTCTGTCCGTGTTAAATAGAAATAATGTGAAACCTATAAAATGTATTGAACAGTTGCTACGTGTCAATGTCCCTATCATCCTAAATTATTAGATCAATAGTAACTAGTAGTATCTTAAGAGGGAACTCTAGTGGTCCTTTTTCTATAAGTATGTTTATACTTATAGAAAAAGGACCGCTATTCCGCTATTTCCATCGTGGATAATGCTTTTAAAGCAATTTTGACCGTAACTATACGTGCCCCTATCATTTCATTTTTTCCGAAACATCATAAATAAAAGAAATACGATCGTTCAAAATCGCGAAAAATAACCCATTTTTACCGTGAAGTTCAGATGAGTATTAGACAAACGTGATAAGTTTTTGACAAAAAAGAAAATAATAGAAGCATAGGTATACTTTTCCTCTAAATTTTGATATAAAAATAATTGAGATCTGTTGTGTTTTGAAAAAGAACACATCGAAATACGAAACGTCTTATGGTCAACGTTTTTGTAGGTAAATTCAGCCTGAGCTGCAACTGTCCTTTTCGCACTTTACCGGGGGAGGTTCGAAGCAGCGCGACGGCAATAGTTTCTTCAAATACCTATTTTCCAAATTCGTCGGTACTAGAGTCCCCTCTTAAGTAGGTACATAGAAAATAATAAATAATATACTTAGAAATGCATTCATTTATCTTTATTCCTGAGAACCTGTTGTACCAACGCTGTGCGGACATATGTTATCTAATAGCATGTTATCTGTGTTAGTAACAGGAGTTAAAAGATAACGGATAGTTAATTAAAATAATCCCGATCGGTGTAGAAAGGGCTACGTTGAGAATAAGATGGTTAAAATATAAGTATTTATAAAGACCAATTAAATCGCCTGATAAATGAAACGATAGTACAACTTTAACACTTTTAAGAGGTTTGTAAAACGTTTTACAGATATCAAAAAAGCGAAAGTGTTCTTAAAGAACATAGCTGTCACTACTTCTTCTTCTTCTCCATATCTATTGTCAGAGCGTTCGTGGTCTTTGCGTAGTTTCTTGTCTAAGGGCTGATGTAATTCACCTTACGATTTCTCGTCTACATCTAATTCTGATATTTTTTGTGCATACATAAAAGGGACCGCCCACTGCCGATTTATTTTGACTTCCTTAATACCTGCGCCTTACTAGAGCAATAAACATCTACAAATTAATTATACAACTTTCATCCGAATCCGGTCATTATTTTTAGTATGAAAAAGTCACAAACATCCACTAACAAGCAAGGATTTAATTTTGGCATCCTTTGGTAAATGTCGAAATTCTTAAACGACTTCCCCTTTCTCAAAGCAAATGAGGTAAGTATGTTATCAGAAGATAGCACTTCATATTTTATGAGAAATTGAACTTCATTTATCCAATGAATTATCATCTCCCGCTGTATAACTTTACAGTAAGAGCTACTTACTCGCTTTAAGTTAGTTGTACCCAACAATCTTCACAGCTAACTAGAATTAGGTACATTCAACAGGTTGCGCGCGTCGCTTTCAATTCATTTTCCAAGATGGCGGAGTGACATAGCGAGATGATTTCCTCGAGTCATGCCCGTTTCTGTCACTGGCCACTAAGAAGTGTATGAAAAGAAATTGCGTGTTCATTACGGCTTTCGAATGTTATAATGTAATTTTAATGGATGGTAAATATTATTAGTTGTTATTGGGTAATAGAGAAATGTGTTTTAAAAAGGTGAGGACTTGTTTGTGGGCGACTAGAATAATTTATATTTTACTGTAATTTTAGATGTGTGTCATCAAAGTGTATCAAGGTGGGCTAACAACGCTATAGGATTGGGATTTTGACGATCTCGTAAACAATGGTGACAAGTACCTACATATCTATCAACTAGAATATCAATATCTGCTAGACATACCCTAACCAGGTTATGCCACAATACTCAGTCCTCTGCCTCACGCATCTAATCTTTCCTAGCTATCTTTTTAGTCTATCTAGCTAGAATACACGTACAATCACAAACACTAATATGTCGACACTTGCAAACTTCAGAGTTATTTGGTTGAAATAACGAAAACAGCAAAGAAATATGGCATATTGCAAAACCTATGGGTTCGAAAATACTATGTTCATAACAATACATACATAATTTCATTATAATATAAAAGAAAAAATCGCTTTTGAAAAAAGAAAAATGTATACATACCTAACTGTTATTAAATCAGACTACGTAGTCGTTAATCAAACTACAGAACATCAGCTACTGAGATCTTGCCGTCTTGCTCCCTCCTTACTGCCTTGCTCCCTCCTTACAGTCTTGCTCCCTCCTTACTGCTTAATGTCGATACTGAAAACTTGTGCGCCGTGAAAATTCTTCGTCTTCGATGCATTGGATGTGCAAGTGCATAGCAATTATACTGTCATATTGAAAACAAAAATACGCGTTCATTATTTTTAAAAACTTTCAAAATGACTTCACAAAACAATAAAATAGGTACACTATTGCTCCTCCCACACATTGTACATTCTAAAACGCAAATATATTCTTACAAACGCCGAATTTTTACTTCATCCATATATCCATATCCAATGTTAATATGTTATCCAAACATTTACGCCAGATTTATCCAATATGGCGATTTATGACCAGTCTGTATGGCCATGTCTATTTCATCTTAAGTCTACAACACTTGAGGCTATGAAAGCGAATCTCGATCCCCCAATGTACGCAAAGGCACCGCAAGGCGTTCAGTGTAATTTGTGCGCCCGCACACCTCTGTGCTGTACTGTACCTGCGAACTGATTTTGTTTTTTTTTTTTTTTTTCTTTCTTTTATGGCTTCGCACGGCTTGTGCATTTAGCCAATGTCACGTTATGAATTGTTCATGTCGAAAAAGACGGCGTGATACGTCTTACGATGGAGGGTTGAGACAAAGTCATGATGTGGACACTATGCTGCGATATTTCACTGTTCTTTATGAATTATTTACTGAGTGCACTTTTTACTACATAAATCACGCACTTTTATTTAGTAAACAACACTATAAATAATTTGAAAAGTTCGATGAAAAATGAGCGTGACACTCAGCTTGACTTTCCCGCCAAAACCTCACTGATTTTGTTATTTAATAATAAAGTTTATTTTAAACTTTTTTTCGCAAAGTGGATGTGTGATGTGAAGTGAAACCAAGGTTTTTAGTTGTGACAAAAAATGCTAAATTTGTTTTGAGTCAGTGTTTTATTTTCGTTTCAATTTTTTTATCTTTAAAAATTTATATGTGAGCGAAGACGAACATAATTTTCAATAACTAAAGCAACAATTAAAATAATATAAATAAAAGATTTCTCTTTTAAATTAGAACTCTAAATAAATATAAAAACATTTAAAAACCTATTTTTTCAAAATACTACTATCCGTTTTGAATTTGGAACTACTGCAAACGAACAAAACGTCATCCATTAAAATAAAAGCGCGCGAAACGAAACATTATTCAGCCAACGGCTCACCAAAATTTAAACAAAAAATTATTTTTGTGTCCATTTAACATACGTTATACGTTTTAACATACGTTAATAACGTTAGACAAACAACAGATATTCAAATAAGTAATTAAGTTCCCGCACATGTACTGGATCCCGTTCTCGCGTTCTGTTACTCAGTGGAGCAAATAGACATTTCGTTTTGTTTGGTCAAACAATTGCGATGGTTATTGCGTGTGGCTACCAATTCAATACTACCAAACGTGTGAATTGTAACGGTCTGTTAATTTCTAACGTATCCATAAAAAAGGATATTTTATAAGAATTATTTTCGTTTAAGTTGTTTATAATTGTATAATTTCGGATGTAGGCATTAAATTAAATGAACGAAAAGTTATATAATTTACTTTTTTTCTTTATTTCCGTATAACGACTCCGTGCAAGCTTTTGGAGAATAAATAATAATAATCCAGCTCATTACTGAAGCGCCGATCGATCAGGTTAAGCGACGCTTGCTGCGATTGTTCTCTAGATGAGTGACCATCTTTAAATACCGAGACCCTTTCGTGCTTCAGAAAGCACGATAACACGTTGATCCCGGCTGTTATCAGTAGATCTTTTGAAGTCAGATAAATAAATAAATATATATGGACAAAACTCACAAATTGAGCTAGCCCCAAAGTAAGTTCCATTCCACGATTGTACCAGCGAAAGTTTCGACCCCGTCGGAATATTGGGATAAAAGTAAACAAGACAAAAATAACTATTTGTGTGCCAAATTTCATCCTAATCCGTACAGTAGTTTTTGCCTAAAAGATTAAAAAACAGACATACATACATAATATACATTACATATATGTATATCCTCACAAAATTTCGAATTTTGTATACTAGGATAGTAGATTTAAAAACTCGCTACGGGTTGGCAGTCGTTACGGGTTGTTGGAGCCCTCAAAAGTCCAACAGTTGGTCTAACTGCAATGCTTCGATATCGCCTTCGGGTTGTGGAGGTCAGACGGTAGTCGATTCACGGAAAATATCGAAGTTTAGCCAAAATCAGCAGTTAGACTGGTAAAAGCGGACCCCAGACTCCAAAGCTAAAAAGCTACGGATGTGACTGGGATTAACGCGAAGATAATGATGATGGGGTGGATTTAAAAAGACAGAGTATGAATGCCATTAATTAAAAACTGTAGAATTATACAAAATTCATAGAAATATATTTCATAACTCCCATAACTATTTTTGTTCGTGTACTCTTTCTGCATAATCGCGCTCAGGAAATCGGTTTTTGTGAACACTATCTTCATTACAGCATCATTTTCATGTAACCACAATAGAAAAATTACATCTCACACAGTGAATCACAGCCTCTAATAATACCGACATTTTATTTAATGTATAGCAATTTAATTTTATATCTTAAAGAGTAGGCTATTCGTCCCATTTTGTTCTCTGTGAGTCTTAATTGAAATCAATTTTGTTTAATCACAAATCTACCTTTATGGTAATGATTTGAAACTATTTTGTATGTCAATTGACTTTTGGCTAATTGGTGTTAATTAATTTCGTGTGGTATCGGGTTCAGAATAGTACTAACCCATATCCTCCCGTGGGTATCGTAAGAGGCGACTAAGGGGGCTTTCACCAGGGAAGCGGGCAGCAGCGCTTCTCCTGTGGAATATCAAATTACTGCGATCCTCAACTCGCCTGCCAAGTGTGGGGATTATGACAACCCCCCGAAGCAATGAAAGCCTTGGGGGAGGACTTTGTCCAGTAGTGGACCTCTATAGACTGAAGAATTTAATGCATAATTCAATGCAACCTGTTTTAGGTAACAGTGTCAAGCATGAGATAATTCTCTACAACACTATCAACATGCAATATTGAAATTAAAATGACTGATGTAATGACTATCACAGCACGACGGACTTGATCGGCACGATTGGCTATTGACTGCTTCGCTGCGTGTAGCTGGTACGATTCCCACATGGATCAAATATTTGAATTACCTACAAGCAGTTGTTCTCGGTCTGACTGTTTGTGTATTTGTCTTAAAATGTTAGTAAACGCACGATACAGGGGGTCCGTATATAAATAAATAAAGTATATAAAAAATAAATGTTATTTTAATATATAAATTTTACTTCAAATTTTATTTTCTCAAAAGCAAGTTTGCTAGCTGGATCCTTTTTGCGTAACTACGTCCAAGTAATGGTTTATATGAAAGTGAAGTGTCGTGTTGGAGTGATCATTATAGATAGATTAATACTCTACCAGCCGAAAGACGTCCAAAGCTTGACATTGTGTTGCCGCCAAGCGATACGTCGTGTTCCGGCATGATGTCTGGTGAAGCCGAACGCAGGACGGGTCTGAGCAGTTGTGTTGTGATGTGTAAAAAGCCAAAAGTTGTTGTGTTGGGAGTTTGGTTGTGTGGGTCTCCAGATCAATCTCCCTCTGGTGCAGCATCGTTGGTCGTGCTGTTGGGTTTAACATTGCATCACCTCGCTCAAATGCCGCCTTCCCTCGTATTCACTGAGTTTTTTTAGTGAATGGGCTTAATAAACTAGCGCGCTTTACCGTGAACGATTACATCAGTGCTTACCATCAGGCGGGATTACAGTCAAACACTTATTTATGATTATTAAAAAAAAGTTGTGGCATACACCAATTAACGAGCTACATATCTATGGGAATCCAAACTCTCAAACAGAGAAAGCTGCCTCAAAACATAAAGACATCAACACCATTTTTTGCCAATACAATTCTAATGTCGTTGACCACACAATAGGTTTGGAGACCGCGAAAGGAACCACAGTCGGATACCCACTAACAATAGATCAGTTAGAAGAGTTAATTAGTCACCAGTACAATAGTGTAGATACCGAGGTACCGTACGGATTAAGTGGCGTGAAGGTAATCTTAGGCAACGTATCAGGGAAACCCTGACCTGACCATCTTACAAAACAAGATATGAATGTCCGGAACGACAAGGTGTGATTTAAGGAAACCATTAGTTACCTTGGATGATATTTTGACTGCACCACAAATCAATTTTCTTTATAACCTTGCGTATGTTTAACAAAAGAAAAGTAACTGTGTGTTTTTAGTGACAATTGAGCTCCTAATTTAGCTTAACATGAATGTAACCAATTCGATCTTCCTAATCAATCAACTAAGCATGTTGATAAAAGCAATGTCCTCTTAAACTGCTCATTAGGTGACCTACAGTCTACAGCAGACGAATGGTTTGAGGATGACGATTTTGCGCATGTAGACGGAAATATAACTTTTTAAAAACCTCTGCACCTACGAAACATTCAGTAATGGTTATAAAACCAGCAAAGCTGAGAAATGAATCCTTCTCAGATTGTAGGAGTTGAATTAAAATTGCAAATTCAGTAATCATATACATTTAAGTTGCAAGATTACAATGCGGTGTTAAAATGAGCAACTGCTTAGCTTGACTAGTTAAACAATTGCTATTAAGACTCGTCTAGATTTGAGAGCTTTACAGTTAATTTCAATAATGTCTTACATAGTACCCATAGGAATGGAATGCTAGAATTTTATATTGTTTTGTACAGACTCGAAACCGTCTTTTCACTGCTAAACAAAATATTTCATCACAGATCTTAATCAAAGGCTTGATCATAATATTTATAATCCATAATAATCGCGAAAGGTCCTAAAGCTTCGGGTTTCATATCTTTACAATTCATAGACAAAAATCTTCGCAGTCACTTCTATAAAATATGTCAATGTTTCAGAACTAAGAACACAATAACCATGTACAAATTGCATCACCAATCTCTCCGGATATGAAGGCCCTACAGCCAATCTGTTAAGCCCTACAAATCGGGACATCCTGTATCCATAAAAAAGTTAGAAAAGACTCCGTACATGTAGATCCTGCAGGTCCAAGACAAGTATCCATTATAATAATGTTATAGACACTGGAATGTGTACTTCAATAATAATATATTTGTTGTATACTCTGAACATCTGCAGCCACCTTTAATAAGCTCAAGCTCTGTTCGTAGGTGTACATTATTCAATAAAACTGTCAAGAAAACATTTTGAAGCTTATTAACCTTTGATATTATATTTATAGTTTATACTGAATCCTTTCACATTGAGGTCAACAGATCTCCTCTAAAACCATATAAAAGGTTGAACTCTTGACTCTAGACTGGTCTAGAATCCTGCTTTAAAGGCAGACGGGTTAAATGAAGAAGGGAACACTGAAGTTGGCAAAGATGTACAATGTACATACATATGACGTTATGCTGATTATTCAGTTTTGTGCAGTCACCTATTTTCAATTGCTTACAAGCAATCTTATGCGGCCTCAAAAAAATCTTGACTGTCATCCACAATTCCCAACTATTGTCTTCACTGACATCCTCCCATTTTACAAGACTATTGATGATGAATCAACCATCCCACGCTTTACCTTTCAATAACTTCTTAGCAGTTGCATAAATATTTTTTTTTCTTAAACCTTTTCAATATTTTTTAAACCTTGTGAGTTGCACATTCTGCTTAAACTTGCCGATGCTGTACCTTATATAATAATAAACCTTCTTAAAAATATGTACCCATAAAATGGCAAGATTTCTTCAGATGTGTGCAGCAGAGAAAGCTGGTATAACTTCATACTGACTCAGAGACAGACAGAAAATTATTCCTTCATACCTTCTTACTGGTAGACTGCTTGCCTGCATGATTTCAGTCAAAATGACTCATATTTCGAGACATGTCTTAATAAAAAGCGACATATTTGGAATTGCTTACGCCACATATGTTGTGAATCGTGCAATGAGGTTAAGGTGATGATACGCATATTCTTGTAATTTAGTCCCGCATATTGGACGGCTAAAGTATTTCAGTTATCAGGTACAATGAATCTCTCCAAACTCGCTTAATTTTCAACTGGTGACTTATCTGTCAACTTTCTAAAGTATTCAGAAGTCTTCTTTGCGAAAACGGTGTCCGCTCACCCAAAACTCTCAAAATCGACCTTTACGATTTGCGAAATGATAATAAAACTATAAGGAACTGAAGTCATTGTTCTAACACAACAAACAAAGAAACTAACATAGCTACAGATAAATAATACTTATTCAACAAACATGATTTTGCAGATGATAAAACTTCGAATGAAGTAACGTTAGCATTATTTCTTCTGAGCTCATCTGCAGGTGGTGTAAAAGTCACTCATGGTCTCTAAACCATTGTATTAAAGTTCAAACTTACCATAGACAATGATTTGCATATGGTTGACACTATATGCTAATAGGTTATCACTCCACCTATTGAAATATTAAAACATGAACATGTCGAGTGTCGACGGGCCTGTTTAGAAATGCAAATGACTGACCTGTGAGAAATAAAAATGCTTATTCATTTACATTGCAAGACATGAACGTAAGGATAAGGACCAGCTAGCTTGTTCTTGCTGCAAATGCCCAAAGCTTGCATTAGAATCAACTCTTTCTGAGATAATCTTGATTTAGATGACCAAAACGGCCGTCTCATCAAATAACTTTTTATCGAATCTGGAAAAAGTATGCTTATACATATAAAGACTGAGCATATGAATGCAGGAACACTTTAATTCAAAACTGTTCAATATAAAATTTGTTCATTACTCAACGATCTACATCTATTTCCCACAACTGACAAGACAACACAACTCTATGGTAAGTTGACACAATTTACATTCCCATATAACCACATAAAATAAAGGTGTGAACAATACATAGAGAAACATTATATATGGGAAGTGTAGTGGAATATTTCCCATCGGTAACTATAACAAAAGGTTATGAAACTTGCAAGTATGCCAACGTTGAACATTCAAACGCATTTGGCGAACCCAAGTCCTACGCAAGACTGTATCAGTTAGTTTATTTTCGTGTCTTGTCGTAAATAAAATTATGTGCAGCCATTTTGGTAGTGGTACTGCGGTACTCAAAGTAACTTTCTTACATTACAAACAACGATCATCTGGCAGAAAATGAAAGCTACATTTTAAAATTATAACTCTACAAAGATTTCAAAAATATTTTCATCTTGTTTTAAGTTGGGTTGGTTACACTTTATATTAATTATGAAAATTGTTTGGTGTGAGATACACCCTTTATTTACATTGTTGGACATTTTTCATTTAGCTACACACTCTGATGACATAAGAAAATTACTGGTCTCCCAAAGTGACAATGCGCATAGAAATCTTCGTCACTGTTCGGCAACGGTCGTATTCCCCGAGCGTTCGGAAGAAGATATGTATATAGAGTGGTTAAGTGCATAAAAAGTGGTTAAGTGCATAAAAAGGGGTTAAGTGCACCACTCTATATACATATATTCTTCCGAACGCTCGTGGAATACGACCGTTGCCGAACAGGGACGAAGATTTCTATGCGCATTGTCACTTTGGGAGACCTGTACTTGTCTTTCCCGATGTAGGGTGATAACTTAATTATCCATAATGTAACTCGAGAAGCATTTATGCGTTTTCATGTGCTCATTACGTTTAGGAACTTTGAATAATTCATTCTGAAGATAATCGTGGCCGAATGGCAGGTTGAGTATCTTTGTATAGACAAAATATCCAGTTTCCTTAACAGATTAAATTATCTCCTGCAAATTGAATTTGAAAACCATAAAATCATACAATCTCGTTTGTAGTATGCCTTCCTATTACCTAAACAGATTGAAGTTACGTAGCTATAAAAACCGATTGTTTAAATCTCTCAGTAGTTTTCTTATCATACTTATCGTGAAAGAAACAGATTTACATCCGGGCTTATTGTGTTTGTGAAAGGTTCTTTTAAATTCCGTAACTACATAAAATTATTCCGATATTCTGTAACTACATACTCGTAAATATTTGACGACATGGTTAGCGTTCGGTTTGTGCAGTAGCTCAGCGATCGAGTGCTGCGATGCGTATCGCGGGTATGATTCCCCCACGGAACAAATGTTTGTATAGCCTACAGTATTGCTACCATGAGTTATCATTATGAAGACTCGATCATCGATATCGAGCGCGTTTGACAAATCGACTGGTCCGCTTCAAGGTGGTAAGAACTCTCAACCAATGAGAGCGCCAAACGCGGTCAAATGAAAACTCATGGTAACCACACTGATAGTTGTTCCGGGACAAGATATTTGTAAATTTAAATGTTTGTAAACGCAGCCATGATACAGGAGTAAATAGGGTTTCCTGGGCGTTTCCTGGGTAAAAAAATGATTCTATTTAGTCCGTCATTCATCATCATCATCAACAACCTTTTTACCGTCCCACTGCTGGGCACAGGTCTCTTCTCATACAGAGAAGGATTGAGCGTAATCACCACGCTTGCTCAATGCGGGTTGGCGATTTCAGTCTTATGAAGTCCAGGTTTCCTCAAGATGTTTTCCTTCATCTTCAGTCATTGGTGTCAAAGATATACTTTGAAAGCACATATAACTTTAGAAAAGTTACATTGGTACTTGCCTGACCTGGAATCGAACCCGCGCACTCATACTTAAGAGGCTGGTGTTTTTACCACTAGGCTACCACGACTTTTCAGTCATTCCGTCATTCAGATTATAGAAAAATATTGGATACGTATATTTTGTTTTATCAAATCAATAAAAATTGACAAATATAAAAGGCATCATAGATCAGGAGTGGTGGCTGGTGACGTCACTGCTCACTAAAAAGTGTAGTGCGCAGTGACTTCACACGAGTTTTCAACGCACTGTGTCGTCTTCATTTTTTGTTAATATGAAAAAAGAATAAATACGTGTCTAGTATTTTTTGGAAATCTGACTGACGGACTATTTTTTTTTTGGTCAACTACCCTATTCCAAGCGTGGGGCAAGATTTTGAAAACAAAAATATATAGTACTTCTGTCCTTTTCAGTAAGCTGTTCACCAACGTGACAATATTTTTGTAACCTTGGAGTTTGTATGGATTGTTGGGAATCGCGGTTAAAACGAACAGTGCTCTGGCAGCCATCACCTTTTGGATGCTCCAATCAGCGCACTCCACATAGCAGTGACACATTACTCTGCAACGCCGCTATTGGTTATAATATTGTTCCTCAACCCCACTTTCCTCGACTAATGTAACTTTTACTTCGAATACACACGCCGAACTGACTTCATCACAATCGCACCTTTTTTATTTTACCATTTTACCCAAGCAAATTCTTCAAAGACTAACATCCAGGCCACACAATTCGCATCCTAATCAAGTACCGGCGCATCAATCCGGTACATGTGGTCCTTCGAAACCAAATACAAGAATCAGCTCCTACGGAATACGAGTCTACGGAATACATCCTACGGGTGTGGCCGCCTTTGTTAGTACGAGACATCATACGCAAGCTGGTGAGACCAACCATCCTTTCATTCCTCCATAATCTCCTTGTTCTCTTTGTGATACCAGTGCCTTAACTGATTTCAGTGATTGTTACGGTGTGTTGTATAAGTTCATTTCGCGAGACTGGTGGACGTAGATAGCAGTGCTGACGTATTCATCAGGCATTCCAACCGTGAGTACTCCTGTTTTCACCGACCACCAAAATGCCTACAGAAACTGCAAAATCCCGCGACAAATCTCCCCTCACGTTAGATGTCGAAGGTGCTAATTCTAAATCTCGCGATAGGTCTCCTAATCTAGGTGAAGATAACAATTTGCTCCGAGAATTAGTACGGAAACGTGGCATTATAAAAGGCAGACTTACCAAATTTTCAAACTATTTGATTTTGTTAGAAAATAACGATGACCTTGATTCGTCCTCTCGGGCTAAAATTGATTTAAAATTGCGCATAAATGGAGCTACTAGTTTATATACCGAATTCAATCAGATTCAGGCCAAGATTGAGGAATATGTTTCTGATAGTGATATGGCTGACCAGCTAGATAATAGAGAATCATTCGAAAATTCGTACTATAGCATATTAGCTCACGCAGAATCCCTTTTGATCGATGAAGGCGAGATTAACGACGCTAAACATTGTTGTATTGAACAACCGCAGTACGTTAAACTACCTACAATTACGCTGCCCAACTTTGATGGTTCGTATGAGCAGTGGCTCGAGTTCCGCGACACATTTATATCTCTAGTTCACAATTCAAAACGAATAAGCAATATCCAAAAATTCCATTATTTAAAGTCTTCCCTAAAGGGCAATGCCGAATTGGTTGTTAACTCGGTGGAATTTTCCTCTGACAATTATTTGTGGCGTGGGAACTACTTCTAAATAGATTTAATAACAACAGACTTCTAGTGCACAACCATGTGAAGGCCTTATTTAGTATTAATTCGTTAACTAAAGAGTCGCCTGTTTCCATTCGCAAGCTAATTGACACGATTCTTAAGAATTTGCGTGCACTAAAAATCTTGGGTGAACCCACTGACCACTGGGATACGCTTATTAATTATATAATAGTGTCTAAACTAGATAAGACCACTGAGCGTGAGTGGGAGACACACAAATGTACACTGTTTCCGAGCGATAACAATTCTAAACGCATAATCAAGGTGGATGAATTGATAGGTTTCCTAAAAGACAGGGCAGATATGTTGGAAACATTGCAGCTTTCGCACAGTAAAGAACAAAATACAAGTACACTAACAGAAAACAAAAAACATAAATCACATTCATATAACACGTCACATTGCAATGTTTCCACACACGTTAAGTCTAACGACAGCCGCGCGCCTCGTTTCAAAAAGTCCTGCTTGAAATGCAACGGTGCTCATCCACTTTATTCTTGTCAACAATTTATCGATAGTGACTTAGACACTAAATTAAAGTTAATTCGCGATCACAAACTATGCGAGAATTGTTTACGTTCGGGACATGCGCTTGAGAAGTGTATGTTTGGGCCATGTAGGAAGTGCAACCGTAAACATAACTCATTAATTCACAACGATAACAGCGATGATCTAGTCTCATTCCATTCACGTGTAGTGACTGATCGTTCCAACGTTAGTGGCGCAAGCGCAGGGCCGGCCACCCCCGACCCCGCTTCCTCGACCGTTGGCGAACCGGTTCCTATTCGCGTAAACAAGGCCCATCTACATAATAATAAATCTATAGATATGCACTCCGTGCTATTGTCAACCGCGGTAATCGAGGTAGCCGACATCCACGGTGTTTATCATCAAGCATGCGCGCTTCTTGACAGTGGAAGTCAGCGATGTTTCGTAACCAAATCGTTTTGTAACTTGCTTAACGTTACTACGTCACTATCTAATTACGAAGTCAGGGGTGTAGGTGACTCATTGTTACAATGTTCCGAAACTTGTAACATTGAAATAAAATCGCAAGTCGATAATACTTTCAAAACACGCATCACTTGTTTTGTATTGTCGCAAATAACTTCTACGATGCCGGCCTTATGTGAAATAAACGCGCAGCTCTGTATACCAGACAACATAAGACTGGCCGATCCGTTATTTTTCGAATCTAAAAGTATAGATATACTTATAGGAGCAGATAGGTTCTGGGATTTGCTAGCGGAAGGCAAGATGAGACTTCCCAGCGGTCCCTATCTGCAAAATACCAAGTTAGGGTGGATTGTTTCTGGCTCTGTATATAATACGCGCAACGTAGGTCGTATTCACTGTAACTTAAGTAACTCGTTAAATTCGCAACTACGCTTATTTTGGGAGCTCGAGGAGCTGCCTAAACTCAGGGATACGCGGACTCAGGAAGAGCGTATGTGTGAGGACCATTTCGTTCACACTACTACGCGCGATAGTGAGGGAAGGTTTAATGTACGCATTCCATTTAAAGAGTCACCTGATGTGTTGGGCCAATCGTACGCCCAAGCTGAACGTAGATTTTACGCGTTAGAAAAACGTTTACAGCGGTCGTCTGATTATAAATCATTATATACTAACTTTATGCAGGAATACCTGGACTTAGGCCATATGAGTCCGGTAAGCAGCTATGAACATCCGTGTTATTTCATGCCGCATCACGGCGTATTCAGGGAGCACAGCACTACAACGAAGTTACGTGTCGTCTTCGATGCTAGTGCTGCCTCCACGTCTGGCAAGTCACTCAACGACTTACAATTAGTTGGACCAGCAATACAAGGTGATCTGATATCTATTCTTTTACGTTTCCGGCAGCACAAGTTTGTCGTGTGCGCTGACGTTCGAAAAATGTTCAGGAATTGCATGGTAGCCCAAGACCAACGGAAGTTCCAACTGATTTTATGGCGCGATGATCCATCGTTACCGCTGGGTATATATCAACTGAACACTGTTACGTACGGAACCGCATCCGCGCCGTTTCTCAGTGTTAGATGTTTGAAACAGCTAGGTGTCGAAGCCTCCGACCCTGAAACTCGAAGGGCAATTATGGAGGATTTTTACGTAGACGACTTGTTGACAGGACATAATAACAGGTTCGTTTTATTACAGTTATGTAAAGATATACAAAACGCCTTACAAGCAGGTTGTTTTCCACTTCGAAAATGGGTTTACAACTTTCCGTGTCCCAATACTGACTTATTAGATCGTTCAGTTGAAATAAAGCCTAACGAAAATACTAGTAGTAAAACATTAGGCTTAGGCTGGAATAATGTAAGCGATACGTTTTATTTTAGTACTCAGTTTCATGCCAACGATAATCCTGTCACTAAAAGATCTATATTATCAAACATTTCCCAGATTTTCGACCCACTTGGTTTGTTAAGTCCCACGGTAATCATCGCTAAGATATTATTGCAGCAATTATGGCTTCTTAAAATCGGTTGGGATGACATAGTTCCATCTAGTGTCGCCCGAACGTGGAACCGGTTTGTTATCTGTTTACAAGCGCTAGAAACAATTCGTGTTCCTCGTCACGCTATAGGTAGCCAACCTATGTATATGGAATTGCATGTTTTTAGCGATGCCTCGCAAACAGCGTATGGCGCGTGCGTTTATATTCGTACGGTGAATAAGGATAATACAGTTTTAGTTAGACTTCTTTTCGCAAAATCTAAGGTTGCGCCACTGAAACCTATAAGTATACCGCGTCTTGAACTTTGCGGTGCTTTACTAGGTTCTAAAATACTCGATAAGGTTCGTGGTTCGTTGCGTTGTGAGTTCAGAAACATAGTGTTTTGGACTGACTCAACCATAGTGCTAGGATGGTTACGCATGTCACCAAACAAATTAAAAACCTTCGTTCAGAACAGGACGGCGGAGATTCTTGAACTCACACAAGATGTTCAGTGGCGCCACGTGAGGAGTAAGGAGAACCCGGCTGATCTGGCTTCACGAGGTTCGAATTTAAACGAACTTGCTTCTTCCACATTGTGGTGGGAAGGTCCAGACTTTTTGAGAAGTGCTAGTTTCTCACTGGATGATCACAAGGTCATAGACGCGGATGAAGAACTTCCTGAAGTTAGGCCAGCTATCTCTTCCTTCGTAACTCATGATGTCCATGATTCGATTGTAACATATTTCTCGTTTAATAGATTTTCACAGTTTAAGCGAATGAAACGTGCGATGGCATATGCATTACGTTTCGTTCACAACAATATTCGCAACAAAAATAATAAACGTACGGGTATGATTAGTGTAGACGAATTGAATGAATCTCAAATAATTTTAACACGGTGGTCTCAAATGGAAAGTTATCCGAATGAATATAAATTATTATCTAGTAGTTCGCAAAGTAAAATTAAAGGTAATTTAGGTAAATTAAATTTATTCTTAGACGATAATAAAATTATTCGTGTAGGTGGGCGCTTAGGTAACTCGCAAGAATTTAGTTACAACAAAATGCATCCTATACTATTATCGAGTAAGCATCATTTTTCACTGTTACTGTTCCGTCATGAGCATTTACAGCTACTCCATGCTGGACCTCAGGCATTACTTTGTAATTTACGCGAAACATGGTGGCCTTTGGGTGGCAGGAGCTTAGCTAGGCGTGTAGTTAATGCTTGCGTGACGTGTAACCGTATTCGAGGTAGAATTCTCACGCCTCAAATGGGCAATCTACCTATAGAGAGGATAGATGCTTGTTTTCCGTTTTATAGATGTGGTGTGGACTACTGCGGGCCAGTTCTTATACTCAATCGTAAAGGACGTGGAGCTAGAACTACTAAAGCGTATATTTGTTTGTTCGTATGCTTAGCGACGCGTGCAATACACTTGGAGCTGGTCAGCGATCTCACTTCAGAAGCTTATTTACTATCACTCAATAGGTTTATTTCTCGGCGTGGAAAGCCGACAGTTATATTTTCAGATAACGGTCGTAACTTCGTTGGCTTAATGAACGATTTCAAAGAGTTTTTTACTAAATGTAGTTCTGGTTTAATAGAATATGCAGCTAGCCAGCAAATTGAATTTAAATTTATCCCTCCATATTCGCCTCACTTTGGTGGTCTGTGGGAAGCAGGAGTAAAATCTTGCAAATACCATTTACGCCGTGTGGTAGGGAATGCGCACCTCACCTTTGAAGAGTTTTGCACTGTTCTATCACAAATAGAAGCAGTCCTTAATTCCCGACCACTATCTCCACTTTCTCCAGATCCTAAAGACCTTTGTCCTCTTACTCCTGCCCACTTTTTGATTGGTCGCCCGCTAACTACTCCTGTTTGTGACGACCTCAAGGATATTCCTGCGCAAAGACTAAAGCGATTTCAGAGAGTGGAACAAATGCGACAGCATTTCTGGACTCGATGGTCCAAAGAATATGTGAGCGAGTTGCAGGTGCGGACAAAATGGACAGATAACAAGGCAGAGTTGAAGGAGGGCGCGCTTGTCCTGATCAAGGATTCCAACCTGCCACCTTTGAAGTGGAACATGGGTCGAGTTCTCCGTACTATCCCAGGCAAGGATGGGATTGCGAGAGTTGCTGATCTACAAACGGCTTCAGGCGTGGTGCGACGGGCTTACGCAAAGATCTGTCCTCTCCTTCAGGATGACGAGGACCAGTGAAGAGGCTATATATATTTTGAAAGCGACTGCTTCCAAGGCCGCGGGCATGTTGGGAATCGCGGTTAAAACGAACAGTGCTCTGGCAGCCATCACCTTTTGGATGCTCCAATCAGCGCACTCCACATAGCAGTGACACATTACTCTGCAACGCCGCTATTGGTTATAATATTGTTCCTCAACCCCACTTTCCTCGACTAATGTAACTTTTACTTCGAATACACACGCCGAACTGACTTCATCACAATCGCACCTTTTTTATTTTACCATTTTACCCAAGCAAATTCTTCAAAGACTAACATCCAGGCCACACAATTCGCATCCTAATCAAGTACCGGCGCATCAATCCGGTACATGGATGAAGAAATGTTTGTTACTGTTACATGAAAAAACGACTTATATTGAATACGGATCAAAATCAAAAACAAAATTGTTTATTTCAAATTAACCATCCGTTGGTGCTTTTGAATAGTCAAAGTCTGTCAGTCCAAGAAAAGTGAAGCTAAATTGCACGTTCCAAAGCGTAGATCTCTATGGAGAAGAACGTGCAAGAAACTCCATGGGCACTCTTTTAAAATCATAGCATGGGTTACATTTCTTCGTTACATAGAAATGTAATCCATACTATGATTTTAAAAGTATCATATCATATAAATCATACTTCTAGAATAGATTTGGATGATATTGGACGGATGATAAAAAAATATATCCCGATAATCTTACAAGCAAGGAGCGGGGAGCAGCTAGTTACAATTGTCAATTAAAATTCATTCTCAAAATTGTCAAAACCGTTCTAAAGCTGCTTTGACTTATAAAATACATATTCAGCCTCCAATGTTCCTACTACTGAGACCTACTGGGACATAGACCTCCTCTGAGTGAGAG
This sequence comes from Sesamia inferens, assembly GCA_037179545.1. Taxonomy (NCBI): domain Eukaryota; kingdom Metazoa; phylum Arthropoda; class Insecta; order Lepidoptera; family Noctuidae; genus Sesamia; species Sesamia inferens. The sequence continues at coordinate 2,489,696 of CM073929.1, read as the reverse complement.
GAAGTGGGCCTCAATCTATCACGCGGGCCCTGTGCGGATTGGTAGATGTCACATGTCTTCGAAGGTATTTGCCTGTAGCACATGTCAGTTTCCTCACAAAACATAAAATATTGATAAGGAAACTCTTAAATGTTCCAACGGAAATGAAGTAATAATTATAAACCTCGGAATATTGTAAAACATATAATAAGACTATTAAGTATCTTATTTATTAACATTTTTAAATATATACAATTATACATAAACTGTTAACTATTCAATAATGTTAATCCAATGAATCAAAATCAAATCATAAGCAAATAAGTCGTCTAAGATGAGACATGAATCTATATGTTATAAATTAACAACCAAAGAATAAAATTGGAAGCCCCACAATAAGTTATCGATAAAAATATTAATTTATTTTAAGGTTTATTTAAATGAACTCAAAGTTATCTCTCAAAACAAGATGTATGAAAAACTTGTAAAAACTCAAACAATCACAACTACGTTTCTAACAATGTAATGGCAAGCAGAATTGTAAAGAAAGTGAAACGTGGCAAAAAGGAATCCAACTCAAAAGAACACATACCTACCATAGTGGTCACTCCACCAGATAATCGAGACATGAAAGTCAAAGTCAAGAGATCAGATAACGCTAAAGATAATGTTCGAGAGATCGCTGAAGCCTCGACCTCACAAGCAATGACCAACAAAATGTCTGGATTCAACGTCAATCAACTGATAGCCGAGCTGTCGGAGAACTCGAAAGCGTCGAGAACTGAGATAGAAACGATACAGAGACGACTACTGCAACAGGCGAACGAAATATTGAAAGTAAACGCTTTTGCTAATCCACTCAGCATAGATAACACACAAAAGTTCACAAACAAACCTGTTTATGGCAGAATACCGATCGCCATACCGAGAAATCCTAACGCAGTAGTAAACGGCGTTACTAATCAAGTGGATCTGAAGGAAACGCGGGTGTCCACGAGCGTGGCAGTTGACAATGATCGTAGAATCGAGCAAGATACTCAGCTAGTGCCGGAGAGGTTACGAGAAATACCAGGAGATAGTGGCGGTGCAGTGATGAATAGTGAACAGGGGAATATGCAAAGGGTCGCAATGATGGCGGCGGAGGCGGGAAGGAACGCTTTTTTCTACGAAACGGGTTCTGCAGCCGGCCGCCTGCCGCGCTTGGCCGCCAGTGCGCGCGCGCCTCTGACAGGTGAATGTCTTGTTACTACATTCTATATTCAATTATAAGTAAAAACCTTCTTATTTATACTCGAAAGTTAAATTTCCTAGTGAATCTTTTGTTTTGTATCTCATAATATCTGTTATTGTGTTGTCGTGTGAATACTTTGCGATTGAATCGATGCCGATGACTTGAAGTATTGTGTGTAACCGTTATATTTCATCAAGTGGTTCATTGTACACTTCGGACTGTCTGGTATGTGTCCTTGCTTTATTCAGTAGTTATAAACGTATGTGGGGAGCTTAATGTTGGGGTTGGTGAACATGTATTTGGGAAAAATTACGACCGACTTTGTTTTGGTACCTGAATTTATGTATTTATGTGGCAGTAAGTAATTCATTGAGAAATGAGGGTCACAAACATCGTAAGCGTTCACAAAGTTCATTCACTACGGTGGTCCTTTGTCCCTCATAAAACAAAGCTTTACCTGAATAGGTAATTTGAAAAAGTTGCGCTTGCTAGAGCTGAGAAACAGGTTATAAGTACATGATTATATTCGATAGGAAAAATAACATAATTCCTAAAATCTCCATATACCTTAATAACAAACGACATGTTAGATACTAAAGTATTAACGTATAATCATGGAATGTCCTGTTAAAATTCAACCAAGGAAATATAGTCTAATGATCGAGGCAAAACTTTCAATTTTGAACGATTTAGATTTATTTTTCAACTAGCAAAATATTTGCATTCATATATATAATTTTCGCCACAACTGTATAACGATATTCAAAGAGATTCTTATGAGAACTTTCATTTAGAAATATCTTTAATTTTATTAATTCATTCTATAGAGATTTATCGAATATTCACTTTGTTTATTAAGTATTCACTTTGTATTCATCTTCTGCATGGCTGTCAAACGTAATATAAATTACCTTCACAACCCCATGGTCCTCGTTCCCACGACTTTTTCATTCCTTAATATTTCAATAAAGTTAATCAACTCTAGAATTTGTATTACTTTCTTTATTTTCATTTTTTGGCTTTGTATTTCCCTGACCATTTGAAAGTTACTTTTTTTTAAGTGCTGCTCTATTGTTTGACAATTCTATTGAACTTTTAGTCATTGTATGTACCATCTGTCCTCTTCAGCATAATATTACCACTGCTGGGACAGGCGAGGTTAGGCCAGACCACAGGTCAGATCTTTGGGAGAGGAACTAAGTCAATATCTACCACACGTGCGCCAATATGCTTGATGAATGCTAGATAGAGCTTCCTCACGCCAAATTTTCTCTAACCATAGAAACTTTACACTGGTAAAATCAAGGAAAGAACACGCAAGTAGCTCAATGCTAAGAAGAAATAAGTTTATCATGTTAATTACATAATTTAATTTAAAGTTACAACAATTCAGTTCAAAACAGTCGGTTAAGTAATTTGGCGTAAACAGCCAGATATTAATTAAAATTCACGTCACGGTTGGTATGCGAACGAAACTATGTCAGCTCCTGCAAGAGCATCCTATTACATTATCTTTTATTAACATGGTTACAGTCGAGTTTAAAGATAATGAAGTAGTAGGAGAAGCCTATTAAGAGGCTACATACTATATACATATGTCATTAGTCATAACGTAAAATGTACCATTTTTTATTAGATACAGAAACAGTAGAAGTCATCAAACTCAACGCAATAACCTATTTGCTGAGACTAACTACATTTTGTAACATAGGGAAGGCATTGGGACGAATGTTTTAATTTTGTTTTGTGTAAGCCTTTTCGCTATTATGTATTTTTTTTTTTATTATAGTATAAACCAGCGCTTGACCGCAATCCTGCCCGATGTTGAGTTCGGCTTTCGATCTAACCGTAGTCGTACGGAGGACGGGTCTGAGCAGTTGAGTTGTGATGCGTGGCGGGTACGATACGCCAAATGTTGTTGTGTCGGGAGTTTGGTCGTGGAGGGTATCTAAATAAATTTCCCTTTGGGGCAGCATCGTTAGTCGTGGGTTTAACCTTGCATCACCTCGCTTAACTGCCGTCTTTCTTCCTATTCACTCAGTTTTTGTTTTGAGTGAATAAGCTCTTAAGAAACTGGCGCGCTTTATCATCAACGATTGCATCACTGCTTGCTATCAGGCGGGATTGCGGTCAAGCACTTGTTTATAATTAAATCGACAGCCTCCGTGGCCTAGCGGTAGCGAATGCGGCCGCTGCGCAAAGAGGCGCGGGTTCGATCCCCGCGCAGTGCAAATATTTATATGCATGAATATGAATATTTGCATTGGTCTGGTCGTGCCTCGGAAAGCACGTTAAGCCGTTGGTCCCAGTTACCATACGAACATCTAGTGGCAGTCGTTACGGGTTGTTGGAGCCCTCAAAAGTCCAACAATTAGTCTAGCTGCAATGCTTCGATATCGCCTTCGGGTTGTGGAGGTTAGACGGCAGTCGCTTCACGGAAAATGTCGAAGTTTCGCCAAAATTAGCAGTTAGGCTGGTAAAGCGGACCCCAGACTCCAGAGCTGGAAAAAGGCTTTGGATGCGACTGGGATTAACGCTGAGATGATGATGATGACTTGTTTATAATTAATAATTATATTTTTAAAAAAATAACGGGATCCAGCTGAATACTTCGCCGCTATTAATATTGGCTGTTTTTGCTTAACTTCATACTATCTGTTCTATTTCTACTGCTCCAACTCCTCTTGGTGTATCTCTTGTGTTTATTACTGAAACTTATGCCTGTGATTTAAACTTTATTCTTTTCGTATTTTCATATTCACACACACCTGGGCTAGGCGACCTATAGATAACAAATCTGATATTACAACTCTCCAAAACAAACACGAAACGAAAGATAAATAACTGACCTCTCTAGCTTAGGAAAGACCGTTTTGTTAATTCTTAGTCCCAATCAGAACTAAATTAAGAACCTTCACGAATTAAAACCGCGGAGATGATTATATCGTTAAAGCCATCTAAAGATCAGCAAGCGAAACGGCACGCAAGTATAGTCACGGGAATTAACCATTACATGCACATACTAGGAACTTATTTCGTAATAAAAATGCGGTTTTAGTATAACTACACCCTATATTATTGCTAAGAATAAAATGAATCTTTAAATGCTTGCGTGCAGACACCAGACAGATTTAATAAAAACTATTTGGTATCATCATCTAGTAATGAAGAACAGTTTTATCGACAGTCGATCTTACCAGTCAAGTTGAAAATGTCGTTAATCATTGCAATGTTACCTGTAAGTTGATTAACTGTGACTATTTCTATATACTGCAACAAGTGTTCATAATAAATTGCAATAGTTACTGCAAAATATTGCTTGTTATAACTTAATAAACATCATAATAGAATATTTGTTTACAAACTATGGTTTAACAGCGAATTTAATGTTTCTTCTTACAGTTTTATGTATTAAACTAATTGAATTGAAACATGAGGTTATCGTATTACAAAAAACTTAACATTCTAGATAGGTCTAAATAGGTCGGAGCGCGTGGATCTCAGCGTCTTCACGCCTCTAGCCGCCGCAGGAGACGCCCTGGTCGGGAGACAACATCCAGCTCCCAGCCACCATAGGCACGGGCCTACGCCTGCTAGGCGGCGAGCATTGGGCAACTCGCCACCCGGCCCGGGTCGAAGGAGCGTTGTGTTTCACGTGCGCCTCAAAGAGATGTCAGCACATCGTAACGGGGTCCAAGAAGACTGATGCCTGGGTCAGGGTTGCGGGTTGGCCAAAAGAGAAACCGAAACCCTGGCACACAGGCAAATTAAGAAATACGGGTGGGTTTGAGTCAGTAAAAAAGAAAAAGTGTTCTCAGTATGAGTGATAAAGCCTCCTCGTGGGCGTTTGGGTTCCTCAGGGGCCGTCGAAGGCTCGGAGAAAATGTTATATCATAATTATAATCACACATTTAAATAATCGTTGCAATAGCTGTTTCAGATTTGTGACAGATGGTAAATGAAAACTATCTAATTGGGTGGTTAAAAAATTTATTTTTGTATTGTGTCAAAGCGGGCAAAGTGGGGTGGAAAACCGATGGTTTTGACTTTTAAATTGTGTAATTCAAATAATACTACCTATTACATTTGGTGATACCAACGTTTATTAAGCACGTATGTATATATAACCAAGCAATGGATTTGCTATAGTTATATAAGATACCAAATCAAAAGATGAGGAAGCTATTTTTATCGGTGCCGAATCTAATGAAACTATTAATCTTTACATTGGCAGAAAAGGTTACCCAATCGCTTCAGACAATATTAATTAAGCTGTTTTTGTTTAAGTTGAACTAACTGAAAATAGAAAAAAACAAAGATGTCTCTACCACAAAATCTTGTCTTTAATAACCTCATCCTCCATTCCTTCTCTGTCCATGCTGTAAGAATGTGGGACTCACTCCCGCCTAACATTCGTGATTTAAAGCATTCCCTTTCTCCTATACTGTAAGAATTTGTTTATTAATGAGATATTTATATATTTTAGTATTATGTATTTATTTATTGTATATTTATGGAATTATTTTAGGATTAACGTTTGGGTATAATATTATATATTATTAATATTAAGTATCATAATCATATTATTTTTCTCCTTGACACACACAATACACACTATTGTTTACATTTCTGTTTTGCTGGTCCTTTCGCAGGTATGCTGGACAAAAATTCTTAGGATATTTCCTAAGAATTTTTTGCAAAAAAAAGCAAAAGCAGCACCTTTGGACTCAGTTCTTAATTTTGTCCTATCTTTATGTATTTTATTGTATGTACATAAATAATAAAACAAATAAATAAAAAATGGAGCATTGTAGTCCCAATACCATTTATGAGAACCACATTTCAATGAAAACTCACCTAACATACGCTACTGTGTTTCCCGAAAGGCTTCACAAAGGTGTACCCATAGTAGACCCACCCAACCACACAATGAAAACTAAGTAACAATTAGCCTCAATATTAAAGTAGTAGAAGTAGATAAAATTAAAACAATCGGTAGAACCCGACCTGCTGCCCGAAGGTCACTTGTCAACCTGTCAAAACTTGCCACTCAAGGTGGTTAGAACAATAACGCCTATATTTGACGGTTGACAGGACACCTGACAATGGAATTAGTTCCTATAGAAAATGTTTAGAAACTCTTTTTTTATGCCTTTGTTTTGACAAAGATGGAGGATATGAAAGAGATTTTGAAGGAGATATATCTGAAACTATATAACAACGAAGCAGCTAACTGAAAGGAATGTTTTCTTTTAGTTCATATATTAAATTTTGAGGACTTTATGTACGAATAAATTTAAATTATTATGTATGTTCTGTAATTTATATGGTGTGCAAGATAAACAGTATTTATTGTGTATATGCGAGGCGTCTAATAACGAACGTAAGGGTATTTGACTAAAAAAAAAAACTAATTAGTCAGTCAGTCAGAGTTCCAAAAAATACTAGATACGTATTTTTTCTTTTTTCATATAAATAAATATAAACAAAAAATGAAGACGACACAGTGCATTGAAAACTCGTGTGACGTCACTAGACGCTACACTTTTTAGCGACCAGCCACCACTCCTAGTGTTTGATGCCTTTTATATTTTTTAATTTTTATTGTTTTGATAAAACAAACAATACGTGTCTAGTATTTTTTGGAAATCTGACTGAAGGACTAATTAGTTTTTTTTAGTCAAATACCCTATTTCTATACGTATATTTTGTTGCTGAATGTCCCGAATCGATTAACAGATAGATAAGTTTTATTCCAATCGGATAATGTATCCACTTTATCCGATTGGAATAAAACTTATCTAAATAAAGAGAGGAAGGGGGGTAGACCGGTATGATAATTTATGAATGTAGTCATAGTCAGCAAGGGATCGGATTATATTCGTTAAGTCTTCATTTTGAGCCTGAATGTATTCAACTCAGTATAATTTTTTGTCTGGCACTGTATAGTCAATTGAACTACTTATGCCACAATATTCGGTTTTATTTAAATAATTGGTGTGCGACTATTGAGTGCGGCGCTGCGTGTCGCGGGTTCGATTCCCCCATGGAACAAACATTTGTATGACCTACAGATAGTTGCTTCGGGTCTGGCTGTTTGTGTATATGAATTTATATGTTTATAAACGCACCCACGGGAGAAATTCATGGAGTGGGGCTACGTTTAACAAAAAAAACCTCTTCAGGAAATGATATGAAATCGTTTATCACTGATCACTTTTACACGTCATATGTTTTTTTTTTAATTTTTAAAAAAACTAGATGTAGCCGGCATTTCCTAACTGACTACCTCTGAGAAGAAAAGCCGAAACAAACTCGGGGATCATCGTCTTTTTTCAAATCCAGACATTAAATATTTAATAAAAATATTTACAATAATTTACGTAATTAAAAATAAATACAGTATTTAAAATGTCACAATTGTAGCATAATTATGCAAATTATCAGAGCGAGCAGCTCAGTCCCAAGCTATATTGTCTTCTAAATAATCTGTGATTTAAATTACCCATTTTTGCAAAGTTTGGTCTATATATAGCTTTTAAATCGTTTAATGGGTAAGGTTTGAATGTCCATGGGAAGCTTGTTGTAAAAGTGTATACATTGACCCATGAACGAGTTGCCTGCTCTGTGGAAACGAGTATGATGTACAGCAAGATTGTGCTTACAGGCTCTAATAATATAAGCAAAGCAATCTCTAAAGAACGAAATAAACATATTACTATCACAGAGACACGCATAACCAAGCATTTTATTGATTTATTTCTTTTGTTAGCACTTGGTTGTGGAATTCAATCGTAAATTTTCGAAAAACCACTGAAATGTGAGTAATTTGTATATCTTTCTGGTGTAGCGGTCTAGAAAATCTTTAAAATGATTCCTTATTTATGTATATTGATAAAGTATGAAGGAAATTATGACGTAGGTACCGACAAAAAATACCTCGAAAAATATTTAGTTTTTTTTTTAATTTTATAATGCCATCAATTACTGACAGTTGATTTATAAATCTATTTTAGTTTATTTAACTCTATGTAGTTATTCTACATTAATGCAATATGTACTGGTTTATTAACTTATAGTTGTTCGAGAAATACATTTTGTATTCACCCAATTAACTTCGAACCTAATATATAAAGCAAGTAGTTATATATTTGAAACATTTACATCAGTTAACATCCATTTAATACCAAACATGGCAGACTGTAACGAGATTGTACTAAATCTGACTTATTAATTCCTGGCTCTCATGCATTCGATACACCCACTGTACCATTCATGTGTCGAAAACGGCATTATGTTGAGAAATTGTATGTACATTTAGATATAAAACATAGTTCGTTATTCTATTTCTCTTTTTAGTCTTTATATATCGCCTTTATATACAACATCATTTTTTGTTTATGCGTGTCCAGTATTTTTAAGTAAAAAATCTATGTACAAAATTTCAAAAAGATATCGTGAAAAACCACAAAGTTATGAGCTTGTTATTCTTGACCTCTGGCGTCAGCTGTTGCGCCGGCATGCAATACTATGATCTACCATGCGCCCTCGGTAACAACACTGCAACAATTTCTAAATATATTTGGGAAAAAATGTAAAATAGTGTAAAAATGATTGGAATTGCTTCACTTGCTTATTCTGAACAAACTATTTTCAAGTTTCACATAAACAAAAAATAACGTTGTTTAGTATATTTTTTAACAATTATAATCTAGTTCTTGACTGCAATCCCGCCTGATGGTAATCAGTGATGCAATCGTTGATGGTAAAACGCGCTAGTTTATTAAAAGCATATTCATACAAGAAAAATGTTTTAATAGGACGAAAAACGGCAAATGAATGAGGTGATGCAATGTTAAATCCAACAACAGGACCAACGATGCTGCGTCAGAGGGAGATTGACCTGGAGACCCTCCACGACCTAACTCCCGACACAACAACATTTGGCGCACATCGCAATACAACTGCTCAGACCCGTCCTCCGTACATACTTTTTAGGAATCCGTTCCTAAAATGGTAAAACCTGGATCTGATTACTAAGGCTCCACTGTCCGTCTGTCTGTCTATCATTAGGCTGTATCTTATGAACCTTGATAACTAGACAAGAACGCCACGTCATTTATCAGGATGGAAAGTAAAAGAGCTTATGTAGCATCCTAATTGCCTAAAACTACCAAAACCAATCACATTCTGAATAATTTTGAAGTATATTGTTAATCCATTGCTTCATATGTTCTGCTTCACAACGTAAATGATGCAATGGATGATGTAGAACTGTCGAATTGAACGCCATTGCCACTATTAATGTGTTACACCACAAGTAGAGATGATAAAAAAGTATAAAGCAATAAAAAAAGCATGCTTTTTTATAAAAGCAAAATAAGTTCCTTTTTTAAAAAAGCAGATTAAACTTTTTGTGATGATAATCCTCCCAATATATATACCTACGACTTATTAAGTTGGAAAGTGCTTTTGAGGAGCAACTTTTTCGTTATTTCGTATAACTTTTCTTTCACTTATGCTTTATGCTTATTTATTTAGTTGCTTTTGCTTTTCTGCTTTGGCAGATTCTTCGAATCAGTTCAACTTATTGAATTATGTTTCTTTTTTAATTTCGTTGCTTAATGGTCAGTGTTGATACGCGTTTGGTTATTGTTTTGTGACTAGTGAGTTTTTAAGTTGTGAAAGACTGTAGATATTAATTGAGTAGAGTTTAATTAAAATTTTGCGTGCATTTTTAGGTCGGTCGAGCGTAAAATAATTTGTAAAAATATTATTTCATTTAGACATTTAGAAAATGTCTCGCAATCGTATTTGTAAAAAATCTTATTTGTGTAAATCGTCGGTTACCAATATTCGTGTTTAATAAAAAAACATAAATAAAATAGCAAACAGCAATCATTAAAATATACCTACTTTTTGTACCTACTAGAAATTGCTTTCAAAGTTTATAAGCGATTAAACAAATAAGCAGTTAACTAAAGCTGCTTTTTGAAATAAGTAAAAAGCATAACTTATAGCGTGGCAACCCGATAGCGCGCTGTCTATGCCATCCGTGAGAGGCATAGAGAGAAAGAGATAGTGATGTCATGGCGGTAAACAGGTGCGTGCGCGCTAACCGCTCGCGCTTTAAAGTAGTAAATTGTCACCAAATTATAAGTTATTGTTTGTGTTATTGTGTTAAGCCTGTGTTTCTGGACCATTAAACTGTAATCGTGATAACTGAGTCCTTATTCACTCCCCACCAACGCTATAAGTGGCTGCCCAACGTGTGTAGGTATTTCGTGTCGTGTATTACGCAGTTCGCGAAATAACTTACAACGATCACAATAAAAGTGGACGTAGGGGACTTTACCGAACCTACGAGTGTGTTTTTCCTGTTTGGTTCGTGTTTTTGGTAGCCAAAATGCCAAAAACACGGTCAGAAGAAAAATCGGACTCCAATGGCGCCGCGAGTGCGGCCACCGTGAATGTTACGATGTCTCAAGAAACTCTCGCAAGCTTTATAACGTCAATACAACAAACTCAGAACGAATTTTGCCAGCAGCTGATCCGAGAAGTACGCGCATCGACGCCGCATAACGTCTTCGAAGCACAACAAGCATCGTATGTTTTTGACGCGAATGGAAACTTCGCGAAATGTACGTCGCGTTATGGCGGACGCGCGGACGAGTCGTTAGATAATTTTATGGACGCCGTAATTACCTACAAAGACTGCGTAAATGTATCTGACGTAAATGCTCTCCGCGGCTTTTCGATGTTATTGGAAGGACCTGCTGCAATATGGTGGCAAGGTGTCAAGCAATCAACCAGTACGTGGTCGGAAGCCGTCACCCGCATAAAGTGCGCCTTCGGTGAACAGGACCCGCCACATCGCCTTTACCGAAAACTTTTCAGCCTCATACACAATGAAGACGAAAACACAGATTTGTTTATTGCTAAGGTACGTGCAATATTAGCTAAATTCCCAAAGGACGACCTTTCAGAGAAGGTTCAATTAGATATGGCGTACGGACTACTCAATACGCGCATTAGAACACGCGTGACGAGAGACTGCGTGAATAGTTTCGACGAGTTGCTTTACAAGTGTCGACAGGTCGAAGATTCTGTAAAAGAAGTATATGATAATAATAACAGCAAATACTCCACGTCGCGTAATGTTTCATCGTCATCGTCGCGGTATATACCTACAGACGCCAACACGTCGAGTACCGCAGGCCGCGTGTCGTCGACCGAGTCACCCGCTGGCGCCAGCGATGGTCTCGTCGCCAAGTCAAAGAAGCCGTTTTGTTCGTATTGCAAGCGATTAGGACACAATAAAGAAACGTGTGAGAAGCTTAAACGTGTTAGTGATAAGTGTGATAAAAGCGTCAATAAGCAAAGTTCAGAAAGTGAGGTAAAGTGCTACGGTTGTGGTGCCGCGAACGTAATCAAATCAAAGTGTAAAAACTGTTCACCACGAGGACAGTCATCATTCTACTCCATGAATATTTCGTCGCATGACGGGGTACTAAGTACGTCAGTTTCCCGCGCATCGCCGCGAGCGCGCGACCGTAGGTGTCGCCGGCATGGCTCGGCCGCCAGCGCCGTCCCTGCCACCGTCGCCGCGCCGCAGTCGTCGTTAGTCAACCCGTTAGTGCCAATGTCGACTCAAGGTAACCCTACACTTGCCGTAGGGGATTTTTGTAACAGTAATGTTGTTAATGTAAACACAAGTTCGCCTAGTTTTTATGATTATAATTGTTATAATAGTTGTGAGTATGTCAATAATGTTAATGACTGTACATCTTTTCGCCGCCCCATATTAAATATAAGCATTCTAGGGTTTTGTAGTACGGCCTTAGTTGATTCTGCAGCTAAGACATGTATTGCCGGCCATACGCTCTACGCTCTCCTATTAAGGCTAGGACACCAGTTATTGCCGTCAACACAAATTGTTAAGTTAGCGGATGGTGTTAATAGGGAGATGAATGTACTTACCGCGGAGGTACAGGTGACACTCCAACATAAAACTAGAGCCATTAAATTTATTATTTTTCCTGAAGCAAACAATAATGAGAGTTTGTTAGGCATAGATTTTCTTACTATCTTCAATCTTGTTTTTAATTTTGGTAACAGCAGCTGGCATTTTGCTGAATGTGATGACCAAAAATACGAAATACAGTTTGAAGGAGTGTCACTTGTGTCTTCGTGTGCCGCTGTAGAAGTGCTCCGGGATGACGAGGCGACCTCCCTTAGCGATAGTCAACGCGAAGTTCTGGCACAGCTCCTTGTCTCAAATGAGGATATCTTCCAGCCAGGGGGAGAAGCGACTTCTTTTGCCGAACATATAATTGATACCGGCGACCACCCCCCCATTGCTGTCCCTCCATATAGGTTAACCCCTGCTAAGAAAGAGGTCATGCGGAGTGAGTTGGACAAGATGTTGGCTGATGATATTGTAGAGGAATGTGAGTCCGCGTGGGCTTCTCCGGCGCTTCTCGTTCCAAAGAAAAATGGAAAGGTACGTTTCTGTGTAGATTATAGAAAGCTCAATGCGGTTACTAAGACCGATGTCTATCCCATGCCTTTGATAGACGAGCTTATTCAATCAACAAAACGACAATCTTTCATGAGTACCATCGATATGCGCAGTGGATTTTGGCAAGTTAGCGTTCGTGAACAGGACCGAGATAAAACGGCTTTCTCAACGCCTTTCGGTTCATTCCGTTTTAAGCGTATGCCGTTTGGTCTGAAGAACGCGCCGTCAACATTCCAACGTCTAATAGATAGACTTCGATCAGGCGCTTCGTTGAAGGACGTGACGCTTCTAGCTTATCAAGATGATCTACTCATAATCTCGGAAGGTAGCTTTGAAAAGCATATTTCTGACTTGCGTGTTGTCTTTGATAGGTTACGCTTGTTCAAATTGCGTGCGAACAGAGAAAAGTGTGTTTTTGCACGGGATAAGATAAAATACCTCGGCCATGTGATCACCCAAGATGGTGTTTCGCCAGATGACGATAAGGTTAGGGCAATCCTAGAGATGAAGACGCCCTCGTCGTTGCGTCACCTGAGAACCTTTGTACAAACCACCTCTTGGTTCAGGAAGTTTATTCCAAGCTTTTCTGCAATAGCCGAGCCTTTGACACGCTTACTGAAGAAGAATCAGGTTTGGTCTTGGGGTAGAGACCAGGAGGGTGCCTTCCAGGAGCTGAAGAAGCGCTTGACTACGGCACCGATTCTTATCCAACCAGATTATAGCAAGCCGTTCGTGTTAAGGACAGATGCCAGCAATTACGCCATTGGGGCGGTCCTACTACAAGGTGAAGGTAAAGATGAACGTCCTATAGAATATGCCAGCCGTCTTCTCATTCCAGCTGAACGAAATTACAGTACTACAGAGCGTGAAGCTCTCGCTGTCATTTGGGCTGTTGAACGATTCAGGGGTTATATCGAAGGTCATGAGGTGGTAATAGGCAGCGATCATCAGCCTCTAAAGTGGCTTCTTACCTTAAAGTCGCCGTCCGGTAGACTCGTTCGTTGGGCTTTGAAGCTGCAGTGCTTTAACATTCAGTTTCAATATACGCCTGGAAAGGCTAATATTATAGCTGATGCGCTCAGTCGCCCAACTTGTAAAGAGGATAATAAGGATCAATGCGGTGTTTGTTCTGTTGTCGTGGACTTACCTGCCAGAAGTGCTTCAGATCTACGACGCGCGCAGCTCGATGACCTTGAACTAAAAAAAATCATTAGTGAATTGGAAGATACGTCTGACGCTCAGTCTATAGGCGCTAAGCGGTGGTCAGAAAGAGGGTATTTCATGCAACTTGGTGTCCTATACAGGTATAATCCCGATGTCGATACAGAAGAGGCACAGCTGGTCGTTCCGGCTTCACTGCGCCTGGAAATTCTAAAAGAATGTCATGACTCCGATCTAGGCGGTCATCATGGGGTCGATAGAACGTATAATCGAGTCGCTCAAGGGTTTTACTTTCCAGGTATGTACAGAGCTATAGCAGAGTATGTCAAAACATGTGCGACTTGTCAACGATATAAGTCCTCAAACAAGAAGCCACCTGGGCTGTTACAGACCCCCGTTTTAAGTCAAAGAGGAGAAGTGTTAGCAATTGACCTGTTTGGTCCGCTTCCCATTGCTGACAATGGGGAACGTTGGGTACTCTTGGTAGAAGATACAGCAACTCGTTGGACTGAATTATATGCTCTGAAGGAGGCAACTTCTGAGATGTGTGCACGTACTCTAATTGAGGAGTATTTTCTGCGCTATGGACTTCCTCGACGCATTGTGTCAGACAATGGCGTCCAGTTCGTGTCCGCCGTCATGCAACAATGCATGTTCATTTTAGGCATTACCCAAGAATTGTTACCTTTGTATCATCCGTCAGCTAATCCAGCTGAGCGTAAAAATAGGGATTTAAAATTTCAGCTGTCACGTTTAGTTGAAACAGATCATTCGTCATGGCCACATCACCTTCCTGCGATAAGGTTCGCCATGAATTCAGCTGTTTGTCAGACTACTGGTGTATCTCCAGCATATCTAATGTTTGTTAGAGAACTTCGCTCACCAGTCGACGTTCAACACGACATTCGTTCGATACTCGAAAAGGACAATTTCGTACCTCAAATAACACCATATTTGAAAAGTTTTGTTAACTCTTTTACCGCTGTCAGGGAAAGAGTTGAGACACAGCAGGACCGACGCAAGGAATGTGCTGACAAGGCCAAAACCCCTGCCGAAGTCTTTGAAGTCGGAAATCAGGTTCTTTTGAAGACACATGTTCTTAGCAGTGCTGCAAAGAACATAACAGCTAAGTTTGTTCCAAAGAAAGATGGTCCCTACGTCATAGTAAAAAGAGTTAGTCCTACAGCCTACGTAATTGCAAGTTTAGATAACCCTGAAAACATATTGGGCAAGTATCATGTGTCGGATCTTACGCGGTTCCACAGTAGAGAGTGTTCGCCTCCTCGTCCCGTGATGCCTAAACGTCAGAGAGGGCGTCCTCGAAAGCATGTTTGTCCTGTATGTTAAGTCTTAGATTTAGTGTTAGCTCTTAAGTTTTCCTTTGTGCGAGTTCAAGAGCGAGGACGTTCTCTGGAACTCGAGGGGGAGTGTATAGCGTGGCAACCCGATAGCGCGCTGTCTATGCCATCCGTGAGAGGCATAGAGAGAAAGAGATAGTGATGTCATGGCGGTAAACAGGTGCGTGCGCGCTAACCGCTCGCGCTTTAAAGTAGTAAATTGTCACCAAATTATAAGTTATTGTTTGTGTTATTGTGTTAAGCCTGTGTTTCTGGACCATTAAACTGTAATCGTGATAACTGAGTCCTTATTCACTCCCCACCAACGCTATAAACTGCTTTTTTACTTTTAAGCACCTACCCCCTTATTCATAAACGCTGCTTAAAGTTAACTGGTGATTAGCGATTGTTTAAACATACATTTTAGACGCTTGGACGTCACTTAACTTTAATCATCATTTATGAATAAACCCCTTAAACAATGTGGTGTTTATCTATAAAGGATGATTAAAGTTAAGTGAACGTCACTTAACTTTAATCAAATAGGTCAAAAATGTATGGTTAAAGAATCGCTAATCACTAGTTAACTTTAAGCAGCTTTTATGAATAAGGGGGTTAGTCCCAAGTCTACCCGCAAGTAATACACTATATGTAGGTATGCCAAATGTCTTCTATAACCGTTCAGCCGTTTTTACGTACTTCACTATTATTATTAATTATAAACTAGTGCTTGACCACAATCCCGCCTAATGGTAAGCAGCGATGCGATCGTTGATGGTAAAGCGCACTAGTGTATTAATAGCCTATTCACTGTAGCCTTGAAGACACTTAAATTGTAGTCCGACGGAAACACTGCAGCTGGCAAATTGTTCCAGTCCCTCGATGTACTCGGTATAAAAGACGAGGCGAATCCCTTCGTCTGGATCGTTGTGGTGAAGTACCGCCGGACCTTTGCGATAACGTCAACTTTCCTGTCAGCCACCTTGGCCTAGGACCCAATGAACTGGACCCCGAGGTGAAAGCGCGCGCGAGTGTCGGCGCGCGCCTTTGAGGTGATGCACGGGGTAGTTTAACACCCCACTACCCCGTGCAGGAGACGAGGCCCGGACAGACCGGGCCAGCACGAGGGTGGGCCGTGGAAGAATTTAGTTTTAGTTTTTAAAGAATTTAGTGTAGGCCGTAGTAGAAAGAAGAGTGTAGTCAGTAAAAGTCTGACATACCCCGTCGCCCACCCCAGGGCGGCGGGCATCCTATGAGGATTTCCACCCGGAAAAAAAAAAAAAAAAAAAAAAAAAAAAAGGACCCAATGAACCGCCCAAAGTTAAGGTTCGAGGAAATCTCAACTCCCAAAAGCAAGCACAAAGAAACAACAAACAAACTTTCA
Organism: Sesamia inferens; assembly: GCA_037179545.1. NCBI lineage: Eukaryota > Metazoa > Arthropoda > Insecta > Lepidoptera > Noctuidae > Sesamia > Sesamia inferens. The sequence continues at coordinate 2,473,083 of CM073929.1, read as the reverse complement.
CATTTAATTATTAGAAGGCGAAGACTGGAATCGTTATAAATGTATTTCTTAACGATTCTCTGTAATTTGATTAATCTAAAGCTTTCAAATTTATCGTGAATAAATAAATTTAATAATAAAAGAGACGCTTAGCATCCAAATCGAGATAACTCGTGCCATCTTGCATATAAAAAAGCTAAATGAATATAAAATAAGTTAGAGCTAAATATTATTTGACAAGCGAAGCATCAATAAAACTTTCCCATGCTTATTATTAACTAGGTTCGTCCCGCGGTATCACCCGCATTGGGTTCGAACCTGTGGGAATATTGGCATAAAAAGGATCCTATGTGTTATTCCTGATTATAAACCATTTGTGTGCCAAAATTGTGTGTTCATTCAAATCTGTTACAGCAGTTTTGGAGTAAAAAAAGTTTCGCATTGAATATTTGTGGGATTAGCCGAAAATCAGCGCTGTTGACAATAGGTTCGTCTGAAGTCGCAGCATGTTGCTGAGCAACGACCTTTTCTTGCACAGATGCGACGCACAGTTAAACTGTTATTTGTTTTGTAACACACTTAATTATTTACTCCTTTCTGCAATTATCTTTTTGTATTTTAAAGTTTTTGTTTGGTTTGTTGACATTAGCCAGTGTCGCGGGCGGATTACGGATGACAGGAGGAACGAAATGTCAAATAATGTGTGCTGTCTAATGCCTATGGCATGGAGGTAGTAAGTACTACGTTGTACGTAGTACTTATTAGTTCCATTGTCTATGGTCTATGACCCTGGCTTTGACATCAAATCAACTTTGTTTATAGTTTAGCAGTTTTGCATGTTAGGGTACGAGACTTTTGATGATATATTATTATTTTTTTCCTGTATTTTGTTTGTTGTGCGTTTTGTTTGTGCGGAATAAAAAAAAATTCTTTCTTTTCTTTTCTTTAAAATGTTTCTATTCATAAAAACCTGCAAAGTAAAATACCCGCTGGGCGAAACAATTTCAAAATAAATCTATAACACAAACCTAACAAAAGCGCTGTTTAAGAAAACCGTTGAAGTTATAAACCTCCAAGTATACTTAGCAATAACTTGAAGGTGAAATAAAACAGATGTTTTGCTAAGTCAAGTAAAAGCACCTGCCCATTGAAAAAACTCTCGAACCTAAGCTCATCAATATTATACTCTATTTTCATCATCTTAATGTCCAAATTAGCACAGTACCTAGCAAAGTTCGTCCGATCCGTTAAATCTACGATCGTGAGATGGGTTTTTAAAGTAAAATTAAGTAGGTACCTAACTGTAGCTTCTTAAAGAGCTTAACGATTTTTTTTTCCCAGAATTTAGATAAAAATCTGGCCATTATATCTAGTGAATATCTTCTTTAGATAAGAAAAGTATGTTAAGTGGTTCTATTTAATGGCTTCTAAACAAGTTATTATATTTTGAATCTATTTTAATAATATTCAGTAATAAATTACCTATACCAAGAAACTTTATACGCCATGTTAGGGATAAAACAATATTCAAAAACATATCATAGGAGCAAAACTAAGACGCTTCACACACTTAAAATCTGCGTTCTTCTAATAATCTTCTCCTACTCTGTCCTTCACATACGTCTAACTTCATACTTCATTTCATATTCAGTCCATTCTTCTGTGGAATGCGCTTCTTCTTGTTATAAACAATTATGATTTAGGGTAGAGTCATCTCAACACCTCTCTTCAAGTTTTAGTTTTGTATACATTTATTATAATTTTTTTTTATAATAGTAAGCATGCGTATATAGCTTAATTATGTATTTGTTTAAAATACACAGTGTTAAGATATTTTTTGTCCTTATAATTTTTTCAACTAAAGCACCTGCCACATAATCTCTTCGCCCGTGGTTGACTGGTCAATGCCTAAGGCTAAGTCCGCCTCTGTGTATTTCTTTGTGCGAAAGTGTAAATCAATTAATAAATATCATTAACACACAAAAAGCATGTTTGCAATTCATACGTGGTAGATGTGAAACCTTTAAAATGTTTATTTGATTAATTATCATGAATGGGACGAATTTAAAATTTACTGTCGTTTTTTTAATTCCATCGACTTTCTAATCAGAACTATACTAAATAAGTTTTCACTTTAAGAACACTTGCAAAAACAATTTTGCATTTTTGATCAGGATGATTTTGGAGGTCAATCGTCGAATCCAACTCGGCTGGGCTGCTTTCGGGAAGCTACGTAGAATCTTCTCGTCCGAAATACCGCAGTGTCTCAAGACAAAAGTCTTTGACCAGTGTGTGTTGCCAGTGATGACTTATGGAGTTGAGACATGGTCGCTAACAATGGGCCTTATAAGAAGGCTCAAAGTCGCTCAAAGGGCAATGGAGAGGGCTATGCTTGGGATTTCACTGCGCGATCGAATCAGGAATGAGGAGATCCGCAGAAGAACGAGAGTAACCGACATAGCCCGAAGAATTGCAACACTGAAGTGGCAATGGGCTGGACACATTGCCCGTAGGACCGATGCCCGATGGGGCCGACGGGTTCTCGAGTGGCGACCACGCACCGGAAGACGTAGCGTGGGTAGGCCCCCGACAAGGTGGACCGACGACCTGGTGAAGGTCGCGGGAAACCGCTGGATGCGGGAGGCGCAGGACCGGTCGTCGTGGAGAACCTTGGGGGAGGCCTATGTCCAGCAGTGGACGTCTTTCGGCTGAAATGATGATGATGATGATGATGATTTTTGATCAAATACACACCACCTGTCATTTCTTTTGCCGCCAAAACGGACGCCATATTGTTATTACTACGTTCGAAAACACTTTAAAAGCCGCTCTAAATACTTTTTCTATTGTTTGATTATATCACTTACATAACACTTTTTAATAGTTCTACGCAATAACTTCCGTTTCATATCTACTGCAATATTATTAAGAAGGAAGATTAGCTGTCTGATTAATTAAGTAATGTGTATAATCCGCCATGTTGATGTTTCGTAATAATTAAAGTTGATGATGTATTGGTCAACTATTGTAGGTACCAGCTTCGTGTTTATATAATATTTTGGTCTACTTTTTACTGGTACCTATGAATGTTTTATTAAAGTTTGGTTCTATCCAAAATTTTGTTCGTGTGAAAGCTTTTCCTAACTGTTTTTGCTAACTGTTTTTATTTCTGCTTGGCTCGTAAGTTTTTAAAAGACAAGGTGCACAATGAATATGTGAGAGGTACCTTTAAGGTTGTACCAATTGCAGAAAAAATCACGGAGCCTAGGCTGAGATGGTACGGTCATGTACATCGAAGGCCAGACTACCATGACGCGAATAAGTGCCTCTCCATGGCTACAAAGACGAGAGGGACGGGAAGGCCCCCAACTACATAGATGGCAAATGATGATAGTTTATAGACTTCCTCAAGATTTGGGGTGTTAAATACTGAAAGATTGCTTCAAATCCAACTTTTGGCTATGGAGATTACCTCTACATATTAAATAAATATACAAATTTTACCCCTTTATAATATTGGTGTATTAAACGAACAACTAAAAAGGAAAATTATTTACTAATTTTCCTAATAGAAATTGCAGTTGTTGTACCAACATATTTGAGTAACATCAGTTAGAAAAAAGCAAAAAAAGAGAGAAAATATATTTATTTATTGAAGATACACAATACACCAGATACATCAACAAGCAATAAACAAAAATGAAGAAAAGAAAGTGAAAGGATCGATAGATAAAAGAATATAGCAGGAAAGTGTGCCCCTAGTCTTCGAGGCTGCACGAAAAAGGTCCAGTTCACCGAAAGTGCTCGACAACTAGTACCTGACTCTGGTCTTCAATCGAACCAGATGTGATGAGGGTATGCATACTTAAAATAAAATATGTGTCAGATAAAAAAATATTAACGACTATTGTACATACGGTTTGGCGAGAAAGTCAAGCTGAGTGTCACGCTCGTTTTTCATTGGACTTTTAAAATTATTTATAGTGTTGTTTACTAAATAAAAGTGCGTGATTTATGTAGTAATAACTATTTACTAAATGCACTTTCATTTAGTAAATAGTTCATAAAGAACAGTGAAATATCGCAGCATAGTGGCCACATCATGACTTTGGCCCAAACCTCACTCGTAAGACGGGTCACGCGGCCGTCTTTTTCGACATGAATAATTCATAATTACGTGACATTAGCTAAATGCACAAACCGTGCGAAGCCAAAAAATAAATAAAGAAAGAAATTGTATATACGACCGCACATCAAGCTACTACAACCTGTTATATGTATTTTATAGATTTTCAGCTTTACCACTAAAGCATTAATGCTCATAGTTGATTGGAAATATTTGACAGTTTAGGGTAGCTTTACCTGCTTTCGTCATAAATACTGTCATAATGAGCCTCCAGCATGATAGACCTTCGTTTATATGTAAATAAATAAATTAATCATAACAATTTACATCTACCTACAAATATCTTTTTTGAAACTACCGTTTTGAACATCTTAACTGTTTTTAACTATTTTCCTAAGAACAAACAAACGTTTACGAATTAACTATAAGTGAAGCCGTACGGAGGACGGGGGTCTGAGCATATGTGTTGCGATGTGTGCCAGGTGCGATGCGCCAAATGTTGTTGTGTCTAGAGTTTGGTTCTGGAGGGTCTCCAGATCAGTCTCCCTCTGGCGCAAAATCATTGATCGTGTTATTGGGCTTGACATTCTATTACCTCGCTCAAATGCAGTGTTCCTTCCTATTCACTAAGTTTTTTGAGTGAATAGGCTTATTAAATTAGCGCGCTTTACCATCAACGATTGCATCACTGCTTACCATCAGGCGAGATTTCGGTCAAGCACTAGTTTATAATTAAAAGTTCTTCCAGCACATGGATTTGGACCAATCGAGAGTATAAAACATAATGTCGCCAATGTAAGTCAATACAAACGGTACCGTTCCGGCCGCAGACCGGTTCACAGCTGACAGCTGACTCCGAAACGCCGGTCGTTGGCACCTCCAACATGTTTTTGTACGACTCATCCTAACTTGACGTCTGTTGCAAAAAATACTGGAACATCGTTTATTTTGGACAACCAATATAGAGTTGGTGATAACCATGAGAAAGGTTTAACGGGTAGTAGTTTTCTGCTTTTTAGGGTTCCTTATTCTATTACTTAAACTCCACCGACTCTCGATCTAGCACCAGACTGTCATCTCGTGTGTGATCTCATAAACCATGATATTTCTAATAAAGAAAAAAAATTACACAACATAAGTTAAATATAGCGAGAAAGTGAACACTACAAATTAATGACTCAAATTTGTTAATTTCTACGTCAGTAGGTGCATGTGCGGTTTCACCTATTCTCTAAACCTATTCTCATGTCTAACGAATATATACGAAATTTCATTGAAATCGGTTGAGCCGTTTTGGAGGAGCTCAAGGACAAACACTGTGAAAGGAGAATCTATACTAATATACATATTTAAAGCTGAAGAGTTTGTTTGTTTGAACGCGCTAATCTCAGGATCTACTGGTCCGATTTGAAAAATTATTTTATTATATTATTTTGCGTTGGATAGCCAATTGATCCAGGAAGGCTTTAGGCTATGCATTTGACAGTGCATTGGTAATAATTGAAATATGTTATGGTACCAACAATTAGATTATAAGAAACATTTTGGAGTGCATAAGTGAAGTAAGAGATTATTAGTTTTCCTTTTGCTCGGCTCTCAAAAGTCCTAGCATGTTGTTGAATAGCTTTTACCTTCCTCAAAAATTTACCCATCAAAAGCTGGATGATTTTTTTTAATCGGTCTAGTAGGTCCAGAGACCTAGTGCAGGCAAACAAATAAACTCTTCATCTTGAGTGTTAGAAGAGATACAAAAAAAAAACATTAGTATAACTATAAATCAACATTGCTACAGATAAAGTAACTTTATAAGCTTCAACATTATTATCTACCACTCTTTTAGCCATTAAGGCGTAGAAATATAAAACTGGCCAACAACGAATTAATTAGATTTCCATACCACTTGTTATAGCGGCAACAGAAATACATCATCTGTAAATATTTTAAATGGTTAGTTATCGTGGTTCATTAGATATAGGATGGTGAGTATGACTGCCAAATAAACTGTGGAGTCTTAGTAATATTGTACCGTTTTACCATTTGGGCCCGAATACCTAAAAATAATTGGACTCGAGGGCAGTCTTCAGCTCGCCGCCCGCTAAGGACCAGGCCCAAGTCGACGGCGCGTTGTGTTTCACGCGCGCCTCTAAGAGATGTCAGCACATCTTGACGGCATCCACGAAGACTGATGCCTCCTAGGTCAGGGTTGCGGGCTGGTCAAAAGATAAATCGTGGCCCTGGCGCACAGGCAAGTGAAGGTACATTAGTGGGTTTTAGTCAATAAAATTCTGACACGCTCTTCCGCTCCTTCCAGAGCGGGAGAGTTCATTTTTTTTTCAGTAATTATAAACTAACGCTTGACCGCAATCCCGCCTGATGGTAAGCAGTGATGCGATCGTTGATGGTAAAGCGTGCTAGTTTATTAAGAGCCTATTCACTCTGAAAAACTGAGCGAATAGGAAGGAAGACGGCAGTTGAGCGTTGTGATGCAATGTTAAACCCAACAGCACGACCAACGATGCTGCGCCAAAGGGAGATTGATCTGAAGACCCTCCACGACCAAACCCCCAACACAACAACATTAGGCGCATCGCACCCGGCACACATCGCAACACAACTGCTCAGACCCGTCAAAACAAAAAGAAAACAAAGGGCTAAGCAGCCTCCGTGAGCCGCACTCACAATCCCGCATTGATCCACAATTCACTGCGGTCTACTTTCAATGCTGCTCACCACAAACCACGTCACCATTAAATTGACTGGGACCACTTAAAACTCATCATTGACATCTTGTCGATGTACATCTCTTGTATTAGATACAGTTTTAATAGTCAAAACACTTAATGTAAAATAATTTACAATATTTATCTCAATTACTCTTTCCCGTTACGGTATCTATAGTTAGATCCACTTTTTAATCTTACTTATTCAATAAATATTTATTCTCACACTCTATATTTTCACGCCCAAATTCCAGAACCGGATCAAACTAAAGGCTTGTAATAGTTCAGCTGAAATTGTAATATTTTGCCCTTTTCATCTTTATAGTATATAATTTAATTTAAAAATAAAATACCCACCGGAGTATAATGCTGAAAATCCTAAGACAATTTTCACAACCTGAAATAGTTCAGGCCCTGGCGAAATATTTCAACGCATGGGGGTTTTAAATCATGTACTGAAATCAGCACCAAAACATTGGGAACACATTTACTTTTATTTTAAATCACACATCATCAAAATCACCACGCATATGGCTTATCAATGGATTTTTACGATGTTCCACGTTTGAAAAATGTGCCTGCACAACAAGCTGTAGTTTGCTTGACTCAAATCTCGCCTGATGGTAAGCAGTGATGCAATCGTTGCTGGTAAAACGCGCTAGTTTATTAAGAGCCTATTCAAAAAAAATTGAGTGAATAGGAACGAAGACGGCAGTTGAGTGAGGTGGTGCAATGTTAAACCTAACAACATGGCCAACGATGCTGCGCCTGAAGACCCTCAACGACCAAACTCCCGACTCAACATTTAGCGCATCGTACCCGGCAACACAACTGCTCAGACCCGTCATCCGTACAGTTGCACCAGACATCATGCCGGAACACGACGAATCGCTTGGTGACAAGACTTTGTCTGGTGGACCACCCAACAAAGTCTTGCCGCCAAGCGATTATGTCTGCAGCCGATGTTATGGCTTACCACCCTGAAAATCCCAATGAATGTTGTTGATTCATCAGAATGAAACCCATTGCTACCTACTGATAGTGTGTTATGGTATAACCCTGCTGGCTTGACGTCGATATTCTTACCTCCTTAATAAAACCCATCAGTCTTAATAGCAATAATATATAGGGTGAGTGGGGGTAAGATGAAAAACGGGGTAAGATAAAAAAAACTTAATAACGCCCAATACCGGGGACTTGTTTTAATGCTGGCAATATCATTGTGGACATCATTTTATCTTGCACCACCCCGCAGCCTGTGTCAGTCGCTGAGTGAAGGTACTGGTGTATTATTTGACATTTTCCCGAACAGTACATTTCCCGCGAAAAATTGAGTTTTTCGATCTTACCCCGCTCGCTGTATCTCCTTACTCAGGTAAGGAACAAACATGTTGTTTTGATATTCGTAATTAGATTTAAAATGTAATATGCTCTATAATGTGGTGATTACTATATTTCACGTATTTTAAGATTTGTGGTGCCTTTCAAACTTTCCCCTGCATAATTTAAAGGGGTAAGATGATAATATAAAACTTTCCATCTTACCCCGTTTACGAAACTCCTACAAAAAGTCAGGGGCCCTCAATCTAAAATACCCGGTAATATCTCTTCCACAATATCGTATTAAAAACTTGTATCAAGAGTCATTCATTAGTGCATAATTCTAGACTCTCTAGTGTTAAACCGTCGGATTAAAAAAGTCAGACGCTCTGTACATAAGTACAATACTTACACGATTAAAATGTACCAATTTCAACTGATTTTTGAGTGGATAATTAAATTCTACGATAAGAGGTCTAGAATTATGTGGATAATTCTAATTACATAATTTGCGATATGTAAATCATCCATGGTAGGGAAATTCAACTTGTATAATAATATAGATAACTTTTTAGTTTTGTTTTAGGATCAAAATGCCTCGTAACTACATAAGAAAATCGTTACGGGCTACTTGTTATATTGTTGAGGACTTAGCGATTGCAATACAGAGAGTAGAGAATTAACTACGCAGCAGCTAAGTTATATAACATACCTGTCGTCTTGTAATATCAATTTGGCAGTGATTATAATAATGCTGTTTATAAAGGAAAGAGTGCCCAGTTTTATTTTTTATCTTTTTTGTTAATTATAAGGAGACGCATAAATACGAGTAGGTGATTTTTTAAATATTTTAGTTAAGTACTTACTTCTGCTTTGCGGGATTACCAACTGATCTGATACAGCCAAACTTTATATTTTTGATAAGAGGTTAGTTATTTTTAGTTTTATAAGGAGTACTTATAACGGACTGATTTTATTTAACTGTGATGTTACCTCTTTTGAAATAATATTTTTAATAATATTTAATTGTATTCTGCTGTCGTGTCGTTTATTTAATAAAAATAATTATAATATAGGCTACTTGGTACTAAATTAAAACGTGTGGTTTATTTATAGACTTGACAGTCATCTATGAGCATGATTATTTAATTTATTTAATATCTATAATATGTTGAGCACCCCTGACTGCCAGCCGTTTCAACGGGGTAAGAACGATATATTTTATTTGAAAAATTTATTTTTCTTGCTTTTAGAATGCGAATTTTTAGTGTAACTCATTTTCAAGTTATTTTGGTTATTTAAGCAGAAGGTTTATTGATCACCACACAAGCATAATGACAATGAATACGATTTTAGTTACTATATCAATCTTACCCCTTCAGCATTTCATCTTTCCCCTACATATTTTTTTTCTTAAGACCAATTTTATTAACGTTTTTTTCATAAAATATTGTTTCAAAAAGATTGCTGTCAACTTTATAGAAACAAGTTGACTGTACTTTTTTACCCAAAACATCATTTGATGCAATTGACTTAAATTCTTTTGTTTTACAACAGTTTAACCATCAACACTGTTTATCTCATCAAAAATGCATTCCATCTTACCCCCACTCACCCTACTACAGGAATAGTGCCCAAAAGCTTTGCCACGTTTTATAGCAAAGCCAAACATTGGCCAAAAAAATACACTGAATTGAATACCTATTTCAAATCTGTGAAATAAATCTTGTAGACACTTCCGCGAAGATCTTAATGATCACATTGAGTTACGGGTACACAATTTGATCCAATCAGGCCCATTCAATTGTCAGTCGGGTACCTTCGTCCCATCCAGCCTTGCAGGAAGTTAGCAATAACCCCGACGCGACGTGTAAGCTTTGGGGCAAGGTAGAAACTTGATGCATGTTTACCATTACATTATATTTATCATGTCTTGCGAAGTTATACATTTACTTTTCAAGTTTTTCCATATAACACCATCAAATCTTAATACTTAGTATATTGAATTTTATATCGAATACTTATGTTTTGACTTTAGAAAAAAAATTATGCAATGAACTTAAATTTAGTTTAGTTTGTGGTTGAATCGGCGCCATTATTTTACTAATGGGTCTCATAGAAAAGTTCAGGGTCGCACAGAGAGCTATGGAGAGGGCTATGCTAAGTATTTCTCTACGTGATCGAATCAGGGATGAGGAGATTCGTAGGAGAACTAAAGTCGCCGACATAGCCTAGCGGATTAGTTCTCTGAAGTGGCAGTGGCTAAGGCACGTACCGGCAAGCGCAGAGTCTGACACTAACACCCACCGACTAGGTGGTCGGATGACCTGACCAAAATCGCAGGGAAGCGCAGGATGCAGACCGCGTCCAGCCGTTCTTTTTGGAAAACCTTAGGGGAGGAAGAAGGATGAAGTCTATTGCTGGACAGCAATGGACTTCATCCTTCTTCCACTTTATATTGTTGAGATGATAATGATGATACTAAAAAACCTAGAACAGATTCCTTCCATCTGCTAATGACTTGGGCCGCAACGAATCGTGAAAAAGAGTCTTAATACCACTGCTATTATTGTCATTACATAATGACAAACTTAATGAGTTCAATCTTCGCAATTTTTTTATGGTTTCATTTGCTAAAGCACTCAACTACCGACAACGGCTATATTTTCTCATTATTATATGTTCATACTTCTTCAGATTGTAAATTGTATCTATATGACATTATCTTTGTACTTTTATCACACGAAGATAAAGATGTTTTATGTTGCAAGTATACTACAAAATAATAATAAACTTTGTGTAATAAAAAGTTCCGATGTTTTTAATAATTTAAGTATTTTATTATTTATTTACACAATATGTAAAGAAAATTATAACAATTGTCTTTTTACAATGCATAAATATGTGGACTGTCACGGCCTTTATACCTGGGGCTTTTATTTAGCCAAAAAGTTCTTCTTTACATTTGCATTTTAATGACGTTTTTTTTCTTTGCTGGTATTTTGGCGTGACTAGCTGGCATATGGTAAATACTTACATTGTTGTAGTGTTTTCTTGTGTTCATTACTTCTATAAAGTCATGTGTTTTATTTTTAAATAAACAGACAGCTGTGCTGCTGGGGAGTTTGTTCCGCCACTTCTTCGTTCCAGCGAAAGCACTAGGAATTGACGAAGGGCGTGCATATGCCAGCTAGTCACGCCAAAATACCAGCAAAGAAAAAAAACGTCATTAAAATGCAAATGTAAAGAAGAACTTTTTGGCTAAATAAAAGCCCCAGGTATAAAGGCCGTGACAGTCCACATATTTATCTCAGCCTAGTTTGAATAATTGACTTAATGTAACCAGTTGACTCTGATTTATAGGCACATAAACTTACACTTTATTCCCATGCTAGAAACGACAAAAACAATTCTTTCATACTCCGTTTGCCTCTTCAATGTTCATACATCCGTTAATTATTCTACTTTTTAAATAATGTTTGTTGTTTTACATCCAGGTACAGTCGAAGGTGGGCCTCCGTACAGGATGCCGCCGGCGCCCGAGGCGGCGCTGCCCGGCGCACCCGCTCCCTCGCTGCCGGCCGCGCTACACACACATTCCAACAAGTTTCCTGTAAGTATTGTATGATATTATCTTGAATAACGACTTAGTTACCAGAAAAATCGTCAAAGGTTTCACATAGCAACTTCTAACAGTGACGCTGATTCCTTTCGTCACAAATTTAGCTAAACAATTACGTCATTTGTAGTTAGTGCAGTCACGGGTTTCATTCCCGCGCAGAACAAATATTTGTATGACATACAAGTAGTTGTTCCGGATCTGGCTGTTTGTGTATGTTTTTTTTTAAACCAGTGCTTGACCGCAATCCCGCCTGATGGCAAGCAGTGACACGATCGTTGATGGTAAAGCGCGCTAGTTTTTTGAGAGCCTATTCACTCAGAAAAACTGAGCGAATAGGAAGGAAGACGGCAGTTGAACGTTTGTAAACGCACCCACGATATAGGAGAAATTCCTAGTGGAGGGCAGCGCTTTTTAAAAAATAAATGAATATTCATTTTCTGTCCTTTTCTTAATGAATTAGTAAAGATGCACTAAGCTTATATATAGTTTAGTGTGCGAATAACGGAATCGGCGCCAAGACTTCACTGCCCGTCTGTCTGTCACCAGGCTGTATCTCATACACCGTGACAGCTAGACAGTTGAAATATTCACAGATAATGCATTTCTGTCTGTCCTATAATAACAAATACTAAAAACAGTTTTTTTTAGTTTCGATCCGGTTTGAATATCGGGATAAAAATAACCCTATGTATTATTCCTGGTAATAAACCATCTGTGTGCCAAATTTCATACAAAGGCGTGAACACCTACCCAACCAATGTCAACCAATGTCTGGTGAAGCCGTATGGAGGACGGGCCTGAGCAGTTGTGTTGCGATGTGTGCCGGGTACGATGCGCCAAATGTTGTTGTGTTGGGAGTTTGGTCGTGGAGGGTATTCAGATCAATCTCCCTTTGGCGGATCGCTGGTCGTGTTGTTGGGTTTAACATTGCATCACCTCGCTCAACTGCCGTCTTCCTTCCTATTCGCTCAGTTTTTCTGAGTGAATAGGCTCTTAATAAACTAGCGCGCTTTACCATCAACGATCACATCACTGCTTACCATCAGGCGGGATTGCAGTGAAGCGCTAGTTTATAATTATTTTAAAAAAAACCTATTTGGAGATGTGCACGTCCCATGAGAACTATCACAGCGACATCTACAGTACATGCAAACTGTCCGTCCTTCCGCTATTCACGACTGTCACAGGCAAGTCCACTAGCTAAGTGGCTGGACTGGCCCCGAGTCGAGTCGAGTCGAGTCGGGTTACTGACATGCAAGTTATGTGTCGTATATTTAGATTGCTCATGTATACGATAAATTGTCTATCGTAACGGCGCCAAGGTATACACAAATTGTATTTTGCGCTCCGAATCCCTTATTCACAATCTAAACTAATTTAAGTTAAGGACATCTTTTTCTTTCTGTTTCATTCAGAAAAGGACAGAAGATTAAGTATTAGTTTAATCCTGACATATTAATTTACTCTATACACATTTTAGACGTCATTACTAAACATGGCGATTAAAAATACGTCAATTTAATTTAAGTCAGGCGCGGACTAATTTAACAGGTCTATACTAATATTTATCTTCTGTGCTTTTAGTAATGAAATAGAAATACTAATATGTAATGAACTTAAATTAAGTTTAGCTTGTGAATATGAAAATAGTCGGCAATGTGGTCTTTTCCAATAAAAGGATTTTCTTTTTTTTGTAAGCAGTGACGCAATCGTTGATGGTAAAACGCTCTAGTTTATTAAGAGCCTATTCACTCTAGCCTTGAAGACACTCAAATTGTAGTCCGACGGAAACACCGCCGCCGACAAATTGTTCCAGTCCCTCGATGTACGCGGTATAAAAGAGGAGGCGAAACGCTCCGTCCGGATCGTAGTGGTGTTAACAACGTAAGGGTGGAAACTCGCCGTGCGACGGGTCGTCCGATGGTGGAACGGAGATGGGGGAATTAAATCATGCAAATAGATAAATAAAAATATGGTTTTATAATCTCCAACTCGCTTTATAAGTACAGTGTGTCTGGGCATGAACTAACGATATTTTAGACACTTCTATTACAACTATTTTACATTACAAATACATGTTACAGCCATTTTATCTTTTTTGTTGAAATAATCTCTACACGTGTAAGAAAAAAATAATTTCTCTAAAAGTTTTGCTCGTACAGAGATAAAAATGACTTATTCGATAGCCAACAATATTGGCCTATCGTGCACATTACAAAACAAAGTGTTACCATTTGCATAATTATAATATAAAAAAATTATACAAATCATCTAATTATAGCAAGTAATTATAAAAACATCCCTGATAACTCTATTTATTTTTTACTAGATCGAGAGATTTTGAGTTAAGCTATAGTACAACATTTAATTTACAACTGTACGTATGTCAAATACTATGGCATGAACCAGGACACACTGTATAGTACAGCTTCATTTGCCTTTGATAAATTCAGAGTGTAAAATATTCCTTCACAAATCGACATTAATGCATTCTTTACACCATACTCGCCCAGGGTTATCCTTTTTTTTTTGTGGTTCATGTAATAGGGATGTATCCAAGGTATGAAAAAATAATTAGTCCGTCTTATAGATAATAAAAAAAATTAAGACCCGTATTTTTTATTTTGTCGAAATTACCAAAAATTACTGAGATATAGCGTATTAAAGTTACGTAGTGGGGGCTAATTACGTCACGCCATGATATATTTTGTACGACGGCGTGACGTCATGCGATATTTCAAATCAATATATATGTTCCTAAGTATTTGAATAAAAGAAAAAATAAAAAATACGTGCAATTATTTTTAGAATTCTATCTGATGGACAATAAATTATTTTTTAGCATACAAGCCAATTGACCATGACGGCCAATCACAACAGATACCTACTCCATTAACTTAGGTAATTAACTAAATGTTAACATAAAACCACGTGACTTACTTAACCAATTAAACGTAATACCAATCACTTCAGTTGTAATGTTATGTCAAAGTTATTCTCGTCCATTTAGCAACATTATAATATGCGTAAAAAATTATGACTTACGGAACTGAAACGTGGCCGCTCACAATGGGCCTCATACGAAGGCTTAGAGTCACACAAAGGGCAGAGGAAAGAGCTATACTCGGAGTTTCTCTACGTGATTGAATCAGAAATGAGGAGATCCGCAGAAGAACCAAAGTCACCGACATAGCTCTGGGAGTCGCTAAACATAAGTGGCAGTGGGCAGGGCACATTGCTCGTAAATCCGATGGCCGATGGGGCAGTAAGGTTCTGGAGTATCGGCCACGTACTGGAAGACGCAGCGTAGGGAGGCCCCCAACAAGGTGGACCGATGACCTAGTGAAGGTCGCGGGAAGCCGATGGATGCGAGCAGCACAAGACCCGTCAGCGTGGAAAGCCCTGGGGGAGGCCTTTGTCCAGCAGTGGACATCCATAGGCTGAAGAAACGTTGCTAAATCGAAGAGTACACCTTTCAGTGCAGTGGTGGTCTACTGATAGAGACATCAACTTAGGAGAATGTGATTTCGAATCCGTCAGGCGCTTTACTTTGTGTAAAACACCATTATTTCAAGATCACTGCTCTCAAAACGGTGAGGGAAAAAAATTCAAAAACATATGACATATTCCAACCTGCACTGTGGTAGTTTACTGCCTACTCCCTCTCGAAGAGATGTGGCCTGGAACTTAGCAGCTTGAAGCATTAGTATAGGCTGTTTATAAAAGATCGTAAAATATATTATAATTATAAAGGATCGGAACTTTATGTCCTAAAACCAAAACTACGAAGACATATATAAATAAATAAAAATTTATTAGTACACTTTAAAAACACACATAAGTACACAAGATTAAAAACTACTATACAGAGTCACTTTAAAAGGCGAACTGATGCCTCCTAAACTAAAACAAAAGCCTGTGTTTTAGGAACCAAGGTTTCTCAAGGTATGACACAAAATAATTGGTATAAGGTGACGTGAAGTAGGTACTTATATTAACACAAATACAGATAACATAATAGGCCTTAACTAAAATACAGTATTGGGTTGTTATTTTAAGAGACAAAAGTAATAAGATTGTCGGTTTCGTCTTACGTTAACTTCTGTAACCAGTCTGTAAGTTTCATTTTAACTTCGCGTTTAGTCAGGGAGTAGATGGGTATGAATACTGTCGGCTGGCAAACATGAAACGTTATTGCACTATATCGCATACAGGAGACACGACTGTGACATCTGCAAACCGTGTGGTGGATTGTAAACATACGAGTAGGTTAGAGTGTGAGGTGTTACAGATAAATATTATACAACTGCTATGTTTTGCCCAAAAGTGTACAAATATACACACTAATTGACATTGTAAATACTATGTAAACTTATCATAAATAAATAAAAAGAAATAACAATATAAAAGCACACTCCCTCTATCCAACAGAAGGCCTCAACTCGTGTCTCAACGGTGGGAATATAGGCAGATTTTATTATGTATGTAATAAATAATCACCTCTATTCTTACGAGTATTTTACATAACAACTGTTTTATCATCAAAGAAACACTTTTTCTTTATTTAAGTACCAGTCGCTCCGTATACATGCTATAAACAAATTGTGATTGGATCCCAGTGTATCCGTGATTTCTCCGATACATGTGAATCCGTGGTTTTTACATCACGGAGTCTGAGTGAAAGTGCTTCATTGTAACATCGCTTATCTGCAGACAAGACGTGTGTGATTTAATCGGGAATCTTTAAATTTATGATTAGAGTTTGTTGGACTCAGTGAAAGTGAAGTGTTGGTGATTTGAATGTTTTTAGTTTAATGTACCAAAAGTGTAAAACTTGACCATACTACTAAGACTTCTTATTCAGCCTATGGAGGTCCACTGCTGGACAAAGCCCTCAAGCTTTTGCTATAATCCCCACTATTGGCGGGCGGGTTGGGGATCGCAGTAATTTGTTATTCACCAGAAGAAGCGCTGCTGCCCGCTTCCTTGGTGAGAGTTACTCTTACGACACCTGCGGGAGGATATGGAATGGTACTATTCTACGCCCGGTACCACACGGAACCACCAGACCATGTAACTGGATTAGAGTTACCGCAAAATTGAGTTGAATGGCATGAAATAGGAGAGGCCTAAGTCCAGCAGTGGACTGATATAGGTTGACGATGATGGTGACTACTAAGACTCCGCTGTCTGTACATCACCAGGCTGTATCTCATGAACTGTGATAGATATACAGTTGAAATTTTCAGAAATGTTTTTTTTTTTATATTATAATTTAGTGCTTGGCCGCAATCCCGTCTGATAGTAATCAGTGATGCAATCGTTGATGGTAAAACGCGCTAGTTTATAAGAGCCTATTCACCCTAGCCTTGAATACACTTAAATACCGACGGAAACATCGCCACTGGCAAATTGTTCCAGTCCCGCGAAACGCTTCGTCCAGATCGTAGTGGTGTTAACAACGTAAGGATGGAAATTTTCCGCTCGACGGGTCGTCCGATGGTGTAACGGAGATAGGGCAATTAAATCATGCAATTCCTTTGCACACTCACCAAAATGCATCCTATAGAACACCGAAAGGCTGCCTACTCTACGCCTATGCGCCTGGGTTTAGAAACCGTTTTGAGTTAAATGACCTAATTTTGCTGCCACTATAAATAAAAGCAGAACTTTTTATTTATAGTGGCTATGCGTTTTTTAATGAAATGGAAAAATGAAATGAACTTTTTACTTAAGTTTTTAAACAGGGGAATTGACGTCAACGACAACTCAAGCGAAAGCGTCCTACAGCTTGTCCTACTTGTATAGCTTACAGAAACAAGTCTGTTCCACATTTGTTAACACTAAGTACTTACCAATGTGTATTCTTGGCGAATTGCCAATGCCTTGTACAAAGGAAACAGTCGTGAGGTTATTAGCAAGTCCATGATTTTATCCTTATGTATATTCACTTATAGCCAGTTTCTGATTGTTGCAGACTAGATTTATCGAAGTGACCCCACTTCGACCTATCCAAAACCTAGAGTAAGTGTGGTTCTTCTAATCCGACCATATATGCTACATGGTAGATTGTCCTAAGTGCCTGTGAATATAACGCCATAAAGATTGCTACTGATGCCAGCGGCAATAACATGTCCATCTAGTGGGCCCAATCGATACAAAAAAAAGATGACACTGGGAAATAAGAAGTAATTGGCATTACATAGCCTATTCGTTTTGAATAGATTAACAATAAGAACTTCGCAGAATGTAAGGAATTTCTGAGCAGACTTAGAAGTTTGCATTAGAAATCAATGAGCCCAGTTTTAAATAATTGTGTAGCGAATGTAGAGGATGAAAATAATAATGCCTTTTTGTCTAAAAAGGCCCATAAAACCATTAAAGGGGCATTTTGGCATTACCATTACAGGATAACATTATGTATAATACACTAAATCGTAAAATAGTCACAAACTGACAATTCATAATGTTATCTGTGTGCAATTTACATCACGCAATTCATCTGATTGATGGTTTTATTTACCGATAAAAATGTGGTCTTTATTTTTTTAGGGAGATTTGGAAGGAAAAAGGGGAGGCCTTTGCCCGGCAGTGGGATACCAAATAGAATAAAAATACAAAGGATTTATACCAAATACTGTTTTGTACCGAAGTATTAAATTGAAGGTGATTATGCTATTTTGTGTGAACAATGAACAACCCGTTCACCACACACTGACACAGCTGCAGCAACTACCGTCGTAACTAGTGTGACGTTATTATAATGACATTAATAAAACAATGAGAATACTTTAAATATTCTATATTGAGCCTACTTTCGCTTGATACATTCACGACTCTTTTTTTTTAGTTTATCATCGGAGAATCTTAACACCGCAATGTAGGATTCGACATGAAAGCTACAACGCCATCTATTGGCGCAATTGTGAACTAATTCAAATAGTGCATTATGCATAGTGCATTGTGCAGTGATTAGCAATCCCTCTAATTTTCAAAAATTAGATTTAAAATAATTAGAGGGATTGCTAATTACATCCAGGGAATTTAGAAAATGAAACACTTTTATAGGTATTGTTTAAAGTGGCCTCCTGTAAAAAAACTCATCCAAATATTTGTATGACTAGAACTTATGATTATGAAAACAGAATACAAACTTGTTAATTATGTTTGTCTTTAACATCAAATAGCCTTTGAGCGAAGTGCCGCTGCAACTAAATATTTACTCTCTGTTATACTAATAGAAAGAAAGAAATACTACTTATCTATTCCGCATGATGTCTGGTGAAGCCGTATCGTTTCTTTTAAACTTGTCATCTGAATTCTACTTACACCATGTTCTCCCTACAGATAGAGCGTGAAGTGATTCTGTCTTCCGGAGACAAGAACTCCAAGGTTCCCATTCTTCAGGAGGCGAGGAAGAGAGGCAGGCTTGGTGCTGTTGCACCAGACACTCCACCCAAAGCGCTGTCTGCTTGGACACAAGCTGAGGTAAGTGATGTATGTGTTGTTGTAGACGAATTGTCTTGAACATTTTTGTGTTGGAAAGTGTAAAATAATTAAAATAAGTGGAAAATAATTGCTCTAAAAGCTTTATCCTGGAAGAAAACAGCGGAATAAGTTTGTATAGACAAAGCACCGCTAGAGTTCCCTCTTAACCTTTGAGTCAGTATTTTTATATTTCAAACTTTATTTAAGTTTATGCATAGTTCTTAATACTAAAGTGATAACTTAGTACAAAGCTGTCATTTTTATATAAAAAAATGCATTTTTATAACGGTTAAGTTAATATTTCAATGACTATTTAGGTGGTTTAAATCCGATATAAATGTTTTGTAATACTGAACACAATATTTTTATAACGATTGTGTTAAAAAAACCAGTTTGTTTAGATTTTTAAAACACATTGATCAACTCAGTGTACACTCACTCAGTCACTGTATCCAATATGTGTGGTTGATTAACAATTCCCAGGGATTTAACAGTAATCAGTATGAAATCAATTTATCTTAACACTGGGTGTGTTAAGATAGATTGCATTAATTTCATACTGAGTGAATTAACAGGTGATGCGGTCTGGTGTGCGCAGTGCGTATTTTGCGTACACCCAAATGTACTAAGTTAATCTTATAACACAAAATGCTTTAAAACCCGGATATCATAATCAACTTTCATATTCCGTCGAAATGACCATGCCGAGCAGATTATAGTCGCTTATATATCAAAGCTTATCGATCTAAGTTGTCTAAAGTATAGTGTAGTCTATGATACTCTTGACACCCCAGGGTCGGCGAGATGGGAAATCAAAAGCTAAAATGTTCAGTGATAAAATTAAATAGGATCACTTATGTGTGAAATTATTCAGGGTAACCTACCGTGAAATTGTTTTTTATAGTATAATTTTACGTCATTTTGTTACGCATGCCTTGCCTAATGGGTTAAGCAGGTGTGACGATATTAAGTATAGTATTTCTATTTCAAGAATCGATGCTCGTTTTATTTGTGCTTACGCACTGTACCGGGTGTCATACACACTATGAATATAAGCGTAGAACTGTTAACCTCAAACTGTTTCTGTCTCTATAATAAATAAAATAAATAGAAGCTATGTGTAAGATAAAGCGCGGCTAGCTTTGTAAATCAATATATTGTACTACGGAAATTAAGAATATAGTATAATACTAGATGCTTTTCCTGAAACAGTAAAAAATAAATGAAAACATCTGAAACCAGAATAATTTTTGTATTGCTAAAATGAAAACATAATGGTATAATAATTAATTAACCTTATATCCATTATCTGAAAGTACTGTACGGTCTGGTACGGTGTCTTGTGTCTTACATACCTAATTAAAACTTTACAGGGTCTCGCTTCATCGAAGAAAATACCTTTATGCTAGACTATAACTCAGTGTCATCTACCTTAACCTAACACCCCTTTAGAAAACTACTTTCACAATGATCGCTCATAACGATATCGATAAACATCTATGGTCCAACGGATTCTATCGATAAATTGCCCCTCACTGTTGAGACGAATAATGATTCAAACTGTTCTTTATGGAGGTGAACATAGACTATTAGTCTCGGCCTTAAAGTTAAGAGGAATTGGGTTAGATGGTCAGATCTAGTATTCAAATAAATAGCGTTTAATTTTCTGGTTTATTGCAATAGATTTAACGGTATATTTATTTGTTTCTATATACTTTACTGTACATTAAAACAGCCTCTGCGCAAGGAGTCGCGGGTTCAATCCACGCGCAGTGCAAATATTTGTATGCATGAATATGAATATTTGCACCGGTTTGGTTGTGCCTCGGAAAAGACGTTAAGCCGTTGGTCCCAGTTGCCATACGAACATCTAATGACAGTCGTTACGGGTTGTTGGAGCCCTCAAAAGTGCAACAATTGGTTTAACTGCAATGCTTCGATGTCGCCTTTGAGTTGTGGTGGTCAAAAGGCAGTCACTTCACGGAAAATATCGAAGTTTAGCCAAATGAGCAGTTAGACTGGTAAAGTGGACACCAGACTCCAAAGCTGAAAAGTTACGGATGCGACTTTGATTAACGCTGAGATGATGATGTTAACTTTACTGTACATCAAAAAATTATATTCGTACAATGGGCGACCTTATTGCTAATGCAACCTCTTCCAGGGAACCTTAGAATGGACACAGATTTTGCTGAACCTCAAATGGGACTATCGTTGGTGCAAATATTATACATACAATACACTATCCATACTAATATTATAAATGCGAAAGTGTGTCTGTCTGTATGTTTGTCTGTCTGTCTGTCCGGCTTTCGCGCCAAAACTACTTAACCGATTGTAATAAAATTTTTGGTACACAGATAGTCTAGAGCATGAGAAAGGACATAGCCTATATAACATCCCGCTATGACCAATAGGAGCAGAGCAATAATAAAAAATGTTGCAAAAACGGGAGCTTACGCGGACGTACTACATACTGCTCCCATTATTTTAACAGGCGCTTATTTTATATAAACTGAGCTCTTTTTATTTTGCGGGAACCACCGCGTGACCGAGTTCTGTAAACGGAAGTCCACGCGGATGGAGTCGCGGGCAACAGCTAGTTTATGAATATTAAAGGTGTTTATTGAATTTTTGGACCGGGTTAAGGATACTACGAGTACAATCCATCACTAAAATAACTAAAGTCACTCGGAAAGTTACTACGCTTAAAAAAATGCTTTTGTGCTGAACACATTTTCCGCTTGAAAGATGATCAATGGGCTACACTGACGACCCAGTGGGTCCCGTAATCCCGTTTACCGTACCACATTTATCCGTTAGTTCTGGACATTACGCTACACACAAACATATAAACAACCTGAGCATAAATATTAAGTAAGATGAGACTCAACTTTGTTACAAGGTGAAATTGTTGTATTGTTTTTCATTACCTTTACACCATCAAATGAACCCACGAATACAAAGAGATTCTGCGCTTCCTGTTGGTTAGCAAGCGTGAAACGTTGCCATAGAGATAAAGTTCCTTGCTCCCTGAGAACTGTGTGTTAGGATCTTGTATCTTAGACGTAATCGTATTGTACTAGCGACGTCATTAGCACTTAGTTTTGTGATCTAGGTTTAAGATTTTGGTAGGGTTTGGCTACATTTCATTAAAGCCCATAGCGGTAGTGGTCCAGTAGAAGGCTACAACTTACGAGCTCCAGGTCGTAGGTTGAAACCCAGATTGATGCTTTAATTTGTTGTAATTATTCGATAACTGATCTCATAACGCTGAAGGAAAATATCATGAGGTAATTGGCTTATCCTAGAGCCAAAACTTTGAAGACATTTGGCATCTATTAACCTGGACGGGACCCGCGCTGAACCACAAACATCTTTTATATCTGACACCCTTCACTTTCAACAACCTCCTTTCTTCTATATAATAGCCCATCAGATAGAATTACTTGCCTTTTTACCATAATTTCGCTACAAGAATGGTCAAGATCTTGTAAGAAAACACGATAAAAATTTATAACCATACCATAATCGATACCATTATATTGGAGACTGTCACATTTTTTTTTTCTCATCACTATGCGAAAATGCTTCGTCGGTCACTGCCACCGTGGTCAGCAAAACAATAATTTCTTTTTGTCAATCGACAGTCAACCTTATTTGTATTTATATAGAGTCGGGATGAGTTAAGTGGGGGTGCGTCATGCAGTTCACCAGCCAAGGTCGGGAGTGAGGTGATGACGTCACAAAACGCGAGAAGATTGACAATTTATTTTGATATTAAGTGGATAACAAAGTAGGTTAAATATTGAGAATTCAAGGAGGCTTACGCACCTACGAATGAAAATCAGATACATTTGTAACCAACTTGTAAAATAAATCCAATTACTATACAATATATAAAGAAATCCCCGTCCGACCCCACAGGATAATAAAGGTTAGGTAAATACTTGACCAAATATAACATAAAATTTTACGTAATCATCAGTAACAATACTAATGAATTTTGAAATAATCTTTTTTTCCTGCGAATTAATTCCAACTTCCCTGTTTTTAAAAAAAAAAAGTGACAACACCGCTTTGACGGTATTATTATAGCGATGCAACCACGTGCCGCGTGCCCTGCCCCCCATCCACCCGCGCATGGATTGCCTACCGCACATGTATTAAGTTACCTGCTTTTTGCGAAATAATATTATTTTTTTAGAGATTTTTTTTAAAAGTTTAACCCGGCTTTGTGGGCATTAGAGAACCAGTTATCGATACCTAACAATACCTTCACGGATCGGACAGGGATTTCTTTACATATTGTATAATCTTATTGAATAGTGACCGTCCAATAACGACTGCGATTAATGCGTTAATAGGTTGTGGGTTTAAACTCAAACAGGTACATTACTTAATGTAAATTATTTCACTACCATTTCTCTTAAGATAATAAAGGAATAAACGCCGCGAGGTTGCCAACCTAGCTCTTAAATAGTTCGAATTTCCAACAGGTAGATGTCGCTAATACTTACTTCATAGTTTTCGTAACATAAACATCCTCAAGAATGTTTTTACCAAACCTACAATAATCAGGCAAGTCTTAACTTCTCAAAAAGGTAAACTCGTCTCTTGAATAGTACCAAATTGAAACAGAAGATGGCGCTATTAATCTATTCTCCGAAGTTCCCTTTACCCTGACGATTGACATCTACGATACAACAAAATTGATACCAGTATTTATACAATAACAAAAGAGCATTTAAAGACAACCTGAAAAAGATGCCTTAAGGATTTGGCTAGTGTAAAATTCAACCATTTCACAATTAATATCTTTTGGTATTGATAAAAACAAAATTCCAAAACTGCTCACTAGTGAAGGATTTAAACCTCTGCCCTCCGACAGTCAAGTATATTAGTGCTCTAACCTACTGAGCTAACAAGTCTTGTTGTTCCCAAACCCAATTTTCGACTAAGTACTATTATATATATAGGACGTCATGATTCCACCGCTGTATATCATCACAACAGAAAGGAAACAGAAGCAATCAGTATCTACATGCAGGAAAATATATTTCCTAATGTAAAAAAATATGAGTTTGTGGAAAAATAAATCGAAGTACATAATAAAGTTCAGTTAACAATTGTCAGTGGTGCAGTTAATATGCATGTATGTAGCTCTGTCCCAGAACCCCGACTCATGGCAGGAGCAGCTGTGGAGTTTTAGTCCGCCATACCCCTCCATTCTTCCCGGACGAAGGGTATCCAAAAGAATTTACTCACCGAGAAAATGTCTGTTTTTAGGTACTTCTATCAGGAATTCCAGTTACCTCAATATCTTTTGTTTATCAATATAGTAAGTCTCAGTAAAGGATTACACAATATTATACAATATGATCAACGACGCCTGCTCAAACTTGCAAGTACAGACAGAGGGTTGGAGGAGAAACAGAGTTGTAAGGCTGATTCTCATTCTATAAAGTCGTGTGTTACGGTATTTTAATCAACATACCAGGTATGTTCAAAAAGTACACGGAATTTTAGTTTAAAAAAAAATATTCGTCTACATCAATGTGGTCCCTTTCAAAGTAGTCCTCCCCAGTTATAATACACTTATGCCAGCATTTTTTCCAATCTTCAAAGCACTCTTGATATTCACTTTTTGATATGTTCTTAGGTACACTGAGCGATTCGGCCTTTATTTCTTCAATCGAGGAAAAACGTCGTCCTTTCATGAGTCTTTTCAAATTTGGGAACAATGAACAGTAAATTGAAAAAAAAACGTAAGAAATGCCTAAATTTCGTGTATTACGCTAGCTTTAAGGATTTGGTTAACGGATGCACTATAACATTCTGCTTGGAATCTACTCCATCTCTCTAGTTCATTAATGACAAATAAATTCACTAATAAAAGTATAAAAATGACTTTATAATCAACTTGCACAATTTTGTGTAAATTTATATATTATCAGTTTTATATCTATTGATAGCTTCAACTTCAGATACCTTCTTGTTTTGGTTCTGTTGAAGAGGGTGAGTAATCACCACGTCATATTGACGATAGCAGCTCAAATTTCAGGTCAGATAAAGTAAGACTCGTTAGCTCAGTAGGTTAGAGCACTCGATATAATTCTAATCCTGAACATCGAAGGGCGGAGGTTCAAATCCTTCACGAGTCGGTCTTTTGCTGTTTTTAGTATAAATTTTTTTAAAATAAAATTTAGTAAGTTGTATACCTTATTACTTCGGTTTTCAGCCTAATCGAACCTGCCTAAAATATCCTTGAGCTGAAATTCTAAGGTCTACCTACGGGCTACAACCAGGGCGTCTTCCTTATTTTGACATACGGTACCAGAACGTAGACAGCGATATTACTAGAGCATTCGCCTCACTGTGGACTGGGCTATGATCGGAGTCCATTTGAAGAATAAAATCAGAAATAACTATTGTTATTTCTGATTTTATTTAAATAGAATCAATAATAATAATAATATAATATAGAATAAAATCAGAAATAACTATTGTTATTTCTGATTTTATTTATTATATGTATTTATTTATTTATATTTAAACTTTTATAGGATATTTCCTATAAAAGTTTACATCGATTTCTGTTAGTTTTATTCAAGCTCCGTGTAGTTTAAAGGGCAAAGGCAAATCTAGAATAAATTACACATTAGGAACCAAATATAAAAAATGTTGATAAAAATCTTAGTAGAGATTATTGAGAGATTATGTTTTTTATATAATATTAAAATGTTAATGATCATTAAAAAATGCGGCAATTACCGTCAGATAAGTAGGCGAAGACCAACAGTAGCATGATGGATTCGCCAGGCTGCTTTGTTCTAGTAGGAAAAAACAGACTTCCGGATTCCCTGTTTTTCTGATTGCCTAAATGAGTCGATGCTATTCATCGGGCGCAAACCTGACTCCGGGTTCTTCGTTCTAACTCAGGTGAAAATTATCTGAAGCTGTAGACTTCGAAATGTGTGTGCACATACCTCTGCTTGCCTCTGCTGCTACAGCCATGATATATATTGTTATATTGAATAAAATTATTTACATAAACAAAAAATAATAAATCATAATACGGACGACAGCACGGCAAGCTACCCCAAACTGCCAGATATTCCCAATCAGCCTTGAGCCTTAATGGTTTAGAGATAAAGTTGAAAATCTAATAAGGAAATTTGACAGATTTTAGTAGCTTGATGTGCTGTCATCTATACTTTAGTGACCTAATGATAGATACAGTTTCTGTGATTCACACACTCAAAAACAGTCATGTTAACAAACATTCAGACAACTCACATGAAACAAATTCGCTATCACAGTTATTAAATGCATGCATTTTATCTTACCTACATCTTAGATATGATTATGATATTGGTAATTCATAAGTAATAAATTCATACTTTTATCCTACTAATATTATAAATGCGATAGTTTGTATAACAGGAAGGAACATCATACACTGCATGGATTAGTGTAAATCTTATCTTGAAACATGAATTGGAAAATACTCAAAAACGTAATGTTGACGATAGCATCTGAAATTTCAAGATAAAGACTCGTTAGCTCAGTAGGTTAGAGCACTCGATGTAATTCTAATCCTGAACATCGAAGGACGGAGGTTCAAATCCTTCACGAGTCGGTCTTTTGCCATTTTTAACATATTTTTTGTAACGATTGTTTTTCTTTTTTTTTCTTGGACTTTAAATACATAATCTGTGCAATTTAGTTTACTCAGTGATATTTTAAAGAGGAAAGTTTGTATTCAATAATATTGGTGCAATGTCATTTAGGCAGGTATCAACAAGACTCGTTGACTCAGTAATTTACGGAACCGATAAAAATCGAAACTTGGCTTTCGAAGTGCGGATGTTCAAATTCTTCGTGAGTCAAGAGTTTTGGGAAAGTCAATTAAAGCTTTTCGAAGGCTGTCTTAAAGACTGTGCACAGAACGTTAAGATAAACATTCACATAAGTTCCGAAAAAAATATTACACACGGAGTTCCAAAAGGCAGAATGATCGCGCCTACTCTATTTTTAATATATTGGTCTAATATTGTGCAATAGGCAAACGCTGTCAATATTTTTTTATTATTTCCACACGGTGCAATTCGAGATACACGCAAGCTTCAATTCACATGAGCACACTGCTTTTAAGTTCATATATGTAAGTTAAAAACAGTTAAAAAATTTCAACTTTCCGAGTCCGCGTAAATAAACGCCTTTAAACAGGTCCCCACAAGTTAGCAGAAATGGCACAAACGTGACTAGAATCCAGCCTGGAATTCCAATTAGTCTGACTAGACTAGACTGAAGTGCTTACCTGAATAAAAAAATACGTGGTTCTACTTTTGACTGGGTTAACAACCTTGGTGGTTAAAGGTGAACAATGGCCATACAAAAGTTTTTTTATGATGTAACTTAATCCTTGACCGCTATCCCGCCTGATGGTAGCAGCGATGAAATCGGTAATGGGAAGCGCACTAGTTTATTATGAGCCTTTTCATGCTAACCTTAAAGACACTTACTAAAGGTGTTGTGTATGCATGTACAGTAGGCCTAGTAGAAGTTTTCAATACGAAACTCGTTCGATCGTATCGAGCGCGTTTGGCGCTCTCATTGGTTGAGAGTTCTTACGACCTTGAAGCGGACCAATCGCTGAGTCAAACGCGCTCGATATCGGCGAACGAGTTTCGTAATGAAAACTCACACTAGGCCTACTGGATGCGGGAGGCGCAGGATCGGTCGTCGTGCAGATCCTTGGGGGAGGATTATGTCCAGCAGTGGACGTCTTTCGGCTGAAAAGATGATGATGAAGCTCAACGTATATTTATTTCAATTTAAACAATAGGGTAGTTGACTAAAAAAAACTAATTAGTCCGTCAGTCAGATTTGCGAAAAATACTAAACACGTACCTATTTTTTATTTTATCATATAAACAAATAATTAAGACGACACAGTGCATTGAAAATTCGTGTGACGTCACTGCACGCTATACTTTTTAGTGACGTCACCAGCCACGACTCCTGATCTTTGATGCCTTTTATATTTTTCAATTTTTATTGATTTGATAAAACAAAATATACGTATCCAATATTTTTCTACATATAATCTGAATGACGGACTAAATAGAATATATTTTTTTACCCATAAAACATCCCTATTATAGGCATGCTCTTTAGAGTTGTTAAGAATTCGTGCAATCAGAAATAGGATTGCCATTACAAAGCATATTAGGTTCCTACAGTGAAGAACGAATAAGAAGCTCCACAGACATTCAAAATATTGGTTACAAACTTACTTTGGTTACAGAAAGACGTGCACATTTTTTGTATAATAATACAAGTATGGATTGTTACTACCTATACCTACAAAGTTATATCCAAGCTACCAATTTTTACCTCTTTTTCTCTTTTTAACCTCACCCACAACTTAACCCCTTTTTTTTAGATGGGTAATCATCAAATGACATCTCCCGCTCTGGCGGAACGAATGGGAGTGTCAGACTTTTACTGACTAAAACCCATCTGTATTACTTATCTTGCCTGTGCGCCATCGCCACGGTTTCTTTACTTAAAAGCTTATTTAATAAGGTTTTAAGTAAAGAAACCGTAGACACCTTATTAGGTACTCTATAATGCTTCGCGGAACTCAAACCTGGACGATCATTTATTTATTTACTTTTATAACAATTGCTTGCTGCACTTGCAGTATATACCAAATCGTGCAGCAAGCTAACAACATAATATTTACCTAAAACACTTACGAATATATATTGACAGCCTCCGTGGCGTAGCGGTAGCGAACGCGTCCGCTGCGCAAGTAGGCGCGGGTTCGATCCCCGCACAGTGCAAATATTTGTATTCATGAATATGAATATTTGCACTGGTCTGGTCGTACCTCGGAAAGCACGTTAAGCCGTTGGTCCCGGTTGCCATACGAACATCTAGTGGCAGTCGTTACGGGTTGTTGGAGCCCTCAAAAGTCTAACAATTGGTTTAACTGCAATGGTTAGATATCGCTTTCTGGTTGCGGAAGTCAGACGGAAGTCGCTCAACGGAAAATATCGAAGTTTAGCCAAAATCAGCAGTCAGACTGGTAAAGCGGATCCCAGACTCCAAAGCTGAAAAGCTACGGATGCGACTGGGACGCTGAGATGATGATGATGACTGACGAATATATATATAACTATTATGTGCAAATATTGGAATATCTCACAATCACCTACCCACCTGACATAAACGCAGACCCTTACCCCCTTATTACATAACGAAATCTAACTTTAATTAGAGACTTAACCTTTAAGTCAGTATTTATATTTCGAACTTTATTGAGGTTAAGTCCATAAAGATACCTAAGTATCTTCTAGGTATAATCTAGATTGCTAGATACCTCAATTGCTCGTAAAGCGATGGCCGATGAGTTAGTAAGGTTCTGGAGTGGCGGCCAGGAAGACGCAGCTTAGGGAGGCCCCCAACAAGGTGGACCGATGACCTGGTCGCGGGAAACCGATGGATGCGGGCAACACAAGACCAGTCATTGTGGAAAGCCTT
The DNA here is from genome assembly GCA_037179545.1 of Sesamia inferens. Lineage (NCBI taxonomy): Eukaryota > Metazoa > Arthropoda > Insecta > Lepidoptera > Noctuidae > Sesamia > Sesamia inferens. The sequence goes on along the minus strand of CM073929.1, from coordinate 2,443,274 downwards.
GGAGAAGACATTTGTCCAGCAGTGGACCTCTATAGGTTGAAAAAGAAGACTTAACCTCAATAAAGTGACAACTTACTGAGTATCGAACTAAGCTGTCATTTTTATACAAAGAACTGCATTTCTATAACGGTTAGGTGCATAATTCAATAATCATTTAGGTGGTATAAACCTGATCTATATAAAATCCATGTTGGGTAATTTAAAGGCGTTTAATTAATTAAACCAATTACAGGCGCACTTAAATTATCAAGGACGCGGTCAGAAAAATGAGGCAAATTGCCCATTCAAAGCGTAGCCTTTGGAGAAGAACAGGCAAGAAGTTTCAAGGATATTATTATTATCGTCATGTCAAGTGTTAGGGTGGACTCCGCTAGCCGCGACCTGTGTTAGAACAGTTCAAACATACCCGTAGTGTTAGTAGTAAATGTTATGAAACCCTAGTAGGAGTCGGTGGTACGAAATAGCCCATAAAAATTCATGGAGTGAGCCCGCCGCTGTGAGGTACGTACGGAGAAACAACGGTTGTGCGCCGAGCAGTACTCCACGCGTACCGGTTTGATATGACGAATCTATACGAATACCAGCTGTCCTTGCTAGGATCGACCCCCGAGGGGACGCACAGGTAATTGGAGGAACACGGGTGAATTTTAGTCAGTAAAAGTCTGACACGCCCTTCTGCTCCGTCCAGAGCGGGAGAGACCATTTGATGATTTCCCGTCCTCAAAAAAACGCCTAATATTGCCCGACTGCAAGACGAAAGCTGTTCTCATGTAGTGAGGACAAAAGCATGATCACCACGTTTGCTGAAAATGTGTTGGGGGTTTCAAACTCCATCGGTGGGTAATCAAGTACGTATAGTTATGAATTTGAATTTTGCAACGACATTTGCAAAATGGACACATAACGCCACATTTTAGACTTCTTTCTTCGTAGGAGATAAAGCATAGAAATAAGCTTGAAGTTGGTGAAATTATTCAAGTTATAATTTTACATGTTAATATCTTAATATTTTTTATTTAATATTAGTTGTTTCGTAGCTTCCCGAAAGCAGCCCAGCCGGGAAGCTACGAAAAATCTTCTCGTCACATATGGAACGTGACATATGGAATTGAGACGTGGTCGCTAACAATGGGCCTTATAAGAAGGCTCAAAGTCACTCAAAGGGCAATGGAGAGGGCTATGCTTGGGGTTTCACTGCGCGATCGAATCAGGAATGAGGAGATCCGCAGAAGAACGAGAGTAACCGACATAGCCCGAAGAATTGCAACACTAAAGTGGCAGTGGGCTGGACACATTGCCCGTAGGACCGATGCCCGATGGGGCCGACGGGTTCTCGAGTGGCGACCACGCACCGGAAGACGTAGCGTGGGTAGGCCCCCGACAAGGTGGACCGACGACCTGGTGAAGGTCGCGGGAAACCGCTGGATGCGGGAGGCGCAGGACCGGTCGTCGTGGAGAACCTTGGGGGAGGCCTATGTCCAGCAGTGGACGTCTTTCGGCTGAAATGATGATGATGATGATGATGATTAGTTGTTTATGTGTTATCCCTTATTAGAAACTATTTGTTTGCCAAATGTCATCCAAATTCAGTCAAACTCAGCAGCAGCTATCTGTTCAGTTTTGAACAGTCAAAAAATACTTGAATCTATGCAATATCAGTGATGTAAATGAATTAACATTACAAGACACAGAACATGAATTAAAGAAATTATTTGCAATATGTCAGTTAGCCACACCAATGAGCCGTCATATCATGTCATGTTTACCTTTGTATTTACCACTAATAAACGGTTTTTCCTTCTTTTCTTTCAAATAAAATAAAAACAATATGCACTCAGGACAAAAAAAAACGCGTTTTTTCAAGATTTATCAAAAACACATTCTCTCGTCGGACGCACTATAAACATCAAAAAGTGGTTATTGAAACCTTATTTCCAAAAGCTTTTAAACGGCTATCTAAAAGAAAGTGAAGCACTGGATGTACTAACTGAACCTCAAGTGTCTTGGACCATAACATCGATGGCTATAAATGACAGTGTGCGCGTCACATCCCTGAGTTATTCCCTACAAGCCACTATTATGAGCTAGAAATTGTGAAAGTAAGGAACTATGGACGGGTATCGACCTAGAAATGAGTTTCAGTCAGTGTTATTGAACAATTACGGTTACTAACCCAGAGGGAATAGTCAATAATCATAATCATATGACGACACCAGTGGTTGAGTGATCGACTACTACGCTGCGTGTCGTGGGTTCGATCTCCGCACGGAACAAATATTTGTATCGCCTACAGGTACCTAGTTGTACAGGTCTGGTTGTTAGTGTATGTTAGTTTAAAAGTTTGTAAACGCACCCACGATACAAGAGTAATTCCTAGTGTGGGACAAAGTTTTAAATCTACATGCAAAGGGGCTCATGGCAAAGAAATAACAGTTGCATGGGTCGACCGCGAGCAGCGGTGACCCAGTGGTATCGGCCGCGACTTACAAGTTAAAGGTCGTAGGTTCGAACCCTGCCAGGCGCGGTGTAAATTATTTCTTTCACCACTCCTCTCAAAACGGTGAAGGAAAACATCGTGAGGAAACTGGCATGTCTTAGAGGCAAAAACTTCGAAGACCTGTGAGATGTACCAACCCGCACTGATGATACGTAGATCACGGCCCACTCCCTCTTACCGAGAGGAGACCTGTGTCCCCGGAGAGGAAACATTACAGGCTGAATATGTTTGTATGGGTCGATCGGTTAAGTCATGTTTGACTTGGATGGGTGACCATATCTATATCTATCTATACATAGCGTGAAAAGCACGTTATGCCATCATTCCCGGCTGTCGTCCTTAGTCTTTAAAAGTTATTACGAATCGACAGAAGCCCGCAAACCAGTCTAAGCATGCGACCGCAACATATATGTCGGGCAAATTCGATAAAGAGTAGAGAAACAGAGAGACAAACCGTTGATAGGCAGTTTACGCCTAAAAACAGATGTTAACAAACTTTTCTAGATAGAAGATTTTCATAAAAGTAATAATTCTACTTCCTACAAATGTAAACAGTTTATTTGTTTAGAGACTTATGAATTGCATAGAACGCTTAACCGATTTAAATAAAATATGACACACATGTAAGCTAATTTCCTAATAGGTTAAATTTTTTGATACACATAGTTGAAAGTATTACAAAGCATATATTATGCAGTTGATTTGAAAGTAATTAAAATACGCAAAGTCGTATTGACAAATGCCTCAACTTTATTCACTGGTTGAATGCCACAAAATGTGATATCTGGATTTCATCCATCTTTCTTTTTTTGTAGGGCTATAACGTAAAATTAATGTCGAGTTTTTAATGGTTTTTCGAAATACCAAGTTATTATGGATGTTATTTTAGTGATTCTATTGAAAGATTTGTAAAACGTGAGTTGTGATAACCCTAAATTGGTTTGTTTATCTCTATTCTTTATGGAGCTTGGCGAGACTATAGTAACGTCGCGTCGTTTGTGGTGAGCAGATAGACAATGGCCCCTGATGCTCTTATTTACAAACTAAACTAAATTTAAGTGCATCTTTTTCTATATATTTCATTAAGATAAGGACAGAACATAATATATCAGTTTAGACCTGTCAAATTAGTCCGCGCCGACGTAAACTGATGTATTTTTGGATGATGTGTTATCTTCTATGCTTTTCTCAATGAAATAGAAAGGAAAAGGTGCACTTAACTTAAAATTAGTTTAATTTGCGAACATGAAAATCGGAGCCAATGTTTTACCTACGGATTGGTTTTAAAGTTAACATAAATTTAGAACCAAACATAGTCTATCCCTTAATACCTACAATTTAAGTAATTACCAACGTAATGTAAAATAAATCGTGCAAGATATTACTTTGCGCCTTAATACAAACAATAGCCTATCCCAAACATAGTGTAAAAAAGTCACACGAAACCTACCGGCACATTAGCTCCACTAGTACATCAAGCAATTCATCATAGGTAGGCCGCACGTCTTGTCGGCAGCACGGTCGGATCCGACCGCACGCGCATCCGGTGTTGCGCCGGCGCACGACATCAGTATTATTTAGAGCTTTAAGAATCAAAGTCGTCTTGTCATGTGAAGTGTGTGTGTTTATTTTAAAAAATGGTTGAATTTGCGCTGGAAAATGTTAGTATTGAAAGTTATATATATATTTTTAATTGGTGGGAAATGTGGTATAAATGGTGCGAAATTGAATTTGAGCGGAGGCTTTGTTATGTCAGCTGTATCCGGTAGGTTACGAGGGTAGGCTGTAGTGTCTACATTGTCTATGTAGGTATGTTTGATGTTTATTAGGAAAAGGTATTTATTACCAGCGGCAGTAAGGATATTACAAAAGTCTTATTTGTCCGAAGAAGTAAGAAATCTCATAATAATATGAAAAAATGAAATTCATTTAAATCTTTAAATGTAGTTTACAAAACTGATGCCATTTATCCGCTAAACCTTCAATTATATTAAATTTCTAAGTTATACGAAAATGCTAATACACAGACGTCTAACAATTAATTATAAAACTTTCGATAGCATTCAGAATACTTCTTAATTTCCCTTTAATAATGCCCCTTTCACAAAAGTTGCCACATTTACAGCTACGCCAAACACGGCTCCTAACAATCCGAGCCCCTAACAACCCATTGTGTGCGCTTCCCATGGCACGACCAACAATAACACACGATATTTAATACATACTGTTTCTCACGCAGAACCAGCAAGCTGGCACGTCTGGGGACGGCTTCAGGCAGTACCACGAACAGTACGGCTATATGAACCAGAACCAAGGAGCCGTGGCTAGAAACATGCAAAACTACGACTCGCCAAAACCTCCCATACCGGCAAAAACGTACGGCAAAGTTGACACACCGAACAACTCGCAACTCATAACAGTGACTGTAGAAACCGGAAAGGACAATACAAGAGATGCTCCGAAAAGTGCAAAGTCTGTTAGTAAAACTTACAACACCCTCAAAGACATGTTCTCAAGCAGGTTCAAGAGTAAAGATGCTAATGATGGTGAGAAAAATAATGAGCAAGAACCTAGTTTAAACAACAGTGAAGAGAGAAAGAGACCGGAGAGGTCTGAGCCCGAACAAGCGACTCCTAGAGAAAATGGACCGAGGATGGTGGAGCAAGGGATCTACGGGAGGCCGATGACACAGACGAGGCCAGAAATGCAGTACGGTCACGGCATCGCGAATAACATGGCGTACCCTAGTCCCTCGCCACACAGGTAAGCTCCAAGTCAACTTCTTGATTTAATAGGCTATGTTAATGACACCTTTAATGTGTCACGAAATCCCGTTACCTTAAGCCATAATTTTTAATTTACTTCTAACACTTCAATGCATTTTAAATGCAGGTATAATCGTGTCGCATTGTTGTGTTGATTATTAATAAGATCACCATAACGCGTATATGGACGTCGAAAATTCAGATGAGAAGTCTCTGATTTAAGATAAAGTCAATCAAAAAAATCAAAGTATATTCACTTGAGTATCGTACTACATAGGTAGACGCCATAATTTCAAAGATATTCCATTACTATCTATGTGGGAACGTAACATTTAGCAAAGCATTTTCAATCTGATATGAAATCAATTAAAACTGAATGAAAAACCATTTATCAATTTTTATCAGTAAATGAATCTCAGATACATTCTAGTTTCATAATTACTCCATTTTCAACACAACACAAGTTTACTTTGATTAATGACACATCGTTAACTCCATATTGATTTTCTCGCCAGGCAACTAATGCAGCAACAAATGGTCCAGTCCCACATGATGATGAGTCCTCAAGCCAGGTCTCAGGAGATGCTGGCCAGTACGCCCCACCGACAGCCCCAAGCCCTGGGAGCTGATGCCTTGTACCAGCAGTATGGACCTCCCGGACGGAGGAGCGCGCTGTATCAGAGGGATATGGATGTCAGATCTATGGCGAATTTCACATCGTTGAAGACTGGGCCACAATCACCGGTAATTTATTTTTGTCCAAACCGTATGGGATAGATTTTAGTAATGCCAAATTTATAATCCTATAGAACACTGAAATCAAAATAAAGATAAAAGACATAAAGATAAATAAATTTTATTTTATATGTGGGTTTGTACAAACACTTTACACGTCTATCATATTTTAAAACTACATTAGTTCGGCCTGTTCTCTCTGAAGTCACATAAGATACCCCTTTTTTGTTGTGGATGGGAAATCATCAAATGACCTCTGCCGCTCTGGGCGGAGCGGAAGCGCGTGTCAGACTTTTACTGACTAAAACCCATCCGTGTTTCTTCACTTCGTCTTTCTCTTTATTAACCGACCTGCAACCTTGACCCAGTGGGCATCGGTCTTCGTGGACCTCGTCACTACAGAGAAGACACCCCTAAGTTTGTTTCGGCCTTTCATCACAGACAAGTGTCTGAGAATTAAGGCAGAAACAAACTCTGGCAACAGCTCTTTTAAAGTCCAAACATAATCTTCGTTAAATCGAAGATCATATTGGTCGATATCTGAGATAGTCTTTAGTTCTGATATTAAAGAACCGTGTCTTTATTTTCTCAAAACGCTGAGTGAGACTCAGTCCAGTCTGTGCACGCATTTGTCAAAATCGTGCAGATCAACACAAAACTTAAGGAGTTTAAAGCTGCGACAAACAATACCAAAGAAAAGACATTTGAGTAGATCATAATATTAATTATTTAAACGGCTAGGCTATGATTAAACTTACAGAACAGAGAGAGAAAATAAAACGAAAATAGTAAAAAACCTATATAAGATTCACATTAACAATAAATAAAATAATAGAAAACGAAAGATACACGTTTAATCTGTAAAATGGAAAGGAGCCAATCCCAAACCTATTTATCCTCGATATAGGATCTTTTCCTATTTTACACAACTGTTTTTTTCATAATCATAAATAGTTTTTAGATGATTGAAGTTGTAGTTTCAGAATGATATTGACACTGTAGGTAAAAAATCGTTGATCTTAATATCCACATTTTGGAAATCAAAGATCCTCATCATAAGACATTCACTAATAAATAAGAAACCTACAATTAAGATGAAACTAATAGATTAACATGTAGATAAGAAAGTGTTTGTAAATAGGAGTACAATAAACTCATTTACTGTAACACAATAGGCCTTTGAAACGATAAAAACATCACCGACGTTTTTCTGACATAATAAATGTATGGAAAGCTGATATAAATGATTCATTAACAAAGGCTGCAGTGGAAACCGACATATAAAAGTTGAATTATTGATATTTCTTTAGGTTTTATGAAACTCAGATAAAAATTGGCAAATATTGAGAAGGATTACACATGCTATGGCGGGTAATTTGGATGAGACTGGCAGAGGAACACGGATTGTTCAAAAGAGATATCGAGGGTGGGTTTTCAGTCAGTAAATCTCTGACTCGCCCTTCCGCTCTGCTCAGAGCGGGAGATCATTTGATGATTTACATCTAAAAAAAGCTTTATACACAGCAGTGGATGAAGACACTGATGATGATGAAATGTGATTTAACTATTTACGGTAGGAAATAATGGAAGGTTCAGATTTGACCTATGCTCTGTTGAAGTAGGGTAGTTAACGTATGCAAACCTTTTCTAGTCATCATTTTTTTACCAGTTTCAAAAATCAGTTTGCAAATTCAAACCAATTAGCCAAATCAAATCACTTTTCAACCAATGCCAAATCCTTCCACCAATTACGACAAAAATAAATCGTTGTAATGAATTCCAAATTGAGTACATTCATCAAACAGTAAGTTCCAACTGTCGTAACACTTGTCTTGCTCCACCTATTCCCCAGTTCTGTTCTCAGTCAAAACAATGGTTCTCAACAATTAACTGCTTGTTCCCACGGAGTACGCAGCAATTATAACCTGTGTAAAGGCGCCAGCGCCGACACACCGCAGCAAAGATTTTTACAAGAAACCAGCTTTATTGGAGTATTGTTCTCGATGTCATAGTACTTGCATTCGTCCAGCGTTAATTGTAATGGAACTCATTGTGAATTTTGCAAGTTGAAAGGGTAGGTGTCGTTATCTTTTGAACTGTACTGATTCTTGCTCTGTACTGCTTCGTATTTTAAGAGCATTGTTAGTCTAATAGTAACGGTTATGAACTACGAATTTTAGCTTCCCACCCAGGCGCTTGATGTTGTGAACTTTATCACTACTGTTCTCGAAACGGTAAAGGCATATTCTAGAACCAAAGATTTAAAGATGTATGACATCTGCCAGCCCACACCGGACTGGCGAGGTGGAGTAGGCCACAGACACATTACTGTGTAGTGTTATGTCTTGTCTTGGGATAAACTAATCAAAAGAATATGTTCCGGACTACGTCAAATACAAAAGATTTTTTATTAGATAGTACTGCGTCAGAAGGGGACACGATACAAAACGACACAATAATATGAATCTGGCCTTACCGCACCACTGTTAGGGGCCAATTATTATTGCGCTATACATGAGTGATATTGTCTATCTATTGTTAGCAGTTTAAGTAGCCAATCGAAGAATATTTAAGATGCATTCATATACAAAATATTTAAAAGAAACTTGTACAGAGAGCAAATAAGCCATAGAAACGATCTTGTTAACTGAGTTTTTTTGCAGAAAATATTTAGTCCGCTATGTTGTTATAATGTTTAGGTACTATTATTAAATAGTACCTAAACATTAAGTACACGCAAGCGTAATGGATATGAAGAAATAAAAAAGACAGTATTTATTATACTCGTATGTGTCAAGTAATATATTCTTTTTTTTTTCTTTTTAATGATCATAATCTTTTTCGTTTGCTATGGCTTCTTTATCACCTATAGTTATTTCTTTTTAAAGATTTCGTGTATGAATAGAGCTACTTAATATTAATTTTTAATTTATGTTTAACTGATAGATACAAGTTTTTTGATTATAATATATGTATATTGTCAGTCTTATCAATAAACAGGAAGCTTACATCTCAATCACGCTAAAGCAAGGTATGAGTTCATTAGCCCACAAGCTAACGATATAGTCATACTTCAGCACTACTAGCTTATAAAACCAAAGTTACTTTTAATTATGTAGTCATAATATTTTATAGACATCTTCACATCTGCAACGTTGAGGAAACCGAACAACTTCGCACTTCCTTTAACGATTATAAAATAACAAGCTTTACAACACATAAACCATCAGGAATATCGTCTGCTTTTATGCCTGTTTCCTTTATAGAAAATAATATGTTTACCTTTTTATTATTTACACTTTTATTAGTTATAACGGTCATCAACTATGTTACTACTGGTATTTATTCATATAATTGACTTGTTTTATGATCTAGTTGTTAGTTCAACAAAACAAATGTGTCGATACCCAGAGGTCCTTTATTAAATCGTAAAATAATATATTTCCAGTTCGATAACTCACATTCAAGACCAGATCTCAGAAGTCCACAGCAATTGGAAAGAGAGATAGTACGACAAAGAGGCTTAGTTGAAGGGAGACGAGCTACCTCACATCCTCACCTCCTAGATGAACCTCAGCACAGACCAGAGGTCACCACTCCCCAAATACACGACCCTGGAAGACGGAATTCGCATGGAAACCTTCTTGACCATACACCAAACGATCATTCTCGAAATGGTGAGGAAAGGGAATCAGACGATGGAGGATTCCGCGCAAGATTAGCAGCTCAAGGTAGATCCAGTTATGAAGATCGAATCCGAACAAGTGGACGCTCCGTAGAATCTCACAGACAAGAGAGAGTGCAAGAAAACGCATATAGAAGAACTCCAGATAGTCATAAAGAACGAAGAACACCTGATACCCATAAGGAAAGAAGAACGCCAGAAAGTCATAAAGAGCGCAGAACTCCAGACATGCACAAGGAACGAAGGACCCCAGATGTACACAAAGAACGTAGAACTCCAGATTCGATAGGACATAAGAAGGACAGAGAAGAACCATCGACGACACAGGAGAGGAATGATGAGAGTGCTAGTCAGAAGTCAGCTGATAGCGTCTATAACTCAAGTGGAAAGGCTGAGGCATATAATCCACAACCGACTTCGTCGAGACAAACTCCGAATAGAATAGAGGATCTCAAGGCACATGGGAAGAAAGGAGCAGGATCGGGTGCCAGCTCAGGTAAGTGATCTCCTGAATCGTAATACAAGATACTTTATGCGTCCAACAAAATCTGTCGAATTTCATGTTTTATTCTATTTTAACCAAACTAACCACGCCAACCACCAACCCGCACTGGGTATATTACGGTCCACTCCCTCTCACCGAGACGAGGCTGATGTCCCAGCAGTTGGAATATTATAGGCTGATTATGTAGTCTATTTTAAATATGGCTACCGATATAGCCTATATACCTTTAATACCATTATGCTATTGTAGACAATTCTGTAACTGTCAAAGTGAATTAGGGAGATACAAAAATATAAATTTTCGATAATTATAGTTGAACTCAGTTTTTTTTTTAAATACGTTGCATACACATATACCCCCTTATTCATAAACGCTGCTTAAAGTTAACTAGTGATTAGAGATTTTTTAAACATATATTTTAGACGCTTGCACGTTATTTAACTTTATAATCGACTATGAAGAAACCCATTAAACACTGTGGTGTTTATTCATAAAGAATGATTTAAATTAAGTGACGTTAAAAGGTCAAAAATTTATGGTTAAAGAATCGCTAATCACTAGTTAACTTTAAGCAGTTTTTATGAATAAGGGGGATAATGTCACATACATACACAAACAGCCTTACTCGGAACAACTAATTGTAGACCATACAAATATTTGTTCCGTGCGGGAATCAAACCCGCGACACACACCCCAACCGTCGATCGCTCAGGCACTGCGCCAATCGTGCCGATCTACTTTTGCGATTAAGTTAACAAATATGAGTTTTTTAAACAATAAAATTTATGATACGACTTCTAACTTTGTAATAGTAATATCCGCTCTGAAATTAACTTAGTTTCCACTATTTTTTTTATATAACAAAAACATTTTTTTTAATTAATTTATCATCAATAGTGTTATAAAGAATGGATCTCTAATTGTATTCTATGTCTTTCTCCGCATACCGGTTAACATTTATGCCTGTCATAAATCTTTGAACGCGATTCCTAAGTTGACAGAAATGGAGAGAAACAAATTATACAGTCGTTAAAACACGTTTGTTTCTGTAATTGACTACAAGGTGGTTCAATAAATACTGCCTTAAATGGAACTATTAACATCAGAGACCATCGATTAAGGTTACTCTGACTAAATTATGCAGAACGCCGATTCTTGTAATTTAAAACGTTCACAATCTAGTCGCAGTCTCATCTCGGCGAACAACAAATGTCAAAAAATAAACATACTTTTAGGAAATTCGAGGATTTTTAACAGATTCAGACTGTGAACAAAAGCATAGAACCACAGCGCGGACATTATTTAGAAGCAATCAATTTCCATATTACAATAGGCTAAATCATTGCTATCTTCTCCCATTATGCTATTATACTTCGTTCTCCATCTTTGAGTCGTCGGTTCACTTTGATATTGATTGCACCTAAGCAAATACTAATACTGGAACGGCCTTTTGTATTAACAATGTTTTCGCATAAATTGCAGACTATGACAAGAATGGTGGTCAATCCTCCAACGTGGATTCGGGTCGAGGCAGCGTGGCGTACTCAAGTGGTAGGCGACCAGAGCCCTTGCATGATACATCTGCTGACTCTGATGCGCTGGGGACGAGACAGCCACAACCTGGGACCAGCCAGCAGCCTGCGGGACAAAGTAGGATATTATTTAGAAATTATTCTCGATCCTTTCATCAAGTTTGGCATTCAGCTTAGATTGATAATCGGTACTCCGTATTTTGCTCCTCAGTTTTATTACGCTCACGAGATGTAAATGAAGGCAACCATCTCCTAAATTAACATTACGATTTTACAACTTCACTTTCCTTGCCTCGATAATCAGTAAAGAACATAGGTTGAATATATATTCAACCTCGATTAACGTATCATATTATTTAAAAGAAGTTATAACAGCTAAAGCATTTCACTAGAAATCTACAAATAATGTTTTACCAGTAATTTTAACATTAATCAGACACTAAATGTAAAAAAAATATGCGGCATAATATTGATTTTATATAAATTTCCGAATACTTAAATTCATCATCATCAATCTTTTATCGTCCCACTGCTGGGCACAGGTCTCTTCACATACAGAGAAGGATTGAGCGTAATCACCACGCTTGCTCACTGCGGGTTGGCGATTACAGACTTAAAATACAGGTTTCTTCAAGATGTTTTCCTTCACCTTCAGTCATTGGTGTCCAAGATATACTTGGAAAGTACATACAACTTTAGAAAAGTTACATTGGTACTTGCCTGACCTGGAATCGAATACTTAAATTAACTTTAACAAATTCCGTGATCATCTTTCCAGGTGCGGAAAATGACTGGGTAGAATGCGAACTGCGACACATCTTAGAACCAAAGCTAGCCAGCATGCGTCTGGATTCTTCAGCTACATCAGACACGTCGGTCACACCGCCGCTGCCACCACTGTCTCCGTCCTCAGATATGCATAAGAGAAACAGGTAAAGAGAATCTACTTTTCCATTATAGCACCCCATACATATTCATAACTAGAAGACTTTTTTTTTTTAATAAATATAAACTAGTGCTTGACCGCAATCCCGCCTGATGGTAAGCAGTGATGCAATCATTGATGACAAAGTGTGTTAATTTATTAAGAGCCAGAACCAGAAATCATGCCACGCGTATCATGAACACGCCGAATCGCTTGGCGGCAAGACTTTGTCTGATGGGTGGTGACGTCTGCCGGCAGCCGATGTTTCGCATGTTCCTCCTATCAACTTTCTTTGACCGTGGCAGAAGCGGCGTGGCATTCGGCAGGTGACCATTCTCAGATGTCTAAAGCGTTCCTATTCTTGTCTGATTTCAGTCTACCAGGGCGTGCATCAGAGTATCCAGAGGAACGTCGTCGAGGTCGCGAGTCTCCACGGTGGCACTCCCACAAGAAACACTCTTCGAAGCGGGACCACCATTATAAGAAACATTGTATGTTGTCGGGATTATTTTCTTTATTTATCTATATGCTTTAAACTTCATCCTCATTAGAAACTTTGCAATGACTGCACCCGCATTCATTAGAAAGTTTCTGACCACTTCTAATATTTTCAAAAATTGCAGAGTGACTAGTTTCACTATGTTTAAGGGATCAGTTTGAGTGGGCTGGTTTTAAATCTAATAATCTTTATTACTATAATGATACGTTGCAGACATTATATACGTTCAGAGTAAATTCCCCAAAAAAAAAGAAAAAGTTGAAGAATTTTACCAATGTTGGAACCATTAAAACCCTTCAAAGCACGTCGCACTTTTTAATCTCAGGGACAAGCAGTAATGTACGCCGTCGGTTTAAGTGCTAATGAAAGGTAAACAATAAAACCACGTGTCCGTTCAGTCACTTCAGTTATCATTATACGTCTCAGTGTTAATCCCATGTCGCATCCGAAGTTTTTTCAGCATTGGAGTCTGGGGTCCACTTTTATCAGTCTAACTGCTGATTCTGGCTAAACTTCGACATTTTCCGTGAAGCGACTCTCAGACGGTCAGATGCCAGTTATACCTACAAACAACTGAAATTACATATATGTTTCGTCTTCAGTCTATAGAGGTTCAATGCTGGAGAAAGGCCTCCCCAAGGTTTTCCATTATATTGGACAAAACCAATTGGCAAGCGTGGGGATTGTGGCAACCCTGAGTAGATTTTGAAGAAAGGTCTTTGTTGTTCTTAATCTTACTTAACATTCGATCTTTCCAGTATTCGGTCTAGACACTACCGACATGACCTCCACGACGACCCGCAGCCTGGACCTGTCGTCCCTGCTGGAGGGCCGGTCGGACAGCTCGTCGTCCGGCGACGCGCGCGCCATCCGGCGGCAGCTGCGCGGCCTGGAGAACATGTACGCCGAGGTGCTGCAGCTGCTGGGCGTCAGGAAGCCAACCAGCTTAGCCAAGCAGCCTACTTGGGAATCAAGGTGAGTCGACCAAATTATTAATAAAATTCATTGGTTTCATTATTTTTTTATATATATAATTAAAAACTATTGGTTGATCGCAATCCCGCCTGATAGGAAGCAGTTATGCAATCGTTGATGGTAAAGCGCGCTAGTTTGAATAGGAAGGAATACGGCAGTTGAGCGAGATAATGCAATGTTAAACGCAACAACACGAACAGCAATGCTGCGCTAGAATGAGACTGATCTGGAGACCCTTCACTACCAAACACCCGACACATCATTTGACGCATTGTACCCGACCCACATCACAAGACAACTTCTTAGACCAGTCCTCCATACGGCTTCTCCAGACATCATGCCGGAACACTACGACAAGTCGCTCGGCGGCAAGACTTTGTCTCGTGGGTGGTAACTTCTGCCGGCAGCAGATTTTATGGTTATCAATAGCTGTGGGGGGCTCACCTGCACAGGTCGATCAATCAGGTAAAGATACGCGTGTCGCGGTTGGTTTGTGGATGGGAGACCATCGGTGTAACCCGAGACCCCCTGTGCCTCGGAAACCACATTAAGCCATTGGTCCCGTCTGTCGTTCGTGTATCTTTTACAGTCGTTATGGTTAATCAGTAGCACGAATGTCTTACCCAAGAGACCAGATTTCTGAGGTACAAAATCCTATCACAGTAAAAAAAAGAAAGAATGAAAATACATTTATTCAGCACAGGCTTAAAGACACACAATACATCTAGCATAAACATACATCACGTAGCAACAAAAATAAAATTAAATAAATAAAAAACCAAAAAGAAAGTAAAATAAAAACCAAACAATAAGTAAAAAATCCCTGTTTAAAAATAGCAGCAAAGTGTGCCTCGTGGCTACACCAAAAAAGGCCAGTTCAGCAAAAATGCCAAACAACTAGTGCCTGACGCTGGTTCTTTTTCTTTCTTTTCTTTAGAGTGAATACTACTTCAACTCTTCAATGGCCTCTGTGGTTAGATACCACAATTTTGTCAATAACACGTGTAACAAATTATAGAAATTCTTTAAAAAAAATATTTCACAATAATGGCGGATATCGCCAATGACAGTTGAAAAAACGGCCGCGTGAGCCTACTGGGAGATTTGATGCAAAGCCATGATGTGGCCACTATGTAGCGATATTTTAATGTTCTTTATGAATTAATCACTGAATGCACTGTTTACTACATAAATCACGCGTTTTTATTTAGTAAACGACACTATTAATAATTTTAAAAGTCCAATGAAAAATGCGCGTGACACTCATCTTGGCTTTCCTGTCAAAAACTCTGACGCTGGTTTTCAACTGAACCTGATGTGAGGTGACGGATGTAAATCAGTTCTAAACAACAACATAACGCGTGTATGCCTACTTAAATAAAAATAAATGCGTGTTAGATAAAACGAAATGATTACGAGTATGTACAAAAATAGTGTGAGATTGAATAATATTGCTAAAAACTAATAATAAATAAACTAAGAAAAGAAATACTGACAAATATAGTGTTTGTTTAAAGGGGGTTTAAGGATAGTATAATACTCGCACGAGGTGTAATTTTTATTACAGAACCCTTTCTTGTCTTGATATATGTACACAATAGGGTAGTTGAAGAAAAAAAACTAATTAGTCCATCAGTCAGATTCACTGCACGCTACACTTTTTAGCGACCAGTGACGTCACCAGCTACCACTCATCACCACGCCGGACGACATCTTTGATGCCTATTATATTTATCATTTTTTATTGATTTAATAAAACGAAATATACGTATACAATATTTTTCTATAATCAGAATAACGGACTATATAGAATCATTTTTTTTTTTGCCCAGGAAACATCCCTATTCTTATGTAGGTACTTACTTGTGTTTGTCACTGAACTCCTCCTAAAGACTGGACCTATTTTGATGAAATTGTTGTGTGTTTTTGCGTGGGTCACTAGGTGGTGTTCATCAACAATTGAGTCTGGTAAATGCTGCGATTGAATTTTAGGAATTTGCGACATATATCTAGTCACCTAAAGTTGTAATGGTCAAAAATCAGAATACTTGGCACGGGAAAATATCGGTGTATGGTATGAAACTCTTTAAAACTTTGTTTACCAGCTTTGTTCTATTGATCAGCTCTTCTTGTCTTCTTTAAACATATTTGATTACTTTTCCAGGTTATCATCGAAGCGTAGGTACGGCAGTATGTCGTCACTTCCGTCCAGTTCCGTGAGCAGTCGTCCGGCGAGAGATAAGAGACGAAGTTCCAACGAACATAGAAAGAAACATGACCTGAAGGTAACAGAAATAATCCTTAGTAGAATAATGTCTTGGACTTCTTCGAGCACGACCCTTCTTTTTCTTACGAGGGTCATGAGTTCGAACCCAAACAGGCACTTTATATAGTGTACATTATTTCATCACCACTTGACAGCCTCCGTGGCGTAGCGGTCGCGAACGCGGCCTCTGCGCAAGGAGGCGCGGGTTCGATCCCCGCGCAGTGCGAATATTTGTATGCATGAATATGAATATTTGCACCGGTCTGGTCGTGCCTCGGAAAGCACGTTAAGCCGTTGATCCCGGTTGCCATACGAACATCTAATGGCAATCGTTAAGGGTTGTTGGAGCCCTCAAAAGTCCTACAATTGGTCTAACTGCAATGCTTCGATATCGCCTTCTGGTTGTGAAGGTCAAACGGCAGTCGCTTCATGGAAAATAACGAATAGACTGGTAAAGCGGACCCTAGACTCCAAAGCTGAAAAGCTTCGGATACGACTGGGATTAACGCTGATATGAAGAAATTATTTCATCACCAGTGGTCTCAAAACGGTGAAGTAACTATCATAAAACTAATAATTCGAAAATATGTGGCCTCTACTAACCCAAAACTTTGTCCGGGTGGTAGATTACGGCCCACTACCTCACACAGAGAAAAACCATGCTTACCAGCAGTGGGAAGATAATAGGCTGGCTATGCTTTAATTTTTTCTTGTAAACCGTCTTTTACAGCTTGTAAATACACTATACCTAACCCATGATGAATTCTTGAAGCATGATTCATTCATAATGCATCCTAACCTCTTTTCCAGGGTATAAACAAGCGGTTCCAGCGCTTGGAGTCTCACGTGGTGACGCTAGCACGGTCGGTAGCGCACCTGTCCAGTGAGATGAGGACCCAGCATCTTGTGATGCAGGAAATGGACAACATCAGAGCGGAGATAGCAGCACTCAGGCATATGTACAAGTGAGTATCCTGAATCCAGAATCAAACATACGAACTCGAAACTGTGGATGCGATAAAAAAAAACTCAGTAAATTACAATTACCTTACGTTATTTTATAATTTACGGGTCAATGGCGCCGATTCTGTTGTCCACAAACTAAACAAATTTTAAGTTATGTGCATCTACTTCTTTCCATTTCATTAAGAAAAGGACAGAAGATAAAATGTCAGTTTAGACCTGTCAAATTAGTGCGCTCCTGACGTAAACTGGCGTTTTTTTAGTCGCCATGTTTATAATCATGTCTATACTGTCTATGGAGTATCTTAATTTGACAGGAATATACTGACATTTTATCTTTTTTCCTTTTCTTAACGAAATGGAAAGAAAAAGATGCACGTAACTTAAAATTAGTTTAGTTTTTGAACAACAGAATCGGCGCCAATATGTCGGATTGTAAGAAGTATCCTTCTTACTAATCCTGCTTATAAAAAATCTATCATTTAATGATATTTTTTATTAAGTTTTTTGCTTCGCTGGTATTTTGGCGTGGCATATGGTGGATAGTTTCATTTAATGTTATGTGTTGGTATTGTATAAAGTCATTTGTATTTTAATTTAACTGTGCTGCTGGGGAGTTTGTTAGGAGGGCCTGTCTTATGTAATATTGACATCTTAATTTGAATAAAAAAAATTTTGATTTTCATTTTGATCAGTGTGCCATATTTCATCCAAATTCGTTCAGTAGTTTGGGCATGAAAGAGTAACAAAAATCCATACATACAATCTCACAAACTTTCGCATTTATAATATTAGTAGGAAAAGGATATGATACGTAACTTTACATATCTCCATAACCACTACCAAGATGGTTCCCAGGTATGGTCTGTTATTTACCCTAGAAAGTATGTTAATTTGTCTGACTAATGGACTCTCTAACCCCTACTACATTACTTCCAGATCCCAGCAGTACATTCGTTCAGGCAGTCACGGGCGCCACCTGGACCCCTACTCTTTCAGCAATCCGGAGCGCGTGAAGCGGCTCACCAAGTTCTTTGGAGACGAGCCCCCTCTCATGAGGCTGTTCCTTAAGAAACTTGGATATGAGGTACGTTGACATAGGTACAGGAAGGATTGCTAGATGTGGCAGTATGGATCACCTCTCCATGCTGCCGCATCTAGAAATTCTCATCGCTCCCTCAATCATTGTTACTGTACTAGGATCATTGGCAAGGCCAGATTCAAAGAATATAATAGATTCGATAGAATACTCTTTATTATGTAGGTACACCATATAAATTACAAAACATGTATATGAAAATTTTGCGAAGAGAGCCACAATGGGCGGCCTTGGCTATAAGGTCGCTAAGAGCAATCTTTGTTAATATAATTATAAACGAATGCTTGGCCGCAATCCCGCCTGATGGTAAGCAGTGATGAAATCGTTGATGATAAAGCGCGCTAGTTTATTAAGAGCCTATTCACTCTAGCCTTGAAGACACTTAAATTGATAGGCAATAGATACAACGATTAGTTTCGTGCAGGAATTGAATCCGTGACACGCAGCGCAGCAGTCAATCGCTCAGCCGCTGCACCTTCCGTGGTGTATACTAATCTTTACTTATTTACTTTACAGAAATATGCTGCGCTTCTAGAAAAAGAGAAAGTCGGTGCAGCCGAACTGCCGTACGTCGGCGAAGACAAGCTGCGAGCCCTGGGTGTGCCCCTCGGACCCCGGATGAGGATACTGAAGGAAGCCGGCATCCACCAGGAGATGCACCACATGTCTAGGGATGATCAGCACAACACCACCACCACCCTGGCTATTGTTTGATATTGAACTTTATATAGTTGTATTAAGGAATGTTTTTGCGTGTTGAGAAGACTGAATTATATGGGAGTAGCTAAATAAGGCATGTACTTAGTTGAAGTATTATTTCAAATATAAGGATTCAGATTCATGAGATAACTAGGTCATTTTTAATCAAAATGTTTGTAAAAAAAAAGCAGGAAAATATCTATTTGTACTTACTGACTTCTTTTGTAATACATGAGGCTTTCAGCTGTGGAACCAATATCAAAACCAGCCTAGAGCATGTCGGGACACTTTCAGTGTAGGGCTCCATAGTTTTACGGCCGTCACAATAAGTGTCCCTACTTAAGAGTTTAAAAAAATGGGCTCTTTGTTATATCGAATTCACATACTAACTGACGGTGATAACTAAAGAAAGAGTTATAGATTTGAACTACACATGGAAAGTTCGAAAAAATATTGCCATTTGTGTCCCACCACGAGTAGTGGGAAGGGGTTGGAACATGGAGTGATAACCAGGCATGGCAACTCCAAGTTTATACGGCTATATAAATAGCGCATGCGCACTTTGTCTGCGGATCAGTTACAACGTATATCCTGCAAGTGTATTTGTAGATATTGTACAGTAAGGGTCAAAAGCGGACCAGCGTACCACTTTTGACACTTATTGGGTTGCCGCCGAGCCCAGAGGTCGGAGTTTCTCCCACCATTCAGGCTCACTCGAATTGTTGAACGAAAAGATGACACTGATTCGACCTCGCCCAAGATCCCATCGGCGAAATTTCAGGGGATAAGTGACGGTAGGAGGACGTGGGAGTCCTGTCACAACAATCTATAATGATTACGTGAATAAAAAAGTTCACTAAGACGAAGGCATCCATCCGGACTAAAATTAGTGCAATAAAATTCAAAAGTGGTAATGCACTTTTGACTCCTACTGCTGGAATACGTGCGTGTCAGCGTGAGTTGGTGGTTCCATACACGATGGGGCCACCCTGGGATTTTTCGCAGATGGCGGGGCAGCCTTTCGTATGTGGCTGGCACACTACTTGGGCCCCCAACTACCTGCGGTCGGCCAGCGGAGCACCGTGCTTCGGATCCCGCTACCCTCCACGATCAAACTCCCGACACGACAACATTTGGCGCATCGTACCCGGCACACATCGAAACACAACTGCTCACACCCGTCCTCCAAACGCCTTCACCAGACATCATGACGGAACACGACGAATCGCTTGGCGGCATGACTTTGTCTGGTGGGTGGTAACTTACGCCGTCGGCCGATGTTGTGTCCTACCACCGAGACCTACTCTATAAAATACTTACTAATATTATTATTTACGGGTAATGCTTTATAAATATTGTGAAAATACTCAAAATTCAAAGAAGGAAGATGTATATCTTTTAATGACAGTTTCTATGAATTGCAATTTTCTGGGAAAACGTCCATTTCATTTCAAAAGGTCATTTTTTATTATCATATTTATATGTTCAATTATACAGTATGTTAAGAAAACCCTGTCCGACCCATAAGGATAATAAAGGTTAGGTAAACACATGACCAAATATAATATAAAATTTTACGTAATCATCATAGTACCAATACAAATGAATTTTGAAATAATCTTTTTTTCCCGCGAATTAATTCCAACTTCCCCGAAATTTGGTAATTTTTAAAAAAGTGACAACACCGGTATTATTATGAGCGAATAGCGATGCGACCACGTGCTGCGTGCCCTGCCGCCCGCCGCCCGCGGAAGGGTGAACGCACATTTATTAAGTTACCACTTTTTGCGAAATAATATTTATTTTTTTAGCAGGATTTTTTTTTTTTTGAGTTTAGTCCGGTTTTGTATCCATTAGTAGAATCAGTTATCGATACCTAACAACACCTTCACGGGTCGGACAGGGTTTTCTTAACATACTGTACAGTACGTTGTTATTGCCTCAATCAAAAACATTTTTTTAAGCAATAAATTTTTGACAAGTTTCTCAGTTATGAGAGATACCAAATAACTACCTACTAATCTGTGTTTACTGGTAGTTAGAAAAAAAAAAACGTTACTTGAGAAGGAAATCTAACAAAAATCTTTATAAAAATACAAGTTGCTCAAAATAATATCCCGAATTATCTCTAGTTGTTTTGTAAACTCATGCTCGATAATATCTCATTATAAACATGTTGTTGATAAAGTATTGTTAATGTGTATTTTACAAAGTTTTTAAGAGGCTCTTTAAACTTTATTTTGAAGGGAATATATTGTAATTTCCCACTACACTCCTACAGCGACTGGACTATGATAGGAACTCCTGTCATTCGCAAATGAATGGTCAACAACTAATTCTACAGACTTTTTTTTTTAAAAAAAGCTATTTATTTTCACATTTTAGCTGTAGTTAGTTACTTATTTGACACAACACATACGTACATCACTCTTAATATTTTATTAGTGTCAGAAAGTTATTAAACATCTTCAACATAGACAGTGAAAATAATACGTACTGGCTCAGACTGACACAAAAACTACCCAAGTAACGTTAATTTTATAACTATGGTATAGCTTCGCGGAGTGGGATGTGATAAATAAAAAACAGTCTCGTAAATCGACCCAGTAATCACTGAGAAATTGCAAAAAAACACTGAATGTATAAAATATCCTTTTTTTAAATTTCTTCTTCTTCAGCGTATAGACGTCCACTTCTGGACAAAGGCCTCCCCAAGGCATTGGAGGCGCCGATCATAATCCCCACGCTTGGCAGGCGTGTTGGGGATGGCAGTAATTTGATATTCCACAAGAGAAGTGCTGCTGCCCACTTCCCTGGTGAGAGTTCCCTTAGTCTCGTTACACGGTACCTACTATAAATTGTATTAGTTGGTTGAAATCTATAACATCACATTACTGGTGTCTACTCATTGCCCTTTGGTTACAGAATACCTACCTATAGAACGATATTCCAAGACTATGAATATTACACATCTCTCTACTAGTAGCTTCTGAAATCCTAGATTATCGATTATTTTATATAAATGAGATTGTATGATTAGTTAAGTTAAATAATGCACTCAGACACGGTATGCCAAAGAGTTTACTCGGCGTATGTAAAAAAATATGTATTAAATTGTATATAAATAGTTTGTTAATAGAAATAATTACTTAAGTTTTGAATATTCCATGCACGAAGACAACGAAATTGAACAACGTACTCATTTTATTGTATTTTTTATTTCCTTCGCGTATTTGAGGGAATTTTATGTAAATAAATGTAGAATAAATATTTTTTTACTTTACAAATTTAACGAATATTATTGATACCCTATGATTTTCCCCTGCCTTTTTATACACTCTTAAAATAATAAACTAAGTGCATCTTTTTCTTTCTATTTCATTAAGAAAAGGACAGAAGATAACATTTTAGTTTAATCCTGTCAAATTAGGATATTCCATAGACAGTTTAGACTTGGTTAAAAACATGGCGACCAAAAATACATCAATTTACGTCAACACGGACTAATTTGGCAGACCTAAACTAACATTATTCCCCCATTCTTAAACGCTGCTTAAAGTTAACTAGTGATTAGCGATTTTTAAAAATACATTTTTGACATTTTAACGTCAAATAACTTTAATCATCCTTTATGAATAAACACCACAGTGTTTAAGAAGTTTATTCATAAACGATGATTGAAGTTAAGTGACGTACAAACGCCTAAAATGTATGTTTAAACAATCGCTAATCACTAGTTAACTTTAAGCAACGTCTACGAATAAGGGCGAAATTTAGTTTAGTTTGTAAACAAGGGAATCGAAGCCAATAGGTGCTTTATACTGCGATAAAATTCACCCCGGCTAGCGGGTAAATAGGTGCTTTATTATACAGCGATAAAATTCACCCCGGCTAGCGGGTAAATAGGTGCTTTATTATACAGCGACAAAATTCACCCCGGCTAGCGGGTAAATAGGTGCTTTATTATACAGCGATAAAATTCACCCCGGCTAGCGGGTAAATAGGTGCTTTATTATCATCATCATCAACCTTTTTATCGTCCCACTGCTGGGCACAGGTCTCCTCTCATACAGAGAAGGATTGAGCGTAATCACCACGCTTGCTCAATGCGGGTTGGTGATTTCAGACTTGAAAGTCCAGGTTTCCTCAAGATGTTTTCCTTCACCTTCAGTCATTGGTGTCCAAGATATACTTAGAAAGTACATATAACTTTAGAAAAGTTGCATTGGTACTTGCCTGACCTGGAATCGAACCAGCGCACTCATACTTGAGAGGCTGGTGTTTTAACCACTAGGCCACCACGACTACTGCTGCGGCTTTATTATACAGCGATAAAATTCACCCCGGCTAGCGCGTAAATAGGTGCTTTATTTTACAGCGATAAAATTCACCCCGGCTAGCGGGTAAATAGGTGCTATATTATACAGCGATAAAATTCACCACGGCTAGCGGGTAAATAGGTGCTTTATTATACAGCGATAAAATTCACCCCGGCTAGCGGGTAAATAGGTGCTTTATTATACAGCGATAAAATTCACCCCGGCTAGCGGGTAAATAGGTGCTTTATTATACAGCGATAAAATTCACCCCGGCTAGCGGGTAAATAGGTGCTTTATTATACAGCGATAAAATTCACCCCGGCTAGCGGGTAAATAGGTGCTTTATTTATACAGCGATAAAATTCACCCCGGCTAGCGGGTAAATAGGTGCTTTATTTATACAGCGATAAAATTCACCCCGGCTAGCGGGTAAATAGGTGCTTTATTTATACAGCGATAAAATTCACCCCGGCTAGCGGGTAAATAGGTGCTTTATTTATACAGCGATAAAATTCACCCCGGCTAGCGGGTAAATAGGTGCTTTATTATACAGCGATAAAATTCACCCCGGCTAGCGGGTAAATAAGTGCACTAGGGAGGCTCAGGTGGACAAGCCCCGCCCGCCACAAAAAAAGCAGTGGCTATAGGTTAGGTTGGGATAGAACTATGACCAAAACGGTGCGCGGCCGGCGAAGCGCCAGAAAAACAGAATATTATATTTTGAGAAACTATTTTAAATTATTTTTTTATATTAAGTGGTTCAAATATTATGAAGCTTCTTATTTTGTATTTAAAGTAACTCAAATTAATGTTTGGATGATACTGTTCTGTTGATTTCTCGTCACTTAAAGTCAGTCGCTCACTTAGTAATTATATAACCCAAATTAAATAATTTTTACACTCAAAATTGTAATTTACAGTCACTCATTTTATTGCTACCCATTAAATATTTACACAAAGTAAAGCACTTGATGGGGTTTGAACCTACGACTTAAAACTTGAAATCGCGGCCCATACCACTAGGTCACCACTGCTCTACTATTAATTAGACCAAATTATACGCCTTTATACTAAGACGTAACGCTTAGTAATCAACTATGCATTAGTAAATGATAGTAATACATTTGCCCATAGTTACGCACATTAATCGGACAACAAACATGTCAACTCCAGACACAATAAACAAAGTCGTCATTTATCGTTTATCTGTGACACGGTCCGGGGTCGCTATGTCACTGATAATTTAATATAAATGTTCGGGAATAGTGCGCAGTGACACTTGAGAGTCGGTTTCAAGATGGGACTGGTAAATATTGTGCTGTTCGCTGCAATATTTGCAAGCGGATACGCCGAAATCGTGAAGACATCGACGTGTGGGGAAAGTAAGCAATCTTCTTTTATTTCTTTACATTTTATTCCTTGAATTTCCTCAATACGCTGCAGAGGTAACAACAACTAATTCATGGTTTTGTCAAAGCTAAAGCTCTCTGCTTTCCGATAAGTGAGTTGAATTGGGTAGAACTCAATTTGTTTGTCGTTATTGAAATGTGTGACTGATAGCTAAGTCAAATCAATGAATAGCAGGGAAGTGCAATAACTGTAACAATCTCATCTCACAAAACTTAGGTGAAATGTGGAGTGAGCTCTCACTTCAACTAATGCTAACGGATTAACAGTTCACTTCAGACAACATTTCACCGTGAGATTATCACAGTGCTTATTCGCAACAAGCACTGATTTACAATAATAAATTTCATTCCAAAACATCTATCGATATCCGATGACATTGGTTACTTATCTGCTTGGGTGACTGTACTTAGAACATTTTATCTGTATTGTACCAAACGCACTGACTGGTATGGGACGAACTTTAATCTCTTTCGTAGAAGACAAGGTTAGATGTCACAAGAAAACTTGCGCAAGATTCGTGTTGCTAACAATAAAATGTTTAGTACTTCTGAAACCCTTTTTTTTGTTTTTGCTGGGCAAAATGACAATTACGCATCCACGCCCGTCAGGGAACGGGATGGGTATGTGGGACTCCCCGGGAGAGGGCCTCCCGGTATACCCACTAAAAACCCCAGCGGCACTACGGCGTCGCCTTGGTGGCGGGGACTGGGAAAAAGCGGAGCCTTGGCTACCAGCCCCCCAATGGCGATATGCCTGCCTAATACGGATTCTCCTCTCGCTCGCGCTCTGCGACTTCCTTCTGCGACATCACGTCCTCGCAGAATGAGGCCATCGCCGCCCAGGCCTTTTCACTCCCCACCATCGCTCTGACGATGGCGGGGAGTGAGCGAGAGGTGCTCTCCTACCGCCGCGACAAGATCGCGGCGCGGCACTGCCCACGACGGGCACACCACGAGGGTGTGTTCCGCCGTGTCCTCCGCCGCGCCACAACTATGGCACGACGGTGTCTCCTCTCGTCCTATCCGGTGCAGGTACCTGCCGAATCAGCCGTGACCGGAGAGTACTTGCAACAAATGGAAGGAGAGGAACCCGTGACGCCTGTCACGGCCTGGAGGCCGTGTTCTTTCACGGCCCCCGGCAGCGCCCCCCCACCACCAAATTGGCCGCGTCCCGGAAAGTGCTCCCGTGGGACATGAGGAGAGTGTCATCCGCGTAGCAGATGACACTCGTGCCTCGAAGAAGGGTTCCCCGCAGGAGCCATGTCTGGCTCCTGCGACGTTCCACAGAAGAGGCCCTAAAATAGACCCCTGTGGAACGCCGGTCCCCACGCCAAGTACTTCTGAAACCCTATCTCAATCAATCTTAACTATTTTTATTTACTCACAATTATTTGCATTATTTTCTGCAAGCCAGAATAAGAATTACTGTAAGACGCTGTACCCATTATCGTCCACGACACCAGATCTCATTTTTTAAAAGAATATTATGAGAATTGAAAGAATTGGAGGGAGGGTGACAAAGAGAGCTAAGTGTGTGAGTATGTATGTACGGATGACAGCAGGTCAAACTACCCGAAACTGTCAAATATTCCCAAACAACCTTGAACTCTAATGCTATAAGGATGCACTCAAAAATCTTCTCACGTCTGCTGTCGTCTTTACATTACACTGCAATCTAACTAGGCCGCTTCTCCCAATGGTGCAACTTATGCCCGATATCGACCAAAGCGGATACGAGTGGAGAAGAGAGATGTGTTTTTTAAATAAGAGATAAACCTATCCGATTTCGTTATATAATCTAATCGGCGAAGAGATGTGCAAATAACGAAACCGGATTGGTTTATCCAAACACATTTTGTCCCGACATCTACGTCTTGACCTGCAGCAGTGGCGTCGCCTGTTACGTTGCACCCAAACAGTTGGTCTTTAAACCTAATTGTCATCTTACATACGGCTAACGGGCAGGCCTATGTCCAGCAGTGGACGTCTTTGGGCTGAAATTTTACGAGCCAATTATGGTCATACAGCACAATGCAATATGTATAATGAACTTGAGTGAACCAAGGTCACGCGGTCAGTCGTCAATAAAGCAAGTGCGGCTCAATACTAGTGGTTTTGGTGTTACTCATTTACCTATAAAAACTCTGGAGTATCGTCAACGGCAAAAAACCCCAACAGAAATGATGGTGATGATGAAGATGATGACACCGCAACCTTGATTTTGGCGCGCAGTGTTGTGTTATTTAAATGTACATATTTAACTCGAAACGGTCTCCAAAGCCTGGAGCAGAGGCGTAGAGAACACCCTTTCGGTGTTCTATAGGATGCATTTTGGTGAGTGTACAAGGGAATTGCATGATTTAATTCTGCCATTTTCGTTCCACCATCGGATGACCCGTCATACGGCGAGTTTCCAACCTTACGTTGTTACCACCACTACGATCCGGACGAAGCGTTTCGCTTTTTCTATTATACCGCGTACATCGATGGACTGGCACAACTACCGTCGGACTACAATTTTAGTGTCTTCATGGCTAGAGTGAATAGGCTCTTAATAAACTAGTGCGCTTTACCATCAACGATTGCGCCACTGCTTACCATCAGGCGGGATTGCGGTCAAGCGCTAGTTTATAATATATTAATATATATTAAAAAGAAAATTGTTTGTGGGCAAGGAAAGCGGGGCTAATGTGGCTATGACAACTTCGCGATCGCTCTGTTATATACGAACTCTCTGCAAAATGAAAAATATATCCTAATGTATGGACACACACAAATAAATTCACCGCAAAACACCCAAAACAGAACATACTAAATTTTTAAAAATCTCGTTATTATTTTCCAATGCTTTTTGTTCCAGCAAATGAATCGTGTAACTTCGGTGAGGTGCGCATCGTCCCATGCGCAGGAGGCACCAAGTGCATCTTCAAGGGCGGAACAAACGTGTCTCTGTCCTTCGACTTCACACCACGTAAGAATTTACTACTTTTAATTAATTAATTTACTACTAAGAATGTACTACTTTTATCGTTCATTTATTGCAAAATAAAAATTTATAATTAGCACTTTTATGCCTGAAGCACAG
Source organism: Sesamia inferens (assembly GCA_037179545.1). Lineage (NCBI taxonomy): Eukaryota > Metazoa > Arthropoda > Insecta > Lepidoptera > Noctuidae > Sesamia > Sesamia inferens. Next base: position 2,415,316 of record CM073929.1, on the reverse strand, counting down.
GTTCTACCTAGTTCAGGAAAATTATACATCAGTGTTATTTAGAATTAAGAAAATGTACAAAGATGAGAAATAAACATACAATTTATTTAAACCATTTTTCTCGTCCCACTACTGGGCACAGGCCTCCTCTCACACGGAGAAGGATTGAGCTTTTCACCACACAGTTTTAAGTTGACGATTTCAGACTTAAAAGTCCAGGTTTCCTCAAGATGTTTTCCTTCACTTTGTAATCAGTTATTGCTGTCCAAGATATACTTAGAAAGTACATATAACTTAGAAGACCTACATTGTTACTTGCTTGACCTGGAATCGAACCCCCACACTCATACTTGAGAGCCTGGTGTTTTAACCACTAGGCCACCACGACATATATTAATATAACGTGAACAGTGAACGGGTACTTGGGCCTTTCATTACTAATCGTTCATGAACTCCCCCAGAATTCACCACAAGCAATCTGCAGACTTTAGTGTATTGGGCCAATGGTGCAGCGGATATTGCTTTTACTAGTTTTGGTTCAACTGATGCCTGTACCTACACCACATGTCCGACAACGGTTGGCCAGTCACAGACTCTCAACTACCATCTCTACTTGGGTACAAAACTACCAAAGGTAAACCTATATTATTTTTTTCCATATTTGATTTTCTTTGCGCAATAGTAGGACAATAAAAGCAGAAGAAAAAAAATCTTTCATTATATAATATTTTTTTTTCTTCGGCTTTAGTTTACTAAACAAACAAACCACGTGACTTAGCAACGTTATAATTTCATTAAATAATTCCTTCAAGGGGTACGATAGACTCGATCGAAACCTAACGTCAATAATAAAACATAAAAAATAAAGATTTCGAGCGGACAACACATATCCGTAAAATTCGAATTGTCGAGTATTTTGTTAAATTCTAACGGTTCTGACAGGGGAGGCAAATCACAGTCGCCATATTGCCATTGGCCACTATAGCGAAACGTCACGTGACACCGATTTAAAAAAAAAACGTTCCGTTTCATACTAGAGCTTGTGCTTTAAAAAAACTGTATGAGTCAAATTTCACCTGAGCAAAATCGAGTTTCATGTAGTACATTAATATCGTTATCCAACTGTGACATAACATAGCAACTAAAGTAACTGGTATTAAGTTTAGTAAGTTAACTAAGTCACGTGTTTTTTGTTTACCTTTAGTTCACTAACTAAATCAATTTAGTATAGTTTGTATTTTATTTTTTGTTAGATTTATATCTATAATGTGATGGTGTACATAATTACCAGTAGATTCGATAAAAGTCAGAAGTCCGAGAATTCTAACAAGTCTGGCGTCATGTCTAAGGGACAAACGTTAGGTGAGGTTGTGGGAATTAGATAGGACCTCCATGTATTTACTTGCATCAGGTTATACTGGAGATCGACGCTTGACCCCAATTTCACTGGAAAAAGATAGATACATACATGGTGATGTTGACAAATAGATATACTTCAAACGCAGAAGACTGTTTATCATTTTCAGCCGAAAGATTTACACTGCACCTCGACTGGTTCAGTGCTTGCCTTATCCAGCGGTATCCTGCGGCTTAACTAAGTCATAATTTGAAAAGTGTTAGGAGCATTTAATACGCACAACTTACAACGTCGCAAATTAGGGTCTTATTTCGAAGTTTTCAATATTAATTAAATAATCGAAGGTATGTTTTGTATGTGTAAAAGATAAGAAATCATTGCGTTTATATTTCTATTTATATGCAAATAATGCAATAGAAACCTTCAGGGTGTTATTTTCATAGTAAAATAACTGTAAATATTACGGTTACTTACTTTTTACCCACAAGTCACCTAATTCTAAAAAGTTAGTAGAACACATTTTTAAAATATAACTCCAGTTTAAAAATAAAAATTGTTAACCACGAAATATGATGCACGTTGCCAGTTGTTTTCTTCACGGTGACGATTGGAAGACAATCATTTGAACATACTTTCAGTGCACCTAGCACTTACTCCAAGACCGTCAGCGCTCCCCGACTAGGGTGCAGGGAAATTCCGGACATCGGATGAAATTTCCGAATTTCTTCGCCATAAATCGTGCATCTGTAAAGCGAAACAAATTTTTGAATTTTTTACGCAGGCCCGTTAATTTAATTCATAAGGTACGCAGTCAAAGCACGTCACAACACAAGTGTGACATGACTATGATTGTGAACGATTAACACGAGTGGAAAAGGGCGAGGAGATGAAGCGTCTCTCCTTCGCTCCGCAACACTAAATACCTATGAGAAATAAAAATATTTGATTTGTTAAGATTTTTATTTTGGTTTTTACTTAAATTGTAGAAATTCTTGGCCTCTTAGAATTCCCCCGTAATCCGGATAAAGCACTATATTACCGGATATGTCTGGAAAATTCCGGACGTATGGCAACCCTATCCGCGACTGACCGACTATATTTCCATTTGAAGAGATCCACTATTTTATAATTGGTTCCCTTTTGTAAGAGAAGAGCTATCGTAGCACTTTTCTCCCTGTTTGTTATACTTATTGATATTTTTGTTAAACTTTTCAGGGTACATACCCCTTGAAGTGGAAGGTTTGGAACGAAGATAAGGAAGGAGAAGTGTGCTGTACAAAGTTCCTCATCCAAATTACGAAGAAACGTAAATAATAATAAAGAATTGATAATAATAATGCCATTTATCGTTTTATTCAACTTTAATATATCCTTTGGGGAACAGCCGTACAGATCGATCTATCAAGTTAAGCTATGCTTGTCTCGCTTGGTCCGTGGGTGGGTGACCATTTTTACATATGAGGACCCTTCGTGCCTCAGAATACACGTTAAGCAGTTGGTCTCCTGGGTTTACCCCTGGATTGACAGTTGTTGCGGGTCGTAAGAAGCCTGAAAAACTAAAAACCAGTTTTTCCAAGAAGCCAGGTACCCACTAACTAGATTGTAGAGGTTAGATATGTATTCAGATACTTCCGGTAAGACTGGAAGCCGACCCCAACGATGTTGACCAATCCTATAATAGAAACCTTTCCATTATAGAGATAATACATTGTCTTCCAACAGATTGAATTTGACTTTATCTTTTATTATTTATTTAATAACAATATTATTTATTTAATAATGATATTTATTTAATAACAATGGGAGTCCCACAGGGGTCAATTCTTGGTCCCTTTTTGTTTCTTATTCATATCAATGACCTGCCGTACCTCATAAAGGATAATCACGATATAGTGTTGTTTGCAGATGACACTTCACTTTTATTTAAACTTAAACGTTAGCAGCAGGCTACTGACGATGTAAATAGCGCGATCTCCAAAGTAGTCCACTGATTTAATGTTAATAATTTACTCTTAAACGTGTAAAAAACCAAATGTATCAAGTTTACTCTACCTCACGTTAGGCAGGTGGAAACTAAAGTGTTGATAAAGGGCGAAGAATTGGAATCTGAAGACAGCACAGTGTTCTTGTGTATAACTCTGGATGCTAAGCTTCAATGGGGTCCACATATAGAAAAAATGTAAAAAAAACTAAGTTCTGCTGCATACGCAGTTAGAACAATTCGTAATTTGACTGATATTGAGACAGCCCGTTTAGTGTACTTTGGCTATTTCCATAACGTAATGTCGTACGGCATTCTGTTGTGGGGAAATGCCACTGATATTCAAACAATATTTGTTTTGCAGAAACGAGCTGTTCGTGCAATTTATAAATTAAGTCCGAGACACTCTCTCAGAGAAAAATTTAAAGAGATTAATGTACTGACCGTGCCGTCTCAATATATTTATGAAAATCTTTTGTATTCTCATAAAAATATAAAATTGTTTAAAAAATACAGTGATCTCCATAATATAAATACTAGGAACAGGCACAAATTTATTGTACCAACAACATGTATCAACAAGGCTCAAGAAAACAGGTGGCTCTTTTAGATGCCAATGTATACATTTTTACAATAGACTTCCAGAGGTGGTTCAAGATCTGAGCCTGAATAAATTCAAATCCTTTATTAAACGTAAGTTGTGTCAGAAAGCATTTTATAGTGTTAAGGATTATATTGACGACAAAAGGCTTGGGCTTTTTAATTTGTAATTGTTTGTTTTTTTTTTACTCAAAGCCAGTACACACTATGTAGCCAAGCATATTTTACGTTACGGAATTTGAGTAAATACGTAATGAAATTGCATTGCTGACAGGGGCATTCGGCACTGGTGCAACTACACAGGAGCTAAACTTAGCATTCGGGAACACTGTTGGAGCTGCTGAACCTTGGACAAAACTGTCTTTGCATTGTGTAAATTCAATTTCTTAGTAGTTTATAATTGCATGGCATACGTGTGAGCACAATGTACTTGCTGTAAAGCATCTATTTGTTGGGTTAGTCTTTTTTGTTGTTGTTTTTTTTTTGTGTGTTTTCCATAATGGACGCTCTTAGCGTACAATATGTTTCTGCATCGTTCTCACGCGATTGATTTCAAAATGAATGATTTAATCAAATATTTGTATGAATAGCTTGATAATTTAAAAGAGTGTCCATGGAGTTTCTTACCCGTTCTTCTCCATAGGTACCTACTCTTTGGAATGGGCGACTAGCTTCACCTTACTGACTGACCGACCTTCTAACAATTCAAAAGTGCTTGCAACTGGTTTATTTGAAATAAATGATTTGATTTGATTTATCAAAAATGATTCATTCACTATACCCCAATTTATCTTATAGTTAGTTGTTCTTATAGAACATTGGATCTCTGTTATAAACCAGGCAATATCAGAGTTGTCCGGGATACCAGCTACGGTATTGTTATGGTTGGGAGCGGTCGCTAAGGAAGCGACCAGCCAGATGCCTGACCGCGTCCCAGAGGGTCATGGCCGTTCGGCTGGTCCGGGGATACCGCACGGTCTCTGCTGAAGCGGCGAGCCTCCTTGCCGGATTGCCGTCATGGGATCTGGAGGGCAAAGCCCTCGCCCACATGTGTGAGTGGCGAGAAGAGGCAAAACGTCGCGGCATAACTTCGGTGCCGCGGGAAATCGCGGTACGGCGGTCAGAGCTCCGGCGAGATCTCATGGTGATATGGAGAGTGCGATCGTCGCAACCCAGTGCTGGGCACGCCACAATAGCGGCGGTAAGTGCCCTCTTTGAGGAGTTGCTAGAGATGCGCCACGGTGCCCTCACCTTACGCCTGATGCAGGTCCTCACCAGACATGGTTGTTTCGGGAGGTTCCTGTTCCATATTAGGCGGGAGGAAACGCCAGGGTGTCACCATTGTGTGGATCGCCGTGAGGACACGATGGAGCATACGGTGAAGGTCTGTCCGACTTGGGTAGAGCACCGCCGTGTTCTCGTAGCGGCGATCGGCGGCGATCTCTCGCGTCCGACCCTGGTTCAGGCCATGTTCCAGAGCAAGAGTGCATGGCAGGCCGTAACCTCCTTCTGCGAAGCAGTAATGCTGGCAAAAGAGAAGGAGAAGTGCGGGAGGCAGCGGGAATCCCAGCGCCCTCTCGCCACTAGCCGCCGCAAGAGACGCCCTGGTCGGGAGACGACACCGAACTCCCAGCCACCGTAGGCGCAGGCCTGCGAGCGGTGATCAGTGGTCAGCTCGCCGCCCGGTAAGGACCAGGCCCAAGTCGACGGCGCGGCGTGTTTCACGCGTGCCTCAGAGACATGTCTGAACATCGTGACAGGGTCCACAAAGACAGATGCCTCCTGGGTCAGGGTTGCGGGTTGGTTAAACAAGAAACCGTGGCCCTGGCCATCGCACAGGCAAATGAAGAAACACGGGTGGGTTTTAGTCAGTAAAAGTCTGACACGCCCTTCCGCTCCGCCCAAAGAGAGAGAAATCATTTGATGATTTCTCAACCCAACAAAATAAAAAAAACAAAAAGGTATTGTTATGGTAGCCGATGTAAACTGCAATGCAAAAATCCATATTCCAAGAAGGCACCAACCATGGGCATACCCAGGGGGCGCAGGGAGGTACCTCGCCCCCGAAAATCTTGCAGAACATGTATGAACACCCTTAATTACTAATCAAAGTATAAACGGGGATTTAAACAGGATCATTTGGGTTTTTTTCCCTACACACTACAAATACCTAATGTGTTATGTAGATGTGTACTATTCGATCCTAAAAATCTGACATACCCTCCCCTAGCCCTGACTTGCCCCCCACCCCTCCCCCTTAGCTGAAGCTGGGTACGCCCTTCGGACCAACTATGAAGAAGAAAACCTTGTGCATCTAGGGGCTACAATATATGTACCTAGAAATTTCATAAAACAACACACTTTTTTGTCGGCCCGAAGGGTAGACCTGAAAACGAGACCCCTCCTTACCTTGAAAAGCACGTAAAACCGTTGATCCTAGCTATCATGAATCTTTATCATCCATTATAGATCCTCAGAAGCTTGAAAGTCTAAAATACAGTATTACCAGGAAGTGCTACCCAGTAGGTAACTGGGTCGTGAAGGTTAGATAGACAGCATCCGGTAAGATTGGAAGCAGACCTCGACATTGTTGGACAAGGCTAGGCAGATGAACAAAATATGCTGTGGAGGCATGGAAAACAGGGAGTAAAGTTTACTTGTCCTCCATAGAAAAGGAAGGATCCTCCGGCCAGACGGGTGTTGTTGGAAAGTTGTACATATATATGCACGGTAAACTCTGTTTGCGAGATGTAAAATTCGTGTGACGTCAGTATCAACCGTTATTCGCGTGTGGCGTCAGTAGCTATTCGGCATAATAGGAATGTTTTAGGTAAATTATCTTGATTGCCAATGTCAAAGTTCAATACGAAGACTAAGAGGAATGATGCTTCAGGCACTTGATAAGTTCCCGTGTCAATGAACTCAAACAAGAGGAAATGGAATATTGTCATTATTAAATACATTAAATAGTACAGAATTGGTTAAGATTAAGTTGTGTTCACATTCGCCGTTAAATGTCGCATACACTACGAATATTTACAATATTACACGTAGGTTTTCAACCCAACTTATTCAACGGTTTTAAGTAAAGAATTTGTGTACAAAATTTTAAAAAGGTATCATGAAAAACCACAAAGTTATAAGCTTGTTATCTCATCTGGTTGTCTCAACAAAAATATGGTCATCGCACTGTCTCAAACTCAAACTCAAACTAAAATATAATATAGTTGAGTTATAGTCATAGTACAGTTGTTAGTATCCTATAACACAAGTCTGGAACTTACTTTGGGGCTAGCTCAATATGTGATATTATGTCAAAAAAAAGCCTCGTTTTACCTACATCGCAAAACCACTCACAGCGGACACTTGTACTCACAGCGCACATGCGTAGTAATGAACAAACAATACATTAAATACACAAAAGAGCACATTCCTATTTATTATCAATTACTGCCATTAGCAGCCGATACACATTGATAGAAAAACACAGAATAACTACTGAAAAAATGCATCATTATTAGTTATTAATCCTCTGTCCAGAAAACTCTTAACATATTAATAGTATAAATGGGAAATTGAGGTGCTAGTTAAGCTTTCATGCTAAACCAGTTGAAATGCATTCTAATAGCGCATCACACTACCAGTAGCAATAGATTTCATATGGCAGCAACAACATTCATTGCGTTATTTACTTTGTTGATGAGACACATTTTTGAAATATTTGCTGCAATGAATTAGCAATATGCTTTAAAGTGATTCGAAATGAGGGTAATAGTGTATTACACAATTAATCTGCAGTTTAACTGTGTTGTCATTAGAGTGCGGATCGTAATTAACTTTCACAGATAAGTAGCCTGGGATATGGAGAAAGACATTGGTTTTACTTAACACCCTGGATCGCAGACGAGGGTGCGAGCAACAGCTAGTAAATTACAATCAATTCTTCATTGTCAGAAACTGGTTTACAAAAGTGTATCCTGGGCTTCAGACCTAGGTTCCAGAATCTGCATTTTAGAGCCAGTAATTTCTTCCAGTAAGATTACAATTAAGCAAGATTTATATATTACAAAACTACATCACCATTATTTGCTTGGCCTTACACAAATATGAATATAACCGGACTCAATACCAGAATTTAGTTCAGGGAGTCACTGCCCTCCACAACCCAGCAAGATTTATGGAACAAAAGTACTACAATTATTATTTAAAATTAAGTTATAAATAATGTCTACAACATTACATTCAAGTATAAACCAAAATTATAGCAAAAACTAATAGAATATCATTAAAATCACGGACGTTATGCCGTAGCGTCCTCCCGATTGTCATCCATTGATTTTTTAAAGTTGATTGTCTATAGTCTGGGTAGTCAGAAACTTGAAACACTGAACAATCGCAAAACCCTTGTTGGGAAGAGAAGATAGCTTTGTAGAACCTTCACGACCCTCCTGAATTGTGTAATTTTCCACATGTCAATGAGCTATCGTTATAAAGGTTAGACAATGTAAATCCATAAGTTGGAGAAAGTTCCTCTCATCAATTACCGTCACCAAGCGCAGTTGCTTATTGCAGTTAGTTCTTCAATACTTCGACCTTTTTCATTCTAGAATGAACTGGAAGACGCGCGCAGTAAACTGATACCTAGACCTCAATGAGGACGTGACCTAAATAGTCTATACATAAGAAAGAAGATTATATACACTACAGATAACTCAAACAAACAACTATATATCACCATTTAAAGCCTTAGAATTACCGATTCAGTCAAATACGTAGTAAATAAAACAGTTGTAAACGAAAACCGAGTCTCTAATACAAACAAGCGCAGGCAACATTTATGTCTCTCATAGCCTCTGTATGGGTTGCCGTCGTCAGATCATTACAGCGCATTGTATTGAGTTGTCCTTCTACTCCAATCTATTTTGCGGTCAATAGGACCATTATAATATCACAATAATAAGTTAGTGTACGCCTGGAGATAGCTCGGAGACGTTGCGAACATGAAAGGTCTAGTGCTGGCGTTAGTTTTTGGCTTGGTGGCTGCTGAGTCAGAATACGTGACGAGGAAACTTTGTAAGGGTGGTGAGTTAGCTTTTTATTAATTAACCTAAAATTTTATAACACTTAAACATTTTACAATAGAAAGTGTTTTTAGAACATCAAGTGTGAAGTATAAAAACCTATTAAAATTTGGAATGCTTGCTGTTTTATTGTGAGAACCTTGGGACTGCCCACTTATTAGGCGTTTAAGCCACTGTCTCCAATGCTGAAAATAAGTTTATAAAACTATTAAATATTTTTCTAAACGGTTACTCAGGATTTATAATAAAAGCATCTCGAGCCTGAACTGAACTATGCAATATTAAACTGTTATTCATATTCTAGTGGACGCCACCCAATGCAGTATTCACAGTGTGATAGTGGACCCATGTCCTCAAGGCCCAGCGTTCTGCACCCTTAAGAGGAGTAAGGGATATGGCGTCACTTTGGACATGACACCGCGTAAGTTTTAACCTTTAGCTATCACTATAACCTTGACGCAGGTGTCTGCTTCATCGATTAATTTCTTAAAGAAACTCAAACTGACTTTGGATGAAAAGTCCAATTCATAAAATATCTAACTCATTAGAAATCCCAATCATTTTATGTATTTGTTCGTGATCGCAGCGGCACCAGTATGTACATAAGTATTATCCTAACCGAACTAAATATATTAACATATCAAAATAGTGCTCTCGACTTTGGACTGGTAATGTACCCAAGAGACTGGCGGCATTGCCACGTTGTATGGCAATACTTATCCCATGGCCAAGATTAAAGCCAGTTGTTGGGTCACTGGAAGTATTATATCAACTTGCCGTTTGCAATTCAGTACGCAGTTTTTTAGATTATTTAGTTTTAAAGGTATGTCAAATCTATACTTTTTAATATATAAAGCTGAAGAGTTTGTTTATTTGAACGCGCTAATCTAAAGAACTACTGGTCCGATGTCAAAAAATATTTTTGCGTTGGTTAGCCCATTAATCCAGGAAGGTTTTAGGTTATATAACTTCACACTGCGACAAATAGGAGCGGAGCATATAAACAAATAATATTAATCCTTGTCCAAATAAATTAATAGTATTTAACTTTGAACAAAATTGTCCTCGACATCAATATCTTATAAGATGAATTTTAAAATAACTATATTGGAATTAAATAAAATATTCAAATAACTTATTCCAAGTGAACGAAGTCGCGGACAGCCGCTAGTTAGTAAATAAAGCATGTTGTGAAATGACTAAGGATCGTTGATGAGTGAGGTCCATCTATCATGTCCATGTTCAACTTTTCAGACTTTGCTGCAGAGTCTCTGAGGCTCTCCATCACCAGTGACGTGGACAACAGTGGAAACTTCTCGACTGTCATTAAAACTCCTGATGACGCTTGTAGAATGCTCTACTGCCCATTGGAAGCTGATCAAAGGAGGATCTTCGATGTGGAACTGATGGTGGACAAAAGAGCTTCCGTAAGTATGGTTAATACCAGGCTCACACGCACTAATCTGGGCTAAAAGAACTAACGAGTATTGTATACAGGATGTATCTGACATCGTAACGCAAACTTCACGAAAAGGCTATACCGCATGCCACTAATAAAATTGTGATAGTCATTTATGTCGTTAATGAACGGTTACAGAAATAACAATGTTTAAAAAAAGGGTCGGCTCGGCCTTTGAACGTTGCAAGCGTGTCGCCGTGCGGGTTTTTATGTATGACGTTGATCCCTGATGTTAACTCTATTAAATCAGCCGATAAGGCAGTTGTTCGAGTTTTGTTTTCATTGCGCTTTTTTGTGTAATTAGCGAATTAATTACTTTATACTTTAATATATTATTGGGTTACTAGCTGACCGGCAAACGTTGTTTTGCCATATAAATAATAGATTAAATTACTAAAATGGCTATTAAAAAATAAGGGTTGATCGTAGAAGGGTGAAAATTGGGGATTGTATGTATTTTTGTATGTTGTATCATAAAAAAATAGAAATTAAAAATTTTGTGTAAAAAATTAAAATAAAAATTAGGGGTGGACTACCCCAAACATTTAGGGGGATGAAAAATAGATGTTGGCCGATTCTCATAGATACCGGATAAGCACAAAAAATTTCATCAAAATCTGTCGAGCCGTTTCGGACGAGTTTAATGTCGAACACCGTGACACGAGAATTTTATATATTAGATAAAAGTATAGCAATTATGAACGGTCTAAAGTGAAAAAAACTACATATATTTTTTTTTAAATCATGAAAAAGGCGACGAAAAACTCCACCACTGGGGGTTCAGAATCATGTACTGGATCCATGGTACTCGTTTGTGTGTCGATGTCAGATACACTCTTTACATACAGTACCGGGCGACCGAGCTTTGCTCGGCATCTTTTTTTTTGTTAGGTACATCGCGTGTCTCTATATTTTCAAAAAAAAAAATACATAACGAGCGAATTTTTTCAATAATATTTTTTGACTAATGTTTTTCGATCATACCGACATAATAATAAAAAAAATATTATTAACTGTTATTTAAATATAAAATTACGAGTGCAATTTAGTTTAACATTTTATTATAAATAAGTACTTATAGTTTAACAATCAGTTACATCAGTTATATATTATCATCAATACATAGTTTAAGGTCTTAACCTAATACTTCCTTCCATGCTATATTGCGGGTATGCTGAGGGTTTTCATTAATAATAATCATTTCACGTTCTGACGCACGCTGCCGCATATCTTGCAGACGTCGCTCCCGTTGCTCATCATTTTCGTCGGCCACACATTGTGCTGCATGCTCTCGTGAAACATCTAAATCATAAGACCTTTCTGTTCTTAAAATGTTTGTCAAGTTTTGCAAGCATCTTACTTTAGCGGCACGTGTGGGATAAGCGGAAACCTGATGATTTTCATCAAGTTCTTCTTCAAATGGGTCCTCACTGTGCGAAGTCTGACAAACACGTGTGGGACGAGCGAAAATCAGATTGTTTTCATCGAGGTTTTCTTCTGCTTCTTGAGATGAGTCACGGCTTCGTGGAGTTAAATTGTTCGTAAGCGTTTTTTTTTAATGTTCTTTTTGGCATTTTCGTGTAAAAAAGACACATGATATTTTAAGAGCAATTTTCTGGGTCTAACCCCAAACCAAACATTGGCTTCGTGTACCATGAATGAAAACGTCATCTATATCAAATCAAAGTACTATATTAATTATCAGTTTAATTTAATTTTATTGTATTTTATTTTGGAATGTTATATGTATATTTATAATAGTTCATAATTAATTTAAATGTATTTTGTGTACTTATGTGTTTTTATGAAGACTATGAACAATTGTCTGATGTAAATAAATCAATAATAATAATTATAACAAAAAAAAGATGCCGAGCAAAGCTCGGTCGCCCAGGTACTTCATCATTATTATTAAATCATATTATATGGATGAATTTTATTTTGCCTACTTTGAGGAGGTGCAAGGTATCATGAGGTTAGCAATAATAATAATACTAATATTTCAGTTCGTGTTGTGGCAAGTCTGAAATATTGATACTGTTGAGAAATTCTGTTGTAAATTCGACTGCTCCTTCAGGCTGAACTTTAAAATGAATGAGCTTCATTGTTTCGACTTCTCCTACACTTTTGTGATACCCTGGTACTTTGCACCTCCACAAAGTAGGCAAAATAAAAGTTCTTCCAGGTATTATATATTTACAACAAAAAATATTGTTGTTTATATACAACATCATTTCTTTCACAATTGTTTCGACTTCTACACTTTTGTGCGACCCTGGTACCTTGCATCTCCACAAATTAGGCAAAACAAAATTTCTTCCATTGATTTAATAAACGAAAAAGAAAATTCGTTGACGCCGTTTCCAATTATCTCCGTGGCGCAGCGGTCAACACGCCTGCCTGCGACGTGGAGGTCCCGGGTTCGATCCCCGGCTAGGTCATGATGGAAAACGATCTTTTCCTGATTGGCCTGGGTCTTGGATGTTTATCTATATATGTATCTATTATAAATATATTATCTTTGAGTTAGTATCCCATAACACAAGTCTCGAACTTACTTTGGGGCTAGCTCAATCTGTGTGATTTGTGCGTAATATATATATATATATATATAAAATTAATAAAAAGCATTAGACAACGCCATCATTTTTTTTTTAACTCCAAAAAAAATAGGAAAATACTCTATGTCGTCAGGGATTTGAACCCGAAGTCTACGAGCTCCGAATCAGAGGCCGAAGCCCCTCAGCTATTCGTATCACTAAGGACAGCGGCGAAATTTAGCTTCTTATGAGAAGTTTAGCAATTGTTCAGTGCCTCAAAACATGGACAAAACAAATTTTCTGAAAATTAAACCTAGCTAGATCGACTTATCGTTCCCGAAGCCCCCTGCACACAAAATTTCATGAAAATCGTAGGAGCCGTTTCCGAGATTCCAATTATATATATATATATATATATACAAGAATTGCTCGTTTAAAGGTATAAGATTAATTATCACGTTTGCTCTCTGCTTCTTACGTCCTTCCTTAGAAATATTTCTGTTTTCTCATATCTATGACTTGGACTTACAACTTACTTATGGAGACTTACAACTTGGAACCGTTAAACTCGTCATAATAATGTTCCAAAACCAGTTGAAATACCTTTATTTGGTGTTGTTTTTAATTCTATTATATTAATATCTTTGCCACGAAATTTATACATAATTAAAATCATTATTTTCCATAATATTTGCTATCCATACTAGGTGGCAAACATGCCTGCCTGCGACGTGGACGCCCCGGGTTCGTTCCCCGGCCAGGTCATTATGGAAAATGATCTTTTCCTGATTGAGCTGGGTCTTGGATGTTTATCTATATATGTATCTATTATAAATATAGTATCGTTGAGTTAGTATCCCATAATACAAGTCTCGAACTTACTTTGGGGCTAGCTCAATCTGTGTGATTTGTTCGTATCTTATTGGAGATACAACTTGAAAATTATGTCATTAGCATACTGTAGTCATTTGTAAATGGTGTGCTTTTAGATGGCTAAAGATATTTTCATCTCAAAAGTTTAGAGGTCAAGTACAACCATAAAACACATCTTATTCTATACCACATGTTTGGAGTTAGAAACTCCAGGCTGGGCTCCATAACTCAAGTAGCGGATAAAAATACTTGAAAAAAATACAGCCACAGTGCGCCCACTGTGGCGGTTTTTTTTCCAGATTTTGCACTGCCAAATGCACCCCGAGAAGTGGGTAAATATAATCATTCACTGGACAAACCTGAGGAGGACGTAGTTTTAGTTTACTTTCATTCTTGTTTATGTTTTCCGATCTTGCAATATTTTTATATGTTCTAAAAATGTCGCATATCCAACTCCCAAGATACAGGCAAATGTTAAGTTCGGTCGAACCGATTTCGGTTCGTCCGTCGAATCTAATATGATTGTAAAATAAATAAATTTGACATTCTTCATCTTTTGACGACACTGTTGGTGCAGTGGCTAAGCGATCAACTGCTATGCTGTGTGTCGCGGGTTCGAATCCCGCACGGAAAAAATATTTGTATGACCTATAGATACTTATTCCGGGTTTTGCTGTTTGTGAATGTGTGTTTAAAAGTTCGTAAACTCACCCACGATACAGAAGAAATTACTAGTGTCGTAGCGTCCGACGCTGTGCTTGGCGGTACGTGGTCGCTATCCAAGAGCCTTTCTGCCCCGCCCACTGCCACTTCAGAGAGCTAATCCGCTGGGTTATGTCGGCGACTTTAGTTCTTCTACGAATCTCCTCTTTCCTGATTCGATCACATAGAGAAACACCTAGAATAGCCCGCTCCATAGTTCTCTGTGCGACCTTGATCTTTCTGTGGAGCTTGTGGGCTGATTATACTCGTGCAGCATACAGTACCCTTCGCGTCCAGTTCAATAATGCGTTTAGGGCGGTGCTGATTCCGCGCCGCCACTGAAGCGTCTCGGGCATATTCGCTAAGGCTCGTACCGACTGCTTTCACGTCACAATGCGTAAGCGGTACGCTTCTCTGGTGCACAGAGTGCGGGGCAGCGACAACACCGTCCTCGCGATGATGGCCAACCGACTGGATTGTCATTACATCCAGCAATGCTGCTGCAGACATATTGCTGCCGTGTGAGGTTTTGTTGATTTTTTCAATTAAGTATATGTATTATAGTATTTTAGTTTATAAGTTTTTTTTATTATTAATTTATAAACCAGCGCTTGACCGCAATCCCGCCTGATGGTAAGCAGTGACGCAATCGTTGATGGTAAAGCGCACTAGTTTATTAAGAGCCTATTCACTCTAGACACTCAAATTGTAGTCCGACGGAAACACCGCCGCTGGCAAATTGTTCCAGTCCCTCGATGTACTCGGTATAAAGGAGGAGGCGAAACGCTTCGTCCGGATCGTAGTGGTGTTAACAACATAAGGGTGGAAACTCACCGTACGACGGGTCGTCCGATGGTAGAACGGAGATGGGGGAATTAAATCGTGCAATTCCCTCGCACACTTCCCAAAATGTATCCTATAGAACACCGAAAGTCGGGCTACTCTACGCCTGTGCTCTAGGCTTTGGAGACCATCTCGAGTTAAATCAGGGTCACCAATCAGTTTATAAGTTTCGTTTGTTGTTAGCTATAAATATTTTCCGAAATAAATGATTTGATTTCTTATGAGGGTTTCTGATCCATATATGATCACCATTTTCATATTAAATGTAACTTATTTTGTTTCAGGGCAAATTCCCAGTCAAAATAAAGCTGTGGAATGAAGAGAAAGACTCCGAAGCGTGTTGTGTCACCTTCACCGTAAAAGTTAAATAGAGTAGAATAATTATTTCGTCACCTTTTCCCATAAAATTTTGGGATCGGCGGATTTTAGTTTAGCTGATTGCAGTTGAAGCCAGTATTTTGCGTGGAATGTCTGCTGATAATAATAAGCTTTAAAATTCATTGTCTGACTGTTCATATTCTGTCATTGTAATTTTTAATAAATAATAGACAGGAAATTGAATCTTGGATTTGATTAATTTTCCTTGCGGAGGTTAGGGTTTTATTGCTTCAAGAAATTGGACAGGCGCTGTTGGCACCCATTGGACAGAAGACAGACATTAGTTTAATAGGCAAATTAAGATATTCTATTATAGACATTTTCAACATAACTAAAACGTAGCATCTATAAATGCGTCAATTACTTACGTCAGGTGTGGACTAATATAATAGGACTAAACTAATGTTTGTCTTCTGTCCCTTTTCTTAAACTGAGTTTAGTTTGTGAGCGAGGGATTCGGCATCGTTAACAATCTCTCTATTCTAAAGCCGAAAAGTTTGCTTGTTTTTTTTTTGAATCGCTGGAACTACCGGTCTGATTTGAATAAATATTATTTCATATATGGAACACTATAATACTAAATCGGAAAATCCTATATGCAGCTAAAAGGCTCCCATCTCGGTGGTAGGTCATAACATCGGCTGCCAGCAGAAATTACCACCCACCAGACAAGGTCTTGCCGCCAAACGATTCGTCGTGTTCCGGCATGATGTCTGGTGAAGCTGTACGGAGGACGGGTCTAAGCAGTTATGTTGCGATGTGTGCCGGGTATGATGCGCCTAATATTGTTGTATCGGGGGTTTGGTCGTGGAGGGTCTTCAGATCAATCTCCCTTTGGCGCAGCATCGTTGGTCGTGTTGGTCTTGGGTTTAACATGGCATCATTTCGCTCAATTGCCGTCATCCTTAGCCTAATTTCCTATTCCCAAGTTTTTTAAGTGAATAGGCTTAATAAACTAGGGCGCTTTACTATCAACGATTGCATAAAAAAAAATGCTTCGACATTTAAAAAAGTAAATATCGCAACGCTGGTATTCTGATAGGGCCTGGTGTGATGTCACGGGCAATCAGAGTAACACATAAGTATATAATGAATAATGATATAATATTTCATATAATATTTTAAAATAAGTACTGCGCAATCGAATCAGGAACGAGGAGATCTGCAGAAGAATGAGAGTAGCCGACATAGCCCGAAGAATTGTAACACTAAAGTGGCAGTGGGCTGGACACATTGCCCGTAGGACCGATGCCCGATGGGGCCGACGGGTTCTCGAGTAGCGACCAGACACCGAAAACGTAGCGTGGGTAGGCCCCCGACAAGGTGGACCGACGACCTGGTGAAGGTCGCGGGAAATCGCTAGATGCGGGAGGCGCAGGACCGGTCGTCGTGGAGAATCTTGCGGGAGGCCTATGTCCAGCAGTAGACGTCTTTCGGCTGAAATGATGATGTTGATGATTTTCAAATAAAATAAATTATTACTCCGCGCGAGACTTACCCAAAATTAATTGTCTATGTCCTGACTGTCATAAGCACTTGGTATATTGTTATACTCCTTGGCACTCAGTGACATCTTTGACAAGTTATGAATTTACAGAGAAAGTTTGCGATAAAACTATTGGTGCCATCCATACTTCTAAATGGATTTCATGCTTTCCCGTTGACGTTGATTAGATTACAAAAGGTGCGCAGCAAGCAGTATGGTCCCATGACCATATAAAATAACAGTTTGCAAGATAAAAGTTAGATTAATCGGCGCTCGCGGTTTTTTTATATACTTCTCTATACCCTCACCTGGACAACAACAATGCTGGATCAGCCTCTGCGGATCATATACTGATTACATACTTGCTTTAAATTGGGCTAAATACACTGATCTCACAGCGGTGGTAGCAAATTGATCTCTAATTTTCTCTAAAGTAGTAATGTGCCTATTTGAAACGCAGAAAAACGTTCTATCTTTCCAACTTTTTGCAGTAAATAATATATTTAACAGTACTTTCGAAAACCAGCACAGCACACGAGCTCAAAGATAACAGAAAGGCGTGCGGTCACAGTTTTACTTTCTCAGGGGTCACGGTATCGGCACCCGAGCAGCGAGGTGAATGCACCCAACAATAAAGTTCATTCTTATGAGTTGTGCCAGCCTCCGGAGACCGTGAGATTCTCAGTAAAGTGTTGAACGTTTTAGGATTTCTAAATAAATTTGCGATGATCGCTCGCAGTTATATCGAAGTAGAGTACATTTCCAAAGTGTTTGATGAAAGTGTACACAAGCCAAGGACATATTTTGGTGTACCCTTTCATAGATTTTTATATCTGTAAATATGGTCCACATACTAAAGAATATTATATCTATATATTTATCCACCGTAATCAGATTAATTCTTTCGCAGTTACAAGGAAAGGTTTTAACTTTATATGAAAGAAAGAAAATGATGTTGATCCAAAAAGAACAAAACTGAAAAAAAAATGGCATTGGTAGGGAAACATGCGTCACATCCACGCAAAACATTTCTAACAATTCATTCCTTAATTCCTTTTCTTTATACGTTTTTTGTGGTTCCTGGTTTTCTTTGAACAAAGAATCAGCATTAGCAATATTACCATACATCGTGGCAATGCTGCCTTTTGGCCACGTTTCCTACTGATAGCGATACGGTTGATTTTTTTGATGCCATTTGATTATTTCTCCTCTCTTTTATATACTGGTGCATATTAATATTTACGTAACTAACAGGCTTATTAAATTTTCTAAATATCAATCATCATCATCATCATCATCGAGAAGTACGTTATTAGATATATTTGTTTACAAATCTTTTCAATAATTTTATAACTGAGATCCGTTCAAAGTTAAAATAGGTGTTGAATTCGATGAAGTTGCACGCTTTTTCTTCTCAAATTACAATGACGGTTTCCTTTTATGGAAATTAACTTGAACTGTATTTCTACATGAAGTTACTAAAGCATCGGAAGTACCCTATGCCCACGGTGGTATGAAATTGCAGAATGTAAGAACATGAGATAATATTGATATGTTTACGCCCTTTATAGGCAGCCTTGAAGGTTTGATCATTTGAAGAACCATTTCCCAAACGTGATGGATTACCAGCCCCAGTAACTGTTAAGATTTATTGTCAGATCTTCGGTCTTCTGTACATTACAAGTTGAGCATACAAATTAACAACTGTATATACATTACTGTATATAATATTAGGTATTTTGTAATACATACGAATTTTGGACTCACATGACCAGAAGGCTAAATTTCGTATTTAAAAAGTCCAAAATTTAGTCGCCGTCACATTTCTCAAAATGTAGGAGAATTAGAGGTATTTTTAACAGATTTTAACTGAAATAAATTAAAAATTATGAAAATCGCCTCTAGGAATGAGTATAAGTCATGTAGAAGGCCCACAGGCTAGGAGGAGCGAGGACCTTTGCAAGGACTAGCAGTGGGATAAAAGTTGCCTAAATCGAGGTGAATAGCGAACAGTTGGACATTTTTAAGCCCAGTAGTGAACTCCGGTGCTGTAGGCTAATCATGATAAGAGTAGAAAGAAAGAAAACATGTTATTTACGGTAAACATGACACAGCGAAGTAATACAAAAAGAAATAAGTTAAGATAAAATATCAAACTCTCCCAAAACGGCTATAGCTCAGCGTAATGCTATGGCCCTATGCGAGACAGAGACCCATCAGTTGATGCTGTAAGGTCGTAAGTTGTTTCGTAAGATCAAAGCTAGTGAGCTGTTTCAGAAGTTGTGACGTCGTAGGGAGGTATCTCACATAAGTGAATACAGAAGATTCAATTAAGTACCTACTTGCCACAATTGTGTGGATGTCAGATACCACTCTCTTATTAAACTGTGCTTAAATGTTCACTTGTAAAAGCAGCGATTTTTTCGTGAATTAACGAATGTAACACTGAAATAGGTACAATGTTTTATGTTTGTAACAACATG
Organism: Sesamia inferens; assembly: GCA_037179545.1. Lineage (NCBI taxonomy): Eukaryota > Metazoa > Arthropoda > Insecta > Lepidoptera > Noctuidae > Sesamia > Sesamia inferens. Next base: position 2,395,554 of record CM073929.1, on the reverse strand, counting down.
AAATTGTACCTATACGAAAATGGAGAAGTAAATCGCTCTTCAAACAAGCCGAGTATTTAAATAGTTTTACTTTAAAACTTAAACTTACTTATTACAAAACATGGATTTTATTGAAATCAGGTGTAAACCACCTAAATGGTTATTGAATTATGCACCTAACCATTATAGAAAAACAGTTGTTTGTGTAAAAATGAAAGCTTAGTACGGTACTAAATTGTCACTTTTGTATTAAGAACTTTGACTTAACCTCAATAAAGTTCGAAATACAAATACTGACTCAAAATAAATCTGGAACTAAAGTTAGATTTAGTTTTTTAATAAGAGTGTTTATGTCAAAAACATAGATTTACTCGAAGAAAAAAAATGGGCTCAGTTCTTATAATGGTTCTTTAACAAGAACGATATATAAATGTAGTGCGATTTAAATCTGGCTATGATTACCTTTCAAATCAAACAAGCCTCAGAGAAAGTGGCCCTCTTCATTCAAATATCAGAGAGATACGAAATCTAATAGTTTTTATGAGAATCTGATATTATTGTTAGACTTTCATTTCTATTTATGATCTGTAACAATGCTGTGTTCAATACGCTATCGTGGCATCAACTATTATGCTGGAGGCTATTGGGGTGAGAACATACTAGAGTAGGTAAGCGAGAATTATGAGCAGAAAATGTGAATTGTCATAATAACTCGTTTCAGCTTGTCGGTGGAATTCTATAAAACAAAACATTTATTTAATTAGCGGCCGTCCGAGACTTCGTTCGCGTGTAGTTAGTTTATATACTCGGCTCTTATTGGTCGCAGCGTGATGTTATATAGCCTAAAGCCTTCCTGGGTTAATGGGCTATCAAACGCAAAAATAATTTTTCAAATCGGACCTGTAGTTCCTGAGATTAGCGCGTTCAAACAAACAAACAAACTCTTCAGCTTTACATATCAGTATAGATTACTGCGGTAAGGTAATACATATTAAAGTTTATTAATAAAAGCAGAGTCTTCCGTGTATAATATACTACCAATAAAAATGAAAAGTTATCAATGCTTTCTGAAATACTGTATACTGAATTGTTCCCTTCACCTGGATTAGGTCTGATAATAGTTTGACCACAAATGATAATCAGAACTAATTCAGGTAATTCAGTAATTTCATTTAAAACTACCTGTCTATTTCTGTGTGTATGAGAAGTGATTTTTACTCTGCGGTCGGGCAAATATTTTGAAATTAATACAAAATATCTGTGAAAATATTAATAAACAAATAGATTATGGAAAAAGTAAATTTGTTACATAATCATAAAACACCGACAGAGTTAACCAAAAATAAGTGAAATCGCAAAATAGGAACTTGTATCCGCAGCTTAACTTTAGCAAATTAATCAAATCGCTGATCTCTAGGGGCGATAATTAAAAATATCTTTACAACTAACGATGATCACAAAAGAACATTGACTGCTAATTTATATGGAAACTATCACCTATTATTTATTATTACAATAATTTATCTGTTACGCAATATAAAAGCGGCTATGTACAGAAGTACACACGAACAGTTTCATACCACCGTAAGGACCCATTAGGCAAATTGTTCCAGTCCTTCGATGTACGCGGTATAAAAGACAACACGAAACGCTTGGTCCGGACCGTAGTAGTGTCATCAACGTAAGGGTGGGTTACTCACCGACCAACGGGTCGTCCGATGATGGAACGGAAATGACGGAATTAAATCATGCAATTCCCTCGCATACTCTCCAAAATGCGACATATAGAACAAGGACAGGCTGGCTCATCTACGCCTGTGCTCCAGGCTTTGGAGACCGTTTTGAACCAAATCTGGGTTGTCAATTAGCCTCTTCGCACGCCTCTCCACCGAATCCAAAGTTGCCAGATGGTATTTTGCACCATCAATCCAAATGTCGCTGCAGTATTAGAAGATGTCCCGGTGTGAAGTACCGCCGGACCTTTGCAATAACGCCAAGTTTTCAACCTTTGGCTTTGGACTCAATGAACCGCCTAAAGTTTAGGGTTGAGGAAATCTGTACTCCCAAAAGCTGAAGGCGGTCGGTGCACTCCAGGGATACATTTCGAAAAGTAGGAGCCAAGGTGAACGGGCTCCTTTTGGCGGTGAACACACGCTTGTGTTTCGGCGGCGTTGATTGCCACAAGATTGCCAAATCGGCTGCCGGCAGAAATTACCATCCACCAGACAATGTCTTGCCGCCAAGCGATTCGTCGTGTTCCGGCATGATGCCTGGTGAAGCTGTACGGAGGACGGGTCTGATCAGTTGTGTTGCGATGTGCGCCGGGTATGATGCGCAAAGTGTTGTTGTGTCGGGAGTTTGGTCGCGGAGGGTCTCCAAATCAATCTCCCTCTGGCGCAGCATCGTTGGTCGTGTTGTTGGGTTTAACATTGCACCACCTCGTTCAACTGCCGTCTTCCTTCCTATTCACTAAGTTTTTTTAAGTGAATGGGTTTAATAAGCGCGCTTTACCATCAACGATTGCATCACTGCTTACCATCAGGCGGGATTGCAGTCAAGCGCTAGTTTATAATTATTAAAAAAATATATATTAATATTATATAACTATTTTTCTTTATTTAATTTTTGTTTATTTAATTAGTTTACAAGTATTTTTCTATTAGGCTTGAATTAAATAAATAAATAAATTGTCATTCCAAATAATTACCTTGTTCACTCGTTGCAACAATCTACCTAAAACCTCGTGCTCTATCCCGGGGCGCCTGTCGTCTTTACATTGCAATTCGCATAAACATGATGTTCTTCTATACTATGTTTTGTTAGACAATAATCTAAACTTTAAGGAACATGTCAAACTTCTTTGCAATAGAGTGCGAAAATTAATATATGTATTTAAAAATTTACGTCATGTCGCAGACCTTGAACTGCTGAAGCGAATATATCAGGCCCTTTGTCAGTCACTCCTCACCTACTGTATCTCCTCCTGGGGAGGTATCTGCAAATCCACCTTGAAGTCAGTTGAGGTCGCCCAGCGAGCTATACTAAAGGTTAGCACGTTCAAACCAATGCGCTTTTCTACTTACACACTGTTCCAGTTGTGCGGGGTTTTGACTGTAAGACAATTGTTCATTCTTAAAATTGTCCTACATGAACATAAAAAACAGCCCTACAACCCAATGTTACTACAGAAACGGCGCAAACATCATGTATGTGACTATTTAAATACTTTTAAGACAACCTTTGGTAAGAGATTTACGCGTTTTCTGGGCCCTTACCTTTATAATAAGCTTAACAAATTAATAAATATACACCCCTTAAATATAAAGCAGTGCAAAATTAACTTATGTCAATACTTACAGAGTTTAAACTACGAGGAGACTGAACAACTAATATGCTTACCTTTTTAAGAATGCTGTTCAGAGAAGAGCTCAGAAAACAAAGAGCACACATACACACACTCACACAAACACGCACACACACACACACACACACACACACACACACACACACACACACGCACACACATCCATATATACATTATCATATACATAAGACCCTCATATAGTCATGCAATCACACGCACATGCATGTAATCAATTTAAATCATATTAATTATGTATTATTGCAATCAATTTAAATCATATATTCATTTCATTATTATTATTATTATTATTTGCAAATTAGTCTCTAATTTACTCTTCAATATTATTATTCAGTATTTCTGTAGTACTAATTTATTTATATACATGCCTTTTAATTGGCACTTTCTTGGTATAATTCACGAGGGGAATGGTGCTGATAGCCGAAATACAGGCTATGCCTAGTTCGGCTACAGACGCTAAACTCTATATTTTAATTGAAATTGTTGCCAAATGTCATGTATACTAGTAGATACTAAGTTTTTGGAAATAAATTATTATTATTATTATTATTATTATTATGTTTGTTTGCTCATGAAACTCAAAACTAGCAAATCGGCAGGGTTTTCACAATAGAATCAGACAGGCTTTTGTGAGCTTTCTAACCCTCCCTCTTAGTGTATTGTGTGATTTCTAGCTATGTTGACCGTGCAAAACTTATCAGATCTCCACATCGTCTTCGCCATGGTCTACTTCGACAGCGATGTTCTCCCTCAAGCTTCCAATCAGTGTCAATCTTGGCTGATCATACTTATCCTACTAATACGTGAATGTTCTATAGATAGATGGATGTTTGTTAGTATTTCAAGCAAAAACTACTCAACGAATTTGAATGAAATATATTGAATAATTTTTTATCCCAACATTCTTACGTGATCTAAACGTATGCGATTGAAACCGCCGGACGCAACTAGTCATCATATTATGAGGCAAATACAAATACAAATACCATTGCGGCTTTATTGTTTTTCTATTTTTTTTTTTTTATTTTTACACAGTGAACTTCTAACACACTTTTTATGTATTAAACCGTAAAGATACGGGCAATGCGGATGTGATGATTAAATAAGAAGAGAAGGGGTAGTACCTAACCACAATCAGCCTATATAATTTTTACTACCATCTCCTTCTAGATAACACCCTTTAGAGGATCTACTGATCACTACCAGTAGATACTTGTTATTTTATATTTGAAGTGGGAATTAGCGTAACTATTTTTAATTGTTATTTAATAAAAAAGATTACAATCTAATCTGCGGATGGATTCTGCAAAAATTTCACCGTGAGTAGTTAGAATGATTTGTCAATATTATCGATCCCTTGAATTAGTGGAAATGGCAGCTCACTCGACGCTCGCTTTGCCTAAGTTTTCACACGGTAAAATAGAGGAATCGCATTGTAGTGCCTATGTATATGTTATATTAATTTTGTATTACTCTCTAGGGTGCCAGTAACTGGTAAGTTATAAAGCGGTGAGCGACAGGTGCGAGGCGTGGCGATCGTTGCCGCCAACTGCACCAACTACATACTACAACTCGCACCAGCTGACCGCACGTATACCTAATTGTTTCCATTGACTTATTACTTTTAAAGTTTTTATTCTGTTGTATTACTTTCATTGTGCCTGTAGGTATGGATTGGCAGTGGAAGAACATTTGTAAATTTATCTCATGGACGGCCCTAAATTACGAGTTAGGTCGTGAGTTCGAACCCAACCAGGCATTACATATATTCATCATTACTGCTTTCAATAGGTTGAAGGAAAACAAAAAAATTCGACACCCACAGGAACATGGCAATACGGAGGCATGGGCTCGCGTGGTGGATTAAAAAATAAAAAAATATTTCTACACTTTAAAAACACACATAAGTATTCAGGATTAAAATCTAGTGCACAGAGAGACACTTGAAAAGGCGAACTGATGCCTCCTAAACGAGGACAAGAGCCTGTGCACTAGGAGCCAAGGCTTCTCAAGTTAAGACATACATGAGGATTTTAGCTCAACGATTCACTTATGGATTATGGGATCTTATACTGGAAAAATCGGTGTTTTAAGTGTGGAAACATAGGCTGATTATGATATCTGCCCATCACCACGGCAAAGTCACTTTTTAACCTACGAGCGTCTACAAGCAATTTACCCCTATTCTGCTTTGACGGGAGGATCAGAAGGTATCATCACCCATTTGATCATGGACACTTCATGGCCCTGTGATCTATTTCAATGAAATGAAATGAAATGAAATCGTTTATTAAGCAAGTAGGATCACCGATCACTTTTACACGTCATATGTTTTTTTTTTTTTTTTTTGAACTAGATGAAGCCGGCATTTCCTAACTGACTACCTCTGAGAAGAAATAGCCGAAACAAACTCAGGGATCATCGTCTTTTTTAAAGTCCAGACATAAAAAATGAAAATGTTTACAATAATTTACCTTATAATTACGCATATTGCTTAATAACAATGCTTAACAGAGCGGGCAGCTCAGTCCCAAGCCTCTCTATCCTCTAAATAATCTGAGATTTTATGATACCCCTTTTTGCAAAGTTTGGCCTTTATATAGGTTTTATATCGTTTAATGGGTAAGTTTCGAATGTCCATGGGAAGCTTGTTGTAAAAGTGTATACATTGATACACCCATGAACGAGTTGCCTACTCTGTGGAGACGAGTGTGATGTACAGCAAGATTGTGTTTCAAAATCGAATGTACCAGTTTCATGAACTTAAAGGAAAAACTAACAAAGATTTTAATCTAAAGCGGACAAGTATGTAAATGTTGTGTTAATCGCTAAACATCTCAGTAGTGACCACACTCGTTTGTCAAGTGGACATGTTTGGTGTCGCATCCGTTTGCTATCATTATCTTCAACAACAATCTCGATTGGTCAAGGCTCTAGTGGACGCTATGTCCTGCATCTGTTTTCATTTCAGAAAGACACAGAAGGTCTATTTACATATTTATCTTCTATATAAACCACCTAACCTAAATGATTCGTCAAAACGATCTCACTTTCATTTTTAGAATTCTAATTTTTTACTTTAATTGGGCAAGGCCTCGTTGAAAACACAGGATTGCCTAAAACAAACGGCCTTGGCACCTAAAAAGGCTACTCTAAAGCTATATCTCTAAATGCAATCCATATTCTGAATTTCCAGCAAGTCATTAGCCTTTAATTTTAGTAAAATGGGGACACAAAATACTAACATTTTAGATGAAACGACTACGCGACTGCCTATCTGGGTTTAATGATTGTTGACATATATATAAATGACATCATATATAAGAATACACATTCACTACTCGTACATAACTGAGTTAAGATTGGGCAGTAGCTATTAGTTTTATGTTTTAATCTAGGTACAATGTCGCATTTTGTATGCTAGACTAGCTTAATGTCGTGAACAAAAAGTGATCAAAAAACATCAATTTTTGATCAAAACTGTAGTCAGAACCGAATCTCCGGTCTGTCGTACTCTAAAGGTAATGAATGCCCTTCTGATGGCCAACCCTGAATGTGACGTGTTTGCGGATGAATGGTGTAATCGTATTATGCGTATTTGTCTGACGTTCTATGAAAGAAAGTATGCGAGGGAATCGACTGTTCCATGGTAGGTTTTATTTTTATCTCTATCTTATTGATGTAACTGCTGTTATATGGTTTTAATTCATCATCATCAACCTTTTATCGTCCCAGTGCTGGGCACAGGTCTCCTCTCATACAGAGTATATATACGCCTTTTTATTGTGTATTCTTCCTGCCATATTAAATTACATTTATACATTACATACATAAATAAGTATAATATAGTTGCTATTTGACGTGGTATGTTGGACACATGCTACCACCGGATGCGGTTACAACATAAACTTTTTGCGCCGGTAAACATATCCAAAGCCTTATCAGTGAAAACATTACACCTTAAAATGGTTGTACTGAGAAATGTAATCATTTTTCTGTAGAAATTTAAGTTTTTGTAAACAGTTATTATTATATTAAGTTGAAGTGAAATTGATTGCTAAACTTGTTTTCATTTTCTCTGTAAAAGTGATTTATTTTTATCATTCTGCGTTTTTTAGATTTCGTACCTAAAACTTAGAGCGGAAGCCTATGGTTCTACTGTCTGTCTGTTAGGCTGTATCTTAGCTCGCCGACATTAAATGCCCAATTGAATAAGTGATCGAAGTACATAATTTATTTTAAGAACGTTCTGTATCTGTTTTATGCAAATAACAGCTTTTATTTTGATTTAAATTATTATTGATTTACCAAAATATTATTGAACCACACTTTTTTCCAGCTAAAACAATATTAATATGATATTGATGAAAAGCGAGCTTTTGAAAGTCTTTTGTAATTTGACGTTCTAAAATTGCTGATCGCTAAAACCTCAATAGCAACGGTACCAATAATTTTGATGATATTTGTAAGAGTAGATAACTAGCTGTCCTGCCTTCCTCAGATGTTCCCAGTACTTGATGGACCGGTCGTATCAAGGACCACACACTGCTTAGCAAGCTATGTACTTTGAAGTTAAATCGAGTGTCACTCACCGCACTAATTGATTACTTGTCGCACCCGTCGTGTCCGTTCCTAAGTGCTCTTATATGACCATCCAATTTCCTTAATGCATTTACTTTAGCTATTAAACTTTAAGGAGGGATGTATGAGTAACCATTTCTGATTATATATCGATTAGTAATCTCACAAGGATTCTACGGGATTCACAGGTGGAGTTTTAAAGTAAAATGCTTACTTTGGGTTTTCTTATTTCTTTTTAATATTTCAAACTAGGAACACGCGTAAAGTGGAAGGCGTGCGAGTCCTTTGTCCAGGAGTGGGACAGCGTAGGCTTGTAAAAAATAAATATATACATTTTGCTGGTAATGTAAACTAAACGGAAATTGTAAAGCACTGTTTTTGACAAGTAAACATACTGTATACATTATCTTTTTCTCTATCGAGCTAAGCAAGACAAGGCAAATGACTGGATCGTGGCAGTCTTAGATTAAGCTTAAAGATGAGAATTATTACAACATGGAAACTGAACATTCCTGTGAGCCGTGCAAGCAAGGAGACCGAAGTCATAAAGTCTAAAGATAATATTACAAACGTCTAACACTAACAAAAACTAAAAAAAAAAATTTCACCGCATCGCTGTCCGCGTAATGTATCTAAGAGACTGGCAGGATTGCCACTTTCTATGGAAGTGCTTGGCCTCTAGCCAAGGTAAAAGCCATCCCTTGGATCACGCCGAGTATCATCAAGCCATTTAGAATTAATTAAATAAGCAATGAGCACCCGGACTCCACGTCGAGAGGGTTTCAACCCCAAACGGTCCAAAAATGTCATTTTCGGCAAGATTTTTATATTATCGCTGCATGAGATTTTCTATTCAAGATTGTCTCCAGCTTACTCCTGCTAAATAAGCAGACAATTTCACATTTCGCGATCCCTGGGACACCTGCCAATATCCTCGCTTACCATCGAACCATTCGACTCACCTTGCGAATATTTGGCGAGAGAAATGTGAAAGCCCTACTGCACACAGGGCAGCCGCGGTCGTTCGCCTGGCGGTCCGCATTCCGCAAATATCTTGTGCCGGTCTGGTCCACTCTGCCGGGTTTGCGCCGTACTGAGGGTAGATAGGTATTGTGGTTAGAGGCTTTTTGTATTAGGATGTTGTGATCTGGAGCGAAAGATCAGAGGTAAACGACTTGTAAGGAGATTTCTCGCTTTGGGAACGGCACTACAGTTTAAGTTCAAATACTTTGCACTAATCAAGACATTTAAGTTCGTTCCCATTTTAGTCTTCGCACTAATACAGTGTTGTCAAAGAGTTAGATCCCCTCGACGATCAACTGATGATGAAGTGTTAATGAGCTTCCGCATATTTTTGTTTAACTATGTTTGCAACATCCATCTTGAGGTCCCGGTGAAGGTCGCTGATTCTAATGATACCAGGGCGCATTAACTATATCCCTGAGAATTTTTATTCGAAGCGTTGTATAATTTGACAGTTGCTTTCACTGGTGCAACTGTAGATGTATTTAAATGATTTTCAATAACCACTTTTAAATTGAAAAGCTGGATTTTACAAAAGCCTTATTCTAAATGGCCTCTCAGTCCCATTTGGGTATTGGAAAGGTTTTTTCACCTATAGGTGAGCAGTGGTGGCCTAGTATTTACAGCTTATTCTTTAGCCCTTAGTTACAGCTACTGCTTATGTAATTTATTTGAACTGTAAGCAAATGATTCATACAAAAATATAAACAAACAGAGTCAGGTAACAACGCTTGTTTACTGAAAACATCTGTCACAAACAACATGCTATAAACTCCTCAACCGACAGTTAACTACAATTTGATCTCTTGTAGTTTGTTTAATTGGCCATAGTACAGTATTCGCGTGTTTACCCTCTAACTCGCAAATTGCATGTTTTAGAAGTTTTCATATAAAACTTCGTGACTCATGAAATGTAGCACTGATTGTTTTCATTTCTAACATTATAATTTTTTCCTATATTTATTCTTTTATTTAATTAAGGTTCAAAAACAGTTGCTACAGATATTTTACACATTACAAATACATACAAATTATTTTGTATTAAATCTAACTGCACAACCAATTACATACATACATAAACAGACAAACACTAAGTGCTCTTTGTAATTTTATCAATGTATGCTTATATTCTGACTAGATTGGATTCGAAATAACTAATACAGTAATGACGTCTGTGTCACCATGGACGTCAACTAGGGCGCTGCGTTCGTTTACCAGTTTGCACATATAAGATACAGGTGAATCACCAGACACTGTATGGCGAAGAGGTGGACCTAAGGGTGTTATGGGTTTATGAGGTGGTCTACGTGGAACCTACTCTGTAGTTAAACCTCCATACTAATTGTGGGCAGTCAATGGCATTATTGAACAGTTTTTTTTATTTCTTACACATTATTCGGCTAATATGTCTGGTTCGCTCAAGGTCAAATATGAGACACTTAATAACCTGTCAGCTCACGCGAAATACCATGACTTTCGCAATCTGTCACTGTTAAGTTGACATGCCTACCCAAATTACCAACCGAGTATGAATGTTAAAATAATACTTCTTAATTTGACCGTGCGAAGAAAGAGAAGGATGGATAAAGATGTCGTCGACAATAAAGTCAATATGATATCGAAAATGGTGGACGTGGAAATTAAAAATAAATGTTTTTCTTGTGTGTCATTTACAGTGATGGTCAATTGCCTCCTTTCATCCGACTGACGAACATTATTTGCAGTGCATCATCATCATCATCACCATCAACCTTTTATCGTCCCACTGCTGGGCACAGGTCTTCTCTCATGCAGAGAAGGATTGAGCTTTATTTGCAGTTAAAGCTCGAAAATAATTTGAATATTCAAAAAAAGATAGGTTCTTTTGATTTTTGCTTCTGATTAGTAGACGCGCCTGCATAGAGTAGTTAGATCTGAGTTCGTGCCTGCCTACCTGTTTTAAAAATCAATTCATGCAGCTGCTCCGTCTTCCACCTTACCTCAGTCGACGTAGCTGAGGAGCGTGTCACGTTAGACTTGTCGATATACGTTCTCCACTCCGAGAATCGTCTGCTCCACCGAGCATTCCATTCGTTCCTCCGACAAACACGGCCAGCCCACTAACACTTCAGCTTATAAGATAATTTCATTTTCATTCAAAGAAACTCCGAGCATGCCCGCTCTGGCTCATTGTGTAACCACAATTTATACTACAAACATTTCGGGACCGTAATGATCTAAAAGCGAATGAAATCGCAAGTGATTGTTGCCATTAACAAAAAGTTCAAGTGCCTCTAAGTTATTATTACTTATTTCAAACAGAATGCCCTGCAGCAGTCTCCCACAGACAGACGGACATTATTATACGTTGCAGCACTTTCTTTTCTATTAATTGACTTTTAGTGTCCGACCGAAGGTGTATTTTTGGCCGAAGCCGAAGCCGAAGCCGATTAATCGGCTATCGCCACAACCTTCGGCCGAAGCCGAAGCCGAAGCCGAAGGTTTATATTCTTTCAGCACTCAGTCAATTATTTTGTTCAATATTGTCTACAAGCTACAATTAATATTAATATTATTTCAAAACCTCAATATTGAAGGTTTATATTGACTGTCTTATAAAGAAGTTTATGATATATCAAAGAGATGGTTGGTTTAGAGATTAATAAAAGTTTGTGATTTACCTACTGGTAAAAGTAATCATTTCTTTATTATAAATAATTTCACAAATTACAATTAGATCAATCAGTCTTTGTTTTACTGGACTAGACCAAAACTAGACTAAAACTAGACTAATAAATAAAATAAACTCATAATAACTACCGTATACAAAATAGGTACCTATTGATTTCTTACTAAATACTAAACAAATACTTACGTGAGGATTGTCCTTTTCACTTGTTCACTTGTAAATCAACACTAATCTATCACAATTTAAAAGATAAGCAGAAATTCAAAACAAAACACTCGTTTACGTTCACGTACGAACTTGTTTTGATGCATGCAATGTGATATTTTGACAGTGACTCCCCGCCGCCTCATGACATTCGTAACAGTTCGTTCAATCGTTCGTTTAATCTCGGCAGTTGCTCGGACCTTCGGCGAAACCTTCGGCTTCGGCCGGGCTTTGGGCCGAAGCCGAATGTTTTGCCGAAGGTGGACTTTTTGGCCGAAGGTGGCCGAAGCCGAAGCCGAAGCCGAAGCTTCGGTCGGACACTATTGACTTTACACTGTTTTTTGTTCATGCTCAGTGACCACGGTTTTTTGGGCAAAGAGTATTATTGTTGAAGAGATTTCGCGCTGATGGTTTTGCATGCAGTTGTTTTGGAAATCCTTCTTGTTTTGTAAGCTCTGTCTGTAGTGTGGTATCGGGAAGAGGCTTAATATGAGACAAGTCAACATAATTATTGCGTTACATATTATCAATCTCGTTCTGAATCATTTTGAAAAATATTGCTAATCCATTGCTTCACATATATTTGAAAAGATGCCTGCTCATGTAAACAACGCATTGGTTGTTTTGAACTATCATAATTAAAACCATTGCCAGTGATAGTGTTAGAGTGTCTAAGGAATCCCTCGCTCCTGTTTCGATCTCATTGTTTTTCCATCGGCTATTTTCTATCAGCGTCCATCAGTGCATCCCTTTAACATGCAGCTGACTAGACACACAGGACACGTTATTAAATGGCACATCGTTTGTGGAATAACACCATACATATATTAGAATGCCGAGTCCTCTGTGAATTCATACACTAATCTAAATCATTCAAGTCACTGGATTCTACATCGTTCACCTAATTATAGTCATTTGTTATTGATTGCAATTTTCATATTTAACAAGTTCCTATTCCAATTTCTTATCCGTGTTCCTTGGATGCTTAATCTGTTACAACTTACGGCGCTTTTAAAGACGGTATATAATCTCTGCTGGTCATAACACGATTAGCCTACGGTTCGGTGAGATTTCTAAACAATACTACTTCCGCTAATGAACGTTTTGTTACGCGCATCATTAGCAAGTTTAGCAAACACTTCCCACAAGGTATCGTGTCTAATCTGAACTCTGTGCAGACAGTTACACAAACCATATCACTTTCACACATGGCTGTTGTTTGTCAGACGATTATCCGCACTCTCACTGGCTCAAATTACACTTGATAATGTTACACTGACCGTGACGTGGGAGTTAGCGGGCATTTCTATTGAATTTTTAGTATAATTAAATTAATTTGTTAGCGATAACGATTGTAATTAATTTGGAAACTGAATGAATCGTGGAAGACGGCTAGTCTATCATGAATCACTTTTGAGACATCATCTTTAAGGTTAACGGTACTTTTCGTGTTCGAAAAATGTAAAAACCTCTTAATGATTCATTATCACATTAATCATAGACAGTTATGCCGTGGGAACTAAAAAGTTGATCTTTATAAGTACATATCATATTGATGGTTTCTGGAATACTGGAACAGTAGTATATAAATGTGAAATGCTCACATATTTAATATATAACTATTATGTATTAAATATGAATTCAAATGTTAATTATGTTTCAAGTTTTGTTGTGTTGTTTTAAGTAGGTACTTTATTTCAAGTTAAACAAATATCAAGGTCCTTTTAATGAAAACTTTTTCAGAGTGACTATTGAAAAAGTTATAAAAATGTTTAAAGTGTAACGAAAACCGAACAACCTGTGTAACAATTGAAGTTATTTATTTTTAGTTTATTATTTATTTTCTTTGACAAATATCAGTGTTTACAATTTTGGCAAATCAATCGCAATGTTACTATACAACTGAACATAAAATAATATTAAAATATAGGGATCGTCGCAGATGGTGCTTTCCAGTTTCTGCCGCCCTCCTTAGTAAGAAGGCGTGAGATTTTGTATGTAGATGTTATGTATATTAATAGTATACATACACACAATTGTCCATATATCATATCTCAAACCAGTAAGATGATACATACACACATTTCTATAAGCTCACTCCTCACATATATCATTGGGTCTCAAACAAATGAAGAACTTTCTTCGAAACGCTGATTGTCCAATCATACGTCGCTGGTCTTCAAACCAGGCGCATTACCGACAGCAATCAATATATCTGTAATGACCCGTCGATAGATTGCTGAGAATGAGAATCAGATTAACAGATGATTGGACTTTCTAACAGGTGTTTGTGTGGTGAACGAAGTGAAGCGATTTGTAATTGGAGGTCAATGTTTATTGAAACATTTTTTTATTGTCATAATTTAATTTGATTCGATTAAGGGCTCTAGTGCGTCTCCTTTTCACCGACTGCCCATCAGAGATATTCACGATGGCACACAATGACCGTTTTCTAGACTTCTATGTGCAAACTCTGTGCCTCTCTGGTACGCCGGATACGGGCCAGAACTCTCGTGGCAATAAAGGCCAAAAGGCTGGACAGCTTGTATGCCCAGAATTGCTGTCAAGCTAAGCTGTTCCAATGCCGGTTGAAAAATTATTTGAGTTTATTATTTTGTTTTTATATTTTTCATCAATAGTAATTGATAAGTCCAATCAATTTTTTTTTATTATCTTTTGAGTTTGTATTGTTATTGGAATTGTATTGTATGCATAATTATTAGTTCGAGTCTTCGGCTTTTGTCTCTCTTCCTAATAATAATTTTACAAGTCATGTCACTCGAGTTGCTTCAGAATAAACCGATCAAGATCTGCTTTGTGACTAGTTCAGATCAAAACGTGTTCTTATGAAACAAAAGCGATGCCTATGAGTCAGACTCACATTCCTGTTTAGGTCAGTGGGTATGGGCACATTAAATTCTCTATACACGGTATATAAAGGCCATCTACTCAGCTTAGATGGCATTTTTCATTCACTTTGTCAAACTGGCATATGGCTAAGCGAGTTAATTGATTTGCGCTTATCGTAAACTGTGATTTTATTGTATCTATACTTTAGCGTAGCAGGTTTTGCGATTGATAAAATATTGCTATTATTTGTATTTACCTAGATATGTGATGTCCATGTATGGTAGTTCTCATACTATCTATAAGGTTTATCAGTCGAAAGTTTGAAGCTAACTGCCCATTCCAAAGAGTATAAGTGCCTATGGAGAAGCTCGGGCAAGATTGTGGAATGCAAAAATATAATTTTCATAACTAATATTGAAAGTCTAATTACACTATGTATGTATGTGAAACATCGTATACACTAAAAGCGTCCAGAGTACAGAAAATAGAAAGAAAATGGAGATAATTTAACTACAACATATTTAAAAAACCGGCCAAGTGCGTGTTGGACTCACGCACAAAGGGTACCATTGATTTATGAAATTAAAAGATTTAAGTTATTTGTATGAAAGATTACGCGGTAATAAGCGGTTTACGATATACGAGGTATTAAAAAAACTACTTACTAGATCTCGTTCAAAACAATTTTCTTTGGTAGTTTTTATAGTAATTTACATCATACTTATGTTTTTTTTCTAGATTTTTCATTTTCTTATTTTAGAAGTTAGAGGGGGGGGGGACCAACTTTTTTCACTTTGGAAGCGTCTGTCACTCAAACTATTTCAGAAACCTCGATACCATTTTTGAAGACGTATCCATAGATACGCCACACGTATGTGTTTGATGAAAAAAAAAATTTTGGGTTTCAGTTCTAAGGGGGGGGGGGGGGGGGGCAATATTTATTATTATTTTTTATTTTTGCATCAAAATCTTAATGCGGTTCACAGAATACATCTACCTGCAAAGTTTCAACATAATAGCTGTTATAGTTTCAGAAAAAAATGGACGGACAGACGGACAGACAGGTATGACGTATCTATAAAGGTTCGGTTTTTGCCATTTGGCTACAGAACCCTAAAAAGCCCATCCAGCCATCCCAGCCAGCCAGCTAGTCCCATCTGACCGCAGGAAATCACCAACATTATGCATAGATCAGCATCATTCTACTCAATTATTGACGATGTGTCTAAAGAAGTTAGTCAATGACAGTTTGTACTTTTTATTTATTTAGGTCAACACAGGTCAACTTTTCTGAAGCTCCGATTGGTCTTAAGCAGGTGGTTGGTTGGTCGATTATCTATAGAAATCTGCAATAAAACTATTACAAAATACCTTTTCTTCTCTACATAAATGTAAAATTTCACCGATACAACCCGGTTCGGACCCGTTCTGGCCGCGGTGACCTATACGCGAGGGTCGTCAGCGTCGCTAGAGTGTCCAGGGTCGCCATATGGTGCACATGACCATTGTGTACTTGCTCTGAAGTCTTCTGTTCAAGTTACAATGTCTCTTTAAGTGAAATATTGAGTTGGCTTTCTGGAACGAAACTAATTTCATATTTTTTTCGTCCAAGTTTACGTTCAGAGTCAAAAACTGTTATATCATAATTTAATGATAGGTTTTTGTATGTATTATTGAAAGGTTGAAAACGTTCTTTAGGTTTAGAGAAAAGAGATCTCTGGAAAAACATTGAATCTGCATTATTTAAACCAGAATTTTAATTTTGCTAGTTGAAACCAGAATGTAACTAATTGAAATCGGGGATGAACGGCTTGAAATCAGGATGTAACTGGTTGAAACTAAGTGAGAGTCAAATGTCAAACACGCGGCGTCTGTTTCCTAGATTCCTTTTGACATGAAAATGATGCAAGAAGCTCTGTAAAGAAAAACGTGCCATCATGTTTTGTTGCCAAACTTAAACATATTTTAAGTTAAACAAATTACAAAGTGATTAGCACCATTCTAATAGTTATAGAAATGCTGAAGGTTAAAAGTAAATTGAACTTTATTGTGTACCTGTATTAAAGTAATATTTCCATACACTTATACATATGTAAAAGATAAATTATACATAGTCCCTCCAACAACAACTACAGATAAATTATGAACGAAATTCGCGAATATCATTGCTGAGCTTAAGTGATCTATAAATAGTAACTTGTAAAATGTCAATGCGACATGTCTAGCGCCAAGGTGAGCTGCAATTGGTCTTAGTGATTCGTGATAAAGAGCTGTTTATCTAACTGGAATAAAAGGTGAGGAGAAAGATGGTCGTGATTTATTATCAGACACTACACCCAGCCAAATCATCCTCTCTTTTCTATGAGGGATGAGGGAACCCCCTGTTTAATTCGATACCACTTGATAAGACTGGTTATCCAACATTCGGACTTTGTTATTACCTAACCACAATCCCCGAATCTTCATCTTCATCGTCATTTCAGCCGAAAGACGTCCACTGCTAGACATAGGCCTTCCCCAAGGATCTCCACGACTGGTCCTGTGCCTCTCGCATCCAGCGGTTTCCCGCAACCTTCAGCAGAACCTTAGTAAGACACAATGAAGAAATTGAAAAAATCAACTGGTGCAATCTCTGAAAAGTTTGCATCTCTCATTATGTTTTAAGTTGTAGCAACCCTAATAAAAAGCGCTGTTTAACCCATTAGTTTAAACGTAAAGCTATACGTGTGCTAATGACGGGTCAGAGATCAAGATGCCTAGTGGCAAGCTGTAACAGGTTCCTGACATTAGCTAGGTCATTCAGCTACCCGAAACTGCCAAATTATCCCAATCTACCTTAAATCTTAACACTTCAGAAATAAAGTTGTATATCTATTAAATAGTGTAATAGTTTGGTGTGCCGGTGTCTGTACAACTACCATTAACATGTTTACTTAATTTCACCTTGAAGCTATGGAGACAGGTGACTAGAAACATACTTTTAAATTTACACTCTCTTAATTTAACCTAGCCATTTCTTAATCAGATTAGAGTCGATATCTAGTCTAGGATGGTAGCATGATGGGTCTATTTTAAGGCATACATTTATGTACAGGAGCGATGGAAATTTTCGATGTATGAATAATATCACCAATTCATCACTTATTTATGCGGTGAAAATCTGTTCTGGTGCAACGTACTAAGTACCTACCGACTTAAGATACAATTGCTGTTAAATGCTTGACAGGAATGGCACACTCTATATTTTGATTAAATTTTTCTTACAATAAAATAAAAAATCGTTTCAATCCGTCGCTTCTACCCGGTCCTAGTCCCTTGAATAATATTAATGTAGTACTAATATTATGTCTGGATTTTGGAAAAGAGTATGAAAACGTATTCAGATAGGATCTAGCATTTTTTTTTTATATGTCGCGTAAAAAATAGTTCTCGTATTATATAAATACAGTATAAACAATTTCATTTGATTATACCGATTCTATTATATTTTTTCTTTGGCTTCGTACGGTTTGTACATTTAGCCAATGTAACGTAATGAATTTTCATTCATGTCGAAAAAGACGGCCGCGTGAACCGTCTACGAGGGAGATTTGAGGCAGTTAGGATGAGGCCACTATGCTGCTATATCTCAATGTTCTTTATGAATTATTTACTAAATATAGTTTTACTACATAAATCACGCACTTTTATTTAGTAAACAATACTATAAAAAATTTAAAATTCTAATGAAAAATGAGCGTGACACTCAGCTTAACTTTCTTTTCTATTTTCTTCCACGCCTTACATTTTTTTTCCGCTGGGGAACTGCTGGGCAAAGGCCTAACCCATATTCTTCCACCCTTCCTTGTTGTGTTATGTCTTCTCCGTCCAATCGGTCAGAAAAGAGTCCAAATCATCACGTCAGCATTAATTCTAAGGCCTGCTTCGGTGTCTATGTCCATCTTTCAGCACCCACTGTATGACGGCATTCTCCCATTTGTCTGTATGTATCCTAATGTGATCCTTTCAGTCCTACTTCAGTCTCACAAACTTGGCACTAACATCAGCGATACCTGTTCTGGAACGTATTGTGGTGTTGCGAATTTCGTCGATCAGTTTAATTTTTAAAACACATTCTACTCTCTTCACCTTTTGGCAACATATGAGTTTGCACTTCTCACAACATCATCTCAATGCAAAAATGATCATTCTTTGAGGCTACAGCTGTACCATTACCATCAGTGACAGAGTTAAACCCATGAGTATTACAACTCTCAAACACATGAGTGTTTCAACTCTGTCACTAGGTATTCAAATACGATAAGTATTTGAGTACTTCATCAAACATTCACATACAGTAATTGTGGTAATCATTTGGAAAGTAACATGGTGAAGTTTAGCGCACGCCGCAGTACCTGAGACCAACTCAAACATAACCGCGGTTATTATCTTTTATTTTATAAACATTAGTACAAGATAGTGAAGCTATCCGTCTTGGGATATGATCATCGACTTAAAATAATTAAAAAGTGATGTCATGCCCGCTTTGTACCGATAAACTGCTGCACGTTTGTTATAAATCTGAGCCAAAACTTTACATGTTTACCTAAAATAATATGGCGACTTATTCGTCAAGAGCGTAAACAAATATGAATATTTATGGAAGAGCTTTAGAACTTCAGTTTTAAAACTTTCATAATTCTGAAATCAAATTTTCCAAAAAAAACTTTTCAAAGCCATTAGGTACTAATACCTAAAAATCAAAAGAATTAATCAAAAAATCTTACGCATCGATATCAACAGGAGAAAGAGTGCCCACAACTGTGCTGCTGGCAGTATTGCTGCGTTGTATAGCAATGCTGATTCTATGATCAAGTAACAGACCATACTTCAAGTCACGTGAAGAGTCGACTAATTGCTTGGCGATATCTTGAAAAACCAGGCGGACACTCGAACCCCATGGCCCCAGTGTTTCTACTTGTAACGGCTCGGACTCCCAATCTGGTTATAATATTTTCGTCTTTAGAGAATTTCTGCACAGCCGACAGTGCTAGGAAGACGGGATAGCGCAAGGGTGTTGCCATATATTGCATTCCACTCAAGCTAACTCCTTTACTTACCGTAGATAAAGGGTAAATAAAGCTCAATGGTATAAAAAAGGTATACTTTTTAGACCCCGGAGCTTTATGAAATATGCTAAATCATCTAAAGATATTGACTTATATACAGACAAATGATACACAATCTCTTTCAAGTACAGGTAAATAAGGAACTTAAGGAAATATACTGAATCAGACAGATAGCCGTACACACTCGGCACGCAACGCCCTAATGGAAAGGTCAATATGTACCTATGTCGAATTAACTATAAATTATGAGAAAGCTCATGTCAAGTTTCATAGAATGTCTTGAAGCTCGGTCACTCGGTTTTTATGGAATTGATAAGGAACTATGGTGGGATGCTTCATATTATGACCTAATTGGGACTTTTGAATTTTACCTCCTACCTTCATCAAATTCTTAGTAAGGATTCAAAAAAGACAAATTTTGGCTTGTATTGCCTTTATTTCTGTCTCAAACCAATTCTTTATTCATTAGCTAGATATTAAGTTTTCAAACTGTTTCTAATATTCGGAACTCTATATATCATTGCAAGTCAGGGGCTTTTCAACATAAGTACTGTAAGCTTAGATAGTCAATAGATTTAATTAGTTATCGAACTCAAAAGACTGCATGGTATATACTTCTCAATTTTAAAGAAAACTTGACCACTCACTGATTATAACTGGCAACTAATTATTATATTGTCTTGTTGTCATTTGATATGAGTCACTAGAAACAGGTTTTTAATATTCGCAACAGAGCACGAGTTCACGACACATGACATCACGCCTTGCAATGCCAATTCTAAAGAGCATCCATTTCTGTATTAGCCACACCTAAAAGTAAAGTCGCGAAATTTTGGCACCATCAACGATGGCATCCTCAAACTAATTAGAAAAACTACAGTTGTACCATAACGTTCTCTATTTTCTACAGAACAATCAGGTGGTCGGCTTTCTTTTGAGTCATAGAGAGAGTCACAAGTACAATGTGTGATGCTACCATGATTCCATGAGACGTGGAGACAATGGGATAGTATGCATGTTGTGAATAGTTACGATTGAATGCAACTTCACGGAATGTTTTTATAGATGTAATCGTAATGATTGTCATCCGGTATGGGGAAACCATGCCATAACATTTTAGTAAATAATTTGTATTGGAAATTCTATAAGCCGCAAGTCGAGCAACAGGGCTCGAATCTCAAGTTTTTCAAATATATTTTTGGATGCTTTCACCTCGCCCCCTGTCTAGACGTTCTGAAAAATCCTCTGGGTACTTTTACTGTTTTCTACATATGAAATTGGCGTTATGTCGTACCGTACTCCCCGGACCTTAATCCAACAAACTACCATTTTTGTAGAAATTTGGATAACTTTTTGCAGGGGAAAAAATTCAACTCCGATGAGGCAGTCCAAACCGCCTTCAGAGATTTTATTGATTCCCGTCCTAATGTTTTTTTTTTTTGGTAGTTGGAAACTACTAATATCATAAACGAAACTGAAACGTGGTCGCTCACAATGGGCCTCGTATGAAGGTTCAAGATGGTAAGAGCTATGCGCAGAGTTTCTCTGCGCGATCGAATGAATCGAAATCATCTTACGTTGTTGACACCACTGCGATCCGGACGAAACGTTTTGCTTCCTCCTTTATACCGCGTACATCGAGGGACTGGAACAATTTGCCGGCGTCGGTGTTTCCGTCACATTATGATTTGAGTGTCTTCAAGGCTAGAGTGAATAGGCTCTTAATAAACTAGCGCGCTTTACCATCAACGATCGTGTCACTGCTTACCATCAGGCGGGATTGCGGTCAAGTTTGGTTTATAATTTATAAAAAAAAAAAAAAAGAATCAGAAATGAGGAAATCCGCCGAAGAACCAAAGTTACCGACATAGCTCTTCGGATCGCTTAAATTATGTGGCAGTAGGCGGGGCACATTGCTCGTAGAACCGATGGCTGACGGGGCAATAAGGTTCTGGAGTAGCGACCACGTGCCGGAAGTCGCAGCGTTTGGAGGCCCCTTACAAGCTGGACCGATGACCTGGTGAAGGTCGTGGCAAGCCGATGGATGTACAAGACCGGTCTTGTAGAAAGCCTTGGGGAGGCCTATGTCGAGCAGTGAGCCTCTATAAGCTGAAGAAGAATATTAGAAACGTGAAAATTTACATGTATGGATAGACTGGGATCCTATTACTAAAACTTAACTGTCTGACTGTCACCTGGCTGTATACCGTGAACCATGATAGCTAGATAGTTGAAATATTTACAGATGATGTATTTATGTTACTGCTATAACAACAAAGTCATAGGTATATCATACCAAACCTAGTGGTATGGAAACTTTCGAGCGCGAGTCCGAAGATTGCTGATTGTTTTTTTTTTATAAAGAAGTTTGCCAACGTATCAAAACCCCATCTCATGTTTATTTCCTTCAAGTAGTTAGGGGAAAATAGAACAAAAATTAACGACACCTCCTTCACATAGCGTAAACATTATCAAGATCAGCGTCTTCCGGCCGCCGTTAAAGTGTTAAACAACGCCATGGTTTAATCTATTCAGGTACACTTTAACAATTATATTCATGGTGATTTTGTAACAATAACAGGAAATAGTTAAATTACCTAGGATATCTCGTAATCCTGTGAATAAACAACAGTTTATGGTTATTAATGATTGCCGAAATAACAACTTGCCCGGAAAACTAAACTACTGTGATAAATTGGTAATGCTGTTTGAGAATTAGGCTATAATCAAGGGCATGGAATAACCCTTTTTGTACCATTCTTCATAGCTTGGCCTACTAAGCTTTGAAAGGACAACTAGCATGATTTGTTTTAAATTTCATAAAGTCGGTTCCATGAGACTTCCAAATTGCCATATATGCATATACTTATATTGAAAGGACTTTTCTTTTTAGGAGCTGATTGAGAGGACTTTTTTCAATTCACGCACAAGTAACACAGCCTCTATCCGATAAGCTGATGATTTGTTGTAGTACTCTCAGTAAAATTATGCAAAATGTGTGATGGTCAAACACGATTAACTCAACAATGGCCAAGGACCATTTAAGTCAAAGCTTCTTTAGGTCATGTTCTTCAGCCTTGTCAAATGTTATCCTTTAACAAATTGTTATCCTAGATCAGCCACAGAACTTGGCCACCTCATACCATTATTATCCAGTGTCAAGTACAAACAATACTGTGTCCATATCGGCAAGGCTGCGTACGCAACCCGGTCACGATCCGAGTGCCATCATGTACACTCATGAACACTCGGTGATTATTCGTGAGCGTCATTGTTGGCTATTCGTTTCACTATTGAAACGTGCTAATGGCCTTTTTTATGATTTCATTAAGGTGTATGTAATAATAATATTAGTCCGGTAAATGGTTGAATTGACAAAGGCCTCCCCCAAGGCTTTCCACAATGACCGGTCTCGTGCTGCCTGCATCCATCGGCTTCCCGCGACCTGAACCAGATCGTCGGTTCACCCAGTTGGGGGCTCCCTACGCTTCGTCTTCAAGTATAGTACCGCCACTCCAGAACCTTACTGCCACATCGGCCGTCGGTTCTACGTACAATATGCCCTGCCCACTGCCACTTAATTTTAGCGACTTAAAGACCTATGTCGGTTGACTTTGATTCTTATGCGGATCTCCTCATTTGTCATTCGATCGCGCAGAGAAACTCCGAGCGTAGCTCTTTCCTTCGCCCTTTATGTAACCTTAAACCTTCGTATGAGGCTGATTGTGAGCGACCACGTTTCAGTACCGTATGTCATCACTGGCAACACACACATAGTCTCATTCGGCAACAAACAATGTCAGAAACTTGTCAAAATGTATGGATATTTGAAGTATTATTTTACAGATTTTGAGACTCAGATCAGATTGTGAACGAGGGGTTTTTGACGGGAAAGCTAAGATGAGTGTCACACGCATTTTTCATTAGATTTTTAAGATTATTTAGTGTCATTTACTAAATAAAAGCGCGTGATTTATGTAGTAAAAAGTACTATATGTCGCAGCATAGTGGCCACATCATGATTATGCCTCAAACCTCCCTCATACACGGTTCACGCGGCCGTCTTCTTCAACTGTCATTGGCAATATCCGCCGTTATTGTGAAATAAAATTTGCGACAGCCTCCGTGGCGTAGCAATAGCGAACGCGGCCTCTGCGCAAGGAGGCGCGGGTCGATCCCGCGCAGTGCCAATATTTGTATGCATGAATATGAATATTTGCACTGGCCTGGTCGTGTCTCGGAAAGCACGTTAAACCGTTGGTCCCGGTTGCCATACGAGTATCTAATGGCAGTTGTTACGGGTTGTTGAAGCCCTCAAAAGTCCTACAATCGGTCTAACTGCAATGCTTCGATATCGCCTTCGGGTTGTGGAGGTCTGCGCATGGCCTTGAGTAACATCTGTCTTCCATTCAATTGTCAGCGTGGCGATGCTCGTATACCTGCTCCGTTTCGAGGCTCTCATACTCAACAAAATACTGTTAATTGTAAGAATTCCTTCGTAGTGCCAACTCGGTAACTATCGCTTATATTTTGTAACAAAATTTGTGCATTTATATGTTTTTTTTAATGTCGCAATTCCGCTTTATTTGTAGTCAACCCTTGACTGAAAGTGGTGTTGTTGATCGCGGCATGAAAGCATTAATTGATGCAAGTATCGAAAAAGGTGAAGAGTTTTCGGAGTACCTGAAATACCAGACATGTATAAAAATTCATGTGCAGTGTCGAAAAAATTATACTCGAAAAAGTAGCATTGATGACGTGAAAAGACGGAAGAAGCTGGTTCATCAAAAATAAGTCCTCTTCATATTAAAACACGAGTAGGTGAAACCACAGTTTGCTTCAATGAGTGTTGTTTATTTTGCGGCCATGAATTAAATGAAGAGTTGGAGAATAAAAAAGCACCGCAGTATCAACGTAAGATTTTTAAAGTGACTACATTTTCGTTCAAAGACAGTATTCTAACTATAGCTAAAACTCGTTGTGATGATGTAGCCATTAGCTAAGGCAGTTGCTGCTCGAATTGAATTTGAATATGATTTAGTCGGTGCTGAGGCTAAGTATCATAACGATAACTACAATTCTTTTTTGAAACCGACCACTGGGGGTAAAGTTGGTCGTCCTCAAGATGAAGCTACAAATATTGCAATGAGAGAAATATTTAAGGATATTGAAAATAACGATGATTGTCAATTCACATTAGACGAATTTAAAAGTATTTGTAAAAAATCAATAATAGATAATAAAACCATTAAAATGCGATTGAAGTTGCAGTATGGTGATAAAATTATTATTACAGAAAAATCAGGATCATTCGTATGATTTATTGATAGTCAGCATGATATTTGAAATCAAGCTTGGTAACTCAACGCCAGAAGTTATAATCACTAATGGAATGTTACCTGCTTGGATAAACTCCGATACTTATCTTTTGCAAAAAAACTTATAATAAAAAACTTGTCTTCCCCCAACCTCTGCTGCTGCTCAACAACGTCTATTCCGGGTGTATTATCAAGTTCAAGTGTAGCTTGATAATAAAATGAATCCAGAAGACTGGGGTTGGAAGTTAGTTGACAATGCGTGGGAACCAATTCATACGTTACTCCCACCTGCACCAGAAAAACTCCTTAACACAATCTTTTGTAATTGTAAAAAAGGTTGCAATGCTAAATGCGGCTGTAAAAAGGTTGGACTGTTGTGTTCTTTAGCATGTACCAATTGTCAAGGACAGTCGTGCTCCAATGTTGAATCGATACTAGATGAGTATAATTACGATATCCGTCGTGAGATATAATGATGCATCACTTTTAGAACATCCTATTTGTTTCCAGGAATATGAAGAAATAGAAGAAGAAGAAAACGAAGACGGACACTGAAAAGAGTAGTGCTCGGCGCTATGGTGACCTAGCACACTCTCCTACTGGTAATAGGATATGGTAAAAGTTAAAGTCTTGGATTATAAACGAAATAGCTATATTAAGTCACTATATTACTTAGTAACAAGAAATGGTAAAAAATGTATAAACTTAGATACAATTATTGGTAAAATATGGTAAAATGGTAATGGTTATGAGAGCGCGGTGTCTCTGGCGAGATCTAACGCGAACTGGTCACATTTTGGTGAAACGAGCGAAAGTGCATATTTGCCTTCTACGCAATTATGCATTTTCGCTGAGTGTTCGATTAAACTCGAACATATTCCCGAGAGCGAGAAGAAACGCGGGATGAAAAATATATCTAATGAGGTTATGACTATGACATTTGTGAAAGGTTAATCTACTTAAAGACATTCGTTTTAAAGAACTTATCTAGTAAATACAAAAACATTGGTATCCTAAGCATAAAAAAACATTAAAAGTGAATTAGTACGTTACTTAAATAATTAACATTACACTATCGTTACGAAAAATTTACACTATCGTGTCTTCAATAGTAAAAGCAATATTTTGATTGCCTGTGTCTGTATTTCTGTCCCGTTTAATCACACCATGGTTCGCACTAGGCCAGCGTTTGGCAAAACTGTTTAACTGATGTTGCCTGGCTTCACTTTCATCCTTAAGGTCTTTAACACTAAACACTTCACTGTATGGTTCATTTCTTCGGTTTGGTTCCGATGCCAGCGGAGCAGCTACCAGCTGCTTCTGGCAGCAACCCTCGCTGCGGCGTCGAGGTCTCGGAAGCTGCGGAGTTACCGTAGTCTGCTGCCGGGATCCCTCTCCACGGCACCCAGAGGTGGCCCTTTTGCACAGGCGACATGGTCTTGTCCGCCACAGCCAGGCCGCTGCTACGCATAGAGCGATTGACATCAGTGCGTAGCAAATTACGTATTGGTGTATATCATGGGATGACAGATCGTCTATTCCTGAATCACTGTCCTTCAGCCTTTTTATCGCCTCCTCCAGATTATTCATGGGCGTGGTTAAATTTCCTTCCTCAGTAAGCCTTTCGTCAGGGATTTTGATGTTAATCAAGTGGTTAATTTGGTCAAATTCGGGAACGTAAATGGTTGGTGAAATGTTCACCTGGTTGGACTGTTGACGTATCGAATATAATGAAAAGTCTTTTCCCTTGATTACACATTCTTGACCTATGGTAATGATACCGGATTGGCTCAGCTGGCGAACTGTTACGTGATCGCCGCATATTATTTTTATTGTGTATGTGTCACAACAAAAGTAAAAATGCTGAGAAGTTAAATGTAATTCAGTCCATACGTTAGTGCAGCTTGTTCTAATTATGTTACATTTATTATTCTCCGGATTCTTGTCGCAGAAAATTTCGTCATTTTGAATATCCGCTATTGGTTTTAGCGACTGACACATATACGTAGTCCCATGGTGTAGGCATGCAGTTAGTTCATGTGTGGACATGCTAAAGTAAGAGTCTCTCTTCAAGTTTACTGCCACGTATTCGCTAACTGGTTTTATTGATGTCATCATGGTGTTTGATTGGTGTGGTATAGATATTATCTTGTACAGCTTGAAAATTTCTCTGGAAACTAGGGGAAAGGTAACTTCAATAATGACGTATTTTTCCGTTGCTCTAGCTTTGACCTTTAGTAGCTTGTAAAGATACTGAAGATCGGCGTCTAAATTAGAGATTGGTAGTGTGAGCTCGCTTGTCATCTGGCCGTATATGGTTTGGAGCTCCCGTTTAAGCTGCGTTGGTGGCAGTAATTGTATGCTAACTTGACCATGGTAGACGTCTGTCAATGCATCGAGCAGCGTATCCTGGAGTCTTCTAACTCCTTGAAGCAAATTATTTGCAGACATTGCTGACAATGTGAAATCATTGACGACTGAAATGTTTTGTATTTCTTGTTGGAAAGTGGTCGCGTCTTCTTGCAATTCCATAAGCTTCTTGTTTATTAGCTTGTGCTGTTTGTTTACAGTGGTTTCCATTCGTTTCATAAGGTTGAACTCTGCCTCAACTATGGAAGTTTGGTTTTTTAATAAATTAGCGAGGTGTTTCTCGTTGCGATGCATGGTTTCGATGTCCTTTTCATACTGGTCTGCGAAGCGCGAGTCCAACACTCCGAATAAGTCGTTTGCTAAGTATCCGATACCGTTGATTAGGCCTCGCCGGCGCCGGCTCGCCTGTCTCGTATAGCGACGCTGTCTAGCGTGAATGTCAAAATGCTGTGTTAGCAAAAGCTCATTGTAGTATTGGAGTTCTTGATAATCGTGCTGGGCTTGTTGCACGATCACATTACAATGGCTTCTCGTTTCAATGGACGCACACAATCGCTCTTGATAGTCTGCAATTTTTTCATACGTTTTAATGCCAGTCCAATAAGGCCCCATATCATAGTACATGACTAATGTCCATTTATCTCTGATTAATTGTACTTTTGATATAGGGTCAAAATAAAGTGTTTGGTTTTTTGAAAATGGTTTTACGTCATCCAAACAGTAACACGGAAAAATAAGCGCGAACAAACTCAATAAAACTGTGACTACAGTTGCGATATTTGATCTTCGTTTTCCCCCCGTGGTTTTTTGTTTAATCTTTGGTTTATCTGTCGGTGCGTTGTTCTGGTTAACTGGCAAAACTGATAGCTTCACAATTGGGCGCTTCATGATCCCGTTCCTGGTTTTTAATGAAACCGCTCTGGTTAGACCATCATTCCCCGGATGTGTGTCGATCACCCGTCCCAGAGCCCATTTTCCTGGAGGTAGATTTTCTTCTTGAATTACTACTAAATCCCCAATTTCAATGTTCTTCTGTGGTTCCATCCATTTACTTCGGGATGACAGCTGTACCAAGTATTCAGTCTTCCATCTTCTCCAAAGATCCTGAAATAATTTGCTGGTTAGATGCCACCTGGTTCTAGCATCTTGCTCAGCTTCGATTACAGTTGTTCCTGGCCTTCCTGCTAAGAAATGAGCTGGTGTAAGAAAATCTATATCGTCGGGATCCTCTGATATAGCGCAAAGAGGTCGCGAGTTGAGGCACGCTTCTAGCCTGGCTAACAATGTGGTGTACTCCTCGAAGGTAAGCCTCTGCTGACCGATGACTCTCTTGAGATGATGTTTTAGGCTGCGTACCGCTCGCTCCCACAGACCGCCGGCATTAGGCCAGCTAGGCACGTTAAAGTGCCATTCTATACCCATCTCAGCTATTTCAGCCATGCAACTTCCACTGAATACTTTTTGTAGCTGGTCAAATTCCTCCTGAATCATCCTGTTTGCTCCCACGAAGTTAGTGCCGTTATCACTGTACATATGTCGTGGTGCTCCTTTTCTAGCTGCCATTCTGGTTAAAGCCGCTAAAAATGCTGAGCTGCTCAAATCAGACACTAGCTCTAAATGAACCGCCTTGGTGACCATACATATAAAAACTGCTATGTACCCCTTTGTCGTTCGTATTCCTCGTCCTTTGTTAGCTTTGACCTCTACAAAGCCTGTGTAGTCTACCCCGCAGTGATAAAATGCATATTCTGGATTTACTCTTGGTTCTGGTAAATCTCC
Source organism: Sesamia inferens (assembly GCA_037179545.1). Lineage (NCBI taxonomy): Eukaryota > Metazoa > Arthropoda > Insecta > Lepidoptera > Noctuidae > Sesamia > Sesamia inferens. Next base: position 2,366,292 of record CM073929.1, on the reverse strand, counting down.
CATAAGCTGGTGCTGCCGCATTGGATTTTGTCTTCGGCATATGACGCATTTTCTTATAAACTTTTTAGCTGCCATGTATCCGCCAATGATCCAGAACTGCTGCCTGAGGTTTGCTAACGTTAGTCGCGCTCCGCCCTGAAGGGTGAACTTGTGAGCTTGATCAATAAGAAGCGTGGTCAACGGATGATCGTGAGGCAAAATAATGGGATGCTTCATGTCAAGATTAATGCGAGCGTTTTCTAATCGTCCACCTACACGCAAAATCCCATGTTCATCTATGGTTGGATTCAAACTCAAAATCTTACTCTTGCGGTGCACTCTTCCGTGTTTACCTAATGAATCTAGGTCGTTTGCAAAAACTGCCTGCTGAACGCTTTTGATTATCAGCTGTTTAGCGCGACGGAGCTCGTGTAATTCGAGGTAAGGTCGATAAATTTGCTTATTCAACGTAGGCACTCGCAATATCCAAGCAAAAACACGTATTATTTTTATAATAGAACTGTGCTTGTTAAGTAAATATTGAATAATTACGGTAGCCAGCGATTCTCTTTGTTGTTTAATAACTACAGCGCTGGTCCGCTTTAAGTAGGACGACTTAACTTCTAAATTCGTCTCGTAAATGGTTTGCTGGTTTTCTTGGTTGGTGTATGATGATAACCACGATGGTCCTTGCCACCATAATTTGTGGTCTTTAAGTTGCTTGACGGTTAAACCGCGACTTGCACAATCGGCTGGATTTTCTGTCGTCTTGACATATTTCCATTGTTTTGATGGTATGATACTAGTAATCGCTTTCACTCGATTTGCTACAAACGGTTTCCATCGGGCAGGCTCCCCCTGTATCCATCCTAATACCGCCGTTGAATCGGTCCAACAGTGGACATCCGTAGAATAGTCAGCTAAGCAACTCTGGACTTTCTGCATTAGTTGAGCTAACAGATGAGCACCCATTAATTCTAGTCTTGGTGTAGATACTTCTTTGCTTATAGGCGCTAATCTAGCCTTTCCTGCAACTAATGTAATGGTTACACTCTCTCTATTAACCACCTTGCAATAGATTCCACAAGCATATGCCTTGTTAGAGGCGTCGCAGAACCCGAACAATTCTATATTTTGGCTTTCTCCCATTCCTAGCCATCTGTTGACCTCGAAAGTGTTTATTTCGGGCAATTCTTGCTTCAATTTGGCCCATTCAAAGTGGATGGGTTCAGGTAGGTGGTCATCCCATTTTATATTGGACAACCAAACATTCTGAAACATTATCTTCATGGTAGTGCTTAGGGGTGTTAACCACCCTAACGGATCGAACAGCTTCGAAATATCCGAGAGTAGAACTCTTTTGGTGCTTATTGCATGCGCTTTGCTCTGTATTTTTGAACTGAAAGTGAAATTATCTTTCTGTGGGTTCCAACAGAGACCCAACGTTTTGGTAGAATCACTCTGTTTGAACTCGTATGCTGACTGGTCGCATTGTTCTCTCTCCAAATCGGTTAATAGCTCTGGTTTGTTCGAGGTCCACTTTCTAAGATTAAATCCTCCCAATCGGCATAACTTTATGAGATCGGATTTCAACTTATTTGCTGCTTCTATTGAATGACGCCCTCCGCAAAAATCGTCCATATAGAAACTACTTTCTAATTCCCTTGCTGCGTCAGGAAATTTACGTCTTTCGTCAGACGCCAACTGCCTCAAGCACATCATCGCTAAGAACCCTGCTGGTTTGGTTCCGTATGTTAGCGTGGCGAGCTGGAATGATTGTATTGGTTGTTTATTTGATGCTCGCCACAGCACTTTTTGATATACTTGATCGTCTTTGTGTACTCGGATCATTCTGTACATCTTTTCGATGTCGGAAGTATATACAAATTGAAATTGTCTCCATTTCAGGATTAGCTCTTGAAGGTCCTTCTGTATATTAGGACCCCTGTACATAACGTCGTTTAGACTGCACCCCGAGGACGACTTCGCTGACGCGTTAAAAACTACTCTCAGCTTGGTAGTGGTAGACTCAGCACGAATGACTGCATGGTGTGGTAGAAAGCATTCGGGCGCCTGGTTACTGGTGCAAGGCAACATGTGGTTTAACGTTAAATATTCGTTCATGAATTTCGTATAATCCTTTTTCAGCTCGCTGTTCCTGTCAAATTTCTTTTCCAAATTTCGGAATTGAGCTAATGCTTGTGGTTTGGTTTCGCCGAGCCTGTCTTTGTGCTCCGGTTTAAATGGCAGTCGAACTTCGTACCTTCCATCCTTAAGCCTCTTAGTAGTCTTCACAAAATACTGCAAACACTCATGGTCATCGTTGGACATATCAATCTTCTGGTTTATGTCTTCATTTTCCCAATATTTCAAAAGCTCTTCGGTGTTGTTGAGAACTACATTGCACTGGTACTGCGGTGCCATGGATCCACAGAGCAGCCATCCTATCTGCGTCTGCTGAGCAATCGGCTGCTTCTCTTCATCTCCTCTCAAAATACCTCCTAACATTATTTTGCTGTAGACATCTGCGCCTAGAAGTATGTCTACGGGTCTGCTTACATAGAATTCCGGATCGGCCAATTGAATCCCTTGAATATGATTCCATGTTGTTGGTTTGGTGAAGGTTTTATTTGGCAATCGCTTAATCAAGTTATTCATAACAATGACGTTCGTGTCGCAGGTAAAATCGCTATTTGTAGACTGTAGCGTTATCTGCAACATTCCTTTGGCGTTGTTTTCTTTTTCACCGACCCCGAATATTTGGCCTTTGAAATGCGATCTCTTCAATCCTAAGACCTGGGCTGCGTTTTCGGTTATTAAAGACAACTGAGAACCCTGGTCAACTAAAGCTCTAAACCTGTGCTGTATTCCATTAGCACCCTTTACTTTTACGATAGCCGTGGCTAAAAGTATTTCAGATACGCTATCCCAAGACGCATGAAACGACCTAGATGCGCTCTTCCTGGTTGCATTATTGTTTGTTGTGCCTTCTGCTGATGCAGTTGGACTTTGTTTTGACAATGCTTCGTGAAGTAGCGTATTGTGCGTAGCTAAACATTTCCGGCATTTCTTGTTCGACTGACACGGTTTACTATTATGACTGCATAGGCAGTTTTTGCAATAATTTAATTGCACAATTTGATTTAATCTTTGCTCATGAGTCATTTTTAAGAATTCAGGGCAACGCCACAACCCGTGTTCAGAATCGCATAATGCGCAATTTATCGAACGCGACACCTGTAATGCATTCGATTTATTAGGGTTATCCTTACTTCCTGACTGATGATTATTCCGATGAAATGCTCTTCTTTGGTTTTGGTTATTATATTTGAATGGTTGGTGCAGCGCAGTTTTTAAGTTGGCTGGTTCTTGTTTGCGACGAGATGCCTCTAGAGCTGTGAATTTTGTCTCTAAAAATTCTAGGAACTCCTGTAATTCGGGTAGCTCTCTAGGATTCTTTACCGACTCTATGTACTCGGTGAACGTCTCGTTATCCAGCTTTTGCGCTAGCAGGTGCACTAAAAGTGGATCCCAAGTTGTTATATCCACCCCCAGATTTTGTATGGCGTGTAACGTCTCCTTGGTTATGTCATGCAGCTTCTTAATAGCAGCCAGTGATTGTTGTTGTATGCTGGGAAGCCCTAGAAGGATGTTGATATGGGATGTGAAAATCAATTTCTTATTACCATACCTATGGTTTAAAATTTCCCAACATATCTTATAATTGTCAGAGCTAATCTGTAAATGGTGAATCAGACGCTCTGCTTCTCCAGCCACCTTACTCTTCAAAAACTGCATCTTCTGCGCATTTGACATCGACGGGTTTTTGTCGATCGCTTCGCTGAACAAGTCTTTAAAAGGAACCCACTGATTGTAATTTCCATTGAACACGGGGATATCCATCTTGGGCGCTGACCTCTCACGGTGCTTCACTGCCCACATCTTCTGGTTGATATCGTTAGTCAACTCACCGTACTTATCCTCATGTCTGCAGAATTCCATTTGGTACTTAGCGTCGTCGGCACCATCTTCACTTTCTATTTCCCAATGAAGTTTGTCAATTTCACCCCATCGGCTTTCCAGTGATTTTAGCGCGTTCTCGAATTGCCATTGATTTTCGAACTTATCCACTTGTATGTTACTTACGGTTCTCATGAAAGCCTTGAAATTAATATTCTGCTTCTTCAGTAATCCGTTCAGCTTGCTTGACATTTCCTCTGCGCACATAAACTCTTCTCGCTGCTTAAATGCCTCATCAAGGGAAGACGTACCTGGTTGTGACTGCGTCGTGGCATCTTCTGGTCGTTGATGGCTAACAGCGCTTAGCTGTGACCTAGTTCGGATACCTGGTGACGGTTGCACCTCCTCCGCCTTTGGTCTACGTGGACTTTCTTCGAGATGCTGCGCTGGGCGTAATTGTTGCATAGTTCTTTCAATAACCTCCCTTATCTTAAAATAAACTTCTTGGGCTGTATCAAAACAACCCTTCTTAAAATAAATATGTTCAGAAGCTCCCAACTGACAAATTTTCCTATGGTTATCTTGGTAGTCCTGCCAGTAAGCTTCTAACATCTCCGCCTTACGCTTGTAATTATCGATGGTCTTCCTTTCGGATCCATCTTTCTTTATATTAATTAAAAACTTGCATAGGATTTCGTAGAGCTCAGTTTGGTTGATGAACAAAGTATCAGACTCCATATTTAAAGATGGTTCGTAGAAAATTTGGTAATGGTTAGTATAAATAAATGGTTCGATCTGACCTTATATGATGCAACCAACCGCCTCTGCACTCTGGAACTCTCCAAATCGCAGCAATCTTCTGGTTCGCGTGGCACTGTTTCACTTGGTATTCGCTGGTAATTTAATGCTCGAAGGACCATGAAAAGAGTAGTGCTCGGCGCTATGGTGACCTAGCACACTCTCCTACTGGTAATAGGATATGGTAAAAGTTAAAGTCTTGGATTATAAACGAAATAGCTATATTAAGTCACTATATTACTTAGTAACAAGAAATGGTAAAAAATGTATAAACTTAGATACAATTATTGGTAAAATATGGTAAAATGGTAATGGTTATGAGAGCGCGGTGTCTCTGGCGAGATCTAACGCGAACTGGTCACATTTTGGTGAAACGAGCGAAAGTGCATATTTGCCTTCTACGCAATTATGCATTTTCGCTGAGTGTTCGATTAAACTCGAACAGACACTATAAGTTCCGTTGGATTATTATGAATCCGTTTAATAATTTTTCCAAATTATTTATTCATTTATATATTACATAACTAGCTTTCCGCCCGCGGCTGCGCTCGCGCGGTTTTCGATTATATCGCGTTTCCAAGAGAACTCTTCAAAAGTCCGGAATCAAAACTATCCTATGTTATTTTTCGAGGTCAACTCCATCTTTGTACCAAATTTCAAAGACCTGCGTCTTTGATCGCAAGATCAATGATTAGCTCAATACTAACGAACAATGATTAGGATTTGACCATTTTGTTTTTGTTTCTCGGTGGTGGGCCATAGTAACAGAAGTTACCACCCACCAGAAAAATTCTTCCCGCTAAGCAATTCGTCGTGTTCCGGCATGATGTCTGATGAAGCCGTACGGAGGACTGCTCTGAGCGGCTGTGTTGCGATGTGTGCAGGTACGATGCGTCAAATGTTGTTGTGTCGAGAGTTTGGTCGTGGAGAGTCTTCAGATTGATCTCCCTTTGGCGCAGCATCGTTTGTCGTGTTGTTGGGTTTAACATTGCATCACCTTTTTTTTTTTTTTTTTTTTTTTTTTTTTTTCTCGAGTGGAAATGCCTTTACGCACCATACCCGTCGCTAGCTAGGCGACGAGCGTGTGTGGGACTCGCCCGGCCGAAGCCGGGAATACCCACTAAAACCACCCGGTTACCGTCGGGCCCTGTGTTGAGAGTGTCACGGGGCCGACCCGAAGGCCAAGTACTCCGTGCCACTCTCAGGGCTTGCCGGCCCTCCCCTGTAGGGCCGGTTTCCGCGCCAAAGGGGGATTACCCGGTAACGGAATAATCCCCAGACGTGGTGACCGTTGTGCAATGCACGTGCGGGAGCTACCCGCACGCGCTGGTCACACCCTGGGGCTAAAGGAGGCGGGGGTTCGTCCCCCGCCTTCTTCGCCCCACCCGTCTACGCCGGAGGGGAGCGGCAAGTACGTCCTCTTCCCGCTCCCTCTCCGCAGCCTCCTTCTGCAAGAGGACGGTCTCGCAGAAGGAGGCGGCAGCCTCCCATGCCGTCTCACTTTCAACCATGGCTCGTACCATGGTTGCCAGTGAGAGGCGTCCGCCTCCGAGCGCCGCAACGAGGTCGCGGCGCTCGTTTCGCCAGGCCGGGCACTCCACTAGGGTGTGCTCGGCCGTGTCGTCGGGGGAGTCGCAGTGATGACACCGCGGTGACTCCTCCCGACGGGCGACCCGGTGCAGGTAGTGACCGAAGCACCCATGTCCGGTCAGTACCTGCACTAGGCGGAAGGTAAGGCTGCCATGCCGGCGCCCAACCCATCCCTCCAACACCGGTACATTGCATCACCTAGCTCAACTGCCGTCTTCCTTCCTATTCACTCAGTTTTTTTTAATCTTAATAAACTAGCGCGCTTTACCATCAACGATTGCATCACTACTTACCACCAGGCGGGTTTGAGGTCAAACACTAAATTTAAATAGTTGTAAAAAAAATAAATAAAGAAAAATTACCTCAACTCTATTCAACCATTAATTAAATTCCATATCTCTAAAATACTCGTTCGTGTCTTAATAATTTCCATTCTTGTCTTTTGTATCAACAGACACCTTGCTACTGCCACCCAGGATCAGCTAATAATAGATTATAAATATGTTGTGAATGAAGATTGCGTTTTTGTTGAAAGCAGGTAACAACACCTGCTGTCCGATCCGACGGATAATGCTCTACCATAACATGTATAAAATAAAGGGAACATACTTCACTTATGCATTCATCGCTGCCCAAATTAGCTGTTGGTCGACTCCTACCTGTACTGGTGATGTAATGTAAAGTGTGAAAGGAGTTTTCGCTCTATGGTAGGTATTATATGAATTAGCCATATGCCGATCAGCTGTTGCAGACCAGTCCGTTTTTATTATCATCGAGGTTTAGTTGATGCAATATCAGCTGCGGGTTTTTTAGATGACGAAATTACACACTATCTGATGTTCATTTTTTTTTTAATGTCCGCAAATGTATGATGTTTTTGCCTATATTTGTTTCGCGACGCATCCTTATAATATAGGCAGGATATCAGCACATATACTGTAACCGAGGATGCAGTACACAATCTTGTTAGAATAATCCTCTTGTGACAAAATTCTTCCACGGTTATTGAAAAAAAATGGTGTTGAATAATTGCCTACATGCGGTCCAACCGCATAAGTAATAAAACAGCTGCAAAACCGACGAAAAATTATAACTCGGGAACGGAATCACGTATCTACGCATCTACTTAATGCTAAGAGTAATATCCTGACAAAGCGAACCAAGACGAGCCCTTGCCTTGATTATAAATCATTGTTACCTGTAGCAACATCATAAATTTTATTGCTGGGGCTAGAATTATTGTTGCGGAATCTCAACTATGGGCGTGGTTTAGAAGCTACAAGAATGCGCGGCGACGTCGACCGCCGATGGCGTCGCGTCGATATGCCCAGAGGGGACAGAGAGTGCGTCTCCCTCACACAATGTGTAATAGACGAGCCATGCTCACCCCGCGAGGTACACGCTCGTTCAACGAGTAAAAATAACGCAAATCCGAAATCCTGTTTCCTACAATGAATCCTACGGAATAATTCTTAAATGATGACAAGATTTTGTCGTTTCCCGCCACCGCCATTCTAGAAAAGTGCGTTGTGTTGACTTTAGTTAGAAATAATGCCTTGTTGTGCTGTTCGAGTCTGTGGAAATAGGAGCAGTGATGCCAATTTTAAGACTTGTGGTGTGACTTATCATCGGTAAATTATGATCTTATGTGTACTTAGATATTGTCTTGAGTTCACGCCGCAGATGACATGTCTAAGGTGTTTATCACGCTGCTATGCACCACGCAGCGTAGCGCGTGAAGTTGGTTGTACGGACGACAATACGTCAAGCTACACGAAACTGTCAAATATTCCCAATCAATCTTGAGCCTTAACGTTTTAGAGATAAAGTTGAAATTCGAATAAAAATCAGAAATTTTGTTTGAAAAGTCTGCACGTATCTCCGTTAGTATAGAAAACACGCACAGACCAGATTGGTGCTGCTAAGTGTCACCTGGCCACTTTGGATTCAGTGGAGAGGCGTGCGAAGAGGCTGATTGGTGACCCTGATTTAACTCGAGTTGGTCTCCAAAGCCTAGAGCACAGGCGTAGAGTAGCCAGCCTTTCGGTGTTCTATATATATATACATTCTGGGGAGTGTGCGAGGGAATTGCACGATTTAATTCCCCCATCTCCGTTCCACCATCGGACGACCCGTCGTACGGCGAGTTTCCACCCTTATGTTGTTAACACCTCAACGATCCGGACGAAGCGTTTCGCCTCGTCCTTTATACCGCGTACATCGAGGGACTGGAACAATCTGCCGGCGGCGGTGTTTCCGTCGGACTACAATTTGAGTGTCTTCAAGGCTAGAGTGAATAGGCTCTTAATAAACTAGCGCGCTTTACCATCAACGATTGCGTCACTGCTTACCATCAGGCAGGATTGCGGTCAAGCGCTGGTTTATATTTTAATAAAAAAAAAAAAAAAAAAAAAGACCAACACACAGAAAATTCATCCACGCGTGTTCATTTAGTTCAAACACAGAACAGATGAAAAATATTGTCTATTCCGTGAGTTCAACAGTGGCAGTGTGATGATCGGTACCAATATTTCAAGGATATGTGACATCTACAAACCCTTATTGGGAGCGCGAGGCCGTCTCTCTCTAACCGAAAGGCCAGTGCACATACCAGAACATTATAGGGTAGTTATGATTGTCTTAAGCAAGAGCCATGATCAATGCTCAAGTCTTCTGCCGTCCGTCGCCCTCTCTGTATGAGAAGAGTCCCCGCAGTGTAACAATTATAAGCTAAGAACGTTTTATTTTTAGTTATTATTTATTCAAACAATTATTTGAAGCACTTACAGTATACTCCAATGCGTGCAACAAGCCCATAACAGAACATAAAAACATTAAATAAATATTTGATACTATGTCAGTTTACTTAGCGATCAGGGCATTCAACAGATTAATCGCCTGGGTTGTGGAAGTATAACGAGCAGTATAGGTATCACTGTGCTGACTATGCTATGCCGTGAACAGTTACCACGAGCCACCGCCGCCGCACAGCATCCACAGACGATCCGGAAACACAATACACAGCAAATTAAAATAGTGAAAAACATTGCCAAATAAAATATTTTATCTGTCTTCTTAGTTTCTTAATTTTACTTTGATTTCAGTTTCCCAAAAGACCGTAAACTGAAAGAGAAATGGATTAATGCCTGCGGCCGGAAGGATGGCTGGGAACCTACACAAAATGGCGCCATATGCAGCTCACATTTTGAGGAGAAATGTTTCCAGCCCATAGCCAAGAGTCGGAGGCTGTTCCCTACTGCTGTGCCTACCCTCAAGTTGAGACTGGTGTTTGAAACTGTAAGCTTTTCTCGTCATCATTAAACTATCACCAATCCATCTCTTTAATTAATAAAACAGTGGCTCCGCTTCGCTTGTTCCCAACTAAATTAAATTTAAATAGAGTGTATTTTTTCTTTCTATTTCATTAAGAAAAGGACAGAAGATAAAATGTTACCTATATTTGAGCCAAATTCGATAAAGAATAGAGGTAAATAAACCGTTGCTAGGCAACGAATAGTTTACGCCTAAAAGACAGATGTTAACAACCTTTTCTTCTTAGATGATTTTCATAAAAGTAATAATCCTACTTTTTACTAATCTAAAGAGTTAATTTATGTTTAGATATTTATGATTTGCATAGAACGCTTAACCGATTTAAATGAAATATGACACCATGTAAGTTAATTTCCTAATAGGTTAAGTTTTTGGATACATATATTATAATTAGTTAATTGAAAGTATTACAATGCATGTGTTATGAAGTTAATTTGAAAGTAATTAAAATACAGAAAATTGTAATGACAAATGCCTCCACTGTATTAATTGGTTGAATTCCACAAAATGTATTTAATACCTGGATTTCATCCATCTTTCTTTTTTTGTAGGGGTATCACGTAAAATTTATGTCGACTTTTTAATGATTTTTCGAAATACCAAGTTATTATGCATGTTATTTTAGTGATTCTATTGAAACATGCTGCAATAGGAATTGTTAATAAAAAGTTAGCATGTAAAAGTCGATAATTATGTAAATAACAGGAGCTTTGTAAAACCCGAGTTGTGATAACCCTAAATTGGTTTGTTTACCTCTATTCTTTATGGAGCTAGGCGATGGTATAGTTTAAACCTGTCAAATTAGTTCTATCCTGACGTAAATTGGCGTATATTTGGTCGCCATGTTTATAACCGCGTCTAAACTGTCTATGGGCTATCTTAATGAGTTTTTGATAGGAAAGCCAAGATGAGTGTCACGCGCATTTTTCATTGGACTTTTAAAATTATTAATAATGTCGTTTACTAAATAAAAACGCGTGATTTATGTAGTAAAAAGTGCATTCAGTGAATAATTCATAAAGAACATTGAAATACCGCAGCATAGTGGCCACATCATGGCTTTGCAACAAATCTCCTAGTAGGCGACTCACGCGGCCGTTTTTTCAACTGTCATTGGCGATATCCGCCATTATTGTGAAATGAATTTTTTAAAGAATTTCTATAATTTGTTACACGTGTTATTGGCAAAATTGTGGTGTCTAACCACAGAGGCCATTGAAGAGTTGAAGTAGTATTCACTCCAAAGAAAATAAAAGAAAAGAAAGAAAGACTATCTTAATTTGACAGGATTAAACTAAAGTGTTTATACTTATCCTTTTCTTTATAAGAAAAAGATGCATTTAACTTAAAATTAGGACGGGTCTGAGAAGTTGTGTTGCGATGTGTGCCGGGCACGATGAGCCAAGTGTTGTTGTGTCGGGAGTTTGGTCGTGGAGGATCTCCAGATGAATATCCTCTGACGCAGCATCGTTGGACGTGTTGTTGGGTTTAACATTGCATCACCTCGCTCGCAACTGCCGTCTTCCTTCCTATTCACTAAGTTTTTTAAGTGAATGGGTGTAAAAACCAGCGCGCTTTACCATCAACGATTGCATCACTGCTTACCATCAGGCGGGATTGCAGTCAAGCGCTAGTTTATAATTATTAAAAAAAAGAGAATCGGTGCCAGTATTTAGGTAACACTAATTAATATTGATCAACATAGCTGTTAGACTCAAAACAATCAATGTTAGAGTCCTCTAGAAGTAGCACAAAACCAAAATACGAAAACAACGCTTAACAATGCTTGGCCACTGGCCGCTTACTAATCCAATGGTTAATATTTGGAACGTTACTTTCCCGCAGCCATCAAAAATCTCAAAACATAAAACAAACTCAAAGACAATTATCATAAAACCTGAAGAAAAAAGGTCGATTGTGGAAAAATATAAGGTACAAATAGAGAAGTATAGAAAGGGGATGCAGCAACAGAAGATGCATATTAAAAGACTCCAGACGATGGTTCGAAGGTATCGCCAGAAGGCCGATGTCATGAAGAACATCTTGACTGCGCTGAGGGATGAAAACGCTATTGCTGAAGATCATCTGTGGTTGTTAGAAAGTGATGGTATATGCACCTAGTTTTAAATAAGTAATAATTAAAGAAATTAATTACCTTTTTTACAAAATAAACTAGTGCGTCTCTGTCTTTCTATTTCATTAATTAAGAAAAGGCATACAATGGTTGTGGTGGCCTAGTGGTTAAAATACCAGCCTCTCAAGTATGAGAATGCAGGTTCGATTCCAGGTCAGGCAAGTACCAATGTAACTTTTCTAAGCTATACAGTAGGTACTTTCCAAGTATATCTTGAATACCAATGACTGATTACAAGATGAATCCTTCTCAGTATGAGAAACCTATGCCCAGCAGTGGAACGATAAAAGAATGGTGATGATGATGATTCATACAACAAATCCATACTAATATAATAAATGCGAAAGAATCTCTGTCTGTCTGTCCGGCTTTCACGCCAAAACTACTGAACCGATTGTAATGAAATTGGTACACAGATAGTCTAGAGCCTGAGAAAGGACATAGGCTGTATAACATACCACTATGACCCATAGGAGCAGAACAGTAACAAAAAATGTTGCGAAAACGGGAGCTAACGCGGACGTACATATTGCTCCTATTATTTTAACAGGCGCTTATTTTATATCAACTGATTATTTTTTTTTTTTTGTCATGTACATTCCCACTGAAACGGGAACCACCACGCCCTGTAAACTGAAGTCCACGCGGCTGGAGTCGCGGGCAACAGCTAGCTAGGTTATTATAAACTTGTCAAATAAATCGCCATGTTATTAATGTCATCATATTAATTATCGTATGTCCTTCTCTAAATGAAATAGAAAGGATATTAAGATGAAATGAACTTCATTCAGTTTGAGAATAAGGGAATTGGCGCCAAAGAGGCCCTGTCTCGAGAGCAGCGAACGCGAAGCGGGGGCGGTGGTGCAAAATTCTAATCAACCTTTAACCTTAATACTTTTATGATAAAGTTGAAAATCTATTAAAGAAATTTGAAAGATTGTCGTAGCTTACAGTTGTGCGTCTGTACCTATAAGTTACGTTTATTATTCTAATATAAATATTGTTATTAAATGTTGCTCTTTTTATTTCTGACTAGTTTGAGCCCGTTACTTCCCGAATACCTACCTACCTCCCAGTTCCACGGTTCCACCCGTAGCATTGCATCGCCAAGGTACCTACCCACATTATTATTCTAAGTATTAGGTATACAGTATGTTAAGAAAACCCTGTCCGACCCATAAGGATAATAAAGGTTAGGTAAACACATGACCAAATATAATATAAAATTTTACGTAATCATCATAGTACCTACTAATACAAATTAATTTTGAAATAATCTTTTTTTCCCGCGTATTAATTCCAACTTCCCCGAAATTTGGTCATTTTAAAAAAAGTGACAACACCGGTATTATTATGAGCGAATAGCGATGCGATCACGTGCCGCGTGCCCTGCCGCCCGCCGCCCGCGGAAGGGTGGTAACGCCCATTTATTAAGTTACCTGTTTTTGCGAAATAATATTTATTTTTTTAGGAGGATTTTTTTTTTAAGTTTAGCCCGGTTTTGTTATGCATTAGTAGAATCAGTTATCGATACCTAACAACACCTTCACGGGTCGGACAGGGTGTTCTTAACATACTGTATAACATATACCTACCTACCAAAGCGTTCTTTTAGACTAGTTTTCTTTTTGCATGACTCCTAACTGCCCTAACCTGGAATAATAATCTATTACGCGCTAATGGGCGTTCAAACAAATTATTCTTCAAATTTTTTTATTTATAATAGGTATGTTCTCGGTGGTAGGAAATAACATCGGCCGCTGGCAGAAGTTAGCACCCACCAGACAAAGCCTTGCCGCCAAGCGATTTGTCGTGTTCTGGCATGATGTTTGGTGAAGCCGTACGGAGGACGGGTCTGAGCAGTTGTGTTGCGATGTGTGCCGGGTACGATGCGCCTAATGTTGTTGTGTTGGGAGTTTGGTCGTGGAGGGTCTTCAGATCGATCTCCCTTTGGCAGCATCGTTGGTCGTATTGTTAGGTTTAACATTGCATCACCTCGCTCAACTGCCGTCTTCCTTCCTATTCGCTCAGTTTTTCCGAGTGAATAGGCTCTTAATAAAGTAGCGCGCTTTACCATCAACAATCGCATCTGCTTACCATCAGGCGGGATTGCGGTCAAGCGCTAGTTTATAATTATTAAAAAAAAATGTAACACTACGATGCCTTGACGTGTTCTAGTGCACTGTGCAAGCCGTGAATAGGTAAACGTAAGGTTCACGACGATAGGTATGTTATCTTCGCAGCGTGAGTGGTTAGTGGTTACCTCTAGCACCAAATGAGATTAGCCGAGAATCGAGGTGATGGTAAAGCGCGTAACTTTATTAGGTAGGTACCTATGATGAGTTTATTCACTAAATACAATTTTGCGTAAATACTTATTGAAAATTCCCGATATTCCTTAGTTGCTTCAGGTTATCACATCACATCGCTCGCTCGTAGCATCGCCATCGCCTCGCGTTTATGTCGCGTCGACTGAGTCGACTCAACAAACTAGTTCTCGCAACGGCCGCCCCGCGCGCCGCGCCGAGCGCTAGTAGCAACAGTGTCACCGGCGTGAAAAGACGCGTATCGAGCCTTATCAGTTCAAAACTCTTTACGTAAAAGTATCGATGTTTTTGACTAAATTAAACCACACACGTAATCTGTGATAGTGAAAACTGTGTGCAAGTGCGACTTAACAAGTGTTTTAACAATTAAAAGTGTATATTGTTCAGTTTTAACGTGATTTTCAAACAAAAATCGCGGGTAAAACTTTGTATTAACGGAACTGAATCGTGTCGGATTTTTCTGCTGATAGTATTGGGTTATTCGGTGAGTAGCGTTTTGTTATGGTGTTTAATGTTTCATGGTGAAATAGCGGTAAAACTACGATTGTAACAGCAAAAATAGTTCGTTGATTTATAATGTTTTGGCTCTGATTGGGCGCAGATGACAGAAACAGTGAAAATAATCGTTTTGCTCATCTCTGCCAGGCAGGCACATTTTTAAAATTGGAATTCGGTTGTAGTGACCTTGAATTTACAGGATTTTGTATCTCTGTATCACTGGAATGCAGGTATGAATCTTAGCAAAATAGGTCTATTGGTTTTACAAAAAACTTAATTTAACAATATCTGGATACCTACTCAAAGTTAACCAGCTACGTTACCTATGTAATTACCTGTTTAATTATTAATTTAAAGTTTAGTAAGTACCTAACAAACTGATTGCTAGTAATCTTCTATTTATTTTTAATGACCTCGGGTTGAACAGTGGACACCGACTACCGAGTAAGGCAGGTGACATTCCATACGCCATCGATATCAGTAGTACCTAGCGTATACTCATTTATTCTAACTTGTTTAGACTAGCTACGTACGTACACACAACACACATACAGACAAGATTAATAATTAAAAATGTTATTTAAAACATTATAACGTTGTCTGAATACCTAACAGGATTAGTAGTTACCTACTTTCGTAGGTCCTGGCATGCTAGGTTTTAAAGTTGGAATTCAAAAAACAAGAAAAAATAAGCAGGTAGGTATTTTGTTGAATAAATTCGTAACGGTACTGATAGTAACTGATAGAAACTACCATAGACAACTATGCGACCTAAACATTTAGATGCAATGAGGTCTAGGACTACGCGGTTCCATTATGCATTACAATAAATGAAGCAGGATCTTTCTAAGCTAAACGACGAAGGTCAGATGGCTGTGGAAAGTTCCAAGGTAAACTTGATGTACAGGTCTGTGGGACTGCGGGGCGTGCGCCCTCACGATCAGAATAAGAAAAAGCCGGTTTTGTGACAAACGTCATTTTTCATTTGAATTCCAGACTGGTATTAGATGCGATGTTATGTTCTGGTAGGGTGGAAGTTATTTGAGGATTTTAAGATACGTAAACGAAGTCGTACATGTGAAACATGGTTAGACTGGAGGCTGACCATAACATACCTAGTTGCGAAATAGCAAAACCAATGATAATATTTAGGTAAACGATATATCTTTAAGACCTGTACATTTCTACTGTATGTATATTCTTCTGTTAATCATATAACATCTGAATCATCAATCAAATTAATTTTACTGACTTAAATTGACATCTACCTGCGCAAACGCAATTAAAATATATTGTCTGTTTCCTACGGTTTCTATCTACGTACGGTACAACAATAGAATGTACTTATGTAGGTCGCCTAGAGATGGGACCTCACCTCATGAAAGTACGCGGAAGAGTCATCGTCTCTGTTTATCGATAAAAAATCATCAGTTATCGATTCGGAATAAGTAGTCTCTTAATAGGGCAACCAACATCTATATCCCTGAGTCCTCTCGTCTAGCTACTCTATTAACGTAAATATGTATAAGTAATTAATTGGATGACTTAGGTTACATCGGTAATTGACAATCAATTTTCAAAGGTAACTAGGTAGCATGTTTTGTTCATCAATTATTGAAGAGAGACAAAGCGTACGTAAGTATCTAAATAAGTAGTAGGTAGATATAGTAGGTATAACTACTAGAATAAGTAAAATATATACATATGTCCCCATTCAAATTCATATTATCTTATTTTCGATGTAACAAACAGTAACACATAAAAAAAAGAAATTAAATTCAACATCCATGCGCTGTAGAAACAAAAACAAAGTACCTAGGTAGTAATAACACTTGGCAATATTTGACTACGTTAAATTATGAATACCCAAAAATCTAGTTCTACGGCTGGTTGGTTGGTATGGTTATAAAGTCGCTAATTATTACTTGTAACGTTTTTCGGTTCATCGTTGAGAAAATTACACAAAAATAATATTATAGTTAACAATTTACAAGATCCTTTTTTTTTAAATCTGTTTAAATGTTGTATTTATTGCGACTCGACCATCATCCGTAATCGGTAAAGTCACATCACTAGCCATACCTGTTTCCGGAGGTCACCGGCCGTGGCCGCACCATAGCGCGCAGATAAAAACGTTAAAACTGAGTAAATTAAGATAACAATGTTTAGCGACCCCGTTACTTATAAAACTAGGATTTATTAAGGTGTCGTTATTTTTAAACAAAATCGTGTTAGGCAATCGGAAAGATAAGAAAATAGGTGACACCACAGAACAACTAATAGTACGGTAATACGCCTTATTAACTGACCTATAGACTAGTTGGTTAAAAAAAAAAGCTTTTTAAGTACTGTAAACATATTTTTAAACGGTTTCTTAATGTTAATGTTCTGTGTTATTATTGTATAAGGTGATGGGTTTTTTTAGTGGACGGACAGCTGTGTCGCTTGGGAGTTTGTTCCGCCACTTCCCAGCGAAAGCACTAGGAACTGCCGAAGTGCGGGCGTTTTCGGGAACTGTCTTATGTAATGTTGACGTTCAAAAAGTGCTGTTTCTCAGCCTAATTTGAATAAGTTACTTTTGATTTTGATTTCATGTCGCAGAAAACACCAAAAAATATAGAAAATGGTTGTCCATTTTTATATTTTTTTGTTCCTTTTTTCCACAAGGAAAGAAGCTTTGATGCGTCACATCCACGTAAAATTACTGTTGCTCAGCATTATGCCACGAGCCTATGCAAGAGCCCCAGCAGCGCCAGTAAACGTTCTCGTGTGATAAACCACCACAATGGACGGTCTTCAAAAGACATTTTTTATAATCGCCAGGCTACTTAGCATCGCAAAAAGGCGGGTGCTGCAAATGCTGGTCTAACCCAAGGCCATAATATTGGCTGCCGACAGAAGTTACCACCCATCAGACAGTCTTGCCGCCAAGCGATTCGTGTTCCGGCATGATGTCTGGTAAAGCCGTACGGAAAACGGGTCTGAGCCATTGTGTTGCGATGTGTGCCGGGTACGATGCACCATATGTTATTGTGTCGGGAGTTTGATCATAGAGGGTCTCCAGATCAGTCTCCCTCTGGCGCAGCATCGTTGGTCGTGCTGTTGGGTTTAACATTGTATCACCTCGCTCAACTGCCGTCTTCCTTCCTATTCACTAAGTTTTTTAAGTGAACTTACCATCAGGCGGGATTGCAGTGACGCAGCGGTCAACACGCCTGCCTGCGACGTGCAGGCCCCGGATTCGATCCCCGGCCAGGTCATGATGGAAAACGAATTTTTCCTGATTGGCCTGGGTCTTGGATGTTTATCTATATATGTATCTATTATAAATATAGTATCGTTGAGTTAGTATCCCATAACACAAGTCTCGAACTTACTTTGGGGCTAGCTCAATCTGTGTGATTTGTCCGTATATATTTATTTATTAAAAAAAAGTTCATCAATTAACTTTTAACCTATGGCAATCCACTGCTGGACATAAGCCTCCCTGAGGCTGCACCCTGTCCTCCGCCGTGCGTATCCAGTCTTCCCGAGTGCCACTTTCTTATGGTCTTCGTTCCATTTAATAGCTCTGTGTCATCCGATTATTAACAAGTGTGGACAGGTAACTGGACATTTTACATTAGTCCTTTAGGGTTTTTATGCCACCTTACCTTTTTGGCACTTGGCCTGCTTAATGCCTTCATTACAAAAGTATAATAAAGTGATAGTCCTGTGTTTCTATTGCACATGAAAAGTACAATTACTAAACCTTCATCTATGCTCAATTTAGTGGCAGATTTAGTGGTCACGAGCTAGCTTGGACGTAGGAATGTTTGTCGGAAATCTACGATCGCTATGAAAACCTGTTGGTCGTGGACTTGGATCAAAAGTTCTTCGTTTTCTATGGAGCCACTTTCAATCAGTAAATCGCTAAATAAAAATAACTCTCAATCTATTGAATTTTGCTGCAAAAG
This sequence comes from Sesamia inferens, assembly GCA_037179545.1. Taxonomy (NCBI): domain Eukaryota; kingdom Metazoa; phylum Arthropoda; class Insecta; order Lepidoptera; family Noctuidae; genus Sesamia; species Sesamia inferens. Next base: position 2,347,717 of record CM073929.1, on the reverse strand, counting down.
TCCAAAATAGCCGATCGACTCTCTAAAACCGTGATAAGTTTGGTGAACTTAGCTTGCAAGAGCAGTCAATAAATTGTGCTTATCCCTAGAAATAATTGAAATGACAGCTCTCTCCACGCTTACTCTAATATCGTTACAGAATCAGTTCCCTTTTATATTTTTGCAGCCGCTACAAACGTATCATTTCAGCCGAAAAACATATACTGCTGGGTAAAAGCCAGTTTCAAGCGTCTCCACGCCGTTCGGTTCTGTGCTGCAAAATAAAATGAAATGAAAAATCTTCTTCACATATCCGACTCAAAAGTAACCAAGTTAAATAAAACATTCTCTTTTTAGTGATAGTAAGTTATCGTCAATTCACACGCTCGATACTTCGTATGCGCAAACGCAGGCGTGCGAATAGGATCGAGGTTGCTGACCGCTCTCCTTTACCCGCTCATAGTGTAACCTGAAATTATTGAAAGGACAGCCTGCAGATTGTGAATGTTTAGAATTCTTACTTATACCGTTATGCAATAGATACTTTGAAGATTGTAATTCCAAAGACATGAATATACTTTTGGAATGACAATAGCTTTGATTATTATTCCTTACATAACTGCATATAGGATGCATTTTATAAACAGTCGACAATTTATTAGAATTTGAAATTAAGTTAGCGTGTATGAGAAGTAGATTTGTATATCTGATCATTCTTATAAGTCTCCTCTTTCAAGCCATTCAACTCGATTTTCGGCACCAGCCATTTTACAGATTTAATTCATGAAATCTTAAAACACTTGCAAACTAATATAAACAACATCACTGTTTGATTGAAAAAAAACCGAAAATATTTTTTACTTTCACAATCCTAAGTTACTTAATCTTAAAAGAAATTACTAATTATTCTAAAATTGTTTACTCTGCAAAATAAATAATGTAATCAATGTTGTCGAATTGTTAATACAGTTAGGCAATTAACCCTCCACTCTATAAATAAACCACAAAAAAAAGTTGTTACATATAATAAATATTATTTTGATCGCTATTAGAAACTCTTATTGAATTATTTTATAATTCGAAGTTGTTATCACAGTGATAAAAGCCTTTATTTTTAACTAGGAAGTGACGCAAACCAACAATATTCGATTTCAGTGCCAAAATGATCTTATTATAAGTGCCGATAAGTATTCTACCACGACAAATCATTTGCACACACGAAATATTTATTTGATTAAGTAGTGTACTACACAAAGTATAATAATCGATATAGACGATGCAATCAAATAGTACTGGTGATAGTCAGGCAGTTGGGTTAAAGATATGATAATTTAAAAGAGTGTCCATGGAGTTCCTTGCCCGTTCTTCTCCATAGGTACCTACTCTTTGGAATGGGCGACTAGCTTCACCTGACTGACCGACCTTCTGACAATTCAAAAGTGCCTGTAACTGGTTTATTTGAAATAAATGCTTTGATTTTGATTTTGAAAGCCCTTAAAGGCCATTTCTCGTACTTCGAAAATTATCAAATCGCAATCTTATCTCAACGAAAATCAATACCAAAAACTTATCAAAATGTAAGGAAATTGACGTACTTTTGATACATTGCGACTGAGATCGGAAGGCCAATTGTCATAATATAATATAATGCTAAAAATACTATAGTCACAGTCTAATTTCAACAGCAAAAACTTGTCAAAATATGACGTATTTTTGACAGACTGAGACTAAAACCCATTGCTACTGTTAGCATTACACAATTGTCTCGCAGACTGTGAACGTGCTTACAAGTAGCGGAAATTGTTCCTCTGATTACACTCTACTCAATACTTATCACAAGCTTCAGCTGCATAGGTATAGGCCTCTTCAACGCTGCATCATAGAACCAGAGAACCTAGACAAAGTAAGATTCTATCAGCGAAAACTTTGATGGAAAGGTTGTAAACGTGTGGGATCGACACCATCAACATGTTCCTTCCCTTTATCTCATTATACTTGGAATTGCCGCCACCCCGGTCTGATATAAGCAAACGAAAAGCAAATGCGCCGATTGCCTTGTTTTGAACCATATTCAATTTATGTACGCTCCATCTTATTCTTTTTATCACATTAAGTAAAGGCCAAAAGGTAAATAAATCGCCGTACCGTCGTCCGATGGTAGAACGGAGATGGGGAATTAAATCATGCAATTTCCTTGCACACATTCCAAAATGCATCCCATAGAACACCGACGGGCTGGCTACTCTTCGCCTGTGCTGGTCTTCTCTCATTCAATTCCTAAACCATCATGTACTTAATACAGCACGGTGTGTGTATGACTTAAGAAGTAATTAAATGGCATGTTTACAGCCGAAAATAGCCTTATAGCAAAAACCTGGCTTACTTAAAGGTCTTAGAGGCTGAACAACTACCATTCGTGTAACAATATTATGATGGATGAAGAAGGGCTAGCGGCTAGCTCTTTGTAGCTAATGGATGGTATTTTGGTTCAAATCAAGCCGCGCCCATGGAGAATATCTTCCTACTTAAGCCTAGTCAAATTCTTCCAAAATAAACTGTCATCGCTGTATCCAAATTCTTTTTGTATTTTGCATCATTATTCGTTACACCTTGTTTAATCATAAGACATTCCAAACAGCATAAAATTATACAGCCAGCCGGGTGTTTGCAAAAAATATAACTCTCCCATTATAAGTAGTCTTTTAAGGACTACCTGTTCGACGGGTAATCTAAATGGGTAATGTCAAGTTGCACCTAGTGTTGGGCGTAGGCAGGCATGGCGCCTTCTTAAGGCATCCTCGTCTTGGCATAAATGTCCTTTATTAAATGGTAGCTTCTGTATCAACTTTGTCCGCGTGAAATGTTTAGTTCCCCCGACCTACCCCGCTCGATTACTTCGTTATTGCTTGGACTTTTTCTAACTCTTATTCTTTTTGATCGGCTCCTAAGTGTATACGTAATGAGCATCATATCATCCTCAAGAAGTGCATTTCGTAGCCCAATGGCTATGAAATGCACTTTTGAATCCCACTGGTAGTGATTTACATTGTACCTGCGTGGTAGATTACGGCCCACTCACTCGTCCCAGCAGTGGGACCAATATAGGCTGTTTATATAGTTATAGAACATGTTTAACCATATCCAATATGCATGTCAATTGTCATGGTATTTGATGAGAGTCGATGAAAAGACATGATTGCACTGTATCAAAGGAAAGGATTTTTTGGTTAACGGTGCTTTGTTTGACATGGCTTGGACTCGGTTTAATAATGCATACACAAAAACTTTATTGTATTTCGAATGTTCAACTGATTTCCTCTGAAATGAATGACCTAAACTTATTCAATTCTTTAAAATCTGTTCAAACTTTTTTATAATACCTTCTTACTTACTCCGAATTGTAGATTTCAATCTTTAGTTCAGCGCGTTTTTTCCTGCTTACAGTTAATGAACGTTAAACTTCAGGAAACAGTGTTTACAGAACTTCAACCGTCTGGATGTCATTTCCGGATTCGATCAAATATTTGTTTCAATGTTCGATATCAACACGGCGTAACTGAAGGTCATACGGGTCTAAAATGTACAGAGATAGTTATGAAGAATGTTTGCTTCACAAAACTGAAACAGTCGTGGTGGCCTAGTGGTTAAAACACCAGCCTCTCAAGTATGAGTGTGAGGATTCGATTCCAAGTCAGGCAAGTATCAATGTACTTTTCTAAGTATATCTTGGATACCAATGACTGACAGGTAAAGGAAACATCTCGAGGAAACCTGGACTTTAAGTCTGAAATCGCCAACCCGCATTGAGCAAGCGTGGTGATTGCGTTCAATCCTTCTCTATATGAGAGGAGACCTGTAGGCCTAGTAAGAGTTTTCAATAGAAACTCGATCGTCGATATCGAATGCGTTTGGCGCTCTCATTGGTTGAGAGTTCTTACGACCTTGAAGTGGGCCAATCGCTGAGTCAATCGCGCCCGATATCGACGATCGAGTTTCGTATTCGAAACTCATACTAGGCCTACATTGCCCAGCAGTGGGACGATAAAAAGGTTGATGATGATGATGATAATGATGATGATTGAATTGGGACTTTCTAGCCCCGGGTGATAACGAGGTAATTTCGTATCAGTAAGTAGCAATGGGGTTCAGTTTGACGGTTCATTACATTATTTACATTCTTGAACAGACATATTATTCGAAGCAATGGTTTATTTAGCACAATCCTTCCAATTGCTTAAAATTGATAAGGGTCGTTAAGTAATTGAAATCCGAAGATCAGCGCATTGAAAAAAAGTGTTTAGTCTCAGATTCTATAGATTTTAAACATCTTGATAAATCTCTACTCTTTGCAGATGTCAATAAAGAAATTCAAACCTTCAAACAGACTTTTTAAAATATAGAAACAGATGATAAAATTGATATTTTTCCGGAGTTGAGTAAAAGCCGTTCACTTACAAGGTCGCCACGCATTGCATCTGGCTGCGTTTATCGGCGAAAAAACCGGTCAGCTACCGACAATTAACAGTATCCTTTTACGTACTGTCAGCCTGTAACCTAGGTTTAATACCAGGCAGCTGAGCTAGGTAGTACTTATTGTAAGTAGTAATTCCCAGGAAAAAATTACCAGATGGTGTTCAAGACTTACTAGGAATATAGTAGGAGTTGCATTTTTCTGTGAGCATGTTTAGCTCACAGAAAAATGAACCGAACTCGACCTTAGAATCATTATGTAAAGCTTCTAAGGTCGAGATATTGCTGCAATAACTCGGATTTCGAATACAAATTCTGTCGACCTGGAGACAGCCTCAAAAGTGCTTTAATGAATCAGGATAAAATAATTTCGGCGATGTAAACATAAATTTTTGTATGGTAGTGGCCTATTCTACATTATGTAAGGTATTTCATCACCACTGCTCTGGAAACGGTAAAGAGAATCATCGTGAGAAGACTATCCGAAATGTCCGAAAACTTAAAATTTGTCATCTACCAAACTGCACTGGATCCACGTGGTAAATTATGGCCTTGTTCCTCTCACTGAGAAGTAACATCGCAGATTTTGCTGTAGATAATTTCATATATATTATATATATTCTATAATGTTTTTAGCCCCCGGTTCTATTGGATTCTTCTGAAATTTGCTTTTAATTTATAGTAGTGTTCTATTCCTATACTTAGGTTTACAGAAAGTGAAACAGGCCAATTACATCATTTAATACGCTTCAACTACGCCTGTACTTTTGAAATGATTTGCAATTCGCTGCCTGCTGCTAAATGTCGATGCGCCGAATGTTATGTCAGTTTAACAAAACTGTAAGGTCAGTTGGTCAGAGGAGGTTATATGTGTACGATCTAAAACGCCTGGATATCGTTTTCCATACGTAAGCTTAGAAGGAAACCATGGCCTAGACACAAAAATTCGAAGCCACGTGGAGGTTTTCTTGATCGATGAAGGACACGGCCCACGTCCCCTCACAGAGAGAAGAGGCCTGCATCCAAGCAGTGGGCGCGTTAATTATGTAACTGCCCCAAAACAATTTAGAAAAGGCAAGCCAAATTATTAGGGCTAAAGATTTTGAAGCGAAATCACAATTATTTTATCAATGGCACGATTAGCATTTACAGTGCCTAAAATTGAGTTGCCCAATGGCAGTCGTTACGGGTTGTTGGAGCCCTCAAAAGTCCAACAATTGGTCTAACTGCAATGCTTCGATATCGCCTTCGGGTTGTGGAGGTCAGACGGCAGTCGCTTCACGGAAAATATCAAAGTTTAGCCAAAATCAGCAGACTGGTAAAGTGGACTCCGGGCTCCTAAGCTGAAAAAGCTTTGGATGCGACTGGGATTAACGCTGAGATGATGATGATGATGATGAAAGTTCAGTTGGCCAAGAAAAGAGCCAAAATAAAAAAAATACGATGATCTTTATTAAACACTGCGTAGGTTTGTGTATAAAGACTTAACTTCCTCCTTATTCTAACAGAGGGTCAGCAGAGGCGGTTGTGTAGGTTTAATAGTCCAGTCTTTTGGTAATACCAAGGAGGTCAGAATTCGCAATAATTGCAATGATGATTGTTTTTAACGAACCTTAAAAAGGTACGAGGTGGGTATTGAGTATAACAAAAGGAAGGAAACTGACACCATAGCAATGTTTATATCTTTCTCTATACCGATTTCCTAAACCACTTGAAAATAACAAAACGAATTGGAATACAATCTACGGATGTTACGATTCCGGTCAAAGTTTTTGAAAAGGATATTACACAAAGTCTCAATCTAGAATTTCAAGTCAAGGTCCTGAGAAGTATTACAGTCATAAGAAATCAAGTGTCACTGTTGAAATTACAGTTTTGAAAGGGAATTTTCTGTAACACAAGCACTTTCTAAGACATTGTGTATACATCAAGTTATACATTTTCAGTTTTAACAGGCCTTGCATAGTGTATGCAGTATGTTAAGAAACCCCTGTCCCACCCATAAGGATAATAAAGGTTAGGTAAACACATGATCAAATATAATATAAAATTTTACGTAATCATCATAGTACCAATACAAATGAATTTTGAAATAATCTTTTTTTCCCGCGAATTAAATTCAACTTCCCCGAAATTTGGTAATTTTTAAAAAGTGACAACACCGGTATTATTATGGGCGAATAGCGATGCGACCACGTGCCGCGTGCCCTGCCGCGTGCCCTGCCGCCCGCCGCCCGCGGAATGGGGCATAGGTGTGCATAGCGCACATTTATTAAGTTACCTCTTTTTGCGAAATAATATTTATTTCTTTACGGGGATTATTTTTTTAAGTTTAGCCCGGTTTTGTATGCATTAGTAGAATCAGTTATCGATACCTAACAACACCTTCACGGGTCGGACAGGGTTTTCTTAACATAAATCTATACTATATATAGATTTTTCGTATAATAAGAAGTCACCTTATAGGTACTGGTTATGTTTAGCATGATGTTTAGCCGTGCATACATCCATATTTTGCCAGTTATTTTCATATTCCATGTAGTTAATAGTCTTCGAGCCTATTATCTGCAGATCAGGCTACTGGGAAATTAAATTGTGACCACTACACTAACGAAGCCGATAAAAGAAGTTTCTCAAGAAGACACAATTAAGTATTTTTATTTTCAAAATAAAACTGGTCACTTACACCAGCGGCATAATGTAGAACACTATCAGTATCAATGGCTTCCAATCCGTCATTTCAATAGCATTGACCAAAAAAAAAGAGAAGAAAAAAAGGCAGAGAGAATATATTCTGTTCTATTCGTTGCGATTTATCCATAGTTGCGTAGGCAAATTTTTCGAATACATAAGCCAATGGATTAGGAATATCCTTCAAAATGATTCAGATTAGGTACATAAAGTTCAGTAGGTAATACATGAAGCGTGCACCCACAATTATGTAAATACTGTTACATATACATTCCGACTATGTTTCATGTGTCAACTTACTTTCGTTTTACTTTCGAAATCACTTAGATACTCTGTTAATTATGTAAAGATTGATTGCTTTGTTTGTAGGCGAAGCGAGATATGTGTAACAATCACTTATGTACTGACCTATAGAACTTTTAAGTTGTTGTTATGTAAGGCGTAAAAGTTGACTGAGTTTCAATACGTCACGCATGAGTATAAGAGTGGGTTTTTTGATCTGTAGCTCTCATATCGGATTACCCCGTAACTAGATTGTGGAGGTCATATAAACAGTTCTTATTAAATGCTGGTTTCTACTGCATCCTTTTGGGTTGGAAGCTGACCTCAGTACCTATAATTGTGAAAAGGCTAGACGCTAGACAGATTCGTAAACTAACTTCAATTCCCTCATGAATTTGAATGGACTTTAGGCTGTAGTATAAGGGAACGGGAATCCCAACGCCCTCACGCCTCAAGCCACCGGAGGAGACGCTCTGATCGGGAGACAACATCGAACTCCCGGCCAGTGTAGGTGAGGGCTTGCGCGTGTGCGCGCCCGAGAGATGTCAGCACACTGTGACGGGGTCGACGAGGATCGATGCCTCCTGGACCAGGGTTGCGGGTTGGTTTAAATAGAAACCGTTGCCCTGGCGCACAGGCAAGTAAAGGAACACGGGTAGGTTTTAGTCAGTAAAAGTTTGACACGCTCTTTCGGCGGCGTCCAGAGCGGGCAAAAAAAAAGCTGTGTTAATACGTTTAGTAGGTATCGTAAATGCAACATTTGTATGCATCCAAATTCCGATCATGTAGAAGCACCATCCTTTCAAAACTGGCCCGTACATACGCAACAAGTGGCCTACTAAACTGGAAAACTTTCTGTAATCCTTACTCAATACCAAATTGGTTGAAAATCCAGTTTTAAAAAATCCACCTGCTGAGCTTCCTCACAGTTTTCGAAGTTACGTAGATAAAACACGTAACATACCAAAATTCGCAGTCGATTCATGTTTTAAATAAACCATTTTTATATTTCGTATGCAAGCTGGGTCGTTAGTTACCACACAGTGCACCAAAACGAAAGGCTTGCCGGTTCGATTCCCGCGCTGGCACGCCGAGGGATCTACTTTCGCCATCTGTCACATCTGCATACAATGAGCGACTACATTTTCGTTGGGGCCATGAAAATCGCGATGCCAAAGCCCATGCTCCATACTGTTTCCATGACCTGGCAATAAAATCTCGAGTTAATTAGTTTAGGTGGTTACTTAAATGGTTCAGTGTTTTCCTGATATCATAATATCCTATTTAGTGTAACAGCACTTATCATGATACCTTTATGTCAAAGGTCTGTGTTACCACTGCATTTGTATGTTGCTACATGATAATTTTTACAAGAAATGCGATAACGAAACACAAATTGACGTTAATTCCCTTGTTCGCAAACTGAACTAAATTTAAGTTCAGCGCACCTTTTGCTATTTTATTTAAAAAAAACAGAAGATGAATCGGGCTCTAAAACGCTTTGACGTTATTTTGCGCCATCACAAAATAACGTCAAAGCGTTTGCCCACCATCCACGACATACACATATATTAGTACTTAACTTATTTATTTTACTTATTGTTTGGTCCTGTCATATTGTACCTGTGACTTATTTTTAGTAGCCATGTTTTTTTAATCTAGTGTAAACCGTCTATGGAGTATCTTAATTAAATCGTTTTGATTGTCCCTAAGATGAGCTTCATCAGAATTGACTTTCTGTTGTTCATCATCTGTTTAGTCTTTTTCCCAACTATGTTGGCACGGTGATCTCCTTTCATTCTGATATCTGATCTCCATAATTCAGTAATTTATGGGGTAACACGATACCCCATGATAAGACAGATGTCAGTCTTTCGGGCATGTCACGACCCCTAACGACTGTAAAAGATCCATGAACCACTTCCTTAGGTACGAAGAGTCTTGTTATATAAAGATGTAGAAGTGTATCTTAACCTAATCAATCGAACCATCCGACTATTATTTCTTTACCACTAGCCTATCTGGTCTTCAGGTGTTATGAAATTGAAGAAGTCGGCAGAAAGCTTCACACAGCGTTTTCAAAACGCACCTGACACGCCACCTCATTTCTCGGTGCCCCATTCTCATAATGTTTCACATAGCCGAGAAACTGTGTCGCCGGTAGATGTAACAACCATTCACACAGCAGGTTGTGAATGGAGATCACTGGATTGATTAATTGTAGCCAATTGGAGCCATCTGATAGCCGAGACGGACGGCTTACGATCGATTTGCATGTCTTTTAGATTGCCTCATTGGCAATGTCGGTCCGGTCTGTCAGGCTATTATTGTACTGAGATTTAACCAAAGCTGGGGCCCCAAATGACATTTTAAGCATACCTCTAAACGCGAAGCGACAGTCGTGGTGGCCTAGTGGTTAAAGCACCAGCCTCTCAAGTATTAGTGTGCGGGTTCGTTCCAGGTCTGGCAAGTACCAATGTAACTAAATTCTAAGTTATATGTACTTTTTAAGTATATCTTAGACACCAATGCATGAATAATAGGTAGGTGAAGGAAAACATCTTGAGGAAACCTGAACTTTCTGAAATTGCCAACCCGCATTGAGCAAGCGTGGTGATTACGCTCAATCCTTCTCTGTATGAGAGGATACCTGTGCCCAGCAGTGGGATGAAAACAAAAGTTGTTGATGATGATGAAAAGCGATTTATTGTTTGAATTCCTAGCAGATAATTAGCAATTTCTCTAATTTTCGTATAATGCTAACACATAATCTAGCTTAATTATCTTTAATTCAATTCATATTAAATATGGGTGGATGTTGACATTTTACGTTAACGAAATCACGGCAAAAGATTAGTAATAATGCAAAGTAACGCTGTATGTTAACTGTCAGTTTGGGAACTCATCAAATGACCTTCCTTTTCTGGGTGGAGCGGAAGGGCGTGTTACTTTTATTTACTAAACCCCGTCTTCCTTCACTGTCCTATGCCAGGGCTATCTCTATTGAACAACCCGCAGCACTGTTAGGCATCTGCCCTACTTGAGCCCAACACGATGTGCTGACATCTTTTTGAGGCGCACCTGCCTACCTGCCCTCGCTATCACTTCGTTCTTGCTTAGGGTCCTTCCTAAGTTTTTTCTTTTTTTTTTGCTCTAACGGCCATGATGTGACAAATAACCTGGACTTTAAAAATCTTTGAAAAATTCATTTTAAAATCCAACTGATAGTGCCCGGGATAAACGCATTTAAACAAATAAACTCTGCTTTATTATTATTGACAATCCGAAATAAATAAGTGCCTGGGTGCTCACTTCAAATATTTATGTTCTTCACACACTAAGAATCTGTGTTATTTAAGCGAAAATTGCAAAGTTATTTTCGTAACAATTAGAGTCATCTCAACACCTCTTTACCAAGTTTTAGTTTAGTATATATTTTTATATGTGTATATTTAAGTATTTGTTTAAATAGTGACTAAAGCACCTACCATCTAATCTCTTCACCACCCGTGGTTGACTGGTAGATAATGCCTAAGGCATTAAGTCCGCCTCTGTGCAGTTCATCTGCGAAAGTGTAAATAAATAAATACCGATAAAATAACTTTCACTCATGGGCAGTTTCTGTTGATACTAACTGCGCTCCCGTATACATTTTGATCGAGTTTAAATTTCGGTATAAAAAGTATTCTATGATCCTGTTTATAAATCATGTCTGTGCCTTTCATTCAAATCCGTTCAGTAATGTTTGTTTTCACCTTTATGTTAGTGTGATTACAAAATGTAGGCCAATTAGTAAGTGATGTAATCCCTTCTGGGTTATCAAGGAAACGCCAGGAGATAACTGCCACCCACACACACGCAACAAATAACTTTGGTCATGAGAAAACTAAGAACTTAGCCCAAGAACCCTAATTGTGTAACGCATTATCGAAACATTGAGCTATAATGTACTACGTACGTACGTAGTACATTATAACCAGTGATCGGAATAGGTAGTGATTTTTGGTACTTGTATCATAAATGTTCACAGAAAGAATAACGTGGATAAGCCATTTTCCCGGGATGCCCGAATTCCTTTTCTCTCAATTTCGAGATTTTTGTTTTATTTAAGTACATCAATAAAAATTATGTAGGTACACTTACCACTACATCACTATGGTGTGATCATCATCAATAGATGAATCACTATTTTGTGTAATATTACACTCACTTTCGGAGTCTTAATGCCAGGGTTGATATGATTTAAATCACTTGATTTAAATCAGTGATTTTAATCAAGCGATTCTTTTTTTAAAATCAATGATTTAAATCATTGCATTTTTACTGCAACCAAGTCGGCCAAAAATTATCTAGGGACATCCTTCGACATAGATTACGGCGCGCACACGAGCAACTGCTGAGCACAGTTGCTTCTTCGGCTGGGGTCGAAAGAATATTTTCGGTATTCAATTTAGTGCACAGCAAATTAAGAAACAGATTAGGCACCGAGAAGGCAGCCGAATTAGTTTACCTTTTGAATGAACTCAAGAAATGATAAAGTTTACTAACTAAGTTTATTAATACTTGGCATAAGTATTTGTTCATCTTTCTTTTTTAGTCCGTAAGTTATTACTTTCCTTGTAATTTTTTCAACGCTACTGTCTTTTAAATTGTTGATTTTATTAGTAGAATTTGTTTAATTACCTTAATTGTATTGATAATAATATTAAACCAAAATATGTTGTTTTCCTTTTAATGAAGATTTGACTAATAACTTTAAAAAAAGACAAGAAAGTAAAAAACTTCAAAAAAATCCGATTTCAATCAAATAAATCCGATTTAAATCAAATTAATCGGATTATTTTGATTTTTTTTTTAAAAATCATGATTTTTATCAACCCTGCTTAATGCAGAATGTGCCTGTCTTCTTCAGTCGCTTCACAATCTGATTGGTCTTTCGATATTATTTTGTACCACTTCCATTATGTCAGAAATGTGCCAGGAACGATTACGAGACATAAAATGAATGAGATACACACTTAACATAACAAGAAAGAAACGGAAACTATTATTTCAACTACCTTTGACACAAGGTGGCTGCCAGAAAACTAGGCGTCATCGCGAAAGTCCGGCGGTACTTCACACCAGGGCAGCTTCTAATTTTATACAAAGCACAGGTCCGCTCGTGTGTGGAGTACTGCAGCCACATTTGGGCTGGTGCTGCAAAGTGTCACCTTGCAGCTTTGGATTCGGTGGAGAGGCGTGCGAAGAGGCTGATTGGCGACCCAGACTTAACTCGAAACGGTCTCCAAAGCCTGGAGCACAGGCGTAGAGTAGCCAGCCTTTCGGTCTTCTATAGGATGCATTCTGGTGAGTGTGCAAGGGAATTGCATGATTTAATTCCCCCATCTCCGTTCCATCATCGGACGACCCGTCGTACGGCGAGTTTCCACCCTTACGTTGTTGACACCACTGCGATCCGGACGAAGCGTTTTGCTTCCTCCTTTATACCGCGTACATCGAGGGATTGGAACAATTTGCCGGCGTCGGTGTTTCCGTCACATTACGATTTGAGTGTCTTCAAGGCTAGAGTGAATAGGCTCTTAATAAACTAGCGCGCTTTACCATCAACGATCGCGTCACTGCTTACCATCAGGCGGGATTGCGGTCAAGCGCTGGTTTATAATTTATAAAAAAAAAAAAAAGTATATTCAATGAGATTTAAATATAAAGCGCAGTGGTCGAATGACCACTGCGGGCTTTTTAGGTAGGTAATCATTATAATAAATATTTGCCTTGCTATCAGTATAGACATATTAAAATAATGTAAACAATGACGAAATATTAAAAGTCATAAAACGACAAGGGCTACAATTCAGGGTTGATAAAAATCATGCTTTAAAAAATAAATCAAAATAATCCGATTAATTTGATTTAAATCTGGTTTATTTGATTTCAATCGGATTTTTTTGAAAAATTTTACTTTCTTGTTTTTTTTTTTATATTTAATAGTCAGTTCTTCATTAAAATGAAAACAACATATTTTGGTTTAATTTTATTATCAATACAATTAAGGTAATTAAACAAGTTCTACTAATAAAATCAACAATTTAAAAAACAGTAGCGTTGAAAAAATTACAAGGAAAGTAATACCTTACGGACTAAAAAAGAAACGTGAACAAATACTTATGGTATATTACTTAATAAACTTAGTAAATTATATCCTTCTTTAGTATTGAGTTCCTTCAAAAGGAAAACTAATTCGGCTGCCTTCTGGTGCCTTCTTATTTTGCTGTGCACTAAATTGAATGCCGAAAATAATCTTTCGACCCCAGCCGAAGAAGCAACTGTACTCAGCAATTGCTCGTGTGCGCGCCGTAATCTATGTCGAAGGATGTCCCTAGACAATTTTTGGCCGACTTGGTTGCAGTAAAAATGTAATAATTTAAATCATTGATTTTAAAAAAAGAATCACTTGATTAAAGTCACGATTAAAATCACTAATTTAAATCAAGTGATTTAAATCATATCAACCCTGCTACAATTCAATGTTATTAACAATATGGTTGATCAAAAACTTAATTGGGGTCATTTGACCGCTCTGGTCGTTCTGGTGTTACGCGGTCAAGCACTACTTTATACTTATAAAAAAAGTATTGCTGATACTAAAGTAATCAGTTCCTGCTTTCATTTATCTTGATGCTGTTATCATTATTGTCCTGTTGATAATGTTCGACCTTTAGATTTTATTATTATTCTTTGCGGCGGCGTAAGTACGTGTCTATGATCGTCACGTTTCTATTTTTTTTAATGGCTTAAAAGATTAGTTTACTAATTGGAATTGGTAAAGATTATATCAATAAATTGTTATTGCATAAGTCTGTTTGGCAGACATGATGGTGTCATTATACAAATACGAGGCATCTACATATTTTACTAGGAAGTTCTTTGTAAGGTTTCAATTTAAGGTGAACGTAGTCCTAGTCGTAGTCTGTGAAATTAAAATATTCTTTTTGTTAATTTCAGATCAGTGTCAGGTTGTAACTTAATCATAATTTTGAATTGCGACTATAGCAGACACGTTTTCACAGACCTATTGCAAGCATTTTAATACATATTTCTAAGTTAAGAACAAGTCTGAGACTAGGTACCTATCTTTGTTTGGTACAAATCCAACTTTGCAAAAAACTTTGAAGCAGATAAAAATTCACCTTAGAAGCGAAAGTAAGGAGATGTGGACAGAGACTATTTAAATTTGAAATTATTCTTGTTATCATAGATATTATTTCAGATATTAAAATACTTATTGCGCCGAGCTGTTGTTTTACCTGTATTTGTTTCGATCCCCGAAATATTGGGATAAAAGTATTCTGATCTGCTAATCCTGATTAACACCAGCTGTTTCAGCGTGAAGAAGTACGTAACAAACATAAAAACACACACACACGCTCACCAACTATCGACTTAATAATACAAAAAACAAACAAATATAAAATACATAAAGTTCTGTTGAGGTTTATGTATGAACATAAAACTACTTACCTAACTAGTTAACAACTTACCTACTGCAGTTACTCTTAACAAGTTGATGTCATCCTATAATATTAGAATTACTATGGAAAATTCATTCATTGCAATCTGTCATAGTCCACTACAAAACATGCACATACACTTTCCTACCTTTACAGCTATAAGTAGTATAAAAACGCGTCCAATTTCAAAGTCCCCTCACAAAATATTTACACAACTCTAGTCATTGCACTATAGGGCTTCCTGTTTGGCTTCTAAGCGCCATGCGAGCTTATCAGCAAGGAGCTAGGAATAGGAACAAAACATTCTACACGGTTGCGTCACGAACGCCCCCGAATGCATGCGCCTGCGTCGGGTGACGCTTGACATGAGCTAGGGCTGGCACTCAACCAGTTCATTAAACGTCACTTTTTATATTCTTTTTTCTCCTTCAGCCTATACAGGAACAAACACAATCTTGCTGTACATCACACTCGTCTCCACAGAGTAGGCAACTCATTCATGGGTCAATGTATACACTTTTACAACAAGCTTCCCATGGACATTCGAAACTTACCCATTAAACGATTTAAAAAGTATATAAAGGCCAAACTTTGCAAAAAGGGGTATTATAAAATCATAGATTATTTAGAAGACATAAAAGCTTGGGACTGAGCTGTTCGCTCTGATAAGCATTGTTATTAGCAATATGCGTAATTATAAGATAAATTATTGTAAAAATTCTCATTTTTAATGTCTGGACTTGAAAAAAGACGATGATCCCTGAGTTTGTTTCGGCTATTTCTTCTCAGAGGTAGTCAGTTAGGAAATGCCGGCTTCATCTAGTTAAAAAAAAATATATATGACGTGTAAAAGTGATCGGTGATCCTATTTGCTTAATAAACGATTTCATTTCATTTCATTTCATTTCATTTCATTATAGAAGTCCACTGCTATACAAAGGCCTCCACCAAGGCTTTCGTTGCATTGGGGGGTTTGCCATAATCCTCACGCTTGGCAGCCGGGTTGGCAGGGATCGCAGTAATTTGTTATTCCACAGGAGAAGCGCTGCTGCCCGCTTCCCTGGTGAGAGTTCCCTTAGTCGCCTCTTACGAGATCAACAGGAAGATATGGGATAACCTCTATCTGAATATATTAAAAGCTGCGATTAAGAATTTATCTTATCAAATACCACACCGAACTAGCAAGCAACACACGCAAAGTGATCAATTGGGTTGTATCCTAAAAAATAATTTAATGTCCATCAGATACATTTAAAAAAATATTGAACACGTATTTTTTATTCTTTCTCTTATTAAAATATTTAGGAAGATTGTATTGATTTGAAATGTCGCATGACGTCACGCCGTGGTACAAAATATACCACAGCGTGACGTAATTATAATTAGCCCCCACTCCGTAACTTTAATACGCTATATCTCAGTAGTTTTTGGTAATTTCGACAAAATAAAAAATACTGGTCTTAATTTTTTTCATTATCTATAAGACGGACTACTTAATGTATATTTTTTTTTATTTTCATACTTTGAATACATCCCTATTGTTCAAATTCTCTTTCGATTTGATTTGGCAGTTCAGCCATGTTCAATACCTTATTTACATTGTTCAACAGACTTTATTGTACACACGACAGCACATCAAGCAACTACAATCTGTCCGATTTTCAACTTTATCCTAACGTATTAAGGTTCAAGGTTGATTGGGAATATTCGGCAGTTGCGGGTAGCTTGACCTACTGTCCGTACCTAAGCAATGCATTAAAAATATTCTTTGAAATTTTTGGACTGTGTTTGAAACTGTGTTGTCTATACAATTGGGGTGTGATGTAGGCGAAGAAGTCGCAAACAGGTCACTTGCGGTTTGCCAAGATAAGGATGTAGTTATTTATATATAGTTGGATTTTATTTTGAAATCTATTATTAGATGTAATTTCATAAGTAATATTTCGTATCTTTATTATAGTAATATCATGGAACGAACGTTCGCACTCTGATAAGCCGAAATCATATCAGACGTGTGATGACGTATTGTTTTTAAGGATTCCGATTTCATTAGCCGGTCACATTGTTTAATGTTTACATGATAATAGCAGATAAAAAATTATAGTGTAAATTACTGATAATGTTCTGAATGATTCCTCGAATAATAATGATATGCCGAAGTATGGGTTTCGGCATATCAAAAGATTGTTATATTACAGACATTAAGTTTTAGTTTTATTTAAATATTGATTTTTGGTGTAAACATTCTTGATAATTTTTGTGTAACTTTATCTATACACATTCCACACTTTGCCTATTAGTTAATCATTCAGTTCCTGTATATTATGAATGAATATTATAAAAAAAAAACGAAGTGAAATTAAAAAATATAAAATTACATACCTTTAGGTAATATGTAATGGCACCAGTTGTCTTGAAACGTTCACGTAATTAGTTAGATGTGCACTTAAAAAGATATTAGGTAATAATTTAATTGAACTATAATTCCATACAATAGCCCAAATGATTTAAGGAATCCTTTGTACACTAGTTTGGCTCGTACTTGTTGATTTCAACCCTCATTTACTTACCTACTTACACGCTTAACTATGACATACTACACCTAGTTTTTTTTTGTTGTGTGCACAAAATTCTTCAAAGTACTTCTTTCTTTTTTGGCTTGGCACGGTTTGTGCATTTAGTCAATGTCACGTAACGAATTATTCATGTCGAAAAAGACGGCCGCGTGAACCGTTTTACGAGGGGTGATTGAGGCAAAGTCATGATGTGGATTTTCAACTTTATTTCTAAAATGTTAAGGCTCAAGGTTGACCTGCTGTCCTCCTTACATCCTCAATTTGCCAGTGAGTCATCGGCCTAACTCTTCAGAGAAACGAGGCTTTATGATAAGTTGGTACGCCAATTTATTTTTACTAAAAAATAAAGAAATTGGGAAATAGTAAAAATGAATTTCATGTTCATTGGATTTAAATAGCAAGGACGTGTGATATCAGCGAGGTGCAAAATGGCCGCTTATCAAAACATTGACATTGGACAAGATTTGTTTATCAATATTGTACGATTTATTGCGTTTATTATGTCATAACTACGTGTAATTTAAAATATATGCCATCTTCTACAATCATCTTCATTCTCCCATAATTGTGGTTGTTTAACATATAGGTTCATCGGTTTAAAAAAAAAATCTAATTATAGACACTCGTTACTTACATGAAAACAATAAATCTTATTACTAATTATCATCATCATCATCATCATCTCAGCGTTAATCCCAGTCGTATCCGAAGCTTTTTCAGCTTTTGGAGTCTGGGGTCCGCTTTACCACGGACCTCGGGCTCTTCAACGCGAAAGCCGCAGACGCAACCGGGACTAAACGCGGAGAGAATAATGATGTCTAATTAAATAAATAAAAGTATAAGTACGGACAAATCACACAGATTAAGCTAGCCCCAAAGTAAGTTCGAGACTTGTGTTATGGGGTACTAACTCAACGATACTATATCTATAATAGATATGTACATATATAGATAAACATCCAAGACCAGGCCAATCAGGAAAAGATCGTTTTCCATCATGACCTGGCCGGGGATTGAACCCGGGGCCTCCAACGTCGCAGGCAGGCGTGTTCACTGCTGCGCCACGGAGGTCGACAATTATATTTTTATATAAGATGGTGAAAAAAGTAAAGAGGCGTTGCTTTTCTAGACAAAAAAATAAACGTACAAAGTAGTATTTTGTTGTTGCTTTAAGGTCTTTTATTTCTCTATTATTTATCTTGTTAGCTAACCATATCATCTTTCACACAGTATACTTATAATTTTGGTCTACCCCTACTCTTATAGCTATCCACATGCATTATCAATGGGGCTAACAATATTAACTCATTTTGTGCAGGTACGTTCGCTGGCATTAGCCGTTATAATGATACAAGAATAAAATAATGAATTAAAATGCCATTTAATTCTGTCACACGTCTCTTGTCCAGTTAGCAGTAAAGTCTACTTTATTAAATCAACTGTAAAGTGCTGTTATTTGATTTAATTCTCATAGGTAACCAGTTGGTTCGTAAATGGATGTTAGTACTACGACCGAAACCCCTCCATGCCTCGGAGAGCGCAATTTGTTCTCATTAGTCACTTTACAACTTTGACAGTTATACGGGTCATTCGAACCCTGAAAGTCAGACAGTCTCACCAAGGGGCTTCATATTACCCGGTTACTTTGGAAGGTAACCCCAATATTGTTGCCAATAGGCTAGGTAGATGATGAAACTGCAAATGTTACTGCAAAGTTTACTTTAAGGTACTGTTTTTGTTTTCAACATATATATATCTTAAATATACTCGTAAATACATACTACTTACGTTTTTTGTGTATTCAAAACAAATTTTTTCCGTCGATATAAAACGTTATTTTTTTGTTTATGCGAAACCTGAATATACGAGTATTATATGTAGTTTGTTCAGAATAAGCAAATGAATCGATTCCAAACACCATGTTATATTTTTTCCCAATACTTTTTCAAATTGTTGTAGTGTGGTTACCGAGCACACAACTCAGCTGACGTTAGATCATAGTAATAGGCACGTGCGATTTCAAATAAAATAACTTATTTGCTAATTTATATGTATCGTCTTGTGCCAGCCCTACCGCCTGCACAGGTAGACGTAGGCGTGCGTTGGCGCAGTGCATTGAGTCGGGAATTAGAAAAAAGCAAACAATGATGGCGCCATGTTTTTTGTTACACGCCAAATTCGTTAACAGACAAAAAGTTATTCGAATCATGTGCTGGGTAATTTTATCTAATTATTTTTAAGGCGTGGTTTAATATGTGATCGTTGTTAAACTGCTACAAGGTATTTTGACGATTTTGATGGCTGATGTGAATATAATCTATAAAGCTAATTCCTGTAAATAAAAATATTCAGAATCTAGGCGACAATCAATGTGAAAATATGTTCAAAATCAAAATCAAAATCTTGTCAGCTCTAATATTGCGACTAAAGAAAAAAATGTTTATTCCTCACAAACAACACGTAGGTAAATAATAATAATTATAAATGTATAAAATATAATACACTCAAAAGCCTCGTACTCAAATACGAAAAAAATATAAACAATGTTTTTCTAACGTCATAGCCAGGGTCAAAAACAACACATTATTTGACAATGGACTTTCAAAGTTTTTAATTACGGAAATTGTCTTGCAGACTGTGAACGTTCTTAACGAGAGTCGCCATATTGACAACTGTGTAGGTATTAGCGATCTAAAAACTTTATTTTTGTGTTATTTTTCACGTTTATGGAAGCGCAGAATCATAAAGATTTTTTTGATAGTATTTTATTCCCAAAAATTAGCTAAGGTATGTGATTGTGATATATGTGAGAAACATGACCAACTGCGAATCTGACTCTCGCAGGAATTGTTCCGTATCATGATCTACAAAAAAAAAAAACTGTTTTTGTGTGTCTGTTATAGCAACTAATAATTGATGCTCCAGCGGCAACAGAAGTAAATCATCTATGAAAATTTCAATTATCTAGCTATCACGGTTCATGAGATACAACCTGGTGACAGACAGACAGTAAATTTTTAGTTATAATGTCTCGTTATTACCCATTGGATCATCATCATCTCTATCATGCTGCATGCAGCACTGCTGGACATAGGCTTCCCCAAGGTTTTCCAAAAAGAACGGTTGGACGCGGTCTGCATCCAGAGCTTCCTTGCGATTTTGGTCAGGTCATCCGACCACCTAGTCGGTGGGTATGCGGCGCTGCGCTTGCTGATACGTGGTCGCCATTCAACAGCCTTTCTGGCCCATCTTCGCGATGGCCTAACGTCCGGGATATCATCGCCTGTACGAGTTTGGTATGTACCTGAAACAGCTCAAGAACGATAAGGCGACTGGAGATGATGAAATTACGGCTGAGCTTCTGAAAGCGGGTGGCAAACCGGTTCAGAAGCTATTTAATTCCGACATTTTTAAAGGCGAAACGCCTAAGGCGTGGCACAGGAGCGTGGTGGTGTTGTTTTTCAAAAAAGGTGACAATACCCTCCTGAAAAACTACAGACCGATATCCCTGCTAAGCCTCCTCCTCCTTGAGCTTTCTTATGAGGCCCATAAGGACCCACTATTTGACATTTGCTAGTTCCCGCTCATACCCTCAGCATTTGTAATATCCGCTCAGTAAAGTCAACACGCCAGCAGCTGTTCAAAAACCTATTGATTTCAACGAAAACCCGCTGTGGGCTTCTTGCATTCACTTAGGCCTCTGTAATTGACTAAATTCTTAGAAAAACTGGAATGACCAGTTATCTGTTTACGTTCTTCGTCAACAGTTAATTCACGGTCACGGTCCAAGTGTACGTGCTTTATATTGTGTAATATTGACACTGGTTAGTTCAGATGGATGTACTACGCTTATTACGACACAAAATCCTAGTTTGCTCTGGGTATTGGTCTAGATTCCTTACCGTGATGCTTCTTTTCACGAATTGAATGATGGAACGACTAAATCGGTGTAATAAAGTGTTTAACATCTTCCTTTAATACTAGGAAATTCACTTCCAACTCCTATTTTTCAATTTCTGAAGGAAGTAGTATCCTTTGTCCGGCGAATTTGCCCAATTACATCCGGCTAATCATTGTTCTTCATTGTCAAGGTTATACACCGACCAAATTGAACACAGAATCGTCTCAATTGATTAACCAAAGTATACCAAAGCGACTAGACATAGGACGTATTTACTAGAACAGGTTTTTTTTGCACTAGGTCGTATCTAATACCACCGAGGTCAAGTAAGTACGCCAGCACAACAAGCTAAAATACTAGACACGTATTTTTTTGTTTTATCAAAACAATAAAAATTGACAAATATAAAAGGCATCAAAGATCAGGAGTGGTGGCTGGTAACGTCACTGGTCTCTGAAAAGTGTAGGGTGCAGTGACGTCACACGAGTTTTCAACGCACTGATGATGATGATGATGATCGTCTTCATTTTTTATTTATAAAAAAAAAAGAAAAAAACGTGTGTTTTTTTGGAAATCTGACTGACTAATTATTTTTTTTTAGTCAAATACCCTATTGTTAAAGAAAAGCAATTATTGGTATAATTTGTCAGTTTCGCGCAAGAAGTTAAAGCATTATTTAGTTAATTTTAGCACTAAAGCATTAACGTTCAAGATTGGTTGGGAATATTTGACATTTTAGGGTAGATTGCCCTGCTGGCGTCTGTACATCGAAGATTTTTTACCAAAGTAAAACTTGGTGGCATCCTAATTGCGTAAGGCACATGAATTTTAATTTAAAAAAGTCTGATAGTTATTGTCAATCCACTCTTTTATCATCATCATCTTGGCGGTTGCATCCGCGGCATTCGCGTTGGAGTCCAGGGTCCGCTTTCCTGCTCATTCTTCTCCACTTCGCGCGATCTTTAGCATCCTGTGGTAAGAGATTGTTGGCACGCATGTCGTCTCTTATAGCGTCAAGTTCAGCAAAAATTGTTGAACTGTCAAAATGAATGACATTTATATTGATGGTGTATTACGCAATAAATCCTGAGCGATAGCCGTTTCTCCACGACGTGGAGATCCTTGGGGTAGGCCTATGCCCAGCAGTGGACGTCGCTGAAATGATAATGATGATGATAGCCGTTTTGCGTGGATGTGGCGCATGTTTTCTCCGACCATTTCTTTATATTTTGCTTCGTATTTACCGCAAATAAACGTATTTTTCTCTTTACCTCACAAATACAATATTCTTTCACATTAATTTCACAAGACGCAACACATTCTACCTTTCATACAAAAATGAGGTTAATTTCATCTCTGCTCAATGCTCCAATTAAGATCAAATGAGCGCACCTACCACAGAAATGGTCATTTTAATATAATTCGGTGCTATCAAGAACAGTATTGTTTTGACCAATTGCATTATGGAATCTAGGCTGCCGATGATTGCGAACATCGACATATACTAATGGACATGCCTTAGAAATGAGAATTGAGCCACTCCGAAAGAAAGAGAGGAAACGAAGTTTATCTATCTTTATCATGTATGAGGAAAGAGATAGTTGCTAGACCGAAAGCATAGGCTCTCTCACTCTTTTCAAACCAAAATAATACTGCAGATTATACGCGTACAGCATGTCCATTAGTATCTGTCTATGATTGCGAATATAAAAGTAGGTAAAAACATTTTATTGGTACAAGTCGATCGTGTTTTTTTTCTAAACTCTCTTATAATATGCTTAATCTGGCACCCTAATGGTAAATTATATGGAAGCCGTTTCGTAGTTTTATTATAATAATAATTGATTGTGCTACTTCAAGTTTTTAACATGTTTACTTACTGAACATGTTTTGTTAATTATGTTTTTAAAAGTAATAATAGTAATAAATAAATAACTGTTCTGAATAATCAGCTCATTTACTCGCGTTTTTATTTAGTTTTAGACGTATTAAAATGAATGGCTAAATGTGTATGTCGGTCTAATTAGCTTGTATGCACATGAAAGTCTTGCAATTTATTTTTATTTCCTTGTTATTAATTATAATTAAATGTTTAAACGAAGCTTCTTGGTGGGTTTTAAATTTTAATTGATTTTAGACTCTTGTAATTTCTTAATAATCATAAAATAATGTTTAAGCATTGCGCTAATTTTAGAATAATCTCCTGGTAATTATCCTCTTTGTTCTTAAACGTTCCTTTTAGCTGACAAGCGCCTAGTAACTGTTTAACAACACATTTTTGACTTTTAAACGTCACGTATCTTGAATATTGACATGTCAATTACCGTGACTTTAATCAACGTTTATATAAAAAAGAACAACTTAAAAGCATTATAATTTAACACAAATACTTCACGTTATAGTCCAACCCACCCACTAAAGTGACAGTACGAGTAAAATCAAAACCGTAAATCCCAGGGTCATTAAATTACTTTAAAAGCAAACAATAAAAGAACAATCACATCAATTGAATTGCCCAATTACAGTCGGTCAACAACCCGTATTAGGCAACCAGTGTTTTTTGCAACCCACTCTTACAAAGTTATCTGACGTTTGGAAATAATTTACAAATCCTTATCAGAGTGGGCGTGGCAGCTAATGAGTTACTGAACTTGAGGATTGTGTTATATTTTCATCAGATTATTTGCTAAGAAGTGTGAAGTGGCTGAGCAGCTATTGACATTTTACTTTTTGCTGTTTTTACTTTACAACATTACCAATGTCTATATACATATTTGGATTCAACAAGGCAATACAAAAACGTGTGTTTGAAGAGCCATCTATTCATGTAGCCTTGACATGCAAACTGCAGTGTTTAGAAATTGTTCACACTGGCAACGATTTCCTTGCTCACAAACTCAACTAAACTTAAATTCATTCCTTTTCATTAAGGAGAGAAAATAATATTTAGTTTTCTTTTTCTTCTTCTCAGCCTGTGGAGGTCCACTGCTGGACAACGGCCTCCCCTAAGGGTTTCATGCCATTGGGGGGCATTGCCATAATCGGGGTTTAGGATTGCAGTACTTAATTTGTTATTCCACAAGATATTCGCTGCTGCCCGCTTCCCTGGTTAGAGCTCCCTTACGACATCACGGGAGGATATGGCTTGATACTATTCTATCTCCGGTACCACACGGGCATTTAGTTTAATCCTGTCAAATTATGATGCTCACACATTTTAGATGTATTAAAACATGGCGACTTGAAATGCGTCAATTTATGGTGTTGTGCCATATAGCCACGCGATCATATATTTTTATTATGGTATGGTTGTACGGCTGGCGGTCATGAGGTGCACGTCATGTGTGTGAATGTACGACATTTAATTTAAAAGAAAAAAGTAAATTAATGAATCATTGCTGCTCAAAATTATCTGTAGACACGCCACATGCAATCAACATTTGTAGATACAATTTGAACTATTTCTCTAAGGTTATATAATGTACGAACGGTGTGTGTTAGTACACGTGATAAGTATGCAAAAATATAGTGATGGACAACCTCACCTAGCGTAGTATGACAAAATCGATCAACCCTATCACCGTTCTCGGTGGTAGGCCATAACATCGGCCGCCGGCAGAAGTTACCACCCACCAGACAAAGTCTTGCCACCAAGCGATTTGTCGTGTTCCGGCATGATGTCTGGTGAAGCCGTACGGAGGACGGGTCTGAGCAGTTGTGTTCCGATGTGTGCTGGGTACGATGCGCCAAATGTTGTTGTGTTGGGAGTTTAGTCGTGGAGGGTCTTCAGATCACCCTTTGGCGCAGCATCGTTGGTCGTGTTGTTAGGTTTAGCATTGCATCACCTCGCTCAACTGCCGTCTTCCTTCCTATTCTCTTTTCCTTCTTCCTATGCTCAGTTTTTCTGAGTGAATCTTAAATCTGATGGCTCTTAATAAACTAGCGCGCTTTACCATCAACAGTCGCATCACTGCTTACCATCAGGCGGGATTGCGATCAAGCGCTAGTTTATAATTATTAAAAAAAAACCTCGCCAAAGAAAAAGATGTAGGTACTGTAAACCTTCACCAACTTTTATCATGACATCTCAAATGTAATCTTGAATCTCCTTGTTCCAGCATAATCGCTATGTCGTGGTGAGCCCGGCGTGATGATGAGGTTGGACGCACCCGAAAAGCAGCACAGATATCACAATCTGTTGCACGACGACCATGCCAGTGAGTATCAACAAGTTCTGTTTACTTTTATTCATGCACGAGGTGGCTATTAAAGTTATATGTATGTTCTAAGTCCTAAGTGAATAATATTATGCCAATCCTATTTGCATTTCAGTCGCCAATCTATAACAAAATATCTACCAATCTTGATCTGTAAAATGCTCACCGTAAAGTCTTAGATGAAATGAGTTGTGTACAATAGTATCAATTCCTAGGATCTGACGTGAATTTAAAACTCACTACACCCGAGTTTTTACTAAGAACAGCGCGTGTCTGTAGGCCTAGTATGAGTTTTCATTACGAAACTCGTTCGACGATATCGAGCGCGTTTGACTCAGCGATTGGCCCGCTTCAAGGTCGTAAGAACTCTCAACCAATGAGAGCGCCAAACGCGCTCGATACCAACGATCGAGTTTCGTATTGAAAACTCATACTAGGCCTACTGAGTTCAAATCTGTAACTCGAAACTTATCTAAGCTCATCTTTATACCTCGTAAATGTTTCCATGACAGCTAGAAAATGTTTCAATTTTATCAGCCCTGAAACAGGGCATCCAAACTCGGATACCTATCAACTCCGGAGCTAGTTACGATGTTGAGCAATCTTTCGTGCAGAAAAAGCCTGCTGCATAAGTACAACACTTCGATATTATTCGACCGACCGAATAATATCAAAATCTTGTACTAATGTATTCTGCTATGGACTTATGAAGGAATCGAACAACCGAGTTACGCTCAAGAATAAAAATGCGTTTTTCGTCGTTTTATAAATAAAGTTTACGAAAATCGGTTTCAACTCCGGTGTTCTATTCCAACTCCGGATTTGAAAAATGCTTATAATCGCTCCGAAACTCCGGAACTCCGGATTGAAAGCCCTACCCTGAAAGGATCAATCCTTTCGTGAATCTCAGGGCTTTGTAGGATCAATCAATAGAAAACTTTCGGGTGTCAATAAAGCCTACCAATTCATGGTATGAACAATTTAGGAAATATACATCACAGAAATATCTCTTTTCAATAGCCTTATGTTCATCCTCCCAACAAATATAAACAGCGTTGACAATCTCATAACCTTAGTTATTATAACCACTACTTACCGTTATTACGTTTATCAGCAAAACGCAAAGGTCTCGTATTGTCATGAAGACATAAAAATCATATTTAATTGTTCTCTTTTCCCATGGCTGTTTTTGTAATTAGCGTTACATGCAACTATGTAAGTACTTTCGGTAACAGAACTAATTATTGTACTTCTGGCGTATTAATGTACCAGCTGTTGTTAGCGAATTTGTTCGTATGGAAACTTCAACCAGTAATTTTGTGTCTAGTCTGTTTAGGTTAAGCTAAAATATTGACCTTCTAACATAGCTGAACAGTATATCACATCTAAATTATATTGAAGTAAGCAGTAACCTTGTCCTTTTACACGGGAATCTATTAGATGTAGAGAAAAGTACATAATGTTTTTATAATTTTTTATACATGAATAACCAATTCATGTTTAGTTGTATAGTGTTTCTCTATGTGTATAGTGTCTAATGTTTTGCGTATGCTTAGTACAATAATAACTAAAGCATTTTGACTTAAAACTAAAGCATTTAAACACATTGTGTACAATATGACGTAAAAATAAACTTTTTAAATGGTAACTTGAATATAACTTACAAATACATTTATATGTAGATACAAAATTATGTTTTAAATACTTCATTGTTGATGCCTCATAGCCTGACTTTGAAATTTAGCGTTTTTCGTCTCATATTAGCTTAACATAGTTTTCCCATATGTATTAAACACCATAATTGTATACCATGTTTTAGGAAAATAAATATTTTATTATTATTGTAAAAAATGGACCAATTTGGGCCAACCACATCAATATCTTGTTTACGGCAAGGAATCCTTACTCAATAATTTATTGCATTCCATATTATGCACATAATAGAGTTGGTATATTAAAATATAGAATCAATTATGGACCCTGTCGGGCTCAGAAAGTATTTTATTTTTTAATAGAAATATTAATCGTACGGACCACATGTTTTTTTTTTTTGTCAGTTATATTATAACCATTACATTGTGTCATAAAGAATACTTTGATGGGACATCTCCCATAAAAGTATTCTCGACACGACATCTCATCTCTGATCTAGTTTGGAAGTAGGGACTCGTTAGTGTGTATGCTGAATTAGGCCCCAACAACGCATTTCTGTAACCATCCACCGTGAAAAATTAACCTGCATCCTAAATGCGTAACGCGCCATCACTACGCTTGGTGCGTTTACAAAATGTTTGTAAACGCACCCACGATACAGGAGTAATTTCTAGTGGGATGACGTTTTTTAAAGAAAGAAAAACAATATTTTTTTCAATTATTTAGTTAGTCTGTCAGTCCACTAATACGAATTTGTTTACTTCGCAACTTCAACCTGGATAAAAAATATCCACAAACAATTCCTCATTAAGAAAACATTTATTGAAGTAACAGTAATACCAACATGACATTTTTAGGCTCATTAATGCAAACTTAAGAAGCCATTAATTTTTTGTTTTTATCTGACATTAATTACATCTCATTACAACCCCTTATTTGTGTTATTTTTATTAAAACAATGCTATAAAGCCGTAATTATGCCGTATAAACGTAATTATAGCGGTTTGTACTCGTATATGTCACTTATACCTACTGTATTTAAATAGAGGATTTCATTTATATACAGTTTAATACTTTGTTCTGTGACCTTGCACTTTGCAAAAAAGTTCATTTACCTCTAATTTACAGTTTACTTTCGATTTTCCTTGTGAGTCCCCTTAGTCGCGTGTCTAGACACCCATGGGGGGTATGGGTTGATACTATTCTCTAAGCCCGGTACCGCACGGTTTAATAATGAAAACTTATATTGTCGACTGTACACAAATTAAATACAATGTCACAGGGCGGGGGAACCTGCAGCAGAATGTGTGCTCGTGGAAATATCGTCATACAATTTTATGCTGTTTATGCGAAATTTGAATATGGGAAGAAGTGTGAAACTTAACACAGACTGACTGGAATGGAATAATATTATAGTGAACATGTATAGAATTTCTAGGACTTCGTGAGAAAAAAAAATCCTTCTACTTTTTAAGTTGATGGTACCTACATATGATATGTAATAAGTAATAATGAAACATTTATTTCAAGCGTATAGGGATTAAACCTTTTTAACTAACATGTGCTTCCTTCATGTAGGAAGCTGGAAAAAAACAAATTTTTGGTCACCTAGTATACGTAAAAAAGGTATAGACGACAGCAAATCAAGTTACTATAATCTGTTTTTTTTTATTAGATATTCAACTTTGTCTCTAAAACGGTGGATTGGGATGGGAATAATTTGTCAGTTTCGGGTAGCTTCATCTGCTGTCGTCTGTAAAAAGCAGACCATATTGACCGCGACCATTCGATCGAAACGGGTATTTTATTACCTCTGCTTAAATCGTCTAGTACACAGACGTAATTTTTTAGATTTATTTAATTATTATTAACGATTGCTTGCTGCGGTTACAGTATATACCAATATGCGCAACAAGCCAACAACATAACATTTATCTAAAAACATTATCACAGATTTGCTACTACTATGCATAAATAAAACTAAATTTCAGATTCCTGAGCAACCAGAGCGTTCAACAGATTGATCGCCTGCGTTGTGGGTGCATAACATTTATATAATAATTATGTCGTGTCCATTCTATAGCTGTACGAACGTCTTACTTTCAATAGAAAGAGGTCTCGTCAAGTTTATTTACAATATATAACTTGTCTTCCGTAATGACGCTAACGCCGTGCAATGCAAATACTCGTACATAATACAGAGTGGTGCTGTCAATACGACAATAAATTAAACATCGTGTACCTCTACACATTCTCAGTCTACCCATAAAAATATATATAAATATGTCCATTAGTTTAGTCCCAGGAAATTATTTGTGATTTTTCACATTTTCTACATGATGTACATGTTGATAAGGAAGCGCTTACAGGTTAATGACCGCCGCATCCTTGCGGTACCAAACTTTAATAATAATGGCGCGAAAAAAGCAAGTCGATACAGGATCGCGCTGTCGCCGATAGGAGGTCAGTGAACCAATGTTGTTCTATTCCGTTTGCAATTTTATGCAATTTAGTTTGTTTGAAATTTTATTTTTTTTGTTTTTAATGTTAGGTTTTTTACTATGGTTTAGGATTATTCCTATGAACCAACTTTGTTCGTGTTTTATATTATGCTTGAACGGAGGATTTTCACCAAGTTTTGCTTCACTAACAATACATGCAATATGTTTAAGAATAATCGCCAGGTGTGCATTCCTGTTAAACGCGTGAGAAAATAGATTAGCATTTCTTTAGTTCTCAACACCTCTAGAGGACTGCACGAAGCTTCATCTTACGTTATTATAATAACATACCACTTTGCCTGTACTTTAAAAGAGTAGGCAGAAGTCTAAATAGATCCATATCTTGCTTGTGAAGGGGTGCCACCATTCACCAACTACTCACTGAGTAGCGACTATTGTCCCAAGAGTGGGAACAGGTATAGAATATTAAAAAAAAGCTTGCATATCCCAGCCAGTACGAAGCAAAGACCTACGTAAGGTCTATATTGGTACTTGCTCTATCGAGCTTTCTATAGAGCTTTGTATTAGTAAGCCCAGCTATGTGTAGCTATCACAGGTAAAATTAGCTCAGGAATCTATTTATATGCCCAGGGTGCCAATAAAAAGTGCTTTGATGAGCAAAGCAATTCGTTTTTAGGGTTCCGTAGCCAAATGGCAAAAAACGGAACCCTTATAGATTCGTCATGTCTGTCTGTCCGTTTGTCCGAATGAAAATTGTTTAGAACGAGATCTACTAAGTAGTTTTTTTTTAATATTTCGTAAATCGTAAACCGCTTATTACCGCGTAATCTTTCATGCACAATAACTTAAATCCTTGAATTTCATAAATCAATGGTACAGAACCCTTTGGGCGTGAGTCCGACACGCACTTGGCTGGTTTTGTTTATAGGAACCGAGCATTACTGATCTACTTCAAATCCTTGCCATTGTTGAAAACTATTATCATTTGAAGTTTATCAGTCTAAATGTATAAAAATAGAGTATTGGTAAAAAGCGAAACCATGATTAATGCAGACCCATTAGGTCATACAATAACCCCGCATGCGCGCCACACCTGACTTCCGGAGGCAGTTTCCTGCGTTTTGTGCGCAGGAAACGAACCTGTGACGTTACGCGTGGTTGCTCACAACCACTCTGCTAATGGACGATGGAGCGTTTATATTTTCCCTTTTTGACGGGGTTCGTTTTTTGTTATTTTAATGTTGGATTATGTTATTGTACATTCCATTTCATGCAAATCTAGACTTTAATAGCTATCCTAATTATTGTGTTGATATGATAGCATTTTGAACTTTGACTTGATCTATTGCTATACGACGCAATACGGAAGACTTAACAATTGGTGATATACATATTGTTACGGGCTAGGGGTACTAAAACGCCGGTTAAGGGTTTCGAAATTTATTGGCAACGAAGGTACAGTCGATTGTAGGCAATGACAAGTAGAATGTTGCTGACGTTGCACGGAAGTCTTCACTTACGTCCACGAAGTCCGTATTGTAAACACCCAATAACACTACAGATGTTACTTCACGTAGTACTCACAGTTCTCGTTATAGTTGTCGCAGTAGGTATTCTCAAAGATCGCTTCTTAAGTGTCGCTGTTTTCGTATCGGTAGTCAAGTGTAGACTGACTGGGCGCCGGCGTCGCGGCGCTATATATAGGCCAGCTGATCGAACATTCCAGAATCGTCTAGACGTAATAATAATAGCGCACAACTTCGAGTACATTCAGTAAGTACCTACGGTAATTCCCGGAAACGGGCTTCTAGAAATTTCGATGTCGTCACTTTGTTGACAAAATTGATAAAACCTGTACCATTCAATAGGCCACCTTAAGTCTAGGAATGCGTTTTTATATTACACCTAGAAAATGTCTAGATCTCGAGTTACAGAGCTTAAAAGTTACGCACTGCATGTCACGCGATATTGAACCTTATGCCCTCGACATAAGGTGCATTCGTAACATTGCCCCCTTCTTAGTCGTGCTCGTCCCGAGCATGATTTGATCCATAATAGCGAGCTAGGCGGTCTACGTGTACGATCTTCAGCTTCCCTCTAGGTCCTTTCCTTATCCGGTAGGTGACATCGTTTATCCTGGTTACTATCGTGTACGGACCCTCCCATTTGGCTTGAAATTTCGGACTCTTTCCTTTTCTCCTAATGGGATTATGTAACCATACCAAAGTTCCCTCTTCAAATCCGGGCACGTTAGCTTTGCGGTCGTATCGGATCTTCATTTTCTCGCTGGTTTTCAGACCTTTCTCTCTCACTAGCTCATGTATTCCATCTAATTTACGTCGTAGGTCGGCTACATAGTCGACGGCTAGGATAGGGGTATCGGGGGGTGTTCCGGTTAGTGCATCTATGGGTAGTCTAATCTCTCGGCCGAAGTTGACTTTCGCCGGTGTGCAATTTGTGCTGTCATGTGTTGCAGAGCGGTATGACATTAAAAAGAGTGGAATGTATTGGTCCCAATCCCTCTGGTGTTCTTCCACTACTTTGGCCAAATGATTCTCTAGCGTCTGGTTGAATCTTTCGACCATTCCATCTGACTGAGGGTGGTATGGTGTTGTACGAGTCTTATGTATCCCGAGTAGTTGGCAAACCTCTTGAAACAGTGAAGACTCGAAGTTTCTACCCTGGTCAGAGTGTAACTCCAAGGGAACGCCAAATCGACAGAACACCTCGTGAACTAGCTTTTTGGCGACGGTATGAGCTTCTTGGTTGGGTACTGCAAAAGCTTCTGGCCATTTGCTGAAATAGTCTTGCATGACGATGATATACCTATTCCCTTCTTCAGTGATAGGGAATGGCCCAGCTATATCGACAGCAACTCTTTCCCATGGTGCACCAACATTGTACACTTTCAGCCGACCTCTGGCTCTTGTTTGCGGCCCCTTTACTGAGGAGCAGGCTACACATTTCCTACACCAGTCCTCTACATCTTCGCGACAATGCACCCAATAAAATCTTTTTCTCACCTTCTCCAAGGTTTTCTTCACTCCTAGATGTCCTCCGGATACTCCGTCGTGCACCTGCTTTAGCACTGATGCGACTTTATCGCAGGGGACAACTATCTGTAAGGTGACCTCCTGTCCACTGGGTGATTCCCATTTCCTCTTCATAACTCCATTATCAATTATCAGGCTGTCCCATTGAGCCCAGTAACTTTTTGCTGTTGGACTAAGCGCTGATATTTCACTCCAAGCGGGCCTCTGGCCACGTTTCTTCCATTCGATTACTGTCTTCAAGTCACTATCTTCCTTTTGTGCCTCTTCCAATGATCGATTATCCCAGTCTTCATCCAAAGCGTTCACCTGGATAATCCTTACGTTCTCTTTCTTTTCCTGTTTGGCACAATGTCGGCAAGATTCTTCGCAAGGCCGTCTAGATAGCGCATCAGCATTATTGTGTGACTTGCCTTTTCGATGTTCAGTGACAAAGTCAAATTCTTGCAGCTGCTCTATCCACCTTGCTACTTGTCCTTCTGGGTCTTTGAACTGAAGCAACCACTGTAAGGCAGCGTGATCGGTGCGAAGTGTAAACTGTCTCCCAATCAAATATTTCTTGAAGTGTTGTAAGGTCTTAACAACGGCTAGAAGTTCTCGACGGGTAACACAGTAATTTCTTTCTGGCTTGGAAAGACATTTGCTGAAATAGGCAATAACGACCTGCCGATCTCCTTGTGTTTGAGAGAGAACTCCTCCAATACCAACATTGCTGGCATCCGTGTCCACCAGAAATCGGCCTTCCCGACTAGGGTAACCTAATACAGGAGCCCCACACAAGTGAGTTTTGAGTAGCGCAAATGCCTGTTCGCAGTCGGGATTCCATTCAAATTGACACTTTTCCTCTGTTAAACGATGCAACGGTTTCGCTAACTCTGAGAAGTTCTTCACAAACCGACGGTAATATGCACACAGACCCAAGAAAGAGCGTACCTCAGTTTTGTTACGAGGGGTAGGCCACTTCGACACGGCTTTTATTTTTTCAGGATCTGTTCGAATTCCTTGCGCCGAAATAATGTGTCCTAAGTATCCAACCTCTTTCTGGAATAGTGTACACTTACTAGGACTGAGTTTTAAATTCGCTTCACGCAGTTTTTGGAACACTTTCTCCAAATTGCGTAGGTGCTCTTCGAAGCTTCGTCCCATAATGATGATGTCATCCAAATAGACCAGGCATGCATCACCAAGCAACCCCACCAAAATGCGCTCCATTAGGCGCTCGAATGTAGCTGGAGCATTGCACAGTCCAAAAGGCATGACATTGAATTGCCAGAGACCGTTCCCAGGACCAGTAGAGAAAGCGGTCTTTTCTTTATCCTGCTGACAGATTTCCACCTGCCAGTATCCACTTTTGAGGTCAACTGTGGAGAACCATTTCATGCCACTTAGCAAGTCCAAAGTGTCATCGATACGTGGCAGAGGATAACTGTCCTTTTTCGTGGCATCATTCAACATCCTGTAGTCAACGCAAAACCTTGTACTGCCATCCTTTTTCTTGACTAGGACAACTGGAGATGACCAAGGGCTGGTAGATGCTTCGATAATCCGATTTTTCTCCATATCTCTTAACATTTCCGTGACTTCCTGTTCTCTTGCAAAGGGAATACGACGTGGTCTCTGTCTTATCGGCTGTGTATCACCCGTATCTATATGGTGTTTAACTAGCCCGGTCCTTCCCACGTCACCGTCGGTCTTCGCGAAGATGTCATGGAAGTTATGTAACAGTTGCTTAACTTTGTGACTTTCGAACTTGTTTAAATTGCCCTTACAACTTTCGAGTAGTGTCGATACATGTTCCTGCCACTTCTTATCAAGTTCCTTTTCATGCACCTCTGTTTTTCTCAAAGATGCTACATTATCGCACACACCCACCATGCAATTCTTTTCAAGAATTATTTCTTTGTTACTAACGTTGATTATGCGTATTTTTGGTTTGTCGGAAATCATCGTCAGCGTCCTTGCTGTTATCCAGTCTGGGTGATCTCCAGAATCCTCTATTATAATGCAACGTTTGCGGCATCCTATTGGTGCAAATCTAATATCTACTAAAGTTTCTGATCTAGGTGGTAATACAGTTTTCCTTAAACAGTACACTGACCCTTGTTTTGCACCTTGAAGAAATACTTCTTGTTCTGGAAAACTCAATACTCCTTTTGCTACATTAAGGACGCATTGTTGTTTCTTCAAAAAGTCCAGTCCTATAATACAATCATCTGTAATATTCGCTACTAAAACAGGATGCGTAAATGTCTTATCACCCATTTTCAAGGTCACATTTGTTTCACCAAGGACGAGCACTGGTTGGCCGGTGGCGGTTTGTAATCGGCATTGTGAAGACCCTCTTTTCCATGCTATGGTCCGAGGAAATAGCTCCGGTCGTGCAATAGTTCTTGATGCACCAGTATCCAATGTGAAACTGCATGACTTACCATTCAGTTCTCCTTCTATAATAAGACTGTTTCCGTCACCCACTTGTGATACTGTTATAATGGGGGCTTCACGTCGACCAGCCAGTACTCGCCCCACAGCCCTGGCTGTTCCTAGTTTAAATCCTCTGCTTCCACCTGTGTCCCAGAAGTACTTCTTCCCTTAGACTTCCTGGGACAATTGATCCGAATATGCCCCTTTTCGCCGCACTCATAGCAGGTTGGTCCTTGTCGGCTTTTTATTGGTGCGGTTACCTCACGGATACGATGATGTTGTCGGCCGTCTTGACGTACTGCTTCCACCTCCAGGGCGTGTGTCAAGGCTGCCTTTAGAGTCTGATGGTGACCCAGACGAACTGCAGCCCTGACTTCCGCATCTCGGATTCCATCGGTAAAAGCTTGCACCGTTGTAGCATCAGTCAATCCCGGCGTTGATGCATACGCCCTCCGAACAATACGTTCTATTTCCGTTGCCCATTGTTGCAAACCCTCACTGCTCTTCTGTGTGCGGTCGCGGAGTTGAGCCCTGTAGACATGTTCGAGGTGTTTCTCTCCATATCTAGACTCCAACGCTTCTAACAGACAGGCTAGGGTATTGCAATCGCCGGAAACATTTTCGAGGATTTGTACCGCATCACCACGCAGAGCAAGCGTAAGAGCGGTTACCGCTTGATCGTCGTCCCAGTTGTTGCCTTTAGCAACCTTTTCAAACTGTAGACGGAAGGCCACCCATGACGTTGTTCCGTCAAAGTGAGGTACTTTGAACGTCGGCAAAGCACTAGGTACAGGTATCACACCTTTAATACCTCCTTTCTGCACAGCTTTATGGAGAAACTGTATTTCTTTCTCACACTCCATGATGGTACTGTCTAGTTTATCAAAACGCGCATCATGTTTGTCTATTCGAGCGTCTTGCTGGTCTATGCGCGTATCTTGCTGGTCCATACGGGAATCTTGATGTGCTGTTTTTATTTTAAGTTCATCAACCTCTTCTTTGGTTTCTTTCCACTTTTCATTAAGTTCTAATACTAATTGCTGGGATTTTACCTGAGATTCTGCTATACTTGTAATGATTTGCGCCTGGGTTTCTGCCTGGGATTGTTTTATTTCTGCCTGGGTTTCTGCCTGGGATTGTTTTATTTCTGCCTGGGATTGTTTTAGTTCTGCCTGGGATTCTGCTATTCCTTTTATTTGAGCCGTCAACTGGGCGAGTAACGCCGATAAATCATATCCGCTGGTTCCGGGTATAGTGGTGGTA
This sequence comes from Sesamia inferens, assembly GCA_037179545.1. Taxonomy (NCBI): domain Eukaryota; kingdom Metazoa; phylum Arthropoda; class Insecta; order Lepidoptera; family Noctuidae; genus Sesamia; species Sesamia inferens. The sequence goes on along the minus strand of CM073929.1, from coordinate 2,311,241 downwards.
CTAGGCGCACTCACATTCGTCGGTGGTACGACGGCCGCATCTTCTACGAGTATAGGGACACCAAGCGATGCTTCCTCTTGACGCGCCAAATCCATCGCTGCTTGTCGTCGCGTGCGAACTCTTTCGTCTTCCCTTGGCGTGACCGGCATTCCGCTTCTGACACCAATTGTTACGGGCTAGGGGTACTAAAACGCCGGTTAAGGGTTTCGAAATTTATTGGCAACGAAGGTACAGTCGATTGTAGGCAATGACAAGTAGAATGTTGCTGACGTTGCACGGAAGTCTTCACTTACGTCCACGAAGTCCGTATTGTAAACACCCAATAACACTACAGATGTTACTTCACGTAGTACTCACAGTTCTCGTTATAGTTGTCGCAGTAGGTATTCTCAAAGATCGCTTCTTAAGTGTCGCTGTTTTCGTATCGGTAGTCAAGTGTAGACTGACTGGGCGCCGGCGTCGCGGCGCTATATATAGGCCAGCTGATCGAACATTCCAGAATCGTCTAGACGTAATAATAATAGCGCACAACTTCGAGTACATTCAGTAAGTACCTACGGTAATTCCCGGAAACGGGCTTCTAGAAATTTCGATGTCGTCACTTTGTTGACAAAATTGATAAAACCTGTACCATTCAATAGGCCACCTTAAGTCTAGGAATGCGTTTTTATATTACACCTAGAAAATGTCTAGATCTCGAGTTACAGAGCTTAAAAGTTACGCACTGCATGTCACGCGATATTGAACCTTATGCCCTCGACATAAGGTGCATTCGTAACAATATGACTCATTATATACAGACCTTACAATCCGATCTGCAAAGTAATCCCACTGAGATAAATTGCTGTCCATAAGGTAAAGGCAATGTCCTAAAAAGGTCACAATCCTGCAACAGTTTGCCGAACAAAAGTGTTGTTGACCGTCCACTATCCTTTGAATGCAACCGTCTAATCCAGCGCCCATTGACCTTTGAACTGCATACACTCGAGCTCAGGTTAGCACCGGTTGTTGTCCCACACCTACAGTCCAGATTTCCGAACACAATTTCAGTATCACTGGCACAATTTAAAAGCACCAACAATTGAATTAACGACTCATTGTAGTTGTGCAACTAGTTGTCATCGGATACCGCTGTCGTATGTAATTATGATTGTCGACCCTGGCCCAGTAGCCATGTTGCCAATATGGCCGCCCACGTGACGCGTGCGCCTATGATCCGCACATAGATTCTAGACCAGATATGGCAATTCATTGTTCTGACTTAACAAACGTGATTTAATGTGCCTCTCAAGTAAATTGGCGTTGCACCTTATTCATGTCAAGTTTGTACAGACGACAGCACCTCAAAGCTACTACAATCTGTCAGATTTCTTTATTAGATTTTCAACTTTATCGCTAAAGCATTAAGGCTGAAGATTGATTGGAAATATTTGACAGTTTCTGGTAGCTTGACCTGCGTACAAAATTAAAACGACAATAAATTAAACTGGCGTTCTTTCCTTACGTAAGTATGTTGAATATTTGCAACCACAGTTTTTGGAGAGGAGCGTGGAATGAAAAGATCATTATTTATCTATAACAGTTCATACCACACATTTAAATAATTAGTCAAAATTAATTACACATGTTATGCAATAATAAAAAATAAGTTACACATAATTCACATTTCGAAAAACTGGGCATTAGATGGAATTAAATTAAACAGTTAAAGTTTTGTGTTTATGTTATTTGCGTATGAAGTAAAGCATAAATGAATAAATGGATATAATACACCATTTAAGTTACGGAACATAAATATGAAAATTTTACAAAGGGTGACACCATAGGCGGTCTTATCGCATGATTTTTTGTAAAAATAATAACTGCTTTTACTTGTCAAACTTATTCAATATAAGTTTAAAAAATATTCACAATTACTTAAGTGAAATCATTTCTGTAAGTTATCGTTGTTAAAATTTCTTATGTCGTTATAGTTGTTCGAGTAGCTATTTCTCTTTACACTATTACAACAAAAACTAAGAACAGACCAAAATTAATATCTAAGGCAGGCTGCCACACCGCAGACGTCATTTTTATAGGTAATACTACCCTACCCTTCTTGAGTAAATCCGACTCGCACTTGACCGTTTTTTTTTTTTTAATTTCAATGTCAGGATTTATTTGACACTTCCTGAACTAGGAGTATTTATACATATGTAAGTATTATTTGTGTTTTCATTTAGTGTCGTACTGCAATCTCCATATTGTATAATATCTGCCTTACAAGAAGAATCAATTACACGTATTGACTTAAGAAAGATAAATTGGATACCGCTCACTTGCAATCATTCAGTAAAATATTAGAATGGCAAACCAAGGGAATTGAAGTTAATGCTTCAACCCGGAAAGAAGCGCTTACAAAAACGCATGTCAATAAATATGAGCAATCAACTGTAATGATTTCCTCAAGTCTAAAGCTTATGCAAGATATAATCGACAGTAAACTTCTCTGAAAGGATCTAAAGACGTTACCATGGCAACACTGTAATATTTTTAATGACGCCACAGTAACTGCACATTCTTCTAGACTGTTTCTTTTACCGCACTTTGAACTCTGCGTAATCGAGGTGCGAATTTCCGCGACATTGAACACCGTTAGTCTTGGAAACGAGTAGACAGTACTATTAAATACAATTAGAAGTTGTTGTAAGAGATGACTGACGAAAGACAGATATCTTGTTAAAAGAAATTATGCATCAACCGAACTAATAATAAAAACTTCCATCCAGCTGTCCCTTAGCGTGTTGTCGCTTAGTTTATTTAGATGCTCCTGGCTGGAGGCTTTAAATTTATAAGGCAACCACAGGTTAAGTAGTCACGACCTCTCAAGGTCAAATACGAGATGCCATAGTAAAAAAAATTCTTATCAAAAAAACGAGGTTCTAAAAGCAAAGACAAGAAAAGTACTTATTTTCTGTGACTTGTAAGAGAAGCAAAAGGAAAATTCAAAAAGGAAAGTTGCTAATCTAGTGCGGGTTGGTGAATATCACATTCCATTATCCCCCATTGGGCACGTAAGGTGTATCAAGGCCCATTTCCTCTCACCGTGAGCAGTAATCCCTTTATGGGAACATCATAGGAATTTTACGTATGATGTGTTCGCAACCATAGAATTGCTTATGTTCAACATTAGGGATATTATTGAGTATCCCATAATTATGGGTCAAATTTAGAGAGCCGAGACAACGGTTCCTTAACTAAAATATTTGTTTTAGTATGAGTTATGTAGAAAATTATCCTGCCTAGGGCACAGAAGACGAAGCACTTTGTCGTTTACCGGCTGTTCGCGAGAACACGCTAGGTGTTTATTGAAGCGCCTCAGAGCGTGCGTGCGTGACTGATCGTCTCATTACTCATTCAACGCTGATCTATGGCCGACACAAACGCCGGCGTTAACCCACCACAGTATTGTTTACTATGCTAATTTAATTATTGCCTACACTTTATTATCTACCTTTACTTTAATTGCACCACCAAATTGTTCTCAGCCCAGTACAGAATTTTGAATCTTAACCGTCAGGTTATATGTATAGTGGGATTTGAAATGATAGTAGCACGATTGATAACATTGCATATTATTATTACTTGAGATGGCCATGTAGATCATTGACTTCACGAGGCATTGAATGATAATAATGGTATTTAAACATTAGAGGTCGTATCGCAACTAGCTGCATGTGATCTTCATTCTATTCCTATAATCGATTGTTCAGGAGTATCCAATTGTGCCAGTTAATGGAACCTAAGTTGGTAAAGTTTAAGTAATTCATTCTTCATGATCGCTTGATCATTACTTCATAGAGCCAGTGCACAGAGTATGAAAAAATCAGCTGTTTAAGTAAACAAAACATTCAAATGGAAGGCAAATATAAATTAATACATAAAGAAAATCAAAATATTATGTGTTTTATTTCACAAAAGCCAACGTGAGCACTTATGAAATGTCAGAAGTTAGGTGTACAGCATCCTAATTACGTAACAGACTATTATTCGGAATCCGTATTATTTTGAAGCCAATTTCTAAACCTTTGCTTCATAAGTTCGAAAAATTTGTCAACACACCACTTGAATAACGCAATGAATGTTGTTATCCTGTCAAATTGAAACTGATATCGATTGATAATATGTGTTACGTAATTGTCCTGCAGTTCCAACAGGTCGATTCCCATGGAGAGGAGCCGTGAAGAAACTACACGGTTACACTTTTAAAAATAAACATACTTACTGGTTGTTACAATACTACTGTTATATTATTATCGTATTAAGTAATCCATATCACCTACTATCACGCGATAACTTGCATCGAGACCTTTATGGTATAAACTCTAAATATTATCATGGTAATTAAATACAAGTGGTGCAACTAATAAAATTGATAATATCTTTCCAAACGAAGTTATGACTGAGTAATTTATAAACAAGGTAAGGAATGATAATATCTTCGCAAATGCTTCCCACGAAGAAGTGGAAAATTCTTTAGCTAAACTAATAACGTGTTTAAGATACTGTTGGGGCTGTCGTGGCGTCGCTGTGCGATCACAATTTTTGCGAAGGCAATGGTTAGATGCTTTTGACGAAAAAAGCCAATAAGGAGGAGCTTGAAAAGATAATAAAGGTAAGCTGGGCGAAGAAAGGCAAAAAGAATCCGTTAATACACATTTAATCGTAACCCTTGGATGACGATTTTGAAGGAAATTCCTAATCAATTTAAAAACTCGTCTGCTCAGCAGTGTAATTAACGCAATGAACGAGACTTAACTCTCAAAATTATAGACGCAACTGTAGACTGAATTTCGGGAGGCTGTGTTGATTCGAGTCACTAAGCTATTAGCAAATATATCGCTGCGTAAAACAAACTTTTCAGTTACGTCAGCCTTCGGTCAAGGCCGAGTGGATCTGATTATACTTCAATTAGCGCTATTCGATTCGTTTACTAACTGCAATCGCTACAAAAAGCGGGTAATCGTGCCTTAATTGCTTTACAACGAAAAAGTGCTTAAAAAGTTTGTGCATATTTGAATTTATTTATTTTAATTTCGAAACCAAAAATCATGTGGCATATTAAATTGTTTATTTATGTCCAGTATTATGAATTATCAGATAGTTTCATGCTAATTTGATACCGATCTGCAGCAGTTCTGAAGAAATTACAAGGAATCGCTAATCCATTGGCCATATTTTCGAAAAAATTGTCTGTTTAAAGATGTAAATACTTAACGCAATAAATGTTGTTGAACTGTAAGAATGAAAGCTATTCCCAATATTAGTGTGTTATGCAATCACCTCGTAGATATGAATGAAAAACCGCACGGTCCTCAAAACATGTAACCCTAATTGCGTAATTAATTACAATAATTGTAATTAATAACGCAATTCGTTATTCGAATATTAAAACAAATTCCTAATCCATCGCTTTATATGTTTGAAAACTTCCTCTACTTTAAAATGAAAATAACACAATAAATGTTGTGGAACTACCATTGCTAGTATTTCGCAAATATCTCGTTGGAATACTTTGCTCCTTCATCGATGGAAATATCGAAGTATGTATAGCCAATCTTAAGTAACAAACAACACAGAAGCTTAATGTGTAACACTACACCCAACTTCAGAGAGTACAATGTCAATCAAACATGGGTGTTCTAAGAATGCACAACACAAACTAAATAGGCAATTATTACGCGGCTTCCTTCCTAAGCACATATAGAGGCTGGGTCTCTAGGAACAAATTATGATGGAACTGACTCTGCCGTTTTCGAGACCATAATTATGATTATAATATGGCACACAGTGGTTACTCTAATAAATAAAAGAAATTGAGTCGTAGAGGAATTTCTTATTCTGTAATAGAATTTGATTGGTCTAGAAATAGAAAGATCGCGTAAAGAATGGTGCTGTTATTGCAATATTCCTTTCTTTTTTATAATTGTTTTTGGACGACACTGGCCTAGATTCCCTTGTATTTTTAAGTCCACTGCGTCTTTTTCCTTCTAATTCATTAAGAAAAGGACAAAACATGAAATATTAGTTTAGTCCTATCAAATTAAGATATTCCATAGACAGTTTAGACGTAGTTAAAACATGAAGTCTAAAAATGGTACTTCAATTTATGTCAGGTAATGTAATTTTACAAGACAAAACAAATATTTATCTTCCAACCTTTCCTTAATGAAATAAAAAGAACGAGACGTACTAAACTTAAATTTAGTTTAGTTTGTGAACAATGAGTATTTGCACTAGTGTGGTCCTGCCAAGAAGTACCAGGTACTTACTGAAAATGGTCTACAAATAAACAATGTTTTACAAGGCTTGTATCCCAATAAAGATAACACCAAAACTTACTTAACTGATTCGAACAGTATGAATGATGGTATATAGTGGATGTGTCTACTGTACTAGATATTCAAGTCTTTGTAATATTTCTTTTCTTCTCCGAGATACATATTTGCACGTGCTGAAGAGTGAAGATATTTGTTTTACGGCTGCAGTTCGTGTTTCGAGTCTATAATGCCACTTACTGGGAATCTTTACCAAGGAGATATTGCTTTTGTGAAACTTATTCCAACTCATGTCTTAAATCAATCTATTCAATGTTACATCCTTGTTTCATTACGTATGCAGCTAATACCATATAGGGTTTATTCTAATTGCATGTTTAAGGTAATAAATGGACAAGTACGTGGTCTATTTGCATGCCGTTACGGAGAATAATGTTTTAAAATACTGCCATGTATACACAAATGGTGATCGATTAGTGCAAGACTGAAATTATCTTGAATACAATCATTATAAACATTATCATTATCATTATAATGTTATATATGGGATGATGGCACTGTATTTAATGTTGTATTTATTTAACCCAACATGGAGTATATTGTCAAAGTCATCATTCTCAGACTCTCTGCGCCTCGTTGGTTTTTCCCGCACAAGTCTCGATCCGGCGGCGATATCTGCATAACTAGTATTTTAGTTCTAAGGTAGCTCATCATGTGCCTTTCATCCAAATAGCGTTTCAGTCCTCTAAGCGTAAAAGTAGTGCTTGACCACGATTCCGCCTAATGGTAAGCAGTGATGCAGTCGTTAATGATATGTAAAGCGCACTAGTTTATTTAAGAGCCTATTCACTCTAGCCTTGAAGACACTTAAATTGTAATCAGACACATAATTTAACATCCATGAGAAATCATAGGGTGGTCTAATCTAATCTGAGATCTTACGCAGTAGCTAATTAATCGTGTTCCTAATGACTAGCTAAACTGTAGAACAGTGTAGTTACCTTGAGTTTTCATTACGAAACTCGATCGTCGATATCGAGCGCGTTTGGCGCTCATTGGTTGAGAGCTCTTACAACCTTGAAGCGGGCCAATCGATGAATCAAACGCGCTCGATATCGACCATCGAGTCTCGTAATGTGAACTCATGGTAGCCACACTGGACGATGTAACAAGTCATTTCTCTGTATCGTTCTTAGAGCCTTTGACAACTATCTAGAAATTGGAACAGCAGATAACGTTATTAACATAATAATTATTCGCCTACATAGGTAGGTATATAAGAGTTCACTGTCGTAAAACGATACAGAAATAGCATAAAGATGGTACATAATATAATGAATGAGATATTGTCGAATGTAATGGCCCGTGACAAAGGATTGACGTTTGTATGACTAGTATGGTGGTCATAAAGAGCATTGAAAAGCCGTTTGGGACGTCGAATTTTTATTGGCTGACTTTCGTGTCTTGATACAAAACATGGGTGCAACGAACGCTGGTGAATTGATCGAAACAAACAAGAAATTTAAAAAAAAAAGTTAATTTTAAAATCGTTCATAAAGCCTTTATGATGCTCGAAAGAAAACAAAATACGAAAGATAAAAGAGAGAACGAGAAACGAGAATCCTGATATTATTATGCTTCAAAATAGCCAAGATAAGGCCTGACATGGAGATGTGGTAAAGGTAAAAAGAAATAAAAAAAAAGTAATGTCCACATTCCTTCGCTTCAAACCAAAAGTTGCTTGTTCTTAAATATTTGTCAACATACACAGCTTGTATCTTTTGTGTAATGTCCTCACCAAGAATGTAAATAAAATTCTTCTGTAGCTTATGGAATTCCTCATTAATTATGCCAACCTTAGAAAACTGTAAGGTGTGCCAAAAATTGAATGACGTAACTTACAACGTTTAATTATTAGCAAAAGTTAGTAGCAAATTCAGTTAATGCTATAAGCAATACAAATTTTGCTGTACAAATGACAGCACATCAAGCTTGATGTTTGAAAAATTTTCTTCATGAGATTTCTTTATTAGATTTTCAACTTTATCGCTAAAGCGTTAAGACTCAACTTTGATTGGGAAAATCTGACAGTTTCGGGTAGATTGACCTACTGTGGTCCGTACATTCAACATTAGTAGTTTTTTTACCCTTTGGGCATAAACTTGGTAACCATTCGCCGAGGTAAGGTCAGAGATACTAGTGACGCCCAAAAACGTCTTGGGGCTTCGATCATGATCAATGGGGAGACGGTATTACTTAAGTTGCGGGGAACACTTAGATAGGCCCGCACTGAACCATAGTTAAAGGACAGCAGGCTACCCTTTGAATAGGCAGGCAAAAGTAATGATGGCGATGATTATAGAACTATTGTCACAAACCATTTTAAAACCATCTATGCTACCCTATATGCCCCATAAGAGTGACAACGCCTTAGAAGCTGCGTGGCGAAGTCTTGTGCCAATGGAATCAAAGTTACAGTCGTCCCAGCAACACGGAATAATATAAATAAACTACGAATGAACTTAACTACGAAGCAAGAACAATTTCTGTGGTAAATGTTAAAAAATACATTCATCATTTTCTTAAAATGTTAGATTAAATCACAGCCAGATAATAAAATCATTACTATAGGAGCAGCCAATCAATATGGCATCGAAGGTCAGATGAGAATAGTTAAAAAACATGTGCCATCCTTTGAATTGAATGGCACATGATGTCAATGCGAGAATTACATCATCCGTAAACTTGTTGACCGATGAGAATACTGGTTTAGAGTATTACCTATTCACTTGCTAGCTATTCAGTCTATCAACTTTTAATGGTAGAAAAGCCATTGATAAAAAAAGGATAGCTAACTTCTATTGTCATTAGTATATTATTAATCCGTTGCTCCATATGTTCGAAAAAATGAGTTTGCTAACAACGCAAGTAACGCAATGAATGTTATTGAACTGTCATTATGAAAGCTATTGTTACTGATAGTGTGTTATGCAATTACCGTGCTATCAGCTTGTTTGGGGAGTTATAAAAGGTAGATTTGTTTGCGAGTGTAAAAATATATGATGTAAAACACAAATGACCGTATTTTTAATTGCGATTCCCGCCACGCGTTCCTGAGAAAAGGGAGTCCAGACGGACATTGAAGTAATTTCATAAGAAATCTGTTTTGAGGTAGGTATATTTTTAGGGTTCCATAAAAAACTCTGAAGGCTGTGTAATGTTTTACAAAAATAACCAAAGTTTAGAGATCATCGGCTCCTGGGCCTTTTATATTGGAATGGATCCAAAGTAAGTCTCCGCTTGACAATCCTACGATATCGGTGTTGCTTTCGTATAGAAATCGTCTGACCTTTCCAAGCCTTCTCCAATATTTTAAATTTTTTTCGCATCCCCTTTTCACTGACTTTTTGGCTTTGAATTGGCTCGAACTTACTTTGGGGCTAGCTCAATCTGTGTGATTTGTCCGTATATATTTATTTATTTATTACGAAAACATCAATCGATTCTATTTAATTACTTCTATTAGATTTAATTATAATAGACCGGATTTTAATATTTCCAAGGATTTTTCCATTGCAGGAATTTTGTTCTGTCTCTATAAAGTTCTCCGCTTCACTTGTAACTTCTAGGTAAATACACCACGTATCATGTACACAACTGCCTTACATTTCCTTGGTTACTGTTTGTAAATCATAAAAAAAAAAATTTTTCCTTCACTACAACAACGACACGCAAGCGCGACATGTCACCTTCGCAACTATCCACCTTTCTATTTAGTAATAAGACTTATATTTGAATACCAGTACTTTTCAATGGTCCTCTGTGATAGTATACGCATGCGCGCCGACCTACCCCACCTATAGCGACAGGGTTCCTATCATTTTCATTTCCACTACTTTCTACTTTTCCTCTATGAGAATAAGGTTCTATTTTAAATCTGGTCTCATTTAGAACCATTTCATCTTGTGTTTAATCAGCTGTGTGTCCCCAATTGATAATTCAGTTAGTGCTGAGGCTGCCGGCTCAAAACCTGGGCCACGTTTTGTTGCAAAAAAAAAATAAGCTAAAATTAAAGAGTGATTTGTGAAATTGGTGCTATTGTCTGTGATTAAGAGTTTTAAAAATAGGGCTGCGAAATTGAGGTTGTGATGAAAACTTAGGTTATCTGTCGTTGCCTGAGCAACGCAATTTGGGAGTGTGCATTTTTTGCCTGCATTTGTTTTGCTAAATGACAGCATGGTTTGAGTAGTGAGTTAGTTCTATCAGACAAGCCAGTTTTGCGTGTGCCAATCACTAATCCAATTTGTGTGCGCTCCGTGACCGGTCAACATGGATAAGATAATAGGGGAACGGCTTTTATTTATGATAGAATAGAATGGTCGAAACGGAAATAAGGCTAATTTTGTGATTTCGTACATGTATAGGAAATCTAAAAGTTACTACGCTTGAATAAAAATAATTTAGAAAAATAGAGATCATAAAAATAACAATTTTCATAATTCATAACCGCACATTTTCTTAGTTATTTACTGAAGTATTTTCCATAATATTCTATACTATTTTAGTTCCATTCAAGCTTCTCAAATAATTATCAACTGTCAGCTGAACGACTGGTCGTTTCGGTTCATAATACTTGCCTTATTATAATAAAGAGCGACCTCATTTAACTTATGTGAGGTTTGGCTATGTCCACCTTAATTATTCCATAGACCTTGGCTTTGCAAATTTACGGGTTTTACCTCATACACATCATTTAGGCCAAGGCTTCTTCTATTTCGAGGAACTATTACGTTTTTATAAGTTTTGCTGGCTCAATATATTCTCAGCTGAGAATAACAATAATATGTTTGACGTTATTTCTTTGACATATTTTAGTAATGTTTACAGTAGCAGCTAAAAAGTAGGAAGATTAGACTGAAACAGGAAATCAGTTAAAACCTTTGGGTAAAACCCGTGACGATAAATGCAAATGTCTGTCATATGGAAGAGAGCGGGGGTCTGGGAAAGATGACATATGCATAGCCACGTCATAATGTAGAAATTCCTGTTCCTTGTGAAAAAAAAAATAATATTATAGGCACATATACGTATAATCAGATAATCTTGTTGAAGATGAAGATGCAGCGCTGTTTATAATAACAGATGATGAATTAAGTAATAGAATACCAAGTTATTGTTAACTATTCAGACTACTGCGAGGTTGTTTAACAAACTTGCAAATATTAAAATCAAATATTGTGAGTATCCGACTAGGGTGACGTCATAACTATGTAAACATGATGGCCGATGTGTTAGATTAGAATAATGTTTGTATATACATAAGTGACTGTAGTTCACGTTTTTATACTCTGAGGTAAAATGATATCCTGTTTCTTATGGTTAAACGTCGGTTAAACTTTTTGCTTCAGTTTATGTTTTTGAGTGTCATTACTACAGACTAAGTTAAACGTTGATTATCTTGGGTGGTACTTTTAAAATATAACACAAAGACCAACCAGGCATATTAGCAACTGATGACTGCCTGGCATTGTCCAGAACATTGAGTATATTATTCTTCTATGTTTTAGTTCTAGAATGGCCAAGAATTTGCTCTATAACTCTGTATATTCTATATACAAAATATTTTTTTGTTTATGCGAAACTCGAGACACGTGTCCAGTATTTTTAAGTAAAGAAACTATGTCATCATCAACATCAGCCTCTACTCGTCCACTGCTGGATATAGGCCTCCTTCATGGCCGCCAACAAGCTCGATCCTGAGCAGTTCTCCGCCAGCCACTACAAACCTTTTTGATGTCGTCGCTTCATCTCGCCCAAGGGCGTCCCATGCTACGTTTGCCGAGACGCGGTCTCCACTCGAGAACTCGTTTACCCAACTGTTGTCGGTCCTGCGGCCTATGTGACCAGCCCATTGCCACTTCAGCTTGCTAATCCTCTCAGCTATTTCGGTGACTCTGGTCTATCTATGTACAAAATTTTAAAAAGATATGAAAAACCACAAAGTTATGAGCTTGCTATTCGACTTGGTTGTCCCAACAAAAGTATGGTTAAAGGTCCGCTCGTGTGGGCGAACGCTAGGCGTTGACCTCTGGCGTCAGCTGTTGAGCGCACGAGCACTATGATTTACCGTAAAGCTGCTTGCGCACGTTCGGTATCCAAACAGCAACAATTTCTAAATGCATTTGGGAAAAAATATAACATGGTATAAAAATGATTGGAATCGATTCAGTTGCTTATTCTGAACAAACTGCATTCAGGTTTCGCATAAACAAAAAATTACGTTGTATACCCTAATAATATATATAGTCCTATATGTTTGAATATATGCAGTTTTGTGTTGTTCCAATTCTCAAAATAGAGCATTTATTTAGTCAGTTTTTTGCTTATTTAATCACCATTATTCCGTGTCTGGTTTGATAGATCATGTTTGCTCAATCAATATTAAAAAGTCCGCTTTGTATGCACTCAAAATTATAGATGATCTAAGCTTTAATTGCATGATTGGCACTTTTCATTTTTATTTTAAATCATTGAGCCGTGTTTACAAGATCTAAGACGTGTTTGGATATGACTGCAAAACAAAAAATCCACCTCTATTTTGGTCGTGATGCAGACATGCAGTACATGTATGTACTACATATGTGCAGGTCATGAAACTTTTACTCAGTTTTATGCGTGCAAACGTGACTGCAATTAAAGCGAAGATGTGGTAAAATGATCAAAGAAGATTAACTGCAATATAAGGACTTCCTGCGGATAACATAATTAAAAGTGCATAATGTTGAAGTTAATATAGAGCCTCTTTCTAAATTATTTCAAATGAGTGATGTTGCCCCCGATAGAGAAATATTGACTGAGTCGTTCATTTTCTGTAGAGTTACTTAACTTATTAATCCCAATGCATTTCTTAGTGGAGCACGCAGGCGGGCTTCCAACAACTTTACAGAACATTCTTTGATAAACGGATGGGGAGTTGTGTCCTATTTCGTCGCCTTTCGAAATGTTCATGGTTTTAAGAAGCAAGCTTTTGAATTGACCTTTCAATATGATTATTCTTGTGATATTATGCAGAGGACAAAAATCATTCGCTATCTTGATTACCGTAGACTTCAACCACAAATTAGCTAGTATGATTCAGAATGACTTAATATTATGTTTGCACATTTTCAACGTGATCTTCCTTCTTATGAAACCACGAGCATTTCTGTGTACAAAGTCAATCGCTATAGCAAAAAGTACTGTTTACAATTTAGTATTTACATTCTCACTGGTTTATCTGAGATTAAAGTCAACATTTTCCGAGGTGTCACGTTCGAATGAAGCTGTCTTGCTGTCCTTATCTCATTGACAAGCAGCGTTTTCAATAGCAGCGGAGCGAGACGTTGCGTCGCGCTGTCGGCTGAACACTGCTATGTGTACAGCATTCACCTACTGGTTAAATGTCATGTATTACAAGTAGTACGTCCGTTTTGTTAGATTTATTGCGGTTGATTGTTGACAATGGTGGAGGAATAGTTTGTCATAGCCATGACTTTGTGAACACCGTCAGTAATCTGTGTTTTGGGGTGTAGTGTGGAGTTGCTAATATGGTCTGTTAATTTGACGCCGACGCGATGCGGTTCATTGCATATTTTAATATTATATTTAAAATCTTTAATTATGTCGAATCAGGAAAAGAATCAAGTAATTACAGATTTGTATAATATTATTTTCTTGATCCGATACAATTAAGGCGGTTGAATTCCTAACGAAAATTAATGAAAACTTACCACTTGGCTTTCCATTAATCTTCTTTACAATTTCTTCCCCTATCTTCCACAAGCTATTCCCTCTTTGTTATCGTGAGTAACGTAAATAAACCCTCAATTTATTTCTCCCAAACACGCTTGAACATTATAAAGTCGTCACAAGCGCGACAGGCTGACAGAATTACGGCGATTCTCGTCATTTACATCATTTCGTTCCGTATTTAAATTCATGGCGTATTTTGCATGCATGTAGAGGTCGCACGCGCAGCATTACAATGAGATATTAGGAAGTGTTCTCACCAGCGATACGTCCTGAAAATTTCTAGATTTAAAAATATCTACGTATATGATGGACATTGCTATAAATAAGCTAGCTTAGTGTCACTTATCACAAGTTCAGAACCCACTGCAGTGTGATTTTGTCTCTATCTCACCAATAAAACTGAGGTGAAATGACCGCGGAGTGAGCTATCACTGATCATATTGAGTGCTCATTCCAAGTTCATATATCCTAAATTTCGAAACTCGATCGATACTCGTAAGTTGTTATGTTAAAATCTACTCTTTTAATTCAACTTATGGAAACATCAAATAAGTAATAATCTTCTTTAGGACTGTCGGCTAAAAGTATATGCTTGATGCATTCTTTGTCAAAAGAGGCAGATACATTATCATGCATTATCTCTCCTTTATGATACGATAATTCGACCAACTTTGCCATTCTGTCAGCTATGCAGTTGTATCGTTTTGAAAGACATAAAATGTAAGTGCGTAATTGCGTAGCTCACACGTTTACCTTCACCAACATGTCGTAACCCTTAGGAATTGAAACGATGGCTAGTTGCCGTCATATCCGGTTATTTGTCGTCAACGACGGGATTACTAGTCTATCATGCCGTGATTTGTGTGGTAAAGCTGCTCCTTTTGACTTTGGAGGCTCTATGATCATCCTAAGTGAGTATGTATTTAGTCTGGATTTTCCATTGCGTAGTGACGGGAATACTAAGCTGTTTGAACAAATTATTCGAGTACTTTAGTAGGATTAAGTCTTGTATAGTCGCAAAATATTGTATTTACAAGCCACTCTGAGGTTGTTTATTGGGCGATTGCAATAATAATGGCATATTTCATATTGCTTTTAGAATATAAACTTTGTTTCTTTACTACCTGTTGTCATTCGATTTTCATGGGTCTCTTGGCTTATAATAACTTGTTCATTTTACTATTTGTTACGAGTGCCTAGGTTGTAATACTGTTACTTTCTCTAATTTATTTTGTTCATCAACATTTAAGTTATAAAACCTTCTATTTTGTGACGTTCTCTAAAATGTCTGTATTTAAATATGTAATTCATATAGTGTATTCAACATGTAATAAAAAGTATTCTATTCATATGACCACTTTTGCCACCTCGTCGAGTAAATTCTTGAGTTCATATTGTCTGGAACTTTGCAAATTTAGGTAATCATGTCGTCGATCCATCTTGCTATATATATGTCTTCCAACGCTGCTCATATGCTCCCGGCCAAAAATCATTTTACGTTGGAATCTAGAGTGATTTTTGGTGCAACCCCTTGTCTTTCCCTCTTCGTCATTATTTCCTTCGTCATTATTTTCTTGTTGCATCAATTGAAGTCCACCAAATGAAAACTTAGTTTCCTCACTCAAACTACAGATGTTGTCGTTTCCGGAAACATCTCGCAGGCGCCACGATATTCGTGCCAAACCATAAAATGAAACATTTAATCTAGACTCGGCGTCGCCGGCAAACGAGATAACATTTATATAAATCAGATTAACATTCGCATTGAATTCAATAAAACAACGGGAAGATTCCCGTTACCTTTGACGTGGATTTTAACTATATTCAATCTCATGCCGTATTTAATTTGACATAAAAGTTTTTATGAATGTTGTAAATTAATGGAATTTTAAACGCGTGTTCTCAGTTCAGTAAATATGTTAGAATCAAATTACGCTTAATATTAAATAATTGATGAATATATTAGATTTATTTATAGGTTTGTGTGAATATCTGGGTACTGCTTTACATGAAATACATAGTGTGATTATAATGTAAAATGCTTGCCATACTATAGCGCCTTGATATACTAAGTCCAGATCACTAAACATAATTGTTACTTTTATATATTGGGGAATATTCCTAGTATTACATTTTTGTGTACATTGTGGAAACTTGTAATATTATGATTGGTGTATATTATTCACCGTCGGAGACTGTTGAAATAGTCTTTTCATAAGCTTTTGTATAGCTATCGATAAATTATAACAAATTACAACCGTTCTTTTCTGTTATCTTGGAAACTGTAAGGAAGACTATAAACTTATAAAGGTATCGTTTTAGAATCCACTAAAACCATTCTCCAAGTGTCTAGGAAGTGGAGAATTTATTTACTGTGCTTTACTACATAATTATTAACTACAACAATGAATTCATTAATTTAGTCCCTATAACTTTTATAACTGTCTGTATGCTCCTACAGGAAATTGCAATTTACTTGAGTGGGATTGCCGTCTTCCCCTGAGAGATTGTATCAAGAAAAGGAAAATACATACTTAAGACTCATCATCTTTTTCTGGCCTAATTTATTTGGAGTGGGCGCTACGTGTATTTTTCTTTTATTATATTATATATGTAACGTAAACGGTTTATACATACGAAGGGCACGTGTTCTTCCTTTTAATCCTATCTCGCTATGTTCGGAAGTTACGAGATTTTTTGATTGAACATATACACATCACTTTATCGAAATATGTATTGGCAAGTAACGTGAAAACTTATTGTCCAAAATAATTTCATCTGAAATCGAAAATTTGGTATTGTCGGAGTATTTTAATTTTTTTTTTTTAAATGATTATAAACTAGCGCTTGACCGCAATCTCGTCTGATGGTAAGCAGTGATGCGATTGTCGATGTCGTTGTATTTTAATTTTGTGTTGAAACAATGTATAACGATTATCTTCAGGCACAGGTGCATTCTCTTCCCTTAATCTCATTGTCAGATGGGGCGACAAAAGAAAATACAGATACTTCCTAAAGCCACCTCTGCAACATTCTGTTACCCTTATGTCAATTTATTTGGTACGTCTTTTTCTTTAACCTTCTGAATCATCATCGCCACCATGTTTAGCCCTACCATTATTAACATCATCCAAACATCGTTTCTTTGGCCTTTCTCTACTGTAATCCACATTCATGCTCAAAACTTTCCGAACTATATTTTTCTAATTCCACTATTTTGGAATAGATACCAATGATTAACGATAAGTGATTATTTCAAAGATTAAAACTTAATACCCAACTGTTTAAGCAGTCTAAGCGCCATTAGAAATGCCCGAACAGCGACCTTATTTAGGAGCTGTTAAAGTTTATAATGAGCTATCAAAACATTGCGATCACTTTTGTTTTTTGTTCGGATCTTCTCAGGTAACTTTCTCGGTCGTGGGAAAAATAAACACTTTGTTGTTGTGCGAATATCTTAGCGCTGTGGTACACGGAGCTTCACGAGACTGTTTACTGAAGGTAAACCCTGACTGGTTCTTAATGAAGTCACTATAAGTACTGGTTTTCAGTGCCTTTATCGATTTAATTTGAAATTATTGGCAAATAATTGCTTTATGTTGATAAGAAGGCAAAATAAATGGCATTTGGGTTATTTTATATGTGCCTGACATTTTATCATGTGCCTGATCCGCCTCATTCTTTTTTTTTATTTTTTATTAATTATAAACTAGCGCTTGACTGCAATCCCGCCTGATGGTAAGCAGTAATGCAATCGTTGATGGTAAAGCGTGCTAGTTTATTAAACCCATTCACTTAAAAAACTTGGTGAATAGGAAGGAAGACGGCAGTTGAGCGAGGTGGTACAATGTTAAACCCAACAACACGACCAACGATGCTGCGCCAGAGGGAGATTGATGTGGAGACCCTCCACGACCAAACTTCCGACACAACAACACTTGGCGTATCGTACCCGGCACACAAAGCAACACAACTGCTCATACCCGTCCTCCGTACGGCTTCACCAGACATCATGCCGGAACACGACGAATCGCTTGGCGGCAAGACTTTGTCTGGTGGGTGGTAACTTCTGCCGGCAGCCGATGTGGCCTACCACCATTCTTGGCTAAAGCGTCATCTTGTTTCTACTCCTGGTGTTATTAATCTAAGTTTTCTACTTTACCAATGATTAATGAATATGGAGTCTTTTCAATAATGATAATGGAGGAATATCGAAGAAAGACTGTCGTAGGGATGTACATTTTATCATCTATCTTTTTATATCTATTGGAAGGTGTGCTTAATTATTATTATTAGTAAACACACGAGTAGTAGTAGTAGTCGTGGTGCCTAGTGGTTAAAACACCAGCCTCTCAAGCATGAGTGCGCGGGTTCGATTCCAGGTCAGGCAGGTACCAATGTAACTTTTCTAAAGTTATATGCACTTTCTAAGTATATCTTGGACACCAATGACTGAAGGTGAAGGAAAACATCTTGAGGAAACCTGGACTTTAAGTCTGAAATCGCCAACTCGCATTGAGCAAGCGTGGTGATTACGCTCAATCCTTCTCTGTATGAGAGGAGCCCTGTGCCCAGCAGTGGGACGTTAAAAGGTTGATAATGATGAAGCACACAAGTGGCAGTATTGTATAACGTATGATTTGTGAACACAAGGCTGAAATAGTAAGTAGTACAGTCGCTATGCGAAAATAAGGATTTGTGGTAAGGTTAGGCTCAGTTCAGTGCAAATATTTGTATGCATGAATATGAATATTTGCACTGGTCTGGTCTGCCTCGGAAAGCACGTTAAGCCGTTGGTCCCGGTTGCCATACGAAAATCTAATTGCAGTCGTTACGGGTTAAAAAGTCGAACAAGTGGTCTAATGCTTTGATATCGCCTTCGGGCTGTAGAGGTCAGACGGCAGTCGCTTCACGGAAAATATCGAAGTTTAGCCAAAATCAGCAGTTAGACTGGTAAAGCGGACCCCAGACTCCAAAGCTCAAAATGCTTCGGATGCGACTGGGATTGACGCGAATATGATGATGATGTAATTTATTTTTCCCAAATCCTTTAGGATTTTTTATTAACGCAATATATTTATCAGACATTTTGTTCAAAAAATCAATCAAAATCAAAAGTCATTTATTCAAATTAGGCTGAGAATCAGCACTTTTTGAACGTCAATATTACATAAGACAGTCCCCCAAAAGCGCCCACCCATCGACACTTCCTAGTGCTTTCGCTGGGAAGAAGAAGTGGCGGAACAAACTCCCCAGCAGCACAGCTGTCTGTTCATTTTAAAAAAAACATGTCTTTATACAATACTATGTAAACAAACGATACGATAAAATACAAAAATGAAATTATTTACCATATGCCAGCTACCACGCCAAAATACCAGCAAAGCAAAACAATATATTTATATTCAAATGAAAATGTAATTAACTAAAACTTGTTACTTAACTAAAAGCCCCAGGCATAAAGGGCGTGACAGCTTTGTTGTGTGTGAATGCATACAATGCGTCCATTGATCTTAATTTCCTATGAAGCTGAAGTTGCAATATTTTTACTAACTTCACTCGGCTGCTTTCATACGCTCGTGTGTTGTGACTTGTATGTGTATACTATGTTGATTGACGTCCAATAAACGGCGACTTCCTACTTCCGCGATGTGGTCATCCTCTTACATCAAGGGTGCTCAGTACGTTGCCCTCCAACTATAATGGTCTTGCAAGTAGATAGAAATGGATATTATTGTACCTAACTAATTTACAAGAAGACATACCTGGCTGGTCTAGGTACAGGGTATTTACAGTCATTATTACGAAAATGTATTCTCAAGCCTAACAAATGCATACATATACGAAATTTCATTAAAATCGGTTCAGCCGTTTTGGAGGAGTTCTTGTTTTTTTTTAATAATTGTAAACTAGCGCTTGACCGCAATCCCGCTTGATGGTAAGCAGTGATGCGATCGTTGATGGTAAGGCGCGCTAGTTTATAAAGAGCCTATTCACTCAGAAAAACTGGACGAATAGGAAGGGAGACGGCAGTAGAGCGAGGTGATGCAATGTTAAACCCAACAACACGACTAACGATGCTGCGCCAAAGAGAGATTGATCTGAAGACAACAACATATGGCGCATCCTACCCGGCACACGTCGCAACACAACTGCTCAGACCCGTCCTCCGTACGGCTACACCAGACATCATGCCGGAACACGACAAATCGCTTGGCGACAAGAGTTTGTCTGGTGGGTGGTAACTTCTGCCGGCGGCCGATGTTATGGCCTACCACCGAGAAAAGTTCGGGGTCAAACACTGTGACAGGAGAATTTATACCAATAAGAGTACAGATAACGCTACAAATTCAAACATTTTTACAACTTTTTCTCTGCATTCCTCACTTTTACTTTAACTACCAATTAATTGAATACCTTATTCATTTAATTTTTCAAGTCACCATTTGCATCATACAGTATGATTTGGTTTAATCTAGTTTATGTATTTATAATAAAACTATTTGATCTAGTCATATTAGTAATATAAATCTAATTTAGTTATTTCTAAATTAGATATTTTTATTAGAGAATCGTGGGAATTGATACCGATCGAGTATTGCAAACCAGAATTGGTGTTAATCACGTGCTGTTTAAAAAAGTAGGTATTATTTAATGGTCTTATAATTTTATAGATAGTTGCTGGACTCGCACCAATCCCTCTAAACCATTACTTTTGTATGTATCACCGGCTCAATAATGCGTGATAAGATAAAGAAAGAAAGAAACCAGGCAATGGTATAAAACCTCATCTAACATAGCAACGTAAATAACGGGTCACCACAAATATTGTAAACAAAAAGGTCAGCGCGGCCGATAATCGAGCGTTCGAGATGAGTCGAAGTACAGTTATCAATAGAATGCACATGTTTATGCAAACGGCCCCACCTGTACATTCACCGTTACTCGAATTCTTCAATATGTGAGAAAGTGTCTTTTCAATACCTTCATTGTTTCACGCATATTTGCATTTAGTCGGTGAAATGTTGTGAGTCGGCGACGGTTCACAGTGCAGTATCCCAACATTGAAAGTGTGGGAGTAAACTTATTAGAATTTGAAACAAACGCTGTGGTGTCTGTGGGGATCCTACACTTACCGATAATGATTTCCTAGATCCGATCGCAGTCTATGTTCGTTAATGTCACTAGTATTATTCTTAAAGGCGAAAGTGTGAGTAAAGGTCTGAAACAATTAAAAAAACCCCGATTAACCCTTACGATACTTTTTCTCCCGATTTTCGCACAGGATCGAATCTTAGCACACTACAATTTGAGTGTCTTCAAGGCTAGAGTGAATAGACTCTTAATAAACTAGCGCGCTTTACCATCAACGATCGCATCACTGCTTACCATCAGGCGGGATTGCGGTCAAGCGCTAGTTTATTATTTATAAAACAAAAAATCGCGGGCACAGCTAGTCACTGTTATATTTAACACTAGCGGCCGCCAGCGACTTCATTCGCGTGGTTTAGTTATGCTCCTCTCCAACTGGTCGTAGCACGATGTTATATAGCCTAAAGCCTTCCTGGATTAATGGGCGATCCAACACAAGAAGAACTTTTCAAATCGAACCAGTAGTTCCTGAGATTAGCGCGTTCAAACAAAAAAACAATATATGCAATATTAGGTACAAATGACGTATGTGCACTATCCCCGGCGTCAAGTTATACAAAGTGGTGATAACAATACGACAATAAATTAAACATCGTGTACCATAAAATACACCCCACCTACTACCACAAAAAACCCTTAAAAATCATTTAAATATGTCACTGGAAATTATTTTTCATTTTTAACATTTTCTACATGATGTATATGTTGATAAGGAAGCGCTTACAGGTTGATGACCTCCGCATCCAGCGGTAGGTACTAAACTTTAATAATAAAGGCGCGAAAAAAGTAAGTCGATAGATCGCGCTACTGCCGATCGGAGGTTAGTGAACCAATATTTATATTTTAAAGGTGTTCTATTCCGTTTACAACTTTATGCTATTTAGTGTGTTTGAAATTTTCTTTTTTTTATTTTTGATGCTAGGTTTTTTGCTATGGTTTAGGATTATTCCTATGAACCAGCATTGTCTGTGTTTTCAATTATTGTCGTATTATCAACATCACTCTGTATACGGTTCCGTACAGTGTCAATTTTGATGCTTCTAAAAATAAATAAAATTAAAAATAAAATAAATATAAAGGAGGTATTGTAAATCATTCTTCATTGTTGTTCCATTTGAGTAGTTAACAGACAACACTGTTCTCCAATGATTGACCAATAAAGGCACTCTAATCTATTTCACTTTTCAAACTCTACTAACTTTGCTACAAAACTATTACATTCGAGAAGTTACAAAATGAACCAGCTTTATTTAGCAAAACAAACGCAGACCGACGACACCGACGAATATACAAATTCCATTACAAAACAGAAGTTAAGGGAAACAAAAAGTATGAATTGAACTTGAACTGTAGAATACCTAAAATGTGCCAACTGGTCCACTAAGTGCTCTGAAGATGGACAGCCATGGAGACCGTGATTCTAGGAGTTCGAGGGCCAGTGACTCGCCTGGAGATACCATGAACGATGTCTATGCGGCCTGGCGTAAGTCTCGTGGATTTCACCTTCTATAAGCACCTTTTTAATTATGTGGAGTAGTTTTGTGCAGCTGTCCTTTGTGTTATGGTTTCTGTAGCATCTTGCCTCGTACCTTTTTTAACATGGGTTTGTATTGTCACCAAAAGCGATAAGTGACCGGGGTCGTCGAATACAGTTAAAATTCAATAATAAACTGACATATGTTTTCGAATTAAATTTCATTTGGTGAATGAACTGTTTGTTTTCTATTAGTTTATTTCATTATATTTAAAAAGTTTCATATAGCGGTTACCCTTACATATTGTTTGAAGCAAATAAAACAATAGAATACAATAACAGAACTACATTATACCTGACTAACTTTGTCCTGGTAATGACCTAGATACACATTTGTTACAAATTATGCAATATCTTACAATAATATTATTCATTACGTGTCAAACAAAACTGCTATAAATATAAATAAAGTAAATACAACAACAGTCCTTCAACGAGCAACTGCTGATAGCTCTCTACCGAAACAATATACGCAAAAACATACACGACATTAAGTATTTACTTTACCCCAATTAACCTTTTCCGCCAAAGATATAAAGTTTAATTTCCCTTACACCTGATTATGCAATTTTTTTCTTGCACACTCGATTATACTATTGTTTGGGACACAATAGTGTGTCAAGTAAGGAGCTGAATTTGCAAACCAATTCTGTTGTACGACTGCTACATTGCTACATAATGTGGTGACTAGTCAGCATTGCCAAACAATCAGGGTTAATGACAAAGTCATCAAGACTTACCTCCTTGTATTTGCGTAAGCAGATTTTGTTACAATCTTTAGTTTGTTTTTAGCAAGAAAGAAAAATATTTATTGTGACTATTACAGGAAGATCATAAAACTAGACTAAATACAGTCAAAAAAGAACAAATTTAAAAAAAAAGTAACAAAATGTAAAATGACTTAGAAATTCCTATACGAGGCCAAACGGCTCCTATCCCAGTATGATGCTGAATTAAAAAATAAATGTCGCAGCGCTAGTATCAAAGAGTTAACAAATAAATATCTTATTGGGCGCGCTGTGATGTCACAGGCAATTAGATTAATAAATAAATACTTAATGTAATATTTTTTCGGTAATTCTACAGCCTCCAGACTTGATCCTTTATTAAAAAAAATGCTTTTCAAGGTATTTTGACTGTATAGGCAGGTTTCTATGAAATAGCAGATTTTTGTTCTATAACCATGTGTTGGATTCATGACGCGTTCAGTTTCCCCGGCGATGTCCCTGACACCATGTATAGATGTATAAAAATATCTTTCATGTTAATTTTTATTATATATTCATTAATCGATTCATGATTTGGCTGTCGATTCTTTAATAATTTCTTATTGAATATCTCGTATTATTATAACTATTTGATAGATCATTTGTAACATTATTAGCCTTGGCATCATCGCAATCATTATTAAGCAACTCAAATTTATCACGAATATCATGACTTACGTTAATGAGCGAAAGTAAATTAATAGCTGAGAGCATTCTATTAAACAATTTACCGCTAACGCAACAATATTACTCACGTAAGATGTTATTATTTTTGTAATTCAAAATATATGACAAAATTAAGATCTGAGTGCAAAGGTAGGATTTTCTTCCAATACAAAAATAAAAACCTTTAAATATATACCTTAAAATAAATACCTTTGGCTGGATGGGTTAGCTCCCACAGTTATCCCCACCGACATACATGTTAAGGCGTCCTGTGAAAGCCTTTGACCGATATTTACTGCTAATTCTAAGATTCAAAACTTTGGACATTATTAGATTATTTAACATTCTCTTTCTCAATTCCAGATGAAATGCTAGAAGGCGAAGGCGCGGGTCTAGCGGCCCGCGTGGCCGAGCTGGAGGTGCGTTGCGCTCGCCAGGCCGAAGAACTGCTGTGTCTCCGGTCCACCCTCGCCGATGCCCTTCGGAGACTGAACGCGCTGGAGGGCAGAGCGCCCACAGCACCCAGCACGGGACAGAGAAATGGCGCTTATACTGGTGAATATTATATTTATTAAGGGCCTTACTCCCATTTAGTAGCGTAAAATGGTCACTTTAGGAAGCTAATTTCTAATTAACGGCTTAGTTTTGAGATTTGAAAAAAATATATCTTGTCTATTGATTCATGTACAACATTTACTAAAGATAATTTTTTCGTAGGATTTTGCCTTTTGCCTTAAAAAAATATTTACCAAAACGCAATTTTTTGCTAATATTCGTTATTACTTCTAAACGGCATTGATGTGTGGAAATATTTTTACACTGAAAAATTCGTGGTTAGAAGTACTACACATATGTCATAGCGTATTTAAATCCATCAACATTTGCCAAGAAAATATCCTTATTTTGAAACATAGGCTTAGAGGTGCTCTGCGCGGGCGCGGGCGGCAGTCGTGCGTTAGCATTCAGACGGGAGGGTTGTGTCGCTTGCTGCTCTGCTCCGGCTATCGCCGACTACGCGTGGTTGTCTGTGTGAGTGCAAATATTTACGAGCGAATCGTGTCAGTGTACGTTCATAGATTAGCTCGCAAATGAGAATTGAAGATGCGTCTGGTGGCGTAAGTATCTATCTACCTATACTCTTGTATTTATACCTACATATTACTGTATTTTTCTTTATAATTACTATTAGCTTTTGAACCATTTTTCTTTTACAATTGAAGTTAAACAATTACGAATTGTTCCAGGAAATCTAGAAAGAAATCTTTAGACTTGAAAGGCAATAATCCGACTAACTACATCCGCTGATAATATAGAAGACTCTATTCAGGTAAGTAAACACTCGCACTTAGATTATAATTTATAGGTTTGTAAGGAGATTTAAAAATAAAAATCTTATTAGAAATTTACGTAACTTGAAAATGTGATTTTTTGTTTATGGTGATATAAACCAAAAATTAGGACTTAATTAAAGGTTTTGGTGTAAAAACAGTTTTACAAAAAGTTTTGAGTTGATAGGACTTTTAGTTTTTGCGATATTAGCAAAAATGTGTAATAAAAACTCTTACTTGGATTATTTTAAATGATTCTTCCTGTAAATATTTTATTTCTATATGTAATTGTTTAAAGTAGCCGAAGCCGATGGACGCGGGCTGGCGGGCTTGGAATGTCACAGTTATCAGTAAATTTTTTTGACGTCCTCCGTGGCGCAGCGGTCAACACGCCTGCCTGCGACGTGGAGGCCGCGGGTTCGATTCCCGGCCAGGTCATGATGGAAAACGATCTTTTCCTGATTGGCCTGGGTCTTGGATGTTTATCTATATATGTATCTATTATAAATATAGTATCGTTGAGTTAGTATCCCATAACACAAGTCTCGAACTTACTATGGGGCTAGCTCAATCTGTGTGATTTGTCCGTATATATACAGTATGTTAAGAAAACCCTGTCCGACCCGTAAGGATAATAAAGGTTAAGTAAACACATGACCAAATATGATATAAAATTTTACGTAATCATCATAGTACCAATACAAATGAATTTTGAAATAACTTCCCCGAAATTTGGTAATTTATAAAAAAGTGACAACACCGGTATTATTATGAGCGAATAGCGACAGCGATGCGACCACGTGCCGCGTGCCCTGCCGCCCGCCGCCCGCGGAAGGGTGCTTAACGCATATTTATTAAGTTACCTCTTTTTGCGAAATAATATTTATTTTTTTAGGGGGATTTTTTTTAAGTTAGCCTGGTTTTGTATGCATTAGTAGAATCAGTTATCGATACCTAACAACACCTTCACGGGTCGGACAGGGTTTTCTTAACATACTGTAGGATATATATATATATATTGTCTGTTTTTCACAAATAATATTGTAATAACATTTTTCGACTTACAGAAAAGAAGAGAAAGAAACCAATCGACAGAACTTAAAAGTTTAATTCGCTTTTTAGGTCGAACACTAACGCAGTTGATTCTAGGTCAGACATCCATACAGAATGTCGTCAAGAAAATGATAATATTATATATCTCTATGTGCACAAAAAAAACGACGCAAGTTCCATCATCATCATTCAGGTAAAATTATGCCTGCATGTCCTACAACCTATATTTTTAGTTTACAAATATATCATATACCTGTAAAATTAATTTTTTGTTAATTCTTAATTAATTTTTCTTGATAAATTCTTCATTCCTTGACAAAAATCTCTAACAGTGTTGCCAGGGTTAATTAAAATGTATGTTATATCTTTTTTTAGCTCAAAATATCACCAAAACCTCAACAAATCTCAAGCTTGTTTCATCGAAGGGCGACGCATAATTAATATTGCTTACTTTTATTCAGAACTAAAGAAAATTGCCAAGCACGGAGAATTATAGACTGTGGTTTAGGATCTGTGGATATTGTTGGAGAACGACAAGTGGGACTACATTCCCTATTTATTTTTAAATGCCGTATGTGTATGGAAACATTTTGCACATCCTACAGAAATCAATATCAGCTGTGCAGTTGTAGGAACAATAGAAATAGACTGTGGCCATTCTCAACTGCAAGAAATTTCTGCAGCTTTAGATATTCCTATAATCTCGCATGTTATTTATTGGATCGAAGAATTAAAATTTACAGATTTTAAAATAACTCGTGTTTTATTTGAAACCTCATTACGACGAAGTACATTCAATCCGACGTCACTGACACAGTATAAATAGGGTACTATCTCTTTATGGAAAACGGCCGAAACTACGCGCTTTGTAATCTCAAGACATCTATATAAAGCACGGTTAGCGCAGCGGTTAAGCTATTGACTGCTGCGCTGCGTGTCGCGGGTTCGATTCCCGCGCGGAACAAATATTCAGAACATGTCCTACAAGTAGTTGTTCCGAGTCTGGCTGTTTGTGGCTGTGAATTTATATGTTTAAAAATGCACCCACGATAAAAGTAATTTCTAGTGTGGTTCAACGTTTTTTTTTTTTAATAAAAATATCACAAAGTGCCTAGTGCGCGTTTGTTTTACGTTAACGCGATGAACTCGTTTATGTTATTCGCATTAGTAATTAATTCAAGGACACTGCAAAGACATAATACTCATATACTGAAAAGTAGTGAAAAAAAAAAATTCAAATATGTTGAATCGATAGATATTACCATCTACCATTAATTTTTATGTTAATGTTATGATATATAATAATGTGTGGGTACTTGTTTTACAAATGTCTGTCAGTCTGCGATCGGCCATTAAACTGTGTAACGAGCACTCCTTGATTTTATTTAAACATTGATCAAGAATACTAAAAATATATTATAGTACGATATTACCATTTATCAATGCAAAATATACATTTATCGTCTTGCATCCATACCCCCGTCTGAAATCGTAGGCACAAATCGCGACCTACACGCGGCTTGTCTGCATCTCTGGATATTCTTTGATTGTCGTTTTAGTTTAGCGCGCCACCGCGCGCATTTTACGAATTCGGGAGTACGGCGTTTAGCTCCGCCCACATGCACAAGGTCATTGAGGCTACTATAACCGTTAACGCTGCGACATTTGTTTTTATAAATGTCATTCTTAAGTCTTCAAGAACTACTAAATTTACATATTGTGTTAAAAAGAGGTTAACGTCAAGACGCTAACATTTTTTTTTGTGTGGATGGGAGATCTTCAAACGAATGTCGCGCTCTAGACGGAGCAAAAGGGCGTGTCAGACTTTTACTGACTAATACAAACCCGTGTGTCGTGGTGGCTTAGTAGTAGAAACACCAGCCTCTCAAGTATGAGTGCGCGGGTTCGATTCCAGGTCAGGCAAGTACCAATGTAACTTTTCTAAAGTTATATGTACTTTCTAAGTTGTATATCTTGGACACCAATAACTGAAGGTGAAGGAAGACATCTTGAGGAAACCTGGACTTTAAGTCTGAAATCGCCAATCCGCATTGAGCAAGCGTGCTGATTATGCTCAATCCTTCTCTGTATGAGAGGAGACCTGTGCCCAACAGTGGGACGATAAAAGGTTGATGATGAAGATGATACACTCCCGTGTTCCTTCACTTGCCTGTGAGCTAGGGCCACGGTTTCTCTTTCAAGCAACCCGCAACCCTGGCCCAGGCATCAGTCTTCGTGGACCCCATCACGATGGACTGACATCTCTCTGAGGCGCGCGTGGCTCAAAAGGCGACGTCTACCCGGGCTTATCTATGGTGGCCAGGAGTTCGATGTTGTATCCCGACCAGGGTGTTTCCTGCGGCGATCTAATAATTAGTTGAACAGCAGGGCTTCCACCAGATAAAGATCCAGTATTCCAGTCTATAATTGATCAAGAACAGTCGTGTTCTGGCATGATGTCTGGTGAAGCCGTACGGAGCACGGGTCTGAGCAGTTGTGTTGCGATGTGTGCCGGGTACCGGGCCGGGTTGTTGTGTTTCGAGTTTGGTCGTGGAGCGTCTTCAGATCAATCTCCCTTTGGCGCAGCAACATTGGTCGTGTTGTTGGGTTTAACATTGCATCACCTCGCTCAACTGCAGTCTTCCTTCCTATTCGCTCAGTTTTTCTGAGTGAATAGGCTCATCAATGATCGCATCACTGCTTACCACCAGGCGGGATTGCGGCCAAGCGCTAGTTTATAATTATTTAAAAAAAAAAGTCCTAAAAGCACTACATAAGAAATACGTTACGATGGAAAGAAAGAAACAACCCTACATTCTCGTATGGATGTCAAGATAACCTCTTTGCATCTATATTCTTCTACGAAAGAGAGCCATACTGCCATCTACTTACGATAAATTTATCTAGTAGAAAATAAAGAAGTCTATTAAGCTACCTAAAAGTCTTTTACCTACAGATACCCACACACTGAAAAAAATTGTATATGTTTTTTTATTTTATTTTTGAATATCAGTGACTAAATCTTGAGGAATAGCTGTAATGCAGACAGTAATTTATTTACATTCCTCAGATGTATTTCGTGGTTATAAATGATTAATTTACGTTATTTAGAAATTCCGCAATATATTTATTACGGTACCTATACAACGTATAAGTCAATATTTACGAAACTGTCCTTTCACTGCCCGGTACAGTTTTTATATTGAACTAGATTTCGCCCGTAAGTATGTCGATAAAATACTTATTTCCTTCGCCAGGGTTAAAAGTATACCCATACTAAATCCTGGCTAATGTCGAAACCGGTCGAGCCGTTTCGGAGATATGTCAGAACAAAGAAGCAGAAAGACAAAAAAGGAAAACTTGCTTTTTTTTGTTATAAGTGCCTTCTATTATGCATAAGTACCTGTTGTATACCCATGAGTAATAAGTTTACCCAAAATCAGCAGTTACACTGGTAAAGCGGACCCCAGACTCCAAAGCTGAAAAGCTTCGGATGCGACTGGGATTGACGCTGAGATGATGATGACCTGCTGTATATGTATAATTTCATATGAATTTAAAAAAAGATGTTATTTTGACATTACGAACAAATAATCTTCAATTTTGAGATTAGCTGGAACAAACGCCAGAAAGAACAACAGAAGAAAATTTAGTTCTTTTTTCTAATTCCACTTTTAAATGCGTTAAATAAAAACCTGCTATTATGACATTACAAACAGACACTTCAATTTGATTTATATTATATATAGATATAATAAATTATTGCTTACACGAGTAGGCCCGGCCTGCGGCCCAGTTTGTGTTAAGCCTTTCATATATCATTCGGTTGACAAGCTGATAAAGCTGTGTATTAAAAAGTTCATTGCGTTGTTCATTGATCTTGCAAATTAATTATTACCGGGCATGTATAGTAAAAGTTTACAGTGTTGCACACCCCTACCTAATAAACAAATATCAACTTTATTCCAATGACAATTAAGTTGATTTCAGAGCGACTAGAATTTTTTAAAGAGTTATATAAGATTTAGATGTTTAAAAGTGTTTGAAGTTTGCGTAAGCTGATCTTTATTTGTAGAAGTTCGGGAGTTATATTTGGTTACATTTTAAGGCCTTGCTATCAACAAAATAATAGCGGCTACAGAGTGTTGTTGTCTTCCACGTTACTGTTGTTCATCAGGATGGTAACTGAAGCAGATACTGATGGTGTCAATAAGTCAATACTGTCGCCAAAAAGACATTCTGAAGGTCAACAGAGATATGCAGAAGAGATATCAGACATGGCTCCGCAATCCATACACGCAATAAGGTTTCTGACCTAATTTACTCTTCTTAATATTTTTTACTGCTGGGCTGGACACATTGCCCGTAGGACCGATGCCCGATGGGGCCGACGGGTTCTCGAGTGGCGACCACGCACCGGAAGACGAAGCGTGGGTAGGCCCCCGAGAAGGTGGACCGACGACCTGGTGAAGGTCGCGGGAAACCGCTGGATGCGGGAGGCGCAGGACCGGTCGTCGTGGAGAACCTTGGGGGAGGCCTATGTCCAGCAGTGGACGTCTTTCGGCTGAAATGATGATGATGATGAATATTTCTTATAAAAATGAAAGTATTGCTCCATGTAAAATGCTGGTATTCAGCTGTATTCCAGTCTGGAATCGAACTTATACCCGAATACCATATCCAGCCTATAATTTTCCCATTGGTGGGACACAAGCCTCCTCTGTGAGATGGAGGGGAGCCTTAGTCCGCCACGAGGGCCCAGTGCGGGTGGATGTCACGTCTTCGATTTTGTTCTAAGACGTGCCTGTTTCTTCACGATGTTTTGCTTCACCGTATTGAGAGCAGTGGTGGTGAAATAATTATATAAAGTTAAACGCTTGTTAGGTAGATCGCCAAGTTCGAGAAAAAGCTCAATCGTCGAATCCAACTCAGTTGGGCTACTTTCGGGAAGCTACATAGAATCTTCTCATCCGAAATACCGCAGTGTCTCAAGACAAAAGTCTTTGACCAGAGTGTGTTGCCAGTGATGACTTATGGAACTGAGACGTGGTCGCTATTAACCACGTCTCAAGTAAATAATTCTCAGGTCTTATAAAAAAGCTCGATGTCACTCAAAGGCACTCACTGCAGACACAGACAGACACTCGGCAATGGAGAGGGCTATGCTTGGGGTTTCACTGCGTGATCAAATCATAAATGAGGAGATTCGTAGAAGAACGACAGTAATCGACATAGCGTAGCGACATATTGCCCGTAGGACCGATGCTCGATGGGTTCTCGAGTAGTGACCACGCATCGGAAGA
Source organism: Sesamia inferens (assembly GCA_037179545.1). Taxonomy (NCBI): domain Eukaryota; kingdom Metazoa; phylum Arthropoda; class Insecta; order Lepidoptera; family Noctuidae; genus Sesamia; species Sesamia inferens. Next base: position 2,279,330 of record CM073929.1, on the reverse strand, counting down.
CATGCTTAGGTAGGGAGAGCGTGGGTAGGCCCCCGACGACCTGGTGAAGGTCGCGTGAAACTGCTGGACCGGTCGTCGTGGAGATCCTTGGGGGAGGCCTATGTCCAGCAGTGGACGTCTTTCGGCTGAAATGATTGATGAACCGGTTGTATATATACAACCGGTTTACCAATCGTTTGGGCCGAACGGACCAATGGGCGGTCTGTATGATCCTAACTGATCCCAACTAGTCGCAATCATTTGACAAAAATGTGTTCGCCGATTAGGGAGCTGAATTAACACACCAGCTTTTCATCCCGATATTCCCAAGGGATCGAATCTTATGCAGGTGCAACAGCTGTGCGAAATGCAAAAAATTCTTAGCGAAAAGTTTCAAATTGACTTCATTTCACGATGGACAAATATTAACTATTTATTTTAATACTAATTAAGTTGATTTCCGGGTGACTAGCAGTAATAAAACAGTTACAAGATATTTGTAGCTTAAACTGAACCTTTTATGTAGAAATAAGTTATTTTTCCATGAACTAATATTTGTTATTTTTGCTTTATTTGTAACTGTTTCTTAAAGAACTTCTCCATTGCTTCCAGGGTCTACGGGTACTCCTACAAGGGAGCTACGGCTGAGGCAGCCATCCTACCGGGAGACCGCCAAGAGGACCTCCAGCTACGGCTCCAGTACCTCCTCATTACCACAAAGGTGATAATGATACTGAACTAATTGGTAGTCGCCAGGCTGAGATCTGCAAACACGAGCCCTACAAGTTCTCGCGAAGCGGTTCCTCCTTGACCTCTGGGACCTCAGATATTGCTCTGTAAACTCATCATTATCTCTGCGTTAATCCCAGTCGCATCCGAAGCTTTTTAATTTTCAGCCTTGGAGTCTGGGGTCCGCTTAACCAGTCTAACTTCTGATTTTGGGTAAATTTCGATATTTTCCGTGAAGCAACCCGAAGGCGATATCGAAGCATTGCAGTTAGTGCAGAGTTTGATGTGGATGTTCTTATTCTTACTGAGTGTAGGGTAAATAAAAATATTTAAATAACATTACTTGATAACTACACCTCTTATTTCACCTCAATCCAATTAAACCAAAATGATGGCGTGGTTACTTGCGTTTACTTACGCAAGTAACCACGCCATCATTTTGGTTACAAAATGATGGCGCGTAACAAACATAATTATGCAAATTATGCAAACGACAATAAATGAAAACATGAACAATGCAGGTTCATAGGAATAATCCTAAACCATAGAAAAATAACCTAGCACCAAAAGTAAATAAATGAAAATTTCAAACAAACTAAATCGCATAAAACTGCAAACGGATTAGAACATCCTTTAAAAATATTGGTTCACTGACCTCCGATCGGCGACAGCGCGATCCTGTATCGACTTGCTTTTTTCGCGCCATTATTATTAAGGTTTGGTACCGCAGGATGCGGCGGTCATTAACCTGTAAGCGCTTCCTTAACAACATGTACATCATGTAGAAAATGTGAAAAATTAAAAGTAATTTCTTGTGACTAAACTAATGGACATATTTATATGATTTATTATGCGTAAACTAAGAATGTGTTGAGGTACAAGATGTTTAATTTATTGACGTATTGTCAGCACCACTCTGTATACTAAATGTGACCTAAACTCTCCATAAATGTCTTCCTTTCGTCCCAAAAACTCACACTAGAAGACGCAAAGATATTGTGGTGTACTCTCCAGGGGATCGATCAGCATTTGCCAGGCGTCAATATGTTACACAATCCGCTTACATTTATAATAAATTACCTTATGTGTGAAATATATCCTAAGCTGTTTACGACTGTAAAAAAAACAATAAGGAGTAGGCTAAGATCCTTAACATATGAAGAAACAGAAAACCAGAACAGGGTGAGCTAACATGCTGGATATCCTAACCAAACTGACCTCACACCACACACTCACACAAACCACACACACACACTCACCTCACATATAACACACGCCACACACACTATACAGTATGTTAAGGTAACCCTGTCCGACCCATAAGGATAATAAAGGTTAGGTAAACACATGACCAAATATAATATAAAATTTTACGTAATCACCATAGTACCAATACAAAGTAATTTTGAAATAATCTTTTTTTCCACGAATTAATTCCAACTTCCCCGAAATGTGGTAATTTTTAAAAAAGTGACAACACCGGTATTATTATGAGCGAATAGCGATACGACCACGTGCCGCATGCTCTGCCTCATCGTACATTTATTAAATTACCTCTTTTTGCGAAATAATATTTATTTTTTTAGGGCGATTTTTTTTTAAGTTTAGCCCGGTTTTGTATCCATTAGTAGAATCAGTTATTGATACTTAACAACACCTTCACGGGTCGGACAGGGTTTTCTTAACACACTGTATATACTCGTACATCTTCACGAGCTGCTTAATTATTATTATTAAAATTATTAATTTTTTCGTTTTTGTTTTTAATTTTATTTTCTGTAATATTTAGCTTCGTCACAGCGAGACAGCTCCGACACAAGTACTATTGTAACTTACTGGAGGTTCCTCAATTTATGTATGACACAATGTTTGGATGAAATAAATATTTTTGTATTTTAGTAGACCAATTGTTGGACTTTTGAGAGCTCCAACAACCGTAACGACTGCCATTAGATGTTCATATGGCAACCGGGACCAACGGCTTAACGTGCTTTCCGAGGCACGATCAGACCGGTGCAAATATTTATATGTATTTATGTATACAAATATTTGCACTGCGCGGGGATATAACCCGCGCCTTCTAGGGCAGCTGTCGCGTTCGCTACCGCTACGCCACGGAGGCTGTCAAGCTACTACTCTGTAAACTAAAGCATATTATTGTGTTCCTTCTAGACGCGGACCTCAGCACCAGTCTACAGGTTCACTGCAGTCGGACTCGCCGGCGTCGTCATCGTCACTGTCGCCCGCGCCCTCCCCCTCCCCGCGTGCCACGCCCGCCCCTCACCACGTCGCACACCCGCCGCAACCCTACAGGTACATACCAACCATCCTCGTGGTGCTGTGCATCGAATGAACGAATTAACTCTGGCTGAAAAAAATCTGATCAGTTTCCTTCAGAAATTCTTCTGCAGGTGCTATCATGTAAATCTGGCTTTTACTTAAGACATAAATATCATCCTTTACCCTTTTTTCCAAGGTCAGAAAAGTCACTATCGTTTTATCAGAATCAAAAATATTCAAAATAAGAAATTCTCCAGATAGACACGGAAACTGGTTTGGTTTCTTTCTCCCTTGCCTTATTAGTAGAAGATAGCAACAGTATTCGTTTAATTCGTGCGCAGCAGTACTAGCTGCAGTATTTGATGGTAGTACGGAATGAAATAGTTTGGTGAGGTAAAACGTTGACGATACGTTCGTATGATAGATAACTTCTTAGAGGTCGTCAAACGGGCCTATAGCAATTTCTAACGGCGTCGTTGCCTCCCTGTTGCAGAGTTTCAGCTCTATACAACATTATTTTTTATTTATGCGAAACCCGAAACACGTGTCCAGTATTTTAGGTAAAGAATCTATGTAAAATCATATAGTTACGAGCTTGTTACGTCACCTCGTTTATCCCTACAAAAATATGGTCAACACGCCGCTCGCGCGCACAGCGGCACGGTGCGGCCGGAGCTATGATCCGCTGTGAGCCTGTGAACTGTGTCGTGCGCTCGGTAACCACACTGCAACATTTTTTTATATATATTTGGGAAAATATAAAATGGTGTAAAAATTATTGGCATCGATTCAGTTAGTTATTTTGAACAAACTGTATTCGGGTTTCGTATCAAGAAAAAATAACGTTGTTGTAACGTAATAAGGATATAACCAAGGCATGAAAATCAAAAAAAAAAAAATTAGTCCGTCTTATAGATAATAAAAAAAATTAAGACCCGTATTTTTTATCTTGTCGAAATTACCAAAAACTACTGATAATTACGTCACGTCGTGGTATATTTTGTACCACGGCGTGATGTCATGCGACATTTCAAACCAATATATCTTCCTAAGTATTTGAATGAAAGAAAAAATTAAAAATACGTCTTCAATATTTTTATAAATCTATCTGATGGATATTAAATTATTTTTTAGGATACAACCCAATTGCTGTATTGTCTGATGTTGCTGTAATTACTAGTTCAATATATCAGAAAACTGTTTACCTAATGGAGCGTATATCAAAACTGTTCCGTCATGGAGAAAAAGTCGTCGTGTATTACTTTAATTTTGCTGTTAATAAGCATGTTCCATCCAAATAGGTTCTTGATGAGAAGAAAAGTAAGAAATAAAAAAAGTCGTGTCTTTTTTATTTCCTACTTTTTTGGATCTTCAATGAATGAAGAGTGTTAAGCAAATGCATGTATCTTTCTACTAATAGTCACCTGCCCCCACACTTTAGTATAAGTTCTGTAGTGACGTGGCATTGAACCGATATTTTTAAGGTGACTGAAAAGCCTCTACTAGGCTTTAATGTAGAAAAGTTATTAGAAGTGGAAATGGTGGTGGAGGAAAAGAAAAACTGGAGAATATTATACATTGCTTCTTTTGCTGCGTTGTGCACCTGCATAAGAAGTATGTCTTATTTCGACTGTCTTCAAAATTAATCTACCAATCTACAATGTATAGAGGCGAAATGTACTTTCTTTCCCACAGTTAGGTATCATCAAAAACCACTCAAGATGTTTTTGAGAGGATGAGCGTCATCATTTTCTTATATGCTGTGTATGTTCACCAATCAGAACGACCATGAACAGTCGCCAAAGGGAATAACCAAATTTAATATGAACAGGACGGACGCAGCGTGGGTAGGCCCCCGACAAGGTGGACTGATGATGCGGGAGGCGGAGGACCGGTAGTCGTGGAAGATCCTTGGGGGAGGCTTATGTCCAGCAATAATGATGAGGATGGATTTTATGTAATTTTTAATTTGAAAAATGACGGTCCTGGTTATTTATCTCTTTTGGTGACCGTACACACTAGAAATGGATTATCTTGAGATTATGCACATTCCATTGTAGCGATGCTTTAGGGGAGGCCTATGACTAGTGGACATCCTTCTGCTGAGTGATGATATCGTAGTCAATAGAAACATAATCAAATTGTTCATGCAATATTCTGTTCCCAAAGCTAGACAGAACGTTACTTTGCTGCTTTCTTAGCCCAATAGCATTAGCTTACTAGTCAGCCAAGCCCCAGTATCGTAGTGTATATCGTATACATCTAGATCACGAAACAACTCTACGTCCAGTAACCAGAGCGTCTCGCCCGGGGTCAACAACCTCACCAAGCGATGGAACTCCACGGGCGACTTCAACGCACAGGGACTGCTGCCTAACAGCAGGTATGTGGAGAAGGTCTCAGTGCCTAAGAGTTAGCGGTGAATAAAAAAGAAAAAAAAAAGAGTAAATAGTTATGTGGTGACACCTACCGAGTGAAATGAGAACTGTTTAAATATAAATAGATGGCTCCACTGAGGTTGCTGAATCCTAGATCGCGTTAACAAAGTTTCCAAGCTTATAGTTTAATCAAAATTATTTACTCCTTTTATAAAATTTAATAATTAAGAAACACAGTGCGAAGCTATCACTGTTAGAAGTTACACCGTGTTATTTGAACTTTAGATTTATTATTGTATTGTTACTAGATAAGCCAAAAATCTAGAAATATAGCTAGATTTCCTTGCTGTTCTAAAATATACAACCTGGACTTGAGAACCTCCTCATTTTTATTTCTTGAGTTAAAAAAAATATCACCGCTGACTTTTAGGCCTAAATACAAAAACATAAAAGCTTTTAGGGCCTTATGAAACATCGATTCGAAAGCGAGACGAGTGTACAACGAGCTCATAGCGAGCACGCGGCAAACTAGTCGAGAAGACTTCGCAAATGGCGTCGTCGATACGATTTTGTACCCTCAACAGCTACGTTACCCAGAAAGCTGCTAAACTCAAATGGGGCTAGATTGGACATTTTTGCCACAACCTCCTCCTCCCTCAATTCGATCTCCTCATTACTGAGGGTTATGATGTCCCTGTGGAATTATCTTATCTTTTGCGATAGTTCGCCATCTTTACGATCCCTGGCCGCGAGTATAGCATTATGCAGGCCGGTGTCCTGAGATGAACGAATTTGGTCAGTCCACCTTATTGGACTGCGACCTTCCCAGTAACCATCAGATGTTCGAGGTTGTCTCCATCTTTTCTGACAATATGGCTAAAATATTCTAAAAGACACCTTGATATGTTTGCCGCATATTAAAGATCCATCGATTGGATCCAACTTACGCACACCTACCATAGGAACTGGCCTTCGCCAAATACAGAACTGTGTGGAATAGGGAGTGGGAAGTTTTTGCCCTACAGTGGCAAAATACAAGCTAGTTAGATGAGATTAGATAGATGTTCAACAGCCCTTTCCACCTTTTTGTACCAAAGACAGGAGTGTAAGCGGACATAGCTATATTGAGGAGCTCAAACGTGATCCAATGGAAACAAAGTTATGTGTAACTTGAATTAAAAATCTTCCCATTATACGGGACAACCTTTCGACTTTGTCCGCGTGAAATTTCTTGTTCCCCCTACCCATAGTTTCCGTTTTGTATTCTCAGAACATGTATGAACTCCCGTAATTACTAAATAGTAGTAGACACTCACAAAATGTACGGTGTAATTGTCAAAAAACCGATTCTGATTTGAACTCGTTGAACTCGCTCGCAATTCGCCAATGTGATACCAGCCTTATCATTTTAGTTTTACTTTGCACACACAAGCGCTAAATATCCATGCTCTTGGCCATAGTTCAGTATTCTATCGCTATTTCATATTTATCTATTATTTTCCTGTAATGTCTAATTGTTTATTTGTGCTCTCTTTAGATTTACAACCACAAAGTCGTTGCTAAACTTATATTCTAAGCAGCCGTCACAAAATGGTCCGATTCAGAGACATGGGTAAGTCAGTACAAATGTTGGCGTTGGTTGGTGAAGGGAATTTAATTTGGGACTAATATTGAATGCGCTTGGAATTGAGTTTATTAAATCTATTTTAAGGTTTTGTAGTTAATCACCATTATACCATTATATGGTGGTGGTAGTAACTAGGTATAATTTTCAGTAAGTAACAGTAAATATTTCTTTAATTGTAAATTATTTATCGTTAACGTCTTTGACGTCTTCTTTCACAGATTACCACTTTTAGATGTTAATACGCTTTGGCTTCATAATGTGGGATAACAGTACCGAAAAAGTTTGCAATATAAGGTTTTCACTTTCATCCTGATGAATCTTTTATGATCTACAAAATTCACCAGATTGATACACTAAAGAAATTCAAAAAAGTTTTATTTGTGCAAATAAACTTTTTCGGCTGAATATTTAAAGATCTTGTTCTATTATCTATGAAGTATACATGTTTGATCTAATATATAAAATTCTCGTGTCACGGTGTACGAACTTAAACTCCTCCGAAACGGCTCGACCGATTTTGATGAAATTTTTTGTGCTTATCCGGTATCTATGAGAATCGGCCAACATCTATTTTTCATCCCCCTAAATGTTAGGGGTAGTCCACCCCTAAATTTTTTTTATTATTTATATGGCAAAACAACGTTTGCCGGTCAGCTAGTAAAAGTATAAAGATTTATTTAAAAAGGCAAAGGATGTACAGTCGACGACACATCAATCTACTACAATCTGTCAAATTAGATTTTCAACTTTATCATCAAGGTAATGCCTGGTAATAAACCCCCTTATTCATAAAGTTTGCTCAAAGTTAACTAATGATTAGTGAATTTTAACAACACATTTTTGACGTTTTAGCGTCATTTAACTATAAACATCGTTTATGAATAAACACCATAGTGTATAAGGCGTTTATTCATGACCGATGATTAAAGTTAAGTTACGTGCAAACGTCGAAAATTTATGATTAAATAGTCGCTAATCATTGGTTAACTTTAAGCAGCGTTTATAAATAAGGGGGAAAGGATCTATATAGGCTCAAGGTTTATTGGGAATATCTGACAGTTTGACCTGCTGTCGTCCGTACGTATATATCCTCGAAACCGAGGAGAGCTTCACCGGCTTATATTAAATGACAGTATATTGTTCTAAAGACTGAACTACCAAATTTACATATTGTGTCTTGACTCTAACCTCTTTTTTTGTGTGGATGGGAGATCTTCAAATGTATGTCGCGCTCTAGACGGAGCAAAAGGGCGTGTCAGACTTTTACTGACTAATACAAACCCGTGTGTCGTGGTGGCCTAGTGGTTAAAAGACCAGCCTCTCAAGTATGAGTGCGCGGGTTCGATTCCAGGTCAGAAAAGTACCAATGTGACTTTTCTAAAGTTATATGTACTTTCTAAGTTTATCTTGGACACCAATGACTGAAGGTGAAGGAAAACATCTTGAGGAAACCTGGACTTAAAGTCTGAAATCGCCAACCCGCATTGAGCAAGCGCACTATGGAAAATCGTAGAACAACTGCTGATTAAAAATAGGTTTTGTCAATGTCGCTACTGGCATACTTTATTTATTTTACTCAATAGTTTAAGGATCAAACTAGAATATAATATCAAAAAATTATACATATTATTTGAAATGTTTTTTTTACAACTCTACAAACTTTTTAGTTTTGACGGACGTCCATGTTAAGCCCGTTCACTTCATCACTTTCAAATTGATTTTATCGTTATACATTACAGGATAAGGTATAATGTATTATATATTTCTGGAAACCTCGTCTTTTGAAGAATATGAAACACCTATTATGTATTTAATATTATATTAACGTTTACCTTAAAATAATTGCAAAATAAATAATGGTAAAAAAAAGTTTATTTAAAGTTCATCGAGACTTTTGACAGTTACCCACGTTTACCCATGCTTTACATTTAATGTTGATTTGTAGCCTAGGTATCCATAAACATGATCAAATAAAAAAAAGTTGCGAATATTTGCGATTTTCGGAGTAATTTGTAAAAATGTGATAAAAGTCAGGAAACAGAAAACCGCTCGCTATCTATTGCGGTTTGAAATGTTCCTGTTTACGTCAATAGTTTACGGTAAGTTTTGTAATTTATCGTTGATATTAGGATGTCTTATCTATTTTGCACAATTGATTACAATTAATTAATTATTTAATCATAAAAAACATTTTTATGAAATATTACGATTAAAACCGATTTTAATCATAAATATTAAAAAAAATATATTATTGTTATTTAAATTGATATGTATTTTGATGTACTATATGATATTAGGTTTTCGTAAACATTAAAATAGTAGTACACATTGTTAAAAAATCAATATTGGACATTTTTTATAATTATGAATTTGTATAATTTTTTAATATAAGGTTTTACATTTAATCATAACAAATTATATTATATTTGAAGCCATATACACTATTCTATATCTGTGCAAAATTTTAGAACATAATATTCAGAAATAAAAAAGTTATTGATTTTTAATCAGAAACAGACCTTTATTTTCCATAGTGAAGCGTGGTGATTACGCTCAATCCTTCTCTGTATGAGAGGAGACCTGTGCCCAGCAATGGGACGATTAAAAGGTTGATGATGATGATATTGTTCTGCAAATGTAATTTTGTTAAAATCATTTATCAATCATTTTCACATGTTCAGCTAAATATAGTGAAAGCAGTTTTGTCTTGTCGGATTTTAACAAAATAATTATCTACTAAAATGATTGAGTGGTAATAATGTTTACAGCATAAGTAGATTAGTTGACGGCAAACATTTTGCATATACTATATAATATTTGCATACTATGAATAAATATATTTTAATATTCTAAAGCTCCCGCAGAAAGGCTCGTGCCCACTCCGGTTGAACAATTTCCATATAATATAGTTTTCATAAAAACTGTCCCACCAGCGTCGTATGGCACCTGTCAGTATAACACATTCTTTCTGCAAAACTAGTACAACATCACGAAATTAAAATACTTGTAGTTGCTTCTTTTTGTCTCGATGGTACTCTTTTTAATATTTTTTAAGCCCAGTAGGTGGCCACGTCGATTGAGGGAGCAGTGGTGCTTATTAGGTCATCCAAAGTGCAGCTTAACGGCCACTTAATGCACTTCAGAAAGCACACTTTTGGCTGGTAACTACATTAATTAAACAAACCAATCATTAAACTGTTATAAAAACCGATAAATTACAGGGAATTTAGAGTTGATGCAAGAAGCTGCTCATCGAGTAGGTACAGATAAATGATCTTGTGTGGCCTTCACTACAATTGGCTTAAAGATATACGTCTAGTAACTAGGCGTATATCACAATGGCCTCGTTTCTACTGTTCACAAACTAAACTAAATTTAAGTTTAGTGCATCTTTTTCTTTCTATTTTATTTAGAAAAGGATAGAGGATAACGTATTAGTTTAATCCTGTCAAATTAAGTAATACATTCCATAGACAGTTTAGACGCGATTAAAATATGGCGACCAAAAATAGGTATGTCGTTTTATGTCAGGTACGGACAATTTTTTTTAATTTGTGTATAAGTTAAATTTAGTTTTGTTTGTGAATAAGGGAATCGGAGCCATTGTCCATCTAAAACTGGGATCAAAACCCAGTTGTATATGGATAAAGTGTAAACAAAAATGGAAAATTAACTAATTCCTACATAATTAAATTTAGTTTACTTAATTTTACTTATTCATTGTTGTCACTCTGAAATCAACTTCATCATTATTGAAATAAAGTTGATATTTGTTTTAATTATAATAGGCTGCACTGAGCACTTTTACTTTAGTTAATATGTACATAAATACTGTACCAGCCACCTAATCTCTTCACCACTTGGTAGACTGGCAGAGATTTTTTTTTTTTCCCTGTTTGGAAATCCTCATAGGATGCCTGCCGCCCTGGGGTGGGCGACGGGGTATGTCAGACCCCAAGGCATATTATATCCTTGGTCACCACTACCCACTGCTCACCGCTCCCAGCTACCGTAGGCACGGGCCTGCGAGCGGTGAGCAGTGGGTAGCTCGCCACCCGGTAAGGACCAGGCCCGAGTCGACGATGCGTTGTGTTTCACGAGATGTCAACACATCGTAACGGGGTCCACGGAGACCGATGAATCCTGGGTCAGGGTTGTGGGTTGTTCAAAAAAGAAACCGTGGACCTGGCGCACAGGCAAGTGAAGAAACACGGGTGGGTTTTAGTCGGTAAAACTCTGACACGCCCTTCCGCTCCGCCCTGAGCGGGAGAAGTCATTTGATGATTTCCCAAAAAGGCATTTTTTTTTCAATTCTCTTTATTTATAACGGGTTGACGTGTCCGTGTGTATTAGAATCCACACGAATACGTCAACCCCATTGCACAGACGAGAGCACATCAAGCTAATATAATCTGTCAGATATTTTTATTTCATTTTCAACTTTATCTATAAAATAATAAAAATTTGGGCCAATTTGATAGGGAATTATTGACGGTTTCGGGTAAGTTGACCTGTTGTCATCCGTACCTTATACTTAGTTGATTAAATAAATAAATAATACAACACATAATGAAACATATTAAGTTTAACACATAAGGATACAAAATATATTGATGTAGTGGAAACTGGAGCCTGTACTAGGACAACCTGCATTACCTTTGTATTAGGTTCTAGTTGAAAAAGCTCTGGTTCAATGATACTGCTGGAGATTTTTGTTTTGTCTGTAAACATGACCAGGCTTTTGTATTTTTTTTTGTGGGCCATGGTCTACACCCACCTGCGACAGAAAATTATCTACACATATCTAGTGCTAATATTTGAGCAAACAGTACAACGCAAATATGGACAAAATAATCCGTCATGCTGTGTAAACATACACTAAACACTCTCTACAAAAATAAACCCAGTTTATAAAACAATTAAAATAATATTTTTTTAAATTGCAGCTTTATATTTAAACCTGTATGATCTCCTTCATCCACACCAGCATACATCGACCGTCGTTTAGGTTCGCCTGGCAATTTGTTCACTGTTCAGTCGGTAGAAGACAAAAACCGCGTATTGTGTGACTTGTATGCCCACGTACTAGCGCATCTGATCACACTGTAATGGACGTCGCTCGTCATACCGGAACATTAGTGATGGGGCGTAGAATTAGCCTCGGCGATACAATTGGTGTCTGTCAAAAATGGTACATCATCTGACTAGCCTTTTCCAACTACATTAGGATCGGTTTCTAGTGTAAGCGGATTCAGCTGAATAACAGTGATTTACAAAACTTCCTATCCTGTACCCACTGGCCACTGACCACTGACCGCCACAACCAGCGGGGTTGATGCTGATGAGCAGGGTGCTTTGAAATGATTCAAAGTGAGAATAATAACAATAAATACTGTTTCATTTTCTCATGAAGGATCATTGTTACATTATTTATTTATTCTTTCGCACATAAATTGTACAATGGCGGACTTAATGCCTTAGGCATTCTCTACCAGTCAACCATACATTAGTGTGGAACTACTGCACCCTAATTACGTAACAGACTATTAATAGGAATCTGCATCATTTTGAAGCAAAACCATTGCTTCATAAGTTCGAAAAATTTGTCTACACAACACTCAAGTCGTGGTGGCCTAGTGGTTAAAACACCAGCCTTTCAAGTATGAGTGCGCGATGTTCGATTTCAGGTTAGGCAAGTACCAATGCAACTTTTCTAAAGTTATATGTACTTTCTAAGTATATCTTGGACACCAATGACTGAAGGTGAAGGAAAACATCTTGAGGAAACCTGGACTTTAAGTCTGAAATCGCCAACCCGCATTGAGCAAGCGTGGTGATTACGTTCAATCCTTCTCTGTATGAGAGGAGAGCTATGTGACGATAAAAAGGTTGATTATGATAATGATGATGAACACTTAAATGACGCAATAAATGTTCCGATTCCGATTGATAATGTGTTACGTGATTATGATAGGGCCGCCGTTTGTTCGAAAGAGATAAGTACCGTGGCTCCTGCCAACCGTTTTCTGTTTCTGCCAACACTAGCCATTAAACTAGAAAAATGTGTTGATAATAGAACTCGCAGAATAATAGCGGCACTTGGTTGTCACGCGTGGGTGATCAAATATATCATTTAGTCGCAGGAAGCCGTCAGGTCGTGAGAAATTGATGCCTGATACTCTCTGTTTTGGATTTAGTCATTGCTTCTGTTGATGTTTTACCATTCGTATAAATATATAGATTAAGATCAACCCGCCTGCCAAGCGTGGGGATAAAGCACCCCAAAAAGCACTGAAAGCCTTAGGGGAGGCCTTGAGCAGTGGACCTCTATAGGCCGAATAAGAAGGAGTCCCTTAGTGTTTGTAGATATTTGACAGTAGTCATACCAAAGGGTAATTCGTGTTGTAGTAGGTAACTGGTAGTGGTCAACGCTAAACAACAGGCCCACCATAGTTGGGAAAAGACGAGGTAGATGTTTATTTAGCGATGGGTTCATTTATTATATTTGTAAAGACACAGCACATCAAACTACTACGATTAGGTAAATTTATTTTAAGTATTTTTAACTTCATCTCTAAATCGTTAAGGTTCAAGATAGATAGGGAAATATTGCCGGTTTTGAGTAGATGTTATATTGTGACTTAATTCTAGATGCTGTTTCCAATACTTTTTTTTTAAATGTAAATATTACGGTTTATTATTTTAACGTGCATTTTCGTTATTTCGTGTATTTGTTTAAACAAGAAATAATCGAATAGAAATAAAATACTCTTACCTATGTACTAGGTAATCCGTAAATATAAATATATTGAGAAACCGATATTTGAACAATCTTTTGTTACAAATAATTTCATTTTTTGAATGACATCAATAATCCTGCGAGTGTCATATATGATAGTACTATGGTCATCTTTGACCTTGTTCTGATCGCGGTAACGAGTGCCTTATCTAGTCAACAACAGCACAGGTAAAATGGTAATTTCCTTATACCGACGTCATCGTGCATTGAAATCATGCAGATGACTCACTTAACTAGCTATAGCAGCATTCGCGATACAGTGTTCTTCAATTCATCAGATAATGTATTACTTGAACATTGCCTGTTCTCCTTTACAACACTAAATAGCGGTTTATGAAATCGGCAATGGAAATCGGACAATTCGAATTAACCGCGTTCTTAACTTGAAATTAAGTTCATGGTCCGTTTATTCCTCACCGCACGCAGTCTGGCAAAGATATTCTCGGCGGCCGGCTGCATGATTCGCGCCCGTGCCTCGAGTACCGGTTTTTAAAAAAATCGCGTTCGAATCTCGGTAACTTTGCCTTATTTGGATAATAAAAAAAAAGTTTTCGTAATCTTTTGGCGCCATGGAGGAAGGGTAAACCAAATCTGTTCATTTTATTTTTCTAAGTTTATTATTTAGGTATGTAGTTGATTCAGTTATGAGAATTTCTGTTCTAGATAGATTCACCGGCACCTCTCATAATACGCTTACACAATAACTAAATCAGTATTAAAAATAAAAATACGGCATTTGGAATATATTATCTACAAATTGGATCGCCAATACAATTTAATAGTTATCATATAAATGTATTTAAATTATTTGTAAATATTGTGCTCTTAGTTCATTATATTGAAATAACGATTATACTCAATGCCATAGATATTATCAGTGATTTGTATAAAAGCGTAACACATGATATTTTTATTTTAGATTTATGTCTATCGCGTAGTTGGACAAACGGTGGCTTACTGCGCGGGTGGCATTTTTTTTTTTAATAGTGGGCAGACGCTAAGCGCATCTTAACAGTAACAAAACAATGTCATTCATCTCGATGTAAGTGCTTGGGGATATTTTTGTATTTTTTGCAAATTCAGGCTTTTGGATGTATGTTGCGGTGCCTTGGTATTTTGCTTTTTTTTGGAAATGCTTTACATTCTGGAAATCTGGACATTTCTATTTGTTTTCGGGTTTCTTGTCATCATTACTATTGTTTATTATTTTTCATTATTGTTTAATGAGAGCTTTGAAACCTCGTGTTTGTAGGTACTTACTTTTATGGTTAAAGTAATGTAGGTCATCATGTACTGAAGCGTAAGTTACTTTTGTAATTAGGTGAACTACCTATGACCTCATAAAATGATTGGACGGGTGACATGGGAGTAATAAAATATGGAAAGTATATGTTCATCAAATTAGAAATAAGTAAGTAAAAACAACGTACAAAATAAAAGTGTCAAAATAATTCACGCGTTTCCATATTTTTGTGGGATTATCATTTCTAATTAATTTGGGATTAGTTTTGTCAACGCCAAATATTTTAATGCGAGGAATAATTTTGAATTTTTAGCAGATAATTTGCCAAAAATTCAAAATGCTAGATTTCCATGACGGAAAATCTCCGACGACAATTTTATAGCATGAATAAAACATGGCCCCGCTCCCATGTTAACAAACTAAAGTAAATTTAAGATTAGGGCATCTTTTTCTTTATATTTCATTAAGAAAAGGACAGAACATAATAATATGTTAGTTCAAGAGAATCGGTGCCATCATATCTCGTATGAAACTTCAACTCTGAATCAGCTGTTAGACGGTAACTTGTGTGACGTCATCTAATTATGCATTTAAAGTGTTCAAGTGCATCTTCACATACTAACTAACAATATATCCATAATAAACATGCTGTACGTAACGTTGCATTTGATCCACTAACCACTATTGACTAACAAAAAAGTAATACATGGGTATTCCCCTTTATTCATAAACGTTGCTTAAAGTTAACTAGTGATCAGCGAATGTTTAAACATATATTTTTGACGATTACACGTCACTTAACTTTAACCATCCTTTATGAATAAACACCGTGTTCATTCATAAACGTACAAACGAAAAAAAATGTATGGTCAAACATTCGCTGTGATTAGCGAATGTTTGTCCATACATTTTTTTCGTTTTCGTTAACTTTAAGCAACGTTTATGAATAAAGGGGTTAATAACTAACTGTTTGTTTACGCCTTAGTTTTAAGAAATACTTACTACTCATTTGGTTTACCGTTAAGTAAATTGTAATTTTATCCCTTTTCCTTAAAAAATTACGTTACTTGAGTCGTTCTGGAAAATAATGTGACAATTCTAAAAAGTAAACAAAGTTGTTAGTAAATGTTATCAGTTTATCTTGAGAGTGTTGTTGCGTCTTCAAACACTCAGGGCAGCTTGCCGTACCCTGACAAAGCATTTGTGACCCATGCAGATTTCATAAAAAATAAACTCGTGTTGTAGTAATATTCTTTTTATACATACTTAGCTACCCAAGCGAGAATAATTCCTTCATGATTATTATAAAAAAAATACAAAATTGAATCAAGAAATTCCCGGAGAAAAGTTTTCCTAAGCGAACAATCTAATATGACTTTCCTTACAGCACCCACACTTGCCAATACAATGAAGAAGATGGCACCATGCGGATGTACCTTCGAGGTAGGCCGGTGGTGCTGTACGGTCCCAGTGACCAAGAAGGCCTGGACCCTGCGAAGGTGGCTCCTCCGCCACAGAGTAAGCTGAAACTGGAATGGGCGTATGGTTACAGGTAAGGTTATTTCATAAAGATTAAAATATAAAATACAACTACCACTTGTAAACAAGAAAACATAAGCATAAATAAATCTGTATTTACTTAAATTTAATATTAACTACACCTAAGTAATATTTACAACTTAAAACTAACACGTTATAATTAAAATTAGTAAGTATCTAAAATATATCTATTTTTTTTAATGCTAGATTTTTTTAAATAGGTAACTTAGATTTTATTTAATTTTTCTGATAACTTATATGAGTCAGTCTACCACCTGCTTTCGGCTTGACGTCGGCTTCTGGGACAGCCTGTAGTTATGGGATGCCAACAGAACCCTATAATTTACACAATCACGGAAAATATCGAAGTTTAGTCAAAATCAGCAGTTAGACTGGTAAAAGCTGACCCCAGACTCCAAAGCTGAAAAAGCTTCTGATGCGACTGGGATTAACGTGGAGATGATGATGATGTTGACTATAATGTACACCACAAAAGGGACAGACGTTATGGAACGAAATATGGGTATACTCCAAGCACACCTCTGCCTGACCCTTTAGAGAACACAAGCGTAATGTTACGTTATCGACGAAAAACTAAAGCTAGGGCAGATAGGACAGAATTTTCTTTTCTGACCTTGTTAAATAAATAAGTATTCTTTCCAAAGTCACGGTAATTTCATAAAGTGGGTAGTGTCTATGTCTGCTGGTATCGTCACGTCATTCAGACATGACTGTAATGAGACCATTGGAATAAACCAACTTTTTTATTATTTAAAATAAACTGCTCCACATTAGGAATTATTGATCAGTCGATCGCTCAGCCAGTGCCAACCGTGGCCTCCTACCTTCCCTCACCACTCCTCTTTTAGATTAAGATATTTAAAAAAAAAATCCAACCTATTAGTTCCTGTGAAGATATTTTTTTAAGAAATCCGACCTATTGATTCCTGATATGTATCAACGCGTCCAGACGGACTAAGCAAACACACTCAAATTCTATCTTGTACCATTTATTTAAACCTGCGCGGTATTGTTGCGTAACTAATGTAACAATTGGGTTCACTTGGACAGTTAACTTACCTTCATTCCGTTGTTGAGCAAACCAATTGTTCAAATCTATAAAGGATTAGCAAATATTCTACAAAACTCTCAGATTCTGATTCAAAGTGTTTACGCGTTGAGGCTGTTGTTTTATTCTTGCGTGACGTCACCCTTTCATGTCGTAATAATCATTCCACCAATCTGTATAACGCCGTCCAAACATGTCGCTCACATTATCTGTACACATAATCTGTACAGGGAAAAATATTCCCCGAACGGTAAAAGCTTTCCTGTTGAATAATAAACGAACCGCTTAGTATCAAACGTTATCGAACGGCCTACCAAGGTCACAGATATGACGATAACTCCATTATTTATTTATACTAATTAAGTTATGTGCGTGATGGACAGGATAACACACCCATTTGTCAAGGTTGATAGTCTATACTTCAATAAATTGTCCAAATATTAAGTCATACTTTTAGATATAAAAATATATTAATATGTATCTACGCTTTCCATCACGCATGATCGAAGTCATGAGCAGGCCGACTTAGTAAAAAAAAAAAACAAAATAAAACTATGTAGCAGGACGTCAAGCTCGATTCATGGATGCCACGAATCGAGCATGATACCTAAGTTCGCCGAAGAGATGAGAGTTCGCTGAGAAGTTGACGAGTTCGCCGTTGGTCCTAGGAACCAGTCAGTGGCGTTGATTCTGTTGTTCATAACTAGACTAATTTTATGTTGCATTCTTTCCATTTCGTTAAGAAAAGGATAAAAGATAACATTTTAGTTTAATCCTATCAAATTAAGATACTCCCATAGACACTTTAGACGCGATTATAAACATAGCGACTAAAAATACGCCAGTTTACGTCAGGAGCGCAGTAATTTGACAGGTCTAAACTGACATTTTATCTTCTGTCCTTTTCTTATAGAAATAGAAAGAAAAAGACGCACTAAAATTAAATTAAATTTAGTTTGTGAACATGGGAATGGGGGGGTATCGTGTTACCCAGTTACTGGGTTGTGGAGGTCAGATAGCCAGTCGCTCCATATAAAATGCCAGCTGAATCCCATCTTGTTCTCTGGCTCTTTTTGGTTAGGTACGAACGAATCAATTTTGTCTTTGAAAATAGAGGAAGAGGTGGGTAATCAGTATCACTTAATATCCTCCCAACCGATTTCAGTCACGGTCGCAAATTCTATGGAGATTATCCAGACAAGCAGGAGATATTATTGTGCCTGTTTTTATTGTGTGTGGAAACAGGTGCACTCTTTGTGCCCTTATTGTCTTTAGTCCCATGCGACGACAATACGTCACGACCGGGTTATTTGAATTACTTATTAATTCCTGCAGGTCAAAATAAGCATTACTTTACATTGCTGCATTGCAATGCTTCAGAGTTGTAGATATGAATGCAAATAAGTATGGGTATGTACTATTTCATAACACGGTTATATTACATAACATGGTGAGAGTTCAGACACAAGACCAACGTCGTATCGAGGCACAATTCCTAACGGAAAATCCATTAACAGTTTGCCCGACTTGGGATTCAAATTCAGGGCCCCCCCTTCAGCAGTTGCTCTTGCATTCTGAAACCAACGGACGGGGCAGTCAATTTGATTAAGTTTACACATGAGTATTAAAACGAAAAAAGACTCGCTCAAAATTAGTGTTACTTAGTAATATTTGTCAATATCTGCTTCATTATGTTGTACCTCATTTACATAATATGCATGCAACATAAAAGGACATAAATGTTTAAAATTATTCATGAAAACGAAAATAAAGGGTTACTTTAGGGAATTAACCACGCTAATCAATTGTTGTTTTGCAGGAAATAACATTTCATTACTTATCGTAACATTTAAAAATATAATACTGCGACGTGTTGGCCAAAAATGTAAAAAAAAAGTTTTTAGTTTAAATAACTTTAATTTGTACTCAACCAAGTCTATGCTACAACTTCAAATATTTATGTATTTTTCAATAATGCTAGTCAATCTGAAAACAATTGTCATTGAAGTAAAGTTCAAATTTGTTTAACTTTAAATACGGTGGGATGTGCAGCACTGTACACCTTTGCCATAGGTATAAATAATTTTCATTTTGAGTTTGCCTTCTCATTCAATTATGGCATGATTTCATACAATGAAATATAGGATGACAGAACTCGTTACACAAGGCAGATTCGTCAATGTTCCCCATAAATGGGCAACTTGCACCACACAGCTTGGATACCAGATGGTGCGATAATTTTTAAAAGTATTAAACGAACTGTTGCTAAACAGATGTTTATTGGCAACATTTTTACAGCACCTATTTATTGTATCTACTATTACAGTGAAATTCATAATGCTTATTTCAAATAAACACATGGAAAGGCACTTTTGAATTTGAAATCCTATTAATATTACAAAGGGTAAAGTTAGGGAGTGTATGTGTTTGTCTAATATTGATGAAATTTGGCACACAGAGAGCTTATAACCAGGATTAACACTTTTTATCCCGGTAATACCCCAGGACCGAAGTTTATGGGTGTGAAACCATTGGGCGTAGTTCGATTATAATAAATTTGATTGATTGTATACGCCTATTCCAAAATGAAAAAATAAATGGGCAAAAAACTCCGCAGTTATATTTTTCAAAAACTCTCCTTCTTCAGCCTATAGAGATCCACTGCTGGACAAAGTCTCCTCCAAGCCATTCCACGTTGACGGGGCTTGTGCTGCCCGTATCCATCGGCTTCCTGCGACCTTCACCAGGTCATCGGTCCACTTTTAAAAACTCATTATTTCTGAAATTCAAACTCATTACCGATAAACCGATATAACGTGGTTAAATTTAATGCATTTCTGCTGACTTTGTTTATTCTCTAATCGCCTTCGCCTTTAAAGTTATATTGAGTGAAATTCATTGGTCAATTTACCAATTGTTCTCCATACAGTAGTTAATTAACGCCTACACATATAAACCTAACTCGAAATTATTCTAAAACTTGACACAGTTTCGGTAATCATGCCTTTTAATGTCAGTAATTATGGGAATGTCGCACGATTTAGCGTACGACCGTTTATCCAATTTGTTTTAATGGCCAGACTATTAAGGAATACTTTACAAAATATCAAAGTTTTTGTGTTAAGTGTGCCGCTGCAAAATATTCATACCCGCATAACAACACTGTGATATATGGTGTCTAAATACATCGAAAGCGAAAACATAACACAATACTTTCTAAAATCTTTATGTAATGAATGTATGAAATGCACCGATCCCAGCGTGGATAAACCAGAATCGATTGAACCCCGATTCGCATCGGGGCATACGGGGTCTGTCAGACTTTTACTGACTAAAACACACCCGTGTTTCTTCTCCTTTTTTCCTCCTCTCTTTTTTTTTTTTCTTTCTTTCTCTCTCTCTCTCTCTCTTGACGCTGTGGAAATGCCTTTACGCACCATACCCCGAAGGGCGTGTGTGGGACTCGCCCAGCCGAAGCCAGGAATACCCACTAAAACCAAACATCGGCACACCGACATCGCCTTAGTGGCGAGGTCATGGGAAATAGCAGAGCCTGCGCTACCAATTCCCCGCCGGCGATTCACGGCCCACAGTGGGCCCGGCTGGGTACGTCTTCTTGTGCGAGAAGACGCAGCAGCCAAGGGTTTTTTAGCGAGGTGTCCTTCATCTTAGCCCCACTCGTTTGCCCGGAAGCAAACGGGGCCCCCAGCTCCTCTCAGTGACGAGACCGGGTTGTCCGACGGTGACCCGGAGTTCGGGTCACGTCAGCCATCTGGAGTGGTAGCCGACCCGCCGCACGTGTGACCGCCGAAGCAGTCCCCACTTCTGGTTTTGGTCCGCGCCGGTAAATCGGTAACCCCCATGTCTGGGGGCCGTTCCCCTATCCGCCACCTGGGGACGCGTCCGATGGCAGCTCTAACCTCTGATTTGCAGATGATATGGTAGTCATGGCTGAAACCCTGGAAGACTTGGGGAAAGTCCTCAATAGATCAATATAAAATATATTAACGTAGATCAAACTAGTGACTAACCGTCCAAGCCCCAAAGTATCAAGTATGCCTTGACCAAAAAATTAAGTGCGGCAACCTTGTAGCGATGTTAACCAATCCCCGTACTATTTATTCCACAATTACCTGGCTCCGTCAGCGTACAATTGCGCCTTTGTCTTAGCAATACTGCAATCTTTAGCACTGCTCCAAGGTTGCTGACGCTTGGTCACCCAAGCTTTTCGAGGAATTGAGTAATAATAGCATTGTCACCACAACTTGCTCGCCGATTACCATTTATTACTTCACTACTGATCTAAAAACAAAACCTTTATTTCCGATGTAGGCATTTCTTTTGTCGGTATCAACTAATACTAAAAATAGGATATTATATGTACTAATAGTGTATATTTTTATATTGGTACGAAACGTGTGCGATTCCAACTCTCACTTGGTCGAATTTTCCTTTAAAATTGCATAATCAAATCGTCGTAAAGGTTTAATTGCTATAAATGTCTTGTTTTGTCTTAAATAGGATAGTTACAGAAAGTTTATTAACGACTTCCGTTGACTGTAAAAAATATGGACTAAATAGCTTTGATCCAAAAAGCCCTGCAATTATATTGGTGTAAATTATTATTTATAAATTAAACTGCCCAACCATTTGGAAATTTGGTCATATTTCGTAGGAAAAGCGGACAAGAGCTTATGGGTCTTTGATCTTAATACCTAACCACGATTTCGAGGAATTAACGAATATGAAACAAGCAGTACATTGAACTAGGTAGAAAACACGCACCTTAAAAGTAGAACATTCTGTATTAAACAAACGAATTAAATACCTGTTCCAGTTTTGGTACAAGGTTCTGCCGCAAACCGCAGTCCACACATAAGATTTATAACAAAAATATTTACTAGGCCCTGAAAACTTAGCTGTTTAACGATGTCTGCATTATATGCTACAAGATATTTACGCGAGCTATCGTGTAGCTAGTCTTCTATTATTTATTTTCGTACTCATATCCTTTATTCCTCAATCAATTCCATAATTACCGATAACATACATTGATTCTCATTAGCCTTCGATCGAAATACTTGGAGGTCATGATAACGAGAGGATTACTCCTGCTCGAGCTGGCTAGTAGTAACGTGTAGAAAGTGTCGGATTCGTCATTATTTTATTGCACATAAACCTACATGTCCACCTATGAAACACCAGAAGCTAGGTGAAGAGCCAGGGGGGTATCGTGCTAAATAAAACAGTAGAAGTTCAACTCTTGTTCGTATTTAATCCAGTTATAGTTATGGTTTATTTTCGATCACATTTCGTATCGCGTTAATATTTTAACTTCGATTGAAGTAAAATCAATGTACCTATGAGTCAGATATAATAATTAAAACTAAATCAGTTATAAATAAATCTAATCGAATAGACGTATTTTGACAATTGAAAGCTCAGAAAATGTTACCTTTTTTCAATTTTTTCATTTGATAGCGACGAGCTAGTTATAGTTAAACCATCTGTCAAAAGGTTAGCGCGATACGAAACATAATAAAAGTTATGGTTTGGTCGCAACCAATCGCGCTAAAATAATTCAACCAAAACAGAATTGGATCGCAATCCAATTCTGTTTTGGTTGAATTATTTTAGCGCGATTACCCTTCAGGAAGAGACAACGGTTACACATCTATAAAAAACTTTTCGTCCCAGATTGTCATTACAAATGACAATCTGGGACGAAAAGTTTTTTACTACAAGAATTATTAGGCCCCTCTGTTGCATTGGACACTATGGGCAAGTTTAGGGTCCCACAAATTTCGACGCTAATGCCTGCTGTCAGAAAAACTCTTCGTAGCTCCCATTTTTCTCCTTTATACAAAGACCTCGAGATCCTTAGGACTCAGGGTCTCCAATAGGTTAAAGACGGCCTTGACAACAATGAAGCAGTAAGAAGAAGCTACAGAAAGCATGTCAGCTTTAGTAAACCAGTAGTTTTACTAGAAACACGTCCCGTTCCGCCAGAGTGAACAGCAGCCGGTTCCATTCAAGGCCATGAACTCAACAATCACGGCTCGCTTTGAAACAAAAACAGACAGCACAATGATGTTTCTCATTGTTGTAATTATAACCGAGTCATTAGTTTTTTAGTATCTGATGCTGATACATGATCAGTGTTTATGTTCTGAAAGAGTTTTTATTCAATTCCAAAGCCAAGGTGACTGCCAGGAAACTTGGCGTTATTGCTAAGTTCCGGCAGTACTGCTGCCACATTTGGTCTGATGCTGCAAAATGCCACCTGGTAACTTTGGATTCGGTGGAGAGGCGTGCGAAGAGGCTAATTGGCGACCCAGATTTATTTTCCAAAACATGCACAGCCTAAGAGTTGCCAGCCTGTCGGTGTTCTATAGGATGCATTTTGGAGAGTGTGCGTTGGAATTGCATGACTTATTTCCCCCGTCTCCCTTCCATCATGGGACGTTTCCGTCTGATTAAAATACAAGTTTTGGTTTTAGGATATGCCAGTTTCATCACGATATCTTCCTCTATTATTTGAGAACAGAACACAGCCGCTTGTAGAATATAGGATTTATATATATAACTATATTTGACCAATAGATTGTCCTTCAACAAATGTCACCACTGTCTTCTGAATCATTGATCAGTCTTACTTTCAGCGGTGACGGGTGAGTTCCACGTATTCAATCGATTGCCGTGACTCATCTGTCGGTACTGTTGAAGTGTTGACCACTCAAGCGCGGCCTTGGATTAAAGCTGACTAGAAATTTTAGACTGCACTTTCTTATGACTTAGATTTAAGACTGTTTTGCATTTTGCTTTGGTATTTCCAGTATTATTTTCCAAATGCTAGCTGCGCACTTGAATGTGTCACTTAGCAAAATAACTGGAAGCACTAGCACAGGATAAATATTTCGTGTCATAATTGAGACAATTGAAACCGATAAAGTGACGGTTGGTACGTCCAATCAACTTCGTTGAGCTAACATACCTAGTGTTTGATGGAAAGCTGTTACTGCCATCTTGACACTGCTGTAGGTAGACTTCAGCAGTAAAAGAGTACAAGAGTTTCTTTTACGAACTTCTTATAAAACTTAGTATAAAGTGGCCTAAAGTGGCGATTAGGTTATTATTTAAAAAGTACAGCGAGTATATAAAATTATATAGTAAATAAAATTGTTTAAAATTCTTACGACTGGTAAAGTTGTAAGAATTTTAAGCAATTTTATTTTATTAAAAATAGAAAATTTAATTATTCGAACAAAATAAATAGCATAAAATTTGCTACGAAATAAGAAACTTTCAGTAGTGATCATAGCGTTAAAGAAAGAAAACAACAATGAAATACGACACATTGCAAAAACCTAAGATGATGATATGTTATAAAAATGTTCAAAGTTGTATCGTATGTATAAAAAAAATATTAATTCCTGTACAACAAAATTTATATTTTTAGTATGGGTTTTTTTTATTCATAAACTCTTATTTAGCGAATATGTTGTAATATTATTTTAACTCTTTGAAAAAACATGTTATGATGTTATGTCTTGTTTTATCTTTAGACACAAACTTAACCTTTTTTCTACTTGTTACAGGGGCAAGGATTGTCGCAGCAATCTGTACCTCCTGCCTACCGGGGAGATAGTGTACTTCGTGGCGGCTGTAGTTGTACTGTTCAATGTTGATGAGCAGTGCCAGCGACACTACACCGGCCATACAGATGACGTCAAGTGTCTGGCCATACATCCCAACAAGCTGGTGGTCGCTAGCGGCCAGTGCGCGGGTCATGACCGGCTTGATGCTAGGGTGACTGATTGTTTGTTGTCTCTATATTCCATCGGCTTAGCTAGTTAAGAGGAGACTCTAGTGCCAAGGATTTCGAAAAATAGGTATTTGAAGAAACTGTTGCCGTCGCGCCGCTTCCAATATTTTCCCGTAAAATGCGAAACGGACAGTTGCAGCTCAGACTGATTTTACCTACAAAAAAGTTGACCAAAAGACCTTTCGTATTCCGCTGTTTTGTTTCAAAACATCACAGATCTAAATTATTGTTATTGAATATTGATTACTTAACTCAGGACAATGTTTGTGTTCTTACATTACATAAATATGTAAGCTGTCACGCCCTTTATGCGTGAGGCTTTTATTTAAGTAATAAGTTTTTAGTTAATTACATTTTCATTTAAATATTTATATATATAAATATACATATACATTGTTTTGCTTTGCTGGTATTTTGGCGTGGTAGCTGGCATATGGTAAATAATTTCATTGTTGCTGTATTTTATCGTGTTCATCACTATATGTAGTATTGTATAAAGTCAGGTGTTTTTTTTTTAAATGAACAGACAGCTGTGCTGCTGGGGAGTTTCTTCCGCCACTTCTTCTTCCCAGCGAAAGCACTAGGAAGTGTCGATGGGTGGGCGTTTTGGGGGACTGTCTTATGTAATATTGACGTTTAAAAAGTGCTGATTCTCAGCCTAATTTGAATAAATGACTTTTGATTTGATTTGATAAATTATTTTTATAAAAAAATTTAGAGGAAAAGTGCACCTATTCTTCTATTATTATCTTTTTTATCAAAAGCTTATCACATTCATTGTCTAATAGTCGTCTGAACATCGCGGTAAAAAAAGTGTTTTTTTTTTTGGGATTTTGAAATATAATATTTCTTTTATTCATTAAGTTTTGCAAAAAATTAAATGATAGCGGCTCATATCAAGATGTAAAATGTTAGAAAAAAATTAATTGCTCTAAAACCGTTTTCCACGAAGAAAACAGCGGAATACGTTGGTATAGAGAAAGCGTCACTAGGGTCCCCACGTAACTAAAGACAAACAAAAAAAAACCGCGAGACTTAATCAACCAGCTAAATGTTATCCAATCACCTCAATTATCATGCTACATCACAGTTGTGAAGAAGCTGAAGTGACTATAGCTGAAGTATTACGTTTAGTACCTACGTTAAATAAGTCATGCGGTTTTTTGTTTATCTTTAGTTAACTAGCTAAACAAATGGATAAACTCCATTGGTTATTATATATCAAACTGACTAGAATTTAAATAACTTCTTCCATATGTGACTATTCTCAAACTATACTAGGCTGATAACATGTTCGTTTTACTTGTTTATGTATAGGTATTAGATGTCTGATTCGGTTCACGTTCGGAGTTGGAAAGGCCGCACCCTGTCGCTGTACGGCCCTATAGATGTCATTCCAAATGGAAACTTTCCTGACAATAAATTAAATGAGTGCCTTGTTTGTCTCGTCAACAGACCAAGGAAATGAGAGAAATGATATGTAGAACTTAGGAATTCATAGTAATTAGCATAGATTGAATGTGATTTTAGAAAGCTAGTAATAATAAAAGCATGTAAAGTATATTATTATTATTAAAATGTGAGTGGCAGAACCCATACGCTAGCGTAACAGGTATTTGATTGGTAATGAGGTATTCACACAATTCCTCAGAACAAAACTTCCATATACAGACGCAAGTTGATTTTCAGAGGCATTTCTTGCTCTTTCGAAGTGATATCCGTGACGACGCAGCCTTTCTTGCGACAACCAAGAGACTGTCCTTGCTAAATGTGGAGTGACTAGTTCCAGCGACATTACTTCACGTGCCTGACGGAAACGGGTTCCTATTGTTATAATAGGGTTCCGTTTTACTTGCCAAAAGTCGACTGGGTAATCTTGTGCTTTTGGTGTAACGAATCTCTACAATTCCCCAGCCCCATGTCCGCGTGTGGAACTCGGTGTCGCTCGCCACGCTGGCAGTGATCGGCGCGGGGCACATGGAGCGCGCGGTGGCGTGCCTGAGCTTCTCGCGAGCTGACGGCGGAGCACTCCTGGCCGCGGTGGACGACGGACCAGACCACACCATCTCCGTGTGGGAATGGCAGAGGCCCGACAAGGGACACTGTCTTGCCGAGACTAAGGTACAGGTTCATAACTCTGACATAGCACCAGAATACCAGTATTTTACATGGAGTAAGTGTCTATTTGACTTCCACAACCAAGTTACTGGGTAATAAGAAAACTGATCCCTTCGTAAGACTGGACTTCTGACGACTCGTAACGACCGTCAAAGATCTACTAATGACAGCTGACACCAACGGCTTAAAGTGCTTTCCGAGGCACGGAGACGTCTCGGTATGTAATGATGGTTACCCATCCACAGGCTCACCGCGGCAACCTTAGCTTAACCTGATCTATGAACCCGTGCGGCTGTGAGTCTTATAGCCACCAGCCCCAACCACTGCTCTCAATTCGGTGAAGGAAAACTTCGTGAGGATCCCGGCATGTCCTACAGTCAAAAACTTGATAGACATGTTACATCTACCAACCCGCCCTGGGCCCGCGTAGTAGATTACGGCCCATGCCCTCTCACCGAGAGGAGGCCTGTCTCAGGAGTAGGAAGTTCATAAGCTGATTATGATGTCCAACATTCCAGTGCTCAGTAGACACGGTGGTAGCGGCCGAGTTCCACCCACTGGACCGCAACCAGATCGTGACGTGTGGCAAGAATCACATCGCGTTCTGGACGCTGGACCAGACCAACATGCTGTACAAGCGGATGGGCGTGTTCGAAACTAGGGACAAGCCTAAGTACGTCACCTGCCTTGGATTCAATCATAGTGGTGAGTATTGGTTTATATACTGATTTGATGGCCTAATATTTGTTTGATGAATTTTCTAAATAATTTGTTGACACTTCGTGTGACCCAAGTGTTGACCTTGGATAAGCTTTGCCACACAGCAAGTTTCGACGTTAGATTTAAGTTTTTTGATAGTATACGTTATTGTAATTTGTTGTTTATTTAGTACTAGCTGTGCGACGCGGTTTCTCCCCGTTTAGGTGTCGATCCCGTGGAAATATTCGGATAAAACGATCCTATAACTATAACTCGCGTGAGTTAATTGTGCACCTCGCTCTGTGACGTCATTCGGACGGTACCGGTGTCGTATTTTTATCGCGGGTCTTGAGCGTGGAGATCGAATCCGGAAATTCCGTAACGAAAATAACATAACACCCCCACTCCGACCGGCACAGCGGTGCGGTGTTGAAAGCCGTGCATCATCTAACGTCGTTGCAGTTAGGCAGTCTTCGGCACGGTCTGTTTGTGAGCGCGCGACTACATCTTTTGATAACATTGTATAGATTTTCAAAAAGAGCATGCATATCGCAGGTCGCGAACTCAGTTCTACACATTTAATATAGTTAATGATTGTCGCAATGTGCTAAACTTGCGATTAATTTTCACTCTGAAATAGGTCTTCTATAAGATGTAGAATTATAAAATACAAAATACTTTGTTACGACGCGGCCGACTACATTTGTATGATATTTTCGGGGTGCTGATCACGAAAATGACATCATTTTTTTAAATCCAAGATGGCCGACCCCCATTTTTTGATATTTTGACTTGGTTGTCGTGAAGGGTTTTCGGGGATGCTTATTACCAAAATGTCGTCATTTTTAAGCTATTGCATAGCTTCTGTCTCTTTATCAAAGTCGAACATAAAACAGTGAATATAGTTTAGTCGCTATATCGCCACCATATTTCGCACTCTTTTGATGAAGATACTGCTTAAAAATAAATTACAAATGAGAAATTAATTTGAAAAATAAAACAAACGAAAAAAATACTGCATGAATGAAATTAAATAATTATAATTGCATAAGTTGATAAAAATACTATGCAATAGCTTTACCGCGGCAGTCCCCCTCCCCGAGTGCCACACGTCTTGTTTTCTTATGTTAATAAAAGGTCTTCATGATAAAACTAGAAGATAATACTAGATCAATTTACTCATGACATTTTGTAATTAATTTGATACATATATCGATTGAAATGGAATGTTAGTGCAACCAGCTGGCTCCAGTAACGCGTCGAAAATATAAAAAAAAAACAAAACTTAATAAAAAAAAAAAAAAAGCAAAAACTACACAGAAGCAGTAACAACAACAAGGGATTTAAATATGTATGTATTTGTTGTATTTAGACAATTTTAACAAAGATACTGTCGTTACTACGCGCTTACGGCGAATGCGGGGCGCCGTGCGGGGAAGCGGTAGAGGGGTCGCATTCCAGCGAGGTGGACAACTGTGTGCCTCGCTGGAATGCACATTTCATTGAGTGGACAAATTTCATTTAGATCCGTTCAGTACTTTTTAAGTGAAATATTAACAAACATATGCATATATAACTTGGACGTATATAATATTAGTACAACTAGAAATTTGTGAATAAATTAATAATTAGTTAATTAATTACTTTATACACTACAACCAGTGGCATTTTTGTTCGACAGGTGACGTGTTGTCTGGCGACTCCAACGGCAACATCTGCGTGTGGGGGCGCGGCACCAACACCATCGTGAAGCTCCAGCGCGGGGTCCACGACGGCGCCGTCTTCTCACTCTGTGTGCGCAAGGACGGACATCTCGTCTCGGGCGGCGGCAAGGACGGCCGGCTCGTGCTCTTCGATTCCGATATCAACGCCACTGGCATCGAGAATGTCGTCAGTACTCTATATTCTCTATTCTAGCTCTGATCTCTAGTCTAGTCGGCCAGTAATATTGTTTTGAATTCGGTAATAACTCGTAGGTCAATAATGCAATTTGAAATTTAACATTAACTAGACAATCAGGTTGAGCGTTCGACTGCTGCGCTGCATGTCGCGGGTTCAATTCCCGCATGGAACAAATATCGTTATGGCTTATATATTGTGTTTGCGCTTGCAATTTCCTGTGTTCTACCTCCTTCCTAAATTCTAAATTCACCGACACTGCCACCTACCAAGCGGAGTGTGTTGCTACCTTCAGTATGAAATCACGCGTCGTGCAACAAGCTGGTCATCGTAACGCGTGCCAGAAAATCTAATTAAGCTTCATGTTCGAACTTGATTAAATCTTGGAAAAGGAAACAAATCCCCTGCAGGGGGTGACTGGTACCCATAAAACTAAAAACTACACAGTTCATTTAAACTGTGAGTGACTGAATTAAGCGGCGATGACGAATATCATAAATTCTTGCTTTTCTTTTCATCTTACTTTTTACAGAAACATTTCGTTCAGATTTACTATCTCTGATAAATCTATCAACGCCGCAAGTGGCCTGACGGCTATAAAAAAACACCGTTCAAGTCACCCCAAGTAGTTATTCCGAGTGTGGTTGGTAAATATTTGTTAACCCACTCATGATACAGGAGTAATTCCTAGAGCGGGGTAACGTAGTATTTTTGAGGATAGAAGATGGTAATGTCGGTACCGTCGGCGACAGATCGAGGGTCACTACGGCGGCGTGCGCGTCGTGGCGGAGGGGCGCGGCTCGGGGCTGTTCGTGGGCACCACACGCAACTGTATCCTGCACGGAGACCTGCAGCTGGGCCTGGCGCCCGCCGTGCTGGGACACGTGGACGAGCTGTGGGGGCTGGCGCCGCACCCCCAGCTGCCGCAGTTCGCCACGGCCGGCTGGGACAAGCTGCTGCAGCTGTGGGACGGCCTGTCACACTGCACCGTCTGGAGCAAGGACATCGAGGTCACTACCAAACTACCAATCACAAATACCATCATCAAACCAAATGCATATTGCTAATGCATTGCTAAGGTGCGGCACTCGGGGACTGCCGTGGTAAAGCTATTGCATAGCATATTTTATCAACTTAAGCAATTATAATTACTTATTTATACAGTATTTTATTCTTTAATATTAAATCATGTTACTTTCTTTTTTCATTTATTCATTTTATACCAGTAAAAAAGTAAGTAAGTAAGATAAATGGCGGTATTTATGATTACGAGACTAAATTATATTCAATGTTTTATGTTCCACTTTGATAACGAGATAGAAGCAATGCATTAGCTTAAAAATGACATCATTTCGTGATCAACGTCCCCGAAAACCCTTGTCACGACACCTATGTTAAAATATAATTTTGATACCGACCATCTTGGATTTAAAAAAGATGTAATCTTCGAGATCAGCACCCCAAAAACTCTTGTTACGACACCCAAGTGAAAATATCACTAAATTTGATGTCGGCCATCTTGAATTTTAAAAATGATGTCATTTTTGTAATCAGCACCCCTAAAAACCCTTGTTGTGACACCCAAATCAAAATATTTAATTTGATGTCGGCTATCTTAGATTTCAAAAATGACTTCATTTTCGTGATCAGCACCCCCGAAAACTCCCTTTGCGACACCCAAGTCAAAGGATCATGAAACTTAATGTCGGCCATGTTGAATTTCAAAAATGTCGTCATTTTCGTGATGCTGCCAAAAACTCTTGTTACGACAGAAGATAAAATGTTAGTTTACACCTGTCGAATTAGTCCGCTCCTGAATTAACTTGGCATATTTTTGGTGACCATATTTATAATCGCGTCGAAACTATCTAGATGGAGTATCTTAATTTGACAGGATTAAACTTACATGTTATCTTCTATGCTGTCTTTTGTAAGTTTGAGGTTTGAAAGGTAGTGATTATCAGCCCCAGTGTAGTAAGTGAGTTGTGTTGTGTGATAGGAGCGCGCCCAGTGCTGTGCCTGGTCGAGGGACGGCGGCGTGCTCGCCGTCGGATGTCTCACCGGCAAGTGGAGAGTCTACGACCCCACCAGCCGCGAGCTGCTGGCCGAACACACCGACGGGTCTGTACTGCTCAACCATTACAGACTAACATACATTATACTGTGCCTGGTCGCGGGACGGCGGCGTGCTCGCCGTCGGATGTCTCACCGGCAAGTGGAGAGTCTACGACCCCACCAGCCGCGAGCTGCTGGCCGAACACACCGACGGGTCTGTACTGCTCAACCATTACAGACTAACATACATTATACTGTGCCTGGTCGCGGGACGGCGGCGTGCTCGCCGTCGGATGTCTCACCGGCAAGTGGAGAGTCTACGACCCCACCAGCCGCGAGCTGCTGGCCGAACACACCGACGGGTCTGTACTGCTCAACCATTACAGACTAACATACATTATACTGTGCCTGGTCGCGGGACGGCGGCGTGCTCGCCGTCGGATGTCTCACCGGCAAGTGGAGAGTCTACGACCCCACCAGCCGCGAGCTGCTGGCCGAACACACCGACGGGTCTGTACTGCTCAACCATTACAGACTAACATACATTATACTGTGCCTGGTCGCGGGACGGCGGCGTGCTCGCCGTCGGATGTCTCACCGGCAAGTGGAGAGTCTACGACCCCACCAGCCGCGAGCTGCTGGCCGAACACACCGACGGGTCTGTACTGCTCAACCATTACAGACTAACATACATTATACTGTGCCTGGTCGCGGGACGGCGGCGTGCTCGCCGTCGGATGTCTCACCGGCAAGTGGAGAGTCTACGACCCCACCAGCCGCGAGCTGCTGGCCGAACACACCGACGGGTCTGTACTGCTCAACCATTACAGACTAACATACATTATACTGTGCCTGGTCGCGGGACGGCGGCGTGCTCGCCGTCGGATGTCTCACCGGCAAGTGGAGAGTCTACGACCCCACCAGCCGCGAGCTGCTGGCCGAACACACCGACGGGTCTGTACTGCTCAACCATTACAGACTAACATACATTATACTGTGCCTGGTCGCGGGACGGCGGCGTGCTCGCCGTCGGATGTCTCACCGGCAAGTGGAGAGTCTACGACCCCACCAGCCGCGAGCTGCTGGCCGAACACACCGACGGGTCTGTACTGCTCAACCATTACAGACTAACATACATTATACTGTGCCTGGTCGCGGGACGGCGGCGTGCTCGCCGTCGGATGTCTCACCGGCAAGTGGAGAGTCTACGACCCCACCAGCCGCGAGCTGCTGGCCGAACACACCGACGGGTCTGTACTGCTCAACCATTACAGACTAACATACATTATACTGTGCCTGGTCGCGGGACGGCGGCGTGCTCGCCGTCGGATGTCTCACCGGCAAGTGGAGAGTCTACGACCCCACCAGCCGCGAGCTGCTGGCCGAACACACCGACGGGTCTGTACTGCTCAACCATTACAGACTAACATACATTATACTGTGCCTGGTCGCGGGACGGCGGCGTGCTCGCCGTCGGATGTCTCACCGGCAAGTGGAGAGTCTACGACCCCACCAGCCGCGAGCTGCTGGCCGAACACACCGACGGGTCTGTACTGCTCAACCATTACAGACTAACATACATGCAATCACTGCCGGCCAAAAGAAGCCTTCTCACAATGGATCCCTGATGATGGACGCGTACCGAGAAAATTGAAGGATTTGAGGAGGCCTTTGCCCAGCAATCAGGCCGCATAAACTAATAAAAATATCTCTTTTACGCTAGTAACTCATTTGAAATCGCAATCAACGGATATCAATCCAGCTGGCATCATTTCACTTGGAGTATATTTGTTTGTTTTTATTGGAAAATAAAGACAAAAATACTTGTTAATTTGAGAACCCTGATTATAATAACTCAATGTCTTCATATTCTGAGAGTCTAAAACGAAAGAATATACAATGTACGCATCCTAATAATTCAATATTATGTCCAATAAGTTTTAAAGTAAAACCTCAAGTAAGTATCTACGTCATTAGTAACACTGCCATTGCACTGTAAATACTAACTTAGAAATACCTCCTCAGATGCGAGCCGATCCAAACGATCCAGTACTCGCCTGACAACAGCCTGGTCGCGTTGGGCTCTCGAGACAACTTCATCTACGTGTACCGCGTCGACGACAGCGGTGCGCGCTATAGCCGCCTCGGGAAGTGCTTGGTGAGAACTATTTAATACATTTCATAATAGATTGTCAAATTAGGCTGACAATCAGAAACATTTCAATCTAAAAATTACATAAGATAGGCCGTAGACATGTCCACCCTTAACGACTTCCGACTTCTTTGGGAAGAAATGGAGCGAAAAGCTCCCCAGAATTTCCTATTCAATACAATCATAACTAGGAAAGTGATGATCAAGTAAACTGTATACCACGAGACATAAATATCAAAGTAACATGCAGTTCAAATAGTTCATGTATAGCAATTATCTATGAAAAAATCATTCTTACCCATTATGGAGTAAGAATGATTTTGCTGCACCCCGCGGTTTTAACCACGTAAGATTCGATCACATGGGATAAAAAGCCAAATTTCATCCAAATTGGTTCAGTAGTTTTTGCGCGAAAGAGTAACAAACATTAGCATTTATAAAACTTTTGAATCATCAACCTTTTTTTTCTTACTGTCCCACTGCTGGGCACAAGGTCTCCTCTCATACAGAGAAGAATTGAGCGTAATCTTCGACTTTTGAATATTCCTACTAATATTAGTAAGTCTATTCAAAACTTAATTCTTTAATCACTTCACCATTTTATAGCCATCTATAAGATTCATTTGTAGAAGTAAGACGTAACGTAGCAATTCTAATAACTGGGTAGCTGAAGGATGAAAATCATTCCAGACCAAAAATTATACTTCTATCCTGATTCTTACAGTAAAAACTTATTTATAGAGAGTAGTATAAATGTATAAGAAACTTAAGGATACGAAATTTCTTTCATATCCCTTAGCGTGCGTACACAGGAGCGGCACGCGTAAACGTCAGAAGCGTCTGCCGCTTGTGTGTATGAACATACAATTTTTTTTTTAGAGAAACCTTCTTTTTTTACTATACTCCATCGGTTTAGGTAGTTAACTAAAAGTAAACAAAAAACCACGTGAAGCATAAGTTCGTTAATAACGTTTTTAAATTGAATAGTGTAACGTAGCATGACAACAGTAGGCCTAGTATGAGTTTTCAATACGAAACTCGTTCGATCGTATCGAGCGCGTTTGACGCTCTCATTGGTTGAGAGTTCTTACGACCTTGAAGCGGGCCAATGGCTGAGTCAAACGCGTTCGATATCGACGATCGAGTTTCGTATTGAAAACTCATACTGGGCCTACTGTAGGCCTAGTATGAGTTTTCAATACGAAACTCGTTCGATTGTATCGAGCGCGTTTGACTCAGTGATTGGCCCGCTTCAAGGTCGTAAAAACTCTCAACCAATGAGAGCGCCAAACGCGCTCGATATCGACAATCGAGTTTCGTATTGAAAACTCATACTAGGCGTACTGAAGTGACTGGCATAACGTTTAGACAGTTAACTAAGTCACGTGGTTTTCTGTTTACCTTTAGTTAAGCACTTAAACCGACGTAGTATAACAGAAATCTTTATAAATGAGTAATATCCTATCTTGTACAATTTCACGCGACTTAGTGCACGGAGAAAAAACGTAGAAGGGTAACATTGACTATATTCATATTGCATGTTTAAGAGTATAAAACTCGCCCTAGAAAGCTTTACAGGAATGAAAACCCTAACCTAGACCCCTGTTACGTCCAGTACTGAAGATCTATTGTAAAATATCCAAAAAATATGCAAATATTGTAGTAACTAGAGATCGGAAATTACGATGCTTTCATATTCAGGATCATGTTCTGAATCCATGGTAACACGTTTTGCGTCGATCTCTCTGCTACCTTGTGCAGACGACAACACATCAATCTCATCTGTCAAGTTTATTTTTAAAATTTTTAACTTTATGGCAAAAACATTGAGGCTCAAGGTTGAATAGGAATGTTTGACAGTTTGTGGTAGCTTGACTTGTTGTCGTCCGTACAATCTACTTAAGCTTGAAAGATGAGATTGTTAGCCTGCCTATACCTATTATACTTATGTACTTAATATATTTAGCTTCAATACAACATGTTACTTTTATAACCCATAACTCTAGGGTTATATCTATACTATATACAAAAGCTGAAGAGTTTGTTTGTTTGAACGTGCTAATCTCAGGAACTACAGGTCCGATTTGAAAAATTCTTTTTGTGTTCGATAGTCCATTAACCCAGGAAGGCTTTAGGCTATAACATCCCGCTGGGACCAACAGGAGCGGAGCATAACTACCTCCACGCGAACGAAGTCGCTGGCGGCCGCTAGTAAAATATATTTCTTAGATCAAAACAAGTTTCACAATTTATCTAAATCTAATTATTATTAGCAACTGCTGCCGAACTAGGTTTATAGCCTGTGTCACGCAAGTTAGAGCTTTGTAACACAAGGAAACAGTTTATTCAAATATAAACATTATTAAAACAAAAGAATGCAATAAATAAAACATATTCTTATGGTGGTAGGTCATAACATCGGCCGTCGGCAGAAGTTACCACCCACCAGACAAAGCCTTGCCGCCAATGATGTCTGGTGAAGCCGTACGGAGGACGGGTCTGAGCAGTTGTGTTGCGATGTGTGCCGGGTACGATGCGCCTAATGTTGTTGTGTTGGGAGTTTGGTCGTGGAGGGTCTTCAGATCAATCTCCCTTTGGCGCAGCATCGTTGGTCGTGTTGTTGGGTTTAACATTGCATCACCTCGCTCAACTGCCGTCTTCCGTCCTATTCGCTCAGTTTTTCTGAGTGAATAGGCTCTTAATAAACTAGCGCGCTTTACCATCAACGATCGCATCACTGCTTACCATCAGGCGGGATTGCGGTCAAGTGCTAGTTTATAATAATTAAAAAAAAAACTATAATTAAACATAATACAATACGTTCTAGGACTTTTAGGACTATTCTATAACATGCGATCCAAAAGTGCATAGTTTCGAAGATATAAGATACTAGCTTACCGCCCCTGGCTTCGCCCGCGTGGAATTCAGTTATATCGCGCTTTTTAGATATTCCCGTGGGAAAATTTTTCCCCGATAAAAAGTGTCCTATTTAATCCGGACTTTAACTTTACGTCTGCAAAATTTCATAGTAATCGATTCAGTAGTTACAACGTGAAAGCGGAAGAAACAAAAATAAACTCACTTTCCGATTTATAATATTAGTAAGGATGTGTGTAGGTATCTTAATATCATTAACAAATACTAGTAATACACTTTCACACACATCAGTCATCAAACCATATTCATATTTAAAGCTAATAATAAATTGCGATGTTGTCATATTGTACGTCAAGGTGATTTGCTTAATCGTGGCTGTTGAATTATTTTGTAAAGAAAGAAAAAAAAAAGAAAAATAATTCACTTGTTACTTAATTCTTTGACATGGTCTCACTTATACCCTAGAGTTATGGGATGTAAAAAAAACCGTTAATGTCTTGAGAATTAAATGAATACTGAGCTTGTTTTTAAATCCCAAAACCCTGCTAATATATTTAAACACGGGCATTTCCTTTATTCAAAAACTACTAACTGGACAACTACAGAATCCTCTTTTTAAATGAATACTTTTAATAGCTGTGTGAAAATCAAAATCAAAGCATTTATTTCAAATAAACCGGTTACAAGCACTTTTGAATTGTCAGAAGGTCGGTCAGTCAGTAAGGTGAAGCTAGTTGACTTTTGAATACCTCGTTGGTGTAGTAATTTTGACATTGATGCAGAACTTGCTTAAGAAAGCTCCTTGATTGTATTCATTTACTTAATATTTTTCTATCAAAGCCCCTGTAAATATGTAAACAGTTTATATTCACCAAACTGTAATATAAACAGTTTGGTGAATCAAAATTTCTCATTAAAAAGTTTCTTTGCATTAAAAGTGTTCATTTTGAAAGATATTTTTAAGTAGTACACATCAGAAGTATGTACACAAACTATTGTATATAAAAGTAGTGCTAATGTATTAACACGTGTGTGTCCACATTCACTTGTACATCGTATATAATATTGTTTAATTAATATCTACAGGGTCACTCGAGCTACATAACACATTTGGATTGGTCGGAGGACAGTCAGTACATTAGGAGCAATTCTGGAGACTACGAGCTGCTGTACTGTGAGTATTATAACCATAAGTTTCAGTGGCGACCTATAGTGTTCTATATCGTAGGTTCGAACCCAAACAGGTTTCTCAAAACGGTGAAGAAAAATATCGCAAGGAAACCGGCTGTCTTAGATAGAACAAAAACATCAAAGACGTGTGAGATCTACCAACCTCCAGTTTGCTCATGGAGTGGAGTCTAAATGCGCATTGGTACACAGACCACGTTAAACAAATATCAAATTTATTTTAATGACAATCGAGTTGATTTTAGTCATTTCGAAAGTGGGAGCTACGGTGAACGAACTCCTTTTGGCGGTGAAAAGACACGCCTATCTTTTGGCGGCATTGAATGCTACAAGATTGGCGTTACCCCATTCGGAGACTGCCTGTAGTGCAACATTCGTACGCCTCTACCATGGCCTCTCTTTCGGACCGGATTGATTCCCTACTAGCCCGAGCATCCGGCGGGTATCTCCACAACTGTGCTGTCATCTGCATACCCATAGTCACCGGGCATCAGCAGATCGTTAATGTGCAGCAGGAACAGAGTTGCAGAGAGAACGGGCCCCTGAGGAACACCGGCATTAGTCGACCGACATGGGCTCAGATGAGCAATCGTCGGCAACAACTCGTAGGGACTGTTCAGTCAGGAGGTCTTTTACCTAGCCAGTCAAACCAGGGGAAATGCCGTACGCTGGAAGCTTACTCAGAAGGTCAGCGTGCCATACCCGGTCGAAGGCTTTCGAAACATCAAGGGAGACAGCAATGGCTTCCCCATTCTTCTTGAGGGCCTCGCCTTACATGTGAGTGGCATACACTAGCAGGTCCCCAGTTGACCGATTGCGGCGAGTAATGTCGGTCACTGAGGAGATCGTTACCTTCAAGGTATGCCAAGCTCCTACCAGATCGGCACGACTATCCTTTTTGGGCACGAGCTGGAAGTTAGCAAGCTTCCAGGACTTGGGCCACTATACCAGTCCTAAACGAGAGGCGATACAAGCGCGCCAATACAGGAGACAACTCGGGCGTACATACCTTAAGAAAAATCGCTGGTATATCATCTGGACCACTAGCCTTATTCACGTTGTTCAGTACTCTCAGAACCTCCCTGTTCCTAATGTCAACCTCGGACATTGAAGTTCCGCAATGAGGAAAATTTGGTGGAGTAACACTGCCAGTTACAAGATGCGAATTACTGGCAATGGTAGAACAAAGAGACCTGCTTTCTCTCTCGCCGCATGAGCCAGTGCTCCATCAGGCCTGACCAGCGGAGGCAGTGTGGGCCGACAGAAGTTCACCTCGACCGATTTGGCAAGGGACCAAAAAGATCTGCTACTGCTGGTGCGGCTGCGCAGATAACTTATTGCCAATATGGGTAATGTGCTCGAAGCGAGCTTTCTTAAGCACCTTTTTGTAGGACTTGGCAGCGCGGTTAAAGGCTCTCTTCTTTGAGCTTAGATCTGGAGCTCTGCGGTCACGAGCGTCAACCCATGGGAGAAACGCCATATGCTTAGGCTGTTTAGCTTGGACACAATCGGAATTGAACCATTTGCGAGCTGAGCCACCGACGGGCACGTCGCTGAAGGGGATAAAATACTCCAAAGCTTGACGCACCACATCGGTTATAGCGTCCGCACAGCTCGACGGAATGTCAGAAGAGAAGCAGACCTGCTGCCAAAAATAAGACGCAAAGAAGTGGCGCATCTGATCCCAATCTGACGACTTCTATCGCCACATTCGCCGTTCACCACGTGAATGATA
The DNA here is from genome assembly GCA_037179545.1 of Sesamia inferens. NCBI lineage: Eukaryota > Metazoa > Arthropoda > Insecta > Lepidoptera > Noctuidae > Sesamia > Sesamia inferens. The sequence continues at coordinate 2,239,139 of CM073929.1, read as the reverse complement.
ATCTGGTGGGGAGAAGGACTACACAGACTTCACCAGACAGTGATCTGAAGTTCCCAACGGTGAGGAAACTGTTACAACAAATCTGTCCGGATCAGTGGTCAGCAGAAGGTCCAGACAATTGGCAGTATGACCGACGCGAAGCGACTAGGGTGCCTGATGTAGTTACATCAGGCACCCTAGTCGCTTGCTATACCAGCTGGGAGAGGCCCATTGAAAGCGCAAAGCTTCGCGCTTCTCTCCCAGCGTGGTCGGTCCTCTGGTACGGGAAAAGCCAGTCCTGGTGGCAGGTGTTGAAGTCCCCCAGAGCGACGAAGTGTGCGTCAGGGTGCTGGTGCAGCGCATTGTCAGCAGCCTCACTGTCACCGCTGTGCGATCGGTAGATACAGGTGTAATAGTAGTTTATGAAACCTACATAATGAGGGATATTACAGATACAAACCATAGATAGCACTATTAAGTTTTTTTTCATTATCGTACAGATTACAAACCATAGATAGCACTATTTCAGTTTTTTAAACTCACACTCGTGCATAATATCCCTCATTATGTAACAGTTTCATAAACTACTATTGTCCACACCAACAGCCATAGGGACGAGAAGTGAGGGTCTTTGAGGTGACGGAGACGCCGGCAGCAGATGTCATTGCGGACATATGACTCCCGCACGCAGCAGGAAATGATGCTCTAATGCGTATTCCGGGTAGCTGAGGTATGCCGCATCAGATGGACATCTGATCTGGGTCTCCGTCAAGAAAAGTAGGTAGGGCTTTTCAGTCTCCAAGTGGTGATGGACTGCATCGATATTGGAGTGCAGACCTCGAATGTTAAAGAGGTGGACTTCACCGAGACATCATGCCGGAACACGACGAATCGCTTGGCGGCATGACTTTGTCTATGCCAGCGGCTGATGTTGTTGCCTACCACCGAGAAAACGTCCAGATCGCAGCGGAGTGAACCACGTAAGGGTGGATAGGTGTCGTAGGACGGTGTAACTCCATAGTTATGTTGTTCTCAGGGAACGCGACAACATGTCGTCAGATCACGGCGCCGTCGTCGATGCGCGACGTGTTGTGGTCCACCAACACGTGTCCCATCACCTTCCAGACCATCGGTGTGTGGCCGGAGAACGCAGACGGAACTGATATCAACACTTGCACCAGGTACCTATCGCAACTATACAACTCATAAGGACTAATCTAATTTATGTTAACAAGCATTATCTATAAAATGTTTGCAGTTGTATTGTAAACTGAACTTTATTGTGTATGATTTAAAGTTGTTTTCCCATAAATTCTACCTATTTGTTACATTTTTGTGACCATACGTCGCTATTTTTCTGTAAATGTGGTTCATACCAAAATGTATAACAGTGATCCATGAATCTCGTAGTTATCCTTGCAAATACAAGACTTTTCTGTTTTTTAATGTTAATTAAATAGGGATTATTCCTCCATGATTGGTTTTCTTATATTTAGCTGCGCCCCGCGGTTTCACCTGTATAAGTTTAAATGTCCGGACAAAAACTATGACAAAGACTATGTGTTACTCTGGTTATAAACTATCTATGTGCCCATCTAATTCCGTTCAGTAGTTTTTGCGTGACAGAGTAACAAACATCCATACAGACTGACACGTTTATAATATTACTAATAATTAATCTAGCACATTTAATTTTCTTTTTATCAAATTGTGTCTATAATAATATAATTCATAGTTTTAAACCATATCGACACCATGTTTCGAAAACATGCCTTGATAAAGTGAATCTTCAAAAGATGTCTACTATAGTTTCAAACGGAAGTTTAAAGTAATAATGTATGTTTGTAGGTCGAACGACGGTCGGCTGGTGGCCACGGGCGATGACTTCGGTAAAGTGAAGCTGTTCGCGTACCCTGTCACACAACCTAAGGTAAACGAAAAACCCAAAAGCTTCTAAAAAATAAAAAAAAAAAACAACCAACTTCAAAAAATAACTGTGAAAACTTCAGTTCAGCTGCATCCGGTCAGACTGGACGCTAACGCTAATATAGTTAGCCTGCAAGCAAATGACGTAATTTTCTTTGCTTTAAGTTTTACCCGCAGTTTTAGTTTAAAAACGAACCGCTGAACCAATATCTATAAAATTCCTATGATACCAAAATGAAAGTATAAGCAATGCTAACCATGACGCGATTACGCAACTTAAATTCAGTTTCTTGATTTTAATTAATTGTTGCATAAGCGTAACGAGTAGGTAATGGTTGTTCTATGTTAAACTTCAAATTCCCTCGACTGCCTATGGTCTCCATCATCAGATTTACTACCAACTTTCATTATAACCCATATGGGTGCAAAGTTTTCATGAATGTAAATGAAGTAAGTCCAAACACAAGTTAGTACTGTAAACCGTTGAAGAGTTCCCTGAACTGGCCTTTGTTTTCATCATCGGAGCCTTAATGACAGTCACAACCTATAAGGTAAACGCAAGGTAGCTGCTGTGCAATGTTGAGGAGTTCCCTCGACTGTCCCTAGACAGTAATTTCTAGTCTTCATCATCAGATCTACTGTAGACCTTCATTTTAACCCACATGGGTGTAAAGTTCTCATCAATATAAATGAATTAAGTCCAAACTCAAAGTAGCTACTGTAAACCGTTGAGGATATCCCGGAACAGGCCTTTGTCTTCATCATCAGAGCCCTTATGACAGTTACAACCCATCTAGGTGTAAAGTTCTTATCAATACAAATTAATCAAGCACAAACACAAGGAGCTGCTCTGAACCATTGAGGAGTTCCTTCGACTATTTCCCGGCTCCATCGTCAGATCTAGCCTTTTATTAAATTGTAGTGCTTTAAAATACTTAATGTAAATACTCAGAAATGTACTAGTCGCCCCTAGGATTTTGAAAGTTCCCCTTGATTTCTTTGGTCTTCCATCATAAGATCCTTCTTTGGTGACTGGGGCCATCGAGAAAGTATACCCTTTCAGACAATAAAGAATTTTGCAAATCGGTCCAGGCGTCTTAGCGTAAACGGTGAACATACATAAAAAAATATATTAAAAGTTCACGACGAATTGAGAACCACCCCCTTTTTTGTGAAGTCTGTTAAAAATCGAGGGTCGTGTGACACCACACTTGACTCGCGAGAGCACCTCATCTCGTAGAGAGAAGGCTGGTGTATGCTCCAGCTGAGTGGCCTGAATTGGGTGAAAGCGGGAAAAGGATGGTCCTGCAATAGGTCCTACATTCTTGTTAGAATGCTTATCAAAGTAAACTGTATAACATTTCCATTGGTTTTTGTACTCTGAGATTGTGGTTACATGATAACGGCCACACGAGTGAGCGATCACATCGTCTACTACGCTTGCCGTGTTTAGTTCGTGTATGAGTGGTCATCTTCATATACAAATCAAGAACCTTCCGTGCCATGAAAACTACGGTCTTTGGTCGTCAGAATTATGAAGTTCAAAAGCCTGTAAACCGATCTTACCAAGCGGTATTTTATTACTCAGTAACTGAGTTTTGTAGATCAGATAAATAGTCGCCCTATGTTTTGGTTTCAAATTTGCCCCTAGATTTGAACTAAAATAGCTGCACGTTATGTATATGGAGAGAAAACCGCAAGCAAGCACACCCAAATAATGAACAGGTTGGAAATATGCTTGCTTATTGAAGTATCTAAGTGTAGTAAGTGGCGGCAACGTGCCTACCACGAAAGATTTCAAAGAAGATTTAACTGTATTTAGGATAGCAATATATTAGACACTATAAGCAAGCATGTGATAGAATGATGCCTTCGGAGTGTATCCCTCTGATTAAAGTGCCACAAGCGACAAATCACTTACCTCCATTCTTCAGATGCGGAGATCGTAGATCACCAGACCAGATCACGAGGAGGCGTCCATCGACACCATTCACTGGCAGACTCTCTAACTTTATTAATTTTGAATTTTGAGGCCTAAATCCCCGCGGGGGTTACTTTAAATACTCAAAACTAATTACATTTTTGTGACTGTTAAAAGATTGTGGCCATGACTCGCTAGCTTGCTAGTTCGAAAGGAAGTGCGTTCGCTACACCTTGCGGCGGTCAGCGGAAGAAGCACACTACTATGGTCGCGTTCCGTTTACTTTAAGTTTTCGGCAGCGTTCACTGCCCATAAACACAAAAATCAGAGGGAATATTCAACAATGGTCTTCAGCCCCAGTCAGTTGGGAGACCGTTAAGCAGCTGGTCTTTGTTTTTATGATTGTATTAGAATAAAACATTGTATCGTTGTATTTCAGTCCCTGTGCCACCAGTACGGCGGTCACTCGTCGCACGTGACGTGTGCTCGCTTCCTGCCGGACGACTCGCGCCTCCTCACCACCGGCGGGCTCGACACCAGCGTACTGCAGTGGGTCGTCGACTAGGTCACAACACTCTTTTGGCGATCACAACGCCGACATCGTGTTTGGTCAACACTTTTTACGAAATAGACATTCACCAACTACACAAGGCGGCAATTGATAGTAGTTGTACACTAACACATTTGAGGCGGAATTTATTACAGAGAGAATGAATTATTTCACGACAATCTGAGGCCCAATTAGGTAAATCTTGGTGCATCAAAATTTGAGTCTCATCAACGAATACAAGAGACCAGATTTTTTGAGTAGAAAGCCTGAATAATTCTATCACCTTGTCGATTCTGGGATAGGAATGTTGAAAATAATCATTGCATCATTTAAGTGCTAATTAATAACTATAAAATTTAATATCATCTTTCTCTTTTAAATTACTGCTTCAAATTGAAATCATGAAGAATTTGTTAAGACCTTTGTGGTATGATACAAAAATCAAGCTATTTAATCACATTTTGTGTTATTAGTCGGACACCACATTTATCGAAGTATTAATTGCTTTCTTGTATTAACTGGCACGAAACATAAGTAAACCTCAACTTAATCTTGTAATTTATTTTTGTAAAAACACACATTTAATTAAACCCTATTACAGTCCATTCAAACGATTTTGACTTCTATTGCGTTAGTGCTATGACGAATGGTAGATGCAGTAAATGGTTGACATTGTAACCACTATTTTTCTTTTAATGCCATTCTACGCTATAAACTTACGGAATAGAAGTTAAAATCGGTTGGACGGATTGTAAACAGGGTTTAAGTGTCTCATATTGTTTCAAATAAAGTGGAGGGATGTGAGATGTCCGTTTCAAGCGCCTATTTAATTAATATGGTATTTCAGCCTTTTGTGCAATTTGTGCTGTATTATAATATATAAAGTTTTTTTTTTTTTAAATTACACTTAACTAGCGTTGCGTAGATGCACGGTTGTGATCAAAACGAGCTAATTGGAAAAAGGTCAGTTTATTTGTAAACATTTGTTTAAATTAATAATTGAAAACATAAAATAAAAATATCTTGAATCATTATGTTTACTTATAAAATATTAAAACAATCCGTCGATTTTAACACTAAGTGTAGAATGTGTATAGCAACACTACAAACGTTTTTATTGAATTTTACACACTTACAACACTTGTGTAGTTAATTGTTATGTGATTGAGCTTTTTGGCGCGTAATTATTACATTTTAGGCATAGTATAATTGTGTACACATATTTTACATAATTTTAAGTCATCATAAGAAATTTAATACAAATTGGATATTTTTTATTTTAAGATCTGCGTTTTGTGAACATCAATGTTTAGTTACACTGTCTGCTCGAAGAGTTATTAGAATTCTTGAGTCGGACTGTCATTTTAAGATTTATTAATTTTATTTTATAATTTGAATAACAGCAAGTTATTTCTGTATAGTTTTTAACGATACCAACATGTTATATTGATGCAGCTTACAGTACAAAGAAAAGCTAACACTTATTATTATAATACACCTTTTTCTGACACAGTAAGCGATTTCATCTCAATATTAAAGAAAATGCTGAACATAAATATTATTTTCTATAACGAAGAGATGTGAAGTAGTTTCTTTGGCAATAATAAATAAATTAATCGACGATTCCGATCTTCACAAACTAAATTAAGTTCAGTCTATAGAGTATCTTGATTTAAAAGTAACATGTGCATTGGCTAAAATTTAGTTTTTGTACAAAGGAATCGGCGTCATTGATTGAGTAAAGATGCTAATAAAGTAAATGATTGAAATTATACATTCCATGAGAAGCAATCCTAACACAGTTTTTAGTTAAGAGTTTCAATAGGTACGTTAAGGTTTAGTAGCCTAGTCACTGCGTCAACCGCATCGGTGTTCTCACGAGTAATGTAGCACTAATGTAATAATTGTATTTGTAAATATATTGTATTGTATGACGGCACCACCGTCTGTTCATTGTGCCTCCAATATAATTGAGTATTTAAAATTATTGCTGTTTTATTCCCCGTTTCTTTTTTTAATTACTTCGTAAGTGAATTGAGTGGTCCACAGTGTCAATCCCTAACATGTGAGTGGTTCACAAAGTAGCCAGATAAGAAATGCCGAAAACAGCTGGTTTAAAAAAAATGGTAGACTTTTAAAACAGTTTGTAGAAACTGACCACTAATGCAAGATGCATTGGTGGCCAGTTTCTAGGTGGTAAAAATGCTTTGTACTAGGGTGACACCAGCGCCAGTGGTACTGACGCCAGTACGTCTAGATTTTACAATGTATCAAAAGTTTTTTATAGATTTTCAACTTTACCACAAAACTAAACCAAACCTTGAACCGGGGTCCACGAAGACCGATGCCTCCCGGGTCGGGTTGCGGGTTGGTTAAGGTGCTTACATAAAGAAACAGGTTTCCGGGACAGACAAATCTGTGAGGGCCAGTACCGACCGGTGCAGGTATAATATTTACGTGTTTACTTATGCGCTCACTTATAAATAAATAGGTTTAAACGTATTCGTTTCTTTATGCAAGTTGACCCTGCACCGGTCGGTACTGACCCACACAGATTTGTCTGTCCCGGAAACCTGTTCCTTTACGTAAGCACCCTTAAAAAGAAACCGTGGCCCTGGCGCACAGGCAAGTGAAGGAACACGGATGGGTTTTAGCCAGTAAAAGTCTGACACGCCCTTCCTCTCCGCCCAGGGCGGGAGAGAGGTCATTAGATGATTTCCTACGCCAAACAAAAAAATAGGCATATCCATTAGTATATTGTAGATTGGTGACAAAATGATATTGCTGTATTGCCATTAGGTGATGCAGTGTTAAACCCAACAACACGACCAACGATGCTGCGCCAAAGGGAGATTGATCTGAAGACCCTCCACGACCAAACTCCCAACACAACAACATTAGGCGCATCCTACCCGGCACACATCGCAACACAACTGCTCAGACCCGTCCTCCGTACGGCTTCGCCAGACATCATGCCGGAACACGATAAATCGCTTGGCGGCAAGGCTTTGTCTGGTGGGTGGTAACTTATAAAATCCGTTAGTAGCAATGATTTTCTAAAAAGTACTACTCAATTCGAACATTTATTAATATTGTTACGAATGCACCTTATGTCGAGGGCATAAGGTTCAATATCGCGTGACATGCAGTGCGTAACTTTTAAGCTCTATAACTCTAGATCCAGACATCGTTTAGGTGCAATATAAAAACGCATTTCTAGATTTAAGGTGGCCTATCGAATGGTACAGGTTTCATCAATTTTGTCAACTAAGTGACGACATCGAAATTTCTAGAAGCCCGTTTCCGGGAATTACCGTAGGTACTTACCGAATGTACTCGAAGTTATGCGCTATTATTATTACGTCTAGACGACTCTGGAATGTTCGATCAGCTGGACTATATATAGCGCCGTGGCGCCGGCGCCGAGTCAGTCTACACTTGACTACCGATACGAAAACAGCGACAATTAAGAAGCGATCTTTGAGAATACCTACTGCGACAACTGTAACGAGAACATTGAGTACTACGTGAAGAAACATCTGTAGTGTTATTGTGTGTTTACAACACGGACTTCGCGGACGTAAGTGAAGACTTCGGTGCAACGTCAGCAACATTCTACTTGTCATTGCCTACAATCGACTGTACCTTCGTTGCCAATAAACTTCGTAACCCTTAACCGGTATTTTAGTAGGTACCCCTAGCCCGTAACAATTGGTGTCAGAAGCGGAATGCCGGTCACGCCAAGGGAAGACGAAAGAGTTCGCACGCGACGACAAGCAGCGATGGATTTGGCGCGTCAAGAGGAAGCATCGCTTGGTGTCCCTGTACCCGTAGAAGATGCGGCCGTCGTACCACCGACAAATGTAAGTGCACCTACTACCACCACTATTCCCGGCAGTAGCGGATTCGATATATCGACGTTACTAGCACAAATAAAAAACATAGTAGCACAATCTCAGGCAGAAATCCAAGCACAAATTAAAAGTGTAGCACAATCCCAGGCATCAACCCAGTCACAAATAAAGGAGTCCCAGCAATTGATATTAGAATTAAATGAAAAATGGGATAAAACCAAAGAAGAAGTCAACGAACTTAGAATAAAAACATTTCAACAAGATGCCCGTATGGACCAGCAAGATACGCGCATAGACAAACAAGATTCGCGTATGGACCAGCAAGATAAGCGCATAGACAAACAAGATGAGCGTATGGAGGAATTAAACAGTACCATCGTGGAGTGTGAGAAAGAAATACAGTTTCTCCATAAAGCTGTGCAGAAAGGAGTTATTAAAAGTGTGGTACCGGTACCCAGTGCTTTGCCGACTTTCAAGGTACCTCATTTTGACGGAACAACGTCATGGGTGGCCTTCCGTCTACAGTTTGAAAAGGTCGCAAAAGGCAATAACTGGGACGACGATCAAGCTCTAACGGCTCTTATGCTTGCTTTGCGTGGCGATGCCGTACGAATCCTCGAGAATGTTTCCGGCGATTGCAATACCCTAGCCTGTCTGTTAGAAGCATTGGAGACTAGATATGGAGAGAAACACCTCGAACATGTCTACAGGGCTCAACTCCGCGACCGCACACAGAAGAGCAATGAGAGTCTGCAACAGTGGGCAACGGAAATAGAACGTCTGGTTCGGAAGGCGTATGCATCAACACCGGGACTGATTGACGCTACTACTCTGCGATTCTTTACTGATGGGATTCGAGATGCAGAAGTCAGAGCTGCAGTACGCCTGGGTCACCATCAGACTCTGAAGGCAGCCTTGACACATGCTCTGGAGGTGGAAGCTGTACGTCAAGATGGCCGACTACACGACCGTATTCGAGAAGTGACCGCACAAATAAAAGCCCGACGAGGACCAACTTGCTATGAATGTGGCGAAAAGGGGCACATTCGAATTGGTTGTCCCAGGAAGGCTAAGGAAAGAAGAACTTCTTGGTCACGTGAGGAGGCCGCGGTAATGGCGTGGCGCAAGCGCGATGCGAAGGTCGAGCCCGAGCGCCCGTGCGAGCGGGTCGAATGGCGCAAGCGGAGCGATCGGAGCGGGCACCGCGAGCGACCCGCTGAACGAGAGCGTGAACGCGTCAAGGACCGGGAACGCGAACGTTCCGGCAAGCGAGAACATGAGCGACAGCGGTCGTGCGGAAGGTCGTGGTGTGCGGCGGAAGCAAGGCGGGACAAGGAAGTCGAGGACGAGGCGCGTAAGAAGAAGCGCCTCGAGAAAAAGGCAAAACAAAAGGACCGCCGCCGCCAGATTACTTCAGGGAGTAAGGACCAAGGTGAAGAACGCAAACAGGAAAAGACAGAGAACGTAAGGATTATCCAGGTGAACGCTTTGGATGAAGACTGGGATAATCAATCATGGAAAGATGCACAAAAGGAAGATAGTGACTTGAAGACAGTAATCGAATGGAAGAAAAGTGGCCAGCGGCCCCCTTGGAGTGAAATATCAGCGCTTAGCCCAACAGCAAAAAGTTACTGGGCTCAATGGGACAGCCTGATAATTGATAATGGAGTTCTGAAGAGGAAATGGGAATCACCTAGTGGACAGGAGGTCGCCTTACAGATAGTTGTCCCCTGTGAGAAGGTCGCGTCGGTGCTAAGACAGGTGCACGACGGAGTATCCGGAGGACATCTAGGAGTTAAGAAAACTCTGGAGAAGGTGAGAAAAAGGTTCTATTGGGTGCATTGCCGCGAAGACGTAGAGGACTGGTGTAGGAAATGTGTAGCCTGCTCCTCAGTAAAGGGACCGCAAACGAGGGCCAGAGGTCGGCTGAAAGTGTATAATGTTGGTGCACCATGGGAAAGAGTTGCTGTCGATATAGCTGGGCCGTTCCCTATTACTGAAGAAGGGAATAGGTATATCATCGTCATGCAAGACTATTTCAGCAAATGGCCAGAAGCTTTTGCAGTACCCAACCAAGAAGCTCATACCGTCGCCAAAAAGCTAGTTCACGAGGTGTTCTGTCGATTTGGCGTTCCCTTGGAATTACACTCTGACCAGGGTAGAAACTTCGAGTCTTCACTATTTCAAGAGGTTTGCCAACTACTCGGGATACATAAGACTCGTACAACACCATATCACCCTCAGTCAGATGGAATGGTCGAAAGATTCAACCAGACGCTAGAGAATCATTTGGCCAAAGTAGTGGAAGAACACCAGAGGGATTGGGACCAATATATTCCACTCTTCTTAATGTCATACCGCTCTGCAACACATGACAGCACAAATTGTACACCGGCGAAAGTCAACTTCGGCCGAGAAATTAGATTACCCATAGATGCACTTACCGGAACACCCCCCGATACCCCTATCCTAGCCGTCGACTATGTGGCCGACCTACGACGTAAACTAGATGGAATACATGAGCTAGTGAGAGAGAATGGTCTGAAAACCAGCGAGAAACTGAAGATCGTACACGTAGACCGTCTAGCTCGCTATTATGGATCAAATCATGCTCGGGACGAGCACGACTAAGAAGGGGGCAATGTTACGAATGCACCTTATGTCGAGGGCATAAGGTTCAATATCGCGTGACATGCAGTGCGTAACTTTTAAGCTCTATAACTCTAGATCCAGACATCGTTTAGGTGCAATATAAAAACGCATTTCTAGATTTAAGGTGGCCTATCGAATGGTACAGGTTTCATCAATTTTGTCAACTAAGTGACGACATCGAAATTTCTAGAAGCCCGTTTCCGGGAATTACCGTAGGTACTTACCGAATGTACTCGAAGTTATGCGCTATTATTATTACGTCTAGACGACTCTGGAATGTTCGATCAGCTGGACTATATATAGCGCCGTGGCGCCGGCGCCGAGTCAGTCTACACTTGACTACCGATACGAAAACAGCGACAATTAAGAAGCGATCTTTGAGAATACCTACTGCGACAACTGTAACGAGAACATTGAGTACTACGTGAAGAAACATCTGTAGTGTTATTGTGTGTTTACAACACGGACTTCGCGGACGTAAGTGAAGACTTCGGTGCAACGTCAGCAACATTCTACTTGTCATTGCCTACAATCGACTGTACCTTCGTTGCCAATAAACTTCGTAACCCTTAACCGGTATTTTAGTAGGTACCCCTAGCCCGTAACAATATGAAGGGAAGTGTCAGTGATTGACCATTGGAAAGTCATAAGGACACCGTTTTGTTAGTATATTACGAAACTTGTCAAAATCGTTCATTATCATCTGATGATGATGATCTCACTGATCGACCATTCTGACACTATTGTAATAACAGGCTAGGGCCTCTGACCAGTGCAAATATTCATATTCATCTATACAAAGGAAGAACCCGTTTCTAATTGTTTGATCACTCGCACGTATACCCGTCGCCTGTAGCAAACGGTTTTGTAAGGAGAGCGTTGTGATGCAGCGTTCTCTACCCGCAGTCAAACGCACGTAGCGATCCTCCTTTGTGGTAGTTGCTTGAACTCTGCCAGAACCCCGTCTCCTGGTTTTCTGTTCTTCCTGGTAGTCTACACAAAAAAAAAAAAAAACAGTGTCAAACCGTGAGTTTTCATTCAGCAAGAGATAAAAGATATTAAAGAAAAAAGTAGTACAAAAAAACGCAAACTTATATCTTTAAATCAATTTTTAGTTGGTGATCGTTTAGAGGAAACTGGAATAAAATCCATCACACATGACTTGCGACGCGTAATAGGTTGTGTGACTCTTAGTTTTGGAGATATTTCAACGAGATTTGTCTTAAATTGACTTATCTTTTCTTGACTTGTATAGAGGCTTGTCTTAAATCTCGACTACTATCAGAAATTACCACAAATTCGCAAAATACGGCACCCCTCATTCCGGAGCATTTTTAATAGCATCCATGGCGCAGCGGTCAACACGCCTGCCTGCGACGTGGAGGCCCCCACGACGCACGACGACGAGGAGGGTTCGATCCCCAGCCAGGTCATGATGAAAAACGATTTTTGCCCGATTGGCCTGAGTCTTGGATGTTTATCTATATATGTATCTATTATAAAATATAGTATCGTTGAGTTAGTATCCCATAACACAAGTCTTGAACTTACTTTGGGACTCGCTCAATCTGTGTGATTTGTCCGTATATATTTATTTTATTTATTTATTTATTAAAACATTGGCAATTGACACAAAAATGCTGCAACAATAGGGATGTATCCAAGGTATGAAAATAAAAAAAATAAAATTAGTCCGTCTTATAGATAATAAAAAAAAGACCCGTATTTTTTATTTTGTCGAAATTACCAAAAACTACTGAGATATAGCGTATTAAAGTTACGGAGTGGGGGCTAATTATGTCACGCCGTGGTATATTTTGTACCACGGCGTGACGTCATACGACGTATCAAATCAATATATGTATATTCCTAAGTACTTGAATGAAGGAAAATATTAAAAATACGTGTCCAATATTTTTATAAATCTATATGATAGACATTAAATTATTTTTTAGGATACAATCAAAGTTTGGCGATGGTGGTTAAGTGAGTTTTTGGGTCAAATCTACATCGTTATAAGTGAGCAAATAAAATTCCTGAACCTGAGATCAGAGATAAATAGTTTTAGTAAAGGAGGATGGTCTCTCTCCAAGAAAATTAGGTAAAGTCATTAAAAAACAACCTGGCTTGGACAATATTACGAGGACAGTCACTCTAAAATGTAAAGTTATCACATTTAAACGACCAGTAACTAAACTGTGTGTGTTACCTTTCACTCACCTGTGTGTATGATAGCATTATTATAGATTTTATTAATTGTTGAAACTGTTGCAAATTGTAATTATTATAATTCAAGTATTTTTTGTTTTCAACTGCCTTGTCTAACTGACTGAAAACTTTGTTTGTTTTCATTAATAACTATATTTCACAGTCCATTTTTTCTAATGTGTTTGATTCGTGATGGGCGGGAACAATGGACATTCTGTCCATAGTACAATCTTAGATTAAAGTAGATATTTTAATACATTCGTTCCCAATCGCTCGATAGCTGGCTTTATACATTTTGCACGCGCGTTGTCAAGATTCTCCGGCAAAACATCACCCCTTCGTGTATAATGAAATCGAATTTCTTCGTCTAGGTACCTAAACATCGGCTTTTTATTCACCACTAGTAATTTCTAGTTTAGTACAAATGTGTGCCCTTACTAATTATAAATAATTATTTTTAAGATTGGAAATGTTTTGTCCGTTATAAGGTTATGGTTTCGTCAATTTTGAAGTTACGTGGTTCAGTAGGGTATTAAAAGTTTTGTCTCTACAAGATTGTAATAATTTTTTTGGAAAAGCCGAAAACTTTTTGAAAAAAATGCAAAACTGTTAAAAAATAATGCGATTTTTTCGGGACTTTTTTATTTGAATCGACGAGTACTCTGATACTATAATAGGTAGACGCATAATTCGAAAAAGCACTACTAACACAAAAACAAAGCTAGACCGCTCCTTTACTATCACTGGACAATATTACGAGTAATGTAAGATCTATATGAAATTGCGTCCAACCCCTGCAGCAATCCTTTTTTTTTCCTAAATTATACATCTGGAATAGGCACTTCAGAAAACGTCGGAATAAATAAGTTTTGTAACCTTGGAAAAACAATAGCTAGCTACCTGAATCTCCCTAGTAAATAACTTTATACAGGGCTTGCTTCCGCCGGACCTCAGCGACTATATTAAGGCGTATAGTAGCCTCAATGACCTTGTGCATGTGGGCGGAGCTAAACGCCGTAAAATGCGCGCGGTGGCGCGCTAAACTAAAACGACAATCAAAGAATATCCAGAGATGCAGACAAGCCGTGTGTAGGTCGCGATTTGTGCCTACGATTTCAGACGGGGCTATGGATGCAAGACCGATAAATAATCATAATAATTACTTTATTGAGCAAAAACATACATAGATAAAGTTTGCAGGTATATATCTTAAAAAAACTAACAAAACAAACAAATGTATATTTTGTATCGATAAATGGTAATATCGAACGATAATATATTTGTAGTATTCTTGACCTATGTTTGAATAAAATCAAGGAGTGCTCGTTACACAGTTTAATGGCCGATCGCAGACCGACAGACATTTGTAAAATGAGTACCCACACATTATAATATATCATAACATTAATATAAAAATTAATGGTAGATGGTAATGTCTATCGATTCCAAATATTTGATTTTTTTTCACTACTTTACGTAACCTACGTAACGGCATCATATCTTTGCAGTGTCCTTGAATTAACTACTAGTAGTATTACTAGTGCGAACAACAGAAACAAAGTTCATCGCGTTAACGTAAAACAAACTCCACTAGGCACTTTGTGATATTTTTATTAAAAAAAAAAAACGTTGCCCCACACTAGGAATTACTCTTATCGTGGGTGCGTTTACAAACATATAAATTCACAGACACAAACAGCCAGACCCGGAACAACTACATACTTGTAGGTCATGTTCTGAATATTTGTTCCGCGCGGGAATCGAACCCGCGACACGCAGCGCAGCAGTCAATAGCTTAACCCCTTTTTTTTGTTGTCGCTGGGGAAAATGTCAATTACGCATCCCCGCAACGCATTGTTGGAGAACAAGTGAGACTACATTCTCTATTTATTTTTAAATTGCGCATGTGTATGGAAACCTAGGGAAATGGGATAGGGAAATGACAATCCTACAGAAATCAAATATCATATAAAATTTTACGTAATCATCATAGTACCAATACAAATGAATTTTGAAATAATCTTTTTTTCACGCGAATTAATTCCAACTTCCCCGAAATTTGGTATTTTTTAAAAAAGTGACAACACCGGTATTATTATGAGCAAATAGCGATGCGACTACGTGCCACGTGCCCTGCCGCCCGCCGCCCGCCGCCCGCGGAAGGGTGTTTATCGCACATTTAATAAATGTGCGATAAGCTCTTTTTGCGAAATAATATTTATTTTTGAAGTGAAACTTCTTTACGCACGCTTGACTTGGGGAGTAAGCTGGCGAACGCGTGACGTAAGCGTTACGAAAAGTGATCGGGCAAGGTGAACGGAAGTTAAGTGGGGGATATAAGCACAGAGGCGCCCGTGGTGCGAGCTTGGTACTACAAGGTCTACAACGAGGTTTTTAAGCTATTGCATAGCTTCTATCGCGGGCCTTGAGCGCGGGGACCGAATCCAGAAATTCCGTAACGAAAAAACCTCACGCTCCCCACTCCGACGGGCACGGAGGTGTGGCTTGAAGGCCGTACATCGTCTAACGTCGTTTCAGTTCGGCAGTCTTCGGCACGGTATGTTTGTGTGCGTGCGACTACATCTTTTGAAAACAATTTATAGATTTTCAAAAAGAGCATGCATATTGCAGGGCGCGAACTCAGTTCTACACACTTGCCATGTTACTGATAGTCGCGATGTGCTAAACTTGCGATTAATTTTCTCTCTGAAATAGGTCTTCTATAGAGATATGTCATAGACGTCATCGACGTTGTCATGGCTACCTTAAAAACTTTTCATATAATTAATTATTAAGTACTTTTATTCAAATTAATTTATTAGTGTTTTTATAAATTAGCTTGTTTTTTAACGGAAAAGCTAAGATGAATGTCACGCTAATTTTTCATTGGACTTTTAAATTATTTATAGTGTTGTTTACTAAATAAAAGCGCGTGATTTTATAGAGTAAAAAGTGCTCACGCGGCCGTTTTTTCAACTGTGATTGGCGATATCCGCCATTATTGTGAAATATTTTTTTAAAGAATTTCTATAATTTGTTACACGTGTTATTGGCAAAATTGTGGTATCTATCCACAGGGACCAGATCAAGAGTTGAAGTTGAAGTTTTTATTAAATAAAATATTACAGAAAGATGTCGGTGAACAATGTTAATACGAGTACATTTAAGTGTATATTGTTATCTCCGAAACGAAACAACGAAAGTTTAATAAAAATATGCTCGTCGGCTTTTTCTGAGGAAGACATTGATGAGGCAAAAAAGTTATTGTTTGTTTCTACGAAGACAAGACAAAAACATGTATCGAGGCGTAAGAACAAAAAGCAGAAAGACCTAAAATATACGATTACGGTGTTTAAAATCACGGATCCCGAACAATCCCAGTTTTTGTGGCATATGACCTTCACAAATTGCCACCAGTTTGCTTTGACTACGTAGAACGTACGTAAAGAAGTTGATGAAGGATTTATTAATTCTACGGTCAGATGTTAACGCAATCAGAAGTGATTATGTTACTAAAGATCAGCTCGAAAATATTAAATTGATAACAAATAATTCGACGCCGACGCCGTTCATCATCAACAACCTTTTTATCGTCCCACTGCTGGGCACAGATCTCCTCTCATACAGAGAAGGATTGAGCGTAATCACCACGCTTGCTCAATGCGGGTTGGCGATTTCAGACTTATAAAGCCCAGGTTTCCTCAAGATAAAAAATCAGAGCGGTTGACAACTTTTCTATCAAAAACATTGAATTTGAAAATGAATAATGATCCACAAGAGTCCACAACAAAATATGGGACCACCATTGACGCGGTATTTTCTAGGTATTTAGAGGATATTAAGTCGCAAACTTATGTTTCTTATTTCAGTTATCATAAACCTATAGTTTCAATGATAAATATTCCTGAATAACCAACAGCTACTGTAAGGTAATAAAACCCACATGTATTGTAAAATAATAAAAATATTTTAAATAATATTAACTTTTTATTTATTTAATAAAAGAAAAATTTGTTTTCTTATCGGTCACCACGCTCAAAAAGTGTAACTTGAATTAATATCAAAGAAAAAGAAATACTGCATAAATAAAATAAATAAATAATTATAATTGCATAAATTGATACAAAATGCTATGCAATAGCTTTACCGCGGCAGTCCCCGAGTGCCACACGTCTTTTTTTTTTTTCATTAAAAATAGAAGATCTATGCAAAAATATTAATTTACCAAGGAAACCATAAAATAAATTTAAATATTTATAGAAAATTAATATATGTATATGTGTATAAAAGTGAAACTTCTTTCGGTCCATCTGTATGTATATGTGTGGTCATAAGCACACTCGTTTTTTTTTTAGGGGTATTTTTTTTTAAGAGTAGCCCCGTTTTGTATCCATTAGTAGAATCAGTTATCGAACTACACCTTCACGGGTCGGACAGGGTTTTCTTAACATACTGTATATATGCCATGAGATTACAAAGCGCGTAGTTTCGGACGTTTTCCGTGAAGACATAGTACCTTATTTATACTATGTCAGTGACGTCGGATTGAATGTACTCTGCCGTAATGAGGTTTCAAATAAAAAAACACGAGTTATTTTAAAATGTGTAAATTTTAATTCTTCGATCCGATAACTTACATGCGATTATAGGCAAATCTAAAGCTGCAGAAAGTTCTTGCAGTTGAGAATGGCCACAGTCTATTTCTATTGTTCCTACAACTGCACAGCTGATATTGATTTCTGTAGGATTGTCATTTCTCTATGCAAAGTGTTTCCATACACATACGGTATTTAAAAATAAATAGGGAATATAGTCTCACTTGTCGTTCTCCAACAATATTCACAGATTCTAAACCACAGTCTATAATTCTCCGTGCTTGGCAATTTTCTTTAGTTCTGAATAAAAGTAAGGAATATTATTTTAAATTTTTACATAAATCGGATATTCTTTCAAATTTTGTGATCTTGATGAAATATTATCGAATTTTTCAAGTATTTCCACAAATGAGTCTGATCAGGGCCCTAAATCTCGTAATTTAAAACGATCAACATCCAGTCGCAGTCTCATCTCGGCGCTAAACAAATGTCGAAACTTGTAAAAATACAGGGAATTTAGAAGTATTTTGTGACAGATTGATACTGAGATCAGACTGTCAACGTTCTTAAAATTAATAGCAGTAACCCCTCTGGAATGGTCCACAACATTCTAGATCAAACCTGTTTGTGGGAACCTTGTCGGGGGCCTACCCACGCTACGTCTTCCGGTGCGTGGACGCTACTCGAGAACCCGTCGGCCCCATCGGGCATCAGTCCTACGGGCAATGTGTTCAGCCCACTGCCACTTTAGTATTGCAATTCTTCGGGCTATGTCGGTTACTCGCGTTCTTCTGCGGATCTCCTCATTCCTGATTCGACCGCGCAGTGATATTCCTAGCATAGCCCTCTTCATTGCTCTTTGAGTGACTTTGAACCTTCTTATAAGGACCATTGTTAGCGACCACGTCTCAATTCCATAAGTTATCACTGGCAACACACACTGGTCGAAGACTTTTGTCTTGAGACACTGCGGCATTTCGGACGAGAAGATTTTACGTAGCTTCCCGAAAGCAGCCCAGCCGAGTTGGATTCGACGATCTTTCTCCAAGTTACCTTCCTAACTGGATAGTTTATCCCAGGTACACGTAGCTGTCAACAACTTCAAGAACAGAGTCTCCAATCTTTATAGGAGTCGGTACAACATGGGCATTAGACATGACTTTCATCTTGTCCATGTTCATTTTAAGACCGACTCGCTCGGAGGCTCTATTGAGGTCGCCATTGATGTTGATGCCGAGTCCTTTCCAGTCCAGAACCTTGAAGACATCCTCCAATGCAGCAGTGAACAATTCCGGGGAGATAACATCTCCCTGTCTGACACCACGCTGCAGAGGTAATGGTTTCGAGGTCTAGTCCTGT
The DNA here is from genome assembly GCA_037179545.1 of Sesamia inferens. Classification (NCBI taxonomy): domain Eukaryota; kingdom Metazoa; phylum Arthropoda; class Insecta; order Lepidoptera; family Noctuidae; genus Sesamia; species Sesamia inferens. Next base: position 2,220,095 of record CM073929.1, on the reverse strand, counting down.
ATTGGGACTGTCATGGTGGCGTTTTCGTACAAACCCTTCAACGCTTCAATATACCGATAGTCTACTTGGCACCGCTGGAGAGACTGCAGTACAGCCCAGGTCTCGATCGAATCAAAGGATTTTTCGTAGTCCACAAACACCAAGCAAAGGGGTAGGTTATACTTCTCGGCCTTCTGTATAACCTGCCGCAGCGTATGTATGTGGTCTACTGTGCTGAAGCCCTTTCGGAAACCGGCTTGTTCGGGAGGCTGGAAGTCGTCAAACCTGCAGGCGAGCCGATTCGTGAGGACTCTCGAAAACAACTTATAGACATGACTCAGAAGTGAGATGGGTCTGTAGTTTTTCAATAGGGTGTTGTCACCCTTTTTGAAAAAGAGTACCACCACACTTCTGTGCTATGCCTCTGGCGTTTTTTCCTTGACTATGACGGAATTAAATAACTTCTGAAGGGCCCTAAGGATCGGTTCACCACCTGCCTCCAGTAGCTCAGCCGTTATTCCGTCATCGCCCGGCGCCCTGTTGTTTTTAAGCTGTTTACGAGCCAATCGAATCTCCTGCAGGCTGACTTCCGGGATATCTTCGATTTAATGCGGGTTTTGTCGTTGAAGTGTAGAGCTGTACATAGAAATTCTCGACTTCCCTCAAAAGCTCGGGCCCGGACGTTATGATCTTGCTGTCGTCAGTCTTCAGCTTGCTTAGCCGGCTATGCCCAATAGTCAGATCTCTAGCGAAAACTTTATCGCCTCTGTTTCGCTCTATACCCTCCGTTATACGCTCGGTATTATACCGATGTAGGTCGCACTTCAGAGACTTTGAGATCTGCTTATTGAGCTGCCGGTGCCTGCGAGCATCACTTGACGAACGCAAAACCATCTTACGTCTGTCCACCATGAGCTCGAGAGTGTAGTCCGAGAGCTTTTTAGTTCTATTTGTACGGCGGGTGTACGGTGCACGTACATGGGTTTTAAAATATATTTATTACAATAAGTTAGCGAGTAGGCTAGCATATCTGCACTTTGGGCGCGACCTACATTTGGCAGTGCATCTGCACTTTGGGCGCGACCTACATTTGGCAGTGCATCTGCACTTTGGGCGCGACCTACATTTGGCAGTGCATTGACACTGACATAATACATTATTCTAAGCATTTCATGTTATATATTACTTTTATTGTCAATTAGACGTGATTTGAATCGGACAACTTGCATTTTTATTTAGATTAATTTCGTTGAGCATTCACTGACATTTCTGCATTTAAGTTAAAGTTTAACATTCTACATCTGCATTGACATTACTTATGTTAGGGAAGCACCCTACATCGCTTTTGGGACCGCTCCTGTGGAACATCGGCTACGACTGGGTGCTGAGAGGCGAGCTCCCGTCGGGCGCCGACTAGACGTGTTATGCGGACGACACGCTTGTCACGGCCCGGGGCAGCTCGCACAGGGAAGCGACGTTGATAGCCACGGCTGCGGTGTTACAGGTGGTGAACCGCATCCGGCGCCTGGGCCTGGAGGTGGCCCTTGACAAGTCGGAGGCCATGGTTTTAAAGAAGGAGTTCATCATAAAGAGTCCCTCCTTCTCCATGAAGCTAGCTAACATGGGGCGTCGGTGGTTCCGACGCCCAAATCCAAAATTTCCCAGTCCGAGCTCTTCACCGCTCCGTTTCCCAAGTTTAGCGTTAAAGTCCCCCATGATAACACTGTAATGAGTTTTAGATCTATGTATGGCTTTAGAGATGTCCTCATAATTAATATCTACTTCATCGTCGGAGTGTGCTGAGGTCGGGGCGTATACCTGAATGACCTTCAGCGAATACCGTTAGTAACCACGCTTAGCAGGCGGGTTGGCGCTCGCAGTTAGATGTTCATAGTACTCGGATGACGCTGCTGCCTGTCATCCGGTTTTTCCTTTGTCGACACCCGGGGATGAGATGGAGTGATGACAATTATATTATGACCGGCCGTCACAACACGGCAATCTTTGATTGCTTGGACCTTTAATCTTAATAATTCTTTTTTTTTTTTGAAAAGATACGTTCAGGATATTAAAATAAGATAAAAAATAAAATGTTTGCATATAAGGTTAAAGTACATTGTATTGAATGAAATTGTATGGTACAATTCTCAAAAACTGACCAACCCATGAAATCCAAAATAATTTTCCTAGAAAGTCTTTATAAAGTTCAATTTTTGACATACCTATCTTTTATATTTTTTTAAATTATTTTTTATAAATTAAAGAGAGGGTCATTTCCTTTTTTACTTATATGTATTACTCGTAACAATATCAAAACATTATTTGGGGTTAAACTAATATTTTTTTTCCACTTTTTGTATGACCACTATCTCGGCGTGATCGATGTAGGAACATCGGGATAAAATCTATCCTATCTTTTATTGCTGCTTATTGAATGAATATGGCGTGTATGACGCCGCATAAAAGTTTGAACTAGCTACAAGATATTGTAAATTGGAAAATCAGGTACTTACAGGACACTGGGAGTCAAGCCATTACTTTCATTGGGCTTTCATGTGGTATTGTTTGATGATTTTAAGTTTATCTCCGCGCGCGGAAGAAGTTGTTAGCCGGCCGGCAATTGGATTCGAATCGCTTTCGATAGGTTGGATGCAGCTGTGTTCAAGCGATTCATCTATCTGCATGTGACTGGGGCGGGTTAATGAAGCGAAGTTGTGTTGTTTGTTGTATTCTTTTATTTTCTTTTCGCACCTACCTACTAACATAGTATTTAAGGTTTTTATTACTAACGCTATACTTCATAGCTGTCTAATAATATTTTTTTTAATTTTTTTTATTAAGTACGTATTTTTATTAAGCTATTGCATAGCTTCTATCGCGGGCCTTGAGCGCGGGGACCGAATCCAGAAATTCCGTAACGAAAAAACCTCACGCTCCCCACTCCGACGGGCACGGAGGTGTGGCTTGAAGGCCGTACATCGTCTAACGTCGTTTCAGTACGGCAGTCTTCGGCACGGTATGTTAGTGTGCGTGCGACTACATCTTTTGAAAACAATTTATAGATTTTCAAAAAGAGCATGCATATTGCAGGGCGCGAACTCAGTTCTACACACTTACCATGATACTGATAGTCGCGATGTGCTAAACTTGCGATTAATTTTCGCTCTGAAATAGGTCTTCTATAGAGATATGTCATAGACGTCATCGACGTTGTCATGGCTACCTTATAAACTTTTCATATAATTAATTATTAAGTACTTTTATTCAAATTAATTTAGTAGTGTTTTTATAAAATAGCTTTTTTTTAAACGGAAAAGCTAAGATGAATGTCACGCTAATTTTTCATTGAACTTTAAAATTATTTATAGTGTTGTTTACTAAATAAAAGCGCGTGATTTTATAGAGTAAAAAGTGCTCACGCGGCCGTTTTTTCAACTGTGATTGGCGATATCCGCCATTATTGTGAAATATTTTTTTAAAGAATTTCTATAATTTGTTACACGTGTTATTGGCAAAATTGTGGTATCTATCCACAGGGACCAGATCAAGAGTTGAAGTTGAAGTTTTCTATACAAATAAATAAAATTGGAGTGTCTGTTTGTAATATTAAAATAACTGCTTCCTACTACATGCATATGAATGTATATACGGTACACATACTAAAATATATTATTTTACAATTTTTGTCTGTCTGTCTGTCTGTCTGTCTGTCTGTTTGTTCCGGCTAATCTCTGGAACGCCTGGACCGATTTGGACGGGACTTCCACTGGCAGATAGCTTATGTAATAAGGAGTAACTTAGGCTACTTTTATTTTAGAAAAAATCTTTTATTTTAGAAAAATAAAGCTACTACCTCTATTTGTACATTTCGCAAAGAGTTCTTAAATTTTTCAATAGATGGCGCTGTGCGCTGACGTCACGTTTCTGAATCACGGTGTCAAGATTCTCCGTGAGCGAATGACCCTCCAGATTTGTAATACATACATACATCTATGCAAATAAATAAAATTGGAGTGTCTGTTTGTAATATTAAAATAACTGCTTCCTACTACATGCATATGAATGTATATACGGTACACATATACTAAAAAAATATATATATTTTTTTACAATTTTTGTCTGTCTGTTTGTTCCGGCTAATCTCTGGAACGCCTGGACCGATTTGGACGGGACTTCCACTGGCAGATAGCTTATGTAATAAGGAGTAACTTAGGCTACTTTTAATTTAGAAAAAAATCTTTTATTTTAGAAAAATAAAGTTATGTTGAAATGTTCAAGTACTGTCCAGTTCCGCGCGCAGCTCACGCGCATGCCACCACTGTGTCGTCGCATCGGACGCCTCCCACCAACGAATCATTATCACAAAGGCTGCCTGTCGCACGGGCTCAGAACGCGCGAACGGGCTATTGCTGAAGGTTGTGTCTCGACGACTTCATTTAGAAATTAATGGTTTCCGGTGCTTTTATCATACTTTTGATTGATAGTTTGATTTGATTGATAAGTAACTTTGATAATTCCACTGATCCGTTCTTCTAATCTCATCTTAATTCATTCAAAATATTTTGTTACATTTTTACTGCTTTTCTTTTTTTACATTTATAGGTTATTTTATTTAGTTAGTAACTTAGATAGTTGTTCTTTATTTAATTAATATTTTTTTTTATATTTATAGGTTATTTTATTTAGTTAGTAACGTAGATAGTTGTTTTTTTTTAATTAATACTTTAAGTTGGATCCATTAGTTATGCCTAAAAGAAAGTCTAATGGTTTCCGGTGCTTTTATCATACTTTTGATTGATAGTTTGATTTGATTGATAAGTGACTTTGATAATTCCACTGATCCGTTCTTCTAATCTCATCTTAATTCGTTCAAAATATTTTGTTACATTTTTACTGCTTTTCTTAACAAGTCCCAAGGACAAACGTTAAGTAAAGCTGGTATAGATTTAACAAAAGGTTGCTTTACCCATGGGCAACTATACGTGGCATGTTCACGTGCGAGGAATGCCAGTAGCGTTGTTGTTTTAGCCCAAGAAAATCGTACACCAAATATTGTATATAAAGAAATTTTTCAATAAAGCTAATACAAAAAACTGAAAATAAATGATAACTAAAATAAAAAATAAACGAATTAATTTTTTTGTTAAATTCCACGCGGACGAAGTCGCGGGCACAGCTAGTTATTAAATAAAATATTACAGAAAGATGTCGGTGAACAATGTTAATACGAGTACATTTAAGTGTACGAGTTGTAATATTGTTATCTCCGAAACGAAACAACGAAAGTTTAATAAAAATATGCTCGTCGGCTTTTTCTGAGGAAGACATTGATGAGGCAAAAAAGTTATTGTTTGTTTCTACGAAGACAAGACAAAAACATGTATCGAGGCGTAAGAACAAAAAGCAGAAAAACCTAAAATATACGATTCATCATCATTTCAGCCGAAAGACGTCCACTGCTGGACATAAGCCTCCCCCAAGGTTCTCCACGACGACCGGTCCTGCGCCTCCCGCATCCAGCGGTTTCCCGCGACCTTCACCAGGTCGTCGGTCCACCTTGTCGGGGGCCTACCCACGCTACGTCTTCCGGTGCGTGGTCGCCACTCGAGAACCCGTCGGCCCCATCGGGCATCGGTCCTACGGGCAATGTGTCCAGCCCATTGCCACTTCAGTGTTGCAATTCTTCGGGCTATGTCGGTTACTCTCGTTCTTCTGCGGATCTCCTCATTCCTGATTCGATCGCGCAGTTAAATATATATTAAATCATAATAAAATATACGATTACGGTGTTTAAAATCACGGATCCCGAACAATTCTAGTTTTTGTGGCATATGACCTTCACAAATTGCCCCCAGTTTGCTATGACTACGTAGAACGTACGTAAAGAAGTTGATGAAGGATTTATTAATTCTACGGTCAGATGTTAACGCAATCAGAAGTGATTATGTTACTAAAGATCAGTTCGAAAATATGGGACCACCATTGACGCGGTATTTTCTAGGTATTTAGAGGATATAAAGTCGCAAACTTATGTTTCTTATTTCAGTTATCATAAACCTATAGTTTCAATGATAAATATTCCTGAATAACCAACAGCTACTGTAAGGTAATAAAACCCACATGTATTGTAAAATAATAAAAATATTTTAAATAAAATTAACTTTTTATTTATTTAATAAAAGAAAAAATTGTTTTCTTATCGGTCACCACGCTCAAAAAGTGTAACTTGAATTAATATCAAAGAAAAAGAAATACTGCATAAATAAAATAAATAAATAATTATAATTGCATAAATTGATACAAAATGCTATGCAATAGCTTTACCGCGGCAGTCCCCGAGTGCCACACGTCTTTTTTTTTTTTTTTCTAAGCATCGTCCTCGTTATTGTTATTTTGTCGAGCTCTCCACATCTTGCATTCATCTGCACACTTTATTGTAATAATTTTCCTGTAATCAAAGAAAACGTCCATAAATTCCTAGATGATTCTAAAATATTCCAACCCTAGGATATTCGAACCTTAGAACGGATTTGAGAATCATAATGAATTAATTCTTAAATTTGCCTGCATTGCCAAGAAAAAATGCAATTCTATTCCTTAATACTAAGTACACATTGCTGAGTAGCATTTGTAAAACATTGTCAACAAACCACTGAAACATTAAACTACCTTTGCTTTATATACGAACCGACCTTTTTTTAACCGACTTTTAAAAAGAGGATGTTACTCAATTCGGCCGTATACATGTTTTTTTATGTTGTTCGCGGATAACTTCGTCGTTTATGAACCGATTTCTTTAATAACCGAATTCTTTTTTTGTTGGAAAGTGACATTCCCCAAGGTGATCCAATGATAAGTAAATTAGTAATAGAATAATTAGTAATTAGTAAATTATGCTATGTATGAACCTATCTAATAATGTTGTTAGACGAAGGAGACTAGTCTCCACGACACAGGGAATCCTAGTGTGGAGGCTAGTGCTATTTAAATATTGTAATGATTTTCTGAACAATAAAGTTTTATTATTATTATTATTATTATTATAAGGACATCAGGGTTTGATGGTGGTAGACCAGAGAAATCAAGAGGAACTTTCAAAAATTATAGGGACGGCTAGTACATTAGTAAGTTTTTTCATTAGATATTTTAAAACACTACAATTTAATAAAGGTCTGGAATAGATCTGATGATGGAGCCGGGAGACAGGCGAGGGCACTCCTTTACGATTCACAACAGCTACCTTGTGTTTGTGCTTGAATAATTTGTATTGGTAAGAGCCTTACACCTAGATGGGTTGTGACTGTCATTAGGGGGCTGATGATGAAAACAAAGGTCAGTTCAAGGAACTCCTCAACGATTTACAGAAGCTACATTGTATTTAGACTCAATTTATTTAAATTGATGAGAAGTTTGCACCCACGTGGGATATAATGAAGAATAGACCTGATGATGGAGCCGAGATACAGTCGAGGGAACTCCTCAACGATTCACAGCAGTTACGTTACGTTCGTGCTTGATTAATTTGTATTGATAACAACCTTACGTCTAGATGGATTGTGAATGTCAGTAGGGAGCTGATGATAAAGACCAAGGTTTGCTCAGGGAACTCCTCAACTTCTCCTCAATTTATATTGACGAGAAGTTTCCATCCATGCGGGACTGTGGGTTATAATGAAAGTCTGCAAGATCTGATAATAAAGACCATAGACAGTCGAGGGAAGTCCTCGACAATTTACAGCATTGAAGTTTGTGTAAGACAACAACTAGTCACTGCTACTCGCCACTCTGATGGGACAATCAAAAAAATCAAAGACTAAATTTAAGTCGCGTATTCGTGTCACCTCTAGCAATGCTTTATATTTTGTATTTAAACAAGAATTACGGCTAAAAATTCAAGTAAACAAAATGCGTCGCTTGCTTGTTAGTCTTTTTTCAACTATGTTGGCGACAGCGTGCAGTCTGATCAGATGCAGCTGAACAGCACTTTGTGCAACTAAAAATTGTAAAATAAAAACTTCAAAAAAAAAAAAAACACTAATAAGTGAAAAATAGCTAATTTCGGAAGTCGGTGGCAAAAACGAATATACAAAACCAAAGACACCACGATCGTGAACATTGTGTATTCATTTTCGCCACGGACTTCCCAAATTAGTTATTTTTCACTTTGTAGTGTTTTGTTTTTTGGAATTCGGTTGTTTTTTTATTGTAAAAATGTTTTTCTGTTAACTATCCTGTCACAGATAAGAACACAAAAAAATAACTGTAAACCAACTCACCTAACAAAATTCTCCGTCACTTTAGTACGTTTCATTACTTCCATGATTATGTCGGCTACCTTTATTGGGTCCAGATAGTTCTTAACTGGCCTGTTTGGGTAGGCTGGCGATTTTCTCCCTGTCAACGTATGCGTTGCTAGTGTCCTGTCGAATTAAGATGTCATTAGCATATTATGTCAGTTACCTAATGTAAATTATGATGTCACAGGATTGAACAAGTGCTTTTTTAGTTGCTAGGAATAGTCCCACATTTTTTGTTTTTTTTTTCTAAACTAATGACCCACCCCAGCTTCACACGGGTGCAATGCTGATACTTAACACACTATATAAAAATTGTGAACGTTGTATTAAAACATAGCGGCCCGCCGCTTTTTAAATCTGTAATATTATCGAAAATATTCATATAAATCTTATGCTGTAAAAGATGATACAGATTAATGTATTCAATTGGATGAAGAGTAATGCTGTATAGGATAAAATCGCTTCGAAAAATAGCCAGTAATTATCGCAAAAGTAAATGACAAAAAACATGTTATTGTGGGATATCCATAAGAGATAGACCTACTATCTGACTGTTCTGTAAACCTTTTCAATGTGTACAATATTTACTACATTATTTTGATAAATCTTATAAGGTTCAGGCTGCGTTTCACTGCAAACGCGGAAAAATGTGAATATTTACGACATCACTTTAGAAACTTCAAAAATTATCGTAATTCTCCAATATTTAATGTATTTTATACATATAAATCGACCTCTTTAATCACTCTATCTATTAAAAAACTGTATCAAAATCTGTTGCGTATTTTTAAAGATTTAATCATACAAAGGGACGTTGGGAAATAGTGACTTTGTTTTATAATATATAGTGTTTAGCATCTAATATGTAGGTTCACTTCTCTCTATTGCTATGTTATACTGCGTCAACCGTATCATTCACTTTATGTAGGATGTGATGAGAGCAGTTTTTTTTTTATAAATTTAAGTTAAACACAGTGTGCTCACAAAGATCAAGTTGCAAATTTAAATAATATATTCTATCTTACCTATTAAACATAGTAGTTATAGAAAAAAAAAACTTACTCTCTAGAAAATACAGCTTCTAGTAGTTTTCTAGTAGCCGTTGTATATGAGTGCCAGTTAATTCTTCGGTACTGGATAGCTGGAACCCGTGTAGCCCCGCTACCAATTGCCACCTGAAACCAAATCATCATCTTTATTTCTTACACGATTTCATCATTATCAACCTTTTATCGTCTCACTGCTGGGCTCAGGTCTCCTCTTGGTGTCCAAGATATACTTAGAAAGTACATATAACTTTAGAAAAGTTACATTGGTACTTGCCTTACCTGGAATCGATTATTTAAACTAACATTATTTAAAAATAATAAATATAAAATCATTTATCGGGACCATTGATATATAAAAAAATATTAATGAACCTTATGGACTCCGGTCTGAAATAAAAGTATTCTATTCTATTCTATTGGTTTCTCTAATTTTATTTTCTAATTGGGTTGTATCCTAAAAAAATATTTAATGTCCATCAGATAGATTTATAAAAAATATTGAACATGTATTTTTTATTTTTTCTTTCATTCAAATACTTAAGAAGATATATTGATCTGAAATGTCGCATGACGTCACGCCGTGGTACAAAATATACCACGTGTTGACATAATTAACCGCCACTCCGTAACTTTAATACGCTATATCTCAATAGTTTTTGGTAATTTCGACAAAATAAAAAATACGGGTCTTAATTTTTTTTTATTGTCTATAAAGCGGACTAATTATTTTTTTTATTTTCATACCTTGGATACATCCCTATTGCTAATTGTCATTCAACTGTTCTAAAATGTTGTAACGATTTATGAAACAAACGAACGATTTTTATAATAAATGTCCCAAGTTTCTTAAATCTCTCAAATACGAAGAAGATACACATACCCATCTATGACCGTCGTCCATCACTATATTCTGAGCCAATGGACCCGGAACTTCTTCTTGCCTCTGCTCCTCTTCTTGTATCTGCTCCTCTTCTTGTATCTGCTCCTCTTCTTCTTCTGCTTCTGCTTCTGGCACTTGTTCTTCCAGGTCGAGAATCTCACGATTATCTGTGCCATGAAGATACATAGGTACATATGTAAATTTAGGTATTGTGATAAAGATCATGTGAGGGGAACCAAACCATAACGTTTTAAGTGCCATACGAACTGAAATAGGATTTATTTCAGCAAAATATTGTATGATATGCGTTGAAGTAAAGAGTTGAAGATGTCTAACGTCATCTAGCTTGAAATTTGTGAAACAGCTTGCCATAAGGTTATAAGTGCCAAATATGCTGCAAACTACAGTTCATTCAAAATGGACATTTAAATATGTACTGGCCCTAATTCTCTTATAATTCATTAACAAAAGGACAGATGTAGTTAGGACAATGTTGTTAATGTTAGTTTAGGACCTGTCAAATTAGTCCTCGCCTAAAGTAAATTTATGTATTTTGGTCGCAATGTTTATAATCGCGTCTAAACTTGACAGCAGTAGTAATTAAAATTGTCAGGATTAAACTAAAATTTTATCTTCTATCCTTTTCTTAATGAAATAGAAAGAAAAAGATGCACAACATAAAATTAGTTTAGTTTGTAAACAACAGAATCGCCAATGTTTAGTTATTCGTCATTTGAATTGTATTCTTAGTAAGTACATAAATTAATATTTAAAAATAACTATTGGTGACGATGTATCTGTAAAAGAGACACGCGGTGGGAAAAAGCAAATACGTGAGTCTTTTTGTTTTAGTAATTATAAACTAACGCTTGACCGCAATCCCACTTGATGGTAAGGAGTGATGCGATCGTTGATGGTAAAGCGCGCTAGTTTATTAAGAGCCTATTCACTCAGAAAAACTGAGCGAATAGGAAGGAAGACGGCAGTTGAGCGACGTGAAGCAATGTTAAACCCAACAACACGACCAACGATGCTGCGCCAAAGGGAGATTGATCTGAAGACCCTCCACGACCAAACTCCCTACACAACATCATTAGGCGCATCGTACCCGGCACACACCGCAACACATTTTCTCAGACCCGTCCTCCGTACGACTTCACCAGAGATTATGCCGGAACACGACAAATCGCTTGGCGGCAAGGTTTTATCTGGTGGGTGGTAACTTCTGCCGGCGGCCGATGTTATGGCCTACCACCGAGTCTATATGCAATAAAAAAAATGTCGAATACATAGAGTCAATACCCACCTGCTTAAGGAAGCCATTATAGTGGGAATGACGCTCCTAATAGAAAGTATCTCTCAACAGAACTTAGTGTGGTCAAACTATAGAAACACAGGGTTTTTAGAAAATCACCACCCATGCCACCAGTAGGTATCTCGGCAATGGTTTTATGAAATATTTTTTCCAACGAGATCGCTTCCTGTCTTTACAAGTTTTCACTTATAATGAAATAAATACAAAGAAATTAATTTTGTAGTCAGATAACTGTGGTGAATAAAACAAGAACCAAGCTGTACTTGCTATGTTTCTCATTTTTATTGCAAAAGGTTATTTTACGGAAATTATTCATAAATTTCCTGTCACATATTTATAAACTGCGATCGTGATTTTGCGATCATTGAAAAAGCAAAAAAGCGTGCAAAGCCACTGATTCCAAAAGACCTTATTGAAATTATTAACTACTAACGCTTCCAAAAAAAAAAAAACATTCTTGGCAGTGGATAATAAAACCTTTTTTAATTGGATGAATCTTGCTAAAAATATGATTAATACCAAAAATCAGGTGAGGATTTGTGGCTACAAAGACTAAGACACTGACTAAACACACAAAAGTTAACACGTTAACGCGTAACAATGGCGCCGCGAGGCGCCATATCATTAAACTCTTTGTTTTTCTATTACTATTATAATAATTAATCCTAAAACAAGAGAAAAAAAACAGAACTTCAACCTGTACCCTTGTTCATAAAAAAATCTTAAATAAAAACTTTGCCCCACACTAGGAATTACTCCTGTATCGTGAGTGCGCTTACAAACATATAAACACACAACGGAACGGGAATCGAACCCACATCTACCATTACGGATTACCTGTGTTAGAGTATCAAAAATTTAAATTACTCACAGCACTTAATCACCATTGCTAGTTCCTCCTCCCCATTTCGTTTCGCCATTACTTCATCGCCTGCCTTCAGCTCCCTATCACGCGGGCTCACCACCGACTCAATTTCCAACACTTCAACTTCGCAATCAAACCACGCCACAAGCAAACGCTCACACATCATTTTCCGGCTTGGGGAATTCATAACTGATCACTAATTTTAACTACGATCAAGACACAACTACGATCTCTGTGACTGGACTACTGCTGGTGCTGTACGACTGGAGCCCTGAACTAGAAGGCACCCTTAATGTAGTTAGTACAGCTTCCCCCACTCTATGAAATTTACTATTGTTTTCGCCAAAGGTCTAACCTTTTCTGCAAATTACTTCCAGGTAAGGTTCGAAAAGGAGATTTTAGTCTTTTGTGTCTCCCCAGCTGTCTTGCCGACAGCCATAAAACTTTGTAAAACAATTAAATGGTTATTATTTCCTTATGGTAGATAAGAAATGGCCAGGTAGAAAAAAACAATGGCATATTATTATGGGACCTTGATGTTCTTCAGAGGATTAGGCTATTCAAAATAGTCGTTATTATCTTTTAATATTTTACTTATTCAGCAAACAAATAACACAAAAATTATCACCAAAGTACGTACTTATACTGCTCAGAAAAATACATAGATTACAAGGGCGAGAGGTTTTGCTTTTGCACTGAATTTACAGAGATGTACAAGTCTCGAAAGATTGAAGTTTTCCCAGAGCAATAGACCGGCACAAGAATAAATCCTTTTTGGTAAAATTATATTTCATTTATTTATTTCCTGTTTTGCCTGAAGTAAATGAATAATCAAAATTAAACAAATAAATTGCTCTACTGTGAGGCGGACTGAACATGACCTCATCAATTCAGATGTAGATATTTGCTCAGGATTTCGAAAATTTCTACAACTAATATTTCCATTAAAACTAACTACTACTACCATTAAAACCAGCTTTAAATTCCCACTCCCTGTTGCATTACTTTGATAAAATATTAGTGCAGAGCGGGACAAGTCATTTGATTATTCCCAAAAAAAAGGCATGCTCTTCAGAGTTTACCTTTCAACATACAAACCCCAGGCTTTTATAACATCATTTAAAGATTTCATTTCATTTCATTCATCATTTCATCATTCAAACACATCACTTGAGCACTTTTTGAGCTTTTTCTCTGGTTTTGATTGAGTAACTATAATTACCAATGCTTTAAATATATATGTTGTAAAAAAGCCTAAAGTTATAAGTACACTTTGCAAATAAGCATACTGATAAATGATTTGTTTTATGTAAGCAGGTTTTCACAAACTGTTTTACAAGTGTACCATTTTTTTTAAACTAGATGTTGTCGGCTATTCTTTTGTGTCTACGTTATGAAGAAAGGCCGAAACAATCTCGGAGGTTACAGCCTGTTTTAAAGCCCACACTTAACCTTGGTTAAATCATTTTATGAAGACGATGTAGAATCAAAACTTATAAAAACGTCTACAATGGCTTCTAAACGAGCTATCTATTTATGTGAGCCTGGTTGACTGCATAAGAAATTTGTGTTTATTTCTAGTATTTGTAGTATGAATACCACTATATTTTTAAACAAGTTATCACTTTTATAGGCATACAAAAGATTATGATGATAAATACATATACTGAAAAGGCACAGTCATTATAATAATCTCTTAAAAAATTGTGTGGCCTTTTTTCTAAAACAGATACTGTCTGGGACGTTTTCTACAGAATACCATAACAATCTTCAATATAGCTGCATTTAAACAATAAGCATTTAATTTATACCGAACAAACAAAAGTGAACCTTAACACAAACACCACATGGTCGCAAGTGATCCCACTCCGTCCAGTACGGATAACCTGGAGAATAAAAAACGCGCATTATACAGCAGTGATTAGTTGACCCGTTGCTTATACGCATCGGATACCGAGAATTAGTATATTGTTTAATAAGTACCAAGACTATTGTAGTAATAATTCAGATTTTTTGTTCTTTTTGACAAATTGTTACGACTGAGGAACACCAGAAACTTGTCTCGTTGATAGAAGATACTGCAAACAAATAAACCCAAGAAAATGTTCCAAAGTGCGCTCAACAAGAGGACATATCGTGCCACGTATGAAAATCAAATCGTTAAATAAATAAATTTGTTGTAAACTGTCCCGTACACATCAAATAAAAGGGCTTGTTGTGATGATGTCAACTTAAAGTTAATATATACATACGTAAGTAATAGATCATTTCACTAATCTTCATAAAAATATATCTGATTTTAAGAAAATAAGCGATATTCATAATATAAATACCAGGAACAAACACAATCTAGCTGTACATCACACTCGTCTCCACAGAGTAGGCAACTCATTCATGGGTCAATGTATACACTTTTACAACAAGCTTCCCATGGACATTCGAAACTTACCCATTAAACGATTTAAAAACTATATAAAGGCCAAACTTTGCAAAAAGGGGTATTATAAAATCACAGATTATTTAGAAGACAAAAAAGCTTGGGACTGAGCTGTTCACTCTGATAAGCATTGTTATTAGCAACATGCGTAATTATAAGGTAAATTATTGTAAACATTCTCATTTTTAATGTCTGGATTTGAAAACAAACGATGATCCCTGAGTTTGTTTCGGCTATTTCTTCTCAGAGGTAGTCAGTTAGGAAATGCCGGCTTCATGTAGTTAAAAAAATATATATGACGTGTAAAAGTGATTGGTGATCCTACTTGCTTAATAAACGATTTCATTTCATTTCATTTCTTCAGAACTATGGACCTCACAATTTTGTAAGAAATAAATATATTATGGTAATGGTTACTTTTCCAAAATTAGTCCTTCTAGTTATATTTAGATTATTCCAAGAAACCTGTGTACTTAAAAAACATGGTAATATTTTAATTGTAATAAAAAAGTAGTACAAAATAAAGGCAAAATATCTTAAATCTCATTTTTTTATTTTCAATAAAATAATTTAAACTAGTGCTTGACCGCAATCCCGCCATGTGATAAGCAGTGATGCAATCGTCAAATATCAAAAACAACATATCACACGTTAGAGTGAAAATAAAAATAACGTCACTGCCCAAACGTGATTTGGGTTTACCATAATAATAGTGTTTTTGAACTTTTTATATTATGTATCACTATGTCGGCGTGATCGATATACATATTGGTACAAAATTTCAGCTACAATCAGACTAAGAGGCTTTTTAATTAATTATCTGTCAATGAAAAATATAGTTATCTATATGTTCTCAATAATGTGATCGAAGATCGAAGCTGCACCGTGCGGTTACACCCGCACACATTTCGATCCCGTAGGAACAACGTGATAAAATGTATCCTAACTGTTATTCTCAGTTATAAACTATCCCCCTTATTCATAAACGCTGCTTAAAGTTAATTAATGATTAGCGATTGTTTAAAAATACATTTTAGACGTTTGCACGTCACTTAACTTTAATCACCGTTTATGAATAAACACATTAAACACTGTAGTGTTTATTCGTAAAGGATGATTAAAGTTAAGTGACGTTAAAAGTTCAAAATGTATGCTTAAAGAATCGCTAATCACTAGTTAACTTTAAGCAGCGTTTATGAATCAGGGGTTTTATGTGTGCCAAATTTCATCCCAATCTGTAAAGTAGGTTTTGCGTGAAAGAGTAACCAACATATATCCATACACACTCACAACTTCCGTATTCATAATATTATTAGGATCAGTCTATACAGATCTATTAAGGCTATACTTAATATTGCTAAGGATGATTTATGGAGCCTCGGACTAGAAGGCACCCTTAATGTAACAAACTATGCTTTTCTTCAAATTACTTCCTTGTTTGGTTCTAAAAGGATATTTGAGTCTTTTGTCCCCCCAGTGTTGTCTTGCAAACAGCCATAAAACTATGCAAAGCAATTGAATGGTCATTATTTTCTTGTTATAGATAAGAAATGGCCCGGTAGCAAAAAGAAAAAATCAATGGTATATTATTATGGGACCTTGAAATTGCTCAGAGGATTACACTATTCAAAGTACCTAGTCGTTATTATCACATAATTTTTTACTTATTCAGCAAACACATAACACAAAAATTATCATCAAAGTACTATCAGCTGTAGAAGTCCCCTTCCACCTTAAAGACTACTGTCGCCTGCGCTAAACCGGCCACGCACACTAACGCATTATTTTATATCCGTGTGTTTTATATTCCAACCAATCAACCGCATGCTGTGTAGTATCTCTACTAAGAATTAAAGATGTAGTCTATGCTAGACAAGGAAAATAATATTAGCAAACCGTTTTTTATCGCAGTCTTCGTCTTTCTTTAAAGTAATGCAAAATTTTGTTACTTCCGTTAAATTAAGTAAGTTACTTAATTTAACGGAATTTGGGTTCAAATCCTAAATAAAACAAAATCTTTTTGTTGTTTCATATAATTAAAAATTATGATAGTTGATTTGTATTTTAAAGTAAAAATGTTTGCAAATAATATTTAAACGAATAGGAAAATTTATTGAATATTTATACCAAAAAAGGGTTTTTATGTGTTTTAGTTTACTATACATGTAATATAATAACGAACAATAAACGTATTATAATGCAATTTATTATAAGGTTATAATAATATATTATTCGGTATAGATATACATATACCAATAAATGAAATAAACGTTGATATGGCAGCATTGTAATATTTTATATAAAAGTAATCCCTGACAAACTTATATTGTTATAGTAAAAAATATAATAAACATTTTTGGACAAAAGGACTCCCATCTGCGCTATTTACACAGACATGACTAACCTGCACTGCCTTTGATTATGTCTCTCACAAAATCCTTTTAGACAAATTGCATCGCTATGGCATCAGAGGAAACATTTTAAAATTAGTAGAATCATATCTAAGTAATAGATTCCAATGTACGGAAATTACGAGAGTGTGTGCGAAGTCAAAAATGGAACAAATGTATGTGTCAAATTTCAGGAATATACAATATGGGGTGCCTCAGGGTAGCGTGCTCAGGCCACCTTTATTTCTCATATATATAAATGATCTGCCGAAAATGACGCAACAACAAATGGTTTTGTTTGCAGACGATAGCACTGCCATAGTAAAATGTAGAGATCTAAATACATATCAAACTGACATTAATAATACTCTTACTGACATAATTAATTGGCTTAATATGAATAATTTAAAAATTAACCTGAGGAAAACCAAATTAATGCATTTTTACCAAAAAATTGAAGCTCCAAAAATGTGTGTCAAACTTAATGGCAACGTAATAGAAGAGGAAAAAGTAAGTGTGTTTTTGGGTATCTAAATTGACAGTAACTTGAATTGGAAACCGCATATAGAACAGCTTTGTCACTTTGTGGGAAAATTCATAAATCAGCATACGCACTTTTTCAACTGGCCAGAAAGGTAAATATAGACTCGTTACTTGTTGCCTATCATGATTTGGTGATCTCACTCATACGATACGGTATTATTTTCTGGGGTAATTCTCCGGATAAAGAATTAATATTCAAGGCACAAAAAGGTGTATTAGAGCCATGTGTGGTTTTAAAACAGAAGACAGTTGCGCGCCGTACTTTAAATCGCTAAAAGTTCTTACGGTGCCGGCGTTATACATACTGGAAATGAGTATCTTTATCAAACAGAATCCTAACCTTTTCGAAAAAATTACAAAGGCACGAAATGTTCCACTTTGTAGTCAATACAATAATTGTTTGTGTAATTATAAATGTACGTGGCTCCACGTATTTATTATAACAAAATTTCAGATGCAATTAAAGAATTAAATTTTACACAATTTAAGAAAAAAATGAAATTGTTCTTAATTGATAAATGCTACTACACAATTGATGAATACCTGAATGACGTATTAATGTAGAATTGCAATTTATTTTTATTGATTATTTTTTTTTATTAATTTTGATATTTTACTTAATTTTTTTTTTAATAATGATTTTGACATAGATTTTTTATTTGACTAATATATATATTTTTTTACATTTTAATAATTCTTCATTTAAGTAGTTATGACATAACATTAATAGAAAATCTAGATTTGCATGTATATTTGTACGCCTACTGGCATAACATAGCGTTCAACTCATCAAAATCAAGAACCGTATCTCTATTACCTATGTTAACAAATAAAAGTATTGTTATTATTTCGTTTATTTATATATATATACATATATATTTATATTTTTAAATATTTATAAAAAACATATAAAAATATAAAAAATAGTGTTCCACCGATGGCGGGAGCGGGGTTCAAGCTACCGGTGGTTAGAGCTCCAGAGACAGGAACCTCCTCACGATGCGGGCCGTATCGAGGAGTACTGCCTTTTGAATCTGGCCTTTGATCCAACTGCCTAACGAGAGCCTCAATAGACGTTGGTCGAGGCTCTTGGCTATCAAACCATTGGCCGATACGACAATCGGTACAATGACTGCCGAGTTCACATTCCACATGTCAACAATCTCATGCGCCAAGTCGAGATATTTAATTTGTTTTTCTTTCTCAGCTTTCACGAGATTCCCGTCATGTGGAATGGTAACATCGACAATCATTGCAAGGCGCGCTAATCGATCTATCACCACTATATCAGGCTTATTGGCAACAATAGTCCTGTCAGTAAATTATTATTATTATTATTATTGCATATACGGTTAAAGTACATTGTATTGAATGAAATTGTATGGTACAATTGTTCAAAAACTGACCAACCCATGAAATCCAAAATAATTTTCCTAGAAAGTCTTTATAAAGTTCAATTTTTGAGATATCTTTTAATTTTTTAAAATTAGTTTTTATAAATTAAAGAGAGGGTCATTTCCTTTTTTACTTATATGTATTACTCGTAACAATATCAAAATATTATTTTAATACACGCCTCTTCTTTTCAAAATACCCATTCAACAGTATATCACACGTTAGATTGAGAATTATAAAACATCACTCCCCACTTTACGCGATTTGGGCTTAACCTAATATTTTTTTTTCCACTTTTTGTATGACCACTATCTCGGCGTGATCGATGTAGGAACATCGGGATAAAATCTATCCTATCTTTTATTGCTGCTTATTGAATGAATATGGCGTGTATGATGCCGCATAAAAGTTTTAACAAGCTACAAGATATTGTAAATTGGACAATCAGGTACTTACAGGACACTGGGAGTCAAGCCATTACTTTCATTGGGCTTTCATGCGGTATTGTTTGATGATTTTAAGTTTATATCCGCGCGCGGAAGAAGTTGTTAGCCGGCCGGCAATTGGATTCGAATCGTTTTCGATAGGTTGGATGCAGCTGTGTTCAAGTGATTCATCTATCTGCATGTGACTGGGGCGGGTTAATGAAGCGAAGTTGTGTTGTTTCTTGTATTCTTTTATTTTCTTTTCGTACTTACCTACTAACATAGTATTTAAGGTTTTTATTACTAACGCTATAGTTCATAGCTGTCTAATAATAAAACATTTTTATTTTTTATTATGTCTTTTTATTTTTTCTAAGCATCGTCCTCGTTATTGTTATTTTGTCGCGCTCTCCACATCTTGCATTCATCTGCACACTTTATTGTAATAATTTTCCTGTAATCAAAGAAAACGTCCATAAATTCCTAGATGATTCTAAAATATTCAGCCCTAGGATATTCGAACCTTGTAACCGATTTGAGAATCATAATGAATTGATTCTTAAATTGGCCTGCATTGCCAAGAAAAAATGCAATTCTATTCCTTAATACTAAGTACACATTGCTGAGTAGCATTTGTAAAACATTGTCAACAAACCACTGAAACATTAAACTACCTTTGCTTTATATACGAACCAACCTTTTTTTAACCGACTTTTAAAAGGAGGATGTTACTCAATTCGGCCGTATACATGTTTTTTTATGTTGTTCGCGGATAACTTCGTCGTTTATGAACCTTCCCAGGACAGAAGACATTCCCCAAGGTGATCCAATGATAAGGACATCAGGGTTTGATGGTGGTAGACCAGAGAAATCAAGAGGAACTTTCAAAAATTATAGGGACGGCTAGTACATTAGTAAGCTTTTTCATTAGATATTTTAAAACACTACAATTTAATAAAGGTCTGGAATAGATCTGATGATGGAGCCGGGAGACAGGCGAGGGCACTCCTTTACGATTCACAACAGCTACCTTGTGTTTGTGCTTGAATAATTTGTATTGGTAAGAGCCTTACACCTAGATGGGTTGTGACTGTCATTAGGGGGCTGATGATGAAAACAAAGGTCAGTTCAAGGAACTCCTCAACGATTTACAGAAGCTACATTGTATTTAGACTCAATTTATTTAAATTGATGAGAAGTTTGCACCCACGTGGGATATAATGAAGAATAGACCTGATGATGGAGCCGAGATACAGTCGAGGGAACTCCTCAACGATTCACAGCAGTTACGTTACGTTCGTGCTTGATTAATTTGTATTGATAACAACCTTACGTCTAGATGGGTTGTGAATGTCAGTAGAGAGCTGATGATAAAGACCAAGGTTTGCTCAGGGAACTCCTCAACGACTTACAGTAATTACTTTGTGTTTAGACTTAATTCATTTATATTGACGAGAAGTTTCCATCCATGCGGGACTGTGGGTTATAATGAAAGTCTGCAAGATCTGATAATAAAGACCATAGACAGTCGAGGGAAGTCCTCGACAATTTATAGCATTGAAGTTTGTGTAGGACAACAACTAGTCACTGCTACTCGCCACTCTGATGGGACAATCAAAAAATCAAAGACTAAATTTAAGTCGCGTAATCGTGTCACCTCTAGCAATGCTCATACATTCAGTCCAGTCCCAGAGACACATTATAAAAATCGGTTCAGCAGTTGTTTAGTATTTAAACAAAAATTACGGGTAAAAAATCAAGTAAACAAAATGCGTCGCTTGCTTGTTAGTATTTTTCCAACTATGTTGGCGGCAGCGTTCAGTCTGATCAGATGTAGCTGAACAGCACTTTTTGCAACTTAAAATTGTAAAATAACATCTTAAAAAAAAAACACTACTAAGTGAAAAATAGCTAATTTGGGAAGTCGGTGGCAAAAACGAATATACAAAACCAAAGACACCACGATCGTGAACATTGTGTATTCATTTTCGCCACGGACTTCCCAAATTAGTTATTTTTTACTTTGTAGTGTTTTGTTTTTTGAATTCGGTTGTTTTTTTATTGTAAAAATGTTTTTCTGTTAACTATCCTGTCACAGATAAGAACACAAAAAAATAACTGTAAACCAACTCACCTAACAAAATTCTCCGTCACTTTAGTACGTTTCATTACTTCCATGATAATGTCGGCCACCTTTATTGGGTCCAGATAGTTCTTAACTGGCCTGTTTGGGTAGGCTGGCGATTTTCTCCCTGTCAACGTATGCGTTGCTAGTGTCCTGTCGAATTAAGATGTCATTAGCATATGTCAGTTACCTAATGTAAATTATGATGTCACAGGATTGAACAAGTGCTTTTTTTAGGTGCTAGGAATAGTCCCACATTTTTTGTTTTTTTTTTTCTAAACTAGTGACCCACCCCAGCTTCACACGGGTGCAATGCTGATACTTAACACACTATATAAAAATTGTGAACGTTGTATTAAAACATAGCGGCCCGCCGCTTTTTAAATCTGTAATATTATCGAAAATATTCATATAAATCTTATGCTGTAGAAGACGATACAGATTAATGTATTCAATTGGATGAAGAGTAATGCTGTATAGGATAAAATCGCTTCGAAAAATAGCCAGTAATTATCGCAAAAGTAAATGAGAAAAAACATGTTATTGTGGGATATCCATAAGAGATAGACATAAACCTACTATCTGACTGTTCTGTAAACCTTTTCAATGTGTACAATATTTACTACATTATTTTGATAAATCTTATACGGTTCAGTCTGCGTTTCACTGCAAACGCGAAAAAATGTGAATATTTACGACATCACTTTAGAAACTTCAAAAATTATCGTAATTCTATAATATTTAATGGATTTTATACATATAAATCGACCTCTTTAATCACTCTATCTATTAAAAAACTGTATCAAAATCTGTTGCGTATTTTTAAAGATTTAATCATACAAAGGGACATTGGGAAATAGTGACTTTGTTTTATAATATATAGTGTTTAGCATCTAATATGTAGGTTCACTTCTCTCTATTGCTATGTTATACTGCGTCAACCGTATCATTCACTTTATGTAGGATGTGATGAGAGCAGTTTTTTTTTATAAATTTAAGTTAAACACAGTGTCCTCACAAAGATCAGGTTGCAAATTTAAATAATATATTCTATCTTACCTATTAAACATAGTAGTTATAGAAAAAAAAAAACTTACTCTCTAGAAAATACAGCTTCTAGTAGTTTTCTAGTAGCCGTTGTATATGATTGCCAGTCAATTCTTCGGTACTGGATAGCTGGAACCCGTGTAGCCCCGCTACCAATTGCCACCTGAAACCAAATCATCATCTTTATTTCTTACACGATTTCATCATTATCAACCTTTAATCGTCTCACTGCTGGGCACAGGTCTTCTCTCATACCGAGAAGGATTGAGCGTAATCACCACGCTTGCTCAATGCTGGTTGGCGATTTCAGACTTAAAGTCCAGGTTTCCTCAAGATGTTTTCCTTCACCTTCAGTCATTGGTGTCCAAGATATACTTAGAAAGTACATATAACTTTAGAAAAGTTACATTGGTACTTGCCTTACCTGGAATCGATTATTTAAACTAACATTATTTAAAAATAATAAATATAAAATCATTTATCGGGACCCTTGATATATAAAAAAATATTAATGAACCTTATGGACTCCGGTCTGAAATAAAAGTATTCTATTCTATTCTATTGGTTTCTCTAATTTTATTTTCTAATTGGGTTGTATCCTAAAAAAATATTTAATGTCCATCATATAGATTTATAAAAAATATTAAACATTTATTTTTTATTTTTTCTTTCATTCAAATACTTAAGAAGATATATTGATCTGAAATATCGCATGACGTCACGCCGTGGTACAAAATATACCACGTGTTGACATAATTAGCCGCCACTCCGTAACTTTAATACGCTATATCTCAATAGTTTTTTGTAATTTCGACAAAATAAAAAATACGGGTCTTAATTTTTTTTTATTGTCTATAAAATGGACTAATTCTTTTTTTGATTTTCATACCTTGGATACATCCCTATTGCTAATTGTCTATCAACTGTTCTAAAATGTTGTAACGATTTATGAAACAAACGAACGATTTTTATAATAAATGTCCCAAGTTTCTTAAATCTCTCAAATACGAAGAAGATACACATACCCATCTATGACCGTCGTCCATCACTATATTCTGAGCCAATGGACCCGGAACCTCTTCTTGCCTCTGCTCCTCTTCTTGTATCTGCTCCTCTTCTTGTATCTGCTCCTCTTCTTGCCTCTGCTCCTCTTCTTGTATCTGCTCCTCTTCTTGTATCTGCTCCTCTTCTTGTATCTGCTCCTCTTCTTCTTCTGCTTCTGCTTCTGGCACTTGTTCTTCCATTCTTTCTTCGAGAATCTCACGATTATCTGTGCCATGAAGATACATACATATGTAAATTTAGGTATTGTGATAAAGATAATGTGAGGGGAGCCAAACCATAACGTTTTAAGTGCCATACGAACTGAAATACGATTTATTTCAGCAAAATATTGTATGATATGCGTTGAAGTAAAGAGTTGAAGATGTCTAACGTCATCTAGCTTGAAATTTGTGAAACAGCTTGCCATAAGGTTATAAGTGCCAAATATGCTGCAAACTACAGTTCATTCAATAAAGTAAATTTATGTATTTTGGTCGCAATGTTTATAATCGCGTCTAAACTTGACAGCAGTAGTAATTAAAATTGTCAGGATTAAACTAAAATTTTATCTTCTATCCTTTTCTTAATGAAATAGAAAGAAAAAGATGCACAA
The DNA here is from genome assembly GCA_037179545.1 of Sesamia inferens. NCBI lineage: Eukaryota > Metazoa > Arthropoda > Insecta > Lepidoptera > Noctuidae > Sesamia > Sesamia inferens. Next base: position 2,195,691 of record CM073929.1, on the reverse strand, counting down.
CTTAAAATTAGTTTAGTTTGTAAACAACAGAATCGCCAATGTGTAGTTATTCGTCATTTGAATTGTATTCTTAGTAAGTACATAAATTAATATTTAAAAATAACTATTGGTGACGATGTATCTGTAAAAGAGACACGCGGTGGGAAAAAGCAAATACGTGAGTCTTTTTTTTTTAGTAATTATAAACTAACGCTTGACCGCGATCCCGCCTGATGGTAAGCAGTGATGTGATCGTTGATGGTAAAGCGCCCTAGTTTATTAAGAGCCTACTCACTCAGAAAAACTGAGCGAATAGGAAGGAAGGCGGCAGTTGAGCGACGTGATGCAATGTTAAACCCAACAACACGACCAACGATGCTGCGCCAAAGGGAGATTGATCTGAAGACCCTCCACGACCAAACTCCCAACACAACAACATTAGGCGCATCGTACCCGGCACACATCGCAACCCAATTGCTCAGACCCGTCCTCCGTACGACTTCACCAGAAATCATGCCGGAACACGACAAATCGCTTGGCGACAAGGTTTTATCTGGTGTGTGGTAACTTCTGCCGGCGGCCGATGTTATTGCCTACCACCGAGTCTATATGCAATAAAAAAAATTTCGAATACATAGAGTCAATACCCATCTGCTTAAGGAAGCCATTTTAGTGGGAATGACGCTCCTAATAGAAAGTATCTCTCGACAGAACTTAGTGTGGTCAAACTATAGAAACACAGGGTTTTTAGAAAATCACCACCCATGCCACCAGTAGGTATCTCGGCAATGGTTTTATGAAATATTTTTTCCAACGAGATCGCTTCCTGTCTTTACAAGTTTTCACTTATAATGAAATAAATACAAAGAAATTAATTTTGTAGTCAGATAACTGTGGTGAATAAAACAAGAACCAAGCTGTACTTGCTATGTTTCTCATTTTTATTGCAAAAGGTTATTTTACGGAAATTATTCATAAATTTCCTGTCACATATTTATAAACTGCGATCGTGATTTTGCGATCATTGAAAAAGCAAAAAAGCGTGCAAAGCCACTGATTCCAAAAGACCTTATTGAAATTATTAACTACTAACGCTTCCAAAAAAAAAAAAACATTCTTGGCAGTGGATAATAAAACCTTTTTTAATTGGATGAATCTTGCTAAAAATATGATTAATACCAAAAATCAGGTGAGGATTTGTGGCTACAAAGACTAAGACACTGACTAAACACACAAAAGTTAACACGTTAACGCGTAACAATGGCGCCGCGAGGCGCCATATCATTAAACTCTTTGTTTTTCTATTACTATTATAATAATTAATCCTAAAACAAGAGAAAAAAAACAGAACTTCAACCTGTACCCTTGTTCATAAAAAATATCTTAAATAAAAACTTTGCCCCACACTAGGAATTACTCCTGTATCGTGAGTGCGCTTACAAACATATAAACACACAGCAGAACGGGAATCGAACCCACGTCTACCATTACGGATTACCTATGTTAGAGTATCAAAAATTTAAATTACTCACAGCACTTAACCACTATTGCTAGTTCCTCCTCCCCATTTCGTTCCGCCATTACTTCATCGCCTGCTTTCAGCTCCCTATCACGCGGGCTCACCACCGACTCCATTTCCAGCACTTCAACTTCGCAATCAAACCACGCCACAAGCAAACGCTCACAAATCATTTTATGATTTTGGGAACTCATCACTGAACACTAATTTTAACTACGATCAAGACACAACTACGATCTCTGCGACTGGACTACTGCTGGTGCTGTAGGACTGGGGCCTTGAACTAGAAGGCACCCTTAATGTAGTTAGTACAGCTTCCCCCACTCTATGAAATTTACTATTGTTTTCGCTAACAGTCTACCCTTTTCTGCAAATTACTTCCAGGTAAGGTTCGAAAAGGAGATTTTAGTCTTTTGTGTCTCCCCAGCTGTCTTGCCGACAGCCATAAAACTTTGTAAAACAATTAAATGGTTATTATTTCCTTACGGTAGATAAGAAATGGCCAGGTAGAAAAAAACAATGGCATATTATTATGGGACCTTGATATTCTTCAGAGGATTAGGCTATTCAAAATAGTCGTTATTATCTTTTAATATTTTACTTATTCAGCCAACAAATAACACAAAAATTATCACCAAAGTACGTACTTATACTGCTCAGAAAAATACATAGATTACAAGGGCGAGAGGTTTTGCTTTTGCACTGAATTTACAGAGATGTACAAGTCTCGAAAGATTGAAGTTTTCCCAGAGCAATAGACCGGCACAAGAATAAATCCTTTTTCGTAAAATTATATTTCATTTATTTATTTCCTGTATCGCATGAAGTAAATGAATAATCAAAATTAAACAAATAAATTGCTAAACTGTGAGTCGGACTGAACATGACCTCATCAATTCAGATGTAGATATTTGCTCAGGAATTCGAAAATTTCTACAACTAATATTTCCATTAAAACTAACTACTACTACCATTAAAACCAGCTTTAAATCCCCCCCCCCCCCACTCCCTGTTGCATTAAATTGAAAAAATATTAGTCCAGAGCGGGACAAGTCATTTGATTATTCCCGAAAAAAAAGGCATGCCCTTCAGAGTTTACCTTTCAACATACAAACCCCAGGCTTTTATAAAATCATTTAAAGATCTTAAAATTAAATCTACACAAGATCTCTAGGTAATGTCTACTGCTGGGCACAGGTCTCCTCTCATACATAGAAGGATTTAGCGGAATCACCACGCTTGCTCAATGCGGGTTGGCGATTTCAGACTTAAAGTCCAGGTTTCCTCAAGATGTTTTCTTTCACCTTCAGTCATTGTTGTCCAAGATATACTTAGAAAGTACATATAACTTTAGAAAAGTTATATTGGTACTTGCCTGACCTGGAATCGAGCCCGCGCACTCATACTTGAGAGGCTGGTGTTATAACCACTAGGCCACTACGACTTGTAACTACCACTACTGCACCTTATTTAGCTTTCATATTTAACATCAGTGTAGATCAAGTGGTATTTATGAATACTCTACAATTGTGAAATAATCGCCAAAAATGAGTTTATATTAAAAAAAAAAAAACTTTAATTCCTACACAATACTAGTAGGTCAAACAATTTTATAACTTTTCTTATAGTGCTTGTCACTTTGAAATCAATTTAATACTTATTAAATTATAGTTGGTAATTAATTGTTTAACGTGAAATAGGGTATACCATTTTAAGGCATTCTTTCAGGGTATTTCATGAACAACAGTATCTACAGTTTCACTACAGGGCGTTGTACAGACCGCAGACATCAACAGATCAATCATCTCGGTCTGTGAAATTTCCCCAATCAACCTTGAACTTAATGCTTTTGCGGTAGAGTTGAAGATCTATTGAAGAAAATGTCTTCAATTCATACATTGCAGTAGCCATTGTAGTAGCATTTTAGTCACCCTAGTACAAAGTATTTTTAACGCCTAGGAAGAAGCATTTGTAGCATTACAGCATGTGTTGCGACGTTTCTAAGGCGTTTGATTGCGTAAAACGCAATAAAATACATGTGATGAAACTTGAGCACTTTTTGAGCTTTTTCTCTGGTTTTGATTGAGTAACTATAATAATTACCAATGCTTTAAATATATAATTATGTTGTAAAAAAGCCTAAAGTTATAAGTACACTTTGTAAATAAGCATACTGATAAATGATTTGTTTTATGTAAGCAGGTTTTCACAAACTGTTTTACAAGTGTACCATTTTTTTTAAACTAGATGTTGTCGGCTATTCTTTTGTGTCTACTTTATGAAGAAAGGCCGAAACAATCTCGGAGGTTACAGTCTGTTTTAAAGCCCACACTTAACCTTGGTTAAATCATTTTATGAAGACGATGTAGAATCAAAACTTATAAAAACGTCTACAATGGCTTCTAAACGAGCTATCTATTTATGTGAGCCTGGTTGACTGCATAAGAAATTTGTGTTTATTTCAAGTATTTGTAGTATGAATACCACTATATTTTTAAACAAGTTATCATTTTTATATGCATACAAAAGATTATGATGATAAATACATATACTGAAAAGGCACAGTCATTATATTAATCTCATAAAAAATTGTGTGCCCTTTTTTCTAAAACAGATACTGTCTGGGACGTTTTCTACAGAATACCATAACAATCTTCAATATAGCTGCATTTAAACAATAAGCATTTAATTTATACCGAACAAACAAAAGTGAACCTTAAGACAAACACCACATGGTCGCAAGTGATCCCACTCCGTCCAGTACGGATAACCTGGAGAATAAAAAACGCACATTATACAGCAGTGATTAGCCGACCCGTTGCTTATACGCATCGGATACCGAGAATTAGTATATTGTTTAATAAGTACCAAGACTATTGTAGTAATAATTCAGATTTTTTGTTCTTTTTGACAAATTGTTACGACTGAGGAACACCAGAAACTTGTCTCGTTGATAGAAGATACTGCAAACTTGCTACGGAAAAGCAAATAAACCCAACAACAAGAGGATCTATCGTGCCACGTATGAAAATCAAATCGTTAAATAAATAAATTTGTTGGAAACTGTCCCGTGTCACACATCAAATAAAAGGGTTTGTTGTGATGATGTAAACTTAAAGTTGCTTTACATATGTAAGTAATAGATCATTCCACTAATCTTCAAAACTATGGACCTTACAATTTAAAATCTTCAAAACTATGGACCTCACAATTTTGTAAGAAATAAATATATTATGGTAATGGTTACTTTTCCAAAATTAGTCCTTCTAGTTATATTTAGATTATTCCAAGAAAACCTGTGTACTTAAAAAACATGGTAATATTTTAATTGTAATAAAAATAAGTAGTACAAAATAAAGGCAAACTATCTTAACTAGTGCTTGACCGCAATCCCGCCATGTGATAAGCACTGATGCAATCGTCAAATATCAAAAACAATATATCACACGTTAGAGTGAAAGTGAAAATAACGTCACTGCCCAAACGTGATTTGGGTTTACCATAATAATAGTGTTTTTCAACTTTTTATATTATGTACCACTATGTCGGCGTGATCGATATACATATTGGTACATAATTTCAGCTTCAATCAGACTAACAGACTTTTTAATTAATTATCTGTCAATGAAAATTATAGTTATCTATAATGTTCTCTATAATGTGATCGAAGATCGAAGCTGCACCCTGCACTTTCACCCGTACACGTTTCGATCCCGTAGGAACATCGGGATAAAATGTATCCTAACTGTTATTCACAGTTATAAACTATCCCCCTTATTCATAAACGCTGCTTAACGTGAATTAATGATTAGCGATTGTTTAAACATACATTATAGACACACTTTAATAAATAAATAAATAAATAAATATATAAATAAATATATACGGACAAATCACACAGATTGAGCTAGCCCCAAAGTAAGTTCGAGACTTGTGTTATGGGATACTAACTCAACGATACTATATTTTATAATAGATACATATATAGATAAACATCCAAGACCCAGGCCAATCAGGAAAAGATCGTTTTCCATCACAACCTGGCCGGGGATCGAACCCGGGGCCTCCACGTCGCAGGCAGGCGTGTTGACCGCTGCGCCACGGAGACCGACACCGACTTTAATCACCGTTTATGAATAAACACATTAAACACTGTAGTGTTTATTCGTAAAGGATGATTAAAATTAAGTGACGTTAAAAGTTCAAAATGTATGCTTAAAGAATCGCTAATCACTAGTTAACTTTAAGCAGCCTTTATGAATAAGGGGGTTTATGTGTGTCAAATATCATCCCAATCTGTAAAGTAGGTTTTGCGTGAAAGAGTAACCAACATATATCCATCCACACTCACAACTTCCGTATTAATAATATTATTAGGATCTGTATAGACTTGATATTGCTATGGATGATTTATGGAGCCTCGGACTAGAAGGCACCCTTAATGTAACAATCTATGCTTTTCTTCAAATTACTTCCTTGTTTGGTTCTAAAAGGATATTTGAGTCTTTTGTCCCCCCAGTGTTGTCTTGCAAACAGCCATAAAACTATGCAAAACAATTGAATGGTCATTATTTTCTTGTTATAGGTAAGAAATGGCCAGGTAGGAAAAAATCAATGGTATATTATTATGGGACCTTGAAATTGTTCACAGGATTACACTATTCAAAGTACCTAGTCGTTATTATCACTTAATTTTTTACTTATTCAGCAAACACATAACACAAAAATTATCACCAAAGTACTATCAGCTGTAGAAGTCCCCTTCCACCTTAAAGACTACTGTCGCCTGCGCTAAACCGGCCACGCACACTAACGCATTATTTTATATCAGTGTGTGTCATATTCCAACCAATCAACCGCATGCTTGTCTATGCTAGACAAGGAAAATAATATTAGCAAACCGTTTTTTATCGCAGTCTTCGTCTTTCTTTAAAGTAATGCAAAATTTCGTTACTTCCGTTGAAATTAAGTAAGTTACTTAACAATGGTGCTATGAAATGCTTGCGATTGTGGGTTCAAATCCTAAATAAGACAAAATCTTTTTGTTGTTTCATATAATTAAAAATTATGATAGTTGATTTGTATTTTAAAGTAAAAATGTTTGTAAATAATATTTAAACGAATAGGAAAATTTATTGAATATTTATACCAAAAAAGGGTTTTAATGTGTTTTAGTTTACTATAGATGTAATATAATAACGAACAATAAACATATTTTATATGCAATTTATTATAAGGTTATAATAATATATTATGCGGTATAGATATACTTATACTAATAAATGAAACAAACGTTGATATGGCAGCATTATAATATTTTATATAAAAGTAATCCCTGACAAACTTATATTGTTATAGTAAAAAATATAATAAACATTTTTGGTTTTTAGATATGAAATTGATACTATTATATGTTATCATTAAAGAGGTTATAGCTTAATTATTCATTTTCTTAAAGAAAAGAGGATTGAAGCTTAACCTGAATATCATTACAATCATAAAATAATGTATAGGTACTACTTAGAACACAAAACAGTGCTTTTTACATTTACCATTTTTTTGCGTGTTTATGTTACATGTTACTAGTGCTGCCATCGTGCAGTGACTTTTTTTGGAGTTTAATGGCATGAGATTATTGCGTCGCCGGGGAGCAGGGGCCGATTCAATGTTGTGTTAAGCATTTTGGGGGTATAATGCCATAATAACCACGCTTAGCAGGCGGGTTGGCGCTCGCAGTTAGATGTTCATAGTACTCGGATGACGCTGCTGCCTGTCATCCGGTTTTTCTTTTGTCGACACCCGGGGATAAGATGGAGTGATGACAATTGTATTATGACCGGCCGTCACAACACGGCAATCTTTGATTGCTTGGACCCTTAATCTTAATAATTCTTTTTTATTTGAAAAGATACGTTCAGGATATTAAAATAAGATAAAACATAAAATGCTTGCATATACGGTTAAAGTACATTGTATTGAATGAAATTGTATGGTACAATTGTTCAAAAACTGACCAACCCATGAAATCCAAAATAATTTTCCTAGAAAGTCTTTATAAAGTTCAATTTTTGACATACCTATAATTTATATTTTTTTAAATTATTTTTTATAAATTAAAGAGAGGGTCATTTCCTTTTTTACTTATATGTATTACTCGTAACAATATCAAAACATTATTTTAATACACGCCTCTTCTTTTCAAAATACCCATTCAACAGTATATCACACGTTAGATTGAGGATTATAAAACATCACTCCCCACTTTACGCGATTTGGGCTTAACCTAATATTTTTTTTTCCACTTTTTGTATGACCACTATCTCGGCGTGATCGATGTAGGAACATCGGGATAAAATCTATCCTATCTTTTATTGCTGCTTATTGAATGAATATGGCGTGTATGACGCCGCATAAAAGTTTGAAGAAGCTACAAGATATTGTAAATTGGAAAATTGGCTTTCATGCGGTATTGTTTGATGATTTTAAGTTTATCTCCGCGCGCGGAAGAAGTTGTTAGCCGGCCGGCAATTGGATTCGAATCGTTTTCGATAGGTTGGATGCAGCTGTGTTCAAGCGATTCATCTATCTGCATGTGACTGGGGCGGGTTAATGAAGCGAAGTTGTGTTGTTTGTTGTATTCTTTTATTTTCTTTTCGTACTTACCTACTAACATAGTATTTAAGGTTTTTATTACTAACGCTATAGTTCATAGCTGTCTAATAATAAAACATTTTTATTTTTTTATTATGTCTTTTTATTTTTTCTAAGCATCGTCCTCGTTATTGTTATTTTGTCGAGCTCTCCACATCTTGCATTCATCTGCACACTTTATTGTAATAATTTTCCTGTAATCAAAGAAAACGTCCATAAATTCCTAGATGATTCTAAAATATTCCAGCCCTAGGATATTCGAACCTTGGAACGGATTTGAGAATCATAATGAATTGATTCTTAAATTTGCCTGCATTGCCAAGAAAAAATGCAATTCTATTCCTTAATACTAAGTACACATTGATGAGTAGCATTTGTAAAACATTGTCAGCAAACCACTGAAACATTAAACTACCTTTGCTTTATATACGAACCGACCTTTTTTTAACCGACTTTTAAAAGGAGGATGTTACTCAATTCGGCCGTATACATGTTTTTTTATTTTGTTCGCGGATAACTTCGTCGTTTATGAACCGATTTCTTCCCAGGACAGAAGACATTCCCCAAGGTGATCCAATGATAAGGACATCAGGGTTTGATGGTGGTAGACCAGAGAAATCAAGAGGAAGTTCCAAAAATTATAGGGACGGCTAGTACATTAGTAAGCTTTTTCATTAGATATTTTAAAACACTACAATTTAATAAAGGTCTGGAATAGATCTGATGATGGAGCCGGGAGACAGGCGAGGGCACTCCTTTACGATTCACAACAGCTACCTTGTGTTTGTGCTTGAATAATTTGTATTGGTAAGAGCCTTACACCTAGATGGGTTGTGACTGTCATTAGGGGGCTGATGATGAAAACAAAGGTCAGTTCAAGGAACTCCTCAACGATTTACAGAAGCTACATTGTATTTAGACTCGATTTATTTTTGATGAGAAGTTTGCCAAGACAGATATAATGAAGAATAGACCTGATGATGGAGCTGAGATACAGTCGAGGCAACTCCTCAACGATTCACAGCAGTTACGTTACGTTCGCGCTTGATTAATTTGTATTGATAACAACCTTACGTCTAGATGGGTTGTGAATGTCAGTAGGGAGCTGATGATAAAGACCAAGGTTTGCTCAGGGAACTCCTCAACGACTTACAGTAGTTACTTTGTGTTTAGACTTAATTCATTTACGATTGACGAGAAGTTTCCATCCATGCGGGACTGTGGGTTATAATGAAAGTCTGCAAGATCTGATAATAAAGACCATAGACAGTCGAGGGAAGTCCTCGACAATTTATAGCATTGAAGTTTGTGTAGGACAACAACTAGTCACTGCTACTCGCCACTCTGATGGGACAATCAAAAAAATCAAAGACTAAATTTAAGTCGGGTAATCGTGTCACCTCTAGCAATGCTCATACATTCAGTCCAGTCCAGAGACACATTATAAAAATCGGTTCAGCTGTTGTTTAGTATTTAAACAAAAATTACGGGTAAAAATTCAAGTAAACAAAATGCGTCGCTTGCTTGTTAGTCTTTTTCCAACTATGTTGGCGGCAGCGTGCAGTCTGATCAGATGCAGCTGAACAGCACTTTTTGCAACTAATAATTGTAAAATAAAAACTTAAAAAAAAACACTACTAAGTGAAAAATAGCTAATTTCGGAAGTCGGTGGCAAAAACGAATATACAAAACCAAAGACACCACGATCGTGAACATTGTGTATTCGTTTTCGCCACGGACTTCCCAAATTAGTTATTTTTCACTTTGTAGTGTTTTGTTTTTTAGAATTCGGTTGTTTTTTTATTGTAAAAATGTTTTTCCGTTAACTATCCTGTCACAGATAAGAACACAAAAAATAACTGTAAACCAACTCACCTAACACAATTCTCCGTCACTTTAGAACGTTTCATAACTTCCATGATGATGTCGGCTACCTTTATAGGGTCCAGATAGTTCTTAACTGGCCTGTTTGGGTAGGCTGGCGATTTTCTCCCTGTCAACGTATGCGTTGCTAGTGTCCTGTCGAATTAAGATGTCATTAGCATATGTCAGTTACCTAATGTAAATTATGATGTCACAGGATTGAACAAGTGCTTTTTTTAGGTGCTAAGAATGGTCCTAAATTTTTTGTTTTTTTTTTTTTCTAAACTAGCGACCCACCCCGTGTGGTACCGGGCTTAGAATAGTACCAACCCATATCTTCCCGTGGGTGTCGTAAGAGGCGACTAAGGGATCTCTCACCAGGGAAGCGGGCAGCAGCGCTTCTTCTGTGGAATATCAAATCCTGCGATCCCCAACCCGCCTGCCAAGCGTGGGGATTATGGCAACCCCCCCTCCCCCCCAATGATGCACACGACTAAGCCAAGGCCCCTAGTCCCCGGCAGCTCCGCTATTCCTGGTCATTTTGGTAGCGGCCAAGGTAACGACGGGGCAAGGGGTGCGAAGAATCTCCGGAAGAGATCGGGCTACCACAAACAACGACGGGTCGACCTGGCAACACTAAACATGCGCACACTGCGGACCGACGAGAGACTTATTGAACTGGAGGAAGAATTGAGCAAGTTACGATGGGGTGTCCTGGGATTATCTGAAGTCCGAAGAGAGGGTGAGGATTCGATAATCCTTAAATCCGGTAACTTGCTCTATTTCCGGGAGGGCGACCATCAGTCCCAAGGTAGTGTCGGGTTCCTCGTCCACAGGTCCCTTGTGGACAATGTAGTGTAGATCGAAAGTGTGTCGACCAGGGTGGCGTTCCTGGTACTCAGAATAACCAAACGGTATTCACTGAAGGTCATTCAGGTATACGCCCCGACCTCGACACACTCCGACTATGAAGTAGAGACTATGTATGAGGACATCTCTAAAGCCATACATAGCTCTAAAACTCACTACAGCGTTATCATGGGGGAGTTCAACGCTAAACTTGGAAAACGGAGCGGTGAAGAGCTCGGACTGGGAAATTTTGGATTTGGATTTGATTTGGCTTCATGGACAAGGAGGGACTCTTTATGATGAACTCCTTCTTCAAAAAGCGTGAACAGCGAAAGTGGACTTGGATCAGTCCCGACGGGGTCACTAAGAATAAGATAGACTTCATTATGACGACAAAAAGGCACATCTTCAATGATGTCTCAGTGATCAACTCGCTCAAATGCGGCAGCGATCACCGTATGGTCAGAGGCACATTGAATCTGAACATAGTGTCCGAAAGATCACGCCTGATGAAGTCTACGCTTCGGCCAGCATTCATCCAGATCCATAACTCCGAAGGTTTCCAGCTCGAGCTCCAAAATCGCTTCGAATGCCTAAGTGGCGACGTGGACGAATACAATGACGGGTTTGTAGAAGCTGTCCGTACGGTCGGGACTAAGTATTTTAAGACCGCCGTACAAATAGAACTAAAAAGCTCTCGGACTACACTCTCGAGCTCATGGAGAACAGACGTGAGATGGTTTTGCGTTCGTCAAGTGACGCTTGCAGATACCGGCAGCTCAATAAGCAGATCTCAAAGTCTCTGAAGCCCGACCCACGTCAGTATAATACCGAGCGTATAACGGAGGGTATAGAGCGAAACAGAGGCTCTAAACTTTTCGCTAGGGATCTGACTATTGGGCATAGCCGGCTAAGCAAGCTGAAGACTGATGTCGGCAAAATCATAACGTCCTGGCCCGAGCTTTTGAGGGAAGTCGAGAATTTCTATGGACAGCTCTACACTTCGAGAATAAGACCCGCAATAAATCTTGCTGTAGACCCTCGAGCAAGATTAACCCGACACTACACCGAAGATATCCCGGACGTCAGCCTGCAGGAGATTCGATTGGCTCTGAAACAGCTTAAAAACAACAAGGCGCCGGGCGATGACGGAATAACAACAGAGCTACTGAAGGCGGGTGGTGAACCGATCCATAGGATTCTTCAGAAGTTATTTAATTCCGTTATAGTTAAGGGAAAAACGCCACAGGCATAGCACAGAAGTGTGGTGGTACTCTTTTTCAAAATGGGTGACAACACCCTTTTGAAAAACTACAGACACATCTCACTTCTGAGTCATTCCTATAAGTTGTTTTCAAGAGTCCTCACGAATCGTCTCGCCTGCAGGTTTGACGACTTCAAGCCGCCCGAACAAGCCGATTTCCGAAAGGCTTCAGCACAGTAGACCACATAAATACGCTGCGGTAGGTTATACAGAAGACCGAGGAGTATAACCTACCCCTTTGCTTGACGTTTGTGGACTACGAAAAAGCCGTTGATTCGATCGAGACATGGGCTGTACTGCAATCTCTCCAGCGGTGCCAAGTAGACTATCGGTATATTGAAGCGCTGAAGGGTTTGTACGAAAACGCCACCATATCAGTCCGAATACAGGACCAGACCTCGAAACCAATACCTCTGCAGCGTGGTGTCAGACAGGAAGATGTTATCTCCCCCAAACTGTTCACCGCTGCATTGGAGGATGTCTTCAAGGTTCTGGACTGGAAAGGACTGGGCATCAACATCAATGGCGAGTACATGACACACCATCGGTTTTCTGATGATATCGTAGTCATGGCTGAGACCGCGGAGGACCTGAGTACAATGCTCGAAGACCTCAGTAGAGCCTCCGAGCGAGTCGGTCTTAAAATGAACATGGGCAAGACGAAAGTCATGTCTAATGCCCATGTTGTACCGACTCCTATAAAGATTGGAGACTCTGTTCTCGAAGTTGTTGACAGTTACGTGTACCTGGAACAAACTATCCAGTTAGGAAGGTCTAACTTCGAAAAAGAGGTCAATCGTCGAATCAAACTCGGCTGGGCTGCCTTCGGGAAGGTACGTAGAATCTTCTCGTCCCAAATACCGCAGTGTCTCAAGACAAAAGTCTTCGACCAGTGTGTGTTGTCAGTGATGACTTATGGAATTGAGACGTGAACGCTAACAATAAGCCTATAAGAAGGCTCAAAGTCACTCAAAGGGCAATGGAGAGGGCTATGCTTGGGGTTTCACTGCGCGATCGAATCAGGAATGAGGAGATCCGCAGAACAACGAGAGTTACCGACATAGCCCGAAGAATTGCAACACTAAAGTGGCAGTGGGCTGGACACATTGCCCGTAGGACCGATGCCCGATGGGGCCGGCGGGTTCTCGAGTGGCGAACACGCATCGGAAGACGTAGCGTGGGTAGGCCCCCGACAAGGTGGACCGACGACCTGGTGAAGGTCTCGGGAAACCGCTGGATGCGGGAGGCGCAGGACCGGTCGTCGTTGAGAACCTTGGGGGAGGCCTATGTCCAGCAGTGGATGTCTTTCGGCTGAAATGATGATGATGATGATGATGATGACCCACCCCGGCTTCGCACGGGTGCAATGCTGATACTGAACACACTACATAAAAACTGTGAACGTTGTATTAAAACATAGCGGCCCGCCGCTTTTTAAATCTGTAATATCATCGAAAATATTCATATAAATCTTATGCTGTAAAAGGCGATACAGATTAATGTATTCAATTGGATGAAGAGTAATGCTGTATAGGATAAAATCGATTCGAAAAATAGCCAGTAATTATCGCAATAGTAAATGACAAAAAAAAACCAGATAGACATATACCTACTATCTGACTGTTCTGTAAACCTTTTCAATGTGTACAATATTTACTACATTATTTTGATAAATCTTATAAGGTTCAGTCTGCGTTTCACTGCAAACGCGCAAAAATATGAATATTTACGACATCACTTTAGAAACTTCAAAAATTATCGTAATTCTCCAATATTTAATGGATTTTATACATATAAATCGACCTCTTTAATCACTCAATCTATTAAAAAACTGTATCAAAATCTGTTGCGTATTTGTAAAGATTTAATCATACATACAAAGGGACATAGGGAAATAGTGACTTTGTTTTATAATATATAGTGTTTAGCATCTAATATGTAGGTTCACTTCTCTCTATCGCTATGTTATACTGCGTCAACCGTATCATTCACTTTATGTAGGATGTGAAGAGAGCAGTTTCTTTTTTATAAATTTAAGTTAAACACAGTGTCCTCACAAAGATCAGGTTGCAAATTTAAATAATATATTCTATCTTACCTATTAAACATAGTAGTTATAGAAAAAGAAACTTACTCTCTAGAAAATACAGCTTCTAGTAGTTTTCTAGTAGCCGTTCTATATGATTGCCAGTTAATTCTTCGGTACTGGATTGCTGGAACCCGTGTAGCCCCGCTACCAATTGCCACCTGAAACCAAAACATCATCTTTATTTCTTAAACGATTTCATCATTTTTTTTTTTTAATAATTATAAACTAGCGCTTGACCGCAATCCTGCCTGATGGTAAGCAGTGATGCGATCATTGATGGTAAAGCGCGCTAGTTTATTAAGAGCCTATTCACTCAGAAAAACTGAGCGAATAGGAAGGAAGACGGCAGTTGAGCGAGGTGATGCAATGTTAAACCCAACAACACAACCAACGATGTTGCGCCAAAGGGAGATTGATCTGAAGACCCTCCACGACCAAACTCCCAACACAACAACATTAGGTGCATTGTACCCGGCACACATCGCAACACAACTGCTCAGACCCGTCCTCCGTACGGCTTCACCAGACATCATGCCGGAACACGACAAATCGCTTGGCGGCAAGGCTTTGTCTGGTGGGTCGTCCCACTGCTGGGCACAGGTCTCCTCTCATACCGAGAAGGATTGAGCGTAATCACCACGCTTGCTCAATGCGGGTTGGCGATTTCAGACTTAAAGTCCAGGTTTCCTCAAGATGTTTTCCTTCACCTTCAGTCATTGGTGTCCAAGATATACTTAGAAAGTACATATAACTTTAGAAAAGTTACATTGGTACTTGCCTTACCTGGAATCGATTATTTAAACTAACATTATTTAAAAATAATAAATATAAAATCATTTATCGGGACCATTGATATATAAAAAAATATTAATGAACCTTATGGACCCCGGTCTGAAATAAAAGTATTCTATTCTATTCTATTGGTTTCTCTAATTTTATTTTCTAATTGGGTTGTATCCTAAAAAAATATTTAATGTCCATCAGACAGATTTATAAAAAGTATTGAACATGTATTTTTTATTTTTTCTTTCATTGAAATACTTAAGAAGATATATTGATCTGAAATGTCGCATGACGTCACGTCGTGGTACAAAATATACCACGTGTTGACATAATTAGCCGCCACTCCGTAACTTTAATACGCTATATATCAATAGTGTTTGGTAATTTCGACAAAATAAAAAATACGGGTCTTAATTTTTTTTTTATTGTCTATAAAGCGGACTAATTATTTTTTTGATTTTCATACCTTGGATACATCCCTATTGCTAATTGTCATTCAACTGTTCTAAAATGTTGTAACGATTTATGAAACAAACGAACGATTTTTATAATAAATGTCCCAAGTTTCTTAAATCTCTCAAATACGAAGAAGATACACATACCCATCTATGACCGTCGTCCATCACTATATTCTGAGCCAATGGACCCGGAACCTCTTCTTGCCTCTGCTCCTCTTCTTCTTCTGCTTCTGCTTCTGGCACTTGTTCTTCCAGCTCGACAATCTCACGATTATCTGTGCCATGAAGATACATAGGTACATATGTAAATTTAGGTATTGTGATAAAGATCATGTGAGGGGAACCAAACCATAACGTTTTAAGTGCCATACGAACTGAAATACGATTTATTTCAGCAAAATATTGTATGATATGCGTTGAAGTAAAGAGTTGAAGATGTCTAACGTCATCTAGCTTGAAATTTGTGAAACAGCTTGCCATGAGGTTATAAGTGCCAAATATGCTGCAAACTACAGTTCATTCAATAAAGTAAATTTATGTATTTTGGTCGCAATGTTTATAATCGCGTCTAAACTTGACAGCAGTAGTAAATAAAATTGTCAGGATTAAACTAAAATTTTATCTTCTAAACTTTTCTTAATGAAATAGAAAGAAAAAGATGCACAACTTAAAATGCAAAAATGTGGGAAAAAGCAAATACGTGAGTCTTTTTTTTTTTTAGTAATTATAAACTAACGCTTGACCGCAATCCCGCCTGATGGTAAGCAGTGATGCGATCGTTGATGGTAAAGCGCGCTAGTTTATTAAGAGCCTATTCACTCAGAAAAACTGAACGAATAGGAAGGAAGACGGCAGTTGAGATGACATGATGCAATGTTAAACCCAACAACAGAACCAACGATGATGCGCCAAAGGGAGATTGATCTGAAGACCCTCCACTACCAAACTCCCAACACAACAACATTAGGCGCATCGTACCCGGCACACACCGCAACACAATTGCTCAGACCCGTCCTCCGTACGACTTCACCAGAAATCATGCCGGAACACGACAAATCGCTTGGCGGCAAGGTTTTGTCTGGTAGGTGGTAACTTCTGCCGGCGGCCGATGTTATTGCCTACCACCGAGTCTATATGCAATAAAAAAAATATCGAATACATAGAGTCAATACCCACCTGCTTAAGGAAGCCATTTTAGTGGGAATGACGCTCCTAATAGAAAGTATCTCTCAACAGAACTTAGTGTGGTCAAACTATACAAAGGGTTTTTAGAAAATCACCACCCACGCCACCAGTATCTCGGCAATGGTTTTATGAAATATTTTTTCCAACGAGATCGCTTCCTGTCTTTACAAGTTTTCACTAATAATGAAATAAATACAAAAAAAATAATTTTGTAGTCAGATAACTGTGGTGGATAAATCAAGAACCAAGCTGTACTTGCTATGTTCCTCATTTTTATTGTAAAAGGTTATTTTATGGAAATTATTCATAAATTTCCTGTCACTTATTTCTAACTTGCGATCGTGATTTTGTGATCATTGAAAAAGCAAAAAAGCGTGCAAAGCCACTGATTCCAAAAGACCTTATTGAAATTATTAACTACTAACGCTTCCAAAAAAAAAAAACATTCTTGGCAGTGGATAATAAAACCTTTTTTAATTGGATGAATCTTGCTAAAAATATGATTAATACCAAAAATCAGGTGAGGGTTTGTGACTACAAAGACTAAGACACTGACTAAACACACAAAAGTTAACACGTTGATTCGCCGTATCACATAGTATTCGCGTAACAATGGCGCCGCCAGGCGCTATATCATTAAACTCTTTGTTTTTCTATTACTATTATAATAATTAATACTAAAACAAGAGAAAAAAAACCGAACTTCAACCTGTACCCTTGTTCATAAAAAAAAACTTAAATAAAAACTTTGCCCCACACTAGGAATTACTCCTGTATCGTGGGTGCGCTTACAAACATATAAACACACAACGGAACGGGAATCGAACCCACGTCTACCATTACGTATTGCCTGTGTTAGAGCATCAAAAATTTAAATTACTCACAGCACTTAACCACCATTGCTAGTTCCTCCTCCCCATTTCGTTTCGCAATTACGTCATCGCCTGCCTTCAGCTCCCTATCACGCGGGCTCACCACCGACTCCATTTCCAACACTTCAACTTCGCAATCAAGCCACGCCACAAGCAAACGCTCACAAACCATTTTCCGGCTTGGGGAATTCATAACTGATCACTAATTTTAACTACGATCAAGACACAACTACGATCTCTGCGACTGAACTACTGCTGGTGCTGTAGGACTGGAGCCTTGAACTAGAAGGCACCCTTAATGTAGTTAGTACAGCTTCCCCCACTCTACGAAATTAACTATTGTTTTCGCCAACAGTCTACCCTTTTCTGCAAATTACTTCCGTGTAAGGTTCTAAAAGGAGATTTTAGTCTTTTGTGTCTCCCCAGCTGTCTTGCCGACAGCCATAAAACTTTGTAAAATAATTAAATGGTTATTATTTCCTTATGGTAGATAAGAAATGGCCAGGTAGAAAAAAACAATGGCATATTATTATGGGACCTTGAAATTCATCAGAGGATTAGACTATTCAAAATAGTCGTTATTATCTTTTAATATTTTGCTTATTCAGCAAACAAATAACAAAAAAATTATCACCAAAGTACGTACTTATACTGCTCACAAAATACATAGAATACAAGGGCGAGAGGAATTGATTTTGCACTGAATTTACAGAGATGTACAAGTCTCGAAAGATTGAAGTTTTCCCAGAGCAATAGACCGGCACAAGAATAAATCCTTTTTCGTAAAACGAATTATATTTCATTTATTTATTTCCTGTTTTGCCTGATGTAAATGAATAATCAAAATTAAACAAATAAATTGCTCAACTGTGAGTCGGACTAAACATGACCTCATCAATTCAGATTTAGATATTTCAAAATCAAAAAATCAAAATCAAAGCATTTATTTCAAATAAACCAGTTACAGGCACTTTTGAATTGTCAGAAGGTTGGTCAGTCTGTAAGGTGAAGCTAGTCGCCCATTCCAAAGAGTAGGTACCTATGGAGAAGAACGGGCAAGAAACTCCATGGACACTCTTTTAAATTATCAAGCTATTGATACAAATATTTGATTACATCATTCATTTTGAAATCAATCGTGTGAGAACGATGCAGAAATATATTGTACGCTGAGAGCGTCCATTATGAAATAAAAAAACAACAATTCAGAATTTAAAATACGCCGTAGCAGCTAAGAGATGACCAGTCCCCTCTGACGGCGTCCGTTCACTAACATGGCGTATGGATCAGCATCATTCAGCTCAACCATATTGAAGGGAACCTAATGACCCAACACACACGCCACCACCAGCGAGACATTTGAGTGAGCATGACATACTCTCAACAGCCATAGCACTATCAAGTCAATAAACGACTAACCCAACAAATAGATGCTTTACAGCAAGTAGATCGTGCTCACACGTGTTCCATACAATTATACAATACTAAGAAATTGAATCTACACAATGCAAAGACAGTTTTGTCCAAGGTTCAGCAGCTCCAACGGTGTTCCAGAATGCTAAGTTTAGCTCCTGTGTAGCTGCACCAGTGCCGAATACCCCTGTCAGCGATGCAATTCCGTAACGTATAATATGCCTGGCTACATAGTGTGTACTGGCTTTGAGTTAAAAAATAAACAAACAATTGCAAATTTAAACTACAAGAGGAAAAATCAAAGAACAATCAGTGTAAGCATAGAAATCGGACGCAGCTCAAGCCCAAGCCTTTTTATCGTCAATATAATCTTTAACACTATAAAATGCTTTCTGACACAACTTACGTTTAATGAAGGATTTGAATTTATTCAGGCTCAGATCTTGAACCACCTCTGGAAGCCTATTGTAAAAATGTATACATTGGCATCTAAAAGAGCCACCTATTTTCTTGAGCCTTGTTGTAGGTACAATAAATTTGTGCTTGTTCCTAGTATTTACATTGTGGACATCACTGTATTTTTTTGCTCAGGAATTCGAAAACTTCTACTACTAATATAGGTACTGGCTTTCAATTCCCCACCCACTCCCAGCTGCCTTACTTTGAAGCCCAGAGCGGCAGAAATCCACTCCAACAAAAAAAGGCATGCTCTTCAGAATTTACCTTTCAACATACAAACCACAGGCTTTTATAAAATCTTTTGAAGATCTTAAAACTAAATCTACACAAGATCTATATGGAATGTCTGTAAAGGTTTGTAGATGTGTCAGAGAAACCAATGCGCCTTATTAGGCAGATATATTTAACATCAGTGTAGACCAAGTAGTATTTCCGAATACTCTACAATTATGGAATAATGGCCAAATATGTGTTTATTAAATATAAAAATAACTTTAAACCCCTACACGATACTAGTAGTTCAAACAATTTGATGAAATTATTTGAAATTATTTTTATAAGTCTTTGACCAGTGTGTGTTGCCTGTGATGACTTACGGTAGGTACTAAACGTTGTCGCTCACAATGGGCCTCATACGAAAGCTCAGAGTCACACAAAGAGCAATGGAAAGATCTATGCTCGGAGTTTCTCAGCGTGATCGAATCAGAAATGAGGAGATCCGCAGAAGAACCAAAGTCATCGACATTGGTCTGCGAGTCGCTAAACTTAAGTGGCAGTGGGCAGGGCACATTGCTCGTAGAACCGATGGCTGATGGGGCAGTATGGTCCTGGAGTGGCGGCCACGTACTGGAAGACGCAGCGTAGGGAGGCCCCCAACAAGGTGGACCTATGACCTGGTGAAGGTCGCGGGAAGCCGATGGATGCGGGCAGCACAAGACCGGTCAGCGTGGAAAGCCTTGGGGGAAGCCTTTGTCCAGCAGTGGACATCCGTAGGCTGAAGAAGATTTACTATGTGCCAGCTATCCATGCCAAAATACCAGCAAAGTAAAAAAAAGGATATCTTCAAAATGGAAATGTAAATAAGTAAAACCTTATTACCTAAGTAAAAGCCAGGTACAAAGTGCGTGACAGCTCACATATTTATTTATGCATTGGAAAAAAGACAATTATATGAACTTATATAACATCGGATCAGATCATATGAAGACCATGTAGGACCGATGTCTAAACTTATCTGAAGAGGAAAGGACCACAAAGACTGAGAGGACCTGTCTACCAAACTCGAAACTCATGGACCTCAACGATTCGATGAACAATACCTACTGAAGAAAGCACATTTCGGTAGGTCATATAAATTACTCAAACTGCTAAATCATTATTAAAACAAAGAAGAAAAAAATAATATTCACATAGCCCTCATATTAAAAAAATACGTGGGATACTCAGAAAGTTTCGCGAAAATAAAAAAAATGTTCTATAGATACGGACGACAGCAGGCCAAGCTATTCCAAACTATCAGATATTTCCAGTCAACAGTGAGCCTTAATACTTTTGAGATAAACTTGAAAATCTAATAAGGAAATCTGAAAGATTGTAGGATAGCTTGATGTGCTGTCGTCTGTACACATATTTTTATTCCATTTTTTCAAAGTACTCTGCACCAGCCTCTATACATCGACATTACATTAGAAACCTCAAAAATAATGGTAGTTCTCCACTATTTAATTGATATTATTATATACGTATAAACCATTCTCATTAGTCACTCTATATATTAAAAAAAAACATCCCAATCCGTTACGTACTTTTAAAGATTTCATCATACAAAGGGACACCGAGAAAGAGAAAGCGACTTTGTTTTATAATAAGTGTAGTGATGTCACTATATTTTTTAAACAAGTTGTAATTTTTATGTTCAAAGTAAAGATTATCTATTGTTTTTTATTATATTATTGTTTGTTCCGCTTTCACGCCGTAACTACTGGACCGATTGCTTTGAAAATTTTTAAACGTAAAGTTAGAAGTCCGGATTTAATAAAAGGGTACTTTTTATCCCGGAATAAATGATATTCTCGAGGGAAATCTAAAAAGCGCGATATAACTGATTTCCACGCGAGTGAAGCCCTCGAAAAGTTTTAATAAATAAATAAATAAAATAAATCAAACACGTCAATATTAATCTCAAAAAAATTTGTGTCTGGGGCTTATTTTACCTATTGCCTTTTTTGTAAAACAAATAATGTCTGGGGCATTAAGAACAAAATACCCAACAATATAGGTGCATTGAAACAATAAGCACTCAATTTATCACGAATAAACAAAAGTGAACTTTAATACAAACACCATATGGTTGCAAGTGATCCCGATCCTTCCAGCACGGATTTTTACCTGAAGAATAAAAGACGCTCATTGTACGCAGCGATAAGCCGACCAGGTGCTTAAACGCATCGGACACCAAGAATTACTATATTGTTTAATAGGTACCAAGACTATTGTAGTAATAATTGCCGTTTTTTTTTGTCTTTTTGACAAATTTCTACGACTGAGGAACACCAGATGTGTGAAAGCAAATAAACATGAAATAAACCCAGAAATATTTCAAAGTGCGCTCAACAAGAGGACATATCGTGCCACGTATGAAAATCAAATAATCAAATAATTAAATTTGTCGTAAACTGTGCCGTGGCACACATCAAAAAAGGGTTTGTTGTGATGGTGTCAACTTAAAATTAATATATAAGTAATAGAGCATTTCCGTAATTTTCAGAACTATGGCCCCACAATTTTGTAAGAAATAAATATTTATGTTATGGTTCATTTTCCGAACTAAGTCCATCTAGTTATATTTAGATTATTATAGATTCCAAGAAAACATACAAATCTGTGTACTTAAACAACATGATAATTTTTTAATTATAATAAAACAGTACAAAATAATCTTTTCTTGAAATCGTTTTTTTAGGGTTCCGTAGCCAAATGGCAAAAAACGGAACCCTTATAGATTCGTCATGTCATTGAGTCACACTTTGTAAAATCTTTATATTTATGTTCTGTAATCTATATGGTGTACATAATAAAGAGTATTCTATTCTACATGACTATAAAAACTACCAACGCAAATTGTTTTGAACGAGATCTAGTAAGTAGTTTTTTAAATACCTCGTAAATCGTAAACTGCTTATATTATTACCGCATAATCTTTCATACATAAATATATACGGACAAATCACAT
Source organism: Sesamia inferens (assembly GCA_037179545.1). Taxonomy (NCBI): domain Eukaryota; kingdom Metazoa; phylum Arthropoda; class Insecta; order Lepidoptera; family Noctuidae; genus Sesamia; species Sesamia inferens. The sequence goes on along the minus strand of CM073929.1, from coordinate 2,173,075 downwards.
AGATTGAGCTAGCCCCAAAGTAAGTTCGAGACTTGTGTTATGGGATATTAACTCAACGATACTATATTTTATAATAGATACATATATAGATAAACCTCCAAGACCCAGGCCAATCAGGAAAAAATTGTTTTCCATCATGACCAGCCCCCTAATCGGCGAACACATTTTTGTCAAATGATTGCGACTAGTTGGTATCAGTTGGGATCGTTCGGACCGCCCATTGGTCCATTCGGTCCAAACGATCCCAACTAGTCACAATCATTTGACAAAAATGTGTTCGCCGATTAAGGGGCTGGCCGGGGATCGAACCCGGGGCCTCCACGTCGCAGGCAGGCGTGTTGACCGCTGCGCCACGGAGGACGACAAATATAACTTAAATCCTTTAATTTCATAAATCAATGGTATGGTATCATTTGTGCGTGAGTCCGACACGCACTTGGCCAGTTTTTTTTATATATAAATTGTAAACTAGTGCTTGATCGCAATCCCGTCTGATGATAAGCAGTGATGTAATCGCTGATGGTAAAGCGCGCTTGTTTATTAAGAGCCTATTCACTCTCTAGCCTTGAATACACTTAAATGGTAGTGAGAAGTAAACACCGCCGCTGGGAAATTGTTCCAGTCCGATGTACGCGGTACAAATGAAGATGCGAAATGCTTCGTTCGGATCGATGTGGTCTAAACATAAGGGTATACTCAAGGGATACTCGCAGTACGATGGGTGTTCTGATGATGGATCGAAGTTGAGGAAAAAAGGCATGTAATTCCCGTGCACACACTCCAATATGCATCGTATAGAATACCGAGAGGCTGCCTACTCTTCGGCTGTCGCTCCAGGCTTTGAAGACCGTCTTGATCCAAATCTGTATTTATAAAAAAATATTTTTTATAGATTCTATTCTGAAGCTCATACCCATCCCTCTGTATTCTTTCAATGTAAGGCAGCAGAGAGCGTGGGTGAGGGATTTAAAGCTTCAGTAGTTTTAATGGAACTATTCGTTGTAGAAGTTTTCGAATTCCTGAGCAAAATCGATGAAATGATGTCTGGTGAACCGTACGGAGGACGGGTGTGAGCAGGTGTGTTGCGATGTGTGCCGGGTACGATGCGCCAAATGTTGTTGTGTTCGGAGTTTGGTCGTGGAGGGTCTTCAGATCAATCTCCCTTTGGCGCAGCATCAAAAATCTTTTTTTTTTGTTGACAATTGCATCTCGTAGTTGACCTTGAGAAGCCGTGACTACTTAACCGGACTTTCCTGTGGATGCCTTAAATGAATTTAAAGCCTCCAGCCAGGGCGACTAAAAAACTAAGCGACTACACGCTAAGGGCACCCCCTGTGGGGTACGAACCTCGGCTTAGGGCGTCGCTGGAGAGAACAGCAAGGGGCAGCTGGATCGAATATTTGTTTAAGTTCGGTTTGATGACCGCGGCGTTTCCTAGTACTAGCTCTGAGAAGAAACGTCCGAAACAAACTCAGAGGTCATGGTTGGGAATTTTGAAAGGTAAACTTAGAAGGGCATGCCTTAATAGTCTTTCAAAGTAAGGCAGCAGAGAGCGCGGGTGAGGAATTTAAAGCTTCAGTAGTTTTAATGGAACTATTCATTTTAGAAGTTTTCGAATTCCTGAGCAAATATCTACATCTGAATTGATGAGGTCATGTTCAGTCCGACTCATAAGCAAGAGCAATTTATTTATTTAATTTTTTTTTCTCTTTATTTATTTAGGGACTTTTGTATATAAATACATGGCAGTCCCATTGTACCTTATAATGTTATCTTAAGCTATCACAGTAAGTGAAACTACATAATCCTTATATCTATTTGACAAAACGAAAACTTACGAAACTATACAACTTCTTGGCCGCACAAGATAAAGGTGCAGATAAAATTTCATTAAATAAACCTATATTGTTTTTAATTAAACCTAATTCATTAATTAATAAATCCCTCTCATCCTGAAACCGGACAAATTCCGTTAAGAGATGAAAAACGTCTTCTACCTTATCACATTCCTCACAGTTGGGGGAGGCACATTTTTTCATTGAAAAGGCAAAGTGGTTAAGCGGCATATGTCCGGATCTCAGCCTGAGAGCTGTTACCAACAATTTCCTACTGATTTTACAATTTGAAAACCATGGTATATGAGGAGGTTCACAGACTATCGTTTTATACCAGATACTTGTATAATTTTGATTATTCATTTACTTCATGCGACACAGGAAATAATAAATTAAATTTTTATTGTACTGTTCTATTGCTCTGCGAAAACTTTTATCATTCGAGACTCATACATCTCTGTGAAAACATTGTTAAAACGCTAATTCTCGCGCGCTTGTAATCTACGTATGAGTGTGGACAGTGTAATACATACAAAGTTATGTACCTAGTGTAGGTACATAACTTTGTATGTTATGTACCTACCACAAAAAGGGTAGTCAATTTCGTTTTATGTGTTTTCAGAATAAGTAAAAAATTAAATGATAATAAAGACTACTTTAAATAGTCTACTCCTCTTAAGAATTTCAAGGTCCCATAATAATATACCATTCCTTTTTTCCTACCTGGCCCTTTTTATCTATCAATAAAGAAATAATGACCATTCAATTATTTTATGCTTTACAAACTTTTGTGGCTGTCGGCAAGACAACTGGGGAGACACAAAAGACTAAAATCTCTTTATAGAACCTTACAAGGAAGTAATTTGCAGAAAAGGGTAGAATGTGATAATTTCGTAGGTGGGGTAATTAAGGGTGCCTTCTAGTCCGAGGCTCCATAAATCATCCATAGCAATATCAAGTCTATACAGATCCTAATAATATTATTAATACGGAAGTTGTGAGTGTGGATGGATATATGTTGGTTACTCTTTCACGCAAAACCTACTTTACAGATTGGGATGATATTTGGCACACAGATAGTTTATAACTGTGAATAACAGATAGGATAATAACAGACATTTTATCCCGATGTTCCTACGGGATCGAAACGTGTACGGGTGTAACCGCAGGGTGCAGCTTCGATCTTCGATCACATTATAGAGAACATTATAGATAACTATAATTTTCATTGACAGATAATTAATTAAAAAGCCTGTTATAATATTTAATTATAAAGCCAATATGTATATCGATCACGCCGACATAGTGATACATAATATGAAAAGTTGAAAAACACTATTATTATGGTAAACCCAAATCACGTTTAGGCAGAGACGTTATTTTTATTTTCACTGTAACGTGTGATATATTGTAGGATGGGTAATTTGTAATGAATATGGGTATAGTTAAATATTTTTTTGATATTGTTGATATCAGTAAATGAAATTTAGGAAAATTATTTTGTATTTCATGGGTTGAACAGTTTTTTAAACAACTACCCTAGGTATATAATTTCTGAACTATGTTTGTATTTTAACCGTATATGCAAGCATTTTATATTTATAATGTACATATCCCATCTGGTTTGTTCAAATTATAAACCCAAATTCCCGAGCGATGGCGCTGTACTTTTGGCTACTTCGGGCTGTTAAGAGATTTCTTCAGTTGATGAGGTCGGGATGGGTCTGAGCTACAGAATAATTGTGATCGGTAACTCTTTCTTTAGTTATCATTATTATTATCACCGTCCTTTATGGCCTATTATTAGGATTCCGTTCTTTAGTATGTCAACTCAATGTATCAAAAAGCCCAGTTTTTTAACTTTTGATTTTTATACCCGAAGAATTGCAACACTTAAGTGACAATGGGCCGGGCACATTGCCCGTAGGACTGATGCCCAATGAGGCCGACGGGTTCTCCAGTAAGGCTGAAATGATGATGATGATTGTTGCGGACGATGAGAGATTTTGCTCAAAAAAGGACTAGAACAGTTTGCCAGAGGTGATGTTTCCATCTCACTAAAATTTAAGCGTCTTAAAGACAAGACAGTTAGTTCTCTAACAGCTTTGCTTCGATGCGAACGTGTGTTGTGTTAACGCTCCTATTTGTTTCCTATTGATTGTTTGGTGTAATTTCAAATCTCTGTTGCCCTTAGAATATTTTAATGGTTCAACCACGCTTTTTGGGAGGACCTACAAAGGGACAAAATTTTTGCTACACAAAGACTGTTTGGACTATCCCCGCCAGACGCTTTCATTTCGATGCGTCTGGCGGGGATTGAATCAGTGAACACCGACGCATCGAGGGGTGCCGCGCGCTGAGCCGCTGAGTCAGCTGTTACCTGGAGTACACGGCGATACAACTGACTGGCTACGAGTGCTACGAGGACTACGAGTGCTACGAGCGCTACACGTGCTAATAGTGCTACGGCTAGTGACGCCCTCTGCTACGAGTTTGAACATCGGCTACGCGCCACAACAATGCAATAATAGGTATTTTCCGAATAAAAACAGTTTTACAGTTCCATCAAGCGGCGCTCTTCACCAAAGAAATCCCATAACAGCCCGAATACTCCGATGGACCAAATTGGACAGTCTGTCCCGAATATATCACAGGCTGTTAATAACCCTGAATTTGCCAACGTAAACGTCCGTCTTAAAAAACGTCCGTCTTAAAAAACGCCCAAGACTTGAACCTTCGAGCTGTCTACTACCTGAGCCGTTGGAAGATTTCAGGCTGGAAATCAAAGATATGCTGTTGTCGTGGAAATGTGATCAGGAGCAGGCTATGTCGACATTTATGGCAGAGCAGAAGATGTTAGTGACGAAATTAATCTCCGACATGTCCGATATGAAACTGAAAAATTTATAGACTCAGAAAACATAAATTCATCATTCGTGTAAACCAAGTTTATCAGAAAAAAAGTTGTAGATAACTTATCAAAACTCCTTAATAAATACCACGATGCTGTTGCCGATCCAAATTTCAAAATTGTGACCAACACACAACTAACTTATCCTGAGCTCTCTCTAAAGTTTCTCGAAAAGGTGAGAGTTCTACAATGAGTAAAGAAAAAGCGAGATAGCAATAGTGTTTCTTTGAGCAAAGCACGGTGGTTGGTGCTCTATAGCGCGAGTATTTTGGACACGGTTAAAACACTGTATTTACCTCCGAATTCAAAAAAGTGCGTATCTTGTTATGCGTAAACACTGTAACCTTTATTGCAGTTTTTTTGCTGTGTTAAAACCTTAATTTAAACGTCATATAGTGTTTTTTTTAACTTGGCTTATCTTGTGAATTACGCCTCGAAATGACAAAATTGGTAATAAGGTATACTCAACAAGCTTAAGGCCCTCTTATACTGCGGTGTAGGTATGAACACGTTGCCTCACCCCCGATAAATAGTAATTGTGTGTGTAGTGTTTCGAAAGTAAAGACGCAGCGAGCGAGCGCACGCGCCGGCGGTTGAGCATGCCACAAAGCAGCGAAACTGCAGAAGGTAAGGTATGTCGGAAAAGAAAAGAAAATTGCTTTTTCTTTTGTAATCAAATTAACATTATTATTTTACATTTCGTTTCAAAATACGAAAAGAATTTAACCACCTTAAAAACACTTTTCTCCAATAAATTGTGTGTGAATGATTACACAAGGGAACAGCATTTTTGTTGCATGAAACATTTTGTCCAGTATTATGCATTTTCGGGGTGCTGATTTCAGATTTGAACTCAGATTGTTTGTATCAGCTTTCATTTTTGAGTTACAATAAAACGCGTTTATAAAGAAAAAAATAAATTTTATTATAAAAAATCACCAGAAAAGCAAACTACTTATTAAAAAAATTTCTTTTGTATGATTTTCTGGCTTGGGATGGTTCACAAGGGCTGTTTTTAATGCTCTAACAATAGTCCGCCATCATATGAGCATTCCAGGGACCCTGGTAAAGTTTCTCTATAGTTCGAATGTCTTGATGGAACCGTTCCCCTTGTTCTTCACTCAGGGTCTTTTCTTATTCCATAATCTCAAAGTCTCCACACATGTTTTACAAACCATATGAGGGACCCAGTATTTGTCACGGGTGTCCAAAGGGAATCCAAAGTAATAAAAATACACTTGTTTTATGAACTCTGACACACTTAGTCTACAATATTTAAATGTATATTCACCACAGATGTTACAAAAACAGTTGGGATCGTTTTTACAATTTTACAATCGTCGTTGACATTGTTAAAAAAAATTTTTTTTTTAGTGAATAGCAAGATTGATTTGTATTTAAAGTGTAACTAGTAAAAAATACGTCTGACCGCTGTATATCAAGAACAAAAGCTGTTAGAGAAAAAATAAGGGTAGATTTAAAATCAGCGACCCCAAATTAGTAAACAACAGGCATGAAATGCCATGCAACAAAAAAAAAGTTAAATTTTGTTCCCTTGTGTTATTATTCTAATCAACTGTAAGTTATACATTTGTTCAATTTGACAGTCCTGTAATTTTCTCCCTGGAAATAATTATTTATTTAGTCAGTGTTTATTTTATCCTTTTGTAATAACTGTTGTAATAATTATGAATCATCTTTGACATGTTAATTATTTTTTATTTCTCCTAAATATAATTAGAAAATAAAATTAGAGAAACCAATAGAATAGAATACACACATCAAAAGTGTCTAGGGATCAACATATATTTTTGCAATAACTTTTCTCCTTATTGATATTAATTAAAATTTTCTTTAAGGATTCATCAAATAAAGTGTTTTCGTTTGTCACAGTAACGATAAACCAAGTCACCTTTGCATTAATAAAGAAACTTGCCATTTTCCTAATAAAGGGATATTTGACATTTGAACCACTAACACAAAAGTTCGAAAAAAAGACTGAAATAACAGTTTTCTCTAAAATTTTATTGGGTAACTTAAACAATTAATAATCCGTGTTTCTACCGCGAACACTAACAACACAAGAACATCGGTTTGGCATACTCAAAATGAGTTCATCCAAATCACGCTGTGGAATGGCCGCCCATGTTCGTTGCAACAACAAAAAAAGGTCTTCTTGCGACTGGATACCCTCCATATTCGGCAGAGCTCTTCTCTGTAGCATATCCCATGCATGCTCAATCGGGTTCAAGTCTGGCGACTGAGCAGGCCAGGGCAGGGCATTGATGTTAGCTGCGGCGAGAGTCTGTCTTACAACTCTTGCGGTGTGCGGTCGTGCATTATCATGCATTAACTGAAATAAGGGACCGATTTGCACTTGTAGAGGAACGATGACGTCTGATACAATCGTCTCAGCAAAAATTTGAGCGTTGAGGTTGCCTCTGATCCAAATCAACTCAGTTCTTCCGCCGATCCAAATACCCGCCCATACCATGATGGTTCCACCACTATAAGGATGGACTTCCTGACAGGATTTTAATCGCTGTTGGCGTCCAGGGGTTCTCCAGTGTCGTATACGTCTTGTATCCGGTCTCTTTGTAGAGATAGAAAGAGATATAGATAGAAATAAATCTAATAGAGATAGATAGAAATCCGCATAAAAATGCTTGATCCCTAGACACTTTTGATGTGTGTACTTTTATTTCAGACCGGAGTCCATAAGGTTCATTAATATTTTTTTATATATCAATGGTCCCGATAAATGATTTTATATTTATTATTTTTAAATAATGTTAGTTTAAATAATCGATTCCAGGTAAGGCAAGTATCAATGTAACTTTTCTAAAGTTATATGTATTTTCTAAGTATATCTTGGACACCATTGACTGAAGGTGAAGGAAAACATCTTGAGGAAACCTGGACTTTATAAGTCTGAAATCGCCAACCTGCATTGAGCAAGCGTGGTGATTACGCTCAATCCTTCTCTGTATGAGAGGAGACCTGTGCCCAGCAGTGGGACGATAAAAAGGTTGATGATGATTGTGTATCCGACAACTACGAGCTGTGCGACTGGACTACTGCTGGTGCTGTAGGACTGGGGCCATGAATTTTTTTTGATATGGCATCTCGTAGTTGACCTTGAGAGGCCGTGACTACTTAACCGGACTTTCCTGTGGATGCCTTAAATAAATTTAAAGCCTCCAGCCAAGGCTATTAAAAACTAAGCGACTGCGCTCTAAGGGCACCACCTGTGGGGTACGAACCTCGGCTTAGGGCGTCGCTGGAGAGAGCAGCAAGGGATGGCTGGATCGAATTTTTATTTTTATTATGGTTTGATGACCGCGGCGTTTCCTAGTACTAGCTCTGAGAAGAAACGTCCGAAACAAACTCAGAGATCATAGTTGGGAAAGTATATTTACTGGCTCAGCTGCGGCGCGGGCTGGCCTTCATCGGACAAGGGACGGGGGAGGGGGCTACTACGTTGAACGCGTCGCGATGGGCCTCGGCGGCGAGGTCGGTAGGTCGGTCTAGCTCTGTGTGTTGTGCTGGTGGCCCTATTGGCCTCTTGGAGGAGGGTTATGGGGACATCTGGGTCTGTGAGGGCATGCCTTGGGCGGCGAATCTTGGAGATGGTGGAGGGGGTGTAGTTAGCAGCCGCTACTATCAGGGGATTGCGGTGCTTGGCAGCAGTGTCAAAGAAGCGTTTGGAAAGACGCTTCATGAACTGCTGGATGGTGGGGATTTTGAGATCGAGGTGGAGGATCTCATTACGGACGAACCAAGGGGCGTTTGTGGCTTTACGCAGGAAACGGTTTTGGACTACTTGCATCCTATGGATATGACGCGGCTTGGCATGTGCGAAGACTGGACAAGCGTATGTCATAATCGGGCGTATGCACGCTGTGTACAAGCGCATTTTGCACTTGAGCGACAGTTTGCTACGCGGGTTGAGGACGGGGTGGAGTCGACCCAGAGCGTAGGCGGCACGTGAGCGGACCGCTTTAATATGCTCTGAGAAGTTGAGGTTACGGTCGAGAATCACACCTGGATATTTGGCTTGCTTCCCCCAGGGGATCAGCTCGCCAGACATGGAGATGGGTCGTGGGGTGGGGACGTTTAGTCGCGGTTTCGTGTGGAGTACCGCTTGACTCTTTTGGGGGTTAACTTCGATCCTCCATTTCTTGAACCAGTCAGCCAGTTTGTTGACTGCGGTTTGGAGATGGTGTCGAATTCGGTCAGGGCTGAGTCCCGAGCAGTAGATGGCGGTGTCGTCTGCGAACAGAGCGACTTGAGCCTTACCACCTTTCGGGATATCGCTTGTGTACAGCGTGAATATAAGGGGGGCTAGCACGGATGGGGCGGGGGGAGGATAGAGCTCCTTCGATTTTATAGCGGAAGGAGCGGTTTGTCAGGAAGTCCCGTAAGATGAGAACGAGACGGTCGGGCACTCCGAGTTTGTACAGCTTATAGATTAAGCCATTGTGCCAGACTTTGTCAAACCCTTTCGCTATATCGAAGTAGACTACGCCTGTGTACATACCACGCAGGAACCCTGTGTGTATATGTTCAGTGATGCGTAGGATTTGTTGTGGACAGGAGTGTTGGGTCCCTGGGGCCTTGAACTAGAAGGCACCCTTAATGTAGTTAGTACAGCATCCCCCACTCTACGAAATTAACTATTGCTTTCGCTAACAGTGCACCCCTTTCTGCAAATTACTTCCTTGTAAGGTTCTAAAAGGAGATTATAGTCTTTTATGTCTCCCCAGTTGTCTTGCCGACAGCCATAAAACTTGTAAAACTATTGAATGTTCATTATTTTCTTGTTATTCATAAGAAATGGCCAGGTAGCAAAAGGCAAACGCCTATTATTATGGGACTTTGAAATTCTTCAGTGGATTACACTACTTAAAGTAGTCTTAATATCACTTAGTTTTTTACTTATTCAGCAAACACATAACAGAAAAAATTTCAATTTTTTATTATACAGGCAACGCTAAAAACTCGTGGCAACGTGACGTTAAACGTCAAATATCATTCCCTTCCGGCATTGAATTTGCCAAATTTTGTTGTATTTTCGTTGCATTTTTTACATTATTTTTTGGTATATTTTTATTTTTTGTTTTGTTATATTATATTATTTTGCAACTTTGGCTACGCATTTAGGATTCTGACGGTTATTATTTTGACCGATGACCCACGCATTTCTCACAACGGATTTTGATATCTTCCTTACTCGACTTATTTCGAAACAAACAAATAATGCTTCTATCGGGTAGAAGCGGAAAGCATTCTTTCAGTTATAGAGCAATGTGTTGCACCTCAAGTGGTAAGTATTTATTTAAAACGTATGTATTTAATTAAAACTTCATTTTGCGATAGGTAGTTTAACTTACCTTAAGAATTCAACAATTCAATGAAACAATAGTAAAATTGAATGACCTTATATGAAAGCATTAATATAATATAATCCTAGTTTCACCGTGATGTCAGTAAGAAGCAATTCTGAAAGATTCAGTTTTCTCACTGTTTTTATTTTGTGCAAAAATTATATACAATGTTCTGCATCATACCTAATCCTGTAATTATTATTTGTGGAATCTGTAAATAACAATCTAATATTATTGTAGGTCAATAGATCTCATCACATTTGCCAAGGATGCAGAGATTTAGCTGCATTGGGCACAGATGAGCAACTTCCATTTCCAATGACTGGACATCGCCAAGTGTGTGTGAACTGTGGACGTTCAGTGTTGCGGGCAAGATCTCATTCATTGTATACTTATACCGAATGTGAAAGAAGAATTCCTGTAGTCATTTCTGAATGGATATTGGTTCGGACAGTAAGTTTTTATTAGGTTTATAGTTGTTTTTTATTTTATACTACCACAGGGTAATCTATGTATACTACTATTTTTTTCATACTAATTTCTGAAATAGCAGTCAGCTTTAGAGACTCATTATTGTATATTAGTGTCACATTCATAAGAAAAAATTATATGGAAAAGGAACAAAGGTTACTATCATATAGCTAGTGTAATATAGTAAAAAAACAAATAATTATATTGCAGCCTGTATTTCCCGAAGGTGTATATTAGAAGAGATTTGCGTTATTATTATTATTTATTTTCTTAACATAGTGTACAATACATTGAGATAAAAGCACAAAACCGCAAAACCGTTTTCACGGTTTCTCTGTGGGACCGGAACAAACAGTGTATCTACAATCTCTATCTAGCAAAGAAGTTACATTATTTACAAATATTAGGTCTTACAGATTTGCTTACAGACTACTGAGTCATGTATGTATTACTTTTTTTTTAGAAAAAGACTGTACCAGACACCTACGAGCATCATAATACTCCTGTATGTAAAGCGTTTATATTTACGATCGCCGCCTCGACGACAGCAGCGACACACCACGGCGGACCTGTGAACTACACCTCGCTTGCGATTGGTCCGCTATATTTTATAGTAAATTCTAACTTACCCGATATGTATATATAGGCAGAGCAAACGTAAAATAAATCAGTATATTATCAACCTCACTCGTGTTTCCTTACCATACCCTTGGTAAAGTGGTGACCCCGACGATTTTGTGCATACCCTCGCATCGAAATGGAAGAAATAGAAACCATCTCCGTCAAAGCTCGCATACCTTTGTTTTGGCAAGACAAACCAGCGTTATGGTTTGGTCAATTCGAAACGGTCGTCAACCCCCAGAAGCCCAGCGAAGAAGCCAAATTCAGCCTGATGGTGGCCCATCTCGAAAAAATGGACGTTGAACAAATCAGCGACATTATTATGTCCAAAGACCGCACCGGTAGATACGAGGAAGCGAAGAAACGGCTACTTTCTGTGTACGAGGAATCTGGAACGCGACAGCTGCACAAACTTCTCAACGATATGGAGCTCGGCGATCAGAAGCCGTCACAACTGCTCAGACGCATGCGAGAACCTGCGCGCGAGAAAGTACCCGACTCAACACTTCAAATGTTATGGCTACAGCGATTACCGATGTCAACACGAGCAGTCCTGGCAGTAAGTGAACAGAAATCACTCGAAGTTCTAGCAGCAATGGCTGACAAAATGCACGAACAAGCCACAGAAGTACAAACCATGTGCTCCATCACCTGTCAAGGTCATTCAAAAACGTCATCGCTACGTGAAAGCGAACAGAAAATGCACGGAGAACTGGATCTACGAGACGCCGTAATACAATTAACAAAGGAGGTAGCCGAGTTAAAAGTACAGCGGACAAGGCGAGCGTCGCACAGATACCGTCGTTTCGCTCATTCACGATCCCGCTCACGCTCAACCGGCCGAAACAATAAATACGGCCGCACAACGAGTGACGATTGTTATTACCACAAGCGCTTCGGTGAGAACGCACGCAATTGTCGACCTCCATGCAATTACACCAAGCGTCAGGAAAACTAACCGAGATCTTGGCTACGACGGGCCCCGAGATCAACTATATTTCTGCATACCGTCTATATGTCTACGACACCGCCAACAAGCTTCGATTCCTAATCGACACAGGAGCGAACATATCAGTATTACCCCCGTGCAAGAAACAAAGAACGGCGTCAGACATACTATTATACGCAGCAAACGGCACACCGATACAAACATATGGCGAACGCAATTTAGACCTCAACTTTGGTTTACGTCGTTCACTCAAATGGAGATTCACTGTCGCTGACGTGAAGAGACCAATCATCGGAGCAGACTTCTTACAACACCATAACCTCCTGGTTGACCTACGAGCCCAGAAACTTATTGACAAGAGGACAGGCTTATCAATCAACGGTTGTTTGTCAAAGAGTACATCGACGCCCACGGTACTCACAGTCAACGTAAACGACCCATACTGCGACCTGCTGAAGAAGTATAGCGAAATCACGTCCGCACACTTCAGTAACGCAACCAACACCGACGTAGAACACCACATCATCACGCACGGACCGCCCGTGTACTGCAGAGCTCGCCCGCTACCGCCACACAGATACCACGCCGCCAGAGAAACTTTCCGGTTAATGCTGGAGCAAGGGATATGTCAACCAAGTAAATCCCCATGGGCAAGCCCCCTCCACCTGGTTCAAAAGAAAAATGGTGAACTCAGACCATGCGGTGATTATAGGAAATTGAACGCTGTGACGAAGCCCGATCGATACCCGATTCCCCGTCTACGTGACTTCACTTATAGACTGCAAGAAATGAAGGTATTCAGCAAAATTGACCTTCGAAAAGCATACAATCAATTACGTATTCGTGAAAGTGATATAGAAAAGACCGCGGTGATAACGCCATTCGGATTATACGAATTTCCTCGAATGTGCTTTGGATTACGCAACGCGGGGCAGACATTTCAACGTCACATGAACAATATACTGGGCGATTTGGATTATGTGTACCCATTTGTTGACGACATTCTTCTTGCGGCCCCCGATCAAGCTAGTCATAGTCAATACCTAGAAGAAGTGTTCAAGAGATTGCAAACACACGGACTGCGAATAAACGTTTCCAAGTGCGTTTTCGGAAAGGAAAAACTTGAGTTCCTCGGTTATAATGTATCGGCTGACGGTATACAACCAATTGAAGAGCGCGTCAAAAGTATACAAAATTCCCACAACCGAAAACAATACAAGAACTACGACGTTTCCTGGGTATTATTAACTTTTATAAGGAAAGTATTCCGAACGCAGCACACACTCAAGAAAAGTTATTCAAATACCTTAGCACCTCGAAAAAGAACGACAAAACTCCAATACGTCTGACGACTGAAGAAAAACAAGCATTCGAAGCATGCAAGAATAGCATAAAAAACGCCGTTATGCTGTCACACCCATCTCCTCATGCAACGATCTCACTCATGTGTGATGCATCCAACACCTGTGTCGGCGCAGCCTTACAGCAGTACGTAAAAGGGAGATGGCAACCACTTGGATTTTTCTCGAAAAAGCTGAACGACGCTCAAAAAAAATATAGCACATATGATCGAGAATTGCTTGCCACTTACCTAGGAATACGCCATTTTAGAAGAATGTTCGAAGGCAAGGAAATCACCGTGTTCACAGACCACAAACCTCTCACATTTGCACTCCTGAGAGATAACAGCAAAACAGAAACTCCGATGCGAACTAGATATCTACATTACATCAGCCAGTTCACATCTAAGATTCTACACATCGATGGAAAAGACAACGTCGTTGCCGATGCCCTATCAAGAATCGACACAATTACGTCACCATCACCCATCGACTATGACGAGCTGGCAAGGCAACAAGAAGTTGACACCGAAATCAATGACGTCATGCGTAACAAAAGCTTATGATTTGAACGCATAAAATCAAACAGCTCAAGTCACGAAATACTATGTGAGATGTCAACAGACAGCGCACGACCATATATACCGCTACAAATACGACGTACAGTGTTTACTGCAATCCACGAGATGAGTCATCCCGGTATTCGCGCCACACGACATTTGATAACGAAGCGATTCTTTTGGCCGAACATGAATGCTGATATAAACAATTGGACACGAAGTTGCATTGCATGTCAACAAACAAAAACGCAACGACATACCGTATCACCTCTCGAAGCTTTTCCCGCCGCTCATCGTTTGTCTCACATTCACATCGATATCGTTGGACCACTGCCTGTTTCAAATGGAAAACGGTATTGTGTGACAATTATCGACAGAGCGACGAGATGGCCTGAAGCCTACCCAGTCGCCGACATAACAGCTGAAACAGTCGCCCGTGCTGTGTACGAAGGTTGGATAGCCCGCTACGGATGTCCAGAACAATTGACCAGCGACCAAGGCCGTCAATTTGAGTCGGAGCTATTCAGTAACCTCATGAAGCGACTTGGAATCGAACGCACCCGTACTACTGCTTACCACCCTCAAGCAAACGGTATGATAGAACGATTCCACCGTTCACTCAAAACTGCGCTAACAGCTCGACTTCAAAATTCAAGCTGGACGAACGAGCTACCGACAGTCATGCTGGGACTCCGCGCAACCATAAAAAACGACACAGATGTCTCCGCAGCAGAAGCACTTTATGGCCAGTCACTCAGATTACCCGGTGAAATGTTAGGCGTGAACATAAATAAACAAACACAATCTCATTACGAAGACGTGATAACAAGTGCGATGAAAAAACTAACCGCTGCACACATTAACACCGATCGTAGGACAACGTACATACCTCGCCTACTACTTACGTGTTCCCATGTGTTTATGCGTAACGATGCAGTACGCAAGCCACTCACGCACACATACAACGGCCCGCACCGAGTACTACAACGGAATGATAAGACGTACACAATACAAGTCAATGGAAAAACAAAGAATGTCTCCATTGACCGACTAAAACCTGCATTCCTGCTGGACTCCGAATCTGAAACGGAAGCAATTCGTGACTCTGCCTACACCACGAGGACTGGAAGATGTTCGAAACCGCCAGTACGCTTCGCTGGGGGGGAGCCATGTACCAGACACCTACGAGCATCATAATACTCCTGTATGTAAAGCGTTTATATTTACGATCGCCGCCTCGACGACAGCAGCGACACACCACGGCGGACCTGTGAACTACACCTCGCTTGCGATTGGTCCGCTATATTTTATAGTAAATTCTAACTTACCCGATATGTATATATAGGCAGAGCAAACGTAAAATAAATCAGTATATTATCAACCTCACTCGTGTTTCCTTACCATACCCTTGGTAAAAGACTCATGATATATTTTCTTTTCCAGATTTCAAGAGCTCTCATATGTCATCGTTGCTGGGTGAGAGCTGATAGAAATGCTCATCATTTCATGGCTGGACCATCTGGATCTTCAGCAACAGTAGATGTAACAAGCGAACATGATGAATCAACTTCACAGTCTAATATCGATGTAGCTAAAAAACGAATATACAAAAACCAAAGACACCATGATCGTGAACATAATTATGTATTCCTTTTAGCCAACGACTTCCGAAATTACTTATTTTTCACTTTGTAGTATTTTTTTTTTTAGCTTTGTTTAAAGGCATATTATTCTGTAAATGACACCTTTCTCCAGAATTAGCATACTGACACATTATATGACTTCATATGATTTTCTTTTTCACAATGCATAAATATGTGAGCTGTCACGCCCTTTATACCTGGGGCCTTTATTTAGGTAATAAGTTTTTACTTATCTACATTTCCATTTTAATGATATTTTGTTTTTGCTTTGCTGGAATTTTGACGTGGCTAACTGACATATAATAAATAATTTCATTGTTGTTGTGTTTTCTTGTCTTCATTACTATTTTGCAAGTAATATAGTATTGTATAATGTAAAAGCAGTTTTCAAGTTTGTGAATGTGATGCACCATGGACTATGGCACGGGAGTTGAGTTTGTCATGCTCACTCAAATGTCTTGCTGATGGTGGCGTGTGATATTGGGTCATTTGGTTCCCTTCAAAATGGTTGGAAATTGGATGATTAATAAATCGATATAAGAGAAATGTGATTTTTATTCCTGCTTACTCTTTTCTATAATTAGATTGTAAATTATTTTCGTATTTCTTTTTTATCCTCCTTTTTTGTAACATTTAATATGCAGTTAAGCGCCGCCGGCCCTTTGGAAACAACACTCACGATCTGTTAATGTCATAAAAATACATTCTGATAAAATCTAGTTTACAAAAAAGTCTGAATAATAGCTTAAATATACCATAAGAGCGCTGACAGCTTGTAAGAAAACTTATAAAAAAGCAAATGAGGTTAGTTTTGTGCAAGCTAATAATACCTTTTCTTTTTTCTCCCATACTGCCATTCTAAATAATATTGAAATGATATAATGCAATAATCGTTGCGGTACAGTCAGGCCCAACCATGTATGAACTTTCGCCGGCCTCCTTTAAGAATGAATCCATCATGATTCTCAAATCGTTTCCAGGATTGGTATATCCTATCAATAATATTTAAATTGAATATTTTCGAAACATTTAGGAATTAAAACGTTATGGTTTGGCACCCACCACACATAACTTTAATCACAATACTTATATGTATGTATGTATGTTCATGGCACAGATAATCGTGAGATACCCGAGCTGAAGGAGAACGTCCCAGAAGCAGAGGAAAAGCATAGCCAGAGACAAGAGGTACCAGGCCTATCAGCTAAAAATACAGGGACAGACGACAAAGATAAATGGGTATCTGGTGGGTAATAGTAACTGAAATACGTTGTATTTCAGCAAAACGTTGTATGTGCCGGACATACAACGTTTTGCTGCAATAAAACGTATTTCAGTTCATGTGGCACTTAAAACGTTATAGTTTGGCTTCCCTCACATAACCTTTATCACAATACTTATATGTATGTATCTTCATGGCACAGATAATTGTGAGATACGCGAGCTGAAGGAGAACGTCCCAAAAGCAGAAGAAAAGCATAGCGAAGGAACCAGGCCCATAGTTAAAAATACAGGGACAAACGACAATGGTAAATGGGTATGTATGTCTTCCTCGTAGTTGAGAGATTTACAAACTTGGAACGTTTATTATAAAAACCGGTCGTTTGTTTCAAAAGTTGTTACAACATTTTAGAACAGTTGAATGACAATTAACAATTAGAAAATAAAATTGGAGAAACCAATATCGATCACTGATATTTTTTGTACATCAATGGTACCTATAAATGGTTTTATATTTATTGTTTTTATATGTTTTTGTATAATTATATGTTCCAACTGTCGGTATGCGTCTGTACCAATCTTAGATATTTTTATATATCAATGATACCAATAAATTATTTATAAATAATGTTAGTTCATATCGTGTAAAAAAAAAACTGCTCTCTGCGTAAGATGGACGTCACGGTTGGTGCAGTGTACAGTAGAGAACTTGTTCAATCATGTGACATCATAACTTACATTAAGCTAACTAACATATGGTATTGCGGTTTATGTTGGGAGCTCCATCCTTGAAGCTTGGAAATCCTTTGGGGAGTCCTATGTCCAGTAGACCTAGTATGAGTTTTCATTACGAAACTCGTTCGCCGATATCGGGCGCGTTTGACTCAGCGATTGGCCCGCTTCAAGGTCGTAAGAACTCTCAACCAATGAGAGCGCCAAACGCGCTCGATACGATCGAACGAGTTTCGTATTGAAAACTCATACCTACTAGGCCTACAGCAGTGGACTTCATGATGATGATGATATGCTAATAACATCTTAATTCGATAGGACACTAACAACGCATACGTTGTCTGGGAAGAAATCGCCAGCCTTCCCAGGCAAGCCAGCCCAAGAAATTTCTAGACCCAACAAAAGTATCCAACATGGAATGTTTTAAAGTGCCGGAAAATATTGTTAGGTGAGTTGGTTAATATTTTTTCTTGTGTTCAAATCTGTGACAGGATAGGAAAAGGTTGGTTCGTATATAAAGCAAAGGTAATTTAATGTTTCAGTGGTTTGCTGACAATGGTTTTACAAATGCTACTCAGCAATGTGTACTTAGTATTAGGGGACAGAACACCATTTTTTCTTGACAATGCAGGCAAATTTAAGAATCAATCCATCTTGATACTCAAATCGTTTCCAGGATTGGTATATCCAATTAATAATATTTAAATTTTCCTCGGTCCACGGCACTGATAAATTAATCAGGAAAATTTTAGCCCCCTCACTGATTAATTTTGATGTGCCGTTCTTCTCCGAGGCTATGGATTCCTGGAGAATCACTTGCCCAAATACAGATACACCCAGCAATCCATCTTCCCAGAGACAGTGGGACGAGCCGCTCTGTAGAGTAGTACGGAACAATTTACTTGTCTCGTCTGCTACTGATGCGGAGCGTGCGCGCCTGCTAGCTGTGGGAAGGTGGGAGTCGGGTCTTTGGCTTCATGCACTACCTTCGTCGAACATAGGCACTTTGTTCGACGACACTACTTTCCGCATCGCTGCTTCCTTACGACTAGGAGCTCCTTGCTGTTCTCCTCATCGCTGTCACTGTGGTGCAGATGTCAACAGCCTCGGACACCACGGCTTGTCTTGCAGCCGAAGTGCGGGTCGCTTAGCTCGGCACGCAAACATTAACGACATCATTCGACGAACTCTTGTCACTGTCGGCGTTCCAGCTGTATTAGAACCTAATGGCTTGGTGCGCGATGATGGCAAGAGACCGGACGGGATGTCCTTATTTCCTTGGAAGATGGGTAGGCCTTTAGTGTGGGATGCAACTTGCGTCGATACTCTTGCGCCATCCCATCTTCCTGGATCGACGTGCTGCGCTGGCGTTGCTGCTGCGGCTGCAGAAAACCTCAAACGGCGAAAAAATAACAACCTTATCGGAAATTATATTTTCGAGCCGTTTGGGGTTGAAACTCTTGGGCCGTGGGGTCCGAGTGCTCTTTGCCTTTTTAATGAACTGTCCAAACGGCTTGTTGACACTTACCGTGACCCAAGGGCTGGCTTTAACCAATATCGATCACTGATATTTTTTGTATATCAATTGTACCGATAAATGGTTTTATATTTATTGTTTTTATATGTTTTTGTATAATTATATGTTCCTACCTTGGCCAGAGGCTAAGTATTGCCATTCAACGCGGCAATGCTGCCAGTCTCTTGGGTACATTACCAGTCGACAGCGATGACGAAGAATTTTTTGATGCTGTATTGTAATTTATTAATAGTAGGGTAATAGCTTTATTTAGTAATTTCTATTTATTTAGTTTTATAAGTTTGTATATATCAAATTAGTAATATTAGATTTATTATGAACGTTAAAAAAAAAATGAATATTTAGGAACTAAAACGTTATGGTTTGGCACCCACCACACATAACCTTAATCACAATACTTATATGTATGTATGTATCTTCATGGCACAGATAATCGTGAGATACCCGAGCTGAAGGAGAACGTCCCAGAAGCAGAAAAAAGCAAAGCGAGAGACAAGAGGTACCAGGCCCATCAGCTAAAAATACAGGGACAGACGACAAACATAAATGGGTGTCTGGTAGGTAATAGTAACTGAAATATGTTGTATTGTACGTATTTCAGTTCATGTGGCACTTAACACGTTATGGTTTGGCACCCCTCACATAACCTTTATCACAATACTTATATGTATGTATCTTCATGGCACAGATAATCGTGAGATACACGAGCTGAAGGAGAACGTCCCAAAAGCAGAAGAAAAGCATAGCGAGAGACAAGATGAGGAACCAAGCCCATCAGTTAAAAATACAGGGACAAACGACAATGGTAAATGGGTATGTATGTCTTCCTCGTAGTTGAGAGATTTACAAACTTGGGACGTTTATTATAAAAACCGTTCCTTTGTTTCAAAACTTGTAACAACATTTTAGAACAGTTGAATGACAATTAACAATTACAAAATAAAATTGGAGAAACCAATATCGATCACTGATATTTTTTGTATATCAATGGTACCGATAAATGGTTTATATTTTTTGTTTTTATATGTTTTTGTATAATTATATGTTCCAACTGTCGGTATGCGTTTGTACCAATCTTAGATATTTTTATATATCAATGATAACAATAAATTATTTATAAATAATGTTAGTTCATAACGTGTAAGAAATGACGCTGATGATGTCGGTTTCAGGTGGCGATTGGTAGCGGAACAACAAGGGTCCGAAAAGACCAGTATAAAAAAATTTATTGGAAATCGTATGCAACGGCTACTAGAAAATTACTAATGGCTGTGTTTTCTAGAGAGTAAGTTTCGTTACCTATATGTATTTATGTATTTTTTCTAAAACTATTATTTCTAATAAGTACCTATACAAAAAAATTACCCTCAGGAAAGAACTCTTCGATATAAAGAAAATATTATTTATATTTGAAAACTGAATACCTTTGTAAAGACTGTGCTTATTTGAAAAAAAAAACTGCTCTCTGCGTAAGACGGACGTCACGGTTGGTGCAGTGTACAGTAGAGAACTTGTTCTATCATGTGACATCATAACTTACATTAAGCTAACTAACATATGGTATTGCGGTTTATGTTGGGAGCTCCATCCTTGAAACTTGGAAATCCTTTGGGGAGTCCTAGATCCAGCAGTGGACTTCATGATGATGATGACAAAGATAAATGGGTGTCTGGTGGGTAATAGTAACTGAAATACGTTGTATTGCACGTATTTCAGTTCATGTGGCATTTAAAACGTTATGGTTTGGCACCTCTCACATAACCTTTATCACAATACAATATGTATGTATCTTCATGGCACAGATAATTGTGAGATACACGAGCTGAAGGAGAACGTCCCAAAAGCAGAAGAAAAGGATAGCGAGAGACAAGATGAAGAACCAGGCCCATCAGTTAAAAATACAGGGACAAACGACAATGGTAAATGGGTATGTATGTCTTCCTCGTAGTTGAGAGATTTACAAACTTGGGACGTTTATTATAAAAACCGTTCCTTTGTTTCAAAAGTTGTAACAACATTTTAGAACAGTTGAATGACAATTAACAATTACAAAATAAAATTGGAGAAACCAATATCGATCACTGATATTTTTTGTATATCAATGGTACCGATAAATGGTTTTATATTTATTGTTTTTATATGTTTTTGTATAATTATATGTTCCAACTGTCGGTATGCGTCTGTACCAATCTTAGATATTTTTATATATCAATGATACCAATAAATTATTTATAAATAATGTTAGTTCATAACGTGTAAGAAATGACGCTGATGATGTCGGTTTCAGGTGGCGATTGGTAGCGGAACAACAAGGGTCCGAAAAGACCAGTATAAAAAAATTAATTGGAAATCGTATGCAACGGCTACTAGAAAATTACTAATGGCTGTGTTTTCTAGAGAGTAAGTTTCGTTACCTATATGTATTTATGTATTTTTTCTAAAACTATTATTTTTAATAATTACCTATACAAAAAAATTACCCTCAGGAAAGAACTCTTCGATATAAAGAAAATATTACCTATTTATATTTGAAAACTGAATACCTTTGTAAAGACTGTGCTTATTTAAAAAAAAAAACTGCTCTCTGCGTAAGACGGACGTCACGGTTGGTGCAGTGTACAGTAGAGAACTTGTTCAATCATGTGACATCATAACTTACATTAAGCTAACTAACATATGGTATTGCGGTTTATGTTGGGAGCTCCATCCTTGAAGCTTGGAAATCCTTTGGGGAGTCCTATGTCCAGCAGTGGACTTCATGATGATGATGATATGCTAATGACATCTTAATTCGATAGAACAGTAACAACGCATACGTTGTATGGGAAGAAATCACCAGCCTTCCCAGACAAACCAGCTAGAAATGTGTGGACCCAACAAAAGTATCCGACATCGTAAAAGAAATAATGGAACGTTTTAAAGTGCCGGAAAATATTGTTAGGTGAATTGGTTAATATTTTTTCTTGTGTTCAAATCTGTGACAGGATAAAAAAAGGTTGGTTCGTATATAAAGCAAAGGTAGTTTAATGTGTCAGTGGTTTGCTGACAATGTTTTACAAATGCTACTCAGCAATGTGTACTTAGTATTAGGGGACAGAACACCATTTTTTCTTGACAATGCAGGCAAATTTAAGAATCAATCCATCATGATACTCAAATCGTTTCCAGGATTGGTATATCCTATTAATAATATTTAAATTGAATATTTTCGAAACATTTAGGAACTAAAACGTTATGGTTTGGCACCCACCACACATAACCTTAATCACAATAGTTATATGTATGTATGTATTTTCATGGCGTAGATAATAGTGAGATACCCGAGCTGAAGGAGAACGTCCCAGAAGCAGAAAAAAAGCATAGCCAGAGACAAGAGGTACCAGGCCCATCAGCTAAAAATACAGGGACAGACGACAAAGAAAAATGGGTGTCTGGTGGGTAATAGTAACTGAAATACGTTGTATTGCACGTATTTCAGTTCATGTGGCATTTAAAGCGTTATGGTTTGGCGACCCTCACATAACCTTTATCACAATACTTATATGTATGTATCCTCATGGCACAGATAATTCTGAGATACACGAGCTGAAGGAGAACGTCCCAAAAGCAGAAAAAAAGCATAGCGAGAGACAAGATGAGGAACCAGGCCCATCAGTTAAAATTATTTATAAATAATGTTAGTTCATAACGTGTAAGAAATGACGCTGATGATGTCGGTTTCAGGTGGCGATTGGTAGCGGAACAACAAGGGTCCGAAAAGACCAGTATAAAAAAATTAATTGGAAATCGTATGCAACGGCTACTAGAAAATTACTAATGGCTGTGTTTTCTAGAGAGTAAGTTTCGTTACCTATATGTATTTATGTATTTTTTCTAAAACTATTATTTTTAATAATTACCTATACAAAAAAATTACCCTCAGGAAAGAACTCTTCGATATAAAGAAAATATTACCTATTTATATTTGAAAACTGAATACCTTTGTAAAGACTGTGCTTATTTAAAAAAAAAAACTGCTCTCTGCGTAAGACGGACGTCACGGTTGGTGCAGTGTACAGTAGAGAACTTGTTCAATCATGTGACATCATAACTTACATTAAGCTAACTAACATATGGTATTGCGGTTTATGTTGGGAGCTCCATCCTTGAAGCTTGGAAATCCTTTGGGGAGTCCTATGTCCAGCAGTGGACTTCATGATGATGATGATATGCTAATGACATCTTAATTCGATAGAACAGTAACAACGCATACGTTGTATGGGAAGAAATCACCAGCCTTCCCAGACAAACCAGCTAGAAATGTGTGGACCCAACAAAAGTATCCGACATCGTAAAAGAAATAATGGAACGTTTTAAAGTGCCGGAAAATATTGTTAGGTGAATTGGTTAATATTTTTTCTTGTGTTCAAATCTGTGACAGGATAAAAAAAGGTTGGTTCGTATATAAAGCAAAGGTAGTTTAATGTGTCAGTGGTTTGCTGACAATGTTTTACAAATGCTACTCAGCAATGTGTACTTAGTATTAGGTGACAGAACACCATTTTTTCTTGACAATGCAGGCAAATTTAAGAATCAATCCATCATGATACTCAAATCGTTTCCAGGATTGGTATATCCTATTAATAATATTTAAATTGAATATTTTCGAAACATTTAGGAACTAAAACGTTATGGTTTGGCACCCACCACACATAACCTTAATCACAATAGTTATATGTATGTATGTATTTTCATGGCGTAGATAATAGTGAGATACCCGAGCTGAAGGAGAACGTCCCAGAAGCAGAAAAAAAGCATAGCCAGAGACAAGAGGTACCAGGCCCATCAGCTAAAAATACAGGGACAGACGACAAAGAAAAATGGGTGTCTGGTGGGTAATAGTAACTGAAATACGTTGTATTGCACGTATTTCAGTTCATGTGGCATTTAAAGCGTTATGGTTTGGCGACCCTCACATAACCTTTATCACAATACTTATATGTATGTATCCTCATGGCACAGATAATTCTGAGATACACGAGCTGAAGGAGAACGTCCCAAAAGCAGAAAAAAAGCATAGCGAGAGACAAGATGAGGAACCAGGCCCATCAGTTAAAAATACAGGGACAAACGACAATGGTAAATGGGTATGTATGTCTTCCTCGTAGTTGAGAGATTTACAAACTTGGGACGTTTATTATAAAAACCGTTCCTTTGTTTCAAAAGTTGTAACAACATTTTAGAACAATTGAATGACAATTAACAATTACAAAATAAAATTGGAGAAACCAATATCGATCACTGATATTTTTTGTATATCAATGGTACCGATAAATGGTTTTATATTTATTGTTTTTATATGTTTTTGTATAATTATATGTTCCAACTGTCGGTATGCGTCTGTACCAATCTTAGATATTTTTATATATCAATGATACCAATAAATTATTTATAAATAATGTTAGTTCATAACGTGTAAGAAATGACGCTGATGATGTCGGTTTCAGGTGGCGATTGGTAGCGGAACAACAAGGGTCCGAAAAGACCAGTATAAAAAAAAAAGACGTGTGGCACTCGGGGACTGCCGCGGTAAAGCTATTGCATAGCATTTTGTATCAATTTATGCAATTATAATTATTTATTTATTTTATTTATGCAGTATTTCTTTTTCTTTGATATTAATTCAAGTTACACTTTTTGAGCGTGGTGACCGATAAGAAAACAAATTTTTCTTTTATTAAAAGTTAATATTATTTAAAATATTTTTATTATTTTACAATACATGTGGGTTTTATTACCTTACAGTAGCTGTTGGTTATTCAGGAGTATTTATCATTGAAACTATAGGTTTATGATAACTGAAATAAGAAACATAAGTTTGCGACTTAATATCCTCTAAATACCTAGAAAATACCGCGTCAATGGTGGTCCCATATTTTGTTGTGGACTCTTGTGGATCATTATTCATTTTCAAATTCAATGTTTTTGATAGAAAAGTTGTCAACCGCTCTGATTTTTTATCTTGAGGAAACCTGGGCTTTATAAGTCTGAAATCGCCAACCCGCATTGAGCAAGCGTGATGATTACGCTCAATCCTTCTCTGTATGAGAGGAGATCTGTGCCCAGCAGTGGGACGATAAAAAGGTTGTTGATGATGAACGGCGTCGGTGTCGAATTATTTGTTATCAATTTAATATTTTCGAGCTGATCTTTAGTAACATAATCACTTCTGATTGCGTTAACATCGGACCGTAGAATTAATAAATCCTTCATCAACTTCTTTACGTACGTTCTACGTAGTCAAAGCAAACTGGTGGCAATTTGTGAAGGTCATATGCCACAAAAACTGGGATTGTTCGGGATCCGTGATTTTAAACACCGTAATCGTATATTTTAGGTCTTTCTGCTTTTTGTTCTTACGCCTCGATACATGTTTTTGTCTTATCTTCGTAGAAACAAACAATAACTTTTTTGCCTCATCAATGTCTTCCTCAGAAAAAGCCGACGAGCAAATTTTTATTAAACTTTCGTTGTTTCGTTTCGGAGATAACAATATTACAACTCGTACACTTAAATGTACTCGTATTAACATTGTTCACCGACATCTTTCTGTAATATTTTATTTAATAAAAACTTCAACTTTAACTCTTGATCTGGTCCCTGTGGATAGATACCACAATTTTGCCAATAACACGTGTAACATATTATAGAAATTCTTTAAAAAAATATTTCACAATAATGGCGGATATCGCCAATCACAGTTGAAAAAACGGCCGCGTGAGCACTTTTTACTCTATAAAATCACGCGCTTTTATTTAGTAAACAACACTATAAATAATTTAAAAGTCCAATGAAAAATTAGCGTGACATTCATCTTAGCTTTTCCGTTAAAAAAAAGCTATTTTATAAAAACACTACTAAATTAATTTGAATAAAAGTACTTAATAATTAATTATATGAAAAGTTTTTAAGGTAGCCATGACAACGTCGATGACGTCTATGACATATCTCTATAGAATACCTATTTCAGAGAGAAAATTAATCGCAAGTTTAGCGCATTGCGACTATCAGTAACATGGCAAGTGTGTAGAACTGAGTTCGCGCCCTGCAATATGCATGCTCTTTTTGAAAATCTATAAATTGTTTTCAAAAGATGTAGTCGCACGCACACGAACATACCGTGCCGAAGACTGCCGAACTGAAACGACGTTAGACGATGTACGGCCTTCAAGCCACACCTCCGTGCCCGTCGGAGTGGGGAGCGTGAGGTTTTTTCGTTACGGAATTTCTGGATTCGGTCCCCGCGCTCAAGGCCCGCGATAGAAGCTATGCAATAGCTTAAAATTAATTGGAAATCGTATGCAACGGCTACTAGAAAATTACTAATGGCTGTGTTTTCTAGAGAGTAATTTTCGTTACCTATATGTATTTATGTATTTTTTTCTAAAACTATTATTTTTAATAAGTACCTATACAAAAAAATTACCCTCAGGAAAGAACTCTTCGATATAAAGAAAATATTATTTATATTTGAAAACTGAATACCTTTGTAAAGACTGTGCTTATTTGAAAAAAAAAACTGCTCTCTGCGTAAGACGGACGTCACGGTTGGTGCAGTGTACAGTAGAGAACTTGTTCAATCATGTGACATCATAACTTACATTAAGCTAACTAACATATGGTATTGCGGTTTATGTTGGGAGCTCCATCCTTGAAGCTTGGAAATCCTTTGGGGAGTCCTATGTCCAGCAGTGGACTTCATGATGATGATGATATGCTAATGACATCTTAATTCGATAGAACAGTAACAACGCATACGTAGTCTGGGAAGGAATCGCCAGCCTTCCCAGACAAACCAGCTAAGAAATTTCTGGACCCAACAAAAGTACCCGACATGGAACGTTTTAAAGTGCCGAAAAATATTGTTAGGTGAGTTGGTTAATATTTTTTTTTTGTGTTCAAATCTGTGACAGGATAAAAAAAGGTTGGTTCGTATATAAAGCAAACGTAATTTAATGTATCAGTGGTTTGCTGACAATGTTTCACAAATGCTACTCAGCAATGTGTATTTAGTATTAGGGGACAGAACACCATTTTTTCTTGACAATGCAGGCAAATTTAAGAATCAATCCATCATGATACTCAATCGTTTCCAGGACTGGTATATCCAATTAATAATATTTAAATTGAATATTTTCGAAACATTTAGGAACTAAAACGTTATGGTTTGGCACCCACCACACATAACCTTAATCACAATACTTATATGTATGTATGTAGCTTCATGGCACAGATAATCGTGAGATACCCGAGCTGAAGGAGAACGTCCCAGAAGCAGAAAAAAGCATAGCCAGAGACAAGAGGTACCAGGCCCATCAGCTAAAAATACAGGGACAGACGACAAAAATAAATGGGTGTCTGGTGGGTAATAGTAACTGAAATACGTTGTATTGCACGTATTTGAGTTCATGTGGCATTTAAAAGGTTATGGTTTGGCACCCCTCACATAACCTTTATCACAATACTTATATGTATGTATCCTCATGGCACAGATAATTCTGAGATACACGAGCTGAAGGAGAACGTCCCAAAAGCAGAAAAAAAGCATAGCGAGAGACAAGATGAGGAACCAGGCCCATCAGTTAAAAATACAGGGACAAACGACAATGGTAAATGGGTATGTATGTCTTCCTCGTAGTTGAGAGATTTACAAACTTGGGACGTTTATTATAAAAACCGTTCCTTTGTTTCAAAAGTTGTAACAACATTTTAGAACAGTTGAATGACAATTAACAATTACAAAATAAAATTGGAGAAACCAATATCGATCACTGATATTTTTTGTATATCAATGGTACCGATAAATGGTTTAATCTTTATTGTTTTTATATGTTTTTGTATAATTATATGTTCCAACTGTCGGTATGCGTCTGTACCAATCTTAGATATTTTTATGTATCAATGATACCAATAAATTATTTATAAATAATGTTAGCTCATAACGTGTAAGAAATGACGCTGATGATGTCGGTTTCAGGTGGCGATTGGTAGCGGAACAACAAGGGTCCGAAAAGACCAGTATAAAAAAATTAATTCTAAATCGTATGCAACGGAGCTACTAGAAAATTACTAATGACTGTGCTTTCTAGAGACTAAGTTTCGTTACCTATATGTATTTATGTATTTTTTTCTAAAACTATTATTTTTAATAAGTACCTATACAAAAAAATTACCCTCAGGAAAGAACTCTTCGATATAAAGAAAATATTATTTATATTTGAAAACTGAATACCTTTGTAAAGACTGTGCTTATTTGAAAAAAAAAAACTGCTCTCTGCGTAAGACGGACGTCACGGTTGGTGCAGTGTACAGTAGAGAACTTGTTCAATCATGTGACATCATAACTTGCATTAAGCTAACTAACATATGGTATTGCGGTTTATGTTGGGAGCTCCATCCTTGAAGCTTGGAAATCCTTTGGGGAGTCCTATGTCCAGCAGTGGACTTCATGATGATGATGATATGCTAATGACATCTTAATTCGATAGAACAGTAACAACGCATACGTTGTCTGGGAAGAAATCGCCAGCCTTCCCAGACAAACCAGCTAGAAATGTCTGGACCCAACAAAAGTATCCGACATCGTAAAAGAAATAATGGAACGTTTTAAAGTGCCGGAAAATATTGTTAGGTGAGTTGGTTAATATTTTTTCTTGTGTTCAAATCTGTGACAGGATAAAAAAAAGGTTGGTTCGTATATAAAGCAAAGGTAGTTTAATTTGTCAGTGGTTTGCTGACAATGTTTTACAAATGCTACTCAGCAATGTGTACTTAGTATTAGGGGACAGAACACCATTTTTTCTTGACAATGCAGGCAAATTTAAGAATCAATCCATCATGATACTCAAATCGTTTCAATGATTGGTATATCCTATTAATAATATTAAAATTGAATATTTTCGAAACATTTAGGAACTAAAACGTTATGGTTTGGCACCCACCACACATAAGCTTAATCACAATACTTATATGTATGTATGTATCTTCATGGCACAGATAATCGTGAGATACCCGAGCTGAAGGAGAACGTCCCAGAAGCAGAAAAAAGCATAGCCAGAGACAAGAGGTACCAGGCCCATCAGCTAAAAATTCAGGGACAGACGACAAAGAAAAATGGGTGTCTGGTGGGTAATAGTAACTGAAATACGTTGTATTGCACGTATTTCAGTTCATGTGGCATTTAAAACGTTATGGTTTGGCACCTCTCACATAACCTTTATCACAATACAATATGTATGTATCTTCATGGCACAGATAATTGTGAGATACACGAGCTGAAGGAGAACGTCCCAAAAGCAGAAGAAAAGCATAGCGAGAGACAAGATGAAGAACCAGGCCCATCAGTTAAAAATACAGGGACAAACGACAATGGTAAATGGGTATGTATGTCTTCCTCGTAGTTGAGAGATTTACAAACTTGGAACGTTTATTATAAAAACCGTTCCTTTGTTTCAAAAGTTGTAACAACATTTTAGAACAGTTGAATGACAATTAACAATTACAAAATAAAATTGGAGAAACCAATATCGATCACTGATATTTTTTGTATATCAATGGTACCGATAAATGGTTTTATATTTATTGTTTTTGTATTTATTGTTTTTGTATGTTTTTGTATAATTATATGTTCCAACTGTCGGTATGCGTTTGTACCAATCTTAGATATTTTTATATGTCAATGATACCAATAAATTATTTATAAATAATGTTAGTTCATAACGTGTAAGAAATGACGCTGATAATGTCGGTTTCAGGTGGCGATTGGTAGCGGAACAACAAGGGTCCGAAAAGACCAGTATAAAAAAATTAATTGGAAATCGTATGCAACGGCTACTAGAAAATTACTAATGGCTGTGTTTTCTAGAGAGTAAGTTTCGTTACCTATATGTATTAATGTATTTTTTTCTAAAACTATTATTTTTAATAATTACCTATACGAAAAAATTACCCTCAGGAAAGAACTCTTCGATATAAAGAAAATATTATTTATATTTGAAAACTGAATACCTTTGTAAAGACTGTGCTTATATAAAAAAAAAAACTGCTCTCTGCGTAAGACGGACGTCACGGTTGGTGCAGTGTACAGTAGAGAACTTGTTCAATCATGTGACATCATAACTTACATTAAGCTAACTAACATATGGTATTGCGGTTTATGTTGGGAGCTCCATCCTTGAAGCTTGGAAATCCTTTGGGGAGTCCTATGTCCAGCAGTGGACTTCATGATGATGATGATATGCTAATGACATCTTAATTCGATAGAACAGTAACAACGCATACGTTGTATGGGAAGAAATCACCAGCCTTCCCAGACAAACCAGCTAGAAATGTCTGGACCCAACAAAAGTATCCGACATCGTAAAAGAAATAATGGAACGTTTTAAAGTGCCGGAAAATATTGTTAGGTGAATTGGTTAATATTTTTTCTTGTTTTCAAATCTGTGACAGGATAAAAAAAGGTTGGTTCGTATATAAAGCAAAGGTAGTTTAATGTGTCAGTGGTTTGCTGACAATGTTTTACAAATGCTACTCAGCAATGTGTACTTAGTATTAGGGGACAGAACACCATTTTTTCTTGACAATGCAGGCAAATTTAAGAATCAATCCATCATGATACTCAAATCGTTTCCAGGATTGGTATATCCTATTAATAATATTTAAATTGAATATTTTCGAAACATTTAGGAACTAAAACGTTATGGTTTGGCACCCACCACACATAACCTTAATCACAATAGTTATATGTATGTATGTATCTTCATGGCGTAGATAATAGTGAGATACCCGAGCTGAAGGAGAACGTCCCAGAAGCAGAAAAAAGCATAGCCAGAGACAAGAGGTACCAGGCCCATCAGCTAAAAATACAGGGACAGACGACAAAGAAAAATGGGTGTCTGGTGGGTAATAGTAACTGAAATACGTTGTATTGCACGTATTTCAGTTCATGTGGCATTTAAAGCGTTATGGTTTGGCGACCCTCACATAACCTTTATCACAATACTTATATGTATGTATCCTCATGGCACAGATAATTCTGAGATACACGAGCTGAAGGAGAACGTCCCAAAAGCAGAAAAAAAGCATAGCGAGAGACAAGATGAGGAACCAGGCCCATCAGTTAAAAATACAGGGACAAACGACAATGGTAAATGGGTATGTATGTCTTCCTCGTAGTTGAGAGATTTACAAACTTGGGACGTTTATTATAAAAACCGTTCCTTTGTTTCAAAAGTTGTAACAACATTTTAGAACAATTGAATGACAATTAACAATTACAAAATAAAATTGGAGAAACCAATATCGATCACTGATATTTTTTGTATATCAATGGTACCGATAAATGATTTTATATTTATTGTTTTTATATGTTTTTGTATAATTATATGTTCCAACTGTCGGTATGCGTCTGTACCAATCTTAGATATTTTTATATATCAATGATACCAATAAATTATTTATAAATAATGTTAGTTCATAACGTGTAAGAAATGACGCTGATGATGTCGGTTTCAGGTGGCGATTGGTAGCGGAACAACAAGGGTCCGAAAAGACCAGTATAAAAAAAATTAATTGGAAATCGTATGCAACGGCTACTAGAAAATTACTAATGGCTGTGTTTTCTAGAGAGTAAGTTTCGTTACCTATATGTATTAATGTATTTTTTTCTAAAACTATTATTTTTAATAAGTACCTATACAAAAAAATTACCCTCAGGAAAGAACTCTTCGATATAAAGAAAATATTATTTATATTTGAAAACTGAATACCTTTGTAAAGACTGTGCTTATTTGAAAAAAAAACTGCTCTCTGCGTAAGACGGACGTCACGGTTGGTGCAGTGTACAGTAGAGAACTTGTTCAATCATGTGACATCATAACTTACATTAAGCTAACTAACATATGGTATTGCGGTTTATGTTGGGAGCTCCATCCTTGAAGCTTGGAAATCCTTTGGGGAGTCCTATGTCCAGCAGTGGACTTCATGATGATGATGATATGCTAATGACATCTTAATTCGATAGAACAGTAACAACGCATACGTTGTCTGGGAAGAAATCGCTAGCCTTCCCAGACAAACCAGCTAGAAATGTCTGGACCCAACAAAAGTATCCGACATCGTAAAAGAAATAATGGAACGTTTTAAAGTGCCGGAAAATATTGTTAGGTGAGTTGGTTAATATTTTTTCTTGTGTTCAAATCTGTGACAGGATAAAAAAAAGGTTGGTTCGTATATAAAGCAAAGGTAGTTTAATGTGTCAGTGGTTTGCTGACAATGTTTTACAAATGCTACTCAGCAATGTGTACTTAGTATTAGGGGACAGAACACCATTTTTTCTTGACAATGCAGGCAAATTTAAGAATCAATCCATCATGATACTCAAATCGTTTCAATGATTGGTATATCCTATTAATAATATTAAAATTGAATATTTTCGAAACATTTAGGAACTAAAACGTTATGGTTTGGCACCCACCACACATAAGCTTAATCACAATACTTATATGTATGTATGTATCTTCATGGCACAGATAATCGTGAGATACCCGAGCTGAAGGAGAACGTCCCAGAAGCAGAAAAAAGCATAGCCAGAGACAAGAGGTACCAGGCCCATCAGCTAAAAATTCAGGGACAGACGACAAAGAAAAATGGGTGTCTGGTGGGTAATAGTAACTGAAATACGTTGTATTGCACGTATTTCAGTTCATGTGGCATTTAAAACGTTATGGTTTGGCACCTCTCACATAACCTTTATCACAATACAATATGTATGTATCTTCATGGCACAGATAATTGTGAGATACACGAGCTGAAGGAGAACTTCTCAAAAGCAGAAGAAAAGCATAGCGAGAGACAAGATGAAGAACCAGGCCCATCAGTTAAAAATACAGGGACAAACGACAATGGTAAATGGGTATGTATGTCTTCCTCGTAGTTGAGAGATTTACAAACTTGGAACGTTTATTATAAAAACCGTTCCTTTGTTTCAAAAGATGTAACAACATTTTAGAACAGTTGAATGACAATTAACAATTACAAAATAAAATTGGAGAAACCAATATCGATCACTGATATTTTTTGTATATCAATGGTACCGATAAATGGTTTTATATTTATTGTTTTTGTATTTATTGTTTTTGTATGTTTTTGTATAATTATATGTTCCAACTGTCGGTATGCGTTTGTACCAATCTTAGATATTTTTATATGTCAATGATACCAATAAATTATTTATAAATAATGTTAGTTCATAACGTGTAAGAAATGACGCTGATGATGTCGGTTTCAGGTGGCGATTGGTAGCGGAACAACAAGGGTCCGAAAAGACCAGTATAAAAAAATTAATTGGAAATCGTATGCAACGGCTACTAGAAAATTACTAATGGCTGTGTTTTGTAGAGAGTAAGTTTCGTTACCTATATGTATTTATGTATTTTTTCTAAAACTATTATTTTTAATAAGTACCTATACAAAAAAATTACCCTCAGGAAAGAACTCTTCGATATAAAGAAAATATTATTTATATTTGAAAACTGAATACCTTTGTAAAGCAGTCTTTACAAAGGTTTTCAGTTTTCAAATATAAGAGAGCAGTTTTTTTTTCAAATAAGCACAGTTGCGTATGTGAATAAAAAAACTGCTCTCTGCGTAAGACGGACGTCACGGTTGGTGCAGTGTACAGTAGAGAACTTGTTTAATCATGTGATATCATAACTTACATTAAGCTAACTAACATATGGTATTGCGGTTTATGTTGGGAGCTCCATCCTTGAAGCTTGGAAATCCTTTGGGGAGTCCTATGTCCAGCAGTGGACTTCATGATGATGATGATATGCTAATGACATCTTAATTCGATAGAACAGTCAAAAAACAGAAGAAATCGCCAGCCTTCTCAGACAAACCAGCTAGAAATGTCTGGACCCAACAAAGATATCCGACATCGTAATGGAAATAATGGGACGTTTTAAAGTGCCGGAAAATATTGTTAGGTGAGTTGGTTAATATTTTTTCTTGTGTTCAAATCATTTTAGAACAGTTGAATGACAATTAACAATTACAAAATAAAATTGGAGAAACCAATATCGATCACTGATATTTTTTGTATATCAATGGTACCGATAAATGGTTTTATATTTATTGTTTTTATATGTTTTTGTATAATTATATGTTCCAACTGTCGGTATGCGTCTGTACCAATCTTAGATATTTTTATATGTCAATGATACCAATAAATTATTTATAAATAATGTTAGTTCATAACGTGTAAGAAATGACGCTGATGATGTCGGTTTCAGGTGGCGATTGGTAGCGGAACAACAAGGGTCCGAAAGGACCAGTATAAAAAAATTAATTGGAAATCGTATGCAACGGCTACTAGAAAATTACTAATGGCTGTGTTTTCTAGAGAGTAATTTTCGTTACCTATATGTATTTATGTATTTTTTTCTAAAACTATTATTTTTAATAAGTACCTATACAAAAAAATTACCCTCAGGAAAGAACTCTTCGATATAAAGAAAATATTATTTATATTTGAAAACTGAATACCTTTGTAAAGACTGTGCTTATTTGAAAAAAAAAACTGCTCTCTGCGTAAGACGGACGTCACGGTTGGTGCAGTGTACAGTAGAGAACTTGTTCAATCATGTGACATCATAACTTACATTAAGCTAACTAACATATGGTATTGCGGTTTATGTTGGGAGCTCCATCCTTGAAGCTTGGAAATCCTTTGGGGAGTCCTATGTCCAGCAGTGGACTTCATGATGATGATGATATGCTAATGACATCTTAATTCGATAGAACAGTAACAACGCATACGTTGTATGGGAAGAAATCACCAGCCTTCCCAGACAAACCAGCTAGAAATGTCTGGACCCAACAAAAGTATCCGACATCGTAAAAGAAATAATGGAACGTTTTAAAGTGCCGGAAAATATTGTTAGGTGAATTGGTTAATATTTTTTCTTGTGTTCAAATCTGTGACAGGATAAAAAAAGGTTGGTTCGTATATAAAGCAAAGGTAGTTTAATGTGTCAGTGGTTTGCTGACAATGTTTTACAAATGCTACTCAGCAATGTGTACTTAGTATTAGGGGACAGAACACCATTTTTTCTTGACAATGCAGGCAAATTTAAGAATCAATCCATCATGATACTCAAATCGTTTCCAGGATTGGTATATCCTATTAATAATATTTAAATTGAATATTTTCGAAACATTTAGGAACTAAAACGTTATGGTTTGGCACCCACCACACATAACCTTAATCACAATAGTTATATGTATGTATGTATCTTCATGGCGTAGATAATAGTGAGATACCCGAGCTGAAGGAGAACGTCCCAGAAGCAGAAAAAAGCATAGCCAGAGACAAGAGGTACCAGGCCCATCAGCTAAAAATACAGGGACAGACGACAAAGAAAAATGGGTGTCTGGTGGGTAATAGTAACTGAAATACGTAGTATTGCACGTATTTCAGTTCATGTGGCATTTAAAGCGTTATGGTTTGGCGACCCTCACATAACCTTTATCACAATACTTATATGTATGTATCCTCATGGCACAGATAATTCTGAGATACACGAGCTGAAGGAGAACGTCCCAAAAGCAGAAAAAAGCATAGCGAGAGACAAGATGAGGAACCAGGCCCATCAGTTAAAAATACAGGGACAAACGACAATGGTAAATGGGTATGTATGTCTTCCTCGTAGTTGAGAGATTTACAAACTTGGGACGTTTATTATAAAAACCGTTCCTTTGTTTCAAAAGTTGTAACAACATTTTAGAACAATTGAATGACAATTAACAATTACAAAATAAAATTGGAGAAACCAATATCGATCACTGATATTTTTTGTATATCAATGGTACCGATAAATGGTTTTATATTTATTGTTTTTGTATAATTATATGTTCCAACTGTCGGTATGCGTCTGTACCAATCTTAGATATTTTTATATATCAATGATACCAATAAATTATTTATAAATAATGTTAGTTCATAACGTGTAAGAAATGACGCTGATGATGTCGGTTTCAGGTGGCGATTGGTAGCGGAACAACAAGGGTCCGAAAAGACCAGTATAAAAAAAATTAATTGGAAATCGTATGCAACGGCTACTAGAAAATTACTAATGGCTGTGTTTTCTAGAGAGTAAGTTTCGTTACCTATATGTATTAATGTATTTTTTTCTAAAACTATTATTTTTAATAAGTACCTATACAAAAAAATTACCCTCAGGAAAGAACTCTTCGATATAAAGAAAATATTATTTATATTTGAAAACTGAATACCTTTGTAAAGACTGTGCTTATTTGAAAAAAAAACTGCTCTCTGCGTAAGACGGACGTCACGGTTGGTGCAGTGTACAGTAGAGAACTTGTTCAATCATGTGACATCATAACTTACATTAAGCTAACTAACATATGATATTGCGGTTTATGTTGGGAGCTCCATCCTTGAAGCTTGGAAATCCTTTGGGGAGTCCTATGTCCAGCAGTGGACTTCATGATGATGATGATATGCTAATGACATCTTAATTCGATAGAACAGTAACAACGCATACGTTGTCTGGGAAGAAATCGCTAGCCTTCCCAGACAAACCAGCTAGAAATGTCTGGACCCAACAAAAGTATCCGACATCGTAAAAGAAATAATGGAACGTTTTAAAGTGCCGGAAAATATTGTTAGGTGAGTTGGTTAATATTTTTTCTTGTGTTCAAATCTGTGACAGGATAAAAAAAAGGTTGGTTCGTATATAAAGCAAAGGTAGTTTAATGTGTCAGTGGTTTGCTGACAATGTTTTACAAATGCTACTCAGCAATGTGTACTTAGTATTAGGGGACAGAACACCATTTTTTCTTGACAATGCAGGCAAATTTAAGAATCAATCCATCATGATACTCAAATCGTTTCAATGATTGGTATATCCTATTAATAATATTAAAATTGAATATTTTCGAAACATTTAGGAACTAAAACGTTATGGTTTGGCACCCACCACACATAAGCTTAATCACAATACTTATATGTATGTATGTATCTTCATGGCACAGATAATCGTGAGATACCCGAGCTGAAGGAGAACGTCCCAGAAGCAGAAAAAAGCATAGCCAGAGACAAGAGGTACCAGGCCCATCAGCT
This sequence comes from Sesamia inferens, assembly GCA_037179545.1. Lineage (NCBI taxonomy): Eukaryota > Metazoa > Arthropoda > Insecta > Lepidoptera > Noctuidae > Sesamia > Sesamia inferens. The sequence goes on along the minus strand of CM073929.1, from coordinate 2,135,684 downwards.
AAAAATTCAGGGACAGACGACAAAGAAAAATGGGTGTCTGGTGGGTAATAGTAACTGAAATACGTTGTATTGCACGTATTTCAGTTCATGTGGCATTTAAAACGTTATGGTTTGGCACCTCTCACATAACCTTTATCACAATACAATATGTATGTATCTTCATGGCACAGATAATTGTGAGATACACGAGCTGAAGGAGAACGTCCCAAAAGCAGAAGAAAAGCATAGCGAGAGACAAAATGAAGAACCAGGCCCATCAGTTAAAAATACAGGGACAAACGACAATGGTAAATGGGTATGTATGTCTTCCTCGTAGTTGAGAGATTTACAAACTTGGAACGTTTATTATAAAAACCGTTCCTTTGTTTCAAAAGTTGTAACAACATTTTAGAACAGTTGAATGACAATTAACAATTACAAAATAAAATTGGAGAAACCAATATCGATCACTGATATTTTTTGTATATCAATGGTACCGATAAATGGTTTTATATTTATTGTTTTTGTATTTATTGTTTTTGTATGTTTTTGTATAATTATATGTTCCAACTGTCGGTATGCGTTTGTACCAATCTTAGATATTTTTATATGTCAATGATACCAATAAATTATTTATAAATAATGTTAGTTCATAACGTGTAAGAAATGACGCTGATAATGTCGGTTTCAGGTGGCGATTGGTAGCGGAACAACAAGGGTCCGAAAAGACCAGTATAAAAAAAATACGAGTGTGCTTATGACCACACGACAGAAGTGAAACTTCTTTCACTCCATCTGTATGTATATATATATATATATATACATGTGTACAATATATACATGTATACCTACACATATACATATGTTAATTTTCTATAAATATTTAAATTTATTTCATGGTTTCATTGGTAAATTAATATTTTTGCATAGATCTTCTATTTTTATTGAAAAAAAAAAAAATATTAGCATAGATCTTCTATTTTTATTGAAAAAAAAAACTCGTTGTAGACCTTGTAGTACCAAGCTCGCGTCACGGGCGCCTCTGTGCTTATATCCCCCACTTAACTTCCTTTCGCCTTGCCCGATCACTTTTCGTAACGCTTACGTCACGCGTTCGCCAGCTTACTCCCCAAGTCAAGCGTGCGTAAAGAAGTTTCACTTCAAAAATCCGGGCTAAACTTAAAAAAAATACCCCTAAAAAAATTAATATTATTTCGCATAAAGAGTTAACGTAATACATGTGCGGTATGCAACCCTGACGCGGGCGGCGGGAGGCAGGGCACGCGGCATGTTGGCGCATCGCTTATAATAATACCGTCAAAATAGTGTTGTCACTTTTTACAAATTACCGAATTTCGGGAAAGTTGGAATTAATTCGCGGGAAAAAAAGATTATTTCAAAATACATTAATATTGTTACTATGATGATTACGTAAAATTTTATATTATATTTCATCAACAATCATGCTATATTTGTGAACTTCTTAAATTCGCCGCATTATTAGAAGCTGTGCTTGTTCGGCCTAAAAATTTGAATGAAATTACACGCCCACGTACGCAAAGATTATGCACACAAGCAAATAATTTTATTCACAGACGCGTATGGAAGAGGCACATTAGTAACTGCTTATGTCGCTACGCGAACTGGCGCGAGCGTCGTGACGAAGTTGAGTTGCGCGGACAGCATTGTAATGTGTGTTAGTAGTTTGCATTAGCCCCAATAGATGGCAGTGTTATCAACAGTCTTTCAGTTTTAAGTTTGTAGTATATAAATTATTTTAATGTAATTATTATATATTTTTTTAGAAAATTATTAGGGTATGCAATGCTTATCTGCTTCTAAGGAGCGCACGCGCCTGCTCGAAAGCAATTTGTACTTTGTGTCCAATTATCGTATTGTGACGATATCTTCAAACTTCTATACTTTCAATTATATCAGAAATGTTCAGCAAAAATATATAAAACAATATAAAGGCCAGAACAGAACGAAATTTATAAATTATTTGTGCTCTTAGGTAATCAATTGTTAACAAATCTTAAAAAGATCCAAAAAATATATATTGCCTTCGGCGAGATGCGAACTCACAACTTCATACTCGACTCAATTGTTAACAAATCTTAAAAAGATCCAAAAAATATACATTATCTTCGGCGAGATGCGAACCCACAACTTTATACACGGCATGTCATGCAATATTTACATGTGCCAACTGCTTCGTTGTATTACAGACGAAATAGGACTATACTTTGCTTTCCGTTCGCCTTGCCCGATCATTTTTGTAATATTTTTCGTAACGCTTTCGCGAGTTTACTCCCCAAGTCAAGCGTGCCTAAAGAAGTTTCACTTCAAAAAATTAATTGGAAATCGTATGCAACGGCTACTAGAAAATTACTAATGGCTGTGTTTTCTAGAGAGTAAGTTTCGTTACCTATATGTATTTATGTATTTTTTCTAAAACTATTATTTTTAATAATTACCTATACAAAAAAATTACCCTCAGGAAAGAACTCTTCGATATAAAGAAAATATTACCTATTTATATTTGAAAACTGAATACCTTTGTAAAGACTGTGCTTATTTAAAAAAAAAAACTGCTCTCTGCGTAAGACGGACGTCACGGTTGGTGCAGTGTACAGTAGAGAACTTGTTCAATCATGTGACATCATAACTTACATTAAGCTAACTAACATATGGTATTGCGGTTTATGTTGGGAGCTCCATCCTTGAAGCTTGGAAATCCTTTGGGGAGTCCTATGTCCAGCAGTGGACTTCATGATGATGATGATATGCTAATGACATCTTAATTCGATAGAACAGTAACAACGCATACGTTGTATGGGAAGAAATCACCAGCCTTCCCAGACAAACCAGCTAGAAATGTGTGGACCCAACAAAAGTATCCGACATCGTAAAAGAAATAATGGAACGTTTTAAAGTGCCGGAAAATATTGTTAGGTGAATTGGTTAATATTTTTTCTTGTGTTCAAATCTGTGACAGGATAAAAAAAGGTTGGTTCGTATATAAAGCAAAGGTAGTTTAATGTGTCAGTGGTTTGCTGACAATGTTTTACAAATGCTACTCAGCAATGTGTACTTAGTATTAGGGGACAGAACACCATTTTTTCTTGACAATGCAGGCAAATTTAAGAATCAATCCATCATGATACTCAAATCGTTTCCAGGATTGGTATATCCTATTAATAATATTTAAATTGAATATTTTCGAAACATTTAGGAACTAAAACGTTATGGTTTGGCACCCACCACACATAACCTTAATCACAATAGTTATATGTATGTATGTATTTTCATGGCGTAGATAATAGTGAGATACCCGAGCTGAAGGAGAACGTCCCAGAAGCAGAAAAAAGCATAGCCAGAGACAAGAGGTACCAGGCCCATCAGCTAAAAATACAGGGACAGACGACAAAGAAAAATGGGTGTCTGGAATAGTAACTGAAATACGTTGTATTGCACGTATTTCAGTTCATGTGGCATTTAAAGCGTTATGGTTTGGCGACCCTCACATAACCTTTATCACAATACTTATATGTATGTATCCTCATGGCACAGATAATTCTGAGATACACGAGCTGAAGGAGAACGTCCCAAAAGCAGAAAAAAAGCATAGCGAGAGACAAGATGAGGAACCAGGCCCATCAGTTAAAAATACAGGGACAAACGACAATGGTAAATGGGTATGTATGTCTTCCTCGTAGTTGAGAGATTTACAAACTTGGGACGTTTATTATAAAAACCGTTCCTTTGTTTCAAAAGTTGTAACAACATTTTAGAACAATTGAATGACAATTAACAATTACAGAATAAAATTGGAGAAACCAATATCGATCACTGATATTTTTTGTATATCAATGGTACCGATAAATGGTTTTATATTTATTGTTTTTATATGTTTTTGTATAATTATATGTTCCAACTGTCGGTATGCGTCTGTACCAATCTTAGATATTTTTATATATCAATGATACCAATAAATTATTTATAAATAATGTTAGTTCATAACGTGTAAGAAATGACGCTGATGATGTCGGTTTCAGGTGGCGATTGGTAGCGGAACAACAAGGGTCCGAAAAGACCAGTATAAAAAAAATTAATTGGAAATCGTATGCAACGGCTACTAGAAAATTACTAATGGCTGTGTTTTCTAGAGAGTAAGTTTCGTTACCTATATGTATTAATGTATTTTTTTCTAAAACTATTATTTTTAATAAGTACCTATACAAAAAAATTACCCTCAGGAAAGAACTCTTCGATATAAAGAAAATATTATTTATATTTGAAAACTGAATACCTTTGTAAAGACTGTGCTTATTTGAAAAAAAAACTGCTCTCTGCGTAAGACGGACTGCACGGTTGGTGCAGTGTACAGTAGAGAACTTGTTCAATCATGTGACATCATAACTTACATTAAGCTAACTAACATATGGTATTGCGGTTTATGTTGGGAGCTCCATCCTTGAAGCTTGGAAATCCTTTGGGGAGTCCTATGTCCAGCAGTGGACTTCATGATGATGATGATATGCTAATGACATCTTAATTCGATAGAACAGTAACAACGCATACGTTGTCTGGGAAGAAATCGCTAGCCTTCCCAGACAAACCAGCTAGAAATGTCTGGACCCAACAAAAGTATCCGACATCGTAAAAGAAATAATGGAACGTTTTAAAGTGCCGGAAAATATTGTTAGGTGAGTTGGTTAATATTTTTTCTTGTGTTCAAATCTGTGACAGGATAAAAAAAAGGTTGGTTCGTATATAAAGCAAAGGTAGTTTAATGTGTCAGTGGTTTGCTGACAATGTTTTACAAATGCTACTCAGCAATGTGTACTTAGTATTAGGGGACAGAACACCATTTTTTCTTGACAATGCAGGCAAATTTAAGAATCAATCCATCATGATACTCAAATCGTTTCAAGGATTGGTATATCCTATTAATAATATTAAAATTGAATATTTTCGAAACATTTAGGAACTAAAACGTTATAGTTTGGCACCCACCACACATAAGCTTAATCACAATACTTATATGTATGTATGTATCTTCATGGCACAGATAATCGTGAGATACCCGAGCTGAAGGAGAACGTCCCAGAAGCAGAAAAAAGCATAGCCAGAGACAAGAGGTACCAGGCCCATCAGCTAAAAATTCAGGGACAGACGACAAAGAAAAATGGGTGTCTGGTGGGTAATAGTAACTGAAATACGTTGTATTGCACGTATTTCAGTTCATGTGGCATTTAAAACGTTATGGTTTGGCACCTCTCACATAACCTTTATCACAATACAATATGTATGTATCTTCATGGCACAGATAATTGTGAGATACACGAGCTGAAGGAGAACGTCTCAAAAGCAGAAGAAAAGCATAGCGAGAGACAAGATGAAGAACCAGGCCCATCAGTTAAAAATACAGGGACAAACGACAATGGTAAATGGGTATGTATGTCTTCCTCGTAGTTGAGAGATTTACAAACTTGGAACGTTTATTATAAAAACCGTTCCTTTGTTTCAAAAGATGTAACAACATTTTAGAACAGTTGAATGACAATTAACAATTACAAAATAAAATTGGAGAAACCAATATCGATCACTGATATTTTTTGTATATCAATGGTACCGATAAATGGTTTTATATTTATTGTTTTTGTATTTATTGTTTTTGTATGTTTTTGTATAATTATATGTTCCAACTGTCGGTATGCGTTTGTACCAATCTTAGATATTTTTATATGTCAATGATACCAATAAATTATTTATAAATAATGTTAGTTCATAACGTGTAAGAAATGACGCTGATGATGTCGGTTTCAGGTGGCGATTGGTAGCGGAACAACAAGGGTCCGAAAAGACCAGTATAAAAAAATTAATTGGAAATCGTATGCAACGGCTACTAGAAAATTACTAATGGCTGTGTTTTGTAGAGAGTAAGTTTCGTTACCTATATGTATTTATGTATTTTTTCTAAAACTATTATTTTTAATAAGTACCTATACAAAAAAATTACCCTCAGGAAAGAACTCTTCGATATAAAGAAAATATTATTTATATTTGAAAACTGAATACCTTTGTAAAGCAGTCTTTACAAAGGTTTTCAGTTTTCAAATATAAGAGAGCAGTTTTTTTTTCAAATAAGCACAGTTGCGTATGTGAATAAAAAAACTGCTCTCTGCGTAAGACGGACGTCACGGTTGGTGCAGTGTACAGTAGAGAACTTGTTTAATCATGTGATATCATAACTTACATTAAGCTAACTAACATATGGTATTGCGGTTTATGTTGGGAGCTCCATCCTTGAAGCTTGGAAATCCTTTGGGGAGTCCTATGTCCAGCAGTGGACTTCATGATGATGATGATATGCTAATGACATCTTAATTCGATAGAACAGTCAAAAAACAGAAGAAATCGCCAGCCTTCTCAGACAAACCAGCTAGAAATGTCTGGACCCAACAAAGATATCCGACATCGTAATGGAAATAATGGGACGTTTTAAAGTGCCGGAAAATATTGTTAGGTGAGTTGGTTAATATTTTTTCTTGTGTTCAAATCATTTTAGAACAGTTGAATGACAATTAACAATTACAAAATAAAATTGGAGAAACCAATATCGATCACTGATATTTTTTGTATATCAATGGTACCGATAAATGGTTTTATATTTATTGTTTTTATATGTTTTTGTATAATTATATGTTCCAACTGTCGGTATGCGTCTGTACCAATCTTAGATATTTTTATATGTCAATGATACCAATAAATTATTTATAAATAATGTTAGTTCATAACGTGTAAGAAATGACGCTGATGATGTCGGTTTCAGGTGGCGATTGGTAGCGGAACAACAAGGGTCCGAAAAGACCAGTATAAAAAAATTAATTGGAAATCGTATGCAACGGCTACTAGAAAATTACTAATGGCTGTGTTTTCTAGAGAGTAAGTTTCGTTACCTATATGTATTTATGTATTTTTTCTAAAACTATTATTTTTAATAAGTACCTATACAAAAAAATTACCCTCAGGAAAGAACTCTTCGATATAAAGAAAATATTATTTATATTTGAAAACTGAATACCTTTGTAAAGACTGTGCTTATTTAAAAAAAAAAAACTGCTCTCTGCGTAAGACGGACGTCACGGTTGGTGCAGTGTACAGTAGAGAACTTGTTTAATCATGTGATATCATAACTTACATTAAGCTAACTAACATATGGTATTGCGGTTTATGTTGGGAGCTCCATCCTTGAAGCTTGGAAATCCTTTGGGGAGTCCTATGTCCAGCAGTGGACTTCATGATGATGATGATATGCTAATGACATCTTAATTCGATAGAACAGTCAAAAAACAGAAGAAATCGCCAGCCTTCTCAGACAAACCAGCTAGAAATGTCTGGACCCAACAAAGATATCCGACATCGTAATGGAAATAATGGGACGTTTTAAAGTGCCGGAAAATATTGTTAGGTGAGTTGGTTAATATTTTTTCTTGTGTTCAAATCATTTTAGAACAGTTGAATGACAATTAACAATTACAAAATAAAATTGGAGAAACCAATATCGATCACTGATATTTTTTGTATATCAATGGTACCGATAAATGGTTTTATATTTATTGTTTTTATATGTTTTTGTATAATTATATGTTCCAACTGTCGGTATGCGTCTGTACCAATCTTAGATATTTTTATATGTCAATGATACCAATAAATTATTTATAAATAATGTTAGTTCATAACGTGTAAGAAATGACGCTGATGATGTCGGTTTCAGGTGGCGATTGGTAGCGGAACAACAAGGGTCCGAAAAGACCAGTATAAAAAAATTAATTGGAAATCGTATGCAACGGCTACTAGAAAATTACTAATGGCTGTGTTTTCTAGAGAGTAAGTTTCGTTACCTATATGTATTTATGTATTTTTTCTAAAACTATTATTTTTAATAATTACCTATACAAAAAAATTACCCTCAGGAAAGAACTCTTCGATATAAAGAAAATATTATTTATATTTGAAAACTGAATACCTTTGTAAAGACTGTGCTTATTTAAAAAAAAAAACTGCTCTCTGCGTAAGACGGACGTCACGGTTGGTGCAGTGTACAGTAGAGAACTTGTTCAATCATGTGACATCATAACTTACATTAAGCTAACTAACATATGGTATTGCGGTTTATGTTGGGAGCTCCATCCTTGAAGCTTGGAAATCCTTTGGGGAGTCCTATGTCCAGCAGTGGACTTCATGATGATGATGATATGCTAATGACATCTTAATTCGATAGAACAGTAACAACGCATACGTTGTATGGGAAGAAATCACCAGCCTTCCCAGACAAACCAGCTAGAAATGTCTGGACCCAACAAAAGTATCCGACATCGTAAAAGAAATAATGGAACGTTTTAAAGTGCCGGAAAATATTGTTAGGTGAATTGGTTAATATTTTTTCTTGTGTTCAAATCTGTGACAGGATAAAAAAAGGTTGGTTCGTATATAAAGCAAAGGTAGTTTAATGTGTCAGTGGTTTGCTGACAATGTTTTACAAATGCTACTCAGCAATGTGTACTTAGTATTAGGGGACAGAACACCATTTTTTCTTGACAATGCAGGCAAATTTAAGAATCAATCCATCATGATACTCAAATCGTTTCCAGGATTGGTATATCCTATTAATAATATTTAAATTGAATATTTTCGAAACATTTAGGAACTAAAACGTTATGGTTTGGCACCCACCACACATAACCTTAATCACAATAGTTATATGTATGTATGTATCTTCATGGCGTAGATAATAGTGAGATACCCGAGCTGAAGGAGAACGTCCCAGAAGCAGAAAAAAGCATAGCCAGAGACAAGAGGTACCAGGCCCATCAGCTAAAAATACAGGGACAGACGACAAAGAAAAATGGGTGTCTGGTGGGTAATAGTAACTGAAATACGTTGTATTGCACGTATTTCAGTTCATGTGGCATTTAAAGCGTTATGGTTTGGCGACCCTCACATAACCTTTATCACAATACTTATATGTATGTATCCTCATGGCACAGATAATTCTGAGATACACGAGCTGAAGTAGAACGTCCCAAAAGCAGAAAAAAAGCATAGCGAGAGACAAGATGAGGAACCAGGCCCATCAGTTAAAAATACAGGGACAAACGACAATGGTAAATGGGTATGTATGTCTTCCTCGTAGTTGAGAGATTTACAAACTTGGGACGTTTATTATAAAAACCGTTCCTTTGTTTCAAAAGTTGTAACAACATTTTAGAACAATTGAATGACAATTAACAATTACAAAATAAAATTGGAGAAACCAATATCGATCACTGATATTTTTTGTATATCAATGGTACCGATAAATGATTTTATATTTATTGTTTTTATATGTTTTTGTATAATTATATGTTCCAACTGTCGGTATGCGTCTGTACCAATCTTAGATATTTTTATATATCAATGATACCAATAAATTATTTATAAATAATGTTAGTTCATAACGTGTAAGAAATGACGCTGATGATGTCGGTTTCAGGTGGCGATTGGTAGCGGAACAACAAGGGTCCGAAAAGACCAGTATAAAAAAAATTAATTGGAAATCGTATGCAACGGCTACTAGAAAATTACTAATGGCTGTGTTTTCTAGAGAGTAAGTTTCGTTACCTATATGTATTAATGTATTTTTTTCTAAAACTATTATTTTTAATAAGTACCTATACAAAAAAATTACCCTCAGGAAAGAACTCTTCGATATAAAGAAAATATTATTTATATTTGAAAACTGAATACCTTTGTAAAGACTGTGCTTATTTGAAAAAAAAACTGCTCTCTGCGTAAGACGGACGTCACGGTTGGTGCAGTGTACAGTAGAGAACTTGTTCAATCATGTGACATCATAACTTACATTAAGCTAACTAACATATGGTATTGCGGTTTATGTTGGGAGCTCCATCCTTGAAGCTTGGAAATCCTTTGGGGAGTCCTATGTCCAGCAGTGGACTTCATGATGATGATGATATGCTAATGACATCTTAATTCGATAGAACAGTAACAACGCATACGTTGTATGGGAAGAAATCACCAGCCTTCCCAGACAAACCAGCTAGAAATGTCTGGACCCAACAAAAGTATCCGACATCGTAAAAGAAATAATGGAACGTTTTAAAGTGCCGGAAAATATTGTTAGGTGAGTTGGTTAATATTTTTTCTTGTGTTCAAATCTGTGACAGGATAAAAAAAGGTTGGTTCGTATATAAAGCAAAGGTAGTTTAATGTGTCAGTGGTTTGCTGACAATGTTTTACAAATGCTACTCAGCAATGTGTACTTAGTATTAGGCGACAGAACACCATTTTTTCTTGACAATGCAGGCAAATTTAAGAATCAATCCATCATGATACTCTAATCGTTTCCAGGATTGATATATCCTATTAATAATATTTATATTGAATATTTTCGAAACATTTAGGAACTAAAACGTTATGGTTTGGCACCCACCACACATAACCTTAATCACAATACTTTAATGTATGTATGTATCTTCATGGCACAGATAATCGTGAGATACCCGAGCTGAAGGAGAACGTCCCAGAAGCAGAAAAAAGCATAGCCAGAGACAAGAGGTACCAGGCCCATCAGCTAAAAATTCAGGGACAGACGACAAAGAAAAATGGGTGTCTGGTGGGTAATAGTAACTGAAATACGTATTGCACGTATTTCAGTTCATGTGGCATTTAAAACGTTATGGTTTGGCACCTCTCACATAACCTTTATCACAATACAATATGTATGTATCTTCATGGCACAGATAATTGTGAGATACACGAGCTGAAGGAGAACGTCCCAAAAGCAGAAGAAAAGCATAGCGAGAGACAAGATGAAGAACCAGGCCCATCAGTTAAAAATACAGGGACAAACGACAATGGTAAATGGGTATGTATGTCTTCCTCGTAGTTGAGAGATTTACAACCTTGGAACGTTTATTATAAAAACCGTTCCTTTGTTTCAAAAGATGTAACAACATTTTAGAACAGTTGAATGACAATTAACAATTACAAAATAAAATTGGAGAAACCAATATCGATCACTGATATTTTTTGTATATCAATGGTACCGATAAATGGTTTTATATTTATTGTTTTTGTATTTATTGTTTTTGTATGTTTTTGTATAATTATATGTTCCAACTGTCGGTATGCGTTTGTACCAATCTTAGATATTTTTATATGTCAATGATACCAATAAATTATTTATAAATAATGTTAGTTCATAACGTGTAAGAAATGACGCTGATGATGTCGGTTTCAGGTGGCGATTGGTAGCGGAACAACAAGGGTCCGAAAAGACCAGTATAAAAAAATTAATTGGAAATCGTATGCAACGGCTACTAGAAAATTACTAATGGCTGTGTTTTCTAGAGAGTAAGTTTCGTTACCTATATGTATTTATGTATTTTTTCTAAAACTATTATTTTTAATAAGTACCTATACAAAAAAATTACCCTCAGGAAAGAACTCTTCGATATAAAGAAAATATTATTTATATTTGAAAACTGAATACCTTTGTAAAGCAGTCTTTACAAAGGTTTTCAGTTTTCAAATATAAGAGAGCAGTTTTTTTTTCAAATAAGCACAGTTGCGTATGTGAATAAAAAAACTGCTCTCTGCGTAAGACGGACGTCACGGTTGGTGCAGTGTACAGTAGAGAACTTGTTTAATCATGTGATATCATAACTTACATTAAGCTAACTAACATATGGTATTGCGGTTTATGTTGGGAGCTCCATCCTTGAAGCTTGGAAATCCTTTGGGGAGTCCTATGTCCAGCAGTGGACTTCATGATGATGATGATATGCTAATGACATCTTAATTCGATAGAACAGTCAAAAAACAGAAGAAATCGCCAGCCTTCTCAGACAAACCAGCTAGAAATGTCTGGACCCAACAAAGATATCCGACATCGTAATGGAAATAATGGGACGTTTTAAAGTGCCGGAAAATATTGTTAGGTGAGTTGGTTAATATTTTTTCTTGTGTTCAAATCATTTTAGAACAGTTGAATGACAATTAACAATTACAAAATAAAATTGGAGAAACCAATATCGATCACTGATATTTTTTGTATATCAATGGTACCGATAAATGGTTTTATATTTATTGTTTTTATATGTTTTTGTATAATTATATGTTCCAACTGTCGGTATGCGTCTGTACCAATCTTAGATATTTTTATATGTTAATGATACCAATAAATTATTTATAAATAATGTTAGTTCATAACGTGTAAGAAATGACGCTGATGATGTCGGTTTCAGGTGGCGATTGGTAGCGGAACAACAAGGGTCCGAAAAGACCAGTATAAAAAAATTAATTGGAAATCGTATGCAACGGCTACTAGAAAATTACTAATTGCTGTGTTTTCTAGAGAGTAAGTTTCGTTACCTATATGTATTTATGTATTTTTTCTAAAACTATTATTTTTAATAAGTACCTATACAAAAAAATTACCCTCAGGAAAGAACTCTTCGATATAAAGAAAATATTATTTATATTTGAAAACTGAATACCTTTGTAAAGACTGTGCTTATTTGAAAAAAACTGCTCTCTGCGTAAGACGGACGTCACGGTTGGTGCAGTGTACAGTAGAGAACTTGTTCTATCATGTGATATCATAACTTACATTAAGCTAACTAACATATGGTATTGCGGTTTATGTTGGGAGCTCCATCCTTGAAGCTTGGAAATCCTTTGGGGAGTCCTATGTCCAGCAGTGGACTTCATTATGATGATGAAATGCTAATGACATCTTTCTTCGATAGAACAGTCAAAAAACAGAAGAAATCGCCAGCCTTCTCAGACAAACCAGCTAGAAATGTCTGGACCCAACAAAGATATCCGACATCGTAATGGAAATAATGGGACGTTTTAAAGTGCCGGAAACTATTGTTAGGTGAGCTGGTTAATATTTTTTCTTGTGTTCAAATCTGTGACAGGATAAAAAAAAGGTTGGTTCGTATATAAAGCAAAGGTAGTTTAATGTGTCAGTGGTTTGCTGACAATGTTTTACAAATGCTACTCAGCAATGTGTACTTAGTATTAGGGGACAGAACACCATTTTTTCTTGACAATGCAGGCAAATTTAAGAATCAATCCATCATGATACTCAAATCGTATCCAGGATTGGTATATTCTATTAATAATATTAAAATTGAATATTTTCGAAACATTTAGGAACTAAAACGTAATGGTTTGGCACCCACCACACATAACCTTAATCACAATACTTATATGTATGTATGTATCTTCATGGCACAGATAATCGTGAGATACCCGAGCTGAAGGAGAACGTCCCAGAAGCAGAAAAAAGCATAGCCAGAGACAAGAGGTACCAGGCCCATCAGCTAAAAATTCAGGGACAGACGACAAAGAAAAATGGGTGTCTGGTGGGTAATAGTAACTGAAATACGTATTGCACGTATTTCAGTTCATGTGGCATTTAAAACGTTATGGTTTGGCACCTCTCACATAACCTTTATCACAATACAATATGTATGTATCTTCATGGCACAGATAATTGTGAGATACACGAGCTGAAGGAGAACGTCCCAAAAGCAGAAGAAAAGCATAGCGAGAGACAAGATGAAGAACCAGGCCCATCAGTTAAAAATACAGGGACAAACGACAATGGTAAATGGGTATGTATGTCTTCCTCGTAGTTGAGAGATTTACAAACTTGGAACGTTTATTATAAAAACCGTTCCTTTGTTTCAAAAGTTGTAACAACATTTTAGAACAGTTGAATGACAATTAACAATTACAAAATAAAATTGGAGAAACCAATATCGATCACTGATATTTTTTGTATATCAATGGTACCGATAAATGGTTTTATATTTATTGTTTTTATATTTATTGTTTTTATATGTTTTTGTATAATTATATGTTCCAACTGTCGGTATGCGTCTGTACCAATCTTAGATATTTTTATATATCAATGATACCAATAAATTATTTATAAATAATGTTAGTTCATAACGTGTAAGAAATGACGCTGATGATGTCGGTTTCATGTGGCGATTGGTAGCGGAACAACAAGGGTCCGGAAAGACCAGTATAAAAAAATTAATTGGAAATCGTATGCAATGGCTACTAGAAAATTACTAATGGCTGTGTTTTCTAGAGAGTAAGTTTCGTTACCTATATGTATTTATGTATTTTTTTCTAAAACTATTATTTTTAATAAGTACCTATACAAAAAAATTACCCTCAGGAAAGAACTCTTCGACATAAAGAAAATATTATTTATATTTGAAAACTGAATACCTTTGTAAAGACTGTGCTTATTTGAAAAAAAAAACTGCTCTCTGCGTAAGACGGACGTCACGGTTGGTGCAGTGTACAGTAGAGAACTTGTTCAATCATGTGACATCATAACTTACATTAAGCTAACTAACATATGGTATTGCGGTTTATGTTGGGAGCTCCATCCTTGAAGCTTGGAAATCCTTAGGGGAGTCCTATGTCTAGCAGTGGACTTCATGATGATGATGATATGCTAATGACATCTTATTTCGATAGAATAGTCAAAAAACAGAAGAAATCGCCAGCCTTCTCAGACAAACCATCTAGAAATGTCTGGACCCAACAAAGATATCCGACATCGTAATGGAAATAATGGGACGTTTCAAAGTGCCGGAAAATATTGTTAGATGAGTTGGTTAATATTTTTTCTTGTGTTCAAATCTGTGACAGGATAAAAAAAGGTTGGTTCGTATATAAAGCAAAGGTAGTTTAATGTGTCAGTGGTTTGCTGACAATGTTTTACAAATGCTACTCGGCAATGTGTACTTAGTATTAGGTGACAGAACACCATTTTTTCTTGACAATGCAGGCAAATTTAAGAATCAATCCATCATGATACTCAAATCGTTTCCAGGATTGGTATATCCTATTAATAATATTTAAATTGAATATTTTCGAAACATTTAGGAACTAAAACGTTATGGTTTGGCACCCACCACACATAACCTTCATCACAATACTTATATGTAAGTATGTATCTTCATGGCACAGATAATCGTGAGATACCCGAGCTGAAGGAGAACGTCCCAGAAGCAGAAAAAAGCATAGCCAGAGACAAGAGGTACCAGGCCCATCAGCTAAAAATACAGGGACAGACGACAAAGATAAATGGGTGTCTGGTGGGTATTAGTAACTGAAATACGTTGTATTGCACGTGTTTCAGTTCATGTGGCATTTAAAACGTTATGGTTTGGCAACCCTCACATAACCTTTATCACAATACTTATATGTATGTATCTTCATGGCACAGATAATTGTGAGATACACGAGCTGAAGGAGAACGTCCCAAAAGCAGAAGAAAAGCATAGCGAGAGACAAGATGAAGAACCAGGCCCATCAGTTAAAAATACAGGGACAAACGACAATGGTAAATGGGTATGTATGTCTTCCTCGTAGTTGAGAGATTTACAAACTTGGGACGTTTATTATAAAAACCGTTCCTTTGTTTCAAAAGTTGTAACAACATTTTAGAACAGTTGAATGACAATTAACAATTACAAAATAAAATTGGAGAAACCAATATCGATCACTGATATTTTTTGTATATCAATGGTACCGATAAATGGTTTTATATTTATTGTTTTTATATGTTTTTGTATAATTATATGTTCCAACTGTCGGTATGCGTCTGTACCAATCTTTGATATTTTTATATATCAATGATACCAATAAATTATTTATAAATAATGTTAGTTCATAACGTGTAAGAAATGACGCTGATGATGTCGGTTTCAGGTGGCGATTGGTAGCGGAACAACAAGGGTCCGAAAAGACCAGTATAAAAAAATAATTGGAAATCGTATGCAACGGCTACTAGAAAATTACTAATGGCTGTGTTTTCTAGAGAGTAATTTTCGTTACCTATATGTATTTATGTATTTTTTTCTAAAACTATTATTTTTAATAAGTACCTATACAAAAAAAATACCCTCAGGAAAGAACTCTTCGATATAAAGAAAATATTATTTATATTTGAAAACTGAATACCTTTGTAAAGACTGTGCTTATTTGAAAAAAAAACTGCTCTCTGCGTAAGACGGACGTCACGGTTGGTGCAGTGTACAGTAGAGAACTTGTTCAATCATGTGACATCATAACTTACATTAAGCTTACTAACATATGGTATTGCGGTTTATGTTGGGAGCTCCATCCTTGAAGCTTGGAAATCCTTTGGGGAGTCCTATGTCCAGCAGTGGACTTCATGATGATGATGACATGCTAATGACATCTTAATTCGATAGAACAGTAACAAGGCATACGTTGTCTGGGAAGAAATCGCCAGCCTTCTCAGACAAACCAGCTAGAAATGTCTGGACCCAACAAAGATATCCGACATCGTAATGGAAATAATGGGACGTTTTAAAGTGCCGGAAAATATTGTTAGGTGAGTTGGTTAATATTTTTTCTTGTGTTCAAATCTGTGACAGGATAAAAAAAGGTTGGTTCGTATATAAAGCAAAGGTAGTTTAATGTGTCAGTGGTTTGCTGACAATGTTTTACAAATGCTACTCAGCAATGTGTACTTAGTATTAGGCGACAGAACACCATTTTTTCTTGACAATGCAGGCAAATTTAAGAATCAATCCATCATGATACTCTAATCGTTTCCAGGATTGATATATCCTATTAATAATATTTATATTGAATATTTTCGAAACATTTAGGAACTAAAACGTTATGGTTTGGCACCCACCACACATAACCTTAATCACAATACTTTAATGTATGTATGTATCTTCATGGCACAGATAATCGTGAGATACCCGAGCTGAAGGAGAACGTCCCAGAAGCAGAAAAAAGCATAGCCAGAGACAAGAGGTACCAGGCCCATCAGCTAAAAATTCAGGGACAGACGACAAAGAAAAATGGGTGTCTGGTGGGTAATAGTAACTGAAATACGTTGTATTGCACGTATTTCAGTTCATGTGGCATTTAAAACATTATGGTTTGGCACCTCTCACATAACCTTTATCACAATGCAATATGTATGTATCTTCATGGCACAGATAATTGTGAGATACACGAGCTGAAGGAGAACGTTCCAAAAGCAGAAAGCAGAAGAAAAGCATAGCGAGAGACAAGATGAAGAACCAGGCCCATCAGTTAAAAATACAGGGACAAACGACAATGGTAAATGGGTATGTATGTCTTCCTCGTAGTTGAGAGATTTACAAACTTGGAACGTTTATTATAAAAACCGTTCCTTTGTTTCAAAAGATGTAACAACATTTTAGAACAGTTGAATGACAATTAACAATTACAAAATAAAATTGGAGAAACCAATATCGATCACTGATATTTTTTGTATATCAATGGTACCGATAAATGGTTTTATATTTATTGTTTTTATATGTTTTTGTATAATTATATGTTCCAACTGTCGGTATGCGTCTGTACCAATCTTAGATATTTTTATATGTCAATGATACCAATAAATTATTTATAAATAATGTTAGTTCATAACGTGTAAGAAATGACGCTGATGATGTCGGTTTCAGGTGGCGATTGGTAGCGGAACAACAAGGGTCCGAAAAGACCAGTATAAAAAAATTAATTGGAAATCGTATGCAACGGCTACTAGAAAATTACTAATTGCTGTGTTTTCTAGAGAGTAAGTTTCGTTACCTATATGTATTTATGTATTTTTTCTAAAACTATTATTTTTAATAAGTACCTATACAAAAAAATTACCCTCAGGAAAGAACTCTTCGATATAAAGAAAATATTATTTATATTTGAAAACTGAATACCTTTGTAAAGACTGTGCTTATTTGAAAAAAACTGCTCTCTGCGTAAGACGGACGTCACGGTTGGTGCAGTGTACAGTAGAGAACTTGTTCTATCATGTGATATCATAACTTACATTAAGCTAACTAACATATGGTATTGCGGTTTATGTTGGGAGCTCCATCCTTGAAGCTTGGAAATCCTTTGGGGAGTCCTATGTCCAGCAGTGGACTTCATTATGATGATGAAATGCTAATGACATCTTTCTTCGATAGAACAGTCAAAAAACAGAAGAAATCGCCAGCCTTCTCAGACAAACCAGCTAGAAATGTCTGGACCCAACAAAGATATCCGACATCGTAATGGAAATAATGGGACGTTTTAAAGTGCCGGAAACTATTGTTAGGTGAGCTGGTTAATATTTTTTCTTGTGTTCAAATCTGTGACAGGATAAAAAAAAGGTTGGTTCGTATATAAAGCAAAGGTAGTTTAATGTGTCAGTGGTTTGCTGACAATGTTTTACAAATGCTACTCAGCAATGTGTACTTAGTATTAGGGGACAGAACACCATTTTTTCTTGACAATGCAGGCAAATTTAAGAATCAATCCATCATGATACTCAAATCGTATCCAGGATTGGTATATTCTATTAATAATATTAAAATTGAATATTTTCGAAACATTTAGGAACTAAAACGTAATGGTTTGGCACCCACCACACATAACCTTAATCACAATACTTATATGTATGTATGTATCTTCATGGCACAGATAATCGTGAGATACCCGAGCTGAAGGAGAACGTCCCAGAAGCAGAAAAAAGCATAGCCAGAGACAAGAGGTACCAGGCCCATCAGCTAAAAATTCAGGGACAGACGACAAAGAAAAATGGGTGTCTGGTGGGTAATAGTAACTGAAATACGTATTGCACGTATTTCAGTTCATGTGGCATTTAAAACGTTATGGTTTGGCACCTCTCACATAACCTTTATCACAATACAATATGTATGTATCTTCATGGCACAGATAATTGTGAGATACACGAGCTGAAGGAGAACGTCCCAAAAGCAGAAGAAAAGCATAGCGAGAGACAAGATGAAGAACCAGGCCCATCAGTTAAAAATACAGGGACAAACGACAATGGTAAATGGGTATGTATGTCTTCCTCGTAGTTGAGAGATTTACAAACTTGGAACGTTTATTATAAAAACCGTTCCTTTGTTTCAAAAGTTGTAACAACATTTTAGAACAGTTGAATGACAATTAACAATTACAAAATAAAATTGGAGAAACCAATATCGATCACTGATATTTTTTGTATATCAATGGTACCGATAAATGGTTTTATATTTATTGTTTTTATATTTATTGTTTTTATATGTTTTTGTATAATTATATGTTCCAACTGTCGGTATGCGTCTGTACCAATCTTAGATATTTTTATATATCAATGATACCAATAAATTATTTATAAATAATGTTAGTTCATAACGTGTAAGAAATGACGCTGATGATGTCGGTTTCATGTGGCGATTGGTAGCGGAACAACAAGGGTCCGGAAAGACCAGTATAAAAAAATTAATTGGAAATCGTATGCAATGGCTACTAGAAAATTACTAATGGCTGTGTTTTCTAGAGAGTAAGTTTCGTTACCTATATGTATTTATGTATTTTTTTCTAAAACTATTATTTTTAATAAGTACCTATACAAAAAAATTACCCTCAGGAAAGAACTCTTCGACATAAAGAAAATATTATTTATATTTGAAAACTGAATACCTTTGTAAAGACTGTGCTTATTTGAAAAAAAAAACTGCTCTCTGCGTAAGACGGACGTCACGGTTGGTGCAGTGTACAGTAGAGAACTTGTTCAATCATGTGACATCATAACTTACATTAAGCTAACTAACATATGGTATTGCGGTTTATGTTGGGAGCTCCATCCTTGAAGCTTGGAAATCCTTAGGGGAGTCCTATGTCTAGCAGTGGACTTCATGATGATGATGATATGCTAATGACATCTTATTTCGATAGAATAGTCAAAAAACAGAAGAAATCGCCAGCCTTCTCAGACAAACCATCTAGAAATGTCTGGACCCAACAAAGATATCCGACATCGTAATGGAAATAATGGGACGTTTCAAAGTGCCGGAAAATATTGTTAGATGAGTTGGTTAATATTTTTTCTTGTGTTCAAATCTGTGACAGGATAAAAAAAGGTTGGTTCGTATATAAAGCAAAGGTAGTTTAATGTGTCAGTGGTTTGCTGACAATGTTTTACAAATGCTACTCGGCAATGTGTACTTAGTATTAGGTGACAGAACACCATTTTTTCTTGACAATGCAGGCAAATTTAAGAATCAATCCATCATGATACTCAAATCGTTTCCAGGATTGGTATATCCTATTAATAATATTTAAATTGAATATTTTCGAAACATTTAGGAACTAAAACGTTATGGTTTGGCACCCACCACACATAACCTTCATCACAATACTTATATGTAAGTATGTATCTTCATGGCACAGATAATCGTGAGATACCCGAGCTGAAGGAGAACGTCCCAGAAGCAGAAAAAAGCATAGCCAGAGACAAGAGGTACCAGGCCCATCAGCTAAAAATACAGGGACAGACGACAAAGATAAATGGGTGTCTGGTGGGTATTAGTAACTGAAATACGTTGTATTGCACGTGTTTCAGTTCATGTGGCATTTAAAACGTTATGGTTTGGCAACCCTCACATAACCTTTATCACAATACTTATATGTATGTATCTTCATGGCACAGATAATTGTGAGATACACGAGCTGAAGGAGAACGTCCCAAAAGCAGAAGAAAAGCATAGCGAGAGACAAGATGAAGAACCAGGCCCATCAGTTAAAAATACAGGGACAAACGACAATGGTAAATGGGTATGTATGTCTTCCTCGTAGTTGAGAGATTTACAAACTTGGGACGTTTATTATAAAAACCGTTCCTTTGTTTCAAAAGTTGTAACAACATTTTAGAACAGTTGAATGACAATTAACAATTACAAAATAAAATTGGAGAAACCAATATCGATCACTGATATTTTTTGTATATCAATGGTACCGATAAATGGTTTTATATTTATTGTTTTTATATGTTTTTGTATAATTATATGTTCCAACTGTCGGTATGCGTCTGTACCAATCTTTGATATTTTTATATATCAATGATACCAATAAATTATTTATAAATAATGTTAGTTCATAACGTGTAAGAAATGACGCTGATGATGTCGGTTTCAGGTGGCGATTGGTAGCGGAACAACAAGGGTCCGAAAAGACCAGTATAAAAAAATAATTGGAAATCGTATGCAACGGCTACTAGAAAATTACTAATGGCTGTGTTTTCTAGAGAGTAATTTTCGTTACCTATATGTATTTATGTATTTTTTTCTAAAACTATTATTTTTAATAAGTACCTATACAATAAAAATACCCTCAGGAAAGAACTCTTCGATATAAAGAAAATATTATTTATATTTGAAAACTGAATACCTTTGTAAAGACTGTGCTTATTTGAAAAAAAAACTGCTCTCTGCGTAAGACGGACGTCACGGTTGGTGCAGTGTACAGTAGAGAACTTGTTCAATCATGTGACATCATAACTTACATTAAGCTAACTAACATATGGTATTGCGGTTTATGTTGGGAGCTCCATCCTTGAAGCTTGGAAATCCTTTGGGGAGTCCTATGTCCAGCAGTGGACTTCATGATGATGATGACATGCTAATGACATCTTAATTCGATAGAACAGTAACAAGGCATACGTTGTCTGGGAAGAAATCGCCAGCCTTCTCAGACAAACCAGCTAGAAATGTCTGGACCCAACAAAGATATCCGACATCGTAATGGAAATAATGGGACGTTTTAAAGTGCCGGAAAATATTGTTAGGTGAGTTGGTTAATATTTTTTCTTGTGTTCAAATCTGTGACAGGATAAAAAAAGGTTGGTTCGTATATAAAGCAAAGGTAGTTTAATGTGTCAGTGGTTTGCTGACAATGTTTTACAAATGCTACTCAGCAATGTGTACTTAGTATTAGGCGACAGAACACCATTTTTTCTTGACAATGCAGGCAAATTTAAGAATCAATCCATCATGATACTCTAATCGTTTCCAGGATTGATATATCCTATTAATAATATTTATATTGAATATTTTCGAAACATTTAGGAACTAAAACGTTATGGTTTGGCACCCACCACACATAACCTTAATCACAATACTTTAATGTATGTATGTATCTCCATGGCACAGATAATCGTGAGATACCCGAGCTGAAGGAGAACGTCCCAGAAGCAGAAAAAAGCATAGCCAGAGACAAGAGGTACCAGGCCCATCAGCTAAAAATTCAGGGACAGACGACAAAGAAAAATGGGTATCTGGTGGGTAATAGTAACTGAAATACGTTGTATTGCACGTATTTCAGTTCATGTGGCATTTAAAACATTATGGTTTGGCACCTCTCACATAACCTTTATCACAATGCAATATGTATGTATCTTCATGGCACAGATAATTGTGAGATACACGAGCTGAAGGAGAACGTTCCAAAAGCAGAAAGCAGAAGAAAAGCATAGCGAGAGACAAGATGAAGAACCAGGCCCATCAGTTAAAAATACAGGGACAAACGACAATGGTAAATGGGTATGTATGTCTTCCTCGTAGTTGAGAGATTTACAAACTTGGAACGTTTATTATAAAAACCGTTCCTTTGTTTCAAAAGTTGTAACAACATTTTAGAACAGTTGAATGACAATTAACAATTACAAAATAAAATTGGAGAAACCAATATCGATCACTGATATTTTTTGTATATCAATGGTCCCGGTAAATGGTTTTATATTTATTGTTTTTATATGTTTTTGTATAATTATATGTTCCAACTGTCGGTATGCGTCTGTACCAATCTTAGATATTTTTATATATCAATGATACCAATAAATTATTTATAAATATTGTTAGTTCATATCGTGTAAGAAATGACGCTGATGATGTCGGTTTCAGGTGGCGATTGGTAGCGGAACAACAAGGGTCCGGAAAGACCAGTATAAAAAAATTAATTGGAAATCGTATGCAATGTCTACTAGAAAATTACTAATGGCGGTGTTTTCTAGAGAGTAAGTTTCGTTACCTGTATGTATTTATGTATTTTTTTCTAAAACTCTTATTTTTAATATGTAACTATACAAAAAAATTACCCTCAGGAAAGAACTCTTCGATATAAAGAAAATATTATTTATATTTGAAAACTGAATACCTTTGTAAAGACTGTGCTTATTTAAAAAAAAAAAAAACTGCTCTCTGCGTAAGACGGACGTCACGGTTGGTGCAGTGTACAGTAGAGAACTTGTTCAATCATGTGACATCATAACTTACATTAAGCTAACTAACATATGGTATTGCGGTCTATGTTGGGAGCTCCATCCTTGAAGCTTGGAAATCCTTAGGGGAGTCCTATGTCCAGCAGCGGACTTCATGATGATGATGATATGCTAATGACATCTTAATTCGATAGGACATTAACAACGCATACGTTGTCTGGGAAGAAATCGCCAGCCTTCCCAGACAAACCAGCTAAGAAATTTCTGGACCCAACAAAAGTACCCGACATGGAACGTTTTAAAGTGCCGAAAATTATTGTTAGGTGAGTTGGTTAATGTTTTTTTTTTTGTGTTCAAATCTGTAAGAGGATAAAAAAAGGTTGGTTCGTATATAAAGCAAAGGTAGTTTAATGTGTCAGTGGTTTGCTGACAATGTTTTACAAATGCTACTCAGCAATGTGTACTTAGTATTAGGCGACAGAACACCATTTTTTCTTGACAATGCAGGCAAATTTAAGAATCAATCCATCATGATACTCAAATCGTTTCCAGGATTGATATATCCTATTAATAATATTTATATTGAATATTTTCGAAACATTTAGGAACTAAAACGTTATGGTTTGGCACCCACCACACATAACCTTAATCACAATACTTATATGTATGTATGTAGCTTCATGGCACAGATAATAGTGAGATACCCGAGCTGAAGGAGAACGTCCCAGAAGCAAAAAAAAGCATAGCCAGAGACAAGAGGTACCAGGCCCATCAGCTAAAAATACAGGGACAGACGACAAAGATAAATGGGTGTCGGTGGGTAATAGTAACTGAAATACGTTGTATTGCACGTATTTGAGTTCATGTGGCATTTAAAACGTTATGGTTTGGCACCCCTCACATAACCTTTATCACAATACTTATATGTATGTATCTTCATGGCACAGATAATTGTGAGAT
Source organism: Sesamia inferens (assembly GCA_037179545.1). Taxonomy (NCBI): domain Eukaryota; kingdom Metazoa; phylum Arthropoda; class Insecta; order Lepidoptera; family Noctuidae; genus Sesamia; species Sesamia inferens. The sequence continues at coordinate 2,111,581 of CM073929.1, read as the reverse complement.
ACACGAGCTGAAGGAGAACGTCCCAAAAGCAGAAGAAAAGCATAGCGAGAGACAAGATGAAGAACCAGGCCCATCAGTTAAAAATACAGGGACAAACGACAATGGTATATGGGTATGTATGTCTTCCTCGTAGTTGAGAGATTAACAAACTTGGGACGTTTATTATAAAAACCGTTCCTTTGTTTCAAAAGTTGTAACAACATTTTAGAACAGTTGAATGACAATTAACAATTACAAAATAAAATTGGAGAAACCAATATCGATCACTGATATTTTTTGTATATCAATGGTACCGATAAATGGTTTTATATTTATTGTTTTTATATGTTTTTGTATAATTATATGTTCCAACTGTCGGTATGCGTCTGTACCAATCTTAGATATTTTTATATATCAATGATACCAATAAATTATTTATAAATAATGTTAGTTCATAACGTGTAAGAAATGACGCTGATGATGTCGGTTTCAGGTGGCGATTGGTAGCGGAACAACAAGGGTCCGAAAAGACCAGTATAAAAAAATTAATTGGAAATCGTATGCAACGGCTACTAGAAAATTACTAATGGCTGTGTTTTCTAGAGAGTAAGTTTCGTTACCTATATGTATTTATGTATTTTTTTCTAAAACTATTATTTTTAATAAGTACCTATACAAAAAAAATACCCTCAGGAAAGAACTCTTCGATATAAAGAAAATATTATTTATATTTGAAAACTGAATACCTTTGTAAAGACTGTGCTTATTTGAAAAAAAAAAAACTGCTCTCTGCGTAAGACGGACGTCGCGGTTGGTGCAGTGTACAGTAGAGAACTTGTTCTATCATGTGACATCATAACTTACATTAAGCTAACTAACATATGGTATTGCGGTTTATGTTGGGAGCTCCATCCTTGAAGCTAGGAAATCCTTTGGGGAGTCCTATGTCCAGCAGTGGACTTCATGATGATGATGACATGCTAATGACATCTTAATTCGATAGAACAGTAACAACGCATACGTTTTCTGGGAAGAAATCGCCAGCCTTCTGAGACAAACCAGCTAGAAATGTCTGGACCCAACAAAGATATCCGACATCGTAATGGAAATAATGGGACGTTTTAAAGTGCCGGAAAATATTGTTGGGTGAGTTGGTTAATATTTTTTCTTGTGTTCAAATCTGTGACAGGATAAAAAAAGGTTGGTTCGTATATAAAGCAAAGGTAGTTTAATGTGTCAGTGGTTTGCTGACAATGTTTTACAAATGCTACTCAGCAATGTGTACTTAGTATTAGGCGACAGAACACCATTTTTTCTTGACAATGCAGGCAAATTTAAGAATCAATCCATCATGATACTCTAATCGTTTCCAGGATTGATATATCCTATTAATAATATTTATATTGAATATTTTCGAAACATTTAGGAACTAAAACGTTATGGTTTGGCACCCACCACACATAACCTTAATCACAATACTTATATGTATGTATGTAGCTTCATGGCACAGATAATCGTGAGATACCCGAGCTGAAGGAGAACGTCCCAGAAGCAAAAAAAAGCATAGCCAGAGACAAGAGGTACCAGGCCCATCAGCTAAAAATTCAGGGACAGACGACAAAGATAAATGGGTGTCGGTGGGTAATAGTAACTGAAATACGTTGTATTGCACGTATTTGAGTTCATATGGCATTTAAAACATTATGGTTTGGCACCTCTCACATAACCTTTATCACAATGCAATATGTATGTATCTTCATGGCACAGATAATTGTGAGATACACGAGCTGAAGGAGAACGTCCCAAAAGCAGAAGAAAAGCATAGCGAGAGACAAGATGAGGAACCAGGCCCATCAGTTAAAAATACAGGGACAAACGACAATGGTATATGGGTATGTATGTCTTCCTCGTAGTTGAGAGATTTACAAACTTGGGACGTTTATTATAAAAACCGTTCCTTTGTTTCAAAAGTTGTAACAACATTTTAGAACAGTTGAATGACAATTAACAATTACAAAATAAAATTGGAGAAACCAATATCGATCACTGATATTTTTTGTATATCAATGGTACCGATAAATGGTTTTATATTTATTGTTTTTATATGTTTTTGTATAATTATATGTTCCAACTGTCGGTATGCGTCTGTACCAATCTTAGATATTTTTATATATCAATGATGCCAATAAATTATTTATAAATAATGTTAGTTCATAACGTGTAAGAAATGACGCTAATGATGTCGGTTTCAGGTGGCGATTGGTAGCGGAACAACAAGGGTCCGAAAAGACCAGTATAAAAAAATTAATTGGAAATCGTATGCAACGGCTACTAGAAAATTACTAATGGCTGTGTTTTCTAGAGAGTAAGTTTCGTTACCTATATGTATTTATGTATTTTTTTCTAAAACTATTATTTTTAATAAGTACCTATACAAAAAAAATACCCTCAGGAAAGAACTCTTCGATATAAAGAAAATATTATTTATATTTGAAAACTGAATACCTTTGTAAAGACTGTGCTTATTTGAAAAAAAAAAAACTGCACTCTGCGTAAGACGGACGTCACGGTTGGTGCAGTGTACAGTAGAGAACTTGTTCTATCATGTGACATCATAACTTACATTAAGCTAACTAACATATGGTATTGCGGTTTATGTTGGGAGCTCCATCCTTGAAGCTAGGAAATCCTTTGGGGAGTCCTATGTCCAGCAGTGGACTTCATGATGATGATGACATGCTAATGACATCTTAATTCGATAGAACAGTAACAACGCATACGTTTTCTGGGAAGAAATCGCCAGCCTTCTGAGACAAACCAGCTAGAAATGTCTGGACCCAACAAAGATATCCGACATCGTAATGGAAATAATGGGACGTTTTAAAGTGCCGGAAAATATTGTTGGGTGAGTTGGTTAATATTTTTTCTTGTGTTCAAATCTGTGACAGGATAAAAAAAGGTTGGTTCGTATATAAAGCAAAGGTAGTTTAATGTGTCAGTGGTTTGCTGACAATGTTTTACAAATGCTACTCAGCAATGTGTACTTAGTATTAGGCGACAGAACACCATTTTTTCTTGACAATGCAGGCAAATTTAAGAATCAATCCATCATGATACTCTAATCGTTTCCAGGATTGATATATCCTATTAATAATATTTATATTGAATATATTCGAAACATTTAGGAACTAAAACGTTATGGTTTGGCACCCACCACACATAACCTTAATCACAATACTTATATGTATGTATGTAGCTTCATGGCACAGATAATCGTGAGATACCCGAGCTGAAGGAGAACGTCCCAGAAGCAAAAAAAAGCATAGCCAGAGACAAGAGGTACCAGGCCCATCAGCTAGAAATACAGGGACAGACGACAAAGATAAATGGGTGTCGGTGGGTAATAGTAACTGAAATACGTTGTATTGCACGTATTTGAGTTCATGTGGCATTTAAAAGGTTATGGTTTGGCACCCCTCACATAACCTTTATCACAATACTTATATGTATGTATCTTCATGGCACAGATAATTGTGAGATACACGAGCTGAAGGAGAACGTCCCAAAAGCAGACAAAAAGCATAGCGAGAGACAAGATGAGGAACCAGGCCCATCAGTTAAAAATACAGGGACAAACGACAATGGTATATGGGTATGTATGTCTTCCTCGTAGTTGAGAGATTTACAAACTTGGGACGTTTATTATAAAAACCGTTCCTTTGTTTCAAAAGTTGTAACAACATTTTAGAACAGTTGAATGACAATTAACAATTACAAAATAAAATTGGAGAAACCAATATCGATCACTGATATTTTTTGTATATCAATGGTACCGATAAATGGTTTTATATTTATTGTTTTTATATGTTTTTGTATAATTATATGTTCCAACTGTCGGTATGCGTCTGTACCAATCTTAGATATTTTTATATATCAATGATACCAATAAATTATTTATAAATAATGTTAGTTCATAACGTGTAAGAAATGACGCTAATGATGTCGGTTTCAGGTGGCGATTGGTAGCGGAACAACAAGGGTCCGAAAAGACCAGTATAAAAAAATTAATTGGAAATCGTATGCAACGGCTACTAGAAAATTACTAATGGCTGTGTTTTCTAGAGAGTAAGTTTCGTTACCTATATGTATTTATGTATTTTTTTCTAAAACTATTATTTTTAATAAGTACCTATACAAAAAAAATACCCTCAGGAAAGAACTCTTCGATATAAAGAAAATATTATTTATATTTGAAAACTGAATACCTTTGTAAAGACTGTGCTTATTTGAAAAAAAAAAAACTGCTCTCTGCGTAAGACGGACGTCACGGTTGGTGCAGTGTACAGTAGAGAACTTGTTCTATCATGTGACATCATAACTTACATTAAGCTAACTAACATATGGTATTGCGGTTTATGTTGGGAGCTCCATCCTTGAAGCTAGGAAATCCTTTGGGGAGTCCTATGTCCAGCAGTGGACTTCATGATGATGATGACATGCTAATGACATCTTAATTCGATAGAACAGTAACAACGCATACGTTTTCTGGGAAGAAATCGCCAGCCTTCTGAGACAAACCAGCTAGAAATGTCTGGACCCAACAAAGATATCCGACATCGTAATGGAAATAATGGGACGTTTTAAAGTGCCGGAAAATATTGTTGGGTGAGTTGGTTAATATTTTTTCTTGTGTTCAAATCTGTGACAGGATAAAAAAAGGTTGGTTCGTATATAAAGCAAAGGTAGTTTAATGTGTCAGTGGTTTGCTGACAATGTTTTACAAATGCTACTCAGCAATGTGTACTTAGTATTAGGCGACAGAACACCATTTTTTCTTGACAATGCAGGCAAATTTAAGAATCAATCCATCATGATACTCTAATCGTTTCCAGGATTGATATATCCTATTAATAATATTTATATTGAATATATTCGAAACATTTAGGAACTAAAACGTTATGGTTTGGCACCCACCACACATAACCTTAATCACAATACTTATATGTATGTATGTAGCTTCATGGCACAGATAATCGTGAGATACCCGAGCTGAAGGAGAACGTCCCAGAAGCAAAAAAAAGCATAGCCAGAGACAAGAGGTACCAGGCCCATCAGCTAGAAATACAGGGACAGACGACAAAGATAAATGGGTGTCGGTGGGTAATAGTAACTGAAATACGTTGTATTGCACGTATTTGAGTTCATGTGGCATTTAAAAGGTTATGGTTTGGCACCCCTCACATAACCTTTATCACAATACTTATATGTATGTATCTTCATGGCACAGATAATTGTGAGATACACGAGCTGAAGGAGAACGTCCCAAAAGCAGACAAAAAGCATAGCGAGAGACAAGATGAGGAACCAGGCCCATCAGTTAAAAATACAGGGACAAACGACAATGGTATATGGGTATGTATGTCTTCCTCGTAGTTGAGAGATTTACAAACTTGGGACGTTTATTATAAAAACCGTTCCTTTGTTTCAAAAGTTGTAACAACATTTTAGAACAGTTGAATGACAATTAACAATTACAAAATAAAATTGGAGAAACCAATATCGATCACTGATATTTTTTGTATATCAATGGTACCGATAAATGGTTTTATATTTATTGTTTTTATATGTTTTTGTATAATTATATGTTCCAACTGTCGGTATGCGTCTGTACCAATCTTAGATATTTTTATATATCCATGATACCAATAAATTATTTATAAATAATGTTAGTTCATAACGTGTAAGAAATGACGCTGATGATGTCGGTTTCAGGTGGCGATTGGTAGCGGAACAACAAGGGTCCGAAAAGACCAGTATAAAAAAATTAATTGGAAATCGTATGCAATGGCTACTAGAAAATTACTAATGGCTGTGTTTTCTAGAGAGTAAGTTTCGTTACCTATATGTATTAATGTATTTTTTTCTAAAACTATTATTTTTAATAAGTACCTATACAAAAAAAATACCCTCAGGAAAGAACTCTTCGATATAAAGAAAATATTATTTATATTTGAAAACTGAATACCTTTGTAAAGACTGTGCTTATTTGAAAAAAAAAAACTGCTCTCTGCGTAAGACGGACGTCACGGTTGGTGCAGTGTACAGTAGAGAACTTGTTCTATCATGTGACATCATAACTTACATTAAGCTAACTAACATATGGTATTGCGGTTTATGTTGGGAGCTCCATCCTTGAAGCTAGGAAATCCTTTGGGGAGTCCTATGTCCAGCAGTGGACTTCATGATGATGATGACATGCTAATGACATCTTAATTCGATAGAACAGTAACAACGCATACGTTTTCTGGGAAGAAATCGCCAGCCTTCTGAGACAAACCAGCTAGAAATGTCTGGACCCAACAAAGATATCCGACATCGTAATGGAAATAATGGGACGTTTTAAAGTGCCGGAAAATATTGTTGGGTGAGTTGGTTAATATTTTTTCTTGTGTTCAAATCTGTGACAGGATAAAAAAAGGTTGGTTCGTATATAAAGCAAAGGTAGTTTAATGTGTCAGTGGTTTGCTGACAATGTTTTACAAATGCTACTCAGCAATGTGTACTTAGTATTAGGGGACAGAACACCATTTTTTCTTGACAATGCAGGCAAATTTAAGAATCAATCCATCATGATACTCAAATCGTTTCCAGGATTGGTATATCCTATTAATAATATTTAAATTGAATATTTTCGAAACATTTAGGAACTAAAACGTTATGGTTTGGCACTCACCACACAAAACCTTAATCACAATACTTATATGTATGTATGTATCTTCATGGCACAGATAATCGTGAGATACTCGAGCTGAAGGAGAACGTCCCAGAAGCAGAAAAAAGCATAGCCAGAGACAAGAGGTACCAGGCCCATCAGCTAAAAATACAGGGACAGACGACAAAGAAAAATGGGTGTCTGGTGGGTAATAGTAACTGAAATACGTTGTATTGCACGTATTTCAGTTCATGTGGCATTTAAAACGTTATGGTTTGGCACCTCTCACATAACCTTTATCACAATACAATATGTATGTATCTTCATGGCACAGATAATTGTGAGATACACGAGCTGAAGGAGAACGTCCCAAAAGCAGAAGAAAAGCATAGCGAGAGACAAGATGAAGAACCAGGCCCATCAGTTAAAAATACAGGGACAAACGACAATGGTAAATGGGTATGTATGTCTTCCTCGTAGTTGAGAGATTTACAAACTTGGAACGTTTATTATAAAAACCGTTCCTTTGTTTCAAAAGTTGTAACAACATTTTAGAACAGTTGAATGACAATTAACAATTACAAAATAAAATTGGAGAAACCAATATCGATCACTGATATTTTTTGTATATCAATGGTACCGATAAATGGTTTTATATTTATTGTTTTTATATGTTTTTGTATAATTATATGTTCCAACTGTCGGTATGCGTCTGTACCAATCTTAGATATTTTTATATATCAATGATACCAATAAATTATTTATAAATAATGTTAGTTCATAACGTGTAAGAAATGACGCTGATGATGTCGGTTTCAGGTGGCGATTGGTAGCGGAACAACAAGGGCCCGAAAAGACCAGTATAAAAAAATTAATTGGAAATCGTATGCAACGGCTACTAGAAAATTACTAATGGCTGTGTTTTCTAGAGAGTAAGTTTCGTTACCTATATGTATTTATGTATTTTTTTTTTTCTAAAACCATTATTTTTAATAAGTACCTATACAAAAAAATTACCCTCAGGAAAGAACTCTTCGATATAAAGAAAATATTATTTATATTTGAAAACTGAATACCTTTGTAAAGACTGTGCTTATTTGAAAAAAAAACTGCTCTCTGCGTAAGACGGACGTCACGGTTGGTGCAGTGTACAGTAGAGAACTTGTTCAATCATGTGACATCATAACTTACATTAAGCTAACTAACATATGGTATTGCGGTTTATGTTGGGAGCTCCATCCTTGAAGCTTGGAAATCCTTTGGGAGTCCTATGTCCAGCAGTGGACTTCATGATGATGATGATATGCTAATGACATCTTAATTCGATAGAACAGTCAAAAAACAGAAGAAATCGCCAGCCTTCTCAGACAAACCAGCTAGAAATGTCTGGACCCAACAAAGATATCCGACATCGTAATGGAAATAATGGGACGTTTTAAAGTGCCGGAAAATATTGTTGGGTGAGTTGGTTAATATTTTTTCTTGTGTTCAAATCTGTGACAGGATAAAAAAAGGTTGGTTCGTATATAAAGCAAAGGTAGTTTAATGTGTCAGTGGTTTGCTGACAATGTTTTACAAATGCTACTCAGCAATGTGTACTTAGTATTAGGCGACAGAACACCATTTTTTCTTGACAATGCAGGCAAATTTAAGAATCAATCCATCATGATACTCTAATCGTTTCCAGGATTGATATATCCTATTAATAATATTTATATTGAATATATTCGAAACATTTAGGAACTAAAACGTTATGGTTTGGCACCCACCACACATAACCTTAATCACAATACTTATATGTATGTATGTATCTTCATGGCACAGATAATCGTGAGATACCCGAGCTGAAGGAGAACGTCCCAGAAGCAGAAAAAAGCATAGCCAGAGACAAGAGGTACCAGGCCCATCAGCTAAAAATTCAGGGACAGACGACAAAGAAAAATGGGTGTCTGGTGGGTAATAGTAACTGAAATACGTTGTATTGCACGTATTTCAGTTCATGTGGCATTTAAAACGTTATGGTTTGGCACCTCTCACATAACCTTTATCACAATACAATATGTATGTATCTTCATGGCACAGATAATTGTAAGATACACGAGCTGAAGGAGAACGTCCCAAAAGCAGAAGAAAAGCATAGCGAGAGACAAGATGAAGAACCAGGCCCATCAGTTAAAAATACAGGGACAAACGACAATGGTAAATGGGTATGTATGTCTTCCTCGTAGTTGAGAGATTTACAAACTTGGGACGTTTATTATAAAAACCGTTCCTTTGTTTCAAAAGTTGTAACAACATTTTAGAACAATTGAATGACAATTAACAATTACAAAATAAAATTGGAGAAACCAATATCGATCACTGATATTTTTTGTATATCAATGGTACCGATAAATGGTTTTATATTTATTGTTTTTATATGTTTTTGTATAATTATATGTTCCAACTGTCGGTATGCGTCTGTACCAATCTTAGATATTTTTATATATCAATGATACCAATAAATTATTTATAAATAATGTTAGTTCATAACGTGTAAGAAATGACGCTGATGATGTCGGTTTCAGGTGGCGATTGGTAGCGGAACAACAAGGGTCCGAAAAGACCAGTATAAAAAAAATTAATTGGAAATCGTATGCATCGGCTACTAGAAAATTACTAATGGCTGTGTTTTCTAGAGAGTAAGTTTCGTTACCTATATGTATTAATGTATTTTTTTCTAAAACTATTATTTTTAATAAGTACCTATACAAAAAAATTACCCTCAGGAAAGAACTCTTCGATATAAAGAAAATATTATTTATATTTGAAAACTGAATACCTTTGTAAAGACTGTGCTTATTTGAAAAAAAAACAGCTCTCTGCGTAAGACGGACGTCACGGTTGGTGCAGTGTACAGTAGAGAACTTGTTCAATCATGTGACATCATAACTTACATTAAGCTAACTAACATATGGTATTGCGGTTTATGTTGGGAGCTCCATCCTTGAAGCTTGGAAATCCTTTGGGGAGTCCTATGTCCAGCAGTGGACTTCATGATGATGATGATATGCTAATGACATCTTAATTCGATAGAACAGTCAAAAAACAGAAGAAATCGCCAGCCTTCTCAGACAAACCAGCTAGAAATGTCTGGACCCAACAAAGATATCCGACATCGTAATGGAAATAATGGGACGTTTTAAAGTGCCGGAAAATATTGTTAGGTGAGTTGGTTAATATTTTTTCTTGTGTTCAAATCTGTGACAGGATAAAAAAAGGTTGGTTCGTATATAAAGCAAAGGTAGTTTAATGTGTCAGTGGTTTGCTGACAATGTTTTACAAATGCTACTCAGCAATGTGTACTTAGTATTAGGGGACAGAACACCATTTTTTCTTGACAATGCAGGCAAATTTAAGAATCAATCCATCATGATACTCAAATCGTTTCCAGGATTGGTATATCCTATTAATAATATTTAAATTGAATATATTCGAAACATTTAGGAACTAAAACGTTATGGTTTGGCACCCACCACACATAACCTTAATCACAATACTTATATGTATGTATGTATCTTCATGGCACAGATAATCGTGAGATACCCGAGCTGAAGGAGAACGTCCCAGAAGCAGAAAAAAGCATAGCCAGAGACAAGAGGTACCAGGCCCATCAGCTAAAAATTCAGGGACAGACGACAAAGAAAAATGGGTGTCTGGTGGGTAATAGTAACTGAAATACGTTGTATTGCACGTATTTCAGTTCATGTGGCATTTAAAACGTTATGGTTTGGCACCTCTCACATAACCTTTATCACAATACAATATGTATGTATCTTCATGGCACAGATAATTGTAAGATACACGAGCTGAAGGAGAACGTCCCAAAAGCAGAAGAAAAGCATAGCGAGAGACAAGATGAAGAACCAGGCCCATCAGTTAAAAATACAGGGACAAACGACAATGGTAAATGGGTATGTATGTCTTCCTCGTAGTTGAGAGATTTACAAACTTGGGACGTTTATTATAAAAACCGTTCCTTTGTTTCAAAAGTTGTAACAACATTTTAGAACAATTGAATGACAATTAACAATTACAAAATAAAATTGGAGAAACCAATATCGATCACTGATATTTTTTGTATATCAATGGTACCGATAAATGGTTTTATATTTATTGTTTTTATATGTTTTTGTATAATTATATGTTCCAACTGTCGGTATGCGTCTGTACCAATCTTAGATATTTTTATATATCAATGATACCAATAAATTATTTATAAATAATGTTAGTTCATAACGTGTAAGAAATGACGCTGATGATGTCGGTTTCAGGTGGCGATTGGTAGCGGAACAACAAGGGTCCGAAAAGACCAGTATAAAAAAAATTAATTGGAAATCGTATGCATCGGCTACTAGAAAATTACTAATGGCTGTGTTTTCTAGAGAGTAAGTTTCGTTACCTATATGTATTAATGTATTTTTTTCTAAAACTATTATTTTTAATAAGTACCTATACAAAAAAATTACCCTCAGGAAAGAACTCTTCGATATAAAGAAAATATTATTTATATTTGAAAACTGAATACCTTTGTAAAGACTGTGCTTATTTGAAAAAAAAACAGCTCTCTGCGTAAGACGGACGTCACGGTTGGTGCAGTGTACAGTAGAGAACTTGTTCAATCATGTGACATCATAACTTACATTAAGCTAACTAACATATGGTATTGCGGTTTATGTTGGGAGCTCCATCCTTGAAGCTTGGAAATCCTTTGGGGAGTCCTATGTCCAGCAGTGGACTTCATGATGATGATGATATGCTAATGACATCTTAATTCGATAGAACAGTCAAAAAACAGAAGAAATCGCCAGCCTTCTCAGACAAACCAGCTAGAAATGTCTGGACCCAACAAAGATATCCGACATCGTAATGGAAATAATGGGACGTTTTAAAGTGCCGGAAAATATTGTTAGGTGAGTTGGTTAATATTTTTTCTTGTGTTCAAATCTGTGACAGGATAAAAAAAGGTTGGTTCGTATATAAAGCAAAGGTAGTTTAATGTGTCAGTGGTTTGCTGACAATGTTTTACAAATGCTACTCAGCAATGTGTACTTAGTATTAGGGGACAGAACACCATTTTTTCTTGACAATGCAGGCAAATTTAAGAATCAATCCATCATGATACTCAAATCGTTTCCAGGATTGGTATATCCTATTAATAATATTTAAATTGAATATTTTCGAAACATTTAGGAACTAAAACGTTATGGTTTGGCACTCACCACACAAAACCTTAATCACAATACTTATATGTATGTATGTATCTTCATGGCACAGATAATCGTGAGATACTCGAGCTGAAGGAGAACGTCCCAGAAGCAGAAAAAAGCATAGCCAGAGACAAGAGGTACCAGGCCCATCAGCTAAAAATACAGGGACAGACGACAAAGAAAAATGGGTGTCTGGTGGGTAATAGTAACTGAAATACGTTGTATTGCACGTATTTCAGTTCATGTGGCATTTAAAACGTTATGGTTTGGCACCTCTCACATAACCTTTATCACAATACAATATGTATGTATCTTCATGGCACAGATAATTGTGAGATACACGAGCTGAAGGAGAACGTCCCAAAAGCAGAAGAAAAGCATAGCGAGAGACAAGATGAAGAACCAGGCCCATCAGTTAAAAATACAGGGACAAACGACAATGGTAAATGGGTATGTATGTCTTCCTCGTAGTTGAGAGATTTACAAACTTGGAACGTTTATTATAAAAACCGTTCCTTTGTTTCAAAAGTTGTAACAACATTTTAGAACAGTTGAATGACAATTAACAATTACAAAATAAAATTGGAGAAACCAATATCGATCACTGATATTTTTTGTATATCAATGGTACCGATAAATCGTTTTATATTTATTGTTTTTATATGTTTTTGTATAATTATATGTTCCAACTGTCGGTATGCGTCTGTACCAATCTTAGATATTTTTATATATCAATGATACCAATAAATTATTTATAAATAATGTTAGTTCATAACGTGTAAGAAATGACGCTGATGATGTCGGTTTCAGGTGGCGATTGGTAGCGGAACAACAAGGGCCCGAAAAGACCAGTATAAAAAAATTAATTGGAAATCGTATGCAACGGCTACTAGAAAATTACTAATGGCTGTGTTTTCTAGAGAGTAAGTTTCGTTACCTATATGTATTTATGTATTTTTTTTTTCTAAAACTATTATTTTTAATAAGTACCTATACAAAAAAATTACCCTCAGGAAAGAACTCTTCGATATAAAGAAAATATTATTTATATTTGAAAACTGAATACCTTTGTAAAGACTGTGCTTATTTGAAAAAAAAAAACTGCTCTCTGCGTAAGACGGACGTCACGGTTGGTGCAGTGTACAGTAGAGAACTTGTTCAATCATGTGACATCATAACTTACATTAAGCTAACTAACATATGGTATTGCGGTTTATGTTGGGAGCTCCATCCTTGAAGCTTGGAAATCCTTTGGGAGTCCTATGTCCAGCAGTGGACTTCATGATGATGATGATATGCTAATGACATCTTAATTCGATAGAACAGTCAAAAAACAGAAGAAATCGCCAGCCTTCTCAGACAAACCAGCTAGAAATGTCTGGACCCAACAAAGATATCCGACATCGTAATGGAAATAATGGGACGTTTTAAAGTGCCGGAAAATATTGTTAGGTGAGTTGGTTAATATTTTTTCTTGTGTTCAAATCTGTGACAGGATAAAAAAGGTTGGTTCGTATATAAAGCAAAGGTAATTTAATGTTTCAGTGGTTTGCTGACAATGTTTTACAAATACTAATCAGCAATGTGTACTTAGTATTAGGGGACAGAACACCATTTTTTCTTGACAATGCAGGCAAATTTAAGAATCAATCCATCATGATACTCAAATCGTTTCCAGGATTGGTATATCCTATTAATAATATTTAAATTAAATATTTTCGAAACATTTAGGAACTAAAACGTTATGGTTTGGCACTCACCACACATAACCTTAATCACAATACTTATATGTATGTATGTATCTTCATGGCACAGATAATCGTGAGATACCCGAGCTGAAGGAGAACGTCCCAGAAGCAGAAAAAAGCATAGCCAGAGACAAGAGGTACCAGGCCCATCAGCTAAAAATACAGGGACAGACGACAAAGATAAATGGGTGTCTGGTGGGTAATAGTAACTGAAATACGTTGTATTGCACGTATTTCAGTTCATGTGGCATTTAAAACGTTATGGTTTGGCAACCCTAACATAACCTTTATCACAATACTTATATGTATGTATCTTCATGGCACAGATAATTGTGAGATACACGAGCTGAAGGAGAACGTCCCAAAAGCAGAAAAAAAGCATAGCGAGAGACAAGATGAGGAACCAGGCCCATCAGTTAAAAATAGAGGGACAAACGACAATGGTAAATGGGTATGTATGTCTTCCTCGTAGTTGAGAGATTTACAAACTTGGGACGTTTATTATAAAAACCGTTCCTTTGTTTCAAAAGTTGTAACAACATTTTAGAACAGTTGAATGACAATTAACAATTACAAAATAAAATTGGAGAAACCAATATCGATCACTGATATTTTTTGTATATCAATGGTACCGATAAATGGTTTTATATTTATTGTTTTTATATGTTTTTGTATAATTATATGTTCCAACTGTCGGTATGCGTCTGTACCAATCTTAGATATTTTTATATATCAATGATACCAATAAATTATTTATAAATAATGTTAGTTCATAACGTGTAAGAAATGACGCTGATGATGTCGGTTTCAGGTGGCGATTGGTAGCGGAACAACAAGGGTCCGAAAAGACCAGTATAAAAAAATTAATTGGAAATCGTATGCAACGGCTACTAGAAAATTACTAATGGCTGTGTTTTCTAGAGAGTAAGTTTCGTTACCTATATGTATTTATGTATTTTTTTTCTAAAACTATTATTTTTAATAAGTACCTATACAAAAAAATTACCCTCAGGAAAGAACTCTTCGATATAAAGAAAATATTATTTATATTTGAAAACTGAATACCTTTGTAAAGACTGTGCTTATTTGAAAAAAAAAACTGCTCTCTGCGTAAGACGGACGTCACGGTTGGTGCAGTGTACAGTAGAGAACTTGTTCAATCATGTGACATCATAACTTACATTAAGCTAACTAACATATGGTATTGCGGTTTATGTTGGGAGCTCCATCCTTGAAGCTTGGAAATCCTTTGGGGAGTCCTATGTCCAGCAGTGGACTTCATGATGATGATGATGATATGCTAATGACATCTTAATTCGATAGAACAGTAACAACGCATACGTTGTCTGGGAAGAAATCGCCAGCCTTCCCAGACAAACCAGCTAGAAATGTCTGGACCCAACAAAAGTATCCGACATCGTAAAAGAAATAATGGAACGTTTTAAAGTGCCGGAAAATATTGTTAGGTGAGTTGGTTAATATTTTTTCTTGTGTTCAAATCTGTGACAGGATAAAAAAGGTTGGTTCGTATATAAAGCAAAGGTAATTTAATGTTTCAGTGGTTTGCTGACAATGTTTTACAAATACTAATCAGCAATGTGTACTTAGTATTAGGGGACAGAACACCATTTTTTCTTGACAATGCAGGCAAATTTAAGAATCAATCCATCATGATACTCAAATCGTTTCCAGGATTGGTATATCCTATTAATAATATTTAAATTGAATATTTTCGAAACATTTAGGAACTAAAACGTTATGGTTTGGCACCCACCACACATAACCTTTATCACAATAGGTACTTATATGTATGTATGTATCTTCATGGCACAGATAATCGTGAGATACCCGAGCTGAAGGAGAACGTCCCAGAAGCAGAAAAAAGCATAGCCAGAGACAAGAGGTAACAGGCCCATCAGCTAAAAATACAGGGACAGACGACAAAGGTAAATGGGTGTCTGGTGGGTAATAGTAACTGAAATACGTTGTATTGCACGTATTTCAGTTCATGTGGCATTTAAAACGTTATGGTTTGGCACCCCTCACATAACCTTTATCACAATACTTATATGTATGTACACACATCAAAAGTGTCTAGGGATCAAGCATTTTTATGCGGATTTCTTGAGATTGAGATGTGGCTTTGTAATAAATTTATGATTTTATAAATTTATATGGATCCTTTTTGGTGCATTTCATAATTTGAATCAGGAACTGTGAATCAAATTCGAGTAAAAGATGAAAATCAGCTGTCAATATTTTCCCTATAAAAACATACAACGCATTGAAGACATTATTAGTGCTACTGTTTCCCTACTATTGATTAAAACCAACGTTATTGAAGAAATGCTCAGAGCCGTGGGAATGATAGAAGCTGGTTCCCGGCAACGTACTGTGGCTTTAGCTCTGAATACAAGTCAGAGTGTTATCAGTCGACTTTGGACACGTTACCGAAGCACTGGTACCGTGGCTGAGCGCCATGGAGGACGGTATCGCTGCACCACACGGAGACAAGACCGATACATTCAAATCTTAACTCGAAGAGCTCCAACAATAACCGCCATGATGTTAGCCGTGAGGCTTCATCACTCTTCAGGGAACTTAATTAGCGACCAAACAGTCAGAAACCGCTTGCATGAAGTGAACCTTCATTCCCGAAGACCGCAACGGGTACCACCTATAGCAATGCACAATCGTAGGATTCGATATCAATGGGCTCTTGAAGACAGAAATTGGGCAGAAGAACAATGGCGTTTCGTGTGCTTTTCTGATGAGTCTCGTTTTGGTATGAGACCGGATACAAGACGTATACGACACTGGAGAACCCCTGGACGCCAACAGCGATTAAAATCCTGCCAGGAAGTCCATCCTTATAGTGGTGGAACCATCATGGTATGGGCGGGTATTTGGATCGGCGGAAGAACTGAGTTGATTTGGATCAGAGGCAACCTCAACGCTCAAATTTATGCTGAGACGATTGTATCAGACGTCATCGTTCCTCTACAAGTGCAAATCGGTCCCTTATTTCAGTTAATGCATGATAATGCACGACCGCACACCGCAAGAGTTGTAAGAGAGACTCTCGCCGCAGCTAACATCAATGTCCTGCCCTGGCCTGCTCAGTCGCCAGACTTGAACCCGATTGAGCATGCATGGGATATGCTACAGAGAAGAGCTCTGCCGAATATGGAGGGTATCCAGTCGCAAGAAGACCTTTTTTTGTTGTTGCAACGAACATGGGCGGCCATTCCACAGCGTGATTTGGATGAACTCATTTTGAGTATGCCAAACCGATGTTCTTGTGTTGTTAGTGTTCGCGGTAGAAAAACGGATTATTAATTGTTTAAGTTACCCAATAAAATTTTAGAGAAAACTGTTATTTCAGTCTTTTTTTCGAACTTTTGTGTTAGTGGTTCAAATGTCAAATATCCCTTTATTAGGAAAATGGCAAATTTCTTTATTAATGCAAAGGTGACTTGGTTTATCGTTACTGTGACAAACGAAAACACTTTATTTGATGAATCCTTAAAGAAAATTTTAATTAATATCAATCAGGAGAAAAGTTATTGCAAAAATATATGTTGATCCCTAGACACTTTTGATGTGTGTATATTCATGGCACAGATAATTGTGAGATACACGAGCTGAAAGAGAACGTCCCAAAAGCAGAAGAAAAGCATAGCGAGAGACAAGATAAGGAACCAGGCCCTTTAGTTAAAAATACAGGGACAAACGACAATGGTAAATGGGTATGTATGTCTTCCTTGTAGTTGAGAGATTTACAAACGTGGGACATTTATTATAAAAACCGTTCCTTTGTTTCAAAAGTTGTAACAACATTTTAGAACAGTTGAATGACAATTAACAATTAGAAAATAAAATTGGAGAAACCAATATCGATCACTGATATTTTTTGTATATCAATGGTACCGATAAATGGTTTTATATTTATTGTTTTTATATGTTTTTGTATAATTATATGTTCCAAACTGTCGGTATGCGTCTGTACCAATCTTAGATATTTTTATATATCAATGATATAAATAAATTATTTATAAATAATGTTAGTTCATATCGTGTAAGAAATGACGCTGATGATGTCGGTTTCAGGTGGCGATTGGTAGTGGAGCCACAAGGGTCCGAAAAGACCAGTATAAAAAAAATAATTGGAAATCGTATGCTACTACTAGAAAATTACTAATGGCTGTGTTTTCTAGAGAGTAAGTTTCGTTACCTATATGTATTTATGTATTTTTTTCTAAAAATATTATTTTTAATAAGTACCTATACAAAAAAAATACCCTCAGGAAAGAACTCTTCGATATAAAGAAAATATTATTTATATTTGAAAACTGATTACCTTACTTATTTAAAAAAAAAAATGCTCTCTGCGTATGTTTGCGCTCGTTCATCGGTCGAGTCCGATTGTTAGTTAGTCGAGTTTGATAGATGGCGCGACCGGTACGGACGAGCGGTATATTATACTCTGTGGGTGATCGGTGACGCGCAACAAAAACGTTTCGAGAGAACGTTTAGACAGACCGTTTCTAGAAAGCCTTGGAGAATCATCGCGCGCGTGGCGCGTTTTGGACGATTGATTTTCGGGAAGTAAATACCACCGGCCGCGGTTTTGGACAGTTTTTCGCGTTTGTTGCCCGTGTTTTTGAAGTATTTACTTGAATTATAACCGTAACAGTGCCGTTTGTAAATTGAGTTGAATTTGAATCTGAAACGTGGTTTCATTGCTGATCGTTTGTCGGGCGTGGATTGACGCTGTTAAATAACGGTTCTTAGTGCTGGTGAGCTTTGGTGTCCTCCCGGAGGAACTTTAATGTGTCGACTGGTATTGGACAATCAGTGTTATGGAAGCCATCTGGACGGCGTTGTAGTCGGCGCGCGCGCGCTGACCCTCCGGTGGTACGACGGAACACACTGTGTCCTAAGGTAAGTACCTTAGATTTGCTGTGGAGTGTGGTCGGAGATTGATTTACTTGTTGTATAAGCCGTGACTAATGCGCGGTGAATGTGCGTGCTATACTGGGGCGCGTACAGCGTAAGACTGACGTCAAGGTTGGTGCAGTGTAGGTACAGTAGAGAACTTGTTCAATCATGTGACATCATAACTTACATTAAGGTAACTAACATATATGGTATTGCGGTTTTTGTTGGGAGCTCCATTCTTGAAGCTTGGAAATCCTTTGGGGAGTCCTATGTCCAGCAGTGGACTTCATGATGATGATGATGATATGTGTAGGTATACTAATTTTTATAAATGTCAATATTGGAAGGTACTTAAGGATTGCTAGATTTTGACCCTAGAAAGATAGTCTGCGTAAAATTGACGGATGCATTTTCGAAATATTGCTCTCTCTTTCTAAATAGCGCGAATCCGTCGCTGTGCGTTTAGGACATCTCAGTCGCCGCTTGGAGCTCCCGTGAGGCGTGCTTGTCAATGCGGTAAGTGTGACTGATTTTGAAATATAACGACCGCGTGAGTCAAAATGACGCATGATTATCTTTGGGGCCGTCCATTAATCACGTGAGGTCGTTTTTCTTATTTTTTGACCCCCCCCCCCCCCCTCCCCCCTGGTGATATTTGGTGAGGTTTGGGACCAGCCCCCCCCCCCTGGATCACGTGTATTTTTTTTGAAGTCTATGTAAAGCTATTTTTGACTGGAAAAATATATAAAAATTGGTTTTGATTCATATAACATTTATATGTATTTGCAATAAAATTATGAAAAAATAATAATTAATTAATGTTGTCTTCGTCCCACGGAGTTGCAAGACTTTCATTTATGGTTACAACCGGTAAAGCTTCTTCTTCACTGGCAGTTGTTATTGGGAAAGAGGCTTGAACTTCGGTTTCGTCAAGCCACTCGGCATCATCATCCTCGCGCACTACGCAGAGAACCTCCCTCCCTCGTAGCATGAGGATACGCGATATTAGAACAATAAAAGAGGATATTAGAGGACTTCTTTGCTTGGTTCTTACGGCGGAGATCTTGTAAAAAATCATTCGCCCACTTCGTAAATTCTTCTTTTTGAGTATATTTTTCTTTCGAATTAGCCCATATCTCATTGAATTCTTTCTGAGCCACACTAGGTTTTTTTCCTTTCTTATACTCCGCAAATAGTTCTTTATACAGTTCACCTAGTTGAGACATTATTTTAACGTAAAAATTGCAAGGTAAACGGTTACGCATGCATTCGGCGGTAAAACATCGAAGCATCTGGCGACTGACTGTCCGGCGAGCGAGCCCAGTGGTCGGCGCGGCGCGCGGGGAGTCGTTGCCAAGCAACAGCGGGCGAGTCAATCAAGGTCATACTACAAATCGCAAAAATTTTCGCGCCGTTCAAAATTTCGGTTCAGAAATAGCGCTTTTTGGAAAAAAATTAATTAAATTTATACACGTGATGTCTAACGAGACCCCCCCTCCCCCCTCGTGATATTTCGTGATGTTTTCCGTACCCCCTCCCCCCCCTTTTGAGCCTCACGTGATTAATGGACGACCCCTTTTACGTATCTTTTAAGATTTTAACTTATACGATAATTATATTGTTATTTCATGTTCTACTTACGTGATAACTTATTATATATATATTTGTTTTGTTGTTATAGATATCATGACTAAAATATAATAAAATGGGTAGTCCTTTAAACGATGAGCGTATCCTCTCTGCTCTTCTGCAAAGCGACGACGAGCTTATTGGTGAGGATTCTGACAGTGAAATATCAGTTCACGTAAGTGAAGATGACGTCCAGAGCGATACAGAAGAAGCGTTTATAGATGAGGTACATGAAGTGCAGCCAACGTCAAGCGGTAGTGAAATATTAGACGAACAAGATATTATTGAAGTAGGAAGACGAATAGGTGGCCTATGGCATTATTGTACGGAATGATAAACATTGCCTGCATAAATTCTTTTATTATATACAGCCATAATGTTAGTAGCAAGGGAGAAAAGGTTCAAAGTAGCAAAAATTTTATGAAAAACCTTGACATGAGCCTGACGTCATTGTTTATGCGTAAGCGTTTAGAAGCTCCTACTTTGAAGAGATATTTGCGCGATAATATCTCTAATATTTTGCCAAATGAAGTGCCTGGTACATCAGAAGACAGTACTGAAGAGCCAGTAACGAAAAAACGTACTTACTGTACTTACTGCCCCTCTAAAATAAGGGAAAGGCAAATGCATCGTGCAAAAAATGCAAAAAAGTTATTTGTCGAGAGCATAATATTGATATGTGCCAAAGTTGTTTCTGACTGACTAATACGTAAAATTTGTTTCTAATATGTATAAGATATGCTAATTATTTATTTTATAATACAACATGACTGATTTCATAGTACAAAATAAGTTTATTTTTGTAAAAGAGAGAATGTTTAAAAGTTTTGTTACTTTATAGAAGAAGTTTTAAGTTTTTGTTTTTTTTTAATGAATAAATAAACATAAATAAATTATTTGTTGAATTTATTATTAGTATGTAAGTGTAAATATAATAAAACGTAATATCTATTCAAATTAATAAATAAACCTCGATATACAGACCGATAAAACACATACGTCAATTTTACGCATGATTATCTTTAACGTACGTCACAATATGATTATCTTTCTAGGGTTAAAGATCAGTCTATCTCGTTGTAAGGTGTTTCATTGACGTCATCCTTAATACTTTAACAAGACGCAGCCGGTGTTTAAATATTAAAATAAAATAAAATGAAGACTATAAAAATCTCGTTAAGTCAGTTGTGATTGATAAAAATCCAACATAGTGAGGATAACACCGATCCAATAGCAAGTGTACAACAATGGAGTCAGTTTTGCAACCGCCGCAGCCATTTAATTTTGAAAATGATGTGGATAATATATCATCGGGAAATTTGAGTCGCCAATGGATGAACTGGAAAAAATCATTTCTAATTTATTATGAAGCGTGCGAGTTATCTAAGAAGGACAACATAGTACAAGTGAATATTTTATTGCATGTTATCGGTGAGAAATGCCGCGAGTTTACGTCCAGTTTAGAAATTTAATGAAAGAAGTTTAATGAAAGACATAAGTTTTTTAAACGTGATCAAAAAGAACTTGAGTCAATTGAGCAATACGTATTTGAGCTTAACAAAATGGCGGCAAATAGTGAATTTCAAGAACTAAGGGATGATTTGATATGCAGTAGACTAATCTGTGGAATAAATGATATAGGCCTAACAGAGCGATTGTTGCGGGAACCAGAAGTAAGTTTAAATAAAGCTTTGGATATATGTCGGTTAGCTGAGATGTCAAGAATACAAGCGCTGAATATAAAAAGTGAAAGTCAGGAGCATTAAGTACATCAATTAGAAGAAAGCCATAGCAGTGAACACCGTGTGAATTATGTAAATCGCAATAAGCGATTTAAGGAAAATAGTATTCGACCGCGCCCGGGAACATCGGGGCGAGCGACCGGTGGCCGCGCAGGCGGTGACGCCAGCGGTGGCGCACAGGAATTATGTAACCAGAACGCAAGCAAGTACTCCTATCGTGGCAAAAATAAATATCAAAGGCAGTGTGGCAAATGTGGTGCAGTGCATGAGAAGAACAGGTCTCCCGCTTATGGCCACAGATGTAACCGGTGTAATCGCATGAATCTTTTTGCACGGAGCTGCAAGGGTCGTGTATGTGCGGTGGAAACAGACACCACTGACCAGGTAATTTTTCAAATTGATAAAGCTAGTAGTGATTGGACAGTCAAATTAAATATTTGTGACAGTTTTGTAAATTTTAAACTGGACACTGGAGCTGATGTTAATATTATTCAAAAAAAAATTCTCAGTGCATTAAAAATAAATGAAAAAGATTTGAACAAGACTTCCATTAAATTAAAAGCTTACTCTAGAAATAGTATCTCAGTCATTGGAAAGTGCTATTTAAAAGTAGGATATAAAGACACTTATTACTTTTTAAAATTTATTGTAACAGATGTGGATTCACCTCCTATTTTAGGCAAAGAATCTTGTAAGGAGCTTAATTTAATTAAAAGAGTAATGTCAATCAGCAAAATGAACGATAATAACAAAATATTACAAGAATTTCCAGATTTTTTTGAAGGAATAGGTTGTTTACCAGGAGAGTATAAAAGTACATTAAAACCTGATGCAAAACCGGTCGTCAACCCCCCAAGAAAATTACCTGTCTGTTTACGAGAACAATTTAGAAAAAAAATAGAAGATGCAGAAAGATGGTATCATTGCTAAAGTACCTAGAAGGCCCCACTGATTGAGTCACTAATGTAACTGTGGTAAAAAAACCAAATGGGGACTTGCGAATATATTTAGACCCTCGTGAACTTAATAAATCAATAAAAAGGGAACATTTTAAGTTGCCTAATTTTGAAGAAATATCAACATGTTTGACAGGAGATAAGTATTTTAGTACACTCGATGCTAAACATGGATTTTGGCAAATTAAAATAAATTCAGAAAGCACAGATCATGTACATTTAATACAATGTTTGGTAGATTTAAATTTTTAAGGGTGCCATATGGAATATCTTCAGCTTCTGAAATTTTTCATAAACGCTTATATCAGCAGTTTGATGACATGGACGGATTAGTGATATTTGTGGATGATTTATTAATCCATGGACCAACAAAGGAAATTCATGATCAAAGATTAAGGGCAGTTTTAGATAGATGTCGGAAAATAAATATCAAATTGAATAAATCTAAGTGCAAAATAGCTTTAAAAGAAATTAAATACCTAGGGCACAAAATAATGCAAAACGGTATTCTGCCGGATGATTCACATTGAATAGCTATAAAAGAAATGCCTAGTCCAAAAAACACGAAAGATCTAGAAAAATTTTGGGCCTCGTTACGTATGTAAATAATTTTGTACCAAATTTGTCCGAAAAAACGCATAAACTTCGAGAGCTATTAAAGAAGGATATACAATGGGAAGGGGACCCAGTTCATGAACAATCTTTTCAAAATATAAACAACTATTTAATTATTATTAAAAATATTGTAATACTGGCGGACTCGCCAGTATTGCAATATTTTGACATAAATAAACCAATTGTAATTTCTGTGGATGTAAGTAAGACCGGACTGGGTGCTTGTCTTATGCAAAATAATTTGCCTGTCTGTTATACATCTAAATCATTGACTAAAACTGAACAAGCATACGCACAAATCGAAAAAGAATTGTTTGCATGTGTTTTTGCCTGCGAAAGGTTTTATATGTACATATATGGGCACTCGAATATAACAATTGAAACTGATCATAAACCCTTA
The DNA here is from genome assembly GCA_037179545.1 of Sesamia inferens. NCBI lineage: Eukaryota > Metazoa > Arthropoda > Insecta > Lepidoptera > Noctuidae > Sesamia > Sesamia inferens. The sequence continues at coordinate 2,087,610 of CM073929.1, read as the reverse complement.
GTTATAGCATTATTAAAAAACCTTTAACGAGCGCGCCAGCACGTTTACAGCGAATGTTGATGAAATTACAACCATATACATTTCAACTTGTTTACAAGCCAAGTAGGTATCTATACCTGGCCGACACATTATCGCGTACAGTAGCACCGGGCCAGACAGTACAAACATCGCCGCGAGATAATCTTAACGCGAAAGCGCAAGTGTGTGCTATAACGTCAGCGAATGCACTGACTGATACACATTTAATACAAATACAAAAGCACACGAGTGAGGATAATGAGTTACAAAAATTAATTAAAATAATAAAGTCTTGGTGGCCCAACGACAAGAGAGAATTAGATTACAGTTTATACTGCTACTGGGGATGTAGGGACGAATTAACGGTGGATTTTCGTATAGTTTGGAGAGGCAACAGAGTAATCATTCCAAAACAAATGCGTAGAGATATGATGGCAAAAATTCATAGCAGTCACTTGGGAATAGCAAAATGTAAACTAAGGGCTCGAGAAATCATGTATTGGCCTAATATGAACTCCCAATTGCAAGATTATTTGTCGAACTGCCAGGCATTTTTTTTTTGGGACAAACCCGCCACACTTTTCCCAACCACTGCAACTCCTGAAAGCCAGAATCAACAGTGGCGACCGCCAGAAAAACGCCGAGCAATGAAGCTCGACGAGTCCCGGAGAAACGATTCAACTGTCTTGGGTCCCGCAACGAAATTAATCAGAAAAGAATAGCGGAGGAGTAAGAAAAAAGATATTTTTTCCACTTCCCTCCATAACAAGCAGGAGACAGAACAGAACTAGGCCAAACGGCACAAAGGGACATTATTGCAACTGGGAGAAGCCCAGATTGCCAAACACCACGGAATAAAATTTGATTAAGTTAATGGGTCCTAAGTAGGTATTAGCTGTTACAATTGATTCCAATAATAGGTATGGCAAAAGCGCCTGAACGCATGGAAATTGGTTCTAGTTTCTACAAGGTCCGTATAATAAACGACTCCGGATGTAACTTGTACACTATCCAACATAATATTGCGTTCATTCTGCCAAAGAACACACTCCCACAAGATGTGATGTGCGGACTGTTCAAATTCACAGTTCGATGTAGAACACTGACACAAAGGGGAAGGAACAAGTTTAAAAGAATACAGTTTACTTTTAAAGTTGCCATGACCTGTGAGAAATTGGGCAACGCAGTGGTCAACCACCAGCCATGTCTTAGCCAGCCGATCGCCAACGGATGGAAAGAACAGATGGAGGTGCCGGCCCTTGATGGAATTATCCCACCTACTTTGCCATTCGGATAAGAGGTCCTCCCAGACTTCAGTCTGAGGTTTAAATAATCTAGAGATTTTATTAAAGTCGCGTTGTGTAACAAAATTAGTGTCCATGGCCTCCCCCCTCGCGGAGTAGTACATTGAAGCACGTCGCTGTACCTCAAGGTCGACTGGAAGTACACCTGCCAGTACCGGTAAGGCTTCAGTACTGACCGTTCTATACGCCTTGCATAAAAATATCAATGCCAAACGTTGGCTTTGAAGCAGTTTACGTCGTGCCGCTCCTATGCTGGCCCTATCGGCCCAAACAGGTGCACCGTAGCACATACATCCTAAGTAGGTAGCTCCATATATAGTTTTTAAAGTTAGGAATGATAGACCCCAAGTTGCTTTGGATATTCTAGTTAGGGCATAAAAGTTCTTTTTAGCTTTTTCACCAACTATTTTTATATGTTCGATAAATGAAAAATTCCTTTCTAAGATCATACCAAGGTAGCATACGGATTGCTGTTTTTTAATGGGAACGTTGTTAAATTTAATAGTAGGCAATGATTTAAGATTACCTTTTAGTAGAAGTTGATAGGTTTTATGTGGCGCAAATGCTAGGCGGTTACGATCACCCCACTGAGATATTAGATTTAGGCAAGTATTGGCCAAGTTCTCAAGTCCAGCTCGGGTACTTGACTGAATGAGCAGTAGGCCATCGTCCGCGTAACCAGTAAGTGAACAGCCGCAAGGAAGCGGGATCGCGAGGAAGTCATCAAAACCCAAATTCCATAAATAAGGACCGACAACTGAACCCTGAGGACATCCCATGGTTAGTGTTTTAGTACTAGAAAAATGACCGAGCTTAAGTACCGCGGAACCGTTTATAAAGTAAGAGTAAACGAGATTATATATGTTTCTATAGCAACCGCGGGTTTTTAATTTTAACAACAGCATAGGCCACCAGGCGTTATCAAAAGCCCCAGATATATCCAGGAAGATCCCAATTACGTACTTGTTTTCAGATTGGTTAACGGTTCTTCTGACAGAAAGCGCCGCGTCGACTGTAGATTTACCTATGGTGAAGCCATATTGATTATTATGGAATTTTGGACCGTTCGGTAGTAAACGTGGAACGATGAGGCGCTCAAGAAGTTTACCCAAAGATGGTAGAAGTGTGATAGGACGATATGACTTCGGATCATCCGGTGGTTTGTCACCACACTTTGGTATTATTCGTAAGAAACCGCGTCGCCATTTACGAGGAAAAACGCCTTCAGCAATGCATCGGTTATATACAGTTAAGATGGCATCACCCGCTGTTTTACACGCTTCTTTAATCATCCTATTAGATATTTTATCTTCACCTGATGATTTGTTGACCGGTAGTTTTCTAACAATATTTATAAATTCGTCATTAGATGGTACGTCTGACATTGGTGATTCAGGTGGCACAGGAGCCCACGCTCTAATCTGTTGGTGGTAGTCGCTATCGTTAGCCGGTGAATCATCAGGGATAAGTGTATTAATTAGCACTTCTGTTGTTTCCTCTAGGCCTGTGGTATGCTTATCATTGACTTTAATGTTTTGAACGTATGCAAGGTCGACCGATCTGTTAGCTTTAAATTCGTGATATAAGGGAGACCACGGACCCTCCCTGTCAAGCTTATCAACAATTTTTCGCAACAAATTACCCTTAGATTTTTCCACCGATGCTTTGTAGCGTGACTTGGCAACTCTAAAAGCATTTAAAGCGAACGTAAGAAGATCTCCAGTAATCTTTCGGCTCTTGAGTTTATTTAACTGTCTACGCGCTCTGCGATATCTTTTACGCTGTTCAACTAAGTAATCACTCCACCAGTCACATCTACGAATATTGGTCATAGATCCGCGACCAATGGCAATGTCAGCACAGTAGGTAAAGGTTTCTGACATAATGTCAGCACTTTCTTCGGCTGACAGCCCGACCCGAGTGAATTCTTTGGCGTGACACGCAAAAAGCGAGCCGAAAAATTCCCAGTTCGCGCCTTTACATCTATATCTGAAATTACCGGGAATATGAGACGGACCCTGAATATAACCAGGAACAAATTCGTACACGATCAGGCGATGATCACTACAAGACGCGTCCGGTAGGACACGCCACCTATCCAAACGTACGTCTGCACTTGAAAGTGTGACGTCAATACAAGATTCGCCCATTTGGCTGCAGAAAGTAGGTGGTGCATCAGGGGAATTATGAATCGATAGGTTCATCTCAGCAATGAAATCCTCAACAGCGCAGCGTCGTTCGGTATCGGTGGCCCGAACCTTGCCATACCACAGAGACGATGACGCGTTGACATCCGCGCCAACGATAACTTTGCAGCCCGCGAGTGACCGCAAGACATGACGGAGATTATGTATATGAGGAGTAACAGGATCTGAATATTGAAAGTAACAGCTTACAACGAATACTTTAAACGAAGCTGATGATACTTCGGCAACCGCACAGTGTGGCGTCATGAGGTCACGTAAAGACGTTACCGTAAAGTTAGAAGACCGCGCAACATAAATTCCGGCTCGTGCCCTGCAATCCAGTTGCACAACACTGTGACGTAAGCGTAAGTTTTGATATTGTTCTTGAATGAGTACAAGGTCTAAGTTGTAGTCAATAATTAATTTATCTAACTCTGATGTCGCCACCTTATCGTTGTGAAGGTTTAATTGCCCTATGTTTAACCTATCCATCTTAATTAGTAATTAGTATGCAGGATAAGTTGTTCGAGTTTTAATTTATAGGTACCGCACTGTTCAGATCCGCAACGATGCTCATAGGGCTTTTTATAACGTTTACACGCCGCGCAAACCGGGGTAAAATTTGAATCGCCCTTATGCGGGCAAACATTGGTTTCGTGAGCCTCGGAACAGACAGCGCAGGTTGGTGATTTATTAGCGCAATGCTTTTTAACATGACCGAATTGTTGACAATACGCGCAACGAACTACCTCGATATCATCAACAAAACGGCAAGTGGCCCAGTCAATAAATAATTTATCCTTGGTAGTCACAAGATGTTTACGTACCGCAGGTTCAATTTCTATGCCTATCCACTTCCGACCGGTATCGGTAGAACGCCTACGGACTATTTTTGTGGATTTAATAAAATCGTCTTCTTTTATTGGCAACTCATTTTTAATGTTTTGGCGGTATATAGCTTGCAAAAAATTTTTGTCTTCCATTGAAGCGGGAATGTCCTTAACTAATAGACGGGGGCGGCGACCCTTTGGTTTTTCTAAGCGGAGACCGGCAGACTTTATAGCATCTACCGATTCTAATCTTTTTAATTGGTTTTCATTAGCCACACGTAGAACAACCCCCGCTTTGGCGGTTTTTTTAATACCGACTATTTGAAATCCATCGTCACTCGGTCTAATCGCCTTCATAAGAGCTTGTTTAGTGGCGGACGATGACGCATAGTCAGCTGATCGCTCCTGGGTCGGATAGGCGACGACACAAGGCAGAGGCACTCTAGATTCAATAGCCGGGGCTACTTTAGGCAACCGCAGTTTCAAAGAATCTGCGTACGACATTTTATTGTCCTCATTAACGGTTTTAACGCCGGATTTTAATTTGATCATTTCTAATTCGCGCTCGGTATTAGCAAGCTTTGTTTCGTTACACGAAGATTTTAAAGCTAACAAAGACACGATACTTGTAACTCGTTGAGTCATATCCATAATAGATGATTTATTCGCGACATTTATACGAGAACCGTTATCGTTAACCAGTTCGTTGATTTTGGACAGGTACACAGACGCCTCCGAAACCAAATCGTAATAATTATCACAGTTACTATTGGACATATTTAATGTAGGCGAGGACTTTTCTGGAGAATTGTGTGCTATTTGTAGGCGTTTCGACCTATCATCTACTAATTTGTCGGTCGGAGACATTTCACAAAATAGACGCTTAGCGGAGGTCTGCGTTGGCGACCTAAGTGTTTTATTATTTCTACGGAATATATCTCCACCACGATCAGGCGGGTCATCATTATAAGTTGACATAACTAATTAATAAACAAGAAAACAAATCTAACTTAACGAAACGAAAATAAAACTAGTGAGAAAAAAATAAAATTACGTTACCCTCACAAAAAAGAAAATAAATGTACTCACCGAGATTGATTGATTTACAGTAATTACAAAAACAAACACTAAAAATAAACTTACGATACCAAAACTAGACACAAATTTAACAGCCTAGAAAGAAAAACACCAGCCGGAACTGATAATCGGACACGATATTCGTAAATATAACAGGAGCGTATTAACTTCACACCACACGGCGCGGGGGCGCGAAGGAAAGTGCCAGGCATGTTTAACCTATAGGAAAGCTAATACTAAAGAACCTTTAATCTCACACGAAATACCAAATAGGCCTTGGTGTAAGATAGGTATAGACCTATTTCATTTGGGCAAAGATTCATTTCTATTAGTAGTAGATTATTTCAGCAGATTTGTAGAGTTAAACAAATTAAATTCCTTAACGTCTGGACATGTAATAAGTAAATTAAAAACTACTTTCAGTAGACAGGGTATACCTGAAATAGTCGTTTCTGATAATGGGCCGGAATTTTCCTCTAAGTATTTCAAAGAATTTGCTGATGAATGGAAATTTGTGCACAAGAACAGATCTCCAGAATTTCCACAGTCAAATGGGCAGGTAGAACGTACTATACAAACTATAAAAAATATTATGAGAAAAACTAAATATGAAAACAAAGATTTTAATTTAGCAATGTTGGAATTCTCGAATACACCAATAAGTCAGGATATACCATCTCCTCCTGAATTACTCTATAATCGAAAACTAAGAAGCATAATACCCTTTTCACAAAATTTTCTTATTCCTAAAGTCCATAAACATGTAAAAGAAAGTCTCGAAAAACGTCAAGTAATGCAAAAAAATTGTCATGATAAAGGTAGCAGGAACTTATGTCCTCAAAAAGTAAAAATACGAAAGGGTAAATCGTGGACATCAGGGACTATAATAAAAATGTCAGGAATACGATCTTACTTAGTAAAGATGAATAATGGAAATGTGGTAAGGCGAAATAGAAAACATTTGATAAAGGATTCAGAATACAGGCAAGATCTTTGTACTTATAGTAGATATGATGACATCGGTTATGACACAGGTTTGAATGTAAACACAAGTACTGACCTATTCAGCTCCAGTGCTCCAACCGGCTAATTTTAATAACTTTTATCGTACACGTTATGGCAGGACGACCTCCTGATCGGTGGTGATTCTCCGCAGGCACAGACCAAACGTAAACAAACACGGGCATGTATGTATTGAACAAATTATTTGTATGTTCTTTTTTTTTTTTTGTTTTAATGTAAGTACGCATATGAAATTTTACTAATTGTAATTTATTGAAGTATAAAATATAAGTTTAGATATTGAACTTATAGTGTAAAAATAAATAACTGTATAAATACTACTTAATTGTTTAAAATAAATAAATAAAAATAATTGCAATTGAAAATATTTTAAATAAATTATAAACTTGATCATATATTAATCATATTATTCATCTCGTATCATATCATATATTAATTGGGTATTATAGGAATATATTAATAATTTCAATTTCAATCAAAGTTGCAATATCATTGTATTTGTATACCACATATTTTTGTATAAAAGTCTTCATATTAATATAATAATAGATTTAATTTCCAATATAATTAATGTAATTTTTAAAATATTAATTTGGTTTTGATATGGTTGATATTATTAGCATTAATAAACATTGTACAATTTATTTCATAAGCATAACATTGTTACTTACTTAATAATTAAAATTAATGCTGGTTACTTATAAAAGAAAAGCTGTAAATTTATAATAGTAAATTTCAGGATTATTTATAAGTAGATCTAATTGCATGTTTTTTATTTTCTCTCTTCAAGGATAAATTGTACGTGTACTATTTTTTTTTTTTATAGTCGGTGATTGTAGTTATACTCATTTTTATAAATGTCAATATTGGAAGGTACTAGAAGATTTTGATTAAAGATCAGTCTATCTCGGAGTAAGGTGTTTCATTGACGTCATCCTTAATACTGTAACAATATGCTAATGACATCTTCATTCAACAGTACCTACACTAACAACGCATACGTAGTCTGGGAAGAAATCGCCAGCCTTCCCAGACAAGCCAGCTAAGAAATATCTGGACCCAACAAAGGTCTCCGACATGGAACGTTTTAAAGTGCCGGAAAATATTGTTAGGTGAGTTGGTTAATATTTTTTTTGTGTTCAAATCTGTGACAGGATAAGAAAAGGTCGGTTCGTATATAAAGCAAAGGTAGTTTAATGTTTCAGTGGTTTGCTGACAATGTTTTACAAATGCTAGTCAGCAATGTGTACTTAGTATTAGGGGACACAACACCATTTTTTCTTGACAATGCAGGCAAATTTAAGAATCAATCCGTCATGATTCTCAAATCGTTTCCAGGATTGGTATATCCTATTAATAATATTTAAATTGAATATTTTCGAAACATTTTGGAATTAAAACGTTATGGTTTGGCACCCACCACACATAACCTGAATCACAATACTTATATGTATGTATGTATCTTCATGGCACGGGATAATCGTGAGATACCCGAGCTGAAGGAGAACGTCCCAGAAGCAGAAGAAAAGCATAGCGAGAGACAAGATGAGGAACCAGGCCCATCAGTTAAAAATACAGGGACAGACGACAAAGATAAATGGGTATCTGGTGGGTAATAGTAACTGAAATATGTTGTATTGCAGCAAAACGTATTTCAGTTCATGTGGCACTTAAAATGTTATGGTTTGGCACCCCTCACATAACCTTTATCACAATACTTATATGTATGTATCTTCATGGCACAGATAATCGTGAGATACACGAGCTGAAGGAGAACGTCGCAAAAGCAGAAGAAAAGCATAGCGAAGGAACCAGGCCCATAGTTAAAAATACAGGGACAAACGACAATGGTAAATGGGTATGTATGTCTTCCTCGTAGTTGAGAGATTTACAAACTTGGAACGTTTATTATAAAAACCGTTCGTTTGTTTCAAAAGTTGTTACAACGTTTTAGAACAGTTGAATGACAATTAACAATTAGAAAATAAAATTGGAGAAACCAATATCGATCACTGATATTTTTTGTATATCAATGGTACCGATAAATGCTCACTGCCCGGGGGAGCTCGTACAGGGAAGCGACGTTGATAGCCACGACTGCGGTGTCACAGGTGGTGAACCGCATCCGGCGCCTGGGCCTGGAGGTGGCCCTTGACAAGTCGGAGGCCATGGTTTTCCATGGCCCCCGGCGTGCGCCGGCGCCGGGATCACATATCGTGGTCAGTGGGGCCCGGATAGCTGTCGAGTTCACCATGAAGTACCTGGGATTGGTGCTCGACAGCCGGTGGGATTTCGGACCCCACTTCCGGCGGCTGGCGCCAAAGCTGATGGGTGCAGCGGGCGCACTATCAACGTTGCTTCCCAACATGGGGGGCCCGAGCGCCGCCTGTAGGCGGTTGTACGTGGGAATCGTGCGGTCCATGGCCCTGTATGGGGCCCCTGTGTGGGCGATGGACCTGACGGCCGGAACACTCGCCATTCTGCGCAAGCCGCAGAGGGCGATGGCCGTCAGGGTCGTCCGCGGGTATCGCACGATATCCTACGAGGCGGCTTGCGTCCTGGCCGGATCCCCGCCCTGGGACCTAGAGGCGAAAGTACTCGCGTCATTGTACCGATGGCGCGAGGAAGAGCGGACACGGGGCTCCAGTCCGGTGCAGCGGCAGATCGAGCTGCGCCGAGAGGAGCTCCGTCAGGTCCTGGTGGCGGACTGGCGGCAGAGGCTTATGCGCCCTACCGAAGGCCTCGCTACCGTCGAGGCGATCCGGCCAGTACTCGACGACTGGCTCGGGAGGAGGCACGGCTCCCTGTCGTTCAGGGTGACGCAGGTACTGTCGGGGCATGGCTGCTTCGGCAAGTACCTGCGTCGCTTAGGCAGGGAGCCGGACGCTCGGTGCCACCACTGCGTCCAATGCGGGGAGGACACGGCGCAGCATACGCTCTCCGAGTGTGTAGCTTGGGAGGAGCAGCGCCGTGTCCTCACAAATGAAGTAGGAGGCGACCTGACGCTGCCGGCAGTAGTGCGGAGGATGGTCGGCAGCTCAGAGTCGTGGGACGCGGTGGTGTCCTTCTGCGAGGACGTGATGTCGCAGAAGGAAGCTGCGGAACGGGAGAGGGAGATATCAATTCCCTTCCCGGGCCGCAGAAGACGCACCGGGCGCCGAAGAAGGGCGGATAACGCCCTCTTCCGCCCCCCATGAATGGGTCCAGGGGCAAGGGACATGGGGAAGTCCCCGCCCCCCATTGATGGACCCCGAGGCGGAGGCGCGCGCGAGTGTCGGCGCGCGCCTTTGAGGCGATGCACGGGGTAGTTTAACACCCCACTACCCCGTGCAGGAGACGAGGCCCGGACAGACCGGGCCAGCACGAGGATGTGGGGCCGTGGAAGAATTTAGACTCCCGCGGCCCCACGCGCGCTCGTGATAGAAGACACACCGGGGTGGTTTTAGTCAGTAAAAGTCTGACATACCCCGTCGCCCACCCCAGGGCGGCGGGCATCCTATGAGGATTTCCACCCCGGCAAAAAAAAAAAAAAAAAAAGTGTACAGTAGAGAACTTGTTCAAACACGTGACATCTAAACTTACATTAAGCTAACTAACATATGGTATTACGGTTTATGTTGGGAGCTCCATCCTTGAAGCTTGGAAATCCTTTGGGGAGTCCGTATGTCCAACACTGGACTTCGTGATAATGATGATATGCTAAAATGACATCTTAATTCGACAGGACACTAACAACGCATACGTAGTCTGGGAAGAAATCGCCAGCCTTCCCAGACAAGCCAGCTAGAAATGTCTGGAACCAACAAAAGTATCCGACATCATAACAGAAGTAAAGGAGCGTTATAAAGCGCCGATTTGTTAGGTGAGTTGGTTAATAATTTTTTTGGGTTCAAATCTGTGACAGGATAAAAAAGAAGGTTGGTTCGTATATAAAGCAAAGGTAGTTTAATGTTTCAGTGGTTTGCTGACAATGTTTTACAAATGCTACTCAGCAATGTGAACTTAGTATTAGTGGAAAGAACACCATTTTTTCTTGACAATGCAGGCAAATTTAAGTTTCCAGGATTGGTATATCCTATTAATAATATTTAAATTGAATATTTTTGAAACATTTAGGAATTTATGGACATTTCTTTACAGGACCGTTATTACCATAAAGTGTGCAGACGAATGCAAGATGAGGAGAATACGAGCAAAGAAGAACAAAAAGAACAAGCGGCCTACTTACAATAAATAATAATTGTTTATTACAAACACTTTTTGGCTAATTTATTTGCTTACCTGTTATGTTCAGTATCTATGTATTTATTTATGTATATGTATGTACTGTATCTATTTTAGTATCATCATCATCATTATCAACCTTTTATCGTCCTACTGCTGGGCACAGGTCTCCTCTCATACAGAGAAGGATTGAGCGTAGACACCACGCTTGCTCAATGCGGGTTGGCGATTTCAGACTTAAAGTCCAGGTTTCCTCAAGATGTTTTCCTTCACCTTCAGTCATTGGTGTCCAAGATATACTTAGAAAGTACATATAACTTTAGAAAAGTTACATTGGTACTTGCCTGACCTGGAATCGAATCCGCGCACTCATACTTGAGAGGCTGGTGTTTTAACCACTAGGCCACTACGACTTACACAATATTAGTGATCAATGATGAGTTCCTCAAGCCGTAAAATTATTTGTGAACTGTTTGTGTTGTGGTTTACTGGCGGATATTGTATATTAGAAGGAGACGATATCATGAGGACGGTGGTGAGCCCGCGTGATAGGGAGCTGAAGGCGGGGGATGTGATAATGGCGATGCGAGACGGGGAGGAGGATGTCGGAATATTATGTAAATGCATGCCGTGAGTGATTCAAATGTTTCTGCGTGTGCACAGGTAATCCGTAATGGTTAGCGCAGTATAATTTTTCAGTGTTAGAAGGAGATCATATTATGAAGTCGTTGGTGAGCCCGCGTGATAGGAGTTGGATGGCTACAATACCCATTACACAACTAATAATAAAAATGAAGAAGTAGTCGTGTACATACGAAGCTATGTTAAATGTACCATATTGGAGCCTGTTTTCGCTGCTGGTAACTGTCTCTCTTGCTAAATCAACAGCGAGCTAGCAATTGTCGCCGAATATTGACATTCTATGAATTTTAAAGTTGATTTTGATAATTTTTTGGACAGTTTGGATAGAGTCCTCATTGGAGACACTGAACGTTTATTTGTGTTGTGGTTTACTGGCGGATTTTCAGTGTTAGAAGGAGATCATATTATGAAGTCGTTGGTGAGCTCGCGTGATAGGGAGCTGAAGGCAGGCGAATAACAGCGAAACTAGACGGGGAGCAGGATATTGTAACAATAATTGCATGCCGTGATTGATTTAAATGTTTCTGCACTTGCACAGGTAATCCGTAATGGTTAGCGTAGTATAATTTTTCAGTGTTAGAAGGAGATCATATTATGAAGTCGTTGGCGAGCCCGCGTGATAGGGTGCTGAAGGCAGGCGATGTTATAACGGCGAAACTAGACGGGGAGGAGGATATTGGAACAATAATTGCATGCCGTGAGTGATTTAAATGTTTCTGCGCGTGCACCGGTAATCCGTAATGGTTAGCGCAGTATAATTTTTCAGTGTTAGAAGGAGATCATATTATGAAGTCGTTGGCGAGCCCGCGTGATAGGAGGCCGAAGGCAGGCGATGTTATAACGGCGAAACTAGACGGGGAGGAGGATATTGGAACAATAATTGCATGCCGTGAGTGATTTAAATGTTTCTGCGCGTGCACCGGTAATCCGTAATGGTTAGCGCAGTATAATTTTTCAGTATTAAAAGGAGATCATATTATGAAGTCGTTGGTGAGCCCGCGTGATAGGGAGCTGAAAGCAGGCGATGTTATAACGGCGAAACTAGACTTGGAGGAGGATATTGGAACAATATGTAAATGAACAAAATTGCAAACCTTCTGGAGTTGGATGGCTACAATACCCATTACACAACTAATAATAAAAATGAAGAAGTAGTCGTGTACATACGAAGCTATGTTAAATGTACCATATTGGAGCCTGTTTTCGCTGCTGGTAACTGTCTCTCTTGCTAAATCAACAGCGAGCTAGCAATTGTCGCCGAATATTGACATTCTATGAATTTTAAAGTTGATTTTGATAATTTTTTGGACAGTTTGGATAGAGTCCTCATTGGAGACACTGAACGTTTATTTGTGTTGTGGTTTACTGGCGGATTTTCAGTCTTAGAAGGAGATCATATTATGAAGTCGTTGGTGAGCCCGCGTGATAGGGAGCTGAAGGCAGGCGAATAACAGCGAAACTAGACGGGGAGCAGGATATTGGAACAATAATTAATTGCATGCCGTGATTGATTTAAATGTTTCTGCACTTGCACAGGTAATCCGTAATGGTTAGCGCAGTATAATTTTTCAGTGTTAGAAGGAGATCATATTATGAAGTCGTTGGCGAGCCCGCGTGATAGGGTGCTGAAGGCAGGCGATGTTATAACGGCGAAACTAGACGGGGAGGAGGATATTGGAAGAATAATTGCATGCCGTGAGTGATTTAAATGTTTCTGCGCGTGCACCGGTAATCCGTAATGGTTAGCGCAGTATAATTTTTCAGTGTTAGAAGGAGATCATATTATGAAGTCGTTGGCGAGCCCGCGTGATAGGAGGCCGAAGGCAGGCGATGTTATAACGGCGAAACTAGACGGGGAGGAGGATATTGGAACAATAATTGCATGCCATGAGTGATTTAAATGTTTCTGCGCATGCACCGGTAATCCGTAATGGTTAGCGCAGTATAATTTTTCAGTATTAAAAGGAGATCATATTATGAAGTCGTTGGTGAGCCCGCGTGATAGGGAGCTGAAAGCAGGCGATGTTATAACGGCGAAACTAGACTTGGAGGAGGATATTGGAAGAATAATTGCATGCCGTGAGTGATTTAAATGTTTCTGCGCGTGCACCGGTAATCCGTAATGGTTAGCGCAGTATAATTTTTCAGTGTTAGAAGGAGATCATATTATGAAGTCGTTGGCGAGCCCGCGTGATAGGAGGCCGAAGGCAGGCGATGTTATAACGGCGAAACTAGACGGGGAGGAGGATATTGGAACAATAATTGCATGCCATGAGTGATTTAAATGTTTCTGCGCATGCACCGGTAATCCGTAATGGTTAGCGCAGTATAATTTTTCAGTATTAAAAGGAGATCATATTATGAAGTCGTTGGTGAGCCCGCGTGATAGGGAGCTGAAAGCAGGCGATGTTATAACGGCGAAACTAGACTTGGAGGAGGATATTGGAACAATATGTAAATGAACAAAATTGCAAACCTTCTGGAGTTGGATGGCTACAATACCCATTACACAACTAATAATAAAAATGAAGAAGTAGTCGTGTACATACGAAGCTATGTTAAATGTACCATATTGGAGCCTGTTTTCGCTGCTGGTAACTGTCTCTCTTGCTAAATCAACAGCGAGCTAGCAATTGTCGCCGAATATTGACATTCTATGAATTTTAAAGTTGATTTTGATAATTTTTTGGACAGTTTGGATAGAGTCCTCATTGGAGACACTGAACGTTTATTTGTGTTGTGGTTTACTGGCGGATTTTCAGTCTTAGAAGGAGATCATATTATGAAGTCGTTGGTGAGCCCGCGTGATAGGGAGCTGAAGGCAGGCGAATAACAGCGAAACTAGACGGGGAGGAGGATATTGGAACAATAATTGCATGCCGTGATTGATTTAAATGTTTCTGCACTTGCACAGGTAATCCGTAATGGTTAGCGCAGTATAATTTTTCAGTGTTAGAAGGAGATCATATTATGAAGTCGTTGGCGAGCCCGCGTGATAGGGTGCTGAAGGCAGGCGATGTTATAACGGCGAAACTAGACGGGGAGGAGGATATTGGAACAATAATTGCATGCCGTGAGTGATTTAAATGTTTCTGCGCGTGCACCGGTAATCCGTAATGGTTAGCGCAGTATAATTTTTCAGTATTAAAAGGAGATCATATTATGAAGTCGTTGGTGAACCAGCGTAATAGGGAGCTGAAGGCAGACGATTTTATAACGGCGAAACTAGACGGGGAGGAGGATATTGGAATAATGCCGTGAGTGATTTAAATGTTTTTGCGCGTGCACAGGTAAACCGTAATGGTTAGCGCAGTATAATTTTTTTAGGCAGTTTGGACAGGATTCTTACATCTTTATAATAAGTTTAATAGTAAATAATTACATATATACATCATTGGTGCTAATTGCTTAACTCTCAACGCGACACATGGTTTTCTATCTGGACACTATCGGGACACTGCCTGGATACTATTTAAAAGTGGTTAGATGGATTGGATGGCCTGTGACTAAAAAGTGACATTATTTGTAATAATCTATGGCATGTGTAAATAACAAATACGACGAATTGTGAAACCAAAAACAATATATAGGGCAAAACGGTCTAATTACATTAATTATTTGTATGTGTCAAAATCAAAATCAAAGCATTTATTTCAAATAAACCAGTTACAGGCACTTTTGAACTGTCAGAAGGTCGGTCAGTCAGTAAGGTGAAGCTAGTCGCCCATTCCAAAGAGTAGGTACCTATGGAGAAGAAAGGGCAAGAAACTACATGATTTTGAGTAAAAAAAAAAGACATAAACAATTACAAATTAAAACTACATGAGGAAAAATCAAAGAACAATCAGTGTATCGAAATCGGACGTAGCTCAAGCCCAAGCCTACTTAACCTACCCTAGCAACTATAAAATGCTTTCTGACACAGCTTACGTTTAATAAAGGATTTGAATTTATTCAGGCTCAGATCTTGAACCACCTCTGGAAGTCTATTGTAAAAATGTATACATTGGCATCTAAAAGAGCCACCTATTTTCTTGAGCCGTGTTGTAGGTACAATAAATTTGTGCCTGTTCCTAGTATTTATATTATGGACATCACTGTATTTTTTTTTAATTATATTTTTATGAGCATAGAAAAGATTTTCATAAATACATTGAGACGGCACGGTCAGTACATTAATCTCTTTAAATTTTTCTCTGAGAGAGTGTCTCGGACTTAAATTATAAATTACACGAACAGCTCGTTTCTGCAAAACAAATATTGTTTGAATATCAGCGGCATTTCCCCACAACAGAATGCCGTACAACATTACGCTATGGAAATAGCCAAAGTAGTTAAAATTACGAATTGTTCTAACTGCGTATGCAGCAGAACTTAGTTTTTGTGATAATTTTTCTATACTCGTATGTGGACCCCATTGAAGCTTAGCATCCAGAGTTATACCCAAGAATACTGTGCTGTCTTCAGATTTCAATTCTTCGCCCTTTATCAACACTTTAGTTTTCACCTGACTAACGTGAGGTGAGTAAACTTAATTAATGCATTTGGTTTTTTTCTCGTTTAAGAGTAAATTATTAACATTAAACCAGTGGACTACTTTGGAGATCGCGCTATTTACATCGTCTGTCAATAAAATAATACCTTCTTGCCTTACGTGACGGTTATATAATGACCTTTAGTGCAGTTTATCATATTTTTCTAAGAGACCAAAAGCCAAAAAATGTGAATGTATGATAGCGCTAAGGTGGTGAGTAGACTAACAAAAAAGTATCACTACTTCTGTGTCCGGGGTCAAGTCTAGTCCATTTTCTAACCCTAGCGTAGTTTTATTTTCAGTCAATTTTAATGGTAATATCTCTATCTCATCTTCAACTAATTTGTAATCTTCCTTATTTTGTACTGTCGTATTTGATAATTTATTCACAGGTATTCCTTTGTTGATTTGGTTTCTTTTCCGTTTGCGCCCCGATTTGAATGTATATTTGTATACCAATAATTTTCAGAAATAAAATTTTCTATCTCTTGATGGGCGCTTTGTAGGTCATTAGACAACTGTTTATTTTTTCCTGCAATTCTATTACGGTTTGGCTGTTATTTAATGATGTATTATAGTCGTGGTGATCGCTCAATCCTTGTCTGTATGAGAGCAGACCTGTGCCCAGCAGTGGGGCGATAAAAAGGTTGTTGATGATGATTAGGAAGACTCATCGTAGTCGCATCAAATAGAGCTGAACTATCTGCAGTCATATCGCAAAATTAAGTTGTTCTGAATATTTTACTGGTGCGGTAAGTTATATTTCGTCCATCGTTGTTTTCTACCAAATACTCTTATATTTTTTGTATGGTAACACCATGCGCCCTCTAGTGGCTACATACTATATGAAAAGAAATTAAGATGCACGTAGGTAGCGAATTTTTGGACTTAGGACTTGTTGGTTTCTCTTACAACTTGGCTTGTGGTTTTCATGGTCTCTGGTTTCCCTACGACTTCGGTAGCTGAAACGTGCGAGGGCTCGTCCCAAAGCGTCACTCCTCAGCTGTTTCTGCATCCAGTTGATGTGATTGATATCGACTAGTTAAGGTATGCTGTGGTGTTCCTCAGGGATACGTTCTTAGTCCAATCTTCTTCATTGTGTTCATAAATGATTTAATGGAGTATATTAAAAAAGGATAAAGGACACAAAACTAATCGTCTTTGCTGACGACATTGCGATAGTTACTGCAGAAGATATACTGGAATTGGAATCCAAGACCAGCAGTTTCTTGAAAGCTTTTGAAACATGGTTCAGTACTAACAATTTGAAACTAAATGTAAAAATACGAAGTGCGTCTTATTTAAGTCTACGTTACGAAATAACGTTAAGTTAAAGATTGTGTCTTGTGGCGAAAATGTTGAAATAGTTGATAGTGTCAAGTTCCTAGGTGTGCACGTAGATGCAATGTTGAATAGGAAGGTTGAAAATTGTCAATAACGAATACTGTCAGCTCAGCATGTTATGCGATTAGAACACCTATTGAAGAATTGAGTCTACCTCAACTGAAAAGTGTATACTTTGCCTTGGTGTAGTCCAGGCTAAGATACAGCATTGAGTTTTGGGGCAATAGCTACAAGTACAACATGCAAATGGCATTCGTGATCCAGAAGAGAGCTTTGAGGACTATGCTCCGCTTGAAACAGACGGAGTCATGTAAAGGACATTTTATTAGACTGGAGCTCTTGACAGTGCCATGCCAAAAAATTTGCACAAAATTGAGATTGATGAGGAAAGACATGCTAGAGCTGTTTCACGTAGGAAAGATTTGCCCAACACCATACAACCTGTTCGAGTTTAATCGAACACTCAGCGAAAATGCATAATTGCATGGAAGACAAATATGCACATTCGCTCGTTTTACCAAAATGTGACCAGTTCGCGTTAAGATCTCGCCAGAGACACCGCGCTCTCATAACCATTACCATTTTACCATATTTTACCAATAATTGTATCTAAGTTTATACATTTTTTACCATTTCTTGTTACTAAGTAATATAGTGATTTAATATAGCTATTTCGTTTATAATCCAAGACTTTAACTTTTACCATATCCTATTACCAGTAGAAGAGTGTGCTAGGTCACCATAGCGCCGAGCAGTACTCTTTTCATGGTCCTTCGAGCATTAAATTACCAGCGAATACCAAGTGAAACAGTGCCACGCGAACCAGAAGATTGCTGCGATTTGGAGAGTTCCAGAGTGCAGAGACGGTTGGTTACATCATATAAGGTCAGATCGAACCATTTATTTATACTAACCATTACCAAGCTTTATACGAACCATCTTTAAATATGGAGTCTGATACTCTGTTCATCAACCAAACTGAGCTCTACGAAATCCTATGCAAGTTTTTAGTTAATATAAAGAAAGATGGATCCGAAAGGAAGACCATCGATAATTACAAGCGTAAGGCGGAGATGTTAGAAGCTTACTGGCAGGACTACCAAGATAACCATAGGAAAATTTGTCAGTTGGGAGCTTCTGAACATATTTATTTTAAGAAGGGTTGTTTTGATTCAGCCCAAGAAGTTTATTTTAAGATAAGGGAG
This sequence comes from Sesamia inferens, assembly GCA_037179545.1. Lineage (NCBI taxonomy): Eukaryota > Metazoa > Arthropoda > Insecta > Lepidoptera > Noctuidae > Sesamia > Sesamia inferens. The sequence continues at coordinate 2,069,223 of CM073929.1, read as the reverse complement.
GTTATTGAAAGAACTATGCAACAATTACGCCCAGCGCAGCATCTCGAAGAAAGTCCACGTAGACCAAAGGCGGAGGAGGTGCAACCATCACCAGGTATCCGAACTAGGTCACAGCTAAGCGTTGTTAGCCATCAACGACCAGAAGATGCCACGACGCAGTCACAACCAGGTACGTCTTCCCTTGGTGAGGCATTTAAGCAGCGAGGAGAGTTTATGTGCGCAGAGGGAATGTCAAGCAAGCTGAGCGGATTACTGAAGAGGCAAAATATTAATTTCAAGGCTTTCATGAGAACCGTAAGTAACATACAAGTGGATAAGTTCGAAAATCAATGGCAATTCGAGAACGCGCTAAAATCACTGGAAAGCCGATGGGGTGAAATTGACAAACTTCATTGGGAAATAGAAAGTGAAGATGGTGCCGACGACGCTAAGTACCAAATGGAATTCTGCAGACATGAGGATAAGTACGGTGAGTTGACTAACGATATCAACCAGAAGATGTGGGCAGTGAAGCACCGTGAGAGGTCAGCGCCCAAGATGGATATCCCTGTGTTCAATGGAAATTACAATCAGTGGGTTCCTTTTAAAGACTTGTTCAGCGAAGCGATCGACAAAAACCCGTCGATGTCTAATGCGCAGAAGATGCAGTTTTTGAAGAGTAAGGTGGCTGGAGAAGCAGAGCGTCTGATTCACCATTTACAGATTAGCTCTGACAATTATATGTTGGGAAATTTTAAACCATAGGTATGGTAATAAGAAATTGATTTTCACATCCCATATCAACATCCTTCTAGGGCTTCCCAGCATACAACAACAATCACTGGCTGCTATTAAGAAGCTGCATGACATAACCAAGGAGACGTTACACGCCATACAAAATCTGGGGGTGGATATAACAACTTGGGATCCACTTTTAGTGCACCTGCTAGCGCAAAAGCTGGATAACGAGACGTTCACCGAATACATAGAGTCGGTAAAGAATCCTAGAGAGCTACCCGAACTACAGGAGTTCTTGGAATTTTTAGAGACAAAATTCACAGCACTAGAGGCATCTCGTCGCAAACAAGAACCAACCAACTTAAAAACTACGCTGCACCAACCATTCAAATATAATAACCAAAACCAAAGAAAAGCATTTCATCGAAATAATCATCAGTCAGGAAGTAAGGATAACCCTAATAAATCGAATGCATTACAGGTGTCGCGTTCGATAAATTGCGCATTATGCGATTCTGAACACGGGTTGTGGCGTTGCCCTGAATTCTTAAAAATGACTCATGAGCAAAGATTAAATCAAATTGTGCAATTAAATTACTGCAAAAACTGCCTATGCAGTCATAATAGTAAACCGTGTCAGTCGAACAAGAAATGCCGGAAATGTTTAGCTATGCACAATACGCTACTTCACGAAGCATTGTCAAAACAAAGTCCAGCCGCGTCAGCAGAAGGTACAATCAACAATAATGCAACCAGGAAGAGCGCATCTAGGTCGTCTCATGCGTCTTGGGATGGCGTATCTGAAATACTTTTAGCCACGGCTATCGTAAAAGTAAAGGGTGCTAATGGAATACAGCACAGGTTTAGAGCTTTAGTTGACCAGGGTTCTCAGTTGTCTTTAATAACCGAAAACGCAGCTCAGGTCTTAGGATTGAAGAGATCACATTTCAAAGGCCAAATATTCGGGGTCGGTGAAAAAGAAAACAACGCCAAAGGAATGTTGCAGATAACGCTACAGTCTACAAATAGCGATTTTACCTGCGACACGAACGTCATTGTTATGAATAACTTGATTAAGCGATTGCCAAATAAAACCTTTACCAAACCAACAACATGGAATCATATTCAAGGAATTCAATTAGCCGATCCGGAATTCTATGTGAGCAGACCCGTAGACATACTTCTAGGCGCAGATGTCTACAGCAAAATAATGTTAGGAGGTATTTTGAGAGGAGATGAAGAGAAGCAGCCGATTGCTCAGCAGACGCAGGTAGGATGGCTACTCTGTGGATCCATGGCACCGCGTTACCAGTGCAATGTAGTTCTCAACAACACCGAAGAGCTTTTGAAATATTGGGAAAATGAAGACATAAACCAGAAGATTGATATGTCCAACGATGACCATGAGTGTTTGCAATATTTTGTGAAGACTACTAAGAGGCTTAAGGATGGAAGGTACGAAGTTCGACTGCCATTTAAACCGGAGCACAAAGACAGGCTTGGCAAAACCAAACCACAAGCATTAGCTCAATTCCGAAACTTGGAAAAGAAATTGGACAGGAACAGCGAGCTGAAAAAGGATTATACGAAATTCATGAACGAATATTTAACGTTAAACCACATGTTGCCTTGCACCAGTAACCAGGCGCCCGAATGCTTTCTACCACACCATGCAGTCATTCGTGCTGAGTCTACCACTACCAAGCTGAGAGTAGTTTTTAACGCGTCAGCGAAGTCGTCCTCGGGGTGTAGTCTAAACGACGTTATGTACAGGGGTCCTAATATACAGAAGGACCTTCAAGAGCTAATCCTGAAATGGAGACAATTTCAATTTGTTTATACTTCCGACATCGAAAAGATGTACAGAATGATCCGAGTACACAAAGACGATCAAGTATATCAAAAAGTGCTGTGGCGAGCATCAAATAAACAACCAATACAATCATTCCAGCTCGCCACGCTAACATACGGAACCAAACCAGCAGGGTTCTTAGCGATGATGTGCTTGAGGCGGTTGGCGTCTGACGAAAGACGTAGATTTCCTGACGCAGCAAGAGAATTAGAAAGTAGTTTCTATATGGACGATTTTTGCGGAGGGCGTCATTCAATAGAAGCAGCAAATAAGTTGAAATCCGATCTCATAAAGTTATGCCGATTGGGAGGATTTAATCTTAGAAAGTGGACCTCGAACAAACCAGAGCTATTAACCGATTTGGAGAGAGAGCAATGCGACCAGTCAACATACGAGTTCAAACAGAGTGATTCTACCAAAACGTTGGGTCTCTGTTGGAACCCACACAAAGATAATTTCACTTTCAGTTCAAAAATACAGAGCAAAGCGCATGCAATCAGCACCAAAAGAGTTCTACTCTCGGATATTTCGAAGCTGTTCGATCCGTTAGGGTGGTTAACCCCCCTAAGCACTACCATGAAGATAATGTTTCAGAATGTTTGGTTGTCCAATATAGAATGGGATGACCACCTACCTGAACCCATCCACTTTGAATGGACCAAATTGAAGCAAGAATTGCCGGAAATAAACACTTTCGAGGTCAACAGATGGCTAGGAATGGGAGAAAGCCAAAATATAGAATTGATCGGGTTCTGCGACGCCTCTAACAAGGCATATGCTTGTGTAATCTACTGCAAGGTGGTTAATAGAGAAAGTGTAACCATTACATTAGTTGCAGGAAAGGCTAGATTAGCGCCTATAAGCAAAGAAGTATCTACACCAAGACTAGAATTAATGGGTGCTCATCTGTTAGCTCAACTAATGCAGAAAGTCCAGAGTTGCTTAGCTGACTATTCTACGGATGTCCACTGTTGGACCGATTCAACGGCGGTATTAGGATGGATACAGGGGGAGCCTGCCCGATGGAAACCGTTTGTAGCAAATCGAGTGAAAGCGATTACTAGTATCATACCATCAAAACAATGGAAATATGTCAAGACGGCAGAAAATCCAGCCGACTGTGCAAGTCGCGGTTTAACCGTCAAGCAACTTAAAGACCACAAATTATGGTGGCAAGGACCATCGTGGTTATCATCATACACCAACCAAGAAAACCAGCAAACCATTTACGAGACGAATTTAGAAGTTAAGTCGTCCTACTTAAAGCAGACCAACGCTGTAGTCATTAAACAACAAAGAGAATCGCTGGCTACCGAAATTATTCAATATTTACTTAACAAGCACAGTTCTATTATAAAAATAATACGTGTTTTTGCTTGGATATTGCGAGTACCTACGTCGAATAAGCAAATTTACCGACCTTACCTCGAATTACACGAGCTCCGTCGCGCTAAACAGCTGATAATCAAAAACGTTCAGCAGGCAGTTTTTGCAAACGACCTAGATTCATTAGGTAAACACGGAAGAGTGCACCGCAAGAGTAAGATTTTGAGTTTGAATCCAACCATAGATGAACATGGGATTTTGCGTGTAGGTGGACGATTAGAAAACGCTCGCATTAATCTTGAGATGAAGCATCCCATTATTTTGCCTCACGATCATCCGTTGACCACGCTTCTTATTGATCAAGCTCACAAGTTCACCCTTCATGGCGGAGCGCGACTAACGTTAGCAAACCTCAGGCAGCAGTTCTGGATCATTGGCGGATACATGGCAGCTAAAAAGTTTATAAGAAAATGCGTCATATGCCGAAGACAAAATCCAATGCGGCAGCACCAGCTTATGGGAGATTTACCAGAACCAAGAGTAAATCCAGAATATGCATTTTATCACTGCGGGGTAGACTACACAGGCTTTGTAGAGGTCAAAGCTAACAAAGGACGAGGAATAAGAACGACAAAGGGGTACATAGCAGTTTTTATATGTATGGTCACCAAGGCGGTTCATTTAGAGCTAGTGTCTGACTTGAGCAGCTCAGCATTTTTAGCGGCTTTAACCAGAATGGCGGCTAGAAAAGGGGCACCTCGACATATGTACAGTGATAACGGCACTAACTTCGTGGGAGCAAATAGGATGATTCAGGAGGAATTTGACCAGCTACAAAAAGTATTCAGTGGAAGTTGCATGGCTGAAATCACGGAGATGGGTATAGAATGGCACTTTAACGTGCCTAGCTGGCCTAATGCCGGCGGTCTGTGGGAGCGAGCGGTACGCAGCCTAAAACATCATCTCAAGAGAGTCATCGGTCAGCAGAGGCTTACCTTCGAGGAGTACACCACATTGTTAGCCAGGCTAGAAGCGTGCCTCAACTCGCGACCTCTTTGCGCTATATCAGAGGATCCCGACGATATAGATTTCCTTACACCAGCTCATTTCTTAGCAGGAAGGCCAGGAACGACTGTAATCGAAACTGAGCAAGATGCTAGAACCAGGTGGCATCTAACCAGCAAATTATTTCAAGATCTTTGGAGACGATGGAAGACTGAATACTTGGTACAGCTGTCATCCCGAAGTAAATGGATGGAACCACAGAAAAACATTGAAATTGGAGATTTAGTGGTAATTCAGGAAGAAAATCTACCTCCAGGAAAATGGGCTCTGGGACGGGTGATCGATACACATCCGGGGAATGATGGTCTAACCAGAGCAGTTTCATTAAAAACCAGAAACGGGATCATGAAACGCCCAATTGTGAAGCTATCAGTTTTGCCAGTTAACCAGAACAACGCACCGACAGATAAACCAAACATTAAACAAAAAACCACGGGTGGAGAACGAAGATCAAACATCGCAACTATAGTCACAGTTTTATTGAGTTTGTTCACGCTTATTTTTCCATGTTACTGTTTGGATGACGTAAAACCATTTCCAAAAAACCAAACACTTTATTTTGATCCTATATCAAACGTACAATTAATCAGAGATAAATGGACATTAGTCATGTACTATGATATGGGGCCTTATTGGACTGGCATTAAAACGTATGAAAAAATTGCAGACTATCAAGAACGATTGTGTGCGTCCATTGAAACGAGAAGCCATTGTAATGTGATCGTGCAACAAGCCCGGCACGATTATCAAGAACTCCAATACTACAATGAGCTTTTGCTAACACAGCATTTTGACATTCACGCTAGACAGCGTCGCTATACGAGACAGGCGAGCCGGCGCCGGCGAGGCCTAATCAACGGTATCGGATACTTAGCAAACGACTTATTCGGAGTGTTGGACTCGCGCTTCGCAGACCAGTATGAAGAGGACATTGAAACCATGCATCGCAACGAGAAACACCTCGCTAATTTATTAAAAAACCAAACTTCCATAGTTGAGGCAGAGTTCAACCTTATGAAACGAATGGAAACCACTGTAAACAAACAGCACAAGCTAATAAACAAGAAGCTTATGGAATTGCAAGAAGACGCGACCACTTTCCAGCAAGAAATACAAAACATTTCAGTCGTCAATGATTTCACATTGTCAGCAATGTCTGCAAATAATTTGCTTCAAGGAGTTAGAAGACTCCAGGATACGCTGCTCGATGCATTGACAGACGTCTACCATGGTCAAGTTAGCATACAATTACTGCCACCAACGCAGCTTAAACGGGAGCTCCAAACCATATACGGCCAGATGACAAACGAGCTCACACTACCAATCTCTAATTTAGACGCCGATCTTCAGTATCTTTACAAGCTACTAAAGGTCAAAGCTAGGGCAACGGAAAAATACGTCATTATTGAAGTTACCTTTCCCCTAGTTTCCAGAGAAATTTTCAAGCTGTACAAGATAATATCTATACCACACCAATCAAACACCATGATGACATCAATAAAACCAGTTAGCGAATACGTGGCAGTAAACTTGAAGAGAGACTCTTACTTTAGCATGTCCACACATGAACTAACTGCATGCCTACACCATGGGACTACGTATATGTGTCAGTCGCTAAAACCAATAGCGGATATTCAAAATGACGAAATTTTCTGCGACAAGAATCCGGAGAATAATAAATGTAAATTAATTAGAACAAGCTGCACTAACGTATGGACTGAATTACATTTAACTTCTCAGCATTTTTACTTTTGTTGTGACACATACACAATAAAGATAATATGCGGCGATCACGTAACAGTTCGCCAGCTGAGCCAATCCGGTACCATTACCATAGGTCAAGAATGTGTAATCAAGGGAAAAGACTTTTCATTATATTCGATACGTCAACAGTCCAACCAGGTGAACATTTCACCAACCATTTACGTTCCCGAATTTGACCAAATTAACCACTTGATTAACATCAAAATCCCTGACGAAAAGCTTACTGAGGAAGGAAATTTAACCACGCCCATGAATAATCTGGAGGAGGCGATAAAAAGGCTGAAGGACAGTGATTCAGGAATAGACGATCTGTCATCCCATGATATACACCAATACGTAATTTGCTACGCACTGATGTCAATCGCTCTATGCGTAGCAGCGGCCTGGCTGTGGCGGACAAGACCATGTCGCCTGTGCAAAAGGGCCACCTCTGGGTGCCGTGGAGAGGGATCCCGGCAGCAGACTACGGTAACTCCGCAGCTTCCGAGACCTCGACGCCGCAGCGAGGGTTGCTGCCAGAAGCAGCTGGTAGCTGCTCCGCTGGCAGCGGAACCAAACCGAAGAAATGAGCCATACAGTGAAGTGCTTAGTGTTAAAGACCTTAAGGATGAAAGTGAAGCCAGGCAACATCAGTTAAACAGTTTTGCCAAACGCTGGCCTAGTGCGAACCATGGTGTGATTAAACGGGACAGAAATACAGACGCAAGCAATCAAAATATTGCTTTTACTATTGAAGACACGATAGTGTAAATTCTTGTAACGATAGTGTAATGTCAATTATTTAAGTAACGTACTAATTCACTTTTAATGTTTTTTTATGCTTGGGATACCAATGTTTTTGTATTTACTAGATAAGTTCTTTAAAGCGAATGTCTTTTGTTTAAGTAGCTTTATCTTTCACAAATATCATAGTCATAACGTCATTAGATATATTTTTCATCCCGCGTTTCTTCTCGCTCTCGGGAATATGTTCGAGTTTAATCGAACACTCAGCGAAAATGCATAATTGCATGGAAGACAAATATGCACATTCGCTCGTTTTACCAAAATGTGACCAGTTCGCGTTAAGATCTCGCCAGAGACACCGCGCTCTCATAACCATTACCATTTTACCATATTTTACCAATAATTGTATCTAAGTTTATACATTTTTTACCATTTCTTGTTACTAAGTAATATAGTGATTTAATATAGCTATTTCGTTTATAATCCAAGACTTTAACTTTTACCATATCCTATTACCAGTAGAAGAGTGTGCTAGGTCACCATAGAGCCGAGCAGTACTCTTTTCACAACCCAAATTAAAAGTTGTCAAACATAGCCCGAGATATCAGTCAGTATTTTTATATAACTTGTTACCTTTTGAATTTAAATATATATATATATATACTTATTTAAAAATAAATTGAGGACCTCTTTATTGGAGAAAGGCTTTTAAGGGTATTAACGAATATCTAAATGTGTGTCATTTAGATATTCATAGTTGTTGTTTGTTGACGTTGTAAATGACATGTTTTTTAATAGATAATAATTAATAACATTGACATTTTCTTGACAACATGATTATATTTATTCCTGCTTCTACTTCCTTTTATTAGTTATTTTTTATAAATTAATGTTTTTTGTTTGATTTTGTGTCATTAAAAATTAATTAATTAATCGATGCTAATTTTATGTATGTATATATTTATTCTTTTTTTTTAATCATTCAGTTAATTATTACCTATTTTTCGTATGATTTATTTCATAAATCGATTATTTCATTTAAAAAAATCGATTAATTATTATTCGATATTTCATGCTAAAAAAAATAATCGATTAATTAAAAATCGATTTTTTGTTTACAATGTCACATCCCTAACTGAATGTAGATCTGAGTATTAACCGACCAATATATATATAATAGTAAATCGCTCAGTGACCCACTTATGAGCGACTTCAGCATCCATTTAAACTAAACAACTAAAGAAAGGCTCTAAAAAGTACGAAACAAGAAAATAGTCTCAGCTGAAGTTCAAACTATTAATGTGACTATGTGTGTAGGTATTGATTGCATATAAGTTAGTGTTACTGGAAATAAATGATTTGATGTTAAAAATTTACCGACTATTAAATAAGCAATTTACTTACATGTGTAATACACGATTTCAAAGTATTTTTGTATGTCATATTGAGAGAGATTTGTTTATAGGATAGCCGTCATGGTCGTATGCCACCGAAGTCAATATTTTTTGTTAGGTATCTTAAATCTCCTTGTATGGCACCGACTGTAGCCTAACAGATTCATCAAAATAATAAAAAAAATCAAAGTCCAATTATTTTAATTTTGGTTTTTTTTTTTTTGTTCGTAAATACATATATTAAAATAAACTAATAATACAATTTGAATGCAATAATATCATCAATAGTGCAACAAGGTATCTTAATAGACGGCGATATTTAAGCGTCCGACATAAAACTCAAAATGGAGGGCCCCACTACAGCCTAAACTATTATAGGTAATCTCATTTTGTTTCTTGCAAAATATGCTCCGATTCAATACCCCGAGTACTTTTTCGAATTATGCCTCTATCTATTATAGTCTCAGACTCCTCGTCGATTCAAGTCAAAAATTCCCGAAAAAAAAACATATTTTTTTTGAGATTTATGCATTTTTTTCAAAAAAAATATCGACTGTTCCAAAAACGTTTAATACCATCTTATAGATCCCATCGAGACAAAAACTTAGATACGCTATTTAGTCACGTAACTTCAATTGACGAAACCATAGCGAAATTTCACTATCGCTGGAAATGACCCCCTACCAACACAAACGAAAAAACATTTTCATTGTTAAAAATGATTATACATAAATAGTGAGATCGCATATCTGTTATTGTACTAAACTTGAAATTACTAGTGGTGAATAGGGTTCGAACGATACCTTTCCAAAGTAATACTCGATACCATAACCTGATATTATGTACTTATCCGCAAGTATCGAATTGAAGAAAAGAAATTGCCGGTACCGAGTACTCTACTAATAATTTAGTAAATATATTTGAATTGGCCACTGACACCCTAATATTTTTACAAATATGTTAGTACACGTTGGAATTCGTGCTATTACATGTGCGAGAGGGTCCTGGAGTTAGTTCCAACATTGTCTTCTATTCTTTTAAACAATTCCAATGCTCCACCAATGCTAACTGCAACCGATATATCAAGCCTAAAAGAGTTGCTTATGTTGCTGCAGCCTTTAGAATACATAACGTGCAAGCTAGGATGCGAGCAATACGTAACGCTTTCAAAGGTTAATTAATTATTCCTTTAATAAACTGCCCTATCAGGCAGGTAAATGATATGGTGGAATACACATCTCTCGTATTCATCAGGACAAAAGAGCTACTATAGGTGCAAGTGCAAAAGGGCTTTGGTGAGGTCGAGCACATACCAATTGTCGCCGTGAGCATGTTACTCGACCCACGATTTAAAAAATTTAAAATTTACTTTTTAGAAACACAGAAGCTTGTGCTATTTGTATATTATACGAGTATGATACGTAGAGGCATCACAGCAAACCCTCTAAACACCTCTTCAGAATTGTATGCTATCTGCTGATGCTGCCAGTGTTCCCGATGTCGACGCATTAAAATTTTTGGAGCGCACATAAAGAATTAGCACAAAAAAGCCAGAAGAAACCGGGACACAGTGGATATTTACCTAGACGAAGAAATTTTATTTCAATATACACAAAGAGGTCATGTTTTGCCGGAGAATCTTGACACCGCGATTCAGCGGAGAGTGCGAAATGAACAACGCCATCTATCGAGCGACTTCGAACTAGTGTAATAAATATCAACTTATTAAATCTAAGTTTGTACAGGTGAATATAAGGTCAATCTTTACCTAGACGAAAAACTTTATTTTCATATACACGTAGGGGTCATGTTTTGAAGAAGAATCTTGACACCGTGATTCAGCGGAGAGTGCGAAATGAACAACGCCATCTATCGAGCGATTGGGAACTAATGTATTAAATATCAATTTAATAAATCTAAGATTGTACATACGGACGGCAGCAGGTTAAGCTACCCGAAACTGTCAAATATTTCCAATCACTTGAGCCTCAATACTTTAAAGAGATATAACAAAAAAAATAATAAAATTTTGGTAAATCTTCTCGTATCAACAAGTTGATCTATACTAAAGATTGCCGATATAACCAAACTCGCAGGGTAATTGCGTAACACTCCATCAGTAGCAATGGGTTTCATTACATTATTTACGTTGTTGAGCAAACACGTTTTCATACATATGGAGCAATGGATTAGCAATATGCTTCGAAATGATTAGGGCGTCGCTGGAGAGGACAGCAAGGGACGTCTGAATAGAAAAGTTGTGAGTGTTTCAATGACCGCGGCATTTCCTAGTACTATCTCTGAGAAAAAATGCCGAAACAAACTCAGAGGTCATTGTCGGGTTGGTGGAGCCTAGAACTAGAAGGCACTCTTAATGTTAGTACAGCTTCTCCCACTCTACGAAATAAACTATTGTTTTCGCTAACAATTCTACCCAGTTGTCTTGCCGACAGCCATAAAACTTTGTAAAACAATTGAATGGTCATTATTTCCTTGATTTTTAATTGTTGCGTTTTTTTTTTTAATTTAGATTATACTGGCCCAGATTCCCTTGCTCACGAATTAAATTAAATTTAAGCTTTTTCTGTCCATTTCTTTAAAAAAAAAGACAGAAGATGAAGTGTTAGTGTCACCTGTCAAATTAGTCCGCTCCTGCCCCCTAATTGGCGAACACATATTTGTCAAATGATTGCGACTAGTTGGCATCAGTTGGGATCATTTGACAAAAAAGTGCTCGCCGATTAGGGGGCTGGTGTGAATCGACGTATATTTGGTCGCCATGTTTATAATCCAGTCTAAACTGACTATGGAGTATCTTAATTGGACAGGATTTAACTAAAATGATGTCTTCTATCATTTTAGGACAAAGCATGAATGAGCCTCTCTATCGATAGTCAAACGTGCTTCGCGTTGTTATTCAAATTCAAAGTCAAATTTATTGTACCTACAACAAGGCTCAAGAAAATAGGTGGCTCTTTTAGATGCCAATGTATACATTTTTACAATAGACTTCCAGAGGTGGTTCAAGATCTGAGCCTGAATAAATTTAAATCCTTCATTAAATGTAAGTTGTGTCAGAAAGCATTTTATAGTGTTAAGGATTATATTGACGACAAAAAGGCTTGGGCTTGAGCTGCGTCCGATTTCTATACTTACACTGATTTTTCTTTGATTTTTTCTCTTGTAGTTTTAATTTGTATTTGTTTGTTTTTTTTTTTTTACTCAAAGCCAGTACACACTATGTAGCCAAGCATATTGTATGTTACGTAATTGCATCGCTGAAAGGGGTATTCGGCACTGGTGCAGCTACACAGGAGCTAAACTTAGCATTCGGGAACACTGTTGGAGCTGCTGAACCTTGGGCAAAACTATCTTTGCATTGTGTAGATTCAATTTCTTAGTTTTGTATAATTGCATGGCACACGTGTGAGCATAATGTACTTGCTGTAAAGCATATATTTGTTGGGTTAGTCTTTTTTGTCGTTGTTTTATTTTTTGTGTGTTTTCCATAATGGACGCTCTTAGCGAAAAATATATTTCTGCATCGTTCTTACACGATTGATTTCAAAATGAATGATGTAATCAAATATTTGTATCAATAGCTTGATAATTTAAAAGAGTGTCCATGGAGTTTCTTGCCCGTTCTTCTCCATAGGTACCTACTCTTTGGAATGGGCGACTAGCTTCACCTTACTGACTGACCGACCTTCTGACAATTCAAAAGTGCCTGTAACTGGTTTACTTGAAATAAATGCTTTGATTTGATTGGATTAGAATCAAAGTAAAAACTAAATTAAAATCTTCTTATTCATAACATTTTCTTAGTAAAATAATTAAGCAGAATTATTTTACTAAGAAAATGTTATGAATAAGAAGATTTTAATTTAGTTTTTACTTTGATTCTAATCCAATCAAATCAAAGCATTTATTTCAAGTAAACCAGTTACAGGCACTTTTGAATTGTCAGAAGGTCGGTCAGTCAGTAAGGTGAAGCTAGTCGCCCATTCCAAAGAGTAGGTACCTATGGAGAAGAACGGGCAAGAAACTCCATGGACACTCTTTTAAATTATCAAGCTATTGATACAAATATTTGATTACATCATTCATTTTGAAATCAATCGTGTAAGAACGATGCAGAAATATATTTTTCGCTAAGAGCGTCCATTATGGAAAACACACAAAAAATAAAACAACGACAAAAAAGACTAACCCAACAAATATATGCTTTACAGCAAGTACATTATGCTCACACGTGTGCCATGCAATTATACAAAACTAAGAAATTGAATCTACACAATGCAAAGATAGTTTTGCCCAAGGTTCAGCAGCTCCAACAGTGTTCCCGAATGCTAAGTTTAGCTCCTGTGTAGCTGCACCAGTGCCGAATACCCCTTTCAGCGATGCAATTACGTAACATACAATATGCTTGGCTACATAGTGTGTACTGGCTTTGAGTAAAAAAAAAAAAACAAACAAATACAAATTAAAACTACAAGAGAAAAAATCAAAGAAAAATCAGTGTAAGTATAGAAATCGGACGCAGCTCAAGCCCAAGCCTTTTTGTCGTCAATATAATCCTTAACACTATAAAATGCTTTCTGACACAACTTACATTTAATGAAGGATTTAAATTTATTCAGGCTCAGATCTTGAACCACCTCTGGAAGTCTATTGTAAAAATGTATACATTGGCATCTAAAAGAGCCACCTATTTTCTTGAGCCTTGTTGTAGGTACAATAAATTTGACTTTGAATTTGAATAACAACGCGAAGCACGTTTGACTATCGATAGAGAGGCTCATTCATGCTTTGTCCTAAAATGATAGAAGACATCATTTTAGTTAAATCCTGTCCAATTAAGATACTCCATAGTCAGTTTAGACTGGATTATAAACATGGCGACCAAATATACGTCGATTCACACCAGCCCCCTAATCGGCGAGCACTTTTTTGTCAAATGATCCCAACTGATGCCAACTAGTCGCAATCATTTGACAAATATGTGTTCGCCAATTAGGGGGCAGGAGCGGACTAATTTGACAGGTGACACTAACACTTCATCTTCTGTCTTTTTTTTTAAAGAAATGGACAGAAAAAGCTTAAATTTAATTTAATTCGTGAGCAAGGGAATCTGGGCCAGTATAATCTAAATTAAAAAAAAAAACGCAACAATTAAAAATCAAGGAAATAATGACCATTCAATTGTTTTACAAAGTTTTATGGCTGTCGGCAAGACAACTGGGTAGAATTGTTAGCGAAAACAATAGTTTATTTCGTAGAGTGGGAGAAGCTGTACTAACATTAAGAGTGCCTTCTAGTTCTAGGCTCCACCAACCCGACAATGACCTCTGAGTTTGTTTCGGCATTTTTTCTCAGAGATAGTACTAGGAAATGCCGCGGTCATTGAAACACTCACAACTTTTCTATTCAGACGTCCCTTGCTGTCCTCTCCAGCGACGCCCTAATCATTTCGAAGCATATTGCTAATCCATTGCTCCATATGTATGAAAACGTGTTTGCTCAACAACGTAAATAATGTAATGAAACCCATTGCTACTGATGGAGTGTTACGCAATTACCCTGCGAGTTTGGTTATATCGGCAATCTTTAGTATAGATCAACTTGTTGATACGAGAAGATTTACCAAAATTTTATTATTTTTTTTGTTATATCTCTTTAAAGTATTGAGGCTCAAGTGATTGGAAATATTTGACAGTTTCGGGTAGCTTAACCTGCTGCCGTCCGTATGTACAATCTTAGATTTATTAAATTGATATTTAATACATTAGTTCCCAATCGCTCGATAGATGGCGTTGTTCATTTCGCACTCTCCGCTGAATCACGGTGTCAAGATTCTTCTTCAAAACATGACCCCTACGTGTATATGAAAATAAAGTTTTTCGTCTAGGTAAAGATTGACCTTATATTCACCTGTACAAACTTAGATTTAATAAGTTGATATTTATTACACTAGTTCGAAGTCGCTCGATAGATGGCGTTGTTCATTTCGCACTCTCCGCTGAATCGCGGTGTCAAGATTCTCCGGCAAAACATGACCTCTTTGTGTATATTGAAATAAAATTTCTTCGTCTAGGTAAATATCCACTGTGTCCCGGTTTCTTCTGGCTTTTTTGTGCTAATTCTTTATGTGCGCTCCAAAAATTTTAATGCGTCGACATCGGGAACACTGGCAGCATCAGCAGATAGCATACAATTCTGAAGAGGTGTTTAGAGGGTTTGCTGTGATGCCTCTACGTATCATACTCGTATAATATACAAATAGCACAAGCTTCTGTGTTTCTAAAAAGTAAATTTTAAATTTTTTAAATCGTGGGTCGAGTAACATGCTCACGGCGACAATTGGTATGTGCTCGACCTCACCAAAGCCCTTTTGCACTTGCACCTATAGTAGCTCTTTTGTCCTGATGAATACGAGAGATGTGTATTCCACCATATCATTTACCTGCCTGATAGGGCAGTTTATTAAAGGAATAATTAATTAACCTTTGAAAGCGTTACGTATTGCTCGCATCCTAGCTTGCACGTTATGTATTCTAAAGGCTGCAGCAACATAAGCAACTCTTTTAGGCTTGATATATCGGTTGCAGTTAGCATTGGTGGAGCATTGGAATTGTTTAAAAGAATAGAAGACAATGTTGGAACTAACTCCAGGACCCTCTCGCACATGTAATAGCACGAATTCCAACGTGTACTAACATATTTGTAAAAATATTAGGGTGTCAGTGGCCAATTCAAATATATTTACTAAATTATTAGTAGAGTACTCGGTACCGGCAATTTCTTTTCTTCAATTCGATACTTGCGGATAAGTACATAATATCAGGTTATGGTATCGAGTATTACTTTGGAAAGGTATCGTTCGAACCCTATTCACCACTAGTAATTTCAAGTTTAGTACAATAACAGATATGCGATCTCACTATTTATGTATAATCATTTTTAACAATGAAAATGTTTTTTCGTTTGTGTTGGTAGGGGGTCATTTCCAGCGATAGTGAAATTTCGCTATGGTTTCGTCAATTGAAGTTACGTGACTAAATAGCGTATCTAAGTTTTTGTCTCGATGGGATCTATAAGATGGTATTAAACGTTTTTGGAACAGTCGATATTTTTTTTGAAAAAAATGCATAAATCTCAAAAAAAATATGTTTTTTTTTCGGGAATTTTTGACTTGAATCGACGAGGAGTCTGAGACTATAATAGATAGAGGCATAATTCGAAAAAGTACTCGGGGTATTGAATCGGAGCATATTTTGCAAGAAACAAAATGAGATTACCTATAATAGTTTAGGCTGTAGTGGGGCCCTCCATTTTGAGTTTTATGTCGGACGCTTAAATATCGCCGTCTATTAAGATACCTACAACAAGGCTCAAGAAAATAGGTGGCTCTTTTAGATGCCAATGTATACATTTTTACAATAGACTTCCAGAGGTGGTTCAAGATCTGAGCCTGAATAAATTTAAATCCTTCATTAAATGTAAGTTGTGTCAGAAAGCATTTTATAGTGTTAAGGATTATATTGACGACAAAAAGGCTTGGGCTTGAGCTGCGTCCGATTTCTATACTTACACTGATTTTTCTTTGATTTTTTCTCTTGTAGTTTTAATTTGTATTTGTTTGTTTTTTTTTTTTTACTCAAAGCCAGTACACACTATGTAGCCAAGCATATTGTATGTTACGTAATTGCATCGCTGAAAGGGGTATTCGGCACTGGTGCAGCTACACAGGAGCTAAACTTAGCATTCGGGAACACTGTTGGAGCTGCTGAACCTTGGGCAAAACTATCTTTGCATTGTGTAGATTCAATTTCTTAGTTTTGTATAATTGCATGGCACACGTGTGAGCATAATGTACTTGCTGTAAAGCATATATTTGTTGGGTTAGTCTTTTTTGTCGTTGTTTTATTTTTTGTGTGTTTTCCATAATGGACGCTCTTAGCGAAAAATATATTTCTGCATCGTTCTTACACGATTGATTTCAAAATGAATGATGTAATCAAATATTTGTATCAATAGCTTGATAATTTAAAAGAGTGTCCATGGAGTTTCTTGCCCGTTCTTCTCCATAGGTACCTACTCTTTGGAATGGGCGACTAGCTTCACCTTACTGACTGACCGACCTTCTGACAATTCAAAAGTGCCTGTAACTGGTTTACTTGAAATAAATGCTTTGATTTGATTGGATTAGAATCAAAGTAAAAACTAAATTAAAATCTTCTTATTCATAACATTTTCTTAGTAAAATAATTAAGCAGAATTATTTTACTAAGAAAATTCTCAAAATCATAACTCTAAATCATAACATTTTCTTAGTAAAATAATTCTGCTTAATTATTTTACTAAGAAAATGTTATGAATAAAATGAACGTACAACTATTGTTTTACCTATGTACGTCAATTACTCACTACATAGTTAGGTCTGTACTAACACAAAGAAAATTTCAGAACAAACTAAACTAATCAAAACACTGCAATAAAATCCCTTAATTAAAAATATTTAAAAGAGCTATCTACTATTAAACTTATTGTTAATTTAATACTACTCAAGTACCCTACGTAGAACTATTAGACCTAATTATTTAATTTTTTATAGTTAGTTAAAAAGTCTGTTAGTGTGTTTGAAGCTCAAATTTTGTTCCAATATGTAGTCGATCACGCCGACATAGTAGTAATATAAAAAGTTGAAAAAAATATATTATGGTAAACCCAAATCACGTTTGAGCAGTGACGTTATTTTTATTTTCACTCTAACGTGTGATATATTGTTGGATGGGTATTTTGAAATAAAAGGGGGCTTAGTAAAATAAATTTATGATATTGTTTATATAATAAGTAAAAAAAGAAATGAGTCCCTCCCTCATTCTAACTTTTAAACCGAAATTATAAAAAATATGAAAGAAATCTCAAAAGTTGAACTTTATAAAAGCTTTCTAGGAAAATTATTTTCGTTTTATCTTGACATTACGATACGTACGTATTTTAATATTAAAATAAGATAAAAATAAAATGCTTTCAAAAAGATACGTTCAGGATATCCTGAACGTATCTTTTTCAAATAAAAACCAATTAGGTATTAAGATAGGTTCAAGCAATCAAAAATTATCACCGGAAGTCCAACATACTGTCCCATCTAGTTGTTTAAATTAGTAACCTAAATTCCCGAGCGATGGCGCTGTACTTTTGGCTACTTCGGGCTTTACAGCCGAGCTAAATGGATATTTTTATTTTTATTAAATTTATAAATACAGATTTGGAGCATAACGGCCTTCAAAGCCTGGCGCGACAGACGAAGAGTAGGGAGCCTCTCGGTATTCTATAGGATGTATTTTAAAGTGTGTGCGCGGGAATTGCATGCCTTGTTTTCTTCATCTTCTTCCCATCATCAGAGCACCCGTCGTACTGCGAGTATCCACCCTTACATTGTTGAGACTACAATGATATGAACAAAGCGTTTCGCGTCTTCATTTATACCGCGTACATCGGACTGGAACAATTTGCCAGCGGCGGTGTCTCCGTCGAACTACAATTTAAGCGTATTCAAGGCTAGAGAGTGAATAGGCTTTTAATAATCAAGCATGCTTTACCATCAACGATTGCATCGCTGCTTATCATCAGACGAGATGGCGGGCAAGCACTAGTTTATAATTTAGATAAAAAAATAGATTTAAAAATAGTTTGTCTTTATTTTGTACTACTTTTTTTATAATAATTAAAAGATTACCAAGTTGTTTAAGTACACAGACTTATAGGTTTTTTTGGAATCTATAATAATGTAAATATAACTAAAACTAAGACTAAGTTCCGAAAACGATCCATTAACATAATTATATTCATTTCTTACAAAATTTTAATGTCCATAGTTTTGAAGATTAGTGAAATGCTGTATTACTTTGTGTGTTGACACCATCACAACAAACCCTTTTATTTGATTTGTGACACGGAACAGTTTACATTTTTTTTATTTTTAATTATTGAATGATTTGATTTCCATACGTGGCACGATATGTCCTCTTGTTGAGAGCATTTTGGTACATTTTCTTGGGTTTATTTGCTGTTCCGTAGCATATTTGCAGTATCTTATATCACGGAGAGAAGTTTCTGGTGTTCCTTCCTAGTAGCAATTTGTGAAGAAGGAAAAAAATCTCAATTATTACTACAATAGTCTCGGTACCTATTAAACAATATGCTAATTCTCATTGTCCGATGTGTATAAGAATCGACTAATCGCTGCTGTACAACGCGCGCGTCTTTTCGTCGTACTGGGCGGATTGGGATTGCTTGCGACCATATGGTGTTTGTATTAATGTTCACTTTTGTTTGTTCGGAATAAATAAAACGCTTATTGTTTCAATGCATTTATATTGACTACATTATGGTATTCTATTTTGACAACTATTATGAGATTTTGTTGAAAACGCCGCAGACAATATTTGTTTTCCAAAGAAGGGCAATTTGTAGCATAAGCCCCAGACACAATTTTTAGGAGATTAATAATTAATAAAAACACAAATTTGTTTGTGTTTTTATTAATTATTATTAACAATTTTTTACATATAATAAACCCACCAAAATACGTTACAGTTTGTCGGTGGGATTAGCGTATACTTGAAATACTTGATTCAAATGCAAACGACCTCGTTTGCATTTGAATCAAGTATTTCCGATGAATTTTACTAGTTGGCATAATTTTCATATCTCGTATCCACTGCCTTAAGAAGAATCGTCTTTAATGTAATAACTGTGTCTTCTCGGAAGATTTATCATAATCTTTTTTTTGTATGTACATAAAATGTTAAGTTGTTTTATAGCGATATAATATAAATACTAGAAACAAACACAAATTTGTTGTGCCGCAATCAGTTCAATCAAGTTCCAAATTTGTTGATGCCAACTCTCTGTTGCGTGCATTTTCCACGTTAGTAATTTAAAAAGAAACAGGATTTTTTACAAGAAACGGGCCGTAGATCCGTGTATTCTTTACATATGTCATAGTAATTTCCTGTAATACAAAATTAGCGGTCTTGTTTATTTTTTGTATTACGAATTCAAATTCAAATTCAAATTTATTTATTGTTAGAATTGTTACTAATATTGTATTTTCGTAAACTTCCACATCCTGAAATTGCAAATTGTAGAGTTCTTGTCTCAGACAGGCACCCATAATACCGAAAATAAGTGCAGTCTGGAACAAATGAAAATAAAAATTTAGAATACAAGCAAGAACAAGAAACGCGCTAATACAATTTCACTTATTAAAATCCAAATATTTATCAAATATTCCTTCGTTAAAAGATATTCGCGTCCAAGAGCTTTATTTAGGAATGTATTTAATTGTTCAGGTGTAAACGTTTTCGCTTTCTTCCCTTTAAATGCTTGAGAATTTCTTTTCAAAAATGCAATCAGTTTTGCAAATTTCGGTACATCAACTTGGTTAAATATGTTTAAAGTACTGTTTAGCACTGAATACTTAGACCACAACGACGAACATTTAAAACTTTCAGACAGTTCTTGAAAATATGCCAATTTTCTGAGAACGAAGTAGCACTTTTATTGATTTTTCATGTTAAAAAATCTTGATAACATTTATCGTATCATTTTGTTGGCTTAATTGGTAGTAAATTAAGTCTGACTGCTGTTGCAGCCTCTAAAATATCGGGCGGCGTCAAAATTTCTTCACTGTCACTTGACATTTTAAGAAACAATAATAATCAATTATGTATCCAGCGAAACACAACAACGACTTGCAAAGAAACGTATTTGGCGCTAAAATTCTGCACCCGGCATCACCGCGTATGTGCCAAAGCGAGCGCAGCCACAGATAAAAAAATTGGTTGTCTGTAGAACTCCGTCTACTGCCGATATTTGAACGTGACAACGTCTATTACATGGTAATAGACCTCGCGCACGAGTGTGACACACGCTCTAGGGGTGGGGGTAAAGTAGGTGTGGACTCCGTGTGGCGTCAGATTCGGCCGTTACGGTGTTTTCGAGAATGACTCCACGCCGTACCAATTTAATAGACGTTGTCACGTCAAAAATTAAATAGTGCTGTCTATGGTTTGTTATCTGTACAGTAATGGAAAAAAAAATTATTACATTATTTTGTTAGAAAAATAATGTTATAATTTACTTTCGATATACTATTGGTACAGTACGTCAATATAAACTACTTTTTAGTTTTATATTTTTAATTTTTTGATATGAGAGTAGATAAAGATATTTATAAAATGGCTCCTCGTGACGCCATTGTTACGCGAATAATATATGGTTGGACAAACCAAAGTAACCATTGTGTGTTTAGTCAAACAGTCTATGAATCCTGACATAACCTTTATCATAATACCTAAATGTATATATCTTCATGGCACAGACAAACGTGAGATAGTCGAGCCGAGCCGAAGGAGGTCTTTGTAGCAGAAAAAGACCAGAGCCAAGAAGAGGAACCAGGTCCATCAGCACGGGATGGAGCAGCAGCAATGGAGGGGACTGTGTTTAACTTAAATTTATGAAAAAAATTGCTCTCTTCACATTCTACGTAAGATGGACGTCACGGTTGGTTCAGTGTACAATAGAGAACTTGTTCAATCATGTGACATCATAACTTACATTAAGCTAACTAACATATGGTATTGCGGTTTATGTTAGGAGCTCCCTCCTTGAATTTTGGAAATCCTTTGGTGAGAGGACTCCCCAAAGGATAGGACATAGGAATGTCCAGCAGTGGACTTCATGTGGCTGACATGACGATGATAATGACGATATGCTAATGACATCTTAATTCAACAGGACCCTAACAACGCATACGTAGTCTGGGAAGAAATCACCAGCCTTCCCAGACAAGCCAGCTAAGAAATGTCTGGACCCAACAAAGGTATCCGACATCATAACAGAAGTAAAGGAGCGTTATCACACAAACACAATAATTAAATAATTATGCACTCATTATAAGGTTCAGTTGAAAACCAGCGTCAGGCAACTGCTACGTAGTTGTCTGACATTTATGCTGAACTGGGCCTATTTGGCGCAACCGATACTCACATTTGTTAATTGTCTTTTTATCTGTTTCTCTCTCTTTCTTTTTTTTTTTTTGTTTTCTTTTTTTAAAACTATTATTACTACCACTAGTATCGCTACATATACTATATTTATAAGGGTGTGCGCCAAACAAATGGTTTCTTTTCTTTTTTTTTTTATAAAGTGCTGGAAAATTTTGTTAGGTGAGTTGGTTCATAGCTATTTTTTTTTTCTGTTCATATCTGTGACAGGACAGTTAACAGAAAACGAAGTTGGTTCGTATATAAAGCAAAGGTAGTTTAATGTTTCAGTGGTTTGCTGACAATGTTTTACAAATCCAAGTAAATAATGGGCACTTAGTATCAGGGACAGAATTGCATTTTTTCTTGACAATGCAGGCAAGTTCATGAATCAATCCATCATGATTCTCAAATCGGTTCCAAGATTGGTATAGCCTAGGGCTGGAATATTTTTGAAAGATCTAGGTATTTATAGACTTTTTCTTTACAGGAGCATTATTGGAATCAAGTGTGCAGTTGAATGCAAGATGTGGAGAGCTCGAGTACCTAAGGAAGAGTCGCAGAGAAGAAAAATCAAGCCGCCTACTTAGAAAACACTAAATATAAATAATAATAACAAAACCATGTTTTATAATTAGACAGCCAAGGCCATCGTTAGTAATATAAAACTTAAAGAACTATGTATATAGGTACGAAAAGGAAATAAAATAAAACAACACACAATTTTTCTCATTTACTTCATCCGATGACCACTCCGGTTTAAGTGTTATTTTTCATTTTTTTTTTTTATCTATTATAAACTAGCGCTTGGCCGCAATCCCGTCTGATGGTGAGCAGTGACGCTATTGTTGATGGTAAAGCGCACTATTTTATAAGAGCCTATTTACTCTAGCCTTGAATAAACTCAAATTATAGTAAGACGGAAACGTCGCCGCTGGCAAATTGTTCCAGTCCCTCGATGTATACGGTATAAAAGAGGAGGCGAAACGCTTCGTCCGGATCGTAGTCCATCCATAGCAATATTAATTCTATGCAGATCCTAATAATATTATTAATGCGAAAGTTTGTGAGTATAGATAGATAGATGTTGGTTTCTCTTACACCCAAAACCTACTTAACAGATTGAGATGAAATTTGGCACACAGATAGTCTATAACTGAGAATAACAGATCAGATACATTTTATCCCGATGTTCCTACGAGATCGAAACGTGTGCGGGTGGAACTGCAGGGTGCAGCTTCGATCTTCGATCACATTATAGATAACTATAATTTTCATTGACAGATAATTTATTAAAAAGCCTCTTAGTCTGATTGTCCATTGGTTTAATGTAAATAACCCTCTTTTGAATGAAAAAAAAACTAAAGTCATTAAATTTTCTACGCCAAATGTCAGTCAGCTAAGTACCAATGTTCAACTGAATGGAGTAGAGTTGATCCCTGTCGAGTCGACAGTTTTTCTTGGATTAACTATTGACGCCAAGTTACAATGAGGTCCTCACATTGAGAAGCTGTCGGGTAGACTCAGTTTTGCCGCCTTTGCTGTTAAGAAAATTAGACAGATAACTGATGTGGATACAGCCAGAATTGTTTATTTTAGTTATTTTCACAGTCTTATGACTTATGGGATTCTTCTCTGGGGAACTTGTGCGGACATCAATACCATCTTTGTTTTACAGAAAAGGGCTGTTCGAGCCATTTACAACTTTGGTCCTAGAGATTCTCTTAAAGAAAAAGACGTGTGGCACTCGGGGACTGCCGCGGTAAAGCTATCGCATAGCATTTTGTATCAATTTATGCAATTACATACATGCCTCGATACATGTTTTTGTCTTGTCTTCGTAGCAACAAACAATAACTTTTTTGCCTCATCAATGTCTTTCTCAGAAAAAGCCGACGAGCATCTTAAACTTTCGTTGTTTCGTTTCGGAGATAACAATATTACAACTCGTACACTTAAATGTACTCGTATTAACATTGTTCACCGACATCTTTCTGTAATATTTTATTTAATAAAAACTTCAACTTCAACTCTTGATCTGGTCCCTGTGGATAGATACCACAATTTTGCCAATAACACGTGTAACAAATTATAGAAATTCTTTAAAAAAATATTTCACAATAATGGCGGCTCTATAAAATCACGCGCTTTTATTTAGTAAACAACACTATAAATAATTTAAAAGTCCAATGAAAAATTAGCGAGACATTCATCTTAGCTTTTCCGTTAAAAAAAAGCTATTTTATAAAAACACTATTAAATTAATTTGAATAAAAGTACTTAATAATTAATTATATGAAAAGTTTTTAAGGTAGCCATGACAACGTCGATGACGTCTATGACATATCTCTATAGAAGACCTATTTCAGAGGGAAAATTAATAGCAAGTTTAGCACATCGCGACTATCAGTAACATGGCAAGTGTGTAGAACTGAGTTCGAGCCCTGCAATATGCATGCTCTTTTTGAAAATATATAAATTGTTTTCAGAAGATGTAGTCGCACGCACCAAACATACTGTGCCGAAGACTGCCGAACTGAAACGACGTTAGACGATGTACGGTCTTCAAGCCACACCTCCGTGCCCGTCGGAGTGGGGAGCGTGAGGTTTTTTCGTTACGGAATTTCTGGATTCGGTCCCCGCGCTCAAGGCCCGAGATAGAAGCTATGCAATAGCTTAAAAATTCAGAGAGGTGAATATTCTGACTGTAGCTTCACAATATATATTTGAAAATCTTATGTACATATGTACATAAAAATATATCGAATTTTAAGAAAATAAGCGAAGTTCGTAATATAAATACCAGGAACAAACACAATCTTGCTGTACATCACACTCGTCTCCACAGAGTAGGCAACTCGTTCATGGGTCAATGTATACACTTTTACAACAAGCTTCCCATGGACATTCGAAACTTACCCATTAAACGATATAAAAACTATATAAAGGCCAAACTTGGCAAAAAGGGGTATTATAAAATCTCAGATTATTTAGAAGACAAAAAAGCTTGGGACTTAGCTGCTCGCTCTGTTAAGCATTGTTATTAAGCAATATGGGTAATTATAACGTAAATTATTGTAAACATTTTCATTTTTAATGTCTGGACTTGATAAAAGACGGTGATCCCTGAGTTTGTTTCGGCTATTTCTTCTCAGAGGTAGTCAACTAGGAAATGCCGGCTTCATTTAGTTAAAAAAAAAAAATGACGTGTAAAAGTGATCGGTGATCTTGCTTGCTTAATAAACGATTTCATTTCGATTTCATTTTGGTACAAAATTTCATTTTAGCTGAAATTTTGTACCAATATAAATATCGATCACGCCGACTAAAACCACGCAGATTAATAGCATTCTTCATTTAGAATGCTATTAATCTCTTAAAGAAAGTTATCATTTTTATGTGCATAGAAAAGATTATTCTTTTCTATGCACATAAAAATGATAACTTTTGAAAAGTATAGGTGATATTCATAATATAAAGTACTAGAAATAAACACAAATTTGTTGTACCGTCAACCAGGCTCACATAAATCGGTGACTCGTTTAGATACCAATGTAAACGTTTTTATAATAACCTTCCCTAGTCACATCCAAGAACGAAGTCTTAATTGTACAATATGGTTACTCGAATGAAACGCAGTACCTCAGAGCGAGACAGAAGTTTTTCTTTTGTTAAGATTAGCATTATATCACTTGCCGGTAACGAAACCATAGCGAGATGTAACTCGATCCCAACGCCATCTATCGAGCCCTCCGGTACTATAGTTTATGAAATATTAATTTCTGTTATTGGATAGCGTGGGGACTGAGTACACTTTTTTCCATCATTTCTACATTTAACATAATAAATTAAAATGTTTAATAAAGCGAAAATTGACTGATTGAAAAATATTTAGGATATTTAACTGCCCCAATAGGTTTAGACCGTGAATGTTGATATTATACCTACTTACTTGTATTTTTTTTGTTTTGCTATTTGCACAATCATTTTTACTTTTTCTAGATATTTATTAACATTTAAATAGGTATACAATTACATATCCAAGCATTGTATTAAACATAACAGGTCACTCAGAAAGTATTCCGACAAAAAACTGTGGTTGACAACCTGCCCAGGTATAATTTATTTTGAAAATATGTTTTTTTTATAAATTATAAACTAGCGATTGACCGCAATCCCGCCTGATGGTAAGCAGTGACTCAATCGTTGATGGTAAAGCGCACTAGTTTATTAAGAGCCTATTAACTCTAGCCTTGAAGACTCTCAAATTGTAATCCGACGGAAACACCGCCGCTGGCAAATTGTTCCTGTCCCTCCATGTACGCGGTGTAAAGGAAGAGGCGAAACGCTTCGTCCGCATCGTAGTAGTGTTAACAATATAAGGGTGGAAACTCGTCGTACGTCGGGTCGTCCGATGGTGGATGGTGGTAATTATAACTAATAATAAGTACGTTCCAAATTCAAAACTTCGCCGCCGGATGATGCGCTGTCAGCGTTCGAACAGGCTGTAAACGAGGTGTCTGCGGCGGACTGGAAAAAGTGTTTCGAAAACTGATTCGGACGCATGAAACTTTGTATAGAGGCTGGTGGAGAGTACTTTGAAAATATAAAATATAAATATATGCACGTATAAAACATTTTTATTTATTTACCATCAACGATCGCATCACTGCTTACCATCAGGCGGGATTGCGGTCAAGGCCTAGTTTAAAATTAATAAAAAAAAATTTGGCAATACTTTTTAAGTACCTATCCCACGTATTTTTTAATATGAGGACTACGTGAATAGTATTTTTTCTTCTCTTTTTTAATCATGATCTGACAGTTTGAGTAATTTATATGACCCAAATGTGCTTTCTTTGGTATTATTCGTCGCATCGTTGAGGTCCATGAGTTTTGAGTTTGGCTGCATGATTTCTGACAAATGCGTGCACTGACTAGACAGGTCCTCTCATCTATGTGATTCTTTCCTCTACAGATAATTTCAGACATTGATTCTACAAGGTCTTCATATAATCTGGCCAAGATTATGTGTGGTGAAACAGACTGTGACCTCCGAGTTTGTTACGGCATTTCTTCTCAGAGTAGAGAGATAAGAAATTCCGACAACATATAGTTTAAAAAGATATGGTTGACTTGTAAAACAGTTTGTAGAAACCTGCTTACGTGAAATAGATCATTTATCAGCATGCGTTATGCATAATTTTAGTAAATTAAGGGCTTAAGTTTAAAAAAAAGCAGAGAAAAAGCTCAAAAGAGCTAAAATTTCAGCAGATGTGTTTTATTGCGTTTTACGCTATCAAGCACCATAGAGAGGTCGCAAAACATCCCAATAGCAACTTATGTTTCTTTCTTGGCGATAAAAAGGCCTTGTACTAAGGGTGACACCAATACCAGTACTGCTACAATTTTAATAGATTTTCAACTTTAAGGTAAAAGAATAAGGATCAAGGTTGATTGGGGAATTTTTACAAATCGGGAATAAAATTGACATCTGCGGTCTCTACAATGCCCTGTAGTGAAACTGTAGGTACTGATGTTCATGAATTACACACAAAGAATCCGTAAAGATGGAATACTTTATTTCACGTTAAACTATATTATCAACTTTATTTTAATAACTATTAAATTGATTTCGGAGTGACAAGGACTACTGGGGACGTTATAAAATTGTTAGAACTACCTACTAGTATTGTGTAGGAATTGAAGTTAATTATATATAAACATATTTTTGGCGATTAATTCGCAATTGTAGAGTATCCGGAAACACTACTTGGTCTACACTGATGCTATAAATATGAAAGCCACAGAAATCGTAATAACAAGTCACGATTTTTGTGATGAAAGCTAAATAAGGCGCATTGGTTTCGAAGACAGATCTACAAACCTTTACAGACATTCCGTAGAGGTCTTATGTAGATTTAATTTTAAGATCTTTAAAAGATTTTATGAAAGCCTGGGGTTTGTATTTTGAAAGGTAAACTTCGAAGGGCGTGCCTTAATAATCTTTCAATGTAAGGCAGTAGAAAGCGCGGGTGAGGAATTTAAAGCTTCAGTAGTTTTAATGGAACTATTCGTTGACCAATTTATTTGTTTAATTTTGATTATTCATTTACTTCATGCGACACAGGAAATAATAACTTAATTTTTTTTTTTAAGCTATTGTATAGCTTTTATCGCGGGCCTTGAGCGCGGGGACCGAATCTAGAAATTCCGTAACGAAAAAACCTCACGCTCCCCACTCCGACGGGCACGGAGGTGTGGCTTGAAGGCCGTACATCGTCTAACGTCGTTTCAGTTCGGCAGTCTTCGGCACGGTATGTTTGTGTGCGTGCGACTACATCTTTTGAAAACAATTTATAGATTTTCAAAAAGAGCATGCATATTGCAGGGCTCGAACTCAGTCCTACACACTTGCCATGTTACTGACACTAGCTATGTGCTAAACTTGCGATTAATTTTCTCTCTGAAATAGGTCTTCTATAGAGATATGTCATAGACGTCATCGACGTTGTCATGGCTACCTTAAAAACTTTTCATATAATTAATTATTAAGTACTTTTATTCAAATTAATTTAGTAGTGTTTTTATAAAATAGCTTTTTTTAACGGAAAAGCTAAGATGAATGTCACGCTAATTTTTCATTGGACTTTCAAATTATTTATAGTGTTGTTTACTAAATAAAAGCGCGTGATTTTATAGAGTGAAAAGTGCTCACGCGGCCGTTTTTTCAACTGTGATTGGCGATATCCGCCATTATTGTGAAATATTTTTTTAAAGAATTTCTAGGTATAATATGTTACACATGTTATTGGCAAAATTGTGGTATCTATCTACAGGGACCAGATCAAGAGTTGAAGTTGAAGTTTTTATTAAATAAAATATTACAGACAGATGTCGGTGAACAATGTTAATACGAGTACATTTAAGTGTACGAGTTGTAATATTGTTATCTCCGAAACGAAACAACGAAAGTTTAATAAAAATATGCTCGTCGGCTTTTTCTGAGGAAGACATTGATGAGGCAAAAAAGTTATTGTTTGTTTCTATGAAGACAAGACAAAAACATGTATCGAGGCGTAAGAACAAAAAGCAGAAAGACCTAAAATATACGATTACGGTGTTTAAAATCACGGATCCCGAACAATCCCAGTTTTTGCGGCATATGACCTTCACAAATTGCCACCGCAAACTGGTGGCAATTTGTGAAGGTCATATGATTGACTACGTAGAACGTACGTAAAGAAGTTGATGAAGGATTTATTAATTCTACGGTCAGATGTTAACGCAATCAGAAGTGATTATGTTACTAAAGATCAGCTCGAAAATATTAAATTGATAACAAATACTTAATTCGACACCGACGCCGTTCATCATCAACAACCTTTTTATCGTCCCACTGCTGGGCACAGATCTCCTCTCATACAGAGAAGGATTGAGCGTAATCACCACGTTTGCTCAATGCGGGTTGGCGATTTCAGACTTATAAAGCCCAGGTTTCCTCAAGATGTTTTCCTTCGCCTTCAGTCATTGGTGTCCAAGATATACTTAGAAAGTACCTACATATAACTTATGTACTTTCTAAGTATATCAGTTTATTACCATTTGTACCAAGGCTCGAAAATACTTGGTTCAAATGGTAATAAATTTCCACTTATCTTGGCTGGCGATTTCAACATTAACTTCGCTGATAAAAAATCAGAGCGGTTGACAACTTTTCTATCAAAAACATTGAATTTGAAAATGAATAATGATCCACAAGAGTCCACAACAAAATATGGGACCACCATTGACGCGGTATTTTCTAGGTATTTAGAGGATATTAAGTCGCAAACTTATGTTTCTTATTTCAGTTATCATAAACCTATAGTTTCAATGATAAATATTCCTGAATAACCAACAGCTACTGTAAGGTAATAAAACCCACATGTATTGTAAAATAATAAAAATATTTTAAATAATATTAACTTTTTATTTATTTAATAAAAGAAAATTTGTTTTCTTATCGGTCACCACGCTCAAAAAGTGTAACTTGAATTAATATCAAAGAAAAAGAAATACTGCATAAATAAAATAAATAAATAATTATAATTGCATAAACTGATACAAAATGCTATGCAATAGCTTTACCGCGGCAGTCCCCGAGTGCCACACGTCTTTTTTTTTTGTACTGTTCTATTGCTCTGGGAAAACTTTTATCATTCGAGACTCATACATCTCTGTGAATACATTGTTAAAACGTTAATTCTCGCGCGCTTGTAATCTACGTATGAGTGTGGACAGCGTAAGTACATACAAAAGTATGTACTTACACTGCCACAAAAAAGTCAATGACAAGGTCCCATAATGATATACCATTCCTTTTTTTCCTACTGGGCCCTTTTTTATCTATAAACAAAGAAATATTGACCATTCAATTGTTTTATGCTTTACAAACTTTTGTGGCTGTCGGCAAGACAACTGGGGAAACACAAACGACTAAAATCTCCTTTTAGAACCTTACAAGGAAGTAATTTGCAGAAAAGGGTAGATTATCGGCGAAAACAATAGTTAATTACTATGAAATGAATTTCATAGAGTATAATTTCGTAGGTGGGGAATTAAGGGTGCCTTCTAATACGAGGCTCCATAAATCATCCATAGCAATATTAAGTATAGACTTAATAGATCTGTATAGACAGATCCTAATAATATTATGAATACGGAAGTTGTGAGTGTGGATGGATATATGTTGGTTACTCTTTCACGCAAAACCTACTTAACAGATTGTTATGAAATTTGGCACAGAGATAGTTTATAACTGTGAATAACAGATAGGATACATTTTATTCCGATGTTCCTACGGGATCGAAACATGTGCGGGTGTAACCGCAGGGTGCAGCTTCGATCTTTGATCACATTATAGAGAACATTATAGATAACTATAATTTTCATTGACAAATAAAATTAATTAAAAAGCCTGTTAGTCTGAATGAAGCTGAAATTTTGTACCAATATATATATCGATCACGCCGACATAGTGGTACATAAAATAAAAAGCTGATAAACATTATCAGAGTAAACCCAAATCACGTTTGGGAGTGGTGTTATTTTTATTTTCACTCTAACGTGTGATATATTGTCGGATGGGTATTTTGAAATAAATTGGGGTTTAATTAAATAAATTCTTCATCAAAAGTTTCTTTCAATATGTTCATTAAAAGTTTTTGAAAATACCATTATATCATCAATGTAGTTCATTACAAAATTTGATAGGTTTTGCTTTCTTATTATATTTGTCAAATATCTTTGGAAAATTGCTGGAGATGTTTTTGGTTCAAAGGGAAGGCAAGTCCATTGGTAATGGCCTTCCTGTGTAAGAAAACCTGTTTTCTGTCTGTCGCTGATTCTCAATAGTATAGACCAAAAGCAGAATTAATATCGAGAGTAGTGAAAACTTACAGCTGTGCTGCTGGGGAGTTTCTTCCGCCCCTTCTTCTTCCCAGCGAAAGCACTAGGAAGTGTCGATGGTTGGGCGTTTTGGGGGACTGTTTTATGTAATATTGACGTTCAAAAAGTGCCGATTCTTAGCTTAATTTGAATAAAAGACTTTTTATTTTGATGATTTTGAAGTATGGACTAAGTATAATACACAGTATGTAAAGAAAACCCTGTCCGACCCGTGAAGGTATTATTAGGTATCGTTAGCTGATTCTACTAATGCCTACATAACCTGGATAGACTAAAAAAAATACCCCCTTAAAAATAAATAACTTAAATAAAATAAATAGGTAATTTCATAGCAACACAGACACATGTCATGACCTCAGTTGACTTCATGCATGTAGGTATTGGTAGTCTAACCACGTTTATCGACTCTCGAAAGAAACAATGATACCTACCTACTTAGGCAGCTCGTGAAAAGAACTTTTTTTAAGTAGGCAAGTCGTCTGACCCTCTGAATGTATCATTTCATTCGATGAGCACAATGGCTGTGGCGGAGATGTTGTTCCATATTTCGTTCACTAAGAACGATACAGGCCGGGCACCGTCGCACGAGATTAGCACGGTGTTTCACAAAGTTAGTCCACCCCTACCAATCCACTGCTCGCCGAATTGATAGTGGAGGTACTCACGTACAGGTCGGCAAAAATATGGTGGGGCACCGTCATGCTGGAACCACACCACCACCACCACATCCGAATCGTCCAACACCTGAGCACAACACAACACAGCTAATTGCAGTTACTACCTTCCATCAACATGTTACATTACGTTAAAAAACGATATGATCACACAATAAACGATATGTCTACACGGACGCAATGTCTACGCGAAACTAATAAATTTAAAATAAAAATTATTTTTATTTTATATAAATAGGTACCTACTCTAGCTGCACGGCGGTACCCTTT
Source organism: Sesamia inferens (assembly GCA_037179545.1). Lineage (NCBI taxonomy): Eukaryota > Metazoa > Arthropoda > Insecta > Lepidoptera > Noctuidae > Sesamia > Sesamia inferens. Next base: position 2,036,930 of record CM073929.1, on the reverse strand, counting down.
GACTAGAGGTGTGAAAGTATTCAAAATATTGATGGATTTATTCGTAACGATTTTTGGTATCGATTTAGTATTGCAATGTCACGCATCGATTCAACATCGCATGGCATTCTTTAGATTTTAAAACTTTGACATAACTTAAATCAGGTGAACTTAAATGCTTTACATTGTTTATAATATTTTCCTAAAATCGTATTTCATAAGACCTTTCCAGTTTCTGTTTACTAATAGGTAATTGTGTTACAATTATGTAATTAGTAATTAATCGATAATCAAAAAGAGTACTTTTACCATTAGGTAATCTGTGTTTTTACAACAAATCATTCGACCAGGTACAAGTTTCGATTAATAGCGATAAAAACAAAACGTTATTATGCAAAAAATGCAAAAAGTACTTTTTTACTATCGATTAATTTTTAATAAGTTATAATAATGTTATTAGTAATTAATCGATAATACAAAAAAGTACATTTACCATTAGGTGATCTGTGTTTTTACAACAAATCATTCGGCCAGGTACAAGTTGCGATTAATAGCGATAAAAACATAACATTATTAGGCAAAAAAATAGTACAGCTCTAATTATTCCTTTGCCGCCGTCAGCGGCTAGACACACTGACGCCGCTAAAGAACCTAACAAAAGAATCAAAGGAAATCCGACAGTTATAATGTCTAAAATGGTGTTTACACTTTTTTTTAATTTGCCGAATTTTGGGGAAGTTACAGTAAATTCGCGGGAAAAAAAAGATTATTTCAAAATTCATTAGTATTGTTACTATGATAATTAAGCAAAATTTCAAATTTTAATTGGCCATGTAACTGTCTAACCTTTATTATCCTTATGGGTCGGACGGGGTTTTCTTTACATATTGTATACATATGTATCAATCTGACTTATTAGAAAATTAGCTTACATGTGTGTTATAATTTCATTCAAATCGGTTAAGCGTTCTATGTAAATCATAAATATCACATATACATATACATCTATATGGTTGTTAACATCTGTATTTTGGGTAAACGTTCGGCGTTTTGGGCGTTCGGAGGACGGGTCTGAGCAGTTGTGTTGCGATGTGTGCCGGGTTCGATGCGCCTAATGTTGTCGTGTTGGGAGTTTGGTCGTGGTGGGTCTTCAGATCAATCTCCCTTTGGCGCAGCATCGTTGGTCGTGTTGTTGGGTTTAACATTGCATCACTTCGCTCAACTGCCGTCTTCCTTCCAATTCGCTCAGTTTTTCTGAGTGAATAGGCTCTTAATAAACTAGCGCACTTTACCATCAACGATCGCATCACTGCTTACCATCAGGCGGGAATGCGGTCAAGCGCTAGTTTATAATTATTTAAAAAAAAAGAACTAGTCGTTGCCTAGCAACGGTTTGTTTACCTCTAGTCTTTATTGAATTTGGCCGACATATATAGTGGGGTAGGTCTGTATATTTCCGGCTTAGAAGTGCGGTAGGCTGACGGTGATCGACTTAATTCCAACAGTCAGAAATTGTGATGTTTGTATCGTTTCCTTCAGCTTACCCAAACTACACTGAACCTCAAGACTTGCTGGAGGTGTTCGGTCAGTTTGGCCCGGTTCACATCGAGCGCTGCTCGTCGCGCTGTGCGACGCTGTGCCTGTCGAGCGCGGAGGGTGCGGTTGCGGCGCGGTCGGCGCGGCTGCACGTGTACGGCCGTGGCCTGCGCGTGCAGGCCTACAGCGGCCGCGCCGCCTGCGAGCTGGACCATACCGCCGTGCACAAGAGGGACTTTCCCATGTCCAAACAGAAAGGTACAAGTCACATCACGCGCCACATTCACAATTTTCGAATGACTTATAGCCATTACCTAATTAGTAAGACAGTGCAGTGTAAATCACGCAGTTTATACAACATTATATTTTGTTTACCTATTCGAAACCCGAAACACGTGACCAGTATTTTTATGTAAAGTATCTATGTACTAAATTTCAAAAAGATATCATGATAAACCACAAACTTATGAGCTTGCTTTCCTACTTGGTTGTCCCAACAAAAATATAGTCAAAGTTCCGCTCGAGCGGGCGTGGGCGGTGCGCTGATCTCTGGCGCCAGCTGTTGCGCACGCGCAAGTACTGTGATCTATTGTTAACTGCATGGCGGGCTCGGTGACCACCCTACAACAATTTCTATTTGGGAAAAAATATAACTTGGTGTAAAAATACTGGAATCGATTCAGTTGCTTATACTGAACAAACTGTAATCAGGTTTCGCAAAAACAAAATATAACGTTGTTAAACATCTCTTTCTCCATATAAATGTAAACACAGTTCATAATGCAGTTTTAAACTTATTCAAACTTAGCCCTGGTACACAAAGATAACTTGTTTGACGATTGTGACTACAAACTAGAATTGACTATTTTTACCAGTTGGTTGCGACAGGTACAGGTATATATAGATACAGGTATATATATATATATATAGATCTAATCCTTTGTAATATTATAAATCGGAAAATTACTCTGTTTGTTTATTTATTCCGCTTTCACGCCGTAACTACTGAACCGATTGCTTTGAAATTTTGCAGATGTAAAGTTAGTCCGGATTAAATAATAGGGTACTTTTTATCCCGGAAGTACTTGACATTCCCGAGGAAGAACAAAAATATTGTTAGGTTCATACCAGTTCGATGATAGATGGCGCTGTGTGTCTTTTAAAACAAGATATTATATTGCAAACGAATATTCGTTTCAATTTTTTTATTTCAATTAGCTTGTAAGTTTACATGTGCATATGCACATGTAAACTTACTAGCTAATTGATACGATAATTAATCCACGAAAATGAGGAATTCACGAGGGATGACGTACAATTTGGTTTATCGTCCCTTACTATATAATAATAATAATAATATATGTATATAATATATGTCGGAGATCGTCGATTAATTTTAATAGAAGTTGCTGATTTGATTTACGTAGTAGAGGGGCGAACGCTTGTGACGTTATTTTGTGATGGCGTCACATGGACAGAGTCGCCTTGGAAAGTGGGGTTCGTCGAACGGTGACTTTGCATCGAGACGCGGACCAAGGCACTTCTCCGAACCGAAACTGTCGGTTTGCCTATTCAAATTGTAATTATGAAGATTGGAGGGTATATCTACACGTCGTGCTTTAATTCAAAACTCACCTACGAAACGGAACCTGTACCACCACACCAAGATGATGTCGACCCTACCGCTCTGCCGTCGCTGTCTCCGACATCAGAAGTGGGATAAAGAACTACACTGCTCACAATCTCGTTATAAATCAAGGAAGAGAATAACAGTCACTTTCTGCCAATATTTTTATAGTACTTGTGTGATTACTTGTGTGGTAGTTGTTCATTGCCTTTGTATGAGCTGGATGCTGGATGTCCTGGCAGCGAGGCTGGAAGTGAACGTCACGTTACGAGGTGCGCTCAATTGCTGACACAGAAGAGATCGCTCCGCGTGATAGTGTGCTGCAGGCGTGCAAGTGTCGGCTGGACGCGGCGCTATCGCGACAGTGCTGGCTGTTGCTTGGCGCGCGACAGTGCTGGCTGTTGCTTGGCGCGCGACAGTGCTGGCTGTTGCTTGGCGAGCAAGGTGCGCCTGCGGAGCGGGCAAGGTGCGCTTGCGGAGCGCACTTCTAGCTGCTTGGTGAATCGCATCAATGGCGTGTGGCGCTGCTGGAGCTGCGCGTGCGGCGCAGCCGGAGCTGCGTGCGTTTTGCTGAACGCCCAAGGTTTCAAGACTTGAGCATCTACTCTGCAGGCGATGAGAAGGTTTCAAAATACCCAAAACGTTTGTGGTAACGTAATGGGATTTTATGAGAGCTCCGAGATGTCTGGTGTGCAACGGTTGACAACTGCCAAGTGGCAGGTGTTTGGGAGAAATTGCCATAATCCGGTGAGTCGTACTATTTTTATTTTGATTTCGGTGCTGAATGTTCTCTTGTCAAGGTATTTGTAATTTCATTGGTATACGTACACACGCGATAGTACGTATACAGGTTATGGGTAGTACCAGCGTTGTGTACTGAACCATTTCTTTGCGACATGATAATAACAGTTATTTTTGCAAATTTTATTTTTTGTACTACCCGATTATTGTTTGTAATAATGGGCTGAGAAATTTTAAATCAGGGTTTTAAAATTATGATGTCTGGTTTGTCTTTATTTCAAAACTAAAGTTTACTGTGGCCTATAGTTACAAGCTTACTTGAGTTTCTGATAGTATGTGTGGCTAGACTATTAAATCTTCTCAAGAGAACAAGCGGTAAAGAACAAAGAAATGAGTGCTATTTACGAACATTCTAAATTTGATAGAAGTGAGCTAAAGTAATGAAATTTAATATTGGTGAGTTGTTTGATGGCGATAATGGCGATCGTTACCTATTGAAATCGTTGATTGGAAACAGAACTTATAAGTACCCCACGATAGCATAGGTACGAAAGATTTTTCCAAGTAATGTCTGCTGAGTTAGATTTTCAAAATGTAGAAGATGGTGAGGAGGGTGCCTCCGCCAGCAAATAGAACGCGTATCATGGCTATGTGGTCGCGCTGCACGCACTAGTCTGTAGTCGTAACTGCAACCCAGTGAGGGGTTGTTCAGAGCGCGATGGGCAGCTAGTGGTGTGGCGGGGACACTAGTAGGTATGGTCGCACTGCATGCACTAGTCTGTAGTCGTAACTGCAACTCAGTGAGGAGTTGTTCAGGGGGCGATGGGCAGCTAGTGATGTGGCGGGGACTTTGGTAGATATGGTCGCACTGCATGCACTAGTCTGTAGTCGTAACTGCAACTCAGTGAGGAGTTGTTCAGGGGGCGATGGGCAGCTAGTGATGTGGCGGGGACCTGGGTCTCGGAGGAGACTATAAGTTGTACGGTCATGTGTTGACCTGGGAGTCGTGGACTCTAGAGTTGGTCGTATCACAAGAGGTGATGACGATATGGATGTCAATTATAAGTTGTCACTAGCTACTGTGGTAGCGAACCATGGTGTGTTTTCTTATTGAAGATTATGATTTTGATTTGATAATTATGAGGCTTGGAGGAACCTTTTGTGTTTTCTTTTTGAAATTTGATAATTATGAGGCTTGAAGGAACCTTTTGTGTTTTCTTTTTGAAATTTGATAATTATGAGGCTTGAAGGAAGCTTCTGTGTTTAAGTTGTTAAAATAATTAAGTTTGGTTTTCTAATAGTCAATGTAACTAAACGTGACGTGTGACGGTCAGGTTGGCCGAGTTCTCAAAAATGCTTCAAAGTCGGTTTTCTGTGCTTTTTTAAAATTTGTTACAGACATGCACGAGGACGTGCAACGGAAAATATCGAAGTTTCGGCGGTTGGCCTGGTGAACGTGATCCTGGACTCCGGGGCTGAGGGTGCTTCGGATGCGACTGGGATTGGCGCTGAGATGATGATGATGAAGATGATGATGCACGAGGACGTGCAAATCGTCAGGCTGGCCGTGTCGGAGATCGTCGATTAATTTTAATAGAAGTTGCTGATTTGATTTACGTAGTAGAGGGGCGAACGCTTGTGACGTTATTTTGTGATGGCGTCACATGGACAGAGTCGCCTTGGAAAGTGGGGTTCGTCGAACGGTGACTTTGCATCGAGACGCGGACCAAGGCACTTCTCCGAACCGAAACTGTCGGTTTGCCTATTCAAATTGTAATTATGAAGATTGGAGGGTATATCTACACGTCGTGCTTTAATTCAAAACTCACCTACGAAACGGAACCTGTACCACCACACCAAGATGATGTCGACCCTACCGCTCTGCCGTCGCTGTCTCCGACATATATAATATATTGGACAATACGGAAAAAAACCACAGTGTGATTTATCTAAAAATAGGAAATTTAATGTTAGTATCTTAAATATTACAATCAAATGAAAAACACATGTTTAAACGTACGAAGTACATCGTACGTTTAAACATGTGTTTAAACGTATGATGTACGATTTTAACCTAAAACTAGAAAAATCGACAATTAAAGGTTTTTACTTCCAGTATATTAGTAGATCGTCACTATATCACTTCAATTAAGTTTACTTCTTCTATTTTCTTTATTATTTACTTTAATCTAATCTTTATAAGTATAGTATTATAATTTTAACAAGCAGGCTGAAAATTCTCTCACGTCTTTTGACGTGGGCTGTCCTGTTCGTATGAAGTGACATACCCTTAGGCGACGTATACATAAATAATAAAGTTAATACTAAGCTATGTACACACATACAGTTAACAAAGCTTACAACTTCCCCCCCTAAACTTGAACATTAACTTAAGGTTAATGTGAGTAGATAGTGCAATCCAAGATATTCCCCCTTATTCATAAACGCTGCTTAAAGTTAACTAGTGATTAGCGATTTTTTAAACATACATTTTAGACGCTTGCAAGTCACTTAACTTTAAAAATCAATTATGAATAAACCCCTTAAACACTGTGGTATTTATTCATAAAGGATGATTTAAGTTAAGTGACGTTAAAAGGTCAAAAAAGTATGGTTAAAGAATTGCTAATCACTCGTTAACTTGAAGCAGTTTTTATGAATAAGGGGGATTATGTGCAAGATTTTGTTAATTTTTGAGTTTTATTGGTAAACATTAATTACCTATGAGTGCACACGCGCACTACAATAAATAGACTAATCAGAAGAGAGCGTCATAGTCAAAGTAAAACCTCAACCAAAAGTTGGAGGGGCGCGCCTTCGTGGACTGTACTATCTGTGAAGTCCTAAGGCCTTATTCTTTCCAGTGTTAATCCTGCATATTGAATCTGATATCATTTCAAATGGACCGATTCTAATTTCTCCAGTTTTGATTTGTTTAACTTATTACAGTCCATTAGGTACGTAAACTATATCACCTTTTTGAAATTTGTAATCTATTCTACTTTGGTCTAAAATGGCCTTGTTCCTCTCATGTGATTTCTTTGATCTGAGAAATGCTATTTGAAGTTCTTTTTTCAGTTTTCCAGGTTCCGTTTGTGTCTTTTTTAGTTCTGCTGGTAGTAAGTCAGTTGGTTCTCCGTTTAACAGATATAAAGGTGAATAACCTATTACTGAGTGGTTTGTTAAGTTGTAGGCTTTCACACAATCCATTGCTAAGGTTGTCCATGCAGTCTTTTTCTCTTTGCTGTTCAAAGCACATCTAATTTTTTTGACCAGCATCTGGTTCAGTCTTTCAGTACGACCATTGGAGAAAGGGACATCCACCGCTGTTAAAATTAAATCAACGGAGTGATCCTTTAAATATTTTTTGAATTCTTTTGAATTCAGTACTGGATATTGATATGAAAGCAATATCTCAACTTCATTGTCCTTGATCACTTGCTCCATCAGTTTTATATAGTCCTTAGCCAGTTGTGTCTTCGAACACGAAACGTGTGAAATGGTCCATCAACAAGTGTAGATACTTTTTTGAAGACCTGTTGCTACCAAATCCTCCTATTGTGTCTATTGACATAATTTGGTAAGGTTTTACTGCTGGTCCTAATTGTGACATTACTTTCTATTTAAACGTGTTTTATTCTTAATACAAATTTCACATTGCCGGCAAATTAGCTTTATATTATCCAGCAGGTTGGGGCTGTGTACAAAGGTCGTAATTTTGACTCCATCTGATTTATTCATATATGACAGAAATGTTCATGCGCCTTTTTTATCAGTATCTTACTATAGTGTTCTGACAAAACAATTTTCTTCTTCTTATTGTTTTGCTTGTAATAAATACCATTTGTATAATAAAATGTTGTTTATTCTTTATAACTGATTTTTTTTTTCTTATCATCTAATATTTCCTCAATCTTTACAATATTTACTGTTTTCAAGTTGTCTTCTTCGTTTTCGTGGCTTTCATATACTGGATTTCTGCTTAAGCAGTCTGCTTCCGTATTGTTTCTGCCTGGGTTATATTTTATTAAGTAACCCAGGTATTGAGATAGGTAATGAGTTATGTCACCCAGTTCATCATCTGTTCTATTCTTTATGTTCAGATTTTCTAGGGGCTTATGGTCTGTATAAATTGTGAATGAGTTTCCTATTAGCCAGTGTTGCCAAAATTTCAAACTTTCTTTTATGACTAAGCATTCTAAAAATATGGCTTTCTTCTTCTTTTGAGATTCGTTTAGTTTCTTCAAGAAGTATGCCACTGGTTTGATTTCTCCATTTTTCTGTGTTTGTTTTAATATTGCACCAATTCCTTTTATACTTGCATCAGTGTAAATAAAAGTAGGCGCCTCTGTGTCAAAAATTGCCAAAATTGGTGCCGAGCATAAATATTTTTTTATTGTCTGGAAAACATTTTCACAATCAACCGACCAATCATAATTGATGTTTTTTCCGAGTAAGTTGTGTATTGGATGAAGAGTTATTGCTGCATTAGTAATATATTTGTTATAAAAATTTACTTTACCTAGAAATTGTCGTATTTATTTTTTGTTTTGTGGTGCTGCAAATTCTGCTATCGATTTAAGGTTGTCCTTCAGAGGTGTGATTGTATTACCTTTTACTATATATCCCAAGAATCTTACTGACTGTGCTGCGATTTTACATTTTGTTAATTTTAGACGGAATCTTTCCTCAGCAATTGCATTCAACAGTTTAAATAAATGTTCAATATGTTCATTAAAAGTTTTTGAAAATACCATTATATCATCAATGTAGTTCATTACAAAATTTGATAGGTTTTGCTTTCTTATTATATTTGTCAAATATCTTTGGAAAATTGCTGGAGATGTTTTTGGTTCAAAAGGAAGGCAAGTCCATTGGTAATGGCCTTCCTGTGTAAGAAAACCTGTTTTCTGTCTGTCGCTGATTCTCAATGGTATAGACCAAAAAGCAGAACTAATATCGAGAGTAGTGAAATACTTACAATTTATTGTTTTTACCATCAGATCATCTATTAGAGGAAATGGCTGTGGCTGTGGTACAACCATTTTATTGAGTTCTCTAAAGTCGGTGCATAATCTTGTCTTTTTCCCTTCATCCCGTTTGTATGCCAATCTCACTGGTGCTGCTAACGGGCTATAAGTCTCTTCAATCATTTTATTCTTTAGCAATTTGCCAATTTGTTTCTCGATTTCTTCTTTATCATCTAATGAGCATCTATATGGTCTTTTTGAGCAATATTGCTCCACTTGTAGATCTATGAATGCCTCATAATTTTTCACACGGCCTACATCATGTTTATCTTTTGCAAATATACAGTATGTTAAGAAAACCCTGTCCGACCCGTAAAGGTGTTGTTAGGTATCGATAACTGATTCTACTAATGGATATAAAACCGGGCTAAACTTAAAAAAAAATCATTTTGCAAAAAGAGGTAGGTAACTTAATAAATTTGCGTTAAGCACTCTTCCGTGGGCGGTGGGCGGCAGGGCACGCGGTACGTGGTCGCATCGCTATTCGCTCATAATAATACCGGAGTTGTCACTTTTTTTAAAAATTACCAAATTTCAGGGAAGTTGGAATTAATTAGCGGGAAAAAAAATTATTTCAAAATTCGTTTGTATTAGTACCTACTATGATGATTACGTAAAATTTTATATTTTATTTGGTCATGTGTTTACCTAACCTTTATTATCCTTATGGGTCGGACAGGGTTTTCTTAACATACTGTATGTTTATAACTGTCTAATAATGCACATATTTTTTCCTCTGGTCATCTTCCCTGTAGGTAATATCTATATCAAATTGATTCACATCTATCTATCATTAAAATTTATTTCGTAGTTCAATCTTTCTGGTTTTAACTTTCTGGTTACAAATTCATGAATGTTATTATGTTTTGTTTCTTCAGTGGGCCTCATATATTCATTTACCTTGGGTTGGCATTTTTTTGAAGTTGGATGTTTAAGTTCCCATCTTGGGTCAACCCAAACCTCTTTATTGTATCCAATCCCAAAAGCAACTCATGAGTGAAACTTTTATCATTGCAAATAAATGCATTTATTTCGTCTTCAATATTTAGTATTTTCCCATTTAATTTGATTAAACCTGTTGTTTTTCTCCCACCACCAATTGTATTGAATTTATTTTCAAAGTAATTTATCTTTGAATTTTTTACTTTTATTAATTTGGAATTTATTAAGGTTATATTTGAGCCGGGGTCACAAATACCAGTGCATTTCAAGGTGTCATTCAGTATACCTCAACTTCTATTGGTGGGGGAATATTTAGTTTTTTTGTATCCTGGAATTGATCAATCTCTAACATCAAATTTTTACGGTTTGTCATCTCTTGTGTATCTAGTTTGCTTCTAATATAAGTTGGCAATCCTGTGACAATTAACTGAGTGAGAGTTCTGTTATTAATATCACTGTTATACTCTAAAAGTAATATCTGTTTTTTCAATGCCTATTCCAGTAGAGAGCCATTCAAATGTTTGTAAGTCAATGCATAGATTACAGAGGACCAACTTTTATCAGCAAATGTGTCCAAAAACAAAACGAGTGTGCTTATGACCACACGACTGAAGTGAAACTTCTTTCGCTCCATCTGTATGTATATATATGTACAATATACACATGTATACACATGTATACACATGTACATATATTAATTTTCTATAAATATTTAAATTTATTTCATGGTTTCATTGGTAAATTAATATTTTTGCATAGATCTTCTATTTTTATTGAAAAAAAGGGGGGGGGGGGGGGAAGTGGATTCCCTCGGGGCCAAAAGGTCGGGCTCTTCCTCCTGAATCAGGGGACCCCAAACTCGGGTAGTCCACGACCTCTGGAGGAGTAAGGGAGGGGGGATACAGGAGGGACTGTGAAGTAGGCGGTACCAAATTTTACGTTAACTGACCCCCTTAATGGTTGTCAGTCAACATATAATTCAATGTATAGTGTTAAGTGTAAATAAATAAATAAGTGTATCCGTGTCTCAAAATAAAAAAAAAAAAAATAAATTGCATAGATCTTCTATTTTTAATATAAAAAAAAACTCGTTGTAGACCTTGTAATACCAACTTCCGTTCGCCTTGCCCGATCATTTTTCGTAACGCTTTCGCCAGCTTACTCCAGTGAAACTTCTTTACGCACGCTTGACTTGGTCAAGCGTGCGTAAAGAAGTTTCACTTCAAAAACTTACTTGCCATATTTTCCACTGTGGGTTCAATTCAAAGTATGCTTAATTAACATTGACTTGTGGCGGATATCTTGTCCATCGTCGCCCGCCACATTATCCGCTCCGCTTATGGCAGTAGCACCGTGCCTCATCGCTGTGACGCGATGCCTGCGTGCGCGCTGGCTCCGCGCGATCGCCTAACGCGGCTCCCCAGCAGTCGATGAATAGCTTCCATACGCATAGTCCATGCCGCGCGCCCTCGTGCTTTCCGCCGACAACCTCGCTATCATATTATCATATTACAAACTGTTTTCTTGAGTGCTCGTGTTGTGACTTTGGTAAACTTAATAAACTGTGTAAGAACTCTGTTAGAATAGTGCTTCGTAATAAACAGTGTTGCTAAAGAAACATAACCACTCAAGCGTCCGGGCCAACAAAGTTACCTAAAAATTTTTGGCGTTAAGCGTTCAGGCAACCATGGTGGCCTCACCGACATGTACACTTTAAACGAGTTTTTATTTATGATATGTATCAAAGAGCTTCATGAACTTCTCACTAGATGGTTCTGTAATAAACAACGATGCTCGGATGTATAAAACAGTGTCCCACTTGATACATAACATCAGAAAAAAAGTTTGTTTATAAACGACGAGTGCAGTTTTGTACAGTGGCAGTGAGTTCTGCGATTAAAATGAGAGTAATAAATTATTTTTATTCTCGGACTCTTATTAGTGTTACATATCAAAATAATTGTCGAGATTTATTCTTTCTAAATATGTATAAATACTTTGTATCCAATGTCTGATAAATTGTCTTTATGAGTGTTAAAGTGGACGCTGAAATGATTGCTCATTGCTCATTGTGTGCCGAATTTTCCTCAAGTTTTTGTTTGATATAATACCTTAAAATGTCACAAAATAATCCCAGCAGGAGAAATAGTTCATATTTAGTCGTTAAATAGACTTCTGCTAAAAAATAAGAAGAAAATATCGAGGATTTTACGAGCGCTCGGCGCGGCTTGATAGCGATCGCGCGCTCGGTCGTACAACGCATTCCCAGCTGTCATATCGGGACGTTCAAGTCGATAAGTCTACTTGCTACTTCTACAACTACTACCTACCTCATTCTATCATCCTTAATCTTCATCATTTCACCTCTTCTGCTTGACTTTGCTCTCTGCTGTTGCTTCTCCTGCTTGCCACCTTGGAGGCTGCTTCGTTGAAGAAAGAATTAAGAATCCGGTACCGGTACCTTACTAAACCTCCACAGACATGAGTCTGTAGAAACCCCTTAAACACTGTGGTGTTTATTCATAAAGAATGATTTAAGTTAAGTGACGTTAAAAAGTCAAAAATGTATGTTTAAAGAATCGCTAATCACTAGTTAACTTTAAGCAGTTTTTATGAATAAGGGGGAATATTTCCAGTATCACCTTTGTAGAGGGCTAAAATATCACTTTGTAGCTTTATCCACGCCTTTCTATTATTACTTCTTCTCTGTAGTGTTTTCCTTATTTTCATAAATTCTGGTAACTTTGTCAGTTGGAGGTGGTGTTTTGCTGCTTGGAAACCTGGCGGTATGAGATATGTAATCTCATCGTCGGTTGTTATCAATTTTATGATTATGATATTATTCTTCGGATCTTCACCCGCTGCCAACTCAATCTCAAATTGCAATCTCAACATGATCTACTATTATCCAATCAACTTTGACAATTGTCGATTTATAATATTGTTACGGATGCACCTTATGTCGATGGCATAAGGTTCAATATCGCGTGACATGCAGTGCGTAACTTTTAAGCCCTATAACTCGAGACCTAGACATTGTATATGTGTAATATAAAACGCATTCCTAGACTTAGGGTGGCCTATCGAATGGTACAGGTTTCATCAATTTTGTCAACTAAGTGACGACATCGAAATTTCTAGAAACCCGTTTCCGGGAATTACCGTAGGTACCTACTGAATGTACTCGCAGTTATGCGCTATTATTATTACGTCTAGACGATTCTGGAATGTTCGATCAGCTGGACTATATATAGCGCCGTGACGCCAGCGCAGAGTCCTCCTAGTTCAACTTCGACGTTGTGGGCCCTCTGACCCCAACTCACTTCCCTGCTGTCCCCGCACAAACCCCCGACGTCCTCGACGTGGCACTTCTGAAGAATGTCAACCTACGGTTAGACTATATAGAAGTGTCCCACGAGCTTAACTCAGATCACCGACCAGTCATTAACCGACTGGCTCCCCGCGTTGGCCTAAATGACCCCGACCAACGTCCCACGACTGAAGTGGTAACGGACTGGAGGAAAGTAGGCGAATGTCTGAAATCCACCAGATCCCCCCACTTAGACTCCATTCCCGCTGTTTTGGACTCAGTCGCGAGCACGACGGCCGCAGTCGACTCGTTCACGGAACACGTACAGTCAGTCTTGAACGACTGTTCTAGGGAGATCTCAGCGACGGATGACCGCCGCGGGAAGCTCCCTGACGACATACGTGAACTACTGAACGAGAAGAATGCACTAGTCCGGGCCTACAGCAATTTCCCCTGCGAAGCAAACAAAGCCCATATGCGCCATTTGCAGCGAACTGCAAAGAAACGCATATCGGAGTGGCGTGAAGCCAGCTGGGACAAGTTGCTGAGCGAACTAGAGCCAAACCACCAAGCCTTCTGGAATCTTCAAAGGATTCTTAAATCCAGAGAAGAAGTTACCATTCCTCCCCTAACCCGACCGGATAAAACCATCGCCTTTGACGATGATGACAAAGCTGAATGTCTAGCCATCAGCCTTGAAGCCCAATGCTCCCCCAGCGCTCAACCAGTAGACCCAGCTCACCTTCTGAAGGTTGACGCGGAGGTCGAACGCAGAGCTTCCCTCCCACCCGTCGAAGACCCTGAAGATCCTCTGCCTCCCGTCACTCCAGACGAAGTGCAGGACGTTATCAGAGGTCTCAAACCTAAAAAAGCTCCCGGTTCTGACGGCATCACCAACAAAGTGATCCGACTCCTCCCTGCCCACCTGATTATTCTACTGGCCACCATCTTTAATGGAGCCATGGGCAACAATATCTTCCCACAAACGTGGAAGGAAGCGACCGTAATAGGCATTCCTAAGCCCGGCAAGCCAAAATCAGAGCCTTCGAGCTACCGTCCTATCAGCTTGCTAAAAGTTCTCGGTAAAGTCTATGAAAGGCTTATTTACAAGCCGCTCAGGGCCTTTGCCGAGAACAAGGGTCTCATTCCCGACGAACAATTCGGGTTCCGTTCTCGACACTCCAGTGTCCAACAAATCCTCCGTATCACCGAGCACATCCACGCAGGATTCCTACGTGGTAGGCTGACAGATGTTATTTACTTCGACATAGCGAAAGCCTTTGACAAAGTCTGGCACAACGGCTTACCCCCCCCCCCCCCCCCCCCCACCTCATCCGCTCTGGAGTCCCCCAGGGCTCCGTACTGGCCCCTTTGATCTTCACGCTGTTCACCAGCGACATCCCCAAAAGTAAAAAGGCCCACCTCGCTCTCTTCGCAGACGACACAGCCATTTACTGTTCAGGAACCAGCCCCAATCAAATTAAACTAAATCTCCAAACCGCTGTCAACGCACTTGCTGACTGGTTTAAAAAATGGAGAATAGAAGTTAATCCCGATAAAAGCCAAGCGGTCCTCCACTCCAAACCGCGCAGCAAACCCACCCTCCCCCGACCAATCACCATGTCTGGCAAGCCGATCCCTTGGGAAAAGCGAGCCAAATACCTAGAAGTCATCCTAGACGAACACCTCACCTTCGGAGAGCACATAAGGACGGTAAGCTCGCGCGTCTCCTACGCACTCTATCAACTCCACTCTCTCCTCAACCCACGCAGCAAGCTGTCCTTCAGGTGCAAAATGCGCCTGTACACAGCCTGCATACGCCCCATCATGACATACGCCTGTGTAGTCTTCGCACACACCGAGCCCAGTCATATCCATAGGATGCAGACACTCCAAAACCGCTTTCTTCGTAGAGCAACAAATGCCCCTTGGTTCGTCCGAAATGAGATCCTCCATCTAGATCTCAAAATCCCCACTATCTAGCAGTACATGAAACGCCTTTCCAAGCGTTTCTTTGACACAGCCGCTCAACATCACAACCCTCTGGTTGTCGCGGCAGCAAAGTACACCCCCTCCAAAATAAGTAAGCTTCGCCGACCTAGGCACGCTCTCACAGACCCTGATGACCCCATAACCCTCCTCCAAGAGGCCAATAGGGCCACTAGCACAAAATACAAAAAACCGACCTACCGACCTCGCCGCCGAGGTCCATTGCGACGCGTTCAACGTAGTAATCGCCCTCCCCGTCCCTTGTCCGATGAAGGCCAGCCCGCGCCGCAGCTGATCCAGTAAATATAAACTCCCGACTATGACCTCTGAGTTTGTTTCGGCGGTTTCTTCTCAGAGCTAGTACTAGGAAACGCCGTGGTCATCAAACCGAAATAAAAATAAAATAATTCGATCCAGCCGTCCCTTCTGTTCTCTCCAGCGACACCCTAAGCCGAGGTTCGTACCCCACAGGGGGTGCCCTTAGCGTGTAGTCGCTTAGCTTTTAGTAACCCTGGCTGGAGGCTTTAAATTCACTTAAGGCAGCCACAGGATAGTCCGGTTAAGTAGTCACGACCTCTCAAGGTCAACTACGAGATGCCATATCAAAAAAATAAAAAAAAAGCGCAGAGTCAGTCTGCATTTGACTAGCGATACGAAAACAGCGACAGTTAAGAAGCGATCTTTGAGAATACCTACTGCGACAACTGTAACGAGAACTGTGTGTACTACGTGAAGTAACATCTGTAGTGTTATTGCATGATTACAATACGGACTTCGTGGACGTAAGTGAAGACTTCGGTGCAACGTTAGCAACATTCTACTTGTCATTGCCTACAATCGACTGTACCTTCGTTGCCAATAAACTTCGAAACCCTTAACCGGCGTTTTAGTACCCCTAGCCCGTAACAATATGTTGGACGATACGGAAAAAAAAACACAGTTTGATTTATCTAAAAATAGAAAATTTAATGTTAGTATAACTTAAATATCACAATCAAATGAAAAACACATGTTTAAACGTACGATGTACTAACCTAAAAACTTCGAGCACCACAAGGAAGGGAGTAGCCTTACCGTCTGTTCTCCGTACAAATTGTTCTGGTATATTTTGTGGGGAGAGTCGAGCACACAAGTGCAATTACTACTACATCTGCAAACAAAAGCATGCTTGTCATGATGACACACAGACATGGGACATAAAACAACACATTAACAAGATCTGCACACCGCCATCTGTTTCTTTGTACAGATGAGATGAGATACTACCTACACATTGACATTTTTTTAATGGACGATTTTATTGCTTCTTTAGTGTAATGCCAATTGTCGATACAGCAATATCGATACATTACTAAATGAGGGGCAAGGAATAAAAGGTAAGGAACTGAAACAATTGACTAGTATTAAATTTCTTTATTAGTGAAACGAACTACAGAGTTAGCCGGAAATGAGTGGAGCAAATTACACTTGTCCTTTTGGGATCCCAGGTTTGCTTATTATTGCAAAAAAGTTTCCACACATTCTTCAAATCAGGATTTTTAGGAAAGCTGTAAAGACAAATAGTTTTGACTAGAAATTACACTTCGAGCAACACAAGGACACCACCCTGTGTTGCTCGAAGAAATACATCATGAAAATTAAAATAATATCGCAATATCCTTCAAAGATATCGGTAACCATTTGATTATTATGATACTTTTATAGGCACAGATTTCGAAGCAGTTTAGCCTACACTTATAATTCAATTAAATTTCCAAAATTTAAAATAATTAAATTTCCAATACACGGCTCCCAAAAAATATCAAAATGTTGTAAACAAGTTTCTGTCAAATACATTTTTTTTTTATTATTAATCCCATTATAATCCTAGATTATACTTTATACCGCCACTTTGATCTTGTAATGTATAATGTGTATTTTATTGTTATTGTGTATTGTATACACAATAACAATAAAATATTTCATATAAAAACATGATAATATTTTGTTAAACCGCATGTATCGCATTAAAATTATCGGCACATTATTATGTGTATGAGGTAACATCACTACGTTGTCTATTGGCGGCGAGAAGTCGAATTTGTTGCTCAACTGATCCGAAAGGAAACCGCCAAAATTGGGCTAAGTATACACAGAATCGATATGTATTTAAAAAAAACTAGATTTTTTACTGATTAAAAAGAACATGTAACAATAATAACTTTCTACCGGAACGAGCTAAAAATTATGATTTTAAATATGGTTTTTAATTGAACGTAGTTCTAAAACTGGCTCTGTAAACAAGCTTAAAGGCCATTATAAGTTCGTTCTAAAACTAGTAAGTAATATATTATATAATACTTAATCTATTTTGTTTTAGCATTTTTGACATGAACATTATAATCGTTTATAAAAGAAAAAAGGACATTTGATGAATTATTGTTGTTTTAGTAAGTTATTTATTTATTTAACAATAACATCTTTCAAAATCGTGTATCAGCCACTGTTTCAAAACGAAAACATATCAAAATGTCAATGTCACGTAATAAAATAAGACGTGACCTAAAGGTCTAGTTATCAGGTCATAAAATCCAAAAAAAAAAATGCCGCGTCACTCCTTGTCAAGTCTCGTCATCACAGAACACTCGTCATTCGTTATCGTACTTGTGCGCTTACGGATTTTCTTACTCGATTTCTGCTATTTTTCTGACGGCAAAATAATTTGAATAGACGTAGGGCTAATTTCACACGCATCGATGGCCAAAGTAACTTAGCGGATTTTCCACAGCTCAGCTTTTTGAACCAATATTAGTTTACCTTGCATGATTAAATCTTACGGAATTATTCATATATTGTGATGTAGAGTGATCGCCTGAAACACAGGTTTAATAAAACTAGCTCGGGCATGTCGCTAATTTTACATGATTCTCTCTATAATAATACATTCTGTATGACCTTATGTATATTTTTAGTCACACATAATACCTAGCTGTTATTTAGGTGATAAGATATGGATGTACTTATTTGTATAACAATATTTTTGTAGCTTTTATTTTACAATTTGTGTAATTTTTTTAATAAAGATTATTATTATATTATATTATTATTATTAATATCTCTAGGCACATATCAGATAAAACAGGCCCGGTCGTATTATGGAGAGCATGTAAGGGCAAATGGCAGATTTGAAATAGAAGTATGTAGGGAGGTGGACAGCAACCTACTAAGGAGAGTTGTCATCTACAAATAATTTGTACTTAGTCAGAGGCCGCATTCAGTCAAGACATGTGAGTGGAAAAATATATTTTATTAATATTTTAGTTGACAGCTTTCTTACAAGTAAAGAAGCCATTTTACAATATTGTTGTAACTGCATTGTCGGCAGGCGAACAGTGGGTTGCTGTGCACATGTAATGGTGGTAATCTGGTACCTTAGTTGGGCAAGGTACCAAAATACCATCACACTTCCTGCACCATTCCTCGATGATATTTTAATTGAGTATGAAAATGACGGTGAATAAAATATTTTAAAAAATAACTTGTTTTTATTTTACCTACATAATTCCTTTTTTGTGCTATGCAATAATATGCTAATAGTAACATACAAATATGTTTTCAAATAATTAAATCAATATGTCTATTTGACAGTTTGTATTTACAATACATTTTGGCATTAGAAATACAATTCTTACCATTTGCCGCATAACCTAACCTAGTGACCCAAAAACATATTTTCTTCTTGATTCCCATCGATTTTTGAAAAAAATCTTTCTGATATTGATATGTACGTGTTTTATCTATTAAATAACACATAAATGATTCCTGTGCACATTTGGCCCAACGATATATGGATTTCTGGCGGTCTCCTTTGTACTGAGAGAGCTAGAGAAAGTGAAGAAAAAGAATATTTATTTTTGAGGTCAGGTTTTAGTCATTATTATTAATATTTTATTTACATAAAGTTAAGCAACTACTCATATTTAGTGTTTTGTAAATTGTTAGTATAATATAGGAAGAAATTATGATAATACGTTTATTTATATTTGTAAACTTATTATCAAGACTTATCGATATATTTTGTTCGCTGATGTCGACATCACTAGTTTTAGTACCACAGACACTCGCAGCTACGTTCGACAGCGCTAAAATGGCGATTATCAAACAGGCACAAAAGCACTTTGACAGCTGCCAGTCCAGTGGTAATTATAGAGGTCAGTGGTAGCTAGTGTCTGTGGTACTAAAACTAGTGATGTCGAAATCAGCGAACAAAATATTAATAATAATAAAATAAATTCTCTCACATTTTTTGACATGGGCTATCCTGTTCGTATGGAGTGTCATACCCTTAGGCGACGTACACATAAATAATAAAGTTAATACTAAGCTATGTACACACATACAGTAAACAAAGCTTACATATATATAATTATTATTATAAATCGGAAAGTGAGTTTGTTAGTTTGTTCCGCTTTCACGCCGTAACTGCTGAACCGATTGCTATGAAATTTTGTATACGTAAAGTTAGAAGTCCGGATTAATTAATAGGGTACATTTTATCCCCGAAAAATTTGATATTCCAGAGGGAAAATAAAAATATTGTTAGGTTCATACCAATTCGGTGATAGATGGCGCTGTGTATTTAATTCTACGCGGGCGTAGCCGCGGGCGGAAAGCTAGTAATTGATAAATAAGTAAAATATAAAACAAATGTCCTGTAATTAATGAATATTTATCATAGACACAATATGGACACAGTGTTGATTTTAGAAAGTTTGTAGTTCTCAGCTCATCGAGTTAATGATTGTATTCTTAATGATTTTTGTTGTGACCTTTGAATTATTACTGACGTATTTTGATAACTGTACCATAGACATACCAAAGGGGGGCTTCACTGTAAAAAAAATACTGACCCCCTCCGTAGACCTGACTTTGACCGAGAGTTGAGCTAATATCACCTCAGTTACGTCTGAACATTAACCCTCTTGAAGAACTTAATTGCTGCCTTATTTATTGTCTTATTCTTCGTAAACACCCATCATGCTAGCCGAACAGCATACTGTGGACTGGGAACGTCAATAAGTATACGAAGATTAAACTTTAAATTATAGTCGCAATGTCATTTACACATTTACACCTCACTATTGTAATATTATAAATACGAAAGTTTGTGAGATTGTATGGATGGATGTGTGTTTGTTACTCTTTCATGAAAATATTACTACCCGGGCTTGGATGAAATTTGGCAAACAGATAGTTTATTACCAGTAATAATACAGGCAATTTTTATCTCGATATTGCCATGGGATTGAAAATTTTTAGACTGGTGTAACCGCGAAGAGTGCTAGTTAGCAAGATATGCGAAGACGATAATCATGGAACAAAATGTTTGTTACTACAATGTACACACGTGACTCGACACCACATCAAGGTACTACGAACTGTCAGATTTCTCTAGATTTTCAACTTTATGGCTAAATCATTAAAGTTCAGGGTTGAGTGACAATATTTAAGTTTCGGATAGCTTGACCTGCTGTCATCTGTACCATTTGCATCAACTGTTGTTTACATATTTACAAAATATGTTATAAAGAAATAATTAATTTGGATTAATAGATCGAAGATCGCACTATGGGTTATTTGTTACTAAAACAGATATAAGTCAATATGTCGAAGTTTGTGTACGGCAAAACGGTTGTTACCTGATATACATGAATAGATGGTAAACAAAGCCCCGACCCTTTTTTTCCTCCGCGCCGCTAGACAGCAGAGAGCACAAAGTACAAGCACGAGACGAAAGTCGTTAGTCTTTCTCAATACACGTGCGGATCACATCGTTGAGTGCTTTGCGAGGGCTTGAAATTATCTCAAAAACTTTATATACCATATATCAAACATGGATAATAATTATCATACAAGTATGTACACATGGCTACACCTAAAGCTATACATTTCGCATTGCATAAGTTTTTCGCGATGTTATAAGTTGTCTCCATAACAACAACTGTTCCCGAAGGATACTGTTTGAATTGTGTTTTTATATCGTGAAATAGTGAATCGAGACAAGCTCGATTAAGGTATTGAAGACCACGCTAAAGTCTTTGCGAGTGAGAGTGGCTTTTAACATTCGATTAAAATAAGCAGCCTTAACTTATGGCATTTTTAATACTGACTTGTTTTATATGGTATGTACAGATTTTTTTCCTTATAAAACAAATGTATTTTGATCAAAACAGACAGCAGATATTATATTTTTAATTCTTGCGGTCGTGAAACAGTCGTGGTGGCCTAGTGGTTACAACACCAGCCTCTCAAGTATGAGTGTGCGGTTTCGATTCCAGATCAGGCAAGTACCAATGTAACTTTTCTAAGTTAATATGTACTTTCTAAGTATATCTTGGCCACCAATGACTGATTACAAGGTGAAGGAAAACATCTTGAGGAAACCTGGAGTTTGAATTCTGAAATTGCCAACCCGCATTGAGCAAGCGTGGTAATTACGCTGAATCCTTCTCTGTATGACAGGAGACCTGTGCCCAGCAGTGGGTCGATAAAAAGTGACGATGATGATGATGAAATCTTGCGGCCATTAAACTGTTTAGCCTGAAAATAATTGACAGGATCGTGATAAGTAGGTTATAAATAAATTAATGAGTGTGTGATTTGAATTTGTTGATATGTTTCCAGGTGAAATCGTAAAGCTGAAGAAGATCGACCTGTCTGGCGACTTCCACAGCCAGCTTGACAACATACTGGCGTCAGTCAGACTGACGCAGGAGGATATTAGGTGCCTCAGTCAGCTCTACACAGACCTCGAGAATGCTCTGCAGGCGGAGTGGCCAGGTATACACATAGTGCCAATTTCTAGGAATTATTAGTTGTTCGAGAAACTTGATATCTCGGATTGATAAGTCGTTTATTAAAATTTGTCTGAATATCAGCACTTTTCGAACGTCAAAATTATGAAAGACAGTTCCCCAAACCACTTCCTAATACTTTCTTTGGAAAAAAGCTCAGCTAGAATACTTGATGTTATGATGATCCTCTGCCTCTCATTATTTCTGATGATTTACACGATATCATCAAAGGGTTCAAACTCCTCACCCGTCTCATATTGCCTATGACCGCCATCTTCTAAGGCCCTCTTGACAAGAACGTTTTCCCCCGAGCGTCGAAAGAAGCCAATATTCGTACGTATATTGATTCTTTCTTTTCCTTTTTTATTTAGTTTAAGAGTTTATTTATGAAAAGAGAGAGGAAGTGTCCATTGAAAGAATATAAACATAATAAAGATACAGATCATAAACTAAGTGTTTGTCACCACTTACTTTATGATCGCCTCTAACAGTCCACTAAAATTCCTGGAATTACATGAAGTTAAAAGTTTCCAATTTTTTTTAAATTAATGTTTCCTGTTTAGGTTGCAAAGTGGTACCATTTGGTTCAATAACAACGGGGCTCGGCATCAAAACGAGCGACGCTGACTGCTTCATCGACATCCCGGTACAGTTCCGACAGCCCAACGGTAACTACGTGAACAAAGCCAAGCGCGTGCTCATGCAATACAGAAACACGTTCGCCATGATCTTCGCCATCCCGGACGCCAACACGCCCATCGTCAAGTTCTTCCACACCCCCACCGAGACCAAATGTGATGTCTCCTTCAAGACACCTCTCGGGACGCAGAACAGTCGCCTCGTTGCCTTCCTGCTGCAGTCGGACCCGCGCCTGCTGCCCATGTCCGTGCTCATCAAGTACTGGGCCAAGGTACACGAGCTCACCGGCACCAGCAAGCTCATCAGCTACGCGCTGACGCTGATGATCGTGTTCTACCTGCAGCAGGCTCCTCGTGGACTGCTGCCCAGTGTGCGGTGCCTGCAGGCGGGGGCGGGGCTGACGGTGGACCACTGGGACGCCGGCTTCGCGCCCGATGTCGCGCGACTTCCGCCCCGCTCCGACACCTCCTCCATCTCCGAACTGCTCGGAGGATTCTTCGAGTACTACGCCCTCTTTAACTTTGACGAGATGGTCATCTGCCCCTACCTCGGGGTTCCCATAAAAAGGGACCTGTTCAAGGAGACTGCCAACATGCCTGACGAGTTTGAGCGATACAAAAACAATGTGATCAATCATTATGTTATGCCCCTCCAGTATCAAAAGCCGATCGTCATCCAAGATCCTTTCGAACAGTGCCACAATGTCAGTTCCAGAGTCAGCAGCAGGTTGGCTGCTGACATCAAATCTTATTTCAAATTTTGTGCCAACGCTTACGAAAAAGAGAAAGTAAATTCTTGCCAAGGTTTTCTTCAAATGATACTCTTGCAGAAACCTAAACGATTTCGGGGAAAAATGCACCCAGAGTTCAGAGTCAATTTATTCCCTAGAATTATTAATACTATCATTAGTTATGACTGGAAGTCAGTTGTCAGACATACCGTGATGGAGATATTTGAAAATATGTTAAAGATCAAGGTAGGTAAAATGGAAGAAAAGGTGAACCCTGACAGCAGAAAAGAGAAAGAAAAGTATAGTGGCACTTTGACAAAACCTATATGGAAAAGGAAAGTGTTTAGCAAGTTGTACAGCGTCATGGACATGCCTTTTGAAGAAAAGCAGGGAAGGATCACCCAGGAAATTATAAACACTGAGAAGACAGACTTCAACGTACAGTTCCACTTAACTTTGACTTATTGTCATGACCCAAAAAGCGCAGTGATCTCGATCAAGTTTAGTAAGGGCGACCTGGAAGTCTTTATAAAATTCGGCAATTTCTTCATATCGGTGACACAGAACTGGTTAACAGAGTTGCTGAAACCTTTCTCGATGCCCAACGGTAAGGATACGGCAACCAAAATTGCCGAGACCAAGGAGAATAATGACAATGAAATGGATTCGGATGACAATGATGATTCGAAAGTCATACTCCTGCCCAAGTCAGAGAAAGCTGCGGAGTCGCTGACGAACAACATCGATAACACGCTGCCCAACACTGAACATACATCGTCCAACAAGACAGATGAAACCCAGGCGGAAAGTATACAGCAAACAATAAATACTACTAGTTCAGTAGAATCTTTGACGAAAAAAACAGCTGAAAGTTTGACAATTAGTGACAAAAATATAAATAAAACTGACGTTGTGATGAATCATACAGAAGAACCTTTAGCTAAAACAGAAGAAATTTTGACCAATAATACAGATGAAATTGTTACTATAAAAAATTCGAGTTAAAATTCAGAGAATAGTACTAAAACTGTAGAATACTTTAAAAACACTAAAGGTGCAAGCGTCACCAGCTGGCACCAGTGATGTCACACTCACTTTCATGTGACAGGAACTGTGTTCTTTATTAAGACGTTTATCTTTTATTTACTTATAGTATAAAAATTGTTCAATCAAAACTCATTGAATACAAATTATTTTAATATTAAGCTAAGACACTTAAGATTTTTTATTATGTGGTTTGTAGAAATTTAATTTTGATTATGTTTACTGTTTGATTTCTATTCCACCTAAGTTTAAAAGATGTCTATTTACACAGTTGCATTTTTAACTGCATCACACAAAAAGCGAAACACACACAGTGGTATGACGATTTCCTGCCCATACAATCCATATATACCAACGCCAAGCTCGATAAAGAATAGATGTAAACAAACCAATTTTGGGTTATCACAACTCACGTTTTACAAATCTTCTAATATTTACATGATTATTGCCTTTTACATGCTAACTATTTTTTATATAAAGGATGTCTCTGACATCGACACACAAACGAGTATCATGGATCCAGTACATGATTCTGAACCCCCCAGTGGTGGAATTTTTCGTCTGCTTTTTCCTGATTAAAAAAAATATATATGCATTTAATTTCACTTTAGACCGTTCACAATCCCTATACATTTATATCCCAATAAGATTTTAAAGTTAAAATTAATTAATTCGCTAATTACACAAAAAATCACAATCAAAACAAAACTCTAAAAACTATCCTATCAACTGATTTAATAGAGTTTACATCAGGGGTCAACGTAACACGCGCGGCGGCACGCTTGCAATGTTCAAAAGTCGAGCCGACACCTTTTTTAAAACACTGATTCTGTAACCGCTTATTAACGACATAAATGACTATCATAATTTTATTAGTAGCATGCGGTCTAGCCTTTTCGCGAAGTTTGCGTTAGGATGTCAGATACACCCTGTATACAGAGTGGTGCTAGCAATACGATAGTAAATGAAAACACAAACAATGCTGGTTCATAGGAATAATCCTAAACCATAGGAAAAAACTTAGCATCAAAAATAAAAAAAAAAAAACGAGTGTGCTTATGACCACACGACTGAAGTGAAACTTCTTTCGCTCCATCTGTATGTATATATATATATATATGTCGGAGACAGCGACGGCAGAGCGGTAGGGTCGACAGCATCTTGGTGTGGTGGTACAGGTTCCATTTTGTAGGTGAGTTTTGAATTGAAGCACGACGTGTAGATATACCCTCCAATCTTCATAATAACAATTTGTATAGGCAAACCGACAGTTTCGGTTCGGAGATGTGCCTTGGTCCGCGTCTCGATGCAAAGTCACCCGTTCGACCAACCCCACTTTCCAAAGCGACTCTGTCCATGTGACGCCATCCCAAAATAACGTCACAAGCGTTCGCCCCTCTACTACGTAAATCAAATCAGCAACTTCTATTAAAATTAATCGACGATCTCCGACACGGCCAGCCTGACTAGTTGCACGTCCTCGTGCATCATCTTCATCATCATCATCATCCCAGCGCCAATCCCAGTCGCATCCGAAGCTCCCTCAGCCCCGGAGTCCAGGATCCGGTTCACCAGGCCAACCGCCGATTCCGGCCAAACTTCGATATTTCCCGTTGCACGTCCTCGTGCATGTCTGTAACAAATTAAAAAAAGGCACAGAAAACCGACTCGGCCAACCTGACAGTCACACGTCACGTTTAATTACTATGACTATTAGAAAACCAAACTTAATTATTTTAACAACTTAAACACAAAAGCTTCCTTCAAGCCTCATAATTATCAAATTTCAAAAAGAAAACACAAAAGGTTCCTTCAAGCCTAATAATTATCAAATTTCAAAAAGAAAACAAAAGGTTCCTTCAAGCCTCATAATTATCAAATTTCAAAAAGAAAACAAAAGGTTCCTCCAAGCCTCATAATTATCAAATCAAAATCATAATTATCAAAAAGAAAACACACCATGGTTCGCTACCACAGTAGCTAGTGACAACTCATAGTTGACACCCATATCGTCATCACCTCTTGTGATACGACCAACTCTAGAGTCCACGACTCCCAGGTCAACACATGACCGTACAACTAATAGTCTCCTCCGAGACCCAGGTCCCCGCCACATCACTAGCTGCCCATCGCCCCCTGAACAACTCCTCACTGAGTTGCAGTTACGACTACAGACTAGTGCATGCAGTGCGACCATATCTACCAGAGTCCCCGCCACATCACTAGCTGCCCATCGCGCCCTGAACAACTCCCCACTGAGTTGCAGTTACGACTACAGCCTAGTGCATGCAGTGCGACCATACCTACTAGTGTCCCCGCCACACCACTAGCTGCCCATCGCGCTCTGAACAACCCCTCATTGGGTTGCAGTTACGACTACAGACTAGTGCGTGCAGCGCGACCATACCTACTAGTGTCCCCGCCACACCACTAGTTGCCCATCGCGCTCTGAACAACCCCTCACTGGGTTGCAGTTACGACTACAGACTAGTGCGTGCAGCGCGACCACATAGCCATGATACGTGTTCTATTTGCTGGCGGAGGCACCCTCCTCGCCATCTTCTACATTATGAAAATCTAACTCAGCAGACATTACTTGGAGAAGTCTTTCGTATACGATCATGGGGGTACTTATAAGTTCTGTTTCCAATCAACGATTTCAATAGGTAACGATCGCCATTATCACCATCAAACAACTCACCATTACTAAATTTCATTACTTTAGCACACTTCTATCAAATTTAAATTTTTCGTAAATAGCACTCATTTCTATGTTCGTTACCGCTTGTTCTCTTGAGAAGATTTAATAGTCTAGCCACACATACTATCAGAATCTCAAGTGAGCTCGTAACTATATGCCACAGTGAACTTCAGTTTTTTAGTTAAAGACAAACCAGACATCATAATTTTAAAACTCTGATTTAAAATTTCTCAGCCCATTATAACAAAGAATACGGGTAGTACAAGAAATAAAATTTGAAAATAACTCTTATTATCATATCGCAAAGAAATGGTTCAGTACACAACACACTGGCACAACCTTGTACACTGTATATATACTGGCGCATGTGTACATACACCAATGAAATTACAGATTGCTTGACAAGAGAACATTCGGCCACGGAATCAAAATAAAAATAGTACGACTCACCGAATTATGGCAATTTCCCACAAACACCTGCCACTTGGCAGTTATCAACCGTTGCACACCAGACATCTCTGAGCTCTCATAAAACCCCATTACGTTACCACAAACGTTTTGGGTATTTTGAAACCTTCTCATCGCCTGCAGAGTAGAGGCTCAAGTCTTGAAACCTTGGGCGTTCCGCAAAGCGCACGCAGCTCCGGCTGCGCCGCACGCAGCTCCAGCAGCGCCACACGCCATTGATGCGATTCACCAAGCGGCTAGAAGCGCGCTCCGCAAGCGCACCTTCCGAGCTCCGCAAGCACACCTTGCATGTTCCGCAAGCGCACCTCGCTCGCCAAGCAACAGCCAGCACTGTCGCGCGCCAAGCAACAGCCAGCACTGTCGCGCGCCAAGCAACAGCCAGCACTGTCGCGCGCCAAGCAACAGCCAGCACTGTCGCAACAGCGCCGCGTCCAGCCGCACGTGCACGCCTGCAGCGCACTCCTGCAGCGCACCTTGCGCGGATCGATCTCTTCTGCGTCAGCAATTGAGCGCACCTCGTAACGTGACGTTCACTTCCAGCCTAATTGCCAGTACATCCAGCATTCACAGAAGGTCGCACAAAGGCAATGAACAACCACCACACAAGTACTATTAGAATATTGGCAGAAAGTGACTGTTATTCTGTTTCTTGATTTATAACGAGATTGTGAGCAGTGTAGTTCTTTATCCCACTTCTGATGTCGGAGACAGCGACGGCAGAGCGGTAGGGTCGACAGCATCTTGGTGTGGTGGTACAGGTTCCATTTTGTAGGTGAGTTTTGAATTGAAGCACGACGTGTAGATATACCCTCCAATCTTCATAATAACAATTTGTATAGGCAAACCGACAGTTTCGGTTCGGAGATGTGCCTTGGTCCGCGTCTCGATGCAAAGTCACCCGTTCGACCAACCCCACTTTCCAAAGCGACTCTGTCCATGTGACGCCATCCCAAAATAACGTCACAAGCGTTCGCCCCTCTACTACGTAAATCAAATCAGCAACTTCTATTAAAATTAATCGACGATCTCCGACATATATATATATGTGTGTACAATATATACGTGTATACACATATACATATATTAATTTTCTATAAATATTTAAATTTATTTCATGGTTTCATTGGTAAATTAATATTTTTGCATAGATCTTCTATTTTTATTGAAAAAAAAAAATCGTTGTAGACCTTGTAGTACCAAGCTCGCGCCACGGGCGCCTCTGTGCTTATATTCCCCACTTAACTTCCGTTCGCCTTGCCCGATCACTTTTCGTAACGCTTACGTCATGCGTTCGCCAGCTTACTCCCCAAGTCAAGCGTGCGTAAAGAAGTTTCACTTCAAAAATCAAACAAACTAAGTCGCATAAAATTGCAAACGGAATAGAACATCCTTTAAAAATATTGTTTCACTGAACACCAATCGGCTACAGCGCGATCCTGTACCGACTTGCCTTTTTCGCACCATTATTATTAAAATTTGTACCGCAGGATGCGGCGGTCATTAAACTGTCTCTCTCTGCAGTCGGTCCCTCATATCTGAGGATCGTGATCAGCATTGGGGCAGCATTTCGAATGGATGATCTGCCTCCATCGGTTTGGATCCAGCGCGTCTCTCACCACTGCGTAGAATTTAGAAGACGATGTGTCTTTGACTTGATCGGTCCATCTGGTTGGTGAACGACCGCGCGATCGTTTGCCTTCGGTGTTCCCAACGACAATCAATTTTTCAAGACATTCATCGCCTCTGCGCATTGTGTGACCGAAATAGGACAAAATACGTTGCTGGCATATGGTCGACAAACGGGTTTTTATGTTAAGTTGATTCAGAATCGACACATTGGTGCGTTTTGCAGTCCAAGGTATTCGGAGTAATCGCCTCCAGCACCACATCTCGAATGCATCGATTCTCTGGCGTTCTCGGGCTAAGATCGTCCACGTTTCCACACCATAGAGAAAGATAGGGAATACTAGGGCACGAACCAATCTGATCTTAGTTTTAATGCCAATTCCTCTCCTCCTCCAAATGTTGTTTAGACGGGTCATTGCGTCCTTAGCCATCCCGATACGCCTCTTGACTTCGGGAACACAACTGCCATCGTCGCAGATTTGGGAGTCTAGATAAATGTAGCGATCGACGATGTTAATGCCAGGAATGTTACAGGTGACATTTGCTAAAGTTCCGGCTCGATCTACTATCATCATCTTCGTTTTAGTTCTGTTGACTGCAAGACCAATGTTGCCTTGCCTTACTTTCAATTTCGAGTCTTTGGAACAGCTCACTCATATCTTCCATAGATGTTGCCAGGAGTACGGTATCATCAGCATATCGGAGGTTTGATAATCTCTTTCCGCCTATAGGAAACCCCTTCTCCCAATTTTGGATGGTTTTCCGCATTATGTATTCTCCATATATGTTGAAAAGTGCAGGGGAAAGGATACAGCCCTGCCTCACACCCCTCTTCGTTTGGAACATACTGGAGTATTCTGCGCCAATCCTGACGAAAGATCGATTTGCTGTGTACAGACTCTTGATTAGGGCAACAAGATGTTCAGGAACTCCCATCTCCAGTAGCACACTCCATAGTTTATCCCATTTTACACAGTCGAAGGCTTTTGTATAATCTATGAAGCAAAGGATCACGGGGCTGTTAAATTCCCTGCTTTTCTCAATAATTTG
Source organism: Sesamia inferens (assembly GCA_037179545.1). Classification (NCBI taxonomy): domain Eukaryota; kingdom Metazoa; phylum Arthropoda; class Insecta; order Lepidoptera; family Noctuidae; genus Sesamia; species Sesamia inferens. Next base: position 2,006,685 of record CM073929.1, on the reverse strand, counting down.
GCGGACATTCAATATTTGTTCCCGCGTTCCTTTACCCTTAACAAAACCTGCCTGTTCTTCAGGAATCTGTCGGCTTAAAAAGTAGTTCAGGCGTCGGTTGATGTCATAAAGCAGGATCTTACTTGCATGTGATATAAGCGCTAAGGTTCTATAGTTAGCACAGTCTTTCGAAGAACCTTTCTTGTGTAAGGGGATGAAAACCGATTCTGTCCAGTCTTTCGGCCATTTACCTGTTTTCCAGATAGTGTTGCATATGTCGGTGATAAATTCTATGCCTAGGACCTAGGTTTTTTAATAGTTCGGCCGTTATACCATCTTTTCCAGGCGACTTCTTGCATTTAAGAGCCTTGACCGCATGTACAACTTCCGATGGTAAGATGTCAGGTTCCTCTGTCGACCATGTAAGCACAGCGTCTGTAGAATCGCTCGTGTGGTACAGTTCTTCGCAGTAGGTTTTCCAGCGCTCTACTACGTCAGCCACATCTGTAAGACGACGTCCGTTTTCATCCTCTATGACACAGGTCTTGGGTTTGCGTGTTCCAGTCAAATCCTTAACCTTCTGGAAGAAATACCCTGATTCATTATTAAGAGAGTGCTGTTCGAGTTCCAGACAAATATCATTGATGTGTTTATCATAGTCTTTTCGACAACATAGTTGAACTTGACGGTTAAGTTCTGAGTACCGTTGTTGATCTTCAGGTGAGCTTAAACCGTGTTCTTTGAGTTCACGTTTCTCAAGTATGATTTGGGCCGTCTCAGATGTTATGAAGTCTTTCATGGTGGGTTTGACCAGCTTGTTCTGGATGGCTGTCTTTAAAATTATGCTTTTGAGTTGGTCCCATTTATTATCGCTGTCTAAGATGTTACTCGGCAAGTCTTTCACTCTCTGCTCAAAGCTAAATTAAACTATAAGCGCATTAAACTGTAAGCGCTTCCTTATCCGAATATGTACATCATGTAGAAAATGTGAAAAATAATTTCCTCTGACTAAATTAATGGATATATTTATATAATTTTTATGGGTAGATTGAGAACGTGTTGAGGTATACTGTTTAATTTATTGTCGTATTGTCAGCACCACTCTGTATATTTCAATAAAATCACTAAAATGACATGCATATTAACTTGGTATTTCGAAACACCATTAAAAAGTCGTAAAATTCAAAAAATCACGTAAAATTAATGAATCAAGTTGAGGCATTTGTCAATACAATTTTGCGTATTTTACTTTCAAATTAACTGCATAACACATGCATTGTAATACTTTCAAGTATGGACTAAGTATAATATAAATGTATCAAATAATTTTACCTATGAGGAAATTAGCTTACATATGTGTAGTGTTTCATTCAAATCGATTAAGCGTTCGATGCGAATCATAAATATCTAAACATAAATAAACTGTTTACATTAGTAGGAAGTAGGATTATTATTTTTATGAAAATCATGTAGAAAAGATTGTTAACATCTGTCTTTTTAGCGTTAACTACTCTTTGTCCAGCAACGGTTTGTTTACCTCTATTCTTTATAGAATTTGGCTCAAATACAGTATGTTAAGAAAACCCTGTCCGACCCGTGAAGGTGTTGTTAGGTATCGATAACTGATTCTACTAATGCATACAAAACCAGGCTAAACTTTAAAAAAAAAATCCCCCTAAAAAAATAAATATTATTTCCCAAAAAGAGGTAACTTAATAAATGTGCGTTATGCACCCATCCGCGGGCAGCGGGCGGCAGGGCACGCGGCACATGGCCGCATCGCTATTCGCTCATAATAATACCGGTGTTGTCACTTTTTCAAAATTGCCAAATTTCGGGGAAGTTGGAATTGATTCGCGGGGAAAAAAAGATTATTTCAAAGTTCATTTGTATTGGTACTTATATTATATTACACACATCAAAAGTGTCTAGGGATCAAACATTTTTATGCGGATTTCTTGAGATTGAGATGTGGCTTTGTAATAAATTTATGATTTTATAAATTTATATGGATCCTTTTTGGTGCATTTCATAATTTGAATCAGGAACTGTGAATCAAATTCGAGTAAAAGATGAAAATCAGCTGTCAATATTTTCCCTATAAAAACATACAACGCATTGAAGACATTATTAGTGCTACTGTTTCCCTACTACTGATTAAAACCAACGTTATTATGGAGCGGCGACGTCATTTAAGCAGGGAAGAAATGCTCAGAGCCGTGGGAATGATAGAAGCTGGTTCCCGGCAACGTACTGTGGCTTTAGCTCTGAATACAAGTCAGAGTGTTATCAGTCGACTTTGGACACGTTACCGAAGCGCTGGTACCGTGGCTGAGCGCCATGGAGGATGGTATCGCTGCACCACACGGAGACAAGACCGATACATTCAAATCTTAACTCGAAGAGCTCCAACAATAACCGCCATGATGTTAGCCGTGAGGCTTCATCACTCTTCAGGGAACTTAATTAGCGACCAAACAGTCAGAAACCGCTTGCATGAAGTGAACCTTCATTCCCGAAGACCGCTACGGGTACCACCTATAGCAATGCACAATCGTAGGATTCGATATCAATGGGCTCTTGAACACAGAAATTGGGCAGAAGAACAATGGCGTTTCGTGTGCTTTTCTGATGAGTCTCGTTTTGGTATGAGACCGGATACAAGACGTATACGACACTGGAGAACCCCTGGACGCCAACAGCGATTAAAATCCTGCCAGGAAGTCCATCCTTATAGTGGTGGAACCATCATGGTATGGGCGGGTATTTGGATCGGCGAAGAACTGAGTTGATTTGGATCAGAGGCAACCTCAACGCTCAAATTTATGCTGAGACGATTGTATCATACGTCATCGTTCCTCTACAAGTGCAAATCAAGTGCAATCAAATATTTCAGTTAATGCATGATAATGCACGACCGCACACCGCAAGAGTTGTAAGACAGACTCTCGCCGCAGCTAACATCAATGTCCTGCCCTGACCTGCTCAGTCGCCAGACTTGAACCCGATTGAGCATGCATGGGATATGCTACAGAGAAGAGCTCTGCCGAATATGGAGGGTATCCAGTCGCAAGAAGACCTTTTTTTGTTGTTGCAACGAACATGGGCGGCCATTCCACAGCGTGATTTGGATGAACTCATTTTGAGTATGCCAAACCGATGTTCATGTGTTGTTAGTGTTCGCGGTAGAAACACGGATTATTAATTGTTTAAGGTACCCAATAAAATTTTAGAGAAAACTGTTATTTCAGTCTTTTTTTCGAACTTTTGTGTTAGTGGTTCAAATGTCAAATATCCCTTTATTAGGAAAATGGCAAATTTCTTTATTAATGCAAAGGTGACTGGGTTTATCGTTACTGTGACAAACGAAAACACTTTATTTGATGAATCCTTAAAGAAAATTTTAATTAATATCAATCAGGAGAAAAGTTATTGCAAAAATATATGTTGATCCCTAGACACTTTTGATGTGTGTATATTTGGTCATGTGTTTATCTAACCTTTATTATCCTTATGGGTCGACAGGGTTTTCTTAACATACTGTATAATCCAATACGAGCTCTGTTAAGATGCTTTCCAAATGAGGACTTCAATAAATAAATTCAACCTGGAGTAAACTATTATTTTGTCTTTGATCTTTTTCATAATTAAATAGAAACAAAAAGATATAATAAAGGTAAATGGGCCAATAGTATGGGAGAAAAACACAGACGGAAATGAAATTGTGAGGATAATATAGATTTTAGATAAATGTCTCTAGTTTATCATAGTAAGGGTCACTTTCTTGTGATGTGTGGTAATATTGAAAAAAAAAACTTAATTATATTTACATTATTTACTCGGCGACATCGCGAGATCAATATCTGAATGGTGATTTCTTATAAAAATACCGCAGGGGCTTCAACTTGTTGTTGGTGCCTAGCCCAGGATAAAAAAAAATAGACTATACTGGCAACATGCGCGCAGCTCCCGACGGTTCGGCGGCCGAAAGACAACGAAGGCCTGCGATGACACAAATGAAACAATATGTCAGCACAACGAGCGTAACGAGAGCTACTGTGTGAAAACGAGGAAGCGAATATTTTCTTGATGGTAAGCATCGGCTGTCGACAGAAGTTACCAGGCGCAGTGGTCGATCCAAGTGGCTGTGGTCGCCGAGCCGTATTTCATCCCCGCCCGTGACGACTGGCTGGGATGCATTGACGGCTCGGTGGCCATTATTGGCGGGACTGTGATCGACCCGTCTCGGGGCCGCGGCTGGGTTGCTGCGGTCTCGGGCGGCATCGTCGTCGTGGGGACGTATTTCTCCCCCAACAAGAGTCTCGCCAACTTCGAGGGGTTCCTTGTCGAGTTGGGCGCCGTCGTAGGCCGCTATCACCCTCGTCCCGTTCTGGTGCTCGGGGATCTCAAGTCATCGGCGTGGGGATCTCCGGACACTGACCATCGGGGCGAGGTGCTAGCGGAGTGGGTGGTGACGACCGGTCTGGTCAGGAGGCTCTGTGGTTGGCCATCGGCGACTCTTAAGTCGCGAGCCAGGGAAGAGCTGCTGGGGTCCCTAGATCGGGACCCGTGGGGGCGCCCCTACCGTTGGGTACAGGGCAAGTTGCGTCCCTGGGCGCCCCCACTGGTGCAAAGTATGCAACCCCAGCTGCTAGAGGCGGTGGTATCCACCCTCTTCCCTGAGCGGGCGGGACATGTTCCCCCGAAGATGGTTTCACCCTCAGCCACAGACTTTCCAACGAAGAGGAGGGCACCGATGTCCCCGAGGTTTTTTTTTTTTATTAAAATATAAACCAGCGCATGACCGCAATCCCGCCTGATGGTAAGCAGTGACGCAATCGTTGATGGTAAAGCGCACTAGTTTATTAAGAGCCTATTCACTCTAGCCTTGAAGACACTCAAATTGTAGTCCGATGGAAATATCGCCGTCGGTAGATTGTTCCAGTCCCTCGATGTACGCGGTATAAAGGACGACGCGAAACGCTTCGTCCAGATCGTAGAGGTGTTAACAACATAAGGGTGGAAACTCACCGTACGACGGTCGTCCGATGGTGGAACGGAGATGGGGGAATTAAATCGTGCAATTCCCTCGCGCAAGCAGAGATTGGAGCGGCCGTGTCGGGGCTCCAGGCCAAGAATAAAGCGCCCGGACCCGACGGAGTTCCTGGCCGAGCTCTCGTCCTGGCTCGTGAAGGAGCTAGAGCCCCAGCTGAGTGAGCTCTTCAAGGCATGTTTCGAGCAGGGTCAGTTTCCCAGGGTGTGGAAGGAAGGGAAGCTGGTCCTGCTCAGGAAGAAGGGGCGCCCTGCGGACTCACCGTCCGCGTATCGGCCCATAGTGCTGCTCGACGAGGCGGGCAAACTGTTCGAACGGATTATCGCAGATCGCCTCGACAGCCACTTGTGCAGAGAAGGGCCGAACCTGGATGACAACCAGTTCGGTTTTCGTCGGGGGCACTCCACCATAGACGCCATCATGCACGTGAGAGCCCTGGCGGAGGATACGGTGTCCCGGGGTGGGGTGGTGTTGGCGGTGTCTTTAGACATTTCCAACGCCTTCAACACCCTACTCTGGAGCTGTATTAGGGAGGCCCTGAAATACCATCGCGTGCCTCCCTATCTCCGCAGCATCTTCTTCTTCAGCCTATGGATGTCCACTGCTGGACAAAGGCCTCCCCCAAGGCTTTCCACGCTGACCGGTCTTGTGCTGCCCGCAACCATCAGCTTCCCGCGACCTTGTGGACGCGTCGGTCCACCTTGTTGGGGGCCTCCCTACGCTGCGTCTTCCAGTATGTGGCCGCCACTCCAGAACCTTACTGCCCCATCGGCCATCGGTTATACGAGCAATGTGCCCTGCTCACTGCCACTTATGTTTAGCGACTCGCAGAGCTATGTCGGTGACTTTGGTTCTTCTTCGGATCTCCTCATTTCTGATTCGATCACGCAGAGAAACTCCGAGCATAGCTCTTTCCATTGCCCTTTGTGTGACTCTGAGCCTTCGTATGAGGCCCATTGTGAGCGACCACGTTTCAGTTCCGTAAGCCATCACTGGCAACACACACTGGTCAAAGACTTTAGTCTTGAGACACTGTGGTATCTTGGGCGACGAGAAGATGTATCGTAGCTTCGAGATCGCTGCCCAGCCGAGCTGGATTCGACGAGACACCTCTTTCTCGAAGTTGGACCTACCTAGTTGGACTATTGACTTGACGTGTGATGCGGACGACACGCTTGTCACTGCACGCTTGCCTGCCTCAGTTTGTCAAAATGTCATTATATTTCTTTTACCAAAAACAAAACAAGTATAATTTTTCCCTACACGCTGGGTGACATAAATTTAAACAGAACCGATTGCACGCGTGATCTTCGAGTACTTCTTGATAGTAAGTTACATTTTGACATCCATATTGACAATATTATTAATAAAACAAATGTATGGTTTTATAATGCGATCTTGTAAAGAATTCAAAAAGACTTCCACTTTCCTCTTTCTATATAAAACGTTAGTCCGTTCTCAGTTAGAATACGCGGTGCCAATTTGGAGCCCATTTTACGGAGAGTTCAAGCACAGACTAGAAATGGTACAGAAAAAATTTCTTCGCACCACACATTATAAGTTTTACCATACTAGGATTTCCTATGCGGATCTGATAAAACGGTCCAAAATATTAAGCTTGGAGCACAGGCGTACACTGCTTATGGTTGTGTTGTTCTCTCTGTTATGTTGTTACTACTGTTTGGATATGCAACAACAGGTTTAATTGTTTGGAGCTTGCAAATGAAATATGTTATGTGGTACCTAGAATTGCAAGTAGGCGTGAAGTACGAGCAACCCGCTTGTTCTACACAGAGCAATGTAGAACAAATGCTGGGGAGAGGGCTCTTCTTCGCCGATTATTGGAAATTTACAATTTCTATTTTGCAAATCTGGATATTTTCGCTCTTAACCAGAGCCAGTTCAGAAAAATGGCTATTGATTTACTTTCTGGTAATCCTTAACTCTTACTGTTTCTTGCTGATCTTTGGTGTGACGTGATTGTGCCCACGGACCATATCTGGACGGGGCACGCTGTCTTGAATTGGTTTGTGTGATTTTTAGGGTTTAGTTTTAGTTTTATCATTCGTTACTTTCTCACCTTCTCCTTCTGTATACCTCTGTTTCCTAAAATCTTGTACAATCAATATGATTCCGTGGAGATTGGTGTGGGTTATATGTTTGTTTACTGTGTTATACCTTACCTAGATTGTTAATATTGTAACATGTAAATGATTTTTTTTCCAAATAAATAAAATGAAATAAAAATAAAATAAAATAAGGAAGCTGCGGAACGGGATAGGGAGATCTCAACTCCCTCCCCGGGCCGCAGAAGATGCACCGGGCGCAGAAGAAGGGCGGATAACGCCCTCTTCCGCTCCCCATGAATGGGTCCAGGGGCAAGGCACATGGGGAAGTCCCCGTCCCCTATCCGATGGACCCCGAGGCGGAGGCGCGTGCGAGTGTCAGCGCGCGCCTCTGAGGCAATGCACGGGGTAGTTTTACACCCCACTATCCCGTGCAGGAGATGAGGCCCGGACAGACCGGGCCAGCACGAGGGTGTGGGGACGTGGAAGAATTTAGACTCCCTTGGCCCCACGCGCGCTCTTGATAGAAAAGACACCGGGGGTTGTTTTAGTCAGTAAAAGTCTGACAGACCCCGTTGCCCACCCCAGGGCGGCGGACATCCTATGAGGATTACCACCCTGCAAAAAAAAAAGGTGCGGTCGTTTGTGAGGGGGTCATTGACCGAGATATGCAACGTCAGCATGCCTCGCCTTCCCAAAGCGCCGTGTAGTGGTGGTCGGAGGAGTTGGCGGAGCTGCGGGCCTCCTGCGTGGCGGCACGGCGGGCCTATATGCGATCGCGTCGGCGGCGCCGATGGGACCAGGCCAATAAGGACGCGGCGAGCGAGGGCCGAGCTGTTGGAGGATCTCGACAACGACCCATTCGGGAGAACATATAAGGCTGCGCGGAACGAACTGCGCCGCATTGGTCCCCCGGTTGCCAAGACCCTCGAACCAGCCCTCCTGGATGGGGTGGTGCGGTCCCTGTTTCCGTGCAGGGACCCGCACTTTACCCCTCCAGTGATGGCTCCCCCATGGGGAGTGCCGGCTCAGCGGAGGAATTTGGCGCGGCGACTCGTCGTCTCCGCCCCAAAAAGACTGCTCCCGGCCCGGACGGCGTTACCGGAGGGAAGGTTTCGGGACCTCTTCAGCGCGTGCTTCGCGTCGGGGAAGTTCCCGTAACCTTGGCGGCAAGGCCAGCTGTGCCTCCTCCGGAAGGAAAGGCGGCCGGATCTTCATTTATATGAACTACCGAAATATGATTTCTTTGGTATTATTCGTCCAATCGTTCAGTATTTGGGGCCTGGGAGGAATCGCAAGATGCTCTTGGTATTTTTTGTGATTTGTCCAAGGCCTTTGATTGCGTACATCATGATACTCTTATTAGGAAACTGTACCATTATGGTTTGAGGGACAGAGCTCTCGACCTTCTGACTTCTTATCTGAATAATCGAATTCAGAGGGTTGATGTTAATGGCAACAAATCTGCAGGATCTGAGGTCACCATGGGCGTTCCGCAGGGCTCAATTCTAGGTCCTTTCTTGTTTTTAATTTATATTAATGACTTACCTCATCACGTGAGGGATAATCACAACATAGTATTGTTCGCGGATGACACTTCTCTTATTTTTAAAGTCAAGCGTCAGCTAGCAAATTTTGACGAAGTTAACAATGCACTTTCGAAAGTTGTCCATTGGTTTAATGTAAATAACCTTCTTTTGAATGAAAAAAAAACTAAATTCATTAAATTTTCTACGCCAAATGTCAGGCAGTTAAGTACCAATGTTCAACTGAATGGAGTAGAGTTGATCCCTGTCGAGTCGACAGTTTTTCTTGGATTGACTATTGACTCCAAGTTACAATGGGGTCCTCACATTGAGAAGCTGTCGGGTAGACTCAGTTCTGCCGCTTATGCTGTTAAGAAAATTAGACAGATAACTGATGTGAATACAGCCAGAATTGTTTATTTTAGTTATTTTCATAGTCTTATGACTTATGGGATTCTTCTCTGGGGAACTTGTGCGGACATCAATACCATCTTTGTTTTACAGAAAAGGGCTGTTCGAGCCATTTACAACCTTGGTCCTAGAGATTCTCTTAGAGAAAAATTCAGAGAGGTGAACATTCTGACTGTAGCTTCGCAATATATATTTGAAAATCTTATGTATGTACATAAAAATATATCTAATTTTAAGAAAATAAGCGATATTCATAATATAAATACCAGGAACAAACACAATCTTGCTGTACATCACACTCGTCTCCACAGAGTAGGCAACTCGTTCATGGGTCAATGTATACACTTTTACAACAAGCTTCCCATGGACATTCGAAACTTACCCATTAAACGATATAAAACCTATATAAAGGCCAAACTTTGCAAAAAGGGGTATTATAAAATCTCAGATTATTTAGAGGATAGAGAGGCTTGGGACTGAGCTGCTCGCTCTGTTAAGCATTGTTATTAAGCAATATGCGTAATTATAACGTAAATTATTGTAAACATTTTCATTTTTAATGTCTGGACTTTAAAAAAGACGATGATCCCTGAGTTTGTTTCGGCTATTTCTTCTCAGAGGTAGTCAGTTAGGAAATGCCGGCTTCATCTAGTTTAAAAAAAAAAAAAAAGAAGAAAAACAAAAACATATGACGTGTAAAAGTGATCGGTGATCCTACTTGCTTAATAAACGATTTCATTTCATTTCATTTCATTTCATTTCATTTCATTTCAGTAGGCCTAGTATGAGTTTTCATTACGAGACTCGATCGTCAATCTATTAAACCAATCAGAGCGCCAAAAGCGTCAAAAGCGCCAAAAGCGCGTTTGGCGCTCTCATTGGTTGAGAGTTCTTACAACCTTGAAGCGGGCCAATCAAAATCAAAGCATTTATTTCAAATAAACCAGTTACAGGGACTTTTGAATTGTCAGAAGGTCGGTCAGTCAGTAAGGTGAAGCTAGTCGCCCATTCCAAAGAGTAGGTACCTATGGAGAAGAACGGGCAAGAAACTCCATGGACACTCTTTTAAATTATCAAGCTGTTGATACAAATATTTGATTACATCATTCATTTTGAAATCAATCGTGTGAGAACGATGCAGAAATATATTGTACGCTGAGAGCGTCCATTATGGAAAAAAAAAACAACAATTCAGAAATTAAAATACGCCGTAGCAGCTAAGAGATGACCAGTCCCCTCTGACGGCGTCCGTTCACGAACATGACGTATGGATCAGCATCATTCAGCTCAACCATATTTAAGGGAACCTAATGATCCAACACACACGCCACCACCAGCGAGACATTTGAGTGAGCATGACATACTCTCAACAGCCATAGCACTATCAAGTCAATAAAAGACTAACCCAACAAATAGATGCTTTACAGCAAGTAGATCGTGCTCACACGTGTTCCATGCAATTATACAATACTAAGAAATTGAATCTACACAATGCAAAGACAGTTTTGTCCAAGGTTCAGCAGCTCCAACGGTGTTCCCGAATGCTAAGTTTAGCTCCTGTGTAGCTGCACCAGTGCCGAATACCCCTGTCAGCGATGCAATTCCGTAACGTATAATATGCCTGGCTACATAGTGTGTACTGGCTTTAAGTTAAAAAAAAAACAAACAATTGCAAATTTAACTACAAGAGGAAAAAACAAAGAACAATCAGTGTAAGCAAAGAAATCGGACGCAGCTCAAGCCCAAGCCTTTTTGTCGTCAATATAATCTTTAACACTATAAAATGCTTTCTGACACAACTTACGTTTAATGAAAGATTTGAATTTATTCAGGCTCAGATCTTGAACCACCTCTGGAAGTCTATTGTAAAAATGTATACATTGGCATCTAAAAGAGCCACCTATTTTCTTGAGCCTTGTTGTAGGTACAATAAATTTGTGCTTGTTCCTAGTATTTATATTATGGACATCACTGTATTTTTTAAACAATAGGCTATTTGACAGGTTTTTAAAATCCATTTTATATTATGTAGTAGAGTCTAAGGAACCCAGTAAAAGTTGTTTTTTTTAATTCTGGTATATTTTAGCTGAAAAACATCGAATTAAAAATTCAATATTTAAATAGTGTGCCAAAACGCTACTTTGACAATATGGCGCTGCAATGAGGTTGGTGACGTCACTTGCCAGTTGCCTGTATTCTGATCTCTGACAGCTGGCATATATATTTGTTTGTTGTAAACATAAAACAAAAGTGCGATTGGATTTACATTTTATCAGTGATTTATGTAACAAAATGAGTTACAAATGGTGTGCAGTTCCAAAATGTACAAATACATCGTTAAAGAATGTCGAAGTGTGCCGAAAGTGGTTGCAACTTTCTCGGAGGGATCATAATGACATAGCGAATAGTACAAATATTTCTTTCGTGAAGACCATTTCGATGTAAGTAAACATAATATTTATATTTTGTAATAATTAATTACATTCGGAATGTTAGTATTTTCGTTATTGATTTGAGGTTATAATACCTCTAATGTTTTTAACAGAATGTCTCTTGCAACTCACTTCGAATATTTCCGCTGTTTTCCATAATATTTGTTAAAATTTGTAGCTACAGAGTCCTATGATTTCAATAAGCAGTACACTAAAAGATCCCGACTAACTTGGTTGTAACAAACAACCAAGTTAGTCGGGATGAAAAATGACAAATGAAAATGACATGGAAAATTACTATCAGTACAAAATGGGTTTCAGTCAGAAAATAATTTTAAAAGATAAAGTTTTGCCTTCTAAATTTCATTGCCAGCCAGATCGTATTAAAAGAATGTGTGATGCTGGCACTTCCCGATCTGCATTTGTTAAACGGCAAAGAATTGAACTTGTTAAACAATGCGAAATCATTCAACAACCTATGTTAACCAATGATAAGCCTACTGCTACTGTAGTTGAAGCTTGTACAAAAGGTAGGCAAACTAATTTCTAAATTGTACTGAAATTATTTCTACACTTCCAGACCTTTATCCCAGTTAACTAAGACAGTAATATTATATAATTTCTGCATTATTCATTAATTCATTAATCTATTTTATTTTCAGAATTATCCCAAAAATGTGACAAAAGTACATTAACAGAACCTGGACCTGCAAAAGTAAACAAATTATTGTTTATGTTCACGGAATTGTGTCAAACAAACTTAACAATATATTTATTATTTATAACCTATATAAGTTCTTGTGGAAGTTCATCATTATTTCACTTTCTTATGATATAATTTAAGTTACCAGTAAAATATAATTATACTTACTTTGCTGTTTTTACATTTTTTAGCTCCGAAGCATAAAAGTCAGAATTATTTTTGAAAAATAATCCGACCATGATTGCGTCGCCTTGGGGCAGGTTTCTGCTGTCTGCTTTTACAAAATCGTTGTCCATGGTTAAAAGTACTTTTAAAATAGTGCAAATAAACCAAAAAAAACAATGGATAATAAAGAAAAATCTTAATGTAACGGAGATAATCTACCACGACTAGGCGCAACACAAGTACGCAAACGAAGTTTACAAGCAGGTGACGTCATGATAAACTCGACCAATCAGGAGCGTTTTGTGTCACGTGACAAACGTTTAAAAAATGCAATTTTTATTTAAGGATTTTTAAATAAATTAATCATTATTTTCAACTTACGTTAATAAATAATCATTTTTTAAGTCTTAATTTATACTGTTAACAGTAATTGACACTTTATTTTTCGCATTGTCAAAATGCCTATTTTATATTTTTATGAGCATACAAAAGATTTTCATAAATATATTGAGACGGCACGGTCAGTACATTAATTTCTTTAAATTTTTCTCTGGGAGAGTGTCTTGGACTTAATTTATAAATTGCACGAACAGCTCGTTTCTGCAAAACAAATATTGTCTGAATATCAGTGTCATTTCCCCACAACAGAATGCCGTACGACATTACGCTATGGAAATAGCCAAAGTACACTAAACGGGCCGTCTCAATATCAGTCAAATTACGAATTGTTCTAACTGCGTATGCAGCAGAACTTAGTTTTTTTGTCAATTTTTCTATATGGGGACCCCATTGAAGCCTAGCATCCAGATTTATCCCCAAGAACACTGTGCTGTCTTCAGATTCCAATTCTTCGCCCTTTATCAACACTTTAGTTTTCACCTGCCCAACGTGAGGTAGAGTAAACTTAATGCATTTGGTTTTTTTCTCGTTTAAGAGTAAATTATTAACATTAAACCAGTGGACTACTTTGGAGATCGCGCTATTTACATCATCAGTGACCTGCTGCTGACGTTTAAGTTTAAATAAAAGTGAAGTGTCATCTGCAAACAACACTATATCGTGATTATCCTTTATGAGGTACGGCAGGTCATTAATGTAAATAAGAAACAAAAAGGGACCAAGAATTGACCCCTGTGGGACTCCCATTGTTACTAAAGATCCGGAAAATCTTTTTCCATTAACGTCAACGCTTTGAATCCTACCACTCAAGTAGGATGTAATAAGATCCAATGCAGACTTCCTAATCCCGTAGTGGCGGAGTTTCCTGATTAACGTCTCGTGAAGAACGCAATCGAATGCCTTGGACAAATCACAAAAAATGCCCAAGGCATCACATTTATCCTCCCATGCATTATAGACATGACCTAGAAGTTCAACACCGGCATCAGTAGTTGAACGACCCCTTGTAAAACCGAACTGTTTGCTATGTAATAATTTATGTTTATTAAAAAAACTTAGCATTTGGTTTAAAATTAATTTCTCAAAGATTTTACTAAAGGTAGGTAGTACAGAAATAGGTCTATAAATTGTGGGGTCTGATGTACTGCCTGATTTAAACAAAGGTATTATCTTACTATTTTTCATGAGATCAGGAAACTCTCCACAGTCAATACAAGTATTAAAGATAACCGCTAGAGTGGGTGCCACAATATCAATAATAGACTTAGCAACTTCCACCGAATGACCCCATAGGTCAGCAGTCTTTTTTATATTGAGAGTGTGAAAGATTTTAATTATATCTTTACTGGTAACATATTCAAAATGAAATTCCGAATTACAAACATTAACATTTTTTTTAAGCAAAGACTCAGCAACAGAAGGTGATGAGTTTAGGGATTTAGTAGTTAAAACAGGAATATCCGAAAAGAAATTTTCAAACACCTCAGCGACTTGCGAGTCTGATTTTATTATGTTGCCATTAACAGTCAGGCTATAGTCAGTATTTCTATCACTGGACCTTCCCGTTTCACTATTAATAATTTTCCAAGTCGTTTTAATTACATTACTACTGTTTTTTATCTTTGAACTCAAGTAACGTGACTTGGCCATATAGCAAACTTGTTTAAATAATTTTGAGTATTTTCTAACATACAAATTAAATTCAACAGTGTTAATATAAGTCCTCTCATTGTACAGTTCATAAAGCCGAGTTCTACTTTTATGAATACCTATGGTAGCTCAATCAGAGAAAGATGCATTACAATAGTAATGCATCTTTCTCTGATTGAGCTTTGTTCCCAAGACTATCTCTATTAATAAATAGAGATAGTCTTGGGAACAAAGGTGGAATCAAATTGCTTACAATATATATTTAAAAAATTATCATAGAGATGATTAGGATCAGCATTAACATGACTGGATAAGACTGGCACTTTATTGATGAGATTAAATCTAAAAACCTCCAAGCGGCTTTCAGTTTTGGGGTTAACAGTGATATCCTTTTTGGCCACTTTTTTACTATTGTTTGGAATAGTAATCCTTTGTCCGCAGTGATCAGAATCAAATAAACTTACAACTTCTTTGCGGCTTGGTATTACGTTTGTAAAAATATTATCTAGGCATGTGGCACAAGTAGGTGTTATTCTTGTGGGCTCCAAAAATAGGTTTACAAGATTATAGGACTGAAATAGACTTATAATTTTATTACAATAACCTGAGTTCTCTAATAAATTAACATTAAAATCACCGCAAACGACAATGGCTTTGTTTGAAACACAAATCTTGTGTAAAACTTCATCCATTACCTTTTCAAAGCAATCATACAATCCTGAAGGGGGTCTGTACACACTTAATACAACGAAGCCCTCCAACTCTATACAGGCGATTTCAGCTGTTCGTTCAACAGACAGGCTCACAATGTCTTTACGATTTTTAAATTTGAGCAGGTTACTAACTAAAATTAATGAGCCACCATGTATAGCATTTATTCTGCTAAACGAACTACCAACCTGGTGATTCTTAAAATTGAACAAGAACTGGTGACTTTTTAGCCAATGTTCGGTTATGCAAAGAATATCAATACCATAATGGTTCAGCAATAAATCTACCTCTAAATCTTTGTTCATAAATCCTTGAATATTTTGATGCACCAAATTAATATTATTTATTGACCTTAAATTTCCTCCCGAGTTGCCTTTGCAATCCTGTATATTATTATAGCTAGAGGTTGGCTCTATTGTCTTAATTTCTAATTTAAATTATTAATAATGTCAACTGACCCGAGCCCGACTATGACCATCAGTTATAGTTCTTTCTATTTATAAAAAATCGTAAATCTGCGGCAGAGAGCATAACCGCCACTAATAAAATTATCTAGGTAACTATAATATCGTACCACGAACATAATAATTGATATTATTAAAAAAAAAACAATGTGCACAGTGTCAATCGATCAGGGATTCCCCCAAAATTTAATACCCCGTTCGCGCATAACCAACGCTAGTCAGGGGATTCCCTCGATATAGCGCTCGTCACTTGTATTGTGGATTGGGCTTCTTTTGTTTCCGACCGCATTCATTTCAATATTCGCTTACGTGAACGTGTGAAAGTCTAGTGCAAAGTGTTTGTTAATTATTAGATATTATAAACAACATTTTTTGTATAAAAGTCGATTCTTGAAGAAAATAAACAAGGTAAGTGAATTATTTTTGTTATTACAGGTAATACTTACATTTTTTATCCATTTAGTTTCGAATAGCAGTATCTTAGATTATTTTGAAAAACCCTTCAATTTTATTCTCTTTTAATTACTGTGTATTTTAAACTATATTATTGAGACGTCCTAAATGATAAATAGGTACCTAAAGAAGGTATTTCAGACGGATTGCAATAATATTTTTTTGTTTAGCCTGGGCAAGTATTACTTATCTACTAAAGGTATTTATTTATTAAAATAGGTTTTAAAGACTTTGCTGGTGTAAAAAGATTTTACTTATATTTCTACACGTTTTACGATATTACTTCAGTAGGCCTAGTATGAGTTTTCAATACGAAACTCGTTCGATCGTATCGAGCGCGTTTGACTCAGCGATTGGCCCGCTTCAAGGTCGTAAGAACTCTCAACCAATGAGAGCGCCAAACGCGCTCGATACGATCGAACGTGTTTCGTATTGAAAACTCATACTAGGCCTACTGGTAATAATGTTTAATTGTAAATAATATTTTTAATTATTATTAACTTACTTAATATTTTCCTATCTAATAGCAATGGGATTTGTTTACAAAAACGGAATACATTAAGTTTAGATTTTTGATTGAAAGTTATCATAATCATATCATACAACTTCGCGTACGTTGATTTTGCTCCGAGATGAGCAGCTCGAGCACTCGTGGCACGGATATCACAATTAACGGTGGAGTTTTTAACTAATATTTTTCTAATAATACTTAAAAACATATTTACACCCAGACGCAGGATTGTTAGGTAATATAAATTAACAATCCTGCGTCTGGGAAAAATATATTTCACAAAGCTAGTTACGAAACGTGTAGGTGTTTATTTACTGTTATAATTAGTTTATAAAATCAACATTTCACTTACTAACTAAAAATATTTTTTAGAATACCCAGAACGAAATATGCCTCGGGGAATTCATACTTCGAAAAGACAAAGCGGGTTTCAACAGAGAAAAGCCAAAAAGGCTAAAATGGATGAAATTCAGAGCATGTCCGGTTCTCTTTTCAAATATGTCACAAAAGCAGATAGCGGCCAAAGTTCAAGTAAAGTACCCGAGTCTCCTGCTGACGAAAGTAATGAATCACATCTTGGAGACTCACATTCAGATAGCAACATCAACAATACAGAATCAATGAAGACGACCCAGGACCTTGACGGAATCAAAATAAATAATGAAAATGACGCCGTTAATGCTACTTTCGGAGATAGCATTAGCTTTGAAGAATCAGTTCAACACTTGAGAGATGTTTCACATTGGAGTTTACCGGTACCTGATAATGTTCGCATTGACATAATAAAAAAGGGCAGTGAACATTTCCAGAACAAAGAAGGACCGTTTCCTACTGTATCTCGTCATGGTTCAAAGATTAAAGGTGATTCTCGTCATCTTTCACAGGAATGGTTTTATAAACCGATGCCTAGTGGTGAAAAAATTCTACGATCATGGATGGTATTTTCTCCTATATCAAATAACCTGTACTGTTTTTGCTGTCGTTTATTTGCTGTCAGTAACATACAAACAACATTTACAACTGGATTTCAGAAGTGGTGTAAACTAAATCCTAAAGTATTGGACCATGAAACTGCATATGAACATTTAGAAAATTTCGAAAAGTGGAAAACTTTGGAAATGAGATTAAAATCTCACACCACAATAGATGATGCAGCCTTGCAATTAATGAATACGGAAAAACAGAAGTGGAAAAATCTTTTATCTCGATTATTAGATATAACATTGTTTTTGGCTAAACAAAACCTAGCATTTCGTGGACATGATGAAACCAAAGGGTCGTCTAATAAAGGTAATTTCTTAGAACTAGTTAAACTGCTGTCAAAGTATGATGCAGTACTCAAAGAACATATACTATATTTGGAGCAGGAAAAATCACCTAAAGTAACATATTTATCGCCAGAAATACAAAATGAGTTCATAAATGTTTTAGCTAATCATGTAAAATGTCAGCTTGTAAACGAAATTAAATCGGCCAAATATTTCGGAATCATGTTTGATAGCACACCTGACGTTTCACATGTTGATCAAATGTCTGAAGTGATTCGTTATGTAAAAATTAATAATAGAAAAGTAGAAGTCAAAGAAGTATTCTTAGGATTCTTTCCTTTACATGGAAAAAAGCAGCTGACTTAAGCGCTGAAATACTAAAGAAGCTTGAAAACGATGGCTTAGATATTATGATGTGTCGTTCTCAAGCTTATGATAATGCTGCAGTTATGAGTGGTATACACGGAGGAGTACAAGCTATTATAAAAGAAAAAAACAATAAAGCAATTTTTATTGGTTGTATAGATCATTCAATTAATTTATGCGGCCAACATTCGTTCGCACAAAATGTGACTTGTGTTACATTTTTCGGAGCAGTGGAAACAATATTTAACTTTTTTTCAACTTCCACAAGCCGTTGGGAAGTACTCCTCAATCACAGCAAATCATCTGTTAAAAGACTTTCGACAACGCGATGGAGTGCTCATTACGGTGCAGTAAAAGTATTGGCTGAAAATTTTGATGGGATAATATCTGTAATTGAGGAACTATGTGACCAAGACGTAAATTTAGAAACTAGAGGTGCTGCACAAAATCTTATGCCTGTTGTGTGCAATTTCTCATTTCTTTGTTTTCTTTTCTTTTGGAATGATGTGCTAAGGGAAGTGAACAATGCTCAGATTGCATTACAAAGTAAAGGTTTATGTGTTGATGAAATAATCATAAAACTAGAAGCACTTCGTCTATTCATTGGAGAGAAACGGTTGCATCTAGCAGAAGAGGCAATAGATTTTGCTGTACAAAAATCGATGGAACGACGAATTCGTCGCAAGAAACGCATGCCCGGTGAGTTAGCGTCGTCCACCGATGCTGGACTTACACTTAGAGCGGAACTTCAAAAGGACATGTTAGAATGCATTGACAGATTCAATATTGAACTCGAAACAAGAGTAAAGTCCATTAAAGACGTAGCTTCATTGTTTGAGGTTGTGCAGTCAAAGACCTTGCTTTCGGCAAACACTGAACAGTTAAAATTAGCTATATCAAAATTTACTAACCTTTACGATGAAGTATCAGAAACAGAACTCCTTTTAGAAATACCAAGATTGAGAAGACATTTAAAAGCGGCTAATATTACTGTCTCTAATTGGGTGATACTGGACTTTTTGAAATTTATTGTGGAATGGGATTTTACAGAATCTCTTCCGAATCTAACGGTAGCACTAAAGTTATTTATAACAATATGTGCATCAGTAGCTTCATGTGAGAGAAGTTTCAGCAAATTAAAAACAATTAAAAATTATTTGCGGTCTACAATGACCGAAACCAGATTAAAAAATCTTGGTATTTTAACGATAGAACATGAAGCAACACAAAATATAAATTTTGAAGACGTGATTTCGGAGTTCGCTAGTGTCAAAGCTAGAAGGAAGAAATTTTAATTTTTAACAAACTAAATTTGTTTTACATAATAAACAAATATTTGTAATAGGTACTCATATTTTAATAAAACGTAAATGATTATAACTTTTTTTTATTTTAACAGTTTCGATTGAGTTTTAGGGTCACACCTATAAAATCCGCCCCGGGTGCCACCTATGCTAGCTACGCCACTGTCTGTGAATACATTGTTAAAACGTTAATTCTCGCGCGCTTGTAATCTACGTATGAGTGTGGACACAAAAAGGGTAGTAAATTTTGTTTTATGTGTTTGCTAAATAAGTAAAAAATCAAATGATAATAAAGACTCTCCTCTGAAGAATTTCAAGGTCCTATAATAATATACCATTCCTTATTTCCTACCTGGCCCTTTTTTATCTATCAACTAAGAAATAATGACTAGTTTGATTTTATACCGCGTACACCGAGGGACTGGAATTTGACACTTACTGCATTTTTCTACATAACATCTGACATCTTTTTGTAAAGATAGCCAACAATAATACTTTTTAATTTTACTTATCACTCTCCGAACTCCTATATGACCACTACTAGGTAATAAATGAAAATCGATCATTATTACTTTTTTATCGTCATCTTCATATATTCTTTGGACGTCCTTTATAAACATATTCGAGGAAAGTGACCCGATTTATTTTTAGCAACATATTTGGCTATACTTTCAATGAGCTATTTATTTTTACCCGTTTTCATAATTATTAATTCTTCAATATTTATTGATTTGCAAATAATGCCACCTCTTTCAATAAATCGTCTCGCGAGTTTACTGATAAAGAAGATGAGCTTGTAAAGAAATTATTTTTACTTTGACAATACACATAACTCCCATTCCTTGAAAAAAAATAACGAATCGTCAGTTTTAGTAATCTACGTAGATATCTTTCCGGTAAAATAATTAATTCTATGTCCGCATCACATTTCTTAAGTACTTCGGCAACTTTAAGCTGATCAGACATATTGTCATTCGAAGTCTCACTACTAGTTATCAAATTAGATAATTGTTGATTTTTTGTAAATTGCGCTCTAGTCATCTCATTTATTACTTTGTTATTCGTTTGTTTCTCATTTAACTGTCTGCAGTCTACCACTACTCTCCATTGACGTTTACCGCCCCTATCTAACTTTTTAGGAAGTAACAACAGGGGACATATTCCAACCAGTCACTGCAAGTTTTTTCATAATCTCTTCTTTTAACATATCATCGATTTGTCTATTAAGTTCTTCTTTCTGCATAAATGGAATTCTATACGGTTTTCTATACACAGGCGTAGCATGTTCTTTTAAATGAATAGACTGCTCGTAAACGTCCGTAACACTTAACTTGTTACCCGATAAATGACATAGTCGGAATATTTGACACAAATTTCCTCGATCGACAACTGTTCTTCTTTGTTTAAGTATGAATCTACATTATAAATGAAAACAACGGCTGTATTCTCTCTACATTAACATCTGAGCTCTCGTAATTACAAAATTCATAGTTTTCTAATATATCAACTTCAACCTTACTCAATTATAGAGATAATGTTAGTGGTATTCAAAAGTCTGACTAGCCAATAAAATACCTTGGCTAATCTCTTTCGGAAAAATAACAGAGTCATAATTGATACGCGTAGGTATGAACTTAGTAACTTCACACCTCGGTCCGATAACAAAATTATAATTATAATAATGTAAAGGTAATGAGACTCTACTCACTGCAACTTTGATATAAAGTATTTGGGTCTTAATCTATAATTCCACAATATCGTTTAATAAAATCTTGACCTTAATATTCCTATCGACTTACATGGTAAATTCCTAAATACATAGAACTTATGTTTAAAAGTAATATTCCCGAACTCTAGAGTTAAATAAACAAATCCTACGGATTTTAAACTTCCACCAATACCATGGATATTTAAATCGAATCTATGCAACTGTATCTACTAAAATTTCTAACAGTATGTTATTTAAACTTAAGTTTACCCAATTAATGCACAATTATTACAAGTAAGAACTTGATTAGAAACGAAAAAATGCTTCTAAACTCTGATCCGAAGAAAGATCATTACGACTATTTTTCGAAGTCGGTAATTGTGTCATTCAAACATGTCGTTCATTTGCAATGACATGGTTTAGATTTCTATTACTAGAATAGTTTGCGTAATTACCACGATATCCGCGAACATGTCTGGGAGCGTAATTTGATGCTCCTCGTCGATATACCTGGTCATAACATTTAACATTTCTTTATACATGAACATTGTAGCTGTACCTAAAAACGCCACCAAATGAACAACGCGTCAGACTGTCGTCACACGAATTCTACATCTCGCAATCAGAGTTTACCGTGCAACTAGCAAATATACAACTTCCCAATTTCCAACCGTCGGGCAAGTGCCCGCCAGACATAACACCCGTCTGGTCGGAGGATCCTACCTTTTCTATGGATGATGAGTAACTTTACTCCCTGTTCCTCATGCCTCCACAACGTCAAAATAATAATTCTGTAGACGCTTCTTTAGGTAAAATGCTCAAAATATTTTTATACGACACATACAAGTTCTTAGCTTCTGAAATCTTTTTCTCAAAATTACTACCTACTCTTTTTGAAGGACCTAACTTAGAAATAGAATCTCTACGATTAAAGATGTAGTCTATGCTAGACAAGTTAAAGTTGATACCAAATTTCAGCTACAATCAGACTAACTGGCTTTTTAACTAATTATCTGTCAATGAAAATTATAGTTATCTATAATGTTCTCTATAATGTGATCGAAGATCGAAGCTGCACCCTGCAGTTTCACCTGCACACGTTTCGATCTCGTAGAAACATCGGGATAAAATGTAAGTAACCTATTTTTTATTCTCGGTTATAAACTATTTGTGTACATAATTTCATCCCAACTCGTTGATTAGGTTTTGCGTGAAAACTTTCTCATTTATAATATGTATTAGTAGGATCTGTATAGACTTAATATTGCTATGGGTGATTTATGTTCCAAAAATAACACTTAAACTCGAGTGGTCATCGGGTGAAGAACACACGAAAAGACTACAATGCTCTCGGAGTCTAATACAATAACATTTTCAGGGAACTCTTGCGGCTCCCGCGTTCTTGTACTGCGCATGTAAATGACTTTTATGCAAAAGTTTATCACTCTGAAAGCTACGCGAGGGAGCAGCAACAGCTTCTTGAATATGATGGCAGATAGGTTGGATGCAGCTGTGTTCAATTGATTCATCAATCTGCATGTGGCTGGGGCGGGTTGATGAAGCGAAATTGTGTTGTGTGTCGTATTATTTTATTTTCTTATTGTACCTATATACATATTATTGTAAATTTATTAATACTAACAATATGTGCCCTGGCTATCTGACAATATATATTTATTTATATATTCGTTATTGTACACCAATCACGCATCGAACAAAACACAATAAAACATACAATGGGCGGTCTTATAGCTAATGCGATCTCTTCCAGGCAACCAAAGAATGGACAGATTCTCCCGAACCACAAATAAGACTGTCGTTGGTGCAAATATTATTAATACAATATACTAAAATAGATACAATACATACATATACATAAATAAATACATAGATACTGAACATAACAGGTAAGCAAATAAATTAGCCAAAAAGTGTTTGTAATAAACATTTTTTATTTATTGTAAGTAGGCCGCTTGTTCTTTTTGTTCTTCTTTGCTCGTATTCTGCTGATCTTGCATTCGTATGTACACTTTATGGTAATAACGGTCCTGTAAAGAAAATGACCATATTTTCCTAAATGTTTCGAAAATATTCAATTTAAATATTATTAATAGGATACACCAATCTTGGAAACGATTTGAGAATTATGATGGATTGATTCTTAAATTTGCCTGCATTGGAAAAAATGGTATTCTGTCCCCTAATGCTGACTAGCATTTGTAAAACATTGTCAGCAAACCACTGAAACATTAAACTACCTTTGCTTTATATGCGAACCAACCTTTTTTTTATCCTGTCACAATTTGAACACAAAAAAAATTATTAACCAACTCACCTAACAATATTTTCCGGCACTTTAAAACGTCCCATTATTTCCATTACGATGTCGGATATCTAAACTACCTAAACTACCTTTGCTTTATATACCAATTTCTTTTTCTTATAACTGTCCTGTCACAGATATGAACAGAAAAAAAAAAATAGCTATGAACCAACTCACCTAACAAAATCTTCCAGCACTTTATAACGCTCCTTTACTTCTGTTATGATGTCGAAGACCTTTGTTGGGTTCTTAGCTGGTTTGTCTGGGAAGGCTGGTGATTTCTTCCCAGAAAACGTATGCCTTGTTAGTGTCCTGTCGAATTAAAATGTCATTAGCATATCATCATCATCATGAAGTCCACTGCTGGACATAGGACTCCCCAAAGGATTTCCAAGCTTCAAGGATGGAGCTCCCAACATAAACCGCAATACCATATGTTAGTTACCTTTATGTAAGTGACAGCCTCCGTGGCGTAGCGGTAGCGAACGCGGCCGTTGCGCAAGGAGGCGCGGTTTCGATCCCCGCACAGTGCAAATATTTGTATGCATGAATATGAATATTTGCACTGGTCTGGTCGTGCCTCGGAAAACACGTTAAGCCCAACGGCTTGCCATACGAACATCTAGTGGCAGTCGTTACGGGTTGTTGAAGCCCTCAAAAGTGTAACAATAACTGCAATGCTTAGATATCGCCTTCGGGTTGTGGAGGTCAGACGGCAGTCGCTTCACGGAAAATATCGAAGTTTAGCCAAAATCAGCAGGTTAGACTGCTAAAGAGGACCCCAGACTCCAAAGCTGAGAAAGCTACGGATGCGACTGGGGTTAATGCTGAGATGATGATGATTGAATGATGTCACATGATAGAACAAGTTCTCTACTGTACACTGCACCAACCGTGACGTCCGTCTTACGTAGAGAGCAGTATTTTTTAAAATAAGCACAGTCTTTACAAAGGTAATCAGTTTTCAAATATAAATAATATTTTCTTTATATCGAAGAGTCCTTTCCTGAGGGTAATTTTTTGTATAGGTACTTATTAAAAATAGTAGTTTTAGAAAAAATACATACATACATACAGGTAACGAAACTCAGTCTCTAGAAAACACAGCCAGTAGTAATTTTCTGGTAGCCATCGCATACGATTTCCAATTATTATTTTTTATATTGGTCTTTTCGGACCCTTATTGCTCCGCTACCAATCGCCACCTGAAACCAACATCATCAGCGTCATTTCTTACACGATATTAACTAACATTATTTATTAATAATTTATTGGTACCATAAATATATAAAATATCTAAGATTGGTACAGACGCATACCGACAGTTGGAACATATAATTATACAAAAACATATAAAAACAATAAATATAAAACCATTTATCGGTACCATTGATATACAAAAAATATCAGTGATCGATATTTGGTTTCTCCAACTTTATTTTCTAAGTGTTAATTGTCATTCAACTGTTCTAAAATGTTGTAACAACTTTTGAAACAAACGAACGGTTTTTATAATAAATGTCCCAAGTTTGTAAATCTCTCAACTACGAGGAAGACATACATACCCATTTATCATAGTCGTCTGTGCCAGTACTTTCAGCTGATGGGCCTAGTTCCTCATCTTGTCTCTCGCTAAGCTTTTCTTCTGCTTCTGGGACGTTCTCCTTCAGCTCGTGTATCTCACGATTATCTGTGCCATGAAGATACATACATACATATAAGTATTGTGTTTAAGGTTATGTGAGGGGTGTCAAACCATAACGTTTTAAGTGCCACATGAACTGAAATACGTTTTATTGCAGTAAAGAGTTGAAGGATGTCTAACGTCATCTAGCTTAAAATTTGTGAAACAGCATATCATAACGGTTAGCGCAGTGGTTAAGCTATTGACTGCTGCGCTGCGTTCACGGGTTCGATTCCCGCACTGAACAAATATTTGTATGTCCTACAGGTAGCTGTTCCGGGTCTGGATGTTTGTGTTTGTTAATTTATATGTTTGTAAACGCATCCAAGAGACATAAGAAATTAGAAACTTAATTTACAGAGATGTACAAGTTTCGAAAGATGAAAGTTTTTCCTCAGCAATATACCGTCACAAGAACATTGTAGTGAAATCTTATTTGATAAAACAAATTACATTTCATTTATTTATTTCCTCTGTCGCCTTGATTATTCATTTAGATTAATCAAAAATAAACAAATAAATTTATCAACTGTGAGTCGAACTGAGCATGACCTCATCAATTCAGATGTAGATATTTTCCTCAGGATTTCGAAAACTTCGACTACTAATGTACTAGCTTTGATTTCCCCACCCACTCCCAGCTGCCTTACTTTGAAGCCCAGAGCGGCAGAAATCCACTCCAATAAAAAAAAAAAAAGCATGCTCTTCAGAATTTACCTTTCAACATACAAACCACAGGCTTTTATAAAATCTTTTGAAGATCTTAAAACTAAATCTACACAAGATCTCTAGGGAATGTCTGTAAAGGTTTGTAGATGTGTCATAGAAACCAATGCGCCTTATTAGGCAGATATATTTAACATCAGTGTAGACCAAGTAGTATTTCCGAATACTCTACAATTATAGAATAATGGCCAAATATGTGTTTATTAAATATAAAAATAACTTTAATTCCTACACGATACTAGTAGTTTAAACAATTTGATGAAATTATTTGAAATTATTTTTATAAGTGTTTGACCAGTGTGTGTTGCCAGTGATGACTTACGGAACTGAAACGTTGTCGCTCACAATGGGCCTCATACGAAAGCTCAGAGTCACACAAAGAGCAATGGACAGAGCTATGCTCGGAGTTTCTCTACGTGATCGAATCAGAAATGAGGAGATCCGCAGAAGAACCAAAGTCACCGACATAGCTCTGCGAGTCGCTAAACTTAAGTGGCAGTGGGCAGGGCACATTGCTCGTAGAACCGATGGCCGATGGGGCAGTAAGGTTCTGGAGTGGCGGCCTATTAATTATAACTATTTACTAAATCATTTTTTTACTACATAAATCACGCACTTTTGTTTAGTAAACAACACTATAAATAATTTTAAAAGTCCAATGAAAAACGAGCGTGACACTCAGCTTGACTTTCCCTCCAAAACTCCCAATTAGGTAGTCTGCGTTTCATTCCAGCGTCCTAGTTTGAATTTCTTTCGAAAAATAAACCATATTCGAAACATGGAACATCAAGGAGGTAACTAATAAAATGTTTTATTCAAATTTGGGACTGTCCTGCAAATAGACAGTACAGGTCTTCCAAAGTGATAATGCGCATAGAAATCTTGGTCACTGTTCGGCAATGGTCGTATTCCCTGAGCGTTCGGAAGAAGATATGTATATAGAGTGGTGCACTTAACCACTTTTTATGCACTTAACCACTCTATATACATTATCTTCTTCCGAACGCTCAGGGAATACGACCATTGCCGAACAGTGACGAAGATTTCTATGCGCATTATCACTGGGAGACCTATATTAGACTGTTTATTGAAAAAAACCAAAGGAACATCATAATAGCGCCATAGCGCGGGAAAAAATATTATTGTTCATTATTCGTCATAGAACTAAAAAAATAAAATTATGATTTTGATTTCCACGGATTGTTTGAGAAAATTAGTAAGTGCTTGCGTGATTTGACCGTATACTGCTTAGTAATGATAGTATTGTCATCGGCAGCAGCGCAGGCGTTGAGACGAGAGGATTCGACCTTGGGCCTTTTTTCTAATACCGGGAATGAACTTATATTGGAAGTAAAAAAGTTAGTAATCAATGTCAAAATCCTATAAAAATATCTTGGTCAACAGAAAAATTATTTTCTTTTTGCAATTTAAGTTTTTAACCGACTTTAAAAAAGGAGGATGTTCACAATTCGTCGCAATCTTTTTTTATGTATGTTCACCGATTACTGTAAAACGCCTAGACCCGTTTGCAAAATCATTTTTTTATTTGAAAGGGTGGTCCCATAGTCACCAGAGAAAACAAGGAAAATATTTTTTTTTTTTCAAAATTTTCTGGGGCAACTAGTGCATTTCGAAGTACTTTTATTAAGTATTTTAAAGCACTACAATTTAGTAATGATCTGGAGTAGATCTGATGATGGAGTAGATATGAAGCCGGGAGACAGTTGAGGGAACTTCTCGACAATTCACAGTAGCTACCTTGTGTTTGAGCTTGATTAATTTGTATTAATAAGAACTTTACTTTTTTTAACGTATTCCGATATTGTTAAGATGCGGATAATGCCACTGAATTATCCGCATCAATATTGTTATAATAATGCTATATTACTATTTGTAAATATTTTGTATTTATTATTGTCCCATAATTAATAAAAATAAAATAAAATAAATATACCTAGATGGGTTGTAACTGTCATTAGGGCTCTGATGGTGAATACAAAGGCCAGTTCAGGGAACTGCTCAATGGTTTACAGTAGTTCCCTTGTGTTTGGAATAATTAATGATGAGAAATTTTAACCCATATGGATTATTATGAAATTCTACAGTAGATTTGATGACGAAGACCAGAGACAGTCGAGGGAACTCCTCAACGATTCGATAAGAAATTTACACCTAAATATGTGGGTTAAAATGAAGGTCTGACGGTCGTGTCGGTAAATCTGATGATTAAGACCAACAGGAGTCGAGGAAACTTCTCAAAAACTTACAGCATTGAAGTTTAGCACTGAAGAACCAGTACCTACTTGTCATGCTTAAGCAACAATCAATTATAATAAATATAATCAATTATAATAATATATGTGTGTATAAATATTATAGCTGATACTAGCCTCATAGAAAACAATGAGAGTTGGACATACTGTCACGGTGGCAAGCAGGACGAAATCTGCTTTGAGGCATTGATTTAAATGCAGCAAGTAATATCATGAGGAGTGCGTTGGTTTGTCAGAGGAGGACGTTTACAATTTTGAGTGTCCTGAATGAAATCTATAAATAATTGTGTTATTTTTAAATATAAACACTGTGATTATTACTTAATTATTAATTATCGATCTTAATCTCCAAATATATACGTAGGTATAAGACGTAGGTACTTATATTTTGTTTGGGTTTGTATCTTAAACTGTTAGGCCTTATTACCCTATTATGATTTAACAAGGCTTAAATATAGTGTTTTTATAAACACTTTATTATGATTAGGTATTTATTTTTTGGAAAATCCTCCGGTTTATTGTTTATAAGTGACGTTAATTGATATAAATGTATCATAAACATTAAAATTTGTTGATTCATGTTAATACAGTTAATGTTTTTTTTTTCAATTCCTAAAAAGCCTTATTGATCGCACCTACCTTAGGTGCGGTTAAATGACGGCGATGCGGTGGTCAGATGACCTGACAAAATCGCAGGGAAGAGCTGGATGCAGGTCGCATCCAACCAGACCTTTTGGAAATCCTTGAGGGAGGCCTATGTCCAGCAGTGGACTTCGGACATGCAAGAAAGGGATAGGTAGCTTGTTCTCTCTCTATAATCTGTAAAAAATATTTTTCAACTTTAGCGCTAAAGCATTAAGGCTCAAGGTTGATTGGAAATTTTTGACAGTTCCGGGTAGGGGACCTGCTGTGGTCCGTACATACCTACCTATATTCCTAGGGTTCAGTACCCAAGATTATAACGGCACTCTATTATCGACTCCTCGGTCTGTCTGTCTGTTTGTCACGATTTCATATTTTTTGAAATGTGATAGCATTATAATAAGAAATACCTACGAAAAACAGAAAAAACAAATACTGAAATTCACCTTGAACCCTCTTTTTTATATATACTTACTTATAACAAATCTGTATAAATGCTGTACATTGAAGGTATCAAAAAAATAAATGGCGGGGGTGTTAGGTATTAGACCGACACCGAAACCAAATATGTACCTACTTATGTGATTTAAAAAAAAATCTGTCTTTCTGTTCAGGCATCACGCAAAAATATCGCCTGTCCTACAATTCAATACGAAAATAATAATTAATCCTTACTTCCTTACTAATATTATAAATGGCAAAGTGAGTTTGTTTGTTCCGCTTTCACGCCGTAACTGCTGAACCGATTGCTTAGAAATTGTTAACGTAAAGTTAGAAGTCCGAAATAAATAAAGGATAAAGATATTCCCGAGGGAAATCTAAAAAGCGTGATAAAACCGAATTCCATGCGGGCGAACCCGCGGGCGGAAATAAACTAAGTATTTCATATTTTCGTTATTTTTATTACGTGTTATGTAGAATTAAGTAGTCATTCGTATGGACATTAGTTTTAGGAATTTTGCTTATTTATTGAGTTTAGATTAGCTATCATCAGAAATATGTTTATTTAGGTAGGTAGGTGTTTTATTTTCTGTTATTCAGTTTTGTTTTTAATTAGGTAGGTAGTTAGGTTTACTTTTATAAGGCGCAGACCGTATACATTTTAATTTCCAGTATACATAAGTAGTAGGAATACATACGTATTTGATAGTGTGCAACGTAGATTATTTTTAGTACTCTCGGGTAGAATTAGTCTTTCGTATAGATATTCGCTTTTAGGGATAATAATAATAAAACGTTTATTTTATTCCACCACATAATTAAACATAAGTTTACCACAAAATTAAGTATATAAGATATAATGATGTAGTGGAAACTGGAGCCTGTACTAGGACAACCTGTGTTACAGGTCTCCAGGCCTCCTGACTACACGGTCGTGTCACAACTAATACGAACGTATACTAACAGATGACGAAGATTATGGGATGAAAGAAAATTGACAAAAAAATGCAAAAAGGAAAACAGAAAGTAAATAATTATGTCATTTAAAAGATTAGACAGCAAAGTAGGGTATGTTCGTGTCGATGTTTGAGGGATGTTGATTATTTATTGGTACATATATGTTTAGGTAGACGCTAGGTGTTAGGGCTCTTATATGTATACTTGTAGGTCATACAAATATTTGTTCCGTGCGGGAATCGATCCCGCGACACTCGGCGTAGCAGTCGATTGCTCAGCCACTGCACCAATTGTGCCGTCAAACGTTTACGTTTAAAACTGTCATACGTTTAATAATAATTCTCGAATACAAGTTATCTGGCGATAGAATCAGCTTTTACTCACATACTGCCGTTTACAAGCTACGATGACATTCTCTCGCATAAGCAACACACTATCACTAGCAATGGGTTTTATTTTGACAGTTCAACAACATTCATTGCGTTATTTACATTGTTGAGCAGACACATTTCCTAACGTAGGAAGCAATGGAACAGTAATAAGCTTCAAAATGATTCCAAGTGAAAGTAATAATGTGTTACACAATTTGGGTGCTGATCGTTTTAAGTTTTTTGATGCCACTACACTAAATACATACGGGTACCTCTCACATAAGAGCTATAGTTAGATATGAATACCATCCATTACTTATTTGAAAGAAACTTGAAATCGTTTATGAATAAACCCTCTTGTGTAGGTACAGAAAGATACGTACCCACGGACGATAACTGATCAATCTACCCGAAACTATCAAATATTACCTTGGCCCTAAAGCCAGAGCCACATTATCGTGTCGTGACTGGGGATTAACCAATCAAAAGAATATATTCAGGATTACGTCAAATACAAAAGAGTTTCGACTGGCTAGAACTGCGTCACTACATACCACAACACAATAATGGCTAAATAATGCTTTTAAGTTGAAAATCTAATGAAGAAATTTGACAGGTTTTAGTAGTTCGATGTACTGTCGTTTATACATTTTTCTAAACACAGCCTGTACATTTTTCCAGTTACATTAACCTGTTTCACTTATTCATAGAAACCAAACCATTACGGATTATCTTTGCAAGAGCAGAAAAAATTAAATTACTCACAGCACGCAATAACTGTTCCGACATCCTCCTCCCCGTCTCGTATCGCCATTATCCCATCCCCAGCCTTCAGCTTCCTATCACGCGGGCTCACCACCGTTCTCATGATATCGTCTCCTTGTAATATCGAATATCCGCTAGTAAACCACAACACAAACGGTTCACAAATAATTTTACGGCTTGAGGGCTTGGCATCATTGATCAGAGTGATCACTGATAAAACTGAAGCAGGGAGCCTCGATCAACAAACTACCCTTAATGCAGTTAGTACAGCTTCAACTGCCCTACGAAATTAACTATTGTTTTCGCCAAAAGTCCCGGGGCTAATAAAACGCATGGTTTTTTGCAAATTATCGTAGCCACCGATAAATAGAAAGAAGATAGATCGAGATTTGTAACAACGCACAGAGTACCTACTATAATACTTATAAAAAGGAAATTGTAAGAACGCACGTAAGCGTGTCGCCGCTCTCTCCCCTCTCTAAGTCCATCGTAAGCAAGCGACCAATACGGAAGCGCATTATGCACACAAATAAACACTCCGACTTACATTATTCCAGTAACTTTAGCTTCAATTTATAATTTTTGCATGCCTATTGGTAAAATATGGCTGAACCTATCGATTATCACTCTATCACCATGTACTGTACCCATATTTGCAAAATAAATGACTTACTTACTTACTTACTTACTTACTTATTATAAGTTTATCATTGGTTGTCACACTGACGTAAGTACTTATTGCATTTGATGTATAGAGGACGGCACATCAAGTTACTAGAATCTGTCAGATTTCTATATTAAATTTTCAACTTTATTTCCAAAACATTAAGGCATAAGGTTAATACGTATTTGACAGTTTGCTCCGTACACTCACAGATTAACAAACTCGTACACGTTGTGGCGACCAAAAGGTACCTATTTAATAATGATGAAATTGACAAAAAATGATTGATTGTGTTCTAACACTTCTAACTACATAGTTTCGTAAGGATTATGAGTTACCTATATATACTTTACATAAAAGTTCACAAAGCATCGAGTTATACGAAGGAATAAGTACCTACTAATTATGTATTTCGTAATTTGTAAAGAGATTTAAAAAAAAAAATTGTGAATTTACGTTACCTGAAAATTTGTTTTTGTTTACGGTCTTATAAACCTAAAATTAAGGTTAAATTAAATATTTTGGTGTAAAACCAGTGTTACAGAAACTTTTGAGTTGATAGGACTTGTAGTTCTCGTGATAATTAGCAAAATTGTGTAGGTAATATGTAAAAACTTGTGCGGTCGTACGTAACTTTGATTACCTACTTAAGTATTTTAAATATTTTCTTTCGCTATAAACTTTTTATTTCTATAAGTAATGATTTAGATTACGGTGGTATTTTATAGAATACGTTTAAGGAATTCAAATATGTATCATATAGTATAAGGATTTAATCCAAAAATTAAATCATATAACTATTGCAGCAACCTTTCTTTTTATCCACCTGCGGCACCTATTATAAAAACTTTAGGAAACTTTAATACTTCCACTAGACACTAGCCCCCTTATTCATAAACGCTGCTTAAAGTTAACTAGTGATTACCAATTTTTTAAACATACATTTTAGACGCTTGCACGTCACTTAACTTTAATCATTGTTTATGAATAAAGAATGATTTAAGTTAAGTGACGTTAAAAGGTCAAAAATGTAGATATGGTTAAAGAATCTCTTATTACTAGTTATCTTTAAGCAGTTTTTATGAATAAGGGGGTAGATAGCGACGTCGCATTATCACATGTCTGAATCGTCTTGTTAAGATTCTTCGAGGTCTAATGACCTTCGCTGTACCTTACTTGAGTTTTGTTAGACTGACTCAATGTTGCATCCTAGGTGTGTCCACTTAAAATATACCGATGTATAAAACACTCTTTTTTTTGTGTATGCGGAACTCGAAACAGCAACCTAATTACGTTACACTTATTACTACCAACAGGGTAGTTGACTAAAAAAACTAATTAGTCCGTCAGTCACATTTCCAAAAAATAAATTATTACACGTATTTTTTCTTTTTTCATATAAACAAAAAATTAAGACGACACAGTGCGTTGAAAACTCGTGTGACGTCACTGCACGCTACGCTTTTTAGCGAGCAGTGACGTCACCAGCCACCACTCCTGATCTTTGATGCCTTTTATATGTATTTGTCAATTTTAATTGATTTGATAATACAAAATATACGTATCCAATATGTTTCTATAATCTGAATGACGGACTTTTTTTTAATAATTATAAACTAGCACTTGACCGCATTCCCGCCTGATGGTAAGCAGTGATGCGATCATTGATGGTAAAGCGCGCTAGTTTATTAAGAGCCTATTCACTCAGAAAAACTGAGCGAATAGGAAGGAAGACGGCAGTTGAGCGAGGTGATGCAGTGTTAAACCCAACAACACGACCAATGATGCTGCGCCAAAGGGAGATTGATCTGAAGACCCTCCACGACCAAACTCCCAACACAACAACATTATGCGCATCGTACCCGGCACACATCGCAACACAACTGCTTAGACCCGTCCTCCGAACGACTTTTTTTACCCAGGAAACATCCCTATTGCAATAATTTTGAAGCTTAATGCTAATCCATTGTTGCAAGTTCAAACATGTGTCTGCTGCACAACGTAAAAAACGCAAAGTATTTTATTGAACTGTCAAAATACACCTCGCTGGTGTCCAGTGTTTTTATATAAATTTAATTGATGA
Source organism: Sesamia inferens (assembly GCA_037179545.1). Classification (NCBI taxonomy): domain Eukaryota; kingdom Metazoa; phylum Arthropoda; class Insecta; order Lepidoptera; family Noctuidae; genus Sesamia; species Sesamia inferens. The sequence goes on along the minus strand of CM073929.1, from coordinate 1,972,587 downwards.
AATGCACAAAGTTATGAGCTTGTTACGTTAGGTGGATGTCCCTACAAAAATATGGTCAACGCACCGCTCATCTGCCCGCTCCGCTGAAGGCGCGGCGACGTCTTACGTTTATTGATAATAATTTCTGTTTAATTGCAATTTACAAGACTGTCGTAACTGTCAAGTGAAGGTAGATGTTATTACGTACTTTGCTAGTAAACTTAGGCGTAAGTGCCTAAATAAAATGTACTTAGTATAATTTACTTAAAGTATGTTAATTTTACTTAGAACGTATTGCACCCCTGCGCAATAAGACGGTGCGCTCAGTAACGACACTGCATTTTTTTCTCCTCTCAGACAGAGAAGGACAAAACAATACAAATAAATACAATAAACAAATAAAAAAAAAAATGAAAATACAATAGGAAATACAATATTTGGGATAAAATACAACATGGTGTAAAAATGATTGGAATCAATTCAATTGCTTATTCTCAACAACTACATTCATGTTTCGTAGATAGGAAAACTAACGTTGTATACAATATGTAAAGAAAACCCCGTCCGACCCATAAAGATATGTAATAAAGGTTAGGGAAAGACATGAACAAATAAACTTTAAATCTTTACATAACCAACATAGTGACAATACAAATGAATTTTGAAATAATCTTTTTTTCGCGCGAATTGATGAGATACATTCAACATACAAAGCCCAGGTTTTAATAAAATATTTTAAAGATCGTACAATTAAATCTACACAAGATCTGTAGGTAATGTCTGTAAAGATTTGTAGATCTGTCATCGAAACCACAGCACTATATTTAGCTTTCATATTTAACAGCAGTGTAGACCAAGTAGTATTTTCGGATACTCTAAAATTGTGAAATAATTTCCAAAAATGGGTTTATATATTTAATAAAATTAATTCCTACACAATACTAGTAGTTCAAACAATTTTATAACTTTTCTAACAGGTAGTGTTTGTCACTCTGAAATCAATATAATAGTTATCATAATAAAATAAAGTTGATAATTTATTGCATAACGTGAAATAGGGTAGGTATTTGGGGTTTCTATCAGGGTATTTCATGAACAACAGTAGGTACGTACGGTTTCACTACAGGTACCTATTTAAATGTAAATGAATAACTTGCAAAAGTAAAAATGAGTGTGGAAATAGCAAAAAAAAAAACTGATGGGCACAAACTTATGATGAAGACGATTTACAGTTAAGGGAACTCCTCAACCGTTTACAGTACCTAGCTACTTTGTGTTTTTACATGGATTCAAAATAAAATAAATAAATATATACGGACAAATCACACAGATTGAGCTAGCCCCAAAGTAAGTTCGAGACTTGTGTTATGGGATACTAACTCAACGATACTATATTTTATAATAGATACATATATAGATAAACACCCAAGACCCAGGCCAATCAGGAAAAGATCGTTTTCTATCATGACCTGGCCGGGGATCGAACCCGGGGCCTCCACGTCGCAGGCAGGCGTGTTGACCGCTGCGCCACGGAGACACGGATCTACTGCGACACGGGTCTGCAGTAGATCTGATGATGAAGACCGCAGTCCCGCCTGATGGTAAGCAGTGATGCAATCGTTAATGGTGAAGTGCACTAATTTATCAAGAGCCCTATTCAATCGGGCCTTGTAGACACTCAAATTCCAGTCCCTCGATGTACGCGGTATAAAAAAGGAGGCGAAACGTTTCGTCCGTATCGTAGTGGTGTTAACAACGTAAGGGTGGAAACTCGCCGTACGACGGGTCGTCCGATGATGGAACGGAGATGGGGGAATTAAATCATGCAATTTCCCCTCACACTCACCAAAATGCATCCTATGGAATACCGAAAGGTTGGCTACTCTACGCCTGTGCTCCAGGCTTTGGAGACCGTTTTTGAGTTAAATCTGGGTCGCCAATCAGCCTCTTTGCACGCCTCTACTGAATCCAAAGTAGCCAGGTGACATTTTGCAGCACCAGCCCAAATATGGCTGCAGTAGGTACTCCACACACTAACGGTCTTGTGCTTTGTACATTTCAAGTAAATCCCATGCAATCCCAAACTTTAGCGGCTGCAATTTCGAATTAGGTAGTCTTCTTTCTTTATTTATTTTTTGGCTTCGCACGGTTTGTGCATTTAGCCAATGTCACGTAATTATGAATTATTCATGTCGAAATAGACGGCCGCGTGACCCGTCTTAAGAGTGAGGTTTGGGGCAAAGTCATGATGTGGCCACTATGCTGCGATATTTCACTGTTCTTTATGAACTATTTACTAAATCAACTTTTTGCTACATAAATCACGCACTTTTATTTAGTAAACAACACTATAAATAATTTTAAAAGTCCAATGAAAAACGAACGTGACACTCAGCTTGACTTTCCCGCCAAAACTCCCAATTAGGTAGTCTGCGTTTCATTCCAGCGTCCTAGTTTGAATTTCTTTCGAAAAAAAAACGATATTCGAAACATGGAACACCAAGGAGGTAACTAATAAATGGTTCGAACTGTTCTGCAAATAGACAGTAGTAGACTGTTTATAGAAAAAAAACCAAAGGAGCATCATAATAGCGCCATAGCGCGGGAAAAAATATTATTGTTCATTATTCGTCATAGAACTAAAAAAATAAAATTATGATTTTGATTTCCACGGATTGTTTGAGAAAATTAGTAAGTGCTTGCGTGATTTGACCGTATACTGCTTAGTAATGATAGTATTGTCATCGGCAGCAGCGCAGGCGTTGAGACGAGAGGATTCGACCTTGGGCCTTTTTTCTAATACCGGGAATGAACTTATATTGGAAGTAAAAAAGTTAGTAATCAATGTCAAAATCTTATAAAAATTAAATTGTCAACAGAAAAATTATTTTCTTTTTGCAATTTAAGTTTTTAACCGACTTTAAAAAAGGAGGATATTCACAGTTCGTCGCAATCTTTTTTTTATTATGTTACTGTAAGACGCCTAGACCCGTTTCCAAAATCATTTTTTTATTTGAAAGGGTGGTCCCATAGTCACCAGAGAAATCAAGGAAAACATTTTTTTTTTCAAAAGTTTTCTGGGGCATCTAGTGCATTTCGAGATTTATTTTATTTTTATTTATTTATTTAGGACAACCAACAAATCTTACACTAGTTATATTTATATATTACAATGATATAAAATCTTATGTTGAGTGCAGACTTAATTATAGGTTGCCACAGCATGTATCATTTTGTGGTCGGGTTTTTATTAATTTCTATAATATTAAAAGAAAAGACAGCAAGAATGCAATCTATACAGTACATAGAATTAAAAGGACAAAGGACAAGGTTCAATCATTGTTAGATGGTGAATGATGATAAAATGTTACGACGGAAGACGGAGTACTTATTTGAGAAAATATCAATGCTTGTGTTTTTCTTGAGGGAACTTCTCGACAATTCACAACAGCTACCTTGTATTTGAGCTTGATTAATTTGTATTAATAAGGACTTTACTTTTTTTAACGTATTCCGATATTGTTAAGATGCGGATAATGCCACTGCATTATCCGCTTCAATATTGTTATAATAATGCACTGTCGCCCCTACGATTTTTGGAAGTTCCTCTTGATCTGATGATGGAAGACTAGAGAAATGGTGGTAGGCCATAACATCGGCCGCCGGCAGAAGTTACCACATACCAGACAAAGCCTTGCCGCCAAGCGATTTGTCGTGTTCCGGCATGATGTCTGGTGAAGCCGTATGGAGGACGGGTCTGCTGAGCAGTTGTGTTGCGATGTGTGCCGGGTACGATGCGCCAAATGTTGTTGTGTTGGGAGTTTGATCGTGGAAGGTTTTCGGATCACTCTCCCTTTGGCGCAGCATCGTTGGTCGTATTGTTGGGTTTAACATTGCATCACCTCGCTCAACTGCCGTCTTCCTTCTTATTCGCTCAGTTTTCCTGAGTGAATAGGCTGTTAATAAACTAGCGCGCTTTACCATCAACGATCGCATCACTGCTTACCATCAGGCGGGTTTGCGGTCAAGAGCTAGTTTATAATTATGAAAAAAAAAAAAAAACGAGTGTGCTTATGACCACACGACTGAAGTGAAACTTCTTTCGCACCATCTGTATGTATATATATATACAGGGTGGCGCAATAGAACGTGCATATTGCATCATCTTTTTTTGCGGGGTAGAAGGGGCGTGGGTGAGGGGAGACCGATATCGTTGGGTAGCGCGGTTCATGAAGTTTTAGTCACTATGAGTCACTTCGACGGGAAGCGTCGCGCATTTTACGAAAACTCTCGTTCGTACGTAGTTGTCAGGCGACTATTTTGTTCTGAGTATGGTGTACGGCAAAATAGGGAGGCTCCGAGTGCTAATTTAATTAAAATCTGGATAAAGCGGTTTGAAGAGACTGGATCGACGTTTAAACCACACGCAAAAGGTCTTTCACGCACATCTAGGACCGAAGACAATATTGAGAGTGTTAAGCAGTCGGTACGAGAAGATCCACAAATGTCTACTCGCAAGAGATCGTCTGTCCTAAACATATCGCGACGAAGTTTGCAACGAATTTTAAACTTGGATCTTAAATTGCATCCATACAAGCTGCAATTAACTCAAGAATTGAAAGACTCTGACTTCATAGCACGGCTCACATTTGCTAATGAAATGCTCAATCGGTTTTCAAATTTTGAAAACACCCTTTTCTCTGTTGAGGCACATTTTCATATGAATGGGTTCGTAAACCGCCAAAATTGTCGTTATTGGAATAGTGAGAATCCCAGACTCAAACATCAAAAACCGTTACATAGCCCTAAAGTGACAGTTTGGGCCGCAATCTCTGCCAAAGGAATAATTGGTCCTTATTTTTTTGAAAACGCACGGGGGCAAAACATCACTGTTAATACCGAACGCTATGTTGCGATGTTGGAAAGTTTATTGGCCCCAGAACTTGAAAATTCAAGAATAAAGAACTCTAGGACTTGGTTCCAACAAGACGGAGCTACCAGTCACACATCAAATGACTCCATGGCGGTTGTGAAGCAGATGTTCCCTGGCAAACTGATTTCGAAAAGAGGTGATATCCCATGGCCTCCGCGCAGTCCAGACTTGACGCCTCCTGACTTTTTTTTGTGGGGAATTGGGGATACCTCAAACACAAAGTCTACACCAATAATCCGAGAAACATCAGTCAGCTCAAGGAGAATATTCGTGGTGAAATGGCAGCAATCACACCAGCACTACTTAAGAAAGTTTTCGGTAATTTCCGTTTGCGGTTAGAGGAGTGCCAACGTAGAGAGGGTCATCATTTAGATGATGTTATTTTTAAAAAATAAACTTCAGTTATCACTTAATAATTGCTTAGTTTTATTTTAACTATACCTTTTGTATTTATTTTTTAATAATTATTTTAAAAATGCACGTTCTATTGCGCCACCCTGTATATGTGTACAATATATACACGTATACACATATACATATATTAATTTTCTATAAATATTTAAATTTATTTCATGGTTTCATTGGTAAATTAATATTTTTGCATAGATCTTCTATTTTTATTTAAAAAAAAGTGGATTCCCTCGGGGCCAAAAGGTCGGACTCCTCCTCATGATTCAGGGGACCCCAAACTCGAGTAGTCCACGACCTCTGGTTCCCGAGATAATCCACGGGGAGGTGAGGTAACTAAAGGGGGTCGGGGGGGAGGTTTCGTGGGGATGGGGAGGGAGGGGGTAGTGGATTCCCTCGGGGACAAAAGGTCGGGCTCTTCCTCCTGAATCAGGGGATCCCAAACTCGGGTAGTGCACGACCTCTGGTTCCCGAGATAATCCACGGGGGGGTGAGGTAATCAATGAGGGGGGGGGGGTAGTTTCGTGGGAATATTAAGGGGTGAGGGGGGGATACTGGAGGGAATGTGAAGTAGGCGGTACCAAATTTCATGTTAACTGACCCCCTTAATGGTTGTCAGTCAACATAAAATTTAATGTATAGTGTTAAGTGTAAATAAATAAATAAATAAGTGTATCCATGTCTCAAAATTAAAAAAAAATATATATTTTTGCATAGATCTTCTATTTTTATTGAAAAAAAAAAAAAACTCGTAGACCTTGTAGTACCAAGCTCGCGCCACGGGCGCCTCTGTGCTTATATCCCCCACTTAACTTCCGTTCGCCTTGCCCGATCATTTTTCGTAACGCTTTCGCCAGCTTACTCCCCAAGTCAAGCGTGCCTAAAGAAGTTTCACTTCAAAAACAAAAGAGGAACTTTCAGAAATCGTAGGGGCGACTAGTGCATTTCTAAGTATTTTCATTAAGTATTTCAAAGGACTACAATTTCATAAAGGTCTGGTGTAGCTAATGATGGATGGAGCCGGGAGATAGTCGAAGTAAGTCCTTGAGGCGTATAGTACGCTCAGTGACCTTGTGCATGTAGACGGAGCTAAACGCCGTACTCCCGAATTCGAATATCGAACGATAATATATTTGTAGTATTCTTGACCAATGTTTGAATAAAATCAAGAAGTGCTCGTTACACAGTTTAATGGCCGATCGCAGACTGACAGACATTTGTAAAACAAGTACCCACACATTATAATATATCATAACATTAATATAAAAATTAATGGTAGATGGTTATATCTATCGATTCAACATACTTATTTGATTTTTTTTTCACTACTATTCAGTATATTGAGTATCTATAGTAAGACCGTAACGGCATCATGTCTTTGCAGTGTCCTCGAATTAATTACTAATGCGAATAGCATAAACGAATTCATCGCGTTAACGTAAAACAAACTCGCACTAGGCACTTTGTGATATTTTTATTTAAAAAAAAAACGTTGCTAGGAATTACTCTTATCGTGGGTGCGTTTACAAACATATAAATTCACAGACACAAACAGCCAGACCCGAGACAACTACTTGTAGGACATGTTCTGAATATTTGTTCCGCGCGGAAATCGAACCTGCGACACGCACCGTAGCAATCAATAGCTTAACCACTGCGCTAACCGTGCTTTATATAGATGCCCTGAGATTACAAAGCGCGTAGTTTCGGCCGTTTTCCCTGAAGACATAGTACCTTATTTATTCTGTGTCAGTGATGTCGGATTGAATATACTCCGTCTTAATGATTTTTCAAATAAAACACGAGTTATTTTAAAATCTGTAAATTTTAATTCTTCGATCCGATAAATTACATGCGACCTTATAGGCAAATCTAAAGCTGCAGAAAGTTCTTGTAGTTGAGAATGGTCATAGTCTATTTCTATTGTTCCTACAACTGCACAGCTGATATTGATTTCTGTAGGATATGCAAAATGTTTCCATACACATACGGCATTTAAAAATAAATAGGGAATGTAGTCTCACTTGTCGTTCTCCAACAATATCCACAGATTCTAAACCACAGTCTATAATTCTCCGTGCTTGGCAATTTTCTTTTGTTCTAAATAAAAGTAAGCAATATTAACTATGTGTCGCCCTTCTATGAAACAGCTTGAGATTTGTTGAGGTTTTGGTAATATTTTGAGCTAAAAAAAGATATAACATACATTTTAAATAACCCTGGCAACATTGTTAGAGATTTTTGTAGAGGAATTAATAGAAAGACTAGAGGGTGCGTATACTAGACGACCAATACCCGTATATAAAGCGTCCAATTAGTTCTATTGCATAATTAAGTAAGTAGTAATAATATATGGTTATTTTAAGTCAAGAAAAAATTTCGAAGTAAGACTTTTTTTACATGAATCGGATATTTTTTCAACTTTTGTGATCTTGTTGAAACACTGCATAACTATTGCTACTGATTTGTTATACAATTACTTACCTCGCATCTTAATTTCATCACCAATAATCAACTTCATTAGCTTCATACTACCAGTCATCAGATACTTGAGACACCATGACAAGTTCCCGTGAATAATTCAAGATACTCCAAATTATTGAACGGTAAATCCGGCTAAATTGAAAACAACAAGCAGAACTCCAAGCTCTCTAAGTTCCTGCACGTTTCTGCTCATATAATAGAGCAGTGACAGAGCTAGTGCGTACCTTCTGCGACATAGCGTCAAAGGAGGTGAATTAGGGATGCTTATATGTACTTTACTGTATTAAGGATAAAGTGCCCTTGTAAATAATACTTTGTTGCTAAAAAATATTATTTCAACATCCCGTTTCAAATCCATTATGTATAGCTTCGATTTAATCCTGCATCCCTATTCACCCCGTAGGCCGTAAGAAGGCACACGCCACGCGGGGGAATCTTTTTAATATTATTTAAACACTAACCCCCTTATTACAAAACATGGATTTTATTTATATCAGGTTTAAACCACCTAAATGGTTATTAAATTGTGCACCTAACCATTAAGAAAATGCAGTTGTTTATATAAAAATGACAGCTTAGTTCGGTAAGTACTAAGTGGTTACTTTTGCATTAAGAATTTTAACTTGATGGTAATAAAGCATTTTTTTTTTTATTATTATAAATTAGCGCTTGACCGCAATCCTGCCTAATGGTAAGCAGTTACGCAACCGCTGAAGGTAAAGCGCACTAGTTTATTAAGAACCTATTCACTCTAGTCTTGAAGACACTAAAATTGTAGTACGACGGAAACACCGCCGCTGGCAAATTGATCCAGTCCACCGATGTACGCGGTATAAAGGAGGGGGCGAAACGCTTCGTCCGGATCGTAGTGGTGTTAACAATGTAAGGGTGGAAACTCGCCGTACGCGTGGTGGAACGGAGATGGGGGAATTAAAACATGCAATTCCCTCGCACACTCACAAAAATTCATCCTCATATAGAACACCGAAAAGCTAGCTACTCAACGCCTGTGCTCTAGTCTTTGGAGACCATCTTGAGTTAAGTCAGAGTCGCCAATCAGCCTCAATCAGTTATTTTTGTTTTTAAATTTTTATAACAAATACTGACTCAATAGTTAAGTCTGGAACTAAAGTTAGATTTCGGCCCCCGGGCTACGGGGACCCCCAACTCGCATAAGCAAAAATTAATAAAAACTTCCAAACTATTTTTTTATTTCACAAATGACAAAAGCCAAAAAATCAATTTCTTTTTTCCCGCGTAATGGCCTCTGCACAGTGCGCGCGACGAGCGATGGGCGACGAGCGATATCCAATGAGAGCTCCGATTTTCCGAACGGTTCCGGGGGAAGCGAAGTTCTCAAATTTTGGAAAAAGTAAGACAGATAATAGGGATGTTTCCTGAGTAAAAAAAATGATTCTATTTAGTCCGTGATTCAGATACGTATATTTTGTTTTATCAAATCAATAAATAAACAAATATAAAAGGCATCAAAGATCAGGAGTGGTGGCTGGTGACGTCACTGGTAGCTAAAGTGTAGCAAACAGTGACGTCACACGAGTTTTCAACTCACTGTATTATCTTCACGTTTTGTTTTTATGAAAATGGAAAAAATACGTGTCAAATCTGACTGTCGGACTAATTAGTTTTTTTTAGTCAACTACCCTATTATGATGAATAAATATTTCTATAAATTTTATGCATTTTTTTTTTCTTTTCTGATAATTCTTTACCCTTCCTAAGGGCCCCTAAACAAATTTTTATACGGGCCCCGCTAAGGCAGCGCTACGCTTCTGGAGACAACTTCAATTACCTGATAACTTTGCGTCATTTAATATGTCCGGTGGATTCTCTGCGACTGCGAGCAGTCACCTTATTCTCCATACTCTTACAACTAAGACAAGAATTGGTTCAAAAGGGTTAATAATGGAGTTTAGCTTCCAGAACAAGCACATAAGAACGGCGACCAGCGAGTGCGACGGGACTCGCATCTGTTTAACATGACCGCGCACGTGACACATCACGTGTGCGTACCCCTCTGCTGTACACACCCAGAGGGCAATGGAACGTTCACAGTCGGATCTGCCTCAATCTGCCAAAGATACCTCTAATATCCCTACATTTTGACATTCCATCGTTGCCGAGATAAGACTGCAACTAGATTTGAAAGGTAATTACGAAAATTGGCCTTCAGGTATCTATTAGAGTGCCACCTCGCTTCAGAATAATAAAAAAAAATAAAAGCAACAAATAAAAATAAAACAATTTATTAAAATAAATAATAAATCGTTAGTAACGAACTAATAATGATACAAAATAACCATAAATTATTACTCAAAACATAATGTTACTCAAAAAGCTTCCCTACGAGCCCGGTCACACGAACCACAGCAACAACACGTGGGCGGGCGATAGTTTGTATGAAAATTAATAGGTTATTCACACGAACTACATTTGACCATTAAAATCAACCGTGGGGGGGCGATACTGACCACATCAAGACCAGGTCTAAACAGGCCATTTTGGCAGAATCATGATAGGATTACATTATGAATCAAATTCAAAGTCGTAAAATGGTCAAAAAATGACCTCATAGCATAATATTATCAGTGTGTAATTCATATCATACAATGGCAGATGTTTGACATGTTTATTTAGCGCTTAAATTACGGCCTATATTTTTTCATGCAGTAATATTAACACCAAATATGATGTGAATTGAACTGAAGTTGATCAAGCTATATGTGTCACAATTTTATGAAAAATAGACTTATTACTAATGATCTGCCGGGAATCCAGAAAATGATTCGCTTTTAGAGCTATGCTTAAAGTGACCTTTTTAGACTCCCAAGACGCAATCACCGCTTAGACCGCGGACTAACTGTGGGCCATATCACAAACATAACGGTCTGTCTGTCTGCAAATATTGACCAAAACCACATCGCAAATGCAACCACGGCACGCCCACGTGCCACGTGGTGTGGTTGTGGTGTGGCTGTGGTGCGGGTGAACGGGCCCTTACAATGACATGCGCTGTAATCACTGTTTCCTGTTACTGTCGCTTTATTTCGTTCACTAAAACGGTTTCATTGCATTCGATAAAACCGGAACTACACTATTTCATTGGTTAACCACATATTTGACCAATATTTTGTAATTTTAAAACAGAAAATAAATTAAGACGTAGTATTGTGAAATCCTTATTTGAATGAAAAGCTTTCAGAGTATTAAAAAACTTAAAAGTAAATTCCCGACTGAATACAGCTCTAATCTGATTGCAAACCAAACTATTAGTAACTTCTGAGATAACTTATAAACGTGGTACATTATTTACACTGGCTGGTAAATACCTTTGGTAATATATGACTGGTTTACGTGAGCGATTCATGTATATAATATTTCATAGACTTCCTGTCATCATTTTAGTCTCAAATATATTTCAAAAGACTTCCGTATGGTCATTCCAAGTCGTATATTCTGCGTTCTACCCTCACTACAGTCTGGGTGCTGGTCGCAACACGACTAGGCTATTTCCGCGGAGCTAGTCCGGCCGAACATTTCGTCTGATGTTGCGTCCTATTCGGAAATTCGTGGACAGGTTTATGAAAACCATAGAAATAAAATGTCAACGATTTAATTAAGACTACATTAATTCACCTATATTAACTGTTCTACGCTACTGGCGGATAGTTCCAGCAGTCGCCAGGCCGCCTTGGGGTTGAGTTCCTGGGGGTCTCGACACAGGACCCACACGTAGTTCACACGCATCACCTTGTCGGGGTCGCCTTCTATCACTTTGTTCTTACTGTCTCTGACACACATGATCTGCTGAGACTGGAATGTTATCACTAGAACAGGTCCCTGGTCCATCATCTTGCCCATGACGAGCTCGATCTGTTCGATGTCTAGTATCTTCGAGTCTAAGTGATAGCCGAGTTGTTTGCACTGTTTGATGGGTGTAGCCAAGATGTTGAACACGCCTTCATAGCACCAGTCCTTGAGTATGTCTAGATCTCCGCGTACCATCGCTTCCAGAATGTTCGGTATGATGTCGTTGGCACAGTCTTCTAGGAAGGACTGTGACGTGAAGTTGGGGTCTATCTTACATATTTCGGTGACGGTTTTGGATAGTTCGGTCTTCTCGAATACATTGCCAAACAAGCTGCTTACCTTCTCGGTGAGGAAACGCGATGCTTTCACTACGGGGTTATCCGATTCTTCGTATTTTATTTTCCAGTCTAATACCTGTAACACATTGGGTAAATATTTAGTAATGAAACTAACACACTTTAATTAACATCCTCATGGCTATACATGATCTGCAGCGAGGGGGTGAGGTGTAGAGGAAGCGCGGGTGTGAGGAGACGCGGGGGTGAGGAGATGGCGGGGGAGAGGGATGAGGGACCACACCACACGTAGTTCTGCACTCCCGCAAGTATCCAGCGTGATGCGTGCCAGTGTAATCAGCGCCTAAGGCGATGAACTAAGTTCATAATTTTTCTAATAACAAAAGAAACCCCATCGGCACAGTACGGCACAGTTTGTAGTAAACATTAGTCACCTTATTAAAATACTGGTTGTTATTCTTGAAGTCCTCCCACTGCTGGTAGAACCTGGAGTCCTTGTGTAGCTCCACGCCCGTTGATTCCGTGTCTGGAGTAAATGTCCGCTCGTCTGTTGCTACCTATAACATTCAACGAACTTAAATTAAGAAAATCCTAATAAAAAATCCATTTTTTTTAAACATAGAAATAGACTCTTTATTTAGCACACCACATTAAGCTAAATTTGCTTATAACTAATGTCATCAATGAAAAACATCAAACAGTCACAGGACAATGCTTATATAAAAGTAAGGCTAAAGCCCGGTTTCCACTGCGAAAGGGTAATGTGCGGAAAATGGTTAGGCGGAACGGACTCCTTTTTAATGAAATAGGTTTGCGTTTCCACCAACGGAGAGTTGGTCATTTGATTTCCACTCTAGAACTGAGCGAGCCCATTTCTACTCTTCCTACACGCTCGGCTCTTTCCGTCCGACTATTTGTTGGTGGAAATACAAGTATGCAGTTTGCGTTTGCGAGTTTAACGAAGTCATTAATGGGTCCGTTCCGCTCGCGGTGGAAACCGGGCTTTAACCTCAAAAAATGGCTGTTCACGCTTGAAGGCAGATGGGTTAAAACTTATCCCTAATTAAGAAGCACATAAACGATATTGACCTCAACCCGTTTCCGTAAAGCAGTGGGCGCCATGTACACACGTCCCTCTAGCCCTCGCGGCGATATCTCTTCCTTCACCACCGCGGTCGCCTGCAAACACATGGTAACTAAATATTATTACTTGCGAAATTATATAACTCAAATAGCAGATGTTGGAGAAAAAATAGCCAAGCCAAGCTGTAGTGGAAGTGGCCTAGACATAGACACGTCCCACAAAGTCACATGCGATGGCAAAGGTCGTCACTCATTGGATGTTGGGAGGACATCCCTTTCACGTAGACCTCTGGTAAAGTTTGCAGGGTTAACATGACCAAATATTGCACAAGACAGAGAAGTTTGGAAGGAAAAGGCTTTGGCCAAGCCATGGGACACAATGTAGGTTCACAAAAAATAGTTGTAAGTACATGTAACACCTGGTTGCTGTTTAGATGTATAGTTGCTGAGAATTTCCTCCTGATGGAAAGACCCATTAACAGTTTTTCTTAGCCCATGATAAATTCAAAATGGTGAACAGTTGATCATTTGCAAACAGAAACGAAACAGAATCACTGTTTCGTTTCTGTCGTGTTTACTTTTTCATAACCAAACTTTTTAGCTTTATTTCAGATTGACTGATTAGGATATTAAATTTAAAATGCACAGGAGGAAAGTGTATGAAGATTTTACTCATACAAAGCTCTTTTGGTGTGTAGTCAAGATCATACTTAGAGCAGTCATCTTTCATTTCCGATACAAGTTCACACAGTATTACCAAAAATGTTTACTAATACCACCCCGTCTCTATGTTATTAAAGCGCTCAAGGAAACTAGTACAGGTCTCCCAAAGTGATAATGCGCATAGAAATCTTCGTCACTGTTCGGCAACGGTCGTATTCCCCGAGCGATCGGAAGAAGATATGTATATAGAGTGGTGCACTTAACCATTTTTTAAGCACTTAACCACTCTAAATACATATCTTCTTCCGAACGCTCGGGGAATAGGACCGTTGCCGAACAGTGACGAACATTTCTATGCGCATTACTTTGGGAGACCTGTAGCTCTGTGTACAACTCGCGCGAGTTAACTGTGCACCTCCCTGACGTGACGTCATTCGGACGGTACCGTTTGTAAAAAAATATATAAATTACATTTGTTTTTTTCAGGGATGATATGATTTAAATTGCTTGTTTTAAATCAGTGATTTTAATCAAGTGATTCTTTTTTTAAAATCAATGATTTAAATAATTTCTAGTGCAACCAAGTCGGCCAAAAATTGTCTAGGGACATCCTCCAACATAGATTACGGCGCGCACACGAGCAACTGCTGAGTACAGTTGCTTTTCGGCTGGGATCGAAAAAATATTTTCGGCATTCAATTTAGTGCACAGCGAAATAAGAAACAGATTAGGCACCGAGAAAGCAGCCGAATTAGTTTTACTTTTGAAAAACTCAAGAATGATAAAGTTTACTAAGTTTATTAATACTTAGCATAAGCATTTGTTCATGTTTCTTTTTTAGCCCGTAAGTTATTACTTTTCTTGTAATTTTTTCAATGCTACTGTTTTTTAAATTGTTGATAATAACTAATAGAACTTGTTTAATTACCTTAATTGTATTGGTAATAAAATTAAACCAAAATATGTTGTTTCCCTTTTAATGAAGATTTGACAATTAAATTTAAAAAAAAAGACTTGAAAGTAAAAAACTACAAAAAAATCCGATTTAAATCAAATAAACCCGATTTAAATCAAATTAATCGGATTATTTTGATGTTTAAAAAAATGATTTTTATCAACCCTGGTTTTTTTGAATCTTAGTTCAGTCGTTTTAATGATAAAGCGTCATAATACTAGATTATTTTACTTATGACGCTTTGCAATGAAATTGATACATTTACACTGAAATAATAATGTTGGTGAAACCATGCTTCACTAACGCGTCGAAAATGATGCTAACACTACTCAGCGCTTACGGCGAATGCGGGGCGCCGCGCGGGGAAGCGGGAGAGGGATCGCATTCCAGCGAGGTGGACAGTTAACTCGCGCGAGTTATAGTAGTGAGTCTTACATGTGAAATAGTTCTGAAAGCTGATGTTGCTCCGATTTTAGAGCTCGTGCCAGCTATGCTCTCTGCGGCACCCTTCGCAGACTTTGAAAGATCTTCCTTAAACTGTCCTGTAATAGAAAGGAATTCATTTAAAAAAGTTTGAATTTGATGAAGAAATTTTTACTTTGTCAGGATATCATCCATACTTGTAGCAGAAAGTAACTATGACGCTGTGACACTCAACACGTATGGCAACGCGGCACAACAGCCGCGCTACTTTGCATGTTGGCGGCAACTGACGTAAAGTAGTAAATATATTTTAAGTATTAAATAAAAGATTGTTTAAAACCAAATTATATGCCATTCATATTAGCTATAAATATATACCATTTATATAATCTCTGCTAAAAGTTTTTATACAGTGGACGGAGTTCCTAAAGAATGAAATAGTATGATTAAAAGAATTATTTCGGTATTTTTCACAGTTAAAGTTTGCACGCTTCTATTAAGGAAAACATGTATGTTCTCCATATTATATGTTTCACCTTTTTATAGCATGTTTTATGCAAATAAATGATATCATTATTATTATGCATAGCCAGACAACATTGTTCAACAAAAGTTCCCTGCTGACTTTCAACATGTTTTACAACAGGCAACAATTGATGTGCAAGAGCACATCAATTGTTGCCTTTACTATAGCCAAATTCGATAAAGAATAGACATAAACAAACCGTTGCTAGGCAACAAGTAGTTTTAGCCTAAAAGACAGATGTTAACAACCGTTTCTTTTTTTTCGATTTGAAGAAAATATGACACAGATGTAAGCTAATTTCCTAATAGGTTAAATTTTTTGATACTTTTATATTATACTTAAGTCCATACTTGAGACTTGAGAGTATTATACTTCATGTGTAAATGACATGAACAATATGTGTAGTTGATTTGAAAGTAATTAAAATACGCAAAATTGTATTGACAGATGCCTCAACTTTATTCATTGGTTGAATTCCACAAAATGTGTTGAATACCTGGATTTCATCCATCATTCTTTTTTTTTAGGGTTATCACATAAAATTAATGTCGACTTTTTAATGGTTTTTCGAAATACCAAGTTATTATGCATGTTATTTCAGTGTTTCTATTGAAATATGCCACAATAGGATTTATTAATAAATAGTTAGCATGTAAAAGTAGATAATCATGTAAATAACAGGAGATTTGTAAAACATGAGTGATAACCCTAAATTGGTTTGTTTACCTCTATTCATTATGGAGCTTGGCTTGGTGTTGGTATAGTGGAAATGTGGCTTTAAGCCTTTGATCCCGGTTATCAGAGATTATGAATTGTCAGAAATCTGACATGACATGACATGACAAGGGATATCATATTTTCCAGTAACTGGGATGTGACTCGAAACCAACCCAAAAATAGTTGGGAAAAGCTTAGCCAGATGATCAAAGTATTATTTAACTTGAACAATGTTTATGAATAAAGAGGATAAATCTACTAATAAATGAGAAAGTTTGTGTAACTCATTCAAACAAAAGAATTTGGTTGAATTTTATTTCACAAAGGATCATCATCATCCTTTTTTATCATCCCACTACTGGTCACTGGTCTCCTCTCAGACAGAGAAGGATTGAGTGTAATCACCATGCTTGCTCAAAGTGGGTTGGCGAGTTCAGACTTGAAGTCCAAGTTTCCTCAAGATGTTTTTCTTATGTCATTGATGTCCAAAATATACTTAGAAAAGGTTAACTTAGAAAAGTTGCATTGGTTCTTGCCCGACCTGGAATCGAAGCCACACACTCATACTTGAGAGGCTGGTGTTTATCCACTAAACATAGGATATTTTATAGAAACTATCCCATGGGATAGAAACCTATGCAGGTAAAACTACAGGGTTCAACTAGTAATTAATAGTTTCATACCGGCTTTTTTGGCAATTTCAGTTTTACTAGCTTCTTCAATGGCATGCTCCACCTTGCCCTTGAGGCCTACAAATGTCTCTTTCAGTACTTCCGAACTCTTGGAAGCTTCTGATTCAACCGCATGGAACTTTCTTCTTGCAGCCTGGAATTACAATATATGTTTATGTGTTAAGTTAGTGTAATATTAATGATGCAGTTTAACTTTTTAGTAGACCCATCTTAATAGGCATACAAGCACAATATCTCCTATGTTTAGGATTAAATTTTTATTTCTTTTTTGTTCAAAACAAATATTTGCAATAAAGAATAGTACATAACAATAAGACCATATTCAGCAATAACACCATTATTTCTTGACCTTAGAAACATTAGATCATAAGTATAGGTCTGACGACCTAGTGCATCTAAGTTGAGCTATAGATACAACCTAATGCTTTTCAGGTTGAGATTTAATTCTGAGTTTGAATATCCGACAGTATCAGTGACATTATTGTAGCTAAGTTTCAATTAATAAAATGAATAGACATAAGCAATTACAAGTAATGCATCTGAGTTCTCCAACTTCTGTGCCTCTTCCCTGAACTTCTTGATGTTGTCCTTCATCTCCTTGTTCTTGGCAATGTCCTCCTTGATGTTCTCGATGATGGACGAGAAGAAGCCTTTCCGTGCTGAGTATTGTCTGCATTCTGGCACATTGAACTGAAAGGGTTCATGTTTGCATGAGATTTTTAATGAATAGGGAAATCATGTAATATTTTTTATAATATAAGTATATGTTTACTTATAAGGTTCTTGTTGGACATTAGAGGATAATCATCGGATTACTTTGACATAATACAATGTTTTTATGACATAAACATCTACATTTTTCCGAGTTTATCAGGAAGGTCAGTCTTGACAAAGTCATGTAATATGAGGGCAGTGTAGTGTGCTATAGTTTCTTTCAGCTTTATTAATAAAATTTCATAATTGTAATGCGTAAAATTAATAGAGGTAACTTACCCGCTCTGGTTTGCTGGCTACTACTACTGTCGGCTTAAAATTGGTAGGTAATACAAATTTCCACCGTGCTGGACTGTATATCAACTGTCGACACGCATGCTAAAAAAAATAAAAATTATTGAAAATAGTAACTCGAACCAAGGGCATTGAACATAACCTAACCTAAAATTTAAAATTTTTCTCACCATATTTGTAAATACCCTAAGAAATCGCACGGGGTATATGAAAAAACTATTTACTATATTAATCAATTAAAAACCTGATATGTAAAATAAAAGAATCGAATTTAAGGACTACAACGAAAACTTATTCATAATCCGTGCAATCTCCTGTCAAAAAGACTAGACTTGAAACTTATTCTCGCTATGGTAATTGGCTATGGTTTAAAATGTCAATGATTATTGACTAATCACAATAATCATAGAAATTCCGTAGCGAATCAAAATCCCTGCTGTCATAGTGATTATTTGCTCTGTGCCTGCTGTAGTCGCTGAGGAATAATCATTCTATGTTTTACATCTACCAAAAACATAAAGAATAAAAAGCTGACAAATGTTAAGACCTATATGCAAATTAATATATAATAATAAAATATGATTTTATTTGCTTAAAGTTTTGTAAGCTAGCTATATTCATTAAAATTTAAAGATTTCGTTCAAAAAACACACAAATATAGAATGCGAAAACTAGCTGTCAAGCATTGAGCATAGACACTAACAAAAGTTTAAAAGTTTGTGTATTTCCTGCTGCCAATTTTATTTTGGAATGATTTTTTCGATTGTTTGTTACAATCATTGAATTCTAAAATTTTCTGTTATTACACAAAGTCCAAAAAACTAGAAATGAAATATTTCTCTAGCATAAAATCGTACATTTTAAATTATGAGATAGTCTTTGTATCAAGTTTAAAAAAAATGCCCGTTTCCGGTGTGAAGGCAGTTCAAGAAACATAAGAAAGTGTACAATTTTCATTTATTTTCTGTCGTCATATTTAGACACGGAAACGTGTTGCGTTTGATGAAATCTGATTTATTTTATGTTCGTTATTAATCGATCGTGATCCTTGTTGCATTTCGCGCTCCAAGTACACGGCGAGGGTGGAATAGCGAGGTGCTTCGTCACAGACAGTATAAGGTAGCTAGCGACGTAATATCGAATATCTTAAGTCCATATTTACGTATAGATAGTATAGTAGCTATCGCGGACCGTGGTCACCACGTTTTCGCCAGCTGGTGCGTACATTGCTACAGTAGAATTTGGTTAGAATAGTTGAAATGTTGCGTTGGGATAGTGTGTGTGTATTATTAGCTGATTGTGGTGTTACTGATTGCGGCAGGTAGTGCGCCCGGCGTGTGCGAGGCAGTTCATCTGGAGCCAGCTTCCTCGAAGCCAGTATCAACAATTGATCCCGTTCGTCAGCTCTCGTCCATTGGGGCGTTACCGTTTTATATGACTTTAGCAAGATATAAAGGTGAGTGATATTGTGTTTTTTAATAACTACACTCGCGACGTCCGCGTGGACATTGTATCCAAAATTCTAATTTTTGTAACCTTAATAGGAAATTACCTTCATTAAATCTGCAATGTATTATTAGCGACTAAACTAGCCACCAAAACCTAAGTTTTACTCAAATATTGATGATAATCGTGTCATATTTTACTTGCATGATTATGCAAAAAATCTGCTGAATGGTAATTATTGCAAAACATTAGAAAAATATTATTAATTATAAGAAGTTTGTAATCCTAAGGAGTATTTACAACTGATTGCTTTTTTTGATATTTTAATCATTTCATGAATTCTCTGAATTTTTAAAAGCATTTATTTCTTAAAAATTTCATAGTTAAAGAAGCATATCTTCCAAAAAAATCAATTAAAATGTTATTTAAAGTACAGTAAATCTGTTCTTGTTTATGATACTGCTTGTTGTACATAAATATAATCTAATGAATAGGGTGATTAAATAGTTAAAATTACAAAAAACTAGTAATTCTTGGGTAACAATTACTCTTAACAACTACATATTAATGATGATAATCACATACCAATTAACAATATATTTTGAAAAGAAGTCACAATATGTTTAACAAGTGCTTTTAAATACACTTTCTTCAATGAATAAACATGATAGTGAATAACATAGTGATAACTTAGTTATCATTATTATTTATTATTATCAACCCAACAGTTAGCAATTTTTTCATTGCTTCTTCTATGTTCACAGACACAATCAATTATTTAAAATACTTTTTGGTATAACAAAAATTACAACACTCATTTTAAGTGGAAAGGAGGTAGAAATGTAAAACATTATAGACACTATTTATGCCATACTAAACTAGGAGGGTAATTACATAACACAGTAACAGTAGCAATGGGTTTTATTTTGACATTTCAATAATATTCAGTGCATTGTGTACATTGTTGAGATAACATATTTTTCGAAAATATAATCATCACATAATGTTCACACTCCTGGGACACAGGCCTTCTCTTGGTGAGAGGTATTGAGCCGTCATCTAGCATGCTGGCCAGGTGCAGGTTAGTTTGTTGGAGCTATGGATTAACAATATGCTTCGAAATAATTCAAATTTGGAGTTTTTGTTAGGCCATCAGGGTGCTGAAAGATACATAAAGCCAAAATTTTTACTTTATTGCGTTACTTATTTAGAATACATTTTTAAGAAAGCTCCTTAGGTAGGTAATCCTTGCTTGATTTGTTTTGACAGTAAATTTAAAAGTCCATCAACCAAATGGAATAAAAATCCTTTGTTTCAAATCTCTGCTAAACCTTGACGTTCAATAAGCCCATTACTGCCACAAATATAAAATAAACTATGATTACAATAATTTGTTTATTAATTGCTGCACTTATCTCTGTTAATTAACTTAGCAAGTAGTCCATGCTTCAAATAATATTTATTTGAAACATATTGGCTATTTCTTAATTGAAATTGTGTATTTCATGACATTTTGTCTAACCACAACTGTTGGTTCTTTGATCAAAAGTTAAATCAAACGATTGTTAAACAGAGTAACTAATGATCATATTTTATCAAAATATGTTTTTGATCAATGTTTATTTTACTATTTTGAACAAATGGTTATGTTTAACTATGGATCTCAAATCAAACTCGAATCTACCCACCTATTTGCTTATGATTGATAAACTAATGCATTATACACTTAATGCATGATTTATACTTTCCAAATGTATCTTCAAAATGGAAAAATAATAAATTTAAAATAGTTTTAGTGCAACACATCTAAATTTTAAATTGAGAAGATGCATGAACCAAATACTTTCTAAAGACCCTCATCTCGACTTAAATAAAGTGAGGCACTTTAAGAAAAAAATGTGTAATACAGGCTGGTATCTGCAAATACACATCAATGCATGTATTTTACATAATATGACCTAGTGCAAGTGATAGAATATTGATTAACAATAGTCATCTTCGTGCCTTAATCTTCAAGCTTATTTAAATGCCCAACTATTTGAGAAATGGTCAAAAGCTAGCCAAAAAGGTGAACTGTCTCAGGGTGTGTACTTAATAAATTAATAGCATATGGACAAACCTCATAAAGCTGATGGTTGCTGCTGCCAATGCACAATTTAGTGCTATCCCTTTGTCACCTTTTTTTTCTAATAAATTATAAACTAGTGCTTGACCGCAATCCTGCCTGATCGTAAGCAGTGATGCCGTACGACGGGTCGTCCGATGGTGGAACGGAGATGGGGGAATTAAATCATGCAATTCCCTTGCACACTCATCAAAATGCATCCAATAGAACACCGAAAGGCTAGCTAGTCCACGCCTTTGCTCCAGACTTTGGGAGACCGATCTGAGTTAGTCTGGGTCGCCAATCAGCCTCTTGGCACGCCTCCACTGAATCCAAAGTAATAAATCTTCTAATTTCTTATCAATTACCAACCCAGCTCTAAGCACGTGACATGAAAACACGGCGATACTTTCTAGTTTGTGTTTGCTCACGTCTTGTGAATATCAATGGGCATGGGCAGTGCTCTGTCTGATAGCCGAATTAAACTTATCAGTTATCAATACAACTATTTTATTTGCCAGCTATGCCATTAAGCCTCTGCGGAATTTGCAAATTATCAGAAGAGCGTTTTGTTATCTTCGTAATTGTTGTTTATTAGCAAATGACAATTTTATAATTATTTTTTGCTTACATCATTGATGAAGCGAGAGTAGAAAATATAGTCGGCCAGTCTGTATCGACGATTCCGTCCGCAGTCTTTCTTACGAATAGTTTAATATTTCGTAGAGTTCTAATTCTTGCATTAATTTCTCTGTCAAATATGATAAATAAATATCCTGTCAGTGTCAATGTCAAAAAGCTCGTCAAAAAACGAAACGTCAAACCAAATGTGGTTACACCTACCACACCACTGCTTATCCCTTTCACAAAACACAGGCCTGATCTTAAGGAAAAATAATTGAACAATAAAAACCTACGTGTCATTTCGTAAGATTTAAAGGTGCCAAGTCATTTTCTTGTTTATTAGGTCGGTGAACCTTCGATAACCGTTGACATTATCATCCTTATCTTCTATAATCAAGAAACGTATCGAACTCTTAAATCCCTACACCAAAAGCCAATGGAAACATAAACGATACTCAGCATATCTGGTCATATCATTCTGTGGTACGAGCGAATGTCACACCCTCCGCCCAAAATTCGTGCTTCCTCTCTATGTAGTAAAATTTCCTGTTGCGTACCTCACACACATTCTCCATTTACGCGTCTTATTTTACGAAGAACGTGTGTCATAAAAAGCTTAGACCCTGAATACACAATTTTGATTTAAACCTTTACAGCGTGATTTTCATGCAAATGTCGAAGATACTGCCGGAATTATCTCTGCGACGTGGTCTTTTAGGCAGAGAGGGTTTACTAACAGCGCTCAGGATCTTAAGATTAATTAATACCATTCTATAGGCAGGTAAGTGGTTTAGGAATGCATAGTATAGGACGCAAAGGTAGATTTCTATAATAATTGTTCAAAATTCTACGTCTGAAACCATTCCTACATATACCTAGATCAGTACACTCACGAAACTAAATTGAGTGCGCAGTAAAACTAGCTCATGTGTAACGTACTAAAGATTTATTGACTAGAATTTAAAACTCCAATTTAAGCGTGTCGGCCGACCACGTGCCAGCGAGCTCGGCTGCTGCAACCCCACCCTCTGACATCTCGCAGGCGATCGATATACATTTTGCACAGATTTATATTAGGTTACATACACCATTACGGTTCCCGAGTATCTCATCTACTGGAAACTCGATCTAACGTCCTATAATAGACTGCGTGGGTTTGTCTTCAAGCTTGATTGGAAGATATGATAGCATATCCGTCGGCTTATAATAATTCTTCATTATAAAGTGGTTGCCCTGAAATTCTGTGGCTCTTGAGATAAGACGCACTACCTTTTGCCCTTAACCTTTAAAATAGAAGGGGAGACCTTTCTTTTTGCAGAAAATCTTTTTACGTTAGCTTTTTTGGGACGGTGAAAGATTTCTTCCGAAAATTAAATTTTCGTAGGTTGAAAACTTTGAGTACTTACATAATATAATATACTGTGAGTGACGAACAGGAAGATGATGCCAATGTCCTAGACGCATTGAGGCAACCAAATTGTTAAGTTATGAATGCAGATGTGTGTTGCATAGTCGCATTTGATTTCCCGCATGACTAGGCTTTCAGTCGACATTATTGAATATACGGGACCTGCACCACGAAATTCCAATTCTTTTGTAAAAACACTGAATATAATTTCAAAAACCTGTATAGTTTGACACAGGAGGTATCTTTAGAATATTGATTAAATGACGAATGATGGAATAATGCACATTTCAGTTTTCCTCCAGAGGAATTCCACTACAATATTAGAGCTAATTTCTTTCTGTCTATTGCTGTTTATGTCATGGCATCAGTGTGTCCCTGTATTCTATTAACTATTTACTAAAATTCTCGTCGATTTTTCCGCAATCCATACACCGTCTTGTCATCCTGGGTATTACTCTTGGTAGGGCTTCACGTACCTACGTCCGACACCTGGTTTTGCAGAGGTGAAGGCCCTTTTGACACATTATAAACTAAGTTTTACAGTTTTAGGTGTATTTCTTTTGCTATAATGTCAATAAACTCATTTTTCTTTCTTTAAAATGTGGAACTACTATTAATTAAAACTAGTTTTGTAATTGCCGTAGCCGCTGCATCCAATTGCTGTAACAATCTAGCCTGTTTGCAACTGTTATCGTAGTTTTCCAATAAAATTATTTCTGTACTGTTCTTGACATTTTGTGCATGAAAGTTTTATTTCAACTCTTATTTTTTTTTTTTTATGATGTTATAAGTTCTCAGAGCTGTGTGCCTTGGCTCAACTTTTATGATTCTTTGTTTTTGGCAGTTCATATTTCATTTACGGAATAACAACACTCACGCACAATATTCTATGTGAAAGTTTACAAATCTTCTATTATACAGTATGTTAAGAGAATCCTGTCCGACCCATAAGGATAATAAAGGTTAAGTAAACACATGACCAAATATGATATAAAATTTTACGTAATCATCACAGTACCAATACAAATGAATTTTGAAATAATCTTTTTTTCCCGCGAATTAATTCCAACTTCCGTGACAACACCGGTATTATTATGAGCGAATAGCGATGCGACCGCGTGCCGCGTGCCCTACCGCCCGCCGCCCGCAGAAGGGTGCTTATCGCACATTTATTAAGTTACCTCTTTTTGCGAAATAATTTTTTTTTTTTTGGGGGATTTTTTTTTTAAGTTTAGTCCGGTTTTGTATCCATTAGTAGAATCAGTTATCGATACCTAACAACACCTTCACGGGTCGGACAGGGTTTTCTTAACATAGTTAGTCCTCGCACTCCTCCAAAACTGCGGAACCGATTTTAATCAAATATTGTATATACATTCGTCTGGCCTGAGAATAGGCTTTTATCTATTTCTTATATTACTTACGCGGAGGTAACCGCGGCGCGCAGCTAGTAAATAAATAAAATTCAACCTACAATGGGCATGTAATAACACATCTATCAATAGCAATATATGAGATAATAAAAAATAATGTCAATAATGTGAATAGAATGGAATAATAATCATAACTAATGTCGTATTATTATTACATTTAATTAATATTATTGGACATTATCTTTTTATGTACAGACGACAGCACATACTACAATCCGTCCGTACATGAAGACATAATTATTATTAATGTCCAATTATGCAATAAAAATTTATAACAAAACTATGAAATTTACATAAAATTACAGCAGTCCATGCTGTTTACATACCTACTAGCATGTTATAAACTTCTTAGGGCCTCTTTCTTGCAGTTAATTGTCACTCCATTCTCTAAAATTCTTGAGCAAATATTCTGTAAAGAGCGGCAAGGAGAACAAGGTTACCAATATGTGTCTGTGCTACATTCTTTTAAAAATGCATCATGTTCGTTTCATATGGAAATCAGTAACGTTATGAACACTTCCATATATCTATCCATCATCTGTCGCTGCACACTTGCGTATTGCCACATGAATAGGGAAGCCGTTGACAAGGTCAGATTTTATGCAATCCCGACATAGCCATACATCACGAACCCCTGTATTTATTTACCTTGGCTTTGCTTTTCTGTATTCGCACGAGAAAGCTTTTGCTGTTTTTTTACTGTTGCTGATTTGAACTAAAAACTGCGATGTTATGAGTAAAAAAGCTTATAACGAAATAAGTGAAACGCCAGAATGAAGACATCGGCGGCACTAGCATTTATCATTGGTATTTAGTACGACCTACACTACCCTTTAGGAGTATAAGGAAAACGGCGGGGGTTGGGACAGCAGATAAATATCCTAGGCGACTTCCAGAGTTATTTAAATGCCAGGTTGTTTTATTTACCTTCTTAGAAATGTTTACAAGATTTTTTGCACATTGTCGTGTGCGCTTCGAGTGATTCAACTTCGACTCATACTGTATAAGCGTAATTTAATAGATTAGTACTTGTTTTTTGTTGTTTGATGGTGGCAAACATCACGACTTCAACGTCTCCCACCCATGTTGGTGAAGTAACGAATCTAGTCTTTTATAATATTTTAGTAGTTTTACTGGTATTGAGTTTCATATTTTACCCTGACCGTAAGGCAAGCCTGCCCTGAGGCACGATGAAGAAACAATCAAACATTTACTACTAATACTGTTATAAGGTGGATTCAAATTCACAATTATGACGTAACTTCGACGAATTATTTAAAAACACATTTGTCAGATTACTGGCCACTTTCATCTATGGCCACATTAACACTGACACTTTGACCTCAATTTGTTGTTACAAACTACATTCACATTTTGTACTACATATATGTAGGTAAACATGTTTATTTTATGTATTCGTACGTACAATCCAGTGTTATTTTATAGCTAAGGACCCTCTACCGTATCACACCCAAGTCTAAAACTACGACAATGGGCCATATTCCAAATTAATAGGAATCTCGACCTTTCTATCTGCCTTCATCTCGACCTTTCTATCATGAATAATATTTGACCCAGGTAAAATTGTCTATTCCTGTCTGTGAAATTAATTTTTAATAGTTTAACAAATATTTTGCACATAGACATTGCAAACTCTCCACTTCTTTAGTTTTTGGTTATAAAATATACGAATGCAATATATTATCTTTGAATGTTGCAACATGCTTGTTTAGTAAGTAGTGTTGCATAAGTTTTAGTTTGTTGTTTAGTCATCGAGTGTGTTGTAAAATATTAAAACTGAGATTTTTCTCACACTTCGTATTTTTCCGCATTAATTTTACTTTTGCACGTTACATATTAGGCCAGCGTAGCTATCCATAGCCAAATTGAACACACAATTACATGAATGGTTGAAAGAAAGCTATTATACGCTGCGCGCTGCTGTAGATAACAAAGCCGAAAACTAAGTTTTAAAATAAATGTCGCCTGCCATTATTCCTCTGTAGGCCTAGTATGAGTTTTCATTACGAAACTCGATCGTTGATATCGAGCGCGTTTGACTCAGTGATTGGCCCGCTTCAAGGTCGTAAGAACTCTCAACCAATGAGAGCGCCAAACGCGCTCTATGTCGACGATCGAGTTTCGTATTGAAAACTCATACTAGGCCTACTGATGGCTATTTGTGGCGACTTAGCAAATTAAGTTATTGAAATTGTGTCAGTTTCGATTCTGAAGCCTGTAGAACGTTTGTGAACCTGTCTGCAAAAAATAAATACTTTTACTATTCATTTATAACATTCAGTCTACCTAATATTTCATGGCCAACATTATAATTCTCGCAAGTCTACACCTAGAATTATAGTAAAGCCGTGAGTGAAATACATGATCACCTACACTTTCCTTTTAATGGCGCTAGTCTAGCGGATCCCTTAGCGAATGTTACGAGTGTTGCCGAAACGTGGTTATGTCACGCGGGGTCAACGGCCGCCTTTCACGTGTAATACGCTACGTCGTCGGCTCTCGGGTCTAGCGGGAGCGGGCGCTATTTTTCAAATATTTTGTGTAAGGCGATGGATAATAGCAGGGATGGTGGTAACCTTTCAGCTTTCATTGAAGTACAATTTTTTAATGTTTGTACAAGACCATTTTGTCCTATGGAGTAGATGAGAGACTATACTGTATCAAGTTGAAAATGTAATCCAACATTACCTTCAAAAGAATTTTCTTACCTTTCTCATTTCGCTCAAAAATCCAGAATCATGCACACACCAATGATGCTGTCACACGTCTGTGCTCGTGGAAGAAACCACGTCATACCTAAACCGATCGTCTAATCCGCTCTAGAAATCTAGATTAAAACCAGTTACTAGTTAATTTTTAAAATTCTGTCATGGCGAAATATTCTGCTGTTTCCATCCAGACACCACTAGTTACTCGATTGTAACTAGTGGTGTCTGGATGTAGCCGCCTAGTTGAAGTATTCTAATAAGTAACTGATTCTACTAGTATCATATTAAAATTGGACAGGAAATAACTAATGAGCTAAATTGCGTCAGTGGATGTAGCGTTCATTAAATGAAAGGGATTATCTTCATTATTGGACGACTATGTGTTTGCCACAGTTATTTGAGCTGTATTAATGAGATTTGTGTCGTTTCTGTAACACGTGGAATATTTTCTATAGGAACCTAAACTTTTGTATAGTCACGTTTGATTAGGTAAGTTCTCATGCCTGCTTATTTTTGTCCTATTTGCCGTTTTGGAAATGTCTTTCTAAACAAGCAGTCAATCGGTGTTGGCATGCTGGCAGATGCGATATTTAGGCAAATCGGCGCGTATGCTTCTTTTCGTTATTACATCAAAGGTAATGCTCTCAAAAAATGTCCCTGCATAATGTGTGACTATCATATTAGTTATGCGTATCCGCCTGCAGTGGTGTAACCCGGAACCCTTGACACAGATGATCGATAGTGCTCAAACGGGACGGAAGTGACCTTCCCTTTCCAAACCTAGCGCGTTGTACCAGATACACCAAGAAGTAGCTATCAATCAACTTGATAATTAGTGCAATATCTTTGATTTAACTTACTTTGGCCCAAAATAACCAGCCTCGTACAATTTGTGTCACATCTGCATTTCTTCAGTTTAGGTTCCATTCTCTATGTTCCGTTCATCAATGTTCAAAAGATCGCTAAGTCGATTGAATATTTGTTTGCAGTAACCGAAGCAATAGAATGGAAAACTGTAAACAATGGCCTGGCACGCCTGTTTCCACTGATACACAGTTATCTGCATTCAATCAAAACAATTACTGCATTCAAGGTTTCGATGTTTACCTACAGATATTAATGTTGCCCCTCACCAGACTATTGACCCAAACGCGTTTACGTCAGTTTTATTAAAGGTCTGGTCATGGTCGTCTGTTTATTCGAAATCAAAGAACGACAGTTTTTCTTCTGGGCTAAAAGTGATTTTAGGCTAAGGACCCACGAAGCGGGTTTCGCGGTGGCGGAATGGAGTTTCAATTTTCAAAACTCACAAGACCGTTGTGCGGTTACGCAGCCGTCGCGGTAAAGCGATTATCGCCCGCAAACTTGGCGGTTGATTATATCAATCAAGATGGGCCGTTAAACGATCAATTGAGTTCCAGACTACGACCAGTTTCCTGTACCAAAGTAATTAGAAGATCGACGCCAATATCGTTATCCATTTTGTTGACAAACGTGTCACTACTAGTCACTATACGCTACGAGTAATAACAAGTCACTGATTGAATGGCGCCCAACTGATCTCAGAACGCACGGGAGCAAACCGGCGCGGCTGCGGGACCGCGAACCGCGCCCGCCGGTACAAGATGACCGCCGGTGCAGCGGGACCCGCAAACAACCGCGCACACCGCGGCCGTAAAACATGTCGTGAAATGTGCTTTAATTTTTTAATTACCTTTATGTATATCTACAATCTACAGAAACTGCGGACCCGCAACCGCGGCGGATGCGGATAAAAACCGCTCCGTGAGTTCTTAGCCTTAGCGTAAGATATTTATTGTATGTTCATAGATACAGGAATTGCTTCGGAGAATCATCTGACTTATGAAGACTTCCTCACGAGCACGCTGTTCTACAAAACTGGCCAGTCCTATCTGGAATTCAAATACAAAATAATATGGGTTGTGAACACAAGCTAGTTGTGTGCCCGCGATTCTATAGTATAGTATACACGCGGACATGGCAAGCAAACAACCGCACATCCTATGGTAAACAATGCGAATGCGAGTTTGAATGTTTGAATCGCTGTTTTACTGTTGCATCATTTCTGATGCGCAAAGCTTTGAATACCATCGAGCAGAAATTGTTTGTGGTTCACTGCTGTACACTAATTTCTAGTTGACGTTACACGCTGCAGCGTAAACCTTCACAATTAAAGACTCCCATCTACAAAATTATTGTATGTTTAAAGTAAAACATATTTATAAAGTTGTTATTGTTTTGAAAGAACATTTATAATGACAATCGACAGCTCTCGCTGGGCAACTTCCGCTTCTATCTCAAAACTCAATGAGTTGTTCAGTGACTAATTGGCTCAGCACTAAAATATTGTATGTAATGTGACAACACAATTACAAATGAGCACAAAACTTAAGGTTGTTTCACTCGGTTCGTTGGCCCCAGATCTTGCAACTAAACTGCGCAGGGAACGGCCGCTGCATAGGTAATGTGAATTATCGACCAATCGAATAGTTAGATTGCAATCAGTGACAGTCGATGGATGGCTGATTGATGTGAGAAAATCGCTTGTTGTGAGGGCGACTTCTCATGTTCATCTTATGAAAAAGTCGAATCGATAAGAGACTACTTTCTTTTCCATGGACTCTTCTTCGACAATTTGCCATTGCCGAGTATCTGGTATCTGTTGTCATAATACGAAGCTTAAAAAGCCCTTTCATACCCCCATTTATTTTCTCTCTTTATCCTTTTTATCCCTCATTCAGCATTTCCGTCAATAATCTTGTTTGTTTGGAGAAAACCTCCAGATTTTATTACCTTTTAAGCACAGTCTGTAAAGAATAAAGAAATGCTATCTGTTTTATTTTAACGAATAGGCAGTAATGTTTATTCTCAATAGACATTTTTATAGCGCTGGAATTGTCAGCATTACGAATTCTTTACATTTATGCATGGTAGATGATCCTGCATACGCAGGTCTATGTCCGAACCCCGTAATTTTAAAATATGCTATGAGTACTCTTTACCCTACAAAGAAGAGTTCTTCACAAACTGGCAAATTTGTCAGACCATGAGCCCAACAAAACAATAAATCTAAAAAGGTTTCACCCGTAATTCTAGCTATCAACAAAAGCGGCTAACGGTTTTTATTCTTCCTTTGTATCTCAACTTCACGGTCTAAGTAATGAGTATTGTCTTTGTTTAACAAAACCTTCGAGTTTCATTCCTCCCAAAAATGTATCTCGTATAATGTTTTAAGTGATTTTACGAGTTTGATAGCGTAACTTAACTGAACCAGTAGACCTTAAGACCTAATAGTTTGCTAATTAATC
Organism: Sesamia inferens; assembly: GCA_037179545.1. Lineage (NCBI taxonomy): Eukaryota > Metazoa > Arthropoda > Insecta > Lepidoptera > Noctuidae > Sesamia > Sesamia inferens. Next base: position 1,941,519 of record CM073929.1, on the reverse strand, counting down.
GATGTGGCTGAATTATAGACAAGGCATGAACACAGTTTATAGAAGCAGGACGTCACAAAGTTTTACACTTGAACCCTGCGTTACGCACTCGCTGTCCCAATTATTGTACACACGTTCGAAAACAAAATCAGCTCAATGAATATTGTTGAACTGTCAATATTAAAGCAATAATAGCTTTTGATAAATGAACCCATTGCTACTGATAGCGTCTTAGGCAATTACCCCACTGTACTGCCACATGAATCCACTGTTATATGGAGAAAAAATATTTAGCTTTGTACCAAAAATTAATTTAAAACTCTAGAAGACTCTTTGTAAAATATGTTTTCTATCGTGGTAATTTTCTTTTTCATAAACTTCTAGCGATGCTCCCTCTTAAATAACCCCTTGTCAAGCCAAATAGTATTTAGAAATTGTGTGACTATAGCAACCAAACGGATACCCGTGGAAAATTGCAAAGTACCGGGTTTTTTCGATGGGAAATCATCAAATGTTCTCTCCTGCTCTGGGCGGAGCATATAAAGGCATGCCAGTCTTTTACTGACTAAAACCTGTCCTCATCCTGTCCTCGGTGGTAGGCCATAACATCGGCCGCCGGCAGAAGTTACCACCCACCAGACAGTCTTGCCGCCAAGCGATTTGTCGTGATACGGAATGGTGTCTGGTGAAGCCGTACGGAGGACGGGTCTGAGCAGTTGTGTTGCGATGTGTGCCGGGTACGCCAAATGTTGTTGTGTTGGGAGTTTGGTCGTGGAGGGTCTTCAGATCAATCTCCCTTTGGTGCAGCATCGTAGGTCGTGTTGTTGGGTTTAACATTGCATCACCTCGCTCAACTGCCGTCTTCCTTCCTATTCGCTCAGTTTTTCTGAGTGAATAGGCCCTTAATAAACTAGCGCGCTTTACCATCAACGATCGCATCACTGCTTACCATCGGGCGGGGTTGCGGTCAAGCGCTAGATTTAAAAAAAACGGACTAAAACCGATCCGTGTTCCTTCACTTGCCTATGTGCCAGAGCCACGGTATCTTTTTCGAACAACCCACGGCAAGTACCAGGGTTGCCCGGCAACAAAATATTTTATCTAATCTAAACAGTTTAGTTATAATACTGTTTGCGTAACGTCTGCAAAACATTTGGGTAAGCGGTGACGCGCAGCCGCAAAATGTATGACGCGTAGGCGTTACATTAGGCTTTATCTACGTCACAGTAGGCTCTCCTGTCAGCACTGATAAGGGGACCAGTTTAGCCTCTATTCATTTAAGATTTATTATGCGAAAATCCAACTTTTACTTCGAGAATTTGGCCTTCATTTTACGATAAAGAATTTTGTGGTACATAGTAAAATTCTAATACTTCCACAGCTGAGCATAGGCTCTCTTGAGTACCAATTTCCACGCCTCTACGTTTGTTTTGTCCAGGCTCAACGGGTGGTGCCCAAAATTGCGATCGCCCAAATGCCTGTATTTTAAGTCTTAGTACGAGAATGACCGAAAATTCTCCTGTATTTTTGTAATATACTTAATATTTTATACACCGTTCATTAGACCGTCAATTTGCCGTTTATTTCAGCAGACCCTCTTTTTCTGGGATATAATTAGAAATCACCCTCTGCAAATGGCCTCATTATCACAAAACAAGATCCACTTCAATCTTGTATACTATTAGCACTTATTTCTCTCAGCCTATTGCCAGATTTCTTCTCAGTATAATATTTATATTATCTAAAAATATTGCGAAAGCCTTTTCAATTAAGTCGAGGGGGAAGTTATTGCCCTCATTCATTTGAGTAGCTTCAGAATCTAAACTATCGATCCTAACCTACCGGGACAGAATATATTTGTTCGCAGTGCCTATGTATTTGTATTGCAAAACGTGTGTATGTATGCTTTCTACCCTCTGAAAAATAATCCAAGCCTGTCCCCGTTTCTATATAGAGATATGTAGGTTAAATGGGACTGAATCACTAAATCCTAGTTGTAAATAGGTGCACATGAACAGAAGTTATCGGTTGTCATAATAAACAAGCTAATTAAACAGTCGTGGTGGCCTAGTGGTTAAAACATCAGCCCCTCAAGTATGAGTGTGCGGTTCGTTTCCAGATCAGGCAAGTACCAATGTACCTTTTCTAAGTTATATGTGCTTTCTAAGTATATCTTGGACACCAATGACTGATTACAAGGTGAAGGAAAACAACTTTAGGAAACCTGGACTTTAGGTAAGTCTTAAATCACCAACCCGCATTGAGCAAGCGTGGTGATTACGCTCAATCCTTCTTTGTATGAGAGGAGAACTGTGCCCAACAGTAGGACGATAAAAAGGTTATTGATGATGATGTTGAAGCTAATTAAACAAAAGTTTGTGGAATTTCCGAATCATGAGTACACACAGTTATAGTATCGTCTCGTAATCTTCCTAATATATTTTGATATCTATCTAGGGGATTATTTGACAACAATGTAGTAGTCATGGACTATCTGATTCAAAGTTCTAAAAATCTTCCTTAGTTTTTTTTTTTTTTTTATACAAATTTACACTTATTCATCTAACAAAGAAGCTTATTTGCCACAAAACAATTCTAATACAAAAGCAGAATTTTCATATAAGTATACCCTGATACGCATAGGCCGTTTCATTATTTATTATACCAAACATTTTAGAAGCACGCTTCTTTACGCCAAAGATCCCTAAGGGCTTTACCGGTTCCCCTTGACCTACCAACTTCAACCCGTCAGTGGCCCAAATTGCTTTCAAAACAATCTAATATTACTACAACATTAAAGGTTTTCCTCCGACTGAAAGCCTTCGAAACAATTTTAAGGACCTCTCAACTGAACATTGCTTCTCGATATTTCTGTCGGGGAGTTCATTAACCCGGTTTCAGGATCGTTTTTCCACGCTCCATTTCCAATTTATTTTTCCTTTGTTACATTGCCTGTCAAGATGACTTTTGTTGTCATTTTCTTTTTATATGATTGTTTTCTGGCAGTTTTAATCATCTAGTTGGAGGGTGGATATTGACTGTCGCGTGCTGATGTGTTGCACCACGTGTTTGTAAGATTGAGTAGCATGCAGTTCATAGTTTCCAGTTCTTTCAACTGAATATAATATGCTTTGAAAGTTCTCCTTGACTTGTTTTCAGAACTTTGTGCGGGTTCTCTGTGGTTTTTATTAATCGATAGTTTTATAAATAAAATTACTTCTGAATTTTATTATGACTCTAAACTGAACTGGAAGGCACACATCGAAAACATAAGTAAAAGGATGAATTCCTCTGCTTACGTCTTACATAAACTAGTCCCAGAGCTAAACACAGGTGCCTTAGTAACAGCCTATCAAGGTTTAGTAGCATCGTTATTGCGCTACGATATTATATTTTGGGGGCACTCCACAGATAAAGCAATAGCATTTAAAGCCCAAAAGAAAATGCATTCGTACTATGTTCAAATTGAATTCGACTGACAGCTGTATGCCACTATTTAAAAAAAAAAACATTATATTAACATTACCATCTCTGTATATACATATTTGTAGTTGCGACATTTGTTAGGGTAAATCAAATTTTATTACCACGACTAGCTGATACCTTCCCCCGTAACAGACGTGACAATAGTCAACTGTGTTTGCATGTGTCAAAGACGATATTAATGAGCAAAGGCATTTTCTGTATGGATCCTAAAATTTGTAATAATAATAGAAGAAATCTCCAACCAAGATTCCCCACCTGAAATGCACTTATTTGGTTTAGGCCCGTCATTTCAGTGTAAAACCGAAATTCTTAAAATTTCGAGAAAGTATCAGTATAATAATAATAATATTTATTTCTCATTTTACAAAAAGTTCGTATTGTTGTAAACAGTGTATGTATATTTCTGACGTGTATTTGGATGTGACTTTTGTAATTTCCTTGATTTTGTAATTTTAAAAGTGTATGTGAATCTCATATATATATTTGTACGCCTTATGGGTGGAATATGTTCGGACGAAAGAATCATGTTGTGATATCCTGCATGCTTAATTTATTGCTTTGAAAAAGTATCACAATAGGCGTATTGTAATAAATTTTGTATCAAACTATTAAATTAAATTTTATTACATAGATGCAACCTTTTAACAACTTTAGACTAGGAACTGGAGGCGGCTGGGTTCATAATCGATAGGCAGGCGCAGCGCATGCGTTTCATCCCCCTCCCCCCTCTCCCGCCCCCAAGTGGCACGAGCCCCGGGCCTAGCTGCGTCCTGCGAAGCCTTCAGGCATTCGTAAATATGTACAGAAGTGCCACACGACACGTTCACTCACACAATGAAACATGCACATTTGCTCGTATGATAGGACTACCACTGCAGTGGTTTTAGCTTAACCGCAAAATTGGAATGAGTTCCGTGCTACATTGTGCCTTTTGTTTAATTTATTTTTTGTCATAAGAATGGAATTTCTATGATAAATGAATGTTGTAGTATCGTCGATTACGCTGAATTAATGATGAAACGGAGCGGGATATGATGTAGGGTTGGTAATAATGAGATTTTAAATTACGTTAATTAATTATGTTACTTTGATGGCGTTGAAATTATGAGGGTTTCAAAAACATTACAACGTATTTAAGGAAGCACTTTGTCATAATTACTCTCATCTGTACTAACACAATATCTATTTCATTAGATTTCTGGTGTGTCAATTATCTAGCTTGAGATTATTTGAATATTTCGTGCACTTTGTCTGCATGATGTTTATTCGTAGGTAGATTCAAAATTCCTGCCATCATGTGGTCAAAAAAATTACCAAGTGAGTCAATCAAGGACTCTGGGAATTTAATACACCTGGTATATAGATTTCACCTTGGCTTGGTGTCACCTTCCAAACTACGTCACTGATGTTCCAAGCGTTCTGGTAGTATGATACTTGGTACCGAGCTAAGTCGAAACGTTGCGATGTTTTAAACGAGTTCTATGTCCACAAGTGTGTAAAATACCAAAATACTTACTGCAGACAAAGGCTCTGAAGCGTTTTATGTCAATTTTTATTTCCAAAACTGAAAGCCTCAACGTAAAGATAGAATGAATAGCAAACTCAATAAAAACCCCCTCCGTTCACCTCTTCGTGATTTGTCGCCTATTAAACACGAAATTTCTCAAGTCTTGGAAATATTTAAATTGTAGCAGGTTTGGTGATTTCACTGTGCTTTTATTCACAGATATTCTTTCTTGTAACGACGTCATTTGTACTATTCCCATTGTATCTGCTGCTCGTTCAAATTTTCGACATGAGAGTTGACGAAACTGCTGATATATTGGTGAGACTTGTGAGGATATCGACAGCCTCCGTGGCGTAGCGGTAGCGAACGCGGCCGATGCGCAAGGAGGCGCGGGTTCGACCCCCGCACAGTACAAATATTTGTATGCATGAATATGAATATTTGCACTGGTCTGGTCGTGCCTCGGAAAGCACGTTAAGCCGTTGGTCCCGGTTGCCATACGAACATCTAGTGGCAGTCGTTACGGGTTGTTGGAGCCCTCAAAAGTCTAACAATTGGTCTAACTGCAATGCTTCGATATCGCCTTCGGGTTGTGGAGGTCAGGCGGCAGTCGCTCCACGGAAAATATCGAAGTTTAGCCAATATCAGCAGTTAAGACTGGTAAAGCGGACCCCAGACTCCAAAGCTGAAAAAGCTACGGATGCGACTGGGATTAACGCTGAGATGATGATGATGACTTGTGAGGATATCGGGTAAATAAATTGAGATACTTCTGTCAATTCTATGATTGAAGGTACAGGCGACTGCACATCAAGCTAGTACTACGACCTGTCAGATTTCCTTATTAGATTTTCAACTTTATCTCTAAAGCATTAAGGCTCAAGGTTGATTGGGAATATCTGACAGTTTGGGGGTAGCTTGACCTGCTGTCGTCCGTACAATGTGATATTTTATTGGCTCCCACATAAATCCTCGTTTATGTCGAAGACACAGTAACTGGCCCCGATTCCCCTGTTCACAAACAAAACTAAATTTATATTTCATTAAGAAAAGGACAGAACATAATATGTCAGTTTAGACCTGTCAAATTAGTCCGCCCTTGACGTATGTAAATTGATGTAATATTCGTCGCCATGTTTATAATCGCGTCTAAACTGTCTATGGAACATCTTAATTTGACAGGATTAAACTAAAATATTCTCTTCTACAATTTTCTTAATAAAATATAAAGAAGATGCACTGAAGTTAAAATTAGTTTATTTTGTGAACGAGAGAATCTGCGCCGCTGTGTACCCGTAGAGTTAGACGTGATAAATTCGGTATATTAGGGGAAAAGCAAGATGAGTCGTTATGGGGAAGTTTGTTACCTATTTCTGAAGATTAGTTATGGTGTTTTAATCAAAATCTAAGAACTAAACAGTAGTCAAAATAATCCGCCTCCATCGCGGAGCATCTTGTTATAGGTACTTATTATACTAATTCAGCCAGCGGTAGGGCAGTATAAACGTCACAATAAATTTCTCTGTGCAGACCGGCTGGCACCGGACCGGTGTGTGTATCTACTAATAATTTTATTTGTTTGTGCGTGAATGTGATTGGAAGATGGGACTAAATTTTGTATGATGTAAAAAAAGAGAAGTGTAAAATCTCGCTTTTTCGTTTTATCGATTCGTTGCAGAATAATTACATAACACACTATCACTTTCGTTTAACAGTTCAACAAGATTCAATGCGTTCTTGACGTTGTTGAGGAAACACATTTTTCAAACATATGAAGCAGTGGTTTAGCAACATGCTTCAAATTGGTTCCATTGAATTGTAATATACTATATGTATGTTACGCAATGGGGGTGCTGGTGTAATTAGAGGCATTATTTATTAGCTTAGATTATGAGATGCCTTTTTACTGATATTGATAAGATTGACGCTGAATCTCTTATTCACTGACAAACTATACTGAATTTAATTTCAGTGCATTTTTTTGTTTCATTAAGAAAAAGACTGACAATAAATCTTAGTTTACATGTGTCAAATATTAGTTGACGCCTGACGAAAGTTGACGTATTTTTTCAGTTTAGTTCGTGTTTGACTTTTTTGAATTCTTATCTGAAGCTACACTTCAGATAAGAATTTAAAAACAAAATCGCACTGATCATATTCCGTATCCTGTTTTATTTCCCTAGCAAGACGCCATTACCTACCGTTGAAATATAATATTCTTATATCTAGGTATGCTCGTTACAGTAATACATCTCTGACATCGATACTGAAACTCAATTTGCGAGAGGCGGGTTGAATCTAATAACTAGAAATAATCCTATTGTCTCCAAGCAATCGATCGGCTTTTACCTCTTTTATTTGGGTTTCAGTGCGCAAAGGATAAAATGGGACCCTATTACGAAGAAGCCACGTCCGTCTGTCAGTCACTAGGCTGTATCTCATGAACTGTGATAGAAAGTTGAAACTGATAATTTCATTTACCGCTATTATCATATCATTATAAATAAATAGGTTCTAAAACAGTTGGAATGTGTAAGCTATAAATAAATCTTAAATAAGCCATGCGTTATATTTAACGAGTTGTTTCCATGTCGTCCAGTCTGATTCATCAAATCGTTCTGCTAATATTAGGGCTTTTCAACCACCCAGGAGAGATTTGTACCTTGCCTTTATTGCTATTTAATTTGCTGACAGCTTGTGTACAATAAATATGCGATTATGCATATAAATGGTAAAATATATTTTACTGTTTGGCACTGGCACTGCGGCCCGTATTTTCTCAGGTTACACTGGAATTATTACGTCTCAGATTATTACATTATTAGCAACGCTTCATTCGTATTACCACATTTATTCAGAGGAGACCTTTGCAGTACATAAAACTACGTTTAAAGACGCTCGCGTACGGCAATCAAAACATTGCAATCGACCGTAGAAGAGTAAAATGTGTCCCTTGCATGCTCCCGTGAAGCGTCGCCGGTCGTTATCAGCGCTCGTTGCCTATCCACCCCTACCACGCCATTACTCACCCTCTCTCGTCCATCCTGCGGTCACGACGCCTCATTTATGGGGGCCTGCGCTGCAACTGTCAAGCTTTATGGCCTCATTCAAAGGGTTCAACTGTTTTGCTCAACTTTATACATATTCTCGTCTTTAATCTATATATATAAAAGAAAGTCGTGTTAGTTACATCATTTATAACTGAAGAACGGCTATACCAATTTGGCTAAAAATTGGTAAGGAGGTAGCTTAGAACTGGGAGAAGGACATAGGATACTTTCTATGCCGCTCCCCGTCGTTCCTGTGGGAATAAATGAGCTTCTTTGTTTCGACTTCTCCCATGCTTTTATGCTACCCTGGTACCTTGAACGTCAAAAAAATATGCACAATAAACCTTCTTTCATGTATTATGATTATTTGATAATGATGAATGAATGACGTTTATTGTTTCGACTTCTCCTACAGTTTTGTGATACCCTGGTACCTTCCACGTCAAAAAAATATGCACAATAAACCTTCTTTCATGTAATTATGATTATTTGATAATGATGAATTCTATATATATAAAAGAAAGTCGTGTTAGTTACATCATTTATAACTGAAGAACGGCTATACCAATTTGGCTAAAAATTGGTAAGGAGGTAGCTTAGAACTGGGAGAAGGACATAGGATACTTTCTATGCCGCTCCCCGTCGTTCCTGTGGGAATAAATGAGCTTCTTTGTTTCGACTTCTCCCATGCTTTTATGCTACCCTGGTACCTTGAACGTCAAAAAAATATGCACAATAAACCTTCTTTCATGTATTATGATTATTTGATAATGATAAATGAATGACGTTTATTGTTTCGACTTCTCCTACAGTTTTGTGATACCCTGGTACCTTCCACGTCAAAAAAATATGCACAATAAACCTTCTTTCATGTAATTATGATTATTTGATAATGATGAATGAATGACGTTTATTGTTTCGACTTCTCCTACAGTTTTGTGATACCCTGGTACTTTGCACTTCCACAAACTATGCACAATAAAACCTCTTTCATGTATTATGGTGATTTGATAATGATGAATGAGCTTTTTTATTGTTTCGATTTCTCCTACACTTTTATGCTACACTGGTACCTTGCGCGTCAAAAAATATGCACAATAAACCTTCTTTCATGTATTACGATTATTTGATAATGATGAATGAATGAGGTTTATTGTTTCGACTTCTCCTAAACTTTTGTGCTACCCTGGTACCCTGCACCTCCACAAAGTAGGAAACACGTGTCCAGTATTTTTAAGTTAATAATATTATGTACAAAATTTCAAAAAGATATAATGAAAATCCACAAAGTTATAATAAGCTTGCTACGTGTATTCATTCTACTTCGTTGTCCCAACATAAATATGGTCAAAGATCCGCGGGCGAGCAAGCGCGGTGCATTGACCTCTAGCGTCAGCTGTTGCGCGCGCACAATACTATGATGATGTATCGTAAGCTGCGTGACGCACTCGGTAACTACACTGTAACAATTTCTAAATGTATTTGGGACAAAATATAACATGGTGTAAAAATTATTGGAATCGATTCAGTTGCTTATTCACTATTTATATATAACTCAAGAACGGCTGAACCGATTTAGCTGAATATTGGTGGGAGGTAGTTAAGAACCCGTCCCCGTCGTTCCCGTGTGACGTGACATAAGACATAGTCAAACTCATTCAAAATGTAAGTCAGCAATTCATATACCAAAAATGATATAACAAAAAGCAAATGACAGCTGAGCATATTTAAAAAAAAAATCTAACCGGTTGAAGCAATCGTTTAAAGCAAAGAATATAAATACTCTCTGCTGGTTTAAAGTTTCTAATAAAAAACCACAAAGCCAACTTCAACTTCAAAATTTCTAATATTGTATTGCTGTGTCATTTATCATCAATAAAAATATCATGCCGTGACCAAGACCATCAAATCTTTCTCGACAAAGCGGTAATGCAAGAGTAAATCGAAACATTCTGAATGAAAGCACTGAAGAAGAGCAAGAAATTGCACGTGCAGAGCGCCGTTTTAGTATTACTCGACTTCGTGCTTCTCACTCACAAGAGCAAAGGGAGGCGGCAGTCCGTGAAACTGTTCCGTTGACAATGCGAAATCGGCGAACAAACCTCAGAGATCATCATCATCATCATCAATCTTTTTATCGTCCCACTGCTGGAGACAGGTCTCCTCTCATGCAGAGAAGGATTGAGTGTAATCACCACGCTTGCTCAATGCGGGGTGGCGATTTCAGACTTATAAAGTCCAGGTTTCCTCAAGATTTTTTCTTTCACGTTCAGTCATTGGTGTCCTAGATATTGTACTTAGAGAGTACATATCACTTTAGAAAAGTTACATCGATACTTGCCTGACCTGGAATCGAACCCGCGCAATCTGTCAAGAGAGGCTGGTGTTTTAACCACTAGGCCACCACGACATCTCAGAGATCAATAGCTAGATAATTTACGAAGCACAAGTAGAAATTCATTTCTTTCACATGGTGCTACACTAAATAAATGACAAATAAAAAAATCATGGAATACTTTTTTTTTTTTTTATTTACAGTGTTCCTAATTTAAAAAGTAAAAAATGTGATCATGTGATATTTATTGCCTTTAAGGCGGAACAAAGTTCGCCGGGTCAGCTAGTATTGAAATAAAACATAAACGGGCCTCCCGTTTGCGCGTGCCTTTCCAATGATTGCTGCAATCTTTTTAAATGATATGCAATTTGGGTAAATATACCGTTTGAATACAGAGTTCTGTCGTTCAGTGACAACTCGACATAGTATTATGTTCTGAAATTGCTCTATTTAAAAAGAAAACATCTTGTTCTACTAAATGACATTTTAGTCCATGATTATGTATTATTAATTTTCCAGATTAAAGGCTGATTTACACGGTGCAATTTAATTGTACCGTGTAAATCAGTCTTAATGTTATGCCAAAAATTGCAAATATCACGAATCCGTGCTCTGGTAATCCAAAATTTTCTTCACTTTTATCATCATCTGAATGTAATACTTAGGTTTGAACAGGAATATAATTTTCGATGAATAGTATAACATGTCTGCCAAGCAGTTCATATTTAGTATACACTAACTTCATTACGTGCGATGTGATGCGTCAGGGTGGGAGCTAGGGGGTTCGCCGGAAGCAGCCATGCCGCTCCATCTATATGTAGTGTTGTGTAGTTAGCCGGATGTAGCGTGCATTGTATATAGATTGCAGACACCCGATGTTGGGTGTATAAAACAATCGGTGGTGATTGTAATATGATTTCCAACTTGTAGTAGTCTGGCGTAGTTTTACTGTATTGACATTGACTCTCTAATCTGCTTCACCCACGTTGTGCGTTTAGCGCTATTTATTATAGAAGTCACATTCATTGCATTTCTATATAGACGAGTCCCTTCACTAATCTCCTTGTTTCGAATCATCCATCCACTGATTTCCTTTATCCATCTCTCAAATTAAGGCAGTATGATTTAGAGATCAGATAGCAGTTTTCGCCACATCAACTGTTGAGCATCAATCTGAAGATAGAGTTCAGATAGAACTTTGTCATTTAATCCTTTATAATAAATAATACGAGACTGAAAGAAAGGAGTTTAACAATGCTTCCCTACTTTCTTTCAATCGTATTTTTATATGTATACCTACATTCATCGTGTATCAGTGGATGTTGTTATTTTCGCCTACTAATTGTAGTCTACTTTGACAGTAGATATTTATATACATATGTGAATTAAATGTTACGACCCTTTAAACTTTGTTAGTTCAAAGTACCTATATGATGTATGTTAATGATTTTGTTCTAAATGACACGTAATAAGTGCAGACCTTAGCGTTGGTAGGTCAACAGCGATCGAGTTGCGTCCGCGCGCGCATATACCTACCTATCACCTTACAGCATGGGATCTACCCGCATTTGATACCTACTAGCCGTGGTGTAAGTGATGGCCTGTTCGATTGTACAATCATGTGTTCTGCATGTTTCTTTTGTCAGTTTTGTTTATCCGATTTATTGGTAAGTTGGTGTCTTTGATATAAATTTCATATTGCTGTCCTTCTTGCTTGTCTTTAAATTCAAATAGCAGATTTCGAGGTTCTAATTATTTAGTTCGCTTGTTTATCATTATTATACTATTTGTATATACACACATCAAAAGTGTCTAGGGATCAACATATATTTTTGCAATAACTTTTCTCCTGATTGATATTAATTAAAATTTTCTTAACTTAAACAATTAATAATCTGTGTTTCTACCGCGAATACTAACAACACAAGAACATCGGTTTGGCATACTCAAAATGAGTTCATCCAAATCACGCTGTGGAATGGCCGCCCATGTTCGTTGCAACAACAAAAAAAGGTCTTCTTGCGACTGGATACCCTCCATATTCGACAGAGCTCTTCTCTGTAGCATATCCCATGCATGCTCAATCGGGTTCAAGTCTGGCGACTGAGCAAGCCAGGGCACGACATTGATGTTAGCTGCGGCGAGAGTCTGTCTTACAACTCTTGCGGTGTGCGGTCGTGCATTATCATGCATTAACTGAAAAAAGGGACCGATTTGCACTTGTAGAGGAATGATGACGTCTGATACAATCGTCTCAGCATAAATTTGAGCGTTGAGGTTGCCTCTGATCCAAATCAACTCAGTTCTTCCGCCGATCCAAATACCCGCCCATACCATGATGGTTCCACCACTATAAGGATGGACTTCCTGGCAGGATTTTAATCGCTGTTGGCGTCCAGGGGTTCTCCAGTGTCGTATACGTCTTGTATCCGGTCTCATACCAAAACGAGACTCATCAGAAAAATTACAAAGCCACATCTCAATCTCAAGAAATCCGCATAAAAATGCTTGATCCCTAGACACTTTTGATGTGTGTGTATATATAGCTTTATTGACTGGCTAAGAAATTGTACGAAATGTCTGTCCAACACAGTCATGAGCTGCCAAGTGCTGAGCTGGTTTCCTGTGCTCACAGAGATGATATTAATATTAGCATATCAATAGGTAGTAGTTAAACATTCGCTGTTGCTTATCATCGAAGTCACTCCTACTCTAGACGCAGTCAATGAATGTATTGAATGTCGGTCGCTGGTAGTCCAAACAACATCGTCTCATGTTTTGAATTCCACGTGTACTATCCGGTCACCGTCTGCGTGTCCGGTCACTGTGCGAATTCCCCGGCACATCGCGCAAGTAATGCATGCTACTCATTTCCTATTATAGTCGTTATTTGATTTACATACCTACACATCGTATTGTGACACTGAGGTGTAAACAAAATGTCGTAAATCAAACGCATCATTCCCAAAACAGGTAGGCTGTTTTGGGAATGATGCGTTTGATTTTAACTGTCGAGGTAAAATTACTATAATGTAACTAAGGTATACTATGAGATATTTTGTTTTTTAATCTGTTTTATTTGTAAAGACTAATCACAAATTAATTGTACCGTGTACCTTCCTCATCGGTACAAGCCTATTCCTTATGATCTAAATTCTATTTTTGATAATTTATCTTTTGTAAATAAGGACGCTCATTGTGAGTTAGGTCGTAGCTTGCAGTTGTGGACTAAATAAGGCCATTGTCCGTACCGACCTACGCTCATGCAATGTTTATTCATATCGTCCGAGTCATTGGTCCTGCGACTTCTAGATACCCGTCTTGTCTTCCAATTTTTTCAAAAAGTCAAGTTTCGCTAACATAATGAGTTGGTGATCTAAGAGGGAGAGTAATATAATAAACCACGCAGGCCCAGTGCCAGTAGGTGAATGCCCATGGTGTGTGTCAGGCCTCGGGGTTACATTTATCAAACACTAGATTTTCCATTGTAAAAGCCAAAGAAAAGAAGCTAAGAGTTACTGAAGTGAGAGAGAATCTGAGCGCTGCTCTTTGTCAATTCGCCCATCCCTAGAATTTGCAGGCCCTTTGATCATTCAAATGACTTGATTGATATCTTTACCACACCACTTCAAAAATTCAAGCGCCAAGTCCTAAAAAACAAACAATAATATTGCACTTTTTTTTTTTAATTTCTTTTTAATTTTTTAACTCTTTCTTTGCTAAATTCACATTGGTTACTGTAAAGTTATTTCTGCACTTTTTGTAACTTTTGTGTCATTATTTTTGTATTTGCATGCTGTGTCTACTGTCGCATCATATTGTGCACTATGTTTGTATGTTGCTTGTATTGTAATGTCATTATTGTCTAACAATTGTAGATAGACCAAAAAATAAAATAAAATAAAATTCGACTTCGATTTTGATTAAATAATTTGCTTAGTAGTTAAAATTTCGAGAACTTTAAAATTACTTAACTCTACTTTCATTGCTGCTACTGTAAACTGCACCTACGTTGAAAATTTTGTCTGGTATTTGATAATTGACGAAAGAATTCTACGCTAACATCATATGCTAAATAGGATTTAGAATCATGTGCCCAAGGTGCAAAGGTGACAGTTTCCGCGTCGTGATGTGACCTTTGTAGAAGTGCAAATAATAAAGGTATTGCAGTTCCTATTTGGTGTTACATTTAAAAGAATGGTCCGTTTAGTGTGGTGTAAGGCGCGCCTAACGTGGCGCATTGCGGACCAGGCACGGTGTAATTGGAGGACGGCGGCACGACTACACAAAGCCCAGTGACAGCACTAGTACAAAAATATAAAAAAGTTTATTTTATAGCCATTCGGAAATTTGCGACGCATGAAGGCACAATATAATCTTAGTCAGGATAAGATTTTGTAAGGTATTTGCGCTGATTTCAATGATCACAAAGTAAAGAAAAAGGTGCGCTGAACTTTAGTTTATGAATGAGAGAATAATAGAAATAGACACGTTTCTTAAAAACCTTTAGGCATTTATAGGTCTGACTAGACTGCTAATTTTTTATACATATTTATGATTGATTGCCTTTGCTCTTGAAGCACTTACGGGCACGTTTAATGCAAACCGCGTACTAATAAACGGTTTGAAATCTTAAATTGATTGACTCCTCTGTACTGGCAAGTAATGCGATATTATTGCCAAATATTTTCATTGGTTCTACTGTAATTGCTCTGTGGCTCTGAAGTGTGTTCGTCAAACTTGTTGTCTTGGAGCGAAACGTCCCACTGAAGTGGCTTCCTCCAGTCTGCGGGACTTTTTAATTAATTGCATCTAGTATCGAACCAACACACTAGTTTAATTGCACTTGTGCTTGCTCTAACGAAAGCGGGTCTTGCTGCCATTTTAACTACATGAAGAGTAACTTCGTAATTTAATCGTAGTATATTAAGTGCATCGCAACGATACATTTGTGTTAGGCGTATCTTAGGGAAAATAAAAAACTGTTTGCGCGATTTTTTCTTTTCTATATAAATTCAATGCCGCTAGAAAAATTCAATCCTTATCAGAGTGCTTATCACATTGTAGCAATAAATTGACCACATCCGAAACTACATTAAACACACAACACGATGGTTCGAGCGAGCAACCGTGTCGGATCGAGAATGATTGGCGAGCGATTGCCGTGACCGCATACAATCGTATTTAATAACATTCTGCGACTGCGTACATTTCTCCCTGCTGCCATACGCAGACGTAATATCGAGCAAGTTCAACACCGATGTACAGACAATGGCCAAAATATAACTAAAAACTTAGCCTAGTTTTTTATACGTGTGTGCGTGATGCAAACCTTTCCTCCAATCAGAATGTTCATTTTCAAGGACGCTCTGAAGTTACCTCTGTGTTTGTGTTCGTATTATTTTGAACTAGCGTCGTGTCAACATTGCAGTTATAATAGGATCACCTTGTACCTGTAGCTTGATGGACCACGGCGGGGAATGGAGATAGCTTATGATAATGTGAGTTTATGACTCTGCAGACGTCATCGTGTTTTTTATCTGCATAATATAATATACCTATAACTTTGAACGGTAATCGGACGTGTCAACGTTTGCCAACTTACTCGCGTTATTCATAATGAAACATTAAAGTGTTTTTGTTTGCGTAAATCAATGCTGTTATCTAAGTACCTAGAAAATGTTTCTTCGGAAGAAATAATACTTTATCTGTTTGTATGAACGGTTTCATCATTATTTTAGTGAGTATATACAGTATGTTACGAAAACCCTGTCCGACCCGTGAAGGTGTTGTTAGGTATCGATAACTGATTCTACTAATGCATACAAAACCGGGCTTTACTTAAAAAAAAAATCCCCCTAAAAAAAATAAATATTATTTCGCAAAAGGAGGTAACTTATTAAATGTGCGTTGACCACCCTTCGCCTGCCGACCGCGGGGGGCGGGCGGCAGGACACGCGGCACGTGGTCGCATCGCTATTCGCTCATAATAATACCGGTGTTGTCACTTTTTAAAAATTACCAAATTTCGGGGAAATTGGAATTAATTCGTTGGAAAAAAAGATTATTTCAAAATTCATTTGTATTGGTACTATGATGAATACGTAAAACTTTATATTATATTTGGTCATGTGTTTACCTAACCTCTATTATCCTTATGGGTCGGACAGGGTTTTCGTAACATACTGTATACCCTCAAACGGGGAGGGGTCTCACTCACAAAAAAAATGATAAAACCACATTATAATATTGTGGATACCATGAACTGCGGATTAATATACCTATATGTATACAATGACTATACAGCCCACTCTTTACTTACCATGCTAATATATGGTTATTTACTAATTATTATGATTTGATTACATTGTAATGTATTGCAATTTACCTTTCATCACAACAACAAATTTGTCACTTCTCACATTATTTCGTGAGAAATTTATTTACCGGTATTGTTAACCTTCAAAAGAACTTTGACTTGTAAGTCGCAAAGAACATTTCATAAACCCTCTGCTATTGTGATAAACGACTTGTAAAAAAATGGACGAAAATAACTACATAATAGAGAGAAAGAGGTAGCTCTAGGACCCCCCACCCTAGTAGCTATTTGTATACTCGCTTCTTTGTTTACCTGATATAAAACTAGACTAAATATTACTTTGTTTCTTGTAGCATTTAACTCAATATAAAAGTTTTCCTATCCTAAACTATATACATATCTCACAGTACACAACTTCAGCAATATTCAGAAGCTAGAATAAAAAGAAAAGTAACAGATGTCTTATTGAATGTGCCCGATTCGCTCCGTGCCCATAATTTTATTCCCATTCCCATTTTACTCTGCGCTTCACGGCTCCACAAGCCTATAAATTCACCTCGCGTATTTTAAACATTAAGGATTTTTATGGCTAGGAGTGACGCAATGGTTGTATTTTGTCTCTGCCCCTTTATTTGTGCCGCAGGATGTCTAAAAGTGTGCGTACATTTGCTAAGCGGGTCTATTACTAATCCGTCTAGATTTGTTAGGACATGTCTGGGTTGGTGGCCCCTCCCAGCCTTGACTAGTGTCTAGACTAAAATTAAGGGAAAGTATCCCTTGGTTATACTAGTATGGGTATCGAAGAAGGTACGGAATTTTTAGCAGCGTCCTACTTTTGGAAAGGACTTCAAATTTTGAAATGGGAACTATATGAATGTAACAATCACTTCCCTTAACCCAAGAGCTTGGCCAGAGGCTAACCCCTATCCAAGATAAGTCACCCCTTGATCGGCATTCCCACGTTGTATGACAATTCTTGGGCATTGAAAACGTGGCAATACCGCCAGTTTCTTGGGTACATTACCAGTCGACAGCAACGTGGAGGAATTTTTCGACTTTGTATTTTAGTTTTACTCATTTTCGAATCACATTTTACATTGTTGTGGATGATGATAATAAGCACTAATGCTATACCATCACGATTCTCCCAATTTTTTTATCCCTCTCATCTCCAAATATTGTTTTTTGAAAAACAATGACGCAGTACTGTTGTTCACAAACTAAACTATATTTAGGTTCAGATTATTTTCTTTCTAATTCATTAACAAAAGGACAGAAGATAAAAATGGTTGTCTTGTTAAATTAGTCATAGCATGACGCAAATTGAAAAATTTTTAGTAGCCATGTTTTTAATCACGATTGAACTGGATGTACTATGTGGTATCATAATTTGACAGGACCATTTAAACTAATAATTATCTTTGTCCTTTTTATAAAGAAAATTATGCACAGAACTTGAAGTAGGTAAGTTTGTGAACAAAGTAATCGACGCGTCCTAATTCTCGCAAACCGTTAATTTACATTGGCCATTTTTGTAAATGTATTAGTCTGTCATCAATCAATATTAACGTAGTTGTAACATTGTATTGCAGACACATCAGTACAGTGCGAGGAGAGTAGTCGGTGTGTCTCGACCAGGAGACCGGCCCGCAGCCGTCGAGCGTGCATGACGCATACATCTAGATATACTGCCCGCAGGTATGGATTAACCACGCACTTACAGCCAGCGTCACAACACGAACAGACTGCTCGGAAAGACCACAATGAATATTAATAAACTAAAGCGCTACAAGACTCTTTTGGCGTGTGGTAAGGTCAAAACTTGTGTTGCCATCTTATTTTTACAGTACATTTTGTTTTTACAAAATACTAATATTTACCAATAACACCCTCTCGACTGGCAAAAGATTCTTGTGGCATTGTAACTAATCGCTTGTCGCAGACGATGTGCACTAGCATTTTATTTTACCCATGCCTCTGGGATTATCATACGGAAACCTAGTTACCACTTTCTGGTTAATAAACTATATCTAGACCGAACAAACAAACACACTCGTATTTTATATTTTGACGCTGACTGTACCCCGTATTCGCCCGCGCCGATCGTGTCAACTAACTTGTATAAGGGTGTTCAAACTGACGCAAATAGCTACTAATCATTCAAAGAAACTACGCGTCCGCCGCAGGGTTCTTGTCGAGTGTAGCCAGAGCTTGAAGCCCAAATACCCACGGGCCCGTTTTACCCGCGACGGTTTTTTGCGCACTGGATTTTCTACGCCATGTATAGTGCTGAGAGTTGAAAATCTAATTGACGCGCTGGGACGCATTCTGTTGTATTCTTAATCTTCGACTGAAAACCGAGAGTCTATAATCCAGTGCGCGTTAAAACCCCACTGCGGTATGTTTACGCGCTTGTGAACATCATGGGCTTAAAGAAGGGGTTAGACTCGCAAATAAAATTTTCTGATTATAGTTTCAGTCAAATGTCTACAAAGTATTAACTTATAATATAAAGAAATATTGTTTCTCATAGAAATCATATAAAAAAAACGTAGCAGAGAGAGGACGAAAGCTGTACCCGGTGAATTCAGCATATGATTCTGAATCCTGCGTTGATATTCGTCGGTTTTTAAAAATCTATAATACTTTGGTGAATTCGAGTAGTAATTTAGAGTTTACGCGTCAATATCTCTGCCACTCTGTATAATAATACAAAGCGGCAGAGACAGTGGATATGTTACTGATCAGACTTTGGACTCTAAAGTAAGCTTGAAATTGCGTACAAGAATATTCGGAGTTGATTTATTTATTCATCTTTTGCTAAAATTCAAATTAATCTATCAAAATGAAGCAAATATTCGTTTTAACTTCAACATTTTCAATTTTGAGTTGCCGAATTTAAGAAAATATCTTAATCTTGATTGGTTGCTAATATTCAAAGTTCACTTAAATCTGGAAAACCAATATTTTAGTTCTCAAAGTTTAGGAGGAATTTATCTCATTTCTTGATATTGGTGTAGAATTTAAAGTTGTACTAACTTAAATTACTGGATTTACTTTAAAATCTTGAAATGAAATACTTTAAGTAATATTTTAGGAAATCTGACTGACTGACTAGTTAGTTTTTTTTAGTCGACGTCCCTATTGGCGGTCATTATAAGTTGATCTTAACATGATTTGCGATCGTTACAAATAAAATTTATAAAAAAACTGGTGGGCTACCTAAGCGCATCCTCAGTAAGCATCTCCCCTAGTTGAAATTGAGGGATCTGTGTCACCAGTTTGGTGCACAATTGGAAAGTAAAGTAGCAGTGTAGCAGTAAGTCAGCATCTCACTGCCACTCTGTTTGCAGACCATCAAAATTTTGCAGTAACAGGCATCGCAAGCTGCTACCTCTGCGGCAGACGTGACTGGCGCGCTCGGCGGCCCGCGCGCATGCCGCCCCGCTGACTCACGCCGCTTCCTGCCCCGCACCACGACCCTAGACACGCCACATACTACACACAACACACGCATACACTAACTACACACTGATACAGGACTGCTTTAGTTAAATCCGGTGAGTTTTAACTTACTACTTTCAACGGAGATCTATTATTTATGATCTCACGTTTAAACATTATCACTTGATGGTAAGCGATGTTGTCTTCGTTTTACAAAAAACTAGCTTCCCCTCATGATTCCATAATAGAATTAGCTTATCTACAAAGTCCGACGAACTGCCAAATTTAAGAGGCCTTAGGCAGCGCACATTGCTCGCTGAACGGCGGTTAATGAGATCGAAAAGTTTCAGAAAAGCACTGGTGTGTTTACACCTTGAAGGCAGGCCAATGGCTAATAAACGTCGTAGCAATCTGCTGAGCTACGGAAACGGGCCCTGGAACCCTGGGCCGGTCCTTGTAGCAATGCTTTGGGGAAGACTTGCTTAGCTGTGTACGTCCTACAGCGGAATGCTCGCACATACCATTACAATTGAATAAGCTCAAATAATCTAAACGAAAGGTTCTTATTACGCTTTAAAACTTCACCACGTAATTATCTTACGGCCTTCATTTGTTGCAGAAGGCCCATTGCCGGCCATTCTCGTCGCTGTTCGTTTCGCCAGCCGCCGCCATGGGTTCGGTGAACGTCAACCGCAATGTTGCGGACGCTTTCTACCGGTACAAGATGCCTCGCATCTGTGCCAAGGTCGAGGGCAAGGGCAACGGCATCAAGACCGTCATCGTCAACATGCCTGAAGTGGCTAAGGCGATTGGCAGACCTCCCACTTGTAAGTACTGCTTTATATTCTGTTTCTTATAAAGCTTTTTGTGTATTTAGTACCACATCATATTTTGCACTAGTTTTATTAGAGCAGTCTTACGATTTTAGATGGTCATTGATTAGAAAATTTATAATTGGAGAAAAAGAAAAAACTAAATAAAACCTTTAAAGCTACAGTGAAAGATACATTTATCTCCGAGCCATTTGAGGAAGTCGACATAAACGCAAATTACCCTTATTGTGAAAGTGTTTGGTACACTTACAGATCCTACGAAGTACTTTGGTTGCGAATTGGGCGCGCAGACGCAGTTCGACTTCAAGAACGAGCGGTTCATCGTCAACGGCAGCCATGACTCTGCTAAGTTGCAAGACCTGCTGGACGGGTAACTTATCTAGCTTTTTTGACATATGAGAGTGGACTTAGCTTCTACTTTTAACTTGAACATGCGAGTCCGAGGC
This sequence comes from Sesamia inferens, assembly GCA_037179545.1. NCBI lineage: Eukaryota > Metazoa > Arthropoda > Insecta > Lepidoptera > Noctuidae > Sesamia > Sesamia inferens. The sequence goes on along the minus strand of CM073929.1, from coordinate 1,920,120 downwards.
CTGGTATTTATGGAACCAAAATTCTTAGTATATTATTTCAACAAAATGTGTTTGATCATCTCGTAAATTAAAACTATAAATAATTACTATCGTTACTGCCAGGAAACTGGTCTTGAGACTATTTTGATGACTTTCTTGCTTGTAAAGGAAATAGTTTCAAGTGCAAAAGAACATTTGCAGCTATAAGCTTGTAACCAAATAACTCTTAGAGAAAAGGAACTGCAAACAGTAATTTACTTACCATACATACGTTGAAAAATTAAGTTATGATTAGATTTTAGCAAGGAAAAATAGTGTTAATGAATTTCCCCCTCTGCTAGGTTCATTCGCAAATTTGTTCTTTGCCCGGAGTGCGACAACCCGGAGACTGAGTTGATCGTGTCGACGAAGCGCAACACCATCTCGCAGGGTTGTAAGGCGTGCGGCTACCACGGAGTGTTGGACTTCAACCACAAGCTCAACACCTTCATTCTTAAGAACCCGCCCGCGCTCGACCCTAGCTTGCAAGCCTATCAGCAGGTAACGACACACGACACGTCGACTAGAGGGGCGATACCCATATTTTAATAATGTTTCGAATCTTTCAAACTACAGTATGTTTGCAATCCTTTTGCACTTTAATATATTATGATATATGGACATGTCACTTTAGTGAGTTCACAAGAGTTCTTTTAATGACACTGTGTTATCCAGTGTCCTAGTGGCGTTTCGCTCTATTGCAGTCAGTCGGTATCATTTTGTAGATAATTGCTAATCTATTCCTCCATATGTTCGGAAATATGTTTGCTGAACAATGTAAATGACGTAATGAGTGTTGTTGAATGGTCAAAATGAAACCCATTGTATCGAATAGTGTTGTTTTAAATATTAATATTATTTGTTATAGTTTTTTTTTTATTATTATTTTATTGTTTAAATTTTATTAGATTTGACTTAATTAAATTTTATTATATGTATAAGTTTCCAAAATGTATGACGTGAAATGTATCCTTTCTGCCGCATTAGGTTAAGCAACCTCTAGTGGTAGTAAGTGTATGATTAAATAATAAATAAATAAAATTACAGGTACCGTTGTATGAATTTGTTTTGTAAAATTACTCTCGACAAGTCCTTTCATTTTTAAAGTTAATTAACACCAATTCCAGGGCTCTTCGGTGACGGAGGGTAATCGCGGTAAGCGATCCAAGCGCTCCGGACCTGGTTCCGGCGCTGCCAACGGAAACCACGACGGGCATGACGATGCTAAGGTACAAATTCGAAGCGTGGTACTTTCTGGCCGCGCCACAGTCGAATTTTGAATCGCAGTTAATAAGAATAAATGTACATAATATGTTCATTATTGTACGAAAAGAATTAAAAATAGTACTTTAGAGATTCGCGAGATATTTAACAAAATCGGTGGCGCGGCCAGATAGCATGCATCCTAGCCGCGCCACCGTGTACACTGCAACCAATTAGATTTTTATGTGTAAAGTTAATGGTAAATAATTGTACGTCTATTCTTTGTTCTATTGATGATTAAAAAAACTGCAAAAAGTAATTATTTAGATGAATATCGAAATTTCAAAATCGGTTATGTCAAAAATAATAACAGTAGGAATTAGAGATGTAACGGATATCAGCTTGGCCGGATGCCGGATACCGGATATCCAGCCGACCATGTGGCCGGATAGCCGGATATCCGGCCATATTCGGCGATACTTAACCGTTTGCGCAGGCGGCGATCACCTGTGAGCTGGATTTTTATCTCAAGTCAGTACGAATTAATCGCAATTGCGACCCTTATTCTTGGTGGTCAGCTAACGAAAACAATACCCAAATTTAACAAAGTTTGCTAAAATCTATCTTTCTGTACCTTGCAGCAGTGTGTATAGCGAAAGACTTTTTCTGAAGCTGGCCTTATTTATGAAGCAACATAACCTCCTTAGCTATGACGCAAATGCCTGCTACCTCCCAATGCAGAGAAATTAATATTCAACCACTATAATTTGCCCTTAGTGCAGTATGAGTACTAAATCATTCATTTATTTGTATTACATTAATTTACTATTGTGGGATTAAAAATATAAAACTTAAACTAATTATATTAAAGTGATACTAGCTAAATATAGCAAATAATTACTCAAAAATATATTTATTTTATTCAGTTTTGTCTATTTATTCGGCCGGATAGACATCCGGCCAAATATTAGCTATCCGGTATTCGGCCGGATAGTATTAGGACGGCCGGATAGGCCGGATACCGGATAGTTACCGGATATCCGTTGCATCTCTAGTAGGAATTCTTGCAAAATAGAAATGACCAAAGCCTTCGTATCTTTTATATCAATACTGATTTTTTTTTTTGCAACTACCTAGACTACTGCATTGGCTAACGACTATGCGGATATGTGTTATCAGTTTTTACAAATACAGTGTGTTAGTTTAAGCATTTAATAATCCATCAATTCTTCAGAATGAAGCGTGGAAAACGGTTATCCGTGAGTTACTGCCCATAATTCTAGTTCAGAATTGGATAGTAGAAATAGTAAAGAGATTGAATCTTTTGATGTAAGCGATGAATGTTGGCAAGAAGTTCGACCAAAAATAGTAACACACAAAAGGAAAGGAAACTCATTCTAGAAAACTACTACCAAAGTCTAAATGGACATATATCTTTAGCGAATGGATTTGGAAGTACACGAATAACCGTTGCGTGTGGTGTTTCAAACACAATTATGTCAGCGATGATTATAATATTAAATGTACGGGCAAATGTAAAGAATGCAATGGAGAGATAGCTGTAGGTACTTACAAGAAAAATCGGTAAATCAGTTAAAATAGATTGTGTTTTTGATAATGTCGATACAAACCTGATACATTCGAAAAAAAATAAACTTCTTTTCAGAAGAAGTGTTTGGCACAGAAATTAGAAAACAAATACCCAATTGTGTTACGTAATAAAATGCTTCATGAAAATATGAAAGACAATGATGCACAAGAACCTCCTTTTATACCTACGTTAAAATCCTTACATAACATCCGCAACAAAAAGAAATACTATCACAAAATCGTGGTTATTGCGCTATGGATTATATCTTTTACAAAACCCTTCGATAGTGTAGTAAGATCTCTATCTGTTGTGCCATTTTTTGTTTATTATTGGACTGAAATGCAACAATTATTTTATAAAAAATATCTAAGGAAATTTATACTGTCTTAAGTATAGATGCAACGGGGTCAATTTTTAAAAAGCTTATTCCACCTAATGATTTTACTAATTCATACGATTCCAAGCATTTATTTTTATATGTAGCAATGCTCAAAATAAAATCGACTTCAGTACCTGTAGCACAAATGATATCTGGCAGTCAAAAGCTTGAAACAATACATCAATGGTTGCAGAATTGGATAGGAACAATGGAAAACCCCAAAAAAGTCATTTGCGATGATTCTGCAGGACTAATTGGCGCAATAGTAAAAAGTTTTACGAGATTTAGTACAACGAAAGAATATATTGATAATTGTATGAACATTTTGGAATCATCTGAGAAATCTCTGCCGGAGTGTTTAGTTCATTTGGACACATCGCATTTCGTGAAAATATTGTATGCTCTTGATTGCTTCAGATTTATAGATAAGCGCGTAAAGCGGTTTTATATGAAACATCTTTTACGCTTAAAATCCTGTACCAATTATATAAAAGCAAAAGAAATAATTCATCAATTAGTTATCGTGGCGCTACATAGGTATGATCGAAATTTGTAGGATGGTACAGTTACTAAATGTGAAGAAGTAAAAGAAAAGCTTAAAAATGATAAAGATTGTTACGATGGCATTATAATGGAGAATTTTAAAGAGTTATTACCGAACGATTCAAGTATTTTATTAGATGAAGATTCTGGACATAGTTCAATAATATCTTGGTATAACTATACTGTTGATTCTGAAAAAAATCATAGTGAACTATGTGATGAAACTGACTATGAAAATATGTACTATTTACCTAGCTTTACCTTGAGTTTCAAAAAGATATTGGCAAAATTACCTCTTTGGTCAAACGTAATGCTACCATTTTTTTAAAAATCTGTAGACGAGGCTAGCAGTAGCAATGTCGAAAGCTACTTCAAGACCGTAAAAAATTGCTTATTCACAATAGGAACGGACTGACTCGAATAGATCATTTCATAGAACAGCACACTGAGTTTGTATCTGAGGAAATTAAATCTGCACAATGTACTTATTCTAACATATTTAAAAATTGGGATAAATATAACGAAACTCCGGAGGTAATAAAGCTAAAAATTAATAGTAAAGAGGACGAAGAAAACTTTTATAATGAGTCTGTGTTTCGAAAGAATCCTGTACTGCAAGAAAATTGGCGCAACAAAGCAGTAAATATGAAAACACTACCATTAAGAGATGCTGTGCAGCCAAAAAAACGTTACAATAAAATTGATTTTTTACCTAACGGCAATATTTCAAGCTCTGGAATAAAAGGCGTCATACTAAGAAATACCTGTGCATTTGACGCACTGACACAAGGAATCGTAGTAGCTTGTACTGAAAAATCGGAAATATCTACGTTCGTCAACTCGCATTTGTCAAAATTCTCACTAATAGTTGGTGCTTTGAGACACAAAGATTATACTTTTGACATTTGTAAAGAAAGAACAGAGTATCTGAGACCCTTTTTCAAGAGCACATTCCAAGGCAATGTCGAGTCTATAGATTGCAGTTGCAACGTCACCTATATATTAGAAAAAGTTTTATTTAATAATATATTCAGCGGAAAATTAACAAAATCTTGTACTGAATGCAACCATGGTCTGGTTAGAAACTGTCCCATAATTCCTTTAAATTTAATTGTTCTGACAGACCGTGGTTTGTCCGCTTTAGATGAAGCCGCTATAATTGAAGATTTTGAGTATGATTGTAAAACCGATGACTGCAAAGGAAAACAAAGATCAAGATTAGAAATTTCGAATTATTTCATATTTTTTGAATTGGATATGGATCTTTCTCTAAACGACATTCCTGAGGAAATTATTTTACAAAACAAAATTTTTGCATTGAGTGCAGTAGGTAATCGAATTCTTGCCTCCTGTATCAAGTGATGACTCTGGAGTAGGCCATTATAGAGTACATTGTCGACGTACAGTGAAAAAAAGCTGTTGGGAATGTTACGACGATATGTCCAAGAAGGTGTTAAAATTAAAAACAGATTCAATTCTAGTACACTCTCATTTGATTATGTCATGAATTGTTAAATAAAATAATTGCTCTTTAAGATAAACATTTTGTAAATCAATGGTTTTATTGAACAAGCTTGCCTTGTATTTTTTTCAATGATAAGCCAAATTTTCAGGGAAGGTTCAGAATTCAAAGGTTATATTAATATGAAGAATGAAAAAAATATACAAGGTTTTATTCGTTTTATTCGTGTGACGGCCCGTAAAGTATGGAACAGAGAAATTATTTGTACTTTAATTTCTGGTGTTTTTTTTTACAACATAGTATTTTTAATTTAGCAATATATATATATAGGTATAATGTATAAGAACAACGATCGTAACTGACTGACAGTTCTGCCATAGTCAAAGGAGTGTTTTAGTTTCGGTATTATTAAATTTATCATGTAGGTAATGAATGAATTTTACACTATTCCTCATTACCAATAGAACAAACAGTCATTAAAATAGTCGTACAATTGTTTACCATTAAGTTTGGATATAAAAATCCAATATGTTGCAGTGTACACTGTGGCGCGGCTAGGATGCATGCTATCTGGCCGCGCCACCGATTTTGTTAAATATCTCGCGAATGTCTCAAGTACTATTTTTAATTCTTTTCGTACAATAATGAACATATTATGTACATTTATTCTTATCAACAGCGATTCAAAATGCGATTGTGGCGCGGCCAGAAAGTACCACGCAATTCGAAACTTATTTTGACATTTTAAATTCCACTATCTAGTGTGTTTTAGAAACTGTAATTGCTGATGATCAGCCTTATTGTTAAGGTAGATGATGATCAGCGTTATTGTTGGTGTGATGGTTTGAATTTCTTATTAACTAATTGGGTAGAGAAGGTTAATACGAAGAATTTGTTTACAACTGTTGATACAAAAAGCCGTGATATAAGTATATAGATGCTTTTTTTGCGTCCTCTATGGTGTAGCAGTCAATATGCCTGCCTCTGACGTGGAGGCTCTAGGCGGCTAGGTCATGAAAGAAAACGATATTTTTCTGATTGGCTTGGGTCTTGGATGTTTATTTATATATGTATTTATTATAAATATAGTATTGTTGGGTTAGTATTTCATAATATAAGTTTCGAATTTACTTTGGGGTTAGTTCAATTTGTGCGGTTTGTCTGTAAATATTTATTTATTTAAAGTTTTGTAACCTGTAATTTTGTAAATGGTGTCTTGCAATAAGGTTTACTTTGTGTTCAATTATACTTTAAATAACCACAGTTTTATAGTAAAATTAATGTGAATATTAATTATAGGAGAGCGAAGCTCCCGTCACGCCCACGACGCCCAACCCCAAGAGCAGCAAGAAGGAAAAGGAGAAGGAGAAGTCGGTTGACGATGACGACGATGGCTGCTGGACGGTAGACGTCAGCGAGGCTGCAGTGCGCGCCCGCATGCAAGGTACGATCTTACAAGTGTTTCCGATCATGGGAAATATTGAGAGGCGAGGTGACATACTGGGTCTCGTTACAGACTTGACGGAGGGCGCCAAGAGCATGACGGTGTCCGAGGACAGCGAGAAGAACGAGAAGCAGCGCATGGACCTGTTCTACGCGTATCTGAAGCAGCGCGCCAGCTCCGGCGACGTGGAGTCCAACCGCGCCGTGACCGAGATCCTGCACGAGGCGGAGCGCCTGGAGGTGCGCGGCAAGGCGCCGCTCGTGATGCTGGAGGTGCTGGTGCGGCCCGCCTCGCTGGCGGCCGACGTGCGGCGTCACCGCGCCCTGCTGCTCCGCTGTACTCACGGCGAGCCGCGCGCCCAGCGGGCCGTGCTGCACGCGCTCACCGCGCTCTGTGCGCACCACGCCGAGCTGCTGCCCAAGGTGCCCGCCATACTCAAGCTGCTCTACGACGAGGACATCGTGGAGGAGAAGGTCATGCTGGAGTGGGCCAGCAAGCCCTCGCGCAAGTACGCCAGCAAGGAGCTCATCGCCGACGTGCGCCGCCGCGCCACGCCCTTCCTCGAGTGGCTCCAACACGCCGAGGAGGACTCCAGCGACGGAGACGACTCCGAGCACGACATCGAGGTACGTAGGGGCCGCGCTTCCCCATACATGTAGGGTCTATAATAGGATCCCGATATGGAACAACAAAGATAAAACATAAAATACAATGGTAATCGACCAGTGCACCATGCAGTCTGCCCACCGACTTCAAAATAGAAACATAACTGTGCTACTGCAGGCACCACAAGGTCTGCTTCTTCAGGGTAAAAGCCTATTGTCATATAGAAAAGGCACGATCGATGATCGTCACGGATGAAGACTTATAATGATATTCCTTTACCAATATGAGTAACATCACAATAAACTCTGAATGTATGCATAAAATCCAAAAGTCTCCCTGAAATGTAAGGCCTTCACCACTGAGACTTAGCTTAACTATTAAGAGCATTTTACATAAAACAACTGCCTTGTTAAAACTGGTTGTCAATCTGGTTCTTCTAACTACCTATAACGATAGTCAGACTTACGTCAATAATCGCTTAATTTGCACATGAGACAACATCCTTATTATAGTTATGTTGAACCAACAGGCGAATTGCATAACATCCTTAGTAACAATGTGTTTCAATTTGACAATTCTACAACATTCATTACATTTTGTATATTGTTCAGCAGACATTTTCAACCATATGGAGTAATGAATTATATGCTTTAGAATGGATCCCATTTGAAAATAATAGTTTGTTACGTAGGACCTACGTAAACTATCGTTAAGTAGACTAAATAAACTGTGCTATCGTTTCAGATCGAGTACGACGACCGCGCGAAGGCGACGCCCATCAAGGCTGTATCGGCCGCGCCCGTCAAGCCCAAGCCGCAGGACGATGATGACGTGGACGTCGACATCGATGCCATCTAAACGTCGTGCTACGTCACGTCACGCCATGCACGTCACCACGCGGGATTGTTTCGCGACTCGACGATGCTGTTATCATTCCTCACTCGCTACACTTGTCTTCACCTGAAGTAGTCTGCTTGTTTGTACGTCACCATAATATTGAGTCCTCTTACGATCGTTTACTGTTTTAACTAGCACTCCATTTCTTGCTACTCTGATTCAAAATCGTATTAAATTCTTCTATATTCGGACGATTATGGTTAAAACCTATGTATTTATTGGATTTACTGCCTATCCGGCTTCCGTGATTCTTATCTATTAGTCACTTTCGTGTCTCTATTGAAAAGCAGTCCTTTTCAATTTTTCTTTGAAATAAACCATAGATATCGTCACCTTGTTGCGAAACACAGACTCGGGGCCCGTTTAAATAACGCAGACATTTAATATGTAGTTCACCCTCTCTAAAGTACCCTTCCAAAGTAATTAGAATAGGTATAGATGGATCCCTCTGTCCCTTATGAGAGGTGTAAAGTTTCTTTACCCCATTAGATGTAATCCAAATTATTACCAAATAATAATGAGACATCGTTCGTTTAGTGCTATTGTTATTAACGGTCGTCTGCCCACTTACATTTAATGTTTACTTATGTTTAGTCATCTAGAAATTGTCATCTCAACAAGTGCACAGCGCGGCGTGATGCGGTGCTGCTATTTGAGATGTTTTAAGGTAATCATATCTAATTCAATTATAAGATTTCAATGTATCTAGTATAAGGGCAGCTCGACTATCAATCAGAGCATTCGCGGTTAGAAACTAACCTTTCAATAAAATACAACAAGTACGGATGGTAACAACTAAATTAACGGTGTTTCTAAATCACTATATTCAAAGCTTAATACTAGGGTGACAGTTTATAGGAAAATAGGGTTTTTTTTTTTGTTATTTCCAACGCTATGTTCCTCTATATCAATTTTTATTTGTTATTCCCAACACTGTTCGTATATGGATTTTTTAAATATTATTTATAATAAATTTTTTCCGATATATATTTTGGGACAAAGTTTTTTTTTTATATACATTGGTGTGACATCATGCGGTATTAGAATGAGGAGCCAGCAGGCAGCCGTTGCTGCCAGCGACCACGTAATTTGTAGCCGCTGATGATCTTTTTGAGAAATCAAATAACTTTCATGTATTGTATCGCTGGTCTCGCAGGAGCGTCAAGTGTGAACGAGACCCTCCTCAAGTCTCCACGATAGTCTCAAAACTAAGAGATGTGTTGTACCTATGGCAATGTGATTTGTACGATGTGAAACATGTTACAGAAATTAATTGGTTTTAGTATTACAATTATAAAGTCGGCGAACGTTTGGTTGAGTAATTGGCGAATAGCAGCGTTTATGCGATCTGTGTAGAGCGTTTACTCGACTCTGCGTATTTTATATGTTTATGTAATTTAGGTTAGTTTATTTGTGATGAAGCCCCTCCAGGTGCGCAGTTCTCATGTACTATACAGGACACGACCGGCCGCCACCTCGCCGCGCAACCTACGGCCAATGTTTCCTCTTACTATTTAACTATTATTAAAATAGAATATTTTGAAATTGCCATCTGACAATTTTATTAGATTGTTTTGTATTCAATACATTTTGGATTCTGAACTTGTGCGTTTTATTTACGACAAATCCACAAACTCTCATACATGTTTAATAGTAGTTACACAAGGTGAATTTTCTGGGTATGAGTCTTATAGTTTTGAACAGCTGTGGGTTCTGGACAATTGATTTAGGGAACTGGCCTAGACTGTTTTGATTACCTTTGTCAAGTTCTTGTACTAGATAGTCAGATGGTGAACGACATCGTCAGTTTTGGTACTGTCGCCGTCACAAATATGAAGTCTTTTATTAAGCGATTCGTTGCCACCTTCGTTTTCACGAATTCTTACCACAGGCCAAGCAGTTTGTTCGATGACGTTGTAGTTTATATTATTTGCTTAGATATTTCAATTAGTGCTAGTTACTAGCAACGGCATCTATTTTATTTGAAGAGTGCATAGCGTAGGTAGTTATTTAGAAATAAAAAAACATTTGTATTAAAAGCATTCATAAATTGTTAATTTGAACAAATGAAATAAGCAGGAACACAATAATGACTTCCCTAAATGTAGCAGGCCACTGTTCACAAACATAGATGAAAATTGTTCGGGAAACGACAATAAGGAGAATGAAAATTTTTCAGAATCTAGTCCGTCAATATTGCAAAACATTATATAAATAGGTCCTAGCTCAACACAGCAGCGTAGAAGAAATTACTGACACTGATTAAGATGAAAGTGTTAAAAAGGAAAAAGTTGTATAAAAATGTCAATGGCAAATAATCCCTATTTTCTCATAGTCTCATTTCTTTTTTCACTAACGTATTTATCCTCCTGCATAGATAACGTATATGGCGAAAGACACCGCACCAATGTTTTGTCGGTCTCCGTGGCGCAGCGGTCAACGCGCCTGCCTGCGACGTGGAGACCCCGGGTTCGATCCCCGGGCAGGTCGTGATGGAAAACGATCTTTTCCTGATTGGCCTGGGTCTTGGATGTTTATCTATATATAATATATGTATCTATTATAAATATAGTATCGTTGAGTTAGTATCCCATAACACAAGTCTCGAACTTACTTTGGGGCTAGCTCAATCTGTGTGATTTGTCCGTATATATTTATTTATTATTTTTTATTATTTTATAATGTTGAACACACTGACACCGCACAAACGTTGTGGAATGTTGGCATTTGCTATTAATTAAAGACATGAAGAAACTCTATCCCAAAACTATATTACGCCTATTAAACATTCTGGTTGATAGAGGACTAGATATCTCTAAATCATTAGAAAGTAGGTACACGAGAATGTGCTAAGCGGTATGAGAACATGCTTTACCAACTACAGCTGATGCACGGTGATATTTCGGTGGGGATTTTTTTAGAAAAATAAAATAATATAACTTGCTGGTAAAAAGTTTATCCGATACCTAGGGTATTCAAAAGGAAGGAAATTTAAACATCTTTCCTACCTTGATAAATTAGATTGGTACAAAATGAGTACCCTGGAAGCTCGAATGGAAGTTTTGGATTTGAGCTGCGCATATAAACTGCTCAACAACGCCATTGACTGCCCACAATTGGTACGTAAGTAGGTTCAACTTCGCCATACAGTGCCTGGTGCTAATTCACCCGTACTTCGCATGCACGAGTACAGACTTAAAAAAGTAGGTGTACAAAAATAACTGACCTTTATATTATATCGAAACAACAATTGTGTTATCACCTATACCAATTCAATATCGGTATTATACTGTGAATTTTGGGTTGTTACCTAAATATATTGCACGGCCGCTTTTTTATAGCTATCCGAACTTGGTCGGGTTATGTAGGTTTTCGATGCTTCGTCAGTATTATAATTGTTTTTCTTTAATTACTGAATTTAATGACATGAAATTTTGCATGTGAATAGTTTAATGAATACACAAAATTATTGGCATACATTTTAGCATGCAATTCCTTTAGAACTTCGTGATATTCGACTGATTTGTAAACAGTGATCTATTCATGGTAAATTGTCCTATAACTCTTTAATTACTAAAGGAACATCATTGATACTTGGCAATATGTTGCAGACACTTACAAGGTTTATATAAACGTGAAAATCTAGAGCCCAAAGAGCATACTTTAAGAACTAAGACCTAATATAGGTAAGCGTATTTTACGTTTATATTTTTGTCTTTTAAGCCCTACGATTTTTTCTAAGTCTGTTTTTTAAACAAATTCAAAACAACGCATGTAAAAATCTACAGCTCTCTATGTAAGCGCTTTATATGAAAACTAGCTAATGGCCATACGTTCGCGTAGCGGAAACTTTAATTTCTACGAAGTTTATGCATGCACTAATTTTATTCATACTTACACACCTTTTTTCTTCTAAAGACTATGGATTAAAAAAGTTTCGCCAGGTCAACATTCGCCCAGCGGAATCAGTTTTTGGTGAATTTCTCCACAATGGCTGCGTGCACGACGACATACACTAAATATCTGCATAATTAAAATGTTTAAATTCAACAACATTCCGCTGCGCGAACGCACACGACCGCGTCAGTGGCCACGAATCGGATAATAAGAGAAATTTTAGTCTGCATTCACAAATTCTGAAATACGAATATGTTGTGCCGTCGTAAAGAAAATGCACGGTTGCTTCGTACCCGCCACACATCGCAACACAACTGCTCAGACCCGTCCTCCGTACGACTTCACCAGACATCATGACGGAACACGACGAATCGCTTGGCGGCAAATGTTTGTCTGGTGGGCGGTAACTTCTGCTGGCAGCCGATGTTATAGCCTACCATGTGTCCAATTTTTTTCTTTCAACTTGTTGCTCCATTTGTACTTTGGTAACTATTTATATCGTGTCTATACGTTGAAATACCACTCCGTTTCTAATATGTACCCACTTAAGGGTATAATTTTTGTCCATTCATATCTATCAAGATTGAAATGAAAATTATTTGGATTTGCCTACACCTGACCTAAAATTAATGCTTTTACTTGCCGATTTAAATGACGGAGGACTAGTGGACTACACATTCAATCTACATTCAAATATCGCTTACCTACTTATTTCGAAATTTACTATTAACTCAAGGCACATACCTAATCTATGTTTTCGTAATCATCATATCAGCCACATGAAGTTTACTGCTGGACTTAGGCCTCCCCCAAGGATTTCCAAAAAGAACGGTTGGACACGGCTTGCTTCCCTGCGATTTTAGTCAGGTAATTCGACCACCGACCACGTAGTCGGTGAGTGTCCGAAGCTGCTCTTACCGGTACTTTGTCGCCATTCAAGAGCCTTTCTGCCCCATCGGCCATCGGCTTTACGAGCTTTGTGCCCCACCCACTGCCACTTAAGAGAGCTAATCCGCTGGGCTATGTCGGCGACTTTAGTTCTTCTACGAATCTCCTCATTCCTGATTAGATTACGTAGCGAAACACCTAGCATAGCCCTCTCCATAGCTCTCTGTGTGACCTTGAGCTGCCAGCTATCAAGCCTGAGTCGATGGCGCGTTGTGTTTCACGCGCACCTCAAAGAGATGTCAGCACATCGTGATGGGGTCCACGAAGACCGATGCCTCCTAGGCCAGGGTTGCGGATTGGTTAAAAAATAAAACCTTGGCCCTGGCCTACAGGCAAGTGTTTAGGGTTTTAGTCAGTAATAGTCTGACACGCCCTTCCGCTCCGCCCAGAGCGGGTGATGTCATTTGATGATTTCCCATCCCAACAAAAATAGGCACCAGTTTTAATCATCGATATCCTCAAAATGCTGCGATATTTTAGCTCTATTTCTGTTTTACAAAACGTTTTAAGGTTTTTACTCAAACTTTATGTAGAAAAAAAAAACAAACGGTTTTTTTTAATTTTATTTGATAATATTAACGACCAATTTTATCTTGGTTATGTGGACTGAGGGACCACAATTCAGTCCTTCTTGTTATATTTTTTTATCTTGCTTAATGGTCATTTATTTATTACCTAAATATCTTTACAAATTCTTTACTAAATATCTGTATTCACAAAACCTGCCTGATCGTCTTGAGTACTGAGGGACCACATGCTATGGACCGAAGTTTTTTTTTTATATATATAAATTATTAACTAGCGCTTGACCGCAATCCCGCCTTATGGTAAGCAGTGATGCAATAGTTGATGGTAAAGCGCACTAGTTTATTAACCTTTAGAAACCCAATCACTTCTATACAAGTTCGAGATTTTCGTGCCCTCAGCGCCACTACTTGATTAGAAGTAATCACAGTATAAAATAAATTTACGACTTTTACAAGACCTTTTTTTTTTTTTTCAAGATTTTGTTTTTATGGAAAATTGCCCTGTTATCAACCATATTTTTAACTTTTTCACACATAATAAGTTCTTATTAGTTTTATTTTCAATAGAAACAAAAACGCCAGAAAATATTGTAATGCCCCAGCGCCAATTACTTGATATCAAGACTTCGCACAAGACACTATGAAGACTTCGCTATATTTCATCTCGTCGAAATGATCATAAATACTATTATTGCAAGAAAATGACGTGAATAAATAATTTTTTATAGATAAATATTGTAAACTATAAAGTAGGTTTTATTCACCTTAATCAAGAATAAATAGGTTTTCTAATCATTGTCGATAGTGAAACAACGTTTGAAAAACCCATCCCTACAAAGTTAGTTATTTGCCACTCCCCACACGCCACCGACTTGTATAGAAGTAACTCTGTGACGTCATAAGCGGACAGGTTTCAAGGTCATAGTGACTTTGTGCATTTTAGTGTAGTGCAATGTTTACATCTTGTTGTATTCAGTAGGTTCACGTGTTTATACAAAAAAAAAAAAATTGTGACGGTGAATATGACGAATTATTGCGAGTTGTTCAAGTCTGAATCAGAATTTTGAAATAGTTCGTCGTCTTGACATTCCGTTGAGTCGTCAACTTCCGTTTCAAGAATTTTCTTCTGTTTTCTATTAGTTTGTACAAACCAGAAAAATAATTGCAAGTATTTTGCGAAACCATTAAAAATAGGTCTGTAACATCTGTGTAAAACAGTAATTTTATTAAACAGAAATCTGCCAAGTGCGTGTCAGACTCACGCACAAAGGGTTCCGTACCATTGATCTATGAAATTAAAGGATTAAAGTTATTTGTATGAAAGATTACGCGGTAATAAGCGATTTACGAGGTATTAAAAAAAACTACTTACGAGATCTCGTTCAAAACAATTTTCGTTAGTAATTTGTATAGTAATGTATGTGTAGCGTGTAGCACAAAGGACTATAAATCACTCACACCAGATCACAGCTACACAAAGGACTAGGAACGCGGAAGTCATGGCGCGCGTCCCTGCGACCCTGACTCCCGCAGCGAGGGTTCCGATCCTGGCTCCCGCTGCGAGGGTTCCCATAAATCTCGAACCCGGAACACATCTGCATGACCAACAGTGTAGCGTGTAGCACAAAGGACTATAAATCACTCACACCAGATCACAGCTACACAAAGGACTAGGAACGCGGAAGTCATGGCGCGCGTCCCTGCGACCCTGACTCCCGCAGCGAGGGTTCCGATCCTGGCTCCCGCTGCGAGGGTTCCCATAAATCTCGAACCCGGAACACATCTGCATGACCAACAGTGTAGCGTGTAGCACAAAGGACTATAAATCACTCACACCAGATCACAGCTACACAAAGGACTAGGAACGCGGAAGTCATGGCGCGCGTCCCTGCGACCCTGACTCCCGCAGCGAGGGTTCCGATCCTGGCTCCCGCTGCGAGGGTTCCCATAAATCTCGAACCCGGAACACATCTGCATGACCAACGGTCAATGTGCGTGGGAAACTATAGCGAGTCGTCTAACACGTGAAGACTGAACTGGCGCGCTTCTACATCAACCAATCATACGCCGCGGCCTGCCTCGATTAGCGAATCAGCATCAAGAACGCACGCAACACCGCGTGGACTTCCGCAGGACAGCAAGCTGATTCGCTAATCGAGGCAGGCCGCGGCGTATGATTGGTTGATGTAGAAGCGCGCCAGTTCAGTCTTCACGTGTTAGACGACTCGCTATAGTTTCCCACGCACATTGACCGTTGGTCATGCAGATGTGTTCGGGGTTCGAGATTTATGGGAACCCTCGCAGTGGGAGCCAGGATCGGAACCCTCGCTGCGGGAGTCAGGGTCGCAGGGACGCGCGCCATGACTTCCGCGTTCCTAGTTCTTTGTGTAGCTGTGATCTGGTGTGAGTGATTTATAGTCCTTTGTGCTACACGCTACATATGTATTTGTACATCATATGTTTTATTTAGATTTTTCATTTTCTTATTGTAGAAGTTAGAGGTGGGGGGGGGACAACGTTTTTAGAAACCTCGATATCATTTTTGAAGACCTATCCATACATACCCCACACGTATGTTAGAAGAAAAAAAATTTTTTGAGTTTCAGTTCTAAGTATGGGGAGCCCTCAATCTTTATTATTATTATTTTTATAATACGGTTCACAGAATACATCTACCTACCAAGTTTCAACAGTACCTATAGCTCTTATAGTTTCGGAAAAAAATGGCTGTGACATACGGACGGACAGACGGACAGATAGACATGACGAATCTGTAAGGGTTCCGTTTTTTGCCATTTGGCTACGGAACTTTAAAAAATTTAGAAAACCACGTATTTAGCTTCTATTATTTGTATTTGTTGTAACTAAACGAAATAAATTATGAGTTTATGCACGTGTAACTCGACCACAGTGAATATAAAAATAAATACCATAGAAATATAGACATCCTTATATCAGAAAGGATTTTGACGTGCCTCGAGCGCCAACTACTTGATATGAAGTAAAAGGATTACATTTGGAGACAAATAGGGATGTGAACTTCTAGAACACACGTCTAATAAATTGAGGTTTGAGATATCTTTATTTCTCATAAGAAATTAATCACTTACATGAGAAATTTTTAAATACTAACTTAAACAAATATTTAAAACGTACAGTAACAGTAAAACACTATACAGAAATAAAAATTAAAAATATGTAGGGTAGATTGCCAACAACACACGGAGCACGCACAACTAGATGTGGCATGTACTAAGGTGCGCTCGCTTGATTGAATATATGTGATTTTAAATGCTTTTTAAATATTGACATAGACTTTTCGTTTTTAATTGTTTTTGGTAATTTATTGTACAATGCTGCACCTTCGTACATTACACTTTTTTTGCCATAGTTAGTGCGTGGTGAGTATAATTGTATATCATTAGCATTTCTAAGCCCAATTTTGTGTATTTGATGTTTTTTTGTGAAATGTATTTGCGTGTGAATGTTTTTATTGAGTATCTTTCTAATTAATATGCAGTTATTGTATATGTATGTTTGTGATATATTCATTAGTTTGGTTTCATTGTATATTTTTTGTGTTGGTGTACTGTAATCATAATGGAAGAGTGTTTTTATTAACTTATTTTGTGCCGTTTGTAATGCTTGAATGTTTGTCTTGGCTGATGTCCCCCATACTTCTATCAAATAGTCCAAGTGAGGTTTTATAAGAGCGTTATATACATTATATCGTACTTGACGTGGAAGACACTGGGCGACACTTCGTAGGGCTCCCGTGAGAGACGTTAATTTATTCCTAACCTTTTCTATATGCGGCTTCCAGCTTAAGTTCTTATCCAAAATTAATCCAAGATACTTTTCATGGTCAACTTTTTTTATTGATTGGTTATTTATCGTTAAAGGTGAATTATACAATGTTTTTTTATTCTTTGCAGCGAAGATTATGTAGTTGGTTTTAGCTATATTTATGGTGAGTAGATTGCACTGAAACCACATATTTAAGAGTTGTAAGTCATCCTGAGCGTCACACATGACAGCGTCCACGGAGTGTCCAAAGTAGAATAAAGCTGTATCGTCTGCATACAACGATACATCGCCCTTCAGTCCAATTGCATGTATATTATTAATGTAGATCAGGAATAATAGCGGCCCTAATATTGATCCCTGTGGAATGCCAAAATTTACGATTTTAGGACGGCTTTGTGTTTCGTTGATCTTAACGACTTGATAACGATTTGTTAGGTAAGATTTGAAGATATCAAATGCGGTTCCAGTAACGCCAATGTCATTTAGTTTCTTTAGTAATAGCTCGTGACTTATTGTGTCAAAGGCCTTTTTCAGGTCTATGAAAATTCCTAACGCTATCTGCTTTTTGTCAATGCTTAGTTTGATTTTTGTTATTAGATCTATTGTAGCAGAGAGCGTGTTGGAGTTTGGTCTAAAACCGTATTGTTTGTCAAAGAGAAAGTTTTGTGCTCTTAGGTGTTTATCGAGGCGGTTGTATAAAACACGTTCAAAGATTTTTGACAAAACCGGCAAGACTGAAATAGGACGATAATTTCCTGGATCCGATTTATTTCCATTTTTGTAGATGGGGTTTACCTTGGCAATTTTGAGACTGTCTGGGAAAGATCCTAGCTGTAGGTTTTTATTTATACAAATTGTGAGTTCGCTAAGTATTAATTCTTTTAAGCATTTTATTGATTTTGTGTTTATACCATCTAAGCCGGAACTAGTATTTACCTTCAGGTTATCAATTATTTTTGCAATTTCATCACAGGTGCATGGGTCTATTTGTGAAAGTTGGGTCATGTTTTGAGTTGCCTGAGTTCCTTTAGTGTGAATTAGATTGTTTTGGTATCGTTTGGGAATTTGACTAGCCAGAACTGATCCAATATTAGAAAAGAATTCATTAAAACACTCACAAATGTCAGTCTGATTAGTCAAAACTCCAGATGGCGTTAGGAGTTAACTCGGTGTTGGTGACTCTCTTATCTTGTTCCTAGAGAGATCATTTATAAGACTCCACATTTTTTTTGGGTTTCTCTTGGATTTGTCAAAAGCATTTAGGTAATAAGTACTTTTTGTTTGTTTTATAATTTGACTGACTTCATTTCTTTTATTCACAAATTTTTGCAGTAATAATTGGTCATTTTTGTTTCTCTTGTGCAACCTCCATAATGCATTTCTTTTATTTATCATACTTATGATCGTTTTATTTATCCAATCTTGTCTGGGTGGATTCAGTACTTTAGTTTTAGTTATTTTACTGATAGTGATAGTATTCAGTAACTTTTCCTCAAATTTTTGGTACAAATTTCCTTCATTGGTGTATTTCCACTCGTTTACCGCATGGAACAGTTTTTCATAATTTATAGCTTCATATTTTACTTTTCTAGGTGGTTCTGGTTGATATTTCTTAACTTCTAAATACATTTGATTATGATCTGACATGGCAGTTGCAATTACGGCAAGATGAAACTTGGTGTCAGGAAGGTCTGTGCATACGTGGTCTATTATAGTTTTAGTTGTAGCAGTTTCACGGGTACAGTATTTCTCCTCGACTTTGTTTATAACTCTATAACCACTACTTTGTAGTTCTTCTTTGTATTTGAAGGTAGTCTTTTCCAAATTCAGTAGATTAATATTAAAATCTCCCAGTATGATGGCTCTTTTCCGCCCATGCAATTGTCTGGTGTAAGTTTCAAGGAAGTTTTTGAAGTTAGATGCGTCTGGTTTTCGGTAGATGCCAGCTATGTCGAGAGAATAGTTATCAAGATGTATCCATAAATAGTAGTTGTCATTTGGGGATAATTCCTCAATCAAGTGATGTTTCATATTGTTGTGAGCAAAAATTGATACTCCACCACCCCGCGCACCGTTCCTGTAGTTGTGATAGTGTGTATAACCAGGTATTTGAATTCTCTTTGCTTCATCATCATTTTTTATCCATGTTTCAGTAAGTATAATTATATTTATAGTACTGCGAAAAGATTCAACTACACACTTTAGTTCATCCAATTTTCCAGGTTTTACAATGCTGCGTACATTTGCATACAAGAATTTTATAGATTTGTTGCTCGTGATGATGTCGTTGTAGTTGTTAGTTATTTGGTAAGTTATATCGTTCATTGGGTTAGAATTTTCATTATGGGTGAGTTTTGAAGTTGGTTTTTTGCAGGTATTTCAACTATTTTCGGCACCCCTTTGATATATTTAATTGTTAGATTTTTGTCACCACTTTCAACTCGATATTTTATTTCATTCTTGAGATTCTTCAGAAATTGTTGCTGTTGGGGTGTCTTATCTGAAAATATTTTAATATTGTCACAGTTGACATCATTTTTGCTACGTAATATAGATGTTGCAGTTTCCCATGATTTGAAGCATACTTTCAAAGGACGATTTTTGCTGGGGTGGTATTTACCGAGACGGAAAAGTTTTTCAGGAGAAGTATTCACCCCTGCCATCTTTATGATTTTAAGAGTTTGCTCCATATCTGACTCTGACCTTTTGTCTTTAGAGGCTGAGGCTGGTTCTTTTATTCCCACAATTATTATATTTTTCCTCCTTAGTTCACGTTCTCTTACCTCGGTCATAATAGATTCATACGCATCCGATGTAACAAGCGATGGTATAGCGGAAATTGAGTTCTCCTTAATTGCATCAATCTCAGATTGTATCTTTTCAAGCTTTTTGTCAGAGGTATTTGCTTTTAGTTGTACTTTAGAAATATCTAATTTCAATTTGTTTTGCTCTATAGCAAGGTTACTTATAGTAATTTTTATATCATCCACTCTCTCCTTTATGGTGGAAATATCCCCACACACTTTATCCATAAATTCTTTTTGGTTAGCTGAAATTGTAGCCATCATTTCCAACATTTGTTCTCTGAATTCGCTTAATTCTTCTTTAGTGTTGTCAGTAAACTTTCGTTTATTACGGAATGTAACTTGGCTGGGATTGTTCTGAAGACCTGATACTGTTTCAGTTCTCGATAGATTAGGATCCGAACCACTTAGGCCACTTCCAGGCGGTGATCGTTTTACGCTCATGATCAGTGGTACAAATATTCGTTTATCAAGTTGAGCGAACAGTTAAAAAAATAATGTGCCTGTCTCTTTTCCCCGAGGGGGTGAAGAGCGGTTACCTTTGCTTGGATGTCGAACTCCCTTCGCAGCAAAAGATATAAAGTCCCACAATTGGTGCAATAAGATTTAAAACTTGAGTAACACAATTATAAGTATTATATTCGGTTAATGGTTATTTTTAAGTAATCTTTATATGTTTGCAAAATGTTTACAACACGTCTGTACTGTACGCAGTTCACACACATTTATAAAAATAAATACCATAGAAATATAGACATCCTTATATCAGAAAGGATTTTGACGTGCCTCGAGCGCCAACTACTTGATATGAAGTAAAAGGATTACATTTGGAGACAAATAGGGATGTGAACTTCTAGAACACACGTCTAATAAATTTACAATTCTTTTCTTTATTATGGGAAATATATCCAAGTTTTCATATTGATTTTTCTATGAAATAAAATAAAATATGAAAATACAGTTACAGTTTTTATTTAGCTTCGTAAATTGGTGAATAAACATTAATTTAAATGTATAATATTATTTGTCGATAGGACATTAATCCCATCCCTACTTTTTACTATAGATACGTTATACATTTGTAGCGTGGTGCTGGAGGACACATCGCGTATTATGTAGCTTGGCGTTCAAAAGGTTAAGAGCCCATTCACTCCAACCTTGAAGACACTCAAATTGTAGTCCGACGGAAACACCACCGCTGGCAAATTGTTCCAGTCCCTCGGTGTACGCGGTATAAAAGAGGAGGCAAAACGCTTTGTCCGGATCGTAGTGATATTAACAACGTAAGGATGGCAACTCGCCGTGCGGCGGGTCGTCCGATGGTGGAACGGAGATGGGGGAATTAAATCATGCAATTGCCTCGCACACTCACCAAAATGCATCCTATAGAACACCGAAAGGCTGACTACTCTACGCCTGTACTCTAGGCTTTGGAGACCGTTTTGAGTTAAATCTAGGTCGCCAATCAGCCTTTTCACACGCCTCTCTACTGAATTCAAAGTGGCCAGGTGACACTGCAAAGTGTCACCAGCCCAAATGTGGCTGCAGTACCTACTCCACGCACGAACGGACCTCTGCTTTGTACAACATTAGAAGCTGCCCTGCTGTGAAGTACTGCCGGACCTTTGCGATAACGCCAAGTTTCCGGGCAGCCACCTTGGCCTAGGACTCAAGAACCGCCCAAAATTTAGGTTACTGGAAATATCAACCCCCAAAAGCTGCAGCAGACGGTATACCCCAAAGGATACATTCCGAAAAGTAGGAGCCAAGGTGAACGGGCTCCTTTTGTCGGTGAAAAGACACGCCTGTGTTTTGGCAGCACTGAATGTTACAAGATTGCCTCTTTCGAAGCTTACTCAAAAGGCCAGCGTGCCACACCCGGTCGAAGGCCTTCGAGACATCAAGCAATCGCTCTCCCATTTTTCTCGAGGGCCTCGCCCCATAAGTGAGTGGCATACACTAGTAGGTCCCCAGTTGACCGATTGCGGCGAAACCCGTACTGTCGGTCACTGCAGAGGAGATTGTTACCTTCCAGGTATGCCAAGAGGCGCAAGTTCAATACACGCTCCATAATTTTGCAAAGTACGGAGGTTATCGAAATCGGCCGATAGTTGGTAGGATCGGCACGACTACCCTTTTTTGTACGGACTGTACGTTGGTAAGCTTCCAGTACCTACTTGGGCACTATACCAGTCCTAAATGAGAGGCGATACAAGCAAGATATTTCTTTAAAAATTCCAAGACTTATTCTAGGTACAATTGTTTTGAGTCTATTACTAAATCCTAAGATTTTCATTTCGCGAATTCTCAGGGTGCTCCCTCAGTTCACACGCACATTCTTCATCTGCCAAGCCTCTTCCTTAGTTGGGGTCAATTAGTAAATGAAATAACGAGTATAAGTAACTTAATCATATTTTTTTATTTTATTTACAAAAATAAATTATAAATACTTAAACTATATTTTCTAAATGCGAAAAATTAATTAAAAAGGCTGTAAAATAATGTTGGTAACGATCTCGCACGTAGGCGATATAAAAATACAATCACTAAACTACATGTACCTACTATGAGATTACCTGAATTTTAAATGAATTAAAATACGCTATATCTACAACTAAGTACAAAATAGTAAGGCGATGATAAGTCAGTCTTTTGAATAAGATCGGGTAAACTTATACTTTATTTAGATCAGGTTTAAACCACATTAATGATGATTGAATTAAGCACCTAACCATTATAGAAATACAGTTCTTTATACATATAAACATTACAGCTTAGTTCGATACTAAATTGTCATTTTCACTGTTAAGAACTTTGACTTAACCTCAATAAAGTTCGAAATACAAATACTGACTCAAAGGTTAAGTCTGGAATTAAAGTTAGATTTCGTTTTGTAACGATGAGGATAATATTTAAGTAAGTATAAGGAGCGCAACGGAGACACAAATATAATTTTGGTACAATCACTGAGCAACTTGGTTTACATTATACTTTCGGCAGATAGCTTACAGTGGAGTATTATTGAATTGTGTGAGGAAATAAACTTAGGGTTAAACCTTGATCTGCACCAGACTTGTCAAGACACCAATATTGAGTAAAAATGAACTAGTATTAACTTACAAAAGAGTATTTTCTAGGTGTATATTGGTGTATATTGGCATTAATTCCTATGTTCACAAACTAAACTAAATTAAATAAAGTCTAATTAGTCCGCTTTTAGTAGCCATGTTTTAATCAACGTCCAAAGTGTCTAAGTACTCCTTAGATATTTTAATTTGACAAGACTAAACTAATATTTTTTCTTTTTTTTTTTTTATTTGCCGGCGCCGGTGTTTCCGTCACACTACAATTTGAGTGTCTTCAATGCTAGAGTGAATAGGCTCTTAATAAACTAGTGCGCGTTACCATCAACGATCGCATCACTGCTTACCATCAGGCGGGATTGCGGTCAAGCGCTAGTTTATAGAATTTAAATTTATTTTGTGAAAAAAGGCGTCGGCAGCATTAGTAGGAGCCTAGGATATCTTGACAAAGTCGGTCGCTTACACTTAAAGCTGGAATTATATTAAGAAAAGTTTACTTCTAACAATCATGCAAGCCATGATATAAATAGGTAGGTACACTGCAATAACAACTTATTAATGAATAGTTGATGGGGCTGCGACATTTACTTATATTTAGACTTTACAGATCTTTATATTACATTTAACCAGCATTTAATCACAATTTCAGTGTAGCCAGATTAAGCTAAGGATTTTATAAAGAACTAGCTGGCTCGTACTTACTTAGTATTCATTTTCCGCCTAATTCATAAACGCTGCTTAAAGTTAACTAGTGATTAGCGATTTTTTAAACATACATTTTAGACGCTTGCACGTCACTTAACTTTAATAATCGATTATGAATAAACCCCTTAAACACTGTGGTGTTTGTTCATAAAGGATGATTTAAGTTAAGTGACGTTAAAAGGTCAAAAATGTATGGTTAAAGAATCGCTAATCACTAGTTAACTTTAAGCAGTTTTTATGAATAAGGGGGCTTATGATGAAATCCTATCACGGAAAATGCTTCATTCATTCTGATTGTTAAATGTATGTATCAACTCAAAAAATTAAGTCTTGGAACACAAAGAACGCGTACGGACGTATTGGTTTTTCTGTTGGTTTTTTTTTTTTTTAATAATTATAAACTAGTGCTTGACCGCAATCCCGCCTGATGGTAAGAATTTTTAAGTAAAGAATCTGAAATGAATTTCTCCCATTCATTCATTCTTTTCAAAAAAAGTTAAAGAGCTTGTTACCCCGCCTGGTTTTCCAGTAGGCCTAGTATGAGTTTTCAATACGAAACACGATCGTCCATCTCGAGCGCGTTTGGCGCTCTCATTGGTTGAGAGTTCTTACGACCTTGAAGCGGGCCAATCGCTGAGTCAAACGCGCTCGATATCGACGAACGAGTTTCGTATTGAAAACTCATACTAGGCCTACTGGTGGACCTGGTTGTCCCAACAATAATATGGTCAACGCACTGCTTTTAAATACAATTATGTAAGTACTTATTAAATGCAAAATGTGTGCAGATAAGAAATCATTAAAGTTGATTGAATTAGTTAGAATACAAACTTTGTCAAAAATGTTTGAAATTAATCAATACAATCGTATTGAAGGCAGGGTTGTATGATACAGAGGTGTTCATCTATTACTTACTTAAAAAGGCAACGATTCTTAGTAAAACTGTCTACAGTTCTATATATACAATTATTAATCGGCGAACACATTTTTGTCAAATGATTGAGACTAGTTGGGATCGTTTGGACCGAACGGACCAATGGGCGGTCCAAACGATCCCAACTGATCCCAACTAGTCGCAATCATTTGACAAAAATGTGTTCGCCGATTAGGGGTACCTACTGGTAACATTACACGATTATTAATAAATTCCAGCAAGGTACCTAATTACGTAACACACAATCAGTAGCAATGGGTTTCATTTTGACAGTTCAACAACTTTCATTACGTTATTTGCGTTGTTGAGCAAACACGTTTTCGAACATATGGAGCAATGTTCAACATGATTTCAACTCATAGTGACAGTGTATTACGCAATTAGGGTGCATTTTTGAGAAATCAACCAAATTCATTAGTGATACATATAAAATTAAGCAATTTCAGATCATCAGGTGGCGTTCTGTAGCTTTTTAGCCACCTTTATGAGAAAAATACATGAGGTTCTAATATAAGTGCGGAGGATAGCAGGTCAAGCTACCCGAAACTGTCACATATTCTAAATCAACCTTGAGCCTTAATACTTTAATGATGTAAAGTTGAAAATCTAATAAAGAAATCTGACGGATTGTAGTAGCTTGAAGTGCTATCGTCTGCACTTATGTGTGAATTAATTTGATTCCTTTATTTTGATTACAGTATAATCTATTTTCCTACATCATAGTTTTGTTTACCCTGCCTGTTGCAGCACGCCGGTTACGGACGGACATTGCTCTGCGTGGCGACGCTGAACGACGTGATGAACACATTGACGATGGTGATGAGGAAGATGCCCAACACCGTCATGTTATTTATTTTGTCAGCCTTGCAGCGCTCCTTGTGGTCGTTCACGTCGTATTGGCTGTTCATGATCAGACCCACGCCGACCAGGATCTGAGGACCGAGTGCTTTAGTTAGGATATTTGTGATTTGTGGTTTTGGCACATTGGCAGGAAATTTACCTTTTTTATTTAGATTGATGTGATTAGATTGGCATATTAGTGGGCGGATTCATCCGCATACATAAGTTTGGATCCCGTGGGAATATCGGTATAAAAGTATTCTATACATACGTATACAGATATAGGTATTTTCTGTGTGCGCGACTTCGTTCGCGTGGAGTTAGTTATGCTCCGCTCATATTGGTCGCAGCGTGATGTTATATAGCCTAAAGCCTTCCTGGATTAATGGGCTATCCAAGGCAAAAAGAATTTTTCAAATCGGTCCCGTAGTTCCTGAGATTAGCGCGTTCAAACAAACAAACTCTTCAGTTTTATATATTAGTATAACCTTAGTATTATTAGGATAGTAAGATGGTACGGAAGCACTTTTTTTATCATCAAATTACCTCTCCCGCTAAAGACTAATACCCACCCGTGTTTCTTCACTTGCCTGTGCGCCAGGACGACGGTTTCTTTTTTAAACAACCCGCAAAAATGGTACGGAACCCTTTGTTCGCAAGTTGAACTCGCAAGTTGGTGTTTTGGACACGATTACACGGCAAATCAAATTGACGTAGATTCCTATACATAAAAGTCAATTTGCTCAGTGATAATTTTGTCCACAGGGTGTAGACATGGTCGTTATTTCACGTAACTAGTTACAATAACCAGTGACGCGTTGTGTAACTGATTCCCTAGTTACGAGTCAAATTAAAAAGTAATTATTTTTGTAAATGCGTTATTTCATACACACGTTATGCCATAGCCGTATCATGCATCACACCGGCATAATTTATTGATTTAATTGTATAGCTACACATACAAGAAATTGATTTAATTTAGTTTCGTTTCGTGAATAACTGTATAGTTGGTGGACGTATAGTTATGTGAATAATCACGGTAGCTGAATAAAAATAACAGGTGACGCCGACCAAGTAACTGGTTACTTTATGGTTCTTGGAAAAGGCGTAACGACCCACACCTAGTGTAGACACGTCACCCAGCTACCCATCCAGCATGAGAAAATAATTCCGGCTTTTGTTTCTTACTTGAAAGATAATACTGAGCGAGATGAACACAAGACTGGAGTAGTAGTAGGGGTGTGAGCTGGCGGACTCCAGCACGTAGCGCAGCTGGTTGGCGTTAGCTGACAGGAGCGCCAGGTCCATCATGCCTTGAGCCAGATTCTTCTTCTGCTGGTAAGTGTTCACGTCCGGAATCACCTGGAATTAGGATGCACCTCAGTTAGTATTTCAATAATTAGATAATGACTTGACTGGCGCCGATACCTTTCAATGCTTTGCAGGATGTGGGGAACTTATCCATATGTATATGTACAGACGATAGGACCAAGCTACTACAATATCTCGGATTTCTTAGATTTTCAAGTCAGATTTCTTTAGGTATACATAGTATTGTAGTATAGTACACACATCAAAAGTGTCTAGGGATCAAGCATTTTTATGCGGATTTCTTGAGATTGAGATGTGGCTTTGTAATAAATTTATGATTTTATAAATTTATATGGATCCTTTTTGGTGCATTTCATAATTTGAATCAGGAACTGTGAATCAAATTCGAGTAAAAGATGAAAATCAGCTGTCAATATTTTCCCTATAAAAACATACAACGCATTGAAGACATTATTAGTGCTACTGTTTCCCTACTACTGATTTAAGCAGGGAAGAAATGCTCAGAGCCGTGGGAATGATAGAAGCTGGTTCCCGGCAACGTACTGTGGCTTTAGCTCTGAATACAAGTCAGAGTGTTATCAGTCGACTTTGGACACGTTACCGAAGCACTGGTACCGTGGCTGAGCGCCATGGAGGACGGTATCGCTGCACCACACGGAGACAAGACCGATACATTCAAATCTTAACTCGAAGAGCTCCAACAATAACCGCCATGATGTTAGCCGTGAGGCTTCATCACTCTTCAGGGAACTTAATTAGCGACCAAATAGTCAGAAACCGCTTGCATGAAGTGAACCTTCATTCCCGAAGACCGCTACGGGTACCACCTATAGCAATGCACAATCGTAGGATTCGATATCAATGGGCTCTTGAACACAGAAATTGGGCAGAAGAACAATGGCGTTTCGTGTGCTTTTCTGATGAGTCTCGTTTTGGTATGAGACCGGATACAAGACGTATACGACACTGGAGAACCCCTGGACGCCAACAGCGATTAAAATCCTGCCAGGAAGTCCATCCTTATAGTGGTGGAACCATCATGGTATGGGCGGGTATTTGGATCGGCGGAAGAACTGAGTTGATTTGGATCAGAGGCAACCTCAACGCTCAAATTTATGCTGAGACGATTGTATCAGACGTCATCGTTCCTCTACAAGTGCAAATCGGTCCCTTATTTCAGTTAATGCATGATAATGCACGACCGCACACCGCAAGAGTTGTAAGACAGACTCTCGCCGCAGCTAACATCAATGTCCTGCCCTGGCCTGCTCAGTCGCCAGACTTGAACCCGATTGAGCATGCATGGGATATGCTACAGAGAAGAGCTCTGCCGAATATGGAGGGTATCCAGTCGCAAGAAGACCTTTTTTTGTTGTTGCAACGAACATGGGCGGCCATTCCACAGCGTGATTTGGATGAACTCATTTTGAGTATGCCAAACCGATGTTCTTGTGTTGTTAGTGTTCGCGGTAGAAACACGGATTATTAATTGTTTAAGTTACCCAATAAAATTTTAGAGAAAACTGTTATTTCAGTCTTTTTTTCGAACTTTTGTGTTAGTGGTTCAAATGTCAAATATCCCTTTATTAGGAAAATGGCAAATTTCTTTATTAATGCAAAGGTGACTTGGTTTATCGTTACTGTGACAAACGAAAACACTTTATTTGATGAATCCTTAAATAAAATTTTAATTAATATCAATCAGGAGAAAAGTTATTGCAAAAATATATGTTGATCCCTAGACACTTTTGATGTGTGTATTTGCCAAATATCTTTATACTTAGTATTGTATAAAGTTATTTGTTTTTTTTAGACAGCTGTGCTGCTGCCTCAGTTTGTACCGCCACTTCTTCCCAGCGAAAGCACTAGGAAGTGGCAAAGGGTGGGCGTTTTGGGGGACTGTCTTATGTAATACTGACGTTTAAAAAGTGCGGATTCTCAGCCTTTGAATAAATGAGTTTTGACTTTGATTCCAACTTTATCTCTTGATTGTGAATATTTAACAGTTTCAGGTAGATTGATCTGATGACGTCCGTGCCAACATCTTTGTACCTACTTACCATATAAATACGACGAATAAAGGTCTTTATCTATTCTCAACACAGAGAGTTGAAAATCCAGTACGCGACATAATCTTGGAAAAAGAACAGCAGACCCACTTTTTTTTGTAAGGCTCTGCCACTGTCATTTACTTCACCTTTTTAAAAGAAGAAATCGTAACTTACCCCAGGCGCAGGTGACACAGGCCGCGAGTCTCCAAATCTCGTTGTGAGCCCGTTGACATCTGAAAAATTGAACACATATTACTTTGATCTAAATATCGAACGGTATAGTCACAAGCAAAAGTATGTACACACTCAGCTTTGTTCAAAAGCGATTTACTGATTTATATTTTATGTTCTTATGAACATACTTAGCATTTTCCAACCCTTAGGTTTATATAATGCGTCGTATTTCAACATTGCATTCGTCATTTCATGAAAAAATCGCAATTGAAAGTTGACAAGTGTTGACATATTGGTGCTCGTAACTGTACAGGTATCCTCAAAGTAAGTAACAAACACTTTAAATTCATGCTTCATGCAGTATAGGTACTTAAGTAGGTATCCATGCAAACCGTTCGTCATGCGGGGCCACGCCAGTGGATATAACCAAAGACCTTTTAGAGGGATGTGCTAAATTAGCACGTGAGATTTTATTTTATATATGTTTTTTGCAATTCACAGCACACTGATGCCGATTCAAGTAACATTTATTTTTTGTCCTATTCTTAATGAAATAGGTAGAAAGCTAAAGGTGTACTAAACTTAAATTTTGTTTAGTTTATGAACAGTAGAATTTATAAGGAGAACAAGAATGTGCGACAGCAAAGCGACCTACAAATTGAATTTCAAATAATTTTGCATACGGACCTGCTGAAAAAAGAAATACTACAGGAGTTTCATTATTTAATAAGTATATTCTCTAGGTAAAAGTGAATGCAGAGAAGAGAAGAGAAGAAGAAATGCAATTTAGTAGGTAGATTTAATCTTGTTGTCGGCAACAACTTTAAAGCGATAAAAGATGCAATGGTTAGTGGGAAAAACAAGAGTCGCGAAAAATATTATTAGCCCCACAAACTAGTGTAGGTAAATAACGCTGTTTGGGGGCTAATATTTTGGAATATACAAACAGATCCAAACGTTAAGTATAAGTACAGAACACCAAACCCCTTGTAAGTTGTAACTCATAACAAACACATCATTTCAATGAAGGTACGTGTAAGGCGCTATCCCGAATGGACACCAAAACAATTTTGAAAATTTTGTATCATTAAGTACTGAACATAAAAGTAGTTATAATGTGATGTGTTCCAATCACCATATGGGTAGTCTGCCTCGTCATGCCCCCACGGCAATTTACCGTCAGTGGTGGCGCCATCGTCGTGGTCGTGGTGCGACGTCTTGTCGCTCGGCTCCAGTTCCGAGTGGTGCTCGCTGCCATCTGAGGAACCAGACAACAACACGATGTTAGGGAAATCATCTACAGGAACAGAGAATATGGTGATAGGTAACCCAATGAGATATGAATATATAGCATTAAACGGCTAATGTAGTCTATGTACAGATGATTATGTTAATGAATTTGTTGTAAAGAAAAACAAAAGCTGCGATTGTCAAAGTAAGTGAAATCTTTGTATTTTTTTATTGAAACATAAATCTCTTTAACCGTATCTCGTGAAGGCGTCAAGCAAAACACATAATTATCGTCGTCCACATAATAGGAATTCAGTCTCGAGACGTGTGTATATAATTATTTTAGATATAGATAGTATTATTATACTTACTTAAAGTCTAGGAGTGAGTACCGGGGAATTAGCATAAATGACGTGAATAGTGAGCATCTGAGCATTACTAACGTTAAGTAACTGTACAGTCATCACAAGAGATAAGTAACCAGAGTCGTGAGATACAGTTGTAGTTTAATAAGAAACCCATGGATGGTTTCGAATAAAATTAGGTTTCAATTGATGAAATCAAATTTTATGCGAAAACATCAATCAGTTTCTTAATAAACATCAACTGTATCCGACAGCCCTCGTTACTTATATCCATTGGCGACCGTACACTACTCACACAACATACTGTTACGGGCTGGGGGTACTAAAATACCGGTTAAGGGTTACGAAGTTTATTGGCAACGAAGGTACAGTCGATTGTAGGCAATGACAAGTAGAATGTTGCTGACGTTGCACCGAAGTCTTCACTTACGTCCACGAAGTCCGTGTTGTAAACACACAACAACACTACAGATGTTTCTTCACGTAGTACTCAATGTTCTCGTTACAGTTGTCGCAGTAGGTATTCTCAAAGATCGCTTCTTAAATGTCGCTGTTTCGTCTCGGTAGTCAAGTGTAGACTGACTCGGCGCCGGCGTCACGGCGCTATATATAGTCCAGCTGATCGAACATTCCAGAATCGTCTAGACGTAATAATAATAGCGCATAACTTCGAGTACATTCAGTAAGTACTTACGGTAATTCCCGGAAATAGGTTTCTAGAAATTTCGATGTCGTCACTTAGTTGACAAAATTGATAAAACCTGTACCATTCGATAGGCCACCTTAAGTCTAGGAATGCGTTTTTATATTACATCTAGACAATGTCTAGATCTCGAGTTACAGAGCTTAAAAGTTACGCACTGCATGTCACGCGACATTGAACCTTATGCCCTCGACATAAGGTGCATTCGTAACATTGCCCCCTTCTTAGTCGTGCTCGTCCCGAGCATGATTTGATCCATAATAGCGAGCTAGGCGATCTACGTGTACGATCTTCAGCTTCCCTCTAGGTCCTTTCCTTATCCGGTAGGTGACATCGTTTATCCTGGTTACTATCGTGTATGGACCCTCCCATTTGGCTTGAAATTTCGGACTCTTTCCTTTTCTCCTAATGGGATTATGTAACCATACCAAAGTTCCCTCTTCAAATCCGGGCACGTTAGCTTTGCGGTCGTATCGGATCTTCATTTTCTCGCTGGTTTTCAGACCATTCTCTCTCACTAGCTCATGTATTCCATCTAGTTTACGTCGTAGGTCGGCTACATAGTCGACGGCTAGGATAGGGGTATCGGGGGGTGTTCCGGTTAGTGCATCTATGGGTAGTCTAATTTCTCGGCCGAAGTTGACTTTCGCCGGTGTGCAATTTGTGCTGTCATGTGTTGCTGAGCGGTATGACATTAAGAAGAGTGGAATGTATTGGTCCCAATCCCTCTGGTGTTCTTCCACTACTTTGGCCAAATGATTCTCTAGCGTCTGGTTGAATCTTTCGACCATTCCATCTGACTGAGGGTGATATGGTGTTGTACGAGTCTTATGTATCCCGAGTAGTTGGCAAACCTCTTGAAACAGTGAAGACTCAAAGTTTCTACCCTGGTCAGAGTGTAACTCCAAGGGTACGCCAAATCGACAGAACACCTCGTGAACTAGCTTTTTGGCGACTGTATGAGCTTCTTGGTTAGGTACTGCAAAAGCTTCTGGCCATTTGCTGAAATAGTCTTGCATGACGATGATATACCTATTCCCTTCTTCAGTGATAGGGAATGGCCCTGCTATATCGACAGCAACTCTTTCCCATGGTGCACCAACATTATAGACTTTCAGCCGACCTCTGGCCCTCGTTTGCGGTCCCTTTACTGAGGAGCAGGCTACACATTTCCTACACCAGTCCTCTACGTCTTCGCGGCAATGCACCCAATAGAACCTTTTTCTCACCTTCTCCAGAGTTTTCTTTACTCCTAGATGTCCTCCGGATGCTCCGTCGTGCATCTGTTTTAGCACTGATGCGACTTTATCACAGGGGACAACTATCTGTAAGGTGACCTCCTGTCCACTGGGTGATTCCCATTTCCTCTTCATAACTCCATTGTCAATTATCAGGCTGTCCCATTGAGCCCAGTAACTTTTTGCTGTTGGGCTAAGCGCTGATATTTCACTCCAAGCGGGCCGCTGGCCACGTTTCTTCCATTCGATTACTGTCTTCAAGTCACTATCTTCCTTTTGTGCGTCTTCCAATGATCGATTATCCCAGTCTTCATCCAAAGCGTTCACCTGGATAATCCTTACGTTCTCTTTCTTTTCCTGCTTGGCACAATGTCGGCAAGATTCTTCGCAAGGCCGTCTAGATAAAGCATCAGCATTATTGTGTGACTTGCCTTTACGATGTTCAGTGACAAAGTCAAATTCTTGCAGCTGCTCTATCCACCTTGCTACTTGTCCTTCTGGGTCTTTGAACTGAAGCAACCACTGTAAGGCAGCATGATCGGTGCGAAGTGTAAACTGTCTCCCAATCAAATATTTCTTGAAGTGTTGTAAGGTCTTAACAACGGCCAGAAGCTCTCGGCGGGTAACACAGTAATTCCTTTCTGGCCTGGAAAGGCATTTGCTGAAATATGCAATCACGACCTGCCGATCTCCTTGTGTTTGAGAGAGAACTCCTCCAATGCCAACATTGCTGGCATCCGTGTCCACCAGAAATCGGCCTTCCCGACTAGGGTAACCTAATACAGGAGCCCCACACAAGTGAGTTTTGAGTAGCGCAAATGCCTGTTCGCAGTCAGGATTCCATTCAAATTGACACTTTTCCTCTGTTAAACGATGCAACGGTTTCGCTAACTCGGAGAAGTTCTTCACAAACCGACGGTAATATGCACACAGACCCAAGAAAGAGCGTACTTCAGTTTTGTTACGAGGGGTAGGCCACTTCGACACGGCTTTTATTTTTTCAGGATCTGTTCGAATTCCTTGCGCCGAAATAATGTGTCCTAAGTATCCAACCTCTTTCTGGAATAGTGTACACTTACTAGGACTGAGTTTTAAATTCGCTTCACGCAGTTTTTGGAACACTTTCTCCAAATTGCGTAGGTGCTCTTCGAAGCTTCGTCCCATAATGATGATGTCATCCAAATAGACCAGGCATGCATCACCAAGCAACCCCACCAAAATGCGCTCCATTAGGCGCTCGAATGTAGCTGGAGCATTGCACAGTCCAAAAGGCATGACATTGAATTGCCAGAGACCGTTCCCAGGACCAGTGGAGAAAGCGGTCTTTTCTTTATCCTGCTGACAGATTTCCACCTGCCAGTATCCACTTTTGAGGTCAACTGTGGAGAACCATTTCATGCCACTTAGCAAGTCTAAAGTGTCATCTATACGTGGCAGAGGATAACTGTCCTTTTTCGTGGCATCATTCAACATCCTGTAGTCAACGCAAAACCTTGTACTGCCATCCTTTTTCTTGACTAGTACAACTGGAGATGACCAAGGGCTGGTGGATGCTTCTATAATCCGGTTTTTCTCCATATCTCTTAACATTTCCGTGACTTCCTGTTCTCTTGCAAAAGGGACACGACGTGGTCTCTGTCTTATCGGCTGTGTATCACCCGTATCTATATGGTGTTTAACTAGCCCGGTCCTTCCCACGTCACCGTCGGTCTTCGCGAAGATGTCATGGAAGTTATGCAACAGTTGCTTAACTTTGTGACTTTCGAACTTGTTTAAATTGCCCTTACAACTTTCGAGTAGTGTCGATACATGTTCCTGCCACTTCTTATCACGTTCCTTTTCGTGCACCTGTGTTTTTCTCAAAGATGCTACATTATCGCACACACCCACCATGTGATTCTTTTCGAGAATTATTTCTTTGTTACTAACGTTGATTATGCGTATTTTTGGTTTATCGGAAATCATCATCAGTGTCCTTGCCGTTATCCAGTCTGGGTGATCTCCAGAATCCTCTATTATAATGCAACGTTTGCGGCATCCTATTGGTGAAAATCTAATATCTACTAAAGTTTCTGATCTTGGTGGTAATACAGTTTTCCTTAAACAGTACACTGACCCTTGTTTTGCACCTTGAAGAAATACTTCTTGTTCTGGAAAACTCAATACTCCTTTTGCTACATTAAGGACGCATTGTTGTTTCTTCAAAAAGTCCAGTCCTATAATGCAATCATCTGTAATATTCGCTACTAAAACAGGGTGCGTGAATGTCTTATCACCCATTTTCAAGGTCACATTCGTTTCACCAAGGACGAGCACTGGTTGGCCGGTGGCGGTTTGTAATCGGCATTGTGAAGACCCTCTTTTCCATGCTATGGTCCGAGGAAATAGCTCCGGTCGTGCAATAGTTCTTGATGCACCAGTATCCAATGTGAAACTGCATGACTTACCATTCAGTTCTCCTTCTATAATAAGACTGTTTCCGTCACCCACTTGTGATACTGTTATAATGGGGGCTTCACGTCGACCAGCCAGTACTCGCCCCATAGCCCTGGCTGCTCCTAGTTTAAATCCTCTGCTTCCACCTGTGTCCCAGAAGTACTTCTTCCCTTAGACTTCCTCGGACAATTGATACGAATATGCCCCTTTTCGCCGCACTCATAGCAGGTTGGTCCTTGTCGGCTTTTTATTGGTGCGGTTACCTCACGGATACGATGATGTTGTCGGCCATCTTGACGTACAGCTTCCACCTCTAAAGCGTGTGTCAAGGCTGCCTTCAGAGTCTGGTGGTGACCCAGGCGAACTGCAGCCCTTACTTCCGCATCTCGGATTCCATCAGTAAACGCTTGCACCGTAGTAGTATCAATCAATCCCGGCGTTGATGCATACGCCCTCCGAACAATACGTTCTATTTCCGTTGCCCATTGTTGCAAACCCTCACTGCTCTTCTGTGTGCGGTCGCGGAGTTGAGCCCTGTAGACATGTTCGAGGTGTTTCTCCCCGTATCTAGACTCTAACGCTTCCAACAAACAGGCTAGGGTATTACAATCGCCGGAAATGTTTTCGAGAATTTGTACCGCATCACCACGCAGAGCAAGCGTAAGAGCGGTTACCGCTTGATCGTCGTCCCAGTTGTTGCCTTTTGCAACCTTTTCGAATTGTAGACGGAAGGCCACCCATGATGTTGTTCCGTCAAAATGAGGGACTTGGAACGCCGGCAAAGCGCTGGGTACAGGTACACCTTTAATACCTCCTCTTTGTACCTTCTCATGCAAAAATTCTATTTCTTTCCCAAACTCCATGATGGTATTGTCTAGTTTCTTGAAACGCGCATCATGATTGTCTATACGAGCATCTTGCTGGTCTATGCGCGTATCTTGTTGTACTGTTCTTATTTTAAGCTCGTTGACCTCTTCTTTGGTTTTTTCCCACTTTTCGTTTAGTTCCAATACTAGTTGCTGGGATTTTGACTGGGATTCTGCTACACTTTTAATTTGTGCCTGGGTTTCTGCTTGAGATTGTTCTATTTTTGCCTGGGTTTCTGCCTGGGATTCTGCTACTATGTTTTTTATTTGTGCTAGTAACGCCGATATATCGAATCCGCTACTGCCGGAAATAGTGGTGGTAGTGGGCGCACTTACATTTGTCGGTGGTACGACGGCCGCATCTTCTACGGGTACAGGGACACCAAGCGATGCTTCCTCTTGACGTGCCAAATCCATCGCTGCTTGTCGTCGCGTGCGAACTCTTTCGTCTTCCCTTGGCGTGACCGGCATTCCGCTTCTGACACCAATTGTTACGGGCTGGGGGTACTAAAATACCGGTTAAGGGTTACGAAGTTTATTGGCAACGAAGGTACAGTCGATTGTAGGCAATGACAAGT
Source organism: Sesamia inferens (assembly GCA_037179545.1). Taxonomy (NCBI): domain Eukaryota; kingdom Metazoa; phylum Arthropoda; class Insecta; order Lepidoptera; family Noctuidae; genus Sesamia; species Sesamia inferens. The sequence goes on along the minus strand of CM073929.1, from coordinate 1,883,459 downwards.
AGAATGTTGCTGACGTTGCACCGAAGTCTTCACTTACGTCCACGAAGTCCGTGTTGTAAACACACAACAACACTACAGATGTTTCTTCACGTAGTACTCAATGTTCTCGTTACAGTTGTCGCAGTAGGTATTCTCAAAGATCGCTTCTTAAATGTCGCTGTTTCGTCTCGGTAGTCAAGTGTAGACTGACTCGGCGCCGGCGTCACGGCGCTATATATAGTCCAGCTGATCGAACATTCCAGAATCGTCTAGACGTAATAATAATAGCGCATAACTTCGAGTACATTCAGTAAGTACTTACGGTAATTCCCGGAAATAGGTTTCTAGAAATTTCGATGTCGTCACTTAGTTGACAAAATTGATAAAACCTGTACCATTCGATAGGCCACCTTAAGTCTAGGAATGCGTTTTTATATTACATCTAGACAATGTCTAGATCTCGAGTTACAGAGCTTAAAAGTTACGCACTGCATGTCACGCGACATTGAACCTTATGCCCTCGACATAAGGTGCATTCGTAACAATACTATAAATACATATATGAGTCTTCGTTACTGCGGTCTTCAAACGACGTCTGTTAAAATAATACAAAAGTACACTATCAGTGCGCAGCATGCAAAAAAAGTTTTCCATTTCGGAACTGGGTAACAATACTGGATATCTGATTCTAAGATTCCTAATCAAGTAACTTTTAATTTTATTATCATGTCCTTCCCTATGTATGAAAATCAGAAAGTTTGTTTCAAATCAGACGAGATTTGATTAGCCTTTAAATCGTTTTGTTAACAAAATAAACAACAGCACAAGGTATTCAATTGAGTCATAGAGTGCAGCGAACTGTTAGGCATACTAAATATGAGCGCGCCATCTTGTCTGTCGCAAAAAAGCAGCTATAAGTTATTTTACGTGTCAGGATCTAATACTAATCTAGGATATTTTGCCTGACTCCCTAGACTCTGCAGGCGGCACAATGAGTTGACAAAGCGTTGTGACCAGAACATTACACTGCCCATTTCAAAATACAAAAAGAATTTAGCTACCTCAAAAATAACTAAGTACGTATACAATGAAGAATGTTAATAGGTATACAAAATCGCTTAAAACTATTGTCCTAGTAGGGCTTGTATCTTTACAAATACACTAGTTTTTGTTTCATTGAAAAAGACCAAGTATTAATGAATTTATAGACATTTCAAATTCTCGTAAATTTTGCGTTCCGTAGCAAGCGCGCGTGAAGCGTGTGACGTCATAACACAACGCGCCCCCGCCACCGCCGGCCGCTCGCTGGCAATCCGCGCCTGCCGAGTTACTTATAGTGTTTTATATTGCTTCTTCTGTACATTGAGTAATATTCAGTTTAATTAGTGTATATATGTATAATGGATGACGGATTTGAAAAAGGGCAATCGGACAACCTACCTAAAATAGATGGACTTACTATTTAACGAAGAATAGTGATTTCGTTGCCGCTGAAATGCGAGGAGTAAAAATGCAGAGGTAAGAGTTAATTTTTCTATCATCTTATTAATCTACCTACCTATTTGAAAATCGATTTGGCTTTGATCTATTTAACTAAATAAATTGATGTAGGTATTATAGTATAAACAGAAACGTTTTTAGCACGACGAAGGGCCACGCGCGCTCGTATTTTTCAAGAACTGTACCTATATACATAACTATAGCCATCGACCAATGGTCGATGACTATAGCTAAGACTGCTGTGAGTTGAACAGATGTGCTAAACCTTTTATAATGTGTACATATTATTTGTCAAATACGTGAAGTGTTTTTATACATATTTGTTTTTTATTTCAGATCGGCAAGAAACAACTACGGTGATGATGCTATTGTTTACGTTCAAGTCAAAAGAGTAGGTAATATTTGTACGGTCAAATGTAGGATTACACCGGAACATCGCGTACGTGCAACACCATATCATTGCAGTTTAGAATGCGATGAAAAAGACAATGAAATTTTAAATGTAATGTGTAAGGATTGTGCCGCTAGTAGTGGTGGTTGTAAGCACGCCGTAGCATTTTTAATGTGGCTGCATCGCCGAAGCGAGGAGCCTTCAACAACTGCTATAAAGTGTTATTGGAAAAAAATCGAAGCTCTCGGGGATCGGGACTACACTCAAAATATAAAGACTTTAGTTCCACAACACATAATGAAGTAGAACAGGATAAAGGTAACTTTTTCGACAAAGTGACACATAATCTTAGAGAACTTCAAATAAAATGTTCGCTCTCACATTATGTATGTGAAAAAAAAAGATGTTGAAAAGATTTCGATTCATTACCTAATTAATAATTTAAAAAAATCTTGTGTAGAACGTGATGTCAATAGTTTTATTACATATTGTAAGAACGAAATGACAGAATCAAGATGTTTACAAATAAAAAAAGATACAATGGCGCAATCCAATTCGAATTTGTGGTTTGAGATGCGCTATGGACGCATAACGGCTTCAAAAATGCATGAAGTTGCGCAATGTACTACAAAGAATGGCTCTGTAGTTGAAGAAATATTTGCTGCCCTAAAATTTAAAGAAACTGCTGCTATCAAGCGAGGAAAAATCTTAGTAATAGATGTAATAAGTGTGGTGTCTCAAATAAAACGTCTAAAAATAATGAGATCTGGTATTTTTTTAAACCGTGATTGGAACTCCTTAAAACATCCTTTGGAACGTGAAAAAATAACTTTTCTGGTGTCTTGGTGGTTGTGTTTGTACATTTTAGCACAACACATGATTTTCTAGCATGTAGATCAGACATTTTTACACTTTAATAGTAAAAGGTACGGGCAACGCGGCGTTACCGGAGCGCGCGAGTGGACTGACAGTGTTGCGTTGTGCTGTGACGTCATCGCATCGAGCGCCGGCCTGGTGGAACTTCGAATCGCGCACTTATTTTGAAATTAAATATCTTGAAAACTAAACGACGTATCGTAATAATTTTTTCACTCATATTTTTTATTTTCAACCGAGTTTACGCGGAGCTAAAAAAAATATTAGTGAACATTCTTCATTATATATCTTCTAATTGAAGGAGCACACGTAAAAGAGTCTTCTTCTATTATTTATTAATAAATAAATAAAACGGTAATCGTTCTCCCTTATTACTCTAGTTAGACATTTTAAACTGTAAAACTTACAAGGCTTATACAAAACGAAACAGAACTTAATATTGATAAGATGTATAAAGAACATATGTACGTTATTGAAATCGTAGTATAAGTAGGTATGTTCTTACGACTTGTTATGAACATACCTTCTACATAATGTAAGTAGTCTCGCTTCAGTCTCAAAATGTTGTCGATCGGAATTATGATATCAATACTCTCATTTTTGGAATTGGAATATCTCAAAAATTGTTACGGAGTTGCGGAATTTTGGAATGCAAATAATAATAATAATAAATCATTTTATTTCAGTCATTGTGCAATTATATATAGATATATATATACAATTATTTCTACATTTCACCCATAGTGACGACATGTCATGCATAATAAATAATAATAAACAGTAAGCATTTTTGGTTGCTTTAAATTTACAGTAATTATATAATTTTATAAAGCTTACAAATTTAAAAGTATAAATTTTTTTAAATTATTACATGTTACAAATTATTATAAATTAAATGATGTCAGTTTGTCCCATATATATATAGTCAATAGCAGTGGCGAAGGGTGAAATTTTGACAAAGGGAAGCCGGTCCAAAAAAATAAACACTTAAACACTTACCTACTGCAGGATATCTTGGAGGAGGTCTTCAGATAAGAATAATATGAAAAGCCCCACCTTCACCATACAAAAAAGGACTGATGATTTGATAACAGTGTCTTTCAAGTATGATAAAAGCGGCTTTGTGAAAAGCCTTTTTCGACGTGCATCTCTATACCACACATGCATGCTTGTTAGTAAGTACTAAGTTAAGTACCTATTGTCAGGGAATAAGAGTCAAGAAAAAATAAAATAAAAAATTACAAAAATAATAAAGTGTTAAAAACCGAACCACACAAACACCGATCCAAAACCAACAAAAATATTAAGCAAAAGTAGTGGCGTGGTTTCTTTGTCTCTTTCTAATAGAGTAGAGGAGAGTACTATAAGCCGCCCGCGAGTAGCCTCATATTTATCAAGTTTTACCGATGGTTAGCGAGCATTAGAAAGAGATGGTCTGACACGCTCTCTCTTTACGCCGCATAGTAAAACGTTGATATAGGTAAGCTGAAATACGTCGGCTTCCTTCAAGAGAACTACGAAAAGAATTACGAAAAATTGAAGCGCTGATTAATTTACGACTATAAAATGAAATGTGATACTTAGGGTATTGCTAAAAATTGCGATTGCTATTGTAAATCGCGCCGGTATTTGATTAATAATACTTTGTTAATGAAATAGAATGTAAATACTTTTGTATGAATATGGAACTGATTTTTGAAAGGTAACCCGGTGGGAATCGGCTTGTATGGACTCTTCGCCACTGGTCAATAGTCAATATTCAGATTGAATAATTGGCTTCTAGTCATGAAAATTGCTCGGAATACAGTATTTATAATACTTAAGTACTGTTTTTACAATTCAGCAAGAGTGTCCGAAAAGAAGCTCTTATTATTCTTAAAACGAAAAAGAAGTCTCCCACTCTGTTCTCAAAGAACATACCAGACGCGCTACACCGCCAATACAGGTTAAACATGGCCCGAAACGCATTATTGTACTATAGACGAAGTGAGCTCTAGGCTCTCCTCGTGTACTGGTACCAGCAGTAGGCCTCGAAAAGCGTTGCCTTTACTTGCTTCGAAAAATGTGCAAATCGCCTTGCAAGCATGTTGCTTCTGCAAGCAATAACCCTTCTCTGCCGCTTCAGATTATTGTCGTCCGTTGACTTTTCATTTAATATATGTCCAAGATACTTAAAGCTGCTAACAATTTTTGGTGTACAGTTATTTAAGTTGATAGATAATACAGTCTCATGACCCTTTCCATATTTAAAAATCATAACTTCGGTCTTCTGAACATTACACATCAACCGATGATCGGCTGCATATCGCTCACGAATCCCTAACAATAATCTGAGACTATTGGCCGAGCGGCTGAGCAGCACCATATCTTCTGCATAGCTCAGGTTGTTTAAGCTTATGCCGCCAACATTGCATCCGACCCTGGAGCGGCTCAACTCCTCGATCAACTCGTTGACTTACAAATTAAATAAAACCAGTTTTATTCAATTTCCTCTCCTGACTGACTTGTAGTGTAAGACAGGGGTCTTACACCACAAGTCAGTCTGTAGGGTTTAGAATAGAATGCTAGTGCCTAGGGGTGAAAAACAATTCCATGCCGACGAAGTCTCGCGCACAGGCTATTTTTAATACGATAGTCATTGATGTGTTTCAGATGTCCAGGCTTTAGGCGTGAAAAGGACAGGCAAATTGACTTTCGCATAATAAGCATTAAAATAAATTTACTTTTTATAGATAGTTAAATGTCAGTCTGCAGAACGGCAACCATGCCTCTGTAATAAATTATGTTTGACGACTCTCTATTAATAAACAAATTCAGAATGTTGCTAATTCTAAATTGCCTGTAATTAATTCATTTGAAATAAATGCTTGAATTTCAGTTGTACGCAATATTCCCCGGGATTTGCTACGCTCGTAGCATTCGTAACCCGCGTAGCACTTGGCTACGAGACAGGTACCTACTGGGGAATTTAATTTTTGCCGATCGATTTTGTAAAATTCTCGCCTTGCAAAGTTACATAAAGTGAGCGAGTGAGCTGTTAATAGTGTCAATATCTAGTATTAGGTGGATTAACAGTACACTTTAGACTCACTTCACCTAATATTTCACAGTGAGGTGATTACAGAATCACACAGTGGAACACTATATTCATGATCTTGTTTTCTTTACATGTATGTCCTCCGTTGTCCTTAGTTTTTCGGCTGAAATGATGATGATGATTATCATTTCAGCCGAAAGACGTCCACGACACCGGTCCTGCGCCTCCCGCATCCAGCGGTTTCCCGCGACCTTCACCAGGTCGTCGGTCTACCTTGTCGGTGGCCTGTATGTCCTTACGAGAAACTAATTTAAAATTTGTTTACTATTTGATACGCCAACGTGCTGTTATCACAATCATAGAGACCACATCCTCTGATGTCACAGCGGTCAAAGATAACTTTTGACCTCAATTTGATTGTGGTTTGCTGTTGTTATCAGTGTGTTGGGGTACATTGTGTGACGGCAGATATTTCTGACCTTAATTTATGTAAGTCGCAATGAGGTGTTTGATTACATATTCTAATTAGCAGAACTGTCTTATCTTTTCGATAACAGTCTTTAGGGACACAGCATAATGTAAATGAATACTAACTAATTATATTTTGTGTTCATTTTAATGTCAAGATCTTTGTGTATTTATTGTTTTTTTTACTAATATTTAGAATCGGTGTAACGGAGCCGTTTTTTAGGGTTCCGTAGCTAAATGGCAAGAAACGGAATCCTTATCGATTTGTCATGTCTGTCTGTCCGTTTGTCCGTCCGTACGTTATAGGCATTTTTTTCCAAAACTATAACAGCTATACTGTTGAAACTTGGTAGGTAGATGTATTCTGTGAACCGCATTAAGATTTTGAAGCAAAAATTTAAAAAAAAAATATTTGGTTCTCCCCATACTTAGAACTGAAACTCAATTTTTTTTTTCATCTAACACATATATGGGGTATATGGATATCTATGGATAGGCTTTAAAAATGATATCGAGGTTTTTAAATTTTTTTTTTTTCAACTGGAAAAAAGTTGGCCCTTTTGATTTTTGAAAAATCTAAAAAAAAACATATGATGTACGAGTACATTACTATAAAAATTACCAACGAAAATGGTTTGGAACGAGATCTAGATCGTAAACCGCTTATTATCGCGTAATCTTTCATACAAGTAACTTAAATCCTTTAATTTCATAAATAAATGGTACGGAGCCCTTTGTGCGTGAGTCCGACACGCACTTCATCATCATCATTATCAACCTTTTTATCGTCCCACTGCTCAATGCGAGTTGGCGATTTCAGACTTAAAGTCCAGGTTTCCTCAAGATGTTTTCCTTCACCTTCAGTCATTGGTGAACGCACTTGGCCGGTTTTTTAAAACTATAATGTTCGTAAGTTTTAAATGGAATATAGGTAAGTATTCGTTTACTCGTTTCGTACAAATATTTATTTGATTTCAAGGCTTTATCTAGTAAATTATCGCATAAAATTAAACCACAACTTTAATTTATTATTATATACCTTCCTTCATACCTTATTATTTAATATAGTTTTCGTCGAACTGTTTTCGACTGGATCTACTAAATAAGCAACAAACGGAGAGCACATTACCGTGGTCCTCGTGTGGTGGGGGTTTCTTGTCTGTGGTCTCTAGCAGCCCGTCATCGATGCCATGGTAAGGTGTGGCATCCTTCGGAATATCGCCGTCCAGGTCGTCGATCTCAGGACCTGAGGCATGAAGGAAGAAGCTGTTAGATTGAGGATTGTAGAGGTCTGACGGTCTAGACTGCCTGCGCCTTCGCCCACGTGGAAGTCAGTGATTATCCAACGATAACGTGGGTATCACCAGGTCGTACAGCCTTTAAGGTGATTGATGAAGAAGTAACAGATAATTACTTTCTTTTACATTTATAACATCAGTAAGTTGGTGTTCACCCAACTAAACCACATATCGTAGACACATGATCGCCGAAAATCTAAACAAATATGAGATTAAGACAAATATCCCTACACAAATATCCCTACACAAATAACCCTACACAAATGTCCCTACACAAATATCCCTACACAAATATCCCTACACAAATGTCCCTACACAAATATCCCTACACAAATATCCCTACACAAATATCCCTACACAAATATCCCTACACAAATGTCCCTACACAAAATAGGTCCGTTGACGGTACTACTTCAAACATTTTTAAACTGTTTCATTATTGCTAGTCACTCTGAAATCGACTTAATAACTATTATAATAAAGATGATACTTGTTTAATATCAAATAATGTTACTATGAATTGGTTATTAAGTAATACATAAATAATAATAAAGTTAGGTACATATTAAAAAAAAATATTGTATATTTCATTTGAAGTCCTGAGTCCTGTGCACCCGATTTTGGAATCAACAAACAACAACAACAATGTAGGTACTTATGCTTTTAAATGATATTAGTTCATGTGAAAATTGTAGTGTAACGACCCGATCTCCTAACAAGGTGGAAAAGTTGATATATCAATGTTAGGAGAATCCAAACTGAACAGCAAAACGTAATTAGTGTTTTACTAACCAGCTAAAGGAGGCAACTGTCGTTCTCTGCTGGGCTCCAGAAGAGGTTGTGTGGGTCGCTCCAGGTCACTCTCGTTATTGTTGCTGATGCCGTTCTGTGGAAGAGAGGTTTAACTATTTAGACAGGAGCTCAATATACTGCTACCCCTTTTACAGTAAGAGTTCAAAGGTTCAATTTCATTTCACGATTGTCCGGTTGTAACCAACGTACGCATACCTATGTTCTATGTTACTGATTTGGTTTCCGCATGTAGTCCTTCCAGTGGACCATTGTGTGTGTATAACCAAGGTAATAAAGAAGATTATTTTGAACTGACTGGTAAGTTGAAAAGCATGCAGGCATACTATTGTCACTGTGCAAAAAGTACGTAATCTGCTAAATTCATAATGATCGGTAGTCTCGTAATGGAATGGTGATAGAATGACATATTATAGAATGTGTTAGTAAAAATGATTTGTTAAAAAATATTTATCAATTTTATCATTTATTAATAAGTAACGGAATGTCAGTGATTAACGACCACTGTAACAAGTCATAATGACATTATTTTGTTAGACGATTACGAAACTTGTCAAAATCGATCATTATGAGATTACTGAACCACCATAATGACACTATTGTAATAGTAGACTAGGACCCCTGAAATGTGTTCCTGGGTCATTTTCCTTAACCCTTCGTATTATGAACGTGGATCCACGTGATACGTAAATTGTTACGGCATTCAAATTGTTCAGCTGCGTTTTAATTGCGAGAAATTATAATTAGTAGCAACGGCCTTCATGTTGAGAATTCAACCACTTTCATGACGTTATTATTAGTGGCAACGGCTTTCATGTTGAGAATTCAACCACTTTCATGACGTTATTATTAGTGGCAACGGCTTTTATGTTGAGAATTCAACCACTTTCATGTCGTTATTAAGTTGTTGAGCCGACAATGATTTCAAAAATATGAGGCAATGGATTGAAAATCATTCAAATTTTTATTGATAGTGACGCAAATTTGTGGGTGAAGCCCTCTTGTTAAAGACAGAATCTATACCTTTGTAGTTTCAGGTATATCCTGGAGGCTCCTAACATCTGTCAAAATACGTATTTGACTCATTTGCATTAAGAGTAATATGTATTTAAAATTATTAAACAAAACCTTAGGGGTATTTGATGTATAATAATTAACTGGTTAGGTATACAGGTTTGTCTAGGACTGTCTTCGTAGCTACCTCCTCGACCAGGGTCAAATTCCAAGGTATTTATTCATTCCGTAATATATTCAATGTTCCAGGTGTAAGTAAGCCATCTTATGTCCATAGTAAATACATAATATGTAATGAGTGTTTTAACAAACAAGCGCGAACGTGTGCTGCGCCGGAGTTCATGTTTGTGTTACCAAAATAAATCGCATACCTATTTAGTTAATCTTTAAGTCTTAACGTATTTGTATTGACGAGCTTACTCCGCTAAAACTCATCTATCTACCTACCTCTTACAAACTACATATGTTGGGGTCAGCTTGCAGTCTAACGGATTACAACTGAATATCAGTCTTATTTTACATGGAGCGACTGACTATCTGCCCTCCACAACCCAGTTACTGGGAAATACCTATGACATCCCTTGATAAGACCCATTGTCGGACTTTCAGGCCAACATTCGAAACTTTATTAAATAATTTAAAGACCAAACTTTGCAAAAAGGGGTATTATAAAATTATAGATTATTTAGAAGACAATTAAGCTGAGGACTGAGCTGCTTGCTCTGATAAGCAATATCATTAAGCAAGCGTTTTTCTTTTTTAAATCACGCAAATTATTTTAAACTTTTTTATTTTTACCCCCTTATTCATAAACGCTGCTTAAAGTTAACTAGTGATTAGCGATTTTTTAAACATACATTTTAGACGTTTGCACATCACTTAACTTTAATCATCCTTTATGAATAAACACCACAATGTTTAAGGGGTTTATTCATTTTTGATTGGGATTTTGATTTGATTTTTATTATTTGTTCTTTGTTACAGGTTACTAACTAGATACCGCGATATGGTCCACGGAAAATTTCGGCCCCCGACACATCGCATCGCATCTTATCGTTCGCTCGTGTTAGTACCTACTTTAGCCTTTTCATTTTGTTCTGCTACTAAGTGTCATTGCGTTATGTAAGATAACATAGAACCCTCCTGGGCTATTAAATGCAATAAGATTTTTTTAAATCGGATTGTTAGTTCTGGAGATTACTCCCTACATGTACATACAAGAATCCCATTTTACATATTTGTAATACATATTAGCCAATGGCTTTAGATACCAGTAGGTACGTATTGATCAATAATTCAATTAAACAGCTAGAGTGATGAACTTGCCCAACCGACTTTGGCCTTGCTATGGCAAGTCATCTGCTAAAAACCCGAGCCTTGCAAGGTTAAATACTGGGAAGGTACCCTTGCAAAAGCAAATTCCTACTTAAAATGCATCCACTAATAATCGGGACATTCCCACTAAGGCTAATAAAACAATGAATCATTGTTAAAGTGCGTTTTATGCCATAAACGCACACTGAATTCTTTTTTACTGGTGTCACATCTTTCGGAACCTTAAGGATACAAAATAAACAGTAAGACCCCAAAGCCTGCGGCAGTAAGTGCCCTCTTTGAGAAGTGGCTAGAGAAGCGCCACGGCGCCCTCACCTTCCGCCTGACGCAGGTCCTCACCAGACACGGCAGTTTTGGGAGGTTTCTGTTCCAGATAAGGCGGGAGGAAATGCCAGGGTCTCACCACTGTGGGGATCGCCCTGAGGACACGGTGGAGCATACGGTGGAGGTCGATGATTTCCCATCCAGACCCCATTGCCTGATCTTATAATGACCTTAAACACTGTCACACCCCGTCTTGTGATTTTTCTTTTTTTTAATAATTATAAACTAGCGCTTACTTTTAAATCCCGCCTGATGGCAAGCAGTGATGCGATCGTTGATGGTAAAGCGCGCTAGTTTATTAAGAGCCTATCAGTGGCGAAGGGTGAAATTTTGACAAAGGGAAGCCGGTCCAAAAAAATAAACACTTAAACACTTACCTACTGCAGGATATCTTGGAGGAGGTTTTCAGATAAGAATAATATGAAAAGCCCCACCTTCACCATACAAAAAAGGACTGATGATTTCATAACAATGTCTTTCAAGTATGATGGCTTTGTGAAAAGCCTTTTTCGACGTGCATCTCTATACCACACATGCATGCTTGTTAGTAAGTACTAAGTTAAGTACCTATTGTTAGGGAATAAGAGTCAAAAAAAAATAAAATAAAAAATTACAAAAATAATAAAGTGTTAAAAACCGAACCACACAAACACCGATCCAAAACCAACAAAAATATTAAGCAAAAATAAAGCAAATTATACACAATCACAACGTTATTTATATTCTAATGCAATGTGTCTGTTTTTTTTTTTTTAACAAAATGAGCTAAAATGTTGTTATAAAAATTCGGATTACTTTTCATTTTATTAAGCAAATTTTTTTCAATTGACATGATAGCCAAATCGGACAATCTCTGCTCTTTTTGGCAGTTTCGCACATACGTGTGAATGCGTTTTAAAGCAGAAAATGACCGCTCAGCTGAAGCTACTGAAATGGGGAGGGTCAGAATTAAACTGCAAAGAGTCGAAACTTGAGAAAATGCGTCTTTCAAAGACGTATTAACAGTAACAGCACTCTATATGAATTAAAGCCATAATAACAAACAAAATCTACAGTATTTAACCAAATCTGCGATTAAATTACCTTACAGAATCCGTCACAGTTTAAATAACACAAATATTAAAAACAAACGAAAAACTCACGCACCATAGGTATAGAACGCTTTCTCGTAGTAGCGTGGTTAATTTGTCTCTTTCTAATGAGTAGAGGAGAGTACTATAAGCCGCCCGCGAGTAGCCTCATATTTATCAAGTTTTACCGACGGTTAGCGAGAATTAGAAAGAGATGGTCTGACACGCTCTCTCTTTTCGCCGTCGTTGACTGAGGTAAGCCGTGATTCCGCGGGTTTCCTTCAACGTAAAGTACGAAAAATTGAAGCGCTGATTAATTTACGACTATAAAATGAAATGTGATACTTAGGGTATTGCTAAGAATTACTATTGCTATTGTAAATCGCGCAGGCGTTTGATAAATAATACTTTGTTAATGAAATAGAATGTAAATACTTTTGTATGAATATGGAACTGATTTTTGAAAGGTAACCCGGTGGGAATCGGCTTGTATGGACCCTTCGCCACTGGAGCCTATTCACTCAGAAAAACTGAGCGAATAGGAAGGAAGACGGCGGTTGAGCGAGGTGATGCAATGTTAAACCCAACAACACGATCAACGATGCTGCGCCAAAGGATCATGGAAACTACCAGTGATATTTCAGTATAAATTGTTTGACAATAATTAATTAATACTTAATATCGTTACTCATATTTTCTCTGAAATCGTTGGACCTCTTTGCAGAATGAGCTGGGTTTTTCCTTATTTTTATGGCACCAACTAAGGTTGGGTGAGACCGTAGATAACCGAGGTGAGAGTGAAATAAGCGACGCAAAATCATAGTCCGAATTCAAAGCAAATATTTCAAATAAACCAATTGTAGGCACTTTTAAATGCATGCCAACAATCTCAAACCACGGGGTGCGAGAGATCGTGCGAAATGGAGGCGTATATATATAATTATAGAAAAGCGGACCCGCTCCAACGCGAAAGTCGCGGATGCAGTCCGGATTATACGCTGAGATGATGATGGTGATGAGGCATTTTTAAATTGACAAATAATTAATATACTGAGCAAATTTTTTGACAATTAGCGAACCTACGTTGGTTACCTATGGACAGGGGCGTGCACAAAGATTTTATTGGGGGTATGCATAAATATACCTACTATCCAAATCTCTGTGCTTATATATGGTAAAACTTAAAAAACGTAACTTAGACGTAGTTTCAATTTAACATAGTCGCGTACCTACTTTTTCGCATGTCAACATTGAATTGATGTTTGTGCGTGGCTACAATGAACATCTAAGTATGTGATTGATGATAAGAACAAGTCAAATAAATGATATACGTGGGGTATTAGGTATTTTTTATTTGCCCAAATGAATACAATGAAATCATCATCATCTCAGGGTTAATACCAGTCGCATCCAAAGCTTTGGAATCTGGGGTCCGCTTTTCCAGTCTAATTGCTGATTTTGGCGAAATTTCGACAATTTTCGTGAAGCGACTGCCGTCTGACCTCCACAACGCGAAGGCAATATCGAAGCATTGAAGTTAGACCAATTGTTGGACTTTTGTGGGCTCCAACAACCCGTAACGACTGCCACTAGATGTTCGCATGGCAACCGAAACCAACGGCTTAACGTGCTTTCCGAGATACGACCAGACCAGTGCAAATATTCATATTCATGCATACAAATACTTACACTGCGCGAGGATCGAACCCGCGCCTCCTTACGCAACGGCCGCGTTCGCTACCGCTACGCCATGTAGGCTGTCAAAATACAATGAAATGGTATTACTAACTCAACTGTAAATAAGTAATAATTTATTTCTCAAAAAACTAAAAAAAAATATTTCACTATCTATAAATTAAATCAACGCGCCTATCTATTTTTAAATAACTCTGTAAAAATCAAATATATTTATGATCGTTTTGAAATCGCTAAAAGTTCTTTTAAAATGGACAGATAGACAAATCTATGAGTCTGCTTTGGCTTTTCATAAATATGCGTAATGCACTACTCATTGGAATCATAACTATTAAATTTTGCTAATTTGTAAACTTCAGGAAAATTATTACAACATAAAGTATAGTATTGAAATTCAAAAGCAAGTAGGTTGAAAAACTTAAGGTCTTTTAAGTTTTTATAACGTCGAACTGTCAAAGCCGTGTTTTAAAATAATATACCTATACGAGAAACAAAACAATTTATTTGTACACACTACACAACCTGCTAACCACATATAATTATCATAATACTTTTTATAAAGACAACCTTTCTTTTGTGTTAAACCAAAAACTCTAAAATAAATGAATATTCAATTCCGCTTAAAACAATCAATACATATTTAACCCAAAAACACCAATAATGAAACAACATAAGCTGCTAAAATAAAAAGGTATTTGAACGAACAACAATCATGCTATATTTCTGAACTTCTTAAATTCGTCGCATTATTAGAAGCTGTGCTTATCATGGGCTTTAAACCCAAAGAAATTTCACGCACACGTACACAACAGTTTAGGCACACAAGCAAATAATTTTATACACAGACAGATACGGAAGAGGCACATTTTGTTTATGCTTACGCCGTAAGAGGCGTGGGTGTCGCGCCTAAGGCAACTAATGTGTCTCGTTAGCACTAGCCACTAGGCCCAATAGATGGCAGTGTTATCAATAACTGATTAACAAAGTCTTTTAGTTTTAACTTTGTAGTATATAAATTATTTTACAGTATATTATAATTTTAGAAGACTATTAGGGTATGCAGAGCTTTTCTGCTTGTAAGGAGCGCACGCGCCTGCCTATGGAGAAGAACGGCCACAAAAAGCATGTGTTTAATATCACACGTGGTAAAAGTGAACCCTACAAAAAATTTGGTTTCAAGATAATAAGACGATCGTAATATTTCGGAAGGAGAATAAATTTTAGGTTCTAATTAGTAATGATCATAGTGATACAATCTTGGTCTTTTTTTTCAGATTTTATTCGTATATACAATATGCAAAGAAAACCCTGTCCGACTCATAAGGATAATAAGGGTTAGGTAAACACATGACCAAATATAATATAAAATTTTACATAATCATCATAGTAACAATACTAATGAATTTTGAAATAATCTTTTTTTCCCGAGAACACCAATTTGATGGAATTATTATAAGCGATGCTACCACGTGCCGCGTCCCTTGCCCCCCGTCGCCCGCGCATGTTTTGCCTACCGCAAATGTATTAAGTTTCCTCTTTTTGCGAAATAATATTTATTTTTGTAGGCTGATTTTTTTTAAGTGTAGCCCAGCTTTGTGGGCATTATTAGAATCAGATATACTCAATACTCAATACTCAATACTCAATACTTTTATTGTTTTCCACATGTATTCTTAGATGGTAATACTTAAAATTAGTTCACGTGGACCCTGTCGGGCACAAACAAAATAAGTGAAGTTAGGAGAGAGGAAGCACGATACTTAATCATAACTAATATATCGATACTTAATAATAACTTCACGGATTGGACA
Source organism: Sesamia inferens (assembly GCA_037179545.1). NCBI lineage: Eukaryota > Metazoa > Arthropoda > Insecta > Lepidoptera > Noctuidae > Sesamia > Sesamia inferens. Next base: position 1,867,851 of record CM073929.1, on the reverse strand, counting down.
GGATTTTCTTTAAATATTGTACATATTACATAGATTTATTCAGCTTCAAAAGTTACTTTTTTTATCTTTTTAGATAAATGATACAAGAAGCTTGCGATAACTAAAATATGAAATAAAAAAGAAATATTGTTTAATGCAAATACAGTTTTTATACAATGATAAACAAAGTAAGTACTTGCATAGAAATTTGCTCTTGATCTGGTCACAGCTGATGGAAAACGGCCATAAAAAACTACTCTCTAAAGGCAGGAAAAGGGTTTAAAATAACATATACATATATATCTCTTAGTTTTATTCAATTTGGTAAAATATATACTTTTTGCTAGTCAACATAGTGTCTCATCTCTGTTGTATACATATGTACTTAATTTGATATCGCGAAATATTTGTCAAAAATGTAAACAAATATGAGTCAATTCAAAATAACCTTAACTACCTACAAAATAAACCTCAGTTTGCGACACAAACTAAAATATTTTTATCACTTTTACAATGTTGCAAGCCACTCCAAACTAAAATCAACTTAATAGTATTTATAATAAAGTTTATATTTAGTTGAAGGTCTACAGAACTGCGCGTTTAGACATGTAGATAACTCTGAGAAGAAAATAATGGCAAGATTTAAACGAATATCAATAAAGGAAAAAATACTGGCAGAGTTTCTACAGTCCTACATACTGGGCTCTGCTTAACTATTTAAGAGTAGGCGTAATGTTAAGAGACTTTACAAAAAAATCTGCGTTTAATATTTGTTGTTAAATCAGTAACAGAAGTACATCATCCGTGAAAAATTTCAACTAAAATTTCTCGGTGGTAGGCCATAACATCGGCTGCCGGCAGAAGTTACCACCCACCAGACAAAGTCTTGCCGCCAAGTGATTCGTCGTGTTCCGCCAAATGTTGTTGTGTTGGGAGTTTGGTCGTGGAGGGTCTCCAGGTCAATCTCCCTCTAGCGCAGCATCGTTGATTGTGTTGTTGGGTTTAACGTTGCATCACCTCGCTCAACCGTCGTCACCTACAGTCTTCCTTTAAGAGACTATTCACTCAGAAAAACTGAGTGAATATTAGTCTCTTAATAAACTAGCGCGCTTTATCATCAACGATTGCATCACTGCTTACCATCAGCCGGGATTGCGGTCAAGCACTAGTTTATAATTAAAAAAAAAACACTGTCACGGTTCATGAGATACAGTCTGGTGATAGACAGACAGATACTGGAGTCTTAGTAATACGGTCGGAATATGACACGTGACTTTAACAATGTACTCGCTGTCCTGAATCGATGTAGGACAACAGGTAGTGGCGTAGAGTCTATGCTAATTAGGCTTTTAACCTTGGCCAAGTCCTCAATTTCGCCCTCGATCTGTAGTAGACAAATATGTACTTGAGATATCGGAATATATACTACTACCAATAATTAGTAGTTTGCGTAAATAAGTTAAACAATAGTTACCTAGAATTCCCTTCTTATTGTGTACCGATTGAATGTTGGCGCATAACAAAGACATTAATATTAAGTATTTCTTAAATCTCTTTGGCGCATAATTATGTACGGAATGAATCCGAAACAACATTAGCCTCTTGTTGGGGTGAGCAAGTACAAATGAACCTATGGTACGTACAGCCACCATTATCAACATGTCAACACTATCAATTGCGATTTTTTAAGGGTGCTATGTTGAACTACTATGCATAATTCGGAAATGTTATGTTCGTAACAATCCAATATTTCATTCGAAAATGATAGAGTAAATTGCATAATATGTATAAAGCTAAGTGTATTCTTAGTCTGCTTGTGATTGTACCAGTGAATGGACATTCGACATCCATTAGGAAAAATTCCGTGTATATGTACAGAAGCAAGGGTTCCGCACTCAAATTGTGCAACATGCAATCTGAACTATTTATATGAATGTTACTAATCAATTGCTTTATATGTTCGAAAAATTTGTTTGCGCAACAACTTAAATACAGCAATGGATGTTGTAGAACTGTCAAAACTAAACCCAATGCGCTTTTTGTATGAATAATTGAAGATAAATGTATAAAAAAAGTTATTAAGTAATTGTCGGATACGCCTTGTATGCGGAATCAGACTTGAATCCAAAGCAATGACGTGCGCCCTTGACAATGACCTCGAGACACCGTTTAAAGCAGCGCTGCGCCCACGCAATGTTTGGAAATACAAACAAACAGCGACACTTCTTCACTGATTGTTCCAAAAATATTAACATCTGTTGTACGTGCATCGACGAACAATAATTTATTTACTTATTTCGAGTAATTGTGAAATCATAAATCTACAAACTTGAACCACCGTGTGGTACCGGGTTTAAAATAGTACCCACCCATATCCTCCCGTGGGTGTCGTAAGAGGCGACTAAGGGAACTCTCATCAGGAAAGCGGTCAGCAGCACTTCTGCTGTGGAATATCAATTTACTGCGATCCCCAACCCGTCTGCCAAACGTGAGGATTATGGCAAACCCTCTCAATACAATGAAAGCCTTGGGGGAGACCTTTGTCTAACAGTGGACCTCTATAGTTTGAAGAAGAAATGTACAACGCCATTATATCAATACTTGTCAACTTTCAACTGCAACTCTTGATCAATGGAAATATGTGGAATAGATACCACAATTTTGCCAGTAACACGTGTAACAAATTATAGAAATTCTTTGAAAATTTTATTTCACAATAATGGCGGATATCGCCAATGACAGTCGAAAAAGATAGCTGCGTGAACAGTCTACGAGGGAGGTTTTAGGCAAAATTATGATGTGGCCACTATGCTGCGATATTTCAATGTTCTTTATGAAATATTTACTGAATGCACTTCCGTAGACGATACTATAAAGTCCAATGAAAAATGACACTCATCTTAACTTTCCCGTCAAAAAACCCTACTTCAAGCCAAATTTCAATTTCTAATTTTTCGTGGATAAAGAATGCACACACATACAATTACTTACATAAAACTATTAGTTCGGAAATGCTATGTTCTTAACAACATAAAATTAAATTCAAAACTACATGAGTAAATCGCTTTCGACTAATGACTATTGTATGGAAATACCTATAACTTAGATATAAAAATATATGTGGGTATAAATGCTTCTAATCTAGACAGTGTAAAGTTAACTTACAGTTATTGAATCACACGCAATGCTTAGTTACAAACAAAAAAATACCTTATTTAACACAATACTACTGATATACTTTCAAATAAAAGACGTCTTTTATCTTTACTGTGGTTTTTAAGAATATTTAATTGCTATTCTATCATCTATACTAGTATATAAAGCTGAAGAGTTTGTTTGTTTGTTTGAACGCGCTAATCTCAGGAACTACGCGTCCGATTTGAAAAATTCTTTTTGCTTTGGATAGCTGATTAATCCAGGAAGGCTTTGGGCTATATAACATCACGCTGCGATCAATAGGAGCGGGGCATATAAAAAAACGCGGGGGAAACTGCGTGGCGCAGCTAGTAGTTATTATAAAGGCGAGTGTTTCTTACTTCTTTACACTCAAACGGCTGGACCAATTTTAATGAAAAGTGGCACACTGATAGTTTATTATTAGAAGTAATATATGGGATTGAATTTTTACCCAAATATTCTCACAAGGTGGAAATATATGCGGGTAAATCGACTGCGGGCAGGCACAGGCTTCATATGTTTGAAGAAATTTACTGCTCAGCAAAGTAAATAACGCAATTAATGTTGTTGAACTGTCAAAATGAAATCCATTGCTACTCACAGTGTGTTACGTAATTATCGCACAGTTTTTATCGTCTTAACAATATCATATACTTGTTTAGCGCTACGTCTACTAGTTTCCGTGAACATAAGATACCATTGAGGAGAGTTCAATGTTCTCTGCCCACATACGAATTGACTCATTACATTAACATAGCCTGTATATATAGCCTAGCATGTCATACACACAAAAAATTTATCTAGATGGTTTCAAGAAATAAAAGAATGAAATAATTTGCTGGTTTCAACATAATAGGTAATATTTTGTAATTACTAACAAAATTTCGCATTTTCGAACCCCTAGGTATGTGTGTTTCAATGTTACCATTACATATTATTTCACGATGTTTACATACTTATTTACAATTACAATAGTGATACAAACAGCGGGTCGCAGACCGGGCAAGGTTTCTTCTTACGTCAGAACATAATGATCTCATTCGTATACTGAAAAACTACTGTAAAATATATTGCTAGCGGTTTACATGTTTGTATTACTTTCTCACTCAAGTTTTCAGTACAGAATTAATTCTTCGAATCTTAAACTAAGAACATGACTCACTGGAACATCTCTCAGTAGCCTAATTACGTAATACACGATCCATATACTCTCACTTTGAATAATGTTGAAGCATGTTGCTAATTAATGGCTCCATAAATTCGAAAACTGTGTTTGCTCACCAATGTAATCAACGCAGATAAATGTTGTTGTAAGATAAAATTAAATCCATTACTCCTGAGAGTGAGTTAAGCATTAACAGCGCAGTTTCCTCAATCATCAAAATATTTCAAATCTCCCAAAACAACAAGGTGAGACCCGTACGGAGAACGGGTCTGAGCAGTTGTGTTGCGATCTGTGCCGGGTTCGATGCGCCAAATTTTGTGTCGGGAGTTTGGTCGTGGAAGGTCTCCAGATCAATCTCTTTTTAGCGCAGCATCTTTGGTCGTGTTTTTTAACAATGCATCACTTCGCTCAACTGCCGTCTTCCTTTCTATTCACTCAGTTTTATTTTGAATGAATCGCGCTTTACCATCAACGATTGCATCACTGCTTAGGTAATCGAGTGGGATTGCGGCCAAGAACTAGTTTAAAATAATAATAACAAAGATCATCTAAATATTTCATATTTACCAAAACGACAAAGGACATCCGCTTAGGTAGCCTGCCAGAGTTAAATTTGCAAAATGTTTTTACAATTCACAAGTCAGCGGAACCGATTCACAAGTCGGTGGAACCGATTCACAAGTCAGTGAAACCGATTCCCTTCTCCACAAACTCAACTTAAATTCAGTGCATCTTAAACTGCTGATCGATTCTGTGAAATGTAAGGTGAAGTCAACTTAGTGTGAGGTGTCAATTGTGTTAATCGTTAGAATTCGTTGGACTGGCAGGTCATTCCACGATAACTTCATCTATGTAAGTTATCACGGGGGGATGGTTACAGTTCATACACCCGCACGTCTGCTCAGTCGTACCTTCAGTCGTACAGTCTGTACCTTATAAATTCGCCAGTTATGTTCATAAACTTTACGTAAGGCATTAAATAAACATGTCCGAAAACATTCTTTCTTTAATTTTGTTTTTTAAAAAAAGAAGTGTTGCCCCACACTAGGAATTATGTACTACTGTAAAAGGATTAATATTAGTGATTAGATATAAGTTTGTGTTCTTTCTTCAGAATTAGCAACTTATATGAACTCATACGTTATATATACGTTATTTTTAAAATGCATAAATATATGAGCTGTCACGCCCGTTATACCTCTTATTTAGGTAATAAGTTTTTACTTATTTACATTTCCATTTTAATGATATTTTATTTTAATTTTTGCTTTGCTGTAATAATTTCATTTTATGTTGTACTCATGCATAAATAGTGTTGTATAAAGTAATAGGCTGTTTAAAAAAAATGAACAGACAGCTGTGCTGCTGGGGAGTTTGTTCCGCCACTTCTTCCCAGCGAAAGCACTAGGAAACGGCGAAATACGGGCGTTTTGGGGGACTGTATTATGTAATGTTGACGTTAAAAAAGTGCTGATTCTCAGCCTTATTTGGATACCTTTGATTTTAATATTAGTATATTTATAGATAATTAGGATGACGTCATTAATTTTAAATCGTTATTAACGTTTACTTAAATGTAACTAACTTGAGGTACTTCCCATTTTATATAGAAATAAATACATGACGCAACTTTAGGTGCATTTTGTTTTAGTATTAATTATTTTACTAAAGTCGTTGCAGTACATACATACATTACGTAACTGTTTTATGTATGTACTTATAAAACATACTTCGTGCCTATACAAAAGTATTTTTGTTTATACGAAACCTGAAACACGTGTCCAGTATTTTAAAGTAAAGAATCTATGTACAAAGGAGATGTTTCATTTTGGGCCGCCACTATGTACGATATATAGATAAAAAGGAAAAAAATAAAAGATTTTCATAAAAATACTACTAAATTAATTTGAATAAAAATACAAGTACCTATATGTAATTAATTATTAGAAATGTTTTTTAGTGAGATAACCCTTTATTAAGATAGCCATGACAGTGGTTATGACGTTTGATTGACGACTTTAACAGATCTATTTTCCCACTGTATTCGTGTCGAGTGATGATTTCAGTTGATTGTGTATCGAAACTTTTAGTGATTGATTTTGTTTTGTATGCCATATGTTCGGAATTAATGTTTTGTGGTTGTTTTGCAGTCATCTGGTAGACAATATATAAAAGATAGCCTTAGATATATGACACGTCAATCAAATGTCACTGTCAAAATCTTATTTCGCTTATTGCTGACCACCATGTTTATCAGTAGTTGTGTTGCACTCCTTGGCCGAGTTAAATTGAATTTGTAAAATAACTAAGCCAAATTTTATAAAATTAACATAAAAACAGTTAACTATAATGTATACTAATATTTACATGAAGTGTACATAGTGCTGCCCCAGGCTCCATACATTTCTGAAAGATCTCCTTTCAAAAAGTTATAAAGAAATACCACAAAGTTATGAGGTTGCTGTTCTACTTCGTTGTCCCAACAAAAATATAGTCAAAGCTCCGCACAGGCGGGCGAGCGCGGTTCGTTGACGTTTGTCGTCAGCTGTGGCGCAGGCGCAAGTACTATGATCTATCGTAACCGCTAGGAAACCACTCTGCAATAATTTCTGAATGTATTTCCGAAAAAATATAACATGTTGTATAATGAATAATTGGGAATAATTGTATTTAATGAATAATTGAGTAAATGATTGGGATCGTTAAATATTTATGACCGTACATTGCATTGTAACAGTGGTGTTTGACGTGCACATCGAGTTATCCTACAAATAAGAAACCTACATATATATTTGTTTATGTACTTAAAATTAATAAGCCCCTCCATATCTCTATGTTGTCTTCCTTCTATGATCTTCTAGGTCTGTGATGGTAGTCTTTTGTCGATAATTTTATAACACATTTTGAAGTAGGTATACATATTAAGTTTTTTTTTTATAAATTATTAACTAGCACTTGACCGCAATTCCGCCTGATGGTAAGCAGTGAAGCAATCGTTGATGGTAAAGCGCGCTGGTTTATTAAGAGCCTATTCACTCTAGCCTTGAAGACACTTAAATTATAGTCCGACGGCAAATTATTCCAGTCCCTCGATGTACGCGGTAAAAAAGACGAAGCGAAACGCTTCGTTTCGATCGTTGTGGTGTCAATAACGTAAGGGTGTTAATTCGCCGTACGTCGACCGGTCGTCCGATATTGGAACGGAGATGGAGGAATTAGATCATGCAGTTCCCGCGTACACTCTCCAAAATGTATCCTTTAGAACACAGGGCAGGCTGCCTACTCTACGCCTGTGCTCCAGGCTTTGGAGACTGTTTTGAGCTAAATCTGGTTAGTTAATTAGCCTCTTCGCACGCCTCTCCATCGAATCCAATGTTGACAGGTGGCAGTTTGCAGCACCAGCCCAAATGTGGCTGCAGCACTCCACACACCAACGGACAGTTACATCTACTTACCTCTTAATGGATAAATAATTAATTTTAAAATCAAATAAGGTAAATAAACAATATTTATGGATTTCATAACAATTGTTTATTTAGGAGAATTTAATTCTTTGAATTAACTAAGTACCTAAGAGGAGTTGGCTCCAGGCTATTAGGTATATAATAAGAGTTAGTGGTTAACATGATTCATTGAATCTTTTACCTTATTTCAAAATCAAAATCAAAGCATTTATTTCAAATAAACCAGTTACAGGCTCTTTTGAATTGTCAGAAGGTCGGTCAGTCAGTAAAATGAAGCTAGTCGCCCATTCCAAAGAGTAGGTGACCTATGGAGAAGAACGGGCAAGAAACTCCATGGACACTCTTTTAAATTATCAAGCTAATGATACAAATATTTGATTACATCATTCATTTTGAAAGCAATCGTGTGAAAACGATGCAGAAATATATTGTACGCTGAGAGCGTCCATTATGGTAAAAACAACAATTCAGAAATTAAAATACGCCGTAGCAGCTAAGAGATGACCAGTCCCCTCTGACGGCGTCCGTTCACGAACATGACATATGGATTAGCATCATTCAGCTCAACCATATTGAAGGGAACCTAATGATCCAACACACACGCCACCACCAGCGAGACATTTGAGTGAGCATGACATACTCTCAACAGCCGTAGCATAATCAAGTCAATAAAAGACTAACCCAACAAATAGATGCTTTACAGCAAGTACATTGTGCTCACACGTGTTCCATGCAATTATACAATACTAAGAATTTGAATCTACACAATGCAAAGACAGTTTTGTCAAAGGTTCAGCAGCTCCAACGGTGTTCCCGAATGCTAAGTTTAGCTCCTGTGTAGCTGCACCAGTGCCGAATACCCCTGTCAGCGATGCAATTCCGTAACGTATAATATGCCTGGATACATAGTGTGTACTGGCTTTGAGTTAAAAAAAAAAACAAACAATTACAAATTAAAACTACAAGAGGAAAAATCAAAGAACAATCAGTGTAAGCATAGAAATCGGACGCAGCTCAAGCCCAAGCCTTTTTGTCGTCAATATAATCTTTAACACTATAAAATGCTTTCTGACACAACTTATGTTTAAAGAAAGATTTGAATTTATTCAGGCTCAGATCTTGAACCACCTCTGGAAGTCTATTGTAAAAATGTATACATTGGCATCTAAAAGAGCCACCTATTTTCTTGAGCCTTGTTGTAGGTACAATAAATTTGTGCTTGTTCCTAGTATTTATATTATGTATTATTTAAAAATCGTTATTAACTAATATGTTGAAAGTTGGCTACAAAATTGTAAATTATTTTATTATTTTGTTTTGTAAATATTTTATATTTTAGCAGTTCATTGTCCCATTATAAAAAAATAAAAATAAATTTTAAAGTGCATGATTTTTGCTTAAAGTGGCCAATATTTTAAATGTTACGAGTGTCAATGGAGTTTCTTGCACGTTCTTCTCCATAGAGATCTACGCTTTGGAACGTACAGTTTAGGTTCACTTTTCTTAGACTGACCGACATTGACTATTCAAAAGCACCAACGGATGGTTAATTTGAAATAAACAATTTTGATTTGATATGATATATCTGTATATATATTTATGATATCGGTGCTGTCACCGGAACAGCAGGGTAATTGTGTGAGCACAGGACAGATAAAAACTTCTCTATTCCGTGTGTGTAACCACAGAACAGATAAAAACTTCTCTCTTCCGTGTGTGTAACCACAGAATAGATAAAAACTTCTCTATTCCGCGTGTGTAACCACAAAACAGATAAAAACTTCTCTATTCCGTGTGTGTAACCACAGAACAGATAAAAACTTCTCTCTTCCGTGTGTGTAACCACAGAATAGATAAAAACTTCTCTATTCCGCGTGTGTAACCACAGAACAGATAAAAACTTCTCTATTCCGCGTGTGTAACCACAGAACAGATAAAAACTACTTCTTTATTCAGTGTGTGTGACACAGTATCCATAGCAATGGGTTTCATTTTGACAATTGACAAAACAATATTGTAATGTGTATCATTTTGGTTTTCCCGAATTAGTTTAATTATTTGTCGTAATAGTATCCGGGAAAGATACATATAGTAATTACATTTACATCATTATTGATTTTTATTATTAGGTATAGTCGGTCATTTATGGTTTGGAATTGACGTTAATGTTGATGACCAGTTAAGTGCTGCAGTACTCTAACTTGGTTACGTTCGACACTTGACAACTATAAATATGTTTGGTTTGTATAAGTTGGTATTACAGCGGGTGAATTCATTACGTTATTTATGTTACTGAGCGCGGAATATATGGAGCAATGCAGATTAACAAATACGTTTTAAAATTATTCAGTTTGTGATTGACAATGTCCACGTAACAAATGTGGTTGACCTGGCAACATGAAACCCATTTCCACTGATAGTAGAAGATAGACAGAAAGACTAAGAGCGGAAACCGAAATCTTAACAATTCAAAGAATGAACTTATAAAAAATGAGCTTATAAAAATCTGCTTTAATTTTTGGATAAATCAGTAAGTTTCAAAAAACATAGCTAATATAAACTATCTACATTTGTGTAAAATAAATTTTTTAGACACTTTTGTCTATCAACGTCACAAGGAAAATGGAAGTTTGTAATATAAGTATTTAATGAGTGAATGCGTGTGAAATGAAAATGAATACGTCATTATTATATACTTATAATTAGGGCATGTAATGTTAAATTATATATATACTGCCGCGACTCTCGTTATCATTTCCTTAACAGGTTGTGGGTTATTTTGACAAGGTTTGACGTCACAATGACATTTTTAATGACGATCATTTTTACCCATTTTTGTTAAGTTAAACGAACTTAGAGTGAGCTTTCAAACGGTGTCAATACCATAACATTAGTTGGACTAACAACAGTAACAACTCACTCCACACTCACCTCACCTATGTTTCACGGTGAGAGGGTTACAGAATTGCGCTGGACTGGGCGTTGTGGAAACCCTTGGAGAGGTCTATGTCCAGCAGTGGACTTCTTTCGGCTGAAAATATGAATGATTATAATATTTGTACCTACATGTATGTACAACTCTACTACATGTCTTGTAGGTATGTTATTAACTTTCGGAGTTAATAAAGGCGTAAGTATGTTATTTCAAAAATAATAATATGTGAATATTTTGAAATAAAGATAATATATGAAATTCACTTGCTTTAATTTTCAAAGTTTGAGATTTCCATATTTTTATATTAAATGTCTTATAATGCTTTAAATGTTCTTCTGTGGAAATCATCGTTGGTAATGGACGATTCATCAGCCCTTGTGTCCCGAAGAGTATAATCAGCCCCTGTGTCTAGCATGTGTGGACTATGAGAAGGCCTTTGACTTCATCGAGACCTGGTCTGTTTTGGAAGCTTTGCAGCGATGCCAAGTCGATTGACGATATATTCAAGTGATGAGATATCTTTACGATGCCGCCACAATGTCCGTCCAAGTCCAGAACCAGCAGACTAAACATATCCCTCTTAAGCGAGGAGTGAGACATGGGGCGTTATTTCCCCCAAATTGTTCTCCTATGCCCTCGAGGATATGTTTAAGGCTCTGAATTGGCAGGGTCGGGGCATTAACATCAATAGCGAGTACATCTCACACTTGCGATTTGCGGACGATATCGTCATCATGGCGGAAACGCAGCAAGAGCTGGAACAAATGCCGACCAACTTAGCTGCATCCTCCCAACGCATCGGTCTCCAGACGAACTTAGACAAGACCAAAATTATGTTCAATGAACGGATCACTCCGGGACCGGTTACCGTAAACGGAATGCTGCTCGAAGTTGTGTCAGAATATGTATACCTCGGGCAAACGTTGCAATTAGGGAAAAACAACTTCGAAAAGGAGGCAAATAGGAAGATCCAGCTGGGATGGGCAGCATTTGTTAAACTTCGTCGGGTATTTTCGTCGCCCATACCCCAATATTTGAAGACTAAAATCTTCAACCAGCGTCCTACCAGTCATGACTTATGGAACCGAGATGTGGACACTAACGGTCAGACTAGTCCATAAGTTTAAAGCCGCTCAGAGAGCTATGGAACAAGCTATGTTGGGCGTCTCTCTGAAGAACCGCATCAGAAATGAGGTGATCCGATAGAGGACCAAAGTCACCGACATAGCTGAGAGGATTAGCAAGCTGAAGTGGCAATGGGCTGGTCACATATGCCGCAGGACCGAAAACCGTTGGAGTAAACGAGTCCTCGAGTGGAGACCGCGTCTCGGCAAACGTAGCGTAGGACGCCCTTGGGCGAGATGGACCGACGACATCAAAAAGGTGGCTGGTAGGGGCTGGCCGAGAACTGCTCAGGATCAAGCTTGTTGGCGTGCCATGGAAGAGGCTTATGTCCAACAGTGGACGAGTAGAGGCTGATAATGATGAATGGACGATTATCATTCCCAGGCAATCTCCTTAACTACAAGGTAGCTAGTTCATGATATCTACTAAGTAACACTAAACTAATTTATAATGACCATGAGTAACTTTAACAGGCATAGCTTTCTCGGTGGTAGGCCATAACATCGGCTGCCGGCAGAAGTTACCACCCACAAGACAAGGTCTTGCCGCCAAGCGATTCGTCGTGTACCGGCATGATGTCTGGTGAAGCCGTACGGAGGACGGGTCTGAGCAGTTGTGTTGCGTTGTGTACCGGGTACGATGCGCCAAATGTTGTTGGGTCGGGAGTTGGGTCGTGGAGAGTCTCCAGATCAATCTCCCTCTGGCGCAGCATCGTTGGTCGTGTTGGTCTTGGGTTTAACATTGCATCACCTCGCTCAACTGCCGTTATCCTTCCTGTTCCTAAGTTTTTTTTTTAACTGAATAGGCTTAATAAACTAGCGCGCTTTACCATCAACGATTGCATCACTGCTTACCATCAGGCGGGATTTCAGTCAAGCACTAGTTTATAATTATTAAAAAAAGAACAAAATAGTTACAACAATTTCATCATTTTTTAAATACATTTCGCTATCTAGGAACATACAACTGAAATTGCGCAATTTCTAAGACTAGCAAAAGCAAAAAATAAGGCGCTTCTCATCAGTAATCGTTAAATATTAATCATCCTTGGTCATGGTCTATTTTGTATGTCGTGTAAGACCGTTTTGTGACGTATAAAGTTACAGCATCACACTGCTGTAACTATCGCGCCGTAAAACCGTAGGTACCCACGTACCTACCTACAAGATGAGAGCTCAGTCCACACTGCTGTCATTTTAGCTAACGCTAGGGATTCACACTATTGAAAGCTATGTTTAACTCTGCTAATTTATCACGGAGATTGTTATATATATCGTCTGTTGTTCGTGATAGAATAATGTAATTTTGTCACGGTACTGTTACGGGTGTTTTAAATTTTAACAAAGCGTTACCCATCTCCCGGCGAGGTGGGGACTGGAAAAGTCTTAACTGAATGTAAACTAATTTAGTAGAAACAAGTTTATTAGGTAACGCAGGGAAAATTTTAAATCAATCAGTACCTAAAAGTGACTGGATATCTAATCTAACCTAACTTTTCACGATGATATTTTGACACAATTGGACTTATATAATTTTACTTATAAGTAGAATAACCCTAGGATATAAAAAACAACAGTAAATTATCGCTACCCAAACCTTGCTGAATAGGGTGTTTCACTTAAAAAAACTAATTAGTCTGTCAGTCAGATTTCCAAAAATTACTAGAAAGAAAGAAAGAAAAACATTTATTTGCAATAAACATGACGCAAGAATTTAGAAAAACATAAAAAAATAAGAAATAGTTGAGGGAAACATGCGTCACATCCACGCAAAAGGGCTGTCGCTCAGCATTATGCTGCGACTCTATGCAAAAACAGAGCCCTGCGCTGGTTTTCAGCGATAGCCGGCGTCGACGTACAGACGTCACCGCAAGTGTAAAAAATTAAAGTAGCACCGAACCGGTAATACAGTAAAAATTAAAACGTAATAATAAAAAGATATAAAAAGTCAATCCAATTGTAAATGGTGAGAGTACAGTTTAAGCAAACACAAACAGAAATATAAAAAATAAAATACCGGATATATAAAAACTACGAGTACTACACACGTATTTTTCTTTTTTCTTATAAACAAAAAATGAAGACGACACAGTGCGTTGTGGGCGACACAAATTCGTGTGACGTCACTGCACGCTACACGCTCACTGCGCTTTTGCCTTTTATATTTATTAATTTTTATTGTTTTGATAAAACAAAAAATACGTATCTAGTATTTTTTGGAAATCTGACTGACGGACTAATTATTTTTTTTTTTTTTTGGCAAATACCCTATTACAGGTAAGTTGACCTCGAATGGTAAGCAGAGGTATTACGTTACCAAAGACGACTCTAAATCTTATGAAGAGTGGTGTTGATGATGAATGGATGGAATGAATCTCTCATTTGAATCTTTTTGAATGATATTGCTAATCCATTGCTCAACAAAGTAAATAACACAATGAATGTTTTTGAACTGTCGAAACTAAACCCATTGCTGTTACCGAATTACTCGGATATATTTTGATACTCCGGTCAGTTCGCCGTAACAAAGTTAGGAGCTGACTGATTAGACCTAGGTCCATACGTAAGTTTTCAGCTGTCAACATTAACAGTACAAGGAAATTTTCAATCTTCCTTATTTATGTAGTTCTCAGTGTTTATTCCTGTAAAGTGTTATGTTGTTAGTGTTACGAAAAGCAATGAACCCATTATATGATGCACACAGTCTTGATAACTTATGCGTTTACGTCATAAACAAGAAAGACGGAAAAACTTGTAGCAAACTACATACCTACTACAGCAATAATATTTAACTAATTAATTTATAATATTATTCAATTCTTTGAATTGCCTTTCATACTCTCATAATTTTTGCTATATTGAGTTCTTTATCCTGTAATACCCTCTATGTTACACGTATGATAGGCAGTAATGATTTGAGTCATCATTATCAACAACCTTTTTATCGTCCCACTGCTGGGCACAGGTCTCCTCTCATACAGAGAAGGATTGAGCGTAATCACCACGCTTGCTCTTTGTGCAATTTGAGTATTTGATAGAAAATCAAAAATCATTTATTCATATTAGGCTGAGAATCAGCACTTTTCAAACGTCAAAATTACAAGGATAGTCCCACATAACACCTGCCATTCATCACTCCCTAGTGCTCGCGCTGAGAAGAACTAGCGTAATAAACTACCCATCCCCAGTAGCACAGATGTCTCTTCAGTTAGGAAAAACTTGATTGTATACAAATTAGACATGTGAAGTAGTTGGATTAATTGACCTTATACAGTACCAAACACAGTACATTTCACTGACTATAGGTAATTACATATTTTCTGGCCGAAATCGATTTCTTGGAACTCGTGAGATACATAAGGCTGTACTAAAAATAAGAGCCACATACGTATCATCATCATCATCATTATCAAACTTTTTATCGTCCCACTGCTGGGCACAGGTCTCCTCTCATACAGAGAAGGATTGAGCGGAATCACTACGCTTGCTCAATGCGGGTTCGCGATTTCAGACTTAAAGTCCAGGTTTCCTCAAGATGTTTTCCTTCACCTTCAGACATCGGTGTCCAAGATATACTTAGAAAGTACATATAACTTTAGAAAAGTTACGTTGGTACTTGCCTGACGTGGAATCGAACCTGCGCACGCATACTTCAGAGGCTGGTGTTTTAACCACTAGGCCACCACGACACGTATAAAACTATATTATAATGGTAAAGTCCAAAGCCTTCCTCAAGAATTTAGCAACGCAAAATGATATTTACTTCCGACTATTCTAGTACTTCCGAATGATAGTTCTTCAACATTATCTATCTATATTACTAATATATAAAGCTGAAGAATTTGTTTGTTTGAACGCGCTAATCTCAGGAACTACCTACTGGTCCGATTTGAAAAAATATTTTTGCGTTGGATAGCCCATTAATCTAGGAAGACTTTAGGCTATATAATATAACGCTGCGACCAATAGGAACAGAGCATATGAAAAAACGCGAACGAAGCCGGGGGTGGTCGCGGCGGGCGCGGCGCTAGTCAGATAATATAGATCAGTGTTTTCCAAAGTTTGGGCCGCCACCCCTAAGAAGTCAATTAATAAATAATAAACTTTATTGTTGAAAAGATAACAGAGATTATGCATTGATTCCAAACTAGGCATACTGTTTCTTGGATAAAAAAATGTCGAAAGCACTGATCCGATACCGAAATTTTTTTCACTAATGAGAAGCTGCAGCATTGCCGCGTGTCATCATAATTTATTTGAATAATTAATATTAAATTGCATTTTGCTTTTTATAATGTTAAGTTACATTGCAAAGATGCTAATTTAATAAAGATATGTATTAGCATTAGCCTTAAAACCAATTAAAAATATATAAAAAAAAACAACAATACATCAATCAGAATACATTCCCCACTGACAGTACACATAAGACAAAAGTTATCAGACAAAGCTAGCAACATGCCTGCTACATCGTGCATCGTCATTTTCTTCAGCCTATAGAAGTCCACTGCTGGACAAAAGCCTCCCCCAAGGCTTTCCACAATAACCGGTCTTGTGCTGCCCGCATCCATCGGCTGCCCGCGACCTTCACCAGGTCATGGCCTTGTATCACTAATCAGCGAAGGAGCCATATTGGACCTGCCCCACACCCTGCGCACGCGCACATCTTGAGCAAGGTGGTGTGCACTTTCACTGTAGAAGAGGGGCAGCCCCAACACCGCTCTGAACGAGTTATTGTATTGAACATGGACGGCATTGGAAGCCGGTTGTCTGTGTTAAACCCACATAAAAACCCAACCCACACTTAAAACATAGAGATAAAATAAAAAATAATTCCTCTGAAAGGCGTATAGAGCCGGACTACACGTTCTCTAGCCCTTATAGGTTTTTATTTTTTATAAAATATAAACTAGTGCTTGAGCGCAATCCCGCCTGTTGGTAAGGAGTGATGCAATCGTTGATGGTAAAGCGCACTAGTTTATTAAGAGCCTATTCACTCTAGCCTTGAAGACACTTCAATTTTAGTCACACGGAAACACCGTCACTGGCTAACTCTTCCAGTCCTTCGATGGACTTACATAAGCGGTATAAAAGGAGTGAAGTTGAAGTTTAATGAAGTGTGAATTCAAAAGGAGTCGGTAAACAGAAACCATCAGCCATTCAGGTGAATTCATAAGAACGTAGATGGTCTCTGATTTATTCTTATTTTACAAATCTTAGAGCGATGATTCTAATGATTATTATTCTATAAATACGTAAATACCTGTTTTAAGTAGTCTGATACAAATCTGATAACTGAACAAACAAAAAATGTAAGAAAAATTTAATTTCACTACAACTGCTTGAATGCAATTCTTTGTTAGTCGTAACGACAGACATAATGATCAGTGAGCCACACTACATATAAGGATGCGGAAATATCTTATGTATTACGTGTTGTAGGTAGGTAACAGAATAAGTAGTCGCAGAGGAAGTTGTATTTACATTAACTCTTCAATCACAATCACACATCATAGCAATGTTTTATATCTTTAGCATGGTCGGCAGATGTCAATGGTGAAACAGGGAAATTTTACTCCATTTATTCAAATTAGGCTGAGAACCGGCACTTTTCAAACGTTAAATAATACATGTACTTAATGATATCACAAATGACGTAGAGTATCAATTTGCTTACATATTATTTTTCTGAAGTGCACCTATGTATTTTGGCTGCTGCTGCAAAATGCCAAATGGTGTCTTTGGATTCGGTAGAGAGGCGTGCGAAGAGGCTAATTAAAAAAAATAATTAAAAGAAAGGCAAAAAGTAGCCAACCTGTCGGTGTTCTATAGGATGCCTTTAGGCGAGAGTGTGCTCCGTTCCATCATCGGACGGCCCGTCGTAAGGCAAGTATCCACTCTTACTTTATTGACACCACTACGATCCGGACGAAACGTTTCGCCTCGTCTTTTATACTGCGTACATCGAGGGACGTGAACAATTTTCCAGCAGTAGTGTTTCCGTCTGGATACAATTTAAGTGTCTTCAATGCTAGAGTGAATAGGCATTATAAAAAAGTGTAACAAAATCATTACAAGATTCGTAATATTATGAGAACTGTGGCGGAGACTCTCGGCTCTCCAATTGTATTGCAGTTGTATTATATTACTAAAACTCTATGAAGTCATTGCTCCGAAAGAGAGTTTATATTCATAGAGTTTATCTATGGATTCATTGGGCCCAAATAAAAATAAATTATTTTGTTATGATTTAATATGTAAAGCTAGCATGATACTACCTTACCATCGTCAGAACTTTTGTAACCATGTTTATCTTCAAATAAACTCATGAGTAAGTTTCAGGTTTGCTAACTAGTTTAGAGCTTGACGCCCATGCTTAGTCATGAGTTCATCACGCGGCGAGGTCGCAAGTCGACCTTACAGCGTGGCTCTCGGGCATCTCCACCACTGGTCGAACCTTCCCGGACTTTCGGGGTTCCCAGGCTATCAACACACATGCACTTTTCAGGTTTCACTCTTATATGTATTTATGTTCTAATGCAATGTGTAACTGAATTAAAGCACTTTTAAAGTATTTTGTTCAGAATCGTTGTCTGAATCGATTTCTGTAATTAGTATTGTTGGGTATTTTTAACTGACTTCAAAAAGGAGTAGGTTATTCTATTCGACCATATACAAAGTGTTGCTGACAATACGACAGTAAATGAAAACACGGAAAATGCTGGTTCATAGAAATAATCCTAAACCATAGAAAAAAACCTAGCATCAAAAATAAAAAACTGAAAATTTCAAACAACTAAATCGCATAAAATTGCAAAAATATTGGTTAATTGACCTTCGATCGGCGACAGCGCGATCCTGTATCGACTTACTTTTTTCGCGCCATTATTATTAAAGTTTGGTACCGCAGGATGCGGCGGTCATTAACCTGTAAGCGCTTCCTTATGAACATGTACATCATGTAGAATTAATTTATTGTCGTATTGTCAGCACCACTCTGTATATGTTTTTTTTTTTTGTTGTTCGCGGATAAATTCGTCGTTTATGAACCGATTTTGATTTCATTTTTTTTATTGGAAAGAAGATATTTCCAAGGTGGTCCCATGATAAGGACATCAGGATCTGATGATGGAAGACCAAAGAAATCTAGGGTAACTTTTAAAAATCGTAGGGGCGACTAGTACATTTCTTGGTGTTTTCATTAAGTAGATATTTTAAAGCACTACGATTTAATGAAGGTCTGGAGTAGATTCGATGATGGAGCCGGGAGACAGTTGAAGGAACTCCTCAACAGTTCACAGCAGCTACCTCATGTTTGGGCTTGATTAATTTGTATTGATAAGAACTTTACACCTAGATGGGTTGACTGTCATAAGAGCTCTGATAGTGAAGACAAAGGCCAGTTCCAGGAACTCCTCAACGGTTTCCAGTAGCTCCTTTGTGTTTGGATTTAATTCATTTATATTGATGAGAACTTTGCACCCATTGGGTTAAAATAATAGTCTGCAGTAAATCTGATGATGAAAACCATGGGCCTTCGAAGTAATTCTTCAAAATTATGTTTAAAAATTAAAGTAAATACGTCGTTTCCCAACTATATTTGCGTCAGCTTCTAGTCTGAACGGATGCAACTGAATACATAGTACTTTTCAGAACTAAAAAGTGTAAAATAAAAACATTTTTACAATAAAAACAACCGACTTCCAAAAACCACTACAAAGTGAAAAATAACTAATTTCGGAAGTCGGTGTCAAAAACGAATGTACAAAAACCAAAGACACCGACTTTCGAAATTACTTACTTTTCACTTTGTAGTAGTTTTTGGAAGTCGGTTGTTTTTTTTTTTTTTTGTAAAAAAGTTATATTTATCCTACCAAATATTGAACTAGATTACTGTGACATTCTCGCTGTACAGTCAACACAAACAATGGTTAGAGTACCTTCCATGCTAGACCTTGACACGTTTGATTTATTTCCTTTTAATGTGACCATAATTTCCTCTCACAGTCACGCTATGATAAGCTATTAAAAAGTTTAAATTAGAGAGAGATTGTTTCTTTGGGTTTATACACAACAACACGGTAATTACGTAACAGTAGCAATGGGCTTCATTTTGACAATTCAACAACATTCATTGCGTTATTTACGTTTTTGAGCAAACACAGATTCATACATATGAAGCAACGGATTGGCAATTTGCATCGAAATAATTCCAACTAATAGTAATAGCCCGTTTCGCAATTAGGGCGCTGATTTATTCATGTTCCGGTGAATGTATGCTCTCCTTTTGGTGGGAGAACCCGACATTTGAATTAAATAGATTTGCTAAATATGATTTTACGATAGTGATTCACATGCAATTACTAAGAATGAAAGACGACGACGATCTCCCCAACCAACTCGTTCTCTGATTGGAAAAAGGCCTGCAGTAGTGCAGTGCGACAGTGGGTCAGTCGAACAACAAATAAGAAAGTGTGTTATTATTGTAACCGGTCTTAGGTTCTGTACCCAAAGGGTAAAAACGGAACCCAATTAATAAGACTCCACAGTCTGTGTATTGTATTTCTGTTACAGCTATAACATTAAATACTAAAAACATATAATTTTATGTACGGGACCCTTTTTGAGTGAGTATAACTTATACTTGGTCGGTTTTTGGGATACCCATAAACCTCAGGTCACAGAGGCTCTTTAGACAATTATGAATGGAATAAACCGCTGGATGCGGGAGGCGCATAACCAGCCGTCGTGGAGATCCTTGGAGAACGCCTATGTCCAGCAGTGGACGTCTTTCGGCTGAAATGATTAAGATGATGATGAAATGGAATAAGGCACTAACGGACAACATTATTACTTATCATTATCGTATTGATATTGTTGTACTAAATTAAAAGAAAAGTTATTTTATAGGGTTTGTTATAGTTACAATATGGTAACAGCAACTGCAATGACTCGGAGCAGTCAAGAATCAAGAAATCGAGCTTCTACGTCAACGTAATCAAAAGATATCATCATCATCATCATCAACCTTTTTATTGTCTCACTGCTGGGCACAGTTTTCCTCTCATACAGAGAAGGATTGAGCGTAATCACCACGCTTGCTCAATGCGGGTTTGTGATTTCAGACATAAAGTCCAGCTTAGTAAAAGATATGCTTATGATCAAATCTATTGATTTCGTCTCTTTGACTTAGAATTACGAAATAAGGCAAAATGCAATGTGATATAGCACAAATAAAGAAAAAAATCAGAAAATCGAAGTAGGTACATTAAGTATAAAAAAAATATTTTTCATATTATAAACTATTGTACGGAACCCTCGTTGTCAGTCCAACTTGCCGCTCTTTTGACCGCTCTTTTTATCGCTACAGGTAAAAATATTTAAAGCGATATACTCAAGTTAACAAAGATTCATTAACGAATAACTAATTCTATTCTTTTTCAGTGATTTATGTATATTTTCAGTGCATACCTAGCTATGATTGTTCGATGATTAGCGTGAGATGAATCTCACGCTAATCAGAGCCAGAGCCATTTGTGCTGAAAGTTAAGGTACATTTATAATAGGCTCTAATGTTGTAATAAACAATTATGAAAACTTTAAAAAATTGCTTGTTTTGTGTTTATACGAATACACAAAAGAAGTCATTGTACGGATGACAGCAGGTGAAGCTACCTGAAACTGTCAAAAATTCCCAATCAACATTGAGCCATTACTGCTTTGTAGATAAAGTTGAAAATGTAATAAAGAAATCTGACATATTGTAGTAGCGTGATGTGCTGCCGTCTGTACTCATCTGCTGCGGACAATGGAGGAAATTTCAAACAATTTAGTATCTTAGTTAATTTAACAATTTACTAACTAGTTCTTCAACACCCACAAACCGCCTAACAAAGGGCACCTTTCACAGTAATATTACATATAAACCAGTACAATTTACGTACGCCAGATCTTTCAGATATAAGTTTATCTGAGTTTTAATAACATCAATCCTTAATCAATTATTAAGTTTTTACTACACATTTTGCTGCTTTTTTCCCAACTATATTAGGGTCTAACCACATGCAGTAAAAGCATTTTACATGGAGCACCTGCTGACCTTCACAGCCCAGGTACCGACTAATACGATATACGTTTTAAAACTGGTGATCAGGCTTTCGGACTTCTGAAATCTCTTAACGCTTGCCAAAATCCAATAATGCCAGCCGTGACCGAAGTTCGGAGGATCCGTGGCTCGGTATATAAACATGGTCACTCATCCACAGGTCGACTGCGGCAAGCATTGCTTAAACTGATCGATCGACCTTGGCGGCGGTCATGAGCCCTCCTGAAGTATCTACTCCTGTTTCTTTTCATTGCAGAAAATTACAATGATCGCTTGTATGCTCATACATCGATCAGGCCTTTAGTGTAAAATAACTGAAAAGTGTGTATTGTCTACTAATTATAATAAAAGGAATTGTATGACTTACAAAGTAAGATGTGATCATTTATTTCCTAAGAAATCTTTTACATCGGTAAATGGAAATTAAGTTATTGAAGTAAATAAAATGATTAGTGTAGTAATGCAGATGACTAAGAACCGTTATTGGTTTTATAAGTGGTTCATTACAATAATATTCCCCTTTATTTCAAGTAATTAAGTAGATACCTAATTTTTTAAAGAACCGCTGAAATATTTAACAGCGGTTCTCTCCTGAAGAATGACACGACACATAGTTCTAATCATGACGGGAAAGTCCCAAGTACTATAAATCGACACAGTCCTGTTGATTCAATCAGTTATGCTTTGTGAGTCAAATAAAGAGATTGCAAAAACTTTGCATACAATCCATTTGACTCATTTTCTATAAAACATAATGAGACGGAATTATCTTCGTAACCCTTTTGTGGTCCTGCCTTATAGAACGTATGTAATGGGTTGCCAGAGATCAGTTGCATACAAAATCATACAACCAAACATGAATGACAAGAATGTAGGTCAATATGGAAACAATGAACAGACTCTGAGACATACACTTTAATTGAAGCGCGTAATTAACAAGAAGACGAGAACAAGACATTTAAAATCCACTTATACCAAACAGTTGCATAAAGTAGCAACGACCTTTATTTTGACAGTTAAACAAAATTCATTGCGTTATTTACGTTGTCAAGCAGTGAAATTATTCGAACATATGAAGCAATATAATTCAGATTGAAATTGGTAGTATTTAAAGCTATTGGAGTGCCGGTGTATAGTAATTAAGTACTAACTGACTCGTGCTACTTCGTTGAGCGGTAAATATTTTTACTTATTATGAAATCCGACTATCAGGAAAAAAAAAATTAAAAAATTTCGTTGCCTGAGAGTGTCATACATTATTTATAAGCCAAAATAGATGTATGATACTCTGAAATAACGTACATTATATTATTATTATTAGTTAATAAATTACCTATTGAAAAAAAAATCGGTTCTGTAGGTAAATCCAGATATTTCCCCCTACAACCTTACAAAAATGACCTTTTTTATAATATAGCATCATTTATTTTATAGCAGTTGTCATGGCTTGACAGACAAATTGGAGATTTCAATATTACACTACATAGAAATGTACACAACTTACATTGCAATTGAAATATGAAACTAAACTAAGTACTATAATAATGGAAAACTGTTCGCTATTCAGCGGAAAGGAATTTTGTATTATGATCAGCGGTCACGGAAATAGCTAATAAATAACAATCCCTTTTACTTCGCCAGTTCGTCAGTTTAAAAGTTGTAAAGATTTTAGAACGAAACACTGACCATTAGCTATAATAAATCTATTATAATCTAATAAAAATATTCTCATACATCCAGTTTCCCAAAGGACACACTACACAACAGCCAACATTCAACAAACTAACATCTAAAATTCTGTCATACTAGAATTAACTATTGGGAGAGGCTGATGGTTGTTAAGTTTGTTTGTTTGTTTCTAAGTTTGCCGGTCTGTCTGTGTGACCGAATGTTACATGATGATGAGATGAAACATTCATATTCTATGTCATCATCATAAACAATCAGCACCCTAATTTCGTATCACACTAATACTATCAGTTGGAATCCATCCATGCTCCACATGGTCGAAAACGTGTTTGCTCAACAACGTAAATAACGCAATGAATGTTGTTGAAATGTCAAAATGAAACCCATTGCTAGTGACAGTGTGATATGCAATTACCCAGCGGATTGTGGCGAACCATACTAATTGTTTGTGGTTCCCACCTGATCTAAACGGTCACCACTGTAGTCTAGCGGATGTCTATGGACGGCAGTTTTTGATTTAGACTGTGGGCGATTATTAGCAGTTTATTAGTTTGCAAGAATCTTAATCCAAAAAGATCTTCTACGTCATCATATGCCGAGCTTTTTTCCAACTGACACTGTTGACTAACAATGTTGGTGTCGTCCAGTCAAACCAGATGCAGTTGTCAACCAGTATTTTACATAGAGAGACCGCTTATCTGACCTTCACAACCCAGGTACTGGGTGACAGTCCGGGTCTGGGTGGGTCAGTATTATATTCCTTTCTATTCTAATAGGATATCCCTCAGTGGATACCCAGTGTCTCAAGACCAAAGTGATTGACCAGTGTCTGTTCCCAATGATGACTTGGTTAAAACGTGGTCGCTCACAATGGGCCTCACACGAAGGTTCAGAGGCACATAAAGGGCGATGGAAAGAGGTATGCTCGGAGTTTCTCTGCGTGATCGAACCAGAAATGAGGAGATCCGCAGAAGAACCAAAGTCACCGACATAGCTCTTCGAGTCGCTAAAATTAAGTGACACTATGCGGGGCACATTGCTCGTAGAACCGATGGCCGATGGGGCAGTAAGGTTCTGGAGTGGCGGTCACGGACCAGAAGACGCAGCGTAGGGAGGCCCCCAACAAGGTGGACCGATTACCTGGTAATGGTTACGGAAAGCCGATGGATGCGGGCGGCACAAGACCGGTCATCTTGTCCGAGGCACGGAGCGGTGTCCGTATAGATATACGAGTACAGATGAGCACTCATTCACAAACCAATCACGGCAAGTGTAGATTTTTCTTACCTGTTTGGTCGTCCTGTACGGACTCCTCCTAAGTATCTATAGGTTTTCTATGTATGATTTTGGTCATGAAACAATCAGCTGCATGTAATCAAGCGCTCTCCAAACGACGTTAGGGTTGTTATATAACACAACCTCACGTTCGCATTCCTTGAAGGAATAAGCAGAGGTGCACCTTATTAGGTGAGGGTGTATTATTATACACCCCCATCATTTAATATCTGGTCCCATATAATAAAGAGCCTATTGTCATCAATCAGGAACTGGCTTTATTATTTGTCTAGTATTATGATCATGAAGGTCAAAACCAGTTCTAAGTATGACACACCGGATCTTTCGAACCATAGTGTGTGACATAACTATTATCATGTTTTATTATAGTTGTGATATAGGATCTGCAGATTCATGCTAGATTTGTATTTCTGTTCATGAGTATAGCTGGGTCAATGACCGCTACAACGCATGATTAAGTTTTTTGTTTGATTGATTGACGGAATCTTTGTTTTAAATTAGAATCTATTTTATCATTTATAATTGACTAAGGATTTTGTAATATTTCAAGATTACTTAAAGCTTTTTAGTAGGATTTTTACTACAAACAGATATTGCAGGCAGTTGTATGTCAGTTACCGCAAAGAGGAGACAGCATATGTTTTTTTTTCTTCTATATAAATCGTCGTATGTACAGTCACCAATAGGGATAGTTACCAAGGTTGTCGGATATAGTTGTTGTTTAATTAGAAACTGATACCTATTCTCGAATGAATTTCAGTTTGATAAATTAACTGCTTGTTTCCTATTAATTATATTAAATTTACCGGTTTTCTCGGTGGTAGGCCATAAACAAAACAAACAATAAACGACAAAGCCTTGCCGCCAAGCGATTTGTCGTGTTCCGGCATGATGTCTGGTGAAGCCGTACGGAGGACGGGTCTGAGCAGTTGAGCACCTCGCTCAGCTGCCGTCTTCCTTCCTATTTGCTCAGTTTTTCTGAGTGAATAGGCTCTTGATAAACTAGCGTGCTTTACCATCAACGATCGCATCACTGCTTGCCATCAGGCGGGATAGCGGTCAAGCGCTAGTTTATAATTATTTAAAAAAAAAAAACTTTTTATTTAAAAAATTGAGATATTTCCGATGAATCAGATTCTATTAAATTATTATGAACCAAATCTTTAATAAAGGATAAAAATATAAAACGAAGCAAAAAAACTAAAACAACAAAACAAGAACTTACAAAATGTGTATCAAGTCCTCGATGAACGTTGTTGGTGACGTGATTCTTGTTAGGCGTCTGCGTCTGCGGCGGTTTGCCGAAAATCATCTCGACCTCATCGTCAAAACTTTGGCCAAAAATCTTGTGATTCTCGTCCACAATGTCCAGTTTCACGTGATCTTTAGCCATGTTTAACACAATTATAAAAAACAATAGAAAGGCACTGTATGATGGTGATGTTACAACTTTTTCTTTGATAAAGTTAGTCGACAAATGTACTTATTTCAAATCGCGCGCACGTTGGCGGTCGCTCTTCGCTACGGTCAGGCAAAGACTGGCGATGTTGGCCGGTGTGAATGATTTAATGACTTTGATCTCTAAAAATAACAATTATTACGCGACCAATTTTAACTGGCCTCCGGTATCTATGAGGTTTAAACTGTGTGCTGCCGATTTGAGTTTTCACACTTCTCTAGTTGGTTTTGTATGAAAAAAACCCATACAGACGTAATAAGTATGACGCTGATAGGCATTTCGTTGCCAAAATTGGCAGTTATTGAATGCCGGCACGTAAAACCCTATCTAGTAACTTATGAAATGTGTATAGAGTTCTTTTCCTGACGGATGCAAACGGGACCCTAATACAACACAAGTTTTGTGAAATTTTCACAAATAATAAAAACAAAATAAAGTTTCAAATAATATGGTTTATGGTTTAATTTTCTCGGTGGTAGGCTATAACATCGGCCGCCGGCAGAAGTTACCTACCACCCACCAGACAAAGCCTTGCCGCCAAGCGATTTGTCGTGTTCCGGCATGATGTCTGGTGAAGCCGTACGGAGGACGGGTCTGAGCAGTTGTATTGCGATGTGTGCCGGGTACGATGCGCCTTAAGTTGTTGTGTTGGGAGTGTGGTCGTGGATGGTCTTCAGATCAATCTCCCTATGGCGCAGCATCGTTGGTCATGTTGTTGGGTTTAACATTGCATCACCTCGCTCAACTGCCGTCTTCCTTCCTATTCGCTCAGTTTTTCTGAGTGAATACGCTCTTAATAAACTAGCGCGCTTTACCATCAACGATCGCATCACTGCTTACCATCAGGCGGGACTGCGGTCAAGCGCAGTTTTACATATTAAAAAAATAAATAAAAAATATGGCATTTATAATGTAGGTTTCGTTTTTGATTAAAGATTTGCGGTATCGGCTGTGACTTACAACATGTAGGTCGTAGGTTCGAACCTCGTCAGGCGCTTTACTTTGTGTAAACTATTTCATCACCACTGCTTTCAAAACAGTGAAGCAAAACATCGTCAGGAAACCAGCATGTCCTAGAGCAAAAAAAAACTTCAAAGACGTGTGACATCTACCAACCCGCACTGGGCCCGCGTGGTAGATTACGGCCCACCTCCTCACCATTATAGGCTGATTATGTAAGTATGTAAATATTGAAGTGAAACTTCTTTACGCACGCTTGACTTGGGGAGTAAGCTGGCGAACGCGTGACGTAAGCGTTACGAAAAGTGATCGGTGCAAGGCGAACGGAAGTTAAGTGGGGGATATAAGCACAGAGGCGCCCGTGGCGCGAGCTTGGTACTACAAGGTCTACAACGAGTTTTTTTTTTTTTTTCAATAAAAATAGAAGATCTATGCAAAAATATTAATTTACCAATGAAACCATGAAATAAATTTAAATATTTATAGAAAATTAATATATGTATATGTGTATACATGTATATATTGTACACACATATATATATATATACAGTATGTTACGAAAACCCTGTCCGACCCATAAGGATAATAGAGGTTAGGTAAACACATGACCAAATATAATATAAAATTTTACGTATTCATCATAGTACCAATACAAATGAATTTTGAAATAATCTTTTTTTCCAACGAATTAATTCCAATTTCCCCGAAATTTGGTAATTTTTAAAAAGTGACAACACCGGTATTATTATGAGCGAATAGCGATGCGGCCACGTGCCGCGTGTCCTGCCGCCCGCCCCCCGCGGTCGGCAGGCGAAGGGTGGTCAACGCACATTTAATAAGTTACCTCCTTTTGCGAAATAATATTTATTTTTTTTAGGGGGATTTTTTTTTTAAGTAAAGCCCGGTTTTGTATGCATTAGTAGAATCAGTTATCGATACCTAACAACACCTTCACGGGTCGGACAGGGTTTTCGTAACATACTGTATATATATATATATATACATACAGATGGAGCGAAAGAAGTTTCACTTCAGTCGTGTGGTCATAAGCACACTCGTTTTTTTTTTTTAAATTGTAGAGTTTTTTTAAATGTTACTCTTCGTGTGCGAGCGATCTGAACATTAGTTACGGCTATGATATTTTAAAGTAACAATTGCTCTACAATAAACCAACATACCTACTAACACAGATTTGAAAAAGAACCTCGGTACGCGGTGAAGGATCGATGCAAAGTTCAATCACGCAACGCAGTAGTTCATCGCTCAGTCACTTTTTTTTTGTTCCGGGGTGGAAAATCCTCATAGGATGTCCGCCGCCCTGGGGTGAGCGACGGGGTCTGTCAGACTTTTACTGACTAAAACCATCCCGGTGTCTCTTCTATCAAGAGCGCGCGTGGGGCCGCGGGAGTTAAATTCTTCCACGGCCCCACACTCTCGTGCTGGCCCGGTCTGTCCGGGCATCGTCTCCTGCACGGGGTAGTGGGGTGTTAAACTACCCCGTGCATCGCCTCAGCGGCACGCGCCTCCTCCGCCTCGGGGTCCATCGATAGCCAACTGTTCGTGTCGCGGGTCCGATCCCCGCACGGAACAAATATTTGTTTAGCCTACATGTAGTTATTGCGAGCCTGTCTGTTTGTGTATGTGAGTTTAAACGTTCGTAAACGCACCCACGATACAGGAGTAATTCCTAGTGTCGGGAAATATTTAAAAAAAGAAACTTCTGGGAAAATATTTCGTTTATTTTTCTTGTTTTTAATCATCACATGACATGTACGTAACTAAAATAAACAAGGTGAATTGAACAATTAACAAATATCTACAGTGCTGATTGGACAACCGTTCTCCAAACACCCTTTCGCCATAGGATTGTTCGTCGACAGGATGATTCATTTATTTCTGTTTCCTTGAAACACCACCACAAATAGATAAAACATTTAGGTACTTTGTAGGACAGGCAGAAAATAGGGATTCATAAAAAGAATAACATCGCCAAGCGCTGCGTTGTATAAACATAGTTAAAATGTAAGTGGGAAATTGTACTAAACTCCATTTATCAAAATATGGTGAGCAGCATTATCTCCCTAGGCTTTTCCAGGTCATGTTCGGCTGTCAGTCTCACCAGATGATACCTACAGCTAAATATCACTAGTCATGACAATCAGCACTATAGCCAAATAACCTATGACTTTTTAATAGATAGTTTGATTAAAGCTAGAGGAAACTAACATCCATTAAATAGTGAAGAAATACTATTATTTTCAAGATTTCTAATGTGATGTCGTATATAATTAAATTTTTTCCGCTATTGCAGTGAAACGCAGGTTGAACCCTACAAGTTTTATCAAAATAATGTACTAACTATTGTACATATTGAAAAGGTCTACAGAAAAGTTCGCGATTATTGGCTAATTTTCGAAGCGATTATATTTATTAGAGCCACCAGTTATTGTTACAACACTTAAATGTACAGTTGATAATTATAAGATCTTAGCTAGTTGCACAACATACTAACCAATACAGCATTAATCCTTATCCAATTTAATACCTTAAATACATTGTTGATTTAATATAGTTCTATATCGCCCTTTACAGCATATAATTTAAATGAATATTTTCGAAGATATTACAGATTCAAACGTTTGCGGCGATCCCGACCGGCAGGGTCAGCGGGAGCGGCGGGCCGCTATGTGTTTTATACTTTTACTTAGTTTTTCTATAATGTATGTAGTATCAGCATTACACCCGTGCGAAGCCGGAGCGGGTCGCTAGTTTAAAATATTTGCCATATAGACACAGTAAGGTGCCATATACACACACTCATACAAATATGAAATTGTGTAAAGGCCCACCTGTCGCCGCGTGGAATGCTGGGTCATGGGTGCCTGTTAGCTGTCACCGTATGGACTGCGAGCAGTATAGTCTTAGGTCCATATTACAGAACGTCACTCAAAACTTAAACCCTACTTAAGTCTCGTTTGAAGCCTTTTGATTGGTTGAAACTAGTTTTAAGTAATGCTTGAGTCTTGAGTAACGTTCTGTAATATGAACCTTAGTTTTGGGGCGGTCGTGGGTGGTAGCGGTATTGGAGCAGAGTCGTTTTTAAGTGTGCTATGACCTTAATGCTTTCCTAATCACATACTGCGTACTGCATAGCAAGATACGACATTAGATCTGGAGTAACTAAATTTTGAAGCGCACGGTCTAAGTAGCTAAGGACGATGTTCAAATTTGAAACCACTAAAGCGCTGTTAGCTTTATTTACAAACGTAGAAAACTTAAGATACCTTTTTTTGTTTTGGATAGTAAATCTTCAACCCCGTAAAACCCATCCGTGTTCCTTCACTTGCCTGTGCGCCAGGGCAACGGTTTCTTTTTTAACTAACCCGCAACCCTGACCCAGGAGAAACCGGTCTTCGTGGACCCCGTCGCGAAACGCTGACATCTCTATAAAGCGCGCGTGAAACACAACGCGCCTTCGATCCGGGCCTGATCCTTCCCGGGCGGCGAGCTGCCCACTGCTCACCGCCCGCAAGCCGGCGCCTACAGTGGCCGGGAGTTCGATGTTGTTTTCCGACCCGGGCGTCTCTTGCGGCCTGCACTGCCTCACGCGCTCCGCCTCCTCCTTTGCCATCACTGCTTTGCAGACGGAGGTGACGGCCTGCCATGCACTCTCGCTCCGGATGATGGCCTGGACCAAGGCAACTTAACATACCTTCACTTTATATTTCAGTAAATGCAATGTTTTTAATGTTCCAGCCCTCTCCTGCTCCACGTGTGGCAGATTTGACGGTAGTATTTACCTACATTAATTAATAATGCATAATGCACATAGCGAAAAAACTTGAACATGGTTGAAATTTTTTTTAATAAACTACCTAAAAGCTGCAAGCATTTGAGTGATGTAACGTTCAAAAAGAAAGTTATTTATTTTCTAGCTATATAAAGCTTATTATAATCAGTATGAATGAGGCTTTAGATTATGCAATCAATTATTTTTAATCTTATTATATTACCATGACATTTTTAATAAGTAATTATTTTACTTCTAGTAACAATATAAATTGTTGTATGTACTTATTTAACACTTTACTACTTTAAAACTTTTTTTACTTACTTTTGAGTTTGTATTTGAATTTTATTGTTTAAGATAAACGACGATTTGTTTTATTTTTACTTTCTAGATCTCTTGCCTGCTAACAGTTTGTATTGTGTGTATTGTATCTACTCTTAGCAGAGGTAATGAATCTTATAGTTTCTCGTCCTATCGGCTAAGCTCTCACCGCACATATTTACCTACTTTATCCTAACAAGCAGAAAATTAGAGATATTTGAATAAATCAAAATTCTGCGGCTCTCTAAACTCAGATAATTTAAAATTTAAACTGAAAGTAGATACAGTCGTTCGGAACATATGCCTCCCATAACGGGGTAAACAATGTGCTAAAAACAAAGCACTACATACAAGAGCTCGTCGTTTGTCATCAATTGGTCAATCGTCATATCTTTGAATGCAAATTCCTAATTAATTCATTTATTCATTTGTTTGCGTAAAACAAACGAGGAAGGAAAACAGCTTGATTTGGTAATAAACTAATGTAATGTAATGCTTCATTACTTACGTAAGTTTACATTGTACTGTTAGATTACATCTACCTATACCTACTTATTATAATCTCTAATTTCCTTTTAAGGTGGATTTTTTAACCGACTTCAAAAAGGAGGAGGTTACTCAATTCGACCGTATAGATTGTTAATTTGTGTTTATGCGAAACACGTGTCCAGTATTTTTAAGTAAAGAATCAATGGACGAAATTTCAAAAAGATATCATAAAAAACCACAAAGTTATGACCTTGTTACCTTACCTGGTTGTTCCAACAAAAATATGGTCAATGCACCGTTCGCTCGGCCGCATCTACACGGAGCGGGAAGGGGGGGGGGGGGCTGCCTCACACGCCTAGTACTATGATCTAACGTCAGCAGAGTTGTGCGCTCGGTTTTGCATCGGACGACCCGTCGTACGGCGAGTTTCCACCCTTATGTTGTTAACACCACTACGATCCGGACGAAGCGTTTCGCCTCCTCCTTTATACCGCGTACATCGAGGGACTGGAACAATTTGCCAGCGGCGGTGTTTCCGTCGGACTACAATTTGAGTGTCTTCAAGGCTAGAGTGAATAGGCTCTTAATAAACTAGTGCGCTTTACCATCAACGATTGCGTCACTGCTAACCATCAGGCGGGACTACGGTCAAGCGCTGGTTTATAAATTAATTAAAGTATATTTGGGAAAATATAACATGGTGTAAAAATGATTGGAATCGATTCAGTTTTTTATTCTGAACAAACTATATTCAGGTTTCGTATGTATAAACCGTATAAACAATAACGTTGTAAATGCTTTTTTATATTTGTTCGGATAACTTCGTCATTTAGGAACCGCTTTTAATAATTCTTTTTTTTTTGGTGGTAAGAATATAATTCCAAGGTAGTCCCTTCCATGATAAGGACAGGATATAGGATCAGGATTTGATGATGGAAGACCAGAAAAATCAAGGGGAACTTTCAAAAATCGTAGGGGCGACTATTGCATTTGTAAGTTTTTTCATTAGGTTTTTAAATCACTACAATTTAATAAAGGTCTCCACTAGATCTGACGATGGAGCCGACTGACAGCCCAGAGAACTCCTCAACGATTTACAACAGATACCTTGTGTTTGTGCTTGATTAATTTGTATTGATAAGAACCTTACACCTAGGTGGGTGGTGACTATCATTAGGGGGCTAATGATGAAGACAAGGGTTAGTTCAGGGAACTCCTCAACGGTTTACAGTAGCTAGCTTGTATTTGGACTTAATTCACTTATATTGATAAGAACTTTGCACCCATATGGGTTATAATGAAAGTCTGCAGTAGATCTGATAATAAAGATCAAAGACAGTCGAGGGACTTCCTCAACAGTTTACAGCATTGAAGTTTAACGTAGAACCTACTCGTCACGCTGATGCGACAAAAATCAAGAGACTGAGTGTAAGTTGCGTAATCGTATCATCTGTAGCAATGCTGATACATTCAGTCAGGGCCCAGAGGAATTTTATGAAAATCGGTGCAAGTAGTTTGGTATTTAAACCAAAATTGTCGTTGGCTTGCTAGTCTATTCCTAGCTATGTCCATCCAGTCTGACCGGATGCAGCTGAACAGTACTTTTCACAAATTAAAAGTGTAAAATAAAAACTGTTTAACACAAAAACCAAGAACACTATGACCATGACATGTACAATTTGTCTATAAAGTCGTGAAAATAAATGAGGGTGCTGCCGTCGTGCATCTAGCAACCCTGTTAGTGTGACTGAAATCATTTGGATACAAGCACAATATTTTGTACTCGAAGCAAAACTGGTTTTAATGAAAACACAAATCTGTGGTCTCTGGCGTTTAAATAAAATGAGTAAAACAAAACAAAAAAAAAAATAATTATTATATGTTTTAACGTGTTTTTAACAATGAAAAGTATTTCAAAACATAATAATTGCTTTCATCATCTGATTCCAAATATTCTTCGTTAAAAAGTATTTTCATTGTCAGCTACGTCACTAACAACGTCTCAGTTACTGCTGTCGTCAGCCTGCTATCTTCATTTCAGCGAATAACTAATTCATATATCTTGATAAAGGGTTTACTCTCACATTTTCCTGAAAAATTAAAAATAATAATATGTAGTTTCTATCAGAAGATGGATACCACTAATTTTGATTCCGAACATGAAATAATTCAATTTTAAAATCAGCGATAAATTAAATCACCTAAAGTATCACAACTGTGCTAGTCACACTACAATATGGTCTACTTATATTTGCAATCTAACCTATAAATGCGCAATGTAAACAATCTTCAGTTTTGTCTTAAAATAGTTTACTTAGCAAATTTGAAACTTCTGGTAGATAAAACCAAGCAGTAACATGATTACATACCTGTTTTAGCAACTGTTCAAGCATAAATATCATCCATATTTGATACAATTTGTCCAGCTTGGTGTACTAACAAACATCCTTACTAATATTATAAAAGGAAAAGTGACTTTGTTTGTTTGTTCCGCTTTCACGCCGTAGCTACTGAACCAATTGCTTTGAAATTTTACAGACGTGAAGTTAGAAGTCCGAAATAAATAATAGGGTACTTTTTATAGGGAAATCTAAAAAGCACGATATAACCGAATTCTACGCAGGCGAAGACGGGTTCGGAAAAAGTGATGATAAACTTTAAAAATAATTTCCCGAGCTCCACTCCGGTTTGATTTTCTCATATTTAACACATTTCTTCTATGTTTTGTCTAAATAGAATTGAAAATTGGAGAAGACTTCTTAGGTGTATAAAATAATTTAAAACAGTCAAGTAGGTAAATGAGTGTAATTCGTACGTAAAACTATGGAAGAAGAGAATGATTAAGAAAAATATGACATTTGAATAAACTTAACAACTGTAAGTTATTTAATAAGCAATTAAACAACGATGAACGTTCTTGCTGCGGTGATGGCGTTAGGAGCTTCGACAAAAATTAATACAAATTTCAATAAATAACAAGACACAAAAAACAGTTACAAAAAATACAAACCGACTTCAAAAAAACACTTAAAAGAATAAAATAATTTTACTGTCGTGTTTAAGTCGATGGCGAGCCAAACAACAGCAACCTCGAGACACAGACTTCTAGAGCCATGACAAAAGTAAAATTATTTTTTCCTTTTAAGTGTTTGTTTGAAGGTACAAGTTTTTATTTCATGCTTTTCAATGTCTTAGTCGAAATTCGAAAATTACTTTTTTCACCTCATAACAATAGTGGCAGCCATAACCCATGTTAGAATAAGTTCTCATCAATACGAAACAAAAATCCCTATCTCAAAAACTACAGAACCGATTTTGATGAAATTTATAGTATTCTCTAAGTACGCGCATAAACATAAAACCATACATACCTATATACACTTGAAATTTGGCTATTTGTACAATTACATACGGGTCGAATTGAAAACCTCCTTTTTTTGAAGTCGGTTAAAAAGGAATGGATGACAGCCGATGGCATTCGATATAGGTACTATGATTTAGTGTTGCCCTACTGTTGATAAATGTTAGTTTCCCAAACATTAATTTCATGACATTATAGACAAATTGTATATTCGGTTTTGTCACCGACTTCTGAAAATAGTTATTTTTCACTTTGTAGTGTTTTTTAAAGC
Source organism: Sesamia inferens (assembly GCA_037179545.1). Classification (NCBI taxonomy): domain Eukaryota; kingdom Metazoa; phylum Arthropoda; class Insecta; order Lepidoptera; family Noctuidae; genus Sesamia; species Sesamia inferens. The sequence continues at coordinate 1,832,266 of CM073929.1, read as the reverse complement.
CGGTTATTTTTTTTTTTATTTGTAAAAGAAGTTTCTATTCATTGGCATAATATAAGTTTTACTCGAGGAATAAAATTGACTATACCTATACAATTTTTTGTATAAAATAACTGTCAAAATGTTAGAATTATTCCTCGAATACAGTCAGATTGACAAAATTTGTTTTATTTATTTACATATTTAATCATACACAGTAAGTGTATGATTAAATAAATAAATAAATTACCATTACAGGTTGCTTAAACCTAATGCGGCAGAAAGGATATATTTAGCACACATTTTGGAAACCTACACATATAATAAATAAAATTTGATTAAAACAAACAAACACATTTAAACAATAAATTAAAAAACTAAAAAATAATATTAAAATTTAAAACAACACTATTCGATATCAAGTTTGTTGAGCAAACATATTTCCGAACATTTAAAGGAATAGATTAGCAATTATTTTCAAAATGATTCCAACTGACTGCAACAGAGCGAACCGCCATTCTTCTCCAAACATACACCACTTTTTTCCACAAATTAGGAATGGCACATAGCTTTAATGTACATACTTGTCAGCTACAATAAAGTAATCCAATAAAATAATAACCACAAAATTATACACAGAAACAAAATAATTAGGTAAGTATTTACTAAGTTTTGATCTTCTGGGAATATTAGAATAAAAAATATACTACATATAAACTCTGTGTATTTAAATTCAAATTCGTTCAGATTTTTTGTGAAACAGTAAAAAATATCCATCCATCCATCCATACATTAATACGTAGGTACGTACATCTATTCTCAAAAACTATCGCATTTTTCATATTAGTAGGAAGTGGGTTAGGATTATATGTCCTTTTTAATGACAGAGTCCAGACGTAGTCTTGTGTGCCCTACACCTAGAGTGTAATCTAAACCCGTGAAGGCGCGGAGAGACGAGGCGAGCTGAGGAGCAGGTGATTGGCGGTGATGGGCCCAAAACCATCTGCGACGATTAGCTCGCGTGGGACCGCCGTAGCCCCGCAGCGTCGGAGCCGTGACAGAAGCTATGCCTGCTGCATGTTGCATGCTTGTATGCTACATGCTTGCTTGCTGCATACCTGCTGCATGTTGCATGCTTGCATGCTGCATGCCTGCTGCATGTTGCCTGCTTGCTGCATCCTTGCTAAATGCCTACTGTATGTTGCATGCTTGCATGCTGAAATGCATGCCAAAAGATAATTCTGGTTGTTAATTTTCTGCGATATAATGGTTTTACTTTTGATTATTATGGAGTTAAAATATACTCCAAAAGATGATTCTGGTTGTGAACTTTCTACGATATGATAGTTATACTTATTGATTATTATGAATATGAAAGTTATGCCCAAAGATGATTCTGACTTAAAAAGTGTATGCCAAACGATTTTCTGCGAAAAGAGGTTTATACTATCCTTTGCTATGCAAAATAAAATTATGACGTGAAAAGTTCTGCTATAAAGGGTGGATCCTATATTTTCTTGTAGTGCCTGATTTAATATTGCTAGCAATATCAGTTAGAATTCTCCTCTGAGCGAGCAGCAAACATTAACTAGCCAGGCGTGTTTCGTGGCGGGAGCCCATGCACGTTATAACCGAAACATCTAGCATGCATAGATGTTTCTAAATGTTTGCTCCGTCATACGTCCGTAAATAATGAATAACTTGTAGAATTCAAGAAATCAGACGTTTAGGTATTTGCATTTACTTAATTTAAACAACGTGACAGACTGCTCACTACGGCCCAGTTCCCTTGTTCAACTAAATTAAATTTAACTTCAGTTTATCTTTTCCCTTCTATTTCAATAACAAAAGGACAGAAGATAAAATGTTACTTTAGACCTGTCAAATTAGTCCGCTCCTGGCGTGAATTGACGTATTTATAATCGCGTCTAAACTGTACATGGAGTACCTTAATTTGATAAGATTCAACTAAAATGTTATCTTCTACCTTTTCTTTATGAAATAGAAAGAAAAACAAGCACTTAACATAAAATTAGTTTGTGAACAACAGAATCGACGCCAATATACAATTTGTTTTTGGTTAGTAATTATAAACTAGCGCTTGACTGCAATCCCGCCTGACGATAAGCAGTGATGCAATAGTTGATGCGTTGATGGTAAAGCGCGCTAGTTTATTAAACCCATTCATTTAAAAAACTTAGTGAATAGGAAGGAAGACAATGTTAAACCCAACAACACGACTAACGATGCTGCGCCAGAGGGAGATTGATGTGGAGACCCTCCACGACCAAACTCTCGACACCACAACACTTGGCGCATCGTACCCGGCACACATCGCAACACAACTGCTCAGACACGTCCTCCGTACGGCTTCACCAGACATCATGCCGGAACTAATTTGACAGGACTAAGCCGTGTTTTTAGTTTAGTTTGTGAACAAGAGAATCGACGCCAATATACATCATACGTGGACTAATTTGCCAATATCGATTAGGTTTTTTTTGTTACTATCTGATGTGTGTCTAGTGAATTGTTTGTGTTTTAGTCTGTGATAACTAAATGTATTTTATTTCTTACTTTCCTAAGCCGAAGTTTTCATAAACTAAAGTCAATGACTAAAGAGCCATTGTAACACATGAGCCTGTGAGTTGTGACTGCCTCTACCTACCTTATTATTGAAATGAGGACATAATCATAATCATACGTTTATCTACTATAGATACATTTTTGTATAAAGGTAAGTTCTTAAAACCTAAAAGTTATAGTACTCTGCTTGCATGCAAACGTGCAAATGTTTGGTGTTATACAATAATTATTCATTCATTTACTTACTATTTATATCTATTCAAATTATCTTTAAATATTTTAATTATTATGTTCCAAAAATTCCTTAATATCTGCTATAAAAACAATATTTTTGAAGCCACTCTACCAATTTCGTTTTAAAAACACCACCCTCCAACAGAACAGTTACATATGCATAACATAAAGTGGGTCTCTGACTTCGTGTGTGCATCAACGTAATTACTTGCAAGTGCAGGAAATTGTTAGAATAATGTTACTTAGATAAAAAGCCATTTTAAAACTAATTTAAGTTATACCTCAGTAACAGTTTGCTTTTTTAAAAGCGCCTGTTCATTCCCGTACCGGCACTCGTGCGGTCTGGTTGTGTTTTTGCCGCGGATTTAATCGCTTCCCCCACCGAGAAGTTTGTTTATACATTACATTGTCACGTACTAGAGGTGTGCGCCGGACCGTCCGGCTGCACCTACCTTTCAGGACTATATCATGACTGATGAAATAAACATTTCGCCGCGCTGTAATACGCTCGTATTTAACAATAACGTTGAAAGTTTATTGAATGATTCGTCGGACATGGATGGTATTGATGAAGATACTAATCTTCATGAGGAACAGACAAGACCGGAAAAGAGGGTTCGAGAGGACAGTGCTGATGATGAAGTGGGTTGGAAAGAAGTGAAGTCGAGTAAGAAAAAGATATGTCACGGTAGTAGAAATTCTTTGAAAGAAGAAAAGTATGAGATATACGTTTCGCATAAAGAACGACTTCCGAATCAGTTTGCGATGGCACGTATTTTAAGAGAAAATAACATTATTAAGATAAGCGAAGTTAAGTATTTAAACCCTTTTAAAATTCGCTTACAATTTGAATGTGAATCGGCAGCCCAAACCCTACTTACATGTGAGAAGCTTTTGGAAAAAGGATGGAGGTTCCAGAAGGCTATGCAGCTGTCTGTCTGCTACGGCATAATCAAGCATGTAGACATCGATTTAACTGATGAAGAGATCCGCAAAAATATGTTATGCCCAGCCCCTGCAAAACTTTTATCTTTTAAAAGGTTAGACCGTCGTAACAGGAATGAAGGTGGTTGGTGCCCTAGTGAATGTCTTCGACTTTGTTTTGAAGGTGATCATCTACCAGTATCAGTGCGTGTTTATGACATAAATATTAAAGTTTTACCCTACATACACCAGGTATCACAATGTTCCCAGTGTTGGAGGTTAGGCCATATGCGGAAAATGTGTCCTTCCAAAAAAGTGGTTTGCCCAAAGTGCGGCGGTCACCATGAGAACTGCGATACCTTAGTGTTCTCTTGTGTGAACTGCAAGGGTAATCACATATCGCTCAGCAGGTCTTGCCCTGCCTATAAAAAAGAGAGAAGACTAAGGGAAATCATGTCAGAATTTGGATGCACATACAGAAAAGCCCTAGAAAGTTACGTGCCCCCCGTAAATCCCCCCGATACTAGCGTCCCGCCGCAAGTTACAGCGACAACACATGAATACCGTTTCTCTTCTACTCCTTCTGAGGACATCACTGAGCAACTAAAGCATCCTACCTTTGCCGAAATAACTAAAACAAAGGCCACAATCCACAAGGTACAAACACCTGCCACGGCTAGTAGGGTCAATAATACTCCAAAGCCATTCAAAAATAAAAAGCCATATAAAGAAGACGGGATGTTTTGGTCGTCAGATACAGAAGAAGACGTTCATCAACTGCCTGTTGAGGAAGAGGGCAATAACAAATGTCCCTCTTTCAGAGAATTGTGTTCCAGAATAAAGGAAGTTATATACCTCAAAAAGACAGGTTTAAATGATAAGTTGAAGTGTGTTTTTCAGTTGTGCGTAGAATGGTTAACCCTATTGTCAGTAAGTTTTGTTGCAGAGTGGCCGTGGATAAAAGCACTGTTTAACTTTTTTATTCCCTGTGATGGCTAACAAACCATTTAAATTAAATATCTTGCAATGGAATGCCCAAAGTATAAAGCCAAAGTTAGCATCGTTTTATGAACTATTGTGCCAGGAAAAAGTACATATTGCTGCACTAAGTGAAACATGGCTTGAACCAGACAGTAACCTTAAAATTAGTTGTTATGATGTTTATCGTGTGGACCGGGATGACTCATACGGCGGTGTAGCTATTATAGTACACAAATCTGTTAAGTCGCAAATGCGCCGCGTTCTCGTTCATAATAACGGTATGGAGGTAGTATGCGTGCAATTATTCAATTGTGACCCGCTTGAGAATATTATTTCTGTTTATTGTCCATCTAGAATAGTAACCACTCAGCAAGATTGGGATAGTCTATTCTCATATTGCCCAACTAAAACTTTAATTCTTGGTGACTTTAATGCCCATCACGCTACTTAGTCTTACAAAACCGACCGCAGAGGCAGTCTTATTCATGATTCACTAATAGACAATAACTTTATTTCTTTGAACGATGGAACTCACACAAGAGTTCGTTTAGTTGATAACAACTTACAACAGTCTTCCCCAGATGTTTCGTTAGTTTCTGTAGATATTGCGTTAAAGTTTAATTGGATCACCTTAAATGAAAATCTAGGCAGCGACCATTTGGTTATTAAAATTTCAACTGTGTGTACTTCCTGCGTTCCTACAGTTATTAAAAGAAATTTTGGTAAAGCTGATTGGACTCTGTATAAAAAATATCTCGAAGAGAAGTGTTTAAACCTATGTTTACCAAATGACCCTCAAAAAGCTTATAATTTGTTTTTAGATATTCTTAACGAAGCTGCTAATAAATTTATCCCAATATTTAAATTTAATCAAAACCCTAGTTCAAATTTCATTCCGAAACCATATTGGACTGCTGAATTGTCACAAGCTGTGGCTCATCGCAGGTTAGCTTTATCCAAATTTAGACGTAACCCCACACCCCAAAATCTAGAGAGTCTTAAGAATAGGATAAATATTTCCCAAAGGCTAATTCGCCAGGCTAAAAAAAATAACTTTCAAAATTTCTGTTCTTCAGTTGATCATACTACATCGCCAAGTGAAATGTGGCGCAAAATGAGATGGTTAAAAGGATACCGTTCACCTAGACAGTACGTAGACACTCAAAGTGCAATAAATCTCCTTAATTCATTAACACCCGATTATGTTTGCCCGCCAACCCCTACCATTCGCCATAATAACACTACATTAGAGTGTGAGATCTCTATTCAGGAGCTAGATAAATGTATCAAATCTAAGGATACATCTCCTGGATGTGATGATATATCTTATTCTATGATTAAAAATTTACCTGATGCAGGTAAAAAAGTACTACTTTATTTATTTAATACTTTTTTTAAAGATAGTTTTGTCCCCTCTCAGTGGCGTGACATTTGTATCGTCGCTATTCCAAAACCGGGTCGCGATCTTAGTAGCGTTTCTTCACTTCGACCTATATCATTACTATCATGCATATGTAAAATTTTCCATTATGTTTTATATCGTAGATTGGAATGGTTCTTTGAAAAAAACAACTCATTCTCGGTGAACACAGTTGGCTTCCGCAGGGGTAGGTCGTGTTTGGATGGCTTAAGTTGCCTAATTACCTCAGTTCAAACTGGTTTTTCGATGGGTTCTACTACGTTGGGTTGTTTTTTAGATATTAATAACGCATATAACAATGTAAATAATTATGTTTTAATTAATGTTTTAGATAGTTTTAAAGTTGGTTCCCTTATATGTAGGTACCTATGGAATTTTCTCCACAAAAGAGTTCTCAAAATAAAATCTGGTAACAGTTTTATTAGTAGACATTCAGGTAATGGTTTAGCTCAGGGTGATCCTTTATCTCCAATATTATTTAATATAGTCACGTCAGAAATTTGTAAACGTATCCAAAACAATATTTGTATATCCCAGTACGCGGATGACTTCGCTTTATATGTGCAGTGTTCAAATATCAGTGAGGGACAACGCAAGATACAGTCTGCACTTGATCACATTAACAGCATGTTGACCCTTCTAGGACTAGATATATCTCCCCATAAAAGTAAAATATGTCTGTTTAGTAGAGGGTTTCGAAGGCCAGTGATAGAAGTACGGTTGAGCGGAACTTTGTTAGAAGTAGTAGATCACGTCAAATATTTAGGATTGTGGCTGGATAGGGGTCTCCGATGGAAGAAGCATATTGATGAGGTCCGTGAGCGAGTAGTTAAATTGATTAATATTTTTAGAGTATTATTGGGACCAGGGTGGGGTGTACATCCAAACCACTTAAGAAAATTATATATTTCCCTTATTCGTAGTCGTATTGACTTCGGTAGCTTTTTACTGGACAATAGCGCCGATACTCATTTGACCAAATTAGACAGATTACAAAACATTTGCTTGCGATTAATTGGTGGGTTTATCAAAAGCACTCCCATTCACGTGATGGAAGCGGAACTAATATTGCCTCCCCTTTTTATTCGCCGCCGATATTTAGCTGGTAAACTTTATTTAAAATCTAAGTGTTACGTTCCCTTTAATCCATTTACTAGATAAGCTACATAATATTTGTAACAATAATCCTTACTGGAGGAGAAAAAAAAAACCTCTTTTAGTTTTGTCTCACGATGATCTAAAGCAAGAAGAAATGTACTGCAGTAATAAAATTGGCATGTTCTCCATGGACACTTGGGTCAGCAATATAGACTTATCAAATACTGTTAAGCCTAGTTTAGATTCAGTAGACAAGCCAAAGCATCGTTATAATGTAAATGACCTTAGATCAATATGTTGTAAATCTCTAAATGCACTTTACTCTGACTTTTACTGGGTGTTTACAGACGGTTCTAAACACGAGAATTACTATGGCGCAGCCTTTTTTGATTCACAAATAGGTACCTCTTTTAAATTTCAAATTGAATCCAAACTTTCAATAATGCATTTAGAGCTAATTGCTATAGCTGAAGCTTTGGCATATGTCGAAACTTTGGCCGGTAATCGATTTGTAATTTTTACAGACTCAAAAAGTGCTCTATTTCATCTGACGAGATGCACAGGATCTTCACCTTTTAGGGGCCTTCCCTTGGCTTACACTATATTAAAAATTCTAACTGATTTTGTTGCCATGCATAAAATAATTATGTTGCAGTGGGTTCCATCTCACGTTGGACTAGAGGGAAATGAGATGGTTGATCGTTTGGCAAATGAAGCGGCGTCTGATGGAGAAATATATCCTTGTCTTCCCTGGCACACAGAGCTCTTACCCATGGTTAGAGACAGATGTTTTCAATCATGGGCTGAATATTTTGATGAAAGGTCTTTAACTAAGGGTATCTGGTACAAAACGATTCAGCCATCTCTTCCTCGAAGACTCTGGTTCAGTGAGGGTAAGATGAGCAGGCAAGAGGTAGTGACGGCTTTGAGGCTTCGATCCGGACACATTCCACTAAATAGCTTCCGATTTATGATGCGCAAGGTAGATTCACCAAACTGTGCTATATGTGGGGTTATCGAAGATGTGCATCACATCCTTGCGGAGTGTGCTCGTTTGGAAGTCCAAAGGTGTCTAGTCTTTGGAAAGAATGCTAATGTAGGCTTTTTCAATAGCATCCTGTCCTCTCCATTGTCAGATGAGGCTAGAGCACTTCTTAAAATTATAATTATGGGTATAAGGTTGCGGGTAGGTTAGTTATTGCATAATTATGTATTTGTATTCAATCATCGGGGTGACATATTCTCTACAGAAAAATCCCCGTTAAAAAAATAAAGAATTAAAAAAAAAAAAAAAAAGCGCCTGTTATAATTGTAGAATTATTTGAAAACGCGAATTGCTAATTCCTTTTACGTAGGTGCATGACAACTGCACTTTCAAATTGCAGCTTTAACATATTCATATGATAGTGACTATTGAGAAAATAAGTTTGTTTTATAACTAAGTTAAATACACATGTTACAAGGTTGTAACATGTGTAGTTTGATCATGGTCCATCCAGATCAATTTCCCTCTGGCGTAGCATCATTGGCCGTGTTGCTGGGTTTATAAATTTGCATCACCTCGCTCAACTGCCGTCCCACTACATTTGCACTGCACTGTTTGCCTCCGGGCAAACGAGTGGGGCTAAGAGGAAGGACACCTCGCTAAAAAACCTTTGGCTGCTGCGTCTTCTCGTACAAGAAGACGTACCCAGCCCGGCCCCTCCCTATGGAGGGACCATTGTGGGCCTGCCTTTCAGGCGGGAATCGCCGGCAGGGGATTGGTAGTGCAGGCTATGCTATTTCCCATGACCCCGCCACTTTCGATGTCGTTGTGCCGCTGTTTGGTTTTAGTGGTATGCGTTGTCGCTGCATGCTGCATGGTCAGAATACCCGTTGAAGCCGCTGGCTGGCTGCCAAGTAGATGCCATGACAAACACATCTGCCCCTGCCCCAACAGGAACATTGAGGTACATGTAGATAGCCGCGAGTCGTGGTGGCCTAGTGGTTAAAAGACCAGCCTCTCAAGTATGAGTGCGCGGGTTCGATTCCAGGTCAGCCAAGTACCAATGTAACTTTTCTGAAGTTATATGTACGTTCTAAGTATATCTTGGACACCAATGACTGAAGGTGAAGGAAAACATCTTGAGGAAACCTGGACTTTAAGTCTGAAATCGCCAACCCGCATTGAGCAAGCGTGGTGATTACGCTCAATACTTCTCTGTATGAGAGGAGACCTGTGCCCAGCAGTGGGACTATTAAAAGGTCGATGATGAGATAGCGATTCATTTCCTAACTTTGAAACATAGTAAAGTAATACCAATTTTCAAATCGGGTGGTAAGTTGAATCCCGCTAATTATAGACGTATATCTGTGCTATCATCTATGAAAAAATCATGCTAAACCAAATGTTAGCACATTTTAACTGTAAATGGGAATTTACATAGTCACCAGTTCACGAAAGGCAAGTCGACGACGGTCATGGGAGTATTCAAAAAAGAAGATGGAAAAGAGTTAAAGTTAAATGTATTTTTGAACGATATGCATTACGAAAACGATATATTGTTATAGTAAGATCTACTTTTCCGCCTTTAGCAATGACAAAACAATGACTACGTCAATGAAAGGAATGACGCCGCGGTGAGCCACTTGCGGGCCAGGTGAGTCGAACAGATCTCCTTCTCCCTTTCCGCAGCCTCCTTCTGCGAGATTCCCCCTTATGCATAAACGCTGTCGTAACGTCACTTAACTTTAATCATACTTTATGAATAAATACCACAGAGTTTAAGGGGTTTATTCATAAAGGATGATTACAGTTAAGTGACGTCGAAAGGTCAAAAATGTATGATTAAAGAATCGCTAATCAATAGTTAACTTTAAGCAGCGTTTATGAATAAGGGGGAATATTGTTTCGCAAAAGTAAATCACCGCATCCCAGGACTTTTCGCTGGCGACCATCGTCTCGATTGCGACCGGCAACGACAGGACGGGACGGGGTCGTCTCCTTCAGCAGGGTTCTCTCCCTTCCCGGTGAAGGCCGACCTACTGCCTCCATGATAATGGCCGACGGGAGAAGGGCCCGGGGAGTCTAACGCACGTCTCATGGCCGAGTTGACGTTGTGACGCGTTCGCACACGCCACTCAGAAGAGGAGAGCAGCCGCTGAGGGCTGCTCCCGCGAGAGGAGACCCATCGAACTCGCGACGACGGGTCAAGGCCTGCCGGGGGTACCGTAGACTTGGAAGGACCCGGTACCCCGGAAAGGCAGATGACGAAGGCTTAGGTGGTTTTTTAGCCGGTAAGAGTCCGTCACACCCCTCCGCGTCCCCGAGCGGAGGATAGTCCATGAGGATGTTTCCACCTTCGAAAAGGGTTGGCAGCGACAAGTCACTGGCTAATCCTGAGATGAGGACAGGCGGCCCCTCACAAGCGACAAACTCTGTCAGCAAATGCCGCGCCGTGTCCTCTCGCCATTCCGCCACCAGGACCTCGCAGAAATACGATCGACGCTGCTTGAACTGGTGCTGCATCGCCACGCACCGGGGCCTCTTCGCGCCACCGGTGAAACTGCGGCCAGCTTAGTTTAACCTGATCGATCGAGGGTGAGGCTGTGATTACTTATCCATACAACTTAGAAACGATGACGATACAGAGAATCGAGGACCCGAGCGAAGCAATTATTTATAACAATCGACCTGTATAGTCAACAGTTATAAATTAAAAAAAAACACACGAGGTTCCTCACGATATTATTCTTCACTGACTCGAAGAGTGTTGGTGGTGAAATACTTAATTTACACCAATTAAAGCGCATACCAGTCTTCAAATCTATGACTTACAGATATTACGTCGATATTAGTACGTCGTGGTCGTTACTGCTTGCCCAGCACTGCATCCCTCTTTATTTTTGAGTAAAAATAATCACCAGCATCATTAAAAGTATTTCCATATTAGCGAATACAATAGTGGAACATGTTCACAATCTCCTGATAAGATAGCATGAGTGCTCACTTGGTTACTCACACATTTTCGTATGTTTACGAATCAATTCCGCGATATTCATTTGTTTTACTGGTAATGAAACGGTTACAACGTCATTGCGAAGAAGTGTAATAGAATAAATGACATCATTAGCTTAGCCTTTAGGTACGGACGACAGCAGGTCAAGCTACCCGTAACTGTCAAATATTCCCAATTAACCTTGAGGCTTAATACTTTAAAGATAAAGTTGAAAATCTAATAAGGAAATCTGACAAATTGTAGTAGCTTGATGTGCTGGCCTCTGTACTTTGAAAATTGTAGTTTTCATTATAATGGAGTAGTTATAGTTACGAATAAAAGAAATAATTTTAGCTTGTAAATGAAAGACCGATGAGAACCGATGAGGCTGGTCAAATAGACGAGTGTTCAACACAGCATACTTTACACGAAACTAAATATATAAATGTAATCATCGGTATGACGAACAACAAGACGGAACCTGATAATTGTCATACTTCACGTTAAATGGCCGAGCGTAGACGTAAATAATAAGTAAATGACGTAGGTAGGTACTTCTACGTCGTGTCTAGCTGGTGGAGGGCTAGTATGATGTTATTTGTGAGGAACTGTACGAGGAAAAGGGAATGTATAATGCTCGGCCTTGGAATTTGAACCATGACAGTAATGCAATAACTAGGAATAATTAGAACAATATTTCAGTTAAAACTTTGATGGGACAAATCTACGGTTTGGACTTTTAAATATTTGTCAAAGACAGTAGTTAAAAGTTAAAAGATATCATCTGGTCGCAAGCAGGACTGCTGGGCTTAGGGTCTTGTGTTCGATTTCCGAGTCAGGTATAGTGGGTAAGTGGGTTTTCTCCATTAGGAGTGTCAGAAACATGGAGTTTAGGTGTAAAGCCTACGGAGAGCATGGCCACCGTGACCGAGATTGGCCACAGTGACCGAAATCGGCCACAGTGACCGAAATCGGCCACAGTGACCGAAATCGGCCGATAGGGATATCTGTAAGTGTAGGTTTCATAACGATAGAATTTTATAACAACATGGTCAGTTCAATATTACATTATGAGGTCAATTCAGAGCATACAAGTAATAATAGATATAGATAGTTGTGCCGAAACCGCAAAACTCCATTTAAAATTAAATAAATCAATTACTTACCTACTAACTCACAATTCTTAACGCACTAACACGCAATTAACAGATACCTACCAATATCAATAATTCAATATAATTATTGTAAGCAAAACAATAGTTGGTAATTTAGAATATATTTAAATCTACATTGAATACAAAAGACTCAGCTATTATAATAACATCTAAAATAAATAATAAAATATTAGATTAAATATAAATTTGAAATAATCGAAATAACAAAAAAGTATATTCTGTTCTTTTTTGTCATTATACTTAGTACTTATAAGTAAGATAGTTTAGAAGTGATTAAAAACATGGCCACCAAAAATGCGTCATTTCAAAGGGACAGAAGGTATATTTTCAGTCCTGTCAAAATAATGTCAAACGCAGACTATTTTGACAGGACTGAAAATATTATTTTATCTTCTGTCCGTTTTTTAATGAAATAGGTAACTTATATTTACTTTTGATCATAAACACTTTATATAAAAACAAAACTCATCTGTAGTGGAATTTTATTAAAATAACTAGAGCCATTCGAGTTCTTTAACGTTGGAGGCCTGTTTTACTTCTTTGATCATACTCGTATTAATGTTATGTAGATATCAATATCAAAAGTTTGGCTAGATTTGGTTCTGATTAGGAATATGGTAGGTACAGGTACCACGACCGGTACTGGTACCAATAGACACTTCTCTGGTACCGATATCACATCAAGCCCAATGGTACAAAAACACTAGTAGGTACCTACATATTTTAAGCCTAGCCCCATATATTAAGCTTGTGAGAAGCACGGAACGGGTTAATATGGAGGTGGCCAGTGTCCATCAGTTTAGTATGTACTTTCGGCTGAAATGATTATATTAAGCCTGCTGAAAAAGGGCTGAGTTTCTTTCTTTCATTCTTGATGATCAGGTATTTTAGTAAAATACAGTTTTAATGAAAAATGATTCATATTCCCTCCAAAATCCAGGAAAAACAGTGATTACGAAAATCCAGTGTATTCATACATTTGTTATCAGTCGCTTAGTATTTCTATCACTCAAGCGGTTGACTCGCACAGTCTACGTACAACCTCGTAGTTGAACGAACGTACTTCATAACGTACTGTTTTTGAACTACTAACTTAATAATAATACTCATTCAAGATGGGGTGCGGTGAATTTGTGGTTAAATACATCTTGTTCTTCGCCAATTTGCTGTTTGCGGTAAGTGCTTTTCTTTAATTCTTTTCTAAAAGCCGTAATGTAGGGTAATGTAGGGTAGGCAAAATTGAGATTTCTTTCAGATGCCTGAGTCTCCTTTGTTTGTTTGTGGTGTACACTTATTTAGGCAAGATTAAGAACTTTGTGGTTCATTACTGAATACTTTGATATATGTAGTTCGTTTGCTGGACTATGTCGAGGGTTCCACCCTAGTGAATTTATATCAATTTAGACTTGCAGCACATCCAACGTACGGCACACCTTATCAACAATTTATTGTTTTCAACACGAAACTTGAGTGTGCATTATTCTAATGAAACACCATAACTTACTGCACTTCAAACAATAGTCAAAATTAATGAAAACAAAAGGAGGTAGTTATGTCAAAACTGACAGATTCAAATGGACCTATGCTCGGACCTTATTTCTAAATGGGTTTTGAAGCAGCGATTTGCATTTTATTTGACATTAATAGGAAAACCAAAATTACGACCTATTATAGATTTTATATAGAACAATAAATGGTAAGCGTAAATCTATATAAAGCTGAAGAGTTTGTTTGTTTGAACGCGCTAATCTCAGGAACTACTGGACCGATTTGAAAAATTATTTTTACGTTAGAGAGTCCATTAATCCAGGAAGAGGCTTTAGGCTATATAACATCACGCTGTGACCAATAGGAGCGGAGCATAACTAGCTCCACGTGAACGAAGTCGCTGGCGGCCGCAAGTATTTATTATGTAGGTACTCATAGAGTTTATAGGCGTCATCCGCAGGGAAGCGTGTTGGGACCATTTATTTTTATATTATATATTAATGACTTACCTAAATGTATTAAAGAACCGGTGACCCTATTTGCGGACGATAGTACTTTGACGATACCTTGTAAAAGTGTAGAGACGTATGAGAATAATATTAATAATTGCTTAAAGTCAGCTGTACAATGGATGCAGGTAAACAATTTGAAAATAAACTTAAAGAAAACGAAAGCTATACATTTTACGCAACGGTTACCTAGCATGAATCTAAACATACAATACTGCAATGAAAATATAGAAGAAATTAATTCTACAAAACAAAAATCTTAACTGGAAAGAACATATTGAGATTTTATGTAAAAAACTTAGTATATCCGCATATGCCTTACACATTCTTTCATTCTCCTTATATACGGATGCTTTACTTATAGCGTACTATGGTTTAGCAGAATCCCATTTACGCTATGGGCTAATATTTTGGGGAAACTCTACGGAAAAAGAAACAGCATTCAAGTCTCAAAAGAGATGTTTACGGGCGATGTTTAAACTTGAAAAGACCGATAGCTGCATGCCTTATTTTAAAAATTACAAGATTTTGACTTTGCCGTGCTTGTACATTTTAGAGGTTGCTGTGTTTGTGAAGTCGAATGCACGTTACTATAAGCGTCTAGCCGACATATTCCCACGTAATAGACGTGATAATGGCCAACTTTGTCTCCAATCCGCTAAGACGAGCCTAATGCGCAAAAGCATATATTGTATGGGTCCAGTCATCTATAATAAAGTACCAAAAAGTTGGAGAGAACTACCTCTATCAATATATAAAAACAAACTTCGTACTTTTTTGACCGCCAGAGCATATTATAGTATTAATGAGTTTCTCAATGAAAATAATTTTTTTGACATAAACAATTAATTGACTTCATTTTGACTGACTTAAATAATAATAATATTGATGTAATTGATAATTTTATAATACATTAGTAAATAAGTATGAAAACGTTTAATATTGTGATAATTTTTCTTTGGATTGTTTAATTCTATTATTTTGCACGTCATATTCTGACAAACATGTTGGAACTTAACATTATTTATCACCATGTATGCACTTTTTATGTATGTACACACACATGTTTATGCAAATAAAATCTTATCTTATCTTATCTTATCTTATCTTGTCATATTTTATATTTTTTAACAGACTTCGTTCTTAATTCGACTTTTTTATAGTAAAATCACGGATCAACTGACTTACCTAGTTTTAAACGCCACCGCTCTCTGGCGCAGTTCAATCTTCGGAAATGAGGAGTGACTGAATGACAGAACCTAAGGTTCAAATGAATTATCATGTGATTGGAGAGACTTACTTTCCAGTAGTGGATGGTTATGACCTGCTGCATGACACGTTCACCGGAAGTCCGGTGTTGAGTGGTGACGCGTTTGCTGAATAGGTACGCCACGCCCCATAGATAAGTACAACACTAAAAAACCCAGTGGTCTAGGTGTAGCGTAATTTTTACTGTGTAGGAATTTAATTTATTTCACCATTAATTCATATTTGTTTACATTTTTGACAAATAAATCGCAGACGCAGAAAACAAAAGTTGATCCCTAAAACTTCCTTTGCAGATGAGTTGCCAAATAATTTTACTATCTTTTCCATTGAGAGGCTTATGAATTAGATAGTAAAAAGCTGTTCGCTGAAAGTCTGAAAGTACTCTTTACTACGTATGATCGATTTTAATAAGTGGGTCATGGAGAGATTAGGTACTAGATAGTTCTTGAAATATCATCTAATAACTTTGCTTCTAAACATTGGTCTATGGGTAGTCTTTGCTATATATAATTATGTATAAAAAGTCGTGTTACACTATACTATACTATCTATAACTAAATAATGATACCGCCACCACCAAACCAACTTTTATTGCGGTTTTTGGTTGTAATTTATATTTAACAGGAAAATTGATATCATAAAAGTGCGAGCGTTATCTTTACCTTTCGGTTTGTGTATATGTGAACGGTATTCTCTGCAACCTCCTATTTTTCTAAAACTCCTTCCTTGTAACTCATTTTTTTTCCTTGTAAATTTTATTGAAAAATATTACATCAGTTGAATGGTGTATTATTTCAGTTGAATATAGGTATACGTTATGTAAATATATTATAACATAACTCGTAGGTGTTTATTTTTTGTAATGTTACGCTTCAGACCTCTTGCACAACATGTAACCTTCTTTTGTTTAAACAATATGAAGACTGATTTACATGGTGCAATTTAATTGCCTATGGCTTCAATGAAGTTGAAGCAACAATAAAAGTTTAATTAAATTGCACCGTGTAAATCAGCCTTTATTAATTTGTTTTTATTTGTACAATAACCTAAAATAAAGTTTGTGTTGAGTTGTAGATACCATCGGGTATAAATTGAGCATAAAATAAAATAAATATATATTTTTTTTATTTTAGGGGACTGATAACGATTTTTAATATAACCATTGCGCTGTGCTATTTAATGTAATGTCAACCAAATCGCCACTCTGTATAATTAGCACCAAATGAATTGACCTATTTTTATATACGTTTACGTACACTAGTAACATGTGCGTGTACATTGCACTAAAGTAGACCTCTGAGACACCCTTCGGGAATTACGGGTGTGTCGTTATGTTTTGTTTGGTGTGATGTAAGTAACTTGTGCTAAAACGAGGCGAAAACGTTCCTTTCCCTGACCTAACACCAAATTTGTGTCGAGTCCAGATTGAATTGTTCAGGCACCCTCATCGACACCTAAATAAAATGACGGAATCAGCGCCATTACATTTTTTGTTCAAAAGCTAAACTAAATTTGAGTTTTAGTGCGTCTTTTTCTTTGTATTTTAGGTATTTAGAAAAAGCTTAAAGATTTAAATTTCTGAAACAATATATAATTTTAAATTAAAGATATATTAGTAACGTTATCACATTATTCATAAACAATATAATAACTACGTTACAATCCAATGTACCTATAGGTCACTCGTAAAAACAACTTCCATAACGTTTTTAGGTGCGTCTCTGCTCTGATACCTAAAACTTAGTGATAACAATGATAAGATACGTGATAACAGCTCGCCATACAGTGGAGATAAGACCTCAATTACATCAGATATACTCATATTGATTGTACACAAGCTACGTAGGTACCTATGTTAGAATTCAGGGAACTTATCCTTATATAATCCTTCGTGTTGATACCGAATTAGAACATATCTATGAAACATTCATATTTACAGGTAAACAATGGGAAAATAGTGACCATGCTTCGTCAAATGTAATGTGAATGTTTTACTAATAAATAATGTAGTACATAGTAGATTATAGTTTACCATACTATCTGCGTCCCGCGGTGTCTCTCGCTTAAATTTCGATTCCGCGGGAATATCGGAATAAAATTATGTGTCAATTCTGGTTATAAACTTTTTTTTTATATACTTGCCCCGCCCTAGGAATTTCTCCTGTATCATGGATGCGTTTACAGACATGTAAGTTCACATACACAAACATTCAGACCCGGAACAACTACTTGTAGGTCATATATTTGTTCCATGCGGGATTCGAACCCGCGACACGCAGAGTTTCTTCAACAGTTTCTGAGGTTTGTGTATGTACGGACGGCAGCAGGTGAAGGTACCCGAAACTGTCAAATATTCCCAATCCACCATGAGCCTTAATGGTTAAGAGATACAGTTGAAAATCTAATAAAGAAATCTGACAGTTTGTAGTAGCTTAATGTGCTGTCATCTGTACATGTGTTTCTATTACAATTACTTTTCAACCTGACAATGACTTTATAGTAAACTAGCTGTTGTCCGCGACTCCGTCCGCGTGGACTTCAGTTTACAGGAGCTCAGTTGATATAAAATAAGCGCCTGTTAAAATAATGGGAGCAATATGTATGACTGCGTTCGCTCCCGCTTTCGCAACATTTTTTGTTACTGCTCTCTTCCTATTGGTCATAGCGGGATGTTATATAGACTATATCCTTTCTCAGTCTCTACACTATCTGTGTACCAAATTTCATTACAATCGTTTCTGTAGTTTTGGCGTGAAAGCCGGACTTACAGACAGATAGAGATACTTTTGCATTTATAATATTAGTATTTATTGCTTACTGCTGGCCGTTCTTAAACATTAATAGGCCAATCAGTACCTAAGATGCAGCTGGTTCCCCAGTCCAAAGCGTAGGTTAGTTTTGAAGAAGAACGGGAAAGAAACTCTACAGACACTCTTTTAAATCATTAAATTGTTACAAAATATTGGATTAGATTAGCAAAAATGTACGGTTAAACAGTCACTAATCACTAGTTAACTTTAAGCAGCGCTTAGGAATAAGGGGGCAGTTGTAGAAAACAAAAGCAATTCGGAAATTAAAATAAGCTGTGGCAGCTAAGAGATGACCAGTCCCTACTTACGGCGCCCGTTCGCGAATTAAAGTTAGGCCACATAACACTTAACGGAATTTAATGATCCAACACATACGTCACCATCAGCAAGATTCGAGAGTCACCATAACATACTCTCAGCAGCTAGATCACATCGAATCAATAAAAGACGTACCTAGTAAATCTTGTGCGAGGTGGATGTGAGATCTGAGAGTTATCCTGGTTCTAAACTCACATTTATACTACATATTGTGAACATAATCAATCATTCCCAACACATGCTTGGATTTACCATTCGTAATGGGAAGGTATCTCAACGACCACATAACAAATTAGTTACAAAAACGATCCTGGAATATTGCAGTATAGTACGGAGGCCTCATCTTTAGAGCAAGTACATGGTGCTCACACCACATGTGTTAGGCAATAATACAATACTAAGAAATTTAATCTAAATAACGCAAATTTCAATTTTCCCAATGTTCAGCAGCTCTAACAATGTTCCCGAATTTCTTTGTGTTTGGCCTGCATGTATATCAAGTCAATTAGGAAAATACTACGGTATAAAGCTCATAAACAGTAAAAATACTGATCGTAATAATACCCAATGAAAATATCCTACTAGATACGCAAACATCAACAGAATCTAGTGATATTTTATGTTACGTCAAATATCTAAAAATCGAAGATAAATGTTACTTAATTTTCACTTACCTAACGTTAATTTTGATTGTTTATTTGCCAGGAGCCCCTTATCCACTTAATAGTACATACATACGAGTAATTAGCCTATGTTGTCCTTTTCGGTGAGAGAGAGTGGAGTGGGCCGTAATCTACCCCATGCGGACCCAGTGCGGATTGGTAGATGTCACATGTCTTCAAAATTTTTGGCTCTAGTACCGGTTTCCTCACGATATTTTACTTTAGCGTTTTTTGGGAGCAGTGCTACGACTTACAAGTTGTAAGTCAATACCGATACCACAAGGCCAACGCTGCTGTCCTAAATATAATATGAGAGTACATAATATTATGTTGTTTGTTGCAGCTGGCCGGCTTGGCTCTGCTGGGTCTCGGCATAGTGGTGCAGCTCAAGGCTACGGACGTCGTGCAGATAGCTGACCTCAGCCTGGAAATAGCCCCTGTCACGTCCATGGTGGTGGGAAGCATCGTCTTCTTCATCGCGTTCTTCGGATGCTGTGGCGCCATCCGGGAGAGTAACTGCATGCTTGTCACTGTGAGTCTTATTTATATTATATGTAGAATTTTAAATGTTAATTACAACATAAATTTAATGTTATATTATTCGATTACCGAAATCTGTCTAAGTGCAGCCTCGAACACGAATCGTTCCGTATAATTTACTATTCATTGTTGTAATTGCGGAAACAGAAATACACCATCTGTGAACTACATATATCTGTGGACCATATTACTAAGGTTCCAATGTCTGTCTGAGTGTCACCAGGCTGTATCTCATAAACCGTGATAGCTAGAGAGTTGCAGATCACAGATCATTTCTCTGGCCGCTATAACAAGAATTACTAAAAACAAAATAAAACAAATATGTAAGATCTAAACTAATAAGTACGTTTTCTTCTATCCTTTTCTTAATGAAGTAGAAAGAAAAAAATGTCCTCGCCTTAAAATTAGTTTAATTTGTGAACAAGAGATAAATAAAAAAAAAAACATTAATTAAGCGAAAATGGCCGTGAATATGTACATTCTAAAAATATAGAACAATGATTCCAGTACGCGATCTTCATGCTGCTTCTGATGATTGTGAAGCTGACCCTGGCTGTCCTCATTTTCGTGAAGTTGGACAATGTGGTTGCGGAAGTGCCCAGGTGGTTCAGCGAAGCCTTCAGGAGAGACAGAGTCGCTTTCCAGGCTATTGAACAGACGGTAAGTTGACTGATGGTCAGTGTGCAGGCTATATTGAGGAATTAGGAACTAGTTTAAGAAGTTTGACATTCCTCCAGTAAACTTCTTTAAAGTTTAGAATAAAGCTTTGAATGTGGTGATGTGTATTTGCTCGGGAAAACCTGCAGTTCTTAGTCATGGTCTATACAGACGCAGAACGTCCCCTTCGATTGATGTCATCAATTCACCTTACAACCACAGCCTTTCTGCAACGTCGACCAAGGATCTGAAGTTGATCAGTCACGTATTTCAAAAAGAATACCTATCGAAGGATCGATTATGATATTGATGCAATGAATGCAGACTGGTGAAAGACGGCCGTATGCTTTCAGGCTCGTCAACTGAGTAACAAAGATTAGTAACTGTTTGACCAAATAGCTTTGTTATATTTTGACAGACTGAGACTGAGGTCAGACTGTGGACGATCTTAAAATTATTATAATTTTCCCTCCGTTATCAAATTATCATGAATTCAATATTATTATATGTATAATTCTAGACTAGCGTAGACATCTCTCTCTGACTCACTACTTGTGTTGTAGTGCTATACGTCGCCATTTTAACTTTAACTTTCCGCGAAAAAATTTTACACTAGGGAGTCTTTGCTAAAATTATAAGCTAAATTCACGAAGATTACAATTTGCCCATCGATTTCAGTGGCACACTATATTTTTTTTTTAATTGAAGTGACCAAGATTCAGCAACGCGAACATCGTTTGCCAACGCATATTGCATTACTTACTTACTGTATCGGTATGCTTCAATTTATTACAGGCAGTTGTCAATGTGTGCACAGATGCTTTTTCAATGCCAATGTGGTGTTGTTGCCTTACGTATAGCCAATGTGTTTTTTTTCTAACACTAACTGGCCGGCTGGACATATGCCGTTTAGATTTTCTTTCAAAATCTAAAGTCATTTATTCAAATTAGGCTAAGATTCAGCATTTTTTGAACGTCAATTTTACATAAGATTATAGTCCCCCAAAACGCCCGTCATTTCCAAGTGCTTTCGCTGGGAATTAAGTGGCGGAACAAACTCCTCAGCAGCACAGCTGTTTGTTCATTTAAAAAACGTCATGTGATATCTATATACTTTGAAAATTAAACGTCATATCTTTAAATAGGCTGAGGATCAGCACTTTCCAACGTCAAAATTACAAAAGACGGTCCTCAAACCCGCCCGCCCTACCCCACTTTTTTCCATTTATTTAGGTCACACAAGTCGTTGAGGTATTTCAACTATTAAATCCCTAAATTTCCGTTGCTGAGTGAGTCTTCGGTTTTCGTTGCTGTTTGTAATTGTTGACCGGACGCTTATGACAAAATTCAATGCTATATTATTGCCCAACAAGGCCCCTGGTTAGATTCACATAATATAATTTGAAATGATCGAGTGTGTAAATATATTTATCTCATGATTGCAGTTCTCATGCTGCGGTCCCACCGGCGCCGCAGCTTATATGCCTGCTACCACGGTGCCAGACACCTGTTGTGCCAAACCCCCTTGTATACCCTTCATCGACAACTACGACGGCTGCAACGGCATCGTGCAGGCGTTCATCCAGACCTTCGGCATCGCCATCGGAGCTGTTATGATTGTTATCGTCTCACTCGAGGTAAATATCACAAGTTTGCGATATATTAAAAATCCCATTATTGTACCTAATTAATACCTTATATCTGGGACCCTAGTCTGCTATTACAATAGTGTTAAAATGGTAATTTACTAACAAAATGGCATCATTATGTAGTAGTAGTTTTTAAAAAAATATTTTCTAATAACAGGTTTTATAATAATGGCAATACGACAATGTCATTCTATCACAATTTCTTTACGAGATGACTAACTCATAAATAATTGATTAATCATTATGAATTTAGTATGCTACGAAGTTTTAGCACGATTACAATGGAGTCGTGTTGGAATGACAAATCTTGACATAATCCGTCCTGAGTATACCGACAAGTTACGGTCAGACAGCGTGTGGCACTGTGGTCCATGGACTATTCAAAAATAAAAACCACATAACCAAGTATTTTTATTAAAAGTGATGATAATAATTACGTTAGTGTAAATACTTAGTTAATTATAAGTAACTATATCAGTTCCAATAAAACTAAAGAAACGAATAGTTGAAGATATATTAGGAAAAAAAAATCTACTTGATTTACATACAAATACAAAACTAAATTATGATTAGCAAAATATGTCAAGACTTAGCAAGTTTCAATAGCGATTTTTTCATTAAATAACAAATGCTCCGTAGAAATACGACCATTACATACCTAAGCCGAAACAGGTTCGAAAACGTAATGTTAGAAACAACATACATAAATAAAGCAATAAATCTCATTTGAATAAAGTCGTGTGTAGGTATACATATAGTTTTACTCTTGATTACCTTTTTCTGTTCTATATACATTTTGTTGATACTGCGGCGCGTATGCTCGAGCTAATCAATAGTGTTTATCAGTTAATCTATGTGATAACCTACTAAGTATAGGTATGTATCCATATTTAAAAGTGTTGTAGTTTTATGGGTCGGGGCGGACTGCGTAACACACTTTTTGATATTTCTTTTGCAATGGATGTATCAGAAAATTAATACATTTGTGACCCTATCATATCATTTGTCTCTGCATCACCTCAGGGTAGACTGGTAGAAAATGCCTAAGGCATTAAGTCAGCCATTGTGCAATGTTTGTGCATAAATAAATAAATAAATAATAAATACTTTTGCGGAATTATTGTAACCATAAGAATTACCTAATCATAGAAATCTACAACAACATGTTACTCGGTTGATTAAAATCGGATTTATACTGTTTTACTTAAAAGTTCCAATAATTTTATAATATATTTCAGCAACAAATACTCGTAATTAATCGATCAATTAGGACTTAATCGAGATTAAATTTACATTGTAGAAGCTAACATTTAAAATGAAGAATTATCATCGCAATACGCAGTATAATGTTCCCTCTCCTGGGACACAGGCCGTCATCTACCACCGGGGATTATTATTTGTTGTTGATAGATGTCATAATACATCGCGTCAATGCTGCCTGCATTTTGGGCACTGTTCCTATCAACAACTCGGGAAAAAATTTTCACGCCTCTCTAATTGAAATTTTTTGATGATTATATTTCGATTACTTTTCGACATGTTTAAAATAATTTCTAATCAACATCATGTTCTTTGTTTGCAGTTGGTGGCAGCAGTGTTTGGTCTGTGTCTGGCGAACACCGTCCGCAACAAAGGACGAAGGTCGCGCTACTAATTGATCACTCTACTTAGCTAATAAGTTTAAACCTAGTTGTACAACTTGTACATACAAAGCTCTATTAACTTATACTGCCTCACGGCATGCCTTGCGATTCCTCCTTTCACTACGCGACATCCCGAGCATTTCTCTGATTGTTCTGGACCAAGGACTCTAAAGACAGAAAAAAGGATTTTAAAAGGCATATGTTTACATTTTAGTTTTAAGTCGTTTTGTTATCATAATAAATGTTGTAAATAAACAGTTTAGTTTTAATGGTTTTGAAGCTCGGCAGTGGATTTCGTCTAATTGATTGTTCGGAAAATTAGAGCGCTGCTTGTCAACCTCATTTTATCGCTTACTTTCATTATTTTGTCGCCAATCTGAAACAGCTATTGCTCCGATATTTAAACTGAATTTAAAAGTCGTAATTTAATTTCCTTGAAGTGCTCTAGTAATTTTACTGCACCCCTGAAGGTCGGTAACTTCGTTTTCACCCATGATGAGAATTCATGCTATAGAGAGAATAAGAGAGGAAGTAGAGAGATCTCCGCACGAAAGAAATACTTATATGGCCTATAAATAGTTATTCCGGGTCTGGATGTTTGTGTATGTAAGATTAAATGTTTGTAAACGCACTCACGATACAGAAGTTATCTAGATGTGTGGGGCAACTTTAAAAAAAAAAAGAAAGTAAAAAAGAAGGAGACGGGACTGCGGAAAGGGGTTAAAACCACTAATAATCCTGTTGTAGGAACACACATACAGCACACATAGAATTACCGTACCTCCAAACAGTTACCTCCAAACAGTTACCAGTTACCTTCAAACAGTTACCAGTTACCTCCAAACAGTTACCAGTTACCAAGGAATACCAACAACACCTTATTACCAATACGTTTTGACAACATCCATTCAGGAATAATCGAACAACGCCGTCTCGAGAGAGACGCTATACGTTTGACTCATCTGTTGAAAGGAACAAGAGGCCGCCTTGAAAAAGGCGTTTACTGTCAAAGGAATATGATACGTGATGCGTTGCGTGGGTTCAACGACATCACTCGTAAGTACGTTTTTGACACACGGAGTTGGTATATCGCAGCTGAGATCTGTACACGAAGACTGCACACGAAGGTTACATCGCAGCGGAGATATCTACACGAAGACTGCACACGAAGGATACATCGCAGTGGAATCTTGGCGCGAAGACGACACACGAAGCTGGCGCAGCGCAGCGAGATCTTGACACGGCGGGCGGCCCTCGACGAAAAGGAACGACTCAGCGCGGCTACCTATATTTATAGATTCACAGCGCGGGCCAGCGGCGCCCCGCGCCCCTCTCCGAGACGCGACGCGTGTTAAACATCGATGTAATAATATTGTTTTTATAATTGTAAATTATTAGCCATACCGCAACTTGTGCCATAAAAAATGTAGATATAAGCAGGGGTTTTGAAGTCGAATAACACAGATCATATCGGACACGCAGTTTTATTCTACCTAAGAAGATTCTTCCTCCAAATTGGTGACCCTGAAGAAAAGAAGAAATATCAAGACTGAATCCC
This sequence comes from Sesamia inferens, assembly GCA_037179545.1. NCBI lineage: Eukaryota > Metazoa > Arthropoda > Insecta > Lepidoptera > Noctuidae > Sesamia > Sesamia inferens. Next base: position 1,806,792 of record CM073929.1, on the reverse strand, counting down.
TGCAGAAATTATATTAAAAAAAAAATGTCGAGGAGCGAAGAATTCAGCGATTCATTAGGCGTCACAACAATGAAGAACGACGTAGCTACGATATCGCTACCTGCACGACTACCACCATTTTGGCGCCAAAATCCTCGTCTTTGGTTCGCGCAGTTCGAAGCCGCCGTCGCCGCCAGCAAGATAGGTGACGAGCAAAAATTTAACCTTGTCGTCCCACTACTCGGCTGCAGCGACCTGGAACAAATCGCCGACATCATACTAGAACCGCCAGCCACCGGTAAATACAGCGCACTGAAAGAGAGACTGATTTCAACTTATCAAGAATCAGACCATCGCCAGCTTCAGAAACTCCTCAGCGGTCTCGAACTCGGTGATCAGAAACCGAGCCAGCTGCTACGTAAAATGCGCGACCTAAGTGGCAAACTTCTGTCCGACGAAGCGCTCAAGGTCATGTGGCTCAATCACTTGCCCGCCCATGTTCGCGCAGTATTATCCGTGAACACAGAATCTACACTCGAAGTTCTAGCTGCGATGGCCGACAAAATGATGGAACACTTCGAACCAACAGTCGCCGCAGTCTCCGTAGTTCCCCCGCCAGCATCGGTCAACGAAGTTCAACAGAACTCCGTCACAAATCTGCAAATCAGCATGCTTTGCAAACAAATCGAAAAGCTATCTCTCGAAGTCGCCGAATTACGAAGTAATCAGCAAAATGCATCACATCGCCGTTCCCGCTCGCGCTTTGCTAGCCGTCAACATAGCCGCTCTCGCTCACACTCAAGGTCAAGGCCGCGCGCTAGTAACGCACGTACACCGAGGGACGCCGACTGGCTATGCCGTTATCACTATCGATACGGCGACGATGCTCGGAAATGCGAATCCCCGTGTTCCAAGAGCAAGCAGGAAAACTAAAAAGTACATCGACTGTGGCGGGTGTCGATGTAAACCACACATCTCGCCGCCTATGCGTGATCGACATCAACAACAGAGAAAGATTTCTCGTCGACACAGGAGCCGACATATCGGTATTAGCCGTCCGAAATAAGAAAAATAAACCGACCAAGAATACCTACAAATTGTTCGCGGCAAACGGAACAGAGATTCGTACCTACGGAGAGCGCACGCTTGAACTCAACTTAGGTTTACGAAGAAGCTTCAAATGGACATTCGTAGTCGCCGATGTAAAAACCTCAATACTGGGTGCAGACTTCCTAGTATACCACAAATTGCTAGTCGACCTGCACCAGAGGAAACTTATCGACCGCGTTACCGATCTCAGCGTGAACGCCATCAAAATAAATAACAACGAAGAAACTATACACATGGTCAACCGAGACCACGTATATCACGACATATTGAAGAAATACCCTGATGTTCTGCGGCCGATGTCACTCAAGACTCCAGTGAAGCATGACGTCACACATCATATTGAGACTACAGGACCGCCGATATACGCACGGCCGCGCCCTCTACCGCCGGACAAATACAAAGCGGCAAAACTGGAATTCGAGCGTATGATAGAGATGGGTATATGCAAGCCGTCAAAAAGTCCGTGGGCAAGCCCTCTCCACGTCGTCAAGAAAAAGGATGGGTCACTTCGTGTATGTGGAGACTACCGGAGACTAAATGCAGTCACCGTACCTGACAGATATCCCATTCCACGTATTCAGGATTTTACGTACCAGTTACACGGCAAGAAAATATTTTCAAAATTGGATCTGAAAATGGCATACTTTTGGATTCCTATAGCTGCACAAGACGCACAGAAGACCGCAATCATAACACCTTTCGGCCTATTCGAATTCAACTGCATGACGTTTGGATTACGCAACTCAGGCCAAACATTTCAACGTTTCATGCATGAAGTTTTACGAGGACTGGACAACATCGTATTCTGTTTCGTCGACGATCTACTTGTCTATTCAAATAACCAGGAAGAACATCGCCAGCACTTACAAATAGTACTCGAACGCCTAAATACCTACGGCGTCAGTCTTAACATCGACAAGTGCGAGTTTGATAAAGAAAACATAGAGTTCCTCGGTTATCAAGTATCAGCAAATGGTATCAATCCCACGCAAGAACGTATACAAGCAATAGTCAATTACCCGAAACCACAGACAGTACAAGAACTAAGAAGATTTTTAGGCATGATTAACTTTTATCGCAGCTGTTTACCACATCAAGCCGAACATCAGCATGAATTAAACAAGTACCTACACAACAGCAAGAAAAATGATAAAACTCCGATACAATGGACACCAGAAAGCGAGCAAGCTTTTGAGAAATGCCGACAAAGCATTCTCAAGGCCACAACACTTACGCACCCGATTCCCAACGCAATATTACGTCTATACACAGACGCGTCAAACACTAGCATTGGCGCTGTATTAGAACAAAAGGTCGAGGGCGTATGGAAACCACTGGCATTCTATTCAAAAACATTGAGTGATACGGAAAGAAAATATAGCGTATATGATCGCGAGTTATTGGCAATGTTCACCTCAATTAAACACCTACGTCGGCTGATAGAAGGCAACGACGTAACAATATTCACCGACCATAAGCCATTAACGTATGCATTAAACAGAACGCCAAGTACCAGCGATACACCGAGAAGAGAGCGTCAACTACATTACATAAGTCAGTTTTGCTCGAAAATTCAATACGTTCACGGTAATAATAACGAAGCGGCCGACGCCCTATCTCGTATAGAAGAAATCGACTTGTCGCAATCTACGATCGACTACAATCAACTCGCTAAAGACCAAGAGAACGACGACGAACTCAAGATCAGCATGACCAACCCGAATCTGAAGTTTGCAAAAATCACATTGCCCGGAGGTCAACGACCTATCATATGCGAAACATCAACAGGCAACTTACGCCCGTACCTACCAGCGTCTTATCGTTTTGTAGCGTTCAAAGCACAACACGAACTTAGCCACCCAGGTGTACGTACGACAAGAAAGATAATGGTCACTAAATTCTTTTGGCCGAATATGAATAAAGAAGTCGGTATGTGGACAAGGTCATGCATCGGATGCCAGCGCGGGAAAATTCAGCGACATGTTATCAGCCCGCTCGGCGAGTTTCAAAAATCAGCGCGTTTCGAACATATTCACGTAGACATTGTCGGACCACTTCCGCCGTCTAATGACTATAGATACCTAGTCACGATGGTCGACCGTTGCACTAAATGGCCCGAAGCAATACCTACTCGTGACATCACCGCCGACACTGTTGCTAAGGCAATTTACGAGGGATGGATAGCGCGATTTGGCTGCCCCTTACGTGTGACAACGGATCAAGGCAGACAGTTCGAGTCGTCATTATTCAACGCACTGATGAAGAAATTTGGCATAACACGGATTCGAACCACCGCATTTCACCCTCAAGCAAACGGTCAAGTCGAACGATGGCATCGAACCTTGAAATCCGCACTTATGGCGCGAAACGCCGGCGTACACTGGAGCGAGGAACTAGCGACCGTACTCCTTGGTTTAAGAACAGTTTTACGTGAAGATACGCAAGTCAGCCCAGCTCTCATGACATACGGGTCAACATTAAGAATACCGTCAGATTTTTTCACGCCTACACAGCCAAAAAACGACGACGCAGAATTCGCCCGTCAGCTGACCGAAACAATGTCGACACTATCTCCAAACAGCAAGTCACATAGCAACAACAGAAAGATTTTCGTGTACAAAGACTTGGCTACGTGTTCTCATGTCTTCGTGCGTAATGATACCGTACGAAGCCCACTGACTCCACCTTACGAAGGCCCATTCAAAGTTCTACATCGCGGCAACAAACAATTTACCATTCAGATGCCCCTACGAACATCTGTCATCACAATCGACAGACTCAAACCAGCACACTTACTCAAGCAAGAAGAACCTACTACTAGAGGAACAACAAACGCGCGTGACACTCGTCGCAGACATACATCGAGCGCGAATAACGAGCCGCGGCCGCTGACCCCGCCGACCTCGAGTACAACCCGCGAATCCTACGTCACTCGCACCGGACGCACCGTTAAAAAAAACGTACGATTCGCTTAAGAGGGGGATGCTGTAGGAACACACATACAGCACACATAGAATTACCGTACCTCCAAACAGTTACCTCCAAACAGTTACCAGTTACCTTCAAACAGTTACCAGTTACCTCCAAACAGTTACCAGTTACCAAGGAATACCAACAACACCTTATTACCAATACGTTTTGACAACATCCATTCAGGAATAATCGAACAACGCCGTCTCGAGAGAGACGCTATACGTTTGACTCATCTGTTGAAAGGAACAAGAGGCCGCCTTGAAAAAGGCGTTTACTGTCAAAGGAATATGATACGTGATGCGTTGCGTGGGTTCAACGACATCACTCGTAAGTACGTTTTTGACACACGGAGTTGGTATATCGCAGCGGAGATCTGTACACGAAGACTGCACACGAAGGTTACATCGCAGCGGAGATATCTACACGAAGACTGCACACGAAGGATACATCGCAGTGGAATCTTGGCGCGAAGACGACACACGAAGCTGGCGCAGCGCAGCGAGATCTTGACACGGCGGGCGGCCCTCGACGAAAAGGAACGACTCAGCGCGGCTACCTATATTTATAGATTCACAGCGCGGGCCAGCGGCGCCCCGCGCCCCTCTCCGAGACGCGACGCGTGTTAAACATCGATGTAATAATATTGTTTTTATAATTGTAAATTATTAGCCATACCGCAACTTGTGCCATAAAAAATGTAGATATAAGCAGGGGTTTTGAAGTCGAATAACACAGATCATATCGGACACGCAGTTTTATTCTACCTAAGAAGATTCTTCCTCCAAACTGTAATTAAAAACGGCTGCACTCATGAATACTTACCTACTCTCTGTCTGCTGTGTGGGCAATGTAAAGGGCTATTTGTGTAAAACTTCAGAACTCACGGAACTATCCTTGGAACTTGAGGTGGTGCTCTAATCATTTCTATCTTGGATTTGTGACAATTTCAACCGTCTAGTTATCACCAGGCTGTATCTCATGAACCCCCGATATAGGAGGTCTTATTACTTAATAGGGTTTTGTTTTACTCTTTGAGTACGGAACCCTAAAACCATGCTTATAAGCTGCGAGTAAGTAAATATATTAATAAAATTTGCTTTTAAAGAAAAAGCAACTTTCTTTTTCGAAGGTAACTGCGTAACAATGATAACTGAAAGAAATTTCTTCAGTGAAAGTCCTTACGTAACCTGAGGACCGCTTAGCTTAGTGTTAATCTTGTGAACACGACACAAATCTTACAATACTTTTAAGTACTGTCATTTGTGCGTGGAATAGCTCATGTTCGATGATCTCTTAGCGAACGTGAGCAAGAGAATTATGTAACATTGTGGAATGCAACAAAAGTACTTAAGCCTTGTATAGACATTACAACACTGCTTAACTAAGGTACCTGCACCAAAGATGGCCCTGTACCTAAAATGGCCCGCTTTCGTAAATTCATATTACTTGAAGTTCTGCTGAGCTAAAATTTCGCTCCTACGTTTGGTTTGAACCATAAACAAAACTGCAACATCATGTTATAGGAAGGATGCCACCATATTTGCAGTGGTTGACAGTTTGTCACTGACATTGCAAATGAGTAGCGTGGAGAAGCGTTTTGTAACCCCATACGCTTAAACTGTAAAATATCTTTTTTCTTACTCCTCCGCTATTCTTTTCTGATTAATTTCGTTGCGGGACCCAAGACAGTTGAATCGTTTCTCCGGGACTCGTCGAGCTTCATTGCTCGGCGTTTTTCTGGCGGTCGCCACTGTTGATTCTGGCTTTCAGGAGTTGCAGTGGTTGGGAAAAGTGTGGCGGGTTTTGTCCCATTAAAAAAAAATGCTTAAACTGTGTACTATTTCCTAGAAAAAACAAATAATTTCGGCCTTTGTTAAGAATCAAAGGTTAACTAATATAATTGGCAGTTCGGAGAAGGTTAGTATTTCTAGTATTCTTTGGTATTTCTAATTTAAAAGAAGTAGATCTTATTGCCGGGTAAAGTCCCTATTAAGGCCCACCACTAGGCTTACGAAGATGGCCCGGGCTTTATTAGGACTACAGTATATCTTACGTTCTGTTTATGATATGATAAAATTAGTATTTTTATTACTTTTTATAAAATAATATTGGTATTCTTTCGAAGTAAAACATTGGGACGTATTCTAAACGTAAATACCTACATAAATTTGCATTTATAAATTCTACCCTCATACAATGTATTAACAATTTTTTTAAGTTTAATTTATTTTCAGATTTTTCAAAATGGAAACAACGAAGCGACGTGGAGAATGGAGTGAACAACAGCATAAATCAGCTATAGAATCTGTAAAAAACCACATTATGTCACAACGTCAGGCAGCAGCTAGAAAAACTCTAAGAAATCACCTAAAATCTGGCAGTGACAAAAAAATAACTGGTTGAACAGCTCCACTAACTGAAGTTCAAGAATAAGATTTAGCAAGACGAATAATACGACTGGTACAAGCACTGCGTACCATTAACTCTTAAGATAACAAGCACGCCTATTTATTTTGTAAATCACTTGGGATACCAAATACTTTTAATGACGACAGATGCATTGCAGGTAGGAAATGGCTTAAGAATTTTTTGAAACGAAACCCTGAAGTTTCTATTCGCAAAGCACAGTTTATGAACTCTGCAAGGGCTCAAAAATTGAGTAAGTACATAGTGCGAATTTCACAGCAATTAAAAAAATATATGACGAGTTAGACATCCCTCGACATACAGAACGTTTAAATAATATAGATGAGAAAGGCTGTCGCGTAACCTTGCACCATCAACAAGAAGTTCTTGCATAAAAAGGAAGCAAGAGAGTTCATTTTATCGCACAAGAACACGCTGAAAATGTCACCATTGCCATGTGTGTCAATGCTTCAGGCAATTCAGTTCCACCTATGATAATTTTTAAGGAAAAAAGACTAAGGCCGGAATTTAACGACAATTTGCCTGATGGCACCTAAAGGTAGCATGACTACTGAATTGTTCATTGATTTCATACAGCATCTTGGCAACTATAAGTCACCTGGGAAATGCTTGCTAGTTTTCAATGGGGCTGCTTCGCATTTAGATGCCAGAATTGTTGACGCCGTAGATGAGAATAATATAGTGTTACATTGTTTACCATCAAATACCACCCACGAACTACAACCCTTAGACAAATCGGTGAATAAATCATACGAACACCATTGGGATGAAGAAGTATTGTTGTATGCCTATCGCCATCCTGACCACAAACTCACAAAGGCTAGATTTAACCAATTTTTTTCTAAGGTAAATATAAAGAACGGCTTTAGAGCTACTGGGCTCCATCTCTACGATCCAAGTGCAATTCCCGAGGAGGCTTTTGCACCTTCTATCCTTACTCAGTAGCTTGCCCTGCATGAAACTGCTTGTTTGGAGAGTCAGTTGTCTTTCACAATAATGACTCTGAAACTGATTGTCAAGAGAGTTTTCGCATGTCGCCATCATTATAGATAGTGCAATTCACGAAGACGCACCCCACTATTTCTCCTAACTGTTATTAATATTATACGATTGGCTCTCAAACAGCTTAAAAACAGCAGGGCTATGACGGAATAACGGCTAAGCTACTGAAGGCGGGTGGTGAACCGATCCGGGGCCCCAAGGATCGGTCATCGGATCAGAAGTTATTTCCATTGCTATCTATGCACTGCTGCCATCTCATATGTATTTATTTTATTATTTATGTACACGCAATAAAATACATAAAGATACGACAAAATTAAGATCTGAGTACAAAGGTGTTGCTTATTTCTTAAGAAATTTCTTCCAGCAGACCTGTGAAAGGAGAAGTAAAACAGAAATGTAGACAATAGTGTGTAAGAACAAGGAGAAAATGAAATATGAATATGATAAGTGAGTTTACAAAATTTAACTTTTTTTATATACCCCGAAATAAATGTATCTTAATATGTTCATCTACTTTCCTCAAACCTAAAAGTGTTAGCAGAAATATTTTATCACGTCACAATTTTTTCCTGCAGTGAAATGTTTTTTTTAATGACCTAACGTGGTGACGTCAGTTTATTGTTTATTTGTTCGGTTCAAACGATAGTTTATCTTGTTTCGGATTGATTAAAAAAGTCGAATAGAAAGTATAAACAAAGTTCTGATCGTTTTTGTTTGACAATGAAAGTAATGTTGAATTCAAATCGATTTCTAGTGATTCAGACGAATTCTCACATCAAGAAAACATTCCACATTTAATTAACCAAGCCGAATTAAATGATCTTATTAGAGATTTACAGTTATCAAGATCAAAAGCAGAGCTTCTTGGCTCCCGCTTACAACTGTAGCAGGCGCTACACAACAATGGAACTTATTACTACCAGGCACAAAAGTTATGATTTCCAGAAACAAAAGCAAGTTTACCAGAATTTTTCAAAAGAGAAGGTGTATATTGTTCTTGTACTGATATTTTTTGAAGCAATGAATCAAAACTATAAGAAAACAGAGTGGCGTTTATTCATTGAACACTTAGGAAATGTTTTCACCAAGACTTAAAGGTTTTTGAAGAACGACATCAAGGATTTTGGGATGACAACATGTTAGGGGATTACTGTTGGTCTATTATAAGAGAAACTGATTCAAATTACTATAATAAGAAGGCAAAAATTAGTTATTTTTAATTTTGTTTTGTATTAATACCAAAATTATATATTTCTGTTAAGTAAAAAATATTTCTTGAACCAGACGTGACAGATTTTTTTTTTTTGATAATTCTACCCAAATAAATAATAAAATAACAATTTTCAGCTGGGGTATAAAAACCGTGTAAACTAGTGGTATTAAAGTAATCATATTAAATATAGCTAAACATATAAACCAAAAAAACCACTAAAACCAAAAATAAGTATACTACGAAATGAAATGAAATGAAATGAAATCGTTTATTAAGCAAGTAGGACTACTACTAGGTACTACTTAAATAAATACATAATACTAAAATATATAAATATGTATAAATAATAAACAAATTCTCACAATATAGAGAAAAGGTAATGCTCTTTTAATCGACGTTTAAATTTAGAAAAAGTGTTTAAATCACGAATGTTAGGCGGAAGTGAGTTCCACAATCTTACAGCATGTACAGAGAAGGAATAGGAATAGTAAATCGTTTTAGTCGTAGGAATAGGAATAGTAAATGTAGTTCGATTTCTTTTCTAAAAATAAAAACAATAAAGATTTTATTGACTACTACTACTACCCGTCCTACTGTTTTTTTTTTTTTTTTTTTGAAGGCGATTTGGACTGCCTCATCGGAGTTGAATTTTTTCCCTTGTAAAAAGTTATCCAAGTTTCTAAAAATATGGTAGTCTGTTGCAGCAAGGTCCGGAGCTTGCTGCAACAGACTACCATATTGAAAAGCTTCAATTGGAATGTTTAAGACATCTGTCTTAAACATTCCAATTGAAGCTTTTCTAATTTGGTAGCAGTCTGTTGTGCAGTGTGTGGTCTCGCCTTGTCCTGAAGTAATAGTGGCCTTGTGCGATTTACCAGTCTCGGTTGTTTAGCGGCTAGTTTATCCATCATTATGTGGAGCTGCTCACAGTAGATATCAGCAGTAATCGTCTGGCAAGATTTAAAGAAGCTGTAGTGCACCACACCGGCACTAGTCCACCAAACGCTGACCAATAACTTTTTTCTAGGCAATTTTCTCTTCGGGCAGAATTTGGATGGTTCACCGGGGTTCAGCCATTGCGATGTGCGCTTCCTATTATTGTAGAGTCTCCACTTTTCATCACAGGTAATGATTCGATTTAAAATCACTTCATTATTGTGCCGATTCAGTAATGTAACGCAGCAGTCGACACGCGTTTGTCAGTTGTCGGTTTGCCTCACTCAGTTCATGAGGTGCTGGGGTACCTTGAGCTTTTTAATCTTCCCAATTTGTTTCAAGTGGATTAAAACAGTTATATCACTAACAACAGTCTGCAGCTAACTCGGACGTAGTTTGCGATTGTTCCGCTTCCACAATAGCCTTCAATTCTTCATTGTTGACTTGGGTCTCCGGCTGTCCACGGAGATTGTTCTGTAGGTTGAAATTTCCAGAACGAAAACGTTGGAACCAAAAACGCACTGTGCTTTCTCTAGCAACACACTGCCATACATATCATTAATGCTTCGAGCCGTTTCTCTCAAACTCATATTCGTAAATAACGCGTAATTTTAAATTTTACATTTTGTAAACTCAATGAGGCAGAGAAAAAACCAAAAGAAAAAAAAAACAAAATAAATACAGTTTTCGATACATAAATTGATGAGTAAATAGCTGTATAAACTTGAATTTGGAATTCTAAACCAAAGAGGAAATATTTGAGATAAAAGTGGCCAGTACGACAAAATGCCAATTTCTTATGTAAGGACCTAATATTTATTGTGTAATCTATGTAAATAGTACACTGTAGACTACCTACATTATTTCTCTTTCCTTCACCTTAGTATTCCATCCAAAGGTGATCTGTGAAAGATCGCTTTTAGCGGTAAGATTGCCCATTGTGTCCCCGTTTGTAAAATGTTTATAATATTAATGTTTTGTAATCTATATGCTGCAATTAAAAAGAATATTCTATTCTATTCTATATAGGTAGGTAGCTGGTCTGTAGACAAGTATTACCGCGATAATGATGCAGGTGGATTTAGTAAATAATAATGCGTACACAGTACAGTCAGCAACAAAAGTCGATTAACACTTTTGCTTTCGAAATCTTATTTATTACAGAACAAGATATTTTATTAACAACAAAACCACACATATCATTAAACATTTAATTAAAGAATACTCTGATTCTTCCTCTCTCTTCTTAAACTCCTTGCTTATATTATAAAACGCCAAAAAGTACCTACTAATCACATCGACTTTTGTTGTTGACCGTACTCCGCGACCCATTCCTGACTGCCGCCGACCCGGCAGATAACGGAACAACTGGTCCTCCGATACAAAACGAGCTTTAAGCTGCTACAAGCGCTTCATACGTTTACTTTTCAATTAGCTTTTGTCTGCAAACCTGGTTTTGAGAATATTGGTTATTTTGAAAAGTTTATGTACTCGTATTAATTTGGATACAGCCAACCATATTGCAGTACTAACAATGTTGACATTGACAGAGCCGTTAAGTCGTACCAATACAATCCATAAGAACATTGACTCCGTAAAATAGTAGAAGCGAATCAAAATTTTGATCAAGATACAACCTGGCACTGACTGAAAACTGCAAAAACATTAGAAAATAGTAGATTGTTAACCTAGATGTTCATTTAAACTATTTTTTTTTTAAATTTCGTCACACATACATAGCAAATTAGTGGACTTTTAAAATTTTATATTTGGAACGTTTCGATATATTCCGCTCAAAGAAGTTTGTGCAAAGTTCACACTGGCTGTTTATAAACTCGCATGGCCGCAGTATTATTTTATTCATTGTTTTTTTTACATAAAACTCTTCACAGCTATCAGCAGTTCTATTTTTATGGTTCATTTCGGCCCTTAGGTGGGAAGTAATTTGTATGATTTTTTTCCCTTTCTAGGGAAGCAAGCAGCATTTTCCACCACACAACACTAATTTCTAAGTATGAGAAAAGACGTCGCCGTGGAATTTAATGTTCCAGGATTTTGAGCTTTTCTTTTTGCACGGTTCCTCAAGATCGTATCAGGATGTTAAATAAACTATAACCTTTCTCAAAAATTAGGCAATTAAAAGCAAAATTATTGCTTTAATCAGCTAGTGGTTCCAGAGATTGCTGCTCTCCCGGAGCGGTACCCCGGGCTCCAAAGCGAGAGCCGCGGATGCAACCGGGATAAACGCTGAAATAATGATGATGAGTTTCAGAGATTGCCGCTCGAAATCATAAACATATTTAAAAAAAATTCTACATGATACTATGAAAAAAAAAAAACAATTTTTCAGCTTTATTTTTATTTAAACAAGGTAACTAAAGATAATACATACAAACTTATTATCTACATACACCGCCTATCTACATCATTTTAAAAGATATTGCTGATCCATTGCTTCATATGTTCGAAAAATGTTTCGGCACAACAGCTTTAACATAGCAATGAATGTTGTTCAACTGTAATGACACCCATAGCTACTGATAGTGTTGTACGCATTGAGGTACACTGCTGTAGTAACAGAGGATTTTTGTTCAACATTCATGTTCTATATAAAATCCTAAAAAGGAGATAGTGAATAATAATCATACATGTTTAAAAACTTAGCGATTCAGCCGCTTGATTCTCATTCAACATCAGTATCGAATGTTACCAAAGCCAGTGATACGTAAAAAGCGATTTCAAATAAAAAGCGCTTCCTAAAGTGGCAGCATCATGTAACGGCATCGCAAATACCTGCACCTTGCAGCGGGTTCAATGACGTCGCAACGTGGTAACACTATGAGAACATGTTGGTACTGACTGCGAAGGTACGAAAAACAGATTATCAGACTCACCTGAAGTATGTAATAATAAGTTTATTGAACAAAAACATACATAAACAAAGTTTGCAGATATGCCAAGACTTTTAAGTCTAGGCATGTTCCTGCAAATTTTGAGTTTTTAGTTTTTATACTAACAATAGACACAAGACGAAAGAAAAGAATAAGAGTTATTGTTTATATAACAAAACAAATAAATCCTGCCTCCTAAACTAGGGAATACCTGTACCTTAGGACGATGATTAAAGGATATGATTTAAGGCCGATTTTATTAAAGCCAGATATCTTCTCATCATCACAATAGATAGTCATAGTGTATACAATTTGTAAAGAATTCTCTGTCCGATCCGTGAAGGTATTGTTAGGTATCGATAACTGATTCTACTAATGCACACAAAGCCGGACTAAACTTAAAAAAACATCCCCTAAAAATAAATATTATTTCGCAAAAAGAGGTACCTTAATACGTGCACGGTATACAATCCATACGCGGGCGACGGGGGGCAGGGCACGCGTCACGTGGTCAAATCGCTTGTAATAAATCGTCAGAAGAGTGTTGTCAATTTTTTTAAATTACCGATTTTCGGGGAATTTGGAATTAATTTGCGGGGAAAAAGGATTATTTCAAAATTCATTAGTATTGTTACTGTGATGTTTACGTAAAATTTTATATTATATTTGGTCATGTGTTTACCTAACCATTATTACCCTTGGGTTGGGGAGGGTTTTCTTTACATATTGCATAGTAACTTTAAAAAATCTTTTGTCAGGATAAGACTTACTTTGTGCAAAAGTTTGGTAAAAATACACCTACAATTACCATAAAAGAGAAAAGATTGTGAGTCAAAAACATCACAATAAACTTTCACAAAAGCGGATCAGTTAAAGATGGACACAGAACCAACAGGAAAATGTTGGCTATTTAACATTGGAGGCATTTCCATCTTCTATTACCACCGTTATACACTAATTGAATCCACAGAACGGAAGACTTGTGATTGCTTTTTGTTATTATCAATGTAAATATGTAGTTGGTGTGCCATATTTAATAATAATAAATTAATAGGAATAAAACAAAAATAATTAATTTATTATTTATAGGTAAAAAATTAATCAAAATACCTGGACAACATGAGGCCATACAGTTTGAAAGACTGATACCTACCCACATAATTCCTAGTCAGTCAATTCAAAAACTACAATAAAAGCCTACTAATTTTATAAACATGAAAGAAAGAAAAAATAAAAATATTCAAAAAGGCTAAAAATAAGAAATGGTTGAGTAGAGCAGCGGTGGTCATGTGGTATCGGCCGCTACTCACAAGTTGTAGGTCGTAGGTTCGAGCCCCATCAGGCGCTTCACTTTGTGTTAATTATTTCATCACCGCTGCTCTCAAAATGGTGAAGGAAAACATCGAGAGGAAACTGGCATATCCTAGAGCAGGGATGGCGAACCAATGGCACGCGTGCCGTTTGCGGCACGTAACAAAATAATTTCGGCACGGCATGATTTCAAAACATGTATTAAAATCTACAAATGAACCTTCAATTTTATTTTGACCCCTACAAATGCCTTCCAAAGTTCCCTAGAAATGTCTAGAAGGGTTTAAAATAATAATACACAAGCATAATTATTAAAGTTTTTTTTCAGTAATCACTAATACAAGATTTATTTGTTAACACGTCATGGCCAACTGAAATTTTTAGTTGGAAAAAATGGCACGTAGATGCATAGAGGTTCGCCATCCCTGTCCTAGAGGCTAAAACTTCCAAGACATGTGATACCTACCAACTCGCACTGGGCCCGCGTGCTAGATAACGGCTCAGTGAGAGAGATCTCAGTGAGAGGGGGCCTGTGTCCCCACAGTGTGAACATTATAGGCTGATTACAGAAACAATACGCCTGAAACACAGGTTTAATAAACCTAGCCCGGGCATGTCGCTAATTTTACATGATACTCTGTAATAATAATACGTTCTGTATGACCTTATGTATATTGTTAGTCACACATAATACCTAGCTGTTATTTAGGTGATAAGATATGTATGTATTTGTATAAGAATATTTTTTTAGCTTTTATTTTACAATGTTGTGTAAGTTTTTGAATAAAGATTATTATTATTATTATTATGTAAGAAAAGGTTGAGGGAACATGCGTCACAACAAAGCCCCAAAGGTTTTCAGCGAGAGCACAGTTTGTATGGATGTGTGTTACTCCTTCACGGAATAACTTCTAAATGGATTTGAATGAAATTTGGTGCAGAGATGGTTTATAACCATTAATATAAGATTTTTTATCCGGACAGTCTTACGGGATCGGCACACAATTTACAGCCTCCGTGGCGTAGCGGTAGCGCACGCGGCTGCTGCGCGAGGAGGCGCGGGTTCGATCCCCGCGCGGTGCAAATATTCGTATGCATGAATATGAATATTTGCACTGCTCTGGTTGTGCCTCGGAAAGCACGTTAAGTCGTTGGTCCCGGTTGCCAAACGTACATCTAATGGAAGTCGTTACGGGTTGTTGGAGCCCTCAACAGTTCAACAATTGGTCTAGCTGCCATACTTCGATATCACCTTCGGGTTGTGGAGGTCAGACGGCAGTCGCTTCACGTAAAATATCGAAGTTTAGCCAAAATCAGCAGTTAGACTGGTAAAGCGGACCCCAGACTCCAAAGCTGAAAAAGCTTCGGATGCTACTGGGATTAACGCTGAGATGATGATGATGTTGAGTCTTACAGGATCGAGACTTTATGCGTATGAAATCGCGAGGCGCAGCTTGTAATTAGCATAAACTGTCCTACTGCGAGTGAAGAAACACGGGCGGGTTTTATTCAGTAAGAGTCTGACACGCTCCGTCCAGAGCGGGAGAGGTCATTTCATGATTTCCCATCCAGAACAGGGCCAGGTCTCAAGTAAACAGCAAAAGGCTACATCGTTAGTCGGTACAATTCTATGAGATTAGTCATAATTGGGACACGTGTTTTTGTATTTACAAAGCAATAGTAAACAACACACTAGTAATAGCAATGGGATTTATTGTGTCAGTTCAATAACGTTCATTGTGGTATTAAGAGGGGACTCTAGTGCCGAGGAAATTGGAAAATAGGTGTTTGAAGAAACTGCCGTCGCGCTGCTTCCAACCTCTCCCGGTAAAGTGCGAAAAGGACAGTTGCAGCTCAAGCTGATTTTACCCACAAAAACGTTGACCAAAAGACGTTTTGTATTTCGCTGTTTTCTTTTCCAAAACACGATAGATCAGAAAACTTCATTTCGTAACTTTACGAAGAACTCATCACCGATCACGGTTTTATCCGCAAAAGTTGCAATCCCGAGATAAAGAGTTATAAGTTCAAGTCATAGGCTAACTACATGCCAAATTTCATCATAAGCCGTTCAGCCTATCCCAAGTGTAATAAAGCCTACACCCTAAAACGGCTGAACAAATATTCTATTAATAATATTGTATATATAGGTTAGACATTCATTATTAACTCATTAGCTTATTAGCTGTTACATCATCTTAGCGTTTATCCCGGCTGCATCCGCGGCTTTCGCGTTGGAGCCCAGGGTCCGCTTATTAGCTGTTCATGAAAACACAAAATAACCTGCTATAAAAACTTCTATTAATTCAAGAAAGCTCAAAGTTAAATTAGTAGTCAAACTAAATAAAATCATAATAAACAAGATCATTAAACAGTTTCAAATTACACCTAATCTACAATATATCAACTTTAATGGTAATTTAAGTAACTGTAAATAAAAATAGGCAAGTTTTTTTTGCATAATTCTGTTAGTTTTTATTAAGGGGACATTACTTTAAAGCTTGCGACACAATAGATTTAAAATCAACAAGTTTACTACATGTAGTAAAAAATGCTTTACTTCCATGAGGAAACAAAGGAGGCTCTCCGCCGTTTCTACGCGAATTGAATAAGAAATCGAGGTTAATAGGTCTCGCGTTTGAGGTGGTGTTTATCTATCACCCAGAGTACTCGGACAGGTTTGCATCTGTTACCTACATTGTAGTTATTCTTAGCCTTTTAAACTTACTTTACACTCCGATTCAGTGCAGTTTAGAAAACAGCGGGATCTATAATTAGCCAGCGTTTAGCGTAGCTACTATCTGTTGCGGTGTAGACTAAATCTGGTCCTAGTTCCGATGTCCGTCCACTCGGTCACTTAGAAAAACAGCTGGAAACTAATAATCAAGCATTACACTAACCCACATGCAGTACAATTATTTTAAAATACAACTTAAACGTCCCATTGATTTTCCAAGAGCGTAAGAATAATTTGCATCAGTGGGTTCAACACGGGCTAGATAACCGTTGTGGACTTGGCCTAGATTGAAAGCTTCGGAACTAAGTTGTTGATATTCTTGAGACCAACTTGTTGAAACATAAGTCAATATGAGGCCACGAGCGCAAAAACGAACTAAGTGACATTTAAAAAAAAAAAACATATTGGACCTAGCGCCGTCAAAAATAGAATAAGATTACTGTTTTCGTGTTCTAAAGATGCCTAGATACAATTTATGTAAATGTAAAATCTGAAATCCACCATGGCATAAAATAATAATAATACAGAAATGTCTTTGATTATAAATTATAATACGACAAATCAGTACATGGAACATTCTGGCTCTCGCAATATATATGTTTAAGAATTCGTGACAGTAACGGATCGTTTTGTGTGATTTGGTCCTTCGACCGCACTTCGCTCATCTGGGTCCGTTTTGCCTTTAGTGGATATTTTAATTTTTTAACAGTCGTTTTCGATTAATTTCCAAAACACTGTTGTAACATTGTCCTAGAAAGCTATATATACAAGAGGTTATTTGTTTATATTCTGTGAGCAACGCTAATCAGGTGTTTAGGTGGCTATAAATTGTGGAAACGAATAAATTTTGTCAGTACTCGGTCGTCATGGTAACGGTTCGTTTATGGACATTGTAAACATGGAGACAACTCACACAAGCTGTAGCAAATAAGCTATTTTATTATTACATCTTCTGGTCTTTCACTTTTGATCTGAACTTACACCTGGCGCTGCTGCCTAACGTTAGCAGTATAAGTGTTAGTCCAGGTATTAAATATTGAAGTACCAACCTACGAGCAAAAACTTCTTACTTCTATAACATCAAGGATTCTGAACCGTTCAGGTTCTTCTTACTCTCATACCCATAGAGACAAATAACCCGAAATACAGTAATAATTAATAACGACAGCCTCGACCAACATCTATTGAGGCACTCGTTAGGCAGTTGGATCAAGAGACTGATCGTGAGGAGTTTCCTGTCTCTGGAGCCCTAGCGACAGTTACGGCTCCCGACATCCGGACTCTACTCCCGACATCGACTTTATGTTTATAAATGATATTTTATATTGAAATATTTCAAAATAAACGAAATAATAATAAAGCCTCTTCTTGTGACTGGCTTTTGAATCTTTGAGAATGTCCACCCTAATCTACTGCTCGCATGCGCTGTTTCACCCTAAATCAATGCAAGAAACTATTCTTGAATAAATTCTGGTGAAAATCTGCTGTAGCTTCGGCCCTTATACTTAGGTGTATGTAAAAATGTACAGTACTGCACACCCTCATTCTATTTCAAGTTAAGCAAACATCAACTCTATTTCAATGATAATTTTGAAAACAAATTGGTTTCAGAGTGACGAGCTCTATTGAAAAAAATTACAATATATATTTATTTATATTTTTTGTGAATTTTTCTCAATATCTATACAGTTTCGTTACTTTTAAGTTAGTGAGAAAAGCACTCAGTCTGTTTCAATAAAAGTATTTCACAAATTTGAATTTAGTTTTTGCCGTCTGTGTGAGTCCTGTCAACACTGGAAATACCCGACAGCATATTCAAATATTAGCTGTTCTGTTCTGCGCGGGCGCCACACTCGATACGCGCATACATTTGAATATATTTCTCTAAATCACTTCTGTATTAATCTCGAAATGTCTCCGAATACTGGTTTCCTTTAGGTCGAGCTACACAGACCATTGACCCCCGAAAGTATGTATAATGTAAGATTTTCCTCTTTTTGTAAGCCCTTTTAGGAATCAGAGGTAACTTTAAGATCATGCTAAAAATATACGCAACAAGCTGTATCAAAACAACAACAGTTATTTAAAAATACTAAAGTCTCTTTATATGCTTGCATCCAAAAATATTTGTAAAAATTACACCAGTAAATAATTTGGACAACTTCTCGTTTAATACAAATAAGTAGGACGGAGGAGTATATGGCGCATTAGGCAATTCTTTATGATACTACTGTCTTTATAGCTCTAATTATTTACAACAAATCACCAAGTGAGTGGAGAGACTTATCAGCAATGCTGTTTAACAATCATCATCATCAACAACCCTTTTATCGTCCCACTGCTGGGCACAGGTCTCCTCAAATACAGAGAAGGATTTAGCGTAATCACCACGCTTGCTCAATGCGGGTTGGCGATTTCAGACTTAAAGTCCACGTTTCCTAAGATGTTTTCCTTCACCTTGTAATCAGTAATTGGTGTCCAAGATATACTTATACTTAGTTGATTAACAATAGACTGCGCATACATAAAATGTACTAAGTATGACGAAGTCACATCCTGTAGCTGTGGATCCCAGGAAAGATGCTTGTCGATCCAAACTCCAAGGTCCTTAACCTTCTGACTGAAAGGTATAGCAATTCCGTTAAATTGAACTTGAGGAAGTTGCGACCAGTTTGTCTTGGGGACCATCCTTGAACTGCCAATAACAATAACCTGAGTCTTCGATGGGTTAACAAGCAATCCATGCACCTCACTCCACTCACAGATTGAGAACAAATCCTTGTTGATGGTTTGAATGGCATCAGCTAAGTTTGAGTTTGATTTTAGTATATATATTTTTCTCTTTGTTAGATTAACCAGCGCTTGACGAAGTTTTGGTCGTCATGATGTCTATGAGGACAAAGGCTATGGTATAGAGGTGACTGAGGGAACTCTCAGCAGGGAAGCGGACTGCAGCGCTTCTCCTGTAGAATAACAAATTACTGTGATCCCCAACCAGCCGGCCAAGCGTGGGAATTATGGCAATGCCCTCAATGGAATGAAAGAATTGGGGTAGGCCTCTGTCCAACAGTGGACCTCAGTAGGCTGAGAAGAAGTAGAAGAAACTGTCTATGAAGGGTTTTTATTTGACAGCAGCAGTTGTGTTCCGATGTGTGCCGGGTACGATGCACCTAATGTTGTTGTGTTGGGAGTTTGATCGTGGAGGGTCTACAGATCAATCTCTCTCTGGCGCAGCATCGTTAGTCGCATTGTTGGTATTAACATTGCATCACCTCACTCAACTGCCTTTTTCCATCCTTTTCAAACAGTTTTATATTTTTGAGTGAATAGGCTCTTAATAAACTAGCGAGCTTTACCATCAACAATTGCATCTCTGCTTACCATCAGGCGGGATTGCGATCAAGCACTAGTTTATAATAATAAAAAAAATGTATCTACAGTCCTTTTCTTAATGAAATAGAAACAAAAATATACACTGCGTTTATATTTAGTTCAGTTTGTAAACAAGGGACTGGCATCAAAACTAAATTTTTTATTTATATTTTATTTTCATCCGAATTATAAAATTTTGTGTAAGAGTTCTAGAGTCGACAATGAATCCCCGCTCTTATCCATTGCCAACTTTCTTCACTAGGAATGAAGCAAGGAGTGACCAAAGGATAGGTTCTATGGTCATTCCTAGCTCCACACAGCCACAGCCACACCAGCGGTTCTCACAGCTTGCACCGATTTGAGTTAAGAAGAATACATGTAACTTAAACGTAACTGGCCAAATGTTGGTGTCAGTCAACTCTGCCTAATCCCACGCAGAACACACGCGTGAAATTAGTATGTTAAGAAAATTTTGAACTCTCGAAGCAATGAACTTAAGCATGCACTTCTTAATACATTCGCCTATTCCTACAATTCCACTTTACCATCGAAAATAAACATATGATCACTTGACTGCCATCGATTTATCTCGATCGCAATAAATTCTTGTTAAAGAGAATGCCTCGTTTCTCTTGGCTATTGTAAGCTAACACATTAGTTACTGCGACTAATGGCTATGTTACACGGACTGACCTGCACTTGTAAGGCAACGCTTGTCGATTGTACACCAACTTTTACTTCTATTGTTATATTACGACGTCCTAGACTTGAATCTTCGTCATTATTTGACGTCTACCGAGTTTACAATTGAGACTTACTTACGTCTAATAATTAATTTAAGACTTCCTGACAAATTTATAGTTAGCTACTGTGTCATTATCATCTATTTTTGTCCTAGCTACTGTCCTCTGCTTCACCCGCGAGGTATTTTGATAAAAAGCATGACATATGAATGTGGTAATCGCTTGTTCTTCTTTTAATATCATCATCAACGGAATAGCCGTTTCCGAAATTAAGTGGAACAAACAAACAGGCAAAAATATATAAAATAAAATATTAAAGGTACGTCTCCCACCATCCTACTAATATTAAAAACTCGAAAGTTTACATGAATAGATGGATGGAATGCTGGGTGGCTGTTAATTACTCTTTCACGTCAAACCTACTAAACAGATTTATGTGTAATTTGGCACCAAGATAGTGTATGAAAAGGATTAACAGCAGGGCAATGACTAGCTGTCATAATATACTATATATTATGCATTTACTAAAAATATGTTATTTTGACATAAACCAGATACTTGTATTTATTTGTCTCAATGTATGAATTGGCAGTTTATTATTAGGTACTTAGAGCAGTTACATTACTAAGCTTTGCATTACTTAGGTAACATTAACTGACACATCTTCTTGATTAGCTTCCTCCCCCCTCCCCCTCCCATATTAGAAAATTATCGATTTATAAATAAAACACCTACTTTCGATATTTTTTCTAGATATTTTATTAAACATTCATAAATTCGTTTTTATATGATGTGGAATAACCACTAGGTATTGGATACACGAGGCTTGAATCAATGGCGCCTTACTTACCTAGATCAGGATTCTTAATTAATTCAAAAGCTGTAGTGATTAAATTCTACGAAAAACTTTCACTTGGCTACATTATAGCTTATAATAAAGGTATGTGGCAAAACTAAAAAAAAAATATCCCGTTATAAAATCCTCTTTGTCCACTTGTATGTAGTGGATTACCGAATTTATGCATGTGGAACTGATAGATACTCTTCGAATTTTGAAATACAATCGAAATTAAAGTATTTTGACATTTTGCATATCGCCTGTCTTTTTTAATGAATTTCATATAGCGATATCTTTTCTATGGGACATTGCTTCTGGTCCTAGGGCGTTAGCTTTATAATATGGACCAAACTCCAATAAGAGCACGAAACTATTTGAGCTTTGAACTAACTAGTGATTTCTGGAAATTGGTTTCTTCTGTTTCAGATTCTAGTTAGGTAGAAAAAATGTATTTATCCGTCAAATAAGTACATAATTATCTACTAGGACAAATATATTATGGAATGCACTTGGGTATTTTTCTACCTTGTAATATGAGAACCGTGAATACATTTATTTATAATATAAGTTGATTTGTAGGAGTAGGGAGCATGTCATCTCTTCTTCTTCTTCAGCTTATAGAGGTCAGTTGGACATGGATAACACTAGTCAACAAGAAAACAATTTTTGCTTGTAACATGAGAACTTTTGTCTAGTTATGTTTAGGACAAGGATAAGGATACTAGATATAAAATTAAAATACTTCAAATACGAACAGTTTTTTTGTAATTCTAGAATTCCATTTTAGAAATTTTGAATTTTTATAAACGTAAAGAAGTTATTTCGGTTTATTGCTACATGAATATGAATTTACTTTTATGATTTTCGTCTGTATCTTGCTTCAGGAACGTCTTATTTTAATGTCCATCAGTACCTAATCCGCTAACATGAATGGGCTCCACTTGCCCTGATATCGTTTTTCTATGCTAGAAGTGTCTTAATGGAATCCTTCACCGTGTTTTAAGTTGTACGTAAATGTGAATCAAGAAAATGTATTTACAATGACATTTTACATTCCTAAGCCTTATAAGTAGATAAAAGCTCTGCGATAATATATTTATAGTCACTTGATCGCCGATTTCCTAGATTGAAAATTGGAAGTTACTGTCATGAAAGATTCCCGAGCTGATATTTGTAAATTACTTAGTTTTTCCTTAATTATATCAGCTTTTATCATTTGTCTGATTTGGGGGCTAACAAATATGCCTTGAAAGTCAAGATCCAATGTCTCTTTCGACGTCTGGCGTAAGGCACAGATCGTTAGTTTGAGGTGGTTCTGGCACCGGTATATCTTCACAATGAAGGACCGATCTTTTAGCTGATGGCAGGTCAGGGTAGTTGATTTTGCTTTTTGTTTTAATTTTAATACCTTTTGTATCAGTAAGACAAAAATAACAATCAGATGAGTGGTTCGTTGTTTCCGTCCAAATCACAGGGATTGCAAAAGGCATAGATCTTTTCGACCATCCAGTGAGAAGACCCACACATGTAACGCAACAGATGTGTGGAACCCACGATTTGACTTGTTGTCCGATGGAAAAACCAAAATACTGTTCATATAACTTACTTACTAATGGTGTCAAATTACTTCGTTGAGATTTGAAAGTAATGCCACCACAAATGTAACAAAACTTGTCACGATCATTTTATACTTTCTTGACATTATTTAAGAATCACTTCACTCTAAAAATAGAAGAAACCATTAGGCTCTTCAAATAAAAAAAAAACTCTGAATGCGAAAGTAAAACAAAAATGGTTAATTTTTAATTTTGTTGGTAGTATCTAGCTGTAACACGAAAACTAGATCTGATGGAATCAAAATATATATAATTATAAAATGAGGTTTGGTAGGTAATTTAAAATTAGCCAGCACTTTTCTTATTACAAAATATTGTTGACCAGTGTAATAGAATAATAGAATGGACATGGAGAATGAAAGCCTCCCCCCAAGGCTTTTATTACATTGGGCGTTGCATTAGCAGGCGGGTTGGGGATCGCGTGAACGAGCAACGAGAATCTCTTAACTCGTTAATTTTATAAAATGTCACTTGTGAGGGAGGTTTTCAATAAATAACACATTTCTCGTAATTTTAACAACGTTCACTGTCCGATCTCAGTCGCAATCTGTCAATAATACCTACCTGTAATTTCCCTACATTATGGACATTGATTTTGGACATTTTTAATTCCTCCTGTAGACTGTGTGAGAGAGTAGGGTTGCTAGAAGTCACATGTCTTTGATGTTATGGTACTAGGACTGTAATTTAATCGCTCACCATTTTGGGTGCAGTGATGATGAAATTAATTATGTTCACTTTGTGATTAATTTAACAGGATTAAACTAAAATGTTATCTTCTATTGTTATTTCTATTCTTTGTGAAATAGAATGAAAAGGTGCACTTAACTTAAATTTGGTTTAGTTTGTAAACAAGAGAATCAACACCAATGTGAATCCCTTAACATTAGTTGTAATGCTCACTCCACACTCACATCACCTAAGTGTTCACGGTGAGATGGTTACTAAATCGTACGGCTGGACACGGTGTAGAGTCACATTTTTTGCGGAAATTGCATTACAATAACAAATAATTTTCTCGGTGGTAGGCCATAACATCGGCCGCCGAAGTTACCACCCACCAGACAAAGCCTTGCCGCTAAGCGATTTGCCGTGTTCCGGCATGATGTCTGGTGAAGCCGTACGGAGGACGGGTCTGAGCAGTTGTGTTGCGATGTGTGCCGGGTACGATGCGCCTAATGTTGCTGTGTTGGGAGTTTGGTCGTGGAGGGTCTTCAGATCAATCTCCCGCAGCATCGTTGGTCGTGTTGTTGGGTTTAACATTGCATCAACTCGCTCAACTGCCGTCTTCCTTCCTATTCGCTCAGTTTTTCTGTGTGAATAGGCTCTTAATAAACTAGCATGCTTTACCATCAACGATCGCATTACTGCTTACCATCAGGCGGGATTGCGGTCAAGCGCTTGTTTATTTTATATATTTTTATATATATATATAAGAAAAAGACGTGTGGCACTCGGGGACTGCCGCGGTAAAGCTATTGCATAGCATTTTGTATCAATTTATGCAATTATAATTATTTATTTATTTTATTTATGCAGTATTTCTTTTTCTTTGATATTAATTCAAGTTACACTTTTGAGCGTGGTGACCGATAAGAAAACAAATTTTTCTTTTATTAAATAAATAAAAAGTTAATATTATTTAAAATATTTTTATTATTTTACAATACATGTGGGTTTTATTGCCTTACAGTAGCTGTTGGTTATTCAGGAATATTTATCATTGAAACTATAGGTTTATGATAACTGAAATAAGAAACATAAGTTTGCGACTTAATATCCTCTAAATACCTAGGAAATACCGCGTCAATGGTGGTCCCATATTTTGTTGTGGACTCTTGTGGATCATTATTCATTTTCAAATTCAATGTTTTTGATAGAAAAGTTGTCAACCGCTCTGATTTTTTATCTTGAGGAAACCTGGGCTTTATAAGTCTGAAATCGCCAACCCGCATTGAGCAAGCGTGGTGATTACGCTCAATCCTTCTCTGTATGAGAGGAGATCTGTGCCCAGCAGTGGGACGATAAAAAGGTTGTTGATGATGAACGGCGTCGGTGTCGAATTATTTGTTATCAATTTAATATTTTCGAGCTGATCTTTAGTAACATAATCACTTCTGATTGCGTTAACATCTGACCGTAGAATTAATAAATCCTTCATCAACTTCTTTACGTACGTTCTACGTAGTCAAAGCAAACTGGTGGCAATTTGTGAAGGTCATATGCCACAAAAACTGGGATTGTTCGGGATCCGTGATTTTAAACACCGTAATCGTGTATTTTCTTTCTTTTCTTTTGTTTCTTTCTGCTTTTTGTTCTTACGCCTCGATACATGTTTTTGACTATTCATTCATTATTATTATACTTCAATAACACGTGTAACAAATTATAGAAATTCTTTAAAAAAATATTTCACAATAATGGCGGATATCGCCAATCACAGTTGAAAAAACGGCCGCGTGAGCACTTTTTACAAAATCACGCGCTTTTATTTAGTAAACAACACTATAAATAATTTAAAAGTCCAATGAAAAATTAGCGTGACATTCATCTTAGCTTATCCGTTAAAAAAAAAAGCTATTTTATAAAAACACTACTAAATTAATTTGAATAAAAGTCCTTAATAATTAATTATATGAAAAGTTTTTAAGGTAGCCATGACAACGTCGATGACGTCTATGACATATCTCTATAGAAGACCTATTTCAGAGAGAAAATTAATCGCAAGTTTAGCACATCGCGACTATCAGTAACATGGAAAGTGTGTAGAACTGAGTTCGCGCACTGCAATATGCATGCTCTTTTTGAAAATCTATAAATTGTTTTCAAAAGATGTAGTCGCACGCACACAAACATACCGTGCCGAAGACTGCCGAACTGAAACGACGTTAGACGATGTACGGCCTTCAAGCCACACCTCCGTGCCCGTCGGAGTGGGGAGCGTGAGGTTTTTTCGTTACGGAATTTCTGGATTCGGTCCCCGCGCTCAAGGCCCGCGATAGAAGCTATGCAATAGCTTAAAAACTTTAGAATCTTTATAATACTAAGCTGAAAAGTTTGTGTGTTTAAACGCACTAATCTCCAGTTGGAGTTGAAAAATGATTTCTACATTTGATAGCCCAATTCTTGAGAAAGGCTTTAGGCTAAATAACATTACGCTAAGACTCTTAGCAGCGAAACAACAAAAAAAATAAGCGATAACGAAGTGACAGTGTAAGCAGGCGAACACACATTTCATGTGGACGAACTCACGGGCAGGAGCTATTGTTAATGTAGATAGTTACAACATTTGTAAGTATTTATTATGGACCGATCCTCCGGTTGGAGATACTTTCCTTTTAGTGAACACTTTCGTTCTCATACGACTTCTGACCTGTCATTATGGGAAAACACAATTCCAATGCTTCGGAAAATGAAAGTAAGTAACATGTTTAGTACCATGTACTTAACAGGCCCTATTTTGGTCCTCAGAGATAAAATAAAAAGTTAGAGGATTATATGACGAGAACGCGGAGAAATATGATGCTTCAGCTTCTTCAGACAGTCGTAAAATCTAAACAAAATCAAGTTGGTAATTCTTTTTTTTAATAATTATAAACTAGCGCTTGACCGCAATCCCTCCTGATGGTAAGCAGTGATGCGATCGTTGATGGTAAAGCATGCTAGTTTATTAAGAGCCTATTCACTCAGAAAAACTGAGCGAATTGGAAGGAAGACGGCAGTTCAGCAAGGTAATGCAATGTTAAACCCAACTACACGACCAACGATGCTGTGCCAAAGGGAGATTCATCTGAAGACACTCCACGACCAAACTCCCAACACAACAACATTAGGCGCATCGTACCCGGCACACATCGCAACATAACTGTTCAGACCGGTCCTCCGTACGTAATTCAAATACATATTCTTTAATTTTTAAAGCGTGTCACAATTTTACTGAAGGAAACGCACGCGATCATTCATAATTACCTGTGTCAAGACCACGATAGCTTTTTCGGAGCACGGTAGCTATGAACGTAGAATAGTTGCGTAATATACCTACTATCAGTATTAATGGGTTTCAATTTGACAGTTCCAACAACATGCATTGCGTTAGAGCAAACACTTTTCCCGAAAAACCACCAGCACCAGCGGTAGGCGGTAAGTGAGGTCGTCATGGCACCTCCTTAGCCAGCCCTTAAAGAGGGCAATTGTGGCATAATGGCGATTCTCACTAGTTAAGCTCAGTGTCAGAACAGTAGAACTTCTCAGAGAACCCATGCAGTTGGGTTTTGTCATATACCTACCCTTGCCTTAGTTGTTCTTTTGAGAGTTGAGATTCCTTTAACCTAAACGTTGGATGGTTCATTGGGTCCAAGGCCAAGGAAACTTGGCGTTATCGCAAAGGTCCGGCACTACTTCACACCAGGACAGGGCTAATGTTTTAAATACAAAGCACAGGACCGTTCGTGTAGTGTGGAGTACTGCAGCCACATTTGAACTGGTGCTGTAAGCGTCACCTGGCCACTTTGGATTCAGTACAGAGGCGTGCGAAGAGGCTAATTGGTGACCCTGGACCCTGATTTAACTCGAGACGGTCTCCAAAGACTAGAGCACAGGCGTAGAGTAGCCAGCCTTTCGGTGTCCTATAGGATGCATTTTGAGGAGTGTGTGAGGGAATTGCATGATTTAATTCCCCCATCTCCGTTCCACCATCGGACGACCCGTCGTACGGCGAGTTTCCACCCTTAAGTTGTTCACACTACTACGATCCAGACGAAGCGTTTCACTTCCTCTTTCATACTGCGTACATCGAGGGACAGGAACAATTTGCTAGCAGCGGTGTTTTCGACGGACTACAATTTGAGTGTCTTCAAGGCTAGAGTGAATAGGCTCTCAATAAACTAGTGCGCTTTACCATCCACGATTGCGTCATATGTTTACCATCAGGCGGGATTTCGGTCAAGCGCTAGTTTATAATTTTAAAAAAACCCACGGTTTCAACCCCATAAGTTTCGATCCTGTAAAAATGTATCCTACATACTTATGTGTTTATAATATTATGTGTTAATCATAGTTGCAAACTACGTATATTTGCGCCACATTTCAATAACATCAGTTCTGCCATTTTTAAGTAAGAACAACCATCTTCCATCCATATAATAGTCTGATACTCTTACTTATTTTCCAATTGACAAGTCAGTTATATTGCTAAAAATTTGATTTGGGACCATGAACAATATATACATATTTACAGAAGCTATATTATCATCGTCATCATCATCAACCTTTTTATAGTCCCACTGCTGGGCACAGGTCTCCTCTCATAAAGAGAAGGATTGAGCGTAATCACCACGCTTGCTCAATGCGCGTTGGTGATTTCAGACTTAGAGTCATTGATGTCCAAGATACACTTATAATAATAATAATAATAAATAAATGTGAAAACTTACCAGAAATGGATACTATTTTGATAACACCATCAGACGTAGCCACAGCAGTCCGTTCGTTACCGAACTGGAAATCACCGGGACCGGACGGGCTGCATAACTTTTGGTTAAAATGGTTAAGTAGTTCACACACTTGTTTGGCATCTCAATTCCAGTCATCCTTAGAGTCTGGTTCGCTACCCCAGTTCTTAACAACTGGAATTACCCACCTGCTCCATAAATCAGGTAGTACCGCGGAACCCAAAAATTATAGGCCGATCACTTGTTTACCAACGGTCTATAAAGTTCTTACATCCATTTTGAAAACTAAAATAAACAATCATCTTGACAGTAACTCCATCATGTCTGTCTCTCAAAATGGATGTAGGAGCGGGTCCCGTGGTACTAAGGAGCTACTCCTCGTAGACATGGCCATCAGCCAACAGGTTCGTCGATCCCGCAAGGATCTCTCCACCTGCTGGATAGATTATAAGAAGGCCTACGATTCGGTGCCACATACATGGCTTATGAAGGTGCTGGAGTTGTACAAGATAAATGCAACTCTACGCACTTTCCTTAAGTCGTGTATGGGGCAATGGAAGACAGTCCTTCGCTATCCAGGGAGTCGACAGATCCAGAGGAATGATGAACCTGTATGGATTAAGCGGGGAATATTCCAGGGCGACAGTCTGAGTCCACTATGGTTCTGCTTAGCTCTGAATCCTCTAAGCACACTGCTGGAGGATTCAGGTCTAGGTTATCGATTGAAGAGAGGCGGTCAGGTCATATCTCACCTTCTCTACATGGATGATTTGAAACTCTTTGCCCCCAATAAATTGCATCTGATGAAGCTACTGAATGTAACAGAAACTTTTAGTAGCGGCATCAAAATGGAATTTGGCGTGGATAAATGTGCAGTCATGCATGTAAAGCGAGGGCAGATTATGGAATCCGAGGGAATTACACTCCCGGATTCCATACACCTTAGATCCCTCTCCTCATTCGAGAGCTATAAATATTTAGGTATGTCGGAAGCGTTAGGTATCAATGATGCTGACATGAAGCAATCGTTGAAGGAGCGCTTCTTTGGTCGCCTGAGGAAGGTATTAAATAGTCTTCTTTCGGGCGGAAATAAGGTGCGCGCCTTCAACGGGTGGGTCATGCCGGTTTTGATGTACTCTTTCGGCATACTTAAATGGACTCAGACCGAACTCGACGCCCTGGACCGAAGGGTCCGTACACTGCTGACAGCAAACAGGATGCATCACCCACGATCATCGGTGATGAGACTGTATATTCCGCGGAAGTGCGGGGGTCGAGGCTTTTTAAATGCGAAGACCCTCCACAACCGAGAGGTATGCAGTCTCAGAGAACATTTTTTAAAAACCGTAGTGGGTATGCATCTTGATGTGGTCACAGTAGACAAGGGGCTTACTCCGCTATCCATGGCGAAAGAGAACTGGCACAAACCTATAATACTTACCACTGATGACCGCAAGATGATATGGCAAAGCAAGGAACTTCACGGGCGATTTTATCGGGCTCTTCATGAGCCCGATGTTGACTTCTTAGCTTCCGTATCCTGGCTACGATTCGGTGACCTTTTCGGGGAAACTGAAGGTTTCGTCTGTGCAATTATGGACGAAGTTATCTTGACGAATAACTACCGGAGATATATTATGAAGGACGGGACGATTGACGTGTGTCGGGCATGTCACCACCCGGGTGAGTCCATCAGACACATTATCTCTGGTTGTTCTCGTTTAGCTAACGGCGAGTATTTGCACAGACATAACCAAGTAGCTAGGATTATCCACCAGCAACTTGCTTTGAAATATAAACTTGTGGATTCTGAGGTACCGTATTATAAGTATGTGCCCGACCCAGTTCTTGAAAATGGCCATGACACGTTATACTGGGATCGGTCTATCATTACTGACAGGACTATTGTTTCCAATAAGCCTGATATAGTGGTGATAGATCGATTAGCGCGCCTTGCAATGATTGTCGATGTTACCATTCCACATGACGGGAATCTCGTGAAAGCTGAGAAAGAAAAACAAATTAAATATCTCGACTTGGCGCACGAGATTGTTGACATGTGGAATGTGAACTCGGCAGTCATTGTACCGATTGTCGTATCGGCCAATGGTTTGATAGCCAAGAGCCTCGACCAACATCTATTGAGGCTCTCGTTAGGCAGTTGGATCAAAGGCCAGATTCAAAAGGCAGTACTCCTTGATACGGCCCGCATCGTGAGGAGGTTCCTGTCTCTGGAGCTCTAACCACCGGTAGCTTGGACCCCGCTCCCGCCGTCGGTGGAACACTATTTTTTATATTTTTAAATGTTTTTATGTTTTTTATAAATATTTAAAAATGTAAATTAATATGTATATATATATAAATAAACGAAATAATAATAATAAATATATACGGACAAATCACACAGATTGAGCTAGCCCCAAAGTAAGTTCGAGACTTGTGTTATGGGATACTAACTCAACGATACTATATTTTATCATAGATACATATATAGATAAACATCCAAGACCCAGGCCAATCAGGAAAGAAGTACATATAACGTAGAAAAGTTACATTGGTACTTGCCTGACCTGGAATCGAACCCGTACACTCATACTTGAGAGGCTGGTGTTTTAACCACTAGGGCACCACGATTGTGAGAAGCCATATGACCATATTGAATGTCTGAAATGTCAAAATATTAAAAAGGACGTTTTAGATATGATATGGTTATAAAGAATATATAGTGAATGTCTGACCATCGTATTTACGGGTAATTTGGTTGTGGAGGACAGAATACAGAGCCGGTCTATGCAGAAATACTGGAATTCAGCTGTAATCGGTTAGACTGGCGTCTGTTAGACTTGCATCGGCTAGACTGGCGTCTGAAACCAACAAAGTTTGGGAAAATATAGAAATCTGCCTACCCTTTTCCCTACTAGGTTAGTTTAATGAAGGTTCTATAAAAACAATATACATTGAGTAAGTTGCGTAAGTTAAAAACAGCTCTTTGTACTAATAATACTTATACCTAATCAATACATGCTTTAGTAAAAGCTGCAATTAATGTATTTAGTAAAAGGAAAACATAATATTTATTCATAATATATGTATAAATGAACTTATATTTCCCCTGGTCATCGCATCACGCGTGAACAGATGGACCGACTTCGCTAGAATATTTTTATTTTCTTTTATAATAACAGGAATTTCTTTTTTTAAAAAAAAAACAAGAATGCTTTTATTCTAAAACCTCTGAACGTATTTGGATGGCAAACGTGTAGACCATGATCTAGAGGAGGACATAGGTTACTTTTTATCCTGGATCCTGGATCGTAGAAGAAGTCGCGAGCAAGAGGAAATTATAAATAATAGTATCATGAAATTAACTGGTCATTCACAATCAGGCAAACTTATGACGGTGTAGGCAATTTAAATACAAATAATGGCAAAAACATTTAGCGCTGACGGAATGTACGAAAGCGTAAACAGGGATGTGCGACGCTGGCCGGTCGGCACCGTTAGCTCACTCGTATAAATGAAGAGCCCCTCCCGGCCGCCTTAGTACACCGCGGCACCAGCCATGAGATTACACGCGTTACTACTGGTCACCGGGGCCGCGCTGTGCGTGCGTGCCGCCTCTATCCCCGTAGCGGAAATAGAGAAAAAAGTAATCGAAGTCGTCCCCGATAATATTGATAAATTGCCAGAAAATACGTCCAGTGAACAGGAACTCATCGATCAAACAAACACCATCAAGGATGTCAATAACAAGTTGCGCACTAAACCAGAAGACATCCCCGTCAAAGTCTTCGACGAGAATGCGTTTCCTCCCTTATCAGACGTAGATGTCGAAGAAGAAATAAACAGACCAACTCCAGACTTGCGCAATCCTGGCCCACCTCAACGTCAAGAACATGAGACTCAAAACCCCGAGTATTATGCATCTGAACAACAGAAAGTCACGCTCTTCAAACAGAGTATTAACGAGGCGCAGAATGTTTTAAGGCAAGGATTCCAGGGAATTACTGACGGCATCCAAAATATTATAGAAACCAACGAGCCGATTCTAACATTACAACAGAACATCCAGTCTCTACGAGATAGTTTCACTGCTCAAATTGTTAAAGTAAATGGAACTATTCAAAGTTTCTTAAACGCAGAAAGTGCTAGTATTGGTGAGCCTGCTGTAGAGCAGACTAAAGCTGGTTTTCTTCAAATTGAGCAGGGTCTTTTTAAACTCAAAAATGACTTCAACAGAGGAGTGAGCACTTTAGCTGGTGGTGTTGAGGTGGTTGCCGCTCTGAAGGCTGACAGTGAAACCCCTAACGAAAGCTCAAGCCCCTCTCCTGCCAGCCCCACTCCTGCACCAGTGCCAGCGTCGCCATTCCTACAGATAGTGCAAAACATGGCCAATCAATTTCAAGAGTCTTTGAAAAATATGACAGAAACAATAAACAAATACACTCAAGGTCAGTCTTGGAACCCATTCAACCAGCCTTCGGGTACAACAGCTACGCCATCTGTCCCGTCAGGAGCGCAGAGTGACTCTCAAGTTACTTCTGCTCCATCCAACAATTTCTTTCAACAAATACAAAACCAATTCAATGGTGGCTTCAATAAGCCGGCTGGGCAAGGCTGGGACTTTGTAAATAATTTATTTAGCATCTTTCAACCCAAGCCTGCGGGTCAAGCTCCACAGGGCACTCCAAGTCAGCCTCCTGCACAAACACCGAGTAAGCCAGAAGAAGCCAAACCTGAAGCAAATAGAGAGAAGCCAGCTGCAGTTGCGGAGACGCCCGCTCCAGCCGCCACCGTCACTCCCGCTGGACCCATCCGGCAGATCCTGCAGAACAACCCCATCACTCAGGGCATAGCTGGCGCCGTGCAACGCCTACAGAACCTTAACAATCCCGAAAAACCAAGAGACGAACAAACCGCCGAACAAATAAAAAATTTAACCGAGGACAAAACGGAACCTGAATCTAAAAAAGGAGGTGGTTCCAATAATGGTGAGTAAGAACACAAACATAGACTAATTTATCACTTATGTCATTATAGCTACTATTACCAAATACATTGTTTGACAAATTTCCCAACAGTAGCAGCATGGGGAGCTTTCATCAATACTCTGATAGGCTCCATAAGTACTGTTATAAATGGTACCACTACATCCATCAGTACAGCTGTTAACAGTGCTATAAATACAATTGGCGGTAATCTTCAGGTACCGGAACAAAGAGTTTCTGAGTTCTGTGTGGGTCTCTGTGC
Source organism: Sesamia inferens (assembly GCA_037179545.1). Lineage (NCBI taxonomy): Eukaryota > Metazoa > Arthropoda > Insecta > Lepidoptera > Noctuidae > Sesamia > Sesamia inferens. Next base: position 1,772,941 of record CM073929.1, on the reverse strand, counting down.
GTAACCGATGTATGTGCGTTGTGGAATAACATTTTGTTCAATGTGTCGCTTCTGTTCGCGTCAGTAGCAGGTTTCGTGTGAAGACAAAGGGTGCTTTTGGGCCAGTTGTCTGTGCTATTTTATGTGTAATATGTTCTAAGGCAGGGGCTTAAACGTAAACTTAAATATAACTAGGTATATTTGTCTAGCGAATCTCCTCCATCAGTTGCATCTCATTTATTTCTTTTCTTACCGCTGATCTATATGAGATATGCCAATATACATATATCAATGGTAGAGAGATGTATATAACAGAATGCCACCTGGACTATGGATTCCTACCCTAAAGCCCTAAATCCATAAGATATACCAATGATAAAAGTTGTTCAGTGGGAACCTTGCTACTAACTCGTTAGTCAGTACAGAATTAATGCAGAATATGGGCAACTTGGTCCCTAATTTACTAAGTTTTTATCGCCCAATAGCCATCCTGATATAATTATCAATGGATTGAAATTGCTAGAACAAAGAAAATGAGCATTTTTTATTTATGTGGAAAGCATTATAAGCAACATAAAACGTATTTAGTTTAGACAGATTAAACATGTAATTTAATTTCATTTTTATATACATAAATAGATACCCATTTATTATTATTGTACGTAATTATTTTTAAAATGAACGCAATAGAATCAGGGCAATTATTGAACTGTAGAAGCAAGTAAAGCCCAGTCATGTGCCAGTACTAGTAAGTTATGTATAGTGAGCTATGTGTTAACGTTATTATGTGTGAGTGCAATGTAACCAGTGCATAATGGTTAATTAATTTTTTAATTATTCTAGCGTTACATTAGGTAATTAATCAGCTATCAAGCAATGCAATACATGCTACTGTGTGTAATAACCGCGTAACATGATTTCTCTCAATTTGAATCATTTTGAAGCATAGGTGTCCATCCATTAAGTACTCCATAGGTTTTGTAAAACTGTTTTTGTTGAACTGAACAGTAGGCCTAGTATGAGTTTTCATTACGAAACTCGTTCGCCGATATCGAGCGCGTTTGACTCAGCGATTGGCCCGCTTCAAGGTCGTAAGAACTCTCAACCAATGAGAGCGCCAAACGCCCTCGATACGATCGAACGAGTTTCGTATTGAAAACTCATACTAGGCCTACAGAACGAATGACCTATTATAATGATTAAAATCAATCATATTTTTTTTATATAATTACTTAAAAATTTGTGATAACTAAAATTTTATTGCATCCTAGGCAAAGAAAAATGCAGGTTTTCAATATATAGTAGGTACCTAGTACGGAAAGTAGTTTCTATTAAATTTTATGTAGCACAAACTGTAGACGAGAGCCAACATTATGCCTATGCGCTTTCTTAACACCTCCATGTCAGGTGACTTTCAAATTTTCCAAGAAAAGCGGGTTTTTTGTAACAAATCACACTTAAAATTATTAGAATGTGTTTGCTGAAGCCTGGGCTTATGATTTATGGATTAACAGCGTCCTAACGACGCAGTCGTTTGTTAGAAGGACAGGAAAACTATTAGTATCCTCAACTTCAAGACATTATGTAAGCTATAGGTACCTAATAATGTCTTGTCTAAAAGTTTGTTTTCTTCAAGCTTATAACAAAGCATTTTGTTGGTTTTGTTATTTATAAAAACGTTGCCTTGCCCCCGTAGAAATCACTTCCGTATCGTTCATGCTTTTACAAACAACTGTAGACCATATCACATCATAGTTCATAGTTAGTTTATAACAAATTAGTAAATCTCATGAAATACATAGGTAGGTGGTTTCGAAATACCATGAGGTTATATTTAGGTACATTCATTTACCGTTTTTACATCGTATGTTGGTGATTTGTTTCTAACACTGTTGTATACCTAACCATCGAACTCACCTTCCACATGTTTAGGAAAATTAATGTTTATTTCTTTTTTCCAGGGGATAATAACGACAGCAGCAACAGCAGCGACAGCCGGGTAGAACAACCAGAAAAAGTCAAAGAAGAAATTGAGAAGGTCCCAGAAGTACAGAAGGTCCCAGAAGTACAGAAGGTCCCAGAAGTTCAGAAAGTCGCAGAAGTTCAGATGGCTTCTGAAGACGAGGTTAAAGAACATAAGACCGAAGAGGTCGTTCAAAAGACTGAATAAGTCATAGTGTGATACTTATAAGTGTGGAACTATTTATTTATTAAGATTTAATGTAAATAAAAACAATGAAGTCGAGAATTAAAGTTTTCTTCTACTGTATTATTGTTTTTATTTGGCCTCAGTAAGACAGGTTATGAAAAGTTAATAAATTTGTTATCAAATAACCATAGTATTGAATCATTGGCGCAGATTTTCTTGTTCACAAACTAAACTTAATTTACGTTCACTACATTTTTTTTCATTCTGTTTCATTAAAAATCAAAATACAAGATAGGTTTGGGGTGGGGTGTTTCAATGGTCAAATCAGCTAGGAATGATGAAAGCTAAAGTCTCTTAAAGGATCTAGGTCGACTTAACCTGTAAACCTGTATAACTGGATAGCTTTTATTGTTATTCCGGTAGGTACAGACCACATCAGGTCAAAGTACCCTAAACTGTCAAATATTCCCAATCAACCTTAAGCGGTTGAGCCTTTATGCTTTAAAGTTGAAAATCTATTAAAGATATCTGACAGATAGTGGTAGCTTGATGTGCTGTCATCTGTACATACAGTCATGATAGATATAAGAATAAAGACAGTGTATTATGTGTTTATATTCATTACAATATAATGTAAACAGAAAATACACAATGTTTTCGTTCCACAATTTGAAAAATTGCAGTTTGATATTTTTTTTAAAATTAATTATAAACTATATAGCACTTGACCGCAATCCCGACTGGTGGTAAGCAGTGCTGCAATCGTTGATAGTTAAGCGTACTAGTTTATTAAGAGCCTATTCACTCTAGCCTTGAAGGAGGAGGCGAAACGCTTCGTCTGGATCGTATTGGTGTTAACAACGTAAGGGTGGAAACTCGCCGTACGACGGGTCGTCCGATGGTGGAACGGAGATGGGGGAATTAAATCATGCAATTCCCTCACACACTTCTCAAAATGCATCCTATAGTACACCGAAAGGCTGGCTACTCTACGCCTGTGCTCTAGTCTTTGGAGACCGCCTCGAGTTAAATCAGGGACACACCAATCAGCCTCTTCGCACGCCTCTGCACTAAATCCAAGGTGACGCTTAGCAGCACCAGTCCAAATGTGGCTGCAGTACTCCACACTACACGAACGGTCCTGTGCTTTGTATTTAGAACATTAGCGCGCGCGCTCTTATCGTGCGGTCGTGTCATTGACCTCCGTAGTCAAAAATGACTTCTCAAGTAATTAAGTGCAATACCTGCAATATTGTGATATGTGAACTGTTAGCATTCATTCAAAACAAGATGCAAGTGATGGATGAAGAAGGTTTAGTGAGATTGTGTGTTACGACTTTCTCAGCCGAGGATATTGAAGCCGCGAAAAGTCTGCTGTTTGAGTCGATCACGACTTCGAAGCGAAAAATTTCACGCAAAAGGGACGGCAAGTCGAAGAGAGATCTACACGATGTCATAACGTTGCTGAAAGAGGTTGATCCAGAAGAGGTGCCGATATTCGTAGCACGAGAACTCCACAAGTTACCACCGGTCACTTTTGATCACATAGATGTGACTAGACTGCTAAAAGACCTCCTATTATTGCAAAGCGAGCTACGTACAGTGAAAGAATGTTATGTGACTAATGATCAGTTCGAAGAATTTAAAAAAGAACTATCTAATAACGAACATCAGTTGAGGAATATTCCAGAGTACATTAATTGTAAAAGAGGAGGTAGGAGTACAACAACTAATTGCTTGGACAGATTTCAACTGCAGATGCGGCCGTGGCGTTGCTAAAGAACATATTTGGTGCCTGGGAGGAATCGCAAGATGCTCTTGGTATTTTTTGTGATTTGTCCAAGGCCTTTGATTGCGTACATCATGATACTCTTATTAGGAAATTGTACCATTATGGTTTAAGGGACAGAGCTCTCGACCTTCTGACTTCTTATCTGAATAATCGAATTCAGAGGGTTGATGTTAATGGCAAGAGATCTGCAGGATCTGTGGTCACCGTGGGCGTTCCGCAGGGCTCAATTCTAGGTCCATTCTTGTTTTTAATCTATATTAATGACTTACCTCATCACGTGAGGGATAATCACAACATTGTATTGTTCGCGGATGACACTTCTCTTATTTTTAAAGTCAAGCGTCAGCTAGCCAATTTTGACGAAGTTAACAATGCACTTTCTAAAGTTGTCCATTGGTTTAATGTAAATAACCTTCTTTTAAATGAAAAAAAAACTAAAGTAATTAAATTTTCTACGCCAAATGTCAGGCAGCTAAGTACCAATGTTCAACTGAATGGAGTAGAGTTGATCCCTGTCGAGTCGACAGTTTTTCTTGGATTGACTATTGACGCCAAGTTGCAATGGGGTCCTCACGTTGAGAAGCTGTCGGGTAGACTCAGTTCCGCCGCCTTTGCTGTTAAGAAAATTAGACAGATAACTGATGTGGATACAGCCAGAATTGTTTATTTTAGTTATTTTCATAGTCTAATGACTTATGGGATTCTTCTCTGGGGAACTTGTGCGGACATCAATACCATCTTTGTTTTACAGAAAAGGGCTGTTCGAGCCATTTACAACCTTGGTCCTAGAGATTCTCTTAGAGAAAAATTCAGAGAGGTGGACATTCTGACTGTAGCTTCACAGTATATATTTGAAAATCTTATGTACGTACATAAAAATATATCGGATTTTAAGAAAATAAGCGATATTCATAATATAAATACCAGGAACAAACACAATCTTGCTGTACATCACACTCGTCTCCACAGAGTAGGCAACTCATTCATGGGTCAATGTATACACTTTTACAACAAGCTTCCCATGGACATTCGAAACTTACCCATTAAACGATTTAAAAAGTATATAAAGGCCAAACTTTGCAAAAAGGGGTATTATAAAATCACAGATTATTTAGAAGACAAAAAAGCTTGGGACTAAGCTGTTCGCTCTGATAAGCATTGTTATTAGCAATATGCGTAATTATAAGATAAATTATTGTAAAAATTCTCATTTTTAATGTCTGGACTTGAAAAAAGACGATGATCCCTGAGTTTGTTTCGGCTATTTCTTCTCAGAGGTAGTCAGTTAGGAAATGCCGGCTTCATCTAGTTAAAAAAAATATATATATGACGTGTAAAAGTGATCGGTGATCCTATTTGCTTAATAAACGATTTCATTTCATTTCATTTCATTTCATTTCATTTCATTTCATTTCATTTCATTTCATTTCACAGTGGGCCAATGGGCCTACCCCACTTTTTTGAGAAATCTGACCGTTCGGTAGCAACTGATACAGAAGTAATTAGTACGCAAAACTTGTTGTCGCCCGGTAGCGGAATAAACGAGTCTAACACCGTCAAGCAACAGTCATCTGTGCGTATTAGCACTCCCGCCACGGTAGTATCGGCGCACCACAAGACCGATAAGAAACCAATCGAGGGTAGTTGTTCGGAGCGGTCTGTACCACAAGCGCATAGCGGTAGCGATGAGAAAACAAAAAGTAATGATAATGTTAATAAATGGACGTTGGTACAAAGAAAGAAATCAAAATCTCGTTTTCAAGGAAATCAGGGGAAAGCTGTAATGGAACCGAACAATAAATTCCGAGCAGCTGATATTCGAATTCCACTCTTTATTACGAATGTGGATAAGCAGACATCAGAAAATGATATCAGTGAATATATCTTATCTAAGACGCAAACATCAATTGTTCTTAAGAAAATAAATATAAGGCAGGAGAAAAATTATAATGCATACAAAATTCTTGTACCACACCACAAGCTTGCGTTGTTTTTAAATGACAACTTGTGGCCGGAAGGCGTGTCATTTCGCCGTTTTGTTTATTTCAACAAAACTAGTAACAATGTTAATAGATATAGTAACGAGAACAGTGGAACTACGGAAGAACAATAATGGCTGCACAAGTGACCACAAATAAAATTACGTCTACGTTTATCAGTTTTAATTGCAAGTCCGTTAAAAGGTCTATTGACTGCGTGAGAGGATTGTGTGAGATAGCAGACATCGTAGCACTACAAGAAACATGGTTGCTACCACATGACATACCAGTACTCGGTTCAATACACTCAGACTTTGCATACACCGGCACGTCGGCTGTCGATACTTCTGCGGGCCTTCTGAGTGGAAGGCCTTATGGTGGAGTGGCAATACTGTGGCGGAAAGACAGATTTAGTAAAGTTTCAGTGATTGAGTGCAGTAATCCGCGTATTAGTGCGATAAAAGCTATTGCTGGTGACCGTGATATTTTAGTATTTAGTGTGTACATGCCCACTGACAAGGTGGATCATTTACCCGAATTTACGGATTGTTTTAGCGAGGTATGTGCCATAGTTGAAAGTAGTTCTGTGGAAGCTGTCTACGTCCTAGGTGACTTTAATGCGCATCCGGGGGAACTATTCGGTAAAGAGTTGGATAATTTATGTGCAGATCAACAATGGATATGTGCAGACATTAATAAGTTAGGCAATGTAACAGATAACTATACATTTATAAGTGATGTATATGGCTGTACTCGGTGGCTTGATCATTGTGTTGTGAGTCATTCCGCTTGGCAAGCGGTAGGTGATGTTACTATAAAATACGACACGTATTGGTCAGATCACTTGCCGCTTGTTATTCAATGTGATTTAAACTTAATTATAAGCAAAACTAGTTTAAAAGAAGACGACTGTGTAAACAGAAATGTTATATGGGGAAACAGAACTAATGAACAAATAGATAAGTATAGAGAATATTGTAATAATAAGCTTAAAACTATAGACTTTCCTAAAGAATTTACACAGTGCAGTTTTAATATTTGTAATAATTTGGAGCACAGAAATTTGCTGGATTCAATGTATAATGATATAATCAGTACTTTAAAAGATGCATCTATCAACAGTAGCTGTAGTAGTTACACGTTTGAGTCCAGTAAAAAACGGCAAGTGATAGGGTGGAATAAACATGTACGCGAGGCTCATAGGGATGCCAGACTCAAATTTCATAACTGGGTTGGGAATAATAGACCAAGGCAAGGTCGTTTGTATGTAGAAATGTGCGAAAGTAGAAAAATATTTAAAAATAAACTGAAATGGTGTCAAGACAATCGTGAACAAATTAAAATGAACATAATTGCTGACTACCACTCATCAAAGAAATTTGGTGATTTCTGGAAGGCGACTAACAAATTAAGTACTAAGCCTGGCATCCCTGTGAGTGTGGGTGGTATGAGTGACAGTAAGATCATAGCTGACCAATTTAGAGAACATTTTCGGGTGAGTTCACCACTTGGTCCTTCAAAGACGATGCCAAATGCGGAGCCTATCATGATTGGTGACTTGTTTAATGTAACTGTTAAGCAAGTGTCAGGTATAATAAAAAAGATGTCCAGGGGCAAGTCGCCGGGTCATGATGGGCTCAGCATTGAACATCTAAAGTATGCTGGCGTCCATCTATCACGCGTCCTGGCAATGTTTTACACGTTGTGTCTGAGTCATTCATACTTGCCCAGTGACCTCATGCGAACTATTGTGGTGCCAATTATAAAAAATAAAACTGGTGACTTGTCTGATAAGGGCAATTATAGGCCTATATCATTGGCGACAGTGGTGGCGAAGGTGCTGGACGCTGTGCTTGATTCAGAGCTCGAAAAACATCTCGATATACATGATGCTCAGTTCGGGTTCCGGCCCGGACTTTCTACTGAAAGTGCTATTCTAAGTCTTAAGCACACCGTCCAGTACTATACACAGAGGAGTACACCTGTATATGCATGTTTCCTCGACCTGTCAAAAGCTTTTGACCTGGTGTCTTATGACTTGCTATGGGAAAAGCTTAAGAAAACGGAAGTACATACGCAGGTACAACGTCTCTTTCGCTACTGGTATGCTAATCAGACAAATAATGTTAGGTGGGCAGGTACACTGTCTGAAATGTACAGGTTGGAATGTGGGACGAGACAAGGTGGGTTGACTTCTCCCAAGCTCTTTAACCTGTATGTAAACGAGTTGTTGGTTGAGCTCAGCAGCACGCGTGTTGGATGTTCGGTTGATAATGTTTGTATTAACAATATCAGCTATGCTGACGACATGGTGCTGCTGAGCCCAGCTGTCGGTGCGATGAGACAGCTTTTACATGTTTGTGAGAGGTATGCGATTAAACATGGTCTCATGTATAACTGCACGAAAAGTGAGTATTTGGTCTTTAAGTCTTCTGGTAAATGCCCATCTAGTGTGCCCAAATTGACACTAAACAATAATGAACTCAAGCGGGTAAGTCATTTTAAATATTTGGGACACTATGTTACCGAAGATCTTGATGACCAAATGGACATTGAAAGGGAGCGCAGGGCACTGGCGGTTAAGAATAACATGCTGGCACGCAGGTTTGCTCGTTGCAACGAGAATGTTAAAATATCTCTTTTTAAAGCATACTGCCAGACCTTTTACACGAGCAGTCTGTGGTTTTCTTATACACAGAGATCGCTCGGTGCCCTGCGAGTCCAATATAACAACGGTTTCAGGATGTTGCTGGGATTGCCCCGTTTCTGTAGTGCATCTGGCATGTTTGCGGAAGCCCGTGTTGATGGCTTTCATGCCATTATACGCAAGAGAACCGCCTCCTTGCTACGTAGAGTACGGGGTAGCACCAGCAGCATTTTGAAAGTAGTCGCTGATAGGACCGACTCCAAAATAATGGAGTGTTTCATGCGGGTAATAGTTAGACAGTAAGGAGTGTCTGGCTGAGCTCGCAAATAATTTAATATTGACTTACTTTTTATTACTACATACTAACATAGGCTTAAGATTTTTGTAATACTAACCGAATATGGATACCTACTGTCCGAAATAAATTATTATTATTATTATTTCCTTTATTTCATTATAATATACATATAAATTATATTTTTAAATATTTCTACATAAAAAATATATAAAAAAACATTTAAAAATATAAAAAATAGTAACCCACCGGCATCGGGAACAGGGTCCAAGCTACCGGCGGTCAGGGCTCCAGAGAGAGGAACTTCCTAACAATGCGAGCCGTGTCCAGAAGTACAGCTTTCTGAATCAAGCCTTTGATCCAGCTGCCTAACGAGAGCCTCTTGATGTGTTGGTCGAGGCTCTTGGCTATTAAGCCATTGGCTGTCACGACTATCGGCACAATGATTGCTGAATCCACCTCCCACATGTCGACAACCTCGTGAGCCAAGTCAAGATACTTGATTTGTTTATCTTTCTCGGCTTTCACGAGGTTCTCATCATGCGGGATGGTTATGTCAACAATCATTGCACGCCGCTCTGATCGATCCACCATCACTATATCAGGCTTATTGGCAACAATAGTCCTGTCAGTGATGATGGATCGATCCCAGTACAATGTGATATGACCATTTTCGAGAACTGGGTCGGGCACATACCTGTAGTACGGCACCTCCGATTCCACAAGGTTGTACTTGAGAGCAAGTTGCTGATGAATGATCCTGGCTACAAGGTTGTGTCTATGCAAGTACTCTCCGTTAGCTAGACGAGAACACCCGGAGATAATATGCCTTATTGATTCCCCCGGCCGGTGACATGCCCGACAGATGTCAACTGTGCCGTCTTTCACAATAAATCTCCGGTAATTGTTCGTCATCATAACTTCGTCCATAATTGCACATACAAAACCTTCGGTTTCCCCAAAAAGGTCACCGAATCGTAGCCAGGCTACGGACGCTTGTAAATCTACATCAGGCCCGTGTAGGGCTCTGAAAAAGCGTCCGTGAAGCTCTTTGCTCTTCCATACCTCCATGCGGTCATTGGTGTCAAGCACTACTGGTTTGCGCCAGTTCTCTTTAGCCAAGGAGAGCGGAGTGAGGCCCTTGTCAACCGCGACCACATCTCGATGCATCCCCACGTCGGTTTCTAGAAAATATTCCCTGAGACTGCATACCTCGCGATTGTGGAGGGTCTTAGCGTTTAAAAAGCCACGACCTCCACATTTTCGCGGGATATACAGCCTCATAACCGATGATCGTGGGTGATGCAATCGATTTGCAGTCAGCAGCGTACGGACCCTCTGATCCAGGGCGTCAAGTTCGGTTTGAGTCCATTTGAGTATGCCGAAAGAGTACATTAATACCGGCATGACCCAACCGTTGAAAGCGCGCACCTTGTTTCCGCCTGATAGAAGACTATTAAGTACTTTTTTCAGGCGGCCAAAGAAGCGTTCCTTCAACGATTGCTTCATGTCAGTAACATTGATGCCCAACGCTTCCGACATACCCAAATACTTATAGGTTTCGGATGCGGAGAGGGCTCTAAGGTTTATGGAACTCGTGAGTTGGGTTCCCACGGATTCCATAATCTCTCCTCGCTTTACATGCATGACCGCACATTTGTCCACACCAAATTCCATCCTAATGGAGCTACTGAAAGTTTCAGTAATTTTCAGTAGCTCCTTCAGTTGTGAATTGTTGGGAGCAAAAAGTTTCAGATCATCCATGTAAAGGAGGTGCGATATAACCTGACCACCTCTCCTCAACCGATAGCCTAGACCTGAATCCTCCAATAGTGTGCTTAGAGGATTCAATGCTAAGCAAAACCAAAGCGGACTCAAACTGTCGCCCTGAAATATACCTCGCTCGATCCTTATCGGTTCGCTATTCCTCTGAATATTTCGACATCCTGGATAGCGAAGGACTGTCCTCCATTGCCCCATACACGTCATCAGGAAGGTGCGTAGAGTTGTATCCACTTTATACAACTCCAGCACCCGCATGAGCCATGTATGTGGCACTGAGTCATAGGCCTTCTTATAGTCTATCCAACATGTCGAAAGATCCTTTCGGGAACGACGAACTTGTTTTCTGATGGTCATATCAATGAGGAGTAGCTCCTTAGTACCGCGGGACCCGCTCCTACATCCATTTTGAGAGGCAGACATGATAGCGTTGCTGTCAATATGTTTGTTAATTTTAGTTTTCAAAATGGATGTAAGAACTTTATAGACCGTCGGTAAACATGTGATCGGTCTATAATTTTTTGGTTCCGCGGTGCTACCTGATTTATGGAGCAGGTGGGTTATTCCAGTAGTTAGGAACTGAGGTAACGAACCAGACACTAAGGCAGTCTGGAATTGAGATGCCAAGCGAGCGTGCGACCTTGGAAGCCATTTTATCCAAAAGTTTTGCAGCCCGTCCGGTCCTGGAGATTTCCAGTTAGGTAACGGACGGACTGCACGAGCTACATCTTGGGGGCAGATGGTGATAGCCCCCATTTCAGGTATTGGATCGCAGGCTCGCTCGACATCCCGAGCCCAGTCACCCTCAGTGTGACTGACAGGTACCGACCAGATACTGCGCCAGAATGAACACATGGCATCATCATCCGGTAGGCACGTGTCAGCCACACCTTGTTCTGGTTGTTCCCAGTCCCTATAAACCCACCTTTGATTGCTCTGGAAGGTGCGATTCTGGGTGTATCGTTCTACTCGTCGTTTATAACGACGAATGCGGTTCGCCCATGCATACACTTTCTGCTTCAGGAAGTCGATGCGCTCCGTGACACGGGCCATATAATTCTCAGGGCTGGTATTTGTACCTGAGAATGCCCGCCTCACAAAGCGCATCACTCTAGGACGAGTATTACCCTCCCTGAAGCAGATTAGTTTACCGATGAGTGCTCTGGCCCCACCAATACGACGTTCAATCCTGTGCTGCCAAGCTGGTACTACTGGTTTCGGTCGTGTAGCTCTGGAGTCACTGTGAAATTTGACATGAGCTACACGACAAGCTGCTACAGCTGCGCAGTACAGGATTGAATGAGTATCAGTGAGGTCCTCGCAGGTATCAAAATAATTTGATAACTGCACATCCAGAGCAGCCATCAGTGCCCTATTTCTGTTATGCATGGGCAAACGTGGCAGGCGTGGTCTAATTTCTGCCGACATATAACGGTATTCCCGAATCGCAGCCTCCAAAGCATTCCTTATTTCCTCATTGCACTGGGTACTTACATTTGTAGCCCTATCATTCCTCCCCTCGTCAGCATAGTTTGTTGACTGCGGTGGTATCTCCGCAGTTTGCGATTGGTGAGCAATGACACGGCTACTCTGCATTTCATTTCGCAGGCGATCAAGCACAGTATCATCCAACATATGATTACGCTGGATAACCCGTACCTGATCCGACAGTCGTTGAGCCGAAACGTTGACAGCTGGTTCAAGCACCTGAAACAGAGAGAGCATTCGAACACGGTACGCGGTCAGGTTGTTTCCTCCCTCTGTAGCCCCATAGTATGAGCGCATGACATTTTCGTTGATGGATTGTGTCCATCTCATGCGCTGCACACTTCCGCCGGGAGCTGGGACCCTGTCAGAAGCCGATGGGCCTCGAGGTCCTAAGCGGTCCGGCGGCCGGCGTCCTCCCCGTCGGCGAACAGGTGGTGGCGTCGTCGGCGGAGAGAAGTACTCGTCGCTCGAGCTCGACGCAACTGCCGCGGCCGGGGTCGTCACAGCACTTACAGTGGCGCTGGAGACCGGCGGCGGCGAGGCGGAGCTGAGCAACGAGTCCGGTTATTATTATTATTATTATTAGCCCTACCCTGGTGTGAAGTAGTGCCGGACCTTTGCGATAACGCCAAGTTTCCTGGCCAGATTACCTTCGCCTTGGACACAATGACTCGCCCCAAGTTTATGTTTGAGGAAATTTCAACTCCCAAAAGCTGAAGGCGGTCGGTACACTCCAAGGATACATTTCGAAAAGTAGGAGCCAAGGTGAACGGGCTTCTTTTGGCGGTGAAAAGACACGCCTGTGTTTTGGCGGCATTGAATGCTACAAGATTGGCATTGTCCCATTCGGAGACTACCTGTAGTGCAACACTCGTTCGCTCTACCATAGCCTCTCTTTCGGACCGAATTAATTCCCTACTAGCCCGAGCATCCGGCAGGTATCTCTCCACATCTGTGCTGTCATCTGCATATCCATAGATACCGGGCATAACTGAATAATTATTGCTTGTTATTTACAAAATCACTTATTCACTAAAATGGAATAGCGCGAAGAAAAACATTGGCATCGTTTCTATATCATCAATCATAGACAATACGTCCAAAAAGACAGCCGTGAATCGTCTACGAGGGAGGTTTGAGACAAAGTCATGATGTGGTCACTATGCTGCGATGTTTATTTCAATGTTATTTATGAATTATTTACTGAATGCAATTTTTACATTATTTTGTTTGCTCGTCGCTAGTCTCAGCTACTATAACTATACAATTTATTTACAGAGAATGTTATAAATAAAATACTAAACGTCATGATGACGTTTAACGTCTAACTAACGTGACTACATTTTTAGGTTATAAAAATATTGTTGATTAGCGTAAACATTACCAAAAAAAAATATACGCATAATATTTATCTAAGAAACACCCATACATTGTAGATATTAACACAATGAATGGATTAGCCCTGAGAATAAATCGAAGCGGAAGCGGTAAATCAAGAAATTCCATTGGATATTCTCCTATTGCTATACCAATCTCGTTATTTGAAAATACAGGTAAATTAACTGTTTTATTTAATAAAATGCTAATATATTTGGGCTGTCTATCTCTGTCCTTTAACTCTTTTAAATATTCAGCCTACATTTCATATTTTCAAGGCGTGCTAAACTACAAAATATGTTTTAATTTTCAGTTGATAATATTACTGAAATTCAAGCTTTTATTAACTCGCCATCTACAGATGATCAATTTGTGATTCTGAAGAAGATACTGGATACTAAGAAGGATGCTATCGACGATAATATTATGAGGTTCTTGGTTGCTGCATTCTTTCATGCCGAAGCCAAACATCCTATAAAATGTTTTATATCCAGGTATAGACTTTTTAACTTCTGCCTGCGACTTAAATTTCTTGTTCCCCAGTCCACCACGTCACACTGTTACTTTATCTTTTCCTTAAAATTCTTTCTGAATTTTAGTTTTGGTTCCTAAGGCTTGTAGTATAATGTTAAATGACTTCTAACTTCCTCAAGAATTGGGATATCAAAGGAAGAAATATCAAAAAAATCAAAATCTGACTGATATTTCCAAGACTTTAATTTTTAATGTTGTCTTTCTGTTTTTTTTTTTTTTGTTGGTTTTGTATTCTAATTGATATTATTGAACATTTCCAGGCACATAATCAAAAACAAGCACTTGCAGCAACCATTCTCAGACACCCTGGCTTTGCAGATCTCAGTACTGATATCAAGGAAGCTGTATAACTACAAACAGTATGTGGACATAGTCCATAAACTACTCACTAGTATTGAAAACTTTCAAGCAGGCGTTGTTGCACTGGGGGCAGTGCAACTGCCTCTTGCAAGATATTTGAATGACTGTCTGGAGTGCTGTGTGACAACCTTGAAGTACGGTTTGATCTGAATAATAACTATTAAAAAATTTATGACTAATAATTTACTTCACATAATTACACAAACTGTACAGTATGTTACATGAAGCAAAAGCCTATCTGAACTCCACAACTCGGTTACTGGGTAATACAATAACCATTCAACTTCTAGTTTAACCAGATGTTGAACCCAACATAGTTGGGAATAGCTTAGATGGATTTTTTCAATCCTAAGCCCAAGGTAGGCTAGTACAATACTAGGCATGCAGAATTTGGAAAATATTTATTGGGATATTGGCAGTTCAATGTTTAGTATAAATTCATTTTAGGAAACATATGAAACTGAAAATTTGATATCAATACTTATAGTATGTATTTTCTTTTGAGTGGCACCAGTCCCATATTGTTTAAATAAGCTGTGCCCTAGGTATAGTAGATATGCATATACCTTTTCTGTTACATGTTGTATATGAAAATATGACTGTACTATTACTAATAAAATAAAATAGAAAAGCAAAAATATTAATTGACCACTTTTAACTCTACTGCTGCTAAGGTTGCATGGTTAGCACAGTGGTTAAGTTTTTGACTGCTGCGCTGCGTGTGGCGTGTTTGATTCCCGCACGGAACAAATATTTATATGACCAACAAGTACTTGTTCCGGGTCTGGATGTTTGTGTATGTGAACTTATATATTTTTTTACTATGCTTATACCTATATATATTACTCATGACACAGGAGAAATTATTACTGTGTGGCAACGTTTAAACAAAATATATAAAAAAGACTCTTCATTCTAATTTCAGGGAACATAATACCTTGTCACCAACAGAAAAAAACGAAATATTCACATTAGCCCATACCTCTTTACGATTGTTTCTGCACATCGTCCAGAAAGCTACTCCTGATAATATAAGGAAATTGATCTGTACATTCAATGGGATAAGGTTGGTAATGCAAGACCTGATGATTGATGATGATGTCCCTATGGATACTAAGTCTGTTAGTGGTATATTATACCTGACTTTGCAAGTTGTGGAGAACGGAACAGACAGTTGGATTGAAGTAAGTATTGTTTTGAAAAATGTATTCCATTTGGAAAATGTAACTTGATACAATGAATCAAAATTGTACCTTTTTGAGAGAAATAAGTTACTAATTGTGCTCAAATTTTTATTTGCAGGTACTTAACTCAAACACTGCCGACAGTATATTGAGCAACCTACTGAGTTTAGAAGCGGGTCGCCTCAGTCTGTATTCAGCCATCGTCACAGTTGTTACAGTAGACCATCTGTTCACAGAGACTGCTCATGGTGGCCCTGCCATCGTCATTCTTACCAAAAAGATTTTGGAAATAGGAGAGAGGTTGGTAACTCTTTATTATATTAGTACTGCCAGTTTCTGCTCCTTCAAAAGAAGGCTCTTGTTTTTAATACCAGATATCATGTTGTTAGATGAAGCTAGCTAACCGCAGTAGGCATTGCAATGCCTATTTTAATGAGTCTTCTCAGGCGTATACAAGAACATACCAAAGATTCACCCACCACAATTGATTGAGCTCTTTTTAGGTTTGTGAGTAACCAAAAGGAAATAAACATAACATAGGTACCAAGGCTACGGCTTCTCACTATATCTAAGGATTTTGGGAGGGTTTTAACTGCAAATAAAATACTCTAAAAAATGGTTTTCATATTTTTCTTAAATTCAAAATAACAACCTTGTCACCACTACGTAGATGAATAACTAGAAGTTATACGTCACGTTATTTGTTAATATCACGATAAATCGGTTCTGTAATTAATATCTAATAATAAATTCATTTATATTCTTTCACAATCGTTTCGTAGTACTTTTGGATAACAGCTTTGGACTATACAGGGATTCTTTTTTTCTAGTGCGCAAAAAAAAAATGGCTGGCTCAGAATCAATAACACAACAAATCTGCATCATTAGTTAAAAAAAGAATCATGTTTTTATCCGCCCTAAAATCAGCAAATGATAGACACCAATAATTATTCTTATCAATATCGTAGTATTAGCGCCGTGTGCGCGTGCGCGATCTGATTGTTACTATGCACTGTATTGTGTGTACTGTGTATACCTACATATGCTCGTACTGCGCGCTGCCGCCGCCCGTACCCCGCGCTCCCTCCTATGGCCCGTAGGGCATAGCTCGTCGGAACACCGCACGACAGTGACTCACGCGAGCTCTGGCCTGACGGTGTGTTTCAATATTTCGCGCGCAAACTTCGCTGCCACAGTTAACGGGCTGCGTTTACGAATTGTGAATCTCTTAAAAACACATTTGTCACTTTGCCAAACTACACGAACCGCGAGTTTTTCGAAATGTTGCGAGTATACTTACAAAGTGGTGAAAGTTTACTTGCGGCCCGAAGACTGTACGCGTCGGAGAGCATACCTAGGATACGAGCTCTAGGAATTGTAAACCCCACTGTCAGCAGTTATCCAAAGGTTGCTCGACCAAGGACAGTTTCGCAACCCAAGCCACGCACAAAGGTCTGGCAGACCACGACTGGCGGTCGATATCGAAGACCAAATTATGGAATTTTTCGAGCGAGATCCCACATCCAGTACTTACGATGCGGCACGACGCTTTGGTGTTAGTCAGAATGCAGTATGGAAGCTGCTGAACACTTCTGGACTACACCCATACCAATACTACCCCTTCAGAAACTCCATGACCTTGATCCAGTATCACGTAGAAACGTATGCGAGTGGCTTTTAAGTCATCGCAACGCAAACATCTTGTGGACGGATGAAGCGTTGTTCACTCGTGTAGGCCTCTACAACGTGCACAACAGTCATTGGTGGTCTTTTCATAACCCACATTTGGTTCGAGAGACGTATCACCAAGCGCGTTTTAGTGCCAATGTGTGGGCCGGTATAATTAAAAATAAAATAGTAGGGCCCATTTTCATTGAAGATGCCTTGACCGGGCCAAAGTACCTCGAAATGTTGGAAAACATAATAGAGGAGTTTAAAATTAAAAACTAAATTCATAACGTTGTTTTTTTTCAGGAGCTCCTCCGAATCTGCATTTATCTTGGGCGTAGCCCGGACTCTGCTTCAGATCAGCAAACTCTTAGACAAGCTGACAGACAGCGTAACGGGACTGGCACTAGTGCATGCACTGCTCCTATTTGTGTGGGGACACCTGGAGCACTACATGGACAGCGTCAGACATCTCACTGGACAGATACTGAGCTGCGTCGTCAAATACTGTAGCAAAATGGACAGGGCTGGTAAAAAATACTGTTTTAAAAACGTATGTTATGTTTAATTTAGTGGGTCCAGTGATTTTCGTGTTTTCAAGGTTATAGATAAATCCGGGCAATGGAGTACTTTCTCAATTCATACCTATGTACTTTCTGAGTTTATCTTGGATTTGTCGAGAATTTACGGCGCCATATATCATTAATAAAAAAGAAAATGAATTCAACGCCAAAAAAGCAACGGAAATATTTAAAAAAGGTTCAGAAAAATCGATACAGGAACCTTAATCGCATTCCATGTTGGTGCGTTTGGCGTGACGTATCGTCTAAGACATTCACAATAAACCTTGCAAACGCTTTGATTTTTGCAATTTTTAATATTTAAATTAAAATTTATCAAAGTCAATATTTTAACATCAATTTTGCTCTAACGTGGCCCTTATTTAAATCACATACCTATTCCCTATCTATAAAGCCCATAGTTAAAGCCATTTCATGTTTTTTTTTTCTATTTCCGTCCTAAAAACCTCATTCGGACTATAACAAATAGTTAATAAAACCGGCTAGTGTCCAAGCGCACGAAGGTGTCTGTGTAACTATGCAAAAAGATTTTATGCTGTTTTTAGTATTTGTTGCGCGGCAACAAGTACATTATCTGTGAAAATTTCAAATGTCTAGTTATCGTTGTTGATGGGATATTCAAAAATCAAAAAAAAAAATCAAAGCATTTATTTCAAATAAACCAGTTACAGGCACTTTTGAATTGTCAGAAGGTCGGTCAGTCAGTAAGGTGAAGCTAGTCGCCCATTCCAAAGAGTAGGTACCTATGGAGAAGAACGGGCAAGAAACTCCATGGACACTCTTTTAAATTATCAAGCTATTGATACAAATATTTGATTACATCATTCATTTTGAATTCAATCGTGTGAGAACGACGCAGAAATATATTGTACGCTCAGAGCGTCCATTATGGAAAAAAAAAACAACAATTCAGAATTTAAAATACGCCGTAGCAGCTAAGAGATGACCAGTCCCCTCTGACGGCGTCCGTTCACGAACATGACGTATGGATCAGCATCATTCAGCTCAACCATATTGAAGGGAACCTAATGACTCAACACACACGCCACCACCAGCGAGACATTTGAGTGAGCATGACATACTGTCAACAGCCATAGCACTATCAAGTCAATAAACGACTAACCCAACAAATAGATGCTTTACGGCAAGTAAATGTACTTGCTGTAAAGCATCTATCTGTTGGGTATTTGGTTGCTCACACGTGTTCCATGCAATTATACAATACTAAGAAATTGAATCTACACAATGCAAAGACAGTTTTGTCCAAGGTTCAGCAGCTCCAACGGTGTTCCCGAATGCTAAGTTTAGCTCCTGTGTAGCTGCACCAGTGCCGAATACCCCTGTCAGCGATGCAATTCCATAACGTACAATATGCCTGGCTACGTAGTGTGTACTAGCTTTGAGTTAAAAAAAAAACAAACAATTGCAAATTTAAACTACAAGAGGAAAAATCAAAGAACAATCAGTGTAAGCATAGAAATCGGACGCAGCTCAAGCCCAAGCCTTTTTGTCCTCAATATAATCCTTAATACTATAAAATGCTTTCTGACACAACTTACGTTTAATGAAGGATTTGAATTTATTCAGGCTCAGATCTTGAACCACCTCTGGAAGCCTATACTAAAAATGTATACATTGGCATCTAAAAGAGCCACCTATTTTCTTGAGCCTTGTTGTAGGTACAATAAATTTGTGCTTGTTCTTAGTATTCACATTATGGGCATCACTGTATTTTTTATACAATTTTATATTTTTATGAGCATACAAAAGATTTTCATAAATATATTGAGACGGCACGGTCAGTACATTAATTTCTTTAAATTTTTCTCTGAGAGAGTGTCTTGGACTTAATTTATAAATTGCACGAACAGCTCGTTTCTGCAAAACAAATATTGTCTGAATATCAGTGGCATTTCCCCACAACAGAATGCCGTACGACATTACGCTATGGAAATAGCCAAAGTACACTAAACGGGCCGTCTCAATATCAGTCAAATTACGAATTTTTCTAACTGCGTATGCAGCAGAACTTAGTTTTTTTTGTCAATTTTTCTATATGGGGACCCCATTGAAGCTTATTCCCTGGTGACAGATAGATATGGATGCTTGGTAATAAGGGTCCCGTTTTTACCCGCTGGGTACTGAACCAAAAAAAGTGCTGAACTCATTTGATACATTTGGCATTGAATAGCATTTGATTAGTATTTGTACGGTGCAGGCGACAGCACAGCGCTGGAGTGGCTGCGCTCGGCGCTTCAGTCCCTCCCGCGCTCGCGCAAGAGTTTCTACACGTGCGTGTGGTGCCTCGCGCCCTCGCTGCCGGCGCGCCACGTGCTCGCGCTCGCGCCTGACGTCATCGCCGCGCTCGCTGACCAATCTCTACGCAACACGGTGACTACCACACACACTCACAACCATCAATACGTCAACACTTACCATCTTTCAATTGCGATTTTTTGGCTAACTAACAAATACGACACATTCATAAATCTATTGCTACGAAAATACTATGATCTCTTTTTACTCGTGACGACACAAAGTTTAGCGTAACACAACACGACGCCTGTATTCCTCGTTGGCATCACCTCTTCCCTGCCTAACCATTTAGCGATCTTTTGGCCTTGGCGTTTGCTTTTGTATATTGTTCAGGGGTTCTGGTCTGCAGATACGACTCGCAGTCATCATCTGCCTAGACCATTCCAACTGTGCTGGGATCGATTTCCACTGTAACCGGATATAGACTCTCCGTAAATTCGAATTTATTGATTCATGTTGAATACATATCCCGTGTCTTGGACATTAGTGGGCAGGTTGACGCACTGTATTTTGATTTTCGGAAAACATTCGTTAGAATGATGTGCTTGCTTTGCTAAAACTAAACTGGGAAACATCGATTTTTCTTCCGGTCTCCTTGTCTTCTTTTCAGACTACTTGCGTAATCGCAAGCAGTTTGTAAGACATGGCTGTTTCGAGTCCAAGCCTTATAATATATACACACATCAAAAGTGTCTACGGATCAAGCATTTTTATGCGGATTTCTTGAGATTGAGATGTGGCTTTGTAATAAATTTATGATTTTATAAATTTATATGGATCCTTTTTGGTGCATTTCATAATTTGAATCAGGAACTGTGAATCAAATTCGAGTAAAAGATGAAAATCAGCTGTCAATATTTTCCCTATAAAAACATACAACGCATTGAAGACATTATTAGTGCTACTGTTTCCCTACTACTGATTAAAACCAACGTTATTATGGAGCGGCGACGTCATTTAAGCAGGGAAGAAATGCTCAGAGCCGTGGGAATGATAGAAGCTGGTTCCCGGCAACGTACTGTGGCTTTAGCTCTGAATACAAGTCAGAGTGTTATCAGTCGTCTTTGGACACGTTACCGAAGCACTGGTACCGTGGCTGAGCGCCACAGAGGACGGTATCGCTGCACCACACGGAGACAAGACCGATACATTCAAATCTTAACTCGAAGAGCTCCAACAATAACCGCCATGATGTTAGCCGTGAGGCTTCATCACTCTTCAGGGAACTTAATTAGCGACCAAACAGTCAGAAACCGCTTGCATAAAGTGAACCTTCATTCCCGAAGACCGCTACGGGTACCACCTATAGCAATGCACAATCGTAGGATTCGATATCAATGGGCTCTTGAACACAGAAATTGGGCAGAAGAACAATGGCGTTTCGTGTGCTTTTCTGATGAGTCTCGTTTTGGTATGAGACCGGATACAAGACGTATACGACACTGGAGAACCCCTGGACGCCAACAGCGATTAAAATCCTGCCAGGAAGTCCATCCTTATAGTGGTGGAACCATCATGGTATGGGCGGGTATTTGGATCGGCGGAAGAACTGAGTTGATTTGGATCAGAGGCAACCTCAACGCTCAAATTTATGCTGAGACGATTGTATCAGACGTCATCGTTCCTCTACAAGTGCAAATCGGTCCCTTATTTCAGTTAATGCATGATAATGCACGACCGCACACCGCAAGAGTTGTAAGACAGACTCTCGCCGCAGCTAACATCAATGTCCTGCCCTGGCCTGCTCAGTCGCCAGATTTGAACCCGATTGAGCATGCATGGGATATGCTACAGAGAAGAGCTCTGCCGAATATGGAGGGTATCCAGTCGCAAGAAGACCTTTTTTTGTTGTTGCAACGAACATGGGCGGCCATTCCACAGCGTGATTTGGATGAACTCATTTTGAGTATGCCAAACCGATGTTCTTATGTTGTTAGTGTTCGCGGTAGAAACACGGATTATTAATTGTTTAAGTTACCCAATAAAATTTTAGAGAAAACTGTTATTTCAGTCTTTTTTTCGAACTTTTGTGTTAGTGGTTCAAATGTCAAATATCCCTTTATTAGGAAAATGGCAAATTTCTTTATTAATGCAAAGGTGACTTGGTTTATCGTTACTGTGACAAACGAAAACACTTTATTTGATGAATCCTTAAAGAAAATTTAATTAATATCAATCAGGAGAAAAGTTATTGCAAAAATATATGTTGATCCCTAGACACTTTTGATGTGTGTATATATATAGCTTTATAATAATACACCCTCGGGAGTTAGTCAGGGATCTCTGCCTGGCCCGCCTCTGTTTCTAGTTATGGTCAACGACCTCATAACTAACGTTAAGTTTGCCAAATGCTTGCTATATGCCGACGATCTTAAACTAGTAGCACAAATCCGAACAGATGAAGATTGCAAACTTATACAAAGGGATATCGACGCCATCTATCAGTGGAGCATTGCGAACAAATTACTTTTTAACACTAGCAAATGCTACGTCATGACATACAGCAGGAGTTTGCTGCCAGTTCATTATGATTATGCTTTGGGCGGTGATGTAAATACAGTTACTCGTGTTCGAAAGTTACCCCAAAATCAAAAATTTTGGGGTAACTTTCGACCACTGCCTGACTTTCGGGGATCACGTTTCTCCTCTTACAAAGAAATCTTTCAGAAGCTTGGGATATGATCTACGAAATGTTCGTGACTTTCTTATCCTAATGTTTTTAAGCTATTGTACACCTCTCTTGTTCGAAGCAAACTCGAGTCTATTGCCTGTATCTGGCACCCCTATAACACAACCGAAACACTATTGCTGGAAAGGGTACATAAAACTTTCCTTAGATGCCTCTTCCAGAGGTTATACCATTTTTTTCCCCTATCTGTTGTCAGAATTACAAATAACTGCCCAAAAACGAGATTATGGAAGATTACACAAAAAAAGCACTTCCTCTCTCTTTAAACATATTGTTACGGGCTAGGGGTATTAAAATCCCGGTTAAGGATTACGATTTTCAAAGGAGGAGCTGAAGCGCGTGTTGGACCGGGAATCCCACCGCCCTTACGCCTCTAACCGCCGCAGGAGACGCCCTGGTCGGGAGACAACATCGAACTCCCGCCCACCCGGCTGTGTGAGCTGTGTGATGTATGTTGTGTAGGCGAGTGCGGCACTGGACGCTGTGCTGGTGAAGCTGTGTGCGGAGTGCTCGCTGAGCTCGCTGCGCGCCGCACTAGTGGAGCCGTGTGTGGCGCTGTGTGAGCTGTGTGATGTATGTTGTGTAGGCGAGTGCGGCACTGGACGCTGTGCTGGTGAAGCTGTGTGCGGAGTGCTCGCTGAGCTCGCTGCGCGCCGCACTAGTGGAGCCGTGTGTGGCGCTGTGTGAGCTGTGTGATGTATGTTGTGTAGGCGAGTGCGGCACTGGACGCTGTGCTGGTGAAGCTGTGTGCGGAATGCTCGCTGAGCTCGCTGCGCGCCGCACTAGTGGAGCCGTGTGTGGCGCTGTGTGAGCTGTGTGATGTATGTTGTGTAGGCGAGTGCGGCACTGGACGCTGTGCTGGTGAAGCTGTGTGCGGAGTGCTCGCTGAGCTCGCTGCGCGCCGCACTAGTGGAGCCGTGTGTGGCGCTGTGTAAGCTGTGTGATGTATGTTGTGTAGGCGAGTGCGGCACTGGACGCTGTGCTGGTGAAGCTGTGTGCGGAGTGCTCGCTGAGCTCGCTGCGCGCCGCACTAGTGGAGCCGTGTATGGCGCTGTGTGAGCTGTGTGATGTATGTTGTGTAGGCGAGTGCGGCACTGGACGCTGTGCTGGTGAAGCTGTGTGCGGAGTGCTCGCTGAGCTCGCTGCGCGCCGCACTAGTGGAGCCGTGTGTGGCGCTGTGTGAGCTGTGTGATGTATGTTGTGTAGGCGAGTGCGGCACTGGACGCTGTGCTGGTGAAGCTGTGTGCGGAGTGCTCGCTGAGCTCGCTGCGCGCCGCACTAGTGGAGCCGTGTGTTGGCGGTGCGCAGGCGCAGGCTGAGAGCGCGGCGCTGTGTGAGCTGTGTGATGTATGTTGTGTAGGCGAGTGCGGCACTGGACGCTGTGCTGGTGAAGCTGTGTGCGGAGTGCTCGCTGAGCTCGCTGCGCGCCGCACTAGTGGAGCCGTGTGTGGCGCTGTGTGAGCTGTGTGATGTATGTTGTGTAGGCGAGTGCGGCACTGGACGCTGTGCTGGTGAAGCTGTGTGCGGAGTGCTCGCTGAGCTCGCTGCGCGCCGCACTAGTGGAGCCGTGTGTGGCGCTGTGTGAGCTGTGTGATGTATGTTGTGTAGGCGAGTGCGGCACTGGACGCTGTGCTGGTGAAGCTGTGTGCGGAGTGCTCGCTGAGCTCGCTGCGCGCCGCACTAGTGGAGCCGTGTGTGGCGCTGTGTGAGCTGTGTGATGTATGTTGTGTAGGCGAGTGCGGCACTGGACGCTGTGCTGGTGAAGCTGTGTGCGGAGTGCTCGCTGAGCTCGCTGCGCGCCGCACTAGTGGAGCCGTGTGTGGCGCTGTGTGAGCTGTGTGATGTATGTTGTGTAGGCGAGTGCGGCACTGGACGCTGTGCTGGTGAAGCTGTGTGCGGAGTGCTCGCTGAGCTCGCTGCGCGCCGCACTAGTGGAGCCGTGTGTTGGCGGTGCGCAGGCGCAGGCTGAGAGCGCGGCGCTGTGTGAGCTGTGTGATGTATGTTGTGTAGGCGAGTGCGGCACTGGACGCTGTGCTGGTGAAGCTGTGTGCGGAGTGCTCGCTGAGCTCGCTGCGCGCCGCACTAGTGGAGCCGTGTATGGCGCTGTGTGAGCTGTGTGATGTATGTTGTGTAGGCGAGTGCGGCACTGGACGCTGTGCTGGTGAAGCTGTGTGCGGAGTGCTCGCTGAGCTCGCTGCGCGCCGCACTAGTGGAGCCGTGTGTGGCGCTGTGTGAGCTGTGTGATGTATGTTGTGTAGGCGAGTGCGGCACTGGACGCTGTGCTGGTGAAGCTGTGTGCGGAGTGCTCGCTGAGCTCGCTGCGCGCCGCACTAGTGGAGCCGTGTATGGCGCTGTGTGAGCTGTGTGATGTATGTTGTGTAGGCGAGTGCGGCACTGGACGCTGTGCTGGTGAAGCTGTGTGCGGAGTGCTCGCTGAGCTCGCTGCGCGCCGCACTAGTGGAGCCGTGTGTGGCGCTGTGTGAGCTGTGTGATGTATGTTGTGTAGGCGAGTGCGGCACTGGACGCTGTGCTGGTGAAGCTGTGTGCGGAGTGCTCGCTGAGCTCGCTGCGCGCCGCACTAGTGGAGCCGTGTGTGGCGCTGTGTGAGCTGTGTGATGTATGTTGTGTAGGCGAGTGCGGCACTGGACGCTGTGCTGGTGAAGCTGTGTGCGGAGTGCTCGCTGAGCTCGCTGCGCGCCGCACTAGTGGAGCCGTGTGTGGCGCTGTGTGAGCTGTGTGATGTATGTTGTGTAGGCGAGTGCGGCACTGGACGCTGTGCTGGTGAAGCTGTGTGCGGAGTGCTCGCTGAGCTCGCTGCGCGCCGCACTAGTGGAGCCGTGTGTGGCGCTGTGTGAGCTGTGTGATGTATGTTGTGTAGGCGAGTGCGGCACTGGACGCTGTGCTGGTGAAGCTGTGTGCGGAGTGCTCGCTGAGCTCGCTGCGCGCCGCACTAGTGGAGCCGTGTGTGGCGCTGTGTGAGCTGTGTGATGTATGTTGTGTAGGCGAGTGCGGCACTGGACGCTGTGCTGGTGAAGCTGTGTGCGGAGTGCTCGCTGAGCTCGCTGCGCGCCGCACTAGTGGAGCCGTGTGTGGCGCTGTGTGAGCTGTGTGATGTATGTTGTGTAGGCGAGTGCGGCACTGGACGCTGTGCTGGTGAAGCTGTGTGCGGAGTGCTCGCTGAGCTCGCTGCGCGCCGCACTAGTGGAGCCGTGTGTGGCGCTGTGTGAGCTGTGTGATGTATGTTGTGTAGGCGAGTGCGGCACTGGACGCTGTGCTGGTGAAGCTGTGTGCGGAGTGCTCGCTGAGCTCGCTGCGCGCCGCACTAGTGGAGCCGTGTGTGGCGCTGTGTGAGCTGTGTGATGTATGTTGTGTAGGCGAGTGCGGCACTGGACGCTGTGCTGGTGAAGCTGTGTGCGGAGTGCTCGCTGAGCTCGCTGCGCGCCGCACTAGTGGAGCCGTGTGTGGCGCTGTGTGAGCTGTGTGATGTATGTTGTGTAGGCGAGTGCGGCACTGGACGCTGTGCTGGTGAAGCTGTGTGCGGAGTGCTCGCTGAGCTCGCTGCGCGCCGCACTAGTGGAGCCGTGTGTGGCGCTGTGTGAGCTGTGTGATGTATGTTGTGTAGGCGAGTGCGGCACTGGACGCTGTGCTGGTGAAGCTGTGTGCGGAGTGCTCGCTGAGCTCGCTGCGCGCCGCACTAGTGGAGCCGTGTGTGGCGCTGTGTGAGCTGTGTGATGTATGTTGTGTAGGCGAGTGCGGCACTGGACGCTGTGCTGGTGAAGCTGTGTGCGGAGTGCTCGCTGAGCTCGCTGCGCGCCGCACTAGTGGAGCCGTGTGTGGCGCTGTGTGAGCTGTGTGATGTATGTTGTGTAGGCGAGTGCGGCACTGGACGCTGTGCTGGTGAAGCTGTGTGCGGAGTGCTCGCTGAGCTCGCTGCGCGCCGCACTAGTGGAGCCGTGTGTGGCGCTGTGTGAGCTGTGTGATGTATGTTGTGTAGGCGAGTGCGGCACTGGACGCTGTGCTGGTGAAGCTGTGTGCGGAGTGCTCGCTGAGCTCGCTGCGCGCCGCACTAGTGGAGCCGTGTGTGGCGCTGTGTGAGCTGTGTGATGTATGTTGTGTAGGCGAGTGCGGCACTGGACGCTGTGCTGGTGAAGCTGTGTGCGGAGTGCTCGCTGAGCTCGCTGCGCGCCGCACTAGTGGAGCCGTGTGTGGCGCTGTGTGAGCTGTGTGATGTATGTTGTGTAGGCGAGTGCGGCACTGGACGCTGTGCTGGTGAAGCTGTGTGCGGAGTGCTCGCTGAGCTCGCTGCGCGCCGCACTAGTGGAGCCGTGTGTGGCGCTGTGTGAGCTGTGTGATGTATGTTGTGTAGGCGAGTGCGGCACTGGACGCTGTGCTGGTGAAGCTGTGTGCGGAGTGCTCGCTGAGCTCGCTGCGCGCCGCACTAGTGGAGCCGTGTGTGGCGCTGTGTGAGCTGTGTGATGTATGTTGTGTAGGCGAGTGCGGCACTGGACGCTGTGCTGGTGAAGCTGTGTGCGGAGTGCTCGCTGAGCTCGCTGCGCGCCGCACTAGTGGAGCCGTGTGTCGGCGGTGCGCAGGCGCAGGCTGAGAGCGCGGCGCTGTGTGAGCTGGAGCGTGCGCTGACGCGGGCCTGCGCGCTTCGCCCCGACTTGCTGCATGTCATGTAGGTACGTAACACTACATTCTGATTTCCTCCCTTTTTTATCAGCTGCTCAATAATTTCAACCTATCATCATTATCATCTCAGCGTTAATCCCAGTCGCATCCGAATCCGAAGCTTTTTCAACTTTGGAGTCTGGGGTCCGCTTTGCCAGTCTAACTACTGATTTTGGCTAAAGTTCAATATTTTCCGTGAAGCGACTGCCGTCTGACCTCCACAGCTTGAAGGCGATATCGATGCATTGCAGTTAGACCAATTATTGTTGTACTTTTTGAGGGCTCCAACAACCCATAACGACTGCAACTATATGTTCGTATGGCAACCAGGACCAATGGTTTAACGTGCTTTCCGAGGTACAGTTAGACCAGTGCAAACATTCATATTCATACATACAAATATTTGCACTGAGCGGGGTTTAAACCCACGCCTCCTTACGCAGCGACCGCGTTCGCTACCGCCACGCCACGGAGACTGTCATATAATATCAACTTATATCTCATATAAATCTATATACTTATAATAAATCTGTAAATGTATAAATTCTGTATGACGACGTCAGCGACGGCGGAGTGGAAGGATCGTCAACATCTTAGTGTGGTGGTAAAGGTGGTCCATTAGATGAAGTTTTGAATTAAAATACTAAGTGTGAATATACCCTCCAATTTTGACAATAACAATATAATTAGACAAATCGACTGTTTCGCCCCGGAGAATTGGGTTGTATCCTAAAAAATAATTTAATGTCCATCAGATAGATTTATAAAAAACTAGCTAACCTGGCAAACGTTGTTTTGCCATATAAATAATAAAAAAAATTTTGGGGTGGACTACCCCTAACATTTAGGGGGATGAAAAATAGATGTTGGCCGATTCTCATAGATACCGGATAAGCACAAAAAATTTCATCAAAATCGGTCGAGCCGTTTCGGATACTTTAAGTTCGAATACCGTGACACGAAAATTTTATATATTAGATATTGAATACGTATTTTAATTCAAGTACTTAGAAAGATATATTGATTTGAAATGTCGCATGACGTCACGCCGTAGTACAAAATATACCACGGCGTGACGTAATTAGCCCCCACTCCGTAACTTTAAAACGCTATATCTCAGTAGTTTTTGGTAATTTAAACAAAATAAAAAATACGTGTCTTAATTTTTTTATCACCTATAAGGCGGACTAATTATTTTTTTTATTTTCATACCTTGGATACATCCCTATTGCCTTGGTCTGCGCCTCCAAGCCGTGACCGTTTGATAATCACCATTTTCCAAAACGACTTCTTGCCGCCATTACAAAATAACATCACAGCGTTTGCCCCACTACTTTGTAAGTCAAATGAGCAGCCCTTACTAAATGATACCGCTAACCACGACATGTACATTGAAAATATCTGTGTAATATTAAAAAAATAAATGGCAGGGGGTGTTATTAGACACCGAACCCAATTATATTATTTCAACATTTGTCTGTGAGACATTTGTTTGTTCAGACATCACGCAAAAACTATTAAGCTTGGTATAATAGGGATGTTTCCAAGGTATGAAAATCAAAAAAATAATTAGTCCGTCTTACAAATAATAAAAAAAATTAAGACCCGTATTTTTTATTTTGTCGTAATTACCAATTATTACTGAGATATAGCGTATTATAGTTACAGAGTGGGGGCTAATTACGTCACGCCGTTCTATATTTTGCACCATGGCGTGACGTCATGCGACATTTCAAATCAATATATCTTCTTAAGTATTTGAATAAAAGAAAAAATAAAAAATACGTGTTCAATATTTTTTATAAAGCTATCTGACGGACATTAAATTATTTTTTAGGATACAAGCCAATTTGTGCGTCTCCGACATTCAGGGTCATTTAACTTATGCGGCTCGAAGGACCATTTAAGTGTGCCTTTTTTTAAATAATTATAAACTAGCGCTTGACCGCAGTCCCGCCTGATGGTAAGCAGTGATGCGATCGTTGATGGTAAAGCGCGCTAGGACCATTTTATTGCGTCTATTGCATTTTATTACCTGAGACCATTTTATGACGTCTAGCCAGATGTGTATATCCATTCCTATCACAATAAAAGATTGTTATCGCTTTGTTATTTCTTACGTTTTCTAAATTCCTATGCACAATGTTCTATTCTAAGTTATTTACACAACATCTCGGAATTAATTCATATATATTATTTATAACTACTCGTCCCGCACATTATTTTTTAAGATCCTGAGCACCACACTGGGTACTTTTATCACGGATAAGTACATACAATAGAAAAAAAACTTAATTTTGCGGTTCGGTCCCTAGACCCGATTACTATACCAACCGGAAATAATAAGTTTGTCGTAGGTTACTCAACAACGTACGTTGATCAACATTAATTAAAAAAATATGATAAATTGTAGTAGCTGTGCTGTCGTCTGTACTATCTACTGAGTATTTTTAATTTTAAGAATAGGTAGTGTATCTGATGGTGTGTAACGTGGGTTATTTTAGGGGCAATGATGTTATACTGAATTTCATTATAACCTGCTGTATAGTGAACCAAGTACTAATTGTAGCGCGGGCAGTGAAATATAGGACATTGAACGCAGC
The DNA here is from genome assembly GCA_037179545.1 of Sesamia inferens. Classification (NCBI taxonomy): domain Eukaryota; kingdom Metazoa; phylum Arthropoda; class Insecta; order Lepidoptera; family Noctuidae; genus Sesamia; species Sesamia inferens. The sequence continues at coordinate 1,742,847 of CM073929.1, read as the reverse complement.
CAGAAGATAAAACTGAAGAGTTTGTTTAACCACACTAATATCCGCAATTGTCAGCCGAAATTGACAGCCCTAGTCTTAAAGAACTTTATAAACTATCTAACATCAAGCTACGACCCTCAGCAACCGAGCAAAACGGAAAATGTACAATATACATTAAATGAAAACGAAGTAGTAACAATCATTATGAAACGTGGCTATTATTTTAAATCATTGTGAATCACAAGTGTTACCAACACAATAAAATAGAACTACATGTAATCTTTCAGGAACAGAGAGGATTAAAATATCCTGAATACACGAATGTCGAAGAATTACCGAAAAACTTGATGTGAATTAATTCATATCGTTTATTTAATCTGTGCACTATGAGTTTCTCCCTCGTCACCAATTAGTTGTGCACTGTGTTCTGTCATAAAGTAAAATACAGACGAATATTTCATTTTTTTTTTTCACAGAAGTGAATATGGCAAGCAGGGAGGACTGCCGTGCGATCTAAAATGTACCTTAATGCTATCACGTGTACGTCTTAATTCGTGTGCTAACAACACATCACACACTGATGTAAACGTCGTCTGCTACGAGAGGCTGCGGGAAGCCGCAGTCGACGCCGTGGATGAGGTACAGATATCTACCTTACTACGTGAATTATGTTCATTTCAAAATCATTATTACTGCTAAACAAACACATACGGCTGCGAATTATCATTATCCGGGCTCAAATCCCGGGTTTTCCTGCAAAGGTGAATTATAATTTCGAAATTGTTGTATTTTTTTTTGTCTTTTTCATATTGGACGCTCTCAGCGTACAATATATTTCTGCATCGTTCTCACACGGTTGATTTCAAATATTTGTATCAATAGCTTGATAATTTAAAAGAGTGTCCATGGAGTTTCTTGCCCGTTCTTCGCCATAGGTACCTACTCTTTGGAATGGGCGACTAGCTTCACCTTACTGACTGACCGACCTTCTGACAATTCAAAAGTACCTGTATCTGGTTTATTTGAATAAATGCTCTTTTTTTATGGGTTCCAGTTTTCTGTCAAGAAAATTCCTGTAATTGACCAAACATGCTTTTACGGTCAACAACAAAAGTCGATTAACACATGTTTAATTAAATGTCACTTGGCGAAACCCAAGTGGCATTTAATTAAACAACAGCACTTTAATTAAAATTTAAATAAAAAAATCCGCTCAGTAATTAAGATTTCAAAAACTAAAAGGTTAATAAACTTTTGTTGCTGACTGTACTATAGTACATCTCTGTCTAAACCTTCGGGGATTACGGTCGTTATACATTCCTGCTTCCAGACTCGAATCCTCTCCCTCTCGCTGGTCGTGGAGTCCTCGAAGAGCACAAAGCTGTTCACAGAAGAAGAGCTGCAGTTCGTGCTGTACTACCTCAAGTACAACATCAATGCGCAGGCGCCGCACTTCCGTCAGCTGACCCTGTCCGCTATGAAGAAGGTTCGTTTAATTGCCATATTTTATTTTTGAATGCATTTATATCACATTTTGAAACTAAAATCTGAATTTCAAACAATCAGCTTTAAAATTTGCTTGGATTTATGTTCACCGGCTAATATGAATGAGACCATATTAAAGGATCATAATGCATTATTTTTCAAAATTACTGTAAAATAAAATATTTGTTTTTCCCAGTTCATAAAACGTCTAGAAGCTAGCTACAACGTATTAAAGCGTGAAAAGCAACATAACGGCATGAGTGATAAGGTCGCTTATTACTTGCGCTTCGCCGAGGACCTCCGTCAACGGTGCTTTGACAGTTTGATACCAGGAGCCAACTATAGCAGGCGATTTGTTGCCCTACAAATACTTGCGTGGTGCGAACATATAACTTTGGAGGGATATGAAAGGTAATGAAGGACTCGGCCGTAAATATATAATATGTAAAGAATAGCCTGTCCGATCCGTGAAGGTATTCTTAAGCATCAATAACTGATTCTACTAATGCCTACAAGCTAGGCCAAACTTAAAAAAAGTCCTCCTTTAAAATAAATATTATTTCGCAAACGGAGGTAACTTAATACATATCCGGTAGGCAATATATGCGCGGGCGAAGGGAGGCAGGGCACGCAGCATGCGGCACGCGCGAGCCTCGCTCATAACAATACCGTCGAAAATGGTGTTGTCAGTTTTTTAAAAACACTAAATTTTGGAGAAGTTGGAATTAATTTTGCGGAAAAAAACAGATTATTTCAAAATTCATTAGTATTGTTACTATGATGATTATGGAAAATTTCATATTTTATTTGGTCATGTGTTTACCTAACCTTTATTATCCTTATGGGTCGGACGGGGTTTTTCTTTACATATTGTATAATATAACATTGAACGGAAAGCGTATACAGAGAAATGGGTGGCTCAGAATCAATAACAGAACAAATCTGCAAAGAGTTTTTAAAAAAAATCATGTTTTTGTCCGCCCTAAAATCGGCAAATGATAGACACCAATTATTCTTATCAATATCGTAGTATTAGCGCCGCGTGCGCGGGCGCGGTTTGATTGTTACTATGCACTGTATTGTGCGTACTGTGTATATCTACATATGCTCGTAATGCGCGCTGCCGCTGCCCGTACCCCGCGCGCCGTCGTAGGGCCGTTGGGCCATAGCTCGTTGAGCCATAGCTCGTTGGGCCATAGCTCGTTGCGACACAACAGTGATTCACGAGCGCGCGCGCATACTTCGCTGCCACAGTTAACGGGCTCCGTTTACGAATTGTGAATCTCTTAAAAACTTGTGATTCTTATTTGTGGGGTGAAGTCAAACGTCGGGTGTATGTGGAAAAGGCTCAAAGCCTAGGTGACCTAAAATCTAGGATTATAAACGCTTTTGACGAAGTGAAAAATGACACTAATGTTTTAAACTATATGACAGTTTATGTAAATGTGAACGTTTATGCCTACAAAGAGGTGGACTACATTAGTACATGAACAATTATTAAAATACAGTGATTGATTTAAGATTAATTGACATTATTTAGGGGGGGGGGGGGGGGGGGTAAGGATTTTTTTTACTGTTTTTGATTGAACATTATTGTACATAAGTAGTTGGTGTCAATTTTTGAAATACGCCTTAATGCAGAAGTATGGACGCCAGCAGGTCAACATACCCGAATTTGAATTCGTTACGTTTTTATTAAAAGTGCACTAACTCATTTTTCCGATAAACGCCAATCCTTAACGCGTTGTTTATGACACATAGTTTTTTTAAAATACATTATAGTCTCTATAGTCTTGTATTCATAAAATTGTGCCTTATGAGCTACACTTTAAGGAAAAATATTACATTAGAATTGCGTAAATTGAGCTCTGAGTTGCTCAGTCGTTTTTTATCTGTTTTGTTTATTGTTAATCGAAGCTTTATTTCCTGCATTTCGATGGTCTTAAGCCCATTAAAGTATGAAGGAAAAATTGCAATTACTCTGCAAATAACAGCTAATTCGAACCTGATAAAATAGCATTCTTTTGAATGAAAAATAAAGGGCGTTAACCTAAGGTAATAAGCGGCGTACTACGGCGCGGCGGCCGCGTGGGGTGCCGGTATCAGGCCGGGGAGTGAATTCACATGCGGCCGCGTGGGGTGCCGGTATCAGGCCGGGGAGTGAATTCACATGCGGCCGCGTGGGGTGCCGGTATCAGGCCGGGGAGTGAATTCACATGCGGCCGCGTGGGGTGCCGGTATCAGGCCGGGGAGTGAATTCACATGCGGCCGCGTGGGGTGCCGGTATCAGGCCGGGGAGTGAATTCACATGCGGCCGCGTGGGGTGCCGGTATCAGGCCGGGGAGTGAATTCACATGCGGCCGCGTGGGGTGCCGGTATCAGGCCGGGGAGTGAATTCACATGCGGCCGCGTGGGGTGCCGGTATCAGGCCGGGGAGTGAATTCACATGCGGCCGCGTGGGGTGCCGGTATCAGGCCGGGGAGTGAATTCACATGCGGCCGCGTGGGGTGCCGGTATCAGACCGGGGAGTGAATTCACATGCGGCCGCGTGGGGTGCCGGTATCAGGCCGGGGAGTGAATTCACATGCGGCCGCCTGGGGTGCCGGTATCAGGCCGGGGAGTGAATTCACATGCGGCCGCCTGGGGTGCCGGTATCAGGCCGGGGAGTGAATTCACATGCGGACGCGCTGGGTGGACTGTGATGTTGTCGCCGCGCCGAACATGAATTGCAGCGCGCCCGGTGACCATAACATCGGTTTCAAAATAAACATCTTTCGTTATCAATAACTATTTTTTATATTAAAACATATCAAAGTAATAATATTTTTATCTATAAAACTTATTTAACTATAAGTTGACAAAGTTTGCGCACTGGATAAAAAAATTTCCTGTATACATATCAAGGGCACGGCTCCAATCGTTGATATTAAGCGAAATTAGAAATACAAAAAATAATAACTCACTAAAATAAGATCTAATACAACAGTTATAGGGCCTCTCAATTATAGCCGAAAGTTATGGAAACATAACTTTTCAACTATTTTGTCCATCTTTAATGTCTAAGACATGTCCTAGACATTAAAAATGGACAAAATAGTTGCGTTATGTTAAGACCCACTTGGTACACATCATAGAGAGGCCTTTCACTAGATGAGAACAATGTTGCTATAGCACAATATACATGTAATGTACTTCTATTTTTTTTTTAAATGTGCCGTCAACTCACTTCTTGCGTAGCAAGAATTCTTTTTTTACTTTTTTATTTTCTGCCAATTCTTTTTTTTCCGCTCTCGTGTTTTTTTGCGGCATTGGCCTTGTCATTTTTTCGGGGTCTCTCTTTTCCCACGTCATCATTTGTTTTCTTTTGTCATCTTTTTTGTCATCTTTCTTTTAATATTTATAACATACTATCCTTAATCTATATCATACATACTTACTATTACGAATTTGACGGCACAGTGCTTGGCTGTGCTGCCCTTGTCCTATTTCTTTCTATACTCAATTTTGCAACTTTGAGGCAAAACCGCTCCAGGTACGGCCTGGAGTGCTTGTCCGCCATGAGGTCGGCTATTGATGACTCGGTCAATTTTTTGCCAGTACTTACTTCCAGGTCGTACCTGTCGCGGTCGTGCCTCGGGCATTCCAGCAACAAATGTTGGACCGTTTCCGTGGCCTGTGTGTCAGACACACAGGCTGGACTGCTCTTCAATTTGAATTTGTGCAGGTACGCGGCGAAGCCGCCGTGACCCGTCAGAATTTGCGCCCAGATAGACGTCCTGTCGAGGCACTTCAGGACCTTGCGCGCGCACACCACATCGGGGAAGAACATCCGCGTGACCCCAGCCGTGGCCCCGCCGGTGTACCTCCCGTTCCAGACAGCTACTGTGCCCTCCCTCAAACGTCGCTTGACGTATGAGACTGGACACCTGTCATACGCTGGGGCGACCCTGGACTGGGCCGCCGCCTGCCTAGCCAGTTCGTCGGCGCGCTCATTGCCGGGGATCCCGACATGAGCTTTCACCCAAAAGAACCGGAGGACTTTGCCACTCCCCTCTTGCTCCCTGATATTCTTACGAATATGTAATGTACTTCTATTATAAAGTGCACCCTAATACCAACATAACATTTCCACAGGAGCTGGGAACCAGAATACGTGGAGAAACTTCTGCTGCATCTGGAAGACGGTTACGAAAACATTAAAACCTTCGCCCTGGAGGTGCTGACGAGCTGTCCCGACCACCTGCTCAGGGTATGTTCAGCACATTTATTTTATCCTGCAGTTCGCGATTTATTTGACAAACCATTAAACAAAACTTCAGCGAACCCGCGCCTACGGTAGCCGGGAGTTCGATATTGTCTCCCGACCAGAGCATCTCCTGCGGTGGCTAGAGGCGTGACGGCGCTGGGATTCCCACTCCTAAACGCGCTTCGCCTCCTCCTTTGCCAGTATCACTGCTTCGCAGAAGGAGGTGACGGCCTGTCATACACTCTCGCTGCAGACCATGGCCTGGCCCAAGGGCGGACCCAAGAGATCGCCGCCCAAACCGGGTAGACCTCCACCATATGCTCCACCATGTCCTCAGGGCGAACCCCATAGTGGTGACGCCCTGGTGTTTCCTCCCACTTTCCGAAACAGCCATGTCCGGTGAGGGCCTGCGTCAGGCGGAAGGTGAGAACGCCGTAGCTCCTCTATCCACTCCTCAAAGAGGGGTCTTAATGCCGCTGTTGTAGTGTGACCAGCACTGGATTGCGACAATGGCACTCCATTTCGCTATGAGATCCCGCCGAAGCTCTGTCAGCACCCAGTCGTACCCAATGTTCCACGAATGCGGCCCCGGGACTGATCCCTGTGGGACACTCCTTGGTGACCGGGATAGATGAAAGGCCTGTCTGTCAGATAAGTCTCGACCACTCGACAGTGACAAGTTGACATCCGATGGTACCGGAATGCGTCCCTGATGCAACTCCAGCGTAGGGCCTGAGCCACAACATCCCTGGATGCGGATTTCATAAAGGGTCGAACGCGCATGATGACGACCACCGTAGAGCGCCCCCTGCGGAAGCCAAACTCGCTCTCTGCCAAATCCGGGCCCGCTCGCCAGAGTCACAAAGAGCTAGCCCACCTCGTCTAACAGCATGATGGTCTGTTAAGTGGATGGAGAGACCGCAGAACCCCCTGGCTTTATAATGAGGATTAGTTTCCCCATTTTCCAGCGAAATGGGAACTGGCCCCTCTCCAAGTATGCGCTTAGTAGCCCCTTTAGTCGAGCTCCGAGATAAGCCGTCGGGTCCTGAGGCGGTATTATTGGCATTCAGCCTACGTGCTGCTGCTCTTAGCTCTACTTCGGTCACCTCTGGAGCATCGTCGTCATGGTCGGTGTGGTTCGCATCAGGCACCGCGAGAGGCCGAGTCATGGATGGAGGAGTATGTTCCCCTCGCGAGGGAAACAGAGCGCTCACCACGTCCTCCACGAACTGGGACTGGAGCTCTGCGATAACGCGAACCCATGGGTGGAATTTATCCCGCACCATTTTATAAGGAGTCCCCACGGGTTTCTTCAGAGTCTCCAGCGACTCTTCGAGGGCCAGCCCTTTGGCTCGCATGACCTCCACACGGAAGGCGGTCTGCGCCGCTCTGTACGTTCGTACAGCAGGCTCCTAATACCCGGCTGCGAATATGGAGGGCATGGATCCGAGGCCCGTGCAACTAGCATATACAGAACATTCCAACATCAACCGTTGGTCAAGTGCCCGCCAGACTCAACACCTGTCTGGTCCCCCTTTTCTATGAGGAACTTAACACACTGTTCCTCATGCTTCTAAAGTTTCAATGAAATGAAATGAAATCGTTTATTAAGCAAGTAGGATCACCGATCACTTTTACACGTCATGGTTTTTTTTTTTTTAAACTAGATGAGGCCGGCATTTCCTAACTGACTACCTCTGAGAAGAAATAGCCGAAACAAACTCAGGGATCATCGTCTTTTTTTCAAGTCCAGACATTAAAAATGAAAATGTTTACAATAATTTACGTTATAATTACGCATATTGCTTAATAACAATGCCTAATAGAGCGAGCAGTTCAGTCCCAAGCTTTTTTGTCTTCTAAATAATCTGTGATTTTATAATACCCCTTTTTGCAAAGTTTGGCCTTTATATAGTTTTTAAATCGTTTAATGGGTAAGTTTCGAATGTCCATGGGAAGCTTGTTGTAAAAGTGTATACATTGACCCATGAACGAGTTGCCTACTCTGTGGAAGCGAGTGTGATGTACAGCAAGATTGTGTTTGTTCCTGGTATTTATATTATGAATATCGCTTATTTTCTTAAAATCCGATATATTTTTATGTACATACATAAGATTTTCAAATATATACTGTGAAGCTACAGTCAGAATGTCCACCTCTCTGAATTTTTCTCTAAGAGAATCTCTAGGACCAAGGTTGTAAATGGCTCGAACAGCCCTTTTCTGTAAAACAAAGATGGTATTGATGTCCGCACAAGTTCCCCAGAGAAGAATCCCATAAGTCATAACGACTATGAAAATAACTAAAATAAACAATTCTGGCTGTATTCACATCAGTTATTTGCAATACTATCAATACAAAACAGTCGACACACAAAGTGTTCAAATGAAAAAGTTTTTGTCAATCAAAGCTGTTTTACTTCTCAATAACTAACATGTTACATTTCAATGATGTCAGCGCTACCAGAGCCATATTTCTTCCAGTCCATAGGGTCCTTAATACACAGAATTAAAATGGTATTTAACACAATGACGCCGGTCCATATCCCTTGCACAACATCGTTCAATAAGCCAACACTATCGTCATGTACCAGAAGGGCCCCATAAAAGATCAACAGCACATCGCAAAATATGCCCAACGAAACTACATACCACATACATGGTATTCTGCATTTCTTAAAAATGTTGTATAATCTTGACATAAACATCACATTCCCGGTCGATAAAGCTGACAATAGGACCTCCACGATGTACACTACATCCCACAATTCTAGGCTTAAGACAGTTTTGACAATGTACAATACGAGACCAGCTGCTATAGTCATGTGACACCAAGAACTTGTCACGACACTTTCTTCGTCCGGTATCTCGTGACATCGCAATGCTACATATATGTGAGCGAGCGCGGCTCCGTGTGCCGAGCCCATCACGCACATGGTGACAATCATAAAATATGGTGCAACCACTAATTCTCTCAAGACCAGATCTGCTGGGATAAGTGTTAGTAATAATATGGAGCACGTGGCGGCACACCTGACAACTGTTTGTTTAACGTTCAAGTAGTTGTGTTGCCGCCATTTTGGGTGGATGACACTCGCGAACACGGATGCTATGGCGCATGAAACGCATACTATTGAAGTAAAGAATTGTATAATTTCTGACCTGTTTGTCTCTGGCATAGTGAATAAGGTTTCTTTTCGTTTGTTTGTTGTTGATTCTCAATACAATTGCGTTTCCTTGTCTTTGGTTGAATATTTGTGTATGTTCTGGCTTGCTATGGTATCGTTTCCATTTAAGTGATGGTTTAGTAGGTCTTAGCAGACAGACGCTGAAGTTCTTCTCCCAGCGTCTATTTATATAACTGTATCTTTTTGTTATACAGCATTCTGGCGATAAAAAGCACCTTCAGTCACTGTGAAAACTATAGCCTTCTACATCGGACTATATTTGTAAAATTTGACAAATTAAAAAGTTCTTTCTATTATTTTTACATATATTATCACTACCTCCCACTTCGGTAACACATACAGATTGATTTCACTGTTTTTGTATCCTTATCGTTTTTTTTTTATTATGTTTTTAATTAATAACGAGATAAGGGATTAGTAACACAACATTAATGAACGAAGGTCATATAATAATTTAACCTCTTTCTGGTCCCTTGCGAAATCGGTCGAACGAAGCGAATTCTGTCGGCCCACACTGGCTCATATTTTTTTTGTAGTTGTAAACTAGTGTTTGACCGCAAACCTGCCTGATGGTAAGCATTGATGCAATCGGTGGTGGTAATGCGCGCTAGTTTATTAAGAGCCTATTCACCCAAAAAAGTAAACTGAGTGAATAGGAAGGAAGACGGCAGGTGACGACTTGAGCGAGGTGATGCAATGTTAAACCCAACAACACAACCAACGATGCTGCGCTAGAGGGAGATTGATCTAGAGACCCACCACGACCAAACTCCCACCACAACAACATTTGACGGAACACGACGAATCGCTTGGCGGCAAGACTTTTGTCTGGTGGGTGGTAACTTCTACCGGCAGCCGATGTTATGGCCTACCATCAAGAAACATACAGCTAGAGAAAGCAAGTCTCTTTGCATCTATCTTTAACCAAAATTCACGTCTTGATAGTGCAGTACTACTCCACTGGGCTTGTCTCACTACCACACGGCGAAGCGCGCGGTTTGCATTAAAAACAAGGAGGTTCTGAGAGTACTCTGTCGTTTTGGAAATAAATAAATCTGGTTGTTCTTAAGATTTATGTGCCCGAGTTGTCTCGGGTATTGTACGCTTGTATCGCCTCTCATGTAAAAATAAAATATTTTTACTCATTCAGTATGTCTTATTGTTTCAGAGTAAAAACTACTCTATCAGCTTAGACATTGAGACCATATTCCATCAAGCGTCGTCTTTGAAGCCCACTGAGTGTGTCTCGGCGGCTTATAAACTAGATCTATTGAGCACGAGACTACCTGACTACATACTACAAGACGAATCGTGGTAAGAAATTAGTTTTATTTTATTTTGAAATCGCAGGTTCATTTATATTACAGTTACATGACTTACTTCTGCCATCATCGGACGACCCGTCGTACGGCGAATATCCACCTTTACGTTTTTGACACCGTTTTGTCTCGTCTTTTATAGCGCGTACATCAAGGGACTGGAACAATTTGCCTGCGGCGGTCTTCCCGTCTGATTATGCCAAATATTTGAAAAATTATTACTTTTGAGCAGTTGCTAAGACATTTTAATTTGAATAATCTCCTACATAGTGAACAAGTTGCTCTACTGACTACACATATTTAACGCATGGGAGAGGTCGCAAAATGCTATTGGATTTTTTTTATGATCTCCAAAAAACCTTTGACCAGTTCAGTTAGGTGTATCGCAAGGCTCAATACTGGATCCATTCTTGTTTTTAGTATATATTAATGATTTACCGTTTTATTTAAAGGGAATCTGTCACATTGTGCTGTTTGCAGATGATACCTCTCTAATTTTTAAAGTAGACAGGAATGGACATGATTTTGACGAAGTGAACAGGGCACTATCTGTACTAGTGCTGTTAGGGATTGGTTTACATCAAATAACCTAGTTCTAAACACCAAGAAAACGAAATGTGAAAAGTTCGCCTTGCCTAACGTTAGAAATCTAGAATCCAACATCATTTTAGATAAAGAGATGCTTGAACCTGTGGGCTCGTCAGTTTTTCTGGGAATAACAGTAGATGCCGAACTTCAGCGGGGGACCACACATATCAAGCCTAGCAGGAAGGCTCAGTTCGGCCGCCTACACCGTCAGGAAATTAAGACAATATACTGACGTTGTTACAGAGCTTGTTTAGTCTATTTTAGTTATTTCCACAGCGTTATGTCCTACGGTATTCTACTGTGTGGCAAAGCCGCTAACATACAAAATATGTTTGTACTTCAAAAACCAGCTGTCCGAGCAATTTACCAGCTCAATGTCAGGGTTTCTTTGAGAGATTTCTTTAAATATATTGGTATTCAGGCGGTTGCTTCGCAATTTGTCTTTATTTATTTATGAACTATGGACAACTTACAGCTAAAACAAACATAATAAAAAAAATGTATGTCAGATTGACAGCCAATTATAAGTCATCACTTATAAAGAACAAATTGTACAGAGATAGTGTGGACAACAGAACACAGCTACCTAGCTTATAAAAATTAAAAAAAAAAACACTACAAAAATAAAACAAAAATTAAAAAACAAGCAATATAACATTCCAGCTTAAGTTACACACAAAAATAACAATGATATAAAAAAAAATCCTAACATACATAAAAGTCTCAACCAAAAAAGCTACGGCTCATGCATTTTCTGGCTGAGGAGACACTCGTTAAAAAGAAATCGATCGGATCGAAATCGTGCCGCTTACACATGTCATCAAAGGTTCTACTTGCTCGCACTGTAAATGAATTTTGTCTGTAATTTGTAGAGGTTAATGGAACACGCAAAGGTCCATTCCGTCAACATCTTATATGTAAGGCAAAATATTCACATGTACTCCAAATACAGTGACATTCATAGTGAACACCAGAAATAAGGACAAACTGTGACCCCCTTTTTCTCCGACTTCAAAATATTCATAACTCAATTGTTGGGCTTGGTATAACTTTTTATAACAGGATAATATCCCCTATTCTTGTGTTCACAAACTAAATTTAAATAAAGTTCAGTGCATCTTTTTCTTTATATTTACTTAAGAAAAGGACAGAAGATAAAATATCAGTTTAGACCTGTCAAATTAGTCCGCCCCTGACGTAAAATGGCGTATTTTTAGTCGCCATGTTTATAATCGCGTCTAAACTGTCTATGGAGTATCTTAATTTGACAGGAGTAAACTGACATTTTATCTTCTGTCCTTTTCTTGGTAGGCCATAACATCGGCCGCCGGCAGAAGTTACCACCCACCAGACAAAGTCTTGCCGCCAAGCGATTTGTCGTGTTCCGGCATGATGTCTGGTGAAGCCGTATGGAGGACGGGTCTGAGCAGTTGTGTTGCGATGTGTGAAGTGTACGATGCGTCAAATGTTGTGTTGGGAGTTTGGTCGTGGAAGGTCTTCGGATCAATCTCCCTTTAGCGCAGCATCGTTGGTCGTATTGTTGGGTTTAACATTGCATCACCTCGCTCAACTGCCGTCTTCCTTCTTATTCGCTCAGTTTTTCTGAGTGAATAGGCTGTTAATAAACTAGCGCGCTTTACCATCAACGATCGCATCACTGCTTACCATCAGGCGGGTTTGCGGTCAAGAGCTAGTTTATAATTATTTAAAAAAAAAATGGATAGAAAGAGATGCATGTAACTTAAAATTAGTTTAGCTTGTGAACAACAAATTCGGCGCCAATGTCTGCTTTGCTAGACTTGCCTTACAATGCATTAAAGCACAAATCAAAACCAAACTTTGTTCAAAGGCTTATTATTCTGTAAATGACTATTTAAATGTTAAGAATAGCTGGTCGCTCTGATTAACTCAAGACAATGTTTGTGTTCCTTCTTCGGAATTAGCTTACTGACACATTATATAAGTTCATATAATTCACTTTTTACAATGCATAAATATGTGAGCTGTCACGTCCTTTATACCTGGGTCTTTTATTTAGGTAATAAGTTTGTACTTATTTACATTTCCATTTTTATGTTTTTTTTTTTTTGTTTTGCTTTGTTGGTATTTTGACGTGGCCAGCTGGCATATGGTAAATAATTTCATTGTTATTGTTGTATAAAGTCATGTGTTTTTTTTTTTTTAATAAACAGACAGCTGTGCTGCTGGAGAGTTTGTTCCGCCACTTTTTCTTCCCAGCGAAAACACTAGGATGTGTCGATGGGTGGGCGTTTTGGGGGACTGTCTTATGTAATATTGACGTTCAAAAAGTATGATTCTCAGCCTAATTTGAATAAATGACTTTTGATTTGATTACAATTTAATTGTCAATACATTTATTTCCACTTTCGGAACAATTATTTCCGAAAATATTAACATTATTACAAAGTGATTTGAATAAACCCATATTCCTTTTTATTACCTATCCAACAATATATTATACGTTAGCGTGGGATATTTGACGAAACTATAAGAGGAACCTTTATTAGAGTTGACTACGGAAAAAAATGCATTCAACACTATAAAATGTAGGTACAATGGGTGGCACTCCGCTAATGCAATCTCTACTAGGCCACCTTAAAACGGACAGAGATTTTCCTGGAAATTAAATGGGACTGTCGTTGGTGCAAACATTATACTAGGGATGTAACGGAGGTAGTTATATCGGAACCGGAACCGGAGTCGGAGTTTTTAAATTTGATTTATCGGAATCGGAGCCGGAGTCGGAGTTTTTAAATTTGATTTATCGGAGTCTGAACCGGAGGCGGAGGCAGGGTCAGAAGTAGTGGTGGGAGAGAGATTTTTTATTTAAACACAAAAAACATAATTCAGTCAACTTTTTCTTTTAATTTTTATTGTATAATTAAACACCAACAGTGAAAAGAAAATCGGCACGTTTCAAAATGAACAAGAAGTTAAATGAAGTTTGTTTGGTTTCAAAGCTTTTGTTCATTTTATATAATATGCTACTTTGGGTTTATCTATAACTCGTACTCGTGTGCGTAACAAACTAATAATAACAAGTGAAAAAATAATTGACGATAAAGTGCACGTGTACAAAAGCACGTGTGACTTAGCAGGAATCGGGGCCCGCGTGATACTCGTATCTATGAATCTGTTCATAGTGTTCATAGCAGTCGACAGGCCGCCGCCGCTGTTATGCTTTAACCTCCTATTTAAAAGTATCGGAACCGAAGGTATTATAAAAAACGAGTGTGCTTATGACCACACGACAGAAGTGAAACTTCTTTCGCACCATCTGTATGTGTATACATATATATATATATGTGTGTACAATATATACATGTATACACATATACATATATTAAATTTCTATAAATATTTAAATTTATTTCATGGTTTCATTGGTAAATTAATATTTTTGCATAGATCTTCTACTTTTATTGAAAAAAATAGTGGATTCCCTCGGGGCCAAAAGGTCGGGCTCTTCCTCCTGAATCAGGGGACCCCAAACTCGGGTAGTCCACGACCTCTGGTTCCCGAGATAATCCACGGGGGGTGAGGTAACTAAAGGGGGTCGGGGGGGGTGTAGGTTTCGTGGGGTTGCGAGGGAGGGGGGAGTGGAATCCCTCGGGGCCAAAAGATCGGGCTCCTCCTCCTGATTCAGGGGACCCCAAACTCGGGTAGTCCACGACCTCTGGTTTCCGAGATAATCCACGGGGAGGTGAGGTAACTAAAAGGGGTCGGGGGGGGGGGGGGTTCGTGTGGATGGGGGGGAGGGGATAGTGGATTCCCTCGGGGCCAAAAGGTCGGGCTCTTCCTCCTGAATCAGGGGACCCCAAACTCGGGTAGTCCACGATCTCTGGTTCCCGAGATAATCCACGGGGGGCTGAGGTAATCAATGAGGGTTGGGGTTAGTTTCGTGGGAATATTAAGGGGTGAGGGGGGGAGTAAGAGAGGGGGGATACAGGAGGGACTAAATAAATAAATAAGTGTATCCGTGTCTCAAAATTAAAAAAAAAATATATTTTTGCATAGATCTTCTATTTTTATTGAAAAAAATAAAAATAAAAACTCGTTGTAGACCTTGTAGTACCAAGTACACTTAACTTCCGTTCGCCTTGCCCGATCATTTTTCATAACGCTTTCGCTAGCTTACTCCCCAAGTCAAGCGTACCTAAAGAAGTTTCACTTCAATAATCGGAAGTTCCGACTTAACGTAGTCGGAGTCGAAGCTCCGTAACATCCCTGCATTATACATACAATACACTTAAACAAATACACAGATACATACATAAATAAATACATACATATTGACATAGATGGACCTGAGATCCAGATCAGATTGGAGAAATGTCAACAGAAACTGGAGAATGTTGACTTCTAAATCAGCAGGACCAAAATTGAATAAGTTCTGTGGTTTCGGCGATTTCTCCACTTCTGAAGCCATAGCGTTTGATGGCGCATCTCTCCCAGTCTGCTCCGACTTTCGGTTTCTCGGTTCACTCGTGCAAAGCGATGGCGAAGTAGATCAGGCGATAAAGGACCGTATTAACATTGGGTGGATTTATTGTGAATGTTGTGCATACCTATAAATGATTTATTTACACAGAACTGAAAACTTGTGATTGCTTTTTGTTATTATCCTTGTAAAGATATCTTTGGTGTGCCATACTTAATAAATAAATAAAAAACATAAATAAACTATCTGTGACTCCCGCATTGCCACTAAACTTAAGGAGAAGATATATAAAACCATGATAAGATCTGAAACAGAATGTTGCGCCAGAAATGGGATGGATGAAAGGCAATTGTATGCAGCAGAGATGAGTTTATAAGAGGAAGTCTGAAAGTACTTATACACTAGATTCACAATCAGCGTTAAAAAATGGTTGAACTGAACAAGCGCACAGCGCAGCAAAAGCAAGTACTAAATGAAAGAAGCACCCAAGTGGTGCTTCTTTCATTTAGTACTCCTCCGGTGTGCCTCCTTTTCGGCGGTCATCGGTGCGCCTTGTAGTGTGTGACTGTAAGAGCGCCCCAAGTGCTTCTCGACGCCCGTGCTACTAGGCCCCTGCCGTGCGATCTCTAGTTGCCCAGAGAAGGCCCAGCAAGAGTCGATCAAGCAAAGAGCACGGTTTTGGTTGGCGCTCCGCTACAGTGGGTGCTTACCCCGTCCCTTAACAGCTCGACCAGCTATGTACAGTTGGCTGCGGGGTGCGGGGGATAAAAAAGATGCTGGTAAAAACGGTGGTGGAGTTTTGCCGTATCCGGTGTTCATTTACCCAAATGAACACCAAATACGGCAAACACTACCGGGTGACTCCAGGTTCCAGTAATGTTCATTATGAACATTGTAAATGGCCGACCTTGTAAACATTACTTCGTCCATAAATAAAATGGGAACGTTTTAAAAATTTGGGATTTGCCATTGTGAAAATATCATCCGATCGTATTTATTTAATTCTTGAACTAGTTGAATATGATATGGATGTTGACTATAGATATGTAGAATTTTCCATACAGTCCAGTGGGAATCATCAAAAATACAGGCCGTCTGCCTCGTACTCTCCTCTGGGTACTCCACGAAGAAATCCAGAATGCGTTCCTGAAGGTCAATAGGCAACTGTAGGTTCCCACGCCCTTGAGCATAGGCCGGCACAGTGAACTGACCGTAGGTACATAATCTTTGAGTAGCCGCCAACATTGTTTCTCGGTTTGGCACAGGTTGTCTAGGGAATAATTCTGCCTACATTGTTCGAGCCTCGTTGAGGTTTTCACCAGCCACGCCGTAAATTAGAACCATTTCGGTCCACTGTACGTTTGTGTACGACATATTTACTACTAACTACATATTTGCGCGACAAATGAGCGGCGGCGCGATCGCGGGATCGATAGCGAGGCTGCGCCAGATTGACAGGTGTGGGAGGGGTCGCGCGCGGGGCTTGCGTGTGGCATGTTTGATGATGCACTAGGGTGTAATAATTTTGTGGTCAAATGGAGATTACTGAAACATAAAAAATTTTTTTCATTGAATTTACGTTTTACAAGTGAAACCAAACCACTGGTTGCAAGGATAACGGTGTTTACACTAACAGCCTATATTGTGTCGCTCCGCAGTGAGTCGCGTGCGTGCGCGGTGCAGTTGGCGCTGTGCCGACGCCTGGTGCGGCTGGCGCGCGCGCAGCTGGCCGTGTGCGCGCGCAGCCTGCTGAGGGCGGCGGCGCGCGCGCCCGTGTACGGCGCGCTGCACTGCCTCGCCCGCGCGCTGCGCCCGGTGGACCCGCGGTCAGTGCGACACACTATTATCATTCAAACAGAAACATCGACGTGCACTTTCTCTTTATTCCATCATCTGCCAAGCCTTTTCCCTACTATTTTGGCGTCGTTTTTTTATTTATTTATCTACAAATTTCTGAAGGTATGAGGAGCAGCGTGTGAAGCTCACTAATCCTCCATAGAAAATCGGTCGATGCCGTGAGCTTGTATGCATGCTAGTTGCCTTGCAAGATGCAGGATTTGCGTGACGTCAGTATGACGTGTTTTTCGCATGTAGCGTTGTAGGTACCGCTACATAACTGCTCTCTGGCTGAGAGTTCTGTTCCTTATTTTTTGTCGAGATCGTTTTAAATACACACTTTCCGGTAGTAAGGGACAGTCCTTCGCCGGCCCCGGCATTCTCAGACTGGTCTGACGGGTTGGGGGTGACTGAAGGGGAGCTCAACCGAGTCTTGAAGCGCTGGGGGGCTTGCAACACTGCACCTGGTCCGGATGGTATTCCTGGCCGAGCGTGAGTCTGGCTACTCTGGATGTCCGTCTGAGACAACTATTTAATAGTTGTTTCCGTACAGGCGTGTTCCCCTCCGGTTGGAAGGAAGCTGGGTTGATTCTATTGAAGAAAGAAGGCAGGGCCGCAGAGTCTCCGTCAGCATACCGTTCCATATGCCTGTTTGACGAGTCTTCCAAGATCTTTGAAAGAGTGATTGCTGAACGGCTCCTCGAGCACTTGTCGCGAGTTGATCCCGACATTGTGAATAATCAGTATGGCTTAAATGCGATTCTTCACCTCCGCGCCCTGTCAGACAATATAATTGTCAATACATGCAATAAATGTTCTGTATCATCGTAAGACATTTTTGCAGAGTTTCCTTAACAATTTTCTTACAGTTAACTTGATTTAAGCTATAAAGGTGTGATTTCGCGTTCAATCTATTGTAGAGAATATGACCAAGAAACAGCTAAAATTTTGATGTGAAACCATGTTTGGTATGATATTGACGACAGACTAGATCTATCTTTTGTTAGTAAAGTCCGTGCTATATGTTAGATCTGCGTGCTGTTTTAATAAATAAATATAAATATATACGGACAAATCACACAAATTGAGCTAGCCCCAAAGTAAGCTCGAGACTTGTGTTATGGGATACTAACTCAACAGTGCGTGACAAAGCTCAAACAGAACATTATAGAGGGTAGGTGGCGCTGCTATGTAAACATTATACTGTGTTGTGCTCCTGTTTAAATTTTTAGTAATAATTGTGTCAATTGTCGTTGGACCATATAAAGTGGATAAAAGTGAAGCCGGACACACTAACTTGCTGTGACAGTGTTATGTACAGTTTGTGATACCCATGATAAATAATAACAAAAAACTTAAAATTAAGAACTGTCAGACCGATGTGTACCTACCTAATATTATTCACAAGGATAGAACAAACTAATGATCTACTTATTTTTGACTATATTTTATGTGCAAAAGTGCTAATAGACCAGGACAGCCGTTGTACATTTTGTTTATAATAGAAACTTTGAATGCAAGTCATTTCGAGGGCCGTTTTTATTTGAATCACAAGTTACAATATTGTGACTACAACACCATCTAGCGCAAATCATAAGAACGAAATTGAATTGAGTGTTGCGTCATTCATAAGTGTTAGCAGTTCAAATAAATTGCGTATAACGACCTCTATTGACTATTGGAGTACACTAACGACGTCAACACTAATACGATGGTCACTTTTTGATTCTTTGAGCACCGTGCTGTTGGCGTAGGTACCACGCTTGCCTGCAAAGGAGTCGAAACAACATTGACCCAAGTCGACTCTAACTAAATTCGAAGTTGTTTTTGTGATTATAAAAAAATTTGAATATCAAATATTAAACATGAATTTCTTAGAGAACATTACTTTCCGGCGTACCCGCACTAAATCAGACCCAAACAATGATGACAGTGATATAATATCACAAACATTGGATTGTACCACCTCGAATAGTATGCCAGACATGTCCGAGGATGAAGACGATCATTTATCAATATTAAAAAATGAGATCGAAAACCTAACAGCTCAATTAAATAGTGCTCACACTGAAATTGAACTTTTATCGTTAGAAAATAAAAAATTGAGGCAAGCTAACGAAGATTTGACAAAAAAAATGATATTTTGAAGAAGATTACGTACAGTCCAGCAAAACAGAAAAAACAAACACCTAAGAAAAGTACAAATAATTTTACAAAAACAAAACAGACACAAACCGTGACAAACATGAGAACAGATTACATTTCAAAACATACACAAACTTTCGAAAATATGGGAACAGATCGTACACCTTCTGCACACGTGACATCGAAGAGCCAATACAAAGACATCAACCTATCACTATCAAGTGCTTCTCAAGAAACTATACCGTGTACAGGTCAAACTGTATCATCTGTAAAACACAAAATATGTTTGTTAAGTAGTGAATCTTCCAGTAGAATATACAAAATCACACAGAGAACTCAATTAAGTAATTTCGAAATATGCCACTATCGTAAGCCTAATTGTAGTCTGAAAATTTTATTAGACGATATTGACAAAAAAGTACGCAACTTTACACTATGTGATTTTTGTATTATTTATATTGGTGAAGTACATTTTAGAAAAACACATAATTATATTGAACTTGTCTCATTTATACGCGAAAAACTAGTTTATTTGCAACACACAAATTTTATAATATGCCTACCAACATTCAGATATATGGTTAACAGTAATTTAATGTATAACAGCCGAATTGATACGTTTAATAACTTACTTTGGATGGATGCGGAAACATATAGTTATGCATTTATACTAGACTCAAATCTAAATCTGCCGTATACCTCCGATACATATAGCCATCGTTATGGTGCCTTGAACAATAAAGGTTTGAATATTATTGTATCCGATCTCCAGGATCTCATTTTAGACTTAATTCGCCGGAACGCTGCATCCCTGGAGGTTGACTGTTTCCGGAAAAATAAAATGGATGCTTTACTGGTCTCACAGACATCTGATGACTGTCAGTTTTTTCTATAATCATCTTAATATTATGCATCAAAATATCGCAGGTCTAATGAACAAATCCGATACACTTTTAGTTGAACTGGTAGAATTATTCAAAAAGGGAACGACTATAGACGTTATCTGCATTACGGAGCATTTTATGAAATCTGGCGATGAGGATTTAATATATATACCCAATTTTTATCTGGCTTCTTACTATTCAAGAAATTCGAAACGAGGAGGTACATGTATCTTTGTCAGAACAGGACTGCAATGTCGAATATTAACTGACGTAGCTAAACAATCGATTTCAGGAGTAGTTGAATGTTGCGCTCTCGAACTTGTATCGTATAACATTATAATTATTTCAATATACAGGGTACCAAAGCGTAATTATATATTATTTTATGAAAAATTAGATACCATACTCAAAAAGCTGTGTTATGGGACAAATAAAAAGATAATTCTAGCAGGAGATTTTAACATTGATGTAATAAAGAAAAATAAGATTACTCTAGAATTTGAATATTTTCTATTACAATATAATTTAAAACTAGCACTTCACACACCAACAAGACTCAGAAGTAATACCTGTATCGATAATTTTGCACATAGTTATCAAAGGGGTTGCAAGGCTGAAATAATAGATTTAGCTCTCTCGGATCATACATCACAAATATTGAAAGTACCTATAAGAAAAACTTGCAAACTACAATTCTGGAAATGTAATAAACAAGATTATTCTCTCGATAATTTGGTTAAATTTAAAAATTTCCTAGGCTGTTTATCTTTCATAGAAGTTCTTGATGCTAAAGAGGCAAACGTAGCATTTGAAGTCTTCATAAAAGATTTTATATTATTATATAAATTATGCTTTCCTGAAAAAATTATAAAAATCAGATTAAACAGGAAAATTAAGTGGATATCCCGAGGGATAAAGATATGTAGCCAGAAACAAAGAAAATTGCTTTGGAACTATCGAGTTGATCCCAGCTTAACAAATAAGAATAAATTTAAAAAATATTCTATGCTTTATAAAAAAATTATAAAACTGACTCAGAAAGCCCAAAACAATTACTTCATAAGTTCTTCTCAGAATAAATCTAAAGCCGCTTGGCAACTTATTAATAAATCTAAAACGTGCTTACCACAGGAACAAATTATGACTATAAAGAGAGATAACTTGACTTTTGCACGACCCATTGACATTGCTAATGAATTTAATAATTACTACATTGACACAATTGAAAATAATATAAATTCTAATAAGGCTGGTGGTAAATTTTTTGATAATCTTTCGCCTCAATCTTTATTCATGTCACCAGTCTCACATAATGACATTATAAAAATTATTACTGACCTTAAAAACACGAATACCGTTGGTTATGATGGCGTTAGTACGAGGGTCCTAAAATATGTTAAAGAAGATATAGCAATGCCGTTGGCTCACATTATGAATCTCTGTATTGCTGATGGTATATTTCCTAATAGCTTAAAAAAAGTTATTATTAAACCTTTATTTAAAAAAGGAGAAAAAACGGATATGAAAAACTACAGACCCATTGCAAAGATTACAGTATTTTCTAAAATTTTTGAGAAAGTTATATACAACTCCTTATATGCATATTTTGAAAAATATAACTTGTTTTGCAATGAGCAGAAAGGTTTTCGTAGAAACATAAATATTAACTCGGCAATATTTGACTTAATCAATAATATTATGACATCAGTTGACAAAAAGAATCCAATTTGTGCTATACTTACTGATATGACGAAGGCTTTCGACTATGTAGACCATAAGATATTGTTAAAAAAGTTATATGGGTACGGTGTACGGGGAAATATTCTAAAATTAATAAAATCATATTTAACTGATAGAGTTCAATGGACCGAAGTCTCGCGATTATGTACTAAAACTAAATTAGAAAAAGTATATGTTTCAAAACAAAGATTTATAAAATATGGCGTGCCCCAAGGTGGCGTGTTGGCACCACTGCTTTTTTTGATATATATTAATGATCTCCCAAAAATAATTAAGCATAAAATGGTTCTCTTTGCAGATGACAGCACCGCAATAATAGAATGCAATGACATAAATAATTATGAAAATGACATTAATGAATCTCTAGGTAAAATAATAAACTGGCTTGATGACAATAATTTGAAAATTAATCTAACTAAAACTAGCATCATGCAATATCATCAACGTTGTAAAAATAATAAACTTAATAT
The DNA here is from genome assembly GCA_037179545.1 of Sesamia inferens. Classification (NCBI taxonomy): domain Eukaryota; kingdom Metazoa; phylum Arthropoda; class Insecta; order Lepidoptera; family Noctuidae; genus Sesamia; species Sesamia inferens. The sequence continues at coordinate 1,720,505 of CM073929.1, read as the reverse complement.
CCATTATAAAGATTATAAAATACAGGAAGTTGACAATGCTAAGTTTTTGGGAATCATTATTGATAATAAATTAACATGGAATTCTCATACCGACAGTGTATGTAAACGATTGGGTAGGTCGGCGTGTGCACTATTTCAATTATCAAAAAAGGTTAACATTGAGACATTGCTAACAGCCTACCACGGACAGATAGCTTCTGTTATACGGTACGGAATCATGTTCTGGGGGCAGTCAGCTAACAGGGAGGTTGTATTTAGGATGCAGAAACGCTGTCTGAGATCTATGTGTGGTTTAAAAACTACAGATAGCTGTATTCCACACTTTAAAAAACTAAAAATATTGACACTGCCAGCAATGTACATAATGGAAACGGCATTATTTGTTAAGAAGAACCTGCATTTATTCGTCAGCTTATCTAAAGTCAGAAAAAATCCATTACGTACCCAATATTTTCATAAACTATGCAATGTTAAATGTAAGACAGCTCTAGTGCGTAAAAGTTTTCTTGGCAACGCTCCAAAAATTTATAACAAAATACCAAATGACATTAAAAATATGCCACTGAGACAATTTAGAAGCGCTCTTAATAAATTACTTATTGAAAAATGTTACTACACGTTAGACGAATTCTTGAATGATGGCTCAATGTAAAGAAAGTAATATTGTGTAATATAATTATGATTTTGAATTAATATTGATGATATACAAATATCCATATATATATATATTGACATTTTAATTATTATGACCTAAGATTTTTTTTTTTTTTTGACATTTATGTAATAAGAAATAGTTCCTCATTTGGGTCTGACATTTTAAGTTAAACAGTAATTATGCATGATTTTATATTGGTTATTTTGATTATTTTGACTTAGAATTGTTGACATAAATTAAGAAGAAATTGTTCCTCATCTGGGTCTGTCATTTTAATTGGAAATGGTAATTGTGCATGATTTCTGATATATATTTTTGTACGCCCACTGGCATAACACAGCGCGTTATTTCTATGTAAGATCTTTAAATATTTACCTGTGTTAACAAATAAAATGATTTGATTTGATTTGATTTAAAAAACAATACTATATTTTATAATAGATACATATATAGATAAACATCCAAGACCCAGGCCAATCAGGAAAAGACCGTTTTCCATCATGACCTGGCCGGGGATCGAACCCGGGGCCTCCACGTCGCAGGCAGGCGTGTTGACCGCTGCGCCACGGAGACCGACAAAATAATAATAATAATACGATAGCCATTATAAATAACTGTCGGACTGTTAGTACTTCACATTCTTTGTATAGGAGGTTAGTGGGAAAAAGCAATAGCCGGAAAATAGACACTTTGAAAATTGCCCTTTGGGCTCTCTCGATAGTAACATTGTTTTGCCCGCTCCACCCCATGTGCTAATGCCGTATGTTAGTATCGATTGGCATAGAGCAAAGTAGACTTGTCTAATTATTTTTGGGTCTGCAATGTACTCGTATCGTAACTTTTTAAAAACAAATACCAAGTCAGTTAGTTTTTGCTTGCTCACCGAAAATTTGACGTAATATGACTTGTCAGCATTTAAAGTTAGTAAACTACTTTGAAGCCATTTATTAATAACATTAAATCCGTGTTGCACAAACTTGTAGACATTTTCTTCTGAGTCAGCCGAAAACAAAAGAGCAGTGTCGTATAACAATCGTTATGGCCGTGATCTAAATTTAAATTACAGAGATCGTTTATGTATATTAAGAAGAGTGAAGGTCCCAAAATACTTCCTTGGGGAATTCCGAAAGTTGTGCTTTCTGCATCCTCGCTAATAACATTCCCAATCTTTACATATTGCGCATATTGGTCTTCTAGATAGCTCTTAAATAGTTTCAGCTGAATTTCCCTGATGTCTATGGCTTCAAGCTTGCGCAACAAAATGGGAATAGAAATTGTGTCAAAAGCTTTGGCGAGGTCCAAGAAAATTGTGTGATTACATTTATCAAGTTCTTGCGCTAGATAGGCGGTTAGATGGTGTACGGCATTATCTGTAGACATTTTAGGTCTAAATCCAAACTGCCGCTTAGAGAGAATAGATTTATCCTCCACATATTCCTTGATAAATCTTTCACTGTTCAGGCCCCTCGTTTGTGGAATGCATTGCCAATTGAAATTAAACGCGCACAATCGTTGCAGGAATTCAAGAGACTTGTGAGGGAACACTACTTGTCGTTATGATCTTGTTCTACAATCACTTTTTGGCTAATTTACTTACCTGTTATGTTCAGTATCTATGTATTTATGTATGTATATGTTTGTATTTGTGTATTTACCTTAGTATATTGTAATAATGATATTTGTACCAACGACAGTCCCATTTGTGGTTCAGGAGAATCTGTCCATTCTTTGGTTGCCTGGAAGAAATCGCATTAGCGATAAGGCCGCCCATTGTATGTTTTGTGTTGAATGTATTTTGTTCGATGCTTGATTGGTGTACAATAAAGAATATATAAATAAATAAATAAATAATAAGCCTATTGTTTATTATCTTTTCCAATATTTTAGACATAGAAGGCAGTAAAGGGATAGGCCTATAATTAGTCACTTGGTCTTTACTCCCTGATTTATAAACTGGGACAACAACAGCTTTTTTTAAGCACTTGGGGAACACCCCTGTAGTTAAACATTCATTAAAAATGCAAGTTAACGGTGGTACTAAAAGGTCTTTCAATTACTTAATAATTTTATTGGATATGTTATCTGCACAGTCGACTTTTAGACCCATAATAATCCTTTCGAATTCCGCTTCGTTAGTATCCAGTAACACAAAGGATGATAAGGTAGTGTTAGGTGCAACCAATGAGCTTGTTAGGTACTGCGACTGTCCCCGAATGTTGTTAGCTAAACACTTGCCCATATTAACAAAGAAATTATTTGCAATATTCGCTAATGTTAACTGTGATGAATGTGCTTGTAATATATGTTGTTGAATTTTATCGTGTTCATCACTATACGTAGAATTGTATAAAGTCATGTGTTTTTTTTAAATTAACAGACAGCTGTGCTGCTGGGGAGTTTCTTCCGCCACTTCTTCCCAGCGAAAGCACTAGGAAGTGTCGATGGGTGGGCGTTTCGGGGGACTGTCTTATGTAATATTGATGTTCAAGAAGTGCTGCTCCTCAGCCTAATTTGAATAAATTACTTTTGATTTTGAATAAATCTGAACAAAACTGATTCCGTTTTGAAGTATACGTCACATTTTTAATAATTTTTCAGATCTTTTTGTTATCTGCACCAGGCTCTTTAAGTGCAGTGTTATCGTAATTGCGTTTTACTTTTTTAGGATGTTGTTACAAAAGTCACGATATCGCTTATATGCAATATTAAATTATTGGCTTTAGCTTTCATATGCAGTTTATCTCTATTTTTCATACAACGTATAAGACCAGCCGTAATCCATGATTTTGTGTTGTAGTTTTTGTTATTTAACCGAGATATGACTGTGTTTTTCTGAATTGCATGTTGCACTTTTTTAATTTGGTACAACACACAAAACTGCGGATCAGCGGAATTGTAGACTGGATCAAAATCAATATTGCATAAGTCTTCTTCAAGTATATGTAAATTTAATTTATAGACTGTGCGAAAGGCCACTGTTTACGCTCGTTTATCGGTCGAGTCCGATTGTTAGTTAGTCGAGTTTGATAGATGGCGCGACCGAGCGTAATGTATTATAATCTATGGTGACGCGCTATGACAGAACGTTTCGAGAGAACGTTTCGACAGACCGTTTCTAGATGTCTTGAGAAAAACATCGCGCGAGTGGGGGCGCGTTTTGACGATGGATTTTCGAGAAATCTAATCCCGGGCCGCGGTTTGGACAGTTTTCGCGTTTTGATGCCCGTGTGTTTGAAGTAGTTACTTGAATTATAAACCGTAACAGTGCCGCCGTTAAATTGAGTGGAATTTGAATCTGAAACGTGGTTTCATTGCTGATTGTTTGTCGGGCGTGGATTGACGCTGCTACATAACGGTTTTTTATGTTGGTGAGCTTTGGTTGTCCTCCTGGAGGAACTTTAATGTGTCTACTGGTATTGGACAATCAGTGTGTTGGAAGCCATCCGGACAGCATTGTAAGTCGACGCGCGCGTCGGCTCTCCGGTATTTCATCCCACAACAGAACACACGGTGTCCTAAGGTAAGTTCCTTAGTTTTGCTGTGGAGTGTGGTCGGAGATCTCTTTGTTGTATAAGCCGTGACTGATCGCGGTAAATGTACGTGCTGTACTGGGGCGCGTACAGCCACCTTAGGTAATTTACAATTAAGAATAAGTAGGATAGCACTGTGATGGATTATTGTTGAGTTAGTTACAAGGGTAAGCGCAGGGAAATTGGCTTTGAGCATTATATGGTCCAAGCAGGAGGATTGTGGCTAAGCGCTAGTTTATAATTTAAAAAAAAAAAAACATGAGCCACTTTGATGTGTAGGAAGCGTGTGAGCGGGAAGTAAACAATGGAACGCGCATAGGCAACAAGCATCTGCACTTCCGGGGTTGTTTGGTGAGGTTGGATGGCGTTAGCAGTAAGTTTGGATATAGTTAACGCCTTCAACTCCATACCCTGGGCTGCAATTAGGGAGATACTGATAAATCATGAAGTGACCTCCTTACCTGCAAGGCATTGTCGGAGCATACCTAAGCGACCGACACATTCGCTATGTGGGCCAGGACGGTAGTGTCCATTGGAGAGAGATCACGTGTGGGGTTCCGCAGAGGTCAGTTTTAGGTCCTCTCTTGTTGAATCTAGCATACGATGCGGTCCTGCGTGTCGACCTCCCCGTTAGCGTTAATATCGTTTGCTACGCAGACGACTCTCTGGTGCTGGCCGGCGGGGACACCTTTGAAGGGACCATCGAGCTTTCAGAGGTCGGAGCGGCAAAAGTCTCCTTCTTTCTTCCCTACACCCATCAAGTGACCCTAGGGAAGACGGTGGCACAGTGGTCACGTGCTGCCGTAGACAGCGAGGCCTAGGGGGCTCTTTACAGTCTCCCCAGAGATGTGCCTTTACAGACGTTGCGCAGGGACGGTTCCGGAATTGGTCTAGAGGAACCGGGACCACCCCTATGCGGTGCGGATGGTGATCACCGGGGTGGTTTTAGTGAGGTAAAAATTCCACACTCCCCGACCTGAGTCCCCAGAGATCGGGTGCCTTTTGAAAAAAAGGTCAGTGACGAGACCAGTGTCCCAGCGGATGGAACATTGTAGGCTGGTTATTATGCTCTAGCTATAATATTGTATATATTATCTGTTTTTAACGAACCTGAAAATAACTCCACATTTTGTCTATAATACAATATTACATGGAATATCTGTGAAACGATGCATGTTTTTTCTAAATAAAAACATTATATGTGTACAGAGCAATATCGTCGGATGAGCAATGGACCGCTCTGGTGGGCGAAATAATCGATACGTGCATGGAAGTGAACGCCGCAGTGGCATGCGTGGTGAACAACTCATCACCCGAGGGACACCTGCCCTGCGACATGACGCTGCAGCTCACCGACCACGGGAATAGCGGGTGAGGAGCTGTTCACTTCCTACATAACTACTGATCGCACGGCAAAAATCAAGAACCATTTATTAAATAAGGCTGACAAAAACGTGTGTTTGGAGAATCCCATCAGGAACCGAGTCCACACGCACACACACAGTAGTGTATTAAAGAGAGACAGAAATAAGTGCCACTCCATGGCACTATACATCTCTCTCGCTCCTATGTACTCATACTCTCCATGCCTCGAGAATTTCTAAAAATTCAGCACTTTTTGACAAGCGAGGTGCGCATTTTAGCAGTAATGCTTTTCTTCAATATGACAACCTCGGTGGCGTAGCGGTAGCGAACGCGGCCGCTGCGCAAGAAGTCGGTTCCCACGCAGTGCAAATATTTGTATGCATGAATATGAATTCCATACAGCCTAATAACTTGCGATGATTAGTCATGACGCATATACGTGCGCTTTTTGGCATAATGATATGTTGATTTTTTGATGCCATAGCCATAAAAAAAAATAAAAGTTTCATTGTAGTACGGTTTACCCGTGTGGAAATGGTCATTTGTAACACGACTTGGCAGGAATAAGTACTATTGAGATATGGTTTATGTTTATGTATTAAGCAAATTACCAAATAGTCGTAGAAAAAATACTTTACCAATACATTTTTCGCCAGAAACGTTACGTTGGAGGACGGCAGGCAGGTCACAGCACAGATGGTACTACTGTGCGCCTGGCGGTCTGTTAAAGAGGTACAGTATGATTCAATTGGTCACATGTTCGTTATACTAAGTTTTATTTTCCCGCTCGTGGTAATATCTACACCGGAAGTGACCTGTGTCACTAAACTATCTGTGAGCCAAATTTCATTCAAAATGCAGTTACTACAGTGTGATTGTCCTCCCCTGACTCCCTCCCAGGTGTCTCTGCTGCTGGGCGACGTGTGTGGTCGGCTGATCGTGCGCGGGGAGGGGGGCACGTGCTCGGAGGGGGGCTCGCTGAGGACGGAGCAGCTGGTGCTAGTGGGACAGCACTTCACCAGCCTGCTATCCGAGACCAAGCACCGGGGGGCCTTCGAGCAGGCTTATGTGGGTTTCACCATGCTACTCAACAGGTACCGCTGCTTCAGATCTGATCTAATTATACAGAAATCACCGAAATTACAGAAGAGAGAAAGAAATTATTATAATTTAATTGTTGCCAGACTGTGGCGTAGTCGTTGTGCGGAGTTACACGCGCTGCCGGCTCGCTGGCTGGAGCAGCAACTGCAGGCGCTGCCGGCCGGCGGGGCTAGTGCCACACGCAGGAGTGCCGGCCTGCCTTTCATCATACAGGTGAGCACGAGAACCTTAACTGGCTGGTGTACAGTCTCGGCCCTTCTTTGTACAAGTAAAACGACCAGGCGGGCTACAAATCATAAGCTGGGGCTCTTAATTTAGCTTAACTATCGGCCAATAATTGAACGGCTTTTTCGAAGTACCAGACGATCTCTCCCATTCAGTAAGGAATCAGCCGTGGTCAAGGTAAGCTGAGTAGAGTTGACATAACTGCAGCTATAGTTCTTTCAGAGCGAGGATAGACGCGCGGCTGGGAAACTATTAGTACTCGGAACTACTTTTCGTCCCGGAGCTGAATTAAAGCCGTCATCAGCTCCGGTTGGTTCACCTCACCGACGCGACGTTATAGACCTTATCAAAGCTTATTTAATGTCCTACCGGATTTAGTGACGTAGCTGAAGGTAGCTGGTGCTTCATCTGCTTGATCCTCGTTGCATTGGAATGCGGGCTTAAGTCGATCAATGGTTATGTTTGATCTTCTATTTTTCATACGCGATCGATCACACGATATGGACTATTATAGATAGGTGTCGACGACTTGTGCACTACGTCATTACGAACGTTGTGTTGATTTATACAGAGCGTCATGAATGAAAACAGCGGTGTTTTTGTTGGTTTTGCGCTCTAACATGATTCATAAAGTGCGTTTACGTGTTGTATGTTGTGATTGCTTTACCATAGAATTCACCCGGCAGGCGATAATTCCGCAGTACCGAGGCCATGTCTGACTTATATGCGGCGCGATGGCCAAGCAAGATGGTGGGAGATTCTTACGTCCAGTTTGTTGGGTTTAATCTTGCGGGGAGTGTTGCTTTTTACCAGCCTCTCCAAGCTGGAGGGGATAAGAGTTAGAGGTGTTGCACACGATATCTTTCGCAGTTACCTAGAAGATCGTGAACAGGTCGTTAAAATTGAAAATTTCACAAGTAGAAAGAGTAAGCTTACTTTCGGTGTGCCTCAAGGTAGTGTACACTTGCCAACCTTGTTCCTCGTTTACGTGAACGAATTGTGCCAATTGTCCCCACCCAACTCTAAAATAGTTGCTTCCGCCGACGATACAGCCCTTATTGTCCACGGAAAAGACTGGCCCGAAACATTTAATAGAGCAGAAAATGTTCACAGAGCTGTGATGATTTGCTTGAATACTAATTATTTGACCCTCAACATCAGCAAGACAAAATATATAACTTTTACTCAGGGCATCCTCAGCCAGCCCCCAAATTCTTTAAGACTCAAAGTGCACGTTTGCTCACCTAAAAAGTCACACAATTGCGACTGCACACCCATAGATCGTGCTGATAATATCAAATATCTCAGGGTTATCATCGATAAACACTTGAAATGGAAAATGCAAATCACCTCCCTAGTAACACGTGTTCGAAGATTAATTTATACATTTAAAACGCTTAGGAGGATCGCAGGCTTTAGATGCCTCATTATGGTTTATCTGGCAATCGCCCAATCAGTTCATGGATATTGTGTAACCTCATGGGGTGGAGCTCACAAAACCTCCATGCTTCAGCTGAAAAGGGCAAAAAGGCTGTACTAAAGGTACTCGCTAAGAAACCATTCCGCTATCCAACTGCTGACTTCTACGTGGAATGTAATGTGCTTACGGTTAGAAAGATTTTCATTTTGCAGACCGTACTTAGAAAACATAGCTTGATACCCTTCGACCGAACTGTATGTACCACAAGACGCCTTTCTGACAGAGTCTGTAAAGTTATGCCCTGTAAAGCGATGGCAGCGAGGAGACACTTTACATTCGTCAGCTTAACGAGAATGGATTTAAAAAGGGAGTTGCCCGAGTGGTTGAAAACCATGAAACAGAGAAGATTGTAGAAGTATAATCAGTTAAACAATACACCCATACATCCACACACACTCACACTCCACACCCTCATACACACACACCCCACCCCTATATACACACACTCCCATATGCTTATACACACAGCTTCACACACACACTTTCATACACCCATATACATATACCCACACTTTCACCCTATATCTGTTCAAAATTCACTTCTGCACGCCATTATATTTATTTTATATTATATTTTATTTTAAAATCTTTAGTTTTTAATGTTCTTTATGGCTGGAACAAAATTTTTCTTAATGTTGAAACGGGCGTTGCTAGCTGCGACACAGTTTTAACTTTTGCAGTTATCATCGTTTCTCTCTTCATCTATTCATATGTTTATGTTCCAAAATAAACCTTTTTTATTTTTTTATTTGAGTGTGCGATGCCAGCATTCTACCAACCCATTCGATTGGGAGTGGTCCGCCGTAGTTCCGACGTGCTGGATTCTTCCCATGCGATGCATTAACTTATTAAATAGTTCCAATTCCAACTGTCTGCCTTAGTCTGTTGTTCTGGTCGCAGGGCAACCGAATCTTGCAATCCATGATTCATACTCACACAAAGTTTTTACTACTTTTTGTGCCATTATGCCCTCGATCGGCTGACCTTCTAGCCACTTAATTGTATCATAATCATCGTAAGTATGTAACGACAGATGTTTGATGTTGGTAGAGGGCCGACTACGTCGATATGCAGATGACTTGTCGGTCAACTGGCATGAAACTGGATATTGGTGCCTTGGTATGGCGATGAATCTTCACTCGCTGGCATTGGTTGCAAGTTCTCGCCCAGTTTGTGACATCTTACTTCATAGGCAACCAGAAATACCGTGAACTAATTAATATTCTCGTCGCTCTTACGCCAGAGTGATTAAGGTCGTGTATCGCTTGATAAACTTTCTTCCTGTAATGTGACGGTAAGAATGGTCTAGGTCTAGGATAGTTTGTTGTCATCTCGCATAATATGAGTTGGATAGCGGAAGCGGGCGGTACTATTCGCTTGAATATAAAACTGTCGCTTTTCATGAGCAGCTTGAGTTTCTCGTCTTGGTTTTGTGTCTTCGCCAACTCGTCTTAACTTATTGGTATTGGACAAGTGATTGTGTCCACTCGAGACATGGCGTAGGCAAGACAGTTATGGCAGATCGAGCTGCGCCGAGGGGAGCTCCGTCAGGTCCTGGTGGCGGACTGGCGGCAGAGGCTAATGCGCCCTACCGCCGGCCTCGCTACCGTCGAGGCGATCCGGCCAGTACTCGATGACTGGCTCGGGAGGAGGCACGGCTCCCTGTCATTCAGGGTGACGCAGATACTGTCGAGGCACGGCTGCTTCGGCAAGTATCTGCGTCGGTGCCACCACTGCGTCCAATGCGGGGAGGACACGGCGCAGTACACGCTCTCAGAGTGTGTAGCTTGGGAGGAGCAGCGCCGTGTCCTCACAACTGAAGTAGGAGGCGACCTGACGCTGCCGGCAGTAGTGCGGAGGATGGTTGGTAGCGCAGAGTCGTGGGACGCGGTGGTGCCCTTCTGCGAGGACGTGATGTCGCAGAAGGAAGCTGCGGAACGGGAGAGGGAGATCTGAACTCCCTTCCTGGGCCGCAGAGGACGCACTGGGCGCTGAGGAAGGGCGGATAACGCCCTCTTCCGTCCCCCATGAATGGGTCCAGGGGCGAGGGACATGGGGAAGTCCCTATTCGATGGATCCCGAGGCGTAGGCGCGCGCGAGTGTCGGCGCGCGCCTCTGAGGTCATGCACGGGGTAGTTTAACACCCCACTACCCCGTGCAGGAGACGAGGCACGGACAGTCCGGGACAGCACGGGAGCGTGGGGCCGTGGAAGAATTTAGACTCCCGCGGCCCCACGCGCGCTCGTGATAGCAGAGACACCGGGGTGGTTTTACTCAGTAAAAGTTGTTGTATCATACATCACTACTCTGTAGTCGAGTAACTAATACCATCTCTATGTATTAGTGTCTATGAATATAGTCTATAGTCTTGTGATTGTAACTTAGGATCTGACCTAGAAGAGGTCGTTTCCAATATAATAATTCTACAAGTGTAATAAACCAGTCTAATTATCTAAAGTCTTTAATATTTACCAACCGAACAATCATACATGGTGTCAGAAGAGTGAAAAAACCCAATACGAAGAAAGAAAATTCATAAAATGCAAAAGTCGGATGGCGTCGGTGGCGGCCATGACACCGGAGCTGCGATGAACAGTGGCTTGAAGGCGCTTAAAATATCGTCAGATGCAACAAACAACAATTACGAAACCTGGAAGCGCTGGTGGCAACAGTTCGAATTATACTTGTTGGCAACGGGTTTGGACAAGTCCGGTGAGAAACGCAAGATCGCCATTTTATTACATCACATTGGTGAAAAATGCTTAAATATTTTCAACACATTCAACATAAATATTGGAGAAAGCACATTACATGACGTCAAAGCCAAATTCGATGAATTTTTTCAACCCAGAAAAAATATTACCATGTATCGTTACATGTTTTTTACCACACGTCAACAGAAATCGGAAAGCATCGAGGATTTCTTAACCGATCTCGAAAATAAGAGCCAAGATTGCGAATTTGGAACGCTCAGAGAATCTCTTATCAGAGATATTTTTATCGCCAACTTGAGTTTGGACTTAGCACATGTACGTCAGAGACTGCTGCAGGAACCTGATCTGACATATCAGAGGATGCGAGAGCTAGCTAGGACACTCATCGTCGCACAGCAGGATGCAGACCAAATTGTCAAGAGGTCAAAGTCAAGTCCCAGTCCTGAGAAGCGCTCGAAGACGTGTAGCCGCTGTGGACAACACCACCGCTACAAATGTCCAGCGCAGGGAGCTAAATGCAGGTCATGTAACTCTTATGGTCATTTTGCAAAATTTTGTTACTCCAATAATAAAAAAGTCAGTCATTTAGAGTCTTTTAGTTCAACTGGTAGTCAAGATAATTTTGTTGGAATTTTAAATTGTCATAACTTCAGTCATAGTCATAAGTATATTCAATATAATTGTCATTTAGAGTCACAAAGTCATCACAATCAAAATCATTACAGACATAGCAGGTTGTCATACACCCAGTCAGATCCTAAGTTACAATCAACGGTCAGGTCGCACATAGGCCAGTCGCAGTCAATGTCTAAGAGATCTCATGAAGACTCATCTTGTCATAAAAAATATCCTGTGTCATATTTCTGTGATGAAAGTGGTGATAATGTCATATCTGAGAGGTCTAATAAAAAATGCCTCAGTGATGAAAAAAGGCTGGTGACTGATAGGTCTGAGAGATCCAATGAAGACTCTTGTCATATGTCATATCTCAATGATGAAAACACTAAACAGTCTGAGAGATTCACAGTCAAGTCAAAAAAGTCAAAAAGTCTTAGTCGAGATTCATATCTTAATGATGAGTACAGACACAAGTCTGAGGAATCTCACACAACAAACACTTGTAGAATTATTACAGCAAAGTCAACACATAGCAAACAGGTCAATACAGTCGAGTCAAAAGAAAACAAATACTATTCTAAACAGTCATGGAACATAAACATTTTAGTTGGTCATACACAAATTAATTGCATTATTGATTCAGGAGCTGATATCAATATTATGTCAAAAAAAACTTTTCAATCTTTGAAATGTCAAAGTCAAATGTCACTTGAGAAATGTCAAATAAACGTTAGTGGGTTTGGTGGTATATCAATACCCATTATGGGCAAAGTCAATGTAAAATGTAGTTTATCTTTAAATAATAGCACTATTAGTGTAAATATAGTGTTTATAGTCGCAGATTTAGTTTGTCCGAATGTTTTAGGTCTACCAACTTGTGAAAAATTAGGTATAATTCAAAGAGTTTTCTCTGTGTCTCAACAAAATTTTAGTGAACAAATTCTTACACAATACAATGATGTATTTCAGGGTCTTGGATGTCTACCTCAAGTCTGTCGCCTGAAACTCAAACCTGAAGCAGTGCCATGCGTGGATGCTCCGAGAAGAGTACCCTTCGCTTTACTGAACAAACTGCGCGATGAATTGGATCGCATGGAGAAAATGCAGGTCATTGAAAAGGTTTTTAAACCTACAGAATGGGTGAACAGTATAGTGATAACAGTCAAAAGCACGGGTCAGTTACGAATTTGTTTAGATCCTAGAAATTTGAATAAGAATATTATAAGGGAAATTTATCCACTTAAGTCAATAGATGAGATCAGATCACAACTAGCAGGAGCTGTTTGTTTTTCTCATTTAGATGCATTTTCAGGATTTTGGATGCTTAAACTAGATGAATATAGTTCTAATTTATGTACATTTCAAACACCTTTCGGTAGATATAAATATTTAAGGTTACCTTTTGGTATTAATGCATCGTCTGAAATTTTTCAAAGAGTCATGATGAATTTGTTCGGTGATTTAGAAGGAGTTCTAATATTCATCGATGATATTTTGGTATATGGACCAAACGAGTCAGTACATAATGAGAGAGTACATAAAGTCATGCAACGAGCACGTGAAGTCAATTTAAAGTTCAATAAGTCTAAATGTAAATTTTTAGTTTCAGAAGTCTGTTTTTTAGGGTATGTTTTTAGTAAAGATGGTGCTAGGGTTGATGAAGAGAAAGTAAAAGCAATTGTCAATATGCCCACACCAGAAAATGTCAAAGAATTGCAAAGAATATTAGGTATGATCAATTATTTAGGTCCCTTTATTAGCAATTTGTCTCAAAAAACTCAAATTATAAGAAATCTTTTGAAGAAAGATTCAGTCTGGACTTGGGATGAAAATCATAGTCAATGTCTTAAGAGTTTAATCAATGAAATTACAAATTCACCAGTTTTAGCTCATTATAATCCCAATGTACCATTAGTCTTGTCAGTCGATTCGTCAAAGTCAGCATTAGGAGCAGTCATTATGCAGAATAATAAACCTATTGCTTATAGTTCAAAAACATTAACTCAAACTCAGTCAAGGTATGCTCAAATTGAGAAAGAATTGTTAGCCATTCAGTTTGGTTGTGAAAAATTTCACCAGTATGTGTACGGTCATAAAGTAACTGTTCATACTGATCATAAACCTTTAGTCTATCTTTTTAAAAAGCCATTACATGATGTACCAGCAAGATTGCAACGTATGATGTTAACTTTACAAAAATATGATTTGGAAGTTATACATGTTCCAGGTAAAGAAATGTTTATATCTGACACTCTGTCTAGAGCAGCATTAAAAGAACATTATATACCTGAGAATGAGTCAGAAATATCTTGTCATGTCAATTTAATGCATTCAAGTCTAGCAGTCACAAAGGAGTACTGTACAAAATTGTTACAGAACACTAAGAAAGATGATACTTTGCAATTGTTAAAAAAGTATTATTATGAAGGTTGGCCAAAAAGTAAAAATAATGTCAGTCAGTCAATAAAACCATTTTGGAATATACAAGCTGAAATTCATGTAGTCAAAGATTTGTTGTTCAAAGGGTCAAAATTAATAGTACCACAGTCAATGTATAAGGAAATGTTAGGTAAAATTCATGAAGGTCACCAAGGTATAAATAAATGCTTAAAACTGGCTAGAGAGTCTTTGTACTGGCCAAGCATGTCAGCTGATATTAAAAACTTGGTAGAACAATGTTATGTATGTGCACAATTTAAACCTAATAATCCAAAGGAACCACTAAAAAATTTTGAAATAAATAAATATCCATGGCAACAAGTAGGTGTTGATTTAATGTATTTTGATAACCTCACTTATTTAATTGTCACAGATTATTATTCTAAATTTATAGAAATAGCTTTGTTAATTAAAAACAGTACAGCAAAGAATGTAATAACACATTTAAAGTCCATTTTTGCTCGTCATGGAATACCTTTATCTTTAGTGTCTGATGGTGGTCCTCCTTTTCAGTCATTAGAATTTAAAAATTTTATGCATGAATGGGACATAGAACACATTGTAACTAGCCCATATCATCCACAGTCAAATGGTCAAGCAGAGAGTTCAGTCAAAATTATCAAAAATATGTTAAAAAAATGTAAAAGAAACTCATCTGATCCATACATAGCTTTATTACAGTATAGAAACACACCTAAGAATAATCTACCATCTCCAGCTCAACTGTTAATGTCCAGGAATTTAAGAAATAACATTCCTATGTCTTATAAGAAATTAAAACCTAAAGTAGTTACATTCAAAAATTATGAAGAATGTGTCAAGCAAAATAATAAAAATAAGTCTAAATATTATAATAGAAATACAAAGCCATTGTCATTATTGTATCCCAATGATCATGTATACTTTAAAAGAAAGCCTGATAGCAATTGGGAACAAGCCATTGTCAAGCTAAGGTTGGCTAATAATAGGTCATATGTCGTTGAGGATGTCAATGGAGTTAGGTATAGGAGGAATAGGGTTCATTTAAGACACAAATATTCTCCTATGCTATCCAATTCGTCGCAGGGGAGAGAGGAAGGTAACAGGCAGGAGTCTAGACCTCAAGAGCTCTCATCTCAATCCTCAGTCAGTCAACATGTAACTCGTTCTGGAAGAGTTGTAAAGCCAACCAGAAGGCTAATTGATGAAAAAGATTAAGTAGAACATTGTATCCTAGATTAAGACCTAACCATAGTCTTAAGTCATTGTCTAAATTGTAACTAAGTCAGGTTTCTATAACATTGTTTGTCAAGGGTTAATTTAAACTTAAACAGGGGGGATGTTGTATCATACATCACTACTCTGTAGTCGAGTAACTAATACCATCTCTATGTATTAGTGTCTATGAATATAGTCTATAGTCTTGTGATTGTAACTTAGGATCTGACCTAGAAGAGGTCGTTTCCAATATAATAATTCTACAAGTGTAATAAACCAGTCTAATTATCTAAAGTCTTTAATATTTACCAACCGAACAATCATACAAAAGTTTGACAGACCCCGTCGCCCACCCCAGGGCGGCGGACATCCTATAAGGATTTCCATCCCGGAAAAAAAAAAGGAAAAGGCAACACAGTTATCCTTGCCCGAAACGTGTTAGATGTCGGAGACGAACTGGCTAATGTATTCTAAATATCTTTCTTTTACTGGACTGGACTTTCGTGTTTGTAGTACGCTTGCAGTGCAGTGGTGAGGGATTTGTGGACTGTCAATATGGTGACGCCAAGTCCTTCTATCGTCCGATGAAAGGGACGTACTGCTTTATGACGTGAGCTACCTTTCACACGTTGTATTTCGTGTTTCTAAACGTCGTTAAACTTTCTTGAAAAAAATCCGAGCGGATATTCTCATGTTAGAAATTTGTCATTCCCAGGAATCGACGTAATTATTGGACTGTTTCGGACTTAGATACGTTTAATTGTAACCCAGGGTCGTTCAGCCTTCTGAATATATCTTTTAGGTCTCTTCTGTGCTGTTCTCTAATTTCATTCGCCACTAATATGTTGTCGACGAATGTGAAACTGGGAGCACCCGTAGGACGCTGTCGATGTGACGTTGAAACGTTTGCCCAGCGTTGCGCAAGCCGAAGCACTTTCTAGGAAATTTGAATAATTCCAATGGTGTAATGATGGCAGTTATCTGTATATCCTGTTCGCGAGTTCGCCCCTGAAAATATGCCTTTTTCATATCGATTATGGAGAAATATTTCTTTCCCACTTATTTGTAGGTAAATCATGCAGTCTTGGAATGGGGTGTATTCGATTGGCGGTTTGACGGTCGACAAATACTTTGCTCGATCGCGGCGTCGAATTCTGCCTTGGTGGCCTTGTATTTGTGTGGTGGCAGCGTTCGTAATTTCGCATATGGCATTAGGCATGTGGTAATGGTGTGTGGTGTTCCACTTCGTTGTGATAGAGCTTCAAATTCAGTCTGGAGATCTGGGTACTTCGTGAGCAGATCGTGGTATGACTGCTGGTCATCTCCGGTATTGATGTTGGAGTTTGAAGTGGACGCCACGTGGCTGAAAATGGATAGGCCTGTTTTATTGTCTATTAATCTTGGTCCGTGTATATCTACTGTAAGAAAGAAGAAAGAAAGAAAAACGTTTATTTACAATAAACATGACGCAAGAGTACAAAAACATATAAAATTAAGAAATAGTTGAGGGAAACATGCGTCACATCCACGCAAAACGGCTGTCGCTCAGCATTATGATGCGACTCTATGCATAAACAGAGCCCAGCGCTGGTTTTCAGCGCGTAGAGACATTCGGACGGTGCCGTTTTTTTTGCGTGGCAGTACGAAAGGCAACAACAGGCCGGTCGATGACGGTGACGCTGGTCCGAAATGTTTTGTGCTCGCATCGGGCCTTTGTAGGTCACTACAAAAGATTATATTCTATGAAGAATGAAGTGTCTTCTTCCTCCAGGCTCTAGTGACAACCGAGCTGCAAGTGCAGGGTAACCCCGTCTGCCTCCAGAAGTGCATGAGCTCGTTGCTGGAGCTGAGCGCGCTGGGGTCAGGCGCGGTCCGCGAGCACGCCTTGCACGTGTTGCGCGCGCTGTTCCGTCACAGCGCGCTGGCCGAGCGCGTGGCGCCGCACGTGGCGCGCGCGCTGCTGGTCGCGCTGCATGCCTTCGACGCGCACACCTGGGCCGTACGTACCGCTATATACCTACTGTTGGGCCGTACGTACCGCTATATACCTACTGTTCCGTCACAGCGCGCTGGCCGAGCGCGTGGCGCCGCACGTGGCGCGCGCGCTGCTGGTCGCGCTGCATGCCTTCGACGCGCACACCTGGGCCGTATGTACCGCTATATACCTACTGTTGGGCCGTACGTAC
Source organism: Sesamia inferens (assembly GCA_037179545.1). Taxonomy (NCBI): domain Eukaryota; kingdom Metazoa; phylum Arthropoda; class Insecta; order Lepidoptera; family Noctuidae; genus Sesamia; species Sesamia inferens. The sequence continues at coordinate 1,702,995 of CM073929.1, read as the reverse complement.
CGCTATATACCTACTGTTCCGTCACAGCGCGCTGGCCGAGCGCGTGGCGCCGCACGTGGCGCGCGCGCTGCTGGTCGCGCTGCATGCCTTCGACGCGCACACCTGGGCCGTATGTACCGCTATATACCTACTGTTGGGCCGTACGTACCGCTATATACCTACTGTTCCGTCACAGCGCGCTGGCCGAGCGCGTGGCGCCGCACGTGGCGCGCGCGCTGCTGGTCGCGCTGCACGCCTTCGACGCGCACACCTGGGCCGTACGTACCGCTATATACCTACTGTTGGGCCGTACGTACCGCTATATACCTACTGTTGGGCCGTACGTACCGCTATATACCTACTGTTCCGTCACAGCGCGCTGGCCGAGCGCGTGGCGCCGCACGTGGCGCGCGCGCTGCTGGTCGCGCTGCACGCCTTCGACGCGCACACCTGGGCCGTACGTACCGCTATATACCTATAAAAACATATCACTAAGCCCTCGTCTACAACACATCCACAGGGGAAATGTTTCTTGCACGATTAAGTTGCAATGCCCTGCTTATTACTGAGAGATGAAAATCCAACATGGTATTTTTAACGCGCGGTTAAGTTCCATCGCAATATGTTTATGTCCGTGCATACGTGGACTTATACAAAAAACATGGTGCGTAGACAACAGGAAAACGCAGATCTAAAATAATTGTGGTCCAATACAAAAAAAAATAATAATAATTTACTCATAAAAGAAAGCCTGCATAATGTCACGATTCTAACAAAGTTAACTTCAACTATACGCAAAATAATAAGTTAAACTATAAGTCAATTAATTTCTCCTTTTACATTCAACTTATATCAAAAGCTATACGTAAGGTTGTGGTGCAAACAATGCACTTGTCTAATAAATATGTTGTTCAGTCCAATATTGGTATGATCTCCAGGAGCGCAACTCTTCGACGTTGCTACTGAGTGCTCTGGTCCAGCGCGTGTTCGGCGTGCAGCGCACCAACATGACGGGACGAATCTTTTTCTTGCGCTACCCGGAGGTGTATGACTACATGCTGGTAACCATAATCTTCTTACATCTTTCATTACTTTTCATTCAATTACTGTATTAAAGAAATAAAAGTGATCCCAATACACTGCCTTGTGCCACTCCAATCGTAACCGTGCCACTGGTAGAACTATTTTTTTTTCTTCTTTGGTGTAAGGGCAAGTTTTACTAACTTCAGTTATTTGTGTTCTCTTATTAAGGTACGATTCAATGAAATCTAGAGCATTACCCCTAACTCCTTATATTTCCAACTACCCCAAAAGTAACGCAGCTATGACATATGTAATCAAATGCTTTAGACATGTTCACGAACAAAGCAAAAATACTTCAAATAGTCCTAAATAGCTAAACAGTGCCGAATAAAAAAGAGAGACTGATTTATTAAGTAAAGTGTGCATTGTTAGTCGTCGAATAAGTTTTTAAGAAACTTCATTAACCGTACGTCATACGAAGATCGATCAGTTTTTACAGGAGCATTTAAATATTCTCCTAAATGGTTTGATTTTGACAGGCAAAACTGCAAAACGTAAGCTTGGAAGCTGATAGCGACGTGCTGCAGCCGTCACTGTACCCGGTGTTGTTGCTACTGGCAAGATTGTACCCGTCGTCTTTGGAAGGCACCGTGTCCAACCTCAAGGTAACTTATATACTTGCTAGCGTTTCGATATCTACACGGTTTTTGTTAGGAGGGCGCAAATAAATAAATACAGAACATAAATCTGCATTATTAGTTTTAAAAAAAAGTCTTTGTCCGCCATAAAATCAGCAAAATACGGAGACTATTGTTATATCGTAGTATACGCGCTTCGAGCCAGACGGACTGACATCAGTCGACAGCGAGTCGCGCGCGCTGTCCTTACACTGTGTACATGACTTCCCGCGCCGCCCCGCCGCCGTCTCCGTCTCCGCGCTCCGTTTACTTATTGTGTACCTAAAAACACATCAATGACTATACCAGACTACACGAACCGTGACTTTTTACAAATGGTGCGAGTGTACTTACAAAATGGTGAAATTCACGCGCTGCTGGCAGAGTGTACGCGTCGAAGAACATACCTAGGATACGAGCTCAAGGAATTGTAAACCCCACTGTACCCAATGCAAGGACTATTTTAGCAGTTACCTAAAAGTTGCTTGACCATGGAGAGTTTCGTACTCCGAGCCACGCACTAGGGTCTGGCAGACCACAAATGGCGGTCGAAATGGAAGACCATTTTATGGATTTTTCCTAGCAAGATCCCAGAGCTAGCGGCTCGTTACTTCGGTATCAGGAAGTCAAACTTCGGGTGTATGTGGATGATGCTCAACGCCTAGAGGACTTAAAATCAAAATCATTGATCTAATCAGGATCATAAATCCTTTCGACCAAGTGAAAAATTACACTAGTGTTTTAAATAAACTATTATTATAACAATTTATTTAAACCTACACGTTTATGTCTAAAGAAGTGGACTATATTTTGAACAATTTTTAAAATACAGTGAATGATTTAGGATTTATTGGCATTATTAATTAGGTAAGTGTTTGATTGAACATTATTGTACATAAGTAATAGATTTTAAATTTTGTCAGTATGCCTTAAACTTTTACTCTTCATTTTAACAAATAAAACTGTGTTTAACAGATTTTTTTTATTTTATTATTTAAAAGCACTGTCTAATATCATGTTTTTATTTCTCCACACAAAATAAGCCCTTAATCGTCATAATATTGGCAAAAACAAAAACGCCGAAGCATTTTAATATCCCCAGAACGCCAACGACTTGATAAATAAGTGATGCGGCCAGTGATGTGACGCAAAAGTTAACACTGTTTGATTACACCCGTTGAAATATTTTGAAATATTATTATCAAAAACAATTTGTGGTCAGTAAAACATGAACTTATTAATTAAGTACATTATAACAAAGGAAAAATAGACGAATTTCGACCATCGGATAGATACCGAACCGGAATTAAATAGTTGTTTGCAATCCCTATCGATAACTACATTCCCATCTCTACAAATTAATTGGTTGTCAGTGCCCCGGGCGCCACGGACTATTATGAAGACGTTCTATGGCGTCATAAACGTATGGCTTTCAAGGTCATTTTGTAATAGTGCAGTCAGCAGCTATATTTGTTTTATTATTATCAACGAATAACTGAATGGGGATGAGCTTTTAAGCATTCTACAAGGTGTGAAATCGGAATTTGAGTACGTTCTGGAGATGGTTGGACGAAGTTGTCATTACGTTTTCGCTTCAATTCTGTAATGAAAGATGAGATGCAGTCAAGCACGCTCAAGTTACGAATAAAAAAAAGACGCGCATCACAAAGATCCATACTTACTTTCCATTTCGAAAAACACGGGCGAAGTAGGTACACAATAAATTCCATTTATAGTTCTGTCGCTTGAGAAAAGAGACTGAAGTAGTTTAAAAAACACGGGAGTAGACAAACATAGATAAAAGACCATAGACCACATCCCTAATCAGAATTGAATGTAACGTGGTCTGAGCGCCAAGGACTTGAAATGAAGTAAAAGAATGACGTCATGAAGCAATTAGAGATGTGCCTCATTTCTTATGACTCTAATAATTTAGTTATGTATAATAATTTAGTTATATATTCGTACCGGTTAAGGATACTGTGAAATAAAAGAAATCTGGAAATATTTAATCAGTTTTTATTTCTATCCGTAAAATATGGCCGGCCACTTTGGATTCAGTGGAGAGGCGTGCGAAGAGGCTGATTGGTGACCCTGATTTACATTTAACTCGAGATGGTCTCCAAAGCCTAGAGCACAGGTGTAGAGTAGCCAGCCTTTCGGTGTTCTATAAGATACATTTTGGTGAGTGTGCGAGGGAATTGCATCTCCGTTCCACCATCGGATGACGCGTCGTACGGCTAGTTTCCAACCTTATGTTGTTAACACCACTACGAACCGGACGAAGCGTTTCACATCCTCTTTTATACCGCGTACATCGAGGGACAGGAACAATTTGCCAGCGGCGGTGTTTCCGTCGGACTACAATTTGAGTGTCTTCAAGGCTAGAGTGAATAGGCTCTTAATAAACTAGTGCACTTTACCGTCAACGATTGCGTGACTGCTTACCATCAGGCGGGATTGCGGTCAAGCGCTAGTTTATAATTTAATAAAAAATTATAGATAAAACATAACTTGACGTGTATAATTCTCGAGCGTCATATCGATGAATGAGAATTCATCGATATGACGCTACCCTCATGACTACTACTTACTATATACGTGGGACATTATTGTCGCCCCATATCGTGGGATATTTGTGAAATAAGGCATCACTCCGCACTTTCACTATATGTGGATTTTCATATTATAAACTAACGCGTCATCCGTACTTTGCACGTGCCATATAGCAATCAAATGTGACACCTGCAATATTTCTGTGTCTATAATACCATACACAAACTAAATTAAATTTAGGTTAGAATGCACTCAGCATTCTATTCATAAATTGTAATAAATTCCAAAGTTGTTTTTTAGGGTTCCGTAATGAACGTAATAACTAAAAACAAAGTCCAAGTCTGTCTGTCTGGCTGTCTGTCTGACCGCTGATAATATCAGTAATCATTAGCACTAAAGAGTTAAAATTTGGTACTAATATTTACATAAATTACGCCAAGAAAGTGCGAAAATAAAAAGGGACAAAAAAGTTTTATTAGGGTAAAAAAAAAATATATCGCTCCCCACTTTACTTGTATGGGTCCATACAAGTAAAGTGGGGTGCGATATATATTTTTTTTTTTTCATATCTACCCTAACGTGTGATGTGGTTGGATAGGTATTTAAAAATGAATGGGGAATAATTTTTTGATATTGTTCAAATTTTCGGAAATAATCGTTACAAAAAAAAAATAAGACTTTCTAGGAAAATCATTTTGAACTCGATGGGTTGAACAGTTTTTGATTAATTATATAAAATTATTTCTGAACTAAGTTGGTAATTTAACTGTATATGCAAGAATATTTGGTATCTTATTTTACATATGTTATTTACCGGAACGTATATTCTTTCAATAAAAAAAAATAAATAAATCGGTTCACACAATCCAAAATTACCACTGAAAATCCAGCATACATGACCCGTCTAGTTTGTATGAATTAGTAATCCAAATTCCCGAGAGATGGCGCTGTACTTTGGGCTACTTTGCGGTGTTCAGATTTTTCCTAAGTTGTTGGGGTCGAAAAAGGGTGAGATTAGCAGAAAGGATGAGAGTAGAGTGGCACTTGAATAGTTGGATTCTATAACTTTTTCTTTAGACATCACCGTCCTTTGTGGAGTTATTTAGTATATCAACTCATTGTAACAAATAGCCCATTTTATTAACTCTTGAGTCATCATCTATAGAAAAGATAATAAAACAGTTTTACTTTCCGATATCGTGTTGGTTGTGTCTTTTAAGGACTAAAAAAATATTGTCTTAAGTTTGTAAACAAGGGAATCATCGCCACTGTCTGTCTGTATTTGAAAGATAGAGAGGAGTGTTCAAAGTAATAAGTAGTATTGTGTCTACAGCTGGTGGCGTTCGTCCCGCACGTGGTGTCGTGCGCACGCGCACGTGCCCTGCGCACGCGTCAGTTAGCCGCGCTCGCCCTCGTGCCGCTCGTGCCGCCCGACCTGTGAGTACTGATCACTTGGTACCGCTCGTGCCGCCCGACCTGTGAGTACTGATCACTTGGTACCGCTCGTGCCGCCCGACCTGTGAGTACTGATCACTTGGTACCGCTCGTGCCGCACATGGTGTCGTGCGCACGCGCACGTGCCCTGCGCACGCGTCAGTTAGCCGCGCTCGCCCTCGTGCCGCTCGTGCCGCCCGACCTGTGAGTACTGATCACTTGGTACCGCTCGTGCCGCCCGACCTGTGAGTACTGATCACTTGGTACCGCTCGTGCCGCACGTGGTGTCGTGCGCACGCGCACGTGCCCTGCGCACGCGTCAGTTAGCCGCGCTCGCCCTCGTGCCGCTCGTGCCGCCCGACCTGTGAGTACTGATCACTTGGTACCGCTCGTGCCGCCCGACCTGTGAGTACTGATCACTTGGTACCGCTCGTGCCGCACGTGGTGTCGTGCGCACGCGCACGTGCCCTGCGCACGCGTCAGTTAGCCGCGCTCGCCCTCGTGCCGCTCGTGCCGCCCGACCTGTGAGTACTGATCACTTGGTACCGCTCGTGCCGCCCGACCTGTGAGTACTGATCACTTGGTACCGCTCGTGCCGCACGTGGTGTCGTGCGCACGCGCACGTGCCCTGCGCACGCGTCAGTTAGCCGCGCTCGCCCTCGTGCCGCTCGTGCCGCCCGACCTGTGAGTACTGATCACTTGGTACCGCTCGTGCCGCCCGACCTGTGAGTACTGATCACTTGGTACCGCTCGTGCCGCCCGACCTGTGAGTACTGATCACATGGTACCGCTCGTGCCGCACGTGGTGTCGTGCGCACGCGCACGTGCCCTGCGCACGCGTCAGTTAGCCGCGCTCGCCCTCGTGCCGCTCGTGCCGCCCGACCTGTGAGTACTGATCACTTGGTACCGCTCGTGCCGCCCGACCTGTGAGTACTGATCACTTGGTACCGCTCGTGCCGCACGTGGTGTCGTGCGCACGCGCACGTGCCCTGCGCACGCGTCAGTTAGCCGCGCTCGCCCTCGTGCCGCTCGTGCCGCCCGACCTGTGAGTACTGATCACTTGGTACCGCTCGTGCCGCCCGACCTGTGAGTACTGATCACTTGGTACCGCTCGTGCCGCACGTGGTGTCGTGCGCACGCGCACGTGCCCTGCGCACGCGTCAGTTAGCCGCGCTCGCCCTCGTGCCGCTCGTGCCGCCCGACCTGTGAGTACTGATCACTTGGTACCGCTCGTGCCGCCCGACCTGTGAGTACTGATCACTTGGTACCGCTCGTGCCGCCCGACCTGTGAGTACTGATCACTTGGTACCGCTCGTGCCGCACATGGTGTCGTGCGCACGCGCACGTGCCCTGCGCACGCGTCAGTTAGCCGCGCTCGCCCTCGTGCCGCTCGTGCCGCCCGACCTGTGAGTACTGATCACTTGGTACCGCTCGTGCCGCCCGACCTGTGAGTACTGATCACTTGGTACCGCTCGTGCCGCACGTGGTGTCGTGCGCACGCGCACGTGCCCTGCGCACGCGTCAGTTAGCCGCGCTCGCCCTCGTGCCGCCCGACCTGTGAGTACTGATCACTTGGTACCGCTCGTGCCGCCCGACCTGTGAGTACTGATCACTTGGTACCGCTCGTGCCGCCCGACCTGTGAGTACTGATCACTTGGTACCGCTCGTGCCGCACATGGTGTCGTGCGCACGCGCACGTGCCCTGCGCACGCGTCAGTTAGCCGCGCTCGCCCTCGTGCCGCTCGTGCCGCCCGACCTGTGAGTACTGATCACTTGGTACCGCTCGTGCCGCCCGACCTGTGAGTACTGATCACTTGGTACCGCTCGTGCCGCACGTGGTGTCGTGCGCACGCGCACGTGCCCTGCGCACGCGTCAGTTAGCTGCGCTCGCCCTCGTGCCGCTCGTGCCGCCCGACCTGTGAGTACTGATCACTTGGTACCGCTCGTGCCGCACATGGTGTCGTGCGCACGCGTCAGTTAGCCGCGCTCGCCCTCGTGCCGCTCGTGCCGCCCGACCTGTAAGTACTGATCACTTGGTACCGCTCGTGCCGCACGTGGTGTCGTGCGCACGCGCACGTACCCTGCGCACGCGTCAGTTAGCCGCGCTCGCCCTCGTGCCGCTCGTGCCGCCCGACCTGTGAGTACTGATCACTTGGTACCGCTCGTGCCGCCCGAACCGTGAGTACTGATCACTTGGTACCGCTCGTGCCGCCCGACCTGTGAGTACTGATCACTTGGTACTGCTCGTGCCGCCCGACCTGTGAGTACTGATCACTTGGTACCGCTCGTGCCGCCCGACCTGTGAGTACTGATCACTTGGTACCGCTCGTGCCGCCCGACCTGTGAGTACTGATCACTTGGTACCGCTCGTGCCGCCCGACCTCTGAGTACTGATCACTTGGCACCGCTCGTCCCGCACGTGGTACCGCGCCCGAACGAATTAATTTAATTTGACATTCACGAAGTTACGGGTTCAAATCTGAGTAAGTTCAATATGACTTTTCGATTGATTAGTTTTTCAGTTTATCTATACTCTGACATCGATGCACAAACATATAATAAAACGGGTTAAACCGTGTGGCGCAGCTAGTCTTAGATATTACTGACATAGTTGATGGAAAAGATTGTGAAAAAACCTGTACCATCAACATATTATGTAAGAGAGCCATCTCGAAAAAGCATTTGTCTTACAGTTTAATAATAATACGTTGTTATTTATTATAGTTTTACCCCCTTATTCATAAAAACTGCTTAAAGTTAACGAGTGATTAGCGATTCTTTAACCATACATTTTGACCTTTTAACGTCACTTAACTTAAATCATCCTTTATGAATAAACACCACAGCGTTTAAGGGGTTTATTCATAATCGTTTTTTAAAGTTAAGTAACCTGCAAGCGTCTAAAATGTGTGTTGTGGGTTAGTTGTTATGTTATATGTATTTATAGTATTTATTATTGCCCTTTGTTGCCTGAGCCAAATAAATAAATAATATTCCAACTTGACAGATACATCTCACACATAGAATCAATGTTCGAACTGCTGCACGACCCGGCCATCAACAGAAACTACTGCCACGGTATACTACTGCAGCTGGTACGCTTGCTGCAGGCGCGTGGGGGGGAGGGGGGGGACACGCTGGCGAGGCGCTGGCCGGACTGGGTCCGACCCGCGCTGTGGACCTTGGGACTGGGGCAGACCAGACCCACTTGCTATCTCATCGCTGACGAGTTTGTGAAGGTTGTGAATCTGCTACTTATGAGGTGAGGATGACCATTTCCTATATCAACACAGAACTCTTAACGAAGCCGTGAGTTACTTGTTCCTCCCATTGTTATAACAATTTTTATTACTGAAACCTGGAAACCATCTGGGTATGGAAGTATACGGAGTGGCGATCAGTCTCATAAAATAACAATTTTATAATTGTGCTACAAATAGAAACTGTTTTTTTCTAAAAAAAAATAAACAGTGTAAAATTTTATACCAAACTAGTTGTTATGCACCGCTCCTATTTGTCGCAGCGTGATGTTACATAGCCTAAATCCTTGCTGGGTTAATGAGCTATCAAACGCAAAACGAATTTTTCAAATCGGCCCAGTGGGTCCTGAGATCAGCGCGAACAAACAAAAGCTTTATATATTAGGTCCTTACATATGAAATTGGCGTTTTGTATAGGAGGAATAAAATCGTTTATTTTTTTAATATAATATATTTATTTAATCAAAGTATGATCCATTGCTATTTATGCACTTCTGCCATCTCATAGGTAGTTTATTTATGCCTTTTCTAAAAAAAACATTAGGGCGGGAATCAATAAAATCTTTGAAGGCGGTTTGGGCTGTCTCATCGGAGTTGAATTTTTATCCCTGCAAAAAGTTATTCAAATTTCTAAAAAAATGGTAATCTGTTGGAGCAAGGTCCGGAGAGTACGGTGGATGTCTTAAACATTCCAATTGAAGCTCCTCTAATTTGGTAGCAGTCTGTTGTGCAGTGTGTGGTCTCGCGTTGTCGTGAAGCAGCAGTGGCCTTGAGCGATTTACCAGTCTCGGTTGTTTAGCGAATAAAAACCCGCCACACTTTTTCCCACCCACTGCAACTCCTGAAAGCCAGAATCAACAGTGGAGACCGCCAGAAAAACGTCGAGAAATGAAGCTCGACGAGTCCCGGAGAAACGATTCAACTGTCTTGGGTCCCGCAACGAAATTAATCAGAAAAGAATAGCGGAGGAGTAAGAAAAAAAATATTTTTTCCACTCCCCTCCATAACAAGCAGGAGACAGAACAGAACTAGGCCAATCGGCACAAAGGGACATTATTGCAACTGGAAGAAGCCCAGATTGCCAAGCACCACGGAATAAAATTTGATTAAGTTAATGGGTCCTAAGTAGGTATGTGCTGTTACAATTGATTCGAATAATAGGTATGGCAAAAGCGCCTGAACGCACGGAAATTGGTTCGCTGCACCTCAAGATCTACTGGAAGTACATCTGCCAGTACCGGTAAGGCTTCAGTACTGACTGTTCTATACGCTGTTTAGCGGCTAGTTTATCCATCATTATGTGGAGCTGCTCACAGTAGACATCTGCAGTAATCGTCTGGCAAGATTTAAGTAAGCTGTAGAGTGTAGTGCACCACACTAGTCCACCAAACGCTGATCAATAACTTTTTTCTAGTTAATTTTCTCTTGGGGCTGAATTTGGATGGTTCATCGGGATTCAGCCATTGCGATGTGCGCTTCCTATTGTTGTAGAGTATCCACTTTTCATCCCAGTTAATGATTCGATTTAAAATCCCTTCATTATTGTGCCGATTCAGATTCAGTAATGTAACGCAGCAGTCGACGCGCGTTTCGGGTTTCTTCACTCAATTCATGAGGTACCCACCTTTCGAGCTTTTTTTCCTAATTCCTAATTAATCCGTCAGTCAGATTTTGACGTTTGCCATTTGCCAACCTTTCCATTTTGTAATCTCAATGAGGCAGAGAAAAAACCAAAAAAAAAAAAAACAAAATAAATACGGTTTTCGAGACACAAATTGGTGAGTAAATAGCTGTATAAATTTGAATTTGGAATTCTAAACCAAAGAGGAAATATTTGAGATCAATGTGGCCAGTACGACAAAACGCCAATTTCTTATGTAAGGACCTAATACTAGTATAAATAGATAATAGTCTTTTAATAACTATGGTTTTGTTAAATTATATTATGTTTGTTCAGTTATGATATTAATAGGCAGATCATGATATTGGTATGGTCTTTGGCGTGGTTGCCACAGTAACATGGAGCTTAGGCTTGAAACGAGGGACCTATGCTCATTGGTGGGTGTAGTCGGGTTGTAGAAGTCAGATCGTTATCCACAGCCCGCGACAACGCCATCATTGCCTTCATTCAGTTACAATAAACCACCGGCTGTCCCTTGTACAACGACACGTGATTCGAAGCACAATCAACACTCATGCATGCTAGAATGGTCTGTTCATATATTGTAATGACTAACATTTCAGATCCGCCACGATCCCACAAGAAGTTGTAACCGAAATCTGCTCCAGCCTATATACGCTGATATTTGAGTCAAAACCAACAGCAGTAAGCCCCGGTAGAGACATCTGCTTATCAAATGCCATGTACCTTTACCTGATACTGGCAATCCAATACCAGCACACGAGTACAAGTGACCTCGTGTACAGAGGACTGCAGCATTCCTCATACGAAGTCGTGCTATCCGTGTTAAACTATCTTCTTATACTTCATAATGTTTTTGAATTCGGAAGCTGCAAGTTTCAGGAACATTTAAAATCAATATCCGACACCTCAACTCTAAATAAAATAAAAAATGAGAACTACACTCAGTTGTTATGTGAGGTCCTAAAGAAGAACTATTTGGAATGCCAGGAGAAAAGTTTGAAGATTCTGGTGTTAGAAGGCAACACACAACGGCGCATCATTGAAACTAAAATGGGAGTAACCGTGACCGACGATATGATAATACCAAAATTGATTGATTTCATTCAAAATGAACATGAAAATGTAACGCATATTTACTTACAAAGTCTCCTAAACTATGTAACAGACCAGCTAGAGGATTCTAGTCTTTGTTTACGAGTATTGCTGGATGTCATAAGAGTGGTATTTGAGTGCAGCTCGTCGGAAAACAGTGAGGACACTAGGAGGGTAGTCGTTGGCTTCATAGAGAAAAATTTCCGTCAGCTTTTAGAGCATGACAGGCGCGGAATTCACGAACTTAACGAAGCAGAAAGATGTAAGTGTTGTTACGTATACCTTTAAGAGTTCACTTATAGGATTATGTACCTCAAAAATAAAAACTAAACCCTTCTAAGTTAACCTCATTGTCTGTCTGTTAAGGCCATGTTTCTCAGGAGCGCGTGTAGCTGTCTAGTTAAAATTAATAACAAATACGCAGGCTACAATGTCTTGAGTACAGTGTTAAATTTAAACTAAGACAACACAATCAAAAGGATGCAGGCGTTTATGTTCCGTTTATGCCGCATATTTAACTCAACTTCTCGTTAACCTATACTCTGTTCGCTGTAAGTTTAAAGAAACCTTTTACTGTCTACTCAATCGATTTTAACTTCTTTTCAGTAGGCATAAGGATGGCATTAAAAGAAAAAAAATCGTTATAAAAACCAACTATTTACTCCGGCAACCATATCATTCTAATAAAGTAATAAAACTCATAATTGATGGAACCGCCATTAAATCGATTTGAGTAGAAAGTCATGAAATTTCGCAAGGAGCAATGTACACATAAAGATAAAAAAATCACAAAACCGTACAGAAGTACCGCCTTTCTGAATCGGGTCCTTGATCCAGCTGCCCCACGAGAGTCTTCGCAGGTGTTGGCCGAATCTTGACTATTAGACCATTGACTGTCCCTGATATTGCCATTGGCTGTGTCAATGATTCACATCCTAAATGTCGACAACCTCGCGAGACAACATAATCAATTTGTTTACCTTCCTCGGCGTTCACGAAGTTCTCGTCATGTGGTACGTGGTACATGTTTATAGTATAATTATTATCATTTATTCCAGTTGAACTACTAGCAACAATTTGGGCAACAATCATAACACTACTGGAAGATGACGAGAACGCTATTCGACAGAGGGTATCTAACGCACTGGACCCGTCGGAGGTCACTCCTAGTAAGAGTTGCGAAATGGCATTGAAACTCATGCAGCATGTGGGAGATAGATCCCTGACTACTGTCATGGACCACAAAATACTGTTCGCACTCATCGCGCTACTAGACTTCCAGTCGGTCGTAGTAATGGCTGATGATGTCAGTGATGAGGTAAGAATTTAATTATATTCTTTTTTGGGTTCCGTACCCAAAGGGTAAAAGCGGGACCCTAATGCTAAGAGCCCACTGTCTGTCACCTGGCCGTGTCTCATGAACCGTGATGCTAGACAGTTGACATGTACACAGATGATGTACGGTCGACAGCAGCTACCTGAAACTGCCAAATATTCAACCTTGAGCATTAACGCTTAAGAAATAAAATTGAAAATCTAATAAAGAAATCTGGCAGATTGTAGTAACTTAATGTGCTGTCATCTGTACATATACTCTTACAACAAATATTGAAAATATAACTTTTATTGTATGGATGTTGTGTTGTGCACAAGTCCGCCCGCAGTAGTACCTTTTTTTCTGCTAATAATCATTGATCGTGGTCAAATATACGAAAGTTGAGCAAGATTGTTTCGGTATGATTTTGTGTTACAGCAACGTGGTTTTGAAGGCTTTTCAATGTTATGAATATGGGGCTCTTAGCTTGTTATCTAGCTCACTTTTTAACAATTAAATCTGTTTATTTGCAGTGTCGAGTATTTGATCAAAACGAGCGATACAACATATACCTCGAGGAGACTGTGTGGACCATCGCTTGCGCAGATATTCTCAAAAATAATTACGGGTTCGATCACGATGCTCTATCGCAGGTGATCAACTTCCCACATTATAAAAGTATTTTTGACAAGCTGTGCAAAAACAATGTGGAAGTTTTCATGACAATGGTCGCTGGACACAAGTTACCGCGAAATGACGCGTTAAATCCTAAAATTGAGTTATTTCTAAATAAGTTACGTTCTGTAGATAATGTGAAGAATTGAGGAATATTTCTACATCTATCTAAATGTCTTTCTTTGGATCCTTAGCACCTCATGCGTGCTCCTCGTGCATGCGGTCACTGTGTGATCTTTTATATTAAGAAACCTCCACATTGTGCCTATTGTATATTCAACGTTATTTTTGTCCCGAAACACGTGTCCAGTATTTTTAATTAAAGAATCTATGTATGTACACTTATAATATATGTATATAAAAATATCATGAAAAATCACAAAGTTGTGAGCTTGTTATCTTATCTGGTTGTCTCAACAAAAATATGGTCAACGCACCGTTCTCCAGCCCGCGCCTACAGCAGAGTGGCGCGGTCCCACTGTGCCCCTAGTACTATGATTTACCGTCAGCTGCGTTATGCACTCGGTAACCACACTGCAACAATTTCTAAAGGTATTTGGGAAAAAATATAATATGGTGTAAAAGTTTTTTATAAAGAAAAAATAACGTTGTATATGCAGTTAGATTCTATTAATATTTCGACGGGTCCCAAGAACAAAGTCCTATCTACAAAATTGTCTAGTTGCAGAGCGAAACAATAAAGTTACACGAATCTATTGAAATACCAAAAAAAAAAGTTGCAAAAAATAAATAAAATTAATAGAAAATTATGGTAAATTGTGGAATACCATAATTTAACAACATAATCAATTTGTAAAGGGTAATAACCCTTTACCATAATTTTCTACTAATTTTCTTTTTTTAGTATTTTAATAGATTCGCATAACTTTATTGCTTCACACTGCAACAAAGACAATATTGAAGATAGACTTTGTTCTTGGGACCCGTCGATGTATATATGTTATTTTAGATTGAAATTAAGTTCAATAGCATTGCTAGCGATTTTATCATTAATTTTGACAATTAAGATTTAAAAATGATAGTAATATAACAATACACAATTTTAACTTTATTGTTTTATTTACGCGCGAATCCTTCTCTATAATGTTTCTATGGTGTAATTTGTTTGCCAACAGCCAGGTTACGTCATTTACCTTGTGATTTATTTTTTTTTTTTTTTTTTACAAATCACACAGATTGAGCTAGCCCCAAAGTAAGTTCGAGACTTGTGTTATGGGATACTAACTCAACGATACTATATTTTATAATACGATACATATATAGATAAACATCCAAGACCCAGGCCAATCAGGAAAAGATCGTTTTCCATCATGACCTGGCCGGGGATCGAACCCGGGGCCTCCACGTCGCAGGCAGGCGTGTTGACCGCTGCGCCACGGAGACCGACATTTGGATAGATTGATCTTTATGGAATGTGTGACTAAATCTAATTGTACAATTAAAGAAAATACGTTTATTAACATATTTATACCACGAAATATAACAAAAACAAAAAATATAAGAAATGGTTGGGGAAACATGCGTCACATCGACGTTAAACGGCTGTCGCTGCTGTCTCAGCATTACGCTACCCTACGCAACAGACAGCCCCAGCGCTGATATACAGCTACAGTCGGCTGAAATCTAATTGTACATTTAATCAAAAATATTCAAAATTCGCAGTCCAAAGTAATAAAGTTGCCACTCTCAAGAGATAATTATTGCCCAAAGTTATGGTATCTACTGAGTGATGCAATGATACTTTAAGGATAACTGAAATTAATTATGTATAATTGAATTACGGGTTTAAAAAAACCGGCTAAGAGTGTATCGGATCACATTCACTAAAGGGTTCCGTAGTTTTTCTGTACGTCACAATAACTGTACCCACCCACTTAAGGGTTAAAACGTAGGCTATTTGTTACATTGAGTTGACTGTTGATACTAAATAAGCAATTCTAAAAAGCTCAGGAAGGTGATAAATTATCACCTGTTAAGACCGTTGTTAGAATTACAATCTACGAGGGTGGATTGAAAAGTACTCGGCCTAACACAGATCCATTCAATTCTAAAAATCAAATCTACCCACATTATTTAGTTCAATTCAGACTAGTTCATTGTGTGAAGTTCGAAACGTGTGCGATAATTAGTTGTGATTTTATAAATTTATTAACAAAGTAATCGGACATAATTTCCGCGAATGGAGTAAATCGAGCAGCGCGCCGTCATTAAGTACCTCCATAAGAAGGCTATCATCAAAAGCCATCCATGATGACATGGTCAGTACATTAGGCGATTGTGCTCTGTCATATTCATCCGTCAAAAAATGGATAGCAGAATTTAAGCGTGGTAGAGAGAGTGTGAAATATGAACCCCGCTCTGGAAGGCCTTCGACGTCAACTACTGACGAAAATATTAACCCTTTAACCGCCACGGCACTGATCCCTTTGACGAACCTCCAGCGCCACGACACTTTAGGTATAAGTTGGAACAGTGTTGCGAATACTCAATATCGATGCATTTATTTATTCACAATATTAACCTTTCGAGAATATTTACTTTTATACTGCTCATACATACAGTATGTTAAGAAAACCCTGTCCGACCCATAAGGATAATAAAGGTTAGGTAAACACATATAATATAAAATTTTACGTATTCATCATAGTACCAATACAAATGAATTTTGAAATAATCTTTTTTTTTCCGCGAATTAATTCCAATTTCCCCGAAATTTGGTAATTTTTAAAAAGTGACAACACCGGTTTTGTTATGAGCGAATAGCGATGCGACCACGTGCCGCGTGCCCTGCCGCCCGCCCCCGCGAGCGGCAGGCGAAGGGTGGTCAACGCACATTTATTAAGTTACCTCCTTTTGCGAAATAATATTTATTTTTTTTAGAGGGATTTTTTTTTTTAGTTTAGCCCGGTTTTGTATGCATTAGTAGAATCAGTTATCGATACCTAACAACACCTTCACGGGTCGGACAGGGTTTTCTTAACATACTGTATATAGAGGCATTATTATAAAAATATAGGTAAGCATATACCTAAACTTAATAACACTACAAAATCTGTTCTTACCCTACCTACCGATGTACCTTCTTAATATTAAATAATTCCAGCCTATGAATGTATCATTTAAATTTTGGTTAGTATCCATGATGAACCTTAGTAGGTATGTTACAAACAAACACAATTACTTGTCAAATTAAAATATCGGTTTAAAAAATAAATTAAACTTATCAAATCAACATCACTTCTATGTTGAGAACTGTCGTCGCTTCGCAATTCATGATTACAAAATATTTAATAACTCTTCGTCTTCACGAAACACGAAAAAGGCCTACAACACTAGTTGCACTGAGCGATAAAGCTTCTCCTGTAGCAATTTAAAATGAGATTAGTATTATATGAAACATAGATAACAAATTAAAAAAACTGTAAACTTATTTAGTCCGTTTATATATAATGTCATACCGTCTTTTTGTCCGCGGGATAGCGGACAAAAAGACGGTATGACATTTATGTAAAAAAAATGATACGCGTTTAAAATATTAGGATACAAATAATAATAAATAACAACAAATAAAATAACTAAATAAACTGTATTTTCTTTAAAACAAAATAAATGGGTAAATAAGTACACATATTATTATTTAGCTGTCCTTTTGACTGAGGATAAATAAACAGACTTGAAAACAAGAGTTATTTACCGAATTATTATCACTATCCGTTGAACTGCTACTACTATAAATATCATTGTTTGCTTGCTGCAATATATTTAATAGTTCTTCGTCGTCGTATAACATCATCGATAACTTCTCGACACTAGCTTAGATGTAATAATAATGTGAGCACATGTTATCATGGCGATGGCGCTGACGTTTATTCAAAATATGACTAGTTGACCTTGAGCCGCACATAAAATTACGGCGACGGCGTTCGCGGATAGCCTGTACTAGTGACGTTCTGGAGTTAGTTTGTACTTAATATTTACCTATACTTATTTGTTGATTTCTACATATTACTTCACTAAAGCTTATTGAATTTTGAATAAATAAATAAATGTTTAATAAACTATGAAATTTTGATTAATGTTTACTTGATAGTTTTGTAAAAAATAGGATGTTTTTTATTAATTTACTATCAGGAGTTTCATATGCGGTACAACACTAGTCTACATGAAATTATGGGTTCGGCGAAGTAGGTTGATATTTAGACGTATCACGAACTGAGAACATGTAATTATTTCAATCAATTAGCTAAAATATGTATTTAATACTGTTAAAAATAAAGTAATTACACGAAATATATTAAGATTCAGTAAGCAAATTCAACATTTATTGTACATTTTTTAAATGACAGGACTTTCTACACAATATTCTGACGTGGCGCCTGATGTAATGTTCTTACAACACGTAATATTATGGCGTTGGCGGTTAAAGGGTTAAAAAAGTACTTGATTTAATAATGGGAGACCGCAGATTAAAAATTAGAGAGATAGCCGAGATTATAGGCATCTCTTATGAACGAACTCAGACCAACATTGTCAACGAGTTGGGTTTCCACAATGTGTCTGCGAGGTGGGTTCCGCGACTGCTTTCAGTCGAACAAAAAAGGACACGATTGACTATTTCACGCGACTGTTTGGAGTTATTTGAAGTCGATGCAGATGATTTTTTTAATCGTTTTGTTACTATGGACGAAACATGGGTTCATTACTGTACACCGGAAACAAAACAACAATCGAAACAGTGGAGAAGACCTGGTTCACCACCCCCTAAAAAGGCTAAGTCGATTTTGTCGGCCAATAAGGTGAGGGCTTCAGTATTCTGGGACTCGAAAGGTGTGATTATGATTGATTATCTTGAAAGGGGTCAGACTATAAACTCTGATTACTACTGCACCTTACTACGTCGTTTACGAGAGGAAATAAAAGAAAAACGTCGAGGAATGCTCAGAAGAAAAGTCCTGTTTCATCAAGATAACGCCCGTGTTCACACGTCAGTACAGTCAATGGCTGAAATTCACAACTGTGGCTTTGAACTGTTACCGCATCCGCCGTATTCACCTGATCTGGCACCATCAGACTTCTTTCTGTTCCCTAACCTAAAAAGCACTTGGGAGGTCAAAGATTTTCGACAAACAACGAGGTCAAAGCAGCTGTAGACGCATATTTTGACTCTAAGGAAGAATAATTTTTTTTCAACGGTCTAAATGCTTGGAAGGGGAGGTGGCAAAAGTGTATTGAACTTGATGGTGATTATGTAGAAAAATAAAAATATAACTGATTTAGTATGTGTTTATTTTCTTGGTTAGGCTGAGTACTTTTCAATCCACCCTCGTATTATAACTCTAGAGAGTTATAGATTCCAACAATTCTATAGCTCATAGCCATCCCGACTCCATCAACTGAGGAAAAATCTTAATAGCGCGACGTAGCGGGCCATCTCTCGGGAATTTGGGTTACTAATTTATAAAAACTAGACTTGAATATTCGGTGGTAATTTTGAATTGCGTGACCCGATTTTAATGATTCTTATTTTATTTGCAAGAAGTTACGTTCAGAATAATAAAACATCGAAACCAAGACAAAAAAAAATCTTGCATACACAGGAAAATTACTAACTTAGTTTATACCCCTATTCCTTTTTAAATGAAACGATATATCACACGTTAGGGTGGAAATGAAAAATAAATAACTACTAATATATATTTGAAGAAACTATTGCCGTCGCGCTGCTTCCAACCTCTCCCGGTAAAGTGCGAAAAGGACAGTTGCAGCTCAAGCTGATTTTAACTACAAAAACATTGACCAAAAGAAGTTTCGTATTCCGCTGTTTTCTTTTAAAAAACACGACAGATCTCAATTAATTTTATATCAAAGGGGAAAAGTATACCTATGCTTCTATTATTTTGTTGTTTGTCAAAAACTTATCACGTTTGTCTAATAGTCATCTGAAATTATTTTTCGCGATTTTGAATTATCGTATTTCTTTTATTAATTATGTTTCGGGAAAAACCAAATGATAGGGGCACGTATAATCACGGTGTAAAATTGTAGAAAAAAAAAATTGCTCTAAAAGCAATATCTACGAAGAAAACAGCGGAATATGTTTGTATAGAGAAAGTACCATTAGAGTTCCCTCTTAAGAACCTTGCTGACATGCACCGACTGCTGAGGGCAATATCGATGCTAGTTAACATAATAATCAGCAGGTTTTAACGTCGTACTATTTAGAGCGTACTGAACATTTCCATATACGTGCAGCCTGGGTTCACTACAGCTCGCACCGACTGTTTCACGCGTTGTGCGTCCCTGGTGCGTCAGGTGTGGGTTCCCCATGCTATCATAGCAATGATCGGCCAACAGACTGAACTGCCCTTATGTCTGGCACTTCTGTGGGGGTTCCAATGCCAGTAAGAAAATTTTAATCATTGTGTTTATTTTTGTTTTATTTTTCACACTAACGATATTCGGGTAACTGAATTGATGAAGCTGGACGGACTGTTCCGAAGACGTATTCCACCTCGTTAATTTACACTTGGTCGTTCGTCTGAATCCAATAGGCAACAGAATTTGCGCCATTACTAACAAGAAGTAGTACTTTATATACTACACGAACTACAACACTTTCCATTCGACACAACAGTAACTAAACCTATTTGGAGATTTTGTTTCAGATTAAAGGATCTAGTGCTATGATTCCATCTGGTTGCATGCAAGTAAGGCAAAACATATTTTAAGACAGTCTCCTTGGTGCATATAATACAACAAAACTATGAACAAATTATATATCAAACAATTTTATCCCTCTGTATCCGGAACACTTCTCTGGCTATTGAACTATTCTTGAATTTCATTTGTTGCGGTCTCTTCTCCTTTACTAGCTCATCTTTCATCTGTTGCACACTTACTTCTACATCCTCGTCAGACTTTGGCTCCTGTTTTACTTGTTTACTCTTCAAATTTGCTTGTGGTATGTCATCCGAATCACTAAATAAATCTTTAACTGAAACTAGTCTATGAGAGTTCCCTGCTCGGAGTAACTTCTTCAATCCTCGCATTCTCTTCTGTTCAATGATACCCAACAGTCCCCAGTCTTCTGCTTTCTGTCTATCCAAGCCTGCATCTAGTTGCCATGCAGCATTCCTGACTTCTGCCTTTAGTCTCTCACATTCTTCAGGGCTAACATTTCTACTAACATTCAAAGCTTGTTCTAATGGATTGACAATGTATAATGGTTGCGCGTTAGGTTTTCTTATGGGCACGCCTTCGTTGATAGAGATTGCTTTGTCTTGAAAGTCGAACTGCGCATAGTACTCGAAGAACTGCAGCAACAGGATCTGGAGACTCGCATTGTTCTGCCCGTAGCACTCTGGAGGAAGTTTGTTCATGTCACGAAGGAATGTACAGTTGATATTCTCTTCTGCCATTCTGATGTCTTCTTTGCCTATATGTGGGAAATAATGAAAAAAAAATAGTATAAAAAATCAAATTTAATTATCTAGCGAAACACCACAGACAATATACACGAGTAGAGGAAATAACCACAAACTAGAAATTTCTTCTGTATCGTGGGTGCGTTTACAAACAACTCACATACACTAACAACAAACTTGACCTGTTTATCCGACATACGTACATACGACATGTAAGAGGGGCTTTTCTTACCGGCTCTCTGAACGAGGCTCTTTAAGGTCGGCAGCACATATCCATTAGCGGTCTTCTGCTGCAGAAAGAACAGCACCATCAACGTGAGCGGGAAGTTGGTGATCCAGCGACCAGGCTGGACGAGACGGGTGAGGCCGGTGGCACTGGCCCAGCGCCGGACCGCCACGGTCAGGGGCCGCACCCGCGGGTCCAGCGCCCCGAGCTGCCACAACAGCTCGCTCATGTACACGCCCGACCTGTGCCCATTCACTTATTGACAAACTAAATTCAATCTTAAGTTCGGTGTATTCTTTTCTTTCTATTAAGGTAAAGAAACAAAAGAACAGAAGATTGGATTGCTGTACTTACATATTATTGTAGCACAAATCACATTCCAGATCTGTATAGTTGTGCGCGAACTTGACGATGGGCACCCTGGCGTTGAGGACCCGTTGCACTCGGTGCGCGCCCGCCACCCTCAGCTCCAGCAACTCGGCGACACTCTCTATGTGTCGCGCCCGCGGAGCTCGCCCACCCTCCACGCGCTTGTCCTGGTACACCAGGCGCCGCCCGGGGTCGCACTGCGAACACACTCCTACACTCTCAATACAATATGCTATAACAACGGACGGATTGCGGCCATGCACATTTTACATGGCAATACCTAAGTTAAGGGAAACATGCAAAAATCTAAGTGTGACTGACGTGAATTACCGTCAGTGGTCACAACGCGTTGCGTGCGTTACGTCACCCTACACGCTGGTGACAGTCGTGTCTCCGACCAGATTTATGACACCCATTCAATACAGTTCAATGCCAAATTGACCACAAGCAGCCAACCGCTATTCCTTCAATAGCTAAGAGTATGTACGGTCGAGAAATAACCTAAGATTGGCATTTTATAACACTCCAACAGTGTTCTAAAATGACAATCTTTGGTTTCACAACACCAAGCCCGCGTGGAGTTCCGTTATATCGCGTTTCCAAGAGAACTCTTCAAAAGTCCGGAATCAAAACTATCCTATGTTATTTCTCGAGGTCAACTCTATCTTTGTACCAAATTTCAATAAAATCAGTTCAGTGGTTTAGACGTGAAAGCGTAACAGACAGACAGACAGAGTTACTTTCGCATTTATAATATTAGTAGGGATTTACACCATTTTTATCATTTTCAATCTCTCTCTGCAGTCGGTCACTCATATCTGAGGATCGTGATCAGCATTGGGGCAGCATTTTGAATGGATGATCTGCCTCCATCGGTTTCGATCCAGCGCGTCTTTCACCACTGCGTAGAATTTAGAAGACGATGTGTCTTTGAATTGATCGGTCCATCTGGTTGGTGAACGACCGCGCGATCGTTTGCCTTCGGTGTTCCCAACGACAATCAATTTTTCTAGACATTCATCGCCTCTGTGCATTGTGTGACCGAAATAGGACAAAATACGTTGCTAGCATATGGTCGACAAATCATTTTCAATACTCAATTTGAATTCAATAGGATTACAATAGATCGTGAAATAGGCCTATCGGGGAAACCACGTTAAAAAAAAAAGCGCCAAGCACACAACCTAATAGATGGTGTGCACATTACGAATAAAATATTTTTTCAATTCTTTTAACCGCTATATCTCGGATATGGCATTACTTACTTATAAAAAAGTGTAGATACATTTTTTGTAGAGAATCGGATGATCTACAACTTTTGTCTGAACTATTTTTGATGTAAAAGTCACCGTTTAGCTGAAAAACGCGAAAAACCCTTTCACCATTGATAAAATTTTTTGCACAAGGGGCATTGATGGGAACTTTTCATAATTCATTTATAATAGTATTCTGAACATTCATACAAACTTTTAGCTTTATGGGAATTATTGTAACCTTCAAAGTCTTATTTGACACTGCAAAGCTTTAAAACCTTATTATTCAGAGTCACATAATAAACTTTTAGATACCTGAAATAATTACTAAGAAATGATAATATATTTATATTCAAATAAACAATTTAATTTTCTTATTCCCGAGTATTTAATACAGCACCATCTAAATCAAACCAAATAAACCAATTGGTATATTAATTAGTTTGACTACAGATAGCCTAGATCATAAATAATAATGTACAATAGGTAGATCAGTAGCTTGGGTGGATAAACATGACAGAATACTGTCATGTTTATCCACCCAAGCTACTGATTTTAGAATCAATAATTTCATAGTGTTTAGCCATTTCATGAAATAAAACATCAACCACTGGTCACATCATGATGTTGTCTCATCAGATCATTGAATAATCAACATTTGACAATATGAATAGTTAATTTAAAATTATGAATCATTTTATTAAATGATCATTCTAAGATCTGCCCACGACATATACAACATTATTTTTTGTTTATGCAAAACCTGAATATAGTTTGTTCAGAATAAGTAACTGAATCAATTCCAATAATTTTTTCACCATGATATATTGTTTCCCAAATACATTTAGAAATTATTGCAGAATGGTTACCGAGCATTTACGATAAATCATAGTACTAGCGCGCGCGCCGCAACTGACGCCAGAGGTCAAAGCACCGCGTTCGCCCGCCCGAGCGGAGCTTTGACAATACTTTTGTTGGGACAACCAAGTAGAATAGCAAGCTCATAACTTTGTGGTTTGTTCTTAGAATCTTTAATTAAAAATAGGTACTGGACACGTGTTTCAGTTTTAGCATAAACAAAAAACAATGTTGTATAATATAGTCTAAGTAACCACAAAATATGAATACAAGAAAAGTTTTATCTTAACAGAGTATTTACCATTTCTTCTGTTAGTGTATTGGTTAACACAAGGTCCAAATCACACCCCATTTTGCCAAAACCATTGATGGATGAGCCAAATGGTGTCACAGCTATGTTGGCATTCAAGCTCTCAAGTACACTCTCAATCTGAAAATAAGTTTGGTAAATTTTTAAATGAAGGAAATTGTCAAAATAATACAGGTTGAGTTTTCAATTAGCTTTGGTTAAGTTTTCAATGTATTTATATAAACATAATTGTTAACATCAAGACAATTTAATTAACTTATACATTTACCTGTCTCACCACAAGGTATCTTAGCCGAGAACCCAAATCATTCAGCATAGTTCTATCATACAGCACCTGTATCTGATCCGATACTGTTTCACAATTCATTAACTCCTTAAAGAGTTTGTCTTCATCAACTTGTTCATTTCCATTTACAGAAGCTAATGTTGCACTAGGTATTTTAAATGTTTCCTTTTTTGATGGAGCTGCCCGAAACCAAAAGAATGGGGAATTCAACGCCATGATGTCAGGGTAATTCTGGTGAGTACTGCATGATTGGATTACGTGTTTCAAGTTTTCTTCCGAACTGAATTCAATGAGCATAAAGTGCTAAAAATAAATGTTAAATTGAATCGAATATTAGGACTTTTATTATTTACAAGCTATTATCTACTATCTTATGGCCTGTTTAAAACAGCTAGAGACATTTTACTCAATTGTGTACCTCTCCAGCAGTGTTTTTGTAATGATGTATCCCACTGATGAGGGCATATTTTGAACAGTAACCATATAATTCATTGAACGAAGCCTTTGAGTTGACTTGCACGACAACACTCCGTTTCGCTTCAGCTCTCCTTTGGGCGATAACCTCTTCAAGTGAGACAAATTTCTTGGTAATACCTAAAATATATACATAACCTATAAGTTACATTCATAACAATATAACTATCATAAAAAGATATGTTAGCAACTAGTACCTGATGATTTCCGTAAATAAAGGCATTTAAATGTAGATTGCAATTTCTTAAATAAATGTGTTTTTCCTTTATTGATTAAATTTAAAAATATTATAGACATTTTCACTTTAAAGTTTGAACCTCCGTCAAACTCTCATTCAATTCAATTCAATTCAATTCTTGATTAATGGCCTTTGTGAGAGAGACGCCACAATTTTGCCAATATCACGTACGAACGATTAATAAACCATCAAACGCTGGAGAGTATTTAGCGCGAATTAAAATAATAGGCTTGAGTAACTCCGGACCAAAGAGTATAGTAAGTATGCTCCGGACACAGTTATATCTTCGGATATGTGTCTCACTTTGGTGACTGACTTTGGATATGAATCGTTCATTCCCTTTCTAATAAATAACTATATCCTATTCTATCCTACCCGTCCACGTCCAATTTTCGTTCATTCGTAAGTAAGAGACTCTTTTAAAGAGAGCGAGAGCGTAATACAACACAGCGGCTAGTGAGCGAAAAAGAAAGGACGACTAGGTTTGTTCATCCGTTCATCGTTCGGTCGTCCGTTCTATATGCAGGCAGCGAGAGCAGCGCTTGATAAAAAAATATATTACTAGACGTCATTTCTTTTTTGTTTCCGCTTGAAACGAGCTTAGCGTGACAGTGGCGCGAAGCGAATACCTATTTAGTTTGTTTTGTTTGTTGCATTAGAAAGTTACTAAATAATCTCTTGTGTGTATTTAAATAATAGATAATAACTAAAATAAAGTGTGTGACAAAAAAATAATTAAAAAAAAACAAAAAATAGTTTAATAATTATAAGTAGGTAAAAAAAAACAACTGTAAAAATCATAATCATGTACATAGTCGATCAGAAATCATTGTAAATACTAATTGATTTTTAAATACGCCAATCAAATATTTATTTTTAATTTAAATAGGTATTTGGTTGACAGTCCTAAGCCTGTGTAAAGTTTGACGGGAAATCAAATAGTTTGTCCTCGGAGCGAGAGCGAGTAGCTCTTATCTCGCTCCGAGAAACTTTTTAAATCTCACGCAGCCTCGGAGCAACATAGTTCCGCGATATGGTTCGCTCCAGGGGGGGCACACTCAGTACTTTATGAATTTCTTCAGTCGACAGCGACATCTAAAGAAAAGTGTGTGAACAACTGGGCAGCCATCTTATTGACCTATAAAGGTCTTGGTTACCAGGTCGTAAAATTTCAAAAAAAAAAAAAAAAAGCAGCCATCTTATACCAAGTCATATTTTTTAATTTCAATTTTCAAGCTATGGAAGCAAGATGGCGGATAGAGAATCAAACAATTTTATTTTATTTATACTCGTGTTGAATGAATATATGAAATATTGATATGATGTACGCACGTGTTATTGGCAAAATTGTGGTGTCTCTTCCACAAAGGCCATTGATCAAGACTTGAAGTTGAAGTTCAATTTTCATGATTTGTTGTCATGTTTCAACTCCCAAGAAAATATTGTATTTTTGACTATGATGCTTTAGGTAAGTGTTTATTACTGTACCCTACCGTATTATCTATATAAGTAAAAAGGTTTTTATGTTCTATAATATGTTTTTTTTTTTTTGCCCAAATTCTGATAAGTAATTATTCACAAATTTCATTCCAATTTCAGTTGCACACGGTGTACCCATTCTCCGACTCCCAAACCCTGAAAAGGACCCTGATTAGTTCGCTACTTTGATAGCCGCTGTTGGCAGCCAAGTTAGAGAAAGTGATCATATGAAGATTTATAAGAATATGTTCAAAAGAATATGTGATCACCATTTTGATCAATCAAGACAGCTGGAGGTCGTCTTATTTGTTCAGGAGCACCAACAGTTAATAAGAATCGTAAGTAGAATTAAGTTAGCTCAATATTTGTGTGAACACAACATTTATTACCATACCAAATTGTTCCAATTCATATTTACAATCATTTGTGGGGTGACTTTTCAAAAGGACTTATTTCTGTGTGAACTCTAAAGAGAAATAGCCCCTTATGACTTTGTGAAAGGGCTTATTTCTGTATGAATTCTGCAAAAAAAATGCAGTCCTTCCGAAGAGTCTCTCCTCAATTGGATTTTGCTAATCAGTAACTTAAAAGTACCTACTCTGAAAATTGTGGAAGAAGCAGAAGTGTGTGTCTGACTTTTACTGACTAAAACCCACCCATGTTCCTTAACTTGCCTGTGTGACGGCCAGGGCCACGGTTTCTTTTTTAAACAACCCGCAACGCTGACCCAGGAGGCATTGATCTTCGTGGACCCCGTCACAATGTGCAGTGGCGTAACTATACCGTTCGAGGCCCGTGGCAAATTCATTGAATGGGCCCTCCCACTTCCCCAATATATAAAGAAGCTGAACCAACAACAATAGTATTTTTTATTTTATACCTCACGTTAGGCAGGTGAAAACTAAAGTGTTGATAAAGGGCGAAGAATTGGAATCTGAAGACAGCACAGTGTTCTTGGGTATAACTCTGGATGCTAAGCTTCAATAGGGTCCCCATATAGAAAAATTGTCAAAAAAACTAAGTTCTGCTGCATACGCAGTTAGAACAATTCGTAATTTGACTGATATTGAGACGGCCCGTTTAGTGTACTTTGGCTATTTCCATAGCGTAATGTCGTACGGCATTCTGTTGTGGAGAAATGCCACTGATATTCAAACAATATTTGTTTTGCAGAAACGAGCTGTTCGTGCAATTTATAAATTAAGTCCGAGACACTCTCTCAGAGAAAAATTTAAAGAGATTAGTGTACTGACCGTGCCGTCTCAATATATTTATGAAAATCTTTTGTATGCTCATAAAAATATAAAATTGTTTAAAAAATACAGTGATGTCTATAATATAAATACTAGGAACAAGCACAAATTTATTGTACCTACAACAAGGCTCAAGAAAATAGGTGGCTCTTTTAGATGCCAATGTATACATCTTTACAATAGACTTCCAGAGGTGGTTCAAGATCTGAGCCTGAATAAATTCAAATCCTTCATTAAACGTAAGTACACAATGCAAAGACAGTGTAAGTAACACTGTCTTTGCATTGTGTAGATTCAATTTCTTAGTATTGTATAATTGCATGGAACACGTGTGAGCACGATCTACTTGCTGTAAAGCATCTATTTGTTGGGTTAGTCTTTTATTGACTTTATAGTGCTATGGCTGTTGAGAGTATGTCATGCTCACTCAAATGTCTCGCTGGTGGTAGCGTGTGTGTTGGGTCATTAGGTTCCCTTCAATATGGTTGAGCTGAATGATGCTGATCCATACGTCTTGTTCGTGAACGAACGCCGTCAGAGGGGACTGGTCATCTCTTAGCTGCTACGGCGTATTTTAATTTCTGAATTGTTGTTTTTTTTCCATAATGGACGCTCTCAGCGTACAATATATTTCCGCATCGTTCTCACACGACTGATTTCAAAATGAATGATGTAATGAAATATTTGTATCAATAGCTTGATAATTTAAAAGAGTGTCCATGGAGTTTCTTGCCCGTTCTTCTCCATAGGTACCTACTCTTTGGAATGGGCGACTAGCTTCACCTTACTAACTGACCGACCTTCTGACAATTCAAAAGTGCCTGTAACTGGTTTATTTGAAATAAATGCTTTGATTTTGATTTTATAATATTTATTTATACACTTTTATTTGTAAGAGTTAACTAATAAATCACTACGTGAAGTAGGTACATACAAACTTTATAATTATAATTTCTTGATTTTCTAATTATTCACTTTAAATTAAAGGTACCTAA
Organism: Sesamia inferens; assembly: GCA_037179545.1. Lineage (NCBI taxonomy): Eukaryota > Metazoa > Arthropoda > Insecta > Lepidoptera > Noctuidae > Sesamia > Sesamia inferens. Next base: position 1,674,153 of record CM073929.1, on the reverse strand, counting down.
TTTAAAGTACATATTGAACTGAAATCACAATTTTATTTTAAGTACACAATTTTAATTATTAAAATTCCTTTCTTCGGATTTTCTGTTCAGCAAAAGTGTTAATGACATCATCAAAGTTCAAATTTCGGGCCATAGAATTTTCGATGGATGGAATAGCCAAATTGCTTAACCTTTCTTGTGCCATAGAATTTCTTAAATAAGTTTTTATCAATTTCAGTTTTGAAAATGATCGCTCGGCACTAGCCGTAGTTACAGGAATAGTGAGAAATAACAGAAATGCAGTGCACACTTCAGGAAAGCTTGAAGATATAAAATGATTCTTTATTATTAATAAGTCAGCAAGTTCTCTTATAGAAGATGACCTTTCTATTTCGTGTTTAAAAGAGGATCGAAAACTGAAAATTTCTTTGGAAAACGACATAGATATATCTTTTTTATATAAATGGACAAATGCTAAAGCCTTTTCCAATAAATCAGTATCATTCAAGTTTTGCAAAGTGGCAGGCTGCAAGACACTAAAATTGGAAACAATTTCATTCATTCCAAGGAAACGCGATCTAAGTTGATTAATGATGATGTCTAATACACGATAGAATACGTTCACTTTAAACAAGCTTTCAGGATCTTGGAGACGTTCATCCTCACAAATTTCATCAAAATGACGTTTCACTTTTCTCTGACGAGTTTTAGGAAATTCAGGGTTTATAGACCATTTAACTGCAATACTATTTGCTACCGTTTTTAAATCTTCAAATTCATTTCGATACTTTTCAAGTTCTTCTAGACAGACTTGCAAACGCTTTGAAGCATTTGAAAGATCGATGGCTTTAGATTGAAGTGCTTTAGAAGCCGCGTCTATGGTTTGTAAGACTTTGCAATGGAAAACCAGCAACATAATAAAATTGTAGTTCTCTACCTTCTTCTTTAGCAAGATAGCTTCATTTCTCTCATCTGATTTGGAATTTGATAAAATGGTTTTTGTTAGCGCTTTTTGAACATCAACAAATCGAACCTTTAAAGCAAACATGGCATCAAAGCGTCCTACCCATCTAGTTGGATTCATTGTTTTTAATGTTACTGAATTTGATGATACAACGGTTTCTCCTTTTTTGTTGTCAGATATAAAACTAGATAATATATTCCATTGTCTAATACTATGGCCAAAAAAATTATAAATTTGTTGCACAGTTTCGAATAATGTTTGTATTTCTATGACCTCATTTACTGCATCATTTACTACCAAGTTTAAATTATGAGCAGCGCAATGGACATACACTGCATTTGGCTCTATTTCTCTTATGAGTTTTTGAACTCCGCCATAAGTACCTTTCATGGTATTAGCTCCATCGTACCCTTGTCCACGGCACTTATTCAGAGAAATACTTTTGTCATTTATGGATTTTATTATCTGCTTGGACATTGCTAAGGCAGTTTGATCCTTAACCTCATGAAATCCTAAAAATGACTCTTTAATTACGAGCGCCTTTGGAGTTCCATTTTCATCTTTCTCGATTACACAGTAACGGTAAAGTTCACACAATTGATCTGTTTTGGAAATATCTTGAGTAGTATCAAACAAAATGGAATAAAACGGTGCGGTGACTATTTCATTTACCAGAGCATTTTCCACTTTTTGAACCAGAACAGCAATGAGCTCATTTTGTATTTTTGGACTTAAGTATTTAATCTGGCCCTTAGGTTTGCTTAGCAACTCTTGTAAAATAGGATCGTATTTGGCTAATAACTCAACAATACTCAAAAAATTTCATTTTGGACCAGAATCGTTGAAATATACCGTTTCTTTATGGCCACGAAAAGCTAAATTACAGGTTGAAAGTGTCAGAGTAACATCAAGGAGTCTAGTGAGTACCTGGCGCCAAAAAAAATTTTCTCTCTTGATAATGGACTCTTGCTCTTCATCTAGTGTTCCATGTAACTGCCACTGTCGATGTACAAAACATGAATGCAAATGTTCTTTCGATGTCTCATGTCTTTCTATGGCTTCCACAATATGTTTCCAATCATCATAGCCTTCCATCCAAATATTTTGTATATTTTTAGATGCCCTATTTGCGAATAACCAACATGGTTCACAATGTGCTTTTTGAAGCAATAGAGAATAGGACAGCCATGTACGTTCTAACTTTACGCCAGATTTAGAAACAGTGTAATAATATTTATCTAAGAAAGATCTATTGTTACTATCCCTTAAAAAAGGGCCTTTTGGTTTACAGTGTCCGTTTTCGATCATAAACCGTTTTACTTGATCATTGAGTTCTTTAAAGTTACCTTTATCAGTAACATGCGGTAAAGATTTGCTCGTACCTGGTTGTGGTTGCTCTGAATCTAAATATTCACTGTTATCGGGCCCTGCGATATTGCCACTTATGTCATCATTTTCTTCCTTTCCGTCGCGCTGTTCATTTGATTCTTCTTGTATACTATCTTGATTATTAAAGTACTGACTTATTTTAGGTAATTTTTTATTTTGTTCTTCAGACTCCTTCTTTCGCTTTCGTTTTTCGCTTCCACTCTGATACTTTCTAGAACAAAACCGCAAAAAGTTTCTAATAATACTATAGTTTATATTGAAAAATCTACTTAATTGCTAACAAATGCCAAAAAAGCGACCGTAAAAATGTTTATAACGAACGAAAGTCCACTGATTGTTCAAAGTTCAATTCAAGTGTCAAATTTTGTAAGTTTTGAAAGAACGATGAACATAGGTACCGAAATAGTTTTGGTGGTTACGAATGTCAAAATAGTGAATTGATTTTGGAATGCGCGATGAGAATCATTATTTTAAATAATAATTTCGTAACTTGTGATTTCAAACTTTACTACAGATACCTACCGACGATGTAAATGATTAATTTTATGGGTAGATTAAAAATTAAAATAATTGTAATAGTATAAATTATTTTAAATATTAGAATAAAATTCTTACCGAGTAGACATTGTCAACCTATTTTCACAATACAATAAACTAATTAAATATATCCTCACTTGCAACAATCAACCAATTCTTACAACAATAAACTGCTAATTGCTTGGTGAGTTCTTGCGTAATACAATAGTGGAGTTTTTCATATATACAAACTCGAATCGGGGATTCCCCAAGCATCAACAAGTATTACCAACATAAATTTTAAGCAGTGTTGCCGTTTGAGAAAGAAAAAAATACACCAAACTCATTTCAAAATTGCGCTAAATTTTAACTGTGAATTTTTAATGGCAATAAGAGAAGATGTGTTTTTATGTGAATTTATTTAACCATTATTAATAAATGTGAATTTATTTAACCATTATTAACCATTATTAATAATGGTTAAATAAATTCACATAAAAACACATCTTCTCTTATTGCCATTAAAAATTCACAGCTAAAATTTAAATTATTACATTTATCAAAATCAACTGAATTAAATAACTGAATATCTTTCTGGTCATCATTACGTTCGGGTGCGGTTGGTGTGCCTTCACCAGATGCCGTTTCTTTTTTTACAGTTTTAGTCATTTTCTTCAAACCGTGTTCAGGCAACATAAAAGTGTGGCAATTTTTCTTACGAACTTTCAACTGATGACGTATCATTATAATTGAACTCTGTTAGTAAAATCAGAGACAGTCATAACATAACACTTTAATGTAAAAAAGAGACAAAATAATAAACGCATCAATAACATTGTGGTCGGGGAATACTAAATCCTTTGGGGAATTTCCAGCTCGTTATTTTCCTAACGTTTTACGGCTCTGGCAATTAACTTATTGGCTTAAATTTACGATCGTCAATAATTTTTACAATTTTCTACTAGATTCCGAAAAATATTTTTTAGCGCATTGTATTGAGAAAAAAAGCGCTGAAGAGTTTAGAATTGCACTATCTAGCGCGAAATGCGCTAAAACGGCAACACTGATTTTAATGCCGGCAGTATACCTAGTCTCAGCGAGACACCCTGAGACATGCCCAGTGAATATAAATGTAAACCAATGTACACATTTTTGAGGTATGTTTGTACACACATGTTTCCGAAATTATTACGAGTAATTGGATTTTGACCATTCTTTCTAAAACTGAGTTATTTTTTTTTTTTTACTAATGCATTGAAAGTTTAATACCTAGGTATATTTTTTTTACTTGTGTATGCAACTAAGAAGGTAACAAATAAATTAAAGACAAAACTTTTTTTTTACTTAAGTAATGTGTATGTGTAATAATAAATGTTGGGAATTGAGATTTCCTCTGACCGGGGGCCCCTTCGGGCTGGGGGCCCGTGGCATTTTGCCGACTTGCCACCCTATAGTTACGCCACTGACAATGTGAACTGGTAATAACCTTGCATTGTATGTTACAGGTATTCAACAAATAATCAGTACCTTTGTGGAGACAGACCATAAATACTAATTTCCAAACTGTTAATTTCTGACACTTTCGGCTAATTTGTAATATTATTTTATTTCTGTGTACTTCATAATTAACGTAATGTTTTATATAACGATTTTATGTTTACATACTATCAGCTGTGAAGTTTTCACTCATAAAATAAATAAATTACTGAATACTTTGTTTTAATCATCTGAAAACCCAGACCTATAATATACATTACATAGCTACGTACGCATAGATACGTAGCTATAACATACATAGCTACGTATGCATAGGTACGTAGCTATAATATACATATCTACATACGTATAGCTATGTACCTGTATCATTCAGCTACATACGTATAGCTACGCACGTACATTCACTAGTAGTTGTTCACCTACTAAACTGAAGACGGCAGCACTTTCCATACATGCATATTTTACCGCAGAGTTGGCACTCTTTAATTATATACTTACTATACTCTTTGGTTCGCTCTCTCACGTCATCATAACCGCGGATATGATTAGCGGACATGGATATAGTTATCGGATATGTGTCTTTGGCTGGAATGATATGTCTCATATCCAATCTTCTAGTGGAGTTACTTAATACAAGCCTATAAAATAATAATAATGTATTTCTTGTTATGTTAAAAAATTAAAAAAAAATATTTCTTCGCAGATTGACAGTATAGTAACATCACAGATTATGGATACGAAAATGATTACATCACGACGGACAGTGAAGGAACAGTGAGAGAAAAAAAAAAAAGTTACAGCTTAATTTTATTAATTTCAATAAATTTGCATAGTTTGAATATAAAACGTGTAAACACAAAAGGAAGTAGACATTTGACAGAGGTAGGACGAGGAATATGAGGGGGAATGATTTCATGAAAGGAGAAGTGTAATTTAGGACAGGAGAAAAATAAATGGTCCACGTTTCCTTCATCCAAACCGCATTCACAAAGAGAGTTATCCTTTATCCTAAGTTTGGCCAAGAAATGGGGAGAGCAACAATGATTTAACCGTATACGACAGATAGTTGAGGTTGTGGATTTTTTGCCTAATTGATACTTAAAAAACCAAGGTTTGTGGGGTATTTCAGGTTGAATATCTCCATAAAATTTACCCTTTACGGTCTTAGAGATTTGCCAAAGTTTGGACCAAGATTTAAACAAACTTAGAGGAAGAGTAGTACAAATATCAGGGGAATAAATTTCAGAGTGGGAAAGAGCGCCAGTGAGAACAGCCTATTTGGCGCAAGAATCAGCTGACTCATTACCAAGAATACCGACATGACCAGGAATCCAGGCTATGACGACGTGAATGCCAAGTTCATGACATTTGAACAGCAAATCTCTGATTTTAAGAATGATAGGGAATCTTGACTTAGATCTAAAAGAATTAGATAGAATGGCTTGAAGGCAACTTTTTGAGTCAGAGAAAATTATGGAGTTATTCAATTTATGAGACATAACAAAAGAAATGGCTTCAAAAATGGCAATTGATTCACCTGTAAAGACGGATGTAACTGAAGGACACTTATAATTTAGAATAATTTTTGTATGAGGGATCCAAACAGCAACTCCTACCGGGCTATCAACGGAGGATTTGGAGGCGTCAGTGAATAAAGTAGTCCAGTTCTTATAATTAGAGGACACTTTTTGCACAAATGTCTTATACGGTTCGAGGGTATTTTTGCTAATTCCAAAGTCTAAAACGACCTCCGGTTGGAATACCAAGGCATTATAAGGCACCGAGTACAGATATAAAATAGGGTTTTGAAAAAGTGGACTAGGAAGACGCGTAACTTGAAGGTAGTCACGAACAAGACAAGGAAGTTCAATATTAGAACGACGAGGACACGAGTCAAAGATGGATGATAATTGGTCCAGTTTACCAAGAAGAGGATGATTAGAATTTTGCACAAGTTTAAAAATAAATCTATTTGCCAAAAATTGTCTTCGAATTGAGAGCGGAGGTTCAACACACTCAACTTGCATGGCATTAATTGGGGACGACTTCATCGCCCCTAGAATAATACGTAAACACTTTGCCTGAATTTTATCGAATTTTTGGAGTCCAGATTTGTTACAAGAGTCTAATAGAAACATGCCATAGTCAAAATGACTACGAACTATAGCATTATAGATCAATTTTTGAGTATATGGGTGAGCACCCCACCAAACCCCAGAGAGTGAACGAAGAACATTAACGTTTCTTTCGCATTTTTGAGAAACAAAGTCAGTGTGGGGAATATCGGATAATTTTGTATCTAACCAAACTCCTAAAAATTTAACATTATCCACCCGAGAGATATTTTCGCCATTAACTTTAATGTCAACAGGAGGAATAATCTTTTTTTTTTGTAAACACTACCACAGAGCTCTTAGAGGCTGCTAAGGATAAGCCATGCTGTGAGAGCCAATCGGATAGATAACCCAGAGCGGAGTTTAGACGGGAACTAGCCTCATCTAGAGATTTACCAGAAAAGTATAAAGCTAAATCATCAGCATATTGCAATATTTGACAAAATGAATCTACAGAAAGGTGTAAATCGAAAGTATAAAGGCTGAATAGGAGAGGACTCAAAACTGAACCTTGCGGTAAGCGTTTCCAGATAGTCTTTGGAGGAAGAGAGGAGTCTCGAGTTTTAATGGAGATGGTTCTCTCCATTAATAAGTTGCAAATGAAGCGAACCAATTTTATGGGAATATTTAACTGATGGATAAGTTTATCCTTGAGCACTGGGAGCGAAACATTGTCATATGCTGAAGTAATATCCAAAAAGGCTCCTACTAAAAACTCTTTACGTAGAGAAGAAATACGAATATCGGAAATTAATATACTGAGACTATCCATTGTGCTCATTCCTTTTCTGAACCCAAACTGGGATGTTGGCAACAAGTTCCTATTCTCCACCAACCACTCAAGTCTATGCTTCATCATATGTTCTGCAACCTTGCACAAAACAGACGCAGTGGCGAAGAGTCCATACAAGCCGATTCCCACCGGGTTACCTTTCAAAAATCAGTTCCATATTCATACAAAAGTATTTACATTCTATTTCATTAACAAAGTATTATTAATCAAATGCCGGCGCGATTTACAATAGCAATCGCAATTTTTAGCAATACCCTAAGTATCACATTTCATTTTATAGTCGTAAATTAATCAGCGCTTCAATTTTTCGTAATTCTTTTCGTAGTTCTCTTGAAGGAAGCCGACGAATTTCAGCTTACCTATATCAACGTTTTACTATGCGGCGTAAAGAGAGAGCGTGTCAGACCATCTCTTTCTAATGCTCGCTAACCATCGGTAAAACTTGATAAATATGAGGCTACTCGCGGGCGGCTTATAGTACTCTCCTCTACTCTATTAGAAAGAGACAAATTAACCACGGCACTACGAGCGTTTGAGTTCACCGTCAGTATGTGTTTCTCTATACTACCTAACCTACTGATGCGTGAGTTTTTCGTTTGTTTTTAATATTTGTGTTATTTAAACTGTGACGGATTCTGTAAGGTAATTTAATCGCAGATTTGGTTAAATACTGTGGATTTTGTTTGTTATTATGGCTTTAATTCATATAGAGTGCTGTTCTACAGATTACCTGCTTACAAATGAAACTTCATTTTCAAAACTAAGTTATGCATACAAGAAGCATGTTATTCAGTTAGGTCGAGCACTCCCACACATGATTATTGATTGCAAAAGGCGAGATGGATTTTTTAAACATTTTCACGCGTCGTTATATGATAAATATACATGGATGACAGGCAGTTGCAAACGGAACAAAATGTTTTGTTTTCCGTGTTTGTTATTTTCTGATTCGAAATCTGTTTGGAGCAGTACGGGTTTTACGGATATTAATAATTTGTCTAACTCAGCCAAAAAACACATTCAGACTGAAAAACACATCCGCAGCTGCTTGTTACTTCACGAATTTGGAAATAATGGCAGAATCGAGTCATTTTTTTCCAACGCTTTTGATGTACATAACAGAAAAGTTGACCGTAATCGCGAGTTAATGAAACGTTTTATTGACACGGTCATTCTTTTGGGGAAGCAAGAATTACCATTTCGCGGTCACAATGAAAGAGCAGATTCGGATAATCGCGGAAATTACATTGAAACGTTAAATTATTTGTGCAAGTACGATACACTCCTTGATTCTCATTTGGAGCAATGTTCCTCGATCCAAAATTCTGTATTTTCAGGACTTTCAAGTGACATCCAAAATGACTTACTTCATTGTATCGCGTCTTCTATGCGTGATGAGATAAAGTCGGAAATAAATTCAGCTTCATTTGTATCGGTTATGATCGACGAAACACCGGACGTCAGTCACAGGGAACAGTTGACTGTTATATTGCGGTACTTGTCCAGCAGTGGAATTGAAGAGCGTTTTCTGGGCTTCTATGACGTAAGTGGTGGTCGAAATGCCGACATTTTGACCAGCATGTTAATCGGTATTCTCGATGACTTTCGTTGTAAAGATAAATTAATTGGACAGTCTTACGATGGTGCGGCAGTTATGTCTGGAGAGCACGGTGGTGTACAAACTAAAGTTCGTGAAATCTGTCCCATGGCGATGTTTATTCCATGCTATGCTCACATTTTAAACTTAGTCTTGAGTCGGTCTCTTGAATTCGTACCCGAATTAAAAGCTTTTTTTGGTCATATTAACAGTATCGTACGCTTTTTTAATAAATCTTCTAAAAGATCGAATCTTCTGAAAGAAGTTGCTCATCGTCGTATGCCGGGGGTAGCAGAAACGCGATGGCATTATCACTCGCGCATAATTAACGTAATTTTCAACTGCAGAACCGACATGATCGAAACTTTGAATTGTATTTTAGATTCACCGGAATCATGGGACAGCGAATCAATTTCAATGTCCGAGTGCTTGTTACACAAACTGGAAGACATGCAATTTTGCTTCTTATTGCGTATTTTTTCAGACATTTTCGAAAAGACAGACGTTCTTTTTGCTTTGCTTCAAAGTAAGCAAGTAGACATTGAAGTGGCAAAGCGCGAAATCGATTCTTTTGAACGGTGGATTTCGGAAGAGTTTATTAATTCGTTTGATACCATTTTCCACAGCATTGAACAAATCTGTGAGCCGCCGCGGCGACGGCGCCGAATAAATACTGACACGGATCCCAAAACGGCGTACAAGCGTATTTTTTCCTCGATTATAGATAAAGTCAAAGCTCAAATTACTCAAAGGTACCGATCTTTTTCTCAGCTTGTATTTATTGATTTACTTAATAAATCAAAGTATCTTCAATACAACCAATCATTTCCAACTGAAAAAGTTTCCTCTTTGACAGCGAACTTTCCGGGAATTTTTGATTTTACCGCGTTGAAAAATGAACTTAAAGTCTTATTTACGTCAGCGTCGTTAAATAAATTGGACACCTATGAGCTTTTTTTACAGCTCCAGAATACGTCTTTGAAAGACGCATTTTCTCAAGTTTCGACTCTTTGCAGTTTAATTCTGACCCTCCCCATTTCAGTAGCTTCAGCTGAGCGGTCATTTTCTGCTTTAAAACGCATTCACACGTATGTGCGAAACTGCCAAAAAAGAGCAGAGATTGTCCGATTTGGCTATCATGTCAATTGAAAAAAATTTGCTTAATAAAATGAAAAGTAATCCGAATTTTTATAACAACATTTTAGCTCATTTTGTTTAAAAAAAACAGACGCATTGCATTAGAATATAAATAACGTTGTGATTGTGTAAAATTTGCTTTATTTTTGCTTAATATTTTTGTTGGTTTTGGATCGGTGTTTGTGTGGTTCGGTTTTTAACACTTTATTATTTTTGTAATTTTTTATTTTATTTTTTCTTGACTCTTATTCCCTGACAATAGGTACTTAACTTAGTACTTACTAACAAGCATGCATGTGTGGTATAGAGATGCACGTCGAAAAAGGCTTTTCACAAAGCCGCTTTTATCATACTTGAAAGACACTGTTATCAAATCATCAGTCCTTTTTTGTATGGTGAAGGTGGGGCTTTTCATATTATTCTTATCTGAAGACCTCCTCCAAGATATCCTGCAGTAGGTAAGTGTTTAAGTGTTTATTTTTTTGGACCGGCTTCCCTTTGTCAAAATTTCACCCTTCGCCACTGAACAGACGATAAAGCAATAGGCCTGTAGCTGTTTGGGTCTGACGGGTTTTTGCCTGGTTTAATGATCGGGATAATTAATTGGTGTTTCCACTGTTGAGGAACCAAACCGAATTCAAAAAAGTTATTAAAGAGATCGAGGTAATATTGCTTTGTACTATTTGAAACATTTTTCAGTAAAGAGTAAGGGATCCCATCTGCACCAGGAGAGGAATCAACAAGACCATCAAGTGCCAATCGGAGTTCAGAAAAAGAGAAGGGAGCATCGAAATTAGTTTCGGAAGCAAGGAAACACGGAGAAGAGGGAAAGGAGTTCAAACTAGAAACTGAAGGAGGAGACAGTTTGTCCGAGAAAGCTTCAATCCAGGAACAAGGATCATTGGCTGATATATCAACAGAATTGAAGGAGCCTCGGTATCTTTTAATTTGCTTCCATACTAGGGAAGAAGGGGAACAGGGAGATAGGCTTTGGCAATAGTGAAGCCAACCTTCTTTTTTCTTTTTAGAGAGAGTCCTTTTAGCAAAGGCTGCTTTTCTTTGGTACACTAAAAAATTTTGAAGAGTCATACAATTGGAATACTGCACTTCTGCTAATTTTCTTTCCTTGACAACGGAAGTACAGTCTGAGTCCCACCAAGGAGTTGAGACTTTAAACCTGTGAGGTTTTTTATGAGGAAAATTATCATCAGCACTCGAAATAATTGAGTCTATAAATTTTGAATAACATTCAACAAGATTGTTACGGTTAGGGGGGGGAAGAGAAAGTAAGTTGTTTTCAAGGGAATCGGAGTAAGAAGACCATTTTGCATTATTTAATCTATATTTAAGAGTGGGATTAAAATTACGGGCAGGTACTACTCTATCGGTGATAGACACAATAATAGGAAAGTGATCACTACCATAAGAATGAGGCAAGATATTCCAGGAAAGAATGGGGGCAAGAGAGGCAGAACATGCAGTAATATCCACAGCCGAGATTGGATTTTGTGAAGGGCGAACCCTCCTAGTGGGCGAACCATTGTTAATGACACATAGGTTAACTTCATCAAAAATTTCAAGGAGGGCACGACCAAAGTTATCGTCATGGCTCGAACCCCATGAACGATGGTGAGCATTTAAATCACCCATAAAAATGATTGGAGATGGAAGTGAAGAAAAAATACAAAGCAGGTCAGGAATTAATCTGGAATGAGGGTGAGGAATGTATGCGGAGAGAAAAGTTATATTAAAAGCCCTGACAGCAACAATGTTAATATCAGGAGAAGAAGGGGGAAGAGATATTAGAGAGAAAGGCAGGGAGCGCCTCACAAGAAGGGCGCTACCCGCATATCCGTCAGCTCGATCATCACGAAGACAGGAGTAACCTGGGACCCGAAAGCGAGAACCAGGCACCAACCAAGTCTCCGAAATGGCTATGACAGAGGGGTGAAATTTATTTATTAAAAATAAAAGTTCAGGCTTCTTCGGCCGAATGCTTAGTGAGTTCCACTGAAGTGTGGAGACTAGATCCATAATTATTATTAAGAGAAAGGAGCAGGGAAAGTTTATGGGCAACGTGGGGCGGTAACGAGGAATTATCACGGGAAACTAAATTAATAATAAGGGATAGAAGTAACTCTAAGAGGCTGTCTTCTTGTGGAGATTTTGAGGGAACAGAATTTTGCGAATTAAGGGAGAAACCATTTGGTAATGAAGAAGGAACCTAAGCAATGATAGCATTATGCGAGGCCCTGTCATAAGACTTGCCTAGAGGAGCTCTAGGTTTAGGAGTAGAAGATAAATTTTTTTTGTAAGAGACGGGAGAGGAGAGACTAGCGGGTTGGGAGGAAGAATAAGAAGACTGAGATGGAATTACAATTTGGGCTACTTGAGAGTAGGATTTTTTGACGCTAGGAATGGAGCGGGATGCCTCTTCGTACGATATACTATCCTGAGACATTAATAATTTAATAGATTTTTGTCTCCCTTGCTCGGGACAGCTACCATAAAAGGCAAAGTGCCGGCCCAGGCAATGGATGCATGAGGCTCTGGTCTCGTCGACATCACAACTATCCCCAGAATGGGGTTGAGAGCACTTGAAGCACCTTGCCTTGGACCGGCACTGTGCCTTGACGTGCCCAAAGCGGCAGCAATTTTGGCATTGAATAGTGGGGTATTGATATACCTCCACTGGAAGGGAAGTGTTGTATAGAAAAATACGATTAGGAAGAGTCTGACCCTTAAAAGTGATGACGATTGTTTGAGTTGGGATCCAAGAGAAGATGCCCTCCTGTTTATCTTTTCGGTTCAACCTACGAGCCTTTACAATGATCCCGCACCCATCAGGAAGGGACACCGTTTCAACAAATTCGTCCATGGACATGTCGACCGGCACCTGACGGACGACCCCCATTTTCGTAATATTGTAGGAGGGAATGGTTGCAGAATATTTTTTGTCCAAAATTGGGTTGGTTAAAAAATTGTTGGCCGCCTCAGCAGAAGTAAATTGGACAGAAATTTTATTTCTGCCCACTCTCTTAATGCCATCCCTGCAGATATTTTTAATTTTATTAATAGTTAAAAATTGGCCAAACTTAATGGGGCGGATGATAGTTCCGGATGAGGGATCCGGTTCAGTTCGCGAAACGTGGACCAGAAAAGGCCCTTTATCTATTTCGGAATAGGTTAGACCCTCTTTAAGAGAGGGATGAACAAACAGAGTTTGAATGGCCGCAACAGCCATTTCTTTATTTATAATAGTCTTTTTGGGGACGATTTCGATCGTCTCCCGGTCAATAATGAGGCGTCGCTTACCAGCTGCAGACAACTGAACAGGATCAGGGGGATCTGGAGGATCCGGAGGAGGAGGTGGGTCCATAACTATAGATAACTATAGAGAAATAAAAAGAACAAAAAACCGCACAAAACCACAAAGAAATATTATAAAATTGCTAATACTTTCCTAAAATCAGACGATATGGAAAAAAATAGAACTCTCCAGCACGACTGACAGCTATCCAAACTCTCATTCATTTTACAACAATTTACAATATGTCAAATGTCAAACCAAAGATTTTTTTTTTTTTGGAATATATGACCTGGTAACCAAGACCTTTAGGTCAAGTCTTATTTAATTGAACTGAAAGTTTATCACTGCACTTCACTTTTAAATTGTTTTAATAGTATTTTTTATGTATTTATAAATAGGTTTGTAAGTGTTTTTGTCTTTTAATAACTGTTCAAGTGGCGGCGGGCGGGAGGAAGAATCACACTTAATTTTCACTGAGTTCACTAGCCAACACTAATCTGTCAAGCAAGAAATTTTAACAGTCAAAAATCAGATGTTCCATGGTTCCCTCTTGTGATTCACAATGTGGGCACATATTGCTTGTAATAATGCCAAGTCTAGCAAGGTGTGACGGTGCAGTATTATGGCCAAAGCGCAATCTATTTATCGTTGTGATAAAGTCCCGGCTGGCTTCTTCCAATCTATTGTACCAGGGTCTAACAGGTAAACTTTCTTGAATTCTTCCGTACCACTTCCCTTTGATGTCTTGATCTTTCCTCCACATTTCTAACCATAACTTCAAACCAAAGATGCAAAAGGGTACATTCCGAATTATACCGTGTAACCCGACATCCGTCCTATGACCTCTGACCGCGCTGCAGTAAATTTACTTAAGAAATAGGTGTTAAGATAGGAGCACTAAATGAAACAATAAATGGATGTAATCACAAGTTTATTTTTCAAATACCCTGAGCCATAAGTAACAAACTATATGACAAAAAATAACTCCTAACTTAACCAATCAATTCCCTGACTCACTCCGTCACGGGACCGAAGTGTGGCAGGGAATCCACATGAGACATTTAACAAGCTCAGGGTCGCTTGTAGAAGGATTCGTGAGGTGAACCGTTGTGACCACAGCTTAATCGTTACAAAAGTTATTTTAGGTTGTGCGCCTTAAAGAAATTAATAAAACTTGATTTAGTATTAAGTTAATAACCTACTTATGTTAATGTTCTAGGAACTCTTTTTTGAAAATTTTCTTATTTTATCTATGTACATATATGGTTGCCTTAGTTACGCTTGTCTAAAAAATAATTTTGCTGTTTTTATCCGATAATATACTTTTACCCTCATGAAATCGTTTGATTAAAAAGCACGACCTCAACATGGTAGCAGAGCGTGGTCAAACGTTTATTCGTGTTAGAGTGAGTACTAACCAAACGATTTGAGAAAAGTATATTCCTAAATATGCAAAGTTTCAAGATTGAAATCGGCCATTTAGAAGGCAATGAAAATTGGCCGACATGGCGATATAAAGTTTTGCAACTGCTCAGGGGCACTGTTGGGGCACTGGAAGCAGTAGAAGGCAGACCAAAAAAGCCTGTCCTGCCCAAAGACGCCAGCCCACAAGAGATCGAATCATATAAGGAAAAATTACAAAAGTATAATGAAGCAGATAGTAAAGCCTTGCTATTACTAACAGCAAACATGTCGGATACGACCCTACAGAAGATTATGAGACTAGAGACGTCTAGAGAAGTATGGGACGAACTACATCGATTGTTTGATCGTTCAACAGACAACAAAACTTATACCTACTCACTAGATTTTTTTCATTATTGCAAGGATCCGCAGCATGATATGGGTACACATATTTCGAAACTAAAGAATTTGTGGCATAACTTGACAATTGAGCTGATGAAGGAGTTCAAGTGTGAATTACCAGAAGTTTTACTTATTTGCAAAATTCTCGACACACTACCCGAATCATTTTTCCCGTTTAAGTCAAGCTGGTTACTATTATCAAAAGCTGATCGCAATATCGAAAATTTGACTGTACAATTATGCAACTTTGAAAAGTCTCTTACAAATCAACATAATCAGGCTGGGTCTACTGAAGCTTTTGCTACACAAAACAGCAATGTAAAGTTTAATAAAAAGAAATGCAGCTATTGCGGGAAACTTGGCCACAAGATTAAGAAATGTCATAAATGGATGTCAGATGGTAGACCACCAAAACCTACACCTTCCAGTAACGAAGCCAAAGTAAACACTGCCTTGATGTACGTTGAAGACAAGCAAGAAGTGAATGCAGTATCGGAAAATGATGTGGACAGTTGGTACATTGATAATGGAGCGACCAATCATGTCACGAATCGAAAAGATTTTTTCACTACTTTCGAAAGCTGTAACACTAATACTTTGACTACTGCAAATGGAGCCACAGTTGGTGCTCTTGGTAAGGAGACTGTACATCTGATCTCTTTTGTCAACAATAAAAGGCAAGACATAATGCTTAATGAAGTTTGGTACGTACCTGCAATTAAAAAGAATCTTTTCTCAGTTCTGGCTGCCCAAGATAAACTGAATAACAGTGTCTTTACTTCTGAAAGAGAGACTTGCTCACTTAAAGTGAAGGAACAAGTTTACCTAATAGGAAAACGCTCTAAAAATGGAGGGCTGTATAAGCTCAATGCAAAAACAGTTACTGGCAATAGCACTGAAGAAGTGAACGTATTGTCCAAGTCCAGCCTTCAACTTTATCATGAGAGATTTGCTCACCAGAATAAACGACATGTTAAGAAAGTTATCGAACATGAACTTGGTATTAAAGTACTGTGGAGGCATGAGGAACAGGGAGTAAAGCTCACTCATCCTCCATAGAAAAGGGAGGATCCTCCGACCAGACGGGTGTTATGTCTGGCGGGCTTACCCGATGGTTGAAATTGGCAAGTTGTATGTATGCTAATTGCACGGTAAACTCTGATTGCGAGATGTAGAATTCGTGTGACGTCAGTATGACGCGTCGTTCATTTTTGTGGCGTTTGTAGGTACCGCTACATCACTCCCCTCCGGAGACCGGATCACCGGAGGTCGATAGTGGGCTGAGTCTTGTATCTTGTGATTCTTGCTAGGCCAGCTGAGGTTCCAGTGAGTCGGAACCGGTTGCCGCGTAGTTCACGGTGAGTCGGAACTGTCTTTGAAGATTCCCCAGTGAGTCGGGGTGGTGGGGCGCTGCGTTGTACTCCAGTGCGTCGGATGTCGTACAGCGCCGGGTTGAGGCTGCGTCGAGGTTGCTGATGAGGTTGAGGGTGATGACCAGGTATGCGCGGTCGCTGCATGCTTGTGGTCAGGATACCCGTTGAAGAAGTGGGTGCTGGCTGGGTGGGTGATTCGCCGATGAAGCTTGCGGGAGTGATGATGATGACGTCACGCTCAAGTTGTTGCACGAAGGCTGCGCTGACGTTCATGCTCGGGGTCACCAATGTGGAGGCATGAGGAACAGGGAGTAAAGCTCACTCGTCCTCCATAGAAAAGGGAGGATCCTCCGACCAGACGGGTGTTATGTCTGGCGGGCACTTGCCCGATGGTTGAAATTGGCAAGTTGTATGTATGCTAATTGCACGGTAAACTCTGATTGCGAGATGTAGAATTCGTGTGACGTCAGTATGACGCGTCGTTCATTTTTGGGGCGTTTGTAGGTATCGCTACAGTACCAATCGATTCTGAATTGTGTACTGGGTGCATCTATGGAAAGGCACATAGAAAGAAACTTGGAACAAGAGTGCAGGCTAAAGAACCTGGAGAAATACTGCATGCTGATGTTTGTGGACCTTTTCCCTATTCTTTTAGCAAGTACAGATACTTTGTTCTCTTCAAAGATGACTTCAGTAAATACGAATTTGTCTATTTCTTGAAACATAAATCTGAAGTTTGTGAAAAACTCAAACAAGTTCTTCAAGAAAGTAAAACAGCTGGTCATACTATAAAAGAACTTTTAAGCGATAACGGTGGAGAGTTCGATAATGCGAATGTCAAGAAAGTTTTGCAAGAAGCTGGCATAAAATAAAGGCTGACTATGCCCTACACTCCCCAACAAAACGGATCGAGTGAAAGGGAAAATAGGACGTTAGTTGAAGCTGCACGCAGTTTAATGCATTCTCATGAAGAATTACCTGTTGCTGGTCTGAATTAGTGAACACAGCTGCATATGTCCTAAATAGGACAGGACCTTCAAGCGTAGATGGAAAGTCACCTTATGAACTTTGGTTAAATAGAAAACCATCTATAAAACATTTAAGAGTAATTGGATGCGAAAGTTACGCCCATGTCCCCAAGCAAAAGCGAACTAAGCTGTCGAAAAAGGCTCAAAAATGTGTATTGATTGGTTATGAAGGTGATGACGGATACCGCTTGTTAAGCTTCAATAAAAATGGTAAGCCTACTCTTGTAAGATCCAGAGACGTCGTATTTAATGAGTCAGCATTAAACTCAATTGGTTTTGACCATCCTGAAGATAATCAAGAATATCCTTCAGTTGAAGTTCATTATCCAATTACTACACCTTTGATGTGTGATGCAAGGGAGGATATACGTAACGTAGACAGCTCTGACAACAGTCCATGCTTAACTGTGCCTCCCACATCTCAAGGTTTTGCTGAACCATTACAAGAGTTTCCAGAAGCTACACCACTAAGCTCACCTAAGAAGATGCTATATAGCTGACGAAGACGGTGATGATCATACTGGCACACGAGCAGACATAGAGGACTTAGCAAATGATAGTCCTAGAATGGTTTTACGAGACAGAAGTGAGCTGAAACCACCGCAAAGATTCCATGACTATGCGATGTCAGCGTATGATGATATAAGTACGTTTATTGAGCCTAAATCTTATAAAGAAGCTGTTAATAGTCCTCAAAAGGAACAATGGCTGAAAGCTATGGAAAATGAGATTAAATCACTGGCGGAAAACAAAACTTGGATTTTGGTAGACCTACCCAAGGGTCGTAAACCAGTGTCCAGCAAATGGGTCTTCAAAGTAAAGACAAATGCTGATGGAAGTCTTGATAAGTTTAAAGCTCGACTAGTAGCTCGAGGCTATACACAAAAGAAAGGCGTTGATTATGATGAAACGTTCAGTCCTGTCGCAAAAATGACAACGGTTAGAACGCTATTAAGCATTGCCGCAAATGAAGGCTTGACACTCGCCCAGTTTGATGTCTCGACCGCATTTCTTTATGGTTCGTTAAATGAAGAAATTTATATGAATCAACCTGATGGCTATAATGATGGATCTAAGAAGGTGTGTAAATTAAAAAGAAGCTTATATGGTCTTAAACAAGCACCTCGATGCTGGAATAAATGCATGGTTGATTATTTGAAAACCATTGGGTTTATACAATGCGATACAGATACATGTCTATTTATTCGAAATCGTTCAAATGATAAGATTATTCTTGCGCTATACGTTGATGACGGTCTTATAGCTGCATCAAATCCAAAAGAATGTCATAGATTTATATCTGAGTTAAAGCGAAGATTTAAAATCACAAGTAAGGATACCTCATATTTCTTGGGTTTGGAAATTATGAATGTGAGTGGTGATATCACGATTACACAGAAGCATTACGCACAAAAAGTATTGGATCGCTTTGGAATGTCTGAGTGTAAACCTGCATCTACTCCTATTTTAAAGGATGGGCAGGATGGACACCTAAATCAAGTGAAAGATTCAGTAGAGCCTGTAAACTTTCCATATAGAGAAGCTGTTGGTGCTCTAGCATATCTAACAGTTGGAACCAGACCAGACTTGGCGTATGCTATGAGTGTAGTGTCCAGATCACTAGAAAACCCAAACAAAGACGATATCCAAAGACTGAAACGTGTCTTAAGATACATCAAAGGAACTTTGGATTATGGAATCACATATCAGAAAAACAACAATAGTGGTATTTTAGACTGTTACAGTGATTCCGACCATGGCGGCGATAAAACCACTGGCAGGTCAACATCAGGCATATTATGTATATACTCAGGAGGAACAATATCCTGGTCGAGTCGACGACAAACATGTGTTGCTCTTTCAAGTACGGAAGCTGAACTAGTTGCAGCTAGTGAAGCGGCTAGAGAAATAGTCTGGATCAAAAGGCTTTTCGCAGAGATATCAAACCTAAAGGAGATTCCTGTGCTCAAGGTTGATAATGACGCAGCCATAAAGATCTCAGACAATCCTGAGTTACATAGGAGAACGAAGCATATTGTCATCCGTCATTTCTATGTCAGAGAACTGGTGACTGCTGGTGAACTATCAGTACAGTATATACCAACTGAGTTTCAGTTAGCGGATATACTAACAAAACCTCTGCACCAGCCTAAAATTGTTTCTATGGCAAAGCATATGGGATTAAGAAAATAAAGAAACATTCAAAAAGGGAGGATGTTAGAGTTAATGTTCTAGGAACTTTTTTTTGAAAATTTTCTTATTTTATCTATGTACATATATGGTTGCCTTAGTTACGTTTGTCTAAAAAATAATTTTGCTGTTTTTATCCGATAATATACTTTTACACTCATGAAATCGTTTGATTAAAAAGCACGACCTCAACAACTTAGATGCAACCTCTTTTGTTTAAACTCGCTCTCTTTCACTAGATACACACATCAAAAGTGTCTAGGGATCAACATATATTTTTGCAATAACTTTTCTCCTGATTGATATTAATTAAAATTTTCTTTAAGGATTCATCAAATAAAGTGTTTTCGTTTGTCACAGTAACGATAAACCAAGTCACCTTTGCATTAATAAAGAAATTTGCCATTTTCCTAATAAAGGGATATTTGACATTTGAACCACTAACACAAAAGTTCGAAAAAAAGACTGAAATAACAGTTTTCTCTAAAATTTTATTGGGTAACTTAAACAATTAATAATCCGTGTTTCTACCGCGAACACTAACAACACAAGAACATCGGTTTGGCATACTCAAAATGAGTTCATCCAAATCACGCTGTGGAATGGCCGCCCATGTTCGTTGCAACAACAAAAAACGGTCTTCTTGCGACTGAATACCCTCCATATTCAGCAGAGCTCTTCTCTGTAGCATATCCCATGCATGCTCAATCGGGTTCAAGTCTGGCGACTGAGCAGGCCAGGGCAGGACATTGATGTTAGCTGCGGCGAGAGTCTGTCTTACAACTCTTGCGGTGTGCGGTCGTGCATTATCATGCATTAACTGAAATAAGGGACCGATTTGCACTTGTAGAGGAACGATGACGTCTGATACAATCGTCTCAGCATAAATTTGAGCGTTGAGGTTGCCTCTGTTCCAAATCAACTCAGTTCTTGTGCCGATCCAAATACCCGCCCATACCATGATGGTTCCACCACTATAAGGATGGGCTTCCTGGCAGGATTTTAATCGCTGTTGGCGTCCAGGGGTTCTCCAGTGTCGTATACGTCTTGTACCCGGTCTCATACCAAAACGAGACTCATCAGAAAAGCACACGAAACGCCATTGTTCTTCTGCCCAATTTCTGTGTTCAAGAGCCCATTGATAACGAATCCTACGATTGTGCATTGCTATAGGTGGTACCCGTAGCGGTCTTCGGGAATGAAGGTTCACTTCATGCAAGCGGTTTCTGACTGTTTGGTCGCTAATTAAGTTCCCTGAAGAGTGATGAAGCCTCACGGCTAACATCATGGCGGTTATTGTTGGAGCTCTTCGAGTTAAGATTTGAATGTATCGGTCTTGTCTCCGTGTGGTGCAGCGATACCGTCCTCCATGGCGCTCAGCCACGGTACCAGTGCTTCGGTAACGTGTCCAAAGTCGACTGATAACACTCTGACTTGTATTCAGAGCTAAAGCCACAGTACGTTGCCGGGAACCAGCTTCTATCATTCCCACGGCTCTGAGCATTTCTTCCCTGCTTAAATGACGTCGCCGCTCCATAATAACGTTGGTTTTAATCAGTAGTAGGGAAACAGTAGCACTAATAATGTCTTCAATGCGTTGTATGTTTTTATAGGGAAAATATTGACAGCTGATTTTCATCTTTCACTCGAATTTGATTCACAGTTCCTGATTCAAATTATGAAATGCACCAAAAAGGATCCATATAAATTTATAAAATCATAAATTTATTACAAAGCCACATCTCAATCTCAAGAAATCCGCATAAAAATGCTTGATCCCTAGACACTTTTGATGTGTGTACATCCAACAATAACTATAAGTACAGGGAGACTAACGTTTCTGATTAGCTTTCCTGACTAACGCTTCTGATTTACGGTACGGCGTCCCTTGGTTAATAACACACGTGGAACGCGGCCTGCGGGAATAGGCAACTTCAGGAACACCCGCAACAAAGAAATGATGACAGTTTATACCTGTCTTCTCATCGTCGAAAGAGAATTGGGTGTGTCGTACCACCAGGGTCCAACACACTTTCACTCCACAAGCCTGATCCGGTCGGGAACAAGGCCACCTGAGGCAAGCCAGGATGCGACGCCTCCACACAGGTTCCTGACCCTAGGCCGTGTGCGTTCGCGCAGCTATGATATAGAAGTTTTTATGGAAGATTTATTTTCATAGAAGATACTATACAGAAGATTTTACAGAACATTAGCAAACAATTACAACAGCAAGGATAAAGGATTGTTTGAGGACTAAAGGAATCTACAGAGGATAGATGTATCACAGTAGGAGATGGTAGAAAACGAAAATTCAAGGGAAAGGTAACGTTAGGTTTGATGCCATAGACGGTACACAATCCATTTCGTCTATTTTATTAAATGTTTTATATGTACCAGAGCTAAAACCTAATTTATTTTCAGTTACTTCCGCTATAGATAGAGGTTACAATATGAAAGTAGATACAGATGGTTGTAAATTTTACAAAGATGGTCCATCGTTACGCGAGACGCCGAGGCGAGCGCACGCATTAGTAACAACATTCTTGAACTTTTATTTTTTTAATTTTTTGAAACTATAAACTCTTTTAATGTTTACTGATAATGGTTGATGTGCCGGACATTACAAATTGTGAGTTAAGTGGGAGTGAAAGTATGGAGGAAGAGATATTGAATGAGATTGAGCAATCAGTATCAGCAAAGTCAATGGAAACTAGAACCAGTTTGTCGAGTGAGAATCGGAAATTTCGGGAAAAGAAAAAAAGAGTAGATAGTGAGGAAATTATCGAGGAAGATGATGGATTTATAACGGTTAGAAGTAAAAAAGTAGCAAGAAAATTATCACAAAAATTTTATAGTGTGAGCGGTGAGGAGAACGTACGATCTTTGAACAACACAGTTAGCATTACAGGAAAAGAAACAATATTACCTAAACAATTTGATCTAGCAAAGTTATTGAGAGCAGAAAACATAGTAAATATTAAAAAAATTCAGTATAAAAATGCGTACAAAGCTATATTGGAATTTGAAAACCGAGAAAATGCTGAGAACTTAGTTAAGTGTCAAAAGTTTCATAATTTGGGGTATAGATGTCAATTTGTAGATGAAATAAATCTATCCTATGGAGTTATCAAACAAATAGACTTGGAAATAGATGTGCAAGAAATTCTGCAGAGTGTAGAGTGTGAGTATGAGATCGTCACGGTAAGAAGATTAAAGCGACTCAACATTTCAAGAGAGTGGGTAGACAGTGAATCTGTACGTCTCTGTTTCAAAAGTTCAAGGTTACCCGGTTATGTGAATATTTATGGGTGTAAATTCAAAGTAGAACCCTATATGTTTCCGGTTACGCAATGTTCCGGATGTTGGCGTTTCGGACATTTATTAAAGGCATGCCCAACAAAGATAATACGCTGCCCAAAATGTGGAGACAACCACAGTAATTGCGAGACGACTACCTTCAAATGTACTAATTGTAAAGGTCCACATTTGGCACTTGAAAAATCATGCCCAGTTTTTTTAAAAGAGAAACGCATAAGGATTATAATGTGTGACAACAATTATACTTATAGAAAAGCCTTGTCCATGTACTTGCAACAGCAAGCTGCCCAACCTGAGCGGCAGCAAGAGAAGAAAAATACTTATACTGAAAAATATATGAGTAATATTTATAAAAAATCCTATAGAGATGCATTGGTCACAGAGACGCAAACAAACATTCATGGGACGGACACCGACGAAACAAAAGAAGAAAGTATGGATGACTCAGCAGATTCTATCATTTTGGGGAGACCATCAAGGAAACGTAACAAAAAGAAAAAAAAGTCAAGTCAGAGTCGTAATTTTGCACAGCATTCCGTAGATGTATTATCAATTCAACAGGAAACAAATGAAAATAAAGAGGGGTCCACAAGGGGAAAAATAGAGTTTAAAAGACTACTACATAAATTGAAGGAAGTATTGATATCGGAAAATACTTTTGACGGTAAAGTTAAATTAATACTTAGTTTAATTTTTCAAGATTGTTTTCAGTACATTTTGAACTTAGTTAAAGAGACAAATATTTTTGGCACTATTATTTCTACATTCTATGGCTTGTTTACATAAAGACATAAAATTAAATATAATGCAGTGGAATGCACAGAGCTTAAAACCGAAATTAGACGATGTTAAATGTTTACTGTTGTAAGAAAAGGTACACATAGCATTAATAAGCGAAACATGGCTACACAGAACAGGTACGTCTTCATCTTAATAATTATAATATTTTTAGGCGCGACAGAGAGGATTCGTATGGTGGGATCGCTATACTAACACATTACTCATTAAGTGTTCAAGAAGTTGACATTTTGTTAAGCAATTCAGGCATCAAAATAATATGCATTAAAATAAATAATTCAAGTTGTATCAAACACATAATACTTATATATTGTCCTAGTTCGGTTCACACAACCCAAGCTGATTGGGATGCCATATTTTCTAGGTTCCCTAAAAATTGTTTGGTTGCGGGAGACTTTAATGCCCATCATACAAACTGGTCATACAAAACCGACACAAGAGGTAAACAAATATTTGACTCGTCGTTAGAATTTGGTTTTCTCTCCTTAAATAGCGGACACTCCACCAGGATGAAGTTAGTAAATGGTGTCTTACAAAGTTCATCTCCTGATATATCATTTGTATCGATGACATCGCTATTAACTTCGATTGGTGCGTTATGAATGAGAATCTTGGTAGTGACCATATGTTTATCAACATAAAAGCCAAATACAATGAGGAGGTAGTCATAAATAATAAGCGAAACTACAAATTAGCGGACTGGAAAGGTTACAAGGAATCTTTCCTCAATAGTTTTTCTTTATCTATTAGCGATAACGACGTCCAGGTATTATATGATCATTTCATCCGCCAAATAAATAATGCGGCAAATGCAAATATTCCTTTAATTAAAGTATGTAATTATCCGAATTAAACTGAAAGGATATTGGAATCCGGGTATTTCCAAATTAGTCAGTGAACGTAGATTAGCCCTAGGGAATTTTAGGAGAAACCCTACTCCCGCCAATCTCTCATTACTAGAAGGAAAAACACGAAAAGCAAGGCAGCCAATACAAATAGCCAAATCAGCTGATTATCAGAAATTTTGTGATAGTGTTACGGGCTAGGGGTACTAAAATACCGGTTAAGGGTTACGAAGTTTATTGGCAACGAAGGTACAGTCGATTGTAGGCAATGACAAGTAGAATGTTGCTGACGTTGCACCGAAGTCTTCACTTACGTCCACGAAGTCCGTGTTGTAAACACACAATAACACTACAGACGTTTCTTCACGTAGTACTCACTGTCCTCGTTACAGTTGTCGCAGTAGGTATTCTCAAAGATCGCTTCTTAAGTGTCGCCGTTTTCGTATCGGTAGTCAAGTGTAGACTGACTCGGCGCCGGCGTCGCGGCGCTATATATAGGCCAGCTGATCGAACATTCCAGAATCGTCTAGACGTAATAATAATAGCGCATAACTTCGAGTACATTCTGTAGGTACCTACGGTAATTCCCGGAAACGGGTTTCTAGAAATTTCGATGTCGTCACTTAGTTGACAAAATTGATAAAACCTGTACCATTCGATAGGCCACCTTAAGTCTAGGAATGCGTTTTTATATTACACCTATACGATGTCTAGATCTCGAGTTATAGGGCTTAAAAGTTACACACCGCATGTCAAGCGATATTGAACCTTATGCCCTCGACATAAGGTGCATTCGTAACAATAGTATTGATAATAAAGTGTCAGCGTCTGAAATGTGGCATCGTTTGAGATGGGCGAAAGGCTACAACAGAGCTAGGGCTTATTGTACGCAGGAATTAAAGAAAGAAATGCTATGTGATATTGCACCTGATTACGTTGTTCCACTCAAACCACTCTTTGTATCTGAAAATGTACTGTTAGAATCAAAATATACACTACACGAAATGATTTACTGTTTAAAAAAAAAAGATTCGGCCCCAGGAGAAGATAAAATTACCTACTCCATGATTTCACATCTACCTACAGTTGGAAAAATGTTTCTACTCAATATCTATAATAATGTAATAAAATCCGGAGTTGTTCCATGGCAATGGAGGGTTATTGCCATTCCAAAATCAGGAGGGAACAAACCTAGACCAATATCATTGATGTCTTGTACTTGCAAAGTTTTTCATACTATGTTAGCGAAAAGGCTGGAATGGTACGTTGAAAAAAAGCAAATTCTATCACCGTATGCAACGGGATTTAGGAGGGGGCAGTCTGGTCTTGACTGTATAACGCGTTTGGTGACCCAGATTCAGATAGGTTTTTCACATAATAGTTGCACCCTGGCTTTTAATGTTTTTTTTTTTTTTTTTTATAATTATAAACTAGCGCTTGACCGCAATCCTGCCTGATGGTAAGCAGTGATGCGATCGTTGATGGTAAAGCGCGCTAGTTTATTAAGAGCCTATTCACTCAGAAAAACTGAGCGAATAGGAAGGAAGACGGCAGTTGAGCGAGGTGATGCAATGTTTAACCCAACAACACAACCAACGATGCTGCGCCAAAGGGAGATTGATCTGAAGACCCTCCACTACCAAACTCCTAACGCAACAACATTAGGCGCATCGTACCCGGCACACATCGCAACACAACTGCTCAGACCCGTCCTCCGTACGGCTTCACCAGACATCATGCCGGAACACGATATGAACCTCGAACCAAAAAACAAATAAACCTCAAGAAATGGAAAAGTTTAAGAAACAACTAAGGAAGAACTTTGAAATGAAAAATGTAAAAGAAACAAAGTATTTAGGTATAAGTATAGAAAAAGAGAAGGATTTTATAGTTCTACATCAGGAGGAGTATCTACAAAGTATTTTAAAGAAATATAAAATGGACGACTGTAAACCAGTTCCTACACCATTAGAACCAGTTATTCAACTGACAGATGAAGCTGGCTCACAGGAGTTGATTACAAGATGTAAGAGTCTAGTAGGAAGTTTAATGTATGCTATGTTAGGTACTCGTCCAGACATTTGTTTTGCATTGAACTTTTTAAGTAGATATCAATCAAAAGAAAATGAACAGTTGTGGAAAGCTCTTAAAAGGTTATTACGATATATAAAGGGTACTTTAAACAAACGTTTAATCTATAGAAAAGGAGAAAAGGTGCCATTGATAGGTTACACAGATTCTGATTGGGCAAGCGATAAAGATAAAAGAAAATCTACTTCACGATTTTTATATGACAGTTCATGGATGTTGTGTATCATGGTCTAGTAGTAAACAAAATTGTATTTCCCTGTCTTCTACAGAAGCAGAATACGTAGCATTTGCTAAAGGTATTTCTGAGGGTTGTTGGAGTAGAAATATGTTTTAGAGCTAGGTTAGAATGTATGAATGTGTTGATGCTAGAGGATAATCAGTCAGTCATACATATTGCAAAGAATGCTGAAAAACATAAGAGGCTGAAGCACATAGATATAAAATATCATTACATTCGTAACAAAGTGGAAGCTGGGATTGTTATTTTAAAACACATTCAGCTGGCTGACATTTTTACAAAACCTTGGTTAGGACAGGTTTGCAAATTTCTCTGACCTGACGGCCGGCAGCATCGCTGTATTGCGAAAACCGCAGGCGCAGAGAGTGATGGCCGTCAGAGTCATACATGGGTATCGCACGATCTCCTATGAGGCGGCCTGCCTACTGGCTGGATCCCCGCCATGGGACCTGGAGGCGAAGGTTCTCGCGTCACTGTACCAGTGGCGTGAGCAGGCGCGATAACGGGGCGAACGGCCGATGCAGCGCCAGCTTGAGCTCGTCGGTCGCAGCTCAGCGAGGTCCTGGTGGCGGAATGGCGGGACAGGCTTTCGCGCCCTACCGCCGTCGAGGCCATCCGGCCGGTACTGGTGGACTGGCTCGGGAGAAGGCATGGCTCCCTGACGTTTCGGGTGACACAGGTGCTCTCAGGGCATGGTTGCTTCGGAAAGTGCCTGTGTCGCATAAACAGGGAGCCGGACGCCCGGTGTCACCACTGCGTCGACTGCCGGGAGGACACAGCGCAGCATACGCTGGCAGAGTGTACCGCTTGGGATGAGCTGCGCCGTGCCCTCATCTCTCTGAAGTAGGCAGTGACTTATCGCTGCCGGTCGTAATCAGGTCGATGGTCGGCAGCGAAGAGTCCTGGGAATTGGGATGCGGTGGTTTCCTTCTGCGAAACAGTTGTCGCGCAGAAGGCTGCGGAAAGGGAGAGGGAGATCTCGTCCTCTCACCCAGCCCGCAGCAGGCGTACTGGGCGTCGCCGGAGGGCGGATAATGCCCTCTTCCAGCCCCCCTAAATGGGGCGATAGACTCGGGGAAATCTGTCGCTCCCCAAACATCAGGACCCGAGGTGGCGGCGCGAAGTGTTCCACGCGCGCTACTCTTAGACGTGGGAGTTCTACACCTCACTCCCCCCCCCCCCCCCCCCTGACCCGAGGAGGCCCCACGGCTGCGGGCCAGCACCAATTGGGGGTTGCGGAAGCAGTATTAGTTCTCGCAGCCCCCGGTGTAGGTGTGAGACGGAACACCCGGGTGGTTTTTAGTCAGTAGGAGTCTGACAGACTCCGTCGCCCACCCCAGGGCGGCGGACATCCATGAGGATTTTACACCCGGAAAAAAAAGGTTTGCAAATTTAGTTAACCAAATACTTGATTAAAGGTTAGGTACTACAGTTGTGATTTAAAATAAAGAAATTTTTATAATTTTTGAAATATACAATTTTAATAGAAGTACGGTCGATTACAGAATTGTTGTTTATAGGTAGTTTATACATAGAATTTGTATTTTTTGTTCATAGAAAGAAAGTTTGTTTGTTGTTGAATAATATACAGTTGTGCATTTTGAGGAAGGGTGTTGAGTATCAACATGCACGACTAAAACCTCCATGGTACTCATGGTCTTTGATGTACTACTACATTCTGTAAAATGTTTAAAAATGATTGACGTAACGGTTTTTCAAGCTAAACCTAATGTAATATAAATTAGTCAATACAGTAGTTTATATGTAATGTTCAGGAATGAATAAGACTGTTTTTTTAAATACATTGTTATAATTAATTTATTGTTGACTTTTAATTAAAACCCTCAATCACCCTACATGTTAGAACCACCTACCTTCGGTGTTGGAATTTTAAAATATAAAATATTAATTAAGACGATTCCGTCGAGGAAGTCTGTGAAAAAGAATTTATTTTTTGCAAATTAGAACACTCTATTATATAGAACTAGCGACAGCCCCGCAGTTTCACTCACATATCATCCTGCCTAGTTTCCTGTGTTAATCCAGGTCTTGTACGGACGACACTGGTGTCGAATATTTGTGAAATATTCCCAATCAACCTTGAGCCTTAATACTTTGGAGATAAGGTTGAAAATCATATAAAGAAATCTGACAGATTGTATTAGCTTGATGTGCTGTCGTCTGTATAAATGTGTACTAAACATCCCTTTAATGGTTTTTGCGTCCATCTTCACTTTCACATTTATGTGTTAATAATATTATAATAGGAAGGGATAGTAGGATTATGTATAGCAGAATTCTTCCGGGAGTCCATCGTGAATGTTAAGATTTCTTTGATATGTTAAAAAAAAAAAAGGATAGGTTACGACTCCGTGTGCAGTTTCTGACCTGCCATCGGACGCGTCCCCAGGTGGCGGATAGGGGAACGGCCCCCAGATATGGGGGTTACCGGTTTACCAGCGCGGACCAAAACCAGAAGTGGGGACCGCTTCGGCGGCCACACGTGCGGCGGATCGGCCACCACTCCAGGTGGCTGACGTGAGAGGAGCTTGGGGCCCCGTTTGCTTCCGGGCAAACGAGTGGGGCTAAGAGGAAGGACACCTCGCTAAAAAACCCTTGGCTGCTGCGTCTTCTCTCACAAGAAGACGTACCCAGCCCGGCCCCTCCCTATGGAGGGACCACTATGGGCCCGCCTTTAGGCGGGAAACCCCGGCGGGGGATTGGTAGCGCAGGCTCTGCCATTTCCCTTGACCCCGCCACTAAGGCGATGTCGTTGTGCCGCTGTGTTTTAATGGGTATTTCCGGCCTCGACTGGGCGAGTCCCACACACGCCCGTCGCTTTTAGCGGCGGGTATAGTGCGTAAAGACGTTTCCACAGAAACAAAAAAAAAAGGATAAGTTACGAAGTAAAAATCCATTTAGGTATTCGTTTAAAAGACTTGGATCTATGGTCATGAATATATAGTTATTAAAAAAAAACTTGACATTTTGATGTGTTATGTCAGGTCAGCTGTCAGATTACAGGTTATGTTATGTAGGTTATAAAAATGCTGTTTTATGTGCCTAATTGAATGTTTTTTTTTTTTTGAGTTAAAGGAAATAAACTATCTAAAATGGGCACTAGAATACTACTGCGACTGACAACTCCAGCATTAAACTGCTTGAAATCAACAATCTATCAAAATGTATTTAGAGGTAACGAGAGGATTATTTTTTCCAATGCTGTGAATTTTACAACAACTCAGAATTATGCGAAGAGTAAAGATAAAGGAAAAGACAAAAAAGGTAAAGGAGGTAAAGTGGAGATTAATGTCGCATCAATATCTGAGATTGTGCCTGTGGAGAAGATGAAAGAGCGATGCAATTCAGCTATCGACAAAATGAAGGAAGAGTTTGCTAAGAACCTATCCTTGCGATCCACAACCGGCTCTATAGAGTCACTGCTGGTGAAATTTGAGGGTAAAGATTACGAGCTACAGGAACTTGCTCAAATAGTACGTAAAAATCCTAAGACTATGGTTATAAACTTTTCGTCCTTCCCACAAGCCATACCAAATGCTTTAAGAGCCATTCAAGGATCGGGTTTGAATCTGAATCCTCAGCAAGATGGCACTACACTGTATGTGCCCGTACCCAAAGTCACAAAAGAACATAGGGAGGCATTAGCAAAGAATGCAAAGGCATTGTATATAAAATGTAGAGATTCAGTCAAAGATATACAGGTAGATTATATCAAAAAAGTTAAGAAACAAAGTAGCGTGTCTGAAGATTTAGTATTCAACATAACTAAACAAATCAATGCAATATGTGATGACTACCTGAATCAAGCCAAACATATTTATGACTTAAAACATAATGAACTGGTTGGGAAGTCTTGAAACTGATGATAAGTACCTTGATGTTGGTTGGTCTAGATTTGATAATAAAAATAAAATTCTCTTAAAAACTTTGTTTCATTTGTATGTTTCACATTCAAATTTCCTAGGGAACTGTTATTGGAATTTTTGTTTGTCCATGTATGTCACTGTGATAGATAAAGAAATTAATTTACAAGTTTTATCAAGTGGATAGCCTATCCAAATCTACCAATATAATCATCATTATTGAAAACCTAATTGATTATTGTTGTATAGCTTCTGCCCGCAATATCTTCTGTGTATCCACTGAGTTACAAACATGGACTCTGAAATAGTGGTTGTGTTGAAGCTCACATAGCATTGATGGAAGCACTGTAAACAAATACAACTTTTCAATCTGAAATTTTATCTTTTATAATATGGAAATACTATGTGTATATGTTTTATTGTTTCATATTCATAAATCAACAACAAGTTACCTAGGCAACTAGCACAGACTAAATAGTGGTCACTGGCCACTTCACATCCTCCATGTTTTTTGGAATTTTAAGATAAATGCTTCAATCCAATCTGGACGCTCAGGTCCGTCAATCTGGGACCGAACAGGGGCTTTGTAAGCATGTCAGCCAGTTGCCAATTGAATTCCACATGTGTGACGTCAAACTCGTTGTTAACACATTCCCGGACGAAGATATGTTTCGTCCGTTTGTGGTATTCGAACTTCGGGTTGTGTGCGAGTTATGCAGCTGATTGTCTAGGTACAACACTGGTTTCTGGTTCTTGATCATTCCATCTAGTCAAAGCTTCAGACATATAATCTCTTGTGCTGTTTCACTAGCAGCAATAATTTCAGCTTCGGTTGAAGAGATTGACACAGTGGGTTGTAGCTGGCTCCGCCAGCTTATCGCGGCTCCAGAGAGCATGCACACCATTACCGATGTTGATCTGGCAGTTGACTCGTCTCCTGCGTGATCAGCGTCGCTGTAGCAGTCGAGTCGCAGAGATGCTGTTTTCGTGTAGCACAGTCCGTTACATTTTGTACCCTGCAGGTATCTAAATATGCGTTTGACCAGTGCGATATCTTTCTTTGAGGGTGCTGCCAAGTTTCTAGAGGCTATTCCAACAGCATATGATATATCCGGCCTCGTGCCGACTGCCTAATAGGTTAGAGCACCTACCGCTTGACGATCCGGGAAATTCTCTCCTCTCTCATTGTTTTTAATGATGGGTGTAGGCGCGGATTTGCAGTTGCTCATTCCATACTTCTGCAACACCATCTTCCGTCATCCGTTTTTGAGTGTTTCAATTTCCATTCCAGGATGCAGGTTTGGTAGTTTATTTGAATCATGGTTTTCAGGTCTCTCAAGAATTCTTCTCCTGCTGCACTT
Source organism: Sesamia inferens (assembly GCA_037179545.1). Lineage (NCBI taxonomy): Eukaryota > Metazoa > Arthropoda > Insecta > Lepidoptera > Noctuidae > Sesamia > Sesamia inferens. The sequence continues at coordinate 1,641,925 of CM073929.1, read as the reverse complement.
GTATTAAAGGTAACAAGTCCATCGTCAACGTACCTATAGACTCACAAAAACCTTTGCTTTGCCTATGATTCTTGTGTAACGGGACGGGTCCGCTTCACTCTGTTGAAAACCAATCTTTTGTAGGTATTCTGCAATATAGGTATTACAACAGCGCGGTGCTTGTTTTAAGCCGTAGAGGCTTTATTTTAACTTGCAGACTCGTTTAGTACCATATTGGAATCCCTCTGGCTGTTCCATGTACAACTCTTCCTGTACTGATCCATATTAGAAAGCTGTAGCATGCAATTCTTTGTGGAAAGTAGATTCTGAAGGCTTTTAAGGTTTCTGAGTAGCCCATGAAAATTCCTGGAATTGCTTTTGGTGCAAATTTGTGACCGTTAGAGCCTTTTCTAAGGACGTACGTTTTTGACCCAACTGTGTACAGATGGTTCACGCTTTGCTTTCTCATCATTCATCATTTCAGCCGAAAGACGTCCACTGCTGGACAGAGACCTCCCTCAAGGTTCTCCACGACGACCGGGCCTGCGCCTCCCGCATCCAGCGGTTTCCCGCGACCTTCACCAGGTCGTCGGTCCACTTTGTCGGGGCCTACCCACGCTACGTCTTCCGGTGCATGGTCGCCACTCGAGAACCCGTCGGCCCCATCGGGTATCGGTCCTACGGGCAATGTGTCCAGCCCACTGCCACTTTAGTGTTGCAATTTTTTTTTTAATTAAAATATAAACCAGTGCTTGACCGCAATCCCGCCTGATGGTAAGCAGTGACGCAATCGTTGATGGTAAAGCGCACTAGTTTATTAAGAGCCTATTCACTCTCGCCTTGAAGACACTCAAATTGTAGACCGACGGAAACACTGCCGCCGGCAGATTGTTCCAGTCCCTCGATGTACGCGGTATAAAGGAGGAGGCGAAACGCTTCGTCCGGATCGTAGAGGTGTTAACAACACAAGGGTGGAAACGGATTCGGACCGGATTGATTCCCTACTAGCCCGAGCATCCGGCAGGTATCTCTCCACAACTGTGCTGTAATCTGCATACCCATAGATACCGGGCATCAGCAGATCGTTAATATGCAGCAGAAACAGAGTTGCAGAGAGAACAGACCCCTGAGGAACACCGGCATTAGTCGACATGGGCTCAGATGAGCATCCGTCGACAACAACTCGGAGGGACCGTTCAGTCAGGAAGTCTTTTACCCAGCCAATCAGGCTAGGGGAAATGCCGTACGCTGGAAGCTTACTCAAAAGGCCAGCGTGCCATACCCGGTCGAAGGCCTTCGAGACATCAAAGGAGACAGCAATCACTTCCCCATTTCTCTCGAGGGCTTCGCCCCACAAGTGAGTGGCATACACTAGTAGGTCCCCAGTTGACCGATTGCGGCGAAACCCGTACTGTCGGTCACTGAGGAGAGGTCACGAGTTCAATACACGCTCCATAATTTTGCAAAGTATGGAGGTGATCGAAATCGGCCGATAGTTGGTAGGATCGGCACGACTACCCTTTTTGGGCACGGGCTGCACGTTGGCAAGCTTCCAGGACTTGGGCACTATACCAGTCCCAAATGAGAGGCGATACAAGCGTGTCAATACAGGAGACAACTCATTCATTGCTTCATTCTTTGCTTTCTACCGACCCATAATAGAGTTGGAATGGAGTTTTGTTGACGATAGCGCTATTGATACTCCTGTTCGATAGGTAATTGGCGGTATTTATGGCTTCACCCCAGAGCTCTGGCGCTTTGGCGTCGATCATCATAGCTCTCCCTTTTTAAATTAGGGTGCGATTTTTCCGCTCTGCTATACCGTTTTGGTTTGGAGTGTAGGGTGCGGTTAATCTTCTCTGAATTCCAGAGTGCTTTAAAAAAACTGTCAAAATCTTTGTTTACATATTCTTTCCCGTTGTCGGACTGAAGATACTTAATTTTTTTGGATGTGTCATTTTCTGCTTCCTCTTTAAACTTCTCAAGTACTTCATTTTCATGCCAGGTCATGATAGAAAACGATATTTTCCTGATTGGCCTGGGTCTTGGATGTTTATCTATAGGTATGTGTATCTATTTAAAAAAAAAATATATACCTAGTATCGTTGAGTTAGTATCTTATAACACAAGTCTCGAACTTACTTTGGGGCTAGCTCAATCTGTGTGATTTGTCCGTATATATTTATTTATTTATTTTTTGTTTTAATTAGACAAACCTTACAGTAACGACTGTAGTTATCAATGAAGGTGACGAAGTATCTTTTATTACCGCGGGAGGCCCACACACGTCGCTGTGGACGATTTCCAAGAGATCATTTGTACTTTCAAAGTTAACTTAGTTTCAGAGTTCTTGTTGCGTATAGCAGGTATTCTGTGGAGTTTAGCCTGAACGCATACGTCACATTCTGGAAGAGTTTCATTGGCAGAAAAGTTTAAGCCGATTAATTCTTCATTTTTAAGTGCCTGAAGCATATCGTAGGCATTCATATGGCCTAGTTTTCGATGCCACTCCATTATCTTTGATGATTCAATCGGTTTTTCAGTGTTACGTTGGCACTTTCGTATCGATTTTGTTGCAGTGGCTTTAAGTAGCAGAGGCCATTATTTTCTTTGTACGCTATAAGAATTATTTTGGCTTTAGGGTTCTTTACTGTCGCTTTTATTTTTGTAAAAAGTACAGAGCAGTCAGCATCTGTCATCTTGCCTACTGAGAGTAGGTTGGTGTCTAGGTCAGGTACCAACAGTCTCTTTCAGTTCAGTTAATAGGGCTATGCCATTTCCGTTTTTGGTTTCAAAGGAAACGGTGCCTGTTCCTTTAATTTCAGCTGAGTGTGAGTCTGTAGCGAACTTGAGTTTTCTAGACGTAGCCTTCATATTCTTGAATAAGTTACGTTGGTAGGTTAAGTGTGAGGTTCTGCCACTGTCTACGAACCATATATCGTCAATGTCGGTTGATTTGTCATTTGCTGTAGATAGGCACTGCTTGGCGTAATTATTTTAATGAGACGACCGTTTAGGGGAAGGTCATCCATGTCTGCCAGTTTGTCGATGTGTCCATGAACTTGTTTAAGTGAGCGCGCACATTGTTTCCTTCAAGTTTAATTAGTATCAACTGTGTAAGAAGTGTTGCTTTACGTGCAGGTCCTTTACTTGCATGTATATCTCGAAGTTTATCCCTCAAAGCTTTCGTAGTTTTGCATTTATTTATTTCTTTGAGTAGAGAAGAAGCGATTGTAAGTATGAGTTCGGCTCTTGCTTGTTTGTCTCCTTCTACTTCTTCGGCAATTGGAGCGGCTAGGGATTTTTCCACGTATTTCCAAAGCTTTTGTCTCACCAGTATTGCTTCGGCTTGTATTACCAAAGTGTCGTAATTGTCCTCATTCAAGGGTTAAATTTTTACGACTGACATTTTTTTTGGTAGGTAGGGTTTTCGTTTCACTTTTAGCATGTAGCGTGTAGCACAAAGGACTATAAATCACTCACACCAGATCACAGCTACACAAAGGACTATGTAGCATTGTACAAATGCCACACGTGTTCGCTATTGTGGCGATGTACAAAGGCTACACATGTCCTCTTACAAATTACACCAAAAAGGTCGACTATTAATCACACGAGGATCGCGGAAGTCATGGCGCGCGTCCCACTCCCGCAGCGAGGGTTCTCATAAATCTCACGTCCCAGAACACATCTGCAGGGCCAACGGTCAACGTCCGTGGGAACCATAACGAGTCATCTAGCACGTGACGGAATTGGCGCGCTTCTACATCAACCAATCATACGCCGCGGCCTGCCTCGATTAGCGAATCAGCATCAAGAACGCACTCAACACCGCGTGGACATCGCAGGACGGAAGCTGATTCGTTATTGGTTACCCCACTATCATTTAGAGATAGTTAGTATAGAGATAGTTAGTATTTAAGTGAGTGCATAGCTTGTAAGAGACATTATTATCATTATACAACATCATTGTACATCATTATTACATTATAGTCCATTCCTTGATCACACTCTTGTATCGCGTCATTGTACACGTCAAATACATTGTACTCTTTTACATTCGTGCAATACACAAAGTTCGATTTATCTGAGTTTTAATTACGCGACACGACCTACGCGCCACATCATGTGGACCCGGCTACTTCCACCCTCAGTACGCGCTGTCCTCGCCGTGAGCAACACTACAGACTTGGAAAAGCTGTCGCAAGTAGCAGACAGTGTAATGGACAGTATCGCGCAACCTAACCAGGTCGCGCAGATTTCACGCACGAGCGATGTGGCTGCCCTACACGATCAAATAAGGCAGTTATCTCTGGAACTGGCAGAACTCAAGAACAGGCAGGAATCCAGACCACGATCACAGAGATCATTCGACAGACGGCGTTCAAGATCGCGTTCAACAAGCAACGATAATAGCAACCGCAAGTATTCAGAACAATCACTTATCTGTTATTATCATCGCAAGTACGGCACGGAGGCGCGCAAGTGTACACGCCCGTGCAACTTCAACAAAAACTTCAACAACAACAGTGCCCAGTCGGAAAACTAACGCCTGCGTCGGTTGAGGCGGCAACTGATGCGAACAAAACTTCTCACCGCCTATTCATAACTGATAGGAATTCGCGTCTGTCATTTCTAATTGATACGGGCGCAAACGTTTCCGTGATACCGAGGACAAAAGGCGGAAGAGCAAAGCAAACCGATTTCTGTTTGTACGCAGCAAACAACACGACCATTCCAACGTACGGAGAGAAAACCCTACAACTGGATCTCAACCTACGACGGCCGTACACCTGGAAATTTATCGTCGCTGCAGTCAGCAAACCCATCATCAGTGCAGATTTTCTGAAGCGTCATCAACTTCTCGTCGACATAGCCGGCCGACGTCTCGTCGACAAAGTTACCAACATGACCGTCAGAGCATCACTCATTCATTCCGCCGAACCTACAGTTTGAAGTATCGACATGGAACAACCGTATCACCAGCTCCTCAGTAAGTTTCCTAAAATCCTGCGACCATCAAGCATGAAGGATACTCCCAAACACAGGGTAGAACATCACATCGAAACTACTGGCCCACCAGTGTTCAACAAGTGCAGACCTCTTCCTCCACATCTCATCTCCACAGCTCATGATGCAGCAAGGAATTTGCCGACCAAGCAAAAGCCCTTGGTCCAGTCCGCTACACGTCGTTCCTAAGAAAAACGGCGACTTACGCATCTGTGGTGACTACAGAAGACTCAATGACGTCACCAAACCCGATCGCTATCCAGTCCCACGCCTCAAAGATTTTACCTACCTACTTCACGGCAAGAAAATCTTCAGCACTCTCGATTTAAACCGAGCTTACTCTCAATTAAAGATCTTCGAACCTGATATCGAGAAGACAGCGATCACTACACCATTCGGTTTATTCTAATTTCCACGAATGTGCCCAGGTCTCAAGAACGCCGGACAGACATTCCAGCGATTCATACACGAAGTACTCAACGGAATAGACTACGCGTTCCCATTCATTGACGATGTTATCGTTGCATCTGAAAGTGAAGCAAGCCACATCGGAGATCTGCAGGAAGTTTTACGCCGATTAGACACGTATGGTGTCACTATAAACCCCTCTAAGTGTGTTTTCGGCAGCGAAACCGTCAAGTTCCTAGGTTATGAAGTATCAAGCAAGGGAATCAAACCACTTCAAGACAAAGTCAAAGCAATCACAGAGTACCCCAAACCCAAAACCATTCAAGACTTACGAAGATTTATGGGCATGATAAATTTTTACCGAGACAGTGTCCCAAATGCGGCAAGCATTCAAGCACCGCTGAATGCATTCCTTCATAATTCAAAAAAACGAGACAAGACGGAAGTAAAGTGGGACAATCAATCGACAAAAGCTTTTGAGTTGTGCAAACAAAGCATAATAAACGCTGCTTTATTGTCTTACCCATCCAGTTCGCCAGAGGACCAAATCGCTATTTTTTCGGACGCCTCAGCTACCTGCGCCGGGGCATCTCTACAACAAAGACGAAACAAAGAACAATGGATGCCACTCGGATTTTTTTCTAAAAATTTTTCGGAAAGACAAAAAAAGTACTCGACTTTCGACAGGGAGCTCTCGTCAATACACATGGCAATAAAACATTTCAGAAAGATGTTTGAAGGCAAAGAACTCGTGGTTTACACTGACCATAAACCGCTGACTTACGCAATTCGAAAGCCTCCTTCCGATAACGACACACCACGGCGAATTCGGCAGCTACTGTTTATCAGCGAGTTCACTACAGACATTCGACACGTGAGCGGAGCTCAAAACGTTGTAGCAGATGCGTTATCACGAGTCGAAACTATCGACGTGCCATCACCTATCAACTACGACGAGTTATCTCAAGCTCAAGAAAACGACAGTTGTATCCCGACATTGTCTCAACAGACCAACATACAACTCAAGAAAATCATTTTACCGGGCACTAACAAGCCAATTTTCTGCGAAACATCAACGTCACACGTTCGTCCCTACTTAACAGCTGATTTTCGTCGCATAGCTTTCAACGCCGTGCACAGCCCAAGCCACCCAGGAGTACGATCCACACGGAAGCTGATGCAAGAGCGATTCTTTTGGCCTTCAATGAATACCGACATCGGCCAGTGGACTAAGACATGCAATTCGTGTCAGCTCTCCAAAGTACAGCGACACAATCATAGTGACATCGCAACATTCCCACCGAGCGAACGATTTCAACATATTCACGTTGATATCGTTGGACCGCTACCGACGTCCGCATGTGGACACAAATACTTGCTCACAATGATCGACCGGTGCACACGATGGCCTGAAGCTGTACCACTTCAGGAGACAACCGCTGAAATCGTCGCAAGAAAACTTTACGAAGTGTGGATATCTCGTTTCGGTTGTCCAATAAGAATCACTACCGATCAAGGACGACAGTTTGAAAGTAGACTATTCCGAGACCTCGCTCAATTACTCGGTGTAGAAAAAACCCGTACTACTGCATACCACCCGCAGAGTAACGGAATCGTCGAACGCTGGCACAGGACATTAAAAGCCGCACTCATGGCTAGACTAGAAAACAGCAACAAATGGATCGACGAATTGCCTGCTGTTCTAATGGGTCTCAGAGCCGCTATCCGCTCCGACTCTAACACAAGCGCAGCGCAACTCACTTACGGTCAAGCAATACGACTACCAGGCGATTTCATATCGCCAACACCAGCTACACCGAAAATGGACCACGACTACGTCAATCACCTGCAAGAAGTTATCACGAAGCTCACACCTACATACAAATCGCATGCAAACAAGCGATGTATGTTCGTCCACAACGACCTACAAACATGTAGCCACGTGTTTGTACGCGATGACACCGTCCGCAAACCTCTGCAGCATCCATACCAAGGTCCATTCAAGATCATCGAACGTAAAGAAAAGTATTTTACAATCCAGCTACCAGGACGAATTAGCAATATATCGATTGATCGCCTCAAACCTGCGTACACAATCAACACAGAAGATGATCCCGGGCATACGAACAGCGAGACCAATCAAGCACCTGCAGCTACCACAGATGAGCAATCCAGCCTACATCCAGACCCGCATACGAGGGAACAACGTACCAGATCAGGCAGGATCGTCAGGACGCCTGCACGCTACGTACGCTTTGCTAAAAAGGGGGGAATAGTGTAGCGTGTAGCACAAAGGACTATAAATCACTCACACCAGATCACAGCTACACAAAGGACTATTAATCACACGAGGAACGCGGAAGTCATGGCGCGCGTCCCGGCGACCCTGACGCCCGCAGCGAGGGTTCCGATCCTGGCTCCCGCTGCGAGGGTTCCCTCGATAAATCTCGAACCCGGAACACATCTGCATGACCAACGGTCAACGTCCGTGGGAACCATAACGAGTCATCTAGCACGTGACTGAATTGGCGCGCGTTCTACGTTAACCAATCATACGCCACGGCCTGCCTCGATTAGCGAATCAGCATCAAGAACGCGCGCAACACCGCGTGGACTTCCGCAGGACAGCAAGCTGATTCGCTATTGGTTACCCCACTATTATTTAGAGATAGTTAGTATTTAAGCGAGTGCATAGCTTGTAAGAGAGATCATTATATTCTACATCATTGTACAACATCATTATACTTCATTATACATCATTGTTACAGTACAGTCCATTCCTTGATCACACTCTTGTATCGCGTCATTGTACACGTCAAATACATTGTACTCTTTTACATTCGTGCAATACACAAAGTTCGATTTATCTGAGTTTTAATTACGCGACACGACCTACGCGCTACAAGCACTTTTCGCTGTATATCGTGGTTTATTGCGTTTTGTGGATTTTTCTTGGCGTTCTGCTACCATTTTAACTTTTATAATATGGAAATATAATGAATAAAAAGCTTTGGTAAAATTAACATGATCTTTCTTCTTCTTCTTTTTGGTTTTAATGGCTCTGCGCGATTAGCGATTGAGCCAAAGACAAGTCATATTGTATTTTTTTTTTAATTATTATTTATAAAACGGGGAAACTTGTATTTACAAAAGAGAAAATAAAATTTTGAAACGGAATTTAGGATTGGATCAGGAAAGGACAGAATAATAGGATATATATAAGTATGAAATAAAAAAAATACATATATTGAATAATATTTACAATTTAATGTTATTAATTAATATAAATGAAGAAAATACTTTATACACAGACGGCTCACCAGAGGATAAAAGGATGTTTACTGAAGTAGGAAGTGGGATGGGAATTTCAAGGAGGCTTTCATAAAATGAGACTCGATTATATCTAGGGCAGCACAAAAAGATATGGTTTAGGTCACCCACCTCACCGCATTCGCACAAATCACTGTCCAGTATTCCAAATCTAGCGAGTTGAGCAGGAGTGCAAACATGTCCCAAACGCATACGAGTCAAAATACAAGTTACTCTCCTGCTCAACTTCAATTTAGAGAACCAGGGCTTTGACGGAATTGAATTTTGAATTTTAGCGTAAGCCCTTCCCTTCGATTGGCTTGAAGCAGACCAAGCAGTTTTCCATGTTTCATCAAGAGTAAATTTAGGCAAAGCACACAAATCATGAACACAATTGAAATAGTCCGACCAGTCACCACAAGAAACAGCCTCTTTAGCAAGACAATCTGCGCGCTCGTTGCCTGAAATACCAGAATGAGCTGGCACCCAAGAAAACACCACTGTGTAACCCATCTGATAACATGACATCAGAAGGTTACGAATTTTAATAATGATAGGGTTAACAATACCTGACTTGAACGGATATTTAGATAAGGCTTGTAGGGCACTCATACTGTCTGAAAATATAACGCATTTTTTAAGTTTTGCAATAAGAATATATTCAACAGATTTTAGCAGTCCTAGACATTCTCCAGAAAATACGGATGATTCCGGTGGAAGTCTTATTTTTTGGACTATATTGTATTGGGAATGGACAACTCCAATCCCAACTATACCATTGGGTGATTGTTTAGAAGCATCACTATAAATAGAATGAAAATTTGAGAATTCGTTATTTAATAGATTATCCACAAATTGTACAGATTCAAGCTGATTTCTAGGGATATTTACATTGATTCTAACATCTGGAGAAGTAACTAATGCGCCATACATAGAATCAAAAGTAGGATAACAGTATGAGTTAAGTGTCGGGGCTTGTATGGCACTGAATCTTTGATAACTCTTAACAAGGCAAGGTAGAGTTTTATGAGTCCAGTACTGACTATTTTTTGTGTATTCTACAAGTAAATGAAGCTTAAATCGTAAAGGATGATTAGAAAATTGCATTAATTTGAAAAGGAACTTTACGGACAGATATTGACGTCTTAAATAGAGAGGTGGCTCTACACACTCTATTTGCATAGCATTAATAGGGCTGGACTTCATAGCTCCAAGAATAATTCTTAATGCCCTTGCCTGTATACTATCAAATTTCTTCATAGCAACAGAGTTACATGGTTCTAGAACAAAAGTGGCATAATCAAGAAGGCTACGAATAAGGGCGTTATATATAAGACGTAAAAAGAAAGAATGGGATCCCCACCAGACACCGGTTAAACACCTTATCATATTCAAATTTCTTTCACATTTAGCTACAATGTAATCACAATGTGGTACTCCGGTTAATTTCGAATCCAAAATAACTCCTAAAAATTTTGCTTCTGATTTCACAGGGATAGGATTACCTTCGTAGGAAACAATAGGATTGGCAGTTATCCTTCCTCTTGCAAACAAGACTATGGTACTTTTTGATACAGATAAATTTAGTCCATTATTATCTAACCAATCATGTAAATGACTAAGAGAGGTAGTTAAGCAGTTACTAGCAATATTAATAGATTTGTCAGCAACGTAAAAAAGAAGATCATCAGCATACTGTAAGACGTTTGCTACTGAGTTCGAGTTTTTTTCTAGATCGTAAGTGTAAACATTGTACAATAATGGACTAAGAACGGACCCCTGGGGTAGTCCTCTCCATACAAACCTAGAAAGTTGAGATCCATCATGGAGGTCTAATTTCAAACATCTTTCAGACAGCATGTTTATAATAAATGATATTAAAAGTTGAGGGATACGTAGGTCATGAAGTTTCTCATGAAGCACAGGAATAAGAACATTATCATATGCCGAATCGATGTCCAGAAATGCTGCTAAAACTGACTCATTTTTTGAAAATGCTATTCGAATATCCGAAACAAAAATGCTAATATTATCTATGGTGCTCCGACCTTTCCTGAAACCCAGCTGATTAACTGTCATAATGTTGTTGTTTTCAATAAAAAAAAAAATTCTAACCTATTTTTAACTAGGTGTTCTGGTAGAAAAAAGCGCGGGAAACCTTGAACGTGGCGGGCGAGTTTTTTCTGCTTCTTTAACTTTTTAGTGTAAATAATAGTATCATTTAGGTGGTTGTATATATAAATAAGTTTAATTTTACATATTTAATATAGTAATTTTATATATTTGCTGATTTAGGTAAGTTTTTTTTTCTTTTACTCTTCGTGATGGACGACGACCCAGACGACCCTGGTGGAGGTTCGCCTCCGGAGGTTTCGCTTGTAGTCACGGTTCCACATTCAGAAATGGATACAGAGGGTTCCCTTCTAGATACAGATGCTTCCGAGAGCAAAAGCAACAATAAGAGAAAACGTATCTCCTCTCGCAAAATATGCAGGCACTGTAATAAAAAACGCAGGCGCCATAAATCTTCTGAAACAATATGTGAAAATGACTGTCAATGTCCTTCTAAGAATGCTCAATCTGAATTTATACCCCCTATATCAACTAGCACTTCACAACCACTATCATCCCAACAACCCAATACTCATAAACAATCATCTGACCCAAGCACATTGGTAGGTAGAAAACTATATGAGGCGAATGATGCAGCTCCTTACACAATCCACATCCAAAAGATACAAACAAGTCCAAATGATAATGTTTTTATTCACCCAGTCTCTTTTGGTCATTTTCTAAAAAAGAATTGCATAAAAAATATAGTAAATGGTAGTCTGAAAAAAATAGGCAGAAACAGGGTTTTAATCTCATTTACCAATTTCACAGATGCAAATTCTTTTCTAGAAAATAAAACATTGGAACAATACAACTATAAGGCCTTTATACCCTCCTCATCAGTCACCCGGATGGGTGTGGTTAGAGGAGTCCCTAAGGATTGGTCTGAGGAGGATATACTGAATAACATATCTGTGCCTATTGGATGTGGAAAAATTTTAAAAGTACGACGCATCAATAGAAAACATATTGTGGATGGTAAACCAAACTACATTCCTGTTGAAACTGTTGTAATAACATTTGACGGCCAGGTGTTACCCAAAAGAATATTCTTATGTTACAACTCTCTTCCTGTTGAGCTTTATATCTTCCCAACAGTCCAGTGTTTCAACTGCTGTCGATATGGACACATCAAATCACAGTGCCGCTCAGCTCCACGGTGTTTTAAATGCGGTAATAACCATACTGGGGACAGTTGCAATGTAGATGAGGATGAGGCTGTATGCTTTCTTTGTTCCGGATCCCACTTTGCCACAAATAGGAAATGCCCAGAGTTTAGTCGCCAAAAAGCCATTAAGGAAACTATGGCTAACAATTGCATTTCATATGCAGAAGCAGTTAAGTTGCATCCTCCTGTTAACAAAGCATATTCAGAAGTTTTAACTTCTGTTGCAGTTCCTTCACCACCTTTAAGGCAAACATTTGAATCCTCCTCCAAAGGTACTAGAAACAAACAAACAAGTTCATATAAAAAAACTGTATTTTTTAATAAACCCAATAATTCTCCTAAACATAGTACAGGATATGACAAATATACTCATTCTGCCCTAACAAAAGATTATGATATTCCTTTACCATCCATTGGCACAAATATTGACAGTAATAATTCCATAAATAATAAGTCAACTAGAGATTTAATTATCATTTTAATTAATTTGCTAACAAAGAATATGTCTGAACCGTCCAACGCTGCTATACAAAGTATTAGTCAACTTTTTAATAATATCAATAATGGATCAGCTGTCAACAATCCTTCAGTGGAATTGTCGCAGTGTTAACTCTAAAAAAAGCGATTTACTACATCTTATTAATGTGTATAAACCTGTTGTTGTCGCATTGCAAGAAACCTGGTTGAAGCCAGGTTATAACTTTAAAGTCTCCCAATATTTATGTTTAAGAGAAGATAGAACAGATGGCTATGCTGGTGTTGCTCTGTTAATTCATGACACAATACCTTTTCACCACATTCCCATTGCAAATCATAGTGTTGATTTTTCTATAATAGCTGTATCTATCAATAAAATATGTTTTGTATCTGTTTATGTTCCCCACCCTTCATCATCATTATACAACGAAATAGAAACCATAGTAGCAAAATTACCTAAACCATTTTTAATTATGGGTGACTTCAACGCTCAGCACCAGGCTTGGGGTAGCTCCAACTCTAGTTATTACGGGTCAAGGATATTAGACATTTTGGATTCTAATAACCTCTGTATCTTGAATACAGGTCTTGCAACACGTCTCACTAAACCTAATGAAGGGATCAGTGCCCCAGACCTCACGATAGCCAGTCCTAGTCTTGCGCCTACAGTGACCTGGAATACCCTGCCTTCGACTTTTGATAGCGATCATTATCCCGTAATAATAACTATGACAAAATTTATCAAATCTCTATCCAGACGCCGACCAAGATTAGCATACAAAATTAAAACTTCTAATGACAGTATTGACAATGACAGATGGAGAACGTTTAGTGAGCGAGTTGAGCAGAGACTATCCAACCTTCCTGAAAATGCATTAAGTTCATCGACAATTCTGGCTGATTCTTTTGCATCACTCTTGTTGGACGCTGCTAATGAAACATTCCCAACTAAACGATGTAATAATAACATTCCGTCGCCCCCATGGTGGGACAATGAATGTTCTTTAGCAGTGCGCCAACGAAAAGAGGCTGAAGTAAAATATAAACAGTGTACAACATTAGAAAATTTTAATAACCTCACATTAATTATGAACAATACTCGTAAATTATTTAAAAGGAAGAAATGGGATGGTTGGCGTCGTTTCTGCACTTCGCTATCGCCTGACGTTTCTCCGTCATTAATATGGCAAAATATACGACGATTCAGATCAGCATTTAAGGAAACAATACCTCACTATCTGGATGAATCCGTTGCAGATAAATTTTTAGACAAGATAGCTCCTCCTTTTGTTCCACAAATGTCCATCATTTCATCTCATCTCCCTTTCCAATCTCCTGTAGAGGATGTAACGGGCCTTGACAGTCCTTTTACCCTTAAAGAATTGAAAGGTATTTTATCCTACGTAAAAGATTCTGCTCCAGGTCATGATGGTATTCCTTACTCATTCCTTGCAAATTTAAGCGACTCAAGTCTAATTTACTTTTTAAACATAATCAACTCCACAATAAGTTCTGGTATAATCCCTTCCTCATGGAAAATATACGAAGTCATCCCCATTCTAAAACCAAATAAACCACCGTTAGATCCTAACTCTTACAGACCGATAGCCCTTGCCACTGTGTTTTCAAAACTAGCTGAACATTTAGTTAAAAACCGTTTAGAATGGTATGTAGAAAGTAAAGGTTTACTATCTCTGAGTCAGTATGGATTTAGGAAAGGAAAAAGTACCATGGACAGTCTAGGGATTTTCATTACAGATGCGAGATTGGCTTTTTCAAATAATGAATCCATGCTTGCTGTTTTCCTAGATATTTCTTCTGCATACGACAATGTTGATTTAAATGTTTTGAATACTAAACTTTATAAACTAAAAGTACCTCCCATATTCTGCAATTTCATTCTTAATCTTCTCTCAGGCAGACAATTACAAGTTGACATAGGTGAATCTGAAATGAAAACAAGATTAACCTGGAAAGGACTGCCTCAGGGTTCGGTGTTGAGCCCACTTCTTTATAATATATATACCTCTGATTTAGAATTCCATATTTCTGGTAAAGCCAATATTTTACAGTATGCAGACGATCTAGTTCTTTATGTATCAGGACGCTCTGTTGAAAAACTAAGTTCCTCTCTAAACGTCGCTCTAAAATTTCTTAAATCATGGTTGGACAATAATTCTTTGTGTCTTAGTGTTAACAAAAGTAGCGCTGTTTTATTTTCTAGAATGCGTTTTCCTCCTCCATATTCAGTTGTGTATGATAATCAACAAATACCTGAAAATAGCGAAGTAAAATTTTTGGGTATCCTTCTAGACGGTAAACTTACAGGTTTACCACACTGTTATTATGTATTGGCTAGATGTGAACGTTTATTAAATATTATGCGCTGTCTTTCTGGAGTTTGGTGGGGTTCCCATCCATTCGTGTTAAAATTATTGTATAACGCTATTATTAGAAGTATCTTAGACTATGGGACATATTTCTTAGAACCTTGTAGTGCTGTAGGTCTGACAAAGTTAGACTCAATTCAATCAAAAGCCTTGCGTATTATAACTGGTGCCATGAGGTCTAGCCCAATTAACGCACTCCAAGTGGAATCTTTGGACCCTCCTTTAAAACTTCGTAGACAGTACTTATGTGATAAATTCATTCTCAGAACTCTTCAATTTTCCAACCACCCACTTTATCAAAAACTTTTGTATCTTTCAGAAAAAATTGAATGTTCGTCTTATTGGTCAAATAAATCTCTTCCATGCTCTATTATAAGTTTCCGTAAATTTACTTCACTTCAAGCTCCCACACACCGCTCTCAGTATCTTCCAATTTTTTCTGTCTGTTACGAAGCTCTTATTTTTTCCCCTCAAATAAACTATAACTTTATATCGCTAAAGAATGATCGTTATGCTAACTCTAACTTAAACTTCATAGTCGAAAGAGACTGGGCTGATAGGCATTACATTTACTGTGATGCTTCCAAGCACCCAGTTTCAGGCACGATTGGGGTAGCTGTATATCATGAACAATATAACATTCATCAAAAAATAAAATTACCTTCTGAAACATCAGTTTTTTCTGGAGAATGTTTTGGAATTTTAAAGTCCCTAGAATACGTACTTCTTGCGAAACTCAGCAAGTCTATTATTTTCACTGACTCGAAGTGTGCTTTACAAGCACTGCAAAAGTTTCCTTGGTCAGGTTCAAATCATCCCTATGTTATAGAGGCCAGACAGCTCCTACTAAATTGCAAATTTAAAAATCTTGATGTTTTTTTGGTGTGGATACCTGGCCATCACAATATTCGCGGCAATGAGATAGCAGACAAATTTGCTAAAGACGCTGTAGATGATGGTGATAAGTTTCCATATAATAATGTTGTATCTGACCTTCACTGTCTTCCTAAAGATCATCTGTATGATGCCTGGGAAAATTTATGGAATATTTCAAGTAGTCGTAAAGGTCAATATTATAAACGTATACAACAAAGAATACCTCTCAAAGTATGGTTTTCCAAATTAAAACTTTCCAAGCTTGCAACCTCCAGTTTGATACGAATGCGCTTGGGTCATGTTTGCACAGCCTCTCACCTTGCTAGACTTGGGATTATTCACAATAATTTATGTTGTTGTGGTTGTGAGGAAGATTTGAATCATATATTTTTTGCATGCCCCAACCGTGACTCTTCTTCATTCATTAACTCCCTTATTGAACTCTCTGTCCCTCTTCCTACATCAATCCCTACATTGTTAAGCTCCTTAAATTTTGATATTTATAATTTAATATCTACCTTTATAACTATTAATAATATTAAAGTATAAGTTTTTTTATTTCCCAACTCCCAATTTTAATTTCTATTTAATATATATGTTTGGTATATCATTATTTATTTATTATATTACCACCAAACCTGATCCTATTATCCTTTGTTCCAAAATTCCGTAATCCGTTCCTACGCATTTCAATGAATTTATTTGGTTTCCCTACCTTTATACTTGTAGTGGCAAATGCACAAACCGTGCGAGCCAAATTAAAAAAAAAAAAAAAAAAAAAAAAAAAAAAAAAAAAAAAAAAAACTAGGTGTTCAGTTATTTTAGCAAGAACAGATGAAAGGGCTATGGGACGGAAAGATGAAACATCTGAAGAAGGTTTATTTGGTTTTAATATAGGGATTATAGATTGAGTTCTCCATGATGGAGGAATATTACCTGAAAACATAACTGCATTGATAGTTTTCAAAAAATATTCTAATGAGTTATCAGTACAGTTTATCAAAAAAGAGTATGTTATACCATCCTCTCCGGGTGATGAATCTTTAACATAAGAGAGAACTCCTTTTAATTCTGACAAAGAAAAAGGAGCATTGAGATCAGAATGATTGCTTGTATTATTATATAAAGTGCAACAATGAATATTATTTAATTCAGGAACAGACAAAGGAGCTAGTTTATCCATAAATTTATCAGATAGCTCAATGGAAAGGACACCAAATGAAGAAGAAGAGAATGCCGATCTAAATCTACGAATATTCCTCCACACAACAGAAGAGCATACATCAGGATTTATGGACTCACAAAATCTTCTCCAACCTTCAAATTTTTTCTGTTTTAGGAACTTGCGTGTGGATCGAGCTATGAGAGAGTAACTTTCATAATTTTCTGAAGTCATTAGGGATCTGTATTTTTTCTCAGCCTATTTTCTTTTCTTAATGGTCATAGTGCATTCATGGTCCCACCAAGGTGGAAAGGGAATTTTGCCCTGTCTAGAACCTTTTAATGGAAATAGAGTATTAGCAGCTTCAATAAGAAGTTTTGAGAACTCTTCTGTACATAGTAATCCATTAGAATCATTAATAGCAGGTAAGGATGAAATTTTACTATCAACATACTGTTTAAATATTACCCAATCATCTTTCAATTCTGGCACTTTATGTTTTAATTTAGAACTGTAACTTAAGTTGGAAGGGGAGCAAGATATGTGTAAGGAGAGTATAATAGGAAAATGATCACTGCCAAGAGAGTCATCAAGGATATTCCATGATAACAAAGAGGCTAAATTTGGAGAACAGAGTGAAAGATCAGGAGCACTTAAACATTCATTAGGGCCAGTAAGTCGAGTTGGAGAACTATTGTTCATTATAAATATGTTTAAAGAATCTAGGATATCAATCATCAAATTGCCATAGTAATTGGTAACAGAGCTGCCCCATGCCTGGTTTTGGCAATTAAAATCACCTAAAACCAAAAATGGGGAAGGCAAGACAGATAGTAATTGTTTAAACTCATTATATATAGAATAAGAGGGATGTGGAATATATAAAGAAATAATACAGATATTATTTACAATAACAGCAATGGCATTAATACCATTACTGAGAGGGGGAAGTGGGAATACTTTATAGGAGAAAGTTTTACTAATGAGAATGGCCACTCCACCATACCCATCAGGTCTATCATTTCTCACTGTAACAAAACCAGAAATCCTAAATGGAAACTCTGGTTTCAACCATGTCTCAGAGAGACACAAAGCCATAGGCTTATATTTATTTAGTAAATAAATAGGGGAGAGCAGGTAGGATTCGTACACTTTTTATTCTAAGCCTTACAAAAGAAAAACGAATAGTAATTTCACAGCGATTTTAATTCCCTTGTATAGCTACATTATCAGGCTTCATATGCAGAGTTGTTAAATTTTCATATATGTCATTACAGCCACACACACACACATATATAACACACATATAACGACTTTACCAAAAAATGGGATTCGTACGAAAGCTCCCCATACGCGGGGTAGCTTCGTACACAGCATGGGGATGATTCATACGCAGCGGGGAGCCTCCGTACACAGTAATAAAAACTAGACTTTACTGAAAATTAAACATTTATTGAGATCCTCAAAGAAACAAAAGATCTTTATAAACTAGATTTCTAATAATTAGGTTAACAAGTTTTAATTACAATCAATAGGTTAGTCTTTTATTGTACTTTTTACTCAAAGAGATTTTTTTTTTTTGTTTGGAAGGGGAAATCAATCAAATGACTTCTCCCGCTCTGGGCGTAGCGGAAGGGCGTTTCAGGCTTTTACTGATTAAAACCCATTCGAGTTCCTTTATTTGCCGTGGCCCTGGCCTATACCAGGGCCACGGTTTTTTTTTTAACCAACCCGCAACCCTGACTTAGGAGGCATCGTTCTTCGTGGACGCGTGGAACGCGCCGTTGACTCGAGGCCTGTTCATTACCAGGGCGGCGAGCTGCCCACTGCTCACCGCCCGCAAACCCACGCCTACGGCAACCGGGAGTTCGATATTGTCTACCACCAGGGCGTCTCCTGCGGCGGCTAGAGGCGTGAGGGCGCTGGGATTCCCACTCCCGCACGCGCTCCACCTTCTGTTTTGCTAGCATCGCTGCTTCGCAGAAGAAGGTGATAGCCTGCCATGCACTCTCGCTCCGAACCATGACCTGGACCAGGGACCAACACGAAGCTGCCTTTTTTACGTTTTCTGTCATAACCGGGAATATCTTTTCAGCATCAGATCCATTAGGCAACTCGTCGACAGGAGAACAAGAACTTTCTCTTAAACCTGTTAAATCATCTTTAGCTTCACTATTAGTCTCAATCGATTTCTTTTGTCTCGTTGGTTTTTCTTTTGTATTGTTATCCATTCTCTTCTTCTCTGACACCAGCGTCAAAGCTCGTTTCATTTCTTTAGGTTTCATTTCTGTTTTACTTCTTGTTCATGCTTTGGTTTTTTCTATATCTTCTAGTCAATTTTTTTTGCTGGAGTATATTCTAGATTTTCCGGGTATTTTCCCTTTTTTGGACTTCTATCCACTTTTAGGTGTGGACGAATAATTTCTGGCAAATCAGCCGAGAGCAAAGACTGCGACTTAGGCCCTAATATCGATGGCTGATCGTTCTGGTCCCCTTTTTTATATAATTATATTCGCGGCTAAGTTCTGAAATTATACAATTATGAGAGTATTAGCAACAAAGCATAATAAATTTCATACCACTTCTTGGTTGTTTAGGTTCGTACATACACCGGGGTGGATTCGTACAGTATGAATCCACCCCACCTGCAACTGTACGAAAGTACCCCAACCTTAATTTTTTTAAATTTATACTTAAATAAAAATCGCCCTTTTGATAATCCCCAAACTCTCATTGAAAAAGCAAACTACAACATTGATTCATCATGCATAATAAATAACTTGTATAGTTTAATCATTACTTAAGGAATTGAACAATTTTAAATAGGTATCCAAAAATTACTTACGTCGAGCGAAAACACGTATCAACTTGCTACGATTAACACAATAGCTGCACCGACTCCCTGCTCCACGGCAAGTCTATGCCTATGAGCGGCCATTGCGCACACAGGCACAAAACGCTCCAACGTATTTGGTAGTGGAGGTATGACTAATGTACGAATGCTCCTGTTGTACGAATCCTACCTGCTCTCCCCTAATGTCAGATTTTTTGCTTATGGCACTTCTACAATTCCATTGTAAGATTTTGTGATCCATTATTGAATCGTTTATTAAGAGCTGTGAGTAATATATTGGCAACGTTGGACGGTGAAGAATTAGAAGTAGAAAATTGTTGACTAGAATTTGTAAGTAATGTAATAAGTTCCAAAATAATTTCAGCAATAGATTTATGAGGTATTGTATTTAATGATTGTTGCAGTACTTGACTATGGGGCATTTGGGTAGACAAATTATTATACTCATTGGCAATAGAATTATGCATGACACGATCATATCCTCCACTTGGTTTAGGAGGAGTCCGGCGCTGACTAAAAGTAGTTTTTTTATAAGAACTACTGGGTAACTGAGAAACAAAGTTTGGAGAGGGAAGATGGTGATTACTTGGTTGAGAAGGAGGAGAGGCTGTAACATCAGCATAAGATTTGGAAACTGAAGGGTGAATCTTGGCTGCTTCAGCATATGAGATACAATTTTGGGCCATAGAAATTTTAATATTTTGTTGCCGTGTGAACTCAGGACAAGTCCTACTAGTAGCAAAATGTCTACCAGAGCAATGAAAGCACTTACCATTTTCCACTACCACTGAACAACTTTCTGGAGTGTGTTCATCTCCACACTTAAAACATCTGGGCCTAGATCGACATTGTGATTTAGTATGCCCAAATTTGCAACAGTTATAACACTGGATTGTGGGAAATATGTATAATTCTACTGGCAGAGCTGTGTAGCACATGTAAACACGTTTAGGAAGTACTTGCCCATCAAAAGTTAAAACTACAAGATTTGTATTAATAAATGAAGAAATACCATCATTCATAGTCTTGCGTTTTATTCTCCGTAGCTTAACTATTTGCCCACAACCAATTGGAACAGTAATGTTTTCCTGAATTTCCTGCTCAGACCAGTCCTGAGGCACGCCCCTAACTATACCCACTCTTGTTACATTGAAACTTGGTATAAATATTTTATATGAAAGATTCAATAACTCTGCATTTTCCGTGAATTTATTAGCAGCTTCAAAATTCGTAAAGGCCATTGAAATTCTGTTTCTTCCTATACGTTTAACACTACCATTAACAATGTTATTAATTTTTAAAACTTTTCCAAATTGAATTGGGTGTAAAGATATCGAATCATTTTCAATGGTCGTTACTCTTTGTACATGGACAGTAAAAGGACCCGAGTCCAAGCTAACATATTTTCTGGCAAAATAGGTTTGTTGCGGCTGTGAGAGACCCAAACCAGACTCACTGTGTTGTGGAATTGAATGGTTTTCATTGGCAGGTTTACTCAGGTGGCTGGGTGGTTGCATTTCAACTTCAGATTTAAGAGCTCTAGAAATGTCAGAATTAGCTGAATCAGAATCATCACATTGACATGCCTGAACAAAAAATCGTCCATCCTTACTTTTCCGTTTTTTCATATTACATAGACGTTTGGAGGAGGAATCTTCTTAGGTAGAATAAAACTGCGTGTCCGATATGATCTGTGTAATTTGACTTCAAAACCCCTGCTTATATCTACATTTTTTATGGCACAAGTTGCGCTATGACTAATTTTTTACAATTATAAAATACAATATTATTACTACGATCTTTAACACGCGTCGCGTCTCGGAGAGGGGCGCGGGGCGCCGCTGGCCCGCGCTGTGAATCTATAAATATAGGTAGACGCGCTGAGTCGTTCCTTTTCGCCGAGGGCCGCCCGCCGTGTCAAGATCTCCGCTGCGATGCGCCAGCTTCGTGTGTCGTCTTCGCGCCAAGATTCCACTGCGATGTATCCTTCGTGTGCAGTCTTCGTGTAGATATCTCCGCTGCGATGTAACCTTCGTGTGCAGTCTTCGCGTACAGATCTCCGCTGCGATATATCAACTCCGTGTGTCAAAAACGTACTTACGAGTGATGTCGTTGAACCCACGCAACGCATCACGTATCTTATTCCTTTGACAGTAAACGCCTTTTTCAAGGCGGCCTCTTGTTCCTTTCAACAGATGAGTCAAACGTATAGCGTCTCTCTGGAGACGGCGTTGTTCGATTATTCCTGAATGGATGTTGTCAAAACGTATTGGTAATAAGGTGTTGTTGGTATTCCTTGGTAACTGGTAACTGTTTGGAGGTAACTGGTAACTGTTTGGAGGTAACTGTTTGGAGGTACGGTAATTCTATGTGTGCTGTATTTATGTTCCTACATCATCCCCCTCTAAGCGAATCGTACGTTTTTTTTAACGGTGCGTCCGGTGCGAGTGACGTAGGATTCGCGGGTTGTACTCGAGGTCGGCGGGGTCAGCGGCCGCGGCTCGTTATTCGCGCTCGATGTATGTGTGCGACGAGTGTCACGTGCGTCTGTTGTTCCTCTAGTAGTAGATTCTTCTTGCTTGAGTAAGTGTGCTGGTTTGAGTCTGTCGATTGTGATGACAGATGTTCGTAGGGGCATCTGAATGGTAAACTGTTTGTTGCCGCGATGTAGAACTTTGAATGGGCCTTCGTAAGGTGGAGTCAGTGGGCTTCGTACGGTGTCATTACGCACGAAGACATGAGAACACGTAGCCAAGTCTTTGTACACGAAAATCTTTCTGTTGTTGCTATGTGACTTGCTGTTTGGAGATAGTGTCGACATTGTTTCGGTCAGCTGACGGGCGAATTCTGCGTCGTCGTTTTTTGGCTGTGTAGGCGTGAAAAAATCTGACGGTATTCTTAATGTTGACCCGTATGTCATGAGAGCTGGGCTGACTTGCGTATCTTCACGTAAAGCTGTTCTTAAACCGAGGAGTACGGTCGCTAGTTCCTCGCTCCAGTGTACGCCGGCGTTTCGCGCCATAAGTGCGGATTTCAATGTTCGATGCCATCGTTCGACTTGACCGTTTGCTTGAGGGTGAAATGCGGTGGTTCGAATCCGTGTTATGCCAAATTTCTTCATCAGTGCGTTGAATAATGACGACTCGAACTGTCTGCCTTGATCCGTTGTCACACGTAAGGGGCAGCCAAATCGCGCTATCCATCCTTCGTAAATTGCCTTAGCAACAGTGTCGGCGGTGATGTCACGAGTAGGTATTGCTTCGGGCCATTTAGTGCAACGGTCGACCATTGTGACTAGGTATCTATAGTCATTAGACGGCGGAAGTGGTCCGACAATGTCTACGTGAATATGTTCGAAACGCGCTGATTTTTGAAACTCGCCGAGCGGGCTGATAACATGTCGCTGGATTTTCCCGCGCTGGCATCCGATGCATGACCTTGTCCACATACCGACTTCTTTATTCATATTCGGCCAAAAGAATTTAGTGACCATTATCTTTCTTGTCGTACGTACACCTGGGTGACTAAGTTCGTGTTGTGCTTTGAATGCTACAAAACGATAAGACGCTGGTAGGTACGGGCGTAAGTTGCCTGTTGATGTTTCGCATATGATAGGTCGTTGACCTCCGGGCAATGTGATTTCTGCAAACTTCAAATTCGGGTTGGTCATGCTGATCTTGAGTTCGTCGTCGTTCTCTTGGTCTTTAGCGAGTTGATTGTAGTCGATCGTAGATTGCGACAAGTCGATTTCTTCTATACGAGATAGGGCGAGGAATCTTCTTAGGTAGAATAAAACTGCGTGTCCGATATGATCTGTGTAATTTGACTTCAAAACCCCTGCTTATATCTACATTTTTTATGGCACAAGTTGCGCTATGACTAATTTTTTACAATTATAAAATACAATATTATTACTACGATCTTTAACACGCGTCGCGTCTCGGAGAGGGGCGCGGGGCGCCGCTGGCCCGCGCTGTGAATCTATAAATATAGGTAGACGCGCTGAGTCGTTCCTTTTCGCCGAGGGCCGCCCGCCGTGTCAAGATCTCCGCTGCGATGCGCCAGCTTCGTGTGTCGTCTTCGCGCCAAGATTCCACTGCGATGTATCCTTCGTGTGCAGTCTTCGTGTAGATATCTCCGCTGCGATGTAACCTTCGTGTGCAGTCTTCGCGTACAGATCTCCGCTGCGATATATCAACTCCGTGTGTCAAAAACGTACTTACGAGTGATGTCGTTGAACCCACGCAACGCATCACGTATCTTATTCCTTTGACAGTAAACGCCTTTTTCAAGGCGGCCTCTTGTTCCTTTCAACAGATGAGTCAAACGTATAGCGTCTCTCTGGAGACGGCGTTGTTCGATTATTCCTGAATGGATGTTGTCAAAACGTATTGGTAATAAGGTGTTGTTGGTATTCCTTGGTAACTGGTAACTGTTTGGAGGTAACTGGTAACTGTTTGGAGGTAACTGTTTGGAGGTACGGTAATTCTATGTGTGCTGTATTTATGTTCCTACAGACGGCATCGCGGTTTGCGTGGTCTGATTCTTTTTCTATCAGAAAATTTGCCTATAAGGCCATCCTCAGTATCCATAGATGAGTCGTCGATGACCACATTGAACGCAACAGGCGGACCAGGTCCTGGCCCGCCGCCAGGATCGTCCGGGGGATCAGCCCCCATATTAGTAGAAAAATAAAAAAACTTACCTAATAATTAGCAGTAAAATATCTGCACACTATATACACAAATAAGTAACTAACTACTAATAATATAACTATATACTAAATAACTTAACTGATCCACAATAATTAATTAAATTAAAGGAAAACCAGAAAAACACGACCGCCAGATTCTAAGTTTCCCGCGCTTTTTTTCAACATGATCTTTTATTGTTTCGTATTTATAAATCAACAACAAGTTCCCTAGGCAACTAGCACAGACTAAATAGTGGTCACTGGCTACTTCACAAGAATGTTAACAATTGCTTTCCAATTCTGTTCTCTATTTGGATCAGTCTGATGATCTTATGCCGTAAGGCTACCCCATTTTTCAACTTCATCACTAAAGTTTCGTATCGAAATTACCGTTATCACGTTCCATTTCAAATTAAATACTGCGTAACGGACTCGTGCGTAGTACGAAGCGACGCAGCAATAAATTACGAATTTGCACAAAGCTAGCCAGTGCTTGTTATAAATATATTATTTACAAAAATTAAAGTACTGCATCGACATTCGATGTTTACATAATGTTAGAGTATGCTTGAGTGTAACGTATCGAATCCTATTAAGTAAGCCTGTGCTGATGGTTGTCTGTGTTTTTATAAACAAATACCTAATAACTGTTTCAATAGAACTTGTTTCGATAAGACCGCCCATTCTGATAAAGTAACGTATCTTCGACACAGGCCTCCCGTATAGAGAAGGATTAAGCATAATCACCATGCTTGCCCAATTCGGGTTGGCCCCATTTCAGACTTGATATCCAGGTTTCCTCAAGACGTTTTCCTTTTATCTTGTAATCAGTCATGGGTGTCCAAGATATACCTACTTAGAAAGTACATATAATTTGGAAAAGTTACATTCGTACTTGCCTGACCTGGAATGCTTCTCCTGGAATCTCATATTTGTGAATAACGAATAATTCAAAATAGCGGAACCACTTTGTAGAATAATTTGAAATATGAGTCTAGAATTTTAATAGAGTAGTAAAATTTAAAATGATGCCTAAAAACCTGGCTGGGTCCTAGCAATTTGATGTTCAACATAAATGAGGTATTATTTGTTATACCGGCCGCTACGCAAGGAGACACGGGTTCGAACCCCGCACAGTGCAAATATTTGTATGCATGAATATGAATATTTGCACTGGTCTGGTCGTGTCTCGGAAAGCAGGTTAAGCCGTTGGTCCCGGTTGCTTTACAAACATCTAATGGCAGTCGTTACGGGTTGTTGAAGACCTCAAAAGTCCAACAATTTGTCTAACTGCAATGCTTCGATATCTCCTTCAGGTTGTGAATGTCAGAAGGCAGTCGCTTCACGGAAAATATCGAAGTTTAATCAAAATCAGCAGTTAAACTGATAAAGTGGACCCCATACTCCAAAGCTGAAAATGGCATCGGATGCGACTGGGACTAACGCTGAAATGATGATGATGATCAAATAAAGTATCACAGACTACTAAGAGGATACTATGTAAAGTATTATTACCTAGTGTTACATAATACATTGCGCGTCAGCAAAAACACAAGTTTCTAGTTCAAATAAATCTTAATGACATTGACAGAATATTGAAAAAATCAACTGATTGTCAATGTCAAATTATTTTATTTATTTTGCTAAGCAAAACAACTCGATTTCGAAACCTAACTTTTCAAAAGTAATGGATTCAGGGAGCAGAACTCGTAACAATAAATATGATAGAGTTATGTCTCGTGTCCACAATCACTCAAGCAACAGCTTAAATTCGAGTTCTTTTGTTACACGCCATGATAAACCGTCGTCTGTAAAAGTTGGCGCGAAAGTAGTTGCATCGAACGTTAGCTCATCGGGAGTTATTAATGAACTACCAACTTTTTTGGATGATTATGTACCAGAATCTACTCGTGAGAAAGTTAAACGGACGTATGTGGTAAAGCCTCGCAAGACTATTAAATCTTTGGACCTCGCAGCCTCTCCGCCTTGTACTAAGCAAAGGGACTTAGTTAAAAAGTCATCGAATATTAGGTTGCAGGAATCTGCCCCTTCGGTTTTATACAACAATGGAGAAAAGTGGTCTGCCACACATTTGAGAGAATGTTTGTCTAGCAGATCTCATTCACGATTGAAGGATTTAAAGGTAAAAATTATTGAATTTTTTTTTTATGATTTATCATTGTTACACATTATGACATAATAATTAAGATTATTTAGCTCAATACTCTATGACTCTGAGATATGATATGGCCTGATAGTGAGTTTACACAGTTAATATTTTGAAAAAGTAATGCAACTATATACTAAATCAACTGTTATAATTATTATCATTATTATTATTGGACTACATACATTAGTAGATAGTTAGTATCAAATAACTTGGAGATATTTAATCTGACCAGTCGATTTTTGAAGCAGTTTAGTCTGGGAGCTGTCACAAAGTTTTTGAGGACTCATTCCATGCTGTGACAACTTGGTTAAATAAGAATTGCTTCATAGCTTTAGGGAAAAGCAAATGAAATAAAAAAAAAGAGTTATTTTCGACTTACAGAGAATTTCAACTTGATGGATTTGAGGTTGAGATTCATTCTTATACACTTTCACTCGACAACGAATCAATTGAATGAACACGTGTTGAGATCTATCCTAATATATAAAGCTGAAGAGTTTGTTTGTTTGTTTGAACATGCTAATCTCAGGAACCACTGGTTCAATTAGAAAAATTCTTTATGCATTTGATAGCCCATTAATCCAGGAAGGCTTTATGCTAACATCACGCTGTGACCAATAGGAGCCAAGCATAATAATTAACAACACACAAACGAAGTCGCAGACGGCCGCTAGTAAGTAAGAAGTTTGTGGTAATTCTATTCATTGTAATAAAATTAAACACCTGACACCAAGCAAGGAAACACGTGTTAACGTAATTCATAAATTCGTGGTACATAATTCTATTCATTGTGTACTCTTAAATTGCTCTCTAGGAAACCATGGTTTACTTACACTGTCGGCAAATTCTTAAAGTCGGTAACTTATTTTTGTTTGAACTAAAGAGGTTGAGAGGTCTCAAATAATCGAGTTATAAGGGTTGTAAAATAAAACATTGCTATGTTCAAAATACAGAGGTAAACTTTAATTTTTCGAGTTATGGAGGGAAAATATCTACCAAAATGGCTTGGAGGGATTCACTATTACTTTCGACTAATAGAGGGCTGAGATTTCGAGTAATGGAGGTTTTGGTGTTTTAAGGGGAGGGAACAAAACATTTTTTCGAGATATGGAGGTTTTCTACTTATCGAGGTTCGACTTAACGAGGTTCTACTGTATATGATTAAGAAAAGGACAGAGCATAATATGTCTCCGGACATAAATTGATGCAGGATTAAACTAAAATCTTATGTTCTGTCCTTTTCTTAATGATATTGAAATAAAAAGATTCACTGAACTTAAATTTAGCTTAATTTGTGAACAAGAGAATCGGCGTCAATATCTAGTTCAGAGATTAGGGCACGGCATGACTCCTGCCAAGTGGCAAACTCTGCCAGCGTATGTCGCGCCGTGTCGTACCGGCAGTCGACGCAGGTGTCCGGCTACCTGTTTATACATTATAAATAAATACATTACAAATAAATTATAAACTGACTGCTTCACCGCAATTCCGCCTGATGGTAAGCAGTGACGCAATCGTTGATGGTAAAGCGCGCTAGTCTATTAAGAGCCTGTTCACTCTAGCCTTGAAGACACTAAAATTGTAGTCCGACGGAACCACCGCCGCTGGCAAAATGCATCCTATAGAACAGTGACAGCTGGTTACACTTCGCCTGTGCTCCAGGCTTTGTAGACCGTTTTGAGCTAAATCTGGGTCGCCAATTAGCCTCTTCGCAAGCTTCTACACTGAATCCAAAGTAGCCAGGTAGCATTTTGCAGCAACGGCCAAAATGTGGCTGCATTACTCTACTCCACACACGAGCGGATCTATCCTTTGTACAACATTAGAAGCTGCCTTGGTATGAAGTACCGAAGTTTGCGATGACGCCAGGTTTCCTGGCAGCTACCTTAGCCTTGGACTCAATGAACCGCCCAAAGTTTAGGTTCGACGAAATGTCAACTCTCAAAAGCTGAAGGCGGTTGGTGCACTCCAAGGATACATTTCGAAAAGTAAGAGCCAAGGTGAACGGGCTTCTTTTAGCGGTGAATAGACATGCTTGTGTTTTGGCGGCATTGAATGCTACAAGATGGGCTTTGCCCTAATCGGAGACTGCGTGTGGTGCACGCTCTACTATAGCTTCTCTTTCGGACCGGGTTGCTTCCTGACTAGCTCGAGCACCCGGGATTTATCTCTCCACAACTGTGCTGTCATCTGCATACCCATAGATACAGGGCATCAGCAGATTGTTAATATGCAGCAGGAACAGAGTTGCGAAGAGAATAGAGGCAAGGAACATCGGCATTAGTCGACATGGGCTCCGATAAGCATTCGTCGATAACAATTCGGAGGGACCGTTCAGTCAGGAAGTCTTTTACCCAGCCAGTCAGGCCAGGGGAAATTCCATACGCTGGAAGCTTAGTCAAAAGGCCAGCGTGCTATACCCGGTCGAAAGCCTTCGAGAGATGTATGGAGAAGGCAATTGCTTCCCCATTTTTCTCGAGGGCCTCGCCCAACAAGTGCTTGATTTGCATAGATGTTTTTGTTGGGGAAACATAGGTATTTTTGGTTTCCGTTTACATGCGTGGGAACAACATAATATTGTCCTTATAATCGTTGGCTACAGTCGGAGAACAAAACAAGTAGGACTGAGGACACCTACATAAAAAATGTTGACTTGTGGCAAATTGTGTGTGTTCGCTTCGTTGGCTTTAATTGAGTGTGGGTCCCGTATTAATTACATTTATGTTTACAGGTTACAGTAAAATATTTTGAGAATTACAAGTACAATTTCTACAGATTTTTTTCGACTGATCATAATAACCTCCTTATAAAATAATAGTTTCTAAAATTATTATCCACCCTTATACAGGATGTATCATATACAGTATGTTACGAAAACCCTGTCCGACCCGTGAAGGTGTTGTTAGGTATCGATAACTGATTCTACTAATGCATACAAAACCGGGCTAAATTAAAAAAAAAAACCACCTAAAAAAAATAAATATTATTTCGCAAAAAGAGGTAACTTAATAAATCTGCGTTATCCACCCTTCCGTGCTTGGCGGCGGGGCGGCGGGCGGCAGGGTACGCGGCACGTGGTCGCATCGCTATTCGCTCATAATAATACCGGTGTTGTCACTTTTTAAAAATTACCAAATTTCGGTGAAGTTGGAATTAATTCGGGGGAAAAAAAGATTATTTCAAAATTCATTTGTATTGGTACTATGATGATTACGTAAAATTTTATATTATATTTGGTCATGTGTTTACCTAACCTTTATTATCCTTATGGGTCGGACAGGGTTTTCGTAACATACTGTATGTATCTAACATCGTAACGCAAACTTCGCGAAAAGGCTAGACTATATGCTACTTATAATTTTATTATTAATTATAATAGTCATTTATGTCGTTAATGAACGGTTACAGAAATAACAATATTTAAAAAAGTGTCGGCTCGGCCTTTGAACGTTGCAAGCGTGCCGCCTTGCGGGTTTGTTAGGTATGACGGTGATCCCTGATGTGAACTCTATTAAATCAGCTGATAAGATAGTTTTTCGAGTTTTGTTTTCATTACGCTTTTTTGTATAATTACAATTAGCGAAATAATTATTTTTTACTTTAAAATGTTATTGGGTTATAAAAGTATTTAAAGTATAGCTATTATGAACGGTCTAAAGTGAAAAAAAAACTACATATATTTTTTTAAAAAACATGATAAAGCCGACGAATAATTCCACCACGGGGGGGTTCTGAATCATGCACTGGATCCATGGTACTCATTTGTGCGTCGATGTCAGGGGCACCCTTTATAAATGCCCTAAACATCAGAACGTCACTTCATTAAATGTTGTATTAGACGGCTTGGCTGGTTGTCATTCAGACCGCTAATTCAGCATTACAAAGGCGCTCTTTAATTCAAAGCTTAAGCAGTTAACAAAATGACTGATTGTTCCTGCTGGCGGCAACATATGTCTGTAAGTGTACTACTTGTGAACTAGCCTGCTCTTTTCCACTGTTAGACAATGGCCTCTCTCAATCCTTTCAGTTGCGACAGAACTTACGCAGCTTGTCCCGCCATCTCCTATGTGGGCGTCCCGACCCTGCATCACGGTCTTTTTATTCCTCATCTAATTATATGTTGGAATATCATCATTGGGCATCATTATGATATTATAGGTTTGGTTTCCGAACTTAGTCCTTCAAGAGGATTAATTTCTACCAGCCCACCTCCCTTCAGGAGTTGATTTTGTCTTCTCGCCTGTTGAGAACATCTGTGTTAGTTTTGGCTGTCCCTAGGGGTTTTGGCCTAATCTGATTGACGCCTTACGCAACGGTTTCATCAGCCTACATGCCGTTATACCTATTATATGATAATGTTTGTCTTAGCGTTTATATAATTCATAATATAAGCGTTTCCTGCCCAGGAGTAGTAAATTTCTCGTTAGCTTGCTATCTAATGATGCCATGGCTTCTATTGACTGCTTGCAGCCCCGCGACATCTTTGCTTGTGAGTGGGTGTGCTTTCGTGGCCACATGCGCAGTTTTTTGAAGGTGATGGTCTCGACAGCTTCCGGTCCACAGGATGTTCCATTTGGCCAGCTCGTTAGCTACGTCGTTTCGTAGCGATCCGCTGCCCTTTTATGCATTGTAGTATCACTGTATTGCGCTTCAATACAGTTACCCGTTCAAGCGCATTGTGGCATTGATGCATTCAAAGTGTCCATAACGTTAATATGCTTAGTTTCTGAGACTTTTAAGTAACCTCCCAAACAAACCAAACTCCCGACACGACAACATTTGGCGCATCGTAGCCGGCACACATCGCAACACAACTGCTCAGACCCATACTTCGTACAGCTTCACCAGACATCATGGCTGAACACGACGAATCGCTTGGCGGCAAGACTCCACTTTGTCGACTTCGTCTGGAGGGTGGTAACTTCTGCCGGCAGCCGATGTTGTGGTTGTGGCCTACCACCGAGTACCACCGTATACTATGCTCATGAGGCCATATCATACTCCAGTACAAATTGCTTGAGCACTATTTCTATAAACATTCTAAACAGGGGGTAATTACATACACTATCGGTATTAATAATCTTGATACATTTGACAGTTCAACAACATTCGTTGTGTTGATTGCGTTGTTGAGCTGACATTTTTTTTTATTATTTCAGGATGAAATAAAAGCTTATAAAGAGACGGAGAAATTAACGAGGCTGCGAAGTTCTTTGTTCAAGAAGTGTGGTGTATTGCTAGACGATGTGGGGAACATCGCAGAGGATAAAGCTGTGCAGGCCCAACTTGTGGAAGAAGGTACTGAACTGAGCTACTGTTTATCTTACTAGAACTAGCTTCTTATTATTATTTTTTTATACATATATAAATTATAAACTAGCACTTGATCACAATCCCTCCTGATGGTAAGCAGTGACGCAATCGTTGATGGTAAAGCGCACTAGTTTATTAAGAGCCAATTCACTCTAGCCTTGAAGACACTCAAATTGTAGTCCGACAGAAACACCGCTGCTGGCAAATTGTTCCAGTCCCTCGAAGTACGCAGTATAAAAAAGTAGGCGAAACGCTTCGTCCGGATCGTAGTGGTGTTAACAACGTAAGGGTGGAAACTCGCCGTACGAGGGGTCGTCCGATGGTGATGGTCCGATCGTACACTAGATAGACTAGGTCGTCTCATCACCATCGATCTCGAACGCGGCGAAGATGCCAAGATGATGATATACAATTTGGACCCCAACATCTGTGCAATGTACGAGAAAATATGTGATTTATGTAAACGCCATCTTTTGTTCAACGCAATGAAAATAGTTCTTATGTTAAGAACTAGATGGCGCTCGCTACATCAAAGTAGATGATTGTTTATGATAACGTTGTAAATGAATGTTTGACTCTGTCAACTAGTATTAGTCTGGCCTATCTCATCGGAGAATATCCAGGTATACAAGAGATATTATAGTGCACAAGTATAAGTACAGGTACAGGTGCAATCTTTGTTCCTGTACTCAATAGTCCAATGGGACGGAAATCCGTCACCACTGAGGAAAGATCGCCTTAAACTATCGGCTTTACGTGCTTTCCGAGGCACAGCAATATTATACCACCGACTTCCAAACTCTGGACTGTTATTAAAAAAAAAATAGGTTATAGAAATCCAAATAACACTATGTCTGATTCGGGTAGCGACCCCAGGTTCTACCTTTAGCAGTCACAAAAACGATACTGACAGGGCTGTCACTACTATTACCAAATCATCTATCTGCCTTTTCCAACTAAGATGGGGTTGGCTCTAAGTCTAACCGATTGCATCTGAATACCAGTATTTCACGAGGAGCTACGGCCTATCGTAACGTTCACAACCAAGCTGCTGGCTATTACGATACTTCTTCGTAAAATTGGTTGTAAGCCCTTCTGGTTTCTGACTACTAAGAAATAGATAGATAGATCCACGAATTACAGTCGAGATCAAAGCTTAACCTATCCACGATTGCGTTATAATTTACCTTGAACAAAGTTTATGTATTCTTACATCAGATACTTTGGGATCAAGCATAAATAAGCTGCTAGTACGTGGCATACTCTCGTCCTTATCTGTACAAATATTCTGCAAACTCGCTCACAGTAGGTATTCATGTCAATTAAACTAAGTATTTACAGGGGTACGCTCGCATTGCGAAATTTCAGAGAATATTATGTAGCCGAAATAGCTCAGTTGGGAGAGCGTTAGACTGAAGATCTAAAGGTCCCTGGTTCGATCCCGGGTTTCGGCATTTCTTTTGAAATAATTTAGTTATTTTTTTTTGTTACAGACACTGGGCAGACGGCTATGAGGTAAGCGGCATTGTTTAATCATTTTGACAACAAAAATTTACACTTTCAATTACTTACCGAATTTTTTTACTCCGTTCAAGTGCGAGCATCCCCACCGATGGCTCCGTACAGTTTTGTAGATATATTAATAAGTAGTTTATGTTGTATTTTCTTTCTTCAATGTTTTTCTCGTTTTTTAGTCTTAGTCTTCATAAAACTTTATAGACTAAATTCAGTAAAAACGAGAAAAATATACAAGAAAAAAAATATAATTATATTATATGTATTAATGCCTTTGAAAGTAAAAAAAAATCAAGATTAGGACATGGTCGCCGTTCCGTACCTACTGAAGTCGTATTATCTCTAACCACTCGTCCAAATGATAAGAAGATAAATTTACTTATTTTGGTAAGAATTCATAATTGTTGATAATATGCCCAATAAGTAAACAAGACCTAACGATTGAAATAATTGTTATTTAGACATTTGCGATCGCTGACTTGTAAGCATTATCAAGCTGTATAAATTAATTTTCTCGTAGAACTCAATAGTATTGTATGTTTCTCTCATCGTTTAGGCAGCGTTTGTAAGTAACGTTTTCGTTCGATCGTGTTTTTTTATGTGACGTCTTTTCATTATAATACCTGCCTATGTTGAAACATAGGCAGGTATTATAATGAAAAGGAGGAATATCGAGATAAAAGTATTCTTTGTTAATCCTGCGGGGCTATTATGAAACACATTATCAATCGGAATCGGTTTCAATTTGACAGGTTAACAATATTCATAGTGTTGTGTAGACAAGTTTTTCAAACTTATGAAGCAATGGTTTCGAAATTTGCTTCAAAATTATGCAGATTCCGATTAATAGTCTGTTACGTAATTAGGGTGCTGGTTATAAACCATATGTGCGTCAAGAATAACAAACTTGCTTTTACGTTTATGATACTAGCTGCCCGCCGAGATACCCAGATAGGTAATTCTACTAATTTTAAGAACGTTCACAGTCTGGTTCAGTCTCAATCTGTCAAAAAATACTTCTAATTTACCTACAATTTGAATTTTTTTGACATCTGTTTGTCGTCTAAATGATATTTGTGCCTAGATTTTGAACGTTTTATTATGAGAATTGGGGCCCAGTTTAAATGTCTGTCTATCAGAACACCCAAGTACTTATATTTGCGGTTATTGCCAGTGCAAGTGCATAAGATAATTTATAAGTAATTTTTGCTTGTAGAAAACTTTTGAATTTTGCTTTATTTATTTTAATGTCAAAAGATTTTTCGCGCGTCAATTCGCTCTTGTACCTAATGCCACCTGACCATACTGTTAATATGCCTATATAAAAAGTGTGGTATCATCAAGCTGGGGAGACGCTGCCATTAGTGAGGGCTAGAGAATATGGCACTTACGCTCACACAAAAAAGAGAAAGAACATTGAACCCAGATTCGTTCCTTGTGGAATGCCGTAATCAATCCTTGCATTAACACTTACTACTTCGCCAATCTTTACATGTTGGTATCTGTTTTTAAGGTTACTCGTAAAAAAATATAATTATATACCGCATAAACCTATGCATTCCAATTTCCATAAACTTTAGGGACAGAGAGGGTGTCAAAAGCTTTAAGTATATCATTTTGGATGGTTAAGATGTCAACCGTTTTGGTAATACACAAAAAAATCGGTTTAGGTTTATTTAAATTGATGCTCAATAGTACAGGCAGGTGGTCGGTTATTTGGGTCTCTACCTCTGTACAATAGACGACCCTGGCTGTTGTGTTCGTACTAACACATGGTCTAAGGCAGTTATTTATTCTGGTAGGGTAAAGGTGAATTCCTGACTCAAAAATCAGAGTGTCTATTGTCAAAGTTTATTGATATTGTGTGACCCTTTGTAAAATATTCATATTTATGTTCTGTGTGGGTGTAAATAATAAAGAGTATTCTATTCTATTCTATTCACCACTTAACCCACTAGGTCACTACAGTGCATGTTTGAAAGAGGTATTAATATAGTATCTAGGCTGTTTATAAAGTTGTCAATATTTGTGTAAGAGGTGATTTGTATGAAGCGACGATAGCAGCATTGTTCTCGACTTAGCAGAGTAGAAAAATTGTATCAATAATTTCATTTCAGGTTCTGTAACTGAACACTGAAATGAAGTTACAACAACACGATCATTATGATTTTTAGTACTTTTTTACAGAGTACATATTTGATATATTTGTTTTAGTTAGGTTGTGGTAGTTTTCCTGAGCCAGCATTCAGTCATAACAGCGATATCAGAGTCAAATTTTAATTGGTTATAAAAGGCCACCGGGCTGTCGAAGTTTTTGTTTATAGGTCGTCACTAGGACCCATTTGCAACCTTCGAGCGTCACTCGATGAGTCGACGTTCGCAACCGATAAGCACATTCTTTTTTGTTAAATGAAAATTCTTGAGATTCGAGAATAAGTAATTTTAATGTTTTGGAAATTTCCTTAAAATTTAAATTCTTAAATGAAATGGGGTTTATTGCTATTCTATTTGAGAAGCACAAGGTGCACCAGAAGAACTATCACTAAACCATCAAACAGTTCATTGTTAAAGGAAAAAGTTTATTAATTCATCAACGTACACTTACTTTGATAGCAGTTATCTCAAACACACACACACACTCATGACATCAAACACACACTATTTTAAGCACAAATTGCGTGTTTTTTTGATTTTATATTTACATCCTTTCCTGTTTCCTTCATTAAATAAAAAATCCGCGTAAGATATTTAATGCTAATGCTACCTAGGGTCATGCATATATATTCGTATACACCAGAGGCTGAGTGGACTTCTTTAGATAGATCATCTATTCTTCAGGTTGTCACAGTTGGTAAACATTTCGGTTATCGCTAAAAACTAGCGCTGAGCTCTGTTTTGCATAGATAGAGTCGCAGCATAATGTTGAGCGATAGCCGTTTTGCGTGGATTTGACGTATGTCCAAAGTTTTTTTCTTTTTGTATTTATTTCTTTAGTTCCGATTTAGCCATTTGTCAAAAGAAGCTGAAGTCCAAGTTATTTCCTAATGCGTCTAACTGTACTGTAAATACAGTAAATAACCGTTATGGCACAAATGTACAGTTTAAATAGATGGGTATTGTGGAAGGTATATAGGTATTATTTAAATTATCTGTATGACATTCTTATTCAAATGTTAATTTCTACATTAACGTCCCGGCCCAGGTAGATACTATTAAAATGTTAAAAAACCTCGAGTTTTGTATGCCGTAGTTAAAGATTCAGTATTTCGCAATATTTCGCAACGCCTCTTTAGCTCAGTGGTAGAGCACTGGTCTCGTAAACCAGGGGTCGTGAGTTCAATCCTCACAGGAGGCATCGCCCATATTTATTTATATTTTGTATATGGTTTTCTTTGTTTAGAAGTTTAACTTTTTTTTGGTAATGTTGATATCTATCAATTAAAGATAAATTGTTACACAATGAAGTTATTGTGCATGGTTATTTTATTTAATTTAGGACGATCATTACGCTGAATCTTGATAATCTATATGTGGATATTATTATTTTAGTTTTAGCGTTTAGGGAAAAAAAACTTAAATCTAGGTAGGTATGTATGTATATAAGATGACGTCACCACGCCGTTTCTGCTGATCACGTTTTATTTTGCCAATTAAACTTGGTGATATATTTTGTAATCATCTGTTAATTTACCAAAAAAGAAAATGCACCAAGTTGACTGTTATTATAACTTTTGAAGATGTTTGGATGTTGTGTAGTTTTTTAAATTATTTATACATTTACTCTGGACTAATTGTTTCCTACTCGTATTATCGAGGTTCCGATCCCCGAACGAGTATGATGCCTCCCCGGAGACCATATTGCTGCCTGAAGACTTGCCTGATGACAATATGCACGAAAACCTTATAGATGAGAGACAGAACTGGAGCACATTTTAGCTCCTTTAAGAAAAACAAATCGTCGGCGCCCTAAGACGTCTTACAGAAAGAAAACAAACACAGGGTTGGATAGCCAACCGTGCGTTTATCATGAGTTTGAGTTCCCTAGAGTAAACCGCAGATATCAGCCGGCTGTTGACCATGAGGAAGATAGCATTGTACACAACACCACCGCTAGTAGCGCAACAGCATGCTCGTCCCGTATGCTGCCGTATCTATTCCGTAACCAAACTCTTAATGATGATGTTTCAGAAGAGATTCCATGGTCGAGTTTTCCTATCCGAGGAAGATGCTATACCAGTGGCTTCGATAAGCAAGACACTGACCCACTAATTCAATATCTCACCATCTTTTTGAATCACAAGACTGGAGAGCAAGATCGATAAAACGGTATTTTCGTAGCTTCTGTTATCATAACTGGAAATACATACAATATGTAAAGAAAACCTTGTCCGACCCATAAGGGTAATAAAGTTTAGGTAAACTCATGTGTTAGTCGTGTATAGCGCCGCGTAAGTGAGGGGGCGTTACTACCCAGCATCGAGTAGGAGCTTTCTAGTAGTCATATGGGTCCTTGGCTCGCTTGTCTAATGTGACGCGTAAGTGGCTGGAGTAAAGTTAACCAACAGGCTGCACGTGTAGGACTGACGGTAAATTTTAAAAAGCGTAACTTTAACTACCACTAATATTGTATCTTAATCTTAAGAGTTTTTCCTAACTTTGTTGGGGTCGGCTTCTAGTCCAGTACTTTAGATGGCGCGACCGCCTATCTGACCTCCATAACCCAGGTACTGGGTAGAGTTTCACGCCCGTTCTCCTACATGGAGCCAATTAGGCTTTCCAATAGAAAACTAGCTTATTGTTCCTAAATGACCGATTCGTTGATGGTAAAGCGCGCTAGTTCATTAAAACCAAGAAGGAAGACGGCAGTTGAGCGAGGTGATGCAATGTTAAACCCAACAACACAGCCAATGATGCTGCGTCAGAGGGAGATTGATCTGGAGACCCTCCACGACCAAACTGCGGACACAACAACATTTGGCGCATCGTACCCGGCACACATCGCAACACAACTGCTCAGACCCGTCCTCCGTACGGCGTCACCAGACATCATACCGGAACACGACGAATCGCTTGGCGGCAAGCTTTTGTCTTGTGGGTGGTAACTTTTGTCGGCAGCCGATGTTATGGCCTACCACCGAGAAAACATTAACTTTACATAGAGCTTAGTTTTATTTTACAATGTTAATTTTTGTTTATGCGAAACCTGAATGTAGTTTGTTCAGAATAAGCAACTGAATCGATTCCAATAATTTTTGCACCATGTTATATTTTTTCCCAAATACATTTACAAATTGTTGCATTGTGGTGACCGAGCGGTTACGATAGATCATAGCGCTTGTGCGCGCGCCACAGCTGACGCCAGACGTAAACGCACCGCGCTCACCCCCCGAGCGGAGCTTTAACCATATTTTTGTTGGGACAATCGAGTAGAATAGCAAGCTCATAACTTTGTGGTTTTTCATGATATCTTTTTGAAATTTTGTACATAGATTAAATACTGGACACGTGTTTCAGGTGTCACATAAACAAAAAATAATGTTGTATAAAATACTATAGTGAACTCATCGATAAAAAGTATGCACAGCGTACATAGCAACATGCATATCTTTTGTGCTACTCTATACAGTATGTTAAGAAAACCCTGTCCGACCCATAAGGATAATATAGGTTAGGTAAACACATGACCAAATATAATATAAAATTTTACGTAATCATCATAGTACCAATACAAATGAATTTTGAAATACTCTATTTTTCCCGCGAATTAATTCCAACTTCCCCGAAATTTGGTAATTTTTAAAAAAGTGACAACACCGGTATTATTTTGAGCGAATAGTGATGCGACCACGTGCCGCGTGCCCTGCCGCCCGCCGCCCGGGGAAGGGTGCTTACGCACATTTATTAAGTTACTCCTTTTTGCGAAATAATATTTATTTTTTTAGGGGGATTTTTTTTAAGTTTAGCCCGGTTTTGTATCCATTAGTAGAATCAGTTATCGATACCTAACAACACCTTCACGGGTCGGACAGGGTTTTCTTACCATACTGTAGATCTACATAAAAGCTCCATATTATAGTAATAGTCATATTGACTAAGTTAGTATTGATAATTCGATCATAGGCTCATTTAGTACAACCACGCTTGATCATACATTGATATTCCGTCGCCAGAGCTCCACGGGCTTGAGGATACTCCTGCTACTTTATCTGCATTCGTACATGTACTGAAAATAGACGAGGCTTTGTACTCTTGCGACTATGCGATTTTTGACATAACATTTTGCGACTTTTTGGCAATATATTTTGAAGTTAATCACAAAATTTGTTCTTTTTCATGGGTCTGCTCCTTTGTTTCGAAAAATATTTCGCGATCCTCTTCTAATTACTACTTAGAATTTAAGTCTGGCACTTTGGGTACCGTTTGGTTTATACAGAATAACCAGTTCCCACAATCGACCACTGAAACTTTGAAGTATTTGATTCAATTTGGGACGTCTTATAATTTAAATAAAACGGGATTCCGACCTCCACATTGAAAAACACTGGCTTAGTTTATTGCTATCTGTCTGTATTGGACCTCGACTGGAGAGTTCGAACTGTCTACACTTATAATATGCAGTCTTCAAAAAATTCAAGCAATTATCAATTAATGTTTAATTAAAACAACCTTAACGCAGCGCTTTTCTCCTTTCGTTACACAATCGTCACCGGGAAAATCTTACGTCTGCCTATCCGCGTACATTTACAATGATAATCACGCTTCGTCCGAGTCGAGGGGAATACCAATAAACGGTTTGTAACGCCTGCACGTAGCTGAATGTGCGATGCGCCCCGGCCGGACTAACAACTAATGTCACTGCGCAGGGTAATATGGATGTAGTAATGGTAGTTCCTTTCATCGCTAATTACTCATTAAAGCATTGGCGGGCCGCTGCCCGGCCCACGGAATTGTTTGTTTTTGCATTTTGGTATAAATAAATGTAATTTAAATCTATACCAATGCCAAGCTCGATAAAGAATAGAGGTAAACGAACCAATTTATGGTTATCACAACTCACGTTTTATAAATCTCCTATTATTAACATGATTATTGCCTTCTATATGCTAACTATTTATTAACAATTCCTATTGCAGCATATTTTAATAGAATCACTAAAATAACATGCATATTATTTTTTTTGAAAAACCAGTAAAAATCGACATTAATTTTACGTGATAGCCCTACAAAAAAAGAAACATGGATAAATCCAGGCAATAAACACATTTTCTGGAAATCAGCCAATGAATAAAGTTTTTTAATAAAACTTTCAAATCAACTACATATCAGTGGCGAAGGGTGAAATTTTGACAAAGGGAAGCCGGTCCAAAAAAATAAACACTTAAACACTTACCTACTGCAGGATATCTTGGAGGAGGTCTTCAGATAAGAATAATATGAAAAGCCCCACCTTCACCTTACAAAAAAGGACTGATGATTTGATAACAATGTCTTTCAAGTATGATAAAAGCGGCTTTGTGAAAAGCCTTTTTCGACGTGCATCTCTATACCACACATGCATGCTTGTTAGTAAGTACTAAGTTAAGTACCTATTGTTAGGGAATAAGAGTCAAGAAAAAATAAAATAAAAAATTATAAAAATAATAAAGTGTTAAAAACCGAACCACACAGACACCGATCCAAAACCAACAAAAATAAAGCAAATTATACACAATCACAACGTTATTTATATTCTAATGCAATGCGTCTGTTTTTTTTTAACAAAATGAGCTAAAATGTTGTTATAAAAATTCGGATTACTTTTAATTTTATTAAGCAAATTTTTTTCAATTGACATGATAGCCAAATCGGACAATCTCTGCTCTTTTTGGCAGTTTCGCACATACGTGTGAATGCGTTTTAAAGCAGAAAATGACCGCTCAGCTGAAGCTACTGAAATGGGGAGGGTCAGAATTAAACTGCAAAGAGTCGAAACTTGAGAAAATGCGTCTTTCAAAGACGAATTAACAGTAACAGCACTCTATATGAATTAAAGCCATAATAACAAACAAAATTAACAGTATTTAACCAAATCTGCGATTAAATTACCTTACAGAATCCGTCACAGTTTAAATAACACAAATATTAAAAACAAACGAAAAACTCACGCACCATAGGTATAGAACGCTATCTCGTAGTAGCGTGGTTTCTGTCTCTTTCTAATAGA
This sequence comes from Sesamia inferens, assembly GCA_037179545.1. Taxonomy (NCBI): domain Eukaryota; kingdom Metazoa; phylum Arthropoda; class Insecta; order Lepidoptera; family Noctuidae; genus Sesamia; species Sesamia inferens. The sequence goes on along the minus strand of CM073929.1, from coordinate 1,600,286 downwards.
GGAGAGGAGAGAAATACAAGCCGCTCGCGGGCGGCTTATATTTATCAAGTTTTACCGCGACGGTTAGCGAGAATTAGAAAGAGATGGTCTGACACGCTCTCTTTTCGCGGCATAGTAAACCGTTGACATAGGTAAGCTGAAATTCGACGGCTTCCTTCAAGAGAACTACGAAAAGAATTACGAAAAATTGAAGCGCTGATTAATTTACGACTATAAAATGAAATGTGATACTTAGGGTATTGCTAAAAATTGCGATTGCTATTGTAAATCGCGCCGGCATTTGATTAATAATACTTTGTTAATGAAATAGAATGTAAATACTTTTGTATGAATATGGAACTGATTTTTGAAAGGTAACCCGGTGGGAATCGGCTTGTATGGACTCTTCGCCACTGCTACATATGCATCATGCATAACACATGCATTGTAATACTTTCAAGTATGGACGAAATATATATGTATCAAAAATTTAACCTATTAGGAAGTCATATTCCATTCAAATCGGTTAAGCGTTCTATGCAAATCATAAATATCTAAACATATATAAACTGTTTTCATTAGTAGGAAGTAGCATTATTACTTTTAGGCAAATCATCTATCTAGAAAAGGTTGTTAACATCTATTTTTAGGCGTAAACTACTCGTTGCCTAGCAACGGTTTGTTTACCTCTATTCTTTATCCAATTTGGCGTTTATGTAGACTAATATACTAATACTTATTCTTAATTTTAAAAGAGGAAATATTTGTGTAAAATACTCTCTTAGCAGGTTTTCCTTTTTATTTGTTTTGTTTCTTTTATTGTACCGGTTCGGTGTCACTAAAATTGTATAGTTTGCTGCACCGGGCTAGGTCATTACGTCGGCACCGGTTGTCTCTGAAAACCAATGCTGGGGAGGGTCCCAACGTTGCTTGTTGTCGTCGTGCGTCGCAATGGCGGATATCGCCAATGACAGTCGAAAAAGGCGGCCGCGTGAACTGTCTACGAGGGAGGTTTGAGGCAAAGTCATGATGTGGCCACTATGCTGCGATATTTCAATGATCTTTATGAATTATTTACTGAATGCACTTATTACTACATAAATCACACGCTTTTATCCAGTAAACAACACTATAAATAATTTAAAAGCCCAATGAAGATTTGTTTTGTTTCTTTTATTGTACCGGTTCGGTGTCACTAAAATTGTATAGTTTGCTGCACCGGGCTAGGACATTACGTCGGCACCGGTTGTCTCTGAAAACCAATGCTGGGGAGGGTCCCAACGTTGCTAGGTCCTCCGTGGCGCAGCGGTCAACACGCCTGCCTGCGACGTGGAGGCCCCGGGTTCGATTCACGGCCAGGTCAAGATGGAAAACGATCTTTTCCTGATTGGCCTGGGTCTTGGATGTTTATCTATTATAAATAGAATATCATTTAGTTAGTATCCCATAACACAAGTTTCGAACTTACTTTGGGGCTAAAAAAAAATGAGCGTGACACTTATCTTAGCCTAGCTAGCCATAGCTTAGCCCGCCAAAACTTTTTTTTTTAAAACGGTCTTTCTTTTTTTTTCATATCAGAGAAAATTAGTCTGGAAAGGATTAAGGGAGTAGAAAGGAAGTTTTGATAAATCCTACTACTGTACAGCGACTTCGCATTGCTCGATGCGCTTCGTGGAGCCGAAAACGGCGCCACAACGGCGCGGTGGCTGTGCATTTTTTATTTAATTTCGTTATTTTTCAAATCGGTCCAGTTGTTTCGTAGCCTATACAAAGGAAACTAATCTTTCCACTGCAAATAATATTTTATAAAATACTAGCTATCCGCCCGCGGCTTCGCCCGCGTGGAATTTGGTTATATCGCCCTTTTTAGATTCCTTCGGTAATATCATTTTTTTTTTTAATAAAAGGTAGCCTATGTCCTTTCTCAGAGTGTAAAGATTGACTGTGCCAAATTTCATCAAAATCGGTTGAGAGGTTTAAGCGGGGAAGCGTAACAGACACACGGACAGAAAGATAGAGTAACTTTCGCATTTATAATATTAGTATGAATTAGTATAAAAATAACAGACCGACAAAGCCCTCTTTCTCAAGGGGCAGACGAATTCGAATTCGAATACCGAATCCAAGATTAGACGTGACTAATACCGATCCACAGCTCCACACCACATTCAGTCTACTCTATTCGATTATGAGTATGTGATGACTTGATAAGTGGTGATGATCTTTTCGAAAACTGATAGCGTACTAAACTGCACAATGGATTTTGTTTCGGTTTTCATGATCATCATCATCATTGTGATGTATAACTAAATAGAGCAATGGTGTAAGTACGGGCGCGAGGCGCGAGGTGGGAGTCATTAGCGAGCGGACCACCAAGCCAGCTGGATGTATGGCACGACTATCATTAATAGCACTAGTGACTATAGTGGTTTTATTACACCTAATGCTTACCCTTGTGACAAGTGGACGTCACTAACATCATTTCAGCTGAAAAACGTCCGCTGCTGGACATAGGCCTCCCCCAAGGCTCTCCACGATGACCGGTCCTACGCCTCCCGCATCCAGCGGTTTCCCGCGACCTTCACCAGGTCACGATCATATCGAGAATTTATTTTTATCTGTGTAAAACATTAGAAAACATAAGGTTCCGTCATGCTGGTATGTATATTGTTAGCCCTGCAGAGCCACCGCCACGCCAATGCAGGTCTAACAATATACTCAATTACCAGCATGTCGGAACTTTAAAGTTTTCTAATGTTTTTTTTTTTAGCAATAAATGAATGATTCAGCTGCTGAACTGGCAGAAGGTTGACGGCACTGTATTAATATTCGCCGCAGGACGCAACTCGACTTCCACGTTATAATGTGACTTCCGAGATGATTGTTGAACAATGCCTTCACAATCGGATCACGGTGTCATACTCCACTCATTAATGCCGTTCCGCACGTGACTTTTTATTTCTATTCGCTTGTTTTCGTCTAATAAGCCATTTGTATTCTACTGGCACCGACATCGACAGGTATATTGACACAATTTTGATGTTTTCTGGGGGTACTAATAAAAAGGCTACTTTGAAATAATCTAATAAGATAACATTATGAATAATATTCTAAATCGAAAAATGATCACAAACTGACAATTTGTTAAATAACGCCCCTTATTCATAAACGCTGCATAAAGTTAACTAGTGATTAGCGATTCTTTAACCATATGTTTTTGACCTTTTAACGTCACTTAACTCATCCTTTTTGAATAAATACCACAGAGTTTAAGGGGTTTATTCATAAAGGATGATTACAGCTAAGTGACGTCGAAAAGTCAAAAATGCATGGTTAAAGAATCGCTAATCATTAGCTAGTTAACTTTAAGCAGCGTTTATGAATAAGGGAGTATCTGTCAACAAATTATATCACGCAATCCTCTGTTATTTTTAACGATAAAATTACACCAACGATAAAGTTTTTTCAGGCGATAATATTACACCAAATATGCATATCATATGAATTGGATTGAAGGTCATTAAGCTATATTATGTATCAACATTTTACCAAAATGGTAAATACTGACCTTAGCCGCATAATAACAGGCGACCGATGTCTGCCAACACATACATATGTCATATAGGATAATTACATAATCTTAATTAAATTTATTTTCTGATATTATTTACCAGAGTTCATCTTATAAAGTCTTTTGGGTCTCTTTCATCTAAAGGCAATCATGTAGTAACATTATCTCATACTAGAAGTGAAGAGGTAGTGATATCGAAGCGAAATCCGTTATAAATTATCGAAATGCATCAATAAAGCATAAAACGTAGATAATATTATTTTGAGAACTCGTTAATAAGTAACATTAGAAATATTTAAATGAATACTATTATATATTGAACAGCTAATATATAGTTCTTGATTTGAAATATGAAAATTAACTACAGGCAATGAACTAAATTTGCCTTATATTCAAATGCATGAAGCACAAATAAAATCTAGTCTTTGTTCAAAGGCATGCTATTCAAACGACGATTATTGAAATTATAAGAACAGCTAGTCGCCCTAATTAACTCTATTAAAGTTAAAGACTGAATGAAGACTCAGAAAGAGCACATTCTTTCTCTAGAATTACATAGCTTACTGCGACAGGTTATTTAAGTTCATATAATTGTTTATTTTTTGAACCCAGCAATTCTTTAATATCTGTAGGTGAAAGCTGAAGGACCTTAAGTCCATTTTTGTCATTTTTGTTTTTTTAAAGATTCTTATTCAGTAAAACATCTTGAGGAAACCTGGACTTTAAGTCTGAAATCGCCAACCCGCATTGAACAAGCGTGGTGATTACGCTCAATCCTTCTCTGTATGAGAGGAGACCTGTGCCCAGCAGTGGGACTATAAAAAGGTTGATGATGATGATGATACCCGTATTAATCAACTGGTAAAAGACAGGCACTAATTCCGTAGATACCAAATTATAAACAACATTAAGTCCCTAAGCGTAAAAAACGAAAAAAACGATCGTATGATCACTTAATATTGTTCACTATTTCAAACAATACATCTAGATAAAATGTTAAGCGACCTTATTTCTCAAGGTACGGAAAAGGAACCTTTAGAGGAAAAATATGAAGGACACTTGCAAGCACTTCAATGTGGAATAAATTGTGACTAAGATGATCACTGTCGACTTAGAGAAATGTTTACCCACTCCTCTACTAACGAACAGTCTGTTTATTTCGTGTGAATGGGTAATCATCAAATGACCTCTCCTGCTCTGGGCGGAGCGAAAGGGCGTGTCAGACTTTTACTGACTAAAATTCATCCGTGTTCCTTTACTTGCCTGTGCGCCAGGGGTCCGATGGGGGTCTAGGAAGATTGATGCCTGCGTCAGGATTGCGTGTTGGTAAAAGAGCCACGGTTTCTCTTGTACCAACCCGCAACACTGACCCAGGCATTGGTCTTCGTAGACCCCGTCACGACGTGCTGGCATCTCTTTGAGGCGCGCGTGAAACACAACACACTATCGACCTGGGCCTGGTCCTTACTGCGAGCAGTGGGCAGCCTGCCGCTCACAAGCCCGCGCCCACGATTGCCGAGAGTCCGATGTTGTCCCCCGACCAGGGCGTCTCCTGCGGTGGCTTGAGAACGCTGAGATTCTCACTCCCTGACGCGCTCCGCCTCCTCTTTTTGGTGAGGTGACGGCTTGCTATGGAATCTCGCTCCGGACCATGGCCTGGCTCGGAGCCGGACAAGAGAGATCGCCGCCGAACCCCGCCACGAGACCACGATAATGCTCCACCCAATCCGGGCGGCGTTTCCTCCTGCCTTATCCGGAACAGGAACCTCCCGAAACAGCCGTGTCCGTTGTAGACCTGCGGAAGGTGAGGGCGCCGCGGCGCCTCTCTAGCCACTCCTCAAAGAGGGGACTTACCGCCGCTATTGTGGCGTGCCCAGCACTGGTTGAGACAATCGCACTCTCCATTTCGCCATGAGATCCGTGGGCTAGGGCTTTGGCCTCCAAATCCCATGGCGGCAATCCGGCAAGTAGGCTCGCCGTCTCAGCGGAGATCGTGAGCGTGATCTATTTATACAGGTGAGACGTAACGACCGTAATACTGTAAGATATTTAAAAAAACTTCAAAGTTAAAGAACCTTAAGTCCGATAATATAGCCTTAAGGAACAATATTTGTCAAAAAAAAACACAGTTTATTAGCTTAATTAATCTTCATAATCATACTTTTTATTCTACAACGATACACTATTTACTGTTTATACAAGGTTGATTTCAAATTTTAATGTCTAATTTCGGTATAGACATCTTTAATGAGCTCTACTGAATAATTTACAAAATGTGACTTAAGGTCCTTTAGCTTTCACCTACAGATATTTAAGCTGTCATTTTCTTTCTGCCCTTGCATAGGCTTTTATTTAGTCAGGTTTGCTACACGATTAATAACAGCCCGCTCCAAGAAGTTAATACAATTAGAGACCTTGGTATTTTAGTAGACAGTGGTTGGTGGTGATGGTTTTTTGTGACTTTGTTGTTATATTGGCGTGGCTAGCGGATATATCATAAATAATTCAATTTAATGTTCTGTGTTTTGTAATGTTACTCACTTTACATGCCTAGTATTGTATAGTCAAAAAACTGAACAGAATGCTATGCTGCTGAGGAGTTTATTCTACCATTTCCTCCCAGCAAAACACTAGGGAGTGGCGAAAGGTATTTCGTAGGACTATCTTATGCAATATTGACGTTCAGTCTTAATTTTCAGAGTAATTGAAAAAAAAAAGACTTTTATTTTGAATTATTGACAATCCTACAAAAACGTTTCATAATCTGGTAAAATACGGTGTTATGGCGTACAAGACGATAGTGCCGTGTCGGGAGGCACTTACACATGGATCGGCATTGGAATGTGCTGTAAATGTGTGATATAGTAAGTTACTGAAGGTGACTTTGCCGTTATTATATCGCACTCACTTCGATTAGAAAGTAAATCGCAATATCACTTTCAATTGCAATCTAGCAAATAATTTAAGACTTGGACATTATGAACCATATATACAGTATGTTACAAAAAACCTGTCCGACCCGTGAAGGTGTTGTTAGGTATCGTTAGCTGATTCTACTAATGCGTACATAACCTGGCTAAACTAAAAAAAAATACCCCCTTAAAAATAAATAACTTAAATAAAATAAATAGGTAATTTCATGGCAACACAGGCACAGGTCATGACCTCAGTTGATCTCATGCATGTAGGTATTGGTAGTCTAACCACGTTTATCGACTCTAGAAAGAAACAATGATACCTACTTAGGCAGCTCGTGAAAAGAACTTTTTTTTAAGTAGAAAGGTCATCTGACCCTCCGAATGTATCTTCGAATTTCATTCGATGAGCACAATGGCTGTGGCGGAGATGTTGTTCCATATTTCGTTCACTAAGAACGATACCGGCCTGGCACCGTCCCACGAGATTAGCACGGTGTTTCACAACGTTAGTCCACTCCTACCAATCCACTGCTCGCCGAACTGATAGTGGAGGTACTCACGTACAGGTCGGCAAAAATATGGTGGGGCACCGTCATGCTGGAACCACATTGACCAAGAAGTAGTCACATCCGAATCGTTCAACACCTGATCACAACACAACACAATTGCAGTTTCACTAGGTACCTTCCATCAGGCATCAGCAGGTTACATTACGTTAGAAAACTATGTGATCACACAATAAACGATACGTCTACACGGACGCCATGTCTACGCGAAACTAATAAATTTAAAATAAAAATGATTTTTATTTCATAAAAATAGGTACTCTAACTGCACGGCGGTGCCCTTTGACTAGAGGTGTGAAAGTATTCAAAATATTTCTCGTATCGATTTTTGGTATCAATTTTGTATTTCAGAATTTCACGCATCGATTCAACATCGCATGGCATTCTTTAGATTTTAGAACTTTCACATAACTTAAATCAGGTGAACTTAAATGCTTTACATTGTTTATAATATTCTCCTAACATCGTATTTCATAAGACCTTTCTAGTTCCTATTTACTAATAATAGGTACTTGTGTTACAATATTGTTATGAGTAATTAATCGATAATCAAAAAAAGTACTTTTACCATTAGGTAATCTGTGTTTTTACAACAAATCATTCGGCCAGGTACAGTTTCGAATAATAGCGACAAAAACAAAACGTTATTACGCAAAAATTAGTACAGCTCTAATTATTCCTTTGCCGCCGTCGGCGGCTAGACACACTGACGCCGCTAAAGAACCTAAAAAAATAATCAAAAAAGCCGACAATTATAAGGTCTAAAATGGTGTTTACACTTTTTTAAATTTCCCGAATTTTGGGGAAGTTACAGGGTAAAAAAGATTATTTCAAAATTCATTAGTATTGTTACTATGATGATTATGCAAAATTTTATATTTTATTTGGTCATTTGTTTACCTAACCCTTATTATCCTTGTGGGTCGGACAGGGTTTTCGTAACATACTGTATTTTCGTCGTGATGATAAACTCAAAATTTTTGAAACTGCTCATGACTATTTTAAAGCGTTATTTCCAAATAGTAACCACGGTCCCTACTATGAAGTGTTACAAAGTTCATTAAAGTTTGTGAAAAAAAATCGCGTTTTCATTTTGTACAGCTCTCATCTTTTTCTGACAAAGATCCTCCCAGATCAAAATATATATTGCAGCGGTGTTAAAACCTCATTTTCCAAATTCGATTCCCCTTTTGTTCAATTTCGGTTCTTGGCATGACAGTAACTTATATTTTTTTATGATCTTTTACATTGATTTAAAAAACGATCGAACGACGAACTACGAAAATGTAGTCGCAGTGTCATCTCAGCGACAAACGTCAAAAACTTGTCAAAATGTAGGGAACTTAGAAGTAGGTATTATTTGACAGATGGAGACTGAGATCAGACCGTCAATATTATTTATATTATGAGAATTGCCTGCGAACGCTAAACTTGAACTACATATGTCTGACGACCCTGGTAAATTATGCCTTTTGGTGACTACCTTTGTTTTCCGGTTTTCTTCTTTCAGCAAACCTTTCTCCGTCTTCTCTGATTTGACCCCTTAATTTGAGTATATGTATATATGCGCTTAACGTTACCCCCTCAATTTACTGACCACCTCCGCCTATAGGATACCACCATATTTTCTTGTTAAAAGCCATAGTAAGAATCAATACTGTGGGAGTGGGTTGGACACATCTAATGATTTTACCCGGAGAGTTGGGCAAAGATCACTCGTCGCTCAATGGAAACCTGAAAGAGGACATTGCTGTCGTAGAGCACAGAAATCTTAATAATAAGGCAATGGATTTCAAGGCCAAGGGGAAGGTGATGTAATGATCTAATATAATTTACAGGGCCAATGTAGCCAGAGATCGCACAAGACAGATAAGTTAGAAAAAAAAAAGTTAGGCCTTCCCGTCGCCATCGCCGTCCAGTCGTGGGAGATAAAATAGCTTAACAACAGAAAAAACAAACAGCCAAAAGCGAGTCGGACTGACACACTGAAGGTTTTGTTACCTTTACGAGGATCGAAAATTTGTGGCATAAGCTACTGTATTTTATGAGTTATGATTGCGTTGGCTTGGAAGTTTGATATTTACACAGCTCATCAGCAAGCTCCAAGGGTAAGTAATCCTGAGTATTTCATATAAATACCAACTTGATACTTCCACGCGTTCCTGAGAAAAAGGGTCTTGGCAAACAGACAGACCGACGGACAGACAACTAAGTGATCGTATAAGGGTTTTTTCTTTGGAGGCACTGAAACCTAAATACGACGAAATATAAATGAACAAATGCGAGGATGATTGTACCATCGTGACTAATCAGTGAAGCGGAGAAAATGACCGTACATAAATTGCGAGGAAGTTAAAAAATCACATTTCACCAACATCACGTTGCGATGATGCAACGCGCGATATCGCTGGAATGCAATTAAACGTGGCGATGTGACGAATGCCTTATCGCGCGGCCTTGACAATGACATTGCACGAGCGAATGCTAAGGCAAGCGTTTCGCCTCCGACGCCATTGTTTACCGACTTTATTGTAAATTAAGGAGTTCAAGCGATTTTTATACAATATGAAGACGACAATTCGAAACTAAATTAATCTTAATAATACCTACTTACAATCAGGGGCGTGCACAGAGATTTTCTTGAAGGTATGCATAGATATACCTACTATCCAAATCTCTGTGCTTATATATGGTAAAACTTAAAAAACGTAACGTAGACGTAGTTTCAATTTAACATAGTCGCGTACTTTTTCGCATGTCAACATTAAATTGATGTTTGTGCGTGGCTACAATGAACATCTAAGTATGTGATTGATGATAAGAACAAGTCAAATAAATGATATACGTGGGGTGTTAGGTATTTTTTTTTTGCCCAAATGAATACAATGAAATCATCATCTCAGGGTTAATACCAGTCGCATCCAAAGCTTTGGAATCTGGGGTCCGCTTTTCCAGTCTAATTGCTGATTTTGGCAAAATTTCGACATTTTCCGTGAAGCGACTGCCGTCTGACTTGTGGGCTCCAACAACCCGTAACGACTGCCACTAGATGTTCGTATGGCAACCGAAACCAACGGCTTAACGGGCTTTCCGAGGCACGACCAGACCCGTGCAAATATTCATATTCATGCATACAAATATTTACACTGCGCGAGGATCGAACCCGCGCCTCCTTACGCAGCGGCCGCGTTCGCTACCGCTACGCCATGGAGGCTGTCAAAATACAATGAAATGGTATTACTAACTGAACTGTAAATAAGTAATAATTTATTTCTCAAAAAACTAAAAAAATATATTTATAACGCGCCTATCTATTCTTAAATAACTCTGTAAAAATTAAATATATATAAGATCGTTGTGAAATCGCTAAAAGTTCTTTTAAAATGGAAATATAGACAAATCTTTCATAAATATGCGTAATGCACTACTCATTGGAATCATAACTATTAAATTTTGCTAATTTGTAAACTACAGGAAAATTATTACAATATAAAGTATAGTATTGAAATTCAAAAGCAAGTAGGTTGAAAAACTTAAGGTCTTTTAAGTTTTTATAATGACGAACTGTCAATGCCGTGTTTTAAAATAATATACCTACACGAGAAACAAAACAATTTATTTGTGTGTACACACTACACAGCCTGCTAACCACATATAATTATCATAATACTTTTTATAAAGACAACCTTTCTTTTGTGTTAAACCAAAAACTCTAAAATAAATGAATATTTAATTCCGCTTAAAACAACCAATATTGAAACAACATAAGCTGCTAAAATAAAATGGTATTTGAACGAACAACAATCATGCTATATTTCTGAACTTCTTAAATTCGTCGCATTATTAGAAGCTGTGCTTATCGTGCCCTTAAAAGTCAATGAAATTTCACGCACACGTACACAACAATTTAGGCACACAAGCAAATAATTTTATACACAGACAGATATGGAAGAGGCACATTTTGTTTGTGCTTACGGCCGCTACGAGAAGTGGCGTGACCGTCGCGATGAAGGCCAGTGATATTTCGTAGTTAGCACTAGGCCCAATAGATGGCAGTGTTCTCACTAACTGATTAACAAAGTCTTTCAGTTTTAAGTTTGTAGTATATAAATTATTATATATTTTTTTAGAAAACTATTAGGGTATGCAGAGCTTTTCTGCTTGTATGGAGCGCACGCGCCTGCTTACAATATGTATATGTAATGTTGTTCCTAATCTGCGTACGAAGATTCTATCAAACTGCAATTAAAATAATTCTTTAGAATCTTTTTTCCCAAACGCAGAAATTACCTTGTAAAAAATACCTCTCATGATCCTCAACTACAGTTGTAAACGTTCTTTCTCAATATTACGTTGTCAACGTGTTAAAAATGAGTTAGAAAGACGATGAGCTACTCTCTTCACTCAGCTCACTTTGATGAATGTTGAATATGATTTGCTCAATGAATCCGATATGAATAGTAAAATGTTAAAATGAGTGATAAAATAAATATACAAATATGTAGATCATTCAAAAAGATAAGGGACTGGCCCTTATCTTATCGAATTATCTCATTTATAGGTTCTTACAGACATCATAATACCGTACTTATATCAATCAATGCATTACTTGTTGATGCATCACTAGTTCCATATCAAAAAACGGTTTATCTACTGGACAGAGTATTGATGCGGGAAGAGAACCGCACCCTAATTGTATAACACACTTACTGTCTATTGTAATCATTTTGAAGCATATTGCCAATCCATTGCTTCTTGGGTTCGAAAAATATGTCTAGACTCAACAACGTAAATAACGCAATGAATGTTGTTGATCTGTCAAAATGGAACCCATAGCTAGGAGTAGTGTTAAACAATTACCGGTCGAAGTGGAGGGTGCTTGAGAATTTATGTCCAACAGTGGACGTTTTTCAGCTCAAGAGATCATTATGATGATCAGTTTTGGAGTCCCGTACCAAAAGTGCTGTGAAAATCATTATTTTTACAGTTCATTCGGTTAATTTTTGAAGTGAAACATTCTTTCTTAAGTGCATTTATACCGCCTTTTTACCTACGGAGCTCACACAGGTTACCTACATAATGATTGCTATAAAAATAATATAATAATCATTATAAATTTGTAACATTGCGACTTCCTTCATTAACTTGAGAAAACTTAGCCACTCAACAAACACAATATAAATTCTGAACACGATATGTGATACCTGTTTAGGTATACTTTTATCGGTAGTACTGTTTGTCCCGCACAATAGTGCGTTCTTTGTCTTTGCCAAGGTTAACCATGACTCAATACCTACCTACTTTTATAATAACCACGACCAAATAGGAATTTGTTTACATAAATAATAGGTTAGCCTATTAGATATTACATTGTGTTCTGTACTTCTGTGCTTAGGAAACTACATTTTCGTTTTTCATCATCATTTTAGCTGTAAGAAGATAATTGTTATTAGTTTAATCCTGACCAATTAAGCGATCCATAGACAAGTTTAGATGTGATTTAAAAAAAAACATGGCGATGTCGATTAAATACATAATTTGACAGAACGAAGCTATGAAAGCTTTTCATAATGAATAAGATGCACAAAAGTTAAATTTAGTTTGTGAACACAAGGGGATCGGCACCAGAGGCCTCCAAAAGTTAGTTGATATTTTTCAACATCATGATTTAAAATTCTAATGATCCAAATATGTTAACTGTTATAACGTTTTCAAATACTTAACATGAAACATAATTAGGAGTACTCGATTATTTTAAATCTTAATTCGACATCACAATTGAAGTGCAAGAATGTCAACTTACTTTTGGAGGCCACAAGCCGTGTTTCTCATGCAATGCCATATCGACCGGTTCTGTTCTTGTTGCATCCAGCGGATTTCTGTCGTCTGCACGAGATCATCGAACCATTTATATTTTTACATTTTACTTTTCTTTTTCTTTTTATATAATCGCAATGCGTATGTCAGTCCCACTCCCATCGTACCCTGAACACACATTTATCATATATCATATTTAAGCCATGAACCTAAACAGACTCTTCCCATCATCGCCATTTGGTTGAGCCAGGATTTTATGGAATGTGCCTATTTCAAGTCTTTTCAGCCTCAAGACCCTTTTTTTTTATTAAAATATAAACCAGCGCTTGACCGCAATCCCGCCTGATGGTAAGCAGTGACGCAATCGTTGATGGTAAAGCGCACTAGTTTATTAAGAGCCTATTCACTCTAGCCTTGAAGACACTCAAATTGTAGTCCGACGGAAACACCGCCGCCGGCAGATTATTCCAGTCCCTCAATGTACGCGGTATAAAGGAGGAGGCGAAACACTTCGTCCGGATCGTAGAGGTGTTAACAACATAAGGGTGGAAACTCGCCGTACGACGGGTCGTCCGATGGTGGAACGGAGATGGGGGAATTAAATCGTGCAATTCCCTCGCACACTCCCCAAAATGTATCCTATAGAACACCTAAAGGCGTTAAATCGAGGTCACCAATCAGCCTGAACAAGTCATTTCTACCAGACTCGTACCGGACACAAATCATCAATAAGTCATGTAAGTCTTCGACTACTCCACACTCCACACAGTTAGGCGACATCGTTTTTTCATTATGAACGCAAACTTATTACATGGAATGTGTCCAGATCTAAGTCTATGAGCCGTAACAACCAATTTTCTACTTAAATTATTGTTTATAAACCAGGGCACACGAAAAGGCTAACTGCACAGTTTTCTATCAAATCCCTTTGTCTAAAGAACGCTTGTCAAAATATTCTTTCCAATCTTCATAACACTTTTTTTTAAATTTAGGTAGCACCTCAGAATAGTCAAAATTATGTTAGTTTCTTTTCTGTGTTTAGCTGCATATTTTGCCAGCATGTCAGCCCTTTCATTGCCCTCTAATCCAATATGCGATGGAACCCATTGCAATCTCAATGGCTAATCTTTGTGCATTAATTCATCTATCTTCGATAGAATAACATAAGCTATCGATATACCTCTGAGGCCAGAGCCGCATAGAGCTAAATGTTGTCAGGATCTTTTGCTCTCTGTGCAAATAAGAATATTCTTGTGTTGACTACTGCTACAGAACTTAAGTGCTTCAGAGATTGCAATAAGTTCCAACGTCATTATGGACACTTTCTTATATATTTTAAAGCAATTACTTTGACAATGTACCTATTGGTTCACTGGGCACATAAAAGGCTGCTCCACGATCTTCTATTCTCTTCGATCCATCTGTAAATATACTAAGCCATTCATTGTACTTCAAATGTAACTCTCTAATTACTTCAAATTTTAATAAATCACTATTGTAGCTTTGTTTTACTTATAAGGCGTAAGAACTTAATTTTCAGTTTCTACGGCACAAGATTTAATAATTATTCACCATGTACCGAGTCTTTTTCCAACTATATTTGGGTCGCCATCCAGTCTGACCGTATTCATGGCTGGTCATTATTACATGGAGCGATTGCCTGACTGACCTCCACAACCCAGTTACTGGGTAATACTAATAAGATACCTTTGATATTTACTGGTGGTCAGACTTTTGGACTTCTGAAGACCTGTGACGACTGAGATCTACAAACGGGACAGACAGGTCAACATACTTCCGAGGCTCGGAGTGGTTTCGTAATGCAAATATGGTCACCCAGCCACAGACAAACCGTGGCAAGCGTGGCTTAACCTAATCAATCGACCCACACGGCCGTTATTATATTAGCCTCGAGTCCCGGATTTATTAATAAATTAATATTTACTTAGTATTTGACAAAAAAATAAAAAAGTAAGCGAAGAATTAAAACTGCCTGTGCCACGACAAAGACATCGTTGTTATTACAAACCTTTAATGTCATGCAAAGAACCTCGGGGTTATCAATTTAAATCCTAAATGCGAATGAAACAAGCGAAAATTACGACGAAAATATTCATGATGACAGCCTTCTATACTCAATCGCCTTACGTAGGTAACTAAAGGTTTACCAAAAAAGAAAAATCGTGACTGAATAGGGATGTTTCCTGGCTAAAAAAAAATATTCTATTTAGTCCGTCATTCAGGTTATAGATATATATTGGATACGTATATTTTGTTTTATCAAATCAATAAAAAGGCATCAATGATCAGGAGTGGTGGCTAGTGACGTCACTGCTCGCTAAAAAATGTAGCGTGCAGTGATGTCACACGAGTTTTCAACGCAGTGTCGTCTTCATTTTTTGTTTAAGTATATGAAAAAAGATAAAAATACGTGTCACCTCAACTGTCATACTCGTACAACGTTATCAACTAATTATAACGATGCTAAAAAGCTTAAAAAACAACACGTGACTAAAGAAGAGAGAGCCCTTTCTGTCTTTATTAAAATCCGTTGTTAAATGTCGCACCAACCTAACCCAATGAAAGTCGTTGGGTTTCTGGATATTCCCAAATACGATGTATGCCTATGATGCATTCGAATATTTATTTATATATTTAACTGTGTATCGTAAAGTTCTATTAGGTAAATAAAATAGCCAATAGAATGTATATGTTAATACTGCTACCAGAAGGTATAAGGAAAATGAAACGCAGGAGTTGTTTCAAGGCAAACTGTTATCTTTATACATACGAGTATACACCACAAAATTGTTTAGTATGCCATGACTGACTGTATGAAGTTGTGTGTTTTGTCAGTGGAATAATTATTGCAACTGTATGGTTTCACAAGTAATTTTAAACACATTTTTTGTCTGAATTCAGCTATTTGGGGAGACTGAGGAATTTGTCTAAATGATTTTTTATTTTCTTAAAAAATATGTACTTAATTACTCCTGTATCGTGGGTGCCTTTACTTACATTGAAACTCACATAGGTACATAAACAGTCAGACCCAGAATAACTATCTGTATGTAATATAAATACATATTTGTTTTGTGCTGGAATCGAACCCGCGACACGCAACGCAGTATAGTCGATCGGTCAGCCAATGCGCCAACCATGTCCCTGTACGTGTAACTAAATCTACCACGTGAGCCCAGTTCAGATTGGATACGGGTTCTCAAATAGAGGATTGTGTACTCACCAAATGGACAATAAGGAAATATTTTCCGTCTATTTGTTTCATTTTATAAAGATATAATTATGTATTTATATTTTGTAACACGAAAACAAAGTCAAAACTCAAAGTATTTTATTTGTAGAATATAGAGATTAAATATTAAACATTTCCTATTGTATGCTCTTATCATCTAAAGCTCATTCACACAGTAGTAAAACGTACTGACCCAAGCTATTACTTGAAATTGTCTGTATTTTCAATATACTACTATTATACCTACACGACGAGTTTTTCTTTACCCTCACTACATGGGCATGTATTGATCTGTAGACTTTACCTGTGCTCATCGTTATTAACGCTAGAACCAATGACATTTTGGTTGCGTAATAATTAGCATCCTGCATGCTATTATACATATAACAGCTTCACCTCTTAGTGCTCATACAGGTCCACGAGCGGCCACTACCTACATAATGTTACTCATGCTACAATTACCGTTGCCAGTTTTCTTTTTGCGAATCAAGATCATAAAACTATTAAAAACCTATCCAGCCCTAGCCTACCCTATAAAAAATTCAGATGTCGTTATTTGAAGTAATTTATATGGGCGACTGTAACGGTTCTTTTAACACGTTCACTATTTCGATATTAGGTACGTTTAAAACCTGCTTTATCTCCCACATACATGGATAAAACATGCATTCACACAACCGTGTCGGCCTGACCCTGTTTCATTGAACCATGAGCGTTTGGTTGGAAGTCTTGAGAACGTTCTCAACGCGTGGTATTTAGTGGGGAGCATAATTGGCCCCCCTTCACGTCACACAACTGGGCTAAGGCCGGCCGTTGATCCGATACTTGGCTTTACACAAAATACGTAAGATCCATATTCCTACAGACATCTACACATACTCTATACAAAACTCCAGATATATAGACGTTTCATATGTCTCCATAGACTGGTTAGACGCAGGATTATAGATATTTTTAAGTGCGTGAAAGGAACTGAATAACTGGCAAAAGAGAAAGGTATACCTGCTGCTCCAAGTATGTGGCTAGCATGACGCTGTGCCGCGTCGGTTAGAGCCGGCTGCTGAATCAAGTTTATCAGTATGTAAAAAAACTTGAATATACGTTATAGTACGAGATCCGGCTGCAGAATCAGTGTACCCATCGAGTGTTTGCTGAAAACCAAATTTTTTCACATATTTATGATTAGGAGAATTTATATCTACCAGGTTGCCTATCAAAATGTGGCCGCTAGTATTTTTAATTAAATTATTAATAATTCATAATCCGTAAGAAATTTCACTGACATGTTTTTTCAATGAAATGTCGTCTATTTTACGGTAACATCTATGAAGACTCTGAAAAATCATGGTTGCCGTTGCGCACCTGGCCGCACCTCTTCGCAGCCAGGTGTACACAGGTATGATTTTGTTACATTTATACACCCACAACGTACATTCATATTTTATAAATCAAATTAAAGCTAATTTTTTTCTGTTCATTATTATATACGGTTGCCTAATTAAATCTGGCCGCAAATAAGGGTTGCTGGCTGTTAAATAAAGTAAACATTAAAAGTAGAGTGAAAGAGAGCTAGCGCGTTACACCACTATTCAGGCGAGGATAGCGATTGCCAGCTGTCGGACAGTTTAAAGCCATTGCGCATGCGTCAGATGCTAGTGTTCTCAACCTCCGATTCAAACAATAGTAGGTACGCCTCAAAATAATAAATACTCCAAAAGAAACGTCTTGGAGTATTTATTATTTTGAGGCGTACCGTAAAATGTAATTTAATTCATCAACAATATCCGTAAATGGATATTGTTGATGATTTATTCAACCAAGGTTATTTATGTAAAAAAAATTGTGTTGTGCAAGTACTGTATGAAAAAGATTTGATTTTATTTAAGTATTAGATTTATTTTACATATTCATAAATTTAAGTAAATTATAAATTTTTAAAATGTATTTTATATTTCCGTGACTCTTTTTTAAAAATCTGAATCATCGGAGCTCTCAGTCATACTATCATCGCAGCTATCACTTTCATCGCAAATGTCGGTATCGTCGTTATTATCGGAAGGCTTGTTCGTGGAATCACACAGCACACTCTCAACTTGCGCTGGAGTTGAGTCTCCCAGGAACCATGTTGGTTTTAAAAATTCATCTATCAACTTTTATTTCACCCCGATGAGATTGATAATTTTTCGATGCACAAATGAAACAGCAATATATTATGTTGTGTATTACGTACTCCAAAATAGCGTGGTTTTTAACTTAGAATAAAAGTCGCAACTGATCCGTTGAGAACACTAGCATCTGACGCATGCGCAATGGCTTTAAACTGACCGACAGCTGGCAATTGCTATCCTCGTCTGAATATTAGTGTAACGCGCTAGCTCTCTTTCACTCTTCTTTTAATATTTTCTTTATTTAACAGCCAGCAACCCTTATTTGCGGCCAAATTTAATTAGGCAACCGTATATAATAATGAACAGAAAAAAATTAGCTTTAATTTGATTTATGAAATATGAATGTACGTTGTGGGTGTATAAATGTAACAAAATCATACCTGTGTATACCTGGCTGCGAAGAGGTGCGGCCAGGTGCGCAACGGCAACCATGATTTTTCAGAGTCTTCATAGATATTGCCGTAAAATAGACGACATTTCATTGAAAAAACATGTCAGTGAAATTTCTTACGGATTATGAATTATTAATAATTTAATTAAAAATACTAGCGGCCACATTTTGATAGGCAACCTGGTGGATATAAATTCTCCTAATCATAAATATGTGTAAAAATTTGGTTTTCAGCAAACACTCGATGGGTACACTGATTCTGCAGCCGGATCTTAGACTATTAAGAATAACTCTAAGAGGATTGGCTGAGGAAAGGTTGGAATGTGATTGTTTATGTAATATTGAATGTACCTACAAATTTTAACAGAATATGGATAATTTAATTGTATCGTGAGGTTTAATTGTTTTTAATCAGTTCTCCAATAATATGTTATTGGCTAATATATTAGGCAAGTATAGAGAGAAGTTATGTTTTTGTTGGATATCTCCTCTCTTATATTCCTTGTTTTGTGTTTCATAATAATAGTGTAAGAATGTTATTAGTTTTAATTTGGTAATTTTAAGTATGTAGGTATCTTAATCGTCGCGTTAGAGGAAAACCTCTTAAAGATAGAAGAATAAGATGATACAAAAATAAATAAATGAAATATTTTTAAACCACGTGAAACCTGCCATGTAAATAAGTATATAGTTATGGTAGGCCATAGCGCCTTCTACAACTATGAGAAATCCATATTTTCTGAGCTTTGTTTACCTAATTCCTTATTTCAGTTAATAAGTATAGTTTGTTTGTTTCATTTTGTACTGTCTTGTTTGATTTTTGTTGTGTCTATGTTATTGCTAAAGATGTGAGACTGTTACTTAGCAGCAGGGCCCGATCTAGCTATTTAGCCGCTCCGGGCAAAGATAATTTTTGCCGCCCTTTACATACACAAAACCATATAAGTCATGAGCTAGTGTTGTTGGGGGATGTTAAGTATACAGAAGGCCCATCCCAATAGACTGACGTGAATATTATTATTCACGTGTTCACATCAGTCTATTGGGCCTTTGAAGAAGTACCTGTACGAAAGTCGATGAGTGTTTCTATGTTAGTAACTATACAATGTATATCTTTAAACGAATTTCAAAGTAACTACTGAATGGATTGATATGTTTTACCGACATAGTTATGTACCTTTCCACTTTATCATCATTATACACCTATTGCGACTCATTACTTCATATGGGCCTCTTTTTTCTTGTGCTATTTCTTACAGTTTCGGTATAATCTTGCTTATGTACCTATAAATTATAATGGTCCTTTAACTAAGGGAACAATAAACATTGTTTATTAAAATCGTTTCAGAAGTTAAAAAGCTTAGGTCCAAGCATTTAGTTTGTCGAGTTAATCGGTTCATAATGTATTTAAGTTGAGGTTCATATGGTAGGTACCTACGTTTATAAAAGACACAACAAAAGATTTGTTTTAAAATTTAATAGGTAATAAAAAAACAATTATGTTACAACATAACAAAACAGTTATTTTTTTAAATAATGAAATTGTGTAAATTAAACAGTTTTTCGGAGAATAAGTATTAAATTCTATCTTAATTAGAATAATTTTCTTCGCACTTTTTGTTCTGCAAAATCTTTAACAATATTTGATAAATTTATACTGTCGCAAACCTTATGTTCTAGTGAAATCATAGCCAATCCAGACAATCTATTTTGTGTCATGGTGGATCGCAAATAATTTTTTATTATTTTTAATTTAGAAAAGCTTCTTTCACCACTTGCAACTGTTACCGGTAAAGTTAAAAGAATCCTGAGCGCAATACTGATATTTGGACCAAATCTTAAATCTGTTACAAATTTCAAAACATCTTGAGGAGATAAATTACTATTTAAAAACATACTAAGGACTGACAATTCCTCATAAAGTTCTAATGCATTTATATCGCTCGAGTTCTCATGAGTTAATATAGCCTCGAGGTTCTTACAATGTTCTAACAATTTATCTTTTGGGAGTTCTCTTTAAGCATATATGTTATACAAAAAAGCAAAATGCTTACTATGCTCAGAAATCTGAGAAAATCTTAATTCTAAGGAGTTTATAGCTGTGTCCATAATGTGAAAAAATACTTCAATTTTATATTTTTGACGAGGCTCAATGATTGGTTCGTCAATACACTCATAAGTAAATTGTTTTTTCTTGGATCGTGCACGAGGTCTAGCTACATTTTCAAAGTCTAACACCTCGCAATCAATTTCAGAAGCTAAGGCTTTGGCATCTTCAAGAACTTGAGTAAAATACTCATCTGAACGCGAGTTTTCAAAGAAATCTTTTGTATTTTTAAGTAATTTAATGACGGAAACTAAGTCAAAATCTTTACTTTGCATTAATTTACTAACAGGGTTTATGCGATTCAAAGTTTCGTACCAAATTATAATGGAACATAAGAATTTGAACTGTTTAATTTGGTTCAACAAACTCGAAGCTTCATCTCGTGTGGAGGAATCCATATCTGTGTCTTGGTAAACACTAAACAATGCATCATAAACTTGTCCTACTTGATGTCTTAGTGGTTTTATTGCTTCGATTCGACTTTCCCATCTCGTGGCACTAAGTGGTTTTAGAGTAAGACCTTTTACATTATTCAAAAGAATCGACCACCTTAATGTTGAAGAGGAAAAAAAAAACATATATTATTTGCACAGTATTAAAAAAAATTGTAGCTTCCAGTGAGGACTTTGCCATGTCGTTGACCACTAAGTTTAAAGAATGACTACTGCAAGGAACGTAAAATGCCCGTGGATTAATGTTTCTAATCCTGGCTTAAACACCACTTTGAATACCTTTCATATTAGATCCATTATCGTACCCTTGCCCTCTTATGTTTTCTAAAGACAATCCAAGTGCTGATAATTGTTCCAGGATAATTTCTGTTAGTGCCAGACCTGTAGATTTCTCTATTGGTACAAAACCTAAAAAGCTTTCATTTATCACAATCTCTGACGTTCTTGAATGGTTTTGGGATCGAATAATAGAAATATACCTAATTATCATGGTCATTTGCTCTGTTTTGCTTGTATCTGGAGTACAATCTAAAAAATAGAATAATATTTCGATGTATTAATAGCTTCCACAATATGTTTTTTTATGCCGTCTGAAATTGTTTTAATGAACTCGTTTTGAATTGTTTTACTTAAGTAGGTTGCTTGTTTCTCGTCTTTTTTCAAAACTCTACGTACATTTTCCTGCATAACGGGATCAAATTCGGCTAACAACTCTATTAGTTTTAAAAAATTACCATTGTTATGTTGATACAGATTATCAGAAATACCTTGAAAAGCCAAGCCATTTTTAGCCAACATTTTGATGATTGAGACAATTCGTAGCAATACATGGAGTATTGCTACGAATTGTCTCAATCATCAAAATGTTTTTTAATTCCAGTGTTCTATTTCTGATTTAATTATTCTCTGTGAATCGGCATCTATCGTACGACACGATTTGAGCCTAAGTAAAAGTTCTACCCAAGATTTTACAGCTTCTACATGGTTTCGTGATGTTTCATGAGATTTAAGCATAATAATAATATAATAATAATAATTTATCATTTATTCTCTCTTCACAAAGTTGATTTGTAATAGTGTACAAAAAAAAAAAAAAAGTATCAGCTGAATTCCACCTTTGTGAGAGACTGGTGCCTGCTATAAGTATTTGGAGAAAAACCTGTGTTACAGGTCACCAGGCCCCTTCCATTGCTAGAATTAGCTTTAATGTAGATACCGTTCAAGAGTAACAGAGAAATATTAGGCATAACAAAATAAAAGGTATAAATAAACAACATGCTTAACAGATAAAAGTAAAAGCAATATGTTATACTAAAAATAATTCTAATAAATATAAGAAATACCTGCCTATAATATTGCAGAATTAGTTGTGAAGTCATGTTGTGAGACGATGAGTGAGTGTGGTGATCTTGTGTGGAGTGTTGGAGTAATGTGACATGTGATTGAGTAACTAAGATCAGCAGTGTGCGAGTGAGGGAAATTTTTGTATGGTGTAGCCTGCGAAAGTTATTTTTCAAGGAGCCAGGTAGCAGTTACGTGTTTGTGGGGATTAGTCAAAATTAGGTTTATTTCAAAATGATCAAAAGATTTTCGGTTTTGTGATAGTCTAGGGTTTTTAAGTATTTTTTTATTTCTATAATACAGCTTGATCGGGTTTTTGGATATAGGTCTAAGAGTTTATTCAGTTTATTATAAAGAAAAGGCCCAAGGAAGCAATAGAATCTTGTAGGGAGTGTTGATTTGAATTGAGCTGTGGGACAGACCCTACCTTTTCGCCGGTTGTCTTTATGTAGCTCAACGTCGAATTGTGTTTGAGAATGTTTTTTAAGTAACGTAAGTAGTTTGTCTGACAGTGAGGATGCCCCACTTCTTGTATAGGTCGGTAGTCGGAAAGCGAAATGGGAGACCAGCTCCAACCTTGAGTATGGCACGTTGTGCCCTTTCAACTTCAATGAGGTGAGTTTTTGCGGCACCTCCCCATGATGTGATGCAATAGTTAATAAGTGATTGGCACAATGCGTAATAGACCATCTCAATAGTCTTTCGATTGGCCGAGTGACTTAGGGTTTTAAAAATATAAATCACTTTACGTAACCTAGTCACGAGGGTTTCTATATGTGGTTTGAAGGAGAGGTATTGGTCAATAGTGACTCCAAGGTATTTAATAGTCTCGGTCTTATCAAGGGAAGAACAGGAGCACATAGAGTTTTCATTCCCACAGGTGTGAGCAGTAATCGTTAGAGTTGAGGGTGTGAGTGAGTTAGATCTTTGAGCAAACGTTATGTACTTTGTTTTAGAGACATTAAGAGTCAGAACATTGTCTCGCAGCCAGTTACCAACAAGATTTAGACCCAGTTGTGCGGCATCAAACACTTTCCATTCGTCACCACTAAAGAACAGTGCAGTATCGTCAGCAAAAGTGAAAATCTTTCCCTCCGGAAGGGTGAGTCGGCAGAGATCATTAATATATACCAGGAATAGTGTTGGACCAATTATACTACCCTGGGGTACACCAAAATTTACTGGGAGCTCGTCACTTAGCGAGTCATTTATCTTTACTCGTTGTTTCCTACCAGAAAGATAGTTCTCCATCAGTTTCAGAGTGACACCTCTCATACCGAGCCGCTCAAGCTTTCCCAGAAGGTGCGGAGCAGAGACCGTGTCAAAGGCCTTAGCAAGGTCGAGGAACACCGTAAGGCATCTCCTTCCGTCATCCAGGCTGACCACAATAGAGTTTACCAACTCGTGAACTGCATCATTGGTACTTTTGCCAGTTCTAAAACCAAACTGTGAAGCCGAAAGGAGATTATTTGCATCCAGGAACTTAACTAGACGTTGATTTATAAGACGTTCTAATATTTTGGACAGAGCAGGTAGAATGGAGATGGGACGGTAGTTATTGACACAGTCTTTCCTTCCATTCTTATAGATGGGCTTAACAACAGCTACTTTAAAAGCATGTGGGAATACCCCTGTTGAGATAGCCAGATTGCAGATATGCGCTATAGGAAAAGATAGGTATTTTGCGTATCTCTTAATGATTTTGCAGCTAATCTGATCGATTCCCACCGCACAAACCTCTTTCAAGTTCCCTATGAGGTTGTAAATTTCTTGTTCATCAGTAGGAAGAAGGACAAACGAGTTTAAAGGGGTTACAAATGTGTGATCACTCGTGTGGGGTGTAGTAGATTTCGAAGTGGAGATTTTATTTGCAAGGTTTTCTCCAACGTTCACAAAGAATCTATTGATGTCGTTTATGTCTGCTTCAGGATTATTAGATGACAAGAGACATGACGAGAAGTCTGCCCTCTTGTCAGTGCCGCTAATTTTTTTAATGACATCCCATAACTGTTTTTTGTTTCCCTTTGCATTCTGAAGTTCCTGTTTTTCATAACCTTTTCTTGCTTTCTTAAGGAGAGAGGAGCAAAAGTTTCTAAAGCGCCTATATGTCAATTTTAGTATCTCGTCGTTAGGATTCCGTTTTAATTTTTTGTTCAAGTTATCGCGGTTTCTCATGCAGCGAAGAAGTCCCTCGGTTACCCATGGTTTAGTTATAAGTTTTCTTCTTGAGGTTTTAGCTATCCTGGAATTATTTTTTATTGCTGTAGAAAGGTAATCCACGAGGAGATCAGTTGATGCATTAGCGTCTTGACAGTTTAGGATAGGCTGGAAATCCATGCTTTGTATTATCCTGTCCAGATTCTCGAAATTATAGGAGCAATATGTTTTATTAAGATATTTCAGACGCGTTTTAGGTTTACAGCTAATAGCTACACTCTCGTGATCAGTGACAGAAGTATCGAAGACAAAACAGCAAACGTCCATTTTAGTTTTCAGCATCATGTGGTCTAAACATGTTAACCCATGCGTTGGCAGAGTGTGAGCTGGGAGTACGCCATGGCTAGCTAAGCTGTTCAGGTAGTCGTATGATCGTTTATCAGAACCGTTTGGAACTATATTTATATTAATATCACCACAAAGGAAGATGTTATTAAAAGTTTTGAGGTTATTAAGTAAGTTATTAATTGAGTCGATAAATTTTACAGTGTTAGTTTGACTAGGCGGGCGATATATTCCTACGATGCAAGTATCACGATCCAGTTTTACTACAAGGCAATTAGCGTCAGTAACTGTGGGTTCTTCAGTTTTTACATTAAGAAGTTTGTTGTAGTAGATGACAACTCCTTCATTTTGAGTTTTGTGTGAGGTGGTCGCTATATAATTGTAATTGTCAAGAGAAGGGATGAACTTTGAAGACGGGAGCCAGCATTCTGTAAGTACTAAAATATCCCAGGGTATCTCAGATCTCTGGAGAAGCGTGACAAAATTGGTCATATTACAATTGATGCTGCGTATATTTTGTGATATAATATTGATTGTATTTTTATTAACTTTGATATGATTCTTTGCATCCTCAATGTTACAGGTTATTGTTTTAGCCACTTGAAGAGCGTCCAGATCAGAGTTTATATCGTTAATGGTTTGCATAGTAGTCATTTTATTGTAGTTAAATATAATGAGAAAATACGGTCACGCTTAATACGTGACATCATGCAAGATGTAAAGTCGAATAAACTCAGTTCTGGAAACTCTGTAACGTTATAAGGAAGGATTTTACACTGTGATTGAGAATAGCAAAGGTTTTCAACTCGCTTGAATGTAATCGTATGTCTTGAGTTAGGCAAATAATGAGTGTGATGGGGAATATGTGTATGTATAATTCTGCAATAAATACTTAATAGTGAGATGGGCATGAAGCTATAACGAACAACAATTAAAGGTACAACAAAAAAGCATGCAAAGTTAAACAAATCAAAATAAAAACTAAAACAAGAGAACTGAACCAAAGCTAGTCACATAACAAGTTTCTGAAGTTTAGTTTCATCATCAATGCGAACTGGTGTAGAGTCCTCTTCTTTTTTAACATAAACCTTTCCGTATGAAGTCCAGGCCGCTCGAAGCCTTTTATTTTTGACGTTTGAGCGCGCAATGTAGAAAAGATATCTTGTCTTAGCTGTTAAGTATTCCGAGATGTATAATGTACTCGGTGTTCCCGATAATTTAATATCTTTTGAATTCAATTGCGGCTCCTTCTGTTCGCGTCTGCATTTATTGTATGTTTTGTATTTAGAGATCAGTGATTCTTTTCTGAGAGTAGTGCTGAAATCTACAAATACTGCTTCAGACTTCGAGCGAAAAACATCCCTAATCTCCAACTGCTGTATAGGTGTTTCAAGGCCCAAAGTCAAACCAATCTCCTGGATTGTGTCAATTAGTGTTTGCTTATTTTCGTTATCCTGCTTCGGCAAGTTTCTAATTTCAATTGCTGAGCAGTGCGCATTCTTATCCAGTTGT
Organism: Sesamia inferens; assembly: GCA_037179545.1. Classification (NCBI taxonomy): domain Eukaryota; kingdom Metazoa; phylum Arthropoda; class Insecta; order Lepidoptera; family Noctuidae; genus Sesamia; species Sesamia inferens. The sequence goes on along the minus strand of CM073929.1, from coordinate 1,573,709 downwards.
TCCAGCGCATGTTCCAGAGTCAACACTCGCTTCTTGTACTCTTTATTTTCTCGTTCTAGCAGATTAATTTTAGTGACAAGTTCATCGTGCTTAAGGGTTAACGTTTCTACTGATCTCTGTATACCCTGGTTTTGGGTCATTATGGTTGCTAGGGTATTACCTAATAGTTCAAACTTCGTTTCCTGTTGGTCTTTGATTTGATCAAGCATTATTTTTAATTCGGATGGGTAGTCAGACGGCTCGTTTATATTACGAAAAGTGCGTTTCTGGCGCTTAGTAATGTTAAAATAGTTATCAGTCGAGTCCATAGCATTCGACATAACATCAAGGGCTGAGTCCGAGTTATACTGCATGATATTGGTTGGAGGATTAAGCTGGAGTGTGCTTGGAGGAGAGCGCGACACCGCCATTATAATAACTAAGGTAAAAAAAAGTAAGAAGTATTCTTGCTTCTATCTTCAATACAAAGGTCGTTCTCTCTTCGTTTATTCTCCCAAACAAACTTTAGGAAGCGTTAAAAAAAATAATAATAATAATAAAAAAAATAAAATAAAATGCTGTCTTGGGCTCGAACTGTCACTCTTCAACGTAACAATCACAACAAACGCCTCGAAACCAAGCGTGTTTCAATTACGTATGTTCAAATAAGTTAACTAATGCCAGAACTACTGTGACAATACAAATCGTGACCTTGCTTTCACTTTGAAGGTCAAACGCGCATTCGGAACACAGAGACAACCACTAGTGACAATACACCCACTTTTTAACAAAAGTCAAAATTAATTTAGATTGATTTTTATCACTTTTACTGGAGTCACTTTTGATATTGCTATTGCATTACACAGATTTTTATTACAAGTCAGTTTTTGGCCGTACACAAAACATTTAGGTAGAAAAAGACTAAAAAAGATCACTTTTTATGAATAAAAATTGCGGAGCGTTTACAAACACGTCAACTCGCAGCGGCGTCGAGGCGGGGGGGGATGAAGATGGCTACAAAAATTGGAAGCATATCACCTACATGCTTCCAATTTTTGTAGCCATCTTCAGATAGACCGGAAGTTGTAGTTGTATTGAAGATTTTACAGCAAAAGCAATACAATGAATTTTTTGCCACAGAATATACAAGCCAATCTCTCAAAATTTCTTCACCGTTATTAAGCTTTCTCTTGTAGTATCTCGAAGTAAACCTCCGCCCATTGATATCTTGCGGAAATTCAAATTCATGCAGTGGGTCTGGAGGACCTCTATTTACCAAATATATTCTTTCTGCATCTGTTAATCTATTGGGCCACGTAGCTGGGTCGAAATCTAAAATAGATTTTAATTGTGTAGAAACACTTGGAGTTGCAATAGCACCTTCACCAACAATAACAGCTTCACCTGCCATAGCGCTTGACCCAGTAGTAGAAGCGCCAGGTTCACAAATTGTATTGGAATCGGATGTATGTTCTTCTCGAGGTTTAAGCGGAATCTCAGCTATAGCATTGGTTTCTGGTATGGGTGTCGATGGTTTGTTAAGCTCACCTTTCTTCAAAAAGGACTCTAATGCCCCCGCTTGCTTTTGTCGTTCTGCATCTTTTTCCAGCCTTCGTTTTTTATATTGGTGTCCCGACAAGCGTGATCTACCGTCAGCCATTCTGTATGGTAAATAAAATAAAAATATGTAATAAATTTAAATAGACGTACCTAATAATATTGCTAATATTTAAAATTCGAGAGTTATTTTGTTTGTCTGACTCTGACTGCTACGTTTTTTTGATTAAACCAATGAATCAATTTGGATAAATTTTGGTATCTAGATATAAAGGACACTGACATAGGCTACTTTAATTACGCATTCTCACAAAAATAATAATTATGGTGGGCGAGTGGAATTTAACAAGCCGGAAGAGGAGCAATGTTAATTTTCATATTATTTACATACCATTTAGAACATTTTTAACATATCTTGCAGTCAATGTTAAATTAAGAGCTCTTATTAAAGACCCTAATAGCCTATAAGAACTGTCAAACTCATACAAGAACTGTCAAAAAACTGAAAATTTAATTGACGAATAGGCTAACCGGAGATGGTGAAATCGGCACTAAAACTAATAGTTATCTATTTACCAAGGAACAAAAAGTAAGTAAGTACACTTTTTAGCAAGGTGTGTTCAATATTACGTATTTTTTCCTACAATTTACTTAATATAATAGATAAGTACTTACGTAGTAAATTCTTCTTCACTTCAATATTTATATGATTAATCTGTACCACAAAAATCACGTCACTTTTAAGAATAGAACCGACTTAGCATATATTTCACATAAATGGATAAAACATTTCATTTCTGTATCACTTATTAACCACTACATTACTCATGAATATGACGAAAATTTGCCTCTTTGGCAGAACGTTTTTACTAGGTGGCTTCAAAATCAGTAATGGACAAATAGTTAAATCTTTTACTTATAGTTAATATATAGGGATTCCCCTAAAATGTCACGTTGTACGAATGTAGATAAAGGGTATTCCCCCGAAAATCTGAGGGAAATTCCCATCAAACGTAAGCAGACTGTGTTGACTCTACGATTGTTTTATCGTAGAGTAGAGGAGCTGATTATGTGGAAAGGTCGGTGAACGAACGGTATAAAGAGACTAAATAATTTGAGATACGTTTATTGCAAGAGAACAATTCTGTTTACTTTGATAGAAGGGTAATTGTCTAGATAAGAATAAGTCAATTTTGCCGCCCTACAATTTTGCCGCTTTGGGCAAATGCCCGCCTGCCCCCCCTCTAGATCGGGCCCTGCTTAGCAGTATTATTATAATTATATAGGCCTTTCTAACTCCTTAACTAAACGCCTCGCAATGCAACACATAGTATGTGATTCTTAACCCCAATGTATTTATTCTTACACATATTTGTAGAAATAAATAAATTTGAAAGACTGCTCGGCAGGTGTCGCGACATCACGTTTAGGTAGAGACACTGCCAATCTTGACGTCATCTGCATTAATATTACATAACGAACTCCTAATAACAATCGCTTTCCCTTTGCAATGGATATTCATTGTTGAATTGCCGAAATTAAGGATTCTGTTACGCATTTTACATTTTCATCCTAATTCGACACATGACAGAAACACTTCACTAGCTGCTACAAGCATTGTCGGGCACCTTTTATTATAAATAACACTAAGTATCTATGAATCCGACTGTCAACGTTTCTTTTATAGGTTATCAAGCGCTTTCAGCATACGATCTGATAAGACAAAACTCTACAATCAACATTATCTCTTAATAAGATAAAGCGGGTCATGCACCTAGCAGCAATACACATACATATGTATTTGTTCTCATGCGTGTTTTAATCATAAAGGTATCACATTTATTGAAATGAATATCTTTCAATGAGAAGTCTATCTTATGTAATCTGACATCAATCAAGGCTCTTTGAATCGAAGCAATTTATCTGTTTTTCGTCAATAAACAAAACTGTTGTATGGTAATTGTATGCAGTTTTTATTCTAACCGTCTGAGACCTATACATCCTTAAGAAGTTCCTGACATTCAGCACTTTGAAAATCTCAAAAGACTGTTCCCGAAACGCCCTTCTTTATCACTTCCTCCAGGAAAGAAAAATTAGTTAAAATTAGATCAATCATCTCCATCTCAGCGTTAATCCCACTCGCATTTGAAGCTTTTTTAGCTTTGGAATCTAGGGTCCGCTTTACCAGTCTAACTACTGACTTTGGCTAAACTTCCATATTTTCTGTGCAGCGATTGCTGTCTGACTTCCGCAACCCGAAGGCGATATTGAAGCATTGCAGTTTAGTTAGTTAAAATTAGATCAATAACAACTAAAAAGTTTCTACCTTGGTCAATATTGCTGGGGTATAATATTTCATTAAGCTTATGTTTTGACATTATTATAACAATATCTCAGGAAGGATGATACAGGTCTACAGGGACTAGCTCCAAACTATCGACGTACTCGCAGTTTACTTCGGTATCCTCCTCAACCAAAATAGCGTGTAACTTACTCCGAAGTCCCACGCACATTCATCACTTCATTCATCTTTACCAGATTATAAAAACCAAAAAAAGAACAGAATTTTTAGCCTATTCTACTCAATTTTTATACTTTGTATTGACCTCTAAAAACCACCACATCATGTAGTTTCCCGCCAGTGACCGAGGGCGTGATGTAGATACATACACACATTGCCTGCTTTTGGTATAGTTCTTGCAATTCACGAACGCGCGTGGCTCTTAGTTGTGTTCAAGTCGTATCTGTATACGTGTAAATGTGTGCGTGCGCGTAGGCGCGCTACGGTTAGCATGCAAATAATCAATGTTAAAATTATTTTTTCTTTGAAACCAACAATGATAATAAAACAAATATTTTAATAGTAAGTTTTATTAAAATTAATTATTATTCATCGTCAGAAGTGTCACTATCTTCAAACTCTTCAGTGTCGCTATCAGTTGATTCTACATTAATCGTTAACTCGAAGTCCAAATCGAAATATTTTCTATATTCTTCTTCAAGTTTTTCGACATGCTTGCAAGTTTTACGCCAGGTATCATTGTCGATATCGTTCAAACACTCATTTATTAAATTTTGTAAAATAGTCATATTTTGCCCAATATTTTTAGTTGCAATTTTATTTTTTTAAATGCCCCAGATATTTTCGATACAGTTCAACTCAGGGTGATAGGGCGGCAAACGCAATATTTCAAAATTCTTGCTTTTAACTATTTCGTCCATTTTGAATGTTATGAAACGATGTCTATTATTTTTTATTAAATCATAGAGTTCGATTTTTACTGCTGCGGGCGTTATGATAGGACGCGTTATCCATCACAATAACTGCCCTTTCTGGCAAATTTGGCATAAGCTTCTCTTCTAGCCACTTCTTATAATTTTCAAAACCCATATTTGAGTGATAATCTACAGTTGTAGAGGATGATTTATATACCAATGAGGCATTTGGAATGAATCCATCTTTAGTACCTGCGTGCACTATAATAAACCGGCTCCCAGTACCTAATTTCTTCATAAATGGAGTATCTTTATCCTTTATGCCCCATGTATTTTGTCGAACGTGCGACGTTAAAACATATGTTTCGTCAGTGTAAACAATAGGACGTCCTTCTGCACGGCACTGAGAAATCTTTTTCAAATATTTTAAACGCCATAGTTGTAAATCATGCCTTTCTTGTAATACTCGTCGGTTACTGCTAATCTTTCGCCATTTATAACCAATTTTTATGAGCAATGAACGTAAAGTGCTTAGACACCCGTCAAAGTCTATCTTTTCTCTGAGAACTGACCGAATTTTGTTTAAAGTTGGAATTTCCTTGTGTTCGATGTGATAATTTTGAATTGTACTTCGAATCAAATTAATGTCGAAATTATCAAAATCAAATTTGCTACTTCTTTTACGACGTTTTTTCATTGGTGAAAGAAACTTGGCAGATGTAGAGGGCATCTCTTTTTCTTCTTTCAAAATAGAAGTTACAGTACGTTCACTGACCCCTGTTGCTTCGGCGGTTCGTTTTCTTACGTTAGCCAAAGGACTCAAATCACAATTATCATTATTATTCGCCTTCATGAAATTATATTCTTCTTGAAGAAAATGAAAAACTCGGGCGATAATTGCACGACCCTACAAATAATTAAGAGAATACAATGTTCATGATCGTTGATCCATACAAAAAATTAAATTAACGCTATAAATGCATATTTAAATAACTCACCTCACTACGAATAATTTTTCGCTTTTTATCGGTATTTGACATGCTGACGGTACTTCGTGGCGGATAGCGACGTGAAAACAATAAGCACAAGTGACTTGAGCGGGCGACCGCTCGCTACTGAACGCTCCGTCAGGCACACACACTAACGCATTGTGCATGTACACAACATACCACAAGCAAGAGTCACGCGCGCTCGTAAATTGCAAGAACTATAACACCATCGCGTGCGTGGAGGTATGTGACGTTGGGTCCTTTATATCTACTTCTAGCCCATGGTTCGGACAAAGCGATCAAACTGGTCATTCTTATAACCCTGCTTCTGCTTATTGTAAAAGAAAGAAAGAAAAATTATTTATTCCGCACAAACAAAACGCACATTACAATAATAATAAAGACATATTTAAAAAAAAATATAATTCACTAAAATGCCTCGTGCTCAAACGTGAACAAATTAAAACATTTTTTTCCTGATATCAACTACAACTCTTGATCAATGGCCTCTGTGAAAGATACACCACAATTTTGCCAATAACACGTGTAACTAATTTAGCAATTCTTCGAAAATTTTACTTCACAATAATGGCGGATGTCGCCAATGACAGTCCAAAAACACGGCTGCGTGAACCGTCTACGAGGGAGGTTTGAGGCAAAGTCATAATGTGGCCACTATGCTGCGATATTTCTTGTGAATTATTGACTGAATGCACTTTTTGCTACATAAATCACGCGCTTTTATTTATTAAACGACACTATAAATAATTTAAAAGTCCAATGACATAGAGCGTGACACTCGTCTTAGCTTTCCCGCCGAAACTCCTTTTCTGATGTCATAACTCGGTTCAAAGACACACATTAACATCGGCCGCCGGCAGAAGTTACCACCCACCAGACAAAGCCTTGCCGCCAAGCGATTTGTCGTGTTCCGGTATGATGTCTGGTGAAGCCGTACGGAGGACGGGTCTGAGCAGTTGTGTTGCAATGAGTGCCGGGTACGATGCGCCTAATGTTGTTGTGTTGGGAGTTTGGCCGTGGAGGGTCTTCAGATCAATCTCCCCTTGGCGCATTATCGTTGGCCGTGTTGTTGGGTTTAACATCGCATCACCTAGCTCAACTGCCGTCTTCCTTCCTATTCGCTCAGTTTTACTGAGTGATTAGGCTATAAACGAGCGCCCTTTACCAACAACGATCGCATCACTGCTTACCATCAGGCGGGATTGCGGTCAAGCGCTAGTTTATAATAATTAAAAAAAAAAAAAAAAAAATCGACTGTCACCCGTGATCCGTACGCGACACCGGCAGATGGCAGCACATCATACAACACCAACAAATACAAAAAAGACAATTGTAGTTGTGGACTGGACAAATTAGATTTCCGGTTAGGCTGTAAAGGAACATGCAGTTTGTTGGACATGTCGATATGAATATTCACTGTAATGTGTGACTTGTAACACACATTAAAGTGAATATTCATATCGAAGCTGACATACGACAACTCTTACATCAGGTATAATTGATGTTTTGTCGTTATGCCTGGTGGAACAGCTGGTGGGTCATAGCGGCGTGCAGTGTGGACGCAGGTGAGGTGCGGCGGGCGGGCTCGGACGCGAACGAGGTCGCTACGTTGTCGCTTCGTGACTGCTGTAGGGTCGCCACTAAGAGAATAAACGTGGAAGACACATTCAATACTTCTGGTATTACTGTCTATCAATAACTATTTGAAATGAAATGAAATCGTTTATTAAGCAAGGAGGATCACCGATCACTTTTACACGTCATGTTTTTTTTTTTTTTAAAAACTAGATGAAGCCGGCATTTCCTAACTGACTACCTCTGAGAAGAAATAGCCGAAACAAACCCAGGGATCATCGTCTTTTTTCAAGTCCAGACATTAAAAATAAAAATGTTTACAATAAATTACGTTATAATTACGCATATTGCTTAATAACAATGCTTAACAGAGCGAGCAGCTCAGTCCCAAGCTTTTTTGTCTTCTAAATAATCTGAGATTTTATAATACCCCTGTTTGCAAAGTTTGACCTTTATATAGTTTTTATATCGTTTAAGTTTCGAATGTCCATGGGAAGCTTGTTGTAAAAGTGTATACATTGACCCATGAACGAGTTGCCTACTCTGTGGAGACGAGTTTGATGTGATGTACAGCAAGATTGTGTTTGTTCCTGGTATTTATATTATGAATATCGCATATTTTCTTAATAATTGATATATTTCCCTAGCCAGTTATTCTTTTTGCATCCACTGCTACTTTAGCTTATTCTTCAGACTATTTCGGTCGGTGATGCTTCTTCTGCGAACCTCTTCATTTCCCTATCATAGCCTTCTCGATTGCCTTTAGATGATAATGTACTTCCAGGCCTCTCATAAGCGACAATGCTAACATATTCCATTTAATGTACAACTTTAAATAGCTTAGCGTGATAATAGGAGTTCAATATAGTTTGACATAACTAACCTTCCATACAAATTCCTGAGAAATCCCAAACGCCAGCCCTGAAGCAGCGCGTGCGCCGGTCGCCGACCCCACTGTGCTGTGACGCAAGCAGGCAACTTTCTAACCGCATGCTACGTCAGAGGCGACGCTGCTTGGTAGAGGCCTTGTCGTCGAAGGTGCCTAACGCGGACAATGATCCCATGGTGATCTTAGCTGAAGTAATCGTGGCCTATACATAGATGTGCGTTACTAAATCACTGCGTTTAAAGATGCAAAAATTTTATAACCAATATTTTGATTGAAGCTGATTGAGTAGTTATTTATTTGACTCGAATGCAATTACAAACGTAACATCTCAGGTTAAACATTTTTTTTTTGTTTTTGTATGAGGTGTATGCAATGGGGTAGTTGACAAAAAAAAACTAATTAGTCTGTCAGTCAGATTTCCAAAAAAAAACTAGACACGTATTTTTTTTTCATATAAACAAGAAATGAAGAAGATACCTACAGTGAGTTGAAAACTCGTGTGACGTCACTGCTTGCTACACATTTTAGCAACCAGTGACGTCACCAGCCACCACTCCTGATCTTTGATGCCTTTTATATTTGTAAATTTTTGTTGATTTAATAAAACAAAATATACGTATCCAAAATTTTTCTATAATCTGAATGACGGACTAAATAGAATCAATTTTTTTTTTACCCAGGAAACATCCCTATTGTTGGAATGTGTCAATGTTTGAATTTTGTACTGGGTAGATTCAACATTGGTAATATGCAGGAAAAACTATACATATATTACTTATGGTCATTTGTAGTAAGATTGTCTTAGGTCCGTATTACAGAACGTCACTCAAAACTCAAGCTCTAGGTACTTAAGTCTCGTTTCAAGCCATTTGATTGGTTGAAACTAGTTTTAAGTAATGCTTAAACAGAGATCAATGCTTGAGTTTCCTTTTGGAATACGGACCTTAGACTTCCGGTAGTCTAAGGCATATCGGAGATCGTAGATCTGTCATTCATAATTCTTAGCTTGATATTTTATGTTTGATGATTGTAGTCGAATAATTAGTAACAATTTGTGTATCTTCATTCAAGTGGAAGGAACAATCCTTGTCCCTAGAAAATTAAAATGGGCAACTGCTGGAGTAATACGCTCTACACTACACAACTCTTAGTTAAAATTAATAAAATATATTTGTTTCATCTTCATCTAAGAAGTTGATATTCAGTCAAAATGCTTCCGCGAAGTTGTTTTTTGGTCTATTCTTAGGATTTTTCTAATTATAGCGAATCCGTTCAAGCGGAACGAGTTAATTAGGATTTACAGCTCTCAATTTGTGTCGCTCCATGACGTCTAAATTAGACTTCGGTTTAAAAATCTTACATTTTTGGTCTGGGTTATTATTACTTGTTTGATTCTTACTGATCGAATGATGCTATTTAGAACTTCAAGCGATTGCTTATGGTTTAGGCATTATAATTCTCTGACATTTCTGAAGAAAATTTTAGATAGTAACACTTTGTATAAGAAATATATTAAGTGTTTTTAATCTGATGGTCCGTTAACTTCCCGGAGTCAAAGGCTGATCTTCAATGAGATTCTAGCCGAAATTCCATTTAAAGGACTTTATTTAGTATGTAACTAATTTGAGCTATTTGGAAATTGTGAAAGGCAAAATTTCCAAATTTCTTTTCGATTATAGACATCAATATAATTATAAGCTGCTATGTCGTAGCATCAGTAGAGATTATAAGCTTATAAGTCGTAACATCACTAGGGATGTTATACTACCTAGTAGCAGTTCAATTCTCCTTGATTTTTAGCACAATTTGACCTAAAATTTTTGGGAGTGAACGTTACGTATTCATACCAATCACGGTCATTGTAAACGACTACTATAGTATATCAAAATTCATCGGATGTCACTTGTCGGGCAATTCAATTTCGTTTTTATCAGGAGTCACGTACGCTTATGCGGCGCGGGCTTGGACGCGCCACGGTCGCTTGGCGCGGCTCGGCCATGTGGGTCGACGAACGGTAAACTAGACTTTCTTTTTTGTTTCATCCACTTCTCGTCCAGTCAGCGTGGAATTAACCTCATGCACATAACCTACGTCCACTTCTACTACGTGTTTGCAAACCAGAACACTTTGATATATTACACGTCATTTGAGATCTACAGAAGTGCTATCCTGTAAAAAAAACTGTCCGTAAAAACCTATGGTAAAGTGAGCTGTCAAAACTGTCAATCCCCTAGCACCAGGAGGAATACAGTCCACGTCACATTTGGTTTCACGATGAGATTTTGTATACATAGAATAGCACCTAAAAAATTTTAATTTTCTGAGGCAATTGTGTCTGCGAAGTGCATTACTTTTAGTCTAGTATGTAATGCTCTCCACCAATTCAATTACTTATTTATCTAATCTAATGTGAGAATATGAAAACTAATATGTGTAATGTCTAATTAATTAGAGTTATAGAAAGTAAGATCAAATATTTTATATAATTTAAACCTTGCTTCATAAATCACACCACTCACTTAATCTAAATATATATCTTATTTTTTGTCCTGGATAGGAAATCGACCTCTCGTGCTCTGGGACGAGCGGAAGGGCGTGTTAGACTTTTACTGACTAAAACCCAACCGTGTTTCTTCACTTGTCTGTGCGCCAAGGCCACGGTTTCTTTTTTAACCAACCCGCAACCCTGAGGGTTATCAATATTTGAGTTGCTTTCTCCCTTGCATCTTTTAACTTTTTGTCCTTAATTACAGACACATTTCTTGCTAACAGTTCTATACTGCTTATTGCTCATTCATGTAGATATAGTGTTTCTAAGTACCAAGCTTTAGAGATAAGTAATAGTATTAATTAATTATTTATCTTCATATCAACTAAGTGATTCACGGTTGTACGTTTTTCTGTCAACTCCATTAAAGATGACTGATTGGGTTTGTTTCATTGATTTGATAGAGTGGCTTATTATGCCTCTCCTTATACTTGTGCCTTTTTATAGCCATAGCTATAACAATGAATTCATATAGAGTCGACCCTCCACTGTTTTCTATACGTACCTTTCCACTATTAATGCAATTTCTTTGCAAATTTATCGCGAACGCGTCCCGGCCACTTACTTCTACACCGACTTGACGTCGATTTGAAGACGTTCCACTAATAAGAGGGATCTTCAAGGGTCCTTAAATTCACAAGGCATTTATGTAAGGCTACCTCTCAAGGCGCGATTTCACGATCTTCCAGAAATCTGCAATTCTAGCTATTTCAAATTTCCTAATTAATAGGTAATGCGCTCTGGTGTCCGCTACTCGTAAGTTATTGCGCGAATTTTCCATACAGGTGGGAAACTCTCTTATTCAATCCAGATACACCCAAGTTCTTCAAGGAATATCAGCAACGCCTTAATTTTACTGATCGTCTCGTATGTATTTAGATGTAGGATACCTGGGTTACCGAAGTACTTTGCCCTGTAGGTGGCGACCACCGAGCACTAGCAATAGAACATCGCCGCACTCTCGTCATCCTCCATGCGGCCACAACGTCTGTTACTCCTATGTCAAAGAGGTGTTTATTAAATGACCATCCAAATATCCTGCCGGTGGATGTTCTCCCGTACCATTAACAATGCGTATCATCAATTTCACACCTCATAGAGCTCGTAGTTCTTAATATTCTAAATGCTTCCTCGATTTTGATGGCATATGTCACATACTTACCCCATAATTTTTTCTTACCAAGCCAGATTATTTTTGTCCAAAAAAATCCGTAGTTGGCTACTAGTTATTTTTTTTAGGATAAGATTTAAAAGAGCTGTGGATTATATAAATAATAAATAAATCTTTATGTATTTTCTATTTATACACCTAATATACATGCCCTGCCCAGGCCCATCCCCGGCCAGGTCATGATGGAAAACGATCTTTTCCTGATTGGCCTGGGTCTTGGATGTTTATCTATATATGTATATATTATAAAATATGGTATCGTTGAGTTAGTATCCCATAACACAAGTCTCGAACTTACTTTGGGGCTAGCTCAATCTGTGTGATTTGTCCGTATTTATTTATTTATACATATTTCAACGAATACTTCTAGGAAACTTAACGACAGGCCACTCGTGTTTTGTTGAAATGGATTTCAGTGATTCGTTTTCACATCATCATTCATAATCTTGTTAATAATTATATAATAGGAACATTCTAGGAACTGAGCTTAACTTAACCAGTGACGCAATGTTGCATGCTCATGTGATGTTAATATTTGATACAGCCGACCGCGGCAACCTTATCACTAACATGACAACTTTATCCGTTATCGCGTTATCGTATGACCGGAGCAGTACTTGACTACACAGAGAAAGTGTTTGCTCTACGAATTCCAACCTCTCATGTAGGTTTAACGAATTAATTCACTATGACGTCAGGCAGCGGCATGCAGGCTAGTTTTTATATCACTATTGCTAACATTATGGTTAATTTCATAAACAGGATCATAAGTCAAGAGTTGTTCAAGGCTTAGGTTTCATAGATTGCTGTCGCTTGTTTGTACCTGTTTAGATTGAGTATCTGTACCTACAATTTACCTACTGTCTTAACGTCATTTGTGTTGAAATTCGACGTGATGCAAACAGTCAGTCTTCTAGTTTTCAACAAAGACGATAATTGTACGCAAGAGGAAGATCTATTCCAACTCGGCAATGCCAGAAAAGAAGGTGTAAATAAATAGTAAGTTAAAAAGTAGGTATTATGCAAAAATAAGCTGGCTCACAGTGGTGCGGCGGAGCGTGGCGTGTGCGGGAGCGTCACGTGGTCACGTCCCGCGACGAGCACCGGCCGTGACCGTTCCGTTGGCCGGCACGATGACTCGTATCTGATACATTTTATTTATTAGCCCGAGCTTTTTGTTGCCCCTTGGAATCTCGCTTTTAAACCGGTAAGTAAAGCCATTAAGTGAATACACATAAGAAGTAGGTAGTTATGCGGGATGTTGTTAGGTTACTTCTGTTCAAAAACCTAAACTCTGCAGGTTTACCTACATTGCCCTTGAAACGAGTAAACGAGCCAAAACTATACCACAAACGATTCAAATTCTTTTGAAATGGTGTCGAAATCGATCATGACATCGGGATGCGGGATGCGTTAGAATAAGGAAAATATAATATCATGAATAAAATTTTGATTATGAATGTTATTCGGTACTATAATAATTTAATAGTTAAAAATCATTTACAGTCAAAATCTGTTATAACGACATCGAAGGGACCCCTTATACCTATTTAGTCGTAAAAACCGATAGTTGTAACAACCAGTGACAGTATTCTCTACTCTGGCTTTTTTCATTATAAAAAAAAAATATCATAAAAGATTTGAATACATATTCTTTTGCCAGGTCTTTGTTTGGTATTCCTTTCTTCTTCTTTTTCTTTCTTTCTTCTTTTTTTTATAATAGTATACATATAAATAATACTAGTATAAATGAGAAAAAAGCGCGAGGCGCTTAATATACAAAAATTATGACACAAAGCGCCTCACGCTTTTTTCTCATTTATATTTTTAAATCTTTAGTTTGATATTCTTTAAAAACATGTTTTTTTAGTTTTTTAAACTATATTTTCAACTTTTTAGATATTCGATATTCTTTTTTTAAATAATATACGGATAACACGAACGCTTAAGTGGTGCTCACTTGTTTTTACCAAACTTTTCTTGATCTCCAACAGACAGAATAGCAAGTGCTAAAATTCATAATGATGCGTTACCCAAGTAACTAAATCTAAAACTAAATCTATACTAAATACTTTGCCTGCACAGATTAATGTAAGATAAGGTTGAAAAAATTTTGAAAATTTGGTTCCCTGGCTCGCTTTCAAATAATCAATTCCGTTCTAGTTATATACACAACATTCCTACTTATCATAGGGAAACGAGCTAACTATTTGGAGTTGCAGCGTCACAAAAAATGGTAAAGTTTTTCAGAATCACTTACAGTTAGATGTACGAATAAAATCTTAGCATTTGCGGGAATAGAACATTATTTTTTTTCGGCGTGGCCGGGAGTAGAACCCACGATCCACGAGCTGAATCTGAACGCTGACGTCACTGAAGATGCGCGCCTTTGACCGAACGTATTGAAAACGGTGGGACATTTTACAGTAATGAGCCGCTAACTCGGTAGTCCAAAGAGTTAGAGACGGACAAACAAACAAGCAAGCCAGCAAAAATACAAGTGAAGCTATTAAAAAGCATGTAAAAAGGTGGAAAAAAATGGTGAAACATACATGTTGCTGATTGGCACCTGAAAATCCTGAAATGCTGGAAGGAATGGGTGAGAAATGCTACTGTTACAATCATGTCTCTATTGAGATGACCGCTAATAGCTGTAAGTATAGAAATATAGGATATGCTGTACCGCCCGTAGACACATTGGGATACAGTCAAAATAGTGGTCTTTGTCATGCTGAGAGAAGTGAAAGCAGATTAGGGAGACGTACATTGCATGGGATATTACAGTCTTGTAATAATAATAATGTTGCTGCGATGTATTGCCAATCATTCTTCCGCTAACTCTGAATTATTTACTCTACATAACATTTCATGGAACTTGATAGCCATTCCTTCCCATGCATTTTGTTTTAAATTATCACACGCATGGTTAACATCCAAGAGCGTTAGAAAGCGCATCAGCAGTTTGCGCTTGGCTCGTGGAGCTTGTCGCGACGGCTACACGGGCGCCGTGAGACCGGCACGCCACTGACCGACAGTCGGCGGCGCGTGACCGATGCACGATGTAACCAGCGACGCCATTACGACGCGCAGAAGAACCGGCCATGCTCTAATCAATATAACCGAACTAAATGATCCGCTAAAAACTGCCTTAACAACGGAAGTATGTACGGTTTGTCAAAATCCAATTACATATAATCGCCTCATGCGACTCTTCACAAAATTTCTAGCTACCATACAATTTTCACAGAAGAACGCAAGTACCTCATTGTCATTCAAAACATTCGTGTGCTTTCCTACTTACCATGTGTTACCATTATGCTGACACAATACTGGGTGTCGATAAAATGTGGGGGGCGTGAAGAGAGAGGGGAATTTCGGATCACGATTTTCTCGAGCGCATCTGTCCCGGCCGTGCTTCTGCGTCCTTCGTGCGAATACCATGCGAGGTGAATCGCAGGGACGGACTGAGTTTCCACTTAATTGTCACATGAAATGCTAGAACTACTTCTTATTTGACTGCCACCTGCGGTTGAGCTGTAAGTGCAATTATTAAGGTTCCGTTTATGCAGCATACTAATGTCTATTTCGTGCATCCGTCCAGCAACATTTTAGTGATACCGGCTTTAAATCGGATTGTTTTTGAACGAGCGAACACCGTTCAATTACTTCTTAACGTAACGCAAGTGCTGGGCACGTCACTATAGAGGTAGTAAGTCCCCTCTTTTAGGAGTGGCTAAAGAGGCACCAAGGCGTCTTTCAGCTTTCGCCTGACGCAGGTCCTCACCGGACACGGCTGTTTCGGGAGGTTTCGGAGAAGGCGTTAAGAAACGCCAGGATGTCACCACTGTGAGGATCGCCCTGGGGACACTGCGCGGCTTGGATGGAACACCGCCGTGTCCTCGTGGCAGCAATCGGCGGCGATCTCTCGTATCCGGCCCTGGTCCAGGCCATGGTCAGGAGCGAGACCGCATGGCAAGAGGTCACCTCCTTCTGCGAAGCAGTGATGCTAGCAAAGGAGGAGGAGGAGCACCGTCATGCCTCTGGCCGCCGCAGGAGACACGCCCTAGCCATTGAACTCCAGGCCACTGCAGGCCCGGGTCGACTGCGCGTGTTACACGCGCGCCACAAAGAGATTTTAGCACATCGTGACGAGGTCCAAGAAGACCGATGCCTGGGTCAGGGTTGGCGCACAGGGAAGTGGAGGAATTTAGGTGGGTTTTAGTCAGTAAAAGTCTGTCACGCCCTTCCGCTCCGCCCAGAGCGGGAGAAGTCATTTGATGATTTCCCATCCACACAAAAAAAAGACAACCGACCTCTCAAATTGATACGCTGGCTTTACATCTTTAACTACAACATTCCATCTAACCAATTTGTTGAATGTATTAATATTTCTAATGAGCTAACCTTCAAACGAATTTTCATTCATGAGGTTCGTAAGTAGCTCAGTTGCGATAAATATCGGCGTAATCAAGCCAGTGGATATAATTTTAATAGTGCCCATAGTTTTATCGGGTTTGAGAGAACCCGTTCCTACACATTTCAGTTACGTGAAGTTAAATAATTATTTATTTTTATTTTTACAGAAAGGTTACAGACTAATAAATAGTTATAAATCAACGGTAGAAAAAAAAAATCTAAAATTTACAAGCTTGTAGGTTGATTACGTTCGTTGAAAGCAGCGTGCAAAGTTGCAAACCAAGAGAAAAATAAATTAAGAAGGTTATAAGTGTAATAAATGTTGTTTAGTCGAGTCGTGCAACATCAAAACGTGTTAGCAAGGACCGGCGCCCCACCCTAAGCTCACTATAAAAGGCGCTGTCTACCCGCCCCTGGCTGAATCGCAGTCAATCCCGATAAAAGCCAAGCGGTACTCCACTCCAAACCGCGCAACAAACCTACCCTTCCCCGACCAATCACCTTGTCTGGCAAGCCGACCCCCTGGGAAAAGCGAGCCAAATACCTAGGTGTTATCCTAGATGAACACCTCACCTTCGGAAAGCACATAAGGACGGTACACTCGCGTGTCGCCTACGCTCTCTACCGTCTCCACTCCCTCCTCAACCCACGTAGCAAGCTGTCCCTCAAGTGCAAAATGCGCCTGACACAGCCTGCATACGCCCCATCATGACATTCGCCTGCGTAGTCTTTGCACACGCCGAGCCCAGTCATATCCATAGGATGCAGACACTCCAAAACTGCTTTCTTCGTATAGCAACAAACGCCCCCTTGATTCGTCCGAAATGAGATCCTCCACCTAGATCTCAAAATCCCCACTATCCAGCAATTCATGAAACTCCTTTCCAAGCGTTTCTTTGACACAGCCGCTTTACATCACAACTCTCTGGTTGTCGCGGCAGCAAAATACACCACCTCCAAAATCAGTCAGTTTCGTCGGCGAAGCTTACTGATTTTGGAGGGGGTGTATTTTGCTGCGGCCCAGGCATGTTCTCTCCGACTATGACCTCTGGGTTTGTTTCGGTCGTTTTTCTCAGAGCGAGTACTAGGAAACGCCACGGTCATCAAACCGAAATAAAAACAAATTTCGATCCAGACATCCCTTGCTGTGCTCTCCAGCGACACCTCTTTTTTGTTTTCCGGGG
Organism: Sesamia inferens; assembly: GCA_037179545.1. Lineage (NCBI taxonomy): Eukaryota > Metazoa > Arthropoda > Insecta > Lepidoptera > Noctuidae > Sesamia > Sesamia inferens. Next base: position 1,556,164 of record CM073929.1, on the reverse strand, counting down.
TGGAAATCCTCATAGGATGTCCGCCGCCCTGGGGTGTGCGACGGGGTCTGTCAGACTTTTACTGGCTATAACCACCCCGGTGTCTCTTCTATCACGAGCGCGTGTGGGGCCGCGGGAGTCTAAATTCTTCCACGGCCCCACACTCTCGTGCTGGCCCGGTCTGTCCGGGCCTCGTCTCCTGCACGGGGTAGTGGGGTGTTAAACTACCCCGTGCATCGCCTCAGAGGCGCGCGCCGACACTCGCGCGCGCCGCCGCCTCGTGGTCCATCGATTAGGGGGCGGGGACTTCCCATGTCCCTCGCCCCTGGACCCATTCATGGGGGGCGGAAGAGGGCGTTATCCGCCCTTCCTCGGCGCCCGGTGCGTCTTCTGCGGCCCGGGAAGGGAGTTAAGATCTCCCTCTCTCGTTCCGCAGCTTCCTTCTGCGACATCACGTCCTCGCAGAAGGACACCAGCGAAACCCTAAGCCGAGGTTCGTACCCCACAAGGGGTACCCTTAGCGTGTAGTCGCTTGGTTTTTAATTGCCCTGGCTGGAGACTTTAAATTCATTTAAGGCAGCCACATATAGTCCGGTTAAGTAGTCACGACATCTCAAGGTCAACTACGAGATGCCATATTTAAAAAAAAAATTGCCCCTGGCTGACTTTGGACAACGGACACTCGAACTGGTAACAACGTGCAAACTCTGCGAGACCTATATTTTCTATATTAATTAAGAGCTGCTGGCTATCGTTTGACATATTGTTGTGTGATCAGTGATTATTATTGTGTTCCTATTTTATTTAATAAGTTCTGGTTGTAATTGTAATTCAAATGGATAATACACGAACATTGGAACGTCCTGATTTGTTTCTTTAATAAATACCACTTCTAATCGCTAACAAACGTTTGAATCACATATATATGAGCAAATCCACAATGTTACATTAAAGATCATAAGACGAATTATGTATTATAAGTATTATAATTTATAGTAGTTATTCATGACTACCTTCAAAATATACCTTGTGTAGGATCTTTCTAATACTGTATACGTTGGTTCAAATTATGTCGATCTCCAGGTGTGATGGTAAACTATTGAAGGCAATTACACTATGAATGAAGAAGGGTGCACCTGTAATTAGACGCGGTGCACGGTGCCTGCAGTAGGCAGGCAGCTCGTCTGTGTAGGTTATATTGATTAGTGCGAAGAAATATTTTGCTGAATAACTCCGGATAATCAATCGAGCAATTCGCTATGCCTCCCAAAAAACATGACACTAATAATGATGTTGATGTCTAATGTTCAACGGTAAGAAGTGATATCGCTTGCAACAATGTTCATAATCTAGGTATTGAGAATTGTTTTACCATAAAATCGAAGTGACGCAATTATTTCTTCTGGATGGATCCAACACGAAGTTAATAACTCTCGTATTGATTATTATGGTTATTAGTTTTGTTTAGGTTTCATCTATTTTTTTAAAGTGAAACTATTACCTCGTTTCAAAGTTTTTCATGTGTGTGTTTTGCATGTCGCGTGACGGTCAGCCGCGGAGATTCGTCAACTCTCGTAATAAGAACGTTCTAAGTCTGGTCTCAGACTCAATCTGACAAAAAAACCTCTAACTTCTCTTCACTTTATGAAGGTTTTCGATTTTGTTGTCATCACGATGAGACTGCAACTTGCTGGATTGTAGTTTGTTGGAACGTTTTTCCGATATTCTTACAAGCGTATTACATTCTCAGCTAATGTGTATTTTAGTGATAAACAACATCACGCGCCACAGAGCACAGGGTAAAGACCGCGACACATCAGTGTGACAACATGCTGACAGATAAATATCGGTGAGTAACGAGCGACTTGCGTCAATCTCTGTGTATTTAGCGGTGGTATGAGAGCCTACGTTTTACGTCAATCGCACTTATACATTTAAAATTGATGTTAATCGACGCTCACGGACTTCTTATTAAACGTAAACAGCTCAGGCACTACTTTTAGTTGACATTTGTTCCTAGGAACAGGTGCATTCTTTCTTTACATGGATCATTTTCGCGAAAATTAACTAAATAATTAATTTACTGTCGCCACCGTCGTCGTGATATGCCATTAATTTTACATATTGTGCGTGTGTGTAAAATTAAAATACCGTTAGTAAACCGGATTGCATCAGCATTGAATTTTACACTGAAGACAGAAGAGATTTATAGGTATAAATGTTCTGAATGTTTCATAACTTTTACACAAGTTATTTCTATCTATTTAGCCCATGTTAATCCGATGCACGGTAATTCCTCTGTCTGTTCTCCGCTGTTGCGGGTCGGGTCAGTATTATCGATTTAAAACAATAAACAATCGCCAAAGTACGCCCCTGCATCTCACCACACATACCTCGACTAAAGCATGACGTAGTGTCGCTACGTTTCGCGAATGCCAAAGTTGCTCAGTCCTGTCTGGCATACTAATGCGAGTTCAGCGGGCGCTGCTGAATGCCGAACGAGGCTGCCTACATTGGTCCTTGGTAATACGCGCCGTGCGTGCCAAATGGCGCGTAATGCAAACCCGATGGATTTATTGTTCCAGCCACTCTGTGATGGGGATTCGTTTCGATTTTCTTTCAAATATTTTTCCTGTTTCGAGAGGCGTTATTGAAGTTAGTGCGTTTCGCTTCCTTCCTTATTAGTTAAGAAAAAGTTTGTGTAGTTATTTTTTTGAAATGTCGTCTGTAGTACTTATGTACTATGAAATCCATTACTTCTATTGAAGCTCAGTTAGCAGTGAGTTAGGGTAGCGCACTTTTATAAGCAACGCAACATTATTGATTTCTCATTATGCCAGTATTTACGTACAGTGACGTACCAAGATGAGTTTTCGAAGTTTATAGACGCTATAGAAGAGGTACATATGTATCTACTCTTGCCAAAGAATGGCCACAGGCTGATCATATACATATACATATGTACAACACATGGCCATTGTTTGCCTTTTAAACAAACCGAAGATTCGCTGAAAAAACGGGTTATTTTTTTTATAAAACAAGTGTTGACCCACGTTTTCAATATCTACTATTAACAATATTATCTATAGTATTATGTAATGACTAACCATTTATCGGCGCATCACCCATGAAATCTTGTTTTAATCATATAATAAAACTGGACTTTGGGTTTCTCCGTGTTTTGTTTTGATATAGTTTTAACGCAACTTTTTATCGATATGTTGAAACCAGTTTTGTATGTTATAAATGTTTTATTCATCGTTTTCCAACTGTTTTTCACGTTTGCTGAATGTGTTAGATACTTTTAATAAAATATCATCTTATTAGATGCTGTACCATCGAAAGCTGTTTATTGGACACATCAGATTAACAAATCTACTCTATCCAGTGTTAATTCTTTTAGCTGCTCTTCTCGTCTCAACATGAACTTTTGCCTTAATTATTAGTCTTTATAGTTTTCTTCGGTCTCTTTCCTTTTTTTCTATTTTCCCTCCCAGCAAACATGCTTCGTGGATTTACATGCACCCAGAATAACAATTAAGCTATATCTATACATATTCGTATATTTTTAGAAAATTAAGTTTGGCACGGTTTACTTGATGTTTGTTATGGTCTAGTAAATAATCTTTCATTCTAATCTAAACCAATATCCACATTCTACAACTGGCCATAAAATCTAATATTTGCGGGCAATATGTTTTTTCAGACAGCTAATTGGGCACCCTGACTTCAATTAGGACTGACAAAATCACTATGAAAACTGATAATGGCGTCGATTCACTTGTTCAACACAACAAGGGAATCGGGGCCAATATCTACTTTTTCTTGCCCTGACAGCTTCACCAAAAACGGGAGAGAAGATGCAACATCTCTTTGCCGCTTAGACACTTGCAGACGTGACATCCGCGCAAAAGGAGGCAAGCCCGTCCCATGCGCTCTCGCTCTCAAGAGAGCAGTTGAAGCTGAACGCACTACGAACTTGTGCATAGTCAATAGCACTCGGCAACATACTTAAATATCTATAAAACAACATTCAACTTCTTTAGAGTAGTGATTTCTACTAAACATGGGCAGTGCATAATAACGCTTTGATTTGAAGGAAACTGGTCGAGTGCATCTTGGGCAACCACATAATAGAGTTCCGTTGTCAGTACAGTTCTGAGATGTAAGCTTCTCTATATACATGTGCAAAACGTGCCAATATACTCCACTCGCGTGCAGTCACCAAAGAAGAAAGTAAGCACCCTGGTTACTTTTGTATATACCTAGTCAACTATACCCCGGGTCATATTATCTCCTTTAGTGACAGTACATTCAATGTGAATACACCTAAATGGCTGTGACGTACACAGGCACAAGATAAAGTTATGCGGATTCCTAGTTTAACTATATAACCCTGTGCAAAGGACCAGTGGCACAAAACAAGGTTATGTTAATGTTAACCTTGGCGACAGCTGTTGCGGCAGATGGTCGATGCCGTCACTGCCATCGTAAACACAATGTAATAATGTGAATATTGAAGTGCTGAAGTTTGTGCAGCTTTACAAACTATTCATCATCTGTTTATTTAGTATATTACTCATAACATAATTAATATGCTATTGTACAATATCATCTATCTACATATTTTCAAAATTTGTTGTTACTGAATAAATGACAAGGGATTGCAGCCTTGAGTATTTGATTTTAAGTTGATAACTGGGAGTCCCTGAGAATAAGGGTCTTGACAGACGAACGGACGAATAGAAATGCGGTTAACAAAGTGATTTTATAAGAGTTCTGTTTTTACTTCTGAGGTAAGTAGGGAAACCTATTAATTAGTAACGACGTCTTCAGTTTAGTAGACTTACTAGACTGAAGTGAAGACGTGCCGCCTAAATGGTTCGGCGCTGTGCCGTCTTTGCTCTTTCACATATGTATACACGGTTTACGTACGGCAACCCGTGCCGTTGACGTTTAGTCGACAACCGTATGCATACGAAAAAGCCCTAATGCCCAAGATTAAAGCTAAAGAATAGAACTAAGTAAGATCAGCAGGGTGTCCATGGTAACAATTTCGCTTTGGCAGTGCCTTTATTTCGCAAATCAGTATATTCTTTAATAATTATTAGGTACAAACGCGCGGGGTTGACCGTACTATGTTTAACTAATATTGAGAATCGCAAACGTAGTGGTGTTATTGACCTAGAACAATACTCAATTACACATTCCCCAAGTCGAGTTATGTAGACATAAAAACTGCACAACTTGTTACTCATGAATCAAGCATTGGCGCAGGCGCTGCAGAACCTTCGTGGTCGAACTCTGCAAACCGCTTCACAGCAGTGTACAAGCTTCTAAAATTATATAATACTAGGCGCGCCCCACGGTTTCATTCGTGATAGTTTCGATTCCGTGAGAAAAGTACCTAACAGTTGTGTACCTGTCAAGTTTAATCTCATCATAATCGGTTCATTAGTTTTTGTGTGAAGAAGTAGCAAACATTATGGACTTGCATATTTACATTAAATCATTTATAAACACAAATTTTCACAAAAAATTAGTTTTGGGTCTAATTAATAAATAAAATTTTAATAACACAGTAATACAATGTGTCACAGCTATATTTATATTTATTATATTTCATATACATATTGTATGGAGCAAAGAAAAGTCAGTCATAGTCGCGAGAGCTCGCGAATTGACACCTTGCAATTTACCTGTTTTTTGTCGTCAACTCGCTTGCACAGAAAAATTACAGTCCAATAAAGACGGATGAAATCGCAAAAACTATAAATAACCTATAGCCCGCAGCTTTGCTGGAAGAATTTCACGATTCATTTTGAAGTGCAGCCTTTAAATTGTGAATTTTCGGTAGATTTTATAACTATGGTACGTGTGGCGCAGATCAGATGGATTTAAAAAGAGTTTAAAAATTCTTCAGAGTGGTTTCCAGTGTCCTCGATATTTAACACCCTGCCCGATTAAGATGTCGGGAGCGTCACGGCGGCGTCCGTTGTACTAGTATATAGTGCACTTTTATACTCGTGATGTGACTACAATAATTGTGATACATAGTTAGATATATTCCCACACAGACTTTTTTATGCTTTAATCAGTCTTTAACAAATTTTATTTGTTATGAATCTTTGGCTCACCGCACGCCAAATATTCAATGTTATAGGCAGAATTTGATTAATTATTACAATTTTCTTAACGTTCTAAATTTTGTTCAAAAATAAATTAAAGTTATTGTTACTTCCTGATAGATATTTTGACTTTCTATTGGTGAAAGAATTGCTAAAATCGGTCCAGTAGTTTCAGCGTTTATTTGGTATTATACAAACAAACAAAAGAATCATTCCTCTTCATAGCACACATAAAATAGTATAGAAGTTTAAATTTAGAATGAAAAGGCGCTTAAATTAAACTGGTTTTGGCAAACCTCAATTTTAAATCATATTCTTTTATATCATAATATAAAAATAGCATATACCAGAAGTTAACAAACAGTGTAGGTAAACTACAAATTGTGAACATTCATGCTTTCTCAAGCAATTCGAAACAGGACTACATTTTATGGGCATTTCATCATGTGCTTATTAAGGACATATGCCAGGGCGCTGATATCAGCGCGCTGCAAATATGGAGGCACAAGATAACGTAATAGTAGCGTAAGCAGCGCCAGCGCTTCAATAACATGCTGTTGTCAACGTTTTTAGTATTGCATCGTCATCGGCCTACTTGATGTTGTGACGTAAATATGTACAACGTTTTGTTAGTGTGCGTGCTCTATCACAAATATGGCGTCCAATCAATTTGTGTGCTTCAAACAAAGCGTCGTCGTTTCTAGCTTCAGATTAAGTCCTTGAACATAAAATTGTTGGTTTGACTGTTTTGTGCCGCGGCATTATTCGTGATTTTTTTTGTTATTCCTGCGTTTATTTCGTCACTGGTCTTTATGCCGATTAAATTGGCCTAGCCGACATTATTACTCTGCCAGATATTTTTGTCTGTATTAAAAATACTGAAGCAGGTTTGTCAATTTCGTAATATCACAGTTTTCGAAAACTAGTTTTTCTATAAAATACCTAAGATTAACACAGCCTAAACCAGAAAATATTATGGAACAGAGCACGTTGCGCAAACAAGGATGTTGGCTCAGGTGCGGCTTACGTAATGTCCTAGTACTCTACAGTAACACTGTTCATTGTCCAGGGGGCGTGACTCACTGTTTGTTCATTGTCCAGGGGGCGTGACTCACTGTTTGTTTTGGAAATTCTCAAGTTTATGTCCCATATGGGCTCATACTAATGAGATATATCCCCATTCCCAGATTCTCTTAGATTTCCTGCGGCCGCTCCTGATCGTAAATCACTTCGAGTTTCCACAAAAAGTTCGTTCGGCCGTCCTTTTTGTGTAATGTTTTCGCCTAGATACCGTAACTCCTCTTTGTGTTCATATAGTCAATAAGACAAAACCAACTGACTAAATAAGCGGCAATTTGTGAAAAACGAAAACGTCATAAACAGACCCAAAGGTATTATCCTCACAAAGTAATTGTGTTTCAGTTGTATAACTATTTAGTGTACCAAGAGAGTAACAAAAAAAAACAGTTAAATATGGAAAGTAAAAGTCAGCCATAAAATGGTTAAGTGTTTAGAAACTCTTTCCGTTATCCTTTTAAAAGATTATACAAAAAACGTCAACAGGCGTGAAGAGACGTGAAGCTTTTGTTTAGAATTAGAGGAACATTACCTTCCGCCAGGTAAAGAAGAGTTTTTTAAGTTATGTGCTAAACAGGAAGAGTGTAATAGTTTTGATAACAAAAAACAATTTATCCGCTTGTCTTAATCACAGTTGCATTATCTCATTTTGTTATAATAAATTAATAATAATAATACTTCGTAATTTTTTATATTTTTAAATGTTTTTTTGTATTGTTTATGTAGACATATTTAAAAATATAATTTATATGTATATACAATGAAATAAAGGAATAATAATACTTCGTACTAAAAAGGTTATATGTAACTTAATAATTAAAATATCACATAAATGCTAATTTGCCTGAACTAGGTTGACCCTGTGCTTCAGGCTAGAAAGTGTATAAATATGTACATATTGTAATATATGTATTAACAATATAACTTAAAACTTAATTAATCCATATTAGCAGTTATATTTAATGAGTAGGTCCTCTGTCTGCTCATAGTCGATGGTTACTAAATAAATTAAGTATGTTTTTCCAGGTACAGTATTTAGTTTATAGGTACCTAGTTTTCTATTAAACTATTGTACAGAAGTGGACCTAAGAATGTTAAAAAATGTTTCACGCAGTCATTTTTAAGTAGTCATAGTTTCATTAGACAGGCACAGCATACTTACTCCATCGTTCCGCATTATGTTAGTCGATACAAGCATGGTGTCAAGCATTTTATTATTAGGTACATAATGGAAAGCTGGCGAACAGTTAGTACATTGCGGATACATACTGTAGGAAAACAGAAGGCAAAGAAGTTTGATACCTTCAAAATTGCTCTCTGAGCTGCTTCAAGAGGTAGGTTTTGGTGCGCCACCCCAAGAAGTAATACAGTATTGAATAATAGATTGACCAATGATAGGGCCAATAAACTTGTGTTGTTAATTTTTAATCTGCTAATATTCGCAATTTTTTATGAACATATATTAGGCTTTCAATATATGGTTTTAAATGAAAATGCGTTGTCCATTAGTAATTTATTACTCCCAAGTATTTTATGTTGCTTGATTTGTGGATAAGAGGACAGTTACACATGGTGATTGTATGGTTTGTACATTAATGGACATGTGGATATGGGTTAGTAATATTAATGCATGGCTTTCAAGTGAACAAGTAAATATATTTTGTTTTGTCGGTATTTAATGTTAATAAATTGCTTGGAAGCCAATTAGTCACACTTAAAACTGTGCTTAAAACCTATTTGAGCGGTTTCGAACAGTTCGATACTGGTTTCAGAGTGAAATTTTAACGCTGGGTCGTTGGCATATGATATTACTTTGCCATCTATTGCACAAGTCGTTATTTTTTTTTTTAATAATTTATTAACTAGCGCTTGACGGCAATCCCGCCTAATGGTAAGCAGTGATGCGATCGATGATGGTAAAGCGCGCAAGTTTATTAAGAGCCTATTCACTCAGAAAAACTGAGCGAATAGGAAGGAAGACGGCAGTTGAGCGAGGTGTGATGCAATGTTAAACCCAACAACACGACCAACGATGCTGCGCCAAAGGGAGATTGATCTGAAGACCCTCCACGACCAAACTCACAACACAAGAACATTAGGCGCATCGTACCCGGCACACATCGCAACACAACTGCTCAGACCCGTCAACCGTACGGCTTCACCAGACATCATGCCGGAACACGATACTCTATAATCAAAAAATTGACAATCACTTAGATACAGCTTTCAACTTACGTGTCATGTAGAAATGTATTATTATTCGCCCAGCTCTACTACTGTATAAAAATACCTGAATATGTATATCTTTCTATTTAATACATACAGAAATATTATATCTTCTTCTTCTTCAGCCTATTGATGTCCACTGCTGGACAAAGGCCTCCCCCAAGGCTTTCCACGATGACCGGTCTTGTGCTGCCCGCATCCATCGGCTTCCCGCGACCTTCACTAGGTCATCGGTCCGCCTTGTTGGGGCCTCCCTACGCTGCGTCTTCCAGTACGTGGCCGCCACTCCAGAACCTTACTGCCCCCATCGGCCATCGGTTCTACGAGCAATGTGCCCTGCCCACTGCCACTTAAATTTAACGACTCGAAGAGCTATGTCGGTGACTTTGGTTCTTCTGCGGACCTCTTTATTTCTGATTCGATCACGCAGAGAAACTCCGAGCATAGCTCTGTCCATTGCCCTTTGTGTGACTCTAGCCTTCGCATGAGGCCCATTGTGAGCGACCACGTTTCAGTTCCATAAGTCATCACTGGTAACACACACTGGTCATAGACTTTAGTCTTGAGACACTGTGGTATCTTGGACGACGAGAAGATGTATCGTAGCTTCCCGAACGCTGCCAACTTCGAGAAAGAGCTTCGAGAGACCTCTTTCTCGAAGTTGGACCTACGTAGTTAGACTGTCCCAGGTATATATCTATATACTCGTCGACAACTTAATATTATATGACTAGTCCCATTCACTCCTCTTTTCGCAGAACAATAAATAGATGTAACGTCATTTGAAACGTTCGTTCAGCTTTATGGTTGCGTACGCATTCCATACAAAATAGTTTTTTTTATCTATGGACAAAAGCTGAACAGTGCTGAATAAGTGTCGTTAGTTCCTGCTATGTGCATATTGTTGATATTATTTTTAAAGGGGGAAATGTTATGTAAATGTAATGAGGTCGTATAGAATAAACAGTTGTTGTCTGGCATTGTCGTGTTTCACTACAGACCCTAACCGTTCAGGAGTTTCGTTTGCCGCCTTTGTTTCATGAAAAGGGAGAGTATCTTTTGTATGGACTATTGTCCTTGTCTAAAGATTTGAAATGTTTATTAGCTATGCGTTTAAGGGACAATAAATCAAACTATCGCTCGGTTCACTTTCGCTTGTCATGTTTACTAGTCCCTGTTCATTAACAGTAAGACATACACTAATTGTTCAGCTTTGTTGGTACCCTTTTACTTCATGTTGCTCATGCCCTTTTTAGATTATCTTTAAGTTTTAATAAATATTTCGTGTTTGTCGTCGTTAGATCCAAAGCTACACAGCAACATTGTATTAATTTCAAGACATATTTTCGATAAGATTGGCATCTGTTCCACTTCGCACAGCGTTATCAGTTGTATAAAGATGCGGGAGTGATCGAGTTCTGTTTACGTTACTCGGAGCCTTGGCACTGAACGGGCCGTGACGTCACTCGATACACGCCACAGACTACACGGGACCGCATAACGTCGAACATGGGTCGTTGCTCGTATTACTTTCATGTTCAACCGATTGTTCATAATTTATTTGACGTCACTGTGTGAAAGGTTATTAACGCTAAACATTTACATTAAACTAGGTTTAATAATATTAATACGATCAAAAATTTTGTGCTTCCTATACCTAGATGTTTTGTAACCGAAAGATAAAAGATTAATTGCAGTTTGTTGTGTTATTTTATTGTACGCTTCAGTAACCATGATATTAAACCTTGGAAATTTTATAGAAAGACTTAAAATACACGTTCCTTAATATAGCTACGAATTATGACGTTTTGGAGGCAGTCTTATTCATCACTTTCCATTGTTAGGTTAGGTTAGGTTACAAATACTTTGTCACAATAACGGTGATTTTACTTATTAGTATATTGACCTAATTGTAATTTCGCTGTTGGTCCGTTTTATTCTTGCTACAAGATATCAGCCTGGATGCGATAGTGCGTGAATTTCCACGAAATATCTAAATATTTGCATTCACGAATATCGATTGCCGACATGCCTAGTCATTCTATATCAATATCGAGATATACATATGATCTATATTCGGAGATACATGCCTGATTCTGTTCCACAATAAATATAATGATCATGAAATGTGTTCCGGCCGTGGTTCCTTTAATGACTGGAGGTGATCATAAATTTCCTACAAACCAAAATATATTATATTTTGTAGTTTTTATGTCTCTTGGTATTGGGTATGTGTAATTGTATAAGCTATAAGGTATCTACATATATTTTCATCTTCGCTTGAGAACGAAGTATTCATGGCCGCCCTTGACAGTGGAGCAACGCAAATGACGTCAAACCTGTGCTAATTTTGTATAACACTCATAAACATTTATATTTCCTTGTTGTATGGTACATGCTTGAGATCTATCCTTTATATTATAACCACTGCTATACTCGAGCCTTATTTTATAAATAAGCAGATAAGCTAACTTGCGTCAACATCACTTGATATATAAAAAAAAAATTGTAGGTATGTATATGAAATCATCAATGCTTGTAATGTAAAGTTATTTTCAGCGTCTACTGGAGTCATGTAATGGTGTATCCAAATTTTTATATTTATCTCAGAATATCCATAATTACAAAAAAAAAAAAAAAAACAAATAGGTATGTTAGACACCACATACATAAATTATTCGATAATAAATCCCAAATTATTTTATGTAGTCCCACGCACTGTTAACATACGTAGTACCCGAGCAGATGCTTTATTTACCGTCAAAAGCTGGAGGAATAATTCTAAGTTACGCTACCCTATCTATCGTATAGTTGAATCGTATTATTTGACTAAATAACTAATTTACCTAGGTATTTGACTAAAAAAAACTAATTAGTCCGTCAGTCAGATTTCCAAAAAATACTAGACACGTAGTTTTTCTTTTTCCTATAAACAAAAAATGAAGACGACACAGTGCGTTGAAAACTCGTGTCACTGCACGCTACACTTTTTAGCGAGCAGTGACGTCACCAGCCACCACTCCTGATGTTTGATGCCTTTTATATTTGTCAATTTTTGTTGATTTTATAAAAAAAAAAATATACGTATCAAATATTTTTCTATAATCTGAATGACGGACTAAATAGAATAATTTTTTTACCCAGGAAACATCCCTATTATAATTTTGTAGAAATTGTTATTTTTATACTATGATCTAAATTTAAATGTAATTTTATGAAAATTACTATTGATAACCATAAGAATGGGAGGAAGCTAAGGCATGTAAGCTAGGCTAGACTTTATTATTATTTATTTGTAATTAATGTTAATTATTATTGCACGATATTATTTTTGATTATTTATTTAATGATTGTTAATTGATTTTTCTATATATTTTTTATTATTAATGTGATGTAATTAATTAGATACTTATTACCTATTTAGTGGCACTCATTATTATATTTTCTTTGTTAATATGTGGATAATGTAATGGGCGACAATATTGCTAATATTATGAGTTTTTCTTATTATGTATGTGTTTATATTGTTGCTGTTTATTGTTCCTAAAATAAATAAACTAAAAATAAAATGATACATCAATCAATAACATCGAATTAACAGATTTATTATATAACATCATCATTCATCACACAAATTCATCTAAGCTATTAATACAATTGTTATTTAATACATAGCCTGTACCTATTGTCTTACTGCAGGCCAAAGGCTGTCCTCACCCTTTTCCACACAATTCTATCTTTTGCGAGTGTCAGCCAGTCGCTAGCCCAACGCTGGCCTAGTCAAGATCGTCTCAACTTCATATTCAATCTTAATTAACCTCATATTCCCTACTGTAGTCTCTAGGTGCGACACTATGTATACTTGTTGTTAACAAAAAGTTTTTAACAGCATTGTCACACATGAGGACAGTCTAATCTACAAATTTGCTATCATACTCAGAACGGTAGGTTTTGGAACTGGCCCGCATTCTGCGCACAAGAGATATGCAACGCTTCCGTATCATTCATAATGTAATTCCAGCCGCAAGTGTAGTGGATTCCCTCGGGGCCAAAAGGTCGGGCTCTTCCTCCTGAATCAGGGGACCCCAAACTCGGGTAGTCCACGACCTCTGGTTCCCGAGATAATCCACGGGGGGGTGAGGTAATCAATGAGGGGTCGGGGGGTAGTTTCGTGGGAATATTAAGAGGTGAGGGGGGGAGCAAGGGAGGGGGTAAATAAGTGTATCCGTGTCTCAAAATTAAAAAAAATATATATATTTTTGCATAGATCTTCTATTTATATTGAAAAAAAAAAAAAAAAAAACTCATTGTAGACCTTGTAGTACCAAGCTCGCGCCACGGGCGCCTCTGTGCTTATATCCCTCACTTAACTTCCGTTCGCCTTGCCCGATCATTTTTCGTAACGCTTTCGCCAGCTTACTCCCCAAGTCAAGCGTGCCTAAAGAAGTTTCACTTCAAAAAAACCTAGTATCAAAAATAAAAAAATAAAAATTTCAAACAAACTAAATCGCATAAAATTGAAACGAGTAAGGACCAGACCAGAGTCGACGGCGCGTCGTGTTTCACGCGCGCCTCAAAGATATGTCAGCTCATCGTGACGGGGTCCGCGAAGACCGATACCTACTGGGTTAGGGGTGCGGGTTAGTTAAACAAGAAACCGTGGCCCTGGCCCTCGCACAGGCAAGTGAAGAAACACGGGTGGGTTTTAGTCAGTAAAAGTCTGACACGCCCTTCCGCTCCGCCCAGAGCGGGAGTAATCATTTGATGATTTCCCGTCCCAAAAAAAGGGTGCTGTAGACATCCTGCGTGTACTTAACCCAAGGCTGTTAAAGTACATGGACGTGCAATATGCTCGGAAGAGTTATTTTTCACACTTTCCCAAACATGAGCAGATTATTCTATTCAAATAGTTTATCACGAATCTTAGTAGGTACTAGCAATAGCCAAATAATCGGGATCAACGGAAAAAAAGTTGATATGAAACGAAGCTTAACAATAAATGTGGTTCACTAAATGTTGGTGTTTTATATGCGTAGTTAATGTAATACGACTAATCGGGTTCGCAGAACCGGTTGCGGATCGCCGGCCGCGGTCTGGTTACTTGAATACGTAAATATAGAATTTGATGAGCACACAACTCTTCCCCCTCTCCGCGAGTATGGCTAATATAGTGTTGACAGAAATTATACAATAAAACCAGTTTCAACCGATCCGGTGACTAGCAAAAAAAACCCTGTAAGCCTGCTTGGGAGTGGAGAGAAAACGCGTTGCTTATGTTAACTGTGATTCACAAGAAACTTGAAATACCGGTGTTGTAATGCAATCAAGTATCAAATGCCAATCAATATTAATGCTAAAAATAAAGCTAAAAAGTTTGTTTGTTTGAACGCGCCAATCTCAGAAACTACCAGTTGGATTTGATATCCCAATTCTTGAGATTAAAATAAAAAGTCAGATATATGTAAGTAGTATTTAAAACGAGAAATTTGACACGGACGAAGTCGCGAGCAGACACTGGTGTTTGTATAATTTTAGTACAGTCTCTACCATTTAATTTGACGCTTATACCTGTCCTCAAATCAACAGGGAGTTTTATTGTCTACCTCATCCAACATCATTGTCAACTCAACATCATAATAATATATTTATATGATTATTTATGGGTAGACTGAGATTGTGTTGAGGTAGACGATGTTGAATGTATTGTCGTATTGTCAGCACCACTCTGTATATATTGTAAGTGTTGTTGTCCACGAACGCATACTCCTCTGGCGTTATTTATCGGTTCACTGCAGCGTATCCCTGTGCGCAAAACGAGCGCAACGTAACAAATTAGCAAGGGATGAATATTAAATATTTATAATATTGCTGATCAACTTATCCTTGTATTGCATAAGGCGGCGTACGAAACGTGGTCAAAGGCTTGTGATTTACTATCACTGACACTTGCGTTTGAAGATGACTTTATTAAAGCAATTTTATCGACATGTTTTGTCCAAGAATTTTTCTTAAGCATTGTGTTATAATATAATGTAGGGACTGAGTTTGGAAATAAAATACATTAAAATAAATAAAATGATTAGAAAAACCCAGAAATTAATTAAAAATAACAAAAATACTTTTTCAAAAAGCTTCAACACATTAAAAAGTTCTCAAAAATTAAAAGAAACAATTAGTGGGCATAGTATAAAGTTAGAAAGCATTAAAAATAATTATGAGGCTGAAATTCAACAATTACAGTCAGAGACTCTCCGCTTACAGGATTCCTTGAATAGTGTTATATCTAAATATGAGATTTCTCAAAAGGAAATAGGAGAGTATATTCTGGCAATGAACAGTCTGGTGGAACAGTGTAGTGAGAAAGAGAGAATGTTTAACTCCTTAACAAACAATCTTACACCTGATTGTAATCATGATCCATCAGGCTGTTCACGGTCAGCTGTCTCAAATGAGTCTCCTCCATCAGTGACTCATACTGTGGAGTTGTTTGACAGTCTCAGCAGTACTTCCCTCGCCACACCAAACACTGAAGAATTAATAATAACAAATAAAATGTTAAACAATAAAAACAAAATATTGATGTACTGCGATGAAATGGGTAAAAATATGGGTCATACACTACAACACCATTTAAATGACCAAGTAGTCAATTATTGTATGCCTGAAGCATCTTATAGTCAAATTATAGATAAAGTTATAAGTGGTAATTACAGTCCATCCACAAATATTGTTATTTTGATTGGGAGAAGGGGAAATGCAAACAGTGTAAAGATAAAGAAATATTTTGAAAATCTGGCCTCATTAAATGTAAACAAAATAGTTTTGTTTGCCTTTCCTTATGGCAATGGCCTGTCACAGACCGAAAACAGAATTAGATATAGATGTAATATGACATTACAAACTATGACAATGTATAATGAAAAATTTGAATTTATTGACTCTAATGCACTCATTAGTCAAAATTATTTTACGACCAAAGATAACTATTATCTTTGTAATTTTTTTAAAGGACAGGTAGCAGAATCGCTATCATATTATATATATAAGTCAGCCAAGTGTTTGGCTAACTATGCTGCTTCTATTGAGCAGTTAAGTAATACACTTAGTGGTAATGAGCAGAGCTTGGAATTTGTTCCAAGCTATTTAAATTACAATTTGAGACAATAGAGTCAACCTCTAGCAATATTTTGAATAATGAATTAGACATGTACCCATTATCAAGGGACATTGAGACAATAGAGTTGAACTCTAGCAGAGATGTGAACCTAGAAACATTAATATCACACCCAATAAATTTTAATTTTCAAAATGTAATCAATAATAATAACCTTAAAATTGTTCATCAAAATATACAGGGTGTGATAAATAAACAATTAGAATTGGAGTTGTTCATGAACTGTAGTTATATTGATATTGTTTGTCTTACTGAACATTGGTTAAAAGCCCATCAGTTCATGTTCAGCTTTAATAACCATCAGATTGGTAGCTCATTCAGCAGAGTGAATATGATAAGGGGTGGCTCCCTAATAATTGTTCGCAACAATATCAAATTTAAAGAACGGGCTGATATTGTAAGCCTCTCTGTTGAGCGAGTTATTGAAATTGCTTGCATCGAGCTCGAGCGGTTCATTGTAATAAGTGTCTACAGGCCCCCATGTGCTTCCTATGATATTTTTGAAAAATATATGGAGGAAGTTTTATTAAAGACTTGTCACAGTAACAAAACAGTTGTTGTCTGTGGAGACTTCAACATTAATATTCTAGAGAAATCAGCTACAGTGAATGAATTTATCTCATTATTCAAGTCCTATAATTTGTACGCAAGATTCTTTGAGCCGACTAGAATAACTGCCACAAGTGCCACCTGTTTAGACAACATCTTTACTAACCTAAGACCTTCTGACCATTTAATTATAAATGAGTTAGACTCTGATCACTGTGGCCAGTTAGTTACTTTTCCTCAGAAGAGTGAAGTCAGAGCTCAAAGAAAACTTGTGAGTTTTGTTCCTGTAAATGAAAATCGTTTAGGACAATTTAAAAATAATTTAATTGAAAAGCTACCGGGCTTGCCTCATCACACCAACCCGGATCATGCATATAGTATACTATTTAACTTGATTAATTGTGAATTTATGAAAGTTTTCACAAAAAAAACATTGCCTGTTAGCGACCGCATTATCTTTAGTGACTGGGCAACCCCAGGTATTTATAAAAGCAGGGAAAAAATGTATGAATTGTATCAGGAAAAAACATATAACCATGATGTAGCTTTTCAAGAATTCGTTAAAAAATATTCAAAAACTTTTAAGAGAGCCTGTTCCTCAGCAAAAGCCATACACATTAAAAATAAAATAAAATCTTCTAGAAATAAAATCAAAACAACTTGGCAAATTATAAATTCTGAAACTGGAAGAACCAAAGTACAAAATCGCGATTTCCATCTTAAAATTAACGATGAAGATATAAAGGCGGACTTGGAGGTAGCAACTGAGTTTGAGAATTCTTTTACTAATATCCCAATAATAACAACAAAAACTTTGTCTTCTTCCTCCACTTCAGCCTACGCCATACTAAAAGAATGTGTTCCAGAATGTGACAAACACTTTGAATTTACGTTTGCGACTGCTAAAGACATTATAGAATCTTTTAAGGATCTTGATGTAAAAAAAACTGCCGATCATTGGGGTTTGTCAGTATATACTGTAGCTTCAATAATAGATGTTATCGCACCTTTCTTAGCAATTGTTTTTAATTCTTGTGTCACATCTGGTATATTTCCTGATTTGATGAAACTTAGCAAAGTAATTCCACTGTTCAAATCTGGTAGTACAACTGATCCCACGAATTTTCGGCCAATATCTATATTACCAACTTTGAGCAAAATTTTTGAAAAATTAATTTTGAAACAGTTGTTGAGACACTTCAACTTATATAATTTATTGCACGTGAAACAATTTGGTTTTACAAAGGGTCGTTCAACTACCGATGCGGGCGTGGCGTTGCTAAAGAACATATTTGAGGCCTGGGAGGAATCGCAAGATGCTCTTGGTATTTTTTGTGATTTGTCCAAGGCCTTTGATTGCGTACATCATGATACTCTTATTAGGAAATTGTACCATTATGGTTTAAGGGACAGAGCTCTCGACCTTCTGACTTCTTATCTGAATAATCGAATTCAGAGGTTTGATGTTAATGGCAACAAATCTGCAGGATCTGAGGTCACCATGGGCGTTCCGCAGGGCTCAATTCTAGGTCCTTTCTTGTTTTTAATTTATATTAATGACTTACCTCATCACGTGAGGGATAATCACAACATAGTATTGTTCGCGGATGACACTTCTCTTATTTTTAAAGTCAAGCGTCAGCTAGCAAATTTTGACGAAGTTAACAATGCACTTTCGAAAGTTGTCCATTGGTTTAATGTAAATAACCTTCTTTTGAATGAAAAAAAAACTAAATTCATTAAATTTTCTACGCCAAATGTCAGGCAGTTAAGTACCAATGTTCAACTGAATGGAGTAGAGTTGATCCCTGTCGAGTCGACAGTTTTTCTTGGATTGACCATTGACTCCAAGTTACAATGGGGTCCTCACATTGAGAAGCTGTCGGGTAGACTCAGTTCTGCTGCTTATGCTGTTAAGAAAATTAGACAGATAACTGATGTGAATACAGCCAGAATTGTTTATTTTAGTTATTTTCATAGTCTTATGACTTATGGGATTCTTCTCTGGGGAACTTGTGCGGATATCAATACCATCTTTTTTTTACAGAAAAGGGCTGTTCGAGCCATTTACAACCTTGGTCCTAGAGATTCTCTTAGAGAAAAATTCAGAGAGGTGAACATTCTGACTGTAGCTTCGCAATATATATTTGAAAATCTTATGTATGTACATAAAAATATATCTAATTTTAAGAAAATAAGCGATATTCATAATATAAATACCAGGAGCAAACACAATCTTGCTGTACATCACACTCGTCTCCACAGAGTAGGCAACTCGTTCATGGGTCAATGTATACACTTTTACAACAAGCTTCCCATGGACATTCGAAACTTACCCATTAAACGATATAAAACCTATATAAAGGCCAAACTTTGCAAAAAGGGGTATTATAAAATCTCAGATTATTTAGAGGATAGAGAGGCTTGGGACTGAGCTGCTCGCTCTGTTAAGCATTGTTATTAAGCAATATGCGTAATTATAACGTAAATTATTGTAAACATTTTCATTTTTAATGTCTGGACTTTAAAAAAGACGATGATCCCTGAGTTTGTTTCGGCTATTTCTTCTCAGAGGTAGTCAGTTAGGAAATGCCGGCTTCATCTAGTTTAAAAAAAAAAAAAAAAAAGAAGAAAAAAAAAACATATGACGTGTAAAAGTGATCGGTGATCCTACTTGCTTAATAAACGATTTCATTTCATTTCATTTCATTTCATTTCATTTCACTGGTTCCTGTTGTGGATTCCTAAAATACATACAAAGTAGTTACTTGGATAGTGAGCTTACTAAGCGTCAATCGTTTAATAGTTATGATCATAACGCTTCAGTCAGACACAATAACGTTTAGCGAACAAAGTGCGTGCACGGGCTGACGGGCACCTTATGAAACCCGTCTATATCGTCAATGCTTTAAATCGAATGTCCTGTTTCCGAGCAGTGTCGCAAATACTTAAGTAACGAGTTATTTTTTGTGTCGCAGAAACTAGTTTCTGTTGACCGGTTTGTATTGGACTTAGTCTTTCATTCGTATTCAAGGACAAATCTATGCGGTGGCTTTCAAAGACTTGTATTTAAGAATTATTAAATCCCTGTTAAGTAAATTAGTAAAGAAAACTTGTCGTGCAACCATAAACTTAGAAGTGTAAATATCAAATTTATTGTCAGTTTTCCACAAACCTCATATTGTTACTGCATCTTTAGAATATACGATATGTAGAAATAGCAATCGGCAAGAATTAATGGGTTAATACTTCGCGCAACTCAACTGTCTTCCTAATGAAGCCTATATCCGGAAAAGCTAAATAAAGTGAAATTACAAAGACACGAATCACGAATATCAAAAATCATTCACGTTGTACAGAGGACGGCACAACAAGCTACTACAATCTGTCGAATGTCTATGTTAGATTTTCAACTTTAACTCTAAATAATTAAGGCTCAAGGTTGATTGAGAATATTTGACTGTTTCGGGTAGCTTGACGTGCTGTCGTTCGTACATCGAACGTTTAGCTAGCAACGTTTAAAACCCCAATTTGAAACACATAATGTTGACAGCCACGTGTGCTAACTGCTAAGACACGACGTCAAACGATTAGGTAAACATAAATTTAGTATCAAATTGGAAACATGTGGCAATCTATTAACATAATACATACTCATCTATAGTAAATATTTATAGACACAATCTAATAGGTACTGTGAGTGAAAATTGTATCTAATTACAATAATTAACTTCTTATGTTTTAATCAAGTATTTACTTGGTCACAATATCTGTAATGAAAAGATTATGTTCCGGTTTCATTCAACACTAGTCGGGAAATGCTTATCAAAAATAGCTACGATATGTGAAACATAATTAGGTATGCTTGGTCCTAAAACAGCAACAAAGTTTCCTTTAGTAACGACCCATTTCAATAATGCATGTCAGTAGTGTGTTAAGCTTACATCTGTCAAAATCTAGATATTACAACTATTTTTCATAGTTGGCACATCGCCACTGGTGGAGTCGTAAAAGATCTGAAAACGCAGCAAATTCATTGCTCTTTCATATTTATTTGAAATATTTGTAACAGATTTCCTTCGAAATCCATGATTATGTCAACAGACTGAGACTTCAAATTAACGTTATCGTTCTGAGAGCGATTGGTCATGATTATGAATGATATAAATGTGCAATGAAAACGTGGCGAAACAGCAGATTTCATTAATGGTGACTTTAAGCGGGAAAACTTCCTGTTACCAGGAATATTTCATAAATTGAAATGACCACAACCGTTTTTTGCGTAACTTGCACTCAATGTAGGTAACCTCTGTCCGTGAATTCTCGCGTAGGTTTTTCGACTATACTATAGTGTAAGTATTGTTGTGACTCTTTAAGATGAACGGTAAGTACCATTCCTGCAGCCAATCCACGTCCCATTTGATAAAAAACGGCGCGGGTTGGCTAAAGCGTGAGCTGTGACAACAAAACATATCGTATAATTATAGCTAATCTAATGGTGCAACTAAGACTCGGGAGAACGGGGTTTACAGCTATGTATAACTCAAAATAAATTGGTTACAACAAATAAACACAAAATACGGTAGAATTATGTAAACGCATACACCTTAAAGTTGTTAATTTTTGGACGTTATCGAAATACGTCAGGATTGCGATCGCTTATCTCACAGTACCAACAGCGTGTTGAGATCAATAATTTACTTACATTCAGGAAAACCCGCACAACAAGTTTGAATTATGTTTTTACATATTAAGGGATCTGTTTGGTTATGATGTAGTGAAGGACATAATTATGTTTAACTTGATGTATTATTTATATAAATAATTATTATTTCTAGTTTGAGGGCAACTTTTGTAGATGAGAAATTGAGAATAAATGCTAAAGAGCAAAGTTGGTTCTGGATGACTAGCCGATTTACTGACTCCCTGCTAATTGTACATTCTTAAAGTTAGAGGACTTCGCTTCGTGTTAGTCAACTTTCATCCTCTACTCATTTTACTCATTTAATTAGCGTTGTTTTTTTTTTTTTTTTTTTTTTGGTAACTCAACTAATAAAGAAGTTGCATTTAAAGCACAAAAGAGATGTCTCTCAGGGTGCAGCATGTCTTATAGTATATCTATACTAGCGCGCCGCCAGCGACTTGGTTTAGTTATGCTCCGCTTCTATTGGTCGCAGCGTGATGTTATATAGCCTAAAGACTGGATTAATGGTCTGTACAACCCTAAAAGAATTTTTCAAATCGGACCGGTTAATGAGATTACCGCGTTCAAACAAACAAACAAACTCTTCAATAGCTAAACCTTTATAATTATATTAGTATAGAGTACCTGTCAGCTCAGTAGTCGGCCACTTTCTAGCCATATCATCTTTTACACACACCATCCATCGTTTCTTGAGTCTGCCTTTACTCGAGCCAAATACTTTTAATGTAACAATGACTACAAAATACCAAATACTGTTAAATTAATAAATTATAATAAGCATTACTCTATCAATGTCTCAATCTGTTATCATGTGCTGCAAATCTGCACTAGAGCGTCCTGAAGTCTATCTAACCTTAAGAATATATCGATTGGTAACTATTGACGTCAGTCAGTTATCTTCTGCGATTAGCGTTTGATACTTATCTCAATGTTGGGCTATATCTTTATTAATTATAAATATTTGTTTCCACGATCCTTTATCATTATTGTTAGCATAAGGTGCTTTATGGATTTTATGATAGCTAGTTTTCGCTTGTAGATATTGTTGTTTTGCTACCACGTGCCATATATTGCTAGTATGTAACACTTATTAATATTCGACTTATTCATTTTATTACTTATTTGTTGCTTATTTTGATTCGTGCGTCATTTTTCAAATAAGATTTATGAATCATTCTTACTTCCACTACATAGCTTCCTTGTGTTACAACCAAAAATATAATACAATATCCCTTCTATAATATATAAAAAAATACATTTATCTAGCACATACTAAAATACACACAATCCATCAGATAAAAAACAAAGTAGTTACGCATACTTATCATAGTTAACACTCATATGATAACATTTCTCTTGCGTCATTCGGCGGTTCACGAAATAACTAATTGTGGGGACTTGGAACTTCACCAAGAAGTACGTCGTCCTCTCTCGTAATCGTTCATTCATATAGCTTCCATATTATGATTCCGAGCAGCTTATGCCATGGCGCTAATTAGAGATGGAACGGAGATCCGGTGTCCGGCCAATCCGGCGTCTGGATACTATTCAGCCAAATACATGATAACCAGCGCCTTTCCGGCCCAATACTAGATTACATAAATATATATTTGTAGTTAATTAATTGCTAAAATTTAATTGATTTTTTGATAACTTAGAAATGAGTTACTGAACTACCTAATACTCATACTGCACTAAGCTCTATTCGTGATAGTATTAGACAGAAGTAAAAAAGGTTGTTTTTAGAGTACTTACACTTTGTAATAAACGTACAATTTGTGCTTTGTTACAGTTAATATTGATGCTAAAATTATAATCAACTAATATACCTACAGTTTTGCTTAAGTCAGTAAGTCAGCTAGCTTACCACGCCTTTGTACTTATTTTTAATAATATGGTGATAGAGTTACGTATGGCATTATGTATACAATTGTATACATTATGTTTCGTTAATGCCCAGATTACTATTTTTGACTACCAATTTTTTTTCATTGACCATTCATTTGATCAGCTTCCTCTTCCTGTTTTGTTTTAGTAACAGTTGAAATTGATATGACCAGGAAGGCATTTAAAATACTGTTCATATTTTTCTAAAATCCCTCTTAATCTTGTCCAAATAACAAAAGTTGTTTATTTTCGTCTTTCAATTACCTACTATCAATATTCCTGTCTGACTGGTTTTGAAGGCGGTATATTTATAACTCGTTCAGCATTTCCATATCGATCATGCTTCAATTGCTTCATAGTTTTTATTTTAAACTTTGACCTTATGCCAGAAGTTTTTATTTTATGGTAGGTATTTTTATTAAACATATGTAGTTTTAATAACAATCATGGTTATCTACCTAAATTGTAATGTAACAATAGCGAAATATCAACTATCATGTAGATACCTCTACGTCGTCGTTCTGCAAAAGATGAACGTTATCGTGCAGTGGTTTTACGTAACATTCATATTATCATAACACATTACTTGAGCTATTGACCCGCGATGCCATCAGAATTTTAATAGATACACTTAACCTGATATGATAATATTAAAAAATTATTTCTAATATATTACTAATAACTGGTTGGCCTAGTAAACCGTTGAAAATATTTATGATGCTCAATTGATAATATTTCTTTATAACGTGGATTCCAAGCCTTACACAAGCCAGTTTTAATAAAGTTATTTGGCGGACTAAGTTACATTACCACAATAATCTGAATTAAAGATCAAAATACCTCATGATGTACTTAAAATAAATATTATTTAAAGGAATTTAAAAAATACGTAGTGTATTGTGTAACGTATGTACATATTGTGTGTGACGCATGCATGGTTTAACGAAAAATACTGTATTTAATCAATCTTTTAAATAATAGGATTTACAACGCCGAAAATACTGAATGAATCCGTGCCATCAAAGCCACAGTTGGTGGAAAACACGCCGTAAATCATAATGAGTGGGACGAACATTAGCAATAAACTTTGACGAAATGTCAGACCTGTTTGCAACTATGACGTATTCCAATAAACAATGAAACAGTCCCACAAGTAGTCATGAATACAGTTGAAACCAAGAGAATATGTGGTGCAGAGGTGTGAAAATAGAAAACACGATGTTATAATACCTACGGTCATACTAAGTATGCGAGACAACGCGCCATGTACTCGGGTGAAGCATTGCGCCGTATATTATTATAATAATATGTATTACATAACACAATTTATACCACCTCTAGAACTAGGTTCTATTGTGTGAGTTATCTATCATGTTTTTATCAAATTATTGGCTTTTGCATACAGTCTATTGGGGGTACTAACTAGGTACTACTGATTTGTACAGCACGCGGCTTTTACATTGTGCTT
This sequence comes from Sesamia inferens, assembly GCA_037179545.1. Lineage (NCBI taxonomy): Eukaryota > Metazoa > Arthropoda > Insecta > Lepidoptera > Noctuidae > Sesamia > Sesamia inferens. Next base: position 1,530,971 of record CM073929.1, on the reverse strand, counting down.
TCAATTTCCTGATAATCACTATATCCTCTTTTATAAAGATTGATTTAGCGTCATTACGACTAAGTAAGCAATACCTACCTTAGTATATTGTAGTAATAATATTTATACCAACGACAGTCCCATTTGTGGTTCAGGAGATTCTGTTCATTCTTTGGTTGCCTGGAAGAAATCGCATCAGCGATAAGGCCGCCCATTGTATGTTTTTTTGTGTTGAATGTTTTTGCTCGATGTTTGATTGGTGTACAATAAAGAATATATAAATAAATAAATAAAACAACTAATTAATAAGATTTTCAATCCTCGTCTCATACACTACATTACATAGTAATGACGTCACCTCCCAGTGGAATATTCCACCTAGTGAGTCGACCCTAGGGTCAGTTATCTTCTCTGTGACATACCATCAGGGCTGAGGCACGTGCGACATATTATTTTGTGAAGATTTACTGAAGTTAAATTCTTACATATAAAGTTCTACATATATCTACGTCAAAAACAAAACAAACAAAATGGTATAAGTATAATAGCGGCATAGTCCATATCCGAATTTACCCGGAATCAGTAGTACGTCTTCTTTTCCTCAAGAATATTAAAATCACGCAAGAAGAGATTTCTTCCCTATAATCTTTAATAGCCATACAAATTCGTAATTAAAGCTCTATTGTCAAGTGGTTCTCTTTTCTCCGCAGCAAATGCCTATAACTGGACAATGTTAGATTCATCAGCATCATCATCTCCTTCATCATCATCTCTTCCTCGTATCCTTCAGTTATTGCACGTCATTCAACTCAATTATATAGATAAGTAATAAGGACTGATGTTCGCATCATCATCAGTGCGCGTATTTTGCGTACTCTATGATATACCGTGTCATTTATTTACATATATTAGTAAAGTTTATTGAAGCCTCTACATCAAATGCAGCAGTATCCTTTTGTAGGATTTTTTTTTTTTGGTATCAAGATATCCAAAGGCAACCCTACACATGTATTATCAGCTGGTACTCTGCTAGGTCAATCGTATGGTCACGTAGATTACGCGTCAATCACACTGCGTAACGCCGTCGCACGTGACTACGTTTGACCACTTGTAGGCCTATAAATAAACTTGTAGCTATGATTAAGCAGAGATCTGATATCATAGAGTCACAGCAATTCAATGTTTGGCATAAATTCCTGTCTGTTCTTGTTAGTGACGTCATTTGATATGTCTGGTGCTTAATAATGAAGTACCGAGGGCGATTGTTTATTGTTATATTTTGGATGTGGCACTGTAATCATGACTTCTCTGTAAAATTAATGTTGACTGGAACTCTTTATTCAACTGAATTTTGGTTTACAGAAATGTTTCCTGAATCGAGAGCCCATTTTTTCGGCCTGTTTTATTGCTTACAGGTGAAGGAATAGCACTAAGTATTAAGTGCAGGATAAGCCTGCAACCTAAATAAGTATTGGTGGAAGCCCTTCATAATAAAAGTTTGAAAAGTATGTGTTTGTATCACGCTATGGCACGAAACGCGGGTAGACACGAAATATCACTTTTATAATGTCAGCAGTCACAGATCAAACAGGGTTCGTGTTCCGTGAAATATAGATGTTGTGAGCTTTTATTAAATGTGACATAAAACAACATCAACATTACCTGTTCCAAGGTGTTCTAATCACAACGCCTGTCCTATAATATAGTCCCGATGATAATTCTCTGTAACGGAAACTCAAAATGAACCCAAATCCAATTTATACATAAAATCAGCTAAATTTAAAAGGTTTATCCTTTAAATTTAAAATCTTATAAACCTTTTAAAAGTTTATTGATATGAAAATCTTGTATTTTATGTTATAAACTAGTGCTTAACTGCCATCCCGCCGGATGGTAAGCGGTGAAGCAATCGTTGAAGGCCACGTGCACTAATAAAATGAACGAAATAAATATAGTTTAAATAGGTAACTAAAAAAACATGTTTTTATAGAAAATCAAACTAAAAAAATTTAAAAATAAAAAAACATTAATTTATGACAAAAGTAGTGACGCATGAGGCGCTTTGTGCCATAATTTTTGTAAATTAAGTCCCTCACGCTTTTTTCTCATTTATACTAGTATGTTTTATATACTATTGTCATAAATTAAATTTTAAAATTATTTCTAACTTTTTAGTTTGATATTCTTTACAATCATGTTTTTTTAGTTCTTTAAACTATATTTATTTTCAACTTTTAGTTCGATATTTTTTTTTAAATAATATACGGATAACACGAACTCTTAAGTGGTGCTCATTTATTTTTACCAAACTTTTCTTGATCTCCCAACAGACAGAATAGCAAGTGCTAAAATTCGTAATGATGCGTAACCCAACTAAGTAAATCTAAATCTAAAACTAGGGTCCGTATTACAGAACGTCACTCAAAACTCAAGCTCTACTTAAGTCTCGTTTCAAGCCATTTGATTGGTTGAAACTAGTTTTAAATAATAATAATAATAGCCTTTATTTCCGAGTTTACAGTTGTTACAGTTGCAAGTACAGTTACATAGTTTTGCATAATATATAGATGATATCTCTAAGCTCAGTGTGCCTCTTGGCATAGGCCTCCTCCAACTCCTTCCATTGTGCCCTGTCTTGTGGAACTCTACTCCAATATGGCCCCAAAGTCAGACAGATGTCATCTCTCCATCGGGTTTTTGGACGTCCCTGCCTCCTTTTACCATCCCTTGGAGTAGAGTGACTTGTTTGCTCCATTTATCTAGCTTGCACCTCAGCATATGTCCTGTCCAGCTCCATTTAAGATGGTCTATCCGTGTCAGTATGTCTACTAGCTTAGTTTTTGACCTTATTTCTGAATTCCTTATTTTGTCACTAAGCCTGATCTGCAGCATACTTCTTTCCATTGCCCTTTGACATGATGCCAGTCTTTCTCTGTGATTATCTGTTAGAGCCCAAGTTTCGCACCCATATGTCAAGCAGGGGAGAATACATGTATTGAAAGTCTTTCGCTTTAAATGCATGCTTATGTCTTTGTTTTTCATAATTTCTTTTAAGGACCAGTATTTTTTCCAACCACTAGCTATTCTTTTGTTTACTTCCTTTGACATTGAGTTTTCAGGGGTTATAATTTGTCCGAGGTAAACATATTCCTTCACATACTCAAGGCAGTTGCCATAAACTTTTATATTGATTTCTGTGGAGTTAGTCATTAACTTGGTTTTAGTTGCATTCATTTCTAGCCCTGCTTTTCTGCTTTCGTTTGCTAAGGAGTTTATCATTTGTTCCAGTTTTTGTGGATCTTCTTCTAGCAAGATGATATCATCTGCGAATCTTAAGTTCAGTCTGCGACCGTTAATGTTTAGTCCCAGATCATTCCAATTCAATTTCCGGAAGATGTGTTCCAGCACCGCATTAAACAGTTTGGGTGATAGTGGGTCCCCTTGCCTCACGCCTCTTTCTATAGGGAATGATTCACCTATTGATTCTAGTTTTATGCGACCCTTGCTGTTATTGTAGATGGATTTTATCAGTTTTATGTAGGTATTTTCGGCTCCTTGATCTTTTAAACTTAACCAGATGTAATCATGTTTTATACTATCGAAAGCCTTTGAATAGTCAATGAAAGATATGTATACAGCTTTTTGGTACTCATGATATTTTTCTATAATTTGTTTAATGGTGTGAATGTGATCAATAGTGCTGTAGTTTCTTCTAAAACCTGCTTATTCGATGGGTTGGTTATCGTCTAGTGTTTGCGTTATTCTCTGCAATATTATATTTGCGAAGATTTTATATACGTTTGATATAAGGCTTATTGGTCTGTAGTTGCCGATGTTGTCCTTGTCCCCTTTTTTATAGAGCAATACGATATGGGATTCATCCCATTGTTTTGGGATGGTGTCTGTGTTTAGGATGTCATCGAAGAGCTTGGTAAGTATTGGGCTTAGTTCTTCCATTGTGCCTCTCATTAATTCGTTTGGTATATAGTCAGGTCCTGGGGATTTTTCTATTTTTTGTGACAAGATAGCTTTCTCTACTTCTTGTTTAAGTATTTGTGGGACTATGTCGAGTTCTGTGTGTTCTGTTTTAGTGTTTATACTATTTTTGTCCTCTGCGACATTTTTATTTGAATACAGACATCTATAGTACTCTGTAGCGATCTCTTGAATCTCTTTGCGGTTCGTAATTTGTTTAGATTTCCTATTTTTTAATTTTGCTATCCATTCCTTTCCATGCTCTCTCAATTCTTTTAGCGCTTTTTTTGTTCCACCTGTTTTTTCTATTTCCTTTTCAAGCGTATTCCTTCTCCTTGTTTTTCTGTCTTTCCGTATATTTTCCCTAATTTCTTTGCTTATCGTGGATAATTTGCTACGATATTCTTTGCTCGGTAGCATTTTATTTTCAATTATGTTTTTTCTTTCTTGTAACAGTTTCGACGTTTTTGCACTGAATTTTGCTTTTGACACTACCTTTCCTTTTGTCGCTTGTGATAGGTGTTTTTCTAGACTGTCATACTTCTCGAGAACACTGATGTCTGAGCTAACTATCTCTAGCAGAGGTTTTATGGACGAGGTATCGATATTGTTGCCATATTCTTCTGGTAGCAGCAGCTTTCTTGACAAGTTAGGTCTAGTATTTTTGTTAGGATGTTTCCTTAAGCAGCTACGTACCATTCGATGGTTCGTATTGAAATTTAAGTTTTGTATCACGTTTGTATCATTGAAGAGCATGGGCTTGTTCGTTATTATATAATCAATCTCGTTTTTGTACTCTCCATCAGGTGATACCCAGGTCCATTTGGTTTTAGGATTCTTTTTGAAGAGTGAGTTGAGTAGTGTCAAGTTATATTGGAGTAGAAAGTTGACTAGCCGAAATCCATTTGGGCTCCTCTTACCATATCCATATTTACCTATTATCTTTTCTTCACTAGGCATTTTAACGCCAACTCTAGCGTTAAAGTCGCCCATGACAATGAGGTTATTATTTTGATAGTCCTTTACAACATCTGATAAGTTGGTGTAGAAGTCCTCAATATCGTTTGTAGATGCTAACTCGGTTGGTGAGTATACTTGCATGATCGTCCATGTCTTTTTATATCCGGGTAAGTTGATGTTGAGAACTGCTAGTCTGTCTGAAATCCCTATCAAGTCCCGTATGTATTGCTTTAGTGTTTTTCTGATAATAAAGCCCACTCCTCTTTCTCTTGCTGTCCCTCCTTTTTGAAACAAAATATAACTATCATACTCTGTTGTTTTCTCTTCCGGTCTTCTCATTTCGCTTATTCCTAGGATGTCATATTTTATGTGTTCTAATGCTTGGTCCAATTCTAACAAACTTTCCTGGGTACTGAGAGTTCTTGTGTTTAGTGTTGCAATGTTGAATACTTCAGTTCTTTTTGTGGGAAGATTTCGTTCTAGTTGTATTTTTGTTGAAGGGTGTTGGTCACTTAGCCCCACGGTGACCAGCCGGCTTGGGGAAAATGGTTTTATAGTTGATGTGATTATAGTTTGGCAACTGTGGTTCCGGGTAACGATATTTCTTCTTAGTTTTTTGAGTTCTCTGACAGTGAGTTGGACCTGCCACGCTCAACATAATGCAGGATATTGGGTCTTATGATCTCTTTTGGCTCACTGACTTCCCCTGTTTTTGAATGTTGGGTTGTTGTTATATTTGTTTTTTTCTGTGGTGGAGCCATTGGTGATCCTGATTTCTCTCTTTTCCTTTTTTCTTTATTAGTCATCCCTAGTTTTTTTACAACTAGCTTGTCATATTTGATAAACGCTATATTTCCGTTCTTTCTTTCCTCTTCAACTTTTGGTTGCAACTGTTTCCGTATTTCAAGAACGTCCTTAGGAAAGTCCTCATTTACATACACATTTGCGGGTAAGCTGCTCTTGTTTTTCAGAATAAGGTGCTTCTTCCATGTTGTGGTTAGAGATATTTTCACCGGGCGATTATTTTCAGATATTTTTCCAATTCTTTGTATATGACTTATCTCTTGGAAACTAGTTTTAAGTAATGCTTAAAAAGAGATCAATGCTTGAGTTTCCTTCTGGAATACGGACCTAAATCTAAACTAAAAAATACTTTGCTTGAGTTAGAGACGGACAAACAAACAAGCAAACATACAAGTGAAGCTAATAAAAAGCATGTAAAAATTACGAAATGAATGAATGTAAATTACCCTGTTAACATTTAGTCTTACTGGAGCAAATGTTAACAGGGTAAATGTTGAAGTTCATATAAGAGCGATGTTCGTGGCGTGACCGATAGAAAGCTTTTAGGGAACAGCGTGACTCGTGAACCAGCGACGTGAAACAGCGGAACGACATGAAATGTCAATGTCGAGCATACTGTGAGCACAAGTCTATAACACTGGTTACATTAAATGTTATTTTGTTGAACCCGGAAGGCAAACTATCTTTGCTTTTTAGTTTTTCGACTGTTTTAAAAAGTGAAAGAAAATATCGTAAGGAAACCGATGTCATAAAAAAAATTACATATCAACAACTAAGGCCGCGTGGCAGATTACGGCTCATTATTTTTCATAGATAGGCTTTGGCCTTTATAATATAATTTTAACGGCTATAGTAGCCTCAATGACCTTGTGCATGTGGGCGGAGCTAAACGCCGTACTCCCGAATTCGTGAAATGCGCGCGATGGCGCGCTAAACTAAAACGACAATCAAAGAATATCCAGAGATGCAGACAAGCCGCGTGTAGGGCGCGATTTGTGCCTACGATTTCAGACGGGGGTATGGATGCAAGACGATAAATGTATATTTTGCATTGATAAATGGTAATATCGTACTATAATATATTTTTAGTATTCTTGATCAATGTTTAAATAAAATCAAGGAGTGCTCGTTATACAGTTTAATGGCCGATCGCAGACTGACAGACATTTGTAAAACAAGTACCCACACATTATAATATATCATAACATTAACATAAAAAATAATGGTAGATGGTAATACACTACTTTTCAGTATATGAGTATCGTGTCTTTGCAGTGTCCTTGAATTAATTACTAATGCGAATAACATAAACGAGTTCATCGCGTTAACGTAAAACAAACGCGCACTAGGCACTTTGTGATATTTTTATTAAAAAAAAAATGTTGAACCACACTAGAAATTACTTTTATCGTGGGTGCATTTTTAAACATATAAATTCACAGACACAAACAGCCAGACCCGGAACAACTACTTGTAGGACATGTTCTGAACATTTGTTCCGCGCGGGAATCGAACCCGCGACACGCAGCGCAGCAGTCAATAGCTTAACCGCTGCGCTAACCGTGCTTTATATAGATGCCTTGAAATTACAAAGCGCGTAGTTTCGGCCGTTTTCCATAAAGAGATAGTACCCTATTTATACTGTGTCAGTGACGTCGGATTGAATGTACTTCGTCGTAATGAGATTTCAAATAAAACACGAGTTATTATAAAATCTGTAAATTTTAATTCTTCGATCCAATAAATAACATGCGAGATTATAGGCATATCTAAAGCTGCAGAAATTTCTTGCAGTTGAGAATGGCCACAGTCTATTTCTATAGTTCCTACAACTGCACAGCTGATATTGATTTCTGTAGGATGTGCAAAATGTTTCCATACACATACGGCATTTAAAAATAAATAGGGAATGTAGTCCCACTTGTCGTTCTCCAACAATATCCACAGATCCTAAACCACAGTCTATAATTCTCCGTGCTTGGCAATTTTCTTTAGTTCTGAATAAAAGTAAGCAATATTAATTATGCGTCGCCCTTCGATGAAACAAGCTTGAGATTTGTTGAGGTTTTGGTGATATTTTGAGCTAAAAAAAAATATAACATACATTTTAATTAACCCTGGCAACACTGTTAGAGATTTTTGTCAAGGAATTAAGAATTTATCAAGAAAAATTAATTAAGAATTAACAAAAAAATAATTTTACAGGTATATGATATATTTGTAAACTAAAAATATAGGTTGTAGGACATGCAGGCATAATTTTACCTGAATGATGAGATGATGATGGAACTTGCGTCGTTTTTTTGTGCACATAGAGATATATAATATTATCATTTTCTTGACGACATTCTGTATGGATGTCTGACCTAGAATCAACTGCGTTAGTGTTCGACCTAAAAAGCAAATTAAACTTTTAAGTTCTGTCGATTGGTTTCTTTCTCTTCTTTTCTGTAAGTCGAAAAATGTTATTACAATATTATTTGTGAAAAACAGAAAATATATATATATATCCTACAGTATGTTAAGAAAACCCTGTCCGACCCGTGAAGGTGTTGTTAGGTATCGATAACTGATTCTACTAATGCATACAAAACCAGGCTAACTTAAAAAAAAATCCCCCTAAAAAAATAAATATTATTTCGCAAAAAGAGGTAACTTAATAAATATGCGTTAAGCACCCTTCCGCGGGCGGCGGGCGGCAGCGCACGCGGCACGTTGTCGCATCGCTGTCGCTATTCGCTCATAATTATACCGGTGTTGTCACTTTTTTAAAAATTACCAAATTTCGGGGAAGTTATTTCAAAATTCATTTGTATTATTCATTATTATTATACTATGATGATTACGTAAAATTTTATATCATATTTGGTCATGTGTTTACTTAACCTTTATTATCCTTACGGGTCGGACAGGGTTTTCTTAATATAGGTACTGTATATGTATATACGGACAAATCACACAGATTGAGCTAGCCCCAAAGTAAGTTCGAGACTTGTGTTATGGGATACTAACTCAACGATACTATATTTATAATAGATACATATATAGATAAACATCCAAGACCCAGGCCAATCAGGAAAAGATCGTTTTCCATAATGACCTGGCCGGGAATCGAACCCGCGGCCTCCACGTCGCAGGCAGGCGTGTTGACCGCTGCGCCACGGAGGACGTCAAAAAAATTTACTGATAACTGTGACATTCCAAGCCCGCCAGCCCGCGTCCATCGGCTTCGGCTACTTTAAACAATTACATATAGAAATAAAATATTTACAGGAAGAATCATTTAAAATAATCCAAGTAAGAGTTTTTATTACACATTTTTGCTAATATCGCAAAAACTAAAAGTCCTATCAACTCAAAACTTTTTGTAAAACTGTTTTTACACCAAAACCTTTAATTGAGTCCTAATTTTTGGTTTATATCACCATAAACAAAAAATCACATTTTCAAGTTACGTAAATTTCTAATAAGATTTTTATTTTTAAATCTCCTTACAAACCTATAAATTATAATCTAAGTGCGAGTGTTTACTTACCTGAATAGAGTCTTCTATATTATCAGCGGATGTAGTTAGTCGGATTATTGCCTTTCAAGTCTAAAGATTTCTTTCTAGATTTCCTGGAACAATTCGTAATTGTTTAACTTCAATTGTAAAAGAAAAATGGTTACAAAGAAAAATACAGTAATATGTAGGTATAAATACAAGAGTATAGGTAGATAGATACTTACGCCACCAGACGCATCTTCAATTCTCATTTGCGAGCTAATCTATGAACGTACACTGACACGATTCGCTCGTAAATATTTGCACTCACACAGACAACCACGCGTAGTCGGCGATAGCCGGAGCAGAGCAGCAAGCGACACAACCCTCCCATCTGAATGCTAACGCACGACTGCCGCCCGCGCCCGCGCAGAGCACCTCTAAACCTATGTTTCAAAATAAGGATATTTTCTTGGCAAATGTTGATGGATTTAAATACGCTCTTGCATATCTGTAGTACTTCTAACCACGAATTTTTCAGTGTAAAAAAATTTCCACACATCAATGCCGTTTAGAAGTAATAACGAATATTAGCCATTAATAGCGTTTTGGTAAATATTTTTTTAAGGCAACAGGCAAAATCCTACGAAAAAATCATCTTTAGTAAATATTGTACATGAATCAATAGACAAGATATATTTTTTTCAAATCTCAAAACCAAGCCGTTAATTAGAAATTAGCTTCCTAAAGTGACCATTTTACGCTACTAAATGAGACTAAGGCCCTTAATATGTTATGCAGAGATGATTAAAGAGACTTCACACTAGTGTTGCTGAAGGAATTAAGACGTCCAATGCAACTTAGTTTTCCGAGCTACCAACGTGCTGATTATAAAATTATTTATATGATTGCATAAATTTATTAACATTCTAACATTAGTCGTGCGTGACGATACGAAAAAAGAAGGTTGTGGCTACTTCTTCGGTCTGATTTTCCAGTTAAACAATTCGTTATACCTCCAGTACAAAAGCTCCTATTAAAAAGCGCTCATTTCGATAAAAAAGAAAGAAAAATCCAACGTTACGTGTGACGTGTCACCTTAGTAATAAAATAATATAAATTTACTCAGCTGTCAACATAATATTAAATAGGCCGAACTAATAATATGACGAATGTTATTTGTTTGGAGACAATTGTATACATTGTTATTTTAAAAACGTATGTTTTTTTTATATAAATTATAATCTAGCGCTTGACCGCAATCCCACCTGATGGTAAGCAGTGAGTCTTTGATGGTAAAGCGCGCTAGTTTATTAAGAGCCTATTCACTCTGGCCTTGAAGACACTCAAATTGTAGTGTAACGGAAACACCGTCGCTGGCAAATTGTTCCAGTCCCTCGATGTACGCGGTATAAAAGAGGAAGCGAAACGCTTCGTCCGGATAGCAGTGGTGTCAACAACTTAAGGGTGGAAACCCGTACGACGGGTCGTCCGATGGTGGAACGGAGATGTGGGAATTAAATCATGCAATTCCCTTGCACACTCACCAGAATGCATCCTATAGAAGACCGAAAGGCTGGCTACTCTACGTGTGTGCTCCAGGCTTTGGAGACCGTTTCGAGTTAAGTCTGGGTCGCCAATCAGCCTCTTCGCACGCCTTCCACTGAATCCAAAGTAGCCAGGTGACATTTCGCAGCACCAGCCCAAATATGGCTGCAGTACTCCACACACGAGCGAACCTGTGCTTTGTATATCATTAGAAGCTGCCCTGGTGTGAAGTACCGCACGACCTTTGCGACAACTTCAAGTTTTCTGGCAGCCACCTTGGCCTTGGACTCGATGAACCGCTCAAAGTTAAGGTTCGAGGAAATCTCAACTCCCAAAAGCTGAAGGCGGTCGGAGCACTCCAAGGATACATTCTGAAAAGTAGGAGCCAAGGTGAACGGGCTTCTCTTGGCGTTGAAAAGATACGCCTGTGTTTTGGCGGCATTGAATGCTACAAGATTAGCTTCGCCCCATTCGGAGACTGCCTGTAGTGCAGCATTCGTACGCTCTACTATAGCCTCTCTTTCGGACCGGATTGATTACTTACTAGCCCGAGCTTCCAACAGGTATCTCTCCACAACTGTGCTGTCATCTGCATACCCATAGATACCGGGCATCAGCAGGTCGTTAATATGCAGCAGGAACAGAGTTGCAGAGAGAACAGACCCCTGAGGAACACCGGGATTGGTCGACATGGTCTGCGATGAGCATCAGTCGACAACAACTCGGAGGGACCGTTCAGCCAGGAAGTCTTTTAACCAAGCCAGGAAATGCCGTACGCTGGAAGCTTACTCAAAAGTCCAGCGTGTCATACCCGGTCGAAGGCCTTCGAGACATCAAGGGAGACGGCAATCGCTTCCCCATTTTTCTCGAGGGCCTCGCTCCACAAGTGAGTGGCATACACTAGTAGGTCCCCAGTTGACCGATTGCGTCGAAACCCGTACTGTCGGTCACAGAAGAGATCGTTACCTTCCAGGTAAGCCAAGAGGCGCGAGTTCAATACACGCTCCATAATCAATGAAAAAAAAAGCATATGGAGGTTAGGCACGTTGGCAAGCTTTCAGGACTTGGGCACTATACCAGTCCTAAATGAGAGGCGATACAGGCGCGTCAATACAGGAATCAACTCGGGCGCCCATGCCTTACGAACAATCGCTGGTATACCATCTGGACCACTAGTCTTATTCACGTCAAGACGACATAAATACTCTCTGAACCTCCTTGTTTCTAATGCGAACCTCCGGCATTGAAGTTCCGCAATGAGGTAATTTAGGTGGAGTAGCACTGCTAGTATCAAGACGCGAACTATGGGCAAAGAGAGATGCAAAGAGATCTGCTTTCTCTCTCGCCGTATGAGCCAGTGCTCCATCAGGCCTAACCAGCGGAGGCAGTGTGGGCAGTTCTCGTAATTTTAATAACGTTTACAGCCTGTTCTCAATCGACCAAAAATAACTGATTTCCTAAACTAATACTAATTATTTTTATTATTACTAATACTAATTTCAAAAACTTGTCAAAAATGTCGCTTGACAAGTTTTTGACATGTTGCCGAGATGAGGTTGCGACTATACTTTGAACGTTTTAATTAGGAATAATACCTCAATACCTTCTGACTGTAAGTGGTCAGACGCAGAACCACCTGTAAAAATCTACAATATAGGAGGCCAGGCAGTTGATGCACTATTCTAAAGTCTAAGCTGAAATTTCTCAAGTATCTCTAATTATAGCAGTCATGTCCAAAAACTGTAACACAACATAGGTACTTGGCTGTAGTTGTTGGTATTTTTTATATTTCAAATAAAAGTTTCTGATTGATTATTCAAATACACCTACTTAGAATTCCACTCGAACATTTGCACCTTACATCACATTATTATAGGAAGTTTGGTAATATTACCGTCTATAACACTTTATTGTAGTGCATTAGCCTAAATGCACGTCCGTTATTATACCCATTCATCCATCAAGACAATTCTTACTATTAGTTAACTAGATGCGCCAGCGCAGCGGAAACTAGTCAAACTTACGTAGCCCAAGTATCCATACTTCATATTTTTAAACGTATGACGTATAAATGAACAAACTAATGTTCTAAAACTATATCCGTATATTTATATACGGATGTAGTTTTAGAACATTAGATTATATAGGCCAAAGTTAGTGTGACCTTCCATCGGACAACAGTAGAAGATGACACAATCAAATCCAGGGAATCTATAAGCCAAGCCACTTTATACATACCATCAGCAATCTTTTACTGGCGCTGTACTCTCCTCTTAATATAAGTAGCAATGGTTACTCCTAGTGCTTGTTAAACTACTTGATGAAGCGTAATCCATCATACTGAATCACAAAAACAGTAGTAGTCATATTCGAGTCGTATCGTGTACGTGTGCAGCGCTTTCTAACACCGATCGCGTGACTGTGACTCTCTGGCGTGCACTCCGCTAATTTGCGTTAGGTTCTGCGCTAGTTGCTGATTATGTGGCGAAAAGTTCGTTGCATGGTTCAAGATTTATGTTTCTTGATTAGCAATAACCAGCCCATTGTGTTAAGCCTTTGTAGAGCAACGAGATGTCTTCGATAGAAAGAGCTGGTATTAGAAACATAGTTTTTAGGTAAATCGTATACTATATAGCTAGCAGAAAGTTGATAATTCCATGCCAATACCTGCAGATGTATAATCTGTGGGTTAGGTAGGAATAATACGTTCCAAACACCGTGACTACCGTTATCCTCATTTTGCGTGTTCCGTCCACACTTTAGTTTAATGATGTGGCACACGACAAGGCGCTATCCGTTCGCCGGTGGGTGGTGGAAACAACCTCGCTCCACACAAATTGCTAGGGACATTAATAGTCTTCGCGTGAAAGCTAAAGTATTAGTACTGAACATTATTTAAACTTGTTATTTGTTTGTATTATACGGGTATTCATGGGACCAACCAAATACAGATTCATATTCACAATTGCGAAGTAGTTAGGTTTTCAAAGACCGTTTCCAAAAGCTTTTAGTTTGTGGTTAGAATCAGAATATCATGTATAATTTTGTATATACTTGCATATTTGCATGCACTATTTGCCACACTGCACCGAAGCATTATCTGAATTCTCATAGAGTAATCCTCCAAAACTTCTTAATTTCACCTTCACCACTAACATGTTATATGCCCCAGATGTACATAAGTCTGTACCTACCATGAGGTACACGTTATCGGAACAATCCTGTTCTTTATTCCACCGTGGAGGATAGAAATGTGTCTGTGACGTGCGACACGCTAGCTTCCAACCACGGAAACCGGTCGCGTGACCGCCAGCGTGGAGCGTAGGCTTGGCACGCAACACGCAAGCCCGCTACTGTTCCTATGCATTTGACTGCTTGAATCATCGGGAATGCCACTTTTTGACTTCTACAGAAGCGTTTTGGTGGGAAATTAGCCTATGTTAATGACTAGTCTTGAATTCAATGTAATGCCTGAATATACCTAACTTAGATTTATCTGACTCTCAATTTTTAATTTATTATGTAAATTATAATATGGATTGCTTTTATTATTGCAATAATGATGACCTTATAATATAAGAGCTAACAGACATACCTATTTGTATGATGACATCTTTTGACCTTCTTGCATATCATTACAATATGCGGAAATAAGAGACTATAGTTTTCTCTGGATATCTAAAATTTTGATCTCAGATAAGCATTCCGCTTCGCTCTCGCACAAGACAGGGGGCGACGTACAAATAAAATTAATCAAAGTAGTGGAATTGATTCGGCGTGAGTGATGTGACTGGTGTCACAAACACGTGGACTCGTGAATACTTTGCGAAATGCCTACTCATTAGGCTATTTGTAGAACAACTGAATTGATTGCTGTGTGTGTGGTCCTGTTTGCCGGTGGGGAAATCATCGAAGGACCTATCCCGCTCTGAGCGGAGCGGAAAGGAGTGTCAGTTTTTTACTGACTAAAACCTACCCATGTCCCTTCACTTGCTTGTGCGCCAAGGTCACGGTGTCTCTTTCGAACATCCCACAGTGGGGCTGCAGCAGCTATTTGAGGACCACATAGTAGGACACATGAGTTAAAATTTTCCCAGTATGTTATGAGCATTAAATTATAGAATAGCATAGATTAAAAGTTATACCTAATGGCGTGTCTTTGCTGTGATACTTACCTCTTCTAAGTATCCTTGTAAAGCGAATCGTTAAAACACTTAACCCTTTAAAACCATTGTTCTCCCCTAAAAACATAATTATCAGTAACAAAAGGTTCAAAGAGCTATTTCACTTATACTACGCTTTCTACTCCTGCGCACTAAATGTTATCAGAAGCATAATATCAACAGTACCTTTGCGTTTGCAGAGCTCGCCCGAACTGTTACTGTACGGTGCATTACCGTTAGCACTTTTAGCCTTTTCTCCAAGACCATCTAAGTTTTTTACACCTTCGTTGGAGCGACGGCTGTAATTTTTACAATCACATATACTTTTAACTGGCGTCGTTTTTAGGGTTCCGTAGCCAAATGGCAAAAAACGGTACCCTTATAGATTCGTCATGTCTGTCTGTCGGTCTGTCCGTCCGTATGTCACAGCCATTTATTTCTGAAACTATAAGAGCTATACTGTTGAAACTTGGTAGGTACATGTATTCTGTGAACCGCATTAAGATTTTGATGCAAAAATAAAAAATAATAATAATAAATATTGGGGGGGGGGGGGAGGGGGCTGCCCATACTTAGAACTGAAACTCAAAAATATTTCTTTCATCAAACACATACGTGTGGGGTATCTATGGATAGGTCTTCAAAAATGATATCGAGGTTTCTAAAATATTTTTTTCTAAACCGAATAGTAGGCGTGACAGACGCTTCTAAAGTGGAAAAAATTTGTCCCCCCCCCCCCCCCCCCCCCTCTAACTTGATGTACTACATTACATTACTATAAAAACGACCAACTAAAATTGTTTTGAACGAGATCGAGTAAGTAGTTTATTTAATACCTTTTAAATCGTAAACCGCTTATTACCGCGTAATCTTTCATACAAATAACTTAAATCCTTTAATTTCATAAATAAATGGTATGGAACCCTTTCCGACACGCACTTAGCCGGTTTTTGGGATTAACTTTAACAATGGGTGTTGTCGGCCATTGTTCGGATTAATTGGTGCTTTTTGATAGTTTTCTTTTTTTTGTGATAGTATTGCATGGCCTTTATTCAATTTGATCTACCTTAAGCGACTTATCAGTTGTTTTTGCTTCGTTGATTAGAAGACCTTCTATAAGTCTCCTTTCTTTTAGTTCATTATAACGATTTTTACCAGAAATTGAGAGAACCGTTGATATATTCGATACAAAACTTAAAAATACGTCTAATAGCAATACAAACGTCACGACTACGTTCTAGCTAGAGTTTTAAAAACGATAAAATTCCTCGGTATTATTATTCAGTCGTAGTCTGCAAATTATGCATGCCAGTATCGTACTTCATGTCAAACAATAGCATGAGTAATAATACCCGTCTCTTTGTTGCAGGTAAGATGGAGGAAACCCTTTGTGCCCGTTTCTGCCTCCTTTCATTGCACCCTTCCTTTCTGCTCCCATGTGGTTTGTTTTCTACTAACTCAAGAGTTGTTCTCATACCGCCCCATATCAACCATGTGGCTTAACAGATGCAAAGTAATAAATATTGCTGAGGTATTAATTAATACAATCAAGTTATACTACATTCCAAATGAAAACTAGCATGTTCTACGTCTAAACACCTGTTTGTCATTTTTTTTTTATTAACACTTTTAATCAATTTATCTCTGCCCAGTATGCAAACCAGCTGCATTGCCATTCAAAACAGTGTTGCTATTATAAAAGTGGTCTATTTAAAGTTGTACATGTTTATTGTTAAGATGAATTAATTCTCGATAATCGACTACTTTGAAACTCTTTCGAGAACCACTAAGATCGAATTGTTAAATTAAATATTTTTGTGATGTCTAGTTCCTCACCAACTTATTTACTTAAAAATCAAACAGATTAACTGCAAAAAAAGAATTTTATTGCATTAAAAAAACCACAACTAATTTTTTTCGATGCAGTGTTAAAAAATATATATTTTTTCTTTTTAAAGCTCAACCATTACAAAATTGTATTTAAAAATAAAATTTTGCCACTCCCATCTTTATATAATTACTAGATGACCCGGTGAACTTCGTATCACTTATCTATTTAGCCAAACCAAATTTATTTATGATGAAAGAT
This sequence comes from Sesamia inferens, assembly GCA_037179545.1. Taxonomy (NCBI): domain Eukaryota; kingdom Metazoa; phylum Arthropoda; class Insecta; order Lepidoptera; family Noctuidae; genus Sesamia; species Sesamia inferens. The sequence goes on along the minus strand of CM073929.1, from coordinate 1,513,969 downwards.
ATTGACGATATAGAACCGCAACAGCAGCGCAACATCAAAAATGTTCTGTTAGACATAAAAGATATTGATATCATTGAAGACAGCCAGCAGCTCAACACCAACAATGTTCTGGTTGAACAACACTTGTGCGAGTCGCCTAGTAGGTACTTCTGCTATGTTACCAAGTCAGGGCGAGCCAAGTGGTTCCTAAAGAATCAATCAATCGACCTTTTTCTCTACTTGGGGTCATCCCTCCTGATACATTTACATTTAAGTGGTTCCTAAAGACTGATTAGTATATTTTGAAATTAAAAAATTAGAGTTATATGAAATTGGTTTTATTATATATGTATTTACACTAATATACACAATTTTTAAACTTTCTTGGATGTGCTTGTTTCTGGACTATGAGAGTGATAAACAAATCTTTGCTTAAATTAAATAAGTACAACACAGTTATCATCATCACGATATCGGCCAATAAATGACAACTGCTGTACATTTAAACAGTTATTCATAAAACATTATGCATTGATGCAAAAATATTATGTACCTAAACATATTTACGTCCAACCGTCGTCTTTCCTTATAAGAAGTTTTGCATTATTTTAACAATTACTTATGTAACATTGTCGGCACTATAGGTCTATTATAAGAAACCAACTTTAATTATAACATATTGTTTGTATATGACTGTTTGATGCCAAAATAAAGTAAAATAAAAATAAATAAATAAAATGTTTTTTAAACAATTGTTTAGTCTTTTGTCTGTTACTGAAAAGATTTAATTCCATAGAAAGGCTCAAAACAGAGTTTGGATAAACAATTGCTTAAAATCTTTTAGTGAATATGGGCGTTAATTATTGTAATGCTTTCTGATAGACAATATTTTTAGTTTGCTTTTGTGGTGCGTATATAAATAAAGATGTAGGTTTTCCGACGCGCGAACATGCAACATATAATTGCCCATGCGAGAAACAGGGAAACTCCAAGTTAATACCGCAAACTTGCAATGATTGACCTTGCGATTTATTTATGGTCATGGCAAAAGCTAGTCGTACGGGAAATTGCAACCTTTTAAAATCGAATGGCAAATCCGTTGGAATCATAGGTATACGTGGGATTAAGACATCCTCTCCTTTGTATTTCCCTTTGATTATTTTAGCTTCGATGATGACAAACATTTTAAAACCAAAATCAGCTCAATCGGCCCAGCAGTTCTCGAGTTTTAGTCAGACTAACGAACGGCGATTCATTTTTATCTGTTTCTTTTGACTGATCCGATTCTTTTGACTGTTATCATTATCAGCCTCTCGCTGGTCATCAGTGCGGTCAGAGCGTAAGGTAGCTCGTTGCACATTTGAACGACTTCGACGACCCATGTCAGGTCGTTTTCTCCTTGGCATTGTAAAGCGGCATCAGATAATAATGTTTTCTTCTTTCTTTCGTTTATATGTATGGCACCCGCAAAAGTCAAAACAAAGATACTATGCCGCAAAACTACGCCGCAAAAGTAGCTATACTACACTCAGAATAGTGATGGTCAACTCGAGTACCTAACTCGCGTCAACTCGAGTTTGGCTTATAAATAAATAATTTAAATCAGAAAAGTAGATAAAAGTTCAGTAGGCAAAGTCCCAATACAATTTTAGTCACGGAATTTTGAATGCACAAACAAACCAAAGATTTTTTTTTGGTGTTCTTCTTTCCGTACTTCCGAACGGAAAAGGCAAAGGCATGATACGCCATACAGCCTGGACTTTAGTATATTTATCCTTTTCAATTTTTCTTCTTTCCCTTTAAAGATTTTTTTTTGGTGTTCTTCTTTCCGTACTTCCGAACGGAAAAGGCAAAGGCATGATACGCCATACAGCCTGTACTTTAGTATATTTATCCTTTTAAATTTTTGTTCTTTCTTCTTTCCCTTTAAATATCTTCTATAGTGTTTTTGATGTAGTAAATGTTCATTAAACCAACCAAAGATTACTATGATAAAAGTTGATATTATGTTTGCTTATAAATAAATAATTTAAATCAGAAAAGTAGATAAAAGTTCAGTAGGCAAAGTCCCAATACAATTTTAGTCACGAAATTTTGAATGCAGAAACAATGACAACCAAAGATTTTTTTTTTTGGTGTTCTTCTTTCCGTACTTCCGAACGGAAAAGGCAAAGGCATGATACGCCATACAGCCTAGACTTTAGTATATTTATCCTTTTCAATTTTTCTTCTTTCCCTTTAAATATCTTCTATAGTGTTTTTGATGTAGTAAATGTTCATTAAACCAACCAAAGATTACTATGATAAAAGTTGATATTATGTTTTCTGAACGCACAAACAATGACAACCAAAATACAACCATCAAACATGTTAACTCATTATTGTGAATTTTTTATATTCAAATATTCGATGATCAGAGCAAAGTGGATATTATGTTGTCGACTCAAAACTCTTATTTTAATGCGTTCTTCAATTCGAGTGGAACTGAGAGTACAAATACAGTCAAATGTTTGACAGAAAGTAGGTAAGTGGCAACTTATATGGGAAAATCTAATTGTTGTTATACTCTATCTTCTTCGCAATTTTTCCTTAATGGCTCACCTTTTAGACCTACCCTGGACTACGACAAACATTTTAAAACCAAAATCAGCTCAATCGGCCCAGCAGTTCTCGAGTTTTAGCCAGACTAACGAACGGCGATTCATTTTTATTTATATAGATGCATATTCGAACTCTGTATCCTTGTATATATATGTAAAAACTTAACTATATTTCAAGTACACAATGAAGTTGTAATAAGGAAAATTCGTAATACCTACCCACAAACTTAGTGTATGACAATTGAAAAAAATTTGCAACCGCGTAGGTTTCGATATGTTTTTTTATATGCTCCGTTCCTAATGGTCGCAGCGTGATGTTATATGGCCTAAAACCTTCCTGGATTAATGGGCTATCCAACGCAAAAAGAAGTCGGACCAGTAGTTCCTGAAATTAGGGCGTTCAAACAAACAAACAAACTCTTCAGCTTTATATATTAGTATAGATTATCTAATGTATGTAGTCAGGGAGTTAGCTAGCTTAGCCCCTCGGAAGAGAAAATTCGATTTTTTTTTAAATTTATATGAAGTGCATATTAAGCATATTAGTTGTTTTGTATTTTTTAAAATAAGGATGTATGTTTTGTGGTATGTGTAATGGCTTATTGGAAATTGGTCGCATGATCAGGCTTCAACATTCAGGGTTGACTTCCAAGTCACCCTGTACATTACCGGAGTCATGTACCCCTCCTGAGTCACGTTTCTTTTCGCTCAGCCAAATAAGATGTGTTTGCTGTCCAAAACAGGTCCGCGAAGGTCGACCGCTTTGAACATGTTCACGATCGAACGTTACTCCAAGTATCTATTCATTCTGATGTTATAATGTGAAACATGGAACCATGAACAGAAATATCAGATCTTTTAACCTCTTATATATGGGCGGTATGCTAATCGTTTCATAAAATGAAACGGTCTTTTAGACCACTAGTCTCGTCAGAGTCAATTAATCCACTTGAACAGAGCTATGCTTATAAAATCATAAAACGTGTTCAAAGTTATTTGAAATCCTAACCTGCTCATGGTTCACGGGAGCACAGAACACGATTCCTTTTAACATCGTCGTCGGACCGGTCGTTGGCTTACAAAAAGCGCTGTGAATGTATTGCTCTGGCATAAACGGTGGGAAGCTTCTCACGACTCTTCGGATAACCCCACCCTGCTACATATACGTCACTTGATCTGTTTTTTTTTACAATATTAAAGAAAACTAAAGTCAAAGTGATATATTTCCGGTTATTTTAGTTGCAAAAATATACGAAAGATTCAGTCATCATAGTGTTACAATTAAATATAAATATAAATAAATAAATATATACGGACAAATCACACAGATTGAGCTAGCCCCAAAGTAAGTTCGAGACTTGTGTTATGGGATACTAACTCAACGATACTATATTTTGTAATAGATACATATATACACACATCAAAAGTGTCTAGGGATCAACATATATTTTTGCAATAATTTTTCTCCTGATTGATATTAATTAAAATTTTCTTTAAGGATTCATCAAATAAAGTGTTTTCGTTTGTCACAGTAACGATAAACCAAGTTACCTACCTTTGCATTAATAAAGAAATTTGCCATTTTCCTAATAAAGGGATATTTGACATTTGAACCACTAACACAAAAGTTCGAAAAAAAGACTGAAATAACAGTTTTCTCTAAAATTTTATTGGGTAACTTAAACAATTAATAATCCGTGTTTCTACCGCGAACACTAACAACACAAGAACATCGGTTTGGCATACTCAAAATGAGTTCATCCAAATCACGCTGTGGAATGGCCGCCCATGTTCGTTGCAACAACAAAAAAGGTCTTCTTGCGACTGGATACCCTCCATATTCGGCAGAGCTCTTCTCTGTAGCATATCCCATGCATGCTCAATCGGGTTCAAGTCTGGCGACTGAGCAGGCCAGGGCAGGACATTGATGTTAGCTGCGGCGAGAGTCTGTCTTACAACTCTTGCGGTGTGCGGTCGTGCATTATCATGCATTAACTGAAATAAGGGACCGATTTGCACTTGTAGAGGAACGATGACGTCTGATACAATCGTCTCAGCATAAATTTGAGCGTTGAGGTTGCCTCTGATCCAAATCAACTCAGTTCTTCCGCCGATCCAAATACCCGCCCATACCATGATGGTTCCACCACTATAAGGATGGACTTCCTGGCAGGATTTTAATCGCTGTTGGCGTCCAGGGGTTCTCCAGTGTCGTATACGTCTTGTATCCGGTCTCATACCAAAACGAGACTCATCAGAAAAGCACACGAAACGCCATTGTTCTTCTGCCCAATTTCTGTGTTCAAGAGCCCATTGATATCGAATCCTACGATTGTGCATCGCTATAGGTGGTACCCGTAGCGGTCTTCGGGAATGAAGGTTCACTTCATGCAAGCGGTTTCTGACTGTTTGGTCGCTAATTAAGTTCCCTGAAGAGTGATGAAGCCTCACGGCTAACATCATGGCGGTTATTGTTGGAGCTCTTCGAGTTAAGATTTGAATGTATCGGTCTTGTCTCCGTGTGGTGCAGCGATACCGTCCTCCATGGCGCTCAGCCACGGTACCAGTGCTTCGGTAACGTGTCCAAAGTCGACTGATAACACTCTGACTTGTATTCAGAGCTAAAGCCACAGTACGTTGCCGGGAACCAGCTTCTATCATTCCCACGGCTCTGAGCATTTCTTCCCTGCTTAAATGACGTCGCCGCTCCATAATAACGTTGGTTTTAATCAGTAGTAGGGAAACAGTAGCACTAATAATGTCTTCAATGCGTTGTATGTTTTTATAGGGAAAATATTGACAGCTGATTTTCATCTTTTACTCGAATTTGATTCACAGTTCCTGATTCAAATTATGAAATGCACCAAAAAGGATCCATATAAATTTATAAAATCATAAATTTATTACAAAGCCACATCTCAATCTCAAGAAATCCGCATAAAAATGCTTGATCCCTAGACACTTTTGATGTGTGTAGATGTTTATCTACACACATCAAAAGTGTCTAGGGATCAAGCATTTTTATCCAAGACCCAGGTCAATCAGGAAAAGATCGTTTTCTATCATGACCTGGCCGGGGATCGAACCCGGGGCCTCCAAGTCGCAGGCAGGCGTGTTAACCGCTGCGCCACGGAGACCGACAAATTAATTATTATTTTATAAAATTACAATTATTTTAATGAATAAGCAATTTTCTTGAGAATAGTTTCTATAATATGTCATAATTACTATTTGGTTAAACAAATAGAAATGACTTCATGAAGTTGGGAAAGACCATCCCGTTAAACATACATATTACGTGAAACTTCTTGATACAATTACTGTATCTGAAAATAATGCATTGCGCAACGTACACTCATGAAATATGCAAATACTAATTTCATGTGTCACTGCTAAGAGAACGATACGGAAATTAACACAGACAAGTAAAAATACGGAGCTAAATTGAAATGACGTAATGCTTGGGAATCAGACGCTAAAATGAGACTATTGCCAGTCTGGAAAAAAATCAGCGTTTCGGCGGGTAATTGATGCAAGGTTTTCCACTTGGCTCACCTCGCACAATAGTCTGGGGAAGTGTTTAACATTTAACACATTCGCACGAGCTCGGGCCGACGGCGGCGTCGTCGTCGTCTCGTGAGAACTCCGCCGTCTTATGACTTCATTTCAGACTGTTGTCAACTTGTACAGCTATTTAGTTTTGCACTTTAATGCCAATGATTTTTGCATTTAAGTGTGTTTAGTGAAAACTAGTTTGATTATTATATTCACGTCCTTAACGGGTATAGTAGCCTCAATGACCTTGTGCATGTGGGCGGAGCTAAACGCCGTACTCCCGAATTCGTAAAATGCGTGCGGTGGCGCGCTAAACTAAAACGACAATCAAAGAATATCCAGAGATGCAGACAAGCCGCGTGTAGGTCGCGATTTGTGCCTACGATTTCAGACGGGGGTATGGATGCAAGACGATAAATGTATATTTTGCATTAATAAATGGTAATATCGTACTATAATATATTTTTAGTATTCTTGATCAATGTTTAAATAAAATCAAGGAGTGCTCGTTACACAGTTTAATGGCCGATCGCAGACTGACAGACATTTGTAAAACAAGTACCCACACATTATAATATATCATAACATTCACATAAAAAATAATGGTAGATGGTAATATCTACCGATTCAACATATTTGAATTTTTTTTTCACTACTTTTCAGTATATGAGTATCATGTCTTTGCAGTGTCCTTGAATTAATTACTAATGCGAATAACATAAACGAGTTCATCGCGTTAACGTAAACCAAACGCGCATTAGGCACTTTGTGATATTTTTATTAAAAAAAAAAAACGTTGAACCACACTAGAAATTACTTTTATCGTGGGTGCATTTTTAAACATATAAATTCACAGACACAAACAGCCAGACCCGGAACAACTACTTGTAGGACATGTTCTGAATATTTGTTCCGCGCGGGAATTGAACCCGCGACAAGCAGCGCAGCAGTCAATAGCTTAACCGCTGCGCTAACCGTGCTTTATATAGATGCCTTGAGATTACAAAGCGCGTAGTTTCGGCCGTTTTCCATAAAGAGATAGTACCCTATTTATACTGTGTTAGTGACGTCGGATTGAATGTACTTCGTCGTAATGAGGTTTCAAAGAAAACACGAGTTATTTTAAAATCTGTAAATTTTAATTCTTCGATCCAATAAATAACATGCGAGATTATAGGCATATCTAAAGCTGCAGAAATTTCTTGCAGTTGAGAATGGCCACAGTCTATTTCTATTGTTCCTACAACTGCACAGCTGATATTGATTTCTGTATGATGTGCAAAATGTTTCCATACACATACGACATTTAAAAATAAATAGGGAATGTAGTCCCACTTGTCGTTCTCCAACAATATCTACAGATCCTAAACCACAGTCTATAATTCTCCGTGCTTGGCAATTTTCTTTAGTTCTGAATAAAAGTAAGCAATATTAATTATGCGTCGCCCTTCGATGAAACAAGCTTGAGATTTGTTGAGGTTTTGGTGATATTTTGAGCTAAAAAAAGATATAACATACATTTTAATTAACCCTTGCAACACTGTTAGAGATTTATGTCAAGGAATTAAGAATTTATCAAGAAAAATTAATTAAGAATTAACAAAAAAATAATTTTACAGGTATATGATATATTTGTAAACTAAAAATATAGGTTGTAGGACATGCAGGCATAATTTTACCTGAATGATGATGATGGAACTTGCGTCGTTTTTTTGTGCACATAGAGATATATAATATTATCATTTTCTTGACGACATTCTGTATGGATGTCTGACCTAGAATCAACTGCGTTAGTGTTCGACCTAAAAAGCAAATTAAACTTTTAAGTTCTGTCGATTGGTTTCTTTCTCTTCTTTTCTGTAAGTCGAAAAATGTTATTACAATATTATTTGTGAAAAACAGAATATATATATATATATCCTACAGTATGTTAAGAAAACCCTGTCCGACCCGTGAAGGTGTTGTTAGGTATCGATAACTGATTCTACTAATGCATACAAAACCAGGCTAACTTAAAAAAAATCACCCTAAAAAAATAAATATTATTTCGCAAAAAGAGGTAACTTAATAAATATGCGTTAAGCACCCTTCCGCGGGCGGCGGGCGGCAGGGCACGCGGCACGTGGTCGCATCGCTGTCGCTATTCGCTCATAATAGTACCGGTGTTGTCACTTTTTAAAAATTAGCAAATTTCGGGGAAGTTATTTCAAAATTCATTTGTATTGGTACTATGATGATTACGTAAAATTTTATATCATATTTGGTCATGTGTTTACTTAACCTTTATTATCCTTACGGGTCGGACAGGGTTTTCTTAACATACTGTATATATACGGACAAATCACACAGATTGAGCTAGCCCCAAAGTAAGTTCGAGACTTGTGTTATGGGATACTAACTCAACGATACTATGTTTATAATAGATACATATATAGATAAACATCCAAGACCCAGGCCAATCAGGAAAAGATCGTTTTCCATCATGACCTGGCCGGGAATCGAACCCGCGGCCTCCACGTCGCAGGCAGGCGTGTTGACCGCTGCGCCACGGAGGACGTCAAAAAAATTTACTGATAACTGTGACATTCCAAGCCCGCCAGCCCGCATCCATCGGCTTCGGCTACTTTAAACAATTACATATAGAAATAAAATATTTACAGGAAGAATCATTTAAAATAATCCAAGTAAGAGTTTTTATTACACATTTTTGCTAATATCGCAAAAACTAAGTCCTATCAACTCAAAACTTTTTGTAAAACTGTTTTTACACCAAAACCTTTAATTGAGTCCTAATTTTTGGTTTATATCACCATAAACAAAAAATCACATTTTCAAGTTACGTAAATTTTTAATAAGATTTTTATTTTTAAATCTCCTTACAAACCTATAAATTATAATCTAAGTGCGAGTGTTTACTTACCTGAATAGAGTCTTCTATATTATCAGCGGATGTAGTTAGTCGGATTATTGCCTTTCAAGTCTAAAGATTTCTTTCTAGATTTCCTGGAACAATTCGTAATTGTTTAACTTCAATTGTAAAAGAAAAATGGTTACAAAAGCTAATAGTAATTATAAAGAAAAATACAGTAATATGTAGGTATAAATACAAGGTGTCTCAAAAGAAAGTTCACATTTAAATCTTTTTTTAAAAGAAAAGTCTTAGCTTTATTGAAAAAATGTTTATTTTATATTGAAGTACACTGTTTGGGAATTTATTTTTTAAAAATAACATCGTCCAAATGTAAACCGTTGCGCTCTCGGCATTCATTTAGTCGGGCACTAAAATTGCCTATGACAGCTCGGCAGGTAGTCTCCGTGATGGCTGCCATTTCATGACGGATATTTTCTTTTAATTGTGCCAGGGAGGTCGGTTTATTAGCGTAAACTTTTGATTTGACATAACCCCACAGGAAAAAATCCATAGGCGTTAAATCGGGACTCCGTGGAGGCCAATTTATGTCACCTCGCCTGGAGATTAATTTGTTCGGAAAAATTTCTCGAACTCGAGGCAGAGATCTGTTGGACGTGTGTGAAGTTGCTCCATCCTGCTGGAACCATGTTCTTTGGTTGTAACTAGGAAAGTTTTGCAGTTGGGGTACGAAAAACTCGTCTAACATCTCCACATAACGCTCTGAATTCACTGTGAGTGTGCGTCCCCTTCCATCTTCAAAAAGTAAGGGCCGATAATTCCTCGCGCCGACATCGCTGCCCATACGGTGACTTTGGGTGAATGTAGCGGTTTCTGATGTTTTTGTTTTGGGTTGGTTGCACTCCAGTAACGACAATTTTGCTTGTTTACATGCCCATTCAGGTGAAAATGGGCTTCATCGGAAAACAAGATGTTGGTGAACGTTGGAAAGCGCTCAATCATCTGATTTACAAAGGCAAGCCTCTGACCAGCATCTTGAGGCTTCAGTTCTTGCACTAACTGAATTTTGTACGGGTGCAGCTTTAAATCTTTGTGTAAAATGCGGCATAATGAAGATCTGTGCACATTTAAAGCAACAGCACGCTTCCGAATCGAGAGGTTTGGATCATCTCGAATAGACTGAGTAACACTGTCCACGTTTTCGGCTGTTCTTGATGTTCTTGGTCGCCCAGATTTTGGTTTCTCCAGAGTTGACCCAGTCTCTTCAAACTTCTCAACCCATTTTGCAATGAGACGAGTGCTAGGCGCATCATTTAAGTGACGAATATGTCGAATACTGCAGAATTTTCTACGCGCTACAGTCGCCGAATTACCGTTTTTGTAAAACTCACGTACGCACAACGCACGGTCCGCACCAGAGAAACGCTCCATAGCGACTAAATTCCCAAGAGCCAGACTACCGACTGACATACCCCCCGCGCCCCTCAGAATAGTTGCTTTCGCGTAATAAGATAAGCAAATGTGAACTTACTTTTGAGACACCTTGTACAAGAGTATAGGTAGATAGATACTTACGCCACCAGACGCATCTTCAATTCTCATTTGCGAGCTAATCTATGAACGTACACTGACACGATTCGCTCGTAAATATTTGCACTCACACAGACAACCACGCGTAGTCGGCGATAGCCGGAGCAGAGCAGCAAGCGACACAACCCTCCCGTCTGAATGCTAACGCACGACTGCCGCCCGCGCCCGCGCAGAGCACCTCTAAACCTATGTTTCAAAATAAGGATATTTTCTTGGCAAATGTTGATGGATTTAAATACGCTCTTGCATATCTGTAGTACTTCTAACCGCGAATTTTTCAGTGTAAAAATATTTCCACACATCAATGCCGTTTAGAAGTAATAACGAATATTAGCCAAAAATAGCGTTTTGGTAACTATTTTTTTAAGGCAAAAGGCAAAATCCTACGAAAAAATCATCTTTAGTAAATGTTGTACATGAATCAATAGACAAGATATATTTTTTTCAAATCTCAAAACCAAGCCGTTAATTAGAAATTAGCTTCCTAAAGTGACCATTTTACGCTACTAAATGAGACTAAGGCCCTTAACATCATCCCCTTTACGTATAAACTTCGCTTATAGTTGAGTAATAATTAGCGTTTATTTACCATATAACATTTCAATAATAATTTGGACGTTCAAACGTCTCTTAACTTTCATAAATAAGAGGAAGTAGCACTAGTCTACTTGTTTCAAATATTTAACCTGCAGTTTTAGAAGGGCTTTAATTACCGTCTGTTCTAGATTTGTAACCGGATTTTGAATTTTATTACATTGTAACTGGCGAGATCGTGTATTTATTTGATCAGACTCCTATGATAATACAATTGCAAAACAAAGAACATTTCAAGTTTTGCGAAATAATTAGCAGATAAAGTATGAAGTTAGTTGCATTGCAATACATCAGAGGGGCAATTCTCGTACTTTCAAGAACGTGTGATCACGTCTCCATCTGTCAAAAATACCTCCACTTTCACTAAATTTTTGACAAGTTTCGTCATGATGAGACTACTAGTGCTAATCGATTTTGAACGTTTTCAATGACGAGGATTGACCGTTTGATATTTCAAGACTCGTTTAGCTATCGCGAAAACTAACGAATCTAATGAAGTAGTATTGTTGAAATCGAACTCAGGCTGGAAGATAATGATTTTGATTATAAAAGAATATTATTTGTCAATAACATGAGGTTTACAAATGTGTTCGTAACATTTCATAGTTAAGTGCTACCTAAATATGTCACCGTTTTAACGCTATGCAAAATCAATTTTAAATATGCTATTACTATGATACATGACAAGAATGAAGATATATTTGTATACAGGCAGCTTGTTATATTTAATAGTGTATAGATTATTATACATACCGGGATCTACTTCTTCTTCAGCCTATGGAGGTCCACTGCTGGACAAAGGCCTCCCCTAAGGCTTTCATTCCATTGGAGGGGTTTGTCATAATCCCCACTCTTGGCAGGCGGGTTGGGGATAGCAGTAATTTGATATTCTACAGGAGAAGCGCTTCGGTGAGAGTTCCCTTAATCGCCTCTTACGACACCCACGGGAGGATATGGGGACTATTCTACACCCGGTACCACACTGGGTTAATTAAAGTCTATTATAATACATATAACGTTAATATAGTAACCATTTTTGGCGAAGCAAAACGTGTTTAGTTTTCTATGAATTACAAAAACCTCTCACAAGCTGCAGGTCCCCAGAGAATTTGGTAATAATTTAAAGTAATTAAATAAAATGTAATTAATTGTATAAAACTAAATGTAATTTAACCTTAAAATACTGTTTGTAGTTGTATTCCTGTTATCAGTGACAGCGGAATAGTGACGTACGATGGGAAGCATGCTATTGCTGTTGATGACATGGTGCTGGTGTAGGTGTTGTTTTCATCATTGGAACTGACGATGATGTCACTTAATGTTAATTACTCAATTGCATGAAATGTATACCAGCTCGAGTGCTAATCGTTTCATTAATATTAAACTCGAATCTGATTTGAACATGATTTGAATTTATCCTGAGATTAATAGCATAGGCATAGGACGGGTTTCGTCGCAATCGGTCAACTGGGGAACTACTAGTGTATACCACACAGTCACCTGTGGGGCAAAACCCTTAAGTAAAATGGGGAAGCGATTGCAGTCTCCCTTGATGTCTCGAAGGTCTTCGACCGGGTATGGCACGCTGGCTTGTGTTCTATACGATGTATTTTGGAGAGTGTGCGAGGGAATTGCATGACTTAATTCCACCATCTGCCTTCCATCAGCAGACGACCCGTCGTACGGCGAGTAACCACACTTACGTTGTTGACACCACTGCGGTCCGGACGAAGCGTTTCATCTCTTCTTTTATACCGCGTACATCGAGGGACTGAAATAATTTGCAAACGGCGATGTTTTCGTCTGACTACAATTTAAGTGTCTTCAAGGCTAGAATGAATAGGCTTTTAAATAAACTAGCTTGTTTTACCATCAACCATTGCATCACTGTTTACCATCAGGCGGGATTGCGGTCAAGCACTACATAGTTTATAATTATAAAAAAATACTAGTGGTGAATAAAAGCCAATGTTTACTTAGAAGAAGATTTTATTTCAATATACACGAAGGGGCCATGTTTTGAAGGAGAATCTTGACACCGCGATTTAGCGGAAAGTGGCGGGATTACGGTCAAGCACTAGTTATTAAATATTAAAAATAGGCAGGCGCTATAAGGATGGAGGAAGGCTGAAAGGCAAATGCACCAAAGACACTCCAGGATCAAGAAAATATTTATGTACATCAGGAAAACAGACGGCTTGCGGCACGTAAACGACAATGTAGACCGGACCATATTTACCTATAAAAGTTTGATATGTTATCGAAATCACTTTGACTTCAACTGCATCTTTCAGACAACGTAAATGGACACCTTTATAAAAATGGGGATACCCTGTAATTTTATTGCGCGTAAATATGGATTATCCCTCGCTTTCGGTTTAATGATCATTCCAACAAAATATATGATTATGTCCCAAGTTAACCGGCATAGCGCCGTAACGCGGTACACATAGAACATGGTACAATGTAGAATCCTAAATAAAATGAGAGACACTCGCATACACACTGGCTATAAAGTGTCATTGGTAGCGACGCGGCAGCTAAAGATGGCGGCTCGTGACGTCACCGTGCGTTTCCTTTCACGTCACCTTCACCTTGACATTTGAATTTGATTCTAGAACGTGTCGCCGTACGGTGGCCACTCATCCGAAACGCGTTGCATAATTACTGGTGCTCCTCGGATACATGTTACATCACTTTATTACTTGCTCTAACACATGATGTAAGTTTAATTGTGGTGGCCGCCATTTGATTCCATGTACATGTAGATTCATATTTAAGAAATCGACTTTAAGGCCATTTAATAACTTCACCAGTGCAAATAGTAAAAAACAATTGAATGAAGGAGCAAATTTTTCACTATTCGTTAATATTTTTGCATTAAAATTTCACTACTGGAAGCAAATGTCTAACTAATACTTAAATAAAAAAAATTAACATTCTTTTTTATTCCTCCCGTATTTCCTAGCATCTTTCAACATTCCATTTAAAAAAATACACAGGAATTTTCAATGAACAACGTTTGCAGAATTCCGTTTTGTTCTGGGACCTAAAAGGCCCATAAAATTTGAGGTGATCACTGAAATCTCATTGTTTTTAACACGGAATAGATAAGTAAGGGTTTTAACTACAATAATAATTCGTCTGAAGGAGCTGTCGTATCTATTTTCCAACCTGTTTTATTGCATGGATCCCTTAGTATAAAAAAATATTTAATAACCCCTTTTCCCCAACTGCATCTAACTTGCAATTTCAGTCTGTCACTTTTGATCTTTTGGTTGAACAGGAAAACAGAATTCCCACAATCAACCACTGAAATTAAGTGTCTGATTCCATTTGGAATCACATGTAATATAATTTTAAAGGAACAGCGACCCCCTCTTTGAGTTTCGCTTGGCTTGGGGGTCGAAACCCATACGTTGAAAAAACACCGATGAATCAAACTAAGTTAGCTTTGTCGTAAATAACGGTCATCAAATATCTATCTCGGAACGAATTGTATCCAGAAACCATTCTGATGAAGTGTTTATAGTATCAAAAGATTTAGTTTGACGAGCATGACGTCCTGTTTCTTGTCTATGATAGTAGCCGTTACAAAGCTTTAGCGTGAGGATATTGAGCTGTTAAACTTTATGTGACTTCCTCGCCGACCTACTGGCTATGCAATTGGATTCACCAAGTTTTAGGAAAACTATTTGGTTTTAATTTCTGGGTCAGATGTACCTATTGTTGATGTTGTGTTTTCCCGTATTGTCCTCTTCAGCTTGTCTTCCTGTTATAGTTAAATCATCAGGGTTACAAGTCATTCTTAATTAATATTTGTGTGGGATTACAGTCTCCACTCAAGAATGTACATACATGATATTGATCTTTTTTAAGTTAATAATGCACCATTGTTATATGGATAGGTACTTATATGTATAAAAGTATTATTCAAGAATGAAATATACATTTATTTACCTATACGTAATGCTCATATTAATTAAATTAAAACTTCCTTTATGTAAATAATAAACTGATAAATATTTTTCCTCTACAGTAAGGATAAAGGCAATACTTTGTAGGTTTGATTACGTATAATTGGTGTTGGCAAGTATGTACGTTTCAAATACAGCAGTGTGTATTATTAGTGGTTGATGACCAAACGGACTGATAATGTTATTATTTTTGCAGTTACTTACAGCTTGGTTGTTTTTATATAATAAATACAATCTGAAATAGAGTTTTATTAATTCATTATTAGCTATAAAGAATTGATTGTCATGCAACACGTTTGTGGAATCATATAAGGAAAAATTCAAACTAGTTACGGTTTTAAAACTAGTGACGAAGAATATTTTTTACTTAATCTGCCACTAGTTTGTGATGTTATGTTATATAACTGTTAGCCTGATAGCCCAAACGAAGGCTATCTCCACCACACAGGTCCAGGGTCTACAACATGCTCGTAACGTGTACGTTGTTTACAATACTTTAATCATTTATGATAACTCAGTATTAACCTACACTTACGTATTATGTTTTGCTAAGATAGATGGGTCATCAAATTATCGTCTGCTTGTTTTTACGTGGTGTGCAACGTTTATTTTGAGCTCATTGTGATTGCGTGTTGTCACAAATGGGTATATTTCGTAAGAGTCAGCAAATTGACTGCTATCCTTAATGACTCCAGTCTTGTACAGACATCAGTACTTCGAGATATGTACTACAATCTGGCGTAGTTGAACTTGAACAGATTGATTCATGGTTTAAAGTTTTATTAGTGCCGGAAAAGTTGACCTACTGGCGTCTGAATAGTCAGCAAAAAGAGTCGACTATTTTTTTTTTTTTTTTTTTTATATTATATAAACTAGCGCTTTACCGCAATCCTGCCTGATGATAAGCAGTGATGCGATCGTTGAAGGTAAAGCGCGCTAGTTTATTAAGAGTCTATTCACTCAGAAAAACTGAGCAAATAGGAAGGAAGACGGCAGTTGAGCGAGATGATGCAATGTTAAACCCAACAACACGACCAACGATGCTGCGCCACGACCAAACTCCCAACACAACAACATTTGGCGCATCGTACCCGGCACACATCGCAACACAACTGCTCAGACCCGTCCTCCGTACGGCTTCACCAGACATTATGCCGGAACACGACGAACCGCTTGGCGGCAAGACTTTGTCTGGTGGGTGGTAACTTCTGCCGGCGGACGATGTTATGGCCTACCACCGAGAGAAACAAACATTTAATTTCTGAACAAAAAAAAAAATTATAAAATCGAAACCGATGTGACTTTGATTAAAGAACAGTTTCGATTCTTTCCCTTATTTAAGTCTAAGGTTCTGCTGCAAAATGCCAAAAAGTACAGCAGACAGACAGGTTAAACAACCCGAGACTGTCAAATATAACCAATCAACCTTAGCGATAAAGTTGAAAATCTAATAAAGAAATTTGATAGATTGTAGTTGCCTGATGTGCTGTCGTCTAAACATTGCCGAATCATTTCATAGTAATCATAGACTTTTGTTGCTGATGGACATGGCAGAGTCTCAAAGTACATGGCAGTGTCTCAAAGTACATGGCAGAGTCCCAAAGTACATGGCAGTGTCTCAAAGAGTTTGTTTGTCTTCTCTCTCTTCCTCTTTAATTTCGTCACCTGTCAGTTGCTAACAGTGTCATTGGCACACACATATCAGTCTTGCATAGGTTAATACTCTCCTCCAATATGTATTGGTAAAACAAAAGTAGATTGAACACGCAATAGAGGTCGTAGAAACAGGTTGAAGTAACAATAAAATGTTAGTATTGATAATGCTAGTGTTCGTATGACGTAACATAACACTAGCGTTGAACCTCGAGATTGGATGGGTCTTTGTTCTACCGGTTACACTTGCTGAGCTTGAATGTGTTCTAAAAAATACTTCAATTAATTTTCACTCAAAGGTTCCATGTATACTTAATCTGTAGTGTCTATAAATTTGGTTTTCTAGATTAAATAATGGAAAAGACATCCATCCATCGCATCCTTGACTGACGCTGGTCCAAGTGGGCTGCTAATGTCTTTACTGGCTGTATAGCAAGCAGTCCATAATGCTCCATAGTATTTACTATTTACCTACATTTTGAAGCCGCTGCTTGAAATAACTTTTCATAGTAGGTACTAATAGAAACAACAGTAGATAAGATTAAAGTAGGTAAAGTTGCTATCTCATCGAAGGATGTCGTACACTATGAACGTACTCGCTTTACGAGGGACACCTAGGTACATATATTTTAATAACAAATTGTGACGCAAGATATTGAGTACTTATTGACTAATACCTTCTTTAGATCGTCTGGTCTATGTTAATAATAGTATAGCAATAAGGAAAACTTTTCCATCCATAAAATCTATATGTCCTGTCGGTTTCATATTACCAGTTTCCATCGTATTCTATTCAATGCTAATATTATTTTTGTTCATTTTGTGTTCCATTTGGTCCATGTCTTCGTAGTCTTCCTTTTTTTTACTTATTTTCTTTTTTTGTCTTTTACATAATATGTACATACATAGATCATATGCACATTGTCGATGTAACAGACTTAAATCTTGGATTTAAAATCTAAGTAAAATTCTTATGTTACTCCTTTGAACTAGTTGAACAATTCAACATGTTACTTACCTAGTTGATATCTACAAATTTTACAAGAGCGCGCTCAAACACGTGGATGATGTGTGAGTGTTGGCTTCACTTCAACAAACAACTGATAAATTGATATCGCCGCTATCGCTATCAGCGTGTTGATAACAGTTGACATCCATTTACGATCCAATGTAACGGAATTTGCTTCGATAGTCATCTCTATTTGTTGAAAAAAACACGGTCCTTGTAAAACCATTTGACAAATACTTTTATTTATACAGCTTTATTTAGTTTTCTGTGCAAAATTATTATTGCGAGTTTAAGTTGTAAATTAATTCAAAAGTAATTTATTCAAATTAGGCTGAAATCCAATACTTTTCGAACCATCCCATCTTTTACCACTTCCTAATATTTTCGCTGTGTTTTAGCAGCACTGCTGTCTGTTTAGTTATAAAACATCTGACTGTATATTTTGTATACAGGTGTTTTCTGACATGTAGAGTAGGTAACTAACATTACAAGAATCGTAAAATTAAATTAAATTATTTACCATAATTATGTCAGCTGGCCACGCCAATATACCAAAAAAAAAAAAAACAAAAATTTACAGTTTAAGTAAAAAGATACTATGCAAAAAATTTGTAGATCGCAATTCTGATGTACTTGTTTGACGTACTTATTAATTACCTACTAATCAGTGTTATAAACCTGTAAAGTTGTTAGCTTTACGGACCTATAAAGTTGTTAGTTTCCGATATATATTTATTAAAATGTTATATTACACTAGCTGACCGGCAAACGTTGTTTTGCCATATAAATAATAGATTAAATTACTAAAATGACTATTAAAAAATAAGGGTTGATCGCAGAAAGGTGAAAATTGGGGATTGTATGTATTTTTGTATGTTGTATCATAAAAAAATAGAAATTAAAAATTTTGTCTAAAAAATTTAAAAAAAAATTAGGGGTGGACTACCCCTAACATTTATGGGGATGAAAAATAGATGTTGGCCGATTCTCATAGATACCGGATAAGCACAAAAAATTTCATCAAAATCGGCCGAGCCGTTTCGGAGGAGTTTAAAGCCGAACACCGTGACACGAGAATTTTATATATTAGATAATATTTTAGGTAGGTATCTTTGCGGTTTTGGACCAGGCCAACAAGTCGAGGCGCTTAATAAAACAACAAACACTAGATATCATGACGTCAATTTGAATATGTGTCGCTAAGAAATTGTTTTATATTCCTTATACTATACATACTAACCAAGAAAAATCTCTTGGGCGAAAGACCAATGACTCGTTTCCTTAAATATACCTGTACACATGCCGTATACTTCACTATGCGAATTGTTTATTATCACCATTAAAAAACGTGAGTTTGTTTCTCCAGTCGAATGTGTTACTTCTACATGTATATTTAATTTAATTGCTATAAGCAGTCCCAAGAAACAAGTGCGCTAGGTCGCGGACTTGCTTCAATTGTTTTCATAGTAATCGTGTGACAGCATCTTGATTGATAGACAGGCCATTGACGTCATCGTCACGGCACCGTAAATTAATGACATAATCTTATATTTCTGTGAAATGATCAAGTTTGTAAAACTTATTCACTATGTTTTTTTTATTTTTATCCTCTTTTTGAATTATCAACAGAAATGTCTGTTATGTTATGACCCTATGCCATAAACAACATTTGTTATAATGACTATTTTTATCCGATTAATGCGAAAAACATTGCAATTTAAATTTGTTATCAATGTGAGATAGAGCTAATTAGGTGGCCTCGTCGGCGGCGATACGCTCACCCCGGAGATTCACGATTGTTTTGTAAATATATATGTATAACGGGTCCGCTTCGATTCGATAAGTACACGCAATCGTGGTTCACAGTACATGCGTTACGTAGCAAACACGCTTGTTGATGTGTTTAACATCACATCATCACCAGTTTACCACTTCTAAAACCTATTTCGAGAATCATACAAAAATACTAGGTAGTTCTAGTTTGAATAGTGTAGATTAGTTTACAAGTATTTAATCAACCAATTGTTTGTCATGTCGTTTGTCTAACAGTTGTCACCCATCAAAATCTATATTCATATATCTCTCAACCAACTGACTTAACAAATTATATTTCATCATCTCCCGCATCAAGTTCTGATTCAACTCAAGTATCAGTGTGATGAGTTATCGTCGAAATGTTGTATCATAGGTATTATTGGCACACATCACATACTTCACTTAACTTACCTATCATTCGGAAATTATCTATGTTTATCTGACGCTTGTAAACATCCGGTTATACGAAATCACACATCATTATAGCAAATATAGCCAGTTACGTATTTAGCTGTATCGCAATGGAAAGTTCCTGCGGAGCGCAGCCGGCGATGATAGTGCTTATCGAACACGCATGGCCGACGTGTGAGCGGTCGCCCGCACCCGCCACACCGCGCCGGCTCTGTATGACAAGTTGACAACACACCATTACTAATTATATTGTTATTTGAAAATTATTGCTTCGTAACTTGTAACGACTTAAGATTACCGTATTTACAATTTTTCATCATGATTTCTTTTAATATATCTATGATATTCCTGCTCTGTGATTCAGAATATTATGATGATCAAAAAGAAGTCCCATAAACCATAGCCTTGCCTGACTGTTGTTGATGAAAAATCATTTAAACGTACGCAAAGTTATCCCGAACACCATTATTAAGTTACCTATGACCAATTATAAGAACCGGTACATACAAAACTCCGTGAATCCCAAATTCCATTAATCGAATGACCGTCCGTCTGTCCGCCCGTCGTCCGCCATGGTCGTCCATCGTGTTGCCTGACCGTCTGAGGTGTCATATGAATAACTACTATGAAATAATGCCCCCTACAGCACAAACCCGTTATACATATGATCAGTTACTATAATGACGAAACAGGGTTCTGGGAAAAGGCATGTCAATGACAACACGGATCGTAATGTAGTCAGCTCACGACACACGTATTTGACCAATTCTGCAATTCTCACCCTTATTTCCTTGTAATAAGAACGGTCACGACTACCAGTTGCAAAATATATTCATGATACCAGATGGATGTTTACGTTCAGGAAACAGTTATTAGGTGTGGGTGTCAAAAAGTTCTAGCTGTATGGTGCCTGATACTTAGTACGCGTCCTAGTAACATCTGTTTTTATTGCAACTAGCTTCAGTATATTTTCCTGATCTATTTTACTGTGTTTTTCTTATTAGATTGCCAATTTTAAGATTACTGAGAACTGTACAACGGCTAACGATCTTATTAGATTGCCTATTTTAAGATTACTGAGAACTGTACGAACATTTGCAAGTAAACAAAACGTAGATACTTCTCCGTACCGATTATATATCTGACAACATAGCTACAGTCGCCGGCTGATTTGACTTGCAATGCCCTTCAAATCAAACGTAGACTGATAGGCAAGCGATAAAGATGATAACATGATTACCCGAATAGGTATAATTATGTAACCAACTGTTTATATGAAACATAGATAAAGCGAGTGGCCTCGCTCGCAAAACTACACGACGACGCTGATAATGTTTGTAATTTGTTCTAGAATTTGTTGACATCTGTATTTGTGTTCCCATAAAATGTATAAATACTATCTGCTTATGCTGATCAATGGACAGCGGAAAGGACGGATTAAAGTTATTTTTATAGATTTACTGCCAACATTTCTTTGAGATAGTATGTTTGAAAAACGTAAAAAAATACGTAAATATTACCGCTTTTTGTTCCAACGCATATCGTTATATTGTTTCATTACCGACCAGCAACAAATAATTCATATTACATCTTTACATCGATTTCCTGAGAATTGCACATCATCATCACAACATTTGATGCATGTACACCAATAACGAATGAGGCTAATACCCAAAAATATGTAGGTATGATGGCAGAGAAGATTAGCTAGTTCCTCCAGCTGATCCAGTTTGCGCTATCATCATCATTCTCTTGCTCTCTCATTAATAGATCTGTATTGGTCATCTTGTTAGTCATCCCCTGTTTAGACATAGCATTTTTCACACGGTCCATCCATCATTATCGTATAGCCGAGATCCAGCTTTCGTGACACAACAATGAGTCCTATATTTATATTCATAAAAAGTCTCCTTATTAGGGTTCCATGCCCAAAGGGTAAAAACGGTAACCTATTACTTATTAGTCAGATTTTTAGGTTCGAATCATCCCCGGCTATTATGTCTTGCAAACTACACAAGCACATTAACATGAAACGTTAGGTAGTGTAGTGTGCAGACGCAAATGATCCTGTATAAGTCCCAGTTTATACTTTGATTAGTAATTAGGGGATTTCATAGTATGTTCTGCGAGATTACCAGAGGCCCCCACCTAATGGGTACGCCCATGAGGCTGAGACAAAAGTTATTTCATATATGTATGTTCTGCGAGATTACCAGAGGCCCCCACCTAATGGGTACGCCCATGAGGCTGAGACAAAAGTTATTTCATATATGTATGTTCTGCGAGATTACCAGAGGCCCCCACCTAATGGGTACGCCCATGAGGCTGAGACAAAAGTTATTTCATATATGTATGTTCTGCGAGATTACCAGAGGCCCCCACCTAATGGGTACGCCCATGAGGCTGAGACAAAAGTTATTTCATATATGTATGTTCTGCGAGATTACCAGAGGCCCCCACCTAATGGGTACGCCCATGAGGCTGAGACAAAAGTTATTTCATATATGTATGTTCTGCGAGATTACCAGAGGCCCCCACCTAATGGGTACGCCCATGAGGCTGAGACAAAAGTTATTTCATATATGTATGTTCTGCGAGATTACCAGAGGCCCCCACCTAATGGGTACGCCCATGAGGCTGAGACAAAAGTTATTTCATATATGTATGTTCTGCGAGATTACCAGAGGCCCCCACCTAATGGGTACGCCCATGAGGCTGAGACAAAAGTTATTTCATATATGTATGTTCTGCGAGATTACCAGAGGCCCCCACCTAATGGGTACGCCCATGAGGCTGAGACAAAAGTTATTTCATATATGTATGTTCTGCGAGATTACCAGAGGCCCCCACCTAATGGGTACGCCCATGAGGCTGAGACAAAAGTTATTTCATATATGTATGTTCTGCGAGATTACCAGAGGCCCCCACCTAATGGGTACGCCCATGAGGCTGAGACAAAAGTTATTTCATATATGTATGTTCTGCGAGATTACCAGAGGCCCCCACCTAATGGGTACGCCCATGAGGCTGAGACAAAAGTTATTTCATATATGTATGTTCTGCGAGATTACCAGAGGCCCCCACCTAATGGGTACGCCCATGAGGCTGAGACAAAAGTTATTTCATATATGTATGTTCTGCGAGATTACCAGAGGCCCCCACCTAATGGGTACGCCCATGAGGCTGAGACAAAAGTTATTTCATATATGTATGTTCTGCGAGATTACCAGAGGCCCCCACCTAATGGGTACGCCCATGAGGCTGAGACAAAAGTTATTTCATATATGTATGTTCTGCGAGATTACCAGAGGCCCCCACCTAATGGGTACGCCCATGAGGCTGAGACAAAAGTTATTTCATATATGTATGTTCTGCGAGATTACCAGAGGCCCCCACCTAATGGGTACGCCCATGAGGCTGAGACAAAAGTTATTTCATATATGTATGTTCTGCGAGATTACCAGAGGCCCCCACCTAATGGGTACGCCCATGAGGCTGAGACAAAAGTTATTTCATATATGTATGTTCTGCGAGATTACCAGAGGCCCCCACCTAATGGGTACGCCCATGAGGCTGAGACAAAAGTTATTTCATATATGTATGTTCTGCGAGATTACCAGAGGCCCCCACCTAATGGGTACGCCCATGAGGCTGAGACAAAAGTTATTTCATATATGTATGTTCTGCGAGATTACCAGAGGCCCCCACCTAATGGGTACGCCCATGAGGCTGAGACAAAAGTTATTTCATATATGTATGTTCTGCGAGATTACCAGAGGCCCCCACCTAATGGGTACGCCCATGAGGCTGAGACAAAAGTTATTTCATATATGTATGTTCTGCGAGATTACCAGAGGCCCCCACCTAATGGGTACGCCCATGAGGCTGAGACAAAAGTTATTTCATATATGTATGTTCTGCGAGATTACCAGAGGCCCCCACCTAATGGGTACGCCCATGAGGCTGAGACAAAAGTTATTTCATATATGTATGTTCTGCGAGATTACCAGAGGCCCCCACCTAATGGGTACGCCCATGAGGCTGAGACAAAAGTTATTTCATATATGTATGTTCTGCGAGATTACCAGAGGCCCCCACCTAATGGGTACGCCCATGAGGCTGAGACAAAAGTTATTTCATATATGTATGTTCTGCGAGATTACCAGAGGCCCCCACCTAATGGGTACGCCCATGAGGCTGAGACAAAAGTTATTTCATATATGTATGTTCTGCGAGATTACCAGAGGCCCCCACCTAATGGGTACGCCCATGAGGCTGAGACAAAAGTTATTTCATATATGTATGTTCTGCGAGATTACCAGAGGCCCCCACCTAATGGGTACGCCCATGAGGCTGAGACAAAAGTTATTTCATATATGTATGTTCTGCGAGATTACCAGAGGCCCCCACCTAATGGGTACGCCCATGAGGCTGAGACAAAAGTTATTTCATATATGTATGTTCTGCGAGATTACCAGAGGCCCCCACCTAATGGGTACGCCCATGAGGCTGAGACAAAAGTTATTTCCTGCGTAATGTCTCAAATAAGAAATGCCAATAATGTACTTTGGATTCGCGGGATCGAAAGACCAAAGCTTGTACTTAATAATATTCACACATCACCAATGTGAATATTCAAAAGAATGTTCTGCACATATTGCTAGAGGACTGTAGAAACTAAAGGAACCTTGTAAAAGTAGGATAACAGTCCTGTCACATTTCAGATTGCCCCATCACATTTAGGCTGAAAACGTTCTTTGTATGCAGTTACCCACTAACACACATTAGCCGTTGTTTTCCGCGTTATACGTTGAATAAGACGTTGTGTATCAAACGACAACCATGACACATTGTCAGCATAGTTCATGATGTTGCTGAGGTCATTAATCAGCGCTGTTTACCTGCTGCGAAAGTTCATTGACGCCTCAGTTAGCTCTTTGTGTCTTTGTGGACGATTTTATTATGTGCCATGATTGTTTATACAATCAAAGTTTTACTGACGCTGCTATTAACTTATTGACATTATAATACAAATAGGTGTACACATAAGTTTTTTGAACATGCAGAGAAGCATTATCATGTAGGAGAAATATCTGCAGTAGTAATGGACGCGTTTTTCCTCTTCCTTTATTGGAGGAAGATAGAAGCTTTCAATTCCGTATCTTCGTACGATTTCGGTCTTCCACTACGTTCTTTGTTTTCATGGTTTCTAAACTTTTGAAACCACTCACGACAACTTCTCTCGATTAAAGCAGCGATCGATGGGCCTCAGCAGCAGATTTCTTCATTTAAAGAAGTAACAAAAGTTCTCTCAAATGACGCTTATTTGGCACTAAACTTGTAATTTTTTGCACAAAATAAATATGTGATACAGAGTCACTAATACTCTAAGTGTATATTTTACCAGATGTCCGAACTAACGATATCACATTTTACATCTGACAATTTTAACGTATCCTCTTAGTGAGGACATCATTTGGTAAACTATGGAATAGTCGATTTTTTTTATTATTATTATTAATTTATAAACCAGCGCTTGACCGCGATCCTGTCTGATGGTAAGCAGGGACGCAATCGTTGATGGTAAAGCGCACTAGATTGTTAACCGAGGGTGGAAAGAATCAATTCCCGATGTATTTAGACGCCCGAGCGTAGCGAGGGCGGCTATAGTCCGAGTAGGAATTGATTCTTTTACCCGTGTTAAACACTCTACTTTTCATTTCGAATATGAGGAAAATAAAACTAGTTGTTGCTTTCTTTTGAGATTTCTGGTAAAAGATTGTTAATAACACAATTTGCCTCGTATTTAATTGAATCTGGTATCAGTATTTCAGAATCGCTTGAACTCATTTTTAAATTTAAAAAAAGATTAGGTATTAAAGTAACATTTTTTTAATTCCGTCACAGATACGTATAACAGATTAGTATGCCGCTAATTTGTGTCGAATATTTACATTTTAAATATGGAACTCACCACGTTATTGTTGCGACCATAGAATTAAATAAGTAGGTACTATCGTACTTCTTAATTCTATGGTTGCGTTGCGCTTGCGACCTATTTCGTTCAATGAAGTTTGCGCTAAGTTCACACTGGCTGTTTAGAAACTCACATTGCCGCTGCATTTTTTTTATTAGTTTTTTTTTTTAAACAAATTTCTTCACAGCTGACAGCAGTTCTATTTTTAAAGTTCATTCCGACCCTTAGGTGGGAAGTAATTTGTATGAGTTTTTCCCTCTCTAGGGAGGGAAATAGCACTTTCTACCCAATAATCAGATCATGAAAATACTACTTTCCGAATATGAGAAATGAAAACTTATTTGTACCTACATCTAATATTTCGAGGATATAATTGCCATGTTGGAATTTGGCGTCGATTTACTTGTTCACAAACTAAATTTAAGTTCCGTGCATCTTTTGCTTTCTATTTCATTGGCAGAAAATAAATATTACTTTTTAGTCCTGTCAAATTTTGATACTCCCTATACAGTTTAGACATCATTAAAACATGGCGATTATATGTACGTCAATTTATGATTTTATGTTAGGCGCTGACTAGGTTGACAGGACTTATTAATATATACTTCGGCCCTTCTCTTATTGATATAATAAATAGAAGCACTGTACTTAAATTTACTTTACGTTTGTGAACAAGACAATCCGCGCCATTGACATACTTAATGATCGCATAATAAACCTAATATCGTACAGTTTGGGATGATTAGGTTAAGATGACATCCTTGTCTTGGGCTTAATAACGAAAATCCATATTTTCTTCGGAATATTGATTTATTTAATATTGTTCACTATTTCGTTATTTATATAATTAAATTGAATGAATGACGAAATAGTGGTCGAATTAATGTATTATTGATTTAGCTTGGAAATGTGAATGGATGATATGTATAATGTTTCATAAAGCAATGCATATCAATCGCTGGCTAGCAATACATTCAGTTCTCCTGGAATTGTACCCCGGCTGTCAACCACACTTTCCGTTCCCAGAGAGGATGCGTCTATTTGCGTACAGACACGTTATCATCATTTATCGCCGTTATTTGCATTCTGTGACGCTTTGTGGCGCTAGCGTTGTATAAAACTCTAAGTAATTCGAGTTTTGACAAGGTTTTTATTTGATCATCATTAAGCCGAAAGACTACTTCCACTCCCTCTTCCGCGTGTCTGCAGTTTCAAGCAGAATTTCCTTCTTTGGCTTCATTTAATATTTTATTTGTTTACTACATAACATGTCTGGAGTATTCTGGGTATCAAACTAACAGACCTGTTTAGGAATACGACTATCCGTTAACGGATGACCTTTAAATCGAATTGGGCTGGACACATCTACCCCATGTCCGACGATCAATGGACCAAACTTAGGCGCTAGGCACAAAGAAAAGCAGAGACATGTCCACGCCCCGTTTGCGTCTTACTTCTTTTCTGTGTGTCCAGCACCTTTAACGACTCAATGGCACACGACGTCGAGAGGCAGGATCGGATGGAGATGGTGGCATGAACTGGACTCCTTCAACAAGAACTAGTGCTCAGGGGCTTTAAACAGAGAAAAGTGGAAGGTGAGCGTTAGTTATAATAAAAATATAATTAAAACTGGTGTGTCAAAATTCCAATATCAAACGCGAAACTCTTGACATTTACCATTTTTGTTCCTAGTACGGGCGTTCACGTAACTTGATAATTGGAGGCACAATTCGACACCGCCGCAAAAGGCCCCGCTGTCTACCGAGCCTCTGTTTACAAGCACTTATTTGCTTTAGCGAACTATGGATTTCCTGTTACACTTATCATATTACCTGGTATAGCGTTTCGATAAGTTCTGCTGACATAAATGGGTGCGCCAACTAATATACCCACGTGTTTTTCACCTTGCCCTCGTATTGTATAAATATGTATGTACAAAAAAACATAACCTTATGTACATAAGGTTATGTTTTTTTTGCTTCCTCAAAACTTGCTCTTTACGCTAAATGTCATGGACTTATTAAGAAAATATAAGAAACTGAAGTGTTATAGTATATTATTATACCCAATCTTACATAAAATATTAAAATAAAAGTAGCCTGTCAAATGAAGGAGGTCGCCTTAAACACTACTATATGTATTAGAAAAGTTATTATAGAATTTCATATTTATTTCATTTCGTAGTCTGTGTCGGTAACTTCCTACATATGTCTGGCGAATCTTAATTGTAGATGATGTTGATGACCATGTTACACAAATAGTAATTCTCATTACCTTCTGATCGAAATATTCTTATGCGTCGCAATACTTCGTCATTAAATTAAACAATATGGAATAAATAACATATTTATCCTTTTTAGTCACCATTAGTCGGGTTCAGGGAAAAATGGTGTTTTCATTCTTTGCAAAACAGGCAAACCACAGAATAACCTTAATCACTATGACCCGCAACAACTAGCGGTCTACATCGTTACGTAAATATCACTTAAAACGCCAACTAACTAACAAGTCATAGACATTGTTTTTCCTAGCATTAATTGCCTTCCGTTATAAATAACTATGTATACTGTATCCATTTAAATATAATATGTAATTTGGAAGACAACCTATGCGTCATGGGTGACCGACGGAACCTGACCAGATATTATGTGATTTTGCTTCACTTGAGAGATTTAAAGATTTTTATTTATATATTACTCTGCACATTCCACTTTATCTACAATAAAACCATTTCTGATAGTGTATTAGTGTATTCTGTCATATTATTTATATTTTTTATTTCGCAAGACTATTGCATATTACGTCGTCAGCAAGAGGATTATAAATATGAATCTATCAATCATTTACATGTGGTTTTCCCACTAAAGTTACATGTTTTGTATTTAGGGATTCCCGCTGTAGGTGATACATAAAACAAAAGAAATAAGTGTGTAATGAAGTAATTAATACTGGTAGAGTATGTACTTAGCACTGTTCTCTGACATCGCCCTATTTGTTCCGAAGGTGACATGAGAGGTGTACGGCCGGGTTAGTTCACGAGAACCAGGCCAAGGATCCTCTGACCCGGCCGACGGGCCCCGGCTATTGATCTCCCAGCTGCAGATGCTGCGCCCACTAACTTTGCAACAAACTTTATGTTAATAATAAAGTTAAAAGTGGTGTTTCGTGTAATGAAACTAAATTTGCTATTATGAAGAAGTTATGTCCCCTAGAGAAATTGTTAATTTAATTTTGTTAATGAAGACAAGGTTATCATTTTTAAGGTTTGTATTAACACTTCAAATGTGAATAATTATGTGTTAAATTAGTAATAGCTTTTTATATTAAATTTCTTGCATTTGGTTTCATCAAATTAATGAAAAATAAATCACATATTCTAGAGTACTATAGCCATTACAGTTACAAAATATCAACATTTTTAAGTTATAATTAAATCTTGATACAGCCTATACATATAATATACCTACGTATATAATACGTATATTAATTCTCACGGTCTTCTAAATCGGCAGCTGTGTGATAGGTGTGACAACAAAAAGTACATCAACAGGTAGAGGCCTTGGGGAAATAGGCAACGGGGCCAAGGATGTAGCCTCCGCAGCTGTCCCGGCTGCTTCGCTTAATGGGCTCTTCAACGGGAGGCACAAGGTTCCCGGATTCTGTGACTCTGTTTTGGTTTTTCGTCTATACTAATTTGAATTAATCATTCTGAAAACATATTAATTGCTGTAAAAGTTGTAACAAGTAGGTAAATAGAACATTAATATGTGCCGATTGACGTAATAATTTTTACTTTAAGAAATATTCTAGGAGTAATTATTAAATAAATAGTAATTTCGTGATAAATTCATGGGATTAATGGGCAGTTTGAAAATTAAGATATGTAAGTTTTACATGGAATGCCGAAAGAAAATGAACCAGACAAAGAAAAGAGAAAAAAAAAATACCGATTACCTGTTTGAGTAGGCAGCCACACATCGCTATAGTACTCCAAGAAGGAGAGGTTGCGGGGTTAAGAACCGGGTCACGACAAATGAGGCCAAGAATCCCCCGGGCGAAGGCTATTGATCCTTTGTCACTGGATGGAGAAGACACACGAGACTGCTGCACTTCCGGAAACTTGTAGTATCAAGACAAAGAAAACATGACTCCAGAATGAAATACTAGAAATAAAACGCATAATGAATTAATCAGTTTTCTAAAACTGTTAAAACAGGCACTTGTATATCGTCGCCGTAGAGTGAAAACCTCGTAAGTGCAAAAATAGTAACTTTTCAGGAGGAAGAAAAAACTGCATGCTGTAAAATTTTTGTACGGCGACTTTTATATGACTTTTATATTTTTTATATTAATTAATATAGAGATTTAACTCGCTTTCATACCCAAATCGGTTCAGTACTATAAGATTGCCCAAATGAAAATGAAAATAAAATGAAACTACACGTTCGTTACTAGGTATTCACACGAAACTGACAGCTGCGCGTGTTTACTAGGTTCTCATTTAGTGTCATAGATATCGCAACGAGTATCGAATGAACAAATTAGTCGGATCAGCACCCCAATCGGCGAACACATTTTTGTCAAATGATTGAGACTAGTTGGGATCGTTTGGACCGAACAGACCAATGGGCGGTCCAAACGATCCCAACTGATCCCAACTAGTCGCAATCATTTGACAAAAATTTGTTCGTCGATTAGGGGGCAGGATGTGCGTAGTGAGGTTTTCTTCCCAGAAGCGCAATAAAATAAATTTGAGCAAAAATGCATTCCCGAGGTTTTCACTCTACGATGACGATCTGCTAATGTTGTTTACAAGCTCTATTGAACAAAACAAGACCCACCCCAAGCATAAACATTCATAATTTAGTCGTGCCTAGTGTCCAGTGCCAAAACTCAGGGTGGTTGATCCCATCGGGTGAGTTTAGATATTGATCGCAGCCTGCATCACGCTCTGTGCGCCTCAAAAGCTCTAAAGGCTTCCGTTTGTCTTTCTAGAATGCTAAATCCTACTCTTTCACATTGTGCACGACTCTTTTTCATCTAACAAAGATTCCTGTCGAAAAACCTTTGATAATATGGATACCCTTTGAACGTTGGAGTAATAGTAAGCTTTGTAAGTTTTCTAATATTGAATACCAGTATTATACATACATGGAGCGATTGATCTATGTGACTTCTACAACATCATTACTGAGTAATGGAATACTGCTTGGTATGACTATTAGTCAGATTATCTGGCTTCAGCCAACCCGTGACGACTCAAAGATCCACGAATGAAGTCGGCTGTCATTCGTGGATCTTTGAGTCGTCACGGGTACTAACTAAGGAAAAAGAGGCTTAACTTGCTTTCCGAGGCACGGAGGAATCTATGTAAAGATAACCAGCCATCCACGGACCCACCGCGTTAAGCATAATTTAACTTGGTCGATCGACCCGTGCGACTATGATTATTTACTCACTTTATTAACCTTTCCTAATAAAATGGCTAAAACACTGTTCCAGCACTTCCAACGATCTCCATTGTCAGCAACTTGTTTTACTGCCTACCTGTCCTTTATTCGACGCCGTTGCAATTTCAAAGCATATAGTGAAACAATGGTACCTACAACATTTTTATGTTGCGTAATGTCACAGAATAATGTTTTTCTTAGAACAGGCCATCTGTAACGGTTTTCTGCCCAGCAATCAGAAATTTAAGTGTTTCCCAACGGATCGCATTGCGACTAAAGTATTTATTGTCCTATCCACCTATCATGTGTCTCGAATGAGGGATAATGCATTTAATACAACAGTATGTAGTATGCCCGCTAGTGAACAGTATCCATCTCATTTCAATATGTCTCTTCCAAATCCCACATACATACCTAAACACGAGGGTGCACTTAGGGACTCCGTTGTTGCTGATTTTTGCGCATTTAACTGTGTGAGTGCATGTCTGTGGAACTGAAGTGTTTGGTATTTTATATGTTCCGCCATGGCGTGCTGCGATGGGAGCGCATCGACCGCTAAACAGCCGAATCGATATGGTGGCGCATGCGCCATGGGCCGGCGGCGGCGCTCGATAAACACTGAGACTACACGTCACCCCTCGGTTGCGTCGCTGAGGTAAACGACTCGAAAACGTTACGATAGGTCTTGATGTTAACCATACCATTTTGTAATATTTTTATAACATTTGAATATTCAGTAGGTCTTGCTAATGGTCTTGGCATCTATCTAGGTACTTGTCTTTTCGAATTAGTTGGACATTTGTAATAGCATCAATGATATGTGGACACGTGGTTTCTACGGCAATGACATTGCGTGGTCTGCTAAATATAGGTAACTGGCATTAGTGTTACATGTTCCGCAGCCATGGGATGGTACATGGGTTATAGATTGTCGTCGTATACATCTGGACAGTCAATGGACTGGCCCTCCGGCACTACTTATGCTGTCGCCGCTTTATTACGGTCGTGCCTCGGAAAGCACGTAACACAGTTTACATTTACACCGTTGGTCCGCCTGATCTCTCCCCATTCGGACTATGAGAGTATATGTATAAAGGAACAGACCATGTACCTCTGTTTACGCATACTTGGGCACTTAATTACTGATAGAAACCTAAAAAAAACATTAATTAGGTCACCGAAAACCTCTTTTGTTGGCCATTACTTTTACAATCTCTTACTTATCTTTGGGCATCTCATCATTTTGCGATTGAATTAATATGCCCATCGTCATTTATTTTATGCCTAATATCAAAGGATTTCCACTGCATTAGACTACTTGATACCACTTAAAACTTCAACAAATTGATTAAACCAAAGTTATTGTGATCAGTCTCAGAGTACTATTATATTTTAATTGGTAATGTATTAATCAATAGCTGAGCCCAACTAATTCGTTTTAACGGTACACAAAGCCAGTGTGGAGTGGCGGTTTGTGACGTCACCAATCGATAGTACCCCTGCCCTCAACCCTTAGCGTTAGGGGATGATGTAACGCAATATTTTCGTTGAGGTTGTTGAATCATAGTACTCTAAATGTGGGTAGACATGAAACCAGACGAAATGGTAGAACAAATGCCATGGTTTAAAATCTTTATATAATCTATTTTATACGTACCTAGGTATAATATACCTACGTATGGTAATGCCAACTTGTATATTATTAATGCCAAGTGCTGAATAATCTTTGTTCCTCACCTTTCGTGTCAAAGTTGCCCCTAGGCGGCTCTAGCAGGAGATGTTTCTCAACTGCAAAGCGGCAAGGCCGGCCAACAACCTAGCCTGCTCACTTTTGTGTTTGCTTTGCCGTTTTATATCAACCGCAGTCAGAATGCCAAAGATATGAACAATCATTTCTGTGGTTTGGTAGTAGTTCATTTCCCATAGACGGCTTTTTCAGTCAACTAATAGTACCTATAGATAATTTATTAAGTGAATATCAAGTTTAATAATGAAGTGTACAAGCGGATGTTCGCTTCGTTGCTAAACTTGATCTTATTTTTAGACTACACGGAAGACACATATGTATGTAAGTTCGAAAATAGACGCTAATATTCATGTGGCTCCAGCAAAAATGTTTTCTGAACTGTCGGCTACAGTTTCTTGTTTATCCTGTAATTTATATGTAAAACTAGACCAAAGGTTCCAAACTTTCCGACGAGATATATCATGATAATATTGACTCGCTAGAACATTTCACACTATCCATAATATCCAATCTAAAAAGAAAACCTCAAGAGTAAAAACTGTTTAAGTTACACAAAACAGAGAAGGATATCTAAGAAAGCGTTAACCTACCCGATGATTGTATAAGTTTACTAGTTAATACGTGGACAGAACGTAAATAAACATTGACACGTGTTTATGGGTGCGGGCTGGCACATGCGCTCTTTACACCCAGCCATCGATCCGGGACAACTCCCAGTACACTATACGTGATGCTAGGCTAGGTGGACCACACGCATGGTTACAGCCATATCCCTATATTCTAGAAGTTTTCAGGCAGGTGCTTTGGTATCGATCAGACATTGCTGTACAAGTTCGAAATGTATCCAAGTAAGTAGAATTTTGGTGAAGTAATTAGTTAGCAGTTTCTATTTCATTCAAGTATTCTACTGCCATAAATAAAAGGAAAGGTCCTTTAGGATGCACCGTATTAATACGTACGAAAATAGCTTCTTTGAATCTCACCAGTGTACTAATTGACTCAGCGTAGCCATACAACAATTTGTAGCTATAAGACATGCAGGTTCCCAAAATCAATAGCCCTGCGGAGGGCGGGTCTCAAATGCAGTAACTCTGCTCCGACTAATTACATACCAATGTTTTAATGAAAACCTTGTTGTATAACAAATAATAGTTAGATCCACAATCGCATGCGGTTACTGTAGCCAACTAGATGTAAATAAACAGAGGTTACTACGTGCTTTCAATGCTTTGGACCAGGGACTGCGCAAGCGTAATTGGATAATGAGTTATCATTACTTTTAAATACTTTTTTAAAAGAAGGGGAATGCAATGGAAAGTGTTTTGTTTTCCATGGCCTATCACATGCGAATCGCTGCCCAAACGATAGTTGTAGTACACGTCACACTGTATAATCTGCGGCAGTACCAATATTATTTCATATTCCCATATATTTTGTGAGCTTGTGGTTATCGTATAGTATCGAAAAATCTCTCAGCGTAACAATGAATTTGCAATTTTTTTTTGTCTGGTAATTGTGAAGCATAATTAATATGATAAGATAAACGTCGCCAATAGGTTACCGAATTTCCTATGTCACCTGTGATTCTTTAAACTTCATCTACTGATCTAAATGTAAGCTAAAGTTACTTTATAATATAAAAAAGTTAAGTATATGGAGTAGCTTTAGCTAACAATTAGATCACCTTTTCAGTCCATGATAGATCATCTTATTGATCGACGATTCTAGTGTGGATCAAACAATAACTAACTGTAATATAGACCCCACTGTTTAATACAATAATCAGATTAGGCTTGCTAGTAATTTGCTCTTGCAAGCTTAACCCAATTATTCTTTCATCCATGACGACGTAAAACTGCTTCGTTCAAAGGCAAATTTGATTACTTGATTGCGAATTTTGGACGCCAAAAAAACTGAGGAGAACTGCGGAACAAAGGGCTGACTACTGCCTTCGTTAGGTAGGTACTAGTATTATCTCTCCATGTTCCAATA
This sequence comes from Sesamia inferens, assembly GCA_037179545.1. Classification (NCBI taxonomy): domain Eukaryota; kingdom Metazoa; phylum Arthropoda; class Insecta; order Lepidoptera; family Noctuidae; genus Sesamia; species Sesamia inferens. Next base: position 1,478,751 of record CM073929.1, on the reverse strand, counting down.
GTAAAAAATGGCATACTTATTAGGTAGGTCGTTTCATTGCAGCAATATATTGGTCAGTACTAAGGGTTCCCTCTCAGCTAGATTCATCTATTATACATACTAGAGCGGGGCAACGTTTAAAAAAAAACTATTAGTAACTTCCAATTCATTTAGAAAGCCATCAATAATCTAGCATACATTTTGTACACTTTGAACTACACGCATTCCAGTAAATACATAATTATACCTCACTGCATTTAAAAGAACTTTTATATTATTATACATACATATGTATAAGGAAATTCAAAATGATTTACAAACACCTATTTCCTGTATACAAAAACTAATCCAAATTAGAAAGTAATATTGGGAACGTGACAATCAAGTTATACATAGTTATAAAATCTGACTGGGTGTTAGTGTACTCGTACCGTGTGGACGCGATCACCGGTCCTCGTCGTCATCTCCGTCTACGTTTACCTGGCCGCATAACTGTTTTTCCTCCGATCCTCAGTCGCATACAAAAACCGATGAGTTGCTTTCATTATTATTAAAGCACAACAGAAATGAGCGGCAACATGGCGGTGTTTAACTGCGATTGCGACGTTGCCACACCGCACGCTCGGCTGACTCGTCACGTGACGTCACGTCTCAAGATGGCCGCCACACCGGTCGCGCGTCCCCCCGCGCACTCCTGTCTTCCAGCCGGATCCGATCGTGTTGCTTGGTAATAATAATTTAGAATGCAGCCGTCAGAAAGGAAACCGAGCAAGAATAGATTGAAATTTAATGCATAAAACACGTCGGCTATACGTGTTCATACTAATTGTTATTCTATAACAGATGCTGTTTACTTTCGTTGAATAATATAGACAGTTGTTAGCGGAATCGAGGGCCTGCTAGTATGTGTGACGGGCGACTCCGTGATTCATTTAGTAATGCCCTAATTACCTACCTAATCGGTGACACATTCTTTCAATGTGGTTAACTTAATCTATAATAGATACACTTATAGCTTGCGTTCATATTTATGTTGCTGTTTATTTTTGCAATACAAGTGATTAGGTACGTATTACTTCAATAGTCATTATTACATCAAAAAATAAATAATTACGATATGTAAATCATAATTGACCACAAGATTAATCCTTTACGTATTTAGGATAGTTACCTCCTATCACTGTAATTGGGAAAATAATGCACAAATATATCAAAGTAATTTTTATTAGCTTCTGAATTTCTGATTTTGCTTCATGGGCACGTGATTATAATAAATTATTTATCACTCCACGTATTCAATAAATATTTTCGAAACACAATATGAAACTCGTTGCATCTGTTAAAGCGTGTATATCAGTATATTCTGCATTTTATCGTGGTGGTTATCGTGCGATAAGCGTGTTGTGTATGTTGGCTGGGGCAGGGCAAGCGGTTAGCCGGCTCGCAGCGTGGCGCGCGCGAGTGGCGCATCCGCGTCGCGGCTAAAGTCAGCCATACACGCTACGGTCTACCGGAGAGGTAATCTGTGCAGGTATGCCTGCGCAGGTCAACCGAACATTGGTAGCGTGTATGGGGACGTTCCGGTGTATCGGAGCGGTCTTCAGTTCTTTTTGCTATGGCATCGAATGTGGACGATGACACGCTGGCATTGCTAGGTCTTGCTTTAATTTTGAAGATGAATAATACGAAAAAGAAGCGAAAAAAGTGGTGTAAGCATTGGTTATTGAAAAGAAAAACATATAGTCATGTTAATTTATTAAGTGAATTGAAATTTGAACCAGAAGATTTTAAAAACTATCTTCGAATGGACGAGAAAACATACTTTAAATTACTTGAAATGGTTACTCCTATGATAAAAAAAGAAGACACAGTTATGAGAAATAGTATTTCTGCGCACGAAAGATTTTCAGTTACATTGAGATTTCTCGCAACTGGCAGAAGCTATGAGCTATACAATACACAAAATAGCACCATGGAAAACTTGGAAAGAAAAAACCCAGGAAATACTTTGAACAACGCGAAGATAGTCCGAAAGAATTTTATGAATTATTTCAATCAGGAGGGAAGGGTACCATGGCAAAATGATCATGTAAATTAAATAATAAGGCTGAACGGGCAGAGTAGGTACATAGTTCTAAATAGTTATAATTATAAATAATTATGTTATTATTATATTACTTAATAAAAAAAAAATACTACAAACTATGAAATATTTTACTTACCTCACAACTATTTTCGTCATCACTATCTAAGTTGGATGAAGATTCCCTTGGAGTGCATTGATCATGAATGAAATTGAACAAATCGTAGTACCACAGTTTAATACGATACACATCATCAGCAGATGTCCCAGACTTTAAAGATTGCTCATATTTCTTCTTTTCCTTTCTAATATTGCTTCTTAGGTTATTGATCTTTTTCACAACTACATCTTTGTTCGCATCTGGCTCAATTATTCTCAATTTTTCTATGAGTAATTTATAAGCAGCTTCTTTTTTGTCTCGATTATGGTAATCTTTGTTTTTAATTTGCCATAGACATGGATTACTTCTATAAATTTCGATAAAATCTTCAAGGGTTTTTTTAGTTGAATCTGGTGGCGCCATTTTCTGGCAATACGATGCGAGCGATGAGACGCCCGTTTGAAAGAAACACTAGAAAACAACTGACGCGACCTGCGCAGGCGACCGGAGTACACGCACACACGCACAGGTACACCGTACGGTGTCACTCGAAAGAATCGATTTTCGATCTTGCGCCGGTTGCCTGCGCAGGTTCAAAAAACTGCACAGGTCTATTCCCACACACATTCCGGTCTACCTGCGCAGACATACCTGCACAGGTGGACCTTTCCGGTAGACCGTAGCGTGTATGGCCGACTTAACGGCTCGTCCTCGGCGCGTCGCCGTGCTGCGCGCGCTGACGTCACCGCTCGATAATGGCCGCCGCCGCCCCGGCCCCCCGCCGCGACTGCCTCGACCCGAGCTTCAGTCGACAGTCTCTCGTCGACCCGCTCACTGAGCGAATGACTTTAACGTTACGCACCTTAGATATCCAACATCCGCGAAACGAGTGTGAAATAGTTAAGTGTTTTATGTGTACCATGGTGACGGTGTTTTTCATACCCTGCAAGAAAAATCTGTGACAATTTACAAGAGACACGAGGAAGACCGATCTCTCGCTCACCGATCAACACCCGGCGGCGAGATGTCGGTGATGCAAAAGCGTCAGCACTGCTACCTGTGCGACTTGCCCCGCATGCCGTGGGCGATGTTGCATGAATTTTCAGAAGCGGTGTGTCGCGGATGCGTAAATTACGAAGGCGCAGACCGAATCGAAGTGGTTCTGGATGGAGCTAGGCAGCTAAAGCGCGCCCATGGTTTCCAGGAAGGCCGCGGGCCGACCCACGCTAAAGGAGCTCACAGAGCACCGTTAGAAGCTCATCAAAATGGAGCGGAAACCGCAGCAAGGGGTCAACCGGCTCCACCAGCACATCATGCTCCTGCAACTGGATTTACTTTACATCATCCCCGTCCGACCGCAAGTGCTGGACTTTTAGCTGAATACGGTGGCAGGCGTGAGGAACATGAAGGCAGACGGCTGGCACACCTGCCGACTCACCACCTGTCGACACACGCCGGTGCACGCCTGGCTCCCGGCCTTGCACTTAAACGACAGTTGGATGAAGATGATCATCAGAACCACCATGAACCCGCAAAAAGGCTCCTGGAGGAACACTCACGGCCGCCTCTAACTCGCGGTGATTCCTTGCCTGCAGTTTCATTAGCAGCTCCTTTTGCTCCAGACCGTGTGTTCAAGCAAGAGAAGCACCCATTGCGCACACCTTCTTTTGATGCTTCTTCGTTCAAATCAAACGGTGAGTCTATTTCGAGGATGCTGTTTCTGTCATCACTGATGATTAAAAGTATCAAAAGTCGATATTGATTAGGCTTAAACCATGCAAGATTTAAATATTTCATCGTTGTAAATTTCAGTTTAAATAACAAAAATATTGTACGATAAAAAGTTCCCTAATCTTTGGATCATCGGCCCGATCATTAGTCGGTATTATCCATAACTGACCCCTATGCGTGAAAAACATTACGAGTAGTTCTGATAATTAACCTTATAACATCATTTACCTTCTTGAAACATTGTTCTCTATCTCGGAGTTCTGACGATGAAACTAAAGTAGAGCTATTTACAAACCCAATAAATCATTCATAATCAGGAATTAGTTTAGCTATAGTCATCAAATATTACGTATATATATAACATGCAGGTGCAAAGATGCAGATAAATGAAGAGAGTAAATCTCAGCCTCATGCCCAAACGTATACTGAACTTTGTAAAAGGCAATTTAAAGAATCTCTCGTTGGTTCCTTGTATTAAAGTGGAAAATATGAGATATTCTTGATACAATAAAAAAAAATTCCATTGTTTACAAATATCCGAATGTAACCTACTTCATATAAAAAATAGTTATTTAGTAAGTCACGCGCAGTTTGATAACACGAACGATAGCAAACGAACGTGAACGTGCCCAGACGGATGAGTGTAGATGTTTTGCGCAAGCGTCCGCCACGGGATTCATATCTAGGTAGGTGCATTAACTCAGTCCATAAATACAAAACCGGTCCGACTGGTTGAGCGTTCTCGAAAGCGAGCCCGCGCCCGCGGCCTCTCGCACACCACGGCACTACGTACAAACACCCACGTAATACAAAACGCGCCACAGCGCCGTGAATGCATGCACGACACGGCGGTGTGGCAACGTCGCGTGACGACATTTTCGCTCGCGTACGTATGTAGGTAGGCCGACGGGCGAAAAAATATAGCGCCTGCCTACGCTTGGCAGAGTCGCTCGACCACATTCCGTTGGCGTGTGTATAGGGAGCTCGCGGCCGCTCGCCACGAGCTGCCGGCCAAAAAGGTCACCGTGCGTGACGTCACCGCAGCCATATGGGCCGTGCCTTTACACAGAACCAACCGACCATATCTCACGCCCTTTTGCACGTTACTCTCATGAATAATCCTATGTTTATGTTTAATGATAATAGAAGAAAGTAGTTCTCCTCAACCGCGTTGTAGAACATCTGTGTAACTAGCATTTGTAAACAACATAATTATGTATATTTACTTCTATTTTCCTTATTCTTATTTGCGCTGATTTTATTCAATAAATATACTAATTTGCAATATCCCAAATGTTGTTATTGCTTATGTTCTCCCGAATATGGTCTTGTGGCGTGATAAATGTTAAACAATTGTGTCATAGGATATGTGTTATCATCACACATTGGCAACAAACTTTTGATAGCACCACAGCACAGTTAAAAATATGTACGCATGAAATTATTATGTACGATATACTCTGGCTGCATTTTTTAAATTTTTTGTTGTCTATTTACTATGTATAATCTGTTAATGTAAATTGGAGTCGCATTATAAGTTTCATAACATAGCAACTGACTGGCTAACAGCGCACGTATACGGGACCCACATCTCACGATGTTTGGCAACGTCGCGGTGGCTCGTTCGCGACACGACTCGTTGCACATACGAGTGTGGCACTCGTATCTTCAATAATTATAATACGTACCTGTCTAGTATAAGAGTCAGTCCGAAAGGCCTGCCGCGCGCCGCGACGTTCTGTGACCAGGCAATGACACATCGCCGTTCACTACGTCGCTTGTATTAACACACAATGCTATTTATAAGATATTATATGCGTGTGCGAACGTGTGTTTACTATCCGTCGGTCCACCGCAATCGATGTGTCATCCAACATTGAATGTGAGGTTATTCGGACAAATTGAAATGATGTCGTATGGCTGTGGTGCGTCGTCGAACCTCGCGTACGTCTTGTGCCAAATACTATTCTGAACGGTGACATATTGAATCAATTTTCACTTTTATTTCGTATTACATGTTAGAATTAATAAGCATAGTCTTTACAGAAATATGTATATCAATGTATAGCTGCTTCATATTCATTAGTTCTGTCGATGTGCGTATTATTATATTTTATATCGATCAGGCGACAGCAAGTCTTTTCAATCTGACTAATAACAACGTAACCTCCGTATCTTATATCGTTGCAATTGTTTATTATTCCTCAATAAATAAAAAAGATATCAGATTCATAATAGAACTCTTATAATTAAGAAAAGTAACATAAAATATCGACTTTTGATAACTAATTCTACTCTTGTGACTCCACGCATTATCGTGACCAGAAAACCATTTTATCCCCAGGCTATGGTAACGCAACTCCGCTGACAAATGGTTCAGCAGGCTCACCACTGGGTCGCACGGCAGGCTCGCCTCCCGTTACTGGAGTTACTGGGGCCGGCCCATCACCGATGGCCGCTTTGATGTCTGTGGCAGATACATTGCCTCCAGGCTCACCTCGGTCTGCTGGTGGTTCCCCACCACAGCCACCACCACAGAGGTCTGCCAGTCGCTCCAGCCAACATTCACCCAACTCATCAGGTACGAATACATAAACTTCACTAAACTAAATTAGCCCAAGTCGAGCAAAATCGTAGAAGTGCAAGCCGTTATTTTAAAATATGTATAAGACCCTGCTTACCAGTTTCTATATTTCATTCGTACCGTTGAAAAATATTCACTCCAATTATACGTGTCAGTGTATCGTGTGGAAAAGAAAGTGTTGCGAACACATTTTGTTGCCGGTGCAGATTAACGGTAGTCCGCGTTCACTGTGTCGTATCGTGGGAGGGTCGGACTCGGGCGGGCGTCCGATCAGAGCGCCGGTGCCGGCGGCGCCCGACGACCGCTTTGCGCCCATGCCGTCCAGCTACAGTCTGCTGACCTATCCCGAGCCTCACCTGGACACGTGGCTAATGCGACAGCGGACGCCACTCTCATTGTACTTACCTCTTTGTTAAACTTGCGTATGGCAGACGGTAGCTAACGATTCCATTCCGGTCCGACAGGGTCGAACGGCGGGCGGCGGTCGTCGGGCTCCCGGCACGTGTCGTCGACGACATCGGTGTCGTCGACGGAGGCAGGAGAGGGTGCGGAGGCGACGGCGCCCACTCCCGCGCCCCTCCTCAAGTGCACGCTCTGCCAGGAGCGCCTTGAGGACACACACTTCGTGCAGTGCCCCAGTCAGCCTCACCACAAGTTCTGCTTCCCCTGTTCCCGAGACTCGATCAAGAGACAGCAAGGATCAGAGGTTAGTTCTAGATTTTATTACAATTTTCAAGATACCTATGTGAATTAACTATTTAGAGTGTCTGCCAATCCAGCAACTATTAACAAGATATTTCATCGTCCGCAGGTATACTGTCCAAGTGGGGACAAATGCCCATTGGCAAATTCGACAGTGCCATGGGCTTTCATGCAGGGTGAAATAGCTACTATCCTCGGCGAGGAGTTCAAGCCGAAGAAGGAACGGGAGACCTAGGGCAGCGCTTCGCAGCCCCGACTTTACCTCTTGTCCCTCTCGTTGTGAACGTGCACGGGAGGAGTAGTCCGCGGCACGCGGCCGCAAGCGTCGAGTGGGCGCGCGGCTCCGCGGCGGGGCGAGGCCGCGTCAGGCCGCCCTCGTACGAACAACCCGATCTTTGTATATAACTTTGTAAATAGTATACTGTATCTTCAGTTCGCTCACCGATAGCCATCGACGATACGGATATGGGATTTCGTGGCTGACGGGCTGCGTCGGCTGTGTCGTTGGGCGCTGTGTTCGGAGTATCGCATCTTTTTTTTATTTATTTATGAGCGCGGTGCGAGATTCCGAGTATAGCGCATATCTATTTTGACGAAGTATCGATTATTAGTTATGTTGACGTGAACATTGTTCAAGATAAAGAATGTGATTATCTGAGCTCCTTCTCGGTAGGAGTTGTTACATTTCGAGAGTGGTACGCTGCTTTGCGAGTAGACATTTCTTCGGATGCCATTTTCTTAGTTACCCTTAGGTCCTGAACCATAGTGAACATGGCATTTATTTATGTGATTCTTATATACTATACAAGTATTATACGATATATTAATCATGACATTATGTAGTCCAGAGTACTGATTGTAAAATCGTAGTAATTCAATAACGGATGCGATTGCGCTCCTTGTACATACCGTAGATTGATGTTTATTATATGTATTTATCACATACAGCGCATGCAAAATAGTCTTATTTTTACTAAGAAGAAATTTATTCAGAGTGGCTCGAGTTCCGTTACTGTCTCGCATTTGGCGAAGAAGTTCCGCTTATGAGATTTTGGAAACTATATTTTATCGGCAATGATAATTGAGAAGAAATCAAAATTGTATTGTGACGTCGAGCTTGTGGAAGCTGCGTCTTTTAAGTTGATTATTTCGTAAGGATAAGTTATACTTTACTCGGGAGTGTGTCGCTCGCGCCGCTAGTCGGTCCGCGGCGGCGGCGCGCAGTATTAGCGAGATCGCTTTGCAAACGTGAGGGGCGTACCTAGTCATTTTGTGAAATGTCAAATTGTCAGATCCGCGAACACGCGGCCGTTATAGGAACTCTTAAAACTCGCTGCTATTTGTATAAAGTGAAGTAATCATTATATTATCATTATAATATGTCATAATGTTAAACTATTCGTAGTTTACGTCAGTTTCGAAAGCTATCAGACGTCGACCGTTTTAGCTTCACGTATATTCTGTTTCTCAGCAGTTCTGTAGTGTATAATACGATGGTTAATTCTTTTTATTGGTACTCTAGTTGATGATTTTATAATGTAATATTTAAGACTATATTGTCTGCTGAATCATTCTTGAGGTATTGAACATGTCAAGTTTAAATTTTTATGCTTGTCAAAACTTAATCGTACCTACTCCAATATCATTAAATTGGATAGCTTTTATATCTTTAAATCGAGACGATACCGTGTCTTTAAATATTAAAAGTTAGAGCATACAATGAAATTGATATGTCGATTATTTATTTTAGATGTTATTTGTGTACATATACGTACGTTGTACATACTTTCTCTACATGTAAATATTTAGGTAGTATTGGGATTACAGCCAATACAATCAGGGCTAATAGATCCAGTATTAATAGGACATTGAGCCATGTTGTTTATTATATTATTATTTAAAACTTATTACTCGTTGTTTTACATGAAATGCTAATATTAGATACCTATTTGTGCTTAACAAGAAATATTCTATACATTATAACTTTTCATAATAATACTTTTCGTATTGAGCGTTTTCTTCTCTATGAATCTATTTCAGCTGGGTATCGTTTTATAGTAAATGTACTTCAAGCTTATTTAATTGACGTCGCGATTCTGATAGATTCGAAATTGATATTAGTATTATCAGTGGAAATCACCCGCGGAACGGGTTTGTCAAAATATTAATTGTCGCCAAGATTGGCATAAAGGTGAAAAATTTTAAGCACAAATTGTGCATAATACTTTTTTATGGAATTGTAATGTTACATGTACGTCCATGTCGGAGCCTAAAACCAAGTTTGCTGAGACGTCTGAGAAGTTTTATCATTTTTACTGGAATAGGAGGAACTATGTTAATATGTATTAACTTAGATATAAATATCAATTTAAGCGCAATAATCACTATTATAATTATTTGCCAAATGTTGTAACAAGGATGTCGAAAAATTTATTTTAAGAGGAGTTCTTCAGGGTTTTATGCTTGATTCACTTTTGTGGTGAGGCGCAATCTTGAGTGTCACGTGATATTAACGTACATGTAGCATATCAAATTACTGTCCGCCTTTATCCATAGGCTTGTTGTAGACTTCAAAAGTGTATCGACACAAAACATATGTATCATTTTGAGACTCGTCTCTTTCTTACTGTAAGCAGCAAGTGAAATGCTTCGATTAAGACGTTAATGTAAATGTTGGTGAAATACAATTGATGTGATTTTGTATATTTTCGCATTTTTATTTACCCTCCAGAATACTTATTATAACGGAAAAAATATGGATCTATATAGTAAATAAGAGATTTGAAAAAAAATTGCCTACTATAACTACACGGTTAAAGCTGTTCAGCGCGACTTATCTGTCGTGCTTTTTTTTCTAAAATTCAGCACAACGAACCTTTCTTTTCAGCACAACAAACACTTACTTTCATGATTTTTAACTTTTTCGGAAACGTATTGTTACGGGCTGGGGGTATTAAAATGTCGGTTAAGGGTTACGAAGTTTATTGACAACGAGGGTAGAGACGGTATTAGGCAATGACAAGTAGAATGTAGCTGACGTTGTACCGAAGTCTTCCCTTACGTCCACCAAGTCCGTGTCGTAAACACACAATAATACAACAGATGTTACTTCACGTAGTACTCAAAGTTCTCGTTACAGTTGTCGCAGTATGTATTCACAAAGATCGCTTATTAACTGTCACTTGTTCCGTCTCGGGAGACGAATGCAGCGCTGGCATCACGGGGCTTTATATAGATCAGCTGATCGAACATTCCAGATGTGTCCAGAATCAATAATAATACCGCATAATTTCGAGTACGTTCGGTAGGTACTTACCTTTAGGTAATTTGCCGCAGACGATTTTCTGCAAATTTCGATATATTTCCTAAAGCTAATTTTAGGTACCTATCACATAAGTTTCAAATACAAACTATTGTTAACTGTTAACTAATATATTGTTAACTGGTTCTTATCAATTATATACGACAGAATTTAAAGGGTCAATCAAAGGACAAAATCTAGCTAAAGAAATCCTTTATAGTCACTCCATTTAAGAGAAACGTTTATGACCCAGCTCACCCAGCCTGCCAGAGTTCCCACTAGTGTGAGTACTTGGGTGATAAATTAAATTAATGACGATAGATCTTTTCAGTTTTGTCCTATTAAACGGATGAAATAATGCGCTTTTAATCAAAATATTTGAAAGTCTATCTATGTTTGTGCACAGAGCGGAGCGGGAGCACTACGGACCGGTCGGAGCCCCTGTGCTTGACCAACAGATGAGAAGCATCCCGGCACGATACCCAGTCGATCGATATTTGGTAAGTATCAATATTACCTGAACTATTGAACAACTAAACACGAAACGATTATGTTGACCTCTTTATAACTTGTAATCAAGTCTAATAGATCTAAGTATACCACGTATGTTTATAGTGCCCTAGAAACCTAACACAGTATAATTATTGATAAATATACATCAATATTATCCTAATATTTGTTTTCGTATTTCTAGGTTGAGAGCAGCAAGAAGTTCGAAATGGTTAATATCATAGATGAAGATATATGGAACACAGAACCAGCTTTAAAACCAGAAGATGAAATAATATTAAGAAAATTGCATGATACGCTGCAATCGACTGCGGATGACTTGAAGCTACTCTCAGGGGAATTGTCGAAATTTCACGAGCCGGGCGTGCAAGTAAAAGCCACTCCCACACCATTAGACGAGGAATTTAACGAAAAAGTTCATATTGAAGAAATTGTAAATGCTAAATTCCATGGGTATAAAATAATTGATAAATCACCTCCACGTGTGCCTGAATATAAGTCAAAGAAAGAAATAACAGATGATAACAAACCTATTAATAAACAAAATCATAAATTCATAAACGTTGACGTTCCGGTGAATACTCGACCAGTAAAAAAGATACCTAACATTAAAAGAAACTTAGTAGTAACTCGCACTAAGGTAATACAAATAAATGGTGATACAAATAGCACAAAGACTGAAAAGCTTAATAATGGTAAAGTAGTTAACGCCCCAACAGTAGCTTATAATGAATATTCTTATAAGTATGTAGAACCTATACTTGAGAGACCTAGCAAAATATTACAAATTCAACAAATGCCAAGTATAAATATTAGAAGTGAATTAAAAGAGCAGAAAGTTTTACAGTTAGATATATTACCTGAGGTCAATGTAACTGAGAAAACTGAGATAGTAAGGAAGAATGTAGCAGTAATTGCGGTTCAACATGAGATCACTAAGCCTGTAATCGAACCTAACAAAATAATGTCAAATATTACGCATGTAGTACACCAACAGTCAAATCAACCTATGACAAGAAAAGTGTCAAAAATGTCTACATACGACAGCAGCGGGTCCACGACCAACAATATCAGCTCTGACACACAAATGAAGTTAAAAACTCAGAAACGTATTTTAACGAACATTAGATGTTCCCCGAAAACTTCAGTGCGTAGCGATCGCAAGAAATTAAATATAAAGAAAGAGTCTAATAAGCGATCACACTTAAATTTAGATGAGTGGCGAACGAATTTAAATTCCGTATATGGAACAACAACTTCAAAAAAAGTTAAGCATTTCCAGACTAAAAGTAAAGCTACGACGTCCTCGACAAAATCAAATATACGTCCAGGAAATTCAGCTAAACAAAATAAGCTAAACAATATGGAATATATACCTTATTCTAAACTAACTGTAGGAGGCGTAAGAGCCAGTGACATCGAAAAAGAAATATCTGACATTCCTAACAATAGAGATATACCACTGAGCCCTATCTTAGATAGAATATTAAGCAGTAGGGAGAATTCATTCAGCAAAAACAGCTCACAAAAGAATAAAGCAAAAGATAAGCCTAATATTCTTACGACATCCGACGAAAATCTGTTACAGGAAGTAATTGACATAGAAATGGCTGTAAGTGAAACATTAACGAAAAATATTAGGAATACCAAGGGAGATTCAAAAATGCCAAAACAAATAACTGATAGTGATGAAGTCCAAGAAAACGACAGCTACGTTGACGATTTTGAAGATGACAAATCTGGTTGCTCAGGACAATCAAGCAATCAGAAAGCAAATAGTACACATATCAATGATGATAAGAATTTGAGTGATGAAGTAAATAGTAATACATCAGAATATGATGGCAGTGATAACAATGATCATAGTAAACAGTTTGCACCCGTTCCGAGCTCATCACATACAAATGTTCAAAACCTAACTTACACAAAAATTTCAAATCTGTCTTTTAAGGATCAAGTTGATGTATTTGAATTCGTACATTCGGTTGACACACAGGATTCGGCCACACAAAGTAATGTAGGACGAAAGATATTGCCTAAAGAAACTCAAACATCACCCATTCTTGAAAATAATATAAAACCGATCCACAATGATCTTTGGCCAAGCATAGACCCGAAAGGTGAAGTTGAAAAATTGTTCCATTTAGAAAAAGAGTTTATTAAAAAGCTCATACTTGAAGAGTATGGCGACCTGGCAAAGAATATTGATAAACCGTCGACTTCAAATGAGGTTGAGATAAGGCTAAACGTGGCTGCCTCACAGAAAAACACTCAAACATCGCCAGCACATGTGAAGCATGTCATGACTTCCCCTACGAAAACTAAAACCAGAACTACTTCACCAGTCTCAAGGCTTACCGTCGACCATCACACCAGCCCATTAATTTTCGTCGTGGACGAAGACGACGTCAGATTAGAAATCGAAAACGAACAGGAGGATCCTGGCATTTCCATCAACCTCTCATCACCGAGATTCAGTTTACGTTTGCCACGAACTAGCCGCGAAGTTTTATCAAATTTAGGAGATAGTGTGCCCCGAACCGAAAAGAGGCATACTTCGAAAACACAAAATGTAAAGAAAAGTAATATCACAGTGACAAGTACAAGTTCCTTGGAAGCTGACTCCTCAGATATTAGTAGTTTAGGTGAAGTAAAGCTGAAGCTTAGAAAAAAAATGGGCAGAGTGACGACTGTGTCAGATACAGAGTCGTTAACTTCATCTGCTTTGTCAGATTATCAATCTGGTATACTACCTTTGAGGAGCGAAGGCGAGATGAGTATAGGTCGCATGAAAAAGTCAAACAAACAAAATAAAAGTGAAGGAGAAGCTAGCGTTGGTCTCTTGTAACCTTTTAATTAGGATTCCATACACAAAGGGTTAAATCGGGTCTCTATTACTATGACTCAACTGTGTCTGTCTGTCTGTTGAAATTTTCAAAGTTGACGAATTTTTGATGCCGTTATAACAACAATTAATATTTTTTTATAATTGTAAACTAAAACTGCTTGACCGCAATCCCGCCTGGTGGTAAGTGGTGATGCAATCGTTGATGATAAAGTACGCTAGTTTATTAGTTTATTAAGAGCCTATTCACTCTAGCCTTGAAGACACTTTAAATTGTAGTCAGACGGAAACACCGCCATTGGAAAATTGTTCCAGTCCCTCGATGTAGAAGAGAAGAGGCGAAACGCTTCGTCCGGATCGTAGTAGTGCCAACAACGTAAGGATGGATACTCGCCGTACGACGGGTCGTCCGATGATGGAACGGAGATGAGGGAATTAAGTCCTGCAATTCACTCGCACACTCCAAAATGCATCCTATAGAACACCGACAGGCTGGCTACTCTAAATAATAAAACAGAATAAAGTAGATATTTAAAGGTTGCTCCCATATAACAGACGTGTTTTCTGTAGGTAAGGGAACTCCTAGTGCGCGAGTCAGACTCGCATTTGACCGGATTTTTGTATAAATTTCATGTTAATCTTCTTTTGGTGCCTTAGATGTTGAGTTTTGTGTAGTTATAACATTAATGAGAATTAGTACTGCTGCGGGTTAATATTGTTGTTATTGAAGGAAAGAGTAACAAATGTTATTGGCAAATTATCATTTTTATGAAAATGAATATTTGAATTTGAAGTTGTGATATTTCGTTAAACGATATAAGAGATATGTAGACGTTATTCAAGTAAACATAAAATGTGAAAGTATACTGTAGTAGAAAGCTACAGTACTGATTCTCAATGTAAATAGTACTACTGTGTGTTCATTCATCATTGTCAATGTTAATTGTTGTTCACCTGAAGTACAAAATGTATTTAAGCATGATATACTTTTAGTTTTAAGTACCTATCTGTAGACAGTAGACACACTGGCAAAATAAGCGAAACACAAAAGATGTTAACGTTTTTCGTGACGAAACATTTGTCTTTGAGACAAAATCTTATTAAAATGAACGTAGATAAGCTATTCTGGAGGTTTAGCTGCTGAGTAAGCCCAGGTACTGCGGGAGATTATTTAACGCGCCGATTGTCTACGACACTAAATTATGAACTGCCTGTATTAACGCAGAACATTGAAATTCCAACAGCGCTTACTAGCATATTAACATAACGTTGGAATTTTAGCTCTGTCTCATTGCATTAAAAATCCAGAGCGTGAAAGAAATGTTAAGATAATGCTATGAGGTCTGAAACTTACGATTTGTTTCAACTAGACGTCCTTTATTTGTCGTATGAAGCCACGTTGTAATATGTACTTGGGATATAGAGGTGGTGCCATTCGACTTGCATACTCTATCTCACTTTTATAATGTAACGTTGATGACTAAGTAGTCGATTAGTATATGTCTATGCCTGGGATCATAAGCCGGCGCAAGACACAGACAAATATTTGTACAAATCTTTGTAGAAATATTTGCGCGTGTGTAGACGCCTACGCAAACATTTGAACACAGACACCTTTGAACGCTTTGATGTGCGCTCGAAACCGACAACAAATCTCAAACACAAATGTTTTAACAAAGCTTTGATCAAATACACGTGCTAGACATGTGTCCAAACAAGTGTTCAAATATTTGTACGATGTCTGGCGCCGGCTTTATAAAAAGATCCCAGGCATAGACTTATACCTACTAATGGACATGTCGTACGCGTATAATCTGCAGTAATTTTTTGGTTTGAAAAGATTAAGAGAGATGGCCTGTGCTTTCGGTCTAGCACTATCTCTTTCCTCATAGATGTTTGATGATTTTGAGAGCGATAAAGATAGACGAAACTTCGTTTCCTTTCTTTCTTTCGGAGTGGCACAATTCTTATGTCTAAAGCATGCCCATTAGTATATGTCCTACTAATTTCTCTAAGTTAAACTTACTAAAAGATTGTTTATGGAAATGGTTTTCAAGTTTCTGGGTCGTCTATGTTGTAGCGCGTAGGTCGTGTCGCGTAATTAAAACTCAGATAAATTGAACTTTATGTATTGCACGAATGTAAAGGAGTACAATGTATAAGACGTGTAAAAATGACGCGATACAAGAGTGTTATCAAGGAATGGATATAATAATGATGTTGTACAATGATGTTGTACACTGATGTAGAATATGATAATAATGTTTTCTTACAAGCTATGCACTCACTTAAATACTAACTATCTCTATACTAACTATCCCTAAATGATAGTGGGGTAACCACTAACGAATCAGCTTCGTTCTTGATGCCGATTCGTTGATCGAGGCAGGCCGCGGCGTATGATTGGTTGATGTAGAAAAGCGCGCCAGTTCCGTCTTCACGTGCTAGACGACTCGTATGGTTCCCACGGACGTTGATCGTTGGCCACGCAGATGTGTTCCGGGGTGAATATTCATGGAAACAGGGTCGGAACCCTCGCTGCGGGAGTCAGGGTCGCAGGGACGCGCGCCGTGACGTCCGCATTCCTCTGTGTGATTAATAGTCGACTTGATTTACAGTCGACGCGTAAGAGGAAATGTGTAGCCTTTGTACAACGCCACAATAGCGGACACGCGTTGTACAAATGCCACAATGTCTTCCAACGTTAGATCGTTTATCTAACACTCCCTAATGAGGTTACTTTAAAGCGAAAAGACATAATAAAACCGTTTTTATCTATACAAATGTTCCACTAATTTTGCCAAGTGTATTTTAGTATATTTTTTTACGCCATTTAGTTATATTGTGATTAGGGAAATAAGTGTATTTTTTGCATTATGGCTGAATAAACAGTTGTTAGAAAATGATGTTTTTTATTAGGTTTTTTCCTCCTGACCAAATGATATCGCGATTAATTGGCCACCTTTTTTTTATATAGAATCGTAAACTAGTGCTTGACCGCAACCCTCATGATGGTAAGCAGTGATGCTATCGTTGATGGTAAAGCGCGCTAGTTTAGTAAGAGCCTATTCACTATAGCCTTGAAGACACTTAAATTGTAGTCAAACATAAACACCACCGCTGGCAAATTCTTCCATTTCCTCGATGTACACGGTGTAAAAGACGAGGCGAAACGCTTCGTCCGAATTGTAGTTTTATCAACAACGTAAGGGTCGATACTCGCCTTACGACGGGTCGTCCGATGATGGAACGGAGATGGGAAATAATCATGCAATTCCCTCGCACACTCCAAAATGTATCTTATAGAACACCGACAGGCTGGCTACTCTTCGCCTGTGCTCTAGGTCTAGACCGTTTCGATCTTAATCTGGGTCGCCAATTAGCCTCTTCGCACGCCTCTCCAACGAATCCAAAGTTGTTAGGTGGCATTTTGTAGCATCAGCCTAAATGCGACTGCAGTACTCCACACACGAATGGACCTGTGCTTTGTATAACATTAGAAGCTGTCCTGGTGTGTAGACCTTTGCGATAACGCTAAGTTTCCTGGCAGCCACATTGGCTTTGGACTCAATGAACCGCCCAAAGTTAAGGTTCGAGGATCACAACTCCCAAAAACTGAAGGCGGTCGGTGCACTCCAAGGTTACATTCCGAAAAGTAGTAGCCTAGGTGAACGGGCTTCTTTTGGGGGTGAACACGCTTGTGTTTTAGTGGCAAGTTAACAGCCACCATGGCTGTGAATTCACCTGCCTTGTAGTCCATTCATTTGTATTAGATCAAACTGTAAAAATGCAAATGCTATGACTCGCGCAAGTTAACTGTGCACCTCGCTCTATGTGTAAAACATGAGAATCATGTTAAAAAATATAAAATATTTTTTTATTTATGTTAATAAAAGGTAGCTTTGAGGATAAAGCGTCCTAATACTAGATCCTTTTACTCTGACGTTTTGCAATTAAATTGATACCTACATATGGACTGTATTCCAGCCAGTTGCACAGTTAACTTGCGCGAGTTATACTGATAGTGTTTTACGCAATTACCTTGCTGTGGTGTTTTAAATATTTTCATTTTAGATATTTAGATCTATCCAAGACCTATAACCAGTAGGTAAACCTTTTTTTGTTATATCTTGCTTATTTGGCAAACCATCCTTGGTTTAACTCATTTCAATACAATAATTTACACAACAGTTAGTTTTTTTAATATAAGTACTTATGTATTTGTGTGCGTCACATGCAAGTGAAATAACGAGGGGTGCTTTGGGGTCCAACCGCCATCTTTGGGACTCATCTTTCGCACTCGTAAAAGCCAAACACGCGAAACCTAAAATGAACTGGAAACTCGCCCGACTCCTGTGACCTGTGGGCTAGGGCTACCGTGTCAGAGGCGGACACGGCTAAAGAAGCGAGCCCAAACCAGGAAACTCCGTTTCAGTTTTGGAACGTTGGCACGCTAATTGGACGCGCGAGAGAACTGGCTGAAACTCTCCACAGGCAACCGTGGCGTTCCTGCAGGAGACTCGGTGGGAAGGCAGCAGATCCCGGCTTATTGAAAATGGCTACAAGCTGATCTACACGGGTGCACCTAGTGGGAGAACTGGGGTGGCCGTAGTGTTGTCTGACGAGGTCTAGGATGACGTCTTGTAGGTGAATCGCATTAGTGACCGGCTGATGTTGGTGCGGGTGCTGGTCAATGGGGTTATAACCCACTTGATAAATGCCTACGCTCCGCAGGCCGGGCGGGGTGACGCCGAAAGGACGTTGTTCTGGAGACAGTTCGAAGGACTGCAAAGGGGGATCCCATTGTCCCAGGGAATCGTTCTGGGTCGTGATTTGTACGGTAGTCGTAACGCGGAAGGGCACAACATTCTCCGAACGTGTGCGGCCGCTGACCTGGCAATTGTGAACACCTATTTCAAAAAGAAACCGCAGCACCTTGTTACCTACCGGAACAGGCGATGCGTTACTCAGATCGACTTCCTACTAACTAGGAGACACCACATCGGCAAAGTAGCCACCTGCAAAGTCATACCTGGTGAGAGCTTCACTGCACAACACCGTCTCCTTGTCATGGATCTCTGCGTAAAGGCCCAACTTAGACGTGTAGAGCACTGCCGGGGCCAGTTCCGGTTGTGAAACTGTCGCAAGACCACTGGGACAGGATCCAGGCAGCTATTGCTGGGGTGGCGCGGGTGGTGCTGGCGTCTCTACGGGCGATCGCAAGAGTGACAAGGAGACCTGGTGGGACTATACAGTCCAGAGGGAGACTAGGATTTTTTTTCTTTTTTCAAATCGTGGCAGGCGACCGGATCTCCTGAAGATCGCGACGCATATATGGTTAAAATAGCTGTAGCCAGAGCCAGATGAGAATACTTACAACCGCTCTACGAGAAGTTGGAATCGTCTGAGGGACAAAAGCTCATTTACAAGTTGGCACTTTCCAGGGTCAAAGCGGCGCAGGATATCCAAGTGCTGTTGTGTAAAAGACCCTACTGGCAACCTGCTATGCGAGGACCTCACGGTAAAGGAGAGATGGCCCTCGTACTTCCACGAGCTGTTGAACAAGTAGCACTAAGAGGTGCAGACACCGGAACTCCCTCCGAACCTTGGATTAGTGCAACCGATAATGCCTGAGGAAGTCCAAACGGCTCTTCGTCGCTTGGAGAATCGGAACGCTGTCGTAGCTGACGGAGTTCCCTTTGAGGCTTGGAAGGCAATGCGTCCTCGGTTAACTAACTTTCTCAACCGCCGTCTCCTGACCGGCAAAACCGCGACCCAATGGAGGCTGAGTATTATTACTCCAGTCTTCAAAGGCAATGGCTCGGTACAGGAGTGTGGTAACTATTGCGGAATAAAGGTCATGTCCCACACCATGAAGATCTTTGAGAGGATTATAGACTCCCGGATCCGGCAGGAGTGTGCTGTCTCGGAGTGTCAATATCGTCGCACTAAGGATCACCATGGAAAGATACAGATCGAGGAACACGCCTCTGCATATGCTCCTTCTAGATGTGCAGAGGGCCTTCGATTGTGTCCTTCGTGGGGTGATTTGGTGGGCACAGAGGTTCAAAGGGGTACCAAAAGCCTATGTTGACATAATTCGAGACATGTACCTCAATTCCGATTCCGTTGCTGGGACCGCTGCTGGCGACACTAAACCTTTCCCCATCATCGTCGGAATCCACCAGGGATCCGTCCTTAGTCCGTTTCTGTTCAGCGTGATATTAGACGTCTTGTCGGATAGCATCAAGGATTCACATAAGCAACCTCCCTGGTTGCTCTTGTATGCTGACGATATCGCGCTGGCGGACGCGGACAGGGAAAGGTTGGTGCGGCGTGTGAATGCATGAAATTACTCGATCGAGAACGGATGTCTGAAACTGAATGTATCGAAGACCGTGTACATGGCCAGCAACACGACAACCCCATGTCCGACCGTATAGGCGTAAACATGGTCGAGTGCACAGACCAGTTTAAATACTTGGGGTCTGTGCTTAACCTGTCCGGCGACATTGATTGCGACGTCAGGGGACGCATTCCGCAGCTTGGGCATAATGCCGTGAGGCGTCAGGTGACATTTGTGACCCCAAAATGCCGGTTAAGTTTAAAGGACAGGTTTATAAGACCATCATTAGTATTCTTCTGTTTGGTATTGAGGCGTGGCCTGTGTTTGAGCGACACAAGCAGGCGCTGCATGTTATGGAGATAAATATGCTGAGGTGGATGTGTGGAGTTACGCGGAAAGACCGCATCAGGAACTCCCGCATCCGTGGCAGTCTTCATGTCCGTGACATAGCAAACAAACTGCAGGAGGATCGCCTACGCTGGTACGGCCACGTCTCCGCCGGGCCGGAACAAGCGGGGCAGACCAAAGAAATGATGGCTTGACGTTGTAAGAGATGACATGCATGTCAACAATCTCTCAGGATGCTAAGATCACGCAAAATGGAGGAGAATGTGCAAGAAAGCGGACCCCAGGCTCCAACGCGAAAGCCGTAGACGCAACCGGGACAAACGCTAAGATGATGATGATGATGACATTCAAGTGAAATAAACCTGAATTTCTATGCTTCAAAATTACTAACCACTAACTTAGTTTCAATAAACAACATTCCGTTATCAATACACAGTGAATCATATAACAAAGAAAGAAGCTTGGAAGTGATTTATCATAACAACAGAACTTCGATAAATAATAATGTCAACTAAAATATTTATCCACATTTGTGTTGTATGTATATATTCTTATTATATTAAGTCCAGTCAGTAATTAATTAGGCGGCGCAGACGCTGGTCGTCTTGTTAAATTGACCGACAAATAATACCTACTAAATATGAAGTTGTTTATAATTTCGCTTTTGTTAGGCTTAAGTAGTGGAAGAGATTTTAGTAAAGCGGATGTAGGTCTTCTATACAACTGTGGTAATTGCCAGCCCGAACAAGTACATATTGCGTTTGGAGGTAAGTGAGTGTCCGTTTGACCTTTTTTGAATCAGTGACCCCTTCTAGTAGTTCAATTAAGTAGATATATAAATTGCTTGTAAATACAAAGTCTACTGCGGCTGGTACACTTATGTCGCCTGAGTTTAATCACTGATTAATAAACAGGAGCAACTGAATAATTTTCTTCATCGAGCTAGCTTATAGCTAAGAGTTAGTACTTGTCACATTTGCGACACAAAGCGAGTGGACAATGTTAACCTTTGTTTGGGGTTTAGATCCGCGGACCATGGAGTCTGAGTGCTAATTACCTACGTTACAATAAACTTTCTATACAGCTTGTTAAAAATCCCCGTGAGTCAAGGGCTGGCTTTTACCTTGGCCAGATCGCAAATAGTTTAACAATATAATTTATACCTACTAAGCATTGTACAGTCTCTTAGGCACTTACATTACCAATCGACAGCGATGCGGAAGAATATTTTGACGCTATATTTTAGTTTTATAATAGCTTATTAGTATACAGGGTGTATCTGACATCGTAACGCAAACTTCGCGAGAAGGCTACACCGCATGCCACTAATAGAATTATGATAGTCATTTATATCGTTAATGAGCGGTTACAGAAATAACAGTGTTTAAAAAAATGTGTCGGCTCGGGCTTTGAACGTTGCAAGAGTGCCGCCGTGCGTTTTTGTGGGTATGACGTTGACCCCTGATGTGATAGGATAGTTTTTCGAGTTTTGTTCACATTGCGCTTTTTTGTGTAATTAGCGAATTAATTATCTTTTACTTTAAAATCTTATTGGGTTATAAAAGTATAGCAATTATGAACGGTTTAAAATTAAAAAGAAACTGCATATTATTTTTTTTTTATCAGGAAAAAACCGACGAAAAATTCCACCTGTGGGGGATTCAGAATCATGTACTGGATTCATGGTACTCCTATGTGCGTCGATGTCAGAGACACCCTTTATATTGTAGTTTGATTATTATTAGAAGTTTGTAAATTTAGAGGTTTATTCATAATCATAAACAATAATTACAAAAATTTATTGTTAAGGCTGGCCGCAAACGTGCGATTTCCAGATTCGGAAATTTTCCGTGTAATTAGCACAACCGTCAGGTTTTTTGTATTTGTGTTTTGCCTTCGTAAAAGCAAGTTAAGTATCATGGACGACGATGAATCGACACACATGTGATTGGATCACAGTAGAACACAGATGGAGCAAGCTACAATAGATATTCTTTCGGCATAGCGTTAGTTCGCTTCGCGAGCCAAGATGTACGCAAACGCTGTATTCGAAAAGACGATTAAGCTTTTCCTGTAAGGAAAAATAATGACGTGTGCAACTTGTTGACCATTTTATATGTAAGCAGAGCATTTAGGTTTCCGAATCTGAATTCCTGATCCGAAAACATAGACTAAACCCGTTAGGAATCGAATGTGTGTGGCCGACCTAAACCATTATGAATAAAAGGGATGCCCTTTAGGCACCGTACTTTGAATACATAGACGTACCTGTGTTGTCACCTAAGTATGTTTGTAACCTTTGTTGTTACCACGGCGAAAACAAAATATAAAAGAAAATACATATTTGGAAGTCCTTTGTCCGCTTCCCACTGTAACAAATGATTATTTTTGACGTCATCGCCTCATCTTAACAAAACAGTCTATAATAATAGCTCTGACCGCCCAAAACTTTCAGAGAAAGTGAATGATATAGTGATAACATGGTCGACGTTCGACGATACCGTGGTGTCGATAGTGGAGTACGGCGAGTTGGACATGGACAAGCAGGTCAGAGGATCCAGCAAGATCTTCGTGGATGGAGGAAAAAAGAAGCGAAGCCAGTACATACATACTGTCACATTGGGTGATCTCAAGTTTAATACCAGTTACGGTAGGTATTGTTCGTGTTCTTGATTGAACGGTCCACTTGGAGGGTCGTTCATTTTTGTTTCATTCCACCGACCAAATGAGGGTAATATATGTATTTCATTGAATGTTCTTTCCTTGCCCGAAGAAGGCCAGCACGCGCCGCAGCTGAGCCAGTAAATATAAATTCCAGACTATGACCTCTGAGCCTTCTCAGATCTAGTATATACTAGGAAACGCCGCAGTCATCAAACCACTAAAACCTTTCGATCCAGCCGTCCCTTGCTGTCCTCTCCAGCGACGCCCTAAGCCGAGGTTCTTACCCTACGTGGGGGCTTAGTGCATGGTCGCTCTATAGTTCTTAAGGACCCCTGGCTCTGGCTGGGGGCTTTTTGTATTTAAAGCATCCACAGGATAGTCCGGTTAAGTACTCTCATATTAACAGCGCTTTGTTTGTTTCATAAGTTCAAGTTCCCAGTATGACCTGTCCAATTATCTTAAGAATCGTTACATATCATCTCAAAAGTTTAAAATCCAGTACGTAGATGATACGTAGGTACTGTTTAGCGAGTGGGCACTGGGCAGATTGACATACCTACAGTGTGGCGATTAGGTTAATCTAAGTACATTCTAGTCGTGAGATGTTTCTTCGTTTTAATATTTAACTAAATCAAAAGTTTTTATTCAAATTGGGCTGATAACAGCTCTTATCAATCGTCAGAATTACACAGACAGTCCCCCAAAACGCCAGCTCTTCACGGTTTCCTAGTGTCTCCATACACTCCATACCATTATCCCGCCCGCGTGCCTTATTTAACCAGGGGCTATTATTTTGTACCAAATTTTACGCTTTTTTGTTCTTTTAATTCAGGTGTCTATTTTTGGCACAAAATACATATTTTATTTTAATTGTAAAAGACTGATAACGACTGTGTAATAACCGCTGTAGTATTTAAATATGATAACCTAATCGCCACTCTGTATATACATATAAGTAAACTGATATGTGTCTCATTGAGGTCATCTCGACGAGTTTACATGATCTACAATTCAAAGTAATTGTAGTTGAGATAATTATTCAAATGGTGCTCATCATCACGAGCTCGTTTTCAGAATGGTAACGTGCTGGTGCCACCGATGTTTCGTGCGAAGGGAAGATGAGAGATTGCGACTTTGCACCGGAATGTTCTATAAATAACCTTCAAAGTACATACACTGGTTACATGAGTTACTTGTAAATGATAATGTGATAATATATTGGCAGTGTACCATGTGGGCTCCGTTTACGGATGGTCGGAGCAGTTCTGGTTTCGTACGGCCCCCAAAGGCGAGGACTGGCCAGTACGGGCTGCCATCTACGGCGACATGGGCAGTGGGAACGCACAGGTACGTTACTAAAAGCAATGCGTGTGATGACAGAATTAAAAACTTCCACATTAACATGATGCATTTGCAGAATATTTTGGGAAGATTATGGAATAATTTCGCACGAATTGCTTTATTTATCATTTTAAAAGTATTATAATGTATGTCGTAAAATACAATATTAATTTATTGCGCTATCGTACACAAACATGACAAGGTTGTAGTCATTGATATAATATTAAACATATATATGATATGTTCTAACAAACTAACCGAAATAAATGTGCCGATCAGAGTTGTTCAAAACTGCTATAAAACAATAGCACGCTATAGACTATACAGGGTGCCAGGGAAACGCTTCCGAAAACGAAGACAGGTGATAAGGCTAGTGATTCTCGATACGATACCATCAAAAAATGAGGATTTTTTTTAACAATTTTACTTAAGCATGTTTCGTACACTATGCTGTGGGAACAGTTAAATGAGTTAAATAAAACCATTATTTGCGATTAAACATTTTTTTTTTTCTTTATAACTCTAACAAGCAATGCATTCGTAAATAATATCAGCTGACTTTCGCGCATTTCGAGTTCAAAGACCGCGTGCGGTCACCGACATCGCGACAGTTTCACGGCTGAAACCGAAGCGCGCGTCGCGCGACGTGCGATGCGCCGGCTGACTATTTTATTTATTTATTCTTTATTGTACACCAATCTTCCTAAACTACTAACCTTCACTCGATCGCTTGAAGCAAATGTCTTTTCAGTTCAATTCTACCTAGTTGTGGGATATCTGCTTACGGCATCGGCGGCATCCATTCGTGCAAGGATCGTAATGATTTTCCCCTTTAACAGGGTTACAATTTTATTTTGATCTGAATGTTCAAATTTACAAATCAGAAAAATCCAGTTTACTTTGCTTAACCTTGAGGCCCATATCGAAGGTACTTAGATACCTAAAGTGTCGTGGCTGTAAGGCCATAAAAATCCTTTGTAAAGCGCCGCTAAAATAAAGAAAAATAAACATTACAGAGGCGTCAACAGTTTTAAATTGATGGACATGTTGTGAATTTAATAACAGTTTTGTATTATGTCGATAATCGATAGTAAATGAAATAAAATAAAAGATCGCTGACATCAGCTGTAATTGACTAAAAAATTTTCATCGCATGTACAGTTTTTGAATTTGAACTTTATAACAATGTAATTAAAGTCACACGATGCGTGCTCGTTTATTACAAGAACTGGATCCTTCATTTAGTAAGTAAACCTAATCAATTTAAAGTGAATAATTAAATTAATTGAATCTAAGAAACCAGTTAAATCTTATTTAAAAGTTAGAAAATGAAAACAGTTTGTAATAAAGCATAAGTACAATTTCCTAACAATTAAAATGAATTGATTTCTGATCTCGTAATTATTCTTTTAGCATTTTCGCCTCTGTAAACACACCGCTTTGACCGCGGGACTTCCCCAAAGCGTTTGATCTTCATAGTACCTCTTTAGTTAATAATAGTGACTAGTGTTCCTTGCGACTCGGTTCGTGAGCTTGTGCGTTACGTTTTTAACAAATTATTTAATTATTGTTTTGTTAGTTTTAAATTTGTGTTTAGTTATTAGGTATTGTTACGTTTTTAGTGCTGTTTTATTCTTTTTAGTTATAACTTTTTGTTGTTTTAAACAATGCCTGAGGCATACGTGTACAGTGCTCGTGAATATGGTCCGTCAACGTATGGGCTGGTATTTTTAATGGATGAATTCTAGGACCAGTGTTTCTACCGCCGCGCCTCAGTGGATCAGCATATCTTAATTTTATAAATGGACATTTAACTGATATGCTAGACAATGTGTCTGTGGCTGAATTTCTTCGAGCATGGTTCCAGCACGATGGCACTCCACCGCATGTTACGCGTCCCGTCCGCGAGCGTCTCACTGAGCTTTTTAATGACTGCTGGATCGGAAGGCCGTTGGACTTCTTTTTATGGGGGTATGTAAAAGAAAGAGTGTTTGATCGGGAATGTGACAGTGCTGATGAAATGCGGGGCAGAATAGTGAGTGTTTTTAATAAACTACGTGAAGAATGTGTTCACGGATCGACACAGCGACGGGCCCGGCTTTGTATTGAAATGAATGGAACTCAGTTCGAGCCAAACCTCATAAGGTCGCAAAGGATTTAGACAGGTACGTAAAATGCCTCTGTCAGCTTTTTACAATGGACTACAATTGCGATTTTGAAAGTGATGTTTGTAAATTGCGTATAAATCGGCTCTTTTCGGCGGCGGCTCTTTTAAGCCCGGGCGCGGTAGTGCGACGTCGCCTTGCGTGTCAGTGACCTCACGTTTCGTACGCTATCCAATGCTTGTTTACAAAATATGAAGTCTTGAAAATAATCAATTTAAAGCGAAAGGTTATTGGTATCCGTTTGCATTTAGGTTGTATATAATCTACGTTCTGGCTTCGGAAGCGTTCTCCTTACACCCTGTATGCTATTAAATTCTAACGCGCTATTAAATGCGCTATGTTATAGCGCGCTATAAATAAGAAAGCACGTGGGCGTCAAGCAGGCGCGATTATTATTGCAACACGCTAAATTTTGTAGCGCGTTACATTACATTAAAAAAACAACATAAAAGATATCAATGAACTCTCCTTCATACTTTTCAGGCTTAGGACTGTTTATAATTGTACTTAAAGGTTATTCTAACATTAATTTTAATAAATCGTAAATCAATTATAGGCGTATTTAAATAATCGTCACTAGTTCGTTTTGCAACAGAATTTTATACTAATATCTACACACTAACAATACCTTTGCACACACTAAATAATCGTCACTAGTTCGTTTTACAATGCAACAGACTTTTATAATAATATTTACACAATAACAAGAAAGATCGCGCGCGACGAAAATAGCGCGCTGGAACAACAAGCATACAATAGTCCACAGCATTCGCGCGATGAATGACTGCCTGCTAAGCGCCGTCGCGCGCTGTGCGATTTATTCGATCAATTTCATCATAGCGTGAATAGCGTCATAGCGTCGTAACGTCCACCTACATAGCGTGCGCTATGCGCTATGAGGAAATAGCGTGCTATTGAATGGCGCTATGCGCTATATTAACCATCTCTAGTGCCGATCGGAGCAGCAGCACACATGCAAATTTTTTAATCTGCGTACATTTCACACGTTGGTACAGTATGAGTGAAATGGGGCGCAATTTAAAGCATAAAGAAGAAAAAGATGGCTAGTGTTTGTCATTTGCGCTTAAATGGAAACAGCGCACCATTCATGACAAGTTTGCCAAAGAATAACAAAAATGCAGATAGGAAATATAACAGAGTTAACGGTAACTGGTAATTTCGTAGGTGGTAGTATAGTACGTGCTCAATAGGTGCATATAATTTTTTTTGAACAGTTTTACACTTCAATCAAGTACTTATTAAAAAACTTTAATGTTTGTCATTGAAGTTTTGTAATACTTACTTGATTAAAGTGTATTTAATATTTTATGACTGTGATTAAAGGAAACCTAATGCAATAAAATAAACAATTATAAACCATAGTACTTTTCTATATTTACTATAATATCAAATCCTATTTTAATTTTTCAAATGTAAATCATTTTGCAAACATTCTGTATAAAGGGTGTATCTGACATCGACGCTCAAACGAGTACCATGGATCCAGTACATGATTCTGAACCCCCCAGTGGTGGAATTTTTCGTCGGCTTTGTCATGATTAAAAAAAAAATATATGTAGTTTTTTCACTTTAGACCGTTCATAATTGCTATACTTTTATAACCCAATAAGATTTTAAAGTAAAAATTAATTAATTCGCTAATTACACAAAAAAATCTATATCCTAGGCAAAGGCCTCTGCCTCGAATCTAGCGGGCAGCGGGGCGGCGGCAGAGGCGGCGAGTGAGCGGCAGGATCATATGCACAAAATCAAACGGACCGGTTCTCGAAAACAGCGGCGCGGCAGCGGGGCGGTGGCGGGCAGTGAGCGGTGTACTTCTCGCGCTCGAATCTTGCGGGCCGCGGGCGGGCAGCGAGCGGTGATCGAGCGTTAGGAATAAATTAGAAACAAAAAGATGTTGCCGCCATTCTTTTGACATTTCTTTCGCGAATAAAAACAAATATCTCGTCGACACAATCGTGAATACAACACTACGCGGTTATAGTGACGCGCGATCTGCCCGCTAGTTTCGAGAACGTTCTTCGATGCCCACCCGGCTCCCGCGCTGCTGCCGCCGCCGCCCCGCTGCCCGCAAAATTCGAGGCAGCGGCCTAATTGGTGTGAGCATAGGAAATATTTATTTATATTATTGTATACTTCATGTTCATTTACTATCGACTCACACTTTCCCATTTAATAATTTCATGTCATTTGACTCTATTACTTAGCAACGCAAAATGAACTCGTAATATTATCAATGTTTTACTTAACTGTTGCAATAAGATGTTCATAAATTGTAACTAAGGAGAGGACACAGGCGCGAAAATAAAGTGAAACAGAACTATAATTGTAGGTATAAAAGTCACCATAAACATTATCGCTTCTGTGCAACTGATCTATGCCAAATGTGTTCGCATCTTTATCACTCCCGCAAGAAATCCATTTAGCTCTCTCTTTTTTTACTTACAATGGCCGCCTAAGCATTAGCAGTAAGAATGTTTGACAAAATAATTGAAACTATATTATTTATCTAAATGTTTTGGAATACTTACTTATGATATGTGATTCCATGACTTTTGTTGGCTTTTCTAAAATAATTCGTGCATTTACGCATTACACAAAACGCCATTTTGAATACGGAAAAGATTTTCTTAGCCACCAAGGACACACGCGCGTACGGAACGAGAGTATCGAGAGTGACTAAAGAGAGATATTGGAATTACCATCTTTTGTACGCTTCATTTTCAGTGCGCTAGTGACTTATCTACCTTAGTTTCATATAATATCAATGATTGTAGTTTCCTACATCATACAGATGGGTACATCCACTCTCGCGCATTGCCCTGCACCGTTTAAACGAAACAGCAGGAATAGGCATACGTTTTCGTCGCACGGTAGAAAGAGAGGGGGATATCTCGTCACGTGTCCTGATGCGAGTTTAACATTTTTTACCCACAACAAAATAGTGCACAACACCGCTAAAGGAGTTTTCACTTCAGTATTCATCAAGGAATCATAGGTTATCTGAATGTACATTCTCTTCTAAGTAACTGACAAGTTCAAAGCTAAGATGGAAAGTTCCAATGTGATAAGCAAAACTAGGGTTAAAACTGCAAATGTCATAAGGAAAACTGGATTTAAAAGTGCTAATCATCGCCATGTATAGAGCAATACTATTATGCAACCTATTGCATTTAATTAACCTCTATATAGAGAAATTTGTACCTACTAAACTTCTTTTTCCAGTCTCTATCGTATTTGCAAGAAGAAGCCCAACGCTCTCACTTTGATGTGATCCTGCACGTGGGTGACTTTGCGTACGACATGGACTCCAAGAACGCATTAGTTGGCGACGAGTTCATGCGACAAATAGAACCTCTAGCCACCGTAGTGCCGTACATGACGTGCCCCGGGAACCACGAGGAAAAGTAGTACGTATTGAACATATCAAAGCATGATAAGGAGGGACAAAGAGAGGGTAACATCGTAACTAAGAATATAATTAATAATGATGGATGTAGGGGCCCAAAATAAGATGGGTGTAGATAGTAAATGGATAAGAAATGATAAGCGAGTAGGTATCCAGGTGACGGCCAAAAGGAAAGAATGGAATTGATTACAGTTTACTACCCTACCCCCGGGTAGGATAATGAATTCAGAGTATTTTTGAGTTTTTTTTTTTTTGCTACCGTAAACTAGGACAGGAAGAATCGATAGCCTCCGTGACGTAGTGGTAGCGAACGCGGCCGTTGCGCAAGGAGACGCGGGTTCGATCCCCGCACAGTGCAAATATTTGTATGCACGAATATGAATATTTACAACGGTCTCAGGAAGCACGTCAAGCCGTTGGTCCCGGTTGCCATACGAACATCTAGTGGCAGTCGTTACTGGCTGTTGGAGCCCTCAAAATTCTAACAATTGGTCTAACTGCAATGCTTAGATATAGCCTTCGGATTATGGAGGTCAGACGGCAGTCGCGTCACGGAAAATATCGATGTTCCGCCAAAATCAGCAGTTAGACAGGTGAAGCGGACTCCAAAGCTGAAAAGCTACGGATGCGACTGGGATTAACGCTGAGATGATGATGATGAAACTAGGACAGGAAGAAGAAAAGCCATTTAAGCAAGGTTAACCTGCTGGTCTGTTATGAGTGGTGATATGAGCGTTTATCGGCACCTTCTTTCTCTGTATTATATTCAAAATATCAATCCGCAGTAACTTCAGCAACTACGCGAACCGCTTCTCCATGCCGGGCCGCGACTCGAGCTTGTTCTACAGCTTCGACCTCGGGCCCGTGCACTTCGTGTCCATCTCCACTGAGGTGTACTACTATGTTAATTACGGCATCAAACTGATCAGCAACCAGTATGACTGGCTCAAGGAAGACTTGGAGAAAGCCAACCTTCCGGAGAACAGGTAAGAAAATTGAAAAAAAAAAGAAACAATTCGGTAAATTTTTCAGAAACATGACGCTCTGAAATTTATTTGACATACTTACCATAATCTTCCTTAAAATAATGTTGTATTTTTAAGGCTTAAAAATGAGTATTATTCTACTCGCCCTTATCATCCACTACTAGGTATTAATCTGCTCGCCGTTATCATCCTCTACTGGTTAATAATCTCCTCGCCATTATCATCAATGAAATGAAATGAAATCGCCTATTAAGCAAGTAGGATCACTGATCACACGTCATATTATTTTTTATTTTATTTTATTTTTTTTATCTAGATGAAGCCGGCATTTCCTAACTGACTACCTCAGAGAAGAAAATATAGCCGAAACAAACTCAGGGATCATCGTCTTTTTTCAAGTCCAGACATTAAAAATGAAAATGTTTTCAATAATTTACGTTGTAATTATGCATATTGCTTAATAACAATGATTAACAGAGCCAGCAGCTCAGTCCCAAGTTTTTTTGTCTTCTAAATAATCTGTGATTTTATAATACCCCTTTTTGCACAGTTTGGCCTTTATATAGTTTAATGGGTAAGTTTCGAATGTCCAAGGGAGGCTTGTGGTAAAAGTGTATACATTGACCCGTGAACGAGTTGCCTACTCTGTGGAGACGAGTGTGATGTACAGCAAGATTGTGTTTGTTCCTGGTATTTATATTATGAATATCGCTTTTTTTTTTTTTAATCCGATATATTTATGTACATACATAAGACTTTCAAATATATATTGGGAAGCTACAATCAGAATGTTCACCTCTCTGAATTTTTCTCTAAAAGAATCTCTAGGACCAAGGTTGTAGATGGCTCGAACAGCCCTTTTCTGTAAAACAAAGATGGTATTGATGTCCGCACAAGTTCCCCAGGGATGAATCCCATAAGTCATAAGACTATGAAAATAACTATGTAAAATAAATAATTCTGGCCGTATCCACATCAGTTATCTATCTAATTTTCTTAACATCAAATGCGGCAGAACTGAGTCTACCCAACAGCTTCTCAATATGAGGACCCCATTGTAACTTGGCATCAATAGTTAATCCAAGAAAAACTGTCGACTCGACGGGGATCAACTCTACTCCATTCAGTTGAACATTGGTGCTTAGCTGCCTGACATTTGGCGTAGATAATTTATTGACTTTAGTTTTTTTTTTTTAATTTAAAAGAAGGTTATTTACATTAAACCAATGGACAACTTTAGAAAGTGCATTGTTAACTTCGTCAAAATTTGCTAGCTGACGCTTGACTTTAAAAATAAGAGAAGTGTCATCCGCGAACAATACTATGTTGTGATTATCCCTCACGTGATGAGGTAAGTCATTAATATAAATTAAAAACAAGAAAGGACCTAGAATTGAGCCCTGCGGAACGCCCTTGGTGACCACAGATCCTGCAGATCTCTTGCCATTAACATCAACCCTTTGAATTCGATTATTCAGATATGAAGTCAGAAGTTCGAGAGCTCTGTCCCTTAAACCATAATGGTACAATTTCCTAATAAGAGTATCATCATGTACGCAGTCAATGGCCTGGGACAAATCACAAAAAATACCAAGAACATCTTGCGATTCCTCCCAGGCCCCAAATATGTTCTTTAGCAACGTCACGCCCGTATCTGTAGTTGTACGACCCTTTGTAAAACCAAATTGTAGCTTCGGTTACTAAATTCCTCGTCTTTATCATCACCTACTGGGTATTAATCTCCTCGCCATTACCATCCACTACTGGTTACTAAATTCCTCGTCGTTATCATCACCTACTGGGTATTAATCTCCTCGCCGTTATCATCCACTACTGGGTATTAAACACCTCGTTGTTATCATCCTCTACTGGGTATCAATCTCCTCGCTGTTATCATCCACTACTGTGTTTTAATCTCCTCGCCGTTATCATCCACTACTGGGTATTAAACACCTCGCTGTTATCATCCACTACTAGGTATTAATCCCCTCGCCGTTATCGTCTACAACTGGGTACTAATCTGCTCGTCGTTATCATCCACTACTGGGTTTTAATCTCCTCGCCGCCTCGCCTCTCCTCGCTGTTATGTAAAATTGAACACGCTCCACGCTGTTATTCTAACAGTCACCTTAACTTCTTATATTTTCACATTATGACACTGAATAAAGTTTAGCAGCTACTTATTTAAGTCTGGTCTTGTTAAAATGTAAATTTGTGTGAATATTATTTGTTTTCAGATCGAAGAGACCTTGGATCGTTTTGTTCGGTCATAGGCCTATGTACTGCAGTGACCGAATTGATAAAGATTGTAAAAGAGAGCTTACGCGGGTCGGCTTGAATGGGATGTGGGGTGAGTTGTAACAGTAAGACTAGTTAATAATATAGTAGATAGATCTTTCGATTTCCATTTTTTTATGTGTAAGAATACTGTGTAAACTAAATTGGTTAAATATCATTTAACGACTCGATAATACAACATTGCCGAGCTGGTTGTGGAACTAGTTTAATTTTTATTTTATTATTTTTAAATTACTTTTACTGTTTATTTTGTTAACATATTATATTTATGACGGGTTCACTATATAATATAGAGCGTTCGAATTTTTTAATTTATTCTGTATCTAACCTTGGAAAGCCCAGCCCCCTAATCGGCGAACGTATTTTTGTCAATTGATTGCGACTAGTTGGCATCAGTTGGGATCATTCGGACCGCCCATTGGTCTGTTCGGTCCAAACGATCCCAACTAGTCGCAATCATTTGACATAAATATGTTCGCCGATTAGGGGGCTGGTGTCCATAATACAATGATTATAAGTTTTATTTCAGAAATAACTACTTCATTCATTTTATTTGGAAAATTGTTTTCTAAATCTTACATTTGTTTTCTTTTTGAAATATTTTGTTTGTTTATTGGGTCGTATCGCACAACTTTCAACAGTATGCCTAATATGAGTTTTCATTACGAGACTCAAGCGTCGATATCGAGCGCGTTTGGCGCTCTCATTGGTTGAGACTTCTTACAACCTTTGAAGCGGGCCAATCGATGAGTCAAACGCGCTCGCTATCAACGATCGTGTCTCGTAATGAAAACTCATACTAGGCATACAGACCTTAGTGACTGAGGTCTGTCGAAGGACTAAGGCTTGTCTATCAGTGCACTGTGATAATTGAGTTTGGTTGGGGAAGAGCTTTGGCGTTCTTCTAGGATTATAACGCTATAGGGTGGCCGTCAAGCGAAAATATTATCATAAAAAACGAATTTGTTCATAGCACTCGAGCCTTTACTGAAGGAGTATGGCGTCGACCTGGTGATCTGGGCGCATGACCACCTCTACGAAAGGACATTCCCGATATATGACAATAAGATGTACAACGGTTCCACTGAACATCCATACGTTAACCCAAGGTGAGTGCGGAATCAGCGGGCAGCACGGGTCTACCCCACGGTAGGCTTCGCAGCGTCGTGCTCTCTGGCGGGCACCCTGCCTTGGGAGCTCGAGGCGTGGGTGCTCGCCAGAGTGTACGAGTGGACGGCGGGGCGCAGGGCGCTAGGTGTGCGTTTGGCCCCAGAAGAGAGGAAGGCCGTCCGGCGGGTGGCGAGGGACGCCATCGTCCAATATTGGACGCAGGAACTCGCCTCCGCCGTCTTCGGCCGCCGTACCTTCGACGCCATAGGGCCGGTCCTGAAGGTCTGGCTCGACAGGCGTCACGGGTTCCTCTCCTTCCGTTTGGTGCAGGTACTCTCCGGTCACAGCTGCTTCAGAAGGTACCTGCAGCGAATAGGACGAGAGGAGACACCGCAGAGGACACGGCGGAACATACCCTCTCGGTGCGCCCGTCGTGTGTCATGCGTTAGAGCGTTGGTGGGGAGCGAGGAGGCTTGGGAGGCGATGGCCTCCTTCTGCGAAGACGTGACGTCGCAGAAAGTAGCCGCGGAGCGCGAGCGAGAGGAGGATCCCCTCGCTCCGGCGCTCCGCGGGCGGCGTAGGGGCAGGAGAAGGCGGATGTTTGACCGCCTTCTCCCTCCCTGAGGTGAGCGGTGGGCGTGAGGCACGGGGGTGCCCGCGCCCGCCACGCGGTCACCACGAGGGTGGCTAAGCCACAGCCCCTCCCTGTGGAGTAGCAAATGAGGACCCGCCGTATTAGGCGGGTATCGCCGGTGGGGGGCTGGTAGCCAAGGCTCCGCCAGTTTTTCCAGTCCCCCACCATTAAGACGATGCCGGAGTGCCGCTGGGGTTTTTAGTCGGTATACCGGGAGGCTTTATCTCGGGGAGTCCCGACGGGCGGGGATGCGTAATTGTCATTTTCCCCAGCGACAACAAAAAAAAAGGGTGGGTGCCGGAATATCTACACTCTGATAGATAACTTCCTATTCTGATTTAATGGACAAAAAGTTTGTTTTCACATTTCGCTCTTCGATGATCTAAAGAACTCTGCTACAAGATTTTTGTAGTGTCAGTAAGTTGTACATTTATCAGCTGCCGATCGATTCTGTAATAATTTCGCCGTTAAAGTTTAGTGAAAAGCTTAGTTGTCAATCCCTAGCATTAGTTGCAATGACAGATCACTGCACGTAAGTTTTCACCATGGAATAGTTTATAGTTACATAATCGCAGTCTGTTTTGATAAAAATTTAAACCACTTCTTAGGGTTCTGTTTCCAAAGGCTTAAAGGGTCGATTTCAAATTTCGAATTAAATTTATACTTTTTTGCATGTTTTCTTAAATACCCGTTTTTTGGGTAATTAATGGTATAAGCTCATTCTATGGGGTTATATTAACACAAGTTAAATAAAATATTAATGATTTTTTAAATAGAACTATTGAAAAATTGAAATCAGAGTGACACGAATGAGTGATGTTGTTACACTAATGAAATTATCTAAAACACTAATGAGATTAGATGCCTACTAATGAAAATATAATTAAAAATAAAACAAGTGTAATCCGTCATTGTAATAATTTTGCGATGAACTCTATATGACTAAAACTAAAAAAATAAAACCAACCCAAATAGATTAAATCAGTTTATAGTCTCATAACAATCATAAAAATATTATTTGGACGCACATAATTTTTCAGTCTTCTTAGAAGGAACCTTAGGAATATAATGTAATATATTCGTTTAAGAACAATCTTTAAACTTTTTTTAAGTTTTCCATATTTCAATCAATATTTTGTATTTATCTATCCATAATTTTGCTGATTTTGGCTTTGATTTGGTGTTAATCATTATTTATTTAGATCACCGTATTGTTAGAGGCATCTTGAACCTCAACATTAGGCTCGAACGCTCTCGACTTATGAAGTCTACGCTCCGTCCAGCGTCAACCCAACTCCAAAACCCCGAAAGCTTTCAGATCGAACTGCAAAATCGCTTCGAATGCCTCGGTGAATGCGTAGATGTGGACGACTATAACAACAGGTTTGTGGAAACTCTCCAAACGGAAGGGTCCAAGTTTTACAAAACCCTCCGTTCAAAAGGACAGAAGATCTCCGGTCCCACCCGTCGGCTAATGGAAGAAAGACGGGAGGTGGTCTTAAAATCCCCTGATGACGCTTCGCGTGTCAGATGCCTTAACAGACAAATCTCAAAGTCTCTGACTCGCGATATACGCAAATTTAATACAAATTGTATTAAAGAGGCTATCGAGCGGAACAAAGGCTCCAAAGTGTTCGCACGAGATTTGTCTGTTGGACAGAGCCTACTTGCAAAGCTGAAGACTGGGGATGGTAGGATCGTCACTTCCAAGCCCGAGATTTTGGGTGAGATTGAGAAATTCTACGGAGAGTTATACACATCAACACACGCACCTGTTGTAAGCCTGGCTAATGATCCTAGAGCCAGATGATATCCCGGACGTCAGCCTCTACGAGATTAGTATGGCCCTGAAACAGCTCAAGCACGATAAGGCGGCTGGTGATGATGGAATTACGGCTGAGCTTCTGAAAGCGGGTGGTAAACCGGTTCTTAAAGCGCTTCAGAAGCTATTTAATTCCGTCATTATTAAAGGCGAAACGCCTAAAGCGTGGCACAGGAGCGTGGTGGTGTTGTTTTTCAAAAAAGATGCTTTCGTTTTAAAGCTTTAATTTTGTTCAACAAGATTATGTTTTTAACTTATTTTGTAGATCTGTATCAGATGCATCCAAAGGGTCGCCAATTTTATCATCAGCTGTAGAATCTATTTCAGTTTGTGACACAATCACTTCTTGTATATTTTCTCTTTTAATTTATTCTCGTGATGACGTTTGGAATTTTACCCCACTTTTTCCATT
This sequence comes from Sesamia inferens, assembly GCA_037179545.1. Classification (NCBI taxonomy): domain Eukaryota; kingdom Metazoa; phylum Arthropoda; class Insecta; order Lepidoptera; family Noctuidae; genus Sesamia; species Sesamia inferens. The sequence continues at coordinate 1,441,360 of CM073929.1, read as the reverse complement.
GTAATCTTTGCTCTCTTTGAAACATTTGGTTAAAATTTTTCACTTTTTTACTCTCTTTTCTATAAGCTTCTCTTTTTTTAGCTCTTTCAGTGGCATATTTTTCGTTTTTAATTTGTTTATATTTTTCCCTCCTTGCTACGAGTATTCTTCTTCTTTGTAATTCATCTTCACTCATCCTCATCTTATTCGGCATAATGCCCTAAAAAAATATTTTCGTAAATAACAGCCATTAATCATCATCATCTCAGCGTTAATCCCAGTCGCACCCGCTGCTTTTCCAGCTTTTGGAGTCTGGGGTCCGCTTTCCAGTTTTACCAGTCTAACTGCTGATTTTGGCAAACAGCAGTTAGACGTGTAGGTAAATAACAGCCATTAAGTCCTAACTTAATTATACTAAGTCACATTCAATCTCAAAATATAAACACCGATAATAATTTAACAAATTTCGTAGATAATCATGTAAATATGAGTATAACTGTGGATTTTCATCATATTACACAGAAAAAAGGAGAATTATAGGCGGAAAAGCTCTTTTATTTAAATCATTATTATAATATTTCATTAGTGTTACATTCACTATCATTAGTGTTACTTGAGAAATTGACACAAATGACAGTAACACAAATGATATTTGGGACAAACTTAAAATTTTTAAGCTTGTAGACATTTCTAGGCGGCAATCAAATACATTTAAAATATGCACGTTTCTGTTAGCTCTTAGAATTACTGGGTTATAAATATTTGATTACAATACCTTTTGCAATTACACTTTAGACATGAATGAGTAGAGTTTTGTCCAAAGCACGAAAATCGGTAGAAATATGAATATCTCGCAAAAAATATGTAACGCACCACCACTCCGAAGACACGCTGCAAGACCAATGACGATGTTTTGGCGTATGAGATGAGGCGGGGTTCCAGGACCTCCATGGTTTTAATATTATGACTGTATTAACTTAAGCTACACTAATGATAGTTAAACCTTGATTCATGTTTAAAACACTAGGATAAGAGTATTCTATTATCCTCAAATAAAAAATGTATTATACGTTTGAAGGCTTACACATTATCATGATATAAAATATTAAATATATAGAATTTCTATGAGTAATTTCGTTTTTATACGACTTTATTTCAACGTAAACGAAAAATGAGCGCTATCTTCTTAAGGGACTAAATTTTAAAGTTTAAGTTTTCTCGCAAATGGTACAATTTTATTTTAGGTATTGTTTTGTTTTGGAACGTAAAAAGGTAAATGAAGACTATGATATTAAAAAATAAAACAAAAACAATCGCAAACAAAATCAAAGTTATTAGAGATGACAACATTTTTAGCTCTGTTTGAAATCGACCCTAAAACGGTATTCTATTAAAGACTCCATTATCTGTCTGTCACCAGGCGGTATCTCATTAAACGTGATAGCTAGGCACTTGAAATTTTTACACATGGTGTATTTCTGTTGATGCTATAACAACAAAACTAAAAACTATTTTTTTTATATATATATAATGTTGTAGCATCCTTAGTCCGTGACACTGACTCGAACATGGTTGGCATTTTTATTGCATATGATTTGGAAAAATAAATTCTGATTCTCTAATGATTTAAAATATTATAGCGCTCCGGTGCACATCATAACTGGTTCAGCGGGATGCAAAGAAGGGCACTCTGAATTCAAACGTAAGTAACCTATACAGTTTACCACACCGGCACCCTAAGTGCGAAACACATAATCGATCTCAATCTTAATCATTGATTGAAGGATTTTGGACTTCATCACTATTAAAATAAAGTTGATATTTCTTTAACTTGAAATATTTCAATTATAAATTTTTGAAAAATACTAGATACACGCGCGAGTTAACTGTGCACCTCGCTGGAATGCAACCCCTCTCCCGCTTCCCCGCGCGGCGTCCCGTACCTATTTGCCGTAAGCACTCCGTAGCAATAGCATCTTTGTTGTTATTGTCTAAAATATACAGTTTAAATCAGGGATGTTACGGAACGGAGCTTCGATGGGCCTTACTCTCATTAGTAGCGAAAAAGGGTCACTTTAGGAAGCTAATTTCTAATTAACGGCTTGGTTTTGAGATTTGAAAAAAATATATCTTGTCTATTGATTCATGTACAACATTTACTAAAGATGATTTTTTCGTAGGATTTTGCCTTTTGCCTTAAAAAAATATTTACCAAAACGCTATATTTGGCTAATATTCGTTATTACTTCTAAACGGCATTTATGTATGGAAATATTTTTACACTGAAAAATTCGTGGTTAGAGGTACTACAGATATGCAAGAGCGTATTTAAATCCATCAACATTTGCCAAGAAAATATCCTTATTTTGAAACATAGGTTTAGAGGTGCTCTGCGCGGGCGCGGGCGGCAGTCGTGCGTTAGCATTCAGACGGGAGGGTTGTGTCGCTTGCTGCTCTGCTCCGGCTATCGCCGACTACGCGTGGTTGTCTGTGTGAGTGCAAATATTTACGAGCGAATCGTGTCAGTGTACGTTCATAGATTAGCTCGCAAATGAGAATTGAAGATGCGTCTGGTGGCGTAAGTATCTATCTACCTATACTCTTGTATCTATACCTATATATTACTGTATTTTTCTTTATAATTACTATTAGCTTTTGTAACCATTTTTCTTTTACAATTGATTGAATTCTTTTTCTTTTACAGTTGAAGTTAAACAGTTATAGAAGACTCTATTCAGGTAAGTAAACACTCGCACTTAGATTATAATTTATAGGTTTGTAAGGAGATTTAAAAATAAAAATCTTATTAGAAATTTACGTAACTTAAAAATGTGATTTTTTGTTTATGGTGATATAAATAAAAAATTCGAACTCAATTAAAGGTTTTGGTGTAAAAACAGTTTTACAAAAAAAATTGAGTTGATAGGACTTTTAGTTTTTGCGATATTAGCAAAATGTGTAATAAAAACTCTTACTTGGATTATTTTAAATGATTCTTCCTGTAAATATTTAATTTCTATATGTAATTGTTTAAAGTAGCCGAAGCCGATGGACACGGGCTGGCGGACTTGGAATGTCACAGTTATCAGTAAATTTTTTTGACGTCCTCCGTGGCGCAGCGGTCAACACGCCTGCCTGCGACGTGGAGGCCGCGGGTTCGATTCCCGGCCAGGTCATGATGGAAAACGATCTTTTCCTGATTGGCCTGGGTCTTGGATGTTTATCTATATATGTATCTATTATAAATATAGTATCGTTGAGTTAGTATCCCATAACACAAGTCTCGAACTTACTTTGGGGCTAGCTCAATCTGTGTGATTTGTCCGTATACAGTATGTTACGAAAACCCTGTCCGACCCGTGAAGGTGTTGTTAGGTATCGATAACTGATTCTACTAATGCATACAAAACCGGGCTTTACTTAAAAAAAAAATCCCCCTAAAAAAAATAAATATTATTTCGCAAAAGGAGGTAACTTATTAAATGTGCGTTGACCACCCTTCGCCTGCCGACCGCGGGGGGCGGGCGGCAGGACACGCGGCACGTGGCCGCATCGCTATTCGCTCATAATAATACCGGTGTTGTCACTTTTTAAAAATTACCAAATTTCGGGGAAATTGGAATTAATTCGTTGGAAAAAAAGATTATTTCAAAATTCATTTGTATTGGTACTATGATGAATACGTAAAATTTTATATTATATTTGGTCATGTGTTTACCTAACCTCTATTATCCTTATGGGTCGGACAGGGTTTTCGTAACATACTGTATATACAGTATGTTAAGAAAACCCTGTCCGACCCGTAAGGATAATAAAGGTTAAGTAAACACATGACCAAATATGATATAAAATTTTACGTAATCATCATAGTACCAATACAAATGAATTTTGAAATAACTTCCCCGAAATTTGGTAATTTTTAAAAAAGTGACAACACCGGTATTATTATGAGCGAATAGCGACAGCGATGCGACCACGTGCCGCGTGCCCTGCCGCCCGCCGCCCGCGGAAGGGTGCTTAACGCATATTTATTAAGTTATCTCTTTTTGCGAAATAATATTTATTTTTTTAGGGGTTTTTTTTTTTAAGTTAGCCCGGTTTTGTATGCATTAGTAGAATCAGTTATCGATACCTAACAACACCTTCACGGGTCGGACAGGGTTTTCTTAACATACTGTAGGATATATATATGTCGGAGATCGTCGATTAATTTTAATAGAAGTTGCTGATTTGATTTACGTAGTAGAGGGGCAAACGCTTGTGACGTTATTTTGTGATGGCGGCACATGGACAGAGTCGCTTTGGAAAGTGGGGTTCGTCGAACGGTCACTTTGCATCGAGACGCGGACCAAGGCACATCTCCGAACCGAAACTGTCGGTTTGCCTATTCAAATTGTAATTATGAAGATTGGAGGGTATATCTACACGTCGTGCTTTAATTCAAAACTCACCTACGAAACGGAACCTGTACCACCACACCAAGATGATGTCGACCCTACCGCTCTGCCGTCGCTGTCCCCGACATCAGAAGTTGGATGAAGAACTACACTGCTCACAATCTCGTTATAAATCATTATCAGAATAACAGTCACTTTCTGCCAATATTTTTATAGTACTGGTGTGATTACTTGTGTGGTAGTTGTTCATTGCCTTTGTATGAGCTGGATGCTGGATGTCCTGGCAGCGAGGCTGGAAGTGAACGTCACGTTACGAGGTGCGCTCAATTGCTGACACAGAAGAGATCGCTCCGCGTGATAGTGCGCTGCAGGCGTGCAAGTGCCGGCTGGACGCGGCGCTATCGCGACAGTGCTGGCTGTTGCTTGGCGCGCGACAGTGCTGGCTGTTGCTTGGCGCGCGACAGTGCTGGCTGTTGCTTGGCGAGCAAGGTGCGCCTGCGGAGCGGGCAAGGTGCGCTTGCGGAGCGCACTTCTAGCTGCTTGGTGAATCGCATCAATGGCGTGTGGCGCTGCTGGAGCTGCGCGTGCGGCGCAGCCGGAGCTGCGTGCGTTTTGCTGAACGCCCAAGGTTTCAAGACTTGAGCATCTACTCTGCAGGCGATGAGAAGGTTTCAAAATACCCAAAACGTTTGTGGTAACGTAATGGGATTTTATGAGAGCTCCGAGATGTCTGGTGTGCAACGGTTGATAACTGCCAAGTGGCAGGGGTTTGCCAGAAATTGCCATAATCCGGTGAGTCGTATTATTTTTATTTTGATTTCGGTGCTGAATGTTCTCTTGTCAAGCAATCTGTAATTTCATTGGTATATGTACACACACGATAGTACGTATACAGGGTATGGGTAGTACCAGCGTTGTGTACTGAACCATTTCTTTGTGACATGATAATAAGAGTTATTTGCAAATTATATTTTCTTGTACTACCCGTATTCTTTGTTATAATGGACTGAGAAATTTTAAATGAGGGTTTTAAAATTATGATGTCTCGTTTGTCTTTATTTCAAAACTAAAGTTCACTGTGGCCTATAGTTACGAGCTCACTTGAGCTTCTGATAGTATGTGTGGCTAGACTATTGAATCTTCTCAAGAGAACAAGCGGTAACGAACATAGAAATGAGTGCTATTTACGAAAAATCTAAATTTGATAGAAGTGTGCTAAAGTAATGAAATTTAATAATGGTGAGTTGTTTGATGGCGATAATGGCGATCGTTACCTATTGAATTCGCTGATTGGAAACAGAACTTATAGGTACCCCACGATCGCATAAGTACGAAAGATTTTTCCAAGTAATGTCTGCTGTGTTAGATTTTCATAATGTAGAAGATGGTGAGGAGGGTGCCTCCGCCAGCAAATGGAACACGTATCATGGCTATGTGGTCGCGCTGCACGCACTAGTCTGTAGTCGTAACTGCAACCCAGTGAGGGGTTGTTCAGAGCGCGATGGGCAGCTAGTGGCGTGGCGGGGACACTAGTAGGTATGGTCGCACTGCATGCACTAGTCTGTAGTCGTAACTGCAACTCAGTGAGGAGTTGTTCAGGGGGCGATGGGCAGCTAGTGATGTGGCGGTGACACTAGTTAGATATGGTCGCACTGCATGCACTAGTCTGCTGTCGTGACTGAAACTCAGTGAGGAGTTGGTCAGGGCACGATGGGCAGATGGTGGTGTGGTGGGGACCAGGGTCTCGGAGGAGACTATTAGTTGTACGGTCATGTGTTGACCTGGGAGTCGTGGACTCTAGAGTTGTTCGTATCACAAGAGGTGATGACGATATGGGTGTCAACTATGAGTTGTCACTAGCTACTGTGATAGCGAACCATGGTGTGTTTTCTTATTGAAGATTATGGTTTTGATTTGATAATTATGAGGCTTGGAGGAACCTTTTGTGTTTTCTTTTTGAATTTTGATAATTATGAGGCTTGAAGGAAGCTCTTTCGTTTAAGTTGTTAAAATGATTAAGCTTGTTTGGTTTTCTAATACTTAGTGTGACGGTCAGGTTGGCCGAGCTCTCAAAAATGCTTCAAAGTCGGTTTTCTGTGTTTTTTTTAATTTGTTACAGACGTGCACGAAGACGTGCAACGGGAAATATCGAAGTTTGGCCGGAATCGACGGTTGGCCTTGAGAACTGGATCCTGGACTCCGGGGCTGAGGGAGCTTCGGATGCGACTTGGATTGGCGCTGAAGATGATGATGATGATGAAGATGATGATGATGATGCACGAGGACGTGCAACTAGTCAGGCTGGCCGTGTCGGAGATCGTCGATTAATTTTAATAGAAGTTGCTGATTTGATTTACGTAGTAGAGGGGCAAACGCTTGTGACGTTATTTTGTGATGGCGGCACATGGACAGAGTCGCTTTGGAAAGTGGGGTTCGTCGAACGGTCACTTTGCATCGAGACGCGGACCAAGGCACATCTCCGAACCGAAACTGTCGGTTTGCCTATTCAAATTGTAATTATGAAGATTGGAGGGTATATCTACACGTCGTGCTTTAATTCAAAACTCACCTACGAAACGGAACCTGTACCACCACACCAAGATGATGTCGACCCTACCGCTCTGCCGTCGCTGTCTCCGACATATATATATTCTGTTTTTCACAAATAATATTGTAATAACATTTTTCGACTTACAGATAGAAAGAAACCAATCGACAGAACTTAAAAGTTTAATTTGCTTTTTAGGTCGAACACTAACGCAGTTGATTCTAGGTCAGACATCCATACAGAATGTCGTCAAGAAAATGATAATATTATATATCTCTATGTGCACAAAAAACGACGCAAGTTCCATCATCATCATTCAGGTAAAATTATGCCTGCATGTCCTACAACCTATATTTTTAGTTTACAAATATATCATATACCTGTAAAATTAATTTTTTGTTAATTCTTAATTAATTTTTCTTGATAAATTCTTAATTCCTTGACAAAAATCTCTAACAGTGTTGCCAGGGTTAATTAAAATGTGTGTTATATCTTTTTTTTAGCTCAAAATATCACCAAAACCTCAACAAGTCTCAAGTTGTTTCATCGAAGGGCAACGCATAATTAATATTGCTTACTTTTATTCAGAACTAAAGAAAATTGCCAAGCACGGAGAATTATAGACTGTGGTTTAGAATCTGTGGATATTGTTGGAGAACGACAAGTGGGACTACATTCCCTATTTATTTTTAAATGCCGTATGTGTATGGAAACATCCTACAGAAATCAATATCAGCTGTGCAGTTGTAGGAACAATAGAAATAGACTGTGGCCATTCTCAGCTGCAAGAAATTTCTGCAGCTTTAGATATCTAAAGCTGCAAATCGCCTATAATCTCGCATGTTATTTATTGGATCGAAGAATTAAAATTTACAGATTTTAAAATAACTCGTGTTTTATTTGAAACCTCATTACGACGAAGTATATTCAATCCGACGTCACTGACACAGTATAAATTGGGTACTATCTCTTTATGGAAAACGGCCGAAACTACGCGCTTTGTAATCTCAAGACATCTATATAAAGCACGGTTAGCGCAGCGGTTAAGCTATTGACTGCTGCGCTGCGTGTCACGGGTTCGATTCCCGCGCGGAACAAATATTCAGAACATGTCCTATAAGTAGTTGTTCCGGGTCTGGCTGTTTGTGTCTGTGAATTTATATGTTAAAAAATGCACCCACGATAAGAGTAATTTCTAGTGTGGTTCAACATTTTTTTTTTAATAAAAATATCACAAAGTGCCTAGTAAGCGTTTGTTTTACGTTAACGCGATGAACTCGTTTATGTTATTCGCATTAGTAATTAATTCAAGGACACTGCAAAGACATGATACTCATATACTGAAAAGTAGTGAAAAAAAAATTCAAATATGTTGAATCGATAGATATTACCATCTACCATTATTTTTTATGTTAATGTTATGATATATTATAATGTGTGGGTACTTGTTTTACAAATGTCTGTCAGTCTGCGATCGGCCATTAAACTGTGTAACGAGCACTCCTTGATTTTATTTAAACATTGATCAAGAATACTAAAAATATATTATAGTACGATATTACCATTTATCAATGCAAAATATACATTTATCGTCTTGCATCCATACCCCCGTCTGAAATCGTAGGCACAAATCGCGACCTACACGCGGCTTGTCTGCATCTCTGGATATTCTTTGATTGTCGTTTTAGTTTAGCGCGCCACCGCGCGCATTTTACGAATTCGGGAGTACGGCGTTTAGCTCCGCCCACATGCACAAGGTCATTGAGGCTACTATACCCGTTAAGTCGGAACTTCCGATTAGTATCATACCTTCGGTTCCGATACTTTTAAATCGGAGGTTTTAATCGGAGGTTATTAAAGCATACCATAGCGTCGGCGGCCTGCCGACTATTATGAAAAGCAGGGTAATTGCGTAACGCACTATCAGTAGCAATTGGTTTAATTTTGATAGTTCAACAACATTCATTGCGTTATCTACGTTTTTGAGCACACACATTTATCGAACATATGGAGCAATGGACTAGCGATGTGCTTCAAAATGATTCCAATTGGTAGTAATAGTTCGTTACGCGATTGGAGTGCAGGTTCACACATATCACGCGGGGATTTCCCTGACTCCTGGTACGTGTACTCTATCGTGCATTTCTCGCTAGTTTTCCTCCGGTTCCGACTCCGATAAATCAAATTTAAAAACTCCGACTCCGGTTCCGGTTCCGATGTAACTACCTCAGTTACATCTCTAGTTTAAATTCCCTGTTTAATGTTTCCGTGGAGTTTTGTTTAGCATTTTTTTTTCTATCAAGTTTGTTCTTGTTTTTACAATTTTCGACGCGTTAGTGAAGCCTGTTGGTTGCACCAACATTATATTTTAGCCTATATGTATCAATTGGACCGCTTTCTGCAAAAATAATCCAACCCACAAACTCGACATTTTCTATATTTTGTGACGTATGGACTCCAAATAAGGTAACATATCAAAAACTTTATCTTTGATATGTCAAAATATACTTATAATAGTAGGTAGTAGTAGTTTGTGGGTTGGATATTTTTTGCAGAAAGCGGTCCAATTTAATTGTAAAACGTCATGAACAAAATGATCTATAGTCTCTGATTTTTATCATGAAAACGACCTTTATTAACACAAAAAAAAATGTTTTTTTTTTTTTTTTAACATAATTCTTATATTTTACAAACGGTATCGTCTGAATGACGTCACAGAGCGAGGTGCACAGTTAACTCACGTGAGTTGTATGTTTGAATCAACTAAACGTTCGCAGCTAACCCGGAGCCATGGTCTGCGTTCAGGAGTAGTGACTACGGCTACACGAGGTTCGTGGCGCACAACAAAACGCACGTCTACATGGAACAGGTAAGATTTATAATTAAGTACCTACTTCTTTATAATAAGACAAAGATCTCCTTTTCTAGCGTGGATCCACTGGGATTTCACGCACACACGCCCAACTTTATTATATTTTTTGTCAAGGCAGTATTTTCTTATTAACTTATCAGAGATATAACCAAAATAAGAATTTCAATGAGCCCAGAATGCTTTTAAGACTCAAGTTCTAATCTAGAAAAAAATCTGTTTTCAGGTAAACGTTGAACAAAACGGCCAAGTTATCGACTCACTATGGCTTGTCAAGAATCAACACAAACCTTATGATATTAAATAATTAAACCGTATTTGTTGCTGCATATCCTTTAAGAAATTAATGAAATGCTCCATAAACTAAGGACAGATTTATATTCTTCTTTAATTCTCAGCCTTCTCATTTTTCTTTATTGCATTCCCCATTGGCCATCATAGGCCTCTCGCAGGCTGCGGCTTAACAACAAAACATATCTAGAAACAGGTCAAACGTCATCAGGCTACCCAAAGCTGTTAAATTTTCCTAATTAAACTTGAATCTTGATACGTAATGGCAAAATTTTAAAAAATATTAAAGAAATTTAACAAATTGTAATAGTTTGACGTGCTGGCGACTGTACATTTTGATCGCATCTGTACCTAATATTTGTGAAAATCAATTTTATAAATAAAATGTTCATAGTAAATGTGTTGGTGTTTTTATTACCCTCTCATAAATTTGGCCTCCGCTGGCTCTGAAATAAATAACGTAATAGGTCTTTGAATGATTGAAAGCTTTTCAAACAAGCACACAAAATGCACATTTAAACATCAAATAATAAATAGAATTTATTCTGGTCGCCCTTTTCAAAGGGTAGTTTCGCATGAAGAAGAATTGTTAAGAAGCTCCACCGTTACTCTGATTTGAGGTGAGGTGGTGTGAGGTAGGTGAGTTCGAATTTGTATAAACGATTACAAACATTTTTGATAAAAAGAAAAAAAATGTTATTGTCGTCTAACATAAGTAAGATGTCATCTAAGTCATTTCCCTTAGTAGCGGTACAAATCAAATATACTTCTTTTAAGGAGCAATGAGTTTTTCGTCGGTAGTGGTGAAAGGCTTAACACGTGCTTTTGTCAGTCCTTTTGTATTGTTATTTAATTTTTTTGGTTAGCAAAATTCAAAATGCCTCAAAAAAGCCTCCTGATCCTGACCCCCCCCCCTGACCTATTTGATCTTTCTCCTGGACTTACAATCACCCTCCCACAGGGCATAACCTCAAACGAGAATGTTATGGATACGGACACCCATAGTCGTAAGAGGGCCGCTAGTTCGCCCCCGGTCTCTTCAAGTATTAAAACTAAGATTCCCAAAAATACACTAGGCAGGCTTTCGTACACACCACAAGACAATCCACCCTATATAGTGAATGTATCACTTAAAGACGAACAAACTCCAGGCACTGTACTACAACCTATCAAGTTTGGTATGTTTTTGACCTTAAATAACGTGAATAACATACTCGATGGGATCAAACGTGTAGGCAGAAATCGTGTGTCAGTTGAGTTCAAGTCTTACCAGGATGGAAACAGTTTCCTTAACAATAAGATTTTATCCCAACACAATTACATGGCTGCCATTCCACAATACAACATCACAAGATGGGTATTGTGAGGGATATTCCAGTCGAATGGTCGGAAGATGAAATCATTAAAAATATCCAGGTTCCTGAGGGGTGTGGATCTGTCATCAAGGCGAGACGAATGAGCAGGAAGGCATCTTCTGCCGGTGTGACCGACTGGAAGCCCACACAGACTGTAGTTATTACGTTTGATGGACAAATACTACCTAAGCGTGTCTATTGCTTCTACTCGGCTCTCACAGTGGAAAGATACACCTACCCAACAGTCCAGTGCTATAATTGTTGTCGCTTTGGCCATACCCGCACCATCTGCAGATCGAAACCTAAATGTTTTAAGTGCGGTGTAGATCATCCAGGAGATGGATGTAAAGTCACCCGTGAACTGAGTCTCTGTGTTTCGTGTACTGGCAACCATTTCGCAAATGACAGTGCTTGTCCTGAATTGGGCCGACAGAAGATTATCAAAGCTCTGATGGCGGAAAAATCTATCTCATATGCGGAGGCAAGTCGGGTATTCGCACCTGTTTCCAGATCATATGCTGATGTCTCTAAATCTCTCTCACGTAACAAAGGTACTATAAATAAACCTCAACCCCTGTCCTCAAGACCCATCCCAGTAACCCAAAATTCATACCGGAAAACGGTTCTTTTAAAACCAAAATCCCATACCCCACTTTTACTCGGTTATGATAAACGGACCCACCTAAACCTCTCCCAAAATTACTCCTTTTCCCCATCTACAAATGGCTGTGCTCTTCCATTGGAAGCTCCAAAGCCAATACTCCACTAACAGCAGGATAAATATACCGATATCCTAAATTTAATCACAGGCATACTTATGTCTGCTCTTGCTAGCCCATCTCACTCCATACCTGACCACGTTGCATCAAAATTGACCAACATATTGAACTATATCCACAAAATTCCATCCCCTAACATTTCTCCAGTGGAACGTGAGGAGTATTACTCCCAGGAAGCCTGATCTTTCTTATTTAATTAATAGGTTTAAACCATCAATCTGCGGCATTGCCGAGACATGGTTTTTGCTTGGAAGCAATTTCAGGCTACCATGTTTCACCAGTGTGATTGCTCATCAATAGCAAGGTATCATTCTCTCAGATTCCTCTAACCTTTGTTGGCGTTAACATAAATGTTGTTGTTGTGAAGACTGAGGGTATAAATATTTTTTCTTTTTATATTGCGCACCCACAACTTGAGTATCTTTCACTAATTAGGAATTTGTTATGCAATGTTAGTGGCCCAATACTTGTAATGGCCGATTTCAATTGTCACCATTACCGCTGGGGATCAGACACTTGTGATAACTTTGGCAGTGGCTTGCTGGATAGTGGATATATTGGATGAACACAATCTTTGTCTGATCAATGATGGCAATGCTACTCGTAGATCTCTGCCTGGTCAGAATAGTACCTGTGTTGACTTAACATTCTGCTCATCCAATATAGCTAGTCTTCTCATCTGGCGTCGCTTGGATATGACCTATGGAAGTGATCACTACCCCATCATAATTGAATTTCCTTCCAAAATCATTCCTGTTAAAGCTTCTCCCCCTCTTTTAAAATTATGGAATTTATATTCTATTCTGGGATTTATATTCTAAAATTGTAGACCTTAGAATATCCTCCCTCCCAGCAGTTAACCATGCCAACGCCCAGGAATGTTTCTTGTCCTTTTCCTCCACAATTGCTTCCACTGCTGATGATTGTTTCCCGTCCAAAAAACCCTTTTCTGGTAAACTCCCCCCGCCATGGTAGGATATGGAATGCACTGACATGGTCAGGGCCAGGAATAAGGCTGAAAAGACAGTCAATGGCAATATGAACCTGGATAACCTCATTGCCTTCAAACAGATATTGGCCAAGTCCAGGAAATTTCTAAAAAGGAAAAAACGCGAAGGTTGGTCAAATTATTGTAGTTCGCTGGATCCGCCCACCCCGGTTTCGGTGGTTTGGCGAAAGGTGAAACGTTTTAGGAGCAGTTTAGCACCTGCCTCCTCTTCCGACAACCTCACGGAAGAACTGGGATACCAGTTTTTTTTTCAAAAATCGCTCCGGCTTATGTTCCAAGTCTTGAGGAAACCAATGTTGACAACTATGATGCAGACAACATTGAGGAACCAATGACCATGCCATTTAGCTTCGATGAGTTGAAAGCCGTGCTATCCACGTCAAGGACTCCGCTCCGGGAGTGGATGGATTCCCGTACTCCTTTATTTCTAAAGCTGGACCAAAAACTCACAAATATTACCTGGACCTGGCTAATTTCTGTTTTACTTCTGGCTTCATTACCACAGAGTGGCAGGTTCAAGTTGTCATTCCGATTTTAAAACCAGGCAAAGATCCGAATGGTCATTGCTCTTACAGACCCATTGCCCTATCGTCCATACTTATCAAACTATTGGAACACTTAGTTAAAAACCGATTAGTGTGGTTGGTGGAAAACAGGAGACTGCTTCCAACGACTCAATTTGGCTTTAAAAAAGGTCTGGGCACAGCTGATAGTGTGGGTATCCTCACGTCAGAGGTTCAGCTGGCCCTTAGCAGAAATGAGTCTGTGGTTGCTGTCTTTCTGGATATATCAGCTGCCTATGATTCCGTTCTGCAAGAAGAAGAATTGCAATTGGGGCTATGAAATTATCTCCCATAAACGCACTTCAAGTGGAATGTGCTGACCCTCCCTTACATCTTAGGAGACAATACTTGGCAGATAGATTCCTCACTAAAGTATTTTTCCTCTCATCCCATCCCTTGCTCCCAATTTTAGAACAAATTGACCTCTCCTTTAATAATTCTTCCTATTGGAACCATAAAACAGTTCCCCTATTGATAGATAGGTATAGAGAGCTTAAACGGCTCTCCGTGCCTATCTGCCAATACCCATCTCTTCCGGTCTTCTCCGCTGCATACGAGTCGATTAATTGTGAACCAAAAGTCGTTTTAGGTTTAGGTGTATTAAGGAATTCCTAAAACGCTAGCGAGGACTTCGAGTCAGCTGTCAAGCGTTATTGGGAAGGATGGAATTTCTTTTTCACTGATGCTTCGAAATTTTCTGAAACTGAATTTACTGGGGTGGCAGTTTATTTTCAAAACTCTAGAATAGCCTTACTTTTCCAATGTCCACCAGAAGCATTAGTCTTTGCAGGAGAGTGTGTTGGTATTCTAGAAGCCTTACACTATATTAAATCCCATCAAATAACAAGGTCAGTAATTTATTCAGATTCCCGTAGTAGTATTCAGGTCCTTAAACAAAATCAACTTCATAGCAAAATTAATAGTCAAATCATTATGGATATAAAGAACTTGTTATTTGAATGCTACCAAAACGGCTTGGACGTTGAGATAACCTGGATCACCGGTCACTCGGGTATTGCTGGCAATGAGTGCGCTGATTCGTTAGCAAAGTATGCCACATCGAATCCGGTTGATCAAAAGCACTACGTAGCGCATAATTACGATTTGCGGAATGGTACCAGACCCAAGTTATTTAACTCGTGGACTGAAACATGGAAGACGACTTCTAAAACCAAGGGCATCCACTACGCTGCCATACAAACTGAGGTTCAGCGTAGGCCTTGGTTTTCTAAATGTCCTAAATTGTCAAAGAGAACTGTTTCCTCAATGTGTAGACTTAGACTCGGACATTGTCGTAGCCCAGTGTTCCTGAAAAAGATCCACGTCCGGGATAATTCCCGGTGCGAGTGTGGTCTTGAGGATGGCACTTTAGACCGTATTTTCTTTTCTTGCTCCCGTAATAATAATTCTTTTGACCTCTATTCAAAAATTCCCCAAATCAACATCCCTCTTCCAACTAATTTTCATACCCTACTTTCCCACTTCACCCCTAAATTAATAAATCTTTTGGCCAGATTCCTAAACGAGAACGAGTTAAAATCTTAATTGGTGCGTATTTTGTGTGTAAATAGTCTGTATATAGTATAAACTAGTTTAACTGTTGTCTCATGTGTCCATGCAGCTATACTAACACCTACCACGAAGGGAAAAGTTCGACGCCCTGCCTTTACTTGCTGCCGTCACCACGTGACACTGGCAGAATAGTCGAAACCGGCTCAGTTGCCAAAGAAGGAAAAAAAAAGGAGCAATGATTACGGTCAATCTGTAAAACGTAGTGGTTACCTTGTAGTAGTGATTGGTACTTGCTCAGTGCAATCTGGGTAACTTTAATGGCTTCGGGTAACATTGATGATTGACAGTGGGACAAAACGTAGTGATTACTTGCTCTGTGACCATGAAACCGTTACGATTTTTTTTTCATTACCAACAATTTATTCTTGTAGCTTTGTATTTTTAAACTAGCTCCATAAACTTCTTTTTTTTTGTTTTTTATTTTAGGTCCACATAACAGAACGTCACTCAAAACTCAAGCTTTACTTAACTCTCGTTTGAAGCCTTTTGATTGGTTGAAACTAGTTTTAAGTAATGCTTGAGTCTTGAGTAACGTTCTGTAATACGGACCTTAGCTTCTTGATTTTTTTTTTTAATAATTATAAACTGTAGTGCTTGACTGCAATCCCGGCTGATGGTAAGCAGTGATGCAATCGTTGATGGTAAAGCGCGCTAGTTAATTAAGTCTATTCTCTTAAAAAAAACTTAGTGAATAGGAAGGAAGACAGCAGTTGAGCGAGGTGATGCAATGTTAAACCCAACAGCACAGCAGCAGCAGGACAGCAGGAGATTGATCTGGAGGCCCTCCACAACCAAACTCCCGATACAACAACATTTGGTGCATCGCACCCGGCACACATCGCAACACAACTGCTTAGACCCTTCCTCCGTACGGCTACACCAGATATCATGCCGGAACACGACGAATCGCTTGGCGGCAAGACTTTGTCTGATGGGTGGTAACTTCTGCCGGCAGCAGATATTATGGCCTACCACCGAGAAATTATTTTCTTATTATTCTTATATTTATTATAATTATTAGAGAGATTATTCTTCTCTCTTTCTACTTAAGTACCTAGTTATGCAAAAAAAGCAGTCTCAAAGGTGTTTTAAATGTTTTTATATGCTCATTTAAAACTTGTATAACATTGCAATCGTCTTAGACTGATTTAATTGATTATTTCATAAAATATATAAGACAAAACTGGAAATTATTGGTTTTTTATTTCGTCAGTTACTCTCATTTATAGGAAAAACATAATCCAATGTTACCCCAGTTAATTCAAAATATAATTATTATTCCTTTTCTATCAATGTGTGTCAAAGTTACCCATGTACCTAATGACGGTAGCTCAGCAGACTAGAAAATCTGGTTTTTTAGGGACAGATGAGTTTATACATAATTTCATTAATCTTTACGGATGAAAAGTGTTATGAGAGCACTAACAAAATAAAATACATTCGTCTGATTTGTATAAAATACCGCATTTATCATAGGATAAATTAGGATTCCGTGTGCAGTTTCTGGCCTGCCATCGAACGCGTCCCCAGGTGGCGCATAGGGGAACGGCCCCCAGATATGGGGGTTACCGGTTTACCGGCGCGGAACAAAACCAGAAGTGGGGACCGCTTCGGCAGTCACGCGCGGCGGTTCGGCCACCACTCCAGGTGGCTGACGTGACCCGAACTTCGGGTCACCGTCGGGCAACCCGGTCTCCTCAGGAGACGCGGACGGCATGGCGGACCTCCTCGCTGAGGACCTGGAAGTAGTCTGCAGCGCCGCCATGCCGAGGGCCCAGGTATACCGCCGGAAAAAGCAGACATACTGGTGGACGCAGGAACTCGCTCATCTGCGTGCCGCCAGTATGGCTGCACGGCGCGCCTACCAGAGGTGCAGGAGGCGCGCCGTAAGGGGGCCCAGCGAAGAGGACGGTCTTCGCCGGGCATACAGGGAGGCCCATCGAGCACTGC
This sequence comes from Sesamia inferens, assembly GCA_037179545.1. Lineage (NCBI taxonomy): Eukaryota > Metazoa > Arthropoda > Insecta > Lepidoptera > Noctuidae > Sesamia > Sesamia inferens. The sequence continues at coordinate 1,424,048 of CM073929.1, read as the reverse complement.
GTACCGCCATATGCAGGGCAAAGGTCGCTGCCGCTGAGGAGTTCCTCGCACTCCTCGACAGCGACCCCTGGGGAAGGCCGTATAAGGGGGAAGCTGCAGGGAGCGGCACCCCCCACATCCTGTATGGAGCCGGGCCTACTTAGAAGGGTCCTGGAAACTCTATTTCCGAACCCGGGACCCTTCACGCCCCCCAGGATGCCCGCCTCCAGCTCATCCACTCTGGAGGTGTGGACCGATGGGCCTCCCGTATCCGACGGTGAGTTGGACTCCGTCAGGGAGAGGCTCCGAGCCAAAAACAAGGCTTCGGGCCCGGACAGCGTCCCTGCGAAGGTGATGGCAATTGCCATAGAGCCCCTGCCTAGAGGGGTCCAGGTTCCCGTCGAGGTGCACATCAAGTACCTCGGCCTGATCCTGGATCCCCGCTGGAATTTCGAGGAGCATTTTAGGCTCCTCGCTCCGCGGCTGTGCTCTTTCGCAGCCGCACTCGGACGGCTCCTCCCCAATTTGGGGGGGCCGAATTCGGCGTGCCGTCGGCTGTACCAGGGAGTGGTGCGGTCGATGGCACTCTACGGAGCCCCGGTGTGGGCGGAGTGCCTCTCCCGGCGCACGGTGGCCCTGCTGCGGAAGCCGCAGATGACCGCAAAGTTGCGAGGCGTCAGGTGATCCGCCCACACTGGGGCCCCGTAAAGGGCCATAGACCGCACGACTCCTAGGTACAACCTCCGGCACGATGAGTTGGGCCCCCCCAAGTTAGGCAGCAGTCGCGATAACGCGGCCGCGGCCGTCCTCAGTTTGGGGGCCAGTTGCCGGAAGTGCGGCCCGAAGTTCCACCTGCCGTCGAGGACGAGACCGAGATATCTCATCGTCGCCCCGACGGCAATACGAACGCCTCCTACCTCGATGTGTGAGCCTGCAGGTGGGCCTCGCCGAGCCCCGTGAAAACACAGGGCCTCGGATTTGTTGAGGGCCACCTCCAGGCCCAGACGCCGGATCCTCTGGACCACTTGCGCAACCCCTGCCGTCGCTAGGATGGCTGCGTCGCGATACGTCCTCCCTCGCGCGGTGACGAGCGTGTCGTCAGCGTAGCACGTGACGACGACGCCGTGGAGGAGCGCGCCACGCAGCACCCAATCGTAGCCGATGTTCCACAGGAGAGGGCCTAGAACCGACCCCTGTGGAACACCGCACGTTGTCTCTCGCCGATGCCAGGCACCACCGTGACCCGGGTAGATGACCTGCCTCTCTGCAAGGTAGGCCCCGACTGTGCGGCGGAGGTAGGGCGGCACCCCGTGGAATCGGAGCGCCTCCCTGATGCAGCTCCAGGGCAGGGTGTTGAACGCATTGGCGATGTCCAAAGACACCGCCAACACCACCTCGCCCCGAGAGACTGCGCTCTCCGCCGTGGTCTTTACGCGCATTATCGCGTCGACTGTGGAGCGCCCTTGGCGGAAGCCGAACTGGCCGTCCGCTAGGTCCGGCCCGTTCGTATTGCCGTCGGGGCGACGATGAGATATCTCGGTCTCGTCCTCGACGGCAGGTGGAACTTCGGGCCGCACTTCCGGCAACTGGCCCCCAAACTGAGGACGGCCGCGGCCGCGTTATCGCGACTGCTGCCTAACTTGGGAGGGCCCGACTCATCGTGCCGGAGGTTGTACCTAGGAGTCGTGCGGTCTATGGCCCTTTACGGGGCCCCAGTGTGGGCGGATCACCTGACGCCTCGCAACTTTGCGGTCATCCACGGGCCGCAGCGAGCGACGGCAGTCAGGGTGATAAGAGGATACCGCACGGTCTCCTACGAGGCGGCCTGCCTCCTAGCCGGATCGGCGCCCTGGGATCTCGAGGCCCGAGCCCTCGCGTCACTTTACAAGTGGCGCGGGGAGGCCCGAGAGCGGGGTGAAAGACCGTTTCCGCCGAGAGCGATCGAAGCGAAGCGGTCCGAGCTCCGCCAAGTCCTGGTGGCGGAGTGGTCTGCGAGACTTGCGCAACCCAGTGCGGGGCACGCCCTCATAGCGGCGGTAAGACCCTGCATGGAGAAGTGGATCGACCCGAAAAGGCGCGGGGTGCTCACCTTCCGTGCGACGCAGGTGCTGACCGGACACGGGTGTTTTGGCAGTTACCTGTGTCGTATCGGTCAGGAGCCGACACCGGCGTGCCATCACTGCGGTGGCGGGGCAGAGGACACGGCGCGACACACCCTCGAGGAGTGTCCCGCATGGGACGAGCCGCGCCGTGCGCTAACCGCAGCAATCGGCGGAACCGACCTCTCGCTGTCGGCCGTGGTCAAAGTCATGGTCGACAACGAGGAGTCATGGGACGCGGTCGTCGCCTTCTGCGAGGATGTAATCGCGCAGAAGGAGACGGCCGAACGGGAGAGGGAGGCACTGAGCACTCTCCCGTCCCGCCGTCGGCGCGCTGGCCGGAGGAGGAGGGAAGCCGAGGTCGATCCGCTTCCTCCATAACGAGAGGCCGACGGGCCGAGGACCGGGGGGGTCCGACGTCCGTCAATAGGGCCGGAGTAGGCGTGTAGAGGCAGTTCCGACACGCCTACCTGATGGAAGGAGCCTGCCGGGGATGCGGTGAATGGCAAACTAGGCCCCGCACCCCCGGCCATAGGCAAGAAGAGGAACGCTCCAGTGGTTTTAGCCGGTGAGAGCCCGGCACACCCTCCGTTGACCCCCCGACGGAGGACGGTCTGGTAGAGATTTCCACTGGGTGAAAAAAAAAAAAAAAAAAAAAAGGATAGAAAGTGAAGAAAAAAGTAACTTAAGACTAGGCTGTATGGCGTACTATGCCTTTGCCTTTTCCGTTCCTCTGAACGGAAAGAAGAAAAAAGTATGAATTAACCAAAAAAAAAAAAGTCTATGAATGAAATTTGGCGGGAAACCCAAGATGAGTGCCACGCTCATTTTTCATTGGACTTTTAAATTATTTATAGTGTCGTTTACTAAATAAAAACGCGTGATTTATGTAGTAAAAAGTGCATTCAGTGAATAATTCATAAAGAACAGTGAAATATTGTAGCATAGTGGTCACATCATGTCTTTACCCCAAACCCCTCTTGGTCGGCCTCACGTGGGAAACGAAAGGAGATAGGTTAAGTTAAGTTAAGCTAGGATAAGGTAGGATTCCGTGTGCAGTTTCTGGCCTGCCATCGGACGCGTCCCCAGGTGGCGGATAGGGGAACGGCCCCCAGATATGGGGGTTACCGGTTTACCGGCGCGGACCAAAACCAGAACTGGGGACCGCTTCGGCGGTCACGCGCGGCGGGTCGGCCACCACTCCAGGTGGCTGACGTGACCCGAAGTCCGGGTCACCGTCGGGCAACCCGGTCTCCTCATTGAGAGGAGCTGGGGGCCCCGTTTGCCTTCGGGCAAACGAGTGGGGCTAAGAGGAAGGACACCTCGCTAAAAAACCCTTGGCTGCTGCGTCTTCTTGCACACGAAGACGTATCCAGCCGGGCTCCTCCCTATGGAGGACCCACTGTGGGCCTGCCTTCGGGCGGGAATCGCTGGCGGGGGATTGGCAGGCAGGCATGCTATTTCCCATGACCCCGCCCACAGAACACAATTACTCCTAGACCCCGCCACTAAGGCGATGTCGGTGTGCCGCTGTTCGGTTTTAGTGGGTATTCCCGGCTTCGGCTGGGCGAGTCCCACACACGCCCTTCGGGGTATGGTGCGTAAATGTCATTTCCACAGCGTCAAAAAAAAAAAAAAAATAAATAAAAAAAAAAAAAAAAAAAAGGATAAGGTAGGATAAATTAGGATTCCGTGTGCAGTTTCTGGCCTGCCATCGGACGCGTCCCCAGGTGGCGGATAGGGGAACGGCCCCCAGATATGGGGGTTACCGGTTTACCGACGCGGACCAAAACCAGAAGTGGGGACCGCTTCGGCGGTCACGCGCGGCGGGTCGGCCACCACTCCAGGTGGCTGACGTGACCCGAACTCCGGGTCACCGTCGGGCAACCCGGTCTCCTCATTGAGAGGAGCTGGGGGCCCCGTTTGCCTCCGGGCAAACGAGTGGGGCTAAGAGGAAGGACACCTCGCTAAAAAACCCTTGGCTGCTGCGTCTTCTCGCACACGAAAACGTACCCAGCCGGGCTCCTCCCTATGGAGGACCCACTGTGGGCGGGAATCGCTGGCGGGGGATTGGTAGGCAGGCATGCTATTTCCCATGACCCCGCCACTAAGGCGATGTCGGTGTGCCGCTGTTCGGTTTTAGTGGGTATTCCCGGCTTCGGCTGGGCGAGTCCCACACACGCCCTTCGGGGTATGGTGCGTAAATGTCATTTCCACAGCGTCAAAAAAAAAAAAAAGATAAATTAGGATAAGTTAGGATAGAAACTGAAGAAAAAAGTTATTGAAGACTAGGCTGTATGGCGTACTATGCCTTTGCCTTTTCCGTTCCTCTGAACGGAAAGAGAACGAAAAAGCGCGGGAAACCTTGAACGTGGCGGGCGAGATTTTTCTGCTTCTTTAAGTTTTTATTGGTAAAAAGTGTAAATAATAGTATCATTTAGGTGGTTGTATATATAATTAATTTTAATTTTACATATATAGTTTAGTAGTTCTATATTGCTGATTTAGGTAAGTTTTTTCTTTTTCTCTTCGTGATGGACGACGACCCAGACGACCCTGGTGGAGGCTCGCCTCCGGAGGTTTCGCTTGTAGTCACGGTTCCACATTCAGAAATGGATACAGAGGGCTCCCTTCTAGATACAGATGCTTCCGAGACCAAAAGCAATAATAAGAGAAAACGTATTTCCTCTCGTAAAATATGCAGGCACTGTAATAAAAAACGCAGGCGCCATAAATCTTCTGAAGCAATATGTGAAAATGACTGTCAATGTGCTTCTAAGAATGTTCAATCCGAATTTATACCCCCTAATTCAACTATCACTTCACAACCACAATCCTCCCAACAACCCAATGCTCATAAACAATCATCTGACCCAAGCACATTGGTGGGTAGAAAACTATATGAGGCGAATGATGCAGCTCCCTACACAATCCACATCCAAAAGATACAAACAAGTCCAAATGATAATGTTTTTATTCACCCAGTCTCTTTTGGTCATTTTCTAAAAAAGAATTGCATTAAAAATATAGTAAATGGTAGTCTGAAAAAAATAGGCAGAAACAGGGTTTTAATCTCATTTACCAATTTCACAGATGCAAATTCTTTTCTAGAAAATAAAACATTGGAACAATACAACTATAAGGCCTTTATACCCTCCTCATCAGTCACCCGGATGGGTGTGGTTAGAGGAGTCCCTAAGGATTGGTCTGAGGAGGATATACTGAATAACATATCTGTGCCTATTGGATGTGGAAAATTTTTAAAAGTACGACGCATCAATAGAAAACATATTGTGGATGGTAAACCAAACTACATTCCTGTTGAAACTGTTGTAATAACATTTGACGGCCAGGTGTTACCCAAAAGAATATTCTTACGTTACAACTCTCTTCCTGTTGAGCTTTATATCTTCCCAACAGTCCAGTGTTTCAACTGCTGTCGATATGGACACATCAAATCACAGTGCCGCTCAGCTCCACGGTGTTTTAAATGCGGTAATAACCATACTGGGGACAGTTGCAATGTAGATGAGGATGAGGCTGTATGCTTTCTTTGTTCCGGATCCCACTTTGCCACAAATAGGAAATGCGCAGAGTTTAGTCGCCAAAAAGCCATTAAGGAAACTATGGCTAACAATTGCATTTCATATGCAGAAGCAGTTAAGTTGCATCCTCCTGTTAACAAAGCATATTCAGAAGTTTTAACTTCTGTTGCAGTTCCTTCACCACCTTTAAGGCAAACATTTGACTCCTCCTCCAAAGGTACTAGAAACAAACAAACAAGTTCATATAAAAAAAAAAACGAGTGTGCTTATGACCACACGACTGAAGTGAAACTTCTTTCGCACCATCTGTATGTATATATATATATGTGTGTACAATATATACATGTATACACATATACATATATTAATTTTCTATAAATATTTAAATTTATTTCATGGTTTCATTGGTAAATTAATATTTTTGCATAGATCTTCTATTTTTATTGAAAAAAAAAAGTGGATTCCCTCGGGGCCAAAAGGTCGGGCTCTTCCTCCTGAATCAGGGGACCCCAAACTCGGGTAGTCCACGACCTCTGGTTCCCGAGATAGTCCACGGGGGGGTGAGGTAACTAAAGGGGGTCGGGGGGGGGGGATAGGTTTCGTGGGGTTGCGGGGGAGGGGGAGAGGGGGGAGTGGATTCCCTCGGGGCCAAAAGGTCGGGCTCCTCCTCCTGATTCAGGGGACCCCAAACTCGGGTAGTCCACGACCTCTGGTTCCCGAGATAATCCACGGGGGGGTGAGGTAATCAATGAGGGGGGTCGGGGGTAGTTTTGTGGGAATATTAAGGGGTGAGGGGGGGGGAGTAAGGGAGGGGAGGGGGATACAGGAGGGACTGTGAAGTAGGCGGTACCAAATTTTATGTTAACTGACCCCCTTAATGGTTGTCAGTCAACATAAAATTTAATGTATAGTGTTAAGTGTAAATAAATAAATAAATGAGTGTACCCGTGTCTCAAAATTAAAAAAAAAATAAATAATATTTTTGCATAATCTTCTATTTTTATTGAAAAAAAAAAAACTCGTAGACCTCGTAGTACCAAGCTCGCGCCACGGGCGCCTCTGTGCTTATATCCCCCACTTAACTTCCGTTCGCCTTGCCCGATCATTTTTCGTAACGCTTTCGCTAGCTTACTCCCCAAGTCAAGCGTGCCTAAAGAAGTTTCACTTCAAAAATTAATATTATTTCGCATAAAGAGTTAACGTAATACATGTGCGGTATGCAACCCTGACGCGGGCGGCGGGAGGCAGGGCACGCGGCATGTTGGCGCATCGCTTATAATAATACCGTCAAAATAGTGTTGTCACTTTTTACAAATTACCGAATTTCGGGAAAGTTGGAATTAATTCGCGGGAAAAAAAGATTATTTCAAAATACATTAATATTGTTACTATGATGATTACGTAAAATTTTATATTATATTTCATCAACAATCATGCTATATTTGTGAACTTCTTAAATTCGCCGCATTATTAGAAGCTGTGCTTGTTCGGCCTAAAAATTTGAATGAAATTACACGCCCACGTACGCAAAGATTATGCACACAAGCAAATAATTTTATTCACAGACGCGTATGGAAGAGGCACATTAGTAACTGCTTATGTCGCTACGCGAACTGGCGCGAGCGTCGTGACGAAGTTGAGTTGCGCGGACAGCATTGTAATGTGTGTTAGTAGTTTGCATTAGCCCCAATAGATGGCAGTGTTATCAACAGTCTTTCAGTTTTAAGTTTGTAGTATATAAATTATTTTAATGTAATTATTATATATTTTTTTAGAAAATTATTAGGGTATGCAATGCTTATCTGCTTCTAAGGAGCGCACGCGCCTGCTCGAAAGCAATTTGTACTTTGTGTCCAATTATCGTATTGTGACGATATCTTCAAACTTCTATACTTTCAATTATATCAGAAATGTTCAGCAAAAATATATAAAACAATATAAAGGCCAGAACAGAACGAAATTTATAAATTATTTGTGCTCTTAGGTAATCAATTGTTAACAAATCTTAAAAAGATCCAAAAAATATATATTGCCTTCGGCGAGATGCGAACTCACAACTTCATACTCGACTCAATTGTTAACAAATCTTAAAAAGATCCAAAAAATATACATTATCTTCGGCGAGATGCGAACCCACAACTTTATACACGGCATGTCATGCAATATTTACATGTGCCAACTGCTTCGTTGTATTACAGACGAAATAGGACTATACTTTGCTTTCCGTTCGCCTTGCCCGATCATTTTTGTAATATTTTTCGTAACGCTTTCGCGAGTTTACTCCCCAAGTCAAGCGTGCCTAAAGAAGTTTCACTTCAAAACTGTATTTTTTAATAAACCCAATAATTCTCCTAAACATAGTACAGGATATGACAAATATACTCATTCTGCCCTAACAAAAGATTATGATATTCCTTTACCATCCATTGGCACAAATATTGACAGCAATAATTCTATAAATAATAAGTCAACTAGAGATTTAATTATCATTTTAATTAATTTGCTAACAAAGAATATGTCTGAACCGTCCAACGCTGCTATACAAAGTATTAGTCAACTTTTTAATAATATCAATAATGGATCAGCTGTCAACAATCCTTCAGTGGAATTGTCGCAGTGTTAACTCTAAAAATAGCGATTTACTACATCTTATTAATGTGTATAAACCTGTTGTTGTCGCATTGCAAGAAACCTGGTTGAAGCCAGGTTATAACTTTAAAGTCTCCCAATATTTATGTTTAAGAGAAGATAGAACAGATGGCTATGCTGGTGTTGCTCTGTTAATAGGGATGTATCCAAGGTATGAAAATCAAAAAAATAATTAGTCCGTCTTATAGATAATAAAAAAAATTAAGAACCGTATTTTTTATTTTGTCGAAACTACCAAAAATTACTGAGATATAGCGTATTAAAGTTACGGAGTGGGGGCTAATTACATCACGCCATGGTATATTTTGTACGACGGCGTGACGTCATGCGATATTTCAAATCAATATATCTTCCTAAGTATTTGAATAAAAGAAAAAATAAAAAATACGTGTTCAATATTTTTTAGAAATCTATCTGATGGACATTAAATTATTTTTTAGGATACAAGCCAATTCATGACACAATACCTTTTCACTACATTCCCATTGCAAATCATAGTGTTGATTTTTCTATAATAGCTGTATCTATCAATAAAATATGTTTTGTATCTGTTTATGTTCCCCACCCTTCATCATCATTATACAACGAAATAGAAACCATAGTAGCAAAATTACCTAAACCATTTTTAATTATGGGTGACTTCAACGCTAAGCACCAGGCTTGGGGTAGCTCCAACTCTAGTTATTACAGGTCAAGGATATTAGACATTTTGGATTCTAATAACCTCTGTATCTTGAATACAGGTCTTGCAACACGTCTCACTAAACCTAATGAAGGGATCAGTGCCCCAGACCTCACGATAGCCAGTCCTAGTCTTGCGCCTACAGTGACCTGGAATACCCTGCCTTCGACTTTTGATAGCGATCATTATCCCGTAATAATGACTATGACAAAATTTATCAAATCTCTATCCAGACGCCCACTGTTACATATGGTATCCCTAGTTTTTAAGATGGCAACACAAACCACCAACGCTAACACTGTTCAAGATGTCGGCCATAGGCCATAGTACAACACAGTTTTATATTAATCATAATTTGTAAACCACTGATTAAATAAATAACTTTAGTATAATCAAGGTTTCAATGTTATTAAAACACTACATGGTGTCAGGTGTAAAACCGTTATAGAAAGGGACTTATGTGTCCATTGCAAAACAATCCATTTATCTACTGTTGCGGAGTTATAAAGAATAAAAATGGAAGGATTGAAATTAAAACCTCCGAAAGGCCTTGTATTGTCGGGCCCTGGACAAAACTTCGACAAATTCGTGCAAGCGTTTAAAATATTTCTGTGTGCAGCTGAGTTAGATAAATGTACCGAGACGAGAAAAGTAGCAATGTTTTTGAATGCAGCCGGAGAAGAGGCTCTGGAAGTTTATAACACTTTCAAAAAAGAAGAAAATGAAACATTAGACTTGGTTATTAGTAACTTTAAAAGTTATGTAGAACCAAAGAAAAACTTAATGTTAAACACATATGATTTCCTCAAAATAAAACAGCATGAAGGGGAAACGGTGGATCACTTTATAACCAGGCTCAAAGGTAGTGCTAAATGTTGTGAATTTGAGAATTTACAAGAAAGAATGATCACAATGGTACTCATGCTAGGAGTTAGAGAAAGGCAAGTTAAAGAAAATCTACTGAGGGAAACTGATTTAAGTTTAGAAAAAGCAATAAATATAGCAAGACAGGTAGAAAAAGGAAAAGCGCAAATGAATAAAATGGAAGGTGAGGAGCAGTCAATTTTATCAGTCAAGAAGGATAAATTTCAAAGATGTAATAGGTGTGGAAGAGAACATGCTATAAGAGCGTGTCCAGCATATGGAAAAATGTGTATTAAGTGCTCAAAGTATAATCACTTTGCAGCACAGTGTAGAAGCAAAAAACAATTTGAAAATAAAACAAAGAATGTAATGGCCTTACAAGAAGAAACTCAAGAAAGTGACAGTAGTGAAGATCAGGTTATGTTAAGGTATGGGACTGAAAATAGGCATATTAATTCATTATCATGTGCACAGTGGATAGAAAATGTATCTGTCGAGGGAGAGTTGATTCCTTTCAAGCTTGACACAGGAGCTGAGTGTAGCATTTTACCCTTATCGTTGTATAATAATTTAAATAGGAAGTTAGACTTGCAAAATAGCTATAAGCTTTTAGTAGTCTATAATGGACAAAAAATTAAACCATCAGGGGAAGTTGAACTCAGCTGCTCGGTCAGAAATGTGAAAACTTCCATAAATTTTACTGTTGTAGACATGCCAGTACAACCTATTCTAGGGTTAAATGAGTGTGTTCGCTTAAACCTAATTAGAAAACTGGATGCATTTACCTGTCAAAAGTTAAACAACAGTAAAGAAAAACAGCTGTTTATCAGTAAAAATAAAGATGTTTTTACAGGTTTGGGTAAAATCGGTTTGTATAAAATTAAGTTGTCAAACAATTCAGAGTCAGTTGTAAAGCCTATACGAAGAATTCCAGAAAAAGTTAAAAGCAGGTTAAAAGAGACTTTAAATAGATATGAAAGCTTAGGAGTCATTGAAAAAGTAGATGGGCCAACAGAATGGTTAAATAATTTAGTAATTGTGGAAAAACCAAATGGCACTTTAAGGTTATGTTTAGATCCAAAAGAACTCAATAAATGCATAAAAAGGGAAAGGTATCCAATACCATCAGCGGAGGAAATTTATAACAATTTATCAGGAAATGAAGTTTTTACTGTTTTAGATCTAAAAGATGGATTTTTCCAGATAATGTTGGATGATCCTGATAAGTGTTGCAGTTTTGGCACCCCATATGGAAGATATCGTTTTTTAAGACTTCCCTTTGGTATATCTTCAGCACCAGAGGTAATGCAAAAAATCAACACTCAAATATTTGATAACATAGAAGGCGTTCATGTGTACTACGATGACGTCATAATTGCTGCTAAAGATAATGAAGAACATGATAAAATTTTGCAAAAGGTTATAGAAAGAGCCAGAAAATTTAATGTTAAGTTTAATGAAAGTAAACTACAGTATAAGTCATGTTATGTGAAGTATGTAGGGTTAATAGTGTCGAAATCAGGTATACAGGTTGATCCAGAACATGTCAAATCTATAACAAAATTAAATGCACCTAAGAATGTAAAAGAATTGCAAAAGTTTTTGGGAATGACAAATTATTTAAGTAAATTTATACCAGAATACTCTAAAATAACTGAGCCACTTCGTTCTTTGTTAAAAAAAGATATTAAATGGATTTGGAGCTTTGAACAAGAAAGGGCCTTTGTTGAATTAAAAAGCAGGTTATCTCGGGCACCAACATTAGGAATTTTGGTTAAAGATGGTACAGTTGTATTACAAACGGATAGTTCAAAAGATGCTTTAGGTGCTTGCTTGCTCCAAAATGGTAAACCAATTTCATTTTACTCTAGAAGCTATACTGACTGTCAAAAAAGGTGGGCTACAATAGAAAAAGAATTGTTTGCAATGTGTGCGGCATTAGAAAAATATCACCAGTTTGTGTATGGTAGAAAAATAATCATAGAAACAGATCATAAACCTTTAATTGGGATTGTTAACAAAGACATTAATAAAATAAGCTGTAGGTTACAGAGAATGGTGTTAAAGTTGTTAAAGTATGATTTTGAAGTAAAATATGTTCCTGGTAGTAAAATGTATATTGCTGATTTTTTATCAAGAAATTATGTAAAGGATAATTCTGAAATAGATCATAGTTTGAAAGAGTTAGTTCATAGTGTTGAAACAGAAACAGTGTATAATTGTGAAACTGATTTATCTGTGTCTAAAAAAAGGTTATTACAGTTAAAAAACGAGACAAGTAATGATACTAGGTTAAAACAATGTATAACTTGGTATAAAACTGAGTGGCCAAAAAATAATAAAAATATAAATGATAAGGAACTAAAAGTCTTATATAGGTTAAGAGGTTTAATAAGTGTCAAAGATGATATAGTGTATTATAATAACAGGATTATAATTCCAAGCAGTCTAAGAAAAACTATGATGACTCTTGTACACAATGGACATTTAGGTGTTGTAAAATGTAAAAAGCATTTAAGACAATCTTTGTTTTGGGTAGGAATGTCACAAGACATAGAAAATTTTGTACTATCATGCAAGGTATGTGAAAAATTTAGATTTAGTAATTGCAAAGAACCTCTTATTAACCATGATGTTCCTATGCTTCCATTTTGTAAGCTTGCTATGGATATATGTTCTTTCAATGGCACAGACTATTTAATTGTAATTGATTATTACTCTAAATGGATCGAAGTACTTGAGTTAATAGATAAGACAGCCAATTCTGTTGTAAACAGTTTGAAAAATATTTTTAGTACTCATGGTATTCCAAAGTGTATTTTAAGTGATAATATGCCTTTTAACAGTTATTACTTTAGGAAATTTGCAAATGAGTTTGACATAGAATTAATTTTTTCAAGTCCTCACTATCCACAAAGCAATGGATTAGCTGAAAAAGCAGTAGGTATAGTAAAAAATATGATGAAGAAATGTTTAGAAACAGGTTCAGATTTCACTCTTGCTTTGTTAAATCATAGAACAACTCCAATCAGCAATTTAGATTATAGTCCAGCTGAATTATTAATGAATAGAAAACTTAGAACTATGTTACCCTGTAAGTTAGAACAGTTAAAGCCTACTCTCCCTGATAATGTAAAAGAAAGCTTTGTTAATATAAAGAAAAAGTCACAGAAGCATTATAACAAAACATGTAAGAATAAGAGAGAGTTACAAGAAGGTGAAAATGTAAGAATACAAAATTATAAAAGTAAGGTTTGGGAACAAGGAAAAATTGTTAGGAAATGTGAAAATGAGCCAAGATCTTATATTGTTAAAAATGAATATGAACAGCTGTTAAGAAGAAATTCTAAATTTTTAAACCGTAGTAAAAATCAATTAGTTTTAAAACAAAGACCTGTATTTGATAACTTAGAAAATAACTGTAGGGAGGATTTCAATGTAATTCAAAATACTAATAATACAGCTGAGACAGGTACTAATACTGTTAATGAAACAACACAAAACCGGTTAAGCAATAATAGAGTAACCACAAGGTCGGGACGTGAAATTAGAACACCGGCAAGATTTAAAGAGTATATTATGTAAGTTTAACTTTAATGGAAATAATCTTTAAGGGGGGGATGTTACATATGGTATCCCTAGTTTTTAAGATGGCAACACAAACCACCAACGCTAACACTGTTCAAGATGTCGGCCATAGTACAACACAGTTTTATATTAATCATAATTTGTAAACCACTGATTAAATAAATAACTTTAGTATAATCAAGGTTTCAATGTTATTAAAACACTACACCCACCAAGATTAGCATACAAAATTAAAACCACTAATGACAGTATTGACAGTGACACTGACAGATGGAGAACGTTTAGTGAGCGAGTTGAGCAAAGACTAATGACTATCCAACCTTCCTGAAAATGCATTAAATTCATCGACAATTCGGGCTGATTCTTTTGCATCACTCTTGTTGGACGCTGCTAATGAAACATTCCCAACTAAACGATGTAATAATAACATTCCGTCGCCCCCATGGTGGGACAATGAATGTTCTTTAGCAGTGCGCCAACGGAAAGAGGCTGAAGTAAAATATAAACAGTGTACAACATTAGAAAATTTTAATAACCTCACATTAATTATGAACAATACTCGTAAATTATTTAAAAGGAAGAAATGGGATGGTTGGCGTCGATTCTGCACTTTTTTGGGACAAACCCGCCACACTTTTCCCAACCACTGCAACTCCTGAAAGCCAGAATCAACAGTGGCGACCGCCAGAAAAACGCCGAGCAATGAAGCTCGACGAGTCCCGGAGAAACGATTCAACTGTCTTGGGTCCCGCAACGAAATTAATCAGAAAAGAATAGCGGAGGAGTAAGAAAAAAGATATTTTTTCCACTTCCCTCCATAACAAGCAGGAGACAGAACAGAACTAGGCCAAACGGCACAAAGGGACATTATTGCAACTGGGAGAAGCCCAGATTGCCAAACACCACGGAATAAAATTTGATTAAGTTAATGGGTCCTAAGTAGGTATTAGCTGTTACAATTGATTCCAATAATAGGTATGGCAAAAGCGCCTGAACGCACGGAAATTGGTTCTAGTTTCTACAAGGTCCGTATAATAAACGACTCCGGATGTAACTTGTACACTATCCAACATAATATTGCGTTCATTCTGCCAAAGAACACACTCCCACAAGATGTGATGTGCGGACTGTTCAAATTCACAGTTCGATGTAGAACACTGACACAAAGGGGAAGGAACAAGTTTAAAAGAATACAGTTTACTTTTAAAGTTGCCATGACCTGTGAGAAATTGGGCAACGCAGTGGTCAACCACCAGCCATGTCTTAGCCAGCCGATCACCAACGGATGGAAAGAACAGATGGAGGTGCCGGCCCTTGATGGAATTATCCCACCTACTTTGCCATTCGGATAAGAGGTCCTCCCAGACTTCAGTCTGAGGTTTAAATAATCTAGAGATTTTATTAAAGTCGCGTTGTGTAACAAAATTAGTGTCCATGGCCTCCCCCCTCGCGGAGTAGTACATTGAAGCACGTCGCTGTACCTCAAGGTCGACTGGAAGTACACCTGCCAGTACCGGTAAGGCTTCAGTACTGACCGTTCTATACGCCTTGCATAAAAATATCAATGCCAAACGTTGGCTTTGAAGCAGTTTACGTCGTGCCGCTCCTATGCTGGCCCTATCGGCCCAAACAGGTGCACCGTAGCACATACATCCTAAGTAGGTAGCTCCATATATAGTTTTTAAAGTTAGGAATGATAGACCCCAAGTTGCTTTGGATATTCTAGTCAGGGCATAAAAGTTCTTTTTAGCTTTTTCACCAACTATTTTTATATGTTCGATAAATGAAAAATTCCTTTCTAAGATCATACCAAGGTAGCATACGGATTGCTGTTTTTTAATGGGAACGTTGTTAAATTTAATAGTAGGCAATGATTTAAGATTACCTTTTAGTAGAAGTTGATAGGTTTTATGTGGCGCAAATGCTAGGCGGTTACGATCACCCCACTGAGATATTAAATTTAGGCAAGTATTGGCCAAGTTCTCAAGTCCAGCTCGGGTACTTGACTGAATGAGCAGTAGGCCATCGTCCGCGTAACCAGTAAGTGAACAGCCGCAAGGAAGCGGGATCGCGAGGAAGTCATCAAAACCCAAATTCCATAAATAAGGACCGACAACTGAACCCTGAGGACATCCCATGGTTAGTGTTTTAGTACTAGAAAAATGACCGAGCTTAAGTACCGCGGAACCGTTTATAAAGTAAGAGTAAACGAGATTATATATGTTTCTATAGCAACCGCGGGTTTTTAATTTTAACAACAGCATAGGCCACCAGGCGTTATCAAAAGCCCCAGAAATATCCAGGAAGATCCCAATTACGTACTTGTTTTCAGATTGGTTAACGGTTCTTCTGACAGAAAGCGCCGCGTCGACTGTAGATTTACCTATGGTGAAGCCATATTGATTATTATGGAATTTTGGACCGTTCGGTAGTAAACGTGGAACGATGAGGCGCTCAAGAAGTTTACCCAAAGATGGTAGAAGAGTGATAGGACGATATGACTTCGGATCATCCGGTGGTTTGTCACCACACTTTGGTATTATTCGTAAGAAACCGCGTCGCCATTTACGAGGAAAAACGCCTTCAGCAATGCATCGGTTATATACAGTTAAGATGGCATCACCCGCTGTTTTACACGCTTCTTTAATCATCCTATTAGATATTTTATCTTCACCTGATGATTTGTTGACCGGTAGTTTTCTAACAATATTTATAAATTCGTCATTAGATGGTACGTCTGACATTGGTGATTCAGGTGGCACAGGAGCCCACGCTCTAATCTGTTGGTGGTAGTCGCTATCGTTAGCCGGTGAATCATCAGGGATAAGTGTATTTATTAGCACTTCTGTTGTTTCCTCTATGCCCGTGGTATGCCTATCATTGACTTTAATGTTTTGAACGTATGCAAGGTCGACCGATCTGTTAGCTTTAAATTCGTGATATAAGGGAGACCACGGACCCTCCCTGTCAAGCTTATCAACAATTTTTCGCAACAAATTACCCTTAGATTTTTCCACCGATGCTTTGTAGCGTGACTTGGCAACTCTAAAAGCATTCAAAGCGAACGTAAGAAGATCTCCAGTAATCTTTCGGCTCTTGAGTTTATTTAACTGTTTACGCGCTCTGCGATATCTTTTACGCTGTTCAACTAAGTAATCACTCCACCAGTCACATCTACGAATATTGGTCATAGATCCGCGACCAATGGCAATGTCAGCACAGTAGGTAAAGGTTTCTGACATAATGTCAGCACTTTCTTCGGCTGACAGCCCGTCCCGAGTGAATTCTTTGGCGTGACACGCAAAAAGCGAGCCGAAAAATTCCCAGTTCGCGCCTTTACATCTATATCTGAAATTACCGGGAATATGAGACGGACCCTGAATATAACCAGGAACAAATTCGTACACGATCAGGCGATGATCACTACAAGACGCGTCCGGTAGGACACGCCACCTATCCAAACGTACGTCGGCACTTGAAAGTGTGACGTCAATACAAGATTCGCCCATTTGGCTGCAGAAAGTAGGTGGTGCATCAGGGGTATTATGAATCGATAGGTTCATCTCAGCAATGAAATCCTCAACAGCGCAGCGTCGTTCGGTATCGGTGGCCCGAACCTTGCCATACCACAGAGACGATGACGCGTTGACATCCGCGCCAACGATAACTTTGCAGCCCGCGAGTGACCGCAAGACATGACGGAGATTATGTATATGAGGAGTAACAGGATCTGAATATTGAAAGTAACAGCTTACAACGAATACTTTAAAAGAAGCTGATGATACTTCGGCAACCGCACAGTGTGGCGTCATGAGGTCACGTAAAGACGTTACCGTAAAGTTAGAAGACCGCGCAATATAAATTCCGGCTCGTGCCCTGCAATCCAGTTGAACTACCCTGTGACGTAAACGTGAGTTTTGATATTGTTCTTGAATGAGTACAAGGTCTAAGTTGTAGTCAATAATTAATTTATCTAACTCTGATGTCGCCACCTTATCGTTGTGAAGGTTTAATTGCCCTATTTTTAACCTATCCATCTTAATTAGTAATTAGTATGTAGGATAAGTTGTTCGAGTTTTAATTTATAGGTACCGCACTGGTCCGACCCGCATCTATGATCATAGGGTTTTTTAAATCGTTTACACGCCGCGCAAACCGGGGTAAAATTCGAATCGCCCTTATGCGGGCAAACATTGGTTTCGTGAGCCTCGGAACAGACAGCGCAGGTTGGTGATTTATTAGCGCAATGCTTTTTAACATGACCGAATTGTTGACAATACGCGCAACGAACTACCTCGATATCATCAACAAAACGGCAAGTGGCCCAGTCAATAAATAATTTATCCTTGGTAGTCACAAGATGTTTACGTACCGCAGGTTCAATTTCTATGCCTATCCATTTCCGACCGGTATCGGTAGAACGCCTACGGACTATTTTTGTGGATTTAATAAAATCGTCTTCTTTTATTGGCAACTCATTTTTAATGTTTTGGCGGTATATAGCTTGCAAAAAATTTTTGTCTTCCATTGAGGCGGGAATGTCCTTAACTAATAGACGGGGGCGGCGACCCTTTGGTTTTTCTAAGCGGAGACCGGCAGACTTTATAGCGTCTACCGATTCTAATCTTTTTAATTGGTTTTGATTAGCCACCCGTAGTACAACTCCCGATTTGGCGGTTTTTTTAATACCGACTATTTGAAACCCATCGTCACTCGGTCTAATCGCTTTCATAAGAGCTTGTTTAGTGGCGGACGATGACGCATAGTCAGCTGATCGCTCCTGGGTCGGATAGGCGACGACACAAGGCAGAGGCACTCTAGATTCAATAGCCGGGGCCACTTTAGGCAACCGCAGTTTCAAAGAATCTGCGTACGACACTTTATTGTCCTCATTAACGGTTTTAACGCCGGATTTTAATTTGATTATTTCTAATTCGCGCTCGGTATTAGCAAGCTTTGTTTCGTTACACGAAGATTTTAAAGCTAACAAAGACACGATACTTGTAACTCGTTGAGTCATATCCATAATAGATGATTTATTAGCGACATTTATACGAGAACCGTTATCGTTAACCAGTTCGTTTATTTTGGACAGGTACACAGACGCCTCCGAAACCAAATCGTAATAACTATCACTGTTACTATTGGACATATTTAATGTAGGCGAGGACTGTTCTGGAGAATTAGGAGCTATTTGTAAGCGCTTCGACCTATCATCTACTAATTTGTCGGTCGGAGACATTTCACAAAATAGACGCTTAGCCGTCTGCGTTGGCGGGGACCTAAGTGTTTCTGCACTTCGCTATCGCCTGTCGATTCTCCGTCATTAATATGGCAAAATATACGTCGATTCAGATCAGCATTTAAGGAAACAATACCTCACTATCTGGATGAATCCGTTGCAGATAAATTTTTAGACAAGATAGCTCCTCCTTTTGTTCCACAAATGTGCATCATTTCATCTCATCTCCCTTTCCAATCTCCCGTAGAGGATGTAACGGGCCTTGACAGTCCTTTTACCCTTAAAGAATTGAAAGGTATTTTATCCTACGTAAAAGATTCTGCTCCAGGTCATGATGGTATTCCTTGCTCATTCCTTGCAAATTTAAGCGACTCAAGTCTAATTTACTTTTTAAACATAATCAACTCCACAATAAGTTCTGGTATAATCCCTTCCTCATGGAATATATACGAAGTCATCCCCATTCTAAAACCAAATAAACCACCGTTAGATCCTAACTCTTACAGACCGATAGCCCTTGCCACTGTGTTTTCAAAACTAGCTGAACATTTAGTTAAAAACCGTTTAGAATGGTATGTAGAAAGTAAAGGTTTACTATCTCTGAGTCAGTATGGATTTAGGAAAGGAAAAAGTACCATGGACAGTCTAGGCATTTTCATTACAGATGCGAGATTGGCTTTTTCAAATAATGAATCCATGCTTGCTGTTTTCCTAGATATTTCTTCTGCATACGACAATGTTGATTTAAATGTTTTGAATACTAAATTTATAAACTAAAAGTACCTCCCATATTCTGCAATTTCATTCTTAATCTTCTCTCAGGCAGACAATTACAAGTTAACATAGTTGAATCCGAAATGAAAACAAGATTAACCTGGAAAGGACTGCCTCAGGGTTCGGTGTTGAGCCCACTTCTTTATAATATATATACCTCTGATTTAGAATTCCATATTTCTGGTAAAGCCAATATTTTACAGTATGCAGACGATCTAGTTCTTTATGTATCAGGACGCTCTGTTGAAAAACTAAGTTCCTCTCTAAACGTCGCTCTAAAATTTCTTAAATCATGGTTGGACAATAATTCTTTGTGTCTTAGTGTTAACAAAAGTAGCGCTGTTTTATTTTCTAGAATGCGTTTTCCTCCTCCATATTCAGTTGTGTATGATAATCAACAAATACCTAAAAATAGCGAAGTAAAATTTTTGGGTATCCTTCTAGACGGTAAACTTACAGGTTTACCACACTGTTATTATGTATTGGCTAGATGTGAACGTTTATTAAATATTATGGGCTGTCTTTCTGGAGTTTGGTGGGGTTCCCATCCATTCGTGTTAAAATTTGTAGCGCGTAGGTCGTGTCGCGTAATTAAAACTCAGATAAATCGAACTTTGTGTATTGCACGAATGTAAAAGAGTACAATGTATTTGACGTGTACAATGACGCGATACAAGAGTGTGATCAAGGAATGGATATAATAATGATGTTGTATAATGATGTTGTACAATGATGTAGAATATGATAATAATGTGTCTTACAAGCTATGCACTCACTACTATACTAACTATCTCTAAATGATAGTGGGGTAACCAATAACGAATCAGCTTCCTGCGATGTCCACGCGGTGTTGTGTGCGTTCTTGATGCTGATTCGTTGACCGAGGCAGGCCACGGCGTATGATTGGTTAACGTATAACGCGCGCCAACTCAGTCACGTGCTAGATGACTCGTTATGGTTCCCACGGACGTTGACCGTTGGACCTGCAGATGTGTTCCGGGGTGAAGAATGAGAATCCTCGCTGCGGGAGTGAGGGTCGGAACCCTCGCTGCGGGGGTCAGGGTCGCTGGGACGCGCGCCATGACTTCCGCGATCCTCGTGTGATTAATAGTCGACCTTTTTGGTGTAATTTGTAAGAGGACATGTGTAGCCTTTGTACATCGCCACAATAGCGAACACGTGTGGCATTTGTATGCTACAGTACTCCCCCCTTTTTAGCAAAGCGTACGTAGCGTGCAGGCGTCTTGACGAGCCTGCCTGATCTGGTACGTTGTTCCCTCGTATGCGGGTCTGGATGTAGGCTGGTTTGCTCATCTGTGGTAGCTGCAGGTGCTTGATTGGTCTCGCTGTTCATATGCCCGGGATCATCTTCTGTGTTGATTGTGTACGCAGGTTTGAGGCGATCAATCGATATATTGCTAATTCGTCCTGGTAGCTGGATTGTAAAATACTTTTCTTTACGTTCGATGATCTTGAATGGACCTTGGTATGGATGCTGCAGAGGTTTGCGGACGGTGTCATCGCGTACAAACACGTGGCTACATGTTTGTAGGTCGTTGTGGACGAACATACATCGCTTGTTTGCATGCGATTTCTATGTAGGTGTGAGCTTCGTGATAACTTCTTGCAGGTGATTGACGTAGTCGTGGTCCATTTTCGGTGTAGCTGGTGTCGGTGATATGAAATCGCCTGGTAGTCGTATTGCTTGACCGTAGGTGAGTTGCGCTGCGCTTGTGTTAGAGTCGGAGCGGATAGCGGCTCTAAGACCCATTAGAACAGCAGGCAATTCGTCGATCCATTTGTTGCTGTTTTCTAGTCTAGCCATGAGTGCGGCTTTTAATGTCCTGTGCCAGCGTTCGACGATTCCATTACTCTGCGGGTGGTATGCAGTAGTGCGGGTTTTTTCTACACCGAGTAATTGAGCGAGGTCTCGGAATAGTCTACTTTCAAACTGTCTTCCTTGGTCGGTAGTGATTCTTATTGGACAACCGAAACGAGATATCCACACTTCGTAGAGTTTTCTTGCGACGATTTCAGCGGTTGTCTCCTGAAGTGGTACAGCTTCAGGCCATCGTGTGCACCGGTCGATCATCGTGAGCAAGTATTTGTGTCCACATGTTGACGTCGGTAGCGGTCCAACGATATCAACGTGAATATGTTGAAATCGTTCGCTCGGTGGGAATGTTGCGATGTCACTATGATTGTGTCGCTGTACTTTGGAGAGCTGACACGAATTGCATGTCTTAGTCCACTGGCCGATGTCGGTATTCATTGAAGGCCAAAAGAATCGCTCTTGCATCAGCTTCCGTGTGGATCGTACTCCTGGGTGGCTTGGGCTGTGCACGGCATTGAAAGCTATGCGACGAAAATCAGCTGTTAAGTATGGACGAACATGTGGCGTTGATGTTTCGCAGAATATTGGCTTGTTAGTACCCGGTAAGATGATTTTCTTCAGTTGTATGTTGGTCTGTTGAGACAATGTTGGGATACAACTGTCGTTTTCTTGAGCTAGAGATAACTCGTCGTAGTTGATAGGTGATGGCACGTCGATAGTTTCGACTCGTGATAACGCATCTGCTACAACGTTTTGAGCTCCGCTCACATGTCGAATATCAGTAGTGAACTCGCTGATAAACAGTAGCTGCCTGATTCGCCGTGGTGTGTCGTTATCGGAAGGCGGCTTACGAATTGCGTAAGTCAGCGGTTTATGGTCAGTGTAAATCACGAGTTCTTTGCCTTCAAACATCTTTCTGAAATGTTTTATTGCCATATGTATTGACTGGAGCTCCCGATCGAAAGTCGAGTACTTTTTTTGTCTTTCCGAAAATTTCTTTGAAAAATATCCGAGTGGCAGCCATTGTCCGTTGCTTCGCCTTTGTTGTAGAGATGCCCCGGCGCAGGTAGCTGAGGCGTCCGAAAAAATAGCGATTTGGTCCTCTGGCGAACTGGATGGGTAAGACAATAAAGCAGCGTTTATTATGCTTTGTTTGCACAACTCAAAAGCTTTTGTCGATTGATTGTCCCACTTTACTTCCGTCTTGTCTCGTTTTTTTGAATTATGAAGGAATGCATTCAGCGGTGCCTGGATGCTTGCGGCATTTGGGACATTGTCTCGGTAAAAATTTATCATCCCCATAAATCTTCGTAAGTCTTGAATGGTTTTGGGTTTTGGGTATTCTGTGATTGCTTTGACTTTGTCTTAAAGTGGTTTGATCCCCTTGTTTGATACTTCATAACCTAGGAACTTGACGGTTTCGCTGCCGAAAACACACTTAGAGGGATTTATAGTGACACCATACGTGTCTAATCGGCGTTAAACTTCCTGCAGATCTCCGATGTGGCTTGCTTCACTTTCAGATGCAACGATAACATCGTCGATGAATGGGAATGCGTAATCTATTCCGTTGAGTACTTTGTTTATGAATCGTTGGAATGTCTGTCCGGCGTTCTTGAGACCTGGGCACATTCGTGGAAATTCGAATAAACCGAATGGTGTAGTGATCGCTGTCTTTTCGATATCAGGTTCGAAGATAGGTACTTGAGAATAAGCTCGGTTTAAATCGAGAGTACTGAAGATTTTCTTGCCGTGAAGTAGGTAGGTAAAATCTTTGAGGCGTGGGACTGGATAGCGGTCGGGTTTGGTGACGTCATTGAGCCTTCTGTAGTCACCACAGATGCGTAAGTCGCCGTTTTTCTTAGGAACGACATGCAGCGGACTGGACCAAGGGCTTTTGCTTGGTCGGCAAATTCCTTGCTGCATCATGAGCTCGAATTCTTTCTTCACGGGCAGGTAGCGATGTGGAGGAAGAGGTATGCACTTGTTGAACACTGGTGGGCCAGTAGTTTCGATGTGGTGTTCTACCTTGTGTTTGGGAGTATCCTTCATGCTTGATGGTCGCAGGATATCAGGAAACTTACTGAGGAGCTGGTGATACGGCTGTTCCATGTCGATACTTCGAACTGTAGGTTCGGCGGAACGAATGACTGATGCTCTGACGGTCATGTTGGTAACTTTGTCGACGAGGCGTCGGCCGGCTATGTCGACAAGAAGTTGATGACGCTTCAGAAAGTCTGCACCGATGATGGGTTTGCTGACTGCAGCGACGATGAATTTCCAGGTGTACGGCCGTCGTAGGTTGAGATCCAGTTGTAGGGTTTTCTCTCCGTACGTTGGAATGATCGTGTTGTTTGCTGCGTACAAACAGAAATCGGTTTGCTTTGCTTTCCCGCCTTTTGTCCTCGGTATCACGGAAACGTTTGCGCCCGTATAAATTAGAAATGACAGACGCGAATTCCTATCAGTTATGAATAGGCGGTGAGAAGTTTTGTTCGCATCAGTTGCCGCCTCAACCGACGCAGGCGTTAGTTTTCCGACTGGGCACTGTTGTTGTTGAAGTTGCACGGGCGTGTACACTTACGCGCCTCCGTGCCGTACTTGCGATGGTAATAACAGATAAGTGATTTTTCTGAATACTTGCGGTTGCTATTATCGTTGCTTGTTGAACGCGATCTTGAACGCCGTCTGTCGAATGATCTGTGTGATCGTGGTCTGGATTCCTGCCTGTTTTTGAGTTCTGCCAGCTCCAGAGATAACTGCCTTATTTGATCGTGTAGGGCAGCCACATCGCTCGTGCGTGAAATCTGCGCGACCTGGTTAGGTTGCGCGATACTGTCCATTACACTGTCTGCTACTTGCGATAACTTTTCCAAGTCTGTAGTGTTGCTCACGGTGAGGACAGCGCGTACTGAGGGTGGAAGTAGCCGGGTCCACATGATGCGCAGTGTACCGTCTGGTATTTTCTGTCCGGCTAGTTCCCGCATTTTTCGCAACAGCCGTGAGGGTTTCTGATCTCCGAGTTCCATCTCATCCATCAGCTTCTGCAGCTTCCGGCTCTCGGATTCCTCGTAGACGCTGATGAGTCGGGACTTCAGGGCTTCGTATTTGTTTTCAATGGGCGGGTTGGTTATAATATCACTTACTTGCTGAAGTGCGTCCAGGCCTAGTCGGGTGATAGCTGCTTGATAGCGCGCGTCATCACCTTGTCTCTGTGGCGCCATTACTGCTTCGAAGTGTGTAAACCATAGTCTGGGATACGCCGGCCAAAAGTCAGACAGCCGTGCTTGTAGTGTGAGCGTGTCGACTTGCCCTCCTACCTGTGTTGCGTTGCTTACCTGTGTTGCGTTGTTGGTCGCTATCCTGATTACTCTTCTGGTGTATCACGCAGCAATACCGTGAATATAGCCTCTTGAAATCCTAGTGGTGAGACCCGCTTGTGGGAAGCCACTAGAATGTGCTAATCACGAGTACCGTCACGTTTGTCTTGATTCACGTCGCTTAGGTCACCACTTGGGCGCGTAGGTCGTGTCGCGTAATTAAAACTCAGATAAATCGAACTTTGTGTATTGCACGAATGTAAAAGAGTACAATGTATTTGACGTGTACAATGACGCGATACAAGAGTGTGATCAAGGAATGGATATAATAATGATGTTGTATAATGATGTTGTACAATGATGTAGAATATGATAATAATGTGTCTTACAAGCTATGCACTCACTTAAATACTAACTATCTCTATACTAACTATCTCTAAATGATAGTGGGGTAACCAATAACGAATCAGCTTCCGTCCTGCGATGTCCACGCGGTGTTGTGTGCGTTCTTGATGCTGATTCGTTGATCGAGGCAGGCCACGGCGTATGATTGGTTAACGTATAACGCGCGCCAACTCAGTCATATGCTAGATGACTCGTTATGGTTCCCACGGACGTTGACCGTTGGACCTGCAGATGTGTTCCGGGGTGAAGAATGAGAACCCTCGCTGCGGGAGTGAGGGTCGGAACCCTCGCTGCGGGGGTCAGGGTCGCTGGGACGCGCGCCATGACTTCCGCGATCCTCGTGTGATTAATAGTCGACCTTTTTGGTGTAATTTGTAAGAGGACATGTGTAGCCTTTGTACATCGCCACAATAGCGAACACGTGTGGCATTTGTATGCTACAAATTATTGTATAACGCTATTATTAGAAGTATCTTAGACTATGGGACATATTTCTTAGAACCTTGTAGTGCTGTAGGTCTGACAAAGTTAGACTCAATTCAATCAAAAGCCTTGCGTATTATAACTGGTGCCATGAGGTCTAGCCCAATTAACGCACTCCAAGTGGAATCTTTGGACCCTCCTTTAAAACTTCGTAGACAGTACTTATGTGATAAATTCATTCTCAGAACTCTTCAATTTTCCAACCACCCACTTTATCAAAAACTTTTGTATCTTTCAGAAAAAATTGAATGTTCGTCTTATTGGTCTAATAAATCTCTTCCATGCTCTATTATAAGTTTCCGTAAATTTACTTCACTTCAAGCTCCCACACACCGCTCTCAGTATCTTCCAATTTTTTCTGTCTGTTACTATAACTTTATATCGCTAAAGAATAATCGTTATGCTAATTCTAACTTAAACTTCATAGTCGAAAGAGACTGGGCTGATAGGCATTACATTTACTGTGATGCTTCCAAGCACCCAGTTTCAGGCACGATTGGGGTAGCTGTATATCATGAACAATATAACATTCATCAAAAAATAAAATTACCTTCTGAAACATCAGTTTTTTCTGGAGAATGTTTTGGAATTTTAAAGTCCCTAGAATACGTACTTCTTGCGAAACTCAGCAAGTCTATTATTTTCACTGACTCAAAGTGTGCTTTACAAGCACTGCAAAAGTTTCCTTGGTCAGGTTCAAATCATCCCTATGTTATAGAGTCCAGACAGCTCCTACTAAATTGCAAATTTAAAAATCTTGATGTTTTTTTGGTGTGGATACCTGGCCATCACAATATTCGCGGCAATGAGATAGCAGACAAATTTGCTAAAGACGCTGTAGATGATGGTGATAAGTTTCCATATAATAATGTTGTATCTGTCCTTCACTCTCTTCCTAAAGATCATCTGTATGAAGCCTGGGAAAATTTATGGAATATTTCAAGTAGTCGTAAAGGTCAATATTATAAACGTATACAACAAAGCATACCTCTCAAAGTATGGTTTTCCAAATTAAAACTTTCCAAGCTTGCAACCTCCAGTTTGATACGAATGCGCTTGGGTCATGTTTGCACAGCCTCTCACCTTGCTAGACTTGGGATTATTCACAATAATTTATGTTGTTGTGGTTGTGAGGAAGATTTGAATCATATATTTTTTGCATGCCCCAACCGTGACTCTTCTTCATTCATTAACTCCCTTAATGAACTCTCTGTCCCTCTTCCTACATCAATCCCTACATTGTTAAGCTCCTTAAATTTTGATATTTATAATTTAATATCTACCTTTATAACTATTAATAATATTAAAGTATAAGTTTTTTGGCAAATGGGCCTTATAAGAAGGCTCAAAGTCGCTCAAAGGGCAATGGAGAGGGCTATGCTTGGGGTTTCACTGCGCGATCGAATCAGGAATGAGGAGATCCGCAGAAGAACGAGAGTAACCGACATAGCCCGAAGAATTGCAACACTGAAGTGGCAATGGGCTGGACACATTGCCCGTAGGACCGATGCCCGATGGGGCCGACGGGTTCTCGAGTGGCGACCACGCACCGGAAGACGTAGCGTGGGTAGGCCCCCGACAAGGTGGACCGACGACCTGGTGAAGGACGCGGGAAACCGCTGGATGCGGGAGGCGCAGGACCGGTCGTCGTGGAGAACCTTGGGGGAGGCCTATGTCCAGCAGTGGACGTCTTTCGGCTGAAATGATGATGATGATAAGTTTTTTTATTTTTTTATTTCCCAACTCCCAATTTTAATTTCTATTTAATATATATGTATGGTATATCTTTATTTATTTATTATATTACCACCAAACCTGATCCTATTATCCTTTGTTCCAAAATTCCGTAATCCGTTCCTACGCATTTCAATGAAATTATTTGGTTTCCCTACCTTTATACTTGTAGTGGCAAATGCACAAACCGTGCGAGCCAAATTAAAAAAAAAAGAAGAGAATCAAAAAAAAAAAAAAGTCTATGAATTATGATGACATTTGCGAGCGGGGTGATGTTTATAATTTTTAAATGAAACAAAGTAACAAACGATTATAATATAATAGTAATTATTCGCCGTTCAGTCAGTAGTCAATAACGACGACTTATATCGCTTTACTAGTGTTATGTTTTAAAACAGTTTTGGATATATTGATGTTAATCTTTTCGTAAACGTACGAATATGAAGTTGTTAATATTTTCTTTAGTAATAGGGATAAGTTCAGGCAGTAGTCTGTTCTGGGGCTCCGGTGGCATTCGAGGGAACCCGGGACCAAAGTATGAATGTACTCATTGTCAACCGGAGCAAATGCACATAGCCTTTGGAGGTAAGTCCTTTGCTCAGTGTTCAAGTACTTGGGTACTTCTACAATAATATATTAATCCAGTTTGAGGAAATACTCGTTATCTTTCATAGTAAATTGACTACAAATATTTCCCCAAACAAATAGGTATTGTTACATATCCCAACTCCTTGCATACTGCTAGATCAGATTACACAACTTAAATTAAGAACAATTATAGAACAAACACGACTGTATTTAATTATAAACTATTATAAGGCTGGTTATTCATAAGGATGATTTTTATTCAGTTTAGCAGTACTAAAATTTAATCAGTGTTTCTCATTGTAAGTCAATGATTGTATTGTTTTTGAGAAATTGTCTTAAACCATAATAAAACTAACTATTCCCACTAGGCATCTATATAAATCTAGGTAAATCAAATGGCTATGTATTCAAATATAAAGCAAAATGTAGGCCTTGAAGTATTCATGGCTATCATCTGGAAACATGTGCAGAAGAATGGCAGCTTTGCCATGTTGAGTGGTGATGCATTTTTTTTTTTATATTAAAACAGTCATTAAAACAGGCTATAATTAAAACAGTCTTGATAAAAAAAAAACAGTCACACAATTCCTAATATGGCCATGTGTCATCTCCTGGATGTAGCTATCACTTGTTCAACCTAAATAGTTATAACCAAAGGGGGAAACCCTTACAAAGTGACATAAACCATTCTTGGCTTTAGGCTTAACCACACTTGTTTTGCACAATAAGTATAAAGGTGACTTCTGCCTCTATGCCTTTCTGTGTAATAAGTTGAATAATTAAATATTGATGTACTACTGCCATATGGCAGAAAACAAACTATACTACAAGCAGGGAGCAACAGTGGCCTAATAGTGAAGGCTAGACCTTATGAGTTGTAGAATCTATGTTTGAACCAAACAAGTACATTATTTAATATTAACAGGAATCCACGGCTTCAACCTCATAAATTTTGATTTCATCAGAAGATCAAGATAAAAATGTTCTAATGTATCATAATTTTAATCTTGGTTATTAACCATCTACATGTAGATACACTTCTTTTTCATTCCTCCACATTCATCCATTTTTTCTGTTTTGGACTAATGTCTTCCAAAATTATTCACTAGTTTTTTTGTGAAAGGCTAGCAAACATCCATACATCCTCACAAACTTTCAACAAGTACAAATGGATGAATCAAAATAGGAACGTAGATTCAAAACCCAATACCACAACTTATGAACTAGGAAGTATACAGCTACCTGTATACAATGCATTGTGTAAATAATTTCTATTCTTAAAACAGCAGAGGAAAACATCACATAGAAAATGCACAACATATGATATAGCTGTTAACCCACACTGGGCCAGCATGTAGGTTGCGGAGCCTTCTCACTTAGAGTAGGCCCCAGCAGTGAGGACATTATTGCCTATATGAACAGAATGTTGTTGTACAGACACTTGACGTAATATAAACTATATTTACAAATCCTGTGAAGTTGGTTATCTAATTTTGAACTTTATGTTATTGAAATAAGAACCATATAAAACTAAAACAATTATGCATGCCCCATTTACATATAACATGATAAAATTATTCCTGTTTTAATAAATAACATGCTAAAGTTAAACTAAATAATATTATTAAATTATTGATAACAGCAGTTGATAAAATTGTTATGGTCATAACATGATGTGTGAGCTTTATATGTATGTATAGGTAATTATATTATTTAATGAAGTTTGTAAATACATGCTCTGAGCCATGAAGTTTTTATTTTAAGGATTTACTTGAGTTTATTATTATATCCATGTTAAAAGAATTTGTTTATTCTATGAATAGGACATTTTAGACTCACTTTTCCATTAGTAATTTTCAAATAAACACCCAAGTGCGAGTATTCTTCGTGAACGAAGGATTCTGTACCATCACTACATATTATAAAACAAAGTCACTTTCTCTTTCCCTATGGACCTTCGAATGATTAAATCTGTAAAACTACGCAACGGATTATGATGCGGTTTTTTAATAGATATGAGTGATTAAAGAGGATGGAGAGGATTATATGTATCATCATCATTATCAACCTTTTTATCGTCCCACTGCTGGGCACAGGTCCAGGTTTCCTCAAGATGTTTTCCTTCACCTTGTAATCAGTCAATGGTGTCCAAGATATACTTAGAAAGTACATATAACTTTAGAATAGTTACATTGGTACTTGCCTGACCTGGAAACGAACCCGCACACTCATATTTAAGAGGCTGGTGTTTTAACCACTAGGCCACCACGACATATGTACGTATTTATATGTATAATAACATCCATTAAATTTTGGAGAAATACTATTATTTTTGAGATTTCTAATGTGATGTCGTAAATAATTAAATTTTTTCCGCGTTTGCAGTGAAACACAGGTTGAACCCTACGAGATTTATCAAAATTATGTACTTAATATTGTACACATTGAAAAGGGCTATAAAAAAGCCCGCGATGGTATACATATTTAGCTGTATTTGTCGTAAAAAGTAAATGACAAAAAAATGTTTTTGTGGGATATACCTTTGTATTTCGGGTGTACCTGACATCGACGCACAAACGAGTTCCATGGATCCAGTACATGATTCTGAACCCCCCAGTGGTGGAATATTCCGTCGTTTTTTTCATTTCGTCGGATTTTGTCAAATTGTCAGTTTATTGTTGACGTTGGTCGCGAACGAATGCTCAATGCTCATTTTTTGCGAATTTTTGTGTCGATATTCGATGTGTATTTTAAGAATTTCTGTGTTTTTGTTATTTCTGTGTGTTTGTGATTTCTGAGTCTTTGTTGAGTGTGTCTGATTTTAAAAATGTCTGCTGGACCTAACCAGTATTTCAGTGCCCAAGAATACGGGAATATGCTCATGTGCTATGGGAAAGCACGTGGAAACGCACGTCAGGCACTCGAGAAGCTCGTCATCCAATAGATAGTCGAGTAATTATAAGAGCGTAGACAACCAAACGATCGTGCCACAGCGCGAGGGTTCTGGGAGGCCCATTAGACCCAGTGTGGCGAACCACGTACTGAATGTCGTGCAGCAGAACCCATGATTGGGAGTACGTACAGCAGCTCGAGTAGTTCGCAACCGGTATAGGACCCGCGTTTCACACAACACTGTTCATCGCATTTTACGCAAAGATCGACAGCGAGCGTATCACATCCACAAGGTGCAAGCGTTATTACCCGCAGGCAGAGAATCCCGCGTCAGGTATTGCCAGTGGCTGCAACGACAGTACGTCGAAATCTCCAATTTTACTGCCAACATAATGTGGACTGATGAATCCACATTTACCAGAAACTGAATGTGGAACCGGCGTAATTTTCACATTTGGGCCCATAGCAATCCGTTCGCATTGCAACAGACGGGACACCAAAATCGATGGTCGCTGAATGTTTGGGCTGCAATTTTCAAAGATCTCGTTGTTGGACCCATTTTTCTTTCGGAAAGATTAAACGAGGCTCGTTATCACGAATTCCTACGTACAGCCCTCTCGGATATAATCGACGAGTTGCCTCTAGCCCAGAGTACGGTGATGTGGTTTCAACACGATGGCGCTCCCCGAAATGTGATTTTTCCTGTCAGGCGCTGCCTCACCGAAGCTTTTGGAAGTCGGTGGATTGGAAGATTCGGGCCGCAGCCATGGCCTCCCCGTTCACCAGACTTGACCCCGTTAGATTTTTTTCATTGGGGTTACGTCAAAGATAAGGTGTTTGTGTCCGAGTGAAATTCCGCAGCAGAGATATGAGTGAGAGTGAGAGAGGAATCGTATCGAGAACGCTTTCACGACCCTGCGTGAGAAGTGTATTCAGGACCCTACTTTCTTGCCCCGTGTCCATACTGAAACACTGCGCTGCGCTCAGATCTGTGAGCAAGCTGGTGGCGGCCACTTCGAACCCTTTTTGGTGAGGAGTGAACGAGCTTAAGGTAAATTCACTAATTTATACCAACAGCAGTGTACTAACAATCTTCTGTTTCATCATTCCTTATCGGAACCGATATTATACCATAAACCTATTTCTGATAATACGAACTTCTTGAGTCAATACTAATGATATAATTTATGTCAATACTATAATTTATGTAATATCGTTACCGTTGTCAGCAGTTAGAATTAGATCCGCCGTTCGGAACATTCTTAAGGTTATTTTATTATAGCTGTTATCAGCAGGATGACGCAAGCGGCTGTAGCGGGGCATCCCCGCTGTTTTGTACATTGTAGGTACATTCGCACGCAACATGGCGACTGCGACTTTACGGGCGGCTGTGTTGGTGTGAGTAAGACGCGTAGGTGCCTACGTACTGAGAGGCTCGCGCGGGTTAAATTGATAATGTTGCATTGATTTCGCGTTGTCTACAATACATTGCGTGCTCGAAAATTGTGATTTCTGTAACCGCTCATTAACGACATAAATGACTTTCATAGTTTGATTAGTGGCAGACCTTTAGGCCTAGTATGAGTTTTCAATACGAAACTCGTTCGATCGTATCGAGCGCGTTTGACTCCGCGATTGGCCCGCTTCAAGGTCGTAAGAACTCTCAACCAATGAGAGCGCCAAACGCGCTCGATACGATCGAACGAGTTTCGTATTGAAAACTCATACTAGGCCTACAGATAGCCTTTTCACGAAGTTTGCGTTACGATGTCAGATACAGCCTGTATATATCCATAAGAGATATATGTGTATCTCTTATGGATACCCCACAATAACATTTTTTTGTCATTTACTTTTTACGATATCACATTAGAAATAATAGTATTTCTACACTATTTAAGTGATTAAAATCAAAAACAAAGCATTTATTTCAACTAAACCAGTTACTGGCACTTTTGAATTGTCAGAAGGTCGGTCACTCGGTCAGTAAGATGAACCTAGTCGCCCATTCCAAAGAGTAGGTACCTATGGAGAATAACGGGCAAGAAACTCCATGGACACTCTTTTAAATTATCAAGCTTAATATATTCTACGCTGAGAGCGTCCATTATGGAAAACACACAAAAAAAAAACAACAATTCGGAAATTAAAATGACCAGTCCCCTCTGACGGAGTCCGTTCACGAACATGACGTATGGATCAGCATCATTCAGATCAACCATATTGAAGGGAACCTAATGACCACACGCCACCACCAGCTAGACATTTGAGTGAGCATGACATACTCAGGCGCGTGCGCTCCATACAAGCAGAAAAGCTCTGCATACCCTAATAGTCTTCTAAAATTATAATATACTGTAAAATAATTTATATACTACAAAGTTAAAACTAAAAGACTTTGTTAATCAGTTATTGATAACACTGCCATCTATTGGGCCTAGTGCTAACGAGACACATTAGTTGCCTTAGGCGCGACACCCGCGCCTCTTACGGCGTAAGCATAAACAAAATGTGCCTCTTCCGTATCTGTCTGTGTATAAAATTATTTGCTTGTGTGCCTAAACTGTTGTGTACGTGTGCGTGAAATTTCTTTGGGTTTAAAGCCCATGATAAGCACAGCTTCTAATAATGCGACGAATTTAAGAAGTTCAGAAATATAGCGTGATTGTTGTTCGTTCAAATACCTTTTTATTTTAGCAGCTTATGTTGTTTCATTATTGGTGTTGGGTTAAATATGTATTGATTGTTTTAAGCGGAATTGAATATTCATTTATTTTAGAGTTTTTGGTTTAACACAAGAAAGGTTGTCTTTATAAAAAGTATTATGATAATTATATGTGGTTAGCAGGTTGTGTAGTGTGTACAAATAAATTGTTTTGTTTCTCGTATAGGTATATTATTTTAAAACACGGCTTTGACAGTTCGACGTTATAAAAACTTAAAAGACCTTAAGTTTTTCAACCTACTTGCTTTTGAATTTCAATACTATACTTTATGTTGTAATAATTTTCCTGAAGTTTACAAATTAGCAAAATTTAATAGTTATGATTCCAATGAGTAGTGCATTACGCATATTTATGAAAAGCCAAAGCAGACTCATAGATTTGTCTATCTGTCCATTTTAAAAGAACTTTTAGCGATTTCAAAACGATCTTATATATATTTGATTTTTACAGAGTTATTTAAAAATAGATAGGCGCGTTGATTTAATTTATAGATAGTGAAATATTTTTTTTAGTTTTTTGAGAAATAAATTATTACTTATTTACAGTTGAGTTAGTAATACCATTTCATTGTATTTTGACAGCCTACATGGCGTAGCGGTAGCGAACGCGGCCGCTGCGTAAGGAGGCGCGGGTTCGATCCTCGCGCAGTGTAAGTATTTGTATGCATGAATATGAATATTTGCACTGGTCTGGTCGTATCTCGGAAAGCACGTTAAGCCGTTGGTTTCGGTTGCCATGCGAACATCTAGTGGCAGTCGTTACGGGTTGTTGGAGCCCACAAAAGTCCAACAATTGGTCTAACTTCAATGCTTCGATATTGCCTTCGCGTTGTGGAGGTCAGACGGCAGTCGCTTCACGGAAATTGTCGAAATTTCGCCAAAATCAGTAATTAGACTGGAAAAGCGGACCCCAGATTCCAAAGCTTTGGATGCGACTGGTATTAACCCTGAGATGATGATGATTTCATTGTATTCATTTGGGCAAATAAAAAATACCTAATACCCCACGTATATCATTTATTTGACTTGTTCTTATCATCAATCACATACTTAGATGTTCATTGTAGCCACGCACAAACATCAATTCAATGTTGACATGCGAAAAAGTACGCGACTATGTTAAATTGAAACTACGTCTAAGTTACGTTTTTTAAGTTTTACCATATATAAGCACAGAGATTTGGATAGTAGGTATATTTATGCATACCCCCAATAAAATCTTTGTGCACGCCCCTGGACATACTCTCAACAGCCAGAGCATAATCAAGCCAATAAAAAAGACTATCTCAACAAATAGATGCTTTACAGGAAGTACATTGTGCTCACACGTGTGCCATGCAATTATACAATACTAAGAAATTGAATCTAACATTGCAAAGATAGTTTTGTCCAAGGTTCAGCAGCTCCAACAGTGTTCAAGAATACTAAGTTTAGCTGCTGTGTAGCTGTACTAGTGCCGAACGCCCCTGCGAGCGATGCAATTCCGTAACGTACAATATGCTTGGCTACATAGTACATAGTGTGTAATACTGGCTTAGAGTAAAAAATAAACAATTACAAATTAAAACTACAAGAGGAAAAATCAAAGAACAATCAGTGTATAGAAATCGGACGCAGCTCAAGCAATGATGTTATTATACATATATAAAACATCCTATTTAATCAATCTATCTATTAAAAAAACCGCATCAAAATCCGTTGCGGAGCTTTCAAGATTTAATCATACATGGGGAAAAAAGTCGCTTTCTCTTTCCCTATGTACACATGTGGACATAGGGAAAGAGAAAGCGACTTTTTTATACTATGTAGTGATATCGATTCTGCCCGTTTGGTTTTCCTGGTTTTATTTTAATAAATATAGAATAAAAACATTTACAAATAGTAGCTCACTAGTATCGAGAACAGGTTTCAAGCTATCGGGTGGATAGGAGTCCATTACGATTATTGCTAACCTATGTTGCCCCACTGCAGGCCAGACCCCTTCATTGTTTACACTTTTCTCGATTTGAACTAGAACCTCTAATAATTGGTTTTTAATCATCTAACTTTCAGAGAAAGCGAACGACATAATGATAACATGGTCGACGTTCAACGACACTGAAGAGTCGCGCGTACAGTACGGCGAGGGTATCATGGACAAGGAGGCCTCGGGCTCCAGCAACCTGTTCGTGGACGGAGGGAAACTCAAGAGAAGCCAGTACATACACAGGGTGCTACTGAAAGACCTCAAGTTTAATACTAGATACGGTGAGTTAGCATTTAAAGTAAAATAGGATGCAATTTTTTTTTATATATAGTGCTTGACTGCAATCCCGCCTGATGGTAAGCAGTAATGCAATCGTTGATGGTAAAGCGTGCTAGTTTATTAAGAGCCTATTCACCCAAAAAACAGTGAATAGGAAGGAAGACGGCAGTTGAGCATGGTAATGCAATTTTAAAATAAACAACACTACCAACTATGCTGCGCCAGAGGGAGATTGATCTGGAGACCGTCCACGACCAAATTCCCGACACAACAACATTTGACGCATCCTACCCGGTACACATCGCAACACTGCTCAGACCCGCTTTCCGTACGGCTTCACCAGACATCATGCCGGAACACGACGAATCGCTTGGCGGCAAGATTTTGTTTGGTGGGTGGTAACTTCTGCCGCCTGCGATGTTATGGCCTACCACCGAGAAAAAAGAAATCACCCATAAGCCAACTGGTGATGTTTTGACGCGCCAAACTTTCGCTCACTGCATTTTAAAGCTTAGCGCCGTCTACCAAAAAAATCGTGCGCACGTGGGTGGTACATATCTATGCTAATTCTTGCACTACGAAAATTACCATTACGGTTACGACTTAAAGGTGCTGTGGAGCTGTTTTTTGTACCAAGGTATTTTCAAAGAAAATAATCCTGTTATTGTTTGGAATCATATTTCTATGTTGTTGGCGGATATTCATCCGGCGTTATCGTGTAAATTCGATGTTTGCGCACTACATACTCCAGTACAGTCACTGATGTTGTTTTATAGGTTCATAATTAATTGGATATCTAATACTATCTATACTAATATATGAAGCTGAATAGTTTGTTTGAACGCGCTAATTTCAAGAACTTAGCCGAACAGGTCCGATTTGAAAAATCCCCACTCTGTAACTAGTACGCTGTATCTCAGCAGTTTTTGGTAATTTCGACAAAATAAAAAATACGGGTCTTAATTTTTTTTTAATTATCTATAAGACTGACTAATTATTTTTTTGATTTCCATACCTTGGATACATCCCTATTTAGCTAATATAGTCCTATAGTAAATCCAAATAGGAAAATTCATTACAACTGGCTGACCGAAAATTGAGACCTACCTAGTGATTTAAAAAGGTTACTTTTTTCTGATTGTGAATAACTAGCTGCGCCCCACGGTTTCACCCGCGTTTGTTTCGTTACCGTGGGAATATGAGGATAAAAGTGAATTTAGGTAGGGAATGTAGGATTATCATTTTATTTAAAATCGAATGTCAAAGGGTCGGTCGGTCAGTAAGATGAAGCTAGTGAGTGACCGCACCAAAGTGTAGTAACGACAAAAAACGAGAAAGAAA
Organism: Sesamia inferens; assembly: GCA_037179545.1. Lineage (NCBI taxonomy): Eukaryota > Metazoa > Arthropoda > Insecta > Lepidoptera > Noctuidae > Sesamia > Sesamia inferens. The sequence goes on along the minus strand of CM073929.1, from coordinate 1,387,059 downwards.
CTTCTCGAACACTGTTTTTCCATATTTTTTTCCCCAAAGTCCCACTAAAACGCTTTTTCGGCACCATCACAAACCAGCATTGTTTTAACCTTATAAACTAGTGCTTGACCGTGATCCCGCCTGAGGGTAAAGAGTGATGCACTTTATCACGTATGTAGCGGTACCAACAAACGCCACAAATAAACAATACGCCATACTCATGTCACACGGATTCTACATCTCGCAAGCAGAGTTTATAGCATACCTACATACAATTTCCCAACATCAGCCGTAGGGCAATTGTCCGCCAGACATAACACCCGTCTGGTCGGCGGATCCTCAATTTTCTATGGAGGATGAGTGAACTTTACTCCCTGTTCCTCATTCCTCTACACGTATCTAGCTCATTTTTAATTCAAAATAATATAAATGATAAAATATCTCTGGTTGTATGTGCAGTGTACCACGCGGGCTCAGTATACGGCTGGTCGGAGGAGTTCTTCTTCCGCACGCCTCCAGAGGGAGACAACTGGCCAGTGCGGGCCGCCATCTACGGAGACATGGGCAATAAGAACGCACATGTAAAGTTTTATATTTTTTTTTTTATTTAGCTCTTCAAAAATATAAACCGCTAAATACAGACACTCTTAAATAAGTAGAATATGCAATAGTGTAAACATAATGACACAGTATGATAGGATATTAAAATACAATGTAAACATAATAACACAATATGATAGGATATATATTTTTTTATAATAATTATAAACTAGCGCTTCACCGCAATCCCGCCTGATGGTAAGCAGTGATGCGATCATTGATGGTAAAGCGCGCTAGTTGATTAAGAGCCTATTCACTCAGAAAAACTGAGCGAATAGAAAGGAAGACGGCAGTTGAGCGAGGTGATGCAATGTTAAACCCAACAACACGACCGACTCTGCTGCGCCAAAGGGAGATTGATCTGAAGACCCTCCACGACTAAACTCCCAACACAACAACATTAGACGCATCGTACTCGGCACACATTGCAGCACAACTGCTCAGAGCCGTCCTCGGTACGTTAAAATACAATGTAAACATAATAACACAGTACGATAGGATATTAAAATACAATGGCGCCGACCCCCTTGTTACCTAAATTTAAGTTTAGTGATTCTTTTCTTTCTATTTATTAAGAAAATGTCAGAAGACACATATTACTTTCTTCTTCTTCTCAGCCTATATAGGTCCACTGCTGGACAAAGGCCTCCCCCAAGGCTTTCATTCCATTGGGGGGTTTGCCATAATCCCCACGCTTGTCGGTTGGGATGAGGATCGCAGTAATTTGATATTCCACAGGAGAAGCGCTGCTGCCCGCTTCCCTGGTGAGAGTTTCCTTAGTCGCCTCTCTAGACACCCACGGGAGGGTATTGGTCAAATTAGTCAGCGTCTCGTCTAGTCTCGTCACGTCTAAATTTCCATGTATATCTAAATTAGACTTGTCCTTTTCTGAATCAAATAGAAAGATAAAGTTGCACTAAATTTAAGTTGAATTTTGTCAGTGAACATGAGAATCGGAGCAACTGATTTTATTTTAAAAAATCATAATAGGGTAGTTAACTAAAAAAACTAATTAGTCCGTCTGTCAGATTTCCAAAAAGTACTAGATACGTTTATTTCTTTTTTCAGACGAGTTTTTCTTGTTTCATGTAAACAAAAAATTAAGACGACACAGTGCGTTGAAAACTCGTGTGACGTCACTGCACGCTACAGTTTTTAGCGAGCAGTGACGTCACCAGCCACCACTCCTGATCTTTTATGCCTTTTATATTTGTCAATCTTTATTGATTTGATAAAACAAAATATAAGTATCCAATATTTTTCTATAATCTGAATGATGGACTAAATAGAATCAATTTGTTTTACCCAGGAAACATCCTTATTATAAGTATTTATTATTAGTATTTATTATTGTTCTTGATCCAGTCTCTGTCATACTTGCAAGACGAGGCCCAACGCGAGCGGTTTGACGTGATCCTGCACGTGGGAGACTTCGCTTACGACATGGACACTAACAACGCTCTCGTGGGCGATGAGTTCATGCGACAAATACAACCGCTAGCCGCCATAGTGCCCTACATGACGTGCCCTGGGAACCACGAGCAAGCATAGTAAGTCCTGTTTACTCGCTTAGTGACCTAATAACAGTTTTCCTAATATCTGGTCCATCATCCATCTGTAACTTGGGTCTGCCTTTAAATGACTAGTGAACAGACATCTTGGCACGCTCATTCCATTGTAGATCTCATATATCGCTTTCTGGAGGCGATGTGCAGGTCAAAACCGAGCCCAGATTTAAGATAAAAGTAAAATATAATATTGGCAAATCAAATTTTTAGAGTAAGTAATCTTAGTGCGTTATTAATAGTCGCACTCGGTTTTTTGTCAATTACACCGTAAGTACATTTTGTCAGTGTGTACTGCGTGGTTTATTTAAAAGTTAGAGATAAGTCCTCGTTTATACTTTGTTTAGTAATCAGGGGAGTTCATACATAGTCTGCGACTGCGATATTCGTGGGTACGCCCATGTACGGAACCCTAACAATGCTGACTGTGTTTGCGAATTTATAGTTCCGCGTGAATTTATAGTTCCTCGTGAATTTATAGTTCCTTGTGAATTTATAGTTCGTCGTGAATTTATAGTTCCTCGTGAATTTATAGTTCCTCGTGAATTTATAGTTCCTCGTGAATTTATAGTTCCTTGTGAATTTATAGTTCGTCGTGAATTTATAGTTCCTCGTGAATTTATAGTTCCTCGTGAATTTATAGTTCGTCGTGAATTTATAGTTCCTCGTGAATTTATAGTTCCTCGTGAATTTATAGTTCCTCGTGAATTTATAATTCCTTGTGAATTTATAATTCCTTGTGAATTTATAGTTCCTTGTGAATTTATAGTTCGTCGTGAATTTATAGTTCCTCGTGAATTTCCGTTTCACATTGCTTAAGAAAACTCAGAACACGCATCGCGCCTGTGGATAGTAGTCGATTTTTAGTACACAACCACTCAGTAAGTACTTAAATTTAGCACCGGTCCAGGAGGGTTCGAACTGGTACCCAGAAATTGAAATAGCCGTTCAGTACGAGTACACAATCTGTACTTACTTGTGTTCCCGCAAACGAAATTTGCTCGTGAGCGCCACGCGTCGCACAAAATTGATATGACTTAAACACGACATCCTTTAATCCGCAGCAACTTCAGCAACTACGCGAACCGCTTCTCCATGCCGGGCCACGACTCGAGCTTGTTCTACAGCTTCGACCTCGGACCCGTGCACTTCGTGTCCATCTCCACTGAGGTGTACTACTACACCCAGTACGGTCTCAAGCTGATTGTGAACCAGTATGAGTGGCTGAAGAAGGATTTAACTAAGGCTAATCTGCCGGAGAATAGGTGAGAATATGTTATTTTAACTATTTGTTGGCAGCAGTATGCAAGCTGTATGTGTTGCAGACACTCCCGTAGCCCTTTCGTCCCACTTCGCCCACGCCCTTGTTGGTCGGTCCTCGACCTCATTGCCTCATACATAAGGTGTATATTTCAGACGCAAGCGGCCGTGGATCGTACTGTTCGGACACAGACCGATGTACTGCAGTGACTCGAACGATATCGACTGCAGTTGTGAATACTCACGCGTTGGACTACTGGGAGTGTATGGTGAGTGAATGGATTTATTTACATATGTACCTACCCACAAAACTTCTTCCTCCTCCTGTAGATAAAAGAGAAAATAATTATACTGATATTATAAAAGCGAAACTTTGTTAGTGAGCGTGTGTTTGTATGTTTGTTATTTCTTTTAGCTGAAACGGCTGAACTGAAAAATTAGTATAGGCGTAGCTGTCACTCTGGATTTCCACATACGATACGTTGGTTTTCCCGATATTGCTACACAGGTCCGAAACTTATGCGGGTTTTCATCTGCATAAATTAATAAATACATTTTCCTGTAAAAGTGAATATTTTCGTATGACGTGGTAGGTCTGGAGCCGCTCCTGCTGCAGTTCGAGGTGGACCTGGCGGTGTGGGCACACGAGCACAGTTACGAGCGGAGCTGGCCACTCTACGACAACAAGGTCTACAACGGCTCGCTCACACACCCCTACGTCAACCCTGGGTGAGTTACAGCTGTACGACCAAGGAAGCCATCTCTAGATGGTAATCTAACCAACCGATTGCTACGCTTGAATAACCTTTATGCTCCAACTATCTTACCAAGGGCATCCTGTAGACCAACAACTGGGTTGTAGAGTCACTCCTTGTAAAATATCTATATTCAGATGCAACTGGGTAGACTAGAACCGGATACGAACATAATTTTAAAAAGGCTCTCCAAATGGCGTCAAATATATCAAATAAAACTAAAGAACTTACAATCAGTGGAAGTATTGAAAAAATAACTTCAGTTTTGAAAAAAAAATCTCATTCGATGTTCGAAAAACTTTAGTCGCCAATTCCTAAACGGATCCATAGATTTTCGACGCACGAGCTAGTCAGAAATATAGCAAACATTATTCTACAAAAATAAATTAAAATATTTTGAAGACGATTGGGTGTACTTAGGGTTACTAAGTACAGACAACCATCCCGTAGATGCCTCCGCAGCGGGAATATGTACATGGAGAGTTAGCGCATGGTACTTAGGGCTATATTTGACCGGGACACCATGCTGGCAAAACCAGTCGCCGCTACCAACAAAATGTATACAGCTCTATAGAGAGGTACTCACCTAGTGTCCGTTTGGTTACGCCACCATGGTGTCCCGGTGAAATATAGCCCTTAGTGTACATGGTTTGTACGAGTATCTAGTTATTTATATATTTACAGTATATTAAATAACTTTTTGGTTCTAGTGTGTGAACTTCAATATTTCGTATTTATTCTAAAATATTATTTAATATTTAAACGCATTTTATTTTTGTTTGTGTGTGTGTTTGGTGAACAAAGTAAATTAATCAAAATTCTAAAGGTAAATATCAGCCTTATATATTAACCATTATACTAACATTGTTAATCTGTCAAAAAATAGTATGGTTTAAACTACTATGAATAAATGTATATTTATTTATCTTCTTTGGTAATTAATATTGTCAATTTAAAACTAAGCATTATACAGAGTGGTGCTGACTATACGACAATAAATTAAACATCATGTACCTCAACACATTCTCAGTCTACCCATAAATAATCATATAAATATGTCCATTAGTTTAGTCACAGGAAATTATTTTAAGGAAGCGCTTACAGGTTAATGACCGCCGCATCCCGCGGTACTAAACTTTAATAATAATGGCGCCAAAAAAGCAAGTCGATACAGGATCGCGCTGTCGCCGATCGGAGGCCAGTGAACTAATATTTTTAAGGGATGTTCCATTCCGTTTGAAATTTTATGCGATTTAGTTGGTTCGAAATTTTTTAATTTTTGATGCTAGTTTTTTTTTTCTATGGTTTGGGATTATTCCTATGAACCAGCATTGTTCGTGTTTTCATTTATTGTCGTATTGTCAGCACCACTCTGTATAAAGTGAACAATATGTCACGTGTTCCCACGAAGACACATTTCCAGTTTTAGCTGACCTCGCATTGTACTCAATATTGTTTGCGTACAAAGTAAAAGATCAATATGGACCCTGTCGGGCACAGCGGAACTAGCAGAGAGGACTACAGCTGGATTAAATATTTATTTATATATTCTTTATTGTACGGACGGCGGCAGGCCAAGCTGCCCGAAACTGTCAAATATTCCCAATCAACTTTGTGTCTTAATGCTTTAGAGATAAAATTGAAAATGTATTAAAGAAATCTGGCGGCTTGTAGTAGTTTGATGTGCTACCGCCTGTACATTAAAAACATACATTGAACAAAATACATTCATCTTTATTATTAAATTATGTTATTGTGTTATTGATAACATTGTTTTTTTTTTAATAAATTGGTTTGTTTTAACTTTACAGTTTAAACGTACAGTTTACGTAGTTTTAACTAATTTATTTTTGGTATGATTACTACCTGTATTAAAAATTACAGTAATTCGATTCGCACTGTAAACGATTCTGAACAAGCTTTTTTCATTGTGCATTAATCCAGTTACACTTTGATAATGTTAATAAGAGATAAATTAAGATAATTTTATTTTACAATCGATTTGTGATCTAAATTTTATAGTTATAACTCGCGCGAGTTAACTGTGCACCTCGCTCTGTGACGTCATTCGGACGGGGTACCGTTTGTAATTTTTTTTTTTTTATATTAAAATATAAACCTTGACCGCTTGACCGCAATCCCGCCTGATGGTAAGCAGTGACGCAATCGTTGATGGTAAAGCGCACTAGTTCATTAAGAGCCTATTCACTCTAGCCTTGAAGACACTCAAATTGTAGTCCGACGGAAACACCGCCGCCGGCAGATTGTTCCAGTCCCTCGATGTACGCGGTATAAAGGAGGAGGCGAAACGCTTCGTCCGGATCGTAGAGGTGTTAACAACATAATGGTGGAAACTCGCTTGTTTTGATGATAAAGCGTGCTATAATATTATAGAACATTTTGCTCCTGACGTTTTGCAATTAAATTGATACATATGGACTAAAATATAATGTTGGTGCAACCAACAGGCTTCACTAACGTGTCGAAACTAAAAAACAAAAACAAACTTAATAAAAAAAACTTAACAAAGCAAAAACTCCACAGAAACAGTAATAACAACAGGGGATTTAAACTGTATTTAGACAATTGTAACAAACATGCTATCGCTACTCAGCGCTTACGGCGAAAGCGGGACGTCGCGCGGCGAAGCGGTAGATGGGTCGCATTCCAGCGAGGTGCACAGTTAACTCGCGTGAGTAGTATGTTCAATCCGAGGTCAGCTCCTGGTTACGTGTAGTTTTATGTGTACATAGTTTTCATAACGTGTCTGACTTGTGACACGATGTGACGTGTGACACGTAAAATAATAAAAAAATATATATATATATTATTATTTAGCTACAGCTACTCGCAGCCGGTTTACTAACACCTAACAGCTTCGCGTTTAACAAACTAATATAATGTTAGTTCACAGTGGGCTAAAGAAGGGGATTATTACATTTATTTGTTCCCTCATAACAACTTATTTTTACAGCATAGTTATTCACAAGCATCCGATAGGATATGTATTAAGTATGGATATGTTTTGAAATGATACATTTCGACAAACTTTTGTGCCCCGATACCAAACAACAATCTAATTAAGTAACACACTATTACTGTCAAATTGAATGAATTTCAAGCTAATCTATTGCTCTGTATGTTTGAGGAAATGTGTTTGCGTTCAACGTAAATACCGCAATGAACGTTTGTTGAACTGTCAACATGAAACCCATTCATACTGATAATGTGTTATGTAATCAGTTAGCTGATGTCGGAACATTTTATTTTGCCAATACAAAAGTGTCAGTAAAAGGTTTAATCGAAATAAATGCTTTTAGTTTGAGTTTTGCTGTTGTCCCATTTGATTTACACTTTGTTGTGAATAGCAATGCTAGTAATATTGATGTGATGATATATGAAAACCTTGCTAAATTTCTCGAAATGTCAAAATGGTAAGTTATCTGTTTGGTCGACAGTTATTATTATTACACTCTAGTCATCTGTACACTAAGTCATAATATTTTTCCTCAACATTCTATGTTGTACGTTTCAGGGCTCCAGTCCACATAGTGACAGGGTCGGCTGGGTGTCAGGAGGAAACTGATCCATTTAAAGGTTAGTACTGTGAGTGCTAGGTGAACCCTTCAAGGTACCAGTGTGGCTGCTATGAGTTTTCATTACGAAGACTCGATCATCGATACCGACCGCGTTTGACTCATCGATTGGCCCGCTTCAAGGTTGTAAGAACTCTCAACCAATGAGAGCGCCAAACACGGTCAATGCGTATAGTCGAGTCTCGTAATGAAAATTCATGGTAGCCAAGCAGGTCGAAACAAATAACAATACGATTTCTTAAATTATATATTCATTGTTCACAGAACGTGCTTAGATATGCCTGATTTAGTTTATCATTGAGTTTTCCGAAATTAAAATCCTAATAAAATATTTGTCTCCCTGTTTAAAAGACGAATCATTCGTTGAATAGTTGACCATTACATTGTCTGTGAACCTAATGTATATGTGGGTATAAAACATAACTTATATTTTACTAGCTTTAGATTTGTCTCGGGAATATCAATTTTTTCCGGGATAAAAAGTGCCCTATTATTTAATCCGGACTTCTACCTTTACGTCTGCAAAATTTCAAAACAATCAGTTCAGCAGTTACGGCGTGAAAGCGGACCAAACAAACTTACTTTCCCATTTATGATATTACTAAGGATAGACAATACAGATATTTCTAGTAAGGCGTGTCCAAACACGGCGCCCAAGGAGCGCGGCAGTTACGCGCGACATTCGCGGGACACAAATTTCCCGCGCGACTTGTTCAGATCTTTTCTCCCACACATGACGCGCTCTTTATTTCGTATTCAAACCACAATGAAAGCGGTCGCGCGTGTTGTAACTTATTCGTAAATTACGTAGAATAAGGAATAGAAGAAATTTAAAGCATACTTGTTGTTTTTAACTGTGTCAAACCCACTTTTTTTTTTTAAATTTCTTATCATTCTAAGGCTCCGTTTGATACACAAGGTCTTACGTGAGCTGAAAGTCGTTAGACGTTACCCGATATATGTATATCTTTATCTACTCTCATATCAAAAAATTAAAAATATAAAACTAAAAAGGATTTTATATTGACGTACTTTACCAATAGTATATCGAAAGGAAATTAAAATATAACATTATTTCTCTAACAAAATAATGTTATAATATTTTTTTTTTCATTATCGTACAGATTACAAACTATAGACAGCACTATTTCATGTTTTATCTGTGGCTGCGCGCGCTTTGGCACATGCGCGGTGACGCAGGATGCAGAATTTTGGCGCCAAATACGTTTCTTTGCATTGCGAGTCGTTGTTGTGTTTCGCTGGACACGTTGATTATTATTGTTTCTTAAAATGTATGAGATTAGATAAAGTAGTGTATGAAACTGTACATAATTAGGTATTACACACTTGTGCATAATATCCCTCATTATGTAACAGTTTCATAATAGTAGTTTATGAAACTGTTACATAAAGAGGGATATTATGCACGAGTGTGAGTTTAAAAAACGAGGGAAGCGGTTTTTTAATAGTATCACACTAGTTTATCTAATCTCATACATTGTGTTGAATATATGAAGTAGCAATTTTATTAATTTTCTATGTTAAAAAATCTTGATAACATTTATCGTATAATTTCTTGACTTAATTGGTAGTGAATTAAGACTGACTGCTGTCGCAGCCTCTAAAATATCGGGCGGCGTCAAATTTTCTTCATTCTCACTTGACATTTTAAGAAATAATAATCAATTATGTGTCCAGCGAAACACAACAACGACTTGCAATGCAAAGAAACGTATTTGGCGCCAAAATTCTGCACCCTGCATCACCGCGCATGTGACAAAGCGCGCGCAGCCACATATAAAAAATGAAATAGTGCTGTCTATGGTTTGTTATCTGTACGGTAATGAAAAAAGAATATATTATAACATTATTTTGTTAGAGAAATCCATACTAATATTATAAATGTGAAAGTGTGTTTGTTTGTTTGTTTGTCCTTCCTTCACGCCGTAGCTAAGCAATCAATCGACTTGATTTTTGGCATACAGTTATTTAAAAAGATGGAGAGTAACATAGGCTACTTTTGGTCCTAAAAAAACATCAAGTTCCCAAGGGAGATTACTGGAATATTTGTATGTGTACACCAAATATTATATATATATTATACATCGGAAAGTGAGTTTGTTTGTTCTACTTTCACGCCGTAACTCCTGAACCGATTGCTTTGAAATTTTGCAGACGTAAAGTTAGAAGTCCGGATTAAATAATAGGGTACTTTTTATTCCGAAAAAAAAATGATATTCCCGAGAGAAATCTAATACGCGCGATATAACTGAAGTTAACGCGGGCGAAGCCGCGGGCGGAAAGCTAGTAATGTTATAATTTAATTTTTTAATTTCCTTTCGATATACTATGGGTAAAGTACGTCAATATAAACTCCTTTTTAGTTTTATATTTTTAATTTTTTGATATGAGAGTAGATAAACTACTATTTTAACACAATAAGACAACTGTAGACAGACACAACGCGGGTCGCATGACGTAACTCTCGGGGAGCGTGATGTGTGAAGCAGCCTGCTGCTGTTGGTTGTGGGAGACTAAAGGGTCTGTTGGCCCCGCCCTGCTGTACGCACGCCCCTACTGACCGATATGATTTGTAGTCAATTACATAGTGTATCTGACATCATAACGCAAACTTTTCCCAGGTTGGATCGCATACCACTAACAAAATTATGATATTCTTTTATGTCGTTAATAAGCGGTTACAAAAATCACAGTGTTTAAAATAGTGTCGGCTCGGCCTTAGAACATTGCAAGCGTGCCACCGCGCGTTTTTTGTCGGTATGACGTTGACCCCTGATGTGAACTCCATTAAATCAGCTAATAGGCTAGTTTTTCGAGTTTTGTTCACATTGTGATATTTTGTGTAATTAGTGAATTAATTAATTTTTATTTTAACTCTTTTTATTCGGTTATAAAAGTATAGCAATTATGAACGGTCTAAACTCTAGTAAAAAAAAATACTTTTTTAATTAGGAAAAAGCCGACGAAAAATTCCATCACTGGGGGTTCAGAATCATGTACTGGATCCATGGTACTCGTTTGTGTGTCGATATCATAGGCACCCTTTATATTGTGCGCTTGCTTGATAACCAAACTGAAACCGATTTTAAGTACGTTTTCGAAAAAATATAATATGGTGTAAAAATGATTATAATCGATTTAGTTGCTTATTCTGAACTAACTATATTTAGGTTTCGAATAAACAAAAAAGAACGCTGTATTTCAATAAGACGAATTGGTTTCGTTTTTGTTATCCATTTTACTTGTTAAAACACGTCCGTCCACGTCCACACACAACCAACACTAAAACCGTTCGTGTGCGTTCACAGTTTTTATTTGGACACACCTCTACTTATATAAAGTTGCTGGAATGTTCGATTGGAATCCGCACTAAAGTAATGCCTTGGTGGGAGTCGCGTCGTGTCCTCGGCTCAGACATATGTACACAGAGACCTGTCGCTCCCGGCAACTGGACACGTCGCACTCACAGTGGTGGAACGGCACAAATTATCGTACCTTCCTGCAACCACCGGCGTAGGTGTAAGATGGAAAACCAGAGTGGATTTTAGTCGGTAAGAGTTTGCCATACCCCGTCACCCGTCGCCCTCCCCAAGGTGTCGGACCACACCGAGAAAAAACATTGTGGACAACCTTACATAAGCTACGCCCATCCTTTAATAAATTTATTGACATACAACTATATTGGAACCTTAAGGCTTACCTAACCATATTAAAATAATTACCGAGCGCTACGTATTAAGTTTACATTGTAACATCCAGCTTCAATATACAACATTACTTTTTATTTAAGTGAAACCCGAAACACGTGTCCAGTATTTTTAAGTAAACAATCTATGTACAAAATTTCAAAAGGATATCATGAAAAACCACAAAATTATGAGCTTGCTATTCTACTTGATTATCCCAACAAAAATATGGTCAAGGTCCGCTCTGGCGGGCGAAAGCGGTGCGTTGTCGTCCTCTGTATAATCATTCAGACCGTTAGTTGAATGGCTCCCGTTTAGTTAAATGGTAGGCGGTTAATTTAATCAGTTGGGTACGACATATACATGTTCAAATGACTATTTTGTTACAGCTAACCCGGAGCCATGGTCTGCATTCAGGAGTAGTGACTACGGCTATACGAGGTTCGTGGCGCACAACAAAACGCACGTCTACATGGAACAGGTAAGATTCAATGTTTTTAAAACCTTTCAAATTGAAATATAAGCTTTAATTTTAGTTTCTATAAGTGGTTTCTGAACAAGTGCTTTGGCGAACTGGCAGATCTTATGCTCAATACCAGTACGCCAAAGCCAAAGGGCAAACCCTAAAAGAAATACATTGAGCCGTAAGCAGTAACGACCAGCGTCACAAAGAATGAAACGTTACTGTGCTCATAATAACAATATATCGGCGAACACTGAAGATGAAACAGTTTCGTAGAACATTCTGTGATTCTATTTCAAATTTTTCTCTTTCCAGGTGGACGTGGATTTGAAAGGCAAAGTGATCGACTCGTTCTGGATCGTCAAAGATCAACGCAAACCATTCAAAATTAAACATTAATTCATTAAAATTAATATGTAATATACATATCATTATTTTGTATGGTAGGTGGTCTTTTAATTGGGGCTGTAAAAATATAAGTCAGATTAGTGGCACTGTGACAAATTATAGGTTCAAATTAGATTAGCTAGCCGAACTGCTGTAAAACTATTATCCAGCTAATCTTATAATAGACTAGCGGCCGCCAGCGACTTTGTTCGCGTGGAGTTGGGTATGCTCCGCCTATAACCTAAAGCCTTCCTGGATAAATGGGCTATCCAACGCAAAAATAATTTTTGAAATCGGTCCAGTAGTTCCTGAGATTAGCGCGTTCAAACAAACAAAGGAACAAACAAACTCGTCAGCTCTATATGTATAGATTTGGTACATCACTACCTTCTCGCTTCTAGTACGATAAACTATTTCTATCACTTTCTAATTGCTTTCAAAAGAAAGAGACCCAAATGACATCAACTCTGTTCGAAGGTACACACAGTTTCACTACAGTGATCAGTATGAGATGAACTCTGATAAATAATATCAGAAAATGAATTTAATTAAGATTTTTTAATGATTAACTTACCGATGAAATGTTATGGATTTTTTTCGCATATTCAAAGTCCGATTGTTTTTACCACACCAGCGTATTGTAAAAGAGGTCATTATACTATTTATTTTTTGAATTTTTTATTTACTAACGCGGAAGTGTTGGGTGTCACAGGGTGGTCGATACTGATGCGGAATTTTTAGGTGGCGACCTTTGGCAGACATCGCTCGCCTGTTATTAGACGTCTACGGGTTGTTTAGGCGTTGGTTGCGTACTACTCCTGATCATTTAAAAAGCTTATGAATTTTTATCAGAATTTATCATGCGTGAATATTATTATTTTGTATATTTTATAAAATAAATAGATTTTAATAGAAAAAATCTTTTATTTTTTTACTTAATTCTACTTAAAATAATACTAATAATATACTTAAAATTAGTTTAGTAAAGTTTCAACAAAAAATCATCGACAACAGTCAACGTGTCGTATTTATTTCACAAACATTTCAAAAATATTTTATACACCATGGAATCTCCGTGCCTCTTTGATAGTCGTTACGAGTGTTCAAAAGTCTGTCCGCCGAAGTTTTGACGTGGTCTGGCAGTTTGAGTAATTTATATGGACTACCCAAATGTGCTTGCCTTGGTATTGTTCGCGGAATCTTTGAGGGGTACAAGTTTTGAGTTGGGCAGCTTTCCAACAAATACGAGCACTGACTGGGTCCGCCCAAGATCATCTCGGGCATCTATTTTATATGGTCTTCATATGTTCAGACTAAGATGATGTCTGGATTTAAAAATAGATTGTGACCTCCGAGTTGAAAGAAAGGTTGAAATAACCTTTCTTCTCGGTGTAGTCATATATAAAACACTGAACTCACTTAGTTAAAAAAATATGATTGGCTTGTAAAAGTGGTTATATTAAGCAACTTACTGAAAACAAATCATTGTTTACTAAGGAGTATCGTATCTTCCACACCTAATAGACCTCCACAATCCAGTTGGGTAAGACACCCCGCCGCCCAGGTAGTCGTAGATACTGGTAAACAGCGGTATCCGGTTCGACAGGAGGACGACCCCCAACATGTTGAGATAAACGTGGGCACATTATTACGAACATGTTTTATTTTTATAAATACTCGCTGCACGAACATTCATTTGGCAATTACTTCTCTTTACAAATGTTTCGCATGCTATTTAATATTTCATACATTTTTCATGTACGGGCAGCAGCAGGTCAAGGCTAGCCGAAAATGTACCTGTGCATTACCTATAAAGTTGAAACTCTAACAAAGAAATCTGACAGATTGTAGTAGCTCGATGTACTGTGGTCTGGTAGTAGGTAATTAGATTCTTTTGGATAAATCAATTTAACCCTTTAACCGCCATGTCACTGATCCCTTTGATTTACCTCCAGCGCCACGTCACTTTAGGTATAAGTTGGAACAGTGTTGGGAATACTCAATATCGATGCATAAATTCTTTATTTATTCACAATATTAACATTTCGACAATATTTATTTGTATACTGCTCATACATACATAGAGGCATTATTATAAAAATATAGGTATATATCTAAACGTAATAACACTACAAAATCGGTCATTACCCTACCTACCAAGGTACCTTCTTAATATTAAATAATTCCAGCCTATGAATGTATTATTTAAATCTTGAGTATCCATGATATATGTTACAAACAAACATAATTACTTGTCAAATTAAAATATCGATTTAAAAAATATATTAAACTCGTCAAATCAACATCACTTTCTATGTTGAGAACTGTCGTCGCTTCGCAATTCAAGGCCGCACGTAATAATACGGTGACGGCGTCCGGTGAATATCTGCACTAATGACGTACCGCATAATGAGATTTTTATATTTTTGTCGTAAAAATTTAAAGAATATTAAACTTAAATACATTTTATTGTGTACAGAATTTTGTATCAGAGTAACACTATGGTAATATTGTGGTGAAAGAACCCACTTTCATTGCAAATAGTGATAGTGATTTCTAAAGAGCCTTGTTTATTCTTAGACAAGCTATAAATTATTTTACGAATTTGTCCCATCCCTAGTACTCGTAAAATTACGTGATTGGCGATACAAGTAAGGAGACCAGTGATCACGATGTATTAAAATCTCAAAATTCACAATATTTATCATTCAAAACATTGAAAAATGTCAATAACAATAACGATTATACCCTACTACTTATTTATAATTGACACGTTTTATATGGAGTTTGTGCACTATAAGAACTTTTAGATAAAATAACATAATTATACGAGTGTTGGCGGTTTGGGCACAGATTTCAGAGCCCGTAATATTACGTTGTCGGCGGTTAAAGGGTTAAGAATGTTTGATTAGGTCACGTGTCCTGACGTGAGTTATAATAATATAAATAAAATAAAATAATATAAAATAAATAAAAAATTGTTAATTTTTTACCCATTCCAAAACGTGCACACGCTGAATAAAAAGTTTTTACTTCAAAAAAACAAACTTATTATTATTAGACATACGTTCCTAGCGACGGCCGTTTGGTGCTTCAATAGAATACATGGTGTTAGTATGTTAAATATAAACTCTGAAACATAAATTAATCTAATAATAATACTAGTGCAAAGTCAGTCACAGTCTGAAACAGTATTTTTTTTGCCTTGCCCCACTTAGCTTGAAGATAAATTGTTTCAGAGCGCCCGTGCACATCATTACTGGATCAGCTGGCTGTCAAGAAGGCAGGGACCATTTCCTAAGTAAGTGTTCAATAACACCTCACATCGTTTACATAAATGTATTCATAATAAAATCACGCCATCTTTCCCCAGAGAGTGGGCAAAACCAGAACGCCACAGTTCTTACATTCAATAATAATAAAAATAACATAACCATCCCACATGATCTAAACATAAACCCACCAGGCAAAGCCTTGCCGCCAAGCGATTTGTCGTGTTCCGGCATGATGTCTGGCGAAGCCGTACGGAGGACGGGTCTGAGCAGTTGTGTTGCGATTTTTGCCGGGTACGATGCGCCTAATGTTGTTGTGTTGGGAGTTTGGTCGTGGAGGGTCTTCAGATCAATCTCCCTTTGGCGCAGCATCGTTGTTCGTGTTGTTGGGTTTAACATTGCATCACCTCGCTCAACTGCCGTCTTCCTTCCTATTCGCTCAGTTTTTCTGAGCAGATAGGCTCTTAATAAACCAACGCGCTTTACCATCAACGATCGCATCACTGCTTACCATCAGGCGGGATTGCGGTCAAGCGCTAGTTTATAAACATTAAAAAAAAAAAAACAAATGTCTTTACTTGGCTCACGATGTTGTCGATATGTAGGGTGTGGCCGTCATAATTTTTGATATTCTAATATTTAAAAATATAATTTATTGTATTTAACTAATTAAATAATAGTATATTATTGGCTGTATAGTTCAATTCATAATGATTCACTTTCATGTTAATGTAAGATTTATATATACCGCCTATAGTATTATGTATTCTAATATTCTTAAATTGTCGTACAAACATTTAGTTTGAATGTTGTAATCAAATATTTGTATTAATGGCTTGATAATTTAAAAGTGTCCATGGAGTTTCTTGTTCTTCTCCATGGCTTCATCTTACTGACTGACCGACCTTCTGACAATTCAAAAGTGCGTGTAACTGATTTATTTGAAATAAATGCTAATTTTGATTTTGATGTATATGTATGTGGATACAGATTACAATCATTTCGTTTTTACATAACTTTTACTAACATAGTAATACTTTTGTTTATTTCAATGGTTTAAAGGATAGCTCTCATTTGGTCTAATTTGTTTACTTTATTTTCACTACTGCCAGCAAATACTAAATAAACCATCACTAAACTTGTTTTACCTGTAAAAATGGAATATAAAAATATCGGTCTGCTGCCGCGTCAAGCGCCTACGCATTACATTAGAGCAATAAACTGAAATATTTATTAGGATTTATTATGTTTATTCGCAAGAGCATTATGAGTAAATATTTTTATGCATTTATATCATTATTTTTCATTATTATTATATTTGTGCCAAAACATGTATGTCAAATTATATAATCTGTTATTGTCGTTATATTGAATTTCGTTACGCCAATTTAAATTATGACAATATATTTCATGCTTATCAT
The DNA here is from genome assembly GCA_037179545.1 of Sesamia inferens. Lineage (NCBI taxonomy): Eukaryota > Metazoa > Arthropoda > Insecta > Lepidoptera > Noctuidae > Sesamia > Sesamia inferens. Next base: position 1,370,054 of record CM073929.1, on the reverse strand, counting down.
TAGTAAATCTGTAGAGGATTGTGTTTCATTCTAATTTATAAGTAGAAACTATAATTTGCCTTAAATATACTAAAACCTGTAACCATTCTTTGTGTGTCCTCCTAATCAAATAGAGATAGTACTTAAGTATAACTTGTTTGTTTGGCCACAGATACTCAGCCCAAGTGGTCTGCGTTCAGGTCGCAGGACTTCGGTTACACCAGGTTCAAGGCATTCAACAACACTCATATCTACGTGGAACAGGTCTGTCATACATTACCAGCGGCACATAACATTGAATCAAACCCACTTTAGTTTTTTACCTAAGTACATAGGTGATCTATTGTAGTTGAAATCAGTTTTGCTAAGATAAGAATTTGATTGTTTTATTAACAGTTCCGATGCTTTTGCATTTGGTTTCATTATCCGTTTATTAGTTGGGTTAGAGAGTAATAGTAATAAGCCTCTTATCCTGAACTGCTTTCTTCGTTCTTTGTATTGTGGTTGTCTCTTTATTTACTTATAAAATATCTCTGAGCACAGTGTGCCTCTTGGCAAAGGCCTTCTCTAACAATGTCCATTGTATTCTGTCTCTAGCAACCCTTCTCCATTTTGGGCCTGCCGTCAGTTTTAGTTCATCTTCAGTTGTATTAGATAGGGCAATCGCGCTGGGAAAAGTGTGTAGCAGCTGGCTGGGCTGGGATATTCTACGACCCGCTGCGAAGGGTTTCTATAAATCACATTCGAATCCCCGCCGTCATGGCGGGCGTCGCTGCGACCCTAACTGGACACCCGTTGAGAAGATTGTATATAAATCACACTAGGATCGCGGAATTCAGGGCGGCCCGTCACTGCCACCTATCGTGAAGTGCCTATAAATCTCACCCCGGAAGCATATCTGTTGACCACCGTCGATGTGTGTGGGATACTATAGTGAGCTGTCTGGCACGTGAACTGTGAATTAGCGCTCTCTACACCGACCAATCACACACCGCGGCCTCCCTCGATCAACGAATCAACATCGAGAACGCACGCGCCACCCCGACGATTTCTGCGGTACAGCAAGTTGTGTTCCTACTGGTTACCCCACTATTGTTTAGACATTTGCTAAGTTATTTAAGTTACTGCATAGCTTGTAAGAGACATTCTATTCCTGTCCACACTCTTGTACATAATTATCTTACATCACGTTATTGTACACGTCATACACATTATACCATTTAACATACGTGCAATACACAACGTTCGTTACGTAACACGACCTACGCGCTACAAATGAAACAGAAGAAGTAATGGTGCTTATTGTTTGGGTTGACTCATGTGACTTGGTCTGGTTTCAGGTATCAGTAGACCTCCGCGGGGAGGTGATCGATTCGCTCTGGCTTGTGAAGACTTCCGCGGGAAAGCGATGGATTCGCTCTGGCTTATAAACAACAAGGCCCCTCTCCCGGTAAACTGCATTAACACCTATTTCTAGCTATATAGGGTATACCTATATGTAGAGAATTACATGTATGAATAGATATATCTATTCATATTAATATTTACTGTCATTGAAGCCGAGTGTAATGTATCAAGTAATTTTATAACATATTTATATTATTAAAATTACATAAAAAAAAAACTTTTATAAGAAAAATCTTTACCGTGGCTCCTTTACTATCTGTTAATCGATATTTCTCTTAAAATATTTTGTGTATGAATACACCTTACATGTGTGCCTGTGTAAAGGCGGCAGTAGGGCCGCTGACGGTCTGTCACGGAACTTATGATTAAGTTAATTGTTTTATTTATGTAACTAGTACTCTGCCCCTGCTTTAGTCCGGGTACAATGTACTGATATGCAGCGTGAAGTTTTGAAGTTGCTGACGTGGATGGCCAAATTAGAAACTGAAGGATACCGGAAAGTACCTACTCAAAAGAATATCGGGCTTAATTTTAACGTAGACTAAAACTGCATCATTGGATTTTGGAAAAATCAGTATTTCTGGCTATGAATCGAAATCGTATATTTTGATTTAAAAACACACTGTATTATTGCACCATTTCATAGTGTGCCTAATAAGGACCAAATTCTGTGAAGGTATGACGGCCAGCTTTGGGCGAAGAATTCTCCTGTATAAGAGACATGTAAAAAAATAGAGATTCTTCTGTAGTAGTGAAGTTAAATGTGTATGTAGTATTATTAATGAGCTTAAATGAAAGCTGTATCACAGTGAACCATTGGACAATGTGTATTAATTTCACGGGTAGAAACAATTTAGTCATTTAGATACCTGTAACAATTTAATATTTTATAATAATGTACTATTGCCTCCTAATACTAATAGCCTACCACTAGATAGCCTTGACATTTATTAGCTATACTTTACAAATATTCTACTTTACACATTATTTTACACTTTCCCGCCATAGAAATGGAGATTTCTTCGATTAGTATAAGAAACTAATACTTAGTTAACATTTATTTTTATTACTTCAAATAATAAGACCAACAAATAAAGGTTCTTAAATTTTTTATATAAAATAATTGACTCCATTTTTGTTTTATTTAAGTGTTTCCCTTCCTACCTCTGCACGTATGTTAAGAGTAGTGTTGGCCCGGTGGTGGCGGATGCGACAACTGCCATCCGGTTCTACCAACCTGTAAGACCTGCAATTTGTAAGAGGCACAAGAGGTGCGCTCTTGTGCCTCTTACAGAGAGATGGCCCTTGTCCTGTGTTGTTCATCTGTTACATTAAAGGATTCACTTAATTAAAAAAAACCTGCTAAGTACAGACGACAGCATATTAAGCTACGTCAGATTTTTTTTTTATTGGTTTTCCAACTTTATCACTAAGGTATTAAGGTTGATTGGGCATATTTGACAGTTTCAGGTAGCTTGACCTGCTGTCGTACGTACATAATGAAGACGCTGTCAATGTCAATAATAATAATAAACGTGTGATTTATTTTACTATTTAAACATAGGTGGAGATTTTAACGAAGATTATTTTAGTAACAGCAATACAGCAGTAATTAATGACCAAATAACGATGTTTACCACTTCATGTTACATGCCTTCCCACTACTCGTGGTGGGACCCAAATAGACAACATTTTTCGAACTTTCCATGTGTAGCTGGAATCTATACCTAACTTTTTATTTGGTTATCATTTGTGGGTCTGTTTTCAGGATTCCGTTCTTAGTATGTCAACTCAATGTAACAATTATCCAATTTTTTAACCCTTATTATACTTTTATTGGGGACACTTATTGTGACGGACGGGAAACTACGGAACCCTGAAGAGAGTATCGAGTCGCAGAGCGTGACTCGACACGCTCTTGGCCTATTTTTTTTTATTTTTAGTCTATTCTCGCTTTTTTTTCAAGAGGGGCAGAAACTACATATATAGACCGCAACCTGCTACGGTCCTTCTGCTTCGTTTGTATGGGTAAAGTTGAAAATCTATTTTTTTTCTCACAAGTGGGTACCTATAATAATTTTATTTTCTGGTGATTAAATAAAAATGATACCTATAGGACAACTAATCTGTGCAAGTCACCATCAAGAACATTAGTAACATGTATCAACATTTTGATTTGATACAGACTCACCAAATAATCAGATCACACCTGACAACAAGTAAGAAATCGTCAAGGTTTTTGGAAAATTTAAATACCAGTATCATTTACCGGAAAGGATTCAAATTACCTTCCGGTGAGTACTCATGGTACCCTACATCTTCCCAGCGAAAGCACTAGGAAGTGTCGATGGGTGGGCGTTTTGGGGGACTGTCTCATGTAATATTGACGTTCAAAAAGTGCTGATTCTCAGCCTAATTTGAATAAATGGCTTTTGATTTTTTTCTGACAGTTTGGGGTAGCTTGACCTGCTGTGTGTTAAAATTTCCAGTATTAATTATTCAGTTACTAAGTTTAAATGCGTCTTATAGGTGCGTACACAATAGTTCAGCAAAAAATAAAACAACTAAAGTAAGTTTGTACTCTCAACAGTATTTATTAGGTATTTAATGAATAATTAAACTAATTTAAAATTCATCATCTTCATATTGTTGTCATTATAATATTGTAGAGTATCATGAAATGTAACATACTTTCAAAAACTTAAAAATCTCCCTCTGCCATGTTTTTTTATTTATATCGTATTTTTGTTAACTATTATTATATTTATTATATTACAATTTACTTTAAAATAATATTAACAGATCAATTAGCCAAACACGGCATTAATATAGATATGTACAGAAACTTGAAGCAATTGGAATTCGTGAAATACCACTTGCACTTTTTAAGGATTATCTTTCCGGTAGAATGCAAAAAGTGAAACTTAACAAAACTGTAAGTGAGGATGCAGATGTGTCATACGGCGTACCCCAAGGAAGTGTACTAGGACCCACACTTTTTTTAATCTACATTAATGACCTCTGCAACATGAGGATCCGTAACGCTAAAGTATTCTCATACGCCGATGATACAACTGTCGTCTTCTCAGGTAAAACATGGGATGAAGTTAAAAACTTTGCAGAAGAAGGTTTGGCTCTTATTACAACTTGGTTAAAAAGAAACCTTCTCACTCTGAACACTAGCAAAACCAACTTCATTTGTTTTAATATTTATAATCAATTTCAACCAGAAAAAGAATTTAATTTAAGAATCCATATGTGTGACACTACTACAGAAACTTGCACCAATTGCCCTATTATCCAACAAGTTAACCAAATAAAGTATCTAGGAGTTATCATTGACCAGCGTCTTTCCTGGCATCCTCAACTAGAACAAGTCATAAGCAGAGTACGGAAACTGATCTGGATTTTCAAAGAGTTGAGATATGTTGTGCCCGGGAGAATAAATGAAAATAAAAATAATGACAATCAAAGAAATTTATTAAATGAAATTTATGTATCGTTAGTCCAGTCTGTTTTGATATATTGCATAACTATATGGGGTGGAGCAACGAAATCTAGATTTCTTGAATTAGAACGTGTTCAGAGAGCAATAATTAAAGTAATGTACTTCAAAAAAAGAATGTTTTCTACTACAAAGCTTTATGAATTATGTAATCTACTATCAGTAAGAAAATTATACATTCTACATATCATGCTCAAAACGCACAAGGAGACACCATACGATGCTAAGATACTAAAAAAGAGAAATAAATATTGCATACTAAACGTTCCCAAAACTAAAACGGAATTTGCTAGCAGACAATTCAAAAAACGCTCATCCTTTTTATATAATAAGATTAATAAAGTCATATACGTCTATGATAAAAAATTATTGCAATGCAAAAAAGAATTAACAATCTGGCTACATAATTTAAATTACAATGATACAGAGGGTCTCTTGCAACGAGTGACCTAATAGAGCGTCATTAAATTGAACAAATAACATTTCTTATATTTATTCACGCACACAATACTCACACACACACACAGGCACACACACACACACACCAACATGCACACACACCTCCCACACGCACACACTCATACAATTAGTCGCATTATATTATTTATTATTATTTTTTCTCGTTTCCCTTTTTGTTACTTTCATATTTACAATTAATGGAGCCTTCAACTACAGGCATTTCTATGCCTAAATGGAGACTCATTGACATGTAATGTAAGACAAATTTAAATGAAATAAACTTATTATTATTATTATTATTATTATTATTATGTATTCAAGAAAAATGTGTAATGCATTATATTATTTACAAAGTTTTCAAACATTCATACTTTAAAAATATTATAAGACAAATATACCATTAAAGACTATATAGAAGATAAATGAATAGTAATTTGTAAATTACATTAATTGATCTCGCTCCCGCACACTTCGCTGATTGCACTACATGTTATGGCAGGATACCTAAACTGAAACAAATGCAGCAGTTTTCCCGTAAGATTGTTTGTTCACCACCAATAAAATGGTAGGTATTGGTTTCCATTGGTCAACCAAAAAATGGATAACGAAAAAAAGATAGTTGTTAACACGTCACAGAAGTGCACGCAAAACAGCTATCGCTTAGTAACAGCCGGCTATACAGGGTGACACAGGTATCTGACATCGTAACGCAAACTATGATAATAGAATAAAATTTTGATAGTCATTAATGTCATTAATGAACGGTTACAGAATTTACAATGTTTAAAAAAATGTGTCGGCTCGGCCTTTGAACGTTGCAAGCGTGCCGCCGTGCTGGTTTGTAGGTATGACGTTGATCCCTGATGTGAACTCTATTAAATCAGCTCATAAGATTTTTCGAGTTTTGTTTTCATTGTGCTTTTTTGTGTAATTAGTGAATTATTTAATTTTTACTTTAAAATCTTATTGGGTTATAAATGTATAGCAATTATGAACTGCCTAAAGTAAACAAAACTACATGTGTGTTTTTTTTAAATCATGAAAAAGTCTACGAAAAATTCCACCACTGGGGGGTTCAGAATCATGTATTGTATCCATGGTACTCGTTTGTGTGTCAATGTCAGATACACCCTTTATTTTGCTGAGCTAATAATGGCTTAGGAATATGTCAATTTTGTGTAATTTGTTATAAAAAGATTACAATTACAAAAGCACATAGTTCAAATACATTTATTATGTGTAACTTCACATACCTACTTTTATTTTCTCCACATTCTCACACACTCCCAATTACTCAAACTGAAGGCTTTTAAAGTCTCCATTTTAATATTTCAACATAAATACTGGATAAATGTTAACCTTATGAGGTTTATCGGAGTTGTTGCCTAATTCCATTATTTTTATTCCAAACTCAAACCCTTTGAAAAAAAATGCAGGCAAGGTGGATGTCCAAACTTGGTCCTCAGTAGTTGAACAGTAGATGGCAATAATCGGCTGAGTTAAAAAATATTCTTTATCTATCAGTCTTACAGATGAAAAGCCACTTTCTATTTCTTTCCCCCAGTCTACAAGTTCCAAAACAGCACTGGAATTTGGATTGACTTTCTTTATTATTGCACGCTCATATTGGTCAAGGTTATTCAATTTAACACCACATGGTCTGCCACGAACAAAATCCTCATCCTTGCCATGCCTCAAGCTTTTACAGTACTGTGAGAAAGAACTTTCTGCAGATTTTAACATTTTAAAATCATTTATATCAGCAACATAGAAACCAGACACTGATGTGCCACTCTGTACTCTGACATGTAAGATATCTCCAACATTTAATTGCTTGTGTTTAAACTTTAATGTCTGTGTCAAGTTTAAAGCTGCTGTTGAATTCACCAATCTGTTAACAGAGGACAAACCTCGGGTGAATGTGGTAAGATCAATCAAGCCCAGCATTGTTGCAACATCTCGAGGGCAATCTGCAGTTCTTAGTTCAACTACCAGCTGATCAGTCATTTTACTTATCACATTAATAGTTGCAGTGTGCACACCAACAAACTGTCTCATGGTATGTATGACTTCCATACTAAAGGTTTCCCCTCTTGGCTCACATAAATGTAATCGACAGTGAGTAGCCAAACCTGGACATTGGTTCAGCGGCTCAGCACTGCTGTCTAGAGGGTGTATGTGCCTCAGTGACACAGACTCATCAAGACATCCATAATCAATTGCATAAATATCACATCTCACCTTCTCTCCATTAATGTTTTTTATATTTTGTATTTCACCACGAACTAACTTTTTAAGTATATTTGATTTATATACAACTCGTTTACCTATCCTTATTGTCCTAGCAGAGACACGCCCAGATCCTGGTTTTTCAATCAAGTCCATCAAGTCCGTAAAATTTGTCCAACGTACAAAAAAGCTTTTGGGGTCATTGACATAAGTTACATCAACTTGATGAGTGAAACCAACTTTATACTCATAATAGGTGTCCATCGTGCCTGTAAATAAATAAATTGATATTCATTAATCAGGTGGTATGTCCGGCAGTGCTGCAGACAATAATATCTTATTTAAAACTACAAATTTTAATACATTAAGCTGCAATAATAGCAGTTCAACAAAAACAGTGTTTAGGGTGGTTAGTGGAACCCTCAATGAATAAATCATAGATATATTTCAGTCTCCAATTACTGACTGGAATGCCTCTGTGCAAAAGAACTTGATCCTGACAACTTCCACAAAAAGCCGGTATCTACTACCGGCTTTTTGTTATCTACAGTACTACTTTATAGTTTAATTAGTAAACTAATTCAGTATTTAATGTTAATTCGGGTTAGCTGTAATATGACTTTAGATTTGCACTAGAATACCTGAAGCTCAGTTGGACTCCCTATTGGCTGAATAATAGCGTAGATTTGAATAGATAGGATCTAATATTCAAACTTCTTTAAATAATTTTAGTCTTGAATTGTTGAAGAAGACTAAGATTCAAAATTCATCAAATCATCACATTGATTGATCATAGTTTGTTTGATGTTTACAAAGAATTAAGATTATCTAACATGAAATTAACAATTTGCCATTTGGTTGTTTGTTTTGATTTCTCAAAGACATTTTTTGTTTTACTTCTTTCCGTACTTCTGAACGGAAAAGGAAAAGGCATAGTACGCCATACAGCCTGGACTTATAGCCTAACTTATCCTTTTTTTTTCTTGACGCTGTGGAAAATGACAATTACGCATCCCCGAAGGGTATGTGGGACTCCCCAGGAGATAGCCTCCCGGTATACCCACTAAGCCTCCAACCCATAGCGGCACATCGACATCGCCTGAGTGGCGGGGTTATGAGAAATGACAGAGCCTGCGCTACCAATCCCCCGCCGGTAATTCCCGCCTAAAAGGCGGGCCCACAGTGGGCCCTCCATAGGGAGGGGCCGGGCTGGGTACGTCTTTTTGTGCGAGAAGACGCAGCAGCCAAGGGTTTTTAGCGAGGTGTCCTACCTCTTAGCCCCACTCGTTTGCCCGGAAGCAAACGGGGCCCCCAGCGCCTCTCAGTGAGGAGAACGGGTTGCCCGACTGTAACCCGGGGTACGGGTCACGTCAGCCACCTGGAGTGGTGGCCGACCCGCCGCACGTGTGACCGCCGAAGCGGTCCACACATTTGGTTTTGTCCGCGCCGGTAAACCGGTAACCCCCATATCTGGGGGCCGTTCCCCTATCCGCCACCTGGGCATGCGTCCAATGGCAGGCCAGAAACTGCACACGAAATCCTACCTTATCCTTTTTTTTCTTTTTTTGACGCTGTGGAAATGCCTTTACGCACCATACCCCGAGGGGCGTGTGTGGGACTCGCCCAGCCGAAGCCAGAAATACCCACTAAAACCACAGCGGCACTCCGGCGTCGCCTTGGCGGCGGGGGATTGGGAAAAAGCGAAGCCTTGGCTACCAGCCCCCCACCGGCGTTATGCCCGCCTAATACGGCGAGCCCTCATTGGCCCCTCCACAGGGAGGGGCCGTGGCTCACCCAACCTCATGGTGAGCGCGTGGCGGGAGCGGGCACTTCCGTGCCTCACGCCCACCGCTCACCTGAGGGAGGGAGAAAGCGGGCGAAATCCCGCCTTCTCTTGCCCCTACGCCGCCTGCGGAGCGCCAGAGCGAGGGGATACTCCTCTCGCTCGCGCTCCGCGGCCTCCTTCTGCGATATTACGACCTCGCAGAAGGAGGCCATCGCCGCCCAGGCCTCTTCGCTCCCCACCATCGCTCTGACGACGGCGGGCAGCGAGAGGTCCCCTCCTACCGTCGCGACAAGTTCGCGGCGTTTTCTCTCGTCCTATCCGGTGCAGGTACCTGCCGAAGCAGCCGTGACCGGAGAGTACCTGCACCAGACGGAAGGAGAGGAACCCGTGATGCCTGTCGAGCCAGTCCTTCAGGACCGGCCCGATGGCGTCGAGGGTACGGAGGCCGAACACCGCGGAGGCGAGGTCCCGCGTCCAGTGCTGGACGATGGCGTCCCTCGCCTCCCGGCGGATGGCCTCCCTCACCTCTGGGGCCGGACGCTCGCCTAGCGCCCTGCGCCCCGCCGTCCACTCGTACACTCTGGCGAGCACCCACGCCTCGAGCTCCCAAGGCAGGGTGCCCGCCAGAGCGCGTGCCGAAGCGAAGCCTACTGTGCGGTAGGCCCGCGCTTCCCGCTGGGCGATGGCCCTTTGGGGCGCCTGACGAGCGGTGAAGTTCTCCCTCCTATGGAGGGAGTCCGCCCAAATGGGGGCCCCATATAGGGCCATACTCCGCAGTATGCCGGCGTATAGACGCCGGCACCGCTTGCTCGGCCCTCCCATGTTCGGCATGAGCCATGAGAGGTCGTCCGCGGCTTTCAGCAGGCGCGTCGACAGCCTGCTGAAATGCGGGCCGAAGCGCCACCTGCTGTCCAACATGAGGCCCAGATACTTCATCCGGGCCTCGACTTCATCTTGACTCCCTCCACGAAAATGTGGACGTCAGGTGGGGGCGCTGTCGGGGGCCGTGAAAGAACACGGCCTCCGTTTTGTGCAGCGCCACCCTTAAGCCCAGGTGGCGGACCCTTCCCGCCACTTAGGATCCGCTTGCCGACGCCAAACTGGCCGCCTCCCTGAAGGTGCTCCCGCTGGAAGTGACACTCTCCTCACTATGATGGTATGGACTCCTCACTATGGTGGTATGGACACTATGATGGTACTTTAGACAATGGTCTAAAGGTCTAAAGTACCATCCTCAAGACCGCACTCGCACCGGGAATTATCCCGGACGTGGATCTTTTTCAGGAACACTGGGCTACAACAATGTCCGAGTCTAAGTCTACACAGTGAAGAAACAGTTCTCTTCGACAATTTAGGACATTTAGAAAACCAAGGCCTACGCTGAACCTCAGGCTGTATGGCAGCGTAGTAGATGCCCTAGGTTTTAGAAGTCGCCTTCCATGTTTCAGTCCACGACTTAAATAACTTGGGTCTGGCACCATTCCGCAAATCGTAATTATGCGCTACGTAGTGCTTTTGATCAACCGGATTCGTGGCATACTTTGCTAACGAATTAGCGCACTCATTGCCAGCAATATCCGAGTGACCGGGGATCCAGGTTATCTTTTTTTTTTCTTTCAAATAACAAGTTCTTTATATCTATAATGATTTTACTATTAATTTTGCTATGAAATTGATTTTGTTTAAGGGCCTGAATACTACTACGGGAATCTGAAAAAAATACTGACCTTGTTATTTGATGGGATTTAATATAGTGTAAGGCTTCTAAAATAGCAATTCCGTATATGATCAACCCCAGACAATTTTGAGTCCAAGGTCACTCCTAAAAACCTAGCCTTATCTACGACTGGAATATGCTTTGACCATTGACGTTTAGGTCTATGGGAGGAACAGAACGCTTGCGTGCAAAAATGACAGCTTTACTCTTTGGCGCACTTAAGGACAAACCATTGTCAAGTAGCTATTGGTTTAATGAGGCCAAAGAGACATTCATTGAATGGGCGGCACCCTGGATGGAACTGCCACACACCATTAGTGCGATATCGTCAGCATACTGAAGGATCTTACAGTCGAAATTAAGGGAAGAGGGCAAGTTAGCTGTGTAGATGTTGTATAATGGGGGACTAAGAACTGATCCTTGAGGTAGTCCTCTCCAGACCAATCTTTGTTCAGAGTATTCTAAGTTGAATGGTGCGACTGGTAAAAATGCTAAATGTCGAAATTAGTGAAAATAAATAAATAATACATTTCTGTCCTATTTTATTGAATATAGAAAAAATGAAAATCATGTCAATCGGTCGCTCCGCTTCGTAAAGAAAGTAGACACAAACAAAGAAATAAAAAGGCAACAGACACACTTTCGCACTTTAATAGGTATTAGTACTCGTAGATATCTATCATGTTTTAACAAGTTTTTGTTAAATAACCCGAATTGTGCATTCCTGTATCAGTCGGCTGGTTCATTGAATACTTGTTCGAACTTGTAAAATTAAAATCAAAAGTCATTTATTCAAATTAGGCTGAGAATCAGCACTTTTTGAAGGTCAATTAATATTGGTTTTGGTTTTGGGGGACTGTCTTATGTAATCATAAGACAGTCCCCCAAAACGCCCACCCATCCACACTTCCTAGTGCTCTCGCTGGGAAGGAGAAGTGGCGGAAGAAACTCCCCAGCAGCACAGCTGTCTGTTCATTTAAAAAACATGACTTTATACAATACTATGTAAGTATGTATAGTGATGAACACAAGCCCCAGGCATAAAGGGCGTGACAGCTTACATATTTATGAATTGAAAAAAAAGTGAATTATATGAACTCATATAACGTGTCAGTAGGCTAATTCCGGAGAAAGAACACAAACATTGTCTTGAGTTAATGAGAGCGACCAGCTATTCTTATCATTTAAATAATCACTTACGGAATAATATGCCTTTGAACAAAGCTTGGATTTGATTTGAGTTTTAAATGCATTGTAAGGCAAGTCTAGCAAAGCAGAGGGTATCTTGTTATAAAAAGTTATACCAAGCCCAACAAAAGAGTTATGAACCTTTTGAAGTCGGTGAAAAGGGGCTCGCAGTTTGTCCTTGTTTCTGGTGTTAATATTATGAATATTACAGTTTTTGGTGTACACATGAATATTTTGCCTAACATATAAGATATTGGCTAAGATAAATTGTGAAGCAACCGTGAGAATACCAATATCTTTAAAGAAATCTCTCAGAGAAAATCTGACACCGAGCTGGTAAATTGCTCGGACAGCTGTATCAACGTCTGTATATTGTCTTAATTTCCTGACGGCGTAGGCGGCCGAACTGAGCCTTCCTGCTAGGGTTGATATGTGTGGTCCCCACTGAAGTTTGGCATCTACTGTCATTCCCAGAAAAACTGCCGAGCCCACAGTTTCAAGCACCTCTTTGTCTGAAACAATGTTGGGTCCTAGATTTCTAACGTTAGGCAAGGGAAATTTTACACATTTCGTTTTTCACGATTGAGCGTCGAATGAGATAAATGAGTTTATGCATGTTTGTTTTATTCCTGTCGGTGCGTGCTGCTTAAGCATTCCTATATAAACAATGTAATATTTATTTTATTTTCATTTGAGGTCTCGCGCGCAATAGATGAGCAGTACTTACGCCTCCTCTGCACTACTCGCGAAGTTGAACGTATTTCTCAAAGCAAAACTATGTCGGAAGTAAAAAAGAAGAGACGGCAATACTGTGCGGAATATATTAAATTCGGATTTATTGAAAATCCCACAAACCCATCGTCGCCTTTGTGTCTTCTATGTCTAAAAACATTTTCGAATGAAGCAATGAAGCCTTCAAGGCTGCAAGATCATTTTAATAAAATGCATCCAGATAAGAAAGACAAGAATGTAGCATATTTTCAAGTGTAGCAAAACTATTTTCGGCGGCTGCTAAGCAAGATAACGACAGACTTCGAGCTTCGTACAATATCTCTTTGTTAATTGTTCAAAAAGGCAAACCACATAACATCGGAGAAGAGTTAATATTGCCAGCAATAAATGAAGTAATAACTACTGTGCTTCATAAACCGGCTGCAGATATTATCCGAAAAATTCCTTTGAGTAATAATTCTGTGCAAAGACCAATTGATGAAATGGCTGAAAACATTGAAGAATCATTGTGCGATCACCTGAGGACAAGTCAATTCTCAATTCAGCTCGATGAGTCCACTTTACCAACTAATGAAGCATTGTTGTTGTCTTACGTGAGGTTTATTAAGGATGAGAAAATATGTGAAGAACTATTATTTGCTAGAAATTTAGAGACCGATACAAAAGGTGAAACCATGTTCAATACATTGAAAAATACAAAGACAAGAATGTAGCATATTTTCAAGTGTAGCAAAACTATTTTCGGCGGCTGCTAAGCAAGATAACGACAGACTTCGAGCTTCGTACAATATCTCTTTGTTAATTGATCAAAAAGGCAAACCACATAACATCGGAGAAGAGTTAATATTGCCAGCAATAAATGAAGTAATAACTACTGTGCTTCATAAACCGGCTGCAGATATTATCCGAAAAATTCCTTTGAGTAATAATTCTGTGCAAAGACCAATTGATGAAATGGCTGAAAACATTGAAGAATCATTGTGCGATCACCTGAGGACAAGTCAATTCTCAATTCAGCTCGATGAGTCCACTTTACCAACTAATGAAGCATTGTTGTTGTCTTACGTGAGGTTTATTAAGGATGAGAAAATATGTGAAGAACTATTATTTGCTAGAAATTTAGAGACCGATACAAAAGGTGAAACCATGTTCAATACATTGGAAAAGTTTTCCGATGAGAAAGAGATTCCTTTGAAAAATATTATTTCAGTTGCTACGGATGGCGCTCCGGCTATGAGAGGGTGCCATAAAGGCTTCACAGCGTACTTAAAAAATAAAATTCCATATGTCCTTGGTGTACATTGCGTTATTCATAGACAACATTTAGTTGATAGAAACTTAAGTGAAAAACTATTTCAATCACTGCAATATGTCATCAAAGCAGTCAATAAAATCCGCAACAGCTCTTTGAATGATAGATTATTTCATCAGCTTTGTGTTACTAATGACAAGGATTTCAACCGTTTGTTGTTTCATACTGAAATTCGTTGGCTATCAAGAGGCAATTGTCTGACTCGATTTTACAACCTGTTTGACTCTGTTATAGAGTTCTTGGAAACTATAGATACAGAATTGCACGACAAGCTCATAACATCAAAGAATGATATAGCTTACATGACAGACCTGAATCTCCAACTGCAAGGCGATAAACTAAATTTAATTAAAACAAAAAACGTCGTTGCTGCTTTCGCAGTCAAACTGCATCTACACAAAAAGAATCTGGGCAGACGTGAGTTTCACAATTTTCCAAATTTATCAGTATCATGCAGTAACGACGAATTGTTTGCCTACTGCCAACATTTGGAAAACCTCCACATTGACTTCACCGAACGATATCAGGAAATTTTGAACTTGGAAATACCAGACTGAGTGTTGGATCCGTTTTCAAATGTCAACACAGCAATGTCACCTCAGCTGGAAGAAGAACTTTTAGAATTGACAACAAACGAGGAAATAAAAATCAAGTTCAAAAATGGTTACCAAGAATTTTGGCTACAAAAACCGGGCCCACAATTGTACCCTGGATTGTGGTCAATCGTTCAACGATTCTTGATAGCATTCCCATCGTCATAATTATTTGTGTGAACGTGGATTTAGTGTTTTTTTTTTTTTTTATGGGACAAAACCCGCCACACTTTTCCCACCCACTGCAACTCTTGAAGGCCAGAATCAACAGTGGAGACCGCCAGAAAAACGCCGAGCAATGAAGCTCGACGAGTCCCGGAGAAACGATTCAACTGTCTTGGGTCCCGCAACGAAATTAATCAGCAGAGAATAGCGGAGGAGTAAGAAAAACGATATTTTTTCCACTTCCCTCCATAACAAGCAGGAGACAGAACAGAACTAGGCCAATCGGCATAAAGGGACACTATTGCAACTGGGAGAAGCCCAGATTGCCAAACACCACGGAATAAAATTTGATTAAGTTAATGGGTCCTAACTAGGTATTAGCTGTTACAATTGATTCCAATAATAGGTATGGCAAAAGCGCCTGAACGCACGGAAATTGGTTCTAGTTTCTATAAGGTCCGTATAATAAACGACTCCGGATGTAACTTGTACACTATCCAACATAATATTGCGTTCATTCTGCCAAAGAACACACTCCCACAAGATGTGATGTGCGGACTGTTCAAATTCACAGTTCAATGTAGAACACTGACACAAAGGGGAAGGAACAAGTTTAAAAGAATACAGTTTACTTTTAAAGTTGCCATGACCTGTGAGACATTGGGCAACGCAGTGATCAACCTCCAGCCATGTCTTAGCCAGCCGATCGCCAACGGATGGAAAGAATAGATGGAGGTGCCGGCCCTTGATGGAATTATCCCACCTACTTTGCCATTCGGATAAGAGGTCCTCCCAGACTTCAGTCTGAGGTTTAAATAATCTAGAGATTTTATTAAAGTCGCGTTGTGTAACAAAATTAGTGTCCATGGCCTCCCACATACACACATTACATACACATACGGTACATTGAAGCACGTCGCTGTACCTCAAGGTCGACTGGAAGTACACCTGCCAGTACCGGTAAGGCTTCAGTACTGAACGTTCTATACGCCTTGCATAAAAATATCAATGCCAAACGTTGGCTTTGAAGCTGTTTACGTCGTGCCGCCCTTATGCTGGCCCTATCGGCCCAAACAGGTGCACCTTAGCACATACATCCTAAGTAGGTAGCTCCATATATAGTTTTTAAAGTTAGGAATGATAGACCCCAAGTTGCTTTGGATATTCTAGTTCGGGCATAAAAGTTCCTTTTAGCTTTTTCGCCAACTATTTTTATATGTTCGATAAATGAAAAATTCCTTTCTAAGATCATACCAAGGTAGCATACGGATTGCTGTTTTTTAATAGGAACGTTGTTAAATTTAATAGTAGGCAATGATTTAAGATTACCTTTTAGTAGAAGTTGATAGGTTTTATGCGGCGCAAACGCTAGACGGTTACGATCACCCCAGTGAGATATTAAATTTAGGCAAGTATTGGCCAAGTTCTCAAGTCCAGCTCGAGTACTTGACTGAAGGAGCAGTAGGCCATCGTCCGCGTAACCAGTAAGTGAACAGCCGCAAGGAAGCGGGATCGCGAGGAAGTCATCAAAACCCAAATTCCATAAATAAGGACCGACAACTGAACCTTGAGGACATCCCATGGTTAGTGTTTTAGTACTAGAAAAATGACCGAGCTTAAGTACCGTGGAACCGTTTATAAAGTACGAGTAAACGAGATTATATATTTTTCTATAGCAACCGCGGGTTTTTAATTTTAACAACAGCATAGGCCACTGTAGATTTACCTATAAATATATATACGGACAAATCACACAGATTGAGCTAGCCCCAAAGTAAGTTCGAGACTTGTGTTATGGGATACTAACTCAACGATACTATATTTTATAATAGATACATATATAGATAACAGTGGCAAAGGGTGAAATTTTGACAAAGGGAAGCCGGTCCAAAAAAATAAACACTTAAACACTTACCTACTGCAGGATATCTTGGAGGAGGTCTTCAGATAAGAATAATATCAAAAGCCCCACCTTAGCCATACAAAAAAGGACTGATGATTTGATAACAGTGTCTTTCAAGTATGATAAAAGCAGCTTTGAGAAAGGCCTTTTTCGACGTGCATCTCCATACCACACATGCATGCTTATTAGTAAGTACTAAGTTAATTACCTATTGTTAGGGAATAAGAGTCAAGAAAAAATAAAATAAAAAATTACAAAAATAATAAAGTGTTAAAAACCGAACCACACAAACACCGATCTAAAACCAACAAAAATATTAAGCAAAAATAAAGCAAATTATACACAATCACAACGTTATTTATATTCTAATGCAATGCGTCTGTTTTTTTTTAACAAAACGAGCTAAAATGTTGTTATAAAAATTCGGATTACTTTTCATTTTATTAAGCAAATTTTTTTCAATTGACATGATAGCCTAATTGGACAATCTCTGCTCTTTTTGGCAGTTTCTCACACACGTGTGAATGCGTTTTAAAGCAGAAAATGACCGCTGAGCTGAAGCTACTGAAATGGGGGGGTCAGAATTAAACTGCAAAGAGTCGAAACTTGAGAAAATGCGTCTTTCAAAGACGTATTCTGGAGCTGTAAAAAAAGCTCATAGGTGTCCAATTTATTTAACGACGCTGACGTAAATAAGACTTTAAGTTCATTTTTCAACGCGGTAATATCAAAAATTCCCGGAAAGTTCGCTGTCAAAGAGGAAACTTTTTCAGTTGGAAATGATTGGTTGTATTGAAGATACTTTGATTTATTAAGTAAATCAATAAATACAAGCTGAGAAAAAGATCGGTACCTTTGAGTAATTTGAGCTTTGACTTTATCTATAATCGAGGAAAAAATACGCTTGTACGCCGTTTTGGGATCCGTGTCAGTATTTATTCGGCGCCGTCGCCGCGGCGGCTGACAGATTTGTTCAATGCTGTGGAAAATGGTATCAAACGAATTAATAAATTCTTCCGAAATCCACCGTTCAAAAGAATCGATTTCGCGCTTTGCCACTTCAATGTCTACTTGCTTACTTTGAAGCAAAGCAAAAAGAACGTCTGTCTTTTCGAAAATGTCTGAGAAAACAAGCAATAAGAAGCAAAATTGCATGTCTTCCAGTTTGTGTAACAAGCACTCGGACATTGAAATTGATTCGCTGTCCCATGATTCCGGTGAATCTAAAACACAATTTAAAGTTTCGATCATGTCGGTTCTGCAGTTGAAAATTACGTTAATTATGTTCGAGTGATAATGCCATCGCGTTTCTGCTACCCCCGGCATACGACGATGAGCAACTTCTTTCAGAAGATTCGATCTTTTAGAAGATTTATTAAAAAAAGCGTACGATACTGTTAATATGACCAAAAAAAGCTTTTAATTCGGGTACGAATTCAAGAGACCGACTCAAGACTAAGTTTAAAATGTGAGCATAGCATGGAATAAACATCGCCATGGGACAGATTTCACGAACTTTAGTTTGTACACCATCGTGCTCTCCAGACATAACTGCCGCACCATCGTAAGACTGTCCAATTAATTTATCTTTACAACGAAAGTCATCGAGAATACCGAGTAACATCGTGGTCAAAATGTCGGCATTTCGACCACCACTTACGTCATAGAAGCCCGCTCTTCAATTCCACTGCTGGACAAGTACCGCAATATAACAGTCAACTGTTCCCTGTGACTGACGTCCGGCGTTTCGTGATCATAACCGATACAAATGAAGCTGAATTTATTTCCGACTTTATCTCGTCATGCATAGAAGTCGCGATACAATGAATTAAGTCATTTTGGATGTCACTTGAAAGTCCTGAAAATACAGAATTTTGGGTCGAGGAACATTGCTCCAAATGAGAATCAAGGACTGTATCGTACTTGCACAAATAATTTAACGTTTCAGTGTAATTTCTGCGATGTCCGAATCTGCTCTTTCATTGTGACCGCGAAATGGTAATTCTTGCTTCCCCAAAAGAATGACCGTGTCAATAAAACGTTTCATTAACTCGCGATTACGGTCAACTTTTCTGTTATGTACATCAAAAGCGTTGGAAAAAAATGACTCGATTCTGCCATTATTTCCATTAAGTTCAAGTACATAGGCCAGTCTTTGCCACACAGGCTAGTCATTGCCACACAGGCTAGTCGTTGCCACACAGTCGAGTCATTGCCACACAGGCTATTTATTGCCACATAGGCTAGTCATTGCCACGCAGGCTAATTATTGCCACACAGGCCAGTCATCGCCACACAGGCTAGTCATTGCCACACACACTAGTTATAGCCAGACAGGCTAGTGCCACACAGGCTATTGCCACACAGGCTAGTCATTGCCACACAGGCTAGTGCCACACAGGCTATTCCACACAAGCTAATGCCGCACAGGCTATTGCCACACAGGGTGTTGCCACACAGGCCAGTCATCGCCACACAGGCTAGCCATTGCCACACAGGCTAGTTATACCCACACAGGCTAGTGTCACACAGGCTATTGCCACACAGGCTAGTGCCACACAGGCTATTGCCACACAGGCTAATGCCACACAGGCTGTTGCCACACAGGCTATTGTTAAACAGTTAGTAATTTATTACTCACCTCCAGTTGAGCCGTTATCGGCACTTTCTGACTGTATTGTGGGTATTTCCAAGCACACATTATAGTCAGAATCACGTAACGTTTAATTACAGTGACTATTAGAAAAGCAAACAAACTTAATCATTTTAACAACTCAAACACAAAAGGTTCCTCCAAGCCTCATAATTATCAAATCAAAATCATAATTATCAAAAAGATAACTCACCATCGCCAGGCTATAGTGCGTTTCATCTAATAGTTCCTTTGCCGTCATGTTGGCATTCATTTTTTGTCACTATCGTAAACAAGGTATAGTGCGTTTCATCTAATAGTTCCTTTGCCGTCATGTTGGCACTAATGCAAATTAGTGTGAGAGAGAAAGAGACGCAGAGTGCGTCTACCGAAATTACTCATTTTGTGCAACAAACAACTAATTGTTTGTTGCACAAAATGAGTAATTTCGACGATATTTTATTTGAATTAACACCACCGGTACTCAGTATAATTGCACAAAATGCTTCGGAGAACATTTTACCGGAAAAGTCAAAAAGTCGCTACATATCTATATACAACGAATTTATTGCGTGGAGAGTAGAGAAAAGGGCAAATAGTTTTTCAGAAAATGTTATGTTGGCATATTTCTCCGAACTGTCAGCAAAATTAAAACCTTCTACATTATGGTCGAGGTTTTCAATGATAAAAAGTATGCTGAAAATAAGAAACAACGTGGATATAAGTCAATACCCAAAACTAAATGCTTTCTTAAAACGACAATCAGACGGTTTTACAACAGACTAAAAGTCGAAAATATTAACATCGAATGAAGTGGAAAGGTTTTTAAACAAAGCTCCCGATGATCGTCATTTAGCCACAAAGGTAATTAATTAATAAGTACTTATATTTTTCTTTAGTATTCAGTTTACAAAAACGCAAAATACAGTCATTAAATTATTTAAAAAAATATTAATCAAATCCCTTTTTTTGTAGGTTGCGCTGATTTTAGGCATAGTTGGTGCTTGCCGCAGAGAGGGGTTATCCAATATTACTTTAAAAGATATTGAAGCCCATGAAAAAATGCTACTAATCAAGATTCCGAATACAAAAAATAAGATACCGAGAAGCTTTGTTGTTGAAGGAGATTTTCTTAGAATAGTGCAAAAATATATGAATCAGCGGTCCCAAAAAGGAAAATCCGACCGTTTTTTCCAAAATTATCAAAAAGGAAAGTGTACATCTCAAGCAATCGGGATAAACAAAATATGCCAAAAGAAATAGCTACGTTTCTTGGTCTGCCGGATGCAGAGTATTATACTGGGCACAGCTTCAGGAGGACCTCTGCTACATTATTGGCAGATTCAGGAGTCAATTTGACGTCTTTAAAGCGACTAGGAGGTTAGAAGTCAGATAAAGTTGCAGAAGGCTATATTGCTGATTCATTACACAACAAACTAGAAACTGGGAAAAAAAATCACACAATCCATTAATTTAAAGTCCAGTCCGTCACCTTCACATGACAATAGTGAAGAGAAAGTTCGTCCATTTACCTTCGTTGATAATGATAAGTCATTAGATCCAATTCCATCAACTAGCAAACGCCATTGTATAACACCTTTGACAAATATACATGAACAATCATACGAAATTAATAATAGTTTGTCTCAAACAGTAAATATGCAACCTAAAACTTCCCCAGTTAGTATAAAAAAACTGTACCAATTTCAATGTATATGTGAATTACAACTTTTCTAAGGAATAAATTATTAGTTAGTTGAGTTTATTGTGTTTTTATTATTTTAATCAATTGCTTAATCTTTTCGCAACTGTATTAAAAATAGTTGTTCAGTACACGTGCGGAACCGTCATTGCAACTTGTTCCGACTGTCAACCCTCACCTTCGGCTGCGCCTCGGCTCGGGTCGACATTTGTCGGAACTCGTAATGACAGGCTTTCCGCACTTTTAATGAAATATACTACACACATCAAAAGTGTCTAGGGATCAACATATATTTTTGCAATAACTTTTCTCTTGATTGATATTAATTAAAATTTTCTTTAAGGATTCATCAAATAAAGTGTTTTCGTTTGTCACAGTAACGATAAACCAAGTCACCATTGCATTAATAAAGAAATTTGCCATTTTCCTAATAAAGGGATATTTGACATTTGAACCACTAACACAAAAGTTCAAAAAAAGACTGAAATAACAGTTTTCTCTAAAATTTTATTGAGTAACTTAAACAATTAATAATCCGTGTTTCTACCGCGAACACTAACAACACAAGAACATCGGTTTGGCATACTCAAAATGAGTTCATCCAAATCACGCTGTGGAATGGCCGCCCATGTTCGTTGCAACAACAAAAAAAGGTCTTCTTGCGACTGGATACCCTCCATATTCGGCAGAGCTCTTCTCTGTAGCATATCCCATGCATGCTCAATCGGGTTCAAGTCTGGCGACTGAGCAGGCCAGGGCAGGACATTGATGTTAGCTGCGGCGAGAGTCTGTCTTACAACTCTTGCGGTGTGCGGTCGTGCATTATCATGCATTAACTGAAATAAGGGACCGATTTGCACTTGTAGAGGAACGATGACGTCTGATACAATCGTCTCAGCATAAATTTGAGCGTTGAGGTTGCCTCTGATCCAAATCAACTCAGTTCTTCCGCCGATCCAAATACCCGCCCATACCATGATGGTTCCACCACTATAAGGATGGACTTCCTGGCAGGATTTTAATCGCTGTTGGCGTCCAGGGGTTCTCCAGTGTCGTATACGTCTTGTATCCGGTCTCATACCAAAACGAGACTCATCAGAAAAGCACACGAAACGCCATTGTTCTTCTGCACAATTTCTGTGTTCAAGAGCCCATTGATATCGAATCCTACGATTGTGCATTGCTATAGGTGGTACCCGTAGCGGTCTACGGGAATGAAGGTTCACTTCATGCAAGCGGTTTCTGATTGTTTGGTCGCTAATTAAGTTCCCTGAAGAGTGATGAAGCCTCACGGCTAACATCATGGCGGTTATTGTTGGAGCTCTTCGAGTTAAGATTTGAATGTATCGGTCTTGTCTCCGTGTGGTGCAGCGATACCGTCCTCCATGGCGCTCAGCCACGGTACCAGTGCTTCGGTAACGTGTCCAAAGTCGACTGATAACACTCTGACTTGTATTCAGAGCTAAAGCCACAGTACGTTGCCGGGAACCAGCTTCTATCATTCCCACGGCTCTGAGCATTTCTTCCCTGCTTAAATGACGTCGCCGCTCCATAATAATGTTAGTTTTAATCAGTAGTAGGGAAACAGTAGCACTAATAATGTCTTCAATGCGTTGTATGTTTTTATAGGGAAAATATTGACAGCTGATTTTCATCTTTTACTCGAATTTGATTCACAGTTCCTGATTCAAATTATGAAATGCACCAAAAAGGATCCATATAAATTTATAAAATCATAAATTTATTACAAAGCCACATCTCAATCTCAAGAAATCCGCATAAAAATGCTTGATCCCTAGACACTTTTGATGTGTGTATTACCACTCAAAGTCGTTGTCACGTAAAACTTTCGCCCGTATACCGACTTTACAGGCAACCAATTTTTTTGAGTGAATAGGCTCTTAATATACTAGCGCGCTTTACCAGCAACGATTGCATCACTGCTTACCGACTGCAATCCCGCCTGATGGAGGTGGGATTGCGGTCAAGCACTAGTTTATATTTATACTAACGGCCGCTCGCGACTTCGTTCGCTTGGTGTTAGTTACGGGTCAAATTAAAAAGTATTTATTTTTGTAAATGCGTTATTTCATACACACGTTATGCCGTAGCGGGTAGCCGTATCGTGCATCACACCGCCGCCACGACGGCGCGCGTCGCTGTTTATTGTAACTAGTTACGTGAAATAAGGACCACGTCTAGTTTCGTTTCGTGTGTAAAGCTGTATAGTTGGTGGTTATATTTATGTAAACAATCACAGTAGCTGAATTAAAATAACTAGCTACAAAAAAATGGTTGCCTGTAAAGTCGGTTTTACGGGCGAAGATTTTACGTGACAACGTCTTTTTCTCGGTAGAATATTTATTGATATGAATATAATTAAATTGCACAATAGGAACAAGGAATTGAATGAAAATAAGAATTGCACAAATTTTAACTATAGAAATATATTTTTTAGTTCGGTGACTCATCGTAACGTTACCGAGCGTTACACTTTTTCATAAGTGACTCCCAGCCGCAACCTAATTTAAGACGTTGTCACGTCAAAATAACTTGTTTTATAACAGGTTACGCCGATCAAGTAACTGAGGTAACTGAGGTACCTGCGCCAAAGATGGCCCTGTTCCTAAGATGGCCCGCTTTCGTAAATTCATATTAATTGAAGTTCGACTGTGCTAAAATTTCGTGCCTACGTTTGGTTTGTTCCATAAACAAAACTGCAATTTCATGTTATAAGGGTTCCGCCATTTTCGCAGTGGTTGAAAGTTTGTCACTGACATTGCAAATGACTAGCGTTTTGTAATCCCATATGCTTAAACTGTGTACTATTACTTAGAAAAATCAAATAATTTCAACGTTTTTTTTTACAAATTAAAGGTACCTAGTTTAATTGGCAGTTCGGAGAAAGTATTGCTTGTATTGACTGATATTTTTAATTTAAAATAAGTTGATCCTATAGCCGGTCATAGTCCCTTTTAAGGCCCACCACAAGGGTTACGAAGATGGCCCGGGCCTTATCAGGACTATTGCATATCTTACTTTTTTGTTTATTATATGATAAAATTAGTATTTGTGTTAAAAATCAAAATCAAAGCATTTATTTCAGATAAACCAGTTACAGGCACTTTTGAATTGTCAGAAGGTCGGTCAGTCAGTAAGTTGAAGCTAGTCGCCCATTCCAAAGAGTAGGTACCTATGGAGAAGAACGGGCAAGAAACTCCATGGACACTCTTTTAAATTATCAAGTTATTGATACAAATATTTGATTACATCATTCATTTTGAAATCAATCGTGTGAGAGCGATGCAGAACGTTCATGTTCGTGAACGGCGTCCGTTCACGAACATGACGTATGGATCAGCATCATTCAGCTCAACCATCTTGAAGGGAACCTAATGACCCAACACACACGCCACCACCAGCGAGACATTTGAGTGAGCATGACATACTCTCAACAGCCATAGCACTATCAAGTCAATAAACGACTAACCCAACAAATAGATGCTTTACAGCAAGTAGATCGTGCTCACACGTGTTCCATGCAATTATACAATACTAAGAAATTGAATCTACACAATGCAAAGACAGTTTTGTCCAAGGTTCAGCAGCTCCAACGGTGTTCCCGAATGCTAAGTTTAGCTCCTGTGTAGCTGCACCAGTGCCGAATACCCCTGTCAGCGATGCAATTCCGTAACGTATAATATGCCTGGCTACATAGTGTGTACTGGCTTTGAGTTAAAAAAAAAACAATTGCAAATTTAAACTACAAGAGGAAAAATCAAAGAACAATCAGTGTAAGCATAGAAATCGGACGCAGCTCAAGCCCAAGCCTTTTTGTCGTCAATATAATCTTTAACACTATAAAATGCTTTCTGACACAACTTACGTTTAATGAAGGATTTGAATTTATTCAGGCTCAGATCTTGAACCACCTCTGGAAGTCATTTGTAAAAATGTATACATTGGCATCTAAAAGAGCCACCTATTTTCTTGAGCCTTGTTGTAGTTGTTACTTTTTATAAAATAATATTAGTATTCTATCGGAACAAAACATTGGAACCTATTTTAAATGTAGATACCTAGGTACTTAAAGCATTTATAAATTCTAACCTTATTCAGTGTCTTAACTAAACTTTTTAAGTTTAATTTATTTTCAGATTTTACAAAATGGTAACAAACAAAAAGCGCAACAGTTTGAAGAAAAGGAGTCAAAAATATCAAAACCTAAACAAAAAAACACAGAAATTCAAAGATATAGCAAGAGAATAAAAATGATAAAGGGGAGATAACATCGGCGAACAGAAACCTAAACGAAAAAAGGATAAATTTAAAAACCAAAGTAAAAACTACAAAAGATAATCAGATTGAAACCTGGTATTGCCAAGCTTGTAAAGCAGAACGCATTGCAAATATGTGACAATGTATTAATTGTTATGTATTAATTGCCACGAAGAGTGTGTTGGCTTAACTAAAATAAGAACGACGGAGAAAATTTCTTATGTCCAATGTGACTAGAAATCTTCAAAGCTTTTGGTTTTAATTGTTTTTTTTTTATTGTCCTAATAAGGCCCACCAAAGTTGTTTACATTTTTTTTTATCAATATTCTAATATTTTATTTTTAAGAAATATAATTATCAGGAGACACGATCTCCTGATAATTATATTTCTTATATATATATATATAAGAAATATAATTATCAGGAGATCGTAATCTATACGAAATTGTTTTATATTGAATTTATTGTGTGCGTTCGCGCAGCGGAATGTTGTTGAATTTAAAGATTTTAGATATGCAGATATTTAGTGTATGACGTCGTATAATTGTGTATGGTAAAAAAAAAAATTGTGCACGCAGCCATTGTGGAGAAATTCACAAAATACTGATTCCGCTGGGCGAACGTTGTCCTGGTGGAACTTTTTTTAATCCTTTGACTTTAGAAAAAAGAGATGTGTCCAAAAATTTGTGTGTATTTGTGTGTAATTGTGTATGTATGAATAAAATTTGTGCATGCATAAACTTCGGAGATATTCAAGTTTCCGCTGCGCGAACGTTTGGCCATTAGCTAGTTTTCATATAAATCGCTTACATAGAGAGCTGTAGATTTTACATACTTTGTTTTGAATTTGTGTATATTTGTTTAAAAAACAGATTTAGAAAAAATCGTAAGGCTTAAAAGATAAAAATATAAACGTAAAATACGCTTATTTGGTCTTAGTTCTTAAAGTATGCACTTTGGGGTCTAGATTTTCACGTTTATACAAACCTTGTAAGTGTCTGCAGTATATTGCCAAGTGTCAATGATGTTCCTTTAGTAATTAAAGAGTTATAGGACAATTTACCATGACATAATCACTGTTTACAAAGCAGTCAAATATCACGACATTCTAAAGGATTTGCATGGTAAAATGTATGCCAATAATTAGTGTATTCATTCAACTATTCACATGCAAAATTTCACGTCATTAAATTCAGTAATTAATGAAATACAATTATAATACTGACGAAGCATCGAAAACCTACATAACCCGACCAAGTTCGGATAGCTATAAAAAAGCGGCCGTGCAATATATTTAGGTAACATCCCAAAATTTTCAGTATAATATCGGTATTGAATTGGTATAGGTGATAACACAATTGTTTCGATATAATATAAAGGTCATTTATTTTTGTACACCTATTTTTTTAAATGTATTTGAGTATGACAAAGTAGGTACAGTCAGAAGCAAAAATATGTATACATTTCCAAGGCTCCAAAAATATGTAAACATCTTCGACTTTAAGACGAAGTGCTCAACTTGAAGAGCATAAAATTGTAGACACCGGTTCACATCATAAATATGTATACGCTCATTGCTTCATTAAATTATGCCCACCACGAAACCAACGCGTGAATACATGCTATTGATGGAAGTGTGCATACATAGTATTGTTCCTTTCGTGGTGGTGGTTTTTGATAGGTTAAAACTAGTTTTAAGTAATGCTCAAGTATTACTTAAAACTAGTAAATAAAGATTGAGTTTTGAGTAACGTTCTGTAATACGGACCTTAGAGTATTTAACCAAAAGACTAGCCTTAAGCGTACCGCTTCAATCAAAATAATTCTGCATATTTTGGTGGGGTGCGGGGGAACACGCTCACTTAAATAAGTCACAACCAGTACAACAGTATAGACCATCAATTAAAAAATCGATTGAAGAAGTCGTTTTTTTTAAGTTATTAGATTGTTTGATCCACTAAATTTGCAAAGGGGAACGCTCGTCTAGTGCATTGGTTAAAAAGTGTTATAAGCTACAATATGATAAATATTTACCTAAACAGTAGTACTTACTTGTGGTAATTATTTAATATCCCTGGGGGGTCTATAGTAAGAATCCTGATGCGTGAAATCTTCAATAGAAATTAGCTGTATCAATTTTATTTGCCTAAATTAATATATCTAGATTATATCTCAAGTCTCAAACGCATACTTAAATAAAATAACTACGTCAATAGTACCTACTTTGTCATAGTCAAATACATTTAAAAAAAATAGGTGTACAAAATTAAATGACCTTTATATTGTTACAGGCTAGGGGTACTAAAATACCGGTTAAGGGTTACGAAGTTTATTGGCAACGAAGGTACAGTCGATTCTAGGCAATGACAAGTAGAATGTTGCTGACGTTGTACCGAAGTCTTCACTTACGTCCACGAAGTCCGTGTTGTAAACACACAATAACACTACCGATGTTACTTCACGTAGTACTTACAGTTCTCGTTACAGTTGTCGCAGTAGGTATTCTCAAAGATCGCTTCTTAACTGTCGTTGTTTTCGTATCGCTAGTCTAATGCAGACTGACTGGGCGCCGGCGTCACGGCGCTATATATAGGCCAGCTGATCGAACATTCCAGAATCGTCTAGACGTAATAATAATAGCGCATAACTTCGAGTACATTCACTAGGTACCTACGGTAATTCCCGGAAACGGGCTTCTAGAAATTTCGATGTCGTCACTTAGTTGACAAAATTGATGAAACCTGTACCATTCGATAGGCCACCTTAAGTCTAGGAATGCGTTTTTATATTACACCTAGACAATGTCCAGGTCTCGAGTTACAGGGCTTAAAAGTTACGCACTGCATGTCCCGCGATATTGAACCTTATGCCCTCGACATAAGGTGCATTCGTAACATTGCCCCCTTCTTAGTCATGCTCGTCCCGAGCATGAGATGATCCATAATAGCGAGCTAGGCGGTCTACGTGTACGATCTTCAGCTTCCCTCTAGGTCCTTTCTTAATCCGGTAGGTGACATCGTTTATTCTGGTTACTATCGTGTACGGCCCCTCCCATTTGGCTTGGAACTTTGGACTCTTTCCTTTTCTCCTAATGGGATTATGTAACCATACCAAAGTTCCCTCTTCAAATCCGGGCACGTTAGCTTTGCGGTCGTATCGGATCTTCATTTTCTCACTGGTTTTCAGGCCATTCTCTCTCACTAGCTCATGTATTCCATCTAGTTTACGCCGTAGGTCAGCCACATAGTCGACGGCTAGGATAGGAGCATCGGGGGGTGTTCCGGTTAGTGCATCTATGGGTAGTCTAATTTCTCGGCCGAAGTTGACTTTCGCCGGTGTGCAATTTGTGCTATCATGTATTGCAGAGCGGTATGACATTAAGAAGAGTGGAATGTATTGGTCCCAATCCCTCTGGTGTTCTTCCACTACTTTGGCCAAATGATTCTCTAGCGTCTGGTTGAATCTTTCGACCATTCCATCTGACTGAGGGTGATATGGTGTTGTACGGGTCTTATGTATCCCGAGTAGTTGGCAAACCTCTCGGAACAGTGAAGACTCGAAATTTCTACCCTGATCAGAGTGTAACTCCAAAGGAACGCCAAATCGACAGAACACCTCGTGAACTAGCTTTTTGGCGACGGTATGAGCTTCTTGGTTGGGTACTGCAAAAGCTTCTGGCCATTTGCTGAAATAGTCTTGCATGACGATGATATACCTATTCCCTTCTTCAGTGATAGGGAATGGCCCAGCTATATCGACCGCAACTCTTTCCCATGGTGCACCAACATTGTACACTTTCAGCCGACCTCTGGCTCTCGTTTGCGGTCCTTTTACTGAGGAGCAGGCTACACATTTCCTACACCAGTCCTCTACGTCTTCGCGGCAATGCACCCAATAGAATCTTTTTCTCACCTTCTCCAGAGTTTTCTTTACTCCTAGATGTCCTCCGGATACTCCGTCGTGCACCTGTCTTAGCACCGACGCGAACTTATCACAGGGGACAACTATCTGTAAGGCGACCTCCTGTCCTCTAGGTGATTCCCATTTCCTCTTCAGAACTCCATTATCAATTATCAGGCTGTCCCATTGAGCCCAGTAACTTTTTGCTGTTGGGCTAAGCGCTGATATTTCACTCCAAGCGGGCCTCTGGCCACGTTTCTTCCATTCGATTACTGTCTTCAAGTCACTATCTTCCTTTTGTGCCTCTTCCAATGATCGATTATCCCAGTCTTCATCCAAAGCGTTCACCTGGATAATCCTTACGTTCTCTTTCTTTTCCTGTTTGGCACAATGTCGGCAAGATTCTTCGCAAGGCCGTCTAGATAAAGCATCGGCATTATTGTGTGACTTGCCTTTTCGATGTTCAGTGACAAAGTCAAATTCTTGCAACTGCTCTATCCACCTTGCTACTTGTCCTTCTGGGTCTTTGAACTGAAGCAACCACTGTAAGGCAGCGTGATCGGTGCGAAGTGTAAACTGTCTCCCAATCAAATATTTCTTGAAGTGTTGTAAGGTCTTAACAACAGCTAGAAGTTCTCGGCGGGTAACACAGTAATTTCTTTCTGGCTTGGAAAGACATTTGCTGAAATATGCAATAACGACCTGCCGATCTCCTTGTGTTTGAGAGAGAACTCCTCCAATACCAACATTGCTGGCATCTGTGTCTATCAAAAATCGGCCTTCCCTACTAGGGTAACCTAATACAGGAGCCTCACACAAGTGAGTTTTCAGTACCGCAAATGCCTGTTCGCAGTCAGAGTTCCATTCAAATTTACACTTTTCCTCTGTTAAACGATGCAATGGTTTCGCTAACTCGGAGAAATTCTTCACAAACCGACGGTAATATGCACACAGACCCAAGAAAGAGCGTACCTCAGTTTTGTTACGAGGGGTAGGCCACTTCGACACGGCTTTTATTTTTTCAGGGTCTGTTCGAATTCCTTGCGCCGAAATAATGTGTCCTAAGTATCCAACCTCTTTCTGGAATAGTGTACACTTACTAGGACTGAGTACTAAATTTGCTTCACGAAGTTTTTGGAATACTTTCTCCAAATTCCGTAGGTGCTCTTCGAAACTTCGTCCCATAATGATGATGTCATCCAAATAGACCAGGCATGCATCACCAAGCAACCCCACCAAAATGCGCTCCATTAGGCGCTCGAATGTAGCTGGAGCATTGCACAGTCCAAAAGGCATAACATTGAATTGCCAGAGACCGTTCCCAGGACCAGTGGAGAAAGCGGTCTTTTCTTTATCCTGCTGACAGATTTCCACCTGCCAGTATCCACTTTTGAGGTCAACTGTGGAGAACCATTTCATGCCACTTAGCAAGTCCAAAGTGTCATCTATACGTGGCAGAGGATAACTGTCCTTTTTCGTGGCATCGTTCAACATCCTGTAGTCAACGCAAAACCTTGTACTGCCATCCTTTTTCTTGACTAGGACAACTGGAGATGACCAAGGGCTGGTAGATGCTTCGATAATCCGATTTTTCTCCATATCTCTTAACATTTCCGTGACTTCCTGTTCTCTTGCAAAGGGTATACGACGTGGTCTCTGTCTTATCGGCTGTGTATCCCCCGTATCTATATGGTGTTTGACTAGCCCGGTCCTTCCCACGTCACCATCGGTCTTCGAGAAGATGTCATGGAAGTTATGCAACAGTTCCTTAACTTTGTGGCTTTCGGACTTGTTTAAATTGCCCTTACAATTTTCGAGTAGTGTCGATACATGTTCCTGCCACTTCTTATCACGTTCCGTTTCGTGCACCTCTGTTTTTCTCAAAGATGCTACATTATCGCACACACCCACCACGCGATTCTTTTCGAGAGTTATTTCTTTGTTACTAACGTTGATTATGCGTATTTTTGGTTTATCGGAAATCATCATCAGTGTCCTTGCCGTTATCCAGTCTGGGTGATCTCCAGAATCCTCTATTATAATGCAACGTTTGCGGCATCCTATTGGTGAAAATCTAATATCTACTAAAGTTTCTGATCTTGGTGGTAATACAGTTTTCCTTAAACAGTACACTGACCCTTGTTTTGCACCTTGAAGAAATACTTCTTGTTCTGGAAAACTCAATACTCCTTTTGCTACATTAAGGACGCATTGTTGTTTCTTCAAAAAGTCCAGTCCTATAATGCAATCATCTGTAATATTCGCTACTAAAACAGGATGCGTAAATGTCTTATCACCCATTTTCAAAGTCACATTTGTTTCACCAAGGACGAGTACTGGTTGGCCGGTGGCAGTTTGTAACCGGCATTGTGAAGATCCTCTTTTCCATACTATGGTGCGAGGAAATAGCTCTGGTCGTGCAATAGTTCTTGATGCACCAGTATCCAATGTGAAACTGCAGGATTTACCATTCAGTTCACCTTCTATAATGAGACTGTTTCCGTCACCCACTTGTGATACTGTTATAATAGGGGCTTCGTGACGACCAGCCAGTACTCGCCCCATAGCCCTGGCTGTTTCTAGTTTAAATCCTCGGCTTCCACCTGTGTCCCAGAAGTCCTTCTTCCTTTAGACTTCCTGGGACAATTGATCCGAATATGCCCCTTTTCGCCGCACTCATAGCAGGTTGGTCCTTGCCGAGTTTTTATTATTGGGGTTACCTCACGAATACGGTGGTGTTGTCGGCTATCTTGACGTACTGCTTCCACCTCCAGGGCGTGTGTCAGGGCTGCCTTAAGAGTCTGATGGTGACCCA
Organism: Sesamia inferens; assembly: GCA_037179545.1. Lineage (NCBI taxonomy): Eukaryota > Metazoa > Arthropoda > Insecta > Lepidoptera > Noctuidae > Sesamia > Sesamia inferens. Next base: position 1,337,752 of record CM073929.1, on the reverse strand, counting down.
GGCGAACTGCAGCCCTTACTTCCGCATCTCGGATTCCATCAGTAAATGCTTGCACCGTAGTAGTATCAATCAATCCCGGTGTTGATACATACGCCCTCCGAACAATCCGTTCTACTTCCGTTGCCCATTGTTGCAAACCCTCATTGCTCTTCTGTGTGCGGTCGCGGAGTTGAGCCCTGTAGACATGTTCGAGGTGTTTCTCTCCATATCTAGACTCCAACGCTTCTAACAGACAGGCTAGGGTATTGCAATCGCCGGAAATGTTCTCGAGAATTTGTACCGCATCACCACGCAAAGCAAGCGTAAGAGCGGTTACCGCTTGATTGTCGTCCCAGTTGTTGGCTGATGCGACCTTTTCGAATTGAAGGCGGAAGGCCACCCATGACGTTGTTCCGTCAAAATGAGGTACTAGGAACGTCGGCAAAGCACTGGGTACAGGAATCACACCTTTAATACCTCCTTTTTGTACTCTTTCTATTTCTTTCCCAAACTCCATGATGGTATTGTCCAGTTTCTCTAAACGCGCATCATGTTTGTCTATACGAGCATCGTGATTGTCTATACGCGTATCTTGATGGTCCATACGCACTTCTTGTTTGTCTATGCGCGTATCTTGCTGGTCCATACGTGCATCTTGTTGTGCTGTTTTTACTTTAAGTTCGTTGACCTCTTCTTTGGTGTTTTCCCATTTTTCGTTTAATTCTAATACCAGTTGCTGGGATTTATCTATTTTTACCTGGGTCTTTTCTATTTGTGCCTGGGTTTTTTCTATTTGTGCCTGGGTTTTTTCTATTTGTGCCTGGGTTGCTGCCTGGGATTGTTCTATACTCAGCTTTATTTGCGCCGTCAAGTGAGCCAGTAACGAAGAAAAATCGGGTCCGCTGGCTCCGGGAATAGTGGTGGTAGTAGGCGCACATACATTTGTGGGTGGTACGACGGCCGCATCTTCTACGGGTACAGGGACACCAAGCGATGCTTCCTCTTGACGCGCCAAATCCATCGCTGCTTGTCGTCGCGTGCGAACTCTTTCGTCTTCCCTTGGCGTGACCGGCATTCCGCTTCTGACACCAATTGTTACAGGCTAGGGGTACTAAAATACCGGTTAAGGGTTACGAAGTTTATTGGCAACGAAGGTACAGTCGATTCTAGGCAATGACAAGTAGAATGTTGCTGACGTTGTACCGAAGTCTTCACTTACGTCCACGAAGTCCGTGTTGTAAACACACAATAACACTGCCGATGTTACTTCACGTAGTACTTACAGTTCTCGTTACAGTTGTCGCAGTAGGTATTCTCAAAGATCGCTTCTTAACTGTCGTTGTTTTCGTATCGCTAGTCTAATGCAGACTGACTGGGCGCCGGCGTCACGGCGCTATATATAGGCCAGCTGATCGAACATTCCAGAATCGTCTAGACGTAATAATAATAGCGCATAACTTCGAGTACATTCACTAGGTACCTACGGTAATTCCCGGAAACGGGCTTCTAGAAATTTCGATGTCGTCACTTAGTTGACAAAATTGATGAAACCTGTACCATTCGATAGGCCACCTTAAGTCTAGGAATGCGTTTTTATATTACACCTAGACAATGTCCAGGTCTCGAGTTACAGGGCTTAAAAGTTACGCACTGCATGTCCCGCGATATTGAACCTTATGCCCTCGACATAAGGTGCATTCGTAACAATATTATATCGAAACAATTGTGTTATCACCTATACCAATTCAATACCGATATTATACTGTAAATTTTGGGATGTTACCTAAATATATTGCACGGCCGCTTTTTTATAGCTATCCGAAGTTGGTCGGGTTATGTAGGTTTTCGATGCTTCGTCAGTATTATAATTGTATTTCATTAATTACTGAATTTAATGACGTGAAATTTTGCATGTGAATAGTTGAATGAATACACTAATTATTGGCATACATTTTACCATGCAATTCCTTTAGAATGTCGTGATATTTGACTGCTTTGTAAACAGTGATTATGTCACGGTAAATTGTCCTATAACTCTTTAATTACTAAAGGAACATCATTGATACTTGGCAATATATTGCAGACACTTACAAGGTTTTTATAAACGTAAAAATCTAGACCCCAAAGTACATACCTTAAGAACTAAGACCAAATAAGCGTATTTTACGTTTATATTTTTATCTTTTAAGCCTTACGATTTTTTCTAAATCTGTTTTTTAAACAAATATACACAAATTCAAAACAAAGTATGTAAAAATCTACAGCTCTCTATGTAAGCGCTTTATATGAAAACTAGCTAATGGCCAAACGTTCGCGCAGCGGAAACTTGAATATCTCCGAAGTTTATGCATGCACAAATTTTATTCATACATACACAATTACACACAAATACACACTAATTTTTGGACACATCTCTTTTTTCTAAAGTCAAAGGATTAAAAAAAGTTCCGCCAGGACAACGTTCGCCCAGCGGAATCAGTATTTTGTGAATTTCTCCACAATGGCTGCGTGCACAATTTTTTTTTTACCATACACAATTATACGACGTCATACACTAAATATCTGCATATCTAAAATCTTTAAATTCAACAACATTCCGCTGCGCGAACGCACACGAATTTATTGAAAGATTTTTGTTTTGTAGATTAAATTTCGTTAAGCCTAACATGGCCCACCGCTCATTAATGATCACGAAAACTATTATAACAGACTGATTACTTAAGAATCTTTTATGTTAGGTTAAGTTTAACCTATTTATATATTTTTTGTTTTGATAGAGTTTATAAATTATGTGATGAAACTCGGGCCATGATAAGTACCCATGTTCTTAAAAAGGCCCACTTTAGAGGTTTTTAAAAACATTGTTTTTGTTAAGGAAATTTTATAAAACATGTTAATTTATATGTTGATTTTATTCGCAAATAAATTATTCATATTATGAAAATGTTTATTTATATTAATAACTTAAATATTTTTATTTATTTCAATATTGCAAAAAATGGGCCTTACAAGGCGCAGGTACCTTGGTTACATTACGTTTCTTGAAAAAGGCGTTACGACCCACACCTAGAAAGAACCATATTGGTACCCAAGTCAATAGATGTTGGAAGGTGTAACAGTATTCTTGCGTCCCCATTGTCAAAAGATGCCAGATTATTAGGTATATAAGTTTGCAAAAATAGGATTTAGAGCCTATGTAATAGGTATGTAGCAGGCGCTACACATGTTCTCTGACCCGCTGGGAAAGGTCGGCTATAAATCACACCAGATCACACCAGGACCGCGGAAGTCATGACGCGCGTCGCTGCGACCCTGACCCCTGCAGCGAGGGTTCCCATAAATCTCACCCCGGAAGACATCTGTTGACCAACGGTCAATGTGCGTGAGAACCATAGCGAGTCGTCTAGCACGTGACTGAATTGGCGCGCTTTCTACATTAACCAATCATACGCCGCGGCCTGCATCGATCAACGAATCAACATCAAGCACCTGCAGCTACCACAGATGAGCAATCCAGCCTACATCCAGACCCGCATACGAGGGAACAACGCACCAGAACATGTGTAGCGCCTGCTACACTACTCCCCCTTTTAGCGAAGCGTACGTAGCGCGCAGGCGTCTTGACGATCCTGCCTGATCTGAAGGGGGAGTAGTGTAGCTATAGTAAAATTTGTTCCTCTTCGTAAGACCTTTTAAACGACACTACAATCATATCTATTGGATCCGGGTAACATTTTGCCCATCGTCTTTTGTCAGGGCGTAAATATTTGGCGAGCAATGAGATCGCAGTTGATTCATCTTTAGGCAATATAAGTTAATAAAATTGTTACGGATTTAAACGAATAACCATGAATTTTGGCTTTTGTTAGCTTATAAAAGTTACATAGGAATGACAGATAGGTAATAGTTTTAACCTTTAAGTACCGACGTGCATTTTTTGTAACGTTAGTACCGATGTGAGGCCTGAGAAGCCGCGCATATTACATAGTTTTTTGAAGAAAGTAATGAGTTAAATTATTTGTCCTTGTATTATGATGAAAAATGAAGGGTTTTGAGAAAAAATAAATATAGAAAGGAAATTAACTTTATTATTTTTTTAAATATAAGACTACAATAATATTTGGCAAGAATTTTGGAGAAAATTCAGACTATTCGTTATAAACAACCAAAACATAAAAAATACTCCTCTCAGAAAGTCAGAATAACAACAAATAGTACTTCTCACTTACGACTAATATAACTCTTAGAAAAAAAAATTGTAAGAACACAAACCTTCTGAAAAAGAAAATTACCACAATCCACCTACACCTTCAATTCTAAGCACAGTCAGGGCACACTTGTTTCGCGCACTGCAAACAAACGTGTTTTTTTGCACGAATAGCATTTGTAAGTCCATTTTCTTTTCAATTTACGTTGACATGAAAGACATATCTTTCGTGTCTTGCTTCATATATTTAGATCTATATTCAGCAAGCTTCTCGTTGGTTCTAAGCAAAATCTCCGATAACATCTCATCATTTATATATTGTTTTCATAAAGAATAAGGATATTTTCCATCATTTTGGGTCAAATTGGATGTGGGTACACGCGAATAATATTGCGTTGTGGTGTTCTAACTGATGATCTGTTTGGAGGTAATTTAGACCACTTATATTTATTCTTGCCTCTAAAATAACCCAACCTTGAGAGCGGAACATCGTCATCTGATGAAGATGACGGCTCGTCCAATTGTTCAGGTTGAGTTTCTTCAGTATCAGATATATCAGTACTAGTATCCGTATCATGCTCGCTGTGCTCCAGGCGTGTGCGTTCGCGCAGCGGAAAGTTGTTGAATTTAAAGATTTTAGATATGCAGATATTTAGTGTATGACGTCGTATAATTGTGTATGGTAAAAAAAAAATTGTGCACGCAGCCATTGTGGAGATATTCACAAAATACTGATTCCGCTGGGCGAACGTTGTCCTGGCGGAACTTTTTTTAATCCTTTGACTTTAGAAAAAAGAGATGTGTCCAAAAATTAGTGTGTATTTGTGTGTAATTGTGTATGTATGAATAAAATTTGTGCATGCATAAACTTCGGAGATATTCAAGTTTCCGCTGCGCGAACGTTTGGCCATTAGCTAGTTTTCATATAAAGCGCTTACATAGAGAGCTGTAGATTATAACATACTTTGTTTTGAATTTGTGTATATTTGTTTAAAAAACAGATTCAGAAAAAATCGTAAGGCTTAAAAGATAAAAATATAAACGTAAAACACGCTTATTTGGTCTTAGTTCTTAAAGTATGCACTATGGGGTCTAGATTTTCACGTTTATACAAACCTTGTAAGTGTCTGCAATATATTGCCAAGTATCAATGATGTTCCTTTAGTAATTAAAGAGTTATAGGACAATTTACCATGACATAATCACTGTTTACAAAGCAGTCAAATATCACGACATTCTAAAGGAATTGCGTGGTAAAATGTATGCCAATAATTAGTGTATTCATTCAACTATTCACATGCAAAATTTCACGTCATTAAATTCAGTAATTAATGAAATACAATTATAATACTGACGAAGCATCGAAAACCTACATAACCCGACCAAGTTCGGATAGCTATAAAAAAGCGGCCGTGCAATATATTTAGCTAACATCCCAAAATTGACAGTATAATACCGGTATTGTATTGGTATAGATGATAACAAAATTGTTTCGATATAATATAAAGGTCATTTATTTTTGTACACCTATTTTTTAAATGTATTTGACTATGACAAAGTAGGTACTATTTACGTAGTTATTTTATTTAAGTATGCGCTTGAGACTTGAGATATAATCTAGATATATTAATTTAGGCAAATAAAATTGATACAGCTAATTTCTATTGAAGATTTCACGCATCAGGATTCTTACTATAGACCCCCCCAGGGATATTAAATAATTACCACAAGTAAGTACTACTATTTAGGTAAATATTTATCATATTGTAGCTTAGAACACTTTTTAACCAATGCACTAGACGAGCGTTCCCCTTTGCAAATTTAGTGGATCAAACAATCTAATAACTTAAAAAAAACTACTTCTTCAATCGATTTTTTAATTGATGGTCTATACTGTTGTACTGGTTGTGACTTATTTAAGTGAGCGTGTTCCCCCGCACCCCACCAAAATATGCAGAATTATTTTGATTGAAGCGGTAAGCTTAAGGCTAGTCTTTTGGTTAAATAGTTTAAGGTCCGTATTACAGAACGTTACTCAAAACTCAAGCTTTATTTACTAATTTTAAGTAATACTTGAGCATTACTTAAAACTAGTTTTAACCTATCAAAAGGCTTCAAACGAGACTTAAGTAAAGCTGGAGTTTTGAGTGACGTTCTGTAATACGGACCTTACTATTGTAGTTATGAATTGATCAAAAATATTCTAGTGTGAAACAATAGATGAATAGACGACGCGCTGCGCGCAACGAGCGTCAGGCGGCTTCCCGCTTGAAACAGTACTTCCATCCTTGAAGAAAAGAGAGGGCAATATGTTTTCATTAGCCGCGGCCCGCGCGTATTCATTTGCTGTTGTATTTGAACCTGATTAATATATCTAGATTATATCTCAAGTCTCAAGCGCATACTCAAATAAAATAACTACGTAAATAGTACCTACTTTGTCATAGTCAAATACATTTAAAAAAATAGGTGTACAAAAATAAATGACCTTTATATTATATCGAAACAATTGTGTTATCACCTATACCAATTCAATACCGATATTATACTGTAAATTTTGGGATGTTACCTAAATATATTGCACGGCCGCTTTTTTATAGCTATCCGAACTTGGTCGGGTTATGTAGGTTTTCGAAGCTTCGTCAGTATTATAATTGTATTTCATTAATTACTGAATTTAATGACATGAAATTTTGCATGTGAATAGTTGAATGAATACACTAATTATTGGCATACATTTTACCATGCAAATCCTTTAGAATGTCGTGATATTTGACTGCTTTGCAAACAGTGATTATGTCATGGTAAATTGTCCTATAACTCTTTAATTACTAAAGGAACATCATTAATACTTGGCAATATATTGCAGACACTTACAAGGTTTGTATAAACGTGGAAATCTAGACCCCAAAGAGCATACTTTAAGAACTAAGACCAAATAAGCGTATTTTACGTTTATATTTTTATCTTTTAAGCCTTACGATTTTTTCTAAATCTGTTTTTTAAACAAATATACACAAATTCAAAACAAAGTATGTAAAAATCTACAGCTCTCTATGTAAGCGATTTATATGAAAACTAGCTAATGGCCAAACGTTCGCGCAGCGGAAACTTGAATATCTCCGAAGTTTATGCATGCACAAATTTTATTCATACATACACAATTACACACAAATACACACAAATTTTTGGACACATCTCTTTTTTCTAAAGTCAAAGGATTAAAAAAAGTTCCGCCAGGACAACGTTCGCCCAGCGGAATCAGTATTTTGTGAATTTCTCCACAATGGCTGCGTGCACAAATTTTTTTTTACCATACACAATTATACGACGTCATACACTAAATATCTGCATATCTAAAATCTTTAAATTCAACAACATTCCGCTGCGCGAACGCACACCTCCAGGCAAAAATCTTCGCCAACGTCGTCTACCTCTGATCCGCTGGAATCCTCTTCCGCAAGCCAGCTCTCAATCACTCGATTACTATTTGGATTCAATGTATTTATACATATCCGAGATCTCTTTGAATGTTGTAAATCTGTCGCACAACTATTTCGCTTATTGCCGGAAGTCCCTGGTGTACCCATAGTTCACAATATCTGCGAAAATAACAGTTTACTATAACAAAAAAATAAAACAAAAAACTTACGTAAGTACCGACGTGAGGCCTGAGAGGCCGCGTCGGAATTTCAAAACGTAATTACTCACCAAATACGCATGCGACAACAACACTGCCTGTTCCAACGTAAATATGGGCACTAAGCTAACAGCTACTTAAAAGCGGGGATCGGTATTGTCCGGGGGAAGGGTAAACTAACAAGTCTAGTACCTTCCTGGGCCTCTCAGACCGCACCGTACTTAAAAGGTTAATAAATGCCAGGGCCGACATGTATCAACTATAGAGGAAACATTCAGCCAGTAGGTATAGCGCCTCAACAGGCATAACTAAAATAAAAAAGCAGTTATGATATGGATTTCTTTATAATGCACTGTTAAGGCCGATCACTGGCAACCCCTCGCGGTGCGGGGGGAGAGGCGGTGTCCCTACTACGATCGCGCGTCATTCGAACATAGAACTTTCGACGACTACCTATTGTTAACACTACTGTATTTTGTATATTTTATTATTCCATTAAAATCAAGAAATTAGAAGTATTTGCATAATTTGTCTCCTCATCTTCACTACCTAACACACCAGAGTCCAGGGTAGGACATTTTGGTGCCGTGACCAGGATACTGGGAATCAATTTTAAAACGTATCTGGACTGGAGAAGGAAGCATAAGGATTCACAGGACTGGAGAAAGAAGTATAAGGGTACAGGAAATACTGGAAGAGAGAGTATTATCAAGAAGAAAAACAGAAAACCGTTGGTGAGTCCGTTCCTTTTTTACCTCCTACCTACTTTGTGTCCAGATTGTGCGGTATATTTTAGTAAATTGGTGGATTCCTCGATATTCTGGTGTGAATTTTAGAACCTGGGTATAGTTAATCAATTAATAAACACAACGTAATATTTTAGTATTGTCACAATGTCTCAAACTAGTGGAAAAGTTGCAGATCCGATTAAAAGAAGAAGTTACATTAAGGGTAGATTAACGATTTTTAAAACCTATTTAAATGAAATAAAAGCTTTGGAAAGACTATCTGACCAGCAGATCTCAGAATTGAGATTAAGGTTGGCCAAATTAGAGGAATGTTTCTCCACTTTTGATGATTTGCAATCGGAAATCGAAATTGATTCGGAAAGTCCGAGCGAACAAATGATGGTTCGTTCCGAGATCGAAGGGCAATTTTATTTACTAATATCGGAAGGCCAGTGTATGTTGGAAAAAATAGAAGAAAGTAATTTAAAACGAAAAAGTATAGCTAAACAAAATTCGAAGCATTCCGATAGTTTTGAAAGTGCTGATTCATTTGCCCGTTCGGTACGATTGCCGATTATTAAGTTACCTACATTTGGTGGAGATTATTCGCAATGGTTAGAGTTTAGGGACACCTTTGAATCGTTAATCTATAACAATAATTCTATCGAACCGATAAATAAATTCCATTATTTGCGATCGTCGTTGGAAGGTAGTCCTGCATTGAGTATCGAGTCAGTAACATTTTGCGCGGATAATTACAACATCGCATGGGATTTATTGTGTCAAACTTATAATAATAAGCGTCGGTTGATTAGTAATCACATGAATTCTTTATTTGGTATAGAAAACGTAACAAGGGCGTCTGATAAGTCTTTGCGTTCTATGATAGATAATATATCTAAAAATTTAAAGGGCTTAAAAACCTTAGACCAGCCGGTAGAATACTGGGATACAATTATTATACATTTAGCAGTAAGTAAACTTGATAAAAAAACCAGTACCAAGTGGAAGGAGCACAAAGGCTTATTGGGAGAGGTACCTACCCTCGAAGAATTCTTTAAGTTTCTGCGTGATCGAGCTGAGATATTAGACACAGACAAGCCGAGTACGAGTAAATTAAGTAAATATGGAAGTGACAGGGCATCTAGTTTTGTCTCGTCGTTACAGCCTAGTGAAAAAACGAATCGTAATTATAATTGTGTCGTTTGCCAAGAAAATCATCGGCTATTTGAATGTGCAAAGTTTAATTCTATGAGTTTAGAACAAAGAAATGAAGTCGTCTGGAAAAATAAATTATGTATAAATTGTTTTAAACCAGGTCATCGTGCTTACAACTGTAAGGCAATTAGCTGTAAAGTTTGTAAACACAAACATAATGTATTACTTCACAGAAATAAACCTCAAGGCACGGAGGGCGTTGCGAGTTCCCGCGGTAATAGCTCAGGTGAAGTAACGCAGTCAGTATCGTCAGGGGCGTGCACAAAGATTTTATTGGGGGTATGCATAAATATACCTACTATCCAAATCTCTGTGCTTATATATGGTAAAACTTAAAAAACGTAACTTAGACGTAGTTTCAATTTAACATAGTCGCGTACCTACTTTTTCGCATGTCAACATTGAATTGATGTTTGTGCGTGGCTACAATGAACATCTAAGTATGTGATTGATGATAAGAACAAGTCAAATAAATGATATACGTGGGGTATTAGGTATTTTTTATTTGCCCAAATGAATACAATGAAATCATCATCATCTCAGGGTTAATACCAGTCGCATCCAAAGCTTTGGAATCTGGGGTCCGCTTTTCCAGTCTAATTGCTGATTTTGGCGAAATTTCGACAATTTCCGTGAAGCGACTGCCGTCTGACCTCCACAACGCGAAGGCAATATCGAAGCATTGAAGTTAGACCAATTGTTGGACTTTTGTGGGCTCCAACAACCCGTAACGACTGCCACTAGATGTTCGCATGGCAACCGAAACCAACGGCTTAACGTGCTTTCCGAGATACGACCAGACCAGTGCAAATATTCATATTCATGCATACAAATACTTACACTGCGCGAGGATCGAACCCGCGCCTCCTTACGCAACGGCCGCGTTCGCTACCGCTACGCCATGTAGGCTGTCAAAATACAATGAAATGGTATTACTAACTCAACTGTAAATAAGTAATAATTTATTTCTCAAAAAACTAAAAAAAAATATTTCACTATCTATAAATTAAATCAACGCGCCTATCTATTTTTAAATAACTCTGTAAAAATCAAATATATATAAGATCGTTTTGAAATCGCTAAAATTTCTTTTAAAATGGACAGATAGACAAATCTATGAGTCTGCTTTGGCTTTTCATAAATATGCGTAATGCACTACTCATTGGAATCATAACTATTAAATTTTGCTAATTTGTAAACTTCAGGAAAATTATTACAACATAAAGTATAGTATTGAAATTCAAAAGCAAGTAGGTTGAAAAACTTAAGGTCTTTTAAGTTTTTATAACGTCGAACTGTCAAAGCCGTGTTTTAAAATAATATACCTATACGAGAAACAAAACAATTTATTTGTACACACTACACAACCTGCTAACCACATATAATTATCATAATACTTTTTATAAAGACAACCTTTCTTTTGTGTTAAACCAAAAACTCTAAAATAAATGAATATTCAATTCCGCTTAAAACAATCAATACATATTTAACCCAAAAACACCAATAATGAAACAACATAAGCTGCTAAAATAAAAAGGTATTTGAACGAACAACAATCATGCTATATTTCTGAACTTCTTAAATTCGTCGCATTATTAGAAGCTGTGCTTATCATGGGCTTTAAACCCAAAGAAATTTCACGCACACGTACACAACAGTTTAGGCACACAAGCAAATAATTTTATACACAGACAGATACGGAAGAGGCACATTTTGTTTATGCTTACGCCGTAAGAGGCGTGGGTGTCGCGCCTAAGGCAACTAATGTGTCTCGTTAGCACTAGCCACTAGGCCCAATAGATGGCAGTGTTATCAATAACTGATTAACAAAGTCTTTTAGTTTTAACTTTGTAGTATATAAATTATTTTACAGTATATTATAATTTTAGAAGACTATTAGGGTATGCAGAGCTTTTCTGCTTGTAAGGAGCGCACGCGCCTGTATCGTTCGGCGTTGCGCGCCCGGACTCGAACTCGCCAGCGTCGCAAGCGACCGCCTCCGCTACCGTTGAGCCTACGCGGCTTGCGCCGGCGGCGAAGGAACCGGTTTCGTTATCTGCTACAAATACTCGACACGTTCTTTTGTCCACAGCGCTAATTAATGTTGTGAGCAAAATAGATAGTAAACATTATGTGGCGCGCGCATTATTAGATTCCGGTAGTCAAATCTCGATAATAACTGAATATTTTTGTAAAAAATTAGGGTTATGTTGTAAACGTAGAGAGGAAACCCTGACCGTATTAGGCATAGGAAATACTAAGTTAAAGTTAACAGAAAGTTGTAAGTTTAAGTTTAGCTCGATAAACAATGAGTTTAGTGCAGAGATTAATTGTATGATTGTGCCAAAAATCACGAGTAAGTTACCAAATGTAAAGGTTAATATAAATAATTGGAATATTCCTGGTAACGTTGATTTAGCCGATAGTAGATTCTATGAGCCTTCAGAAATAGATATATTAATTGGGGCGGATTTGTTTTGGAACTTGATAACCGGCCAACAGATAAAATTGGGTAAAGGTCTTCCCACCTTGCTGCATTCAAGGCTAGGTTGGCTTGTTGCAGGTCCAATTGACATTCGTAATATGTCGAACAATGAAGTAAAGTGTAACTTAACAACCGGTTTAAGTGAACAAATAGAAAGATTTTGGAAAGTAGAGGAATTATTAGACAAAAGTATAACATCCAGTCACGAAGAGGATTTTTGTGAAAAGCATTTTGTAGATAATATGTTTATGACAATGGATGGTAGATTTTGTGTTAAAATTCCATTTCACACGTCTCCTGAAGTATTAGGGGATTCTTTGTGTATAGCAAAAATGCGTTTAATTAATTTGGAAAAAAGATTAAAAAAACAGCCACATGTGAAGACACCGTATACTGAATGTATCAATGAATATCGAGAGCTGAATCATTTGTCAGAAGTTGAGTCGCCTGAGTTTGGGTATTATTTACCACACCACCCCGTCATGCGGGAAAAAAGCGAAACGACAAAATTACGCGTTGTTTTTAATGCTTCGGAGAAGACTAGTAGCGGGTTGTCGTTAAATGATATCCAAATGGTAGGACCAGTTATACAGGATGATTTACTCAGTATTATGTTGCGATTTAGGCAACATAATTACGTCATGACTTCGGATATCGAAAAAATGTATAGACAAATATTAATATCCGATAGTCAAAGACATTTGCAGATGATAGTATGGAGAGAGAACGAGAATGAACCCATGAAACATTTACAGTTAAATACAATCACATACGGAACCGCGTCGGCTCCTTACTTGAGTACGCGTTGTCTTTCCCAATTGGCTGATGAATGTGATGATCCAGAAGTCTCGCATATAATAAAACATGATTTCTATATGGATGACCTTATTACTGGTCATGAAACCGAGGACGGGCTGAACCGTATATGTAGAAAGATCACCCAAACGTTAGATTCAGGATGTTTCAAATTACGAAAGTTTAGATCGAATGCTACTCAGTTGCTAGTTGCAAATAGGTTGAATGAAGTACAGTGTATTTCCGAGTTTAAGGCAACTAGTAGTACTTTAGGCTTAACGTGGGCACCTGAAACTGATACTCTAAGGTTCGAGATACAAGTAAATAGCCAAGAGAAGGTTACTAAACGTAACGTATTGTCATGTATCGCTAAGATATTTGATGCGTTAGGATTATTAAGTATATTTGTGATTAAAGCCAAATTGATCATGCAGAAGTTATGGTTATGTAAATTAGGATGGGACGAACCCATAGGGCATGACATTCGAATTATGTGGGATAAATTTGTAAATAGTATAAATTCGTTAACTTGTGTAGAATTTCCTAGACATGTCATGTGTAAAAATGTATCGCAAATTGAAATTCACATGTTTTCCGACTCTTCGATGCTGGCATATGGAGCATGTGCATACGTTCGTTCGATAAATCAGCTAGGCGAAATTCATGTTCGACTACTTTGTGCAAAATCGAGGGTCGCGCCATTAAAGAGTCTGACGATCCCTAAACTCGAGTTGTGTGGCGCATTGTTGTCCGCCGAGTTGTGTGATAAGGTGACTCATTCTCTGCGATGTACTATCGCTCGTTGTGTATATTGGACGGATTCTATGGTAGTGCTCGGCTGGTTACGCAATACATCTCCAAGTCAATTAAAAGTGTTTATTGGCAATCGAGTAAATAAAATAAAGAAATTAACGGGAAATAGTGAGTGGAGATACGTACCAACCGAACAAAACCCTGCTGATTTAATCTCTCGCGGCGTATATCGTTTGAACAATAATGTATAGGGGAGAGTTGGATATTACCGCGCGGTTGATAATTCCGAGCGTATGAGTAGTTCAAAAACTATCCACTAGTTCCGCGAATCAGTGCATGTACTTCGAATCCGGACATGCCTACACCCCTTCCCGAGCAACGCCTTTACAGTTCGCGCAACGACGGAGATAGCACACGCCATAGTAGTTTTTTTCGTTACTCCTTATAATTTTGCGTGTACTTTCGGAAAGAGGTAAGCAATACTGTATTAATATTGTAATACTTTGATACTATACATATTAATGCTTGTATTCTGTAGAATTCATGTCAGAATACGTTTTTACGTACTATAATATTTTCCGTATATTTTTGAGGTTCAAAAATAAAATGGTCAAGTTTGATAATTCCGTGCTGGGGGCGCGGTATTATCAGCCCAGGGCGCGAATTTACAAACTATGTAAAGAATGTTTTATTTACATTCACTTGCTTTTACTTCAACAAAAAATTTAAGATTCATGTGTCTGTATGTACGTCTGTTAATGGCATTTAATACCTACATACAAATCAAAATAATGTAGCTTTAATAATTTCCGTTTTAGATGGACCAATCTATTCCAAAGAAAAAATTATGGGATCTCCAAAATTTGAAAGCTGCCTTTGAGGCTATACGAAGCGGAAGTAAAATAAAGACAGCTGCTAGGAATTTCAGTATTTCTGAATCAACAATTAGAGATCGACATAAGTTGGGAGACAATTATGACCCTTATCATTTAACAGCAATAGAAATGAAAACACACCTTCCGCTGCTTTGGGTAAAGATATCTCTGAGCCGAGCACTTCGCGTCGTATTTTAGAATACTTGAGCCCTATACCACAAAAGAAAATGAAAATACAGAGACGTGTTAAAAACTGCACTCTATTATTCTCACATCATCTTTAAAGGAGCAGTTGGAGGAAAAAGAACGAAAAAGACAAATGAAGATAGCAAAAGAAAATAACGTTGCAGAAAAGAAAGTTAAAGAAAGGAAACAAATTAAAGGAAAGTCTGTCAAGAGAAAAGTTTTCAACAGTAGCGAAAATACTGAGGATAAAGATAATACTTAATATGAAAAGCAAGAAGATAAATAAGGCCAGGAAAGGAAAACAGAAAAGTAAGAGGAGTCCAAGGAACGTATCGACAGCCGCAGTGATGATATCGTATGGATGATGCGCCCCTAACTCATGATGACATAGAGAATCGGGATATTTGTGCCGTATGTCAAGAGTTTGGTCGTTATGGAGAACTGGTTGCGTTGTTGTAGATGCTCGAATTGGATACACAAGGAATGTAGCGGAAAAGATTCTGCCGAATTTTTTTTGTGTTTATGCTGTGATTAATATAACTTGATGTCTGATATTTAATAGATATTAGGTATTTTTAAGACTGATTAGTCCATTAGGTATCTATGGACTAATCTGAAAAAAACTATTCAAATCTTTACTAAGAATTCTTGTTATAAAATATATGTAAAAATTTGTTTTTGTTAATACTTATTGTGTGATACTTAATTTACTGATTAAACTCTAGAAAAGTTTAAGGTTTGGGTCTCGCTATCTTCGCACAAGAAAATTACTTATGGTATTCATTTATTTTTATTTTTTTACTTTTATTATTCACCCATTTGTGTGCAATTAATGCGGGCACGATTTTGTCAACCATGGCATGATATTATCAGACCAGTTTGACAATATCGCGACTATATATTATTTTGTTAATTGGCAATAATTACTTTTTGTTTAAATTCTGAAAGTTTTTGTTATATGGTATGCGTACCTGAATAAATGTCCTACTAATTACTCAAATTTATTTCTTTTTATGTCAATCAGTTTCCTAATTATAGGCCCAAGTCCTTAGGGGCTCGGTAATATCCAACTCTCCCCTACAGAATGTGTTGGACTGGACCAGAGTTCCTGTCCCGAAAATGTTCCGATTGGCCAAAGGTAGACGATAGTGTATTGAATAGTGTCTCACTAGTTGAAGTTATGAATGTCAGTACAGAGGTAATTTTGGAACAAAGGGTAATTAACTTAGAGCGTTATTGTAGTTTAAATAAGTTACAGCGAGCGATGGCATATGTTCTTGGGTTTATAAAAAATTGTAGATTAAAGGATAAGGAATGCCGAGTTGTGTCTCGAGTTTTAAATGCCGATGAGTTAAATAATAGTATGATTAGTCTAGTGAAATTATCACAAATGGAGTCATTTCCTGATGAATATAAGTTGTTAGTAAATAAGAAACAACTAAGTAGTAAATCTAAGATTTTAGCTCTTACCCCCTTTCTGGATTTAAATTATTTAGTAATCCGAGTTGGAGGTCGAATACGGAATTCGTCCTTACCATATGAGAAGAAGCACCCTTTACTGTTAGATTCCAAACATCGATTATCATGGCTTATCTTCGAAAATAGTCATAAACGGTTGCTGCATGCTGGGCCACAGCTCATGTTATCGGCGGTACGCGATAATTACTGGATTATTAATGCCAGAAAGGTGGGTGTGCGTTCGCGCAGCGGAATGTTGTTGAATTTAAAGATTTTAGATATGCAGATATTTAGTGTATGACGTCGTATAATTGTGTATGGTAAAAAAAAATTTGTGCACGCAGCCATTGTGGAGAAATTCACAAAATACTGATTCCGCTGGGCGAACGTTGTCCTGGCGGAACTTTTTTTAATCCTTTGACTTTAGAAAAAAGAGATGTGTCCAAAAATTAGTGTGTATTTGTGTGTAATTGTGTATGTATGAATAAAATTTGTGCATGCATAAACTTCGGAGATATTCAAGTTTCCGCTGCGCGAACGTTTGGCCATTAGCTAGTTTTCATATAAAGCGCTTACATAGAGAGCTGTAGATTTTTACATACTTTGTTTTGAATTTGTGTATATTTGTTTAAAAAACAGATTTAGAAAAAAACGTAAGGCTTAAAAGATAAAAATATAAACGTAAAATACGCTTATTTGGTCTTAGTTCTTAAAGTATGCACTTTGGGGTCTAGATTTTCACGTTTATACAAACCTTGTAAGTGTCTGCAATATATTGCCAAGTATCAATGATGTTCCTTTAGTAATTAAAGAGTTATAGGACAATTTACCATGACATAATCACTGTTTACAAAGCAGTCAAATATCACGACATTCTAAAGGAATTGTATGGTAAAATGTATGCCAATAATTAGTGTATTCATTCAACTATTCACATGCAAAATTTCATGTCATTAAATTCAGTAATTAAAGAAATACAATTATAAAACTGACGAAGCATCGAAAACCTACATAACCCGACCAAGTTCGGATAGCTATAAAAAAGCGGCCGTGCAATATATTTAGGTAACATCCCAAAATTTACAGTATAATACCGGTATGAATTGGTATAGGTGATAACACAATTGTTTCGATATAATATAAAGGTCATTTATTTTTGTACACCTATTTTTTTAAATGTATTTGACTATGACCAAGTAGGTACTATTTACGTAGTTATTTTATTTATGTATGCGCTTGAGACTTGAGATATAATCTAGATATATTAATTTAGGCAAATAAAATTGATACAGCTAATTTCTATTGAAGATTTCACGCATCAGGATTCTTACTATAGACCCCCCAGGGATATTAAATAATTATCACAAGTAAGTACTACTGTTTAGGTAAATATTTATCATATTGTAGCTTATAACACTTCTTAACCAATGCACTAGACGAGCGTTCCCCTTTGCAAATTTAGTGGATGAAACAATCTAATAACTTAAAAAAAACTACTTCGGTTGTGACTTATTTAAGTGAGCGTGTTCCCCCGCACTCCACCAAAATATGCAGAATTATTTTGATTGAAGCGGTACGCTTAAGGCTAGTCTTTTGGTTAAATAGTATAAGGTCCGTATTACAGAACGTTACTCAAAACTCAAGCTTTAATTACTAGTTTTAAGTAATACTTGAGCATTACTTAAAACTAGTTTTAACCTATCAAAAGGCTTCAAACGAGACTTAAGTAAAGCTGGAGTTTTGAATGACGTTCTGTAATGGACCTTACTATTGTAGTTATGAATTGATCAAAAATATTCTAGTGTGAAACAATAGACAACGCGCTGCGCGCAACGAGCGTTAGGCGGCTTCCGGCTTGAAACAGTACTTCCATCCTTGAAGAAAAGAGAGGGCAATATGTTTTCATTAGCCGCGGCCCGCGCGTATTAATTTGCTGTTGTATTTGAACCTGATTAATATATCTAGATTATATCTCAAGTCTCAAGCGCATACTTAAATAAAATAACTACGTAAATAGTACCTACTTTGTCATAGTCAAATACATTTAAAAAAATAGGTGTACAAAAATAAATGACCTTTATATTATATCGAAACAATTGTGTTATCACTTATACCAATTCAATACCGGTATTATACTGTAAATTTTGGGATGTTACCTAAATATATTGCACGGCCGCTTTTTTATAGCTATCCGAACTTGATCGGGTTATGTAGGTTTTCGATGCTTCGTCAGTTTTATAATTGTATTTCTTTAATTACTGAATTTAATGACATGAAATTTTGCATGTGAATAGTTGAATGAATACACTAATTATTGGCATACATTTTACCATACAATTCCTTTAGAATGTCGTGATATTTGACTGCTTTGTAAACAGTGATTATGTCATGGTAAATTGTCCTATAACTCTTTAATTACTAAAGGAACATCATTGATACTTGGCAATATATTGCAGACACTTACAAGGTTTGTATAAACGTGAAAATCTAGACCCCAAAGTGCATACTTTAAGAACTAAGACCAAATAAGCGTATTTTACGTTTATATTTTTATCTTTTAAGCCTTACGTTTTTTTCTAAATCTGTTTTTTAAACAAATATACACAAATTCAAAACAAAGTATGTAAAAATCTACAGCTCTCTATGTAAGCGCTTTATATGAAAACTAGCTAATGGCCAAACGTTCGCGCAGCGGAAACTTGAATATCTCCGAAGTTTATGCATGCACAAATTTTATTCATACATACACAATTACACACAAATACACACTAATTTTTGGACACATCTCTTTTTTCTAAAGTCAAAGGATTAAAAAAAGTTCCGCCAGGACAACGTTCGCCCAGCGGAATCAGTATTTTGTGAATTTCTCCACAATGGCTGCGTGCACAAATTTTTTTTTACCATACACAATTATACGACGTCATACACTAAATATCTGCATATCTAAAATCATTAAATTCAACAACATTCCGCTGCGCGAACGCACACGAAAGGTGGCTAGGAATGTTTCGAATAATTGTATATTATGTAAACGATATAGAATTAAGTCTATAGCTCCTATAATGGGCAATATTCCTAAAACGCGTCTGGATTGTTCAGGGACGGTTTTCGAAATCTCAGGGGTTGATCTAGCTGGTCCTTATTTCATTACTGATAGAAAGGGTCGAGGTTGTAAGATAACCAAGTGTTACCTTTGTGTGTTTGTCTGTTTCACAACTAAAGCGCTGCACTTGGAGGTTGTAAGCGACTTAAGTACTGAAGCTTTTATTTTATCCCTTAGAAGATTTTGTTCTCGTCGTTCTAAACCTAGTTTGATATATTGTGATAATGCGTCAAATTTCCTTGGAGCTAGTAATGAACTGAATAGATTTTTTGTAGAAAACAAGGATTATGTAAATACATTTTGTTCTGATGAAGGTATGAAATTCTCATTTATACCTCCATATGCGCCTAACTTTGGAGGACTGTGGGAAGCTGGGGTTAAGTCGGCTAAGTATCACATTAAACGAATATTAGGAGATAGGCATTTAACTTATGAAGAGTTATCCACTTTATTTGCTCAAATAGAAGCCATCTTAAACTCCCGACCTTTATTCCCCATGTCTTCTGATCCTAATGTCCTCCAACCTTTGACGCCCGGACATTTCCTCGTCGGTAAACCATTAGTAGCTCTGCCCTCACCAGTGTTGACAGATATACCTTGCTACCGACTTCGAAGATATGAACAGTTGGAGCAATTAAGACAGCATTTCTGGAACAGATGGCAGCATGAATACATCACAGAACTTCAGCATCGTACAAAATGGCGACAACCTGGAATAGAGCTACGTGTCGGAGATATGGTCCTTATTAAGGAAAGTAACCTGCCTCCGCTGAAGTGGAGTATTGGGCGTATACAAACGTTACATCCTGGCAATGATGGTGTAGCACGAGTGGCAGATGTAAAGACGGCTCGAGGTATTATTCGACGAGCTGTCAATCGACTCATCGACTGTGTCCATTGTTGGAGGCGGCTGAAGAACATCAGTTGAAGGAAGGACCTTCAACGGGGGGAGGATGTTAAGGCCGATCACTGGCAACCCCTCGCGGTGCGGGGGGAGAGGCGGTGTCCCTACTACGATCGCGCGTCATTCGAACATAGAACTTTCGACGACTACCTATTGTTAACACTACTGTATTTTGTATATTTTATTATTCCATTAAAATCAAGAAATTAGAAGTATTTGCATAATTTGTCTCCTCATCTTCACTACCTAACACACCAGAGTGCAGGGTAGGACAGCACCTTGTGACCTTATTAAATGAAAGAGCTTGTTGACGTGGAATTTCTTATTACTGTGTATTTCTTCTATCAAAATAACAGATTTACAACTCTATACAGAGAAAAAAAAATGTCTTTCTGTCCCAGCTAATCTTCGTAATGGGTGGAACGCGACTCCAGCAAGAATCTTTTTTTTTTCTAAACGACAAGGCGCACTTTTTTATATAACACCTATTTACAGCAAATTACGTTCGTTTCATTCGTTCTATTCATATCACTCTAGGAGCTACCAAAGAGTACTAAGGTTCGTATTACATAACGTTACTCAAGACTCGAGCATTACTTAAAACTAGTTTTAAACTAGTTTAAACTTAAAACTAGCCTTTTCATTAAAAGGCTTCAAACGAGACTTAGTAATGCTCGAGTCTTGAGTAACATTCTGTAATACGGACCTAAAAGTTATAGGAGCTACGTTCCTGCTGGGGTAACGTACACCGTCAGCAATTTGTTATGTAAGATCATTAATTATTAGAGGCTTGGACTTAAAGAGTCACCAAATTATCAAATACGCGCAACTCAAAGGGAACGTCTAGTCGCCAGGGCCAGGCACACAGAGTGACCTCTCGAGGCGCTACCATTGCATTGTTTGCTACGTTTAATATTATATCCCAAGTAAGCAAAAAGTCTTACAGAGGGCTCTTTCCACCAGCTCTTACAGCAGAGCAGAATTTAAACTGCACTGTTTTTTTTTGTTCCCACATAAAACAACGCATTTCAACCTCTAGCCTGCTGTAGGAGCTGATAAAGCCCCTGTATAGACTTTTCGCTTGTTGTCATTTAAGTGTTAATACATACTTAATTACACACTCTCGTACACAATCGCATAACGCAACACTCGCCGCAAGATGTATAGTACGCTTTAGTACAACCAGAGATTTTTTTCTGGGTACCTAATGTCCTAAAACACAGGTTTCGGCCTAGCTTAGGCGCTTAATATACGGCACCACGCGCCGGCTCGGTAGGCGGTGTAGCGGATCTCATGACGCACTGACCTCTATTAAATCCGTAGATGACTAATACTAGACTTGGGACTAAGTGCTTAAAAGTAAAAAAAAAACAGTTATGCTTTTTACTTATTTCAAAAAGCAGCTTTTGTTAACTGCTTATTTGCTTATAAACTTTGAAAGCAATTTCTAGTGCAAAAAGTACCTATATGTCAATGATTGCTGTTTGCTATTTTATTTATACCTACTTTTTTTATTAAACACAAATGTTGGTAACCGACGATTTATACGAAAAAGAATTTTTACAAAAATTACCGTCAGCGACTTTGTCAGAAAATGAACTTCTTTCAAAAAAGTTCCAAATCTCATTATTATTAAGATTGCGAGACATTTTCTAAGTCTAAATGAAATTATTTTTTACAAAGTCCCGTCGTACGGCGAGTTTCCACCCTTATGTTGTTAACACCTCAACGATCCGGACGAAGCGTTTCGCCTCGTCCTTTATACCGCGTACATCGAGGGACTGGAACAATCTGCCGGCGGCGGTGTTTCCGTCGGACTACAATTTGAGTGTCTTCAAGGCTAGAGTGAATAGGCTCTTAATAAACTAGTGCGCTTTACCATCAACGATTGCGTCACTGCTTACCATCAGGCGGGATTGCGGTCAAGCGCTGGTTTATATTTTAATAAAAAAAAAAAAAAAAAAAAAAGTATTTTACATTTAACCTAAAAATGCACGAAAATTTTAAATTTAACTCTACTCAATTAATAGATACCTATAGTCTTTCACAATTTAAAAACACTATAGTCACAAAACAATAACCAAACGCGTGTCAACCATTAAGCATCCAAATTAAAAAAAACATAATTCAATAAGTTGAACTGATTCGAAGAATCTGCCAAAGCAGAAAAAGCAAAAGTAACTACTTATGTAAATAAATAAGCATAAAGGATAAGTGAAAGAAAAGTTATCCGTTATTACGGAAAGGTTGCTCCGCAAAAACACTTTCCAACTTAATAAGTCGTATATTTATATTGGTAGGATTACCATTACCAAAAGTTAAATCTGCTTTTTTAAAAAAGCATGCTTTTTATTGCTTTATACTTTTTATCACCTCTACCTAATACATACACCGGCCGACCGGCAACCGCGCGAGCGGTACTCTCGCCGCCGCCGCCCCTCCGCGCGGTGGAGCGGCGTCTCACACGCGGGGTGCCGTGTAACCCCGCGCGGATCATCGTGGGTGCAGGACGAAAATCAGAAGATTCTTGCCAGTGTCTATGAAAAAATTAGTCACAACCGTGTTAAATATATCTGCGCGGACAGGCGGGTAAACCGCCTTTCCGTGCGAAACAACGCTATGAAATCCGCTTTACCGGCTGTGCCTTCCGCGGCGGTACGCGGTGCCGTGTCTTAATCGCCTTAGGCGCCTTAGGCACTTTAAACTAGGTATTGTGGTGAGAAAATAAAAGCACAAGTATACTTGAATAGATAGAGATGCATTATAATGCAGCTCCATCCATGTTGTACCTTGTGTGATGCATGCAAAAACGGACAAAATCCATAAG
This sequence comes from Sesamia inferens, assembly GCA_037179545.1. Lineage (NCBI taxonomy): Eukaryota > Metazoa > Arthropoda > Insecta > Lepidoptera > Noctuidae > Sesamia > Sesamia inferens. The sequence continues at coordinate 1,314,594 of CM073929.1, read as the reverse complement.
TACGCCATTCTACGCCGTCGGTGTTTTTTTTTAAATAATATTTCTATTTGACCATTACAAATAGTTACAATACTGAGATACACAAAAGTATTAAGTAGGTTAGTTAGGTACTAAAACGTCAGTCCTCTTGTTAGAGCTAGTAATTTATCGGGTTCCTGGTGGCAAGCCCTGAAACATGTGTAAGCCAACTTGTCTTTGAATGCCTCTTTTCTTTTGTTTATGATTTGGTTTTTTGATTTTGTTGTTGAATCTATGCTTCGGTGCCCTCATCCCTGGAGCAGTAGGTGAACTGTGTGGGTCAAGTGTGAAGATTGCTCTTAGAAAATTGTTATTACTATTTTCCTCAAACATTTTTGAAGCAAACTGAAAGTGAGCAAGAATTCTATCCGCCAGTCTGTCAAAGATGCTGACTGAGCAGTTCTTAAAGTGCTCAAACGGGTCTTGTATGCAAATCTTTGAATCAGTTTTTAACTTTTTACGTACATCTTTTGAAACCTGATCTTGGTATAAAGAAAACTCTTTCGGAACATCAAAACTATCAAAACATTTCTTATTTATAATGCGCCCTATAAACGGTGATATTATGTTGTCTTTAAAATCGAATGTACTATAACACTTGAAGAACCCGCCCAACAGTTCATACAGCGTGTCAGTGTTCCTTGTATTACTGCATGTCATACTCTCATCAAATGCAGTGTTCCAGCCATCTACAAAGTAGTCAGGTGTGTTTCTTTGTAACTCATAGACTGAAGGTAAAATGTTCATTAGTTGCAAATAAAATATCAGCATCATGATCAGAGAATAGTTACCCATTAGATTGGTACCAGTGAACTTGTGTACCTTTGACCAGTACTTGACAAGTACAGCTAGTGGCAGAGCTCTCTTGTCCCAATGCAATAAAAAAGCAATTAATTTACTATTTCTCACACCAGCAGGACTTTTAAAATTGATATCACATTGTCGTTGAGTAGGTATATGAAAAAATTTTACAATAGGCACTTTAGCTGTTGTTATGGCAAAAACCTGGGAGAATTTCCTGCGGTATTGGTTAAGAACGTTCCTGGCGCGAATAACATGGCCTACATGGGAACACTCCCCATTTGGTAATGCAACATAGCAGTCCACATCGCTTGTTTTTATTCCTAGACCAGTTACAACTGAACCAAATGGTTCAATGGTACAACCTGTAACAAATTATTGCAAATTTAATATAATCAGATATTAAAGCAAAAATTTTTTTACCACACATTATATTCATTAATTTTTCACCTTCATACAGAATATCCAAGGTAGGAAAACTTACAAAACATTACACACAACTATGAACGATGTAGCAAAAGAAGACATCGTAGATGTAATTTTAAACTTGAAAATTATGTTAGGCTTATTGAAAGCATTTTCCTAAGATTCTTAAATTAGGGTAATAGAAACACAAAGTATACTTATATATTTACCTGGTGCTACATGCTGCAGTGCATATTCTAAGTCATGAAACAAATGTTTCAGGTTATGTACCTTGTCAGCAGTCAGCCTTATAAAAGTCAAAATGCCTTGGACTTGATCATCAAAGTCACCTTCAAACCGCAGATTTTTCGTGTCCAGTATGTCAACTTCATAGAAAAGAGCAATAGATTTATTTGTCATATTTAAAAATATACCTATTTTATCAGGAAAAAGAAAATACAAAAAAATCTAAGGAAGTTGTTAGTTGTATTACTTGGCATCTGGTTAACTCACTAAAGGTAAAAACTCAAATATAGGGAAAGTTGGTAAAAATGTAATGGTATTCTCTTGAATTGAACTGCTATTTTAACATTTATTATTTTCATTGTTAGAGTATCAGAGTCTTAAGTGTGTTAGGAGAGAAAATTGATTGCGTTTCAAAAAGGACATTGGTCGACTATATAATTGATTACGAACTAGAGGTCGGTAAATTAAAACCAAAACCGTGTCGATTTATTTACAAACACAAGGCCGCCTAAATCAAATGATGACAAAATTTATATTTAAATTATATATCTTCTAAGATTAAATGTTAAACAAATAATTGCGAATAATTAATAAATTACATTTACCTTCCCAATTCATATTGCCTTCAACACCTTTAAATCGGGTTCGAATAATAATACTACGAGTTCACAGAAAGAATAACACTGCTTTGAGTGCTTTGTAATTTCGTATTGACTAGTACCTGCAGTGTTGCCAGATATACAGATTTATCGGTATCCATACAGATTTTCAACACGTCATACCGATAAAAATTAAGGAGTTCATTTTATACAGATTTTGGTTAATAACCACTTTTTTCATACAGAATTTGAAATTTTCAGAACATAATGGCAACATTGGAGAACACTACCCAAATATAATTTTGTGGGAAATCCCCGACCATAGTATATGGTGCTAAAATATGTTAAAATAGCGACTGAATGAGTTCATAATCATTCATTCTGCGACTTGCGAGTTCTGTATTCATTCGTTTGTTTAATATCATCGAATTACGCGCTTCTTTTTGTGATTGAGTATTGTATTTTATTCTTTTGAAACGTATTAAGTGTGTGTTTAAAGTTTTAAACGAAGCTAATAGCTAGCACTCCGAAGAAACCACGGATCCTGCAGCACTTTAATCGGGAATGGATGGGAGAATCGTGCTTCGGCAATTGGCTTGTACCTAGCAAGAAAGGAGATACATACGCGTTTTGCAAATATTGTTTATCTTATCTCTCAATAGGACGTGGTGGCAAAAATGAGTTATATCGCCACAAAAAAAAACTGCGAATCTTTTCATCTATAAATCTGATTAAAACGAAACAACGAAATCAATTAGAAACGAGCACGATTGAAGGGTTATTACATTCTAAGCAACTGTTAAATAATGAGCCATGTTATATATATATATATATATTTTTGTAATTTACTTACTAAAATGAATAAAGATATATACAAGTACGCATTTCCGATTTCCTTTTTTTTCTCGAAATAAAATCAAATTTCCCAATTTTTATAATTACAGAATACAAACGACAGATACAGATTTTATACGGATTTTCATATATTTACTAAATACAGATTTTAACAGTCCCCTATACAGATCTTGGCTCTCCAGATCTGGCAACACTGAGTACCTGTACCACCTACCGAGTTGGTAGGGATGCGCAAAAAATATAGATGTATCAAAATATCAATATTTTTTCCCGCGATATATCGATTTATTATATTTTTTTCAGATATCAAAATTGATATATTTTCAAAGCTCTGCTGTATGCTCATGCGTCACATCATGCATTTGACCAATCCGATTTCTTAAATTTAGAAAAAGAATAGGTTTGCAGTAGGTTGTATGGGTTTAGTTTCTTTGCTTCAAACATATACAAAAACTACAGTATGACGATACGGGATTTTAGTGCTCTTTGGCCTTTTCAAAGAAACTACTGAAAAAAAAGTGAATTATGTAATGTCAAGCTTAGCCATTCCTCTTACATCAGTCTCTTTAGGGTTGATTGTCAAAAAAGCTTCAAGTACTCAAAAAAGTTTAAGACAAATTGGCTTCATTAGAAAGAAATCCTTTTCTCTCAGTAGCTACTATTTTGGACCCTAGGTTTTTTTTTTTTTTTTTTTGAGCCGTCTTATCTCCTTGCATGGCAAGAATCGTTTTTTACTTTTTTATTGTCATACTTTTTTTTTTATTTCAGTGAGCTGTTATTTGGCTTGTGATTTTTTGAGGTTGCTCTTTTCCTCATATTCTTTTCAACTAGTCTTACATCTATTACATTTTGCTTCAGTTACTACTTATTACTAAATCTTCCTATATATAAATTTTGTTTATCTATTTATCAGATCCGTGTATCTTATTACTATTAGTATTACTTACATTTCCACATAATCTAGCTCACGTTTGTTCTTGCCGACGGCAGCACTGGCTGTGCCGCTCCCCTCGTCCGATTCCTTTCAATGCTCATTTTAGCCACCTTGAGGCAAAACCGCTCCAGATACGGCCTGGAGTGTTTATCTGCCATTATTTCGGCGATGGATGATTCCGTCAAAGTAATTCCTGTACTTACATCCAGGTCGTATCTGTCGCGGTTGTGCCTCGGACACTAGAACAGGAGGTGCTGGATGGTCTCAGTTGCCTGTGTGTCACACACACAGGCCGGACTGTCTTTTAATTTAAACCTGTGTAGGTACGCGGCGAAGCCGCCGTGACCTGTCAAAATCTGCGCCCAGATAGACGTCCTGTCGAGGCACTTCAGGACCTTGCGCGCGCGCATCGGGGAAGAACATTCGCGTGACCCCAGCCGTGGCCCCGCCGGTGTACCTCCCGTTCCAGACAGCTACTGTGCCCTCCCTCAAACGTCGCTTGACGTATGAGACTGGACACCTGTCATACGCTGGGGCGACCCTGGACTGGGCCGCCGCCTGCCTAGCCAATTCGTCGGCGCGCTCATTGCCGGGGATCCCGACATGAGCTTTCACCCAGAAGAACCGGAGGATTTTACCACTCCCCTCTTGCTCCCTTATATTCTTACGAATATGGGTAGCAAGGGGGTGGTGCGTTTCCGGGTTTCGGATCAAGTCGAGCGAGGATCGAGAGTCGCTGAGCACCGCCGCGCAGTCGAAGCCTCTCAGGACAACCAGGTCCGTAGCCCTGGCTATCGCGAGCAGCTCCGCCTGAAAGACGGTACACATCGGCTCCAACCTCATTCGCTTGGTCCGAATCTCGGATCCATCCCGCCAGTATGAATATGCCGCCCCGACCCCTTCATCCGATTTACTACCGTCTGTGTAAATCAGATGAGCGGGGAGCTGTAGCTGAGCCACAGTTTCGGGGAGCATATTCTCCAGACACTGGTAATCAACATCTGGCTCACTGGCGGGGTGAGGGGCCTCCGTGAAGGCCCTACGCTCCTCCAGTTCGCGGGATTCAAGCTCTTCTATCGGACGTCCCCGTTTGCACTCAAACAACCGGGCGACCTCCAACACTCGAAGATCGAGCGGGAGGAGACCCGACAGCGTGAGCGCTGCATTGAGCGACACCGTACGATGCGACTTGGCGATCTTCTGTGCAAAGCCCCTTTGGACGGTAGCAAAGGTTCTTTGCACAGAGATCTTCTCGGCGGCTTTCGCCCAGGAGCTCGCGCCGTACAGGATCGTCGGTTCGACGACTGCGGTGTATATCGTCCTGATGATCTCCGGACACAAGCCCCAATGCACCCGAGCCATCGCCGACAGTTTCCTATACAGGTTAGTTGCCTTGCAACAAGCATATGTAATATGCTTGTTGAAGGTCAACTTACTGTCGACGATGACTCCGAGGATCTTGATCTCGGTCACCATCGAGATGTCAACGCCACCCATCTGCACGACCGGAGTGTCATATTTAAGCTTGCGCGTGACAACCATCGCCTGAGTTTTTTCGGCGGAGAAGCGCAGCTTATTTATGACACCCCACTCGTACACACAGGCTAAAGCGGCATTGGCATCCCGCTGGATCCCGAGCGCCGTGTGCCCAGAGAACACCAACACGATATCATCCGCGAACGCCTGCACGTACGCGCCCAGCGCATCCAGGTTGTCCAGCAGAGGGTCCAGCAGCATGTTCCAGAAGAGATGCCCACCGATGGAGCCTTGGACACAGCCCTTGGTCTGGGGCTTCCGCATCGTCTTCCCCGCGTAGGACCCTAGGTTCAAGCGTATCCACTTTACCTCGCCAATTGACGTGTCAAATGCTATATCCAAAATTAGTGCTGAGATTCATGCCGAACATCGGCGTAGAGGACAACGTTCTCCGGATCAAAATCCTGATCAAGCAGCATCAGAGCTAGTGGGTCTTCTATCTGGTCCAGACATGAGAAATTATTACATCTGAACATAGCTTCGTCAGAGGTAGCAGTAGCTGTGTCCCCAATGACCTGAAGCAGTATTTGGACCAACCACTTTTAGAACGAAAATCTGATAATAATAAAATTCTGGGTAAATTGTCAACATTTCACGCCGATTCTCTCGGATATCGATCTAAAATATTTGATTTCTGCCTGTTGTCAAGCTTCTTCAGTGTCATCTGAAAGGGTAGCTTCAGTGGTAAATTTGGCTGTGCCAAATGGTTGGAGCAGATTAACACATCAAGGGGAACACATCAAACAAAGAGTGCTCCTGATGTCAATATCAGACAAATACTGGTTTCAATAATGTTAGTTTTACTGTTGTTTTTTTTATGTTAAGCAATTTGCACGCCTGAAGGCAAGCGTCACCTCTGCCCATAGACAGCTGCAGTGCCAAACAGTAACCAAGAATTACTGAGTTACTACTCTAATACTGTCCTACGCAACAGTTATTAGGTCTCGTATACCCAGTAATTACACTAGCAAAGTGTTGTGTCGAAGATGTTGATTTTTTTCTAGTACATGATCCTGTTTTTTTTTAATAATAAAACTTATGCCAAAACAGCCACAGGTGTATTTGCTTTAAAATTTCGAATATTTTAGCAATTTTTATAATTAATTGCAAATTGGGCAAAAAAATCGTCATATTGAAATATCGATATTTTTGGTGATTATATCGATATATTTGAAAAAAATCGATACGATATATTTTTACCATTTGCCCATCCCTACGAGTTGGTTGAGCAGAGTAACGTAACGTAACAGGCAGTTAACAGCAGTGTTGCCAATAGTTCTACTAGCTTTCCACCACACAACTTATAAAACCACTTAAAAAACAAAACTTGTTTTATGTAATAAAATAACTAAACAGTTATTTATTAGTTTCCTTCAACAATTTGTGCGAGCCTATTGTTCGCAATATAATTTACTTTACTCGATCTCTTTTATTTTAGTGAGCGGGTCCTACACTGTTAAAAAGTTGCTGGCACTGACCTTCAATTAAAATAACCAATTTATGTGTACATTAAAATTCCTAAATGCTAGCTAAAAAAATCCTGAATACTCTAGTCGGCCAGTGCGCAGTAACTGGCGACTCAGTTCATTCGTCACATATGCTTTCCAAAATCGCTGACACGCAACATTCAGGCTACATGGTCCCTACATATTCATTAAAAAATAAAAAATTAGATAATCAAGATTTATTACATGCCAATTTTAGGTAAATTAATATTAGTAGATAAATCCACATTGTGGATGATGATTGTAGGATGTCTTCAAGATTCTGAACTGGAAAGGACTGGGCATCAACATCAATGGCGAGTACATGACGCACCTTCGGTTTGCTGATGATATCGTAATCATGGCTGAGACCGCGGAGGACCTGAGTACAATGCTCGAAGACCTCAGTAGAGCCTCCGAGCGAGTCGGTCTTAAAATGAACATGGACAAGAAAGTCATGTCTAATACCCATGTTGTACCGACTTCTATAAAGATTGGAGACTCTGTTCTCGAAGTTGTTGACAGTTACGTATACCTGGGACAAACTATCCAGTTAGGTAGGTCAAACTTCGAGAAAGAGGTCAATCGTCAAATCCAACTCGGCTGGGCTGCTTTCAGGAAGCTACGTAGAATCTTCTCGTCCGATAAACCATAGTGTCTCAAGACAAAAGTCTTCGACCAGTGTGTGTTGCCAGTGATGACTTATGGAATCGAGACGTGGTCGCTAACAATGGGCCTTATACGAAGGCTCAAAGTCACTCAAAGGCAATGGAGAGGGCTATGCTTGGGGTTTCACTGAGCGATCGAATCGGGAATGAGGAGATCCGCAGAAGAACGAGAGTAACTGCCATAGCCCGAAGAATTGCAACTGCTAAAGTGGCAGTGGGCTGGACACATTGCCCGTAGGACCGATGCCCGATGGGGCCGACGGGTTCTCGAGTGGTGACCACGCACCGGAAAACGTAGCGTGGGTTCCCCGACAAGGTGGACCGACTACCTGGTGAAGGTCGCGGGAAACCGCTGGATGCGGGAGGTGCAGGACCGGTCGTCGTGGAGAGCCTTAGGGCCTATGTCCAGCAGTGGACGTCTTTCGGCTGAAATGATGATGACGATGATGATGATGAAATCCACATACAAACTCAAGTATTCGTTAACAATTGCTATCTATTATGAATTCATTCGACTCCAGATGTATTATTTTTGTCTCCAACATCAGATTGACGTTTCTTTGGTGTCGATTTTGTTTTAATGCTTAGTGGTATTTCATAGTCATTGCAACGTTTATCTCCCAACCTTAATAGTAAAATAGTACTTTAAATATAGGAGTTGAAAAAAGTGATATTGAATTTTACCAAATCAGTAGAAAAATCCACCAACAACAAAGCAGTATTTCGCTATTAAACGGGGGCTTAAAACCACAAGTTACAGTGTAAAATCTACTAAGTTGGTAACACTGGTTGAGTGCTGTCAGGAACAAGGACCAAAGAGCATAGACATGCCTTACTCGTATAATCTGCAGTATTTTTTTTTTGTTTAAAAAGAGTGAGAGAGAGATGCCCTATGCTTTCGGTCAAGCACTAACTCTTTCCTCATAGATGATGAATAATTTTGAGAAAGAAAGATAGCGCCACAACTCTCATCTCTAAGGCATGTCCATTAGTATATGTCTATGCCAAAGAGTTTTTTTTTTTGGTTCAATTCTTTCCGTACTTTTGATCGGAAAAGGCAAAGGCATAGTACGCCATACAGCCTCGTCTTAAGTAACTTTTTTCTTGAGTAAGTTTATATCCTAATCTATCCTATCTTACCATTGCATGTATAACCTTTTCTTTATTAATGCACCTTTGCATTAATAAAGAAATTTGCCATTTTCCTAATAAAGGGATATTTGACATTTGAACCACTAACACAAAAGTTCGAAAAAAAGACTGAAATAACAGTTTTCTCTAAAATTTTATTGGGTAACTTAAACAATTAATAATCCGTGTTTCTACCGCGAACACTAACAACACAAGAACATCGGTTTGGCATACTCAAAATGAGTTCATCCAAATCACGCTGTGGAATGGCCGCCCATGTTCGTTGCAACAACAAAAAAAGGTCTTCTTGCGACTGGATACCCTCCATATTCGGCAGAGCTCTTCTCTGTAGCATATCCCATGCATGCTCAATCGGGTTCAAGTCTGGCGACTGAGCAGGCCAGGGCAGGACATTGATGTTAGCTGCGGCGAGAGTCTGTCTTACAACTCTTGCGGTGTGCGGTCGTGCATTATCATGCATTAACTGAAATAAGGGACCGATTTGCACTTGTAGAGGAACGATGACGTCTGATACAATCGTCTCAGCATAAATTTGAGCGTTGAGGTTGCCTCTGATCCAAATCAACTCAGTTCTTCCGCCGATCCAAATACCCGCCCATACCATGATGGTTCCACCACTATAAGGATGGACTTCCTGGCAGGATTTTAATCGCTGTTGGCGTCCAGGGGTTCTCCAGTGTCGTATACGTCTTGTATCCGGTCTCATACCAAAACGAGACTCATCAGAAAAGCACACGAAACACCATTGTTCTTCTGCCCAATTTCTGTGTTCAAGAGCCCATTGATATCGAATCCTACGATTGTGCATTGCTATAGGTGGTACCTCTTGTCTCCGTGTGGTGCAGCGATACCGTCCTCCATGGCGCTCAGCCACGGTACCAGTGCTTCGGTAACGTGTCCAAAGTCGACTGATAACACTCTGACTTGTATTCAGAGCTAAAGCCACAGTACGTTGCCGGGAACGAGCTTCTATCATTCCCACGGCTCTGAGCATTTCTTCCCTGCTTAAATGACGTCGCCGCTTCATAATAACGTTGGTTTTAATCATTAGTAGGGAAACAGTAGCACTAATAATGTCTTCAATGCGTTGTATGTTTTTATAGGGAAAATATTGACAGCTGATTTTCATCTTTTACTCGAATTTAATTCACAGTTCCTGATTCAAATTATGAAATGCACCAAAAAGGATCCATATAAATTTATAAAATCATAAATTTATTACAAAGCCACATCTCAATCTCAAGAAATCCGCATAAAAATGCTTGATCCCTAGACACTTTTGATGTGTGTATTATTTGTCGATAGGACATTAATCCCATCCCTACGTTTTACTATAGATACGTTATACATTTGTAGCGTGGCGCTGGAGGACACATCGCGTATTATGTAGATTGGCGTTCAAAAGGTTAACGCACATTTATTAATGTAATGTATGTTGTAAGTAGGTAGTGTTACAAAATGTTTCAACATTGTACCCTCAACATTATGTGTGTATCGATCGCTGTCCTCTTAATAAACGGTTCGCCAGTCGACCATATACTGCATTCAAGGAAGTCGTATTATTTCTCCAAAACCCCTATATACAATATTTGGCGACGAGTTGGACCATAGCGTGTTATACTGCGGTTAATACAAGATGCCTTTGGGAAAATTGGAAGTTTTTGACGTCGAAACTGATAATTGGACTTTGTACATTGAGCGGTTGGAGCAGTACTTTTTAGTGAATGATGTGAAAGTGGATTTAAAAGTACCAACATTGATAACGGTCATGGGAAGTGCGTGTTACGAATTATTAGTCACATTATGTACGCCGAAGAAGCCTTCTACATTAAAATTTGATGAGATTGTTACGATACTGCAAAGTCATCTTCAACCGAAACCAAATGTACTGGCCGAGAGATTTAAATTCAGACAAAGGAAACAGTTGAAAGGGGAGAATATCGCAACTTATGTAGCTGAACTGAAAAAGTTGACGAAGTTCTGTGATTTTGGGGAAGCTCTGGATAATAATCTCAGGGATCAATTTGTTTGCGGTATTGAAAATGACGTCATTCGGCAACGCTTGTTCGAGGGAGAGGTACCGACGTTCAGTAAGGCGCTCCAGTTGGCAGTGGCGATGGAGGCGGCGGAGTCTGACGCGGCGATGGTAGAACCTCGGGCTCGGGACCGCGGTCAGTGCAGTGACGTCAGAGACGCGGCGCAAGGGGCAGCGACGCACTATGTTGGCGCGGCCGGGCGAGGCAGCGGGCGGTCGGGGGCTCGCGGCCGTCGGTCAGCGGAACATAACCCGCAGCAAGACACAAAGTGCGCGCCAGCGGTGAGTCAGCGTGGGGGCCGCGGTGCACGAGCGGCGCCGGCCGAGTCGAGGCAAACGCAACTAGCGGCAAGTCCGTGTGCCGCTTGCGGAGCATACCACGAGAAGAGTATGTGCCGTTTTAGAAGATATACGTGCCGTGTATGTAATCTGGAAGGTCATTTAAAGAAGATGTGTCCTAGACTGAAAAAGGACAGAGATCTTATGTGGACACAAGTGAGGGACGAAGGGGAGGAGTCAGCCAGTAATAATGATTTTTTCGATAACCTAGAACAGGTAAATTTAAATGTACTTCAATTAGATAACTCGGTGAAATATAAACCTTATTATATTGGCGTCTCAATAGATAAAAAAAATGTTTGTATGGAGGTAGATACAGGTAGTAGAATTTCGTGTGTAAGTTACGAGTTTTATAAAAAAAAATTAAGTACCCTGCCTTTAATAACATGCAATTTAGTACTTAACTATTATACTGGCGAAAAGGTGTATCCACGGGGCAGAATTAAACCCTATGTACGGTTTGGTAATACTTGCAAAGAGTTAGATTTATTTGTAATAGACCACGGTAAAGAGCCGTTATTGGGTCGAGAATGGTTATACGAATTGAAAATTAAGTTAGAAGTTATTGATAAACTCAATCAACAATGTATAAATAATATGACTAGTACTAAAGTTTTTAATATTAATGAATTGCGTTACAGATACTCTGAGGTGTTTTCTGACGGTCTCGGCTGTTTTACTGGTGGTGAAGTGAGTTTGCGTGTACGACCCGATGCGAGACCGATATATTTGCGAGCGCGACCACTAGCATACGCGCTGCGGGAGCGTGTGGAGCAAGCGCTGGATCAGCTGGAGAGGGACGGTATCATCACACCTGTCGAGACGTCAGACTGGGCGACCCCGGTCGTACCAGTCATTAAGAAAGACGGCTCGCTACGATTGTGCGGTGACTATAAACTTACCTTAAATAAGTGTTTAGAGGTTGACCGTTTTCCCCTACCTAGAATAGATGATTTATTAAGTAAATTACATTCGGGGCATAAATTTACAAAGATTGATTTATCTCAAGCATACGCACAATTTTGTCTGGATGAACCATCGAAATTATATACTGTAATCAATACACACCGGGGGTTATATAAATACAATCGTTTGATATATGGTTTGTCATCAAGTCCAGGGATATTTCAAAGAAAAATTGAACAAATTTTTGAAGGTATGCCTAGGGTAGGAGTTTTTCTTGATGATGTCATTTTGACAGGCCGGGACGAGGCAGAACATATGGATACTTTATTTAAAGTTTTCGATAGATTACAGCGGTACGGGTTAAAGGTCAAGAAAGAGAAATGTACGTTTTTTGCGGATGAGGTATCTTATTTAGGGTTCATAATTAGTAAAGATGGAGTAAAGACATGCCCAAGTAAAGTAGAAGCTATAAAAAAGGTACCTATACCGTCCAATGTATCCGAACTTAGATCGTTCTTGGGTATGGTTATGTACTATGCCAAGTTTGTTAGGAATATTAGTATGAGGCTAACCCCCCTTTACGAGTTACTAAGGAAGGATAATAAGTTTGTTTGGACAAAAGATTGTACGGAAGTTTTCAACAGCATTAAAAATCTGTTGTCTTCTAGTGAGGTACTCGCGCATTATGATCCGCGTATGCCGGTAACACTGACGACGGATGCGAGTGCGCAGGGGGTGGGAGCGGTCATAGCTCATGTGTGGCCCGATGGAACCGAGCGTCCGATCGCTTACGCGTCGCGGGTTTTAAACGCATCGGAAGCAAATTACTCGCAGATTCAAAGGGAGGCGCTTGCTATTATTTTTGGAGTAAGGAAGTTCCATCAGTACTTATACGGGCGAGAGTTTGTTCTCAAAACGGACCACAAACCACTAGTTTCTATTTTTGGGGATAAAACGGGCATTCCAACGATGGCAGCAAGTAGGCTACAAAGGTGGGCGGTAGTCCTCTCTGGTTATCAGTATCGAATTCAATACGTACCTACCGATAAGAATGGTGCAGATGCGTTGTCTAGGTTGCCAGTGGGTACAAGGAACAAAGAACAGAACGAAATCACATATATAAATTTCGTACAGGATTTTTTACCGATAACCAGTCAAGATGTCAGTAAACTGGGGAATATGGATAGTGTTTTGAGAAAAGTCATGATATATATAAGGTCAGGTTGGCCTCCTTCATGTCCCGATGCAGAGCTACAAGCTTATTTTGTTAGAAGGAATGAGTTGTATGTCGAGTCGGGATGTGTAATGTGGGGCTATAGAGTTGTGATACCAACGGAATTGCGAAGTATTATTTTAAAAGAGTTGCATATCAGTCACATGGGCATTGTTAAAATGAAATCAATGGCTCGTAGTTACGTTTGGTGGCCTGGTATCGATGCAGACATTGAACGCGTTTGCCAGGAATGCAATACATGTCGGTTGGAAGCTCCAGCTCCACCGAAAGCACCCCCTCAACCCTGGCCCTATATCTCAGAGCCGTGGAGTAGGTTACATGTTGATTTCCTAGGCCCTTTTCAGGGTAAGACGTTTTTTGTCATAGTGGATTCGTCGTCTAAATGGATCGAAGCTTTTGAAATGAAAGAACGACCGGAAAGGAAGTTCTTAAGGTATTAAGGGATGTTTTAGCTCGGTTTGGGTTACCAAAAGAGATAGTATCGGACAACGGACCTCCTTTTACAGGTGTTGAAATAGCAGAATTTATGCGTGTTAACGGTATTAAACATATTTTTACGCCAGTTTATCACCCTGCATCGAATGGAGCTGCAGAGAATGCCGTTAAAATTTGTAAAAATGCGTTAAAAAAGGCTTTTAGGGACGGTATAGAGGTTGATACGGCATTGAAGTCGTACCTATTTATGTATAGGAATACCGTGCATAGCACGACGGGAGAGTCACCGGCGAGGTTACTGCAGCATAGAACGTTAAGGTCTCGCCTAGATCTGTTGAATATGGGCAATAAGGTTCAAGGCGTTAAACAAAGAGTGGAAGAGGCTCAACAGAAACAGGTCAAAAGTGCGGGTGGTATAACGCGTACCTTAGAGATAGGGGATGACGTGTGGGCTCGAGGTTTTGGAAGGGAGGATAAGTGGATTAGAGGTAAAATTGACGGGAACTTAGGATCTCGTTATTACTTAGTTAGTAGGGAAAATGGTCCACCTTTAAAAAGACATATAGATCAAATTTGGAGAAAGTCTCCACGGTCTATGTTAACTTGTCCACTCCCAACTGACGTTGGCGAACCTGATAGTGGAGTAAGTTCACTGACACCACCACCACCACCAGCAACAGCATCCGAGACCCGAAGTAAACGTGTAAGGAAACCGGTCATAAGGTACCAACCATGAATAATGTACTTAATTGTAAATTAGTTGTATAAGAGCAGTTTAGAATAAGTGGTAGGGTGTAATGTATGTTGTAAGTAGGTAGTGTTACAAAATGTTTCAACATTGTACCCTCAACATTATGTGTGTATCGATCGCTGTCCTCTTAATAAACGGTTCGCCAGTCGACCATATACTGCATTCAAGGAAGTCGTATTATTTCTCCAAAACCCCTATATACAATAATTAAGTTACCTCTTTTTGCGAAATAATATTTATTTTTTTTAGGGGGTATTTTTTTAGGTTTAGCCAGGTTTTGTATGCATTAGTAGAATCAGTTATCGATACCTAACAACACCTTCACGAGTCGGACAGGGTTTTCTTAACATACTGTATAGGCCAACTGATCGAACATTCCAGAATCGTCTAGACGTAATAATAATAGCGCATAACTTAAGAGTACATTCAGTAGGTACCTATGGTAATTCCCGGAAACGGGTTTCTAGAAATTTCGATGTCGTCACTTAGTTGACAAAATTGATGAAACCTGTACCATTCGATAGGCCACCCTAAGTCTAGCAATGCGTTTTTATATTGCACCTATACAGTGTCTAGGTCTCGAGTTATAGGGCTTAAAAGTTACGCACTGCATGTCACGGGATATAGAACCTTATGACCTCGACATAAGGTGCATTCGTAACATTATTATAATTCGCCATTAATATTGTTAGAAAACTACTGGTCAACAAATCATCGGGTGAAGATAAAATATCTAATAGAATGATTAAAAGCGTGTAAAACAGCGGGTGATACAATCTTAACTGTATACAACCGATGCATTGCTGAAGGCGCTTTTCCTCGTAAATGACGACGCGGTTTCATACGAATAATAATGTGGTGACAAACCACCGGATGATCCGAAGTCATATCGTCCTATCACACTTCTACCATCTTTGGGGAAACTTCTTGAGCGCGTCATCGTTCCACGTTTACTAAATCTACAGTCGACGCGGCGTTTTCTGTCAGAAGAAACGTTAACCAATCCGAAAACAAGTACGTAATTGGGATCTTTCTGGGGCTTTTGAGAATGCTTGGTGCCCAATGCTGTTGTTAAAATTAAAAACCCGCGGTTGCTAAAGAAACATACATACATGTATATAATCTCGTTTACTCGTACTTTATAAACGGTTCCGCGGTACTTAATTAAGCTCGGTCATTTTTCTAGTACTAAAGCACTAACCATGGGATGTCCTCAGGGTTCAGTTGTCGGTCCTTGTTTATGGAATTTGGATTTTGATGACTTCCTCGCGATCCCGCTTCCTTGCGGCTGTTCACTTACTGGTTACGCGGACGATGGCCTACTGCTCATTCAGTCAAATACCCGAGCTGGACTTGAGAACTTGGCCAATACTAACCTAAATTAAATTGAACTTTATTACATCTTTTTGTTTCTATTTAATTATGAAAAAGATAAAAGACAAAATAATAGTTTACTCCGGGTTGAATTTATTTATTGAAGTCATCATTTGGAAAGCATCTTAGCAGAGCTCGTATGGGACTATATTTGAACCAAAGTCTATAAAGAATAGAAGTAAACAAACCGTTGCTGGACAACGAGTAGTTTACACTAAAAAAGACAGATATTAACAATCTTTTCTACATGATTTTTATACAAGTAATAATCCGACTTCCTACTAATGTAAACAGTTTATTTGTTTAGATATTTATGATTCGCATCGAACGCTTAATCGATTTGAATGAAACATTACACATACGTAAGCTAATTACCTCATAGGTAAAATTTTTTGATACATTTATATTATACCAAGTTAATATGCATGTTATTTTAGTGATTTTATTGAAATATACAGAGTGGTGCTGACAATACGACAATAAATTAAACAGTATACCTCAACACGTTCTCAATCTAGACATAAAAAATCATATAAATATATCCATTAATTTAGTCACAGGAAATTATTTTTCACATTTTCTACATGATGTACATATTGAGAAGGATATTAGTTTGTGTGAATTATTTTTTTTTTGATGCTAGGTTTTCCTATGGTTTAGGATTATTCCTATGAACCAGCATTGTTCGTGTTTTCATTTACTGTAGTATTGTCAGCACCACTCTGTATACAGAGTGTATCTGACATCGTAACGCAAACATCGCGAAAAGGCTAGACCGCATAAGCGGTTACAGAAAGCAGTGTTTTAAAAAAAATGTCGGCTCGACCTTTGAACGTTGCAAGCGTGCCGCCGCGCGTGTAACGTTGACCCCTGATGTGAACTCTATTAAATTAGCTGATAGGATAGTTTTTAGTTTTGTTTTCATTGCGATTTTTTGTGTAATTAGCGAATTAATTAATTTTAACTTTAAAATCTTATTGGGATATAAATGTATAGCGATTGTGAACGGTCTAAAGTGAAAATAAACGCATATATATTATTCTTAATCAGGAAAAAGCAGACGAAAAATTCCACAACTGGGGGGTTCAGAATCATGTACTGGATCCATGGTACTCGTTTGTGTGTCGATGTCAGAGACACCCTTTAAATAAAAAATAGTTAGCACGTAAAAGGCAATAATCATGTAAATATTAGAAGATTTGTAAAACGTGAGTTGTGATAACCCAAAATTGGTTTGTTTACCTCTATTCTTTATCGAGCTTGGCGTTGGTATATATGGATTGTATGGGCAGGAAATCGTCATACCACTGTGTGTATTTCGCTTTTGATGTGATGCAGGTAAAAATCCAACTGTGTAAATTGACATCTTTTCAACTGGAGTGGAATAGAAATCAAATAGCAAACATAATCAAAATTAAAACTTCTACAAACCACATAATAATAAATCTTAAGCTTAATATTAAAATAATTTGTATTCAATGAGTTTTGATTGAACAATTTTTATACTATAAGTAAATAAAAGATAAAAATCTTAATACAGAACACAGTTCCTGTCACATGAAAGTGAGTGTGACATCACTGGTGCCAGCTGGTGACGCTTGCACCTTTAGTGTTTTTAAAGTATTCTACATTTTTAGTACTATTCTCTGAATTTTAACTCGTATTTTTTATAGTAACAATATCATCTGTATTATTGGTCAAAATTTCTTCTGTTTTAGTTAAAGGTTCTTCTGTATGATTCATCACAACTTCAGTTTTATTTATATTTTTGTCACTAATTGTCAAACTTTCAGCTGTTTTTTTCGTCAAAGATTCTACTGAACTACTAGTATTTATTGTTTGCTGTATACTTTCTGCCTGGGTTTCATTTGTCTTGTTGGACGATGTATGTTCAGTGTTGGGCAGCGTGTGATCGATGTTGTTCGTCGGCAACTTCGCAGCTTGCTCTGACTCGGGCACGAGTATGACTTCTGAATCATCATTGTCATCCGAATCCATTTCATTCTCATTATTCTGCTTGGTCTCGGCTATTTTGGTTGCCGTATCCTTACCGTTGGGCATCGAGAAAGGTTTCAGCAACTCTGTTAACCAGTTCTGTGTCACCGATATGAAGAACTTGCCGAATTCTTTAAAGACTTCCAGGTCACCCTTACTAAACTTGATCGAGATCACTGCGCTTTTTGGGTCATGACAATAAGTCAAAGTTAAGTGGAACTGTACGCTGAAGTCTGTCTTCTCAGTTTTTATAATTTCCTGGGTGATCCTTCCCTGCTTTTCTTCAAAAGGCATGTCCATGACGCTGTACAACTTGTTAAACACTTTCCTTTTCCATATAGGTTTTGTCAAAGTGCCACTATACTTTTCTTTCTCTTTTCTGCTGTCAGGGTTCACCTTTTCTTCCATTTTACCTACCTTGATCTTTAACATATTTTCAAATATCTCCATCACAGTATGTCTGACAACTGACTTCCAGTCATAACTAATGATAGTATTAACAATTCTAGGGAACAAATTGACTCTGAACTCTGGATGCATTTTTCCCCGAATTAGTTTAGGTTTCTGCAAGAGTATCATTTGAAGAAAACCTTGGCAAGAATTTACTTTCTCTTTTTCGTAAGCGTTGGCACAAAATTTGAAATAAGATTTGATGTCAGCAGCCAACTTGCTGGTGACACTGGAACTGACATTGTGGCACTGTTCGAAAGGATCTTGGACGACGATCGACGTTTGATACCGGAGGGGCATAACATAATGATTGATCACATTGTTCTTGTATCGCTCAAACTCGTCAGGCATGTTGGCGGTCTCCTTGAACAGGTCCCTTTTTATGGGAACCCCGAGGTAGGGGCAGATGACCATCTCGTCAAAGTTGAAGAGGGCGTAGTACTCGAAGAATCCTCCGAGCAGTTCGGAGATTGAGGAGGTGTCGGAGCGGGGCGGCAGTCGCGCGACATCTGGCACGAAGCCGGCGTCCCAGTGGTCCACCGAGAGTCCCGCCCCCGCCTGCAGGCACCGCACACTGGGCAACAGTCCACGAGGAGCCTGCTGCAGGTAGAACACGATCATCAGCGTCAGCGCGTAGTTGGTGAGCTTGCCGGTGCCGGTGAGCTCGTGCACCTTGGCCCAGTACTTGATGAGCACGGACATGGGCAGCAGGCGCGGGTCCGACTGCAGCAGGAAGGCGACGAGGCGACTGTTCTGCGTCCCGAGAGGTGTCTTGAAGGTGACATCACAGTTGGTCTCGGTGGGGGTGTGGAAGAACTTGACGATGGGCGTGTTGGCGCGCGGGATGGCGATGATCTCGGCGAACGTGTTGCTGTATTGCATGAGCACGCGCTTGGCTTTGTTCACGAAGTTACCGTTGGACTGTCGGAACTGTACCGGGATGTCGATGAAGCAGTCAGCGTCGCTCGTTTTGATGCCGAGCCCCGTTGTTATTGAACCAAATGGTACCGCTTTGCAACCTAAACAGGAAACATTAATTTAAAAAAAATTGGAAACTTGTAACTTAATGTAATTCCAGGAATTTTAGTGGACTGTTAGAGGCGATCATAAAGTAAGTGGTGACAAACACTTAGTTTATGATCTGTAATTTTATTATGTATATATTCTTTCAATGGACACTTCCTCTCTCTTTTCATAAATAAACTCTTAAACTAAATGAAAAAGGAAAAGAAAGAATGAATATACGTACGGATATTGGCTTCTTTCCACGCTCGGGGGAAAACGTTCTTGTCAAGAGGGCCTTAGAAGATGGCAGTCATAGGCAATATGAGACGGGTGAGGAGTTGATGACTTACGGAACTGAAACGTGGTCGCTCACAATGGGCCTCATACGAAAGCTCAGAGTCACACAAAAGGCAATGGAAAGAGCTATGCTCGGAGTTTCTCTGCGTGATCGAATCAGAAATGAGGAGATCCGTAGAAGAACCAAAGTCACCGACATAGCTCTGCTAGTCGCTAAACCGAAGTGGCAGTGGGCAGGGCACATTGCTCGTAGAACCGATGGCCGATGGGGCAGTAAGGTTCTGGAGTGGCGGCCACGTACTGGAAGACGCAGCGTAGGGAGGCCCCCAACAAGGTAGACCGATGACCTGGTGAAGGTCGCGGGAAGCCGATGGATGCGGGCAGCACAAGACCGGTCAGCGTGGAAAGCCTTGGGGGAGGCCTTTGTCCAGCAGTGGACACATCCATAGGCTGAAGAAGAGGAGTTTGAACCCTTTGATGATATCGTGTAAATCATCAGAAACAATGAGAGGCAGAGGATCATCATAACATCAAGTATTCTAGCTGAGCTTTTTTTTCAAAGAAAGTATTAGGAAGTGGTGAAGGGGGACAGTTTGGGGAACTGTCTTTCATAATTTTGACGTTCGAAAAGTGCTGATATTCAGACAAATTTTAATAAAGGACTTATCAATCCGAGATATCAAGTTTCTCGAACAACTAATAATTTCTAGAAATTGGTACTATGTGTATACCTGGCCACTGCTCCTGCAGAGCATTCTCGAGGTCTGTGTAGAGCTGACTGAGGCACCTAACATCCTCCTGCGTCAGTCTGACCGACGCCAGTATGTTGTCAAACTGGCTGTGGAAGTCGCCAGACAGGTCGATCTTCTTCGGCTCTACGATTACACCTGGAAACACATCTACAAATTCAAAGCACACACTCATTAATTTATTTATAACCTACTTATCACGATCCTGTCAATTATTTTCAGGCTAAATATTTTAATGGCCGCAAGATTTCATAATCATCATCAACCTTTTTATCGACCCACTGCTGGGCACAGGTCTCCTGTCATACAGAGAAGGATTGAGCGTAATCACCACGCTTGCTCAATGCGTGTTGGCGATTTCAGACTTCAAACTCCAGGTTTCCTCAAGATGTTTTCCTTCACCATGTAATCAGTCATTGGTGTCCAAGACATACTTAGAAAGTACATATAACTTAAAAAAGTTACATTGGTACTTGCCTGACCTGGAATCGAAACCGCACACTCAAACTTGAGAGGCTGGTGTTTTAACCACTAGGCCTCCACGACTTTTTCACAACCACAAGAATTAAAAATATAATATCTGTAATCTGTTTTGATCAAAATACATTTGTTTTATAAGGAAAAAAATTTGTACATATAAAACAAGTCAGTATTAAAAATGCCATAATTTAAGGCTGCTTATTTTAATCGAATGATAAAAGCCACTGTCAACGCGTAAAGCACCACTACATCAGCTATGCATAATAATTGTGCCTATATGTACTTATATCTATACCTTTTATACAGTCCACTAGCATCTTGAGTATTTTTTTAGTGTCAAATAAACCTTTAAAGTGTCCACACGTCGTTTTACTGTGCTTACACCGTCCAAACTAAAATCATCCTTATAGCCGTGATCATAAGGTATGGATCTTGTCGCCTACCTGCGCTGACGAGCGCGTTGAAGAACAAAAGAAAGCGATAAGGAACACGTTTTTATTGCAAATAATTTAGTGGACGGAGCTGTGACATTTTAAAAACTTATTTATCTCAACAATTAACTTTGCTTACAATATTCAGTGTGTGATCGGATTACGATATAGAACTTAGGTACTGTAAGTGCTAGTTAACAAGTGCCACGTGCAGCGAGTGGGTGGATTTTCAAAATAGCATATTATTGGTGTGATTCTATTTTTTCACAAAAAAAATTCACTACGCCTTATGTAAAATATACCTAAGAATATTCTTTATATACTTATGTATGTTTAGTAGGTAATAAAATAACAAAACAATTATATACAACATTAAAAACTTAAATATAGTATCGCGGAAATCATTTACCTCTCCGTTACTTTCAATACCATGTTCATTAATTTTTCAAAATCTTATTGTGTTGGCCTAAATTTTATTTGATTTAATCTCATTTGTAATGTTTTAAGTATAAACTGATTATTTATTACTTTTCTCAAATCGAGATTTATCCCTGACATTGTTATATAACCATTTAAAAATTCGTCACAAGAATATCGTCATTTGTTTCCTCGATTATGGTTTCAAGAAATTTATTCAACGAAAATATTTAATAACAGTAACCAAATGCATTTCGGATAGCTTGTCCCATGCGCCACTTCAGCTGTTGTGGAGATTCTTACTAGTCTGCACGTATACATACTAAAATTACGTTTTGAAGTGAATTGATATAAATTTGTCAACGAATTTCGTCATTAAACGATTGAAAATATTGATGGTAAGTATATTTTGCTTTATTTTGTTGATAAATGAATATGGACAATATGGAATTTGCATTAAATATGAAGTATAGTGTTATATTGTAGGTTTGCGTGTGCTTGGACAGGGATGTGTTTTAATTTGTTTCGTCATTAATCGTAACATCATTCATCGGGAATTTCTAGATGAGGTGAATGATTTCTTTTGAGGAAAATGACATTTTTGTTACGTTTACAATGACGCTATATAGAGTTTAATGATTTAGGTGTAATAAATTAAGAATTTTAAAAGCAATATAGTTAGGTTCCTCTAAATTTTATTACTGTACAATAGAACAAATTATTAGATGTAAATTAATAGTTTTAAACTAACTTTTTTACCCTATTTCATTACCCAGGTACAGCTATGGCTAAAACGAAAGCAGAACGTTTAGCCCAGCAAAGGCTATGCAAAAGACGCAAGTTTTTAGATATAAAAAATAACCACGAACTATAAGCATTAGAAAAAGAAAAACAACGAGCAAAATACAAAAAAAAAAAACGTAAAAAAGAAAGGAAACGGACATTCATCACAGAAAAAGTCCACGTCAACAAAGAAAATTGCGTAAACAGTGCAAGGTAAATTCGAAGAAATATAGACAGCAATTGGTCTAACTGCAATGCTTCTATATCGCCGTCGGGTTGTGGAGGTCAGACGGCAGTCGCTTCACGGAGAATATCAAAGTTTAGCCAAATCAGCAGTTAGACTGGTAAAGCGGACCCCAGGCTTAAAGTTGAAAAAAGATTCGGATGCTACTGGGATTAACGCTGAGATGATGATGATGGACAGCGACAAAAAGAAGCGTCATCAAAGTTTCCAAATATAGTTCAAGTTCAAGCTAATGAAATTTCTGAAGAACTGATTATAGGAAATACCCAATTGGTTTATTTACAAAAGAAGACTTACAAAAAGCAGAAAGGAAGAAGATATCACGAATCGAAGTAAAGAATTAAGTTGATAAATATTATAAAGAACCTGCGGAAATTGAATAAAAACCAAAGAATGCAAATTTTAAGGCTACAAGCAAATCTCAACAACAAGAGTGACATATCAAAAAATCAGAATGATGATAGCAACATAGAGATAACTAAAGAGAAGACATGTATAAATAAGAATTGTCGTAGTGCTACTTCCCTTTTGAGGTCCAGAAAGAACCGGAAAATGTAATGATGTTATCCGCAACCATCAATATCTAAATGAACACAGCATTTCTATAGATGAACCATGTAAAAAAATATTGTGAGTTAGTGAATTTCGATTGAAGGCTGACCGTTTTATTTTGTAGAGGCTACTTTTTGTTTTAAACGAACTAAGATTTTTTTTATTTTTATTGTAAGTTACATGTTAAAATATTAAATGTGGATCAGTAAGGTGATTTTTACTGAAGTTTTTTGCATTTTGCAGTTCAGTGTCAGGTTCCATCTTGATCAAAATTTTATTCACGACTATAACATGTTACGTACATGTTATAATTACGGAATTATAATCATTAATACATCTTTTTAAGTTAGATTTGTACCATAAGAATAAAATCAAAGTGTTTATAGTACAAATCTAACTTAGAAAGATGTATTATCAAATTTTGATCAAGATACAACCTGGCACTGACCTGGAATATTAAGAAAAAAATAAATTCGCGGGCTAAAACTACGCATTATTTCTAGAGGCTAGCTAGTGTAGTAACTTTTCAGAAAAAAAAATACAAAGATTTTTGTGTATTTTATTTTGTTAAGTCATGTACTTAACAAAATAAAATACACAAAAATCTTTGTATTTTTTTTAAATTTAGCAATCACAATATCTTATTCAATAATCATTTTGTGTCTTATTTTGTGTCTGTTGTTTATTGCTTCAAATCAAAGATTTCTGTGATTTAAACCAAAGTTAATTATTTTTTGAGCCTGGTTGCTTTTTGTTTAAATAAATAAAAAAAAAATTGATTTATTTAAACAAAGAGTTGAGTTGTTATATGTCTTAAAAAATTAGTACTTCTATGTTCATATGTCTTCCATAAAGAGCTGATTGTAATCTATGTGTTTTATTTGCATCATTAACGTCTTTTTGAGATTGTTGAGATTTGTTAATCAACAAAGCCTATTACAGTGTTGACGAATTTTGTACTTGACAAAAGCTTAGACTAATATTATGTTGACATGAAACTATATTTGTGTGTACTCTTTGTTTGACATTGTTGTGTATTTTTGTTTTTTTTTTTTTTATTTTTTGTTTTTACATTAATATATACGGACAAATCACACAGTAATAAATTGTTATATAGAATGACTTTGTTTGCTATGTATAAATACTGCACTTTGAGATTGCTTATATTCTAATATTTATGTTGCTTTTTTTTTATTTGTATTCCTAATGTAAACATTTCAACACAAATGTATTTTTTTGTTATGAAATAAAGAACTTGAACTTGAACTTGAACTCTACATCATATCATTGCCTTCAACAGAAGATATCATTTATATCTACACAACATCATTCACTTCAATGCGATATTTATATTTTATGATTTTTCTTTTAAATTTGGTGTTTAAATTATTGTTTAAATATACTAAAACATTAGTTTTTCAAATGACATCATAATTTTATTGATAGTTTTTAGTTATTCAAGAAAAAAGTAATGTCACACAAAAACTATCATATTTAATCATAAAATGAAAATCCACCCGAGTACGTAGACATACACCACGTAGACATACTCGTGGACATTAAACTTCGAACGAAGATAAAACATCTAACTAACGATTGTGAGTGAAGCTAATACCAATGAGTGTTAAATAAGCTGTGATAGAAGCTCTTCTGGTATATCAAATTGAGCTATTGGATAGCCTAAAAAATACAGAAAAAAACTACAAAAAGACGCCGAAAGATAGGGTTAAGAAACCGTACTTGGAAACAAGATTAGAAATGCTTGAAGAGTTATGGAATAACTTTAAAGAAGGACACAAAAGCATTATTTTGAGCATTACCAGTGACGACCAAAGAAAAAATTCGTACTTTAAGGAAAAAACATATGAAGCGTTTCAAGAGTTGTACGTGCAATATAAGTCTAATGTGAAAGAGGTTCTTCAGCAGTTCCAGGATGCAGCACAACAATCTTCATCGCCTTTTACAACTGAAGGTCAAGGGTCATCCTTCACATGCTCCGACAGCAACGAAATAAAATTGCCACCAATCAACATACCCACATTCAGCGGCAAATATGAAAAGTGGCAGACATTTTATGAGTTATTTACTTCGCTGATACATAATAATACTAAATTATCTCCAATACACAAACTACATTACTTAAAATGTAACTTAACGGGAGAACCAGAAGTAATAGTTCGTAACTACACTACGACCAATGCAAATTACTTCGACGCTTGGAACGAGCTAATACCACGCTATAACAACAAAAGATATAATTGTAAAGCTATGTTGAGAACCTTTATAACGCAAAATCTATACATACTGAGTCGGCGAGCTGTATTAGACATCTACTAGATACAAGTTCAACGTGTTTAAAGTCGTTAAAAAACTTAAAAGTGGAGATTGATTCATGGGACTTAATCATTACCTGCCTATTTAATTGAGTCCAAGCTGGATCCGGAATCAGTAAGGCTATGGGAACAGCAATTCGGTGCAACAAAGTGTGATATACCCACATGGCATGATTTAAGAAATTTTCTGGAGGCTAGATTCAGATCTTTAGAAATGATTGAAGCTAACAAGACCAGAACGTCGCAACCGAAGCCGGCAGCTAAAGCTAAGTCCTTTCATGCGAATGTGACCAAGGAAGGAAAAGAGCGCGACATTAAATGTTTATTATGTGGAGATCAGCATTATATCTATCATTGTAAAACATTCGCCAGTATGACTACTCAACAAAGACAAGAGAATGTCAAGAAACACAAACTTTGTTTTAACTGCCTCGCGCTATCACACTCTGTGAATAAGTGTCGACAGTCAGCATGCTGCAAACTATGTGGACGTCGGCATCACTCCCTTCTGCACTTCGAGAGAGAAGAAAAACCCGAGGAGTCCAACCAGGGAACAAACACTTTCTGATAGGTGAACCGTTGATAAATTTATGTGATGAAAATTATACAAACTGTAATATTTCTAGTTTAGATAGATGGAGACTAACACAAAAAAATTGTCAACGATTTTTGGAGCAGATGGCACAAAGAATTTCTCGTAAATTTGAACCAAAGATATAAATGGAATATAAAACAATCTGAACCAACAATCGATGACATTGTAATTTTAAAAGAAGATAACATTCCTCCTAGTAAATGGATATTGGGCAATATAATTAAAACTCACGCGGGCCCAAATGGCATTGCTCGTGTTGTGACAATAAAATGTAAAAACGGTCGTTTATAGACACCCGTGAGTAAATTATGTATGTTACCTAAACAAACTTCAAACTAAATTTCATTGTTTAACCTGTAAAAAAAAAAAAAAACTCATACGTAGATAAATTTAGCCGGGAATCGAACCCGTACTTTCACTTTATTCACTAATGTTACGCATTACTCATGTAATCATGTTACCTTTTAAAAAAAAAAAAAAACCGGTCTCGATAACAATGTGTAAATTCATGTTACTGGAGGTAGCTAGTGATTTATACTAGAATGTACCTACCTATCTTAATGAAGTCATGTTATCGTATTTTTATTTCTTACAATTGTACTCACCCTTTTGATACAAAACGATGTAAACATTCCAGGCTCCAGAACTTCCTACCTACATATACATACATTATAGCAGTACTACGTGGCTAACTAATGATTAATATTGTACGGTGGGCGGTTAGTTTTTTTTTTTTTTGATATGGTATCTCGTAGTTGACCTTGAGAGGTCGTGACTACTTAACCGGACTATCCTGTGGCTGCCTTAAGTGAATTTAAATACCTCCAGCCAGGGCTACTAAAAGCTAAGCGACTACACGCTAAGGGCACCCCCTGTGGGGTACGAACCTCGGCTTAGGGTGTCGCTGGAGAGAACAGCAAGGGACGGCTGGATCGAATTATTTAATTTTTATTTCGGTTTGATGACCACGGCGTTTCCTAGTACTAGCTCTGAGAAGACACGGCCGAAACAAACTCAGAGGTCATAGTCGGGAGTTTATGTTTACTGGCTCAGCTGCGGCGCGGGCTGGCCTTCATCGGACAAGGGACTGGGTGGGCGGTTAGCAACAGTGAATGCAATTTATACTTTACTGACTGTTTCTTTTTACAGACGACGGCAACAGATTAAGCTGGATAAAGTGTCTTAAGTGGTTGTCGTACAGCTTATTATTGGATAGATTAGTTCTTTAGCAATGTCAAGCTAGGTTGATCTGTCGCCGGCAGTTTGTTTGTTTACCTGCTAATATCTGTATTGTGTATTATGTTCTACCTACAAATATAGTTAATAGTTATGTAAACCTAACGGTACTTACCTTTTTATTTTAAGTCATCATTTTATTATTCAATATTATGATAGTTGCTTTATTCTTCTTGTTTATTTAGTTTTCATTTACAAATAAGTGCCTTACGCACATCATGGAAATATGTTGTACGTTTTGTTGTTGTTGTTTCGTTTGTTATATTAATAAAGGGGTAGACCCTTTGGTGGGCGGAATGTCTACGCGTAAAGCACCACTACATCAGCTATGCATAATAATTGTGCCTATATGTACTTATATCTATACCTTTTATACAGTAAACTAGCATCTGAGTATTTTTTTAGTGTCAAATAAACCTTTAAAGTGTCCACACGTCGTTTTACTGTGCTTACACCGTCCAAACTAAAATCATCCTTATAGCCGTGATCACCACTCTCACTCGCAAAGACTTTAGCGTGGTCTTCAATACCTTAATCGAGCTTGTCTCGATTCACTATTTCACGATATAAGAACACAATTCAAACAGTATCCTTCGGGAACAGTTTTGTTGTTATGGAGACAATTTATAACATCGCAAAAAACTAATGCAATCCGAAATGTATAGCTTTATGTGTAGCCATGCCATACCTGTATGATAATTATTATCCATGTTTGATATATGGTATATAAAATTTTTGAGATAATTTCACGCCCTCGCAAAGCACTCAACGATGTGATCCGCACGTGTATTGAGAAAGACTAACGACTTTCGTCTCGTGCTTGTACTCTGTGCTCTCTGCTGTCTAGCGGCGCGGAGGAAAAAAAGGGACGGGGCTTTGTTTACCATATATTCATGTATCTCAGGTAACAACCGTTTTGCCGTATATACACAAACTTCGAAATATGTATTGACTTATTTATATATATGTTTTATTAACAATATATTTTGTGCGTAGTGCGATCTTTGATCTCTTAATCCAAATTAATTATTTGTTTACAACATTTGTAAATATGTAAACAACAGTTGATGCAAATGGTACAGATGACGGCAGGTCAAGCTATCCGAAACTTAGATATTGTTACTCTACCCTGAACTTTAATGTTTTAGCCATAAAGTTGAAAATCTTGACAAATCTGACAGTTCGTAGTACCTTGATGTGGTGTCGAGTCACGTGTGTACATTGTAACAAACATTTTGTTCCATGATTATCGTCTTCGCATATCTTGCTAACTAGCACTCTTCGCGGTTACATCCGTGTAAAAGTTTACAATCCCATGGCAACATCGGGATAAAAATTGCCTGTGTTATTACTGGTGTGTGGTGTGTAACTATCTGTTTGCCAGATTTCATCCAAGCCCGGGTAGTAATATTTTCATGAAAGAGTAACAAACACACATCCATCCATACAATCTCACAATCTTTCAATATTACAATAGTGAGGTGTAAATGTGTAAATGACATTGCGACTATAATTTAAAGTTTAATCTTCGTATACTTATTGACGTTCCCAGTCCACAGTATGCTGTTCGGCTAGCATGATGGGTGTTTACGAAGAATAAAACAATAGATAAGGCAGCAATTAAGTTCTTCAAGAGTGTTAATGTTCAGACGTAACTGAGGAGATATTAGCTCAACTCTCGGTCAAAGTCAGGCCTACGGTGGGGGTCAGTATTTTTTTTACAGTGAAGCCCCTCGTGGGTACGCCTATGGTACAGTTATCAAAAACGTCAGTTATAATTCAAAGGTCACAACAAAAATCATTAAGAATACCTACATCATTAACTTGATGAGCTGAGAACTACAAACTTTCTAAAATCAACACTGTGTCCATATTGTTTCTATGATAAATAGTCATTAATTACAGGACATTTGTTTTATATTTTACTTATTTATCAATTATTTCCGCCCGCAGCTACGCCCGCGTAGAATTAAATACACAGCGCCATCTAACACCGAATTGGTATGAACCGAACAATGTTTTTGTTTTCCCTCTGGAATATCAAATTTTTCGGGTATAAAAAGTACCCTATTAATTAATTCGGACTTTAACTTTACGTCTGAAAAATTTCATAGCAATCGGTTCAGTAGTTACGGCGTGACAGCGGAACAAACTAACAAACTGACTTTCCGATTTATAATATTAATTATATATATGTAAGCTTTGTTTACTGTATGTGTGTACATAGCTTAGTATTAACTTTATTATTTATATGTACGTCGCCTAAGGGCATGACACTCCATACGAACAGTAGGCCTAGTATGAGTTTTCAATACGAAACTCGTTCGATCGTATCGAGCGCGTTTGGCGCTCTCATTGGTTGAGAGTTCTTACGACCTTGAAGCGGGCCAATCGATGAGTCAAACGCGCTCGATACGATCGAACGAGTTTCGTAATGAAAACTCATACTAGGCCTACTGGACAGCCCACGTCAAAAGATGTGAGAAAATTTTCAGCCTGCTTGTTAAAATTATAATACTAACTTATAAAGATTAGATTAAAGTAGATAATAAAGAAAATAGAAGAAGTAAACTTAATTGAAGTGATACAGTGACGATCTACTAATAAACTGGAAGTAAAAACCTTTAACTGTCGATTTTTCTATTTTTAGTACATCATACGTTTAAACATGTGTTTTTCATTTGATTGTGATATTTAAATTATACTAACATTAAATTTTCTATTTTTAGATAAATCAAACTGTGGTTTTTTTCCGTATCGTCCAACATATTATAAATCGACAATTGTCAAAGTTGATTGGATAATAGTAGATCATGTCGAGATTGCAATTTGAGGTTGAGTTGGCAGCGGGTGAAGATCCGAAGAATAATATCATAATCATAAAATTGATAACAACTCACGATGAGATTACATATCTCATACCGCCAGGTTTCCAAGCAGCAAAACACCACCTCCAACTGACAAAGTTACCAGAATTTATGAAAATAAGGTAAACACTACAGAGAATAGGTAATAATAGAAAGGTGTGGATAAAGCTACAAAGTGATATTTTAGCACTCTACAAAGATGATACTGGAAATATTATGTTTAATGATTATTTATTACAAGAAATATCCAAAACCACAAGCCAACCTACTGATGGATGGATGGATGAAAAATTGTTAGAAACTTTAGAGAAACTAAGTGAAAAAAGTGAAAAACCCGCGATCAATAAAGAAAAACATAACAATTTAAGCAAATTATCTGATAAATTTGTTTTGAAAAAGTTTGACAATAAGATGACCATTGCTAAACCATGGTTGCAGAGTTTTGAGAGTGAATGTACAAGATTCGATTTAACTAGTGATACAGAAAAAATTAGTGCCTTGAGATTATTTTTGAACGTCTTGGAAAGTGACTGGTATGAGTCAATGTTAATTAAGCATAGTTTAAACTCAGAGTGGAAAATATGGCAAGTGAGTTTTTTGGACACATTTGCTGATAAAAGTTGGTCCTCTGTAATCTATGCATTGACTTACAAACATTTGAATGGCTCTCTCTCTACTGGAATATGCATTGAAAAAAAATTTGATGTTAGAGATTGATCAATTCCAGGATACAAAAAACTAAATAACCCCCACCAATAGAAGTTGAGGTATACTGAATGACACCTTGAAATGCACTGGTATTTATGACCCCGGCTCAAATATAACCTTAATAAATTCCAAATTAATAAAAGTAAAAAATTCAAAGATAAGTTACTTTGAAAATAAATTCAATACAATTGGCGGTGGGAGAAAAACAACAGGTTTAAACAAATTAAATGGGAGAATACTAAATATTGAAGACGAAATAAATACATTTATTTGCAATGATAAAAGTTTCACTCATGAGTTACTTTTGGGATTGGATACAATAAAGAGGTTTGGGTTGACCCAAGACGGGAACTTAAACAACCAACTTCAATAAAATGCCAACACAAGTGTAAATGAATATATGAGGCCCACTGAAGAAACAAAACATAATAACATTCATGAAATTGTAAACAGAAAGTTAAAACCAGAAGGATTGAATTACGAAATAAATTTTAATGAGGGCATAGATGTGAATCAATTTGATATACACTACCGCTCAAAAGTATTTGGCCACCTGCATTTTGTATAAGTTATAAACAATACATTAAAAAAGAAACATTTATTAATCACACTTTTACAAAATATATTTTACTGGGTGGCCAAATATTTTGAGCGGTAGTGTAGATATTACCTACTGGGAAGATGACCAGAGGAAAAGAAATTGTGCATTATTAGACAGTTATAAACATATATTTGCAAAAGATAAATATGATGTAGACTGCGTGAAAAATTATGAGGCATTTATAGATCTACAAGTGGAGCAATATTGCTCAAAAAGACCATATAGATGCTCATTAGAAGATAAAGAAGAAACCGAGAAATACATTGGCAAATTGCTAATGAATAAAATGATTGAAGAGTCTTATAGCCCGTTAGCAGCACCAGTGAGACTGGCATACAAACGGGATGAAGGGAAAAAGTCAAGATTATGCATCAACTTCAGAAAACTCAATAAAATTGTTGTACCACAGCCACAGCCATTTTCTCTAATAGATGATCTGATGGTAAAAACAATAAACTGTAAGTATTTCACTACTCTCGATATTAATTCTGCTTTTTGGTCTATACCATTGAGAATCAGCGACAGACAGAAAACAGGTTTTGTTATTGTTCTTGCAATTTACGAGCGCGCGCGACTCTTGCTTGTGGTATGTTGTGTACATGCACAATGCGTTAGTGTGTGTGCCTGACGGAGCGGTCAGTAGCGAGCGGTCGCCCGCTCGGGTCACTTGTGCTTATTGTTTTCACGTCGCTATCCGCCACGAAGTACCGTCAGCATGTCAAATAACGATAAAAAGCGAAAAATTATTCGTAGTGAGTTGAGTTATTTAAATATGCATTTATAGCGTTAATTTAATATTAAACTTTTTGTATGGATCAACGATCATGAACATTGTATAATCTTTATTATTTGTAGGGTCGTGCAATTTTCGCCCGAGTTTTTCATTTTCTTCAAGAAGAATATAATTTCATGAAGGCGAATAATAATGATAATTGTGATTTGAGTCCTTTGGCTAACGTAAGAAAACGAACCGCCGAAGCAACAGGGGTCAGTGAACGTACTGTAACTTCTATTTTGAAAGAAGAAAAAGAGATGCCCTCTACATCTACCAAGTTTCTATCCCCAATGAAAAAACGTCGTAAAAGATGTAGCAAATTTGATTTTGATAATTTCGACACTAATTTGATTCGAAGTACAATTCAAAATTATCACATCGAACACAAGGAAATTCCAACTTTAAACAAAATTCGGTCAGTTCTCAGAGAAAAGATAGACTTTGACGGGTGTCTAAGCACTTTACGTTCATTGCTCATAAAAATTGGTTATAAATGGCGAAAGATTAGCAGTAACTGACGAGTATTACAAGAAAGGCATGATTTACAACTATGGCGTGTAAAATATTTGAAAAAGATTTCTCAGTGCCGTGCAGAAGGACGTCCTATTGTTTACACTGACGAAACACATTGACAAACACAAAACAACGTTTTAACGTCACACGTTCGACAAAATACATGGGGCATAAAGGATAAAGATACTCCATTTATGAAGAAATTAGGTACTGGGAGCCGGTTTATTATAGTGCATGCAGGTACTAAAGATGGATTCATTCCAAATGCCTCATTGGTATATAAAGCATCCTCCACAACTGGAGATTATCACTCAAATATGAGTTTTGAAAATTATAAGAAGTGGCTAGAAGAGAAGCTTATGCCAAATTTGCCAGAAAGGGCAGTTATTGTGATGGATAACGCGTCCTATCATAACGCCCGCAGCAGTAAAATTCCTACGTCCAGTTCAAGGAAGAGGGATATGATAAAATGGCTAACTGATAACGGAATTTTATGTGACGAACGATTAAAAAAAATCGAACTCTATGATTTAATAAAAAATAATAAACATCGTTTCATAACATTCAAAATCGACGAAATAGTTAAAAGCAAGAATTTTGAAATATTACGTTTGCCGCCCTATCACCCTGAGTTGAACTGTATCGAAAATATCTGGGGAATTTTAAAAAATAAAATTGCAACTAAAAATATCGGGCAAAATATGACTATTTTACAAAATTTAATAAATGAGTGTATGAACGATATCGACAATGATACCTGGCGTAAAACTTGCAAACACGTCGAAAAACTTGAAGAAGAATATAGAAAATATTTCGATTTAGACTTCGAGTTAACGATTAATATAGAATCAACTAATAGCGACACTGAAGAGTTTGAAGATAGTGACACTTCTGACGATGAATAATAATTAATTTTAATAAAACTTACTATTAAAACATTTGTTTTATTATCATTGTTGGTTTCAAAGAAAAAATAATTTTAGCATTGATTATTTGTATGCTAACCGTAGCGCGTCTACGTTCACGCACACATTTACACGTATACAGATACGACTTGAACACAACTAAGAGCCACGCGCGTTCGTGACTTGCAAGAACTATACACAGGAAGGCCATTACCAATAGACTTGCCTTCCTTTTGGACCAAAAACATCTCCAGCAATTTTCCAAAGACATTTGACAAATATAATAAGAAAGCAAAACCTATCAAATTTTGTAATGAACTACATTGATAATATAATAGTATTTTCGAAAACTTTTAATGAACATATTGAACATTTATTTAAACTGTTGGATGCAATTGCTGAAGAAGGATTCCATCTAAAATTAACAAAATGTGAATTCGCAGCACAGTCAGCAAGATTCTCGGGACATATAGTAAAAGGTAATACAATCACACCTCTAAAAGACAACTTTAAATCGATAGCAGAATTTGCAGCACCACAAAACAAAAAACAAATACGACAATTTTTAGTAAAGTAAATTTTTATAATAAATATATTCCTAATGCAGCAATAACTCTTGATCCAATACACAACTTACTTGGAAAAAACATCAATTATGATTGGTCGGCTGATTGTGAAAATGTTTTCCAGACAATATAAAAATATTTATGCTCGGCACTAGTTTTGGCAATATTTGACAGGGAGGCGCCCATTTTTATTTACACCGATGCAAGTATAAAAGGAATTGGTGCAATATTAAAACAAACACAGATAAATTGAGAAATCAAACCAGTGGCATACTTATTGAAGAAACTAAACGAATCTCAAAAGAAGAAGAAAGCCATATTTTTAGAAGGCTTAGTCATAAAAGAATTTTGAAATTTTGGCAACACTGGCTAATAGGAAACTCATTCACAATTTATACAGACCATAAGCCCCTAGAAAATCTGAACATAAAGAATAGAACAGATGATGAACTGGGAGACATGACCTATTACTTATCTCAATACAACTTTATAATAAAATATAACCCCGGCAGAAACAATATGGAAGCAGACTGCTTAAGCAGAAATCCAGTATATGAAAGCCATGAAAACGAAGAAGACAACTTGAAAACAGTAAAGATTGAGAAAATATTAGATGATAAGAAAAATAATCATTATACAAAATGTTATTTATTACAAGCAAAACAATAAGAGGAAGAAAATTGTTTTGTCAGAAGACTATAGTAAGATACTGATAAAAAAAAGGCGCATGAACATTTCTGTCATATATGAATAAATCAGATTCAGTTAAAATTACGCCCTTTGTACACAGCCCCCAACCTGCTGGATAATATAAAGATAATTTGCCGGCAATGTGAAATTTGTATTAAGAATAAAACACGTTTAAATAGAAAGTATGGACTAATGTCACAATTAGGACCAGCAGTAAAACCTTTCCAAATTATGTCAATAGACACAATAGGAGGATTTGGTAGCAACAGGTCTTCAAAAAAGTATCTACACTTGTTGATGGACCATTTCACACGTCATGCACGCAAAGACACAAGCAAATGGCTAAGGACTTTATAAAACTGATGGAGCAAGTGATCAAGGACAATGAAGTTGAGATATTGCTTTCAGATCAATATCCAGCACTGAATTCAAAAGAATTCAAAAAATATTTAAAGGATCACTCTGTTGATTTAATTTTAACAGTGATGGATGCCCCTTTCTCCAATGGTCGTACTGAAAGACTGAACCAGATGCTGGTCAATAAAATTAGATGTGCTTTGACAGCAAAGAGAAAAAGAATGCATGGACAACCTTAGCAATGGATTGTGTGAAACTTAACAAACCACTCAGTAACAGGTTATTCACCTTTATATCTGTTAAACAGAGAACTAACCGACTTACTACCAGCAGAACTAAAAAAGACACAAACGGAACCTGGAGAACTGGAAAAAGACCGACAAATAGTATTTCTCAGATCAAAGAAATCACACGAGAGGAACAAGAATAGATTACAAATTTCAAAAAGGTGATATGGTTTACGTAATGGACTGTAATAAGTTAAACAAATCAAAACTGGATGAAATTAGAATCGGTCCATTTGAAATAGAAGATATGATATCAGATTCGATATGCAGGATTAACACTGGAAAGAATAAGGCCTTAGGACTTTACAGATAGTACAGTCCACGAAGACGCGCCCCTCCAACTTTTGGTTGAGGTTTTACTTTGACTATGACGCTTTCTCCTGATTAGTCTATTTATTGTAGTGCGCGTGTGCACTCATAGGTAATTAATGTTTACCAATAAAACTCAAAAATTAACAAAATCTTGCACATAATATTTTTTAAGCTATTGCATAGCTTCTATCGCGGGCCTTGAGCGCGGGGACCGAATCCAGAAATTCCGTAACGAAAAAACCTCACGCTCCCCATCGTCTAACGTCGTTTCAGTTCGGCAGTCTTCGGCACGGTATGTTTGTGCGACTACATCTTTTGAAAACAATTTATAGATTTTCAAAAAGAGCATGCATATTGCAGGGCGCGAACTCAGTCCTACACACTTGCCATGTTACTGATAGTCGCGATGTGCTAAACTTGCGATTAATTTTCTCTCTGAAATAGGTCTTCTATAGAGATATGTCATAGACGTCATCGACGTTGTCATGGCTACCTCAAAAACTTTTCATATAATTAATTATTAAGTACTTTTATTCAAATTAATTTAGTAGTGTTTTTATAAAATAGCTTTTTTTTTAACGGAAAAGCTAAGATGAATGTCATGCTAATTTTTCATTGGACTTTTAAATTATTTATAGTGTTGTTTACTAAATAAAAGCGCGTGATTTTATAGAGTAAAAAGTGCTCACGCGACCGTTTTTTCAATTGTTGCAAGAATTCAAAAGACTGTCTTTAAATAGTGTTCAGACGATTGCTCAAAGTGTATTAGATTTCATTAGTAATAGAAATGGCATTTCAATAATGACTTTCAACTGCCAGTCTAAATAGTCATAAATACGATTTACAAGATTCAGTTACGAGACAAACAAATGTGTTACTTCTTACCGAAACTTGCATGACGCATGATAATCCAATTGAAATACCTAATTTTAATTGTATTGTTCAGTTCAAACGAGATACTGTTTCAAAAGGTGGGGTAGCTATTTACCAAAATAAAAATGATATTACTAATATTATGACTCCGAATATTGAAATAAATATTGCACACGTTAGCGATGTTAATGTTAGGCGCTCAGTTGTTGGAGATATTTGTGCGTGCTTATGCAAACTTAGAAATGGCCTACAAATAGTTATGGTAGCAATTTACATTTCTCCGAATCCAAAATTGGACGAGGTAGAGCATTTTATTCATCGCACTTTACTGGAGTAACTCGAGTGGCTCGAAAATACTTGAAACAAATGGTAATAAATTTCCACTTATCATGGCTGGCGATTTCAACATTAACTTCGCTGATAAAAAATCAGAGCGGTGGACAACTTTTCTATCAAAAACATTGAATTTGAAAATGAATAATGATCCACAAAAGTCCACAACAAAATATGGGACCACCATTGACGCGGTATTTTCTAGGTATTTAGAGGATATTAAGTCGCAAACTTATGTTTCTTATTTCAGTTATCATAAACCTATAGTTTCAATGATAAATATTCCTGAATAACCAACAGCTACTGTAAGGTAATAAAACCCACATGTATTGTAAAATAATAAAAATATTTTAAATAATATTAACTTTTTATTTATTTAATAAAAGAAAAATTTGTTTTCTTACCGGTCACCACGCTCAAAAAGTGTAACTTGAATTAATATCAAAGAAAAAACATACTGCATAAATAAAATAAATAAATAATAATAATTGCATACATTGATACAAAATGCTATGCAATAGCTTTACCGCGGCAGTCCCCGAGTGCCACACGTCTTTTTTCTTTTTTTTTTTAATAAAACGTTGCCCCACACTAGGAATTTCTTCTGTATCGTGGGTGCGTTTACAAACATACAAACTCACACACACAAACAGCCAGATCCGGAACATGTAATTGTAGGCCATACCATTTGTTCCGTGCGGGAATCGAACCCGAGACACGCGGCGTAGCAGTCGATCGCTCAGCCACTGCACCAATTGTGTCGACAAATATTAATAACGGTTAGGAGAAATAGTGGGGCGCGTCTTCGTGGATTGCACTATCTATACCACAGAGATATTAAATTTAATAGAGTGGCCACGGGGGCGTAACCCGTGAGAACACAATTTGTGCAAAATGGGCAAATCCCTTCAAAACGCTATTCAGTCAGAAATTGTACGTCGTATGCGTAACACGGAAGTATTTTTTTTAAAATGCCGACTTGTTCTGTGATTGTGTGCAAAAATAGAAGTGCTACAAGTATTCTAAAACGTCATGGTATCACATACCATAAGTAAGTACTATAATAATTTCGTTTATTACGTATATTATAACAAAAACATAAAGTTTGTCAAAAATATTGTTCCAAAAATTTTCGGTCAACTATTACGCGATAAAACTTTAATCGAACAAATAAACGCATTACATTGCTTGCCGGGTGTTGTACTTATGTTAACAATAATATTTTGCTCACGTAATGAATATCGCCCGAATCAAAACGGTCGGTAACGTGGTACGGCCGCAGCTTGACGGCGTGAGCTAGAGATGTAGCTAGTAAATTTGTACTATCGACAATTATATTTTTATATTTATTTTTAGATTTATAAACATTTCTTTTTTGTTGCGAAATAAAATGATACAGCTAAAATTATTATGCAAATAATGTCGTGCAACTTGTAATACCTGTGTCACAGTTAAATAGTAGTTAAAATTATCCTTGTGTATTAATATAAAATATTCTTTAAGTGTTTCAGGTAGTATTTAACGAAAAATGCTGCACCAAAACTATCCAAGCGTGAAGTACTTTGTAAATATTTACATTTTAGTGGACAGTAAAATAAAAAAAAAAATGTTATTTAATATATTTACTATACTTAGATTTCCTATCTTGTTTGAATATATTAAACAGTGTATTATATTGTTGATTGTGATTCCAGAAGACTATTATTTAAATAAATGTAACCATCTACCAACAACGATTGCATTAAAACACTTATTTGTAATATTAAAGAAAGGTGGGACTAAGAAAAACAAAGTTTCTTGCTTATAATATTCTCTGGTTAAAATGTTTTTTTTTTATTCCTTTAAATATTAAGTGAATATAAAAATAAATTAGCAATATTCGCAAAAGTAAAATTATTTAATAAATCACAAGAAATATTGCATATCGATAAATAGTTTATCGACTTTCAAGCACTAGCGTTGATGTAAAATTGTTGAATGTTGTAGTGCATGTTTACGCGGTTGAAAGGGCCAATAGCAGCGTTTGTGTGTGTGAGTTTCAATGTGTGCGTTGATTAATGATTGGTCAAGATTTGTCAATATATGCGCGGTGCAGTGTACTTATTTCTATGTGCATGTGAGTGTAAAATTTTTTGGCGACATAGGACCTAGAACAAATTGCGCATTAGAACCGATCTCTTATTTCTGATATCTATGATCTATACTATGTAACGAAGCTCATTCCTGTTTGATTAGGTACTCACATTAACCTTAAGTTAATGTTCAATTTTAGGGGGTGATATGTAAGCTTTGTTTTGTACGTCGCCTAAGGGTATGAGGCGTGAAAGCGGAATAAACAAACAAACAGAGTAATTTTCCGATTTATAATATTAGGAAGGATTAGATGAATATACCTGTACCTGTCGCAACCAACTGGTAAATAGTCAATTCTAGTTTGTAGTCACAATCGTCAAACAAGCTATCTTTGTGTACCAGGGCTAAGTTTGAATAAGTTTAAAACTGCATTATGAACTGTGTTTACATTTATATGAAGAAACAGATGTTTATACAACGTTATATTTTGTTTTTGCGAAACTTGATTATAGTTTGTTCAGAATAAGCAACTGAATCGATTCCAGTATTTTTACACCAAGTTATATTTTTTCCCAAATTGAAATTGTTGTGGGGTGGTCACCGAGCCCGCCATGCAGTTTACAATAGATCACAGTACTTGCATGCGCAACAGCTGACGCCAGAGGTCAAGGCACCGCGCTCGCCCGCTCGAGCGGAACTTTGACAAAAAACCAAGTAGGAAAGCAAGCTCATAAGTTTGTCGTTTAACATTATATCTTTTTGAAATTTAGTACATAGATACTTTACATAAAAATACTGGTCAAGTGTTTCGGGTTTCGCAAAAAAAAAAATATAATGTTGTATAAACTGCGTGATTTACACTGCACTGTCTTACTAATTAATAGCTTTATGCCATTCGAAAATTGTGAATGTGGTGCGTGATGTGAGTTGTACCTTTCTGTTTGGACATGGGGAAGTCCCTCTTGTGCACGGCGGTATGGTCGAGGTCGCCGGCGGCGCGGCCGCTGTAGGGCTGCACGCGCAGGGCACGTCCGTACACGTGCAGCCGCGCCGACCGCGCCGCAACCGCACCCTCCGCGCTCGACAGGCACAGCGTCGCACAGCGCGACGAGCAGCGCTCGATGTGAACAGGGCCAAACTGACCGAACACCTCCAGCAAGTCTCGAGGTTCAGTGTAGTTTGGGTAACCTGAAGGAAACGATACAAACAATACAATTTCTGACTGTCGGAATTAAGTCGATCACCATCAACCTACCGCAGTTCTACGCCGGACATATACAGACCTATCCCACTATAGCGACTAGACGTGCCCCTCAAGCTGTGTGTACTTACTGATAATTCGGTGGTTTTACTTCAAACCTCAAAGCCCCTATAAGTGATTATAGTGAACACCACATTATATGTCGGCCAAATTCAATAAAGAATAGAGGTAAACAAACCGTTGCTAGGAAACGAGTAATTTACGCCTAAAATACAGATGTTAACAACCTTTTCTAGATAGATGATTTTCATAAAAGTAATAATTCTAGTTCCTACTAATGTAAATAGTTTATTTGTTTAGATATTTATGATTTACATAGAACGCTTAACCGATTTGAATGAAATTATAACATACATGTAAGCTAATTTCCTAATAGGTCAAATTGATACATATGTACTATATATTATACTTAGTCCATACTTCAAAATCATCAAAATCAAAAGTCATTTATTCAAATTAAGCTAAGAATCAGCACTTTTTGAACGTCAATATTACATAAAACAGTCCCCCAAAACGCCCACCCATTGACACTTCCTAGTGCTTTCGCTGGGAAGAAGGGGCGGAAGAAACTCCCCAGCAGCACAGCTGTCTATTCATTTAAAAAAATACATGACTTTATACAATACTATGTATAGTGAAGAACACAAGAAAATACAACAACAATGAATTTATTGAAAATATGCCAGCTACCACGCCAGAATACCAGCAAAGCAAAACAATATCCGCCTTATTCATAAACGCTGCTTAAAGTTGAACTAGTGATTAGCGATTATTACACCATACATTTTTGACCTTTTAACGTCACTTAACTTAAATCATCCTTTATGAATAAACACCATAGTGTTTAAGGGGTTTATCCATAAGCGATGATTAAAGTTAAATAACGTTAAAAGGTCAAAAATGTGTGTTTAAAGAATCGCTAATCATTAGTTAACTTTAAGCAGCTTTTATGAATAAGGGGATATATATATATAAATGAAAATGTAAATAACTAAAAACTTATTACTTCAATAAAAGCTCCAGGCATAAAGGGCGTGACAGCTTACATATGGTCACCGAAGATCTAAAAGACAATTGTGATATTGAAAGGGAACGTAGGTCGCTGGCTGTCCGTTGTAACATGTTGGCCCGCAGGTTCGCGCGTTGTACGAAGGCAGTTAAAGTTACGCTTTTTAAAGCTTACTGCCAATCCTTCTACACGTGCAGCCTGTGGGTTAACTTCACTCAGCGGGCATACAGCGACCTACGTGTTCAATATAATAACGCACTGAGGGTGCTGTTGGGGCTGCCGTGGCGTTGTAGTGCGTCAGGGATGTTTGCGGATAACAATATTAATGGTTTTACTGCTATTATTAGGAATAGATGCGCATCCCTGATGACGCGTGTTCGCCGCAGTAACAACAGTATTCTCAGTGTGTTCGCGGATCGGTAGGATTTTCCCATGTGGCAGAGGTGGATGCAGCTCCACGCTAAGTTGTAATTTCATTTTATGTATATTTGTGTCTGTAACCTACTAACACTAGAACTTAAGTAAAATTGTTACTAACCTTATGGACTCCGGTCTGAAATAAAGTATTCTATTCTATTCTATTCTATATTTATGTATTGAAAAAAAAAAATTAATTATATGAACTCATATAACGTGTCAGTAAGCTAATTCCAGAAAAAGAACACAAACATTGTCCTGAGTTAATCAGAGCGACCAACTATTCTATTCTTATCATTTAAATAATCACTTAGGGAATAATGCCTTTGAACAAAGCTTGGATTTAATTTGTGCTTTAAATGCATTGTAAGGCAAGTCTAGCAAAGCAGAGGGTATCTTGTTATAAAAAGTTATACCAAGCCCAACAAGTCGGTGAAAAGGGGCTTGCAGCTTGTCCTTGTTTCTGGTGTTAATATTATGAATATCACAGTTTTTATAAGGCAAGGCAAAATATTCATGTGTACACCACATGAATATTTTGCCTAACATATAAGTGAGAATACCAATATCTTTAAAGAAATCTCTCAGAGAAAATCTGATACCGAGCTGGTAAATTGCTCGGACAGCTCGTTTTTGGAGTACAAATATATATTGTATGTCAGCGGCTTTGCCCCACAGTAGAATACCGTAGGACATAACGCTGTGGAAATAACTAAAATAAACTAAACGAGCTGTATCAACGTTCCTGGCGGCGTAGGCGGCCGAACTAAGCCTTTCTGCTAGGGTTGATATGTGTGGTCCCCACTGAAGTTTGGCATCTACTGTTATTCCCAGAAAAACTGCCGAGCCCACGTTTTAAGCACCTCTTTGTCTAAAACAATGTTGGGTCCTAGTTATTTGACGTAAACCAATCCGTAACTGTTGAGAGTACACTGTTGCAAGTATTACAATGCATTTGTTATGGAGTTGATTTGAAAGCAATTAAAATACGCAAAATCGTATTGACATATGCCTCAACTTTATTCATTGGTTGAATTCCACAAAATGTGTTTACTACCTGCATTTTCATCCATCTTTCTTTTTTGTAGGGCTATCACGTAAAATTAATGTCGACTATTTAATGTTTTTTCGAAATAGTTAAGTCAAGTTATCATGCAACATGCATGATAACATGGTATATCGAAAAAAAAAAAAATTGTGATTGTATTGAAATTTGCTGCAATAGGAATTTTTAATAAATACTTAGCATGTAAAAATCGATAATCATATCAATAACAGGAGATTTGTAAAACGTGAGTTGTGATAACCCTAAATTGGTTTGTTTATCTCTATTCTTTATGAAGCTTGGCGAGAATTTAGGCACCATTCACTCAATTATTGGC
The DNA here is from genome assembly GCA_037179545.1 of Sesamia inferens. Taxonomy (NCBI): domain Eukaryota; kingdom Metazoa; phylum Arthropoda; class Insecta; order Lepidoptera; family Noctuidae; genus Sesamia; species Sesamia inferens. Next base: position 1,271,326 of record CM073929.1, on the reverse strand, counting down.
TTGGCAACTCTGTGTTCCACCTTACGTTGACCACTACAAGTACCCTACTAATACCTACATAGTTGCTAAACAATGTTACAAATCTTATATGAATCGTGAATATCAAAACGTTCTGTTACCTGAAATAAACTGAAACAATCAGTAAGAAAACATAGCTCAAGTCGTAACAGTAAAGGTCGTTATAAAGTATACTAATGTGCGATTGACTACACCACAATAGTTCATAAAAGTGTTAGTTAATTTATAATTCTGACCCCATAAATTACTAGCTGATCCGACAAACGTTTTGCAGTATACTTTACTTTTGCGAAATATTTTTCATTAAAATCACCATTAAAAACAGAGTTTGACGGTAGAAGGGTAAAAATTTGAGTTATATTTTTAAATGCAAAAAATAAATATTAGTAGCCGATTCTCAGACTTACTCAATATGCATATAAAATTTCATAAAAATTATTTTATTTTTAATATTGCATCTCGTAGTTGACCTTAAGAGGTCGTGACTACTTAACCGGACTATCCTGTGGCTGCCTTAAATGAATTTAAAGCCTCTAGCCAGGGCAACTAAAAACTAAGCGACTACACGCTAAGGGCTCGCTAAGAACCTCGGCTTAGGGCGTCGCTGGAGAGAACAGCAGGGGACGGCTGGATCGAATTTTTATTTTAATTCGGTTTGATGACCGCGGCGTTTCCTAGTACTAGCTCTGAGATAAAAGTCAGTCAAGCCATTTATAGTAACCTAGCTTACCGCCCGCGGCTTCGCTCGCATGGAGATCGGTTATATCGCGCTTTTAGATTTCCCTCGTGAATATAATTTTTTTCTGGGATAAAAAAGTACCCTATTATTTAATCCTGACTTCTAACTTTACGTCTGCAAAATTTCAAAACAATCGGCTTAGTAGTTACGGCGTGAAAGCGGAACAAACAAACAAACTCACTTTCCGATTTATAATATTAGGATATTTGGTGTACACATACAAATATTCCAGTAATCTCCCTTGGGAACTTGATGTTTTTTTAGGATCAAAGTAGCCTATGTTACTCTCCATCTTTTCAACTAACTGTATGCCAAAAATCAGGTCGATTGATTGCTTAGCTACGGCGTGAAGGAAGGACATACAAACAAACAAACACACTTTCACATTTATAATATTAGTATGGATTACTAAACAAAGAGAATTTTGAATACATATAAGATCAAGCACCTGGTGCTTGCTAAGAGGCCTTAACTGTCCTGCCATACCTATGACTACTGTAATTTTGTAACATTAGTAAAGCCAAAACATATGTATGGTTTGAATTACATATTTTTAAAAGACTCGCTTATATTTCTTGCCACATGTTTGCTTAAATTCTAAATAAGTGCCTAATTTTGGTTTTCATATAAGTTTATGTGAATTAAACCTAAAGAACGTGCATATCCTCACCAGAGACCAGGATCCTGTGGCCGGTCGACGTGGCGGCGGGCGCGGCGGCTTGGCGCCGGCGCGGCGACGACGATGACGGACTGGACTGCGCACGCGACGTCTGCTCCATGGCTCATTGGTATAAGTGCTCGCCTGGACCAAACATAAATGATTGTTTGTTAAGCTTCGAAGCAGTTAGTACTAATATTATGTGCAACAGCCACTATCGAGTCCTAGCCTAATAAGTTTAACGTTTATCGATACCGATAACGCTCATCATTAAGGGTAGACAAGGAGGGGGCTTGTGATCACACACAGTCGGTAAATAGGGTAAGCTACTTGGCCGCGATTGGTCCGTGGATTAAAGGCCATGTTTACATACCAAGGCCCCTCCATTCTTTGGAACGTCAAGCCTATGCTCCCGGGTCATACGTAGACCTTTGAGTGTTTACGTTACGATTCGTCAGAAGTCCGAAAGTCTGACATTCAGTTTTACCAAAGGGTTAATTTACTGGGTTGATGACAGCCCAACATAGTTGGGAAAAGGTACAATCATTGAATTGCTTTTGAAACAGCGTCAGAACGAATCGCCTTTGAATATCGGATAAGAGAATGCACATACAACTTGAGAGGAAACCCTTCTGTCTTAAGAATTTATTGAATTACATACCTTCAAACGTAATCAAACTACCATCACCACCGCTAAGAACTGAGCCCCCCGAAAACAAACACTTTAAATTAAGTATCGCTTCGTTGTCTACACTTCGACGTACACTTATTAATTACACAGTAGCCAGCAACGCTGCTGTTTATGTGTTCATACGGGGCGTATAAACCTCCCTCCCCTCTTATACCGCCAAAACTTATGTCGCGTTTATTGCTCGTATATTGTCGTTGCACACGAACACGATATCTTTGCCTCGTCTGCATAACACTACGATCTATTTTGCCCTTATGGGTGGGGGAGTTCCCCGAAAATGATATTGTAAATAAAAATTAATGTGTACATGACAGCACTTTAAGCTACTACAATCTGTCAAATTCTTTATTAGATTTATTAGATTAACTTTATAGCTAAAGCGTTAAGCCTCAAGGTTCGAGTAGTAAGGGAATATTTGACAGTTTTGGGTAGCTTGATCTGCTGTTGAAGTACGTACGATACAAATTTGATGTGACTGAAGGACCACTATAAACAATATAAAATGTACGGATGGGAGGTACTTTTACAATATTTTTTCGAACCAACAAAGTTTTTGACACCATATGGTTCTAGGAATTTCAAAAGGAATAAACGGCATCTTGGTATCGGCTATGTCGGTAAAGTACTTCAGAGACAAAATAGCCTACTATTTTGTTCCGAAAGTACCTACTTTCCCGTGATCATAATCAAGTCAGGCGCACTTCGTATTTTAGTTACGTATGAACTTACCTACTCGCAGTACCCTGCAAGAGATTTTTTTTAATGAAATTAGCATTATCCCTGTGCTTTTTTTCGTATCTGTAGGTACTTACATAAATGGAAAAAGAAATAAATAAATCATCTCCTTTGGCGACTGTACAAATAAATAAATCATTTCCTTTGGCGACTGTACCTAATTAGAAATAAGATAGGTACCTACAAAATATTTATGTAACCCGTAGGTATTTAAGTATAGATAAGACTAAGTTAGTGAATGTGTGTCTATGAAATATGGATAATAAAGAGAGTAAGAAGGAAATACCCGTACCCGTACGAAGATTGATTGCTCGTGCAAAGTATTTTGACTCCAAATATCCTTTTTCGTTACCACTGGTTAGGATAACACCATTTTCCGACTCATAGAATTTGACACCATCAGCTAAGGCTCCCGCAAGGTTTATGTATATGTGGACTTCAGAGTCCTGGCGAACACCACTGATCACGGACGCATCATCCAACGTTCCTTTCGCTAAATGTATGTGTTTGCGCTTCATACGACTAATGCCTTCATATTTTATTTTTGGCCAGCATTTTAAATATGTACCATGGATAACTATTTTGTATTTGGGCTGCAAAAAAGAACCTTGATAAATGCTATGGTATGCTTCCTTATCCAAGATATATTACAAAACATAATGCGTTGAAACCTCAATGATCGGAGCAAGGTCAACATCCAGAACATCAGTGATTGTATGTCCTTGGGTAGCCTTGATCTCCAGACAGTTACTGGAAGGGTTATACCTTAGTTTGAACCTCTGCTTATCATTTCTATTAACAACTCGTTCAATGTCCGATGTGCTGTATTTCCCTTTGAAAGTTTTGTGCTGCAATATTTTGTTAACATCTAAATATCCTTCTGGGCTAAAAAAAAAATAAAATTCATTTTATTCAGGCCTGAAGTCACTAGTTATAAAATGTTGCAAGTTTCTCATTTCAGTTCAATACTACAGGGCTTACAGGGATGTTTTACATATCAGGGATATCTCACTAAAAACAAGTATTGACACATTGTTTTGTAATCTCAACACTGAACGGGGTGAATCGAGAGGTTACTTTAAATAAATTTTAACTTTGAAAAAACGTATGCAGTTTGTTGCTTGAAAAGACGGTGTTTTCCTACTGTTTGTAACACTCTAGCCGCAATCTTCACGTAGAATGAAAAGACGGTGTTTTCCTACTGTTTGTAACACTCTAGCCGCAATCTTCACATAGAATGCAACTAGCGACGGCACATCAAGCTACCACAACCTATCAGTAGGCCTAGTATGAGTTTTGATAGTTTTCTAAAACTATGATCGTCTCGTCTTGTTTCCATACATTGCACACGAGCGCCTCTAGCGGAAACTATTGCTTACTAAAAATGGCAGTATGAGTTCAAATCGAATTAAACTATTCGATTATTTTGTAAGTTTTCGAAAGGCAATGATAATTTGGCAGTATGAGTTACTACTTTGACAATACGTTTTTAGTATCCTTCAACGAAAACGAAAACTTTTGTAGTTAAAGTTGTCACCTATAAATTTTTAGTGAGTTGTTAAAACTTTTATAAAAAGAAATGTCTGCCCGTTGGTATTTTGCGTGGCAAACAACGCAGGACGAAGTAGCGAACATAGAAAGGCGTGACAACATTCGTCAAAGAGAATTATTCTCTATCAGCCGTATTTCCGATACCCATTTTGTCCAGCGGTATCGGCTGACGAAAGCTGCATTTAAATATTTATGCAGCACCCTGCGCACCTATAGTGACCTCCGAAGCTCGCAAAGAGTCTCACTTGAGACAAAGGTATGATTGGGTTAGGTGTACTAGTGGGAACGAAGGAAAAAATACCGGTATGGTTTGTTTAACTTAGGTACCTAATATATAATAATTGTTTTACTTGTTGTTTTAAGGTGTTGTGTGCGCTGTTGTTTTACGCGAATGGTGACTACCAACGTGTAGTTGGAGTAGCCAACCATTTTTCGCAGGAAGCCATAAGTAGGTTCATAAGTGAAGTAACCGCAGCCCTTACTCAACCTCAAATTATAAAAAAAAATATAAAATTTCCTAACACAAGAGAAGCAAGGGAGCAATTACAACAAAGGTAAATTTGAATACATTAATTGTTATGTTGTGTTTATTTGTTTGTATGCTTTCAAACATTTTATACCTTCATTTATGTTATAGATTTCTGAATAATTATGGTATTCCTGGAGTTGTGGGTTGTGTGGATGGCTCACATTTTAGGATTTTTAAACCTAGAAAGGATGAAGAACATATTTATTACTGCAGAAAGCATTACCACTCCCTTAACATTCAGATGGTAGGTGATACAAATACTGTAACAGAATCTTAAAAGAAATAATTCTTCATATCTAATATATCTACCTGTTTTAACTACTATTTCAAGGTTTGCGATCATGAATGCCGTATCCTTAGCATTAATGCTAAATTTGGAGGTGCCAGCCATGATGCATTTATTTGGGATAATAGTGCCATAAATTCTTATATGCAAACTCTGCATCAGACTGGTGAATCAGCATGGCTTTTAGGTTTGTTATTTATTCTCAACATTTGGATTTGTTTTTAATAAATTACTTATAATGAATAATCATTATTTGCAGGAGATTCAGGATACCCACAACGTCCATGGTTAATGACCCCTTACACAGACCCAGTAATTGGTTCAGAAGCAGAGGCATATAATAAAGTGCATAGTAGAACCAGGGTCTTAATAGAGAACACATTTGGGGTCTTAAAAATAGATGGCGATGCGTATGCAAGGATAGAGTATTGCATTATAAACCCGAAAAGTGCACCCAAATAATAATGGCATGTTGTGTTTTACACAACATTGCTTTGGATTTTGGTGTGCCACTTCCACAAGATGAAGTAAATGGTAAGTAGTTACTAATTTTCTCACAAGCTAGGTAATCCATTTAATGATCAAATGGACGGATGACACTAAACTTACCCTCTGTGCCATGGTGGAGGGTTTGATTCCTACAAGACCAAGACCAAGTACAAGACATATCTATTTTTCCATCTCGATCCATTTATGTAAGAAATTGTTTTAATATTATTTAGTGTTATGTACGATGTTACAATTTATCCATAAGGAATGCCTAAGCATTTTTCTGCCTTTGAAAGTGTATCAATGATATTTAAAATACTCATACTTAACTATTTCGTGTTTCTTTACAGTTGGTCCTGTATTCCAAAGACATGAAGTGCCACTGCAAGCAGACCAATCATTACTCACATTAGGACGCCTAGTACGGGACCGGCTGGCTAGCATTATTTATGAGAATCAGTAGTTTAATTTTGTAAATAAAAACTAAGCAAGTTATTTAAGGTGTTTTAATAAAATTTTCTAATATAACTAACAATTTCCCAAACAGAGTTTGCCACTGAGACTGTTGTTCGAGCTCCCGTTCTCTAAGCCTTACATGCTCATTGGCAAACTCTGTAGCGAAATTCTGCCATCTTTCTTCGGTGCCAGCAAAGAGGGAAGCTGCATCAACAGGGCGTGTATGGCGGTGGCGCGGTGAGGTGCGGCGTGGGCGAATGACACGGCGAGCCCCGACTTCGATGTGTCTTGGACTCGCAAGAGCGTAGTGGGGAGTAGGGGAAACTGCAACTCCCTCTATCTCCTCAACATAGAACTCCACTTGCTCCTGGCTTGTGCCTGGCCGATTTTCATTAACCGTTGCTGAAAATAACAGTTACTAAATTATGTACAAGACAAACTTTATAATACTAAAAGCATTAACAACTTATCATGGCCTTTATTTATTTAATAACTAGCAGCTGCCCGACTTCTTTCGCATGGAGTTAGTTATTTGAACATTTTATTTTAACCGCAAAAGAGTCGATTTCTATAGATACATTATTTCACTTCTAGATCATAATATACAGCACAATTTTTATATGCTCCGCTCCTCTGGGTTGCAGCTTGATTTTATAGGCAAAAACCTTCCTCGATTAATGCGTTATCCAACGCAAAAAGAATTTTTCAAATCAGACCAGTACTTCTTGAGATTAGCTTTTTCAAACAGACAAACTCTTCAGTTTTATATATTTGTATAGATTATAAAACAAAATTTATGTGCATTTGTCATAAAGTACCTACACACTTTCAACAAAATTTTATTTCAATATAGTTACATATTATGACTACTTACTGTTCTCAATATGGATATTCTCACGGGGAGATGTGAAGTACTGCGGTGGAGGTGGAGGCACCTGCTGCTGCTGTTGCGCTGTATAACATTCAGCTGAAGTTGTCTGTAACATGCATTAAATATTGTTTGAAGAATGTGATAGTGAAGTCTTAAGAAAGAGTGTTGTGCAATAAGTATATTTAATGTATAGAATATAAACTTGCAAAGGCAAATGGATTATTTAGTCCACACACTTTAATGCTGATTATACACAAAGCTACTAATATGTATTATTACCATTGCAAACGTTAAAGTAAAATTATATTAATAGTTACCTCAACACCAACTTCAGGTTTGCTTATTAGACCTGTCGCAGCTTGGGTTCCTGTTAAGTTGAGGACCCTCTGCTCCAGGTCTGTTAAAATTAATCTACATGCAGGGCCATGCACCACCTGTTCCACTGGCAGAATGATGAATTTTAGCTGCCTTCCTTTTTCTGTTGTTCTTCAGATCACTCCACACCTTCACATGTAAATAGCAAAACAATCATTAATAACACTCATTAGTAAGCTTTAATGTAATGTTTAATTTAAAAAGCCGTACCTTTTTCCACTTTTCAACTGGCTTAGAAGAACCAGTTGTATCCATATTGAGGACTCTGATTAGTTCGGTTCATTTATTATGAGCCGTAATGCGGCCATTTGGGCCATCTGCAAATTTATTCAAGTCTCCATTACTGCAATAATAAGGAATATTTTAATTATGAAAAAATATATATTTTGACTGAATGTTTACTTAGCAATAAAACGAAGCTATTTACCTTTCCATATACTCCACCATTACTTCGAATTGTGAAGAACTTGTTCCCGACATACTAATTACTTTTATAATGTATATTAAGAGTATATTTAAATAATTCAAAATCTTAAAAAAGCAAATAATTCAAATCTACGACAAAACTAACGGCGAAACTTCAAAAGTGACAGATTTAGTGTTTCTTTCTAATTTCCAATTTAAAAAAGAGACAGAAATATGCGGTGTGAAATTCGTTCAATCGAACGTTTCGTTGCACGTTATAGTTTAAACTTTATTTGAAAAAAGGAACTCGTACTACCAATATCATCGAAAACTAAAAGTTTGACGTTTAAACTAAAACTATCATAGTTTACAGTATTGAAAAACTCATACTAGGCCTACAGATCTCTTTATTAGATTTTCAACTACAACAACTTTTCGACTTTCAACAACAACAATCTCTAAAGTATTTAGGCTCAAGGTTAATTGGGAATATTTGGCTTGCTGTCGTCTGTACAATTTTGCATATTGTTGTAAAATATACTTATCGATACACACAATAATGAAATACTTAAATAAAACTAGCAATTTTTTAATAAAAAGTTTATTTCTTTATTAAAGTTTGTCTATTTATTTCTTCATGCCCCATATAAATAAATCTTCAAGCATAAGAAATCTAGTCTGTTTTCTATTATCCTGAGGATAAGAATTACAGCAAAACATTTAGGTAAATATTATATGATCAGTTTTTATTGGGATACAAATAATATTAAATAAAATTAACTTAATTTTTCCTTTATTGTAGCTGTCTTTTCCGAATTTATGAAGCAATGGTTTAAAATTACGCTCTAGGTGCCGACTTATTCCAAAACATCACTAGTAAATGATGTTATTGGAATAAGTCGGTAATTTATATTTCTTTGTCGTTTTCTACATATTATTTCATTGAAACTTATTCGGTTTTGAACAAATAATTGAACCACCAATTTCTTATAACTCTTAAAATACTTTCGGGAGGTAGTTTGATAAAACGGGATGACACTAGCTAGTCTGCGTGGAATCGCAGGTTCAACGAAGTAGGTTGATATTGACTTATCACGAACTGAAAACCACGAATTGTTTATTGAACAAGCTAAAATATTATCTAATTCTGTTAAAAATAAAGTTATTACACGAATTAAACTAGATTTAGTAATCAAATTCAATATCTGTTGTACATTTTTTGAATGACAGGACTTACGAAATAATTCGACGTGGTGTGGAGGTAATATTGAGATTACAACACGTAATATTACAGAGACGGCGGTTAAAGGGTTAATTAATGATTAAAGTGAAGAGTCTTGCTCTTCGTGGTGCTATACGTCTGCCGGTGTACCTTAAGTCAGAGCGGCGTTTTATCTCCTTTACTTTTCGCAATATTTATCAACAACATCACCAGAAACCTTCTTTCTTCCCACCACCTTTATGCAGATGATTTGCAGATTTATCAACAAGCTGGCTACTCAAATTTAGATGATGCCAATAAAATTATCAACAAAGATTTGATCTCAATCTGTGAGTGGAGTGAGGCGCATGGGTTGCATGTTAATCCATCGAAGACTCGAGTCATTGTTATTGGTAGTTCAAGGATGTTCCCCTAGATAAACTGGTCGCAAGTTCCCCAAGTTCAATTTAAAGGAATTGCTACTCCTTTCAGTGAGAAGGTTAAGAACCTTGGGGTTTGGTTCGACAAACATCATTCCTGGGATCCACATCTACAGGATGTCAGTCGTAAAATTTTTGCATCTGGTAAGTCTCTGAGACGATTGCGGAACTTTCTTCCAACTGCCACTAAAACTGCGCTTGCACAATCACTTTTACTTCCCATCCTTGACTACGCAGGTGTCAGGTATCCAGATCTTACTGAGGCACAACTAAATAAATTTGAGCGACTTCAAAACTTTTGCGTAAGATTTATATTTGGCCTGCGCAAATACGATCACATATCTGAATTTCGTACAAAGCTTAAGTGGCTTCCCATACGTCTTCGCCGGAATGACTTGCCCGTGTCCATTAGCCGTGCTCAAACTCTGTCCACTTTTAAAACTATGGTAAAAAAAGCACTTCCTCTCTCTTTAAACACATCATTATTTTTTATTTGCTTTTGTATGATGTTTATTAATTAGATGTATATATTTAGTTAAACTAGTATATTTTATAAGTAAATAGTACACTGTAGACTACATACACTATTTCTCTCTCCTTCCCCTTAGTATTCCATCCAAAGGTTGTCTGTAAAAAATCGCTCTTGGCGATAAGACCGCCCATTGTGTCACCCTTTGTAAAATCTTTATATTTATGTTCTGTAATCTATATGGTGTACATAATAAAGAGTATTCTATTCTATTCTAAATATCCTCGTTAGCAGCAATTTATTTTAAGTCTCGATTCACCCCTGCATCTCTATTCACGCTGTCAATAGATGTCCAGTAGGACAAAGCAGGTAAGCAGTAACAAATAGTAAGTGTTATTAAATTGCATGTCCACGATCTTAGCTTTAGCTTTAACAAGGAGACACAAGCTCTAAAACCAATGGAATCTATCATTTACAAATGAAATATTGCCTGCGACTATAATATGCAAGTATAGTCCCAGGTAATCTATAATATTTAACTTAGGTTACTTTATATTTCTATGTGCATGTCATGGTTTCTTATGTTTATTTGTATAAATAAATAATGAACAAGCATGAGGTGCTCAGGGCCTTCTACACATTCTTATGTTTCAGTTTTATAGTTCAAAATGTGTATATTAAGTATGAAAACGAGATAATAAAAAAATCACACTTAACCATTAAACGCGTTAAACATAATTCAATATTTGAGGTTTTCTTTTTGTTTCCCTTTACCATCATCAGTGCATTTACAAACATTTAAAGTCACATATACAAACAGCCAGACCCGGAACAAGTAATAATTGTAGGTCATACTAATATTTGTTCTGTCCTGGAATCGAACCCGCAACACATATTGCAGCAATAAGCAGCAGCTTAACCATTGTGCCAACCAGTACAGTAAAAATAAAATGATAATAAATATATTGAGTTTTTGACTGATGATGTTATAGATCACCAAATATAAAATCTGGCAATGATATATAAAAAAAATGAAAGCCTCGAGGTAACTAAAAAAAATATATATATAAAATTATTTGACTATTACCTTGATTTACTATGCCCAATAACTAAACAGTAGTCAGTAAGACTAACAGATTTACAAAACTCCAAAAGTAAAATAGGTACATGTAGACACAATGCATGTGCATGCACTAGGGAGACACATGAGTTAGGAGGGTGTACTGACTGCAGGGAAGTTAACAGAAAATACCTAAACAGTGAATTGATCGAGGTCATGTCGCCAGTAAGACTAATGTCTAGTAATCTAGGGTCTGTTTTACAAGGAACACTCAAATTGATCTATCTTAAGCTAAACTAAATCAATTACTATATTGAAGTTTATTTGCATACTGGGTACAATCTCAATGTCAAATGTCCTTCAGTGCCTTAAGTAACAGCACACAATTAAAAGGAGTTAAGCATTCAAGAGGCAACTAATTACCTACATTACAAACAACGCATAATTGAAGGGATCAAATTCAAATCGCGTCCCGTGTCGATGCGTCTCAATGGCACACCGCATAACACAGCTATTTAAATTGACATGACATTTATTATTTTATATTTTATGCATTGTTGTGTCGACAGGTGAATAACATACCTTAGCCTGAAACCTTCTCGGACTGCTCCGTGTCGTAGCAGCCAAGATAATGATTTACTTAAATGTATGTCTAGGTTATTCCTGCAAAAAATAAAAACATGAACTGAATATAATACTTAATAATAATAATAATACTGGTCTCAATACAGCGCGTCATTGAAGAGACAACGTACATTTAATCTGTCAATGAAATGAAAGTTTACGATGCGTGCGATACAACTGGAATATTATTGTTTATCCTCAATTATGGAACTATGTTTTCTTTTGCCAATCAAGTCTTACACCTACACGACTTGAAAATTTGCGAGATTAAGTTTTAAAACATCAAACTAGAAAATAAAGGAAGCGGTTGTGGCTTCGCAAAAACCTATTATAGTTTATACACAGTGTTTCCACTATAATGATTTCGTTTCCCCACGCCCCAATTCGAATTTCCCCTTTTCTGAACTTTCTTCCCCCCGAAATATATTTTGCTATAGTTTTTAGTCTTGGCACTAATAACTAAAAAAAACGTCTGTAAATTACGTCAAGAAAGTCTTGAAAACGAATTTATGGGGAACTAACGGAATTCCCATGTTTTATAACCATATTGGGGCTACCATACCATGACGTACGTGGTAGTGGCGCCATTAAATAATTTCATGAGTTTATTGACGAGTCATATCATGTATTCGTTTTTCATAAATAGCCTGCCCACTCACGCCTCTGGAGACACCATACACTATAATAACATTATTTACTAGACGTGATTGTTATTTCACGTAACTAGTTACAATAACCAGCGACGCGATGTGTAACTGAATCACTAGTTACGAGTCAAATTAAAAAGTAGTTATTTTTCTAAATGCGTTATTTCATACACAGGCTTCGAGCATTGTGTTGCTCGAAGTACTGAGAGCATAACTTGTGTACACAGGTTATGCTCACGCTATGCCGTAGTAGGTAGCCGTATCGTGCATCACACCGGCGGCGCGCGTCGCTGTTTATTGTAACTAGTTACGTGAAATAACGACCACGTCTAGTTTCGTTTCGTGTGTAACTCTATAGTTGGTGGTTACATTTAATAGTAAATATATTAGAAATAAGTTAAAACGGAACGTATTTTTGTCAAATTTGTGCCATCTGTCATCACTAAACTTTTTTTTTTTCTTGGCTTTGTCCCTCTTGGACATTAGCCACAACAAAATTCACTATACATTGACATCATGTGACATGACAACAGTGTTGCCATTGCTACGGCAATTACCGTGTATTACGGCTTTCAGGCCAGAAAATCGCTAAATCTACGGGCTACGGCCTTCACCTTAAGGCCATGGCAGAATTTACGGCAACAACTGTGACAACTCGGCGGTAAAATTTGCATGTATGGAAAGTGCTGCCCTCTTACATTTGGCGGGTGAACAACTACTAGTAAATGATATACGTAGCTATGCGTATGTAGCTACGTACCTGTGTATACGTAGCTATGTATATTATAGCTACGTACCTGTGCATACGTAGCTATGTGTATGTATATTATAGCTAAGTACCTATGCGTACATAGCCTCAATCGCGAGCACGACGGCCGCAGTCGACTCGTTCACGGAACACGTACAGTCAGTCTTGAACCCAGACGAAAGTGGTAACGGACTGGAGGAAAATAAGCGATCGGCTGAAATCCTCCACATCCCCTAACTTGGACTCCACACCTGCACGCCTCGACTCTATCGCGGACATGACGGCCGCGATCGACTCGTTCACGGATCACGTACAGTCAGTCCTGAACGACTGTTCTAGGGAGATCTCAGCGACGGATGACCGCCGCGGGAAGCTCCCTGACGACATACGTGAACTACTGAACGAGAAGAATGCAGCCGTCCGGGCCTACAGCAACTTCCCCTGCGAAGCAAACAAAGCCCATATGCGCCATTTGCAGCGAACTGCAAAGAAACGCATATCGGAGTGGCGTGAAGCCAGCTGGGACAAGTTGCTGAGCGAACTAGAGCCAAACCACCAAGCCTTCTGGAATCTTCAAAGGAAACTTAAATAAAGAGAAGAAGTCACCATTCCCCCCCTAACCCGACCGGATAAAACCATCGCCATTGACGATGATGACAAGGCTGAATGTCTAGCCATCAGCCTTGAAGCCCAATGCTCCTCCAGCGCTCAACCAGTAGACCCAGCTCACCTTCTGAAGGTTGACGCGGATGTCGAACGCAGAGCTTCCCTCCCACTCGTCGAAGACCCTGAAGATCCTCTGCCTCCCGTCACTCCAGACGAAGTGCAGGATATTATCAGAGGTCTCAAGCCTAAAAAAGCTCCCGGTTCTGACGGCATCACCAATAAAGTGATCCGACTCCTCCCTGCCCACCTGATTATCCTACTGGCCACCATCTTCAATGGAGCCATGGGCAACAATATCTTCCCACAAACGTGGAAGAAAGCGACCGTTATAGGCTAAGCCTATAACGGTCCTAAGCCCGGCAAGCCAAAATCAGAGCCTTCGAGCTACCGTCCTATTAGCTTACTAAAAGTTCTCGGCAAAGTCTATGAAAGGCATATTTACAAGCGTCTCAGGGCCTTTGCCGAGAACAAGGGCCTCATTCCCGATGAACAATTCTGGTTCCGTTCTCGACACTCCAGTGTCCAACAAGTCCTCCGTATCACCGAGCACATCCACGCAGGAGTCCTACGTGGTTTGATGACAGGTGTTATCTACTTCGACATAGCGAAAGCCTTTGACAAAGTCTGGCACAACGGCTTAATATACAAGCTGTACCAACTCGGCGTGCCTGACCGTCTCGTGCTCATCCTGCGAGACTTCTGTCAAACCGCACTTTCCGCTACAAAACCGAAGGAGCTATCTCCCCCCCACCCCAACTCATCCGGGCTGGAGTCCCCCAGGGCTCCGTACTGGCCCCTTTGATCTTCACGCATCCCCAAAAGTAAAAAGGCCCACCTCGCTCTCTTCGCAGACGACACAGCCATTTCCTGTTCAGGAACCAACCCCAATCAAATTAAACTAAATCTCCAAACCGCTGTCAACGCACTTGCTGACTGGTTTAAAAAATGGAGAATAGAAATTAATCCCAACAAAAGCCAAGCGGTCCTCCACTCCAAATCGCGCAGCAAACCCACCCTCCCCCGACCAATCATCATGCCTGGCAAGCCGATCCCTTGGGAAAAGCGAGCCAAATACCTAGGAGTCATCCTAGACGAACACCTCACCTTCGGAGAGCACATAAGGACGGTACGCTCACGCGCCGCCTACGCAATCTATCAACTCCACTCTCTCCTCAACCCGCGCAGCAAGCTGTCCCTCAGGTGCAAAATGCGCCTGTACACAGCCTGCATACGCCCCATCATGACATACGCCTGTGTAGTCTTCGCACACACCGAGCCCAGTCATATCCATAGGATGCAGACACTCCAAAACCGCTTTCTTCGTAGAGCAACAAACGCCCCTTGGTTCGTCCGAAATGAGATCCTCCATCTAGATCTCAAAATCCCCAATATCCAGCAGTTCATGAAACGCCTTTCCAAGCGTTTCTTTGACACAGCCGCTGAACATCACAACCCTCTGGTTGTCGCGGCAGCAAAGTACACCCCCTCCAAAATAAGTAAGCTTCGCCGACCTAGGCACGTTCTCACAGACCCTGATGACCCTATAACCCTCCTCCAAGAGGCCAATAGGGCCACTAGCACAAAATACAAAAAACCGACCTACTGACCTCCAGGTACCGAGGTCCATCGCGACGCGTTCAGCGTAGTAATCCCCCCCCCCCGTCCCTTGTCCGATGAAGGCCAGCCCGCGCCGCAGCTGAGCCAGTAAATATAAACTCCCGACTATGACCTCTGAGTTTGTTTCGGCCATTTCTTCTCAGAGCTAGTACTAGGAAACGCCGTGGTCATCAAACCGAAATAAAAAAATAAAAAATCGATCCAGCCGTCCCTTGCTGTTCTCTCTAGCGACACCCTAAGCCGAGGTTCGTACCCCATAAGGGGTGCCCTTAGCGTGTAGTCGCTTAGCTTTTAGTAGCCCTGGCTGGAGGCTTTAAATTCACTTAAGGCAGCCACAGGATAGTCCGATTAAGTAGTCTCGATCTCTCAAGGTCAACTACGAGATGCCATATAAAAAAAAAAATGCGTACGTAGCTATAATATATTATAGGTCTGGGTTTTCAAATGATTAAAAAAAAAAATTCAGCAATTTATTTATTTTATGAGTGCTAACTTCACAGCTGAGAGTATATAAACAAAATCGTTAGATAAAACATTATGCCAATTTATGAAGTACACAGAAATAATATTAAAAATTAGCAGAAAGTGTCACAAATTAACAGTTTGGGGTTGAAACTTTGCAACTGGGATTAAAGCTGAGATGATGAGTAGTTATGGTCTGTCTCCACAAAGGTACTGATTATTTGTTGAATACCTGTTACATACAATGAAAGGTCATTACCAGTTCACATTGTGACGGGGTCCATGAAGACCAATGCCTCCTGGGTCAGGGTTGCGAGTTGGTTAAAAAAAAAACCGTGGCACCTCCGACGAAAACCGAGGGCCCCTGGCCCTCACACAGGCAAGTAAAGAAACACGGGTGGGTTTTAGTCAGTAAAAGTCAGACACGCACTTCTGCGGTCACTAATATGACATACATATTTTTGAGGTATGAGAAACAGAGTGTAATTTCACTCATCCTCCATCCGTCCTCATCGTGCATCATCCTTCGTCTAACGAGTGTTGTGTCTGAGAAGCAAGTGCAGCAAGCAGGCAAGTAAGTGCCCGCCAAATACAACACTCGTCTTAAGACGGAGTATCGTCCGGCAGTAGGGCGGAGTATATATGCTAGTTGCATGGTAAACTCTGCTTGTCTTATCCGATGAAGGCCAGCCCGCGCCGCAGCTCAGCCAGTAAATATTAATTCCCGACTATGACCTCTGAGTTTGTTTCGGTCGTTTCCTCTCGGAGCGAGTACTAGAAAACGCCGCGGTCATCAGACCGAAATAAAAACAAAATTTCGATCCAGCCGTCCAGCGACACCCTAAGTCGAGGTTCGTACCCCACAGAGGATGCCCTTAGCGAGTAGTCGCTTAGTTTTTAGTTACCCTGGCTGGAGGCTTTAATTTCATTTAAGGCAGCCACAGGATAGTTCGGTTAAGTAGTCACGACCTCTCAGGGACAACTACGAATGCCATATTTAAAACAAAAAACTGCTTGCGCGATGCGGTATGTTTGTGACGTCAGTATGACGCGTTGTATGTATTTGGCGATTATTATTACAAAATAATAATAGGGCCGGTGGGTCTGCTTTAAGAAAATTTGAATAATGTGTACTAATCTATGCTAATATATAAAGCTGAATATATAAAACAGCAGATTCAAACAACAACAGATAGCTCGTAATTAACTGACATTGACATAATTTTACTCTTTGACGTTGACGGTAACGAATCGCTTGCAAAGATGGCCGCGGTATTATATGGCTAAAACAAGAGAATCAGAGATGTCATAGCAACTATTTGTATGTGTACTTCCCTACTTTGACGGGTTCCGCCGCCATTAAAATTTCCATGCGTTTCGTACTTTTTCTTTGGTTGCGCTAGCCTGGTAATTATGAATAATTACCTACATAAATGCAGTGTTCTGGCTTCAGTGTTGCCAACCTCGAAAACTACCAATTTTCGTCCAAGCATGGTCAATTTTTTTCTTGTCCTTATGGAATTTATGTCCGGGGTCTTTCTGGTAATATTCCGGGAACGTCAAAATTGTCTCGTTTGACCCACAGTTTAACCATTCCGCCATGTTGTAATCTCCGATCGTAGCGACTTTCTTAGTAACGTTGAATGAAGATCCACTCGTCGCGAAAGCGCGGGAGAGACTGACTGTTACCCTATAGTATAATGTACTCTGTGCTGACTGCCCGCGCGCGTGTAAACAGTCACCGGGCGCTCGCACATTCATCCTTTAGACTTTGCCAAAAAACCGACACTTGCCCGATTCGCGGCATTCACGTTCACAGGCGCGTTCACGGGCTCGGGCGTACCGTTTACACGCTCGTGAATGTGAAATTGTGAATTTGCACGTTGAATGTAGACGTGGTTGTTATTTCACGTAACCAGTTACAATAACTAGCGACGCGATGTGTAACTGAATAACTGGTTACGAGTCAAATTAAAAAGTAGTTATTTTTGTAAATGCGTTATTTCATACACACGTTATGCCGTAGCGGGTAGCCGTATCGTGCATCACACCGGCGGCGCGCGTCGCTGGTTATTGTAAATAGTTACGTGAAATAAGGACCACGTCTAGTTTCGTTTCGTGTGTGTAGCGCCCAGCCAGCCGCTACACATATTTTATTACCCGCTGCGAAGGGTCGGCTATTAATCACACTAGGACCGCGGAAGTCATGGCGCGCGTCGCTGCGACCCTGACCCCCGCAGCGAGGGTTCCTATAAATCTTACCCCGGAAGACATCTGTTGACCATCGTCGATGTCGTGAGAAACATAGCGAGTTGTCGTGCACGTGAACTGTGAGTTGGCGCGCTTCCTACACCAACCAATCACACGCCGCGGCTTCCCTTGATCAACGAATCAACACCGAGAATGCACACAACACCGCGTGGAGATCCGCAGGACAGCAAGCTAATTTGCTATTGGTTACTCCACTATTGGTTAGAGATAGCTGGTATTTAAGTGAGTGCATAACTTGTAAGAGACATTCTATTCCATTCAACATCCCATTCCATTATTGTACACATATTTACACCCTATTCCTGTCACACTCTTGCATATAATTATCTTACATCGCGCTATTGTACACGTCATATACATTGTACCCTTTTAATTACGTGCAATACACAACGTTCGATTTATCTGAGTTTAATTACGTAACACGACTTACGCGCTACATGAATCTCCCTTTGGCACAGCATCGTTGGTCATATTGTTGGGTTTAACATTGCATCACCTCGCTCAACTGCCGTCTTCCTTCCTATTCGCTCATTTTTTCTGAGTGAATATGCTCTTAATAAACTAGCGCGCATTACCATCAACGATTGCAACACTGCTCACCATCAGGCGGGATTGCTAGTTTATAACTATAAAAAAAAAAAAGTGTAACTGTATAGTTGGTAGTTATATTTAACAGTCCCAGTAGCTGAATTAAAATAACTAGCTACAAAAATAACTTGTTTTGTAACAGGTTACGCCGATCAAGTAACCGGTTACATTACGTTTCTTGAAAAAGGCGTTACGACCCACACCTATTATAGTTTTTTTGTTTTTTTTTTTTTTTTTCTTCTTTGGCTTCGCACGGTTTGTGCATTCAGCCAATGTCAAGTATGTTGGGATTGTTAGGTACTAAAGGTAGGGAAACGGATTTAAAGTTTTACGGAATTTTGGATAGGACGAAGATATAGGATCAGTTTTTTTTATGTAAGAATGATGTGAAGTTTACAATGGCAAATATTTACAACTTTATATTATTTAAGGTGATGAATGAGACTATACATTTATATACAGGAAAACTATTTGTACAAAGTAAAGATAGTATTGAAGTAGGAAAAGGAATATCAAGGGATAACAGGTTACAGAAGAAGGAAGAACGATCATACAAGGGACAGGAGAAAAAGATATGGTTAAGGTCGCCTACATCTGTGCCACAAGAGCAAATGGGATCGTCAATAATGTGAAATTTGGAAAGATGGGATGGGGAACAAACATGGCCCAGTCTCATTCGTATTAGAATAGAGGTCTCCATTTTGCCAAATTTTGCCCTGCCAAACCATGGTTTTTCCGGAATCTCGGGTTGGACAAGAGAAAAGTAATGTCCTTTCAATCTGCTACTGGTATCCCAGGCTACCTTCCAGGTGTCCCGGAGAAAACCCTTAGGCAGAGTTAAAAGGTCATGATTAAAAATTTTATATGGGACTAAGTCCCCACAATGCACCGCATCACCAGCTAGAGCATCGGCCACTTCATTGCCTTGGATTCCAGCATGGGCCGGAATCCATGCAAACTGTAGCGAGATGCCCCCAGTGGTCATTCTAAACGCAAATTCTCTTATAGACAAAATAATAGAGGTCTGCGACTTGTCTTCGTAAGGGGATTTATTAATGGCTAGAAGAGCGCTTCGAGAGTCAGTAAAAATAATTGCTTTTTTTAGTTTTAAAACACAAATGTATTCTAAGGCTTTTAAAATTCCGAAACATTCCCCTGTAAAAACGGAAGTCTCCGGAGG
Organism: Sesamia inferens; assembly: GCA_037179545.1. Classification (NCBI taxonomy): domain Eukaryota; kingdom Metazoa; phylum Arthropoda; class Insecta; order Lepidoptera; family Noctuidae; genus Sesamia; species Sesamia inferens. Next base: position 1,251,550 of record CM073929.1, on the reverse strand, counting down.
TAGTTTTATTTTTTGTGTGATCTTAAATTGGGAATGGTAAACACCTACCCCAACACAACCTGTTGGAGCACGTTTGGCAGCATCAGTAAAAATGTGGTGGTATTCTGAGTGTTCAGACAAAAAATAATTAAATTTTGAACAGTAATTGGGATCCGATTTATTTATACAATCGTAAGTTATGATGGGACTGAACTGAAAACTTTCATAACTACTGCAGAATATGGGGAGTTTATTGGAACGATGAACACACCTATTATAGTTGAATGTAGAGTTGAATGCGCGCGTGTGAACCTACCATTAGTTCTTGTACCTACCATAAACAAACTAGCAGTAGTTAATAAATCCTTTTTTTTATATTCATGCAATAATAATTTCTATGTGCAAATTATACGGTTTAAAATCTAGTGTATTACTTTTGGATTGGCATAGACAGCTCCACTGTGAACTGACAGAAAATCAATGCAGTGTGTGGAATAGACAATTACCATAGACTGGGGTCAGCTGACTTCATTTCTATCATTGGTCTTGTGATAAGTTGTGATCCTCCGCCATTCTCGGCCCGACTTTTCCGTCTTTCGCCCCGTGAGTTGGATTTTAATAATTAAAATATTGTATAGTCTTCATACATTATTTAGTTTATAATTGTAGGAGTAAGTGTTAATGACCGTGGATATCCTTCCTTTCTTCTCGGATTGTGGTAAGATTGTCCCTGATTCTGCCTTGGTATTTCTTTCTTGAGGACCATGTAATGTCACGCATTATTTAGATTTTTCGTTTTATCTGCGGTGTAATTTAGTTTTAAAGTGTTATTAGAACGCATCTCAGTATTAATTACAAGGTATTGGTTTTAAACGCAGGTATATTACTAGTATTTATTTAATTATCGTTCCACCCATATAATATCATGTGACTACGTCTGAAGAGATATCAGAACACTTTAGCTCATCGAGTAATGACTAAAATACTTGATTGTTATTTCCGCTGTGTCTGCCGAAGTATGGAATGTTGTTAATCATTGCACAGGAAAGCGGTTTCCAAAGAGCAATACTTGGTTATTATGCTCCTGTTATAGTTGTATGTACTTATCTCACTTTGACCAAAATCAATTATTGTTATGTGGTGAATTTCTAGAAGTACTGTCTCATATTCCTATTGGAAACTAATTGGAAAATGTATGTTTAAGGTTCATTTAATGGGTGTTGCACATAACTGCATACAACTCTCCGCATCATTCTATTTTCATTTAGCATCTCATATAAGTTATCTCTCATTTACATGAACTATTCCTTGATAGATGGAAAAACAGCTCATTGCCCAAACTACTCAATGTAGAGATGTTATACAATTCCAATTGCAATTCTACATAAATATCAATTGTATGCAGAGGTGAACTAATTTTTGAATATTTTCACCTCACCTGATCTGTTCTAATGCCTGCCAAAGGTTTGTAAGTAGTGTGGTGCCCTGTCAGCTACCATACAGTATTATGACATTGTTACATAAAATACTATTGATTTTAAATGGGAATAGTAAATTTGGGTCATATGACTTTGTACCAGGGATAAATTAATATATAGGTTCATTAATTGATACTGTAATAACTGTAATCTTTAATTTTTATGTGGTTTAGTAGTTACCTTATGAAAAATCTGTAAGTGTGTCAATTTCATTAAATTACAATTTCTTGTGACTGATCTAATGATCATAAGTCAAGGACATACCTCTATAATATAATAGGTCAACAATATTCTCCCAAAGATTTTCCAAAAATTTCTTCATGGGAGTTGACATTGATGGATGAATGTGTTTATCAGTGCTTATTGATAAAAAATTGTTGTCAGCTGATCTACCAGTCTATGGTCTTACTCTGACAAGCAAGTACTACAACTAGGTACTGGGTATGTTTTTAATATTTAAACAAAAAATTTGGATTTTTTTTCATTGATCTTTATCTTTTTAAATTAATTCAACTTTCTATCAATATTTTATGCTAGTTTTATTTTATTGGGCTTATGACTAGTGTTGTGGTGGCATTACGCGCTATAATGGCAGGATCATGGACAACCTTGGGTGTTCCTACATAGAATATGACAGGAAGCTATTCATATTTTTTGATAACTTTATAAAATATTTGTATTCTTGCAAATAAATAATATCCTTAGTGTAATAATTATACTATTCTTATATTATACAGGCTGTATCTGACATTGTAACACAAATTTCGCGAAAAGGCTAGACCACATGCCACAAATAAAATCATGCCACTAATAAAATTATGATGGTCATTTATGTCATTAATGAAAAGTTACAGAAATCACAGTGTTTAAAAAAAAGTGTCGGCTCGGCCTTTGAAAGTTGCAAGCGTGCCGCAGTTCGGGTTTGTAGGTATGACGTTGATCCCTGATGTAAACTCTATTAAATCAGCTGATAAGATAGTTTTTCGAGTTTTGTTTTCATTTTGCGTTTTTGTGTAATTAGCGAATTAATTAATGTTTACTTTAAAGTCATATTGGGTTATAAAAGTATAGCATTTAGGAACGATGTAAAGTGAAAATAACTACTTATATTTTTTGTTAAAAATTCCACCACTGGGGGGTTCAGAATCATGTACTGGATCCATGGTACTTGTTTGTGGGTCGATGTCAGATACACCTTTTATGTAAATAATTGATAGAAGTAAGCTATACTATGTTCTCATATATGGAGTGCTTCACTTAAGTACTATTTTCTTATTTAAACAATCATTACTTGTGGGTTACCCATCACCACTTCTGTATATAGGGTTATTTCTGCAAAAAAACACTTTATATTGTGTAGTTTTGACTTTACAAACGAATCATATCCTATCTTTTTGACCTCTTCCGCTCTGGGCGGAGCAGAAGTGCATGTCAGACTTACTGACTAAAACCCACCCGTGTTCCTCTACTTGTCTGTGCGCCGGGGCCACAATTTCTTTTTAACCAACCCTAACCCTGACCCAACCATATCTCACCTCATATCTTAGTTAATTAAAAAAATTATAAAATAAAAAACAAATGTTTTTTTTTGTTCAGGTATAGAATTAATAATTCAAAATGAGTAAACAGGGGTTGAGGACGATTGCCGATGAAGAGAATGAAGAAAAGTACGGTTATGTCTTTGCTGTATCCGGACCCGGTATGTACCCCTATCAGACTTTAACAAGTTTTACTGTGTGCCAATCGACTGGGTGTTGGGTATCAATGGAATTGCAGGAATATAAGTTGTAGTTGCTACTGCCATTGACTGATGTTCAGAGTGTGTATGCACACTAGGATGATTGTCTTACCCATTTTACTTGTCTCGAATGTGACATTGTGCCAGAGTTCCTTGTGGTATTAATAACACATAGCAACAAGGAGCTGGAACCATTCCATGTCAGTATCTAACAGCCAAAGGCTTGAGTGACTTAAAATGAAATGACAAAGGCACTAACCAGCGGGTTATCCCATCATCATCCCAGCATTACTCCCAGTCGCATCCAATGCATTTTTAGCTTTGTTCCGTTTTACTAGTCTAACTGCTGATTTTGGCTAAACTTCGATTATTTTCGTGAAGCGACTGCCGTCTGACCTCCACAACCCGAAGGCGATATTGAAGCATTCTAGTTAGACCAATTCTTGGACTTCGGGCTCAACAACCCGTAACGACTCCCATTAGATGTTCATATGGAAACCGGGACCAACGGCTTAACGTGCTTTCCGAGACACGACCAGACCAGTGCAAATATTCATATTCATACATACAAATATGCGCAGCGGCCGCGTTCGCTACCGCTATGCCACGGAGGCTGTCGTGTGTAATCAGCGGGTTATCTACTGCTTAATAATGTGAAAGCTTTTTTTTCCACATTCCAAAAGGGAGGAGTTTTTGGAAGGCTACAATAAGAGGACAAGTATTTAGGTCAACATCTTCCACTAAATATTTAGGTCGAAACGTTATGAACGCACATTACGTCATTCTTTTGCGTTTTTGGCATCAGACTTTATTCATTATGATATGGCTTAATGCTCCACCAGAATCTGTACTGATAGATTTTGAACCAGTTTGAAAACCTTTGAACACACGACCTATATCGGCCATGGTAAAGAGCGACCATACAATTCGCCAAACATTGCTCTCATAATATTGATGATATAATTATGTACTTGCTTCGACAATACATTAAAAAAATTGGTACATATTAACACCACTGTTTACAAAATCTACATAATTGTAGATTTGCAAGACTGTATAGGTCCAATACATGGACTAGACATAGGTATGGCCTATGTCCAGCAGTGGACGTCTTTCGGCTGAAATGACAGGTCCATAGCCACTTCAAAATCATCAAATCAAAATACCCATGACTATATTCTACAGTAGGTACTGTAACTGAATGCCCAGGTGCCCCCTATTACATATAATTTTAAATAAACCTGTATTTTTTTGTAACAACAGTCGTCACGGCGGAGAAGATGTCCGGATCGGCTATGTACGAGCTCGTGAGGGTAGGGTACCATGAGCTGGTAGGAGAGATCATTCGTCTGGAGGGTGACATGGCCACGATCCAGGTATGTGCACAACTTTACATTTATGAAATATAAGTCGCTAGCAATAATAATACCAGTCTATTATTGTATTACTGCAGAACAAAGGCTTTTTGAGAAGAAGAATTACTTAGAGAGGTCTTAGCAGAGTTTTATAAAAATTAATGGTTACAAATAAAATGTTTGTTTTATTAGCAATTTGATTTGTTCTCATTTGTATTGAACATAGGTATATGAAGAAACATCTGGTGTAACAGTCGGAGACCCCGTACTGCGTACCGGCAAGCCTCTTTCCGTAGAGCTGGGCCCCGGTATCCTGGGCTCCATCTTTGACGGTATCCAGCGTCCCTTGAAGGATATCGGCGAGCTGACACAGTCTATCTACATCCCCAAGGGTGTCAACGTGCCCTGTCTGGCTAGGGAAGCCTCCTGGGAATTCAACCCATTGAATATTAAGGTATTTTTTTTAAACTCACCCAAATTTGTTTTGTTTTCTCAAAATTTAGTTTTCGGCCGAAAAGACATCATTTTCTGCAAATTACTACTTGTAATTAATTTAATCATAAATAGTAACAATAGTTACATTTTTACAAAAAGTGTTAAGTGATTTTTTTTTTCTATATCACCAATGGTTATTTTCCTAAGTAGTAGTAATAGTACATTGATTAATGAATAATTATTTGACCTCTACCCATGATATTAATTAAGAATATATATAGACGAACTAAAAATTTATCAAAAATATATTTTGCTTAAATTTAACCATTAGTTACTGTACTGTTTTTAATAATTCCAGAGTGGTTTTACTTGCTTGAATGACATCGCATTGTAAAGATTAGCCCTGTATATTTCTTATACTTTTACCAAAATACAATCTGGATCAGAAAATATAAACCAGATCAAACCATAATCGGTTGGACTCTTACCGTGTTCCGGCATGATGTCTGGTGAAGCCGCACGGAGGACGGGTCTGAGCAGTTGTGTTGTGAAGCTTGCCGGGTACGATGCGCCAAATGATGTTGTGTCGGGAGTTTGATCATGGTCCATCCAGATCAATTTCCCTCTGGCGTAGCATCATTGACCGTGTTGTTGGGTTTATAAATTTGCACCACCTCGCTCAACTGTCGTCTTTCTTTCCATTCACAAAGTTTTTTAAGTGAATGGGTTTAATAAACTAGTGCGCTTTACCATCAACGATTGCATCACTGCTTACTATCAGGCGGGATTGCAGTCAAGCGCTAGTTTATAATTATTAAAAAAAAAAACTATTTTTTATTACTTAAATAAAAAAAAATTATTAAGCAATATTTTGTAGGTTTTTAGACATGGTTGAAATAATTATTTATTTGTTTAATTCAATGTATAAAATGAGTGTCACCTGACACATACATTATAATTCACCTTGTCGGCTGGCTGGCACAGCAAAGTAAAACAGGAAAGGTGCTTTCATTTGATAACTTTGTTATGTAAATTCTTTTTGAATGTAATTTAAACGTTTTCATATAAATATTTATTGCACGGTTAGCGCAGTATCAAGCTATTGCAGTCTATAGCTTGACCGCTACGACCACGGTTGCACTGCGTGTCGCGGGTTTGATTCCCGCACGGAACAAATATTTGTATTACCTACAAGTAGTTGTTCCGGGTCTGGATGTTTGTATATGTGAGTTTATATGTTTGTAAACGCATCCACGATACAGGAGAAATTCAATGCATGGGGCAAAGTTAAAAAAAAAATATAATAGAATTTAATTACAAGAATTAGCTTAGTTATGAATGTTATAAATTTTAAATTATTTCTGGTAGTTTTAATTGATTTAACCAGGACCTTATTTACCCTTCAAAAATAATATTATATAGAAAAGTGAATGTTTGCATGCAGGTCGGCTCCCATATCACCGGAGGAGACCTGTACGGTATTGTACACGAGAACACGCTGGTCAAGCATAAGATGCTCATTCCACCCAGGGCCAAAGGAACTGTCACCTACATCGCGCCCTCCGGAAACTACCAAGTCACTGTAAGTTCTACTTATTATAGATAGTATTAGATATAAAAAGATTTTTCACGTCTACCCGTTGAGGGATGAAAAGGGGTCAAAGGTTATTTGGAAATTCACCATCTTTAATTTTAGAGACATGAAATGAAACATTTCGGTTTCGAGTTTTCTATAAAAATATGAATATAACATTATCTCTGAGATGACCACACATCTGGTCTTACCTTACACAAATAAATTTGGTAGATATGTTACTATATCTATGATAATTCTAGTTTCCATCCAGACAGTGCATGTATTTGTTGAAATCGTGCAGCTGAATTAAAACTTAACGAGCTCAACGATTCGACGAACAATACGAAAGAATGAACAGTTGGGTAGGCCACCTGGAACTACTCAAAATGCTCGACTATCACAAAACTAACAGAATGTTATGTTATGATTTAAAATGATCACTTTCAATTGTATACTATAAAGTTGTTGATGACTATTCTAACTCTCCATGATTATAATAACATGAAACATGAAAACATAACAGTTGTTGTGGTCAATCATGTACAAATAAGTAATGCTCAATGACGATGTGCAGGACATAGTGCTGGAGACGGAGTTCGACGGAGAGAAGCAGAAGTACTCCATGTTGCAAGTGTGGCCCGTGCGACAGCCGCGTCCTGTGGCCGAGAAGCTCCCCGCCAACCATCCGCTGCTCACCGGACAACGAGTACTCGACTCACTGTTCCCGTGAGTGACGTCTTGTTTCTTGAGTAACTGTCGATTGGCATTTCCACAATAATGTTTGACTCTAGCGCCCCCTTGTTGACAGCATCCTATAGAACTAAGATATTCCTGTAGAGTAGGTGATTTTTGCCAATAGGCAGTGTTTGACCTGTATTGTTGTTGTACAGCTGTGTGCAGGGAGGCACCACGGCCATCCCCGGAGCCTTCGGTTGCGGCAAGACTGTCATCTCCCAAGCACTGTCCAAGTACTCTAACTCTGACGTCATCATCTACGTCGGGTGTGGCGAGCGTGGTATGTACTATACTCCTACTAATTTAAGAAGTTCAATTTGAGACTCCTCACATACTGAAGAATAGGGATTGGATTTAAAAAATCAATTACTACAATATCTGATTTATACTAGATATTGATTTCATTTCTTTGTAATTTCTAATCGAATAAAGTTACAGATTTATTTATTTTATGACTGTAATGTCTGAATTTTAGATGAAAGAAATTCCCAAAATCTTTATTTCCATCCTAACCTAAGCAACATTGTATTACATGCAATGTTAAATATTATAAATTTTGCTTTATACGTTATTAATTTTGAGTTTCGTAAGTTTAACAGAGATGACAATCATCATCATCATCTCAGCGTTAATCACAGTCGCATCCGTAGATATATTTTAGACTTTTGAGGGCTCCAACAACCCGTAACGACTGCCACTAGATGTTCTGATGACCCGCCCCCTAATCGGCGAACATGTTTTGTCAAATGAATGCGACTAGTTGGTATCAGTTGGGATCGTTCGGGCCGCCCATTAGTCCGTTCGGTCCAAACCATCCCAACTAGTCGCAATCATTTGACAAGAATGTGTTCGCCGATTAGGGGGCAGATCAGTGCAAATACTCATATTCATACATACAAATATTTGCACTGTGCGGAGATCGAGTCCGTGCCTCCTTGCGCAACGGCCGCGTTCGCTACCGCTACGCCACGGAGACTGTCTAGCACTGTTTAACAGAGATGACAATATATTAAAATTTTTCGTTCTCTGTTCGATATATAAGTGTTTTGAGGGTAAATAAATGAAAAAAAAGTATAGGATAAAAAATTGTAAAAAGAAGAAGAGACGGAGAGAGACTGCGTAGATTATACTTGACAGTGTGGTCAAATTAAAAAAAAAAATGTTTTTTGTCAAGACTTGAATACAAGCGATTTTGCTTACAAAAACTTAATAAAATTACAATAACTATCAGTCTTATTCATAAAACTTTAATCAATTGCTAAGCAACTGATTAGCAAAATTCTTATTCATAAAAGCTGTTTAACGCTAAGAGGATGCTAAGCAATTGATTACTAGCTGTCAAAATTAAACATCACCGGACCGCTGTTAAGAGGATGGTTAGTGGCAACAATATGGCGGATTTTATTTGAATCAGCTGATTGATTTAATATGATCATTATGCTTCGAAGTTATTTTGTTTATAATATCGAACAGTGCGTAAATATGGATGTTGAAAACCTTTTTTTTGAATTTACAAAATGACGTAGTAAAGTTATATTAGCTTTGAAACTTTTTTGACTTACAAGCTTTACTCGGTAGTAGGCTATAACATCGGCTCCCGGCAGAAGTTACCACCCACCAGAACAAGTCTTGCCGCCAAGCGATTCGTCGTGTTTCGGTATGATGTCTGGTGAAGCCGTACGGAGGACGGGTCTGAGCAGTTGTGTTGCAAAGTGTGCTGGGTACGATGCACCAAATGTTGTTGTGTCGGGAGTTTGGTCTTGGAGGGTCTCCAGATCAATCTTTTTCTTGCGCAGCATCGTTGGTGGTGTTGTTGGGTTTAACATTGCATCACATCGCTCAACTGCCATCTTCCTTCTTATTTACTCAGATTTTTTGAGTGAATAGGCTTTTAATAAACTAGCGCGCTTTACCATCAACGATTGCATCACTGCCTGCTATCAGGCGGCATTGCGGTCAGGCACTGGTTTATAATAGCACTAATAAAAAAGATGGTGCTAATTTTAGATGCTATCCTATGTCATATCTAAGGCACAGGACTAGAAAAAGTCATGTTGTGGCAGTAATCACCAATAATAAGACATAAGACATTTAGAAATATTTTATTTTGATACGCAATAAAACTGTTTACATTTTTGTTCTAAAAATAATTCATGGTTTTTGTTTTCCAGTACTTTTCTTCCATAAACATGAGAGCCATTCTTGACTCACGCGACCCTCATTCCTCATCTTTTTCACTCAGCATGGTCTTCTCCTTCGCCGTCATTGCGAGGTTGAATAATATTGCCGCTAGGTGCTAATAGTGGCTTCGTTTATAGCAATAAAACGTGTGCCTGTAAACAAGTATAATAATACTGTAAAAAGCAGTACAAAATCAGTAGGAAGTAATGTAATATATACACAAGAACTCACTTAAATTTCTTAAATAGCAAATGGATGTTTACAAGCATAAAGAGCAGGAAAATACACAGTTACTATCGGCTACTGCTTTAACATTAATTTCATCAGTTTAGATTAGTAATTACATATAAATACAGAGATAAATACCTTTTTCTGTTTACTATAATATTATTGGTGTTTATTACTTTCACTACTATCATCACAAATACAATTATTTAATTGTAATAAATCATTTTATTTATATTCAAATTATCCGTTGAAATTTCTGTCATTTTTCTGCCAAACACGACAGATAAAAAATCGTAGTTCTGACAAGTTTTTTCTAAAAGTTCCATTTTTTAGTCAACTATTTTGATTATAATCTGTGCCGAACGCAAGTTTCACCTCTACTTCGTATCGCTACTAATCATCTGCTAACTAGCTTTTATGAATAAAGAAAAGTTAAGCATTGATTAAGAGCTAACTAAATGGTTAGCTAAATAGTCGCTAATGAGTCATTAACGAATTTTTTATGAATAACACAGTATATGTTTAATTTTATATATCCGTTTTCGTTGACATTTAGAAATCAGCAAAAATATAATTAAATAATAAAGGAAGCTTTCATTGAAAACGATCGTTATTAGTAAGTTCGATTATTCGGTAATTTTTAACGATTATTGGCATACAAGTGAATTTGAAGAGTCACAACACTACGGTATAGTACCTTACTATGTGACTTTGACACGACGTCGAGAAAAAATAGGATTTATTGTTAACAATGGTTATATTGCTTTGTTTGAAAAATTTTAATGTAAATTAAGTGATGAATTGTGCAGTTTGTGATAAAATAAAAATAACTTTAAAATTACGTGGTTCTACGGAAGAAATAAATGTTAATTTTTGAGGTCGTCATGAAAAGTATAAAACGTCAAATTGCACTTCTTATATTTGAAGAAGTATAACTCTATGTAAAGAAAAGAAGATATTATATTCAAAAACAATTTATTTTTCAAGGGTAAAATAACAGTTTGTTTAAATTGTATATTAATTAAAGTATTTGTGTACAGGTAACGAGATGTCTGAGGTACTGCGTGACTTCCCCGAGCTGACTGTGGAAATTGAAGGACAGACGGAATCCATCATGAAGAGAACTGCGCTGGTCGCTAACACCTCCAACATGCCTGTCGCCGCCCGAGAGGCTTCCATCTACACTGGTAACTAATAATAATATCATCTTATATTAATCAGAAAGTATCAGTACAACCACAAACTAAGTTTCATTTGTACGTAAGTCACTAGATCTCACAACTAACATTACATCTCATCTCGATAATAAACAGTGTGTTATCGGTATCTTCCTAGATCTGGCAAAGGCCTTTGATACGATCTCAATTCCAGCTCTCATTGCTAAGCTTGAGAAGACTGGTATCAGAGGTGTTCAGCTCTCACTCTTCGCGAGTTATCTTACGGGTAGACGTCAGTGTGTTAAGATAGGAGACTGGTTAAGTGATGAACTCCCTATAACTTACGGTGTGCCACAGGGTAGTATCATTGGACCGACTCTGTTTCTCATCTATATTAATGACCTCTGTCGTCACGTACTTTGTAATGGTTCCATCTTTACCTACGCAGACGATACCGCTTTGATATTCCACGGTTGTTCCTAGAATTCGACATTTACATGTGCACAGCTTGGACTCAACATTGTTACGGACTGGTTGTCTCACAACCTACTTACTCTTAATGTGGATAAATCAAAGTATCTTGCCTTTTCTCTGTCAAAAGTTGGAAAACCTACAACATCCCAGTTTTCATTAATTGCACATTCTTGTAATAAATCTCCTCAAACAGCATGTGGCTGTCCTCTCCTGGGTCGTACCGATGTTGTGAAATATTTGGGGGTTCAAATAGATGACTCTTTATCATTCTATAACCATATAGACGTACTTTCCTCTAGACTGCGCAAGCTGATATTTATTTTTAAGAATCTCCGCCATGTGGCTGACACTCAAGTACTTAGACAAGTTTATCTAGCTCTGTGTCAATGAATTGCACAGTACTGTATAGTTGTCTGGGGCGGAGCAGCAAAAACGCATTTGTTGAAATTGGAACGAGGCCAAAGAGCAATCCTTAAAGTGGGTTGGTCCCTTCCTTATCGGTTCCCTACCACAGAACTTTATAATACCTGTAAGGTCCTCTCTATCCGGAAATTGTTTATTCTAGATTTAATTCTCGCTACCCACTCCCGCAATTCCTATAATCCCGAAAAGTTCCAATCCTTGAGGCGGAAACATACAGTATGTTCATCCATCCCTGTCCATTCAAAGCTAGCTCAGCGATCTTTTTACTTCCTTGGTCCTTACGTGTACAACAAACTTAATGAAATCTTAAATTTGTACTCTATGGTTAAGCATAAATGCAAAACTACTGTAAGGAACTGGCTACTGGCCATTGACTATGAAAGTACAGAAAGCATTATCCAAACCACTCAATATTAATCACAATTTCTCACACTGAGTCCACATGCATTTACACATAACACCCTTACACCTTCACACACTATACACTTTCTTACAATTACATCACCTTACATTATACTTCTCAAGTGCACCCTTTATCTTTAGATTTACCTCTCTGCTGAAAATGTTTTTCAAACTGATAGTGATACATGTAAAAAATTATTCTCGATGCCGTTTCAAATGATTAATGTTTCAAGGGGTGTGAGCCTGGAGATCTGTATCACAGGTTCCGAACCTAGTTCAGACTCCAGCTCTCACAAAGGTTCGAGAATACGGCAAAATTGTATTTACGCACTATTTATTGTAAAAATGTTCCTTGGTGAGAGAAATAAACCATATTATTATTATTATATTATTATTATTACTAGGAAAGTTTTGAGATTTGGCACCTGAACTTCAATTTTTTTCAAAATAATGTCTGTTGGCTGCTATACATTTCTCCATACGCCGAAACCAATCATTAAAAATTTTCTGCCATACTTCTTTAGAAACTTCCCCACACGCTAAGTCCCACGCTTGAAGTAATTCGTCATCGTTGGAATACCGATTCCAAAATCACAGGGTGCAAGGTCGGGGCTGTAGGGAAACCTACACTGGACACTGAATTATTTTTACTTGAATACGAAGGTGTTCAAGTAAAATTAACACGGTGTTGCGTAACTGAGCTATGAGACGGTGCTTTTTCCTGAAATACAAATTTTAATTCACTAACACAATCAGCAGCACTCAAACCTCGCTTGAAATTATAAAACATTATTGCCCGAAAGTCGCGTCGCGTTAACTCTGCCATCTCGACATAATTATAATTATTAAAAAAATATCACGGGTAGATATAATTATTTTTTTATTTACTACCTGCTACTAATAAGGTAAGCTATTAGCGGTAACAGTTTGATACTTATGCTCTGGATAATTTAGCGATATCTCAAAACTTTCCTAGTGACCTACGTATCATTGGTCGGGGCGCGGATTTAACGAAATATAAAACAAGAGAGGAGTTTAAAACAGAAATATATTTTCAGTAAAGTGTGGTTTACACAGTCTGTTACTATGTACAGGGTGGCGCAATAGAACGTGCATATTGCATCATCTTTTTTTGCGGGGTAGAAGGGGCGTGGGCGAGGGGAGACCGATATCGTTGGGTAGCGCGGTTCATGAAGTTTTAGTCACTATGAGTCACTTCGATGGGAAGCGTCGCGCATTTTACGAAAACTCTCGTTCGTACGTAGTTGTCAGGCGACTATTTTGTTCTGAGTATGGTGTACGGCAAATTAGGGAGGCTCCGAGTGCTAATTTAATTAAAATCTGGATAAAGCGGTTTGAAGAGACTGGATCGACGTTTAAACCACACGCAAAAGGTCGTCCACGCACATCTAGGACCGAAGACAATATTGAGAGTGTTAAGCAGTCAGTACGAGAAGATCCACAAATGTCTACTCGCAAGAGATCGTCTGTCCTAAACATATCGCGACGAAGTTTGCAACGAATTTTAATCTTGGATCTTAAATTGCATCCATACAAGCTGCAATTAACTCAAGAATTGAAAGACTCTGACTTCATAGCACGGCTCACATTTGCTAATGAAATGCTCAATCGGTTTTCAAATTTTGAAAACATCCTTTTCTCTGATGAGGCACATTTTCATATGAATGGGTTCGTAAACCGCCAAAATTGTCGTTATTGGAATAGTGAGAATCGCAGACTCAAACATCAAAAACCGTTACATAGCCCTAAAGTGACAGTTTGGGCCGCAATCTCTGTCAAAGGAATAATTGGTCCTTATTTTTTTGAAAACGCACGGGGGCAAAACATCACTGTTAATACCGAACGCTATGTTGCGATGTTGGAAGGTTTTTTGGCCCCAGAACTTGAAAATTCAAGAATAAAGAACTCTAGGACTTGGTTCCAACAAGACGGAGCTACCAGTCACACATTAAATGACTCCATGGCGGTTGTGAAGCAGATGTTCCCTGGCAAACTGATTTCGAAAAGAGGTGATATCCCATGGCCTCCGCGCAGTCCAGACTTGACGCCTCCTGACTTTTTTTGTGGGGATACCTCAAACACAAAGTCTACACCAATAATCCGAGAAACATCAGTCAGCTCAAGGAGAATATTCGTGGTGAAATGGCAGCAATCACACCAGCACTACTTAAGAAAGTTTTCGGTAATTTCCGTTTGCGGTTAGAGGAGTGCCAACGTAGAGAGGGTCATCATTTAGATGATGTTATTTTTAAAAAATAAACTTCAGTTATCACTTAATAATTGCTTAGTTTTATTTTAACTATACCTTTTGTATTTATTTTTAATAATTATTTTAAAAATGCACGTTCTATTGCGCCACCCTGTATATAACTCGCGCGACTTAACTGTGCACCTCGCTCTGTGACGTCATTCGGTACCGTATGCAAAATGTTAAAGAAATATAAATTACATTTTTTTTTGTGTTAATAAAAGGTTGTTTTGATGATAAAGCGTCGTAATTCTAGATAATTTTATTCATGATGTTTTGCAATTAAATTAATACATATTACTGAATTTTTTTTTTTTTATCGAGTGGAAATGCCTTTATGCTCCATACCGGCCGCTAGGTAGGTGACGGACGTGTGTGAGACTCGCCCGGCCGAAGCCGGGAATACCCACTAAAACCACCCGGTTACCCTCGGGCCCTGCGTTGAGAGTGACATGGGATCGGCCCGAAGGCCTAATCGCCGTGCCACTCTCAAACCAATAGGTTTCACTAACGCATCAAAAATGTAAAAAAAAACAAAATTAATAAAAAAATAACACTAAAAAAAAAATACAACAACTCCACAGAAACAGTAATAACAACAGGGAGTTTACAACTGTATTTAGACAATTGTAACAAAGATGCTAACGCTACTTAGCGCTTACGGCGAATGCGGGGCGCCGCGCGGGGAAGCGGGAGAGGGATCGCATTCCAGCGAGGTGGACAGTTGACTCGGGCGAGTTGTAAATACAATTTTACGAATTAAAATAAAAGTGGTTTATATGTTTTACAGTCCAGTTAGTTACACCTGCACTTAGTAGTACGTTTTCGTAAATTAATGCTGTCTTATTGACCTATTAATAGGGTTTTAAATGAACGTGCTTCGTCAGTATAAAATAAAGTCGCTTTCTCTTTCCCTATGTCCGTTTGTATGATTAAATCTTTAAAACTGCGCAACGGATTTTGATGTGGTTTTTTAAAATAGATAGAGTGATTAAAGAGATTAATACCTACCTATATGTCGGTAGCTACACCTGCAGCGATTCGATACCGATTTATTATTTTTGGCTGGACTGGTGAATATCGATGACTGTCGTGTTGTATCAAACGACAGCAGAACTAAATATAGACTCGTTAAAGTCGGCAGGCGAAAGTGAAATCAAGTATAAAATAAAAATGTCTGCTATTTTGATCGTGCAGTGTGTGCGCGCTGGGAGATATCGGTAACAACAAAAAATGTAAACACCGTGTAACCGTTCATTGACATTTATAATACTTAGAATGGAGTATATTAAGTATTGTTAGTGAAAGCCGCAGGTCCTTGGGATATAACTGTATGTTGTTCCTCCCCGCAGGCATCACGCTGTCGGAGTACTTCCGTGACATGGGCTACCACGTGGCTATGATGGCGGACTCCACATCTCGTTGGGCCGAAGCCCTGCGTGAGATCTCGGGTCGTCTGGCCGAGATGCCGGCAGACTCCGGCTACCCCGCGTACCTGGGTGCTCGCCTAGCGTCGTTCTACGAGCGCGCCGGGCGCGTGAAGTGTCTCGGGAACCCCGACCGGGAGGGCTCCGTGTCCATCGTGGGCGCCGTGTCTCCTCCCGGAGGAGACTTCTCTGACCCCGTGACGGCCGCTACGCTCGGCATCGTGCAGGTGTTCTGGGGGCTCGACAAAAAGCTGGCGCAGAGGAAGCACTTCCCCTCCATTAACTGGCTTATCTCCTACTCCAAGTACATGCGTGCGCTTGATGAGTTCTATGACAAGAACTACCCCGAGTTCGTGCCCCTCAGGACCAAGGTACGGATCAGTAGTCAAAAATTGAAAATTACTTTATATTAATAGAAGTTGTGGTGTTGTATCTGGCTATTCTGAGCAGCTGCAATTTTGACTTGACCTGGCCAGTTAGTGCAGTCAATGCATGCAATCTGCTAGTGTACTTTTTATCTACTTACATAAGGTTGGTATACTAATGAATACACCCAATATATTCAACTGTAACGATATGCACAATACCACAAGGGAACTACGTTTCATACGTCATGCAAATTCTTCTTCACAGAGTTTACCGCGCAACTAGCATATACATATAACAGGCTATTTGGCAATATGAATTATTTTGTGATTATTTGCTTTAAATGCGTAAAATGAGGGTTATATATGAAATTTACACAAGTTTTAATAAAAATAATAACAATGAATACACCCAAAAACATGTTTGGCTTTTTGTTTTTTCGCTCCACATATTATGAAACGATCCGGATTGGCTAATGTCACGATGACATCATTTACGAATTTTACGATTTTTCGGCAAACTTATAAACAGTTTTTCGGGGTTTTTATCGATGTATTTGTAAACCATTTTATTAGATAAACAACAACAAATAACAGATAAACACAAACACCACTGCAGAACCGAAAATCTTTTATATCCTTGTGACGTCACTTACAAAGCGCGACGCCATATTGCTGAATAAAGCGTTTCGGCGGCTTATTTGAATGTTGAATTTTTATTTGTATGTTTCTTACGAAATACGTATTTAAAATAAGAAAATTTATATTGGTGAACTTCTTAACTACAACGAAGTAATTCAAGATAGAAATTATAAATCTGTCAAATAGCTCCCACAAGTTCCCACAAGACATAACTACTGTCAGGATAAAGAATACTCCCTTTTCTATGGAGGTTTGAACCTTCCACAAGTCTTTTTCCTGAAGCCTTTACATAACAAACAAAAGAAAGTATTGTTCAAAGAAAGCATTTTTCAAAGAAAGTATTTTTAAGATGAAATCACTAAGTAGAAGTAAATATATTTATTATTATGGCTTAGGATTTTTGTTACAATAATTTTTACTCAAT
The DNA here is from genome assembly GCA_037179545.1 of Sesamia inferens. Lineage (NCBI taxonomy): Eukaryota > Metazoa > Arthropoda > Insecta > Lepidoptera > Noctuidae > Sesamia > Sesamia inferens. Next base: position 1,234,262 of record CM073929.1, on the reverse strand, counting down.
TACTTTTTACTAATTTATGTGGTTATTCAAAAAGAAAAAAATCTTTTATTTAGAATTCAAAATAACAGCATGATAAAATAATAATGAGTTGTTATTGAGTAACCAAGGCAATCAAGTGACATGCTTAGTCTTCTTACCACTACCAAGAACAAACTCCTCATATTCCCGTACTTTTCACCAGGTCAAGGAGATCCTACAGGAAGAAGAAGATCTGTCGGAAATCGTGCAGCTGGTCGGTAAGGCGTCGCTCGCAGAAACAGATAAGATCACGCTTGAGGTCGCCAAGCTGCTCAAAGACGACTTCTTGCAGCAGAACAGGTGAGAATGAGCTGCATGGAAATACATACTGGTATTAGAAGTATGTGTGTCTGTTTGTTTGTCAGACTTTCATGGCAAAACAGAGCAAAGAATTGACTAGATTTTTTAAGGAGCTATTGTTGAAGGGAAGGAGAAGTGATATAGGTTACTTTTGTCTCTTCTTAACCCCCACTTCCCTTAAATATGGGGAGGGAGCGGAGTTTGTATGGGGAATTCAGCCATTTTCAAAGGTCAAAACCGGAATGCAGACTATTTGTGACTTACGCTACTTCAAGAAACAGCATTCTGTTCGGAGTTGCCTTCTATGTTCTAAATCAGGAAAAAAGAACTGTGTTACCCGAGAATTTAACGCGAGCGAAACCGCAGGCAAAATAATAAAAAACCACAAAGTTATCAGTTATGCTATTGTACTTGGTGGTCCCAACAAAAAAAAAAAAAAAATTATGGTCAAAGCTCTGCTCGGACGGGCGAGCTTTGTTCTCCCTTTTATTTTTGGTGCTGACTGTACTTTGAGTATGAAGTTAGTGCTCGTTTTTCATAAACATGTTTGTATAAGTGTTAAATTTTTCAACATACATGATGCTCTCCCTCAGCTACTCGGCGTACGATCGCTTCTGCCCGTTCTACAAGACCACCGGCATGTTGAAGAACATCATCTCGTTCTACGACATGTCTCGGCACGCCGTCGAGTCCACCGCCCAATCCGACAACAAGGTCACCTGGAACGTCATCCGCGACGCCATGGGCAACGTGCTCTACCAACTGTCCTCCATGAAGTTCAAGGTGAGCTCTCCTGCTGCTATAGGGCATTTGAATTGTACAAACATGAAACAATATCATACATAAAATTATCCAAATACCTCAAATTGCGAAGTTGTACGTATTTTAATGTCGATAGACAAAGGACAGAAGTAGTAGTAACTGACATCTTTTTTTCTTGTTTCCGGGGTGGAAAATCCTCATGGATATCCGTCCTGTCAGACTCTGACTGACTAAAACCCACCCCAGTGTTCTATCTCACACCTACACCGGGGGTTGCGAGAGCAAACACTGCTTCCGCAAATCCCGATTCGATCGGTCCACCACTGTGGGCCTCCTCGGGACGTCTTAAGACAACCGCCAAAGTAACTTCGTGCCATTCGTTCGTGGCAAATGTGTCGCGAACGTAGGATTCCAAGAGGTAACACATCAGTCATCACACATGTGTTACCAATATATTAATCACTGTTTCTATCTGCAGGACCCCGTGAAAGATGGAGAAGCTAAGATCAGGGCAGACTTCGACCAGCTGCTGGAAGACATGGCCACCGCCTTCCGTAACCTCGAAGAGTAGCTCCCCCTCCAAACGCGACTGTCGCCTGCATACTTGCACAAACACATGCCATTATCTACTTTATGTCAAAGTGAATAGGAGCCATATTGGCGTGGTTGCGCTAGGCAACAGTCGATAATGCAACGCAAACGCGTATTGTTAATACATTAATTAGAAGTAAATAAATGTGTTAAAGTCTATGTAGTGTGGATAGGTTTAATTATATAATTACTCGTATTTCAATGCAGAATTCGTGATTCCAATTGTTGAAATTGTATGAGTCGGCGGGCGGCTCGCCGGACAACCCGCTCCATTTGTAAATACACGAACAAATGCCGGCGAGCCTCGCGCCTCGCGTCTCGCGCTCGCAGTTAATTAGTTGTTATTTATATCAAATATATACTATTTATACACTAACAATGAATTATTTTATGCCCGTTTTTATTTCGCGTGTTATAAAAGTCATAATATCGAGTACCCTCTTGCATTCCACGTTATCATTAGAGTTTTAATCGAAGTAACATGTGTTTGTTAAAAAACGCTGCAGTATTTACGCTTTTCATGTCTCGATATCAGTGTTACCAGCATTTTGATGTATCGGAAATGTTTAAGAGTTCAGTATTATGTTGACTTTGATAGTTGTCGTAGCCAGCTGCATGTGGCGACTTGTACAAACAATCATGCACTATAATAACGTATATTATTACTTGCTGTTTGAACCTCTGAGACGTTACGTGAGGAGAGAAAGGTTATAAATAAATAAATATAAAATGTATAAAATGTTGTTTTACTTTTTATATGTCACATGGGTGCACAAGATTGTTTCATTTCGTTTGCACACGCTATTGTTCGAACTATGATGATCAAAATGAACGAGCACGACCCCGATGAGATGCGACACGGAAATTCACTGAATATCTTCGCCTTGAATAAATTGCGAATATTCTCATAGCATTAATGGCAGCAGTTTCCATAGTACTCCAGTGTTCATCGTGTAAAAGCCTTTTTATTGTCATGCGTGTTTGTGCTCGCGAGCAAGCCAGACTCTTCTATTGAGGGCCGCACGCAGAGCGATTGTGTATGTCGCGAGGAAGAGAACTTTTGTCAAATTTAATGTAAGAAACTTACCTTTGTTGTATATGACGTAATTCACTGTTGCACTGCTACATTATTTATAGTAATTACCGTAACATATTGACGTAGGAATGACCACAAGTCAGTGGCGCCGATTCTGTTCACAAACTAAACTAATTTTAAGTTAAGAGCATCTTTTTTTTCAATTTCGTTAAGAAAAGGATAGAAGATAACATTTTAATTTAATCCTGTCAAATTAAGATACTCTATAGACAGTTTAAACGCGATTATAAACATGGCGACCAAAAATACGCCAGTTTACGTCAGGAGCGCACTAATTTGACAGGTCTAAACTGACATTTTATCTTCTGTCCTTTTCTTAACGAAATGGAAAGAAAAAAATGCACATAACTTAAAATTAGCATAGTTTGTGAACAACAGAATCGGCTCCAGTGTAATGTGTCTACCGGGCTTTTGTACTGTGGAGCCTACATAAACATGTGTGGAGGTATGAGGAACAGGGAGTAAAGTTCACTCATCCTCCATTGAAAAGGGAGGATCCTCCGACCAGTCCAGACCATATCTGGCGGGCACTTGCCCAATAGTTGAAAATTGGGAACTTGTATACAGTATGTTAAGAAAACCCTGTCCGACCCGTGAAGGTGTTGTTAGGTATCGATAACTGATTCTACTAATGCATACAAAACCGGGCTAAACTTAAAAAAAAAAAAATCCCCCTAAAAAAATAAATATTATTTCGCAAAAAGAGGTAACTTAATAAACGTGCGTTATGCTCACTAACGCGCGCGGTGGCGGAGGCGGCGGGCGGCAGGGCACGCGGCACGTGATCGCATCGCTATTCGCTCATAATAATACCGGTGTTGTCACTTTTTAAAATTTACCAAATTTCGGGGAAGTTGGAATTAATTCGCGGGAAAAAAAGATTATTTCAAAATTCATTTGTATTGGTACTATGATGATTACGTAAACTTTTATATTATATTTGGTCATGTGTTTACCTAACCTTTATTATCCTTATGGGTCGGACAGGGTTTTCTTAACATACTGTATATGCTAGTTGCACGGTATACTCTGATTGCGAGATGTATAATTCGTGTGTGGTCAGTATGACGCGTTGTTCCATGTGGCGTTTGTAGGTACCGCTACATCACTCCCCTCCGGAGACCGGAGATCGATAGTAAGCTGAGTCTTGTTTCTTTGCGATGCTTGCCAGACCAGCTGAGGTTCCAGTGAGTCGGAACCGGGTGCCACGTAGTTCACGGTGAGTCGGAACTGTTTTCGGAGATTCCCCAGTGAGTCGGGGTGGTGGCACTGCATTATACTCCAGTGCGTCGGATGTCGTACAGCGCCGGGTTGAGACTGGCTGCTACGTCGACCAGGAGAGAGGGCTCTGCTTGTTAACCGGCCGCAAGTGCAGTGTGCTGTGCCGAGGTTGCTGATGAGGCTGAGGGTGATGACCAGGTATGCGCGGTCGCTGCATGCTTGTGGTCAGGATACCCATTGTAGCCGTGGCCGCTGGCTGGCTGAGTGACTCGTCGCCAAAGCTTGTGAGAGTGATGATGATGACGTTACGCTGAAGTTGTTGCACGAAGGCTGCGCTGATGTTCATTACGTCGGGATCATCAGTGTAGAAGTATGAGGAACAGGGAGTAAAGTTCACTCATCCTCCATTGAAAAGGGAGGATCCTCCGACCAAACGAGTGTTATGTCTGGCGGGCACTTGTCCAATGGTTGAAATTGGGAAGATGTATATATGCTAGTTGCACGGTAAACTCTGATTGCGAGATGTAGAATTCGTGTGACGTCAGTATGACGCGTTGTTCCATGTGGCGTTTGTAGGTACTGCTACACATACACATATTCAACACTCCCCGTTGAGAGAACCAACTTTTTTCCACTTTGGAAGCGTCTGTCTCGCAAACTATTAGGTTTAGAAAAAAATATTTTAGAAATCTCAATATCATTTTTGAAGACCTATCCCGTAGGTGTTTGATGAAAAAAAAAATGAGTTTCAGTTCTAAATCAAAATCTTAATGCGGTTCATAGAATACATCTACCTACCAAGTTTTAACAGTAAAGCTCTTATAGTTTCGGAAAAAAATGGCTGTGAAATACGGACGGACAGACGGACAGACAGACATGACGAATCTATAAGGGTTCCGTTTTTTGCCATTTGGCTGCGGGACCCTAAAAAGTTAGATAATTCCACGTTGGCCCCTATGTGGCAATATCGTAAATGAAGCATACTTACTATACAGAGGGTGCTGACAATACGACAATAAATTAAACACCGTGTACGTGAATACATTCTCAGTATACCCATAAAAAAATCATATAAATATGTCGATTAGTTTAGTCACAGGAAATTATTTTTAAATTTTCACATTTTCTACATGATGTATATGTTGATAAGGAAGCGCTTACAGGTTAATGACCGCCGCATCCTGCGGTACCAAACTTTAATAATAATGGGGCGAAAAAAGCAAGTCTATTCAGGATTGCACTGTCGCCGATCGGAGGTCAGTGAACCAATATTTTTAAAGAATGTTCTATTCCGTTTGCAATTTTATGCGATTTAGTTTATTTGAAATTTTATTGTTTTTATTTTTGATGCTAGGTTTTTTTCTATGGTTTAGGATTATTCCTATGAAGCAGCATTGTTCGTGTTTTCATTTATTGTCGTATTGCCACTCTGTATAATAATCTGTATGGTTAAACACGCTGGAATTTTAAGGGTTGTTTTCCCGCGGCAGAACGATTTGCTTTAAGGAGTACTTTCGATGAATAGAGTAAAAACAAAAATAAAAATGTTTGTGTTATAAAATAATAAAAAAAAAATTTGGATAATAATTTTTTCCGTGTTCTATAAATTGCAGCTAAAGAGTATTTATGATGGTCCTAAGCCCGTCAAAGTATGAAGGGAAAATTTGAAAACTTGTTAGATAATTGCTGAAGCACGCGGGTCAATAGCCCCGCGCGATTCGGCTGTAGGTAGATATCGGGAGGTTACTATTAGTTCGTGCTCACTTTCGAGTTTTGTTTATCACTATCTTAAATCTGCCATTTCATGTTTTTTTATTTGCTGATGAAACGATTGTATTACTAAGACAAAACCGTTTCGCTGCGGGAAAACAAACATTAAAATTCCACGGTGTATTGTATACTCTTTGGTATAGATATTCATATCCATCATACAACGTGCTCGCGACCCGCTTGAAAGTAAAAACTAGGGATGTAACGGAGGTAGTTATATCGGAAACGGAACCGGAGTCGGATTTTTTAAATTTGATTTATCGGAGTCGGAACCGGAGGCGGAGGCAGTATTGTAAGAAGTGGTGGTAGGAGAGAGATTTTTAATTTAAACACAAAAAAACATTATTCAGTAAATTTTTTCATTTAAATTTTTGACGTGACAACGTCTATTAAATTGGTACGGCGTGGAGTCATTCTCGAAAACACCGTAACGGCCGAATCTGACGCCACACGGAGTCCACGCCTACTTTACCCCCACCCCTAGAGCGTGTGTCACACTCATGCGCGAGGTCTATTACCATGTAATAGACGTTGTCACGATCAAATATCGGCAGTAGACGGAGTTCTACAGACAACCAATTTTTATTGTATACTTGTATAGTTAAACACAAAAGTGAAAAGAAAATTGGCACATTTCTAAATGAACAAGAAATTAAATGAAGTTAATTGAAACCCAAAGTAGCATATTATAATAATAGCATTAAATGAACAAAAGCTTTGAAACAAATTAAATCAAACATGTTGATTGCAAAACTAGCGGAAAATGCACGATAGAGTACGTAGCAGGAGTCAGGGAATTCCCCGCGTGATATGTTCGAACCAGGGATGTTACTGAGCTTCGACTCCGACACCGTTAAGTCGTAACTTCCGATTATTATCCTACCTTCGGTTCCGATACTTTTAAACCGGAGGTTTTAAACGGCAGCAAGATTGAGGGGAAGGCGGGAGCTGCATTATCCCTGTGGGATAATGTTTGGGAAATCCAGAGCCTCAAAATTAGCCTCGCCGCGTAGGTACTGCACAGTCTACCAGGCGGAACTACTAGCCATTTGCAGAGCGACCGTCGTCAAACTCAAGGAGGCGAGCTATGTATTGTACAGTGAGTCAATGTTCGCACTGCAGAGCACAAGCCATGGCTAGCTTAATCCTCTGGCAGTGCAGGCGCGCAGAAACCTAGCTCAGGCCTCGACACAGGACAAAGCTGTGTCCTTGTTCTGGGTAAAGGCCCACGCTGGCTTACCGGGAAATGAGCGGGCGGACGAACTGGCCAAGGAGGCAGCATTGACGTTGCGGAGGAAGCCGGACTATGACCGGTATCCGATTTCATTCATCAGACGCCAGGTCCGAATGGAATCGCTCGATGAATGGAATCGGAGATATGTGTCTGGAGCGACGGCCTCGGTGACGAAGATGTTCTTTCCGGATGCCATAGCGGCCTGCCGTATAGTGAGACAGGTTCGCCCAACGGGTACTCTCACGCAGGTATTGACGGGGCACGGTGGATTCTCCGAATACTTATATCGTTTTAAGTGTAAGGGGAGTCCATCGTGCGTCTGTGATCCAGGCGTGAGCGAATCCATACCGCACTTGATTGTGGAGTTTCCAGCTTATGCCGCAGTGCGGTATGATCTGAAGCAGCAGCTTGACGTGAAGGAAACGTTTTTCCTTCTACCGAGGAAGAACAACATTGCAGAAGTCATGCGAGGAAAGAATAGAAAATGTTCTTAAACTATTGTGTAAAAATAGCCGAAACCATAGTTAATAGAAATAAATTAGTATAATTATACTATGTTTAGTAGATATTGTGTATATTTATTTTAAGCATAGGGAAATAGACTACAAATAACTAATTATAAGTAATAATAGTTAAGAAATTAAAATTATGCTATGTAGTAATATTAGTGTGTTGTAGTGCGTATAATAAGTTCGAGGTAATTAAGTAATAAATAAATATTGTAGTTCATAATTATTTTCCCAAACGATAAACAAGTAGATAGTTCGACAGTAAAATGGGAGTCCCACCCATTAGATTAAAAGACGATGAATTATTATCAATTAAGTTTGTTGATTTCAGGTTCCAATTTACTCAAGAACAGTCGCAAGTCGCCACGTTCGGTAACAAGCAAACGATTTCTCTTTTTAGTAAGCAGTGTTGTCACAGCACTAAATCCACGTTCACACAAATATGACGATGTGAATGCTATCAAGAATCGTTGAACGATTGACCACAATTCAGGGTACAATTGCGGGATCGGTTTTTGTAGCCAAAATTTTTGGTAACCATTTTTGAACTTGATTTTTATTTCCTCGTTTGTTGTCAATTCTATATGTTCTTCTTCTAGCTGAGGTGACATTGCTGTGTTGACATTTGAAAATGGATTCAACACCCAGTCTGGTATTTCCAAGTTCAGAATGTCCTGGTATCTTTCGGTGAAGTCAATGTGGAGGTTTTCCAAATGTTGGCAGTAGACTAACAATTCGTCGTTACTGCATGATACTGATAAATTTGGAAAATTGTGAAACTCGCGTCTGTCCAGATTCTTTTTGGGTAGAAGCAGTTAGGCTGCGAAAGCAGCAACGACGTTTTTTGTTTTAATTAAATTTAGTTTATCGCCTTGCAGTTGAAGATTCATGTCGTTGAACAATTTATACAGGTCTGTCATGTAAGCTATATCATTCTTTGATGTTATAAGCTTGTCGTGCAATTCTGTATGTTTAGTTTCCAAGAACTCTATAACAGAGTCAAACAGGTTGTAAAATCGAGTCACGACGATTGCCTCTTGATAGCCAACGAACTTCAGTATGAAACAACAAACACAACTTCAGTTGAAATCCTCGTCATTAGTAACACAAAGTTGATGAAATAATCTATCATTCAAAGAGCTGTTGCGGATTTTATTGACAGCTTTGATTACATATTGCAGTGATTGAAATAGTTTTTCACTTAAGTTTCTAGCAACTAAATGTTGTCTATGAATAACGCAATGTACACCAAGGACATCTGGAATTTTATTTTTTAAGTGCGCTGTGAAGCCTTTATGGCACCCTCTCATAGCCGGAGCGCCATCCGTAGCAACTGAAATAATATTTTTCAAAGGAATCTCTTTCTCATCGGAAAACTTTTCCAATGTATTGAACATGATTTCACCTTTTGTATCGGTCTCTAAATTTCTAGCAAATAATAGTTCTTCACATATTTTCTCATCCTTAATAAACCTCACGTAAGACAATAACAATGCTTCATTAGTTGGTAAAGTGGACTCATAGAGTGAATTGAGAATTGACTTGTCCTCAGGTGATCGCACAATGATTCTTCAATGTTTTCATCAATTCGTCTTTGACAGAATTATTACTCAAAGGAATTTTTCGGATAATATCTGCGTCTCTTCTTTTTTACTTCCGACATTGTTTTGCTTTGAGAAATACGTTCAACATCTCGAGTAGTGTAGAGGAGGCGTAAATAATAAAAAATACAAAATATAAAAAAACCAAAGACAAAATACTTAAAATTAAAAAAAAAAATAGCTTTAGTTACTTAGTTTTAGATACCGAATAGCGGGTGGTATATCCTGCACCGGAGGCATCCGCGGGCCTCGGGAGGATTAATACCCTCCCAAAAAGAGCGGCCGCATCGCCTTGGGGAAGCGATGTGCGTACCACCCAATATCGTACTATGGAAATGTCAGAATGTGTGGATAATGTTTTGTCGTGCGATCCGGCTGACGCCCGGCGCTCGCAGGTATCCGGGCCTGCGAGTGACAAATTGGCTACCGATGAACGCGCAGGGGTAGGCGACCAGGCCCCTGCTGCCGTTGTTGCTACTGGAAGCGATGCGATGATGGATGCGGATAGAAGTAATGCGGGAGTTATTGACGTAGGGCCGCGTGGACCGGCTTCCGTTAGAAAGCGTCCACGCAACCCTGCTCAGAAAGAAGGTGGATCAGCGGAGCTGACCTCGGAAGAGGAAGGCCTGCCGGCCCCGAAGGTGCCGACCGCGAGGAGAGGTCGGCAGAATTCGAGAGGGGTGACTGCTTCGCGGCCGCGGAGGGACGGACAGGGTAGGTTCGTGCGTACCTCGGCGGCCAGCGAAGCAGAAAGTGACATGGGGGTCACTTCGGGGGACCCTGGTGGCGAGAGTTGTGCTTCGCTAGGGAGCTCGAAGGCGGAGCTCAACGCCGCCAGGAGGGAGCAGCGCAAAGCCGTCGCGGCCGACGAAATGTCGGAAATGGCCCGACGCGCTCGAGAGCGACGCGCTGATCTATCGGCGGAAGGGGGGCAACCGTCGGCGGTGGCCCTTGGTCAGCTGGCCTTGGACGGGGTGGACCTGGTCCTTAAGGTTGCCACAAAATCTGGCAACCTGAAGAGCACGTTCATTCGCGGTCTCAAGGAGGCTGCCGCGGACATCAGGGAGGCGGTTGGCACCCTCCTCAACACGACGGCCTCAGACGAGGTCGTGAAGTTGCAGGAGGAGAACAGCCGCCTCCGTGATGATCTGGAGGACTTTCGGCGACAAGTCGCTGCGCTGAGTGAGCAGCAGCAGCGACACACGCCCACCGATGCCGCTCCCGAAGTGGCTCCAGCTCCCGCACCAAGACCGGCACGTACGGATGATGAGCTGAGCGTATTGTGCCTTGAGCGCATCGTCCGTATGTGCATGCTCCAGTGCGGGAGCATGGTCAAAGCCCAACTCGAGGCGCATTCCCGGCGCCTCCCTGAGGAAAACCTCCGCCCGCCCCTAGCGGCCGACAAACGGCGGAGGGCTGAGGAGACGCCGAGAACTGCTCTTCAGCGAGCTCCAGCGAGCAATCAGCCCACGACGGCCGGGTCTAAGGGTGAGACCTGGGCGACAGTCGTGGGTCGTAAGAAGGCCCGCAAAGCCGCTAAGGCCGCCAAGGCGGCCTCAGCAGCACCAGCGCGCGCCTCCGGTAAAACCGCAAAGGTGGCTCCGGAGGCTGCGCGGCGGACTGGCAAAGGCGGTCGCAAAAGCGGTCGCAAGGGACCGGCTGTGCGTGCCCCGCGTTCCGAGGCCGTGACGCTCACGCTTCAGCGTGGCGCTGCGGAGCGCGGCGTAACATACGGCTCGGTCCTTACCGAGGAAAAGGCCAAGATCAAGTTGTCGGATCTTGGCCTCCAGTCCGTCACCATCAGACATGCTGCCACGGGTGCGCAGCTGTTTGAGGTAGCTGGTGCTGCGAGCGGCAATGCCGAGAAGGCGGACGCTCTGGCCGCCAAGTTGAGGGAGGTCCTCAACCCCCCGGCCAGTACTCGACGACTGGCTCGGGAGGAGGCACGGCTCCCTGTCGTTCAGGGTGACGCAGGTACTGTCGGGGCACGGCTGCTTCGGCAAGTACCTGCGTCGCTTAGGCAGAGAGCCGGACGCTCGGTGCCACCACTGCGTCCAATGCGGGGAGGACACGGCGCAGCACACGCTCTCCGAGTGTGTAGCTTGGGAGGAGCAGCGCCGTGTCCTCACAAATGAAGTAGGAGGCGACCTGACGCTGCCGGCAGTAGTGCGGAGGATGGTCGGCAGCTCAGAGTCGTGGGACGCGGTGGTGTCCTTCTGCGAGGACGTGATGTCGCAGAAGGAAGCTGCGGAACGGGAGAGGGAGATATCAACTCCCTTCCCGGGCCGCAGAAGACGCACCGGGCGCCGAGGAAGGGCGGATAACGCCCTCTTCCGCCCCCCATGAATGGGTCCAGGGGCGAGGGACATGGGGAAGTCCCCGCCCCCCCTATTGATGGACCCCGAGGCGGAGGCGCGCGCGAGTGTCGGCGCGCGCCTTTGAGGTGATGCACGGGGTAGTTTAACACCCCACTACCCCGTGCAGGAGAGGAGGCCCGGACAGACCGGGCCAGCACGAGGGTGGGGCCGTGGAAGAATTTAGACTCCCGCGGCCCCACGCGCGCTCGTGATAGAAGACACACCGGGGTGGTTTTAGTCAGTAAAAGTCTGACATACCCCGTCGCCCACCCCAGGGCGGCGGGCATCCTATGAGGATTTCCACCCCGGCAAAAAAAAAAAAAAAAAGGTCCTCAACCCCGAGGATGTCCGGATTTCCAGGCCGGTTAAAACCGCAGAGGTGCGGATTGCCGGCCTGGACGAGTCCGTGACTTCTGAGGAGGTGGTGGCGGCCGTTGCCCGAAGCGGAGAGTGTCCGCCGGATAAGGTGCGGGCCGGCGATATTCGCACCGACGCCACCGGACTCGGCGCGGTCTGGGTTCGGTGCCCTGTGGCGTCGGCGAATAAAATCGCTGCGAGTGGCAGAGTGCTGGTAGGCTGGGTTGCAGCGAGGGTTAAACTCCTGCAGCCCCGGGCTTTGCGGTGTTTCCGGTGCCTGGAGAAGGGGCACGTCCGGGCCAAGTGCACCGCTGAGGTCGACCGTAGCGATCTTTGCTATCGCTGCGGTCAGCCCGGTCACAAGGCGGCCCAGTGTTCCGCGGCGCTCAACTGCAGCCTACGTTCGGCTGCAGGGAAGCCAGCGGGACACCGAGTGGGCGGAGGGGCCTGTGGCACGCCTGCCAGCAAGAAGGCCACCAAGAAGAAGAAGAGGAGCTCTAAGCCTGCCGGGGAAATCTCGCCTCCCCCGCAGGCTAACAGCTCCGGGGCCGACTCCCGGCCCAGGACCGTTGCCGAGGGAATGGAGTGTCAATAATGGCACAACTCCGTTTCCTCCAGGGCAACATCAATCACTGCGCCAGAGCTCAGGATCTTTTGTTCCAGAGCATGGCGCAGTGGTCGATCCAAGTGGCTGTGGTCGCCGAGCCGTATTTCATCCCCGCCCGTGATGACTGGCTGGGATGCATTGACGGCTCGGTGGCTATTATTAGCGGGACTCTGATCGACCCATCTCGGGGCCGCGGCTGGGTTGCTGCGGTTTTAGGCGGCATCGTCATCGTGGGGGCGTATTTCTCCCCCAACAAGAGTCTCGCCGACTTCGAGGGGTTCCTTGTCGAGTTGGGCACCGTCGTAGGCCGCTATCACCCTCGTCCCGTTATGGTGCTCGGGGATCTCAACGCCAAGTCATCGGCGTGGGGATCTCCGGTCACTGACCCTCGGGGCGAGGTGCTAGCGGAGTGGGTAGTGACGACCGGCCTGGTCGTCCTGAATCGGGGTTCGGTATACACGTGCGTGCGGCAGCGGGGCGGGTCGATAGTAGACGTTACTTTCGCTAGCCCCTCTGTCGCCAGCCGTGTCCATGACTGGCGTGTCGCCGTGGAGGTGGAGACACTGTCGGACCATCGGTATATCCGGTTCGACGTCTCCGCCCAGACCACGAGCGGCCGCCATCTAAGAGCCCCGATTAACGACGGCCCGCGCTGGGGGCTTAAGCGCCTCGACAGGGAACTACTCGAGGAAGCTGCCATAGTCCAGTCCTGGATTTGGGACACGTATAATCTGCAGGCTGCGACGGACGGCCCCGTCGACGTCGAAGCGGAGGCGCTGCGGTTTCGCGGGGCGATGACGCAGATCTGCGACGCGTCCATGCCCCGCGTCCGCCAACAGTCCGCAAGGCGCAACGTGTACTGGTGGAACGACGACATTGCGCGGTTGCGCGTCGAGTGCGTCGCGGCTCGCCGCCAGTACACGCGCTACCGGAGACGACGTCGACGGGATCCCGTCGAGGAGGCCGCGCGGAATGGGGTGTACCGCGCGGCTCAGGAGACTCTGTGGCTGGCCATCGGCGACTCCAAGTCGCGGGCCAGGGAAGAGCTGCTGGGGTCCCTAGATCGGGACCCGTGGGGGCGCCCTTACCGTTGGGTACGGGGCAAGTTGCGTCCCTGGGCGCCCCCACTGGTGCAAAGTATGCACCCCCAGCTGCTGGAGGCGGTGGTATCCACCCTCTTCCCTGAGCGGGCGGGACATGTTCCCCCTGCGATGGTTTCACCCTCAGCCACAGACTCTCCAGAAGAAGAGGGCACCGATGTCCCCGTGGTGACGCAAGCAGAGACGGGAGCGGCCGTGTCGCGGCTCCGGGCCAAGAATAAAGCGCCCGGACCCGACGGAGTTCCTGGCCGAGCTCTCGTCCTTGCTCTGAAGGAGCTAGAGCCCCAGCTGAGGGGGCTCTTCACGGCATGCTTCGAGCAGGGTCAGTTTCCCAGTGTGTGGAAGGAGGGGAAGCTGGTCCTGCTCAGGAAGGAGAGGCGCCCCGCGGACTCGCCGTCCGGGTATCGGCCCATAGTGCTGCTCGACGAGGCGGGCAAACTTTTTGAGCGCATAATCGCAGATCGCCTCGTCGGCCACTTGTGCGGAGAGGGGCCGAACCTGGACGACAAACAGTTCGGTTTTCGTCAGGGGCGCTCCACCATAGACGCCATCATGCGCGTGAGAGCCCTGGCGGAGGATACGGTGTCCCGGGGTGGGGTGGTGTTGGCGGTGTCTTTAGACATTTCCAACGCCTTCAACACACTACTCTGGAGCTGTATTAGGGAGGCCCTGAAATACCATCGGGTGCCTCCCTACCTCCGCCGCATAGTAGGGGCTTATCTGGAGGACAGATGCGTCATCTATCGGGGACGTGACGGTGCCGGTCGGCACCAAATGTCGTGCGGTGTTTCACAGGGATCGGTCTTGGGACCGCTCCTGTGGAACATCGGCTACGACTGGGTGCTGAGAGGCGAGGTCCCGTCGGGCGCCGACTTGACGTGTTATGCGGACGACACGCTTGTCACTGCCCGGGGGAGCTCGTACAGGGAAGCGACGTTGATAGCCACGACTGCGGTGTCACAGGTGGTGAACCGCATCCGGCGCCTGGGCCTGGAGGTGGCCCTTGACAAGTCGGAGGCCATGGTTTTCCATGGCCCCCGGCGTGCGCCGGCGCCGGGATCACACATCGTGGTCAGTGGGGCCCGGATAGCTGTCGAGTTCACCATGAAGTACCTGGGATTGGTGCTCGACAGCCGGTGGGATTTCGGACCCCACTTCCGGCGGCTGGCGCCCAAGCTGATGGGTGCAGCGGGCGCACTATCAACGTTGCTTCCCAACATGGGGGCCCGAGCGCCGCCTGTAGGCGGTTGTACGTGGGAATCGTGCGGTCCATGGCCCTGTATGGGGCCCCTGTGTGGGCGATGGACCTGACGGCCGGAACACTCGCCATTCTGCGCAAGCCGCAGAGGGCGATGGCCGTCAGGGTCGTCCGCGGGTATCGCACGATATCCTACGAGGCGGCTTGCGTCCTGGCCGGATCCCCGCCCTGGGACCTAGAGGCGAAAGTACTCGCGTCATTGTACCGATGGCGCGAGGAAGAGCGGACACGGGGCTCCAGTCCGGTGCAGCGGCAGATCGAGCTGCGCCGAGAGGAGCTCCGTCAGGTCCTGCTGGCGGACTGGCGGCAGACGCTTATGCGCCCTACCGCCGGCCTCGCTACCGTCGAGGCGATCCGGCCAGTACTCGACGACTGGCTCGGGAGGAGGCACGGCTCCCTGTCGTTCAGGGTGACGCAGGTACTGTCGGGGCATGGCTGCTTCGGCAAGTACCTGCGTCGCTTAGGCAGGGAGCCGGACGCTCGGTGCCACCACTGCGTCCAATGCGGGGAGGACACGGCGCAGCACACGCTTTCCGAGTGTGTAGCTTGGGAGGAGCAGCGCCGTGTCCTCACAAATGAAGTAGGAGGCGACCTGATGCTGCCGGAAGTAGTGCGGAGGATGGTCGGCAGCTCTGCGAGGACGTGATGTCGCAGAAGGAAGCTGCGGAACGGGAGAGGGAGATATCAACTCCCTTCCCGGGCCGCAGAAGACGCACCGGGCGCCGAGGAAGGGCGGATAACGCCCTCTTCCGCCCCCCATGAATGGGTCCAGGGGCGAGGGACATGGGGAAGTCCCCGCCCCTCATTGGACCCCGAGGCGGAGGCGCGCGCGAGTGTCGACGCGCGCCTTTGAGGCGATGCACGGGGTAGTTTAACACCCCACTACCTCGTGCAGGAGACGAGGCCCGGACAGACCGGGCCAGCACGAGGGTGTGGGGCCGTAGAAGAATTTAGACTCCCGCGGCCCCATGCGCGCTCGTGATAGAAGACACACCGGGGTGGTTTTAGTCAGTAAAAGTCTGACATACCCCGTCGCCCACCCCAGGGCGGCGGGCATCCTATGAGGATTTCCACCCCGGCAAAAAAAAAAAAAAGTTTCGAATGAGGTTGGAGCTAAGTCGTGGTGGCCTAGTGGTTAAAACACCAGCCTCTCAAGTATGAGTGCGCGGTTTCGATTCCAGGTCAGGTAGTACCAATGTAGCTTTTCTAAAGTTATATCTATTTTCTAAGTATATCTTGGACACCATTGACTAAAGGTGAAGGAAAACATCTTGAGGAAACCTGGACTTTATAAGTCTGAAATCGCCAACCCGCATTGAGCAAGCGTGGTGATTAAGCTCAATCCTTCTCTGTATGAGAGGATTCTTCTCTACCTGTACGCAGCAGTGGGACGATAAAAAGGTTGATGATGATGATGATGAGGTTGGAGCATGCAACAGTATTTTAGCATTTCCTTTATCTGGTAAAGCAAGGATGCTGTAGAAAATAGTTGAGGTTGACATGCGCCGTCGGACGGAGGCTTGGTTACGAAAGTGTATTTGATGTTTTTTATATTTTGTAATTTGTACTTAGCATGTAGCTGCATTACAGAGCGACATTGTCATGTGTGACAATGCTCTCTAAATAAAGATTAAAAAAAAAAGCGATGATGTGTTGGTGCCTGTACCTACCCTATTATAATTCTCCCAGCTACCACCTGAGTTAAGTGAATGCTAAAACACTGAGAAAATTTTGTTTTTTTGTGTTCTGGCTGAATATAGCTGTCCGACTCCCACGACATAGACAATTTTGACAGTAAGCAATGAAAAAATGCACTTCTCAGTAAACCTTAGAAGAATTTTGTTATGAATATTTTAGTACATATTCTGAATAAATCTTTATAGCAAAATAACTTCATTACATACGTCGTATCTATTTATTTATGTTATCTTATTGTTTGTTTGATAGACTTTGTTTTAATTACAATCATGAGTAGAATTTATCGTAAAAATATCGACGAGCCAAATATGAGCGACAGAACGATCCTCGTCTCCGTGGAAGACCTAATATGTACGGCTTTCGGACCGAACAATGTGAGTTTAAATTTAATTATTGAAGTGCCCACAATCTTTATTTTTTATTGATTCCACGATAAATTATCATAGTTAATGAAATTGATTCAATATATATATTTTTTTAACTAGCGTTTGACTGCAATCCCGCCTGATAGTAAGCAGTGATGCAATCGTTGATGGTAAAGCGCGCTAGTTTATTAAACCCATTAACTTAAAAAACTTAGTGAATAGGAAGGAAGATGGCAGTTGAGCGAGGTGGTGCAATGTTAAACCCAACAACACGACCAACGATGTTGCGCCAGAGGGATGAATGATGCCAGATTCATGTGGAGACACTCCACGACCAAACACCCGCGCCTCACGCTTTTTTCTCATTTTACTAGTATTGTTTATATACTGTTGTCACAAATTAAATTTTAAAATTATATTTAAGTTTTTAGTTTGATATTCTCAAAAACACTTGGCGCATCGTACCCGGCACACATCGCAACACAACTGCTCAGACCCGTCCTCCTTACGGCTTCACCAGACATCATGCCCGAACACCACGAATCGTTTGGCGGCAAGACTTTGTCTTGTGGGTGGTAACTTCTGCCGGCAACCGATGTGGCCTACTTCATGCAAAAGTCTTGGTCGCTCTAGCTTGAGCACGAACGCGAGTGGGGCTCACGTTCGCTCGTACTTGTTATATACTTATTTTGAAGTATAGTTAAATAAGTATATTTTAAATAGTTTTAAAACATATATTTGTCGGTTTTTTTCTCTAGTTGTGCTACATGACGTATTATTGTTTCTAGCCACATTTTCTGATGCTAGGTCGACGGGAAGTGCCCTAAGGGAAAAAATGCGCGTGAACTGAGGATTTCGCAAAATGAAAGTCCCAGGATTTAGTAATAGACTCAAAAGCTTTGTAAAACGAGTCAGGGAATTTGTAAACAAATACGTTAATAACTACGACCCATAGAGTGTGATTTCTCTTTCAAGTTCAAGTTCAAGTTCAAGTTAAGTTTCAAGTTCTTTCTTAGTTCTCACAGACGATCAGCCACAAAGACATTAAAAATGTGCTTGATCAGCCAGATCTCGGAACCATCTTAAAAAGAAAAAGGTTTTGTGAATACAGAAACTTCGTAAAGAATTTGTAAAGATATTTACTAAATAACTGACCACTAAGCATAAAAGATAAAGGTACCTACTATTATAGGGCTTGGACTTGGTTTTGATTTCGGTAAATATACGCCAGTCATCGATTCAGTAAAATATCGCCAGTCATCGATCCAGTAAAAATCTCACCGTGATTAGTCTACCCTACCATATTGTTGGAATTACAGTTCACTCCATGCTTGCTTCACCTAAGTTTTCACGGTAATATGGTTAGACAGTAAGTGTGACAAACCCTGGGAATGTCCCAAAAAGTGGTCCTTTAATAACTTGTGTGTAAAATTAGATACCTAGTAGATTATGTTAAAACAGACGGAATATAAAGTATCAGTTACATGGTTAGACTGAAAGATGACTCCGTCATAGGTAGTTGCGAAAAAGCTATGGATATTCATAGGTACATTCGAACGCATGTCGGTGGGAATACTTTGGCCTAGAGCTGGCGTACGTAGCTGTCGGTACACAGATAGTATATAACTAGGGTTTACACAGGATGTTTTTTATTCCGATATTCCCACGTAATCGAAACTTGTGCGAGTGAAACCACGGGGCGTAGAAAGTTATTAATAATTATCAATAATTATGTCTTTAAACTACAAAAGCAAAAGTTAATCAATGGATACAGATAAAAACCTTTCATTCCAGAAAAACACAGTGAATTTCAAATTAGTCCAAACAATCCTTCACATTTTGGCACGACAATTGCGTTTACTGGAACAAGATGTGGAGATTAAGTTTGATGAAATTAACGTTTTGCAACAAGCTGATAATGCGAACGAGTATGACTCCTCGAGCAGCTCTTCAGAAGGCGTAGTTGTCAGAGGTGCCGCGCGACGTGAACAAGCGAGGGAGAAAAAGGAACGAGACAAAAAAGAGACACGAAAGGGAGAAAAAAAGAAACGAGTTCAGAAAGAGAGAAAGGAGGAAGGAAAGGAACGAGGTGAGAGTGAAGGAAAGCGGGAAAAGAAGGAAAGAGGTGAGAAAGAGGGAAAGGGGAAAAAAAAGGAAAAAGGTGAGACAGAGGGAAAGGGCGAAAAAAAAGAACGAGGACAGAAAGAGGGAAAGGGGGAAATTGAGGATCGAGGTGAGAAAGAGGGAAAGGGGGAAATAAAGGAACGAGATAAGAAAGTGGAAAAGGGAGAAATAAAGGAACGAGATGAGAAAGAGAGGAAGGGGGAGAAAAAGGAACGAGCTGAGAAAGAGGGAAAGGGGGATAAAAAGCAACGAGTTGAGAAAGGCGCGCTAGAGGGAAAACACGATCGAGACGGAAAACGCGACCAAGAGGAAAAAAGCAAACGAGAAGGTAAACACGAAGAGGACAAAGGCGAACGAGGTGGGAAAAGGGAGCAGATGGAAAAAGAAGATGAAGGTCGTGGTAAAACCTCTTCGAAAGACAGGGACGGTAAAGAGGAATCCGCAGACAGAGATGGCAAATCTAAGGAAGATAAAAAACGTAAAGACAGGGAAGGCCTCAGTATAAGACATAGGGATAGGAAGGGTGATGACGACAGAGAGGTAGGTGAGGACCACTGGAGTGGGCGAGAGGGAGG
The DNA here is from genome assembly GCA_037179545.1 of Sesamia inferens. Lineage (NCBI taxonomy): Eukaryota > Metazoa > Arthropoda > Insecta > Lepidoptera > Noctuidae > Sesamia > Sesamia inferens. The sequence goes on along the minus strand of CM073929.1, from coordinate 1,214,719 downwards.
AGGCAAACACGACGGTCGTAAGGTAACACCAACTATGTGTTTTTGTTTACTTGACCCACCTGTAACGCATATCTCCCCAACGCTATTCGTATTAGGTCATCAGTCTATTTTTCTCATCTTTACACGATAGACAGAAATATACCTATATTTCATTTAGCGGTTAATGTGATAGTGATGATCTGTAGTGCAAGTAGCTGTGCTGGTGCAGGGGCAACCGGCGCGCCTACGAGTTGTAGGCATAGGTTCGAACCCAGACTATTGTTTTCATAATTTCATACCCCGTGCGTATGAAATTATGAAAACAATTCACTACCTCTTCATAAAATTGTGTTTTCAGCTTTCTTTTGTTCTCATTAAAGATCATAAATTGTTTATATTTTAGGATTCCCTCGAAAGAAGCGTTCGTCGGCAAGAGTCTGGCACTAGCATCACTGTAACGGGTACGAGAGTTTTTTTAAAATATATTATTCTTTAGGTTTTATTGAGTAGCTTTCTTTCACTTATTATCGAAATGTAACTGAACTATTAAGTAGAATGAATTCATACTAAAATGTTTTAATTTTTTACTCAGAGGCCACGCGGAAGGAAGGAAAAGGGGGCAAAGACAAAATATTAGTCGGTACCTATGAAATATCTTTTATCTATAATAAGATTTCAATATTTTATTGAAAATTGTTCCAATAACTCTCCTTTTTAAATTTCAGCCGAAAGAGGACCAGCTTCTCGTGAGTCCCTAAACATAAGACAACTAATTAATTAATGAAAGTAGTCCGGAGAGGTTAGAGAGGTGGGTCGAGTTAGTCGTTGTGACGACATAGCACAACTTTTATACTAGTGAAAACTGTAACAACGAAAAAACGAAAAACTCAACACAATCCCGAAGAATTTAACGGAAATTGCTTATCCATTGCTTCACATGTTTGAAAAATTCTTCTCATCAACAATATAAATATGTCATATATAACGCAATGAATCTTGCTTAGTGTAAATTATTGCCATTGTATAAGTGTTTTACTCTATATGATACACAGTAGAAGCTGACTTGCGATTCCCTGGTAATATTTTAGTGTGAGAAAGTAAGGATTTACAATAAATACTTAATAAGTATTATTCTATTACACTAAGGTCTAACAATTATTATACGTATGTGTTTCCCCTGATTGTATATCAATTTACATAAAGTTTGCGTACCGTCTTGAACCAAACGAGCTCTTTATTTAAGTAGTAGATAACTATTTCTGTCTTGAGTAAGTATAAGTTTTTCTTGCCGCGGTCGTGTCGGGGATGGCTAAACATCCATTCCATATCAAGTCCCTGCCGGGCCTCGGAAATCACGTAAAACGTCGTTACGTACGGGTACTTGAAGCCCGAATCACTTACCCAGTCTTATCAAAGGGTATTCTGATATACATCACAACTAGTTACTTAACAGCTGTTGTGTGTAATAAAAGACTGGGTAAATATTTGGGTATGTCAGAAGTGTTAGGTATCAACGATGCTGACGTGAAGCAATCGTTGAAGCAGCGTTTCTTTGGTCGCCTGAAGAAGGTATTAAAAAGTGTTCTTTCGGGCGGGAATAAGGTGCGCGCCTTCAACGGGTGGATCAAGCCGGTTTTGATGTACTCTTTCGGCATACTTAAATGGACTCAGACCGAACTCGACGCCCTGGATAGAAGGGTCCATGCACTGCTGACAGCAAACAGGATGCATCACCATCGATCATCGGTGATGAGACTGTATATTTCGCGGAAGTGCGGGGGCCGAGGCTTTTTAAATGCGAAGACCCCCACAACCGAGAGGTATGCGGTCTCAGAGAGCATTTTTTAAAAATCTTAGTAGGTAGCATCCTGATGTGGTCACAGTAGACAAGGGGCTTACCCCACTATCCATGGCGAAGGAGAACTGGCACAACCACTGATGACCGCAAGTTGATATGGCAAAGCAAGCAACTTCACGGGCGATTTTATCGAGCTCTTCATGAGCCCGATGTAGACTTCCTAGCTTCCGTATCCTGGGTACGATTCAGTGACCTTTTTGGGGAAACTGAAGGTTTCGTCTGTGCAATTATGGACGAAGTTATCTTGACGAATAACTACAGGAGATATTTTATGAAGGTCGGGACGATTGACGTGTGTCGGGCATGTCACCTTCCGGGTGAGTCCATCAAACATTATCTCTGGTTGTTCTCGTTTATCTAACGGCGAGTATTTGCAGGCATAACCAAGTAGCTAGGATTATCCACCAGCAACTTGCTTTGGAATATAAACTTGTGTTTCCCACCCACCCAGTTCTTGAAAATGACCATGTCACGTTATACTGGGATCGGTCTATCATTACTGACAGGACTATTGTTGCAAATAAGCCTGATATAGTAGTGATAGATCGATTAGCCGCCTCGCAATGATTGTCGATGTTACCTTTCCACATGACGGGAATCTCGTGAAATGAAATGAAATCGTTTATTAAGCAAGTAGGATCACCGATCACTTTTACATGTCATGATTTTTTTTTATCTAATGAAGCCGGCATTTCCTAAGTGACTACCACTGAGAAGAAATAGTCGAAACAAACTAAGGGATCATCGTCTTTTTCAAGTCCAGACATTAAAAATGAAAATGTTTACAATAATTTACGTTATAATTACGCATATTGCTTAATAACAATGCTTAACAGAGCGGGCAGCTCAGTCCCAAGCTTTTTTGTCTTCTAAATAATCTGTGATTCTATAATACCCCTTTTTGCAAAGTTTGGCCTTTATATAGTTTTTATATCGTTTAATGGGTAAGTTTCGGATGTCCATGGGAAGCTCGTTGTAAAAGTGTATACATTGACCCATGAACGAGTTGCCTACTCTGTGGAGACGAGTGTGATGTACATCATCTGTCTCTGTGTTTGTTCCTGGTATTTATATTATGAATATTGCTTATTTTCTTAAAATTAGATATATTTTTGTGTACATACATAAGATTTTCAAATATATATTGTGAAACTACAGTCAGAATGTTCACCTCTCTGAATTTTTCTCTAAGAAAATCTCCAGGACCAAGGTTGTAAAAGGCTCGAACAGCCCTTTTCAAAGATGATATTGATATCCGCACAAGTTCCCCAGAGAAGCTGAGAAAGAGAAACAAATTAAATATCTCGACTTGGCGCACGAGGTTGTTGACATGTGGAATGTGAACTCGGCTGTCATTGTACCGATTGTCGTATCGGTCAATGGTTTGATAGCCAAGAGCCTCGACCAACATCTATTGAGGCTCTCGTTAGGCAGTGGGATCAAATGCCTGATTCAAAAGGCAGTACTCCTCGATACGGCCCGCATCGTGAGAAGGTTTCTGTCTCTGGAGCCCTAACCACCTGCAGCTTGGTCGGTATTTAAAAATGTAACTAAATGAGAAAGAAGATAAATAAAGGAAATAATAATATCATTTATTTGCATAAAACATGGTATAAAGGTGGAACATAGATAGTAGAACATAGATGTTTTGCTTCATAGAAGCGTGCAAACTTTACATGCAAATAATACCTATTCATTTAACCCTACTGTTTCATTCTCTAGGTACTCCCTGACACTGTAAAAACTTTTAGCAGACAACCATTTATATAATTTAGGTTTAAACAATCTTTTATTTAACATTTTAAATTTATCTGGTATATTGTTGTATACACACATAAACATGCAGTTTTTATTATATTTTGCAAGTCTTGGTAGGACATCTAGCACGAGCCTGTGAGAGTCACGACGGCTACAAGAATTCACGTCGCTTGCTTTAGTAAACAACTCCTTATGACAATTATACAAATTTCTAGAATATAAAGAGACGGTAATGGTAACAAATCAAGTTTTTTAAATATTGGCCTACAATATTCGTCAGGTTGAAGCCCATATATAGCTGTAATGCATTTTTTAAACATCAGGTGCGCATTCAACACGCGTGGGTAGTATTGAGGTAGTGACTGCCTCCCAGTTTGCGCTCCTCGAGCATGCAGTGAAGCAGTTGGAGCAGGTCTCTTCGCCACCGCCGGCGCCTGCCCTGCCCGACAACGTGCAGCTCCGGAAGGATTTGGCGGAGGGACGCGCGTCGCTGTCCGATACTATGCAGGCTGTGCAGGTAACCCATCTACAGCAGGTTCTGTGCGGATTCCATTGTTAATTACACTGATAGACGAAAATTACCAACATGAAAGTTTAATGTAATTGAATGGGTTATTTTGTAACACTAGTCCCTCTTATCTACATTTTCAGAAAATTTCGATCAACCACAGTTTCTTTTGCAACAGTAATTAATCTTTATTAAAACGGTAGAAAAATTTTCAAATGAAGAAAGCTTATAACGCAGCATAAGTTATATTTATGTTTATTCGGGATTTTTGTGAATATTTAGCGTCAGGTACATCCCTTTTGAGTGTCCAGCTGTAGTCAGCTAACATGTTCGGACTCCACTTGCATTGGTACCTTTTTTGGATGGATGTGTCCTGACGGGACTGCTCACCGTGTTCGTCGCTAACGGATCCCAAATTTTGAGATAAAATTTCAAATACGAGTGTAAAAAGTGAATATTGAGCAACTAAATATGTACTTTTAAGCCGCTAAGAGGTTGTTGAAACTCTTCATAGTTTTCGGTTCTGTAGTTTCCAAGAAAATTACGAACAATATTTCGAAAACCTGTCCATGCGGATTTTTCCATCGAATTAAGTTTTTGTTCAAACTCATCACCTGTCAGTAGATCTCTTATTTGTGGCCCTACAAATATTTGTTCTTTTATTTTGGCATCACTGATACCTATTTGATACATTTTCTTCGGTCACGAGATTCATGTTTACTGGAGGCTGAGGGACAGGTAAATAATCATTGTGTGGGATATGGTCTTTAAGCGAATTGTAGATTTAGATACTTCACAGAGTGTCTAGATTTGTGATACATAATACCTTTTATAAGAGTTTGGCAGAAATAACAATATGATACATGGTCTTTCGGTTCAGCTCATATAATTTTTTTACACATTAGGAATATCTTCTGTATCGTGGGCGCGTTTACAAACATATAAAGTCACATACACAAACACCTACTTGTAGGTCATACAAATATTTGTTCCATGCGGGGATCGAACCCGCGACACGCAGCGCAGCAGTCTATCGCTCTGCCACTACACCAACCCCGTCGTCTAAGTCATTGGAACTGCGAACAGCTTAAGACGAGATCCTTTAGCTCATGATGTCAACAAAGTGACATACTATGCACAACAAGTACTAGGAGTCCGGTTTTGTCTAAATTTTGCACCGGAAAACCAAAATAATTAAAATAACAGTTTTTAACTAACGGTGTCAAACTACGACGTCGACTTGAGTTGAGTTGACCGCAAATATAGCAGAAGTTATCGGGATGGTTTACACACACTCTCGGCATCTTAGTATGATGTATTCACTGCACGGTTACCGCAGTGGTAAAGTTATCGGGATGGTTTACACACACTCTCGGCATCTTAGTATGATGTATTCACTGCACGGTTACCGCAGTGGTAAAGTTATCGGGATGGTTTACACACACTCTCGGCATCTTAGTATGATGTATTCACTGCACGGTTACCGCAGTGGTAAAGTTATTGACTGCTGCGCTGCGTGTCGCGGGTTCGATTCCCGCACGGAACTAATATTTGTATAACCTACAAGTAGTTGTTCTGGGACTGGCTGTTTGTGTATGTGAGCTTAAATGTTTATAAACTCATCCACGACAAGGAACTATTTAACTATTGTCCTTGTTGACTATTTAACTGTTGTCCTTGTTGACTATTTAACTGTTGTCCTTGTTGACTATTTAACTGTTGTCCTTGTTGACTATTTAACTGTTGTCCTTGTTGACTATTTAACTGTTCGTACATGTATATTTTAGAGGGGGAATTAAGTAACATTGTCTGTTCATGAAATTGATACGACAAACATTCTGTGAACAGTAATACAAAATATTAACATCTTGATAGATCACATCACTAAGTTGACCACCATCGTAACGTTGATGTATCGTCGATTTGTTATTAATATGCTAATGATAGAGATGTTATTTATATTTACCTATTTATGGTTAATTTGACGTGACATGACTGATTCTCCGAAGCTACCGTTCAGCTTACAGGCATGTTGGTTCATACAATGAATGAGGACAATGTCATAATTTCTATTAGTTAAACGCACGGGTGCAAGCAGCAGAGCTGGGTTTGTCCCGCATGGCAGAGTTGTTGACGCAGCTGGCGATGGCCGGAGCGCTGCCCATGGATCTGGCGAATAGCATTGGACAGATGCAGGCCGAGTTGAAGCAGGGCACTGCGGGAGCTGGGCCGCCCGATGTAGCCACGGCGCGCTTCGCCGTCGAGGAGCACGGCGGCGGCGCGGGCTCAACGCGCGGGGCTGGCGCAGGGCGGCACGGCACCGGTCGCGCAGACCAAGGAGTGAGTATTGTCATATGATAAAACTAGACATGGATCAGTTTTTGTAAAATTGTTAGCGGTTTTGTAAAACAGTGGGTTTTACAATGCATCTGCGACATAAATATACATTCTTTTCCGTAGGTGGATTCCGTAGTCAATTAGGAACACTAATAGTTTTGCCAAGTCTGTCTTGTCTATCTGTCCGTTCCTGAATAATCAAAGTGAACATTAGGATTAGAAAGCTGATGAGACGCTAGTTTTCCACAGCTATTTCTTTTTTTCGGTTTTATATATTTTTTTTGGTCGCTGTCCATCTTGAGGCATCCATAACGTGGACGAGACTTGATGGTGAGATGAGATGAGTTCTTGGAAGGATTTGAGGAGGTTTTTGCCTTTAGACAGAATAGCCTAATAAATAAATAAATAAGAAAGGGTTTGTAATCATTTAGTTGATGGGTTTGGGTGGGTTTGACTGCTTGAAATTTCGTCTTTGTACCCTGAAATTTGTTATGATGAGTGTTTTCGAGCTGGCAACAGTTAGGACAATGCTAATTATCCTCTCGTTGTACAACAGCAGGGTCGGAGCATAAAGTCCTTGGCAGACCCGTCGACCATCATCGGCACGAAACGATCAACCTCCGTTGCTCCCCCATCAGCTTGGGCTGCTGGGCAAGTTGAGCCTGTTGGGGCTCCTGGGCCTGCAGAGTCTCAGCCTCGTCCAGTAGGAGTCACGCACCAGGAGATGCAGTAAGTTTTTACGATTATATATATTTGTCGTGGATGGCGGTGTCATTTCGATGTGAGTTGGTCATTTGGCTTCTGTGGTAGTGGGGCAAACGCTGTGACGTTATTTTGTGATGGCGGCACGAGGACGGAGTCGTTTTGGAAAGTGGGGACTGTCGAACGGTCACAGGGCACTTCTCCGGGTCGAAACTGTCAGTTTGCTTATTTAAATTGTACTGTCAAGATTGGAGGGTAATATTTATACCTCGTGATTTAATTCAAAACTTCACCTACGAAATGGACCCTTTACAACCACACCAATATGCTAACGACCCTATCGCTCCGCCGTCGCTGACCATGACATATATATTTTTTAAGAATTAAAAATTCACTCTGAAAATGCTTATTTTAATACAGGCTGATTGGAAGATGAGGATAGAGCTTAAAGCTTAGACGTTGTAGAAGATGTAGAACTATTATGATATCCGCGTAAAATTTAAACGATGCCTCAAGAAAAAAAGCGTTTATCAAGGATGTTTTTTTGTCGCAACTTAAGATGAATAATTTTCCCCGTTCTTTGTACAAGTTCAACTGATTTTGGGCTCCTATTGGTTGCGGCGTAATCTTATATAGCCTGAAGCCTTCCTCGATAATGATTTTTTCGAACAAATAGTTCCTGAGATTAGCGCAATCAAACAAAGAAACTCTTCATAATGAGCCTATAATGTTCCCACTGTTGGGACACAGGCCTCCTGAGGTGAGAGGGAGTGGGCTGTTATCTACCAGGCGGGCCCAATGCAGATCTCACATCTCTTAGAGTTTTGCCTCTAGGACATGCCGGCTTCCTCACGATGTTTTCCTTCACCATTTTGAGAGCAGTGGTGATGAAACAAAGTAAAGCATCTGATGGGGTTCGAACCTACGACATACAATTTGTAAGTCCCATCAACTGCTACAAACGGACATTCGTGTCAACTTTAGAGTGAAATCCTCTTAGTCAAAGTCTGAGTCAATCTAGTAGTGTACTGGATAGTGCACTGACCAAGACGACCGGACGTGAACACAGACATTAAAAATACTATTTAAAATAAATATGAATTACAATACAAGTACCTATAATTTGCAGCTAGGTCAGAACCAATACGATAGTCCACAGATTTAAACGTTGTAATGCTCAAGTGAAAAAACATTATTCAGAGCGTATTGTTCGTAATATTCTTTGTATTCATGTTGCTTGTGAGCACATTATGCGCAAAAATCATTCAGCGTCTTACGGTTCCAACATAACAATGCTTTTAGGGCGTTGTTGGGTCTGCCGCGCTGGTGCAGTGCGTTGGGCATGTCTGCGGACGTTCAAGTCGACGCTTCCATGCCGTGCTCCGCAAGCGGTGCGCCGCGGCGCTTGGCAGGTTGCGTGCCAGCACTAGCTGCTTTCTGGCTGTTATTGCGGATAGGCTGGATACGCGTTACGTCAAGCACTGGGTTTATACCTACGTTAGGAAATTATCACCGAATTATTATAACGTCTTTTAACTATACATTTTGATTTCATTTATTTTACTTTTTATATTTTTCTACTAATACAAGTTTCGTAAATTTTACTTAAGTACCTACATAGTTGTATTAACACTTTATGGATTGCAAAGTCTGAAGTAAAAAGGTTTTACTTTTTATTTTATTAAATTTATTTTACACCAGAAATGCTAACAACATAATATATATGAAAGTTTTTACGGATGTTCCTAAGGGATTGAAACTTAAGCGCGTGAAATTCGAGGGCGTAGCGTACCTTATAAATGAATTATAAATGCAATATAAATGAATTCATTTATCATTCAATTTAGCAAAGATATGCAGTTTACTTAAGATTTTAGATATTTACACAAAAAAAGAATTTGTTAGGTGAAAAACTAATTGTCAAGTTTTCGTTTAGGACAACCATGGCTTAAATGGTTCTAAATGTACTATCTTCGCGTTAAAGTTTTGCAATTAACAGTTTTCAGTGTGGCGGTCATCACCCCATTCTATGTCACCGGTTTTCACTTTGTTGTTTACAAGAAGCCACACACACAACAAGACAAACAAGAGGCTAATTGGCGACCCAGATTTAGCTCTAAACGATCTCCAAAGCACAGGCGAAGAGTAGCCAGCCTGACGGTGTTTCTATAGGATGTATATTGGAGAGTGTGCGAGGGAATTGCATGATTTAATTCCCGCATCTCCGTTCCATCATCGGACGACTTGTGGTACGGCGAGTTTCCACCCTTACGTTGTTAACACTATTACGATCCGAACGAAGCGTTACGCCTCGACTTTTATACCGCGTACATAGAGGGACTGGAACAATTTGTCAGCGGTGGTGTTTCCGTCGGACTAAAAGTTAAGTGTCTTCAAGGCTAGAGTGAATAGGCTCTTAATAAACTAGCGCGCTTTACCATCATCGATTGCATCACTGGTTACCATTAGGCGGGATTGCGGTCAAGGGCTAGTTTATAATTATTAAAAAAAAATATTCATTTTATTTTAATTTAATAATTTATTTTTATTTTTAAAATATAACCATATATTCTGTGAGCATTTGAAGAGTCTATCTATTTCCGTTATTAATATGGAGTAAAAAACTTCACAAAATCACGTTTGTTGTATTATTTTTAGTGTTTGTTGTTAGCAACTGAAATACATAATCTCTCAAAATTTCAACTGTCTAGCTATTACGGTTCATGAGATACAGCCTGGTGACAGACGGACGGACAGACGCACAGCGAAGTCTCATGAATATTGTCCCGTTTTACCTTTTAGGTACGGGACCCTAAAAAAGATAAAACAATCTTTTAACTTTTAGTCCGACGGAAACACCATCGCTGACAAATTGTTCCAGTCCCTCTATGTACGCGGTATAAAAGTCGAGGCGTAACGCTTCGTTCGGATCGTAATAGTGTTAACAACGTAAGGGTGGAAACTCGCCGTACCACAAGTCGTCCGATGATGGAACGGAGATGCGGGAATTAAATCATGCAATTCCCTCGCACACTCTCCAATATACATCCTATAGAAACACCGTCAGGCTGGCTACTCTTCGCCTGTGCTTTGGAGATCGTTTAGAGCTAAATCTGGGTCGCCAATTAGCCTCTTGTTTGTCTTGTTGTGTGTGTGGCTTCTTGTAAACAACAAAGTGAAAACCGGTGACATAGAATGGGGTGATGACCGCCACACTGAAAACTGTTAATTGCAAAACTTTAACGCGAAGATAGTACATTTAGAACCATTTAAGCCATGGTTGTCCTAAACGAAAACTTGACAATTAGTTTTTCACCTAACAAATTCTTTTTTTGTGTAAATATCTTATATTTTATCTTATATTTTTCCACCATTCCGGACGAAACAGATACGCTTCACGGAGATTAGCCATTAGATCAGTACATGCTGATTTCTTTATTAAGCGTGGGTACAGACCCGCCTCCCCCTTGCCACTTCCCCTATTTTGTTTACATACATTTCTTTGATCCCCACACACTCTCCCTTTTGCTCTGTTGGATATTCTCCGTTGTGACCGGAATTCGTTTTATTGGTTTTATCACTAGGTATTTAAAATCTTAATTTTATCTTCAGTGACTTTCTAGAAAACATAAAGGAGACGATTACTAAAGAAATACTAGCAAGGACTGCTCGCGCCAACCACTCTGCCGATATGGCGGCGAACACGTCGAGGAGTGTCGGTGAGTTATGTAGCGCGTTTATTGTAATTTACAGAATATTTTACTGAACATTAAATTATATATACGATATGGCGCTACAATGGTGACATTCGAGTAGGGCTACTACCCAGTATCTAACCAAAGAAATATATATAGGTTAAAAAAATGTTTCATGACTTCCCGTACATTAGAAAATAAACTGTTACCTGTAGAACAGTAAATTAAAGCCAAACAAAATACGAAATATATGGATAATTTTTATTTCCTACTAGCTTTCCGCCGGCGGAATTCGGTTATATCGCGCTTTTTAGTTTTCCCTCGGGAATATCATATTTTTTTTCAATAAAAGGTAGCCTATGTTCTTTCTCAGGGTCTAAAGATTGTCTGTGCCAAATTTCATCAAAATCGGCCGAGAGGAAAAAAGGAAAGGTTTAAGCGGGAAAGAGTAACAGGCAGACAGATAGACAGAGTTACTTTCGCATTTATAATATTAGTATGGATGAAAGTACGATATTACCTCTATTTTAGATCCAATTTATGGTAACATACTAAAATGTATGATGCGCAACGGCGGTCATTAAAAAATAGACATAAGGTAAACGACCGAGTAATTGATATTGTCCCAGAGATAGATATTTTTGCCTTTGACTTGTTATAATAAGAATTCCTACACGCGCATTGACCCAGTGACTAGTTAAGATCCTAGTAGTGATATCTTTTGATCAACACAAAAATTATTTTCTTTGTGATTGGCTCTCAAAAAATGACAGTTCGCATTTCTTTCAAACAAGGTGTCAAGTGTTCGACATTCGACGATTTCCTAAACGAATTTATTAAGGACTTGGATTCTTCCGAATCGTATTACTCATTACGGATGCTCTTTAAATAGTAAGTTTTTATTTGAACGTATTTTCTTTTGTTAAGGGCCTTAGTCTCATTTAGTAGCGTAAAATGGTCACTTTAGGAAGCTAATTTCTAATTAACGGCTTGGTTTTGAGATTTGAAAAAAATATATCTTGTCTATTGATTCATGTACAACATTTACTAAAGATGATTTTTTCGTAGGATTTTGCCTTTTGCCTTAAAAAAATAGTTACCAAAACGCTATTTTTGGCTAATATTCGTTATTACTTCTAAACGGCATTGATGTGTGGAAATATTTTTACACTGAAAAATTCGCGGTTAGAAGTACTACAAATATGCAAGAGCGTATTTAAATCCATCAACATTTACCAAGAAAATATCCTTATTTTGAAACATTGGTTTAGAGGTGCTCTGCGCGGGCGCGGGCGGCAGTCGTGCGTTAGCATTCAGACGGGAGGGTTGTGTCGCTTGCTGCTCTGCTCCGGCTATCGCCGACTACGCGTGGTTGTCTGTGTGAGTGCAAATATTTACGAGCGAATCGTGTCAGTGTACGTTCATAGATTAGCTCGCAAATGAGAATTGAAGATGCGTCTGGTGGCGTAAGTATCTATCTACCTATACTCTTGTATTTATACCTACATATTACTGTATTTTTCTTTATAATTACTATTAGCTTTTGTAACCATTTTTCTTTTACAATTGAAGTTAAACAATTACGAATTGTTCCAGGAAATCTAGAAAGAAATCTTTAGACTTGAAAGGCAATAATCCGACTAACTACATCCGCTGATAATATAGAAGACTCTATTCAGGTAAGTAAACACTCGCACTTAGATTATAATTTATAGGTTTGTAAGGAGATTTAAAAATAAAAATCTTATTAGAAATTTACGTAACTTGAAAATGTGATTTTTTGTTTATGGTGATATAAACCAAAAATTAGGACTCAAGTAAAGGTTTTGGTGTAAAAACAGTTTTACAAAAAGTTTTGAGTTGATAGGACTTTTAGTTTTTGCGATATTAGCAAAAATGTGTAATAAAAACTCTTACTTGGATTATTTTAAATGATTCTTCCTGTAAATATTTTATTTCTATATGTAATTGTTTAAAGTAGCCGAAGCCGATGGACGCGGGCTGGCGGGCTTGGAATGTCACAGTTATCAGTAAATTTTTTTGACGTCCTCCGTGGCGCAGCGGTCAACACGCCTGCCTGCGACGTGGAGGCCGCGGGTTCGATTCCCGGCCAGGTCATGATGGAAAACGATCTTTTCCTGATTGGCCTGGGTCTTGGATGTTTATCTATATATGTATCTATTATAAATATAGTATCGTTGAGTTAGCATCCCATAACACAAGTCTCGAACTTACTTTGGGGCTAGCTCAATCTGTGTGATTTGTCCGTATATATACAGTATGTTAAGAAAACCCTGTCCGACCCGTAAGGATAATAAAGGTTAAGTAAACACATGACCAAATATGATATAAAATTTTACGTAATCATCATAGTACCAATACAAATGAATTTTGAAATAACTTCCCCGAAATTTGGTAATTTTTAAAAAAGTGACAACACCGGTATTATTATGAGCGAATAGCGACAGCGATGCGACCACGTGCCGCGTGCCCTGCCGCCCGCCGCCCGCGGAAGGGTGCTTAACGCATATTTATTAAGTTACCTCTTTTTGCGAAATAATATTTATTTTTTTAGGGGGATTTTTTTTTAAGTTAGCCTGGTTTTGTATGCATTAGTAGAATCAGTTATCGATACCTAACAACACCTTCACGGGTCGGACAGGGTTTTCTTAACATACTGTAGGATATATATATATATATATATATATATATATATTCTGTTTTTCACAAATAATATTGTAATAACATTTTTCGACTTACAGAAAAGAAGAGAAAGAAACCAATCGACAGAACTTAAAAGTTTAATTTGCTTTTTAGGTCGAACACTAACGCAGTTGATTCTAGCTCAGACATCCATACAGAATGTCGTCAAGAAAATGATAATATTATATATCTCTATGTGCACAAAAAAAACGACGCAAGTTCCATCATCATCATTCAGGTAAAATTATGCCTGCATGTCCTACAACCTATATTTTTAGTTTACAAATATATCATATACCTGTAAAATTAATTTTTTGTTAATTCTTAATTAATTTTTCTTGATAAATTCTTCATTCCTTGACAAAAATCTCGAACAGTGTTGCCAGGGTTAATTAAAATGTATGTTATATCTTTTTTTAGCTCAAAATATCACCAAAACCTCAACAAATCTCAAGCTTGTTTCATCGAAGGGCGACGCATAATTAATATTGCTTACTTTTATTCAGAACTAAAGAAAATTGCCAAGCACGGAGAATTATAGACTGTGGTTTAGGATCTGTGGATATTGTTGGAGAACGACAAGTGGGACTACATTCCCTATTTATTTTTAAATGCCGTATGTGTATGGAAACATTTTGCACATCCTACAGAAATCAATATCAGCTGTGCAGTTGTAGGAACAATAGAAATAGACTGTGGCCATTCTCAACTGCAAGAAATTTCTGCAGCTTTAGATATGCCTATAATCTCGCATGTTATTTATTGGATCGAAGAATTAAAATTTACAGATTTTAAAATAACTCGTGTTTTATTTGAAACCTCATTACGACGAAGTACATTCAATCCGACGTCACTGACAAAGTATAAATAGGGTACTATCTCTTTATGGAAAACGGCCGAAACTACGCGCTTTGTAATCTCAAGACATCTATATAAAGCACGGTTAGCGCAGCGGTTAAGCTATTGACTGCTGCGCTGCGTGTCGCGGGTTCGATTCCCGCGCGGAACAAATATTCAGAACATGTCCTACAAGTAGTTGTTCCGAGTCTGGCTGTTTGTGGCTGTGAATTTATATGTTTAAAAATGCACCCACGATAAAAGTAATTTCTAGTGTGGTTCAAGGTTTTTTTTTAATAAAAATATCACAAAGTGCCTAGTGCGCGTTTTGTTTTACGTTACGCGATGAACTCGTTTATGTTATTCGCATTAGTAATTAATTCAAGGACACTGCAAAGATATGATACTCATATACTGAAAAGTAGTGAAAAAAAAAAAAATTCAAATATGTTGAATCGATAGATATTACCATCTACCATTAATTTTTATGTTAATGTTATGATATATTATAATGTGTGGGTACTTGTTTTACAAATGTCTGTCAGTCTGCGATCGGCCATTAAACTGTGTAACGAGCACTCCTTGATTTTATTTAAACATTGATCAAGAATACTAAAAATATATTATAGTACGATATTACCATTTATCAATGCAAAATATACATTTATCGTCTTGCATCCATACCCCCGTCTGAAATCGTAGGCACAAATCGCGACCTACACGCGGCTTGTCTGCATCTCTGAATATTCTTTGATTGTCGTTTTAGTTTAGCGCGCCACCGCGCGCATTTTACGAATTCGGGAGTACGGCGTTTAGCTCCGCCCACATGCACAAGGTCATTGAGGCTACTATAACCGTTAATATTGATAAAATCTTTTGTTTTCTTGTTGTTTTGATAGTAGTTGGTCGAAATACCACGATATCAATAACTAGGACAATAATAATTTGATTTCCAGTAGTTGATACCTTTATCAAACACTGGTTCATTTACAAATATAATTTTTATCCCTGTTTTGATAAGCGTATAGTTGAATTAAAGGTGTTACATTTGTGTGACAAATGTAAGTAGTCCAGGCCACCGCTGCCTAATAGTTGACAAGGAGTATCAATTGCTGGTTCTTCTGATATCAACTAGTGATACAAAGTTAAAGTTTATTCTCTTTTTTGGGGCAGGTAACTGTGAAGTAGATTTAATCATTTAAAAATGCCTCCCATCAAAGGAAAAAATGTTTGATTATACTGAAGATGATATAAGGAAAGCATGTGCTGAGGCAAAAACTACCAGTTATGGAAAATTAGATAGTGAAAACTCTAATAAAGAAAATTGCAATATCATAGAGACAGATTCAATAATATTCTATGCGCTTCAGAAGATTTGTTAAGAGGGAACTCTAGTGGTGTTTTCTATATACAAACGTATTCCGCAGTTTTCTTCGTGAATAATGCTTTTAGGGCAATTATATTTTTTTCTACAATTTTACACCGTGATTATACGCGCCTCTATCATTTGATTTTTTCCGAAACATAATTAATAAAAGAAATACCATACTTCAAAATCGCGAAAAATAACCAATGTTTACCGTGATGTTCAGATGACTATTAGACAAACGTGATAAGTCTTTGACAAAAAAGAAAATAATAGAAGCATAGGTATACTTTTCCTCTAAATTTTGATATAATAATAATAAACCTTTTATTCCATGCAAAAGTACGATACAATAGTTAGTTATTTGATTAGATTTTTGAAAAGAAAAAAAGTTGAATGCATGAACCCCTCTTCAAGTGAAGGTGAAGGCCTCCTCTAAAGAATGCCACGTGTCTCTGTCTTGAGCTATTTGCGGCCAGCCGGTACCAGCAATTCTTATCAGCTCGTCTGCCCATCTCGTGTAGGGTCTGCCTTTGAGGCGTTTGCCGATAGGACCCTTCCACATTGTTACCCTGTTGGTCCATCTCTCGTCCTTTAGCCTCGCTACGTGACCAGCCCACTTCCATTTTAATTTCTTAGCGTGGGTTAGAGCATCTGTCGCTTTGGTGGTTGCTCTAATTTCATTATGCCGTATTTTTTGTATCTTTTTAATGTTGAGCATACTTCGTTCTATTCCCCGCTGGCAGGTAGTGATTTTGCTTTTTATTTTGGATGTATATTTCCAAGTTTGACATGCGTAGGTAAGGCAAGGAAGGAGGCATGACGTCATGACTTTTGTTTTGATATTTGGTGGCATGTTACTTTTGAATATCTCTTTTAGGGACCAATACTTATTCCAAGTATTTTGTACTCTTCGTTCTACTTCTAGTTCATGTTGTTTTTTGTCGAAGCCAATTTGTTTACCAAGGTAGATGTATTCCTTTGTATACTTTAGAGTTTCATTGTCTACTGATATTCTTCTCTGTATGCTATTTGTCATGACCATTGTTTTCAAAAGATTCATTTCTAGTCCTACTTCTTTACTAGCTGTGTTTAGTGAGTCAATCATGTTTTGTAATTGTGCGCTAGATTCCGACAGCAGAACTAAGTCATCTGCGAAGCGAAGGTGGGATAAATACTTGCCATTGATGGTTATTCCTGACTATCCTCTAAAAATAATTCAGATCGTGTTTGAAAATAAAACAAAGGAATACGAAACGTCTTTTGGTCAACGTTTTTGAAGGTAAAATCAGCTTGAGCTGCAACTGTCCTTTTCGCACTTTACCGGGAGAGATTGGAAGCAGCGCTACGGCAACAGTTTCTTCAAATACCTATTTTCCAGATTCCTCGGCACTGGAGTCCTCTCTAAACTCCCTCTATTGAAACTCTAAATTTTTTGAACGCCTCGGAAGTTACAGAGGTTCTAAAATTTAAATATCGTTGAAAATAACTACAACCCACCAATAAAATCTATTATTGACGCAGAAAGAGACATGCCAGTTGAAATAAAAGCTGTTCAATATCCTTCTAGCTCTTCTTACATTCCACCAGAACCAATGGCTTCTTCTAGTGAAGCAAAACCTATAATTCCAACTCCATTCAAAAGAGTGTTCTTTTGGCTGAAAGAACAAGAATACAGTTCAAAGAAGAAAAAATAACTAAGAAAGTACCTGCAGTAAAAAAGTGGCAAGAGTATCATGGAAATAAAGAAAGAAAAAAGATTGAGCAAATACAATAGAAACAAAAGAGAGCTGAAGAACCAAAAAGAAAAAACAAGAAGAGATGCAGCTAAAAACAAAAAGAAAGAAACAGATCTTATAAAGAAGACTGATCAAAAAAAGAAGCCGAAAATGTGTGGTTTTATTAAAGTAGTGGATCTGATTGTGAACATTGGCGACCTTCTGGTGGTAGTACAAACGATCTCAATAGCGATGATAGTGAAGGGTACAGCATTTTTTAAGTTCCTATTTTACCTTTTGAGATATTTTTAGTTGTTTCGTTTTAAATTGTTGATTTGTTTAATTGATTCTATGAAACTTTCAGAATACTTGTATTTTTTATTCATAATTATGAAGTTGGATAATTTTTTATAACTTATTTTTAAGAATCCTCACTAGCAAGTATTGGGGCATTGAGTTAAAAAAAAGCATTGTCAATTAATAGGTCAAATGAAAATTTGCCTCTCAACTATTCGTACATTTTGAGACCTCTTGCAATTAATCTGATTTAAAAATAATATTACATTACACTCTTATTTTAAATATTGTATAAGTTAAATGAAAGATTGATTATTATTTGTAACTTTGAAAGTTCCTAAATGAATAAAAATAATATTTTTCTAAGAACATTCGTTTTTTTCTCACTATTGTGTCAATTACTGGGACGTTTACCTTAATTATTCTCTTGCATAAAATGTAGGTTTTGTATAATAGTTACATACCATTATAATAATACAAGTTCTAGTCTGTGCTTGTATTTTTTGTAAAATGGGCCTACATGAGCACCGCGCGTGTTCTAACTGGGTACGGATAAAGTTTTATTTATGAATAGAATAGAATACTCTTTATTATGTACTATCACCGACAGAATTCCACTTTCACATTAAAGACTATAACTGTCGCCTGCACTAAACCGGCCGCGGCACACTAACGCATTATTTCATATCCGTGTGTCATATTCCAATCAATCAACCGCATGTTGTAGTATCTCTACGAAGAATTAAAGATGTAGTCTATGTTTAGTTTTGGCCGTGATTAAGTTCAACATCACTGAACCGTCCGGCTGTACTGTGCGGAGATAAACAGCCGCCGCAAAACTCGATTCCGAAGCGTCACAGAAACCGTGAAGTGACGCCTGATACTTCCCCGATGGAAGTATTTTCCTAGGTATTGCTACCCGTTCGATGGTGCGTATTTGCTCCATATATGTGAGCCATTCCGAACGAATTTCCGTACGGAGGGCCTCGTCCCATGTAAGCTCAGCCAACCACAAGCGCTGTAAAAAACATGTAGCCCAAAATAAAACTTGAGCGACCTAACCGTTTGGGTCGTAAATGCGAATCACCGTAGATCCAACAGTACCAACCGCTTAGTCCATACCTTTTTCGTCACTGTCGCAACCCGAAACGTAAAGATGTCAGGAACCGCTAAATACTGAACACTTAAAACCGACGTAAAACGAGGTGAATCTGGATTCTCGAACAGTAATGGATCTTGAACGAGATCCGTCGGTAAATCTTCCAAAAGGCGTGGGCAGTTAGAAATCCACTTCCGTAGCTCATAGCCGGCCGTCTCTAATAATGCCATGAGCTCATCCCGTAAAATTAAGGCCTCCTGTTCCAAGGAGCTCCCAGTAACAATGTCATCGACGAATATATCCGATTCCAAGATGGCCGCCGCACAAGGGAACCGAACTCATTCCTAGCGAGCGAGCTCCAACAAGCATCGCATAGCCATCCAAGGACTAGATTTTAACCCGTAGGTAACCGTGTCGAGCTCGTACACATGTAGAGGGTGTGCTGGGTCTTCGTGCCATAGAATTAGCTGGTACCGCTTATCATTCTCGTGGATTGTTGTCTGTCTGAACATGATCCGGATGTCCGTAGCGAAGACCACCTGATGCCTACGAAACGCGGTAATAATATCCGAGATATCTTTATGTGGCTTCGCACCCGAGTGCAAAGTCTGATTCAATGAAACGCCGTTACTAGAAGGGGCCGATCTGTCGAACACGACCCGTATCTTACTGCTATCAGATTTAAAAACGGTATGATGAAGTAATGTTCTTCATCGTAATAGTCCCGCCGTGCCAGGGGCATATGACCTAGGTGACCATATTCCCGCATGAATTCGATATATTTATCGCGAAACTCCGTATCTCGCTTCATACGACGTTCCATAGAAAGTAAGCGTTTCTCTGCCGTAAAGTACGACGGCTCCAGCGGTGGGCATGAACTCAAAAAGAGCAATCGTGCAACAAAGCGACCATTCGGTAACCGATACGTATTTTCAACAAAATGACGCTCGCATTCTTCGCCAAGCGGGTCCGTCCGCTAGACAGTGGCCACTTCCTCTGTCTTCCATAATCGCTGTATAAAACCATATCCGAAACGCCATCGTATGCTGGGCCCATAATAATATAACCGAAATAAGATGGTATTGCAACCCGCAAGCCGTGCGCTAACGTAATGTCCGCCTATATCCGAAATCCGAACAGTAACTGTAGGCAACAGAACCGTACTTAAAAAGGGTTGCATTGGGCGGGGCGCGGCCAACGACCTAGCGCTGGCCGTCACTAGGAGGAAGGGAGCCCGCACGATCAAAGACCCGGGTAGCCGACAAGACCAGAGGAGCCCATGGTGCCTCCCCTGGTAGTGGACACATGGCCGCGCCAAGTCATAGTTACGTGACAAGTGGCCACCCAGAATAGCACAGCTTGTGCTTTTGCACAAAACGCCTCTGTAATGACATGGACGTGTCCAAGAACCGCTGGCACCTGGATACAAAGTGGCCCGTTTCGCCACAAGCAGTACAACTGGCCCGACCAGACCGCATTTTTTTGGTGTGGTCCGTTTTAGTCACACCTACCCTAAGTGGCTTAAAGGTCCGCCGAATCCTGCCCTGATCAGCTGCAGGCCGTGCTGATGGCCCTGAAGCAGCCGAGGTAGAAGCCGATGGTGACACCATATTGTCTACAACGAACTACAAAAAGGTCAATAGGTCCATAAATTTGGGCAGCCAGGAAGCCTCATCACCATTCCCAAACCTATACTCAAACCGCAGCTTCAAGTCTGAAGGCAACTTATTTAGTACTATATGAAGTAATAAAAAACTCCATTCCTTTACTGGCAACTTTAATGTTTCCAGTGAATTATAGGCTACCTTCAAAGGATTTAAAAAATCATTCCTTAAATTTCTAACATTTTTAAAGTAGGGTAGATTAATTATTTTAGCTACATGAGCATCCGCAATAAGCCTAATATTTTGATACCTGCTAATTAAGAGTGTCCGCGCACACTCATAGTTGTCATCTGTGATACTCAGATGCACTGACCTCTATAATTACCACTGGACTGGCGGCTGTCAAAGTGCTTTTGTGCCTGTTTGATAATCGCCATTTTGGCGCTGTCGAACGTAGCGAGTGTCTGTGGTACTAAAACTAGTGACGTCGACATCAGCGAACAAAATATATCGATAACTCTTGATAATAAGTTTACAATTATAAATAAAAGTATTATCATAACTATTTCCTATATTTACACTAACAATTTACAAAACACTAAATATGAGTAGTTGCTTAACTTTATGTAAATAAAATATTAATTAAAATGATTAAAATCCGACCTCAAAAATAAATATTAATTTTCTTCAGTCAGTGTTTTTATAATTTGTTTTTGATGTGAAACATCTATAGCCGCACATAAAACCGAACTCATATCGTGCCTAGTATGTTGGCGTATGATGGTATATATATTTTACAAAATAATGTCGATGTTTCACATCTGCCTGACGTCCCGTGACGCAAAATCTAAGCGTTATTCTTAGGTTTTTCAATGTATTTTTTTAACATTTTATCTTATTGTTTTTAGCTTTCTTCATTAATGTTGCAATTGCCTTGTTAGTCTAGTGGTTAGTGACCCTGACTACTATGCCGGAGGTCGTGGGTTCGATTCCCACCCAGGTCAAATGTTTGTGTGCACGATCATTTGTTCTGTCTAGTTGTAATTTATCTATTATATGTATGTATTTAGAAATATATATGTATGTTTATCAGTTGTCTAGTACCCATAACACAAGCTCTGCTTAGCTTGGGACTAGACGGCGTTGTGTGATAGTTGTCCGATATTATATTAATTGCATTGTTCCCCAAGTTAAACTACTAACTAAAAGAATTTCAGCAATCCAACTTCATTCTTAGATGTACGCGGACTAGCGTGCATACATAAAAATTTGGAACACATGTTAAAACGCTGGTATAGACTAACATACGTGTATTCAAAAACTATGCAATTGTAGTGATATTAGATAGGGCAGAAAGGATAACCTCCTTTTTTGAAGTCTTAAAACACACGATCTATGTCTTAATCAGACTGATTTTATACTGCGAATGTTTAGATGAATATTTGTTACAATTTCACTTTTAGGTCCGTATTCCAGAAGGAAACTCAAGCATTTATCTCTGTTTAAACTAGTTTCAACCAATCAAATGGCTCGAAACGAGTTTAAAAGTAATACTTGGGTTTTGAGTGAGCTTCTGGAATACGGGCCTTAGCTACATAATCATACGATATTTGGCACATGTTAGATATCTGGATTAACAAACCGATAGATATTTTTATCGGTTGGCTACGAGAAGCCATGGAATAATGAATTCAGTAACATAGTCGTAAAGGTAAAATAAAACACGTTTTATAATTTTACTTTATATTTTTAATTAAGAAGAAAGAAATTTCTTATACTTTGACCTGTAATCGACAAAGAATAATTTTTCGTAGCTGCAAAAATTCTTACATCGATGTACTTAATTATAATTTGTTTAATTAATACATCAAAATGACTATTTAGAGTTTCAAACATCATTGTTTTTAAAAAATGAACGCGTAATTCTGGAAACAAATTATTTGATTTTGGAGCTGAATAAAAATGAAGAGTTATTGCAAAAGCACGTAACTGTGGGGGGTATTTATCATGATTTACGCTTTTTTTTTTTTTTGAGGTTGGTTATTTTGAATTTCAACCTCCGTATACGTTGGCTTAAAGTTTTTGCTTTTGAATTTTTTAAGGATCTTCTCCTTTGTTGAGCAAGGTTTTTTGACGACCTTGGTGTAATTTCATAACAATGGTCATGTAAAAATTCAAATTCAATTCTTGCCTTTTTAGGAGTTGATGAGACATCATAATCATGATCAGTTAGCTGTTCTTGATCTCTCTTTGACTTATCCGATAATTCTATAATATTTGCATCAAAAAATAATTTTCGTTTGGCTGAACTAGTACCTACATTAGCCGACTTTGTAGTTAACGGACTAGGCAATAACGTAGACGCTGATGACTAGGCGCAGATGTAGACGTTGACGGATGAGGCAATGAAGTTGAAGTTGACGGACGAGGCGATGATGCAAAGGTAGATGTTCCTGAAAAGTAGACAAAAATCTTAATATCACAGCTCAATGAATATTTATGATAATTTTAGCATGAAAACACAGGGTAGATTTGATGTCAATATACACATCCAGAAATATGCTTGCGCGGTTCGAGAGATTTAGGCGTCACATATATGTATATACTTGCATATCTATTTATACTTTTGCATACAAATGTATGCAGGCGGACTTATGCCATAGGCATTTTCTACCAGTCAACCATTGAGTGATGCAGAGACGATTTGTGCTAGGTGCAATGAAGTTATCATAAAAGATACATAAGTATCACATTATGAAACAGATACCCAGATACATGTGATATTGTAGGAATCAGTATTTAACCAACCAAACACATTGGTCCGAGTAATAGACCCAGGTCTGAGCAATGGTGGCACTCAGTGTCTGTGCGATGGATCCTTTGATTAATTATAAGGATTGATCAGGTAAGGAGGGCAACTGTATCATATAAGTACTTCTAGTAAATTAATTTATATAAAAACAACAAACATTCAAATATTGTCGGAATGCTACCTGGTTTCAATGTTGTTCTACTGAATGTTTGTCGAAACATTATATATATGTTTTAGGAGTCAAGTTTATAGTTTCCATATACTCAAGCCAAACTTTTCTCTCCTCAAAGTCCTTTGGAAATCTGGAAAAAATATAGATTAAGTAAAATAATATTTACAATGAAGGTTTGAACATTTCATATCCATTAGCATCCTGACCATGATCATTGATCTTGACTACACAAGTTATATCAATATCACGAAAAAAAATGTGTTAAATTAACTATCGATAATGAAAATATCGATATGATGCAACCACTGACGGTTCTAGTTGAAACTTGTAAATAAAAAGATTCTTTAGTAATACGTATATTTGCATTAATGTTTCTTTAGAATAAAACATGATAAAAGAAGTAAGAAGACAGGATTATTACGAGTAAAGTTTCTGATATGTAAAAATATGACTAAATAAATTATTACAAACAACAAACCTGTGGAATGATATTTCACTGCCTTTTTTATAGCGTCGCTTACAATATACACATGACCTCATTCTTGATAACTTTTATATAATGCTTATAACAATCACAACATAAAATTCTAACCAAATATTTAAAAATGCAAAATTACTTTACTGTAAACAAACACTTCTCTCGCAGCCATTTACAATATACGTCAAAATTAGTTCTGTGGACACACGCTAGTGGCGCTTCAAATAGGCACAAAATAATAGCTGTCAAACTTACGGAACAGCCAGTCCAGTGGTAATTATAAAGGTCAGTGCTCAGATGAGAAATAACCTGGTGAGCGTCTCCAGATAAACAGCTCAGCAAGTAGCAACATTTTTGAGAATGTGAAATATCCATCCTAGCATGTACCAGCGGATCAAATACATTAATAAAAGACATCCAAGTTTCATACCCGCCTGAATACTTGGGTAAATATATACCCAGCAGCCTTGTACAAGCCAAAGGGCCGGTCGGGTCGCTTTTGGTTACAGGTGCACCGGCCAAATCCAGTGACCTAACCTTCTGTATGATCTCATCGAGGTACTCCATACACTGCCCATAATCTGCCTGGGCCTGCATCAATTTACTCTGTAGGGTTTCATAGGCCGAGTCCAAGTCCACCCTTTCATAACACTTCTGTAATGCCTGATCCAGGTCAGCAACTTACCTAGAGGCATTTGAGGCCCGTTCCTTCAATGCCTCGGACCTATTTAGTCTCTCCACAAGTGCCCGTGCACTTACAATCCATTGTAGGATTCCACGGATCTCTGTCATATTCTATTAGTAGGTAGGTAGAAAATAAAATGAAAATATAAAAAATCCGTAAATCGCTAATTAACCACGCCTGGTTACCAAAATTAACTATGCACTGCTACCAGAATGTTTAATACGGCAGCCCAGGGGCCGACGCTTTTGCTACCACAAATGTAAACCCCGCTCAAGGTTTTATTTATAACAAATCTAAGGACTCACTCCTTGTTGTTCGTTCCAGCTGCTAGCAATGTATTACGTGTTATGTGGTGAGTTCTGTGTTGTATTGCCGTGTGTTATAATGTGTGTGTTGTGTTGTGTAAAATACCCTACTGGCAACCTGCTTTGCGAGGATTGCGCGGTGAAGGAGAGATGGCGCTCGTACTTCCACGAGCTGCTGAATAAGCAGCACCAAGAGGTGCAGGCAGCAGAACTCCCTCCGAACCTTGGATTAGTGCCCCCGATAACGCCGAGGAAGTCCACACGGCTCTTCGTCGCATGGCGAATCGGAAAGCTGTCGAAGCTGACAGAGTCCCCATTGAGGCCTGAAAGACGACGGGTCCTTGCGGTGTGGGCATTTTAACGAACTTTCTGAACCGCGTATAAAATCCCGAGCCAATGGAGCCTGAGTATTATCACTCCAGTCTTCAAAGGCAAGGGCTCGGTACAGGAGTGTGGTAACTACCGCGTTATAAAGGTCATGTCCTACACCATGAAAATATTTGAAAGGATTTTAGACTCCCGAATCCGGCAGGAGTGTGCTGTCTCGACGTGTCATTATGGGTTCCGTCCAGGGTACGGAACCACGGACCCTATCTTCGCGCTAAGGATCACAATGGAGTGATACAGATCGAAGAACACACCTCTGCGTATACTCTTTCTAGATATGCAGAAGGCCTTCGACTGTGTCCCTCGAGGGGTGATCTGGTGGGCACTGAGGTCCAAAGGGGTACCAGAAGCCAATGTTGACATAATTGGAGACATGTACCTCAATTCCGATTCCGTTGTTAGGACCGCTGTTGGCGATACTAAACTCTTCCCCATCACCGTCGGAGTTCACCAGGGATCCGTCCTTAGTCCGTTTCTGTTCAGCGTGATATTAGACGTCTTGTCAGACAGCATTCTTTCAAGAATTCACATGAGCAACCTCCCTGGTTGCTCATGCATGCTGATGATATCGCGCTGGCAGACGCGGGCAGGGAACGTAGCAGAACTCGCTTGAGAACGGAGGTCTTAAACTCAATGTGGCGATGACGGTGTACATGGCCAACAACACCATGGACCCTATGCCTGGGTGCATAGGCGGCGACATGGTCGAGTGCACAGACCAATTTAAATACTTGGGGTCTGTGCTCCACGCGTCCGGCGACATTGATTGTGACGTTAAGGCACGCATTTCCGCAGCTTGGGCAAAATGGCGAGAGGTGACAGGTGTCATTTGTGACCACAAAATGCCGGTTAAGCTTAAGGGACAGGTCTATAAGACAATCATTAGACCTTTTCTTCTGTATGGCAGTAATTCGTGGCCTGTGATTGAGCGACATAAGCAGGAGCTGCGTGTCACGGAGATGAATATGCTGCGGTGGATGTGTGGAGTTACGTGGAAAGACCGCATCAGGAACTCCCGCATCCGTGGCAGTTTCCGTGTCCGTGGCATAGCAAACAAATTGCAAGAGAATCGCCTGCGCTGGCTGGTGTTACGTGGGTAACAAATGTCTTGCCATGGCGCCTCTGCCAGGCCGGAACAAGCGAGGTAGACCAAAGAAGTGCTGGCTTGACGTTGTAAGCCAAAATTGCACTTGCACAATCACTTCTTCTACCCATCCTTGACTATGCTGATGTCAGCTATCTTGATCTTACCCAAGACCAATTAGATAAGCTTGAGCGACTTCAAAATGTTTGTATAAGGTTCATATTCGGTCTGCGCAAATATGACCATGTATCCGAATTTCGTGTGAAGCTCAAGTGGTTACCAATTCGCCTTCGTCGGAATGCTCATATTCTTTCCCTTCTATATAATGTGCTTTTTTCTCCTTTCACCCCTGTTTATCTCAAGAATCGCTTTCAATTTCTGTGCAACTCGCATACTAAATCGTTAAGGTCATCAGATAACTTAAAGCTCAAAATGCCTATGCATTCCACAACGTTCCTAGATAAATCTTTCACTGTTCAGGCCCCTCGTTTGTGGAATGCATTGCCAATTGAAATTAAACGCGCGCAATCGTTACTGGAATTCAAGAGACTTGTGAGGGAACACTACTTGTCGTTATGAATGGCTATTTATACTATTAAAGTATCTATGTATTTATGTATGTATTTGTGTATCTATTTTAGTAAATTGTAACCATGATATTTGGCACCAACGACAGTCCCATATGTGGTTCAGGAGAATCTGTCCATTCTTTGGTTGCCTGGAAGAAATCGCATTAGCGATAAGGCCGCCCATTGTATGTTTTATGTTCCATGTATTTTGTTCGATGTTTGATTGGTGTACAATAAAGAATAAATAAATAAATAAATAAATAAATAAATAAATAAGAGATGACATGCGTGCCAACAATCTCGCACCACGGGATGCCAGAGATCGTGCGAAATGGAGGCGTATTAGTAGGAAGGCGGACCCCGGGCTCCAACGCGATAGCCGCGGATGCAACCGGGATTATGCGCTGAGATTATGATGATGTTGATGTCTTGATTGTGTAAATTCCACAATGCCGCGCCTTGTCGCGTGCGTTGTCTATCTAATCCGCTGGGTAAAATTAGGTACCAACTAAGCGCCCTGTGCACTCGATTTCAATCACTTATATTGAATTATTCCCGATGACAAATCGCCCGTATCGCGATTTCTGTCGAATCCTCCGTCAGAGCGATTTTTGAAGTGAAACTTCTTTAGGCACGCTTGACTTGGGGAGTAAACTAGCGAAAGCGTTACGAAAAATGATAGGAAAAAAAATGATGAAGGCGAACGGAAGCAGAGTATAGTCCTATTTCGTCTGTAATACAAACAAGGAGTTGGCTCATGTAAATATTGCATGACCTGTCGAGTATGAAGTTGTGAGTTCGCATCTCGCCGAAGGCAATATATATTTTTTGGATCTTTTTAAGATTTGTTAACAATTGATTACCTAAGAGCACAAATAAATTTATAAATTTCGTTCTGTTCTGGCCTTTATATTGTTTTATATATTTTTGCTGAACATTTCTGATATAATTGAAAGTATAGAAGTTTTAAGATATCGTCACAATACGATAATTGGACACAAAGTACAAATTGCTTTCGAGCCTCATAAGCTCAATTATTAAGCTAAGTACCTTGATTGATTAAGAACTATGAATTTCTTCGAGAACATGACGCTGCGAACACCCCCCGACCCCCCTCATTGATTACCTCACCCCCCCCGTGGATTATCTCGGGAACCAGAGGTCGTGGACTACCCGAGTTTGGGGTTCCCTGAATCAGGAGGAGGAGTCCGACCTTTTGGCCCCGAGGGAATCCACTCCCCCCTCTCCCCCTCCCTCCTACCCCCCGCAACCCCACGAAATCTACCCCCCCTCTTTAGTTACCTCACCCCCCCGTGGATTATCTCGGGAACCAGAGGTCGTGGACTACCCGAGTTTGGGGTCCCCTGAATCAGGAGGAGGAGCCCGACCTTTTGGCCCTGAGGGAATCCACTCCCCTCCTCTCCCCCTCCCCCTCCCCCCGCAACCCCACGAAACCTATCCCCCTCCCCGACCCCCTTTACTTACCTCACCCCCCCGTGGATTATCTCGGGAACCAGAGGTCGTGGACTACCCGAGTTTGGGGTCCCCTGATTCAGGAGGAAGAGCCCGACCTTTTGGCCCCGAGGGAATCCACTTTTTTTTTTTGTTAAATTGGAGGTCTATGCAAAAATATTAATTTATAAATGAAAGCATGAAATAAATTTAAATATTTATAAAAAAATAATATATGTATATGTGTATACATGTATATATTGTACACACATATATATACATCAGTGGCGAAGGGTGAAATTTTGACAAAGGGAAGCCGGTCCAAAAAATAAACACTTAAACACTTACCTACTGCAGGATATCTTGGAGGAGGTCTTCAGATAAGAATAATATCAAAAGCCCCACCTTCACCATACAAAAAAGGACTAATGATTTGATAACAGTGTCTTTCAAGTATGATAAAAGCGGCTTTGAGAAAAGCCTTTTTCGACGTGCATCTCCATACCACACATGCATACTTGTTAGTAAGTACTAAGTTAAGTACCTATTGTTAGGGAATAAGAGTCAAGAAAAAATAAAATAAAAAATTACAAAAATAATAAAGTGTTAAAAACCGAACCACACAAACACCGATCCAAAACCAACAAAAACAAAAATAAAGCAAATTATACACAATCACAACGTTATTTATATTCTAATGCAATGCGTCTTGTTTTGAAACTTTGTCGTGTTTCCTTCTCGTAGTGGCGTGGTTTCTTTGTCTCTTTCTAATAGAGGAGAGGAGAGAACTGCAAGCCGTTTGACATTAGCCTATATTTATCAAGTTTTACCGACGGTTAGCGAGCATTAGAAAGAGATGGTCTGACACGCTCTGTCTCTTTTCGCCTCATAGTAAAACGTTGACCGAGGTAAGCCGTGATTCCTCGAGTTGCCTTCAATGTAAAGTACCAAAAATTGAAGCGCTGATTAATTTACGTCTATAAAATGAAATGTGATACTTAGGGTATTGCTAAGAATAACTATTGCTATTGTAAATCGCGCAGGCATTTGATTAATAATACTTTGTTAATGAAATAGAATGTAAATACTTTTGTATGAATATGGAACTGATTTTTGAAAGGTAACCCGGTGGGAATCGGCTTGTATGGACTCTTCGCCACTGATATACATACAGATGGTGCAAAAGAAGTTTCACTTCAGTCGTGTGGTCATAAGCACACTCGTTTTTTTTTGTTGTTTTTAATAGTGACGTGGAACATGTAAATTGCGGTCGCGGAATCTAATCTTTTTATCCTAAGCAGGAACCATTCATAAAAATACAATATTAGATGCGCACGAATTAATGTCGATGCCGAAAAACCGCTGGGGAGCTTTTTCGTCACCGTTGTAGCGTTGTGTTATTAAACTATTTTAGCTTACCTTTCATAACTTCTTGGTACCTCCATGATGCCGTGGTTCATATCCATGTTCATGCGTTTTGTTCACTTGTACCTATGTTTATTTTCAGCGGACAAGTTGGATGCTGCTCTCCGTATTGACGGACGCATCACCACCCTTTTATCGCAGACTCAGGACTATGCGGAACAACTCAGCGGGTTCGATTCCGGTCTTACGACACAGGTATGTTCAGGGCTCGGGTTGAAACAAAAAAAAAAATTGTTGTTGATTTAAAAAAAGAAACAAAAAGTATTTATATAGTGAGTTATACAACATTATTTTTTGTTTGTGTGAAACCCGAAACACGTGTCCAGTATTTTTATATCTCCCTCCACCACACCTAGGTAGGTACCTACCTAGGTGTGGTAACAACAATTATTTTTTTGTTTTCAATTTATCTTTTTTGAAATCGCAACACATTCAAGGATAATGCGTCTTCTTTCTTTTCGTGTCGATGGTGCTTACTCTATTTCGATATTTTATATTCTGTGAGACTAGTAGGTGGTCACGTCGATTGCGGAATCAGTGGCATTCATTACGTCATGCAAGATTTTTTTTTTTAATATGGCATCTCGTAGTTGACCTTCAGAGGTCGTGACTACTTAACCGGACAATCCTGTGGTTGCCTTTAATTAATTTAAAGCCTCCAGCCAGGACAACTAAAAACTAAGTGATTTCGCGCTAAGGGCACGCCCTGTGGGATACGAACCTCGGCTTAGGGTGTCCCTGGAGAGAACACATAGGGCGGACGGGTGCATAGGGCACTCCAGCTATTGGGGCTTGGTCTAATCAGAGGCACCACACTCGCACTGGGTATTGGGGTGTGGTCTGATCAGAGGCACCACACTCGCACTGGGTATTGGGGCGTGGTATGATCAGAGGCACCACACTCGCACTGGTAATGGGGCGTGGTCTGATCAGAAACACCACACTGGCACTGGGTATTGGGGTGTGGTCTGATCAGAGGCACCACACTCGCACTGGGTATTGGGGCGTGGTATGATCAGAGGCACCACACTCGCACTGGGTATTGGGGCGTGGTCTGATCAGAGGCACCACACTCGCACTGGGTATTGGGGCGTGGTATGATCATAGGCACCACACTCGCATTGGTAATGGGGCGTGGTCTGATCAGAGGCACCACAATCGCACTGGGTATTGGGGCGTGGTCTGATCAGAGGCACCACACTCACACTAGGTATTGGGGCGTGGTCTGATCAGAAACAGCACACTGGCACTGGGTATTGGGGTGTGGTCTGATCAGAGGCACCACACTCGCACTGGTAATGGGGCGTGGTCTGATCAGAGGCACCACACTCACACTAGGTATTGGGGCGTGGTCTGAACAGAGGCACCACACTCGCACTAGGTATTGGATGGGTCAATAAGTCCCCATGCTGATAAGTTTTGTCTGCAGCGCCCTACTTGGGTACATAACCGATTGAGAGCTTTCGATATAGGCCACTGCAGATCACGATCGTTGTCATGATGTTTCTTCTAATTGTCCTGTGGAGCTTAAGAAGGCTTTTACGACTTTTGCTTTAACTAAAGTTCTATGTGCTATAATAACGGCAAGATAATTTAAGGCTTAGCAGCGGATTAAACGGGTTGGTTTTTTAATTATGAAGTCTTTGTCCTGTTTCAGATGACTAGCTTTCAGGAGCAGATGGCGCAGATTAGGTCCGAATTAAAGGGTGGACTCATACTGCTCGAATCGGCAAATAACAACGCTGAAACTGCAGGTGAGCATTAACTAATGTATACGTTCATACGTGTTATGTTCCCCTCCCAACTGAACATAAC
Source organism: Sesamia inferens (assembly GCA_037179545.1). Classification (NCBI taxonomy): domain Eukaryota; kingdom Metazoa; phylum Arthropoda; class Insecta; order Lepidoptera; family Noctuidae; genus Sesamia; species Sesamia inferens. Next base: position 1,183,074 of record CM073929.1, on the reverse strand, counting down.
ACGTTATGCGTAATAACGTTAAAACGATAGATTCTGGGACAAGACGTGTCTCCCACCATGACCCATTTTGAAAGATATGCAGTATTGGATAAAAAATCTTTTTTTAAAGAATAGTAATCAAATCAATACAACATTGATTTATTTACAATTTACAATGGTACATAAATGTTGCCGAACCATAATAATATTATAACAGATTTTTCTCTTATAACTTTAAATAAATCCACTGGTTTGATTTGATTTACTAGTTAGCTGAGCTTAACCAATTAAAATAAGGTTTGTTGAACCTGTAGCTATACTGGACCTGAGCGAGCGCTACGAAGGTCTGGTCATCGAGCTGGAGAACACGGTGCACCTGCACCACGAGCTCGTCGCCTTGCACAAACAACTGAGCGATGAACTTAGGGTTAGTGTGTATTATCATTATGGGTTGACGATCATGTGCTCGAAGGGTTCTGTACTTTTATCAAAGAAAATATTGAAACCTGCAGAAACCTCCGATTTCAGAAAAAAATTTGTATTTTAAATTTCGCGTCGTCATTAGCGAACTCGATGATCGGTGGCGATATTGCCAGGCCAGTACTTCATTCTCATATTATTTACAGAGTCTGGTGGAATGTGTCGAGATGCTCCGGGAGCAGAAGGCTGATCGCGACGAGGTGTTGGATGGTCTTCGGGATAAGGTTTGATACAAATATCACTTTACTTTTCCCGAGTTTCTTCTCCATCGGAACCTAGTTCCCTTTGGAATAGACAAATAGCTTTATCTTTCTATCTGACCGACTCCATGACAACCCATGAGGTTGTCATTAATGTAATTTAAATAAAGGATTATTAATTTCTTACAAGGTTCCAGGGTTCTGTTAACACCGCGCCCACGCACGCGGCGCTAATACTAGGATATTGATAAGAATAATTGGTGTCTATCATTTGCTGATTTTAGGGCGAATAAAACATGATTTTTCTTTTTTAACTAATGATGCAGATTTGTTCTGTTATTGATTCTGAGCCACCCAATTTTTTTGCGAACTAGAAAAAAAAATCCCTGTATATGAAACGTATGATTTTACATGATACCTTTTTGAAATTTTGTACATTTAAACAATTTTTTAAATTCTTTTCATAAAAATACTAACTGCAGCCCGTGGTTTCACCCGTGTAAGCAGTAGTAGTACAATTATTCGTTAAAAGATAAATATCAATATAAACAAGTAGATAAAAACCTATTCATAGACCTAACGAAAGTATATACGAAATTTCATTTAATAGGTTCAGCCGTTTTGGTCGACTTCGAGGACAAACACTGTGACAGGAGAATTTTATATATTAGACTGGTAGCGTTTCGGGTTTCGCATATAGGTATACAAAAATAACGTTGTAGAATCACAAAAAGAGATACTCGTAAGTGTGGTGATAACTTACCACTTTTAAAAAATTAAAAAAGATAAATTGTTTGTTGTGTATTAATTAAATTAACTCTTATTCCAAACCAACCATTGGCTTCTTACTAAACTGCAACTTCGATGACCGCACTGAAACTAAATCGGTTCGGGTGCTTTAGCGGCGTTATGCACTTTTTTGGTTCCGGTAAATAATGTTAAAACTCGCGTCAGGACACTAGTGCAAAATTATTGCTTAGGCATTCCAATGTCTTCTTCATCTCAGCGTTAATTCCAGTCGCATCCGAAGCCTTGGAATTTGGGGTCCGCATTACCAGTATAACTGCTGATTTTGGCTAAACATCGATATTTTCCGTGTACCGACTGCTGTCTGACCTCCACAACCCGAAGGCGATATCGAAACATTGCAGTTAGACCAATTGTTGGACTGTTGAGGGCCCCAACAACCCGTAACGACTCCCATTAGATGTTCATATGGCAACCGGGACCAACGGCTTAACGTGCTTTCCGAGACACGACCAGACCTGTGCAAATATTCATATTCATGACTACTAATATTTGCACTGCGCGGGGATCGAACCCGCGCCTCTTTGCGCAGTGGCCGCGTTCACTACCGCTACGCTACGGAGACTGTCAATACAATAGGCATTCCAATGTGTATATTCAAAAATGCTCAAGTTTTCACTTCTGACGGAACTCATAGTGCAACCCGTTGTTTTTTTAACAATCCAGCTTTGAGCCCTAGTTAACTGGTCTAAATTTGTTTCTCCAGTATAACGCCTTTCATGGAAAACGTCGAGATTTTATATGTATACAGGTTGAGAGAGACTCAGCTTGTATACATACATACAAAATTTAGTAGTGTCTCATTTGACCCATTTATCACCAAAACCTAATCTGCATTCACAGCTCTTACTGGTCGGCTCACTTTTCACAGTACATAGTGCTTATAATATATACCTTACATATGTATTCTTTTCTATTATGTTTGTTGGTGGTCTTATGATCTCCACTACATTTTATGTTTTATCCATGAGAACCTGTAATTAGCTTTGTTTCATATAAAATTGTTTTCCTTCTGAATCAACAGATATGAATCTGTTGGTTTTTCCATAAAAAAATAAAACTTAGTTTTGTTTTACTTGTATTTTTGAACACACTATTGTTCGCCAGGCGGACATCTCACGTCTCGCTGGTTTGTTGTACGAGAAAGACTTCGCGCAAGCGCGCTATGAAATAGAGACACGCCTCGCCAAATGCTACGAAAAGTTCCACAAACAGGACCAAGTGTGGCAGGTTAGTGTACATCATCCCTCCTTACTCTTATATCTCTATGTATTTAAGGATGACAGCCATTTCTTTTTTTTTTAATAATTATAAACTAGCGCTTGACTGCAATCCCGCCTGATGGTAAACAGTGATGCAATCGTTGATCGTAAAGCGCGCTAGTTTATTAAACCCATTCACTTAAAAAACTTAGTGAATAGGAAAGAAGACGGCAGTTGAGCGAGGTGGTGCAATGTTAAACCCAACAACACGACCAACGATGCAGCGCCAGAGGGAGATTGATGTGGAGAGCCTCCATGACCAAACTCCCGACACAACAACACTTGGTGCATCGTACCCGGCACACATCGCAACACAACTGCTCAGACCCGTCCTCCGTACGGCTTCACAGACATCATGCCGGAACACGACGAATCTCTTGGCGGCAAGACTTTGTCTGGTGGGTGGCAACTTCTGCCGGCAGCCGATGTGGCCTACCACTGAGAGCCATTCAATAAGAAAGGGTTTTTGAAAATTAAGCACTTGAAAGTTTGTATAGTAAGATAAGATAAATTTATTTGCATAAACGTGTATACATATACAAGAATATAATTGCACGCAAGATGACATAAAAAATAAATAAAATCAGACATGTTTGCCATTTAGTATGACGTGCAAATATTATGAATAATAAGGATTTAATTTATAAATTTCATCACAAAATAATATATATATGATTGAATTAGAACACAAAAATAAATGTCACCACGAGAAAAAATAAATAACAATGCATCAAAATCTACGTCAATGTAACTGATTCTGTCAGAAATTCATTAATATTATAGTACGCTTTGTCAAATAAATATGACTTTTGTTGACTTGTACATTATTTAGCTCACTCCAACTTTTAGGTAGCTTGTTATAAATAATCGGAACCACGCAAAAAACACTTTTGCGCATAAGTGCTGTCCTGCTCCCATGCAGGCACAGCTGACTCTGATCATGCCTTTTAACAATCCAGTAAGAGCTCAAGGACATTTCCTCTTATGCCATAAGCGTCAAGCTTTTTTAGTAAAATATTATGTTACACGCAATCGAATGCCTGAGTAATATCACAAAATATCGCACACACTGGAGTGTTTTTGTCCATATTTGTCACAACAGTATATAAAAATTCATAAATAGCCATGTTAATTGTCTTATTTTTTCTGAATCCTTTTTGTTCACTGCAAAGAATATTATTTGCTTCTAAATATAAATTGAGTTCTTTATAAATATAGTTTTCAATTATTTTTGAGGATATTGGTTGTTTTTCAAATAATGGCTTTATAACCGATTTTTTTCAGAGCAGCCGGAAAGATACCTTCAGTTATACATAAATTTATTATGTAACTTAAAGGGGAATATATTTCCTTGGCTACTGCTTTAACTATTTTTGTACAAATGCCATCATAACCATCACACTTGTGTTGTTAAGGGCCAACGTTATTTTAAGTCAAGGATTTTATCAATAAAATAATTATTAAATACATAGGAAATAAATTTAGGATCGGAGATTACTTCATAGTTATTAATTCTAAGTTTGTTAATATTATTTTTGGCAGAATTGTCGACATCGGTACCATTGCCATAAACAAAAATAGAATAGTTATATTATTCTTTGGCATATTTATTTAGCTTTGAATTATTTATAATTTGCCATGTTGTTTTAGATTTATTCTTTGATGTCTTTATTTTATAGATATTTTGAGCTCGCTCAGTTAAATTAATAATGTTATTAAATATTTTATTGTAATTTTTAAATAACTTTTTGTTCTGCTGAGTAGGTTTTAATCGTTACTTCCACAGCAACTGACGTTTCCTCTTGCTGCATTTTTTGATGCCACGAGATACCCATTTTTGTTTTTCTATATAGCAACAAAAAATGTCAAAAAATGCGTTAAATGCTACGTTAGGGTCATTTGTTTCATAAACTGAAAATGTCAGACTCTGCAGATAAGTTTTAAATTTGTCAATGTTATTGTCATTATAGTCACATTTCCTCCTACTCCACCGATCAAAAGTACATACTGTGCTAATTGGGCATTTCAGTAACTGTGCTGTGTGATATGATAATGCTAATACTAATACTGTTGCATGCATGTTTTGCTCTGAAGACGAGTTGGTTGATAAAGCGCCAGTTTCAAGTAAAAGCTTAAGAAAATATTTTCGAAATCTGTTGATTGATAAGATCTTTTAAGTACATCTATATTGAAATCGCCAGCCAAAACAATATTTTTACGATCTTTTTTCATCAACATATGTAATATTCGTTCTAATTTGCAAATACATTCATAGAAGTTATTGGCATTTGGCACTCTATAAATGCAAACTCATATAACTTTATGAGTTATTAGTTCAATAGCGCAACATTCAAAGACACCACTTGTTGGTATTTTTGCTATTTTCGTCAGCTCTCTCCACTGATGACCTGACCTCACTATTATGCAAGCTCCACTTTTTTGCTTTCTTTACGACTAAAACAAGTGCCTAAACATTAATTGTTCAAATTTAAGTGTTTTTCATACGTTTCCATCATAAAGTGCTCAGTAGTGCACAAGACATCTACGTCTATGTTTCTTTCAATTAATACATTAAGGCAGACAGCAAGAGTATCACACTTAGCTAGCAAACCTGCAAAGTTTTGGTGCATGATGTATAGATATCTAGTCAAGGAAAAGCTGGTCTTCTGTTTTATGTATATACCTCACATTGCCAATGTCATCATTTTGCAAAAAGTCAAGTAAATCCTTAAATATAGTACGTAGAAGGGTTAAAGGTTATTTAAAGGTTATTTATAAGGTTAATTATATTGCCAGAGTATTTATTCATGTTGCAGTCATATTCTAGATTCAAGTTACTGTCTAAAAGAAATGCGTGTCCATGCGTCAGTATATCAAAATATTACTAAATGTCTCTACACGACAATTGAATAAGCTAGTGTCTAATTCAGATTTCATATGTTGGCATTCAAATAATTATGTTAGTGTGCTGCACTGCTTGAAGTACCTCTCATATATGGAAAATAATTTCATAATAATCATTCGTTCTCTTGAAGTCTTCTTCCCTAAGGAAGAATCTAAATCTTTATAATACAGAAGTCATTCATGGTGTAATTTTTTAGCTTTGTCTCCAGACCGCTTAGTAGCTATTTTGTATTACCATGTGGTTTTAAATAATGACATAAACTGTAATTGTTTTGGAATTTGCTTTCAGTTATTGACAGTATGTCGTTTTTTTTATTAAATTATAAACTAGCGCTTGACCGCAATCCCGCCTGATGGTAAGTAGTGACACAATCGTTGATGGTAAAGCGCACTAGTTTATTAAGAGCCTGTTCACTCTAGCCTTGAAGACACTCAAATTGTAGTCCGACGGAAATATCGCCGCTGGCAAATTGTTCCAGTCCGTCGATGTACGCGGTATAAAGGAGGAGGCGAAACGCTTCGTCCGGATCGTAGTGGTGTTAACAACATAAGGGTATTTACTGAGTAAACATACCTTACGTTTAGATTTTGGTTTTATAATTTGCTGGTTACATCTTAAAACAGGGTAGGGACCTCCCTGTCTTACACCTTGTGACCTCGAAAATGGAGATCCTTCCAGAGGATGTCCATTGTTCACCAGCAGTAGTGTTGATGGTGTATTGCGTGGCTTAGAAGTTCTTGAAACATATTTCTATTTGACAAAATTTTTTTTAGTGTACGATTAAGTTTATTCAGTTGTACAGACTTTTTTATAGATATCTATGACTTGTTTACATTTTACCAATTCTTGCTTTAACGACGTGCTTTCTAAGTTCAAATTAGTGACTTCTTGATTTCATAACATCGGCTGCCGGCAGATGTTACCACCCACCAGACAAGGTCTTTTGGCCAAGCGATTCGTCGTGTTCCGGCATGATGTCTGGTGAAGCCGTACGGAGGACGGGTCTGAGCAGTTGTGTTGCGATGTGTGCCGGGTACGATGCGCCAAATGTTGATGTGTCGGGAGTTTGGTCGTGGAGAGTCTCCAGATCAATCTCCCTCTGGCGCAGCATCGTTGGTCGTGTTGGTTGCCGTCATCTTACCTATTCCTACGTTTTTTTATGTGAATAGACTTAATAAACTAGTGCGTTTTACCATCAACGATTGCATCACTGCTTACCATCAGACGGGATTGCAGTCAAGCACTAGTTTATAATTATAAAAAAAAACTGGTTAATTTTGTCAATCAAATCTTTATACTTTATTAACCGACTTCAAAAAGGACTTCAATTCGACCGGCATATACCTATATCTATGCTTTTTTATGTTTGTTCGCGGATAACTTCGTCGTTTATGAACCGCTTTGATAATTCTTTTTCTGTTGGAAAGAAGACATTCCCAAGGTGGTCCCATGAAAGGACATCAGGGTTTGATGGTGGAAGACCAGAGAAATCAAGGGCAACTTTCAAAAATCGTAGGGCCAACCAGTGCGTTTGTAAGTTTTTTCATTAAGTATTTTAGCGTCAGCATCCAGTCTTACCGGATGCAGCTGAACAGTACTTTTCACAACTAAAAAGTGTAAAATAAAAACTTTTTTTACAAAAAAAAAACAACCGACTTCCAAAAAACACTACAAAATGAAAAATAACTAATTTCGGAAGTCGGTGTCTTTGGTTTTTGTATATTAGTTTTTGACACCGACTTCCGAAATTAATTATTTTTTTAGTTTTGAGATTCGTTGATTGATGTATTTGGTAAGCTTAACATTGTTGTGTCAAACAGCAAAGTGTTATGTTATGTTATCACTTTGCTCATTCTCCATTTCATATGATAAGCACTGATACAATTGGTGATGGTAAAGCGCACTAGTTTATTATGAGCCTGTTCACTCTAGCTTGAAGACATTTAAATTGTGTGATGGGTCGAACGATGACGGAACGGTGATGGGGGATTAAGTCGTGTTTCCGCTCAAACTCTTCAAAATGTATTCTATAGAATACAGATAGGCTAGCTACCCTACGCCTGTGCTTTGGAGATAGGTTTTAACCAAATCTGGCTCACCTTGTCGCCTCTCCACTGAATCCAAAGCTACTAATCCACACACGATCGTATGCACCTGTGCTTTGTATAACATTAAGCCCGGCAGTCCTCGGTGTGAAATCCCACTGGACTTTTATAAGAACGCAGTTTTCTAGCAACCATCTTGACTTTGATCTCAATGAACTGCCCAAAGTTTTGATTTGAGGAAATTTTAATTCCCAAAAGCTGAAGGCGGTTAGTGTCCTCCAAGGGTACATTATGAAAAGCAGGAGCCAAGGTGAATACGCTCCATAGGCGGAGCACTGCCGTATCCTTGTGGACATCGGGGATCAGCGGCGATCCCTCGCGTCCGGCCCTGGTCCAGGCCATGGTCCGGAGCCAGAGTGCATGGCCAGCCGTCACCTCCTTCTGGGAAGCAGTGATGCGTGCAAAGAAGGAGGCAGAACGCGTAAGGGAGTGGGAATATCAGCGCCCTCACGCCTATAGCCGCCGAAAGAGACTCACAGTTCGGGAGACAGCATCAAAATCCCGTAGGCGTGGGCTTGCGGGGGGCGAGCAGTGTAATACCGCGGCCAGGGCTGCGGGTTGGTTGCAAGAGAAATCGTGGTCCTGGCGCACAGGCAGGTTAAGGAACTCTATAGATAAGTTTGGCTTTGCTCCAATCGGATAGCTTCTAATCGGATATCTTCTCTACCATAGCTTCTCTTTTGGCCCGGACTAGTTCCTTGCTAGCTGTTGCAGAGAGATGCCTGCCGAGTGGGCAGGTACTCTCTGCAGTTGTGCTATCTTCTGCGTAACCTTAGTTTCCAAGCATCAGCAGATCGTTGAAAGAGAGTTGTTGATAGATCAGACCCCTGTGGAACATCAGCATTAATCGACACACAAGTCGGAGAGACCGTTCACTCAGGAAGTCTTTTATCCAGCCAGTCAGGCGAACTGCCATACATTGGAAGCTTACTCATAACTTCATAAGGCTAGCATGTTATACCCGATCGAAGGTCTTGGAGACGTCTAAGAAGACTGCAATCGCTTCCCTATTCCTTGCCGAGGCCGTCGCCCTACAAGTAAATGGTACTAGTGGGTCCCGTAGACTGATTCTGCTGAAACCCTTATTGAGGAAATAGTTACTTTCCAGGTATGCCAAATTGCCAAGAGGTTCGCGAGTTGAATATATGCTCCATAATCTTGCAGAGTATGAAGGTTATTGAAATCAGCTGGTAGTTGATAGGATCGACACGACTACCCTTTTGGCCACGGGCTACACTTTGGCAACCTTTCAGGACTTGAGCATTATACTCGTACCAATTCCAAATGAGATGTGATACAAACGTGTCAATACAGGAGACAACTCGTCTTGAAACCTCAAGTTGTGTGGTATTATATACACATATTTTTCAACAGACTGCGGTTAACGACCTATCGCTCGCGTCGGATAATAAGGCAGAGATTATTAATTTAATGGCCCTCAAAGAGGAGGCCACCATGGAGCTCAACAAGATCCAAGAGAAGCTGCTCAAACTGGAGATCATGCTCGGAGAACCTAAGGTTTGTAACCTATGTAGTCATTCTTAGTAGTTTAGGTTTTTTCTCGTATTTTAAATTAAGTATCAGTTACTGTCAGAAAATAATCTCGAGTGGGGTTGTTAATCAAACTTCCTGTTAACCTTCAGGGTAGGTAATAATTGTATAACACACTATCAGTAGTAATGCGTTTTATTTTGCAGCAATGGATTATGCAATACGCCACAGATTTATTCAAATTGATAGTAATAAATACTTTGCTATGCCATTAGGGTGCCGATTACAAATTGAGACAGGTACCTACTCAGAAAAAAAATGAAGCAGCCCAGGACTAAAACAAAACGGTCCCCGCCTTTCACAGTTTAATCTGTCTATAGATTGGTATTTTGATTGATCACTCGAGTGGTATCCCCCGGTCAGGCGGCGCTGCTGATGCGGCGGCTGGCGGCGGGCGCGGCGTGCGGCGCGTGCCTGTCGCGCGCCATGATGCCGCCCTCTGACGTCACGTACGGCATGCCGGCGCGCTTGCCGGCGCTGCGCCCGCAGCCCGCAGCCGATGACTGTCTGGTAGAGGTCAGGCTGTCGCCGCCCGACGAAAGGTAGTAATTATTATCTTTTAATTTATTCGGGACCGCTTATCTTTATTCAATGATATACATATGTACACCAGCGCTTGACTGCAACCTCGCCTGATGGTAAGCAGTGATACAATCATTGATGGTAAAGCGCACTAGTTTGTCCCCATCTAATGATAAAACAAAATACAGAACACATAAATTTGAACTTGAGTTGTGTTGTGAGTTGAACAGGTTGAACTTGATTTGTAAAATTGGTATTTTTTAGAAATAATATGATTTTAAAACATTAAAAACATTAAAAGATTTTTTTTAAACATTTTCATTTAATTTTTTGAAACAAACAATAAGACTGACTAGAAGAAGGTTTTTAAACGTCAATCTCCCGATTGACGTTTAAAAACCTTCTTCTAGTCAGTCTTATTGTTTAATAAATGTTTTGGAGCTCCTTACGGAGAGAGTGAGGTTGTCAATTGTAACTTGTGGAATACTCTAGAAATGTGCCGCAAGCTTTTCTTCCGCGTTAAAATTTTGGGGGAAATTCACGTTTGCTCGGAAGAAGCTCCCATCAAATCCCATGGATGCTCTATTGTACTGAGAACGTCGGACTAAGCATGCCAATCTTATAGCGTGATATTGGCCCAATTGCTCCCGATGTCACGCGGCGCACATGTAGGGGAGAATTGGATAATACCGCGCGGTTGATAATTCCGCGCGTATGATTAGTTCAAAAACTATCCATAGTTCTGCGAATCAGTGCATATACATCGAAGCCGGACATGCCTGCACCCTTTCCCGCGCACCGCCTTTACAGTTCGCGCAACAACGGAGATAGGACGGGCCGTAGTTGTTTTTTTCGTTACTCCTTATAATTTTTCGTGTACTTTCAGGAAGAGGTAATTAATACTGTATTAATTTGATACTATACATTTTTAATGCTTGTATTTTGTAGAATTCATGTCAGAATACGTTTCTGTGTACTATAATATTTTCCATATAATCTTCACGTTAAAAAATAAAATGATCAAGTTTGATAATTCCGCGCTGGGGGCGCGGTATTATCAGTCGAGGGTGCGAAATTGTAAATTATGTAAAGAATGTTTTATATACATTAAATTGTTTTTACCTCGACAAAAGAGTTAAGTATGATGTGTCTCTCGGGGGTTAAGAGCCGAGATAGAGTGCACAGTGTTATTCGCATCAGAAGGAAACAAATAGTTCAGATATTAACAGATATAATCATGGAGATAGACAACATTACAAGAGAGCCGCAGAATAATATTAGACATATTAGATTTTCTTGTCAACCACTTGACACGCTCTGCTTCATATTTCAAATATATAAAAATATACTTTTTACAGCCAGACTTTGTATATGAAACCTCAACAGTGTCTGTATCATGTACGTCTGTTTGTGGCATTTTATATTCTAACCGAAAAAAACCGATTTGGATTCAATTTGAGTAATTTTTATATAAATAAATAACTTTTTTTAAGATAGATAAATAAATAATATAACTTTTTGATGAAAATATATATAATAAAATATATAAATATAAAACCTACAGATAAAATAAAATAATGGAGCTTTATTTATTTCCGTTTTAGATTGACCAATCTGTGCCAAATAAAAAGAAAAAGTCATGGGAGCCCTAAAATTTCAAAGCTGCACTTGAGGCTATACGAAGCGGAAGTAAAATAAAGACAGCTGCTAGGAATTTCAGTATTCCTGAATCAACAATTAGAGATCGACTAAAGTTGGGAGACAATTATGAACCTTACCATTTAAGAGCAATAGAAATAAAAACACGCTTTCCGTTGCTTTGGGTAAAGATATTAGAAGAGATATGTCTGAGCCGAGTACTTCACGACGTATTTTAGATTACCTCAAAATAAAATAAAAATACAGAGACTTGTTAAAAAACTGCACTTTATTGTTCTCACATCAACACCATTAAAGGAGCAGTTAGAGAAAAAAAAAAACAAAAACGACAGATGAAGATAGCAAAAGAAAAGAACGTTGCAGTGAAGAAAACAAACAAATTAAAGGAAAGTCTGTCAAGAGAAAAGTTTTCAACAGTAGCGAAAGTAGTGAGGATAAAGATAATAATATGATAAGCAAGAAGAATAAGGCCAGGAAAGGAAAAAAAAAAGTCAAAGGGAAGTCTAAGAACCGCATGGACAGCCGCAGTGAAGATAGTATGGATGCCCATAACTCAACTGTGCGATGATAATGAAGATGATGACACAGAGAATCGGGGTGTTTGTGCCGTATGTCAAGAGTTTGGTCGTAATATAGAACTGTGGTTCCGTTGTTGTAGATGCTCGAATTGGATACAAAAGGAATGTAGCGGAAAAGAGTCTGCCGAAGATATTTTGTGTGATTTTTGCTGTGTCATAATTTTTGTTTTTGGTAATACTTAATTTACTGATTTAATTTCTACAAACATATTTGGGTCTCGCTATCTTCGCGCAAGAAAATTATTTAGAATGGTATTCAATTTTTTTTTGTTTTTTACTTCTATTATTCATCGATTTGTGTGCAATTAATGGGGGCACAATTGAGTCAACCCTGGGCACGATAGCATCATACCAGTTTGACAATATCGCGACTTTATATTTTTTTGTATATTGTCATTAATTACTTTTTATTTTGAATTTGGAAGTTTTTGTTATATGGTGTGCGTACCTGAATAAATGTCCTACTAATTACTCAATTTTATTTCATTTTATATGAATCAGTTTCCTAATGATAGGCGCAAGTCCTTAGGGGCTCGGTATCATCCAACTCTCCCCTACGTCAGCTATTTGTAAAGCGTCATTGGCCCCGCTTCCCTTGTTCACAAACTAAATTAAATTTAAGTTCCGTGCATCTTTTTCTTTCTAATTCATTAAGAAAATGACAGAAGATATAATGTAAGTTTAGACCTGTCAAATTAGTGCGCTCCTGACGTAAACTGGTGTATTTTTAGTCGCCATTTTTTTTTTTTTTTTTTTTATAAATTATAAACCAGCGCTTGACCGCAATCCCGCCTGATGGTAAGCAGTGACGCGATCGTTGATGGTAAAGCGCGCTAGTTTATTAAGAGCCTATTCACTCTAGCCTTGAAGACACTCAAATTGTAATGTGTGCCATGTTTCTAACCGCGTCTAAACTGTCTATGGAGTATCTTAATTTGACAGCTTTAAACATAAATTTTATCTTCTATCCTTTTCTTAATGAAATTGAAAGAAAAAGATGAACTTAACTTAAAATTAGTTTAGTTTGTGTACAACAGAGTCGGCGCCAATGTCTCTCTCTCGGTGACCGTCAGTAATATATCTCGTAGACCATTGGCAGTTTCACGTCGACTGCGCATGTCTTTTAAACACACGCACAGTAATGTGGCTGTTTTTTAATTTATGTTACAATATTATGTTGAGTGATCACCAGGGAGCACATTTGTCGCCGCTGGGTGGGCGGCTCGCACACCCTGATGGGCGGACACGTGGTGCGGCAGAAGCCAGACCAAGTGGACCTACAGGCTGCGCCCACCAAGAAGTTCGATGGATATGGCACCGACGGCAAGGTGAGCGGTACATGTATACAACGTGGTTCTTTGGATGATATCAAACGATATTGGGTGGGTTTCAACCCTAAATAAAATACTGTTAAAAATAACAAGCATTCGGTTTCATGTTTTTTTTTGAAGTTCGGTCACGGTGACGGTCGCGTACGGACGTGCCCTGCGGTCGCTTTTTTAAATTGCGATTTTTGTGATTGGTTAAGTGTTGCAAGTTTCAATTCCTTGTCCCTCTCATTAAACTAAGAACTAATTGTCCCTCCTACTGGGCAGTCCTAGAGAGGGATAACAATATTTTTAATGTTCGGGCTCGATACAAGCCGAGAAATTCTATTGTATCTGTGTTGTGATTCGATCCGGCAGTGCTTCCGTGGAGAGGGCCGCGCCTTCCGACACTCGACCACGGTAACAAGTGTAGCACATAGCTAAATTACGAATGTACTGCGTGCGTGTGCTACGAGTGAATTACGTCAGTGCTACGGCGTAGGCGAGTTTTGCGCCACGGACCGGTGTTTTTGACCATCGGCTACGCCGCGTCTGCTACGCGGTTCCTATTTTCTACTGGCTTCACTGCATTATCGCCCCTATCTTGACATTAATAATGTTGAAACGGACACCTCCTGCGACTCCTACAACGAAAATAGCACATACACAATCAGAAACAGACCTAAATTCGCTGCAACAACATGAAGTATCGTTTGTATCAAATCGCAACAAGCGCCCTCGTACTGCATCGTCGGATATGGGAATTCAAGATCTTAAGCAAGAAATCATGGCGATGCTAAATACATGGAAAATGGAATTCGACTCAAAAATTAATGAAATGGATGCCAAACAAAACAAATTGATTTCAAAATTATCCACAGAAATCTCTGAATTAAAAGCGCAAACCAACGTAATTCAAAAATCCAACGATGAAATTACGAAATCAATGCGTTTTATAAACGAAAAGTACGAGGAAATTAAGATGGGAATTGACAACCTACAAAAAGAGAGACTAAACCAACGCAATTGTATAGAAAAACTGGAACGAAATATCCTTGACCTACAATTCAAGTCGCGGTCTTCGAGTATTGAGGTACGAAATGTTCCTCCCCTTTCAGGAAAAGAGACATCCACGGACCTAACGAATACTATCTGTAAGATTGGTCAGGCTGTTGGAGCATCAATCTCACCTACTGACCTTCGTGATATCTATCGCCTTCCCGGCAAAACTGGATCCACGCGTCCGATCGTCGCAGAGTTTCACAGTGTACTAAAGAAACTGGATACATTGTCGTCAGTACGCAACTTCAATAACAGTAAGAAAACAGTGGAGGAAAAGCTCAACACAGGGCTAATAAATATCTCAGGACAGCGTCAAGCCGTTTACGTGGCAGATTATCTTCCTGTAAGTTCGAAAAAATTATTTCACGCGTCCCGTGATTTCGCCAATAAAAACGGCTTCAAATTTTGCTGGACGTCCAACGGAAACATCTATCTCCGCAAAGCCGCAGGGGAGAAACAATTTCTGATCTCTTCAGAAAAGTGTCTTCAAGCCTTGAAGAACATGTGACTATCGTACGCATCACCATTGCGTCAGAGTAAAACATTCTCATTTTTATTTTCTTTTTTTATTTTATATTATTTTTTATTTTTGCTTATGTTTTTATTATCATTAGGTTATTACGTTAAAATTAATACTGCTCTTGAAACATTTAAAAATGATTTTAGAACAATATGTCAACATTTAATTACCACTCCACATGTAAACACGAAACTTCATAATGGATCTCTCACACACTCATACTCACACTTCTTATTTTCATCGCACAAACACACACACACACACACCTACACACCAATATCTCATTGCGTGTTGTATAGAAATCTTAAAAAAAAAAAAAAATCTTTTATAATCAATGGCTACTATACGCAACTTAAATATTGAATTGGACTCACTTGAGTCAACTAATTCACACGTCTGCATGCCGGAAGACTGTTGCAAATTCATTGGAAATAGTCATGCTATCAATCTATTTCACATTAATATTAGAAGTATCAACAAAAACTTTGACCAACTTTGCATACTGTTGTCAACGACTAAAGTTTCTTTTGATGTCATTGTATTGACGGAGTGCTGGCTTCGTGGAGTGAGCAACCTACCTACCCTAGAGGGATACGTGGCCCACTCTACGGGTTCCGCACGAAATCAAAATGACGGCATCGTTTTTTATGCCAAAGTAAATCTTAATTGCAAAATTCAAGAACCCTTATTTTTAGATGCAAGTTGTCTAACCTGTCAACTAGAAAATGGTATTAAAATAGTGTCAATTTACCGCTCACCCTCACTCCGAACACGCGAGAATTTTAACAATTTCATCAATAGTTTAAATAATGTATATTCTGGTCTCCCTAACAATGATATAATACTGGTTGGTGATATAAACATTGACATACATCCAAATAGTCTAGATCCGTTAAAAGATGAATATTTGACTCTCAACGCTACACATGGATTATTCCCGACACATACCTTCCCCACTAGAAAAACCACCTGTATAGACCACCTTCTAACCAATACCAAACTCCCGACTACGACACTAATATTAGAATCCCACATAACGGACCACCTACCCATCTTCTTATGTGTAGACGCGACGGTTTCCACCAGACACCCACAGAGAACAATATCTCGCACGGACTTCCTTGAAATAGAGTCAGACTTAGAAAATGTTAACTTTACGGACATCTTGTCAGACCATGATGCAAATTCAGCAGCGAACTCATTTGTATCGTTAGTCTCTGACATTATTATTAGACACACAAAAACAACGGTTGTCTCCAAAAAAGACAGAATTCTAAAACCATGGATGACACCAGGTTTACTCCGCTGCATTAGAAACCGCAATAGGTTACACATAAAATCTAGGAAATTACCTGATAACCTGACTTTGAAACTGGCATATACGCGATACCGTAATTTTTGTAACCGTCTTCTCCGTAAATTAAAAGAAGCTCACGAAAAGGAACTCTTAGACAAAGCAGGCAATGACCCTAAGGCTTTATGGAAAGTCATAAAAAACATAACGAATACCCAAATTAAGAAAAATAGTCCTACAGAACTCCTTAAAAAATCCGCAGACCCAAAGACAGCCGCAAATGAAGTATCAAACTTCTTTGCTAACATCGGTAAAAAGCTAGCAGCGAAAATTCAATCTCCAACTTTTTTCTTACCAAACTCCTCTCCTTCAACCGTAGCTAACCCCCCACCCCTCAAAGGACTAGTAAATTCTTTTGGTATGCCTGATGTTGCCGAATCAGATGTTGATCTTGTCATTCTGCAGTTGCGCACTGATTGTGCTATTGGCTGGGATGGTATCTCTTCGCAAATCATTAGGCAGTGTCGGCACATACTAATTCCTCCAATGACACATATCTGCAATCTTGCTCTTAAAACAGGAGTTTTCCCAGAAGCCTTCAAAAAAGCGATAGTTCACCCAATTTATAAGAACGGGGACAGAGACTGTGTCAACAACTATCGCCCCATAGCAGTATTATCTACTCTTTCAAAGATTTTGGAAAAGGTGTTAAACCGGGCGCTCAAAAAATTCTTAGACAAATTTAAGATCTTAGCCGAAAACCAGTATGGCTTTCGTTCCGGGTTCTCGACTGAGGATGCTGTCCTAGACCTTACAAACACTGTTGTGAAGAACTTGGATGATAAGAAAAAATGCCTATGCATGTTTCTAGATCTCTCCAAAGCTTTTGACACCGTCTCTGTCCCTATTCTTCTCGCCAAGTTGGAGAGGCTGGGTGTAAGGGGAATAGCTCATGCAATTTTCAGAGATTATCTCACAAATAGGAAACAGCAAGTTAAAATAGCGGACTACTTAAGTGATGAGGACACTATATCCTACGGAGTACCTCAAGGCAGTATTCTTGGACCGACCCTTTTCCAGCTTTACATTAATGACCTGTGTCAAATCTCCCTCCCAAACACGACCATTTTCACGTACGCGGACGACACAGCAATTTTGATATCAGGACCTGACTGGAGGGCGGTCAAGGAGAGTGCGGAATACTCCCTTCGCATAGTTATGAACTGGCTAACGAAGAACCTTCTAACCTTAAACGTCACAAAGACGCAATACGTCACTTTTTCCATCAGAAAATCTGACCATCCTAAATCTGACTTTTCTATTAAAGCCCATAACTGCTCATCCAGGGACACTTGCACATGTCAGGCAATTGCTCGCACTGAAAGCGTTAAATACTTGGGCGTTCATATGGATGGTGGTCTGAGATGGGACAGGCATATAGAAGCAGTTACCACTAGGGTAAGACGGCTGATACACCTCTTTAAAACTCTTAGGAACTCTGCTACCTTCGACAAGTTAAGACTGGTTTACTTAGCCCTCTGTCAATCCATCATCCAGTATTGCATACCGGTTTGGGGAGGGGCTGCCAAAACTCTTCTAATCGGATTGGAGAGAGCGCAAAGAGCTGTCCTAAAAGTAATAAGCAAAAAGCCTTTTAGATATCCCACCACAAAACTCTACTCGGATTTTAAAGTGTTAACAGTAAGACAGCTATTTGTGCTCAAGTCCACGCTGAGGAAGCATAGTGATGTCCCCTTACCTGACCCAGGGAGACGCAAAAAAACTTTTGTTTGCCGTGGAGTTGCCTGTAAGACGTCTTTTGCAAGTAGACACTATAATGCAATAAGCTGTCAGCTGTACAATATGATAAACAAGGATCTGCAAATTGCAGGACTAACCAAAAATAAAATGAAACCTCTGGTGGAGGATTGGCTTCTGCAACTAGACTATCACAAAACTGAAGAATTATTAATATACAACACGTAATCTTTTTCAGGCACGCATAAAACTACAGATGCATACTCACATACTAAGCACACTGTACGTAGTGGTAATGAAACCGATCCCAAGATTTACATCGCAGGGCTGCGTGCACCCACACACACACAGACGTTCACCCATACACACGGACACTCACCCTTACTCTCGGACTTTCATCCGTCCACATACACTCACCCATAATTACTGATAAATATATACATGCTGCACTTTACTCGAGACACCTATCGTAATTACATTCCAGTATAATAATTAGGAAGAATTATTTTGTAACCATATGCACCATCCAGCGACAATTTTTCACAATATTTCACCTTTGTCCTCAAATATCAATTAATGTATATTGTATGCCGTCACTATGACTGAACATTGTTTTCCCAAAATACAAGCTCAAGCTTAGTTTGGGAATCAATATCAGTATGTATTGTACTATACATTTAAATTGTCACCTGTTTTATCTTGTAAAGTTGTGAATGTATCTAGTATCAATAAACAATTTTTATTTTTATTTTTATTTTTATTTTTTAAGTAATTGTAAACTAGCGCTTGACCGCAATCCCGCCTGATGGTAAGCAGTGATGCGATCGTTGATGGTAAAGCGCGCTAGTTTCTTAAGAGCCTATTCACTCAGAAAATTTGAGCGAATAGGAAGGAAACGTCAGTTGAGCGAGGTGATGCAATGTTGGTGACGCAGGTACTGTCGGGGCATGGCTGCTTCGGCAAGTACCTGCGTCGCTTAGGCAGGGAGTCAGACGCTCGGTGCCACCACTGCGTCCAATGCGGGGAGGACACGGCGCAGCACACGCTCTCCGAGTGTGTAGCTTGGGAGTAGCACCGGGCGCCGAGGAAGGGCGGATAACGCCCTCTTCCGCCCCCCATGAATGGGTCCAGGGGCGAGGGACATGGGGAAGTCCCCGCTCCCCATTAATGGACCCCGAGGCGGAGGCGCGCGCGAGTGTCGGCGCGCGCCTTTGAGGCGATGC
This sequence comes from Sesamia inferens, assembly GCA_037179545.1. NCBI lineage: Eukaryota > Metazoa > Arthropoda > Insecta > Lepidoptera > Noctuidae > Sesamia > Sesamia inferens. The sequence goes on along the minus strand of CM073929.1, from coordinate 1,163,862 downwards.
ACGGGGTAGTTTAACACCCCACTACCCCGTGCAGGAGACGAGGCCCGGACAGACCGGGCCAGTACGAGGGTGTGGGGCCGTGGAAGAATTTAGACTCCCGCGGCTCCACGCGCGCTCTTGATAGAAGACACACCGGGGTGGTTTTAGTCAGTAAAAGTCTGACATACCCCGTCGCCCACCCCAGGGCGGCGGGCATCCTATGAGGATTTCCACCCCGGCAAAAAAAAAAAAAAAAAAAGGTGACGCAATGTTAAAACCAACAACACGACCAATGAGGAAAGGGAGATTGATACGACCAAACTCCCAACACAACAACATTTGGCGCATCGTACCCGGCACACATCGCAACACAACTGCTCAGAACCGTCCTCCGTACAGCTTCACCAGACATCATGCCGGATCACGATAAATCGCTTGGCGGCAAGACTTTGTCTGGTGGGTGGTAACTTCTGCCGGCGGACGATGTTATGGCCTACCACCGAGTACTTCTTCTTGTTTCTTCAATTTAAGTGATGTGTTGCTGGTGATTATTGCTGATCGTCCTCCTAGCCACAACACGAGAACGTGGTTGAAGGACACGTGACGTAGAGGCTGTTTTATGTAATTAAACGGCTAAACATTAAAAAATGTGCGTAACAGTAAAAGTGCTGATTGTCATCATTATTTGAAACGATTTTAATATTTCTTTTTAATAAACTATAAAGTAGCCCTTGACCGCAATCCCGCCTAATGGTAACCAGTGATGCGATCGTTGATGGTAAAGCGCGCTAGTTTATTAAGAGCCTATTCACTCTAGCCTTGAAGTCACTCAAATTGTAGTGTGACCGAAACACCACCGCTGGCAAATTGTTCCAGTCCCTCGATGTACTCGGTATAAAAGAGGAAGCGAAATGCTTCGTCCGGATCGTAGTGGTGTTAAAAACGTGAGGGTGGAAAATCGCGTACGACGGGTCGTCCGATGGTGGGACGGTGATGAGGGAATTAAATCATGCAATTCCCTTGCACCCTCTCCAGAATGCATTCTATAGAAGACCGAAAGGCTAGCTACTCTACGCCTGTGCTCCAGGCTTTGGGGACCGCTTCGAGTTAAATTTGGGTCGCCAATCAGTCTCTTTGCACGCCCCTCCACTGAATCCAAAGTAGCCAGGTGATTTCACAGCACCAGCCCAAATGTGACGTGTGACATCTGCCAAGCCGCACTGGCCCAGCGTGGTGATTACGGGCCACTCCCTCTCACCGAGAGGAGGCCCGTGTCCAAACAGTGGGAACATTAGAGGCTGAGTATGTATCGTGGGTGAGGCACAATGTGTGCTCAGGTGGTACGTTTACAAACACATGATCGTTATGAACATTAGAGGCTGAGTATGTATCGTGGGTGAGGCACAATGTGTGCTCAGGTGGTACGTTTACAAACACATGATCGTTATGAACATTAGAGGCTGAGTTTGTATCGTGGGTGAGGCACAATGTGTGCTCAGGTGGTACGTTTACAAACACATGATCGTTATGAACATTAGAGGCTGAGTATGTATCGTGGGTGAGGCACAATGTGTGCTCAGGTGGTACGTTTACAAACACATGATCGTTATGAACATTAGAGGCTGAGTTTGTATCGTGGGTGAGGCACAATGTGTGCTCAGGTGGTACGTTTACAAACACATAATCGTTATGAACATTAGAGGCTGAGTATGTATCGTGGGTGAGGCACAATGTGTGCTCAGGTGGTACGTTTACAAACACATGATCGTTATGAACATTAGAGGCTGAGTTTGTATCGTGGGTGAGGCACAATGTGTGCTCAGGTGGTACGTTTACAAACACATGATCGTTATGAACATTAGAGGCTGAGTATGTATCGTGGGTGAGGCACAATGTGTGCTCAGGTGGTACGTTTACAAACACATGATCGTTATGAACATTAGAGGCTGAGTTTGTATCGTGGGTGAGGCACAATGTGTGCTCAGGTGGTACGTTTACAAACACATAATCGTTATGAACATTAGAGGCTGAGTATGTATCGTGGGTGAGGCACAATGTGTGCTCAGGTGGTACGTTTACAAACACATGATCGTTATGAACATTAGAGGCTGAGTTTGTATCGTGGGTGAGGCACAATGTGTGCTCAGGTGGTACGTTTACAAACACATGATCGTTATGAACATTAGAGGCTGAGTATGTATCGTGGGTGAGGCACAATGTGTGCTCAGGTGGTACGTTTACAAACACATGGTCGTTATGAACATTAGAGGCTGAGTATGTATCGTGGGTGAGGCACAATGTGTGCTCAGGTGGTACGTTTACAAACACATGATCGTTATGAACTCCGTCGGACACACACACACACACACACACACATACGCTGTTAAAACAACTGAAAGAATCCTTTTTTTCCAGTTATATTTGATGGAGGAAGATCTGCAGCCATGCGCAGAATGTAACAAGTTGACCTCTGACGAGATAGGTCACGTACCCACGCCCACCGGTGCCGGCGGGGACCAGCCCTGGGTAACCGCGACTACTGAGGAACGAGGCGGCGATCAAGGAAACGGTAAGCTATTTAGTATTTTTTTTAAACGTTGCCCCACACTAGGAATTTCTCCTGTATTGTGGGTGCGTTTACAAACATACAAACTCACATACACAAACAGCCAGACCCGGAACAGTTACCTGTAGGCCTTACAGATATTTGTTCCGTGCGGGAATTGAACCCGCGACACGCAACGCAGCAGTCGATCGTTCAGCTACTGCGCCAAGTATGTGAACCGTGGGATTGGCTTATATTGATATTTTTGCAGTCTTATCCTAGTCCTGTTTAGCCGTTTGTTTTTGCAGATAACTCTTTAAAGATTAGGAGGAGAGTCGTTTATTTCATTTTCAGTTGGACAATGTCTTCGATCATATATATTGATTTATTAATAAAAATACACATTTCATTTAATTTTTTATTTAATTCGTATAAAAATAAATAAATAATTTACATTATTTGTAAAAGCATTATGTACAACTTACAGCGCCATCTATTGATTCAAATCTAAATTGTGTTACGATAATGTGATAGGTAATGAATGAGGGTTAGATAATTAAATACAATATAAAAATAAATTCGACAATGAAAACTTTTTAGACTGATCGAATGGATTCAGAGGCTCCAGTTCAATAAGTAGGTAGGTGGACAACGCTAATTAATATCCGGTTGTGTTTTATCTATTCTTGAACACAAAAGGTTTGGAAGCTTTACCTACTAGCTACTCACGAACTTATTAATAGTCTTGGAAGTACATCCGTTACCATACAAAGTCAAATTATATTTTTGTTTTCTTTATTTCAGATAAAAGTGCAGTGTATTAACATCAGCGTCGATATTAAATGTTAAAAGTTATTACAATAAATTATTGAAATTCCATTAAATAGCTTCTTTTAATAATTTAACTAAAATAAATAATAATTTACGAGAGAATTGCCGTTTGACAAAATCAATTATTTGGTAACAATAAATACGAACATATTGTGAAGTCGCCAGGAGATGTTGATGAGGTGTTAAATGTAGGAACGACTCGTTATATGGCTGATGGCGAATAGTCACTCGTAAGGCTTGCCGCTCATCGAGTGGTTACAATCGTAAGGCTTGTCTCTCACCGAGCTGTTAGTAGTCGATTCGGTTTCGAAAGCTCTATGTACAATAAACGTCACAAGGTTCATTTATAATTCACATCCGACGAATCATTTCGTCGCACATTTATTTTTATAACAAATAAACAGTGACACTCACCCGTGAGTCCTAATTAAAATACTATAACTAATTACAACTAAGGAATAAATAAAAATAAATATAATTTGTTAATCGCCAGTCGGTGACACTATCAGATGTCACGCCTTCGGTGAAGAAAATGTATCAATTTCTAAGTTTATCAGATATTATTTTGACTATATTATAAATATGATACGAGAAAATCTTATGTAAGATACTGTGTTTACTTATTGTTAGTATAATGCGTAATGTATCCTGAACATAACATGTCAAGGATAGATTCACAATCATTGTACCGCCTACGACGATGGATGAGTCAGAGACGAAGAACAGACGACCAGTGCGGCCTATTGGACGCTATTGGACGCTATTGGACGCTATGCTCTGCCTATATGCTTGTAAACTGTTCTAAATAACTGTTCCGCATATTCTATACATTTGGATGGTTGCAATAAACAATACTGACTCAACCGATGGGTCCTGTCGGTCGCCGTTGACTGTGTATAGTGCCACATTGGACATACATTCTGCAGTGTCTGATTTCTGGGTTTATTCCTACAACTTTATGACCATTCATTATAAGTTCATTTTACAATGAAAATTGTCCTTGATTTTATACACTAAAAGATTAGGTATGCATGTAGTTTTTATTTTCCCGGTAGTTTCTTGCAATGCTTTGACGAAGTTGATGGTGATTGCCCTTATAAAACAAAACATTAGTAAAATATGATTGCAGTCCTTTTAAAAGAAAGAATTTTTGTAAAAAGTACAGTAGGTGCAAACCCTTTTTATCGACATGTTTTGTATTCAATAAATTAATTACATTTACGGGCTCCTCATACATCATCAAGGACCATACTAAACCGTGTCACGAATTCTTAATACTACTCAGTTTAATACTGTCAACAAACAGTACGCTTGACAGTTCCATGGTGGTGGTGATGAGTGGTATGGCCCTGGGTGGGGATGCCTACAAGAGGCAAGTGAGGTCCTAGTGCAGGTCACATCTGAAGCGGTGGCAGTCGTGGTCTCTACTGGCCTGCATGACGTCACCGAGCTGGTGCGCCACCACCGATGCGCTTACCCCGTCGCCGCGGGAGATCCTGGAATGTAACATGAATGATTTTAAATGTTGAGGAAAATGTATTAATCACATCAGTATTCGTTGTGACTATAAAGTTAAAGTACTTTGTTTCAGATAACATAACATAAAGGTGTAATCAGTCATCGCAACTTTTTTCCAAAAATATAAAAAAATAAAAATTAATGAAAAAATAACTTCAACTCGTACAAAATAAAGTTCAGATTATGCTACAATTTAGAATTTTTTTATAATTTTGTCAAGAAAATTAATGGCTCTTAAATCAACTTAATTACAATTGAGATTGTTAATAATTGTTTAATCAGAAATAACATATTTTTTTATACCTTATGTACGGACGACAGCATGTCAAGTTCCCGAAACTGTCAAATATTCCCAATTAGCCTTGAGTCTTAATGCTTAAAAGATAAAGTTGAAAATCTAATTATGAAATCTGACAGTTTGTAGTAGATTGTTGTGCTGTCGTCTGTACGTTGGCGTACTATTAGGTTTCTTACTGTGAAATGATAGTTTTTCAGTATTTCTGTCAAAGACGCAATACATAGCAGTTTAAGTTATATTAAAATTTTTACATAATTAGCTAATGAGCCTGAATGTAATGTAAACAAAGCATTACCTATTTTATAAAAGAAAATAGACAGTAGTCAAATGGCAGAAAACTAGATTCTTGCAAAATGTTTCTTAACGGCTGGGTTATCCTATGAGCTATAATAATACTTGGAACATGACGCTGTTGGCAATGTACTTGCTAGCAAATTACCCAAAAGGTTGTACAAATGAATTTAACCGAAACTTTATCATAATCATACATACATACGACTTGATTGAGAAACATATATTGTATTAAACAACGTCTGCTGTATGTTAATGTTGTAAATATAAAATTAATGTACGTATATTGACGTGATCTTGTAAGGGTTCCATTTTATCCTTTTTGAGGAATGGGACACTAAAAACAGCATTAACTTAATAACTTCTTCAAAATATTATCAATCATTACGTTGACAAATTATTAAAAACCCATTCTAGCTCCGTCATCATGGGAAATGCTTGCACGATGTTGCATTAGTAATAGGTATAATTCCCACCAGAGAGCTGGCGCAATACATTCCAAACAGTACGAAACAACGCAATTTAGAATTTATAATTAGATAGGCATGTACCGAGTGCTATTGTTTGGAAAGGTAAATGACCTTTGGAAAAAACGATACAGAAATGTAAACGCACCCAGTGACCTGATTTAAATATCAGCTTTTTTCAAAGGTTCTCACGAAGCAATGTTGTGAATTACTTCGTGACAATTTTTTTTGGACGGAAAATGATTTACCGCTAGATACTAAGTTCAATATATAAACACCGGATTGAATTGTTCTTGTGGTCCTTATATCATGATCAATATTAGCCCTTAACGTACTATTACTGGATCCAAGGTTCCTCTCTGTTAGAGAGAGAGGGCCGTAATTCGTCTTTAGTCTTCGAATGTTTGACTGGACGCGCCGGTTTCCTCATTATGTTTTATTAATTATTTATTTAATCTTTTCGCTCACAAAAAGGTACAAAGGCGCACATAATATTTTATGCTTTTCCTTTACAGTTTTGAAAGCAGTGCCCATTGATGATAAAATAAACACAAGTAAAGCACCTGCTTGATTTCGAACCCACGACCTACAAGACTTAAATTTGAGCGGTTACCACTAGGCCGCCACTTCTCTTCATTATAACCTACATCTGATTTTATTCAGGTTATACTGAAAGCCTCATTCTTAGAAATGTCCAATTCCATAAGATTTGTCTCCTAGTACAAGAGAGGTCATCGTAGGCTTCGGAACATGTAATAATTCTGATTGGAATGTAGTCGGAACACTTTCACCAGATTTGAACGCACCTTGTTACATAATGGTTAAGTTTTTTGGCGGCAAGCCGTCTGTGAGCGTGCAAGTGGATAAAAACTTGGCATATGCCAAATTAGCGGTTCAAGCCGCTGGAAAATATTGACTGATTTGCTGCCCGTTGATAAAAATGAGTAAAGGTCGCTTGATTTCTGTTGATGTAATTAATATTATTGTTATTAAAAGCGTGTGTCCCTCGGCAGAGCTAAGTATCCCTATTTATTCTATTTCTCTCTGTTTAACACCTCTGGAATGAGTTCAGTTCATACCGCTATCTTCGTCTGAGCCCGTCGTGATGTCGCTATCCATTGGGTTCTCTGACATGCGGCAAATGTCTAGCCCAATTCCATTTTAGCGTGGCAGCTTTCTTCGTGATGCAACGGATTATCGTATATCTAACCCAGTCTGCTAGCTTGATACCCAGAATACTTCGTTACATATTCCTCTGGCTAACCTCGAGGATAAACTATTGCTAATTTGTCCATAAGGTAGTCCAGGCATTTCCAGTGAGTCTTACAACTTCTTTGTTTTGTCTTGCCGGGAAAGAGAATATATGTATGGACTAAGATTGAGACATTCATCAACGTACTCAACCTCCCACTGGTCATAGTGATCCTACGTGCTGTTTTTCATTAACTTGGCCCTTGGTATATTCATCTAAAATCGACAGACCGCGGCGAAATCGGGGGTGTTTGGGAGGCTGTTGTTTGTTGAGTGATCCTGATGTTTGGTCTTCGATTACTTTATAGGCTTTGTACAGATGCGGAACGTGGAGGATAAGGCACAGTAATTATTGATGCACGACCAATTAAGTAGATATTGACAAAAATAGGCCACCGAAAAGAAAACACGCCGCTTTTAGGCTCAGTAGGTAATTCAGTTTATAATTCATTGAAACGCACCGGCCACGAATAAATCAATGACAAAAAGATAAAAACTTTTAAGTAGTTTCATGCAGCGCTGGACAGACACATATTTCGCGAAGCGACTCTTCGCTTTTTTATCAGCGCGCAATCCACCGGTCATGACATAACGGTTATGTGATGTTACGTCAGCATTCCGCGCGGTGTTCGGTATTCGGTTTTATTTATTATTTACACTATGATTTCTCTCTTTATTTTTTCCTGTCCAAGTAGCGCAGGTTGTAGAGAGTGGACCCGGATTGAAGGCACGCGGAATTATCGAATATAATCTGTGTCTAAGTAGATTAATGACTTTTGTGGTTTCTTTGCTTTTTTTTTTGTTTTAATACAAAAATTGACTGACGCATTAATCTTGATGGAATTGTTTATATGTTATGATTTCATGAAACTTGCTTCTTTTATAACGTAGATAAAAGTAAACGACGGGAGAAAATCAACAATATTCCACTAGCATTTTATTATGCTTGCACTTTGTTACTAAAAATTCACTGAATTCTTGAACGTCATACGAAACAACATGACACAACTTCACCCTATTTTAATAAATTCCTCCTCAAAGTTTCTACTCCAATTTGTGTATACATATAATGCGTCGCACGCGCATGCATGTAGGTAAATTAGTAAAACAGTCGTGTTTTGTTGCGCCCGCGGGTTACGTGATGGACGGACAGAGAAAGAGAAAGTGTACACGTAATGCATGCTAATGTAACCGGTGTTAATGTTTTGTCACGTGGATTAGCGGTTTAGTAGAAATATTGTTGATGGCAAAGCTTCGATAAGGCGACCTGTTGAATTTTGAATTGAAGCCAGAAATAAGCCAGGAAACATACCTAACACAACAGTGATAACGACACAATGAAAACTGAAAGTTCATCCTTGTATTAAGGAAGCCTCTTAGTAAGAAAGCAAGAATAAGAAAAGCCATAGTCGAAGGTAACAAAAGGTCGAGGTCAAAGGTAGGTTAACGAAGCATTATAAGAATCGTAATAGCAGGTGTTTTGTATCCCACGCGAGTTAACGAGGTTTAGAAATGTCAAAACTGCTATGGAGGTTCAATTTGAACATCACGACAAGATATTTATGGTTTTCCTTCATCGGTTTTATTCATAATGTTTTTCATCATCGGCCTCACTGACAGCCCGTTTGTATCGGCCCCGTGTTACCACTTGTACGTCGTGAGATCTTACCCAGGCAATTACTTTATTTCATTTTATCGCCACTACTTTCAAAACGGAGATGAAAAGCATCGTGAAGAAACAGGCATTTCCTGGACCCATCCTATAATTCGAAGACATGTGACAACCAGCAACCCTTGTTATAGAGAAGACGCCGGTGTACCAGCAGTGGGAATTCTATAGGCGGATGATGTGTACACGTGACTTATATTATTTTGTATACACAACCGAATTTCCACATCAATAAGTTAATTTCATCACTCATAATTATAATCTGATAGTGAAGCTAACAAAGCGTATGTTGATATTCGAGTGTGAGATGAAAGCGTAGTTATAAGTAATCGCTCGTTATCAAACGCGCGCATGAGATGGTCAGATCGTCCGATGGGGCGAATCATCGCTTTCTCTCGGTTTCTAATAGGATCCGCTCACTCACGTCCTTATGTAATAGAGTCGGGTGACATTGTGGCACCGGCGCCGCCCAGGTTTAAGAGTTAAGTCTCATTAGACGTACATTTGGTCTATGGTAGTACGGTATTAATTCAACTATACTATATGTAAAGAACATACGACCCATAAGGATAATAAAGGTTAGGCAAACTCATGACCCAATAAAATATGAAATGTTACATAATCATCATAATAACAATACTAATGAATTTTGAAATATTATTTTTTTTCCACGAATTAATTCCAACTTTCCCAAAATTTGGTGATTTTTAAAAAGTGACAACACCATTTTCGACAGTATTATTATGAGCGATGCGACCGATTGCCGCGCGTGCCGTGCCCCCTTCGCCCGTGCACGTATTGCCTACCGCACAAGTATCAAGCTACCTCCTTTTGCGAAATAAAATTTACTTTTTTTAAGAGGATTTTTTAGAAGTTTAGCCCCGCTTTGTAAGCATGAGTAGAATCAGTTATCGATACCTAACAATACCTTTACGGATCGGACAGGGTTTTCTTTACATATTGTACTAGCGGCCCAATAGCGGTATAAAGTGAAATAATAAAAGCAAATTTATTGTATCAACAAAATTATTTCTTCAAACATAAAATATTTTTTTAATTGCTAGGAGTATTAAAACTTCATTCAAAACATTTAGATAAACAGTATTCTTTGTTTTCCATTTCTAGCATGTATAAACAAACGACTGGGGGTACCGACTCTCGAACAGGTGACATAAAGTTGGCCATGTGAAAAACATGATTCCTCCAAACTCATACCACAAACGTGAAATGAAGCAAAATTTTAAGTGTATCTCTGCCTAATCCTTACGTATTCCGCATACAGGCGCGAGGTTATGTTATGTTGTGTGCGTTAATCATTTGCTATGTCCTGATGGACATAGCGCATAGGATAACGCACAGGATTGTAATCGTTTGAATTCAAATGGCATATTAGTTGGCATCATAGGGATACGCGGTATCAAACAAACTTCTCCTTTTGATTAACCAGTTAAGATCGTAGCTTAAATTAAACTTGGCAATAAGTTTTTTTACTGCTAATCTGGTGCTATTACACAGTTTTGGTGGATTATAAAATTACAAAGAAAGTGGTACTGATTTATATATATATATATATATAATCCACCAAAACTGTGTAATAGCACCAGATTAGCAGTAAAAAAACTTATTGCCATATAGATAAGATGATGATCCACCGTTCTTTGAATTCATTTGTTACAAAAAATGTGATAAACGAAGAACCGCTCCACCGATTTTGTTCAAACTGCACATAAACCATCTACTATTTAGTCAAAACAAAGCCTAAAGATTTGGTTTGGATAGGTGAGTCCGTTCTTGAGTTATGAAATTACAAAGAAAGTGGCATTTATTTTTAAATATAATTAGATAAGTAGGTACTGGCAACATTTTAAGTGTATCTCTGCCTAATCCTTACGTATTCCGCGTACAGGCGCGGGTTATGTTATGTTGTATGAATTATTCAACGTTGTTAATTGTTCTGTTGACATTAAAAAAATTATGTAGATTGTTACCTAGATATGTAGATTATTATCTTGCCTTCGAATATTTCATAGCCCTATATACATATAATATTGTTTACCTTTAAGCAATTAATACATACGATATTAAGATCATTAAAAATAAAAGATTGTTAAGTTGTGCATGTCAGGCTCATGTCCTTTTGTCAGTCGTACATGTCCAATAGCATTCTATGTATTTAATTCAGATGGTCATGTAGTTATGCGGTCATGTCGATCTATAATGAGATATTAATGGTTATGTTTCACTTGCATGCACGACTTCTCATTGGTATTTATCAACGTTACATCTAAAGGGTCTCCGCCGCACAAAGGTTTAAAGCAAATATCGTGACTGATCTTGTGCTCCTCTCGTCTGTGCAACTTCACAGGGTAAACTGTTCTAGATTTGTTTAGTATTCTGAGCTAAGACACAGTAATAATATAATATTGAATTAAACCTTTACTTACAGCTTTAGTAGCGACTCCATCTTCTTTTCCATCGCAAAGAGCGAGTCAGAAGGCTGTGACGTTAACACTTTGCAGAACGTGAACTTGGCACACTGAGAGTCTCTCCAGTCAGTCTGCTTCACTAAGTCCATGGCTGCTGATGTCAGCGACGACGAACTCGACCCTCCATCTAGATTCTGTAAATCATCAGGCAAGTCCTCGCTTAAAGAGCGCTTAACAATGTGTTTTCGCTTCACTCTTCTCAAACGCACGCCTTGATAACTTGGCTCTTGGAAAAAGTTGAACACATCACGCTTGGACCGAGTAGTCTCACCGTCCGGTGACATCACCACGTACACATTGTCACTAGGCATCTTGTAGTTGTCATCGTAAACTTTTTGACTGCTTAATATTTGTCTATCGATATCGTAAGGAGTTCCGAAGGAACGCTTGTGTTCTTTCTCTATCTCATCTTGGATGTCTTCTTCGCTTACCCCGGCGCTGCGCATTAGGTTCACATCTAACAGCCTGCCCATAGCGACCGCTCCCAGTCCTAATGCCGCTCCGCCTGCCATTAAGCCGATAGCTGGTAACATACCAGGAGCACCCGATGCTGCTGCCACTACACCAATCTTGTCTTGAGCATACCTCTGAGATTGGATTGAATTTGAGGGATATAGACCTAAATTAGAAGAAATCTTCTGCGTGGCCTCTACAATAGGGTCAAAAACAGGCTGTGTCACTTTAGCAATTGGCTCCATAATAGGCTTAGTGAATTGTTGTACAGTCTGGCTGGCGGTGTTGAATGTGTCCTTCATTGAGTCAGTGAACCTCTTCCACAGCGATGGTTCGGGCACTCGTTTGATGTACGCGTAGTTGTTGTAAGGGTACCTCGCGCCTTGGTACGACTGCGGGTTGTAGCTGTGCTCGTAGTAAGAAAACTTGTTGTATTCATCCTCGTAGTACTTGTTAGCATTGATAGATGTTTGCTGGGAGCGTTGCTGTCCATAGCTGTTGACTGGTTCCATTGGGTAAGGATGAGCGCTTTTCGGTACAGTATTGGTATAATATTTGATTTTTCGTTCTTTATTTTCGTAATTGTCCACGTTGTCGCGGGTCGCTTTCGCAGGCTGTACTCCGAGGTCAGGATGAGCGTACTGTAGGACGGGGTTCCTCACGCTTTCATCAAAGCCTGGCCTTGCATTTTTAGGTGTGTACAGTGCGGAATTGGGGAAACTGGCTTCTCCAGGGTGTTGAAGCATGCGTCTCTGTATGTGACTCTCGGCGAATTCCATATCGCCATTGTGCGATCTCGAGCTGCGCCCACTGAAGTAATCACGTTTCGATTCTTGCTCGTTAATTTGTTTAATATACTCGATGAGTTTCGAGTTTGCAACTTTCGAATTATCCGCTTTAGTGAAAGGACCGTAGCCGGGTTTGAGATAATAATTATCTTTTTTCTGTTTGTACGAGTATGTTGGGTTGTCGCTCGCCACGTACGGGCCGCTGTCAGAGGGAGAGAATTTCAAGTTGTCGAATTTGGTGAAAGGACCGTCTTTGGGTTCAAAGTTGTCATCTTTTGTAAAAGGTCCGAAACTCTGTGCAGGGTTTGAGGCAGCTACATCCGGGTACACGTCAGCTTCAGGGATTGCTTTAGGCGGAGTGTAGCCTTCAGGGTAAGGCTGCAGTTCTCCATTCACAACTCTCGCGTTTCGCCAGGTTTTTTTGTCTGATTCATCATCAGGCATTCTCACGCCTTGAATTTCAGGAATGCCGTCCTCACCAAGTGTTAAAATAGACCTGCCTCGCTTATTGTTGTATTTTTCGATTGCCTTCTTTAAGTACATTGGCTCAGAATTTATGACAACGGGGTCGGGTACTTTGTAGGATTTTCCTTCTCCCTCAGAAACTTTGGTGCTCACAACTTCAATATACACTGGATTCCTGTCGTTCTTAATGACTGGATTGTGTGGATCAAACCTGTAGCTTTTTATTGGGCCACCATAGTCAAAGAGACTAGTTGACGTGATGTAGACTCTTTTGTTTTCTGTTTTTTTCTCATTGTCGTATGTCGGATAGTAGTTTAAGGTTTCAGGATCAGCTTCAGGTTTCTTTCCATTTTCCTGTATGACAGATTCAGGGTATACTGACACTGGAGACCAGTTGCCATATTCTGCTTTGACGTCAGTTACTTCTTCATGGTTTTTGTTGCGGTTCAGATAATAGTCGTAGCCAGCGAGGTCGCTGTTCACTGCGCCCATGTAGCTTAGTTTTCTTTCGTCTCGTGTTTCTGTTTTGTTTTTTTTTTCTTCTGTATTATTGAAGTTTGGCACCATGGGTCTATAGGAAGCTGTGGTCGGCGCAAGAGTCGTGCTACTAGCATACGTGGTGGATTTGTCCTTCTTCTTGACGATCAGCTGTGTGACATGTCCGGCCTTCGTTCTAACGTTGAGTGTTTGTGTGTCAAGAGGGTTTAGACTCCTGGACACTTTGAGTTCTGTCCTCGTGGTCCTTGAAGGTAGGATGGTCGTCCTTATTGTTTTCGTTGTGGTAGTGTTCTGTTCTGTGACTTCGGCTAACGCGGCGCCGAGGAGCCACAGTATGGCGCCTGCCCTTATTATGGGAATCATCTGAAACAAGACATAAGGAAGTCGTTAGTCTAGATGTTTTGACATAGAAAATGATTTTAGTGGAATAACTTATCACCTAATTGCTGTTATGTTATTTTATATAATTACATACAATTAATTAAAGTGCTATGAACCAAATTTTTTAAGTGAAAGTGAATAGTTTATATTAGTTTTGAGTATTCTTTACGGTAGCTGGTTTTGTTATTTTACTTCCTTTATATTACTGTTTCAGTGACTGCAAATTTGTAGTTGTTATAGAAGCAGAGCGTCAAATACTTCATTTTACTTTTAGTAATTAAAGCAGGTGTTTTCCGTCCTGTCTCGTAGTAAATTAGGTCACAAACAATCACTACTGCTGTGATTGCACGTTCCTAGTTATTATCAATCAGAAAAGAATGATTCAGTAACCATTATCATGTCTGTTGACTTAGACTTGACTCGGATCTTTCATTAAGTGCTGATTTTTCCATTACAAGATAATTTTATCCCAGAAATAATTAGAATTTTTGACAGTCCTTTCGAATCGAAGAACCCAAAATCTTCAGAGTGTCCTGATAGTTATGCCTTATAGAGAAAGATCCCAGACCTACGTGATTTTAACAAAGCTGAAATTTTGAGGATTACTTCTATTATTTCTACTAGTTCTAAAGTGGGGCCATTTTATAGGTAGCGTGACCTAAGACCGTTATACGCAGGCGAAACTTAGGTAATCGGGGTGCAGCTGGTCCATTAATTCAAAGTCGTTTAGCGAACTATGGAACGGGCTTTGCTTGAGTATCTTTGAAGTATAGTATCCACAACTAGACGATCCGGCAGAGAAACAAAGCTTTCGATATAACACACACAATAAGAAAGTTAAAGAGGCAATGGGTAGGTCATATTCACGGTAGAACCTATAACAGTTGGGGAAGACGTGTTTTTGAGTGGAAACCGTAATTCGGTAAAAGTAAGGTAGGACGCCCTCAGGGTAATTGGAGCGACGATCTTTCGCAGGATGACTGGTAGCAGTTGGATGAGAGTTGCTGTAAATACAGTTGAATTGCGTCCAATAGAAGAGGGACTGCTATAAGAATATTAATGAGGACATATTATCTAAACATAATCTGTTAAAACGTCAACTTTATTCCGCGAATAAAACTGATCATAAAGTTAATTGAAGAATCCGCCTTTAGGTACAGATCACGTCGTCGTCTTTCAATAAAAAATACCTTATTTCTGCTTTATTATTTTACTTCTATCTTATTTATTTATTCAATTTTCATTACAAGAAGTCTGTGACGCGTCATTTACCACGATCACATGAACACGTATCGATTTCTTTAAGTTATCGTGTGAAGAAAATAGCGTCATTTGATGCTTTACACAGCTAGGTATCAATCACGAAAACTAAATGTGATAATCACAGTGAAATCACGATCGTACGCACAGATTTTTAACATTACGGATACACGTAGAAAGTGTGGAAGAATTTCGTTCGTGTGAAGTTATGTTTTCCAAACGTAGCGCGGGCTGACATTTATGAAACTATTTATGATACTATAGTCTCGGACTGATGGAAGGCTTACCTGTTCAGTTCTATACTTAGGTTTGTGTCTCGGACTGATGGCAGGCTTGCCTGTTCAGTTCTATACATAGCAGAGTGAGGCCTGAAATATAACCACACAGCAGATAAAAGACTTCACTTATCTGTTGTGTGGCGGTGTGGTTATAACGGTGTCCATACTGACTCCTTTCTTAAGACTATATTTTGTAATCTGATTATACGAAGGACTTCGGCAACCGAATAGGTAAGTGATGCCAAGATTGACAGCGGATCTATGTACTTTAAAAAATAATCCGTTATCCCTACATCGAAGATTTTCCAAGTAGATCGTAAGTTTTTAATCATTATGTTGTGTGAAGGGTTAATCGAGTTTTCAGAAGAGAAAGGTCTGGGCAGGCTGTACCTCTAGTGAAGGTCCTTTGTCCGTGACGGTGAAAAGCATAAATAGCACCTTAATAAATAAGCTATTTAATTATAATTAACGTGTACATGAGCGAGTATTCTTATATATTAGAAATAAACCGTATTTATTTATTATTTATTCCGGCGTGCTGATGAAGAAAGTGTTCATTAGGATCAGTGTCCACTCGGCCCGCTTAGACTCTCCCGAAGATATAGCAGATGGTTAACCACCAATTCAGTGCCATTTGTACAGTTACGCAATGTTATAGTTTAATCCTACATAAGTTATCGTGAAAAAATATTGTATACAATAATAATAATATACATCTTCAAAACTCAAAGCGATTGTTCATTGAATATTTAGATTCTGTAAAGTTGGATGAATAAAATAGGCATTATTTAATTAGTTGTTTTGGCGGTGCCACATTTGTTTTTTACATTTTAATTGATTAATTGTCATTTAATTATGCTTTTGAGTTTTGATAGAAAAAAAATATAGTTCTAGTCTGTGCTAGGTGCTGGTAGTTTTTCTGAATTCAGAAGGTTTTAAAAGTGTATCTTTTTTAAATTATGACGAAATTTAAACTAAAAAGAAGTTATAACCGACATACATATAACATTTTGCACCACACTTACAAGTTATCAGTCAGTATCATATGTACACGTGTCAAACAATCCTAAAAGTACATAATATATAATATTCTCGTTTGTAGAATAACCGACGAGTCGCATCCAGGTTTTTATTTTTTAAACCAAACCTGTTTTACCCATTTATGTATGTAGCTAGCTATCTTTGAGCTTTCTACCGATTGATCGATTAAGCATCGATTATTCGCAATTGCTTCGATTCGGTAAAAAGTCTGATTAGTGAGCTATTAGTAGTGTGTTATTAGAGGTGAAACTCCTACATATGTGAGCAGTCATTATGTTTACTCACCACCGGAAGTGGCCTGACCATGACGACGTATAGTAGCGAGGCGATAGCTAAGCTTTAATTTGTTTGGCCTTTAGGGTTTTTGCTCTCAGGTGATGCGATTTGTGTTTGTTAGGTATATGTAGTTGAGTATACTTAACTTGAAACGTTTTCTTTTGTAACCAGTGTTTCTCATTGTAAGTGAGTGATTGTATTCTGAGTTGTATTTTTGAGAGGTAAATGTCTTAAAACCATATATTCTAATTACATCGCGCTGCAAATGTTCGCATTATCAGTGGAACGGAGTCATCGGCACATCAAAGGTACTACAACAGATGTCTTCATATCCCGTGTACATTGCGCGTGCGCCTGTGCAAGACTTTACCGGCGCATGATTAGGGTGAAAACTACAGGAAATGGAATTACAGACAGACATACGACTGACTTACATGGTCAACTGCATCTTCTATAATTAAGAGTTTGAACCCAACTGTGAATATTGAAAGTTCCCTTACTTGTACGAGCTACTGTAATGATTAGCACGTTTCCATGATTATAACAGCATTGTTTAAACGCAAGAATATATCTGACCTCCCTCCATACATATTTGTCGAAAGCCACGGTCAAGTAAATCGGACCGTGACGTTCAATTATCTTACGAAACTTATCTTCTAAGTATTTACTTTTACATACATAAGTATCCTCCGCTTTCCACACCCTCGCTCCGGAGCACACGGATGGAGGTAGTCGCGAGGTTAGCGCAAGGTTTAACCACGGAACAATTAAGCACGCTCTGTTAACCGCTACACTATCTGCTTGTACATCTGTGTAATTATATGTTTGTGCGGATCGCCTTCCCCGCTAATTAGTTTATCAAGCAGATTTTTATTTATTGTTATTTGTTTGGTTTTGGTACGCGAGTGCCATAAAGTAAATAAGCGCGTTGAGTAAGTTTTCCGGCTAATAGGTAAGTGGTTACCGTGAGAAGAGAATCCCAAAGACTAATAATTATGAGCAAAGAAAGTTAAATAACCTATCCCCAATCTCTTTTATCCGATTTTTATGTTCCCCTTGATATTATGGTTTCTATAAATTCAGATTCATTTAATTAAACAGCGCCTACTTATGTATGTCCGTCTATAATCCTGTTGAAGTGTTTTTTCCACGTCTTTTAGTAACTTGTTCTGTTCGGGAGCTTATGGCATTTGCAAATAAGGCACATTTCGCAAATAGAAGTATTTGCGAAATGTATAGAAAAGTATAGTTATTTATTTACGTAAAGACTACATGAAACGTATGTATTACATATTGTAATATAACTTTGTAGTCACGTACACTGTGCAGCAGTAAACCTTACAGAATCACAAACTGTATGTTAAAGGAATTGCTGGCCCAGTCTATGAGGCCGAGACCTGCACACACCTTTACATAATGTGTGGTTTACGAGAAGGATGTACGCGTGCGAGATGTTTTTAATTTGGTTTAAATTAAAGTTCCGAGCAACAGACCTTTTTAGGAATGCGTACCCGAAGGTCAAAAACTGGAGCCTATTATTAAAACTTCCCCATTTGCCTGTTACTAGGCTGCATCTAATGAATGAATGAAATGTTCACAGATGATGTATAATATTTCTGTTGCCGCTTTTATAACAAATAATAGAAACAGATTAAAATAAATATTTGATGCTGTTCTTTTTTAATGTACGGATCATTATCTACACAAAAATAAAACAAAATAAACAAATAACGTACAAACCTTCGTCCGCGGCTCTCTTACCAGTTTTTTTTATGCGAGACCTTAGATCGTTGTTTGCGTTGTGTGTGTGTGTGTG
Source organism: Sesamia inferens (assembly GCA_037179545.1). NCBI lineage: Eukaryota > Metazoa > Arthropoda > Insecta > Lepidoptera > Noctuidae > Sesamia > Sesamia inferens. The sequence goes on along the minus strand of CM073929.1, from coordinate 1,145,271 downwards.
TGTGTGTTTACCAGACTGCCAGTTCAATTTCAGTTAGGTTTTATTATATATCTAATAGATTAACTAGTCCTGCCATTTATCAGTTTTCAATAATTGAGGCAAAATAAAAAAAAATCTTGGGCTTTCGTATTCATATCGTCAGTCTATTACCTATTTTGTATCAAGTGAAAAGCGAAGACCGAAAATTAAGTCGTAATATTTTGACAATTGCGACGGCGACACGATATAGTTTTAATTTCTCCACATACGATGATGCCGCTTCAGGAACTGGAGCGTTCAGTGAAAACGTCTGACAGTTGCCGACACACATACTGTAGGCTAATACTCAGCGCATAGCTCGTTCGCAATATTATTTATTTTGTTCATCTTGTAAATAGAATAGAACAAAATTATGATGTAAATATATGCCATACATACGACTGGCATACAAATATTTAAAATTATATTAAATGTGTAACACTCTATTCTCTACACAATATTTATTAATTTTTTTTTGCAAGATATTTCATTAAAATTTTATGTGATAAAATATTAACAAAAATTGATAGACACCAACATAAAGTAATAAGTATAATGAAACTCAGTGATATTTATTAGTTACTTTTATATTGATAATTTTTTTCGCACTATAAGAACGAGTAATCTAAGTAATGAACTTAGTGGTGTATCAAAATCACAAATTATTCATTAAAATTAGCTCAAAAGCGGCACTTTTAGAACTTCAACATTCTAAAAGACAGTCCCCTCAAAACGCTCGTCCTCCACCACTTCCTAGTGATTTCTGTAATTTCTTCCATCGTATTCAGTTCAAAAAAAATTAAATGTATAAATAAAAACTTACTACTTAAATAAAATGCTCCAAGCATTAAAGGACGTGACAACTTACATAGTTATGCATTGCTTCACATAACTGTCATTTGAAGTCACAAATTAATATCACGCATTAATAATAATATTTCACTTGGTTAAAACACCTGTTTATCTAAACTTATTGTAGGTAATTATTCTGTCTTCTGGTTCACACCGAGCGATGTTTTCCTCCGATAGTATCGGAAAAGCCTCGGTTCACACGGGGGCCGGGGCGATGTCTAGAAACTCCGACCTATATTGTAGTGTGTTATTAAATTTTCTTCGTTTGTGTAGCGATGTCTTTGACCTCATTTATTAGAATAGATGGTTTCTTTCATCTGTTTTGTGGTTTTGTTCAACGATTGAGCATTATTGAGTAAGTTATTGATCCGAGGGAAAAGTTTGTTGCTGGGAAAATGTGCTATTACGTAGCTGTAGAAAATAATGCTTATATTGCAATAACAATGGATACAATCATACAGTATAAACTAACGATTGGATATTGATACCACATGCATTTTTTAAGTATTGGTACACATTATGTGCAATAAAATAATGCACAGAAAATGATTTGCCATCCATGAGTATGAAAATGCAAGTAAAATCATATAATTTGTATTATTGAAATCTTTAATAATGTAAATTATATAATTGATATTTTTTAAATTTATGAAACATTTCGTCATGGATCGCTTACAACAAATTGTGAATGACCTCGACATTTACTGTTTTGAACTGGCCAGTACTCTACACCACCCTCGACCCCTATACATTAAACAAGTCAGAGTACACTCAACTACGAGTCGAGTAAACTCTCATTTTCTAGGGCTGCGCGAGTTTCACTTTCCATGGCCATGGCGGTCGGCCAGCGGGGTCGCTGACCGCACCCTGCCCATCCACCATACATTATACGTGTATGCAGAAGGTCCACTCTGTATGAACGGTGTCTGTTTATGACTTATACTTTCTTACCTCTGTTGCTATAGGACCGCTCTTTTTCAAGATATATTGTCTATAGTGGACATTTGTAGGGTAGGTTAGCTTAGTAGGTCATGACTAAAAATAGAAGAAAAAACCGGCCAAGTGCGTCTCGGACTCACGCACAAAGGGTTCCGTACCATTGATTTATGAAATTAAAGGATTTAAGTTATTTGTATGAAAGATTACGCGGTAATAAGCGGTTTACGATTTACGAGGTATTAAAAAAAACTACTTACTAGATCTCGTTCAAAACAATTTTCGTTGGTAGTTTTCATAATGTAATTTTTATTTTTACGTGTAATTTTTTTATTTTTATGTTGTGTACGTCTGTTATTGACACTAACACTAGAATAAAACCTCTAAAATGTTAAATATCCATGTTTGTGTTTGTGTTGTTGATGTGCCTTAAGTAAATAAATAAATGTACATCATATGTTTTTTTTAGATTGTTCATTTTCTTATTTTAGAAGTTAGAGGGCGGGGGAGGACCAACTTTTTTCCACTTTGGAAGCGTCTGTCACGCAAACTATTCGGTTAAAAAAAAAAAATTAGAAACCTCGATATCATTTTTGAACACCTATCCACGCGTATGTGTTTGATGAAAAAAAATTTTTTTGAGTTTCAGTTCTAAGTATAGCCCCCAATATTTATTATTTTTCCATCATTATCTTAATGCGGTTCACAGAATACATCTACCTACCAAGTTTCAACAGTATAGCTCTTATAGTTTCGGAAAAAAATGGCTGTGACATACGGACGGACAGACGGACAGACAGATATGACGAATCTATAAGGGTTCCTTTTTGTGCCATTTGGCTACGGAAACTTAAAAACGGGTTTAAAAGGCACCCAGTACGGGCTACTTATGGGAAGAAATATTAATGGGTGGACGTAGTACTAATTTCAAATGTAAAATGAAGTAACCTAAACTCATACTGTTAAGAGTGGGCTTGCTGTTTCTCATTAGCACGCGTTGCGCCCGCGCAAGCGATGACTAACCAATTTTAATTAACCGATGAACAGATAAGTTGTGTGTTTTGTTTTGCTAATGTTACCCTCGTAGTGAACACTTTTTAATGAAGGTTTTCGTCTCGTGGAACAGATAACGTGACGTCTTGGTTTGTAGTGCATGCTAATTAGAGGAATTAAAGATTGCTGTGCATATTTTTTCGAGTAAGTAGGTTTAGTAAAATTAACACTATAAAGTTCTATTTAACTACGGTCGGGTGTTTATCCTTCACTAATTAAGAAGAGTTTAGTAATTGTTATATCTAATATTTATGTACACACATCATTATTAGTGAAAACTAAAATGTCTATATAAACATATTTACACAAGAAAAAAGAAATAAGGATAATCTAGCTCATTGGGCATCAAAAAATTCGTCCACATCGCTGTCAGCGGGATACGTGCCCAAAAGGCTGACATCATTATCAAGTTGGATGACAATGCTGATTATATTATTTGGGCTAAAAATAGACCAGCCCTCTGGTCACGTGAAGAGTCACCTAACCCCTTGGAGATGTCTCAAAAAAATTTATGAGCACTCGGACTTCAAGGTCCTAGTGCTTCACCCCCAAAGGCCTCAAACATATAGTTCCCAATAAGGTTGTGATATTTGCGCCGTTTGAGGTTTTCTACTCCTGCAGCATCCGCACCAGCACAGCCCACTGGGCTTGGAAGATGGGGTGTTACGCTAATGATGGTCTTTTTGAGCAAGCAATGTAAAAATTATTCACTATCAGAAATGGCGTCCTACCGAAGGACTGAGAGTTATAGACCACAGTAGTGTAGTGGTGTCCTATTGTATGAATCCTTTGACTAAATAATACACTGACAATACTGACTGAAATAGACTGACAAGTTGTTTAGGGTTGAAATCACTACGACCCACGTTCATATTCACATCAATTGAAAAAAAACCTTCAAAATCAAATAATCCTTTTAAATGAAAATCCCAAAAAATAAATGAAAGTAAAACATTGAAATGCAAAGACAAATATCGTATATACCACACATTACAAGTGTACGCAAACAAGTCACTATCAAATCAGTGTCAAGGCGCCGCGCTGCGCCCGCGCAGGTGGTGGGCGGAGCGCGTGTCGTGATCGGGTGCATGCGTCGTGAGCATCGACTGCCATTGTGCCTGCTGATCGGATAGAAGCGAAAAGCGTGACTCTGTACTATTTGAATGGTCATCTATCTACTAGATGTTGTAAAATGTGACGAATTGTACATCAGCATTAAAAGAATGTGCATTGGAGCCCGTCTCCATGGACTAGAGTATCGCGGCTGTATAATAAACATGTCACAGGATACAAAACCTTAGGTTTATTAGGAAAACGTTTTTTTTTTAATAATTATAAACTAGCGCTTGACCGCAATCCTGCCTGATGGTAAGCAGTGATGCGATATCGTTGATGGTAAAGCGCGCTAGTTAGTTTTTTGTTTGCAGTTTTCCATATACAGTATGTTACGAAAACCCTGTCCGACCCGTGAAGGTGTTGTTAGGTATCGATAACTGATTCTACTAATGCATACAAAACCGGGCTTTACTTAAAAAAAAAATCCCCCTAAAAAAAATAAATATTATTTCGCAAAAGGAGGTAACTTATTAAATGTGCGTTGACCACCCTTCGCCTGCCGACCGCGGGGGGCGGGCGGCAGGACACGCGGCACGTGGCCGCATCGCTATTCGCTCATAATAATACCGGTGTTGTCACTTTTTAAAAATTACCAAATTTCGGGGAAATTGGAATTAATTCGTTGGAAAAAAAGATTATTTCAAAATTCATTTGTATTGGTACTATGATGAATACGTAAAATTTTATATTATATTTGGTCATGTGTTTACCTAACCTCTATTATCCTTATGGGTCGGACAGGGTTTTCGTAACATACTGTATACTACTGGTACTCAACTGCATCCGAATAGACTGGCCTCCGACCACTACGTATGTAGTTGGTAACGACAGGCAGATGACCATGTTCCATTGTTGTTACTTGATGAAATTAGCATTAGCAAAGGTATAAAAGGAGGAATATTATTTACAAGGGTAACCTACTTTCATATTCATCTAGCAATATGGACGGTACGTTTGATGCAGTGATTAAGTGATTGACTGCTGCGCTGCGTGTTGCGGGTTTGATTCCCGTACGGAACAAATATTTGTATGACCTACAAGTAGCTGTTTCGGGTCTGGATGTTTGACGTTTGTGTATGTGAGATTATATGTTTCTAAACGCACCCACGATACAGGAGAAACTCTTAGTGAGGGACATTGTTTTAAAAAATATAATGCTGTTTTATTATTCAAAACTGAAAGTTTAATGAAATCATTAAATACTTGAATGCTTTGCAAATTGTTCCACAAACCGTAACGGAAGCATCCACACAATATCCGTAAACTTAATTACCATAACACTACATCATCTATATCGCTACTTCAGAACGTCTATGTGTCTACCACTGAACGCCTACACCTCAGTACAGCCTCCTACCTACAAGTACTTTAGCATGGATTTAATTAATGAATCGATTACGCATGTGATATGTGATCCCATTTACATTTGACCAACTTAAAAACTGACCAAGACCAGCCTCCAAAAACGGAAGTATTATGAGCGCACACTCGCGCACAAGCCATATTACGAAACAGCCGAGGAAACTGAATCAAAACCAAAATAAGAAAGCATCGCATTCCGATATAATTACAAAATCGATCGACGTGTTTGCTTTGGGCGCTAGTGAAAGCAGTTGCGTCATGTTACGCTGATTGGTCGCCGCCGCGCACGACAGCGCCCGATTATGCACGAAGTCTCCCGAATATATACGATTGTCTACGAACATACCCGAGCAACGGTTCCCACGTTTTAACATTACGCGGGTTGTAATTACTAATTAGAGAGTGAACAGTTTTGGAATGGCACATAAAAATCTGTGTTTCGGCGCATAACTCATAATGAATGGTAAGAATTTGTGCTTTGTAATGGCACCGTCCTTCATTCTTATATGTACTAAATGAGAATCATTTGACGACTTTTATAATAAAGTGGTTACTTTCATGTAAATGAACGTCTGTTGGTGATGAAATGATAAACGTGTTCGACTTCACTTCGCACAGGTGTTTACTTACATGATTGTGTAATAAAAAAATATGAATTCGTAGCTTTTAGTGACTTTTGTTCGAAAGTTACCAAATATTTGGTAGGTATTCGCTTAACATTCTGACAACGAAAAATAGTCTAACTTGCACTTTATTTTCTTATCTCCTTAATACTTCGCACAAAGGTCCTTTGGAAAAACATTTTCCCGGTGCTGGGCTGGTTCAGGTGCCCGTTCGGCACGAATGTGTCACGGTTGGTTATGTGTAACTGTTTCTGCTATTATTGTTTTATTAAATCATTATTTATTCTAACTACTATTTCGTATATAAAAATCTTATAGAATGTATTAAAACTTTTAGGTAATTGTGGAAGTAAATTTATGAGTACAGGAATTATTATATTCTGTTTAAACATACATACATAAATTCCCCCCTTTATCCCATGGGGCTAGGCAGAAACTACAGAACATCACCTGCTGCGGTTCTTAAATATATAGTATTATAATATATAAAAATATATTCTTCTTTTTTACCAATATGTTCATTGTTCATTACGTTATACTTTTTTACTGAACTATGTATTAGGTACCTATTTCCGTAACCCAATGAACTACTAGTTTCACGATTTAATTTTATAAATAAATGATTAAATCCAAGGTCAAAATTTCAAAACACATGTTCCAAATGACCGTGTTACTGCATCATCTACGGTAACGCAAACCAGTTGAAACACATTATTAACTTTCAGTTTCGACAATAACATTTTAATGGTTTTCTGCTGACCTGAATACAATGGAGCTGCGCTTTTATGGCAGATAACGTACCTTTGTTTATGTTTTTAGTTATGCCTCGCTCTATATAGCCATACTTAAAATTATTGTTTTAAGGTTAATGGCATTTCCATGGAAGTTTACGTCAGTAGACATCTTTTTATTTGTCTCTAGGAAGTATATGAATCACCTCCTTACAAACAGGCTAGTAATTACTATTATCGTTTGTTTTAATTATCCTTACGTTTTTTTTTTTTTTTTTTTTTTATTAAGCCGTCTTTTTTCCTTCTTGCGTAGCAAGAAACGTTTTTTACGTTAATGTTTTACCGATTTCTTTTGTTTCTTTAAATGAGCTGTTCTTGGGCTTGTGCTTTTTTAGGGCTGCTCTTTTCCCCATAATCTTTTTATCTCGTCTTTGATATACATTTAAACTTATTTACTATCTATTACTATTATATATTTATACATTAAGCCAATTTTACATCCTTATCATATTTATTTATTTATTTTTTTTAATTAAAACAGCTTTCTTAAAACTAGTACATCTTGCTACCAACGGCTTAGCTAAGTTGTACTGCCCCTTGTTTTATTGCGTTCTATAGATGCTTTTGCCACCTTGAGGCAAAACCGCTCCAGGTACGGCCTGGAGTGTTTGTCCGCCATAAGGTCGGCAATAGTTATTTCCGTCAGTATTCTGCCTGTACTTACTTCCAGGTCGTACCTGTCGCGGTTGTGCCTCGGACATTCAAACAACAAGTGCTGAACAGTTTCCGTCGCCTGTGTGTCACACACACAGGCTGGACTATCTTTAAGCTTAAAACGGTGCAGGTACGCGGCGAAGCCGCCGTGACCGGTCAAAATTTGCGCCCAGATAGACGTCCTGTCGAGGCACTTCAGGACCTTGCGCGCGCGCACCACATCGGGGAAGAACATCCGAAGACCCCAGCCGTGGCCCCGCCGGTGTACCTCCCGTTCCAGACAGCTACTGTGCCCTCCCTCAAACGTCGCTTGACGTATGAGACTGGACACCTGTCATACGCTGGGGCGACCCTGGACTGGGCCGCCGCCTGCCTAGCCAATTCGTCGGCGCGCTCATTGCCGGGGATCCCGACATGAGCTTTCACCCAAAAGAACCGGAGGACTTTACCACTCCCCTCTTGCTCCCTGATATTCTTACGAATATGGGTAGCAAGGGGATGGTGCGTTTCCGGGTTTCGGATCAAGTCGAGCGAGGATCGAGAGTCGCTGAGCACCGCCGCGCAGTCGAAGCCTCTCAGGACAACCAGGTCCGTAGCCCTGGCTATCGCGAGCAGCTCCGCCTGAAAGACGGTACACATCGGCTCCAACCTCATTCGCTTGGTCCGAATCTCGGACCCATCCCGCCAGTATGAATATGCCGCCCCGACCCCCTCATCCGATTTACTACCGTCTGTGTAAATCAGATGAGCGGGGAGCTGTAGCTGAGCCACAGTTTCGGGGAGCATATTTTCCAGACACTGATAATCAACATCTGGCTCACTGACGGGGTGAGGCCCTACGCTCCTCCAGTTCGCGGGATTCCAGCTCATCTATCGGACGTTCCCGTATCCTTACGTTTAGCCTTGTTAGCCTTGATGGGCGGTATCATTGTAGTTATTATTTATAGTTTAGTGACTAAAACCGTTATTTTTTGCAGAGTGATATTCGTTCGACCTGAGGCAAGTTTATTTCTAATAGCACCTTCCTAATTGCATTAAAATAAACCATATATACGTGTACTTAATTCTTGGTCAAAAGACATACTAATTGGCTATTCACGCGCTGAAATTCATTGCGTTACAAAGTTCTAGTCCAGCTACTAGAACTCTTAATTTTATTTTGAGAGATTTTACAAAGACATAATTTCCTTTTTGCCGAAGATGTTACGGCATGAAACAGAAAATAAAAATTGTGGGGATTTTTTAAATAACCAACTGCAGTATTGTGTAGTGGAGCGTCGCCGCCGTCGTCGTCGGTCAACTAGTGCGTGGCAGGTTTCGTCTTACTTTCGATGGTTCTACATAATTGAGCACTTGACTTTTTTTATTGGCGACCCGCGCCAATTGCACAGTTTTAACGACTTGATATGGAGATTTCTTTGTTGAGTATATTTATATTAATTAGTTTTAATGTGTTACACATATACCATACACATAACCCTTCCGGGTCAAATTCCATTATTAAATTAAAGTATTTTTTTCAAATTAGTCTGAAAATCAGCCCTATTTAAAACTTAAAATTTCTAAAGATAGTCCGCGAAATCGCCCATTTAACAGTTTGTGCAGTTTAGAAAAACTAAGTGGTCACAGACACAGACACAAAAAGTGACCTTGTTATATACTATATCTTATAATATCATGATATTTTAATGAATTAAGAAATGCTATGTTGAGTGTGTAGTGAACATTTTCATATGCTCTGAATAAAAGAAACTAGCCAGAACACTAATATGAGATAGATAAATATTCACCTCTTTTTTTTATTTCATTTTGCTACGCTAACCGCTACGTTCGTACCGAGATGTCTAGCGGCGTAGTAGGCACCATATATTTAAAACTTTTTCGTAACGTGGTAGATAGGCCACGAACTTATTGGCAACTTTTGAGGTAGCAATGTTCATTAACCGAAGGACTTTTTTAAAATAGATAACATCTGTTCATCTTTTTAAATTCATAACACCAATCAACCTATTAGTTGGTAAAATATATTTAGTTATTTTGTTTTCTTATATTGAATAAAACAAAATAGTCAACATCGTATAAATCAATAAAAAAATGTTCAAAAGCCGATGTCTGCGCTGACACGTCTGTGGCACACTTTCGGTGACGTAAGGCGCTTTTCATACGAGAGTCGAGTTCATCGTTACACAACAACTGACGATCGGCTTTTTTTTTTGTATGATTTGTTTTGTTGATCTGTTGCTCAAGATCCACAGATGAGCTAGTCAAGTGGAAACACTCATGGAGAATAATTAATGCATAGTCCCCCTAATTGGGGTTTTTTTTTTTTAATTTCAGTCTTATGGTGAGTTCAATGTTTTTTAGTTGCTGCATATAAAACTATAAATGACTATTTAAGGTAATTGCTAGATTTTAACGTTAGTTAAGTAATAAATAAAAGTCGTGGTGGCCTAGTGGTTAAAGGACCAGCCTCTAAAGTATGAGTGTGCGGGTTTGATTCCAGGTCAGGCAAGTACTAATGTTATATGTACTTTCTAACACCAATAGCTGATTAAATGGTGAAGGAAAACATCTTGAGGAAATCTGCATTTTCAAGTCTGAAATCGCCAACCCGCATTGAGCAAGCGTGGTGATTACGCTCAATCCTTCTCTGTGTGAGGAGAGACCTGTGCGCACTGCTGCTGGGCAGTGGGTATAATAAAAAGGTTGAAGATGATGAAGTAATAAATTAATCATTAACCTCAATAACATCAAAGTAAAAAAAAATAGTTTTTATTTAGTATGACATAACATTGTACGACCTCTAGATCCAAGACAGGTTCATTTATGGTTTTCAAGTAGAACTTGTGATAAATATAGTAACATTTTCCCAAAGTAAGTACGCAGTGTATGCAGCAATAATACTGCTATATTTTTTTATTACAAGTTTATAATTTTGAGCTATGCTGATAACATGGTGCTGCTGAGCGCATCGGTCTGCGGTTTTAGGAAACTGTTGGAGACCTATGAAGAATATGCCTCAATCCATGGGTTGAAATATAATGCAGGTAAAAGTAAATTCATGGCATTTGGTGGTAGTTTGCTGAATGACTCCTGTATTTATTTATAAATAAAGCATCGCTTGAGAAGGTGATGCAAGTTAAATACTTACATTCATACATCTGACCTGAAAGACGATCTGGACATTGAGCGGGATCGGAGTGCGTTGTCAGTTAGGGGTAATATGATAGCGCGTAGGTTTGTGCGTTGTTCGAGGGAGGTAAAGATAACGCTCTTTAGAGCTTACTGTACGTCCCTCTACACGTGCAGTCTGTGGGCTGATTATACTCGTGCAGCATACAGCGCCCTCCGCGTCCAGTTCAATAATGCGTTTAGGGTGGTGTTGAGGCTGCCCTGCCACCGCAGCGCCTCGGGCATGTTCGCAGAGGTGAGTACCGACTGCGCACACGCCACAATGCGTAAGCGGTGCGCGTCTCTGGTGCACTCTGTGCGGGGCAGCGACAACACCGTCCTCGCGATGATTGCCAACCGACTGGATTGTCTTTACATCCAGCAATGCTGAGGCAACATATTGTTGCCGTGTGTGGTTTTATTTGTTTTTTTTTTTTCAATTAAGTATATGTATTGTAGTATTTTAGTTTATAAGTTTGTGTTTAGTTTATAAGTTTCGTTTGTTTTGATTTGATAATACTTCATGATTAGGAAATTAATTGCCAAAGCCAATAATGTGAAGATATAAAACCGAGATGGTTCGTGAAGATGTGTTCACACTGGCCCACGTGTTTTCTAAGCTTAGATCTATGTGGTTTACATGACCTAATAATTATTATTTTGAATGTTGTACGAGTGTGAATCCCTGAAGGAATTTCACCGTTGCACATTGAAATAAATGTCTTTATATTATTCGCCATTATTTCCCAATGAGGCATGACATAGAATGTTCAATCGCTCATTATATGCTCAATATGTAGGACGATACTTGGCTCAATGTTGCTGACGACTCGTCAACGGCATGTATGGTTTCATTGAGTGTTTACCTTAAGAATCATTATCCAAAAGAAGTTCACGAACATGACATATGAATCGCCATTTAGCTCAACCAAGAGAACATAATGATTACACACACACTCCATCACCAGCAAAACATTAGAGTGAGCTGTGCAGAGTACCTATATGAAATACTCTCAGCCGCAAGAGCACATTTAAGCCAACGAAAGTTGTACCTAGTAAATGGTAGCTTTACATTAAGTACATAATGCTCATAGGCTATGCAATTGTCCTAAGAAATTTAATTTTTAAACGCAAATATATGTTGAGAAGCTCCTATGAGTCGCATCTGTGGAGGCCATATATTTCTCTGATGGCTCTTTTCTGCAGATTGAAAATGGACTCGATGAAATTGGCAGAAATGTGCTTTCGGGTATATGTGATCCAGTTGGTCGCTTTGATTTCCATATTTTAAAATTAGACTAGCGGCCGCTCGTGACTTCGTTCGCGTGTAGTAACATGACAATATATACTTCATACATTAAATTTTTTTTTGTTATGCGTCGCTTCTCTTAGTTGCAGCGTAATGTTATATTGCCTAAAGACTTTCTGGATTAATGGGATATCCAACGCATAAACCATTTTTGGACTCGGACCGGTATTTCCTGAGATTAGCGCATTCAAACAAACAAACAAACTCTTCAGCTTTATGTATTAGTATATATAGATTAGTGGTTCTTGGCTACTAGTGATGTGCCGAGTCGCCGTTTTGGTGGATCGAGTCGACTCGAGTCAGTTTATAAGGTATTCGAATCAACCGGCTGGACTAGAATCAACTCTCACTACCGAGTCCTTTCTTACTAATGGTGCGGTTGGCATTGACATCAGTTATTTCGTTTCAAGTCCGTCAAATTTTGTTTAAATTACTTTTTAATGAAGGATAATTAAATAAAAACATAGAATTTTTTTTTTGTGTTAGAATATTTTGGAGTTCTATAGAGATATATATATATATATATATTTTAATATTATAAACTAACGCTTGACCGCAATCCCGCCTGATGGTAAGCAGTGATGCGATCGTTGATGGTAAAGCGCGCCAGTTTATTAAGAGCCTATTCACTCAGAAAAACTGAGTGAATAGGAAGGAAGACGGCAGTTGAGCGAGGTGATGCAATGTTAAACCCAACAACACGACCAACGATGCTGCATCAAAGGGAGATTGATCTGAAGACTCTCCACAACCAAACTCCCAACACAACAACATTAGGCGCATCGTACCCGGCACACATCGCAACACAACTGCTCATACTCGTCCTCCGTACGGCTTCACCAGACATCATGCCGGAACACGACAAATCGCTTGGCGGCAAGGCTTTGTCTGGTGGGTGGTAACTGCTGCCGGCGGCCGAAGTTATGGCCTACCACCGAGAGATAAATTAAAAAAAAAATTGCTAACTGATATAAAATAAATAAGATAAAATAAAAAGTTGTAGGTTTAAACTTGTTTAAGTCGCCTACTCGAATACCAATTTATTTTGATTCGAATACGATATGTACTTGGTAACGCGATTCTATTTATGATTATTTTTATATTTATTTTAAACAAGTTTAAACCTACAACTTTTTATTTTATCTTATTTATTTTATATCAGTTAGCAATTTTTTTTTTTAATTTATCTCTCGGTGGTAGGCCATAACATCGGCCGCCGGCAGAAGTTACCACCCACCAGACAAAGCCTTGCCGCCAAGCGATTTGTCGTGTGATGATGTCTGGTGAAGCTGTTCGGAGGACGGGTCTGAGTAGTTGTGTTGCGATGTGTGCCGGGGTACGATGCGCCTTATGTTGTTGTGTTGGGAGTTTGGTCGTGGAGGGTCTTCAGATCAATCTCCCTTTGGCGCAGCATCGTTGGTCGTGTTGTAGGGTTTAACATTGCATCACCTCGCTCAACTGCCGTCTTCCTTCCTATTCGCTCAGTTTTTCTGAGTGAATAGGCTCTTAATAAACTAGCGCGCTTTACCATCAACGATCGCATCACTGCTTATCATCAGGCGGGAATGCGGTCAAGTGCTAATTTATAATTATTAAAAAAAAAAGATATTTGCATTCTTTCAATTTTTGATATACAAAGCACACCCCCCCTTCCCCCCTGTATATCGAAAATTGGACGCATGAGGGATATGAATCTCAAAATGTAATATCATATTCTATCTTATTAATGGTAACACAAAAATAGAAAGACAGTCGATTTAAAAATATAAATCTCTACTAAGGTCTGTTTAACACAATTACGTGCCAATTACAATGGTTAAACATTTACAACTTTCTGAATATCGGGTCTTCCAATTTGTGACTTTCATTCCTAGTGCTTTACAAATCCCGTCGTGATGTTGTCGTAGTCCTCTGTGGCCGAGCAGTCGAAACGGACACCGCAAACCTATTTGGCTTAAACTACTTCGCATTCCAAAAAGTAAAGTACTTCGAACAGAATGCACCGCAAAAAGTATTGAGTGATCCTCGTTACCACCAGTGGTTCAAAAGTAGAGGAAGTAGTGTCCGCTGAAAACATCGTTGCAATCGGAGCCTTGTAACAATATCAACCTTTTGAAGCGCGATGTTCATCAGTTCCCAGCGCTGCAAGCTTATCGCTGAGGCCATCGGTCTGACCTATTTCCTACTGCTATTCGTTCGGGTTTTCTTAATTTTCATAAAAATTACACCATTAAAGTTTCATAAAAATATCTACAATTTCTGTCAGAAGCATCTCGTTTTATGACCGAGCCCGTTGTCTTCCGAGCTTGTGGTAATTACAAAATTTTAATGAATTAGATCAAGGGTTTGTTAAGTGATTCAGATAGGTTGTATCTCTATCAGATAAAATGTAATAGAATTTGCATAAATTGATTATTCTCAGATATAATAAGCGAGCTTGTCCAGAGGTAGTCGACCGGAAAACCATTAGGGAAGTGGAAAACTAACTTTTCCATTTTTTTTTGTAATCTATTTTATTAAATTATTTTGTTGATAATAATATTTATAATTGTATAATTGGTAATACTATCTTTGATATCGGATCATTAATTAGTTACTTTTACTTCATGATTGATGGAGCCTCATCTTTGGATTCGCAGTGAAGGTAGAATTCGTGAACTCTTTTCTATCATCGTGATTAACGCCTGCACGGTTAGCATAGTGGTCAAGCTATTAACGGTTCGATTCCCGCACGGAAAAATTATTTGTATGGCCTACAAGTAATTGTACAGGGACTGGATGTTGGTATTTGTGAGTTAAATGCTTGTAAAGTCATCCACGATACAGGTGGTCCTAGTATGGGGCAACGTTTTTTTTTAAATTAATGAATGATATGAATAAATTAACTTTATGTTTATTATCACAAATAAAGGTTCTGATTTTATCATTAATAACTTTATATCTATTTTCAAGCTTTAGCTTTAACGGAAACTTTTCCCGTAGATCATTCTTATAATAAATATTGTAGTTTCCAAAGTTTAAAGATTTTTTTCGCTTCATGGAACATCTTAAACTAATAATCTCATTTGAATCGATTGTTCACGAGCTAGCGTGTCAGAAAGTCCAAACGTTACATAATCCGAGGGTACTGTAGTGAAGTATACTCACAGTTGCGCAGTGTCCCGTCGCGTAGAAAGTGAAAATATCAGCGGCGCAAGCGCATGCCCGCCTGCACTCACTTTCCTCGCAGCACTCTCACTCGGATCCCAAGCTTGCACACTTACTGGATTTATAAAAATTATACAAAAAATCCAAATTTATAATTTTATAACACTTCGAATTCGCTGTTATTTGTTCCGAATTCAAAAAAATCTTCGTTCGCGTTATATACGCGTTTGTGTGCGTGTTCGTGCGTGGTCGGATGTTGTCGGCAGTCCGTGCCGGCGCGTCAGGTGCGACTGTCTGGTGGTGAGAGCCGCGAGCTGCGCCGGCGCTCGTGTTGTGTAACTCCTCCACGGTGGGATGGTGTGAAGATTTTGACAATGTTTTTGAACATTCCATTCGATGTGAATCTAGGTCTTGTTACATCATATCGGTTAAAGTATTTTCTCTTCATATAGATAGAATTAATTTTATTTATTTAGCGATTTACGGTGATTACAATATATTATCGAAAATTTTATTACTTACTAGCTGCTGTTTGCCTCCCTCTAGCGGTTTCACCCGCGTGGATGTCGGAAATTATCCTCCATGCTACTGCCCTGGGAGGATCGTAGGGGTCGCAGTTTCATTTACCTAAACTATAAGTATTTCTTTCGACTCGCAGCCTTGTTAAGTATCGGCCCTGATAGGCTTCGGCCCTAGCAGACCCCGTCGCTATTGGCTGACATCTCTTTGACGCGCGCGTGGAACACAACGCATCATTTCAGCCCGTTGCGGGTAGTTTTTCGAAAAACCCTAATAGACAAGTATAAATATGAAGTTTCAAGTAAATCGATGACGCGCTAAAAACCTTTTACATATATAAACTTTGAAACCTCGATAAGGGGGTAGTTTAGAAATTCATAAAATAGTCACTTCATAATTTACTTAGACGTTACTACAACGTATGTACTCAAAGGATAAGATTTTTTTTTGATGTGCGTTGATGTATCTGCCTGTCATGTGTGTGAGTTTTATGTTTATAAGATATGTATAGATGTCATTAATTAAATTAATTAAAAATGATCTAGAATGTTATTGATTTGAATAATTAAACAAATCAAATATTAATTACTTCCTTTTAATAAATTATATTATAAATAATTATAATTTATTGCTTTGTATCATATTCGAAAGTAAACCACAATTACTTATAAACTCAAAAACGACAAAATGCAACCGGTATAAAACATTTCCTGAACAAAGCTTCGTTTACGACGTGACGCAATGGCCGGACGAGGCAATTACCGGAGAAAACTCGTCAGAACCGGATGAGCTCGCGTGCCCTGGACACGACCCGGACACGTGACATCGGTGTGTACCAGGTGACACCTGTAGGCCTAGTATGAGTTTTCAATACGAAACTCGATCGTCGATGTCGAGCGCGTTTGACGCTCACACTGGTTGAGAGTTCTTACGACATTGAAGCGGGCCAATGGCTGAGTCAAACGCGCTCGATATCGACGAACGAGTTTCGTAATGAAAACTCATACTAGGCCTACTGCAGTGCGATGCTACAGTTAGCTAGTTCACTCTAAACTCACTTCACCTTTCTTTTCACGGTAACATTTTTACATAATTGATCGGCTGCAATGTGTTTTGTAGTTTGCTTACAAGGTAGGTTGCATTTTTGGGGCAACTCACGTTGTTGTTAGGTGTTGGGGTTGTTGGTCGGTAGAGGGAAACGCGGCGCCGGCTTGTCTCGGTGTCCATTAGGTTTCCTAAAGTGGTATGCCTTGCTGAGAGAAGCAGACATCATGTGTTTAATGCGTAATGATATCTCTAGGTTATCAATTAGTGAATACTTAGCAGCTCCTGCGCTGGTGGCCATGCTCACTATTATAAAAAGCTCACGTTGGCAAGTATAAAAAATAGATAGACTGTATGTATTCCCTGACGTGGTAGGCAGACATTACTCCCATGATAGAAGTAGACCATTAAACAGAAAATTTCTGTTTCAAAAACAAAACATCTGTCAGCTTTTTATTTACTGCTTGCTTGCTATTGATATAATTCAGTGTTAATTTTAGAACAAATCGATGTTGAATTGTGACCTCAAATAAGTCAGTACGTCAAAGAAAGTAGGAACCTGCAATATTAGATAGTAAACAAGTTTATGTTGCTGTTATCTATTTGTCATGTGCTGACATTCAATCAAGCTAGCGTATTGAAAAAGCTCATCAAAATGACGAGAGATTGTTACTAAAATTATACTTAAATTAAAGGTACAAGGGCTTTGCAAACTTTCCACTAGTCTTTGGATCCGTTTAAGGAAAAGTTTGAAATGGGGCTCTACGTCCTCAAGGATACCCTAACCTCTGGTTAAGTCGGATTGTGCGTTGGGCGTTGAGAGTCAGACAAGTTCGAAGGTCCTGCAAAAATTATGGTATTGGTAACACCATTTTACCCCACCACCACCATAAGTTATCATAATATATAATGTTCATAATTTGAAACTGACAAAGAGCATAATTTTATCAGCACTTTTTAGAAAATGAAATTAATAACACAAAGTTTAAAAAAAATGTGAGAGATCTGCAATTTTGAAGAATGACAAGCAATTTATTTTTTCAATTAATTCTACACACATTCTTAATAACACATTTTACGTTATTGAAATAATGAATTAATGATTGCGATGAATGTGTCTGTTTCTTGTGACTACTTCATTAAAGTATTGAAGAGATAGTTCGCATTTCGAAGAATAAAAAATGGCGCTAATATTGTATTTACGAAAGTAAATATCTCTTGACTGTTGAACTGACTGTGTGTATACCAAGTTACCTACTACCTATGTTTTTACATCGTCTGTCATGGTAAGGAAGTGATTGTTTTGTAAAATTTTTGCCATTTAGAGGCATTTATTCAAGCATTTTGTCTAGCCTGGCTGTTGAACCTAAATCTTCACGATAACAACAGCACCCCTGACGACCACTAGACAACAAGTTTCGCCACGGCAGCCAGTGTCCGGTTCGCAAAAGCTGTGTCCGGTTCACATAGGCTGTATTGGTGTCACCTATGAGATGGTTTTACCACTCGGTGTACTTATTAACATACATAATTGTTATGTAAGAATATAATAAACATTAATGTGTTAGTGTGAGTTACATTGAATTATCAGTTTTGTACTTTTGTTTATGTGTTAGTGTGATTTGTCCGTATATATTTATTAATTATTATTTATTATTATTATAGTATTCAAATAAATATACAACGTTACTTTTTGTTTATGCGAAACCCGAAATACGTGTTCAGTATTTTTATGTATAAATTTATGTACAAAATTTCAAAAAGTTGTCATGAAATATCACAAAGTTAAGAGCTTCTTATGTTACCTGGTTGTCCCTACAAAAATATGGTCAATTCGCCGCTCGCCCGCTCGTTCCTGCAGCAGCGCGGCGCGCCGGGTGCCCTAGGATACTATGATCCGCTGTGAACTGTGTTGTACGCTACGGTAACCACACTGTAACATTTTTTAAATATCTGTGAATAAATATAATATGGTGTAAAAATTATTGGAATCGATTCAGTTGCTTATTCCGAACAGACTATATTCAGGTTTCCTATGAATAAAAAATAAATAAATACACAAATACACTGGTTGTCTTTAGCAACGAGATTTGTAGTTTTTAGCGTTGCGATAAAACATAATGTGTGTATTTGAATAGAATGTATATATGTATATATATTGTTAAAAGGGAGTGAGATTGGTTGGTTGACACTGGTGTGGACAAAATTGTTTACACTTGTGTCTACCGATCGCACAGCGGTGATCAGGAGACAACTCGATTATCTGACCACCTCAGTGAGGCTGCTGACAATGCGCTACACCGGCACCCTGACGCACAGTTCGTCGCTCTGGGGGACTTCAATGCCTGCCATCAGGAGTGGCTTTTCCCGTACCAGAAGATCGACCACGCTGGGAGAGAAGCGCGAAACTTCGCGCTTTCAATGGGCCTTTCCCAGCTGGTAAAGCAAGCGACTAGGGTGCCTGATGTAGTTTTTCATACTGCCTATTGTCTGGACCTTCTGCTGACCACTGATTCGAACAGGTGTGTTGTAACAGTTTCCTCACCGTTGGGAACTTCAGACCACTGTCTGGTGAAGTCTGTGTCGACCTTCTCCCCACCAGATCACGACTCTCGTGGTGAACGGCGAATGTGGCGATACAGGTCAGCAGACTGGGATGAGATGCGCCATTTCTTTGCGTCTTATCCTTGGCAGCAGGTCTGCTTCTCTTCTGGCAATCCGTCGAGCTGTGCGGATGCTATAACCGATGTAGTGCGTCAAGCTATGGAATATTTTATTCCCTATAATGACGTGCCCGTCGGTGGATCGGCTCGCCCATGGTTCAATGCCGATTGTGCTCAAGCCGAACAGCGTAAGCACACGGCATTTCTCACCTGGGTTGACGCTCGTGACCGCGGAGCTCCGGATCTAAGCTCAAAGAAGAGAGCCTTTAACCGTGCTGCCAAGTCCTACAAAAAGGCGCTAAAGAAGGCTCGCTTCGACCGTATTACCCATATTGGGAACAAGTTATCTGCGCAGCCTTCCGGTAGCAGATCTTTTTGGTCCCTTGCCAAATCGGTCGAGGCGAACTTCTGTCGGCCCTCACTGCCTCCGCTGGTTAGGCCTGATGGAACACTGGCTCATACGGCGAGAGAGAAAGCAGGTCTCTTTGCATCTCTCTTTGCCCATAATTCGCGTCTTGATACTGGCAGTGCTACTCCACCTATTTTACCCCACTGCGGTACTTCAATGCCTGAGGTTCGCATTCGGAACAAGGAGGTTCTGAGAGCGTGTATTGAACTCGCGCCTCTTGGCATACCTAGAAGGTAACGATCTTCTCAGTGACCGACAGTACGGGTTTCGCCGCAAACGGTCAACTGGGGACCTACTAGTGTATGCCACTCACTTGTGGGGCGAGGCCCTCGAGAGAAATGGGGAGGCGATTGCTGTCTCCCTTGATGTCTCGAAGGCCTTCGACCGGGTATGGCACGCTGGCCTGTTGAGTAAGCTTCCAGCGTACGGCATTTCCCCTAGCCTGACTGGCTGGGTAAAAGACTTCTTGACGGAACGGTCCCTCCGAGTTGTTGTCGACGGATGCTCATCTGAGCCCAAGTCGACTAACGCCGGTGTTCCTCAGGGGTCTGTTCTTTCTGCAACTCTGTTCCTGCTGCATATTAACGATCTGCTGATGCCCGGTATCTATGGGTATGCAGATGACAGCACAGTTGTGAAGAGATACCTGCCGGATGCTCGGGCTAGTAGGGAATCAATCCGGTCCGAAAGAGAGGCCATGGTAGAGCGAACGAGTGTTGCACTTCAGGCAGTCTCCGAATGGGGCAATGCCAATCTTGTAGCATTCAATGCCGCCAAAACGCAGGCGTGTCTTTTCACCGCCAAAAGGAGCCCGTTCACCTTGGCTCCTACTTTCCGGAATGTATCCTTGGAGTGTACCGACCGCCTTCAGCTTTTGGGTGTTGAGATTTCCTCGAACCTAAACTTTGGGCGGTTCATTGAGTCCAAGGCCAAGGTGGCTGCCAGAAAACTATAGTTATCGCAAAGGTCCGGCAGTACTTCACACCAGGGCAGCTTCTAATGTTGTACAAAGCACAGGTCCGTTCGTGTGTGGAGTACTGCAGCTACATTTGAGCTGGTGCTGCTAAGTGTCACCTGGCCACTTTGGATTCAGTGGAGAGGCGTGCGAAGAGGCTGATTGGTGACCTTGATTTAACTCGAGTTGGTCTCCTTTATACCGCGTACATCGAGGGACTGGAACAATCTGCCGGCGGCGGTGTTTCCGTCGGACTACAATTTGAGTGTCTTCAAGGCTAGAGTGAATAGGCTCTTAATAAACTAGTGCGCTTTACCATCAACGATTGCGTCACTGCTTACCATCAGGCGGGATTGCGGTCAAGCGCTGGTTTATAAATTAATAAAAAAAAAAAGAGATTGTAATAGAAGAAAGATCAGAGTGTGTGGAGGCGTGAGGAACAGAGTGTAAAGTTCACTCATCCTTCATAGAAAAGGGAGGATCCTTTCATAGAAAAGGAGACAAGTTATGTTATGTCTGGCGGACACTTGCTCAACGGTTGAAGTTGGGAAGTTGTATGTATGTATGTATGCTAGTTGCACGGTAAACTCTGCTTGCGAGATGTAGACTTCGTGTGACGTCACTATGACGCGTTGTTTACTTGTGGTGTACCGCTTCCAAACAAGTGTATTAGAATAGAAAACTTTTATTTCTGACAGCAGTCCATAAGGTTAGTAACAATTTTACTTAACTTCTAGTGTTAGTAAGTTACAGACACAGATTGCAGTATGGTCGTTCCAACATAGAAAACGATTGTAGACTATGCACAAATAGTATATTTTCGTTTATTTCTCGCTATATGATTGCTGTGTGACTAACATAATAACTTTTCCTTCATATTAAATTAGAAGTAGCGCCTCACATACACTGTACCTACTGACTTTCACCAAGTTAATTCATCAAACACAAAAAATAAATTAAAAATACATTACAAATCAGTGATATGTACATACAACAGACAAACAACTCGGGTTCGCTTACACCTCACGCGTGCGCATGCGCGCGTGTGTCAGACTGAGTGCTGCCACACACACATTATGTACTTTTGGGTCGGTGGAGACTGATCTAGGATCTAAATCCTCTGTCACAACCGCTAATTGTTTGAAATTGAAATCAATTCTGTGGCCCTTGCCACAGGCAAATCGACGATCTGGACCAGAGCGTTTCGCCTCCTCTTTTATACCGCGTACATCGAGGGACTGGAACAATTTGCCAGTGGCGGTGTTTCCGTTCGACTACAATTTGAGTGTCTTCAAGGCTAGAGTGAATAGGCTCTTAATAAACCAGTGCGCTTTACCATTAACGATTGCATCACTGCATACCATCAGGCGGGATTGCGGTCAAGTGCTACTTCATAACTTCTAAAGTTCGGTCAGTAAACGTGACAAGCGCTTCCGTTTTGTCTAGAACGGAATAAGTTATTTAATGATTTTCCATCAAAGGAAATACTTCATATTCATTTACTTATTTTATTATTTATGTACATACAATAAAATACATAAGGATATGAAAAAAATTAAGATTATTATATTTCTTTTGCGATATTACTACAATGCCTTAGGTACAATAGGGATGTATCCAAGGTATGAAAATCAAAAAAATAATTAGTCCGTCTTATAGATAATAAAAAAAATTAAGACCCGTATTTTTCATTTTGTCGAAATTACCAAAACTTACTGAGATATAGCGTATTAAAGTTACGGAGTGGGGGGTAATTACGGCACGCCGTTGTATATTTTGTAGCACGGCGTGACGTCATGCGACATTTCAAATCAATATATCTTCCTAAGTATTTGAATGAGAGAAAAAATAAAAAATATGTGTTCAATATTTTTTATAAATCTATTTGATGGACATTAAATTATTTTTTGGGATACAACCTAATTCCTTATTGTAGATTACGACAAATAAAGTTTGTGTTTGGTGTTTATGTTTATGTTTGCTCCGACTTGACCGTTCAGTTAGTTGAGTAGATAGTTAGTTGTAGGTTTGAAATGAAACAGGAGCTTTACTTTGTGTAAACTATTCATCACCATTGCTTTTAAATTGGTGAAGGAAAACATCATGAGAAAATCGCCATGTCCTGGAACCAAAAGTACTAAGAACTAAGACACATGACATCTACCAATCTCGCACTGCGGCACTGGGCCCGCATGTTATATAACAGCCCACTACCTCTCTCCTAGAGTAAACCTGTGTTTCAGCATTGAGGCTAAGATGTTCATGATATTATGGTATTCTGCTATAGAGGTTAAAAGTCACCATAACTTTTCGTTTTGAATTCTTGATTGTCATTTTACTTTGCGTCTTTCAACAGATGCCTACAGTGTGTCAGTTGCATCACACCAGGGAATACCCTGCCGGGTAGTTGCGTAACGCACTATCAGTAGCAATGGAATTCATTTTGGCAGTGCAGCAACATTCATTACGTTATTTATGTGGTTGATCAGACATATTTTTTCGAATATTCGGAGTAATGGATTAGCAATACGCATCAAAATGATTCGGACTGATAGTAATAGTGTGTTATGGAATGAGGGTGCTGTTGTTAATATTCAATGATGGTGTCTGCGCGACGTGCTCGACCGTCAACATCTGTGACTGGGTCTTGGTTGTGCAATTGCTAATCATATACTATGTACTGATGTAATATTAAGTTATTTTGTGGTTTTATTTGACAATGACAATCACATTTCCGGCGGTTTCCTGGAGTGGTAAACTTTCAAAAAATTTGTTCATTTAGAGCAAGTTCTATGTATTATGTTACATTATGATAGATTGTCAATTTTACATTGGTAGGCCTCAACATCGGCTGCCGGCAGAAGTTACCACCCAGACAAAGTCTTGCCGCCAAGCGATTCGTCGTGTTCCGTCCTGATGTCTGGTCTGAGCAGTTGTGTTGCGATGTGTACCGAGTACGATGCGCCAATTGTTGTTGTGTCGCAAGTTTAGTCTTGGAAGGTCTCCAGATCAGTCTCCCTCGGGCGCAGCATCGTTGGTCGTGCTGTTGGGTTTAATATTGCATCACCTCGCTCAACTGCTGTTTACCTTCTTATTCACTCAGTTTTTTTTTTTGAGTGATTATGCTCTTAATAAACTAGCGCGCTTTACCATCAACCACTGCATCACTGCTTACCATCAGACGGGAATGAGGTCAAGCACTGGTTTATAATTATTTAAAAAAAAATGTTTAGAAAACGATAGAAGATTCTTTATTACAAAAGCTAACATGTTATGTTCTAGGTCTTGCTGTGGATATAAAGCAGGTATTTCACCAGTGTTGTAGGCACTACCATTTTCAATACTAATAGAGTTCCGTATCCAAAGGTTAAAAATGGGACCCTATTAATAAGATTCCGGTCTGTTTGCAAGTCTGTCTGTCAACAGGTTGTATCTTATGAAAGCACAATCACGTTTGCTCAAGTGGTGTCAGGCACGTCAATCTCGTGCGTGATCGTGTGCTGTGCTGAACTGGCACTCCGGACGAGAGGAAGTGGCTTCTGGTTTACTTTGTGGCATGTGTCGCACGTACCCTGTTATCGACTGTAACTATGTGTACAAAGTGGTTGGACGAGTTATTTTGTTGTCGCTCGTGGGATGCGTATGTCCGGCAGTATATGACTCACTGAAATGAAGTAATCCCAATCGCTAAATAGGTAGGAACCTCAGATATTAGGACTGTAGTGTCCGAGTATCATGTGAGAGTAGCAAGCCTATGTCATGGTAGCTTAGTGCTTCAAACACCAGTCTCTCAAGTATGAGTGTGCGGGTTCGATTCCAGGTCAGGCAAGTACCATTGTAACTTTTCTAAGTTATATGTACTTTCTAAGTATATCTTGGACACCAATGACAGATTATAAAGTGAAGGAAAACATCTTGAGGCAAATCTGGACTTTAAGGTCTAAGGACCAAGCCGCATTGAGCAAGCGTGGTGATTACGCTTAATCCTTCTCTGTATGAGAGGAGACCTGTGCCCAACAGTGGGACGATAAAAGGTTGATGACGGAAGCCTATGTCTGGTGCTTGTGTATCAATGTGTTTGTATTTTATATAAAAATATTCAAATTATTATTATAAATATCATGAAACAAAATGAATCTTTTTTTAAGAATAAGCGTTTTCATCCTCTCTTATATAAAATTAGCTGCGCCAACTCGGTTTCACTTGCGTAGGTTTCGATATGTTTTTTTTTATATGCTCCGCTCCTACTGGTCGCAGCGTGATGTTATATAACCTAAAGCCTTCCTGGATTAATGGACTATCCAACGCAAAAAGATTTTTTCAAATCGAACCAGGAGTTCCTGAGATTAGCGCGTTTAAACAAACAAACTCTTCAGTTAAAGGGTTTTTCAATAGGGGCGCTCGAACTTTGACAGCGCATAGTGGCCATCTTGGTAATGCGATAGCTGTCAAATTTGGCATGAATACATATTGAGTCGTGACATTTCACCATGGAACGCTACATGCTCCAAAAACACGTAGAAATTATTAAAATTTATTATCAAAATCAGTGCTCAATTCGTCTAACGTTCCATGCGTTGCGTCCAATTTATGGCGTTCATGGCCGTCCTGCAATCAGTGGTTTAATAAAAAAATTTGAGACAACCGGGTCGGTAATCGATGAAACAGTTCCTGTACGTCAAAGAAACGCAAGATCGTTGGAGAATATTGTTGCCGTTCGAGACAGTCTGCGTAAAAACCCCAGACAATCCATTCCGCGTCCTGCGCAAGAACTGGGTCTTTCTGCGACATCAACATGCCAAATATTGCGCCAAGATTTGGGTTTTTATCCATATAAAGTTCAATTAACTCAAGAGCTAAAACACAATGACCACAGGCAGCGCCGTGTATTCGCTGATTGGGCGTTAGAGCATCATGCAGCTGATCCTGCTTTTGCAAAAAAATCATCTTCACTGATGAGGCTCATTTCTGGTTAAGCGGCTTTGTTAATAAACAAAATTGCCGGATTTGGCGCGATGAAAATCCGCGGGAGATCAGGTGCCTTTACACTGCGAAAAAGTAACTTTTTGGTGTGGATTTTGGTCCGGCGGTATTATCGGCCCTTATTTCCTCGAAGATGCGCAAGGAGCCGCGCTCACTGTCAATGGCGACCGATATTGGACGATGATAACAATTTTTTTGTGACCTAGGGTAGGTGGTATGGATCTTACAAATATGTGGTTCCAACAGGAGGGCGCCACTTGCCATACAGCACGGGATACATTAAATTTATTGAAAGAGAAGTTCGAGGGCTTCGTCATCTCGCGTGGTGGTGTCATCAACTGGCCCCCGAGATCGTGTGACTTAACACCGCTCGATTGTTTTCTGTGAGGCTACGTGAAATCTCTAGTGTATGCAGATAAACCACAGTCAATTGCTGCCCTAAAGGCCGATATAACTCGCGTTCTTCGTGAAATTGAGCCCCATTTATGCGAAGACGTCCTTCAAAATTGGTCCACCAGATAAACCATCTACAGCGGAGTCGCGGTGGCCATTTGGCTGATGTTATTTTCCACACATAATGTCATTGAATATTCTTTAAAATGTAATAAAAATTGTGATAATATCACTTAAACAGATTGTTTTATTTCATTTCAATGTTCGAGCGCTCTTAATGAAAAACCCCGTATATTAATATAGATTAATATAGATTAACTTTGCTCTCCTACAAGGTTCATAAATGACTCAAAGTTTTAGCATGGTAACTAATATATGTTCAAATTAAGGAATGCAATGAAGTATTGAGTATGTCTAGTGCTAGTCTGGACATTTATGGTAGCGAGCGTTTCACAGAAACGAGTGCTAGAAACAGAATCAATGTATTTATGTATAATAATATGTTTTTAAACAAAAATGTTCGTTATTACAAGTTCTTTGCTCTTGCTGGGACATGCTGATACACTAGGCTAGAGTTTCAATTATGTTTTGAGAGAAGAGTTGATAAATCAGGTAATTGTAATGTATAGTCGAATTGTATCAAAATAGAATACTTACGAGCCGTCTTTGCCAAGTTTCAGTAATTGACTCATTGTGTTTGTATCCAATTAATTGATCCACAAATCATTAACATTTACCACAATCATTCTATATAATCAGAACATAACACTTTCTTAGTATTTGAAAATGAATTCACGTCACTTTCCTCAGATGAACTTCCGCAAATACTAAACGTTATATAACGAGAAATCAGCGTTTTGTTAGATTATGTTACGATTGTGAGCCGAATATGAATGGAGCTGTTTTAATATATTATTGTAATCATTTTTAATTATTTTGCGGTTATTTTAACTACGTTTGTAGTATTTTTAAATTATACTTTTATAAAGATATTAAATGTTTAATTTAATAGGTATCAAGCTGTTTGTGTCTCAAGACAAAAGTCTTCGACCAGTGTGTGTTGCCAGTGATGACTTATGGAATTGAGACGTGGTCGCTAACAATGGGCCTTATAAGAAGGCTCAAAGTCGCTCAAAGGGCAATGGAGAGGGCTATGCTTGGGGTTTCACTGCGCGATCGAATCAGGAATGAGGAGATCCGCAGAAGAACGAGAGTAACCGACATAGCCCGAAGAATTGCAACACTGAAGTGGCAATGGGCTGGACACATTGCCCGTAGGACCGATGCCCGATGGGGCCGACGGGTTCTCGAGTGGCGACCACGCACCGGAAGACGTAGCGTGGGTAGGCCCCCGACAAGGTGGACCGACGACCTGGTGAAGGTCGCGGGAAACCGCTGGATGCGGGAGGCGCAGGACCGGTCGTCGTGGAGAACCTTGGGGGAGGCCTATGTCCAGCAGTGGACGTCTTTCGGCTGAAATGATGATGATGATGATGATGAAGCTGTTTTTAACATAAGATCCTGATCAGTTTTTCGAAATATTTTCTAACCACATATTATCACACTGCCCTTAGAAATTATGTCTCATCAGTCTAGTGGTCGTACTCAGCGCACCACTGAACGTGAGGTTCCAATGTTCAGTTCCCGGGGCTGGGAATGTTAAGGTAGTTTCCAATAGAAAACAACCTAATAATATGTCAATAAATTTTATATAAGTCATAAAGTAATTACTGTTTGACTACTTATATCGTCGAAAGCTGCTGATGATTTAGCATTATTACATCCAAGAGTCCATTCCTCAGAGAAAAAAATCAGAGGAGTAACAAAGGAAAGTGCTACTTATGTCATAAATAACAAGAAGTTGTGCAGTCATGACACTTCGTTATGTTATCCAACAATTCTTTAGTAGAACAACCCTAATATCAGTATGTTTTATTTCGTCCACAGATCATTGACTAATATATTTCATAATAACTATTAAGTTACTCAGCCTAACGCAGTCTGCTACTGAACACTGGCCTCTCCTATGTTGGGCTACAGTAGTCTCTGCCTCGCTCGCTTTTTTGGGTTAAAAGCGCTAAATCGAGTAACACTCGTGTCTTCCTGGATGTAAATATCTTATTATTAACTATTGTTTGCCTAAAATTAGATAATACAGGCTCAGAGGTCGGTTTAGTCTTCGATGTCAAGATATACGCGTAAATACTAAAAAAAGGAAGTTGGGGCATTTTTTTTTTTTAATAATTATAAACTAGCATTTGACCGCATTCCCGCCTGATGGTAAGCAGTGATGCGATCGTTGATGGTAAAGCGCGCTAGTTTATTAACAGCCTATTCACTCAGAAAAACTGAGCGAATAGGAAGGAAGACGGCAGTTGAGCGAGGTGATGCAATGTTAAACCCAACAACACGGAGCGTAACAAGACAAGGTAGCAGCACAGCCAGCGAGCCGCTGGCAAGAATATCTATTAGCAGTTAAAGAAAATATGTAAATAATAATAAACAGTAATCGTATAAGACAAGATGACAAAATGTAAATATAGGTTATTAAGGATTACAATGTAAATAGTAATAAAGTGGAAAAAACATATATATATAAAAGATGACATCGGGAAAAGAGCAACCCGTAATAAAAAGATTGACAAGCCGCAAAAAAGTATAAGCGGAACAAAACTGCAAAAAAGATTAAATAAATAAAGAGCAAAAAAGATTTCTTGCTATGCAAGGAGAGAAAGGATGGCTATTAAAAAAAAAAAAAAAAAAAAAAAACCCAACAACACGACCAACGATGCTGCGCCAAAGGGAGATTGATCTGAAGACCCTCCACGACCAAACTCCCAACACAACAACATTAGGCGCATCGTACCCGGCACACATCGCAACACAACTGCTCAGACCCGTCCTCCGAACGGCTTCACCAGACATCATGCCGGAACACGACAAATCGCTTGGCGGCAAGGCTTTGTCTGGTGGGTGGTAACTTCTGCCGGCGGCCGATGTTATGGCCCACCACCGAGTAGGCCTCAATGAAAACTTAACATTTTGTAACAGGGTTGGCAAACAAATATTGGGCCAAGGTACAACAAGGTAAATTGGGTGAACATGTAACTATCCGGTTATGGGCTCAATTGTATTCTATGATTGCTATAATAAGAGAGTGTTTCCTTCGGCCACTTTTACTTTATACATAATAGATACATTAGTAATATTTCACTCGCGTCATCTTGTTAATTGTCTTCAATTAAATAATTCATCGCTTACCGATAGTTTCTATTCGAGTGACTCAGGCGCCGGTGAATGAAAGGCTAGAAATGTGCTGTCTGCTGATGAAATAAGATAGCGATATAAATCTTCTTTATTAGGTAATGTATTGTTTAGAAGTTTGCCGTTTGTGATAGCTTACTTTTATAAATATAACGGTGATGATGAATTCAGAAAACATCACAAAATATTGATTTGATTACGCAATTTGTAAGGATTTTAAATAATCTTTTGATAATTTTATTTACTTTTATTTTTTTGGATGGTTATGTTACATGGCGAAGCTGTCTATCATTTTCTATAAAAAAATAGGCTCAGCTCTTGTTAGCTATAAGAAAGTAAGATACTACACACAATGCACAATTACTTATTTTTATTGGTTCACCAACAATTATTTACACTGATTCTATGCTACGAGGGTGGATTGAAAAGTACTCAGCCTAACCAAGAAAATAAACACATACTAAATCAGTTATATTTTTATTTTTATACATAATCACCATCAAGTTCAATACACTTTTGCCATCTCCCCTTCCAAGCATTTAGACCGTTGAAAAAAAAATGATTCTTCCTTAGAGTCAAAATATGCGTCTACAGCTGCTTTGACCTCGTCGTATGTCGAAAATCTTTGACCTCCCAAGTGCTTTTTTAGGTTAGGGAACAGAAAGAAGTCTGATGGTGCCAGATCAGGTGAATACGGCGGATGCGGTAACAGTTCAAAGCCACAGTTGTGAATTTCAGCCATTGACTGTACTGACGTGTGAACACGGGCGTTATCTTGATGAAACAGGGCTTTACTTCTGAGCATTCCTCGACGTTTTTCTTTTATTTCCTCTCGTAAACAACGTAGTAAGGTGCAGTAGTAATCAGAGTTTATAGTCTGACCCCCTTTCAAGATAATCAATCATAATCACACCTTTCGAGTCCCAGAATACTGAAGCCATCACCTTATTTGCCGACAAAATCGATTTAGCCTTTTTAGGGGGTGGTGAACCAGGTCTTCTCCACTGTTTCGATTGTTGTTTTGTTTCCGGTGTACAGTAATGAACCCATGTTTCGTCCATAGTAACAAAACGATTAAAAAAATCATCTGCATCGACTTCAAATAACTCCAAACAGTCGCGTGAAATAGTCAATCGTGTCCTTTTTTGTTCGAATGAAAGCAGTCGCAGAACCCACCTCGCAGACACTTTGTGGAAACCCAACTCGTTGACAATGATGTTCTGAGTTCGTTCATAAGAGATGCCTATAATCTCGGCTATCTCTCTAATTTTTAATCTGCGGTCTCCCATTATTAAATCAAGTACTTTTTTAATATTTTCGGTTCGGTTTTCATCTTTCACACTCTCTCTACCACGCTTAAATTCTGCTATCCATTTTTTGACGGATGAATATGACAGAGCACAATCGCCTAATGTACTGACCATGTCATCATGGATGGCTTTTGATGATAGCCCCTTCTTATGGAGGTACTTAATGACGGCACGCTGCTCGGCATTTGCTCCATTCGCGGAAATTATGTCCGATTACTTTGTTAATAAATTTATAAAATCACAACTAATTATCGCACACGTTTCGAACTTCACACAATGAACTAGTCTGAATTGAACTAAATAATGTGGGATTTGATTTTTAGAATTGAATGGATCTGTGTTAGGCCGAGTACTTTTCAATCCACCCTCGTATATGTTACATGCGATAGTGAGTAGATGGGTAGATGGCGCCAGCTGTCATGTACACAGTGTGCTCCCATATAAATTTATTTTTAAATTGATTAGTTAACTTTATCTACTCTAAAATAACTAAAACTTTAGTAAAATAGTGTAATACGTGTGTGCAAGTGTTATCAGAAAGAATTACAGACCGTACACTAAATAAATATGACTATTAAAGTGGACAAATTATTGTGATAAAAACTGTTTCGCTTGTGAAAATAAACATTTATTGACGACAACCACATCTACTAACTTGACCTATGAATCTAATGACATACGAAAACATAAATAAATAACATAAAATCAAAAACTTACAAAAGTGACTCACAGTGAGGAAAAAAAAAATATTCAAATCGTTTAAAAGTGACTGGTTTCGTAACGAACTTTTTTGTACGGAAGACCCTATTGAATAACAATTTCGATACCAAGATTACATGTCGTTGTGGCTAATTACTTAAGCGGCCTACACAGTATCTTATGTCGCCGTCTGACTCGGGTTCGAATCGTCCGCTCAAGTCGTCTTTTTGGAATATTTGTAGATTTTTAAAAGTACCACTACCTTAGTCATTCTAATATTAATATAGATTATTAGCCACATAGACAACACTTAAGATGAACTTTCTCGAAAACATTACGTTCCGTCGCGCAAGAACTGTATCAGATTCCAATATATTGAACGAAACCCTAGATGACACGACCAACAGTCTACCCGACATTTCTATCAACAGCAATGAAGAGGAGGTACTTAAATTAAAAGAACAAATAAACAAACTTGAGTTTGAACTAAATAGCGCTCATCAGGAAATCGAGTCTCTTTCTTTAGAGAATAATAGTTTAAAAAAATGCAACGAGGAATTATTAAAGAAAAACGATTTATACAAAAAAATTACCTACAGCCCCGCACTTGCTAAAAAAACCAAAACAAATTCGCCATCAATGAATGAACAAAAGAAAAACAAAAAAGTTCAAACTCAAACTCAAGCGTTCACGATTAACAGTGTAAGTAATGATGCAGATACTGAAAATGTAAGACAGGTGAAGCGTAAAACCAAAGAACCCAGTAACAACTGCATGCCGAAAAAAGTATGCCCAAAGCGGAAACTACACATACTCAGTAATTGCAACTACATCGGCGCCTTAGAGACTATAGAAAATACATTTAGCCAGCTATTCGAGTATTGCCATTATGTTTTATCAGGATGTGGATTGAAGGAAATGGTGACGAATATTAGCCAGAAAGTGAAAAATCTCACTATAGACGACTATTGCTTATTAATGATAGGCGATAAAGATTTCAGGAACGCTGGAGATTACTTCCAATTGATTAAAGTGATTAAAGAATCCTTAAAAGAATTTACTCACACAAATATAATAATATGCTGCCCTACCTACATAAGAGGGGCACTAATTCATAATTCTAGGGTAGAAATGTTTAACAACTTGCTTTATATGGATATACAGTACAATAATTATGCATATTTCTTTGACACGAACCGTAACCTCTCCTTGGATATGTTCTCAAATCTCACCGGCAAACTAAACAGACAGGGAACAAAATGTATATTCAAGAGTATCTTTGATCGTCTGATTATAGACATCAAAAGCTATCCAATAGATACTCCTTTAAGTGACTCATCGAATGACAACTACTTTTTTCGTCTATAATAAATTAAATATACTACATCAGAATATTGCAGGACTACTAAACAAGTCTGACTTACTTACTGTCCATCTTCAGGAGCTATCACGAGAAAAGAAAGACATAGACATAATTTGTATCACGGAACACTTTGTTATGACCGGATACGAGAGACTTTTGAATGTAACCAATTACAAGCTAGCTGCAATATACACAAGGCAATCCCAGAAGCGAGGAGGAGCATGTATCCTTATCAAAAACTGTCTTAAACACAAAGAGCTCTTAGGTATATCACAGCATTCTATACCTAATGTCATTGAATGCTGTGGTATAGAATTGACTTATCAGAATTTAATTGTTATGTGTGTTTATAGGCCACCGAAGTCAAACAATATAAATGTTTTTTATGAAAAATTGGGCATTATTATGAATATGTTAAGTATCAAACAAGATAAAAAAATTGTTATGTGTGGGGACTTCAACATAGATACATTAAAACGAAATAGCGTAACTTTGGACTTTGAATGCTTTCTTTTGGGCTACAATCTTAAGTTAGAATTGCGACAACCCACCAGGCTAGCCAGCAATACCTGTCTAGACAATTTTGCCCGTACTTGTCAGTTAAAGTGTAAGTCACAGGTCTTGGACTTTGCGTTATCAGACCATACTGCTCAGGTATTAGAAGTAAAGGTTGCCAAATCATGTGTAATAAACTCTTGGCGCATTAAAAAACGTGACTTATGTAGCGAAAATTTAAATAGATTCAGAAAACACCTAAAATGCTTTTCATTCTCTGAAATCTACCAGACTGAAGACCCTAACGAGGCATATGATTATTTTTTGGAAAACTTTCTTTTATTGTATGATCTTTGCTTTCCTTACAAATTGGTAACTCTTAATTTAAATAAAAATGTTAAATGGGTATCACGAGGTATACGAGTGTGTAGTAGAAGGCAAAGACATTTACTGTGGAAACAAAGGCGCGAGCCATCTAAATTTAATATAAATAATTTCAAGAATTATTCGCGTAGATTTCGTAAAATAATCCGATTGACACAAAGAGCGCAAAATATTTATTACATTAACACCGCAAACAATAAATCTAAGGCATCCTGGCAGGTAATAAATAATAAAGCACGAATTACCGACCCTATAACCCAGATTAAAATGCAAGATGCCATTATTACTGATCCAATGGAAATTGCAAATGCTTTTAATAATTTTTTTATTAACCAGACTCAAAACAATATGATAGTAAATTCAACACCGAATACCACCACCACGCGGTTAAATAACCCACAGTCAATGTTTATGCAACCAACTTTGGCTCAGGATGTCGTAGTGGCGATAAAATCCTTAAAAAATAAAAATAGCACAGGATATGATGGCATATCGACGGCTGTAGTGAAGTATGTAGCATATGACATAGCTTCACATTTAAGTCATATATTGAATTTATGCATTTGCTCTGGAGTATTTCCGGACAGTTTAAAAACAGTGATAGTTAAGCCAATTTATAAAAAGAGCGATAAAGAAAATCTAGGCAACTATAGACCAATTGCTATGATACCGATTTTCTCAAAAGTTATGGAAAAAATAATTTACGCCTCCATTGACAAGTTTTTGACAAAACATCACATCCTCAGCGAAGAACAAAAGGGTTTTAGAAAAAATAGGGGTATAAATACAGCGGTCTATGACCTGATTAATGTTATTATTAGTAATGTCGATAAAAAAATACCAGTCTGCGCAATTTTGACAGACATGACGAGGGCCTTCGATTGTGTTGATCATGAAACTCTCATTAATAAGCTAAGCAATATAGGCATCAGAGGAAACATACTACAACTTATAAAATCGTATCTTCAAAACCGTAAGCAATATACAGAAGTATCTAGAATATGTTTAAAAACTAAGCGTGAAAACAAATACTTATCTGAGGGCAGAATCGTCAGGTATGGCGTTCCACAGGGTAGTGTGCTAGGCCCTCTATTGTTTCTGTTGTATATAAATGACTTGCCCCGTTGCATTAATCATCCCATGATCCTATTTGCTGACGATAGCACGGCCTTGATTAAATGTATTGACGTAACTACATATGAACAGGACATTAATAATACACTAATTGACATTATACACTGGCTTGACCATAACAACTTAATAATTAACGTGTCCAAGACTAATGTTATGCATTTTTACCAACGCATAACACCACAAGTGTTAAATTTACACTATGATGGACATAAAGTTAACCAAGTACCAGTCGCAAGGTTTCTAGGAATAATGATAGACAGTCAGTTAACCTGGAAGCCTCAAGTGGAAGAAGTAACAAAAAAGTTAAGCGCAGCTTCATATTTGCTCTTTAACTTATCCAGGAAGGTAAATATGGCGGCAAGACTGGTTGCATATCATGGTTTAGTCGCGTCAACCTTGAGATATGGTATCATTTTCTGGGGGAATAGTAGCTTCAGGGAACTAGTATTCAAGGCTCAAAAACGCTGTTTAAGGGCAATGTGCAATTTGAAAGTAACGGATAGCTGTGTTCCTTTTTTTAAATCACTAAAAGTGCTAACTTTTCCAGCTCTTTACATTTTTGAAATTGCCGTTTTTGTAAAGATGAATATGCATCTTTTTAACAAAATGTCAGAAAGCAAAAGGGGTCCTATAAGAAAACAGTATCAAAATATGTTGCGTCTTGGTACTCATAATACCGCCCTATTAAAGAAAAGTGTTGTATGTATGGGCCCGACAATATATAACAAAATACCCAATGAAATAAAAAATGAGACAATTCCACTTTTCAAAAAGAGATTGTCTAATTTATTGATTAATAAATGTTACTATTCAATTGACGAATTCATAAATGATGAGAATATGTAATCCTGATTGAATTTTATTTTTATTGATATTTCATTTTATTTTTACTTTTGTTATTATTATTTTTTTTTATATTTTTTTTTTTACTATTTTATTTGTAATTTTATTTAACCTGACATGATACTTTTTTTTTCTTTTATGACATTTTCTTAATTTTAATGACATTTTTGTATCTTATCGACATTAATTTAAAATCTGTTTTTGCATGCCTAATCTAAGGTAGTTAGTAAAGGATCTTGTATAACTGAACATCTTCATTGTGTACCTACTAATAATGCAAATAAAACATTATTATTATTATTCCTTTATTTCGCTTACATACACTTATTAATTACATTTTTAAATATTTCTACATAAAATATATATATAAAAAACATTTAAAAATATAAAAAATAGTAGCCCACCGGTATCGGGAACAGGGTCCAAGCTACCGGCGGTCAGGGCTCCAGAGAGAGGAACTTCCTGACAATGCGAGCCGTGTCCAGAAGTACAGCTTTCTGAATCAAGCCTTTGATCCAGCTGCCTAACGAGAGCCTCTTGAGGTGTTGGTCGAGGCTCTTGGCTATTAAGCCATTGGCTGTCACGACTATCGGCACAATAATTGCTGAATCCACCTCCCACATGTCGACAACCTCGTGAGCCAAGTCAAGATACTTGATTTGTTTATCTTTCTCGGCTTTCACGAGGTTCTCATCATGCGGGATGGTTATGTCAACAATCATTGCACGCCGCTCTGATCGATCCACCATCACTATATCAGGCTTATTGGCAACAATAGTCCTGTCAGTGATGATGGATCGATCCCAGTACAATGTGATATGGCCATTTTCGAGAACTGGGTCGGGCACATACCTGTAGTACGGTACCTCCGATTCCACAAGGTTGTATTTGAGAGCAAGTTGCTGATGAATTATCCTGGCTACAAGGTTGTGTCTATGCAAGTACTCTCCGTTAGCTAGACGAGAACACCCGGAGATAATATGCCTTATTGATTCCCCCGGCCGGTGACATGCCCGACAGATGTCAACTGTGCCGTCTTTCACAATAAATCTCCGGTAATTGTTCGTCATCATAACTTCGTCCATAATTGCACATACAAAACCTTCGGTTTCCCCAAAGAGGTCACCGAATCGTAGCCAGGCCACGGACGCTTGTAAATCTACATCAGGCCCGTGTAGGGCTCTGAAAAAGCGTCCGTGAAGCTCCTTGTTCTTCCATACCTCCATGCGATCATTGGTGTCAAGCACTGCTGGTTTATGCCAGTTCTCTTTAGCCAAGGAGAGCGGAGTGAGGCCCTTGTCAACCGCGACCACATCTCGATGCATCCCCACGTCGGTTTCTAAAAAATATTCCCTGAGACTGCATATCTCGCGATTGTGGAGGGTCTTAGCGTTTAAAAAACCCCGACCACCACATTTTCGCGGGATATACAGCCTCATAACCGATGATCGTGGGTGATGCAATCGATTTGCAGTCAACAGCTTACGGACCCTCTGATCCAGGGCGTCAAGTTCGGTTTGAGTCCATTTGAGTATGCCGAAAGAGTACATCAATACCGGCATGACCCAACCGTTGAAAGCGCGCACCTTGTTTCCGCCTGATAGAAGACTATTAAGTACTTTTTTCAGGCGGCCAAAGAAGCGCTCCTTCAACGATTGCTTCATGTCAGTAACATTGATACCCAACGCTTCCGACATACCCAAATACTTATAGGTTTCGGATGCGGAGAGGGCTCTAAGGTTTATGGAACCAGTGAGTTGGGTTCCCACGGATTCCATAATCTCTCCTCGCTGTACATGCATGACCGCACATTTGTCCACACCGAATTCCATCCTGACGGCGCTACTGAAAGTTTCAGTAATTTTCAGTAGCTCCCTCAGTTGCAAATCGTTGGGAGCAAATAGTTTTAGGTCATCCATGTAGAGGAGGTGTGATATAACTTGACCACCTCTCCTCAACCTATAGCCGAGACCTGAATCCTCCAGCAATGTGCTTAGAGGATTCAAGGCTAAGCAAAACCAAAGTGGACTCAAACTATCGCCCTGAAATATACCTCGCTCGATCCTTATCGGTTCGCTATTCCTCTGAATATTTCGACATCCTGGATAGTGAAGGACAGTTCTCCATTGCGCCATACATGTCATCAGGAAGGTGCGCAGAGTTGCATCTACTTTATACAACTCTAGCACCCGCATGAGCCATGTATGTGGCACCGAGTCAAAGGCCTTCTTATAATCTATCCAACATGTCGACAGATCCTTTCGGGAACGACGAACCTGTTGGCTAATGGCCATATCAATAAGGAGTAGCTCCTTAGTACCGCGGGACCCGTTCCCACATCCATTTTGAGAGGCAGACATGATGGAGTTGCTGTCAACATGCGTGTTAATTTTAGCTTTCAAAATGGATGTAAGAACTTTATAGACCGTCGGTAAACACGTGATCGGCCTATAATTTTTGGGTTCCGCGGTGCTACCTGATTTATGGAGCAGGTGGGTTATTCCTGTTGTTAGGAACTCGGGTAGCGAACCAGACTCTAAAGCAGTCTGGAACTGAGATGCCAAGCGAGCGTGCGACCTGGAAAACCATTTAATCCAAAAGTTATGCAGCCCATCCGGCCCTGGAGACTTCCAATTAGGCAACGGACGGACTGCACGAGCTACATCTTGGGGGCAGATGGTAATAGCCCCCATTTCTGGTATTGGATCGCAGGCTCGCTCAACATCCCGAGTCCAATCACCTTCGGTGTGACTGACAGGTACCGACCAGATATTGCGCCAGAATGAAGACGTGGCATCATCATCCGGTAGGCACGTGTCAGTGACACCTTGGTCTGATCGCTCCCAAGCTCTATAGACCCGCCTTTCATCGCTTTGGAATATGCGATTCTGAGAATACCGCTCCACTCTTCGCTTGTACCGACGAATACGGTTTGCCCATGCATATATCTTCTGTTTAAGAAAGTCGATGCGCTCTGTGACGCGGAACAAATAGTCTCGGGTACTAATATCAGTCCCCGAGAACGCCCGCCTCACAAAGCGCATCACTCTAGGGCGTGTATTGCCCTCCCTAAAACTAATCAGCTTGCCAATGAGTACTCTAGTCTCTCCGATACGACGTTCAATCCTGCACTGCCAAGCTGGTACAGCTGATTTTGGTCGTGTGGCTCTGTCACTGTCTGGGAATTTGACATGAGCCACACGACATATCGCAACAGCTCCACAGTACAAGATTGAATGTGTATCAGTCAGATCTTTGCTGTCTTTTAAATAATTAGACAGCTGAGAGTCTAGAGCACACACCAGCGCCTTGTTTTTTTTATGCATGGGCAATCGAGGTAAACGTGGTCTAAGTTCAGGCGGAGTAGAGCGGTACTCACGGAGAGCATCCTCCAAAGCGCTCCTCAATTTTTCATTGCACTGGGGACTCACGGATATAGCCCTGTCATCATCCTCTTCAACAGCGTGGTTGGGTCGCGGTGAAACACTGTTAAGTTGTACCGCGACCAATGACGAAGCAGGTGTAACATGACTATTCCGTGACTCGAGGCGTAGGCGATCAAGCACCGCATCATCCAGCATATGGTTACGCTGGATGACCCGCACCTGATCCGACAGTCGTTGCGCCGACACGTTGACAGCTGGTTATTATTATTATTATTATTATTATTATTGTGCGTGTAGGTAACAGTGCAACAACCTTTTGCAGGTAAACCAGCATGCATAAAGAAGTTGGACAAAAATTAAAAAAATGCTTCAAAGTAAAATAATAAAGATCACTGCAACATGTAGCTTATGATAGCGCATAACTTACATCAGACGGGTGGGGCGAAGAAGGCGGGGGACGAACCCCCGTCTCCTTTAGCCCCAGGGTGTGACCAGCGCGTGCGGGTAGCCCCCGCACGTGCATTGCACAACGGTCACCACGTCTGGGGATTACTCCGTTACCGGGTAATCCCCCATTGGCGCGGAAACCGGCCTTAATAAGGCCGGTAAGCCCTGAGAGTGGCACGGAGTCTTGGCCTCCGGGTCGGCCCCGTGGCACTCTCAACACAGGGCCCGACGGTAACCGGGTGGTTTTAGTGGGTATTCCCGGCTTCGGCCGGGCGAGTCCCACACACGCTCGTCGCCTAGCTAGCGACTGGTATGGTGCGTAAAGGCATTTCCACTCGTTAAAAAAAAAAAAAAAAAAAAAAACGCATAACTTACATACGGGGTATTGATTTGATCACTACAATATGCAGCTTATGATAGCGTATAACTTACATACGGGGTATTGATTTGATCACTACAACATGCAGCTTATGATAGCGCAGAACTTACATACGTGGTATTGATTTGATCACTGCAACATGTAGCTTATAATAGCGCATAACTTACATACGTGGTATTGATTTGATCACTACAACATGCAGCTTATGAGAGCGCATAACTTATATACGGGGTATTGATTTGATCACTGCAACATGTAGCTTATGATAGCGCATAACTTACATACGTGGTATTGATTTGATCACTGCAACATGCGGCTTATGATAGCGTATAACTTATATACGGGGTATTACCGCCTAGAGCTGTGCTTCTCTGTGATATGTGTGTGTATTTTTAAATCCACAGACAGCTGTGTTGCTGGGTAGTTTGTTCCGCCACTTCTTCTTCCCAGCGAAAGCACTAGGAAGTGGCGAGGGGCGGACGTTTTAGGGGACTGTCTTATGTAATATTGACATTCAAAAAGGGCTGATTCTCAACCCAATTTGAATAAATCCACTTTCATTTTGTGGTGGGCAGAAACACTAGAGAGCTAGTCATATTATTGTTAGAATTGAATATTGAAACATAAAACGATTAGCATTATGTTTTATTCAGTAATCGTTCTATTTATGGAGACTATTTGCAATACACACTTTCTTAAATAGATATAAATATTTATGAAATGCCTTTCCGTGTATCGGGGTACGTAGCGAGGTGTCGGTGTTTTTGAGGAGAAACAAATGTTTATGTTGAACACTATTTATTGACCAACTCACAAACTGTTCTTATAGTAAAAATGTTAGGAAAATGTTAGGAAAATGTTCGAATGCACCCGGCTACCGCGGAGACCAAAAGTGCACTGAATAATTATAATATCTACTACAATAATTCATAATTGTAGGTCAACGCGTTACGCCGATATTGCTAGCTAAGGTGTTCGGTGAAAACACTGAACATATTCCGGACCACGAAAGATAGGTATGCGGAGATGAAACAATGTTATGTTAGTAAAGTAATGAAATGACCATGATAGTAATAATGATTACAGGGTGAAAACAAACCAGCTTAAAACTAAGATGTTAGTACAATATCTAAAAATACTTAAAACTGATTTCAGTTTAAAATAACATTAAGGACTTATTGTTCCTAAGGGTTTCCTAGGCACACGAGGACATGGCCTATTCACTCCTATAATGTCTGATCCTTCATAAACATGTGCCTCACTAGGCTGATTTTCACTAATGTTTTGCCGCGCACTAACACTGTTGACATTCACATCACTAATACTTCTGGTGGGTCGAAGCTCCATATCCGACGTGATGTGGACGCGGCGCGCTCGTTGCCGCAACCACCTGTACAGCAGCGCTCCCGCCGTCAGCGCCAGCGCGCCGACCAGGATATAGCTCACTGCATATTGATGGATGTCGTGAGTGGATAACGTTTCACCTACTTGCACTTGACTGTTTTTTATGTCATTAATTCGTTGATGTAAGTCTTTTAAGGCGTACTTCATCTCGTCTGAGTCTGTTACGTCTTTAAAAATGTTGTTAGGCATAGTGCTGTTGATGACCAAGTTTAATTGATCCATCTCAGGTATAAAAACATCTGGGCTCAAATCAATACTGTTTTCATGTTGCTTTTGAATGTTCAAAGTGAAATCCTGACCCTTCAGCAGGCAACCTGGCTCTATGTAAATTACCCCAGCTTTACTCAACTGTATCTGGCGTACCTGTTCTCCGCAAATAACTTTGACGGTATAAATGTTGCAACAATGGTACAAGAATAGTGACGGGTTCGCTAGTGATGTCCATTTATTCTCACATCTAGATCTTCTTATCTTGCACTTATATGTGTCTCGGTCGAGATCACAAAAATTGTTCTCGCTGTTAAGATGATATATCGGTTTTTTCCAGTCGCATATAAACTTATTACCTTTTTGCTTACATAGTGAAAGTTCTTCAGGCGTCATTTTTAAGTATGAGTCACCTTTTAAATCCGTAGCGACATAT
This sequence comes from Sesamia inferens, assembly GCA_037179545.1. Lineage (NCBI taxonomy): Eukaryota > Metazoa > Arthropoda > Insecta > Lepidoptera > Noctuidae > Sesamia > Sesamia inferens. The sequence goes on along the minus strand of CM073929.1, from coordinate 1,103,522 downwards.
TCTGAAGATGGGACCATCTCTACCATAGTGTTGTTTATTTGGTGTGGTATAGGAAGTATCCTATACACCTTATAACGGTCTCTACTGGTAAGTGGGAATGTTATTTGGAAGAGGAAGTATTCTTCAGTTATTCGTTTAAAGCTTATAAAGCTTAGCTTATAAAGCTTTCGAATATCATGCGGTTCAATTGGTAATGTTAAATCATCTGATAAATGTCCAGAAATAATGTTAAGTTCATTTTGAAGCTGTTTAGGGGTAAGCAGATGGATGTTAAACTGTCCATTGTGGACATTTGTTAAGATGTCCAGTAATATATCTTGAGTTCTTTTCAAGTTGTGCAGTAAATTACTTGCTGTTGGTGCAGTCATGGTGAATTCTTGAAGTAAGGATATGTTATTTATCTCTCGTTGTAGTTTATTTGAGAAGTTATCCAACGTAATCAGATGTTTATTGATTATTTTATGTTGTTTTGCCAAATTTCTTGGGTTCGTTGTAACAAATTGTACTCCGATTCGACAATAGAGGTCTGATTCTTCCATAAACTGACTAAGTGTTTTTCATTTTGTTGTATCATGTTGATATCTCGGCTATATTTTTCCGCGAATTGTTCGTCTAATACTCCGAATAAGGAATTTGCAATGTTTCCAACTGCATTGATAAGTCCCCGCCGCCGTCTGGAGTGTCCACTTACGTGTTGCGTTATCAGCAGTTCATTGTAGTAGGTCAGTTCATTACACTCATGGATCAGCTGAGGGACTATCATGTTACACTGTTCACTTCCTGATGTTTTGCATGTTTTATCGAGATATGTTATTACTTTTTCAAACGCCTGCATACCTTCCCAGTACGGAGACATGTTATAGTATACGACTAGGATCCAACTATCCTTTACGAGACTCATTTTTGATATAGGGTCAAAGTAGAAAGATTGGTTATTGTTTATTAATGTTATGTTGTAGCCGCAATTTGCCACAGTGCAAATTGACATAAACAGCGTCAATGCCATAGCAATGTACGATAATGTTCCAGGAGTCGTTCTTCTTGTTCGTTTCCTGTTGTTTTGTATTTCAGAACTTTGTTCAGCTGAACTATCTGTTTCGATTGGGCTGTTATGTTGGTTGTTTGTTTTGATTTCTACCGGTAATAAAGAAAGTTTAACTACTGGCCGCTTTATGATACCATTTCTTGTTTTCAATGACACCACCCTGACAAGGCCATCGTTACCGGGATGCAGATCTATTACTCGGCCCATAATCCATCGTCCAGCTGGAATGTTATCGTCATGCACTACTACAATATTGCCTATTTTTAGGTTTTCCTGAGGTTTACACCACTTTTCTCTCGCTGTTAATTGGCTCAAATATTCATTCTTCCATTTTTTCCAAATCTGTTTAAAAATGTTGGTTGTTAAAGACCATCTTTTTCTTGCATCCTCCTTCGTTTCAATCACTGTTAAATCTGATCTTCCTGTTAAAAAATGTGCCGGTGATAAGTAATCCAGATCGTCAATGTTTTCCGTAAGCGAACATAATGGTCTGGAATTCAAACAAGCCTCCAGTTGTGTCAGTACGGTGGTGAACTCTTCAAACGTTAGTTTTTGTTCACCCACCACTCTTTTTAGGTGGTACTTCAAACTGCGAACAGCTCTTTCCCACAGCCCACCAGCGCTCGGCCAAGATGGAGCGTTGAAATGCCATTGTATATTCATTTCAGCTATTTCTGCCTGGAAACTATCTCCGAAAACTTGTTGCAATTGGTTGTACTCCTCTTGCAGTAGCCTATCGGCTCCGATAAAATTGGTTCCTTGATCACTATACAAATTATGTGGTGTTCCTCTCCTGGCTGCCATTCTCTTAAGTGCAGCTAAGAATGCTGAACTAGTAAGGTCAGACACCAATTCTAGATGAACTGCTTTCGTGACCATGCATATGAATACAGCCACGTAACCTTTCAATGTTCTCACTCCTCTCCCCCTGTTTGTTTTGATGTTCACAAAACCTGTGTAGTCCACCCCCGTGTGGTAGAATGGAGGGGCGGGATTGGTTCTAGTCGCGGGAAGATCACCCATCAATTGATATTGCTTCTTTGCTTCATACTTCCGGCAAGTTACACAATTTCTTAACTGTTTCTTAGTCGTACTGTATCCGCTTGTTATCCAGTATTGTCGTCGAAGAGCGGCTAGGGTCATTCGTGGACCCCCGTGGAATGTTAACTGATGAGCTTCTTCTATGAGTAACTCCGCCAATCGACTTCTGTTGGGGATTATCATAGGATGTTTCATTTCGTCGCTGATATTCGCGTTCCTCAAACGTCCTCCCACTCGTAGAAAGCCTCTCTTATCCATAAATGGGTTTAAATTTAATAACTTGCTGTTTGATGCTACTTTGCTGTTTTTGTTTAACATTGCTATGTCTGATGCAAATTCTGTACTTTGCACTCGTAATATAATAGCTGATTTGGCTTTTCGCAATTCTAATAATGTTAGGTACTTCGGTAAATGCTTTCGTTGGTACTTTGGTGTCAATGCCCTCAGTACCCATGCTAAGACACGCGTTATTTTTATAAACGAATTATGTTGTAATAATAAAGTATCTATTATACTATTACTGTTAATGTCTTGAACAATGTTTACGATTTTTATCTTTTTGATCTCTTCTTCTGTTTGGTAGATAGTCTGATTTTCTTCCTTTTCTACATCATAGGACGCTAGCCATGTTGGTCCCTTCCACCATAAATGATGTTTTAACAGTTGTGGCGCTGTTAAGCCTCGACTCGCGCAGTCGGCTGGGTTGTCTTCCGATTTCACATATCGCCAGCAGTTTTCCGGCATTATCTGTTTGATAGCTTTAACTCTGTTAGCCACAAAAGGTTTCCAGCGTGCCGAATCGCCTTGCAGCCACCCTATGACTATCATAGAGTCGCACCATCCATTGATTTCTACTTGACAGTTTAGACACTGTTTTATTTTGTTGATTAGCTTAGATAGTAGATAAGCACCACAAAGCTCCATCCGAGGCAATGTTACGCTCTTTTTATTCGGTACAAGTTTCGACTTTGCCGCTACAATTACTGTTTCTTGTTGGTGTTTTGTTCGTACGTATACCACGCACGCGTATGCCTCAATGGACGCGTCGCAAAACCCATGCAGTTCAATGACGTCTTTCTCGTTGCATAATATCCATCGAGGAATCTTGCACTGTTCGATGCGGTCAATTTCAGTAGTTAACTTGACCCATTCTTTATGTATGTCATCGGACACTTTATCGTCCCACTGTAGATCCTGTTTCCACAATTTTTGAAATAATAATTTAAATTTTGTGGATAGGGGTGTCAGCCAACCAATAGGGTCATATAATTTTGATATTTCTGATAGTACGCTCCTCTTAGTTAGTTTTGATGTTGTTTGGGAAAAATTGCAACGGAACGTAAATTGATCTCCTTGTGCATTCCAGCACAAACCTAATGTTTTTAAAATGTCATCATTTTTGAACCTGTAAACGATTTCTTCTTGACCTGTTGATATGTTTTGTAATAACTCCTGACTGTTGGATGACCACTTCCGAAGGTTGAAGCCTCCTGACTTTAAGAGCTGAATTAAATCATATATCGATTGTTTACCTTGTTGAATGTTGAAGCAGCCGTGTAACAGGTTATCCATATAAAAGCTGTTTTCTAGGACAGCTGCCGCTTTTGGAAATTTATATCGTTCATCCGCCGCCAATTGTTTCAAAGTCATAATTGCTAAGAACGGTGCGGCCTTAGTCCCGTATGTTACTGTGTTCAGTTGATACACTTGTATGGATTGTTTCGGTGACTCACGCCAAACAATTTTTTGTAGATGTTGATCAATGGGGTTAACTAGGATCTGGCGGTACATCTTCTCGATGTCAGCAGTGAAGGCAAAGGGATATTGTCTCCATTGAAGTAGTAAGGCCTGTAGATCTTTTTGTAAATTTGGCCCTTTCAGCATGACGTCGTTCAAGCTGTATTTGGTGGATGTTTTGGCGGATGCATTAAATACCACACGAAGCTTTGTTGTTGAGGATTCTTCTCTTTGCACACCATGGTGAGGCAAAAAGCATTCGAGTGTTATGTTATCGTGTTTCTGTTCTGGTTTCATGTGGTTCAATTCAGCATATTCCTTCATGAAGGCCAGGTATTTTTCGGCTAACGTTGGATGTTTTGTCAAGCGGCGTTCTAAGTTTCTTAGTTGGGCAATAGCCATAGGTTTAGATGACCCTAATTGCTGTTTAATTCCCTCTTTTAGTGGTAATCTGACCTCGTAGCGACCCTGACTGTTTCTTCGTGTTGTTTTCTTATAGAAGTCCATACAATCCTGATCTTCTACAGATAATTTTGAAGGTTCTGAAATCTCTTCAACTTCCCAGAATTTGCGGATCTCCTCGACGTTGTTGAGAACCACATTACATTGGAATGTTTTTACGTTACCGCATAGTAACCATCCTAGCTGTGTTTCTTGAGCTATCGGCTGTTGGGCATGTTTGCCCTTTTTAATACCACCTAGCATAATGCTAGCATAGACATCCGCCCCAAAAAGCAAGTCAACTCGTCGACTTTTGTAGAATTCTGGGTCGGCTAAATTAATGTTTTCTATGTAAGACCAATTAGGCTTAGCAAATGTTTGATTAGGCAGGCTTTTAATGAGTTCGTTCATGATGAGTACTTCAGATTCGAATTCAAAGTTGTTATACGTCGAAGCGCATTCTATGCTCATTCTCCCCTTACAATTGTTTTCTTTTTGCCCCACTCCAAAGATGACTCCCTTGCATTGTCGTCTCTTGATACCTAACATATGGGACGCTTCTTCTGTTATTAAGGAGACCTGAGATCCTTGATCGATTAAGGCGCGCATGGTTTGGTAGGTTCCATCCACCCCCTTGACCTTTACCAGCGCTGTCGCTAGTAAAATCTCTGCCTTTTCTTCTTGAGAGGCATTGACGGTGCCCGTTAGGGAGTCATTATGTTTTGCACTCTGTTTTACAACATTTTTTTCGCTTGACGACAGAGTTGACGCGTTTCCTAATTTCGCAAATGCGTCATGTAGAATGGTGTTATGTTGATCTTGGCATTTTCGACATGTTAAATTGGAGGTGCATTGCTTACCGAAATGGCTAAATAAACAATTTGTGCAAAGTTTCAATTTCGTTGCAGTTTTTAACCTCTGGTCGTCACTCATTTTTAAATATGTTTTGCAATTATATATTCCGTGTTGGTTATTGCAAAGAGGGCATTTTATGTTCGAAACGTGCATTGATTTCGCAACTGTCCTATTTCCATTGCTTTGATTGTTTGAATTACTGTAATAATTTTTCTTACTGTTTGATGTTTGATTTTGATGAGAAGTTTTGGAGAGCGTATTATCTTTACGACGAACTGTTTCCAATGACGTAAATTTTGTTTCCAAAAATTCTAAAAAATCTGCAAGTACCGGCAGTTCCTTCGAATTTTTCAGCGATTCTATGTAATCTTTATATGTTTCTGTATCTAGCTTTTGACCTAAAATGTGTACGATTATTGGGTCCCATGACGTGGTGTCAACTCCCAAATTTTTTATGGCATTGAGACATTCCAGCGTTGTGTCATGCATCCGCTTAATCTGCTGTAACGATTGCTGTTGTATGTTTGGCAGGCCTAGAAGAATGTTCATATGGGACGAGAAAATTAGTTTTTTGTTATCATACCTATGGGTAAGAATATTCCAGCATACCGTATAGTTATCGGTACTTATCGACAGATGTTGTATAAGTTTCTCTGCCTCTCCGCGAGCCTTGCCCTTTAAATATTGCATCTTTTGGCCGCTTGATAATGAGGGGTTGTTGTGGATTACTTCCGTGAATAGATCTCGAAACGATACCCATTGGTTATAATTTCCGTTGAAGTTCGGTATATCCAGTTGAGGTGTTGATTTTTCCCTGTGTGCGACAGACCACATTTTTGTGTTAATAGCCCTTTTCAGGGTGTTATATTTTTTCTCATACTTGTCGTACATGTTGTTGTATTGTTCATTCTCTCCCTCCAGCTCAATCTCGATGTCCCAATGTAATATGTCGATAGCTGACCATCTAGCTTGTAATGACCTTAATACGTCCTCAAATTCCCACCTTTCTGCGATCGAATCCACGTCTATGTTTGCGGTAGTACGCACAAACGCTTTAAAGTTCGCATACTGTTTTTTCAACATTTCCTCTACCCTACTGTTTGGCAGAGCTTCCGATTTCAGAGCCGGTCGATCACTCCCATGTTTTGGACCACTTAATCCTGCCTCTTCTCCACGCATACTCGATGTCGAGGGTGATCTGTCTCGTATTATTTGCTCACCTGCAGAGTGGTTTCCTGTTTTCATGACTCGCAGTTGATACTGTTGGTTGATCAACGCCTTGGTTGACTCATACGCCGCACTTGTTTTTTCATACTCTCGGTCAGTAAAATAAGAATCAGTTTTACTTACCTCTCCCTCAATCCGCACATGATTAGCTTGGTACTCATTCCAATAACTCTCCAAAGTGCTAAGCTTCCGCTTAAAGTAATCTACTGTTTTCCTATCAGCACTATCCTTCTTCAAGTTAATGCTAAGTTTTATGATGCTATCATAGATCATTGCTTGCGTTTCAATGAGTTCCGACATTGTTATAGGATGTTAAAATCCCTACTGATTAAAAATAAGGAAATTTATTACTTGTATGTTCCGTTGTTGGTACTCAGCCTTTGCTGCTTCTCCACTGTTGTGCTCCAATGTTTGCTCCGACAGCTTCACCACATACACACACTGTTATTTGTGACGATAGTTCAGACCTCGCACACCAAAATCCCGATTTTTTCGAAATTACGCGACGCGTGATCCGGCTCGAAGGACCAAAAAATATATCGGGGTACGTAGCGAGGTGTCGGTGTTTTTGAGGAGAAACAAATGTTTATGTTGAACACTATTTATTGACCAACTCACAAACTGTTCTTATAGTAAAAATGTTAGGAAAATGTTAGGAAAATGTTCGAATGCACCCGGCTACCGCGGAGACCAAAAGTGCACTGAATAATTATAATATCTACTACAATAATTCATAATTGTAGGTCAACGCGTTACGCCGATATTGCTAGCTAAGGTGTTCGGTGAAAACACTGAACACCGTGTCTGCCCTAGCACGGGATGTGGTGGCGCTACTGAGCTTGTATCCTTATTTCTAATACTAGACAATGATATAATGATCATAGAATAAATGTAGATTAAATCACTCACAATATTAGTCTAAAACCACAACAGTAACCACCATTATATGTTGAACACTCATGTTTTAGGTGTTTCGCTTTCCAAGTCCCACCACATGATGTGAAATATTTAGCACATAACGCTTTGGCTATCTGCGGCTATGTAAATATCGTATAAGGCAGTCGTTTCACTTGAGGAATGTATGTATTGTGATATAATGACAAAGTGGATGCGCAGCCTTAATGAGACCTGAATTACTGAATGCGGAAGGATCAAAACCGGATATTTATTTAGTGGAATTTTGAATGTGTTTCTCAATATTATGTCTAGTTCAACTCTTAAACAGCCAAGCCTACTACACGCTGATATCGGATATGGGATTCTTTCGAGATAGTAGTCTAGGAAAATTTAAATAAGGAAAACGTATAGAAAAATAATCTCATTTATCCTAGTGTACTTACTAAATTTAAAATTCTTCTTTAAACAAGAATCTGTTTTTTTTATAAAGAAAACCTGTATTGATGCTTATTCTCATGTCATCATGTCATCATAAACCTTTAATCGTCCCACTGCTGGGCACAGGTCTCCGCTCATATAGAGAAGGATTGAGCGTAATCACCACGCTTGCTCAATGCGGATTGGCGATTTCAGACTTAAAGTCCAGGTTTCCTCAAGATGTTTTCCTTCACCTTTTAATGAGCAATTGGTTTCCAGACAGATATACTTAGGAAGTGCATATAACTTAGAAAAGTTACGGTGCCAATGCACTACTGTCAGTTAGTGTGCGGGTTCGGGCCTGACCTGGAATCGAACCCGCACACTCATATATGAGAGGCTGGCAGTGGCGAAGGGTGAAATTTTGACAAAGGGAAGCCGGTCCAAAAAAATAAACACTTAAACACTTACCTACTGCAGGATATCTTGGAGGAGGTCTTCAGATAAGAATAATATCAAAAGCCCCACCTTCACCATACAAAAAAGGACTGATGATTTGATAACAGTGTCTTTCAAGTATGATAAAAGCGGCTTTGAGAAAAGCCTTTTTGGACGTGCATCTCCATACCACACATGCATGCTTGTTAGTAAGTACTAAGTTAACTACCTATTGTTAGGGAATAAGAGTCAAGAAAAAATAAAATAAAAAATTACGAAAATAATAAAGTGTTAAAAACCGAACCACACAAACACCGATCCAAAACCAACAAAAATATTAAGCAAAAATAAAGCAAATTATACACAATCACAACGTTATTTATATTCTAATGCAATGCGTCTTGTTTTGAAATTTTGTCGTGTTTCCTTTCTCGTAGTGGCGTGGTTTCTTTGCCTCTTTCTAATAGAGGAGAGGAGAGAACTGCAAGCCGTTTGACATTAGCCTATATTTATCAAGTTTTACCGACGGTTAGCGAGCATTAGAAAGAGATGGTCTGACACGCTCTGTCTCTTTTCGCCTCATAGTAAAACGTTGACCGAGGTAAGCGCTGATTAATTTACGACTATAAAATGAAATGTGATACTTAGGGTATTGCTAAGAATTACTATTGCTATTGTAAATCGCGCAGGCATTTGATTAATAATACTTTGTTAATGAAATAGAATGTAAATACTTTTGTATGAATATGGAACTGATTTTTGAAAGGTAACCCGGTGGGAATCGGCTTGTATGGACTCTTCGCCACTGGAGGCTGGTGTTTTAACCACTAGACCACAACGACTATAGAGGTATATTTTTCCTGCCCTCAACCCGGTGGGATAATGATGATGATGGTGAAAGAAAATGCTATTAGAGAGACAACATTCCACATGACGGACATGTTCTCACTAAAGAGCATGATTGTTACCATTAATCCTGTGGTTACACGAGTCGGAGAGAAACGTGGCTGTTATTATTATTTTGATGTAACACTTTATGTAAACAGCCTGACTCACTTTAATGATTATGAATGAAAGTGACCACTGTACCTACCTACCGCGGTACTTACACTGTAGCCAAACGGAACTTGCACTAAAATAACAAATGATGAATCTGCATCCGAGTTATAACTTTCATAAGAAACTTTTGTGAAGCTTGGCGGGTTATCACTTGGGTTTAGTACTCGAGCTTCCATTGAACTAAACTGTCAAGGTGCACCTGGATTGCGGTCGGTTCAGAAAACTCCAGTGTGCTACGAGTACTCAGGTTATAAGCGATCGACCTCAACGAAGAACATCACTTTAAAGACAGTTTGATACTCTGTGTTGTCTTGACATTGAATATGTTTTAAGTCGATAACGATGGACGATGAAACACTCGTCAACGAGGTGGTGGTCACGATGTCGACTTGTTGAAATTGATTTCACTTTAGTTTCAACTTCAAGCTAGCAAGGGGAAGCTAATAGAAACATCTGACAAGGGTAGCAGTTGTCACCGTTAATTCTCTATTAAGCAAGACATTTATAGATCCCTAAATCAATTAGAATTAACTGCAAATACAGTAAATACTCAGACTTCCTTTAGTTGACCGGATGTGCCAACTAGTGCCAGGCGAGCCGACATCCGGTCAGGATAATTGAAAACGACACCACTATTAGCAGCCATTAAATGGAAATACATTAGATTAGTAACGGATTGTAAAATAAATAAAACGACACTAATCATTAGCCGTTTAATTAAACTTTTTAATTGAAACATTCTTACATACGTCCGTACAACTTACATACGTACGTTCAACTTACATACATACGTACAACTTACATACGTACGTAAAACTTCAGTGTGTCACCAATTTTGTATTTTTACTTTAAATCTTCTTGTTAACTGAAATTTAAAATTTGTTTAGTACTTACTCAAATGCTGTTGCAATACTGCAAATTCTTAAATGAATAATATTTATCATTTAAGGAATGGCAGACAACAACATTTCAGTAATTTCTAGAACAATTTTGAAAATTTAATTGAAATTCTAGTCAGTAATAAATCATAATAAAACCTGACTTACATCGCAATTAATCATCAATCCTTTCCCGCTTTATGATTAGTTTGATTCTAGTTGCATTAACAAAATTCAGTAATTGGAAAGATACAGCAGATCATAAATCACAATTAAAAACTAAGATTCCTTAGGAGAAGGTAATAAGTATTCAAACTACTATTTTGAAATCGATGTCTGAGTTAGGTCCCAGGAGAGTACCTAACCTATACCTAACATATCAATAAAAATTTCGGGTATTATCAAAACTCCTCAAAACCACTGATATAAAAGACATAAACGCGCGACAGCTTAATTTACAGATTTGTTTCTTACAATACAATAAAACTAAGTCAGAAGCCGACCCCTTTGGTCTACACTTCTCTGCTGCTCCTGTTTGTAGGTGAACAGCCACTGCAGCGTCCTCCACAAAGCCTCCGAGTCCTCGCAGTGGATCTTGTAGCAATGCTTTATCGTGTGTCGAGGAAACACCGATGGGCTGTAACAATAGATTAAAATACTCATATATTTTATGTAAAAGAAAGCATTATAGTTGCTTTTGTTCACATGCATTCTTGAATGTATTCAGCTTCTTATGACGGAATTCAGTTTATCTGACGAAATTAATGCTTTATTATCTAAAGACGTTTTTTATTTTTTTAAATAGCGTATCGTTTTCCTGCGATCCATTTCCAATTTTAATGAACAAAAGTGTTAGAAATCTAAAGAGATACAAAACGATCAATTCTTATTTTGTTTTTGGTGGTTGGTATTAAACCATCGGCGCAGTTAACAAAGTATGACAAAAGCTTAGTTGTTCTTACGGCTACCGTAGCTACCGGAACCGGTCAAATTTTCCCAATTACCCTTGAACCTAATACTCTAGCGATAAAGTTCTAAATCTATTAATGAAAGACTGTAGGAGCTTGATGTGCTGGTGTCTGTACGGTGATTAGCGAATGAACAAGCTTGCTACGAGGGTCTATTTCTACTACTCAGCATGGACACTGAACAGCACTCAAGTGTCGTCTCTCTGTGACTGCATTCCAACACTTCATCATTATGACATAACGCCATGTAGAAGTTGGTTCTGTAACAGGTTTGTTAGTTTTGCGACGTAGTGCTAGTGTTTCGTTGGCGCGCGTGTCGTAGAGAAAGTGTTTGTACACCTAACCTCTCACCTTCTAGGTCGTTTCGTGTTTTAGCGTTCAATCATCGTTTATTCTGTGTATGTGCTAAGTTAAGAAATATGTTAAGACTTGAAGAAATATATATTTGGCAGGTAAGATAATTTTAACTAAGCCCAGTGCTGGGCACGCCACAATAGCGGCGGTAAGTCCCCTCTTTGAGGAGTGGCTAGAGAGGCGCCACGGCGCCCTCTCCTTCCGCTTGACGCAGGTCCTTACCGGACACGGTTGTTTCGGAAGGTTCCTGTTCCGTATTAGGCGGGAGGAAACACCAGGGTGTCACCATTGTATGGATCGCCCTGAAGACACGGTGGAGCATACGGTGGAGGTCTGCCCGGCTTGGGTAGAGCACCGCCGTGTCCTCGTAGCGGCGATCGGCGGCGATCTCTCGCGTCCGACCCTGGTCCAGGCCATGGTCCCGAGCGAGAGTGCATGGCAGGCCGTCACCTCCTTCTGCGAAGCAGTGATGCTGGCAAAGGAGGAGGCGGAGCGCGTAAGGCAACGGGAATCCCAGCGCCTTCACGCCACTAGCCGCCGCAGTAGACGCCCTGGTCGGGAGACGACACCTAACTCCCAGCCACCGTAGGCGCGGGCCTGCGGGCGGTGAGCAGTGGGCAACTCGCCGCCCGGTAAGGACCAGGCCCGAGTCGACGGCGCGTAGTGTTTCGCGCCTCCAAGAGATGTCAGCACATCGTGACGGGGTCCACGAAGACCGATGCCTCCTGGGTCAGGGTTGCGGGTTGGTTAAACAAGAAACCGCGGCCCTGGCCGTCGCGCAGGCAAGTGAAGAAACACGGGTGAGTTTTAGTCCGTAAAAGTCTGACACGCCCTACCGCTCCGCCCAGAGCGGGAGAAGTCATTTGATGATTTCCCATCCCAACAAAAAAAAAAGGATTGTTTCACAGGGCTTAAAATTACACTATCTCCTTTATTTATAAACGTTGCTTAAATTAACTACTGATTAGCGACTCTTTGACATATTTGACGTTTGCACGTCACTGAACTTTAATCATCGTTAATGAATAAACCCCTTTAACACTATGGTGGTTATTCATAAACGAGGATTAAATTTAAGTAACGTTAAAAATGTAGAGTTGAAAATTGCTAATCACTAGTTAACTATAAGCAACGTTTATGAATAGAGGGACATGTGTCGGACGAATAAAATAATGTGACATATTTGAAAGTGTCTTCTAAAAGAGATTGTAATGGGTACCTACATATTTTGAAATGGAAAAAACAATCAGGTTTTAATACACGTTTCAGTTTATAAATGACTCGTGTAGGTAGCACCCGCTCGGCTCGAGCGATCAGTTTATAAATGACTCGTGTAGGTAACACCCGCTCGGGTCAAACGATCAGTTTATAAATGACTCGTGTAGGTAGCACCCGCTCGGCTCGAGCGATCAGTTTATAAATGACTCATGTAGGTAGCACCCGCTCGGCTCGAGCGATCAGTTTATAAATGACTCGTGTAGGTAACACCCGCTCGGCTCGAGCGATCAGTTTATAAATGACTCGTGTAGGTAACACTCGCTCGGCTCGAGCGATCAGTTTATAAATGACTCGTGTAGGTAACACCCGCTCGGCTCGAGCGATCAGTTTATAAATGACTCGTGTAGGTAGCACCCGCTCGGCTCGAGCGATCAGTTTATAAATGACTCTTGTAGGTAACACCCGCTCGGCTCGAGCGATCAGTTTATAAATGACTCGTGTAGGTAGCACCCGCTCGGCTCGAGCGATCAGTTTATAAATGACTCGTGTAGGTAACATCTGCTCGGCTCGAGCGATCAGTTTATAAATGACTCGTGTAGGTAACACCCGCTCGGCTCGAGCGATCAGTTTATAAATGACTCGTGTAGGTAGCACCCGCTCGGCTCGAGCGATCAGTTTATAAATGACTCGTATAGGTAACACCCGCTCGGCTCGAGCGATCAGTTTATAAATGACTCGTGTAGGTAACACCCGCTCGGCTCGAGCGATCAGTTTATAAATGACTCGTGTAGGTAGCACCCACTCGGCTCGAGCGATCAGTTCAAGCTACACTTGCCGCGGTAGGTCGTGGTTGGTCAGTGGTTATGCAATATTATAGTTCGTCCTACTTCTAATACGGTGCTCATAATATGATTGACAACTGACATAATACTTACGACACATAGTTTCTTTCAGAATGGAGCTCACAAAGCAGTCGTCTTCTGCATCGTTCGCTGATCGGAGCTATGTCAGACATGACAGAGTCTGACCGACGGTAGGGGAGGCGTCTGAAACAAAAAGATCGTAGATTTTTTTTGAAGTGAAACTTCTTTACGCACGCTTGACTTGGGGAGTAAGCTGGCGAACGCGTGACGTAAGCGTTACGAAGTGATCGGGCAAGGCGAACGGAAGTTAAGTGGGGGATATAAGCACAGAGGCGCCCGTGGCCCGAGCTTGGTACTACAAGGTCTACAACGATTTTTTTTTTTTCAATAAAAATAGAAGATCCATGCAAAAATATTAATTTACCAATGAAACCATGAAATAAATTTAAATATTTATAGAAAATTAATATATGTATATGTGTATACATGTATATATTGTACACACACATATATATATATATATATATATATATATATATATATATATACATACAGATGGAGCGAAAGAAGTTTCACTTCAGTCGTGTGGTCATAAGCACACTCGTTTTTTTTCTTTTATTAAATACAGCTCTTAGAAAGACTTAAATTACGTAGAAGAATTCAGCTAGTATTCCAAGAGCGAGAGTTTTACGTTATCGTAACACATTCTATGAGTAGCATGGGAAGTAAACAATCTTCCTCTGTGTACCGTTATTGTCATTTATTAATTTGATTAAACATTTTTATTGTTTTTGTCTTTACTTATTATTATTATACTCGTCTATTAAAATAAATAAATATATTTAAATGATATTTTTTAATATAAAATCATTTAAAAATAAAAAAAAGTCCATCTGTATCCCGATACAGATGGACTTTTTTTATTTTTAAGCTCTAGAAGATTGGACCCTATTCCCGACACAGGTTATTTTTTTTGTAAATTATAAATTAGCGCTGGACCGGAATCCCGCTGGTATCCGATGGTAAGCAGTGATGCAATCATTGATAGTGAAGCGCGGTAGTTTATTAAGAGCCTATTCACTCAAGCCTTGAAGACACTTAAATTGTAGTCCAACGGAAACACCGCCCCTGGCAAATTGTTCCATTCCCTCGATGTACGCGGATGTACGTAAAGACGTTCTTTCATTCGGATCGTTGTAGTGTCAACAACGTAAGGGTGGAAACTCGCGCTCGCCCCAACGTAAGACTGGTCGTCCGATGATGGAACGGAGATGGATAATTAAATCATGCAATAATACAGGATAAAAAAAAATACTAATATATTATACAGGATAAACTCCACATGTATCGGGAATAGGGTCCACGCTACTAGGTCAGAGCTCCAGAGAGAGGAACTTCCTGACAATGCGAGCCGTGTCCAGAAATACCGCTTTCTGAATCAAGACCTTAACCCAAATGCCTTTCGAGAGCCTCCTGAGGTGTTTGTTGGTCGAGGCTATTATTATATCAGAGTTTCTAATCTGTTTTATTGAGTAAATAAAAAGATAAACAGACCAGCCAACAAGAAATCAAATCTATAGGCACGAGTAGATGCCATAACTTGATGGAAATCGATGTATGCTGTAAGTACATATAAATATACTAGCATTTATAAAAGGAAACACTGCACAGCGCAACTGCAGTATAATAAGCTTTCTCAGCACACCACATGCACATTTACCCACTGACTGTTGCGCAACACGCGGAGGTGTTCCGCGCATGCGCGCCGAACTGACGAACCGACCGACTGACACGCACTATTGGACGTGACGGGTATAATATTAAAGACCATGGTTTATTCTGATATAATTACTTTTATTATGAAATGTTCAAACGACGAATAAAGGAGAAAAGTAGCTTCTCGTAGTTAATCATCGGGAATAATGGATGTGAAATGTGAATATGCAATTTTGATAAATCTATGATCAAAGGGACGACTGAATTTCTCTTCTGTTAACAAGTCCTAGTTTCGAGTTCTCTATAACCGAAAAAAGATTCCGAAATACTTAATTAAGTTTAATTTCCCCAATAGTTTATTGTGAGCTGCCAATATGTTCATATTAATACAAATCGAACTACCAATAAGTAGTAATTTATCAATAAGACATGAAATCCGCGTAAATCCCAAGACAGTGCGCGAACTAGTTGCGATTAGCATCGCGGCGCAGACGTCGCGAGTTCCTCACACATAAAACTTACGACTTTCTATGATAAATAGTAAATTCATTGTTTCTTTTATTCCTATGTTCCGGGCAAAAACATCGGTTTAGTCATACGTTTAGTAAATACGTGTGAGCATGCGTCGGTAGAAACTGTTACCCTGTGTGTTTCACAGTTGTTTCTCGAATATGGGAAGTCTATTTTCCTTTATTTATTAGAAGAAAGATCGAAACAAACTTAGAGATCAAAGTCGTTTAAGCAACGTTTATGAATAAAAGGAATAGACTATATTTATAGTCGCTCCTGTGCAAGAGTTGTCAGCACATCGTGACGGGGTCCACAAACCGATGCCTCCTGTGTCAGGGTTGCGGGTTGGTTAAAAAAGAAACCATGGTCTTGGCGCATAGGCAAGTGAAGAAACACGGATGGGTTTTAGTCAGCAAAAGCATGACACGCCCTTTCGCTCCGCCCAGAACCGGAGAGGTCATTTGATGATTTCCCATCACAAACAAAAAAAAAGCGTTATACTTTAATTACTGCTTACTTCTCGTATCATCAATCACGTTAGATTTTCATGCACACGTGTGACTGACGTGTGTCGCGTGCGTGTCGCGTGCAGTATACACGCTAATCGCGTGCTTCGTGATATATCCGCGGTGGTTATGCGGTCTGTTGTCATGTAACCGATCCTACAAGGATGTTGGCCCTATGGAAGAACAGAACTTATGTTTGTGGTGTGCTAGGCCACTGTGTTCCTGCACTATAATATGCATATCTAAGCATATTTTATTTAGGTTTTTTATTTTTATTTTTAAAAAGGGCATAGGTATTGTAGGTAGAAATTTTTCGATTTCATATTTATGCTAAGTTATGTTATTACAAATAATATTATTATATAATGAATGCGTTGCAACGCCTTTTCTCTGGCACGTACTCTGCAACTTACTAATGTTTCATCACAACCAGTGGGGCTATTTTCGAGTTTTAGTAAAACTACCGCATGGTAATTGATTTTAATTTACATAGATATTAATTACGAAAGTAACTGTCTGTCTGCTGTTAAGTTTTCACGCCTCGGCGACTGGACGGATGCGGCTGGGCTCACCGACAGACCTGATTTAGATTATAGGATAGCTTTTCTCCCGATACCAGGTATATTTTCGGGAATATTCCCGAGGGATAATTTCCGACATTCACGCAGATGAAGCTCCAGACAAAAACTAGTTAATTCTAATATATAAATTTTGATGTGAGATAAAACCTTACCAATTCTGTTCCATATTAATAGATCCATGTCCGGAACTCGCATGGTCTCGTCAAAAGGAAATACAGTGAATGATTCCGGTTAGATTCCCGCTTGCGCCTTTAATATACTATGTTTCGGACTGTCAATTGGAATTAACACTCTTTCGACAGAAACGAGAGAAGACAAACATTTAAACAAGACAAATATTCAATAGAAAAACATTCTCATCAGACTCACCAACTTAGAGAAAAGAGCAAAGACAACGGACGATATAAAAATAATGCTTCAAGCCGGGTCTCGAATTCATAGCGCTGAAACCCAAGGCGCACCAAATAAATACAGCGAAAGTTATCATAAGAGATATGGTCCACGACTATTCCGTCGAAGAACAAAAAGACAAAGTAGAAAAGTGCGTCGGCACGCGTCTTCTTAATATAAAAAAGATAGCGAGCGATGAACAACTATGCATATTCAGCGGTGACCTCTCATACACTGAGATCTCTGAACATATGAAAAACACCGCAGAATGTGCACAAAAGGGAAAACTTGAAAAATATAAAGTAGGCTCGGACAGTACTACAATGTAAAAACTGTTTTCAATGTAACCATTCAACTAGTGCATGCGATGCACCCAAAATAGAAAACATTCAAAACGTCTTGGTGACAGTTTGTTCAAACTGTAACAATGTACATTCAGAGAAGCACAGTGAAACACATAGAGTTCACTATTCGAAAAGGCAATTGAGAAGAAAACTAACAGAGATTTCGCACACTCGCAAATTCAAAGATATCAATCAAATCGAGTAAGGATAAGCGTGACGAGTTTGAACAATCTCTGGCAACAAAAATAGTAATAAAAATAGAAACAAACAGAGACTGTGACAAAATGATTACAAAAGTGGATAAAGCTAATTATAGCTTTTTCCACTTTTATAATCATTTTGTATTTTGTAAATAAATAAGGTAGGCCACGGCCTACCTTATTTACTTATTCACGACGTACACGTGTGAAATTACAACGTTATGAAATTCAAAACATCAGATTGTTGACCTAATAAGACTGGTATTTGATGTTATCAGATATTATGAAAGGTATGCTTATCAGTTGCGGTGTGTAATTTCTTTATCTTCAATGGGATAATTTTGTAATTATTGCAAAATGGAAATATCATAAAATATTAAATTATGGTTTTGCATTGTTGGTTATTATTTGTTTTTCGGGAATGAACATTTTTAGTCGCATTCTCCCCTCAGTAGATGTCACCATCTATGCAATAGTATAATCTTGTATGTTTTCTTCAATGTCTGGACTTGTCAAAACTCTAATTTAACTTTTTGAAGATCCAAAGTTATTTTGTAAAAACTAATAAAATAATAATTTCGCGGAATTATAGGAACAGGCAGCTTACACAACGTAATCGAATGTTTAATTCAGGAATCGGTTGTTATTAGTTTAATTGCTAAAAATGGTTTCATTTTGGGCGCCATTTATCTGATATAGAAGCTTAAGCGGCGAAGAAACAAGGTGAAAAGTGAAAACTCTAATCTACGACCGAATCGATATCAATGAAATCGCCAACATTCCCGGAATACTTTAATCGTTCATTACTAAATGGGTCCCTCTAGACCTTCGATAAATGAGGTTAATGAAGCGATGAGAAATCTATTTAGGTAAAACTACGCAGTGATTACACTATTAAGTACTTACATGTTGTCATCCACGTTGTGGATGGTGACGATGCTGGGCGTGAGCGCCGAGATGATGAGCCCCACGGGGATGAACGCTGTCACCAGGCGCAGCAGGTTCTGCCACGGGTTCACCCTGGACAATGTATAGATAGCATATCTAACTAGTATCTTGACTATTAGCTTAATGGTTGGCTTAATATTGGAAATGAGCTTAGAGTAAGTTGTTTATTGATACTCACCCAACTGTTCATGGAGTAGTTTTTGCAGAATTATAAAATATGCTTATTAAAAGATAGGCTGTGCTGCGTCATTTTTGCTTAACTACTTAGACACCTCGCTTACGGAAGAAAGAATGGATAAACTTTGTACTCCCATATCATTGGGATAGTATCTAATATTATGTGTCCCTCTCCAATCATTTAATTGCTTATGACAGAGGCACACATTTCTATCTGTATAATGGTAATGAATTAATGATAAATATTGTTATTTTGACACTATCTCCTGTTAGACAATCAATCAGAAACCTCGCAGAGCGAACCGACACAAATCATTGGAAAGTAGATCTAGTGTGTAGAAGCGCACATTGGTAATCCATCACGTCATACAACATTATATTCCATTAATCGGCGACGAGTGCGAGCTTTGCTCTGACGTATACTGACCGCCGAGTAATGGAATATATTGTTGGCGGTGGTTGCAGATTCACTATCTCTTTGGGTACGCGCATCTGTCTCTATTAGTGGTTATGATGATGATAAATCATTGCGATTGTATCTACTTTTAGACGTATGTGTTTGTTGCAGATGAGCTAAGTTAGATGTGTGGGTTTGCTCGCGGTGATTAATATTTCGAGGCAATTATGTGGTTAGGATACAATACATTAGGTAATTTTCATATTTGTGAGTATTATTTATCTTTTCCAAGAGTCACTGATCTGTCTTCCATATTAAGACTACTCCAGTTTAATTGGGAGTACGTATCCATAATTGTCAGCTTTGAATAAAAACAGAATAATTTAAAGTGCCTTTTATAACACTTGCACAATACAGCAGTCGTGTACTCCATGCAAGTTCTTCTTGGGTATTACTTATTTTCTCACAATATCTGCGCCAACAGTATTGAGCCACACATTACGCAGCGACTGGGGGGCAAGTTTTCACGTTTTTGTGGTGTCTGTGACACAATCTCTACGAGGTTGGTTCAGGTTGTTAATGACTGGCAATGGTTATGTTTTGCCTTTATGTTCGCTTACATTTCTCTCATGGACCAGTTGATGTGTGTGCTTTATGGGATCGTACTATATGTTATACGTAAGCGAATGAAGAAACATATACAGACTTATTTATATACATGTTACTTCAATGTTGGATAATAGCAAAAAAAAAAACGTTTTCCCACTAGAAGATACGTAATTTTTTCCTCACTCTGGTACGCTGCAATGACGGTATTTTTTAAATCATTTATCATTTACTTCTACATATTTTTTAAGCACAAACTAACCGTTTCTTAATTGTATGCTCCTTCTCATCGTCACGATACTCTAAATCGAATTCCTCTTCACGATGCGGCTTCTGCTTGAAAGCATCTGGTGACTGGTAAAGTCCACCAGCAGGAACCTTGACAGGAACTTCAACAGTCGGCTTGGACTCTATGGAGTCTGCCCACCCGCCCTTGGCCTTGGTGTGGATAGTATTCTCAAAGTGGTAGGGGAACTCCTGATGTGTGTAGTAAATCTCTTTCGGTATCTGGTTATAGGTAGCGTGGTGGCGGTAGTCGTCTTTGATTGAGCTGCGGAATAAAATAAAGATATGAGTATCTTAATTACACGTTTCTATGGTGAAACAGTATTTTATGGTAACAATCTTTTTTTAAATGCTATGTCCCTATAACCCAATCGGCTTCAATTATAACCTAACGTGAATAAATATAACTTTTTATTATAAACAAAGACGTTTCATATTTTGGTTTTGTTGTTTAAGTAATTTAGTCCTTACCTTATAAAGGCACTAGCCGGTTTTTTCTCAAGAGGCCCAATTACTGGTGTCTTAATAAGTTCAACTCTGTCGTCGTCAAAGAAGCTTCCCAGATGTTGACTGGGCTTAAAATCCTTCATCAGTTCCTTCTTCTCTTGTCTTACTCCAGTATCTGTAGTGTTCTCATCTTCTGTAAGATTCGAGGGTGCAAAACCAGATTCAATTTTCCAAGATTGTGCTGCTGGCTTGGACTTCGTGTCTGTTTTGTTGGGTATTTTCTCTGTATTGTTAAGTTTGGATGTTTTGTCATTGGGTCTTAGCTCTGTATGTTGGTGTGTTTCTGTATCATTACGTCTCACTTCTGTATCAGTAGGTCTTGTTTCCGTATCCTTGAATCTAGTGTGTATTTCATTTCTGGTAATAGTGTTTTTAAAGACTGGGTATAGAGTGGTGGTGTTGATGTCAGGTGATGTGGTGGCCTCAGCTGCGAGGGTGGAGACTGTCAAGATGAAGAGTAGGTTCCATAAAGTAAACTGTAAGGTAGAAAAGGTTTATGTGTAAAGATTTATATTATAGCTAATGTAACGTGTCCTGGAAGAGACCCTCTTAGAGGACATAATAAACAAAATTTGAAGGGAATCTCGATCTAATCTAATCGAAATCTTATCTACACCATGCTGTTCCACTCCAGGACAAAGTCCTTCCACTTCCTTTTCCACAGTTCGGTTCTACATTTTGTGAGCGCCGACGAGTCTTTTACGACAGGAATCAAGCTTGTCCTGCCATTTACGACTTGCATTGAAGCCCCCTTCTTTTCTTCTTTATTTTTTAACGGGGATTTTATTGAAGCCCATTTGAAAAAAAATGGTACTTTTATACAATAATAGCTACTAAATTTCTTTATTTTTATAGCTTCTAAATTATTACTAAAATAATTTATTCCTTACATTACTATTCTGATCGTTTCTGATGATGTATCATCAGGTAGATGATACAATAATAAATATGAGCAGCCACAAACATACATACATATGTATATGAATGGGCTTTTAGGAGGAACAAAAAATACAGTGATGTCCAATTGTCCATAATAGAAATACTAGAAACAGGCACAAATTTATTGTACCTACAACAAGGCTCAAGAAAATAGGTGGCTCTTTCAGATGCCAATGTATACATTTTTACAATAGACTTTCAGAGGTGGTTCAAGATCTGAGCCTGAATAAATTGAAATCCTTCATTAAACGTAAGTTGTGTCAGAAAGCATTTTATAGTGTTAAGGATTATATTGAGGACAAAAAGGCTTGGGCTTGAGCTGCGTCCGATTTCTATACACTGATTGTTCTTTAATTTTTCCTGTTGTAGTATTAATTTGTAATTGTTTATGTTTATTACTCAAAGCCAGTATTACACACTATGTAGCCAAGCATATTGTACGTTACGGAATTGCATCACTGGCAGGGGCGTTCGGCACTAGTACAGCTACACAGCAGCTAAACTTGGTATTAGGGAATACTGTTGGAGCTGCTGAACCTTGGACAAAACTATCTTTGCATTGTGTAGATTCAATTTCTTAGTATTGTATAATTGCATGGCACACGTATGAGCACAATATACTTGCTCTAAAGCATCTATTTTTTGGGTTATTTTAATTTCTGAATTGTTGTTTTTTTGTGTTTTCCATAATGGACGCTCTCAGCGTACAATATATTTTTGTATCGTTCTCACACGGTTGATTTCTTTAATCAAATATTTATATCAATAGCTTGATAGTTTAAAAGAGTGTCCATGTAGTTTCTTGCCTGTTTTTCTTCATAGGTACCTACTCTTTGGAATGGGCGACTAGCTTCATCTTACTGACTGATCGACTGACCTTATGACTATTCAAAAATGCCTGTAACTGTTTTTTTTTTTGAAATAAATGCTTTGATTTAGATTTTTTTTTTATTTTGAACAACGAACCTTCAGTCAGCATTTACATTTTTTTATGCCCGTAACATAAACAAGAGACAAAACTATTTACATTACCAAATCGGTATTATACCTACTTTGGTTACAAATACAAGAGAGTGCACGACACGGGCGTGGTCGCTGTTTGCAGTGCAATGACGGACGAGAGGCGACCGCTTGCCGGGAAAGTATTCGACACATGGACTAAAGAAAGAAAGGTGATGAGTCAATATATTTACTAGTTACTGAACAGTCTCCGACAGCAGTCGTTGAAACTATCTTTTATTAGTGGACTGCCAACGAAACACAACGAAATTTCAAGGAACGAATTCGCTTGGTGCCCCACGACCATAAAAGCAAATGGATAAATAAGAAAAACGAATACATTTTTACGTCGTAGTTGAATTCTTAATGATAGTATTTTGTTTGAGATTAATGGAAAATTCATCCAGTTTCTATAAATGTAAATAAAACTAATTATTGTCCTCTGCATCATTAATGATACCAGTCAATGGTGAAAACGGTACAAGAGGAATGGTAATGTCACTATCAAACTTGGTCTACTGTGCCCCTTACATCAGGGAATAAGGTTCCTGATGTGGTAAATAAGATATAGTCATTCCATTCGTATAAACACTAGTTGCACTACTCGCTGTCTACGTTGAATGCTACGGTTGGGATGAATGTCACACACACCAAATTAACATTATATTATTTACACGTGAACCATATGAAATCAGTCTATAATGTCTCCATTGTTTGGGACAACCAGGTAAGATAACAAGCCCATAACTTTGTGGTTTTTCATGATATCTTCTTGAAATTTTGTACATAGATTCTGTACTTAAACATATTGGACACGTGTTTCGGGTTTCGCATATACAAAAAATATCGTTATACTCGTACATATATAATACAACGATACTTTAATTAGCGCTATACGAGCACAGTATGTACGAGCACAGTATACACGAGCACAGTATATACGAGCACAGTATATACGAGCACAATATATATATACTGATATAAAAGCAATTTATATACAAACACTATATTTTTAGCGTGTCTGCCGTTCTTGTATATTCTACGAGTTGATATTTGCACCGCAGGTCACAGCTTGAACCTTGTGACATCGCCATAGTCTATCGGTACTTAATGAAAGTGATAGTGTTGTACGAAGCTGGGAATGTAAGGGAAACGCGGTATCGACTGATTATCATCTTTATCGTGACAAAACGCGACAAATAAGGCAGCGAGTAATTTGAAATAGGGATAGGACTGGTGATAACTATCTTAAGCGGAGCGTTGTCGTGTTGTAACGATGTTTCTCTCGATCTAGAATTGCGTTTTCTTCTTCTGAGTAAGTTCTCTCATTATTGCTTTCAGCTGTAATGCATAAGTATTATATCGCTTACAATAGAATATGTTAATACTCCTGTTGCTTTTGCCAATTACTTTATGTAATTTTTAGGAGCAAAGTCAGTGCTGTCATGATTTGCGAAGCCCAACCATTGCAAACCACAAAGTTGTAATCATTGCAGTAAGTGTATGTACTATAGACATATTTGATAATCAGCACGAGTGGCATTCCTCCATAGAAACGGATTTTGTCGACGGAAGAATAGACGACATTATAAATTTCTTTAGAAATTTGTTTACAATTTGTCTTTTTATCTATTCTTCCATCGACAAATCTTGTTTTTATGGTAGTCATGCTGAGCGTGTTGCTAGTGTATAAAACTTGACGTATACTTAGCTGTCTTTAATTACTTATCTACAAAGGAGCTCGCTTGTGAGTGCCAATCTATTAGAAATGTATGACTCCGACCTCGTAAAGAGGTCGTAGGGCGATGCGCCCGCTATACAATATACATACATGCAATTACATCAATTTATTATTATAATTATATATAATTTATTAGTTGCCCACCGCAGTGAGGAGAACTGACGGCTTTCATAAAATTTGTCTGTACTCACCTATCGAGATACAACCGTGAAGTGGGCGTGGAGTGACCTGTCATTCGAACTAATGAGCTTACTTCACCTTTTTCTGGTGAGATTTTTATAGAATCAACCTGCAGGCTACTGAGTCATTTCATTCTAGTAGGTACAATTCATCCGTGGTGTCGTAAGTTGATGACAATTTGGTAGAATAGAATATGGGCTTGTGGTAGGTACTTATATATATCTATCTACCTTGCTTATATAAGATATTGGTGCATTGGAAGCTAAAAAGATACTTCGTTAAGTTTTACAACGATCGGTCGGAGGTGTGAACTCATTGCTTGGCCTTCGTCGGCCCTCAATCTAACTGGATGTGACAACATCTACGAATGCGGCTCGATGGATTAGATAATGCGCAGCTTTACTGATCGTCGAGCCACGCAGCTGTTACTTATTATTACTTAGCAAACTAATTGAGATATTGGAATAGTGTCCTGTCCTAACTGACGCGGCGGAAGACTCATCAAACAATCTCATAAATAACTAACTTTCCGTCCGTGGCTTCGCCCGCGTGGAATTCGGTTATATCCGCTTTTTAAATTTCCCTCAGGCCTATCAAATTTTTCCGGGATAAAAAGTACCCTATCATTTGATCCGGACTTCTAACTTTATGTCTACAAAATTTCAAAGCAATCGGATCAGTAGTTAAGGCGTGAAAGCGGAACAAACAAACAAACAAACTTACTTTCCCATTTATAATATTAGTAAGCAAGTATGAAAAGTGTCCGTGTCCGTGTATAGGGATGGTGGATGTAAAACCCTCGAGTGGTCTTTGCTAATGTGATAATGTGCTAACGGGACTTTCCCTGTTTCTACAACTGTTAGTCGAGGCTTCAGACTGTGAAAACTTTATACAATAAGGTTGTAGTTGTATTTGTGCCTTGCATAATCTGACATCATGATGCTTGCAGTTTTGCATACACAATAAAAAATGTATTATGCAGTACGCGCGCCCAATTATTTTTTTAATGTACATATAACGCTCGGTCTGCCAAGTTTTCGCGTAGGTATTGCAACGCACGATCGTATGGGAGAACTTGAATTATAAATTAATTAATTAAACTATAATATTAATTCGATAAATTACACGAGGGCAAGGTACATGTGAGGGGAAACGCCGGGAGAGCATTCCCAGGGAGAACATATCCTGTAACTTGCCTTGGGTGCCATATGAACGTGAACAACGCAAAAGAAATATGTTAGAATCATAGCCGGTGACGTCCTGTAGTTACTACCTACCCTACGTGGGAAGAAGGTGCGCTACGCGCGGGGTTATGTATGTGTATGTATACGATGGTTTGATAACAATGATAACATTATATAGATTGTGTAGTTGCATGATGTGGCAAAACTGTAACATGACGTTACTGAATACAACAAGCAAATGTTGCACTCCTTCATGTGCAACCTTTTGTCATTTCCCTGCTTCACTAGATAATTAAGTTATTCCCACTTCTGTTCTGATCAATGATACACCATCTTAAGAAGATTATATAATTGTAGTATGCTGTATGCTCCTAATTATTGAATTATATCATTGCATTTTAGCGCAGCCCTCAGGCATCTGAGCTTACCGCCTGTGATGGCTACTTATGACAGCTACACTGGGGGGCAATCGCGCTAAAATATTTCAACCAAAACAGAATTGGATCGCAACCAAACCATAACTTTTTGTATGTTTCGTATCGCGCTAACCTTTTGACAGATGGTTTAACCATAACTGGATTGCAATTGGAACGTAACCGCTGTCAAATGAAAAAGTTGAAACAAAGCTAACTTTTTCTGAGCCATTTGTCAACCTTTTGTTTAAACGATTGGATTTATTTAGTTTTAATTATTT
The DNA here is from genome assembly GCA_037179545.1 of Sesamia inferens. Taxonomy (NCBI): domain Eukaryota; kingdom Metazoa; phylum Arthropoda; class Insecta; order Lepidoptera; family Noctuidae; genus Sesamia; species Sesamia inferens. The sequence goes on along the minus strand of CM073929.1, from coordinate 1,077,180 downwards.
TATCTGACGAAATGTATCACTCATACATTGATTTGTTAGAGATATCCCATGAAAATGATCTTTCTAGGGAAAGAACCCTAACCAAAAGGGAAAATCTCCGCAACCGTAAGCAAACAGCGTTTTCACTGACTGATAGGCAATTTATAAAGCGTTATAGGTTGTCTAAACAGTCTGCAATAAGTTTAATTGAGGAACTAACTCCTTTTATGCCGCCAGTACTACGTTCTGATAGTTTGACTACAGAAACTAAGGTAAGATAAAAATTGTTTACATTGTGTGACAAACATAACCTTTTCAATATTTTCATTTCTTGTTTTTTTTTCCAAAATATCGCTCAGAAAGTCTTTTTACTGCTAACACAAATATATTTTAATGGATATTTTTTACTTTTTTGTAGGTGTTGGTAGCCTTAGCATTCTATGCCACTGGGTCCTACCAAACGATAGTAGGAGACAGCCGGAAGCATAGCATTTCTCAGGCCAGCGTGTCTAAAGCAATACGGCAAGTCACAAATGCTTTAAACAAACAAGCAATATTAAAAAAATATATTGCATTTCCCTTCAATAGAACAGAGCGAGAACAATTGAAAAGAGAGTAAGTTTCTATGTTATAAGAAATTACATAAAGGTCTATAACATAAGATAAGAAATTAATTGACCTGTTTTCTGTGTTATATGTATAACACATCCTATTTTAACAATTGGTTTAAGTTCTTATCAGAATACAAATTTTCTAAGTTTGATTATAAGTTTATCTCTATAGTATGTCTTTAAGACACAGTTAAAAATTTATTTACTGTTTTTACAATATTACTTTTATTAGTTGTTTCAGAAAATTTAAAATGCCTGGAATGCTTGGTTGCATTGATGGGACACAAGTAGCAATCGTACGTCCTGTGGAAAACGAGGAGAGATTTTTTAATAGGAAAGGCTACCACTCTCTTAATGTTTTAATAGTAAGTAATATCTTAAAGGTACAACCTATTGAAGAGAGGCACGCCTTTAAATAGATGTTTATGATATTCAAGATATGTTGAGCTTGCACTTTAGGTTCACTTTTAAATGTTAATTATTTAGTGTCACACCATTACTTTGCAGTTATGTGATTCAAAAATGAATATTATGTGTATGGATGCCAGCTACCCTGGGTCAACTCATGATAGTGTTGTGTGGGCAAACCATCCCCTCAAGAGTTATATAGAGCGACTGCATACTCATGATGGAGAAGATTTGTATCTTTTAGGTATGCATATAAAAATTTAAATATTTTAACTGACCTTGAAAAACTGTTATGACCTCACTTTGTTTCTCAGAGAGATTATTTTCGATTAGCTAGAGAGCTAATTTTACCAATAGCGGCCAAATAGTTATTTATGTTTAATGTCGTGGTGGCCTAGTGGTTAAAACACCAGCCTCTCAAGTACGAGTGTGCGGGTTAGATTCCAGGTCAGGCAAGTACCAATGTAACTTAGAGTTATATGTACTTTCTAAGTATATCTTGGACACCAATCACTGAAGGTGAAGGAAAACATCTTGAGGAAACCTGGACTTTCGCCAACCCGCATTGAGCAAGCGTGGTGATTATGCTCAATCTTTCTCTGTATGAGAGGAGACCTGTGCCCAGCAGTGGGATGAAAAAAAAAGTTGATGATGAGTTATTTATCTTTTTACAGGTGATTCTGGTTATGCCTTAAGGCCCACAATGATGACACCCATCTCAAACCCTGAGCCTAACAGTCCTGAAGCTTACTATCAGGAACTACATTTAACAGCAAGAAATGTAGTTGAGCGATGCATAGGACTTTTGAAAGCTCGTTTTAGGTAAATAAAATTTATATATATGTAAATATGTTAGATAAATTCTAGAATTTTCTTGATTAAAGTGATTCTTTTCTGCAGGTGTTTGCTGGTTGATCGAAAGCTGCATTACTCACCTATAGTAGCAGCTAAGATAGCGAATGCTTGTAGTGTGCTCCATAATATAGCTCACAAAGAGCATGTACCATACACACCACTTAGTGTTGAAGAGGCCAGACGTGAGCGCTTGCTTACTGAGGGGGCCAGTGGTAGTGCAAATCGAACCCAGCTTAGTGCAATTTCCAATCTGGAGCTAGGCAGAGCTCGACGTGCAGCACTGATACAGTGTTTGTGGTCAAATAGGTCAACATTAAATTAAAGATAAAATGAATGGAATATATTTTTTATTTTTACTCAAAATATTAATAATTAATTTAAATTAAACATCAACTTCTTGCTTATTGTGGACAAAACTGAAACAAAAACAAATAGATAATGAAATATTATTAAAATTGTATAAGGCTGTTAAATATAAAATAAAATTTTTACCTTATCCGTGAAACGGTCTATGCTTTGAGCAATAAGCCTGGAGGAATCCGAAAATGTAAGGATAGCCTCTGATATATTTAAGCCAGCCTGTGCTCTCAGTTTTTCTATCTCCAGAACCATTCTTCTAGACTCCTCTAATGATGTTCTGGCTGCTATAAAAAAAAATATAAATAAGGTACAGAAATTATAGAAATAATTTTTAAATAATTAATAAATTGAACTGGAAATGAGAATGCTTACTGTGAGGTGCATTTACACGAGCTATGGGCTGACGTAATGCTCGCTCAGCTCTTCGTCTCTCCCTAAAGGTCGTAACTCTGGATACTGTTGATATAAAATGAATGAACATAAACTTTTAGTACCAATTGTCAGTGGCATATCCAACTTATATCACTATATAAAACAAACTTGCTTCTTGCTGACTGTCCCTAAGCTTAGATCTTAACATCCATTATTATAATAGACAGAGTGAACTAAGAGGAAGGTTTACTTGTATATAGTAATATTATATTCTTACTAATTTTATAAATGTGATAGTGATTCTGTCTGTCCAGCTTTCACATCAAAGCCACAGAACCGATTTTGATAGAATTAGGTAAAAAGAAAAAGCTGCTTTTCATCCTGATTGCAGACTAAGTATAAAATAGATAAGAATAAAAAGGATATAGGTAGGCTCTGATTTTAGTAGTCTGCTGTGGTATTTATGAAGGATTAATAAGACTACCTAAGGTGTTGGCATTATATTATATTCATGATAAGACTTACCTGGAGATACTATGACCAGATTCTGAAGGTACAGGAGATGCCACAGGTGTTGTAATTGGAAAGCACACATCAGCTACAATTCTGTTTAAACAGAAAAAAAGGTTAATGATTATCATAATTATGCATATAATAATAAAGAAAACCTATAGTATTTTATCAACTTCATTGTTGGACAAAGGTAAAGTATCTATAGTATTAGTAAAAATAGGCAACCAAATAATATTAAATCATTGGAACTAACCTAATTGGAGATTGTGCACTTTCTTGTTCGGGCATTTCCTCTAGTTGGATTTCTTCAATTACAATATTATTCTGCAAACACAAAGTAATTACAAGAGAGGAAATAAGGGTATAAAAAATTTGTTCATTTTACTTACATCATTTGTACCAAAATGGTCTTGGGTAACATTAGGCAGTGGACCAACATCCCTACCTAGAATGTTGGCCACCCTCTCCTCCAACGCAGTCAATGTTGTTGTGGTACTGGGTCCACCACCTGTAGTTCTTCGGCTTGCATTAATCTTCACTAACTTCGCCCTGACTTTACATTTGAAATCATTCCAAACCTATAACAGTATTCATCAATGCAAATATGATATCAAACTATTTCTATATATAATAAAGGGCACTTAGGTGTCATTAAGAGATATTCAAACAAACTTTTGACCACTCCTTTGCTGTTCTACCAGGGCCCTCAACGTTTACAATATCGGCACACTCTGCCCATAAACGTGACCCCATTGTCCTAGCCTCCTTCGATCTCACTCGTCCAAGAGCAAGATCTTTGTGGTGTTCTAAAAATTCAGTTAGTAATTCTAACTGTCTCACGGTAGTACACCTTCGTCGCTCTTCCATTTTTGAACCTCTGGAGAGAAAATGGAAATTATTTATGTTTAAAGTATTTAGGTACCTACATACGACGAAGAGCACATCAAGCTACTACTATCTGTCAGGTTTCTTTATTAAATTTTCAACTTAATCTCTAAAGCATTAAGGCTCAAGGATGATTAGGAATATTGACAGTTTTAGGTAGCTTGATATGTCGTCGTCCATTAAGTACGTATATGAAAAAACATAATATTAGCTGTTTCTTAGCAAGGAAATACAAGGATTTAAACTTACTTGAGTATTACAAATATATATTTCCAGTCCAGATATAGACACAGATGTATATTTTATAGAATTTAAATCCCAAGAAAACACTGAGCAAGTAATCACTAAGTTTTCAAGAAAAGTTAAGTACTTTCGTTGTCAAAGTTTAGATTTCGCGCTGAAAAAAAAATGATAATGTTGCCAAAATCTTAGAATCGATGATCGATTGTGTGTCGGTAACAGATAGTTACTAAAATTTTTCGGTACGTCTCTAAAGGTTCATATTTGGTTATGGTTCGGAAATGGTTCAACTTCAACCGAAGTTAAACTTTTAGCGCGATACCAAATGTGATCGAAACTAAACCATAACTGTAACTGGATTAGAAACGAATCAGAGTTGAACTTCGACTGTTTTATTTAGCGCGATCACCCCCCTGGCATTGAATGTGCGCTTGACGGCCGGACCTGCCACCTGCCGCCTGTGCACCGGAGGGGCGGGGGGTCGGTCAGTGACTTACCGTTTTGGGTGAAAGTGAGCGCCTTATGTAATGAGCACATAACGCGGGTGAGGCCACGCTACAACACTAGTCTGTCATGGTCAGCTCACGTACCTAACGCTCATTCGACACACTCGCTTTTATTTATTTTCAATTTTAATCTCAGCTGTTACGAATTTGTTAATAAGTAAAGTTTCTGAGGAGGGTTTCACTATAAACTTTTCATAGCTGTTGATTCTACAAAGTAATTTGTTAAAGCACAGCTGTTCATAGTTGAGTGATCTGGGATGCTTCAGTACTAAGAGGTCACGCATGAAAAAAAAAGGCGTGCAGAGAGAGCCTGCTATTTATTTTATTTACATTATTATTTTGGAGTACCAAATAAATAAAGAAACTTTTTTTTTAAATCTATACTTAAATATAAACCTGAAGAGTTTATTTGTTTGAACGCGCTAATCTCAAGAACTACTGATCCGATTTGAAAAAAATTTTTTTTATCGTTGGAAAGCCGATTAGTCCAGGAAGGCTTTAGGCTATACAACATCACGCTGCGATCAATAGGAGCGGAGCATAATAAAAATTTAAAATGTGTGCTGTATATTTTTTGGGTTAAAATGAAATGTTCAAACAACTAACTCGACGCCAACGCAGTGGCGGGCGGCCGCTAGTGACGTATAAACGTTATCTATACCTAAATGTTCTACTATATTCCGTTTCCATCACACTACAATTTGAATTTCTTCAAGGCTAGAGTGAATAGGCTCCTAATAAAATAGGCGCTTTACCATCAACGATTGCATCACTGCTTACCATCAGCCGGGATTGCGGTCAAGCGCTAATAAACGTATAACTGACTCATAAGCTAGGTATTTTTTTTAATATTCCATATTAATCTATGAGTAGCAAAACGTTTACTTTAAAAAAAAATTACTCATAGTGAGAAAGTCGGTGTTCCTCAGGGGACTGTTCTCTCTGCAACTCTGTTCCTGCTGCATCTCCTGATCCCGGTATGAGTATGCAGATGACAGCACAGTTGTGGAGAGATACCTGCCGGGTGCTCGGGCTAGTAGGGAATCAATCCGGTCCGAAAGAGAGGCTATGGTAGAGCGAACGAGTGCTGCCCTACAGGCAGTCTCCGAATGGGGCAATACCAATCTTGTAGCATTAAATGCCGCCAAAACACAGGCGTATCCTTTCACCGCCAAAAGGAGCCCGTTCACCTTGAACTGTATCCTTCGAAATGTATCCTTAGAGTGTACCGACTGCCTGCAGCTTTTGGGAGTTGAGATTTCCTCGAACCTAAATTTTGAGCGGTTCATTGAGTCCAAGACCAAGGTGGCTGCCAGGGAACTTGGCGTTATCGCAAAGGTCCGGCAGTACTTCACACCAGAGCAGCTTCTAATGTTGTGCTGCTAAGTGTCACCTGGCCACTTTGGATTCAGTGGAGAGGCCTGCGAGGAGGCTGATTGGTGACCCTGATTTAACTCGAGACGGTCTCCAAAGCTTAGAGCACAGGCGTAGAGTAGCCAGCCTTTTGCCTTTTTTTTTTTTTGCCTATAGGATGCATTTTGGGGAGTGTGCGAGGGAATTGCATGATTTAATTCCCCCATCTCCGTTCCACCATCGGATGACCAGTCGTACGGCGAGTTTCCACCCTTACGTTGTTAACATCACTAGGCGAAGCGTTTCGCCTCCACCTTTATACCGCGTACATCGATGAGGTAAGTGGTTTGCCGCTTTTGGCACTTTAATCAGAGAGATATAAGAAGGCATCATTCTATCATATATTTACTTAAAAAATTCTAGCATATTGCTATCCTAAAATACAGTCCACTTGAATCTTGTTTAAAATTTTTTGGTGGTATGCACGTTGCCGTCACTCCTACGGACAGATGAACAGCTGAGCGGTAAAAATACTTAGGGTCCCGTTGGTACGCGTTGAGTATGGAGGAACCCTAAAAACAAAATAGGTAGATATGCGAGTTTCATAACATTTTATAATCTTCTGAATCTTGCGTGTAAGGTCTGAAATTCAACACAGGTTCTCGGTCTCGTTCATAAGAATATTGTAGTAATTTATGTTTCCATTTACTGTTATCACCATTACAATCTGCATATTATAATAATTTGATGTCCAAAATCGGTACGAAACTTATCCGTGACGGGGCCTACAGAGCCCCAGGCCGTGTTCATTGTTATTGGATGCCCAAAAATGGTACAGATATTTTATGAGAAGATTTTTTCATTGGAGAAAAGATACTGTTGTAAGAACTAAGAGATCTAGAAAGCATGTGACAGCATCCTGTTTGTGTAACTGATGATGATTGATACTGATACGAAGAAAGAATATGCGAAGTAATTTTTATTCTGAACGTTTCCAGCCTGACCGCAACCACAAATTGAGGACAGGGTAGACTATCATTGGACGACCCGTCGTACGCCGAGTTTCCACCCTTACGTTGTTAACACCACAACGATCCGAACGAAACTTGTTTTATACCGGGTAAATCGAGGGTCCGCAACAATTTCTATACACTGATTGTTCTTTGATTTTTCCTCTTGTAGTTTTAATTTGTAATTGTTTATGTTTTTAACTCAACGCCATTATTACACACATGTAGCCAAGCACATTGTACGTTACGTAATTGCATCGCTGACAGGGGTGTTCGGCACTGGTACAGCTACACAGGAGCTAAACTTAGAATTCGGGAACACTGTTGGAGCTGCTGAACCTTGGACAAATGTCATAGCATGTTGTAACAATTAAGTACTTGTTAGAATGACCAGGGTCCTGTTTAATAAAGATAACAGTTCGGCAAGTCTGAGAAACTTATTTCTAAAAGTGATAATCCGAAAGTATCTGTTTAATAAGAGTTACAAGCTATAAAATTGACATGGTGGAAAACTCACTAATATTTTAGATAGTCACAGCAGGCCGACATTATTTAATACCTACATTTTTTTAGCGACAAGTGACAGGTAACAATTTATTGAAAACCTTGCAGAATTTGCCTAATTAGCAAGAAAATTGTCGTGAAATATGTACAAACAATACTACAAAATTAAACAACAATTCTGAAAGGAACGTTAACCTCTGTGGCTAAATCATGATTTTTATATGGCAAATGTAGTAGTGAAAGTCTTTATAAAAGGTTTGTTATAATAAAATACTATCTCCCTCTGTTTATATCGCGAGTTTAATGGTCCCTAAATGTCCCAAAGATAATATTTCTATTTTAATAAAAGCGTAAGATTTTTTGTGCTATTCCATTTTACAGACGGGAAAAACAAACAATCTAAGTGACACTATTGATTCATTCTTTTACTTTGCTTTTTTTAAATGTTATCCTCAATGAGCTTTATAAAACAACATGATTTGCAGATAAGTCTTATGACAAAAGTCGACAATTGTCACGACAATACGACAATTGACAGAAATAATTTACAAGACCTTTATTTTCATTCGGACTTCGAATTAAATTGTTACATATCATGTTAACCATTTCTAGTTGTTTTTCATTATAATATCATTAAAGGAATGATTTATCATTACGTCGCATCATGGGTATGATTTAGGCGACAATTAGCGATGTTCAGCTATCAGATATTTTTATGTAGGTAGTAATATGTTAATATTTTAGGCCACAGTGTGGAGACTGAAAGTGTATTAATTGCTCCCGCGCCGCTTTGAAATACTTAGAGTTATATTTTACTATTGAGTTATAATCGTCGGTTTGTAGCTGTAAGCTGGTGCTAAACATTTGTGTAAATCGCTTTGTAACAGGTGACTATGTAATAAGTAATTTATGATATCTGTAGAAATTCTTAAGCATGATTGTTTATTATTTATATTAGTTATTAATATCCCACCACTGGGCAAGTATCTCACTACTCTCTTTCTGGCTGTCTCTGTGTCTTCTGGCTGTATCTTCATTAAAAGAGTCCAGTATTATACGTTATTATGGTAATACGTTGACGCTTGTACGAAATGGCAAAAGCACAGAACATTGACGTAGGGTCTCAGTTTGCACTTTGAAAATAAACTCCGTCAGTACATGAAAAAAAATGTCTGAAAGGAATTATTAGGGCGTATTATGACGTGATTCATTAAACACGAAATGAAATAAATATTAAAAATGAAATGAAATATATATATAAAATAAATATATATCAATTATCACCTACAACTACCGAAACAATACGCAATAGATACGGACGACAGCAGGTCAAGTTACCCGTTATCTGACAAATATTACCAATAAATAATGAGCCTTAATTTTATGAAGATACAGTTGAAAATCTAATATTAAAATTTGACAGTTTTTAGAAGCTTGATGCTGTCGCCTGTACATTAATATGTACAGACGACAGCATCAAGCTTCTCCAAACAGTCAAACTTTACTATAATTAGTGAAGTTTAGCTTCACTTGTACTCTACTAAAGTTCTCTCTTAATTTTAGGAACAGAAAAAAACTATCAAACATTAAGCAAACTTTTATTGTTATGTATAATTTCAAGCTAAGTACATTGTAGTAAGTTTATTACTCCCCTATGTTACCCAATGGTCTGCAACACGGTAACATTACAAATTATTCCGAGTTTACGGTCAACATCAAACGTTATACATCGATTATCGGTTTATCTCCGCTTGGATGTGCCGATATAGTTAACTTGTACCTTAATGGGGTTATTGTGAGATATTTATTTATAAAAGCTTTTAAGTGTCTTTTTGTTTTGTTAATGATGTTTGTCATTAACAAAACAAATAGACACAAAAATAAAAAGCTTTTAAGAGTGTGTGAAACGTAGTGTTTTAGACAATAGTAAAATATTTGGTTTGGTTATGGTTGGTAAATAATGATGAGTTATTCTAGTTGTTGTCATTGTTTCACAATCATTTTCATTTATATATATATGGCTTTCATGAACTAGTGTCTAAATAGACACTAGTTCATAAAAGCTCTAGCTTAGGTAATAACTAACTAGAACATATAAATATTAACGAAATAGGTTAACATAATATACAGTATGTTAAGAAAACCCTGTCCAACCCATAAGGATAATAAATGTTAGGTAAACACATGACCAAATATAATATAAAATTTTACGTAATCATCATAGTACCAATACAAATTAATTTTGAAATAATCTTTTTTTCCCGCGAATTAATTCCAACTTCCCCTAATTTTTAAAAAGTGACAACACCGGTATTATTATGAGCGAATAGCGATGCGACCACGTGCCGCGTGCCCTGCCGCCCGCCGCCCGCGGAAGGGTGCATAACGCACATTTATTAAGTTGTCTCTTTTTGGGAAATAATATTTATTATTTTAGGGGGATTTTTTTTTTAAGTTTAGCCCGGTTTTGTATGCATTAGTAGAATCGGTTATCGATACTTAACAACACCTTCACGGGTCGGACAGGGTTTTCTTAACATACTGTATAAACACACATGTGTTCAGATAAAAAGTTGTTATTATTAACTTTAACGTTCATATTAAAATATGAGTGTGACGACACGAAAGGCGCAATAGTTGAGCTATCGACTGCTGCGCTGTGTGTTGCTGGTTCGATTCCCTTACGGAACAAATATTTGTATGGCCTACAGATAGCTGTTTCGGATCTGGCTGTTTGTGTATGTGATTTTATATGTTTGTAATCGTACCCTCGATGCATCAGTAATAGGGGTGTTTCCTGAGTAAAAAAATTGATTCTATTTAGTCCGTCATTCAGATTATAGAAAATTATTGGATACGTATATTTTGTTTTGTCAAATCAATAAACGTCACTCGTTGCTAAAAAGTGCAGCAAGAAGTGACGTCACACGAGTTTCTCAACGCACTGTTTCGTCTTCATTTTTTGTTTATATGAAAAAAGAAGAAGTACGTGTTAATACTAGTTTTTTTCGGAAATCTGACCGACGGACTAATTAGTTTTTTTAGTCAACTATCCCATAAAATAAAATATGTAAGTATAATTATAAATAAGCCTGCACTTACTCACCATGCTGCACGCACTACATGTCACGACTTTCTGTTTATTTCTACTGTTGTCTTATATTTATAATATCTCGGCGATACTGCTCGGGTGCCATTGTGGAGTCAGTTGAAAAGCGCGCAATTTTCCGCGCATGCGCATGTTATTGTGCCCGCGCAGGCTCCGACGCGCACTTTAATTATTTCCACGTCTGCGTAACATTTGATGTAATGTCCATTTAAATAGTGATTGTGTCTGGAGAAGGCACTGTTATTCTATTGTTTATTTTTGATGTAAGTGATAGTTTTGGTAATTAATTTTTTCATTGCCCCGCAGTAGGTGCGCTATGGTGGTAGCTTTTGAATTAGCACTCTAAAATATTTGTGATAACAAAACCAGCCAGGCTCCAGGCTCCAAGGATCCTTTCCATTACATATTATAATATCTTAAACTTATAAGTTATAGCTCTATAATAGGTACAGAGTCCTATAAATTGATAAGGGAAGGCTCTAAACAAAAATACAAAACATAGCTATAAAAAATAATTTAATTCAGTTTGATTAAATGATTACACTAAAAATAATTAACGCCAGGGTTGCTTTCATGTCTGAAATTGGTCTAAAATAGGTGACTAAGGCGTCTACGCGATGATAATGCCTAAGGGCGATATGCACCTATTAAACTTAACGCCTCCAGGACATTTGAATGTCGTTCAAGAGCTAGCCGTATCAACAATGTTATACAATATTGAGGAAGCCAGTTGAACGAGGATTGGAAGTGCTGATCGCGTTCAGTTCTAAAGGTGAAGTCTGCAGTAAGCTCTACACTCTATCCTCTATGATTAGATTGTTTCTGTCTCGCTCGCTCCTATACGTAGTAGTATTGCGTCTTCGCATGTCGCAGCATGTGCTTATTCGCCCAATAGTTCTCGTGCACCAGCTCCTGTCTTCTACTGTTCACCACCACGGCGAAGTATAGCAGAAGAGCTGAAAACATATGTACGTATGGTGGTTTAAAAAATAATATAATATTTTGTATGTTTGTTCTGAGGTATGGTGGTATGTGTTGTAGTTAGCAAACAATAACAACATCATTATTATCTGCCTAGTCTTCTTCACAACTATGTTGGGGTTGGATACCTGTCTAACTGGATCCACCTGAATACTAGTGGGCCGATTAATAATAAATATGATTGTGTACCACAGTCACCAAAGGAGATAACCAGAGCCGTGATATAGTGGAAATTTAGGATGAAACCGATGAACGTGTTCGGATGAAATTTAATTTGCTATATAAACTGGTTGTCCAGTCCAGACAACCAGTCAGTCAGATCCGAAGACCCGGGTAACTTCCTTTAGTGCCTGTACGTCATATAAAAAAGAAAGTAAGAAAAAAGGAAAAGTACGTATCGTTCACAGATTCTACTTTGGCTTGGACGCTATAATGAGGGGTATGTAGGTTAAAGAATCTTTTCAGTTTATCAAATCTGAGAATATTAACCGCCGGCGGCGGTGTTTCCGTCGGACTACAATTTGAGTGTCTTCAAGGCTAGAGTGAATAGGCTCTTAATAAACTAGTGCGCTTTACCATCAACGATTGCGTCACTGCTTACCATCAGGCAGGATTGCGGTCAAGCGCTGGTTTATACTTTATTAAAAAAAAAAAAAAAAAAGTTAAACAGCCTAACATCAAGAAACAAATCTTGCGGCAATACGTGGAGTCGTTATTGTCAGTGCTTGTGGGTCAGTTATTAATCAGGGCTTCATTTATGCACAAGCATGCGTCACAACTTCACAGGCGAGATCTTCGACCTCTGTGCACATCAAAGTAATTACCTATTATACAAGAGTGTGGCGACAATAACAATGCGTCAGCACCTCAGCATTGTTTATGGTTAAGCTCTATGAGCACGGAAAAGGCGTGAAAGAGTCGCTTTGTGGTCTATTCGAAGTGGTTATAGTGTATTGTAAAGGCGCGGTGACGGGTTTTCCTATCCATGAGGTGCCATAAAATGTTTACGTAAATAAAATGTATTGTTACACCGGGAGCCTGCGGCTAAGCAGAAAGCAGACTACGTCGACTTTTTCAGGGATTGAAACAATTTGCCTTTCAAGGCTAGAGTGAATAAGCTCGACGAAGGGTTTCGTCTTGTCTATACAAGGCGAAACTCTTCGTCCGGATCGTACTGATGTCAACATCGCAAGGATACTCGCCTACAACGGGTCAACCGATGATGGAACGTGATGGCGGAATTTTATTCAAATTTTAAAAAAATTCATCCTATAGAAATATATCCCGAAAGGCTGGCCACCCTATGCCTGTAGGTACTCCAGGCTTTGGAGACCGTTTTGAACTAAAGGGTCCTAATTAGCCTCTTCGCACTCCTCTCTACCAAACCCAAAGCAAAGTATTTTGCAATACCAGCCCAAATGTGGCTGCAATACTTCAGACATGAACGGATCTGTGCTTAGTATAACATTAGAATCTGTCCTGAAGTGAAGTGCCTGACTTTTGCAATAACGTTAGATTTCCTGGCAACCTTGGCTGCAATTGACTTTGGCCCCAATGAACCTCCCAAAGTTCAGGTTTAAGGAAATCTCAACTCACAAAAGCTGAAGGCGGTCGGTGCACTCCAAGGATACATTCTGAAAAGTAGGAGCCAAGGTGAACGGGCTCCTTTTTGCGGGGAATAGGCACGATTTTATTTTAGCATCGTTGAATGCCACAAGTTTGGCTCCGCCCCATACGCAGACTGCCTAAATTATTATATGGAGTGTTTAGTTGGGTGTGTAATTATAATTATATATAATAATAATAATAATGTTTTATTACCAGTAAAAATGTTACATACGTTACAAATACAGTAGCATGGTACATCAAAAGGTGCATTGGTTAATGGTTATATCTCCTGGCTCCCAAACTAGATTTATAGCCTGTGACTTGGGAACCAGTGATTCAATAAGGGTAGACATATGTAGATGATGAAGTGTCATACAAAGACTTTTTTCACCAGTAACATAGTGAACATAACAAAACAATCGTTAATTATATGTATTATACAGGTAAAGTAAAAAATTATAATAATAAAAAACTGTAAAGTGGGTTTTTGAGTGAGTGTAATTATGTAGAAGTGTTGTGTATGAGTAAGTAGTGTGAAAGCGCTGAGTGTGTATAGCTTAGAGTGTCTTGGTAAGTGTGGTACCGGTAGATGTGTGTTAATGGACGGTGTATAGAGTATTTGTATTTAAATAAGAAGAGATCCAACCTAATCATGCGGGAAAAGAAGTTTTTCGATTTCGTCATATGATTTCTCAAGTAGCCATTCTTTAACTGAGTTTTTACATTTGTGATAAATGAGACTGTGGATATGGAGAAATTTATTGATTGTATTGTACAGAATATAGCTGAGGTAGGCGAATTGGTGTTTAGCGAAGGTGGTTTTATGTCTAACTGGTGGAAGGGCAATGTCTGTACGACGCTTAGTACTTTCTGTATACGGAAGCCGATGTTTCCTTAACACACATTGTAGCACATATAATCCTCTCACCGGCAAAACCTTGCTTTCTCTAAAAAGTTCAAAAGTGGGGTATCTATAGGGCTTGCAGAACATAACTTTAAGGACTGCTCGTTGAGCTCGTTCTAATTTTAGTAAGTATGTTTTGCGGGCGCCACCCCAAGCAGGCAAACAATACAATATTTATATATATTATTATATATTATTTTTATGATTTACAAAGTGGTCTCTTCACTAAGATATTAAGCATCACATCGCAGGACAAGCGTGGAGCGGAGAATCCGGTACAAAATAATGTAGGTCAAGCAGGGAGCGGGAACTCCTGACGATATCTACAGTGCAATGACATCGCAGTCGATAGTATCGTTGATTAACGTGTAGGTAAAATCAACGTGACTTTACATGCAGTACTAATGTCAAACATTCTGCTTGATATTGCAGCTTAGTTATTTATACACACTCGTTTTCTCTCCTAAAACTACAATAGACGCTACTAAACGACATGCATTCTCCTTCATATCGGTTCCTGTTCGTCACACGACGCCATGATTCCCGGTTCTAGGTGCTTTCAACTCTAACTAGGCACGAGCAACAAGGATATTAGATTTATGCCTGGCGGCCACTAATGTACGCCTTGTTACAATGGGATTCGAAGAAAAATCCCAGTTTCATTGCGTAAAAAATGTACGAATTACCAAAATTTGAACAAGTATGAGTTTATTTAATAAAAATTTCAGTTTGCGCTACAACTTCTAACATTTTTATAACTTTTATAATTGTGCTCTTTCAAACTGAAATCATTTTAATACATACTTTATTATTATAAGGATTATTTTAACTCTTAATAACGTCAATTTGAAACAAATAAAATTTGAACTATATACAATAGATGTTGAATACATAGGTATTGTTTTTTTTTAATAATGTAACTAACGAAATATTTCAACGGAGGGGGCAGAATCTTCTATTGGATCCATGGCAGCAGGTACTGCGTTAAGGTACCTGGCTCCCTGTATTGGTTATATTGATTTGTGTTACGTGCAATGACTACTTCTTTCCTTTTTGTATCAAGTCCCCTACCTGAGTAGAGGAAGTACACAGATATGACAGCGGTGGCCTCAGTGATAGCGTCCAAGTTCCTCTGTAAAGTTAACAGCACCATGCCCACCACTGTGAGTAGGATCAGCACCAGACCCTTCCACCACGCCAGCACCAGCCAGGGCCACGTGAAATGAGGCTTCCGCTGGAAGGAAGGAGGGAGCATTTTAGTAACAGGTTAAGTGATCTTACATAGTATTGTTATCCGCAATTAGAAAACTGATTCGTTGGAAAGAAACTTTTGTAATAAGATGTCCCATTTCAAGGGTCAATTGATCAAGTATCTAGTTATGAATTGCCAACGTTATCTTAAGCCCCGCTGCCTATGTGGTTGCAAGCGCAAGGGCTGAATTTGCCCTGGGTGAGAATCCCGGTTCAGGCAAAGTGTTATTAGGATTAGTTTTACCATTAGCAATTTTTTAGTATCAGCCCGGAGTATGGAATTTGGGAGTGTCATACTCCCGCGACTTGTATATCTCAGATCGTGTCAAATTGGCCTTCCATTGGAGTATGAATGTGTGCGACGAGACGTTTTTTTTAGTTTATTTATTTTAGGTCGCTTAAACATCTAGGTCATTAGCGACCACTATAATTTAACAATACATTATATTATATTACATTGTAGTAATCGATTAACTTCAGAAATTTTACAGTTTTTTCTAAATCATTTAGACAATCTTTTAAACATCTAGGTAAGCTTACATTCAGTCTTTCTGTACTGTACATTGGACATTCAATTAGTAAATGTTTTATCGATACATCACAATCACATCTTGAACATTTCTTTTTGGTATCTTTGGTGATGAGGTGAATATGAGTTACATTACAGTGTCCTATTCTTAACCTATTTAGAACTACCTGATCTCTTCTATTGTTTGGGTGTAAATTCCTTTTTTCAAAAACAGATTTTCTTATCTCAAATAATGCACTATCATTATCTTTTACCCAATAGTTGTTCCATATTTTTTTTAACATTTAATCTAAGAATCTTTTTAAGGTCTTTGATGTTACATAAGGTGATATTACAGTGTTCTAATTTGGTAGCTTCTTTTGCTCCCATATCAGCCTTTTCATTTCCGGGAATACCCTGATGACTAGGGATCCAGATTAATTCTATTGCGAATCCATTATTTATTAAATTAAATAACCTTTCTCTTATTAAACCAATTAGAAGATCATTATTACTAATGTTAGATAGTGCTTTAAGGGTTGACATTGAGTCTGAAAATATGACAATCTTTTTATCATATGTTTTATCTTTAATGATTTCCAGACATTTAAGTATAGCAACTGCCTCACATGTAAAAACAGATGAGTAGTCTTGCAACCGGAACTTGTAAATATGATTACCAGATACAACTGCGCAACCTGCTTTTCCTTCATATAGGGAGCCATCGGTATAATACATTACAGAGTCTGATTTTTGGTTTTTGATTTCATAATATAGGTTTTTATAAGTATAGTCAGGTGTCGTTTCTTTAGCATTTCCGTTTGATATATTTAAATTAATTGTCGGTTCAATTTTTTTCCAAGGTGGTTGCTTTGGGTAGTTACGGCAAAATGTAGGAGGAAGTTGAAAATTTATTTCACTGAGATATTTTTTGACTCTTATCCTTAAAGGTCTTGGCAGAGATGGTCGCAAGTCATATTCTATATCAGATGGATTTGAAGATTTTAAAATAAATGAATCATCATAGTTGGTGCCATGGTTTGCTGCATAAGTGAGGCATAATTCTTTCCTACGGTATTGTAATGGTATTTCATTAGCTTCAACGAGGACGCTATTAACTGGACTAGTTCTAAAAGCTCCCAAACTTAGTCTTATGCCAGTATTAAGAATGCTTTCCAAGAGTTTCAAGATATTATGAGAGGCTGAGTCATATATAATAGATCCATAATCGATTTTCTGTCTTATTAATGCTTTGAAGGTATTCTTAATACACTTGCTATCAGATCCCCAGTTTATTGATGATATAACTTTAATTACATTTAATCTGTTATGGCATTCCGATTTAACTTTTTTAATGTGAGAAACCCAGTTCATTTCAGTATCAAAGGTGAGTCCTAATATTTTTAAACTATGCACTTCTTTAAGTTCGTGATTATTGATACTAAGATTTATTTTAGTTTTATTGTTTTTTATTGAGAAAATCGTGAATTCAGTTTTTATTTCGGAAAATTTAAAGCCTGTATGTTTACACCAGTTATTTAGCTTATTTAGAGTGTTTTGTAGAAGTTTTTCTGTCAATTTTAGATTATTACCACTACATAATATTGTTAAATCATCTGCAAACAAATAACCCTTTACGGGGCGTTCAATGACCTCAAGAACATTGTTGATCGATATCAAAAAAAGAATAACACTTAGTACAGATCCTTGAGGCAATCCATTTTCAGTAATGAAGGGATTTGATAGAACATTATCGATTTTAACTCTGATTGATCTGTTTTTTAGAAAATTAATAACAAAAGAGAGAAAGTTACCTTTTATATTTAACTTTTCTAGTAATAAAATAACTCTGTGTTTCCATACCATTTCATAAGCCTTTTCTAAATCTAAAGCAATAACTACAATTTTATTTTTATTAGCAAAAGAGGTGAGTATATCATCTTCTAAATGGGCCAAATGGTCTAAGGTTGATTTGTACTGTCTAAAACCGAATTGGAAATTGGATATCAGTTTATTGTGTTCCAAAAACCATCTCAATCTATTGCTTATAATTTTTTCGAGCAATTTGCATAAATTACAAGTGAGCGATATGGGTCTATAGCTTGAGGTTTTGGTTGCTATTTTGCCTGGTTTAGGTATGGGTATAACAAAAGCCTCCCTCCACCGGTCAGGGAAAACTTGGTTAGTCCAAATGAAGTTGTAAATATCTACAAGACGTTCTAGTGCTAAAAGGGGGAGTTTCTTAATTATAGTATTTGATATTTGGTCGGGACCAGGACTTGAATTCCCCAGTTTTTGTATTACTGGAATGAGTTCTTGTAAGGTAATAATTTCATTTATAGGACTACTGTTGTCTTGCAGATCAAATACTGTATATTTCTCTTCCATTTGGTGTTTGTACTGTACAAAATTTTGATCATAGTTATTAGAGCTGGAGTTAGAAGCAAAAGCAGTCCCTAAAAATTCAGAGTTTATTTTTGGATCAGAAATTAGCTCTCCATGTTCATTTTTTAAGATTATTATTGATTGTTTTTTATGTCTTTTACCATTAATAGCGTTAATTTTCTGCCATATAATTCCTACAGGGGTATAACTATTTATTGATGAAATGAATTTAGTCCAGCTAGCTTTTCTGTTTTCTTTAAACAATCTTCTAGTTTTAGCTCTTTTTTTCTTATAATCTATCTTAAGTAACTCTTCTTGTAGTAGGCTTTCTTGATTACAAAAATAATTATTTTGGTTTTTTCTTTTTAATTTGGTGTAAGCTCTGTATGCTTTTTTAGTTTCCTTTAATGATTTAGAACACTCATCATTCCACCAAGGAACTTGTTTCTTCTTTAATTTTCCAGACGTTTTAGGGATGTACTTTTCAGCAGCTAGGATGATTAAATGATTAAATTCTTTAACTAAATCATTAATGTCATTATTTGATGTAATGTGTAGTTTGCCTAGTTTTTTAACGTTACATTCTATTTCATTAGAAAAGTTAGTCCAATCCGCATTTTGATATTTCCAATGTTGAGGGACATATTGTATATTTGAGTTAAAATCTATTTCAAACGTAATTACTATAGGGAAATGGTCACTGTCGTAAAGTTCATCCAATGCATTCCAGTCGAAATAAGTTGATATATTTCGTGAAGCAAAAGTTAAATCAATATTGCTAGTTCGACCATTGCTATTGTTAAAATGAGTAGGTTGATGAGAATTGAGGAGGAAAATACTATCATGTGATTCTAACCAATCAGCTATAATTTTACCCCTTTGATCACAGTGATTTGAACCCCAACAGAAATGATGGCTGTTAAAATCTCCCAGTAAAATAAAGGGAGTTGGAAGCTGATTAACCAAATTATTTAATTCGTTTTCATTAAAAGAACAACTATTGGGCAAATATAAATTACAGATTGTAATTGTTAATGGAAACTTAATTCTCACAGCTATAACTTCTAAAGGACTATTAATGGTAATCTGCTCAGGAAATGTATAAGGTTTTATATATGTTGCCACGCCACCGCTAGCTATACGTGCGGTACTACTAGAGCGATTTTTGTAAAAAAAATTAAAATTTCTTAGTTTAGCACAATAATTATTTTTAAAGTTGGTTTCTTGAACACAAAAACAAAGTGGATCATTCAAAATTAATCTTATGTGTTCGTACCTAGCATGGAAACCATTGACATTCCACTGCAGAATTTTCATGGCTAATATATATGAAAAAAAAGGGTAAATATTTTTTTTTGTCTTAATAAAAATTAAAAAAAAAATACCTAGTGGGTATTCCCTGGTTCAATGATGCATTGTAATTTTCGAATAAATCTTGAACATCTATTTTTTAACGTTTTGTTCATTTTAGGATGAAGTTGTAGGCACATATCAATTAAATCGGGGATCTTATCAGTGTATTCCTTGGTAATTTCTAAAACATTTTGTTTGTTACGGCACACATCCAATAGACTTACAAATTGATCTACTGATAAGGGAAAACTTGTGTTAGATTCTTTTAGTTCCAATTTAATGTCGTTCCACACTTGTTCTTCTGATCTGCTGTCAATAGTTTTCTTCTTTTTTTTAATGGATTTTAAGTTTGTTTGTTCCTCTTCTAGTGAATAATTACTGTCGGTGTCATCTAAGTGGTCGCTCATAGGCACCTCTTCCGCTGGTGGAATTGTTTGAATAGGCTCTGGCTGAGGGGTTCCCGAGGTAGTATCAGAATGGAATCGTTTGGTGCCTTTGTTAAATAATAAATTTTGGGTCAGTGGGGTAAGGTTTCCTAAAGGTTTGTTAAAAACTATTGGAGGGTAGGTTGAGATTTCTTCTGTTTGTTGCGTAGATTGATGTTTACTTTGTGGGCAATATTTAGCTAAATGGCCCATTCCATTACAAATAAAGCATTTCATTGATTCATTAGTTAAGTAAATCCAATAATTTGTGTCGTCATAATTTATTTGCATAGATTCTGGAAGTCTTTTTTCATCCTCTGGAGAAACATACAATTGCCGGCGGAAACTCATAATATGTGCGAAACCAGGCTCAGCAATTCCAACTCTCATAAAGGTAATTGGTGATAATATTTTAATATTAATTTCATTGAATTTTTCTGTTATGACCTCGTGGGGTATAATCGGGCAAACATTAGATAATACAATTCGTTTGTTTCTTGTTATCAGTGGCCGAATCTCCAGAATATTATCTTTGACTTTTACTTTTTTTATTACATCAACAAGTTCATCTGCGGTTTGTTTAGTATCCATGTACACACATACTCTTGAGTTGGCTATTCGTGAGATAAATCTTATTGAAGTTGGTTTGGTAACTGTGGAGAGGGCTAACAAATAGTCTCGTAGCATAATTCCATCGATAGAATCTATTATGATAGCTTGATCTTTCTTTGGGAATGTAGTTTTAGATGTAACATTGGCATAACTTACAGTGGGGATATCCATGATGATATAAGGTGCCCCTGTAGCCAGGAGCACCTTTGATAGTAAATGTAGTACTATGTAATAATAGTATAATCACTGTATTTATATAATATAAAGATCGATAAATTACTCGCGGCGAGGCTACGCATTAAATGAGATAGACGCGCGAACCTAACGGCGGCCGTAGGGTAACTGGACGAGACGTTGTAGGTGTGTGTGCACACATTTGTCATCATCATCATCATTATCATCTCAGCGTTAATCCCAATCGCATCCAATTCAATTCAATTATATTTATTTGCACAGAAAGTAGGTATACAAAATAATGATGTTTACATAATGTCAGATCCTTATACTATCTACCTTAACGGTTATAGTAGCCTCAATGACCTTGTGCATGTGGGCGGAGCTAAACGCCGTACTCCCGAATTCGTAAAATGCGCGCGGTGGCGCGCTAAACTAAAACGACAATCAAAGAATATCCAGAGATGCAGACAAGCCGCGTGTAGGTCGCGATTTGTGCCTACGATTTCAGACGGGGTTATGGATGCAAGACGATAAATGTATATTTTGCATTGATAAATGGTAATATCGTACTATAATATATTTTTAGTATTCTTGATCAATATTTAAATAAAATCAAGGAGTGCTCGTTACACAGTTTAATGGCCGATCGCAGACTGACAGACATTTGAAAAACAAGTACCCACACATTATAATATATCATAACATTAACATAAAAATTAATGGTAGATGGTAATATCTATCGATTCAACATATTTGAATTTTTTTTTTTCACTACTTTTCAGTATATGAGTATCATGTCTTTGCAGTGTCCTTGAATTAATTACTAATGCGAATAACATAAACGAGTTCATCGCGTTAACGTAAAACAAACGCGCACTTAATTACTTACTTAATTACTCACGAAATTACTTTTATCGTGGGTGCATTTTTAAACATATAAATTCACAGCCACAAACAGCCAGACTCGGAACAACTACTTGTAGGACATGTTCTGAATATTTGTTCCGCGCGGGAATCGAACCCGCGACACGCAGCGCAGCAGTCAATAGCTTAACCGCTGCGCTAACCGTGCTTTATATAGATGTCTTGAGATTACAAAGCGCGTAGTTTCGGCCGTTTTCCATAAAGAGATAGTACCCTATTTATACTGTGTCAGTGACGTCGGATTGAATGTACTTCGTCGTGATGAGGTTTCAAATAAAACACGAGTTATTTTAAAATCTGTAAATTTTAATTCTTCGATCCAATAAATAACATGCGAGATTATAGGCATATCTAAAGCTGCAGAAATTTCTTGCAGCTGAGAATGGCCACAGTCTATTTCTATTGTTCCTACAACTGCACAGCTGATATTGATTTCTGTAGGATGTGCAAAATGTTTCCATACACATACGGCATTTAAAAATAAATAGGGAACGTTCTCCAACAATATCCTATATATATGCCTACCGTCCAGCACTATTAATTAATATGGATTTCGTTGAAGCTCCTTCATTAGAGTGCGCGCCACGGACGCAATATTTATTCGACAAAGGCGATTATGAGTCTATAAACAATGAGATATCTGCGATTGACTGGGAATCCGAGTTTGCGACACGATCAATTGATGAATCATTACACTTTTTCAATCAATTTATTCTCAAATTACACACAAAGTACATTCCACATAAATTAAGTCATAACAAAACATATCCAACTTGGTACAATTCGGCATTAATTAAAACAATTAAAGAAAAATACAAATATTTTAAAAAATTTAAGACATATGGTAATTTAGCTGATGAGTCAACATTTAAGCTCCTTCGTGAAAGGGTAAAGATATTAGAATCGCAATGTTATGTAAACTATTTGAACTTGACTGAAAAATCTATTAAAGAAAACCCTAAATATTTCTGGACCTTCGTTAAAAAACGACACAATTCGAATGCAGTTCCGAGCACCTTAAACTACAATAACGAGACGTTGCGTACCGGAGACACGATATGTGAAGCGTTTTCTACATACTTTCACTCTACATTTCTAGATACTAGCCCTAATTGTGGAATTCCTTCACCCCCTGTTCTTACTGAATCGTCTGGCCTATCTGATTTGTGTAGCATTGTAATTAACGTTGAGGAGGTTTCTAACTTGCTTCGCAAGTTGGATACTTCTAAAGCTGCTGGCCCAGATAATATTTCATCCAAATTTCTTATACGATGTTCGAGTGCGATTGCCCACCCTATATCGATTCTTTTCAAGAAATCCTTAGATACTTCTGTTGTTCCTGAGCTTTGGAAATCAGCTTTCATAACGCCAATTTACAAGAAAGGAGTCAAAACCGAAATTGTTAACTATAGGCCGATATCCAAGCTTTGTATTGTGGCTAAGATATTCGAAAGGATTATCTATAACCAGGTATATAGTGCTCTTATAAATTCGCTTAGTTCCCTTCAACATGGTTTTTTGAAAGGAAGGTCTACAGTCACCAATTTAGTTCTACTCAATGATTTTATTACTGATGCCATGGATAATGGTAGGCAGGTTGATGTCGTTTATACTGATTATAGTAAAGCTTTTGATCGGATCGATCATGAGATCTTACTATCCAAGTTATATGGTATAGGAATACGAGGTGATTTACTCAGGTGGTTTTCTTCGTATCTGGAAAACAGGTCCCAGGCAGTAGTTTTAAGCAATTATATGTCCAGTTGGGTGCCTGTCACCAGTGGAGTCCCCCAGGGTTCATTGCTAGGTCCATTACTTTTCATTATTTATATTAACGACATCAACTCTTGCTTGACTTCATCCAAACTGCTGTGTTTTGCTGATGACATGAAGATCTATGCCACAATATCATCACATGCGGACGTAATTGCACTTCAGGATGATTTACGTCGTCTGGAGGCTTATTGTCGTGTAAACAAGCTTGATCTTAACCCCTCTAAATGTTCGGTTCTGACATATTCCCGAAAGCGCACAATCATACCATCATCGTATTTCTTAGGTGATCAAGCGCTACCTAGGACGAATTGTATCCGTGATCTAGGTGTATGTCATGATTCTAAGCTTACATTTGAAGTTCATGTTGATGCCATAGTCGCTAAAGCATCTAAAGCCCTAGGTTTCATAATGCGGCTGTCTAAGTGCTTCACTCAGGCTAAAACCTTGAAAATTCTTTACTGTAGTTTTGTTAGAAGCCACTTGGAATATGCTTGTGAAATCTGGAATCCTTGTTATCACAAGTATATTGATCGTATCGAGAGCATCCAGAAAAGATTTATCAAGTATTTGTGTTATCACCAGAAAGTGCCCTACCGGTCTGAAGATTACCTCAAACTCTGTAAAAGGTATCATATATTACCCCTAATTAATCGGCGAGCAATATCTGACTGTATTACATTATTTAAAATTTTCAATAACTCTATTAATAGTTCCGATATTCTATCAAAATTCTATTTTAACGTTCCCGGAAGGTCAAAGCGATGGAATGCACCTTTGCGTGTTCCATTAACCTCTACAAATTACAGACAAAATTCTTTTACAGTGCGAGCAAGTAGAACCTTTAATGACATGTGTAAGCGGCACGATTTCGATCCCTTTTTAACGAGTGTCTCCTCGGCCAGAAAATGCATGAGCCGTAGCTTTTTTGATTGAGACTATTACGTATGTTGGGACTTTTTTTTTATCATTGTTATCATTGTTAGCTGGCATGTTATATTGCTTGCTGTTTTTATTTTTGTAGTGTTTGCTTTTTTTTTTAATATTTATAATCTAGGTAGCTGTGTTGTGTTGTCCACACTATCTCTGTACAATGTTTTTTATAAGTGATGACTTATAATTGGCTGACAGTCTTACATACACTTTTTTTATTCTGTTTGTTTTAGCTGTAAGTTGTCCATAGTTAGTAAATAAATAAATAAATAAATAAATATCCACAGATCCTAAACCACAGTCTATAATTCTCCGTGCTTGGCAATTTTCTTTAGTTCTGAATAAAAGTAAGCAATATTAATTATGCGTCGCCCTTCGATGACACAAGCTTGAGATTTGTTGAGGTTTTGGTGATATTTTGAGCTAAAAAAAGATATAACATACATTTTAATTAACCCTGGCAACACTGTTAGAGATTTTTGTCAAGGAATGAAGAATTTATCAAGAAAAATTAATTAAGAATTAACAAAAAATTAATTTTACAGGTATATGATATATTTGTAAACTAAAAATATAGGTTGTAGGACATGCAGGCATAATTTTACCTGAATGATGATGATGGAACTTGCGTCGTTTTTTTTGTGCACATAGAGATATATAATATCATCATTTTCTTGACGACATTCTGTATGGATGTCTGACCTAGAATCAACTGCGTTAGTGTTCGACCTAAAAAGCAAATTAAACTTTTAAGTTCTGTCGATTGGTTTCTTTCTCTTCTTTTCTGTAAGTCGAAAAATGTTATTACAATATTATTTGTGAAAAACAGAAAATATATATATATATATATATATATATATATATATATATCCTACAGTATGTTAAGAAAACCCTGTCCGACCCGTGAAGGTGTTGTTAGGTATCGATAACTGATTCTACTAATGCATACAAAACCAGGCTAACTTAAAAGAAGATCCCCCTAAAAAAATAAATATTATTTCGCAAAAAGAGGTAACTTAATAAATATGCGTTAAGCACCCTTCCGCGGGCGGCGGGCGGCAGGGCACGCGGCACGTGGTCGCATCGCTGTCGCTATTTGCTCATAATAATACCGGTGTTGTCACTCTTTTTAAAATTACCAAATTTCGGGGAAGTTATTTCAAAATTCATTTGTATTGGTACTATGATGATTACGTAAAATTTTATATCATATTTGGTCATGTGTTTACTTAACCTTTATTATCCTTACGGGTCGGACAGGGTTTTCTTAACATACTGTATATATACGGACAAATCACACAGATTGAGCTAGCCCCAAAGTAAGTTCGAGACTTGTGTTATGGGATACTAACTCAACGATACTATATTTATAATAGATACATATATAGATAAACATCCAAGACCCAGGCCAATCAGGAAAAGATCGTTTTCCATCATGACCTGGCCGGGAATCGAACCCGCGGCCTCCACGTCGCAGGCAGGCGTGTTGACCGCTGCGCCACGGAGGACGTCAAAAAAATTTACTGATAACTGTGACATTCCAAGCCCGCCAGCCCGCGTCCATCGGCTTCGGCTACTTTAAACAATTACATATAGAAATAAAATATTTACAGGAAGAATCATTTAAAATAATCCAAGAGTTTTTATTACACATTTTTGCTAATATCGCAAAAACTAAAAGTCCTATCAACTCAAAACTTTTTGTAAAACTGTTTTTACACCAAAATCTTTAATTGAGTCCTAATTTTTGGTTTATATCACCATAAACAAAAAATCACATTTTCAGTTACGTAAATTTCTAATAAGATTTTTATTTTTAAATCTCCTTACAAACCTATAAATTATAATCTAAGTGCGAGTGTTTACTTACCAAAATAGAGTCTTCTATATTATCAGCGGATGTAGTTAGTCGGATTATTGCCTTTCAAGTCTAAAGATTTCTTTCTAGATTTCCTGGAACAATTCGTAATTGTTTAACTTCAATTGTAAAAGAAAAATGGTTACAAAAGCTAATAGTAATTATAAAGAAAAATACAGTAATATGTAGGTATAAATACAAGAGTATAGGTAGATAGATACTTACGCCACCAGACGCATCATCAATTCTCATTTGCGAGCTAATCTATGAACGTGCACTGACACGATTCGCTCGTAAATATTTGCACTCACACAGACAACCACGCGTAGTCGGCGATAGCCGGAGCAGAGCAGCAAGCGACACAACCCTCCCGTCTGAATGCTAACGCACGACTGCCGCCCGCGCCCGCGCAGAGCACCTCTAAACCTATGTTTCAAAATAAGGATATTTTCTTGGCAAATGTTGATGGATTTAAATATGCTCTTGCATATCTGTAGTACTTCTAACCGCGAATTTTTCAGTGTAAAAATATTTCCACACATCAATGCCGTTTAGAAGTAATAACGAATATTAGCCAAAAATAGCGTTTTGGTAACTATTTTTTTAAGGCAAAAGGCAAAATCCTACGAAAAAATCATCTTTAGTAAATGTTGTACATGAATCAATAGACAAGATATATTTTTTTCAAATCTCAAAACCAAGCCGTTAATTAGAAATTAGCTTCCTAAAGTGACCATTTTACGCTACTAAATGAGACTAAGGCCCTTAAATTAGGTATGCAAATTTTGAATAGTTACATTAAAATGAATCATTAAATTATTACATTGTCTATCATTATTATTATTAACATTTTATATTTATTTGGGAAGAGAGGAGTCAATTAAAAAGTAATTTACAGAGTAATAACATTTGTCTAATAAAAGAGCTGTAAGCTCCTTTTTAAATGGTATCATTGGGTAATTTTTAATTTCATTGGGAATCTTATTAAAAACAATTGGAGCCATGCCAAAAATACTTTTTTTAAACAATGCAGTATTGCATCCGTCAATTCTTAACAAATTCTTATATTGGCTTCTTACAGGTCTTTTCCTAGTTTCTGACACTGTTACAAACTCATGCTTCGTCACGAGTACGCGTGAGCAGTCAAGGCGCATGCACTTACGCTTGGACCGCTATTTATTATCGCGTCGTTACTATATACCTATTCATAATATGTACATTACAAGGTTCATTGTGATAATTAAAAATGGATGAATTTGATAACAATTTTGACTCATGTGACGGTGAAATAATGGAGGAGGAACAACAACTTAATAGTATTATGACTAATGAGAGGAGCACGAATGAAAAGAGTGAACAACAACTAATTTCAACTTCAAGTGAGG
Organism: Sesamia inferens; assembly: GCA_037179545.1. Classification (NCBI taxonomy): domain Eukaryota; kingdom Metazoa; phylum Arthropoda; class Insecta; order Lepidoptera; family Noctuidae; genus Sesamia; species Sesamia inferens. The sequence continues at coordinate 1,049,398 of CM073929.1, read as the reverse complement.
AGACGAATAAAAGAAAACAACAAAGACTTGCAGAGAAGAGAGGTAGACAGGATGACGAAGAGGTAATAGAAGAAGACGGTTTTGTGACAGTAAGAAGGGGAAATAAAAAAGCTAATCGACAAAACTCAAATAGTGACAAAACAAATGAGAATAACAGTGAGTCCGGAAAGTCTAAGGTAATCGTATCCGTAACCGGAAAAGAAATATTACCGAAACAATTTGGGATGGCAAAACTTTTACGCTCACAACATATTGAAAATGTACTGAGAATTGTATATAAAAATGCGTTTAAGGTGTTAATTTACTTTAATAATAAGGAAGATGCATCGAGGTTAATAAGTTGTGAAAAGTTTACGAGTTTAGGATACAGAGTACAAATGACGGACGAAGCTAACCTTTGTTGCGGAATCCTCAAACAAGTGGATTTAGAAATGGAAGAGAAAGAAATTTTAGAGAACGTTACATGTGAGTACGACGTGATATCAGTAAGAAGATTAAGGAGACAATCCGATAATGGAGAATGGGTGGCTTCTGAAACAATCAGAGTTTGCTTTAAGGGTAACATTTTACCACCATACGTATATGGTTACGGTTGTAGATTTAAAGTGGAACCTTACACTTTCCCAGTATCTCAATGTTCTGTATGTTGGAGATTTGGTCACCTGTCAAGGTCGTGTACAATCAAGAAACAAGTATGTCCCAAATGTGGTAATTACCACCCAAACTGTGAGACCGAGAAATATGTCTGTGTAAATTGTAAAGGACCACATATGGCTTTATTCAAAAAATGCCCCGTATTTTTAAAAGAAAAGGAAATTAGAAACATTATGATGGAGAATAACTGCAATTATCGTAAGGGACTTGAACTTTATTTGAAAAATAAAGAAACACAAAATGTACACTATGAAAGACGCCCCAATTACATACAAGAAAACATTCAACAATCGGTAGTCAACTTGCAAGGTGAATCAGCGCTGGATAGGCCTGAGGCGTCGTACCGGGATGTACTTGTCACAGAAGCTCTCGTACATAATGAAAGAGAAGCAAATTTGATAGAGACAGAAGATCAACACACAAACAAATATATTAAAAAAAAGAGGGTATTTCAAAAGCAAAGGGAAGGAGCGACTCGAGAGGCGACCACGACAACACGATATCCACAACAACAAGAAAAAAAATCTGAAGAAAGTTGTTGGTCACAAGCCGCAAATCCGGAAAAGGACCCAGGTTCTGACGAATTAAAAAAAACTTTTAGTATGTACAGTATTTATAAAAGAATCAGAGAAATATGTTTATCTGAGGGTAATTTGTTCACTAAATTTAGACAACTAGTTACATTGCTTATAGATATATGTGGTCAGTGGTTTTTCAAGATTGTAAGTGGAGATGATCTAGGGAAATTTATGTCTTTTTTTAATAATGGCTAATAAATCTAATAATATTGTGTCACTTAATATAATACAGTGGAACGCACGAAGCTTGCGACCTAAACGTAACGAATTAGAACTCCTATTGCAACAAGATAAAGTACACATTGCGTTAATATCCGAAACATGGTTACAACCAGAATCACACATAAACATAAGTGGCTATAATATCTTTAGAAATGACAGGATCGATGGATACGGAGGAATAGCTATAATTACACACAAATCAATTAAAGTACAACCAAATTTTGTTAATATTAATAATTCGGGAATAGAAATAATATCAATTAAATTTTTGAACTGTAACCAAATTAAAAACATCGTACTGATATACTGTCCATCATCGGTACGTACAAGTATATCCGATTGGGAGCAAGTTTTCTCATTATTTCCTCGCAAATGTATTCTAGCAGGAGATTTTAACGGCCATCACGCTACTTGGTCGTGTAAAACTGACGCGAGGGGTATACAAATATATGACTCCGCGATAGAAAATGGTTTCATTTCTCTTAATGACGGTAGCGTAACAAGAATGAGTTCTGTCGATGGTATTATACAACAAAGTTCTCCCGATGTGACATTTGTTTCTACCGACTTGTCGCATTTATTAAAATGGAATGTTATGAATGAGTGTTTGGGGAGCGATCATTTGTGTCTTAAGATCTCATATAAATACAATAGTAAAGCTCACTTTGTTTGTAATACCAAAAAACGGAATTTTAAGTTAGCAAAATGGTTGGAATACTCTAAGTGCTTAGAGAACTATTTGCTCCAACCTATTGAAACTGCCACTGTACAATCAATGTATGACCACTTTATTAAGCAGGTGGAGAAAGCCGCGAATCAGTTCATACCCCTGATAAATGTATGCGATAAACCGACTAATGGGTTTCGTCCTAAGCCTTATTGGACCCCAAAGCTTTCTCATTTTGTTGCACAACGGAGACTGGCCTTGAAACATTTTAGATGCAACCCTACACCTGATAACCTAATTGTCCTTGAACGAATAACAGAAACCACGAAAAAAGCCATACAGGAATCTAAAACAAATGACTGGCAAACTTATTGTAGCAGCATAGATGAACAAACAACTAGTTCTGATATGTGGAAACGTATGGGTTGGGTTAAGGGAGTTCATTCTTCGCGATCATATGTTTCCAATGAACAAAAACTCGAATTACTTTCCAATCTTGCTCCCGATTATACGTGCCGACAGCCCTGCCACAGTTTTAAATCAAATAATTCAGAATTAGATCAGAGTTTCACTGTACAAGAAATGACTCATTGTTTTAAGCGAAAAGATACAGCACCTGGCAATGATGGTATAACATATTCACTTATCTCTCATCTTTCACCAATCAGTCAAATGTACTTATTAAAATTATATAATAATATATTTAATACGGGGGATATTCCAAACCAGTGGCGCGACATACTGGTGACGCCCATTCCTAAAAACGGCCATAATAATGGTATTAAACTACGGCCAATTTCTCTAATATCTTGTGTATGTAAAATTTTCCACTCAATGTTGACTAAACGACTTGAATGGTACATAGAGAAAAATAAATTGTTGTCTCCATATACGTCCGGATTTAGAAGAGGGCAGTCATGCCAGGATTGCCTGGTTAAATTAGTAAGCCAGATTTATGTAGGATTTTCGCATAAAATCCCAACTATAGCTTGTTTTTTAGATATATCAAATGCTTATAATAATGTATTAGTAGACGTACTGATTAGTACTCTAGATGAAATAGGAGTGGGGCAAAAAATATGCCAATACCTATGCAGCTACCTAAGTCAAAGGCACCTTATGATGAAAGATGAGACTAATCAACATAATTATTTTATAAGGTATACTGACCGAGGTTTGGCACAAGGAGACCCAATTTCCCCCCTTCTTTTTAATGTGGTTACAATGATTTGTTACCATAAGATAAAAAATGTGACTATGTGTCAATACGCGGATGATTTCGTTTTGTATTGTTCTTCTAGAAATCTTAGTCAAAGTGAACATGAATTTCAAGTAGCATTAAATACATTTTGTAATATTTTGGATGATATTGGCTTAGAATTATCGCCAACTAAATCTAAAGTATGCATTTTTACAAGGGGATTAAGAAAATTGGAAATAGATTTAAACATAAATGGACATAGTTTACAGTTAGTAGATAATTACAAATATTTGGGTGTGTGGTTGGATAGATCATTGCGGTGGAGTAAACACATCAATATGATAGCCGAAAAAGTACAAAGAAGCCTAAGTTTACTCAAAGTCCTGGCTGGCACGGCATGGGGCTTACATCCTAAACATTTGAGACATATTTACATAGCTTTGATCAGAAGTCGCATAGATTACAGCAGCTTCTTATATGATGTGAGTGCAAAGTGTCACCTAGACAAATTAAATAAAATTCAAAATCAGGCTTTGAGAGTAATAGGTGGTTTTATCAAGACTACACCTATCCACGTTATGGAAAGTGAGCTCTGTGTAGTTCCACTGTATCTACGGAGAAAATATTTAGGTTATAAGTTTTGCTTAAAATCTAAGTCGATAGAAAATAATATTACCAATAATTTGTTAGGTGAGCTCTACGATTTTCGGCTGAATAGTTATTGGAGAAATAAAAAGATCCCTCTACTGCCTTCTTTACACAATGAAGTGACAGTAGAACATGTAGCTTCTTCACATCCTTTGCTGATGTTTACTTTGAGGACATGGATGACTAACATTAATATTCAAGAAGTAATTATATGGGATCTAGATGTAGTGAAATTACCTAAACAAAGCTATAATAGTGATTTATTAAAATTTGAAGTTATTAGAGAGTTACATTTGAAGTACAATGAATGGCTTAGTATATTTACGGATGGGTCGAAGAGTATAGAAGATCGTGGAGCAGCCTTTTATGTGCCTAGTGAACCAATACATTGTCAAAGTAATTGCTTTAAAATAGAAAAGAAAGCGTCCATAATGACGTTGGAACTTATTGCAATCTCTGAAGCACTTACGTTCTGTAGCAGTAGTCAACACAAGAATATTGTTATTTGCACAGACAGCAAAAGTTCCTTACAACATTTAGCTCGATGCGCCTCTGGCCTCAGAGGTGTATCGATAGCTTATGTTATTCTATCGAAGATAGATGAATTAATGCATAAAGGTGTTACATTGAGATTGCAATGGGTTCCATCGCATATTGGATTAGAGGGCAATGAAAGGGCCGACATGCTGGCAAAATATGCAGCTAAACACGGAAAACAAACTAACATAGTTTTGGACTATTCTGAGGTGTTACCTAAATTTAAAAAAAAATGTTATGAAGATTGGAAAGAATATTTTGACAAGCGTTCTTTAGACAAAGGGATTTGGTACAAAACTGTGCAGAGTCAGCCTTTTCGTGTGCCCTGGTTTATAAACAATAATTTAAGTAGAAAATTGGTTGTTACGGCTCATAGACTTAGATCTGGACACATTCCATGTAATAAGTTTGCGTTTCTAATGAAAAAAACCATGTCGCCTAACTGTGTGGAGTGCGGAGTTGTTGAAGACTTACACCACTTATTGATGGATTGTGTCCGGTACGAGTCTGGTAGAAATGACTTGTTCAGGGTCTTGAGGCTGAACAGACTTGAAATAGGCACATTCCATAAAATCCTGGCCCAACCAAATGGCGACGATGCGAAGAGTCTGTTTAGGTTTATGGCTCAAATGTGATAAATGTGTATTCAGGGTACGATGGGACTGACATACGCATTGCGATTATAAATGTCCCTAAACAAAAGTAGAATAATAATAAAAAAAAAAAAAACTCATGCTTATTCAGTTTTACAAAAACAGCTAATTCCAAAATCTATATTGATGGAAAAGTTAACATTTTCAGAGACTTAAACCCAGGCACACAACTGTCTGTCATTTTAAGACTACACATAGCTCTTATGCAGCGTTTCTGAACCTTAAAGACCTGTTCTCCCATACAACAACTACCCCAGAATATAATTCCAAATCGTAAGACTGATGCTACTATACCATGATATGCCATAATTGTTATTTTCATATTCACTTTTTTGGATATGTTGAATAAAATATATGCAGATGTACTTAATTTTTTACACACCTCTTCTGCATGAGGTTTCCATGACAACTGGCTATCTATTAATATTCCTAAAAATTTTGCAACCGTTACTTTTTCCAGTTTTTGTCTATTATATTGTTACGGGCTAGGGGTACTAAAATACCGGTTAAGGGTTACGAAGTTTATTGGCAACGAAGGTACAGTCGATTGTAGGCAATGACAAGTAGAATGTTGCTGACGTTGCACCGAAGTCTTCACTTACGTCCACGAAGTCCGTGTTGTAAACACACAATAACACTACAGATGTTTCTTCACGTAGTACTCAATGTTCTCGTTACAGTTGTCGCAGTAGGTATTCTCAAAGATCGCTTCTTAATTGTCGCTGTTTTCGTCTCGGTAGTCGAATGCAGACTGACTCGGCGTCGGCGTCACGGCGCTATATATAGGCCAGCTGATCGAACATTCCAGAATCGTCTAGACGTAATAATAATAGCGCATAACTTCGAGTACATTCAGTAGGTACCTACGGTAATTCCCGGAAATAGGTTTCTAGAAATTTCGATGTCGTCGCTTAGTTGACAAAATTGATAAAACCTGTACCATTCGATAGGCCACCTTAAGTCTAGGAATGCGTTTTTATATTACACCTAGACAATGTCTAGATCTCGAGTTATAATGCTTAAAAGTCACGCACTGCATGTCACGCGATATTGAACCTTATGCCCTCAACATAAGGTGCATTCGTAACATTGCCCCCTTCTTAGACATGCTCGTCCCGAGCATGATTTGATCCATAATAGCGAGCTAGGCGGTCTACGTGTACGATCTTCAGCTTCCCCCTAGGTCCTTTCCTTATCCGGTAGGTGACATCGTTTATCCTGGTTACTATCGTGTACGGACCCTCCCATTTGGCTTGAAATTTCGGACTCTTTCCTTTTCTCCTAATGGGATTATGTAACCATACCAAAGTTCCCTCTTCAAATCCGGGCACGTTAGCTTTGCGGTCGTATCGGATCTTCATTTTCTCGCTGGTTTTCAGACCGCTCTCTCTCACTAGCTCATGTATTCTATCGAGCTTACGCCGCAGGTCGGCCACATAGTCGACAGCTAGGATAGGGGTATCGGGGGGTGTTCCGGTTAGTGCATCTATGGGTAGTCTAATTTCTCGGCCGAAGTTGACTTTCGCCGGTGTACAATTTGTGCTATCATGTGTTGCAGAGCGGTATGACATTAAGAAGAGTGGAATGTATTGGTCCCAGTCCCTCTGGTGTTCTTCCACTACTTTGGCCAAATGATTCTCTAGCGTCTGGTTGAATCTTTCGACCATTCCATCTGACTGAGGGTGATATGGTCGGCGCCGGGATCACATATCGTGGTCAGTGGGGCCCGGATAGCTGTCGAGTTCACCATGAAGTACCTGGGATTGGTGCTCGACAGCCGGTGGGATTTCGGACCCCACTTCCGGCGGCTGGCGCCCAAGCTGATGGGTGCAGCAGGCGCGCTGTCAACGTTGCTTCCCAACATGGGGGGCCCGAGCGCCGCCTGTAGGCGGTTGTACGTGGGAATCGTGCGGTCCATGGCCCTGTATGGGGCCCCTGTGTGGGCGATGGACCTGACGGCCGGAACACTCGCCATTCTGCGCAAGCCGCAGAGGGCGATGGCCGTCAGGGTCGTCCGCGGGTATCGCACGATATCCTACGAGGCGGCTTGCGTCCTGGCCGGATCCCCGCCCTGGGACCTAGAGGCAAAAGTACTCGCGTCATTGTACCAATGGCGCGAGGAAGAGCGGACACGGGGCTCCAGTCCGGTGCAGCGACAGATCGAGCTGCGCCGAGAGGAGCTCCGTCAGGTCCTGGTGGCGGACTGGCGGCAGAGGCTTATGCGCCCTACCGCCGGCCTCGCTACCGTCGAGGCGATCCGGCCAGTACTCGACGACTGGCTCGGGAGGAGGCACGGCTCCCTGTCGTTCAGGGTGACGCAGGTACTGTCGGGGCACGGCTGCTTCGGCAAGTACCTGCGTCGCTTAGGCAGAGAGCCGGACGCTCGGTGCCACCACTGCGTCCAATGCGGGGAGGACACGGCGCAGCACACGCTCTCCGAGTGTGTAGCTTGGGAGGAGCAGCGCCGTGTCCTCACAAATGAAGTAGGAGGCGACCTGACGCTGCCGGCAGTAGTGCGGAGGATGGTCGGCAGATCAGAGTCGTGGGACGCGGTGGTGTCCTTCTGCGAGGACGTGATGTCGCAGAAGGAAGCTGCGGAACGGGAGAGGGAGATATCAACTCCCTTCCCGGGCCGCAGAAGACGCACCGGGCGCCGAGGAAGGGCGGATAACGCCCTCTTCCGCCCCCCATGAATGGGTCCAGGGGCGAGGGACATGGGGAAGTCCCCGCCCCCCTATTGATGGACCCCGAGGCGGAGGCGCGCGCGAGTGTCGGCGCGCGCCTTTGAGGTGATGCACGGGGTAGTTTAACACCCCACTACCCCGTGCAGGAGAGGAGGCCCGGACAGACCAGGCCAGCACGAGGGTGGGGCCGTGGAAGAATTTAGACTCCCGCGGCCCCACGCGCGCTCGTGATAGAAGACACACCGGGGTGGTTTTAGTCAGTAAAAGTCTGACATACCCCGTCGCCCTCCCCAGGGCGGCGGGCATCCTATGAGGATTTCCACCCCGGCAAAAAAAAAAAAAAAAAAAAGGGTGATATGGTGTTGTACGAGTCTTATGTATCCCGAGTAGTTGGCAAACCTCTCGGAACAGTGAAGACTCGAAATTTCTACCCTGATCAGAGTGTAACTCCAAAGGTATGCCGAATCGACAGAACACCTCGTGAACTAGCTTTTTGGCAACGGTATGAGCTTCTTGGTTGGGTACTGCAAAAGCTTCTGGCCATTTGCTGAAATAGTCTTGCATGACGATGATATACCTATTGCCTTCTTCAGTAACGGGGAATGGCCCGGCTATATCGCAGCAACTCTCTCCCATGGTGCACCAACATTATACACTTTCAGTCGACCTCTGGCTCTCGTTTGCGGTCCTTTTACTGAGGAGCAGGCTACACATTTCCTACACCAGTCCTCTACGTCTTCGCGGCAATGCACCCAATAGAATCTTTTTCTCACCTTCTCCAGAGTTTTCTTTACTCTTAGATGTCCTCCGGATACTCCGTCGTGCACCTGTCTTAGCACCGACGCGACCTTATCACAGGGGACAACTATCTGTAAGGCGACCTCCTGTCCACTAGGTGATTCCCATTTCCTCTTCAGAACTCCATTATCAATTATCAGGCTGTCCCATTGAGCCCAGTAACTTTTTGCTGTTGGGCTAAGCGCTGATATTTCTCTCCAAGCGGGCCGCTGGCCACGTTTCTTCCATTCGATTACTGTCTTCAAGTCACTATCTTCCTTTTGTGCCTCTTCCAATGATCGATTATCCCAGTCTTCATCCAAAGCGTTCACCTGGATAATCCTTACGTTCTCTGTCTTTTCCTGTTTGCATTCTTCACCTCGGCCCTTACTACCTGAAGTAATCTGGCGGCGGCGGACCTTTCGTTTTGCCTTTTTCTCGAGGCGCTTCTTCTTACGCGCCTCGTCCTCGACTTCCTTGTCCCGCCTTGCTTCCGCCGCACTCCACGACTTTCCGCGCGACCGCTCGCGCTCTTGTTCTCGCTTGCCGGAACGTTCGCGTTCCCGGTCCTCGACACGTACCCGCTCTCGTTCAGCGGGTCGCTCGCGGCGCCCACTCCGATCGCTCCGCTCGCGCCAATCGACGCGCTCGCTCGGGCGCTCGGGCTCGACCTTGGCGTCGCGCTTGCGCCACAGCAACACCTCTGCGTCTTTACTTGTCCAAGAAGCATTTCTTCCCTTAGCCTTCCTGGGACAATCAATTCGAATGTGCCCCTTTTCGCCGCACTCATAACAAGTTGGTCCTCGTCGGGCTTTTATTTGTGCGGTCACTTTTCGAATACGGTCGTGTTGTCGGCCATCTTGACGTACAGCTTCCACCTCCAGAGCATGTGTCAAGGCTGCCTTCAAGGTCTGATGGTGACCCAGACGTACTGCAGCTCTGACTTCTGCATCTCGAATCCCATCAGTAAAGAATCGCAGAGTAGTGGCGTCAATCAGTCCCGGTGTTGATGCATACGCCTTCCGAACCAAACGTTCTATTTCCGTTGCCCACTGTTGTAGACCCTCACTGCTCTTCTGTGTGCGGTCGCGGAGTTGCGCCCTGTAGACATGTTCGAGATGTTTCTCTCCATATCTAGTCTCCAACGCTTCTAACAGACAGGCTAGGGTATTGCAATCGCCGGAAATGTTCTCGAGAATTCGTACGGCATCACCACGCAAAGCAAGCATAAGGGCCGTTAGAGCTTGATCATCGTCCCAATTATTGCCTTTTGCAACCTTTTCAAACTGTAGACGGAAGGCCACCCATGACGTTGTTCCGTCGAAGTGAGGTACTTGGAACGTCGGCAAAGCACTGGGTACAGAAATCACACCTTTAATACCTCCTTTTTGTACTCTTTCTATTTCTTTCCCAAACTCCATGATGGTATTGTCCAGTTTCTCGAAACGCGCATCATGATTGTCTATACGAGCATCTTGCTGGTCTATGCGCGTATCTTGTTGGTCCATACGCTCATCATGTTGTTCTGTTTTTATTTTAAGGTCGTTGACCTCTTCTTTGGTTTTTTCCCACTTTTCATTTAGTTCTAATACTAGTTGCTGGGATTTTGCTTGGGATTCTGCTACACTTTTAATAATTTGCGCCTGGGTTTCTGCCTGGGATTTGTCTATTTTTGCCTGGATTTCTGTCAGGGATTTTGCCTGGGATTCTGCCATACCTTTTATTTGCACCTGGGTTTCTGCCTGGGATTCTGCTATGCTCAGCCTTATTTGCGCCGTCAAGTGAGCCAGTAATGCCGATAAATCGCATCCGCTGGTTCCGGGAATAGTGGTGGTACTAGGCGCACTCACATTCGTCGGTGTTACGACGGCCGCATCGTCTATGGGTGCAGGGACACTAAGCGATTCTTCCTCTTGACGCGCCAAATCCATCGCTGCTTGTCGTCGCGTGCGAACTCTTTCGTCTTCCCTTGGCGTAACCGGCATTCCGCTTCTGACACCAATTGTTACGGGCTAGGGGTACTAAAATACCGGTTAAGGGTTACGAAGTTTATTGGCAACGAAGGTACAGTCGATTGTAGGCAATGACAAGTAGAATGTTGCTGACGTTGCACCGAAGTCTTCACTTACGTCCACGAAGTCCGTGTTGTAAACACACAATAACACTACAGATGTTTCTTCACGTAGTACTCAATGTTCTCGTTACAGTTGTCGCAGTAGGTATTCTCAAAGATCGCTTCTTAATTGTCGCTGTTTTCGTCTCGGTAGTCGAATGCAGACTGACTCGGCGTCGGCGTCACGGCGCTATATATAGGCCAGCTGATCGAACATTCCAGAATCGTCTAGACGTAATAATAATAGCGCATAACTTCGAGTACATTCAGTAGGTACCTACGGTAATTCCCGGAAATAGGTTTCTAGAAATTTCGATGTCGTCGCTTAGTTGACAAAATTGATAAAACCTGTACCATTCGATAGGCCACCTTAAGTCTAGGAATGCGTTTTTATATTACACCTAGACAATGTCTAGATCTCGAGTTATAATGCTTAAAAGTCACGCACTGCATGTCACGCGATATTGAACCTTATGCCCTCAACATAAGGTGCATTCGTAACAATATTCTATGGTCAAATTTTGTACAGATAATCTTTGGTAGAAGTGCATTATATTTGTCTTTGATAAATTAATTATTAAATTGTTCATGTCAAGCCATAGTATTATGTCTTTAAGGGTATTATTTAATTTATTTATACATCCATAGATTTTATTTTCAGCTTTGGAGTCTGGGGTTAGCTTTACCAGTCTAACTGCTGATCTGGCTAAACTTCAATGTTTTCCGTGAAGCGACTGCCGTTTGACCTCCACAATCCGAAGGCGATGTCGAAGCTTTGCAGCTAGACCACAATTGTTGGACTTTTGAGGGCTCCAACAACCCGTAACGACTGCCATTAGATGTTCGTATGGCAACCAGGACCAACGGCTTAACGTGATTTCCGTGGCACGGCCACAAATATTTGCATTGCGCCGCATTTAATCAAACCCGCGCCTCCTTGCGTAGCGGCTGCGTTCGCCACGGAGGCACACGTTTGTATATTATAGCGCAACAGCTCCTGTCCCTTGAGATGGGCCATCATGGCCGACAATTGAAAACTACAGTAACTTGATAAAAGGTTTATGATAAATGACATACGAGTACCTTCGGCAAGACGTTAGGTAGGTGCCACACCTACTTGTTATCAATACATCTACTACTTATATTACTAGCAAACATAAAAAAAGGAAAAAAAATGTTAATGTCATATCGTATTAGCAATGATAATATGCAATCAATTATATTTATGCAGATATTATCTTTCTCGTAGTCTTGTATTCAGATGTAACAAGATAGTCATACGGACATTTATTGTGTTTAATTCAATAAAGTAATAAATTATTTCTAAACTATTATCTTAATCCTAACGTAAACAACATTAGATCGAAACTTATTCACCTCCAACCGCCACAAAAGAAGTTGCCATTAACAAATAGTGCTTACCTTAAACGCCCCATGTATAAGCAAGCTTCCTACGAAGACCTCAATGACCGCTAGAACTGCCAGACCCGCATAAAAGATGAGCCTGGCCTGCGGTAGCGAGTCGCTCATCACGGCCAGTGGCAGGTACACTAGAACTGCAATCAATGCCAGGATCTGCAATATTAAAATGTTATCCTGATAGATACCACATGTAATGATTGCTCTGCTCCAAAAGTATCTGAAGAAAACATAAACAAATGGATCAGAAAATGTAAAATGGATGCCAATTTGCAGTTCCACTTACACTTCTATTTTAACAATTTTAATTTAAAAAAAATTATACTTTAGGTTCATTTACATCAAAAATATCCGATGATAGTTTTTAATTGTAATTGTTGGTAAAGTGAGTGATAGCAAAGGTATTTTAAAATCAACGTTACACTTTCGGAAAAGACTTTAGACGTACTTGGTCGTGTTTAAACTGGGTGCTTGTGGAGATAACGTGAGGTGACTGGGCCGTTGAAGAGGATAGTTACGTGAATGGCGTTTGTTTATTTTGATCTCCTTCTCTTGAGTACCTCCTGGACTTTTTTTTTTAATGTTTATAAACTAGCGCTTGACCGCAATCCCGCCTGATGGTAAGCAGAGATGCGATCGTTGATGGTAAAGCGCGCTAGTTTATTAAGAGCCTATCCACTCAGAAATTACTGAGCGAATAGGAAGGAAGACGGCAGTTGAGCGAGGTGATGCAATGTTAAACCCAACAACATGAACAACGATGCTGCGCCAAAGGGAGATTGATCTGAAGACCCTTCACGACCAAACTACCAACACAACAACATTAGGCGCATCGTACCCGGCACACATCGCAACACAACTGCTCAGACCCGTCCTCCGTACGGCTTCGCCAGACATCATGCCGGAACACGACAAATCGTTTGGCGGCAAGGCTTTGTCTGGTGGGTGGTAACTTCTGCCGGCGGCCGATGTTATGGCCTACCACCGAGAGAAACTGCACTGAACTGGACTGTGGGTAATTTGTTGGAATGCCCTAGGTAATTACTATTTATTGGCGCCATATTACTTTTAATAGCAATGAGTAAACAGGCGATAGAGTAAATGAAGAAGAAGAAGTTACCACCCACCAGACAAAGTCTTGCCGCCAAGCGATTTGTCGTGTTCCGGCATGATGTCTGGTGAAGCCGTACGGAGGACGGGTCTGAGCAGTTGTGTTGCGATGTGTGCCAGGTACGATGTGCCAAATGTTGTTGTGTTGGGAGTTTGGTCGTGGAGGGTCTTCAGATCAATCTCCCTTTGGCGCAGCATCGTTGGTCGTGTTGTTGGTTTTAACATTGGATCACCTTTTTTTTCCGGGGTGGAAATCCTCATAGGATGCCCGCCGCCCTGGGGTGGGCGACGGGGTATGTCAGACTTTTACTGACTAAAACCACCCCGGTGTGTCTTCTATCACGAGCGCGCGTGGGGCCGCGGGACTCTAAATTCTTCCACGGCCCCACCCTCGTGCTGCACGGGGTAATGGGGTGTTAAACTACCCCGTGCATCGCCTCAAAGGCGCGCGCCGACACTCGCGCGCGCCTCCGCCTCGGGGTCCATCAATAGGGAGGGGGGCGGGGACTTCCCCATGTCCCTCGCCCCTGGACCCATTCATGGGGGGCGGAAGAGGCCGTTATCCGCCCTTCCTCGGCGCCCGGTGCGTCTTCTGCGGCCCGGGAAGGGAGTTGCTATCTCCCTCTCCCGTTCCGAAGCTTCCTTCTGCGACATCACGTCCTCGCAGAAGGACACCACCGCGTCCCACGACTCTGAGCTGCCGACCATCCTCCGCACTATTGCCGGCAGCGTCAGGTTGCCTCCTACTTCATTTGTGAGGACGCGGCGCTGCTCCTCTCAAGCTACACACTCGGAGAGCGTGTGCTGTGCCGTGTCCTCCCCGCATTGGACGCAGTGGTGGCACCGAGCGTCCGGCTCCCTGCCTAAGCGACGCAGGTACTTGCCGAAGCAGCCGTGCCCCAACAGTACCTGCGCCACCCTGAACGACAGGGAGCCGTGCCTCCTCCCAAGCCAGTCGTCGAGTACTGGCCGGATCGCCTCGACGGTAGCAAGGCCGGTAGGGCGCATAAGCCTCTGCCGCCAGTCCGCCACCAGGACCTGACGGAGCTCCTCTCGGCGCAGCTCGATCTGCCGCTGCACCGGACTGGAGCCCCGTATCCGCTCTTCCTCGCGCCATCGGTACAATGACGCGAGTACTTTCGCCAACATTGGATCACCTCGCTCAACTGCCGTCTTCCTTCCTATTCGCTCAATCTGAGTGAATAGGTTCTTAATAAACTAGCGCGCTTTACCATCAACGATCGCATCACTGCTTACCATCAGGCGGGATTGCGGTCAAGCGCTAGTTTATAATTATTAAAAATAAAATAAAATAATAAGTTGATATCTAATAAATATATGACAAAAGCATCATTTTAAAAGCTTTATCTGAAAATTAAAGCCGCCAAATAAAATATGGTAGGCAAAACCAAAAGTTATTGATTAGGCTGAGAATCGGTACTTGTAGAATGGGAAAATATCCGAACTTTACCAATTTTTATAGTAGTTTGAGACCCTTGTAGCTCTAGTTAAAATATCCAACCCGCACTGGTTCCGCGTGGTATATTACGGCCCACTTCCTCTCCCGAGAGGAGGCCTCTGCCTCAGGGGTGAGAACGTTATAGGCTCGTTATGTAAATGTTATGTTACTAAAATATGATCATAATATTATTAAAATATTATATTAAAATTGATATGATGATAAAAAAATTGATATTAAAATATGATGAATATTAATATTATTAAAATATGATCATAATATTATTACGCCTATCAAGATGCACAAATGTGCTAGATTCTTCTAGAGTTCTTCACTCTTAATGTGGATAAAGAAGAGTGCAGATATAGAGGTCAAGGGAAGTAGGAGCAACACTGTTTGAACTGTAAGCGTTGCAGTAGATAATAATGTTTGTAATTAAGAGCTGCTAGAGGCGCACGGAGTTTATAATCAATTAAATCCATACGAGATTTGCTAATGTTATCTACTGGCTTCTGGCCGGATGTTAATGACAAAGTGGTGCAAGTTGTCTAACATCGCAGGTTGTATTTATTTCCGACCTTCTGACAATTCAAAAGTGCCTGTAACTAGTTTATTTGAAATAAATGCTTTGATTTTGATTTTGAGCACTAACGAGTGAGAAACTATCTTGTAACGACATGTAAAAGGGGGTATCCCCTTTTACATGTCGTTAAATGTTAGATTGGAATACTACACCGTATCAAATAGATAGTGCGCTGAAGTTAGCACTTGCTAGTAGGTGTTAGTAGTGTTAGTACCATAAATGGCGCTCGGCACCAACTATGTACTTCCCCTTGGCTAATAACCTATCTATACGTTGTGCTTACTTGGACTTAGACCATCATGTGTTATCATAATGATCTAATTACCGAGTTATGCAGTAGATTGTGCAGAGAGAGAGAGGGAGATATCAGTACAATCATATCAAATAAAAAAGGATCGTGGCAGATGACGTCATGTAGTGTCTGTCTACCCTCATTGGAACAAGGTGACTGGTTATGTATGGGTATATAACATAATAAATCAACTCTTATTTATTATGTTATATACCTATACATAAACTGACATAAAATATCTTGCTTTCAAAAATGCTACCAATTGATCAATTGGAAGCATTTTTGAAAGTAAGATATTTTGTTTCGGAAGTTAAAAAGAAAAGCAATTTTCTTCGTCTTATGATGGCCGCGTTTTTAGCTAGACCAACAGACCAAACCTTACCAAAATAGCCATTTATGTACTTAATAATAGAATATATAGAGAGATAATATATAGTTTTA
The DNA here is from genome assembly GCA_037179545.1 of Sesamia inferens. NCBI lineage: Eukaryota > Metazoa > Arthropoda > Insecta > Lepidoptera > Noctuidae > Sesamia > Sesamia inferens. The sequence goes on along the minus strand of CM073929.1, from coordinate 1,033,360 downwards.
TAGCTTGTAGGTATAGCTGTTGCTATAATTCTATTAATGTAGATGACTATATTGAGAATATTGTTTGCTATCCGCAAGTGTTCACAGTAACCTCCGTCCAATCTGCAGTTGACTCAAGTTCCCAGAACACGTATCGCTAATTTCGACTTTCATACCGAGGCTTAATCTCACTTCTGTGTTTCCTGTAACTGTGCTGATAATAAATATTTACAGCTAATCTATTTTTCATAAAATTGTTATAAAGATGACACCGAAAATCGTAAACTGTATTTCGCCAATTGATGTGGTATCATATTATTTTGAATAGGTATTCATTATTACTCACCCTCGATGTTGTGTGTTCTTTATATTTTGAATTATAAGTTCTAATGATAGGTACTGGATATAAACCATTGGACCAGTCGCCCTAACACGATAATGATAATCAACGTAATAATTCAACCTAATTATTTCAAAAAAATCAATATTTAGATTAATGTTAAAAGTATTCTTTGTTTCGATATACTTTAATACAAAAATAGTTTAAGATAAACAAGTAGGTACACGTTAATATCATTAGGTACCTAAATCAACTATAGTTTAAAAAACAACAACAACACGAGAAATGAAGTCGCCTGAATTACTGAGTGATTGAATCGGTTCATTACTTATCAATTTACAAACAATTAGGTAAGCCGGGAAAAATAGCAACATGACAACCAATTAATACTAACAGTATACAATATACCGATCATCTTCGTGCCCAGCTCCAGGCTGAAGCAGCAGCAGCAGTTGTCCACAGTGAAGCACATCGTAACTGATTTTTTAATTTAATGAATATTATAATTAAACCACAGAGTCGAAGTAGCTCACTCGTGTTGTGTACCGCGCGATCGCTCGACGCTCGTAAACTGATTAGATTCCCTTAAACTCATACTATCTACTACGTAGGGTGTGAACACCAATTATCAGAAGTGTGCTAATCTTTTTGACACTAAAAATGTGTAGTTTGCGCGGATACACCGTGACACTGACTGTCTAGTGCTTGACCGCAATCCCGCCTGATGGGAAGCAGAGATGCAATCGTTGATCGGTTGAGACCCTCTACGACCAAACTCCCGACACAACAACATTTGGCGCACCGTACCCGGTACACATCGCAACACAACTGCTCAGACCCGTCCTCCGTACGGCCTCATCAGACATATTAAAACTAGTTTAGTTAATTTATTTTAATGATTAGTTTGCATTAAAGTATTATATTTTTGCTTGAATAATGGGCTGGTGCATACCAGCAGGCTAATTGCTGAACACACTTTCGGTAGCGGGTTTCATTTTGACAGTTCAACCACATTCATTCACTTACGTTATTGAGCACACACATTTTCGAACACATGGGGCAATGAATTAGTAATATGCTTCGAAATTATTACAACTGATAGTAATAATGTGCACCGTCCATAGGTACATAGCTAAAAGGATAATTACCGTGTAAAAGAGATGATGACTTCATAATTTATATCGCGTAATAATTTGGAGCTTGGATTACATTAGTAGGTCACAACGAATAAAATGTGCTGCTGATTTCTTTCAATTTTATCGCGATATCCGAGCAAGTAATAGGTAGGTACATCTTAGATGTAACCAACACACATGTACCTACGGCATAACATATCCTATGTACGATTGACGATTATGATTCACTCCCCTCGCAACATTCAGTTAGGGAGATAAGAACATGTACAACTGTAAGGTTACCGCTATTTACTGATTATAATGCACCGCGTGCGCGACTGTTTACACAAATAATAGTGATTATAATAAAATGCTTTCCGTGCTAAAAAAATAACCTATTGTTGATAATGACTTTCTTTGTTCATAAACGTTGCTGAAATAACGCTAAACGTTCAGTAGGTGACCTGCGACTGTTTAACCATACATTTTAGCGTTTAAATGTCACTTAAACACTGACGTCTTCTAATTTACCTCAAGGATTATTTGATCGAATAAGGATTATCCAATCATCGTAATGGGTGGATTGATAAATTCCGTTAGATTGATAGCAGTTATTTAGTACACCTATAGAAAGACCTACGCCGATGTGCACTTCTTGTAATTGTTTTTTTAGTTCTAAGTGACGTCTGAAGACACTACTACGGGTCCCGGCTACAGCGGCGGGAACTCCAAATGCTAGACTGTGACAGTGCTAGACTGCTAGTGCTGCTTGTTAACAAGGAAGTCACACACAAACAGTCCGTTTGTAAGTAGGGTTCGGGCAAACGGGAACATTGTACTGTTTATTCTGTGCCGGGCTGTCGGATACCTAACTACACACTCGCCGGTCGTCGCACGCGAGTGCACTTTGACGTAGGTATCGCGTACCTCCATCGTATTTAGTATTGGGTATATGAGAATCGTAAACCAAACGTTACCTATTGATCATTTGGAGTCAAATTAGTTTGCCCATAGTAATGTCTATTTAAGTTTAGGTTCTCGGCTATGATTATATATATTTGTAAGAGTCTGGATCATCATCACTCCCTCCCTTTTCCCAATGTATCTAGGGTCCGCTCGGCGCAACATGTCTTTGTCTTCCATACTTCTGCTAGCCGTCATCTCGACAGCAACCCTCTTTATAACCATATCTTCATTTACACAGTCCACCTACTCTTATTACCAGCGACAATCATACTCAAAATTTTTCTTACGATATTTTCCTAATGTTTCCGTAACCGCTAATTAATTCATCAACAAAACAATTAACATTCTGAACGCGGGTTCTAGACAATAGCAAACTGGTTGAATCAAATGTACCTGCTTAGGTAAGCCACTAAATTAGTACGGTACTGAGTATTTACTGAGCTGCCTACGCCCGGACTACAGCTACTATGTGGGCGAAGATAAAACAACAGCATTACAGATCGATATGATAAAATGATCATTAACCTCTAATTGCTTAATTAGTTCATGCGATATGATTTATGTTTTTATTTGGTATGACATCATACAAATACCGGTAGGTACTTAGGAGGTAAAAGGTTGCTAATAGAAAATCAAATCACAATCGGTATTTCGGTACTTGGTCCCTGATAAGGTCACACATTTAGGTATAGGTAGTATGCGTGATCCTGAACAGGAACCAAGTTAGCTAACGTAACATTGCGACATATTCGCCAAACATGTAAACAAATAAGAGTTTATGGAAAAATAACATTCATTCTTACACAATAAAGTACTATTTACCGTACAATTTAAATTTTATGCAACAGTGCTAGTAACTCTGAAATTAACTTAATAACCATTATAATAAAATTAGTATTTGTTATTGAAAAAAAAAAAATAATTTGTAAAGGCGTAGGTATAGTAGGTATAATATAGGTATAGATAACTTTTTTTTTGTTCCGGGGTGGAAAATCCTCAATAGATGTCCACCGCCCTGGGGTGGGCGCGGGGTCTGTCAGACTTCTAATGACTAAAAATCGGACTCTCGTGCCGGCCCGGTCTGTCCGAGCCTCGCCTCCTGCACGGGGTAGTGAGGTGTGAAACTTTTTTTGTTTTTAATAATTATAAACTAGCGCTTGACCGCAATCCCGCCTGATGGTAAGCAGTGATGCGATCGTTGATAGTAAAGCGCGCTAGTTTATTAAGAGCCTATTCACTCAGAAAAAACTGGGCAAATAGGAAGGAAGACGGCAGTTGAGCGAGGTGATACAATGTTAAACCCAATAACACGACCAACGATGCTGCGCCAAAGGGAGATTTTATTTATTTATTTATTTAAGGCACATCAACAACACAACACAAACATGGACATTTAACATTTCAACGGTCTTATTTTAGTGTTGTGTCAATAACAGACGTGCACAACATTCACGTAAAAATAAAACTTACATTATGAAAAATAAACAACTAGATACAATAACAATAAATTGAATATAATATGTCAAAAAATATAATACCTATTGATCTGAAGACCCTCCACCACCAAACTCCCAACACAACAACATTTGGCGCATCATACCCGACACACATCGCAACACAACTGCTCAGACCCGTCCTCCGCACGGCCTCACCAGACATCATGCCGGAACACGACAAATCGCTTGGCGGCAAGACTTTGTCTGGTGGGTGGTAACTTCTGCCGGCGGCCGGTGTTATGGCCTACCACCGAGAAAAAACCAGACCGTGCATCACCTATAAGGCGCGCGCTCGCGCGCGCGTCACCACCTCGGGGTCCAAAGAATAGTGGGCGGGGACTTCCCCATGTCCCTCGCGCCTGGAACCATGGGGACCGGAAGAGGTATAGGTGTACCTAGGTCAACTACATTATGTATATTCAAATTTACCAATAGGTAAGGATACTGAGGAAGTAAGTTCAAAATCGAGTTGATTGGCGTTAAATAGGAGACACCATGACCAGCAGTGGGCTGCTATTGGCTGAAGATGATGATGAAGGGCAACAAGCGGAAAAGTCACGGAAAAAGATTGAAATTTTTGAGAACACCTTAATTTTAATCTTCCAGCAATCAGAACAATTAAATAATGCTAGATAAAGAACGTACGACAGTAGTGCATCGTTATCATGGCCGCCACGATACTACAACAATATTACAGTGATAAGCCACCCTTGAAGCCGAGCGAACGTGATCTCACCGATTTATTATTAACCTCGCTAGGAACTCCGATGTTTTAGAAATAAATCACCGAATTTCTAGGTTATTAATTAAAACTGCGACATGGGTGTGCCAATGATCAATAAATGCTGTTACTGTGCCAGTTTACACACGGGAACCTTAATCATAGGATACGTTTATGCAGTAAGTAAGTTTTTTGTTTCGTTTCATTTTGATAGCTCTGTAATACATAGCTGATTTTCTTTTCAGCCAGAAATAATCAGACGGGTCACTACTTTTCTTAATTTTACCATTTCATTTTGTAATAGAATTCTATACTTTATATTTCTTGGTATAGCACATATATGTTTTGCTCATATGGTAGTATTTACTAAGTATTAATAATGACGTAAGGTCGTAAACTGAACAATTTCAAGGTAACATTTCCGAAGTGCCTGATGTTTTTCTCTTAGTACAATATGTTTTCTCGCACGTAATACATTCATTGCTTTACGTTTTATGAGATTGTTTATTTACTAATGTGGTGATCGTCGTGTATTTATCTTAATATACGAATACAAAGGCGGCATCGCTGAGTGATAACCTCAACATCAAATGACAAAACCATTTCTTTTTTGTGGCGTGGGACATCATCAAATTACCTCTCCCGTTCTGGGCGGAGCGGAAGGGCGTGTCAGACTTTTACTGTAAAAACCCACCCGTGTTTCTTCACTTGCTTGTGCGCCAGGGCCACGGTTTCTTTTTTAAAGAACCCGCAGCCCTGGCTCAGGAGGCATCGGTCTTCGTGGGCCTCGTCACGATGTGCTGGCATTTCTTTGAGGCGCGCGTGAAATACGACGCGCTGTCGACTTGGGCCTGGCCCTTACCGGGCGATGGGCTGTCCACTACTCACCGCCCGCAGGCTCCTGGCGCCTAAGGTGGCCGAGATTTGGCCGAGAGGGCGCTGGGAATCCCGCTGCCTCACACGCCCCGCCTTCTCCTTTGTCAGCATCACTGCTTCGCAGAAGGAGGTGACGGCCTGCCATGCACTCTCGCTTCGGACCATGGCCTGGACCAGGGTCGGACGCGAGAAATCGCCATCGATTGCCGCTACGAGGACTCGGCGGTGCTCTACCCAAGCTGGGCAGACCTCCACCGTATGCTCCACCGTGTCCTCAGGGCGATCCACACAATAGTGATACCCTGGCGTTTCCTCCCGCATTATGAACAGGAACCTCCCGAAACATCCGTGTCCGGTGAGGACCTGCGTCAGGCGGAAGGTGAGGACGCCGTGGCACCTCTCTAGCCACTCCTCATAGAAGGGACTCATAGAAGGGAATTATCTCACTCAACTGCCGTCTTCCTTCCTATTTGCTCAGTTTTTCTGAATGAATAGGCTCTTAATAAACTAGTGCGCTTTACCGTCAACGATCGCACCACTGCTTACTATCAGGCGGGATTGCGGTCAAGCGCTAGTTTATAATTATTAAAAAAAAAAAAAAAAAAAACTCACATACACAAACAGCCAGACCCGGAACTACTACTTGTAAGTCATACAAATATTTGTTCCGTGCGGGAATCGAACCCGCGACACGCAGCGTAGCACTCTAAAGCATAACCACTGCGCTAACCGTGGAGTCACTCATCCATCTGTTAAAATTAGTAACTGATGGATTTTTTGTTGCAAAATGTATTTTTTTTTATATGAAATGAAATGAAATCGTTTATTAAGCAAGTAGGATCACCGATCACTTTTACACGTCCTGTATTTTTTTTTAACTAGATGAAGCCGGCATTTCCTAACTGACTACCTCTGAGAAGAAATAGCCGAAACAAACTCAGGGATCATAGTCTTTTTTCCAAGTCCAGACATAAAAAATGAGAATGTTTACAATAATTTACCTTATAATTACGCATATTGCTTAACAATGCTTAACAGAGCGAGCAGCTCATTCCCAAGCTTATAAATTTAGTTCATTTTGTCGAGTTGTGTTTAAATAGATATGGAATAAAAATTCGGCCCCTAATGTGTTGGCTACATGTAAATATAGGTTCAGTCTAGAATTTAGCTACAAGTGTAGCACCTTCAGTAGTGTCCATCAGGTCCTGAAGCACGCGGGCAATAGGACACGCTGGCTGACTACGATTTAAGTGTTTATAGGTCAACAATATATTGAAATCACCTACTCACTCATACATACCTCTACCACTTGAGGTCAGAGGCGTCCTTATTACCCTCCCCATAGCCAATGCCCTAGCATGTCTTTCTTCTAAATTTGTTTTAACATACAAATCGTGCTACTTCCCAGGTATGGGCTCTGGTGGAACTAGCAATATACTGCGTGCTGGTGACACTAGCTCCCCTCGGCAAGGATGGCAATGTGTCAATGCACAAGTACGTCCTGTACATCACGGCTGCAGTCGTCAGTGGAACACATCTTATATGCTCTGCGCTTCTGGTAGTTGCTGCTTATAAGGTATTAACCTTCTTTATAATAAACTAGTTTACCGCCCGAGGCTTCGCCCGCGTGGAATTCTGTTATATCGCGCTTTTTAGATTTCCCTCGGGAATATCAATTTTTTCCGGGATATAGAGTACCCTATTATTTTTTTAAAAATATAATTATAAACTAGTGCTTGACCGCAACCCAGGTGGGGTTGCGGATGGTAAGCAGTGATGCAAACGTTGATGATAATGCGCACTAATTTATTATGGGCCTATTCACTCAAAAAAACTGGGTGATTAGGAAGGAAGACGGCAATCGAGCGAGATGATGTAATGTTAAACACATGGAGCAAGTTAAACCCAATACGACGATGCTGCGTCAGAGGGAGATTGATGCGGAGATCCTCCACGACTTCTAACTTGTGTGTGCAAAATTTCAGAACAATCGGTTTTGTAGGTACGGCGTGAAAGCGGAACAAACACACAAACAAACTCACTTTCCGATTTATAATATTATTATAGTATAAGGATTAATCTTCACAAATAGGTCAGGCAGAATCACGAAAGGTTTAGGTTATGTGTTTCTCAAAATTTCAGTCATTTTCACAACATTAGCTGGACACACAGTCGAGTATTTATTATTTTATGAGAATTTATTAATTATGACAACCACGATTATGATGACGACGACCTTTATACCAAATCTATGTTAGGTAGGTAGCTAGTTTCGTTTCCGTTAATGTATTACATTTTATAAAGCAAAGTATTTGAGCAACCACTATGGGTATCTAACATCAACAGCTAATCTTGCACCCACTAAGGCTTGGTCGTAGAAATAGAAAACTCTGCCAAGAGAATTAGTTTGTAATGTATGAATTGAGAGTAGGGGTAGGATCCTACTCTCTATTCTCACTAACAAAGAACACCTTCTGACCCTTTATCCCAGTCCTTCTATGTTCCAGAAACTAGCATCCCTGACGCTACCCTGGACGATAGTGACAGGCATCATCACGGCGATATACTTCCTGTTGTCTTTCACTGGGGTCAGCCTAGTACTACAAGACGAGGGCAAGATGCTGGAGGTGGAAGCCATTATCATATTCATACATCTTGCTAGAGCATGTAAGTATCAGTTCGTTATTCTGCTTATAACAGTAGGTAACACTCGATTGGAATCGGATTTTTTATTAAAGCGAGTGAGTTTGATCAAAGTAGAGATCTAAGCAATTATACTCCCTGCGTGTTAGCTTTAGGCTCAAAGAAACAGAGATGAACCATATTTAATAATAACTAGCTGACCCGACAGACTTCGTCCTGTCAAAAAGATTTGTAATGTGACAGTTTTTGTGCCTACGTATTTTAAAAAATTCTCCTGAACAGAACCGTCACCCTGGTGATAGGGCGTTGTGAATAAAAAATAATTAAATAAAACATATATAAGGATTTAAAAGTAAGTAATCGCTTTATTGTTAATCATGTGAATCATAATTATTATTCAAAATCAAAATCAAAAGTCATTTATTCAAATTAGGCTGAGAATCAGCACTTTTTGAACGTCAATATTACATAAGACAGTCCCCCAAAACGCCCACCCATCGACACTTCCTAGTGCTTTCGCTGGGAAGAAGAAGTGGCGGAACAAACTCCCCAGCAGCACAGCTGTCTGTTCATTTTTAAAAAAACACATGTCTTTATACAATACTATGTATAGTGATGAACACGATAAAATACAACAACAATGAAATTATTTACCATATGCCAGCTACCACGCCAAAATACCAGCAAAGCAAAACAATATATTTATATTTAAATGAAAATGTAATTAACTAAAAACTTATTACTTAACTAAGAAGCCCCAGGCATAAAGGGCGTGACAGCTTACATATTTATGTAATGAAAAAAGTAAATTATATGAACTCATATAACGTATCAATAAGCTAATTCCTGAGAAAGAACACAAACATTGTCCTGAGTTAATCAGAGCGACCATTCTTATCATTTAAATAATCATTCACGGAATAATATGCCTTTGAACAAAGCTTGGATTTGATTTTTGCTTTAAATGCATTGTAAGGCAAGTCTAGCAAAGGAGTTCCACAGGGACCGTGTATCATGTTTTTGATAACTACCTCATGCAATCCAGGATCTACTTGTACATTAGGGATTTCAGCTGATATCACTGCATCAAATTCATTTGGCCTTATCTTTTCAACCAACCAAATCAAAATGTGTGCATGTGGCAATCCTCGTTTCTGCCACTCCACAGAATACATCCAGCAGCATGTCTCACCAAACACATTATGTTTTACGATGAAATCCATTAAAGATTTCAACTTTTGTCTAAAGACTCTGGCTGTAATATTGTGGGAATCTACATAAACATCAAAATCCAGTGTAACGCGTGAGACAACATACCGACATCGCTACACAGGGCGTACTGAGCGCGAGTGCCTCAGACGAACACTTTTATACTGTGCGTGCAGGCAGCGCTATGCGAAGCTTACGCGTGGGAAAGAGATGGTTGCGCGTAGATCTTGTGACTGCCGAAATGAAGATGAAGAAATTTACTGTTCGCTCATTGGTCAATTATAATGATATTCCTTTAGTGTAACAACAACTGTAATGCCACATAATATTACTTAAGCTAGGGTGTTGGTATCAATAAATGACAATTACTTCTACTCGCCTTTCATTGAACTTCTCCCACAACAATATCATGACGATCAATGGGTGATTGCCCAGGGAATAACTCCTGCTTGATTTCTATCCATTGCGGATTGCATGTAAATGTGATGAACAAATCTGCTGTACCATAATGACGAACATACGACATGGCATCTTGCGCATATTCGTGCATATGCCGAGGGCTTCCGATGTATGTTGCTGGAGGAATAGTCATCCGACCGACATTCTGTGCATTTCCATCAGTATTAATCGCATCTCGAAGGTGAATATACTCTTCAGATCGGAGTTTGGTTTGATTCAACCTGATGAATGTTAAGCTCTCCGTTTCAATTTTAACATACATGTCAACAACATATTTGTGATATAATCGCAGACATTTCAATATGTGATTATCTTCATTTTCCCGAATCATTAGGCGGTATGAATCATTGAACTGACTTTTTTGTTGGTTTCAGAACCTGTAAAAAGATTTTGTTTTAATAACATTCAAATATAAAATTAAAATACATAATATAGTGACTGAGATATTATCGTCATAGCTAAACTAATATTTTAGTTACCTGTAATGGGATTTATCATTTTTATTGTGAAATCGTAGCCATCTTCACCTTGCCAAAATATAATGGGATATTGCAGTGCATCATATGAACGGTGTGTTTCCTTTATACGTTGTAATAGATCATTCCGACGATGTAAAACAATATCACGGGATTCCAAGTTTTCTCCAACTTCATCAATAGTTGGTGCATTAAAACGTCTTGTATGTTGACCTGCAGGTGTTTTATCAGCTCTGATTACAATTTTGTGATTATCGGATGGCATCAGATCCAGGGCAGTTTTAAAGAATATAATCAATTGATTGTGTTGATGAAATAAAGTTTGTAATTGTTCTACAATAGACCTCTTTACTAAATTGTTATGTGCACAACGCAGATCAATTTCTTGTGGTGAATTGCCCATAAAATAAATTTGCAGGAATTTGTTGTCGCTATCTGACACTGGTAACAGTGAACCTGCTCTGTGATATATTTGCCCTTGTATCTGTAAATAAAAAAAAAATATTATGGTGTGGTATAAATTAATGGATTGTCAGTGATCAAACTTAAATAATATTTGATCTTAAAAAGTATATATTTAGTTTTAACTAATATCTATCAAATATAAAATATAATAAAAGTGTCACTGAAACTGAATCACCATATAATATGATGACTAAGTGATATATAAGTGATTAAGAAATTGAAGATTAGTCACATCTTAACGTTGGTGACAGAAAATTTTGTTCGCTAAAATAATTATGAGTAACTATTTAAGTATACATACCTTAAAAGTTGGCATAAAATTTTCCCGAACTACATTTGTTGCCCCAAATGAAGTCATTTGAAACCAATTGTTATATTGTTGGATATGTGTCAAAAAGTGTATAGAATCTGTTCCTATTCCTGAAACCAATGAGTACAATGGTTCTGGTGGTGGATCCAATGGTATCAATTTCACTTTACCATTTGCGCAACACAATCCATTGGCTTCATTTTTTTATTTTAATGCCTTACAGTGTGAGCAAACCGAGTTCATAGAACCAATAACAACACATTGGTAGTTACTGTAGTCAATTGACACATCGTAACTGAAAGCAGCTCGATTCAAACTTGCGCGATTATTAGTTGAATGTCGCGCTCGCGCTTCACGCATTTGTGATATCCGAATTCTTTTACGTTCATTTCCGTCGTCACGTTCTTGTGCAGTACAATTAGATCGGTAATTAGCTTGGTTTGTAGCATTTCTGGTTCTTCTACCTAAATTGCTTCGTCTTATAGGAGGCATATCAAATATATATTATTTTTTCACTAATCACGAACTAAACAAACACTAACGAACTAAAAACTTTGCACAAAACACGATATACGAATTTGTTTCGTGTATCAGTTGACAAAAGCAAACTCAGTAGATAAGGTAACAGACAACTTTTTTTTTTAATTTGATATGACTTGAAGTCAAATTCTTTTAAGCCGTACGAATTGTTTTATTTATTTAATATCTGGATATTAAAAATAATAAAATACTGTTGGTAACGCGATTTTTGTTTGACTGATGTAATGACGTGGAAACTGATGCATTTTATCTCGCGTGCCGAAACTAATACAAAAGAAACGCGAGTTTCGGAACGCGACATTAAACTGTGCCGAAACTAATACAAAAGAAACGCGAGTTTCGGAACGCGACATTAAACTCCTCCAACTATGTATTCTGTGCTCCAACGCACAAACGCACGTTAGGAACACACCTACATTGCTTAGACAACAGTGAACTTTATACCATAGCAATAAAGCTCAAATTGACTACGTTTTAGTTACAAATCATTTGTATGGGAAAAAGAAAAGGGCTATTTTTAGGGTTTTTCCAGCAATAATTCTATTTTTTCTCGCCGTTAGAACCATCCTTGAACTTCAACGAACATTTTAAAAAAAGATTTGGCCAAATTGGTCCAGGCGTTGTTGAGTTATGAGCTTACAAACACATTTTGCGATTCATTTTTATATTATAGATAAAAAAAATGCGAAACCATTTCTTTTTTTTTTTAAGATGGCCCATATCAGTAACATTACAAGCTTATTTCAACAACTTTATTATCGTTTCAAGGAGGGCTAACTTTACAATTAATTCTGTTTCAGTTATCTCAGTCTACTGCATCATAGTGGTACACAGCCGGCACAAAGAAATTATGCACGCAGATGACGAACGCAGATTTCAGCATTCTGGCAGACTTTATCATCCTGTGAAGACGGAAGATCATGTTTTATAGATGTATTTATTGACACTTATTAATGCTCATTTGGAGATTGACTTACAATATTTAGCATCTATGACCTTAAGTATCTGTATTTATTCATTATTCTATAACACAAACGTCTTTTTTTTGCATTCCGCGACTATGTGCAAACGCGCCTCGTGCTTGGTGCGCAGGGTACGGGCTAGCGCCAACATCGTCCTCATGATGATGGTGGGAAGGCAGGACTGCCTCTTCCACCGGCATTGTTCCAGCAGACAGTTGCTGTAGCAGTGACTGAGGGAGGGTATAGATTTAATTTTTTTATTATTTATTTGTTTATTATTATTTCGATACTAATTTTACTGTCCTGATAATTACGTATTAATGTGATTTATTTTCATTTCAATGAAGTTACTCTATTTATGTTTAAATATGATTTGTATTGATTTTGCTGTATTGAATGCTAACTTGACGTTGTAAGAGATGACATGCGTGCTAACAATCTCTTACCACAGGATGCTAAAGATCGTGGGAAATGGAGGAGAATGTGCAGAAAAGCAGACCCCGGGCTCCAACGCGAAAGCCGAGGATGCAACCGGGTTAAAGGCTAAGATTATGATGATGATCATTTGTATTGATTTTATATTATTTGATTTATTGTTTGATTTTTATCTGTTTACATTAAATTGGATTTTTTACGTTTTGCTTATTAACCGGCAACATATCAGGATGACACAGGATGACACAGCAAAATTAAGAGTTATGAAAATAAATCAATTAGACTTTTTGTGGGTGTTAAAAATAAACAAATAACTTTGCCTTACCAATGTTTGTTACGTAATTTAAGGGGCACTTTGAGATTGTAATAAGAAGGGAAGAAATTGTATTTAATTACATAATTTATAAGTATCTAGAATAAGTAAATAAATTATATTATCGTTACTTTTGTACCTACTCCTCAGTTTTTTATTAAATTAAAATACAAGGATTATAGAGGTCGACTTGCGTGCGGTGAGCAGTGGGCAGCTCGCCGCCCGGTCGCAGACCCAGGCCCGAGTCGACGGCGCGTTGTGTTTCACGCGCGCCTCAACGAGATGGCATCACATCGTGACGGGGTTCAGGAAGACCGATGCCTCCTGAGTCAGGGTTGTGGGTTGGTTAAAAAAGAAACCGTGGCCCTGGCACATAGAAGATTTATTGGGAATATTTGACAGTTTAGGGTAGCTTGACCAGCTGTAGTCAGTACAAAATGTTCAAAGCCTACGTAATTTGCGTGAGCCCGAGCGCCTTTGGCAGGTTTCTATTGCCATTATCATTATTTCAGACGCGACCTACTAATCATTATAATTTTCAAAATCATAATCAAAGGTATATTTATTCAAATTAGGCTGAGAATCAGCACTTTTTGAACGTCATTATTACAAAAGACAGTCCCCCAAACCGCCCACCCATCGACACCCTCGATGCTGCACCCTGCTTTCGCTTTGAAGAAGAAGAGGCGGAACAAACTCCCCAACAGCACAGCTGTCTGTTCATTTAAAAAACACATGCTTTTACAGTTTATAATTCCTTACAACTGCATGTTTTTGTTCGCTGTTGCTTATTGGTGTTGGTTGGACAGCAACGGGCAAATAAGAGTTTGCTTCGTTGCGAGTAAATGTAGAGTTGCACCTGTGAAACTCGTTACAGTACCGAGATTGGAATTGCAGGCAGCCATCATGACTGCCAGGTTAGCGCAAACTTTACAGTCTATACATAGAATAAAAACAACCGAACGATTCTTTTGCTGTGATTCCACGACGGTGCTGCAAAGGATACAGACCTTATGTTGCTCACCGCTTGGGCGAAATAGACGAGTTAACGCAAATTAAAGAATGAAGATATGTACCTACGTCAATGAACGTCGCAGATATAGCCACTCGCGAGAATTTCGATAGTGTCCAGCTGAATGGGAAACTGCATTTTTGTTCGACATAGAGACTTTGTGGCCGACGAGTATATTTGCACAGACCATTGAAGAGTCTGATGTAGAATGTGTATCCAATATAGTTCACAAAAATTTATCTGAAAGGCAGCAACTGAACCGGACCCGATGCGGTTTTCGTCTTGGATTCGGTTGCTCAGAAGCACGAGTGTAATGTTAAAAATCATAGATTAATGTCAAAAAAAGCACCTGATGACTACACTGCTATAAAACGGGCTGAGATTCTGCTTTTACGAAATGCCAAAAAAGAATAACATTTCCTATGGACATAACTTTAATAAAGGAAGGAAAATGCTTAGATAGAAGTAGTAAATTATTTAAGTTAACGCCTTTCATATATGAGCAGGGTGTTCTTCGTGTGGGTGGGCGCATAGATGCCGCTGATAATGTTTTCTTTGACGCTAAGCATCCTGTAGTTTTAGATGGAAGAAGTCAAGTAGCAAAGTTGATCGTTAGACATTATCACGTACAAGCGTGTCATGGCAATCAGGAGATGGTGGTAAATAACTTGAAACAGAAATATTGGTTAATTCGAATAAGACCTACTGTTAAAGAAAAAACAACTAAATGTTTGTTTTGTAGAATACGGAAGGTAAAACCTCAGATGCCAAAAATGGGTAACTTACCAAGTGCTAGAGTATCCCATCATCAGCGACCGTTCAGTCATTGCGGCATCGATCTTTTGGGACCCATGACGTTACGGTTGGCAGACGTACAGAGAAGAGGTACGGGGTCCTCTTTACCTGCCTCACCGTTAGGGCAATTCATTTGGAGACAGTGTCGTCACTCAGTACCGATTCCCTGATTATGGCTCTTCGGAGAATGGCTTCAAGGCGAGGATGGCCTAGTCATTTATATTCTGATAACGAGACTAATTTGAGAGGTGCAGACGCAGAAATTCAGTCATGGAACTCGATGAGTAGGTTCTGCAGACTACTGCAGGTATTCACGGCACTCGATGGACCTTCATACCGCCGAATAGTCCCCACTGGGGTGGCTCGTGGGAGCGCTTAATTCGTAACGTAAAGGTTGCACTAAAAGTCGCCCTCAAAGAAAGAGCGCCTAAAGAGGAGGTGCTGAATACTCTGCTGGCTGAGGTAGAAGCCATGGTAAACACCCATCCGCTTAGCCTCGTCTCGGTAGATATTAAGAGCCAAGAATCCTTAACGCCTAACCATTTTCTGCTTGACTCGTCATCCACTTCACACCGCATCTAGGCAGTTTTCAAGACTCAGATCTGTATCGGCGTCGTCAATGGCGAATAGCGCAACGTTTGTCAGATATGTTTTGGAAAAGATGGGTGACCGAAGTGCTGCCCACTATGATACCGCGGCAAAGGTGGACCGAAGACGGGCAACAGAAACCTCTGCAAGTCGGAGACTTAGTGTTTATTGCCGACCCTGATGCACCACGTAACATGTGGCCACAAGGAATCATAGAGAAGGTTTTCCCTGGAAAAGATGGCAGAGTGCGAGTGGTACCTACAAGTACGTACTCAGATAGGTAGCCTAAAAAGGTCAGTGGCACGCGTCGCTATGATTTCCTTTGTAAGTGTCGCGATTGCCATTGGCATAGGAACTCTTTACTGTTTTATATTTTTTAATGCCTGTCATCGATTTGATCTGTATGATTTTATTTTTTGCTTCTTCGAGCCTGTTTGGACCATCACAATATTATTACACAAATCCAATTCCCTATTATATCAATGATTATATACAATCCTTTAACTCTTGTATTAAATTGACTTGTTTGCCTTAGTTGTATATTTAATGTTCATTTCACAATTTTTTTTTCTTTCCGCTTTTTTGCTAGAGTGCCAATGAAGACGTCCTTTTAAGGTCGTACTTGAAACAAAAATTTTTGATAATTTATGTATTTTTGTCTTGAATCATATATCGTTAAGGTAAAACGGAACGTACAGTACACTGCTTACGTCACGCAGACATCTCGGCGCCATTCAATTTGCCAAAATAATCGTTTGTCTTTGTCGTACATATGCAATTTTCTATACCCCTCTCACGGTAAGACTAATTAGTAATTGGATAGAAACAGAAGTGAACACGAACAGACAGAAAGATAATTTAGTTTTAGATAATCTACTCATTCTACTCAGCGCACTTAGTGCGATTTGTTTTGTTGTGTAGGATTGTGTATCTATTGGACGCGGTTAAAAATATTAATTATCCAATAACAAATTCGTTTTGTGTTGTATTTGTTATAATTAGTGCTTTATTGGTGCTAAATAGTCGTCATTATTAAAACTTCGCAAAAGGAGGATTTATTTTTATGTAAGTATATTATTTTTCTTCAAGGTTACAGATACAGGCGCCTGTTTTTTTGCTATGATTTTCTGCCACACATGTTATGCTTACATTACGGTTATCTCGTTTGCTATTGAAATGTAGATTCTGCTTAGTTTTATTAATTTATGATTTATTTGAAAGCGTATCCCCATTTGTCGATAACATAATAAATAGATCAACATACCTACAACATTCTCAATAAACTACTTCAAGTTCTAATATTTCAACAATTCATAGTAGGAAAAACATTCGCTGCTAAATGAAATAATGTGAACTGGACACACCCATCTAATTTTGGCTGTTGCCTAGCGACGGACACAAGTTATTAAGTTAATTACTTTGTTCATACAATAAATCATTAAAAATATGAAAGTTGTTATGAGGCATTATTTCCTTCAACTTCAACTCTTGAATGTGCAAACTATTAATATACCATCAAACGCTAGAGGGTATTTAGCGAGAATTAATAAAAAATATATCTTAAATTAAGTAAAACAATAAAAATTTCTTCGCAGACACAGACTCACATTATTTTCTTTACAAAGCTGTTAATTATATTTTTCAAGTTAAAATTTGCATGGGGATACATCTTCATTAACTAGCTATTTATATAAAAAAAGAAATTCAAAGATTGTCTTATATTGTTTTAATAAAATCGTTCTGCATGTATTAAAAAAAGAAAAAAAGGAAACTAATGCCCAGCATGCATTGCAATGCCTTTTTATATTTTCTTTAGTTAAAAATCCTTTAAAACTGACCAAGGTTTCACCACAATGGGCCAGTTAAGCCAGTTTTGAATTGTTGCAAAATTAACACAGGACAATTAATAATTTAATTATAGAATAGAATACTCTTTATTATGTATACCATATTCTGACATTACAGAACATAAATGTAAAGTTTTTACAAAGGGTGACACAATAGGCAGTCTTATAGCTAAGAGTGATCTTTTACAGATGATCTTTGGATGGAATGCCAAGGGGAAAGAGGCAAATAGTTATACAGAAATACAACCGCCTAATATAATTAACTGTGACAGTTTTGTGTGTCTCTGTAACTATGTATATGTAGAATAGGTGACTTGGTAAACAAGAATTAACAAGCCAAGTGTACAGCCATCTATCTGCCAAATCAATGTCGCTACAATGATATTTTAAAGATGAACCTAATTTTACTTAGTTATATTAGGGACAGATAGATGGTACTTTTTATTTGAGTTGAGAAATTAGAAGTCTGTGTCAAGATTCTCCGACAATAATATATAATTTAAGAAAATGAGGTTCCTTTTAGTACATTTTTATGTATTCAGGGATGATAGAATAAACATTGGATTTAGAACCCTATGTTTCATTTTTCATATCAGACCTTGAGACGTAGGGAACCCATAGTGTCATATGACCCTCACTAAGCCCGAGGATTCACATTTTCTACATCATCAGCAGCAGTTCATTCTACCAGCTCTCAACGTGAGCGAGCACCATCACCCCTAAACCCTCATGAAGCCTGAGGGTTTTTATTTATTTATTTTTTTTATTATTAGGTTCACCAACAATTGATTACACAACAAAAATCAAATAATACATTCCCAAAGGTAAAATAACAGTGCATCAATTACTTATAAACACCAAGTTTAACACCAAGTGTCTAATTATAATTACCCTTCCTTTAAATAATCCCTCACAAGTAACTAAGTAGGTATGAGAATACCTTAAATAAAATATTTATTTAACTAAAAACAAAAAAAAAAAAATGAAATATAAGACATTGATACACAGCTACATAAATAAATTCAGAGCTGTCAAAGTAAATATTCTCATAGGATCACAATACACCTTAGCATAAGCTGTCACAAACAACTCGAATCTGCATTAAAAAATAAATGCTAAGTGTATGTGAAGTTTAAGTAAAGTTGATGGGATGGCACCTACCAAATGCATATTCAATGTCCTTGCACTCACTGCTGTTCTGTGACCTTTCATAACTTTGAATATAGCAGCTATTTATATCATAGAATTAAAGTAATACTAGCTGGCGTCTACAGCTATTTATATCACAGAAGTAAAGTAATACTAGCTGGCGTCTACAGCTATTTATATCACAGAAGTAAAGTAATACTAGCTGGTGTCTGCAGCTATTTATATCACAGAAGTAAAGTAATACTAGCTGGTGTCTACAGCTATTTATATCACAGAAGTAAAGTAATACTAGCTGGTGTCTACAGCTATTTATATCACAGAAGTAAAGTAATACTAGCTGGTGTCTATAGCTATTTATATCACAGAAGTAAAGTAATACTAGCTGGTGTCTACAGCTATTTATATCACAGAAGTAAAGTAATACTAGCTGGTGTCTACAGCTATTTATATCACAGAAGTAAAGTAATACTAGCTGGTGTTTACAGCTATTTATATCATAGAAGTAAAGTAATACTAGCTGGTGTCTACAGCTATTTATATAATAGAAGTAAAGTAATACTAGCTGGTGTCTACAGCTATTTATATCACAGAAGTAAAGTAATACTAGCTGGTGTCTACAGCTATTTATATCACAGAAGTAAAGTAATACTAGCTGGTGTCTACAGCTATTTATAACACAGAAGTAAAGTAATACTAGCTGGTGTCTACAGCTATTTATATCATAGAAGTAAAGTAATACTAGCTGGTGCCTACAGCTATTTATATCATAGAAGTAAAGTAATACTAGCTGGTGTCTACAGCTATTTATATCACAGAAGTAAAGTAATACTAGCTGGTGTCTACAGCTATTTATACCATAGAAGTAAAGTAATACTAGCTGGTGTCTACAGCTATTCATCTGCCTAGCCTTTTGCTGACCATGTTGTTTGGTTTGGCTTCCAATCTTAACTGTATTTAACTCAATATCAGGATTTTAAAAGGAGTGAATCAAACAGACTGTGACTTCCACAATCCAGTTACTGGGTAATGCCATACCCCTTGGTAGGACTAGGTAATATTTTGAAATAAAAGAAGAATGGCACACGTTTCATGGTTAAGCCAGGCTTCATATAAAAATGATCAATCCCTTTAATGTATTTATTTTAGGATATTTTTTTTTACAGACAGCCTCCGTGGCTTAGCGGTAGAGAACGCGGCCGTTGCACAAGGAGGCGTGGGTTCGATCCCCGCGCAGTGCAACTGTTTGTATGCATGGATATAAAGATTTGCACTGGTCTGGTCGTGCTTCGGAACGCACGTTAAGCCGTTGGTCCCGGTTGCCATACGAGCATCTAATGGGAGTCGTTACGGGTTGTTGGAGCCCTCACAAGTCCAACAATAGGTGTAACTGCAATGCTTCGACATCGCCTCCGGGTTGTGGAGATCAAACGGCAGTTGCTTCACGGAAAATATCGAAGTTTAGCCAAAATCTGCAGTTTAGACTAGTAAAGCGGACTCCAGACTCCAAAGCTAAAAAGCTTTGGACACGACTGGGATTAACGCTGAGATGATGATGATTTTAGGATACATTTGGATATACCTAATGACCGACATAGTATGAAGTTGGTTTTTCGTTAAGAGCGCTCGAACATTGAAATGAAATAAAACAATCTATTTAAGTGATATTACCACAATTTTTATTACATTTTAAAGAATATTTGTTCATGCACCACTTGGTACTGAACTTGTTACTTCACTACCACTACTGGAAGACTCAAATAAAACACCTTTGTCTATGAGAGTACTTGCTTTAATTTTAATAAACACACGTCTTATACAACTCACGGAGAGTCTTGTCACCGCGATTCACAAATGTTA
This sequence comes from Sesamia inferens, assembly GCA_037179545.1. Taxonomy (NCBI): domain Eukaryota; kingdom Metazoa; phylum Arthropoda; class Insecta; order Lepidoptera; family Noctuidae; genus Sesamia; species Sesamia inferens. Next base: position 1,012,807 of record CM073929.1, on the reverse strand, counting down.
CGTCACTGCACAACTCCATCTATGGCGGAGTACGGGAACTAATACGCTACGTGGCGTTGCGTTGCGTGTACCGCCATCTATCAATTATTGTGCGAACTACTTCTTACGTTTACAACTAAACATCCCGCCCACCATGGACCGATTGTCCATAACATAACATGTTACTACACACAAATTGAGCCAAAGGTTTAAGAACTAAACAATTGTGACAAATAATTGACAAGCGACCCACCGTGAAGCGAGTGGATCCAAAACCAGTAAATTATGCAAATGCTTACATTGATTGATTGATTTTGTAACAATGATCATTCGAAAGTGGACTGTAAAATAAATTAACAAAATCAAATCTTACACATTACACAATTTTAACATTGACACAATTACACTCTAACCAAAACATGACAATACGAAATAAACACCAAAACCCTTTGACATAAAAATAAACAAAGATAAACAAAGGAGATGTACATACAACACAATAATATACACAATACACTAAATTTCCATCTTATTTAAGTGGTTATTGGGAGTACAATTAACTTTGACACAGGTCTCTTAATAATTGTTCCCTTACAGCGTAGTGACACTACTCGTGTGACCTTGTCCGAGCCAGGATGTTTTTCGAGAATTAACCCGTGGAGCCATCTCGCGGGAGGCAAATCATCCTCCATAACCAATGCTACATCACCTATTTTTGGTTCTACAGTGTGATGAGTCCATTTGTTCCTCTGATGGAACTGAACGAGATACTCTCGGGACCACTTGTGCCAGAAATCCTGAACCAAACGCTGTGTCAATTGCCATCTACGTAAATTACTTATATTTGACGTTTCGAAGTCCGACTCCGGTGGAAGTAGCAGCGGCTCTCCTATCAAAAAATGTCCCGGAGTGAGAGGACATGGGTCTTCTGGATGACAACTTATGGCCGAAATTGGTCTGGAGTTGAGGCATGCTTCGGTCTGGGCTAGCACTGTTGACATCTCCTCAAATGTAAGAGTGTTGTTTCCGACCACTCGTTTGAGGTGATGTTTGCAGGACTTCACCCCTGCCTCCCAAAGTCCTCCAAAGTTTGGCGAGTGAGGTGGGATGAAGTGCCAGGTTGTTCCATTCGTTGCCAACCACTCCGAAATGTCAGCCTTTACACCAACTCGTTCGTGATTAAACAATGATTTTAATTCTTTATTGGCTCCGACAAAGGTAGTACCGTTATCGCTCCATATTTCCTGACAATGACCTCTCCTAGCAGTAAACCGCTTAAAGGCTGCTAGAAAGGCCTGTGAGGTCATGTCGCTTACAACCTCCAAGTGTATGGCCCGTGTGGCCATGCATATGAATAAGCAAATATAGCCTTTGGTGGCATGGTGACCGCGACCTTTGGTTGACCTGATACTAATGGGTCCTGCATAGTCAACACCACTTTTAAGGAAAGGTCTACTAGCGTTGACTCTAGTTGAAGGCAATGAACCCATCAATGGAGCTACAGGCCGAGCAGAATATCGCATGCACTTAACACATTTGCGAACATATTGCCTAATAACTCCCTTTGCATTAATAATCCAATATTTGGATCTCAAGTAATTCAAAACTAACTGAGGACCGCCATGCAATGTGCGCTCATGGGCGTCAGCAATCAAAAGATTGGTTAAATGCGAATTATGAGGAATAATAAGAGGATGCTTAGTGTCTTCATGAAGATTGGCTTTATGAAGTCTGCCGCCAACTCTTAGGAGCTGATCTTTATCTAAAAAAGGATTGAGCGAGTTGAGTACTCCTGCCTTCTCTAATTTTCCCTTTGCTTTCAGCATTTCACTTTCTGCTATAAAATGTTTTTGTTGACATAACTTTATGCAGGTAAACAATGCTACGTTAATTTCAGTGTGTGTTAAAAAGGTATTGAATTTAACAGTGTCATTTTTGTTCTTAAAATTTAAAAATCTTCTACAGTAGGCGATTACTCTGGTAAGTTTCCTCAAACTTGAATATTTGTTTATAATAGAATCCCCATCGATTTCCTTCGTTACGACATTGCATGCTAGTACCCCTTTCTCCTCTAAGTTGGTTTCTTTGATCAACTTTCTGTTGTAGTTGATTTCTACCTTTTGTAACCAACTAGGTCCCTGCGTCCATAATACCAAGTTTGTGCACTCTGAGGGATTCACGCCGCGCGACGCGCAATCTGCGGGATTGTCTTTGGACTGAACGTGAGACCACTGATTACTGTCCATAAAAGTGAGTATATCGGATACTCTATTCCCAACAAAGGTTTTCCAGCGGCTGGGATGGCTGCTTAACCAAGCGAGCACTACTGTTGAGTCGGTCCATGCGTGAACGTTTTCTTTACGTACGCCTAAAGTGTCTGACACTTCCCGCAGGAGTTTTGATAAAAGCACTGCACCACATAACTCCAAACGAGGTATGGATACCTGTTTGACAGGGGCCACCTTGGTCTTTGAGGCTACAAGACTAACCTGTACATTCCCATCAAAGTCAACGCACCGAGTATAAACTACTGCCGCATAAGCAATATTAGAGGAGTCTGAGAATCCATGCAGCTCTAAAAGGACGTCACTTTTACTTGTACGGATCCAACGCGGTAATCTAAACTCTTGCACGTGATAAAGGTTGTTTCTAAACGTGATCCATTCCTTTAAGAGCTGATCAGGAAGTTCATCGTCCCATTCAATTCCTACTAACCACAGACGCTGAATGAACACCTTGGCTGTGACAACAACAGGTGCCAACCAACCGAGAGGATCAAATAAACGAGCGATATCTGACACTACTTTGCGTTTAGTCACAGGGGCTTCAAGCGGAGGAAGATTCACAGTATATTTGAAAGTGTCAGTTAGTCTATCCCAAGTGAGACCTAAGATTTTCATAACTGCATCCGATTTTAACTCTAAATTTTCAGTTAATGGTCCATCCTTTATTTTACTATGCAAATCAGCGTTACTGCTGGACCACTTCTGAAGCTGGAAGCCTCCGCGACTCAACAACTCGTTCATTTGTTGATGTATCTGTTGACCCTCGGCAATAGATTCACAGCCCGACAAAAAATCGTCGACATAAAAATCCTTAAGAATTCGATCGCCTATCAAGGCATAATTGCTTCCTTCATCATGAGCAAGCTGCTGTAGTGTACGGACGGCCAGGTACGGAGCGGAAGCTGTACCGAATGTGACACGCATGAGTCGGAAATGTTCTAACTCTGCATCTGAATTGTCACGCCACAGAAAGCGTTGGTAATCAGCATCCTCTTTACTAACCACAACCTGACGGTACATTTTGACTATGTCCGCAACTAAACTAATAGGATGGCGCCGCCATCGCATAATAACTTGACGCAAATCGGGTTGTAGGGTTGGGCCCACCATTAATTCCTTATTTAAGGATACACCATTGTGGCCAGAACATGAAGCGTCAAAGACGACCCTAACCTTGGTTGTGACTTTATCGTCACGTACCACTGCGTGATGTGGCAGGTAGAATGCATCAGCATTTAATTCCGCCGGTGGGACAACTTCCGCGTGTCCCAACTGAATATACTCATTGATAACAGCCCTGTACTGTGCCCTAAGTTCTGGTTCTTTTTCTAATCTTCTCTCTAGGTTGAGAAAACGTCTGCGAGCAATGACCTCGGATGACCCTCCAAGTGCGCAATTGGGGTGTTCAGTTTTGAACGGCAGTTTCACTATATACCGCCCGCTTGCATCGCGTTTGGTGGTCTTAGAGTAGAATTCTTCGCACTTCAGTTCTTCCTCATTCAAAATACGTTGAACTGAAGGCTCCGATTCCAACTCCCAAAATTTACGCATGAGGTCATTGACATCTGCTGATTGTACTACTGTATGATAACATACAGGCCTAGAGACAGCTGAGGATTGGATTTCGCCTGAGACGATCCATCCAAGTTTGGTCTTCTGTGCGACTGGACTTCCAGGCGGACCCTTGACCAAACCTTCTAAAAGAACTTCTCCAATCACTTGTGCACCTAAGAGCAGATCAATTTTTCCTGGTGTGTGGAATGAAGGATCTGCTAATTGCAAATTTGCAAGTGACAGAGGAACTTGTATAATCTTCCTTTCAGGAAGATTTGTAGTGAGTTTATTCATTACGCATGCACTGACATATGAACAATAGTTCGGATCTAGACGAGACTGTAATTTGAATGTCACCATTGACCTAGAGGGGACTGAGCTTCCCTCGTCATCGCCTAATCTATGTATGCCAGTTTGAGTGGGTACCTTGTGCAACCCGAGAAACTGAACTGCGGCTTCGGTAATCAATGATACCTGAGAGCCCTGATCTAACAGAGCTCTAAAAGTCTGCGCAGTACCGGTTCTATCAGATTCAACTTGGACCAGGGCTGTCGCCAGCAATCCGAGACTGTGGTCTAGTTGACCTAAACAACAAATGGGTTTGCCTATCGATTCTTTGGTACCCTCCCCACTTGGGGCTGTAGATGTGACAACCGCGGCTGTCACAACCTTATCTTCTGCTAACCTATTGTTAGAATCAGAGCAACCTACAGTAGCGTCTAAGTGAAGCAGTGAGTGGTGTTTTCTCTTACAAACTTTGCATTTGGTTTTTTGTCGGCAGTTATAGACAGAGTGATTTTTTCCCAGACAATTAAAGCACAAGTTGCTGACTCGGACGAGGTCACGACGTTCATTGCAATTCTTTTTTGAAAACTCTTTACAATTTACCAATTTGTGATCTCCAGAACAAACGACGCATTGTTGGGTTGTGACATTAAATGATTTTACCATTTGAGGTTTGTTATTCTTATTGGATTTTGTATCTAAGTATTCTAATGATCTGAACCTGGATTCAAGGAATGTTTTGAATTCGTTAAATGTTGGTAAATCATCTAATGCACTGACCCTCGTTTCCCACAATTTACGAGATTCACAATCTAACTTTTCACTAACTATATAAATTACAATGGCGTCCCAAGACTGAATATCTATGTCTAAGTTCTGCAACCCTTGCAAACAATCTACAGTGTTGTCCAGTAATGACTTGATATTGGATGCTGTTTCTTTACTAATATTTGGTTGAGTCATAAATCTTTTTAACATGCAATTAGCAAGAAATCGTTTGTTATCGTATCGTTTTACTAAGATTGACCAACACTCTTCATAATTCGAAGCGGTTACTGGGGTATGGCGCAGTAGCTGCTCTGCCTCCCCTGTCAGATGACCCTTCAAATAATGAAGTTTTTGAACGTCGTCCAAGGCTTCATTTTTATGAATTAAAGATAAAAACAAATCTCTGAACGAAGCCCACTCAGTGTATAGTCCGGAAAATGTTGGCAGTGTTATTTTAGGTAATCGAATATTTGACATGACCTTTGCACTTGAATTTGAACTGTTATTACAACTAGATGTGCCTTGAAATATAACTATGTGTTCTTTTAATTGGGACTTGTAAGTAAAATATAATTCTTCTATGGTATCGTACAACTCTTGGGTAAAATAAGTATTGCTAGCTATATCTGACTCTGTTGCTTGTAACAAAATACTTTTGTGAGTTTGATTGAAGTCCTTCCACTGACTTTCTAATGATTCTAACCGAGTTGTTACATAAGTTGGGGTAAGTCTCTCCTTTGGAGATTTCTTAAAGTTAACTAACCCCTTTTCAATTAAACCTTTATTTACTAACTGTATTTTGACCAATGATGACAAAGACTCCATAGTTGTTGAATTGATCGGAATTTAAAACTTACTAAAGAGGAAATAACAAGACTTGCTAGTCAATGGCAACAATAATTACGAGTCAATGAACCCTATCTATCTATCACCCAGTATTTTATGTACACAGTCCTCAACATATACACAGGTTTAATAGTGACCAAGACACATAAATTGGCCGATAGTGACCAAAACACATAAATAGTCAAATTCTAGTAATGTTCTAACTACACACAGATATAAAAGTCTCAGAGTTCTAAAGTCAATATTAATGTCTACTTACAGTTCTTTTTCTTGATTACCTTTACTTGCCGTACACTGCACTTACGAACACGATTATTTACACGAACACTTATACTGGTACTACGTAGGTAATACGTATTTTTATGACACTATGACACTGCAACACTGATATCACGTTGGTATGTGATATGACACTGCAATCCGGAAACACTGCAACACTTTGCTTCGGAAACACCGCAATCCAATATCACTGGAGAGAGGACTGGCACGCCCTCTACCGTAGAACGCTGCAACTCTCGGCGTGCTGCGCTGACACCTGCGCTTGCACAGCTCAGCAGCTCCACTCGAGCACCAATCTTACTACTGTGTAAGATTGTTAAGCGGCACTTCAGGGCGATCCACCCTGGTTTCTATGCCGACCTGTCCGACTCGACAGGATCAAATGTTCATGCACCACTTGGTACTGAACTTGTTACTTCACTACCACTACTGGAAGACTCAAATAAAACACCTTTGTCTATGAGAGTACTTGCTTTAATTTTAATAAACACACGTCTTATACAACTCACGGAGAGTCTTGTCACCGCGATTCACAAATGTTACGTCACTGCACAACTCCATCTATGGCGGAGTACGGGAACTAATACGCTACGTGGCGTTGCGTTGCGTGTACCGCCATCTATCAATTATTGTGCGAACTACTTCTTACGTTTACAACTAAACAATATTCAATGACATTATGTGTGAAAAATAATATCAGCCAAATGGCCACCGCGACTTCGCTGTAGATGGTGTATTCTGGTCGGACGTCTTCGCATAAATGGGGCTCAATTTCACGAAGAACGCGAGTTATGTTGGCCTTTAGGGCAGCAATTGACTGTGGTTTATCTGCATACACTAGAGATTTCAATTAGCCCCACAGAAAATAATCGAGCGGTGTTAAGTCACACGATCTCGGGACCAGTTGATGTCGCTACCACGCGAGATGACGAAGCCCTCGAACTTCTCTTTCAATAAATTTAATGTTTCCCGTGCTGTATGGCAAGTGGCACCGTTCTGTTGGAAGCACATGTTTGTAAGATCCTTACCACCTACCCTAGGCCACAAAAAATTTGTTATCATCGTCCGATACACACCAAATCCGGCAATTTTGTTTATTAACAAAGCCGCTTAACCAGAAATGAGCCTCATCAGTGAAGATGATTTTTTTTTTGCAAAAGCAGGATCAGCTGCATGATGCTCTAACGCCCAATCAGCGAATACACGGTGCTGCCTGTGGTCATTGGGTTTTAGCTCTTGAGTTAATTGAACATTATATGGATGAAAACCCAAATCTCGGCGCAAAATTCGCCATGTTGATGTCGCAAAAGACCCAGTTCTTACGCACAACGCGGAATGGATTGTCTGGAGTTTTCTCGCACACTGTCTCGAACGGCAACAATATTCTCCAACGATCTTTCGTTTCTTTGACGTACAGGAACTGCTTCATCGACCACCGACCCGGTTGTCTCAATTTTTTTTATCAAACGACTGATTGTGGACTCTGCAGGACGGCCACGAACGCCATTAATTGGACGCAACGCACGGAACGTTAGGCGAATAGAGCACTGATTTTGATAATAAATTTTAATAATTTCTACGCGTTGTTGAAGCGTGTAGCGTTCCATGGTGAAATGTCACGACTAAATATGTATTCATGCCAAATTTGACAGCTATCGCATTACCAAGATGGCCGCTATGCGCTGTCAAAGTTCGAGCGTCCCTATTGAAAAACCCTTTACATATTGAGTTTAGTACGTTAGATACTTACCACAGAGATGATACTTACCTAGGGATCAAGGTGTTAATGCAATGTGTTGTTTTTTTCTGAGCTTGGCAACTTAGGAGATTTCCAAGTATCTGTGCTCGGACCCCAATGTCACTTTGACACTCCCGACTTCCTTCTGATTTTATTTTTATTTCTGTATTTTTTATTATTATTATTAGTACTGTAAGCCTGCAGTATAGTTGAATCGATGATCATGAAATAGATTGCAGTGTTCTTTGTTAAATAACACACACATCCTAGTTAGTTTTAATTATTGTCTTTGTATTAGATAAAAAGTATTAGGTATATGTATACAATAGTGCGTATGTACCTGTTGTTTATGCAAAGATACTGGATGATAACAGACTGATATTATATTGTACTTGAGTATCATGTTTTATTATTTCTATATCAATAGAAAACATAAATAATTTTGTTTCCATGTCTTTTTTTTTTGTATAAATCTATACTAATATACTATATTGCTGAAGTGTTTGTTTGTTTGAACGCTCTAATCTCAGGAACTACTGGTCCGATTTGAAAAATTCTATTTGTCTTAGTTAGCCCATTAATCCATATAACATCATGCTGCGACCAATAAATAGGAGCGGAGAGGAGTATATAAAAAAAAAACATCGAAGCCTACGCTAGTGAAACCGCGCGGCGCAGCTAGTAAATTATAAACTACTACTTGACTGCAATCCTGCTGATGGTAAGCAGTGATGATGTTGAATATAAATTTATTAACTCGCATCACTAATATACATATAGGTAATTATGTATAAGCGCCGTGCGCCAAACTATTAATTGTTAGGGCAAAATTCCCCAAAAGAAAAAATAAATAAAAGTCAAATTACATTTTCGAAACTAATGATATATTAAGTATATTTTATTCTTATTGCGTGATAACTAAGAATTATAAATAAAATTAATAATTTAAATACCACCTAGCTTAGCTACATATATTCACTAGTACTTAAATTCTTTTTTTTTATAAACTATGCATTCTTAGTTATACAGAAATATTTGTGTAACGTCTGGACTAAAGTTTGTTATTTACAATTAATAACATTAACTTTTGACACAAATAATACTAAATAACTGAATCCACTTAGTTCACTATAAACTAATGTAATAGGTATACCTTCTATTTCTATGCCTAAATCCTTGACATGCAATGTCAGCCAAAATGAAGATAATGAAAAAAAAAAAATTAAAGTACAAAATTAGAAAAACAAAATTGCTACATTAAAAAAAATTTTTTTTGGCCAAGCTGCCATTTAGTACAGGATCCACCGTGAGTCGTTATAATCGTAATTAACTGTCTAATCCAGCGCCGTAGCGTGCCTTAATTCGTAACAATTAACAGACATCTCACTGTTTTTTTTTTTGTTAGCTACAAGCCGCACTGCGCAGGCGCCGCCTGACGAGACATCAACAGTTATTATTAGTGGCACTATAGGTTTCGCAGGGAAACCTAAAGCCAGTTCAGCATAAAGCGTGTTGTTTACTTGTTACATATTTACAGTTGAAACCAGACTCCTCCACTAAATTGGCCTTGTGACCGCCAAATACATAGTGCGTTTCGGTATTGTGTCCGTATCCACTAGACTAGAGTGATACGCGTGACAGCACTTCGACCTTGTCCGAATTCCAATCTGTTCTGGTTTCAATTAATCAGTCTGTTTTACAGTCAATTTTGGTGGACATAAAAAGCTGGCACCTACCTATACTAATTAAGCTGTACTAATGTGGGACACAAAAGAAGCTACGAAAGCATTTGTAAAGCGCCAAAAAAGTTTGAATTATCATTATGAGCACATTGACTCGAGGTTGGCGCGAGAGCCTAGGTACCTAGGATACCAAGTCTGACACGATAGAAATGCCAATTAACGGAATGGTTATAAATAAATAAGTACCTACTAGTCACAATTCCACGCATTCATGACTGCCATATGCCTTCTGTTATCAATAGGTTACCCTTCCCCAACACCAGCATGACGTGTGTTGGTTAGATAGTATATGAGCGACGAGCGTGCAGATGAGCAATATAGGACACATCGGAGGGGGAATACTGACAGATTAGTGTTAAAAATAGGTACCTCAAATTTCCGTACATTTTTTGACAGGTACGAATACCTAAATTATATAAATACCTAAAAAATTAAATAATTGATAAAGATGAGATTGTGAGTAGATTTTGAATATATTTAGTTACCAGAATTGGCCTTCTTTTTTACATGTACTTATAAGATAATAGCTGGCATGAGTTAATACGGTCATGGACGAAATTAGCTCAACGTCTAGAAGTCGAAAAAACTTGTTTGCAATTGATAAATTTGGTCCTTACATGTAATGTCGTAGTAAAAGCTCCTCCTGTATGTTTGCGATCAATAATAAGGCAGAGGAGGGCCTGTCCTTGACAAGTTCACTATCATCACTAACGGGACATGGACGTGTGGTACAAGCTATAGGAGACAAGAGTTCTCTTGCTAAAGTGTCGTCGTATTTCATTAAGACGTGTACGTTGTGTTACGGATGCTAAAATTTGGATTATTAGATGGACATATTTGCGGATGCGGATTTCTGGATTATTTTAAATATTATTTTCATTTTATGTATGATGAAAAATTTGAAATTAAACTCCACCTTTGACATGTAATAGATATTTTTTTGGGGAAGTTTTCCAATTTCAGATAGGTTGTTATTATGTTGATTCCTACGACTGGTTGGAAGCCTCCGTGTTCCAAACACCCTACTCCATCCTTTCTGTGTTCACTGCTAGGCAAAAAAAATCTCTATGATCGTGCTGCTGTTGTTCCCAGGTTGCCGACTTTTATTACAAGAAATAGAGTATACCTGATTTGAAAGGGTGTTGAGGACAAGGGTCTCATTTATTACATTTATATATAGGTGTTTTTAAAAAGGTATATTTTGTACTTTTTGCTCGAAATAAAAAGAATTAATTCGAGTCAAATAAGAGAACATTTTTAATCAATTTCAATGAAGCTGACAATGGTGCCTCTCTTTCCGCACATTCATGACCAGAAAGACTCCGTAAATACTGAAGTGACAGGAAAAGAGAGTAATAGTTATTTTTAAACAAACATTCTGTAAAAAGTGTATATTATCGTTTATCAATTTATCATACTCCATTTGTTTTAAATTACAGAGTACGCCTACGTGCGATAGGGTTCAATATTATATAGTTATATTTTAGAGTACTGTTGGCAGTCATTGAAGCATAGAAATCGGACGCAGCTCAAGCCCAAGCCTTTTTGTCGTCAATATAATCTTTAACACTATAAAATGCTTTCTGAAACAACTGACGTTTAATGAAGGATTTCAATTTATTCAGGCTCAGATCTTGAACCACCTCTGGAAGTCTATTGTAAAAATGTATACATTGGGATCTAAAAGAGCCACCTATTTTCTTGAGCCTTGTTGTAGGTACAATAAATTTGTGCTTGTTCCTAGTATTTATATTATGGACATCACTGTATTTTTTATACAATTTTATATTTTTATAAGCATACATGTTCATGCACCACTTGGTACTGAACTTGTTACTTCACTACCACTACTGGAAGACTCAAATAAAACACCTTTGTCTATGAGAGTACTTGCTTTAATTTTAATAAACACACGTCTTATACAACTCACGGAGAGTCTTGTCACCGCGATTCACAAATGTTACGTCACTGCACAACTCCATCTATGGCGGAGTACGGGAACTAATACGCTACGTGGCGTTGTGTTGCGTGTACCGCCATCTATCAATTATTGTGCGAACTACTTCTTACGTTTACAACTAAACATCCCGCCCACCATGGACCGATTGTCCATAACATAACATGTTACTACACACAAATTGAGCCAAAGGTTTGAGAACTAAACAATTGTGACAAATAATTGACAAGCGACCCACCGTGAAGCGAGTGGATCCAAAACCAGTAAATTATGCAAATGCTTACATTGATTGATTGATTTTGTAACAATGATCATTCGAAAGTGGACTGTAAAATAAATTAACAAAATCAAATCTTACATATTACACAATTTTAACATTGACACAATTACACTCTAACCAAAACATGACAATACGAAATAAACACCAAAACCCTTTGACATAAAAATAAACAAAGATAAACAAAGGAGATGTACATACAACACAATAATATACACAATACACTAAATTTCCATCTTATTTAAGTGGTTATTGGGAGTACAATTAACTTTGACACAGGTCTCTTAATAATTGTTCCCTTACAGCGTAGTGACACTACTCGTGTGACCTTGTCCGAGCCAGGATGTTTTTCGAGAATTAACCCGTGGAGCCATCTCGCGGGAGGCAAATCATCCTCCATAACCAATGCTACATCACCTATTTTTGGTTCTACAGTGTGATGAGTCCATTTGTTCCTCTGATGGAACTGAACGAGATACTCTCGGGACCACTTGTGCCAGAAATCCTGAACCAAACGCTGTGTCAATTGCCATCTACGTAAATTACTTATATTTGACGTTTCGAAGTCCGACTCCGGTGGAAGTAGCAGCGGCTCTCCTATCAAAAAATGTCCCGGAGTGAGAGGACATGGGTCTTCTGGATGACAACTTATGGCCGAAATTGGTCTGGAGTTGAGGCATGCTTCGGTCTGGGCTAGCACTGTTGACATCTCCTCAAATGTAAGAGTGTTGTTTCCGACCACTCGTTTGAGGTGATGTTTGCAGGACTTCACCCCTGCCTCCCAAAGTCCTCCAAAGTTTGGCGAGTGAGGTGGGATGAAGTGCCAGGTTGTTCCATTCGTTGCCAACCACTCCGAAATGTCAGCCTTTACACCAACTCGTTCGTGATTAAACAATGATTTTAATTCTTTATTGGCTCCGACAAAGGTAGTACCGTTATCGCTCCATATTTCCTGACAATGACCTCTCCTAGCAGTAAACCGCTTAAAGGCTGCTAGAAAGGCCTGTGAGGTCATGTCGCTTACAACCTCCAAATGTATGGCCCGTGTGGCCATGCATATGAATAAGCAAATATAGCCTTTGGTGGCATGGTGACCGCGACCTTTGGTTGACCTGATACTAATGGGTCCTGCATAGTCAACACCACTTTTAAGGAAAGGTCTACTAGCGTTGACTCTAGTTGAAGGCAATGAACCCATCAATGGAGCTACAGGCCGAGCAGAATATCGCATGCACTTAACACATTTGCGAACATATTGCCTAATAACTCCCTTTGCATTAATAATCCAGTATTTGGATCTCAAGTAATTCAAAACTAACTGAGGACCGCCATGCAATGTGCGCTCATGGGCGTCAGCAATCAAAAGATTGGTTAAATGCGAATTATGAGGAATAATAAGAGGATGCTTAGTATCTTCATGAAGATTGGCTTTATGAAGTCTGCCGCCAACTCTTAGGAGCTGATCTTTATCTAAAAAAGGATTGAGCGAGTTGAGTACTCCTGCCTTCTCTAATTTTCCCTTTGCTTTCAGCATTTCAATTTCTGCTATAAAATGTTTTTGTTGACATAACTTTATGCAGGTAAACAATGCTACGTTAATTTCAGTGTGTGTTAAAAAGGTATTGAATTTAACAGTGTCATTTTTGTTCTTAAAATTTAAAAATCTTCTACAGTAGGCGATTACTCTGGTAAGTTTCCTCAAACTCGAATATTTGTTTATAATAGAATCCCCATCGATTTCCTTCGTTACGACATTGCATGCTAGTACCCCTTTCTCCTCTAAGTTGGTTTCTTTGATCAACTTTCTGTTGTAGTTGATTTCTACCTTTTGTAACCAACTAGGTCCCTGCGTCCATAATACCAAGTTTGTGCACTCTGAGGGATTTACGCCGCGCGACGCGCAATCTGCGGGATTGTCTTTGGACTGAACGTGAGACCACTGATTACTGTCCATAAAAGTGAGTATATCGGATACTCTATTCCCAACAAAGGTTTTCCAGCGGCTGGGATGGCTGCTTAACCAAGCGAGCACTACTGTTGAGTCGGTCCATGCGTGAACGTTTTCTTTACGTACGCCTAAAGTGTCTGACACTTCCCGCAGGAGTTTTGATAAAAGCACTGCACCACATAACTCCAAACGAGGTATGGATACCTGTTTGACAGGGGCCACCTTGGTCTTTGAGGCTACAAGACTAACCTGTACATTCCCATCAAAGTCAACGCACCGAGTATAAACTACTGCCGCATAAGCAATATTAGAGGAGTCTGAGAATCCATGCAGCTCTAAAAGGACGTCACTTTTACTTGTACGGATCCAACGCGGTAATCTAAACTCTTGCACGTGATAAAGGTTGTTTCTAAACGTGATCCATTCCTTTAAGAGCTGATCAGGAAGTTCATCGTCCCATTCAATTCCTACTAACCACAGACGCTGAATGAACACCTTGGCTGTGACAACAACAGGTGCCAACCAACCGAGAGGATCAAATAAACGAGCGATATCTGACACTACTTTGCGTTTAGTCACAGGGGCTTCAAGCGGAGGAAGATTCACAGTATATTTGAAAGTGTCAGTTAGTCTATCCCAAGTGAGACCTAAGATTTTCATAACTGCATCCGATTTTAACTCTAAATTTTCAGTTAATGGTCCATCCTTTATTTTACTATGCAAATCAGCGTTACTGCTGGACCACTTCTGAAGCTGGAAGCCTCCGCGACTCAACAACTCGTTCATTTGTTGATGTATCTGTTGACCCTCGGCAATAGATTCACAGCCCGACAAAAAATCGTCGACATAAAAATCCTTAAGAATTCGATCGCCTATCAAGGCATAATTGCTTCCTTCATCATGAGCAAGCTGCTGTAGTGTACGGACGGCCAGGTACGGAGCGGAAGCTGTACCGAATGTGACACGCATGAGTCGGAAATGTTCTAACTCTGCATCTGAATTGTCACGCCACAGAAAGCGTTGGTAATCAGCATCCTCTTTACTAACCACAACCTGACGGTACATTTTAACTATGTCCGCAACTAAACTAATAGGATGGCGCCGCCATCGCATAATAACTTGACGCAAATCGGGTTGTAGGGTTGGGCCCACCATTAATTCCTTATTTAAGGATACACCATTGTGGCCAGAACATGAAGCGTCAAAGACGACCCTAACCTTGGTTGTGACTTTATCGTCACGTACCACTGCGTGATGTGGCAGGTAGAATGCATCAGCATTTAATTCCGCCGGTGGGACAACTTCAGCGTGTCCCAACTGAATATACTCATTGATAACAGCCCTGTACTGTGCCCTAAGTTCTGGTTCTTTTTCTAATCTTCTCTCTAGGTTGAGAAAACGTCTGCGAGCAATGACCTCGGATGACCCTCCAAGTGCGCAATTGGGGTGTTCAGTTTTGAACGGCAGTTTCACTATATACCGCCCGCTTGCATCGCGTTTGGTGGTCTTAGAGTAGAATTCTTCGCACTTCAGTTCTTCCTCATTCAAAATACGTTGAACTGAAGGCTCCGATTCCAACTCCCAAAATTTACGCATGAGGTCATTGACATCTGCTGATTGTACTACTGTATGATAACATACAGGCCCAGAGACAGCTGAGGATTGGATTTCGCCTGAGACGATCCATCCAAGTTTGGTCTTCTGTGCGACTGGACTTCCAGGCGGACCCTTGACCAAACCTTCTAAAAGAACTTCTCCAATCACTTGTGCACCTAAGAGCAGATCAATTTTTCCTGGTGTGTGGAATGAAGGATCTGCTAATTGCAAATTTGCAAGTGACAGAGGAACTTGTATAATCTTCCTTTCAGGAAGATTTGTAGTGAGTTTATTCATTACGCATGCACTGACATATGAACAATAGTTCGGATCTAGACGAGACTGTAATTTGAATGTCACCATTGACCTAGAGGGGACTGAGCTTCCCTCGTCATCGCCTAATCTATGTATGCCAGTTTGAGTGGGTACCTTGTGCAACCCGAGAAACTGAACTGCGGCTTCGGTAATCAATGATACCTGAGAGCCCTGATCTAACAGAGCTCTAAAAGTCTGCGCAGTACCGGTTCTATCAGATTCAACTTGGACCAGGGCTGTCGCCAGCAATCCGAGACTGTGGTCTAGTTGACCTAAACAACAAATGGGTTTGCCTATCGATTCTTTGGTACCCTCCCCACTTGGGGCTGTAGATGTGACAACCGCGGCTGTCACAACCTTATCTTCTGCTAACCTATTGTTAGAATCAGAGCAACCTACAGTAGCGTCTAAGTGAAGCAGTGAGTGGTGTTTTCTCTTACAAACTTTGCATTTGGTTTTTTGTCGGCAGTTATAGACAGAGTGATTTTTTCCCAGACAATTAAAGCACAAGTTGCTGACTCGGACGAGGTCACGACGTTCATTGCAATTCTTTTTTGAAAACTCTTTACAATTTACCAATTTGTGATCTCCAGAACAAACGACGCATTGTTGGGTTGTGACATTAAATGATTTTACCATTTGAGGTTTGTTATTCTTATTGGATTTTGTATCTAAGTATTCTAATGATCTGAACCTGGATTCAAGGAATGTTTTGAATTCGTTAAATGTTGGTAAATCATCTAATGCACTGACCCTCGTTTCCCACAATTTACGAGATTCACAATCTAACCTTTCACTAACTATATAAATTACAATGGCGTCCCAAGACTGAATATCTATGTCTAAGTTCTGCCACCCTTGCAAACAATCTACAGTGTTGTCCAGTAATGACTTGATATTGGATGCTGTTTCTTTACTAATATTTGGTTGAGTCATAAATCTTTTTAACATGCAATTAGCAAGAAATCGTTTGTTATCGTATCGTTTTACTAAGATTGACCAACACTCTTCATAATTCGAAGCGGTTACTGGGGTATGGCGCAGTAGCTGCTCTGCCTCCCCTGTCAGATGACCCTTCAAATAATGAAGTTTTTGAACGTCGTCCAAGGCTTCATTTTTATGAATTAAAGATAAAAACAAATCTCTGAACGAAGCCCACTCAGTGTATAGTCCGGAAAATGTTGGCAGTGTGATTTTAGGTAATTGAATATTTGACATGACCTTTGCACTTGAATTTGAACTGTTATTACAACTAGATGTGCCTTGAAATATAACTATGTGTTCTTTTAATTGGGACTTGTAAGTAAAATATAATTCTTCTATGGTATCGTACAACTCTTGGGTAAAATAAGTATTGCTAGCTATATCTGACTCTGTTGCTTGTAACAAAATACTTTTGTGAGTTTGATTGAAGTCCTTCCACTGACTTTCTAATGATTCTAACCGAGTTGTTACATAAGTTGGGGTAAGTCTCTCCTTTGGAGATTTCTTAAAGTTAACTAACCCCTTTTCAATTAAACCTTTATTTACTAACTGTATTTTGACCAATGATGACAAAGACTCCATAGTTGTTGAATTGATCGGAATTTAAAACTTACTAAAGAGGAAATAACAAGACTTGCTAGTCAATGGCAACAATAATTACGAGTCAATGAACCCTATCTATCTATCACCCAGTATTTTATGTACACAGTCCTCAACATATACACAGGTTTAATAGTGACCAAGACACATATAAAATAGGCCGATAGTGACCAAGACACATAAATTGGCCGATAGTGACCAAAACACATAAATAGTCAAATTCTAGTAATGTTCTAACTACACACAGATATAAAAGTCTCAGAGTTCTAAAGTCAATATTAACGTCTACTTACAGTTCTTTTTCTTGATTACCTTTACTTGCCGTACACTGCACTTACGAACACGATTATTTACACGAACACTTATACTGGTACTACGTAGGTAATACGTATTTTTATGACACTATGACACTGCAACACTGATATCACGTTGGTATGTGATATGACACTGCAATCCGGAAACACTGCAACACTTTGCTTCGGAAACACTGCAATCCAATATCACTGGAGAGAGGACTGGCACGCCCTCTACCGTAGAACGCTGCAACTCTCGGCGTGCTGCGCTGACACCTGCGCTTGCACAGCTCAGCAGCTCCACTCGAGCACCAATCTTACTACTGTGTAAGATTGTTAAGCGGCACTTCAGGGCGATCCACCCTGGTTTCTATGCCGACCTGTCCGACTCGACAGGATCAAATGTTCATGCACCACTTGGTACTGAACTTGTTACTTCACTACCACTACTGGAAGACTCAAATAAAACACCTTTGTCTATGAGAGTACTTGCTTTAATTTTAATAAACACACGTCTTATACAACTCACGGAGAGTCTTGTCACCGCGATTCACAAATGTTACGTCACTGCACAACTCCATCTATGGCGGAGTACGGGAACTAATACGCTACGTGGCGTTGTGTTGCGTGTACCGCCATCTATCAATTATTGTGCGAACTACTTCTTACGTTTACAACTAAACAATACAAAAGATTTTCATAAATATATTGAGACGGCACGGTCAGTACATTAATTTCTTTAAATTTTTCTCTGAGAGAATGTCTTGGACTTAATTTATAAATTGCACGAACAGCTCGTTTCTACAAAACAAATATTGTCTGAATATCAGTGGCATTTCCCCACAACAGAATGCCGTACGACATTACGCTATGGAAATAGCCAAAGTACACTAAACGGGCCGTCTCAATATCAGTCGAATTACGAATTGTTCTAACTGCGTATGCAGCAGAACTTAGTTTTTTTGACAATTTTTCTATATGGGGACCCCATTGAAGCTTAGCATTCAGAGTTATACCCAAGAACACTGTGCTGTCTTCAGATTCCAATTCTTCGCCCTTTATCAACACTTTAGTTTTCACCTGCCTAACGTGAGGTAGAGTAAACTTAATGCATTTGGTTTTTTTCTCGTTTAAGAGTAAATTATTAACATTAAACCAGTGGACTACTTTGGAGATCGCGCTATTTACATCATCAGTGACCTGCTGCTGACGTTTAAGTTTAAATAAAAGTGAAGTGTCATCTGCAAACAACACTATATCGTGATTATCCTTTATGAGATACGGCAGGTCATTAATGTAAATAAGAAACAAAAAGGGAACAAGAATTGACCCCTGTGGGACTCCCATTGTTACTAAAGATCCGGAAGATCTTTTTCCATTAACGTCAACGCTTTGAATCCTACCACTCAAGTAGGATGTAATAAGATCCAATGCAGAGTTCCTGATCCCGTAGTGGCGGAGTTTCCTGATTAACGTCTCGTGAAGAACGCAATCGAATGCCTTGGACAAATGACAAAAAATGCCCAAGGCATCGCATTTATCCTCCCATGCATTGTAGATATGACATAGAAGTTCAACACCGGCATCAGTAGTTGAACGACCCCTTGTAAAACCGAACTGTTTGCTATGTAATAATTTATGTTTATTAAAAAAACTTAGCATTTGGTTTAAAATTAATTTCTCAAAAATAAATTTTACTAAAGGTAGGTAGTACAGAAATAGGTCTATAATTTGTGGGGTCTGATGTACTGCCTGATTTAAACAAAGGTATTATCTTACTATTTTTCATGAGATCAGGAAACTCTCCACAGTCAATACAAGTATTAAAGATAACCGCTAGAGTGGGTGCCACAATATCAATAATAGACTTCGCAACTTCCACCGAATGACCCCATAGGTCAGCAGTCTTTTTTATATTGAGAGTGTGAAAGATTTTAATTATATCTTTACTGGTAACATATTCAAAATGAAAAATTGTAGTAAAAAATGTTCCTAAGGTGTCTACTAATGCAAACATTTCAAGTGTCCGATTTCGCTTGAAAAAAATATTTGCTTAAAAACTTTTCGCGAAGAATCTGTTTCATCGCAAATCGTAATACGTTCGTGACTTGACCTTCCTTAATAATTACGTCGTCAGACGTATTAATGTGTAAAAAGTACATAGCATCAGACTAGTTTCATGGCAGCTGCTTTGTTAGTATCTTGCGCTCAGTATTGTGGTGACAATGGCCGTGGACGATACCTGGTAAGTCACTTCATCTTATTTGAATCCATTGATAAACAAAAAACCCTCCTAAAAACTTTTGGTTAGTTCCAAACATACATTTTCTAATTCCAGCTGAGCTATGTACCTATTAAAAAGCAATTGCATAGACTTCTGCATCGTATAGATTTCCACATCGCAAGACCTAGGGATGTTATCTCCAAAGATGGAGACGTAGTGATAAAAGTGAAGCGCCAGTAAAAAAAAAACTGCATCAACGTATTCACAATAGCTAAATTCAGACATGATCTTCACTTGACCTGCATACACAAGTAGGTCGGCTACTTGTGTGTGTAGGTCAGGAAAAGGGTAAAAATATTGAATCCAATACTAGTAAATAACTATATTGTGTATAATGTTTCGTATGGCTGGTTTATAAACTAAGGAATTGTCCTCCGCTGAAGAGATGATTCCAATATAGAATCATCGTGCTTTACACTACACTACAGAAAAACTGAAACGTTGTATGTATAAACATGCGGCTACCACCGCAAACGCTGCGTCCCGCAATTTTTAAATCTGTAATAGCTTCGGAAATATTCATTTAAATCGTGTGCTGTAAAGGGCCATATAGATCTATATTAAATCAACAATGCATTTAACGTATCTAATTCGATAAGGATTAATGCTGTAGTGGTTAAAATCGCTTCAAAAATTAGCCATTATTTGTAGTAAAAGAAAGTACACCTAACCTTAACAGTTGGATTGATTAAGTAGTCCCTTCTGTAGGCCTAGTATGAGTTTTCATTATGAAACTCGATCGTCGATATCGAGCCCGTTTGGCTCATCGATTGGCCAGCTTCAAGGTTGTAAGAATTCTCAACCAATGAGAGCGTCAAACGTGCTCGATATCGATGATCGAGTTTCGTAATGAAAACTCATACTAGGCATACTGTTTCTAGTCTTAGAGTGATCGTACGATAGGGATGTGCGTGTTAGTATGACTTGAAGCAAATAAACTTTCCTTCGTATTCTGCAGTATTTTAAAGGTCCTTAATTCAAATGATAACTGTAAAAATTGGTTGCCTACGTTGAGGTCGTATTACGAGCAGGAGCATCGCTTTTGTATCGATCCGTGACGTCAGAGGTGATTACTTATGTCATTAGTAGTAGTTATTTATTTTCCATAATATTAATCGATTTAACAAAACATAATTGTTAAATAAAATTTTTCTAAGCGATACAGACCTAGTTCTTAATATCAAGAAAAATAAATTTGTAAAGTTCGCCTTACCGAATGTTGGAAATCTAGAACCTAGGTGTTTGAAACTTTGGGCTCGATAGTTTTCTGGTACATACCAAGCCTACCAGGAAGGTTCAGTTCAAAACTTTCAAAAGTCAGTCAAAACACTGACGTTGATTCTGCTCATTTAGTCTATTTTAGTAATTTTCACGGCATTATGTTCTGAGGTATTGTGCTGTTGGGCACATTCACTGACATACAAAAAATATTTGTCCTCCAAAACAAGTTGTTCGTGCAATTTACCAGCTGGGTGTCGAGAGTTTCTTTAAGAGATTTCGTTAAATATTGTATTGATACTCACACATTTGCTTCAAAATTCATCTTCGCTATCATATTATATTAGGAAAAATATTCACTTGTATAATATAAACAGTGATAGGTACCACCAGGAATAGGGACAAACTGCGAGCCTCCTATCACATACTACTACACATACCAGATGAAACAATGCATAAATATGTAAGCTGTCACGCCCTCTGTGCCTGGAGGCTGAAGCTATTAGCTACACTTTTAATTATAATGTATTTTGGCTTCGTTGGTATATTGAATTTGATTTAAATGAGTTCCAAAGAAATTGTGTCTGATAAAACGTACGCGATTAAATTTGGCACACCGATAGTTTCTATAACTATATGTCTGCCAAATTCGATAAAGAATTGTGGTAAACAAACCGTTGCTAGGCATCGAATAGTTTATGCCTAAAAGACAAATGTTAGCAACCTTTTCTAGATAGATGATTTTCATAAAAGTAATAATTCTACTTCCTACTAATGTAAACAGTTTATTTGTTTAGACATTTATGATTTGCATAGAACTCTTAACCGATTTGAATGAAATATGACACATATGTAAGCTAATTTCCTAATAGATAATTTTTTTTTACTTGAAAGTATTACAATGCATGCGTTATGCAGCTGATTTGAAAGTAATTAAAATACGCAAAATTGTATTGACAAATGCCTCAACTTTATTGATTGATTGAATTCCACAAAATGTGTTTAACACCTGGATTTCATCCATCTTTCTTTCTTTGTAGGGCTATCACGTAAAATTAATGTCGACATTTTAATGGTTTTTCGAAATAAAAAGTTACCTATTATGCATGTTATTTTAGTGATTCTATTGAAATATGCTGCAATACGAATTTTTAATAAATAGTTAGCATGTAAAATTCGATAATAATGTAAATAACAGGAGATTTGTAAAACGTGAGTTGTGATAACCCTAAATTGGTTTGTTTACCTCTATTTATTATGGAGCTTGGCGAGAAAGAGTACTTTTAATCCCGCCGCGGCCAAAAGCTAGTAGAAGTACTTATAAAAGAAAACTGGCAACCTCACGTGAGTTAGACATCGACCAGTTAAAGGTCAGCACCGAAATATCCACCACGTGCAGCTGTTACTACTTGTTGACGCGAGGGCTTTTCCCTGTGAAAGATTTGCGTCACACGCAATATTAGGTTCAAGGAAATGTTTTCATTCGACATCTCACAACTACCGCGCCTTACGTCACGGCGTCGTCTGCGCCGCGCGCCGTGTGGGCCTGTGGAGTGTGCTGTGTGGAGCGTATCACTCACGGTGGGGCTTGCTTACATTCCAGTTGCCGCGAGCGTGTTGACGAGGACAGTTCTAAGATGGGTGTGCCACATATAACTTCGTTCTGTTGGTGCATGGGGCTCGAAGTTGGCGCCAAATGCGTTGGAGCTTTACACCTGGTAAGTTTTTAAAACAAAGTACCTAACTTCATTTTTATTCCCATTATTTTTATTGGATTTATAAGCATAATTTATAAGTGAATCATGACGTGTAAATAAGTTTGTTTACGCAAACTGTAACAATAAAAGAGCTAGCCAAGGTTTACAGAATTGAAATACAAATTCCCGACTGTGAATTAGGTACATTATTTTAATTTTAACTTTGATCGGTTGCGACGGCTGATTTTTGTTCGTAGGACGTCAACTTTACGATAAACAGATTTACAAGCCATGTTCACAGTTTCACACTCATATTGTGTTATCACCTTGAGATTGTATCGTAGCACTCGCACGCAATTTTTTTTTAATGAAACTGGCCTTGCCGGTCTGTAAACTATATAAATATGTACGTATTAAGTCCTTACATATGAAATTGGCGTTTTGTATGGGAAGAATAAAAGTCGTTTATTTTTTTAATATAATATATTTGTTTAATCAAAGTATGATCCATTGCTATTTATGCACTTCTGCCATCTCATACGTAGTTCGTTTATGCCTTTTCTAAGAAAAACATTAGGACGGGAATCAATAAAATCTTTGAAGGCGGTTTGGACTGCCTCATCGGAGTTGAATATTTTCCCCTGCAAAAAGTTATCCAAATTTCTAAAAAAATGGTAGTCTGTTGGAGCAAGGTCCGGGGAGTACGGTGGATGTCTTAACCCTTTAACCGCCAACGCCATAATATTACGTGTTGTAAGAACATTACATCAGGCGCCACGTCAGAATATTGTGTAGAAAGTCCTGTCATTTAAAAAATGTACAATAAATGTTGAATTTGCTTACTGAATCTTAATATATTTCGTGTAATTACTTTATTTTTAACAGTATTAAATACATATTTTAGCTAATTGATTGAAATAATTACATGTTCTCAGTTCGTGATACGTCTAAATATCAACCTACTTCGCCGAACCCATAATTTCATGTAGACTAGTGTTGTACCGCATATGAAACTCCTGATAGTAAATTAATAAAAAACATCCTATTTTTTACAAAACTATCAAGTAAACATTAATCAAAATTTCATAGTTTATTAAACATTTATTTATTTATTCAAAATTCAATAAGCTTTAGTGAAGTAATATGTAGAAATCAACAAATAAGTATAGGTAAATATTAAGTACAAACTAACTCCAGAACGTCACTAGTACAGGCTATCCGCGAACGCCGTCGCCGTAATTTTATGTGCGGCTCAAGGTCAACTAGTCATATTTTGAATAAACGTCAGCGCCATCGCCATGATAACATGTGCTCACATTATTATTACATCTAAGCTAGTGTCGAGAAGTTATCGATGATGTTATACGACGACGAAGAACTATTAAATATATTGCAGCAAGCGAACAATGATCAACATCGATCACAAAAGGACAGCTAAATAATAATATGTGTACTTATTTACCCATTTATTTTGTTTTAAAGAAAATACAGTTTATTTAGTTATTTTATTTGTTGTTATTTATTATTATTTGTATCCTAATATTTTAAACGCGTATCATTTTTTTTACATAAATGTCATACCGTCTTTTTGTCCGCGGGATAGTAAACGGACTAAATAAGTTTACTGTTTTTTTAATTTGTTATCTATGTTTCATATAATACTAATCTCATTTTAAATTGCTACAGGAGAAGCTTTATCGCTCAGTGCAACTAGTGTTGTAGGCCTTTTTCGTGTTTCGTGAAGACGAAGAGTTATTAAATATTTTGTAATCATGAATTGCGAAGCGACGACAGTTCTCAACATAGAAGTGATGTTGATTTGATAAGTTTAATTTATTTTTTAAATCGATATTTTAATTTGACAAGTAATTGTGTTTGTTTGTAACATACCTACTAAGGTTCATCATGGATACTAACCAAAATTTAAATGATACATTCATAGGCTGGAATTATTTAATATTAAGAAGGTACATCGGTAGGTAGGGTAAGAACAGATTTTGTAGTGTTATTAAGTTTAGGTATATGCTTACCTATATTTTTATAATAATGCCTCTATATACAGTATGTTAAGAAAACCCTGTCCGACCCGTGAAGGTGTTGTTAGGTATCGATAACTGATTCTACTAATGCATACAAAACCGGGCTAAACTAAAAAAAAAAAAAATCCCTCTAAAAAAAATAAATATTATTTCGCAAAAGGAGGTAACTTAATAAATGTGCGTTGACCACCCTTCGCCTGCCGCTCGCGGGGGCGGGCGGCAGGGCACGCGGCACGTGGTCGCATCGCTATTCGCTCATAACAAAACCGGTGTTGTCACTTTTTAAAAATTAGCAAATTTCGGGGAAATTGGAATTAATTCGCGGAAAAAAAAGATTATTTCAAAATTCATTTGTATTGGTACTATGATGAATACGTAAAATTTTATATTATATGTGTTTACCTAACCTTTATTATCCTTATGGGTCGGACAGGGTCAACACGCCTGCCTGCGACGTAGAGGCCCCGTGTTCGATCCCCGGCCAGTTCATGATGGAAAACGATCTTTTCCTGATTGGCCTGGGTCTTGGATGTTTATCTATATATGTATCTATTATAAATATAGTATCGTTGAGTTAGTATCCCATAACACAAGTCTCGAACTTACTTTGGGGCTAGCTCAATCTGTGTGATTTGTCCGTAAACACAAACACAAAAAAACACTGTATGTATGAGCAGTATAAAAGTAAATATTCTCGAAAGGTTAATATTGTGAATAAATAAATGCATCGATATTGAGTATTCGCAACACTGTTCCAACTTATACCTAAAGTGTCGTGGCGCTGGAGGTTCGTCAAAGGGATCAGTGCCGTGGCGGTTAAAGGGTTAAACATACCAATTGAAGCTCCTCTAATTTGATAGCAGTCTGTTGTGCAGGGTGTGGTTTCGTGTTGTCCTGTAGCAGCAGTGGCCTTGTGCGATTGACCAGTCTCGATTGTTTAGCGGCTAGTTAATCCATCATTAAGTGGAGCTGCTCACAGTAATCGTCTGGCCAGATTTAAGGAAGCTGTAATGCACCACACCGGCACTAGTCCACCAAACGTTGATCAATAACTTTTTTCTAGTCAATTTTCTCTTGGGGCTGAATTTGGATGGTTCACCGGGGTTCAGCCATTGCGATGTGCGCTTCCTATTGTTGTAGAGTATCCCCTTTTCATTACAGGTAATGATTCGATTTAAAATCCCTTTATTATTGTGCCGATTCAGTAATGTAACGCAGCAGTCGACGCGAGTTTGTCGGTTTGCTTCGCTCAATTCATGAGGTACCCACCTTTCGCGCTTTCTTATCTTCCCAATTTGTTTCAAGTGGAAAAATCAGTTTTATCACTAACGTAGGTTTGTTCTGTAGGTTGAAATTTCCAGAACGAAAACGTTGGAACAAAAAACGCACTGTGCCTTCTCTAGCGACACCACTGTCATACACATCATTAATTCTTGGAGCCATTTCTGCAGCACTGGTGCCACGGCGGAACGTATAACATATTCGTAAATAATGCGAAATTTTAAATTATCTATTTTATAAACTCAATAACGCAGAGATAAAACAAAAAAAAAAAGAAGGAAATACGGTATAGAGACACAAATTGATGAATAAATAGCTGAATAAATTTGAATTTAGAATTCTAAACCAAAGAGGAGATATTTGATATCAAAACGCAAATTTCATATGTAAGGCCCTAATATTTATACCTAAGTACATACATATAGTTGCAGTGTAGCGACAATGGCATTCAAAAATTTCACGTTAACGATTAATATTCATGGCCACATTCGTGATTTCTACTCGTCACATGTTGAATTTTAAGCTAGCCAAAATATCAGCTCATAAATAAGTCATTTAACTCTTAATTATAGATTTTAGACAATTGCAAGATAGTTTTCAATTTGTAGAACTATCTTTAGACGTGGTGATACATTCCACTTAAATACGAAAATATGTACAGAGGGTGGCGCAATAGAACGTGCATTTTTAAAATAATTATTAAAAAATAAATACAAAAGGTATAGTTAAAATAAAACTAAGCAATTATTAAGTGATAACTGAAGTTTATTTTTTAAAAATAACATCATCTAAATGATGACCCTCTCTACATTGGCACTCCTCTAACCGCAAACGGAAATTACCGAAAACTTTCTTAAGTAGTGCTGGTGTGATTGCTGCCATTTCACCACGAATATTCTCCTTGAGCTGACTGATGTTTCTCGGATTATTGGTGTAGACTTTGTGTTTGAGGTATCCCCACAAAAACAAGTCAGGAGGCGTCAAGTCTGGACTGCGCGGAGGCCATGGGATATCACCTCTTTTCGAAATCAGTTTGCCAGGGAATATTTGCTTCACAACCGCCATGGAGTCATTTGATGTGTGACTGGTAGCTCCGTCTTGTTGGAACCAAGTCCTAGAGTTCTTTATTCTTGAATTTTCAAGTTCTGGGGCCAAAAAACCTTCCAACATCGCAACATAGCGTTCGGTATTAACAGTGATGTTTTGCCCCCGTGCGTTTTCAAAAAAATAAGGACCAATTATTCCTTTGGCAGAGATTGCGGCCCAAACTGTCACTTTAGGGCTATGTAACGGTTTTTGATGTTTGAGTCTGGGATTCTCACTATTCCAATAACGACAATTCTGGCGGTTTACGAACCCATTCATATGAAAATGTGCCTCATCAGAGAAAAGGATGTTTTCAAAATTTGAAAACCGATTGAGCATTTCATTAGCAAATGTGAGCCGTGCTATGAAGTCAGAGTCTTTCAATTCTTGAGTTAATTGCAGCTTGTATGGATGCAATTTAAGATCCAAGTTTAAAATTCGTTGCAAACTTCGTCGCGATATGTTTAGGACAGACGATCTCTTGCGAGTAGACATTTGTGGATCTTCTCGTACCGACTGCTTAACACTCTCAATATTGTCTTCGGTCCTAGATGTGCGTGGACGACCTTTTGCGTGTGGTTTAAACGTCGATCCAGTCTCTTCAAACCGCTTTATCCAGATTTTAATTAAATTAGCACTCGGAGCCTCCCTAATTTGCCGTACACCATACTCAGAACAAAATAGTCGCCTGACAACTACGTACGAACGAGAGTTTTCGTAAAATGCGCGCACGCAAAATGCGCGACGCTTCCCGTCGAAGTGACTCATAGTGACTAAAACTTCATGAACCGCGCTACCCAACGATATCGGTCTCCCCTCGCCCACGCCCCTTCTACCCCGCAAAAAAAGATGATGCAATATGCACGTTCTATTGCGCCACCCTGTATTACAAACTGAGTTAATTCCTTGATAACTCTAAAATGCCTTATCACAGCTCTCTTTTGTAAATATCTTTTTCTTGGAAAAAATTAAATAACTAATTATAATACAATATACTTACTTTATAAACAATGTAAATTACTTCTAATACAAATTACGTTAAAGTTTAATGAAGTTAAAGTTTCTTTAAGTCTGAAATCGCCAATCCAATTGCGCAAGCATGATGATTACGCTCAATCCTTCTCTGTATGAGAGACCTGTGCCCAGCAGTGGGACTATAAAAGGTTGATGATGAATGTTTCATCTCTTATGTAGGCAATGTTGAGTTTGTATTCTGTTTGGTGCTACCATCCAACCTCTGCGTGTTAATCCCTCACAGTGCTGCCAAGCATTGACATGTATGACGATGCCTTTGTCTGGCTCAGACCCTACGCAATCAAATTGTAAGTTTTAAATCACGCCTATACAATTATACTAGGGCAGGTCACTGAACATACGCTCAGTACAAAGATTCACATTAATTAATCTTCCAACGTTTGTTCCACAGCTGGTGTCGTTCATCCTGATGATGTTGTGCTCTGTGTACGCGGAAGGGTTCCGCTCGCTGGCGGGCACGGCCGAGGACGTCGGTGACGGCGTGTACAGCTCGTGGTACAAGATCACGGTCACCATAGCGGTGGTGACGGTGGTACATATTATACTGGCGTTAACGCTGCTCATCTCAGTGTACAAGGTGAGATCTATTCACCGGGAGGTAATTGCTTTGGCGTTCCTTTTGAAAGTTCAATAACATTTACTGTGTTGGCGTCGTTGATCAGACAAATTTTATTTTGTTAATAATGAATTATTAATATCCCTCAAAATGATTTACATTGTGATTCATGATAATGAGTTATGCAATTCGGGTCGGGTGATTCCATGAACCATATACCTAATGTTACTGTAAATATTTTAAAGTGAATATATAACTAAATTCGGTTGTGAATATTTCAAGCGTCTATCTGTTGCCGTTAACACCGAAAACTCCAAAAAAACACGTCTGTTGTATGGGACCCGCTTAAATATTTATTTTATATTGTTTTTAATATTTGTTGTTATATCAGCAACAGTCAGATAGTGGATTCTTAGTAATAGGGATTTTACCCTTGGCAGCTAGTATGTTTTAGGTACCGTTCCAGAAAAAATCCCACCAGTATCACAAACACATCATTATCATTATTTGACGTCATTGATACTGAAATTATTGTGCAATTAGGTTATAAATTCGAGAGAGTTTCTCTCTTTTATGATAAAGTAAGTAAATTGTGGTAAATAAATTTATTTTAAAATAATTTGTGTGGTGTGTGAGTAAGTACATATGTGCCAACATCACTAGCGGACGTACTTATGACCGTAACAAATGCAGCAGGCAGCGGCGAATGGTATCAATAACAGCCGCTAACTCTTGAATGTTTGGATGGGCCGCCTGTCTTTGATCAAAGACAGCTGCACACGTCTAGCTCAGAGGAAATCGCTGGAACCATGTTATGACCGTCGGCCGTTTTGGCAGACTGTTTTGTGTATTTTTGACATCCAAAAAGTGCTAATTCTCAGCTTATTTTGAATAAATGTCTTTTGATTCAGTTTATAAGATGATATTTATCTAATTCCGGATTGTTTCTACCTCAGAATGTTAACGTTACAGCCACCTCTGGCTGGGTACGCTTGAGAAACGACTGTTAATTTTTTTTTTAGGCTTTGCCCTATTCTAGGAATTTTTTTTGTGTGTCGTGAGTGTGTTTACAAACATATAAACTCACAAACAAACAGCCAGACCCAGAACAACTACTTGTAGGTCATACAAATATTTGTTCCGTGCGGGAATCGAACCCGCGACACCCAGCGCAGCAGTCAATAGCTTAACCACTGCGCTAACGTGCGGTCAATTGAGTTTTATTCTGTATTCAAATTCAAATTTATGCAGAGAAAAAATAACACCTTTTTTACTACTACAAGACAAGCCTTAGTGTAGATTCCTAGTAAAAAGTCCAACAGTGGGCGAAGTGAAGTAGGTCAGAAAATGTCTCAATATTATGCTGACATGTCTATGGCCTTTTTGTTGGTGTTTTTGTAAGAATATTATATTATTATGATCCCAGCGCAAGACGTGCGGTATCCGCGTGTGGGTGTACGTGATGTCGGTGTTGTTGTTGGCGGCTCTCGTCTGTATCGTGGTGATGGTGGCCATGCACGGCCTGTCTGGTTCCGGCTCCGACATCTTCCTGTCCTTCCTCGAGGGTCTGCTGTTCTTTGGTGAGACAATTATCCATTATTTATGAAATACTAAAAAGACGCTGACGTCGAAAGCTGCTGCTAATTCAGTTGTAGATTGTAGCTACACCGCAAGATTCATTTTTCAGGATACTAAGCGAAACAAAAAAAAAAAATTGATTTGCAGAATGGCATTTTCATAGGTTTTACTTTGTCACCAGCTGTGTTTAAGTGTCGTGTAGTAAGCCTATTGCCAGTAACCAGTACGGATCCACTGCTACTATATGGACTGAACCTGAGATATTCCAGGTGCAAAACCCAATGACATTTCTATGCGCCAATCGGGAATCGAACCCAGCGGACCTTTTGCTCAGCAGTAACACTTGCGAACACCACAGCAATGAGAGGTCAACAATTTCTTTAAAATATGATATTGTGTTCTTATGGGATCGTTGACAATGCTGCTGTAACTTATGCCTGACTTTCGAGTACGATGTCAATACATAAAAGGCTTTTATCTACTCTCATATCAAAAAATTAAAAATATAAAACCATAAAGGAGTTTA
Organism: Sesamia inferens; assembly: GCA_037179545.1. Taxonomy (NCBI): domain Eukaryota; kingdom Metazoa; phylum Arthropoda; class Insecta; order Lepidoptera; family Noctuidae; genus Sesamia; species Sesamia inferens. Next base: position 982,061 of record CM073929.1, on the reverse strand, counting down.
TATTGAGGTACTTTACCCATAGTATATCGAAAGAAAATTAAAAAATTAAATTATAACATTATTTCTCTAACAAAATAATGTTATAATATTTTTTTTTTCATTATCGTACAGATTACAAACCATAGACAGCACTATTTCATTTTTTATATGTGGCTGCACGCGCTTTGGCGCGTGCGCGGTGTTGCAGGGTGCAAACCAATAAATAAACTGTATCAATCTCTATCTTTTATTTCATATATTCAATACAATGTATGAGATTAGATAAAGTAGTGTATGAAACTGTACATAATTAGGTATTACACACTCGTGTGATACTATTAAAAAAAAAACGAGCGTGCTTATGACCACACGACTGAAGTGAAACTTCTTTCGCACCATCTGTATGTATATATATATATATATGTGTGTGTACAATATATACATGTATACACATATACATATATTAACTTTCTATAAATATTTAAATTTATTTCATGCTTTCATTTATAAATTAATATTTTTGCATAGACCTCCAATTTGAAAAAAAAAAGTGGATTCCCTTGGGGCCAAAAGGTCGGGCTCTTCCTCCTGAATCAGGGGACCCCAAACTCGGGTAGTCCACGACCTCTGGTTGTCCACGACCTCTGGTTCCCGAGATAATCCACGGGGAGGTGAGGTAACTAAAGGGTGTCGGGGGGTGTTCGCAGCGTCATGTTCTCGAAGAAATTCATAGTTCTTAATCAATCAAGGTACTTAGCTTAATAATTGAGCTTATGAGGCTCGAAAGCAATTTGTACTTTGTGTCCAATTATCGTATTGTGACGATATCTTCAAGCTTCTATACTTTCAATTATATCAGAAATGTTCAGCAAAAATATATAAAACAATATAAAGGCCAGAACAGAACGAAATTTATAAATTATTTGTGCTCTTAGGTAATCAATTGTTAACAAATCTTAAAAAGATCCAAAAAATATATATTGCCTTCGGCGAGATGCGAACCACAACTTCATACTCGACATGCCATGCAATATTTACATGAGCCAACTCCTTGTTTGTAGTCCAGACGAAATAGGACCCCACTTAACTTCCGTTCGCCTTGCCCGATCATTTTTCGTAACGCTTTCGCCAGTTTACTCCCCAAGTCAAGCGTGCCTAAAGAAGTTTCACTTCAAAAACTCGCTTCGCTCGTTTTTTAAACTCACACTCGTGCATAATATCCCTCATTATGTAACAGTTTCATAAACTACTATTAGTAAACTCGATTTCTTTTTTTGACTTGGGAACCTTAACTAATCAATTATTAACAATTTCCAGGGGTGATGGCGTATTGCGTGCTTTGCGTGAACAGCTACTACCTGATGCTGAGGAGCGCCGAGGATATGGAGGGCCCGCACAAGTCTGCCTACTGAGGTACACCGCCTGACGCATTTCATACGTAGTTCACGATAACTGGACGGAACCTCAGACACTGTTACTTTGATTTTTGACAAAGATTTTGTAATCTGTTCAAACTAGGCCAGACACGGAGAGATAAGCCCCCTTATTCATAACTTCTAATTAAAGTTAACTGGTCATTAGCAACTTTTTAACCATACATTTTCGATGTTTGCACGTCACTTAACTTAAATCATCGGCCATGAATAAACGGCTTTATTCATAAACGATGTTCAAAGTTATGTGACGCTAAAATGTCAAAGGTTGTTAAAAGTCACTAATCATTAGTTAACTTTAAGCAAACTTTATGAATAAGGAGGAAGGTGTGGTCTACAAATATTTTTGTATAAAGTACGTACTGTACGAATACTAACAGTACGCATTTCATGTCAACCTATTTCTTTAAATAATGCTAGCAGCTTTTAGAATCTCAATCAGGTAACATTCATATTGTCTGCAAAAGAGAACCTTACATCATGGAGGCGGGCAGGAAAATGATTCTGTTTGCTATCACTGAAACGAATTTAGAATCTGTTTCATTAATAATGATGCGACGATAATCGATGTGCGAGATCAGACAACTACCACATATGGTACATTTTTTTTAAATAGACTAGGGCATGACTGCAATCGCGCCTGATGGTAAGCAGTGATGCAAACGTTGATGGTAAAGCGCGCTAGTTTATTAAGAACCTATCGCAAGCTTTGAAGACACTTAAATTGTAGTCAGACAAAAAGACCGTCGCTGGCAAATTGTTCCAGTCTCTCGATGTACGCGATATAAAAGACGAGGCGAAACGCTTAATGCGGATCGTAGAGATGGAAACTCGCCGTACGACTGGTCATCCGAATTAAGCCATGCAATTTCCTCGCACACTCTCCATAATGCATCCTATAGAACACTGAAAGGCTGGCTACTCTTCGCCTGTGCTCATTGCTTGACTTAAAATTTTGTCTAATATTGATTGAAGTTTTATATGAGTGTATAGGTAGACACCTCACTTAGCTGCGTGTCTGGTTTTTTTTGTCCATAGCAGTTTCTTGAGGGGAAGTATCATTTAAAGTGTAACTTCAGTTGAATGATTTCGCACATTTTATTAAAATGAAGTACAAAGCACAAATATGCGAATGGGTACTTTTATATTAACATACCCACTTACTTGATGTCTACTATATTATTATGGGGTATGATAAAGATATATGGGTTTATGTCTATATACAGAGTGGTGCTGACAATACGACAATAAATGAAAACACGAACAATGCTGTTTCATAGGAATAATCCTAAACCATAGGAACAATCCTAGAATCAAAAATAAAAAAAATAAAATTTCAAACAAACTAAATCGCATAAAAATGCAAACGGAATAGAACATCCTTTAAAAATATTGGTTCACTGACCTCTGATCTGCGACAGCGCGATCCTGTATGGACTTGCTTTTTTCGCGCCATTATTATTTAAGTTTGGTACCGCCGGATGCGGCGGTCATTAGCCTGTAAGCGCTACCTTATCAACTCGTACATCATGTAGAAAATGTGAAAAATGAAAAATAATTTCCTTTGACTAAACTAATGGATATATTTATATGATTTTTTTTGTGTAGACTGATAATATGTTGAGGTACACGATCTTTAATTTATTGTCGTATTGTCAGCACCAATCTGTATAAAGTGTGTGACTTGTTTTCAAGTTTGAAACCTTTACATTTAGTATGTTATGTATAATCGATTCATTCTGTAGTGCTTAACTCCTTTTTTAAATTATACTATATACTGTAGCTGTTGTCAGTTGAATGTGTAGTTGTATTGTAAGTGATGATCTACATAATAATGTTCTGTGTCGAACACCCTGTTGCATACCACATACTAGAATGTTTAACAAACAATAAAACACATACATTAAGTGATGTCGTCAAACTTTATCAAAAAACGTTTACGTTGTCGCTAGCAGACAAGTTATATATTGGCCTCATTCAAGGTTTATTATGTTTGTGTCTATAGACATGTTTTGTCTGTGTGCATGACGTTTATTTTCAAGCAAAGACTCCGCGAACTACTTCAATATTTGTTTTATTTTTATATTATGACTATTGCATTTACAAGTGTGCAACAGGGCTTAGTAATAAGTATAACATTTATATAAGTGTGGTTTTAACCGGTTTAATGTCGTTATTACAGAAACAATTAAAAATCCATTGTGTCTCACGTTCATAAAAATAGTAGTGGTCATAATGTTCACATGTTGTTTGTTGTTTAGATATTTTACTGTAGTATGTACCTAATAATCAATTGGTAAATTATCAATTCAAACTATTTAAACGGTCTAAACAATTTTAATCTATATTATAATTAAAAAAAAATACTATATGATAGGTGTAGCACCAGATTTGGGAAATAAAAATGGAATAAACTAATTGAACCTTATGATAAATATTATTTATGAAGGAAAATATTTAACAAATCTATAAATATTCCAAACTTTCCAAGCGGACGAAACCGCAAGCATTTCTAGTCAAGTTTTTAAAGGTACAACTCACACATTTATAGTTTTTATCTTTTTATACAATAGGATTAATGACCTTGAATATTTGCTGGCTCTGTTAGAAACGCTTCTTTGATTCCATTTTTTATTAGGTTTAATGTTAGAAACTGTACTTATAATCAATTTTAATAGTCGTAAATGTTGGTATTAAAATATTTGTATGATCGAACGCCTCGCATTGCGCAAATGAAACAAAAAATTTGACTATGACTACGATTTATTCAAACATACAGAAATATTATTGAACATTCTAAAAAAGGGTCTATGTCGTTCAATGGTGTGATCTCAAGATCATCAATCAATGTTGCCTGTGTTGTTTAAAATTATATAATGTCTGGTCAATATTTGCACTATCCAGGCGTCCGGTTGATTTATTATTTTATAGTTTTAGGGGCCTGTCCCCATAACTACGCCAATACCTCGGACCGAGGTCTTTGAAACTTTAAGTGCTCCTTAAAACTTGCCTCAATGATTTTTGATGCTTTTATATAGTCTAATGGGGTAATTAATTATTAAAACTGTTGTTGAAGTTATTATGGATAACAGAAATATAATAAAATTGTGAAGAGCATTTGTGTTCGAATTAAAATCTTAACGTTCAAAGAGACGAACAAAAATTAATAAAAATATTTACAATAAATATATTTACTAGTTTTCAAATTAAAATCGTCCGCAAAGTGTCTTACAAAGTCAATAACATAATAAATAAGAAGTGTTGATGCTTTTCTTTGTATTGTAACAAAAAGTTGCTTCAATGTGCCAATAGATGTCGCTCAAAGGTTGACAAAACAAAATGTTTTTCGAAGTTGCTGACACTCTGTATTACATTTAAAATAATACATGGTGATTATTATTAAACAAATTTGAACAGTCTTTTTGAAGTCTAACATTAGACATTATTTATACAGAGTTAGAGAAGTTACGTAATCCGTAGCCATGAGTAGTAAAATGTACTGCCGAAGCCTGTGTAGCCCTCTATTGCGTACGAATACATTTATTTTTGAAAATTAGTTAAAAGTGCTGAAGTGCCTCATGTTTGTGTAGTAGGGAATTTCTCAACTTAATGTCTTATGAAATACCGCCGGGTATAAATGATTGTACTGCGATACCACTTGCTTACACCTCGGTAAAAACTATTCAGTACTTATAAGATAATGTTAAGTATATTTTGTATGATGTTTCGCCAGCTATATTTATTAAATTTGCTATTTTTTGGCTTTGTTTTGCCAGACCATTTGTTTTATTTTAACTGAGATCGTGATTATAGAACTGCTTATATTTCCCTGTGGACGTTGCCAGCTCCTGTACGTTGACAGACACAGGCCTCCGACCTCGAACCGCGCACGAGAGACGATACGATACTTATCTTTGATATTTTATTTGTGTGTAGACCAAGGAATGTTTCCAGATTTAATGAAATACAACGAAAACGGTTAATTAAATACTTAATCATTCTAACATCAATAAAATCTTACATGATCAGCAATATGGTTTCACCAAAGGACGGTGTACTACTGATCTGTTGTGTTACTTTAATAAAGTACATATTTTAGCGGACCCCGGGCTCCAACGCGAAAGCCGCGGATGCGACCGGGATTATACGCTGAGATGATGATGGAATAAAGTACATATTTACACCGCGGAAACTATCCCAGAATGCCATAGGAATTGTTTTATTTTATTTATTTATTTAATTGAAGCCACTAGGACCCACAAAAATATAGGACAAACTATACCATAAAAATACTTGTAAACTAATATACAAAAAATATCACAACAAATACAATACTATATTTGAAAACTTGAAAATACTATAAATAAATATAACATAACAACTAAAACTACTGTACCCGGATCATCGGCGTCGTGTTTCAGTGACTGGTGTCACGTAGCCGACCACGAAACTGGCGGTACACAACATCCTTCGGCCACAGCTCTTCTGTCAGGAACTTGTCGACATCATGCGCCGGAACACGTACCATGAACGACTTCCAGTACGTGCTGTACCGCGGCTCCAACACCTCGACCCTCAGTCCAGTTAGACTTGACGCGCGGTGGACTTTCGCGCGTGTCCTTCTCTGGACCCTATTTATTCGAAACCAGCCCCGTAATCGGCGAACACATTTTTGTCAAATGATTGCGACTAGTTGGGATCGTTTGGACCGAACGGACCAATGGGCGGTCCAAACGATCCCAACTAGTCGCAATCACCGATTAGGGGGCAGGTTTGATTTCGACCGGCTCTGTTTTTTTTTTTTTAATACTTATAAACTAGTGTTTGACTGCAATCCCGTCTGATGGTAAGCAGTGGTGCAATCGTTGATAGTAAAGCGGACTAGTTTATTAAACCTATTCACTTTAAAAAATTAGGAATAGGAAGGATGACGGCAATTAAGCGAGGTGATGCAATGTTAAACCCACGACCAACGATGCTACGCCAGAGGGAGATTGATCTGAAGACTCCACGACGAAACTCCCGACACAACATTTGGCGCATCATACCCAGCACATCGCATCACAACTGCTCAGACCTGTCCTCCGTACGGCTTTACCAGACATCATGCCGGAACACGACAAATCGTTTACCCCCTATTGGTTTTTCCGCTCGTATTACCTACGAATTTTATGGCTCAACCGGCTTTTTAGCGGCGGTTATTGCAGCGTAGACTTGTTTGGGGGTCGACGAAACTATACACGTCGTTGTCTCCACCGATGTCGAGGCAGAGACGGCGGCGGCACGCGTTGCAACGCATGCAGTCTCAGCAGCTGATGATGTATTCAAGCCCGTTGACTCGGAACTGCAGATGGAGGCGTTTCGTGCACCACGACGCGTCTTAACAATTGTGTCGTTGTCGGTCGGTGACCTAGATAGTTGCAGAAATTGCATTGCGAAACAACACTACTATGCCCGTAGATCGCCGATAATTTTGTTGGACACCTCCAACTGATGCTGCATCTCGGCCTGGCTTTCACGTGACGGGAGGCAGCTTGTGCAAATCCTTCGCCACGAAATCAGGCACTTCGTCCGGGTCTGTCTCCTTCAACAGTGTAACGATGTCCTGGAGACTTCTCTGTACCATCCCTTCGACGAGATGGCTTCTGGCTGACTTTGCCGAGCGTTGTGAACAGCAGCAACTTGGCACTGCTAATCTCATCCTCCTTGAAAGATGACTTACAGATCTGCAAGATGCTGACCACATCCATGTAGTCGCGAATACGCGCTATGAGCGTTTAAGCACTCATAGCGGAAACCGGGTAGCGGCTAAAGCCGCGCGAGTCGCGAATATAATATTCATATAGTGAGTGCAGCGTTCGATCTATCCAAGGCATTTGACTGCGTCAATCACGAAACCTTTTGAAACTTCAGCATTACGGAGTATTTCAAATTGCGCTTTCAAGTTTAGTAAAAATTTAACGAAATGATAAACAATAAAGAGTTCAAATATATACATAGTGTCGATTCACTTGGTTTAAAAGTAAAAATGGGTCTTCCTCAAGGTTCGGTTTTAGGTACTTTCCTCTTTTTAGTATAAATTAAGGATCTATTCCATTTATTAAAAAAAAACCAGCCACAAATGCTGAAATCTTTACGATGTAAGTAACTACTTACTGCAGGTACATAATTGGTTCATTGCAAATAATGTGTTATCAAAAGAAAAAAAAATACTATAGGGAAAAGTTTCTTTTTACCGAATGTTAAAAGTAGTGATTGTAACTTAGCTCCGCGGATTATTTTAATGTCTGATTTGTTTTATGTTTTCTATAGATGCTTTTAACGTGCGTCTTTGTGCACATGTCATATGGATAAATTCAACATGAATGCCTAGGTGATAAAATATTTTCTAACAATTTTATGATTTTAAAAGAGTGTCCATGAATCTTTTTTGCCTGCTTGGCTACCATGAATTTTCATTACGAGACTCGACTATACGCATTGACCGTGTTTGGCGTTCTCATTGGTTGAGAGTTCTTACAACCTTGAAGCGGGCCAATCGATGAGTCAAACGCGGTCGGTGTCGATGATCGAGTCTTCGTAATGAAAACTAGACTTAGAAACCGAGCCCTGGACTTTGGAATGGGCGTAGTATAGCTTCATGTTACTGATTGATTGAATAGGATCTAAATTCTAAACAGTGCACTCTCAACAGTTACGGATTGGTTTACGTCAAATAACCTAGTTCTTAAACCAAGGAAACGAAATGTGTAAAGTTCGCCTTGCCTAACGTTATAAATCTAGGACCCAACATTGTTTTAGACAAAGAGGTGCTTGAAACTGTGGGCTCAGTAGTTTTTCTGAGAACAACAGTAGATGCCACACTTCAGTGGGGACCACACATACAACCCTAGCAGGAAGGTCAGTTGATTTTGTCTATTTGAGACCGCTATGGGTTAAGTGCAAAACATAACCTAACTTGGCCTAGTGGTTAAAACACTAGCCTCTCAAGTATGAGTGCGCGGGTTCGATTTCAGGTCAGGCAAGTACCAATGCAACTTTTCTAAAGTTATATGTACTTTCTAAGTATATCTTGGACACCAATGACTGAAGGTGAAGGAAAACATCTTGAGGAAACCTGGACTTTAACCTTTTGAACGCCAATCTACATCATACGCGATGTGTCCTCCAGCGCCACGCTACAAATGTATAACGTATCTATAGTAAAACGTAGGGATGGGTTTAATGTCCTATCGACAAATAATATTATACATTTAAATTAATGTTTATTCACCAATTTACGAAGCTAAATAAAAACTGTAACCATATTATCATATTTTATTTTATTTCATAAAAAAATCAATATAAAAACTTTGATATATTTCCTATAATAAAGAAAAGAATTGTAAATTTATTAGACGTGTGTTCTAGTAGTTCACATCCCTATTTGTCTCCAAATGTAATCCTTTTACTTCATATCAAGTAGTTGGCGCTCGAGGCACGTCAAAATCCTTTCTGATATAAGGATGTCTTGTCGACGTATTTCTTGTCGATGTATTTCTATGGTATTTATTTTTATATTCACTGTGGTCGAGTTACACGTGCATAAACTCAACCGATTCCTGCATAATTTATTTCTTTTAGTTACAGCAAATACAATTAATAGAAGCAAAATACGTGATTTTCTACATTTTTTAAAGATCCGTAGCCAAATGGGAAAAAACGGAACCCTTACAGATTCGTCATGTCTGTCTGTCCGTTCGTATGTCACAGCCATTTTTTTTTCCGAAACTATATGATATAGATCATATAGTTTCGTTTTTTTTTCAGGTACTGTTAAAAATAGGTAGGTAGATGTATTCTGTGAACCGTATTAAGGTATTGATGCAAAAATAAAAATAATGATAATAAAGATTGGGGGCTCCCCATACTTAGAACTGAAACTCAAAAAAAATTTTTTTTTCTTCAAACATACGTTTGGGGTATGCATGGATAGGTCTTCAAAAATGATATCGAGGTTTCTAAAATATTTTTTTTCTAAACCGAATAGTTTGCGTGACAAACGCTTCCAAAGTGGAAAAAAGTTGATCCCCCCCCCTACCTCTAACTTCTACAATAGGAAAATGAAAAATCTAAAAAATAGATATGATGTACAAGTACATACATTACTATACAAACTACTTACGAAAATTATTTTGAACGAGATCTCGTAAGTAGTTTTTTTAAATACCTCGTAAATCGCTTATTACCGCGTAATCTTTTATACAAATAACTTTAATCCTTTAATTTCATAAATCAATGGTACGGAACCCTTTGTACGTGAGTCCGACACGCACTTGGCCGATTTCTTTTTATTAAAATTACTGTTTTACACAGATGTTACAGACCTATTTTTAATGGTTTCGCAAAATACTCGCAATTATTTTTCTGGTTTGTACAAACTAATAGAAAACGGAAAAAATCCTGAAAAGGAAGTTGACGACTTAACAGAATATCAAGACGACGGCCTATTTCAAAATTCAGATTCAGACTTGAACAACTCGCAATAATTCGTCATATTCACCGTCACATTTTTTTTTTGTAAAAACACGTGCATCAACTGAATACAACAACAAGATGTAAACATTGCACTACACTAAAATGCACAAAGTCACTATGACCTTGAAACCTGTCCGCTTATGACGTCACAGAGTTACTTCTATACAAGTCGGTGGCGTGTGGGGAGTGACAAATAACTAACTTTGTAGGGATGGGTTTTTCTAACGGTGTTTCACTATCGACAATGATTAGAAAACCTATTTATTCTTGATTAAGGTGACGTCATTTTCTTGCAATAATAGTATTTATGATCATTTCGACGAGATGAAATAAAGCGAGGTCTTCATCGTGTCCCATCACTGGCTTACTTGATATCAAGTAATTGGCACTGGGGGCATTAAAATATTTTCTGGCGTTTTTGTTTCTATTGAAAATAAAACTAATAAGAACTTATTATGCGTGAAAAAGTTAAAAATATGGTTGATAACAGGACAATTTTCCATAAAAACAAAATAAAAGGTCTTGTAAAAGTCGTAAAATTGTTTTATACTGTGATTACTTCTAATCAAGTATTGGCGCTGAGGGCACGAAAATCTCGAACTTGTATAGAAGTGATTGGCGTTCAAAAGGTTAAGTCTGAAATCGCCAACCCGCATTGAGCAAGCGTGGTGATTACGCTCAATCCTTCTCTGTATGAGAGGAGACCTGTGCCCAGCAGTGGGACGATAAAAAAGGTTGATGATGATGATGATGATAACCTAACATTTTTGAATACTTGTTTAAAATTTTGTACACGCTATGGGGCACTATGGACGGGGCACAGTGGAACACTGTTCCATTGAACCCCACTAGCTTAACTTCATTTTTGTGCAGATTTTACACAAGTCCAGAATGGTGAGACATCGCGTCAGAAAAAGTGACAGGGGACTTCACAGCGAAGCTAACATGCGAGAACCTGTAGAATTCGTAGAAAGTGGTATGAGTTTGCGTGCTGCTGCTGAAATAATAAATGTCAAATGTACTACGTTGCATCGATATGTCCAAAAGAAAAAAGCTGCAGCAGATGAAGCAGAAATTCGTATGACACCTAACTATGCAGTAAATAAAGTATTTTCAACTGACCTTGAAAAATCGTTGGAAGTAAATTTGGTGATTTGTTCTAAAATGTGCTACGGTCTCGACACTTTAGAAACACGACGTTTAGCTTATGAAATGGCGAAGCATCACAATCTTGAAATTCCCCAAGCTTGGAATGAACGGCAAATGGTTGGTATTGACTGGCTTTACGACTTTAGACAACGTCACCCCGGGTTAAGTCTTCGTAAACCTGAAGCTTGCAGCTTGTCCAGGGCTACTTCCTTTAATAGGCACAATGTCCAGCTTTAAGTTACCAAAACCTACTGATTTAGTCGTGGTAAAATTTTCCGATCTGAAGCAAATAAAATTTTTGGTTGATATAGATGAGAACAACGAATTTGATATAAATTATTTGCGTCGAAGCGCAAAAGTTGAGAATAGTTTCTATTTTCCGTTAGAACCGGGCATAGCAATGGTTTCACCTGGAAAAACTAAACGTCAAAAAAGCATTTACACGTTTCCTGACAAGATACTAAAAAGGTTTGATATCATTGGATAATTCTTTGGTATGAATACAGGTCGTATTCCAATGTGCCCCATACCCTGTTCCATTGTACCCCAGACCTGGGGCATAGTGGAACGCGGAAGGGGTTCACCAAATCAAAGATAAATAGGCTTCAGTTTGATTATTGTTCTCTGTTTTACTGTGCAATTATTAAGTTAAGCTATTTTGTTGATGGTTGTAGGCAAAAATTATATAAGGAATAAACACTGATGTTTCTAAAAATAAAGATATTTTTTTTTGGACCATTGTGCCCCAACTGTCCCTACTGACGTTGATACAGCTCGTTTAGTTTATTTTAGTTATTTCCACAGCGTTATGTCCTACGCTATTCTACTGTGGGCAGTGGGGCAAAACCGCTGACATACAAAATACATGTGTACTCCAAAAACGAGCTGTCCGAGCAATTTGCCAGCTCGGTGTCAGATTTTCTCTGAGAGATTTCTTTAAAGATATTGGTATTCTCACGGTTGCTTCGCAATTCATCTTAGCCAACATCTTATATGTTAAGCAAAATATTCACATGTGTACTAAAAACTGTGATATTCATTATATTAACACCAGAAATAAGAACAAACTGAGAGAGCCCCTTTTCACCAACTTCAAAAGGTTCATAACTCTTTTGTTGGGCTTGGTACCTATAACTTTTTATAACAAGATACACTCTGCTTTGCTAGATTTGCCTTACAATGCATTTAAAGCACAAATCAAATCCAAGCTTTGTTCAAAGGCATATTATTCCGTAAGTGATTATTTAAATGATAAGAATAGCTGGTCGCTCTGATTAACTTAGGACGATGTTTGTGTTCTTTCTCCAGAATTAGCTTACCTACTGACACGTTATATGAGTTCATATAATTCACTTATTTTTCAATACATAAATAGGTAAGCTGTCACGCCCTTTATGTCTGGGCTTTTATTGAAGTAATTTTTTAGTAGTTTTGTAGCTGGCGTATTTCCAATAATTTCATTGTTGTTGTATTTTCTTGTGTTCATCACTATACATAGTATTATACAAAGTCATGTGGGTTTTTTTTAATGAACAGACAGTTGTGCTGCTGGGGAGTTTCTTCCGCCACTTCTTCCCAGCGAAAGCACTACTAAGTGTCGATGGGTGGGCGTTCTGGGGGACTGTCTTATGTAATATTGACGTTCAAAAAGTGCTGATTCTCAGCCTAATTTGAATAAATGACTTTTGATTTTGATTTTACTTTGTTTTATTAAATAAATTGTTCTCGCAAATAGGTATACACAAAGTGACGAAATCCAGTGAGTAGGTACTTAGGTCTGATGCGTAAACGGCCATTGTACGTCTAAAGGTGTAGACTAATTGAGACACCGTCCCGCATTTCTTGGAACTCTGCATGTCTGTAGTAAATCTATCAGCAGTTAGGGATACAAATAAAACTTCAAACAATAATTTATACATGTTGTTTATTCATCGGAATAACTTGAATTGCGATGAAGTTTCACATTACATAAGTTGCGTTCAATTCGTTAATTTTAATAAATATATTACAACTCTATCCATAAGTACGGTCGGTACCGCCGACTGTTGTTTCTAAGTAGGTATCTATAACTTGTGTTCGACAAAACGTGACGATGTGTTCTAGCTGAAAGTTTCAAGTTGAGAGTGAAGAAGTTATAATTTTGCGTCAATGTGACGATTGCACTGAATAAATATAGACCAGCAATTTCACATCTAATTAATAGACTTTGTATTATGTCGGAGTTTGCTATCAGTATTAGAATTATTTCTATATAGTGGTTCGTAACTACATGAGTTTACAGATTTCAAGGGGCTCCACCAGTGATTGGTACTTGCCTTTTACATGTTATATTTGAAGCTATGGCATAATTAAGATCTAAATGAGCTCACTTGTCTATTTGTAAATCACGAAGACAGCAACATGAATACGTTCTTAAATAATTGTTAATGATTGACAGATTGTTGAACTGTAGACGAGCGAGGTCTTCAATCTAATTGCTATAAATGTACCTATAATCACGTAGGCACACACAGGCTCATCTAGGTTCAGCAACATAATCACTCCACTGCGTTCGTTGTGGCACTCAGGCGGGTTGGGAGAGACATCAGTTTGATGTGCCTGGATATATATTTCGTATCTTGTTTAAATGTTTGAAGAACGCATTTTAACAAAGAATATTTAGGCATAGACCGCGGTACACATATTTTATTTTAGGAACAAGAAATACATGAATGGATGTCTTTATTGGAATGTAATCGATGTTTGTTCAATATCATAGCGAGTCTACAAAACTTGCACCAGACATTTAAATTTCTTCGATATCTGACAATATTAGTAGCACATGTTCCTTTTAGTTAAACGTGTTTGTATTTGCTGAAATTACTTTCGTGTCACTTATTAGAGCCAATATTGGATTACCTTAATTTTATAATACGTGCCATCAACACGAAGAAGAAATGATGATGAGGGGTTTCACATTTCTTGTACTTATTACACTTTACAGAGCTGTGTGTTCGATACCAGCAAACATTACGAGATGTTGCCATAAAATAGTAGGTAGGTAATAAATAATTTTTAGAAAGGCTTCTTAATGAAGATCTCGAAGACACTATTTGAAATTGTCGTAATTATTTACAATAACATTTTGTAGTAGAAAGCATATAAGAAATGGCTCTGCATTTACAAATAAATAAATAAACAATTGTACTAACAGATACCATTGCCGACGAAAGTAACGACAGTTTGAACTTAGAACGTGTTATTAGTGTCTACGTTTATACATCTAGTTCGATTTACATAGTCTTTTCCTTGCCTCCGATTAACTTACACTACACGGGCACAAATATATCTAAGTTATATTAAAGAGTCATTATACAATATTTTGTGGTGAGGCAAGTCGGTGAACCGATTGGAAGTGAATAAGTATGTAGTTAAGTAAATATTTAATAAGTACAAAAATATATTGACTAAGTTCAATACTTTCTGAATATCTAAATATTTAAAACATTAAGAATATAGCTAGAGATGATAAAAACGCTACTGACATGGGTGTCAGTAGCGTTTTTAATGACCCATTAGTTTAGTCTTCAGATCCATATCTAAAAAACTCATTTGAAGTCTCGTTTCAAACATAGGCCTTGCTCAGTTGCCAATTTCATTGGTTGTTAAAGTAATCTTAATAAATAAATATAATTTATAGCAATAGGCCGATCACAATATCAATAATTATTATTAATCATCGTTCAGTTCACCCACACGCCGCACACATTACGTCTAAGCTTGGGGGAACTTTATACATTGCAATTCGGGCTACACAGATAAATACTTAACTAAGGTATTGCACGAGACGGGGCTAGTAATGTACATAATTACACGAGACACGAGTGTCGTTCACACTGACACGTGCACCAGGCACACTCCACAACACTTGATGACGTAATCAAATACCCACCATACATAAAGTAGCTACGGAAGGTTTATTATTAATTACCTGGTTAAAACAAAATTTCTAAAGTTAGACAATTTAAATTGTCATCACTTGAAATTACAGCAGGTAGGTAAACTGAAGTGTACATGTAAAGTGTGTGTGTGTGTGTGTCGCTCAGTAGAGATGCGCGAGGTGCAGGTGCGCGGGCGGCGGCGCCTCCGTGCCGACGTCGATGTCGGCCGGCGGCTCCTCCTCCGTGCTGCCGGCGCGGGGCAAGCCGCGGACCTGGGGAACGTTACAAGTCGAAAAACACTCCTATAGTATAGACAATTTACTCTGCTAGTGCATGCACATTCAACAGCTCCAATTGCAAGGGCTGCTTAAAAGTAGATAGCGTGGCGGTTACTATCAGTAGGTATTCCACCACTATCAGTATTCTCTTTGTTACGGTTTGAAAGAAGGAAGAAGGATATGTTAGCGCTCGAATGACGCTGAATAGGTGGCACTGTTGCTGAACATTTTGGGAAATTTATTGAAAACAAGATGGCGGCATTAGGTACTTCCGATTTTGGCTATGCATCAATATCAGTCACCAGATCCCTGTACCAACAACTAATATAACCACAAAGAACAATTTCACTATAATTTTCCTTTGTCTCTAAAGGTGGCCAACCCCTTAAGAAATGCAGCATACGTATTCATAGGTATTCCACAACGGCTTTTCATTAAGTAGAATATCGGTCTATTAGCCATAAAATACAAAAAACATTTAAATCTTATAATAAATAAAAAAAAAATCGATTAAACTTTAATCACCTCAAAAAATGACGACCAAAACAAGTGTGGAGAGCATGTTACCTGTAGCAACATGTTGTGGTTGAGGAGGCGCGCCTGGTGCTCCTGCGCCTTGGCTCGCAGACACGCGATACTGTTGTTGCGGAAGGCCTCCGCATCCTCGTACAGCTCGCGACCCGCCTCGGGGGACACGCGGCCTTTCGCGGAGGACGATGCCGTGGTGGAACTGGCGGGAGAACTCTGTGCCTGGAATGGTAAGCAGATTTTGTTAAGGTCGGTTCTTGGGCAATGTTCTACTAACTAGAGCAGATGTACATAGGTAAGTATTCTTTTTCTAAACTTTAACATAAGAACGTTAATTATCGGAAACACAAAAGTCCCCAACTTCTTAGAAATAAAGGAATAGCCAAAAATTGAAAATTATAGATGGAACAGTTGAAATTTTACACTGGTCACACATCTCTACACTCCTCGAGATTGATTCTAAAGTGAAAAAGTTTTTTTTTTCTGTAAATAAGTAGGTAGGTTTGTACAAATACTTCAACAAGTCAATCATATTTTTTTTTTAAACTAGACGAGTTCAGCGTTTTCTATCTGGCTACTCCGAGAAGAAAGGGCGAAACAAACTCAGTCATAGTCTTTTTAAAGTCTAGACATATCTTACTAACAATTTTTCGCTTTAGGTAGACCAATTCTTTTTAGGCCCACACATGGAGTGATTTACAAGTGGGCCTTTGCTTCTCATAAAGCAGTGTCCTCACCTGCGTGTCATGGTTATCGTGGTGCTGCGAGGAGGCAGAGGTGGGGCGCTCTGGTTCGGCCTCGGAGCCCTCGCGCTCCGATCCCGACTCCTTCAGGTGGCGTGCCGCCTCGATCGATTTGCGGTGCATGCCTGTGTCATGAAAAAAAATTTTAAGGATAAGGTGGAAATGTGCCCAAAGGTGCCAATAGGTCCATGTGTCTATAAATAAATGTAATGCTAGATATATATATATACGCAGATCGTTGGCTATTTCAAATTCTCACGCCCATTTTTTGCTAGAACACAGACCAGGGTAAGTTCGAATGTAGGCACAATGGTCCACTGGAAGGAGCAAGTGCGTAACCAATTGAGAAACATAGGTACAGGTACAGGATGTCAGTCGCAAAATTTTTGCATCTGGTAAGTCTCTGAGACGATTGCGGAACTTTCTTCCTACTGAGACTAAAATTGCGCTTGCACAATCACTTTTACTTCCCATCCTTGACTACGCAGATGTCAGTTATCCAGATCTTACTGAGGCACAACTAGATAAACTTGAGCGACTTCAAAACATAGTGACAGTCTGTGGTAGATTATCACCGAAGGAAAGACTGGCCTTGAGGTTGTGACAGGGCCGCGGTTGCCAGCATTTAACCGCGATCGATAATTACTTTCATATGCGGAGTTTGTGGACCAGGGTTTCATTTTTATGTTGTTATGATCATGGAAGGGAGCACTTGCAGGAGTTACTTAAAAATACCCACATGTCGTAAGCAGTATCACAGAACTGTAAAGGCCAGAAAGAATCCCTGATACATGAATCCAATAGGGCACTTATAGGAGGAGCTAAAGGGCTGTTCAAACTATCTAAGAGATCCAGAAACTTGCGGGGATTTGATAACTGTTATCTTACAAGTATGGGAGAACATTCCATAGCATGTTACAATGGCATTAGTTAAGGCCTTGCCGAACCTCATGGTAGCCGTCGTAAATGCTTTTAGGTGGCACAAATGACTAAATTAAAAAAAGAATAGTTTTAATTAAATATTGTATTGAATGTTGACGTCCAACTACGTCTACGATAAGACTGCTTTCTGTAAAATGCTGGCGAGCGCCAACCAATAGAAAGACTCCAGTCTCAGTATTACGCATTCATCAAAAACCAAATCATCGGAGGAAAATTGCATGAAATGTTCATGCTCGCAGACCGCTTAGAGTTCCAGCTCTTCGAAGCGGAAATCTAGGGCGTCGAACTTTGGGTTTTATGCTGATTCCAGGAGAGTGCGTATTTGGCGAGTTCCTGGTCGATAGTTTTAGTTGTTTTGTTTCAAGTGTTGATCAGCGATGAGACACTTGTGAATGGCTTTCGAATGCACTTTTTTACAAGTTTCCCAAATAAAATAGAGTAAAAATGGTGGTAGGCCACATCGGCTACCGGCAGAAGTTACCACCCATCAGACAAAGTCTTGCCGCCAAGCGATTCGTCGTGTTCCGGCATGATGTCTGGTGAAGCCGTACTGAAGCCGGGTCTGAGCAGTTGTGTTGCGATGTGTGCCGGGTACGATGCGCCAAGTTGTATCGGGAGTTTGGTCATGGAGGGTCTCCACATCAATCTCCCTCTGGCACAGCATCGTTGGTCGTGTTGTTGGGTTTAACATTGCACGACCTCGCTCAACTGCCGTCTTCCTTCCTCTTCACTAAGTTTTTTAAGAGAATGGGTTTAATAAACTAGCGCGCTTTACCATCAACGATTGCATCACTGCTTATCATCAGGCGGGATTACAGTCAAGCGCTAGTTTATAATTAATAATAAAAAAAAAATTGATCCAGTTTTGTAAGATAAGGTTTATTCACATGGATTTTAAGATCGAAAACGACGAGGAAGTAGGTACCTACAATGAAATCCTAAATCTATGTCCGTTCCACAAAACAAAAACTTACCATAAAGTATTGAATTGCAAAATAAGTAGGTAATGTACTAGAATATGTATGACTTTGACTCCATGTTACAAACACAGCTGTTGCTACATCTAATTCCACTTATAAATCCAGACTGTATTTCACATCTCTTTAACGTAACCCACCTTTTACGACTGCAACCCTAACTCAGTGAGCGCAACAATGTAGTAAGTGAACCCTCGACAAGCCACAGCAGAGTGCTACGTCCATAACACGTACGTCTGAGGGACGTAAAATGTTTAATGAATGATATGCGGCGAGAGGAGATGGATGGCGGCCGCGCGGGACATGACGACTTGCTAATATGGCGCCCAGCTCGACGTTATGGATGTGAGGCGCGTGAGAGCTTCACTACTGACTTTAAACGGAATTGTTTTAAGATTACATTGCTGAAAATACGAAGGATTGTGCATATCATATCTATAGACGAAATGAAATGAAATGAAATCGTTTATTAAGCAAGTAGGATCACCGATCACTTTTACACGTCATATGTTTTTTTTTTCTTTTTTTTTTTTAAACTAGATGAAGCCGGCATTTCCTAACTGACTACCTCTGAGAAGAAATAGCCGAAACAAACTCAGGGATCATCGTCTTTTTTCAAGTCCAGACATTAAAAATAAAAATGTTTACTATAATTTACGTTATAATTACGCATATTGCTTAATAACAATGCTTAACAGAGCGAGCAGCTCAGTCCCAAGCCTCTCTGTCCTCTAAATAATCTGAGATTTTATAATACCCCTTTTTGCAAAGTTTGGCCTTTATATAGGTTTTATATCGTTTAATGGGTAAGTTTCGAATGTCCATGGGAAGCTTGTTGTAAAAGTTTATACATTGATCCATGAATGAAGATAAACGAGTTGTTTTAATCTGTGATAATGTATTAGGGGCCAATACACTTTTGAAATTGCTGAGCCATAAGAGTAAGAAGGTAGTCAGTGACTGCAACTTAACAGAAGAATATATTGAATGACACACCTAAGTCAGTTCTGTATGGCTTCAGTTATAAATACCTGGGAATATTTTCTTTTTCTGAATTTTTAAAATACTTAACCACTAAATGTCTAAATGTTTTTGCAATTTTGGAATTGACAAACCGTCAAAAGGTAATTTTTCATACGGGAGAAAATGTTCTTGTTGAACATATAAAGGGTGTCTCTGACATCGACGCACAAACGAGTACCATGGATCCAGTACATGATTCTGAACCCGCAAAGGTGGAACTTTTTGTTGGTTTTTTCCTGATTTAAAAAAATAATATGCAGTTTTTTTCACTTTAAACCGTTCATAATTGCATAATAAAATTTTATAACTCAATAAGATTTTAAAGTGAAAAGTAATTAATTCGCTAATTACACAAAAAAGCGCAATGAAAACAAAACTCGAAAAACTATCTTATGAACTGATCTAATAGAGTTCACATCAGGGATCAACGTCATACCTACAAACCCGCACGGCGGCACGCTTGCAACGTTCAAAGGCCGAGCCGACACATTTTTTAAACACTGTTATTTCTGTTACCGCTCTTTAACGATATAAATGACTATCATAATTTTATTAGTGGCATGCGGTGTAGCCTTCTCGCAAAGTTTGCGTTACGATGTCAGATACAGCCTGTAGATAGGTAACAAGTACAAGTAAGCCTGACATAGTCCCACGACGTTCAGCACAGCCCTGGTTTAATATCAGTGCGGGTAGTATTTTTACGAGAGTTGTGCGACGTCCGGGTCGCATATCTAATCACGTCGACGTTATTTATCGTCAACTCGTCTCCAACAGTTCCCGCTCCTTATCCGATGTACCACATTTGGAAGCTGACACGTTCCGCCTTGTTGTTTGAAATACTTCACCGAGGCGAATATTAAAATGAGAATTATGGGGGTGATGCACTATTTATTGCACGTAATTTTAGAATTCTGGATGAATTTTATGATGTATAAGGTATATTTGTGGTGTTCAGGGAAAATGTATAAATAGTAACATTACCTTTGTGTATTTAGATAGATACATATATGTTTTCTCTATTAAGCGCTTTGTGTGTACATCCATGAATAATTAAAGGTAATAACTATTAGAATCTATTGTTAATATTATTTAAATACAACTCTAACTAATCAATATCAAGTGCTGAAAATTCACTGTGTTTCCTAATAATTATAGTGAAAAAATCTAAGCCTTGGCTTTTTCGTTAGCGCAAACTCGTGCGACGGCGTCAAATATTTAATATTGGTATAAATATGCACACTGTGACTTTAAATCCACACTCTTAGGAACTTTGCAGATTTGTCAGATATGGTGAGATATGCCCCTATAAACTCGATAGTACAAATTTTAAGAAACCCGACAAAAAAGTTCACTTTTCAGACAGTCTGATGTAGTTTGTGATGGTTATTTTTATTTCACACATGATGCAACTGCAGCAGACTTGTAAAGTGAGCTTGTTTTTACACTTTTAAATGGCAGTCTAGTAGTAATTCCACCTACAAAGATAGATAGATATCTACGTAAGTATATAAAACATAACAATGTTTGTTGCCGCATTCGGAACAACTGAACATGTCCACCTTTTTTGTTGGGATGGGAAATCATCAAATGACTTCTCCCGCTCTGGGCGGAGCGGTAGGGCGTGTCAGACTTTTACTGACTAAAACCCACCCGTGTTTCTTCACTTGCCTGCGCGACGGCCAGGGCCACGGTTTCTTTTTTAACCAACCCGCAAGCCTGACCCAGGACACATCGGTCTCGCTGCCGGCAGTAGTGCGGAGGATGGTCGGCAGCTCAGAGTCGTGGGACGCGGTGGTGTCCTTCTGCGAGGACGTGATGTCGCAGAAGGAAGCTGCGGAACGGGAAAGGGAGATATCAACTCCCTTCCCGGGCCGCAGAAGACGCACCGGGCGCCGAAGAAGGGCGGATAACGCCCTCTTCCGCCCCCCATGAATGGGTCCAGGGGCGAGGGACATGGGGAAGTCCTCGCCCCCCTATTGATGGACCCCGAGGAGAAGGCGCGCGCGAGTGTCGGCGCGCGCCTTTGAGGTGATGCACGGGGTAGTTTAACACCCCACTACCCCGTGCAGGAGAGGAGGCCCGGACAGAACGGGCCAGCACGCGGCGAGCTGCCCACTGCTCACCGCCAGCAGGCCCGCGCGAACATGTCAGAGAAGGATTGAGCGTAATCACTACGCTTGCTCAATGCGGGTTGGCGATTTCGGACCTTCAGTGATTGGTGTCCAAGATATACTTAGAAAGTACACATAACTTTAGAAAAGTTACATTGGTACTTGCCTGACCTGGAATCGAACCCGCACACTCAGACTTGAGAGGCTGGTATTTTGACCACTAGGCCACCACGACTACGACTATTCTTTAATATGTCTGTAATTGCTAAATGACGCAGAATCCACATAATGTCAAATTAATTTGGTCACAATTTTTTGTTTGATTCAAACTCTCAAATCGGAATCTTCAAATTAAAATATAGACATAAATAACCGAGTTATGTCGTGTGAATTTGAGCGTAACAAGAAGTTTATTTCCATCGTCCCTTTGTATTTGTAAAAGTTGTGGTGAGGCGGCGAGGAAGGAAACTAAATGTTTGTGTTCGTCAACCTCAAACACAAATCATTTATTTCAAGTAAACCATTTACAGGCAACTAGCACTCTTGAACTGTCAAAATTACAATTAAACTGTCGATCAGTTACAAAGTATAAGCTTGGTGGTCATTCCAAAACTTCTATGGAGACGAACGGGTAAGAAACTTCAAGAATACTCTTTTAAATAAAGAAACATAGAGAAGCAATAACAAAATATAAAATAAGCCCTGGCTGTTAAGAGATGACCAGTATCATCAGCATGTCATCATCATCAACCTTTTTATCGTCCCACTGCTGGGCACAGGTCCTCTCATACAGAGAAGGCGGTGAAGGCGGCATCTGGTCGGAGACTATTTGCAAACTATTTGGCATACCTACGTTACTTTTATCATAAGCTTTTCGTACCTATACAGTCATATGCTAACAACTATATCTATAAATTGATTTATTTCTGTTTTCTCAAAAAAACACCCACATCCTCTGTGGGTGTTTTTTTAACGTCTATTTCTATTATTTTTCCTGTCTTTACTATTTTCAACTGTCTGACATATAGTTGCCAAATGAAATTCACTGCTGAAACAAGAAAAAAAAAATAACAGTCTACCAGAGAGGACTCGAACGAAATATGCTAAAGATAAGGAAATTGGATAAAATACGTCATACAAAAATAAGAAAAATTACCAATGTTACAAACAATAGCTGGGAAAAACTGGAGAAAAACAGCTGAAGACAGAGACAAATGGGCGTCACTGAAGAAGGTTTTCACCCATTCTGGGCTTCCGGCAGATTAATTAAAAATTGCACAACAATAAATACAAACATATTACATAGGATACACATAATACTAAGCATGAAAACTATGTACTAAGCAAGAAAATTATATCAACCTTGAATAAAGTACACATAAAGAGATTTTTAAGAATTTTTTTTTTATTGGAAATATTATTATTATTTCCTTTTATACACATATAAATAACATTTTTAAATATTTATATACAGAAATAAAGAAATATTTAAAAATATAAAAAAGAGTAGCCGTGATCGATCCAAGATCACTGTATCAGGCTTATTGGCAACAATAGTCCTGTCAGTGATAATGGATCGATCCCAGTACAATGTGATATCACCATTGTCGAGAACTGGGTCGGGCATATACCTATATTAGGGCATCTCCAATTCTACAAGGTAATAATAAAGGCAAGGTATAATTAAGAGCAAGCGATTGATGAATTATCCTGGCTGCTAGGTTGTGTCTATGCAAGTACTCTCCGTTAGCCAGACGAAAATACCCGGAGATAATGTGTCTGATTGATTCTTTCGGCCGGTGAAATGCCCGACAGATATCAACTGTGTCGTCTTACACAATGGATCTCCAGTAATTGTTCGGGATCATAACTTCGTCTATAAATGCACAGACAAAAGCTTCGGTTTCCCCAAAAAGGTTACCGAAATGTAGCCACGCAACGGACGCTTGAAAATCTACTTCGGGCTCGTGTAGGGCTCGGAAAAAGCGTCCAAGGAGCTCCTTGCTCTGCCATACCTCCATGCGATCGTTAGTTTCAAGCGCTACTGGTTTGCGCCAGTTCTCTTTAGCCAAGGAGAGCGGAGTGAGGCCCATTTAAACCGCGATCACATCTCGATGCATTTCCACGTCAGTTTTCAGGAAATATTGAGATTGCATTCGCGATTGTAGAGTGTCGAAAATGTGGAGGTCGATGCTTTTTAAACGCTATTTAAAAAGCCTCGACCTCCACAATTTTGCGCGATACATTCTCATAACCGATGACTGTGGGTGATGCAATCGATTTGCAGTCAGCAACGTACGGATCCTCTGATCCAGGGCATCAAGTTCGGTTTGAGTCCATTTGAGTGTGCCGAAGGAGTACATCAAAACCGGCATAACCCAACCGTAGAAGGCGCGCACCTTGTTTCCGCCTAATAGAAGACTATTCTACTTAGAGTACTTAGAGTACTTTTTTCAGGCGTCAGGCGGCCAAAGATGCGTTCCTTCAACAATTGCTTCATGTCAGTAACATTGATACCCAACGCTTCCGACATACCCAAACGGACGACGACTTATAGGTTTCGGAAGCGTAGCGGGCTCAAAGGTTTATGGAACCAGTGAGTTGGGTTCTCACGGATTGCACAATCTCTCCTCGCTGTGCATACATGACTGCACATTTGTCCACACCAATTTCCATCCTGATGGGGGCTACTGAAAGTTTGAGTAAGTTTCAGTAGCTCCCTCAGTTGCAAATCGTTGGGAGCAAATAGTTTTAGGTCATACATGTAGAGGAGGTGCAATATAAAATGACCACCTCTCCTCAGCCTGTAGCCGAGACCTGAATCCTCCAGCAATGTGCTTAGAGGATTCAAGCCTGAGTAAAACCAAAGTGGACTCAAACTATCGCCCTGAAATATTGCTCGATCCTTATCGGTTCGCTATTCCTCTGAATATTTCGACATCCTGGATAGTGAAGGAAAGTTCTCCTTTACGCCATAGATATCATCAGGATGGTGCGCAGAGTTTCATCTACTTTATACAACTCTAGCACCCGCATGAGCCATGTATGTGGTACCGAATCATAGGCCTTCTTAGAATTGATTCAACATGTAGACAGATCCTTTCGGGATCGACGCACCTGTTGGCTAATGGGCATATCAATAAGGAGAGTAGCTCCTTAGTATCGAGGGACCCGTTCCCACATCCAGTGTGGATGGAGTTTCTGTCAATATCCGTGTTAAATTAAGCTTTCAAAATGGATGTAAGAACTTTATAGACCGTCAGTAAACAGGTGATCGACCTATAATTTTTGTGTTCCGCGGTGCTACCTCATTTATGAGGCAGGTGGGTTATTCCTATTGTTAGAAACTGGGGTAGCGAACCAGACTCTAAAGCAGTCTGGAACTGAGATGCCAAGCGAGCGTGTGACCTGGAAAATCATTTAATCCAGAAGTTAGGCAGCCCATCCGGCCCTGGAGACTTCCAATTAGGCAACGGACGGACTGCACGAGCTACATTTTGATCCTGGCAGATGGTTATTGTATTTCTGGTACTGGATCGCAGTTTCGCTCAACATCCCAAGTGCAATCACCTTCGGTGTGACTGACAGGGACCAGCCAGATATTGCGCCAGAATGAACACGTGGCATCATCATCCGGTAGGTGCGTATCTCTGACACCTTGGTCTGATCGCTCCCAAGCTCTCTAGACCGGCCTTTCTTCGCTTTGGAATTTGTGATTCTGAGAATACCGTTCCACTCTCGCTTGTACCGACGAATTGCAATTGCCGCAATGAATCATGACCTGGCTTATGTTAGCGCTTGGGCTAAGTCATTTGGCTTACAAATTAACCCAACTAAATCCCAGGCTATGATCATAGGCAGCAGATTCGTTCGCAATGCAGCCAATATTACATCTCTCCTGCCTTTATATCTCGATGGTGTACGAATTTACTTAACTGAAACTGCCAAAGATCTGGGTGTAGTTATAGACTCCAATCTATCGTGGCGTGCTCAGGTCAGTGAGGTCAGCCGAATGGTACATTTCTCCTTTCATTCACTGAAATGCCTTCAGGGTCTTCTGCACTTGAAGACTAAAATTTCTTTAGCACAAATACTTATTCAGCTGATTATAGATTATGCCGACGCCAGTTACCTGGATGCTACCGAGGAGCTGTTAAACAAGCTTGAGCGCTTGCAAAACCTGTGCATTCGCTTTGTTTTCGGTCTTCGTACTCAAGTGGCTCCCAATCCGCCTTCGCAGGAATACTAGGATTGTATGTCTCCTTTTCAACATCTTACACAACCCGTCTTATCCTTCCTACCTGCGTGAGCGTTTTTCTTACGCGCGCTCTAGCGGCGTACCCTGTAGATCACACCTAAGATCCATCCTTAAATCTCATCCTCATAAAACGATTTACTATTCCTATTCCTTCTCTGTACATGCTGTAAGATTGTGGAACTCACTCCCGCCTAACATTCGTGATTTAAACACATTTCTAAATTTAAACGTCGATTAAAAGAGCATTACCTCTCCTCTATATTGTGAGAATTTCTTTATTACTTATACATATTTATATATTTTAGTATTATGTATTTATTTAAGTAGTATACTTATTTTTGGTTTGGCTTATATAATTATTTTAGGTTGATCCCCCTTATTCATAAAAACTGCTTAAAGTTAACGAGTGATTAGCGATTCTTTAACCATACATTTTTGACCTTTTAACGTCACTTAACTTAAATCATCCTTTATGAATAAACACCACAGTGTTTAACGGGTTTATTCATAATCGATTTTTAAAGTTAAGTGACCTGCAATCGTCTAAAAAGTATGTTTAAAAAATCGCTAATCACTAGTTAACTTTAAGCAGCGTTTATGAATAAGGGGGTATATGTTTAGGTATATTTAATATTATTACTTTAATAGTTATCATATTCATATTTTATTTCCTTCTTGTTCTTACACACTATTGTCTACATTTCTATTTTACTTCTCCTTTCGCAGGTCTGTTGGAAGAAATTTCTTAAGAAATAAGCAGCACCTTTGTACTCAGATCTTAATTTTGTCGTATCTTTATGTATTTTATTGTGTGTACATAAATAATAATGTAAATAAATAAATACGAAGCTCGACACTCGGCGCATAGGGATTTCAAGATTCAACTTCTAATATAAATATGTGACAATTAGGCATACTTGGTATCGCTCGTACAAACAAATAAAAATCTAGCTGCACAACACAAAGCATGTTCTACCCTAATCAATCAAGTAGGTAACAAAGTTAACTGGGCATTAGCGTTCCCGATAGGTTGCGCACTAGAGCCAGGCTCCAATACTGTGGGATTTGTGTGCCATTAACACAACTTTGTCCATTAGCGCCCACCGCGCTGTAAATCCACTTGATTTAGAACAGAGTTAGCTATAGAACATGTATGTAATTGTATATACGTGCAGGAGTATATAGAAGGAAGATTAATTAAGAATACGTGGAGATATCACAAGCTTTGTTGGACGAAAAGTTCAGAAGTAGGAAATGAATGAAATAAATGAGGTAGGCTTTCTGAAACGCACTGCGTTCTATCGTAGGTGGATGATTAGGAAATGGATTACTGTGCGTACCTATGTAATGTGTGGGAGGGTTGTATCTACAAAACTGTGGATGAAGTGATATGCTGTTAGGAATTAACTACGCAACCCTTATTGATTGCAAAAAGACATCATTGTTAATCATAGTAGTCGGCGGCTCTGTGTCGGTCTGATAATCATTGTATTTTATAAATATTGTATGTTGTACCTACAGTCCATCGTTTGTTTCGGTGTGTTCGTTAATTGTTATTGTACCAGGTTTACTTTGCAATAATACATTTGGAAATCGAACCTCTCAAAGTTCACGAGCTCTGCGTTGGAGTTTAATGTTAATTAGGTCGCTATCTTGTTAAGAGTTTATTGAATAAATAAAGAAGTGATAGAAAAATAAATGAGTTCTTGAGTTTCAATGTGACGGGTCACATCCAAACAACAGGTTATCTCGTGCATCATATCTATCAGCTAGCCCAGGGCTAGTTACTAAATTCCTCTCCCCAAGAATTAGTTGGGAAGTCCAAGCCTAGTGCGGTAAAGCTTAGGCATTTATATATTTTTATTTTTTTGGCCTCTAATTAATCCTAGAGGACTCTTCTACTGTTCTGATTTGTAATTGTTTAGCAGAAACTACTTCAGATTTATGAGTTTCGCGCTCCTGGTGTCCAGAAGACATGATACTGTAACGACGTAAACCGTTTGTTGTTGTGCCTCAGTCTGGTGGATTTATCTTTCATTTATATTTTAATCCCTTTTGAAGTAGAAAGCTATTACAATATTAAAATAATACAATCCCTAGTTTAACTTTAAATTATATGAAACCCTAATCTACTTTGTGTGCTGGTGGTACTAAACATGTATCAGGGCACGCCTGAGAGCTTTCTGGGCCCTTTTTTCACGTCAGATATTATAACTGTTGTGAGTAATGACTATTTGTCCATTAGCATGCAATTATAGAGTTGTTCACGTCTTTTAGATCCAGAGTGCCAATTGGCTCTTAGTAACCATGGCTTAGATGTATGTAAGAGCCCAATACCCTTTGATGTTACTTCCGAGTACAAACCAGATGACGTTACTTAAACCTGACGATGACTTATCATTGAAATCTCAAGAGCGACCAAATTAAAGGCGAGCCACTCAGCATTGTCACTTCATCTCTCAGTTAAAGACTGATATGATATAGTCTAGTGTTTATGAGGTATAAAGTATAAAATTCAGTGGCAGAAGCTCCGGCGTTTTAGTGTCGGTGGCAGCCATACTGTTCACTTTAGATAATGGTTCAGTGTCGTCATGAGATGAAAGCGAGCGACACAAAGCGAGTGGGTAATAGGCAGATCATTCAGTAACGTACTCTCTGTGCATTAATATCATCTGTCAACGGTGTTGCACACTCGAACAGCGACTTGCTCTGCGACATTATTGATAATTCATTCTATTCTAAGATGAATTTTATTTTGATGAATAATCCGATTTTGTTTAGTTTTGTAATAATATAATAAAGTGTTGTCTTTAATATTATTCGAGAAATTAGGTTGAAGTAGTAGGTCTAATATATTTATCATACATGTTTTTCAAATGATCTGAATTTAATGAACTTGGAAAGGAGTTATTAACAATATCATTTTAGTCCATTAACAAGGTACATATATTGACAATTATTAATGACTTTATCTGGAAACAGACATTTGACACAACAGACATGCCTGAAGTTAATATTTCTTGAATGTTTGTTGTTTGTAAAACACATACCAAGTTAAATTTTACCAACTTTTAATCAATCTTCTATGTATTTGTAATAATAATAAGCGCCGTAGCTATACACGTAGATCGGGACTCACAACAATACTTTAACAAGCAGTGGCCACAAAACGCCCTCATTACAAATACCTAGTCAGACCACGTACATACAGTCAGGTAGAAAAACACCGCCCGACTACAGTTAAGTACATAATTAATATGTAAGCCCGCTGGCAACCCTTAAATCAACGTTAATCAAGGCTTAGACAATACGGCCGCCATCTTGCGGCCCCCCTCCCGTGAACCGCCCAAACCCCTGCGTCGCCCCCCGCGCTCGCCTGCCTCCCTCCCCGGCGGGGGCCCCCCACTCACGACGCAGGCTTTAGGGGAGAACTTAGGCTTTATTAATTCATATCTGTAGATCTCGTTTCAGTTTTTGTGTGGCGTCTTTATTATTCAACTTATGTTGTACAATCACACGTTTTGTGAACGAGCTGCTCTTGTTTCGTGATGCATCGTGGACGACCGTATTGGCGGGTTTGTTTGTTTTTTAATAAGCTGTAGACGTTCCGTAGCAATCTGCTACGACGGCTACGAAGTGCCTACGAGGATGCTACTCAGCTGTTAGTGTTCTGTACTGTTAGTTATGAATGAAAATTAAACTTTATCGTGAAAGTTTAACTAAAAATAATTTACGTTTATTGTTTTATATTATTTGCACAACAAGAATATGTAATACAAACCTACGTGAAAAGCGATGAGTTAAAAAAATATTGTGAAAAATTTGAAATGCACAGCCCTATATGATATAAAAGAATATGATTCACCCAAATAAAATGCGTGTTGAGATACTTTACAAATAACAAACAAACAGCTCCACACAGACAAACGGCCTCTACCGTCTCCACTGGAACAAATAAAACCTCCTCATAAGCTGTCAACGGATTCTTGTTTTCTTGCTGAACACAACTTTATCTACACGGTTATCCACACCGTTCAGTTCTACGACACAAGGTTGAAATTTGTACGTTTCTGTTATAAAGTTATTTATGTTTTCCCTAGAAGCCTTTCCGCAGTGAAAAATGAACATCTCTTGTTGTTGGGATTAAAAATTATACGTCGCTTTGTTTCGGTTGCCGCGTCGCTCGTCGCTCGTCGCTCGACACAGCGTTGCTGTCGCTCGGTTAGTGAAGACATTTTGTTCATATTCTGCCTTTGATAGTTTAGATTAGTTTATGAATAAAACTACGACGTTTTGACTTAAATGATATTCGAACATGGAGTTGAGATGAAATAAAAAAGATGTTTTTACTTAACCTTTATCTTTCTTTGCCAGTTTCAGAAGATTATTTTAGATTATTTGCAGTACTAAATGTTCTTTATATTAGGAGCTATGACTCTTTCTTCACATTTTGTATTCTCCTTCATGACTAAATTTTAGTGTTCGTGGCATATTATATGATAATTAATTGATGTAATGGCCAAATAATATTTACTTTTATTAAAACATAACAACTAACAAAAACGTGATAAAACGTACAAGAGATTTTTTAAAAATTGTTGTCCCACACTGGGAATAACAAAAGTAATACTATTATTACCAGGAATAATAAAACTATTTGATCCTGTTCTACACCCTAATTGCGTAATACTATTACTAACAACTTGAATAATTTTGATACATATTTCTAATCCATTGCTCCATGTATTCGAAAAATGTTCTTCTACTCAACAACGTACAACGTAAATAACGCAATGAATGTTGTTTAACTGTCAAAATGAGACCCATCGCTAGTGATAGTGCGTGAGGTAATTACCGTGACGGTGTTAAAGTAGGCACAGCTGAACCTCAAGTTATCTAAAGACGAAGTCATTAACAAACTTAAGTATAAACACAACACAAAAATAAACAATAAAAACCCTAAATTAGCTCAGGACAAAAGGACCGTGAGTAAGACCTAATTTCAATTCCGTGACAATTTTGTTCAAGATGCGAGGCTAATTACTGACTCAATGCGTCAACGTGGTGCGATTATGTTAGGATGCGTTAATGTTAGTATGTGACTCACCAGAGCGCGGTGGTCGGGGGGGAGCGGGGGAGGCTCGCCGCTATGGCCGCCCCCCATCGGCTACTGCTCTCGACTCTTGAACAAAATCATCACGTAAGACATTGTCCATGTTTCATGTTTCATGGTCCACCAGTTTTGGTGAGGCTTTTTATGGCCTATAGCCCAATGGCTTTGGGTCCTAAGTGAGTTTATTGAAATCGTTATGCAGTAGTAAATGTAAACAAATTGTGGCGCGCCTAAGACTTACAAGGCTAGTTTTAAAATGGGATCCCACAAGAAGCGATGTAAATGTACCGTAAACTTACCTTGAGCCACGATCTCGTCGATGTATCATGATCTATTATAAAAAGCTCTACAACTACATTAATCTATAAGATGCACAATATCTTAGTGTTGCGCTCACCATGATCGTACTGGTTTTTATAGGCCGACCGCTTAAATGAGACGGTTGTTGCCTGTGGTAGCAGTGCGGTGCGGGAGGGGTGTGGTGACGTCATACAAAAGCTCAGCGGTTCGACAATTTGTGAGAACTATCAATCCCCTGAATACACAAGCGCACCGCGCTGCTGCTACCTCAGGCAACGTCTTAGCTAAGCGCTCGGACTATAATAATATTGTGCGTTCTTATGGAACATAACGTTTGTGTTGTGTGCTACGTAGGTAGGTAGGGGAAAAGGAAATTAAATAATGAAATAATTTTGGGACATAATTAATTCTTAAATTTTAAGAAGTAATTATGCCCAAAATTAGGAATTTCACTAGTTGACATGCACTTTAATAATAACCAGGACCAACTTTTGTGATGCGAGATTCGAACCCGTAGTATTTCCTCGCTTTCTATTAGTCGTGATCGTTCAGTTCTTTCATATGTTGGCAGATTAAGATTCAGATCAAACTCTAAAAATTGTTCAAATTAAGATAAGAGCCCCTCTGGTAGTGTCTCGATAAATATCTCTCTCATGTATATTAAACTGCCATTTCAAAGTATTCATTGTCATGTCATTTGTATTAGGTCTGAACATGGAACTGTGAAATACCTAGGTACTTCTAAATTATTTTAAAACCCGTGCTAATGAACCATTCTCAATATACATATACACTCCTAGGAGTGTTATTATTCTAAAGATTTACATATCGTTCACCCTAAAGTCTTGGTTTGGGTATATTTGTGTGCGATTATAATGAGCCGACTTGGTTTTGCCAACCAAATCTGAATCGGGAAGCAGAAATTTGTTGAGGCCTTTCTGTCAGTTCAAGAATGATTCCTTAATGCGGGTTAATGAGTGTGTACAAGTATGTATAAGTGTGTAAGTGACATCAAGCAATCTCACCGAACTCACCAAGTAGCCAGGGCGCGACGGCGTCGTTCTCTTTGGCGCTGTTGAGGATGGTCTCGGGGAGCGGCAGCGAGTGGCGTACCATGGCCCCGTACAGCCCATACTCTGCCATGATGGTGGAGCGCCCCCAGCACTTTTCCGTCTTACGCCATTTCGCACGACGATTTTGGAACCAGACCTGAGGAAGGAATGTGGTTTTAGGAATGACGTTGAAAGAAATAAAAAAAAAAAAATATTTAGTTCTATGAAATGAAGTCATTAACAGCCAATTAAAAGGTTTTCTCTTCGTTATAAGAGGTACTTAAAAAGTTTCCCACACCTCACACGAAGCACATGAACTAGGTTTATCTAGAACTGGAGATACCAGCAAGTGCATACATTGCAGTATTGACTCCTAGGAATAAAAAAAAAAAAAATGTGTTTCTCTAAAAAATACTAGAATGTTTCTCGATATAATGTCACTAGCTGACCCCACTCCATTGGGCGGTAAACATATAAATCTTGGTAAAAAAAATTATAAAACCGGTTTAGATCTAAAGGTACCCCCTACAACCTTACAAAGTCACAAAGATACCCCCTACAACCTTACAAAGTTACAAAATTCTTTACAATATTTTGAGTAAGGACTCAAATCGTTACTAATTACCCATATTTCTTCTAAACTGCAAGAAGACCTTTGTACAGCACAAAGCCTTGATTTTAATTAGAATGAGCGATCGAATATAACCATTAGAGCGCAGTAACTCCCTCTGGCGGGCGGCGAGATAACTAAGCATGGAAAACAAACCAATTATCGGGAACAAAACGCAACTAAATTAAATTTTCAAATTCACCGCCGAGCGGCCGCTGTTTGTACATACAGCAGGCAGGGCTGCCACTGCCGACGATCTTATACGGCCATTTAATTTTAGGATTCACTCAAACAATTAATCTGTCTCTCAAAAATGTATTCAGGCCCGCTTTAACGGTTAACGTGTTTATTTTTAATTAGTTGAGACAACACGAGGACGATTTTTAATTTATTTAGCGTACTTAGTGATATATGGTACAACTGGACACTATTACATGGAAATAAATTGAAATTTCCATGTTTTTTTATTTAACGGTTTATTAACCGTTTCTCAAGGAACCATGCCATGCTTCGGTGCACCAGCAGCACCAACGCTGTGGCTCCATAACCATATCACTCTTTTTTATAATTATAAACTAGTGCTTGGCCGCAATCCCGCCTAATTTTAAGCAGTGATGCAATCAAAATCAAATCAAATCAAAAGTCATTTATTCAAATTAGGCTGAGAATCAGTACTTTTTGAACGTCAATATTACATAAGACAGTCCCCCAAAACGCCCGCCCATCGACATCGACAATCGTTGATGGTTAAAGTGCGCTAGTTTATTAAGACCCTATTTTACTTAAAAACCTCAGTGAACAGGAAGGAAGACAACAATTGAGCGAGGTGATGCAATGTTAAACCCAACAACACGACCAAGGATGTTGCGCCAGAGGGAGATTGATCTGGAGACCCTCCACGACTAAACTCCCGACACAACATATAAAATATGTTTGAAAATACCTTGAACAAATAAAAAGGTTCATGGCAGTAGCAGCCCTGCGGTGTGGCGCGCGCACCGCACGCCGCCGCGCAAAACGGTTAATTTCTAATTAAATTTGTTAATTAAGCCCGATAGCGGAGCACTCCGCACGAATTAATGCCGTCCGTATTATATTACTATGAGCACTGTCTTCCTATGTGTGCGTCTTATGTAGCTTCAGTAGATATGTAGGCCTACTACGTTATGTGTTTGTGTTATTATTTAGCGTAATAAAAGATTTAGGCAGAGGTTTATGGTACACTAATGTTTTGATAAAGATTATGTCCGATGTGGTAGAGGTAGAGGCCTACACCGGAGCAGGGGGAGCTCAGTGATATTACTTGAACACAAACCCAAACGCCAGACACGGATCCAGAAACCAGAAGTTACTTTCTAAGAAAGTATAACTATTTGTGTATGAAAAGTACCTAACCTCTATCAAACCTTTCAATATTCCTATCCCTTATTTTCCCCATGATGAAGGAGATAATACCTAAATTCTTGCTGTTTATCCTTACTGCTCGTGTAAGCATGAACATCGGTGATTATAACATATTATAGGAGTCGCACAATTATTAAAGATTTCCTACGTTTATATCTCATAATAATGCCCAACTAAATCATTTAATAAACAAATGTAAGGATTTGTTTATTAAATATTAATTTCACTATTAAAAAAAATATTATTCAAAATAATAATATATGAATAATTATGACATAGGTACATATGTATATTATGGTGGAGCTTCTGAAATTTTCCTATGGTAACGAACTACTGAGACAAAAAGTAGCCATTATCCTAACGCAAGGATGCCATTTAAGAGTAAATAAAACCTCCTTGAAAAACTCTATTGAAATCCGTTCCGTGGTTTAGACGGTACAACACAAACACAGTTAGTATGGAAGTAATTAATGAAATTAATTGATTCAATTTAAAAAGCTCATCATTATTTTCTCTCCAAAGATGTTAGGCAATACCTTATGAGTCATTTCGATGCCGAAGGAATGTTAGACATGGCAAGATTTTAGCTCTTAAGATGTATTAAGTAAAACGGGATTACTCTATACAGAGCGATGCGTTTCCATACATAAAAAAAAGTTAGAAACCCGTAAAGTTTTATTTAACTGAACATTTGTCAGTAGAAGGTATGAATATATGTCATTATTTTTATAATTAGTTGACATTTTCTAATCACTATTTAATTATCAATCCCTATGTCTTCACAAGTACACTACATCTTCTCGTATCATTCACAATTAACCGCAGTCAGTAAGTGGTGGTCCCGACAACTTAATATGTTGACTATGGTAATGTGATGCACCCGAATTTGTGCAGCTTTGTTATGTGGGGGAGACATCCGCGTGTGGCCAACGAGGACGTCTGAACAGCTCTGAATATCAATAGCTCTGCATCTGAATATCAATGAATAGCTTTTTATTACAATTGGTGTGTCAAAGTCTGTTCTGATTTTTTGCACTTATGTTCGTTTTTATTCGAAAAGTTAATACAATAACAATAATAGAAAATAAAACAAATATTTCGGATAGTGTCTATATTTGGTTAGTAGGTACTACAAAAATCTGACAAACCTATGTTAGTAGTATATCAAATATGTAAAACAACAATATCAACACCGCCCTCGCGATGAGTGCCAACAGACTGGATTGCCTTCATATCCAGCAATGCTGCGGCAGACACATTACTGCCATATAAAGTTATTTTTTGTTTGTATTCGATAATTTTTATTGATTATTTTTGTTATCGTGTGTGTTATCTTTTCCGTTTGTGTGAATGAATCTTGGTACTTGAAATAAACTTAAATTATTAATTTTCAATTAATTGCCAGCTCAGCCAAATATCCCATACTGTGTAACTAGGACCCACATGAAAGACTGCATCATTTTAGAGTCGATCTTTACAGCGACTACCTTTAAGATGTTGTTAGTGGTGCCCCGCACTCTGCGTATCAGGAAGGCGTATAATGGCATGAAAGCGATCAAGACGAGCCCCCGCAAACCTGTCAGATGCACTACAGAAACGGAGCAACCCCAGCAATATCCTGAAACTGTTGTTATATTAAACTCGCAAGGCACCGAGCGATCTCTGTGTACCTATAACAAAACCAAAGGCTACTCGGGTAAAAAGTTTGGCAGTACGCTTCAAAAAGTGAGTGTCCTACGTTCCCTTTCAATGTCCATTTGATCATCAAGAACTTCGATAGTAACATAGTCTCCCAAATATTTAAAACGACTTACCCGCTCGAGTTAATTATTAATGAGTTTCAATTTAGGCATATTAGATGGACATTTACCAGAACCCTCAAAAACCAAATACTCACTTTTCGTTCAGTTATAGATACCTAGAGGAAGGCCGGGCAAAGTGGATACCTTAAGGTATTTAAGGTCATAGCAGAAAAGGTATACAATACAAAAACAAAATAATGATCACAAATCAGTCATTTTTTATTGCTCTTACAAAAACGAATATCAGTTACCATTAATATTTAAACAATGATCAACTGCAATTAAAATTTTAAAAACTACGATTATATTCGCTTTGTCCGGTGGCCGGGTAAAGCAAATACAGTAATTGGGCAAAGTGGATACCCGTATGTAATCTCTGAAAACAAAGAAATAACTTAACTTTGAAAAAATAAAAAAAAGTAACTGCATAATAAAATTAGGAAATTAAGATTGTCATTTGTCTCAGGTATATCCTTGAGTGCCATCAAAAACAGAATAATCTTTGTGACACCATTGTTGACAAATGTCACATTGAATCCAATTTTTAGCTTGTTTACTGTTTTCTTCAATATACATTTAACCGCAAGAAACGCATAAAATATCCTTAAATTCTTACATTCTCTCTGGATGTTTAACCTTTTCAGCAGTTTTTTTGTCTTTGTCGGATAGTGTATATGAAAGTGGTTATGGTATCCACTTTGTCCATCTAGGTAAGTTTTGAGTTTAACACATTTCAAGTACTAGGAAGTGTCGATGGATGGGAGTTTTGGGGGACTGTCTTATGTAATATTGACGTTCAAAAAGTGCTGTTGTCAGCCTAATTTGAATAAATGACTTTTGATTTGATTTGATACAAAAACTATTAATTCTGATATTCTGTTAAAAATACTATATCAACCTACTTTGATACGCTAACGAAATAAGAGATTCCTAAAAATAAAGAACTAGTAATACAGGAGAAATGATCAATGTACTTACCGCGTAAAATCACTATTTTATTTACGAAAACACTGCGGATGGGACGCGACGCAGCCCCTCACTTCGATGTTTGCCGCGTACTAAACCAAAATGGCCAAACGCAATAGTAGTGGCATGTTGAATGAAAAACTTATAATTTAGGAGTAGTAGGCAGTATTCGCTTTACCCGGGGTGTTCACTTTACCCGGCCTTCCCCTATATGAGACCATATTTTGTGCATAACTTTCACAAACTTTTTAAAGCTGTCTCATTGAACCACACATAGTTGTGATCAGTAGCAATATGTCGTCAGCATCACTGATATTATTCTGTGTTATTCATAAAAAACTTGTTAATCACTCATTAGCGACTATTTAGCTAACCATTTAGTTAGCTCTTAATCAATGATTAACTTTTCTTTATTCATAAAAGCTAGTTAGCAGATGATTAGTAGCGATACGAAGTAGAGGTGAAACTATGCCTTCGGCACAGATTATAATCAAAATAGTTGACTAAAAATGGAATTTTTAGAATAAACTTGTCAAAACTACGATTTTTTATCTGTCGTGTTTGGCAGAAAAATGTCAGAAATTTCATCGGATAATTTGAATATAAATAAAGTGATTTATTACAATTAAATAATTGTATTTGTGATGATAGTAGTGAAAGTAATAAACTCCAATAATATTATAGTAAACAGAAAAAGGTATTTATCTCTCTATTTATATGAAATTACTAATCTAAAGTGACGAAATTAATGTTAAAGCAGTAGCCGATAGTAACTGTGTATTTTCCTGCTCTATATGCTTGTAAATATTCATTTACTATTTAAGAAATTTAAGTGGGTTCTCGTGTATACATTACATTACTTCCTACTGCTTTTGTACTGCTTTTTACAGAATTATTGTACTTGTTTACAGGCACACGTTTTATTGCTACAAACCAAAGAGATTTAAGATAAATAGAGAGGGCAATGTGTCAAAATCGCATAGAAAAACTGTGATCCCATGGCCCAGTTCCGCCATCTAGTACAATATAGCAAAATTAGATCGACAATTGGAGACATCAAATAGTAAAACTGAAATAAGTTTACATAAAATATATTCAGCTATTGCGTGGTAGGTGGGCAGTGTGGTCTATGTTGCCAGATCCGATTTAATACCCTAGCGTAGTTCAAATCGGGTAAATAAATATGGAAAAGTAAACAAATTAAGTGAAACTTGTCTTGTACAGAGATCAAAAACTGTTTTAGAATTTTATTAGCTACTACTCATTTTCCGTGACACCGTCTATTGGCATTTTAGATGTGTTATGCTTACGAATTATTTTAATACTCAGTTTATTGCGATTTTTGATTATAATAGACTTTTTAGGCCATAAAGCGCATTTTGTTTTGAAATTTTTGTTTGAATTTCGTTTTTACCAAAATGATTCTTTTCTACACGATTGTTTGCAAATATTTTTAAATGGCAATGCAAAAAACTGTGGTAGGGCTTGTATCATTTCGATATAAAATTATCGATAATATTCAAAGAAGTTACTACGACGATGTTTATTCGCATTATGATAGCTTGAAACAAAAAATTACGTTTTAAAATTATGTTTACAAGTTTCTATTTATATAAATCTTTTAATATAACGGGCGTTAAAGTTTAAATTTACCGATTAATACTGAAAATCTAAATAATTGTTTATTTTTTCATTTTTAATTAACACATTTAATCAATACAGTTACCATTATTATGTATACATTGCTGCCTTCTAATAGGAAAATCGTTTATACCTTTGCGATAGAATTCTGAGGATCTGCAAACTGTGTGAAAGCAGAACTGTCTAATGTGTGAATTTATTGTCCAAATCACGACAAAAATGGTAGTCTGCTGGAGCAAGATTTGGTGAACTAATTCCGTACCATTCATTATCTTTAAAAATGGGAGCCTTCAGTATTTATTTTATTTTTAATTTGAATATATAACCAAACATTCTGTGAACCTTTTAAGCGTCTATCTGTTTCTGTTATTAATATGGAGCAAAAAATCATGTTTGTTGTATGGGAAAATATTTTATTTAAAATAAATATTTTTTTTTTTTAGCGCTTGTAATAGCGGCAACAGAAATACTAACAAAATTTCCAGAAATTTCAACGTCTAGCTATTACGGTTCATGAGATACAGCGTGGTGACAGAGGGACAGACGAATAGTGAAGTCTCATGAATAGGGTTCGTTTTACCTTTTAGGTACGGAATCTTAAAAATCACAAAGTAGCTTGCAATCATTGTACTACATATACGTACCTACATATTTTATAAATATATTTCATTGTAAATAAGTTATCTAATTTATGTACTTATCCACTTAACCATAAATATTATCCCAATTTTTACGATTAAGTGGAAAAGTTCTGAAATTAATAACTTACTAATTCATTACTAGTACAAGGTACCGATCCTTTTTTTTTAATTTGATCGACAAATCTTCTTTCTTTAAAAAGTAGATATCTTCACTTTTAAAATGCTTTGAGCATAATTTCGACGAAGTAGACGGAAGCCAATTTTCTTCTCTACGGTCTATCTGGACAAATCGTATACACTTTTCCCGTACAACATAATTTTTATTCGAAAACCTAAAATAACATAAAACCTATTCAATTTTGTTCATTAATATGACAAGATTGTGTTCAAATAGAGTTACTAATAAATAAACTTGAAATATAGTAATATTTTCAGTTTATTTAGCTATATTTTAAATGTCAATAAAATATAGCTATATGTTTTCAACTTAATAAGTATTATCGATAACTAAATCGATAAACAACATTACTACATCTCTACATGAAAATAGTAAAACTATTCAACAATAGATGGCGCTTATTACAATAATAAAAAAGTTTCTAGAACTATTTAAGAATTTTTTAAAATTTTAATTACAGACTAAATATAAATAATTCATACAAAAACATTCCGAAGTTAGGTCCAGTCATTTTACCATAACGAGATGTACAGTAACGCAAAGCGCAACAGGGCATATTTCCTTAGAAAATGTTTATTCTTGGTGGACACATGTTACGTCTTGACGCGGACACTAGACTGAGCGACTTTTAACCAAGTCGACAAAAGTATTGGCTTACAATTTTGTTCGTGATGTCCTGTCTATTGTAAATATAATTTTAATGTCTTTGCTACAAACGAAGCCACTATTAGCACCTAGCGGCAATATTATTCAATCTCGCAATGACGGCGAAGGAGAAGACCATGCTAAGGGAAAAAGATGAGGAATGAGGGTCGCGTGAGTCAAGAATGGCTCTCATGTTTATGGAAGAAAAGTATTGGAAAACAAAAACAATGAATTATTTTTAGAACAAAAATGTAAACAGTTTTATTGCGTATCAAAATAAAATATTTCTAAAAAAGTGTCTTATTATTTGTGTATTGCTGCCACAACATGACTTTTTTTAGTCTTGTGCCTTAGAAATGACATAAGATAACACAAGGAAACATAGGGCAGCATCTAAAATTAGCACTATCTTTTTTATTACTGCTTTTATAAACCAGTGCCTGACCGCAATCCCACCTCATGGCAAGCAGTGATGCAATCGTTGATGGTAAAGCGCGCTAGTTTATTAAGAGCCTATTCACTTAAAAAAATTGAGTGAATAAAAAGGAGGACGGCAGTTGAGCGAGGTGATGCAATGTTAAACCCAACAATACGACCAACGATCCTGCGCAAGAGGGAGATTGATCTGGAGACCCTCCACGACCAAACTTCCGACACAACAACATTTGGCGCATCGTACCCGACACACTTTGCAATACAACTGCTCAGACCCGTCCTCCGTACGGCTTCCCAAGACATCATGCCGGAACACGACGAATCGCTTGGCGGCAAGACTTTGTCTGGTGGGTGGTAACTTCTGCCGGCAGCCGATGTTATAGCCTACTACTGAGTAAAGCTTGTAAGTCAAAAAAGTTTCAAAGCATTAGCTTTGAAACGACGTAGTAAAGTTATATTAATAACTTTACTACGTAGTTTTGTAAATTCAATAAATGGTTTTCAACATCCATATTTACGCACTATTCGATATTATAAACAAAATAACTTCGAAGCGTAATGATCATATTAAATCAATCAGCTGATTCAAATAAAATCCGCCATATTGTTGCCTCTAACCATCCTCTTAACAGCGGTCCGGTGATGTTTAATTTTGACAGCTACTAATCAATTGCTTAGCATCCTCTTAGCGTTAAACAGCTTTTATGAATAAGAATTTTGCTAATCAGTTGCTTAGCAATTGATTAAAGTTTTATGAATAAGACTGATTATGTTTAAGAAGATAACGGTTTAGTTTAATCCTGTCAAATAAAGATACTCCATAGACAGTTTAGACGCGATTATAAACATGGCGACCAAAAATACGTCAATTTACGTCAGGAGCGCACTAATTTGACAGCTCTAAACTTACATTTTATCTTCTGTCCTTTTCTTAATGAAATATAAAGAAAAAGATGACCTGAACTTAAATTTAATTTAGTTTGTGAACAATAGAATTATCAACCGAGCAGCCAAGAACATTAGATACGAGTATATGTAGCGCACGCAGCAAGCGCACGACAATATTCCGTTGTAAGATATTCAATTTAACTAAACTTTAGTGTTGTCTTATTACACGCTTGTTACATGAATCAAAACTACGCTTCATTTTCGGATGAACGAAGTGGATTTCTAAATAAATAACATGACTTCTTTCTTATATAGGTAATTATATCCAAGGTTTAAATGATTTTTAGCGCTCACGGCTTATTTAACAATCCATTAAATAAGCTCTTAGCTTTGAGCGAAAAGTCTTTTAAAAACTTAACATCGCTATTGTGTAAATCCCTTTAAAAGTGTGTTGTGTTACTGTTACAGTGTATATTCCGACATAGCTCGTGCAGTAGAAGGCAATGGCCGGCGGTGGGAACTTATTGATTGGCCGGTGCGGCGTGACCGCCTCGTTGTGAGAGATGAACGCGTACATATTGCAGGCCGGAACAACCACTGCACCATTAGTAATCATAGTTCGAAGTTATCGAAGTTTAGTCAAAAATTAGGCTGGTAAAGCGGACCTCAGACTCCAAGCTGAAAAAGCTTCGGATGCGACTGGGATTAACGCTGCGATGATGAAGATGGGTTTAAATAGAAACTGAAGCCTTTTGTAATATAACAAACGTGACACTTATAACTAAAGTAAGTGCAATTATTGATATTTTTTTCTCATAACTCATCATCCACTACCTCTTGTGACATTAACCAATGTTCCGGTATGCGTGCTCAGGAACAGGTACAGTTTTGTTTTCGTAAATGTTTTTTAAGTGCGCACTACTGTGCACAGTTAGTACATGAATATTTGTGTAATTCAATAATTGTTCTCCGCGAAAGGATAGCAAGTCACATCCAGTTATGGTATTCTGATATCTGGAAGAAATGGCTATTGTTCCAGATATCAGAATATAATATATAGTGCACTGTATACTACAGTACATTACTTCTCTCTCCTTCCATTAATATTCCATGAAAAGATTGTCTCTAAAAGATCGCTCTTACCGATAAGACCGCCCATCATCCTTTGTAAAATCTTCATATAATAAAAAAACTATAGATATGACAGAAACAGTTAACATTATGAGTGCATGTAGTTCGTAGTACGTTCGTAATTTGTATGGTGTACATAATGATGAGTAGGTATTCAATTCTATTCTCTTTTTTTCTATTCTATTGTATGTCATCATGAAGCGAGCTTAAAAGTCAATCATACGAGACCTCTCTGGCATGGCACAGCCCCTTTATCAGTAGATTATCATCTGTCCATCGAACAGAACCTGGTTGCCTTAGAAATAGTATGGCCTTCATCATTTATTTGCCTTCCACCAATAATTCTATTGGCGTTGGCTTCAGGCCTAACCTAACGCAGCTGACTGTTATTAATTGGCACGGAGCGTCTGCCTATCTGACTTGTATAACCTAGTTTGATACGCCGTTGGTAAAACAGATTGTCAGAAATTTTGGCTTCTGACGTTGCGGACAGTCGTTGCGAGTTCATTGTGTTGCTGTCTGCGTGTTGCGGCCTTGTTATGTAGCTGAAGCTGATCGATCGCGCCATACGGCTTGTGGCTAACATGAGCCCCTAAAGCCCCATCCAAAGAGTATAATAATACCCATCATTGACCATTGAAGTTGTCAAATGAATGGTGATGGCAGATTGTTGTTGGTATCACTCAACAGAGCATGCCGCTGTCCCCTTGACCATACGACACCTTTCCTACCATCAAATGACTTCTCCCGCTCTGGGCGGAGCGGAAGGGCGTGTCAGACTTTTACTGACTAAAACCCACTCGTGTTTTTTCACTTGCCTGTGTGACGGTCAGGGCCACGGTTTATTTTTTAACCAACGCGCAACCCTGAACCAGGCATCGGCATCGGTCTTCGCGGACCCCGTCACGATGTGCTGACATCTCTTTGAGGTGCGCGTGGAACACAACGCCCGATCATACGACACTTCACAGTCGTACAATTCTACAATTAGCGGCATCTCAGTTTGTTATATCTGCGGCAAATAGTAGTTAGTTCCTGCTGTGCCTAGTATTGATTGCGCACAATGACAACTAATTGTTATCCGCAGATTAACGATGTGAGCTCGCGAGGCACTGAAAGGGTGCCACTACTGATAGGTACTCACTGGGTTACAAGTTTGGTGACAGGAAGTGTTGGAAGTGTCAAGACGGTTAACAGATGTAATCTGTTATGTTACATAATATTGTAGTTTTGTCACTATCCAAAAGATATTCATTACAACACAAATTCATAATAAAACAAAATAACGGAATTGTGATCTTTCAGCTTTAATATTTAAAACCAACTTATTCTTCGGGTCTGTTATAAATTTGCAGATAATTTGAGAAACCAAGATACCGTAGTCAAAACAAGGGCCAGTCAAGTTCAGCAATGAGGCTGACAGCTCGCTGCGCACGGGGCACAGCACAACACAGGCGCAGGCTCGTCTGGATTATTTTAAGAGATCCCAGTTTTGTTCAAACTTACTGTTATCGATAAAGTTAAATCCAAAACTCAGTAGATTAAGTAACCCTGGCAGTAATCCTATACGAATGAACAAGAT
Source organism: Sesamia inferens (assembly GCA_037179545.1). NCBI lineage: Eukaryota > Metazoa > Arthropoda > Insecta > Lepidoptera > Noctuidae > Sesamia > Sesamia inferens. The sequence goes on along the minus strand of CM073929.1, from coordinate 937,815 downwards.
TATCCGGCGATTACCAGCATTAGTAGTGATTGATTGTGAACAATCAGCAGTATTGCCCACGGCGTGCTCTGTCTTAGACTGGGATTGTTTTATTGGCACGGAATTAGAGAACTTATCGGGATTACCAGCGTAGGGTTATAATGTGAAAGGGTGACTGGTCACTAAGTATGGACGAACGGGAGAGAGCTTGTACCGGCTTACTGTTGTACCGGCTTATTGATGGAATATTGTAAGACCTGTGCTTTCTGTTTTTGTTCGTGTTTATTTTAATTAGATTTAATATTCATTTATGAAATTTTTAAATATTGAACTATTGCTTGTTCTCCTGCTCTCGACGAGTGAACCTGCCCTACACTGTACAACTCGTGCAGTTGATTAAAATGTCACACCGGCAGGTAGACATGCTACACTCAGCACTATTTAATTAATTCGGCGCACAACGACACCCGCATTCCGACGGATCTCCGAATTTCCTAATCAACATACGCTCACAAAGGTTCGTCGTAATTGTTAATTTGGCGGCACATTCGGCACATTCGCGCCCTTTAATGATGCGTAACGTTGGTGCGGGGAATTGCGCGCTCCAACAATTTATTACTCGTATGTGGCAGCTACCAGCTAGCCCTGGCCCACACACCTCCCCGCGAGTGCTCCCAAGACGGATGCAAGTGACGGCGGAGAGGGCCCAGGCGGGGGTCCTCGCCAGCTGGTCGCATTTAGGGTAGTATTTGTAATGTTGCTTGTGAAACAATTTGTCGGGCGTCTGTGTGATTGCGTAGGCTCGTATGTTTTGAGTGCTACTTTCATTTGGAAACTAATTGTAAAATTACAGTTTTGTTTCCAACATGAGCTGGTAATTTCGTTTGAGGCATGCTCTTGCAAAATTAACGCTCAAAGTTGCCTATGTAACTATGCTGAAGAGTTCAGTGTTGGGCTTCTGAATACAATTAACTAATACACAGGTATTCGACATGAAATGTGAATGACTATTACTTTCATTAGCTAAGATTTTACTTTTACCTTCGCTTTAAGTTATTTTTTTTTTAAAATTAATTTTAATGTTACAACATCCGGTATGTTGGAACATTTGAATAAATTTTTGAAGTTTTTGCTTCTATTTATGAAAGATTTGGAATTTGAGTCAGGCTTGGCACCAAGATGCCCGACCAGAATACCTAAGGCTTCTTCCCTGACATAGGTACTATATTATTCTTCAATCAACGTAAATAATCCATAATATTCAAAAGGATGATGTTTTCCCCAGCGTTAATAAGATTTAGCAAAATATTGAAACACTAGAGACAAAAGATACTATTAGTAAATGTTGATCAATCTGATGACAACAAATAAAACATTACCACTTCAATCAAAAACGATTACACACCCTAAAACAATACCGACATTACAAATCCCACCGGACTGGTAACACTTGAGATAATTATCAGCAAGCTGTTACAACCTTACTAAATCCCCACAATAGGCCGCACTGTGCGCTAATCCTTACTAACAAGTGAATAAAGGGGATAACGTGCGGCGCAAGTGAGCGCCGACCCTTAGGGACAGGGGCGCCGAACATTTGGGACTATTACCGTTTTATTGTAAACAGTCTCAATTGATTAACCGGTTGCTTGTTTTTTTATAGGGTAAACGACATTGTTGAAGGTCCGATCACAGTGAGAGCTGTAGCAAGGTAACGAGTTCATTCATTATACACATTTAAAATGATGTTATTAGTCAGTTACAATATAAATAAAGGTAACGAATCACGCAATAAAAGTGATATGTTATTGATTAATTATTTGTTAAGGTTGTCATAGAAGTGTGTACAAAGGAATTTAGTCATGTTATCAACGAATAACTTAAATTATTACTTCATTGGCGGCATATCTACATATCTATATAAACATCAAAATAATTTCCATTAATGAACTGATTTCCCTCACAAAGTTGGCAACTATACTAATCAGGTTGTTTCCCGCCAATACATCGAACAACAGCCATCTAAACAACGCATCGGAGTAACAGGAGTTATGCTGTGGTCGAATCACGACGATAGAGGACGATCGATGACGGACGATGACGGACGATGACGGACGGTGACGGTGCGAAACGTGTCATTAAGCGCAAATGCCCGCTCGCGAACGAACCACTGACAGTTTAAATAAAGCAAGTGAGCTTCACAAAGGGCTTCTTATTTACGTAGTGCATAATTTCATTTCTTTGGTCGTGTTTCAATGGAGTTCGGGACGGGGAGAAGGGAGCGGGCGCGGGGAGGCGTTACGACCAATCACGTGCAGGCACGAGCTAAATGGAGTTGCGAGAACTGAGTCTGTTCCCAATTTGGCGGCAATTTGCGCCACAATAGCGTCGTTCTGTTGTCGCCGACTCGCCTTAACAGGTTATTATTCAATTTGGGGTGCGTCCGACACATTTTGATTAGGCAATAAGTTAATACGCGGTTAGCTGCGGCAGGTTGACTCGCTGCTCTCACTAGTAATTGGGTTGTATCTGGAGACCCGCCTACTACTTACTGGTTGCTCCGGTTGTGTTAACAGTTCCTTTGTTACGTTGATTGAGGCACTGCCAACAGCTGTTGGAACAATGGTACATGTTACTGTTGCACAAATTAACGTTATTTTTCCCAGGGCTTAACTGCAAAACCACTCCTGGCTAAGGTAAATACTATATCGAATATTTAATGGTCAAAGAAATAGATTGAGTAGTCCTTTCAATCGTAACTAATAGATTTAGCGATTTATTTTATATTATGGTATTCTAAAAGTACATTGGCCTAACCTTTAATGTCATAAAGTCACAGTGGCCTAAAGCAAAATATTGCACATCTTCCATGGTCCGATATAAAATCAATACTGGCCGGTTTATATGCTCATCATTCTTAGCAGAGTTGTATTTCCGTGGAGCCGGGTTGTTACATAATAAATAGCCTATAATATTCGCACTGCTCGGACACAGGCCTTCTCTTCGAGACGGAGTGAGCTGTAATCCACCACGCGGACTCAGAGCAGGTTGGTAGATATCACGTCTTGGAATTTTTGATATTAAGACATGCCCGTTTCCTATCGATGTTTTCGTTCACCGTTTTGAGAGTCTGATTTTCTATGACGCTTTACTTACTTTGTCTCTTTTTTATATAAATTATAAACCAGCGCTTGACCGCAATCCCGCCTGATGGTAAGCAGTGACGCAATCGTTGGTACACTCCAAGGAAAAGTAGGAGCCAAGGTGAACGGACTCCTTTTGGCGGTGAAAAGACACGCCTGTGTTTTGGCGGCATTGAATGCTACCAGATTGGCATTGTCCCATTCGGAGACTGCCTGTAGTGCAACACTCGTTCGCTCTACCATAGCCTCTCTTTCGGATCGGATTTATTCCCTGCTAGCCCGAGCATCCGGCAGGTATCTCTCCACAACTGTGCTGTCATCTGCATACTCATAGATACCGGGCATCAGCAGATCGTTAATATGCAGCAGGAACACAGTTGCAGAGAGAACAGACCCCTGAGGAACACCGGCATTAGTCGACATGGGCTCAAATGAGCATCCGTCGACAACAACTCGGAGGGACCGTTCAGTCAGGAAGTCTTTTACCCAGCCAGTCAGGCCAGGGGAAATGCCGTGCGCTGGAAGCTTACTCAAAAGGCCAGCGTGCTATAGCCGGTCAAAGGCCTTCGAGACATCAAGGTAGACAGCAATCGCTTCCCCATTTCTCTCGAAGGCCTCGCCCCACAAGTGCGTGGCATACACTAGTAGGTCCCCAGTTTGCGGGGCAGCCTTTTGTATGTGGCTGGCACCTTCCACGACCAAACTCCCGACACAACATCATTTAGCGCATCGTACCCGGCACACATCGTAACACAACTGCTCAGACCCGTCTTCCGAACGGCTTCACCAGACATCATTCCGGAACACGACGAATCGCTTGGCGACATGAATTTGTCTGGTGGTAACTTATGCCGGCGGCCGATGTTGTGGTCTACTACCGAGAAAAATCTCAATAAGAATGCACTTTTTTATTATAAATAAAAATAAGTATTTTATGAAAAGAGTTGGTATTTTTATTGTAGTGTAAAGAAGACATGTTGTCGGTCTCTGTGGCGAAGCGATCAACACGCCTGCCTGCGACATGGAAGCCCCGGGTTCGATACCCGGCCAGGTCATGATAGAAAACGATTTTTTCATGATTGGCCTGGGTCTTGGATGTTTATTTATATGTGTATCTATTATAAAATATAGTATCGTTGAGTTAGTATCCCATAACACAAGTCTCGAACTTACTTTGGGGCTAGCTCAATCTGTGTGATTTGTCCGTATATTAAAAATAAAAAAATAAATGTTCCGATTAAGTATGGAACAAAATATCCGGCAAGTGACCCCCACGGCTCCGCTGACAGGCCATTGCTTTTTTTTATGAAAATTTCCATGACTTTTGCACAAAGATGTGGCTGTATCTCACCAATGACGCCTTGGATTTCCGATTTGAACTCAGGAATTATTTCGGATTTATTCGCATAAACCCTTAGAGATTTCACAAAACCTCAAAGAAAAAATCGCACGATCTTGGTTGCTAGTTGACATCAGAATTACGTGGGATAATGTCTTGTGGAAATCGTTGCTGCAATAAGTCAATTGTTTCATGCGCAGTGTGACAGGTTGTGCAATCCTGCTGAAACCACATGTTGTCCAGATACATGTCGTCCAGTTGAGGCCACAAGAAGTCTGTTATCATATTCCTGTAACGAATACTTTTGACAGTCACTGAAATTTTGGCCTCATTTTCAAAAAAGTAAGGCTCAATTATGCCGTCTGATCAAAATCCGCACAACACTGTTAGGTACTCGTTGTGGGTGCATTTCTTTCTCATGAGTTGCAGGTTTTGTGTGTTATAATTACAGATTGACGATTTTCTGAGTCCCAAATTCGACAATTTTGTGTATTCACGAAGCCATTCATATGGAAATACGCTTCATAGGAGAAAATGACTTTTTTCGAACAATTGGCATCGACTTCACTTTGCTCCATTACTCATCGAACGAGTTGCCGGCGTTTTCCGTGGTCTGCTGGTTTAAGCTCTTGAATTAACTGAATCTTGTACGCGTCAAGGTGGAGGTCTTTAGTTAAAATTCACTGCGTAGTGCTTCGTGAAATTTAAAGTTGTTGAGAACGATATCTCGATATCGAATTAATGTTTTCGGGTTTTCGGCGACACTCTTGTTTACAGCAACAATATTTTCAAGAGACCGACCTGTACGTTATTGCAATGGATTTTTATTTTCCACAGTTCCAGAGTTGCCACTTGTATGAAAAAAAAAAAAAACATTTTAAAAAGTGCACTCGTACTGAGACACCCTTTACTTACATACAAATGTTATTTTTCTAAAGCAGACGTTTAATTGCACAAACTAACACCGCAGGTGGCGACAGGACACGTAATCATTTCAACCCAAACTTTTTATGCCAATATTCCCAACATTGGGAATGTTCATGTGTATTACAGGCCTACAACAAAAAAAAAAGTCAAAACGCGAGACGTCGTTAATTAAGCTTGATTGAGAGGAAACGGAAGCCACTGAAACATGATAAAAAGGCACTAATATGTGCGTAAATACGCCCAGTCACGTCCAACAATGGCGGGTGATAATAACGTAATAACTATATGAAAATATAACGCTAAGCAGAAAATGAGGCGGCCGCGGTTAAATAAACAAGACGCCATGTCGACGGTGAATTACACGTGTGTGTGTGGGGGCCGAGTCACGAGCGGGGGCGGGTGCGGGCGCGGGCTGGTTAGCGAGTCCATTGAACTTGGATACGAATGTATCACATTGTTGAAAAGACTGAGCAGTATCAAGATTTTCGGTTCGCGAGGATATTTATTTATCTTATCACTGATTATTCATTCTGATGAAGGTTGAGGATTCATTTCAAGCTAAGAAAGGAGTATAGCTGTTCTACTCTCATGAAATTTTGTAATAGTAGTATTCTATCCAGTAAATGATTAGGTTAAATCATAATCATTTATTTGCTAATGATATATATGTCAATAGGTACACAGATAAGTTGTTTTTATGTCAATAATCTCGATACGTTTTACCTTTCAGCGTGAAAATTATATAACAAAAAAATATTATAGCTATACAAACCCCACAGAAAATTATAATCAAAATTTTCAGTTTTTAAAGAAATAAAAATAAGTACTCTGGTCACCAGTGTCCGTGTCTACCCCGCACCCCGACAGCTGCGCTAACTAGGCAACTAGCGGCCGTGAATAAGCGATTTCGGGCAATTGGCGTACGGACCGGCCGGCCGGCTCGTGTCCGGCATGGTGACCGGACTGCTCCGGCCCACAATTTGCTCAGCGGCATAATTACGCACACAATTAGTCTGTCAAATCATTGTAAAAAGCAGAAGGCCTATATTATTTCCATCGAGATCTAATCTAATGTAACTAACTAGACGTATTGCCCCTCCTCTCCCTGATCCACACAATACTGTATTTTTAGTGCAGTCTTTATGGTACATATTTCCCGTTGAAAAGGCCTACAAAAAGTCCGTGATGATATATGTCTATCTCTTATGGATATCCCACAATAACATTTTTATACCGGCGAAATTTCGAAGCGATTTTAACCAATACAACGTTAATACTTATCCAATTAAATACCTTAAATACATTGTTGATTAAATATAGATCTGTATCGCCCTTTACTCCATATGATTTAAGTGATATTTTCGAAGATATTACAGATTTAAAAGTTGCGGGGCGTCGCGTTTACGGCGGTACGGACCGGCCGGGGCGGGGCGGGAGTAGCGGGCCGCTATGTTTTTAATTACAACGTTCACAGTTATTTGTGTACTGTATTTAGTATCAACATTGCACCTGTGAGAAGCCGTGGTGGGTCCTAGTATATAATAAAAGAACAAACGCCTGCTGATTATCTATTCGCTTGCTCCAGGATAACAAACACACAACCGCAACGTCAATGACGCTTTTATTAATAATGATGCTTAGTAATCGTCTGAGTTAGTAATGATCAACTATTCACAATATTGTAACAACACTGCGTAGAGTGTGGTCCATGTCTGGTAAGTTGCCATGGTAAGAACAGTGTCTATACACAGCCACTCAGGAATATTCCTGTTCTGTTTATTTTTTCTCTTCACCTGCTACAATTCTTAATGAAATTGCATAGACCTAGCCTTCTGGGTTGATGTTTCTATTGGTCAGATCAAATCGAACGTCTAATATCGAAGTGTTTGTTTGACGAATCAAAATGAGATCTCGTAATTGGGTGCGCGCCGGTGAGCGGCCAGTTACTTGTGCTCATTACGAGTTTTTGTAAAGGTTTTAGGCTGACATGATAATTTGTACGTAGTACTTTGAGATACGAGTTTTATTGACAGGCTTACTGAATTAAATAAAGACAATTATTGTGGTTCCTTTAATTATTTTACCTAATTCAACTTACATCGAGTTTTTAATTTAATCGAACTGATAGACTTCACGCTCCTTTACAACAGATCAAATACACATAAATTCACGTACTTAAAAAGTTTTTTATCAATCGGTCGACTACTCAGCATTTTCCATAATCTTATTTTAAAAAGATACCTAGTTGAAAGCGATGCAATCGGATTACTTAAGTCCAAGCAGATTGAGTTCCTGTGGGCCCCACGACCCCCACAGCCTTCGATGTCTAATATGTTTTTTAATTACTGGCGTCGGTGAGCCGGCGCAATGAATATCATACGCGCTTATCATATTCAGTTGGATTTGCTTGAATACGGGACGATTCAATAGTTCCAATGCGATTATGGGAATTAATACTGGAACGAATTTATGTAGATTACTATGGTATCTGTACAGGATTGGGAATTGCTGCAAATGTATCAATTAGATTATTATTGTAGTGTGTGGCTATCAAGTCAGTGTGCGTGAGTGTGTATGAGTGGGTTTTCATAATAATATTAGGTGTTCTACTGTATAATTACTTGTAAGCATGCAATTAGTTTGAAATCGTTGAAGTAGGTTTATATTATCTTCAATTAAATAATGTTTACTGTTTTGGCCAGCTGTGTTTTTTGGGTCGTAAATGAACCAACTGCGTTCTGGTAATATCTTCTTGTAGTTCAGTACAAATGTATTATTTTACAAGGCAAGGTAAAGGTTTTCCTCACTGCCGTAACCGCCCCAGCATAGCTCACCGTACTTGGAAGATGGGATGGCCCGAGGGTGTCACGTGCCAAGCAATTGGGTTCTAAAACAGCGCGCATCACGGCGTTGACAAGAGCACGACTGACGATATCATTGATGCTGACGTGTCGTGTTATCCGGCTTGCGCTTTTACTGCAGGGTAAGCCATGATGTCCGAGGCAGTTGCCACCTTCATCGCATTGGCAGCGATGTGGAGCTATAAAAAGGGACGCCCAGACGCAGACAAGTAGTGAGCCGGAAGATGGCGTTCCTCAGCGAAGTGCCTCTGCTTTCTTATATTTTAAAAGTTATCTCAAACTACATTTTTGGCATTGAGTATAATAATAACGTTCTGAATTTACTAATTTCAATAACGCTTAGTGGTCGGTCGGTTAGTGGGATATGGAGCCGTGCAGGTGACGTCACAGATCAGGTGGAAACTTGTGAATGTGAGAAGGTTAGCATCCTTCGAAACGAGACGCAGACAAATTAGTGTTGTTAACGTTTCCCTTGTATATATTGAATTCAAAGTTGGAGATTTTGTTCTATAGCTTGAAAATGTCTGGACACAAACATAACAATACCTTCCTTGAAAGCACAGAACATGTGTAGGTAATACTGTCTTTGTAAGTCAAGAACTTCAGTGAAAGCGTGACGACCGCAGTAACGATATCCAAACAGTATGCGATATGATTGGGCAAACACGCGCGCAAACATGGCCGGAATGCTGGCCTCACACGATTGTCACGCTCAACACTTGAACCAACATAATCACCAACATTGTTACAATATTAGCCTAACTGCGTCAGTTTGTAGACAAACCACAGCTTTTAAGTTAAGCTTTTATGTGACAAGTTACATTGGCATATTGGCTTAAGTGTGGAGGATGTATGTTAAATTTGTTGAGTAGACCTTGTATTCTGATTTTGGTTGTTACAGTAAAACGGATGCATTTTACTTATAAAGGTACCTAACAAAAGTGGTAGCACTATTTAGGTGCGCAGTTCCAATACAAGTACCTATCATTAGTAGATATAATAATATAAAATAAGATGTTTTGTATAATAAAATAAAATAAGGTTATTATGTAAACTATGATTAGAGCGATAGTAGACAGTAGCCGCTAGGCCGCTACCAAGTGCTACGAAACTTACAAATCACTATATTCCATTGTTATGTTTAAGTATATAGTCTTCTTCAAATATGCTTAGCATTGTATATAGATAATTTGCTACACATTATGTAACTATATACTCAGTTCAAATCATATCATGACAGGTCTGGTCCTACAAGAAGTTCGTAGCGAGGCATTCTGGCCTCACTCGTACCGTTCCACATCGACTATTAATACTTTAATATACTAAATTACTGTTTTACCCTGTTAAAGTTATTCATACTAATTGAATGTACTAACTTAGCTTTCTAATAATATTTAAATAATCTGTTCACATACCTCATTCCAAAAAATAAATAGCAAGCCGTTTCTTTAAGACGACGCGACGTATTAATATAATTTAAACGATAACGATTAGTCTACGATTTCCAATTCAAATTACTTATCTCTATTGTCAATTTTTTGTTACACTCAAGCAGCAGTCTATTTATGAGGACAGAAGACTGGCCCCACTCCTGCATTGTGGGCCCCGCACAGGGCCCCGTCACTGTCCGCACAAAGCGCCTTATTATCTTCATATTATTTTAATATTGTTGTAATATTACAATAACTGACGCGCATTATTTATCCTACACACTAATGAGCGTGTAGGCACCTTACTCATCCAACTTTGTAATACAACCAATAAACTACAAGCCAATCGAATACCAACCGTATGTAGTAATACTAAGGTTGTGGTAATATTTTTCAAGCGGTATTATTATGTTGGTTTTATCAGACAAAGGAGTGACACGGGGTGCATCTCGAACTGTCAGGCGAAGTTTTGAATGAAAATAAACGTGTAATTATTATTAGTGGAATATTGTCGAGTGGTTCGAGGAATGGCGTGTGTGGCGAGAGCGGCGCGCTCCGACAACCACGAGTGTGTGGTATTAGGTCCGAAGAGGTTATGTATAGTTTGATTACACATAATGTTATCTATTGCTTTACAGTTTAGAGGACCTATGTTTGGCTAAGTGTGTGTTAAGTAATGCTGATCGGAAATTAAGCAACTACCTGAATCAACACTGTATAAGTAGATAGGTAAGTATAAGTAAGTAGTTTGTTTCGGAGACTTATAGAGGAACAATATTTTGTCTGTCTGCTACTGTGTAATATTTTTGCTACTAATTCATAAACTTTATAAAACAAGAACAAGTTAGGTTTTTTTTATAGACTTTATGAATCAGTCGCAGAATTACTTAATAAATTAATATTAACTTAATTCATATCTTTGTGTCTAACTAGGTATTGAACTGACGGTTAACTGATAGGAGCAAATATTGAAAACATCGAGCATTTTGAGATCAAAAGACATAAGTATATCACTTAAATGCTACAATAAGAGAACACAATAGGGAAAACCACACGCACAATATTCTACATACTCTTAATCGCTTCCACAATTGTGGGAAACGCATATTGTTTGTGGGTGTGCGGCCAGGCAGCGCGGCGGGCTGAAACAACATGACAGTAATGAGCGGCGGTAATGCGCCGTGAACGCGGTAACAACTCCTGCGCACATAATGGTCCCTTAGTGCTGCTGCAGTTTCAGCAGACAATGTGTAAGATAGTTTTGTATTAAATTGTGCGAAGAAGCAGTAAGTATTGTGTTTGGTTGCTTACGTTACGAAAGTGAAGGCAGTAGTTAGTTAAACAGAGAATGTAAATATGTTTGTAGATGGAGTACGAGGGTGGCAACTGCTTGATTTTCTTACTTTGCCCTTGTATTGCCTTAAAGATGATATAAGTATATCTGTATAAGTTCTAATGTAACCTGGTCAAGCATTTCTAGCATCAAAGTCAGATGCAGTCTCACTGATGTAGCATAAACTGTTGTCGGCCTCTGTGGCGCAGCGGTCAACACGCCTGCCTGCGACGTGGAGGTCCCGGGTTCGATCCCCGGCCAGGTCATGATGGAAAACGATCTTTTCCTGATTGGCCTGGGTCTTGGATGTTTATCTATATATGTATCTATTATAAATATAGTATCGTTGAGTTAGTATGCCATAACACAAGTCTCGAACTTACTTTGGGGCTAGCTCAATCTGTGTGATTTGTCCATATATAAAAAAAAAAAAAAAAAAAAAAAACTTACCTACGTGTGATAAATATAAATTTTCTCCAACTATAATAATGTAAGTAAAGGCAATAAGAGCCAATATTATGACGACAGGAGTACTGCATGCAAGCAACTGAATAAACACAGTTCGAAGTGCTCGATATTTAGTAGGTAATTGCCCGAGTACACAACACCGACTCACTCACTCGTGTTAAATTGTTATAAAGTAAATTTAAATAGCAATATCTGAAATGCACCTGTGACTATGATTATGTTTCAAGATCATGATAGATCAAGCCAGGTTTCTCTTTCTTGATCTTTAAATATATTTGATTGGAGAATGATGTATTTGACAACAGTTACTCTGTCAACTTATGTAATGTACTTTACAACTTATTTTTATATTTCAGTTCGATGCTCCCGTACAAGAGACACCCTTATTACGTTGTTTACCCTCAAGAAAAGTATAGAGAACCCTTAAAGAATCCACATGACCCACCTTGAGGAGCGAGTGCGTACTGTACTGCCGTCAAGAGATGAGAAAATAGAATAATGACCGGGGCTCTCCCCGGGGCCCGAAAGGGTTCCAATTGCTGAATAGTTTTGAAGCAAACAACCCTTCAGCGGCCGTCCAATTTGAAGACCTGCCACAAATTGGACGACCTTTTTGTAAAGTTGTACAGTCACACGTGAGTGGCATATGTACACTCATTGTGTGTTTTTTATTCGGGTCGCAATGATACCTGTGAGTACTTTGAAGTGAGCTGAAATGTACAGTTGGGTACAAGCATCAGATGATGAGGAGGCTGATGTGTTTGACTTTTTCATAAATCTTGAATATCAAACAATGGATTATGCCATTTACACAAATCAATTAGTGAGCCCACAATCTGTAATCGAACGTCTAGTTAACTATATACAAATAATACTTCTTACTCACTGAACTAAAGCTTATATTTAGAAAATTTATGTTCATGAGCAGCAAATTAGCTACAACACTATTGAAACAGGGGCGAGCGTTAAACTACTGTGAGTGCATGCTATTCTTTAATCTCACTACCTTTACAAACCACAAACAGTGTCACATCTAAACGCTCAAATATTGAACCCTAACCTGCACAAACAAGTTTGACTGAACCTAACGTCTGTTTGGGTATAAAAGGCGCTGGTGGCCGTACAAACATCTCGAGCGAGGGCCCTCGAGCGCCGGAGCCCCGGGCCCCGGGCCCCGGACAGGACACCTCGGGACCACTTCGTTTTCAAACGTATTGACGATACACAGGAAGTACTAGTGGAACTTCCGAAGACGTTCAGACGTAAATAGCATCTAAGGTTTTATTGAACTTTCTGAACAGGAATGTATTACCATTGAGAGTAACCTCATCATAATGTTTTGTTCATACAACTTACAGTCGTTATCTCGCATGACCGTGTTCTACAGCAAAACGAGTAATGTGATATTGATACATGATCACACTGAGGTAATGTAATAACAATCAGCGTACTTCATGTACTGTACGTCTCTTACAGATTGTATGTACATAATTACCAAATAGTTACGGTATTTATGTGTTTATGAAGCAACCTAGCTAAATAAATAAATAAATAAATATATAAATATATACGGACAAATCACACAGATTGAGCTAGCCCCAAAGTAAGTTCGAGACTTGTGTTATGGGATACTATCTCAACGATACTATTATTTATAATAGATACATATATAGATAAACATCCAAGACCCAGGCCAATCAGGAAAAGATCGTTTTCCATCATGACTTGGCCGGGGATCGAACCCGGGGCCTCCACGTCGCAGGCAGGCATGTTGACCGCTGCGCCATGGAGGACGACAATAAAATAAAATAAATAGGCAGTCTTTTCCTACTAAAATATAAATACATATTTCTCGGCAATGTGGCGGTAAATATGACGTTATGTTATTTTTCATAAGAAGAACAATTTTTAATAACATCCTCGTAACATCACACCTCAATGTGATTGCTCTTGGAAATGATATAAACTAACCCTCTTATTCATAAACGATGTTTAAAGTTACTAATGATTAGCGATTCGTTTATGAATAAACCCCTTATACACTGATGTATTTATTCATAAAAGATGATTAAAGTTAAGTGACGTGCACACGTCTAAAATGTATGGTTAAAGAATCGCTAATCACTAGTTAACTTTAAACATCGTTTATGAATAAGGGGGTTAAAGTCATTGTAGTTTTCATTAAACAAAGTACTCACAATATTACCTGAGCAGAAAACAATTAAAATTCTTTTTAATAATCGACTATTTATAAAGAACAATTTAATAATAAGACGTACTATTATCGCTGTGTGTGGTGTTCGGTGCGCTTGCTCATAATTAATTATCGAATTGTCACTATTGTTGCAATTATTAGTATGTAGCACCTGAGTATACAGTGCACTTGGAATCATTAGTACACATCATATCGTGATATTGATCCATTTACTATGGTTATTGATTAATATAGAACTATATGATATGATACCGTGCGAAGAGACGGCGGTCGGGACTCAATTATGATAATGATGATAATAAAGCGATTTCAACAACTCTTCTTCTTTGCGTTTTTTCGATATATTCACTTTACTTGCTGTTTGTGTTTTGGGGAGTGGGTGGCCACACGTATTGCGGCGTCAAATGCCTAGTCCAGTCGTCAATGGTACAGGCGAACAGATATTTGTGTAGGTATCTAGATACTATCAGATGAGTCTGTTCAGGAGCAAGAAATCTACGTAGAAGAGACGAGGCAGAAAAACACACTTACTTATTGAGCTTACAAGATGTTTAATTACTTCCCGAATTTAGGTAATAATCAATAGAAATTGTGTATCAATAAAAGCATGTAAGTATAACAAAATACGCAATGTATCCGCGAGTTTGACTTCCACCAAAGAGATTAAAAATAATATTTACAAATCTCTTTGACTTCCACACAAAGAATCCCATAGTTTTGGTATCACATAGAACATGATTTTCATATGACATTAAGAGATCATTTTCCTTATTCCACAATCCCCAGTGGTCAGCAAGCAATACTGAACATTAGTTATTCTTAGCCTAATAAATACTTTTCCCCACCACGCTCATATACAATACCCTGGTGCGACCGGCTCCACACTTTATTATATAATAAAACTTGGTCCACGACATAGTAAGGAGCATTAGATGGCGGGGACATAAAACATGTCAGCTAGGTTACAAATCTCACGGCGGGGCGCATCCCTATCATAACCTGATTACCGGACTGCGCCGAGAACACAAGCCGCAGCACGAGACACGAGTATATTGGGTAGTATGAAACAGTTATTTACTGTCCCTCACTAACAGTCAGCTTTTTATTGGATTGGAGACTTGATCGGTGTTTATTCTTTATACGGTTGTTTTATATGTGACTGGCTATGTGGGGCATAGGAAGAAATGGGCGGCCAAGATGTTGTTCCCTGAAAAGAACATTTATTTCATTGTGTGGTTCATAAGTCGGTAATTATTTGGTAGTAAGTGGGGAGTTGTCATATTGATTGAGTTTTGATTCTGGTCCTGTTCACGTTTACTCAAACAGAATTTTATATTCATTCTAAAGTAATTTTTTTAATTTTTTGAAATATATTTATAAACTAGTCCTTGACTGCACTCCCGCCTGATGTCAGCGCGCTAGTTTATTTGGAGCCTATTCAATTCACTCAAAAAACTGAGTGAATAGGATGGAAGACGGCAGTTGAGTGAGGTGATGCAATGTTAAACCCAACAACATGACCAACTGTGCTGCGCCTGAGGGAGATTGAGCTGGAGAGCCTTCACGACCAAACTCCCGACACAACAACATTTGGCGCATCGTACTCGGCACACAACGCAACATAACTGCCCAGATCCGTCCTCCGTGCGGTCGTCAAGTTACTCCGTAAGGAGTAAACGTGAACAGAACATACATATAACAAAATAAACAATCACTTGTCCTATAAATAAATTGTTTCATTGCATTTTGATGTATCGATACCGTGGTGTTGGTTGCACACCGTGTAATTAGCGCGAATTCGTCGCGGAGCCGCCGTTATTGTATTGTTCATTTATAATAATTAACAACACAATAATACACAATGTAGATGATAAAACGAGTGTTATCACTAATTGATTAAATATCTGGGTTGGTACGGGGGGTCGGATCGGTCGATATGCGAGCTCTGTCACAGTGTGCAGTGTAGGTATGGGTGACCAATGTTTAGAGCCATGAAACAAGATTAGCATATGTATGTTTGAACGTCACATTTAGAAATTTCTTTTAAACTGGGTTTTTGTAAGGTTTGACCTGCATATACCCAATGAAAGATGAAGTAATTTAAGAATCTCGTTTCTTTTGTAATATCTACTTAATTATTAGTTCAGTTTACTGGTCATATGTAATCGGTAACGTAGGTAAACCTAATAATTATTAGAAAACAGTTCGGCAGAGTCACTAAAACAATAATATCTACAATCATCGGTTAGCGCAGTGGTGACGTTTGTTTGTGCAGATGCGCGGGCGCCACAATCAACTATCAGTTCATATAGTAGGTACATGAGTCGTTTGAAAGAGTGGTGACTCAATGTTGAAGGTTTAGGATGGACTGTGTGCCTTGTGGACGTGGACTTTACAGAAATACTAGCTTCTGTGGTACTACATTTAGAACAAATGCAACCGTATTCTCTCTCGACGAAGGACTCAGATGTATCTAGATTATTTTTCTATTAAGCTGTAATCACACATCATAATAATAATAACCAACATACATCGCCACGCAGGTAATGATAATACATAAGTATAATGATATGCATTGTCCAAAGCAAAGCTCCAGTAGCATACTTCATTCCTTGAAATCGAGTGTACGAATGGACCTCCCATGAAATCAAGAAAGTTAGTAAAACACTAATAGAGACATACAAGTTAATCAAACATCAATACATTATCAATACAATTAGTTCCCCGTCCCGTGACAGACGTATTGTTCGGACACGTTAGCGTTACATTACGTGATGCGCTGTGCGTGACACTCGTCGCGATTGTGTGCCTGCCGACGCTAATCGATCATAATCGATCATAATGGACGCAGCAATCGAGTCATTGTTCACTCGATTAATTGAATTAAAATAGCAGTTGTATGGCTTGTAACTTAATTAAATGTAATCCATTTGATTTGTGGGAGGTTCGGCTTTACTTCATCATTTAAATGGCGGAGGGCGGAGATTCCTAATTAATGGGCATGAGATTCCGATGTTAAAAGAATTATCTATCGACTTAGCAGCTGGAGGCGCTTTTATTTTCTTCCGGAAAGATATTTGCAACAACGTGTAGCCAGCAATAAATATGTACAGATACATCTGTCTGTGTCTGCGGTCCGTTTGTTTGTATGTAAGATATTTTGTTGAGACTCACTAACTGCTTGCTTTCTTTCATGCATTCATGTGTTTTTTTTTCATCGTACATATTCATACTTAACAAGTTACCCCCGAAACAATGTAACAGCAAAAAAACCCATTATATTTACGTACCACATCACAATGTCGTATCCGCTACATCTTGGCCGCACCATCAGATCTGCTTAGCCCCATCATTTGTCTATACACCCCCTACAACCCGAGGGTGGTGGCGCGGGTGCGGGGGGCACGGGACGGAGGGGCTATTATCAAGTTAGTGTCGCATCATTTACCGGCTGCTTTACATAAATGATTCAATAAAGAGATACACTGGATGTTCACTTCTATTTATGGTGTTTGGGTCTTTAAATCTGCGAAGATGATGTGACTTTATCTTGGGGCTAGTTATATCATTGTCGACACGGAAATTAGGACGTAATTTAGCTCTATTGCAACATAATGATCGTGTTTTTATACACTGCCAGGTACTAGTCATCCGGCTCATCCCGCCAATTAGTAAAGAGTCTGGCTCATACCACCAATTACTAAAGAGTTCGGTTTCTTTCGCCAATTATTGATGACTGTACGCTTAGCGTAGTGGTTAAGCTATTGACTGATGCGCTGCGTGTCGCAGGTTCCACTCCCGCACGGAATAAATAGTTGTACCTATGACCTAAAAGTAGTTGTTCCGGGTCTGGCTGTTTGTGAGTTATATGTTTGTAAACGCACCCACGATATACTAGGAGTAATTCCTAGTGTAGGGCAATGTTTATATTAAAAAAAAAATATTAAGAATTTGGTTCTTCCCGCCAATTAGTAAATAGTCCCGCTCACTCCGTAAATTAGTAAAGAGTCTGGCTCATCCCGCCAATTAGTAAAGAGTGTGGCTCATCCCACTAATTAGTAAAAAGTCCGGCTTCTCGCCAATTATTAAGAGTTTAGCTCTTCCCGCCTATTAGCAAAGAATTCGGCTCATCCCGCCAGTAAGAAAAGAGTTTGGCTCATCCCGCCAATTAGAAAAGAGTGTGGCTCTTCCTACTAATTAGTAAAAAGTTCGGCTTCCCGCCAATTATTGAGAGTTTAGCTCATCCCGCCAATTAGCAAAGAGTCCGGCTCATCCCGCCAATTAGTAAAGAGTCCGGCTCACACCGCTAAATAGTAAGAGAGAGGATAATGATAATAATGTGTAAGTGATGTTACTTGTTTTTAATTTATCTTCTGATACAATAATGACACGCCGCTCATCTACCGCTCTCTGTACCTATAAGTAGGTAGTATTCGTGTAGTGGGACTGCCGGAGCCAGTGAACAACTCTGAACGGCTTTGAATAAGAAGGCAGTAAACAGTCTGAGAACTTAGTGCGCCTGTTAAAACTTGTCCCGTCCTAGACGAGACGCGCTGAACTACGCAAACAACTATAGCTACTGGAGTAGGTAATAGGATTTCTATTGAACTTTAAAGTTGAGCAAAAATGGTGGATTGAATTCATTAGTTCATTGCGACTTCAATCAATTGACCAACAGCTAATCTCATAATCTCATTAAATAAAACACTTCAATTACAAATTAGTTTAAGCTAACGACAACGCTTTTCAATTCTATCGTTTGATTTATGAAAATAAATTGCACAAAATCTCAAGAGGAAAGAGCCTCTTTAACTGCGGAAGTTAAGGTATATGAAACAACAATTATTAGATATTATTGTGATGGTAGCTGGGGACATCTTGGTCATCATCACTGTTTTTTTTTTATAGTTATAAACTAGCGCTTGACCGCAACCCCGCCTGATGGTAAGCAGTGATGCGATCGATGATGGTAAAGCGCGCTAGTTTATTAAGAGCCTATTCACTCAGAAAAACTGAGCGAATAGGAAGGAAGACGGCAGTTGAGCGAGGTGATGCAATGTTAAACCCAACAACACGACCAACGATGCTGCGCTAAAGGGAGATTGATCTGAAGACCCTTCACGACCAAACTCCCAACACAACAACATTTGGCGCATCGTACCCGGCATACATTGCAACACAACTGCTCAGACCCGTCCTCCGTTCGGAGGAATTGTATACTGTATTGGATTTTACGTAACTGGGACTGCAATCAACCTGTATCGGACCTCTGGAGTGCCACAAGATTCCACAGCCCTCGTGCAATGTTAATAAGTGCATGTACTTATGTAAGTTTCAGTTATGACATCTGTGGAGAGCCACACGAGCGCTACTAGTGGACTACACTAAGTAGTAGGGAGGCCTATAAAAATATCTACTGAACTATTTTAAACCAATTTCAAAATCATGAAACCACTTCTCATAATCTTATATCTACCGAGCAAAACTGAACCCTCCAATATAGAGGCTATATCAGTGAAGTTTAGACGGTACTTACTACACGACTACCGCCGCGCCCCGTCTTCGCACTTTATAATTGAGCCGTAGCTGAGCTCAACTTGCGTCCTTTGTGAGCTGAGTGCTTACTGCCAACTTTCAGCGAGCCTGCTTGCACTCTCTTGAACTATTTATTGATCGATTACGATTTAGTTTTAGGTACTTTGAGAAAACAACAGCTATTAAGAATGGACCACCGCGCTCCGTCCTCCCCGATCCGTCCCCGTATGGATTTGAAGATTATATTTGATGTTTCAGTGTTTAGTAACAGTTTGTTAACTGCTCTCAAATTACTTTATTTTTACACGCTTTTTTGCATAATATTTGTATTAGATGTATACAGTCAATTTAAATCACCTTTCCTTATTATTGGTTGTAATGGCAATCACGTGTCACTTGTTTTTAATATTTTATCTATATTTTTTGGCGGTTCTTCTATATTTTGTAGACTTTAGATATAAGGACCAACTCTTATATGTTGTTCTCCCATAGCCACAGTGAATTAAAATATCTTAAAAGCAATTGTTTTTTTAAAAAAAATCATGGCTCTTCTACTACTAATCCAAAAATTCTAGGTGCACTGTTCCAATTGTAATAAAATGTTTTGATAACTAGTTCGTGCTTCGATTACCTTATCGCTTGGCGTTCTTATTAACTTTTTTCTTTTCGTTCGTGTCTAAACCTAACATTGCACAATAATGGAATGATCAAATTCAAAGACTTTTTGTAATCCCACTGGTATTACCAGAGTTTATCTCCTTTCACAAATACTTACAATACCTTTATACTATAATAAAAATTTTTATTAAAGCATTTACCTAAAGAACACGCTTTCAAAATATTGCAGTTCATTGTCGTGAATATCCCAAACAATAATTCCAATAAACATTGACCTTTATTACTTACCTACTTTTGTAATTATAAATTAGTGAACCGTAAGTATTTCAATTGGAAAAAACTTTAGTTGTGAGGCGTAATCACTTTCCACCCCTATAAGGGCTCATCCCTGATTCCATTGACTCGCTACAAATAAAACCCCTGTTCGTCTCATATCATTAAATTAGAAATTTCACTTAAGATATCGGACGTAATCAAATGACGACAATTGAGCGCGTCACACAATACATTGCGTTTAAGCAACTCATCGGCAATATAGCTAAGTGAGCCGGGGGGCGGTGGTCAGCAGTCAGGCGAAGCGGTCAGTGACACATGCTGTGGTACATGGTGTTTGATTGGTCAACTTGTGTGTCATAGATAGACAGTCGTGTGTTTATGTACTTATTTATAGTACCTAAAACAAAAAAACACATCGTGATGCTTTTCGGACTCCCTTATATAATCAGCCAATATGTTTTTTTTTTTTTTTTTTTTTTATAAATTATAAACCAGCGCTTGACCGCAATCCCGCCTGATGGTAAGCAGTGACGCGATCGTTGATGGTAAAGCGCGCTAGTTTATTAAGAGCCTATTCACTCTAGCCTTGAAGACACTCAAATCGTAATGTGACGGAAACACCGACGCCGGCAAATTGTTCCAATCCCTCGATGTACGCGGTATAAAGGAGGAAGCAAAACGCTTCGTCCGGATCGCAGTGGTGTCAACAACGTAAGGGTGGAAACTCGCCGTACGACGGGTCGTCCGATGATGGAACGGAGATGGGGGAATTAAATCATGCAATTCCCTTGCACACTCACCAGAATGCATCCTATAGAAGACCGAAAGGCTGGCTACTCTACGCCTGTGCTCCAGGCTTTGGAGACCGTTTCGAGTTAAGTCTGGGTCGCCAATCAGCCTCTTCGCACGCCTCTCCACCGAATCCAAAGCGGCAAGGTGACACTTCGCAGCACCAGCCCAAATGTGGCTGCAGTACTCCACACACGAGCGGACCTGTGCTTTGTATAAAATTAGAAGCTGCCCTGGTGTGAAGTACCGCCGGACTTTCGCGATGACGCCTAGTTTTCTGGCAGCCACCCCGGCCTTGGACTCAATGAACCGCCCAAAGTTAAGGCTCGAGGAAATCTCAACTCCCAAAAGCTGAAGGCGGTCGGTACACTCCAAGGATACATTCTGAAAAGTAGGAGCCAAGGTAAACGGGCTCCTTTTGGCGGTGAAAAGACACGCCTGTGTTTTGGCGGCATTGAATGCTACAAGATTGGCATTGCCCCATTCGGAGACTGCCTGCAGTGCAGCACTCACACGCTCTACCATGGCCTCTCTTTCGGACCGGATAGTTTCCTTACTAGCCCGAGCTTCCGGCAGGTATCTCTCCACAACTGTGCTGTCATCTGCATACCCATAGATACCGGGCATCAGCAGATCGTTAATATGCAGCAGGAACAGAGTTGCAGAGAGAACAGACCCCTGAGGAACACCGGCATTGGTCGACATTGGCTCAGATGAACATCCGTCGACAACAACTCGGAGGGACCGTTCAGTCAGGAAGTCATTTACCCAGCCAGTCATGTTCCCACTAGTACCACAGAAGCCTCTTGTCTGTACGAGTGAGTGTGTCGTAACCTGTCATGCTGGCCCAGTGTGGATTGGAAGATGTCACATGTCTTCGAATGTAAGTCGTCATCGTCATGGTAGGTCGGTCCGGTCATATAGGACACGATGTTTTCCTTCAACGTTTTGAGACCAAACCCCTCTGCTCTGAGAGCAGTGATGATGAAATAATTTACACGAAGTAAATCGCCTGTCTGGGTTCAAACCTACGACTTGTAAGTCGCAGCCGTCGCCACTGAACCTACTTTATAACATAGAATCATACACAGTTGTGGCATTGTCCATTGTAATTTTATTTATTGCATTATAAAATTAAATCAAATATTAAATCAATAAAATAAAATCTTTATCCTTATCAGAGTTAAATGTTGGTGTTACTGGTGATCATTTTGATTTTCGCAACCAACCAAATGCATAATTCCTAAGATCAGAGCAGCTATAAAATAAAACAATCGAATAAAGACATAAAGTTAGAACTAATCGCTTCAAATTCCACTCTCGTGTGTCCTCCGTCGATGCTTGTATTGAGTCGAGACGGTAACGCTGACAATGTGAGGCTCCATTATGTGATTTAATGGAGAATGGAGGGCGGTCTAATGTCATTAGAGGTTAAGTAATACCCCGTACTACAAATGTATGTCATTATACTAGTGAAATAGATTTGATCTATTTTATTACTTTAATAAATCACTATTGATGTCACATTTCACAAGACATCTTCTTTTGTGCACCAGTATTGAATTTTATTTTACTTGAATCAATCTTATGAGAATTCATACTATTTCATTTATAAAATAAATATTAATTATATTATGAAATAAAAGGATCTGTTCCGATCGTTACTGATTCCACAAGGATGATAGCAGTTCATTTAGCGGTACCGTTCTGTGCTTTACTCGACCCCGCACGGTTAGAAAGCGAGAGTTTGTGTATGTAGTATTTATTTGTTTTGAGCATTATAAGTTTTAATACTACCCTATTAATCCAAATATTTAGTCACACGTCATTTTGGAGCACAAATCAGCAGTCGAGTTTCATCATTATCATCATCAGCCTCTACTCGTCCACTGCTGGACATAGGCCTCTTTCATGGCACGCCAACAAGCTCGATCCTGAGCAGTTCTCCGCCAGCCGCTACCAGCCACCCTTTTTGATGTCGTCGCTCCATCTCTCCCAAAGGCGTAATACGCTACGTTTGCGGAGACATGATCTACACTCGAGGACTCGTTTACCCCAACGGTTGTCAGCCTTGCGGCATATGTGACCAGCCCATTGTCACTTCAGCTTGCTAATCCTCTCAGCTGTGTCGGTGACTTTGGTCCTCTGTCGGATCACCTCATTTCTGATGCGGTCCTTCAGAGAGACGCCCAACATAGTCCGCTCCATAGCTCGCTGAGCGGCTTTAAACTTATGGACTAGTCTGACCGTTAGTGTCCACGTCTCGGCTCCGTAAGTCATGACGGGTAGAACGCACTGGTTCGAAGATTTTAGTCTTCAAACATTGGGGATATGGGTGACGAAAATACCCGACGAAGTTTACCAAATGCTGCCCATCCCAACTGGATCATTCTACTTGCCTCCTTCTCGAAGTTGTTTTTCCCTAATTGCAACGTTTTCCCGAGGTACACATATTCTGAAACAACTTCGGCGGCATTTCGTTTACGGCAACCCGTTCATTGAACATAATTTTGGTCTTGTATAAGTTCATCCGGAGACCGATGCGTTGGGAGGATTCAGCTAAATTGGCCAGCATTTGTTCCAGCTCTTGGTGCGTTTCCGCCATGATGACGATATCGTCCGCAAATCACAAGTGTGTCATGTACTCGCCATTGATGTTAATGCCCCGACCCTGCCAATCCAGCATCTTAAAGATATCCTCGAGGGCATTGGAGAACAATTTGGGGGAAATAAGGTTTCCTTGTCTCACTTCTCGCTTAAGAGGGATATATTGAGTCTGGTGGTTCAGGACTTGGACGGACATTGTGGCGACATCGTAAAGACATCTCATCACTTGGATATATCTCCAATCTACTTGGCATCGCTGCAAAGATTCCAGAACAGTCCAGGTCTCGATGGAGTCAAAGGACCTCTCATAGTCCACAATTGCTAGACACAGGGGCTGATTATACTCTTCGGTCTTCTGTATAATTATTTTGCCTCACTGTGTGTATGTGTTCTATGGTACTAAAACCTCCTCGGGATCCGACCTGCTCAGGCGGCTGGAAATCGTCGAGTCTGCGCGCTAGTCAATTCGTGATCACTCTTGAAAACAGCTTGAAGACATGGTTCAAAAGCGAAGTCGGTCTATAGTTCTTCAGTAAGGTTTTATCACCTTTCTTGGAAAACAGAACCACTACGCTTCTGTTCCATGCCTTAGGAGTTCTCCCCGAAAAAAGAGCAGAATTAAATATACGCTGAAGCTCTTTTAGCACAGGCGTACCTGCAGCTTTCAAGAGCTCCGAGATAATCCCGTCTTCTCCTGGGGCCTCCCCATTTTTAGGCTGTCCAAGAGCCACCACGATCTCGGCTAGGCTGATCTCAGGGAGGTCTTCGGTGCAGTGCCGTGAGAGAGTGGCTCTGGAATCTTCGGTGCGGGGAACTGGTTTAGGCGCTTTCGAGGTATACAGCTGACTATAGAAGGTTTTAACTTCTGCAAGTACCTCCGGTTTCAAAGTAACGACTCTCCCATCCGATGTCGTCAGCTTCGTCAGATCGCTCCTCCCAAGCTTTTGTACGAAGACTTTCGACCCCCGGTTTAGCTCTATCGCTTCCTCTATGGAGCGTGTGTTGAAGCTCCGGAGGTCTCGCCTTACCGCTTTTGTGATTTTCTTATTGAGGGCCCTGAGTTCTGACGAGGTTGATGGTGGGATTTCTCGTCGATCCTTCATAAGCCGGAGAGTCTCATGCGGAAGTTTAGACCTTCTGCCAGTTCGTTTTATCCCACTGAAATTGGCGCATTCTTCTCGTAAGATTCCAACTACCCGATCGAGGTCCTGGTCAATGTCAACGTCGACTGTGGTTTCCAAGGCTGCGAATTGGTTTTCCAGTTTTAGCTGGAATGCTTCAGATCGAGTAATGATTCGGTTCAGGTTGGTTGGAGCGTGGCCATCATCAGACGAAGACGTTCAAGCTTGCAGTTGATATTCAAAGTTTAGAATTCAGAAAATTATAAAAAAATCGGACTGATAAACAACAAAAATCTACATAATTAATTAAAAAGTATTGTCATCTTAGTGATCGATTACAAAACCTAATCAGCAACAATATCTAGACAAGCAACAAAACGTAATGTATAACAAGAGCACAGCGGGTGTCCGGGAATCTCAGTCGTTAGTCCGGCGGTCCGACGCGCGCGCGACCGGCGCGGGGCCGGCACGTGCCGCGCACATTATAACAAATGAGCATTTTTAATGATAGTGTCTCCTGTAATCGTGTTAGCGCCTCAGGGCTACACAGATTGGTACCTACTGAGTGATAATTACTCCATGACAAGTGAAGTACTTAAAGAATGCATCCAGCAAACTTTGAACTAGATCTACAACTTTGCTTTTATGTTGTGTAACGTAAATTAAATGCTAATCATCAATCAAACTAAATTTAAGAAAAATAATAGAATTGTACAAAGTCGACTCCAGCCTACACAGAGACTACCTAACTCTGAATATATATTTTTCTTATTTGTCTAATTGTCTTGTATTTTAGAATTTTTGTCGGAAAACTTTGAACAAGATTCAAGATAGTATATCACTTTATAACAGTTTGTTTAAATATACAAACTAAATACACTGTAATTACCACAAAACTCCCTCAGGCTATTGTAGTAGATCGTTTATCTGTGTATAAGTAAGCGCACGCTTCTATTGTCGACACGACCCGACGACACCACGTGGTGTGGCGTGGCGTGCGCGTGGGCATGCTATTGTCATGTTTTTGTATTAATGGCGGATTAGGGGATGTGCGGCTATTTTTTGGTAATTGTTCTACGTGGTTGGGTTAATACTTTATTAACAGTTTATAGAATAGCATGCTACTGAATGACCGTATTGTGTGTGTGTGTTTATATTAAGTATTCAAAATCTTTTTACCTGAACTCACACGTATTTTTTTTATAATTATAAACTACTTAGTGCTTGATCGCAATCCCGCCTAATGGTAAGCAGAGATGCAATCGTTGATGGCAAAGCGCGTCTGTTTATTAAGACTATTCATTCAAAAAACTGAGTAAATAGGAAGGCAGACGGCAGTTGTGCGAGGTGATGCAATGTTAAACCCAACAACACGACCAATGAAATAAAAATTAATCTTTCCTTTGGCTAATTTATATAACAGATACTCATTTCCTCATTTCCACTTGCTTTAATTGTTTTTTAGGATTCCGAACCTCGAAAGAAAAAAAGACGGAAACCCTTTATGGTCACTTTGATGTCCGTCAGTCTGTCTGTGAAAACCATTATTCTCTGGAACGCATGAAGATATCAAGCTGTAATTAATATCAAATACAATATTTAAATTGTTTAACTATTAATTTTAAACTTATTAACCCTTCCCTCATGAATGACTCCACCAAATTAATAAAGTAGGGGAAGGCCGGTCAAAGTGGATACCTTAAGGTATTTAAGGTCATAGCAGAAAAGGTATACAATACAAAAACCAAATAATGATCACAAATCAGTCTTTATTTATTGCTCTTACAAATACGAACAGCAGTTACCAGTAATATTTAAACAATAATCAACTGCAATTAAGCGTGAAGCGCTTTAATTTTTCTATATTAAAATTTAAAAAAGTACGTAAGTAGGTATTCGTTTTGCCCGGTACCCCGGGTAAAGCGGATACAGTATTTGGGCAAAGTGAATACCCGTATTCAATCTCTGAAAACAAAGAAATAACTTTGATAAACTAAAAAAGAAACTTAAGTTACCACCCACCAGACAAAGCCTTGCCGCCAAGCGATTTGTCGTGTTCTGGCTTGATGTCAGGTAAAGCCCTTCGGAGGACGGGTCTGAGCAGTTGTGTTGCGATGTGTGCCGGGTACGATGCGCCTAATGTTGTTGTGTTGAGAGTTTGGTCGTGGAGGGTCTTCAGATCAATCTCCCTTTGGCGCAGCATCGTTGGTCGTGTTGTTGGGGTTGCATTACCTCGTTCAACTGCCGTCTTCCTTCCTCAGTTTTTCTGAGTGAATAGGCTCTTAATAAACTAGCGCGCTTTACCATCAACGATCACATCACTGCTTACCATCAGGCGGGAATGCGGTCAAGTGCTAGTTTATAATTATTAAAAAAAAAAAAAACTTGATCATAGAATTAAGATTGTCATTTGTCTCAGGTATATCCTTGAGTGCCATCAAAAACAGAATAATCTTTGTGAAACAATTGTTGACAAATGTCACATTGAATCCAATTTTCAGGTTGTTTACTGTTATCTTCAATATATATTTCACCCCAAGAAACTCATAAAATATCCTTAAATTCTTACATTTTCTCTGGCTGTTTAATCTTTTTAGCAGTTTTTTTGTCTTTGTCGGAAAGTGTATATGGTATCCACTTTGTCCTATTCACTTTGCCCGACTAGGTAAGTTATGAGTTTAACACATTTCATAAAAATTGGTTGTTTGTAGGTCTCCGTCTACTGCCGATATTTGAACGTGACAACGTCTATTACATGTTTACACATCGGGCGCTCTAGGGGTGGGGGTAAAGTAGGCGTGAACTCCGTGTGGCGTCAGATTCGGCCGTTACGGTGTTTTCGAGAATGACTCCACGCCGTACCAAATTTAATAGACGTTGTCACGTCAAAAACTAATAATTCTGATTTTCTGTTAAATATACCTACTATAACAACTTACTTTGATACGCTAGCGAATTAAGAGATTTCTAAAAATGAAGAACTAGTAATACAGGAGAAATGATCAATGTACTTACCGCGTAAAATCACTATTTTATTTACGAAAACACAAATCTTCACTCTGCGGATGGGACGCGAGCCAACTTCAATGTTTGTCGCTTACTAAACCAAGATGGCCAAACGCAACAGTAGTGGCATGTTGAATGAAAAACTTATAATTTAGGAGTAGTAGGCAGTATTCGGTTTACCCGGGGTATTCACTTTACCTGGCTTTCCCCTACCGGTCAAAATGCGAGTTTTGCACTCGGCCAGTATTTTTCATAAATGCCTGTGTAACATACACAGAAATTATTTATTAATAAAGAGTAAAGAGAAAAATAAAACAAAATATTAATATCACTCTCTCTGTAGGTACCTTGGTCTCGTTGCTCGCCGCTCACGCTGTACCTTGGCTTATCGTATTACCTAATAATTGAGATATGTCTAACACCCAACACTTCCCATTCAACTACTCAATAACAAATAAATAAACAAACGTACGAACAAAACAAAGGCTACAACAAATTACGATTTCACATAACTCTCAACGTTGTAATTAGGGGATGTTACACCATAAGCATCCCTCGAGCTCGATAATCCCATGAGCTGAGAGATAAGCTTGCGGGAATTTGTACTACTTTACGACAGTAAGGGATGAACTGTATCATCGGCTATCATTCAATTTAAACAAAACATTTAGTTTATTCTGTAAATATGTTAAATATGTTAAAAACACTATTTAAAAAAAAAATACAAACAGTCGAAATTCTTTGAAAACAAATTACGAAACTAACTCAGGGCTCTAAGTCGTATTCACAGTTCAGTAGTATCTGATCCAGTCATTATAGAAACATTTTGAATAGACCGACAGCCTAATCGGCGAACACATGTTTGTCAAATAGTTGCGACTAGTTGGGATCGTTTGGACTGCAGTTGATATAATTTTAGTGTAAAATAATATCACCTGTGCTCCAAACGATCGGCTGTCGTGGTTTCAACCATTAGCACGACGAGCCATGGAGCCGACACATGGGGACGACTGAACCCACCAGGTGTGTGCATAAATAATCCGAAATACTTGTAAACTGAAAGTATAAAATCTTTTTGATGTTTGCATTAAATTTATATTATTATGGAAAATGCTTCGTGCAGAGTTTACACGCAGTTCGTAATGAAGATATCTAAATTCCTTATTTTATATCACTGAAACACATCCGTTCGTCTCAGATATTTATTCCGGACTATCATCATATTTTGGATATGACAATAAAGTCACTATGTGACAGATTATACACTTAACGGCCAGTTACTTTCTACAGGAACCAACCTCCAACATATTATTATTACTTATGTGGGATAAAAAAATATTGCGTTCCGCGCAGCGCGCAGGGGCATAATATGTAATTTATCATGTCACATTAAGTTCATTTAATTTTTAAATAAGCGCTTTTTGGTTTAATCAAGTTTAGCTATTTGTAGCTTTTAAAGTTTAATGGTTCGAAGTTATGGTTAAGTGCTTGTAGCGATTTAGAATGAAATCCATTTGTGAGCCGGTTATGAACCGTTTGAGAAAAAGTTTTAAGCTAAGATCAGTGGCGGTGCTCCCGTTTGATTACAATTAAGGTGTAGAGTGAAGAGGCTCTTAATAGCGCGCTTTAACATCAATATGATGCAATTGTTGATGGTAATCAGGCGGGATTACGGCCAAGCACTAGTTAATAATACATATTTGACATTTAATTTACTCATTATCAGGGGGTTTATTTTTTTACTTTTTGTGAACCTTTCATAGCCCTTTACTTTAGAAAGGAAAGAACATTTTTTCGCCATCCATTATAAAGTGAAGATAATTATTTAGAATATGTATAATTTAAGTCGTGGTGGCGTAGTGGTTAAAATACCAGCCTCTCAAGTATGAGTGTGCGTGTTCGATTCCAGGTCAGGCAAGTACCAATGTAACTTTTCTAATGTTATATGTACTTTCTAAGTATATCTTGGACACCAATGACTGATTACAAGGTGAAGGAAAACATCTTGAGGAAACCTGGACTTTATAAGTCTGAAATCGCCAACCCGCATTGAGCAAGCGTGGTGATTACGCTCAATCCTTCTCCATATGAGAGACCTGTGCTCAACAGTGGTTCGATAAAAAGGTTGATGATCATGATGTAAAATTCAAGTTGAGAGATAAGATGTCTTGTACTAATGAACGAGACCGCATTAAAAAAAAAATGTTTTTAACTAAATTATTCCACTTCCACAACTTCCCAATAAATATTAGTTATAAAATGAAACTGGTGCAGTCATTGAAAACATCCATTAATACTTGTTACGACTTTTAAGTCGCACCAGTTCATTATTAGGAATTAGGGGACAGACAGTGTCGGGCGCCCGGCATAGTCGCCCTAGTCAAAATGCTCGGGGGCGTGCTAATACCAAGTCAAGCACAAAGCTGGTACGTCGAATATGAACTTTAACAGGAAGTTATAAGGGTGCGGTCAAACGTATTGTTAAGTTTGTGCTTAGATAATTTATAGTTTATCTCATAAATAGATTATTACAGTCCAAGTGGCGATATAAATCAGCGCTAATGCGATTGTATCGAGTTGTTGTTTGGTGTGTTTTGTGGTTATTGAATTGTTTTCATACGTTCACATGTCGGGACTTGGGATGCCATTTATTTGAGATAACCAAATTATCGTTTAGCGTTGCGTCGAGGACAGGAGTATAATTGATATTAATAGCAGCTATGTTGTAATAAAGAATGCTGGAGTAATAAAATTATAACGAAATACTATTTTGTTAGGGGACCATTTGACTGGAGAGCGGCTCCGTACAT
This sequence comes from Sesamia inferens, assembly GCA_037179545.1. Lineage (NCBI taxonomy): Eukaryota > Metazoa > Arthropoda > Insecta > Lepidoptera > Noctuidae > Sesamia > Sesamia inferens. The sequence continues at coordinate 907,358 of CM073929.1, read as the reverse complement.
AAACGGATGAAGGAAGAGTGCTGCGTGCGGAGTGCGATGTGAATCTGCTGTTACATATTAGTAGGTTATTAAATGTTATCTACATCATCTCAGCGATAATCCCAGTTGCATCCAAAGCTATTTCAGCTTTGGAGTCAGGGGTCCCCTTTACCGTCTAACAGCTGATTTTGGCTAAACTTTCGATATTTTCCGTGAAGCGACTGCCGTCTAACCTTCACAACCCGAAGGCGATATCGAAGCATTGCTTTTAGACCAATTGTTGGAGTTTTGAGGGCTCCAAGAACCCGTAATGACTGCCACTAGAATGATGTTCGTATGACAACCGGGACTCTGCCTCTGGTTTTAATGTTCAAATATTATAAATCAGTAGCGTCATGTTTATATAATACAGATAGTTATATAAATTTTACTGGCTACCATCAATAGCGGTCTGGCTATAGCCTGTTATCAAAATTTACGAAAACAAGATTAATCAAAACAAAATAATATATACCCTACCTAAGCCAATAAGCTATGGACGGTTTACAATGATGAGTGTGACCATGTTTAGACAAGTCGTACAAATTGTAACATACGCGTTTCAATCAGGAGCCACTCGAGTTGAGCCGAAGAGGCGCTGCGAGGGGACATCACACCGGATTATACATTTGGTACAGAACTGCAAACAAACGATTAATTGGTGGAGATACATAAGGTGGTTTACAAACTTAATGAAAAATATAAATGTCTACTTAATTGCATTTAATTCGATTGGAATGTAATGTCCAAAGCCCTGCATGTATGCCAAAGGGGCCTAGCTCGATCCTCTCTCGCCCACATGTTAGTTTAGATTTCAGTAATTAGTTAAAACCAAAGTTTTCCGATTGTAAGCTCTAAATATAGTTTTTTTTTGTAAGTTTTTCTCTTGTTATTGCTTCTGCATGCAAGTGAAGAACGGAACCTTTAACTACCTACACGCATGTTTATGACTAAATAGAGATTCCTTGATATGGAATGTAAGCCTACATTACATGAAATAAACTTTTACTTATATATTCATATCGTTCAAAGAATGATAAAAGATTATATCTATAATTGGACCAATATTTGAGCACAACTTTCCCTCTACCTCACCACAATATTTGACAGACAACAAACGGAACCTTCAATCAATTACATCTGAATTTAATAACCGCGTACACCGACACATGCGAATACAGGCACAAATATGGAGCAGTGTGGAGCACGCACACCAGACAACCAAGAAGGATCACCGATGAACAAGTGCAGACATGGAAACCGCACGACATTGGATACAGGTACTTCTTAAACATCAGCAACATGTTCGAAACACTAGTAAAGGTATGAGATTTATTCGCTTTTTATAAGGGATTTTATATATTATATTAAGTAGTCACCGAACAGGGAAACTGAATGACTGGTGAGTGATCTTGGGGATATGTATTCATGTAGAAGCTGTTAAATTTCGCTGAACCTCCATAATCCTGAGTTAAATGAATAGGGAATCAAATCTAAATTCCATATTTCTAACCCAATCATGCAGATATACAAGAGAGCCCGTGCCTAGTCAGCCAACGTTTTACAAATGGTAAGTGTTGTCTGCGATTGTACTGCATCATTATTCAAATAACCAGAATGAAAAATATTCTATGTCTTTATCCAGGTCTATCTATCAAATTTCTTAATAATCCGTCCTGAGGTTTAGGCGTAAAAAGGTAACAAATAGATATACAGATAAATTTACGATCGCATTTGCAATAATTTCAATATAGATAATACCTAAAAAGAGGAGTTAGTTTATTTTAAACTGTTCCTAAACATTTGTTGGTCAACGTGGTGACGAGCCTTCTGCTCCTACCTGGGCGGTGATCTGGATAATCAGTAGCGGAACGCGGCCGGCCGGCTAGGTGGCTATTACCGGACGCCGGCCGGCCCCTGTGTCCGGCACGCTAATTGCTAAATTTGCCCCGGAAGGGGGCGGCCCACCCCCGGCCCGGCCCACCCCCGGGCCCGGCTTATCACGACCTGCCGGGGCTGCTTACAGACATGTTTAAGAATATAATAATAATCTTTATTTATATTGAAAAACAGATTGTAGTACATTTTACATAGTGTGTAGTTTTACATTTCTGACAATTAAGGTGGTGGGTTCTCCTTGCTGGACTATGAAATAGCCTGTATTAAGAAGTAACAGCATCCTCTCAAGGTGGGTCCTCGAGAACTACTGAGGGATACTGTTACTTTCTAACAATACTTAATAACAATTTTATTTAAAAAAACTTAAACTTCCGTAAAATAATAAATTTAATGTATAATGTGATTAAATTTTGATTTTTATCGGTTATTCGGTTCTTTCGTCAACTGAAATAGTCAAGTTGTTTCAGTTATTAAATTACTGTTTTTTGGTATTAAGTGTGAGTTGGTTTGGTCTTGATTAGCTGAAAATATTGAAAAACAAAATATCCATACTAATATTATAAATGTGAGTGTGTTTGTTTGTTTGTTTGTCCTTCCTTCACGCCGTAGCTAAGCAATCAATCGACCTGATTTTTGGCATACAGTTAGTTGAAAAGATGGAGAGTAACATAGGCTACTTTTGGTCCTAAAAAAACATCAAGTTCCCAAGGGAGATTACTGGAATATTTGTATGTGTACACCAAATATTCTAATATTATAAATCGGAAAGTGAGTTTGTTTGTTCCGCTTTCACGTCGTAACTACTAAGCCGATTATTTTGAAATTTTGCAGACGGTAAAGTTAGAAGTCCAGATTAAATAATAGGGTACTTTTTTATCCCGGAAAAAAATTATATTCACGAGGGAAATCTAAAAGCGCGATATAACCGATCTCCACGCGAGCGAAACCGCGGGCGGAAAGCTAGTAGATAATATGTATTAATTGACTACTTCCGTCACTTTCTCTAAACGACTCAAATAGTCTTCCAACCTGGTTAAATTTTAACTAAAATATCTCTCCTCCTTCAGCCTATATTTAAGTGCAATAGAATCAGTATCAATAATCCGTGAAGCAAAGCCGGAGGAGTCCCGGTTACGTCTCGTCTCGGTATCGCATCCGCTCTCGAGACGGCGCCGATCGCGTTTCGCGGCAATTACGCCCCTTCAGCCGGTAACGAAAAGCCGATACGGCGATATTATGTACCTCCGTGAATACCTGTTTAATAATGGTAGTGCTTTACTTATACCGAATTTACGGCAATTAGGCAGCCATGTGATGACTGTGGTCTAGTCTCATAGTTAGTGGGTGAGCACGATCACATGCTGTTAGTACCTGTCGGTACCTATGAATACCTGTGAGTACCCGGGCTTCTGTTTGATTTACTATTTGCAATCTTTAGTGTCGTCTACATGTTATGTAGCTGACATAGTATCATCGGTTGGACTGATCAAGGTCTAAAACTCGAAACAAATCTTATGATCAGAAATGAAACATAACAGTAATTATTAAAGTTGGTACTGGACTTATGATTTCACAGTAAATAATTAATGGATGTATGAGGACCTGAGTACAATGCTCGAAGAACTCAGTAGAGCCTCCGAGCGAGTCGGTCTTAAAATGAACATGGACAAGACGAAAGTCATGTCTAATGCTCATGTTGTACCGACTTCTATAAAGATTGGAGACTCTACTCTCGAAGTTGTTGACAGTTACGTATACCTGGGATAAACTATCCAGTTAGGTAGGTCCAACTTCGAGAAAGAGGTCAATCGTCGAATCCAACTCGGCTGGGCTGCTTTAGTGAAGCTACGTAGAATCTTCTCGTCCGAAATACTGCAGTGTCTCAAGACAAAAGTCTTCGACCAGTGTGTTGCCAGACTGAGACTGAGAGTAGGTATGTCGAAAAAGCATGGCCATCGTTTGCCGACGCCATGCCATTATGCAAATGGCCACCATCGCACACACTGAACACATATATATTTTTTTCATATTTATTTATTTACATAGGTACCTAAATGTATTGTTTCACTTATTCCTGCGGAAAATTAAACTTACTCAATTAATTTTCTTACACGGTGGGACGTCATTACGTCATTAGACAGGTATTTAGTTGTTGAAAATCAGCGCTGATGGCGACAGGTTCGTCTGAAGTCACGACATTTTGCTGAGCAACGACCTGTTCTTGCACAGGTCCGACGTACGGCTTAACTGTTGTTTGTCTTGTAACACAAGTAGTTACTTCCTCACACTGCGATTGTCTTTTTCTGTACATATTTGTGGTTGTTGTGTGTTATGTTGTCATCTGCCGGTGTCGCGGGTGCATCACGTTCACGGATGACAGACGGATCTCTATACTAATATACATATAAAGCCGAAGAGTTTGTGTATTTGAACGCGTTAATCTCAGGAACTACGGGTCCGATTTGAAAAATTCTTTTTGCGATGAATAGCTTATTAATCCAGGAAGGTTTTAGGCTATATAACATCACGCTACGAACGTAAACGTTTACTTGACTTTAGAGGAATTAATTTTTTATGAATGATATACATAATAATAAAAATAAAAGATACGTTTTTAAATATTTATAGCATATCACGGCATTGCTACTGCAACAAATATTCTACCGTGCGTTCTGACAATTTAGCATGCAAAGATACATACAAAAAATAAATATTACTATATAATAATTTTTAAATGTATTGTGTTGACTATAAAAAACTTAAGTATTATTTATAATTATGAAGGTACAAAGCGGTACTTTGATGATTGTGGACAACTTTAATAAAAAATTCTTGGTCCTAGAAATATCGAAGATGGAAGGAGTGTCGGAAAGAGCTACTAAACCGAGGCTAAGATTTTGGATATTTCGCGCGGTGTATACCTGTCCACGCATCGGCTTGCAAAACCTTGAGATGCCGTATTTTTCCCTCACGTCAGCATTGTAGTATATTTTTTGCAACAGCCACTACTTCACCACCCTGACTACAATATATTTTATCACACTGATATCATATCAATGTCGACATACCTACATGTTACACTTGCGACATAACGTTGATCTGGACTACAGTTTCACAAATTCATACATTCTAATTAAGTACTTAAAAAACCATCAACATCTTATCACAATGGATTGGGTTCAAATACCCCTTTACATGGTGGCTAACTTACTGGATATCATTTTATTCTGATGATGCTTCTCTCATCTTTAAAATAGATAAAAAGATACGCATGTCTTACATTTCACAGATAGTCTTGCTGTACCTACTTTTGAAATGGTTTGCAGTTATTAAACTTTGACTTAATGCGAACAAAACTAAGTGTCGTAAGTTCTCATTATCAAATATGCCTCAAGTTGGTCTAAATCTAAAACTTGATGGCAAGAAAGAAAGTGCAGGTATTGTATTTCTAGGAATTACTTTAGATTTAAAACTTATCAAGAACTTGCACATTAGAACGCTAGCTTTAAAATTAACTTCAGCTCCGTATTCAGTAGGTAAGAAAAATAAGATTGTTGATAGATTTAGCCTCAACTAGGTTAGTACACTTTGCATATTTCTACATTATTATGTCTTATGGTGTTCTGCTGTGGGGACCAGCAGCTGATGTACATTCTATTTTCATTTTACAAGAGAGGGCAATCTGCGCTTATTATAAAATGGGTCAATTACCTACATATGGGTCAATTCAAAGGAATTGATAAAGGTAATAACTCTACCTTCTCTTCATATCATAAAAAGTATTACGTATGATGTTTGTAAATACTTAGGATTTTTCAAAACTAGCAAGTCGTTACATATAAGCAGCACCCGCTTTTCTAACAAATTCCCAAGAACTCAGAGATGGCAGTTCAAATCCTCCGCAAGCGTATACATATTATTAAAAAATTCTTATATTATAAACAGAACTCGGTGAGAGGCCTCGCCGGCAGTCGATGTTATGGCCTACCATAAAATCGACTGCCGGCAGAAGTTAACACCCACTAGACAAGGTCTTGCCGCCAAGTGATTCGTCGTGTTCCGGCATGATGTCTGGAGAAGCCGTACGGAGGACGGGTCTGAGCAGTTGTGTTGCGATGTGTGCCGGGCACGATGCGCCAATTGTTGTTGTGTCGGGAGTTTGGTCGTGGAGTCTCCAGATCAATCTCCCTCTGGCGTAGTATCGGTGGTCGTGTTGATCTTGGTTTTAACATTGCATCACCTCGCTCAACTGCCGTCATTCTTCCTATTTCTAAGTTTTTTAAGTGAAAAGGCTTAATAAACTAGTGCGCTTTACCACCAACAATTGCATTAGCTGCTTACCATCAGGTGGGATTGCAGTCAAGCACTAAGTAGTTTATATATAATTATTTAAAAAAAAGAACTGCTCAGGATCGAGCTTGTTGGCATGCCATGAAGGAGGCATATGTCCAGCAGTGGACGAGTAGTATAAAGACTTCGTTGAAGACAAGGTAGGTTGGCAATTATTCCTTCTGCACTTGCACGCAGTGCGTCATTAATCAATAATGGTATAACGATGTAAATGTATATTAAGTATCTGCTCTGAAATAACGATGTTTATTTTTGACATATTTATTTAACATAATCTTTCTATTTGTATTTACATTTAAATAGACAAGTCAAATTAAAAGATTTTAATAGGTTTCTGAAATTAGATTAAGTCGCGTCAAAATATTTTTTAAATTAGTTCTTACAAGAGATTTGACAACAATGTGTATTACTTCCCTAGAAGATTTACCTATAAATAAACCGATATATCTAACCATTTTCCGTATCTAACTAAGTGACTGATGTTGTAATATCCGCAATGGATCGGACACGGCACAACGTAGAGGAGTGCAGTGTGCGGCCGAGAGCGGATATATCCGCTATCGGCACGTAATTGGCGAGAAATGTAATCGGCGCGATGTCGCCGCCGGCGCGCTGACACCGGGCCACCGGCGCAGGCCGCAGGTCGCACTGCACCGTGCAGCGCGTCCGCGCTCCACACTGTTAGCTGCTATGAGCTGGAGCTTGGGAAACATGATTTACAGTAGCTCATATTGTTGTGCATAGTGTTCTAGCGATTTTCAGTTTACACGAGTCAACAGGAGAGGAGGACACATATATAGATATGTGTTTAGTTTTAATTAGATTATTGGGATAATAGTATTGAGCTAAATATTTAATTTTCAAAAATCGGTACGGAGGTAGGTACCTAAGTATTGTTACGTTGCGACAGTAGTCAGTGTGTTAGGTACTCCACCTACCGCTAAACACATTGCATATTCAAGTATGTACGAAGATGGTTCGTACATATGTATAAGTTCGACACATCCGTCTCTAGTAGCGACACACTCATTTACACGTGCTCATAACAATATACTTATCAACACTTGGCAATTTTGAATTACTTATATTTTCCCATAGGCATAAAATTAAAAAAAATATCCGATAAAATTGCAACGTTGGTATAGGTACGACACATTACATAAACTCGTGGATTTGAAAATGTTATTAATGTCTGTAACAATATAAAATTTAATTCAAAAATAATGGAATCGGATCGCTTTAAAATAAAGCCGACTATAAAAATACTTTTGCTCGTGACTGTAGGTAGGTACCTGTTTGAACATAATGAGTATCTAATAAATGTGTTGCTTTAAGTTTGGTTATTTGATATTCTAAAACTATGCAAGGCGCTATGCAAAACAATCATTGCGTGACGTGTAAGTATCACAATAACAAAGTATCTACCTAGGTACTTAACTTCATAAATATTATTGTTATTAAATAACTGTCTATTATTTCAATCTTTTCTTTACCGAAATAGTAGATAAATTGCTTAATGTTACCAAATATCATTATAACAAAATATCTCATAGATTGGTCATTGGGCCGACGCCCGTCGGCGAGTGAATATTGTGGTGAGCACGCCCGACGCGACGCCCGAAGCGTGACGCGTAACGCGCGGCTAGGATTACTCCTAGTAATTATGTGCGGAACATTATCATTATATAATTTGTGTAACTAAAATGTAAGAAGGAATTTGTCAGAGTAATGGACTAACGTAACGTACCTACTAACGTATTAACGTACATCTACTTTGGAACAAAATACCTAATAACTGAACAATATACTTATCTACGTATTTAAAAACAATTCAATTACTAATAGGAACGTAATAACGCGGGTAGGTACGCGCCTGTTCATTCCATAAAGTAAGTCCAATTCAATTAGGCTGTTCGTCTGTCGTATACTACGTAGCCTAGCTACGTGAATTTATTGTTTCAATTTCATCGCAGAATTAGCATTTATACTGACTTACCTGTGTGTAGTTGTAGGCATAAAAGTATACACTAACAAAAACAACGCAAAAAGACAAACCTTGCCGAGATAAAACCCAGTCCGCCATGCCACTAAGAAGGGCGGAGCTAATAATACAAAAGCAGGAAACGAAACCTGAACACAGCAACTCCATATAACTAACTAATTAAAATATACTTTAAAGCTTATAAGTTAGGATTGAGATTTGAGTAGCCTCAGGTGGTGGTTACACTGTTCTGGCTCGTTTTACTTGCTCAGAAGTGGCCAATCAGCGCGCGGTTGCTATAGCTACGCGTAGTTGGCGCAAGTGGCTGATAGATGGCGCTGGGCTCGCTCTTACTTTATAATTAATGGATTGGAAATTATAGATTTGAGATAGGACTCGACTATGTTTGCGTATATGTGAATTATGTCAAATTAATTGGTGATTAGGTTGAGTTCACTTCATCTTATTAGAGTATCATAAACAACTAGATACTTATCCTATTCAGTATGTTGGTAAAGTTATCAGTTTATTAAGTATTTCATTTATTTCAAGAAATTTTAGCACTCTATATACAACTATCTTTTTTCCTTTTTTGAACATAGTTTAATGCCTAAAATAGTTAAACCTGAATGAATATGAAGGGATATTCAGTTAATAATCTTACAGCGCTAAACTTTCAAACTGGTATCTCCTTAATTGGGATTTTTAAGATTTTTAATAGTAGGTAATTTATCTAACAATAGGGAATACAATGAATTTGTAAACTGTACATTGTAGTAAAATAGGATTATAATAAAGTATCCAAACCTAGGAGACGTTTGATAGCATAATAATCTATTTATTGCAACGTCTCACAAACTACGCGCCCCAAAATTGGGTAAACCTAATCCCCAGTAAGCCATTATACCGAAAATTCAACTAGCATCACTCATAACTTTACATTCCAACTGGAAAACATACTTAGAAACGTATGAAATAGATTTCATTTTGGTGTAAGACATAAAATTTTCCTGCTTGAGAAAATTAAGTGGCAATAAACTCTATGCGGACAGATTAGGGTTTATTTTAGTTTGCCATGAGGACTGTGAGTTTGGAAATGAAATTTTCATAAATGTGCGGTGGTCGCGGGGTGCGTGGCGGGGCACCCCGGGGGTGAAGCGGAGTGCGGAGTGAGTAGTACCGTGGGGTGGCCATATTTGTGTTTTCCTCGCAGCTTCCGAGTAGGGTAGGTAGGCGCGACACTTGGCCCTTGTTGTGTGTTACCGACGAACGGAAAAACTATTAATAATAATTATGACTAGCAATTACTGAAACGAACACCTAGCCCTTTGCCACGTTAGTAGTTTCATTCGACATTTTTCCTCATTTTGTATTAGTTTCTATAAAGACTAGGTACTTATCTGTCATTGTGACCATTCGTTTCTTTTTCTCGCTTGTTAGGTAAGTACTTGTGACTGAAACTAGGGATAATCCAGCAGGTCGACAGACACAAATAATTAATAAAGGCTGTTTGTTTGATCCTAGCATAGCCCAGCGAATTGTATCTATTACTGAAATAAAGTAACTCTAGTTGATAGGGATCAATTAATTTTCTGTCAGTAATAAGCAGACAATTATAGGCTAGTAGAACACTCGTGGGCACACTACTCTTTTTGAAAGGCTTCTGTCGTTACCGTGCTGGACAATCATTGAATTTTATTGAATTCTATTTTACGATCATAAAGATGGAATAGAATGAATGCATTCTGTTCATCATTAGATTTATTGATCGTACACAAAAACTGTGCAATTCAATCGGCCGTGCAGTCTTTAATTGTTATATAGAAAAAAAAACTTCCTTCCGCGAAATCTTTAAGCAATTGTTTGCACAAAATATCGTATTGCTAGGATCGGGTGTCGAACTAACGTCAACAGTGATTGATGTGAACTGACGGGTACTCACTATTGGGAAACAAATGCGTACCAGGGACGCAAAAAATGGATTAACCGATTTAGCGAATAAGTTTGCTTTAACAAATAATTTTTGATGTGCATATGAAGATGTGATGTGATATTGCTTACACGTCATGACCCAATAGTAGTATCGTGGTCTACGTGTAGCCTGTGTATAAATAAATATACAGTAGCAGAAGTCATAATTACTTAAAAACTTAATTAACCGTTTGTGTGGATAACTTTGTGTACCTATTACCACTTGAATAAAATATCACAGAAAGTAAGTAATATGGAGAAACATGATCTAGTGCCATGTTCCTTTTAACTTGTAGGTACATGTTTAATATGATATGTCCTAAATATACGCGGCCGTGTGGTCCCTCTGTTATACATTCATGTCGTCGTTTTTGAACTCGCACATTATTTCGCTTTGAAACTAATTAGTGGCAATTGATTAAAAAATATAAACGGAAAAATATGTAACATACATTTAAATGGTAAAGTAACTACTCGTATTTTTTGACATTAGGTTAGGTATATAACTTATTTCAAGTCACTGATGTAATTTAGCGAATTTTAAATAAGAAGTTAAAAAATAAATGTCAAACATCATACGAAAATATGTTGGTCTAGTAAAATTAAGTACGTGTGATGTAATTAAATTATCCGCTAACCAGAACTGCGCTAGTATTTAACGGTCGCCTGGTCGTTCTGTTCGGATTATCGTATATTCAGCGGCAGCGCGGTGTCAGGTTACATTTCGACATCAATCGATGGCAATTGACGTAATCACTTAATAAAGGAGCGTTTTTTGCGGCTCCAGCCACCACCGCGCGCCACCATCTCTAGTACAATTATTATTTTGGTACACCATTGTTGTTGGTGGGACGACTGTTTTGATCCCACTCTAATTGTTGAAACGTTAAATCGAAATAATTTTGAGTTTCTGGAGCGATCATAATTGACTCGTTGTTAAGTATTCCGAAGAGGAAGGAAATGTTTAAATTAGTTAGAAAGTGCTTATAGAGTATTCCGTATTGTACAGGTATGTATGTAGCTAACTTATGGCTCCTGTTTAACCAATGTCTGACTCATTTCAAACATCGCAAACACCAAAAACATGAATGGTTCTTTATAGGCGAAGTCGAACTCCTGTTTAATAAAGTTGTCCTTCCTGACCGCGTCGCAGTCACAGCGCCACGTGCTTGTTTTAGAGTCGACGGGTTTGAATTCAATAAGTTGAGCCGTAACCGTTGCTAGTAGGTACTGGTTTTGAGGTGAGGTATATAGACATTTTAGATACTCCAAGAAAAACTGACCAACCGATGCCGGTGTGGCCAGCACACAGGACTCGTTGAAGAGCTCCTTAAGTTCTGGTATTCGGGCACTGAACTGGACTGGTCCACTAAAATAATGTGTGATTGCGCCCTCAAAATTGATTGCCGCAGTGGTTAAGCGATTGACTTCTTCGCAGCGTGTTGCGGGTTCGATCCCCGCATGGAAAAAATATTGGTATGATCTACAGGTAGTTGTTCCGGGTCTGCCTGTTGTGTATGTTAGTATAAATGTTTGTAAAATCGCCCACGGTACGGGAAAAAATCCTAGAGTGGGCAAAGATTTTTTAAAATATTAATTATCATCGTAGCCTTATCAAGAATACCTTTGGATCTTAGAAGAGACTGTGGCTTTAACGAGTTACTCTCGTTTGGTATTTTGGTATTTATTACAAAGCAGTTAGACAGGAAACGAAATCTTCATCTAATATTTATATTAAGTAACATAAAAGTGTTAACACAAACCTAAGCACAGGAATAAAACCATTTAACATTTATCAGCTCACCTGGATCCTGTCCTCGGGCAGGTCAGTCTTGAGCGAGAGCATCTCGCGCGCGTACACGTCAGGGTAGTGCGCGTCCTTGAACGCCTTCTCCAGCTCGTCCAGCTGGTACGAGGTGAAGATGGTCCGGCTGTGGACGAGAACACACTATGGGCTTAACAGCATAGCAGAAACATACAGTCCTGTACAAGAGAACACAGTCTTGAAAACTAAACAACTTTACTATAGCTTAGAAAAATGTACCTTTCTATTGTAGAGGTACCGTATGCGTACATCGAGGGACTGGAACAATTTGCCAGCGGCGGTGTTTCCGTCGGACTACAAGGCTAGAGTGAATTGGGAATTGCCGATTGGCTCTAATATAAACTAGCGTGCTTTACCATCAACGATTGCATCACTGCTTACCATCAGGCGGGATTGCGGTCAAGCGCTACCTAATTTATAACTAATAATAAAAAAATACCTACTTATTATTTTAGACAGCTTTCACTGTTTTTATCCTCGTGATAAGAAACAACAAAGATCAGATCGAACAGAAAGGCTTATTCGCATGCAGAGTATAAACTGGCAGAAATGAAAAAATGTCATATTTGTTTAGCGTCTGTTTCAAAAAAATCAGATCAAAATGTAAGCAAATAGAACTAAAATGGCGCTACGTAGGTATACTGTTATCTTAATTTGAATATTTGATTATTAAAAAGATGTTATTTATTTGATAATTTTATAACTTCAAGTTTCGCCAATGATTTTACAGCAATTTAGTTATTTATTTACTTTATTAATCAATAATTGTATGATTGGCTACATTGCCGTACAGCGTGGCACATTGTCACGCTGTACGGCCAGTCGCTACTGCAACTACCATCACATTAGGTACCTACCAGTCGACAACAATGCGGACGAATATTTCGACGCTATATTTTAAGTGTTTATCAAGAATTTATTACACAAAAGACAAAATTGATACCTACCTTAATACCTTGTGTTAGTAATTAGTCTTAGTGAGTGATTATGAAAGAATTTAAGCTGAACAATCACATAATATTATATAAGATTACATATCTAATAAAATTATAAAGAAATAACAAGCTGTAATGCAAAACCAACAAGGTACCTAAAGAGTATTTTACCTATGTCTCCGTTTCTTCTTCTTTTTCTTGCCGTTGTAGCCGGTGAGTCCGTCGACTGTGAAATCTTTCGCCGCCTCCAACGACGACACTCCTGTCGAAAGAAAAACCCTCGTTTACGCTAGTCCATTTCACTCGCCCGCAAACTTGCGGATAATCAACGCAGCATGCTGTCCGCGCAAATCGTCGCCCGCTCCCAGATCCACTTAACAAGTAGTGTGAGCACACGACGCAACAATCGCTCGGGGATTTGTCACATAATTACCGAATGTGATTGACAAATGAATTAGTAAACAGGCGCGAGGTGGTGGGTTAATAGAAGAGATCGAGCGCATCCCTTGAGCGAGGGCGAGCGGGGAGCGGGGTGGCACGCGGGGGAGGGGGGTTGGCGGCCCTCGGGACCACGGGTAATTGAATTTGGCGCCAATGAATACGACAATGAATTATTAAATTTAGAGCGGTTCCCTCACGGACCTGCCGACAAACTGCTTAGCGTTGCAACTCTGTTGCACAGTATACATTACCCCCTGACATTTATATAGCTTTGTGCATATTTCATGAGGAACCAGCGATGTACAGCCACGGGAGCTAGCGGTCTCCGTATATTATTTGTATGCGATGGTGCGTGACGGATTGCGAATGTTTTGTAAAGGGTGCGAGTTTGTCAGACACGTTATGAGGTCAATAGATGTGTTAATGTTATTAATGTTTTGTAAGTAATCATTTATTTTGCAGCTGGACAGAGATAAGCGATATACTTTGAAGCGTTTTTTGTACAACAATATAAAACAAAATGATCGTGGTGGATTACCTACAATCATTTTGTTTTATCTGAAGTTACACTTTTTTGAATTAAAGTTCATGGGTGCTATTTTCCCGACAAAAAACCTCAAGTAGGTTCGGTTAATTTTTCTGCGATATAAAGTTTATAAAGTTATTTTTAGGTACCTATGTTAAGCAATTGACATCGTAGTTTACTAGACCCGAGTGTAAATAAGTAGGTTGTTAAATGTCTTTGTCCCAAGTCAATAAGACAAAAGTACTTATCTACTGCAAAAAACATGAAATACTATTCTTATTTTAGCGGACAACGGTAGCATGTGTCCAATTACCCTCGTCCGGTGTCCGCGCGTATCCGATGTGTCCGCGCAATCGATTGGTCACACCAGCGTCCGGCTCCAAGCCGCCCCTACTAGAACATACCTACCGCTTGCACAATATAAAAACTTGTAAAAGACCCAATGAACTGTAGTAACGTTTGTGTAAACATTACATCGCGCTTGTATTTCTCGAAGGGTGAAGTAAAGTTATCTATTTAAACTATCAAATAGATAACTGGCAAAACCTCGGTTTTGCTATCACGGGTACAAATCCTTACAGAGTCTACTCAGAATATCCTCTAATAGTGTATAATGTCCCCACTGATGGGACTCAGCCCTCCTGGGAGACTGAGAGAATAAGCTGTAATCTACCTACTATGTAGACATCTTCTTGGTGAAAAAGACTAGAAAATATAAAATGGAAACCTACAAATTACAAATCGCTGTTTTATTGATATTACAATACCTACATTACATACACGACGTTATTATTTAACTCTTGGCCACTCAAAGGGCTGTTAACTGACTCACTGGAAGTGAATTCAACTAATATACCTATAACCAATATGTTTATCACTTCTTAGCTTCCTCCGACGTAACTCCGACAAACAAATTAAAGTAGTCTTTGATCTGTAAATCAAAGCGTCCAAAAGTTATTCAAAACATTTTTTTTTTACCAAAATCTGAGGTTTTCTAATACACACCAGAAAATAACTTATGGCTACCTCTAGTTTGAATACCGCGGCATCAGAGAAATATAAGAATATTGAAAAATGCCAATGAGCCTATAATACAATTAAATTTCCTTTATTTCATAGTAAGATTATGTTAATAAATTCACGAATATGAAATCTAAACACTATTTTAGTAATACATACGTGTCATTTCGTATGAGTCATTAATTTTTGCAACGGAATGGCTGTTACTTGGTTTATTCATTGATCATCCCGGAGAATAGCGCAGTGCAGCTTTGGAAATAATTAAGACCTGTTGACATGAAACAATCATCCTTCCAGGATGCGCGTCGAAGCTAGTAGAAAATCATGATGCAAATTGAAGATACGCAGTTACCTAAAGGGGGCGCTGAGCCTGAGTTCCTGTGACAGGCGTCAATTACAGATGTGACGCATAAATGCCCTGATAAGGGTATAAGGCAAATCACATCAGTGTCCCCGCAGCCGCTAGACACGGTTCGAGAGAGTAGAGTTCATTCGCTCTCAGACGTACAGACGACAGTAGGTAAAGCTACCCGAAACTGTAAAAAATTCCCAATCAACCTTGAGCCTTACAGCTTTACAGATAAAGTTGAAAATGTTAAAAAAAATCTGACAGAATGTAGTAGTTGGATGTGCTGTCGTCTTTACGACGTGCAGCACTCGCCCGCCCGCTCGCCCCGCCGCCACACTACACGGCGCCCAGCTCGGACGTGCGCTTCGACATCGTCTAAGCAATACACATTAATAATTAATACATTAGTAAACAATTATTTAACATGGATGAGTGTTCATTGCCTCCACAGAAGACTTTTTATTTTTAAAGCAATAATCCACAAATTGTTGGATCTGTCCCTGGGCTACAGCGATGCTAATCATTTATGAAGTATAGGCTCCACTTGTGCTGCATGTAATGATCCCACTGCTGGCTTATCCTTACTCACTATGTGCTGCCAGCTGCATGTACGCTGCGGGCAGTTACTCCGATATATTATATCCTTATAAACTGCTCCTCAAACTACGTTGTCTTGAAGAGCTTTTCCGATGGATAAATCGAAAATCTTGAAACAAGTTACTAGTTATAGATATATAACTAATAACTTGTATGTATGTATTTACTGTATTATGTAAATGGTACAGCAACATCACACACTATCTACAGTATTTACTTCTCCTTCCCCTTTTCATATATCCAAAGGTCTGTAATTTATATGTTATGCATTCTTCTTTAGCCTATAGAGATCCACTGCTGGAAAAAGGCCTCCCCCAAGATTTTCCTCGATGACCGGTCTTGTGCTACCTGCATCCCTCGGCTTCCCGCGACCTTGGCCGCCACTCCAGAATCTTACTGCCCCATCGGCCATCGGTTCTACGAGCAATCTGCCCTGCCTACTGCCTCTTCATTTTAGCGACTCGAAGAGCTATGTCGGTAACTTTGGTTCTTCTGCGGATCTTCTCATTTCTGATTCGATCGCACAGAGAAACTCCGAGCATAGATCTTTCCAACGCCCTTTGTGCCCTTTGTCTGGCCCTTCGTATGTGGCCCTTTTTGAGCGATCACATTTCATTTCCGTAAGACATCACTGGCAATACACACTGGTCAAAGACTTTAGTCTTGAGACACTGTGGTATCTTGGACGACGAGAAGATCTAGCGTAGCTTCCCGAAAGCTGCCCAGGCGAGCCGGATTCTACAAGAATATTTATTCTATTTAATAACGGACGTCAAGACAATCTGTTCTTACTGCCAGTATTTGGGTATTGCAGCTTCTTTTGGCGGTCAACACCCTTTTAGACACGCACTGCCATGCTGCTCCTTGGGCATCGGCAGAGCGTGTGTAGAAGAAGAAGTGTTGTGAATGTCAACTTAAGCAACCTCTATTTTGGATCAGCGTGATCAGAACCTCTGCTCCAGTTTCACAATTTGTTTGCCAATTAGTAGCAACTCGTAAACTTCGGAATCTACATTTCTGGTACTTGTCCGTTTTTTTAAGTCAAATTCGATGTTCGTCGAGAAATTGGATGTTAAAGCAACACGGAAGAGTTTTTAAGTATCGACGAATCGGTATTGCAACTTTAGTGATTTGAACTTTAGTGACGCAGTTGACTGGTAAAATATCCTTTTGCACTAAGTAACTGCATGGTTAGCGCAGTGGTTAAGTTATTGACTGCTATGCTGCGTGTCGCGGGTTCCATTCCCTCACGGAACAAATATTAGTATGACCTACAACTAGTTGTTCCGGGTCTGGATGTTTGTATATGTGAGTTTATATGTTTCTAAACGCACCCACGATACAGGAGAAATTCCTAGTGTGGGGCAACATTAAAAAAAAATAATATCTACGCATTATATTTAGTTGTCGGTTAGTGTTAGTGATAACGGGCATTTTATATAAAACAAAGCTCTCAGACAGTGACACAATGATAGGAAAACATCGGTAAGCTCCTTAGTGGTGTCAAAGTAAGTGAACACAGTCTCGTGAAGAGGTAATCACTTAAACTGTGGCACAATACACTCGGCTGTCCCTCGGGAGGACTCGGGAGAAATCGGGGGCAGTCGGGGGTCTTCGGCAGTCACAGGCGTAGGGACGGACCTCTGAAGTATGTGTTTTATGATACTGCACTTATCTTACCTCGGGAGAAGGAGCCATATTGTTTAGTGGGTGGAGGTCAGACAAGAAAAAATGTTAAGAGAATAAACTGTCAGCCGAACTACCTGTAGGTATAGGGTCGTACCGCGGTGACTCAGCCATGTCACGGTATTCGAGGGTGTAGCTACAAACTTGAGTTAAACTTTATATTTGATATTTTACAAATCACTTGTTACTCTTTAACTACACACATTTGATTCATAAAATAGTTGACTGTTCTGTAAAAGTATTGAAACATGGAACAGAATCTGTATGAATTTCTGTCAGATAACTTTACGCAGATGTAATTAAACAAACTATTTTTTACCAAATAAACTAAAAAAGAAATAAATTAATAAATTGTTGATTTATAATTGTTCGGTCACAAGCGATCCTATCCTCTAACCACTGATATATAATCCAGCATTAATAACGAGCGTGGACCGAAGCACGTGCACAGCTACCACCATAAACCAGAACAAAATTGTATCATTATAAAAATACGATCATTACGACACGACACCAACGAACCAATAATGTATGCGTTAACACGAATTATATGCACAACTCGTTATAAGCCTACCGTTTCAAAGCATAAAGTTCATTTTCAGTTGTGAAGGAGTATAATTTAAAGCGCGCAAGCCTCCCCTCAGAGAGGGGAGAGGGGAAGCACGAGTGTTGCTGAAGGAAAGCTACTTCTCGTGAAGAACACTGCCACTTTTGCCGGCGGCATTGTACTCCAAATGAAAATGTGTTATGGAAAAAATTACATTAATGTAAATACATAGCTTGGTCTGTGTTTGTTTTTATGCTAGTAGTGTGAGTACATGGAGGTTGGGCACCTATTTGGGTTAGAATAAGAGGTTGCTTTCAGTTCGTTCTAGGACACCAAGGAAAGCCAGAATTCATTTCTATAGTCGATAAGGGATGGCTACGGGGTTCGTAGACGCTCTACGCCTACGTCTACGGCGTAGCACATACCTACAATGAAACTTAATTAATTTTCAAGTCAATTTGCCCAGTTGTTAGTATTGTAGACACTACATAATAGTTGAGAATGAATTGAATAACGTTTATTAAGTAGCTTCTACCTACATGCTATGTACAATATAATTTACAGTGACAGATGTGTGCAGTGTACAACCGAAACACCCTCATTTCTGTCAGTTAGGTATTATTGGGCACTTGAAGTACCTCTAATCTTACAAGTATTTATGGATTTGGTGTGGTATATACAAAGTATAAAGTAAAAATATTTTTATTTAACAAGAAAAAACAACGTTTTCCGTTTTTAACAGTCGTTTTTTTTTTAAACATTACAAATATCATATTTGTTAAGTTTTTATACAGTATGTTAAGTAAACCCTGTCCGACCCATAAGGATAATAAAGGTTAGGTAAACACATGAAATAATATAAAATGATATATAATATAATATAAAATTTTACGTAGGTAATCATCATAGTACCAATACAAATGAATTTTGAAATAATTTTTTTTCCCCGCGAATTAATTCCAACTTGCCTGAAATTTGGTAATTTTAAAAAAAGTGACAACACCGGTATTATTATGAGCGAATAGCGATGCGACCACGTGCCGCGTGCCATGCCGCCCGCCGCCCGCGGAAGGGTGCTTACGCACATTTATTAAGTTACCTCTTCTTGAGAAATAATATCGGTCGGTCTCCGTGGCGCAGCGGTCAACACGCCTGCCTGTGACGTGGAGGCCCCGGGTTCGATCCGCGACCAGGTCATGATGGGAAACGATTTTTCCTGATTGACCTGGGTCTTGGATGTTTATCTATATGTATCTGTTATAAAATATAGTATCGTTGAGTTAGTATCCCATAACACAAGTCTCGAACTTACTTTGGGGCTAGCTCAATCTGTGTGATTTGTCCGTATACATAAAATATAAATAAATATTTATTTTTTTAGGGGATTTTTTTTTAAAGTTTAGCCCGGTTTTGTATGCATTAGTAGAATCAGTTATCGATACCTAACAACACCTTCACGGGTCGGACAGGGTTTTCTTAACATACTGTATATTATAACTGTCTTCACAAATGAAGACGAACGTACTTTATCTTTATTGTTGTGTCAGTGTCGAAGATAGGTACTCTTACTCTTTGTATTTTTACATAGTTTGATCCCAGTAGACGCCACGTTGAGTTCGACATCAATTATAATCTAACGCAGCCAAACGTACGTAGAGTACATATGTTTTATAACAAAACTACTAAAGATGTTTCAGC
The DNA here is from genome assembly GCA_037179545.1 of Sesamia inferens. Taxonomy (NCBI): domain Eukaryota; kingdom Metazoa; phylum Arthropoda; class Insecta; order Lepidoptera; family Noctuidae; genus Sesamia; species Sesamia inferens. The sequence continues at coordinate 887,515 of CM073929.1, read as the reverse complement.
GAACGAACTTTATTATTAACCAGGCTATAGGTTATTTTCACAACAAACAAGCTTGTTATTACATTTAATTATATGTCCTCCTTTATCAGTATTGTACTGTACAGCATTGTTTACTGATACTTAGATATCAAAACAATAATAACAATATGTATTTAATGCTCAGTTAGAGATAGGTATCTGCAGGTTATGAAAACATCCTAGTTCTCGTCGGGAGCCCACGAATGAAACGTGCCTAGTTTGTGAATCACTACAAATTATAAAACAAAGTGTCTGTCGAGTGTATCTGTTCGTCTGAACACGCTAACATCTGGACCAAACTGTTGGATTGAAATAACTTATACCGTATCATAGCTCATATATAAGGACGGTGTATGCTACATAACATTACGCTACAAAAAATAGGAGCCGAGCAAATAAATAATACCCAGAAAGACGTGTAAGTGAGAATGCAACAGCGTGGTGGGCGCAGCGACGCGGAACAGCGGTGGGACGGTAAGATTTCGCTCGGGCGAAGTCGTGGGTAGAAGCTAGTAATCCTAATTATAAAGGTGCCTTTATAAGTTTGTATGCAGAGATGAAAAGATTATTTCACTATTAAAAAGAAAGAATATTGTCTAGTGTCATAGGATATGCTTTGTCTAAGTACCCGCAGCCGCATTAGTACGATTGTGGTGAGATTACGGAGGCGTCTTGTAATAGAAAAGAGTCATGAAGTAGTTTCAGAGCGTAACTGTAAAATCAGTACACAAAGCATTGATGTATATCATTCAAATGTAATATATCGACGACGTGTCAACAGTGTGAATATATTCCTCATATTGGGCCAATCGCGAGAGTCGCGACTAGGGTTTCTCAATTCTAGACCTTTTTTATTTCCCGGAGCACGAGAATTCTCGACCACTATTTCCCGGGAATTCCCGGGTTGTCGAGGAATATGGAAAGTTATAAAAAATATGTGTGATTTAACAATAAAACTAAGCTGTTATGCAATATTCAATAACACTATCAATCAACAACATTTATTTTTAGTTTCATGTGACTTTAATTTAAGCGAACTTTATTTAGGCGAAATAAACTCTAGCGAATTATTTTTTCATAAATAGTCATCTTCTTTAAAAAAAATAAATAGAATATCTTCAAAAAACAATGTCACCAAGTCACCACAATGAAATTTTGTATTTTACGTACTAAATAATTTACTCTAATCTCTGTCTGTACTACAAACTTTTCAATTATGTAACATGAAACGACAGTTTTTCAGTTACATAGGTAGAAAAATAACAATCAGATTAGCTTCATAATTACGAACAACAGTAAGGTACAGGTATTTTCCGTTACGTATAAACATTTTTTTTAATAAATTATAAACTAGCGCTTGATCGCAATCCTGCCTGATGGTAAGCAGTGACGCAATCGTTGAGGGTAAAGTGCACTAGTTTATGAAGAGCCTATTCACTCTAGCCTTGAAAAACCTGAAATTGTAGTCCGACGGAAACACCGCCGCTGGCAAATTGTTCTAGTCCCTCGACGTATGCGGTATAAAGGAGGAGGCGAAATGCTTCGTATTAACAACGTAAGGGTGGAAACTCGCCGTAAGACGGTTGCCCGATGGTGGAACGGAGATGGGGAATTAAATCAAGCAATTCCCTCGCACACTCCCCAAAATGCATCCTATAGAATATCGAAACGCTGGCTACTCTACGCCTGTACTCTAGGCTTTGGAGACCATTTCGAGTTAAATCAGGGTCACCAATTAGCCTCTTCGCACGCCTGTTCACTGAATCCAAAGTGGCCAGGTGACACTTAGCAACACCAGCCCAGATGTGGCTGCAGTACTCCACACACGAAAGGACCTGTGCTTTCTACAACATTAGAAGCTGCCCTGGTGTGAAGTACTGCCGGACCTATGCGATAACGTCAAGTTTTCTGGCAGCCACCTTAGCCGTGGACTCAATGAACCACTCAAAGCTTAGGTTCGAGGAAATCTCAACTCCCAAAAACTGAAGGCGGTCGGAACACTCCAAGACTCCAAGGATACATTTCGAAAAGTAGGAGCCAAGGTGAACGGGCTCCTTTTGGCGGTGAAAAGACACGTCTTTGTTTTGGCAACATTGAATGCTACAAGATTGGCACTACCCCATTCGGAGACTGCCTGTAGTGCAACACTCGTTCGCTCTATCATAGCTAGCCTCTCTTTCGGATCGGATTGATTCCCTACTAGCCCGAGCATCTGGCAGGTATCTCTTCACAACTGTGTTGTTATCTGCATACTCATAGATACCGGGCATCAACAGATCGTTAATATGCAGCAGGAACAGAGTTGCAGAGAGAACAGACCCCTGAGGAACACACATTAGTCGACATAGGCTCAGATGAGCATCCGTCGACAACAACTCGGAGGGACCGTTCAGTCAGAAAGTCTTTTACCCAGCAGGTCAGGCTAGGGAAATGCCGTACGCTAGAAGCTTATTCAAAAGACTAGCGTGCCATACCCGGTCGAAGGCCTTCGAGACATCAAGGGAGACAGCAATCGCTTCCCCATTTCTCTTGAGGGCCTCGCCTCACAAGTGAGTGGCATACACTAGTAGGTCCCCAGTTGACCGATTGCGGCCAGATCCGCACTGTCGGTCACTGAGGAGATCGTTACCTTCCAGTTATGCCAAGTGATTCAAAATCAACACACGCTCCATAATTTTGCAAAGTATCGAGGTTTTCGAAATCTAATGACAATCACAATTCACAAAAGTGGAAAATGCTTCAAAAGCTAGCCTGTCTTGAAAATAAGCCTTAAAAATAAGAGGGCATTTATATCATTATCTAACAATCGGTTTCTTATTTTCGTCACAAAGTTTCCAGACAAGGAGAAAACCCGTTCGTTTTCTGTCGACGTAGGCTTTACTGACAAAACAGCTTTATACAAGTTTTCCACATTTGGTGGTCTTTTGCTGGTTGGTTCATATAACTAAAAACGCTTTTCTAATCAAGTTTCTTGTTAAAACAGTTTCAATGTTGCTCGGAATGTCTGTGGCTGCCATTACAATAACCTGTTTCAATTTCAGCTCAAAGCATGGGGCTTGCTGGGGGTAGTTCGTTTGCTGATGTCTTTATTAGAGTGTCATCTTCATCTAAATTGGATCTGCTAGGAATAATCTATTGTACAGTTTCAGTGTAGCCAAGTTACAAGCTTGCCTAGTTTGGAGCCAATGCAAAATCTCTGTAATGTTTTGAGCAATATAGTTTATTGTATTATATTATAGTTTTGTTTAATTTCAGAATTTCTCGAATTCTCAATTTCTCGACCACTTTTGCTCGTCTCGAGTAAGGCAAAATTTCCTGGGAATTCTCGGTTCGGGAACTCTCAAAGAGAAACCTTAGTCGCGAAACGCGCACAAATTGCCAATCGGCGCGGCCAATTTGCCGAGATCAGCTGACGATTAGATTTATTCGCCTTTCTCACTCACGAGTTATCACTCAATAGATATAAAAAAAGATACACTACAAACCGTCCCCAACATAAGACAAGGGTTTTTCTATACATCATGAATGAGGAGGAAAATCAATTTCGATTTGTTACAGTTGAATGAAACATTAAGCAGTAAATATTGAATATAACAACATCATTATCTACTATCCTGTCATAATCTGCCAAGGGATCCGAGTTTTGAGAAGATTATCTACTATTGGAAAACTAGTTTGGACAAGTGTATAACTGCACATCTAGGAATGAATGTCTACAATGATGTCACTAGGAATCTTTCAAATAACCCCTGGGTGTTAACACTTTTATTTCTACGCAGCAATTTATTTTCATTTTTGTCATGGCACAATAATTGTATATATATAATACTATAATGTCGATTATAAAATCGTTAGTTTTACACATTTGAGGCGCACTGATAATAATAATGTATTATGTCGTTCTGTGTGCACGTCTGTACTTCTACTGTTATTTTGTCCGACGCGTGCGTGAACGTGCCGCATGCACGCGTGACGTGACGCGATGACGCGACTGTGACGTCAGCATACGTGGAGATTTGCAAACGAAAACGGCTCGTTTATTGCCCGTATTTGCCTACGTTGTGTTGTAAAGGAGAACAATGTTAGTCATGCCCCTCGTTTTATTGTTTGGAGAACTTCACGTCCTAAACCTTTTTTTGGAATAGTAGCGATTTCGTGGTTTCTTTATTATAAACAGATACTTGGATTGTTTTTGTGTTAGACATATTGTAGCCGGCATCGATTAGATCATATTGTCCTATAGTTATATTCTAAAATTTCTTCGAGTTCCTACATTCTTCTGGTCAACGCAATCTGGACTCTATCACTTTACTGCAAATATATATAATGACTCTCTTAGTATGCCACAATGTCCTAAATCTAAAGAGATATAAAATGTTTATATGAATATGAGATACCTATATCAAACAGTAGACCGCAACATGTTGGTCACAGTAACCAAGCCGGGTTAGGTCAGAACTGTGTTCATCCTCGTACTAGATAAGAGAGTGAAGCAAGTCGAGCACTACCTAAAAACGCCAGGCGGTTGACTAAACGGCTAATTTAGCAGTTCGCAGCGGCATACATAAAACATTGGCCTAAAACAGATAGTAGCGAACCGACAAGTCTGTAGGTCTAACTATCCAAGTAAACGGTGTCTTTATTTACACGAATAAATAAAATATTTACCCGCCATTCTCAACAAAAAACACGAAGAACCAAAAATAAAATAAAATCCCTGAGGATCTAATTTAAGCCAGATACGGATCCTCGAGTCGCTATCTCATTCAAATAAAAAGCTTAACAAGAATGCTTGCAGGTGAAACGCTTAGCGTAACGCGATAAGACGTGATGCAATTAGGGCGCGTACGAATTGCCAATTTGCCGCGACAAGCCAATTGACGCTCGTTCCGACGCTTATTTGATTTGACGAGTGTCGCGCGGCCGAGTTACCGCCATATGTGTTGCCAGTATGTATCTACCTGATTATCGTATTTGATACGACTTTAAGTGTGTTCCAATACTTTTGCCTATTAATTATAAGTACACAGTTTGTTAGTAGATGCTATAGAATTATTCAGCTTCATCTAACGTGGGAACACACCGCGAGTACACATTATTTTCAACTTTTAACGAAGTTGTAGTTTGCTGGTTCCAGTAAATTTGAATATAAAACGAATAATTTATAAATTACCTGAATAAAACTGTCGGACCGCTACGAATTACATGAAACAAATAAAAAATAATAATTAAAAACAGAAGGATAGTTAAAATAATATCTAAACATAGAAAAATAAATTAACTTAAAAAGCACACACGTCAAAGGACACAAACACGTCAAAGGGCACAACCCAGAATTAGAAGAGAGTTAGATAAAGAATTTGAATGAATAAATCATGATTTTCATTTGTTAAAACAGATCTCATCAACAATGGTATTCAATTACGGCAATAAACCTTATCTAAGACACAATGCGCGAGCACCACATCTCGCGAATATTAAATAAAAGTGCGTGCACAGCTATCGCATTACGGCGTCCTTGTTCCCACCGTAGCGCAGGTGTTAACAAAAATAGAGCAAGTTCACAAAGCGCTGGTCCGCATAATGCTCTGTGAGCCAGGCGAACACAAATATTAAGATGTTGACGCTTTTCTTGTCTACTGTATTGATCAACTTGTTGTGTTTGTTTGTTTTAAGGCAATAAGATTGAATTTAATACATTTTAAGATTTTCTGTGCTGTCTGCACGCAGACACTATGTAAATTGACTTAAATTCGGAATCAACAGCACTATAAACATATATGATCTCACAACAGGTACTTAGTATGCATGTATGTATATAAAATATAATTTTGGCTTTAGGAAAAGTATGTCATTTATGAGTGTACATGATTGGAAGATTAATAACTTCCTTAACTCCATCACCACCATTTCATCATCGTACAATTCGTCGCACGGATCGCGTCGCACGCTACAACGATCCGGACGAGGAGTTTCGTCTTGTCTCGTCTTTTATGTATAAGTACCGCCTACGTCGAAGGCCTGATACAACATGCCCGCTGCATTGTTCTTTATAATTTAAGTGCCTCAAGGCCATAATTAATTTGCTCATAATAAGCTAGTGTGGTATACCATCCAATATTCCATCACTGCTTAATATCAGGCGGGATAGCAGTAAAGCAATACAACAAAAAAAAAACTCCAGCACATAAAGTAAACACAATGGAAATAAAAGGCGAAAGATAACAAAACCGGAATTAAAACCTATAGTAAAGTAAAATATTTATATAATTAGCCTAAGGTTTTCTGATAAAAAAATCGGAATTCGGAAAAGAAAAACCATTTACAGAACGTAAGGTTACTGCGTTCAATGATCAAAACTATTTGTAAGAAGTAACTGACGTCAACGCTGAGACTTGTAAACAAGAACATTACAATTTTGAGATAACGTTGAAGCGTGTTCGTAGAAGTGTTGAGTAATTAACTTACAGAGTTGGTGAGGTTCAAGCTGCAGTCGAGACCAGGCTGGCGACACTGGCGGCGGCAGGTGGTGGCGAGCGAGCAGTAATGAGCAGGCACTCGGCCCAGGACAGTAGCCATTATAATTGCTAATGGGCCTCTCTTCACTTTGATATTTCGGAGGACGTCCACAAAATTTATTGCTACCCATAGTCGTCCATATTACAAACCAGAAAGGTTCATTATCCCGTGGCGCGGGTATGTTTAGCAAAGTAAGTCATTATGCGATCAGTGGCCTTTAAGAGGGGGTGAGGGAGAATCTAATCGTAAAATATTATTGTTGCTTTTATAGGAAATTGATTCGGAGCGAGCATGTTATTGTGTACATGTTTTTGCGTTAGGTTTTATGTATTTACTTTTTCTTACTGTTGGAGGAGTTTTGGCAAAGTTTTGTAATAGGTATGTTGGTATGTGACACAATTTAAATACACGTTTTGTATAGGTAATAAAGATATTGTGCGAGATAATACTTTATAAAATTTTACTACATGAGTGAGTTTATAAAGTGTATGTCGTTAAATATATCCTATCTGCCGCATTAGGTTAAGAAACCTGTACTGACCTGAAATGGTAGTAAGTGAGTGAATAAATAAATTAATAAATATTTATCTTTTATTTTCGCTCAGGTGTTATTTTCTTGTGGTCATCACTATATATAGTATTGTATAAAGTCAAGTGTTTTTTTTAAATGAACAGACAGCTGTGCTGCTGGGGAGTTTGTTCCGCCACTTCTTCCCAGCGAAAGCACTAGTTTTGGGGGACTGTTTTATATAATATTGACGTTCAAACAGTGCTGATTCTTAGCCTAATTTGAAGAAATTACTTTTGATTTGAATTTGTGTGTTAATTTTCAAATTATAGAATATTTTTTTGGAACCTCTTTTGGATAGACATTGAAAATTGATAAGAAATGTCGACTGACTAAATTAAGCCTTAAAACATTAGTTTAACCGTGACCGCAAGTTATATGTAATGGATGACATCAGCGACCGCAGAGCACGCAGTCTACCACTAGCCACATATTCGGCATATCATATATGGAAACAGGCCAATAACCAAGTGTCCGTTACAGTGTCCGGCCAGGCCACGCCCACCTCCACACGAGAAGGGGGAGAGGGGGGAGTAGTGAGAACCGGACATGTTAGCTTTTAGTTTGTAACGTCAGGCTGTTCAGTGTCGATGTATGTAGGTGTCTGTCATATAGAGGGCAGATATTATGGAGAATAAGTGAGTAGGTACGTTTTATCTGGGGCACTTGTCTTTTGTAGGAGAAATCATGCCTTATTATTTTTATTTTTTATTTTATTTATTGGTCTATCTACAATTGTTACACAATAACAACAATACAATACAAGCAAGATACAAACACAGTGCACAATATGATGCGATAGACACAGCATGCATTATCTAACAGTTAGACAAAAAATCATCGGAAAGGTATCGGGTAGGTATTACTACAAATAACACGAAAAGCTCATCTAAGTATATTATGGCAGTACATACACAAAGCAACAGTATGTCGTGGCACAAGGCGGTCGGTGGTGTCTCTCTACTTACGTGATAGGAAGGTGTGAGTTTATGTATTGACGCAGTAGGAGACAGTCAAGTATGCGACGGCTATGTGTGCAGCAGACAAGTTTGTGACAATTAAATGCTAATAACAGCTAAGCGTGTGATAGCTAAAATTAAGACAGTTATGTATGTAATGACTACATTCTAATTTTCTTCTTCTTCTACGCCTTTTAAGAACAGCCTCAGCGGTGTTCACCCTCCGAACAATAAACATGTAACACTTAAAGAGGACCTTCGTACGAGCAAGAGAACGAGAAAGCCGAAGTGGGCATTAAAATGGTGTAATTGAGCGGGTGTGTGCGATGAATCGGGCGGCCGCGGCTTTTTAAATTATTCCTCTCGGGTGCGCCGGGGCCGCTGTGTAATTGTATCGGCGGAGGCGTCTTGGCACCCCTGTACCTACTCCTTTATGTATTTACATGGATACATAACAACACACTAACATTCTTAAGATATTCAATTAAGATATCCTTAAGGTCACAGTGAAAGCATTTATTTCAAATAGGCAAATATAAGGGTTTATAAACATCAAAATAGAGACAATTTTAAAATCAAAGTACCGACCACGTGCCAGCGCTGACAACAGACTAGCCAGGCTGTGGTGACAACTTTATAGGTTCGTTAGAATAAGTATGTCTGATGAAACATTTGCCTGTAAAGTGAAGATATTTCATTTTTACTATCTTTACTGTTGAAAAGATAGATTCTGGAAAAGATACAACGCTGCACTATTCTGTTAAGGTTGTCTTAGCATGGGACCAAAGATACAACACTGCATTACTCTGTTAAGCTTGTCTTAATATATCTAAGTGTGTTAATATATCTAATTTTAAGAAAATAAGCGATATTCATAATATAAATACCAGGAACAAACACGATCTTGCTGTACATCACACTCGTCTCCACAGAGTAGGCAACTCGTTCATGGGTCAATGTATACACTTTTACAACAAGCTTCCCATGGACATTCGAAACTTACCCATTAAACGATATAAAACCTATATAAAGGCCAAACTTTGCAAAAAGGGGTATTATAAAATCTCAGATTATTTAGAGGATAGAGAGGCTTGGAACTGAGCTGCTCGCTCTGTTAAGCATTGTTATTAAGCAATATGCGTAATTATAACGTAAATTATTGTAAACATTTTCATTTTTAATGTCTGGACTTTAAAAAAGACGATGATCCCTGAGTTTGTTTCGGCTATTTCTTCTCAGAGGTAGTCAGTTAGGAAATGCCGGCTTCATCTAGTTTAAAAAAAAAAGAATAAAAAAAAAAAACATGACGTGTAAAAGTGATCGGTGATCCTATTTGCTTAATAAACGATTTCATTTCATTTCATTTCATTTCATTTCATTTCATTTCATTTCATTTCATTAGCATGGGACCAAAGATTTACAAATAATTGTATATTTTAAATCGTGACTTAACAATTTTTGATTGTACTTTTACTACTCTATCGATTCCTTTTTAGAGAATAAAAGCACAAAAATATAAGAAATATCCGATCTATTTATTATTGTATCTTGTTTTTATAGCGGTTTTATCCTTATAATGAATTGGTGAGGCATAACAGATACTATATTACCTGTGTCCAACAAATAAAATACTTTGACTTTTGATATTTCGTTGCAAAGTTTGTGAAAGTATTCTCTTGGTTAGAGCAATTGAAATATTTTATTTTGCCCTTCCTTATAAAATGAAAGCAATGCGAAAAAAAACAACATTCCCTATCCTCGACACAAAACTATTTACTTAACAAATTGGACCGTGTGCCGACTGCGCGAAGATATCCTTACATCATTACAGGGGTGCCCGGGTGGCTCAACAATATCGTTTTCAAAAAATTGCGGAAAGTGCCGCATAACGAGCCTCGGGGGATGCTGCCCAAACCATGGCTCCGCGAGCCGCCAGCCCCTCTTAGCACGTTACATTTCACTTGTTAACTGACAAATTATTTGTATTAACCCCTAATGTATTTATGTGATCATGTTTAGATTAAGTGGCGAAACATTAATGTTTATTTTTGCTTTTCTTTGTTTACTTTTGAAAAGAATTTTGCTACCCTCGTTAAAGAATACTTACCGATGCAGAATAATAAAATTCAAGACGAATGCATCCAGCCAGCGAAGAAAATGTATAACCGAATTTATTTCGAGACAGCCAATAGAACGAAATTTTGCCAACATTGGCACACAGCAGGCGTTTGGCATGAAGTCATATTTGTATATCATTACCGACTATAGGTAGAGACGTCTAGACCTGAACTTGTTGGGGATTATAAATATCGATTACGTTAATGACAAGTTGCTTGACATACACAGGTGCTCGTAACACGCAGGTAATTTCTCCCAAACATATTAACACACATCCTAATTGATACAACAATATAATGTAATTGAATTTCGGTCATTTCGGTTTCGTCAACTCGTTAAGACGCCATATTTGTTCAGACCTGCACTACGTAATGGAGCATTGTGGCGACAATTGGGTGTATATTGTTTAATTATTAATATATTCATAAATGTACGTAATAAAGTGCTCGATGAAGACAATGCTAGTAATTAAAGTGTTACTGAGGTAATAGCTACAAGTATGTAAATAAATATGCTTTGTTCGAGTTTGTCCTCTGAACGCGCCGTTTAATGATCTTATTGTAACGAGCAATCTGTTGGATTATCGGATTACTGACGACATGTTTTACCTACTGTAAAACTTACGTAAAATTCAGATTACATTGACAGAGTCAGTTACATATAGTACAGTAAGTATCTATATGGTTGCCCAATAGCTTGCCCACCAGCAATTTGGTCGTTGGTAGCGTTAGAAGGGAAAATATAAAAGGAAAGCCTGTTCAATTTAATCTGCTTTCAAATATTTGTGCTGTTGAGCCGAAGTTTATTGGCTAAAAATTTACATTTGATTCGTTTTATGTATTAGTACAATTAATGTTTAGTCTCTGTTCAAAGGTATAATACTATCTATTCTATCAACGCATATTTAATCAATAAGTAAAGCTGGTCGCTCTCATTAACTCAAGACAATGTTTGTATTCTTTCTACAGACACGACAAGGTTGGTGCAGTGGCTGAGCGATCGACTGCTGCGCTGTGTGTCGCGGGTTCGGTTGACACGCGGAACAAATATTTGTATAGGCTACATGTAGTTGTTCCAGATCTGGCTGTTTGTGTCTGTGAGTTTTATGTTTGTAAACGCATCCACAATACAGTAGTCGGGAGAACGTTAAGAAAAAATAGTTTACTGACAGGTAAATAATTTAATAATAATTATAAATATATATCTATAGGTAATTATGAATTCATATAATTGTATATTTTTAAACCGATTAATGTATAAAGAAGACACGCAAAGCTGTCACGTCCTTAATAAGTTTTTACTCTACATTTTTAATTTAAATGATTTTTTTTAAGATTGTTGGTATATTAGTGTGGCTAGCTGACATGTGGTAAATAATTTAATTTAATATTCTGTGTCTTGTAATGTTAGTTACATTAGGTATTATACATGTATGTATACCTATATTCAGATGTTTTTAAACTGAACTGGCTGTGCTGCTGGCAGAGATTATTTCTTGCGCCACTTCTTCCCGGCGAAACATTAGGAAGTGGTGAAGGGTGGGTGCTTTGGGGGCTGACTCTTGTAATTTTGATTCTTAAAAAGAACTAATTCGCAGCGTAACTTGAAATTGGAATAAGCGACTTTTGATTTCATTTGATTTGATAGAAATGGAGGATCGCAAAGGCAAGAACATCTGACATGTTTGTGATCAGTAAAAAGTAGCCCGAGATCCATTGTCCATTGTTATACGTATTCTGAAGGTTACGTACGAAAAAGTATACAAATACTCTTGTAGTATTCCACATGTGAGATCCCACAGTCGGACACGGTGCAACCGGAGACGACACAATTAGCGCCACTCGCGTGTGTTTATGGTACACTTGTGTCGCCTGGGCCGCTCCGCTCTATGGACACTACAGACACCGCCGACATTTGTTGCAGGAAACTAACTCATTAGTATAATACTTGCTGGGGAGTGCTACACGGAGGTAAAAGATTTAAGTAAAGATATCCAGTTACCTACATATGTACCAACTGATTACAGTTTTGAAATACGATTGAGTTTGAGCGCATCTTAAGAAATAAAGAAGCTCAACATGGTGAGGAAATCGGAATGTTTTAGAACATAAAAGTCGAAGACATGTGATAACTAGCACCCCGTACTGGACCCGCACTCTGGATTACAGCCTCACACAGAGAGGAGGACTGTGTCCCACCAGTGGGAACGTCACAAAAACTAAAATCTATGCCGATGTTAAAATAAAATGTGTATCGGTATTAAAGTGTATGTCGGTGTTAAAGAAACAGATATGATGTTCAAGCTTCTCTGTTGACGACATGTTTGGGTAATCAGCTTGATGTATAAAATTCCTCTTACTCATCTGTTACACCAAAAAAACTCAAATAACTACAAATGAGTTATTTCCAAACAAGTTGCTACATCAAACCGCCTTGTATCAAAACATTGTCGACGACAAACCGCAGAAACCCGACACGGTTCGTTATGAGAAAGAAAGTGGCAAGTGGCCGACACCGCACTTTAATATACTGCTTGTTATTACAACTTGTCGCCACTTAATGTGACTAAACACTGCGGCTCCTCTGACACTTGATACATCACTACCACCACTTTACTGCGGTAACTCGACATTCAACATTGACCTTTATTACAATAATATAAGGGTTTAGCAACGCGCAGATTTAAAGTTGGTGATGAAGTTTTGTATCTACAGACGCTAGTCGTCTCAGTTTGACAGAAACAAAAAAATAATTTCCTCCGTGTTGGGCGCCAACATTAGAGACAAATGTTTAGTGTAATGTAGACGCCGAGACTGGTGAGGTGTGAACACTCATGAGATGTGCCAACTGTCAACGTATTTACGTGTACATATAAGTTAATTTGACATGACGTTAGAAAAAATATTGTCGTGAGTTAATTAATGAAGTTTGTATCAAGTGTCGTTTAGTCTATGCTTATCGAATATACTTTTGTTTTGATTGCTGCAAAAGCAAAGCACTTCAATAAACTTGTGTAACATGTGAGATAAACAATGGAAATAGGAAGAGCTTCATTCTTGTGCCTAGAATATCTATAACATCTTAAGATAAGTTTTCTAATTATGCCAATCACATCTAACACTAGAAGTCACAAACTTACTCGTACGGAAAGTTCTGATTTTTATGCTGTTAGGACCACTACCTACTTACGCGTAGTGTAGGTATATTAAAATTTGCTGCTTCGAAGAGTTGCGCTAAATTTGCAACACTTGATAAACCGAAAATACACGTTTATATAAGATCTAAAATATGCTTTTAAAAAAGAAGGTCTACAATTGTAGCAATTTTAGTCTAAAAATGTTGAGGATTTTTTTCATGTTTATTTTAGGACTTATTAGTATTTAGAATATCAAAAGATATGTGTAATTTTCAAGTGTTGCAAAGTTAACACAAATTTTCAAAGCTGTAAATTTGGATATACCTACACTACTCGTAGATGTACTAACAATACATTTTATCAGAACTAGCCGTTAGTTTGCGATTTAATGGATATTAGATATGACTGGCCTAAATGGGAATTCTAGAACTAAAGATCATGAAAATATATAAGTGTCTTCAAATAAACAGTGAACTGGGTTAAATACTTACTTTGATAATGCTAAACTGACTCTTCATCTTAAGAAAAATGTTATCATATAAATCCTGCAACAGGTAAAAGTAAAACGAGCACAGGACTACAATCAATGACTGAAACGATGTCGGCTGTGGTCGACATGACCAATGAGGTCGCAGCCTCATTACACTCGTGACTTTTATTCGGCACATACAAAACAATAGGCCCCTAATTTTCAAATTAAAAATGTCTGCCGCTAAACAATAGCAGCAAAGCGGGCATCGCAGCGGCAGCGCCCGCCAAGGCAATTGTTTTAGAAAACAATAAAACTTGCCGCCATGATGGAAATGTCAAAATCCACTCGTGGATTCCGCCCCGTGGCGTTCCAAATATGAAATTCCCGCACAGAAATGGCGGCGGAGGCAATTTTTACAAATGGCTGCCGGCGGGAGCCAAGTTTGTTTTCTGTGACGTTTTTCATGTGCTGGGGTTGAACACTCGGCGCACACCGCACGCTCGCACGTACCTACACACCACACACGCACCCACCACAACAACACTGCGGTTACGGATTAAAAATAGAGACGAGGCTCGTCACACGTCGTACGTGGTACAATTCTTGTAAGCAGCGCAGTAGGTAATCTATCTAGACAAACCCCTAACACATGTATGGTTTAATTTGGTTAATCTAAACATGTGTTTGGGATGGGACTAGTCTAGTCTTTATGTTCATTAGTCACAACCCTTAACGTTAATTAATCTCCTTCAGTCTCCCTGACCTTCGTTATATTAAGTAATTTCAACCCCTGACTTATATCTTTATCGCGAAAACTAATTTGCATTTAACAGAATATTTTCTAAAACCTCACGTTCTAAGCGAATTTGTCCTTTTCTCTTAAGAGGGTAATATATCCAATAAGGGCTAATGGAGGATGGTCTTTAGCAAGGTATGAATACGGTTGAGTTTCCGATTTCTAATAGATAGGAGTATGATTTGTGGTATTGGCTGGCTCGAGCGGCTGCGCGGTGACGTTTGGCGTTTGCCGGATTCATTACTGAGACAAAGGCGGGGGTGAGGAGCACGGTGTGTTATAGAGGGGGGGGGGGGGCTCACACGAGGGATACCCTCCTCACCCCCGCTCCCCTCCACGCGTGCCTCACCCCCTCCACACAGCCACTTTCCTAAATCACCGGCAAATGTATTGTCCTCCATAGTTTGAGGGACGCTTCTAATTTATAGAAACTAATCGTCGAGCCACTCTGTTAATCAAAATATTTCTACAATAATTTGTCACGGCCTGTTCATTACGACGCCTCTTGTCTCGTCATTACAATACGCGCCTGAGATTAGTATCTATGTTGACAGTCTAACTATCTACACAAAAGCTTACCGCGTAAGCTTTTAATAAGCTGCTTAAACACTGTCATAATACCTATGTCGTGACAGTAGCACTATGAAACTACCGTAGAACCCGATTAAAACGATTTCACTGGGAGCCAAATAAAACGCGTGTTAAGCGAGTTAGCGTATTATACTTCATAAGGTGTGGAGCGATAGTGAAAAGTAAAACGTAATACACACAAGTACCTTAACTATTATTAAAACATCATGTTTATCATTGTAATAATTTATATAGTCAAACGTCAGTAAATCTAAATAAATAAATATTAGTTTCAGCAACTGGCCCCTTGTTCGTGATGTCAACCCCTTTGACTATGACTTTAGTTCCTTGTAATATAAGTACTTAGGTTTCCTCAGGGAAAATAAAATGATCTTACAAAAAGCTTTAAGAAATTTGAAGAATGGATCGCCTCACCATGCCCCCCTTTCCCTCCCATTAACAATCGTGAAACAAACCTAATCTCGCTGTCCCTCCTTCGCCAGCAAACGTTATTAATTGTATTAGAACTCGTCGGAGACAACAGTGCGACTCACCGGTGAGATGGGGTTGCGATCCGGGGCTGTATGGCGACTTGATTTGCGGGAACCCTGCAACAATTACATCATTCATTAAGATCAAGTACAAACAAGGCCGCCAGGAATTCCTATTTAAAAATGCTTGCGCCGAGGATTCTCCCGCCGCTGTGCCTGCCATGGTTAGTCACTTAGGTACTAGTTATTACATCCTGACACGGGATTGGCTATTACTTACATACTGTTTTGTTTTATAGATGCACCTTATAATCTAGGCCACATTAATACAATAGATACAATTCATATAATCTGGGCTATATTTACTTCGGGGTCAACTTAGGTAAACAGTAAGTAGGTAATGTTAAATGTGATTGTCAACAAACTATGAGCAGCAGTGCAAGAATACAGTTTTGTGTTATGTCATAATCATAACATGTTTTAACGTGGGTATCATCATATTGTCTTCCCAATATCGTACATAATACGTAAGTAGTACCTACTTAATTAACTAGTTTCGAAAAATGGATTGCCCACAAATAAATAGTAGGTACCTAGTGGAGTATTGAAATGGTTGACTTTTTTACTTATTTATTACTAGATTTCCGCCCGCGTCTTTATATCGCGCTTTTTAGATTTCCCTCGGGAATAACAAATTTTTCCGGGATAAAAAGTACCCTTTTATTTAATCCGGACTTCTAACTTTACGTCTGCAAAATTTCAAGGCAATCGGTTTAGTAGTTACGGGGTGAAAGCGGAACAAACTCACTTTCCGATTTATAATATTAAAAGTAAGAATTTATACAAAAGAATACAGGATTAATCAAACTAAATAGCAACCAAAAACCACTGAAGGTTAAACTTGTGCAAATGATGTGATTATATCAAAATTGAACTATACAATAAAGCATTAGGTATATATAAGTGTTATTGTCGATACCTACAACAAATTACATCTTTAGGTATTTAACTAATTACAATAATTCCTACATAGTTAATACTAAAATATCAAATCAGCAGTTAGACTGGTAAAGCGGACCCCAGACTTCTAAGCTGAAAAAGCTTCGGATACGACTGGGATTAACGCTGAGATAATGATGACATACTACTTAAATAATATTGTTTAAGTACATTTGATATTTTTAAGTAGGTATGTGTAAGAATTACATATTTTGTTCATTTTTGAGGGTAGACTGTTAATAAGTCTCTGTATAATATTAGGTACCTCTGTATTACAAACCCCGTAGTTCGTTAGCCATTCGCGCCAGCTACTCTGACATCACCTATGTAAGTAATAATAAAATAGCTAAGACTGAACAGTTTTTATGAGAGAATTGAATAAAAAGCTGATCATTCAGTTGAGAATGCTCAAATCGTATTGACGTAGAAGCAATCGCTGTGAATTCGTGTTACGTTTCAATATTTACACTTGAACAATACGAACTAGTTTGCAGACTATTGGGTTACCAACTACGTGCAAAAAGTTTCCTCGTTGAAGGGACAATTGTTTGAAATCCACAGACATAGACAATGTGCGAGTAACTTGAAGACAGCTCTATTGAACAAGGAGTGGCGCACGCGCACGTAAGGATGGCAGGGCGAGATGATTAAATAAAACAGAAATATTTTTTAATGAAACAACTAAAAACTTATTTTCTTAAAGTTATTTCTAATTCATCAGTTGTAAGATAAACTATATGAATCTATTAAAAACCCAACAACCATAGATTATTCTTACAACTATTTTTCAGATCAGTTCTGCTTTAGCAATTTATAATTAAATCGTATGAATACTAGGTTAATGCGACGCACAGTCGGTAACTCACAGTTTTAAAACGAATACACCCAAAACACATACAGGTATATGCATTTTGGGTGTATTTAACTGTTTGCGGTTTGGCATGAGTATGACGACTGCTTGACGTGACTAGAGCTGCCAAGCGGATATCCGCTTGGCAGCCCTAGTCACGCCAAACGGCTGAACGGCTGTCAGTTACCTGATTGTCATTCAATTTTAACAATATTAAGAGAAAAAATGCAACAAAAGGCGAATTAAATACTTCCTCAATTATGTTAGGTGTAAGATAAATAAACTGACCGCATTGTGTGCGAACAATGGAGACAGTTCCGTGCGCCGGCGCTCCCGGCTTTGTGCTGTAGGGTTAGGTCAGCGAGGTAAAAGTCAGATGACCTGAAAAAATCCCCGCCAAGATATTTTCCCATAATTTACATTTTTCCAAATTACGAGGTAATAATTGTGGGGAAAGCAATGTAAATGGAGTGTTAGTCAACTTAAGTACTTATTATATATACCTACCTATGTCTGATTTAGGATGTAGGTACACTATATGCGGTATTATTTGGGAATACGTACTTGAGTAATAGTTGTGCACTCAACTCCGAAGTTTATTTTCCTATAGGATAGGTACCTGTCTATGTATATCAAACTTTTGTATATCTACATAATCAGCCTGTAATGTTCCCACTGTTGGGAAACAGGCCTCCTGAGGTGAGAGGGAGTGGCCCGTAATCTACCACACTGGCCTAGTGCGGGTTGGTAGGTGTCACATGTTTTCGAAGTTTTTGCCTCTAGAACACGTCGGTTTCCTCACAATGTTTTCCTTCACCATTTTGAGAGCAGTGGTGATGAAATTATGTACACAAAGAAAGCGCCAGATGAGGTTCGAACCTACACCTATAACTTATAGGTAAGTTGCGGTTGATACCACTAGGACACCTCTGCTCTCAATTTTTGTATGCAATACTAAAACTACTTTTGTAAACAAAATCTGTATCTAGTATCATCACTCTTTCAGTCCGCACCGTGTTCAGACTCCTAAGCATACTTATAAAATGGATATAAATCTGTTCTTTGAACGATCATCATTATTTATTTATTTAATTACCTACAAAACTTTAAAACTCGTTGATTCTTATGTGGTTCATAAGCTGCGCATTGTTAACATAGGATGCTCCGGCGCAGATAAACATTTTGTCTTAAACTGTAGTCAACAAGTTACAAAAAACTGTGTACAGAGGATGACATGCTCTTGACTCCAAGTCAACAGCGTGTTTAATATGAACAACACTTCATTGGCTCACTTCTCGACACGCTGTCGTCACTATGCTCTCGTGCAAGTCCTTTTGTCTCATGTGAAGATGACATAAAAAGAGAGATCGAATTACTTACACATACACCACAGAGCACAACTTTACTACACGATCATGCGGTGCGCGTTTGATAAGTGTGATTAAAATTAATAAGAATTGGAATTGAACAGATTACATCACCTGACATAACATTTAATGAAATTATATTAACGAAGTGAACAAATAATGAACCAAAAATCAATAACGTTAAATACTAATAAGAAGATCTCTCGTCTAACCACCATTTACACATCAAACACCATTATAATTAAATATAAAACTATTTGCTCACAATAGCTCGGCGCTCAACTAATAGCTCGTAAGTTGACCGGCCGTCAATCGCGCGCCATTGTCGATTCGTATCAAATTCCTTTCCTTTAATTAATACAAATGTTAGGGATTTAATTGAGTCTGCGCCCCACTCGAGTCAGTCAGCGGCGTGACGGCGTGACGTCGTGACGGCGAACATAACTCTCGACAAGAACTTGCTAGTAATGACTCATCATCATTATCTTATTTCATTTCTATTGACACTCGCCTGTCAGCTGTTTTATTGGGTGAGTTAATTGTTATATGTTATTGGCGTAGCTATGGAAAGGAAGTTTGAGTTGGAAGATGTGTTTGTAAACTACTTAGACTATTTTATGCTCAAAATTTGCAACGATTATTAATTGAAGGAAGTCTGGTATAATACGTTGTACCTAATTGAATAAGATACTTCTTAATTAGGATTTTATTGTTGATTTTAAATGACATATAACAAAAATACTATGAAATAGCTGAGTCCCGCGGTATCAATCGCATTAGTTTCGATCCCATGGGAATACGTTATGTGTAATCCAGGTTATAAACTATCTGGATGACATATTTAATGCAAATTTGTTCAAAAGCTTTGGGGTGAAGAAGTAAGAAGCATAGAAACACACACCCAAACTTTTGCCTTTATAATATTAGTGCAATTCCTCTGCGTCGGTTCCACATTTTTATTTCAAAAAGAAAAGTTAAGGGCGAAGGACCCCAAAAACATCACTTGAAGTTATCGTAAAGTTCGATTAAGAAGCCCAACTCATAATAAAATTAACCGCAGCATCCTACAGATTGTTCGTGTAAACTGCTTATAGTGTATATTAATTTGCCGTTAACCCGTGTCACATTTCATTAGCGCACTGGGGCGCCGCCATCTTGTATTAAACGTCACATTACGATTCTGGACACGTTCGCTGCAGCGTGCAGTTGTCGTACCGCGAGCGGAGCGCTAGGCTTTAATATAACGTACTAATATGTTGATTTATTAGATGCTCGTGTGTTTTTGTTGAGTAGTTGTCAGGGTGATACGAGTTTGTGGCACGATTGACATGGGTAAATAGAGATGCCAAAGATTATTTTGCATGTTACTTATATTTGCACAGTTTTTAATTAATCATCGAATTAAATAGTTAACTAAACGCAATATCAGCCAACTCAGTGGATATCCTACGTCACAGTTGTACTCCTCAATTACTAAAGTGACTGGTCGAAAGTCGATTAACTAAGTCACTTGGTTATTTTGTTTACGTTTAGTTAACTAACTAAACTGACGGAGTATAAAAACTATTTGAGACGGGGTCGTCTTTTCTTTCATGATCTATAAAATATATGTAACGTTTAAGCTTTTGTAAGCTTTGTCTTTTGTCAAGACTCTACCGTGAAATTCCCACTAAAATCTAATTGGAAAATTAACTCCCCCATAAGCCGTGAAAGCTCTAACAATGGGTTCGAAACGAGCAATAAACTTCACAGCGGAATAGAAGTTGTAAACGATTCGCATTCCGGCCGCATTACTGAACTATATGACGCCAATAAATTAATATCCAATCGACTCGAGGGTTACTAAATTGAGCTCGGCTGTCACACTAAACTTGTAATCCTGCAAGAATGTTCTGCACACCACTGTGCAAGAAACAACCAGCAGCGCAAGAACTGCAGCGAGCGATGCAATGAGCCCGCGGTCGCCGGCGCCGGGCCGAGCGGGGGCGGCGCGCGGGGCCACGTTATACTGGTGAATATAATACCATCTAATGCGCGGAGCTATTTCAATTACCGCGCCGGCCGCCGCCGCGTGCCCTCCGCATTTTGTTGGCTAATCCGCTAACAAAAGAGCTCTTATAATTTGAGATGCAAGCTAAGTCCGTGGTTTAAGGTAATTGAAATTTTATTGCAAGCCCTGAGATAATGATGACCAAATGTTGTCCGACATTTGTGTTGAACTGTGGACTAATTTGTCTGTGGGTAGTTATACTTTATGGCTCTAACCCATAAAGAACCACCAACACCAGGAAAGTTTCTCATAGTCTTCTATGTCTTCTTGACATAGTCTTGAGTGTCTATAACTAAGCAGTGTCAGGAAAGTTTCTCTTGAGTGTCTCTACCACTTAATTACCGAATTTGACTTCTTTGTAAAAATCTATGTATATACATAAGCCAAATTATTAATTAATGGATCTGTATGTCATCACAAACCAAAACTTCATTAATTTCTCTGATTTCTTTGAAACTTCGACGACAGAACGTTTTTCCTCCATTCTTATAAAAAAAAAAACGGTCAAACCAACTGCCACTGCGTAATTATTTCCTTCCCAACCAGTGATGCCCTCAATCAGGTGCCAAGAAAACAAACTACACTATAAGTAGGGTGACGGCAACATCACAACCGCACCCTGTAGTAACAACAACAGTTGCGCGGTAGCTGCGCAGACGCAGGCCTACACAAACACACACTTCCGCGAAACTCACGCGAACCCTGTCAAGTGGAGCTGTCATTATCTACTTCACATTAATAATTGTGTTATGTTGAGGATTGCTGGAAAATAAAAATAATTTTAGGGTGATATTTGGAATAGTGACTAGTAAGTTTTAACTTATCGGTAATAAAGGAATTATTAATCTATAAATGAGTGAGTTACTACGTTCTTAGCGGCTAACGATATTATTTTTTTTAAATAAATTATAAACTAGCGCTTGACCGCAATCCCGCCTGTTAGTAGATGTAGGTAAGCAGTGACGTAATCGATGATGGTAAAACGCACTACTTTATTAAGAGCCTATTCGCTCTAGCCTTGAAGACATTCAAATTGTAGTCCGACGCAAACACCGCCGCTGGCAAATTATTCCAGTCCCTCGATGTAAGAGGTATGAAAGAGGAGGCGAAACTCTTCGTCCGAATCGTAGTGGTGTTAACGACATAAGGGTGGAAACTCGCCGTGCGACGGGTCGTCCGATGGTAGAACGCAGATTGGGGAACTAAATCATGCAATTCCTTCGCAGACTCACCAAAAAGAATCCTATAGAACACCGAAAGGCTGGCTACTCTATGCCTATGCTACGTATCAGCCTTTTTGCATGCCTCTCCACCGAATCCAAAGTGGCCAGGTGACATTTCGCAGCACACGCCCAAATGTGGCTGCTGTACTCCCTTCCACTCCCTCCCTCCCCTCCTACTCACACGAACGGACCGGTGCTTTGTACAGCATTAGAAGCTGCCCTGGTGTAAAGTACCGCCGGACCTTTGCGATAACCGTTTGCAAAGTTAAGGTTCGAGGAAATCTCAACTCCCAAAGGCTGAAGGCGGTTAATACACTCCATGGATTCACTTCGAAAAATAGGAGCCAAGGTGAACGGGCTCTACCCACCAGACAAATTCTTGCCGCTAAGCGATTCGTCGTGATCTGGCATGACGTGTGGTGAAGCCTGAGGACCGGTCTGAGCAGTTGTGTTGCGATGTATGCCGGGTAAGACGCATCAAATGTTGTTTGTGTTGGGAGTTTAATCGTGGAGGATCTCCAGATCAATCTCCCTCTGGCGCAGCATCGTTGGTCGTGTTGTTTGGTTTAACATTGCATCATCTCGCTCAACTGCCGTCTTCCTTCTTATTCATTAAGTTTTTTAAGAGAATGGGCTTAATGAACTGGCGTGCTTTACCAGCAACGATTGCATCAATGCTTACCATCAGGCGGGATTGCGGTCAAGCACTAGTGTATAATAATAAAAAATAAAAAAAACATAGCTCCGTTATAATAATTCTCATCAAAGGATTTATGAGAAAGGAACATACAGAACTTGAGCAGAGAACTGCTTTGTTTCCCCACCTCTAGATGGCGTTAGCAATATAAGCCCAAGATTACAACAAAAAAAAATTATAATACCCACAAATCCCATTTAAATAACAAAAAGACACTTGGAGTGCCACAAAAGACATTTGGAGCACCACAAAAGCGTCAGCTCAATAACGTGCCTTTCTGTCACCGTGACAATCTTGCCTTTGTCACAGAGGTGTAGCTTGTCACAATATTGTGGGTCGACAGAACTGGGTGTAGTGACAGTACACTACAATAGGGCTCAGTGTAAGGGTTAACTAACCCGTTGCAAGTCCCGCCTCTACTACGAAGGTGTAATTTTGTAATTATTATGTTTATGTTCCAAGTATGTGTACTTATGAATAATATATGAAGGTACCTATTTTAATATGGAAGGCGTTTTAATGATTGTATGTCATGCTGTGTCTGAATGTTATAAATTATGTACTTATGTTATTTTATAAATATGGACGTTTATTCTCTCTTTCTTTAATCTGTATTTTGCACAATAAGCTTTTTACAGAACATTTAAATAAAACTAAATGCTATTGAAAACAAGAACATTCTTTCTTCACGACGATTTAGATTCAGTACCTAATACCTAAATGTAGATATCATTTGCACAAACTATACACTGCAATAGCTTGTTTGTGTGTATGTTAATGAATCCCGGAGTTTGGAAAGTTGGAAGTTTGTTGATCTTAAACATGTTATAACACATTGAAATTGAACGTTAACATTTACATGCGATTTGCTCAATTCAATGTTATGAAAGTGAACGAAATTAATCAATTAATTGATTTGTAATTAACGCCGCTGATTGTATCTGTTCAGTTATTATAAAACAAGCGAATGCGGATAATTTATCGGGACCATTGGAGGGCATAGCCCTTGTTCCTACCGAAATCATTGACTCAATACAATACGCGCCCCACACTCTAATATCAACTCAATCTACCAATATACAGAGCTCAAAGTGGGTCAGAGAGTTGCAGAAAAAATAATAAGATGAGTACACGCGGAATTAAGATCTTAATATGAAGGTGGTATGGTTTTGTTTTGTTTGATTAGACGCCGGAAAGGGAGCCGCGGGCGGTGCGAGCGGTAGTGATGGCACGAAACGTACTCATCGCAGATCAAATTTTAATTTTTTAGATTCATCTCAGGGCCATGACATCGTTTTTAATGAATTATGAGAGGAAAAAATTGAACTATTTTCATGATTATAGAAAAAAAACTAAAGTTTTCATCAAAAGTTACATTTTACAAAACAAGGGGTGAAATTCATTACACAGTATGTTAAGAAAACCCTGTCCGACCCGTGAAGGTGTTGTTAGGTATCGATAACTGATTCTACTAATGCATACAAAACCGGGCTAAACTTAAAAAAAAAATCTCCCTAAAAAAAATAAATATTATTTCGCAAAAGGAGGTAACTTAATAAACGTGCGTTGACAACCCTTCGCCTGCCGCCCGCGGGGGGCGGGCGGCAGGATACGCGGCACGTGGTCGCATCGCTATTCGCTCATAATAATACCGGTGTTGTCACTTTTTAAAAATTACCAAATTTCGGGGAAATTGGAATTAATTCGCGGGAAAAAAAGATTATTTCAAAATTCATTTGTATTGGTACTATGATGAATACGTAAAATTTTATATTATATTTGGTCATGTGTTTACCTAACTTTTATTACCCTTATGGGTCGGACAGGGTTTTCTTAACATACTGTATAAACATTCTGGCGTACCCACTAAATCCCATCACATATTATATCACAAAATACCTAGGTAAGTAGTGCTATCTTATCTGCAAAATTACCTGAAATCAAGATTTACCAAATGAAATGAACGAGCGTTTCTTATCACTTTTTGGATGGTCAACTTGAAAACAAATCTTTCAATGCCAATTTCGAGTTTCATTTAAAACCTTCATTAATATAAAAACTTAAATTACTGACATCCACAATTCGATAACCTCAGCAGCACGAAGAACATCACTAGACTGTAGGGGTCGAGCAGTTAATAGCAGGCAGTTAGCGACCTTTGTACGACGTGTGAAGTGAGCACTAGTACACGCGACGGAGCCAGCACCACGCGCCCGAGACCTCCCGAACCCCTCCGAGCACACCCGAAGCACAACCACGAGGGAACAAATCCACGAAACCACGCAGCTCAAGCGTCCCTGGTCACAAGTCAATTCTATCTTAACCCCAGCTTGCCCTGACCTCTCTTCCTGATGAAAATGTAAGAAGGAATAAGTTGATAAGCAAGGCTTCGCATGTCTTCGTGTAATGGCCACAGAGCGTATAGTTCGAAGCAGGCCCAAGGCGAATATCGCAAAGCTCATTTGCTTGGTTTTTATTTATATGATCAACTAATTTTGTTTGGTTATATGATCCTATGTTGTGTGGTTTTTGGTTTGATTGCCGTGTGAGAGATTTAAATTACTCAGAAATATCATCGGAAATACAGTTGCATAAACTGAGTAAATAGATAAGTAGTATCTTTTTTTGTTTTCTTTTTTTTTAACTAGCGCTTGACTGCAATCCCGCCTGATGGTAAGCAGTGATGCAATCGCTGATGGTAAAGCGCGCTAGTTTATGAAACCCATTCACTTAAAACATTGTCATCTGTTTTCATTATGTATAGTATTTTAGGGCCCTAGTTTTGGCAAACAACGATCTTTTACATTTACATAGGTCATGATCGCATCTATAATAAGTTATGATCACTGACCAGATAGTAACAAATAAATATTTTGAAACAAGTCGACATGATTTCCATGACACTATTCCACATCTAGACATCCTTCCTCGCTATGATCAACCCTATAACTCAGCATTAGACAAACTAGATGTACGAGCAAACTTGCCAAGTATGCAGACTTGGCAGCAAGAGGTCGCGGGTGTGGTGGCGGGGGGCAGGGTGGGGGTGTTATCACGAGCCTAGAGAAAACGATAAAAAACCAATTGTTATTCACGTCGTCGGCGAGCTTTGATGTCCTCGTAAACACACACACAGACATACTAAATATATTCGTTGTACGAAAACGAAGCACACAGAGGAGACCGTTAGGTGTTTTCCTAAGGAGATAAATTACCGTCAAACTTCTTGGGTACCTTTAGTGTAATAATCCCCAAAATACAGAAAGTTTTGTTCATTCTGTCACAAATATTACAGACTTGACCGGAATTCTCACACGGAGATATGTGAAATTATTTGTACCTGCCTACAGCTGTCACATTGTAATGCGTACCATTAACTTGCAATTTAAAAGCATCTTCTTCTTCTTCTTCAGCCTATGGATGTCCACTGCTGGACAAAGGCCTCCTCCAAGGCTTTCCACTCTGACCGGTCTTGTGCTGCCCGCACCCATCGGCTTCCCGCGACCTTCACCAGGACATCGGTCCACCTTGTAGCGACTCGAAGAGCTATGTCGGTGACTTTGGTTCTTCTGCGGATCTCCTCATTTCTGATTCGATCACGCAGAGAAACTCCGAGCATAGATCTTTCCATTGCCCTTTGTGTGACTCTGAGTCTTCTTATGAGGGGGATTGTGAGCGACCATTAAAAAATATGGAATCAACAAAACGAAGTTATCTTATACAGCTTGTGTAATTCATCTGAAAGGTAGACGCTCATGTTTCGGCGACAGAATAATAAATACATGGAGCCAAACAATCTATCTTCCACTGATGAAGTTTATAAGGCAACACGGCTTAGTAGTCTCACGTTGCTATATTAACCAGATGCCTGCAGATCCCGCAGCGGAGCTGACCGGAGCTAGTCTATTAACTACCAATTGAGAAGCAATGTCCATTCACTTATTAGTGACTATTTTTATTGAAAGGCTGTATTTATCACCAGCTGAAAAAAATATTTTTTTTAGGTACCATTTCTCTAAACATAATAGAAGCAGAGTCGTAGTGGCCTAGTGGTTAAAACATCAGCTTCTCAAGTATGAATGTGCGGGTTCGATTCCAGGTCAGGCAAGTACCAATGTAACTTTTCTAAGTTGTATATTATACTTTCTAAGTAAAAAAAAAATAGTATATCTTGGACACCAATGACTGATTACAAGGTGAAGGAAAACATCTTGAAGAAACCTAGACTTTAAGTCTAAAATCGCCAACCCGCATTGAGCAAGCGTGATGATTACTCTCAATCCTTCCCTGTATGAGAGGAGACCTGTGCCCAGCAGTTGGATGATAAAAAGGTTAACGATGATGTTGATAAAACAGACAAGAAAAAAAAAGAGCAGTAAAGGTGCAGAGGTGATGCTTATTTCACCTCTGTTACTGTTTTTGTTCTTTATGTAATCCGCAATAAAAACCATTGCGGTAACTGTACAAACATGTGAACAGACTACCGTAAAAACTAACCTAGTGCCGGTAGTAGTTAGGACAGTAGTGCAAGGTAATGGTAAAAATAAACGAAAAACTATTCCTATGATATGCTTTCATGTTACACTACCTAGACACTTCTTACATTATAGGCACGTTACGATATGTTCTACCAACAATGTCATTAGTGTTGGTACATGGCGGAAAATATCTCCGATGTCCTTTTTTCTCCTCCTAATTCAAATTAGTCCCTTAATTCTATAACCTCGCCCCCACTTATAATTTGTCTTGGCGTACTGGCATCATTTCCAAGATCTTTGTGCGGTGCGTGATTGTGTGGCAGTTAATCAATTAGCAGCTGACTCTGAAGGCCTCATTAAAGCCGCCTCATTGCCTCTTCTACTGAAGAAATGCCAGCCCATACAAAGACGGAGAGAAGCGATTCCACTCGTTAAGGCCAGAGGCACACGCGGGGGGTGTCATAAGTGCTTCGACTATCGACTTACAATCTACATATACTCGTATTGAATTATAAAAAGTCTAAAACATCATAAACTTTTGTAATAGCTTCTGATGAAATCTTATTGTATATCCCAAATACATATCTCTAAACCAAGTAGGTACAAATATTATCAGTGTATCCAAAACCTTTGAACGTCATTAAAGAGATATTTACACAAACGAAACTTTCTAGACGTTTTAAAACAATTAAGTTTGGCTAGCAAGTTCCGTAGTGCCTAAATATTGTAGTACCTATGTTCGGCGCAACGTTGTGATAGATACCTACTCTCTGTCTATCTTTGTGATAAATGGAGGTAAGTGTGTCGTCCTCAGTGTGCCTATGACCTGTCTATATCTGTAGGTGAGTCTGCTCTGCAGAATCGTTTGTAATTAATTAACAATAAGCGCTCGCCGCGCCGCCGCCGCAGGTGCTTCCGAACCGGACGCGCCGCCGCGCCGCTACCGCACCGGGGACCTAACGCTAATAGAGATGGGCTTCATCATTTTATTTGGACTATATTTCGTAAACCGCAGCAACAGAAGCGAATGTGTTTATTAAAATCTTGAATATGGTAATACAGTTCACGAGGTTGTGCAGCACATAATGAAGTTACTGCTTTATGTTACAGTTGGAAACGCAGTACAATATTCACCTCAGATCCTTTCTACGAATATGGCCCAAATGGAACACTTCCTTAAGAAATTATTAATAAAAATCCTTATTCTACCTCAAATGGACCGCAAGTCACAAGTACTCTTAAATTGGCACCAGGCATGCCATTTTCACCCTGAAGCAGAAGCGATTCTACCAACGGATCTATATGAAATGTTGGAAATCGAAATACTCTTAGAGTCTACGTGAACCTTTAAAGAGATTGTAAGAGAAAGCAATATAAAGATATATTTTCAAGAATATGTCTAAGCAAAGAAGTAACTGAGTTGAATCGAAGTCGTTGGTTATATCTGGTTACAAAATTATTTTGTTTCCATACCTACTGCGTAACCACTCATTGGTCGCGATGACTAACACAAATAATTATAATAACACCAGATATTTTAAATGAATGTTTCGATAAAGACAACTGGATCCCATAAAGTAAGACAAACTGGATGGTAGCCACTGAGCAGAACTAGGCCACTAGATGATGGCCGAACAGGAGTACGACTTAATAAACCAAATAACTGTGCAGTTAATAAAGCACGTCGGAGGTGCGAGATATTCGGAACATTTCAATGAAGCAATTTAACCCTCGCCCGCTCTCGCAAACAAAAGCGCATTCCTCAGGCTCCGCTCAGCTCCGCTTCGTTCAACACCGCTCCACGCATTGTCCACAATAACTTGCTAAATGCTAATCCGGGAACTTTCGACCCGGACTCGACCCCCCACTTCAGCCGCCACCCCGCTATCGTCATAACGCCCCGCTGGGCTCAATTCTAATGGAGTTTTTTAAGAAACGCAGAATAATCGTTGCGAGAAAATTAAGCCATCTTGGGTTAAAAAGTCCAAAAGTGGAGTGTGTCGGGTGGGCGCCGGCGGGGGTGAGGCGGGGCCGCGGGGCTGGCGGAGGCAGCAGGGGGTGAGCTATAGATTTTTCGGGGTGCGTTTTGTCGTCGCGTGAAAACAAGCGTTTAGACGATACTGTTGCTACAATTACTGAGTAATGCAATCCGACGTGGTGCCGTTTGAAAAATATCGCGTGAACATTGAAATATGTATTATTTTGGGATTTTTTTTATTAATAAAAATGATGGTAACTAGGAAAATGTACACCTACTACTTATGTATTTAAGGAAAATTGTAACTATTGGACTGAAATCTTGAAATCTATTTCTTTTGAAATCCGTGTTATGTTTACCAAAGACACGCGATCGTTATTTCATGTCATAGTTTTGAGACTTTTTCATTATTCTATGAATCAAAATCAACGTCATTTATTGAAACGACACTTAACACCTTTTGTTCATCCAATACAATCGATTTGAACGATTACATACAATGCCACCTAAGAAGCCTTTAGCGCATTTATAACCAGTCAAATTACTTATATATACCTATATTTAATGTCGGGAGCAAATCAACATTGCAGGAATAATTTAATAAATAACACGAATGATAAGCTATTATCTATTATCAGTATAAAATACTTTTATAACACAACAAAAACAAAAATGAATGAAATAGGAGCCCAAAGAGACCGACATCACAATTAGCTGGACTGAAAAAGATCACAATTAACGTAAACGTGTCCCCACCTCTAAAGATTCATGAACACGGTCGAATTAATATCCGCCAATCATAAATAAATAACGAGTACAACAAATTAATTCCGCGCTACACGTTCATAACATTTACATAATAACATCATCCCTCTAGCGCTAAATAACTCATTGTAAATAAGAGCCCAATTTATATTCAGCCGGGGGATATTATCATAATCGGCCCTTGCTTTGCCAACCTCACGAGTCAAAACGAGATGCAAGATACAC
Organism: Sesamia inferens; assembly: GCA_037179545.1. Lineage (NCBI taxonomy): Eukaryota > Metazoa > Arthropoda > Insecta > Lepidoptera > Noctuidae > Sesamia > Sesamia inferens. The sequence continues at coordinate 857,236 of CM073929.1, read as the reverse complement.
AGGTCCATAGGCTCGACAGAGACGGAGTACGGCTATTTGGTTTCAGCTGAAATATGAGCGAGATGTTAGGTTTTTATTGGAGTTTTCAGCGTGTAATGGGGGTATATGTGAAGGGCATTTTCGATACGTATTAATGTCTGTTGTACGGCCAGCTCGTGAACTGTCCACGGTGCTATGTGTGGAGCATGTGGTACGGTATGCACCTATGTGTAGATGCGCGTGGTTCAGTGTGTAAGCTCGTTCGTACATCGGCAATAGATATTCTAATTGCTCTGCTCACGTGGTCGCAAAAACGTAATTCAAAGATAAATAAATACATTTTGCACATAACTGTATAACTATTGGTAAACATCATTATAATTATTATTTAGATTTGCTCGACAAATTATGACACTGTAGAAATATTTTTATTAAATACTGTTGCCTTTTTCAAGTTGCAACATTACAATTTTAAATTGATAGCAGTTAAGCCTTCTGCTCAACGAACAAAACGGTTTCTGTTAATTTTAGTACAAACTGGCATTAACTTACGGTTAAGTTAAGCTGTTTTATTTATTTATTTAAACTTTATGCACAAAGAAAAACTTTGTACAATGGCGGACTTAATGCCTTAGGCATTTTCTACCAGTCTACCTTAAGGTGATGCAGAGACAAAACATGGTAGGTGCAAAGATATGAAAGAGAAGTTAAAAGATAAACAAAAAAAATATTACAATAAATATATGAATATATACATACAAAATATAAACAGTAGAGAAAGATAAAAAAAAATATATAAATAGAGAAAAAGAATAAATTATATGTTTGATGAATCTGCCAATTTCTTGCGTAAGTATTCCCGAGCTTTAATTTTAAAAGTCACAAATTGAATAATTTTGTGTTTCTGTGTGATTTATTTGTTAAACCAAGAGAAAAAGCGGAGGAAAAGACCTGTCTTTTCCTCCGCTTTTCCTCTTGGGTTAACAACAACGCGTGTAAAAAGTGACTATTTATTACTTACAACGATCTGCTTCACATGACGTGCAGGAAGAGTAAGAGAATATAAAGATGAACTAATTTGCAGTCGATTAAATTTACAGAGTGAAACCCTACTTTTACGATCATCTTAGTAAGTCATGGTTTTTTCAGGAAATAATCATCAGCGTCACTAGAACGCCTCGCTCACTTCCCGCAGCACGAGGCGCGCTCTTCCTAATAAAGTATATTCTTAATTCTGTACACAAAGTGTTCAGCAACACTTTGCTCTAAAAAGTAATACGCGCGGGAAACCTCGCACTTCTGAGAGGTCGAGTGTTCTCTATGATTGTTACACACGTCACACACTGAACCCAACCATATCATTTATACTCTAAGGTTTAAATTAAGTTGACGCGTTGATAGTTTCGTTTTCAGGCTAATTAGAGGCAAGAGAGGCAGGCATGGCGACTAAATAAATTTGAACCCTAACGCCCGCCACTAGAATATAAATTGGAATTTACGCCTGACTTATTGTTTGTTTGCTAACTGCTAGCGTAAGATAAATACTACTGTTGGTTATTTTGTGGTGCAAACCGTTTCTGTACGCTTATAAATTAATAATAAATACTGTTGATAGTTAAATATCGTATTTATATAACATGTTCGTATGTAACTGAACGAACATGATACACAACAGGTGCGTATAATATCAATTAACTTAGCTAATCGCAGCTATAGACCAGTCTGGGTCTCTCCCGAGAAGAGCTACAACACTCAGCCCCTATTCACTATCAATGCATTATAACAAATTGTCGGAAATAACCAAAACAAGTAATTTCAACGCATTCTAGAATTTTTATCTTTTCTATATTACAAAAAATCAAATCACAGTCAACCTTGCGCTACGGCTACGACGCGACGCTACGTTTCTGCTACGGCTACACCTACGCTACGTAAAGTACTACAAATGTTTCATATATATAATTAATGTGTATAGTTAATGCTATTTCTTAAAAAAACAATTACCACGTCATTTGAGTTTCTTATAGCTATTTCTAGTTTCAGTAAAACATATTATATTATCAGGCACAGCTAGGCGTTTTTCCTAGTTGTGTGAAACTAGCTATTAGAGTCGCGCGGCGCCGTTCTTTGTGTCGAGGTGTCGGACCGAACACTCTCCACACCCTCGCCTCGCACACGACACACACCCAGCGTGGGTGTGTGTGACGCAACTTTGTTCAGCAAATACTAATTGTTGTTTCATCTTTGATTTTTTGATCTCTGACTTAATGTATGTAATGAGTAAACCCAATGTACAGAGAAAAGGTTACATATTAGTGCTCGGTCTAGGTTAGATGCGCCGTGCGGTGCTGTTCATGTGTTGGTGCGGTGCTGTTCATGTGTGAGGTGCGGTGCTATCCATGTGTTAGGTGCGGTGCTGTTCATATGTTAGGTGCGGTGCTGTTCATGTGTTAGGTGCGGTGGTGTTCATGTGTTAGGTGCGGTGCTGTTCATGTATTGGTGCGGTGCTGTTCATGTGTTAGGTGCGGTGCTGTTCATGTATTGGTGCGGTGCTGTTCATGTGTTAGGTGCGGTGCTGTTCATGTGTTAGGTGCGGTGCTGTTCATGTGTTTGTGCGGTGCTGTTCATGTGTTAGGTGCGGTGCTGTTCATGTGTTAGGTGCGGTGCTGTTCATGTGTTAGATAAGCTTTAACGGTAAATACTTTAGTACCTCACACGTAGCTGGTCGGTCGTACAGACTGTGTCCAGGGTTTATTATTAGCGTTTTGTTTTTCTGTTTATTGCTTTATGCTACTGTGAACATTTTGCAACTTTAGACAAATAATTTGATCTATTTTGTGAATGTTGGAACTGTATTTGATGTTATTTTGTTAACGGCCTCACGAGCACTACTAGCCCTACTTAAAAATTTATGAAAATATTTTAAGTTGTATAGTAAACTGAACTTTATAGTGTAGGCATTAAAGTTATTTTTCTAAATATTCATTATTCATTACAAAATTTCACAAATAAATCGTAAACGTAGATTAAACTGATAACTGAATCTACTAAATAACCGAAATCAAACGCTGTATCCCAAGAAGTTTTGTTATTGTTTTCAACACAGACTATAACGCAAACTCTCCGGTGCGGCACGTCACCAGCTCTGAGCGACGCGGTACGACACGACAGCGCACGGCGCGGCGGCGCGGCGGCGCGGGGGAGCTGTGCTCGTACAAACAGTACCGGCGCACCGAGACAAATTATGACACGGCACATGTCACTAGACACAGCGATTACAACGACTCAATGATTAACACATGCTGATAAACGATAGTCTAATTATTATTTTAAGGTATTACTATTGTTTCCCGACAGCTAAACATCTCGTGCAACAATTTTAATAATGTATCTATTTAATGAAAGAAGCTTTTCACATTCTCACAAACGGTCTCCAAAGCCTGCAGCACAGGCGTAGAGTAGCCAGCCTTTCGGTCTTCTATAGGATGCATTTTGGTGAGTGTGCGAGGGAATTGCATGATTTAATTCCCCCATCTCCTTTCCGATCCGTCGTACGGCGAGTTTCCACCCTTACGTTGTTAACACCACTACGATCCGGACGAAGCGTTTCGCTTCCTCTTTTATATCGCGTACATCGAGGGACTGTACACAAGTGAAACCATTAAAAATAAAAACGATATATTTCATATTGTGTCATGAAAAATTGGTGTCTACATCCCTTCACCCGCTATCAGCTACCCGCTACCCGCTACCCGCTACCTGCCTCCACGTAGACCGCACCACAACAAACTGCTTGTGGGGAAGGGTTAGCACACGCACACCGCTGTACGCAACGGAACTCATCAAGGTAGCTGTGTGAGTGTGTCAGTACCAGCGGCTATGTGAACCAATAACCAACAACCCTTTCGGGTCAGGAGTCGGCACCAACATACGATATACGATACTTGTGCTACGAACAGACTGCTTGTAATAATGTACTCTTAGATTTATACTGATCAATAGTTTATAATATCTGATTGTGCTACGCCGCCGAGCTACGTCGTAGCAGTACAGAGACTCTATGTTCATAGTAGTTTTTGTACACCTATTTTTTTAAACAATATAAAATCTATGATCTAATGACCTAAACATAACATCTCATCTGCAGGACTGGACGGACAGCGAAGCATTGTACACCCACCTTTTACCAGTTATATTACTTTGTGATGTCATTTACACATAGCAAGTTGTTTTTATTAAAAGTCGTGAGTGTACGTTTAATTGGTTTCAACTATTATTATTTATACGAAATGCCAACAACTGTCTAAAATTTCAGTTGTTATATCAAGCTATAATAAAGCGTCAACTAACAATAGCACATTCGTCAGTGTGCACCCGCCGGAGTGGGGGTCCGCGGGCTTGATAATAACCCCGCTAATGTGCCTGGCTCATTTGTAGCCAGCGATCGATACGGAACCCGGCAACGTATGACCCACATTGCGCTTTACCGGACTGGTATAAGTCTACTAAATCTGTTGGATTCTAAAATAAGCGTGGATGATGTCTAAATTAGTTATGTTGGTATTTAAAACTATAGAATCATTTATATGTTAGTCCCACAAATAGTTTACAAGTATACTTTTGCAAACATGAAGAACATTATATTACATTTTTGGATTCTATCTGAAACAATTTGAAGCTTTCAGAAAATGGCGACTAAGTTAGCACTAGCAGGACCTGCGGTCGACTTATTTTAGTTGCTGATGTTTTGTACACACAGTCGTGGTGGCCTAGTGGTTAAAACACCAGCCTCTCAAGTATGAGTGTGCGGGTTCGTTCCAGGTCAGGCAAGTACCAATGTAACTGTTCTAGTTAGGTATATGTACTTCCTAAGTATATCTTGCGCATATTTAAAAACAAAATAAAAAATGTTCCCTAGTTTTAATTTTAATCGTCAATCATTTCTTGTTTTACAGCTGCCTTATTGTTACTTGACATTGTATTGACATTTCTTCTTTTTTTATATTTGACATGACATTTATTAGCTACCTATTTTTATTAAAATTTGTGTGTTTTTTTTTTAAATTATAAGTATATTGTATTACATCTTCGAGCCGATGCTATGAACGCCATTAATGTCGCATGCATTCGGCTATAAATTGAATAGTGTAAATTATTTTCAATGATTATTTAATGTTTGTGATGTGGCAGTACTTTTTTAAATAATTATCTTGGACGCCAATGACTGAAGGTGAAGGAAAAGATCTTGAGGAAACCTGGACTTTATAAGTCTGTAATCGCCAACCCGCATTAAGCAAGCATAATGATTACGCTCAATCTTTCTCTGTATGAGATTTCCTGTGCCCAGCAGTGGGACAGTAAAAAGGTTGATGATGACATAAACAACTGACGAATATTAAAGCACTTGTAGTGGTGACAGTGAGTTGCGTTAGAGCTGCGTACTGGAACACACGTGTGCACTCGGCTGTACCATTCAACCTCTTCCAAAACAACAGCCGTCACACGAAACCTTAAATCAATCACCAGCAAAGGTGGCGAATGACCACCAATTTAGTGAATACCCTCGTTCTGAACCACTGGCCCTTTATCACACATCTCTCTCACAAAGAGGCTTTATCTGGCCCTCTTTGTGGCCCACAAAGGTCTATTCTGGGAGGTGTGAGCTTCTTTCAACCACTATTTGTAAGGCGCGTTGTTTTTTTGCCAAAGTGTTGGATTGTGGCTGTTCCTTGAGCTCTCGGGAGACTAACACGCTCTTTGTCACGCCCGTAAGTAGGTGTGTGAATTTCTTTTGTGCCATAAGTGGATGTAGTAAGATGTTGTGTCTGTTAAGCTCAAATTTAGGTTCAAGAGTTTTGATTATGTCGTGGTTGTGCTCAACACTGTACTTATGAATGCGCTCACAATTTATCAACTAAAACTACATTTTATGTACTTCATCAACCGTAACCGTTGTTATTTTTCTTTTGTTTTAAATAAATGTGACTATTGAAGACGTGCTGTGTTCACAAGGTTTGTTTGTTACAAAGTAATTTCAGCGCAGGACCAAATTAGAAACTAATGTATTTAATTTATTGTCCACTCGAAAATACTTGTAATATTGAAGCAAACTGGAAGTGCACAATACATACGTTCGTTATGTGGACAAGTAGCGTGTAGATTAGAATATAATACGCATAAACGAACAACATGAAAGAAATAAAAATCCTGTCGTTATATCATCACGACTATCAGTGGCGCGTCACGACATTGGCACTGCTTTCACTGAAAAACTAAAATACACCTCATCGGAGAAACCCAAGCTTACAATTATAACGCTTGATGAAATACCGATTTGGGGAACAGCGCTGTGTGTCATACAAGTAGCATATGAATTACATACTTATTTAACAAATAAGTAATATGTATGTGTAGAGGTTAATGGTCGGCTCCGATAATGAACGCCAAGTGAATTGCAAAGTGATTGGCTGACGAACAATACGTAGCACAGTTGAAGCACACTTGTTTTACTGCGATAGATCCAAGGAGTTCATTATTTCATCGATCCATTTTATTTAACTAAATATTTTTTGATAAATTATGACAGCCTCCGTGGCGGAGCGCGGTAGCGAACGCGGAGGCTGCGCAAGGAGGCGCGGGTTTGATCCCCGCGCAGTGCAAATATTTGTATGCATGCATATGAATATTTGCAGTGGTCTGGTCGTGCCTCGGAAAGCACGTTAAGCCGTTGGTCCTGGTTGCCATACGAACATCTAGTGCTCAAAAGTCCAACAATTGGTCTAGCTGCAATGCTTCGATATCGCCTTCGGGTTGTGGAGGTCAGACGGCAGTCGCTTCAGGGAAAATGCTGAAGTTTTGCCAAAATCAGCTGTTAGACTGATAAAGCGGACCCCAGACTCCAAAGCTTGAATAAGTTTCGGATGCGACTGGGATGATGATGATGATTTTTTGATCAATTATATTAACTTGTTAAAATTTACTGCTTAGTCACGGATAATAGTTCTTCAATCTTTTTGTTCTTGCTATACAACAATACTCCCCCTGCGTTTGTAATTTAGGCCCCAAATAGAAAACCTTATGATTTGTGTCCTTGGAAAAACAAATTGTTTGCGTTATAGCTTATAATTTTTGATTATTGTTTTGAATGGTAACCAACGAGAAATGAATTTAATTTAAACTAATTTATTATTCTAAAAATCTGTGTTGTCCCACTGCCTTCCTGATGTCATTCCACTTCTTTCTGTTAAGCTTCTAAACTCTATTCTTGTTGAAAAAGTTTGTCTATTTCTGCGTCGATGTCGCTTACTAGGTACCTATTAAGAGGGCAGATGTGTCTAGCCTAATTCCATTAGGTTCCTGTATTGCTGTCAATTTGAACAAGTTGAAAGTTTTGTTGAGTAGAAATATTAGCAACCGGAAACATGGATGTGAAGATGGAATTTATCAACATATCCAGCATGAAATCCTCTTCTTGTGACTCTCCTCATTCGACCACTCACAAAACTCAGGCGCTTCCGTCTATTTAAACCGCTGCTGAATGGTTCGCACACACCTTGGTTATTAACTTGAATGATAGTCACAGATAGCCAAATATGATGCTTTATTGATTATTTAACTAACTCGTAACTAACAATATATGAATGTGTAAATGAGTACAGTCTTTGAAGGCTGATCGTGTACTGTCGCCTTACACTATAATTTGTGCAAGGCGACGGAATAGTGCTGATTTATGTAGCTAATGTGCGCGTGTCATGTACGATGGCTGACTCGTACAAGCTCAGTTCCTCACGTCTTAACCAAGATGATTAACTACTTAACTTATGAAGCCTTGTGCTTAGTAGGTACTAATTTTGTCATCAATAAGTCTGATATAACGGTAAGACAATAAATAATAAAGGGAGCGGCGCGCGCACATCTCCAAGCGCTCATTGTGCGCCGGCACTTTGTCTTAGCCAGCTCTTGAGCTGAGATACACGTGTGATGTGAATTCAATGACTCATAAACGATTTTGATTTATTATCTGTATTAAAATCACATTGGGTATTTTCTCATTCACATAGGCCACAACATCGGCTGCCGGCAGAAGTTACCACCACCAAAGTCTTACCGCCAAGCGATTCGTCGTGTTCCGGCATGATATCTGGTGAGCCGTACGGAGGACGGGTCTGAGCAGTTGGTTGCGATGTGTGCCGGGAACGATGCGCCAAATGTTATTGTGTCAGGAGTTTGATCGTAGAGGGTCTCCAGATCAATCTCCCTCTGGCGCAGCATCGTTGGTCGTGTTGTTGGGTTTAACATTGCATTACCTCGCTCAACTGCCGTCTTTCTTCCTATTGACTAAGTTTTTTAAGTGAATAGGTTCATTTTTGTTTTTTGTTGTTTGGAATTGCATCACTGCTTACCATCAGGCGGGATTGCAATCGAGCACTAGTTTATAATTCATAAAAAAAGGTAGAATGGAGTACTACCATTTAGCCAAATGCTACATGCCAACAGTAGTGTCTCATGCGGCAGTGCACTGTAATGCGATACCCATCGGCTTTAATAAGCACGATCAAGATTATTATAAACGAAAGGTTGTTTTTACTTTATAATCTTATTCCTGACTGCGTTATATTCAACATTTTTTAGTTAAAACATATTTATATATAAGGTACAGTTCTTTGCATTCTAACCATAAAGTCAGTTTAATTATCGTTATTGCAATTTTGGCAATATAAATGAAGGTTTGCATATAAAACATATTAAAATGATATAGTTAAATCTTAGTTTTGTAAAATTCTTCTCTTCTCTTCTCTAATACCAAGGCTTTTCTCTATAAATTGCCCAATTCGATTTAATTTGATTGTTAACAAGCTTATAACAAAAAGTAAATGATAGGTGTTATTCACAATTATAAAAAAACGATAGTACCTTTAGCTATAATGTTAACTGATTGTTATTTTTAATTGACAGTCAGTTTCCTGTTCCCCGTCATAATAATTCTATAATAATTTTGTATGAGCTGCCATTTTACGAAGTAGGTACACGCAGTTGGTACTACACTTTAGTAAAGGTTATCTAATTAATTATATACGCTCGAAAAAAGTCAACCGATCGAACAAGCTGGTTTTCGTAAGAACTATTTCACAATAGACCATATCCACTCTTTGGAACTGCTAGTTGAACGTTATCAATAGTACCGACGCCCACTATACATATGGTTTGTAGACTACCAGAAAGCATTTGACACAATACTACATCCCTCAATATGGAAAGCTTTACAGTCCCAAAAGGTAGAAAAAAAAATACGTGGAAGTCTTAAAATACCTATACGAGAACAACACTAGTAAAGTAAAGCTTGAGACCGCAGGACCACCTATTCCTATCTAAAGAGGAGTACGGCAAGGCGAGCCCTATCACTCCGAATCTTCATAGCTGTACTAGAAATGATTATCGGGAAACTTGATTGGAAGAGAGCAGGTATATACAAATACATACATAGAAGGGAAACATATTAGTCACCTAAGGTTCGCCGACGACATTGTCCTTCTTTTAGAAAACAGCAAGGAACTGGAGTCTATGTTACAAGCGTTACAACAAGCTAGCAGACTGGACTGGAGATCAACCTAAGCAAAACAAAACTCATTACAAATGCCACAAAAAACTCTATAAGTCTGGATAGCAAGAGTGCGTTATCGGCTATATTTACCTAGGAAAACAAATTTCCTTCCAAAAAATCAACAACGATGCAGAAGTGCATAGAAAAATGACATTAACATGGAAAAAGTTTTGGAGCTTATAGGAAATTTTAAAAAATCAGATGCCTATGAAAATCAAGAGCAAGGTCATGGACTCATGTCTTTTGCCTTCATTAACCTACGCCTGTCAAACGTGGAAGTTCACACAAAAAGTTAAAAATAAAATCACCTCCTGCCACTGAAGCATGGAGAGAAGTATGGCAAAAATCACAAAATGTCAGAAAATTCGTCACTATCTACCTACCGTCAGGCAAAAAACAGGAATAATAGATGCTCTAACCTACGCTTTAAAGTTAAAATGGAAATGGGCAGGTCATGTACCGAGAATGAACGACGAGCGATGGACAATCCGTATGCCGACATGGTCAAGTCCGACAGGCACTCGGGAAAAAGAAAGACCTGTAACTAGAAGGTCAAATGACATCAAACGTGTTGCAGGGAAAACTAGATGATAGTAGCCAAAGACCGTGACCGCTGGGTTTCTATGGAGGAGACCTTCACCCTCAATATTTGAGGGGTTCATGCATGTTTATTATTTATAATTTCTTAAATTTCTAAACCCATTTTTAATAATCAATTTTAAATCAATTAATATATTTTATTTGATAATGAATATTGAAACCTAATTAATAATAATGTTTCTAATTTAGTTAATTGATATTGTAATGTAATTAATAATATTGTATATTATATTGAAAGTTAAATAATACATTTTTGATTGTACTCTGTACTTATGTAATTTAAATCAATTTATCAAGTGTTATTCTTATTTTATGCATGGAATAAAAGGCTTTTTTTATTTTATTTAATTAATGATACATAAGATTGTAAGTAAGTAGCTAATACAAACAGTAGGTACCTACTATATTAACTGCGAATGGGCCTCTTCTAATTCCTGATAAGGTTTGTGTTTAAAAAGAATTTTATTTCACATACGTTCGAACAGGTAGGCAATCTGCCTCTACACATTTTTCTCTTTCTCCTCTTAATTGGATTACCGTTCCCGTAGAAACCACAACCGTTATTGATATTTATTTAAATACGTAATTATTATAATTTTAATAATTGTTGTTATAATAAGAAAACTCATGCAAATGTAATCATAAGCCACCCACTATGACATGACGCCACACGTAGGATGTGTGCCGACAGCGCGCCGGCGGCACTCGTGAACTTTGTGCCTTCAACGTTATGACTTTAACACACACACTAGATATGTTTTAATATACTGTTAAAAGGTTTCAATTCAGTAAAAAAAAAACACTTTTTATATCTATAAATAAATAAGCTCATTTGTCAACTACTACGTCAATCCAAATTGCTTAATAATCATTGGAAAACGGCAACACAATGTGTTCTTTTCGCTAACATTTACATTTTCTATTTAGATATGAAAAACTATTATTAACTTCATATGTTTACACCACTACAATAATGTTAGACAAAACCTCCTCTGAAATATAGATACTCAAGCAATGTTCGTTCACGTTGCTTTTCCAACAACTTAATTTTTAATCAATTGTGTATCATTGGGACTTTGATTGTGTATAATTGTAATACTTGGTTACAATATAATGACTATTAGTTATTTACTATTTCAATAAAACATCAGAACAGTCTTGTCCACAATACTTCACATACCTAGGCATCGTCACCGCGAATAAATTCGCAGATAGCACTCGAGCGAGCTGTTGAATATTACAAACAATTGGCTGGTTCGCATTCACGGACGGTAACCGGAGCCGGCGGTACGGCAAAGCTGGCGGCATTGTACGCTAATTAAAAAATAAGACAAAAACCCTAATTAAACGCTGAGGCACAATACAACCACATTAATTGCGCGTGAGCGATGCAGCCGTAGTGCTGAGGATACACCGACGGAACGCACGAGTCGTGTGCTGCGACGGCTTGTTTAAGTTTTAATACTTAACGCCTTTATACTTTATAAAGTAAGTAACATTGTATATTGTTGAATAACAGAACTTCTAAACTTTCTGTACCTTTTCGTCGCACCAAAATTCCCAATGAGACTAATTGTTGTTTAAAATTCATACTGTTCATGAGTATTGCCTAATTGATAATAGTATCTATAGTCAATTCAAATAGAGTAAAGCCAACTGCCGACTAAGATTATCCCTTTTTCCATTTATTGTCCTTAGTATATGTTACTCGCAGTGCGTGAAGTGTTTTAGCTACCTACTTAAAAGTTGAGGCTGAGTTGATCATGTTTAGGATATGTATATTGAGTACAATATTGTCTATCTCGAGATCAACAATGCAACTAGAGCCGCAGTGTAGGTATTGCAGTTCTGAGTTATAAGACTGACCTGGTGGAGGATGTAATAGTGCTGGTCCAGGCAGGAATGCAGCAGCCACAGCGGCCTGCGCGTTGAACGCCGCGGCGTACGCCACCCGGCTCGCCATCGACGCCGGCAGGGGGAACTGAGGTGTGTACGCTGACCGCGGCTCTCTGCTTTCGGACAAGTTCAACACTCTGTCTCCATCTCTGTTCTCGAAGTATCGCTCCCGGCTCTCTCTGTTGTCGGACAGGCCCAGCAGCTCCTGGATGGCGAAGGGCGACCTCTGAGGCGCGCGCGGCGCGCTCTGGTTCGCGCTCATCGCTTGCATCTTGCGTTAGGCGCTCTGTCGCTTGTGTACCGTCAGCTTAACATTTACATTACTGTAGATATATTTATTTTATTGTTCATGTTTTCTTATATGTTATGTTTGATTTATCACAATATATTTAGGTCGTGTTGTCAATAATTCTTAATGTTTATATTTGGATACACTTTCTTAAAGTTTTTAATACACTTTCTAACTCTAATAACTATTTGACTACATAAAATTAGGCCTAAGTATTGGGTTGAATATTTGAAAATACAAGAAAAATATATTATGCGTTTTCCAAAGCGGTGGAAAATTCGCGAAAAATTTGGTATCTGATGAAGGAAGTCACGACACGAGCGCTCGCCGCGGCGTCTGCAGCGCTTCTGTTCGCGGCGCCGCCCGACCGCTGGACAAAACGAGGAACCCCCGGAGTAGCCCCGACAGCGGCTCACTGTGGAGAGGTCCTATGCACCAGTGAGAGTGCGCCTCGTACGACCTTACGGTCCGGAGCGGAGCGCGGCGCGCCGGCGCCACAACGTCGCAAGCGCCGCCGCAGTGGCCGCACTTGCACCCAGTTCGTCCTGGCGCCGCCACCCCCAGCCCGCGCGGGCGGAGCCTACTAATAGCCAATACGGATATTTTGTTACCGCACTGTATTGGCCAGATTTCTTCGCGGGGACACGCCTACTCAACGACTTGCCATCTGAAATGGAACTTTACCGCTAACTCTTAAATACCAAACTGTGTTGTATTGTGGTGGTTGATTTAATTTTGATTAATTGTAAGAAATGAATAGGCTCGGGGGGAGCGCGGAGGGGGGCGTCCGTTCGATGGCGGCGCTTGAAAGGCTGCGTCTGCTCATAATACCACTGCATTATCAATCATTGGACGTTTTCTCGCTGAAACTCTACCTGCCTGCATAGAACTCTACATAATGACGCTTAATATCGACTTACCTGTCTCTACATCATACTTGTTTGTACATATATTTTTAAAAAGCCACTCATTACAAAATTATTGTCATTAATATTTCTGACATGGAAATTAACTAGTGAGGTAAAAAACTATACCTAAGTGTTTTGAAAGACTACCTACGTGTAATCACACTTTCTTCAGGATTATTTCAATACATTGTATTTTTAATTCTAGGTACTTAAATGGTTATTTGTTTAGTTTTGATGAGTCTTGGTGAAAAACAAGTATCTTTTTCAATAACAATGTTTTGTCCATGAGACAGATGGCGCTGTAGGTAAGTGCAAGCGGACTCGTTAGATAAATACAGAAACCTACATTAATAGACAAGCGGTAAAACATACACAAATATTATTGAGATTGTAAATGGGGACTAATTATAACACTGTAGTGGTACCTATAATTAATGAGATAATATTATTTCCCCTAATTTTTCCGTTACGTTAATATATTAGATAGTAACCGAGACATAGGAAAACTGTGATTTAGCTCATCTAGGAAGGTAAGTGAGGAACATCACTACACCTCAAAGTTTAATATTCAAAACCATTATAGAATTTATTTTCAATTGTTAAATAAAATAGGTACCTAATTGATAGGATCAATTATTATTAAGTACCTATACGTAGGTATGGAGGTACGAGTAGGTACATTTCAATTGTTTAAATGAACATACTTGGAAAAGCTGAGTTGTTTCGACACAGGAGGATCCTCGATGTTTTACAAGGATGGCTCTACCTAGTAAAAAAACATACGTTCTCTAAAGTTTTTTTCTAAAAGACAAAGTCGAACACTTCTCAAAATATGTGCACTATGTTTGGCAAATTTATACGGCGTAGAAATAAACGTAACGTAAAATAAACAAGCAAGTATAATGCTCACACAAAAGCATATACGGGGTTAATGTTGCAGCGGCTCACGTGTGTTACCGTGACCAGTTGTCCAAGTGGATTACCCATTGTGATAGAGATATTAAATGTAGTTAAATAAATCAGCAGTCTGAGGCCAAAGAAATATTATGGGAAGAAACATTCCTAGTCAGGTAGGTACGGTAACAGTACAGTACCTTTTTAACAAATATACCTAAATATTAATGTAGAGCATGTCATGATATATCTTAATAGGCAGTTCACCTAAATATGTACTTAGGTACTTGTAGACAGAGAACACGTTGTGAAAACACAAAATACTTAGATTACATGTAGGTACCCACATTCAGGCGATTGTTACAATATACACGACCTGCGCACAGTTTAGTACAGGGATTAGCAAGACTAACTAGATTTTATGTTAAGAAGACTAAACATGAGAGAGTAAGGTCCACGATCAAAAAGTAAAACAAAATAATAATTAAATGGTTAAAAAGTAATAATATAGGTAATTATAAACCTACAAAAAACTAAAATAATCGGATTTAATTATAAACCTAGAAAAACCTAAAATAATCGGATTTAAACAACAAACAAGCAATATTAAAATTGAATATGATGAAGAGGAAGTAGAAGCAACCACAACAACAAAGTTTCTTGGTCTGCATGTAGTACCTCGACAATAATTTAAAATGGCAAAGTTATATAGAGTTTGTCTGCAAAAAACTCTCACAAGCATCATATTATGCTTTATATATGTTGTCAAAAAAGTTAGTGTCCCCACGTCACTTGTGGCTTATCACGGATACGTTGCTTCTGGTTTAAAATATGGTATCATCTTCTGGGGTAATGCTACTAACTGGGAGAAAGTCTTTAAATTTCAAAAAAGATGCTTTCGTGCAATATGCGGCCTGTAAAAAACTGAGAGCTGTCAGCAATCTTTTATGAAACTTAAAATACCTACTCACAGCACCATCATCGTATGTCTTTGAAATGGAGATATTTTTTTATCAAGAAACATCCATATTTGTTCGAAATAGTGTCGAGCTCACGCACCAGAACGAGGATATTTATAAAATTAAATACCTACGCAATGTAAAACCATACTTTATGGAAAGAGTGGATTCATTTGTCATGGCGCCTAAAATATATAATAAACTTCCCAAAGACTTTAGAGACTGTAATAATATCTGTAAATACAAAAATAGATTATTTAAATGTCTTAATGAACACGCATTTTATTGAGTAAAGGAATTCTTAGATTTAAAATGACTTGACTGTATTGCTGAAGTCTGATTGAGTGCATATAAAAGAGTTAATAAGTATTTTTTTCTATCTTTATTTTTTCTGTAAATTATTATTGTTCAATGAATTTGTATACCCGTGAGGCAGATCACAGCAAGAACTCAACTTGTATTGCAAGACCCATGACACCTGTGTATCACGAATAAAATATTAGATTTGATTTAATCTAAACCCACATCAATAATCTTTTTATATTAATTGAAAGCAGTCACCAATTCACCGCCACGATTAGTTAAACTTGAGACCTCAGTATATTTCAGCAATTTTTTTGTCTGTCGAACATAATCGTCAGACAAAGCATTAAGGTGTGTTCTCACGCGCGGTGTCCGGCTGCGCGGGCGCGGTCGCGGGCGCGCACAAAGCCGTCAGGCCCCGCCTTTGTGTTGTGACAAGCGGATCACGGCCGTGACGGTTCACACGACCACGTCTTGTTCTTTTTGCGAGTTTCTAAGATGAAGACGTTTTGTGTGCTCTATGGCTTTGTTGGCAAATATTGTTGAAGGTGACGCTGACTGTTGGCAAACAAAGTAGGTACCTACTTATCGTATCTACATCTCTACATGTAGATACGATAAGTAGGTAACTTATCGTATATGAACATTTGCACTGGTCTGGTCGTGCCTCGGAAAGCACGTTAATCCGTTGGTCCCGCTTGCCATACGAACATCTAGTGGCAGTCGTTACGGGTTGTTGGAGCCCTCAATAGTCTAACAATTTGTCTAACTGCAATGTTTTGATTCGGCTTGTGGAGGTCAGGCGGTAGTCGCTTCACGGAAAATATCGAAGTGGCCCAGACTACAAAGCTGAAAAAACTTCGGATGCGATTGGGATTAACGCTGAGATGATGATGATGATAATGATGATAGGTATATATGCACAGACAACTGTTATTCTAAGACGCGAACTGAATTTAATTACAGTACATGTAGATAAGCTAACCCTAAACCTCTCCGTACCTCACGGTTCGTAATCCCGATCGATATTGTTAAATAATAAGACGCACCTTGTCCACGATTGACTATAATACGCTGAACGCCAATCCCCGATAATTGAGGCCGCAAGACTATGCGATAACACACCTTGGTGACCACACGCCATTGATAGAGAAAGTACTTAGTGTACCATAGCAGTGACTTGTAGTTTACAGATTGCAAGTCATTACCAATATACCATATAGTACACTATCGAGATCGACATGACGTCAACTTGAGGTCATCTGACTTAAGAGTGAAACAGAATTAATACAGACTATTAACCTACTTTTGATATTTTGGTTTTATAGATTACCTACCGAATCTAACGTGGATAAATACTATAAAAGCAAACATATTCATTAAGAGTTCTTACCGTTAGGTACAAGAACACATAAGTATTAATGTACCTACTTATTTTCCTTTGCAAGACATTATATGTTATCTAATATGTGATGCTAAAATATGGCAAAATTCATAAGAGTATTTGGTTACCACTTTTTGTAAGAGTTTAAGGGCTGAGTTAACAATCATCTGATAACTTTATTTGAGGAATAATTTTGAAATTTTCAAATCTCATAAAAATCTGACAAAGGTCAATTTTATTCCTCGAGTAAAAGTTATAATGGCGGTACCAATCAACCCTAAAACAAATTAATCATTTTTAATTTGACACTTTTAGTTAAGCGATAAGCTGCTGCGCTGTGTGTCTAGGTTTATTTTCTAGACGGAACAATTGCAAGCAATAGGGTATTTGACTAAAAAAAGCTAATTAGTCCGTCAGTCAGAAAACCAAAAATAGACCCGCATTTTTTTCTTTTTTTCATATTAACAAAAAATGAAGACGACACAGTGCGTTGAAACCTCGTGTAACGTCACTGCACGCTACACTTTTTAGCGACCAGTGACGTCACCAGCCATCACTCCAGATCTTTGATGCCTTTTATATTTGTAAATTTTTATTGTTTTGATAAAACAAAAAATACTTGTCTAGTATTTTTTGGAAATCTGACTGACGGAATAATTAGTTTTTTTAGTCAAATACCCTATTGCAAAGTAGTTGTTTCGGGTCTGGCTATTTGTGTATGTGAGTTACACGATACAGGAGTAAATCGTAATGCTTACTGCAATAGAAACAAAAAGACACAATGGTATATTTTTAGTTTAGGAACACTGGTTTAGAATACATCGAGATCATCAACCCTCTGACACAAGAAGTTGTATGCTCTGCTAGCTCTTATCATATAGGTAGAAGTTTACAGACGGAGGGAACATACAGAGGCTGATGATTCCTTAAAGTGAACTATGGAACACGCAGCCCAATCTTGCTCAACAATTCAGAACAGTCGATTGAACCGATATTCAAATTGAACAGGAATACCATGTCGGCAATTTTTCTCCGCTCAATTAGTGGATGAATGTGAAACTCTCTACAACGGCTGTAGTAATTAGACAAATAAGTTCTGGATCTAAACTGAATGCACCTCAAAAACTTTCTTTGGATACTTTCGATCATAAACAGGATTCCATACTGGTGAGCAGTATTCCGGATGACCGCGCACAAAAGCACAGAACAGAATTTTGAGTGTTTTGATATGATGTTTTGGTATGAATCATTTATATGCTTTCATAGTGTATAGGCCACGTCATATTTAAGAGAACATGTAGTTACATGAATGTATCCATGATATGGATTAAAAGTTTCATGTCAAAGGTGTTGATGCTATAATATGATAAACTAGTAAATCCAGATTCCGTAAAACCTCTGTTCCACTTACATTAATAGGTTTCCTCGTTGTCCTTTATTTTAGATTTCCAGAAAATATTCTCCACCAGCACTTTGGTACTCACTTCAGTACAAGTACCATTGCCGGGAAATAAAAAATTAATCCATGTTTTTATTTGAAATTAGATAAAGACTTCTATTAGACACTGAGAGCTGTTCACTTTGTACGCACTCATTTGACAACGAACTAGGACATAAAAGAATATAGGTAATCTATTTGTGCCCGCTAACCGAAACATATTCATAAGATTTATAAAACACACAGACACTATGAGAGAACGGTAGCTATATAAAACACGGTGTTATTACTTTTTAGATAGCAAACGTGTTGCGACATAGTGATTCGATTTGAGACTATGACGTTAGCAGTGATATTAGAATCAGACACTACTTTCCTGGAACCAGTGATGTACCTACATGAAATTAAATCTTGAATACATTGTCTGTACAGCAGCAGTCTCCAGCACGTAAGTGTACTGTAGGTACCTAATGTATGTTGAGCATTAGATCATGAGCGACTCCACGGCTACCTACCCTTATATTTACATTATAAACAGCAGTGCAGAAAATAAATAGAGCCTTCCATCTACTTATTTCACCACAGCTAATAAACTCCTTTTACTATCAATTGGTTACGCTTTAGAAAATGCAGTTAGTTTCGACTTTGTGACTGACCCACCGACTCCTTGGAATAGATTGCTGTCTGTAAATGTATGATCGAATACTTTGAGTTTGAGCCAAAGCATGAGCATTAGGCTAATGAGATGCGCTGTTTACTGCTAGTTGGTGAAGTTATCTGTCCTTGTAATTGATTTATAAATAGGAACTCAAATAATCAATTTAATAAGGTAAACATGTACAGGCACGTTTGGATTGAAAACTTATCTAGCCACTCAAGGGTCCGGGCCAACAAAGTTGCCTAAAAAATTTTGGCGTTAATCGTTCAGGCAACCATGGTGGCCTCACCGACATGTACACTTTAACCGAGTTTTTATATTTTATGATATGTATCAAAGAGCTTCATGAAATTCTCACTAGACGGTTTTGTATTAAACAACGATTCTCGGATGTATAAAATAGTGCCCCACCTGACACATAACATCGGAAAAAAGTTTGTTTATAAAAGGTGAGTGCAGTTTTGTACAGTGGCAGTGAGTTCTGCGATTAAAATGAGAGTAGGTAATAAATTATTTTTTATTATCGGACTCTTTTAGTGTTACATATTAAAATAATTGTCGAGATTTATTCTTTCTGAATATGTAAAAATACTTTATATCCAATGTCTGATAAGTTGTCTTTATGAGTGTTAAAGTGGACGGTGATATGATTGCTCATTTCTCATTGTGTGCCGGATTTTCTTCAAGTTTTTGTTTGATATAATATCTTAAAATATGAAAAAATAATCCCTGCAGGAAAAATAGTTCATATTTAGTCATTAAATAGACTAAAAAATATGTAGAAAATAACTAGGATTTTACGAGCGCTCAGCGCGGCTTGATACCGATCGCGCGCTCGGACGTACAACGCATTCTCAGCTTGCACATCGGGACGTTCAAGTGGTTAGCACATTCACACTTTGATACCTACCTACAGAGACGCCGGTCGGTATAAAGCTTTAGGCATATGCTTTCAGTCCACCTTTGCGTCATGCAAAGACTAAAATTAGTAGTTACATGATTAAATCTCCTTCGCAAAGAAGATGATTGCTGAATAGAAATTGTTTCAGTGTGGTTACCGAAAGTGTTGGAGCGCACAACACAATTGACGGTAGATTATAGACGCACAGAAAGACAGGCTACCTTGCGCCGCGCCTCTATATATTTATGTTGGGACCAGAAGGTAAGATAACAAGCTCTTAACTTTGTGGCTTTTCATATTTTTTTGGAATTTTGTACATAGATTCTTTGCTTAAAAATACTGGACACGTGTTTCGGGATTAGCATAAACAAAAAATAACATTGTATTTGGGAAAAAATATAACATGGTGTAAAAATGATTGGAATTGAATCAGTAGCTTATTCTGAAGAAACTATATTCCGGTTTCGTATAAATAAAAAATAAAATTGTATTAGTTCTATTTTTATTTTGCTGTTAAGTAGAGATAAGTATATTGTAGGTGTAGGTACCAAGCTTAGCGGGAAGGCTCAGTTCGACTGCCTTCGCCGTGAGGGAAGTAAGATAATACACTAACGTGGATGCAGCTCATTTAATTCATTTTAGAATTCTGTTATGGTCAGACCCACCAAAAATTTTTACTTTTCGTTTTCTTGGTATATTGACGTGACAAGAACCACTAACATATGGTAAATAATTTTAAATGAACACACAGCTGTACTGCTGGGGAGTTTGTTCTGTCACTTCTTCTTCCCAGTTTGGTATTTTGGTGGGCTGTCTGTTGTCATTTAGACGTTCAAAAAGTGCTGAATCTCAGCCTAACTTGAATAAATGACTTTTGATTATGAAGTTGGAGTAATCGCTCTGTTCTTAGTTAATTAAGTAATTTAAGGTGAATACGCCAACGGCTCTTCTCTATCACCTCATTTCATAATATCAAGTAAACCTGAGTATGTATTAAAATGGCGAACGTCACAATGACCCCACATAGTATTGAAGATTGCCTAATTGATCTAAGATCATCAATACTGTCCTGAATTTGCCCGCTAGCTATAGTGAACAAACAAAAGGGGGTTCAGTGCGACGTAGTGTGTATAAATGAAATAATAGTACCATATTAACATTCTCGGAGTACCTATTGCCGGATATTTTAACAGTTAACTAATTATCCATTTATCCATTTCTGAAGCTTCCCCTATCATATATTTACCTAATATGTACTACTTTTTAAACGTTTAATGCAAGTCCTATAGGTAACAATCAATAGAACTTAACCTCCGCTTGGGCTGCATGGTATGTGAGCCCCACTTATGCATCAGTGGTTCCATGGTGGAGACCGATGCCTGTCGTGCTTTGAGTTGTCGTCGCTGCTCGTAGAAATTTCGGCATCTTCATGCGCTCAACATTTGTGCGGAGAGCATTTGTGTCGGCAGATGTCCCCTGTATATTTGAGCCTCCAGGTCTGTGCAGGACAGATGGCAAGAAACCAAATATCTTCAATTCGGCCTTGAAGGAACGGCAAGTGCCTGATGTGAGACGGAACTTGCGTCAATACGGTTACTGCTAGCCACTTTGATCGCATTGTCAGCAAAAGCGAAAGTCGCCGCTGAAAGGAAGAGGGTGAAGTAAGCTTCATTGGTGTACAGATACCATTTTGTGTCTATTGCCGCGGAGACCATTGGTAGCTGTGGCACTGAGGCCCAGAAGGTCATTAGTGAGATAGGGCACAAACTTTAAACAAGTTGGCATCCACAGGATTATGCACTTTTAATACTTGCACCCGGTTGTAGTAATGTACTACAACTAACATACCTACCGATATCAATCATTTATCATAAGCAATATCAGTAATGTAACTAAGTATTCTCAGATACCTATATAGATTATTAATTCATGCCAAATATAGACATACCTAGGTAACAGAATGTACAGTCGTGGTAACTTTCATCTGAACACCTATAGTAAAATTAAGTTTAACTATGCTTATCAACCAATAGCAACGCCGCTTCAGATTTTTGGTCAGCATCCATATCAATGGGAACCTTAGCGTCACATCGTTTTGATACACCACCTAAGCTGTGTGTTGCTGAGTATCAAGTTGTTTGTTTACTATCAAAAAAGTCATATAAACAATGTCGTATGTTACATAATCTATACTTTGCAGTTTAACACATACAAGGCATTTGTTGTAATACACCTTTTTGTAATGCTAGGTATCTCTTATACGTTGCCGACGGCCATATAGGTAACCACGAGACCAGTCAACCGTTGGAGATGTGTTTAGTGAGCGAAGCATAGTGAAATCGACAATGTTGAATGCATTAGGTACCAAAATCCAGTAAGCATAGAATTGTCAGTGATATTAACTAAAGCTGTAGTGGTACATACTGTGACTAGGACGAAAACCGGATTGGAAATGATTCAGTAGACTATTCTTACAAAGTAAAGTAAAGTACTGAGCTGATTGTGGACAAGGTGGTCTAGGACCTTGGAGAGGAAAGGCAAGATGGAGATCGGACGATATTCTGGAAACGAAGATGGATTGGATTTTTGGGCAACGGAATGACTTTGGCTACTTTCCATATCCATGGAAAGGCTCCATAAGTATATAATTATAGTCATACTATAAACAATTTTGAGTTTTACTATATTAATTTTATACTGTATTATACATATTGTATTCACAAAGCAGTGTACAAAAAACAAGTAGGTACTGCATAAAAGTAATCCATCTGTAGTATTATGTCCATCTATGTTCAGTGTATTACTAAAGATTTGATTCTGTTAACACTACCAAATGGGTAAATAATATTTGTCTGCCTTTCAAGGCAACTCATAGTTACACAACATACTTATTTTTGCTATTTCAGACGATCAGTTAACATCTATGTCTGTCTACCTACAAATAAATAAATTTTATTTATTGAATTATTTCTAAACTTCAATAACATTACCATTTATATGAACTTAAATATTGTTACGAATGCACCTTATGTCGAGGGCATAAGGTTCAATATCGCGTGACATGCAGTGCATAACTTTTAAGCTCTGTAACTCGAGATCTAGACATCGTATAGCTGTAATATAAAAACGCATTCCTAGACTTAAGGTGGCCTATCGAATGGTACAGGTTTCATCAATTTTGTCAACTAAGTGACGACATCGAAATTTCTAGAAGCCCGTTTCCGGGAATTACCGTAGGTACTTACCGAATGTACTCGAAGTTATGCGCTATTATTATTACGTCTAGACGACTCTGGAATGTTCGATCAGCTGGCCTATATATAGCGCCCTGACGCCGGCGCCGAGTCAGTCTACACTTGACTACCGATACTAAAACAGCGATACTTAAGAAGCGATCTTTGAGAATACCTACTGCGACAACCGTAACGAGAACTGTGAGTACTACGTGAAGTAACATCTGTAGTGTTATTGTGTGTTTACAATACGGACTTCGTGGACGTAAGTGAAGACTTCGGTGCAACGTCAGCAACATTCTACTTGTCATTGCCTACAATCGACTGTACCTTCGTTGCCAATAAATTTCGAAACCCTTAACCGGTATTTTAGTACCCCTAGCCCGTAACAATTGGTGTCAGAAGCGGAATGCCGGTCACGCCAAGGGAAGACGAAAGAGTTCGTACGCGACGACAAGCAGCGATGGATTTGGCGCGTCAAGAGGAAGAATCGGTTAGTGCCCCTGCACCCGGAGTAGATGCGGCCGTCATAACACCGACGAATGTGAGTTCGCCTACTACCACCACTACTACCGGAGCCAGCGGACCCGATTTTTCGGCGTTACTGGCTCACTTGACGGCGCAAATAAAGCTGAGTATAGAACAATCCCAGGCAGCAACCCAGGCACAAATAGAAAAAACCCAGGCGCAGATTAAAAGTGTAGCAGAATCCCAGGCTCAAATAAAACAATCCCAGGCAGCAACCCAGTCACAAATAAAGGAATCCCAGCAACTGATATTAGAATTAAATGAAAAATGGGATAAAACCAAAGAAGAAGTCAACGAACTTAGAATAAAAACATTTCAACAAGATGCCCGTATGGACCAGCAAGATACGCGCATAGACAAACAAGATGCGCGTATGGACCAGCAAGATTCGCGCATAGACAATCATGATGCGCGTTTCGAGAAACTGGACAGTACCATCATGGAGTGCGAGAAAGAAATACAGTTTCTTCATAAAACGGTGCAGAAAGGAGGTATTAAAGGTGTGATACCTGTACCCAGTGCTTCGCCGACGTTCAAAGTACCTCACTTTGACGGAACAACGTCTTGGGTGGCCTTCCGTCTTCAATTCGAAAAGGTCGCAAAAGGCAACAACTGGGACGACGATCAAGCCGTAACCGCCCTTACGCTTGCTCTGCGTGGTGATGCGGTACAAATCTTAGAAAACATTTCCAGCGATTGTAATACCCTAGCCTGTTTGTTGGAAGCGTTAGAGTCTAGATACGGGGAGAAACACCTCGAACATGTCTTCAGGGCTCAACTCCGCGACCGCACACAGAAGAGCAGTGAAGGTTTGCAACAATGGGCTTCGGAAATAGAACGCATTGTTCGAAGGGCGTATGCATCGACACCAGCATTAATTGATGCTACTACGGTGCAAGCCTTTACTGATGGAATTCGAGACGCAGAAGTCAGGGCTGCAGTACGCCTGGGTCACCATCAGACTCTAAAGGCAGCCTTGACACACGCCCTGGAGGTGGAAGCAGTACGTCAAGACGGCCGACAACATCATCGTATCCGTGAGGTAACCGCACCAATAAAAAGCCGACAAGGACCAACCTGCTATGAGTGCGGCGAAAAGGGGCATATTCGGATCAATTGTCCCAGGAAGTCTAAGGGAAGAAGTACTTCTGGGACACAGGTGGAAGCAGAGGATTTAAACTAGGAACAGCCAGGGCTGTGGGGCGAGTACTGGCTGGTCGACGTGAAGCCCCCATTATAACAGTATCACAAGCGGGCGACGGAAACAGTCTTATTATAGAAGGAGAACTGAATGGTAAGTCATGCAGTTTCACATTGGATACTGGTGCATCAAGAACTATTGCACGACCGGAGCTATTTCCTCGGACCATAGCATGGAAAAGAGGGTCTTCACAATGCCGATTACAAACCGCCACCGGCCAACCAGTGCTCGTCCTTGGGGAAACGAATGTGACCTTGAAAATGGGTGATAAGACATTTACACATCCTGTTTTAGTAGCGAATATTACAGATGATTGCATAATAGGACTGGACTTTCTGAAGAAACAACAGTGCGTCCTTAATGTAGCAAAAGGAGTATTGAGTTTTCCAGAACAAGAAGTATTTCTTCAAGGTGCAAAACAAGGGTCAGCGTACTGTTTAAGGAAAACCGTATTACCACCAAGATCAGAAACTTTGGTAGATGTTAGATTTTCACCAATAGGATGCCGCAAACGTTGCATTATAATAGAAGATTCTGGGGATCACCCAGACTGGATAACGGCGAGGACACTAATGATGATTTCCGATAAACCAAAAATACGCATAATCAACGTTAGTAACAAAGAAATAACTCTCGAAAAGAATCGCGTGGTGGGTGTGTGCGATAATGTAGCATCTTTGAGAAAAACAGAGGTGCACGAAAAGGAACGTGATAAGAAGTGGCAAGAACATGTATCGACACTACTCGAAAATTGTAAGGGTAATTTAAACAAGTTCGAAGGTCACAAAGTTAAGGAACTGTTGCATAACTTCCATGACATCTTCTCGAAGACCGATGATGACGTGGGAAGGACCGGGCTAGTCAAACACCATATAGATACGGGTGATACACAGCCGATAAGACAGAGACCACGTCGGATCCCCTTTGCAAGAGAACAGGAAGTCACGGAAATGTTAAGAGATATGGAGAAAAATCGGATTATCGAAGCATCTACCAGCCCTTGGTCATCTCCAGTTGTCCTAGTCAAGAAAAAGGATGGCAGTACAAGGTTTTGCGTTGACTACAGGATGTTGAACGATGCCACGAAAAAGGACAGTTATCCTCTGCCACGTATAGATGACACTTTGGACTTGCTAAGTGGCATGAAATGGTTCTCCACAGTTGACCTCAAAAGTGGATACTGGCAGGTGGAAATCTGTCAGCAGGATAAAGAAAAGACCGCTTTCTCCACTGGTCCTGGGAACGGTCTCTGGCAATTCAATGTTATGCCTTTTGGACTGTGCAATGCTCCAGCTACATTCGAGCGCCTAATGGAGCGCATTTTGGTGGGGTTGCTTGGTGATGCATGCCTGGTCTATTTGGATGACATCATCATTATGGGACGAAGCTTCGAAGAGCACCTACGGAATTTGGAGAAAGTATTCCAAAAACTGCGTGAAGCAAATTTAAAACTCAGTCCTAGTAAGTGTACTTTATTCCAGAAAGAGGTTGGATACTTAGGACACATTATTTCGGCGCAAGGAATTCGAACAGACCCTGAAAAAATAAAAGCCGTGTCGAAGTGGCCTACCCCTCGTAACAAAACTGAGGTACGCTCTTTCTTGGGTCTGTGTGCATATTACCGTCGGTTTGTGAAGAATTTCTCCGAGTTAGCGAAACCATTGCATCGTTTAACAGAGGAAAAGTGTCAATTTCAATGGAACTCTGACTGCGAACAGGCATTTGCGGTACTGAAAACTCACTTGTGTGAGGCTCCTGTATTAGGTTACCCTAGTAGGGAAGGCCGATTTTTGATAGACACAGATGCCAGCAATGTTGGTATTGGAGGAGTTCTCTCTCAAATACAAGGAGATCGGCAGGTCGTTATGGCATATTTCAGCAAATGTCTTTCCAAGCCAGAAAGAAATTACTGTGTTACCCGCCGAGAACTTCTAGCCGTTGTTAAGACCTTACAACACTTCAAGAAATATTTGATTGGGAGACAGTTTACACTTCGCACCGATCACGCTGCCTTACAGTGGTTGCTTCAGTTCAAAGACCCAGAAGGACAAGTAGCAAGGTGGATAGAGCAGCTGCAAGAATTTGACTTTGTCACTGAACATCGAAAAGGCAAGTCACACAATAATGCTGATGCTTTATCTAGACGGCCTTGCGAAGAATCTTGTCGACATTGTGCCAAACAGGAAAAGAAAGAGAACGTAAGGATTATCCAGGTGAACGCTTTGGATGAAGACTGGGATAATCGATCATTGGAAGAGGCACAAAAGGAAGATAGTGACTTGAAGACAGTAATCGAATGGAAGAAACGTGGGCAGAGGCCCGCTTGGAGTGAAATATCAGCGCTTAGCCCAACAGCAAAAAGTTACTGGGCTCAATGGGACAGCCTGATAATTGATAATGGAGTTCTGAAGAGAAAATGGGAATCACCTAGTGGACAGGAGGTCGCCTTACAGATAGTTGTCCCCTGTGATAAAGTCGCATCAGTGCTAAAGCAGGTGCACGACGGAGTATCCGGAGGCCATCTAGGAGTGAAGAAAACCTTGGAGAAGGTGAGAACAAGATTTTATTGGGTGCATTGTCGCGAAGACGTAGAGGACTGGTGTAGGAAATGTGTAGCCTGCTCCTCAGTAAAGGGACCGCAAACAAGGGCCAGAGGTCGGCTGAAGGTGTATAATGTTGGTGCACCATGGGAAAGAGTTGCTGTCGATATAGCTGGGCCGTTCCCTATTACTGAAGAAGGGAATAGGTATATCATCGTCATGCAAGACTATTTCAGCAAATGGCCAGAAGCTTTTGCAGTACCCAACCAAGAAGCTCATACCGTCGCCAAAAAGCTAGTTCACGAGGTGTTCTGTCGATTTGGCGTCCCCTTGGAGTTGCACTCTGACCAGGGTAGAAACTTCGAGTCTTCCCTATTTCAAGAGGTTTGCCAACTACTCGGGATCCATAAGACTCGTACAACACCATATCACCCTCAGTCAGATGGAATGGTCGAAAGATTCAACCAGACGCTAGAGAACCATTTGGCCAAAGTAGTGGAAGAACACCAGAGGGATTGGGACCAATATATTCCACTCTTCTTAATGTCATACCGCTCTGCAACACATGACAGCACAAATTGTACACCGGCGAAAGTCAACTTCGGCCGAGAAATTAGATTACCCATAGATGCACTAACCGGAACACCCCCCGATACCCCTATCCTAGCCGTCGACTATGTGGCCGACCTCCGACGTAAACTAGATGGAATACATGAGCTAGTGAGAGAGAATGGTCTGAAAACCAGCGAGAGAATGAAGATCCGATACGACCGCAAAGCTAACGTGCCCGGATTTGAAGAGGGAACTTTGGTATGGTTACATAATCCCATTAGGAGAAAAGGAAAGAGTCCGAAATTTCAAGCCAAATGGGAGGGTCCATACACGATAGTAACCAGGATAAACGATGTCACCTACCGGATAAGGAAAGGACCTAGAGGGAAGCTGAAGATCGTACACGTAGACCGCCTAGCTCGCTATTACGGATCAAATCATGCTCGGGACGAGCACGAATAAGAAGGGGGCAATGTTACGAATGCACCTTATGTCGAGGGCATAAGGTTCAATATCGCGTGACATGCAGTGCATAACTTTTAAGCTCTGTAACTCGAGATCTAGACATCGTATAGCTGTAATATAAAAACGCATTCCTAGACTTAAGGTGGCCTATCGAATGGTACAGGTTTCATCAATTTTGTCAACTAAGTGACGACATCGAAATTTCTAGAAGCCCGTTTCCGGGAATTACCGTAGGTACTTACCGAATGTACTCGAAGTTATGCGCTATTATTATTACGTCTAGACGACTCTGGAATGTTCGATCAGCTGGCCTATATATAGCGCCCTGACGCCGGCGCCGAGTCAGTCTACACTTGACTACCGATACTAAAACAGCGATACTTAAGAAGCGATCTTTGAGAATACCTACTGCGACAACCGTAACGAGAACTGTGAGTACTACGTGAAGTAACATCTGTAGTGTTATTGTGTGTTTACAATACGGACTTCGTGGACGTAAGTGAAGACTTCGGTGCAACGTCAGCAACATTCTACTTGTCATTGCCTACAATCGACTGTACCTTCGTTGCCAATAAATTTCGAAACCCTTAACCGGTATTTTAGTACCCCTAGGCCGTAACAATATGTTTTGGGTAAGACATTCAATGTGTTACAGTAGACAATCAATATTTATTCGTAAAATTATTTATTCAGTTTAAGGCGAAAGAGATACCTATTAGAAGAACGGAAAGAAGCTTTATTGAAATCACATACCTAGGCACCTATATCGTTTAAGGTAAAATTGGCTAAAGCAACTCGTCTTGTACAATAGTCACCCATAATTTATACTAGATAAGTTAATTGTCAAACAGATAATTATTATATTTTCCATGTATGTATGTTGAACCAAAGCAACACTTCTGTCTTTAGCATGGGGCATGTCGCCTACCCGTAAATGATCGCCATATTAATCGATATACTTAATATTTATTATCATAAGCAATCATCAAATTGAGAATCATTTGTGCTTATGGGATTCAATTGAAAACTAAAAAATATTGCATAACTTCGCTCAACAGCCGTCTTCCTTTCTATTCACTCAGTTGTTTTTTTTAGTGAATAGGCTTTTAATAAATTAGCGCGCTTTATCATCAACGGTTGCATTACTGCTTACAATCAGGTGGGTTTGTAGTCAAGCACTAGTTAATAATAATTTAAAAAAATATATGTATATACAACGGACACATGTTTGCTAAAAACTTTAACACACAAAGTTCAACTTATCAATATAAAATAAACATAATAAAAATAAATCGACTGCATTGACGAAGAATGCGACACAAAACACTCAATTGGCTTGTATCCTAAAAAATAATTTAATGTCCGTCAGATAGCTTTATAAAAAATATTGAACACGTATTTTTTATTTTTTCTTTTATTCAAATACTTAGGAAGATATATTGATTTGAAATGTCGCATGACGTCACGCCATGGTGCAAAATATAGAACGGCGTGACGTAATTAGCCCCCACTCTGTAACTTTAATACGCTATATCTCAGTAATTTTTGGTAATTAGGACAAAATAAAAAATACGGGTCTTAATTTTTTTTATTATCTGTAAGACGGACTAATTATTTTTTTGATTTTCATACCTTGGATACATCCCTATTACACAGACACGGAAAAATTGCTAAAACAATTGTTTTTGTTTGTATTTCGATTTATAACTCTAAACTAGCGCTTGACGATGTGATGCAATCGTTGATGGTAAAGCGCGCTAGTATATAAAGAGTCTAGTCACTCAAAAAATACAACTCAGTGAATAGAATGGAAGACGGCCGTTAAGCGAAGTTATGCAATGTTAAACCCAACAACACGACCAACGATGCTTGGCCAGAGGGAGATTGACCTGAAGACCTTCCACGACCAAACGCCCGACACAACAACATCAGGCGCATCGTACCCGATACACATAGCAACACAACTGCTCAGACCCGTCCTCCGTACCGCTTCACCAGACATCATGTGGATCGCTTGGTGGCAAGACTTTATAAAATTAAAATTAGTATTAAAATTAAATTAATTAAAAAGTAGTATTAAATTAAAATTATTAGTTTAGTAATTAGGTACTTAATAAATAAGTAGGTAGTGGTAGTGTATAATTAAAGAACTTAGGACAGCTTGTCCTTGCTTAGTCTAAAATACTTATCCATGAAATACCCTTGTCGATGACAGCCTGAAACACAAGTTAAATGAACCAAGTTTAGGTGGTCCCAACATTAGTTTTATTTCGAAACTTTCTCGCTACTTATTAGGTATGTACCTACATTAAGTTAGCTTTTACGATTGCTATAGTATTATTAATATTTATATTATTATACAAATTGAGCATTTTTATAAATTCATTGTGATTTGTGTTTTTGAACTTATAAGAAAAAAATGTGTTATGCGACTAAAATAAAAGGCCACTGTTTTGCATCGTTCTTACACTGACGACACACTTTATACAACGTTTATTTACCGATAGTTTGGCACCTTACACTGACGACACACTTTATACAACGTTTATTTACCGATAGTTTGGCACCTTACACTAAATTATTGAACGATTGAATGTTATTTTTTCTTAAGTGATGTCAAAAGAGAACCATTGTTGGTTTAAGTGCGTTTTCACACAACAGGCATATAACAAAAAAGTTGTCTAATTAATTAAGTCGGCAAGTTGGCTAATTAAGTAGGGATTTTGTTTTCAAATTCCTAGTCATCCGAAAGTTTCCACAATCTACTAAATATGTATATCAAAATTAAAAAAAAAAAACTTTCGTCCAACGTATGAAGTTATCGAGCATGTGAATACCTAAACTCTATTTAAAGGAGTGTTCTCATTACATGTTCCTTTTAGCATTTTATTATGTTTTTTGCATATTTTATTCTTTAAATCTTTAAAAAAAACGGTTAGCAACCCGCTAATCCGGAGCATAATACTGACGCTTTATCTAGCGGTCAGCAACCCGCTATCGGACCTGAGCATAATGCTGACACTTCAACCAGCGCTCATCAGCCCGCTAGGGGAGTTCCCCTAGCGGGCTGATGAGGTTTTAGGGTCAACATTATGCTCAGTTGAGCATAATGTTGACCCTAAAACCAGCGCTTAGCAACCCACTAGGGGACCTGAGCATATTTTTCCTTCCGGTATTATAGTATTGTGTATCTATTAAATACAGCTGTCATTCATGTGAAATACTATTCTGTGAATTTATCAATAGACCTGGAAGCATAAATAACTTATTTTAGCAATAGTTGTAGATACCTTAATACCTACTTATTTTTCTTTTTTTAAAGTTGGACAGCTGTTTAAATAAAAATAATTAGTATCTACCAAAACTATTGCCTCTTGAGTCATATCTCTAATGAAAAATACCAAATATCTATTTTTAACCTTCCTAAAGAATTGGAGTATTAAATGCAAAAGCTTTTTTTTTCACATTCGATTGTAGTTCTCACAACTGAACAAGCTCTTCAACTTACAGGTAGTGTAGATGCTGTCGGATCCGACGCCATAGGATTGGGTAGAACCAATAAACACAAAATATTATTAGCTCGTTCTCGTTCTTAAAATCCTAGCGTGTAACTACACTAGTTCGGTTGTTGTATAGGATATGAAAAACCGAGACAGTTGTTATATAAACATCTACAATGAAACCAAATTGAACACATATCATTGTCAAAAACCGACGGAAATCAACTAAAAAAACCAATCTCTTGCCCTGAATCCTTCTGAAATCAGAAGTTAAATTTACATATTTCATAAAGGAAATTCCGTTTGCGATTGTAGCAGCCCTACTGTAGTGACGTGCACGGCGTAGGGCCACCACAAATTCGCGCAACACTACTTTTTATTGAGGGTCGGGGGCGCGGGCGGGGGGAGGGGACGCCACCCCGCCGGAGGGTGCATAATTGCGCACCCATTGCACCTCTATGCAACCTGTGAGCCCTACCAAACTCAGTTATAGGCATTTTGCGACGCGTATCGTTTTGTGTCGACAACGACGGTTTATTTTTGGCAGATATTTGGAACTGTGTGAATGAATTAGCTTTTCGCTGCACGCTTCACTCCTCGGAGTTTTTAAGAAACTATGAATATGGGATGTTATGTGAGTTATGATTTTAGAAATATAATATAAATGAGTGCATATTATAGGTTTTTGATTATTCAAGAGGAAGTAAGATAATCTAGGATTTGAAAAAAAATATTTGATATGCTGGTTAATCATGGTCTGCAAACAGAAGTAGGTTAATGTACATACACAGTCATACACTTACTCATTCGTGTAGGTACTACAATAAGCACAATAGGTGTCAGTATGTACAATACATTGCATTTACCTATCATGTTTTTTATACCTTTGCAAATATGGGTGAATACCTATGTACATTACAATAGTGCCTAATTAATTTTACACATTTTGTTCCCACCTCTGAACTTAAGACCTCTGTATTGATATATTTTACATTCTTGACTTGACTTTTTACATAATATTCAAGAAGTCATTGACAGTTGTGATCAAACTTATTTCTGATATTAAATTCCAACTGGATAAATATAGGTTTTAATGTATTAATAGTCAGGTATCCCGAGCCTCCACCCTTGAGCAGTGACAGCAACTATATAATATAATGATATATTAGTACACGAGTGTTGTGTAAACGCGTTAGACGGCGGCGGCTATGCCCCGCTATGTGCTCTCCATTATACGGCATACTAATGACAGAGGGCGGTTGATTAAAAAACCTAAGTTGCGGGGCGTGGCAGCCCTGCCGCCACCCGCCGCCCAGACGCAGGGCTGTCACGACACGGCTGCTAATATAATTAGGAATATATTTGGTTTTCTAGTTTCGGGATATGAAAAGTTTTGAAAATTATATATTTTTTTTATATCAAAGAAGCCTTTACAACATTTGTTTTCATTTGACAGTTGAGGTCGAGAAGTTGTATATGTATGTATATATGCTAGTTGTACGGTAAAATCGGCTTGCGAGAAGCAGGATCTGTGTGACGTCAGTATGGCGGGTTGTTTTGTAGATACTGTAGATGTCGCTACTAATGATTTATTCATCATAAATAACATAAATAATATCGGTGTCAGTTTCATCGCTACAAATATGTCGTGTAAAGTAGGTAGCTAATACTCACAAAATGCTTTTACTGTTCAGTTAACATTAGGTAAATGTAATGTAAAGTATAGAAGTTCCGATATTGTATAATATATAAAATCGTCATGGCGGCCTAGTGGTTAAAACACCAGCCTCTAAAGTATGAGTGTGCGGTTTCGATTCCGGGTCAGGCAAGTACCAATGTAACTTTTTTTAAAGTTATATGTAGTTTCTAAGTATATCTTGGACATCAATGACTGAAGGTGAAGGAAAACATCCTGAGGAAACCTGGAGTTATAAGTCTGAAATCGCCAACCCGCATTGAGCAAGCGTGGTGGTTACGCTCAATCCTTCTCTGTTTGACGATGATATTGTATAAAAATAGGTGCCTCCTTGTCGCGCGGCCGACGCACTGTCACTCCTGTGGGTTTATATCGAGAAATTGAAATACTAGTTGTATCATTTTGTCAAGAGTATTTTAATGGAATGGTCGAGCTAAACATTCAGACCAAGAGGTGCTGGTAGGTCTACGTTTGAAGAGTTAGCCCTTTAGAGTTGGCAGATTGACTCTACACTTTTTAACAATTAGGTATGGTTTTATGTGAGTGATGTGAATTTTGTCAAACAACTTACATGAAATGGTTTAATGGAATTTTGTTTCTTTTTTCGGAATACTCAGCTATTCCTTTTATCATAGCTCACAATCTGCTCATAAAATGTTTTCTTCGACAGTTCATTATTTACAATAAACGATACCAGCGCGGTATTTAGATATCAACCGATTATATTCTATCATAACTATTGTGATTAGTACTTAGATGACTGTTGTGATTGATGCTGGTACTTATAATCAATATCTGGTGAAGCCGTAAGGAGGACGGGTCTGAGCAGTTGTGTTGCGATGTGTGCCGAGTACGATGCGTCAAATGTTCTTGTGTCGGGAGTTTGGTCGTGTTGGTCTTGGGTTTGACATGGCATAACCTCGCTCAACTGCCGTCATCCTTCCTATTCCTAAGTTTTTTAAGTAAACTAGTACGCTTTACCATCAAGGATTGCATCACTGCTTACCATCAGGCGGGATTGCAGTCAAGCAATAGTTTATAGTTATTAGAAAAAAAAAATATCGAGAAAAATATAGATACATTTAGAATTCTCAAAACTTTTAAGGCACTTTAGCCATTTTACCCACAAAAAAACCTTCCTCAACTTTATTTTTTTTGAATAATTACTAACTGTATCACATTGTTAAATTGTAGGTAGGTACTATCAGTTAAAAAAACAATATTCATGTTTGTTTATTTGTAATGGTGCCAATCATCAATAGACTGCACAAACAATAAATATGATATAGAGATACTATGATATGAGCACCTACGAGAAAAACAAATCATTTAAAAACTTTCCACATATAGGTACCTAACTACTTACTAGGTACATTTCGTAATAAATTACCGTGCAAACAGATACACAAAGTAGTTTGAACACCCATTTCAAATAAAATCAAATCAATTTATTAGGTATATGCCTTTCCATGTGATATTTCTATATCTTACCTTGTTGTCACGTACCTATATTAAGTTCAGTTTTACCTATAATATAATATCTTGGATTTGTTTTTACAAAAAGATTATTACGTACCTACTTATAGGTATGTTATATTTTTTTGAATGCGCTAATCTCAGGAACTACTGGTCCGATTTGAAAAATTATTTTTGCGTTAGATAACCCATTAATCTAGGAAGGTTTTAGGCTATATAACATCACGCTGCGACCAATAGTAGTGAAGCATAACTAACTCCACGTGAACGATGTCGCTGGCGGCCGCTAGTTACTTATAAAAGTATCTACCGAGTTGCCCCAGAAAAGACGAAGTCATCTTAACGACGTCTCAAGGACTTAAGAAGTCTATTAACAATTTTGGTCAACTTATACAGATCAAATGAGAATTTATTCATTATTTTACTGAGATAACCTACTTGTAAATGTGTTTTCGATATGGTATTTGTTACAAAATAATCTCAGTCCATCGTACGTAATTGTAATAAGTATTTATATGTGTAGGTTAAGTTCTTTGACGAAAGTCCAGTAATTTTGGATTGTCCATATTAATTTTACGATTATGGTTCTGTACCAAGTATTGTACTGAATAGTTCATTGATTTCATCTTCATAATCATTTGATTTTTCACATCTTGTTTATTATTATCTGCAAACAGTAGTAGCTTGACGTGTCTTTGTTTGTTTGTTTGTTTTTTAAACATTGTCCCACAATGACCTGGAACAACTACTTGTAGGTCATACAAATATTAGTTCCGCGAGGGAATCGAACCCGCGACACTTAGTGCAGCAGTCATTAGCTTGACTACTGCGCTAACTGTGCAGTCACGTGACTAGGAAGACTTACAATACCTAAATATCTTAACGTTGCTGACCGCCGCGCGCCGTCACTACCTCATAAACGCAATTGACACCCGTTTATTTTACATTACTTCAATATATTACCTAATTTATTAGGATATTATCAATAAGATA
Source organism: Sesamia inferens (assembly GCA_037179545.1). Classification (NCBI taxonomy): domain Eukaryota; kingdom Metazoa; phylum Arthropoda; class Insecta; order Lepidoptera; family Noctuidae; genus Sesamia; species Sesamia inferens. Next base: position 821,242 of record CM073929.1, on the reverse strand, counting down.
ACTTTCTACTGTCCCATATGCCAGCAGGTGTTTTGAAAAATCTCCAAATTCGGCTTTTAATACAATATAAGTACACATTATTGTTCTATTTAGGTACTTGAAGAGTTATGAATCAAAAATAAACAAATCATTTCCAAACTACCTTTTACCATCGTAGTCTATAATCTAGGTTGTTTTTATGGCCGTAGAGAGTAACATTGTGCTGCGAAGGTCGGGCGTTTTGGTGGAATGTTTCTTTTTCTATCTTTTAATGTCTTTTGTAACATTGACTTTCAGAAACTGCTGATTCTCAACCTAATTTGAATATATGACATTTGATTTTTTATTGAATGTGTTATTATATACACTTATCTACTGATGATAATTTGAACTAAATTTAAGCTCTCGAGTATTGGCTAGTGAGCTCAAATTTAGCCTACATAATAGCAGGCTAAAGCCATGGATACTGCGAAAGGGTTATGGCTCGTTTTGCCCCGCCCCTGGGCACGGCGCTCCTAGGACCACCTGGCAAGTCTTGTGGTGTAGGGATAGAATCACTACTAGGTACTTGGAAACATTACATGGCGTGAAATCAAAGTTTTTGGGAGTTCAAGTATCAAAACAATAAACAATAATAATTTGTTTATTAAATATAGGTAAAGGTAGGCTATAGCCACATCTGTCAACATTTCAATAACAACAATCAGATGCAGCTGGATACCTTTCTATTACATGAAGCGACTGTCTGACATCCACGATCCAGGAAGGTACCTACTGGGTAATCATAATAATACTAGTTGTCAGATATTCAGCTTATTGTGATTCATAACAACTCACAAAAATCCACGGAGGAGCCGGCCACAACTGCTTCACATGTTATTTCTTTTACCAGTTACAAGGGGAATGAATACAATTAAAAATGAACATACCTATTGTAAAGAACTCTGAAAGTGGCTGAAAAACTAATACATTGTGTGACATTTGGTTCTCGTGAGATAGGACAATGTGGATAAAATGGTCTTCACTAAAGAAACGATGGATGGATAATAAAAATGTACAAAGTCCACTGATCCACGGAACACAAGTAGGTAGGCACCTATTTGTGCTCCGTAGATTGGTAACCATAACCAGAATCTGCGGTCCATAACCAACCCCTTACACGCTAACCTTTATTCTAATGAATAAGGTTAGCGTTATGGGGGTGGTTATAGGTTATTGTCGTTATCGCACACGTTCCAAGTGGTTGTTAATGTTATTAATCATATTGAATTCTCGAAATACTTTGTGAAACTCTACATAGTTCATAGCTATCTAAACCTTATCAACTACATAGGAAGGCCTGGCCTCAACAATATCTACCTAACTTCATAGATTGCATTTAATATCTATAAATAGTTTACTGAACTCACATCTCATAGACCAATTAACTAAAAGAGGAAGCTAAGCTACCTGCTAAAAGCTTGAAAATATGTAGGTACGTAGACTGGAGTGCGGGTAGGTAGCTACCTCGACATGTGTCCCATAGTTCAGATTTGGATGTAAAAATGTACATTATTCAACACAAGCGGATTAAGCTAAATATTTATCGTGCTTATTTATAACTCGACCTTAGAAGCAGTAGGTCGTATGTATAGCTCCGACCACCTTTAGATACAATCTACATTCCTAAGGCCGGGCTATACCTACATATGACCTTTTGCTTCTAAGGTCAAGATTTAAAAATAAAAGAAATAGGTCAATTAAAAACGAATAAACTCAACGATTGTTTAGAATGAACTCGCTTAATCAGACGAAGAGTGAGAAATTATGAAGCTTATGAAAAACAACAACACGAATTAAAGAGGTCTTTAGTGATAGGTTATTTGGAAAAATTCTAGTAGCTCTAGATGTAATAAAAAAAAGTAATTAGGTACCACTAGAAAGAGCAGTCCCTACTTAGAGTGTTGTTAGTTTTGGTATTGTGTTACCTAGGTACATCAAATACATAATTACATTACATTTTGGTTTAATATTAGTTTTAAAGATAAAAACTTGTGCCTATACCTAATACAATGAAGTAACAATTCTATAAGTATAGCACTTACCTACTGAGGCCAAAAAAATGAACGTTTATAGATGTAGAAGAAGTAAGAAAATTGTTCTCAGTGACACGACGTGACAATACATATTACACTTATAAACAACCGATAAACCACGCGCCGCCATTACAACTGTGCGCTAATAGGTACATTGTAAAACAATGCTCACGTCCCGGCGGCCATATTATCGCGGTCGAACATCAAACCGCGCTATTGTTTCGCGACGGCCAATAATTAGGAGCTGCGGAACGCGCGGCCAATAAGCGGCGCGCGAGCCGACCGCGCGCTCTCCATTGGCTCGGACAACGCGCCAAATTGAATATTAAAGCGTCGAGAGCGAACGCTAATTAAATTGATTGGGCATCGAGCTGCGAACGTGACCGAACATCGGCGAGCGGAGCCGACGCGCGCCGAGACACGCCGACGGCCGCCGGTGACCGTTACTTCGTTACGATACAATGCGCTCTAATTTGTAATTAGAAGCATTTCACGCGTAAGGGGGTGCAAATTTTTTAGTAAAGCGTCGAGGGAGGTTATTAGATTGTTACATAATGTTGAAATTACGCATTCAGAGTCATTTGGAATCGTTTGTGTACATTAACACAAAGCCGTTCATAGATCGTCACCATATTTTTGAAAGGTGCTCAGAACAATGAATTCATCACAATAAGTAGGTACGCAAAATGAAATTCAATGAACAAATTAGTGTTTGGGTGTGTACTGACACCTACCTAACTACCCAGCCATCGCCCGGCTGACCATCCTCACATAAGGTAGGTAGATACTTATCGGTGCCGATTCTCTTCCACGGAACTAAACTATCACTCAACGTCTTTACTTTTTACTGTGAACTTCTTAAAGCTATTCTGCAAAACGTTCTAAATATTGAGAAACAATTTTCTCTAATAATTTCCTCTTAAAAAAACGGTAGGTACTTTTTTAAATCATAGCAAAGAGGGGTATCCAACATTTCAATTTCAATCATAGGTGTCCAACATTTTATAAATAAAATTAACTTTGGGTGATAAAATATTAATATTGAACATTTAATTCTTAATTAAATGTAGCTACCTACATACCTATATTAGAACAAAATATATTAATTTTATAATAGGTACTCGGTACCTACTTGGTGGTAGGTTGTTTGTGCCTAACAAGAGCGCTGATGCGCACACTTCGCTAAACAATTAAAAATTACTGAGCCCTATTTCTTTTCGCGGTATTGTTTTTATTTGAAAATGTTGTCAAGTAGGTACTTACTTATTTATTTATTCGCAAATATCTAATAAACGTCGTATGACATATGTGCGCTTTGATAATTAGGACCTCTAATCATAAACCTCAAAAATTACCAACATACCCTATTATGTAATATATATAATACTCTTATATGTATCCAAGGTATGAAAATCAAAAAAATAATTAGTCCGATTTATAGATAATAAAAAAAATAAGACCCGTATTTTTATTTTATCCAAATTACTAAAAACTACTGAGATACAGCGTATTAAAGTTACTGAGTGGGGGCTAATTACGTCACGCCGTGGTATATTTTGTACCACGGCGTGACGTCCTGCGACATTTCAAATCAATATATCTTCCTAAGTATTTAAATTAAAGAAAAAATGAAAAATACGTGTTCAATATTTTTTATAAATCTATCTGATGGATATTAAATTATTTTTTAGAATACAACCCAATTATATTTCCATCATAAATAACTCATTGAATAATTTTAAGATATTTCTATTGATTGTAATATAGTATACAAGCGAATACCTATCGATTACACAGCATTTATTTTGATGTCAGTCTTCATGTGGGTATCGATAAATTGCCATTCGTCTAAATCCAGACGTCAAAATTATAAAAAATAATACAACTGATAAATTTCGCTCTCTGCTCGTGCAAAGTCCTGTGAAGTGATTTTTCAGAATATTTTACGATTAGGTTAGGTTAATATACGCTTTCATAATATACAACGGCCTTAAATATTATTAGAAATGTATTTGTATTAAGCACTACTAGGTACTATAATACCTACGTACAATAGTACTTGTACAGGTCTCTTCGGGGCAAACATCCGTGAAGTTATCTCATGTAGATTGTTTTGCTGGCGTCTGTTCGTCTAGTTCTGCGTACAGCTTTGACTGTTTCATTGGACGAGCCGTGACTTCAGGTAAACCATCCGACGGGATCGTGGCCGCGTCGCCGGTCATTCAGTACCTTAGGTATGTCTTACGTTCATTATCTACGACGACATTGTGCCTACGTGGCTTTTAAAATCCGGTCAAGTACCAATATGTCCTTTTCAGTCCTACTTTCTAAGTTCTTCTTGGAGGTCTGATAGAGATGTGAAGAAAGCATCACGAATTGACGAGGACTATTTGGACTTATATTAAAAGTCCATCTGCAATCGTTAATCAGTGCTCGCGCTTAGCCCTGTCGTCGTTTGTATAATAATAAGTATAAAATAATAATGTTGGTAGGTATACATTACCTGTGTATGGAAGAGGGACTATAAAAGGTCGATGATGATAGTACCTAACTGTCACCGGTCAGTGTGACTCGTATCCGACCTTTTCTGTGATTCCAGTAACTTCATGACAAAAGTAGACCACGTCAGTGACTGTGCCGTCAAACCTATTATGTTCGTGTTATGTATATAAGTTTAGAAGGTATCATGTAAAACCTGTGACCTGGCTTCCAGCAATGACTGCACGGTTAGCACAGTGCTTAAGCTATTGACTGGTGTGTCGCGGGTCCGGTCTGGATGTTTGTGAGTTATATGATTGTAAAGGCACCCACGATACAGGAGACATTCCTAGTGTGGGGCATGGTTCTAAAAACAAAAATGTCCTCTACATAGAACCAACTCGATTCGATAGAGCATTATAATATTGGAGATATAAATTGTTTACATTAAATGTCAATTGAACTTAAAACATCTTTTTTGAAGTCGTTAATAACTTTGAAATCTTGCATTTAGAGTCCCAATTAATTAAGTGCTTGAATATGTAGATATAGGTAAGTATAACCAAAGAAATTTTAGTGCATCTTAGAAGTAAAAAAATGTGTCCACTGCTGATACAATTCGGTGTATATAACTCGCGTAAGTTAACTGTGCACCTTGGAACGCAGTCCATATCTAACAATTTAATTGCAAACGTCATGAGTAAAATGACCTAGTATTATGATGCTTTATCATCAAAGCTACCTTTTATTGACATAAATAAAAAAATATTTTATATTTTTTAACGTAATTCTCATGTTTTACACACAGAGCGAGCTGCACAGTTAACTTGCGTGAGTTATAGTTTCGCGCCTTGTTTGTATTAAGTAACTTTCTTTTGTAAAATAATAAATACTAGCTGTGCCCCACGGTTTGCGTGCAAATATCGAGATAAAAAGTACCTATTTCATATGTTATTTCTGGTTATAAAAAAATAACAAACATCCATTAATACATTATGTACGTACCTACTTCACAAACTTTTGCATTTATAGTTAGGTATTTACTGAGTAGAACAGGATGCTGGGGTAGATACCTACGAAATCATTCAATAGAATGCATTTCGTGTAATAATAGGTAGGTATTCGTAAGTAGTTTAAGTTTACCACTTTTGGGTACAATGACGGTAGTGATTATTGTGCTTGTTTGATTTTTTTTAATACAAAAAATTATTTCTCTTTTATTTACTTAACAGTTTTCACTATTTCACCAAAACGAGCTGCATGTTTTTCCAGTTAAAGCATAGGTACAAAGCCATCGGAAAAACTGAAAAGCAAAAAATAACAAACTTTTTTAATGCAGGTTATTAAGTTAGTTGTTATACAGGTGTGAGAGCGCGTTTCGAGGTGGCGTCAACGTGCGGAGAACATTTTTTGGTGAGATTATTTCTTTAAGTTAATTTATAACGTTTGGTAATGTTTTTAATTTATAATGTTTGCTACAGTTCTCGAGCCAGGATCATTAATAGCTTGTTGTTTCCATGTGACTCGTGCAGATTTAAAATAAAATTTCGGATTGATGCTTTAATGTGAAACCTCTGATTTTATTACATATCTGCTAGTCAAATTGAAGCACTTAATTTGTAAGTTGAATATTTAAAAATATAATTTACCTATTAGTTTTATTTTAAATAGAAAAGTATACGAATTAATAATAGATAATTATAATATATTGACATAACGAAACATACATTAGTATACTCAGATTAACTAAATGCTAAGAAATGTTATAGAAATATGTACCTATACAGATATTGTGAGCCCTGCCGCTTAAACTATGAAACCCTGTACCTTAAAAGACTTGTTCAGCAGTAAGATTACTTACAATATAAATTATGCATTATACATATGATTAACAACTGCTGACTGCGCTACTTATAAGAATATGATTATAGTAGGTATGTGTCTGTGTGCACTTCTTCCGCGATGCTTGGTCTGAGTTTTCGCGTGTTATTGGAGACCTGTGAGGAACGAGGGATACGTTACTTAGTGGTTTTAAATATAATAACATGACGGTAACTTAATATTTTCATGTTAACTTACCCTATGTGTCTGGCCTACTTGCATCCATTATTAATTTTGTGAAACGTGCATCTGCCCGCCGCCGCCCGATGACGATGCCAATGCCCGCGCGCCTGCGATACCGCCGAGTGTCTCCAACCAATTGTGGGTATGCCATGCATAGACAGATACCTATTTTATACACTGAACACATATTTATTTATGATTTATCACACAAAGACAATAATTAAATAATTATGCACTCATTATAAGGTTCAGTTGAAAACCAGCGTCAGGCAACTGCTACGTAGTTGTCTGACATTTAGACTGAACTGGACCTATTTGGCGCAACCGTTGGACTCACATTTGTTAATTGTCTTTTTATCTGTTTCTCTTTCTTTTTGTTCTGTTTTCTTTGTTTAAAACTATTATTACTACTACTACTATCACTATATATACCTACTGTATTTATAAGGTTGTGCGCCAAATAAATGGTTTCTTTTCTTTTCTTTCTTTCTTTCTTACTTACCTACTGCTCGCGTGTATTCAAATTTAAAAGTTTACAAAACATAAAAACAGGAAACGAAATGGAAAGAATAGTTTGAAATAACAATTAATTATTAGATAATGGCGCCGATTCTGTTGTTCACAAACTAAACTAATTTTAAGTTATGTGCATCCTTTTCTTTCCATTTCGTTAAGAAAAGGATAGATGATAACATTTTAATTTAATCCTGTCAAAATACGATATTCCATAGACAGTTTAGACGCGATTAAGAACTTGACGACTAAAAATACGCCAGTTTACGTCAGGAGCGCACTAATTTGACAGGTCTAAACTGACATTTTATCTTCTGTCCTTTTCTTATAGAAATGGAAAGAAAAAGATGCACATAACTTAAAATTAGTTTAGTTTGTGAACAACAGAATCGGCGCCAATGTATTATTAAAAGGTGAAAAATGTGTGAGGATGGGCATATTATGACATATTTGTGTGTGTTCAGTTTGTGTATATGGGTAGCGAGTGTGAGGTGCTGTTTATGTAAAGCAAGAGCACACTGAAGACAGCTTTAGTTTGTTCTTGCTACACATACATAAATGTGTTAGGCAATGTATTTCAGTAATGACTCTGTTTGTGCATAGTGCCGCTGAATCAGCCATTCTATCAATTCAACCTTTCTTCTTCTTCTGTGTCCACTGTCCACTGCTGGACAAAGGCCTCCCCCAGGGCTTTCCACGATGACCGGTCTGGTGCTGCCCGCATCCATCGGCTTCCCGCGACCTTCGCCAGGTCATCACCTTGTTAGGGGCCTCCCTACGCTGCGTCTTCCGGTACGTGGCCGCCACTACAGAACCTTACTGCCCCATCGGCCATCGGTTCTACGAGCTATGCGCTCTGCCCACTGCCACTTAATTTTAGCGACTCGAAGAGCTACGTCGGCGACTTTGGTTCTTCTGCGGATCTCCACATTTCTGATTCGATCACAGAGAGAAACTTCGAGCATAGCTCTTTCCATTGCCCTTTGTGTGACTCTGAGCCTTCGTATGAGGCCCATTGTGAGCGATCACGTTTTCCTTCCGTAAGACATCACTGGCAATACACACTGGTCAAAGACTTTAGTCTTGAGACACTGTGGTATCTTGGACGACGAGAAGATGTAGCGTACTTCTTACCGAACGTTGCCCACCCGAGCTGGATTCGACGAGACACCTCTTTCTTGAAGTCGGACCTAACTAGTTGTACTGTTTGTCCCAGGTATATATACTCGTCAACAACCAACAACTTCGAGTGCAGAGCAACCAACTAGAATTGTAGTGGGTGCAACATAAGAGTTCGACATGATCTTCGTCTTATGTTCGTCCTTAGACCCACTTGTTGGCACACTCTGCTGAGGTCATTGAGCATTTTGCTCAAGTATTCCAGGGTCTCAACTTCTCAACTTAACCTTTAGGTTAAACTTATTTAAATCACGCATCTTTAGTTGGTGAACTTAATGTGAAGTATCGTTGTAAGTTATTGTGTTGGGCGGAAGCGGTTTTAGGTATATTGTAATCCTGGGGGAACATTGGTTAGTTTATTGTGATCAGACGTTAGGACACTGGAGTGTCTTCTGAGTATGGATTGCAATACCTACCAACAGTTGACCACGAAATAACAAAAATTTCCATCTCAGAATAAAATCAATTCTAAAAACATATTCAGAGTCCATTATTCATTTTCTGTTGAGCATCCAATTTATTGTCATCAAAAATAAAATTTCTTTGATTTCTCAATCACTTCGACAGAAATAATCCAAAAAATTTCACGCAGAGATAACATCGCAATTATCTGAAACAAGATCATGGTTAGGTATGTAGATGTCGTACAATAAGTTCAATAAGCACGATCGCGCGCGAGTCGGTGCGGCACGAGCCGGCGAGCTGCGACGCGATGCGGTGCGGTGCGATGCGGTGCGACACGACGACGTAATGCTCATTACCGCGTCACTAACGAGCGACCTCGCCACGCCGATACCCTCAATCACGATCACAGGATGATGCTGAAATCAGCTTTCATTTATTACTTACTTTTAAGTGTCCACAAGGCAAAGTTAAACTCATAGGACGTCCTCAATCACATACGGTTATCGTGAAACAGCCTGCTTCCAGTTGGTAATGGAAGCCGGCTGGAACGCCTTTTCGATTAGAAAGTGTATTGGAAGTATTGATTTTGACATGACTGGTTTAAGGAAGACATTGGGGATGGTTTGCCATTTTATATTTGTTTCAAACATTCTGCGCTGATTCCATTTCCAGTGTATTGATTATATAGAAATGCAGACCACAATGCTAATTAAATCACTAAAACAGACGTTATAGTACCTACTGCAGTGAAGAATACGAATGCATGTTCAGTGGGGCTTTACTGAACAGGCATTCATATTTTATATCTCTTTATTGTTTTTTTAAGGCTATTTATATTACATTTTTTTTTTTGCTTCCTCGGTCAATTATTGTACAACAAATTAAACGTCACTCTCAATTTATATCCTAAAACCATCTCCCATTGTGAAAAGTCAGTTAAAACTTTTCTTAAATCCCTTGACTATCAAAAAACTGAGGATTTGCTGACAGTTTCCAAATAGATTTCCAGCAGCTTCTCTCTTGTGGCTGTTTTACATCGCATACTCACACTCGCACACTTCAACATGCATTCAAACAGCAATCTATGTGCATACTCTCCATCATTCACTTCAACACGAACCTTCACTTTCACATGAATCATTAGTTCTGCATTGTTAATTGTTATGTTTTTGTATTAATTGCTAATTTATTTTTTCTGTATTATGTATTGTTAGCTTTATCTTTTAACTGATTGTCTCTTTGTGATTTTCATGGCACTATCAAATGTTTACTCAAGATCGTATTTATTATAAACTTTTTACTGTATTGTTTTGCTTCGGGGGGCCCTGGTGACCTGTAACACAGGTTTCTTCAAAAACCTACTTCAGGCACCAGTCTCTTCCAATGGTGGAATATAAGTAAAATTTGCCAAACCAATGTTGTGAAGAGAGAAATAAATAAATAAATAAAATAAAAAATTGTTAATATTATATTACGTGATCAAATGCTTATTGCATACATAGAACGGAGATTTAGATGATTCGAATAAAATAAATGTTACAAGTAAACAACATTACAACAACAACGTTACAAGTAAAGACATGTGTGACATATGTAGGTCTACGGCCAGGCGGTTCTACGGCCTCGAATACGGCTCATAGCAACAACATACTTCATCATCATAGCAGCAGAGAAACACTTTTATGAGAATGGTGAACAAAAACTCAGATACAATATAGGTACAGGAAAATCTTATCACACCCTGTAGCTCCATTCGGCATGAAAATTATCGGCAATACATTATGATATAAAATAATTTGTCGTCGGGCTTCGCGGTCGAACGTCACGATGTCACGCACCGCCCGCCCGGCCCGCGCCGCCACGCCGCAGGGCTGTCACTAATGACGCCCTAATCATCCCACTTTATATCTGCGCTCAGATGTGATACGAAGCCCCCAATATACTCCGATGTGACACTATAAGATAGCGCGCTAATTATTCGTTTACTTGTTAGTATAGAGATAAAATATAGGCAATACATTGAGTATAGGCAATTTACTTGGACCGGCATTTACAATGAATAATCCCAGTCACATCCGAAGCTTTCAGCTTTGGAGTCTGGGGTCCACTTTACCAGTCTAACTGCTGATTTTGGCGAAACTTAGATATTTTCCGTGTTACTAAGTTCTTATAGCAGGAGGTAAACAAAGGAAGGCTGTCCAAATATTGGTACATGAATACAAAGTCCCTCAACATGACCGAGAGCAGTGCCCATTAGGCAGCCTTAAAGTAAAAGTGAGAATCAAAAATCTTTAAGATTTAAGACATGCTATCTTTATGAATTCAGTTGCTCAGTAGGTATAGGACATCGATGAGTAGGCTGTCAATTTCTTTCTCAGTAAATTCCTTGATAAACAAAGAATACATTTAATTATCATACTCAGATGTGGTTTCGATATTTTGTGGTTGTAGTGGTGACTTGTAACGTGGATCTACATAGTTCAATCTCACAGATTCTCTCAGAGGTTTTTCTAAGGTATCGTAAAACAAAACTTGGTCTTTCTTAAGCACTATTTGTAGAACGTACAGCTGTTACCTATATTATGTTAGTGTTCTTTACTTCCAATGTTTCGAAATTTGAAACCCATCACTTGGCTGATACATTGAAGCAATAAATAAATACCTTTGCCATTGTCTAAGGCAGCCCTGTATCGAGGTAGATGAATTAGTTTTTACAGCAGTTAGCGGCGAGCGAGTCAATCGCGGCGATGCCGCTGTCAACTTATAACGAGTTTGGACAAGTTGCTAATGAGAGCCCTAACCCCCCTTCCCGACCTGCCCGCACTTTGTCATGCCCCCACTAATTGTTACTACAACCGATTTAAAGCCAGAAAATGGAACGTAACGTAAACGGTAAAATGAAAAGTTGTGATCGTTTAATTTTGTTCAGCGAAGATCGGAAATTCCATCTGTCTATTATTATAAATTGATGAGCGGAGGCTTAGCTTCGAACTCACGACTTTTAAATTTAGAAGAGGAAAGTGAAAGTAACGAACTCTTTAGTTTTAAAGAAACATTTTTGATCGGCATAAATAGCAGCCGTCTGTCAACACTTTTTGTATAGAAGGTACTTTTAATAGAAGGTAGCTCCATCTTTATATAGTAAAAATGTCTGTTATTCTTATAAATACACCGACAATTAAATGACTCATTGATGTATCTAACGTCTTGATAATCCTAGAGCATGTGTTCTCTCGATGTCTCACTAATATCTAATGAATCTGTTCTGAGGGGCAACTGAGCTGTTTCTGTAGTTTCTGATCCATGAGAACGCACAACACTAGCACGCAACAATTAGCTAACCCAGCGCTCTCTTTGACGAGGAATCTATATCAAAAGTGATTTATTCAGATTAAGCTAAAATCAGCACTTTTTGAATGTCACACTTTGCAAAATTATGGAGCGTGCGTTGAACTCGCGCCTCTTGGCATACCTGGAAGGTAACGATCTCCTCAGTGACCGACAGTAGGTACGGGTTTCGCCGCAATCGGTCAACTGGGGACCTACTAGTGTATGCCACACACTTGTGGGGTGAGGCCCTCGAGAGAAATGGGGAAGCGATTGCTGTCTCCCTTGATGTCTCGAAGGCCTTCTTCTCGGGTATGGCACGCTGGCCTTTTGAGTAAACTGGCTGCCAGGAAACTTGGCGTTATCGCAAAGGTCCGGCAGTATTTCACACCAGGGCAGGTTCTAATGTTATATAAAGCACAGGTCCGTTCGTATGTACTGCAGCCACATTTGAGCTGGTGCTGCTAAGTGTCACCTGGCCACTTTGGATTGTGGTCTCCAAAGCCTAGAGCACAGGCGTAGAGTAGCCAGCCTTTCAGTGTTCTACAGTATACATTTTGGGGAGTGTACGAGGGAATTGCACGATTTGATTCCCCCATTTCCGTTCCACCATCGGACGACCCGTCGTACGGCGAGTTTCCACCATTACGTTGTTAGCAACGATCTGACTACGATCTCGGTGGTAGGCCATAACATCGGCCGCCGGCAGAAGTTACCACCCACCAAACAAAGCCTTGCCGCCAAGCGATTTGTCGTGTTCCGGCATGATGTCTCGTGAAGCCGTTCGGAGGACGGGTCTGAGCAGTTGTGTTGCGATGTGTGCCGGGTACGATGCGCCTAATGTTGTTGTGTTGGGAGTTTGGTCGTGGAGGGTCTTCAGATCAATCTCCCTTTGGCGCAGCATCGTTGGTCGTATTGTTGGGTTTAACATTGCATCACCTCGCTCATCTGCCGTCTTCCTTCCTATTCGCTCAGTTTTTCTGAGTGAATAGGCTCTTAATAAACTAGCGCGCTTTACCATCAACGATCGCATCACTGCTTACCATCAGGCGGGAATGCGGTCAAGTGCTAGTTTATAACTATTAAAAAAAAAAAAAATCTGGACGAAGCGTTTCGCCTCCTCCTTTAGGCCTCTGCTTCGAATCTTGCGGGCAGCGGGGCGGCGGCGGCGGCGGCAAGTGAGCGGCAGGATCATATGCGCAAAATCAAACGGACCGGTTCTCGGAAACAGCGGCTCGGCAGCGGGACGGTGGCGGGCAGCGAGCGGTGTACTTCTCGCGCTCGAATCTTGTGGGCAGCTGGCGGGCAGCGAGCGGTGATCGAACGTTAGGAATAAATTAGAATCAAAAAGATGTTGCCGCCATTGTTCAGACATTTCTTTCGGGAATAAACACAAATATCTCGTCGACACAATCGTGAACACAATACTACGCGGCTATAGTGACGCGTGATCTGTCCGCTAGTTTCGAGAACGGGTCTTCGATGCCCGACAGCTACCGCGCCGCAACCGCCGCCGCCCCGCTGCCCGCAAGATTCGAAGCAGCGGCTTTATACCGCGAACATCGAGGGACTGGAACAATTTGCCAGGGGCCGTGTTTCCGTCGGACTACAATTTGAGTGTCTTCAAAGCTAGAGTGAATAGGCTCTTAATAAACTAGTGCGCTTTACCATCAACGATTGCGTCACTGCTTTCTATCAGGCGGAATTGCGGTCAACGCAAGTTTACAATTTATTAAAAAAAAATGACAATATTACTTAAGACAGTCCCCCGAAACGCCCTGGGAAGAAGTGGCGGAATAAGCCTTTAGTTAAAAAAACCTTTCCGGTGCATGCTGTATTTCTATTTGGGGAGGTGAAACAAAAAGGTGAATGCAATAATTTCCGCTGAATGCTTGGAGCACGTACATAATGTGCAGATCAAAATATATTTTGGTAAAGAGAACATCGCAAAAGTAAAACGATTCTCCCTTGGATCGAAGTAGGCCTGCGGTGTAACACAACCTCTGTTCAGTAAATATATAACCAGATCACCGATGTGAGATTTGAACGCTTTCACCAAATAGCTTCTTCGCATGCTTCTCCACCGAATCCAAAGTAGCCAGCTGGCATTTTGCAGCACCAGACCAAATGTAGCTGCAATACTCCACACACGAGCGAACCTGTGCTTTGCATACCTAACCTTAGAAGTTACCCTGGTGTTAAGTACCGCCGGACCTTTGCCTAATGATTTGAGTTACCAAGTATTATAAGTAGGTATGTCAATATTATTAAGTTGTTATTGGCAACTTGTTAATATAATGCGAACAAGCAAGCAAAAGCAAAACAAGTTCCTATAACTGAAGAATTAAAGTAATAATAATTATTCTTGGACGGTTCTCGAAACTTAAGTGTTTTTCCAGCGAAACTACACTATTTCCACCAGCCTATGTGTGGTGACCATGTTAAGATATAGAGAGACCTCCGCGGCTCGGGAACCACGTTAGTCAATCATTGTCAACGTGTCAACACAGTAGTCAAACATCAGAGAGTCTGACACCCACTCATACCAAGGTGTATCGTATCACTCTAAATGGGTTGTGATTAATAATAATAACAGCAAGTGGCAAGCTTTTGTCCAGTAGCGACCCCACGGACCTATCTCCTCGGAAAAGCCTTGACCCCACCTCATTCTTGTTTTGATTAACCGCCTTTTGTATTCGCAAAAGCAAACGTGCTTGGAGGAAGGAAGTATTCTAGTAAGATGCTGGTAGGAAAGTTACCGTATATCTGGGATTGTTCTGGTAGCCGTGGGATACTGGTGCTCTCCTCAATGCACATCTGTAGGCCTAGTATGAGTTTTCAATACGAAACTCGATCGTTGGTATCGAGCGCGTTTGGCGCTCTCATTGGTTGAGAGTTCTTACGACCTTGAAGCGGGCCAATCGCTGAGTCAAACGCGCTCGATATCGTCGAACGAGTTTCGTAATGAAAACTCATACTAGGCCTACAGATCGTGCTCGCGACCGTTTCCGGGGGCCATTATTGAATGTTCAAGTCTTATCGATATTTTATATACACGGATAGCAGGGGAAGACCGTGTATATAAAAGATCGATAAAACGAGGCCATAGTTGTTCCATAGTTGTTGGTAACTGATCTGTGAGTATCGTATAATGTACACATTTTCATACTTAAAAGTGATGTTACTCTGTTTGTTTTAAAAACCTTAATAATGTTCGACACACCGACTTGCCTTCTTAGACCACAGAAATAGACACAAAAACTTAATTAACTTATTAAAAACTACAATCTGTCTCGGAATACACAATACTAGTGGCTATAACTGATGTAGGTAATGTATCTAGTAGCCGCGCTGAGTTCCACTCTGTACACCAGGGATCAATTCAACTCAAAACATAAACATAATCAGACTATAATGTTCATACTGTTGGGACACAGGCCTCCTGAGGTCAGAGAGAGTGGGCCGTAATCTACCACGTGGGCCCAGTGCGGGTCGGTACATGTCTCATATCTTCGAAGTTTTGGCTCTAGGGCATACCGCTTTCTTCACAATATTTTCCATCACCGTATTGAGAACGGTAGTGATGAAATAATGTTAACACTAAGTAAAGAGATTCAAACCTAGGACTTATAAGTAATTAGCGGCCGACACCACTAGCCACCGCTGCACTCTCAACCTACAACTAATATGTAATTATACACTCACAAATTAACAGGTTACAGAATCTATGATAAATCAATAAATAAATAAATAAATAAATAAAATAAATAAATATATACGGACAAATCACACAGATTGAGCTAGCCCCAAAGTAAGTTCGAGACTTGTGTTATGGGATACTAACTCAACGATACTATATTTTATAATAGATACATATATATGTCGGAGACAGCGACGGCAGAGCGGTAGGGTCGACAGCTTCTTGGTGTGGTGATACAGGTTCCATTTCGTAGGTGAGTTTTGAATTGAAGCACGACGTGTAGATATACCCTCCAATCTTCATAATAACAATTTGAATAGGCTAACCGACAGTTTCGGTTCGGAGATGTGCCTTGGTCCGCGTCTCGATGCAAAGTCACCGTTCGACGAACCCCACTTTCCAAAGCGACTCTGTCCATGTGGCGCCATCACAAAATAACGTCACAAGCGTTCGCCCCTCTACTACGTAAATCAAATCAGCAACTTCTATTAAAATTAAACGACGATCTCCGACACGGCCAGCCTGACGATTTGCACGTCCTCGTGCATCATCATCATCATCATCATCCCAGCGCCAATCCCAGTCGCATCCGAAGCTCCCTCAGCCCCGGAGTCCAGGATCCGGTTCACCAGGCCAACCACCAATTCCGGCCAAACTTCGATATTTCCCGTTGCACGTCCCCGTGCATGTCTGTAACAAATTAAAAAAAAGCACAGAAAACCGACTTTGAAGCATTTTTGAGAACTCGGCCAACCTGACCGTCACACGACACGTTTAATTACTACGACTATTAGAAAACCAAGTCCAACAAAAGCTTCTTTCAACCCTCATAATTGTCAAATTTCAAAAAGAAAACAAAAGGTTTCTCCAAGCCTTATAATTATCCAATCAAAATCATAATCATAATTATCAAAAAGAAAACACATCATCGCCCGCTACCACAGTAGCTAGTGACAACTCATAGTTGACACCCATATCGTCATCACCTCTTGTGATACGACCAACTCTAGAGTCCACGACTCCCAGGTCAACACATGACCGTACAACTAATAGTCTCCTCCGAGACCCAGGTCCCCGCCACATCACTAGCTGCCCATCGCCCCCTGAACAACTCCTCACTGAGTTGCAGTTACGACTACAGACTAGTGCATGCAATGCGACCATATCTACCAGAGTCCCCGCCACATCACTAGCTGCCCATCGCTCCCTGAACAACTCCTCACTGAGTTGCAGTTACGACTACAGACTAGTGCATGCAGTGCGACCATATCTACCAGAGTCCCCGCCACATCACTAGCTGCCCATCGCCCCCTGAACAACTCCTCACTGAGTTGCAGTTACGACTACAGACTAGTGCATGCAGTGCGACCATATCTACTAGTGTCCCCGCCACATCACTAGCTGCCCATCGCGCTCTGAACAACCCCTCACTGGATTGCAGTTACGACTACAGACTAGTGCGTGCAGCGCGACCACATAGCCATGATACGTGTTCTATTTGCTGGCGGAGGCACCCTCCTCACCATCTTCTACATTATAAAAATCTAACTCAGCAAACATTACTTGGAAAAATCTTTCGTACCTATGCGATCGTGGGGTACTTATAAGTTCTGTTTCCAATCAACGATATCAATAGGTAACGATCGCCATTATCGTCATCAAACAACTCACCAATATTAAATTTCATTACTTTAGCTCATTTCTATAAAATTAACATTTTTCGTAAATAGCACTCATTTCTATCAAATTAACATTTTTCGTAAATAGCACTCATTTCTATGTTCGTTACCGCTTGTTCTCTTGAGAAGATTTAATAGTCTAGCCACACATACTATCAGAAGCTCAAGTGAGCTCGTAACTATAGGCCACAGTGAACTTTAGTTTCGAAATAAAGACAAACCAGACATCATAATTTTAAAATCCTGATTTAAAATTTCTCAGCCCATTATAACAAATAATAATCGGGTAGAACAAGAAATAAAATTTGCAAAAATATCTCTTATTATCATGTCGCAAAGAAATGGTTCAGTACACAACGCTGGTACTACCCATACCCTGTATACGTACTATCGCGTGTTATGTATACCAAGAAATTACAGATAGCTTGACAAGAGAACATTCAGCACCGAAATTAAAATAAAAATAATACGACTCACCGGATTATGGCAATTTCCCCACAAACACCTGCAGTCCTCCTCTCCTCCTCTTGGCAGTTGTCAACCGTTGCACACCAGACATCTCGGAGCTCTCATAAAATCCCATTACGTTACCACAAACGTTTTGGGTATTACTATTTTGACATCTTTTCATCGCCTGCAGAGCAGATGCTGTCCTGATATCTTCTCATCGCCTGCAGAGTAGAGGCTCAAGTCTTGAAACCTTGGGCGTTCCGCAAAGCGCACGCAGCTCCAGCAGCGCCACACGCCATTGATGCGATTCACCAAGCAGATAGAAGCGCGCTACGCAAGCGCACCTGGCGCGCTCCGCAAGCGCACCTGGCGCGCTCCGCAAGCGCACCTGGCGCGCTCCGCAAGCCCACCTTGTATGTTCCGCAAGCGCTCCTCGCTCGCCAAGCAACAGCCAGCACTGTTGTGCGCCAAGCATCAGCAAACACTGTCGCGCACCAAACAACAGCCAGCACTGTCGCGTGCCAAGCATCAGCCAGCACTGTCGCGCGCCAAGCATCAGCCAGCACTGTCGCGCGCCAAGTATCAGCCAGCACTGTCGCGCGCCAAGCATCAGCCAGCACTGTCGCGCGCCAAGCATCAGCCAGCACTGTCGCGCGCCAAGCAACAGCCAGCACTGTCGCGCGCCAAGCATCAGCCAGCACTGTCGCACGCCAAGCAACAGCCAGCACTTTCGCGACAGCGCCGCGTCCAGCCATATGTGCACGCCTGCAGCGGACTCCTGCAGCGGACTCCTGCAGCGCACTATCACGCGGAGTGATCTCTGCGCCAGCAATAGAGCGCACCTCGTAACTTCACGTTCACTTCCAGCCTCACGTTATTCTGTTCCTTGATTTATAACGAGATTGTGAGCAGTGTAGTTCTTTATCCAACTTCTGATGTCGGAGACAGCGATGGCAGAGCGGTAGGGTCGACAGCTTCTTGGTGTGGTGATACAGGTTCCATTTCGTAGGTGAGTTTTGAATTGAAGCACGACGTGTAGATATACCCTCCAATCTTCATAATAACAATTTGAATAGGCTAACCGACAGTTTCGGTTCGGAGATGTGCCTTGGTCCGCGTCTCGATGCGAAGTCACCGTTCGACGAACCCCACTTTTCAAAGCGACTCTGTCCATGTGGCGCCATCACAAAATAACGTCACAAGCGTTCGCCCCTCTACTACGTAAATCAAATCAGCAACTTCTATTAAAATTAAACGACGATCTCCGACATATAGATAAACATCCAAGACCCAGGCCAATCAAGAAAAGATCGTTTCCCATCATGACCTGGCCGGGGATCGAACCCGGGGCCTCCACGTCACAGGCAGGCGTGTTAACCGCTGCGCCACGGAGACCGACAAACAATAATGTGTACCTACTAACAAATGTTTGCTAATAACTAGCTGCACATGCAAATTTTGTGCGATGTACCTCAATTCCGTTGTTAGGACCACTGTTGGTGACACTAAACCCTTCCCCATCACCATCGGAGTTTACCAAGGATCCGTCCTTAGTCCATTCCTGTTCAGCGTGATATTAGATGTCTTGTCAGACAGCATCAAAACTTCACATGAGCAACCTCCCTGGTTGCTCATGTATGGTGATGATATCGCGCTGGCAAACGCGGACAGGGAACGCTTAGTGCAGCGGGTAAATGCGTGAAAGAACTGGCTTGAGAACGGAGGTCTTAAACTCAACGTGGCTAAGACGGTGTACATGACCAGCAACACCACAGACCCTATGCCTGTGTGCATAGGCGGAGACATGGTCGAGTGCACAGACCAATTTAAATACTTGGGGTCCGTGCTCCACGCGTCCGGCGGCAGTGTCCGTATCCGTGACATAGGTAGCAGACAAACTGCAAGAGAGTCGCCTGCGCTGGTACGGTCACGTCATACATAAACCTATCTGTCATGTTACGTGGGTAACAAATGTCTTGCCATGGCGCCTCCGCCGGGCCGGAACAAGCGAGGCAGACCAAAGAAGTGCTGGCTTGACGTTGTAAGAGATGACATGCGTGTCAACAATCTCACGCCACGGAATGCCAGTGATCGTGTGAAATGGAGGCGTATTAGTAGGAAAGCGCACCCGGGGCTAAAACGCGAAAACCTCGGATGCGACCGTGATTATACGCTGAGATTATGATGATGATGATTTCCAATCACTTAATACCAGCATAACGGAACGGGACCGTAATCCCCAACCATGTGTACCTACAGCTGCGCCCGCATTTCATGACAAAGATGCGCACATCAAAAGCAATCCGAATCGATTCGCGATTGACATGGAGTGCCTCAAGGAGCGCCCTTCGGCCCAGTGGCTTTTACTTACCCACCAACCTCTTGTACCCTGCCACGTAATCCCGCTTCTTTTGCTGACGGTGTAACAAGATGGCGCCGTATTTACCTCCCCTCGGGCCTCGACTCCAGACCCTCTATGTAAACATCGAAATAAAAATGCGCCATTACTATTTGCATTCATATCTAAAGAAAACATACATGCTAAATATTGTGAGCGAAAAATATACTTAACACTACACGTTCTAAGTTCAACCTTACCGTCGCCTCCTTAAAGTCGAAAATATTTTCCCTCGTCTGTTGTACTCATAAAATTGAATGCACAAAGTATTTGAATGCGTATTCCCTGTCTCGCTCTGTCCCATAGAGAAAGTGTAGCAGTCTCTTTTTCTCCATAAGTAAAAGGTGGGATGATTGAGACGGTAACTGGCAACTGGCACTGGTCCCATTATACCTCGAGCATAGTAAACACGCTGGGATGACCGCGTGTCGATAGAGTGCGCGCGCGGTGTCCACGACAGCTCGACAAACGTCTGCACAAAGCATTTGAATAACTTTTAGTGTCGTTTATTTCATAGTACCTAGTGTTCACTTCTAGTTCAAGTAGAATTAGATACTATTTGCAATAACATTATGAAAAAATTAATGTAAATAGTCGTAGTTTCATTCGTAGTTTATAAGATTTAAATGATATAAGAATGTTTTTTTTAGGTTTATCTAAATGAATAAATATTTCAGTTATTTTTTACTAGGTAATAAATGAAAAATTTTAAGTTTACAATTTTGTTTGCTCTATTCAGAGCAATAACCGGATCACTGATGTGGTATTGGTGAATTAATTAATTAATTAACATTATGAATTACAGTAAGTAACTTATTATTATTGTACTTGAACCTTAATCTTGTGTCTGATCATCTGATATTTAATATAGTATACAACTAAGTCCCTATCGACTCACGTACGACATCGACAAGCGCGGTGCATCACTATTCCCCGGAGCAGCCGCTCACCCAACCATAACTAATAGACGTGAATAAATCGCCGCGCGGCACAAAGCCCAGTTTTTTCCCGCGCAACGCGCACCAATCACGGCGCGCGACGCTACCGCCCTCCACCAATCAGCGCTCGCTACGAGCCAAAGAAACTCAACATTATGCTCGGCTCAATTCACCACTCGTGTTTTTACTTCAGCCTCCGGCTTTGGGTCGCGGTTTCTTTTTACAAAAGAAAATGCTAACCAAATGTTGTAATATACACCTTATTCCCTTCCAATACAGACTGTTTCTTTGCCACTGTGGTTGCGCAAAGGTCGAAAACATATAGTACTGAGGAAGGGTGGTAGTAATTGTGATTGCGATTGCAAATGGCGGCGGTGACGAGGGAACACGTACGGTTAATCAAATCACAAAATTGTTCGCAAGTGTTTTTTTATTAGATCCAAATACATGTTTAGGTGTTTCACTCACTACAACCACGTAGTGCAATTTTTTAGAGAATAGTCTTCAAAGTAGGTACTCTCTCACCTCCTTATATACATAAGTACTAATTACACTATTTTCCTCTACCATCTACTTACTTTTATCAAGCAATCATTTTAAATAAAATGAAATCGTTTATTAAGCAAGTAGGATCACTGAGCACTTTTACGAAGCCGGCATTTCCTAACTGACTACCTTTGAGAAGAAATAGTCAAAACAAACTCTGGGATCATCGTCTTTTTTCAAGTCCAGACATTAAAAATGAAAATGTTTACAATAATTTACGTTATAATTACGCATATTGCTTAATAACAATGCTTAACAGAGCGAGCAGTTCAGTCCCAAGCTTTATTGTCTTCTAAATAACCTGTGATTTTATAATACCCCTTTTTGGAAAGTTTCGCCTTTATATACTTAGTTTTAAATCGTTTAATGGATAAGTTTCGAATGTTCGAAAAGAAAATGAAAATACTTTGTTCCTAGGTAGGTGAAAATAATTTATACAAAATAAAAGATACTTTCTTTCATTCCTCAAAATAATTATAAAAAGCGTGATCTAAAACAAGATTCTTAGAGTACCCCACAATAGTCATCTTTTCGATTATATCTAAATGGAAACTTATCGTTTGCCTGTTTCGTTTAACTATCATTTAGAGAGGTTGTGTTAACTTATATTTTGATACACTGAACAAACCTTTTAATTTCTATAGCCGTGTTTCGCTGCAATATTCGTCAACAAAAGTTTTAGTTCGACACTATTGAAACTCAATAAAATTGTGCTCAGGTGTCTAAATAAAATTATTTGATGCCATCGGAGTCAAGCCATTCACTAAATGTTGTCAATTGATCTGTCGAACAACATTAAGAATGAAGATTTTTTTTTTGTTTACACTTTGACTACTAATGATTACAATGGACATCTCAAGTTCTGATAGTATTGTTACATTAGTGTCCGCACTTTAGAATGTGTCGCGCACAAAAAGACACATTGTGTCCAATTTCACAACAAATATAATGACGTACTTGGTACCGCCGCGTGGCGTGAGTCGGCACTTTCTGACACACTTCTACAATGCGCCGCTCCTCATACAACGTACGCACAAAAGGTACCTGCAGCTGCGGCCGATACTGACCGACATTTAATTGTATTAATGTGGAACACTCGGCGCATTGTGCGCGTCATCACCGCTGTCAGATAGTTGTGACAGCTCGCTAATTGACAGGTGTCGAGAGACGATATCGCGATAAATCTACTAAATATTTTTTTAATTAAGGCAGAAATTATTACGCTAAGGTAGGTCAACGTTTAATTATTTCATTACGACATACTTATGAAATCATCAACGTGTGTTTTAATAAGACAAAAATCATCGAAACCTAAAAAAAAATAAACAATATAAAACTGCTTCAAAGATACGCACCGTCCGCAACCCGACACCGGATCTGTGGTTTGTTTTGACTGATCGACGATCGATTCATTGAGCTATTGATTTCTTATTCAATGTCTTAGTTCTCTTTTTGCTGGGTACATATCCGGCTTATCTTTGTTTGTTTTCTGATATTTGAGAAAGTCCGTATTGATTGCCATCCAAATAGACAAATCACAAACTAACAATCAACTTTCCCTTCGTTCCCAAAACTAGTAAAAAATATACGAATGAGTTTCGTTTACAAAACGATCGGGTTGTTAGCACAAGTATAAGTTTCGTACAAGCGTAGGCTCGTAGCACTCGTAGCACTTTCGTAGACCTTAAGCTACGAAACGCGTAACCCTTTCAGTGAAAATCTATACGTTAGAACTGTAATGGTAATGACGTTTGTCTTAACTCTATTAAAACTTTGTATTTTAATCGCATAACAAGTATATCTAAAGTCCTACAGCGAATTTCCTAAATTATTCCAACAATTTACAATACAAATCGGAATATAAGATATTTCAACCCGCGAATCTGACAATGGATGAAGAGGGTGGGTTTTGCTAGTGGTTAACTATATAAGAAAACTATGAACATAATAGAACTTATGTGCTTTAAAAATTCAATACTGACATTCAAATCTGTTGAACCATCTCATAAAAATACACAATGAGTTCCGTACCTATGTTTGAGCTTCACTCGTTTATTACGCTCAATATTATAATATTATTACTCACATTATTTATTACATTCAAGCTACAACAAAGCGGTACGTGACAGGGTGACTACGATTATTGTTAAAATGCTTATCACGCTCCCCGTGTATTGTGGCGGCCATTATGTAAATAACTAAATATAATAATTTGTTTCTCTATTGTTGGAAACACAAAACATGTCACACGAGACTTAACAACGGACCGTGTGTATAACAGTCACCCCCCCCCCCCTCCCCCCCTCCCGCCCCGCGACTCCTTCCTCACTAACGACGCGTCAGATGCCGCGATAATGTCCATTATAAATAAATAAACAAATAAAAAGCAATTTTGGATTCGGTTATTTAATATTCGTTGTGGCTTATCTATCCTCATCTGCAGGTAGGTATATATTCAAATATTGTGTAAAATGAATTACTTTTTGTGAACTAAATGTGTCTGTTTGTAGGCGTGATAGTTTCGTGACAACCTTATAAATATCTGATTTTCAAAGTTTAACAATTAGTTAGACCGTAAAAAATAACAAGATTATAAAATAGATAAAAAAGATACCCATGTCTTACATGTCCTGATATATTTGCTTTAGAAATGGTTTGCAGCTAATAAACTGACTAACGCGAACAAAACTGAATGTCGTAAGTACTCATTGTCAAATGTGCCTCACGTTTGATGGCAAGAACCTGGGTGCTAATACAAGTACATTGTGTTTCTAGGAATTACTGTAGATTCAAAACTTATCATTAATTTAGTTGAACTTAATCTGAAAGGTAGCATTCTAGTGAACGCTACCTTTCAAATTAAGTTCAAATCCATATGCAGTAAAATAAATAAGGCTGTTGGCAGATTTAGCCACAACTAGGTTAGTATACTTAACAACTAGATTAGTATTCTTAACCTTATTTTTCTTAACCATAAGGATGGTGTTATGCTGGGGAGCTCGGCAACTAATGTAAATTAAATTTTCATTTTACATAAGAGGGCAATTCGAGCAATCTATAAGACGACACCTTGCAAGTCTATAAAACGGTCCCTTGCAAGTCTCTCAGAAATAAATTTAAAAATTAATTTAAACATAAGAAAATATTTTGTATGGTAGTAAAAATATTTATTTATTTACATTATTATTTATGTACACACAATAAAATACATAAAGATACGACAAAATTAAGATCTGAATACAAAGGTGCTGCTTATTTCTTAAGAAATTTCTTCCAGCAGACCTGCGAAAGGAGAAGTAAAACAGAAATGTAGACAATAGTCTGTAAGAACAAGGAGGAAATAAAATATGAATATGATAACTATTAAAGTAATAATATTAAATATACCTAAACATATAAACCTAAAATAACTATACTACTTAAATAAATACTAAAATATATAAATTAAAAAAATATAAATATAAAAATATTTAAAAAATATTTTGTATGTTAGTAAAAACTAAGAAGTTTTCAAAATAAGAAGCGATTTACATAATAGACAATGAAAAAATAAATAGAACCTAAATTTAGACTAAACGTAACATTTGCAAAAAAAATCTTCCTAATAGTTAGTTTACATGAAGCGGCTACACTCGTGTATGTGAGCAGATTGTATTAACATCACCCTGACTGCGTGACACGCTACGAGTATTACTATCAGTTGATACCATTTTAAAGCATATTGCTAATCCATTGATCCATATGTTCAAAAAATGTATCTGCTTACCGTCTAGTCGGCTATGTAGCTAAAAAACACGCAATGAATGTTGTTCAACTGTCAAAATAAAACCCATTGCTACTGATAGTAAGTTACGTATTACCCTACAGTATGTATCACCGCAAAACAACAAAGCTAACAGACATTTTTTTTTTAAATTAAAATTAAGCGAAAGGCCGAGTCAAGCTCTGTATTCGTTACATTGAATTTAAATTATCTGTTTGCTTATCAGAGAACAGTTTCCTCATTAAATTGACACCTCCCACACACACTCGACAATATATTCACACTGGGTGACATAGAAATGGACCTTTAAAATCAAAAATCCATAAATGAAATTCGTTTTTCGGAATGTTTTTACGTTTACGCACTAGCCGGCGGCAGTGGGTGACGTAATTGGATTCTTCGCGGCGACAGATTGCCAATCAGGTGGCGTGATTGAAATCTCATACATTCGAGAATGTACAATAAGTACCTACGTAATGCTTCTTGTGTACAAGTCCTGCATCGCCGATCTAGGTAGTAGTAGGAAACGGAGAACAAACACCATAACGTTCGTCACTCAAACATAAATTCAAGTCGTTGTCGTTGACGATGGTGGACTTTATAAAACATGTCGGTGTGTTCATTGGCGAACTTCTCTCACCACAAGACTAATATCCCTATTTAAAAATCTAAGGTTTTTATCGGGTAAAGATACCGTCCGAATGGTTTAGGTACTTAGCTTTCTGTCAATTAATCCTGACGTTATAGTGCTGGTGTGTAGGAACTTATAAAACTGAGCTATTAAATCTTGAAAGGGTTGTGTTAAAACTAATACACCATAACACACGTGACTACATACAAGTTACATGTAGTCACGTACACACATAGTAATGCGATGTCTTAACTGTTAGAAAGTCGTACTTCCTAAGTTCCAACC
This sequence comes from Sesamia inferens, assembly GCA_037179545.1. Taxonomy (NCBI): domain Eukaryota; kingdom Metazoa; phylum Arthropoda; class Insecta; order Lepidoptera; family Noctuidae; genus Sesamia; species Sesamia inferens. Next base: position 794,832 of record CM073929.1, on the reverse strand, counting down.
GCCGGCCGCAAGCACTCTGTGGTCTAGTTCAATAAACAGCTAGTAGCTGTAGCTTCTTACTGTGACCAATAGTCTCCTGCAGGACTGCTTTCGCAAGACGGCAGTTTAATAGCCGCAGTGCTAGGCTTTATAAAAGAGCCTATAAACAATTATATGTATATTTACGCCTTGTCTAAGCTTGAGGTAAAACACAAACATATCTCTCGGCTACACACACACACAGGAGCTTTTACCCACTGTACAGTAAAGTGAGATACGAGTTTAGAGATACGCTTTTATTTTATAACATTTTAGTTAATAAGACAACTTGTATATTTACTTACTTTTTAATTTGTAAATTTACACAACTTACAGCTTATCCAGCGACTTCAGGACTCAGTACTTAGTAAATTTTAAGGTCAGAAAAGATTTAAAAATGAGTAAATCCATTCCATTCATTAGACTTTTTATGCAAAACAAGACAAATAATGAATTATAGTTGACATATTTGTATATCTAGATGCTGTTATCAAAGATTGTTGTTTCTTGAAGAACATACCAAACTCGGAATATATTCTGTTTATCAAATTCATTCATTCCGGTACAAACAACTTCAAAACTGTATTTTTTATCTTCTCTGTTGCTTGTCATGATGTTTTAGCCTTTAGGAATAAAACCGCACGGTGACTTGGTTTAGTAGCCCGGGAGGTGATAAAACTGGACTTCTAAATACAGCCGGTCAAATTGATTCTTTGAATCTAATTTAACAGTTGGTTGAATGATATTTAAGTCAACCGTCGGTCGCGCCTATTGGTGATAGACCTGGATACTTTACGACTTAATTACCTTTCATATTATATAATAATACTACATTCAAGGGCGTACCGTGGGGGGGGGGCAGGGGGAGGCAGCTCCAACCCCCCCCCCCCCCTCTGGAAATCTCGGAGAACATGTATGAACTCCCATTATTACTAAACAAAGTATAAACGAGGACTTATCTCTAACTTTTAAATAAACCACGCAGTAGACTGTATATACGGTGTAATTGTCAAAAAACCGCGCGCGACTGTACCGCACACATATTCATCATCATTATCATCATCATCAGCCTCTACTTGTCCACTGCTGGACATAGGCCTCTTTCGTGGCACGCCAACAAGCTCGATCCTGAGCAGTTCTCCGCCAGCCGCTACCAGCCACCTTTTTGATGACGTCGCTCCATCTCGCCCATGGGCGTCCTACACTACGTTTGCCGAAACGCGGTCTCCACTCGAGGACTCGTTTATCCCAACGGTTGTCGGCCCAGCGGCATATTTGACCAGCTCATTGCCACTTCCGCTTGCTAATCCTCTTAGCTATGTCGACTTTGGTCCTCTGTGACACATATTACCCACTCTAAAAATTTGACTTGTCTTCCCCTAGGCCTGACTACCCTCCCCTTGTCCCGAAGCCGGGATCGCCCAGGCTATATTCACTGTTACAATCAACACGTCTTTATTGGTTGTTAATAATGTATTTATAAATTTGGTGAATTGTGATATCTGAGCTAAGCCTAGACATAGAATAGAATAGAATACTCTTTATTATGTACACCATATAGATTACAGAACATAAATAAAAAATATTTTACAAAGGGTGACACAATGGGCGGTCTTATCGCTAAGAGTTACACACATTTGTAGTATGATCTTAAAAAAGTTAATTCTTCAGTGTTATTTTACATTGGGGCACACAATAAAGGTAACATTGAAGGGTGAAAATGTCGCTGCAGATTGCCAATAATCTGTTTGATTACGTTACGAGGTCGCACAGGCCATCACGAGACTCGTACGACCCCTCTCGATTCCCCCAAGAAGGAGTGCCGATCACAACATTCCTCCCTAACACGCAATTTGTTAAACTCAGTTATTTATTTGATCAAGGTGACGTAAACGCATCCAATAAATTCAATTCCATTAGAGTTGGACGGGTCCACTCCCTCACAAGATTGACTCACTGATATCAGCAAACTCTAATGTTAACATGAAATAAGTGCATGTTCTTTGATAGATATCTATTGAGATAATGAGGAAGAATTGCCCAAAAGTTACGTATTATGTAAGAAGCTAGTTTGATGGTTTCTCTCCGACATATAAGCCGTATGTATAAGCACCCCACTGTCATTTCCTTAAAAGTCACAACCCTTTACATAAGGTACATCCTTATATCTTCAGCACAAAGCTATGTATCAGCAGATCACGTCCCGCGCCGCAGTCAGCAAAACTGCTTGATGTGCGAGAAGCGAGCACGCGTGAAGAATGCGAGATTGCATGGAGGTTCCCCTGGCGCATAGCATGGGGTTCGCTCGGGCCATTAGATTATGTGATTGTAATGTAAGGGTTGGATGAAATGTCTGTTGAAAGAATGATTAAAACTTTATGATTTAGAACATCGCATTTCATCATAGACTTACACCATCAATGATGTGTTTTAAGATTGTAAGTATATACATATGTTATATGGCAGGGGGTTGCGGCCTGTTCATTATGACTATACTTTGGGTGGTGATGTAATTCCCATGTTTTTTTTTTAATTATTATAAACTAGTGCTTGACTGCAATCCTACCTGATGGTAAGCAGTGATTCAATCGTTGATGGTAAACCGCGTTAATTTATTAAGAGTCACTCAGAAAAAACTGAGCGAATAGGAAAAGGAGACGGCAGATGAGCGAGGTGATGCAATGTAAACCCAACAACACGACCAACGATGCTGCGCCAAAGGGAGATTGATCTAACGACCCCTCATGACCAAACTCCTAACACAACAACATTAGGCGCATCGTACCCGGCACACATTGCAACACAACCGCTCAGACCCGTCCTGCGTACGGCTTCACCAGACATCATGCCGGAACACGACGAATCGCTTGACGGCAAGACTTTGCCTGGTGGATGGTAACTTCTGCCGCCAGCCGATGTTATGGCCTACCACCGATTAAAAATGATGTTAGGATGATGCCGTTGTTACCAAAGTTAAAGATTTAAGAGTAACTTTCGACCTCTATCTGACTTTTCGTAACCACGTATCTATCTACTCTTACAAAGGAATCTTTGATTTGTTTTGCGAAATGTTCGTGACCTTAGTAATCCTAATATCGTTAAGCTATTGTACACCTCCCCTGTTCGACTGTTCGAGTAAACTGGAGTCTAGTGCCTGTATCTGGCACCCCTATAACCCGACCCGACCCGACTAATGCTGGAAAAGGTACAGAAAACTCTCCTTAGGTGCCTTTTCCAGGGGTTATACCATTTTATTACCTACCCTACCAACTATCTCTTAGGGATGCTGGGATTTAACTCGTTGAATGAGGAACGGGCCTAAACCAGCTCACCGTAGCTTGTAAGACATTGCGGGGACGTAGGTATAGACTGGCCAGAACTCCATGGTCTTTTTGGCGACTATTTGTGCCTGACAAATACATCGGTCATCGTTAAAGCACAATCGCTTTACACAACTCCCAGCAAAAATTGTAGCCGGAACTGAATCCCAGGTCTGTCGTAGTCTAAAGGTGCTGAATGCCCTTCTGATCTCAACCCTGAATGTGACGTGTTTGCGGATGAATGGAATAAGTTTATGCGTGTATGTTTGGTCTTATGTCAAAAAAATATGTGAGAGAATCCACTGTTCCATGATAGTTTTAGTAGTTTTAGAAGTAGTGTTTGTTTCTATGTTAATTGATGTAATTGGTGTTGTACTGTTTTAATTAACTATTAATAAATAAATGTTAAATTAATGTGTTCTTTCGGAAACCAATCACTGGTAATGTTGCCCTGTTATATCTGATGACAACAGGGCAGGCGGGTTAAAAGTTTACAGGCATCGCTATTTATTTCGCGAAAAGCTAAAACCAACATGTTTAGGTACTTCAGACACAAAAGTTTAAGGTAATTATTACTACCCTTATTATTTGTTAGTCCTCATTCTTTCTTTGAAACAGAAGAGAAAGCTAATACATAGTTACTTTAAGCGCGATTATTATCTGTTATAACTTTGAAGTTCTGAGCTACACTTTAAATCTAAATCTTTTCCCACTTTGTAACAGTTTGTAACTGGCTCAATAAAGCCGTTGTTCGAAGAAGGCACGTCACAAGGTGCGATTAAAGAAGTGCCCTCTATCCTCTCCAGCGGGTCTTCGAAGAGGGTGGGGGGGAAGTGGAGGGGTGGTGCACGGTTACGTTGAGTGTGCTTCGTGTGAGCACTCTTTAGAAAATCTCAAATCGCACGAACAGCGCCGCCTCCCGGCGCTCCATATGCCATGTTATTGGTTTTGAATATGAAAACTGGTTCGTGCTTAGGGATAACGGCACTTACTTTGTCGAATAGTGACTGGTTGATACTTCGTACATTGATCATTCGTAATCCTCAAGCAGTTGAAACTTTCTCTATATTAATGAATTTGCTACCAATCTTTTACATAGAGCGTAAACCAGCTTATACTCGTATTTGTAACCCAGCTTATAATTGTAATTTAATACTGAAGTGAAAGCTATCTATGCGAATGAACAGAACATAGTACCTACACGTGAAATTTAGAAGTTTTTTTTTTTTTGTTATTTGATCATTCATGTTTTTTAACTTTATAAACTGCTTCACCGCGATCCTGCCTGATGGTAGACCACTTACCATTGTAAATCCCCTCTTTGGGGCAGTCCGCCCTCACTTTCTACCTGAGGCAGGTCCTCACCGGACACGGGTATTTCGGGCAATTTCTGTTCCGTATAAGGCTGGAGGAAACGCCATGGTGTCACCAGTGTGTGGATCGTCCCGAGGACACGGTGGAGCATACGGTAGATGTCTGCCTGGCTTGGGTAGAGTACCGTCGTGTCCTCGTGGCACCGTTCTGCGGTGATCTCTCGCTTCCGACCCTGGTGAAGTGAAGGAACACGGGTGGGTTTTAGTCAATTTAGTCTGACACGCCCGTCCACTCCACCCAGAGCGGGAGAGGTCATTTAATGATTTCCCATCATAAATAAAAAAAAAATTGGTAGGAAGTGATGCAATCATTGTTAGTAAATCGCGCCAGTGTATTGAGGGCCTATTCACTCTAACTTTGAAGATACTTAAATTGTAGATGGAAAGGCAGCCGCAACCAAAATGTTCCAATCCCTCGATCGAAACAAAACACATTAAATATCAATGTAAAATACAAACATAAAATTATTTACTTAAACCCGTAATATCTCTGCTATGTAACTGCATTTAAGTAATGAGTTGTTAAATAGAATTTTTTGGATGAGTACTTGGTGGAAGGAATTGTGGTAATTAGAAAAATGGACTTTGGATTTATTATAACTTACTTGTTTTCATACGTCTATAGGTCTCATCAGAATATCGAATCTTTATGAAAAACATAATGTTTGCGTATAATATTGCGCTTTATAGTTTATGCCATACAACAACGCAAGTGCCTGAACATTATCATAAAAGGAATTTAGATTTTAGTTGCTTGTCAGTTTAACTTTAGTGATGTTATTCAATCACTCACAATCAGGCACTTTATTTTCACGATTATTTCAGTCGAATACTTGATGCAAGTTGAGTCTAAGGCAGCATTAGATAAAGATTATAGCTCGGTCTAACTGGGTACCTACAGCTGAATATCAGTAACCTACATGCGTCTTTCTATCTGACTTCCACGAGCCTGTTACTGGGTAATACAATAAGTAAGACTGGTTATTAAACTTTCAGATGACTACCTGTAATGATTATCAAATATCTACGAATTATAGCTGGGACCAACGGCTTAACGGTCACGTGGCGCGTCATGTACACATGTACAATAAGGGGTCAAAAGTGGAGTATCATTTTTGACACTTATTGCTTTTGCAATAAAGTTCAAAAGTAGTAATACACTTTTAACCCTTACTGTAAACATGTACACATGATCACCCATCACCCAGCGCCTCTCCGATACCAGTTACTACTATTTTATAATTTTTATATTCAAATATTTGATAATATAATTGTATACGTTACTAATGATCTAGAGGACATATCATGCAATTAAACGAGCAACATTGACGTTGTCTAGACTTCAGCATGTTACCAACATTAATAATGTTTGATAGTAATATATAAACTCATTAATTCTAAATATATTTAAAAACTAGTCAAAACAATTCTTCAAGTAGGTGCCCTTAATTTTTCAGTGCAGCTTATTGGCTAAGTCTTTCATTACAAGCACTTTAACTAAACTGAAGAAGCACCTTCTTCAGTTTAGTTTCATGAACCTTAGGTACCAATGCCTAAAATTTTCAGCTTCTAAGAAAAACATGATAATCTTTTAGCTGCCACTTACATAACTGATTACTTTTCTACTTCCAACTACACAAAGAGTTCTAATTGAAAGTTGTTATTTTCGTCTGCGGTTGTCTTCGGGATGCGCGCATTAGGTGGATATTGTATACTCTGTACCTAAGTGTCACGACTTGTGTGCGGCGCCGCGGGGGAAGGGGGAAAGGGGGGTCTCTTCAGCGCTACCACGAATCATTGGCTTTTATTTCTCCACTAGGAATACGGCTTACAGTAAGTACAAGTGAGTGTACAACAGATAGTGTTAACATATTCATTCAATAACGAAGTAAACCTTCGTTTTAGAACTTAAACGTAATTCGAGCTTGTTTTATATTTTCTATTTGTGGACATACATATTTATGTACTTATATAATTAAATACAAAGGCAAACGACAAAATTAAAATTTGAGCACAAACGTGTTGCTTATTACTTATGAACTTTCTTCGAGCAAACCTGTGAAAGGAGAAGTGAAACATAAACGTAGACAAGAGTGTGTGGGAACAAGAAGAGAAAAAAATATATGAATGTTTTAAGACTAAAACTAAAAATATTAAATATACCACAATCGACATAATCCAAAAACTAATTAAGTATACCTAATTAAATAAATAATTCTAAAATATATAAATACTAGCGACCGGGCCCCGGCTTCGCACGGATGCATGTATTATACATATAAACCTTATAGAAAATTATTAGACTTCGCACACGACTGCTGAACTCGCATCTGAGCCGCGCGAAATCATAATATTTTAATTTCGCCATAACCTCAAAACCAATTGTCCAATTTTAATCATTCAGAGACCAAATATTATATACATAAACTTTAGTTAATCATGAAATAATTTATTTTAATAAGGATTAATAGCATGAGTAAAATACATACGTTAAAATGTATACAAAAAAAAATGAAGATTTTGAAATAAAAAATGGTTGTTGTGCCTCACTCGAAATGGGTAGGTATAATGTAGTGTAGGTATTTATAAGATCTACAATTAATTAAAACATTTTATGCTCCTTCCTTTTATAGTTTAGGCAGCGTACGCAAAATAAGTAAGTTTTCTGGTTGATATTTTTACACTTTGTGTTCAAAAAACCCAAATACCTTACGGAATCCTATTTTTACCAAAATAAAATTTTGCCTATGTATGTTACTCCTGGATAATGTAGCTTTCGAATGGTGAAAGAATTTTTGAAAATGTTGCAGTAGTTTTTGAGCCTATTTGTTACAACCAAACAACCAAAGTTTTCCTCTTTATAATATTAGTGTAGCTGTAGATGTATATAATATAGAAATTCGCACAGTATTAAGGAAAGCTGATGCTCTTTATTCGACGTTTAAATAGCGATTGCTTGACAGAATTGAGTTCCACAATCTTGCAGCACGGACAGAGGAATATCGTCCACATAAAATGAGTTATATTAAATGATATATGATATTAAATTTGTAAGATATTATTTTATGATATTTAATTATGGACGTTAGGTGTGATCTACACAGAAAAAAACGCCCACGCAGGTAGACAGGATAAAATCCTAGTATTCCTGCGAAGGCGGATTGCGAGCCACTTGAATTCCTTGCGAAGGTGAGAAATATGTTACATGGTCATACTTTCAGAGACCGAAAACAAAGCGAATAGACAAGATTTGCAAGTGCTCAAGTCTGTTTAATAGCTTCTCAGTAGCATCCAAGTAACAGGCGTCGGAATAATCCTCCGGTTAAATAAGAGTTTCTGCCTAAGAAATTTTAGTCAGTGTAGAAAATCCTGAAGGCATTAAAGTGAATGAACGAAGAAATGAAACTTTGAGCTGGCTTCACTGACTTGAGCACGCCACGAGAGATTTGTGTCTATATAATTACACCCAGATCTTTAGCGGTTGCAGTAAAATCGATGCGGACACATCGATCCGACACATATTAAAGGCATGAGAGATCTAACGTCGGCCGTATTTCGAACAAATCTTTTGCCTGTGAGCATGGCCTGGGATTTAGTCGGGTTAATCCTTAACGTCATTTAAAAACAACTCCATCATGATATAACTTGCTGTTTAAATTAAACGTTCACATTTGGGCTGGTGCTGCTAAGTGTCACCTGGCCACTTTGGATTCAGTGGAGAGGCGTGCGAAGAGGCTGATTGGTGACCCTGATTTAACTCGAGATGGTCTCCAAAGCCTAGAGCACAGGCGTAGAGTAGCCAGCCTTTCGGTGTTCTATAGGATACATTTTGGGGAGTGTGCGAGGGAATTGCATGATTTAATTCCCCCATCTCCGTTCCACCATCGGACGACCCGTCGTACGGCGAGTTTCCACCCTTTTGTTGTTAACACCTCTACGATCCGGAGGAAGCGTTTCGCCTCCTCCTTTATACCGCGTACATCGAGGGACTCGAATAATCTGCCGGCGGCGGTGTTTCCGTCGGACTACAATTTGAGTGTCTTCAAGGCTAGAGTGAATAGGCTCTTAATAAACTAGTGCGCTTTACCATCAACGATTGCGTCACTGCTTACCATCAGGCGGGATTGCGGACAAGCGCTGGTTTATAAATTAATAAAAAAAAAAAAAGATATGGACAATGGATATGTAGGTATGTGGATACATGACAGCCTCCGTGGCGTATCGGTAGCGAACGCGGCCATTGTGCAAGGAGGCGCGGGTTCGATCCCCACACAGTGCAAATATTTGCATGCATGAATATGAATATTTGCAGTGGTCTGGTCGTGCCTCGTAAAGCACGTTAAGCCGTTGGTCCCGGTTGCCATACGAACATCTAGTGGCTGTCGTTACGGGTTGTTGGGGCCTTCAAAAAATCTAACAATTGGTCTAACTGCAATGCTTAGATATCTCCTTCGGGTTGTGGAGGTCAGACAGCAGTCGCTTCACGGAAAATATCGAAGTCTAGCCAAAATCAGCAGTTAGACTGGTAAAGCGGACCTCAGATTCCAAAGCTGAAAAGCTACGTATCCGACTGGTATTAACGCTGAGATGATGATGATGTGGATTGACATACATATGTATGTGTTTAAAGCAGTCGTTTTGGTTTCCTCTAATCCAACTTACGTATACACTATTTCTGCATATTTCTTGGATTTTCAGCTCAAAATGTCTGTAACATTTTAAGCTAAAAATCCAAGAAATAATTATTACTGTACTGAGTTTGAAATTTTAGAAAAGTCTTAGTTAGTGAGGTTTTAGTTAGAATTTATCATTCGGATGGTATTGTGACACGGCTCTGTCAATCACCTGAAGGTAAACTCTAGAAATTTAAGTCGTTCAAAAACTAGTTGCAGTCTCCTCTCAGCGACAAACAAACGTCAAGAAGTTGTCAAAATGTAGCCAAATTAAAAACAATTTTTAACAGATTGAGTCTGAGATCAGTTTGTGAACATACTTAAATTTACGTGAATTGACTCTCTGTCATCGTTTTGTATTCTCCTAACATTGAACTGAGATGTAGACGCATATCTCTCCCATCTTGTAAACAGCTTCACTGAAAGAGATGTCTTCGGTTACAACAAAACATATCTGCGACCACTGCTCACATTACTATCACAATATCAATCCACATGTCAAACTTTTAACAATAAGTGACAGTTGTCAAGATGGCGCGGTCACATTGTACTGTTGTGGTGACAGAATAAAATGCAGCAGTGGATAATGCTTTGTAAGAGGACACTTTTGTTTGTGAAACTGTGGACAGTTCGGTACCGGAGCGTGGTGGGCAGTGAGGGGTATTGTGTGCACAATTATATTGGCATCGACGATGTAAGCTGTTATTTTATTTCTTTTTACTCTATGGGTAGTGTCTGTGTAACAGACCTATATGACAAGGGCGCGCTGGGGTCTAATGTCTACAATATCCTTTTGTGGAAATGGTTGTACTTACATTAGTAACTACAGAATGATAGTTCCACGTCCCAATCATGAACTCCACCATAATCATCATTATACCAATATATTTGGTGTCGGCGCAACATGTCTCCTTACTCCACACGAGTACCTGTCTATTAGTGTTCATCTCGGTGGTCAGCCTAGTTCTCTAATCATATCAATATTCACATCCATAGCTCTTTTATTCTTTTTCTTCTCTACTCTTATCGCATCATTTGTTCCAAGACTTTGTTTATGAGTATAAACAACGTGGAGCAATAAAAAAATCTTCTTCTTCTTAGCGTGTCTTTGAAAAAAATAACAATAACATGATAAAATACATGTAATTTTAAAATTGCAACTTGAACAAATAATAAATCATTGTGTCTAAAATAAATTGTTTATGTCTAACGCTTTAAAATTTAAATTTAAATCCCACTCTGACTACACGCCCACTCACACCTGCGCCTACAAAATCTCATCATATTTATAAGTTTTTGTAAGGTGGATAAATGGGCAAGCTCCTCATAATGACGGCGTCGTCTTGCGCTCGAGTGGCACCCGCAGTACTCGCCAGTTCTTAGACAATGCCTTTGTGACGCAATGGGTGGTGGTCGCAAGTCACAGTACAATATATTGCGAGGCATGAATCTGCGGAGACAGTCAAAAAATATCAAACTTCACAGACCGTGGCGACCGGTGGACATGGAAATGCTATAAAGACAAACTTACGGTTGCATGTCTTACTTTCCTCTCACTACTTATCTATATGTGTTTTTATACCAATGTGATAAAAAATAATATTTAAAGCTAATTATAGGCACTTCTCATTGGCATAATTAACATTCAAGTTAGTAATATTGGATTTTTATATTTTTGTTCGATGATGAAGAAAATGTCAGTGAATATTAATAAAAATAATTTATTTAGGTCCTTTTAGAATGTAAGTACATTTACAGCTTTATAAATACTTAGTAGTGCCAGATACAGATAGTCTTAAATACTTATATACCTGAACACTAGTTTAATTTATACAATTTATTAAATATCTACGTATGTTGCATTGGTACTGATGTCATAGCTTGTGCTATATCTACCTGAGCTAAGTTAACAAAAACCTGTGTTTCAGGCCATCCGAACTACTAAGACTAAAACAGACTAAGCGATCAGCTGAATACAGTAAATTCGTATTGAAATATATTAATCTGGGGGCACGGCAGTGCCCCCCAAGTCGAGAGCGAAGCAAACACTGCCGTACCATCCTTTACCCGAACCATTTCGCAGCATTTTCAGGCCCCTATTTAAGAACCTCGAGATTTTTCATTAAGTATTTTAAAACACTACAATTTAATAAAGGTACGGAGTAGATATGATGATGGAGCTGGGAGACAGTCGTGGGAACTCTTCAACGATTCACAGCAGCTACCTTGTGTTTATGTTTGATTAATTTGTATTGATAAGAGCTTTACACCTCGATGGGTTGTGATTGTCATAAAGGCTCTGATGATGAATACAAAGGCCAGTTCCGGGTACTCCTTAACGGTTTACAGTAGTTGCTTTGTGTTTGAACTTAATTCATTTATATTGATGAGAACTTTATACCCATGAAGGGTTAAAATGAAGGTCTGTAGTAGATCTGATGATGAAGACCCTAGACACTCCAGGGAACTCCTCAACGTTTCATAGTATCTACATTGTGTTTGTGCTTGATTACTTTGTATTGATAAGAGCGTTACACCTAGATAAATTGTGATTGTCATTAGGGGTCTTATGATGAAAACGCAGGACAGTTAAGGGTACTCCTCAAAGGTTTACAGTAGCTACTTTGTGTTTGGATTTAATTCATTTATATTGATGAGTACTTTGCACCTATTTGGGTTAAAATGATGGTCTGCAGTAACTTTTGGATGATACCAAAAGGAAGAAATTTTCATCATCCAGTATGCTGCTGTAATCACTTACTTAAAATCCAAAATTTCAAGTCTGAAGATCATTTAGTACCGAAGTTAAGCGAAAGCAGAGTTTCGCATTTATGACACTCACTCACTCATGTTCATCAAAATAGAACTAGTACTTCCCATAAACTCAGAGAGATGAGATTTGGTGTAAAGTTAGGGTTCAATTGTCACTTACAGGGCAAACTGTAAAAAAATTAGGATATTCTAAGATCTGGAACATCTGTTGACCCTGATTAGAAATCACAAGAGCCCAACCAACTATACAAAAAAAAAAAAAAACAACTTGTGGGCCGCTTCATTTGATGTCAAAAAGCGAAGGTCTGAAGTATCTGATGAATAACCCTCCGCTGGTGTCAGCTGTATTAGAGATATGGTAATGCCCCCCTCTACTATTGCTACATAAAAAAAATACTGTCATTGCAAAAATCCAGCGTAGTGGGTCCCACTACGCGTGATCTTCTAATTTAATCTAGCTTATAGCGTCCCCCTGCTGGGCGAATGCTTCCCCTTCTGCTTTGATAAAAACTGTGGATAAGACTAGACTGACTTTTATACTTTTTAGTTTACCAGAAGAAATAGTTGAACAATTATCTATTGAACTCAAACATAACATTACAAAAATTAAATAAACAGATTACAATAAAAAAAATTTGGTCAAAATATAATAATCTATTGGACTAACGAGTGGCGGTGATACCCGCTTAAGGACAGACTTAAAACTGTCGAACTATTTATTATAGATGAAGGGTCTACGATATCTAATTCACCTACAAAAGTCTTCGTTTATGCAAAGTGTTTGATTCTTCTGATTTAGAAGAAGGTTGATTTGGAAAGAAAACATATTGGCTTGGGGAAAATACTTTTAATAAATATAGAGAAATTGAGATAGAAATCAGGAAGATATAATCAGCCTAAAATGTTCTCACTCCTGGGGCACATGTCTCCTCTCGATGAGATACAGTGGGCCGTAATCTACACGGGTTGATAAATGTCACATGCCTTCGAAGTGTTTTGCTTCTAAGACACGCTGGTTGCCTCACGAAGTTTTCTTCACTGCACCGCTTTGAGAGCAGTGGCGATGAAATAATTTACACAAAATAAAGCGTATGATAGGGTTCTAACGTACAAGTTGTGAAGCGCGGACGATACCACTAGGCCACCGCTGCTCTATCAGAGATCAGGAAAATTTATATTTTTTTTTCAGGTTAAATTCGAACGAAACCATTCACTAAAGTAGCACATTCATATGTATTTAGAAAGCTTCAACTTATAGTACATTGAACTTATGAGTAGCGATGATATCCGCTTAAGGACAGACTTAAAAACTGTCGAACTATTTATTATAGATGAAGGGTCTATGATATCAGAGAAAAGTCGTCGTTTGAGAAACTAATCCCTTCAGAAATTAATTAACTTATAGCTCCTTAAGTATTCCAAACTTATGGACTGAATTTTTTAATAACAACAAACTTACTTTGAATATGAGACCGCTGGATGATTCTACGTTTGCAGAAATGTCAAAAAGAACCAGAGTAGAATTGACAACTCAATCAGATAGATATACTGCCTAACCGATTGATACTTCTGCTCTCGCATTCCAATGTAGGAATGTTTAATATTAAAAATATGAACATGATGCGACGATGTCTGCTGGACTGGAAGAAACTATAATCATTCAAGAGGGAGCTAAAGTAATGCTTAGGAGAAACATTGATGTTAGTGATGAGATTGTGTTAAACAATTTGCATTGGGCGCATCTCATAATGATTGAAGAAGCAAATATAAATGTTGACTTCAAGAATACAACCACGCGAATGGGCAATACGTAAAACTATTGCTTACTGTACAAGAATCAGAACCGGAAAAAGAAAAGGAAGATTTGTAATAATAAAAAAAATCTACCTTAAAAAGAACTGTGTCAAATAATAAAATCAATATAATACGCTTCTTGAAGGGTATACAAGGCTACAAATTCAAGTGCTCCATGACACCATTGCACCAATCTGTCGCCAGAATCGCTACCCATTGACGATGGAAAATTGCCACTTGGAAAACATTGATTTAATAACCAGGGCTTGATAAAGCTGCGCATTTCAATGATACTTATCTATAGACGAGCCGAAAACGAACAGTATAAAAAAATATTTCCAGTACAAATGGACTAATCACTGATGAAATCCATCTGTACGTCTGTTTTATGTTAGATAGGTGGTCGATTTGACGCTCCAAAAAGAACAGAAGTCATCATTGTCAATGCTGAACACATGTATGGCACAATCAACAACAGTCTAAAATAGCGTCCAACAATAGATATAACATTGCGTGTTAACAAAATCGCACTAACGTGTAATGTTCAACGGCCAAGTTACACAATATTAACTATAATAATATTGAAGAAATCGGAGCAAGGAACCTTAAACTTGGCACGACTTGTATAGATTTCATTACTTTTTAGAGATAAACAAGCAGCTACAGCGAGGCTTAGCAATTTTTTATGGAATGTTTTTGGTGGGATACTATATACTACTTATAAAAACTTAAGAAAAAAATAGTAATTTAATATGCAAAGTTACTGAAGTATTTCTAAGCGTCTTTCTGTGTCTGTGTTTTCAAGTTCACCCAAATATATTTTTCAAATTCAAAAATTTTATTTCGGACTAGCTGCTCCACGCGGTCTCACCCGCGTTTTGGTTATGACCCGCTCCCATTTATAGCCTAAAGCCTTCCTGGATTAATGGGCTATCCAACGCAAAAATATTTTTTTCTAATCGGACTAGTAGTTCCTGAGATTAGCGCATTCAAACAAACAAACAAACTCTTCAGCTTTATATAATAGTACAGATAAAATACTTAAATATATATATCATGTTAGTACAAGTAAAGCTTAGCCTAACGTTATTAATAAATTAATTAAAGTGTGTGAAGGTGGCGGGGTGAGTGGTGGTCCACCACCGGTCTGAAAACACACTCAGGATACCAATGCAGTAGGAGCGCAAGTGCGCCATCATGGAAGCGCAACGTTTCCACATGATCGCGGTGAACCCGTCGACCTTCACCTCCGTGAACATCCCTAAAGTGCTACAACGCCACGGCAACCCCAAAAGCACCCTGATTGCGTTATTATACTGTACGCACAGGTCACTGTATGCCCGCTGGGTATACGTGGTCCACAGGCTGCACGTGTAAAACGACTGGCAGAAGGCCTTAACCACAAACCTGTGAGCCAGCATGTTGCAACGGACAGCCAGCGACCTGCGCTCCCTATCAATGTACACATTATATTCACGTTCAAAAAGTGCTGATTCTCAGCCAAATTTGAATAAATGTCTTTCTGATTTTAATTCGCACACCTTCAGATTACAATGTTTTGGCATTATGTAGTTATAACACATTGCAGCGAGCCTATAAAGCATTTTAAGGCAGTATTTACATTGCATGAGTTGTAAACTAGGTCAAAAGTTATGCTGCGTGTGTCAGTTTCGAGTTTCGCCATATTGACTTTGATATAAGTTTGCATGCAGTTTTATTACTGAGCTAGCTGTGGGCATCTAGCATGTTTTCATTATCTATAAACAAAATAATATTGTGACACAAGCCGGAGGAGGTCTCGGTGCCCTCGAGCACGACAGCAGTCTCTTGTTGTCCACAAAGCAGTATTGTTATCTCATTGGAGTGGATCAGTGTCGAGTCGTCTGATGTTTTCTCATTTATTTCCATATTACTTTGTTGGAGGCCACGAGCCGCCCTCCGTGGCTAACGAGGGCGCCTCAAACGACAACTCGCTCCGTTTTTATTGAAATGAGAGGTTTCTTTGAAAATTGGACGCCATTTTTATGTCCTTGTATAATTTATGTGCTTTTATATACTTTCTGAGGTAAAGGGGGGTACAGGTTTATTTAAATATTTTGGCCTATGTAAAATTAATCGTTTATGATAAATGAAATATTATTTTATAATTCTTAATTTATCGATTATCACAAGAATGCAAAGTTGACGTCATGACACCCTATTTTCGTATTTGTTTCATTACAGCGTGCGTTGATGTCTTTTGTTCTCCGCGTGAAACAGTGACCATGTGACAATAAACCTAATTAATAATCGCGATTTAAATGTACGTACTTACATTTGACTTGTGCATTGTAGGAATCAGAAATATAATAGACAGCTCCTTGAAATACTTTTATTTCAGAAACAATTTGTCCCAAAAGGGTTCTCTCCCTCTTCATCCGACATTCGTTTCGTATTTCATCAGCATATTTTATTACATTTCAACATTAATTTGACAAACTCATTCATAAAAAAGATTTCTTTCGTCAAATACATAACCGTCGAGTCCAATGTATCATCCACTTTATATAAATGTAAGCAAGTCTCGGTGGTGTCGGTCCAGGCGGGCGGGGGGGCGGGGCGGCCACATGCGGGGAGCGGGGAGGGGACGGGGGGAAGGTTTGTTGTGCCTTCAGTACAAATCACTTCAATAACTTTACGAATACGATAACTCAGTACTAACTTATGTAGCGCGCATCGACTCGAGCAACACTTATGAATATAAATTATGTTCTCATACGGTATGGAGGCATGTTCGATATTACGTTGTTTATGTGTTTATATTACGTTGTTTATGTATTCATTTTCTTTGGATGTAGTTGCGATATTTGTAACCATGAGATCGTATAAAAGGTATGTGTAAATAACCTGACCCCTGATGATTCCGCATTCAGAGAAAGTTTTTTACAACTTACTAGGTACAACATTTATAAAGATGGTTATTGAGAAGTTCTTCCTTTTTCTATCCACACACAATATCCCGCATTCGTTGTTATTCACTCAGACATGTTCTGTGCACGTCATGTGTGCACGACTACTACTCCCTGAGGGGTACATGTACCTACATGTATATAAAACATGGTGCCTTCACACCTTCACAATCAGTTGTCATCACGTACCTACTGCTACTAGCACATTACGGAGCATTACAAGTTCCCCTCGCCGCCATCTTGTCATCAGAGTGGGTGTATAAAAACTATTCTCGCTAATGTCATTGTCGCAGGGGTGATGACGGGGAATGCGGGAGGTGCAGGGGGTGTCATTACCGGGACGACATCGTTACGAGCCGGAACTGCGTCGTTAGCTATAGACAAAGCCTGGGCTATGTACCCAGCCATTATTGTGACGAACGGCGCGGGAGCTGGAGCCCACATCTTATGTAAATACATACAATTAATAAATATTTTATTTATTTAATTTCTTCGTACAGTATTTCATACAAGATCAGCCGTCACATTGATGACAAGAATTCACTTTTACTCTCTTAAGTCCCTTTTTTCGTATATCCAGTCAACAGACTGGATATAGGCGCATCGACTATGATACAGCAGTATCACAGTCGATACGTTTAATTCTCGACGCAAGTTGAGAGCCAACCGCTTATAACAGATCCCTGCAATATGTTACGCAATGTTATGATTATGTAATCAGCCTCTCGTAGTGTTCCCACTCACAGGACTGAGACCTCCTCTCGCTGTGAGCGAGCGGGCCATTACCTAGCACGCGGCTCCAGTGCAGGTACATGTCACTTGTCTGTGAAGTGAGACAGGTCAGGACCTATCTCTTTTACTTCTAGCACATACCGGTTTCCTCACGATGTTTTTCTACATAGTTTTGAGGGCAGTGGTAATAAATTACTCACACAAACTAAAGCGCCTGGCGGTGTTCAAACCTACGACCTACAACTTGTACATATCTAGGTCGCGGTCGGCCACCACTATTCTCAATAATATCTATGTAATATCTTTAAAAATATGCACCATTAAACTAACAAAACTTTACAAACAACTATGAAGACTCCTTCACAAATTCCCACTTGTCACTCATTATTTCCTACAAATATTGCCAACAAGTTTATGTTAAGTTTAATTTTATAAACCTTTAATATTTTTTTTATTCCTGCCCTAAACCGACACATACACAAACTCCAAAAAAATTCTATTTCCCTACAGTAGTATCTAGTCTCCTGATCTAGTGTGGTGCCTAGTGCGCGGGCGCGGGTGGGCGGTGCGGCTCGGCAGCTCGTTCGTTAGCGAATGCGTCAGTAATGAGCGTTTTGTACCAAATGTAAAATATACAGAATGTAAAAATATATCGAATGTAAAAATATATAAAAATGCACTATCAAGTAATGTGGAGCCTTGGGCCTAGCGGGGCTTGTTCGCTATCGCAACTAGCGAAACATTATGTTACTTGTCGACGTAATATAATATCAAAGTACCTACGTGATATTTACCGGAATTGTAAGTATTCGGAACGTGGATGACGAACTGACTATTTAATGTGCAGTCTGCGGCAACAATAAATAAAGAGACCAGGGTCATGTGACTAATAAATAACAGTCGCGCGGCTCGGGTCACTTCTCATGTAATATTTTTTTTATATTCGCTATCGAAAGCTCCCCCGCTTGGCGTTCCAAGCGTCATCACGATAATGAGCACAGCAATCACCGCTTCACACACACACACATGTGTGCAACACTAGTTATGTGAACATAACCCCATATACTGATTTATGGTGAGAAGTGCAAAAGTAAATCGTAATATTTATATGTTACCGACGATGGAAGCGATGAGAGAGACACACAAATGTTCTGGAAATGTACGCAGTGTACGGAGGGGAAACAGTTTAAGTGATTTAATCGCACGTCAACGATATGATCGTGGATTTCTTTTCACATAAAACTTATAGAAAAAATTAGACCCTACTGCGATCCGTATCCATCACGGTTTTGAGTGTAAAAATGTGTTATCGTGACCATAGTTTGCTAAATACCAAAAGTGCAACACATAAGACTGTCACTAGTTTAGTGTAGTTTTCTAATCAAATAAACAACTTAGTCATTAGAAACAACGCGCACACAACTTAGTTGTTAAGATGTATTGTCCACAAACATATTTGAGTTAGTTGTTCTTCTACATTTAATACAAATAATTAAACTTCCAATGAACTACAACTAAAAGCGGTAACATATATACAAAGAGATCAGACATTGCGTTTTAATCTGAAGTCTTATCAATTTTAAACAAGTAAATACAGTAAAAGTATGTCTTTTATAACAATAAGTACCACATACATTTTCTCTGACGT
Source organism: Sesamia inferens (assembly GCA_037179545.1). Classification (NCBI taxonomy): domain Eukaryota; kingdom Metazoa; phylum Arthropoda; class Insecta; order Lepidoptera; family Noctuidae; genus Sesamia; species Sesamia inferens. The sequence continues at coordinate 775,554 of CM073929.1, read as the reverse complement.
ACATGGACAAGCAAGGGTCATGTGTTTGTGTTGGCGGCTGCCGGCTCGCTGATCGAGTCATTACTGTGAGTGCCACGTGCACTAACTGAGCACGCACTTAGCCTATTGCACTGTTAGACTCCACAACGGACTGTAGATGCGACAAGACCATTTCATCACTTTTATCTTTTTAAAGTTGATAGATACGTAAATAATACAAAAAAACCTTCATGTCGTATGTTGTATGTTTCTTAACGATTTGCTACTTTAGACTTTATGATAGAAATATTTAATTATTATTTCTTTATCAGCAAATATCAGTTTCATTGACTTCAATATTACCTATGTCTTGTGATTGTAGTGTAGCAAATTATCAACATCACGACAAAACAAATACGCTGCACTCATACATAGTGTTCCAGAGAGCTTTGTATAGTTCATAGCTTTTCTGAGCTGCTGGTGCCCATGGTTAACAAGAAACTATGAAGCACCCCTTTACCTCAACCCTCCTATTTTGCACCTGAGAACGTAATATCAACGATTCTTGTTTAGTGTATGCAATTGTGCATATAATAAATACCTACTTATCCAATAAGTAGCACAAATATAGCAGTAATACCGTTACCTACAAACAGTTATTATAAGTATTTAATAACTGTGGGCGTCCACAGCTAAAAAATATAGCAGTAATAACTGTTGTGTCTGTATCGTACTTGTAACTGTAAGGTATATTATACTAAACAGTTTAGAAGACAGCATAATGAAGTACGCTCGTTGTTACTCCTAAATTTAGTCGAGTTACTTTGATCCTGCCTTCCGCACAAATTTTACAGATACTCGTACATGTCTGAACCAAACAACAAATTAGTGATACAAGCTTTGGTTTACTTACTCACATACAGGACTATCGGTGGCCACATAACTCCGCGCGCATTCTAACATAACCATTTATTAACATAACCATATATTTATGAAATTAAAGGATTTAAGTTATTTGTATAAAAGATTATACAGTAATAAGCGGTTTACGATTTACGGGTATTACGAGGTACGGAATTTACGAGGTATTAAAAAAAACACTTATTATAATCTCGTTCAAAATAATTTTCTTTGGTAGTTTTTATAGTACATCATATGTTTTTTTAGATTTTTCATTTTCTTATTTTAGAAGTTACAGGGGCGGGGACCAACTTTTTTTCCACAAAAAAAAAATTTTAGAAACCTCAATATCATTTTTAGAGACCTATTATTGATACCCACGATACACGGTATATGTTTGATGAAAAAAATTGAATTTCCGTTCTAAGTATGGGGAGATGATGGGGAGCCCAATTTTTTTTTTTTTTTCATCAAAATCTTAATGCGGTTCATAGAATACATCTACTTACCAAGTTTCAACAGTATAGCTCTTATAGTTTCGGAAAAAAATGGCTGTGACATACGGACGGACAGACGGACAGACGGACAGACAGACATGACGAATCTATAAGGATTCCCTATTTTGCCATTTGGCTACGGAACCCTTAAAACCCGTCAAACCGTTTCTGAGTTCCAGGAAAACCGAAAAAGTTACTACAGCATTAACTTGAAAGAAAATGAAACATTTATCTCGACTAGACAACTAATTATATAGTTAAATTTTTTTTTTAAAAGTATCTCGTTACGGTAACTTTATAAACGTTACTGCAAACAAAAATCGATTGCAGGCAAATTTTTTTGGAATTCCTAAAAACTAGGTACAAGCTAGGTTGGGGCTATACAGTATGAATTTTTAGTCACCGTCCAAATTTTTTCTAGGCTTTAAGTATCATTCTCTAATTCCGTTTTTGAAAAAACAAATCGATATGTAAAATTTTCATATTAAATCATTTTCTCGAAAGAATTATCCGCTTTGCGTGATCACTGATTTAAAACGATTGTGTTCAATAAACTTTGGCGGAGCGTGGGGCGGGCTGGTCGATGGCACGGCGCGATGTCAACAGACAACAACTTTTCATATTTTTTTATCAAAGTTGATAACTTTGTGATGTGATGTCTCAATATTTTTGTATTAAGTGATGCTAAAAGAAAAACCGCGTATTTAATGATTTGAATGTCTCCTGTTATTTACAATTTAACACATTTTCGCTGCCCTGAGCAAATATCACACGACGATTCTATTTAAATGACACTGATTACAATATTCGTGTGTCCTGTCTACCAGCATCCCGCCTGCTCTATGTCGTATTGTATGTATCGGCAGCTGCAGTTCCACTACCAATTACCGTAAAAGCCTTTCTTAATAGTTACCTAAAGCAGATCAATGAGTCTGCGGCACAATGCACGATGTACGGCCACATTACTGAGATCAAACTACAACACATTACTTGGAAAGCTTTAGCAAATTATTTCTATTTATTTGAACATATCTACTTCATTTGATTGCTATTCGTTCAATCTCAATAAAATTGACTTCGTATTCATTACTGGGCGATGTTTTGGAACGATTATATTGAACAGCAATTCTCTTAATTTAAACCTCGGCTAAGCCTCAATCAATATCAAAAACTTATTTGTTATTTATAAATATTGAGATTGAGATTAAATTCGAACGTTATTAAAAATACTGATAATGGCGCCGATTGTCTTGCTCATAAACTAAACTAATTTTAAGTTAAGTCCATATTTTACTTTACGTGACGTGACGTGTTTTACTGTCAAAATCCCTAACCGGAAAAAAATTTTAAAGCCATGGATTACACCAGGGCTTCTACGCTGCATGACGCATAGAGATAATATGCACAAAAAGATTAAATTATCTCCGAACGACACAACCCTTTTAGTATCATACACTCGCTACAGAAACTTCTGTAATGCGCTACTAAAAAAAATTAAAAACAAACACGAACAAGACGAGATAAAAAACGCTGGTCGTAATAGTAAAGACCTATGGGAGGCAATCAATAAAATCACAAATAGAACTAAAGTTAAAGAACCCCCAACAAAGTTGCTCACACTTTCACCCACCGCAGATCAATCAGTCGAATTAGTGAATAACTATTTTGTTACTATTGGCAGAAGCCTAGCTGAGAAAATACAAGGTAGTCAACCAGGGACACAGAAAAGTCACACCAACGACTACTCATGCCCTCACTCAATGGTATTACTTCCTACAGACATGGATGAGGTTGAAAAACTGATAGTGTCCCTGCGTGCAGGTTGTGCTGTGGGTTGGGATGGTATATCTGCTAGGATAATTAAAGAGCACAAGAATATTATGGTTCCACCCCTGACACACATCTGCAATTTGGCCCTCGCAACCGGTAAATTTCCAAAAGTTTTTAAAAAATCAGTAATTACTCCTATCTTTAAGGGTGGAAATAGAGACCAAGTAACTAACTATAGGCCCATTGCTATTCTGCCCACGTTATCAAAAATCCTCGAGCGCATTATGAATAACAGATTAATATCTTACCTGGAAAGTAAAAAGCTCCTATCTCCAAACCAATATGGTTTTCGTGTCAATAGATCAACCTCTGATGCAGTCCATGATTTAACAGATCACATTGTTAGGAACCTGGATGGTGGGCGGAAGGTTTTAGGTATTTTCCTCGATCTGGCAAAAGCCTTTGATACCGTCTCTACTTCCATCCTTATAGAAAAGATACAGAACATAGGTGTGAGAGGAATGCAACTAAGGCTTTTCGAAGACTACCTTAAAGACCGTACACAGACCGTTAAGATAAACAATCACATAAGTACCGAAAAAACCATCACACACGGAGTTCCACAAGGCAGTGTGATCGCGCCGACTCTATTTTTAATTTATATTAACGACCTGTGTGCGCTTAATCTCGACAGAGGTAAAATCTTTGGTTTTGCTGACGACACGGCCCTTATATTTAATTCCGATACCTGGCAAAGCGTTTACGAAAATGCACAATCTGGCCTGAATAAGGTCTCAAAATGGTTGCATGACAACGTCCTTACCTTAAATGCAGACAAGACTAAATACATCAACTTCTCTATGCGAAAGGTTTCTCAGGGTTTGGCACCCCAGTTATCTATCACCGCCCATAAATGCCCCATCCCTTACGGTATGAATTGTACGTGCACCAGCTTAGAGAGAACGAACTCTATAAAATACCTTGGAGTGTTGCTGGATCCCTGCTTGAGCTTCTATCCGCACATCGACACCCTTACCTCCAGGATACGTAAATTAATTTATGTATTCAAGAACCTAAGACACGTGGCGGGTGAAAGCCTTAGGAAGACGGTCTACTACGCACTCTGTCAGTCTTTGTTAACTTATTGCATAACTACATGGGGTGGCGCACCTAAATCGACTCTTCTTCAACTCGAAAGGGCGCAGAGGGCAATTCTAAAGGTATCATCTTTTCGACCATTCCGCTACCCCACAACCGACTTGTATCGAGAAAGTGGAGTTCTTACGGTTCGTCAACTGTTCATTCTGCAGACTGTTATGAGACAACACGCACTTCTTTATTATAGTCCCTCACCTATGATCGGTAAAAGGCGCTACGACCCCGTCGCCCGGTCCATTGACAGACTTTCAACTTGTTTCTCTGAACGATTCTTTTGTTTTCTTGGAGGCTACCTGTATAATAAAGTTAACAAAATTCACAACATCTTTCCACTCACGAAACACCTCTGTAAGAAAAAGCTCAATGGATGGCTAAAGACTCTTGACTACGATACTACCGAAAACCTACTATCTATCCCAAAATAATCACAACATTGTCTTACTGTTTTTCTATATATATGTTACCACACGCACATACTCGTAGAACATGCAATATAACAAGCACCGATTTTCCATCACTCACACTTACACTCACACACCGCACACACTCACCCTCCCACACACTTACATATCCACACACTCCCCACAAAAACTCCTTCCTATATGTAAAATTTAAATCACTGTTTAATTCTTGTAAACGGAAAGCTATAATAAAAATGTATATCTGGGGTGGAGACCCTGGTGGCCTGAAATACAGGCTTCGGCTTAGCTTAGGCACCAGTCTCCCACAGTATTTTTGTATAAGCCCATAACTGGACAACATTATTTTTATTTTGTTATTATTTTATATGGATATTGTGGTGAGAAAATAAATAAATATTATTATTATTATTATTATTAATTTCATTAAGAAAAGGATAGAAGATAACATTTTAGTTTAATCTTGTCAAATTAAGATACTCCATAAACAGTTTAGACGCGATTATAAACATGGCGACCAAAAATACGTTAATTTAGACCACGGGCAGAGTTATTTGAGAGATCTAAACTAACATATTATGTTCTGTCCTTTTTTGATGAAATAGAAATAAAAAGATCCACTAGAACTAAATTTAATTTAGTTTGTAAACAAGGGAATTGGGCCAGTCAGTACCTTTCAGGTTCCAAAACATTGTACGGAGCTGTTCCCAGCGCGCCTCCAATTTATTACATATGGGTGAAATATATTAATGTTGTCTACACTTAACATTACTTACGTGTAGACAATATTCATATGTTTCACCGATAGTTTATAAGCCGCACTTACATTTTCTATAAGTGTGCAGTAAATCTTACATTTCCTTCTTAGCAGTTCAACGACAAATTGGCATTAGTGTGAGTGAAGTTGCTCTGGCCGCTACGACGTAGCACTTCGTAGCACTCACCGAGTTAAATTCCATAATTTTTTATTCAATACATGGAAAGATATGTATTTATAAATTTACGGTACTATTCATTAAATTTTATGTGATATCTATTGATGACAATACATTAATTGAAAATGCAAAAATCACTAGTTAGTTAGTTATGTACTTCCTTAAATTATTAGTAACTGTAGAATGATATTACTTTTACAATGTATTGATATAAAGTAACGTTTCAAAAATCAAAATGTGAAACGGATCGCGTAGCCATGAGCTACCGTATACACCGTATACGTAATATAATACCGTAGCACATGGCTACGCAACTCACAAGTTATTGTTAATTTAAAGATATTATAATATCTATATCATCAAATTTTGTCACGTTTGTTTTCTTGAAGAAATCTATTTTTTTTAATAATCATATTACACTTGACAACTTGATCATATGCGATATCACGAAATTCTAAATGTTGTTGTTGATTGAGAGTACACAATAGTATATTATTATAAAGGGTGGAGCACAATTGCGTGCGCCTGTAACGAACCGAACCTTGTGAATTATTCATAGCGCTCCTTCGCGACTATTTGTGTACTTTCCATATCGACGCTGAATGTACTTACTTTGGAATATTAACGTTACAATCTGTCTGGGTGCTGCACACGTTGAGTTAAACTATTATTAGGTATATTATTAGTATTTACTGAAACATATGCATGTGTTACAAGACTCAATTCGATATCTAATTATATTATTAGAATATTGTTTGTGACATCCATCACATAAACTAAGCTAGAAGTACCTAAATCAAAATCAAAAAAATCAAAATCAAAATCAATTTTATTTGTATAACACAGGTAGTGAACACAGTTCTTAAATTTATGTTTATAGGTCGCTATGTTATGCTAAGAAGTGTACAAATATTTGCATGCAAAACATTAACATTTTTTTGTCAATCATGCTATATGCAAAAAAAAAAACAAATGATTAATTATATAATGTCAAAATAAATGATAAATGAGTAAAAACAATGTCACAATACGGAGTAATTTCGCTAGTCAAAATAAATAAGTCTACATTAATTTGTCATTTAGGAATTCATCAGTTGTATAATAACATTTCTCAATTAATAAATGTTTTAATTTTGTCTTGAATTGTATAATATTCAAATTTTTTATGCCAACTGGTAATTTGTTGTAGATGCGCGGTGCCATTCCTAAAACACTCTTTTTTACTAAAGCAGTATTACAACGCTGATTTTTTAAAACATTTGCATATTGACTACGAATAGTAACATCTCGTAACGTTGACACCGTTTCAAACAATCTTATGTTTGTCTTGACAAAAACACTAATTTCATAAATGTACAATGATGGTAAGGTTAAAATATTCAGCGACTTAAAAAATGGTACACAGCTATCGTCAATTTTTCTAATGTGGCTAAATACCTATGTATTTACATTTAAGACGATAGTATGGAATTGTAAACATCACTTATATGTTATGATTATAAATGGTTCAATGTTATTTAATAGGGGAGTTGACTAAAAAAACTAATTACACGTCAGTCAGATTTCCAAAAATTACTAGACACGTATTTTTTCTTTTTTTATATAAACAAAAATTGAAGACGACATAGTGCGTTGAAAACTCGTGTGACGTCACTGCATGCTACACTTTTTTGCAATGTGAACTAGTTCGACCAGATGTCTTGTAAGTTACATAGTTTGATATTATATCTTAATTATTGTTCATTATATCAATGTTGTGGTGAAGATCACATTGTAGGTTGCTGCTTTCCATAATCACAAATTATTATATAATATTATAGGTATTTCTCACTGAATGTTGTCCAAAAGAAAGAAGTAATTATTTTGAAAGTTATCGATAACGTATTGCAATTTAAGGAACTTGTCAATGGGATAGTAATTAACTCGTTCGTTCTTCTCCATGATGAACTAGGTTGGCGAATGGCTAGTTTTCTATGAAGCCTAAATTGAAATAAATGTGTGGCCTTGTCTAACTGTAGTTTGCCTTATAAAACCCTTTCCTCATAAAACATATTTGTAAAATGATTCAAACACAGTAGATAACTAAGTATTCTAATATACAAAGCTTGTTATTGGAGTAATATATAGATACTTAGGTATATATTTCTGTTATATACTGAATCAACCTAACACATGCTTGTAATGTAGTATTGACTTCGGCAAAAGGTCTTTCCTAAATAACAGCAATATGAACAGAGTAAACGAGTGACAACATAATGCTGATAATATCACTTTACTTTTGTTTATTAGAAGCGCTGTAAATAACTATTTATTTCATTTCGGTGATTTAGTTGGCATTCATTCATGTGCCAATCAGACCTGTGATTCTGTCTTAACCTTTGACTTTGTCTATTTAATTAAAATTAAAATGTTAATAACAGACCTACCTAAGCTATCTGCTAGCTTAACAAAATATATTACAAATCTATCATAAATAATGTAAAACGTACCTACTACTACTATACTGGTACTATATTATGATCGTGTTGGTCACGATGTTATTCATAAATAATATAATATACCGATCAGACTAGTGACATAATAATCGGCGAGCTCACAAAATGGCGGCTCGTGCTAATTGTCGAATTACATGAACAAGGAGCCCTAATACTGTAAATGGGGCTAGGGCTGCCATGCCACTGACGTCATCCTCTAATCCTGTTACGTTCCACGCCCTCGCCGTGAATTGGGGACCATAAATATACAAACATGGGAGATATTTTATTCAATTAGAAATCTAAATGGTCAGTTGTAAATAGACGAAATTGGATTAGAGTTAAACGATGGGCCTTAACATTAAACGATAAGAATGAACGTTGTTGCAGCTGTCGTTTATCTTGCCTCATACTAAACAATGAAACAGAAAGAAAGTAAAATTATTGAATTATTGACTCAAATGAGTCTTAATTGCATTTGCCACTAATGCCAGAGTATAGTCATAGCTTTTAGCAACTGTAAACAAGAGAAACCGCTCTAGGATTTCATTTTCGATGAAAAAGAAAACATAATTCAACTAACTTTATAAGAGTCATCCCTATCGCACAAGTTAACAAGATCGGAAGCAATTTCCACTACTGACAGCCCCAACTGTTCGAAACAAGCCAAAAATATTAAATCACTTTCCGTTATCTCTATGTCACCGTAATAAGATTGATTTTCGTTTGTTGGTGATGTAGCGTTGGTATTACATGAAAGTCAAGATAATTGTATTTGACGAGATTATGGCAGATTACATGAGGAGACGAGAGGGCGGGGGCTCTTCTAATTATCTTACATGGAGCCTCACTCTCGCAGGAATCTATCCACAGATACTTGACGGTGACGTGATCCATGAAGGACTAGCGGAGGCTTTGCACCAAATCGAAATAATTGCAAATGTTTGTTGGAAAATTTGTTCCTTTCGACATACATAGAATACCCTATTTATTACTCATAATAGTGAACGATTTTATTTATTCACTTTTAAAAATAAAATCAAATATATTGATGTGCAAAATATTGTTATAAAGTACTTCTCCGAATTTGTAGCTTTACTTATGATATCCTGATTGGCAGGCATTATTGATATTCTGACCAGTTCTACAGCCAAACCACTGGAAAACAGTACCAACGAACAAACGGGTCAGAGGAAAAACCACTTCACTTTCATTACCTGGTACTTAAAATGTTTGAAACTGGCAATAAGTCGCTCTCAGAGTCAAATTTAACGGAGCAAATGGACCAACCCAGTACTCCCCCAAATTTTGTAGCACGGCGAAACAAGAGAGTCAGAGAACATGGTTATGATAACGAAGACTTCAACTCTTTTAAAGAGGAAATCAAAGTTATGATATCAGCCATGTTGGCAACTCAACAAGAACAACTTCAAAAAATATATCCTACCCTAATGGATATAAAAACTACGAACATTAATATTGAGAACGCAATGGCTGCTCTTTCGGCTCAAAATGATGACCTGAAAAAGAAGATTGAGTTTCTAGAAACCCGTTCAAAGAGAGATAGTGATTATATTAGAATCCTGGAGGACAAAATTGAGGACCTGCAACGGACTGCACGTAAGTCTAACATTGAAATAAAAAACGTTCCAATAGGCATGCAAGAAACTAGAGAGGATCTATTAAAAATGGTTCTGACTTTGTCTAAATCAGTAGAAAGTACAATTGATAAAAAAGATATTACAGATGTGTTCCGTGTGCAGAATAAGCGGAATAATACTAAATCAAGTACTATAGTAGTGGAATTGGGTTCTACTCTACTCAAAGCGGATTTTATCAGGAAGATTAAGGACTTTAATAAAGCAAATAAAGAAAAAGTCTGCGACAAACACCTAGGTCTTAAAACAGGTGAATATAACCCTATCTTTGTATCCGAACAATTAACGGCAAAAGGAGCTAGGCTCTTTTTTCTGGCCCGAGATTTGGCGAAGTCCCGAAACTATAGGTTCTGCTGGACCTCATTCGGAAGAGTTCTGATTAAGAAAGATGATAATGCATCCACAATTACCATAACAAGTGAAGCTCAAGTGAACGGCCTTATGCAACAAGTATGACTGGCCGGTTGTTACATTCTGCCATGGTTACCCAATATTGTTCTCACCTATTATTCTATGTTAGTACTTAAGATTTATTTTTATGTTAACGAATTTATTTTAATGTCAACACATTTATTTTTTATGTATAAGTATCTAGCGCGCTCACATTCATATGGGACACATAATATAACATTTCTATATCAAAACACGATCACTCAATTTATATCCTACACCCTATACTCATTCACAAAATTTATACCCGTTCACAAAACTATACACAAATACACATACACTTTTATGATTAATGCTAAAGACCACATTTCACTATATTTAATTTATGGATAGCACGCTACAAACTTTAAACAATATTGACAATACAGAAACTAATAATGCCTTTAGCTGTTCTTCAGAGGAGCTAAAAAGTCTAATTAATATAAGTCCTACGGACATTACCATTGTGTCACAAAACATACGTAGTATTTACGCCAACCATAGCGACCTATTGCTAAATTTAATAAATTTGAAAACAGATATAGACCTCATAACACTAAATGAGTGCAGACTCGACGCCTCCAAACCTATACCTCAAATTAGCAATTACTCCGCTTACCAAACTTCCAATCATATAAACAAGGCTGATGGAGTTGTTACCTATATTAAAAATACTCATAAAACCATAGTAAAGGAAGTTAAATTACTACAGGCATCCTGTCTTCAAATCTGTTTTCCTTCAAAACTGGTAGTCTTGGCTATATACAGATCCCCCTCAAATCCTAAATCCGACGAGTTTATAAACTCACTAAATGACCACCTTATTACAATTGCATCAAGTAAAAACATAATAATTACAGGTGACATAAATATTAATTTAATCTGTAGTGAAAGTGAACAATCCTTCGATCGCACTAACAGATTAAATTATTTAAATATGCTTGCAATGCACGGTCTACTCCCAGGTCATTCACTTCCTACTAGAGGGAAAAACTGCCTAGATCACTTCATCATAAAACTAGACCCACTATATTATACAGTAACCATAGCAATATTAAACACTTCCATAACAGATCACTCCATGATTTTCCTAAAAATATCTAATAATAAATACAAACACATAATATCCAAAACTAAAACTAAAATTGATTTCAATAAAGCGATAGAAAGTCTAAAAGAAAGTGAATTAAATAACCTTGTGAACTTAACTAATCCAAATATTATCTGTGACCGTCTCATTCAAATACTTCAATCCTGTCTCATAAATAATACTGTTATATTACAATACCACAAAGATGCAGATTAATAAAGCCATGGATGACCATCGGGATGCTGCGGTGCATCCGAAACCGTAATGATATGCAGCGTAGGTTAAAAACAGATCCATTTAACGAAATATTAATTATCACTTACAAAAGATATCGTAACTACTGTAATTGTATAATTAGAAAGCAGAAACGGAAATATGATCGTGAGAAGCTAACTAAAGCGCAAAAAAATCCTAAAAAACTCTGGGTAACAATAAATTCTATCACCCAACGAAAACCAAAAAAATGTCCCACTACCGAACTACTGGAACTTAAGTCTACCCCACTAGAATCTGCAGACACAGTAAACAAATACTTCTCAAATATTGGTAAAATTCTTGCGAATGAAATCATTTCCAACTCCACTAGTTTAGACAAAATTTACCATGAGACGCCCAACGCCCCCCCTCTTTCGTCTTTTGTACTTTTAAGCACCGACCATTGCGAAGTCCATCGTGTCTTAATGTCACTGAAAACCGATAGCGCTCCAGGCTGGGATGGCATAAGTGTCAGTTTCTTAAAAACAGCACATGCTCTTGTCGTTCCAGTTTTAACTCACTTAGTGAACCTTTGCTTTGAGTTTGCTATCTACCCAAATGCCTTGAAATTGGCCTTAATTACGCCTGTTCATAAGAGCGGGGACAGAGCTGATCCATCAAATTATAGGCCAATTTCTGTATTACCATCATTGTCTAAAATACTTGAAAGGTTAATAAATTCACGTCTCTTATCATACTTGAATACCAATAAGCTTTTATCATCCTCACAGTATGGGTTCAGACAAAATAAGTCCACAGAGGATGCAGTGCTGGCGCTTGCCTCATCTGTTACTAGACAGGTAGACAACGGAGGCAGGTGTCTCTCCGTTTTCTTGGACCTTAAAAAGGCCTTCGATACGGTATCTGTCCCCGCTCTCGTTGACAAGTTGGAATCGACTGGCATAAGAGGAACACCTCTTGCCCTGCTCAGAGATTACTTAAGTGAACGTAAACAAAAAGTTAAGATCGGTGGAGTCGTTAGCTCTGAGGAGAACGTTGATTTTGGAGTCGGTCAGGGTAGTGTTCTTGGCCCTACACTCTTTCTGATCTATATCAATAGTCTATGTGACATGCAGGTTGATGATGGAATTATTGTTTCCTATGCGGACGATTCCGCTATTGTTTTCTGCGGTAAAACTTGGATCGATGTAAAGGCAAGAGCCGAACGTGGCTTGATCAAGGTTGCGGCATGGCTTGAACAAAACCTTCTTACCTTAAACACCTCTAAAACTAACTTCATTTGTTTTTCAAAATATAATTCTTCTCAACCCCACCCTGAATTCAAAATTAAGATTCACAAATGCCGGAATCCATCGAATACAAACTGTTCATGTGTAGAAATTAACAGACTTAGTTCAACAAAATACCTAGGCATTATGGTTGACCAACGGTTGTCTTGGCACTCGCACATTGAATTAATAATGAAACGCGTAAGGAAACTTATTTGGACCTTTAAAACACTTCGTTACATAACTTCTAAAAGTCTTCTGCTACAGATTTACACGGCACTAGCACAATCCGTACTGGCATATTGTCTTCCGGCTTGGGGTGGTGCAACCAAAACAAAATTTTTGGACCTTGAAAAAGCACAAAGGTCTTTACTGAAGGTCATGCTCTTTAAACCTTATAGATTTTCAACAGAGAGCCTTTATCAGGAATGTGAACTCTTGACCGTTAGAAAGCTTTATGTACTTAATACAATTCTAATTAAACATAAATCTTTACCTTACAAGCCACATAAGGCGACAAGCAGACGGAGGAATCCGGTGGCTCCCCCTGTAGCATCAAGGTCGACATTCGCAAAGAGACAATATCCTAGTCAGTCAACTTATTTGTATAATCTACTAAACGAAGAACTTAGCATCTATTCACTTTCTTACCGTGAGTGTAAAGACACAATGACTGAATGGCTGAAATCTAAAACTTATGACGAGATAGAAAATATCGTACAGTCAATAAAAATATAATTTATAAATTAAACCAGTATGGTTCATGCAGTTAATGGTAAATGATGTGTTGCGTCATTTTCCGATCCCAAGACCGAGTCGCAGGGTTAACTGGCTAATACGCAATCGTTCTAACATAAGCTCAAATACACTTAAAGCTAATAATCTGTTTACTCCTCCAGCATTACCACTCTCCTTACACATACATACACACACACAGTTTTTTACTCTCATCATAAACATATACACATACTCCCACACTTTCACTCTCACAAACACACCCTTACACTAAACCGTACCACACTCCAGCGTGCGAAGTATTAAACCAATCTGTATTTTCTTTTTTTTTATTTTATTGTTCTGCATTTCTTTTTGTTTTGTTTTGTTTTTCTATATTTTTTGTTTTCATAAATAACTATTTAGTTTTGTATAATATAGGGAGAGCGGAGCATTCTAACACAAGCAAATTAATTGTTTAAAAGGATGCTCCTAAATGTAAGTTCTAGCATAAGTTATTTAAGTTGCTGAATAAACTTTATTATTATTATTATTTCGTTTATTTATATATATATACATATTCATTTACATTTTTAAATATTTATAAAAAACATAAAAACATTTAAAAATATAAAAAATAGTGTTCCACCGGTGGCGGGAGCGGGGTCCAAGCTACCGGTGGTTAGAGCTCCAGAGACAGAAACCGCCTCACGATGCGGGCCGTATCGAGGAGTACTGCCTTTTGAATCTGGCCTTTGATCCAACTGCCTAACGAGAGCCTCAGTAGATGTTGGTCGAGGCTCTTGGCTATCAAACCATTGGCCGATACGACAATCGGTACAATGACTGCCGAGTTGACATTCCACATGTCAACAATCTCGTGCGCCAAGTCGAGATATTTAATTTGTTTCTCTTTCTCAGCTTTCACGAGATTCCCGTCATGTGGAATGGTAACATCGACAATCATTGCGAGGCGCGCTAATCGATCTATCACCACTATATCAGGCTTATTGGCAACAATAGTCCTGTCAGTAATGATAGACCGATCCCAGTATAACGTGACATGGCCATTTTCAAGAACTGGGTCGGGTACATACTTATAATACGGTACCTCAGAATCCACAAGTTTATATTTCAAAGCAAGTTGCTGGTGGATAATCCTAGCTACTTGGTTATGCCTGTGCAAATACTCGCCGTTAGCTAAACGAGAACAACCAGAGATAATGTGTCTGATGGACTCACCCGGATGGTGACATGCCCGACACACGTCAATCGTCCCGTCCTTCATAATATATCTCCGGTAGTTATTCGTCAAGATAACTTCGTCCATAATTGCACAGACGAAACCTTCAGTTTCCCCGAAAAGGTCACCGAATCGTAGCCAGGATACGGAAGCTAAAAAGTCAACATCGGGCTCATGAAGAGCCCGATAAAATCGCCCGTGAAGTTCCTTGCTTTGCCATATCATTATTATTATTATACATATTATATGTATGTCTTACAATTGTGAGAAATAACTTGACACCATGTACTAAAAATAAGCAGATACGAGTATTCTTGTGTCTTGGCCACCTGACCACCTGGCCACTAGCTGGCTTGCACTATACACTCCTGTATGTAAAGCGTGAGTACCTGTAGGTGCGCGGCTCCTCCCAGTCGACGAGTACGGACAGAAAATAAACGACTACACCACGTTTAATGTCAGTTGCAAATATTAGGAAAATTGTATGGAGCATGTCCCTCGTAACGATTTAATCAGGTTGACTGGATGCTTAATATAAAAATGTAAAACAAAATGCTTTTGATCAGATAAATAATTTTAATAAATAATTATTCTAATTGATTAGGTAAGGGCCAAGGACGACTTCACATATTATCTAACCTAACCACAACACATTTTTTTTAATATATTGTTGCCCTACACTAGGAACTTCTCCTGTATTATGGGTACGTTTACAAACATATAAACTCACATAAGCAAATAGTCAGACCCGGAACAACTACTTGTAAGTCATACAAATATTTGTTCCGTGCGGGAATCGAATCCTCGACACGCAGCGTAGCAGTAACTAGCTTAACCACTGCGTTAACCGTGCAGTCAATTGAATGACAACAACATACCTACCTACCTACTACAAATCTTGTGGCACATGAAATTAAAACAAAGCTCGAATACACATAATTGTGATGTGGTGTGAATGTAGCACCTGCTTTATATAATGAGTGCGTCCTCGACAGTGCGTGGGCGTCGACCGCGCGTTATGTTCACTCATTGTGATCTGTTCACTCATTCCGTCCCCATTCGTTCATTCACTGGTCGCCACTCGCGTGTAATGATATGTACGGAACTACATTATGTAAGATACATTATGTGTGTGTGCTCTTACGTTGTGTTTGATTTTTAAAGGCAGCATAAAAAGACAAGAATTTTATGTATGTGGACGACGATAGTGCACACACGGTCATAAATTCAATACTTTTTTTTTTTTTCTTAATTTGGCATGACGCTGCTTGCGTATTGCCATTTTCGAGTATTTGATTTTGTTTCAGTAGATTTTAGTAGAAAGGTAGGGAATCGATATGATGTGGTAAGGAAATTTTGCGGTAGGAAAAGGAAAATGGATCAAAACAGTTGTACGGATAGGTTTTAATAAAATATAGCAGAAAAAATTATACTCGGATATTATTACTTTCAATAAATAGAGAAATAGTTTTATATCTAAATACCTATAGAAATTTCGATAAGCTAATAGTTTAATAATAATATAGGAACAGAGATTGGGACGGGAACGTTAAAAGAGATCAGTGATTCTATGAACGCAGTACAGTTATTTAATGAACAAGAAAAGAAGATATGATTCGGATCGCCAATATCTGTGCCACAATGGCAAATATTAGGTACTAGTGACTATGCTAAGTTTATATAAAAGTACAGGAGTTGAAAAATGACCCAATCTTAATATTATGATACAACTAGCATGTATAGGAAAATGTTCAAAATCAGTAGAATTTTCAGCAAGTATAGCAACATCGTCATAACCGTCAACGCGATCTTCTCGTAAACAGTCATTTATAACCTGAAACCTGAAATTCTAAATTCTAACTAAAGTTGGAGGCTTAAGCAGTTTCTTGTAAAACAACAAGAGCTTTATTTTTACGCTTATATTTATTAATCTGATGTATTAAATCACTTTTTTTTCGGGACTACACTACGACACTGCAAGGCTTTGGGAAGGCACTTGTTGTCCATTGTTGGAGGATTTGGGGATTTGTGATAGTATTCCAGATAATGAAGCAGCGATGGACGGTGTAATTATATTAGATTGAGACAACAAGTTGATAAGAGCAACAATTATTTCAGCAACTGAATTATTTGAAGAGTTTTTGGGAGTTTGTAAAGCACACCCATTGGCCGGAGTGGGCATATTATAATCCTTAATAATATCATTATGACTATCTTTGTCATATCCTTTAGTTAATCTAGGAGGAGATCTCGGTTTTAGAAATACTGTCTTTTTATATGAAGTCAAAGTTTGACTTTGAGAAGTAGAATTTTGAGTTGAAGAAAAAGTATTTGGTGTAGATACCAAAGCATCAGCATATGATATCTTTGAAATAGGTGGGTGTAACTTAAATGCTTCCGCGTATGAAATACAAATTTTTGCCATAGTTTCTTTAATGGCTTTTTGCCTTTCATATTCCAAACAAGATTTACTAGTGGCAAGATGAAAGCCCTTGCATAGACAACATAATAAATCATCCTCAGTAACTGAACAGCTATCCCCAGAGTGCCCTTGTCCACATTTATAACATCTAGGTTTGGACCTACATTGAATCTTCACATGACCATAGCGGCAACAATTATAACATTGAATAGTAGGGTAAATGTATAGATCTACCAATAAAGATGTATAGCAAACAAATATACGTTTTGGCAAAACTTGGCCATCAAAAGTCAAAACAACAGTCTCAGTTGGCTTGAATTCATGCTTGCCTTCAACAGTGATTTTCTTCCTAATACGTCTTACTTTAAGAATTGCACCGGTACCAATGGGGACATTAATGTTTTCTTTTATTTCTACATCAGACCACTCAGCAGGAATACCACGAACTACTCCTAGCCGGGTTACACTAAATGCTGGTATAAAAACTTTGTAATCTTTATTAATAGTACTATTTGTCAAGAATAAATTAGCCTCATGGTATGTTATAAATGATATGCAAAGTCTATTACGTCCTATACGTTTTAAACTCCCATTTACAATAGAAAGGATATTATTTTTCTTTAAAAAGTGGCCGAAAGAAATGGGATGCAACGTAATATTGTAATCAGGGGATTGCTGCTTTCTTTGTACATGTACTATGAAAGGAGCAGAGTCAGTATTTTCATATAAAAGCCGAGCAACAGTAGTTGGAACATGTTTAAGAACAGATAAATCCTCATCCTCCTGATTCCTTGTCAATCTAGATGTCTTGTTATCAGAGCTAGAAGATGAAGGTTGGGTAAGTTCAACGAGCACTTTATCATCAACAGATGAACGACATTGGCAATCAGAATCTCTTGTCTTCTTATTACTGCCATGCTTTCGCCTTTTTTTATTGCAATGTTTACAAATGCGCTGTGCACTGATTCTTTTACGTTTGGAATTTGCTAAGGACAGAGAACTATCAGTATCAAAACTACTTTCATTGACAGATGCATTGGGGTCATCACAATCCATATCATTGCCTTGTATTGTTACGACATAACCAATGTCGGGGGCCGTACACCCTGGATCCTGAGGAGGATCCATAAAAATAAAATTTTAAGAACTTACCAAATTCGGCGGCAAAACTATATATACAATATACACGAAAAAATGTAAGTAACGGAACTTAAATAGACAAAACTACAATATTTACATAACTAAAAACTAAAAATACTCATGAAATGATCCAATCCAGTACGAAAATCAACTATTTAAAAATTTAATTTTTTTTTCCTCAAAATCCGCGTCCGCCAAATTCAACGATTCCCGCGCTTTTTTCCAATTCAATACTTGTGTTGCTCGCGTTTACGTGCACACATCTGTATATCTATAAAATAGTGTGTCCTAAACGACAATTCGTAGTCCTGTTAAGTAATGTTATCTCAATCTGGGTATATAGGTACTTTCCATTCTAACCATATAATACGTAGTAATACCAACAAAAAAAATCTTTGAAAGTCTCTCTCTCTCTCACTCTCAACCTTCGACACGGAAATTAATATGATATATAGAATATAAAACATAATATATTAAAACAAATACTATGAGGGAGAAGTGTTCCTTCGCCAATAAATTATTAAATAAATATATTACGTACAAATGACACGATAAAGAATACAGGTAAACAAACCAATTTAGAGTTATCATAATTTACGTTTTGCAAAGCTCCTATAATTTATATAATTACCGACTTTTAAATGCTGACTATTTCTTAACAAGTCCTATTGCAGCATATTTCAATAGAATCACTAAAATCACTTGCATATTATTAACTTGCCATATCAAAAAACCATTAAAAAGTCGACATTAATTTTACGTGTTAGCCCTACAAAAACAGAAACATGGATGAAATCCAGGTATTAAACACGTTTTGTCGAATTAAGCCAATGAATAAAGTTGAGGCGTTTATCCATACAATTTTGCGTATTTTAACTACTTTTTAAAACGCACATAATACTTTCAAGTATGGACTACATGCAATATACATATATTATGTATCAAAAATTTTACCTATTAGTAAATTAACTAGTTTATTTATGACTCGCATCTAGCGTGTCATAAATAAACTGTTTAAATTGGTAGGAAATAGGATTATTAACTGTATGAAAATCATTTATCTAGAAAAGGTTGTTAACATCTTCCTTTTAGGTGTAAACAAATCGTTGTCTAGCAACGGTTTATTTACTTCTATTCTTTATCGAATTTGGCTCAAATATAGGCGTACACACAATACAAATAGTGAAAATCAATTATTAATGATGAGTTCAAATTATAAAATTAGAAACATAAAGTAAAATTAACATGCCAACGCCGGTGTTCCTCAGGGGTCTGTTCGTTCTGCAGCTCTGTTCCTGCTGCATATTAACGATCTGCTGATGCCCGGTATCTATGGGTATGCAGATGACAGCACAGTTGTGGAGAGATACCTGCCGGAAGCTCGGGCTAGTAAGGAATCAATCCTGATGCATTACAGGCAGTCTCCGAATGGGGCAAAGCCAATCTTGTAGCATTCAATGCCGCCAAAACACAAACGTGTCTTTTCAGCGCCAAAAGGATCCCCTTCACCTTGGCTCCTACTTTTCGGAATGTATCCTTAGAGTGTACCGACCGCCTTCAGTCTTTGGGAGTTGAGATTTCCTCGAGCCTAAACTTTAGGCTGTTCATTGGGTTCAAGGTCAAGGTGGCTGCCAGAAAACTTGGCGTCACCGCAAAGGTCCGGCGGTACTTCACACTAAGGCAGCGTCTAATGTTGTACAAAGCACAGGTCGTAGAGTAGCCAGCCTTTCGATCTTTTATAGGATCCATTCTGGCGAGTGTGCAAGGGAATTGCATGGTTTAATTCCCCCATCTCCGTTCTACCATCGGACGAGCCGTCGTACGGCGACTTTCCATCCAAACTTAAGTTGTTAAACCACTACGATCCGGACGAAGCGTTTCGCTTCTTATTTTATACCGCGTACATCGAGGGACTGGAACAATTTGCCAGGGGCGGTGTTTTCGTCACACTACAATTTGACTGTCTTCAAGGCAGCGCATCACTGCTTACCATCATACGGTCAAGCCTGATTTATAAAAAAAAAAAAAAACATAATCAAAATTGAGCATTAAAAATAAACATTTTGAAAAAAATTGAGATATGATAAAAAAAAATTGAATATTTAAATTACAATTGTGATAAAATGATAAGAAATATAATTATATACTTGTTAGTTTGCTAAATTCGTTTTATATTTTGAAATGGGCAAGGTAATATACAGATCACAATACTGCTATTCCGTTCAGTGAGAAGGTTAAGAACCTTGGGGTTTGGATCGACAAGCATCTTTCCTGGGATCCACAGCTACAAGATGTCAGTCGCAAAATTTTTGCATCTGGTAAGTATCTGAGACGGTTACGTAACTTTCTTCCTACTGCCACTAAAACTGCGCTTGTCAGTTATCCAGATCTTACTGAGGCACAACTAGATAAACTTGAGCGACTTCAAAACTTTTGCATAAGATTTATATTTGGCCTGAGCAAATATGATCACATATCTGAATTTTGTACAAAGCTTAAGTGGCTTCCCAAACCTCTTCGCCGGAATTCTCATATACTATTTCAGCTCTACAACATTTTGTTTAATCCTAAAACCCCCTCTTATCTTAAAGAACGTTTCAAGTTCCTTCATGACACACATAATAAATATCTGAGGTCATCGGAAAACCTGATATTAGACATGCCGATGCATTCCACTAGTTTCTATGATAAATCCTTTACTGTACAAGCAGTTCGGCTATGGAATGACTTGCCCGTGTCCGTAAGGCGTGCTCAAACACTGTTTACTTTTAAAATTATGATAAAAAAAAGCACTTCCTCTCTTTTTAAACATATTATATTTAATGTGCTCTTGTATGATATTTATTAATTAGATGTATAAATTTATTTAAACTAGTATGATACACTTAACGTATATATTTATTGTATAATCTATGTAAATAGTACACTGTAGACTACCTACACTACTTCTTTATCCTACCTCTTAATATTCCATCCAAAGGTTGTCTGTAAAAGATCACTCTTAGCGATAAGACCGCCCATTGTGTCACCCTTTGTAAAATATTTTTATTTATGTTCTGTAATCTATATGGTGTACATAATAAAGAGTATTCTATTGTCATTGTACTGCACACAGAGTCTAGGGAGTGAGGAGAAATGTCATTTCACAAAAAGCAGCTATAACTAATAAGTTATACCTACTTTTTCTCGGCATGTCTGCAAGTGAGACCATTTTTTAGTGCACCGATCTATCTTTGTAGCTGTTAACTTTAATAGCTAAACGATATTTGTAACATAGATGATATAGAAAATGTCTTTGGACACTTTCCAGGTGTTTAATGTATATGTCGTAGTGAGGATTCCAGACCTGGCTGCAGTATTCAAGTATTGGTCGGAGCAGTGTGTTAAATAATTTATTACCGGTAGATATCTTTTCAAAATATTTACTGTTACGTAACATAAATCTAAGGATTTTGAACTCCTTCGATGACATGTTTAGGGTGCGTTTGTCAAATTTAAGTTTTTTATCTAATGTGACTCCCAGGTCGCGTATTTCCTCCACTTGTTATAGGTTTTGTTAACCGGGGGGACCCCCCCACAGCGCTGACTTCCACGTAGTGTTCCCCGGGCAACGCCGTGTCTGACCACCGTAACGGAGTGGCAGACCGGTGGCTAACGAGCGCTGTGACCTACGCGATCCTACTTTCTTTTACTCTGAGGGCGATTGCGTAATTGTGGATATTTTAATTGTGGTTTTTGTTCTTACTGGGGGTTTTATTTTTATTGCGGTTTTTGGTTGACGCTATGCCGAAGCCGAAATCATTGCGGAATGCCTCCGGGCGTTTCGTCTCAAAAGGCCCTTTTCAGGGCCAACCAACCGGCCCTTCTCAGGGCCAACCAAAAGGCCC
Source organism: Sesamia inferens (assembly GCA_037179545.1). Taxonomy (NCBI): domain Eukaryota; kingdom Metazoa; phylum Arthropoda; class Insecta; order Lepidoptera; family Noctuidae; genus Sesamia; species Sesamia inferens. The sequence goes on along the minus strand of CM073929.1, from coordinate 753,376 downwards.
TTCTCAGGGCCAACCAAAAGGCCCTTCTCAGGGCCAACCCGACGACTTGACGGCGTCGGAAGCCAGTCGCGCACCATCAGCGGCGGGCTCTTGCGGGGAGGACGAGTACTCCGACTCGGACATGGGGTCCGTTGTCGAGGACTCGTCATCCGTGTGTGGAGTGGCTGCGGACCGCAGCTTGAAGAGGGCCTACCTGAGGCCCGGGTCCGAGTGTTCTTCGGACTCGGCCAAGGGTAAGCCCAAACAGAAGAAGCCGAGGGCGAAGACTTCTTCGCTCTCGACTTCTTCTCAGGCTGGCACCCATGATGTGGGTCTAGCGGACGCCCAGCGTCAGCTTGACTTGGCCAGACGGGCCGACCTCGAGCTGGAGCTGGAGGAGAAGGTTGCCGCGAAAGAGAGGCAGGCGCGTGCAGCCAAGTCAAGGGCCGGATATGGTTCAGCCCTCGTCAGTTTCGAGGGATTATCCGTGGCGGAGCTGGCCCGACTGGCAGAGGAGGACAAGGAGGAGATCGTCGAGGTCGCCTCCAAGTCCTCCAACCTGAAGGGCACGATTCAAAAGGCCCTGAAATGCCGAGCAACTAGCCTGCTCGGCATTGTGTCTGAACTGACGCAGCGTACTGCGTCAGAGGAGACGCGGCAGCTGCAGGCGAGGGTGGATCGCCTGCAAGCAGAAGTCAGCCAGCTTCACAAGAAGCTGGCTGAAGCTACGGCCCCGCCCCCGTCAGCAGCGGCCCCGTCGGCAGTGGTTCCCGCCCCCTCCTCCTCCAATCTCGAGGAACTGTTCCGCAAGGTTGTCATGGAGGAGAGGGCGTTCATCCGTGCCTGTTTTGCAGGCATAGAAGACCGCCTCTTGCCCGAACCGCGTCTCCGTCCACCACTAGCGGCGGACAAGACGCCGACAGTGGCTCCCCCTGTCCCAAAGCCCTCAAAGGGCAAGGGCAAGGGGAAGAAGACGCCGGGGGCTCTGCCTCCCCCCGGTACGAGTGCGGGTGCCGAACCGGGGCCGGTTGCCATCGCGACACCTGCCCCCCAGGTTCAGGAGGGAGACGCCCTCCTCCCCTCCACCACCCCGTCCAACCAGCCGTGGTCAGAGGTGGTGAAGAGGGGCAGGAGGAAGAAGGCGACCCAAGCCCCGGCAACCCCAGCGGCTGCACCAGCGGCTGCCTCGGCAGCTAAAAAGTCTCCGAGGCTGGTTGCCCCCAAATCCGCGGCGGTCACGGTGACCATCGTGCCCGAGGCCGCGGAGAGGGGGGTAACCTACGAGTCCATCCTGAGACGGGCTCGAGCCGTCGCAGACCCCGCCGAGTTGGGACTCGGTAACTGCCGACGTACCCAAACCGGAGCTCGACTCTTCGAGTTTCCGGGGAAGGACGGCGGCAGGAACGCTGACTTATTCGCCGGCAAGTTGAGGGAGGCACTTGCCGACGTGGCGAAGGTCGCCAGGCCGACCAAAACCACAGCCATTGAGGTGACCGGTCTAGATGACTCGGTCACCAAGGAGGAAGTGGTGGAGGCGGTCGCGAAAGCCGGTGGCTGCGAACCCGCAGCGGTGCAGGCTCGGGATATCAGGCCCGGCCGCGGTGGACTGGGCACTATCCGGCTGATGTGCCCAGTCGCCGCAATGTTGGCCGTCCAGGCTAAATGCCAGGGACGGCTTCTGGTAGGCTTCAGCCGGGCTGTGATCCGGGTGCTTGAGGCAGCGCCAATGCGCTGCTTCAAGTGCTTCGGCATCGGCCACACCCGAGCCATGTGTCCATCCACCGTGGATAGGGCGGACACATGCTTCCGCTGCGGGAAACAGGGCCATATGGCGGCCACGTGTGAGGCCGCCAAGTCGCACTGCGCCGCGTGTGCCTCTAGTGGCCGCCCCGCGGACCACGTGATGGGGGGGAGGTCATGCCGACCCCCGTCTAAGAAGGGCAAGCCGCAGGCGGTTATAAGCCGTCCTGCCGCTGCTGCCACTACCCCCGCTGATATCCCATCAGCGGCGGTGGCCGAGGTGATGCGATGGTCGAATAATGGGTACCGACCGTCGCATCTTGCAGGCAAACATCAACCACTGCCGGGCTGCCCAGGACTTACTGGTGCAGTCAATGGCCGAGTGGTTGGTGGATGTGGCAGTGGTGGCCGAGCCGTACTATACTCCCAGCAATTGGCTGGGAGATAGTGACGGCTTGGTGGCAATCGCGTTGCGGTCCTCCACGGACTCCCCTCCCCTCTCGCTCTTAGAGAGGGGACCGGGATACGTGGCCGCCGCGTGGGGAGGGATGGCCCTTGTGGGGGTCTTTTTCTCCCCAAACCGCCCACTTCAGGACTTCGAGGATTTCCTCGGAGTCCTGACGGCGGTCATAGGTAGGGCGACAACGCGTCAGGTCTCCGTTTTGGGAGATCTGAATGCCAAATCGGTGGTCTGGGGAAACCCGGCCACCGACAATCGCGGACGGGCGGTCGAATTGTGGGCGGCCACGTCTGGTCTCTCCCTCTTGAATAGGGGGAGCGTCCGGACGTGCGTGCGGCGGCAGGGCGGGTCCATAGTGGACCTCACCTTCGCCACACCGGCACTGGCCGCCCGCATTCGTAACTGGAGGGTGGAACTGGGGGAGACGATCTCGGATCACCGCTACGTGCGATTCGAGATCTCCCCCCAGAATCCACCGGGGCGCCGCAGCACCCCCTCATCGTCGGGCCGATCCCCGTTTCCAAGGTGGGCTCTGACCCACCTGGACCGGGAGGCGGCACGGGAGGCCGCTTTCGTCCAGGACTGGCTTTGGCCAGGTCCCGGCGTGGACGTCCTGGACGTGGACGCGGCGGCGGCCCGACTGATGGGGTCATTGACCGAGGTATGTAACGCCAGTATGCCTCGGTCGAGACGTCCGCCTCCCCGACGCGCCGTTTATTGGTGGTCGGAGGAGCTGGCAGAGCTGCGGGCCTCCTGCGTGGCAGCACGGCGGGCCTACACCCGATCGCGTCGGCGGCGCCGACGTGACCAGGCCGACGAGGACCGCCTCTACGCGAGGTACGTAGAGGCAAAGGCGGCCTTCAAGTCGGCCATCGGCGCCGCTAAGGACGCGGCGAGGGCTGAGCTGTTGAAGGGTCTCGACAACGACCCATTCGGGAGGCCATATAAGGCGGCGCGGAACAAACTGCGCCGCATTGGTCCCCCGGTTGCCGAGACCCTCGAACCAGCTCTCCTGGATGGGGTGGTGCGGTCCCTGTTTCCGTGCAGGGACCCGAACTTCACCCCTCCAGTGATGAACCCCCCACGGGGAGTGGGTCAATCGGAGGAGGAAGCTCCTCCTCATCCGGTTTCAGAGGAAGAATTTGGCGCGGCGACTCTTCGTCTCCGCGCCAAAAAGACGGCTCCCGGCCCGGACGGTGTTCCCGCTCGGGTGGTGGCCATCGCGGCCACCGAGATGGAAGGAAGGTTTCGGGACCTCTTCAACGCATGCTTCGCGTCGGGGAGGTTCCCGAAACCTTGGCGGGAAGGCCAATTATGCCTCCTCCGGAAGGAGGGACGGCCGGCGGACTCCCCATCGGCATACCGGCCTATCGTCTTGCTCGATGAGGCCGGCAAGATGTTCGAGGGGATCATCGCTGGCCGTCTCAAGCGGCATCTGCGGAACGTGGGACCGGACCTGTCGGACGCCCAGTTCGGATTTCGAGCTGGTCGTTCGACAGTGGACGCTCTGGCCCGTCTCAAGGGCCAGGTGACAGAGGCGGTGGGAGTGGGGGATGGAGTGTTGGCTGTGTCATTCGACATTGCCAACGCCTTCAATTCCATCCCCCACTCCACCATCCTGGAAGCGCTCCGGTTCCACGGAGTGCCCCTGTACTTACGGGGCCTCCTGGCCAGCTACTTGGAGGACCGTGCTGTCCTCCTCGAAGACGGAACTGGCCAGCTGCGGCGATACGCTGTCGGAACCGGCGTTCCACAGGGGTCCGTTCTAGGACCTCTACTGTGGAACGTCGGGTATGACTGGCTCCTGCGGGGAACCCTCCTTCGAGGTACGAGTGTCATCTGCTATGCGGATGACACTCTCCTCACTTCCCGCGGGAGCACCTTCCGGGAGGCGGCCAGTTTGGCGTCGGCGGGCGGATCCTTAGTGGCGGGAAGGATCCGCCGCCTGGGCTTGAGGGTGGCGCTGCACAAAACGGAGGCCGTGTTCTTTCACGGCCCCCGGCAGCGCCGCCCAACTGACGCCCACATTTTTGTGGAGGGCGTCAGGATTGGGGTCGAGGCCCAGATGAAGTATCTGGGCCTCATGTTGGACAGCAGGCTGCGCTTCGGCCCGCATTTCAGCGGGCTGTCGACGCGCCTGCTGAAAGCCGCGGGCGCCCTCTCATGGCTCATGCCGAACATGGGAGGGCCCAGCACGCGGTGCCGGCGCTTATACGCCGGCATACTGCGGAGCATGGCCCTTTATGGGGCCCCCATTTGGGCGGACTCCCTCCATAGGAGGGAGAACCTCACCGCCCTTCGGGCGCCCCAAAGGGCCATCGCCCAGCGGGCAGCGCGGGCCTACCGGACGGTAGGCTTCGCTTCGGCATGCGCTCTGGCGAGCACCCCGCCTTGGGAGCTCGAGGCCTGGGTGCTCGCCAGAGTGTACGAGTGGACGGCGGGGCGCAGGGCGCTGGGTGAGCGTCCGGCCCCAGAAGTGAGGGAAGCCGTCCGCTGCGAGGCGAGGGACGCCATCATCCAGCATTGGACGCAGGACCTCGCCTCCGCGGTGTTCGGCCGCCGTATCCTCGATGCCATCGGGCCGGTCCTGAAGGACTGGCTCGACAGGCGTCACGGGTTCCTCTCGTTCCGTCTGGTGCAGGTACTCTCCGGTCACGGCTGCTTCGGCAGGTACCTGCACCGGATAGGACGAGAGGAGACGCCGTCGTGCCATGGTTGCGGCGCGGCGGAGGACACGGCGGAACACACCCTCGCGGTGTGCCCGTCGTGGGCCGTGCTGCGCCGCGATCTTGTCGCGGCGGTAGGAGGGGACCTCTCGCTGCCCGCCGTCATCAGAGCGATGGTGGGGAGCGAGGGGGCCTGGGCGGCGGTGGCCTCCTTCTGCGAGGTCGTGATGTCGCAGAAGGAGGCCGCGGAGCGGGAGCGAGAGGAGGATCCCCTCGCTCCAGCGCTCCGTAGGCGGCGTAGGGGTAGGAGAAGACGGGACTTTGCCCGCTTTCTCCCTCCCTGAGGTGAGCGGCGGGCGTGAGGCACGGGGGTGCCCGCGCCCGCCTTGCACCGCTCACCACGCGGAAGCTACGGCCCCTCTTTAAGAGGGGCAAATGAGGGCCCGCCTCACTAGGCGGGGTTCGCCGGCGGGGGAGAGGTAGCTGAGGCTCCGCTAGTTTCCCACTCCCCCGCCACTATGGCGATGCCGGAGTAGCGCTGGGGTTTTTAGTGGGTATACCGGGAGGCTCTCTCCCGGGGAGTCCCACATACCCCTCCCGTCCCCCGACGGGTGGGGATGCGTAATTGACATTTAGCCCAGCGACAAAAAAAAAAAAAAAAAAAAAAAAGGTTTTGTTAACCGATCATGTAATTATAAGATTTGACGATTTTATTATGGCTAAATAACACAGCGCTCAGCTTATCAAAACCAAGAACTGTATCTCTATTACCTATGTTAACAAATAAAAGTATTATTATTATTATTATTCTTTATTTCGTTGTATACACATATAAATTACATTTTTAAATATTTCTATATAAATAATACATAAAAAACATTTATTATTATTATTATTATTATTATACTCAAGATAACTCTTTCTCGAAATTTTAAGAATTTCGGTTTTACACTGAAATGACGGGCCTAAACCAAGTGCATTTCAGGTGGGGAATCTTGGTTGGAGATTTCTTCTTGCAAAAACTTCCTAACAATGCGGCATGTATTTAGAATGGCAGCTTTTTGCATACTGATGTAAAGATATTTGGGTAAACCTAACAGTTGTATTCCGTGGTGTAGATATTTAGGTATAACTCCTGTACTAGAGAGCACCAACGGCACAATATATACTTTGTTCATCTTCCAGATTCGTGTAATTTCTTCCTTTAGTTCCGTATATTTGTGTATTTTTTCGGTTATCGTTTTCTGTAAGTTATGGGTATTGGGTACGGCTATGTCTATTAGGTACACTACTTTGTCTACTTTATCGATCATAGTGATATCCGGTCTATTATTGTGCACAGTTTTATCAGTTAAAATTGCTCTGTCAAAGTATATCTTGTGTGTGGAATTCTCTAGCACCGGTTTGGGGACATATTGATAGTAAGGTGTTAGTGGTTGTGGTATAAGTTTATGTTTTGCCGAGAGCTGTTGGTGAATAATGTTTGCGACCTGATTGTGCCTATGAGTATAATCGGTTTGAGTGAGTGTTGGACAAGCGCTGGTAATATGTTGGATAGTCTCCGGCTGGCGGTGACATTTTCTGCATTTATCGTTCTGGATATTGGGGTCTTTCAGTATATATTTCCTGTAATTTTTTGTATTTATGACCTGGTCTTGAATAGCAACCATAAAACCCTCTGTTTCGGGAAACAAGGAACCTACTTTAAGCCATTTGTTGGACGCTTCAGGATCTACATGAGCTTGTTCTAAGTCGTGGATATGTCTACCATGCAATTCTTTAGCCCTCCATCTACCGATTTTACTATTTTCGTGATCAGTTTGTGAATTAAAATATATGGTTCTATCTATCAAATTTAATGGTGTGAAGTTATTGTCAATTGTAGCTATTGCTTCGTGGATATTGCTGTTACTCGTTTTATCGTAGAAGAACTTTCTCAAGTTAATCAGTTGTTTTTCCCACAATAACCTTAAATCTGTTAGACCTCTCCCACCATTTTGGCGCTTAACTGAGATTCGTTCAATAGCTGATTTAGGGTGCAAGTATTTGTTTTTTGTGAGGGTGGTTCGAATTTTGATTTCTATCTTATTTATGTCTGTTTTGGTCCATTTAATTATGCCAAAAGAATAGGTTAAAACTGGTATTGCATACGTGTTAATAGCTTTAAACAGATTTTTAGAGTATAGTTGCTTTTTACAAATTAGGTTTAACCTCCTTACGAATTCTCCAGTTAGTTTATTCTTAATGTTAATGTGATCTATAGTATTCGATTGGTGTATGCCGAGGTACTTGTATGTGTCTGTAGGTTCCATTTTCGTAAATGTGTGTTCTGTGTTGTCTGCTGGATTGGAGGTAGATTTAGTTTTTCCTTTGTTTATGTGTAATGTTCGGCATTTATCAAGGCCGAAATGCATTCTAATGTCATTGCTAAATTGTGTGGTTATATCTATTAAATTTTGCAAATCTTTTTCCGATTTGGAGAAAATTTTAATGTCGTCCATATATAATAGATGGGTTATAGCTACCGTGTCAGTTATTTTGTATCCGCCATCTGTGTTATTTAAGAGTGTGGAAAGTGGGTTAAGGGCAAGACAAAACCACAAGGGGCTCAGTGAGTCTCCCTGGAAAATGCCATTTGCTATTGGGATCTCTTCAGTTACTATGGAAGTGTTGCTATTGGATAAATGGAGAGTGGTTCTCCAGTCAGACATCGCGGTTTTCAAAAAGGTTATAATTGTGGGATTTATTTTATATATTTCTAAAATTTTGATAAGCCAAGAATGAGGGACACTATCAAACGCTTTCCGGTAATCTACGTATGTGATGTGGAGATTCCGCTTATTTATATTAGCCTGTTTAAGTATTGTTGCATCGATAGTCAGTTGTTCTTTACATCCCTTATGGTTTTGTCTGCATCCCTTTTGCTCTTCTGCCAAAATGTTGTGAAGTGTTATGTGTTTATTGATTTTTTGTGCGATACAAGATGTGATTAATTTATATAGTGTAGGTAGGCAAGTTATAGGTCTATATTGCGAGGGATTTGTTGCATCAGAGCTCTTAGGGAGCATGTAAGTGGTACCTTTTGTTATAAATTTAGGAAATTCTTGCTGTCCAGAGATTAGGTCAGTTATAATTTTGGCTAATATGTCATGTAAAGTGGAGAATTTTTTATACCAAAAGTTATGGAGACTGTCAATGCCTGTTGCTTTCCAATTTTTCATTCTCTTTGTTACGTTTGCTATATCATCTATTGTTATATCAGTAAATTCCATAGTATTTATATCTTTCGACCTATCCTCCTCTTCCTTTATCCATACTGCCTGGTTGTTGTGGTCACCTTGTTTCTTCCAAATGTTAGACCAGTAATTTTTGAGATCATCTACTAGAGGGATATCGCTTGGTTCTTGGACAGAATCCTTCCTAAGACTTCTATAAAATCCTTTCTCGTTATTTGTAAACAGCCTATTGTCTTCTTTCCTTTTTAATGCCTTAATGTATCTTGATAGTCTCTGTGATTTTAATGCTAATTTCTGTTTCAATGTGTCTAAAAATTCCTCTGGTCTTACATTATTTCGTTCATGTGTTGAATGGATCTTAGTTCTGTTAAAGATTTCGTTTACTTTCTTTACTACGTTAAGTGATCTATTTCCTTTTATGTATTGTGTAATTCTACCTAAATCTGCCCGTAACATTTTAATATCACTTTCTATTCTTCTTTGCCAATTTGGTTTGAATGGTTTATTGTATTTTCTATTCTGATTATTTGTGTCTCGTATTTTATAACCTAGCTTTTCACTTATGACTAATGCACTGCAATAAACAAGAGTGTGTATTGTATTTATATCTGAGTCAATTGTGTAGTATTGTCCTAAAATTTCTTTGTTGAAGACATCGACGTAACTATAGAGTGTGCGGTTTTCTTTTAACCTCGGAAGTTTTGGGCGGACTGTGGGATCAATTCCTTTAAACTGAGCTAGAGCTGTTTCAAGTGAATTTATTAGGTCTTGTGTATTAATATCAGTATGTGCGGCACAATTTTCATGATCTGTTAGTTGTGTATCTGTGAGGATTATTGGGGAATTCGTTTGTGTTGATGCATGTGCTTGAGTGAGTGAGGATTGTGTGTTGATGGTTGCTTGGTGTGTGGGTGATGTTTGTAAAGGAGTTGCTGTAGGTATAATTGTTTGTATGGTGTCTGTTTGTATATTGCATGGTTGAGATATTGGAATGTCTGCATGTGTGAGTGAAGCCTCACTTTCTTCCCTCGCCAATTGATCAGCAACTTCTGTTTTTAGATTGTTTATAACTTCGTTTGATAAAAGCTTATTTCTAACAATTACTCTTCGTTGATCAGCAATTCTTTGCGCTGATACGTTTAATTCTGGGTATTTTAGTACAAATTGATCGTGAAGTTTTTTGCAATACATGGTTCGGTCTGATTCTAATCTGGTTATGTAAAGATATGTGCGCATGATAAACAGGTTAATTTCTTCGCTCCATTTCATGCGCACTCTCGGTTTGCCAGCTTTGGTGGTCACAGGTTGAGTGGCGAGTGCCTCCTGTGAAACATCCTCAGCTGGAGTGACTCCTCTACTACTACTACTGCTTTCTTCTCCGGTAACATCGGCTGTAGTCCTTGAGGACATTCCCCTACCCCCCGCGTCCCCGACTCCCGCCCAGCCGTCTAGCTGAGAGTCACTGGCTAGCATGCTGTCACGCCCGACGCCAGCTACAGACGTGCCCCGACGATCACCCTCGGGCAGCGGCCCTATACGTAATCTTCTACTTCTAGTCTCCATATTGATGGGTTACCTTAACCTTGTTAGCCGTATAAGTTTTGATTATAAACGTGTCCGCCCCCCACGTGGTCTGATGGTCGACACGGACGTAAGGTAGGATTTTAGGGGGCTTATTATTATTATTATTATTTCCTTTATTAGTCTTTTTCCTCATTTAGTTACATTTTTAAATATATTGATTTATAAAATACATACAAATACATTTAAAAATATAAAAAAATAGTGTTCCACCGATGACGGGAGCAGGGTCCAAGCTACCGGTGGTTAGGGCTCCAGAGACAGGAACCTCCTCACGATGCGGGCCGTATCAAGGAGTACTGCCTTTTGAATCAGGCCTTTGATCCAACTGCCTAACGAGAGCCTCAATAGATGTTGGTCGAGGCTCTTGGCTATCAAACCATTGGCCGATACGACAATCGGTACAATGACAGCCGAGTTCACATTCCACATGTCAACAACCTCGTGCGCCAAGTCGAGATACTTAATTTGTTTCTCTTTCTCAGCTTTCACGAGATTCCCGTCATGTGGAATGGTAACATCGACAATCATTGCCTGGCGCGCTAATCGATCTATCACTACTATATCAGGCTTATTTGCAACAATAGTCCTGTCAGTAATGATAGACCGATCCCAGTATAACGTGACATGAAACGTTATTATTATTATTATTATTATTAGATTTCTTGAGTTAGAACGTGCTCAGAGAGCGTAAATTAAAATGATGTACTTCAAAAAATGAATATTCTCCACTAAAACTATCAGTGAGAAAATTTGTACAATGGGATCGTGCTCAAAACGCACCAGGAGACACCGTACAGTACAAAATACTAGAACTAAGAAATAAACACTGTATACTAAATGTTCCCATAGCTAAAAAGTAATTTGCCAGCAGACAATATAAAAACGCTCATCCTTTTTATACAACAAAATTAATAAAGTCATTTGTATTGTATATATATATATATGATAAAAAAAGGTATTGGAATACAAAAAAAGAATTAACAATCTACCATAATATATGTTAATTATGATGATACAGAGGGACTTGTGCAACGAGTGATTGACCTAAAAGAGTATCATTAAATTTAACAAATAACATTTCGTTTATTTAGTCACACACACCCACTCATACAATTAATCGCATTATCTTATCTATTATTTTTTTCTTTTCTCATTTCCCTTTTTATTACTTACGTATTTAAAATGTACGGGAAGAGCGGAGCCTGAAGTTGTGACTAGGTCTCTTGTTAACATCAGGCAAATTGCAGCCATTGTAGACATAGGATTATTACCTGTATGAAAATCATCTATCTAGAAAAGCTTATTAACATCTTCCTTTTCGGTGTAAACAAATCGTTGCCTAGCAACGATTTGTTTACTTCTATTTTTTATCGAATTTGGCTCAAATATAGGCATAAACACGACCCTACACTGACAGTGAAATCATTCTATTATAACATGACGGCTTTAACACTAGAATAAGTATAACTAGTCATAAATAAGTGTAATAGTTGCGGACACCTTTGCTCGGATCACCCATTATATGAATGAGATCGATTGATATCGGCGATTATAGTCACTTAACAGTTATAATTATATATAATTATACATTCTCGATTGAAAAACGTGTAATTACCTAATCTATTAAAATCTACTAAAGCACGCTGTATCAAAGTAGCATGTGCTAAGATTCCTCACAAACTGTAACAACTCATATTCGAAAACATTTGTTTTCATTGAATGTAGCTGCAAACATTAACGCCACTTCGTTTATAAATAAATCCCTTAATCAAAAATGAGATATCCCTATGAACAGAATAATTTGAAAATACATGAAATAATTATGTCTCCTATTATGTTCATAGGGAACTTCTCATTTTATATAAATACATACTATTGCCTTTGCGTGCTCACTTACACAGGCTGTTGCTTAGTGAAGATCTTAGAGTAAATGTTTGGTCGAGGAGTTTCCATTTAGGCATAGAAATCAGTTTCTTTATTGTTAAATAATGACACGAGCACCAGTCGATTTATTTTTATTAAAAAAGTTTATCACTTTAATCCCACTTATTTTAATAACGTCGTCCTTAGAAACGTCAACCCAATATATGAAAGTAATACGAGATATGCCTAAACTTGAGTTTAAATGAGAACAGCTTGAGTACATAGGTACTTGTGGACGAGTACATAAGTAAGCAAGATTAAAAGCAGCTTTAAGCGAGGGCCGCGGACCAGGCGATATTACTTATAATCCAGAGAACCCGCATTACCAACGCGTCAGGAACCACCCTACTCGCACTCTCCCTCTCGCACCCGCAGCGCCAGGTACAGCCGCCCCATTCGCACAAAGTCTATAAAAATCATTTATAGCAAGAAAGGTGTAGTATATCATTAACTTAAATAATTATGTAGGGGAACTCACAGGGGTCTCGTAGTCAGTATCGCCTCGTGCCGCGTTTGCGTTACCTTCACCTGGTGGTAGTAGCAGGCACGCGTAACGTTAACGCGCGCGTTCGACTTGTTGCAGGGTTGCAGGATAGCGTTGTGTGGATAGTTTCATGATTACAGTTTCGCATAATGGAGTGCGGAGTGAAGTGATTCGGCGGCTTTAATCATTGGGGAAATATTCCACGCCTGCGACTTAAAACGCGAATTATTATTTTTCTGTCGCTGGTGTGTTCAGTCCTTACGTCTGCGGAAACACTTGAGCATTATATAACGAAACACCATAACTATATGTCAATTAAAATTAATGTGCCTTTTTTAATACAAAGGCTTCCTCTGCTGAGCGCTTGAAGCATAATAAGATACGCAATTGAAGTACATTTACCCAGTAGAAAGACTTGTTAAGGAATTTGTAATTCATTTTAATAAACAATGTTGTGTACATATTTATTTGTGTCAATTCAAGTAAGAAAGCAATTAACAAGATAGCCTAATAGCATTTGTCTGCTCTGTCGGCTGAGAACGAACATACTCATAATCTTATATTATGAGTACCTATGTGGTATAAGGTAGGTAGAGTTGCTCGCCCTGATATACTCGACGACGTAATTAGCCCCCACTCCGTAATTTTAATAATTACCAAAAATTACTGAAATATAGCATCTCACCCTACCTAGTTCAAGCAAATTATACATCAGTATTATGTAGAATTAAGAAAAATATTATAAAAATTATGTACAGAACTGGGAAATAAACAATTTATTTATTTATTATTGACCTAATCTACACATTTACATGTCTTTTGATGAGTTGTTTGCAATATGTGGTTAGCTAGCAATCATGACGATTTATATTATCCTTGCATGAGCATCCGCCATCAAGATCGTCATGCTTCCTTAGATGTCACTTCTGGTGGCGTTTGGAGACTGGTTGTCACCTTCCCTCAAATATGGCTCAAACAGACGCTTCTTGTGGTGGCCGGTTGTTCGCAACATTCCCCGTCTGTGTAGGTATTGGAAATCCCCATCAGACGCTAATGAGAGCTAATAGTTATGCGTTATGCTCAGAAACTTGGATAATTCGTCTCATTAAAGAAATTATTGAACTAAATAGAACAATATTGTTGGTGCCTCGTATCACACGATCGATACATTCCATGTGATATAAATAGGGTCTTCGGGGGCCAGAGCATTATACCGTGCATTGACTACATATGTAGCTTCTAGGTAAATGTATTGAGGGCTTACTGTAGGTCGATGGTAAGTAAATGTATTGAGGGCTGACAGTAGGTCGATGGTAAGTAAATGTATTGAGGGCTGACAGTAGGTTGATGTTAAGTAAATGTATTGAGGGCTTACAGTAGGTCGATGGTAAGTAAATGTATTGAGGGCTGACAGTAGGTTGATGTTAAGTAAATGTATTGAGGGCTTACAGTAGGTCGATGGTAAGTAAATGTATTGAGGGCTGACAGTAGGTTGATGGTAAGTAAATGTATTGAGGGCTGACAGTAGGTTGATGTTAAGTAAATGTATTGAGGGCTTACAGTAGGTCGAAGGTAAGTAAATGTATTGAGGGCTTACAGTAGGTCGATGGTAAGTAAATGTATTGAGGGCTGACAGTAGGTTGATGTTAAGTAAATGTATTGAGGGCTTACAGTAGGTCGATGGTAAGTAAATGTATTGAGGGCTGACAGTAGGTTGATGTTAAGTAAATGTATTGAGGGCTTACAGTAGGTCGATGGTAAGTAAATGTATTGAGGGCTGACAGTAGGTCGATGGTAAGTAAATGTATTGAGGGCTGACAGTAGGTTGATGTTAAGTAAATGTATTGAGGGCTTACAGTAGGTCGATGGTAAGTAAATGTATTGAGGGCTGACAGTAGGTCGATGGTAAGTAAATGTATTGAGGGCTGACAGTAGGTTGATGTTAAGTAAATGTATTGAGGGCTTACAGTAGGTCGATGGTAAGTAAATGTATTGAGGGCTGACAGTAGGTTGATGTTAAGTAAATGTATTGAGGGCTTACAGTAGGTCGATGGTAAGTAAATGTATTGAGGGCTGACAGTAGGTCGATGGTAAGTAAATGTATTGAGGGCTGACAGTAGGTTGATGTTAAGTAAATGTATTGAGGGCTTACAGTAGGTCGATGGTAAGTAAATGTATTGAGGGCTTACAGTAGGTCGATGGTAAGTAAATGTATTGAGGGCTTACAGTAGGTCGAAGGTAAGTAAATGTATTGAGGGCTGACAGTAGGTCGAAGGTAAGTAAATGTATTGAGGGCTGACAGTAGGTTGATGTTAAGTAAATGTATTGAGGGCTTACAGTAGGTTGATGTTAAGTAAATGTATTGAGGGCTTACAGTAGGTCGATGGTAAGTAAATGTATTGAGGGCTTACAGTAGGTCGATGGTAAGTAAATGTATTGAGGGCTTACAGTAGGTCGAAGGTAAGTAAATGTATTGAGGGCTTACAGTAGGTCGATGGTAAGTAAATGTATTGAGGGCTTACAGTAGGTCGATGGTAAGTAAATGTGTTGAGGGCTTACAGTAGGTCGATGGTAAGTAAATGTATTGAGGGCTGACAGTAGGTCGATGGTAAGTAAATAGCCATAAACAGTATTTTCAGGTTATTTAAAAATGCTTGAAGCAGCTCAATCCGCTAATTGAGCTGCTTCAATAAATTGACAGTGAATCTTGCTTTGTACTTTGCTTACTAATTTTTTCTTTACAGAAATATAAATATTTACTTTGTTAGGTCAGTGTATTATTATTTTACGTCCATTGATATTTCTCGTGATCCTGGTGTATCTGAACTTTGGAGTGTATACTAAGGGTCGAAGCCTACTCACAACAGCCCTTTACACAATTTTAAATGATGAGGAGACACCAACCAACGATTATCCCAGTAAGCACTATTTATTTATTTATTTCAGGCATCAAGGCTCATATAAACATAATTATATCATCATTATCATCTCAGCGTATAATCCCGGTTGCATCCGCGGCTTCCGCGTTGGAGCCCAGGGTCCGCTTTCCTACACTTACTCCTCCATTTCGCACGATCTCTGGCATCCCGTGGCGTGAGATTGTTGACACGCATATCATCTCTTACGACGTCAAGCCAGCACTGCTTTGGTCTACCTCGCCTGTTCCGGCCCGGCGGAGGCGCCATGGCAAGACATTTGTTACCCACGTAGCATGCCGGTTTTCGTAAGATGTGACCGTGCCAGCGTAGGCGACCCTCTTGCAGTTTGTTTGAAAAACGTTGGACTAATGAGATAACGTACATAGCAGGAAATGACTGGATAAAGTCAGGTAAGAACAGGGAGTCGTGGAAGAGGATGGAGGAGGCGTTTAACCAAACAGGGGTCCATATTGCTTAACACTAATTTTATTTATAAGTCACAATAGCAATATAAAACATATACTAACACAAAACTACAACAAGCAAACATTGTAAAATATGGAATAAAAGGCTTTATTATTATTATATTAAGAAAAAACCTTAAAAATATTATAATTATTTATGACATAATTAACCACAGCGGCGGCGATATTCCGCGTCTGGCCCAGGCCATGGCCCGAAGCGAGATTGCAGGCCGTTGCTTCCGTCTGCGAAGCAGTAAAGGACTTTTTTTTTTGGACAAAACCCGCCACACTTTTCCCACCATCTGCAACTCCTGAAAGCCAGAATCAACAGTGGAGACCGCCAGAAAAACGCCGAGCAATAAAGCTCGACAAGTCCCGGAGAAACGATTCAACTGTCTTGGATCCCGCAACGAAATTAATCAGAAGAGAATAGCGGAGGAGTAAGAAAAAAGATATTTTTTCCACTTCCCTCCATAACAAGCAGGAGGCAGAACAGAACTAGGCCAATCGGCACAAAGGGACATTATTGCAACTGAGAGAAGCCCAGATTGCCAAACACCACGGAATAAAATTTGATTAAGTTAATGGGTCCTAAGTAGGTATTAGCTGTTACAATTGATTCCAATAATAGGTATGGCAAAAGCGCCTGAACGCACGGAAATTGGTTCTAGTTTCTACAAGGTCCGTATAATAAACGACACCGGATGTAACTTGTACACTATCCAACATAATATTGCGTTCATTCTGCCAAAGAACACACTCCCACAAGATGTGATGTGCGGACTGTTCAAATTCACAGTTCAATGTAGAACACTGACACAAAGGGGAAGGAACAAGTTTAAAAGAATACAGTTTACTTTTAAAGTTGCCATGACCTGTGAGAAATTGGGCAACGCAGTGGTCAACCTCCAGCCATGTCTTAGCCAGCCGATCGCCAACGGATGGAAAGAATAGATGGAGGTGCCGGCCCTTGATGGAATTATCCCACCTACTTTGCCATTCGGATAAGAGGTCCTCCCAGACTTCAGTCTGAGGTTTAAATAATCTAGAGATTTTATTAAAGTCGCGTTGTGTAACAAAATTAGTGTCCATGGCCTCCCCCCTCGCGGAGTAGTACATTGAAGCACGTCGCTGTACCTCAAGGCCGACTGGAAGTACACCTGCCAGTACCGGTAAGACTTCAGTACTGACCGTTTTATACGCCTTGCATAAAAATATCAATGCCAAACGTTGGCTTTGAAGCAGTTTACGTCGTGCCGCCCCTATGCTGGCCCTATCGGCCCAAACAGGTGCACCGTAGCACATACATCCTCAGTAGGTAGCTCCATATATAGTTTTTAAAGTTAGGAATGATAGACCCCAAGTTGCTTTGGATATTCTAGTTAGGGCATAAAAGTTCCTTTTAGCTTTTTCGCCAACTATTTTTATATGTTCGATAAATGAAAAATTCTTTTCTAAGATCATACCAAGGCAGTAAAGGACTGCTAAATTACTGATAAAGGAGGAGACGGAACGCGTGAGTAGTGAGAATCTCAGTGCCCTCACGCGTCGAGAGACAACATGTAGATCCTGACCACCATACGGCGACCCAAGATGAACTTGCTATCGGTAAGGACTAGGCACGGATCGAATGCCCGTTGTGTTCCACGCGCGCCTCATAGATGATAACACATAATGATGGGGTGCACTAGGACCTAGGAAGACGGGTGGGCTTTAGTCAGTAAAAGTCTGACACGCCCTTACGCTCTGCCCACAGCGGGAGAAGTCATTTGATGATTTCCCAACCAAATAAAAAAAAGGCCTCCGCTTTTTTTTATAAATTATGAACTAGTGTTTGATCTCAATCCCGCCTGACTGCTGATATCTTTGATGGTAAAGCGCGCTACCTTATTAAGAGCCTGTTCACTGTAAGGACACTAAAATTGTAGTCAGACGGAAACACCGCCGCTGACAAATTGTTCCAATCCCTCGATGTACATGTATATGTAGGTATAAAAAAAGACACGAAACCTTTCGTTCGGATCGTTGTAGTGTCAACAACGTAAGAGTGGAAACTCGGCGTACGACGGGTCGTCCTATAATGGAACGGAGATGGAGAAATTAAATAATGCAATTCCCTCGCATACTCTCCAAAATATATCCTATAGAACACCGACAGGCTGGCTACAGTTCGGCCAGTCACGTGACCCCGTCGATGCTAGGGTAGTCTTCGTGAGCCGGCCCATGGACCAGAGCAGAGGTGGGGTTGCTTTGTCCTTTATTAAAACTAAGGACCCCGGCTTTACTTCACTTCTGGAATTAATCATAAAGTGGTACCGCACAGGTCATGGCAAGGTCTTGAAAGTGCCGCCATAGCGAGCGCCGCATCAGCGAGTCTCAGCGGCCGATGATCACGCTCAGAAGGTACTCGAGCTGGGCACATGCGCTTCATAGGAGACAAACAACGCTTGATGGCATGAAAACCGTCCACCTATCCATCCATTATTAATTTATTTTCACAAGGTAAGCAATAATCTTGTGACATTCAACGCCGCCAAAACACATGCTTATTTATTCAACGCCAAAAGGAGCCCGTTCACCTTGTCACCTACTCTACGGAATGTAGTCATAGAGTCCAAAGCCAACATGGCTGCCAGGAAACTTGGCATTACCGCAAATGTCCGACGGTATAGGTTCGCATGTGGAGTACTGCAGCCACATTTGGGCTGGTGCTGCCTCCTGGCAACTTAGGATTCGGTGGATAGGCATGCAAAGCATGCAATTGGCAACTCAGATTTTATTCAAAATCGTCTCCAAAGCATGGAGAACAGACGTAGAGGAGCTAGCCTCTTTCTTCAACGTCTTTTATACCGCTTACATCCAGGAACAGGAACAATTTACCATCAGCGGTGTTTCCTAAAATAGTACCCCACTTTTCATTGATTATTTTTGTTTTGAAAAAATAAAACGTTGCCCTACATTAGGAATTACTCCTGTATCGTGGATGCGTTTACAAACATTTAAACTTACACCAACTGTACCGTTAAATGAAGTGTCTTCAAGGCTAGCCTAAAAAAAAAATACACTCCTAATAAATTAGCGCTCTTTCATATTAACGATTGCATCACTGCTTACCTTCAGGCGGGATCGCGATCAAGCTCTCATTTATAAAGTTTAAAAAAGAAGGTACGAGAAACAGAGTGTTCACTCATCCTCCATAGAAATGAGAGGATCTTCCGACCAGACGGGTGTTGTGTCTGACGGGCAACTGCCCAACTGTTGATGTCGGAAAGTTGTATTATCATAGTTATGCGGTTAACTCTACGAGATACAGAACAACCTTTTTTTTGACCTTGCGCAGTTGTAATCCCCATGAATTTCTTCATCACGGGGTTGACAGAGGGGTAGGCTCTTAACGGCTGACAAAATAATAAATCAATCTCACATTCTAACAGATTTATCCTGATGAACAGCTACCATTAAACCGAGATGAGAAATTACGGCGCTTGAATACCTAAACTTTAACAAAATACCGACGAAAGAATGATGTGGATATGACTTTTAACTAACAATTGTGTAAAATATTGATACATAAATACTGATACATACATTTTTCCTTCAAAGTTAAGGAATTACTAAGTAGTGTAATAACCAGTTATTACACTACTTAGTAATTCCTTAACTTAATAATTATTTTATAAGTTATTTTACCTTTATTTCTGTAGTAAAGACTACGAATGCGTGTTCAGTAATGATCTTTTATTGTATAAACATATATTTATAGTACACTAGCAACTCGCCCCGGCTTCGCACGGGTGCATGTGTTATACATATAAAACTTCCTCTAAAATCACACTAAGTATCGACTGCGACTTTGTTTTATACAACATAGCGGTTGCTCCAGCTCCGCTCGCGCAGATGTCGGTTACCGCTGCAAAACGCTTACCCAGGAAAGACACGGTCAGCAAAATGATTCCCAAGTCAATTCTCAGAAACCGACACTAACATTGACGACGCAGTCCTTATCCGCAGGCTGCATACATTGTCTTTATGAGGATATTAAAGTTGTTAATGATGGAAACATTTAAATGTAATTAATACTAAGTTTTCACTTCTGCCGGTCCTGAAGTGCAACTCGTTGTTTTAGGATAGATAACTAAAGCAATTATTGTAGAGCTTCTCTATAAACAACATTCAACGTTAAATTACTTTCAGGTAACAAAATGTACTGATGATCGGGAGCCCCGACCCGTGATGTGGCAAGGATGATGATGATGGCAATATAACGATGACCATGTGTAAAACACTCTTTTCCTAAATCAATTCCTACTAATTTTAATGTTTAGCCCTGGGTTCTGTTTATCATTAGTGCGAAAGAAACTTTTACGGGAAATTGGAGCCTTTGGAAGGGTATTCTTGGTATATGAGCTAATTCACCAGCTGCAGGGCCGGTGATAATCTTTTAGCTCTTTTATAAGAAGTCTCGTGCTATTACACATGTTAGGTGGAATTTATGAGAAGCATAATCGGCGTGAGAACTTTTAACGACCGTCCAGCGGGGTTCAGAGAATCAAAAAATTATCTCGACTCTCTTTCACGAACTGAGAGGTCCTTACATTTTGTTCATGAAAACGTTGGAAATGCTCCAGCCTCGACTCTCGTGCACGTAACTCAGAGGTTCTCAGATTTTGTTGTGCAAAGCGTTGCGAACATGCGACAGTCGACTCTCGTGTGCGTACCTGAGAGTTTCTCTGGTTTTGTTCAGCAAGCGTTGTGAACGTTCAGGTGAAGATTCTCCCATACGACGTATTCTTCCTGCCCGTGCTTGAAAACTATGTTTAGAAAGTTGTGACCTGGCTCTCTTAGGCATTTTCAAATGTTTAAGAAAATAACGTTAATATCGTGTAATATTCTCCTTGAAAAGGACTTTTGTTTAGCCCTGAAAAGAACTATTGTTTAGCCCTGAAAATAACTGTTGTTTAGCCCTGAAAAGAATCGTTGTTTAGCCCTGAAAAGAACTGTTGTTTAGCCCTTAAAAAAACTGCTGGTTAGCCCTGAAAAGGACTGTTGATTAGCTCTGAGAAGAGCTGTTGATTATTTCTGAGAACAACTTTTGCGCAGGTGTAGTCTTAAGAACGAAATCTATTAAAATCGCACGAAAATTATTAGACTTCATGCACAACCGCTGCGTGGGGAGCCGACCTCGTGTTTGAGCAGCGCGGGGACTGTTGTCATAGAACTAAACTCCCCTCCCGCACGCGCAGCAGTAATCGTAATTTATTTTAATTTTGCCATAACTTCAAAACCAAACGTCCAATTTTAATCATTCAAAGACCAAATATTATCTAAATAAACTTTAGTTAATGATGAAATAATTTATTTTGAAAAGGATTAATAGCATAAGTGAAATAAATGCGTTTAAATGTAGTCCAAAAAAAAATCAAGATTTATAAATAAAAAAATGGTTGTTGTGCCTCAATCGACATAGATAGGTATGGTGCGTCGCGGTCTTTTTTGTAGATATTTATAAGATCTGTAATTAATTAGGACATTTTCTGGTAATATCTTTTACAATTTAGGCAAAGTACGCAAAATAAATAACTTTTCGGGTAGATTTTTTACACCTAGTGTTCAGAAACCTCAAATATGTTACGGAACTCTATTTTTTTCCAAAATAAAATTTAGCCTATATTACTCGTGGATAATGTAGCTTTTGAATGGTGAAAGAATTTTTAAAATGTTCCCGTAGTTTTTGAGCCTATTCATTACAACCAAACAAACATACAAACAAAGTTTTCCTCTTTATAATATTAGTGTAGATAGCGGTCGCCCGCAGCTCCGCCCGCGTGGATGTCGGTTACTGCTGCAAAACGTGAAATAAAATATATTTGTAAGAATTGTGGGTTTTGGTCTGATGGTGGTGAAAGGCTACCAAGAAGGTGATACACGTAGTCCTTCAATTTTAAAAGTGGGCATAAAATTACCTAGCCTTATTTCTTTTGCGCCAAAAGAAGTAATTTGAAAAAGACTATTGTATTTACGTATATGTTATAAAAAATAACCAGATAATGGATGGTTATTAGTTAGAAGATTTTTTATTGCTTCTGGTGGCTCCTGGAGGTTAGGAAGACAAACTTTACCTGAAGCACAATACATACCATTAGGTTCGTCCGCCCATTTCTTGGCAGAGCAGTTAGAGTAGATCTTATTCATGACTCAGATTTGGACTGACGCTTGTTGTGCATAATCAATCTGCGGATCATATCCAGCTCATAGCCAGTCTGTTGCTATTTGCTAAAATTCGATTGCGAACTCTATTTGTGGACAACTGCTGTCTCTCTGCCTGAGCTCTACGTCACTGCAAACGCTCGGCAACTGAGCCGACTCTCGTACACGTAACTCAGAGGTTCTCAGATTTTGTTGTGCAAGGCATTACGAACGTTCGACAGTCGACTCTCGTGTGCGTACCTGAGAGTTTCTCCGGTTTTGTTCAGCAAGGCGTTGTGAACGTTCATTTGAAGATTCTCCCATACAACGTATTCTTGCTGCCCGTGCTTGAGAACTATGTTTAGAAAGTTGAGACCTGGCTCTCTAAGACATTTTCAAATGTTGAAGAAAATGTTAATAATAATAATAATAATCAACGATGCTGACATGAAGCAATCGTTGAAGGAGCGCTTCTTTGGACGCCTGAAGAAGGTATTAAAAAGTCTTCTTTCGGGCGGAAATAAGGTGCGCGCCTTCAACGGGTGGGTCATGCCGGTTTTGATGTACTCTTTCGGCATACTTAAATGGACTCAGACCGAACTCGACGCCCTGGATAGAAGAGTCCGTACACTGCTGACAGCAAACAGGATGCATCATCCACGATCATCGGTGATGAGACTGTATATCCCGCGGAAGTGTGGGGGTCGAGGCTTTTTAAATGCGAAGACCCTCCACAACCGAGAGGTATGCAGTCTCAGAGAACATTTTTTAAACATCGTAGTGGGCATGCATCATGATGTGGTCACAGTAGACAAGGGACTTACCCCGCTATCCATGGCGAAAGAGAACTGGCACAAGCCTATAATACTTACCACAGATGACCGCAAGATGATATGGCAAAGCAAGGAACTACACGGGCGATTTTATCGGGCTCTTCATGAGCCCGATGTTGACTTTTTAGCTTCCGTATCCTGGCTACGATTCGGTGACCTTTTCGGGGAAACTGAAGGTTTCGTCTGTGCAATTATGGACGAAGTTATCTTGACGAATAACTACCGGAGATATATTATGAAGGACGGGACGATTGACGTGTGTCGGGCATGTCACCATCCGGGTGAGTCCATCAGACACATTATCTCTGGTTGCTCTCGTTTAGCTAACGGCGAGTATTTGCACAGGCATAACCAAGTAGCTAGGATTATCCACCAGCAACTTGCTTTGAAATATAAACTTGTGGATTCTGAGGTACCGTATTATAAGTATGTGCCCGACCCAGTTCTTGAAAATGGCCATGTCACGTTATACTGGGATCGGTCTATCATTACTGACAGGACTATTGTTGCCAATAAGCCTGATATAGTGGTGATAGATCGATTAGCGCGCCTCGCAATGATTGTCGATGTCACCATTCCACATGACGGGAATCTCGTGAAAGCTGAGAAAGAGAAACAAATGAAATATCTCGACTTGGCGCACGAGATTGTTGACATGTGGAATGTCAACTCGGCAGTCATTGTACCGATTGTCGTATCGGCCAATGGTTTGATAGCCAAGAGCCTCGACCAACATCTATTGAGGCTCTCGTTAGGCAGTTGGATCAAAGGCCAGATTCAAAAGGCAGTACTCCTCGATACGGCCCGCATCGTGAGGAGGTTTCTGTCTCTGGAGCTCTAACCACCGGTAGCTTGGACCTCGCTCCCGCCATCGGTGGAACACTATTTTTTATATTTTTAAATGTTTTTATGTTTTTTATAAATATTTAAAAATGTAAATGAATATGTATATATAAAAATAAACGAAATAATAATAATAATATATTTATTTTGCTTAAAACACGGTATAAAAGGTCTTACATACAAAAATGAGATCACACATGTTTAGCTTAAAAATAAAGCATGCAAAATTGTTTAGCACAAGCAGGTGCAAGCGTTGCGTGTGCATGTTGTCAACGTTAGTGTTCTAAATAGTCCTTAATACTATAGAAATTATGTTCATTCAACCACTTATGCAATTTAAATTTAAATACTCTAAAATTTAATTCTTTCAGTGCCTTTGGTAAATTATTGTATACACGTACACACATAGCTACACAGTTTTTATTATATTTAGTACACCTAGGCAGTTCGTCAAGTACAAGTGTATATTGGTCACGCCGACTTCGTGAACATACCTCTTCTGCTGTTTTAAAAAAAAAACATTTTACAAACATACACATCTCATAAATATATAATGACGGCAACGGTAGCAAACCAAGCTGTTTAAATATTGGTTTACATGATTCATCGGATGGGATCCCGTATAAGGCGCGTATACACTTTTTTTGTGCGATAAATGCCCTGTTGTGTTCCGTACTACTTCCCTATGTTATAAGTCCATACCTCAAAGAGGATTCAACGTAAGCTCGATAAGACATTACAGCTATTTTTATATTAGTTACATGTTTAATTTTTCTAAGGGCATATACAAATTTATTTATTTTATTGCACACGTACTGAACCTGCGCTTTCCAGTCTAAATATTCATCTAATACTATACCTAAAAATTTGGTTTGTTCTACATGTGTTATTTTACGTATATCCATTTTAAAATTAAATTTATTATTATAATGTTTGTTAAATTGTATGTACACGGATTTTTCAAGATTTATAGATAAATTATTATTATTCAGCCAATTAATTAGAATGTCAATAGTATTATTTATGTCAGTTTCATGGTCAGTAATTGAATTATATTTTTTGTCAGCAGTTACAATTATAGAAATGTCATCGGCGAAAAGAAAACATTTGTGGTTAGTTATGTCAACTATATCATTTATATACAGAAGAAACAATATGGGACCCAATATGCTACCTTGGGGCACACCACGTTTTATACATTGATATTCAGACGTATGCATTATCATGTCTCTATTTTCGTCCAGTCTAGTAACTGCGACACTCTGTTGTCTGTCAGTTAGGTACGACGAAATCCATTGATGTGGCAATCCTCTGATTCCAAGAGCTTCTAATTTTTGTAATAAGTTGGTATGTGTAACAAGATCGAATGTCTTCGATAAGTCAAAGAAAAGCCCCGTTACAAACTAGCTTTGGACAGGACTGTTGTTTAGCCCTGAAAAGAACTGTTGTTTAGCCCTGAAAAGAACTGTTGCTTAGCCCTGAAAATAACTGTTGGTTAGCCCAACAGAAAAGAATTGTTGTATAGTTCTGAGAAAAACTTTTGCGTAGGTATAGTTTTAACAACGAAATCTAAAAATAAAATCGAACAAAAATTACATATTAGACTTCACGCACGACCGCATACATATAAACTCCCGCAACGGACCGTGCAGTAGAAATCGTAATATTTTAATTTCGCCATAACTTCAACACCAAACATTCAATTATAATTCAACGACCGAATATTGTCTACATAAGCTGCACTTAGTGATGAAATAATTTATTTGAATAAGGATTAATAGCATGAGTAAAATAAATGCATTTAAATGTAGTCCAAAATACAATTCAAGATTTTTAAATAAAAAAATGGTTGTTGTGCCTCACTCGACATAGATAGATATAGTATGTCCCGGACTTTTTTGTAGATATTTATAAGATCTAAAATTAATTAGAACATTTTATGGTTCTATCTTTTATAGTTTAGACAGCGTACGCAAAATAAGTAACTTTTCTGGATGATTTTTTACACCTTGTGTTCATAAAACCAAAATATGTAAGTATCTTACGGAACCCTATTTTTTCCAAAATATAATTTAGCCTATGTTACTAATGAATAATGTGGCTTTCGAATGGTGAAAAAAATTTTGAAAATGTTCCAGTAGTTTTTGAGCTTATTCATTACAAACAAACAAAGTTTTCCTCTTTATAATATTAGTCTAGATTATAGATTATTTGAAACAAACACATTAAAGGAGATGCTTTTGAAAAGAGATCTGTAACGCAAAGGTAAACCCTAAAATATAATATCGCTGGGGCGTTATTTTCAAATTGTATCTTACTTTTTATAAACAGTATTTGCTTTTTTTATGCATACTTGTTCGTGAAAAATACTCCCATTTTATTTTCGCCAAACGGTAGTTTTGTTGTAAAATAAAATACAGATTCGGTGAAAAAAAAAACTATTAAAAATACTCTTAAAAACCTACTAGTGGTAAATAAAGTGCATCATCAGCTTATAATGTCCCCGCTGTTATGACACATAACTGTTCTTATAATGTCCCCGCTGTTATGACACATAACTGTTCTTATAATGTCCCCGCTGTTATGACACATAACTGTTCTTATAATGTCCCCGCTGCTATGACACATAACTGTTCTTGGTGAGAGGGAAGTAGCTGTGGTCCGCCACGCGGGCCCAGCACGTGTTGGCAAATCATTAATATCATTTTCAATGTCATAACAATTCAATAATATTGTCTTTGGAGAGCTGAAAGCGCGGCGCCGGCGCCTAGGCCCTCGCATCTGCATTTGTCTATGACACATACATTACATACAGTATGTTAAGAAAACCCTGTCCGACCCATAAGGGTAATAAAGGTTAGGTAAACACAAGACCAAATATAATATAAAATTTTACGTAATCATCATAGTACCAATACAAATGAATTTTGAAATAATCTTTTTTTCCCGCGAATTAATTCCAATTTCCCCGAAATTTGGTAATTTTAAAAAAGTGACAACATCGGTATTATTATGAGCGAAAAGCGATGCGACCACGTGCCGCGTGCCCTGCCGCCCGGCCCCCGCGGGCGGCAGGCGAAGGGTGGTTAACGCACGTTTATTAAGTTACCTTTTTTTGCGAAATAATATTTATTTTTTAGGGGGATTTTTTTTTTTAAGTTTAGCCCGGTTTTGTATGCATTAGTAGAATCAGTTATCGATACCTAACAACACCTTCACGGGTCGGACAGGGTTTTCTTAACATACTGTATATAATATTTTCCAAGGTAGATATAATAGAGTTTTCTCTTCCACAGATATTCTTCTCTGTATACTATTTGTCTCTATATACATGACATTTGTTTTCGAAAGATTCGTTTCTAGACCTACCTGTTTGTTAACCGTTTTTAGTGAATCAATCATGTTTTGAAAAAGCCAGAAATACTAGCAGTCAACCTTCCACATGTTTCAAGATCCAGGTGACATGTCCCCATTGCTCCCAGCCGCGCTTCACTTCTGTAAAGGCGAACGTGGGTGACGGAAACACTATGCCAAGGTCCACGAACGTCATTGTATACCTTTATGCCCCTACACACATCTCTAACTTCACCAACTCCAAATTCAATATTGTGTTAGAAGTTACCACCTACCAGATAAAGTTTTGCCGCCAAGCGATTCGTAGTGTTCCGGCAATATATCTGGTGAAGCCGTACGGAGGACGGGTCTAAGCAGTTGTGTTGCGATGTGTTATGATGTCGGTTATGAGGCGCTAAATGTTGTTGTGTCGGGAATTTGGTCGTGGAGGGTCTCCAGATCAATCTCCCTGTGGCGCAGCATCGTTGGTCGTATTGTTGAGTTTAAAATTGCATCACCTTGCTAATTGCCGTCTCCCTTCCTATTCACTAAGTTTTTTTAGTGAATAGGCTAAATAAACTAGCGCGCTCTACCATCAACGATTGCATCACTGCTTACCATCAGGCGGGATTGCGGTCAAGCACTAGTTAATAATTATTAAAAAAAAAAATTCGACCCCAGAATATGTTTATATTCTGGGGTCGAATTTTTGTTTTTTTAGTACTGAATGCAAAAGGCACGAGACGGTCTTTGCATTGAGTATGGTACGATGTCTCCGTCTTGTGACCTAGTAGAACGCATAAAGTGCCTGGGAGCAATTACTCGCCTTCTCTTATACTTATGTCCCTTGCATGGCACCGAAAATCCACAATTACCTATATAATAAAGTTTATTTTCACATATGGAATCCAAATTAATCGCAGGTGATATGAGGGTAGCAGCCAGGCTGTTTTTCAGTAACGTTTGTGAATATTTACACTCCATAAATATTAAGTCACCATTCCTTTAGAACGTTAGTACTTATTACGCGGAAAATTAGCTCTCAGAAAACTAAACATTATGTACTTACCTATGTATTAAGTTTGTATTTGTTTTGATTAACTTGCTTATCAAAATGTGCATTACAAACAAAGTAACGTACACACGTACAAACAAACTAACTAAATTAATAGAAAAAAATAGAATGTGTTACACTCTAGGTGCGCCGACGAACTGAAAACTTGAACATTAATGTAGTGCATTTTTGAATATTTGGTAATGATCGTAGAATAATTTCCCACGAATTGCTTCATTTATCAGTATAGCCAGTATAGATAATATTAAAAGTCTTATCGTACACAAACATGACATTTATCTTATATAAAATATAACACTACAGAACTCGACAAAGAGAACGGAGGAGAACTAGTCGTCCTCCGTGGCACAGCGGTCTACACGCCTGCTTGAGAGGCTGCGACGTGGAGGCCCCAGGTTCGAACCCCGGCCAGGTCATGATGGAAAACGATCTTTTCCTGATTGGTCTGGTGGATGTTTATCTATATATGTATCTATTATAAATACACCTAGTATCGTTGAATTAATATAACACAAGTCTCGAACTTACTTTGGGGTTAGCTCAAACTGTGTGATTTGTCAGTATATATAAATAATAATAATAATAATTCATTATTTTGCTAGAATACGAGTATAAATACATTACCTGGTAGTTACAAATATTGTCCGTCATATTCAACCATTATCATGTATGCAAAAAATGTCACATTCTTAAGCTGCAAACTCAATAAATTATATTATAACAATTTTCTATTCAATAAGATAAATTAAATTTCAACAATAAAAGAATGATGTCGACACAGAAGCTATAGAAATAGTAATATCAAGATAATGTCAATATACAATTAAATATGTCATCTAGTAAACAAATGTGCTGATTGGAAATGGATCAAGATAGAAATTATACAATCAAAAAGTCAAACTAGCCACAATACAATTAAAAATGTCACCTGGTAAAAATAATTAATGTTTAAAATGTCATACTTATATAAAATGTCAGTGAAATTAGAATAGATCAAAAATATTAAAATGTCATACTTATATAAAATGTTAGTGAAATTAGAATAAGTCAAAAATATTAAAAAAAAAACAAAACAAAAAAAAAACTAATACATTTATTTTGCACTAGCAACCCGCCCCAGCTTCGCGCGAGTGCATGTATTATACTTACATATAAAACTTCCACTTATAACACTCTATCTATTTTTAAAAAATCGCATCTAAATCCGTTGCGTAGTTTTAAAGATTTAAGCATACATGGGGATCTAGGGACAGAGAAAGCGACTTTGTTTTATACAACATAGCGGTCGCCTGCAGCTCCGCTCGCGCAGATGTCGGTTACCGCTGCAAAATGCCTACACAGGAAAGACACGAGCAAAATGATTCCCAAGTCAATTCACAGACACCGACACTAACATCGACGACGCAGCCATTATCCGTAGGCTGCATAGATTGTCTTTATGAGGATGATAAAAATGGTAATGATGCAAATATTTAAATGTAATTAATACTAAGTTTTCGCGTCAGAAAAGAGAGTGCGTAACTCAGAGGTTATCAGACTTTGTTCGGCAAGGCGTTGCGAACGCTCGACACTTGACTCCCGTTCGCGTAACTCAGAGGTCCTTACATTTTGTTCATGAAGACGTTGGAAACGCTCCAGTCTCGACTCTCATGCACGTAACTCAGAGGTTCTCAGCTTTATTTGTGCAAGGTATTGCGAACGTTCAACACTTGACTCTCGTGTGCGTACCTGAGATATTTTCTGATTTTGTTCAGCAAGCGTTGTGAACGTTCAGGTGAAAATTCTCCCATACAACGTATTCTTGCTGCCCGTGCTTGAGAACTACATTTAGAAAGTTGAGACCTGGCTCTTTTAGGCATTTTCAAATGTTTAAGAAAATGACGTTAATATCGTGTAACATTCTAGTCCTGAAAGGATTGTTGTTTAGCCCTGAAATGAACTGATGTTTAGCCCTGAAAAGAACTGTTGATTAGCTCTAAGAAGAACTGTTGATTAGTTCTGTGAAGAACTTTTGCTTTGGTGTAGTCTTAAGAACGAAATCTAAAAAAAATCGCATCATAATTAAATTATTAGATTTCATGCACGACCGCTGCGTAGGGAGTAGACTTGTGACTAAGTGTTTAAAAGTAAAAAAGCAGTTATGCTTTTTCTTATTTCAAAAAGCAGCTTTTGTTAACTGCTTATTTGCTTAATTGCTTATAAACTTTGAAAGCAATATCTAGTACAAAAGGTATATGTCAATGATTGCTGTTTACTATTTAATTTATGTTTTTTTATTAAGCACGAATGTTGGTAACCGATTTATACCTACGAAAAAGATATTTTACAAAAATTACATTCCACGACTTTGTCAGAAAGAAAACTTCTTTTAAAAAAGTTCCAAATTTCGTTATCATTACGACTGCGAGACATTTTCTAAAAGTCTAAATTAAATAATACTTTTACAAAGTATTTTACAATTAATCTAAAAATGCACGAAAAATTGAGCCTTGAGGCACGCCCGATGGGGCACTTTTCCAACCGGACGTGTACCCACGCAGAACTACAGCTTGCGTTCGATTATCTATATATGATGAAACCAGCGAAACAGGTCACCGTGTATTCCTGCAGCTAAAAGTTTCTGAAGAAGCACACGGTGATCTATTCGGTCGAAACACTTGCTGTAGTCCGTGTACATAACATCGACTTGGCAACGATTATCCATCCCAATGGTTATGAATTCGTTGGACAATACCAAATTGGAGGCAGTTGACCGTTTTCTGAGTTGATGATGTTCATCGCCAAAACAGCGCTGCAAGGCGGAATAAACTTCCGTGTGTTTTATGGTTATCTCTTTTATAGTTTGGGCAACGTACGAAAAATAAGTAACTTTGATCTGGTAGATTTTTTACACCTTGTGTTCAAAAAACCCAAATATCTTACGGAACCCTTTTTTTCCAAAATAAAATTTAGCCTATGTTACTCAGTGATAATGAGCTTTCTAATAAAAAAAGAATTATTAAAGTCGGTTCAGTACTTTTTGGATTTATTCGTTACATAAAAAATAATCCTCTTTATAATACTACTAGTGTAGACTAGCTGCGCCTCGCGGTTTCACCCGTGTAGGGTTATTATAAAATCATTCTGGATCAATGGGTCTTTTTTTTTTTAATTATTTTATAAACCAGCGCTTGACCGCAATCCCGCCTGATGGTAAGCAGTGACGCAATCGTTGATGGTAAAGCGCACTAGTTTATTAAGAGCCTATTCACTCTAGCCTTGAAGACACTCAAATTGTAGTCCGACGGAAACACCGCCGCCGGCAGATTGTTTCAGTCCCTCGATGTACGCGGTATAAAGGAGGAGGCGAAACGCTTCGTCCGGATCGTAGAGGTGTTAGCAACATAAGGGTGGAAACTCGCCGTACGACGGGTCGTCCGATGGTGGAACGGAGATGGGGGAATTAAATCGTGCAATTCCCTCGCACACTCCCCAAAATGTATGCCAAACCCGGTCGAAGGCCTTCGAGACATCAAGGGAGACAGCAATCGCCTCCCCATTTCTCTCGAGGGCCTCGCCCCACAAGTGAGTGGCATACACTAGTAGGTCCCCAGTTGACCGATTGCGGCGAAACCCGTACTGTCGGTCACTGAGGAGATCGTTACCTTCCAGGTATGCCAAGAGGCGAGAGTTCAATACACGCTCCATAATTTTGCAAAGTATGGAGGTGATCGAAATCGGCCGATAGTTGGTAGGATCGGCACGACTACCCTTTTTGGGCACGGGCTGCACGTTGGCAAGCTTCCAGGACTTGGGCACTATACCAGTCCCAAATGAGAGGCGATACAAGCGTGTCAATACAGGAGACAACTCGGGCGCACATGCTTTTAGAACAACCGCTGGTATACCATCCGAACCACTAGCCTTATTCACGTCCAGACGACACAGTGCTCTCAGGACCTCCTTGTTCCGAATGCGAACCTCAGGCATTGAAGTACCGCAGTGGGGTAAAATAGGTGGAGTAGCACTGCCAGTATCAAGACGCGAATATTATGGGCAAAGAGAGATGCAAAGAGTCCTGCTTTCTCTCCCACCGTATGAGCCAGTGTTCCATCAGGCCTAACCAGCGGAGGCAGTGAGGGCCGACAGAAGTTCGCCTCGACCGACTTGGCAAGGGACCAAAAAGATCTGCTACCGGAAGGTTGCGCAAATAACTTGTTCCCAATATGAGAAATACGGTCGAAGCGAACCTTCTTTAGCGCCTTTTTGTAGGACTTGGCAGCACGGTTAAAGGCTCTCTTCTTTGAGCTTAGATCCGGAGCTCCGCGGTCACGAGCGTCAACCCAGGTGAGAAATGCCGTGTGCTTACGCTGTTCGGCTTGGGCACAATCGGCATTGAACCATGGGCGAGCCGAGCCACCGACGGGCACGTCATTATAGGGAATAAAATATTCCATAGCTTGACGCACCACATCGGTTATAGCATCCGCACAGCTCGACGGATTGCTAGAAGAGAAGCAGACCTGCTGCCAAGGATAAGACGCAAAGAAATGGCGCATCTCATCCCAGTCTGCTGACCTGTATCGCCACATACGCCGTTCACCACGAGAGTCGTGATCTGGTGGGGAGAAGGTCGACACAGACTTCACCAGACAGTGGTCTGAAGTTCCCAACGGTGAAGAAACTGTTACAACACACCTGTCCGGATTAGTGGTCAGCAGAAGTTCCAGACAATTGGCAGAATGACCAACTACATCAGGCACCCTAGTCGCTTGCTTTACCAGCTGGGAAAGGCCCATTGAAAGCGCGTGGGATATCCAACGCAAAAATAATTTTTCAAATCGGAGCACTAATTCCTGAGATTAGCGTGTTCAAACAAGCAAACAAACTCTTCAGATTTATATATTAGGCGGCCATAACATCGGCCGCCGGCAGAAGTTACCACCCACCAGACAAAGCCTTGCCGCCAAGCGATTTGTCGTGTTCCGGCATGATGTCTGGTGAAGCCGTACGGAGGACGGGTCTGAGCAGGTGTGTTGCGATGTGTGCCGGGTACGATGCGCCTAATGTTGTTGTGTTGGGAGTTTGGTAGTGGAGAGTCTTCAGATCAATCTCCCTTTGGCGCAACATCCTTGGTAGTGTTGTTGGGTTTAACATTGCATCACCTCGCTCAACTGCCATCTTCCTTCCTATTCGCTCAGTTTTTTGAGTGAATAGGCTCTTAATAAACTAGCGCGCTTTACCATCAACGATCGCATCACTGCTTACCATCAGGTGGGATTGCGGTCAAGCGCTAGTTTATAATTATTAAAAAAAAAAACTTTCATCCTTGTTTCAGGCTGTAGTACAAACCACAGAGCAAATACAGAATATTATTACTCTGTAATTGTTCCAAGGTACAAACACACACACAGACTCACGCTAGCGCCATAAATTTTCATCGCGTGGTAGAAAGAGACATGGATATTACTTCCTCTCGTCTTACGAATTTTCGATCAGGCCACGTGTCCTGACGCGGTTTAAAATTATTTTAAACCCATACCGGTTTAAAGAAAAAGTGAACAAAGCAGTTAAAATTCAATAAACTTTTAAGAAGACGCAGTAAAATTTGTTTAACTTAGTTCGTTCTTACATCCGACACTCTTTGAATTCTATCTAAAATACTGTCCTGCATTTATGATGGCAAATTTAATTCTATTACTCAATGAATACAACTACGACAAGTAAACTTTACCTTTCTGAGACGAAACGTAAAATGTTCGCATCGCTTGCACTTGAATCTTATGAGGAAGTATGCTTTATACTTAATGTGGCGTAGTATGATATGGTGGGACGTGTGTGGAGCGTTTGTGTACATCAGGGTGTACAGCCACGTCCAACACGTCTTCATTTAGTTGCCGTAGCGCATATTTTAGCTATAGTTAACAAGTTACTGCGGACTAGCTGAATGAATAACAACTAACTTGATTATAGATATTATTAAATCAGGTTGTATTACCACCTCAGCCAGCTGTCAGATATGTATCTCGAGATGATTCAGTTCGTTTAAAATGATCAAGAAGGTATCATCATTTGTCACAACATCCTGACCCCCGGCGCGCAGCTTGTGTTCGCCACTTCACCTCTACCTACGTGTAACAGTAATTAACCATTGACTTTTAATCTACTTCCTTTGAAAAATAAACTTTGTACCTATGAAATACCTAGTTCAATACAAGATAATTATTAGAGTTTAAAAGATGAGATATTAGGTACCTAATGTCTAGGTAGAACGCCCTACGTATTCTAGTATTCCTCAGAAATGAAATCACTAAATAATGAATAATGAAATATGTTTCACCATGAATAATATTGTAATTTCCTCACAACAGACCAAAAATTCATGCAAATCGACTCGTCGGGTCCTAAATGGAACTCGAAAGGACTTCATTAGGCGCAAAAATCTTATCGTAGCCGTCGGTGGAGCACGGCGTGGAAGCGCAGCGGCGCGGCGGTGACGCTGCGGTCTCGAGGCGGCGCTGCGTACGCGAATTATGCAATTTTATTTCAATTTGCGACCGCAAAGAGTTCGCGAGGCCGTTGCGGGGCGAGGCGGCCCGAGCGGGGTGCGGGCGGCGGGCTCGCGGGGTGACACGGGAGGTGGCTATTAAGGCGGCTGCACACACGACGTGCCGCACTTTTTTCACCACCCTACGCGACTCTCCGCGCGACATTACACCCTAACACCACTACTTAGAATCGAATCAGCCACGGGGGCGTGTTGATTAAATTATTTCTCCATTATTTCATTCACCACCTCTTTCAATATGGCGGCAAAAAAATCACCGCGACGTGAGGAGCGCCACAATAACATGCTCTCACTCGCCAGACGAGGGAAGGATTAATTAACGAAATGTCAATAGTGGCTAAGTAGATCCGTAGTCCGTGTCTACTGTGCTAACTACTAAGTACTAAAAGATTGAATGCCGGCGGATGTGTGGCTAGCGCTGCTCTGTGCTGTGATATATTCTTGGCTCATTAATATCGATATGATAGTATGCACAAGTAAGAACGCACGTAATTACACGGTATACTGTGCCTTCCTGAAATGTATATTATTTGATTAACAACTGATTATGAATTCTGAGTGTATAAACGTAAACCATAGTGTCAACCATTACTGGCTTGTACCAGTTCTCTTTACACAAGGGGAGCGGGTGAGACTCTTGTCAACTACGACTACATCCTGATGCCTTCCCACGTCGGCTTTTAGGACTATTGATCCGTTTATCATGATATTGTGTTGTTACAGTTAAGTATATTTCATGTTCACGTAAATTTTTTACTGATGGTGACACGTGTAATGGATCATTCGGTTCCTCACAGAATTTTTCAGCTGGATAGTGCTGAACCACATGTCATGTTCGTGAACGGGTGCCGTCGGTTTAGACTGGTCATCTATAAACTACCAGGGCTTTTTTTTTATTTTACAAGTAGCTTTCCGCAGCGGCTTCGCTTGCTTGGAGTTCGGTTGCATCGCGCTTTTTAGATTTCCCTCGGGAATATCAAATTTTTCCGGGATAAAAAGTACCCTATTATTTAATCCGGACTTCTAACTTTACGACTGCAAAAGTTTAAAGCAATCGGTTCAGTAGTTACGGCGTGAAAGCGGAACAAATAAACAAACAAAACAAACTCACTTTCCCATTTACGAGTATAATATTAGTAAGGATTTGAATTGGTTCTGTATTTATTTTTAGATTGTTCTCAAATATAGAAGCAACAATTAGACTTAATAAACTTAGGATGTTGTAACAACATCTTTTTTTTATTATAAGTAAACTATTTATTAAGAGCCTATTCACTAGCCTTGAAGACACTTAAATTGTAGTCCGACGGAGACACCGCCGCTGGCAAATCGTTCCAATCCCTCGATGTGTGCGGTATTATAGAATAGGCGATACGCTTTGGTTGGATCGTATAACAATATAAGGGTGGAAACTCGCCGTACAACTTCGACGATGACTACTGGCACACCTTCGCGGGATATACTGTAATATTGATGATAACTTTGGCTGATGCATTCGATTTGCATTCAAGGGCGTATGGACTATCCAGGGTGTAGAGTTTGGTCTGAGGACATTTGAGTATACTGCAAACCAGCATTAACCAAACAAAAATACCTTACCTATTGGCATGTTCTTTCCACCACTTTTAGTTAGGAGTCTATTGATATTTATAAGAAAGTTATCTTCTTTATGTAAATTACAGGCTGCATTAACCTGTCGAGGCTACAAACTATATAAGCAGTAAATGTAACTTACATTGTGCTTTCGCTTAACAGATGTTGTATATCAGTCTATATGTATCTACATATATACAAGTTTATAGGATATTCCTCATACAGAGATCATTATATCAGTCTATACAGTATGTTAAGAAAACCCTGTCCGACCCGTGAAGGTGTTGTTAGGTATCGATAACTGATTCTACTAATGTATACAAAACAGGGCTAAACTTAAAAAAAATTTCATAAAAAAATAAATATTATTTCGCAAAAGAGTTAACTTAATAAATGTGCGTTAACCACCATTCCGCGGGCGGCGGGCAGCAGGGCACGCGGCACGTGGTCGCATCGCTATTCGCTCATAATAATACCGGTGTTGTCACTTTTTTAAAAATTACCAAATTTCGGGGAACTTGGAATTAATTCGCGGGAAAAAAAGATTATTTCAAAATTCATTTGTATTGGTACTATGATGATTACGTAAAATTTTATATTATATTTGGTCATGTGTTTACCTAACCTTTATTATCCTTATGGGTCGGACAGGGTTTTCTTAACATACTGTATATACAAATTTATAGGATATTCCTCATACAAAGATCATTATATTGACTACGAGCTGCGTCCGGCGGGTTCACCCGTGTATGTATCGATATGTTTTTTTATATATCCTCCGCTCCTATTGGTCGCAGCGTGATGTTATATAGCCTAAAACCTTTGTCTAAATGGATTGAGAAACAATAGGGATGTGTCCTGGGTAATAAAAAAATATTCTATTTAGTCCGTGTTTCAGATCATAGAAAAATATTGGATACGTATATTTCGTTTTATCAAATCAATAAAAATTGACAAATATAAAAGGCATCAAAGATCAGGAGTGGTGACTGGTGACGTCACTGCTCGCTAAAAATCTAGCGTGCAGTGACGTCACACGAGTTTTCAACGCACTGTGTCGTCTTCATTATTTGTTTATATGAAAAAAGAAAAAATATGTGTCTAGTATATTTTGGAAATCTGATTGACGGTTTAATTAGTTTTTTTAGTCAAATACCCTATTCTTTAAGTAGTCTTCTTACTCACACACACACTGCACACATGTAGGTACATTCAAACAACGATACAGTCCACTCATTAAAATTGTAAGTTTAGTGCAAAATAAATATCATTCTAGAACAGACGTAGCGAGTTTTTTTAGGGTTCCTTATAGATTTGTCATGTCTGTCTGTCCGTCTTCCGTCCGAATGACACAGCCATTTTTTTCCGAAACTATAAGAACTATTGTGTGAACTATTATGTGTTTTCTGTGAACCGCATTAAGATTTTGGTGCAAAAATAAAAAAATAATAATATTGGGGCCCCCCCATACTTATAACTGAATTTTTTTTTTCGTCAAACACATACATGTGGGGTATCTATGAATAGGTCTTCAAAAATGATATAGAGGTTTCTAAAATATTTTTTTTCTAAACCGAATACGCAGACGCTTCCATAGTGGAAAAAAGTTGGTCCCTCCCCTCTAACTTCTAAAATAAGAAAATGAAAAACCTAAAAAAACATATGATGTAGGTACATTATTATAAAAACTACCAACGAAAATAATTGTTTTGAGCGAGATCTAGTAAGTATTTTTTTTTAATACCTTGTATATCGTAAACCGCTTATTACCGCGTAATCTTTCATAGAAATAACTTAAATCCTTTAATTTCATAAATCAATGGTACGGAACCCTTTGTGCGTGAATCTGACACGCACTTGTTTTAAATCAATTCACCAAACAACAAAATATAGATCTTATTGGCCTTAAACACCTTATTGCCGTAAACACCTTCCTGGATTAATGGGCTATCCAACGCAAAAAGAATTTTTCAAATCGAACCAGTAGTTCCTGAGATTAGCGCGTTTAAACAAACAAACAAAAAGTTATGAGGTAACATATAACTTTCGGTTGAACGGATTCTGTTTTTATTTGAAAGCTTAATTATTTGAAAATTTAATTAATTAGCCAAGCATTTGCAATAACGTCCTGTTTCCTGGCAGGAAACTTACCTATCCTACAGACTCAATGAACCGCCTAAAGTTTGGGTTCGAGGAAATCTCAACTCCTAAAAGCTGAAGGCGGTCGATGCACTCCACACCACCGCTATGGCTGGACTTCCTGTTTAAAGAAAAGGTCGCATAGATGGTAAATGTGTAGACTGTAGACATACCTACATTGAAATAGGTAGTAGCTACCTAAAGTATCTGATGAAAATAGTAATAATCTATGAATCAGAAAACTCGTTATGTGTTCCTATTTATTGAATTTTTAGGGGTGTGTGACTCTTGATTCGAATTAAACTAGTTTTACACTAAAACTATATTTTACTTTCACTTTTCCATAATACAATGTTATGAGAAATATCAGAAGGATTACAAGTGTACGACCATACTGCGTCTCCGGAAGCGACTGGCGTGGCTCGCCGCTGTTCGGCTCGCCCGCCGGACGATTTGGCTGCGTAGGTAATCCGCATGCCCCTACACATTCGTCAATGTGAATACGATGTGTTTTGTGAAAGGGGGCTAGACGAAAAAAATTAAGATCAAAAGTTGTAACGACACTTTTTGCTAAAGTTGTAAGTCGTGCGGCGTGCGCGTGATTCTCAGTCTGTCTGTCTATCACTCTCTCATAGAAACCAAAATATTACTAAAATTGAGCCTACTGATTAAGTTAATATTACATAATATTTGATATAAAATTAAATTTTATTACAATTCCTTCACTAATAATCGAAAGGAACTTTGTTCCATCTGAGTGTCCCTTGACACCTCCCAACTTTTTTTTACATTTTCAATATCAATCGACCTACTTATGTACTACGTGGGACAATCAGAAAGTTTTGATAATAAAATAATAAAATAAATAATAATAAAAATAATTAGGATAAGGATTAATTTATTAATAACCGATAAGGATCGAGCGAGGTATATTTCAGGGCGATAGTTTGAGTCCACTTTGGTTTTGCTTAGTATTGAATCCTCTAAGCACACTGTTGGAGGATTCAGGTTTAGGCTATCGGCTGAGGAGAGGTGGTCAGGTTATATCACACCTCCTCTATATGGATGACCTGAAACTTTTTACGCCCAACAATTTACAACTGAAGGAGCTACTGAAAATTACTGAAACTTTCAGTAGCGCTATCAGGATGGAATTTGGTATGGACAAATGTACGGTCATGCATATAAAGCGAGGAGAGATTGTGGAATCCCTGGAAACCCAACTCACGAGTTCCATAAACCTTAGAGCCCTCTCCGCATCCGAAACCTATAAGTATTTGGATATGTCAGAAGCGTTGGGTATCAATGTTACTGACATGAAGTAATCGTTGAAGGAACGCTTCTTTGGCCGCTTGAAAAAAGTACTTAATAGTCTTCTATCAGGCGGTAACAAGGTGCGCGCTTTCAACGGTTGAGTCATGCCGGTTTTGATGTAGGTACTCTTTTGGCACACTCAAATGGATTCAAACCGAACTCGACTCCCTGGATAGGAGAGTCCGTACGATGCTGACTGCAAATCGATTGCATCACCCACGGTCATCGGTTATGAGGCTGTGTATGCGAAAGTGTGGAGGTCGAGGCTTTTTAAACGCTAAGGCACACCACAATAGCGAGGTATGCAGTCTCAGGGAATATTTCCTAACAACCGACGTGGGAATGCATCAAGATATGGTCGCAGTTGACAAGAGCCTCACTCCGCTCTCCTTGGCTAAAGAGAACTGGGGCAAACCAGTAGTGCCTGACACCAATGATCGCATGGAGGTATAGAAGACCAAGGAGCTTCACAGACGCTTTTTTAGAGCCCTACACGGGCCTGATGTAGATTTACAAGCGTCCGTAGCCTGGCTACGATTCAGTGACCTTTTTGGGGAAACTGAAGGTTTTGTATGTGCAATTATGGACGAAGTTATGATGACGAACAATTACCGGAGATTTATTGTGAAAGACGGCACAGATGACATCTCTCGGGCATGTCACCGGCCGGAGGAATTAATAAAGCATATCGGGTGTTCTCGTCTAGCTAACGGAGAGTACAAGTACTCTTAGTCTCTTAGTCTCTAGTACTCTTGCATAGACACAACTTGTAGCCAGGATAATTCATCAGCAACTTGCTCTCAAATACAACCTTGTAGAATCGGAGGTGAGTGGAGTGAGAGGCATGCTCTCTCTCCCTCTTCGCCACAGGAACCTACGCTTCGTGAGAGATCACCGCACCAAATGTCTTGAAGAGGGCACCGCTGTGTTGGGGCCGAGTTGAGCACTCCTCAGGCGTATGTTGTTGTCCTCGTGGCAATTCATGCAGCGATGACAAATGGGGGTCCACTTCCGACCTATACGATGCAGGTATTTGCCGAAACATTCGTGTCCAGTAAGCACCTGCGTCAATCGAAAACTGAGGGCACCATGTTGCCTCTCCAGCCATTCCTCCATAATGCCAAAATTGTAAGGACCCCCACCTGGGTTCAGCAAGTCGCTCCCCTAATTCAGCCACTAGGATCTGACTTAGCTCGGATAATGTAGCTGAATGGAGGGAGTGACTTACCCTAACCCTATCTTTACTGTTATTAGCCTTTTTTTTACGCTGTGGGAATGCTTTGTTTACGCACCATACCCCGAAGGGCGTGTGTGGGACTCGCCCAGCCGAAGCCGGGAATACCCACTAAACCCGAACAGCGGCACACCGAAATCGCCTTAGTGGCGGGGTCATGGGAAATAGCAAGCCTGACGACCAATCCCCCGCCGGCGATTCCCGCCCGAAGGCAGGCCCACAGTGGGCCCTCCATAGGGAGGGCCCCGGCTGGGTACGTCTTCTTGTGCGAGAAGACGCAGCAGCCAAGGGTTTTTTAGCGAGGTGTCCTTCCTCTTAGCCCCACTCGTTTGCCCGGAAGCAAACGGGGCCCCCAGCTCCTCTCAATGAGGAGACCGGGTTGCCCGACGGTGACCCGGAGTTCGGGTCACGTCAGCCACCTGGAGTGGTGGCCGACCCGCCGCACGTGTGACCGCCGAAGCGGTCCCCACTTCTGGTTTTGGTCCGCGCCGGTAAACCGGTAACCCCCATATCTGGGGGCCGTTCCCCTATCCGCCACCTGGGGACACGTCCGATGGCAGGCCAGAAACTGCACACGGAACTGTTATTAGCCCTACCTTAGCTTCAGCGACCTACATGTGTTTTACTTTAGCCCTGCTCCAGCCTCAGCGACCAACTTGTGGTGTGCTCTAGCCCTACCCTAGCAATAGCGACCTACATGTGGTTTACTCTAGCCCTGTTCCAGTCTCAGCGACTAACTTCTGGTGTGCCCTGCACACCCCCCCTGACCCTGCAGCCTAATTACGTAACACAATATTACTATCAGTTGGAATAATTTTGCAGCTTATTGCATTGCTCCCTATGTTCGAAAATATGTCTGTTCAACAACGTAAATAACGCAATGAATGTTGTTGAACTGTCAAAATGAAACCCATTGCTACTGACAGTGTGATACGCAATTACCGCACTGCTCTAGTCTCAGCGATCGACTTGTGATTATTTTTATTATTACCATTTCAAAGTTCGGTCTTTGCCCTCGTTCAAAGTAGAACTGGCGGGATCTGGCGGCACTCCACAAGCGCGGTGAATGATACGAGAAGTTCCTTAGTTGGGTGACGCCTACTAATTATAATGTATTGGTCAGGCGGTCTTACGACAGCAATAGGAATCAACATACACTGAACTTTTAACAACTAGCTTATCTAATCATTGAATATCTAGGGGAGCCAAGTGGCTCCCTAAGGCCCTAAGGAGGAGGAGGCACTAAGTAGTGCCTCGATGGCATTCACTTGTTATGAGCAGTAAATTAAGTAGGTAGTCAG
The DNA here is from genome assembly GCA_037179545.1 of Sesamia inferens. NCBI lineage: Eukaryota > Metazoa > Arthropoda > Insecta > Lepidoptera > Noctuidae > Sesamia > Sesamia inferens. Next base: position 711,524 of record CM073929.1, on the reverse strand, counting down.
GTAAATAGATGACCCTTACTCCATCGAAACGTGAAAGGGTTCATAATAATAATAATCATTAATCGAACCACACAGTGCACAACTTTCTTTTTCTTTCTATTGAGACATAGAAATTCCACAGCAAGTAATAGAATACGACATGAGATACGCAAAACACAATCAATCAAATACAATCCGCAGCTAGTTCTACTAAAACGTTGTATTGTCCCAATAAAAGGAAGTGGCAGGCATCGAGCCATCAGCTAAACAAACGAACAAGCATACAGTGCAAAGAGTGACAGTGCGGCAGACGCGCGGGGACGGGAGCCGGCCTGTTTGGACAGCGGCACAATGCGGCGGATACGAACGCGAACACGAACCATTATAAGCGCGATAAAGGAACTTAAACATCTTTAAAAGCATTGAGTTGAGGTGTCGCGTCGCGCCGCGCCCCTAATGACGTAAGTCGAGATAGCACTCTTTTGTTTTGTTTCCGATAACCGCCGCAATCCGCTCCTTATTGGGTTACCGTCTTTAATCATTGACGCGAGCTGTAACCGAGCCGTGCCCCTAACGACGAGCAATCAATACGCGCCTCCACCGCGCCCGCGCCGTCCCGACACGATTGTGTCATCAATACTCCTTTGATTCAGCCAAAAGAAAAAATTGTAATTGAATCCTACTCTGAAGATTGCACAAACTAGATGTCTTGCGTACTGTGGAGAGCGAGGGGTTGTTCGAGATGATCAATTATAACGGATGCGGCTTGCTATCGATGTGGTGTCTGATTACAGCGCTTACTGGATTGGGTAAAGACAATTTTTCACCTAATGTCAGAAATTCCATAATGATGTAAACCGAAAACGGCGTTAATTTTTAAAAGAAAACCAAAGTTGATTGAGTAGGTGGGTGGTATGAAAAGTGTCCTACCAGCTATAACTAACACAGCCGTAACGTGGACACTCGAGGTAAGAACGGATGGTTCTCAAATACATACAAAGTCGATCAGTGAGACTTACTGAGGCATGAAGTGAACGACATAAGATGATTTCTTGAAAGAAACCGTGATTCGGTATACGTCCTCAAGCTAGGTAAAGCGGTGGTCTTCCCAGGATGGCTGGTAGTAGCTGGACGACTTTAAGCTAATGATAATAACGGAGTTGTAACAAATTGATTTACTACGAGATCTGTGGCTCGAATTTTTCAAAAGACTACTTATTATAGGTAAGTCGTTCTACTTTTAGATAACTGATAAATTACAATGATGTTAATTAATTTCATTTTTTGGCTTTCTATGATGACGTTTCATAAGTGTAGATCACAATATCAGTGGGTTCCTCATGCCCCTGTGAAAGTGTTGATCACAATATCTGTCTTAACAGGCTGGTTTCAGCTTGCAGCTGGCTGGCAGGTTTTCCGTCCATCACAATAAGTATCCCTATTTAACAGCTTAAAAAATGGGCTATTTGTTACGTACGAAATCTTTAAAACGAGCTCACAAAGGATGGTAACAACTAAAGAAAGTGTTATGGATTCCAATTACCCATGGAAAGTTCGAAAAAATGTTTTCCATTCGAGTGATAATCCGGCAAAGCAAGTTCAAATTTGTATTGCTAATTACATGTCGCATGCCATTGTCGGAGGATCGGTTACTATATCCTGCAAATGTTTACATAGAGAATTGTGGATTTTATTATTATTTTCTGATGTGAAATATTTTTGATATATTTATTCTAAATTATTTTCCGAATCTTTTTTCTGAAAGAAGATAAGTTCGTTATGATAAAATATATTTAAAAAGCCAAAAAAGAAAATGAGGCGTTATTGCATAGGTTCGGCGGGTCCGACGGGTTGTCTGATGATTGATCGGAGAAGGGGGAATTAATGCATGCAATTCCCGCGCACTCTCTTCAAATGCATCCAATAGAACACCGACATGCTGGCTACTTTTAGCCTGCACACCAGGCTTTGGAGACCGTTTTGAACTAAATCTAGATCGCCAATTAGCCTCTTCGCCCTCTTCTCCACCAAATCCAAAGTTGTCAGATGGCATTTTGTAGCACCAGCCCAAATGTGGCTGACAGAACTGTGCTTTTTATACCATTAAAAGCTGTCCTGGTGTGAAATACCGCCGGACCTTTGCGATAACCCCAAGTTTCCTGGCGCCTTGGACCCAATGAACCGCCCAAAATTTAGGTTCAGGAAATCTCAATACCCAAAAACTGAAGGCGATCAGTGCACTCAAAGGATATATTCCAAAAGTAGGAGCTAGGGTGAATGGGCTTCTTTTGGCGATGAACAGATACGCAATTGTTTTGGCGGCTTTGAATGCCACAAGATTGACTTCGCCCCATTCGGAGACTGCCTTTAGTGCAACATTCGTACGCTCTACCATAGCCTCTCTTTCGGACCGAGTTGCTTCCTTAGCAGTCCGAGCACCTGGCAGGTATCTCTCCACAACTGTGCTATCACCTGCATACCCATAGATACCGGGCATCAGCAGATCGTTAATGTGCAGTAGGAACAGGGTTGCAAAGAGAACAGGCCCCTGAAGAACACGGAACGGAACGGTATTAGTTGACATAGGCTCCGATTAGCAACCGTCGACAACAACTCGGAGGGACTGTTCAGTCAGGAAGTCTTTTACCCAGCCAGTCAGGCCAGGGGAAATGCCGTACGCTGGAAGCTTACTCAAAAGGCCGCCGTGCCAAACCTGGTCAAAGGCTTTCGAGACATATAGGGAGATAGCAATCGCTTCTCCATTTTTCTCGAGGGCCTCGCCTCGTGGAGTAGTTCTGCTGGTATCCAGACCTATTTTTAAAAAATTATTATTAAATACTAGTGCTTGACCATAATCCCACCTGGCGGTAAGCAGTGATGCAATCATTGGTGATACACTAGCGTATTAAGAGCCAATTCAATTTAAAAAAAAACTAAGAGAATAGAAGACGGCAGTTGAGCGACGTGATGCAATGTTAAACCCAACAACACGACCAATGAAGCTGTGCCAGAGGGAGATTGACCTGGAGACCCCGTGGAGGGTCTCCAGGTCAATCTCCCTCTCCTCTCTCCCTCAAACTCCCGACAAAACAACATTTGGCGCATCGTACTCGGCACATGTCGAAACACAACTGCTCAGACCATCATCAGGCCGGAACACGACGGGTAGGCAATGAGAGATGCAAAGAAACCTACTTTCTCTATCGCCGTATGAGCCAGTGTTCAGGTTTAACCAGCGAAGGCAGTCTGGACGGACAGAAGTTTGCTTCGACCGATTTGGTAGGGGACCAGAAAGATCTGCTACCGAACGGTTGCACAGAGAGCTTGTTGCCAATATGGAGTAATAACACAGTGGAAGTCAGAAATGGGCTGATGTAGGTACAGGAGACAAAACAACAGAAATTGGTGCAGGTGCCTACAGCCGCCATGACTTTAAATGAAGACAAGTTCGACAAAGTAAATTACATTAAAGCACATCGCTGTACTTCAAGATCGACTGGAAGTATACCTGCCAGTAAAGCAGGTAAGACTTCAGTACTGACTGTTCTATACGCCTTGCATAAAAATATCAATGCCAAACGTTGGCTTTGAAGCAGTTTACGTCGTGCCGCCCCTATGCTGGTAAGTAGATAGCTCCATATATAGTTTTTAAAGTTAGGAATGATAGACCCCAAGTTGCTTTGGATATTCTAGTTAGGGCATAAAAGTTCCTTTTAGCTTTTTCGCCAACTATTTTTATATGTTCGATAAATGAAAAATTCCTTTCTAAGACCATACCAAGGTAGCATACGGATTGCTGTCTTTTAACGGGAACAATATTAAATTGAATAGTAGGCAATGATTTAAGATTACCTTTTAGTAGAAGTTGATAGGTTTTATGCGGTGCAAACGCTATAATAGGCGGTTACGATCACCTCACTGAGATATTAAATTTAGGCAAGTATTGGCCAAGTTCTCAAGTCCAGCTCGGGTACTTGACTGAATGAGAAGTAGGCCATGGTCCGCGTAACCAGTAAGTGAACAGCCGCAAGGAAGCGGGATCGCGAGGAAGTCATCAAAACCCAAATTCTATAAATAAGGACCGACAGCTGAACCCTGAGGACATTCCATAGTTAGTGCTTTAGTACTAGAAACATGACCGAGCTTAAGTACCGCGGAACCGTTTATAAAGTACGAATAAACGAGATTATATATGTTTCAATAGCAACCGCGGGTATTTAATTTTAACAACAGCATAGGCCACCAAGCGTTATCAAAAGCCCCAGAAATATCCAGAAAGATCCCAATTGCGTACTTATTTTCGGATTGGTTAACGGTTCTTCTGACAGAGAGCGCCGCGTCGACAGTAGATTTACCTATGGTGAAGCCATATTGATTACTATGAAATTTTGAACCGTTCGGTAGTAAACGTGGAACGCTGAGGCGCTCAAAAAGTTTCCCCAAAGATGGTAGATGTGTGATAGGACGATATGACTTCGGATCATCCGGTGGTTTGATCACCACACTTTGGTATTATTCGTATGAAACCGCGTCGCCATTTACGAGGAAAAGCACCTTCAGCAATGCATCGATTGTATACAGTTAAGATGGCATCACCCGGTGTTTTACACACTTCTTTAATCATCCTATTAGATATTTTATCTTCACCTGATGATTTGTTGACCGGTGGTTTTCTAGCAATATTTATAAATTCGTCATTAGATGACATTGGTGATTCAGGTGGCACAGGAGCCCACGCTCGAATCTGTTGGTGGTAGTCGCTATCGTTAGCCGGTGAATCATCACGGATAAATGTATTAATTAGTACTTCTGTTGTTTCCTCTATGCCTGTGATATGCTTATCATTTCTTGATGTTTTGAACGTATGCAAGGTCGACCGATCTGTTAGCTTTAAAGTCGTGATATAAGGGAGACCACGGACCCTCCCTGTCAAGTTTATCAACGTTTTTCCGAAGCAAGTTACTCTTAGGTTTTTCCACCGATGCTTTGTAGCGTGACTTGGCAACTCATTAGATGGTACGTCTGACATTGGTGATTCAGATGGCACAGGAGCCCACGCTCGAATCAGTTGGTGGTAGTCGCTATCGTTAGCCGGTTATGTTTATAAACAAACAATTAAAATCAAAAGACTGAATTTAAGTTGCGTAATCGCATTTATAGCAATGCTCTTAGGTACTTTCATTTTGGTCCCTTAGGAATTTTATAGATATCGGTTCAGTAATTTGATTTTTAAACCAAAATTAAAGTAAAAAAAAAAAGAGTACCTAAACAAAATTGCGTCGTTTGCTTGGAGGCCTTTTCTCAACTACTTATGTTAGCGCCAGTGTTCACTCTGGCCGGATGCAGCTGATCAATATGTTTCGCAACTAAAAAGTGTAAAATAAAAACTTTTTTACAAAAAAAAACAACCAACTTCCAAAAAGCGTAAGTTGCAGTGGCAAAGTGAAAAATAACTAATTTCAGAAGTCCGTGTCAAAAACGAATATTCCGAAATGTTTCACTTTGTAGTGGTTTCTGGAAGTTGGTTGTTTTTTCTTTCGAACTCCACTTACCTAATCAAGGCACACAATAAAATACTCTATAGTTGACAACCCCTCTTCACAGATGGGAAATCGCCAGCTCATGATGGGCCAAGCATTGAGCACTTGCAGCATGCTGGTATCCACTTACCGCGAGTACTCGCATTGTTATTTAACTTGTGTCTGTCTCATTCGTACCTGCCCTCGGACATGATTCGGACTCTGGTGGTGCCAGTAGTCAAGAACAAGACTGGAGACGTATCGGACGGATCAAACTACAGGCCAATTTCACTGGCCACCGTCGTAGCCAAGGTACTTGACAACGTGCTCAACTCGTATCTGATTAGGCATGTCAAGATTCATGATGCCCAGTTCGGTTTTCGGGCAGGGCTGTCAACGGAAACGGCCATACTTAGTTTGAAGCACGCTTTTAAGTATTACACGGATAGACAGACTCCGGTCTACGCGGTATTCCTGAACCTATCCAAGTCTTTTGACTTAGTCTCTTACGATTTACTCTGGCAGAAGCTAGGCGATACAACACTGCCGCCGGAGCTCGCTTCTCTCCTTAAATACTGGTACCTACACCAGGAGACTCGGGTGAGATGGATGGGGGAGCTTTCGGAGCCATGCAGGCCGGAGTGTGGGGTGAGACAGGGGGGACTTTCCTCGCCCTTACTCTTTAGCCTCTATGTGAATGACTTGATCGAGCGACTCAGCAGCATACGTGTCGGCTGCTATGTAGATGGAGTGTGTTTTAATAATCTGAGTTACGCGGACGACATGGTGCTGTTGGCTCCCTCGATCAGTGCTCTTCGAAGGTTACTGGCTGTGTGTAAATCAAATCATACGCGGAGTCTCATGGGTTGATATACAACGCCAAAAAGACAGAGTATATTGTCTTCGGGTCTGGAGCCAGGTGCCCATCTACGGTCCCTCCTCTGTTCCTTAAAGGTCACCCAATAAACAGGGTGTATAAATTTAAATACTTGGGCCATATGGTAACAGATACCCTGAAAGATGATATAGATTTGGAGAGGGAACGCAGAGCGTTGTCGGTCCGGGCGAACATGCTGGCCCGCAGGTTCTCTCGATGTGCAGTATCAGTTAAAATAGCCCTTTTTAAGGCTTATTGTACATCACTGTACTCGGGGGCCCTGTGGTTCAGATATACCCAAAGGGCTTGCAACGCTTTGCGTATCCAATACAACAATGCGTTCAGGATGCTGTTGCGACTGCCGCGCTTCTGTAGTGCGTCGGCGATGTTAGCTGACGCGCACGTTGACAGCTTTGACGCAGTATGGCGCAAGAAATCTGCCTCGTTACTTCGCGGGTTACGTAGCAGTCCCAGCACAATTCTGCACTCGATAGCGGCCCGGCCAGATAGTCCAATTGTGTGGGCATTAGCGGACCGTAGAAAATCGGTTTTAGTTATTAAGTACTAACATAGGTTTTAAGTGAAATTGTTACTAACACAATGGACCACATGTAGTCTGAATAAATAAATAATAAATAAAATAAGTGTCTGGAGAATGTGCTCCCCGAAACTGTGGCTCAGCTACAGCTCCCCGCTCATCTGTTTTACACAGACGGTAGTAAATCGGATGAAGGGGTCGGGGCGGCATATTCATACTGGCGGGATGGGTCCGAGATTCGGACCAAGCGGATGAGGTTGGAGCCGATGTGTACCGTCTTTCAGGCGGAGCTGCTTGCGATAGCCAGGGCTATGGACCTGGTTGTCCTGAGAGACTTCGACAGCGCGGCGGTGCTCAGCGACTCTCGATCCTCGCTCGACTTGATCCGAAACCCTGAAACGCACCATCCCCTTGCTACACATATTCGTAAGAATATAAGGGAGCAAGAGGGGAGCGGTAAAATCCTCCGGTTCTTTTGGGTGAAAGCTCATGTCGGGATCCCCGGCAATGAGCACGCCGACGAGTTGGCAAGGCAGGCGGCGGCTCAGTCCAGGGTCGCCCCAGCGTATGACAGGTGTCCAGTCTCATAAGTCAAGCGACGTTTGAGTGAGGGCACAGTAGCTGTCTGGAACGGGTTGTGTGTCATTTAACTTTTTATTCCAGGCACGCGGTGCCTGTTTTAGGCCGTAAAGGGATTTCTTTAATAGGCAAACCTTACTTTCGCCACCCTTTTCTATGAAACCAAAGGGTTGTTCCATATAAACTTCCTCTTCCAAGTTTCCATTTAGGAACGCGGTATCTACGTCCAAATGTTTTATTTTTAAACCAATTTCTGCAGCCAACGCAAATAAGGCACGTAGGGAAGAACCAGGTTATAAAGGTCGACGGGGTTCGTGGCACCGTGGTAAATAAATATTTTAAAGGAAAGATGTTGTTCGGTGAAAAGTTTTTTATTTCAGTATATTTCCACTAGCGTCCTTTTTCAGTTTATAAACCCACTTGCATGGTATTACTTTCTTGTTTGGTCTGTCAACAAGATCCCAGGTCTTGAGCTTCATAAGAGAATTGTGCTCATCTTGCATAGCATTTTGCCATTTTTCGGCATCGTCAGCATGAACTGCTTCATAGTATGTCGTCGGCTCATCCAAATCATCAGACAATACATTATAAGTAAGAAAATCTGGTGGTTTCCTGTTTCGTGAGGGGTACCGACGCTCCTGAATAAATGGCTGCTCTTCCAAACTAGCTGGTTCTTCATCAAAACGCTGTGTGTTTATTGGTGAAGACGTTTCAGCTATAGGGTCGATACTCTCAACACAATCGTGAAATTCAATTTCATTTTCATCTCTTTCAGCATTTTCTTCAAAAAGTAAAACTGAGTCCGACTGTACCTCAGGTTCCATCTTAACTGAATCTGACTGTACTTCAGGTTCATTCTGCTTTCGTTTCAAAAATATAAAGCAGTTTTCAAAAAAGGTTACATCCCTAGATTTTAGGATTCGCCGTGGGTTAGAAGGATCTCTAAAAATATAACTATTTGGATCTTCAGAATAACCCACAAAAATAGCTTCTTCAGCTTTCATGTCCAACTTTTTTCTATTACATGAAGGTATATGGACAAGGGCTCTGCATCCAAAAATTCTTAGATGACTAAGATCACATCTTCTGCCACACCATTTATCATAGGGTATATCCCCACTTAAGGCTCGATGAGGGGACCTATTTTTTAGGTATACAGCTACGTGAAATGCGTCTTCCCAGTAAGCCTTAGGTAGTGAGCTTTCAGCCAGCAGCGATCTCGCCTTCTCGGTTATAGATCGGTGGGTTCGCTCTGTAACTCCGTTTTGTTGAGGGCTGTAAGGCGTCGTTGTTTGATGCGCGATACCTTTTGATGAAAGATAATCAGCAAAAACTTTATTAACAAACTCTGTGCCGCCATCAGTCCTAATCCTTTTTATTTTAAAACTTAATTGATTTTCAACTAAAGTTTGAAAATGACAAAATTTATCTTTTACTTCGGTCTTTGAACTTAAGAAATACGCAAAAACTTTTCGGGTATAATCATCAACTAAAGTTAACATATATTTATTACCTTGAAAAGAGGTTGTAGACATAGGTCCACACAGATCACAGTGGATCAACTCTAAAGGTGAAGTTGCTCTATTAAAAGCTATCCTTTTAAAAGGTTTTCTTGCTTGTTTGCCTTCTACACAAGCGATGCAACTTGATTTATCTACTACGGAAAATTCTACCCCTACCTGGTGATTCTTCAACCGATTCATGCCTATTCGACAAAGGTGTCCAAGTCTCTTATGCCAGATTTGATACCTATCCTGACAGTCAGAGTGCTCATCTTTTGTTAAATAATTATCAGCCACAGTGTTGGAAACATTTGTAGAGCCATTAAGTACATACAATCCACCACAGGGCACCACGAAGCATGAAGAAGCGAATCACCTGTAACACAAAAAGTATCATTTTTATAAAAGTTACATCCATTTTTATTAAAAACACATATAAAACCCTTATCTACAGCTTTTTGTTCAGATAGCAAATTAGCATTTAAGTCTGGTACATAAGCAACATCAGAAATTGTATTTATTTTATTTTTAGGTGTCGAGATCGAAATATCTCCTAATCCTAAACATTTGATCATTTCACCATTTGCGACAGTTACGGTTCCTCTATCAGTCAACTTTATATGTTGAAACCAATCACGCCTTGAAGACATATGTTTAGTTGCTCCTGAGTCTACATACCAAACATCCTTGTTTTCAGATCCAGAAGTATTCAAAGCAGTAAATGAGGAGTCATTTGTACTCGTAACATTACCCTTTTCCTTCTTCTTTTTCAACGGACAGTCTGGTCTTTTATGTCCGGGTACATTACAGTCATAACGGTCGACGGGGTTCGTGGCACCGTGGTAAATAAATATTTTAAAGGAAAGATGTTGTTCGGTGAAAAGTTTATATTGAAGTAAGTGCTAAGGTAAACAAGGCTTTCAAATAAAATAAAAATAGAATAGAACACAATGAAAATAATAAAACGTGCCAGTAGGCTCTAAGGCCTGGTTTACACAGCTGAGATTAGGAATAATCTACAACAATTATCAAATCAAAGTCATAATCATCAAAAAGAAAACACACCATGGTTCGCTACCACAGTAGCTAGTGACAACTCATAGTTGACACTCATATCGTCATCACCTCTTGTGATACGACCAACTCTAGAGTCCACGACTCCCAGGTCAACACATGACCGTACAACTAATAGTCTCCTCCGAGACCCTGGTCCCCACCACACCACCATCTGCCCATCGTGCCCTGAACAACTCCTCACTGAGTTTCAGTCACGACTACAGACTAGTGCATGCAGTGCGACCATATCTACCTAGGTCCCCGCCACATCACTAGCTGCCCATCGCCCCCTGAACAACCCCTCACTGGATTGCAGTTACGACTACAGACTAGTGCATGCAGTGCGACCATACCTACTAGTGTCCCCGCCACACCACTAGCTGCCCATCGCCCCCTGAACAACTCCTCACTGAGTTGCAGTTACGACTACAGACTAGTGCATGCAGTGCGACCATACCTACTAGTGTCCCCGCCACACCACTAGCTGCCCATCGCGCTCTGAACAACCCCTCACTGGGTTGCAGTTACGACTACAGACTAGTGCGTGCAGCGCGACCACATAGCCATGATACGTGTTCTATTTGCTGGCGGAGGCACCCTCCTCACCATCTTCTACATTTTGAAAATCTAACTCAGCAGACATCACTTGGAAAAATCTTTCGTACCTATGCGATCGTGGGGTACTTATAAGTTCTGTTTCCAATCAACGATTTCAATAGGTAACGATCGCCATTATCGCCATCAAACAACTCACCAATATTAAATTTCATTATTTTAGCTCATTTCTATAAAATTATCATTTTTCGTAAATAGCACTCATTTCCGTGTTCGTTACCGCTTGTTCTCTTGAGAAGATTTAATAGTCTAGCCACACATACTATCAGAAGCTCAAGTGAGCTCGTAACTAAAGGCCACAGTGAACTTTAGTTTTGAATTAAAGACAAACCAGACATCATAATTTTAAAACCTCGATTTAAAATTTCTCAGCCCATTATAACAAACAATAATCGGGTAGTACTAGAAATATTATTTGCAAAAATAACTCTTATTATCATGTCGCAAAGAAATGGTTCAGTACACAACGCTGGTACTACCCATACCCTGTATGCGTACTATCGCGTGTGTACGTATACCAATGAAATTACAGATAGCTTGGGCAAGAGATCATTCAGCACCGAAATCAAAATAAAAATAGTACGACTCACCAGATTATGGCAATTTCCCACAAACACCTGCCACTTGGCAGTTGCCAACCGTTGCACACCAGACATCTCTGAGCTCTCATAAAACCTCATCACGTTACCACAAACGTTTTGGGTATTTTGAAACCCTCTCATCGCCTGCAGAGTAGAGGCTCAAGTCTTGAAACCTTGGGCGTTCCGCAAAGCGCAAGCAGCTCCGGCTGCACCGCACGCAGCTCCAGCAGCACCACACGCCATTAACGCGATTCACCAAGCAGCTAGAAGGGCGCTCCGCCAGCGCACTTTGCACTCTCCGCAAGCGCACCTTGCGCGCTCCGCAAGCGCACCTTGCGCGCTCCGCAAGCGCACCTTGCGCGCTCCGCAAGCGCACCTCGCTCGCCAAGCAACAGCCAGCACTGTCGGGCGCCAAGCATCAGCCAACACTGTCGCGCGCCAAGCATCAGCCAACACTGTCGCGCGCCAAGCAACAGCCAGCACTGTCGCGCGCCAAGCAACAGCCAGCACTGTCGCGCGTCAAGCAACAGCCGCACGTGCACGCCTGCAGCGGACTCTTGCAGCGCACTATCACGCGGAGCGATCTCTTATGCGTCAGCAATTGAGTGCACCTCGTAACGTGACGTTTACTTCCAGCTTCACTGCTAGTACATCCAGCATTTACAGAAGGTCATACAAAGGCAATGAACAACTACCACACAAGTAATCACACAAGTACTATAAAAATATTGGCAGAAAGTGACTGTTATCCCGTTTCTTGATTTATAACGAGATTGTGAGCAGTGTAGTTCTTTATCCAACTTCTGATGTCGGAGACAGCGACGGCAGAGCGTTAGGGTCGACAGCATCTTGGTGTGGTGGTACAGGTTCCATTTCGTAGGTGAGTTTTGAATTGAAGCACGACGTGTAGATATACCCTCCAATCTTCATAATAACAATTTGAATAGGCAAACCGACAGTTTCGGTTCGGAGGAGTGCCTTGGTCCACGTCTCGATGCAAAGTGACCGTTCGACGAACCCCACTATCCAAAGCGACTCTGTCCATGTGACGCCATCACAAAATAACGTCACAAGCGTTCGCCCCTCTACTACGTAAATCAAATCAGCAACTTCTATTAAAATTATATCGACGATCTCCGGCATATATATGTATCTATTATAAATATAGTATCGTTGAGTTAGTATCCCATAACACACAAGTCTCGAACTTACTTTGGGGCTAGCTCGATCTGTGTGATTTGTTCGTATATATTTATATATACAAGGTGTCTCAAAAGTAAGTTCACATTTGCTTATCTTATTACGCGAAAGCAACTATTCTGAGGGGCGCGGGGGGTATGTCAGTCGGTAGTCTGGCTCTTGGGAATTTAGTCGCTATGGAGCGTTTCTCTGGTGCGGACCGTGCGTTGTGCGTACGTGAGTTTTACAAAAACGGTAATTCGGCGACTGTAGCGCGTAGAAAATTCTGCAGTATTCGACATATTCGTCACTTAAATGATGCGCCTAGCACTCGTCTCATTGCAAAATGGGTTGAGAAGTTTGAAGAGACTGGGTCAACTCTGGAGAAACCAAAATCTGGGCGACCAAGAACATCAAGAACAGCCGAAAACGTGGACAGTGTTACTCAGTCTATTCGAGATGATCCAAACCTCTCGATTCGGAAGCGTGCTGTTGCTTTAAATGTGCACAGATCTTCATTATGCCGCATTTTACACAAAGATTTAAAGCTGCACCCGTACAAAATTCAGTTAGTGCAAGAACTGAAGCCTCAAGATGCTGGTCAGAGGCTTGCCTTTGTAAATCAGATGATTGAGCGCTTTCCAACGTTCACCAACATCTTGTTTTCCGATGAAGCCCATTTTCACCTGAATGGGCATGTAAACAAGCAAAATTGTCGTTACTGGAGTGCAACCAACCCAAAACAAAAACATCAGAAACCGCTACATTCACCCAAAGTCACCGTATGGGCAGCGATGTCGGCGCGAGGAATTATCGGCCCTTACTTTTTTGAAGATGGAAGGGGACGCACACTCACAGTGAATTCAGAGCGTTATGTGGAGATGTTAGACGAGTTTTTCGTACCCCAACTGCAAAACTTTCCTAGTTACAACCAAAGAACATGGTTCCAGCAGGATGGAGCAACTTCACACACGTCCAACAGATCTCTGCCTCGAGTTCGAGAAATTTTTCCGAACAAATTAATCTCCAGGCGAGGTGACATAAATTGGCCTCCACGGAGTCCCGATTTAACGCCTATGGATTTTTTTCTGTGGGGTTATGTCAAATCAAAAGTTTACGCTAATAAACCGACTTCCCTGGCACAATTAAAAGAAAATATCCGTCATGAAATGGCAGCCATCACGGAGACTACCTGCCGAGCTGTCATAGGCAATTTTAGTGCCCGACTAAATGAATGCCGAGAGCGCAACGGTTTACATTTGGACGATGTTATTTTTAAAAAATAAATTCCCAAACAGTGTACTTCAATATAAAATAAACATTTTTTCAATAAAGCTAAGACTTTTCTTTTAAAAAAAGATTTAAATGTGAACTTTCTTTTGAGACACCTTGTATTTAGTTCTGGGTTTATTGGACCATACGTTAAAATTCTTGATTGATGAATTAAATTATCAGTCTGTGTACGTACTTATAGACCCGGATATTATACGAGTACCTACGTCCACAGACAATCAAGACGGTTCAGAAACTTCTATTTCCAGAGGAAGATCTTGATCTTGAAATAAACAGGCTCGGATGAAAAGCTTGCTGTATGAGATTCTTTTTTTGTGTGCTGCCAGAAGCATTCTCCGACACAGGGGTCTGGTTGCCTAACCCTGCGCAGACTTCGGTGACCGATTTCCCACTCGCAGATCCGGATACCTGCAAGCACCGGGTGTGAGCTTGATCGCATGACATAACAACATTCGGTTCACTCATATTTCCATATTTAAAAGTGGGACATACGCATGTCGCTTTCCCAAGGCGACATGGCCACACTTTTAGAAGGTATTTAGTGCTCCTAGGCTTGTGGTGTAGTACTACGCGATTTTGGAGCTCGAGCTGGAAACCTTCGGAGTTATGGATCTGGATGGGTGCTGGCCGGAGCGTAGACTTCATCAGGCGAGATCTTTCGGACACTATGTTCAGATTCAATGTGCCTCTGACCATACGGTGATCGCTGCCGCATTTGAGCGAGTTGATCACTGAGACATCATTGAATATGTGCCTTTTTGTCGTCATAATGAAGTCTATCTCGTTCTTAGTGACCCCGTCGGGACTGATCCAAGTCCACTTTCGCTGTTCACGCTTCTTGAAGAAGGAGTTCATCATAAAGAGTCCCTCCTTCTCCATGAAGCCAGCCAACATGTGACCTCGGTAGTTCCGACGCCCAAATCCAAAATTTCCCAGTCCGATCTCTTCACCGCTCCGTTTTCCAAGTTTAGCGTTGAAGTCCCCCATGATAACGCTGTAGTGAGTTTTTGAACTATGTATGGCTTTAGAGATGTCCTCATACATAGTCTCTACTTCATCGTCGGAGTGTGTCGAGGTCGGGGCGTATACCTGAATGACCTTCAGCGAATACCGTTTGGTTATTCTGAATACCAGGAACGCCACCCTGGTCGACACACTCTCGATCTTCACTACATTGTCCACAAGGGACCTGTGGACGAGGAACCCGACACCACCTTGGGACTGATGGTCGCCCTCCCTGAAATAGAGCTAGTTACCGGATTTAAGGATTATCGAGTCCTCACCCTCTCTTCGGACTTCAGATAATCCCAGGACACCCCATCGTAACCTGCTCAATTCTTCCTCCAGTCCAATAACCCTCTCGTCGGTCCGCAGTGTGCGCACGTTCAGTGTTGCCAGGTCGATCCGTCGTTGTTTGTGGTAGCCGGATCTCTTCCGGAGATTCTTCGCACCCCTTGCCCCGCCGTTACCTTGGCCGCTACCACAATGACCAGGAATAGCGGAGCTGCCGGGGACTAGGGGCCTTGGCTTAGTCGTGTGCATCATTATGGGGGGGGTTTGCCATAATCCCCACGCTTGGCAAGCGGGTTGGGATCGCAGGATTTGATATTCCATAGAAGAAGCGCTGCTGCCCGCTTCCCTGGTGAGAGAGTTCCCTTAGTCGCCTCTTACGACACCCACGAGAGGATATGGGTTGGTACTATTCTAAGCCCGGTACCACACGGGGCAAACCCTTAACTTGGCGAAATGTAATTTCCTTCAGAATCAGATCACTTATTTAGGATACGAAATAAGTGCTGCCGGTATTCGTCCTGGTAGTAAGAAAATTCAGTCTTTCCAAGAGTTCCCTTGTCCGACCAATTCGCATTCAGTACGACAGTTTCTTAGATTGATGAAGATTTTCAAGAATTTGTTAAAAAATATTCAAAAACTTTTAAGAGAGCCTGTTCCTCAGCAAAAGCCATACACATTAAAAATAAAATAAAATCTTCTAGAAATAAAATCAAAACAACTTGGCAAATTATAAATTCTGAAACTGGAAGAACCAAAGTACAAAATCGCGATTTCCATCTTAAAATTAACGATGAAGATATAAAGGCGGACTTGGAGGTAGCAACTGAGTTTGAGAATTTTTTTACTAGTATTCCAATAATAACAACAAAAACTTTGTCTTCTTCCTCCACTTCTGCTTACGCCATACTAAAAGAATGTGTTCCAGAATGTGACAAACACTTTGAATTTACGTTTGCGACTGCTAAAGACATTATAGAATCTTTTAAGGATCTTGATTTAAAAAAAACTGCCGATCATTGGGGTTTGTCAGTATATACTGTAGCTTCAATAATAGATGTTATCGCACCTTTCTTAGCAATTGTTTTTAATTCTTGTGTCACATTTGGTATATTTCCTGATTTGATGAAACTTAGCAAAGTATTTCCACTGTTCAAATCTGGTAGTACAACTGATCCCACGAATTTTCGGCCAATTTCTATATTACCAACTTTGAGCAAAATTTTTGAAAAATTAATTTTGAAACAGTTGTTGAGACACTTCAACTTATATAATTTATTGCACGTGAAACAATTTGGTTTTACAAAGGGTCGTTCAACTACCGATGCGGGCGTGGCGTTGCTAAAGAACATATTTGGGGCCTGGGAGGAATTGCAAGATGCTCTTGGTATTTTTTGTAATTTGTCCAAGGCCTTTGATTGCGTACATCATGATACTCTTATTAGGAAACTGTACCATTATGGTTTAAGGGACAGAGCTCTCGACCTTCTGACTTCTTATTAATAATCGAATTCAGAGGGTTGATGTTAATGGCAACAAATCTGCAGGATCTGAGGTCACCATGGGCGTTCCGCAGGTCTCAATTCTAGGTCCTTTCTTGTTTTTAATTTATATTAATGACTTACCTCATCACGTGAGGGATAATCACAACATAGTATTGTTCGCGGATGACACTTCTCTTATTTTTAAAGTCAAGCGTCAGCTAGCAAATTTTGACGAAGTTAACAATGCACTTTCGAAAGTTGTCCATTGGTTTAATGTAAATAACCTTCTTTTGAATGAAAAAAAAAACTAAATTCATTAAATTTTCTACGCCAAATATCAGGCAGCTAAGTACCAATGTTCAACTGAATGGAGTAGAGTTGATCCCTGTCGAGGTGACAGTTTTTCTTGGATTGACTATTGACTCCAAGTTACAATGGGGTCCTCACATTGAGAAGCTGTCGGGTAGACACAGTTCTGCCGCTTATGCTGTTAAGAAAATTAGACAGATAACTGATGTGAATACAGCCAGAATTGTTTATTTTAGTTATTTTCATAGTCTTATGACTTATGGGATTCTTCTCTGGGGTACTTGTGCGGACATCAATACCATCTTTGTTTTACAGAAAAGGGCTGTTCGAGCCATTTACCATTGCCATTTGCCATTTGCCATTTTTGGTCCTAGACATTCTCTTAGAGAAAAATTCAGAGAGGTGAACATTCTGACTGTAGCTTCGCAATATATATTTGAAAATCTTATGTATGTACATAAAAATATATCTAATTTTAAGAAAATGAGCGATATTCATAATGTGAATACCAGGAACAAACACAATCTTGCTGTACATCACACTCGTCTCCACAGAGTAGGCAACTCGTTCATGGGTCAATGTATACACTTTTACAACAAGCTTCCCATGGACATTCGAAACTTACCCATTAAACGATATAAAACCTATATAAAGGCCAAACTTTGCAAAAAGGGGTATTATAAAATCTCAGATTATTTAGAGGATAGAGAGGCTTGGGACTGAGCTGCTCGCTCTGTTAAGCATTGTTATTAAGCAATATGCGTAATTATAACGTAAATTATTGTAAACATTTTCATTTTTAATGTCTGGACTTTAAAAAAGACGATGATCCCTCAGTTTGTTTCGGCTATTTCTTCTCAGAGGTAGTCAGTTAGGAAATGCCGGCTTCATCTAGTTAAAAAAAAAAATAAAAAAAAAAACATATGACGTGTAAAAGTGATCGGTGATCCTACTTGCTTAATAAACGATTTCATTTCATTTCGATGGGCTAATTCAGAAAATTTATTAGGAACTTCGCTACTTTGGCACACCCATTGAATAGGCTGCTTAGGAAGGATGTGGATTGGGTTTGGGCAGAGGAACAAGAGGTGGCTTTTAGGGCACTTAAAGATAGGCTGGTTGATAGGCCGATATTAGAGATTTTCGAACCATCCGCCGAGACAGAGCTACACACAGATGCAAGCATTCTAGGGATAGGCGGGATTTGACTACAGCGTAAGCGGGCCTCTGACCCTTTTCAACCAGTGGCATACTATAGCCGGCAAACCTCTCCAGAGGAAAAGAGATTCCATTCTTTTGAACTTGAGACCCTGGCTGTAGTTTGTTCACTCAAGAAATTCCGAGTTTACTTGTTAGGGCTAAGTTTTAAAATTGTCACGGATTGTAGCGCTTTGCGATCTACATTTTCGAAATGAGACATGACTCCACGCATAGCTCGTTGGTGGCTCCTGCTACAAGAATTTCAATGCAATAGAGAGTATCGTGCTGGTATTAAAATGGCACACGTGGACGCTTTGTCGCGGAATCCTATCGAATTGGTAGATGACACTGTTGAGATTGACCAGTATCCGAGTGTTGTGCTAATCAGCAACGATGACTGGCTGCAAACCTTACAGATGGGAGATTCGGAACTCCGACGAACTCGTGACATACTCACTGCGGATAATATGGATGCTGAGAGTTTAGAACATATAAAAAATAATTATTTAATTAAGGATAACAAACTTTTCAAATGTCTGAACGGTAAAAAAATAATTTACGATGGCTGGTACCAAAGGGCGCAAGGTGGCAACTCTGCCGCATGAATCATGATGATATTAGTCATTTTGGTTTAGAAAAGACATTAGAACGCATCAAGAAAACTTACTGGTTCCCTAAAATGTCTCGATTTATAAAAAAATATGTTCAAGCATGTCTTGAGTGCGCTTACTCAAAGAAAACCGCGGTTGATACAGGTCATTTACATCCGATCATTTAAATAGAAGTGCCGTTTCACACCATTTATGTTGACCATCTTGAGGCTTTTATTCGTTCGAAGTTGGGAAATTCTTATCTTTTCATGATAGTGGACTCATTCACAAAGTTCGTTTTTGTTAAACCGGTGCGAAACACTAAAACGCAAATGACTATTAAAGTTCTAGAAGACATTTTCTATACGTTCCGAATTCCAGACAGACTCATTAGTGACCGTGGCACATGTTTTACATACCATGCGTTTAGACCTTTTTGTTTAGATAAGGGCATCTTTTGAATTCGGTTGCTAGTCCGAGAACAAATGGGCAGGTAGAGCGATACAACCGCACCATATTGAACTCATTGACTGCCCAGAATCTTAATTTCGATGAAAGGAATTGGGACGATAAAGTTGGTAGAGCCCAGTGGGGCATTAATAATAACCGCCAAAAGACCATGGGTAGGACAACGGCTGAAGTCATTTTCGGATTAAAAATGAACGCTGAGATAAATCCTATGCTTAATGAATTAGTACGGGAAACTAGGGAGGAACTAGATACGCGAATCCGTCACAGACAAAATTGACCTAGAACAGGAAAAACAAAAATTAGCTCATGACAAAAATAGACTTCCTGCACGTGTGTTTCGTGATCTTGTAAAAATTACAAGAACTTCGTTTGCAAATGATGGCAAAAGCAAAAAAACTAATTTCACCGTGGGACCCGTGGGTTATTGCTGTGTTGGGTTATGACCGTTATAGACTAGTCGCTATACCTGGATTATCTAGCACCAAAAATAAACGCAAAACCACCGTATCTGCCGATCGTATGTTGCCATGGGTTCATGTAGCTGCCTTAGATGTAGAGAGCAATGATGATGATGTAGATGATGAGACGAATAGCTGTAATGATGAAGACACAGATATGTAAATTTGTATATTTTGTAGAACTTTGGTTTTTTTTTTATGACTGTAATGTTTAGACTAATATTAATAATTATCGTTAGTTCACTATTTCTACTCGCCAGAGGATTTAATAAACTGATTGAATGTTATTGTTAATCGATATGAGAAGTGAAAACGAAAAAGTTTTAGTACAATAATTTTAGTACATCATCATCATTTCAGCCGAAAGACGTCCACTGCTGGACATAGGCCTCCCCCAAGGTTCTCCACGACGACCGGTCCTGCGCCTCCCGCATCCAGCGGTTTCCCGCGACCTTCACCAGGTCGTCGGTCCACCTTGTCGGGGGCCTACCCACGCTACGTCTTCCGGTGCGTGGTCGCCACTCGAGAACCCGTCGGCCCCATCGGGCATCGGTCCTACGGGCAATGTGTCCAGCAGCCCATTGCCACTTCAGTGTTGCAATTCTTCGGGCTATGTCGGTTACTCTCGTTCTTCTGCGGATCTCCTCATTCCTGATTCGATCGCGCAGTGAAATCCCAAGCATAGCCCTCTCCATTGCCCTTTGAGCGACTTTGAGCTTTCTTATAAGGCCCATTGTTAGCGACCACGTCTCAACTCCATAAGTCATCACTGGCAACACACACTGGTCAAAGACTTTTGTCTTGAGACACTGCGGTATTTCGGACGAGAAGATTCTACGTAGCTTCCCGAAAGCAGCCCAGCCGAGTTGGATTCGACGATTGACCTCTTTCTCGAAGTTGGACCTTCCTAACTGGATAGTTTGTCCCAGGTACACGTAGCTGTCAACAACTTCGAGAACAGAGTCTCCAATCTTTATAGGAGTCGGTACAACATGGGCATTAGACATGACTTTTGTCTTGCCCATGTTCATTTTAAGACCGACTCGCTTGGAGGCCCTACTGAGGTCTTCGAGCATTGTACTCAGGTCCTCCGCGGTCTCAGCCATGACTACGATATCATCAGCAAACCGAAGGTGTGTCATGTACTCGCCATTGATGTTGATGCCCAGTCCTTTCCAGTCCAGAACCTTGAAGACATCCTCCAATGCAGCGGTGAACAGTTTCGGGGAAATAACATCTCCCTGTCTGACACCACGCTGCAGAGGTATTGGTTTCGAGGTCTGGTCCTGTATTCGGACTGACATGGTGGCGTTTTCATACAAAATTTAGTACATATTTTATAAAATCTTTAAACGTACATGATTCAATGAGTAGATTGATTGCTTTAGAAGATATAGAAAAGTGTCAAAAATCTTTTAGTAACTTCTATGACCATCATAATTATAATTTGGTTCGAATAATCACACCTATATATTTGTCGGAGACAGCGACGGCAGAGCGGTAGGGTCGACAGCATCTTGGTGTGGTGGTACAGGTTTCCATTTCGTAGGTGAGTTTTGAATTGAAGCACGACGTGTAGATATACCCTCCAATCTTCATAATAACAATTTGAATAGGCAAACCGACAGTTTCGGTTCGGAGATGTGCCTTGGTCCGCGTCTCGATGCCATGTGCCGCCATCACAAAATGACGTCACAAGCGTTCGCCCCTCTACTACGTAAATCAAATCAGCAACTTCTATTAAAATTATATCGACGATCTCCGACACGGCCAGCCTGACGAGTTGCACGTCCTCGTGCATCTTCATCATCCCAGCGGCATTCTCAGTCGCATTCGAAGCTCCCTCAGCCCCGGAGTCCAGGATCCGGTTCACCAGGCCAACCGCCGATTCCGGCCAAACTTCGGTATTTCCCGTTGCACATCCTCGGGCATGTCTGTAAAAAAAAAAACACAGAAAACCGACTTTGAAGCATTTTTAAGAACTCGGCCAACCTGACCGTCACACGTCACGTTTAATTACTATGACTATTAGAAAACAAAGTCCAACAAAAGCTTCCTTCAAGCCTCATAATTATCAAATTTCAAAAAGAAAACAAAAGGTTCCTCCAAGCCTCATAATTATCAAATCAAAATCATAATCATCAAAAAGAAAACACACCATGGATCGCTACCACAGTAGCTAGTGACAACTCATAGTTGACACCCATATCGTCATCACCTCTTGTGATACGACCAACTCTAGAGTCCACGACTCCCAGGTCAACACATGACCGTACAACTAATAGTCTCCTCCGAGACCCTGGTCCCCACCACACCACCATCTGCCCATCGTGCCCTGAACAACTCCTCACTGAGTTTCAGTCACGACTACAGACTAGTGCATGCAGTGCGACCATATCTACCAAAGTCCCCGCCACATCACTAGCTGCCCATCGCGCCCTGAACAACTCCTCACTGAGTTGCAGTTACGACTACAGACTAGTGCATGCAGTGCGACCATACCTACTAGTGTCCCCGCCACACCACTAGCTGCCCATCGCGCTCTGAACAACCCCTCACTGGGTTGCAGTTACGACTACAGACTAGTGCGTGCAGCGCGACCACATAGCCATGATACGTGTTCCATTTGCTGGCGGAGGCACCCTCCTCACCATCTTCTACATTATGAAAATCTAACTCAGCAGACATTACTTGGAAAAATCTTTCGTACTTATGCGATCGTGGGGTACTTTTAAGTTCTGTTTCCAATCAACGATTTCAATAGGTAACGATCGCCATTATCGCCATCAAACAATTCACCATTATTAAATTTCATTACTTTAGCACACTTCTACCAAATTTAGATTTTTCGTAAATAGCACTCATTTCTATGTTCGTTACCGCTTGTTCTCTTGAGAAGATTTAATAGTCTAGCCACATGTACTATCAGAACATAAAGTGAGCTCGTAACTATAGGCCACAGTGAACTTTAGTTTTGAATTAAAGACAAACCAGGCATCATAATTTTAAAACACTGATTTAGAATTTCTCAGCCCATTATAACAAAGAATACGGGTAGTACAAAAAATAAAATTTGCAAATAACTCTTATTATCATGTCGCAAAGAAATGGTTCAGTACACAACGCTGGTACTACCCTTAACCTGTATACGTACTATCGCGTGTTACGTATACCAATGAAATTACAGATAGCTTGACAAGAGAACATTCAGCACCGAAATCAAAATAAAAATAATACGACTCACCGGATTATGGCAACTTCCCACACACACCTGCCACTTGGCAGTTTTCAACCGTTGCACACCAGACATCTCGGAGCTCTCATAAAACCCCCTTACGTTACCACAAACGTTTTGGGTAGTTTGAAACCTTCTCATCGCCTGCAGAGTAGATGCTGTCCTGATATCTTCTCATCGCCTGCAGAGTAGAGGCTAAAGTCTTGAAACCTTGGGCGTTCCGCAAAGCGCACGCAGCTCCGGCTGCGCCGCAAGCAGCTCCAGCAGCGCCACACGCCATTGATGCGATTCACCAATGACCAAGCAGCTAGAAGCGCGCTCCTCAAGCGCACTTTGCACGCTCCACAAGCGCACCCTGCGCGCTCCGCAAGCGCACCTTGCGCGCTCCGCAAGCGCACCTTTCGCGCTCCGTAAGCGCACTTGCATCAGCCAGCACTGTCGCGCGCCAAGCAACAGCCAGCACTGTCGCACGCCAAGCAACAGCCAGCACTGTCGCGCGCCAAGCAACAGCCAGCACTGTCACGCGCCAAGCAACAGCCAGCACTGTCGCGCGCCAAGCAACAGCCAGCACTGTCACGCGCCAAGCAACAGCCAGCACTGTCGCGCGCCAAGCAACAGCCAGCACTGTCGCGCGCCAAGCAACAGCCAGCACTGTCGCGCGCCAAGCAACAGCCAGCACTGTCGCGCGCCAAGCAACAGCCAGCACTTGCACGCCTGCAGCGCACTCTTGCAGCGCACTCCTGCAGCGCACTCCTGCAGCGTACTCCTGCAGCGCACTCCTGCAGCGCACTATCACGCGGAGCGATCTCTTCTGCGTCAGCAATTGAGCGCACCTCGTTACGTGACGTTCACTCACGTGCCTCACTGCCAGTACATCCAGCATCCACAGAAGGTCACACAAAGGCAATGAACAACTACACACATAATGGCAGAAAGTGACTGTTATTCTGTTCCTTCATTTATAACGAGATTGTGAGCAGTGTAGTTCTTTATCCAACTTCTGATGTCGGAGACAGCGACGGCAGAGCGGTAGGGTCGACAGCATCTTGGTGTGGTGGTACAGGTTTCCATTTCGTAGGTGAGTTTTGAATTGAAGCACGACGTGTAGATATACCCTCCAATCTTCATAATAACAATTTGAATAGGCAAACCGACAGTTTCGGTTCGGAGATGTGCCTTGGTCCGCGTCTCGATGCAAAGTCACCGTTTGACGAACCTCACTTTCCAAAGCGACTCTGTCCATGTGCCGCCATCACAAAATGACGTCACAAGCGTTCGCCCCTCTACTACGTAAATCAAATCAGCAACTTCTATTAAAATTATATCGCGATCTCCGACATATTTATGTACCTATTCATTACTTGTGAGAAGTCAAGTGTTCGCAAGTAATCTTGGATATGATACACATATGTTTATACCTCGTTTATGATAAAAAAAAAAATTAATAATTATAAACTAGCGCTTGACCGCAATCCCGCCTGATGGTAAGCAGTGATGCAATCGTTGATGGTAAAGCGCGCTTGTTTATTAAGAGCCTATTCACTCAGAAAAACTGAGCGAATAGGAAGGAAAACGGCAGTTGAGCGAGGTGATGCAATGTTAAACCAAAGGGAGATTGCTCTGAAGACCTTCCACGACCAAACTCCCAACACAACAATATTTAGCGCATCGTACCCGGCACACATCGCAGCACAACTGCTCAGACCCGTCCTCCGTACGACGTATGTAATAATAAAAATGTATTTTTTGTAAAATAATACAATATGTGGTTTCAGTCATTTTGAATAATAGGTTGTTTGTGCTTATAGTTTGTAAATATGCTTTGGGACTTCGGAATTTATTTGGAATTCTTGCTTTGTTTGATTACTTTGTTTTTCTCGGATTTTGACGTTACGTTTTGTTGATATCAACTGAACAGTAGACGTGGTTGTTATTTCACGTACGGGTTTTGACAGGGAAGCTAAGATGAGTGTCACGCGCATTTTTCATTGGACTTTTAAAATTATTTATAGTGTCGTTTACTAAATAAAAGCGCGTGATTTATGTAGTAAAAAGTGCATTCAGTGAATAATTCATAAAGAACATTGAAATATCGTAGCATAGTGGCCACATCATGACTTTGCTTCAAATCTCCTAGTTAGTCGGCAAACGCGGCCGTTTTTTCAACTGTCATTGGCGATATCCGACATCATTGTGAAATATTTTTTTTAAAGAATTTCTATAATTTATTACACGTGTTATTGGCAAAATTGTGGTGTCTAACCACAGAGGCCATTGAAGAGTTGAAGTAGTATTCACTCTTAAGAAAAGAAAAGAAAGAATGTTATTTCAGGTAACTAGTTACAATAACCAGCGACGCGATGTGTAACTGAATAACTGGTTACGAGTCAAATTAAAAAGTAGTTATTTTTGTAAATGCGTTATTTCATACACACGTTATGCCGTAGCGGGTAGCCATATCGTGCATCACACCAGCGGCGCGCGTCGCTGGTTATTGTAACTAGTTACGTGAAATAAAGACCACGTCTAGTTTCGTTTCGTATGTAACTTTATAGTAGGTGGTTATATTTAACAATCACAGTAGCAGAATTAAAATAACTAGCTACAAAAATAACTTGTTATATAACAGGTGACACCGATCAAGTAACTGGTTACGTTACGTTTCTTGAAAAAGGCGTTACAAGCCACACCTACTGAACAGTGAACATTTGAACTTCATTTTTTTCATGTAGTACTGGACGTGTACATGACAGCTATATAAAATAAATATAAATAGTATAAATATAAATAAATTTAAAAATAAATAAAACAATGAGACGTTAATATATGTGTATCACGAAATGGTACATAAAACTAAAGAAGTTAACTTTATTAAACTAAATGAAAATTAAATACTGAAGAAATGGCAGTATGGTCTCTGACCCTAGCCGGTTCCAAATGGAACACACAAACAAAAAAAATGATTAAACGTCACTTTCAGTGTCAAATAATAACCTCATTTTTAGGATAGTATTTTTAGTAATTTGAATAAAAATGTTTAAAACCTTGGTTACCAAGCTAAACCCAACACAGTTATTGCGTGGGTTCCACACTACCGCCTGTATGAATGAAGTGCGCTTACTGAGTCGCCTGAGAGTGGTTGATAACTCTGAGATCGGCAAGCGGGCCATGGCTGAAGGAAAACCTCCTAAAGTTATCTGCGTTTATAACAAGAAACGTACGTCATGTTTACATTCCACTCTATCCTAGTTTTATCATCTACCTAACCTCGTCCCAACTATTGTATGTTGAGGTTTAACTTCAGTCTAAAAGGATGCTGCTTAATAAAATTATTTTACAATGGGTAAATGTTTATCTGACCTCCACAACCGTCATTATGTAATGAGATAGGTATCCCTTGATAGGACTTTGTTAGACTTGTTCTATTGACAACCTGTAAGCTGCCAAAGATCTAAAAATGACAGCCCCATGGCTAATGGTGTCATGTCATGGTACATGCTTCCTGAGGGACGGAGGGGGGTCATAAGTGACGATTGTCATCCACCATTGTACCAACTGCAGCTAGTGTACCTTATCCTGATTGATGGACCTTGTGCGGTTTAATATAAAAAACAAAACATATTCTAAAACCATATTGCGATAATATCATTTTCATGCATACTTTAGATATAGAGGATAATTAGCACTCTGTATTATTTAATGCATATTTCAATCTGCTAAGAGCAAAAGTTCTGTGCATGCTTAGATTTGTATTTGTTAGTATTCAAAGGAAATGTGGCCTTAAAAGTCAGTATGAATTCATTTCAATAGATTTTGCATATTTCAAAAAATCCAATATTTATCTCAGTTTAGACACTACTAACATAACAAAACCGGATACTGTTATTTTATGAATAAACATATCCATATAATACAGTATGTTACGAAAACCCTGTCCGACCCGTGAAGGTGTTGTTAGGTATCGATAACTGATTCTACTAATGCATACAAAACCGGGCTTTACTTAAAAAAAAAATCCCCCTAAAAAAAATAAATATTATTTCGCAAAAGGAGGTAACTTATTAAATGTGCGTTGACCACCCTTCGCCTGCCGACCGCGGGGGGCGGGCGGCAGGACACGCGGCACGTGGTCGCATCGCTATTCGCTCATAATAATACCGAAGTTGTCACTTTTTAAAAATTACCAAATTTCGGGGAAATTGGAATTAATTCGTTGGAAAAAAAGATTATTTCAAAATTCATTTGTATTGGTACTATGATGAATACGTAAAGTTTTATATTATATTTGGTCATGTGTTTACCTAACCTCTATTATCCTTATGGGTCGGACAGGGTTTTCGTAACATACTGTATATTCATATATCTTCATTATTTTTATTTTAATAAATCAAAACTAATCTATAGGCTTAGTATGAGTTTTCAATACGAAACTCTATCATCGATATCGAGTGTGTTTGGCGCTCTCATTGGTTGAGACTTCTTACGACCTTGAAGAGGACCAATCGCTGAATCAAACATGCTTGATATTGACTATCAAGTTTCATAATGAAAACTTACTAGGCCTACTGGAGAAATAAAAATATTTTGTACAGAATAGACACAAAATAAATAAAGTATATAATATTAAGTTGGAGGTGCTAGGGTCGTCTAGAAGTTGTAATGTTCTATGTTGTTTTTGTAAACTGTTACCAAAACTTTGCAATCCCTGACTTATAAAATATGTATTCTAAATTAATGTCAACTACAATATTTAGGGTAAAAAGTGGAAGTTCTCTTTACCTCCTTTATTTTGAAGTTTGTTCTCAAGTATGTTTGATGTGATATGCCAGGTGCTTCAATAGTCTACTTTACAAATAGTTTCTTATGATGCGCCCGGGCCCAGCATTGGCCTTAAATCAACACATGCATACCCATCCCTGTGTATTTTTATACCCATGTCTGGCAATAAAATATAAAATGAATTGTTATTGTTTCAGGTGTTGGCTACATAGGTGACAGAGTATTAGTAGCTATCAAGGGTCAAAAGAAGAAAGGTATCTTAGTAGGTATGAAACAGAAACAAAACATCAAGGTGCCTAAATTTGACAGCAACAATGTAGTACTAATAGATGACAACGGGACTCCGCTGGGCAACCGCATCCATGTGCCCATCCCTACCATACTGCGAACCATTCTCAAGGAGAGGACGCACTCTAAGGGAGCTGACTACACAAAGTTATTAGGTATAGCAACAAGGTTTGTGTAGGTATCATAGTTACATGTATAAGTATATTATTTTAGTTTAGATATTAATAAATTGTTCATAAACATTCATTTCCTGTTTTTTTTCTTCCAAACATCGTCTTCATGAATGTACGTATATACTGCCACGTAGCAAAATGTGACAGCGGGCGACATCTCTCATATCTAGATGAAACGACATTAGAGTTGTGCCAACGAGCCAAGAGATGGCGTCTCGCGATAGTCCGGTCAATAATAGGGATGTATAGTGAGATGTCCAACAGTGAACCAGTGGTACACATTGAGCCACCATTCTTACTTTGTAAATGCTTCGTTTTCAAGCCGTGCTTGGACACGAATATACTCAGTTTTTACTGCGCCGCCTGCTGGTAAGTCGGGAACTAGCTAGCGTCAAAGACGTCCGTGTGGCGGATCGCAATACGATTTTCGGCGATAAAACGCAATAAAACTTAAGTATTACCTTATAGCGTGGATTCCCAGTCACTCTGGCATTACTGGTAATGAATTTGTGGATTCTTGTGCAAAAACTGCAATTACATCAGGCAGCATAGCTTACAATTACTGCTTCCCACGTGACCTACGCGCTCTAGCCCGTCCCTCCTTCTTTCGTTCATGGAATGTCCTTTGGCAATCTTCCAGATTCCTTAAAGGTAAATTTTATGGGTCTATTCAACCCTCTATCCCTCCTAAATCGTGGTTTTTTAAGCATAAATATGTCAACAAGTTAGCTACCTCTGTTATAATTCGTCTCCGGCTTGGTTTTGTTTGCTCTCCAGTATTCTTGGCTAAAATTAGGGTCAGGGACCATTCCCTTTGTGAATGTGGTCTTGAAGAGGGATCTCTAGAACATATATTTTTTTCCTGTCCTAAACTATCCCATCCTCTATATGATCTGCTTCCTAAACAGATTCCTCGTCCTGTCAACCTGCCTTTCCTTTTAACATTGGCTCATACCCCACTCATTAAAATTTTATATAAGTTTATTTCCCTTAACAAAATCAAAATTTAACCTTTTCCAACCTTTATGTTTACTAATATTTGTGTTGTCTTGTGTTTGTTTTAGCCCAAAGAAGAACCATCGCTAATTCTACCGATCAACAGTCTATTTCCTCTACGTATAATATTATTTTACTTTTGTTCTCTCCACCTTGACGTTGGCAGAATCATCGGTCATCGATGGAGCCATACCACTAAAAAAAAAAAAAAAAAAAAAGTATTACCTTTTCGTATTACTTTTGTTAGGCGTACTTTTATTATGTGACATTTATTATACCTAATATAGCGTTTATTTGGCTATCGTATGCAACTAAAATCACTACAATAACTCTTTTCATTTGTTTTTAACATCACCTTAAACGTTGAATGGTGGGTGTAGTACACAGTGAACCGCGAACACAATAATAGAATATTATTGTTTCAGCATAGGGCGAATCAAACCAGCGCCTAGGAAAATTGGAGGCCACACAAAAGAACTCATGTTGCAAGCCATGTTGCTAGGAAAAGATGGACGTTTCGTGTGCGTTCGCGCAGCGGAATGTTGTTGAATTTAAAGATTTTAGATATGCAGATATTTAGTGTATGACGTCGTATAATTGTGTATGGTAAAAAAAAATTTGTGCACGCAGCCATTGTGGAAAAATTCACAAAATACTGATTCCGCTGGGCGAACGTTGTCCTGGCGGAACTTTTTTTAATCCTTTGACTTTAGAAAAAAGAGATGTGTCCAAAAATTAGTGTGTATTTGTGTGTAATTGTGTATGTATGAATAAAATTTGTGCATGCATAAACTTCGGAGATATTCAAGTTTCCGCTGCGCGAACGTTTGGCCATTAGCTAGTTTTCATATAAAGCGCTTACATAGAGAGCTGTAGATTTTTACATACTTTGTTTTGAATTTGTGTATATTTGTTTAAAAAACAGATTTAGAAAAAAACGTAAGGCTTAAAAGATAAAAATATAAACGTAAAATACGCTTATTTGGTCTTAGTTCTTAAAGTATGCACTTTGGGGTCTAGATTTTCACGTTTATACAAACCTTGTAAGTGTCTGTAATATATTGCCAAGTATCAATGATGTTCCTTTAGTAATTAAAGAGTTATAGGACAATTTACCATGACATAATCACTGTTTACAAAGCAGTCAAATATCACGACATTCTAATGGAATTGTATGGTAAAATGTATGCCAATAACACTGGTTAACAAATTTTAAGGTTTTGTTAATCCATGAAATGAGTTGTGCTAATTGCGAAAGAATACCTCTAAACATACATTTTGATGTAAGTTTTAAGGTCGAGTTAGCTCGCGTTTTTTGTGGAATCAAATAAAAATGTTTTGACTTAAGATAACATTATATTCATAAATCACATATTATAAAATTTAAAAATGAGTTAATATATTGCTTTTCCGTTTATAAGTAATATGTACAGCCTCTCTCTTCAACGTCCAGCAGTAGTCTGCTAACATAGCAGGACTCCATTTGCCCTGGTATCGCTCTTCCATGCCTGAAATATCCTGGTGAAAACGTTCACCATGTTCGTCGCTAACATCTCCCATATTTTCAGGACAAACGTCCAAATGTGAGTCGAGAATATGTATTTTGAGGGACATTTTGCAACCGAGAGCGTACAATGCTTGGATCATATTCTTAACCAGGTTTTCATAGTCTTCAGATTTTTTTTTACCCAAGAAATTTTGAAAAACTTTTATCATGGATGTCCAGGCCTGTTTTTCCTTGCTATTCAATGTACTTTCAAAAGTCTTATCATTCATTAATTCTCTTATTTGAGGTCCTATGAAAATTCCTTCTTTTAACTTGGCATCTGTCATTTTTGTAAACTTTTTTTTTAAATATTGAAAAGCTTGACCTTCGCGATTTAGTGCTTTTACGAAGTTTTTCATCAATCCTAATTTTATATGCAGAGGTGGTATAATAATATTTTCTTTTTGCACTAAAGGTGGATAAAAAACAT
Source organism: Sesamia inferens (assembly GCA_037179545.1). Classification (NCBI taxonomy): domain Eukaryota; kingdom Metazoa; phylum Arthropoda; class Insecta; order Lepidoptera; family Noctuidae; genus Sesamia; species Sesamia inferens. Next base: position 680,557 of record CM073929.1, on the reverse strand, counting down.
TTTCAGTTCCTGGTGTAAAAGCTTTTCGTAACGGCCACACTTTTTTTATGTAATGGTCAAAGTCACAAGTCAAGTCGAAACTTGCGAGAGTGCGGCGAACGCAATACAAGATTAAACTTGTATAGCTCGATAACTCGAGCTAAGACACTTGTAATATTATAACTGATGATTAGTATTCACCAAGTACTGCCTATTTTTGTATTTCACCATTCATGGGCAAAACCATTGTTAACCAGTGTAATTAGTGTATTCATTCAACTATTCACATGCAAAATTTCATGTCATTAAATTCAGTAATTAAAGAAATACAATTATAAAACTGACGAAGCATCGAAAACCTACATAACCCGACCAAGTTCGGATAGCTATAAAAAAGCGGCCGTGCAATATATTTAGGTAACATCCCAAAATTTACAGTATAATACCGGTATGAATTGGTATAGGTGATAACACAATTGTTTCGATATAATATAAAGGTCATTTATTTTTGTACACCTATTTTTTTAAATGTATTTGACTATGACCAAGTAGGTACTATTTACGTAGTTATTTTATTTAAGTATGCGCTTGAGACTTGAGATATAATCTAGATATATTAATTTAGGCAAATAAAATTGATACAGCTAATTTCTATTGAAGATTTCACGCATCAGGATTCTTACTGTAGACCCCCAGGGATATTAAATAATTACCACAAGTGAATACTACTGTTTAGGTAAATATTTATCATATTGTAGCTTATAACACTTTTTAACCAATGCACTAGACGAGCGTTCCCCTTTGCAAATTTAGTGGATCAAACAATCTAATAACTTAAAAAAAACTACTTCTTCAATCGATTTTTTAATTGATGGTCTATACTGTTGTACTGGTTGTGACTTATTTAAGTGAGCGTGTTCCCCCGCACCCACTGACCTCTATAATTAATTAATTATTATTATTAATTATGGTAATTATAGAGGTCAGTGCCCGCACCCCACCAAAATATGCAGAATTATTTTGATTGAAGCGGTACGCTTAAGGCTAGTCTTTTGGTTAAATAGTCTAAGGTCCGTATTACAGAACGTTACTCAAAACTCAAGCTTTATTTACTAGTTTTAAGTAATACTTGAGCATTACTTAAAACTAGTTTTAACCTATCAAAAGGCTTCAAACGAGAATTAAGTAAAGCTGGAGCTGGGCTTTGAGTGACGTTCTGTAATACGGACCTTACTATTGTAGTTATGAATTGATCAAAAATATTCTAGTGTGAAACAATAGACAACGCGCTGCGCGCAACGAGCGTTAGGCGGCTTCCCGCTTGAAACAGTACTTCCATCCTTGAAGAAAAGAGAGGGCAATATGTTTTCATTAGCCGCGGCCCGCGCGTTTAATTTGCTGTTGTATTTGAACCTGATTAATATATCTAGATTATATCTCAAGTCTCAAGCGCATACTTAAATAAAATAACTACGTAAATAGTACCTACTTTGTCATAGTCAAATACATTTAAAAAAATAGGTGTACAAAAATAAATGACCTTTATATTATATCGAAACAATTGTGTTATCACCTATACCAATTCAATACCGGTATTATACTGTAAATTTTGGGATGTTACCTAAATATATTGCACGGCCGCTTTTTTATAGCTATCCGAACTTGGACGGTTTATGTAGGTTTTCGATGCTTCGTCAGTTTTATAACTGTATTTCTTTAATTACTGAATTTAATGACATGAAATTTTGCATGTGAATAGTTGAATGAATACACTAATTATTGGCATACATTTTACCATGCAATTCCTTTAGAATGTCGTGATATTTGACTGCTTTGTAAACAGTGATTATGTCATGGTAAATTGTCCTATAACTCTTTAATTACTAAAGGAACATCATTGATACTTGGCAATATATTGCAGACACTTACAAGGTTTGTATAAACGTGAAAATCTAGACCCCAAAGTGCATACTTTAAGAACTAAGACCAAATAAGCGTATTTTACGTTTATATTTTTATCTTTTAAGCCTTACGATTTTTTCTAAATCTGTTTTTTAAACAAATATACACAAATTCAAAACAAAGTCTGTAAAAATCTACAGCTCTCTATGTAAGCGCTTTATATGAAAACTAGCTAATGGCCAAACGTTCGCGCAGCGGAAACTTGAATATCTCCGAAGTTTATGCATGCACAAATTTTATTGACACACACAATTACACACAAATACACACTAATTTTTGGACACATCTCTTTTTTCTAAAGTCAAAGGATTAAAAAAAGTTCCGCCAGGACAACGTTCGCCCAGCGGAATCAGTATTTTGTGAATTTCTCCACAATGGCTGCGTGCACAAATTTTTTTTTACCATACACAATTATACGACGTCATACACTAAATATCTGCATATCTAAAATCTTTAAATTCAACAACATTCCGCTGCGCGAACGCACACGACGTTTCATGTTTAAAAATAAAAAACATTGTCAAAAACATACAATTAATAAAGTTGATTACTTAGTAACACTTACAAGGCTTTTTATTGCTTTACCTTAGTTTTGTAGCATAAATAGTCATAATTTATTGTAAAATAAATAAGAAGCTTCACTGAGTACATATTGGTTCACTGTTGATCTGGCCCCGGTTCAGAGTGTCCCACGTGGCGGACTCAGTGAGCCATTTGCCATCTTTTAAAAAAACTTAAATATATACCATCCTGTTGCGTTTGGTTCTAAAATGAATATGCAAAATTATAGCCAGATAGATGGGAAGTCCTCTAGTAAAAAAAATCTTCATTATCTTTAGAAACAGCTGAGCTATGAATGTGCAACTTTTTCATGGTTCACTGTTGGACACCTCACCCTATCCAAGGTATGAAAATCAAAAAAATAATTAGTCCGTCTTATAGATAATAAAAAAAATTAAGACCCGTATTTTTTATTTTGTCGTAATTACCAAAAACTACTGACTATATTTTGTACCACGGCGTGACGTCATGCGACATTTCAAATCAATATAACTTCCTAAGTATTTGAATGAGAGAAAAAATATAAAATACGTGTTCAATATATTTTATAAATCTATCTGATGGACATTAAATTATTTTTTAGGATACAAGCCAATTGAGTAGGTAATAAACGGAATTTTAAATAAATGATTACTTACCTAGTTAAATAAAATAAAATGGAAAGGAAATAGGTAACATTATCACATTAAAAATAAAACCAATTCAAGAGTCTTAAATTTAAAATTCAGTTGTGGAGCGCCTTGTCTGTGGTTCAAGGAAAAAAAAATATTGAGGGTTGGTAGTTTTTTTTTAGAGAAGCTTTTGGTCTGCTCTCGGTGCTGGTATGCGAGGTTGGCATGTTTAAGCTAATCTTTAATGTTAAACCGGGTTAAACGACTAGTGATTTGGCTGAAATTTCTATTTGACTCTTTTTGGCGGGTCTAGGGCAGGAACCCCTGTGGAGGCGTCGCATCCTGACTTGCCTTAGGTGACCTTGATTCCGATCGTATCAGGCTTGTGGAGTAGTGTGCTGGACCCTGGTGGTACGACACACCCAATTCTCTTTCCATTCGACTAGACAGGTATAAGCTGTCATAATTTCCTTGTTGCGGGTGTTCCTGAAATTACCTATTCCCGCGGTCCGCGTTCATCGTTAACTGACACCCGTCAGTTACTGACGCCAAGGGACTTTGTACCGTAGATCATTCGTTAGTCAGGAAAGCTAATCAGAAACGTTAGTCTCCCTGTACTTATAGTTATTGTTGGATGTATCTAGTGAGAGAGAGAGTGAGTTTAGAGCAGGTTGCGTTGCAAGTAGGCTATACTAAATCAAGTTTTATTAATTTCTACATTGCGTACAACCTAAGATAACTTTTGTAACGATTTAGCTTTGGTCACAACGGTTCACCTCACGAATCCTTCTACAAGCGACCCTGAGCTTGTTAAAAGTCTCATGTGGATCCCCTGCCACACTTCGGTCCCGGGACGGAGTGAGTCAGGGAATTCACTGGTTAAGTTAGGAGTTATTTTTTTGAAGTGAAACTTCTTTACGCACGCTTGACTTGGGGAGTAAGCTGGCGAACGCGTGACGTAAGCGTTACGAAAAGTGATCGGGCAAGGCGAAAGGAAGTTAAGTGGGGGATATAAGCACAGAGGCGCCCGTGGCGCGAGCTTGGTACTACAAGGTCTACGAGTTTTTTTTTTTTTTCAATAAAAATACAAGATCTATGCAAAAATATATTTTTTTTTTATTTTGAGATACGGATACACTTATTTATTTATTTATTTATTTACACTTAACACTATCCATTAAATTTTATGTTGACGGACAATCATTAAGGGGGTCAGTTAACATAAAATTTGGTACCGCCTACTTCACAGTCCCTCCTGTATCCCCCTCCCTTACTCCCCCCCCCCCTTCACCCCTTAATATCCCCACGAAACTAAACCCCTCTCTCCCCGAACCCCTTTAGTTACCTCACCTCCCCGTGGATTATCTCGGGAACCAGATGTCGTGGACTACCCGAGTTTGGGGTCCCCTGAATCAGGAGGAGGAGCCCGATCTTTTGGCCTCGAGGGAATTCACTCCCCCCTCCCCCCGCAACCCCACGAAACCTATTCCCCCGACCCCCTTTAGTTACCTCACCCCCCCGTGGATTATCTCGGGAACCAGAGGTCGTTACGAAAAGTGATCGGGCAAGGCGAACGGAAGTTAAGTGGGGGATATAAGTACAGAGGCGCCCGTGGCGCGAGCTTGGTACTACAAGGTCTACAACGAGTTTTTTTTTTTTGAAGTGAAACTTCTTTACGCACGCTTGACTTGGGGAGTAAGCTGGCGAAAGCGTTACGAAAAGTGATCGGGCAAGGCGAACGGAAGTTAAGTGGGGGATATAAGCACAGAGGCGCCCGTGGCGCGAGCTTGGTACTACAAGGTCTAGTTTTTTTTTTTTCTTTTTCAATAAAAATAGAAGATCTAGGTATGCAAAAATATTAATTTACCAATGAAACCATGAAATAAATTTAAATATTTATAGAAAATTAATATATGTATATGTGTATACATGTGTATATATATATGTCGGAGACAGCGACGGCAGAGCGGTAGGGTCGACAGCATCTTGGTGTGGTGGTACGGGTTCCATTTCGTAGGTGAGTTTTGAATTGAAGCACGACGTGTAGATATACCCTCCAATCTTCATAATAATAATTTGAATAGGCAAACGGACAGTTTCGGTTCGGAGAAGTGCCTTAGTCCGCGTCTCAATGCAAAGTGACCGTTCGACGAACCCCACTTTCAAAAGCGACTCTCTCCATGTGACGCCATCACAAAATAACGTCACAAGCGTTCGCCCCTCTACTACGTAAATCAAATCAGCAACTTCTATTAAAATTAATCGACGATCTCCGACACGGCCAGCCTGACGAGTTGCACGTCCTCGTGCATCTTCATCATTATCATCCCAGCGCCAATCCCAGTCGTATCCGAAGCTCCCTCAGCTCCCCTCCTACCGTCGCGAAAAGATCGCCGCGCGGCAAGGCCCACGACGGGCACACCGCTAGGGTGTGTCCGCCGTGTCCCCCGCTGCGCCGCAACGTTACAATGTCGTTGGCAATGTCGAATGACACAGCTAACACTCCATCCCCCACTCCCACCGCCTCTGTCACCTGGCCCTTTAGACGGGCCAGGGCGTCCACTGTCGAACGACCAGCTTGAAATCCGAACTGGGCGACCGATAGGTCGCGTCCCACGAAATCAAAATCAAAAATCTTTTATTCAAATTAGACTGAAAATCAGCACTTTTTGAACGTCAATATTACATAAGACAGTCCCCCAAAACGCCCAGCCATCGACACTTCCTAGTGCTTTCGCTGGGAAGAAACTCCCCAGCAGCACAGCTATCTGTTCCTTTAAAAAAAAACACATGACTTTATACAATACTATGTATAGTGATGAACACAAGAAAATACAACAATGAAATTATTGAAAATATGCCAGCTACCACGCCAAAATACTAGCAAAGCAAAACAATATATATATATATCTCAACTCACCCCATCCACTCACGCATCCCCTCGAACATCTTACCGGCCTCGTCAAGCAAGACGATGGGCCGGTATGCCGAGGGGGAGTCCGCCAGCCGTCCCTCCTTCCGGAGGAGGCATAATTGGCCTTCCTGCCAAGGTTTCGGGAACCTCCCCGACGCGAAGCACGCGTTGAAGAGGTCCCGAAACCTTCCCTCCATTTCGGTGGCCGCGATGGCCAACACCCGAGCGGGAACGCGTCCGGGCCGGGAGCAGTCTTTTTGGCGCGGAGACGAATAATCGCCGCGCCAAATTCCTCCTCTGAAACCGGAGGAGGGGGAGATTCCTCCTCCGGTAGAACCGCTCCCCTTGGCAGGCCTATCACTGGTGGGGTGAAGTGTGGGTCGCGAAAACAGGGACCGCACCACCCCATCCAGGAGCGCTGATTCGAAGGTCTCGGCAACCGGGGGACCAATGCGGTGTAGTTTGTTCCGCGCCGCCTTATATGGTCTCCCGAATGGGTCGTTGTCGAGACCCTCCAACAGCTCAGCCCTCGCCGCGTCCTTAGCGGCGCCGATAGCCGACTTGAAGGCCGCCTTTGCCTCTACGTACCTCGCGTAGAGGCGGTCCTAGTCGGCCTGGTCCCGTCGGCGCCGCCGACGCGATCAGGTGTAGGCCCGCCGTGCCGCCACGCAGGTGGCCCGCAGCTCCGCCAACTCTTCCGACCACCAGTACACGGCGCGTCGGGGAGGAGGACGTCTCAACCGAGGCATGCTGGCGTTGCATACCTCGGTCAATGACTCCAGTCGGGCCGCCGCAGCCGCGTCCACGTCCAGGACGTCCACGCCGGAACGTGGCCAAAGCCAGTCCTGGACGAACGCGACCTCCCGGTTTAGGAGGGTCAGAGCCTATCTTGGAAACGGGGATCGGCCCGACGATATGTGGATTCTGGAGGGAGATCTCGAATCGCACGTAGCGGTGATCCGAAATCGTCTCCCCCAGTTTCACCCTCCAGTTTTGAATGCGGGCGGCCAGTGCATCTATGGCAAAGGTGCACGCACGCATGTCTGGACACTCCCCTTATTCAAGAGGGAGAGACCAGAGGCCACCCACAATTCCACCGCCCGTCCGAGATTGTTGGTGGCCGGGTTTCCCCAGACCACCGATTTGGCATTCGGGTCTCCTAACACGGAGACCTGACGTGGCGCCGTCCTGATGACCGCCGTCAGGCCCCCGAGGAAATCCTCATCGAGGATCACGGCCCGGCTAAAGCCCACCAAGAGTCGTCCCTGGCATTTTGCCTGGACGGCCAACACTGCGGCGACTGGGCACACCAGCCGGATAGTGCCCAGTCTACCGCGGGTGGGCCTAATGTCCCGAGCCTGCACAACTGCGGGGTCGCAGCCTCCGGCCACTGCGATAGCCGGCACCACCTCCTCCTTGGTGACCGAGTCGTCGAGACCGGTCACCTCTATGGCCTATTCACTCATTTTTTTTACGAGTAAATAGGCTCGCTAATAATAAATTAGCACGCTTTGCCATCAAATATTGCATCACTGCTTATCATCAGGCGGGATCGCCCAGTAGCACAAAAGCAAGCACTAGTTTATAAAAAAACTGCCGTCCACAAATTGTACATTATCCAAATCATATTTCGAATTCCAGGCAAAGTCTAAAATGGATGCAGTTTCATAACTATAGCTTTTATACGCGAGTTACCTATCGGTATTTAGTTATGCAACGGATAGTAAAAGTAGTTAAAACGTAAGCTGGGCTTATAGCTTACATTTTAACTTTAAGTTTGGCGTAGTAAAAATATCCAACAGGACAAGTTAACGGCGTGTTTGTTTTTATTTCTGAATCTGTATGTAGTAGAAAAATATTACATAAAGATATTACTATTAGATTATTTTTTATTTTTTTTATTTTAGTTGCGTCAAAAAACGAACTGACGTGAAATAATGGCATTGTAGCTTGTGGACGACAATAGTGATATCATGATACATAATTATTCAATCATTTGTTAGAACTTGTGGGACTGGGAAAACAAAGAAAACAATATCATCATTGAAATTTGAAAATTTAATAAAACATGTTCAGTTTAATTTAGAGTAGACTTAAATAAGACACGCTACCTACCGATGGAGATAAGCAGACGACACGACCTCAACATTTAGTGTTACTCCTATGATCATCATGTTAGTGGCGACAGGGCGGTCACTGCGCAGCGACAGATACAAATATGAAACACTGTTCTTCTTAGGTTTATTCAATGAATCGATTTAAATGTCAGCAGATTCTTGTAACGAGTTCAATATCCTAACGTTTGGTGTTCGGTCGATTACGTTACCGTCTTGAGGCTTCGACTGCCCAGGGGCAGCGCACTGGGCGCTCACTGTAGGCATTCTAAAGCTAATTTAGAATGAGGTTCAATTAGTTAAAAGGTTTGGACGATACGAGTGACACGATAGGCGGCAACACACATGCCTTAGCCGCACGTCTGGTCGCGGCCGCAGTAGCCGGTAGTAGGTAATCGTATCATCTGTATATAATGCACAACAGCTGTGACTAGATATTAAGATTCACGTGCGTTCACTGCTACTAAAGTATCGTGAGGTGCCGCCGATAACTCGGTAACATGTAAAACGATCAATTATCTAATTATAAACAACACACGACTATAAGAAGTAACTATACTAAATAATTATTTAAATCTTCATGATAGATAACTATGTATATATCGACTGAACGGACAGTCTCGAACGGATTAACAAACATACCTACATACAATATATTCCAAGAAATAAAAAACCGGTATATATTAACAGAATAAAGTTATTCAAATACATAAATTGTTGTACATACATTCACTGTTAGCGGAACCAAGGTAGGCTGGGACTGAGACCACTGGCACATAATATGAACGTACTGCGGCACACGGCGTCACTTGAGGGCGGAGAGGACCTGCGGGAGGGGACGGGGGAGGGTTGGGGGAGGGGGCGAGGTCCGGGGCTGGTGGGACTACTGCACGTTCATCGCCCTCCTCTCTAATGCCTGGCCATCCAACCCACGTTACAATATACTTGCGGAATATTGAACTTACACAAATATACTTTAGCGTGTGGGACGATTTAGCACAAGTATCCGATTTAGTGCAAATCTAACCTTGCGCAAATATATCGTGGCGTGTGTGGCTACCATAACATTGTGCTCAATTGTTGATACAGATACCGTCTAAACAGCTAATATCATAAAACTTTAATTGTATAAAATTCGGATAAGGCGATAAGATCAGTGTATATAGTAAGAAATACACGAAGAGCACGCGAGCGTCGTGTCCACTGACACAGCTGCCAACATTTGTCTTGTCAGCGCTCATCACTTGCTTGCTATCCATCACTTGCCCTTCCTATAAACTTATATAATTGTTGAATTATAATGTATGACACTAAGCTAGTACAAATGTCAGTGTATACGAGGCATATTGTATGGCTCCAACATTAATCAAACCATACAGTAAATGTTAACATTAAAAACATCTATCTGATGCGCTCGGTCGCGACACGTGACGTCACACAAGAGCCGCTCGTGGTGCCGGACGGAACAACCACTGTCGACCAACTGATACGTCAGATTACACAATCATGAACAATACTGGCTGTAGGATATTATTTTAATAGTCATCAACTAAGCTGGAATAGGATATTTGACAAAAAAAACTATTTAGTCCGTCATTCAAATTATAGAAAAATATTGGATACGTATATTTTATTTTATCAAATCAATAAAGATTGACAAATATAAAAGACCAGTCCAGTGACGTCACACGCACTGTGTCGTCTTCATTTTATGTTTATATGAAAAATAAAAAATACGTGTCTAGTATTTTTTGGAAATCTGACTGACGGACTAATTCATTTTTTTTAGTCAAATAGCCTATTCTGTATGCAGCGACTGGTTGTCGAGTGCGACTGCCGAAGAGCGCGGCGTATGACGTCACCTCGACTGGTACTGCGCGAAGCTACTTGATATGCGTTCAAACGACTGCCTGAGAATCCTCTACCCAAACTACCGTGTGATGGACTCGCAAACTATCCAAATAAAATACTAAATAACAAAATAAACTAAAATTACTGCAACAAAAAACTAAAATAAAAATCTACGTCTGATTTGACTACGATAAAGACCGCCTAATTATGTATAACTATAATATAATGTATGTATATCTTAAAGTTAAATAGATTTTTTTATGTATTACGATAGATCTAGCGCGGTCGGTCGAGCCGCTGACTCCCCGTCCGCGACCTGTCACTCTGTCGTGCTGTTACACTGTCACACTGTTACACTGTCACACTGTTACACTGTCACACTGTCACAGTGACAAAGTGACTGGTGGCGACTACGTCCGATCACGTCTCTCGCGACTACGTCGCCACTCGAGACATGCCATGATATACCTACAAGTTGGAGGCAACAATATACAATCAACTAATCGTGCTAACAGTGCCGATCCTGTTCATAACCTCAACTAAATTTAACTTCAAACATCTTTTCTTTCTACTTCATTAAGAAAAGGACAGAAAATAAATATTAGTCCTATCAAATTCAGATACTCCAGACATTTTAGAACGTGATCAGAAAACACAAGGCGACTATAAATACATAAATTTACGTCAGGCGGTGACTAATTTGAAAGATTTAATTCCTTTATTTCATTATATACACTTATAAATTACATTTTTAAATATTTCTACATAAATAAATATTATTTAAAAAAAACATTTAAAAATATAAAAATTAGTAGCCCACCGGAATCGGGAACAGGGTCCAAGCTACCGGCGGTCAGGGCTCCAGAGAGAGGAACTTCCTGACAATGCGAGCCGTGTCCAGAATTACAGCTTTCTGAATCAAGCCCTTGATCCAGCTGCCTAACGAGAGCCTCCTGAGGTGTTGGTGCTCTAGGCTATTAAGCCATTGGCTGTCACGACTATCGGTACAATGATTGCTGAATCCACCTTCCGCATGTCGACAACCTCGTGAGCCAAGTCAAGATACTTGATTTGTTTATTGAAAGATTAAACTTTTATCCTGTTCTTAATGATATAGACAGAAAAATATGCACTGAAGTTAAATTTATTAAAGTTTATGAAAAAGGTTCAATTATCGTTCTCGTATATTATATCAGCTCCAGTCGCTACAGTTGCTGAAGTCGCCACCAACATTTAACTGGTTAGTAAAAATCAATTAATGTAATATTTTCAAAAACCAGTGTTTAAAATGATTGCCGTATTGACGTCTCCACATTGTACGTATTAATAGCAAAGACTTCCGTCAACGTTACAAATGAAACTAGCGAGTTAAGCGAGAACACATCCTTCTTGATTCTTTGACGTATCTAAACTTTGTGCTAGCGTACTCGCAACGGTCACGTAACTCGCAGCGACACGAGATAAATATTTTAAATATATAAAAAGCGTTGAAAAAGCGACCGCTTAAATTTTATATATGAATATAAGGCGTAGTTTATAGAGTTAGTATCGATCTTAAAAAACGTTAATATACTTAACTATAATATGCGTCTATTTTTGAATAAAGAATGGCATTAGCAGCAGACATTTCGTCGATAGTACGGTAAAGCTACGTCCGTTATCGCCTCTCTTCCCATTAATATGTGTCGCGACGGGCTCGTGTGTCTTACATACGTTCGTTCAACGCAGCGATAAGGACGCGAGGCGCAATACCGACGTGGGGGGAGGGAGACTCGACCGACTCGCAATTTGAATAGTGTTCTAGCTAGAGCGGAGCGCGGGGAGGGGAGAGGGTGGTGAACATGTCACGGCGCCTACACATCCACCACCATCTTCTTGTGGATGTCAGTGTTGCCCACCACGTTACAGAACTCCTCGAAGGAGATCTTGCCGTCTTCGTCCTTGTCGGCGAACAGGATGGTCTTGTCCACGATCTGCTGTAGCTGCGTGTCCTTCAGGTTGTTGCCCACCATCATCTTCAGCACCTGCAATTACAAAAGGCGGCAGTTTTAGTAACTTAACGACTCTTTTGCTGAACCACTTCTCTGCGTGTGGTTTGTTGACAGGAAACAAAAGTATTGCATATGTATCGCAGTGGTGAGTCTATCTACAGTTCAACACTCAAGGCAGCGCTGACAAACATCATCTGAAGGTAATTAATCATTATCTTCAGCCTATAGATAGATGTCCACTGCTGGACAAAGGCCTCTCCCAAGGCTTTCAGTCTTGTGCTGCCCGCATCCATCGGCAAGGACTAGGTAGTCTGAGTACAGGCTCCAGTTTCCACTGACACACATGCACAGACCTGTAACACAGGTCTGTGCATGTGTGCTCTCCAGATCTCCTGACAAATATTATGAGATGAAAGAAAAATGACAAAAAAAAAATACAAAAATGGGAAACACAAAGTAAATAATTAATTTAAAAGATTAGACAGCAAATCAGGCTGTGTTCGTGTGGATATTTGAGTGTGGGTGTGATCTTGTAAGTCTGCGTGTGAAATGCGTGTCAGTGTGTGAAGTGACTGTGTGTGTGGGTAGGACATATCGACTTGCTTTTTATGAGACTTCCAAAAATCTCTCAGTGGCATCATAATCGTGAGAATTTTGGACTTTTGATCTCTCGGAGGCCTTCGACCGGGTATGGCACGCTGGCCTTTTGAGTAAGCTTCCGTACGGCAGTACGTCATTTCCCTTGGCCTCACTGGCTGCGTAAAAGACTTCCTGACTGAACGGTCCCGTTATGTAGAGCATACAACTGTTGCACTACAGGCAGGCTGATTTAACTCAAAACGTCGTACGGCGACTTTCCACCCGTACGTTGTTGACACCACTCCGGACGAAGCGTTTCGCTTCTTCTTTTATACCGCGTACACCGAGGGACTGGAACAATTTGCCGGTGGCGGTATTTCCGCCACACTACAATTTGAGTGTCTTCAAGGCTAGAGTGAATAGGCTCTTAATAAACTAGCGCGCTTTGCCTTTAACGACTGCGTCACTGTTTACCATCAGGCGGGATTGCGGTGAAGCGCTAGTTTATAATTTATAAAAAAAAAAAAACCTGCGAGCACATTTCCGCGTATACCCTTAAACTCAATCTTATTCAGTAGGAGTACATGGTCGACCTTATCAAGCTTTTTTGAAATCTGTATAAACCGAATCAACTTGTACTTGCCTGTCCATGTTTTCTAAAAGATAATTTGAGAATGTTAATTATTAATTTGTAACAGTTGAACGTCGCTGACAAAACTCATGTTGTTCTGGGATGATGATGCTGTGTAAAAGTGGATAGACTCCGTTGTGTACGAGTCTCTCAAAGTTTAGACAAGGCCGACAGTATTGAGATAGGTAGTCGCGGCAGTATATATTTATAATGATAGCGGATAAAGTAAAGTAGTAAATCGTATCGATCCATCAATATTTTGAGTACTTTTACATCTCTAGTCAAAGCGTGTCGGTTCATTTCGATTGATAATCGCTAGTTTATTACAGTTACATTAAATTTAAATTATCTTTTCGTTCGAGTACCCACTACAGCGCCCACCTAAACTATATCAGATCGTGAACAAGATCACAAACCCATCGGTCATAACATGTATTTGGTATAAATGTTAAGTAATTAGCGTAGTGACGTGAGGACGTTGAGACATACCTGGAACAGCTCTCCGTTTGAGATAAAACCGTCATTATCCATGTCGTAGATGCGGAAGGCGAACCTCAGCTTGGACAGTTTGTCGCCCTTCACGCTGAACTGCGACACGCCCTGGATGAACTCCTTGAAGTCCACCTATAACCCCAAAGATAAAGATAAATTTATTTGCTTAAACATGTGTGTGCATATAAGAATAAAAGAAAATGCATGCAGGATAACAAAAGAAAAAAAAATAAGATCAGATGTTTGCCACCTAGTATGGCGTGCAAATATTTTGAACAATAATGATTTTAATTAAAAATTTCATGTCAAAAAAAAATATAATAGAATTAGAAAAAACAAAAATTAATTACTGTCCGCACGAGGAAAAATAAATAACAATGCATCAAAATTAATGTCAATATAAATGCTTCTGTCAGAAATTCATTAACCTTTTGAACGCCCATCTATACAGTATGTTAAGAAAACCCTGTCCGACCCATAAGGATAATAAAGGTTAGGTAAATACATGACCAAATATAATATAAAATTTTACGTAATCATCATAGTACCAATACAAATGAATTTTGAAATAATCTTTTTTTCCCGCAAATTAATTCCAACTTCCCCGAAATTTGGTATTTTTTTAAAAGTGACAACACCGGTATTATTATGAGCGAATAGCGATGCGACCACGTGCCGCGTGCCCTGCCGCCCGCCGCCCGCGGAATGGTGGTTAACGCACATTTATTAAATTACCTCTTTATGCGAAATGATATTTATTTTTTTAGGGTGAATTTTTTATGTTTAGCCCGGTTTTGTATCCATTAGTAGAATCAGTTATCGATACCTAACAACAGCTTCACGGGTCGGACAGGGTTTTCTTAACATACTGTATAATACGCGATGTGTCCTCCTGCGCCACGCTACAAATGTATAACGTATCCTATAGTAAAACGTAGGGATGGGATTAATGTCCTATCGACAAATAATATTATACATTTAAATTAATGTTTATTCACCAATTTTAGTACGAAGCTAAATAAAAACAGTAACCGTATTTTCATATTTTATTTTATTTCATAAAAAAATCAATATCGTAATCGTAAAACTTGGATAATTATATTTCCCTTAATAAAGAAAAAAATATGTAAATTTATTAGACCTGTGTTCTAGAAGGCACATCTCTATTTGTCTCCAAATGTAATCCTTTTACTTCATATCAAGTAGTTGGCGCTCGAGGCACGTCAAAATCCTTTCTGATATAAGGATGTCTATATTTCTATGGTATTTATTTTTATATTCAATTCAATGTCAATTCAGGTCAAGTTACACGTGCAAAACTCAATCGATACCTGCATAATTTATTTCGTTTAGTTACAACAAATACAATTAATAGAAGCTAAATACGTGGATTTCTACATTTTTTAGGGTTCCGTAGCGAAATGGCAAAACACTGAACCCTTATAGATTCGTCATGTCTGTCTGTCCGTCTGTATGTCACAGCCATTTTTTTCCGAAACTATAAGAGCTACGAGTATACTGTTAAAACTTGGTAGGTAGATGTATTCTGTGAACCGCCTTAAGGTTTTGATGCAAAAATAAAAAAAAATAACAATAAATATTACGGGCTCCCCATACTTACAACTGAAACTCAAAAATTTTTGTTTCATCAAACACATACGTGTGGGGTATCTATGTATAAGTCTTCAAATAAGAATAGTTTGCGTGACAGTCGCTTCCAAAGTGGAAAAAGTTGTTTAAAAGAAGAAATAGCCGAATGATTAACTTTATTCTATTCGAATAAACAAACTACTAACTAAGGATGGCGGTGATACCCCCGCACACGTTGCTAGATGGCGTTGAGTGTATTTTAAAACGCGCTTACGTTTGTTTTTCTGATAACCATATATTATAGTGAACCGGCCGCGTTACAATCGTTTACAACATTCTTCTATTGCTTTTGAAAACATTAAATGGTTGCTATGGGATTAGGAGGGATTATTTGCAATTCGTTGATTTCGCTTATTATTTCGTGAGGTTTGCTAAGGTTAATTAGCAGTTTGTTATTATTTTTATACAATATATTTTTGGTGTATGGTAGAACTAACTCAATTTGCTGTATCAGATCTGCTACAGTTGCATACGTTGCCGAACATTGGGATGAAATGCAAGTGATCACGTGTGACGCTGACGGTGAGATGCACACCAGCGAATCGAGCGCGTTTGACTCAGCGATTGGCCCGCTTCAAGGTCGTAAGAACTCTCAACCAATGAGAGCGCCAAACGCGCTCGATACGATCGAACGAGTTTCGTATTGAAAACTCATACTAGGCCTACAGCGCACAATCCTTCACGAGCGTTATGATAAAACCCACTACTACCGGCTCAGTTTCTGAGCTTATGGCTGCTGGAAAATCTATCCCTTCACTTTTGATGTGTTTGAGAACGGTATGCTAAGAGGTTCCTTTGTCGATGCTCACCAAAAATGTGTTTACGTTTTTCATTTTTTCTTCCCCTTTTGATCCCATAACATTAAATTCTATCTGTTACATCAGATAGTACATTATGAAAAAAACTCTGCAAAGTGAATTCAACACGAAGCACAAGAGAAAATGCGGTAGAATGACTAAATCTAAAAAAGGAAGACCTAAGGTATCGGAACTATGACGATCTGAACAACTTCGAGAAGCTGCGGCCCGTTACCGACAAAAAAAATCTGAAAAACGTCGAAAAACCGTAGAACTTTATAATTCTTTACATCCAGAGGCCAACCGGGCATCTGTAGCACAGTACAGTGCTTCACATGCTGACGTAAATCAGGCTGCTGTATCTCGCTACCGTGCTTCACATCCGAAAGTAAACAGACAAAACTTCGCGAAAGCGATCTTCTGACAAACTAAACTTTAAGGGTAACACATAAACAATCACTAAAGTTCTTACAACTAAACTTAAAGATAGATTGGGATCAGAAAAAATGGTTAAATGAAGTCTCCTCATAATAGGTAAGAACTTCAGAAAATTTGAACAACACTGCAAATAAAGAAAAAATATTAGCGGCATTAGAGAAGTTAAAGTTGTCTTGAAAGCACAGATATTAAAGACAAATTTGAAGTATTTCTTGGTAAATCAGAACATCGTAGCAAAGCAAAAACCTTTACAAATGCTAATTAAATATCCAAAAGTCTGATATGGTCTTGTTCGGATTAAATGAGCGTATTTAATTATGGAAGCTTACTAAAATTGAAAAACATTTTCGAAGTATTGAGCCTCCAAACTACCGCGCAAATTTATTTGATGTCTGTAGAAACACGAAAACTGCAAGAAAATATCAACTTTATTAATAATAATAAATCGCATTTCCCACACTACATACATTATCAACCTTTTTATCGTCCCATTGCTGAGCACAGGTCTGCTCTCATACACTGATGTGAATACAGCCAGAATTGTTTATTTTAGTTATTTTCATAGTCTTATGGAATTCTTCTCTGGGGAACTTGTGGCGACATCAATACCATCTTTGTTTTACAGAAAAGGGCTGTTCGAGCCATTTACAACCTTGGTCCTAGAGATTCTCTTCGAGAAAAATTCAGAGAGGTGAACATTCTGACTGTAGCTTCGCAATATATATTTGAAAATCTTATGTATGTACATAAAAATATATCTAATTTTAAGAAATAAGCGATATTCATAATATAAATACCAGGAACAAACACAATCTTGCTGTACATCACACTCGTCTCCACAGAGTAGGCAACTCGTTCATGGGTCAATGTATACACTTTTACAACAAGCTTCCCATGGACATTCGAAACTTACCCATTAAACGATACAAAACCTATATAAAGGCCAAACTTTGCAAAATTGCAGGTATTATAAAATCTCAGATTATTTAGAGGATAGAGAGGCTTGGGACTGAGCTGCTCGCTCTGTTAAGCATTGTTATTAAGCAATATGCGTAATAATAACGTAAATTATTGTAAACATTTTCATTTTTAATGTCTGGACTTTAAAAAAGACGATGATCCCTGAGTTTGTTTCGGCTATTTATTCTCAGAGGTAGTCAGTTAGGAAATGCCAGCTTCATGTAGTTTAAAAAAAAAAAAAAGCATATGACGTGTAAAAGTGATCGGTGATCCTACTTGCTTAATAAACAATTTCATTTCATTTCAGAAGGATTGAGCGTAATCATTTCCCACATATTCGGAATATTATCACAGAGATTTATCGAATACATAGCGACTGTAAGATATAGCTTGATATTAACGATTCATTGGCGAGTGGATAAGCTTATAAAGCTAGGAAAGAAACGGACGGTAGGAAGTGCCGTTGTAGATAGTATAACGAAATTGTGGAAGATGAAATAATTAAAAATAATAAGGTTGCTTTCAAATTATTTTCCAAAAAAGTGTAGACATTCCGAAACTAGATTGTGTGTCGTGTAATAAACTTTGTTATTCTAGGGATATAATTTCCAGAGAACGATTATCATCATCATTTCAGCCGAAAGACGTCCACTGCCTTGGGGGAGGCCTATGTCCAGCATAGGCTTCCCCCAAGGCTCTCCACGACGACCGGTCCTGCGCCTCCCGCATCCAGCGGTTTATGGCGACCTTCACCAGGTCGTCGGTCCACCTTGTCGGCCGCCTGCCAAGCGTGGGAATTATGGCAAAAAAAACTGATTATGAGCATTACAACATATAATGAACATAAAACCAAAGACACCATGACCATCAACATGTACATATACATATTCGTTTTAGCCACCGACTTGCGAAATTAGTTATTCTTCATTTTGTGGTGCTTTTTGGAAGTTTGTTAAATAAATAAATATATACGGACAAATCACACAGATTGAGCTAGCCCCAAAGTAAATTCGAGACTTGTGTTATGGGATACTAACTCAACGATACTATATTTTATAATAGATACATATATAGATAAACATCCAAGACTCAGGCTAATCAGGAAAAGATCATTTTCCATCACGACCTGGCCGGGGGTCAAACCCGGGGCCTCCCCGTCGCAGGCAGGCGTGTTGACCGCTGCGCCACGGAGACCGACTTGTTTTCTTTTTTTTGTAAAATTGTTTTTATTTTACAATTTTTAGTTGCGAAAACTACTGTTCAGCTGCATCCGGTCAGACTGGACGCTGCCGTCGACATAATTGGGAATATGCTAGTAAGCAAACGACGCAATTTTGATGTCCTCTGGGATCTGACTGAATGTATGAGCATAGCTAGAGATGGCACGATTAGGCAACTTAAATTCAGTCTCTTTTACTGCCGCATCAGCATGACGAGTAGGTAGGGGTTGTCGTAGGTTAAACTTCAATTCTGGTAATTATTGAGGAATTCCTTCGATTGCCTTTGGTCTTTATTATCAGATCTAGCGCTGACTATCATTATAACCCATATGGGTGCAAAGTTCTTATCAATATAAATGAATTAAGTCGATATACAAGGTAGCTACCGTAAACCTTTGAGGAGTTCCTTGAACTCTGATTCGTCTTCATCGTAAGACCCGTAATGACAATAAGATTCCAACAAGGTGTAAAGCTCTTATCATTACAAATTAATCAAGCACAAACACAAGGTAGCTGCTGTGAATCGTTGAGGAGTTCCCTTGCCTGACTCCCGGTTCCATCATCAGATCTACTACAGACCTTTATTAAATTGTAGTGCTTTAAAATACCTAATGAAAAACCTTACAAATGCACTATTCGCCCCTACAATTTTGAAAGTTCTTGATTTCTCTGGTCATTCACCATCAAGCCCTGATGTCCTTATCCTGATGTGAATATTCCCGGGCATACAGATCAATTCCACATCTGTGCGGCGTTGGTATGTCCTAAAAATTCACAAGAGCCGAGATCTAAGTCATTAAAATTCCTCCATATTCTCTTGTAGCCAAGCCTACGTGGGCTTTCACGAATAACCAATCTTCATGGAGTGCACCTCATGAATGTTGAATTCAAGAGTATAAAGTTCAAGCTTCAGCGATCATCGAATACAACCGGAGTACTAAGAGTAAATAACGCACAAAACACGAGTATGGCACACGATTTCTAGCGACTGTTGGAGGCTGATCCATATGGGTTTTTCTCCCGTTTTGTGACGATGGATGAAACCTGGTTACACCACCACACTCCAGAGTCGAAAACAACAATCCAAGCTGTGGCAAAAACCTGATGAACAGACTCCAAAAAAAGCCAAAACAATTTTGTCAGCTGGCAAGGTGATGGCGTCAGTTTTTTGGGATGCTAAGGGTGTCATCATGGTGGACCTTGCAAAAGGTGAAACTATAACTTGGCTTATTACTGCACCCTTTTACGTCGTAAACGTGAAACAATTAAGGAGAAAGGGCCAGGATTATTCACCAAGAAAGTGTTGTTTCATCAAGATAATGCACGCGTTCACACAACTGTTGAATTGCTGCTTTGAATTACTGCCCCATCCAGCCTAATCCCCAGATTTCACACTTTCATTTATTCCCAAATCTAAAAAATTAACACCTTGTAAGTCAGAATTTTCATCAAATAAGGAAGGTCGAAGCTGCGGTGAGTGACTTTTTTGCAGGCCTTAAAGAAATTTTTTTATGACTGGCATACAGGCGTTGGAAACCAGATGGAAAAAGTGCATTGAGTTATGTAAGTGGAGATACGTGGAAAAATAAAATTACTTTTGTTTATATTGTGTTCTTGCTGAGGTCGCGAACTTTTCAATCCAACCTCGTAGTAAAAGCCCTCTTCAAAAAAGTCATTTCATGACATTTTCATAGCTCCCAGAAATAAATTAAAATCTCGCCAAAAAGTATACATTCATAGGCGCTCAAGAAGGCTCGTTTCGACCGCATTACTCATATTGGTAACAAGCTCTCTGCGCACACTTCCGGAAGCAGATCTTTCTGGTCCCTAGCCAAATCGGTCGAGGCGAACTTCTGCTGGCCCACACTGCCTCCGCTGGTTAGGCCTGATGGAGCACTGGCTCATACGGCGAGAGAGAAAGCAGGTGTCTTTGCATCTCTCTTTGCCCATAGTTCGCGTCTTGATACTGGCAGTGTTAGTCCACCTAATTTACCTCATTGCAGAACTTCAATGCCGGAGGTTCGCATTAGAAACAAGGAGGTTCTGAGAGTATTATGTCGTTTTCACGTGAATAAAGCTAGTGGTCCAGATGGTATACCAGCGATTGTTCTTAGGGCATGTGCGCCCGAGTTGTCTCCTGTATTGACGCGCCTGTATCGCCTCTCATTTAGGACTGATATAGTGCCCAAGTCCTGGAAGCTTGCCCACTTGCAGCCCGTGCCCAAAAAGGGTAGTCGTGCCGATCCTACAAACTATCGGCCGATTTCAATAACCTCCATACTCTGCAAGATTATGGAGCGTGTATTGAACTCGCGCCTCTTGGCTTATAACGATTGCCGTCTCCCTTAATGTCTCGAAGGCCTTCGACCGGGTATGGCACGCTGGCCTTTTGAGTAAGCTTCCAGCGTACGGCATTTCCGCTGGCCTGACTGGCTGGGTAAAAGACTTCCTGACTGAACGGTCCCTCCGAGTCGTTGTCGACGGATGCTCGTCTGAGCCCATGTTGACTAATGCCGGTGTTCCTCAGGGGTCTGTTCTCTCTGCAACTCTGTTCCTGCTGCATAATAACAATCTCCTGATGCCCGGTATCTATGGGTATGCAGATGACAGCACAGTTGTGGAGAGATACCTGCCGGAAGCTCGGGCCAATCTTGTAGCATTCAATGCCGCCAAGACACAGGCGTATCTTTTCACCACCAAAAGGAGTCCGTTCACCTTGGCTCCTACTTTTCGAAATGTCTCCTTGGAGTGCACCGACCGCCTTCAGCCTTTGGGAGTTGAGATTTCCTCGAACCTTAACTTTGGGCGATTCATTGAGTCCAAGGCCGGGGTGGCTGCCAGAAAACTTGGCGTCATCGCGAAGGTCCGACGGTACTTCACACCAAGGCAGCTTCTAATGTTGTACAAAGCACAGGTCCGCTCGTGTGTGGAGTACTGCAGCCACATTTGGGCTGGTGCTGCGAAATGTCACCTTGCTACTTTGGATTCAGTGGAGAGGCGTGCGAAAAGGCTGATTGGCGACCTAGACGTAAATCGAAACGGTCTCCAAAGCCTGGAGCACAGGCGTAGAGTAGCCAGCCTTTCGGTCTTCTATAGGATGCATTCTGGTGAGTGTGCAAGTGTATTGCATGATTTAATACTGTGTTTTCTGTTCCATCATCGGACGACCCGTCGTACGGCGTTTTGCTTCCTCTTTTATAACGCGTACATCGAGGGACTGGAACAATTTGCCAGCGACGGTGTTTCCGTCACACTACAATTTGAGTGTCTTCAAGGCAAGAGTGAATAGGCTCTTAATAAACTAGCGCGCTTTACCATCAACGATCGCATCACTGCTTATCATCGGGCGGGATTGCGGTCAAGCGCTGGTTTATAATTTATAAATATATATATATTATAGCTGACCCGGCGAACTTTGTTCCGCCTTAAAGGCAATATGCCATGATCTTATTTACTACTTTTTAAATTAGGATAATCTATATTCAAAAACGGCTGAACCGATTTGGCTGAAAATTGGTAGGGAGGTAGCTAAGAACTGGGAGAAGGACATAGGATATCCTTTTTATCCCGTTCCCGTCGTTCCTGTGTGAATGAATGAACTTCATTGTTTCGACTTCTCCTACACATTTGTGCGACCCTGGTACCTTGCACCTCCTCAAAGGAGGCAAAATAAAACTTCATCCGTGTAATATTAGATTAATAATGATGAATGAGTTTCATTGTTTCGACTTCTCCTACACTTTTGTGCTACCCTGGTCCATTTACCGTTCATCTTTGTTATAACCAAGCTAACCAATTCATGTGCCGCGTCATTGGTAGATTTTCCACGCCGGAACCCGAACTGGGAAGATGAAAGAAGGTTGTTAATCTCAAAGAACTTAATCAGCTGGTCATTCATTAGCCGTTCCAGGACTTTTGATAGCGTTGGAAGAATAGAGATGGGTCTAAAGTTGTTACCACAGTCCCTGTCACCACCCTTATGAATGGGTTTTACGATTGCTGATTTAAACGCTTGAGGAATTGTCCCTGTAGATAAAGCGAGGTTGCAGATGTGGGTAATAACCGGGGACAGTGATTGAGCATATCTTTTCAGGAACCTGCCTGACATCTGATCAAATCCAACAGCACAACTATCCTTCAAACCTTGAACGAGCTGTAGGATCTCCGATTCGTTCGTGGGGAGCATGACCAAGGAATGGAGAGGAGCAGTCCTCGCGGAATCGTCAGCCCTGTCCTCAAGCGAGAATGATGGAGAACTGATTTGCTGAGCCAGACCGTAGTCTGGCTCAGCAAAATAAAACCAATTATATAAATAGATATCAATTAGGGATATCAATTAGGTAAATCGTTATTTTACGAACGTGGGATACGTCCCACGTTCGCAAAATAACGATTTACCTAATTGATATCCCCTTCCGGGTTGCCGCTTGAAATGAGACAGGAGGAGTGATCAATCGTCCTGCTGGAGCCACCAATCTACTTTATAGTATCCCAAATCTTTCTTTTTATTGCCACCGGCATTCTCAATCTCCTGTATTTCATGGTTTTTTTTTTAATAATTATAAACTAGCGCTTGGCCGCAATCCCGCCTGATGGTAAGCAGTGATGCGATCGTTGATGGTAAAGCGCGCTAGTTTATTAAGAGCCTATTCACTCAGAAAAACTGAGCGAATAGGAAGGAAGACGGCAGTTGAGCGAGGTGATGCAATGTTAAACCCAACAACACGACCAACGATGCTGCGCCAAAGAGAGATTG
The DNA here is from genome assembly GCA_037179545.1 of Sesamia inferens. NCBI lineage: Eukaryota > Metazoa > Arthropoda > Insecta > Lepidoptera > Noctuidae > Sesamia > Sesamia inferens. Next base: position 657,051 of record CM073929.1, on the reverse strand, counting down.
ATCTAAAGACCCTCCACGACCAACCCAACACAACAACACTAGGCGCATCGTACCCGGCACACATCGCAACACAACTGCTCAGACCCGTCCTCCGTACGGCTTCACCAGACATCATGCCGTTATGGCCTACCACCACCGAGAAAAAGTTCCTTTTGGCTTTCTTAAGAAGTCCAGTGCAGCAGTTTCTATACCGCTTGTAAGTTGTGAGAAGTACTTCGTTGTTTGGGTCTTGTTTTGACTTCCTGTACAGATGTACAGGAACATTTGTGGATTACAAGCCACTTGTAATCTACGGCTTACTGACTAGTTTCCTACTAGGTATAACACTATTCTAGAGTTGTCTTATACGGCCCCCGACAGAACACACACCAACAAATCAGTCGCCTTATTAACATCGGTGCAGTTAAGAATGGTGTGAAAATCGAACCTACGTAGATTTGAATGTAGGTTATCATAATGGATGCACTGAGTAGTTTTGTTTGAATACTTCAACTGTGTAGTGGTAGTTGTCTTGGCTCTGCCGGATTCCCATGACCCCGCCACTACGGCGCCGCCGGAGTGCCGCTGGGATTTTTATTTATTTATTTTATTATTTATGTACACACAATAAAATACATATAGATACAACAAAATGAAGATCTGAGTACAAAGGTGCTGCTTATTTCTTAAGAAATTTCTTCCAGCAGACCTGCGAAAGGAGAAGTAAAACAGAAATGTAGATAATAGTGTGTAAGAACAAGGAGGAAATAAAATATGAATATGATAACTATTAAAGTAATAATATTAAATATACCTAAACATATAAAGAGGAAGCCGCGAGGTATGAGGTGTACCGCGCGGTCAAGAAGACTCTGTGGCTGGCCAACGGCGACCCTCAAGTCGCGTCCCAGGGAAGAGCTGCTGGGGTCCCTAGATCGGGACCCGTCTATGGGCCCCTAGATCGGGACCCGTCTATACGTACCCGTCCCAGCGTAGTGTGGGACCGAACCTGGAGGAGAACCAGTTTGGCTTTCGTCGAGGGCGCTCCACTATAGACGCCATCATGCGCGTGAGAGATACGATGAACCGGGAAAGCATTCAACACCCTACCCTGGAACTGTATTTATTCGGAAGGCCCTGAAATACCATCGGGTGCCTCCCTACCTCCGCCGTACGATAAGGGTTTATCTGGAGGATACATGCGTCATCTGTCGGAGACGTGACGGTGCCGGTCGGCACCAAATGTCGTGCGGTGTTACGCAGGGATCGGTCTTGGGACCGCTCCTGTGGAAGATCGGTACCTCTACAAATGGGTGCTGAGAGGCGAGATCCCGTCGGTCGCCGGCTTGACGGGTTAAGTGGACGACGCTTGTCACTGCCCGGAGGAGCACGCACAGGGAAGCGACGTTAACAGCCACAGCTACGGTGTCATAATACACCGCTAGTGAACCGCATCCGGCGCCTGGGCCTGGAGTTGACCCTAAACAAGTTGGAGGCCATGGTATTTCATGACCCTGGCCTGCGACGGCGCCGGGATCGTGGTCAGCGGGGCCCGGACAGCTGTCGAGTCCACCATGAAGTATCTGGAACTGGTGCTCGACAGTCGTTGGGAATTCGAGCCTCGCTTCCGCCGGCTGGCACGCAAGCTGATGTGTGCAACGGGCGCGCTGTCGACGTTGCTTCCCAAAATGGGCCCGAGCGCCGCTTGTAGGCGGTTGTACGTGGGCATAGTGCGGTCCATGGGCCTGTATGGGGCCCTTGTGTGGGTGATGGACCTGACGGCCGGAACTTTCGAGCTGCGCCGAGAGTAGCTCTATCAGGTCTTGGTGGCGGACTGGCGGCAAGGGCTTTTACGCCCTACCGCCGTCTCGCTACCGTCGAGACGATCCGGCCAGTACTCAACGACTGGCTCGGGAGACAGCACGGCACCCTGTCGTTCAAGGTGACGCAGGTGCGGTAGGGGCACGGTTGCTTCGGCAAGTACCTGTGCTGCATAGACGGGGAGCCGGACTCTCGGTGCCACCACTGCGTCCAGTGTGGGGCACGGCACAGCATACTCTCACCAAGTGTGTAGCTTGGGAGGAGGAGCGCCTTAAGGATAAAGTAGAAGGCGACCTGACAATACCGGCAGTAGTGCGGAGGATGGTCGGTAGCCCAGCGTCGTGCGACGCAATGATGTCCTTCGGCGAGGATGTGATGTCGCAGAAGGAAGCTGCGGAACGGGAGAGGGAGATCTCACCTCCCTCCCCCTGGCCGCAGAAGACGCACCGGACGCAGGGGAAGGGCGGACAACGCTCTTTTCTCGCCTGCATGAAGGGGGCCAGGGGCGAGGGATATGGGGAAATCCCCGCCCCCTATTATATGGACCCGAGGCGGAGACGGGCGCGAGTGTCGGCGCGCTCCCCTGAGGTGATGCACGGGGTAGTTTAACACCTTACTACCCCGTGATGGAGCTGAGACCCGGACAGACCGGGCCAGCATTAGTGTGGGGGCCACGGCAGAATCTCGGACTCCCGTGGCCCCACGCGAACTTGAGAGGAGAGACACCGTAGTGGTTTTTAGTCAGTAGGAGTTTGACAGATCCCGTCACCTACCCCAGGGCGGCGGACATCCATGACGATTGTTCCACCCCGGAACAAAAAAAGGTACAGGTTTTGGCCTTCTTTTCTAAAACATGGAGGATGAAAATATGTATATACGTCACGCAAAGAAAACAGATGCAACACAATTCAAACGTAAGTGAAAACTTACTTATAAACAAAGAAAAAAATATAGTGAAAGAAACGTGGAAAATAGTGAACGAATATACTAATAAGAAGAAAAACAAGCAACGAAAAATCTCATCTTAAATGTAGAAAATAAAGTAATCACTGAACCTTAGGATAATATTTATTTCATTTATTGAGAGTTTCATATTCAAATCATTATCTTTATTTGCTACTACTTCTACTATAAGAGACTTCAAAATTTTTGCATAAGATATATATTTGGCCTGCGCAAATATGATCACTTATCTGAATTTCGTACAAAGCTTAAGTGGCTTCCCATATGTTTTCGCCGGAATTCTCACATCCTATTTCAGCTCTACAGCACGTTGTTGAATCCTAAAACCCCCTCTTATCTTTAAGAACGTTTCAAGTTCATTCATGACACACATAATAGATGTCTGAGGTCATCGGAAAACCTGATGATGGGTGCATTCCACTAGTTTTTTCGACAAATCCTTTACTGTACAAGCAGTTCGACTATGGAATGACTTGCCCGTGTCCGTAAGGCGGGCTCGAACAGACCAGAAAATTGCATAACAATTAAATACTTTTTAATTATATCATTCGATAACATCTTGGTAACATTTTACGTTGTATTTTGTATGAATAGGGAGTTTATGGAGTAATTATTTGTTTTATTTAACAAACTCGCTCCAAATATTGTTAATTTGTAAGAACCGGATATCCCGGGAATTTTCGGAACCGGGATTCCCGGTCGCAAGCCCTATTTCAACATTATCATCATCATTTCAGCCGAAAGACGTCCACTGCTGAACATAGGCCTCCCCCAAGGTTCTTCACGACGACCGGCCCTGCACCTCCCGCATCCAGCGGTTTCCCGCGACCTTCACCAGGTCGTCGGTCCACCTTGTCGGGGGCCTACCCACGCTACGTCTTCTGGTGCGCGGTCGCCACTCGAGAACCCGTCGGCCCTATTTGTCTGATGTTTATTTGAGCTATGTTTCGGCTCGGCCTTTGAACGTTGCAAGCGTGACGCCGCGTGTTATTGTGGGTATGACATTGACCCCTGATGTGAACTCTATTAAATCAGCTGATAGGATAGTTTTTTGAGTTATGTTCACATTGCGCTTTTTTGTGTAATTAGCGAATTAATTGTTTTTTACTTCAAAATCTTATTGGGTTATAATAGTATAGCACATATGAACGGTTTAAAGTAAAAAAAACGGCATTCTATTTTTTTTAAATCAAGAATAAATCGACGAAAAATTCCACCACTGGGGGGGTTCAAAATCATGTACTGGATACATGGTACTCGTTTGTGCGTCGATGTCAGATACACCCTTTATATATTTATTGACTAGTATGATACACTTAACGTACATATTTATTATATAAACTATGTAAATAGTACACTGTAGCCCACTGTAGTTTCTCTCTCCTTCCTCTTATCAATCCATCAAAAGGTAGTCTGTAAAAGATCGCTCTTAGCGATAAGACCGCCCACTGTGCCACCCTTTGTAAAATCTTTATATTTATGTTTTTGTAATCTATATGGTGTACATAATAAAGAGTATTCTATTCTATTCTAAGCTCTTTTTGTCGAATCCATAAGAAAAGACATTCTGTTCTGATGGATTCGAATAATATACAGTATGTTACGAAAACCCTGTCCGACCCACAAGGATAATAAGGGTTAGGTAAACAAATGACCAAATAAAATATAAAATTTTGCATAATCATCATAGTAACAATACTAATGAATTTTGAAATAATCTTTTTTACCAGCGAATTTACTGTAACTTCCCCAAAATTCGGGAAATTTAAAAAAGTGTAAACACCATTTTAGACCTTATAACTGTCGGCGGCGTCAGTGTGTCTAGCCGCCGACGCGCAAAGGAATAATTAGAGCTGTACTAGTTTTTGTCGCTACTATACGATTTTTACCTGCTCGAATGATTTGTTGTAAAAACGCAGATTACCTAATGGTAAAAGTACTTTTTTTGATTATCGATTAATTATTCATAACAATATTGTAACACAAGTACCTATTATTAGTAAATAGGAACTAGAAAGGTCTTATGAAATACGATTTTAGGAGAATATTATAAACAATGTAAAGCATTTAAGTTCACCTGATTAAGTTATGTGAAAGTTCTAAAATCTAAAGAATGCCATGCGATGTTGAATCGATGCGTGAAATTCTGAAATACAAAATTGATACCAAAAATCGATACGAGAAATATTTTGAATACTTTCACACCTCTAGTCAAAGGGCACCGCCGTGCAGTTAGAGTACCTATTTTTATGAAATAAAAATCATTTTTATTTTAAATTTATTAGTTTCGCGTAGACATTGCGAGCGTGTAGACGTATCGTTTATTGTGTGATCATAATCATACGTCATCAATCATCATCATCAATACGTTAGTGTTTTCTAACGTAATGTAACCTGCTGATGGAAGGTACCTTGTAAAACTGCAATTGTGTTGTGTTGTGATCAGGTGTTAAACGATTCGGATGTGACTACTTCTTGGTCAATGTGGTTCCAGCATGACGGTGCCCCACCATATTTTTGCCGACCTGTACGTGAGTACCTCCACTATCAGTTCGGCGAGCAGTGGATTGGTAGGAGTGGACTAACGTTGTGAAACACCGTGCTAATCTCGTGGGACGGTGGGACGGTGGACGGACCAGGCCGGTATCGTTCTTAGTGAACGAAATATGGAACAACATCTCCGCCACAGCCATTGTGCTCATCGAATGAAATTCGAAGATACATTCGGAGGGTCAGACGACCTTCCTTCTTAAAAAAAAGTTCTTTTCACGAGCTGCTTAAGTAGGTATCATTGTTTCTTTCTAGAGTCGATAAACGTGGTTAGACTACCAATACCTACATGCATGAGGTCAACTGAGGTCATGACCTGTGCCTGTGTTGCCATGAAATTACCTATTTATTTTATTTAAGTTATTTATTTTTAAGGGGGTATTTTTTTTTTTAGTTTAGCCAGGTTATGTACGCATTAGTAGAATCAGCTAACGATACCTAACAACACCTTCACGGGTCGGACAGGGTTTTTGTAACATACTGTATAGGATAATTAGGATAGGATCATTTTCAAATCAACTACAACAAATGAAATTACAAATTTGGTTAATAAAATGGCTAATAAATATTCATGCGGCTTCGACGAAGTGCCTTCTTCTTCTTCTCCTCTTTCTAAATTCTACAATAAATGCATGGAAGTTGCCATCTTTCCTGACCAGCTGAAGTTGGCCAAAGTGATTCCGATACACAAAAAGTGCACTAAGACCGATCTGATAAATTATCACCCCATATCCTTATTACCCATCCTATCAAAACTCTTCGAAAAAATTAAATTACACTGGTCAACACTGATTTTGCCACACGAACTTTGATAGCTAATTTTGTTTTATCAATCTACCCTCATCATTAAATCACAGTTGTCATCTGTCAGTTAGCCTCATATTTGTTGTGATACGGTAATACTCATAACTAGTACTACGGCGGTAAATTAACAGAAACGCTCACAAGTAAATCGTCATAAAAGTATTTGTAGTTGAATTTGAATATTTTTTGTGATTTATTAATCCTGTGAACATGTCGAGGAAGTGTAAAAATAACCCTAACTCTTTTTGTTATGTCTGCGGAGAACTTACATTCAAAAAACAACGACGAAATTTTACGAATCTTGTGCTGGAGTGTTATCACCAATGTTTTGGTTTTTCTGTCGCCCATCAAGACAAATTCTGGGCCCCTCATGTCTGTTGCATAACGTGTGTGAAAAATTTAACCGACTGGAAGAAAGGTGCACGAGCTATGCCGTTTGCTGTACCCATGATATGGACTGAACAGCGAGATCACGTTTCGGATTGCTATTTTTGTCTCACTGACATAAAAGGTATAAATTACAAGAAAAAAAACACAGTTATCTACCCTAACGTATCTTCTGCTATAAGACCAGTCTCTCATTGTAAAAAAATGCCAGAACTAATACCAGTTGCAACAACGTCTGTTGATAACGACCATTCACAACCGTCTACTTCAAGTCTATGTGTTGACGAGGATGATGACTTTGAGTTTGAAGGAATTGAAAAGGAGCCACATTTGATAACTCAAGGAGACCTAAATGATTTGGTTAGGGATTTAAATTTGTCAAAAAAGCAATCGGAACTATTAGGATCTCGTCTAAAAGAATGGAATTTGCTACATCATAATACAAAAGTTAGCTATTTTCGAAACCGTGATGAACACTTCAGAACGTATTTTTCTCAGGATGGAGATTTGGTGTTTTGCAATAACATAAATGATATTATGAAAATGTTGGACATAGATTTTGAACTCTCTCAGTGGCGTTTATTTATTGATTCTTCGAAGGCAAGTCTAAAAGCAGTTTTATTGCATAATGGAAATATGCTTCCGTCTGTACCTGTGGCCCATGCTTCAAATATATAATATTTATAAATTATTAAGTAATTTATAAAAAAAATTATAAAATTTATAAAAAAAATTATAAAAAAAAAACGTTTGATTTACGAGATCTGTATTTTTTCTTAATATTTTAAATTACTCAATAGAATAAAATCCTTGGCTAGCAAAATTTTTTTAACTGTTTATTTTTTCTTACAATCACCAATTAAAGTAAAAAATATCAAAAAAGTCCGTGTGGCACGAAAAAGTTTGAATTTTGTTGACCAGTGTTATCAAAGCTAGACTAATGCTACATTTAGGTAGTAACAAAATTAACAATCTGAGACAAATTGGATATCAGAAAAGCGTTGTTACCTCGGATGCTATGAACACTTTAATTTTGACATCCTTAGTAAATTAAATGAAAAAATGAAAGCTAGATTATTTTTGACCTCAGTTCTGCTTTGAGACCCCAGATTATGAACTCCTGCTTACTAAACTCGAACATTATGTTAAAAGAGATAAGCCATTACAACATATGACATCCTACTTACAAAATAGATAAATGTATGTAGAAATCAAAAGCATAGAGCAGTCTACAATGGTACATTCATAACCTCTCAGGCTCAATTTTATATATAATTTTGATGACGACAAATGACTTATTCAACTTCATGAATAAAACTCAGCCGAACGACAAACTTGTTGTTTTCGCAGATGACACAAACATAATAATTGGACCAAAAGACATAGAAAAATTGGCATTAAACACGAATATAATTATAGAAAAATTTGCAAATGGCTTACCGCCAATAAATTACGTGGTCATTACGCTCAATCCGTCTTTATATGAGAGGAGACCTGTACCATGGTCGTTTAATTTAACATTATCCTTTCAAAATATACAAAGTATTGGTAATAAAATAGATATACTTGAACAAACACTGTCAGATTCAAATATTACAATATTCTCACTATAGGAGATATGGAAAACACCATAAAGAAGCAATACATCTATCAGGATATAAAATTGCATCTTCATTCTACCGCAAGAACCGTGAAGGAGGAGTTTGTTTATTAGTTAACGATAACCTAGAATATAAGGAAAAGAAAAGATGTTGTTAACTACTTTAAAGAATTTATAATTGAATTACTCGTATGTGCAATTGAAATACCTAAGCATAATTGTATTATTATAGGATTATACAATATGTAAAGAATACCCTGTCCGATCCGTGAAGCTATCGATAACTGATTCTACTAATGCCTACAAAAATGGGCTAAAATTTTAAAAAAAATAGTAAAACAAAAATATTATTTAGCAAAAGGAGGTAAATTAATACAGTAAGGTAGGCGATACATGCGCGGGCGAAAGGGGCAGGGCACGCAGCACGCTGTCGCATCGCTGTTCGCTCATAATAACATCGGCGTTGGCACTTATTAAAAAATTACCAAATTTTAGAGAAGTTGGAATTAATTGGCAGAATAAAAAGATTATTTCAACTTTCATTAATATTGATACTATGATGATTATGTAAAACTATTCTTTTAAAAAACTCTCGATGGCAAGAACTTTTAAACTTTATGCACTCTTTCAAGCTTTGTCAAACAGTTAAGAAAACAACTAGAGTAACAAAAACTACATCTACTTGCATAGAGTTCATATTTACAAACAATAAACCACATTTATGTATACGACTATGGCCTGTCTGACCAAAGTCTACAAATGTTAAACTAAACCTAACAGAAAATATATTAACAGCTAACAATATGGGGCAAACAGGAAAAAAAGAGTACTTACACAAACTAACATGAGTAATTTTAAAAAGCGTTGCAAGAAACTAACTGGGATACAATAATAAACCCAGACAAAAATATAAACGAAAATTACAATTGATTCTCTCTACAAATTAATGAATTGCTAAATAAACATATACCCACTCAAAGCATAAAAATACAAATATTAAAGGATGGCTGACAACAGTAACTGGTCTAAGAAACTCATGTAAACATAAAAGAACACTTAAAATATTAATAAACGAATCAAATAACAACGAAATTCTAAAAACGCACTATACCTTATACGGCACTTTATTAAAACGTAGCGTAAAACTATCAAAAAATGAAAATTTATACGACTAATGGACAAATCAGATAACAAAACAAAAACAATGTGGAAAATTATAAACACAAAAAACTAGAAAAATAAAACCTAGACAACAATAAAATATAACACTTAAAATAAACAATAACATAGTAAATTTCCCCTAAACCATCAGCAATACCTACTTTTAATGATTTCTTCGCTACAGTTGGGTAGACTGGCTCCCAAACAAAGAAATTCGGACAACCGGTCATAAAAATTCCATCATATTCGATTGTACGTACAACCAGTAGATCGAAAAGAGATCATTACAATAATCCAAAACATGAAAAACAAACATGGCTGTAGAATCGATGAAGTCACACCCATCTTAGTAAAACAATGTGCGGTAGAACATACTCATACTTCTAATAAATAAAAGCTTTCGAGACGGCATATTTCCAGATTTACTCAAAAAGTCATTAGTAAAACCCAGTATAAAAGAGATGACACCGTCATTTCAAGTAATTACAGACCCGTAGCTCTTTTGGTTACCTACTCTATTTTTTTTTTTAAAAAAGCAATGTATAATCACGAAAGTGTATGATAAAGTTTCTTAAGATATCCTGTTAGGTAAACTTTATGGTTCAGGAATACGAGGACCCGCATACAAATGGTCTAAATCGCACCTGAACAACCGAAAACAAATAGTACAAATAAACCACCACAATAATATTTATTTTACAACCTAAAACTAGAACTCTATCTTGCTCAAATCCCCAAGGAAGTGTATTAGGATGTATATTATTTTTAATATAAAGGGTGTATCTGACATCGACGCACAAACGAGTACCATGGATCCAGTACATGAATCGTGGATTTATTCGCCAGCTTTTTCATGATTTAAAAAAACATATATGTCTATTTTTCAATTTCATCATTAACCTTTTTTTATCGTCCCACTGCTGGGCACAGGTCTCCTCTCCTATAGAGAAGGATTGAGCGTAATCACAACGCTTGCTCAATGCGGGTTGGCGATTTCAGACTTAAAGTCCAGGTTTCCTCAAGATGTTTTCCTTCACCTTCAGTCATTGGTGTCCAAGATATACTTAGAAAGTACATATAACTTTAGAAAAGTTACATTGGTACTTGCCTGACCTGGAATCGAACCCGCGCACTCATACTTGAGAGGCTGGTGTTTTAACCACTAGGCCACCACGACATATATTTCACTTTAGATCGTTCATAATTGCATACTTTTATAACCTTATAAGATTTGAAAGAAAAACTTAATTATTATAATAATAATTAATTCCATAATTACTCAAAAAAGCGCAATTTCCCGTCGACGTCTTACCTACAAACCCGCGCGGCGGCACGCTTACAACGTTCAATGCCGAGCCGACACATTTAATTTTTTAATAATTATAAACTAGCGCTTGACCGCAATCCCGCTTGATGGTAAGCAGTGATGCGATCGTTGATGGTAAAGCGCACTAGTTTATTAAGAACCTATTCACTCAGATTGAGCGAATAGGAAGGAAGACCGCAATTGAGCGAGGTGATGCAATGTTAAACCCAACAACACGACCAACGATGCTGCGCCAAAGGGAGATTGATCTAAAGACCCTCCACGACCAAACTCCCAACACAACAACATTTGGCGGATCGTACCCGGCACACATTCCAACACAACTGCTCAGACCCGTCCTCCGTACGGCTTCAACAGACATCATGCCCGGAACACGACAAATCGCTTGGCGGCAAGGCTTGTCGTGGTGGCCTAGTGGTTAAAACACCAGCCTCTCAAGTATGAGTGCGCAGGTTGGATTCCAAGTCAGGCAAGTACCAATGTAACTTTTATAAAGTTATATGTACTTTCTAAGTATATCTTGGACACCAATGACTGAAGGTGAAGAAAAACATCTTGAGGAAACCTGGACTTTATAAGTCTGAAATCGGCAACCCGCATTGAACAAGCGTGGTGATTACGCTCAATCCTTCTCTGTATGAGACGAGACCTGTGCCCAGCAATGGGACGATATAAAGGTTGATGATGCAAGGCTTTGTCTGGTGGGTGGTAACTTCTGCCGACAGCCGGTGTTATTGCCTACCACCGAGAAAATTTAAACACTGAATTTTGTAACCGATCATTAACGACATAAATGACTATCATAATTTTATTAGTGGCATGCGGTCTAGGCTTTTCGCGAAGTTTGCGTTACGATGTAAGACAGCCTGTACATAAACGACCTACCTAAGTGCCTCAATACAAAACAAATCCTACCTGTCCTATTTGCAGACGACATATCACTATTAATGAGACGTGAAAACATTAATAATATCCTAGAAGAAACATTAAAAACAGTCACATATTGGCTCTATGTCCATAACTTAAAATTAAATTACAGCAAAACAACAATAAAGCAATTTAGATCTCACAAAACACCCTCTGAACAACGTCCCCGTAGAGCGAAAATTAACAAAGTCCAAAAATGACCAAAATAAGTTATCACTATCATTAATATCATATTTTTTTCTCTACATATCAGTCCAACTGGTATTTTTCTAGCTGCCTTCGTTTTTGTTTTACGAAATGTGAATAGTAAATAATCCTACACCTTGGATACCACATCATAATGGTAGAAATAACTAACTTAATTAATTATTATGCATTTACGAAAAATTAACATAGCTCAAAATTAAGTCGACTTATTTACTTTCCCATTAAATTATGAACGCATACATATGTCAAAAGATAATTTAAAAATCACTATATTGATTTAGTAATTATTTGAAATCAACAGTTTGCTATAACGCACGAAAGCGAAAATTAACAAACTCGAAATAGTGAATACTCACTCTTCATTTTTGAATGAATTCACTGCACTGCAAGAACGAAAAATAATTAACTCAATTTAAGCTTTTTTTTTCTTCTAAAAGGGAAACATAAGATCTATAGTGAATAATAATGTTACGAATGCACCTTATGTCGAGGGCATAAGGTTCAATATCGCGTGACATGCAGTGCGTAACTTTTAAGCTCTGTAACTCGAGTCCTTGACGTTGTCTAGGTGTAATATAAAAACGCATTCCTAGACTTAAGGTGGCCTATTGAATGGTACAGGTTTTATCAATTTTGTCAACAAAGTGACGACATCGAAATTTCTAGAAACCCGTTTCCGGGAATTACCGTAGGTACCTACCGAATGTACTCGAAGTTATGCGCTATTATTATTACGTCTAGACGACTCTGGAATGTTCGATCAGCTGGACTATATATAGCGCCGTGACGCCGGCGCCGAGTCAGTCTGCATTCGACTACCGATACGAAAACAGCGACAGTTAAGAAGCGATCTTTGAGAATACCTACTGCGACAACTGTAACGAGAACTGTGAGTACTACGTGAAGTAACAACTGTAGTGTTATTGTGTGTTTACAACACGGACTTCGTGGACGTAAGTGAAGACTTCGGTGCAACGTCAGCAACATTCTACTTGTCATTGCCTACAATCGACTGTACCTTCGTTGCCAATAAACTTCGTAACCCTTAACCGGCGTTTTAGTACCCCTAGCCCGTAACAATTGGTGTCAGAAGCGGAATGCCGGTCACGCCAAGGGAAGACGAAAGAGTTCGCACGCGACGACAAGCAGCGATGGATTTGGCGCGTCAAGAGGAAGCATCGCTTGGTGTCCCTGTACCCGTAGAAGATGCGGCCGTCGTACCACCGACGAATGTGAGTGCGCCTAGTACCACCACTATTCCCGGAACCAGCGGATATGATTTATCGGCGTTACTCGCTCAGTTGACGGCTCAAATAAAAGGAATAGCAGAATCCCAGGCAGAACTAAAACAATCCCAGGCAGAAATAAAACAATCCCAGGCCGAAACCCAGGCAGAAATAAAACAATCCCAGGCAGAAACCCAGGCACAGATCATTACAAGTATAGCAGAATCTCAGGTAAAATCCCAGCAATTAGTATTAGAACTTAATGAAAAGTGGAAAGAAACCAAAGAAGAGGTTGATGAGCTTAAAATAAAAACAGCATATCAAGATTCCCGTATGGACCAGCAAGATACGCGCATAGACCAGCAAGAAGCTCGTATTGAGGATCATGATGCGCGTATCGAGAAACTAGATAGTACCATCATGGAGTTTGGGAAAGAAATAGAGAGAGTACAAAAAGGAGGTATTAAAGGAGTGATGCCTGTATCCAGTGCCTTGCCGACGTTCCAAGTACCTCATTTTGATGGAACAACGTCATGGGTTGCCTTCCGCCTTCAATTCGAAAAGGTCGCAAAAGGCAACAATTGGGACGACGATCAAGCTCTAACGGCCCTTATGCTTGCTTTGCGTGGTGATGCCGTAGGAATCCTCGAGAATATTTCCGGCGATTGCAATACCCTAGCCTGTTTGTTAGAAGCGTTGGAGACTAGATATGGAGAAAAACACCTCGAACATATCTACAGGGCCCAACTCCGCGACCGCACACAGAAGAGCAATGAGGGTTTGCAACAGTGGGCAACGGAAATAGAACGTATGGTTCGGAAGGCGTATGCATCAACACCGGGATTGATTGACGCTACTACTCTGCGATTCTTTACTGATGGGATTCGAGATGCAGAAGTCAGAGCTGCAGTACGTCTGGGTCACCATCAGACTCTGAAGGCAGCCTTGACACATGCTCTGGAGGTGGAAGCTGTACGTCAAGATGGCCGACAATACGACCGTATTCGAGAAGTAACCGTACAAATAAAAGCCCGACGAGGACCAACTTGTTATGAGTGCGGCGAAACGGGGCACATTCGTATTGATTGTCCCAGGAAGGCTAAGGGAAGAAGTACTTCTTGGGCACGTAAAGACGCAGAGGTGTTGCTGTGGCGCAAGCGCGACGCCAAGGTCGAGCCCGAGCACCCGAGCGAGCGCGTCGATTGGCGCGAGCGGAGCGATCGGAGCGGGCGCCGCGAGCGACCCGCTGAACGAGAGCGTGAACGCGTCAAGGATCGGGAACGCGAACGTTCCGGCAAGCGAGAAGAAGAGCGAGAGCGGTCGTGCGGAAGGTCGTGGAGTGCGGCGGAAGCAAGGCGGGATAAAGAAGTCGAGGACGAGGCGCGTAAGAAGAAGCGTCTCGAGAAAAAGGCAAGACAAAAGGACCGCCGCCGCCAGGTTACTTCAATTAGTAAGGACCGATGTGAAGAACGCATTCAGGAAAAGAAAGAGACCGTGCGGATCATCCAGGTGAACGCTTTGGACGAGGACTGGAGTAATCAAGCATTGGAAGACGCACAAAAGGAAGACAGTGACCTGAGGGCAGTAATTGAATGGAAGCAGCGTGGTCAGAGGCCCGCTTGGAGTGAAATATCAGCGCTTAGCCCAACAGCAAAAAGTTACTGGGCTCAATGGGACAGCCTGATAATTGATAATGGAGTTCTGAAGAGGAAATGGGAATCACCTAGTGGACAGGAGGTCGCCTTACAGATAGTTGTCCCCTGTGATAAGGTCGCGTTGGTGCTAAGACAGGTGCACGACGGAGTATCCGGAGGACATCTAGGAGTAAAGAAAACTCTGGAGAAGGTGAGAAAAAGATTCTATTGGGTGCATTGCCGCAAAGACGTAGAGGACTGGTGTAGGAAATGTGTAGCCTGCTCCTCAGTAAAAGGACCGCAAACAAGAGCCAGAGGTCGGCTGAAAGTGTACAATGTTGGTGCACCATGGGAAAGAGTTGCTGTCGATATAGCAGGGCCATTCCCTGTCACTGAAGAAGGGAATAGGTATATCATCGTCATGCAAGACTATTTCAGCAAATGGCCAGAAGCTTTTGCAGTACCTAACCAAGAAGCTCATACAGTCGCCAAAAAGCTAGTTCACGAGGTGTTCTGTCGATTTGGCGTACCCTTGGAGTTACACTCTGACCAGGGTAGAAACTTTGAGTCTTCACTGTTTCAAGAAGTTTGCCAACTACTCGGGATACATAAGACTCGTACAACACCATATCACCCTCAGTCAGATGGAATGGTCGAAAGATTCAACCAGACGCTAGAGAATCATTTGGCCAAAGTAGTGGAAGAACACCAGAGGGATTGGGACCAATACATTCCACTCTTCTTAATGTCATACCGCTCAGCAACACATGACAGCACAAATTGCACACCGGCGAAAGTCAACTTCGGCCGAGAAATTAGACTACCCATAGATGCACTAACCGGAACACCCCCCGATACCCCTATCCTAGCCGTCGACTATGTGGCCGACCTGCGGCGTAAGCTCGATAGAATACATGAGCTAGTGAGAGAGAGCGGTCTGAAAACCAGCGAGAAAATGAAGATCCGATACGACCGCAAAGCTAACGTGCCCGGATTTGAAGAGGGAACTTTGGTATGGTTACATAATCCCATTAGGAGAAAAGGAAAGAGTCCGAAATTTCAAGCCAAATGGGAGGGTCCATACACGATAGTAACCAGGATAAACGATGTCACCTACCGGATAAGAAAAGGACCTAGAGGGAAGCTGAAGATCGTACACGTAGACCGCCTAGCTTGCTATTATGGATCAAATCATGCTCGGGACGAGCACGACTAAGAAGGGGGCAATGTTACGAATGCACCTTATGTCGAGGGCATAAGGTTCAATATCGCGTGACATGCAGTGCGTAACTTTTAAGCTCTGTAACTCGAGTCCTTGACGTTGTCTAGGTGTAATATAAAAACGCATTCCTAGACTTAAGGTGGCCTATTGAATGGTACAGGTTTTATCAATTTTGTCAACAAAGTGACGACATCGAAATTTCTAGAAACCCGTTTCCGGGAATTACCGTAGGTACCTACCGAATGTACTCGAAGTTATGCGCTATTATTATTACGTCTAGACGACTCTGGAATGTTCGATCAGCTGGACTATATATAGCGCCGTGACGCCGGCGCCGAGTCAGTCTGCATTCGACTACCGATACGAAAACAGCGACAGTTAAGAAGCGATCTTTGAGAATACCTACTGCGACAACTGTAACGAGAACTGTGAGTACTACGTGAAGTAACAACTGTAGTGTTATTGTGTGTTTACAACACGGACTTCGTGGACGTAAGTGAAGACTTCGGTGCAACGTCAGCAACATTCTACTTGTCATTGCCTACAATCGACTGTACCTTCGTTGCCAATAAACTTCGTAACCCTTAACCGGCGTTTTAGTACCCCTAGCCCGTAACAATAATTAAAGTCTTTTGATTTATATTTATACGACTTTGAGGTACATTGTTACAATTAAGGTACATTTCGCCTCGAGTTAGTGAGTTTGTCGCTATTATTAAGACGACATACCGCGGCACGCGTACCCAGATAGTGACGATGATAGACGTCGCAAAAAGAAAAAACGACTGTATGTTGCAAACTCTTCTAGTGATAGCGATAGTGAAGCAAGTACATCATACAGTACGGGACTATTTAAGGAATGTTCACAAAATATTCACATCAACAATGGAAATATTGAATCAAGGAATCAACAACAATCAGTACCTCAAAAAACAACTTCTAAATCATTTAATTCAACCGGTAAGGTGACTATAGACAGTCAGGAATCTTCTGGACAGCCAGTTCCAAACGCTATTAATTCAAATAATACCATCGAGTCTATGCGTTGGAAAAAATCGATCCTAGCAAGTGGAAGAAAAACAGCTAAATCTAATAAGCAAAAAGAATTGCTATGTAAAATAGGGCCGTAGTAGCCCGTAAAGTCATGATCATTTTTCTGAAGATTAAAATATGTGAAGCATACTGAAAATTTATCAATTTCACTACACAGAAACAATTTTTACTTCAAAAAGTGACGGCTCAACCTATTAAAACAATGAAAGTTGGAATCCCTACTTACTCATAAAAACAGGACTGCTACATATATGTATTACTTCGATAAAAATGATTCTAAAATAAGAGTTTGTAAAGATATTTTCCTAAAAACTGTATGTGTTTCAAAAGGACTAATAAACGAAGCATTAAAGTAAAGGGATGAGTTAGGTAATTACACAGGAAAGGATGGGCGTGGTTCTCGAGTTCCGGTTAACAAAACCAGTAATGATCCGGAGCAAAAATTAATTGACCACATTAACTCTTCTCCGGCTTGAATCTCATTACTGCAGAAAGAGAAGTAAGAGACAGTACCTGGATAGTAAACTCATAATCGCCAAAATGTACGAATTGTATAAAGATTCACTAACTTTGCTGAATGAAGAACCATGTTCATTTTATGTCTATAAGACAATATTTGGGTCTAAATTCAATTTGTCATTTTTTTAACCCAAAAAAAGATATGCATAACATGCACTCGTTATGATAGTGTCGGATATACAGAAAAATTTAAAGAGGAATATGATTTACATGTTTTAAGAAAAAATTAAGCACAGCAAGCGAAAGATTCGGACAAGCAGCGATCAATTATTCATGAAAATTACCTATTTGTAACGACAGATATGCATACAGTCTACTTTGCATATACCAGTCAGTGGAGTTGGTATTTTATATTACACTAGAAAATTAAATGTTCAAAATTATACAATTCACCCATCTAAACCACCGCATGAAGTATTTTGTATAACTTGGAATGAGATTAATGGTAAAAAGGGCAGTGTGGAAATTGCCAGTGCAATGAACTGGTGGATTAGTCAAATGCCAAAGAATGTTAAAGAAGTCACCATTTACAGTGACACATGCGCTGGGCAAAATAGAAATCAATTTATAGTGGCATTTTTGGTTCATTTTATACAAAGATCGGACGTGCAACTAGAAGTGATTGAACAAAAATATTTAGAAAGTGGTCACACTCACATGGAAGTGGACTCTATGCATTGTGCGATAGAAAGACAGCAAAGACACACACCTGTTCATTCCATGATTGACTGGAAATCAATCATGGAGCGTGCTGGCTCTAAAAGATACCGAGATTCAGCGCCACCTTATATCGTTAAGGAATTAAAATACACGGATATGATTGATGTAAATTGAGTTAAAAATTAAATGTCTACGTTTTGACAGAAAATACCAAGGTCTTGATAAGTTTCGATATCAGCATAATGCCCCTTATTTAGAATTTAATGTGTTGGAATGCTCAACAAAAACTTCATTTGTAACTCGAAAGAGCAAACACGAACAAACAATGGACGGACAAACTACACAGGAACATATCGAAGAGTTGAAAAATTATAAATTAGCTTCAGCTTATTCCACGCCCATCATTCTGCTCATTTTAGAATCAAAAAGAAGGATCTTAACAACTTATGTGCAAAAGGGATAATACCACAAGAGCTCCACCCTTAGTTTCAATACCAACAAGTATAGATATAATTGATAGAATATTGGAGTCAGATGTTACAGAGGCGGGAGAAGAAGAAGTAGATGGATAGACGGTTAGATTTCCTTTTTTCAATAATATTTTTTGTAATTCTTGTGCTGCATGCGGTTGGTGCACTTCTTTTTTTATTTTGTTAAAATATGAGAGTGCTTTGTTATTTTTTTGTATTATTTTCTTTAATATACATTAAATACATTTATAACAATAGTTTTATTACATTATTCATGTCCTATTTAAACCATAACTTACCACACAAGCTTTCAAAATTTAGATAGTGAGTATTTACAATACAAAATTATATATGTAACAGTTAGTTCAATTTTACTTAACTCGTGTTATTTCCCTTCGTGATAATTTGAAGCTAAGTAAAAAATCACTAACTAAGGTCGACAATTAACTAAGTCAAAACTAGGTCAGAGATTGTCTAAAGAATAGTTAACTAGTTTAATGTTTTTAGTTTTTTCTTAATTACAAAAAGATTTTCATGCATTATACCTCTTTTAATATAAACTTTATTTTTTTTCCTGTAAACTAAAACTAAAAATGCAAAGATAAGCTATGGCTAGTCAAAGCTATAACGAATCTTATTTAAAAAAAGTTTAAAATTCATTATCTCAAAACATGATTTTTCGACTTGATGATTTTTCGCTCTACGGGGACGAAATTACCTTCACATTTCAAAAAAAAGAACTAGTTGACACATTAAAGCTCGGAATACAAATTGATACACATATCAGCTGGAAATGTCACATAGAAGAACTAAAACCAAACTATCAAAATTTACCTACGCACTATTGCAACTAAAAAATTGCACAAACTAAAAATAGCTCTACACGCTTACTATGCTTATGCCTACTCGTAAACTATGGCATCATGTTGTGGGGAAATAGCGTTAATACAGGGTGTAAGGAGAACGCTTCCGAAGCCAGAACGTAGATTATATACAACCTAAATGCAAACGGATACCAATAACCTTTCGCTTTAAATTGACTATTTTCAAGACTTCATATTTCGTAAACAAGCATTGGATAGCGTACGAAACGTGAGGTCACTGACACGCAAGGCGACGTCGCACTAGCGCACCCGCGCTTATCAGCCGCCGAAAAGAGCCGATTTATACGCAATTTACAAACATCACTTTCAAAATCGCAATTGTAGTCCATTGTAAAAAGCTGACAGAGGCATTTTACGTACCTGTCTAAATCCTTTGCGACCTTATGAGGTTTGGCTCGAACTGATTTCCATTCATTTCAATACAAAGCCGGGCCCGTCGCTGTGTCGATCCGTGAACACGAGGCATCAGTATTCCTCAACACATTCTTCACGTAGTTTATTAAAAACACTCACTATTCTGCCCCGCATTTCATCAGCACTGTCACATTCCCGATCAAACACTCTTTCTTTCACATACCCCCATAAAAAGAAGTCCAACGGCGTTAAGTCGGGTGAACGAGCCGGCCAGGCGTGCGGCCCCAGCCTTCCGATCCAGCAGTCATTAAAAAGCTCAGTGAGACGCTCGCGGACGGGACGCGTAACGAGCATGGTTCCATCGTGCTGGAACCATGCTCGACGAAATTCAGCCACAGACACGTTGTTTTTTTTTTTATATAAATTATAAACCAGCGCTTGACCGCAATCCCGCCTGATGGTAAGCAGTGACGCGATCGTTGATGGTAAAGCGCGCTAGTTTATTAAGAGCCTATTCACTCTAGCCTTGAAGACACTCAAATCGTAATGTGACGGAAACACCGACGCCGGCAAATTGTTCCAGTCCCTCGATGTACGCGGTATAAAGGAGGAAGCAAAACGCTTCGTCCGGATCGCAGTGGTGTCAACAACGTAAGGGTGGAAACTCGCCGTACGACGGGTCGTCCGATGATGGAACGGAGATGGGGGAATTAAATCATGCAATTCCCTTGCACACTCACCAGAATGCATCCTATAGAAGACCGAAAGGCTGGCTACTCTACGCCTGTGCTCCAGGCTTTGGAGACCGTTTCGAGTTAAGTCTGGGTCGCCAATCAAGCCTCTTCGCACGCCTCTCCACCGAATCCAAAGTGGCAAGGTGACATTTCGCAGGACCAGCCCAAATGTGGCTGCAGTACTCCACACACGAACGGACCTGTGCTTTGTATAAAATTAGAAGCTGCCCAGGTGTGAAGTACCGCCGGACCTTCGCGATGACGCCTAGTTTTCTGGCAGCCACCCTGGCCTTGGACTCAATGAACCGCCCAAAGTTAAGGCTCGAGGAAATCTCAACTCCCAAAAGCTGAAGGCGGTCGGTACACTCCAAGGATACATTCTGAAAAGTAGGAGCCAAGGTGAACGGGCTCCTTTTGGCGGTGAAAAGACACGCCTGTGTTTTGGCGGCATTGAATGCTACAAGATTGGCATTGCTCCATTCGGAGACTGCCTGCAGTGCAGCACTCACACGCTCTACCATGGCCTCTCTTTCGGACCGGATTGTTTCCTTACTAGCCCGAGCTTCCGGCAGGTATCTCTCCACAACTGTGCTGTCATCTGCATACCCATAGATACCGGGCATCAGCAGATCATTAATATGCAGCAGGAACAGAGTTGCAGAGAGAACAGACCCCTGAGGAACACCGGCATTGGTCGACATGGGCTCAGATGAATATCCGTCGACAACAACTCGGAGGGACCGTTCAGTCAGGAAGTCTTTTACCCAGCCAGTCAGGCCAGCGGAAATGCCGTACGCTGGAAGCTTACACAAAAGGCCAGCGTGCCATACCCGGTCGAAGGCCTTCGAGACATCAAGGGAGACGGCAATCGCTTCCCCATTTTTCTCGAGGGCCTCGCCCCACAAGTGAGTGGCATACACTAGTAGGTCCCCAGTTGACCGATTGCGTCGAAAACCGTACTGTCGGTCACTGAGGAGATCGTTACCTTCCAGGTATGCCAAGAGGCGCGAGTTCAATACACGCTCCATAATCTTGCAGAGTATGGAGGTTATTGAAATCGGCCGATAGTTGGTAGGATCGGCACGACTACCCTTTTTGGGCACGGGCTGCACGTTAGCAAGCTTCCAGGACTTGGGCACTATACCAGTCCTAAATGAGAGGCGATACAGGCGCGTCAATACAGGAGACAACTCGCAACTTGTCTAGCATATCATTTAAATGTCCATTTATAAAATTAAGATATGCTGATCCATTGAGGCGCTGCGGTAGAAACACTGGTCCTAGAACTCTTCTCCTAAACACATCAACATGTTGCCGTATTCACGAGCACTGTACACGTATGCCTCAGGCATTGTTTAAAACAACAAAACAGCACTAAAAACGTAACAATACCTAATAACTAAACACAAATTTAAAACTAACAAAACAATAATTAAATAATCGGTTAAAAACGTAACGCACAAGCTCACGAACCGAGTCAGCAAGGAACACTTAGATAGATTACTATTATTTACTAAAGAAGTACTATGGACGTCGACAAACGCTTTGGGAGCGTCCCCGCGGGCGCGTAGGCAAAAGCGGTGTGTTTACAGAGGCGAAAATGCTAAAAGAATAATTACGAGATCAGAAATCAATTCATTTTAATTGTTAGGAAATTGTACTTATGCTTTATTACAAACTGTTTTCATTTTCTAACTTTTAAATAAGATTTAACTGGTTTCTTAGATTCAATTAATTTAATTATTCACTTTAAATTGATTAGGTTTACTTACTAAATGAAGGATCCAGTTCTTGCAATAAACGAGCACGCATCGTGTGACTTTAATTACATTGTTATAAAGTTCAAATTCAATTGATTCACGAGCGCAACTGTACATGCGATGAAAAATTTTTAGTCAATTACAGCTGATGTCAGCGATCTTTTACTTTATTTCGTTTACTATCGATTATCGACATAATACAAAACTGTTATTAAATTCACGATCAATCAATTAAAACTGTTGACGCCTCTGTAATGTTTATTTTTCTTTATTTTAGCGGCGCTTTACAAAGGATTTTTATGGCCTTACAGCCACGCCGGCTGTAGGTATCTAAGTACCTTCGATATGGGCCTCAAGGTTAAGCAAAGTAAACTGGATTTTTCTGATTTGTAAATTTGAACATTCAGATCAAAATAAAATTGTAACCCTGTTCAAGGGGAAAATCATTACGATCCTTGCACGAATGGAACCCGTAAGCAGATATCCCACAACTAGGTAGAAGTGAACTGAAAAGACATTTGCTTCAAGCGATCGAGTGAAGGTTAGTAGTTTAGGAAGATAGGATCAAATGGCACCGCCGCACTAAGTCAGCCGGCGCATCGCCCGTCGCGCGTCGCGATGTCGGTGACCGCACGCGGTCTTTGAACCCGAGTTTATGCGCGAACTTCAGCTGATTATTTATTTACGAATACATTGCTTATTAGAGTTGTAAAAAAAAAAAACGTTTAATCGCAAATAATGGTTTCATTTAACTCATTTAACTGTTCCCACAGCATAGTGTACGAAAAATGCTTAAGTAAAATTGTTTAAAAAAATCCTCATTTTTTGATGGTATCGTGTCGAGAATCACTAGCCTTATCGCCTGTCTTCGTTTTCGGAAGCGTTTCCCTTACACCCTGTATACATCAACTGTTCGTATTAAAAAAAAAAAAGAAATAGAATCACAGCCCAAATAAACATCAGACAAAGAGGGCTTGCGACCGGGAATCACGGTTCCGAAAATTCCCGGGATGTCCCGGTTCTTCAAGTGCCTGAAAAGAACGGGTTCTCAAAAGGAGCGATCCGGTTCTTACAAATTTACAATATTTGACGCGATTTTGTTAAATAAAACAAATAATTACTCCATAAACTCCCTATTCATACAAAATACATCGTAAAATGTTACCAAGATAAAGGAAATACTTATCGAATGATATAATTGAAAGTAATTGTTTGTTATGTAATTTTCTGGTCTGATTTTGCAGTGGATATTCCAGACAGTAAAATTAAAGGATATCGATATAATTTGTGTAAAAGGTATCGTTATAAATTATAATGTCGTGGTGGCCTAGTGGTTAAAACACCAAACTCTCAAGTATGAGTGCGCGGGTTCGATTCCAGGTTAGGCAAGTACCAATGTAACTTTTCTAAAGTTATATGTACTTTCTAAGTATATCTTGGACACCAATGACTGAAGGTGAAGGAAAACATGTTAAGGAAACCTGGACTAATCGCCAACCCGCATTGAGCAAGCGTGGTGATTACGCTCAATCCTTCTCTGTATGAGAAGAGACCTGTGCCCAGCACTGGGACGATAAAAAAGTTGATAATGATGTTATTGATGATATAATTTGGGAAAGGAAATCTGAATACCAAAATGTTTGTTTTGTTTTGTTTGATTTATTTACGTTCCTTCAACTTAGCGTTTATCCTGGTTAGATCCGCGGCTTTCGCGTTGGAGTCCGGGGTCCGCTTTCTTGTTCGATTTCCATCTTGTGGTGTGAGATTGTTGGCACGCATGTCATCTCTTACTACGTCAAGCCAGCACTTCTACGGTATACCCCGCTTGTTCCGGCCCGGCGGAGGCGCCATGGCAAAACATTTGTGACCCACGTAACGGTTTTCGTAAGACGTGACCGTACCAACGTAGGCGACCCTCCTGCAGTTTGTCCGCTATGTCACGGATATGGAGACTGCCACGGATGCGGGAGTTCCTGATGGGGTCTTTCCACGTAACTCCACACATACACCGCAGCATATTCATCTCCATGACACACAGCTCCTGCTTGTGTCGCTCAAGCACAGGCCACACCTCTCTGCCATACAGGAGAACAAGTCTAATGATGGTCTATTAGACCTGTCCCTTAATTTTCACCGGTATTTTAGGGTCACAAATGACACTTATCTCCTCACGCCATTTTGCCTAAGCTGCGGAAATACGTGCTCTGACGTCGCAATCAATGTCGCCGGAAGCGTGGAGCCCAGACCCCAAGTATTTGAACTGGTCTTTGCACCCGACCATGTCTCCGCCTGTGCGCACAGGCATGGTGTCTGTCGTGTTGCTAAGCAATATATACACGGTCTTCGCCACATTGAGTTTCAAAGCTCCGTTCTCGAGCGAGTCCTTCCACACATTCACACGCCGCACCAACCGATCCCTGTCCGCGTCCGCCAGCGCGATATCGTCAGCATACATAAGCAACCTACGGAGGTTGCTCATGTGATAATTTTCTTCATCAGAGCTTTCCTTTTAATAATTTTCCACCAACTTTTACATTGTATTACCTCTTTTAAAAATGTTAATGAGAATCGGGAAGAACCGGGAATCCCGGGTCAGAACCCGTTTTTATCCTGGGAATAAAAATAAAGAACCGGATACGGTTTTGCAACCCCTACAGACAAAGCTGTAAACCCTATTTCTTAAAATTTAACCTACTCACACTACCTTGCATATATTTACATATGTGTATGTTTGTTTTTAAAAACCTTAATACATTTATCAGAAATAAAAATAAATTATATCAACCAGCATATAAAAGTAAAATGCTATACCATAGTCCAAAATACATCGCAATTAAAATATATAACAAACTGCCGCAAGCTCTTAAAGACGTAACCAGAATTGTCCCATTTAATTCCCTCTCTCTCTTCAGTTCAGTTCATCTTTTTCTTTCTATTTCATTAAGAAAATGACAGAAGATAAAATGTCAGTTTAGACCTGTCAAATTAGTGCGCTCCTGACGTAAACTGGCGTATTTTTAGTCGCCATGTTTATAATCGCGTCTAAACTGTCTATGGAGTAGGTATCTTAATTTGACAGGATTAAACTAAAAAGTTATCTTCAATCCTTTTCTTAACGAAATGGAAAGAAAACGATGCACTTACCTTAAAATTAGTTTAGTGTGTGAACAAGACAATCGGCGCCAATGTTGGTTCATAGGAATCAACCTAAACCATAGAAAAAAAACCTAGCATCAAAAATTAAAAAAAAAAAACAATATTTCAAACAAACTAAATCGCATAAAATTGCAAACGGAATTGAACATCTTTAACAATATTGGTTCACTGACCTCCGATCGGCCACAGCGCGGTCCTGTATAGACTTGCTTTTTTCGCGCCATTATTATTAAAGTTTGGTACCGCAGGATGCGGCAGTCATTAACCTTTAAGCGCTTCCCTATGAACATGTACATCGTGTAGAAAATGTGAAAAAAGAAAAATAATTTCCTGTGACTAAACTAATAGACATATTTATATGATTTTTTATAGGTAGACTGAGAATGTGTTGAGGTACACAATGTTTAATTTATTGTCGTAATGTCAGCACCACTCTATATAAATAGTACTACTTAGCAACACCATAGTACTACAACATAATAAATTAATGAAAGCACCCACTAAAATACACCTACCCATATTTAATTAATACGGCGATCGTAAAAAATAATAACTACTTCGATTTATATAAATTGGTTACTATTAAATATGTTAAATATATATTAAAATATTATTAGCCTCTCAAACCTCAAATTGTGGAATGCCTGAAAAAGACCGCTAAGTTGTAAGGACTACTTGTTATATTGTATAGTTCTTGCAATTTACGAGCGCGCGTGACTCTTGCTTGTGGTATGTTGTGTACATGCACAATGCGTTAGTGTGTGTGCCTGACGGAGCGTTCAGTAGCGAGCGGTCGCCCGCTCAGGTCACATGTGCTTATTATTTTCACGTCGCTATCCGCCACGAAGTACCGTCAGCATGTCCAATACCGATAAAAAGCGAAAAATTATTCGTAGTGAGGTGAGTTATTTAAATATGCATTTATAGCGTTAATTTAATATTAAACTTTTTGTATGGATCAACGATCATGAACATTGTATTATCTTTATTATTTGTAGGGTCGTGCAATTATCGCCGTTTTTCATTTTCTTCAAGAAGAATATAATTTCATGAAGGCGAATAATAATGATAATTGTGATTTGAGTCCTTTGGCTAACGTAAGAAAACGAACCGCCGAAGCAACAGGGGTCAGTGAACGTACTTCTTCTTCTTCTATTTTGAAAGAAGAAAAAGAGATGCCCTCTACATCTGCCAAGTTTCTATCACCAATGAAAAAACGTCGTAAAAGAAGTAGCAAATTTTATTTTGATAATTTCGACACTAATTTGATTCGAAGTACAATTCAAAATGATCACATCGAATACAAGGAAATTCCAACTTTAAACAAAATTCAGGTCAGGTCAGTTCTCAGAGAAAAGATAGACTTTGATGGGTGTCTAAGCACTTTACGTTCATTGCTCATAAAAATTGGTTATAAATGGCGAAAGATTAGCAGTAACCGACGAGTATTACAAAAAAGGCATGATTTACAACTATGGCGTTTAAAATATTTGAAAAAGATTTCTCAGTGCCGTGCAGAAGGTCGTCCTATTGTTTACACTGACGAAACATATGTTTTAACGTCACACGTTCGACAAAATACATGGGGCATAAAAGATAAAGATACTCCATTTATGAAGAAATTAGGTACTGGGAGTCGGTTTATTATAGTGCACGCATATAAAGATGGATTCATTCCAAATGCCTCATTGGTATATAAAGCATCCTCCACAACTGGAGATTATCACTCAAATATGAGTTTTGAAAATTATAAGAAGTGGCTAGAAGAGAAGCTTATGCCAAATTTGCCAGAAAGAGCAGTTATTGTGATGGATAACCCGTCCTATCATAACGCCCGCAGCAGTAAAATTCCTACGTCCAGCACAAGGAAGGGCGATATGATAAAATGGCTAACTGATAACAGAATTTTATGTGACGAACGATTAAAAAAAATCGAACTCTATGATTTAATAAAAAATAATAAACATCGTTTCATAACATTCAAAATCCACGAAATAGTTAAAAGCAAGAATTTTGAAATACTACGTTTGCCGCCCTATCACCCTGAGTTGAACTGTATCGAAAATATCTGGGGGATTTTAAAAAATAAAATTGCAACTAAAAATATCGGACAAAATATGACTACTTTACAAAATTTAATATTGATTTGGACTTCGAGTTAACGATTAATTTAGAATCAACTGATAGCGACACTGAAGAGATTGAAGATAGTGACACTTCTGACGATGAATAATAATTAATTTTAATAAAACTTACTATTAAAATATTTGTTTTATTATCATTGTTGGTTTCAAAGAAAAAATAATTTTAACATTGATTATTTTTATGCTAACAGTAGCGCATCTCTGCGCACGCACACATTTACACGTATACAGATACGACTTGAACACAACTAAGAGCCACGCGCGTTCGTGAATTGCAAGAACTATACAATATGTAAAGAAAACCACATCCGACCCGTGAAGGTATTGTTACGTATCGATAACTGATTCTACTAATACCTACAAAGCTGGGCTAAACTTAAAAAAAAAACCCCTAAAAAATAAATATTATTTCGAAAAAGGACGTAACTGAATACATGTGCGGTAGACAATACATGCACGGGCGAGAGGGACAGGGCACGCGTCACGCGTCATGGCTCATAATAATACAGTCGAAACGTTGCTGTCACTTTTTAGAAATTTATCATATTTGGGGAAGTTGGAATTAATTCGTGGATTAAAAGATATTTATCCTTATGGATAGGACAGGGTTTTCTTTACATCTAATATGTATATAAAATTCTCGTGTCACGGTGTTCGACTTTAAACTCCTCCGAAACGGCTCGACCGGTTTTTGAAATTTTTTGTGCTTAACCGGTATCTATGAGAATCGGTCAACATCTATTTTTCATCCCCCTAAATGTTAGGGGTAGTCCACCCCTAATTTTTTTTTTTTATTTTTTAGACAAAATTTTTAATTTCTATTTTTTATGATACAACATACAAAAATACATACAATCCCCAATTTTCACCCTTCTACGATCAACCATTATTTTTTAATAGCCATTTTAGTAATTTAATCTATTATTTATATGGCAAAACAACGTTTGCCGGTCAGCTAGTCTAATGTATAAATTTCGCTTATAATGTAAATGAATAATTCATAGTTCTTTATATTTCTGTGTAAGGCGCATGTGTAAATATCCAACACAATGTAAATTGTTTTATGAATGAAATAAACAAAAAAAAAACTGGCCAAGTGCGTGTTGTACTCACGCACAAAGGGTTCCGTACCATTGATTTATGAAATTAAAGGATTTAAGTTATTTGTATGAAAGATTACGCGGTTTACGATTTACGAGGTATTAAAAAAAATTCTCACTAGATCTCGTTCAAAACAATTTTCGTTGGTAGTTTTTATAGTAATGTACATCATATGTATTGTTTTTAGATTTTTCTTTTTCTTATGTTAGAAGTTAGAGGGGGACCAACTATGTATATGTATATACATAAAAATATATCTAATTTTAAGAAAATAAGCGATATTCATAATATAAATACCAGGAACAAACACAATCTTGCTGTACATCACACTTGTCTCCACAGAGTAGGCAACTCGTTCATGGGTCAATGTATACACTTTTACAACAAGCTTCCCATGGACATTCGAAACTTACCCATTAAACCATATAAAAGCCAAACTTTGCAAAAAGGGGTATTCTAAAATCTCAGATTATTTAGAGGACAGAGAGGCTCGGGACTGAGCTGCTCGCTCTGTTAAGCATTGTTATTAAGCAATATGCGTAATTATAACGTAAATTATTGTAAACATTTTCATTTTTAATGTCTGGACTTGAAAAAAGACGATGATCCCTGAGTTTGTTTCGGCTATTTCTTCTCAGAGGTGGTCAGTTAGGAAATGCTGGCTTCATCTAGTTTAAAAAGAAAAAGAAAAAAAAACATATGACGTGTAAAAGTGATCGGTGATCCTACTTGCTTAATAACCGAATTATTTCATTTCATTTCATAACTATTTTCCACTTTAGAAGCGTCTGTCACGCAAACTATTCGGTTAAGAAAAAAATATTTTAGAAACCTCGACATCATTTTTGAAGACCTATCCATAGATACCCCACACGTATGTGTTTGAGAAAAAAAAAAAAACAAAAATTGAGTTTCAGTTCCAAGTATGGGGAGCCCCAATATTTATTATTGTTTTATTTACTTTTGCATTAAAATCTTAATGCGGTTCACAGAATACATCTACCGACCAAGTTTCAACAGCTGTTATAGTTTCGGCAAAAAATGGCTGTGACATACGGACGGACAGACGGACAGACAGACATGACGAATCTATAAGGGTTCCGTTTTTTGCCATTTGGCTACGGAACCCTAAAAAGAGTAACGCGGCAGTCATTAGATTGATATTATTACACTCGCTATAAAACTTCTACGGAACCCTAAAAAGAGTAACGCGGCAGTCATTAGATTGATATTATTACACTCGCTATAAAACTTAACTTTTTGTAGATAGGTATGTTGAGCACTGCTACAAGCAGTTGAGACACGGCATCAAGATAGGATTATTTTTGAAATCGTCTCCTCTTTATTTTTATACACCAATAAAAAATAAAATATTTTCGTGAACGATAGACCCTTTATGAATTAAAATCCATCCAGCATTTTTGATGATTGGAGGATATAAAGAGTTCCACCTACAAAGTACATACATAGATGCCCATACAATACATAACTCTGTATTACCGCTCAGTCGGGTAAAAATGCCACCATATCCGTCAACTATCATTCTAGAATACAAGTAAATAACATTCCACACAAGTAAAACATTTCAAAAAGCAAATAGCTGCTAAACGACCATTATGTTTGGCCTAAAAAGTCACTGTTTATGGGAGCGCTCAACGTTAGTTCTCTTTTTCTGGGAATGGCATGTGACGCCTTTCAGTCCTATTCCTACGTATACTAAAGGTGAGGGCTCAATGTGACGTCTCTCAGTCCTATTCCTACGTATACTAAAGGTGAGGGCTCAATGTGACGTCTCTCAGTCCTATTCCTACGTATACTAAAGGTGAGGGCTCAATGTGACGTCTCTCAGTCCTATTCCTACGTATACTAAAGGTGAGGGCTCAATGTGACGTCTCTCAGTCCTATTCCTACGTATACTAAAGGTGAGGGCTCAATGTGACGTCTCTCAGTCCTATTCCTACGTATACTAAAGGTGAGGGCTCAATGTGACGTCTCTCAGTCCTATTCCTACGTATACTAAAGGTGAGGGCTCAATGTGACGTCTCTCAGTCCTATTCCTACGTATACTAAAGGTGAGGGCTCAATGTGACGTCTCTCAGTCCTATTCCTACGTATACTAAAGGTGAGGGCTCAATGTGACGTCTCTCAGTCCTATTCCTACGTATACTAAAGGTGAGGGCTCAATGTGACGTCTCTCAGTCCTATTCCTACGTATACTAAAGGTGAGGGCTCAATGTGACGTCTCTCAGTCCTATTCCTACGTATACTAAAGGTGAGGGCTCAATGTGACGTCTCTCAGTCCTATTCCTACGTATACTAAAGGTGAGGGCTCAATGTGACGTCTCTCAGTCCTATTCCTACGCATACTAAAGGCGAGGGCTCAATGTGACATCTCTCAGTCCTATTCCTACGCATACTAAAGGTGAGCGCTAAATCCTATCGCATCCTCTCTCTTTCTGTGTGAAGTGTTGGTTCTTAGTCTAATTTAAATAAATAACTTTAGTCTTGATTGGACCAAACCTTCAAGGAATACACCTCGAAGGTTTAAGCAGAGATGTATTTATGTTTTTTCAGCAACTATTTTAGTTTCAAATTTTAGTCTTAACTAACCAGTTCCAGCTGAACCTTACGTGCCGTATCTGTTAAAAGCGAATTAAAAGTAACACAGTGCAATACGGTGCAGTGTGCCGAATGGCAGCAAGAGGCTGCACAGCGAAGTGGTGCTTACCTCTCCGTTTCCGTCAGCGTCGAAGATGTCGATGACGCGCTGCACCAGCGGATTCTGCTGTAGCTCGGGCAGCGACATGAACTCGTCGATGGACAGCGCGCCCGAGTTGTCCAGATCGAGTTTGCGAAAGCGCTTGCCCAGGCGCCGTATCTCGTCCGCGTCGACTGCACACACAAACACTTTCAGCCGGACCCGGCCTCACCCGCCCTGGCAGCACACTCGCTACGTGTATGTACACAATACACATTGCTCAACAACTCATACTTATTTCAGTCTGTGTGTCATCATCGTTGCCTTTTTTGCGACTCTGATACAAGACTATGGTTAATTGCGTTAACCAATTCAGTGAGCGGCGGCACGTCACGTACCCGCAGATATAGTGTATCAGTCTGATGACACTCAGACTAAAAACTCAACGATTGAAAGATTGAGGAGCATTCCTGTTACAACTAAAACATGTAGCGGAACTTCTATATCGGAACCGACACTAAAATTTCATACAAAATATCGATTGATAGTCGCCGGGACGAGGCCATGATACACACCACACATGTGACCTCGGCCTGCAGCGATATCGATACACCAGGCAACTTAGGCGGCAAGTCAAACGTGTAGCATTTAAGCATGCAGCGCAACACTGTCGAAATCGTGAAACAGATGCATTAGTATAATACAACAATATAACATCTTCTACTTAAAACATTCAATAATGAGCTACCTCTTTAAGTATTGCAAATATTATAGCATACCTACACATTTACTATGCAACATCGTTTATAGGTACTTCCAACAATAGGTCAAGCAGGTACTCGTAAATGTCCACGTCAAACTAATGTGGTCCGTCTATATGTAAGTACAAAGACTCCATTACGAACAGGCAATCAGTGTTGGCCCTAACTAATGAATGAGTCACAAGCTCACTCGTAACGCTGTGCCGACTAGTCTGTAATGTATGAAAGATTACAATGCCATAGTCAAGTTCATGAATATTCTAACGATGTCTCCAGTTCCGGCCTTATCGTGCAATGTGTTATTACATACAATGTACACAGACATTTGCATAGACCCAGCTTTATACTATCAACGAAGAGGCCCTCGCGGCCGACCTGCGGGCACGAGCGGGCTCCGGGTACGAGCAAGCTCCGAGCGACTGCGCCGGCTCGGATCGCAGCTAGTCTCGTGCTCTCGTGTGCACAACAAACGTAAACAATTAATGCAAATAATAATACGTGAGCGCACTCATTAGTTTTTAACGAGCTTTGTTGTTGGCTGTACCATTCTATTTAAACATACAAAGCAATACTAAGGATGCGCGCGGATTTCACATTCCTTTGCAATTTAAAATATTAACTCAAATCTATCTATGTATATGTATACATATATGTTTTGTTTACCTAAAACGAAAATCGATATCATCGATAAATAGGGTCAGTTGTGCAACAAACAGACGGGGATTCATTGCGAGAGAACAAACTAGCGCAAGAGGCGTCGACTGTGATATCTTGAGGAGCCGGGTACAACAGTGAGCACTCTAATACATGAAAGTATCGGAAAATGTGTGAAAAGCCTGTGTGAGCCGAATCCCCGTGTGTATGTGACACCGACTAACGGACTGACTAGCGCACGGCGGTGGCGCTAAGGCGAGTGAGCCGAGCGGAAGTCGCCTCTCAAACACACAACACTGACTAACACAAGCCACGACAAAGGTCAGCATATTATCTTATGTCAATGCAAACAGAGAGAGTATACGCTCGAGCGTTAAATCGCCAATGGTTTAGCAATCTGCGACCAAGCACTAGACAAAAGGTCGCTGCACACGTAGCGAAGCGAAGCGTGGCGGCCGCGAGCGGGCGCAGGCGGTCCGGAGGCTATTTTAAGTCTCCGACGAGGGCGGCTTGTCGTTCATCAATGACGGATCGCACAGTAACGGCTAACTCGAGCGTTTACTTAAGCTGTTAACATTTAATGACAAAGCACAGTCACTGTGCGACCTGACATGTTTTAATATAGATCACACAGAGTTTGACACATCCACAAGTCACTAAAGAAGCGCATAATATGTAATGTACTCTTCTTTTGAATTCTTCAATAACTTAACGTGATATATCAAGTGTTTGGTTCATTAATGATTGCTCATTGGACAAGGCACAGTGACTTGGGGATGGTATTATGTACATATAGCTGACCTCTCTCTCCTGCTTGCATAGATTCCTCGCACCTGAGTAGTACACAGTAGCATTCTAACATCCAGAGCTCAAAAATATCTAACTAGAGGCTGGCTGTGACGCGGATGCACTAACAAAACATAACTATGGATCTCATGTAGAATCATATCCAGAACAATTTTTTGCTTTACATCAAGGTGGAGGAAGCATCCTGCCTAGTAATAAGAATAGTTTGTAGAAATCTTGAACAATTAAAATTGAAAGAAATATAAAGCTTTATAAAAGGACAAAAATGTAATATCCATTCAAATATTTTATAAACTTGATAGTTAAATAATTTTAATTAAATCAAGTAATAATTTAATTAAAACATTGCTACAGGAAATTGAAATGGCAAGGGCCTTGTAATAGACAGTAGACAATGTTTAGACCGTCCTAGTGAACACGATTCCTGTGAGCCTTCAATCAAGAAAACATGGCAGTACTAAAAAATTGTTCTGGACACTAATGTGTGTGCGTGCGGTACTCTAACATGTAGATGAACATCGGAGGCGAGTGACTCTACGACACTCACAGTTCTCCACCTTAAAATCAATGCAGTTTACACGCGCTGAAAACAAACCTCTTGTTATGCTTTATTTGCACACCCTACATGGTAGTGATATATTAGTTCGGACTCTAATGGTCCACGATCGGTAGTTCGGGGGTGAGCACATGTGTTAGCCACACATACATATTAATACATAGAAAGCATCTCCTTGTTACTATGGTTGATGTAGAATAGAAACTAAAATTGAATTTGTCATCAACTATGTTTTTGTTATCAAATGGATTATTTATTATCAAATGATATTTAAGTTGTTATATATATATCTCTAAAACACTTTAAGCAAGAACTAAGCAATTGATTTAACAGTGTTATATAAAAAGATAAGAGAGGAGAATCAGAAAGAAGAGATATCTTAAATGTATAGCAAGTTCAATACTCACAGTTTGAACATAGTTCCATGGGAATAGAATTCTCGTTACCCTGCAAAAATAAATATAGGCAAGGAGTTACTGTCTAGCTCCGAATGGACAGTCTTACAAGAGGCTCTTACACAGGAGTTAAGCCGTCACATAAGTTACAAATGATTCTTATCCCTATCCGGATTATTGTCGATCTAAGAGTAGTAACGTACACCGTTGCACCGGTGCAGTCTCGGGAACTAGAGGACCCTGTCCCAAAAACTTCTACCTCACATTTCGGTATAACGCAGACTAAACAAAAACATCTATACTAACCATTTTGTTGGTATTTAAACAAAGTTTGTATATCAAAATGACCCGACAACTATACAAAATTTTGCAAATTTTAATCAGTCGTCGCAAATGAAAACTCGCTGCACCTACACACCATCGATCTAAATAAACGCACAGATTACATACAATAAATTACCACAGACTAAAATAACTAAAGTCTACTAAACCTAAGCGAACAAATACTAAGTATATTTATTTTACACAATCAACAAATATCCTTTATTAGGGTACATGATCATATTTAAATGAAGATATACCACACACAATGTTTTAGTGATCATAAAATGTTCAACATTTTTCTATCGATCTAGTATTTTAAGTCATTTTATAACTTTTTGTTGTTTACTGTTGACTGGTAATATATCCAAACGACTAGTGAACCCTATTATATTATTAATTATACTCTTTGGACTAGTGGCATTGCCACTACCCATGACAATGCTTAGCCTCTGGCGAAGATAAAAGCAAAGTATATTATTATAGGATGAAAGCCAGCCCTTGGGTCATGGCCCATGACCCAAAGACTTTTAATATTTCTTTAAAAACCATGAGCTTAACATTGATTCTAAAAGCCAGGTTAATAACTCCACAATAGTGAGGAGCGCTATGGAGTACAAGCAACAAGGAGCTCTTAGTCCAGTTAGTCCTCTAGTAAGAAAGTTGTGAGGCGGAAAGTATTTTCGTCGAACTACGTGCCTACATATGTTTGTAAAAAGGCCCACCTCGCTCTCTTCGCAGACGACACAGCCATTTACTGTTCAGGAACCAGCCCCAATCAAATTAACTAAATCTCCAAACCGCTGTCAACGCACTTGCTGACTGGTTTAAAAAATGGAGAATAGAAGTCAATCCCGATAAAAGCCAAGTGGTTCTCCACTCCAAACCGCGCAGCAAACCCACCCTCCCCCGATCAATCACCATGTCTGGCAAGCCGATCCCTTGGGAAAAGCGAGCCAAATACCTAGGAGTCATCCTAGACGAACACCTCACCTTCGGAGAGCACATAAGGACGGTACGCTCGCGCGCCGCCTACGCACTCTATCAACTCCACTCTCTCCTCAACCCACGCAGCAAGCTGTCCCTCAGGTGCAAAATGTGCCTATACACAGCCTGCATACGCCCCATCATGACATACGCCTGTGTAATCTTCGCACACACCGAGCCCAGTCATATCCATAGGATGCAGACACTCCAAAACCGCTTTCTTCGTAGAGCAACAAACGCCCCTTGGTTCGTCCGAAATGAGATCCTCCATCTAGATCTCAAAATCCCGACTATCCAGCAGTACATGAAACGCCTTTCCAAGCGTTTCTTTGACACAGCCGCTAAACATCACAACCCTCTGGTTGTCGCGACAGCAAAGTACACCCCCTCCAAAATAAGTAAGCTTCGCCGACCTAGGCAAGCTCTCACTCTGATGACCCCATAACCCTCCTCCAAGAGGCCAATAGGGCCACTAGCACAAAATACAAAACCGACCTACCGACCTCGCCGCCGAGGTCCATCGCGACGCGTTCAACGTAGTAATCGCCCTCCCCGTCCCTTGTCCGATGAAGGCCAGCCCGCGCCGCAGCAGAGCCAGTAAATATAAACTCGCGACTATGACCTCTGAGTTTGTTTCGGCCGTTTCTTCTCAGAGCTAGTACTAGGAAACGGCGTGGTCATCAAACCGAAATAAAAATAAAATAATTCGATCCAGCCGTCCCTTGCTGTTCTCTCCAGCGACACCCTAAGCCGGGGTTCGTACCCCACATGGGGTGCCCTTAGCGTGTAGTCGCTTAGCTTTTAGTAGCCCTGGCTGGAGGCTTTAAATTGACTTAAGGCAGCCACAGGATAGTCCGTTAAATCTTTTGCGGGTACAATGAATTAAATTTATTGGTCATTCGTTACCCATTTATCATGGCTTAACTACGATCGCGCGTTATCTTTCCAGCCAAATACGCGACAAGCATTCATAACCACTTTTATCAACAATAATTGTTTATAATTTTAGTGCGACCGATCTTCACACACCAATCGTCAATATTACGTAAGGTAGGATCCTAGTTTGCAATATAAAAACGTTCTACCCGCACGATCAGTTATTGTAGCTTGTTCTGTATTTAAATCATAATTTGAGTCCCTAACCAAACGGTCCGACTCATACACGTTTTGATACTCGTAAGGGCGGCGGTGCTCAGGTAGTGACGAATGACGCATTTTACGGGATTCTATTTACGTACACGTACACTACTAGACACATTTTTATCACGGTTGGAAGAGCGCACTGGCAAGGGTGAAGCCCTCGTCCTGTCTTCAAGTACAAAATAATGTGCTAGTGCTAGTATCAAAATGATTTCAATCACATTAACAGGGTTGCTATGTGCACGACCGCAGCGCCCTCAATAATTTCACGACTTTATAGACAGATTATATATGTCTATATTTTTATATTATTTATAGTCAGCGAGACCAACTGTGGCAGGATCCTGCCTTTTTAGCAGGTTTAGCCCTTTATTTTACTCTTCTTCATCTCAGCGTTAATCCCAGTCGTATCCGAAGCTTTTCAGCTTTGCGGTCTAGGGTCTGCTTTGCTAGTCTAACTGCTCATTTTGGCTAAACTTCGATATTTTCCATGAAGCGACTGCCGTCTGACCTCCACAAACCGAAGGCGATAACGAAGCATTGCAGTTAGACCAATTGTAGAACTTTTGAGGGCTCGAACAACCCGTTCATCATTCATTATCAACCTTTTATCGTCCCACTGCTGGGCAGAGGTCTCCTCTCATACAGAGAAGGATTGATCGTAATCACCACGCTTGCTCAGTGCGGGTTGGCGATTTCAGACTTAAAGTCTAGGTTTCCTCAAGATGTTTTCCTTCACCTTCAGTCATTGGTGTCCAAGATATACTTAGAAAGTACATATAACTTTAGAAAAGTTACATTGGTACTTGCCTGACCTGGAATCGAACCCGCGCACTCATACTTGAGAGGCTGGTGCTTTAACCACTAGGCCACCACGACTTCAACCCGTAACCCGTAACGACTGCCATTAGATGTTCGTATGACAATCGGGACCAACGGCTTAACGTGTTTCCGAGGCACGACCAGAGCAGTGCAAATATTCATATTCATGCATACAAATATTTGCACAGCACGGGGATCGTACCCGCGCCTCCTTGCGCAGCGGCCGTGTTCGCTACCGCTACGCTATGGAGGCTGTCAAAGCCCTTTATTTTACTATCTGACACTTTTGTTTTAGTTTTAGAAATCTGGCAGGATTTGACAGTCTTAACAATATAAGCTGCAAACTTGGCAGTATAGCCGCTACAGCCCACAAAAAGAGTAGGATGCAGTATTCAATTCAAATTCAAATAATACTTTATTCAAGTAGCCTTAGATATGAATGGTTTCGGGTTTGGGGTACTCTGTGATTGCTGTGACATTGTCTTGAAGTGGTTTGATTCCCTTGCTTGATACTTCGTAACCTAGGAACTTGACGGTTTCGCTGCCGAAAACACACTTAGATGGATTTATAGTGACACCATACGTGTCTAATCGGCGTAAAACTTCCTGCAGATCTCCGATGTGGCTTGCTTCATTTTCAGATGCAACGATAACATCGTCGATGAATGGGAACGCGTAGTCTATTCCGTTGAGTACTTCGTGTATGAATCGTTGGAATGTCACCTTGCCGCTTTGGACTCGGTGGAGAGGCGTGCGAAGAGGCTGATTGGCGACCCAGACTTAACTCGAAACGGTCTCCAAAGCCTGGAGCACAGGCGTAGAGTAGCCAGCCTTTCGGTCTTCTATAGGATGCATTCTGGTGAGTGTGCAAGGGAATTGCATGATTTAATTCCCCCATCTCCGTTCCATCATCGGACGACCCGTCGTACGGCGAGTTTCCACCCTTACGTTGTTGACACCACTGCGATCCGGACGAAGCGTTTTGCTTCCTCCTTTATACCGCGTACATCGAGGGACTGGAACAATTTGCCGGCGTCGGTGTTTCCGTCACTTTTCAATTTGAGTGTCTTCAAGGCTAGAGTGAATAGGCTCTTAATAAACTAGCGCGCTTTACCATCAACGATCGCATCACTGCTTACCATCAGGCGGGATTGCGGTCAAGCGCTGGTTTATAAATTATAAAAAAAAAAAAAAAAAAAAAAAAAAAAAAAAAAAAAAAAAATGTCTGTCATTGTCATTCTTGAGACCTGGGCACATTCGTGGAAATTCAAACAAACCGAATGGTGTCATGATCGCTGTCTTCTCGATATCGAGTCCGAAGATTGGTAATTGCGAATAGGCTCGGTTTAAATCGAGAGTGCTGAAGATTTTCTTGCCGTGAAGCAGGTAGGTAAAATCTTTGAGGCGTGGGACTGCATAGCGATGGGGTTTGGTGACGTCATTGAGTTTTCTGTAGTCATCACAGATGCGTAAGTCGCCGTTTTTCTTAGGAACGACATGTAGCGGACTGGACCAAGGGCTTTTGCTTGGTCGGCAAATTCCTTGCTGCATCATGAGTTCGAATTCTTTCTTCACGGGCAGGTAGCGATGTGGAGGAAGAGGTCTGCACTTGCTGTACACTGGTGGGCCAGTAGTTTCGATGTGATGTTCTACCCTGTGTTTGGGAGTATCCTTCGTGCATGATGGTCGCAGGATATCGGGAAACTTACTGAGGAGCTGGTGATACGGCTGTACCATGTCGATGCTTCGGACTGTAGGTTCGGCGGAATGAATGACTGATGCTCTCACGGTCACATTGGTATTTTTGTCGACGAGACGTCGGCCGGTTATGTCGACAAGAAGTTGATGACGCATCAGAAAGTCTGCACCGATGATAGGTTTGCTGACTGCAGCGACGATGAATTTCCAGGTGTACGGCCGTTATAGGTTGAGATCCAGTTATAGGGTTTTCTCTCCGTACGTTGGAATGATCGTGTTGATTGCCGCATACAAATAGAAATCGGTTTGTTTTGCTTTCCCGCCTTTTGTCCTCGGTATAACAGAAACGTTTGCGCCCGTATCAATTAGAAATGACAGACGCGAGTTCTTGTCAGGTATGAATAGGCGGTGAGAAGTGTTGTTTGCGTCAGTTGCCGCCTCGATCAACTTAGTTTTCCGACTGGGCGCTGTTGCTATCAAAATTGTACGGACGCGTACATTTTCGCGCCTCTGTGCCGAACTTGCGATGATAATAACAGTTAAGTGATTGTTCTGAATACTTGCGGTTGCTATTATCCTTGCTTGTTGAACGCGATCTTGAACGCCGTCTGTCGAGTGGTCTGTGTGATCTTGGTCTGGATTCCTGCCTGTTCTTGAGTTCTGCCAGCTTCAGAGACAGCTGCCTTATTTGGTCGTGTAGGACAGCCATATCGCTCGTGCGTGAAATCTGCGTGACCTGGTTAGGTTGCGCGATACTGTCCATTACCGTGTCTGCTACTTGCGACAACTTTTCTAAGTCCGTAGTGTTGCTCACGGTGAGAACAGCGCGTACTGAGGGTGGAAGTAGCCTGGTCCACATGATGCGCAGTGTACCGTCTGGTATTTTCTGTCCCGCTAGTTCCCGCATTTTTTGTAACAGATGTGAGGGTTTTTGATCTCCGAGTTCCATCTCATCCATCAGTTTCTGCAGCTTCCGGCTCTCGGATTCCTCGTAGACCCTGATGAGTCGGGCCTTCAGGGTTTCGTACTTGTTTTCAGTGGGCGGGTTAGTTATAATGTCACTTACTTGCTGAAGTGCCTCCAGGCCTACTCGGACGATAGCTGCTTGATAGCGCGCGTCATCACCTTGCTTTTTGGCGCCATTACTGCTTCGAAGTGGGTAAACCATAGTCTGGGGTACGCCGGCCAAAAGTCAGACAGCCGTGCTTGTAGAGTGAGCGTGTCGACTCGCCCTCCTAGCTGTGGTGCGTTGCTGGTCGCCATCCTGAATAAACTCTTCTGGTATATCACGCAGCAATACCGTGAATATAGCCTCTTGAAATCCTAGTGGTGAGACCCGCTTGTGGGAAGCCACTAGAATGTGCTAATCACGAGTATCGTCACGTCGGTCTTGTAATCACGAATCACGTCGGTCTTGTAATCACGACGATTACGATTACGTCTGTTAAAATCACGTCAGGGTCACCAATGTTGCGCGTGGGTCGTGTCGCGTAATTAAAACTCAGATAAATCAAACCTTGTGTATTGCACGAATGTAAAAGGGTACAATGTATTTGACATGTAGGTACAATAACGTGATGTAAGATAAGTATATACAAGAGTGTGAACAGGAATGGACT
The DNA here is from genome assembly GCA_037179545.1 of Sesamia inferens. Taxonomy (NCBI): domain Eukaryota; kingdom Metazoa; phylum Arthropoda; class Insecta; order Lepidoptera; family Noctuidae; genus Sesamia; species Sesamia inferens. The sequence continues at coordinate 615,950 of CM073929.1, read as the reverse complement.
GTAATGTAATGTTGTTAATAATGGAATGGAATATCATATCTTACAAGCTATGCACTCACTTAAATACTAATTATCTCTAAACAATAGTGGGGTAACCAATAGCAAAGCAGCTTGTTGTCCTGCGGATGTCCACGCGGTGTTGCGTGCGTTCTTGATGTTGATTCGTTGATCGAGGCAGGCCGCGGCGCGTGATTGGTTGGTGTAGAAAGCGCGCCAACTCACAGTTTGGTTCTCGCGCACATTGATGATGGTCAACAGATGTCTTCCGGGGTGAGATTTATAGGAACCCTCGCTGCGGGGGTCAGGGTTGCAGCGACGCGCGCCATGACTTCTGCGGCCCTGGTGTGATTTATAGGCGACCCTTCCCAGCGGGTAAGAGAACATGTGCAGCATCTGCTACAGATACAAGCACTTTATAATCGTCAGTTACGACCAGAGAACAGATTGAGAAATGAGAGCAGCTTGTGAAAGGATTTTCTCGCAAATCAACCTGATACAAAACAAAAACGCGGAATAGATTTATTAATAAACATGTCGCCTCTATTTTAAATGTTAAACAGGGCATTAGTGAATATGGTGACTACGTTTCATTCCAGCCAAGTAAAGAAATGATTAAACAAATGACAAAAGCGATGTATAACGAAAGTGATCAAGAAGAATACGAATGTGTCATAACCACTTTTATCAACAACAATTGTTTACAATTTTAGCGCGACCGATCTTCACACACCAATCGTCAATATTACGTAAGGTAGGATCATTTATTCATCATTCGTCATTTATTAGTGTGTGTGAAAATTCAGTTCGCTTTTAGATTTTAAGATCAATTATTTTAAATAAAACTTTAAAAAAATAATGTGTTTATTTCTTTTATACTTATAGATTATATGGGCATTATTTTGGCATTTTGCGCTTTTGATTTTGGCAGGATTTGTCAGTTTTCTTGTCTAAGCTCCGTATTACAGAACGTCACTCTAAACTTGAGTTTTGAGTGACGTTCTGTAATACGTACCTAAGTGGTGCAGGATCTCTAATTTAAGGTTGGTCACACTGTTTATAGTACTCTGTGGAAACAACCAAAGAGTTTACAAATATAATCGGTTAAATATAACTAAAAATAAAAAGTAAAAAAAAAAACACGTTCCCAAAAGCGGAGGTAATTTAGAAATACATAATATTTAAAAAAAATGTTTTTCACTTTGTAGTGGTTGGTAGCATAATATTCAAAGACGTTATTTAAACAATTTTTTAAGTATGTATATTTTTTGTTAGAGGTGGCTCTCAACCTGTCAACCAAATGTCATTATCAATGTCAAAGTTAGCCAGCCGGTTCCAGCTCCCCGCTCCGCTTTCTTCCCACCCTCTCTTTCAGAAGTTTCAACCATGGCGGCCGGGGTAGGTTAAAACATATCGTGAAAAATCTTGATAATCGAATTGTTCTTACTTCAATTTCCATCAAATAAACACAATTAACAACTTTATTGATGTGCGATATCTTTATTTTTATAGGTACTTTACACCTATCCAGAAAACTTCCGTGCTTACAAGGCGTTGATCGCCGCACAGTACTCCGGAGCTGATGTGAAAGTAGCTCCTAACTTTGTGTTCGGTGAAACTAACAAATCAGCGGAATTTTTGAAAAAATTCCCAGCCGGTAAAGTGAGTGAATTTCTGATAAAATTCGTGATAATTTCCGGTCCGGTGTTGGTGGTTGTATTTTGTGAGGGTGACGTGTAAATTTTGCGATTTATTGTAGGTGCCTGCGTACGAAAGTGCTGATGGAAAGGTTCTACTGACCGAGAGCAATGCCATCGCCTATTATGGTAAGTATTCATACCTGATTATTAAATACATCAAACAGCTTCTAATTAATAACCTACAAAAGATCTGTTGTATATATGAAATAAATAGGATGCAGCACCTCTTGGGATCCTTTAGTAAAGCTTTAAAAAATAAAACAAATATAATTCACTCTTTAATTATTTGCACTTCATGTTTAAAACAAAACTCTATAAAATAGTTTTAGGGTCATATCTTGTGATTTCCTTTATATAAATTTAAACCTTTCTTTGTAACCACATTCCTCCAGTCTATCGAATCGGTCTTCTAAACTTGAATTAATTTTATATTGTTTCAAAATAAAATTTTCATCAACTGTAATACTGTATAAACTCCGAGACATACTTTTCAAACAGTAACTTCAATACATAACCTTTAAACAGCTTATATATAACTTCAATACATAACCTTTAACAGCCTATATAAAACTTTAATACATATCCTTTAACAGCCTATATAAAACTTGTAACCCCCTCGATGCAAAACAACTCGTATAAAACTTCAATTCAACATCTATAACTTCATTTCAACATCTATAACTTCAATTCAACATCTATAACTTCAACTCACTATCTATAGCTTCAACAAACTCCCTATCTATAACTTCAACTCTATTATAAAAACACACCCTACCTAAAACTTTAACTCTACTAAAATAACATCCTATCTAAAACTTCAAATCCCTTTATAAAAATGCTGTCTTTATGTAACCTCCTTCAATTTTATAAATATCACTAACTTTTACCACTTTTGTTACACCTTTAAAAAAATACAGATAACTAACTTTGGCACTGTTACTAAATGTCACATCCCTTGAAACAAAACTTTCGATTCTGCAGGATCCCAAATCTTATATCCATTATTTTCAAAACCAACTATCAAACCCTTATGACATCTAGTCTAGTTTTATTATACAGAATGTTAAGAAAACCCTGTCCGACCCGTGAAGGTGTTGTTAGGTATCAATAACTGATTCCACTAATGGATACAAAACCGGGCTAAACTTAAAAAAAATCCCCCTAAAAAAATAAATACTATTTTGCAAAAAGAGGTAACTTAATAAATGTGCGGCAGTACTTCACACCAGGGCAGCTTCTTATGTTGTACAAAGCACAGGTCCGTTCGTGTGTGGAGTACTGCAGCCACATTTGGGCTGGTGCTGCTAAGTGTCACCTGGCCTAATTTAACTTTAGTTGGTCTACAAAGCCTAGAGCACAGGCGTAGAGTAGCCAGCCTTTCGGTGTTCTATAGGATACATTTTGCAGAATGTGCGAGGGAATTGAATGATTTAATTCCCCCATATCCGTTCTACCATCGGACGACCCGTCGTACGGCGAGTTTCCACCCTTATGTTGTTAACACCTCTACGATCCGGACGAAGCGTTTCGCCTCCTCCTTTATACCGCGTACATCGAGGGACTGGAACAATCTGCCGGCGGCGGTGTTTCCGTCGGACTACAATTTGAGTGTCTTCAAGGCTAGAGTGAATAGGCTCTTAATAAATTAGTGCGCTTTACCATCAACGATTGCGTCACTGCTTACCATCAGGCGGGATTGCGGTCAAGCGCTGGTTTATATTTAATAATAAAAAAAAAAAAAAAATAAAAAAAAATAAAAAAAAAACCTTGTCCGACCCGTGAAGGTATTGTTAGGTATCGTTAGCTGATTCTACTAATGCGTACATGACCTGGCTAAATAAAAAAAAAATACCCCCTTAAAAATAAATTACTTAAATAAAATAAATAGGTAATTTCATGGCAACACTGCCTGTCAGGTCATGACCTCAGTTGACCTCATGCATGTCTAACCACGTTTATCGAAAGAAACAATGATACCTACTTAGGCAGCTCGTGAAAAGAACTTTTTTAAGTAGGAAGGTCATCCGACTCTCCGAATGTATCATTTCATTCGATGAGCACAATGGCTGTGGCGGAGATGTTGTTCCATATTTCTTTCACTAAGAACGATCCCGGCCTGGCACCGTCGCACGAGATTAGCACGGTGTTTCACAAAGTTAGTCCACCCCTACCAATCCACTGCTCGCCGAACTGATAGTGGAGGTTCTCAGGTCGGCAAAAATATGGTGGGGCACCGTCATGCTGGAACCTCACCACCACCACCACATCCGAATCGTCCAACACCTGATCACAACACAACCCAGCTAATTGCAGTTACTACCTTCCATCAGCATGTTACATTACGATAGAAAATGATATGATCACACAATAAACGATACGTCTACACGGACGCAATGTCTACGTGAAACTAATAAATTTAATATTAATTGTTAATAAATAGTTAGCATATAAAAGGCAATAATCATGTAAATAATAGATTTGTAAATTGTGAGTTTTAATAGTTCTCAATTGGTTTGTTTACCTGTATCCTTTATTTGGCACAAGTATAGTTTATCCTTTCCTGTGGGGCAAAACCAGCATTGAGCCAAGCATTTTTGTCAGTGATTAATGTTCTAACTTTAAATATCACTGGCTGCATTAATAGAAGACTTTAATTTTGTCGGGAGTATTTGGGCAGGAGGACTATGTTATTGTAATACATACTTTAAACAGGACAGTAGTTACAAATGTCGAAGTTTCGCCAAAATCACCAGTTAGACTCGTAAAGCGGATCCCGGACTCCAAAGCTGAAAAAAAAAATGCTTTGTATGCGACTTGGATTAACGCTGAGATAATGATGATGATGATTTTAAACAGTACCACACGAAGGACAAGACAAGACTACTTTACCAAGTCTATCAGTTAAATTATGAATTTTTATTTAAAAAAAGTTATATTTTAAAAACATACATGTTTCATTAACTAATAACTTATCATTAAGTAATATAACCCAAAGATGCTGGGCCACTTGTGTTTATAACCACATCAAAAGCTGTTGTATAGTTTTAAAGATTTAAGCATACAGAGAAAGTGACTTAGGTCGGTATTACAGAAAGTCACTCAAAACTCAAGCTCTACTTAAGTCTCATTTGAAGCCTTTTGATTGGTTGAAACAAGTTTTAAGTAATGCTTAAACAGAGATTAATGCTTGAGTTTCCTTCTGGAATACGGACCTTAGTTTTATACTAAGCAGTGATAGACCAGTTACGGCAGTGGCCTGACAGGCCTCTCACCACCAGTTATTTATTTATTAACTCATTACCATTACAATAAAACTGTCACCAATTAAAGGTTAATATGTAGCTCAATTTTTACACTACATTACCTTATGTAATGCATAGCTAAGAATAGAGTTAAGATTGTATAAATTACCCAAGTTGTGTATTAGTGTCAAGTACGGCCCTGCGCGGTGCGGATGCAGCCACACAGGCCCGCGTGTGGCAGTGGGCCTCCTGGGCCGACAGCGAACTGCTGCCTGCCTCCTGTGCCTGGGTGTTCCCTTACCTCGGCATCATGCAGTTCAACAAACAGGTTAGTCACACATTCTACTCTCACACAAAATAAAAAATTGTTCCCAAGATATTATGGCCATGGTGACCAGCCATAGATGAAAGATATTTTAGTGCAGAGGAATGCTGATCCAGTGCACTGCCTCTTTCCTAACTCTCATCATCAAATACAACACAACTAGGGAGTAGTGAAACAAGATGTTTTGTTTGAATTGACAACAAGAGAGTGTTGAGTGGCAGGACCAACTGATTGGCATGGCATAGCAGTCCAGAGTTAGGAAGTTGGTGGTGGGATATACACCATCAACTTCCTAGCTCTGGACTGCTATTGGGAAATTACTGAAAGTCAATCATATCAAATTCAAGTCTTTTATTCAGATTAGGCTGAAAACCAGCACTTTTTGAACATTAGTTACAAAAGACTATTCTCCAAAACACTTTTCACCACTTCCTAGTGTTCACCTTTGGGAAGAAGAGGTGGCGCAACAAACTCTCCAAAAGTGCTGACTGTTCAGTTAGAAAACACTTGATTGTGGCTAGATATGTACAGTAATTAACATTACATGACAGAAAATTAAATCATTTTCCATTTATGTCAGCTAAGTTCTGTTCACATAGCTATCACAGTAACAAATGGTAAACTAGAACCATCAAAGTAAATTAAATAAACAAATGCATACTAATAATGACAATAATACCTCGATCACCAAGACAACTAGTCGCCACAAGAAGCAGCTGTTCATGATGAGCATAATGAAAAGATCAGCTATTACACGCCTCACTACATTTGAGGTAAGGAGGCAACCTGATCCCAGTAGTAGCGTCTTAAGGAAATAAGACAAACTTGCTGCTTGACAACTTGTAAAAAAACACCTGTAAATGTATAGATTCAATCAAAAACAAAAGTCATTTATTCCAATTAGGCTGAGAATCAGCACTTTTTGCTTTGCACCCTAATATTGATATTAGGGTAAAAACCGGATATTTGCCATATTTTTTAAAAAGCTCTTTTAAAAATGTGTACCAATACATTTTTTATTCAAAGTATATTCTCAAACATAGTTCATTAATCTTCTAACATACCCCCTATTTGTAAAAATATTATAAGTATTATAAATTTTGAGCAAATCCAATTTAATATATCCTCTAAAAAAGAGGATAGTTGCCTACTATAGCGGATAGTAGCCTAACGTTAAAAAACCGGCCAAGTGCGTGTCGGACTCACACACAAAGGGTTCCCGTACTATTGATTTATGAAATTAAAGGATTTAAGTTATTTGTATGAAAGATTACGCGGTAATAAGCGGTTTACGATTTACAAGGTATTAAAAAAAAAAAACTACTTAGGTACTAGATCTCGTTCAAAACAATTTTCGTTGGTAGTTTTTATAGTAATGTACATCTTATGGTTTTTTTAGATTTTTGATTTTAGAAGTTAGAGGGGGGGGGGGGGGGGGACCGACTTTTTTCCACTTTGGAAGTGTCTGTCACGCAAACTATTCGGTTTAGAAAAATTGATATTTTAGAAACCTCGTACCTTTAGAAAACTCGAAATATCCATAGATACTCCACACATATGTGTTTGATGAAAAAAAATTTTTTGAGTTTCAGTTCTAAGTTTGGGAAGCCCCCAATATTTATTTTTTAATTTTTGCGTCTAACTCTTAATGCGGTTCACAGAATACACCTACCTACCAAGTTTGAACAGTATAGCTCTTAGTTTCGGATAAAAATAGCTGGGACATACGGACGGACAGATAGACAAGACGAATCTATAAGGGTTCCGTTTTTTGCCATTCGGCTACGGAACCCTAAAAAGGGTTCGGGGGATACTTGCCCCATGTGAGGATAGATGCCCATCTATTTGTTTTTCAAATAAAAATGAACTTTTATTAGGTAAATTAAATAATCAGTTCATAATATTAAATACAATCTTTTATTCAGTATTAATTCAAGTTAAATTATAATTATAACAATAATAGACTCCAAAATAGTAAATAAGTGTCCAAAATAAAAATGTAATATTATTATTTATTATGAAGATAGAACAGTAAACAAATTCAGAATTAACTTTGAAATTAGTCTCTATTAAGTAAGTAAATACTGATTTACACGGTGCAATTTAATTGCCAATGGCTTCAATTAAGTTGAAGCAACAATAAAAGTTGCTTTGTCTAAACACCATTTAGACGATGCAAGTCTGTTAAAGCATGCAACCATTCTTACATCAAGCACATTAAAATTTCCCGATTCCTTCCCATGCACTTCCTAATTCCATATATCTGGCTTAAAGGCCTAGAGACTAAGCCAGAAAACTTGCAAAAAAACGACAGTCAATTTCTCTCTGGTTTAAAAACGCTTCACCATCAAAAAAACTAGCAACAAGAACGGGCCGGCCGGCGGATCTGACCATCCTTTAAATCAATCATTACCCCTTGGATCCAACAACCAAAGAGACCAGAGAACAATTGTGGAGGCAACCATCATCAGACGGAGAATGCGGCGCTGTATATTTCAGTGAGTCCTTTTCCCTTTTTCAGTTTTCTTTTTTTTTTTTTAATAATAATTGTAAACTAGCGGTTGACCGCAATCCCGCCTGATTGTAAGCAGTGATGCGATCGTTGATGGTAAAGCCCGCTTGTTTATTAAGAGCCTATTCACTCAGAAAAACTGAGCGAATAGGAAGGTAGACGGCAGTTGAGCGAGGTGATGCAATGTTAAACCCAAAAACACGACCAACGATGCTGCGCCAAAGGGAGATTGATCTGAAGACCCTCCACGACCAAACTCCTAACATAACAACATTAGGCGCATCGTACCCGGCACACATCGCAACACAACTGCTGAGACCCGTCCTCTGTACGGCTTCACCAGACATCATGCCGGAACACGACAAATCGCTTGGCGTCAAGGCTTTGTCTGGTGGGTGGTAAATTCTGCCGGCGGCCGATGTTATGGCCTACAACCGAGAAACCGTTTGACTGTGCAACATGTAATTTCCCAAAATTGCGCCTAAGAAACGCAGTTCAACTGTCGAAGGAAATACCATAACAATATCACCAAACAAAGTCATTTGATGCTTCATTGTTATTGTATGCCATAGGAAATTAAATTGCACCGTGTAAATCAGTCTTTAGTGTTAGAGCCCTTCCTGCCGAGTTTCCAGCCAGTTCAATAAAATCTATGTTAATAATTTTAAAAAGTGCTCTCTGAATCTGATTCATACCATCATAAGGTTCGAGATGATATGCCATAAATCCGGGATATTTCGTTGGTACTTTTTTTGTTTTTTATTTAGTTCTTCGAACGCAAATGTTAGTGTCTTCTGGATGTGGCGCTGAACCACGCCTGGCTTTCGTTTAATACTTGTGAGGCATTTTGCTGTTGAATATTTATTTTATTTAAGATAAAACCAAACAAGAAATCACTAAGAAAAAATAGTAAAAGCAAATTAAAAAAATAACTAAGAAAGAATTCTGTCTTTGCTTGTTAAAAATCACAGTTACGGATAGTTGCCGCAGGGCAACAACCCGCAAAAGACAGTAGGGCAACTATCCGATTTGATACGGATACTTGCCCTTTTTATTTATGAAATAAATAAAACATATTTAACAATAAAACCTAATAAACTGTGCAATTTAAACTCTAATGCATTCAAAGAAATACATTTTTGACTGAAATCGCAATCATTTATAAAAATATTACCAGACAGACATTACCTATCAATATAATTCTGGCGCTCGTCAAAGCTCGCCGCGGAAGATGTTTTCTCATACGGATAAAACATGTGCCCCTACTTCACCGGCTTATGCGGCACCGAGGCCTACACGGGGGACGCTTTTAATTGTGATCAAAATGAAACGGTGTCAATACGTCTAAGATAGAGCAATTGAAACTGAGGCATGTATCCGTCCGTGGCAACTATCCGGGTTTTACCCTACATAAGATAGTCCTCCCAAAACGCCCACCCATCGACACTACCTACTGCTTTCGCTGGGAAAAAGTGGCGGAACAAACACCCCACCAGCACAGCTGTGTTAATTAAAAAAAAAATAAAAAACATGACATTATACAATACCATGTATAGTAATGAACACAAGAAAATTCAACAACAGTGAAATTTTTTACCATATGCCAGCTAGCCATGCCAAAATACCAGGAAAGCAAAACAAAAAAAAAATCTTTAAAATGGAAATGTAAATACTCGTAAGTAAAAACTTATTACCTAAATAAAAGGTATTAAGGGCGTGCCAATCCGCTATGAGCAAGCGTGGTGATTAAGCTCAATCCTTCTCTATATGAGAGGAGATCTGTGCCCAGCAGTGGGATGATAAAAGGGTTGATGAATGATGATGATGAAGGGCGTGACAGTTCACATATTTATCCATTGTAAAAAGTAAATTATATGAACTCACATAATGTGTCAGTAAGCTAATTCCCGAGAAAGAACACAAACATGAATATTTTGCCTAACATATAAGATATTGGCTAAGAATATTGCGAAGCAACCGTAAGAATACCAATATCTTAAAAAAATCTCTCAAAGAAACCTTCTGGGACAGCTGGTTTACACAGTACAAATAATATATATTTTGTATGTCAGCGGCTTTGTCATACAGTAAAATACCGTAGGACATAACGCTGTGGAAATAACTAATAGACTATACGAGCTGTATCAACGTCTGTACATTGTCTTACTTTCCTGACGGCTTAGGGGGCCGAACTGAGCCTTCCAGCTAGGGTTGATATGTGTGGTCCCCACTGAAGTTTGGCATCTACTGTTATTCCCAGAAAAACAGCCTAGCGCACAGTTGCAGTGTGTTCATTTATTTTACGTTTGTACTCCAACGAATACATATGCCTTCATCTAAGGGCCGGTTTTTCAATCGCTAGATAAACAAGTAGATAGGTTTATTCGACAGATGGCAAGATGTTAAGTTTTTCAATACTCGGATAAGATTTATCTGACGAATAACTCGTTTACCGGAGGAATAAATCTATCTGCCGCTTCATCCGCCAGTTACAGCACTAATCGATTGATAGTTTGACATTTGACGTTCGTTATTAGAAAGCTTAGAATTAATTTGAGGTTGTTTGGACGAAGTACTATTATAATCTTATTATAATGGAGTTTTTCGATAGTAACGATGACCTGGCTATCGAAGAAGAGATCATAATAAATGAATATTTAAATGCATATGGAAGAAAAGAATGAATCGTCAGACCTTGGTCTGATGATTCTCTTTTCAAACAGTTTCATCGAAGATTCAGACTTTTATACAATTTTTTAGATTCCATCATACACCACTTAAATTTACTTAAATTAAATTAAAAAGCACATAAACCAAACAATCTAAAAATTATAGACGCGTGTGACGGTGACGCTATTGACAGAAATTGTAGAAAAACATCTGTCTTGCTCTAATGCTTTGTCTAAGCAATATATTTGTCTCGCTTCTTTGAAGTTGCAGTGTCAGATAGTTATCAATGGGATAAATAACAGTTGAAAAACCGGTGAGCATTTATTCATCTGATAAACAGCCAAATAAGTTGATTCTTTAGATAGTTATTGAACCTTTTATCTGAGGATTGAAAAATCAGCCCTTAATAAGTAAAATAATATCAGTGGAAATATTGTGAAAAACACTTGAAAAATAGCTTAAAAAAATAAAATATTTTGTCCGATTTTTGAAAAAAAAATCCCGGCGGTGGGCCCTCGGACCCCCTTTCCCCTGCGAGGTATATATACCCCGCGAAGAATTTTGCTACTTCAACTAAAACAGTGAAATAATGCTCCTGATTTACCACAATTGTAATTTAAATTTTTGATTTTGACATCAATTCTTAATTTTTTTATGTTTCTAATTTTGTAATTTGCACTCATAGTTTTTATTTCATTTTCACTATTTGTAACCTGCTTACACCTACTTATATGTAAAAAAAAATGTGAGGATGGACTATAAAAAACAGTATGGGTCAAGCCGTTTCGGAGAGATATGGTAACATTGTGACATGAGAATACTATATAATATACATACAATTGTTTGGATTATTATTACGTAGTGTATATGTTAATGTCGTTATTGGTAAAGAAATAATGATGAAGTTTCGACATTTTGTGTTAATAAGCATAATGATTGTTTGCAGAACGTCGAGCGCGCGAAGCAAGACCTTCTGGCAGCGTTAAAAGTGCTGGACGCGCACCTACTCACACGTACTTTCCTCGTCACCGAGCGTGTCACGCTAGCCGACATCGTTGTTTTCTGTACGCTCATACACGCATTCCAGGTATGCGTTACTCACTGGATGCAGAAAATGTTAAAAATGATTTATGTCCTGGAGTTGTGTTATATTGATACAAGACCATGCTGTTCCCCGCAGCACGTACTGGACCCGACGACGCGCGCCGGTCTCGGCGGTGTCCTGCGCTGGTGGCGCACGCTGGCGGGACAGCCGCCCGTCCGGGAAGTACTGGGGGACCTCCAGCTCTGTACTGAGCCGCCGCGGGTCGTACCGCACAAGGTATGTCTCTATGTACCGCGCACCACGTACTGGAGGGACAGCCGCCCGTCCGGGACGTACTGGGGGACCTTCAGCTCTGTACTGAGCCGCCGCGGGTCGTACCGCACAAGGTATGTCTTTATGTACCGCGCACCACGTACTGGAGGGACAGCCGCCCGTCCGGGACGTACTGGGGGACCTTCAGCTCTGTACCGAGCCGCCGCGGGTCGTACCGCACAAGGTATGTCTCTATGTACCGCGCACCACGTACTGGAGGGGCATGGGAGTTTCTGGTCAGTAAGCAAGTACGGGCTCGGGGATCTCGCTCGAAAAAATCTGCAATTTGGTTTTCAGTTTTGACCACCATTCGTGGTCTTATCAGACCCTTGTGTGTGACTCGGGAAACTGTTCTTGGTCCAGCAACCATTGGGTAGCTGCTAAGATCGCCCTTGCATTGCGGATAGTGGGGTTTTCAGTTCCTAGAGCTCGTATCCTAGGTATGTTCTCCGACGCGTACACACGCATCATAGTGACCGATGCGTTTTAAGTAAAGAAAGATACACGAATCGTAATACAGTAGAACCTCGTTAAGTCGAATCTCGATAAGTCGAAAACCTCCAAATCTCGAAAAAACGTTTTGTTCCCTTCCCATAAAACACCAAAACCTCCACAACCTCCAGTACTCGAAATCTCAACCCTCTATTAGTCGAAATAATCAGCGAATCCCTCCAAGCTACTCCAATTCGAGACCTAGACATTGTTGAGGCGCCGTATAAAAATGCATTGCTAGACCTAGGGTAACTTATCGAATGGTACAGATCTCGACAATTTTGTCAACAAAGTGTCGACATCGAAATTTCCAGAAACTCTTCTCCGGTGAATTACCGTAGGTACCTTTTATTTTTTTTGTTTTCGGGGGGAAACCTTCATAAGGCACCCGACCCCCGGGGAATGAGGTCGGATAGTATGGGGTTTTTACCTCACTAAAACCAACCCGGTGATCACCATCTGCGCCTAGGGGCGGTCCAGGTTCCTCTTAAAAGACCAATTCCGGAACCCTCCCTGCGCAATGCCTGTAAGGCGCATCTCAGGAGAGACTGTAAAAGGGCCTCTCCTAAACGTCCTATGCACGGCAGCACGTGACCACTGTGTACTATGTACGTGACCTACTGAATGTACTCGAAATTATGCGCTATTATTATTATGTCTAGACGAATCTGGAATGTTCTTATCAGCTAACCTATATACAGGTTGTTAGTGGTGGGTCGTTGACGATTTTACAGTCGACGCAACGAGACCGTTTACCGTCGACGATAAACTAGTTTAAAAAACAGTCTAATTTTCGACTAGTTTACGTCGTCGTCGAAAAGACTACTTCATCACATAAACGATTAGTGAACGTGAACGAACGAAAGTCTCGTTTACCATTTTGACGATGTGAATAGGTATGTACATACGTCGACGTTTGGTAAACGAGATTATTGAGAATGAAATGACATATTGTTGAAATGAACTTCCCTTCGTACTTTTTCCAGGCTTGGGACTGGCAAGCTTATTATGCATACTTATATTTAAATTATTATGTAATAAACTTGGCGTATTTAAAAGTTAATTTCATTATACGTACATTTTCATTCATAATAATCAACTATGTACATTAATCAAATTATGAGTTTAATATTTACAAATTTTTTTTTTTGGTTTTTAAATTTTTATATTTTATGAATTTCTTTCTCTTTTTTTGGGTTTTTAATTTTTTTGTATTTTTATTGCATAAATTTCGTCCACCGCGCGACGACGCAACATTTCAAATTTCCAAAAACAACTAATTTATTAAACTATAGACTACTAAAACAAACAAAATTCGCAACTTTTATTTCTTATTCTTATTACGATAGAGACGTTTCTCGTGTAGCGCTCCCACCAAAACGTCACAGGTTGAGCACGTGCCGAAAAAGAAAGAGATAGTCAATTAGTAAAACAAGCGAGCGTAAAGAAAGCGGTCTATTCAGTTGGTGTCGCGACTCCTCGCTCGCGTCGGCAATGTTCGGGTTCACTGGGTCCGTTCCGTAGCGACCGCGAGTGATTAGTACCTATCGGCATCGGCCAGACGCTCGCGACACGACAACGGACTCGTCAACCAGTCGACGAATAAACTAGTTTATCTGTGAACTATAAACTAGTTCTATCGTTCACGTACAAAAAACAGTTTAGGTAAACGGTTCGTTCATACAACGCCCACCTCTACAGGGTGTATCTGACATAGTAACGCAAACTTCGCGAGAAGGCTACACCGCATGCCACTAATAAAATTATGATAGTCATTTTATCGTTAATGAGAGCTTACAGAAATAAGTGTTTAAAAAAATGTGTCGGCTCGGCTTTTGAACGTTGCAAGCGTGCCGCCGCGCGTAGTTGTGGGTATGACGTTGACCCCTGATGTGAACTCTATTAAATCGGCTGATAGGATTTTCGAGTGTTGTTCACATTGCGCTTTTTTGTGTAATTAGCGAATTAATTACTTTTTACTTTAAAATCTTTTTGGGTTGTAAAAGTATAGCAATTATGAACGGTTTAAAGTGAAAAAAAACTGCATAATATTTTTTAGGGCGGGGGGGGGGGGGGGGGTCAGAATCATGTACTGGATCCATGGTACTCGTTTGTGCGTCGATGTCAGAGATACCCTTTATAGCGCAGTGACGCCAGCGCCCAGACAGTCGGCATTCGACTAGCGATACGAAAACAACCGACAGTTCAAAAGCTATCTTTGAGAATACCTACTGCGACAACTGTAACAAGAACTTTGAGTACTACGCTTAGCCCAACTGCAAAAACTTATTGGGCTCAATGGGACAGCCTGATAATTGATAATGGAATTCTCAAGAGGAAATGGGAATCACCCAGTGGACAGGAGGTCACCTTACAGATGTTGTCCCCTGTGATAAGGTCGCGTCAGTACTACGACAGGTGCACGACTTAGAATCCGGAGGATATCTTGAAGTAAAGGAAACCCTGGAGAAGGTGAGAAAAAGATTCTATTGGGAGCATTGCCGCGAAGACGTAGATGACTGGTGTAGAAAATGTGTAACCTGCTCCTCAGTAAAGGGACCGCAACCGAGGGCCAGAGGTCGTCTGAAAGTGTATCATGATGGTGCACCATGGGAAAGAGTTGCTGTCGATATAGCTGGGCCATTCCCTATTATTTATTAAAGAATTGAATAGGTATATTATCGTCATGCAAGACTATTTCAGCAAATGGCCAGAAGCTTTTGCAGTACCTAACCAAGAAGCTCATACAGTCGCCAAAAAGCTAGTTCACGAGGTGTTCTGTCGATTTGGCATTCCTTTGGAGTTACGCTTTGATCAGGGTAGAAATTGAATCTTCACTGTTCTAAGAGGTTTGCCAACTACTCGGGTTCCATAAGACTCGTACAACACCATATCACCCTCAGTCAGATGAAATGGTCGAAAGATTCAACCAGACGCTAGAGAATCATTTGGCCAAAGTAGTGGAAGAACATCAAAGGGATTGGAACCAATACATTCCACTCTTCTTAATGTCATACCGCTCAGCAATACACGATAGCACAAATGGCACTCCGGCGAAAATCAACCATGTGGCCGACCTGCGCCGTAAACTAGATGGAATACATGAGCTAGTGGGAGAGAATGACCTGAAAACCAGTGAGAAAATGAAGATCCGATAGGACCGCAAAGCTAACGTGCCCGGATTTGAAGAGGGAACTTCGGTATGGTTACATAATCTCATTAGGAGAAAAGGAAAGAGTCCAAAGTTCCAAGCCAAATGGGAGGTACACGATAGTAACCAGAATAAACGATGTCACCTACCAGATTAAGAAAGGACCTAGAGGGAAGCTGAAGATCTTACACTTAGACCGCCTAGCTTGCTATTATGGATCAAATCATGCTCGGGACGAACATGATTAAGAAGGGGGTAATGTTACGAATGCCCCTTATGTCGATGGTATAAGGTTCAATATCGCGTGACATGCAGCGCGGAACTTTTAAGCTCTATAACTCCTAGACATTGTTGAGGCGCCTATCGAATGGTACAGGTCTCTACAATTTTGTCAACAAAGTGTCGACATCGAAATTTCCAGAAAATCGTATCCGGTGAATTACGGTAGATGTACTCGAAGTTATGCGCTATTATTTTTACGTCTAGACGAATCGATCAGCATCGAATGTTCGATCAGTAGGCTTAGTATAGTTCTTGCAATTCACGAACGCGCGTGGCTCTTAGTTGTGTTCAAGTCGTATCTGTATACGTGTAAATGTGTGCGTACGCGTAGACGCGCTACGGTTAGCATACAAATAATCAATGTTAAAATTATTTTTTCTTTGAAACCAACCATGATAATAAAACAAATATTTTAATAGTAAGTTTTATTAAAATTAATTATTATTCATCGTCAGAAGTGTTACTATCTTCAAACTCTTCAGTGTCGCTATCAGATGATTCTACATTAATCGTTAACTCGAAATCCAAATCGAAATATTTTCTATATTCTTCAAATTTTCGACATGCTTGCAAGTTTTACGGCAGGTATCATTGTCGATATCGTTCAAACACACAAACAGTTGTGGAGGATGCTTTATATACCAATGAGGCATTTGGAATGAATCCATCTTTAGTACCTGCATGTACTATAATAAACCGGCCCCCAGTACCTAATTTCTTCATAAATGGAGTATCTTTATCCTTTATACCCCATGTATTTTGTCGAACGTGTGACGTTAAAACATATGTTTCGTCAGTGTAAAGAATAGGACGTCCTTCTGCATGGCACTGAGAAATCTTTTTCAAATATTTTAAACGCCATAGTTTTAAATCATGCCTTTCTTGTAATACTCGTCGGTTACTGCTAATCTTTCGCTATTTATAACCAATTTTTATGAGCAATGAACGTAAAGCTTAGACACCCGTCGAAGTCTATCTTTTCTCTGAGAACTGACCGAATTTTGTTTAAAGTTGGAATTTCCTTGTGTTCGATGTGATAATTTTGAATTGTACTTCGAATCAAATTAGTGTCGAAATTATCAAAATCAAATTTGTTACTTCTTTTACGACGTTTTTTCATTGGTGAAAGAAACTTGGCAGATGTATAGGGCATCTCTTTTTCTTCTTTCAAAATAGAAGTTACAGTACGTTCACTGACCCCTGTTGCTTCGGCGGTTCGTTTTCTTACGTTAGCCAAAGGACTCAAATCACAATTATCATTATTATTCGCCTTCATGAAATTATATTCTTGAAGAAAATGAAAAACTCGGGCGATAATTGCACGACCCTACAAATAATAAAGATAATACAATGTTCATGATCGTTGATCCATACAAATAGTTTGATATTAAATTAACGCTATAAATGCATATTTAAATACCTCACCTCACTACGAATAATTTTTCGCTTTTTATCGGTATTTGACATGCTGACGGTACTTCGTGGCGGATAGCGACGTGAAAACAATAAGCACAAGTGAACTGAGCGGGCGACCGCTCGCTACTGAACGCTCCGTCAGGCACACACACTAACGCATTGTGCATGTACACAACATACCACAAGCAAGACTCACGCGCGCTCGTAAATTGCAAGAACTATATGAGTTTTCAATACGAAACTCGATCGTCGATATCTAGCTCAACGATCGAGTTTCGTAATGAAAACTCATACTAGGCCTACAGCTAACCTATACAGTATGTTAAGAAAACCCTGTCCGACCCGTGAAGGTATTGTTAGGTATCGATAACTGATTCTACTAATGCATACAAAATCTGGCTTAACCTAAAAAAAGAATACCCCCTAAAAAAAAAAATATTATTTCGCAAAAACAGGTAGCTTACATAGCAACACTAGGCGGCGCGGGCGACGAGGCAGGTCACGCGGTCACGCGCTTAACCGTAGCGGTGCCGATAGGTCATGAACTCACTTGACCTCATGCATGACCTTCCACACTTGCATATGGTTAGTGCCTAGCTTTCGTGTCAGAGTGGGGTCCTCGTTGAATAATTCGAACACCTGATTTTCAATATCCGGATCGTGGATGCGTGGTCTCCCTATACCAGCGACCACACCATGAGCTTCAATAACACTGCGCGTTACACAGTCGCGATTGTACAGACGTTGTAACGCACAATCACACGAGACCGGAGTAGAAAACTGATCTCATAGTCTCTACGAGCTTCACTCACATCCAGACACATCAGCATTTTAAATTACCTACAATAGGAAACGAATGATCACACTACACCAAACGTCTATACGGAAGGAATGTTTACGCGAAACTGGTAATAATTCTAAGTTAAATGATTTTTTTTTTCATAAAAATAATAGGTACACAGGTAGTGGTATTCTTTGAGTAGATATGTGTTAGTATTAAAAATATTGACGGATCGATATCGATACGATTTACTTGTAACTGTTATGGTATCGATTTAGTATCTCATGCAATCAAAAATCATAATCTCATGCATAGATTCAATATTTTACAAAACTCGATAACATGCCAAAGTTTTAATTACAGTTTCTGTCTAAATGTCGATGATATTAACCGTTAAAATGTTTTACATTGCTTATAATACTTTACTAAAAGAGTATTTCATAAGACCTACTCTTTTCTGTTTACTAATAGGTACTTGTGTTATAATATTGTTATTAGTAATTTATCGATATGAAACGAAAGTACTTTTGCCATTAGGTAATCTGTTTTTACAGTAAATCATTCCACCAGCATTGTTTTACACTAAAATTATATCAACTGCGGTCCAAACGATCCCAACTAGTCGCAAAAATGTGTTCGCCTATTAGGCTGCAGATACAAGTTTCGATTAATAGCGTTAAAAAAACGTTATTGCGCAAAAAATAGTACATCCCTAGTTTTTTCTTTGAGAACGCCGAAAAGAGACAATTTTGAGGCTCATTACCTCTTTAGGAGTGGGTGACTCCCGATATAAATGAAACTATGCTTGTACTGATTCTATACTTTACTTTAACTTTGCCCTAATACAAATATCAGAAGGATTACATATGTACGACCATGCTGGGTGTCCGGAACCGACTGGCGTGGCTCGCCGCTGTTCGGCTCCAAGCGGCGGTCTTAGCTTACGCTGCAAATACATAGCCGCTACAACATTCCCCCTTTTACAAAAAAAAAAAATATTTTGACAATACGAGAACCTTAAAAATATAAAATATTGTATGAGTGAAACCTGGGTACATGCATTGTACTTCTAGCAAAATACCTGCCACTGCACACGACACCGTTGCTATTTGCTTATTCAGCTACTTGCTCGTGTGTGTGCCGTGGTGGTCTGATTACTTGCTATCGCTCATGTTTCTGCGAATTTAGTTTGACCTATATTTAATTGTACACGTTAAGAAATATTTATGGTTACATTATTTTGAAAAAGACATTTTACAATTACAACACACTTTACACATTACAATATTATCCTTAATTAATCGGGAAACAGTCAAGCTTTACTTAATTTAGCTCTATAGATAAACACAATACAAAACAATATTATAACCTTAATTAACACTATGATCACACTATGACGCACATAATCCACGTGTTGTTTCGAATTGCCGCCCTTATCGTACGGTAGGTAATTCGTCATTCCACGAGGTGTCTTCTTGCCTTGCCATTAGTGCCGCTTCTTGCTGCGATGCCACTTTTATAGCATCCCATGACTCTGTGGATGGTATGGGGTTGTTCTAAATCCACTTTTTAATTGCCGTCCCTGGTCGCTTGTTCTGCAAACCGGGGGGCCAAAACGACAACCCATACTTCGTCAAAAAAGTATCGCTACTCCCTCCACCTGTCCCTTAACCTTGCGGGGCTGGGGCGCCTCCATCGCCGCCATCTGAGCTGCCGGTACCTATCCTCTGTCAAGGACTTTCTTCGAGGCGTTGCAGCTGTACGTCCTTCGCTGGCCTCATTACGTAGTGCACTTCCAGCGCCAGCGTATTCTCTCTTGTGGTATCTCCATTGCAACTTCCGGCGACCACGTGCTCTGTTGCCACGTGCCATTATATAACATCTCGCCGCTCTAATTTTCCTGACTCTGCCTCCATCAACGGGAGGTTCAAGAGCCTTCCTGTTTTACCTGCTTCCCGTTGTAAGGTACGTAATGCAGGGAGTCGTTTCCGGACACCGGGTTCAAAGTACACTTGTTTCTGCGTCACCACTGTCCAACACTTGTTCGCTCGTCATCACGTCGGGGTCACCACTTTAGGAGTGGGTGACTCCCTATATGAATGAAATTCACTTGTACTGTTTCTATACTTTACTTTAACTTTGCCCTAATACAAATATCAGAAGGATTACATATGTACGACCATGCTGGGTGTCCGGAACCGACTGGCGTGGCTCGCCGCTGTTCGGCTCCAAGCGGCGGTCTTAGCTTACGCTGCAAATACATAGCCGCTACACCTCTGTAGTTCGAATAAAAAACAGTTACCGACTTTAAGAATTCGCCAACAGTGTAAGTAAACCATTGTTTCCTAGAAAGCAATTGAGTATAAAATGAATAGAACTATGTACCATGAATTTATGATTTACGTTGAAACGTGTTTGCTTGCTTGGTGTCAGGTGTTTCATTTTATTACTATGAATAGAATTACCACGAATTTATGACTTACGTTAACACGTGTTTACTTGCTTGGTGTCAGGTGTTTCATTTTATTAGTTTTTATTTCATCTGAATTTTAGCGAAGCAATTCATTTGTTGTCGAGTGAAATATTGTCAGAAGTAGTTTGGTTCTATTGCAATACACATCAATTTGTACAACAGTTTACAAGTAAAATTCAATTAAAAAAAAAACCGTCTCGAGTCTAAAGTCTCTTATAAGTCGAAAACAATATTTTTTTGCGTCTCCCTTGATATTCGACTTATAGAGATTCTACTGTACATGTTTTTGTTATGTGTGTTTTTCCTGTAATTGTGCAACTTAATTTGGAACTTAAGAAACACATTAAGTAACAACTACCAACAATATTCAAGACAAGAATTACCCACATAGTCCTCACATTCACAATCATCGTTTAAAGTATATTATTATGTCATTTTTATACTGCTGGCCGCCTAAAGCCTTCCTGGATTAATGGGCTGTCCAATGCAAAAATAATTTTTCAAATCAGACCAGAGATTAGTGCGTTCAAACAAACAAACAAACTCTTCAGCTGTATAAATCAGTATAGATCATATTTACATTAACATTAATTATGTAAAATTAAATATATTTTAATAGGACCAACTAATTTCCAATCTGTCCAATGTAATCCTTTACGGTACATAAAGTTTTATGTCATAGTTTCCGTTTTGTGATTTTTTCTGTAATCTATATGGTGTACATAATAAAGAGTATTCTATTCTATTCTATTCTAAGGTTAGTTTTTCACATTTATGATGAGAAACAAATTTTTGACAAATTCCTCCATACCAGGCATGTCTAAACTGAGTGAATGTTTAACTTCAGGATGCTGGTGACAAGAAAAAAGAAAAAAAAACCGAAAAAAAGGAACAGCCCAAGAAGAAGGAACCTGAACCGGAGCTCGTCGACGAAAAACCGAAGGAATCCAAGGACCCTTTCGACTCCATGCCTAAAGGGTAAAGGACTACATGAATGTTGGCTAACACTACTCGCTCTATCTTAGCAGAATAGATAACAACCTAAGCAATTAGTTAGTATGCGCCTGTGAGATCCTGACATATCTTTCTCAGTCGCCAACCGACACCGGTAACACCGGCCCAAGCGCAAGTCGGGGTGGCGTAACTAAAAATTAACGGCCTTCGCAATATTTCCTTTATACAACGTGGGGCCACAATGGTGACATAAACTTAACACACGGGTAGGGCTAGTGCCCACTGATCTTTTTAATTTTGATATTTTAATAAAGGGTGTTTTTTTAGATGTAGAGAACTTTGAAATGGAATAAAACAAAGACAATTTTTTTTTATTAATATGAAATTTACTTTATTCGAAAGGCAATCTTCTGGCATTATAATTTAAATATGATTTCTGGCATATGACCGCCACGGCTGGTTCGGACGTAGTCTAATCTGGAGGTCCAATTTTCGATTACTTTTTTCAACATTTGTGGCCGTATATCAGCAATAACGCGCCGAATGTTGTCCTCCAGGTGGTCAATCGTTTCAGGCTTATCGGCGTAGAGTAGCGACTTCACATATCCCCACAGAAAATAGTCAAGTGGCGTTAAATCGCCTGATCTTGGAGGCCAATTCACGGATCCGAAACGTGAAATTATGCGGTTACCATATGTTTCCTTCAATAAATCAATAGGGATGTGTCCAAGGTATGAAAATCAAAAAAAAAAAAATTAGTCCGTCTTACAGATAATAAAAAAAATGAAGACCCGTATTTTTTATTTTGTCGTAATTACTAAAATTTACTGAGATATAGCGTATTAAAGTTACAGAGTGGGGGCTAATTACGTCACGCCGTTCTATATTTTGCACCATGGCGTGACGTCATGCGACATTTCAAATCAATATATCTTCCTAAGTATTTGAATAAAAGAAAAAATAAAAAATACGTGTTCAATATTTTTTATAAAGCTATCTGACGGACATTAAATTATTTTTTAGGATACAAGCCAATTGTGGCACGAGCTGTGTGACATGTTGCGCCGTCTTGTTGAAACCACAACTCTTACACATCGTGGTTGTTTAATTGATGAACGAAAAAATCAGTAATCATCGCCGTCACCATTGACTGTAACGTTCTGGTCAGCATAGTTTTTAAAGAAGTACGGACCCAATTATTCTACCAGCCCATAAAGCACACCACACAGTCAGTTTTTCTGGATGTAACGGTGTCTCAACATACACTTGAGGATTATCATCACTCCAAATACGGCAGTTTTGTTTTGTGTTTTGTTTTGTTTAACCAAAAGTGAGCTTTATCGCTAAACAAAATTCGCTTATGAAAATCGGGATCGACGGCAATCTTATTTTGGGCCCATTCACCGAATCTACGCCTTGCTAGGTGATCCCGAGGCTTCAATTCTTGCACGAGTTGGATTTTGTAAGCACGCAAACCAAGATCTTTCCGCAAAATCTTCCATAAAGTGGATGGACACATCCATTTCATGTGCACGACTGATTCGGGTCTTCCTCTACAGCAGCAATGACTTCTTCTGTACGCACTGTACGATGTCTCTGTGGATGCGTATTATCATTTAGAGTAAACGTGGTGCGAAAACGTTCCATAGTTAATTGAATTAATTGCTCTGATGGACGATTATGTTGACCGTAAACTGGAGGTAATGCGCGATACGTAAATAGCCACCATTTAAAAAAGTGTTGCCAACTTAAAGCTCTCTATACCTCTAAAAAAACACCCGTTATAACTCGAAAACTGATTTTTTTTTTTTAGCTAAATAAATAAAAAAAGTAACCATAATTGGGATCATCCTTCCGAAAACACATTCTTGCAATTATTTACCTCGTAGGTGGTCGCCCTGGCAACGACACAGACGTAACTCGTACCTATTACTTACCTTGGAGGTGGTCGCTTTGGCAACAACACAGACGTAACTCGTACCTATTACTTACCTCTGAGGTGGTCGCTCTGGCAACGACACAGACTTAACTCGTACCTATTATTTACCTCGGAGGTGGTCACTCTGTCAACGATACAGACGTAACTCGTACCTATTACTTACCTCGGAGGTGGTCGCTCTGGCAACGACACAGACGTAGCTCGTACAGACAGACAGACAGACAGACGGACGGACAACAAAATGATGTTATAGCGGTTAGGTTTTCCTTTTGGGGCACAGAATCCTAAAACGAATAATTACTGAAGACTAGAAATATGAAGATTGACCTTTGTGTATCTTAGAAATGTTGATATTAAAATGTGTTCCGATCTATGGTAATCACACCATTTATATTATAAATATTTCAGAACGTTTAATATGGACGACTTCAAGCGTTTCTATTCAAATGAAGAAGAAGCCAAGTCCATCCCATACTTCTGGGAGAAGTTCGACCCTGAGAACTATTCCATCTGGTACGCCGAGTACAAGTACCCTGAAGAGCTTGCAAAGGTGTTCATGAGCTGTAACCTTATCACCGGTATGTATTTACTTGGTTGTTTATGGTTCTAATACATCTATTTACAACCTAGCTTATGCTGTGCTCTCTTTTCATAACTTCATAGACAAATGGATATATTGTTTACATAATGAATATTAGTCTGAGGTTGTGTGTGTTGCAGGTATGTTCCAACGATTGGACAAGATGCGCAAGCAAGCCTTCGCGTCCGTGTGTCTGTTCGGCTCCGACAACGACTCGTCCATCTCGGGCGTGTGGGTGTGGCGCGGACAGGAGCTGGCCTTCCCGCTGTCGCCCGACTGGCAGATCGATTACGAGTCCTACGACTGGCGCAAGCTGGACCCCGCCAGCCCCGACACCAAGCGCCTCGTGCACGACTACTTCTCGTGGAGCGGCACGGACAAGCAGGGCCGCAACTTCAACCAGGGCAAGATCTTCAAGTGATTTATAATATTGTATAAAGTACTTGCATTTATTTTGTATGGCACCGCTGTGTCTGCCGGACCGAAAACTCATGTCCATGTAAGCCTAAGCAGGCACTGCAAATAAATTGTTTTTTATTTATGTCCTTGTACTTTACATCCTTTTTTTATAATCATAATTTAGTGCTTGACCACAATCCCGCCTGATGGTAAGCAGTGAAGCATACGTTGATGGTAAACCGCGCTAGTTTTTAAGAACCTATTCACTCAAAAAGGCTAACTCAATAGGATGGAAGATTGCAGTTGAGCGAGGTGATGCAATGTTAAATCTGGTTAAACCCAATAATATGACCGACGATGCTGCGCAAGAGGGAGATTGATCTGGAATTAAATGAAATGAAATCGTTTATTAAGCAAGTAGGATCACCGATCACTTTTACACGTCATATGTTTTTTTTTTAACTAGATGAAGCCGGCATTTCCTAACTGACTACCTCTGAGAAGAAATAGCCGAAACAAACTCAGGGATCGTCGTCTTTTTTTAAAGTCCAGACATTAAAAATGAAAATGTTTACAATAATTTACGTTATAATTACGCATATTGCTTAATAACAATGCTTAACAGAGCGAGCAGCTCAGTCCCAAGCCTCTCTATCCTCTAAATAATCTGAGATTTTATAATACCCCTTTTTGCAAAGTTTGGCCTTTATATAGGTTTTATATCGTTTAATGGGTAAGTTTCGAATGTCCATGAGAAGCTTGTTGTAAAAGTGTATACATTGACCCATGAACGAGTTGCCTACTCTGTGGAGACGAGTGTGATATACAGCAAGATTGTGTTTGTTCCTGGTATTTATATTATGAATATAGCTTATTTTCTTAAAATTAGATATATTTTTATGTACATACATAAGATTTTCAAATATATATTGCGAAGCTACAGTCAGAATGTTCACCTCTCTGAATTTTTCTCTAAGAGAATCTCTAGGACCAAGGTTGTAAATGGCTCGAACAGCCCTTTTCTGTAAAACAAAGATGGTATTGATGTCCGCACAAGTTCCCCAGAGAAGAATCCCATAAGTCATAAGACTATGAAAATAACTAAAATAAACAATTCTGGCTGTATTCACATCAGTTATCTGTCTAATTTTCTTAACAGCATAAGCGGCAGAACTGAGTCTACCCGACAGCTTCTCAATGTGAGGACCCCATTGTAACTTGGAGTCAATAGTCAATCCAAGAAAAACTGTCGACTCGACAGGGATCAACTCTACTCCATTCAGTTGAACATTGGTACTTAGCTGCCTGACATTTGGCGTAGAAAATTTAATGAATTTAGTTTTTTTTTCATTCAATAGAAGGTTATTTACATTAAACCAATGGACAACTTTCGAAAGCGCATTGTTAACTTCGTCAAAATTTGCTTTAAAAATAAGAGAAGTGTCATCCGCGAACAATACTATGTTGTGATTATCCCTCACGTGATGAGGTAAGTCATTAATATAAATTAAAAACAAGAAGGGACCTAGAATTGAGCCCTGCGGAACGCCCATGGTGACCTCGGATCCTGCAGATTTGTTGCCATTAACATCAACCCTCTGAATTCGATTATTCAGATAAGAAGTCAGAAGGTCGAGAGCTCTGTCCCTTAAACCATAATGGTACAGTTTCCTAATAAGAGTATCATGATGTACGCAATCAAAGGCCTTGGACAAATCACAAAAAATACCAAGAGCATCTTGCGATTCCTCCCAGGCCCCAAATATGTTCTTTAGCAACGCCACGCCCGCATCGGTAGTTGAACGACCCTTTGCAAAACCAAATTGTTTCACGTGCAATAAATTATATAAGTAGAAGTGTCTCAACAACTGTTTCAAAATTAATTTTTCAAAAATTTTGCTCAAAGTTGGTAATATAGAAATTGGCCGAAAATTCGTGGGATCAGTTGTACTACCAGATTTGAACAGTGGAATTACTTTGCTAAGTTTCATCAAATCAGGAAATATACCAAATGTGACACAAGAATTAAAAACAATTGCTAAGAAAGTTGCGATAACATCTATTATTGAAGCTACAGTACTTATATGTATACTGACAAACCCCAATGATCGGCAGTTTTTTTTGGAGACCCTCCACAGCCAAACTCCCGACACAGTGGAGCCTACCGTGCTAAATCTAGATTTACTGGAGCATCATAGAGACTTATTGGGAGTGAGGCCTTAAAAAAATTCATATGATATATACTTTTTTATCGGTAGGGTGAGCAGCTATAGATTTTCAAAAATGTAAAAAAAAATACTTGCATGGGCATACTTGAGCGCGTCAGATAAGGATAGAATCTATGTATGGATAAAAAAATGTATGTATGTTAATCTGATTATTTCCATAATGGGGTTGGTCTTACGTAAGGGTTGAAAATGAAAAAAAAAAAAACGAGTGTGCTTATGACCACACGACTGAAGTGAAACTTCTTTCGCTCCATCTGTATATATATATATATATATATATATATAAACACCTCTTTGGGCACTTAGTTGATCCAGCCACGATGCCATTCATTATAGACTCCACCTTTAGCACGGAATAACTTTACTCCAGTTGCATATTTCTTGGGGGGAGTGGCAACGTCGTATTCTATTTAGGGATGTGGCCAAATATATTCATCGATTAGGACATATACTCGACAAAAAATTTTCATCAATTTCATGCATTAGTGGATCCGTAACGGCTAAATTTTTTGAACCCACCAGGACTTTTTAGCTCTGAATATATTTCAAAAATCAATAACTTGTGTTGATCCATTTATATACTCGCACTTCCAGTAATACTTCTTTTGATCCGACACCTATACCGTAACGGTTGATCAATTATGAATTTATTAAACCTAATCTAGAAATTTTATATTCGCAATGCTCCATACATTGTAAGATCTATATATATTTGTTAACATTTCATGCATTAGTGGATCCATAACGTCAATTTTTTTTAAATGCTCGAAGACTTTTTGGCACGAAATATATTCCAAAAATCATATACTTTGTTGATCCATTTAGCTACTCATACTTCGTAATTATTACCTATTCAGATCAAAATAATGATCTGAATAGGTAATTGTTTTTAGTATGAATTGTTATTAATATTTAAAGAGGTTGAATTTTATGTCTAGGGTTTTTATACTTTATTTCTAATTTACTTTACATGATATCGCCGCTGTATGTTTTGTGCCGAAAATATTGTGTGGACGGCCTCTGTAACATTCAATGCAATTGACACTGCTTGTATAGACTCCTTTGGTATTTGTATGCGAGTACATATTATTATTAAATTTTAATGTTAATTTTAAAGGGTTGAAGTTTCCGTAGCTGTTTTTTTAGGAATTAATCATCTGATTAATTCCTAAAAAAACCGATCCTGAATGATTCCTGATCTAGAAAGAAAAATTCTTTATTCCGCCCAAACAGAACGCACATTATAATAATAATACACTAAAACAATAATAAACACATAATGAAGAAAAAAAAAAGACAAAGAAATATAATTTACTAAAAAGCCTAGTACTCAAAATAAAACAATGTTATCTTGATGTCATAACCCGTGTCTGGAGTTTTGGCGGGAAAGTCAAGCTGAGTGTCACGCTCGTTTTTCATTGGACATTTAAAATTATTTATAGTGTTGTTTACTAAATAAAAGTGAGTGATTTATGTAGTAAAAAGTGCATTTAGTAAATAGTTTATAAAGAACAGTGAAATATCGCAGCATAGTGGCCACATCATGACTTTGTCCCTAACCTCACACGTAAGACTGGTCACGCTGCAGTATTTTCTACATGAATAATTCATAATTACTTGAAATTGGCTAAATGCACAAACCGTGCGAAGCCAAAAAATAAAGAAAGAAGAACCCGTGTCTGGAGTTTTGGCGGGAAAGTTAAGCCGAGTGTCACGTTAATTTTTCATTGGAGTTTTAAATTATGCATAGTGTTGTTTGCTAAATAAAAGTGCCTGATTTATGTCGTAAAAAGTGCATTCAGTAAATAATTCATAAAGAACATTGAGATATCGCAGCGTAGTGTGTAAATTAAACATGTGTACCTCATTAATAATATTTTTGTAAATTAAGAAAGATAAACTCAACCGCACGTTAGTGGACATAAAATCATATTTACTATTTAGTAATAAAGGTAATAAAGATCTAAGTACATATATCCGCCGAAGTGCGTTTGACATTCTGGTAGATGTTTTCTCAATCTACTCATAGTTACATTCCTACGTGTATTATAAAAATAATTTCACTTAGTCGCGTTATATTTTAGCGAACACCATTACGATACGGACGAAGCGTTTCGCCTCCTCCTTTATACCGCGTACATCGAGGGACTGGAACAGTTTGCCAGCGGCGGTGTTTCCGTCGGACTACAATTTTAGTGTCTTCAAGGCTTGAGTGAATAAGCTCTTAATAAACTAGTGCGCTTTACCATCAACGACTGCGTCACTGCTTACCATCAGGCGGGATTGCGGTCAAGCGCTAGTTTATAATTTTAATAAAAAATAAAATAAATACATTAAAGTTACAGGAACGCATTAGACACATGGAATGTAAATTTAAGCGGCTGGTAGTTTGCGTTTCGTTTCAACGTCCTAGTTTGAATTTCTTTCGAAAAAAAAAAAAATGAAATTCGAAACATGGAACACCAAGGAGGTAACTAATAAAAGGTTTTATTTAAATTTCGGACTGTCTTGCAAATAGACACAATATTGAAATGATAAATAGTGGACGCTTTATTGAAAAAAAAAAACAAAGGAACATCATAATAGCGCCATAGCGCGGGAAAAATAATTATTGTTCATTATTCGTCATTGAACTTAAAAATAAAATTATGTTTTTTATTTCCTCGGATTGTATGAGAAAAGTAGTAAGTAAGAGCCTGCGTGATTTGACCGTATATTGCTTAGTATGATACTATTATCATCGGCAGCAGCGCGGGCATTGAGACGAGAGGATTCGACCCCAGGCATTTTTTCTAATACCGGGAATGAACTTATATTGGAAAAAGTTAGTAATCAATGTCAAAATCCTATAAAATTTAAATTGTCAACAGAAAAATTATTTTCTTTTGGCAATTTAAGTTTTTAACCGACTTCAAAAAAAGTAGGAGGTTCTCAATTAGCCGCAACCTTTTTTTTATGTATGTTCACTGATTACTGTAAGAAGCCTGGATCCGTTTGCAAAATTTTTTTTTATTTAAAAGGGTGGTCCCATAGTCACCAGGCTCTGATGATGAAAGACTAGAGAAAGCAAGGAAACTTTCAAAATTTTTAGGGGCAACTTGTACATTTCTAGGTACATTTTTAAATATTTTCATTAAGTATTTTAAAGCACTACAATTTACTAATGATCTGGAGTAGATCTGATGTTGGAGTAGATATGAAGCCGGGAGACAGTTGAGGGAACTCCTCGGGAATTCATAGCAGCTACCTTGTATTTGAGCTTGATTAATTTGTATTAATAAGAACTTTACACTTAGATCGGTTTTAATTGTCATTAGGGCTCTGATGATAAATACAAAGGCCACTTCAGGGAACTCCTCAACGGTTTACAGTAGTTCCCTTGTGTTTGAATTTAATTAATGTATATTGATGAGCGATTTTCACCCATATGGATTACTATGAAAATCTGCAGTAGATTTGATGATGAAGAACATAGACAGACGAGGGAACTCCTCAACGATCCCCTGCAGCCACCTTGCGTTTGTGCTTGATTAATTTGTATTGATTAGAACTTTGCACCTATGGGTTAAAATGAAGGTCTGTCGGTCGTGTCCGTAAATCTGATGATGAAGACCAACAGGAGTCGAGGAAACTCCTAACAAACTTACAGCATTGAAGTTTAACACTGAAGAATCAGTACCTGCATGTCATGCTTAAGCAACAATCTATTATAATCAAGAAACTGAATTTAAGTTGCATTGTTCATACATTCATTTTGACCTCGTAGGAATTTTATAGAAATCGGTTCAGTGGTTTCGTTTTTAAACCAAAATTACGGGTAAAAATAACATTATTCAAAATTACGTCGTTTGTTTACAGGCCTTTTCCCAACTATATTAGCATCAGCGTTCATTCTGACCGGATGCAGCTGCACAGTACTTTTCATAACACAAAAGTGTAAAAAAAAACAACCGTCTTCCAGAAAACACTACAACGTAAAAAATAACTAATTTCCGAAGTCGGGTATGTCTTTGGTTAGTATATTAGTATATTCGTTTTTAGAAACAAAAAAAAAATGTGTGCGTGTACTAGTGTACACACGTAAGAAGTGAAACTTCTTAGAAAAAGATGGCGAAGAAGTTTTACAATATAATAACATTAATAAAGATTAAAACTTAGCGTCCCCAATAGGGGGACGGTCCACGACTAAATACAACACCAAATTTAAAACTAAACCAACCTAAAGATACACCAGGTGAGTCAGTGTGGAATGCGAAATGCGGAACGCGGAATCCCCCGGGGCCAGAATGTTGGGCTCTTCCTCCCGATTCCGAAGAGCCCAAACTCGGCTAGTCTAGGACCTCCGGATCCCGAGATAGGCCGCGGGGGGGTGAGGTGGCCTGGAGACCAGGGGGGGGGGGGTAAGTGAGTGTAGAGGAGAGGGGTGGGAGACTAGGTTGAGTCTAGGGGGGGGGGGGGGGGGTAGGTGAGGGGGGGTGTTGTCTAAGTGTTGGGAGGATCCTGTCCACCTGGGGTCACAACATGAGGGGAGAGTGAGAGGGGACAGGACACTGGAATCTCGGATTGTATGTGCTATATGGGTATTGGAATTAAGTCCAAAAACAAAGTAGCTACTGTAAACCTTGAGGAGTTTCTGGAACTGGCCTTTGTTTTCATCATCAGAGCCTTAATGACAGTCACAACTCATCTTGGTGTAAAGTACTAATTAATACAAATTAATCAAGCACAAACTCAAGATAACTGCTATCAATCGTTGAGGACTTCCTTCGACTGTCTCCCGGCTCCATCATCAGCTACATCAGACCTTTATCAAATTATAGTTCTTTGAAATACTTAATGAAGATACTTAGAAATGCACTAGTCACCCCTACGATTTTTGGAAGTTCCTCTTGATTTCTCTAGTCTTTCATCATCAGATCTTGACTAAGGGACCATTTAGAAAGTTTACCTTTTCAAACAAAAAAAGAATTTAGCAAATCAGTCCAGGTGTCTCAGATTAATATCTAAGATTAATAAAGTGAACATACATAAAAAACAAAACGACTGCTTAACCAATCGCTTCGCGCCCTTGGCAAATGCTGCGCCCTGATTGGCCCATTTGAATTGGATCAACAACTGCCCAGACGCCAAAAAGGTGGATTTGTATAAAACAGCCCTTAATTATTGTTATTGGCTATTATTATTCAACGTGACGCATGTGGCTCCGAACGGAGCTACATATTTATGGACAAATGGCATCGGATCAACAAAAGGCCCCCGGATCAACAAGTGAAAATGGATCAACAAATTACTACCTATACGGCACGTCTGAGCCACAAAGTGCCCAAAGGGATATCTATATATATATATATATATATATATATATATATATATAGATATCCCTTTGGGCACTTAGTTGATCCAGCCACGATGCCGTTCATTATAGACTCCACCTTTAGCACGGAATAACTTTACTCCAGTTGCATATTTCTTGGGGGGAGTGGCAACGTCGTATTCTATTTAGGGATGTGGCCAAATATATTCGTCGATTAGGACATATACTCGACAAAAATTTTTCAGCAATTTCATGCATTAGTGGATCCGTAACGGCTAAATTTTTTGAACCCACCGGAACTTTTTAGCTCTGAATATATTTCAAAAATCAATAACTTGTGTTGATCCATTTATATACTCGCACTTCCAGTAATACTTCTTTTGATCCGA
The DNA here is from genome assembly GCA_037179545.1 of Sesamia inferens. Classification (NCBI taxonomy): domain Eukaryota; kingdom Metazoa; phylum Arthropoda; class Insecta; order Lepidoptera; family Noctuidae; genus Sesamia; species Sesamia inferens. Next base: position 583,749 of record CM073929.1, on the reverse strand, counting down.
TACCTATACCATAACGGTTGATCAATTATGAATTTATTAAACCTAATCTAGAAATTTTATATTCGCAATGCTCCATACATTGTAAGATCTATATATATTTGTTAACATTTCATGCATTAGTGGATCCATAACGTTAATTTTTTTTAAATGCTCGAAGACTTTTTGGCTCGAAATATATTCCAAAAATCATATACTTTGTTGATCCATTTAGCTACTCATACTTCGTTATACTTATTTTGATCTGAATAGGTAATTATTTTTAGTATGAATGGTTATTAATATTTAAAGAGGTTGAATTTTATGTCTAGGGTTTTTATACTTTATTTCTAATTTATCATTAATTTTAAGTTTTTAAACTCTATTCATCGAAACCAATCTAATGGGTCTAAACATGATATCACCGCTGTATGTTTTGTGCCGAAAATATTGTGTGGACGGCCTCTGTAACATTCAATGCAATTGACACTGCTTGTATAGACTCCTTTGGTATTTGTATGCGAATACAAATTATTATTAAATTTTAATGTTAATTTTTAAGGGTTGAAGTTTCCGTAGCTGTTTTTTTAGGAATTAATCATCTGATTAATTCCTAAAAAAACCGATCCTGAATGATTCCTGATCTAGAAAGAAAAATTCTTTATTCCGCCCAAACAGAACGCACATTATAATAATAATACATTAAAACAATAATAAACACATAATGAAGAAAAAGAAAAAAAAAGGCAAAGAAATATAATTTACTAAAAAGCCTAGTACTCAAAATAAAACAATGTTATCTTGATGTCATAACCCGTGTCTGGAGTTTTGGCGGGAAAGTTAAGCCGAGTGTCACGTTAATTTTTCATTGGAGTTTTAAATTATGCATAGTGTTGTTTACTAAATAAAAGTGCCTGATTTATGTCGTAAAAAGTGCATTCAGTAAATAATTCATAAAGAACATTGAGATATCGCAGCGTAGTGTGTAAATTAAACATGTGTACCTCATTAATAATATTTTTGTAAATTAAGAAAGATAAACTCAACCGCACGTTAGTGGACATAAAATCATATTTACTACTTAGTAATAAAGGTAATAAAGATCTAAGTACGAGTACATATATCCGCCGAAGTGCGTTTGACATTCTGGTAGATGTTTTCTCAATCTACTCATAGTTACATTCCTACGTGTATTATAAAAATTATTTCACTTAGTCGCGTTATATTTTAGCGAACACCATTACGATACGGACGAAGCGTTTCGCCTCCTCCTTTATACCGCGTACATCGAGGGACTGGAACAGTTTGCCAGCGGCGGTGTTTCCGTCGGACTACAACTTGAGTGTCTTCAAGGCTAGAGTGAATAGGCTCTTAATAAACTAGGGCGCTTTACCATCAACGACTGCGTCACTGCTTACCATCAGGCGGGATTGCGGTCAAGCGCTAGTTTATAATTTTAATAAAAAATAAAATAAATAAAAGGTACAGGAACGCATTAGACACATGGAATGTAAATTTAAGCGGCCGTAATTTCGAATTAGGTAGTTTGCGTTTCGTTCCAGCGTCCTAGTTTGAATTTCTTTCGAAAAAAAAAAACTAAATTCGAATCATGGAACACCAAGGAGGTAACTAATAAAAGGTTTTATTTAAATTTCGGACTGTCTTGCAAATAGACACAATATTGAAATGATAAATAGTGGACGCTTTATTGAAAAAAAAAAAAAAAAACAAAGGAACATCATAATAGCGCCATAGCGTGGGAAAAATAATTATTGTTCATTATTCGTCATTGAACTTAAAAAATAAAATTATGTTTTTTATTTCCTTGGATTGTTTGAGAAAAGTAGTAAGTAAGAGCCTGCGTGATTTGACCGTATATTGCTTAGTATGATACTATTATCATCGGCAGCAGCGCGGGCATTGAGACGAGAGGATTCGACCCCAGGCATTTTTTCTAATACCGGGAATGAACTTATATTGGAAAAAGTTAGTAATCAATGTCAAAATCCTATAAAATTTAAATTGTCAACAGAAAAATTATTTTCTTTTGGCAATTTAAGTTTTTAACCGACTTCAAAAAAGTAGGAGGTTCTCAATTCGTCGCAACCTTTTTTTTATGTATGTTCACCGATTACTGTAAGAAGCCTGGATCCGTTTGCAAAATTCTTTTTTATTTAAAAGGGTGGTCCCATAGTCACCATGCTCTGATGATGAAAGACTATTTCTCTAGTCTTTCATCATCAAGGAAACTTTCAAAATTTTTAGAGGCAACTTGTACATTTCTAGGTACATTTTTAAATATTTTCATTAAGTATTTTAAAGCACTACAATTTACTAATGATCTGGAGTAGATCTGATGTTGGAGTAGATATGAAGCCGGGAGACAGTTGAGGGAACTCCTCGGGAATTCATAGCAGCTACCTTGTATTGGAGCTTGATTAATTTGTATTAATAAGAACTTTACACGTAGATCGGTTTTAATTGTCATTAGGGCTCTGATGATAAATACAAAGGCCACTTCAGGGAACTCCTCAACGGTTTACAGTAGTTCCCTTGTGTTTGAATTTAATTAATGTATATTGATGAGCGATTTTCACCCATATGGATTACTATGAAAATCTGCAGTAGATTTGATGATGAAGAACATAGACAGACGAGGGAACTCCTCAACGATCCCCTGCAGCCACCTTGCGTTTGAAAAAAAAAATGTGTGCGTGTACTAGTGTACACACGTAAGAAGTGAAATTTCTTAGAAAAAGATGGCGAAGAAGTTTTACTTCAATATAATAACATTAATAAAGATTAAAACTTAGCGTCCCCAATAGGGGGACGGTCCACGACTAAATACAACACCAAATTTAAAACTAAACTAAACTAAAGATACAGCCTGTATGTCCCAACAATTGCACGCGCCAGCACCAGGTGAGTCAGTGTGGAATGCGAAATGCGGGATGCGGGATGCGGAATCCCCCGGGGTCAGAATGTTGGGCTCTTCCTCCCGATTCCGAAGAGCCCAAACTCGGCTAGTCTAGGACCTCCGGATCCCGAGATAGGCCGCGGGGGGTTGAGGTGGCCTGGAGAGCTAGTGGTAGAGAGCATGGTCTCGGAATGTATGTGCTATATGGGTATTGGGGGGTCAGGTACTATGGGGTCAAAATGGGGGAGGTTCCGGCTGCGGGGGGGAGCTAGTAAGGGGTGTGGGGGGAATTTTGTCAGTATTTTGAAATTCCCAGCCGTCTCCGAGATATCCGGGATTTTAGGTAGGGATATGGGGAAGGACTTCGAGGTGGATAAATATAGTACGGGATGCGGAATCCCCCGGGGCCAGAATGTTGGGCTCTTCCTCCCGATTCCGAAGAGCCCAAACTCGGCTAGTCTAGGACCTCCGGATCCCGAGATAGGCCGCGGGGGGGTGAGGTGGCCTGAAGAGCAAGTGGGGGGGGGGGGGTAAGTGAGTGTAGAGGAGAGGGGTGGGAGGCTAGGTTGAGTCTAGGGGGAGGGGGGAGGGGTAAGTGAGGGGGGGGGTGTTGTCTAAGTGTTGGGAGGATCCTGTCCACCTGGGGTCACAACATGAGGGGAGAGTGGGAGGGGACAGGACACTGGAATCTCGGAATGTATGTGCTATATGGGTATTGGGGGGTCAGGTACTATGTGGTCAAAATGGGGGAGGTTCCGGCTGCGGGGGGGGCTAGTAAGGGGTGTGGGGGGAATTTTGTCAGTATTTTGAAATTCCCAGCCGTCTCCGAGATATCCGGGATTTTAGGTAGGGATATGGGGAAGGACTTCGAGGTGGATAAATATAGTACGGGATGCGGAATCCCCCGGGGCCAGAATGTTGGGCTCTTCCTCCCGATTCCGAAGAGCCCAAACTCGGCTAGTCTAGGACCTCCGGATCCCGAGATAGGCCGCGGGGGGGTGAGGTGGCCTGAGGAGCAAGTGGGGGGGGGGGGTAAGTGAGTGTAGAGGAGAGGGGTGGGAGGCTAGGTTGAGTCTAGGGGGAGGGGGGAGGGGTAAGTGAGGGGGGGGTGTTGTCTAAGTGTTGGGAGGATCCTGTCCACCTGGGGTCACAACATGAGGGGAGAGTGGCCCTCCCACTCTCCCCTCATGTTGTGACTGGACACTGGAATCTCGGATTGTATGTGCTATATGGGTATTGGAATTAAGTCCAAAAACAAAGTAGCTACTGTAAACCTTGAGGAGTTTCTGGAACTGGCCTTTGTTTTCATCATCAGAGCCTTAATGACAGTCACAACTCATCTTGGTGTAAAGTACTAATTAATACAAATTAATCAAGCACAAACTCAAGGTAACTGCTATCAATCGTTGAGGACTTCCTTCGACTGTCTCCCGGCTCCATCATCAGCTACATCAGACCTTTATCAAATTATAGTTCTTTGAAATACTTAATTAAGATACTTAGAAATGCACTAGTCGCCCCTACGATTTTTGGAAGTTCCTCTTGATTTCTCTAGTCTTTCATCATCAGATCTTGACTAAGGGACCATTTAGAAAGTTTGCCTTTTCAAACAAAAAAAGAATTTAGCAAATGGGTCCAGGTGTCTGAGATTAATATCTAAGATTAATAAAGTGAACATACATAAAAAACAAAACGGCTGCTTAACCAATCGCTTCGCGCCCTTGGCAAATGCTGCGCCCTGATTGGCCCATTTGAATTGGATCAACAACTGCCCAGACGCCAAAAAGGTGGATTTGTATAAAACAGCCCTTAATTATTGTTATTGGTTATTATTATTGAACGTGACACATGTGGCTCCGAACGGAGCCACATATTTATGGACAAATGGCATCGGATCAACAAAAGGCCCCCGGATCAACAAGTGAAAATGGATCAACAAATTACTACCTATACGGCACGTCTGAGCCACAAAGTGCCCAAAGGGATATCTATATATATATATATATATATATATATATGTGTGTGTGTACAATATATACATGTATACACATATACATATATTAATTTTTTATAAATATTTAAATTTATTTCATTGTTTCATTGGTAAATTAATATACCAATGAAAGTAGTCTCGTGGGGATATTAAGGGGTGAGGGGGGGGGGGGGGTAAGGGATGGGGGGGATACAGTAGGGACTGTGAAGTAGGCGGTACCAAATTTTATGTTAACTGACCCCCTTAATGGTTGTCAGTCAACATAAAATTTAATGTATAGTGTTAAGTTGTAAATAAATAAATAAATAAGTGTATCCGTGTCTAAAAATTAAAAAAAAATACGAGTGTGCTTATGACCACACGATTGAAGTGAAACTTCTTTCACTCCATCTGTATGTATATATATATATATATGTGTGTACAATATATACATGTATACACATATACATATATAAATTTTCTATAAATATTTAAATGTATTTCATGGTTTCATTGGTAAATTAATATTTTTGCATAGATCTTCTATTTTTATTGAAAAAAAAAAAAAACTCGTTGTAGACCTTGTAGTACCAAGCTCGCGCCACGGGCGCCTCTGTGCTTATATCCCCCACTTAACTTCCGTTCGCCTTGCCCGATCACTTTCGTAACGCTTACGTCACGCGTTCGCCAGCTTACTCCCCAAGTCAAGCGTGCGTAAAGAAGTTTCACTTCAAAAATCTATTATATAAAGATCTATTTATATTGAAAAAAAAAAAAAACAACTCGTAGACCTTGTAGTACCAAGTTCGCGCCACGGGCGCCTCTATGCTTATATCCCCCACTTAACTTCCGTTCGCCTTGCCCGATCACTTTTCGTAACGCTTTCGCCAGCTTACTCCCCAAGTCAAGCGTGCGTAAAGAAGTTTCACTTCAAAAACGAGCGCGTCAGATTTTCGAAGTGTGTGAACTTAAAAATGCTATTCTGTATGTAATAATTGACGATTTAGAAGAGGCTCAAACTCGCGGCTATTATTAGAAAGTGAAAAAAAAAAATCGCCATCTTGAACTATAATTTGCAGTCTTATTCATAAAACTTTAATCAAATGCTAAGCAACTGATAGCGAAATTCTTATTCATAAAAGCTGTTTAACGCTAAGAGGATGCTAAGCAATTGATTAGTAGCTGTCAAAATTAAACATCACCGGACCGCTGTTAAGAGGATGGTTAGAGGCAACAATATGGCGGATTTTATTTGAATCAGCTGATTGATTTAATATGATCATTATGCTTCGAAGTTATTTTGTTTATAATATCGAATAGGGCATAAATAAGAATGTTGAAAACCTTTTTTTGAATTGCCGAAACGACGTAGTAAAGTTATATTAGCTTTGAATCTTTTTTGACTCACAAGCTTTATTCGGTAGTAGGCAATAACATCGGTTGCCGGCAGAAGTTACCACCCAGCAGACAAAGTCTTGTCGCCAAGCGATTCGTCGTGTTCCGGCATGATGTCTGGTGTAGCCGTACGGAGGACGGGTCTGAGCAGTTGTGTTGCAATGTGATCTGGGTACGATGCACCAAATGTTGTGTCGGAAGTTTGGTCCTGGAGGGTCTCCAGATCAATCTTTTTCTTGCGCAGCATCGTTGGTGGTATTGTTGGGTTTAACATTGCATCACATCGCTCAACTGCCATCTTCCTTCTTATTTACTCAGATTTTTTGAGTGAATAGGCTCTTAATAAACTAGCGCGCTTTACCATCAATGATTGCATCACTGCCTGCCATCAGGCGGCATTGCGGTCAGGCACTGGTTTATAATAGCAGTAATAAAAAAGATGGTGCTAATTTTAGATGCTATCCTATGTCATATCTAAGGCACAGGACTAAAAAAAGCCATGTTGTGGCAGTAATACACAAATAATAAGAATTTTTTTTAGAAATATTTATTTTGATACGCAATAAAACTGTTTACATTTTTGTTCTAAAAATAATTCATGGTTTTTGTGACAAACATGAGAGCCATTCTTGACTCACGTGACCCTCATTCCTCATCTTTTTCACTCAGCATGGTCTCCTCCTTTGGCGTCATTGCGAGGTTGAATAATATTGCCGCTAGGTGCTAATAGTGGCTTCGTTTATAGCAATAAAACGTGTGCCTGTAAACAAGTATAATAATATTGTAAAAAGCAGTACAAAAGCAGTAGGAAGTAATGTAATATATACACAAGAACCCACTTGAAATTCTTAAATAGCAAAGGGATGTTTACAAGCATAAAGAGCAAGAAAATACACAGTTATTATCGGCTACTGCTTTAACATTAATTTCGTCAGTTTAGATTAGTAATTACATATAAATACAGAGACAAATACCTTTTTCTGTTTACTATAATATTATTGGAGTTTATTACTTTCACTACTATCATCACAAATACAGTTATTTAATTGTAATGAATCATTTTATTTATATTCAAATTATCCGATAAAATTTCTGACATTTTTCTGCCAAATACGACAGATAAAAAATCGTAGTTTTGACAAGTTTTTTCTAAATATTGCATATTTTAGTCAACTATTTTGATTATAATCTGTGCCGAACGCATAGTTTCACCTCTACTTCGTATCGCTACTAATCATCTGCTAACTAGCTTTTATGAATAAAGAAAAGTTAAGCATTGATTAAGAGCTAACTAAATGGTTAGCTAAATAGTCGCTAATGAGTGATTAACGAGTTTTTTATGAATAACACAGGTATAGTATAAGTACTATACAACGGTACGTGAGGTACTTAAGTATTTATTTAGGGTACGTAAACGTTCTAGAAAAATCTAAAAAAAAATTGAAAAACAATTTTTATTTAAGTATTATCAAACCAAAAACAAATATTTTCATCAAAAATCAATATGAAGAGCAAAATTAAACTAATTTAATCACAATAATAACTTTGGTGACAAGTCCAACAGACACGTTTTTTTGCTTTTTCTGCCTTGTCATCTGATGTTTTATTATCAATTTTATCATCTTTACATTTTTTTCTTTTCTCCACTTTTTTCGCTGTAAGGTCTCTTGTATTTGGGTTAAATCGCTAACTTATATATTTTTTTTTTGTTCTCCAAATTTTCCCTTTTTTGCTGTAGCAGTTTTTGTGGATTTTCTTGAATCAACTTTTGACGATATCGTCGTTGTCTTTCTGCTCCAGTCAAAGGCATTTCGTACTATTATCTGAAAGCACAAATTGTGACAATGGGTCTACTATGTAAATATATCTTCAGACAATCATATTTTTGCCTAAAAATAATGACTATTATTTTTAGGATAGGGTAGGTTAGGTAGGTAGGGTAGGGTAGACAGTCAGATGACGAGAGCGAAGCCACGGGTAAAAGCTAAATATTCATTTAAAATGAAAAATACTGCTTAGGTACGTCATGCCAAAGTAGCAATTTTTAGAATTAATTTTATGTAAGTAATAATTACCCACACAAAACCACACGTTAAGAATTGCGAATGGCTGGAAAAAATACTGGGGCGCTAAAGAAATAATGAAGGACAAAAACCTACACATTTCAACTAAAGGTAAACAATTCAACACATGCATCCTGCCCGTATTGACATATGGGAGTGAGACATGGGCTTTAACAAGAAACATTGCAAATAAACTATCCACTTGCCAACATGCCATGGAAAGGAGTATGGTAGGGATCAAAAGAAAGGATAAAGTAAGAAATAGCAACATCAGAAGCAAAACTAAGGTCCAAGACATAACCCTGAAAATAAGAAGGCAAAAGTGGAAATGGGCAGGCCACATGATTAGAGGAAAAGACAAATGGAGCAAAATAATCACACAGTGGTACCCAAGGGATGGAAAAAGAAAGAGAGGTAGACCACAGAGAAGATGGGATGATGATATCAGACAAGTCGCTGGAACAACATGGGGTAGAGTAGCCATAGAAAGACGGGAATGGAGGAGATTGGAGGAGGCCTTTGCCACCTGGCAAACGGACATTCAAAACATGAATAAAAGGAACATGTATGAATAATAACTGAAAGAAAATGTCTGATTAAAAGGCTTATATTATTATTATATTTTTATGAGCATACAAAAGATTTTCATAAATATATTGAGACGGCACGGTCAGTACATTAATTTCTTTAAATTTTTCTCTGAGAGAGTGTCTTGGACTTAATTTATAAATTGCACGAACAGCTCGTTTCTGCAAAACAAATATTGTCTGAATATCAGTGGCATTTCCCCACAACAGAATGCCGTACGACATTACGCTATGGAAATAGCCAAAGTACACTAAACGGGCCGTCTCAATATCAGTCAAATTACGAATTGTTCTAACTGCGTATGCAGCAGAACTTACTTTTTTGACAATTTTTCTATATGGGGACCCCATTGAAGCTTAGCATCCAGAGTTATACCCAAGAACACTGTGCTGTCTTCAGATTCCAATTCTTCGCCCTTTATCAACACTTTAGTTTTCACCTGCCTAACGTGAGGTAGAGTAAACTTAATGCATTTGGTTTTTTTCTCGTTTAAGAGTAAATTATTAACATTAAACCAGTGGACTACTTTGGAGATCGCGCTATTTACATCATCAGTGACCTGCTGCTGACGTTTAAGTTTAAATAAAAGTGAAGTGTCATCTGCAAACAACACTATATCGTGATTATCCTTTATGAGGTACGGCAGGTCATTAATGTAAATAAGAAACAAAAAGGGACCAAGAATTGACCCCTGTGGGACTCCCATTGTTACTAAAGATCCAGAAGATCTTTTTCCATTAACGTCAACGCTTTGAATCCTACCACTCAATTAGGATGTAATAAGATCCAATGCAGAGTTCCTGATCCCGTAGTGGCGGAGTTTCCTGATTAACGTCTCGTGAAGAACGCAATCGAATGCCTTGGATAAATCACAAAAAATGCCCAAGGCATCGCATTTTTCCTCCCATGCATTGTAGATATGACATAGAAGTTCAACACAATCAGTAGTTGAACGACCCCCTATAAAACCGAACTGTTAGCTATGTAATAATTTATGTTTATTAAAAAAACTTTGCATTTGGTTTAAAATTAATTTCTCAAAAATTTTACTAAAGGTAGGTAAGTAGTACAGAAATAGGACTATAATTTGTAGGGTCTGATGTACTGCCTGATTTAAACAAAGGTATTATCTTACTATTTTTCATGAGATCAGGAAACTCTCCACAGTCAATACAAGTATTAAAGATAACCGCTAGAGTGGGTGCCACAATATCAATAATAGACTTCGCAACTTCCACCGAATGACCCCATAGGTCAGCAGTCTTTTTTATATTGAGAGTGTGAAAGATTTTAATTATATCTTTACTGGTAACATATTCAAAATGAAATTCCGAATTACAAACATTAACATTTTCTTTAAGCAAAGACTCAGCAACAGAAGGTGATGAGTTTAGGGATTTAGTAGTTAAAACAGGAATATCCGAAAAGAAACTTTCAAACACCTCAGCGACTTGCGAGTCTGATTTTATTATGTTGCCATTAACAGTCAGGCTATAGTCAGTATTTCTATCACTGGACCTTCCCGTTTCACTATTAATAATTTTCCAAGTCGTTATAATTACATTACTACTGTTTTTTATCTTTGAACTCAAATAACGTGACTTGGCCATATAGCAAACTTGTTTAAATAATTTTGAGTATTTTCTAACATACAAATTAAATTCAACAGTGTTAATATAAGTCCTCTCATTGTACAGTTCATAAAGCCGAGTTATACTTTTATGAATACCTATGGTAGCCCAATCAGAGAAAGGTGCATTACTATTAATAGAGATAGTCTTGGGAACAAAGGTGGAATCAAATTGCTTACAATATATATTAAAAAAATTATCATAGAGATGATTAGGATCAGCATTAACATAACTGGATAAGACTGGCATTTTTTTGATGAGATTAAATCTAAAAACCTCCAAGCGGCTTTCAGTTTTAGGGTTAACAGTGATATCCTTTTTGGCCACTTTTTTACTATTGTTTGGAATAGTAATCCTTTGTCCGCAGTGATCAGAATCAAATAAACTTACAACTTCTTTGCGGCTTGGTATTATGTTAGTAAAAATATTATCTAGGCATGTGGCACAAGTAGGTGTTATTCTTGTGGGCTCCAAAAATAGGTTTACAAGATTGTAGGACTGAAATAGACTTATAATTTTATTACAATAACCTGAGTTCTCTAATAAATTAACATTAAAATCACCGCAAAAGATAATGGCTTTGTTCGAAACACAAATCTTGTGTAAAACTTCATCCATTACCTTTTCAAAGCAGTCATACAATCCTGAAGGGGGTCTGTACACACTTAATACAACGAAGCCCTCCAACTCTATACAGGCAATTTCAGCTGTTCGTTCAACAGACAGGCTCACAATGGCGCCGATTCTGTGGTTCACTAAGTAAACTAATTTTAAGTTATGTGCATCCTTTTCTTTCCATTTCGTTAAGAAAAGGATAGATGATAACATTTTAATTTAATCCTGTCAAAATACGATATTCCATAGACAGTTTAGACGCGATTATAAACATGACGACTAAAAATACGCCAGTTTACGTCAGGAGCGCACTAATTTGACAGGTCTAAACTGACATTTTATCTTCTGTCCTTTTCTTATAGAAATGGAAAGAAAAAGATGCACTTAACTTAAAATTAGTTTAGTTTGTGAACAACAGAATCGGCGCCAATGTCTTTACAATTTTTAAATTTGAGCAGGTTACTAACTAAAATTAATGAGCCACCATGTACCTATAGCATTTATTGACACTCGCTCTAAATTAAAATCATGCCCGTGTACTCAGAGGCTGTGTAATTATAACGCGGCATTATTATTTACATAAAAGAAAACACTATGAATAAAACTATTAAATTAAGCGTCCAATTTTGCACTAAGTATTCATTTAAGTAGGTACTGATTATTAAATAAGACTAAATTTTACGTGTCATCTCAGTGAAATAAAGCATCGATTATTGCACTATTCACTTAACTATTAAATAAGATAAAATTTTGTCACTAAAATAAAGCGTCTAATATCGTAATATACCGTCAATACCTAATGTAAACAAACACTGTTTCTCGAGCACAGAGCAATTACACATATAAAAGCGTCATAGGATTACACCTACCACCGACACACTGACCTGTGACCGTGACCTAAATTTAGATTAATTTCGACAAGAAAGCGATTTAATAAACGAAACTAGATTTATCTCTTTCGCACAAACCAATTTTTACATCAAAATGAGTGTAAAGAAATGGCACAGTAGCGAGTTGGTAACGCGTCATACATAATGTAAGTAGGTACCAACGCCAGTGCTACCCAACCTGCGGCCTAAACTAGCTGCTCCTCAATTTTGCCTACTTATTAATAAATTTCTTTTGAATGAATAGGTTGATAATAGTACAATTAATTAAATATTTCGCGTTCGCTTCTCTGGCGCCTTCTATTTCTTTAACGCGATTAAACGATCCGACCATGCGTCACAAGAACGCGCGATAGCAAAAACTAGGATCATCAAGGAAACATCAAGAGTCAAGTCCGAAATGTGTTTACGGCCCCATAAAAAGAACAGTTGGTCACCGCTGGATGCGGCGGTCATCAACCTGTAAGCGCTTCCTTACGAACATGTACATCATGTAGAAAATGTGAATAATGAAAAATAATTTCATATACAAAGTGGTGACTAAACTAATTGTACATATTTATATGATGTTTTATGGGTAGACTGAGAATGTGTTGAGTTACACGATATTTAATTTATTGACGTATTGTCGTCACACTACCCTACAATCCAATGCCGCAAGTGTTGCCGATTTGGGCATGTAGAATCCCTGTGTCGCTCCAAACCCCGCTGCAGTAAGTGCTTCAATGATCACCCTGGTGTCGGTTGCAGCATTGCTGAAAGTGAAGCCTTCTGCGTGTTGTGATCTGGGGGTCACTTTGCCAATAGCAAATCCTGTCCGGAGTACAGCAGGCAGAGGACTATTAAAACCACTATGGCTGAGAAAGTGATTTCGTACGCTGAAGCAAGTAAAACAGTCCCTAATTCTACTCGTAGCTATGCTACCATTACGAAGTCACAAACCCAGTCATACCGCAAAACTGTTTCTTAAGCTTGTAGCGCGTACATCGTGTCGCGTAATTAAAACTCAGATAAATCGAACTTTGTGTATTGCACGAATGTAAAAGAGTACAATGTATTTGACGTGTACAATGACGCGATACAAGAGTGTGAACAAGGAATGACTGTAATGTAATAATGATGTACAATGATGTTGTATAATTGATGTTGTATATGATGTTGTATAATAATGATGTGTCTTACAAGCTATGCACTCACTTAAATACTAACTATCTCTAACTAATAGTGGGGTAACCAATAGCGAATCAGCTTGCTGTCCTGCGGAAGTCCACGCGGTGTGGCGTGCGTTCTTGATGCTGATTCGTTGATCGAGGCAGGCCACTGCGTATGACTGGTTAACGTAGAACGCGCGCCAATTCCGTCACGTGCTAGATGACTCGTTATGGTTCCCACGGACGTTGACCGTTGGCCCTGCAGATGTGTTCTGGGACGTGAGATTTATGAGAACCCTCGCTGTGGGAGTGGGACGCGCGCCATGACTTCCGCGATCCTCGTGTGATTAATAGTCGACCTTTTTGGTGTAATTTGTAAGAGGACATGTGTAGCCTTTGTACATCGCCACAATAGCGAACACGTGTGGCATTTGTACAATGCTACAGTACTCCCCCCTTTTTAGCAAAACGTACGTAGCGTGCAGGCGTCTTGACGATCCTGCCTGATCTGGTACGTTGTTCCCTCGTATGCGGGTCTGGATGTAGGCTGGGTTGCTCATCTGTGGTAGCTGCAGGTGCTTGATCGGTCTCGCTGTTCGTATGCCCGGGATCATCTTCTGTGTTGATTGTGTACGCAGGTTTGAGGCGATCAATCGATATATTGCTAATTCGTCCTGGTAATTGGATTGTAAAATACTTTTCTTTACGTTCGATGATCTTGAATGGACCTTGGTATGGATGCTGCAGAGGTTTGCGGACGGTGTCATCGCGTACAAACACGTGGCTACATGTTTGTAGGTCGTTGTGGACGAACATACATCGCTTGTTTGCATGCGATTTGTATGTAGGTGTGAGCTTCGTGATAACTTCTTGCAGGTGATTGACGTAGTCGTGGTCCATTTTCGGTGTAGCTGGTGTTGGTGATATGAAATCGGCTGGTAGGCGTATTGCTTGACCGTAAGTGAGTTGCGCTGCGCTTGTGTTAGAATCGGAGCGGATAGCGGCTCTGAGACCCATTAGAACAGCAGGCAATTCGTCGATCCATTTGTTGCTGTTTTCTAGTCTAGCCATGAGTGCGGCTTTTAATGTCCTGTGCCAGCGTTCGACGATTCCGTTACTCTGCGGGTGGTATGCAGTAGTACGGGTTTTTTCTACACCGAGTCATTACGCGTTCGCCGCGCATACTATTCGCACGCTCGCGTAGTTACCTTAACCCCACCACGTTAGTTGTTTATCACCGCTAGTGATGCCACGCCATCGTATCGATATTCTTCGATTATCGATATTGTGTTTCCATCAAAATGGATAGATTCCTAGTAAGATCGGAATCTACAGGCAATCTCAATTCCAAAAGACCTGGTGAAGACATATCCGGTCCATGGCAGTTCGCCAAACGTCCTGCGGTCTCGAGAAACTCTGAAAAGTTTGATGAAGCGCGGAAGTTACCTCTGCACAATCAATTCAATGATCTAACTGTGGACGACAATAGTGAACAATCAAAGAATAACTTCTACAGAGATGCATCAACTGGAGTTAAGAAAAATGGACATATTCCACCCTTAATATTGGAGATACAGAAAGATTGGACACATGAAACCATCAAAAACCTCATCTCCCGTTACACCAACAAATTCCATCTTCAGTATAGAGCAAACAACAAAGTTTCAGTAAGTTGCCATACAACAGAATGTCATCAACTTCTGAAGGAAGGCCTCCGCAAAGAAAATGCTGCTTTCCTAACTTACACACGCAAAGACGAAAAAGTTCCCAAAATGGTGATAAAAGGTTTACCATCTTACGTTCAAAATGAGTTACCTGCCGAGCTTGAAAAGCTAGGTTTTCCAGGTGCATCAGTCTCACAAATGAAGACTCAAACAGTGAGTACATTGTCTTGTCCACCTTTTTTAGTAGTTCTACCTGCTGGAGCGGATATGGCAAAGTTTCGCAATATTAAATATTTATTTAACTGTGTGGTCACGATTGAAAAGTTTACGCCCATAAAGACTGCTGGGACGCAATGCTACAGATGTCAAAGATTCGGTCACGCTTCGAGGAATTGCAATATGCCTGCTAGGTGTGTTAAATGCACGGAACCGCACGCAACGAGAGAATGTCCTAAAAAAGACCGCCTCAAACCTGCACGTTGCTGCAATTGTGACCAGAACCACCCTGCTAACTATCACAATTGCGAGACCCGTCTTGCCTACCTGAAACGAACCCAAGCTAGGCGTGAGCGCCTATCGGCGCCGTTGCGTGCCGCAGTTCAATATGAGGCTGCACCTCCTACTATTTTACCACCCTCATCTAAGAAACCTTCGTATGCCGCTACTGTTAAAACCCATACCAGTCATAATTCTGCTCATAATGAGCAATTGAATTTGCCACCGGACGATCCTTCGACAAAGGAAATGTTGGAAATACTTACCTGTGTTAAAAACCTTAAACCACAATTTTCTGCCTGTGAATCTATGTTAGATAAAGTTATGTTAATTTTGACCCACCTTGGACACTATGTATAATCAAAATGAGTTAAGACTTTTATCTTGGAACTCCGATGGAGTTCGTTCAAAAATGCATGAACTACTTGATTTAGCTGTATGTACCCTATCAATTGATATAATAGCGGTCTGTGAAACCAAACTTACCTATAATACTTCCTTAACTACGCCAGGATTTAAATGCTATCGTCAAGACAAACACCATAATGGGCGTGGACAAAGCGTAGCCATTCTGGTGAACGAGAGATTCGAGTGTGAACCGATTACTGTTCCCAAAACAAAACACATTGAAGCGGTTGCTATAGGTTTGAAAATTAGCGGGAAAAACTACATCTTTGTGTCAGCTTACCAATCTCCCAATTTGCAACTTGAATCATACGATCTAGATATTTTGTTGTCCCTGGGGCCTCATGTTGTAATAATGGGAGACTTTAACGCCAATCACGGGTATTGGAATAGTAGTTATGTTAATACCCGCGGTAATATACTCTTTCGTCACATGCTTAACCATGATTATGTGATACATTACCCTGACTCACCTACTCAGGTCAACTACAGACCCGATCTTACCTCTACTAATCCTGATTTGATTCTGGCTCTTAATGTAAATAGTATACATGATGTTCGAGCAATACCTGCCCTTTCCTCAAACCACTTTCCCATATTTTTTACAGTAAATGGACAATGCTCTCGCAAACCTAAATCCAAACACTACCTCTATTGTGACGCTGACTGGAATAAATACCGGTTCTTTCTTGACCAAAAGATCTCACTAAACTCAAAGGTGTTTAAATCTGAGGCGGAAATCGACTACGCCGTAGACTATTTACAACAGTGTCTTACTGCTGCCAGAGACAAATTTATTCCTAGTAAAGAACACGCTAATACTAACATAAAACTACCAAATTACGTCGCTAAAATGATCAAATATAAAAATCAACTTCGTCGAAAGGAACAAAAAGTGTCCCTTCCGGAAAAAAGGCTTTTACGGTCAGCTATTAATAAATTACAATACTTGATTAAATCGGCTATAATAAAACATCAAGATAAAATATGGAACACTAAACTTTCAAAAGTTGACAATCCTAGCAACGATATTTGGCGACTAGTTAAATCATTGAAACCTAGATCGCACTCAATACCTCCACTCAAAACACATGAGGGTACTTTAACAACCAACATCCCTGAACAATGCGATGCTCTAGCAGATGCTTTCGAGATGAACATAAAACTTACTCGTGACTGGAAGAGTGAGTCTGTCGAGAAGGACGTCCAGTCTGCTATTACTTTTTATTTTTATTTTATTTTTATAAATTATAAACCAGCGCTTGACCGCAATCCCGCCTGATGGTAAGCAGTGACGCGATCGTTGATGGTAAAGCGCGCTAGTTTATTAAGAGCCTATTCACTCTAGCCTTGAAGACACTCAAATCGTAATGTGACGGAAACACCGACGCCGGCAAATTGTTCCAATCCCTCGATGTACGCGGTATAAAGGAAGAAGCAAAACGCTTCGTCCGGATCGCAGTGGTGTCAACAACGTAAGGGTGGAAACTCGCCGTACGACGGGTCGTCCGATGATGGAACGGAGATGGGGGAATTAAATCATGCAATTCCCTTGCACACTCACCAGAATGCATCCTATAGAAGACCGAAAGACTGGCTACTCTACGCCTGTGCTCCAGGCTTTGGAGACCGTTTCGAGTTAAGTCTGGGTCGCCAATCAGCCTCATCGCACGCCTCTCCACCGAATCCAAAGCTGCAAGGTGACACTTCGCAGCACCAGCCCAAATGTGGCTGCAGTACTCCACACACGAGCGGACCTGTGCTTTGTATAAAATTAGAAGCTGCCCTGGTGTGAAGTACCGCCGGACTTTCGCGATGACGCCTAGTTTTCTGGCAGCCACCCCGGCCTTGGACTCAATGAACCGCCCAAAGTTAAGGCTCGAGGAAATCTCAACTCCCAAAAGCTGAAGGCGGTCGGTACACTCCAAGGATACATTCTGAAAAGTAGGAGCCAAGGTAAACGGGCTCCTTTTGGCGGTGAAAAGACACGCCTGTGTTTTGGCGGCATTGAATGCTACAAGATTGGCATTGCCCCATTCGGAGACTGCCTGCAGTGCAGCACTCACACGCTCTACCATGGCCTCTCTTTCGGACCGGATAGTTTCCTTACTAGCCCGAGCTTCCGGCAGGTATCTCTCCACAACTGTGCTGTCATCTGCATACCCATAGATACCGGGCATCAGCAGATCGTTAATATGCAGCAGGAACAGAGTTGCAGAGAGAACAGACCCCTGAGGAACACCGGCATTGGTCGACATGGGCTCAGATGAATATCCGTCGACAACAACTCGGAGGGACCGTTCAGTCAGGAAGTCTTTTACCCAGCCAGTCAGGCCAGCGGAAATGCCGTACGCTGGAAGCTTACTCAAAAGGCCAGCGTGCCATACCCGGTCGAAGGCCTTCGAGACATCAAGGGAGACGGCAATCGCTTCCCCATTTTTCTCGAGGGCCTCGCCCCACAAGTGAGTGGCATACACTAGTAGGTCCCCAGTTGACCGATTGCGTCGAAAACCGTACTGTCGGTCACTGAGGAGATCGTTACCTTCCAGGTATGCCAAGAGGCGCGAGTTCAATACACGCTCCATAATCTTGCAGAGTATGGAGGTTATTGAAATCGGCCGATAGTTGGTAGGATCGGCACGACTACCCTTTTTGGGCACGGGCTGCACGTTGGCAAGCTTCCAGGACTTGGGCACTATACCAGTCCTAAATGAGAGGCGATACAGGCGCGTCAATACAGGAGACAACTCAGGCGCACAAGCCTTAAGAACAATCGCTGGTATACCATCTGGACCACTAGCCTTATTCACGTCCAGACGACACAATACTCTCAGAACCTCCTTGTTTCTAATGCGAACCTCCGGCATTGAAGTTCCGCAATGAGGTAAATTAGGTGGAGTAGCATTGCCAGTGTCAAGACGCGAACTATGGGCAAAGAGAGATGCAAAGAGACCTGCTTTCTCTCTCGCCGTATGGGCCAGTGCTCCATCAGGCCTAACCAGCGGAGGCAGTGTGGGCCGACAGAAGTTCGCCTCGACCGATTTGGCTAGGGACCAGAAAGATCTGCTACCGGAAGGGTGCGCAGAGAGCTTGTTACCAATGTTAGTAATGCGGTCGAAGCGAGCCTTCTTAAGCGCCTTTTTGTAGGACTTGGCAGCACGGTTAAAGGCTCTCTTCTTTGAGCTTAGATCCAGAGCTCTGCGGTCACGGGCGTCAACCCAGGCGAGGAATGCCGTGTGCTTACGCTGTTCAGCTTGAACACAGTCGGCGTTAAACCATTACAACGTTACTTATTTAAATGATGTTGCCATAGATGATAAACACCTATCTGTACGGCCAACCGAAGTCTGGAAAGTTTTACGTAAACTCAGGACCAGGAAGGCTCCAGGGAATGACGGTATACACAACTTTATGCTTAAAAATCTGTCCCAGAAATGTGTGGTGTTTCTCACAAAAATTTTCAACGGTTGCTTCAAATTAGCATATTTTCCCAATATGTGGAAAACCGCAAAAGTTATCGCACTTAAAAAACCTGGAAAAGACACCTCTCTACCGGTAAGTTATAGGCCCATTAGTCTTCTTCCTGTTCTAGGTAAGCTATTTGAGGTTATGATTTATGATCGCTTGCTGCGTTGCTCGGATCGGCTGATTATGATGGAACAATTTGGTTTTCGTTCCACTCATTCCACGATACAACAATTGGCTCGAGTATCTGAACATATTTCTTATCATCTCAATCTTAGGCAGTCTACTGGTATGTTCCTACTGGACATCGAAAAAGCCTTCGACACCTTTTGGCACGAGGGCCTGTTATACAAACTCATCACTTACGGCATTCCAATAAATCTTGTAAAACTCATTAAATCTTATCTTAATAACAGGCAGTTTATGGTTCACATTGGTTCTGAGACGTCTTCGCCCCGGTCGGTGCCGGCAGGAGTTCCTCAAGGTTCGGTGCTTGGTCCCTACCTCTTTATATTATTTGTGAGTGATATTCCTGTGCAGATTCGTACACATCTGGCCTGTTTTGCCGACGATACAGCATCGTACACAAGCGATGATGACATTGACATTATAATTAGTAGACTTCAGTTGTCACTTGACCTGCTCCAATCATACTTTAATAAGTGGAAGCTAAAACTAAACGAATCCAAGACTGAAGCGATACTCTTTACACGCCAACGTGCCACTCCAAAAAGAAAATTGGTAATTACTGGACAACTAATCCCATGGAGCACTGAAGTTCGCTATCTGGGTGTTGTATTGGACAAAAAGCTTAACTGGACAAAACATGTAAATACATTACGCATTAAAGGTGCCCAAGCACTTGGTTCTCTTAGTCCTATATTTAATCGTAAAAGTAAGCTCAGCCCTAATACAAAACTTAGGATATACACGACTCTAATTAGATCGTGCATAACCTATTCGTGTCCGGTATGGAGCAGCACTTGTCAGTCTAATTATAAGTCGTTACAAATAATTCAAAATAAAGCTGTTAAAATTGCCTACAGTACTCCGTTTAAAACTAATCTCAGAATACTACACACTTCTATACAATTACCTAGCATAACTCAATTTATCCTGAAATTGACTCGCAAATTTTACAACAAAAATAAAGGTCATTCAAATACATTAATTGCTAACATTGGTCAAATTGAATTAAAAGACTTGCGACGTTTCGATAGATACGGTACATACAAGCTTCCCCATCACAACGTATTGTTTGTGCACAATACTGATAAAGAGTCATAGCTGGACCCGTACGATGCGCCAGCGCTTCCCCGCGCTCACCGTATACAATTGAGTACGCGGGGGGCGCGGTAGCTCGTGCGCCGCCGGTGAGCACGCGTGGTCACTGCGGACTTTTGATTTTGTTTCTACCCCCCTAATTCTCCTTTTTGTTTAAGAAATGAAATTACCACAATAATTTCATTAGTTATTTTAAGATTAAATTATTAAATGGTCATGATGTAATTAGTTTGTAGCCATCAGTGTTATTTACTTATAAAGGTGATTCTAGCCTGTAAAAGTGTTGCTTATAATATTAGTGTACTGTGACATATTTTTGTAAGTACCTATCAAATGTTTTATGATAATAAAGAATTTTAGTAAACTAAACTTCTACACCGAGTAATTGAGCGAGGTCTCGGAATAGTCGACTTTCAAACTGTCGTCCTTGATCGGTAGTGATTCTTATTGGACAACCGAAACGAGATATCCACACTTCGTAAAGTTTTCTTGCGACGATTTCAGCGGTTGTCTCTTGAAGTGGTACAGCTTCAGGCCATCGTGTGCACCGGTCGATCATTGTGAGCAAGTATTTGTGTCCACATGCGGACGTCGGTAGCGGTCCAACGATATCAACGTGAATATGTTGAAATCGTTCGCTCGGTGGGAATGTTGCGATGTCACTATGATTGTGTCGCTGTACTTTGGAGAGCTGACACGAATTGCATGTCTTAGTCCACTGGCCGATGTCGGTATTCATTGAAGGCCAAAAGAATCGCTCTTGCATCAGCTTCCGTGTGGATCGTACTCCTGGGTGGCTTGGGCTGTGCACGGCGTTGAAAGCTTTGCGACGAAAATCAGCTGTTAAGTAGGGACGAACATGTGGCGTTGATGTTTCGCAGAATATTGGCTTGTTAGTACCCGGTAAAATGATTTTCTTGAGTTGTATGTTGGTCTGTTGAGACAATGCCGGGATACAACTGTCGTTTTCTTGAGCTTGAGATAACTCGTCGTAGTTGATAGGTGATGGCACGTCGATAGTTTCGACTCGTGATAACGCATCTGCTACAACGTTTTGAGCTCCGCTCACGTGTCGAATGTCTGTAGTGAACTCGCTGATAAACAGTAGCTGCCGAATTCGCCGTGGTGTGTCGTTATCGGAAGGAGGCTTACGAATTGCGTAGGTCAGCGGTTTATGGTCTGTGTAAATCACGAGTTCTTTGCCTTCAAACATCTTTCTGAAATGTTTTATTGCCATGTGTATTGATGAGAGCTCCCTGTCGAAAGTCGAGTACTTCTTTTGTCTTTCCGAAAAATTTTTAGAAAAAAATCCGAGTGGCATCCATTGTTCTTTGTTTCGCCTTTGTTGTAGAGATGCCCCGGCGCAGGTAGCTGAGGCGTCCGAAAAAATTGCGATTTGGTCCTCTGGCGAACTGGATGGGTAAGACAATAAAGCAGCGTTTATTATGCTTTGTTTGCACAACTCAAAAGCTTTTGTCGATTGATTGTCCCACTTTACTTCCGTCTTGTCTCGTTTTTTTGAATTATGAAGGAATGCATTCAGCGGTGCCTGAATGCTTGCCGCATTTGGGACACTGTCTCGGTAAAAATTTATCATGCCCATAAATCTTCGTAAGTCTTGAATGGTTTTGGGTTTGGGGTACTCTGTGATGGCTTTGACTTTGTCTTGAAGTGGTTTGATTCCCTTGCTTGATACTTCATAACCTAGGAACTTGACGGTTTCGCTGCCGAAAACACACTTGGAGGGATTTATAGTGACACCATACGTGTCTAATCGGCGTAAAACTTCCTGCAGATCTCCGATGTGGCTTGCTTCACTTTCAGATGCAACGATAACATCGTCGATGAATGGGAACGCGTAGTCTATTCCGTTGAGTACTTCGTGTATGAATCGCTGGAATGTCTGTCCGGCGTTCTTGAGACCTGGGCACATTCGTGGAAATTCGAATAAACCGAATGGTGTAGTGATCGCTGTCTTCTCGATATCAGGTTCGAAGATCTTTAACTGAGAGTAAGCTCGGTTTAAATCGAGAGTGCTGAAGATTTTCTTGCCGTGAAGTAGGTAAGTAAAATCTTTGAAGCGTGGGACTGGATAGCGATCGGGTTTGGTGACGTCATTGAGTCTTCTGTAGTCACCACAGATGCGTAAGTCGCCGTTTTTCTTAGGAACGACGTGTAGCGGACTGGACCAAGGGCTTTTGCTTGGTCGGCAAATTCCTTGTTGCATCATGAGCTCGAATTCTTTCTTCACGGGCAGGTAGCGATGTGGAGGAAGAGGTCTGCACTTGTTGAACACTGGTGGGCCAGTAGTTTCGATGTGATGTTCTACCCTGTGTTTGGGAGTATCCTTCATGCTTGATGGTCGCAGGATATCAGGAAACTTACTGAGGAGCTGGTGATACGGCTGTTCCATGTCGATACTTCGAACTGTAGGTTCGGCGGAATGAATGAGTGACGCTCTGACGGTCAGATTGGTAACTTTGTCGACGAGACGTCGGCCGGCTATGTCGACGAGAAGTTGATGATGCTTCAGAAAATCTGCACCGATGATGGGTTTGCTGACTGCAGCGACGATAAATTTCCAGGTGTACGGCCGTCGTAGGTTGAGATCCAGTTGTAGGGTTTTCTCTCCGTACGTTGGAATGGTCGTGTTGTTTGCTGCGTACAAACAGAAATCGGTTTGTTTTGCTCTCCCGCCTTTTGTCCTCGGTATCACGGAAACGTTTGCGCCCGTATCAATTAGAAATGACAGACGCGAATTCCTATCAGTTATGAATAGGCGGTGGAAAGTGTTGTTGGCGTCAGTTGCCGCCTCAACCGACGCAGGCGTTAGTTTTCCGACTGGGCACTGTTGTTGTTGAAGTTGTTGTTGAAGTTGCACGGGCGTGTACACTTACGCGCCTCCGTGCCATACTTGCGATGGTAATAACAGATAAGTGATTTTTCTGAATACTTGCGGTTGCTATTATCGTTGCTTGTTGAACGCGATCTTGAACGCCGTCTGTCGGATGATCTGTGTGATCGTGGTCTGGATTCCTGCCTGTTCTTGAGTTCTGCCAGCTCCAGAGATAACTGCCTTATTTGATCGTGTAGGGCAGCCACATCGCTCGTACGTGAAATCTGCGCGACCTGGTTAGGTTGCGCGATACTGTCCATTACACTGTCTGCTACTTGCGATAACTTTTCCAAGTCTGTAGTGTTGCTCACGGTGAGGACAGCGCGTACTGAGGGTGGAAGTAGCCGGGTCCACATGATGCGCAGTGTACCGTCTGGTATTTTCTGTCCGGCTAGTTCCCGCATTTTTCGCAACATCTGTGAGGGTTTCTGATCTCCGAGTTCCATCTCATCCATCAGCTTCTGCAGCTTTCGGCTCTCGGATTCCTCGTAGACGCTGATGAGTCGGGACTTCAGGGCTTCGTACTTGTTTTCAATGGGCGGGTTGGTTATAATATCATTTACTTGCTGAAGTGCGTCCAGGCCTAGTCGGGCGATAGCTGCTTGATAGCGCGCGTCATCACCTTGCCTCTGTGGCGCCATTACTGCTTCGAAGTGTGTAAACCATAGTCTGGGATACGCCGGCCAAAAGTCAGACAGCCGTGCTTGTAGTGTGAGCGTGTCGACTTGCCCTCCTACCTGTGTTGCGTTGCTTACCTGTGTTGCGTTGTTGGTCGCCATCCTGATTACTCTTCTGGTGTATCACGTAGCAATACCGTGAATATAGCCTCTTGAAATCCTAGTGGTGAGACCCGCTTGTGGGAAGCCACTAGAATGTGCTAATCACGAGTACCGTCACGTTTGTCTTGATTCACGTCGCTTAGGTCACCACTGTAGCGCGTAGGTCGTGTCGCGTAATTAAACTCAGATAAATCGAACTTTATGTATTGCACGAATGTAAAAGAGTACAATGTATTTGACGTGTAAAATGACGCGATACAAGAGTGTGATCAAGGAATGGATATAATAATGATGTTGTACAATGATGCAGAATATGATAATAATGTTTCTTACAAGCTATGCACTCACTTAAATACTAACTATCTCTATACTAACTATCTCTAAATGATAGTGGGGTAACCAATAACGAATCAGCTTCCGTCCTGCGATGTCCACGCGGTGTTGCGTGCGTTCTTGATGCTGATTCGTTGATCGAGGCAGGCCACGGCGTATGATTGGTTAACGTAGAACGCGCGCCAATTCCGTCACGTGCTAGATGACTCGCTATAGTTTCCCACGGACGTTGGTCCTGCAGATGTGGTCTGGGGTGAAATTTATGAGAACCCTCGCTGCGGGAGTGGGACGCGCGCCATGACTTCCGCGATCCTCGTGTGATTAATAGTCGACCTTTTTGGTGTAATTTGTAAGAGGACATGTGTAGCCTTTGTACATCGCCACAATAGCGAACACGTGTGGCATTTGTACAATGCTACAAGTTCTCCCAGTCTTCAGCAGCCACATTTAAAAAGTAAAAATGCCTCAACAAGTTTACTTAGGGTGTTGACAGATTTACCTAAAACAAAAAAACATAATAACAAAACTTTATTATTTATTAGACAGTTCTTTGATAAACATTCTCTATATTGAATAAAACTTTTCTGCTTCAGATTTGGCTAAACACAGCAAAATGACGTTGTAAATCACTGCTCTGCTACTATTGTAATACAGATTCTTCGTTAAATATCACAGGCTCGCACACGCACTTAACGGACCGACTACCGACACGTCTACTCTCGCCTGTGGCTCTCGTAAGAATGACCGACGTGGTACGCTCGAGACAGTGCTTGTCTATGGTTAATGATAAAACGCATACACTACATCCCTTTTCTATTATATTTATTTATTTATTTTATTATATCAACTTGATAGCCAATTAATGAAATGGCCTGGTGGTAAAAACAGCCTCTCAAGTATGAGTGCGCGGGTTCGATTCCAGGTCAGGCAAGTACCAATGTAACTTTTCTAAAGTTATATGTACTTTCTAAGTATATCTTGGACACCAATGACTGAAGGTGAAGGAAAACATCTTGAGGAAACCTGGACTTTAAGTCTGAAATCGCCAACCCGCATTGAGCAAGCGTGGTGATTACGCTCAATCCATCTCTGCATGAGAGGAGACCTGTGCCCAGCAGTGGGACGATAAAAAGGTTGAGATGATGGTGATGATGAATCTATAAATACTATACCTCTTGAAATATATTTATTATAACTGATTAAATGCAACAAATCAAAATATAACATTTTTTTTTCCTTTGAACTTCCGTGTACCGACTGCTCATCCGGTATCACTGCCTTCCATTCCCCTTCAACTCTTTTCAAATAAATAATGTTCCATCTATAAGACACCTGTTTCTTAAATTCTCACAACATAATCTCCTCCATTAGCGTTTTCTACAGTATACCGAGTCTGATTAAACTTTGACGCCAATTTATTTGTTTTCTCCATACTTTTTTTTACATACATAAACTGTATCACCCACAATTTTCTCTAGACTCTTATTGAATCTTATTTCTATCTCTCATATTTGAATCATTATGATTTCTACTTGGACTTTCTATTGAAGAAATTTTGTCCCTATTTAATCTTTGGAAGGAAAGTTCGGATAGTTTTTGACCAGTGACCGAGTGGGGTGTAGTATTGTAAATCATTAGATATTCGCATAAACATTCTTTATCTTCAATTTATAAAATTAACAGAATCCTCCAATTTAATGAAAGCATTACACAATCTACCAATTTAATGGCAGTATTTGACACGACTTACCAATTTAATGGCAGCATTTGACACAGCGTACCAATTTAATGGCAGCATTTAGCATGACTTACCAATTTAATGGCAGTATTTGAAACAGCCTAGCAACTTAATGGTAGCATTTAGCACGATCTACCAATTTAATGGCAGCATTTAATATAACCTACCAATTTAATGACAGCATTTAGCACGACCTACCAATTTAATGGCAGCATTTGACACAGCCTACTAATTTATTGGCAGCATTTAGCAAGACCTCCCAATTTAATGGCATCATTTGACACAGCCTACCAATTTAGTGGCAGCATTTAGCACGACCTACCAATTTAATGGCAGCATTTGACACAGCCTACAAATTTAATGGCAGCATTTAGCACGACCTACCAATCCAATAGCAGCTTTCGACACGACCTACTAATTTAATGGCTGCATTTGATACAGCCTACCAATTTATTGGCAGCACCAATTTAATGGTAGCATTGGACACGGCCTTTTTTTCTATAAGTTACAAATCAGTGCCCGAACGCAACCCCGCCAAAAAGCAAGCAGCGATACAATCGCTGATGGCAAAGGTCGGCCTCTCCACGCCTGCGCTCCAGGCCCCGGAGACCTTTCAGAGTAAATCAGGGTCACCAATCAGCTCCCTCGCACGCCTCCGCACTGAATCCAAAGTGGCCAGGTCCCGCTTTAGCAAAATGTAAGTAGTAGTAGAATGAATGAAGGGTGGAAAACGACAAGTCACTGAAGATGGATGATGGTCCATGGAAGTATTTAAATGAAAGTACTATATTTATCTGTCAAAGATAGCAAATACTGAAGTCATCTGAGCCTACGGTCTTCTACCAGAACTGAATAGGAGCTCATTAAACATGTGTTGTTTTTTTTTTAATGGCTTCCTTCGTTTAATCTAGAAGGTTGACTGGTCTGGCTGACTATATTGGGGCAACCAAACCCTTTGAATTGCTATGGTGTCAGTTTTTCCTACAATTTCCCATATTTTTGAATTAACATTGAGTATCGATGTTTATTAAAAATATTGTAATTTATCTACTTACTCAAAAGAGGAACAGGCGGACTTAATATCTTGGGCATTCTGTACCAGTCAACCAAGGGTGGTGACTTATTTACCGAGGAGAACAAACTCGGCGCAGAACTATAAATTACAATGAATAAGCAATACAATAAGCAAAACATACAATACGTTCCCGGGCGCAGTTACGTAAAGTGTCTATTTAGAGTTATCTTTTTTATCATTTTAATGCTGTCCCAAAAATGAAAACTACGTATCAATACCAATTTTACTCCAAAGTTAAACTATGGGATCATATGTTCTGCCACGAAACCTAGGAAACCATATAAATAAAATAAATGTGAAACTAACACTTTTGTTGTTGTCACTATTGGTATTTCTTGGTTTCGCGCCTAAAACTTAAATGATCGTTGTTTGACAGATTAGATAGTGTGGCCTGGGAGTTTGAGAGAGACATCCATCACATTCAACCATTTTTCTTAAAAAATTACACAATACATACCTTCAAAAAATATAGATAAATGTATATACAGAGGGATAGCACAAATATACCATTATTAGGTACATTGAGTGTACCGCATTAATAAGTGGCTAGGTAAAAATACAGAGTTAGTGACTAGTTACCAAAGTACATACATATATTGCGAGTTCAGCCCACCCACGAAGCCGCAATTCGAAAGTTATCAGAAAAATAAAAGCTACGCTTACGCTACCTTGAATTAATTCACTGGTCATCGAACTTATAGTTATCACGCCCGTGTGTTGCGAAAATATTTTTATCTACTCTCATATCAAAAAATTACAAATATAAAACTAAAAAGGAGTTTATATTGACGTACTTTACCCATACTATACCGAAAGGAAATTAAAAAATTATATTATAACATTATTTCTCTAACAAAATAATGTTATAATAATTTTTTTTTCATTACCGTACAGATTACAAACCATAGATAGCACAATTTCATTTTTTTATCTGTGGCTGCGCGCGCTTTGGCGAGTGCGCTTTGTTGCACGGTGCAGAATTTTGGCGCCAAATACGTTTCTTGGCATTGCGAGTCGTTGTTGTGTATCGCTGGATACATGATTATTATTGTATCTTAAAATGTATGAGATTAGATAAAGTAGTGTATGAAACTGTACATAATTAGGTATTACACACTCGTGTGATACTATTCCTTATTATGTAACAGTTTCAAAAACTATTATTTTTTCGTTGCCTCCACACCGGAAACCACTCTCGCATCGCGGGCGCGTTCAAAAACACCCAAACCCACACACAAAAACAGCTAGAGCCAGAACAACCTCCCGCAGGTTACACAACAATGTGCTATTTATTTGATAGCTGTATATTTTACTTTATCTCGGTGGTAGGCCACATCGGCTGTCGGCAGAAGTTACCACCCACCAGACAAAGTCTTGCCGCCAAGCGATTCCTCGTGTTCCGGCATGATGTCTGGTGAAGCCGTACGGAGGACGGGTCTTAGCAGTTGTGTTGCGATGTGTGCCGGGTACGATGCGCCAAGTGTTGTTGTGTCGGGAGTTTGGTCGTGAAAGGTCTCCACATCAATCTCCCTCTGGCGCAGCATCGTTGGTCGTGTTGTTGGGTTTAACATTGCACCACCTCGCTCAACTGCCGTCTTCCTTCCTATTCAATCAGTTTTTTAAGTGAATGGGTTTAATAAACTAGCGCGCTTTACCATCAACGATCGCATCACTGCTTACCATCAGGCGGGATTGCGGTCAAGCGCTAGTTTATAAATATTAAAAAAAAAAAACAAAGGATATTTGCTAAGTCTGTAGCTGGGCATAGTTTTACACATGTGCAACATTTGATCTCAATTTGATTTGAAAGTAATTAAAATACGCAAAATTGTATTGACAAATGCTTCAACGTTATTCATTGGTTGAAGTCTTTCTAAACTAACTTCTTAATAAACTAGCGCGCTTTACCATTAACGATCGCATCACTGCTTACCATCAGGCGGGATTGCGGTCAAGCGCTGGTTTATAATTTATATATATAAAAAAAAATATCCACAAAATAATAATAATAATATATTTATTTGCATAAAAACACGGTATACAGAGATGATAAAAATACAATTTGGACCAAGACATGTTTTGCCAATTTAATATAAGCATGCAAATTTTCCAAGATTACACAGACATTAACATTTTTTGTCAAGGAAATCCTTAACACTATAAAAACCATTCACAGACAACCATTCATACAATTTCCTTTTAAATAATTTGGTATTCACATTTTTGAGATCGTTTGGTAACTTATTATATAAATGTACACACATTGCAAGGCAGCTTTTATTATATTTAGCTAGCCTTGGAATCTCACTTAGTACGAGCCTGTTGGGGTCTCGTCGGTTTCGGACACAAATGTCATTAGCTTTGACAAATAAATTTTGATGCTGCCTGACAAACATACATATTTCATAAATATAAAGAGCCGGCAGCGGTAGCAAACCAAGTCTCTTAAATACTGGTCGACATGAGTCATCCGGTTGAAGGCCACATATTACCCTTATGCATTTTTTTTGAGCGACAAATGCTCTATTTACATCGGTACTATTACCCCACATCACCAGACCATAGCGCAGTAACGATTCAACATACGCGTGATATGAAATAATAGCAGTTTTTATATTCGTGACATTTTTAACTTGTTTCAACGCATAGACGAATTTATTAATTCTAGTGCTAACACTTTCCACGTGTTCTTTCCAATTAATATCTTTATCTATTATTACTCCCAAAAATTTGGTGTGCATTACTTCGTTGATTTTAGTGATATTCATTTTTATATTATATTTATTATTATTTGATTGGTTAAATAGAATGTAAACGGATTTATTTAAATTAATTTTTAAATGGTGAAAGTCAAGCCAATTCAATAATGTGTCTATTGTATTATTGATATCTAACTCATGATCTGTAATGGTACTTTTCTTTCTATCGGATGTCACTATAATTGTTATGTCATCAGCAAATAATACGCATTTATGTTTAGTTATTCTTATTATGTCATTTATGTATAGAATAAATAATATTGGGCCTAATACGCTCCCTTGTGGAACACCATATTTATTTACTTTATATTGCGATGAGTAGGATGTCATATCTTTATTTTTAGTAATTTTATTGATTATGACACGTTGTTGTCTGTTATTTAAGTATGACGATAACCACTGTAAAGCAGGTCCCCTAATCCCGATGTTCTCCAACTTAACCAGCAATATTTCGTGTGACACCAGGTCGAACGCTTTCGACAAATCAAAGAAAAGACCAGTAGTCATATGGCTCTTGTTAATATTCGCCAATATATTTTTTATAAGAGAGAAAACGGCTAAAGACGTAGATTTCTTTTTTTGAAACCCAAACTGTTCATCACTTATTAGTTGGAATTTGTTGCAAAAATTAAGTAGTCTTTTGTACATACATTTTTCAAATATTTTGGAGAATATAGGTATTAAGGTTATGGGACGATAATTATTCATGTCCAACTTATCTCCTTTTTTGAATAACGGCTTTATTATAGACAATTTTAATTTATCGGGAAAACTCCCAGCTATAAATGAAGTATTGATTAAGTAAGTTAAGATACCAGTCAGTTCATTACAGCAGGCTTTAACGATTTTAGTGCTGATTTCGTCATAGCCTTCTGATCTGGTATTGTTTAAAGACATTATTTCCAGTTGAACCTCACTTTCCAGCATAGGTTTCAGAAACATAGAGTTGACACTTATATTTTTCCCAAAGCTTTGACCAGCACTTTGTTGTATTTGTGTGGTATGCGTTGAATTTACGTAGTGTTCGTTAAACTGAGAAGCAATTTCTACAGGGTCAGTAATTGCAACATTGTTTAAATTTATGAATTCTATGTTGTCTTTGAGGGTAGTATTATTTATTTCATTTTTAATGACAGTCCAAGTGGCTTTACATTTGTTATCCTGCGTATTAATATATTTTATGTTTGAGTTCTTTTTTGATCTGGAGTAATGTTTATATTTAGTTTTATTTAAAGAATTTTTCGTTTTATAATACTGGTGGCGTAGTCTCCGTTTAGTTTTGCAACTTAACCGTATTCCTCTGCTTATCCACTTTTGATTATTTTTATTATTACTGTTTACTCGAACTCTTACCTTGGGGAAGCAGAGGTTGTAGAATAGGCATACCAGTTCATGAAAATCACTGAATGCGGAATTTGCATCAGGATTTTGATAAATATCAGACCAAGAAAGGTTTTCCAAGCATTCTTTGAATTTCCGGACATTACCTAAATTGTAATCTCTTTTATAAATGTAATATATTGGTGCTTTTTGTTGTTTATATTTAGTAGGAAAGCTTAACATTTGTGCCGTGTCATGATCAGTAGGCCTAGTATGAGTTTTCATTACGAAACTGGATCGTCGATATCGAGCGCGTTTGACTCGGCGATTGGCCCGCTTCAAGGTCGTAAGAACTCTCAACCAACGAGAGCGCCGAACGCGCTCTATATCGACGATCGAATTTCGTATTGAAAACTCATACTAGGCCTACTGAAAGGTGCAGAGGTAGTACAGTTGAAGTAGCGTTGGTAATGTTGCTCAAGATATGGTCGATACAAGATAGTTTACGTGTAGGAACATTTATGTGGATTTTCAGATAATAATTATTGCACAAATCTTCTAACTCATTTGTAATGGAACCTTTTTTCAAAGTGTTTATATTTAAATCACCGGCTATAACTACGTTTACTTTAGATTTGTACTTTTGAAACAAATCGTGTAGAAGTTTATTTAATTTCATTAAAAACTGATTTGGATCTGATTGAGGCGTTCTATAAACACATATAACTACTATTTTATTACTTACTTATTACCTCTAATCCACAAGCTTCAAACGTATTCTGAGTTGCATAGTTTTTTACAAATAGTAACTCTTTATAATTTAAACCTTTTTTTATTAATATACATGTACCACCTCTTTGTTTATCTCTACAGAAGCTAGCAGCCATTTCATAATTGTATATTTTTACGAAATTTACACAGCCTTTCTTAAAAAAAGTTTCAGATAGATATATTACGTCTGGATCAACGTTTGCTTCTTTTAATTCCTGAATTGTTACGTCCAATAGTTCTTGTTTGGATAATAAACTAGCGATATTTTGGTGAAGTATCCTAAAATTGTGTGTTTCATTGTTTTGAGATACGAAAAAATGAGTTGCACTTGTTTAATACAGGAAAGTAATAAGGTATAGTCCCTATTTTACCCTTTGCGTTACGTTGTAAAGAGAAGCTAACTGTGTTGGAAGTACTCTTAATACGACTAAAGTAATAGGGAATTGTGCCTTTTTTGGGTTCACTTGTGGACCCGCCTAATTTAGAACTTGGTTTGTTACTCGCTATTCTTTTCCAAATTTCGCTCGGATTTAAATACTTATCATTATAATCACAGCAATCTATGATGTAATTTATCGACTTACAAACATCAGAGAGTTTCGTGGATGATTGATCTATAAAGTGACATTTTTTATACTTATTACAAATATTTTTTATGGAATAGTTTAATTTACCGACATTGAGGTGCATGTTATTGACCACATTTAACACAATAACAGTATTATTTAGGAACTTATTCAATATAATTTTCAATTGGGACAACAGTAGGTTTGGATTGCTATCATTTTCGCCTATGCATATTATAAGTTTGTCTTCACTTGTCAATTTGGTATTTCTGCAGTTTGCTATGATTTCACTGCAAGGCGCATATGGCTTTGTTATAGAGACGAGTCTGTATTTTTCATATTGTGTGTTTGTCCTTGAGTGTGACATGGCTGCTGCAAGACCGACGCAGCGTTGAGTACCGAATATAAACATCTTCCTTTTAGTCTGTCGATCTGTGGTAGCACATATCTGAGGACTGGCCGTGTTTACTGCATTCTGCTTTAGTTCAAGACGAGCGACGGGTTTACAGATATTGCAACTATTCCGCATTAGGGTCGCAATACGGTCCGTGAGGGCTGCTATTTCTAGTTGTGCAACCTTTAGTTGTTGTTGCAGGGTAACAATTTGTTGTTCAAAGGAGGACACATTTTCATAGCTGTCAGTATCAGCGTTCGATTTGGATCTAAGTCTGGATGGTAAGGATGGTGTAGAAAGGATATTGTCTTGACTTGACAGAGATTGCCTCTTTTTCTTATTAGTGCTTCTACCCGGAGTTGCAAACATGGAAGGTGACTGGCATAAAGATTTTAGTGTCTTATTTTCAGAAACTAATTTATTTATTTGTTTATGTAGATCGGTGTTTTCTAATAATATCGTCTATCATTCTCAGCGATTTCGAGTTTTAATGTAAGCTGAGTGATTGTTTCCTTCATTTCTGACACTAATACTAAGTCAGACACAGTACCGTCAACACTCATTGATAGTTTATTGGGGATATACGATTCAGTAGAAATTTCGCACTCCGTCAGTATATGGGAATCATGTAAATCTGTAATGTTTTGAATCGAAGATCGATGTTTTAACGCTTGATGATCATCCTGTACTACATTATCAATACACGGAGATTGTTCTGTAGATGAGGGTGTTATTAGAGAAGTTTGTTTTTTTCTCACGGTGACGTTGGTTGTACTGTCGGTATTAGCGTATTTTTTATTTCGGATACACACCTTACATCTCCACTTTTTTTTAGCTTCTGCGTCTTTAAGGCGATATGTTTGTTCTGGATACCCGTCGCATTCCAATTCACATCTGTTGTCACAGGCGGAACACAAAGCAGTAGTTTTTATGTTTACATTTTTTTTGCATTTAAAGCATGTAACTAGTGCTGCCACCTTGTTATTATTTTTGGCATTTGTGTTTGATGACATTGTGTGAGCGTATTTCTTGAGCAATAGTAATACGAATTTGTAAATAAATCCTTTTATATTCCGAAAAATGAAATTTAGACTTAACGAAAAGTGATGTTGTCACTGGGGTTTGTACTCGCGACACTCGTGTGAGGTTAAATTGCAAAAGTTGACACACGTTAGCAATTACGACAACCAAACATTAGTGATATATGCCAATTTATTGACCAGTTGCCGCAAATTTTTGCTCTTTTATTATTTGATGATATATGACGGTTTGAATTCAAATCACTATGAGTCACTCTTCCACTTAGTCTTTGATATTCCCTTTTTTTATAACACAATTGTTTTGATAAATTAAGAACACTGATTGTTTAAAAGTTCACAATATTTAGTTTATAACTGCTGTTTTTGTTGATATTTCGTTATTACAAAGCGATGTGTATTGATAACAGTATATTGTGTTAACTTCACAGTCCCTGTATCAAAGCCGTGGATAACACTGTCACTGGTTAATTAGGTGATATTTGCTTGATTCACTTGTTTTTATTCGCTTAGATGCACTAATATTATTTTTAACAAATTTTAAATTACGGAGCGATTTTTACACTTTAGACTAGATGCAGCGCCATCTAGCGACCCAAAATGTGTTTAATACCTGAATTTCATCCATCTCTCTTTTTTTGTAGAGCGTATCACGTAAAATTAATGTCGACTTTTAATGGTTTTTCGAAATACCAAGTTATTATGCATTTTATTTTAGTGTTTCTATTGAAATATGCTGCAATAGGAATTGTAAATAAATAGTTAAATAATAATAAATATATACGGACAAATCACACAGATTGAGCTAGCCTCAAAGTAAGTTCGAGACTTGTGTTATGGGATACTAACTCAACGATACTATATTTATAATAGATACATACATATGTAGATAAACATCCAAGACCCAGGCCAATCAGGAAAAGATCGTTTTTCATCACGACCTGGCCGGGGATCGAACCCGGGGCCTCCACGTCGCAGGCAGGCGTGTTGACCGCTGCGCCACGGAGACCGACATGTAAAAGTCGATAATCATGTAAATAACAGGAGATTTGTTTTGTTTGTTTGTCTGAGCAGTTGAGCGAGGTGATGCAATGTTAAACCCAACAACACGACCAACGATGCTGCGCCAAAGGGAGATTGATCTGAAGACCCTCCACGACCAAACTGCCAATACAACAACATTAGGCGCATCGTACCTGGCACACATCGCAACGCAACTGCTCAGACCCGTCCTCCGTACGGCTTCACCAGACATCATGCCGGAATACGACAAATCGCTTGGCGGCAAGGCTTTGTCTGGTGGGTAACTTCTGCCGGCGGCCGATATTATGGCCTACCACCTACATACTTCCGCTTTTTTTTGCAAATTGATCATTTTTTTAAATTACACAAAAACTATTAGGATAAACTCACTGTTGACACAGAATGTACTAGCAGTTGACAAGTGAAGCAATGTTGTCTCAGTTATCGTTTTTTTATTTCAACTGTCACCGCGTCAGACTCTTTTTTGCCAAGCTGTAAATGATGCGTCTTGCATCACTTTTAAT
Source organism: Sesamia inferens (assembly GCA_037179545.1). Lineage (NCBI taxonomy): Eukaryota > Metazoa > Arthropoda > Insecta > Lepidoptera > Noctuidae > Sesamia > Sesamia inferens. The sequence continues at coordinate 548,026 of CM073929.1, read as the reverse complement.
CGCTTTAATTAATCGTTTTTTAAACTTTGAATCGCTTTAATAATATTGAACGCTGAAAATGTAGAATTATGACACTGACAATCGAATGACATTTCAATATGGCGGCCGTAGTTCCCATTTTCTCCATTTCACAGATAAGTTGGTGGATCTGTACCCACTTTCATTGCAAATAGTGACAGGAATTCCTAAAGGGCTTTGTTAAAGGAATTCGAATAAAATCTGGAAAAATAAAAGCCGTGTCGAAGTGGCGTACTCCTCGTATTAAAACTGAGGTGTGCTCTTTCATGGGTCTGTGTGCATATTACCGTCGGTTTGTGAAAAATTTCTCAGAGTTAGCGAAACCGTTGCATCGTTTGACAGAGATAAAGCGTCAATTTGAATGGGATTCTAACTGCGAACAGACATTTACGCTACTGAAAACTTACTTACGTGAGGTTCCTGCTTTTTTTTTTTTTTTTTTTTTTATTAGTTTGCCGTCAGTTCACTCCTTGGCATGGCAAGAATTCTTTTTTGCTTTTTTATTCTCTGCCAATTCCTTTTTTCCCGCCTATTTTCTTTTCGCGGCATTGGCCTTGTCTTTATGGGTCGCTTTTTTCCCACGTCATCATTTCTTTTCTTTTGTCATTTTTTTTTTCTTTGTCATCTTTGTAATATTTCTTATAATGTACTTACTTCTAAACATTTGTTTTCAATCTTACTAAACTACTGAATCCTTGCTGACGGCAGCACTGGCTGTGCCGCTCCCCTCGTCCGATTCCTTTCAATGCTAATTTTAGCCACCTTGAGGCAAAACCGCTCCAGATACGGCCTGGAGTGTTTATCTGCCGAGGTTCCTGTATTAGGTCTCGGCAGATTTTTGCTAGACACGGATGCCAGCAATTTTGGTATTGGAGGAGTTTCCTCTCAAGTACAAGGAGGTAGACAGGTTGCTATAGCATCTTTCAGCAAATGCCTTTCCAGGCCTGAAAGGAATTACTGTGTTACTTCTGGTCGTTGTTAAGACCTTACAACATTTCAAGAAATATTTGATTGGGCGACAGTTTATACTTCGCACCGATCACGCTGCCTAACAGTGGTTGCTTCAGTTCAAAGACTCAGAAGGACAAGTAGCAAGGTGGATAGAGCAGCTGCAAGAATTTGAGTGTCACGGAACATCGAAACGGCAAGTCACACAATAATGCTGATGCTTTATCTGGGCGGCCTTGCGAAGAATCGTGCTGACGTTGTGCCAAACAAGAGAAGAAAGACAAAGCATAGATTATCCAGGTGAACGCTTTGGATTAAGACTGTGATAATCAATTAATGGAAGACGCACAGAAGGGAGGAAGCGACTTGAAAACAGTAATCGAATGAAACAACGTGGCCAAAGGCCCGCTTGGAGTGAAATATCGGCTCCTAGGCCAGCTGCAAAAAGTTACTGGGCTTAATGGGACAGCTTGGTGGTAATTGATAATGTATTTCTCAATAGAAAATGGAAATCACCCAGTAGACAGGAGGTCACCTTACAGTTAGTTGTCCCCAGTGATAAAGTCGCGTCAATGCTATGACAACGTGTACGACGGAGCATTCGGAGGATATCTTGGAGTAAAGTAAATCATGAAGAAGGTGGGGAAGAGATTCTATTGGTTGCATTGCCGCGAAGATGTAGAGAACTGGTGTAGGAAATGTGTAGCCTGCTCTACAGTAAAGGGACTGCCAACGAGAACAAGAGGTCGGCTGAAAATCTATTATGTTGGTGCACCATGGTAAAGAGTTGCTGTCGATGTGGCTGGGCTATTCCACTGAAGAAGGGAATCCTTGTCATGCAAGATTATTTCAGCAAATGGCCAGAAGTTTTGCAGTGCCCAAACAAAAAGCCCACACCATCGCCAAAAAGCTAGTTTACGAGGTGTCCTGTCGATTTGGCATTCCCTTGAAGTTACACTCTGACCAGTGTAGAAATTTCGAGTCTTCACTATTTCAAGAGGTTTCCCAACTGCTCGGGATACATAAGACTCGTACAATACCATATTACCCACAGTCAGATGGAGTGGTCGAAAGATTCAAGCCCGATACTCCTGTCCTAGCCGTCGACAATGGCGTAAACTAGATAGAATACACGAGCTAATGACAGAGAGAACAGTCTGAAAACCAGTGAGAAAATGAAGATTCGATATGACCGTAAAGCTAACGTGCTCGGATGTGAAGAGGGAACTTTGGTTTGGTTACATAATCCAATTAGGAGAAAAGGAAAAAGTCCTAAGTTTCAAGCCAAATGGGAGGATCTGTACACGACAGTAACCAGAGTAAACAAAATATTTGAAAAATTAATACTTAAGCAGTTGCTAAAACATTTTAATTCGAATAATCTTCTACATAGTGAACAATATGGTTTCACAAAGGGTCGTTCGACTATGGATGCGGGTGTTGCTCTACTGAAACACATATTTAACCCATGGGAGAGGTCACAAAATGCTATTGGAATTTTTTGTGATCTCTCCAAAGCCTTTGATTGTGTGCACCATGACCTACTTTTGCTTAAACTCCGCCATTACGGTGTCGAAAATGAGGCTCTCAATGTGATAGGTTCTTATTTACATAATAGATTACAGTGTGTAGATATTAACGGTGTAAAATCTTCCGGGCTACCAGTTCAGTTAGGTGTACCGCAAGGCTCAATACTGGGTCCATTCTTGTTTTTAGTATATATTAATGCTTTACCATTCTATTTAAAGGGCATCTGTGACGTTGTGCTGTTTGCAGCTGATACCTCTCTAATTTTTAAAGTAGACAGGAATAGACATGATTTTGACGAAGTAAACAGTGCACTCTCAACAGTTACGGATTGGTTTACATCAAATAACCTAGTTCTTAATACCAAGAAAACGAAATGTGTAAAGTTCGCCTTGCCTAACGTTAGAAATCTAGGACCTAACATCGTTTTAGACAAAGAGGTGCTTGAAACTGCGGGCTCGGCAGTTTTTCTGGGAATAACAGTAGATGCCAAACTTCAGTGGGGACCACACATATCAACCCTAGCAGGAAGGCTCAGTTCGCCGTCCTGAAAACGTCCTACGCCGTCAGGAAAGTGAGACAATATACTGACGTTGATACAGCTCGTTTAGTTTATTTTAGTTATTTCCACAGCGTTATGTCCTACGGTATTCTACTGTGGGGCAAAGCCGCCGACATACAAAATATATTTGTGCTCCAAAAACGAGCTGTTCGAGCAATTTACCAGCTCGGTGTCAGATTTTCTCCGAGAAATTTCTTTAAAGATATTGGTATTCTCACGGTTGCTTCGCAATTCATCTTAGCCAACATCTTATATGTTAGGCAAAATATTCACACCAAAAACTGTGATATTCATAATATTAACACCAGAAATAAGGACAAACTGCGAGCCCCTTTTCACCGACTTCAAAAGGTTCATAACTCTTTTGTTGGGCTCGGTATAGCTTTTTATACTGCTTTGCTAGACTTGCCTTACAATGCATTTAAAGCACAAATCAAATCCAAGCTTTGTTCAAAGGCATATTATTCCGTGAATGATTATTTCATTGATAAGAATAGCTGGTCGCTCTGATTAACTCAGGACAATGTTTGTGTTCTTTAACCGGAATTAGCTTACTGATACGTTATATGAGTTCATATAATTTACTTTTTTTACATTACATAAATATGTAAGCTGTCACGCCCTTTATGCCTGGGGTTTTTATTTAAGTAATAAGTTTTTAGTTAATTACATCTTCATTTAAATATATGTCGGAGATCGTCGATATAATTTTAATAGAAGTTGCTGATTTGATTTACGTAGTAGAGGGGCGAACGCTTGTGACGTTATTTTGTGATGGCGTCACATGGACAGAGTCGCTTTGGAAAGTGGGGTTCGTCGAACGGTCACTTTGCATCGAGACGCGGACCAAGGCACATCTCCGAACCGAAACTGTCGGTTTGCCTATTCAAATTGTTATTATGAAGATTGGAGGGTATATCTACACGTCGTGCTTCAATTCAAAACTCACCTACGAAATGGAACCTGTACCACCACACCAAGATGATGTCGACCCTACCGCTCTGCCGTCGCTGTCTCCGACATCAGAAGTTGGATAAAGAACTACACTGCTCACAATCTCGTTATAAATCAAGGAACCGAATAACGTGAGGCTGGAAGTGAACGTGAAGTTACGAGGTGCGCTCAATTGCTGGCGCAGAGATCGCTCCGCGTGATAGTGCGCTGCAGGAGTGCGCTGCAGGAGTCCGCTGCAGGCGTGCACGTGCGGCTGGACGCGGCGCTGTCACGACAGTGCTGACTGATTCTTGGCGCGCGATAGTGCTGGCTGTTGCTTGGCGCGCAACAGTGCTGGCTGTTGCTTGGTGCGCGACATGCGGGCTGTTGCTTGGCGCGCGACAGTGCTGGCTGATGCTTGGCGTACGACAGTGCTGGCTGATGCTTGGCGCGCGACAGTGCTGGCTGATGCTTGGCGCGCGACAGTGCTGGCTGATGCTTGGCGCGCGACAGTGCTGGCTGATGCTTGGCGCGCGACAGTGCTGGCTGATGCTTGGCGCGCGACAGTGCTGGCTGATGCTTGGCGCGCGACAGTGCTGGCTGATGCTTGGCGCGCGACAGTGCTGGCTGATGCTTGGCGAGCGAGGTGCGCTTGCGGAGCGCTCAGGGTGAGCTTGCGGAGCGCGCAAGGTGACTTTGCGGAGCGCGCATGGTGCGCTTGCGGAGCGCGCAAGGTGCGCTTGCGGAGCGCGCAAGGTGCGGTTGCGGAGCGCGCAAGGTGAGTTTGCGGAGCGCGCATGGTGCGCTTGCGGAGCGCGCAAGGTGCTCTTGCGGAGCGCGCAAGGTGCGCTTGCAGAGCGCGCAAGGTGCTCTTGCGGAGCGCGCAAGGTGCGCTTGCGGAGCGCGCTTCTAGCTGCTTGGTGAATCGTATCAATGGAGTGTGGCGTTGCTGAAGCTGCGTGCGGCGCAGCCGGAGCTGCGTGCGTTTTGCGGAAGTCTCAAGGTTGCAAGACTTGAGCCTCTACTCTGCAGGCGATGAGAAGATGTCAAAATACCCAAAAAGTTTGTGGTAACGTAATGGGATTTTATGAGAGCTCGAGAGATGTCTGGTGTGCAACGGTTGACAACTGCCAAGTGGCAGGTGTTTGTGGGAAATTGCCATAATCCGGTGAGTCGTACTATTTTTATTTTGATTCCGTGGCCGAATGTTCTCTTGTCAAGCAATCTGTAATTTCATTGGAGTACGTACACACGCGCCAGTATATATACAGTGTACAAGGTTGTGCCAGTGTATTGTGCACTGAACAATTTCTTTGAGACATGATAATAAGAGTTATTATTGCAAATTTTATTTCTTGTACTACCCGATTATTGTTTGTAATAATGGACTGAGAAAGTTTAAATTAGAGTTTTAAAATTATGTCTAAAATCAAAAACAAAATCGTTTAATCCAAATTAATCATCCGGTGGTGCTTTTGAATAGTCAATGTCGGCCAGTCCAAGAAAAGTGAAGCTAAATTGCATGTTTCAAAGCGTAGATCTCTATGGAGGAGAACGTGCAAGAAACTCCATGGACAAGTGTGGTTTGTCTTTGATTATTTTAAAACTAAAGTTCACTGTGGCCTGTAGTTACGAGCTCACTTGAGCTTCTGATAGTATGTGTGGCTAGACTATTAAATCTTCTCAAGAGAACAAGCGGTAACGAACATAGAAATGAGTGCTATTTACGAAAAATCTAAATTTGATAGGAGTGAGCTAAAGTAATGAAATTTAATATTGGCGAGTTGTTTGATGACGATAATGGCGATCGTTACCTATTGAAATCGTTGATTGGAAATAGAACTTATAAGTACCCCACGATCGCATAGGTACGAAAGATTTTTCCAAGTAATGTCTGCTGAGTTAGATTTTCAAAATGTAGAAGATGGTGAGGAGGGTGCCTCCGCCAGCAAATTGAACACGTATCATGGCTATGTGGTCGCGCTGCACGCACTAGTCTGTAGTCGTAACTGCAACCCAGTGAGGGGTTGTTCAGAGCGCGATGGGCAGCTAGTGGTGTGGCGGGGACACTTGTAGGTATGGTCGCACTGCATGCACTAGTCTGTAGTCGTAACTGCAACTCAGTGAGGAGTTGTTCAGGGGGCGATGGGCAGCTAGTGATGTGGCGGGGACTTTGGTAGATATGGTCGCACTGCATGCACTAGTCTGTAGTCGTAACTGCAACTCAGTGAGGAGTTGTTCAGGGGGCGATGGGCAGCTAGTGATGTGGCGGGGACCTGGGTCTCGGAGGAGACTATTAGTTGTACGGTCATGTGTTGACCTGGGAGTCGTGGACTCTAGAGTTGGTCGTATCACAAGAGGTGATGACGATATGGGTGTCAACTATGAGTTGTCACTAGCTACTGTGGTAGCGGACCATGGTGTGTTTTCTTTTTGATGATTATGATTTTGATTTGATAATTATGAGGCTTGGAGGAACCTTTTGTGTTTTCTTTTGAAATTTGATAATTATGTGGCTTGAAGGAACCTTTTGTGTTTTCTTTTTGAAATTTGATAATTATAAGGCTTGAAGGAAGCTTTTGCGTTTAAGCTGTTAAAATGATTAAATTTGTTTGGTTTTCTAATAGTCATAGTAAGTAAACGTGACGTGTGACGGTCAGGTTGGCCGAGTTCTCAAAAAATGCTTCAAAGTCGGTTTTCTGTGCTTTTTTTTAATTTGTTACAGACATGCACGAGGACGTGCAAACGGAAATATCGAAGTTTGGCCGGAATCGGCGGTTGGCCTGTTGAAGCGGATCCCGGACTCCAGGGCTGAAGGAGCTTCGGATTCGACTGGGATTGGCGCTGGGATGATGATGATGCACGAGGACGTGCAAATCGTCAAGCTGGCCGTGTCGGAGATCGTCGATATAATTTTAATAGAAGTTGCTGATTTGATTTACGTAGTAGAGGGGCGAACGCTTGTGACGTTATTTTGTGATGGCGTCACATGGACAGAGTCGCTTTGGAAAGTGGGGTTCGTCGAACGGTCACTTTGCATCGAGACGCGGACCAAGGCACATCTCCGAACCGAAACTGTCGGTTTGCCTATTCAAATTGTTATTATGAAGATTGGAGGGTATATCTACACGTCGTGCTTCAATTCAAAACTCACCTACGAAATGGAACCTGTACCACCACACCAAGATGATTTCGACCCTACCGCTCTGCCGTCGCTGTCTCCGACATATACATTTGTTTTGCTTTGCTGGTATTTTGGCGTGGTAGCTGGCATATGGTAAATAATTTCATTGTTGTTGTATTTTATCGTGTTTACCACTATACGTAGTATTGTATAAAGTCAAGTGTTATTTTTAAATGAACAGACAGTTGTGCTGCTGGGAAGTCTCTTTCGCCACTTCTTCTTCCCAGCGAAAGCACTAGGAACTAGGAAGTGTCGACGGGAGGGCGTTTTGGGTGACTCTCTTATGTAATATTGACGTTCAAAAAGTGCTGATTCTCAGCTTAGTTTGAATAAATGACTTTTGATTTTGATTTCGAAAACGACGTCACCTATCGGATAAAGAAAGAAACTAGAGGGAAGCTGAAGATTGTTGACGTAGATCGCCTAGCTCGCTATTATGGATCAAATCATACTCGGCACGAATACGAGTAAGAAGGAGGCAATGTTACGAATGCACCTTATGCGAATGGTATAAGGTTCTATATATAACGTAACTTTTAAGCCCTATATCTTGAGACCTAGACATTGTAGAGGTACGATATAAAAACGCATTGCTAGACTTAGGATGACCTATCGAATGGTACAGTTTTCATCAATATTGACAACGAAGTGTTAACATCGAAATTACTTGACACTCGTCTCCTGTGAATTACCTGTCAAGTGCCTGTTGAACGTACTCGAAATTAAGCGCTATTATTATTACTTCTAGACAGACCTGGAATGTTCGATGTGTTTGCAAATAAAAAGCAGCGTGACTTAGCGGATTAGTCAGTCTGCATTTGACTATCGATGCGAAACAAGCGACAAGTAAGAAGCGATAATCAAGAACATGTACAGCGATAACTCAACGAGAACTTTGATGACTACGTAAAGTAACTTCTGTAGCGTTGTTGTGTGTGTACGACACGGACTTCGTGGACGTAAGAGAAGACTTCGGTGCAAAATCAGCTACGTTCTACTTTAATCGCCTACTTATTAAGTATCGACTGTATCATCGTTGTTAATAAACTTCGGAACCCTTAACCGGCATTTTAATACCCCTAGTTCGTCACATTACTAATGAAGACAAAGAGGCTTCTGAAAAAGATATTATTTATTAATTAAGTGTAAAATTAATCTAATTAAACCTAAAGTTATTGAATCCTACAAAATCTTGTATTAAAGTTCATAATGTGCCACAAAACTGAGCATCAGTCGGTGATGGGTGAATTGTATAAGGAATTTATTTTTGCTTACATATTGTTAAGGACTAGGGGTACTAAACCGCTGAATCAGAGCTTTGTTATAAAGGCAAAATAAGTTGTTTTTTTTATAAACGCAGATTCAACTTTTTGTGATGGTAATCCTACCCAATATACATACGACTTATTAAGTTGGAAAGTGCTTTTGCGGAGCAACTTCTCCGTAATTTCGTATAACTTTTCTTTCACTTATGCTTTATGCTTATTTATTTAGTTGCTTTTGCTTTTTCTGCGTTGGCAGATTCTTCGAATCAGTTCAACTTATTGAATTAAGTTTTTTTTAATTGGATGCTTCATTAAACATCCAAATTAAACCAATAATATCTACAATGACCATTACCATTGTAATAGTCAGTGTTAATATTGTTGGTTATTGTTTTGTGACTATAGTGTGTTTTTAAATGTGAAATACTATAGGTATTAATTGAGTAGAGTTTAATTAAAACTTATCGTGCATTTTTAGGTTAAGTGTAAAAATAATTAGTAGTAAAAATATTATATCATTTAGACTTTTAGAAAAAGTCTCGCAATCTTAATACTAACGAGATTTGGAATTTTTTGAAAGAAGTTCACTTTCTGACAAAGTCGCGGAATTTAATTTTTGTAAAAAAAAATTTCGTATAAATCGACGGTTACCAATATTCGTGTTTAAAAAAAAAGCATAAATAAAATAGCAATCACTAACATATACTTTTTGACCTAGAAATTGCTTTCAGAGTCTATAGGCAATTAAGCAAATAAGCAGTTAACAAAAGCTGCATTTTGAAATAAGAAAAAAGGCATAATTGCTTTTTACTTTTAAGCACTTAGTCCCAAGCCAAGTTGGCAATGAGAAGTAGAACGTAGCTGATGTTGCACCGAAGTCTTCCCTTATGTCCACGAAGTCCGTATCGTACACACACAACAACACGACAGAAGTTAGGTAAGTAAATCTCGTAGTCATTGAAGTTCTCGTTGTAGTTGTCGCTGTGTTTTCATGTTCTCAAAGATCGCTTCTTCTTTATCGCTTGTTTCGCTTCGATAGTCAAATACAGACTGACTCATCCGCTAAATGAGACCGCTTTTTATATACCTACAAGCACATCGAACATTCCAGATCTGTCTAGAAGTAATAAAAATAGCGCTTAATTTCGAGTACGTTCAGCAGGTACTTACAGGTACTTCACAGGAGACGATTTTCAAGTAAATTCGATGTCCAGATCTATCTAGAAGTACTATTGGTAACAAACACGTTCGCGAGGCTTATCACAAATAAATCCAGAGGTAGGTTTGTTATAGATTAACAAACCTACCTCCGGATTTATATGATAATATATCGCTGCTTCAATTCAAAAGTACCATAAATAAAAAAAAAACAGTAATGTTTTTATTGCAAAAACATATTTGTAAAAGACTCCCAATGATTTTGCATTCTAAAATGCAAAACCCCGCAACTGTTTGTTTTGAATTTTCGTTTTGAACGCCCAAAATATAATTTAAGCCGCCATATTTTTATTTGCGCTTCGACAAACGAACTGGGGGCCGAGTCTGCTATTTTATATCATTTTGTCATTCCAGCACGTTACCATTGTCATTTTTCTTTTATCCCGTAATCTGCTAAGAACATAAAGATCGGTCATTGATCTCGTAACGGAATGATCATGGCTGTATTGCCATTATTATAAAACTCGTTAGTAGAAATGAGTTTCCAAAAACTACTACTCAATTTGAACATTTCGTAATGCAAGATTTTATTAATATATATTTTTACATATTAATCAAATTTTTATAAGCAGTCTGGAATAGAAAATGGTTCTTAAATAGCAAAAAACATTATTGTAAAACTATAAAACTAGATATTTTGTTATCTGTTAAAGTCAATGTGACATTAATACAGACTGACTGACGTTTATGTTTTTTTTAACAGCTGGTGTTTTGATATGTATTTATTTTTGTTTATATTATTAAAATTATAATTACTACGTAAAGAAAAACAATCAGCAAATTTCGGCCAAGATATGGCGCTAGGGCACTACAGCCGCGTCAATAAAATGCGAAGTGTAATTTGTTTTTAAACTGTCGACGCCGCACATCATCCTTCAAGGCTGGATGTTATTGAAGTCAGGAATACAAATGCTCAGACGAGTCGTCTGAGCATTTGTATCAGGTCGTAGCAGGTCGTCTGAGACGACCAACAAGTTGACTGCGGTCATTAATCGACAGAGCTCCATCACTGCAAAAATGGTTCAAGGTCATCAAGATATCCGTGTCAAAAAAGGTAATTACGCCCTGTTTATATACATAATTATACGTAATTCATCTTTAGGAAAGTTTAGTAGAATAAACCTAATTCTCCTAAATCAGAACTTCCACTCATTGGGTGTTCTACAAACATACCCACAATAAGAATTAAGTAGCTTTGAAAACAATAACATAAAATTAAATATAACCCCCCAGCTAAGCTTGTGTTAGATGTAGGTTTACATCAGTAGTAGTACATTGGCCAGAATTTAAATTATTTATTGCAACTACATACTAAGCGCTAGGTACCAAACCATATTAGATATGTATAAGAACTATTTATTAAAGTCAATTTTGTTTTACAGGAACTCTGCAGAGTTACCTATAATGTCATCAGATTCTGAGTCAGATTTCTGGAGAATGCAAGAGGTAAATTTGACAATTTATTAAAAGCTAGTTTAATGAAATATATTTCAGGAGAGATCTCCTAAAATATTAAACAAACTATAACCTACTAAGTATGTCCATATACTTAGTAGGTTATAGTTTGTTCATATAATAATAGTCCATAGAAGATAAACCCCCTTATTCATAAAAACTGCTTAAAGTTAACTAGTGATTAGCGATTCTTTAACCATACATTTTTGACCTTTTAACGTCACTTAACTTAAATCGTCCTTTATGAATAAACACCACAGTGTTTAAGGGGTTTATTCATAATCGATTATTAAAGTTAAGTGACGTGCAAGCTTCTAAAATGTATATTTAAAAAATCGCTAATCACTAGTTAACTTTAAGCAGCGTTTATGAATAAGGGGGAATATGTCTAGCGGTATGGGTTACAAATGGATGTAATAAGTAAATGAAAGAGTGTTTATAAAAGATTAATAATTTATTTTAAATCTTTGTTTTGTGCATGACTGCGGTGGATCTGTAACAAAGAGTTAAATCATTTTAATAAAAATTAGAGCGTTTTCATAATTTCCTAGAATATTGAGAAGGGTTTACACTATATACCTGCTAATTTATTGTATGCATTTTTCCACAGATAGTCAACAAAAGCCTGATGCAGTGCTCAACCTTCAAGAAGATCCCGGTTCATACTGCACTGGAAATTAAAAGACTGATTATTGATGTGTTAATATTATGACATTAGGTGTTGTACCTAGGATTTGTTTTATTATTTAAATGACAAAATGTCTTTTTTTTTTGTATAATAATTTTTTTTGACTTAATGTAAAGTAGATATTTAGTTTATGAGAAAATATATATATAGTTATAAATAATAAAATAATAAAAATGTTTTATTGAAAAAATTTTTACAAATTTTAACCTACGAATATATTAGAGTTATAAATAAACGTTGATTTTTAATAGGTATAGTAGTTTCATTTATGTTGCTAACAGCAAAAACAGAAATCAGATCTCCGGTCTGTCATACTATAAAGGTGCTGAATAAGCTTATGGGTGTATGTTTGGTCTTCTGTGAGAGAGTCCGCTGTTCCATGTTAGTTTTAGTAGTTGTTTTTAAGATAATTAATGTAATTAGTGTACTGTTTTAGTTAACAATAAATAAATAACTATAATAATAATAATAATAATAATAATCTTTATTCAAAAACTTACACAACATTGTAAAATAAAAACGACAAAAATATTCTTATAGAAATACATACATATCTTATTGCCTAAATAAAAGCTAGGTATTATGTGTGACTAAAAATATATATAAGGTCATACAGAACGTATTATTATACAGATAATCATGTAAAATTAGCGACATACCCGAGCTAGGTTTATTAAACCTGTGTTTCAGGCGATCACTCTACATCAGAATATATTAATAAGTCCGTAAGATTTAATCATGCAATGTTATGGACTAGGAATTCAATAAACAAAGAACTTTAGTTATTTTTAATGCTATCTTATGTTATACTATTTCACAATACATCACAATAACATAATTTAATAATATTGATGAAAGTATTTTGTTCGATAGTAATAATAACTTTATAATAATAATTAAAAAATAATAATAATTTATTAGTACACTTTAAAAACATATGTGAGTACACAGAATCAAAAAACGATTTTTCTTTTTTTTTTTTTTTTAAAACGAAAATAATATTATATCTAATCTGACCTTTATCTGCGAACTATCTACTTACTATCACACTATAATTTCCAGTAGCTTTTCTGTGTCTGAGTCGTACACAGTAACTCGATATGTTTACGGAAATTGAGATTTGTGTCAATCGTAACACCCAGATATTTTATGTGGTCAGCTTTAATTAAAGTAGGACAAGTGCAAGCAGTGTCAGCATGAATACAGTTGTGTGCATATATGTTTTTGTTATTAAGCGGAATGTTAATGTACTGTAGGAACATAAATACAGCACACATAGAATTACCGTACCTCCAAACAGTTACCAGTTACCTCCAAACAGTTACCAGTTACCAAGGAATACCAACAACACCTTATTACCAATACGTTTTGACAACATCCATTCAGGAATAATCGAACAACGCCGTCTCGAGAGAGACGCTATACGTTTGACTCATCTGTTGAAAGGAACAAGAGGCCGCCTTGAAAAAGGCGTTTACTGTCAAAGGAATATGATACGTGATGCGTTGCGTGGGTTCAACGACATCACTCGTAAGTACGTTTTTGACACACGGAGTTGATATATCGCAGCGGAGATCTGTACGCGAAGACTGCACACGAAGGTCACATCGCAGCGGAGATATCTACACGAAGACTGCACACGAAGGATACATCGCAGTGGAATCTTGGCGCGAAGACGACACACGAAGCTGGCGCAGCGCAGCGGAGATCGTGACACGGCGGGCGGCCCTCGGCGAAAAGGAACGACTCAGCGCGTCTACCTATATTTATAGATTCACAGCGCGGGCCAGCGGCGCCCCGCGCCCCTCTCCAAGACGCGACGCGTGTTAAACATCGTAGTAATAATATTGTATTTTATAATTGTAAATAATTAGCCATACCGCAACTTGTACCATAAAAAATGTAGATATAAGCAGGGGTTTTGAAGTCGAATAACACAGATCATATCGGACACGCAGTTTTATTATACCTAAGAAGATTCCTCCTCCAAAGTACTATCTAGAACTATAGGTTCTTCCACAACTATATTTAAGTCTTTTTTGATGAAGACTACTATACCATCGTTTTGATTGATGCTTGAGTTTGTTTTGTGAGATTGGTATCCGTCAAGGGAAGGTAGATCGGCTGTCTGAGCCGACAACCAACATTCTGTAAGCACGATAACATCACAGCTAATATCAAGAGTTTGTAGTAGAACTTCAAACCCATGCATGTTTCGATTTATACTCCGTATATTTTGTGTAAGCAGGGTAAGTGTTTTCCCCCCAGCAGGGACAAGAAGCTTACAGTCCTCTACATTACATGTATCGGCTTCAGACACAGAAAAGCTGTCCAAGTCAGTGTTAAGCTGACTGGCCACAACAACTATTAATTAAAATATATAAACTAACTCTAAGTAACGTATAGATAAACGGAAACTATAAGAAATTATTTATGCGGCGCTCTTAAGCGCCATCATAGTCTATGGAATTAATATAATTAGCCTCTGCATATTTACGTGCCGGACAGTCTATATCACCCGTCTGATGGTCACATTTCCTCTTGAAACGCTTGCACGTCGCACATCGAGGTGGAGAAGATTTGCTGCTACACTCCTTGTGAGCGTGCCCAGGTTCTCCACAGTGGTTGCACGTAGGACTGGTTTCTCGGCAAAATTTGGCCGCGTGTCCAAATTGCTGGCAATTATAGCATCTCGTGACGATCGTAAAATCTCTCACGGGGCAGGATGTCCAATTGATGAAAATTCGACCTTGGTTTATTAAGATTTTCCTGACGGCGGCTGGAAGCTCCAAAATGTAGTTGCAGGTAGGTAGACCTTTTATACCCGATTTATGGCTCAATTTGACAGTTGCAAAAAAGGTGTCACGGGTAGTATTGACCAATTTACCTGCAAGATTTTGCTCGTAAATACAGTCAATCACTTCCTTTTCAGTAAGTGTGACTGGAACTCCGATTACAGCTATTCTGGGTCGTCGTTTTGGAGCTTCTTCCACTGTAAGGCCTGATGAAACCAGTTTCGTCGAATTTCTTAGCTTCTCAATGTCACCTTTACTCTCAGTGCTAATTAGGACGCCACCATTTTTTACTTTCTTCAGGCCACGGACGTGAAGCTTGAGCTCTTCAGGGGATATAATTTTTTGCACAAGTGACTTGGTGTCTTCGCTTGTTTTGGTCTTATCACAAGGGTAAATGGTCACAGAACTCAGATTTGCGGGACGGATGAAGTTATCGGATCCTTTTTTCACCATGTTTGCGTAAGAGGTAGAAGTGCAAACAGATGGTGCTAATTTATTAGTTACAACCTCTTTCATTTGAGTAATGGTGTCCGCGAGGTCATTTTGATCCATTAGGTGCTGTATTGTATTATGCGCTTGTATTGTTTTTTGCTTTAACGCTTGGTATACGACGGCCATTTGAGATGCCCCACTGGAAACTTTCCGGCAGAGGGTGGAGACACGGAGTTTTTGATCGGAGTTCATTTTCCCCTCCGTAACAATGGTGCAGACTTCATTTAGGATAGAATCAATAGACTCCATCCAGTTTTGGATCTCAGGCGTAGAAATGACTTCCTCCGGCAACTCACTGGATGCCCGGGGAGAGGCTCGAGGTGGTGACGGGACACTAGGTCGGATTGGTTCTGGGACAACGGGAGACGGCGGTGGACTTCGACGTACTAGTTGGCTACGACCGAAAGGGCTAGCTCCTTGATTAGCCATATCTTACACAGAAATTAATTTGACTATTGTAAATATTTAGATCATCTTGTGCTTCATAATTGTAAAAAACAAAAGTATTACTAGAACTGTTACTCACACGCGACACACTTTTTAGAGCTAACACTGCATATAATTTTATTGTAGATATTTATTTTTAAATTTACATAATTAAATCAATACAAAGTGCACGTCTACTAGGTCTCGCGTTTGGTAACGGAAAAAGACTACTAAACTGATAGAAGAAAAACTGATAGAAGTCCAACTATTATGTACCTTTACCAATATAGTTAAAAGAAATTCATACCTGTCGCAGTACTTCTGCATAATCCTCATCAGGTGGCAATAATGCTATTGGCATGTTTGCAATATTTGTGGTTTATGTTTTAGTTTCAAAGTCTTTGTTCCTTCATTGATTGCACTAGACACAGTAATTTGTGAAACTTTAAGGAGGGCAATGTCCTTGTCCAATAAAATTCTCTTAGGACTCTGATGCATAAAATGCAAGTGCTATTAGAATCTGCAATAAAAATATAACATTAAACAACCTATTTCGTGTTTGTAGCTATAGATTACAATAGATTAATACATCAATTGTCAAATTACGTTTCCTCACCTTAATTTCTGCCCATATGCTATCAATTCGACGCAGTCTGGTCATAAGGAGAATGAGTTCTTCAATTAACCCTCTTACTGAGACATATTCAAGGCAAAACGTTTTCAGAAATTCCGCTTTGGGAACATTAATAAAGGGTTCTATATTCAAACTCGTCAAGCGATGTGTTTGACGTCTCCTGCATATTATCTTCCTTCTCTAGCATCCACTGAGTTGGCTAGTAATGAAAACATTCTCAAATATTCCACAAACACAATAGATATCACACTTTTTGTACAAAACCACCACCACCATCAAGCTGCCTTGCTTCGAAAAGCAATGTTTGTACAAAGACGCCATCATAACAGTTCAATGATCAAATGAACTGTCAAAATTTTAGCAGATTACTGCATATGTCAGTCATTGATTTGTCATTTTGGACAAGATTACCGTTAGTAGATTGCGGATTTTGTCAAAATCGGTCATTATGACATTAAAAGTCGACAATTTTGACACTATTGCAATAGCAGACTCGGGGCCCTGGGCCCCGAGTCTGCTATTGCAATAGTGTAAAACGGTAATCTTGTCCAAAATGACAAATCAATGACTGACATATGCAGTAATCTGCTAAAATTTTGACAGTTCATTTGATCATTGAACTGTTATGATGGCGTCTTTGTACAAACATTGCTTTTCGAAGCAAGGCAGCTTGATGGTGGTGGTGGTTTTGTACAAAAAGTGTGATATCTATTGTGTTTGTGGAATATTTGAGAATGTTTTCATTACTAGCCAACTCAGTGGATGCTAGAGAAGGAAGATAATATGCAGGAGACGTCAAACACATCGCTTGACGAGTTTGAATATAGAACCCTTTATTAATGTTCCCAAAGCGGAATTTCTGAAAACGTTTTGCCTTGAATATGTCTCAGTAAGAGGGTTAATTGAAGAACTCATTCTCCTTATGACCAGACTGCGTCGAATTGATAGCATATGGGCAGAAATTAAGGTGAGGAAACGTAATTTGACAATTGATGTATTAATCTATTGTAATCTATAGCTACAAACACGAAATAGGTTGATTAATGTTATATTTTTATTGCAGATTCTAATAGCACTTGCATTTTATGCATCAGAGTCCTAAGAGAATTTTATTGGACAAGGACATTGCCCTCCTTAAAGTTTCACAAATTACTGTGTTTAGTGCAATCAATGAAGGAACAAAGACTTTGAAACTAAAACATAAACCACAAATATTGCAAACATGCCAATAGCATTATTGCCACCTGATGAGGATTATGCAGAAGTACTGCGACAGGTATGAATTTCTTTTAACTAAAAACTAAATAAATAACTGATAGAAGTCCAACTATTATGTACCTTTACCAACAGGTAAAGGTACATAATAGTTGGACTTCTATCAGTTATTTATTTATTGTTAACTAAAACAGTACACTAATTACATTAATTAACTTAAAAACAACTACTAAAACTAACATGGAACAGCGGACTCTCTCACAGAAAACCAAACATACACCCATAAGCTTATTCAGCACCTTTATAGTATGACAGACCGGAGATCTGATTTCTGTTTTTGCTGTTAGCAACATAAATGAAACTACTATACCTATTAAAAATCAACATTTATTTATAACTCTAATATATTCGTAGGTTAAAATTTGTAAAATTTTTTTCAATAAAACATTTTTATTATTTTATTATTTATAACTATATATATATTTTCTCATAAACTAAATATCTACTTTACATTAAGTCAAAAAAATTATTATACAAAACAAAAAGACATTTTGTCATTTAAATAATAAAACAAATCCTAGGTACAACACCTAATGTAATAATATTAACACATCAATAATCAGTCTTTTAATTTCCAGTGCAGTATGAACCGGGATCTTCTTGAAGGTTGAGCACTGCATCAGGCTTTTGTTGACTATCTGTGGAAAAATGCATACAATAAATTAGCAGGTATGTAGTGTAAACCCTTCTCAATATTCTAGGAAATTATGAAAACGCTCTAATTTTTATTAAAATGATTTAACTCTTTGTTACAGATCCACCGCAGTCATGCACAAAACAAAGATTTAAAATAAATTATTAATCTTTTATAAACACTCTTTCATTTACTTATTACATCCATTTGTAACCCATACCGCTAGACATATTCCCCCTTATTCATAAACGCTGCTTAAAGTTAACTAGTGATTAGCGATTTTTTAAATATACATTTTAGAAGCTTGCACGTCACTTAACTTTAATAATCGATTATGAATAAACCCCTTAAACACTGTGGTGTTTATTCATAAAGGACGATTTAAGTTAAGTGACGTTAAAAGGTCAAAAATGTATGGTTAAAGAATCGCTAATCACTAGTTAACTTTAAGCAGTTTTTATGAATAAGGGGGTTTATCTTCTATGGACTATTATTATATGAACAAACTATAACCTACTAAGTATATGGACATACTTAGTAGGTTATAGTTTGTTTAATATTTTAGGAGATCTCTCCTGAAATATATTTCATTAAACTAGCTTTTAATAAATTGTCAAATTTACCTCTTGCATTCTCCAGAAATCTGACTCAGAATCTGATGACATTATAGGTAACTCTGCAGAGTTCCTGTAAAACAAAATTGACTTTAATAAATAGTTCTTATACATATCTAATATGGTTTGGTACCTAGCGCTTAGTATGTAGTTGCAATAAATAATTTAAATTCTGGCCAATGTACTACTACTGATGTAAACCTACATCTAACAGAAGCTTAGCTGGGGGGTTATATTTAATTTTATGTTATTGTTTTCAAAGCTACTTAATTCTTATTGTGGGTATGTTTGTAGAACACCCAATGAGTGGAAGTTCTGATTTAGGAGAATTAGGTTTATTCTACTAAACTTTCCTAAAGATGAATTACGTATAATTATGTATATAAACAGGGCGTAATTACCTTTTTTGACACGGATATCTTGATGACCTTGAACCATTTTTGCAGTGATGGAGCTCTGTCGATTAATGACCGCAGTCAACTTGTTGGTCGTCTCAGACGACCTGCTACGACCTGATACAAATGCTCAGACGACTCGTCTGAGCATTTGTATTCCTGACTTCAATAACATCCAGCCTTGAAGGATGATGTGCGGCGTCGAGAGTTTAAAAACAAATTACACTTCGCATTTTATTGACGCGGCTGTAGTGCCCTAGCGCCATATCTTGGCCGAAATTTGCTGATTGTTTTTCTTTACGTAGTAATTATAATTTTAATAATATAAACAAAAATAAATACATATCAAAACACCAGCTGTTAAAAAAAACATAAACGTCAGTCAGTCTGTATTAATGTCACATTGACTTTAACAGATAACAAAATATCTAGTTTTATAGTTTTACAATAATGTTTTTTGCTATTTAAGAACCATTTTCTATTCCAGACTGCTTATAAAAATTTGATTAATATATAAAAATATATATTAATAAAATCTTGCATTACGAAATGTTCAAATTGAGTAGTAGTTTTTGGAAACTCATTTCTACTAACGAGTTTTATAATAATGGCAATACAGCCATGATCATTCCGTTACGAGATCAATGACCGATCTTTATGTTCTTAGCAGATTACGGGATAAAAGAAAAATGACAATGGTAACGTGCTGGAATGACAAAATGATATAAAATAGCAGACTCGGCCCCCTGAACTCATGTTTCTTTTGTCTAAAAGTGCCACATCTCCAAAATTAATGTGTGTTAATTATTATTTTTAAAAAGAAAACATCATCATCATCACATCATTTAGAAATACTGCAGTTTTGAATAAAGGAATCACTTAAGTATGACATTATTTTTAAATCAAAAGAACCATACTTCAAAACTGTTTGTTTTGCATAAAAGATGTACCTAAACGAACATTATATATTCAAATCAAAATGAAGAAGTTGTAAGTTTATTTGATTCTGATCACTGCGGACAAAGCATTACTATTCCAAACCATAGTAACAAAGTGTTTTGGCCACTTTTTTACTATGGTTTGGAATAGTAATCGGATAACACTGTTAATCCCAAAACTGAAAGCCGCTTGGAGGTTTTTAGTTTTAATCTCATCAATAAAGTGCCAGTCTTATCCAGTTATGTTAATGCTGATCTTAATCATCTCTATGATATTTTTTTAATATATACTGTAAGGAATTTGATTCCACCTTTATTCCCACGACTATCTCTCTTAATAGTAATGCATCTTTCTCTGATTGGGCTACCATAGGTATTCATAAAAGTAGAACTCGGCTTTATGAACTGTACAATGAGAGGACTTATATTTACACTGTTGAATTTAATTTGCATGTTAGAAAATATTCAAAATCATTTAAACAAGTTTGTTATATACTGAGTTCAGAGATAAAATACAGTAGTAATGTAATTAAAACGACATGGAAAATTATTAATAGTGAAACGGGACGGTCCAGTGATAGAAATACTTACTATAGCCTGCCTATTAATGACAACATAATAAAATCAGACTCACAAGTAGCTGAGGCATTTGAAAATTTCTTTTCGGATATTCTTGTTTCAACTACTAAATCCCTAAACTCATCACCTTCTGTTGCCGAGTCTTTGCTTAAAGAAAATGTTAATGTTTGTAATTCGGAATTTCATTTTGAACATGTTATCAGTAGAGATATAATTAAAATCTTTCACACTCTCAATATAAAAAAAAAGACTGCTGACCCATAGGGTCATTCGGTGGAAGTTGCTAAGTCTATTATTGATATTGTAGCACCCACTCTAGCTGTTATCTCTAATGCTTGTATTGACTGTGGGTGTGAGTTTCCTGATCTCATGAAAAATAGTAAAATAATACCTTTGTTTAAATCAAGTAGTACATTAGACCCCACAAATTATAGACCTTTTTCTGTACTACCTACCTTTAGTAACATTTTTGAGAAATTAATTTTAAACCAAATGCTAAGTTTTTTTAATAAACATATATTATTACATAGCAAACAGTTCGTTTTTACAATGGCTCGTTCAACTACTGATGCCGGTGTTGAACTTCTAGGTCATATCTATAATGCATGGGAGGATAAATGCCATGCCTTGGGCATCTTTTGTGATTTGTCCAAGGCCTTCGATTGCGTTCTTCACGAGACGTTAATCAGGAAACTCCGCCACTAACGGATCAGGAACTCTGCACTGGATCTTATTACATCTTACTTGAGTGGTAGGATTCAAAGCATTGACGTTAATGGAAAAAGATCTTCCGGATCTTTAGTAACAATGGGAGTCCCACAGGGGTCAATTCTTGGTCCCTTTTTTTTCTTATTTACATCAATGACCTGCCGTATCTCATAAAGGATAATCACGATATAAGTGTTGTTTGTGGATGATACTTTACTTTTATTTAAACTTAAACGTCAGCAGCAGGTCACTGACGATGGAAATAGCGCGATCTCCAAAGTAGTTCACGGGTTTAATAATAATAATTTACTCTTTAAACGAGAAAAAAACCAAATGCATTAAGTTTACTCCACCTCACGTTAGGCAGGTGCAGACTAAAGTGTTGATAAAGGGCGAAGAATTGGAATCTGAAGACAGCACAGTGTTCTTGGGTATAACTCTGGATGCTAAGCTTCAATGGGCATTACCATTGTATGTCCATATATAGAAAAATTGACAAAAAAACTAAGTTCTGCTGCATACGCAGTTAGAACAATTCCTAATTTGACTGATATTGAGACGGCCCGTTTAGTGTACTTTGGTTATTTCCATAGCGTAATGTCGTACGGCATTCTGTTGTGGGGAAATGCCACTGATATTCAAACAATATTTGTTTTGTTTTGTGCGGACGCTATAACCGACGTGGTGCGTCAAGCTATGGAGTATTTTATCCCCTTCAGTGACGTGCCCGTCGGTGGCTCGGCTCGCCCATGGTTTAACGCCGACTGTGTTCAAGCTGAACAGCGTAAGCACACGGTATTCCTCGCCTGGGTTGACGCTCGTGACCGCAGAGCTCTGGATCTAAGCTCAAAGAAGAGAGCCTTTAACCGTGCTGCCAAGTCCTACAAAAAGGCGCTTAAGAAGGCTCGCTTCGACCGCATTACTAACATAGGTAACAAGCTCTCTGCGCACCCTTCCGGTAGCAGATCTTTCTGGTCCCTAGCCAAATCGGTCGAGGCGAACTTCTGTCGGCCCACACTGCCTCCGCTGGTTAGGCCTGATGGAGCACTGGCCCATACGGCGAGAGAGAAAGCAGGTCTCTTTGCATCTCTCTTTGCCCATAGTTCGCGTCTTGACACTGGCAATGCTACTCCACCTAATTTACCTCATTGCGGAACTTCAATGCCGGAGGTTCGCATCAGAAACAAGGAGATTCTGAGAGTATTGTGTCGTCTGGACGTGAATAAGGCTAGTGGTCCAGATGGTATACCAGCGATTGTTCTTAAGGCATGTGCGCCTGAGTTGTCTCCTGTATTGACGCGCCTGTATCGCCTCTCATTTAGGACTGGTATAGTGCCCAAGTCCTGGAAGCTTGCCAACGTGCAGCCCGTGCCCAAAAAGGGTAGTCGTGCCGATCCTAACAACTATCGGCCGATTTCAGTAACCTCCATACACTGCAAGATTATGGAGCGTGTATTGAACTCGCGCCTCTTGGCATACCTGGAAGGTAACGATCTCCTCAGTGACCGACAGTACGGTTTTCGACGCAATCGGTCAACTGGGGACCTACTAGTGTATGCCACTCACTTGTGGGGCGAGGCCCTCGAGAAAAATGGGGAAGCGATTGCCGTCTCCCTTGATGTCTCGAAGGCCTTCGACCGGGTATGGCACGCTGGCCTTTTGAGTAAGCTTCCAGCGTACGGCATTTCCGCTGGCCTGACTGGCTGGGTAAAAGACTTCCTGACTGAACGGTCCCTCCGAGTTGTTGTCGACGGATGTTCATCTGAGCCCATGTCGACCAATGCCGGTGTTCCTCAGGGGTCTGTTCTCTCTGCAACTCTGTTCCTGCTGCATATTAACGATCTGCTGATACCCGGTATCTATGGGTATGCAGATGACAGCACAGTTGTGGAGAGATACCTGCCGGAAGCTCGGGCTAGTAAGGAAACTATCCGGTCCGAAAGAGAGGCCATGGTAGAGCGTGTGAGTGCTGCACTGCAGGCAGTCTCCGAATGGGGCAATGCCAATCTTGTAGCATTCAATGCCGCCAAAACACAGGCGTGTCTTTTCACCGCCAAAAGGAGCCCGTTTACCTTGACTCCTACTCTTCAGAATGTATCCTTGGAGTGTACCGACCGCCTTCAGCTTTTGGGAGTTGAGATTTCCTCGAGCCTCAACTTTGGGCGGTTCATTGAGTCCAAGGCCAGGGTGGCAGCCAGAAAACTAGGCGTCATCGCGAAAGTCCGGCGGTACTTCACACCAGGGCAGCTTCTAATGTTGTACAAAGCACAGGTCCGTTCGTGTGTGGAGTACTGCAGCCACATTTGGGCTGGTGCTGCGAAATGTCACCTTGCCACTTTGGATTCGGTGGAGAGGCGTGCGAAGAGGCTGATTGGCGACCCAGACTTAACTCGAAACGGTCTCCAAAGCCTGGAGCACAGGCGTAGAGTAGCCAGCCTTTCGGTCTTCTATAGGATGCATTCTGGTGAGTGTGCAAGGGAATTGCATGAATTAATTCCCCCATCTCCGTTCCATCATCGGACGACCCGTCGTACGGCGAGTTTCCACCCTTACGTTGTTGACACCACTGCGATCCGGACGAAGCGTTTTGCTTCCTCCTTTATACCGCGTACATCGAGGGACTGGAACAATTTGCCGGCGTCGGTGTTTCCGTCACATTACAATTTGAGTGTCTTCAAGGCTAGAGTGAATAGGCTCTTAATAAACTAGCGTGCTTTACCATCAACGATCGCATCACTGCTTACCATCAGGCGGGATTGCGGTCAAGCGCTGGTTTATAATTTATAAAAAAAAAAAAAAAAAAAACGAGCTGTTCGTGCAATTTATCTTGAGTGTCTTCAAGTCTAGAGTGAATAGGCTCTTAATAAACTAGCGCGCTTTACCATCAACGATCGCGTCACTGCTTACCATCAGGCGGGATTGCGGTCAAGCGCTGGTTTATAATTTATATAAAAAAAAAGAAATAAAAAAAATTAAGTCCGAGACACTCTCTCAGAGAAAAATTTAAAGAGATTAATGTACCGACCGTGCCGTCTCAATATATTTATGAAAATCTTTTGTATGCTCATAATATTTATGAAAATATTTTTTATGCTCATAAAAATATAAAATTGTTTAAAAAAAACAGTGATGTCTATAATATAAATACTAGGAACAGGCACAAATTTATTGTACCTAAAACAAGGCTCAAGAAAATAGGTGACTCTTTTAGATGCCAATGTATACATTTTTACAATAGACTTCCAGAGGTGGTTCAAGATCTGTGCCTGAATAAATTCAAATCCTTCATTAAACGTAAGTTGTGTCAGAAAGCATTTTATAGTATTAAGGATTATATTGACGACAAAAAGGCTTGGGCTTGAGCTGCGTCCGATTTCTATACTTACACTGATTTTTCTTCTTGTTCTTTGATTTTTCCTTTTGTAGTTTTAATTTGTAATTGTTTGTTTTTTTTTACTCAAAACCAGTACACACTATGTAGCCAAGCATATTGTACGTTACGAAATTGAAAAAAAAAATATTCGGCACTGGTGCAGCTACACAGGAGCTAAACTTAGTATTCGGGAACACTGTTGGAGCTGCTGAACCTTGGACATAACTATCTTTGCATTGTGTAGATTCAATTTCTTAATATTGTATAATTGCATGGCACACGTGTGAGCACAATGTACTTGCTATAAAGCATCTATTTGTTGGGTTAGTCTTTTTTTGTGTGTTTTCCATAATGTACGCTCTTAGCGTACAATATATTTCTGTATCGTTCTCACACGATTGATTTCAAAACGAATGATGTAATCAAATATTTGTTTCAATAGCCTGATAATTTAAAAGAGTGCCCATGGAGTTTCTTGCCCGTTCTTCTCCATAGGCACCTACTCTATGGAATGGGCGACTAGCTTTACCTTACTGACTGACCGACCTTCTGACAATTCAAAAGTGCCTGTAACTGGTTTATCTATATAAATAAAAATGAATTGTTGTTCGTTAGTCTGGTTAAAACTCGAGAACAGCTGTTCCCATTGAGCTGATTTTGGTTTTAAAAAGTTTGTCGTAGTTCAGGGTAGGTCTAAACGTTGAGCAAATAAGGAATAATGATTTAATAATAATGATGAATGAACTTCATTGTTTCGACTTCTCCTCTAAACTTTTGTGCTACACTGGTACCCTGGACTTCCAAAAAGTGGGCTAAATATAATAAATAAACAATAATAAATAAATATAAGTATATGTTATATGTACTTTCTAAGTATATCTTGGACACCAATGACTGAAGATGAAGGAAAACATCTTGAGGAAACCCGGACTTTATACGTCTAAAATCGCCAACCCGCATTGAGTAAGCGTGGTGATTACGTTCAATCCTTCTCTGTATGAGAGGAGACCTGTGCCCAGCAGTGGGACGATAAAAAGGTTGATTGATGATGATGATGATGATACGGACAAATCACACAGATTGACCTAGCCCCAAAGTACGGGTAAGTTCGAGACTTGTGTTATGGGATACTAACTCAACGATACTGTATTTATAATAGATACATACATATATAGATAAACATCCAAGACTCAGGCCAATCAGGAAAAGATCGTTTTCCATCATGACCTGGCTGGGGTTCGAACCCGGGGCATCGACGTCGCAGGCAGGCGTGTTGACCGCTGCGCCACGGAGGACGAGCAAACTCACTCACAAGAGCAATGGGAGGCAGCCCGTGAAACGGCTCAGTTGGTAATGCCAAATCGTCGAGCAAACCTCAGAGATCAACAGCTAAATAATTTACGAAGCACACGAAGAAATTCATCATTTCTTTCACAAGGTGCTACAATGACACATAAAGAAACATGGAATAATGCCTCCCTTTGCTGTTGTGGGTGAAGCAAGTCGAGCCCTATTAAGGCGGCGCTCTTCAAGTGCTTCTTGTGGGAGTGTATTCTTTGGCAGAATGAACGCAATATTATGTTGGATAGTGTACAAGTTACATCCGGAGTCGTTTATTATACGGATATAAGCTGATAGGTGAGCTCAGCAGCATCAAAATCGGTTGTCACGAGGACGATGTTCACGTGAACAATATCAGTTACGCTGATGACATGTTGCTGCTGAGTCCATCTATTAGTGTCATAACTTTCTAAAATTTATGAAAAGTATGTAGTTAGTGACTGACGGATGCAAATACAATACCGATAAGAGGGAGTAGTTGGTTTTTAAATCGGCTGCCTTCACCTACAAACAGCTGCTTGAAATCTCTATCTCTGTGCCTCTTTTCGGTCGGATTTCAAAGATTAAGTATTTGGGTCACTGGGTCACTGACGACTTGAATTGAATGATAATGTGGACATAGACAAGGTGCACAGGCTGTCCGTAGCAACATGCTGGCCCGCAGGTTTGTACACTGTTCTAATTTAGTAAAAATAACGCCGTAAAATATTTTTTTAAGGCCTTTTGCCAGTTGTTTTATACGTGCAGCCTGTGAACTATGTGTTTCCAGCGGGCATACAGCGACTTGCGCATACAGTACAATAACGTAATCAAGGTGCCGGCAGGGTGCTCTTAGGGTTGCCTTAGCGCTGTAGCGTATCAGAAATGTTCGTGGAGGCGAGTGTCAAAGGGTCGCGGCGATCATGCGGAAATGTTGCTCTTCCACGTCGGTGAGCTTGCGCTCCTCATCCAATGGCAACTTGCCTTAATGTGTTTTTAGAACGGCGGGACTCTCCATAAGTGGTCAATAGTTCGACCCAAACTCAATTTGGTTAATTTATTACTAAAATTAGGTTAAGGTTTACTTTTACTAACATTGAATCGATAGGTATTTATATGATTTATATAAAATGAAATTTTTGAATTTGAATAATCTCAGTTAATTTGTAGTTGATTTTGGATTGATTCCAGATTTTTGATTTTATTTTTTTGGCCAGGTCTCGTACGCAGTTATTTATGGTAAGGTTTTCGTACTTCTTCCCATATTACGCCGCTAACCAATGCCGAGGGTAAAAAAAAGACATTTATTTAATGGAAAGCAAAATTCATATTTTCACGTCTCAGACTTTTGCCTAACTGATAAATTTTCTTTAACATTACATACATTTCTTAAATATTATTGCGTTAATGAAATCAACTAAGATTACGATAAAATTGCTAAAGTAAGTCCCAGATGCATTCGCTCGGTACAAACAAGAAGCGGGCAGGATATACAATATTCTGAACCAACTAGAGAGGTACTCAAAAGATACAAGTGAAAACATTAAGGTTAAATCACACAATCAATTATAACAGTTATAAATGCATCAGCACGTGCCCGTTGCGTTGCCCGTGGACTAGCCACCTCACGACTCTCATACAATACACGCTACGCATCTCACTGCCGAGGCCTGCCGAGCTGCTAGACAGCGCGCTCGCATACAAACTTACAACTTTAACTGAACCGATATTGCGTAGACATTTGGTCGGTTCATAACCACAGAAATCTTAACAATAAGGCAAAATAAATACTATCTACTGTTTTAATACGGGGAAGCGTAACGCCGGTTCGTAGCTACTACTATATAAAAAATAATAAATATATATTACCCTAAATGAGCTACACGTGCATTTTGTATTGTTGCTACAAAAGGTAAACTTTTGGGCAACGATATATTTTTTAAAAACGCATATCACAGGAGGAGCGGCTCCTTCAACCATTGACTTATCATGCCGTACATGCCGTAGGTACGCGTATAATCTGCAGCATTTTTTTTTTGTTTGAAAACAGTGAGAGAGATGGCCTATGCTTTCGGTCTAGCACTATCTCTTTCCTTATAGATGATTCACGATTTTGAGAGAGATAAAGATGGACCAAAACTTTATTTCCTCTCTTTCTTTCGGAGTGTCCCAATTTTTATCTCTAAGGCATGTCCATTAGTATAATATTTCGATGCCTTCAACAATAATGTCAAATAAAACACTGTATAGTGCAGTGCAAACTTTTTACAATTACAAACAAAGAATGATATCGCGCGCTCACTCTATAGTGCAGTGCGAACCTTTGACAATTACAAACAAAGAATCATATCGCGCGCTCACTCTATAGTGCAGTGCGAACCTTTGACAATTACAAACAAAGAATCATATCGCGCGCTCACTCTATAGTGCAGTGCGAACCTTTGAAAATTACAAACAAAGAATCATATCGCGCGCTCACTCTATAGTGCAGTGCGAACCTTTGACAATTACAAACAAAGAATCATATCGCGCGCTCACTCTATAGTGCAGTGCGAACCTTTGACAATTACAAACAAAGAATGATATCGCGCGTTCACTCTATAGTGCAGTGCGAACCTTTGACAATTCAAAAGTAGTAGGTTTTTTTACCTGTAATTGGTTGAAATCAAAATAAATAAAAAATGCTTATATCGATAATTTTCCGTAGAAAATTGATCGCCACCGAGTCTCGCAATAATATAGGCGTAACTAATTAGGTATATCCAGCACCCTAATTACGTTACACACTATTACCTACTGCTTATTGCTCCCTATGTTCGAAAATGTGTTTACTCAACTACGTAAATAACGCAATGAATTAGGTACATTAACTGTCCAAACGAAATTCATTGCTACTGATAATGCGTTATGCATTGACTCTGCGGATAATTTAGATGCGTAAATAATATCAAAACGTATCGATCAAATCCAACTTTGCCTTTCATCTTCATTATTTTTACGATTTGATAATATGTAGATACGTTTAATTATTTTGATTTAAAAATGTAAATATGTACTTATATAACTATATAAATACTGAACACGTCGATGGTACAAGCTTACTCAACACAGACTATTGAAGTAAATAAACTTTTGACTCATTTTTATAGTTACAAAAGCTATTATTATCGATATTTGATACAAAAAAAAAATCAGGCAAATAATATTACAAAACCGGCCAAGGGCGTATCGGACCACGGTCAGTGTAAGGTTCCGTAGTTTCCTGTCCGTCTCAATAAGTGTCCTCACTTAACACTAAAGAGTTAAAAAATGGGCTTTTTTTTCCATTGAATTGACATACTAAGTACAGAATACTAAAAATGTGCACATAAAGGTGATAACTAAAGAAAGAATTATAGATTCCAACTACACATAGAAAGTTCCATAACATATTGTCTATTTGGATCCCACCGCGCGGAAGGCGTAGTAAAATAGAATTTAAATAACCAGATTTTTTAAGTAATTTAATTGCTGCGGTATTGCTATTACTAAAATAGTCTTCGTTAAGATCTTCAAATATACTTTATATAAGAACTGTTCTGCGACAAATACGGCTCGATCTAGATCTCGGTCTCGATTTCAGTCTCGGCATTCTCGGCTAGAAATTTGATTCAGATTTAAGAGATTCTCGGTTAGGATCGAGATTGTAACTAGAGAAGCTGTAACTAGCTTTTTAAGAAAGCCAAGACTGCAATGAAATGCTAATATTTTTGAGTATTAATTTCCGTCACCTTATAGGTAAGGTGCTTAGGCCTACAGTAAAAAAGTTTTATTTACGCCTCCCACTAGCGTAGCAAGTCAACAACTGTTTAGCAAAGCTGGATCATTGTACGGACGACAGCAGGTCAAGCTACCCGGAACGATCAAATATTCCCAATCAACCTTGAGCCTTAACGCTTCAAAGATAAAGTTGAAAATATAATAAAGAAATATAGCTTGATGTGATATCGTCTATACAACAAGAGGTGACACTTTTTGAAGGCCGAAAATGACGAAAAATTGCTTTTTTATGTTATAATGTAATGTCATTTAATTTTGATTATTAGAATAGTTAATTTTGTTAAACAGTGTATTAAAAATTTGCAGCATTTTGCTTTTTTCACGCTTTGGCTATTCTTGGTCTCGGTGGTGGCTGAGAATGAAAAACCCATCTCGGTCGAGCCTCATGTACCTACTATGTACTGACAATAAATTATTTATAAAACCCACTGCGATGCTATTAGGGCATTTGCATGATTTATACAAAGCTACTAAGTATCTTCACGTTGTTCCCTTAAATACAGGGTGGGCCAAGAATTCGTTAACATTTAAACTTAACACCCCGCGCTAATACAAGCCGCGCGGGGAGCGGGGAGGGGCGTTGGCACTAGCTCGCTTCTCGGAAATTTAGTCGCAATGGATCGTTTCACGGGGCCGCAGCGCGCTTATTGTGTGAAACAATTTTATTTAAACAACAGTTCGCTCATTACTGTGAGACGCTTATTTCGCGTTGAATACAACTTACACGATTTAAATCAGTGTCCGAGTGCTCCATTAATAAAGAAATGGGTTAAAAAGTTCGAAGAGACCGGATCTACACTAAACGTGAAGGAAACCGGCGGCCCACGGACTTCTCGGAGCGAAGAGAACGTGCAGCGAGTTTCCGCATCAGTTCGACGTGATCCAAATTTATCGACGCGCAAACGTTCGGCTGAATTAGGACTATCCCGAACATCATTGCGCCATATTTTGAAATTAGATATGAAATTACATCCATATTAGGTTTTAATTCCAGTTAGTACAGGAATTAAAACCTAATAATTTAAATTTGCGATTCAATAATTTTGACAACCTCTTATTTTCCGACGAAACCCATTTCCACCTCAACGGACACGTAAACAAACAGAATTGCAGATATTGGAGCAGCGAAAATCCCAAATCTAAATGAGGCTACTTCATTCTCCCAAGGTAACGGTATGGGCTGCAATTTCAGCAAAAGGAATCATTGGGCCCTATTTTTTCGAAGATTCTCGCGGCCTTTCGGTTACTGTGAATTCTGTTGAATATGTGAAAATGTTACGGGGGTTCTTGGCAGCGAAGCTACTGGAATTTGCTGGCTACAATCGTAACACATGGTTTCAACAAGATGGAGCCACTTGTCACACATCCAACGAGTCCCTGCCGGTAGTCAAAGAAATGTTTCCGGAAAAGCTTCCATTTCCAGACGAGGCGACATCCCATGGCCACCCAGGAGTCCAGATTTAACCCCAGCAAACTTCTTTTTATGGAGTTATTTGAAGAGTCGTGTTTACATCCATAAACCAAAAACACTACGTGAACTAAAGGAAAAAAAATGCGAAGAAAAGTCAGCGATCTCGCGGTCTCTTTGTCGACGAGTATTCGAAAATTTCGGTGCTCGCTTAGAAGAGTGCAAAAATCGAAACGGTGGACATTTAGATGATGTTATTTTTAAAAAATAAATTCCAAATAATTAACTTTCTTGTAAATAAATAATTTTATAAATATGTCAAATAGTTTTCTTTATACGATTTTTTCAATTGTTAACTAATTCATGGCCCACCCTGTAGATATGGCTTCACAGTGCTCAGTTCTGGTAATTTCACAGTAAGATTACTGGTTGGAATATTTTACATTATGTTTTATCATTGCATAAATACCGAAGCCGGGGATTGCAGTATACTGCATTTGGGGGCCATTTGTTCTACGGTTAAATAAATCTCACAAGCCATTATCTGCGTATCCGACACTATATCCTGTACGTGTATACCTATGTAGAAATTGTACGTTATGGAGAATGAACAAATTTGAGTGACAACGAGAGACCAACCGAACAATTTGACAATTTAATAGCTGATACCTGTTGCGACCCGATGGGGTCAGACCGAGTATGAGCTATTCAATTGTATAACTCAGAAAAATCTTAACAACGCCAAGTAGCCCGAAGTACAACACCATCTATCGGGAAATCTACTACTTAACTTACACGTACGTAACTAACGTAACGTTACTAATTTACACAAACTAGACAGATTTATGCATTTAGGATTTTCGGCGGTAATTTTGAATTGCGTGAACCGATTTTAATAATTTATTTTTTATATGAAAGAAAATACATTCAGGCCAATAAAATATGTACTTAAACAAAAATAAATTCCGCAATTTTCCGAAAATAATATTAACATTATCAAAAAATTGTTTTAGTAAAACCCTATTAATTTTTAAATGTCTATCACTATGTATAAAGTTACGTACAGCCTAATGAAACAATTATTTTTTACAACAGAACCCTATAAATTATTATTTCAATTACTATTTTTTATCAATTAATTATTATTATTGTTTCTTATCTGTATGAGAGGAGACCTGTGCCCAGCAGTGGGACGATAAAAAGGTTAATGATGATTATTATTGTCGCACCTTCCCACCAAATAATTCTCCCCCTTCAAACACGCACAAATTTCGCGAAGTAGTTTCTGTACCACCACCTATTTTAAATGGGCGTAGCATGCCGTAATAATATAGTTAAAATATAAAAATAATGTGAATGGTTATACAGAGTGGTGCTGACAATACGACAATAAATTAAACATCATTTACCTTAACACATTCTTAGTCTACCCATAAAAAATCATATAAATATGTCCATTCGTTTAGTCACAGGAAATTATTTTTCATTTTTCACATTTTCTACATGATGTACATATTGATAAGGAAGCGCTTACAGGTTATAACCGCCGCATCTTGCGGTACCAAACTAATAATAATAGCGCGAAAAAAGCGAGTCGATACACGATCGCGCTGTCGCCGAGCGGAGGTCAGTGAACCAATAATTTTAAAGGATGTTCTATTCCATTTGCAATTTTATGCGATTTAGTTTGTTTGAAATTTTTATTTTTTTTATTTTTGATGCTAGGTTTTTTTCTATGGTTTAGGATTATTCCTATGAAGCAGCATTGTTCGTGTTTTCATTTATTGTTGTATTGTCAGCACCACTCTATATATCTTCACACAATGGTGAATACCCATTTAAATAACTCAGTAGGTACGACAAGGACAGGAGATTTAGCAATATTTCTGTTTATTTTATCATTATGTGCTCGAGGCCGAGTGTCTGTGCGTCGAGTTTTCCGTAAGGTCCCTTTATTGGCGGCAACTCTTGCAGCGTGCTCCGTAAACGACGATATTGTTTATTACGCATGTATATTGGGTTGTATCCTAAAAAATAATTTAATGTCTATCAGATAGATATATAAAAAATATTGAACACGTATCTTTTCTTTTTTCTTTAATTCAAATACTTAGGAAGATATATTGATTTCAACAGTCTAATATGTCACGTTGATAATAAGATCTCGGTTGTTGCAATATATCGTTCCCCTTCTAATACTACAAAAGACCGTTACGATGGTTTTTTGACCAGTCTAAGTCGTATCTATGAGGAGATTTCAAGCTCGCCAAATATTGCTATGGTAGGTGACTTGAATATAGATATAAAATTAGGGAATAGGAACGACCGGGCGCTAGACTACCTTATTTTAAACGCATCCCATGGACTGTTACCCACCCATCTTTTACCCACTAGAAATGAAAATTGTCTTGATCACATATTACTAAAAACAAAGTTATCAGCTATAAGTTTGGTAGTGGAATCTCACATCACGGATCACAAACCAACTGTACTTGCAATCTCAAATACAAATTTCAACAGTAATAAATTTTTCACTATATCTCGCGTTAATACAGAAGCAATCAAAACAGAATTAGAACATGCAGATTTTACAAATATTTACATGGCTGAAGATGCGAATGTCGCCATGAATGAACTAGTTACATTACTGTCATCTACTATAACCAAATACACAGAACAAACCAACGTACCTAGGAAACTAAGAATTATAAAGCCTTGGATAACTACAGGCCTATTGAAATGTATGAAACACAGAGATAAATTACACATGACAGCCAAGAAGTCACCAGACAATTTGATATTACACGTGACATACACGCGCTATAGAAATTTTTGTAATGCGCTTTTGCGTAAATTGAAGGTTGCATATGAGAAGAGCGAACTTGAAAAATGTAACGGTAACCCAAAATTGCTATGGAAAACTATTAAGGAAATTACGAATACCGGCAAAATACACTCCAGTCCAGATGAACTATTAAAAATATCCGATAACCCTAAAGCTTCTTTAAATAATGTTTGTTCTTTCTTTAGCAGTATAGGTAAAGACATGGCAGAGGCAATACTAAACGACCCTATTAAAACACCTCTAACTCGAGATAAACTTCCAGATTGCGTATACGTGTCGCCGAATACGGCCATCAATTCACTTGTTATACTAAGAGTTGACGTCAGTGATGTGAATGCCATTCTATCAAAACTTCGAAGCGACTGCGCAGTAGGTTGGGATGGAATCCCGATATCGCTTATAAAGACATGTGGCCACACTCTCATACCAGTGATTACACACATATGTAATCTTTGCATAGACACAGGAGTCTTCCCAGATTGTCTAAAGAAAGCCGTTGTACACCCAATCTATAAAGGCGGAAACAGGAACTGTGTCAATAATTATAGGCCAATATCTGTTCTGCCCTCGATCTCAAAAATTCTAGAAACGATTCTAAACAATAATCTTAGAAGATTTTTAGATAGGTTGAAAATTATTGCTGACAACCAGTATGGCTTTAGGTCTGGTGTTTCCACTGAAGATGCTGTATTAGATATCACGCAAAGTATAGCAAAGACACTGGACAACAAAACTAAGTGCCTTGGCATATTTTTGGACTTATCAAAGGCTTTCGACACGGTTTCTATTCCCAAACTAATAGCTAAGTTAGAGTGTGTAGGCGTGCGTGGTATAGCTTTGAAATTGTTTTCTAATTACTTGACAAATCGTACCCAGCTAGTTAAAATAGGTTCGAGGCACAGTGATGACACTTTGGTGTCTTTTGGTGTGCCTCAGGGAAGTATATTAGGTCCCACGCTCTTCCAAATCTATATAAACGACCTCTGTAAGTTGATGATACCTGATGGAAAGATCTATACATATGCAGATGACACGGCAATTGTAATTCATGGGGCCACGTGGGATGATGTGCAAACTAGGGCTGAAACAGCACTAACATCTGTGATGACCTGGCTTCACCTAAACTTGTTGACGTTAAACCTGAATAAAACTCATTACATGCCCTTTGCAATCCGACGTGACTGCTTACCCCCAAACAGTTATTCTATTACAGCACACTCATGCCAAAATCGGCGGATTTCGTGCGCTTGTGCTGCCATTGCTAGAACTAATAACGTGAAGTATCTGGGGGTGCATTTAGATGAGAGGCTGAGATGGGACAAGCAGCTTGATATTCTAAACACCCGAACTATTCGTCTCATTCACATCTTTAAACGTCTGCGGGAATCGGCTGATTGTAACATTCTCAATATGGTTTACCTTACTTTGTGCCAGTCAGTCCTCGGATACTGTATAACCGTGTGGGGTGGAGCAGCGAAGACTTTAATTCTGAGAGCCGAGAGAGCCCAAAGAGCTGTGCTAAAGGTGATGATCGGGAAACCTTTTAGATACCCCACAGCAAAGCTCTATTCTGACTGCAAGGTTCTGACGGTACGTCAGCTGTTTGTTTTGCGATCTGTTCTCAGAGTCCATGGCTCTCTACTCCCACCTGACCCTAGAAAGCGTACATATGTTGCCCCAAGTGTAAAACACAAAACCTCTTTTGCAAAACATCAATACTACGTGTTAAGTTCTCACATATACAAAATGGTACATAAAAATCTAAATATAATAAACCTAAATAAATTCGATTTGAAATCTAAAATTAAGGACTGGCTCTTTCAGCAGGATTACAATAACACTGAATCCCTATTGGCATACATCGCTTAACAATTACATAACATTATTCAATTTGGAACTCAACTGTACATATAAACAATCAACTCATAACACACAACACATACACTATCCAATAAACTCACATTACACTTACGAACACACATACTCTCTCTACTCCATACTCAAATAATCTGAAATTGAATGTTTACACCTATTTTTGTAATTAAACATTTAGTAGCTTAAATTACTTTAATTTATAATTTATATTTTTATTTCTCTATATATATAATTGTTACCATAGTATTGGATGTAACATCGATACGCGAAACCAAGTGCCCAACATGTATGTATAATTCAACTCGATCAGTTCGAATTACTGTCTCCTAAGATACAGGTATTCCCTAGTTTAGGAGGCAGGATTTATTGTTTTGTTACATAGAAATTTTTTTTAAGGCATATGCCTGCAAACTTTATCTATGTATGTTTTTGGTCAATAAAGTAATTATTATTATTATTATTAAAAAAAAAATGTCGAATGACGTCACCCCGTGGTTCAAAATATACCACGGCGTGACGTAATTAGCCCCACTCCGTAATTTCAATACGCTATATTTTAGCAGTTTTTGGTAATTTCGACAAAATAAAAAATACAGGTCTTAATTTTTTCATTATCTATAAGATGGACAATTTTTGTTTTTTTTATTTTCACACCATGGGTACATCCCTATTTTCACTGTTCCACGAGGCATGTGCACATTCCGACTTCTACTTATTGCCTTATTATTAAGATTGCTGTGGTCGTAACTTATATCGAAATAATTTTTGTCAAGTCATTGATGTCAAGTCCCAAAAAGCTCAATTTGCAAAACACATTTATTAAATTAAGCAGCCCATGAGATATGTCTGTTACTTCTGAATAGTGGTTTATGATCATTTTGTATTAGGTACCCGTGGTTCAAGTATCTTATACAGGGTGGGTGGACCTGATTCTATTAAACTAGACCTACCTACTACAAAGAGTCACTAAGTACAAGCATTGGTCCATTTTGTGTTAAAGTCACTGCGCAACTTATCACATTTATAGTAAGGTACCTAAGAATATGTTTTAAAAGTAGTTAATGAAAGAAAGTGGTTACTAATGAATTGAAAGCGCTACCTTTGTGCGGTGAGTTTCACACTCTCCAAACTGTAGAGGGGAACTATTAAATACTTAGTATGTAACACTTCCATCTACAGTTTATACCATCACTGTTCTCAACAATTATGTACTTATTATGACTAGGTACTTAACAAAAAATCATCTTCTAAAATGAAGGTTATAAAAGGAACTTCAATGGTGAAACGAAAAAGATCTTTAATGATTATTACATAATTAGAATTTCGTATTTTAGTAATCAAATCAAAGTAAGTATCCATTTCTAAATAGCACACAAATTAACATCTAAGTACATGTAGGTACTTCATCCATTTGTTTACATTTTCATCAGACACTTTTATAATAAACTATAGCTAGCTACTTTCTAGACACGCGTTGAGCCACTGAATGCACAAATTTGAAAGTTGGGGCCGTGTTACAAAAATACATAGTAAGTAAGTACTACTACTTAGGTTAGGTTTTTGACCGTAATCATTTTACATTACAGACCTGGCATTTTTTATGGTAACGTGAACTAGGCTGGAGTTTTCGCTTAGTGAGCTTTTTGGTATTTTACCTATAGACTAAACATACATAAGTAGCTTGTAGTATAGCAGTCGTCTGGAGTCCGGAGCGAGCGCGAGGAGCAGCCGGCGGCGGGCGCGCCAACCAAACACCTCTAGCGCCGCGCCGCGCGCCGCCACTGCAGATCCTCGTCGCCGCTCTTACACTTGCTTCTTATTATATCTGTTACACACTTGTTCAAATCGGCAAATTCGAGTCGATAGTATATAATATTTACATATTTTACATGCGCGATTCAGCAAACTCCATTTCATACCCTAGCTGAATTTATTTTTACCGCCTTTTCCCTAACATATCTATGCTGTGATAAATAAATATTAACATACATAGATGAATGCGAGTTTACCGCACGACTGTGCCGATGAATGCCGACCCGAACTAGTGTGCAGCACTGCGGGTTAGCTTGAACACTGAAGTAGGTACTGCAACGTGGACGTATCGATAGTTTAATTAGCAGACTGTTACCTACACATCAAGTTGGCAGTTGCATGAGTCATTCTACAATATAGGGCCACCCTAAACGAGTACAATTCTATTTAATTGAAAAGTAGAAAGATACATACAAGTAGAACGTTCGTTACCTATATTACAATGAAGAAGATAGTTACACCACATGTTTGAACATGTCGATAGCATGTTACAGGGAGTGTGATCAGATGCGGTTCGCTCACCGTGAGAAGGGCTTGGCTGCGGGACGGGCGCGGGGCGGCTCTCGGCACTGACGCGGTAAGGCAGCTGTGCGACACAAACTCGTCCCGGTCGAACACTTGTCACCATTATACAATAAACATATGACTATCTACCGTTCCGTAACAATCACAATGTACACTTTGAACAATTCAATAAACATCAAAAATGCAAAGACCAACGGTGGCTAATAGGAGAGATATAAACAACGCTATAAATATACATTATATTTTATTCTAATGAACCGGGTAAATTCATATCTCAAAAATGATAACATCTCCTTCCAGTTGCTAGAGAATATAATTTATAAAAGGTTAAAGTTGTAAATAGTGTCACGTGTGTGCGACGGCGACGCGGCGTCAGTGCGACCGCGACTCCTGCAACATAAAACAAAAGTCCTTCATTATACATATTTAGGCTGACAATCAGTTCTTTTCGAACTTCAAAATTACATACCTAAGCAAAACGCCCTTCACTGCTTCCGAGTGCTTTCGCTCTAGGAACAAGTGACGCAACAAACTCCCCAGTAGCACAGCTGTCGGGGCATTGTATACAAATACAATACCTACTAAGAATGTAGTAGGTATTGTTATGAATGTTACAAATTGTAGCTCCATATTAATGTGCTAGATAAAATATAAGGAATCAGAAATCAGTGATCAAATTAACTTTAACGAATAGAGCACAGTGCAAATATTATTGACTAATGTTGATGGAAAGATTAATAGATTAATTAAGACTAATAAGCGGAGCGGTACTCGGATCTCTGTTATTCTTAATATATATATAGTTATATATAAATGACTTGCCTAGGGCGATTGAGCACCCCATGACTCTTTTTGCGGACGATAGCACTATGACTATAGCAAGTAAAATAAAGCTAAAGATATTATAGAATCGCAAGATGCTCTTGCTATTTTGTTTTGGTTTGTCCAAGGCCTTTGATTGTTTACATCATGATACTCTTATTAGGAAATTGTACCATTACGGTTTAAGGGACAGAGCTCTCGACCTTCTGACTTCTTATCTAAATAATCGAGTTCAGAGGGTTGATGTTAATGGCAAGAGATCTGTAGGATCTGTGATC
Organism: Sesamia inferens; assembly: GCA_037179545.1. Lineage (NCBI taxonomy): Eukaryota > Metazoa > Arthropoda > Insecta > Lepidoptera > Noctuidae > Sesamia > Sesamia inferens. The sequence goes on along the minus strand of CM073929.1, from coordinate 508,661 downwards.
ACCATGGGCGTTCCGCAGGGCTCAATTCTAGGTCCATTCTTGTTTTTAATGTATATTAATGACTTACCTCATCACGTGAGGGATAATCACAACATTGTATTGTTCGCGGATGACACTTCTCTTATTTTTAAAGTCAAGCGTCAGCGAGCAAATTTTGACGAAGTTAGCAATGCACTTTCTAAAGTTGTCTATTGGTTTAATGTAAATAACCTTCTTTTAAATGAAAAAAATACGAGTGTGCTTATGACCATACGACTGAAGTGAAACTTCTTTCGCACCATCTGTATGTATATATATATATATATAAATAAATATGTGTACAATATATACATGTATACACATATACATATATTAAGTTTCTATAAATATTTAAATTTATTTCATGGTTTCATTGGTAAATTAATATATTTTTTTTTTTATTAAAGTATAAACCAGCGCTTGACCGCAATCCTGCCCGATGGTAAGCAGTGACGCAATCGTTGATGGTAAAGCGCACTAGTTTATTAAGAGCCTATTCACTCTAGCCTTGAAGACACTCAAATTGTAGTCCGACGGAAACACTGCCGCCGGCAGATTGTTCCAGTCCCTCGATGTACGCGGTATAAAGGAGGAGGCGAAACGCTTCGTCCGGATCGTAGAGGTGTTAACAACATAAGGGTGGAAACTCGCCGTACGACGGGTCGTCCGATGGTGGAACGGAGATGGGGGAATTAAATCGTGCAATTCCCTCGCACACTCCCCAAAATGTATCCTATAGAACACCGAAAGGCTGGCTACTCTACGCCTGTGCTCTAGGCTTTGGAGACCAACTCGAGTTAAATCAGGGTCCCCAATCAGCCTCTTCGCACGCCTCTCCACTGAATCCAAAGTGGCCAGGTGACACTTAGCAGCACCAGCCCAAACGTGGCTGCAGTACTCCACACACGAACGGACCTGTGCTTTGTACAACATTAGAAGCTGCCCTGGTGTGAAGTACTGCCGGACCTTTGCGATTACACCAAGTTTTCTGGCAGCCACCTTGGCCTTGGACTCAATGAACCGCCCAAAGTTTAGGTTCGAGGAAATCTCAATACCCAAAAGCTGAAGGCGGTCGGTACACTCCAAGGATACATTCCGAAAAGTAGGAGCCAAGGTGAATGGGCTCCTTTTGGCGGTGAAAAGACACGCCTGCGTTTTGGCGGCATTGAATGCTACAAGATTGGCATTGCCCCATTCGGAGACTGCCTGAAGTGCATAGATCTTCTACTTTTATTGCAAAAAAAAAAAAACTCGTAGACCTTGTAGTACCAAGCTCGCGCCACGGGCGCCTCTGTGCTTATATCCCCCACTTAACTTCCGTTCGCCTTGCCCGATCACTTTTCGTAACGCTTACGTCACGCGTTCGCCAGCTTACTCCCCAAGTCAAGCGTGTACGCCACCAATAGGGGTGGCGTAGTTTCGTGGGGATATTAAGGGGTGGGGGGGGGGGGAGTAAGGGAGGGGGGGTGATACAGGAGGGACTGTGAAGTAGGCGGTACCAAATTTTATGTTAACTGACCCCCTTAATGGTTGTCAGTCAACATAAAATTTTATGTATAGTGTTAAGTGTAAATAAATAAATAAATAAGTGTATCCGTGTCTCAAAATTAAAAAAAAAAAAATATTTGCATAGATCTACTATTTTTATTGAAAAAAAAAAATTCGTTGTAGACCTTGTAGTACCAAGCTCGCGCCACGGGCGCCTCTGTGCTTATATCCCCTGCTTAACTTCCGTTCGCCATGCCCGATCATTTTTCGTAACGCTTTCGCCAGCTTACTCCCCAAGTCAAGCGTGCGTAAAGAAGTTTCACTTCAAAAGAAACTGAGGTCATTAATAAATGTTCTACGACAAATGTCAGGGAGCTAAGTACCAATGTTCAACTGAATGGAGTAGAGTTGATCCCTGTCGAGTCGACAGTTTTTCTTGGATTGACTATTGACGCCAAGTTACAATGGGGTCCTCACGTTGAGAAGCTGTCGGGTAGACTCAGTTCCACCGCCTTTGGTGTTAAGAAAATTAGACAGATAACTGATATGGATACAGACAGAATTGTTTAGTAATTTACATAGTCTTATGACTTATGGGATTCTTCTCTGGGGAACTTGTGCGGACATCAATACCATCTTTGTTTTACAGAAAAGGGTTGTTCGAGCCATTTACAACCTTGGTCCAAAACATTCTCTTAGAGAAAAATTCAGAGAGGTGGACATTCTGACTAAAGCTTCACAGTATATATTTTAAAATCTTATGTATGTACATAAAAATATATCGGATTTTAAGAAAATAAGCCATATTCATACCAGGACCAAACACAATCTTGCTGTACATCACACTCGTCTCCACAGAGTAGGCAATTCGTTCATGGGTCAATGTTTACACTTTTACAACAAGGTTCCCATGAACATTCGAAACTTGCCCATTAAATGATTTAAAAACTATATAAAGACCAAACTTTACAAAAAGGGGTATTATAAAATCACAGATTATTTAGAAGACAAAAAAGCTTGGGACTGAGCTGCTCGCTCTGTTAAGCATTGTTATTAAGCAATATGCGTAATTATAACGTAAATTATTGTAAACATTTTCATTTTTAATGTCTGGACTTAAAAAAGACTATTATCCCTGACTTTGTTTCGGCTATTTCTTCTCAGAGGTAATCAGTTAGGAAATGCCGGCTTCATCTAGTTAAAAAAAAAAACATATGACGTGTAAAAGTGATCGGTGATCCTACTTGCTTGGTAAGCGATTTCATTTCATTTCACCTACCGTCAAAGCAAAAAAATAATTTATCACCGAAATATGCCTTCAGACATAAAGGGCGTGACAGCTTATACATGTCGCAGGCAAACCGTATAATTCCGCCGTTTACATACGGCGTCGTCAGTTTTTAAACGCTCGCAGTTATGTATAATGCCGAAGGCAAATTGATGACTTGTTCAATTGTAATCATTTCGACGTTGGTTGTAGTTTTAGGGTTACCATGATAAACCACAGATTGGACAAATTAACTTTATTTCGACAATCAGGTAACTAATGAAGATTTCAAGCAAGATTAATATAATAAAATTTTGCACTAAAGTAGTTAAAATATTTAAGTAACAAATAACATAATTAAAATAAGCAACATTGATAACAATATAATTATAACAATGGCACTTTTAAACAAATTAGTACTATTACCTAAATATTTTTGAAGACTTACATTTTCATACCTTAAGAGATCCAAACTAAACATAATTTCACCAAATAAAGAAAAATAAAAAAGATATTGGAAAAAAATAATATGCTAAGAAAAATTTTAATCACATAAATACTCATTTGTTTATATATTTGGTTATTTCTTCTTAATAATCTTCATTACCAAGTGAAGAATATTAAGATTTTTACCTCATATTTTTTTGACCAATAGTATTCTGCAGGTGTCCTCCGAGAACCACATTCGATTGACACCCTAGCGTTTTTGAGGTGTCGGATAACCTCCAAAACCTTGTCATTTGTCCACGGCTTTTTTATTGTTTCCGCTAGAGAAGAATACAATTTTTTTAGTTCTGTATAATAAATGTCTTTAAAATCACAATCTTTTTGTGAAAAGTCTGTTGCACACGTAATACTTTCACGGTTTTCACAAACTTTTTGTGTCACGAAATCACTGGTTGACGCCATTTTGCTTGTTTTGATTAGCAGCGATGCGCGTGGTAGGAATCAGAACTAAATTCTTCAATTTGCCGCGGCACTATGTATACGGCATTCGAAATGTCAATGAAATGTTTCGGCATTATATATAATAACACGGCAATACAGATTTTGCCTTCGGCATTATACATAGCTGCGTGCGTTTATAAACTGACGAAGCCGTATGTAAACGGCGGAATCATACAAATTGCCTGCGACATACATATATTTATATCCATTGCTGGGTTCTGTTCACATAGCTGGCACTAAAATTCCGGATCGCTTATAAAAAATGTGATAGTTTCTTAAATACACAAAACTAATCCGTGAAACTGTAGCACATATGTTATAGATGACTTACTTATACTTAAAATAAAATATGATGGCGCATCGCTAGCGCAACTCTTTTGAGAAATACGTCGGAACGAGATTTGACAACTGTCAGTCTGGCGGAGCGTCGTGGCGATGGTCAGCGTGGCCATGTTGAACGTCACTTTTGGTTTGAACGTCAACGGAAAATGCACCACATATGCGTCGAATCGCTATTGTTCCGAGTAATCTTGTGCCCTATTGTTTTAAAGCTGATTAAAAGTGATAGACTAAGTTATTTTATAATTACTGGTGAATGGATTTTAGTGAATGTATATAAGGAAGACAGCTTGTGAGATTAAATAACTTTTGATGGTGACTTTAGTGATTCTTTCTTGATACCAACCACATTACAATTAATTGAAGACATGACTGATTCTGATGATGAAGGGCATTCGCCCAGAAATACATAACATGTTTGTAAACTCCATAATTTTATTTGGATACTAAATATTTTGTTTTTACAAAACAAACAACCGGTTTTCTTGGTGGTAGGCCATAACATCGGCCGCCGGCAGAAGTTACCACCCACCAGACAATGCCTTGCCGCCAAGCGATTTGTCGTGTTCCGGCATGATGTCTGGTGAAGCCGTACGGAGGACGGGTCTGAGCAGTTGTGTTGCGATGTGTGCCGGGTACGATGAGCCTAATGTTGTTGTGTTGGGAGTTTGGTCGTGGAGGGTCTTCAGATCAATCTCCCTTTGGCGCAGCATCGTTGGTCGTGTTGTAGGGTTTAACATTGCATCACCTCGCTCAACTGTCGTCTTCCTTCCTATTCGCTCAGTTTTTCTGAGTGAATAGGCTCTTAATAAACTAGTGCGCTATACCATCAACGATCGCATTACTGCTTACCATCAGGCAGGATTGCGGTCAAGCGCTTGTTTATTATTATTAAAAAAAAAACCGACTTCCAAAAAACACTACTAAGTGAAAAATAACTAATCTCGGAAGTCGGTGTTTTTGGTTTTTGTATATTAGTTTTTGACACCGACTTCCGAAATTAGTTATATTTCACTTTGTAGTGTTTTTAAAAGTCGGTTGTTCTTTTTGTAAAAAAAGTTTTTATTTTACACTGTTTTGTTGTGAAAAGTACTGTTCAGCTGGATCCGGTTAGACTGGATGCTGACGCTAAATACTTAATGAAAAAACTTATAAACGCACTGGTTACCCCTACGATTTTTGAAAGGTCCCCTTGATTTCTCTGGTCTTCCACCATCAAACCCTGATGTCCTCATGGGACCATCCATAGGAATGTCTTCTTTCCAACAGAAAAAGAATTATCAAAATCGGTTCATAAACGACGAAGTTATCCGCGAACAAACATAAAAAAGCATATATACGGTCGAATTGAGTAACCTCCTCCTTTTTGAAGTCGGTTAAAAATTAAAAAGAAAACACTTCTAACTTTTGACAACAAAAATAGAAAACACAGTTAATCTGCAACAAGAAAACCTTTTTAACATTTTAATAACTTGTATTTATTCTACGAGCTCGGATCGCTTCATTAATACGACGTGACATGCTGTAGAGTCTGTAGACCTTTCTAATACAGTTTTGGTCTATGTTTGAGCATCCTTCCACTAGCACACTCCTTAACTCACGTAAGCTAGCTGCAGCTGGAGAGCGTTGTTTAAACCATCTACCCAGCTCGTCCCATAAATGCTCCATGGGATTTAAGTCCGGGCTACGAGCTGGCCATTCCATGAGGGCGACACCGCCCTATTGAATATACATATATACATACGCGTTGACCAACTGTACACTTTGTGGTCGCGCATTATCGACATAAAAATGGAATTTGCGCCCTTATTCACCAAGAAAGGACCAGCATGCTCATTTAAAATCTCTTCTACGTATCTGGCAGCCGTCAAAGAAACGTTTTCTATCGATCACTAACACCGTATAACTCTGAAGATATCCCAGCCCATACCATTATTGACTCTCCACCGAATAGCACGTTTTCTTCAAAATACGATTGCGATAACGTTCACTTGCTCGCGTATATACTCTTCGTTTCCCATTGTGTGTCATCATCATCAACATTTGTATCGTCCCACTGCTGGGTACAGGTCTCCTCTTATACAGAGAAGGATTGAGCGTAATCACCACGCTTACTTAATGCGGGTTGGCGATTTCAGACTTAAAATCCAGGTTTCCCCAAGAAGTTTTCCTTCACCTTGAAATCAGTCATTAGTGTCCAAGATATACTTACTCAGAAAGTATCTACTTATATAAATATATATTTATAAATTAAGCTTGATTGTAAGCAGTGATGCAATCGTTGATGGTAAAGCGCGCTAGTTTATTAAGTGTCGCACTCGCGACACATCTGCGAAACGTATAGTTCGGCTAAATACGATCGCAGTGTATTTCAAGTACTCTATGACGCATCAGCCGCAATTACGCTGCATTCGGCGTAGGGCCTAACCTTCCTTCGGGCGGAGCGATTCGTTGCGCGACCGAAAGTTCGTCGGCCGTAGCTGAACGTTCGGCGTGTGTTGTGCATCGCGCGCGTGGCGGTAACGAAGAGCGGCAACATCTTCTAAGCCCTCTATAATAGCTAATATTGTAATTAAATCCACTTATCTGGGCAATTTAGGTACCTACGTCACAAAAACCGCACAGCATAAAGTGTCGACACAGACAGACTGACAATGACGCCACGTAACTTTTAGTCGCGTAGCGCGCTGAACATGACGCCGCGTTTTGACCGTTTGGTTTGTCATAACAACTGAATATTGCGACTGACACTTCAGCCGCTGAGCTTTCGGCGCCGTACGTTCCGCAGATGTGTCACTACACTAAGAGCCTATTCACGCTAGCCGTAAAGACGCTCAAATTGTAGTCCGGACGGAAACACCGCCGCTGCCTAATTGTTCCAGTCCCTCGATGTACACGGTATAAAAGAGGAGGCAAAACGCTTCGTTCGGATTGTAGTGATGTTATCAATTTAAGGGTGGAAACTCACTGAAAGACGGATCGTCCGATGGTGAAACCGAGCTGGGGGATTTAAACAATGCAATTCCCTTGCACACTCACCAAAATGCATCCTATAGAACTCTGAAAGGCTGGCTACTCTACGCCTGTGCTCCAGGCTTTGGAGACCGTTTTGATTTAAATCTGGGTCGCCAATCAGCCTCATCGCACGCCTCTCCACTGAATCCAGGTGACATTTTGCAGCACCAACCCAAATGTGGCTGCAGTACTCCACACATGAACGGACCAGGTCATTAGAAGTGACTGCCTTGATGTGAAGTACCGCCGGACCCTTGCGATAACGCCAAGTTTCCTGGCAGCCACGTTGGCCTTGGACCCAGTGAACCGCCCACAGTTTAGGTTCAAGGAAATCTCAACTCCCAAAAGCTGAAGGCGGTCGGTTTCGTTCCGGTGACATTCCGAAAAGCAGGAGCCAAGGTGAACGGGCTTCTTTTTGCGGTGAAAAGACGCGCCCTGTGTTTGGGCGTCATTGAATGCTACAAGATTGGCTTTGACCCATTCGGAGACTGCCTGTAATGCAACACTCGTATACTCTACCATAGGTAGAGGACCATAGGTCCGGTCTCTTTCGGACCGGATTAATTCCCTACTAGCCCGAGCATTCGGCAGATATCCCTCCACAACTGTGTTGTTATCTGCATACCTATAGATCGGCCATCAGCTAATTGTTAATATACAGCAGGAACAGAGTTGTAGAGAGAATAGATGCCTGAAGAACACCGGCATTAGTCGACATGGGCACAGATGAGCATCCGTCTACAACAACTCCTCTGAGTTGTTGTAGACGGATGCTCATGGTAAAAGACCCAGCCAGTCAGGCCAGGGAAAATACTATACGCTAGAAGCTTACCCAAAAGGCCAGCGTGCCATACCCGGTCAACGGCTTTCGAGACATCAAGGGAGACAGCATTCGGTTCCCTATTTTTCTCGAGGGCCTCGCCCCACAAGTGTGTAGCATACACTAGTAGGTCCCCAGTTGACCGATTGCAGCGAAATCTGACCTGTCTGTCATTGAGGAGATCGTTACCTTCCAGGTATACCAAGAGGCGCGAGTTCAACACACACTCCATAATTTTGCAGAGTGGATGTTATCGAAATCGGCCGATAGTTGGTATGATTGGCAACATCTACACAATGAAATTATGTAAATAAGAACTGTTTACGTTTCACCATTAATGTCTACATGTTATGTGCTCTGCTTACACCAAATCAGCTGTATAGCCACATGATTGCTATTTACGTCAATTGCTTCCACATAAAACTGTAACCCCCGCAGTCTGCTGATGCGCCGCATCGTGTCGCCGATCACCTACTCTCGTCACGCCGACGCCGCAGCTCATATTCTCTCATATACTCAATTTTGCAACCGATTATTAAATTGTAATTAATAAATAATTAATTAAATTTCGACACTTCGGTACTAGCATCGTCCAAGTTTAGACATAAGATTTAGCCTAAGCTATTATTATAATTTTGGAATAATTAAATTATTATTCAAGTAATTTCGGTTTTTTAAGTCCTTCGGCTGCCATCGTCATAATTGGCGCAGTTGGTAGGGTATTCGAGGCAGCGCGCGACACGGTATAGATTTCCAACAACCGTTAATCTGCTGACTCCGATAATCGTCGCTGTCGGTATTTCCAAGTACCTCGTCGAATATACCTATTTCCACATATTTTCCGCACTTAAGAAGACGCAGCGGAATACATATCCAGGCATCGATACAACGAACAAAACCATGTTTATGTAAGTCCTTGAAACTTTCTTCAAGTGTTGCTACCTTGTCCCTACTTTTACCTATATTACATTTATTAAGTGAAGATTTTTCATCCACGAGAAAGTAGGAATAAATCTGTCTCTTCCAGACAGATAAATAGGACTAGGGAAGTAGATTCCAATAGGTTAATAGATTTAGATAACTTAGAATTCGATTTATTATTCGATAGTGACAAAATGGCATTAGACCCCGATACTATCTATAAAGCTTTGCGTGCAGTCCCCGATTTTGATGGTAATCCTAATGTTGTAACACGGCTTATTAAAATATGCGATCAGCTTGCATCATCAGCATCGTCCAAGTTTAGACATAAGATTTAGCCTAAGTTAATATATAATATATTGTAATTTTCGAAGAATTAAATCATTATTCAAGTAATTTCTTTTTTTTTGGTACTTCGGCCGCCACCTTATAATCCACTATATATTGACCTAATTTAATAAAGAATAGAGATAAACAAACCGTTGTTATGCAATGACTTGTTGACACCTAAAAGGGAGATGTTAACAACATTTCCTAGATAGAAGAAGGTTAATCCTACTTTCTAAATATAAAAAGTTTATGTAGGTTAAGATATTTATGATTTGCGTAGAACGCTTAACCGATTTTGAATGAAATATTACACACATGTGGGCAAATTTCCTAATATGTTAAGTTTTCGATACAAATAGGTAGGGGAGAGCGGGGCTGAAAGTGCCGGGGGTAAATAGTGCCGACGCGAATATCTCGAAAACTGAAAGTGATAGATATACGATCGTATTCTGTCGCGTAATGCCTAACAGTCGGACACACGCGGCTGCCATTTTAGTTGCGTCTGCGACGCGGATCGAGTGGCAGTGCATGTGAGGGTCCTCCAAAGCCACGTAAGTAAATATTTTCGTTTCGATAGTTTTTGGTCTCAAGCTAGCATTTTTCGTGCTTTTAATATGAGAGTTTTTGTAAAATGCTTGTTATTTATCCTAGTTTGTTATGCAGTGTAATTTTAATGCTTTGAGCAAAGAGATTTTTATATGTGAGACAAAATATCACACTATCATAAACGGGGTAAAATGTGCCGTTCATGTGGGGCTAATTGTGCCGCGGCACAACCAACCCCTAAGCAACCTATATTGTTTCAATATTGTTTATATTTACGCGAGCACTTATGAAAAAAATAAAATAGGTACTTTTGGGCATGATACTTTATACTACATTATTTTCTTTGACAGAATGAGGACATACAAGCGAAAAACTGAAAGGGGACATCTCAGGATCTTTTACAAAGGGCTGCTGATGAAGTCATCAAGGATGGACGTAAATTAAAAACTGTTGCACGTGAATTACAAATTGATGAGTCAAATTATGTCATTATACAAATTGATGAGTTAAATTATGTGGGCAGCAATGTTGAGATTGAGACTAGTCCATCAATACTACAGCATATTCCTGGGCAAAGCGACTGCAGCGTTGACTGTACAAGAGCACCATCAGGTAATCAAGAACAAGAGACACGTCAGATTTCTCCGGAACCTATCCCTTGCTGCAGCTTCCAGCTTCCTCAATCAGCTGATAACAACACAGGAAATAAAAATACAGCAGTTTTCTCACCAGAGCTAATAAGACCACTGCCTAAAGCACCTCCCCGATTAATTGGACATAATAAAGCACGTAAAAGAAAGACAGCTGTTCTTACGGACACTCCAGAGAAAAATGCTTTGGCAGAAGAACAGGCTAATAAAAAGAAGAAAAAAGAAAGTGAAACTACAAAAGAAAGAAGGTTAAGGGAAAAGGGAAGGGAAAAGGCAAGGGAAAGGGTAAACAAACAAAAAAACCAACTAAAAAACCCGCAAAGAGAAGAGTTTTGCAAGATGACGACAGTTCTGATGACGAACAAGAATGGTACTGTATCATATGTTCTGATGCCTATTCTAACTCTGCCCCTGGAGAAAAATGGATTGAATGCAGAGAATGTAAGAATTGGGTCCATTTGCAATCTATTGAAGATGAAGAAAACCAAGCATTTGTATGTCCTAATTGCTATTCTGATCAATCATCTGGAGAATAACTAGTCTTTATATATTTTTTTATTTCTTAAAAAGACTCGAGACTGATCAATAAGATAATAATTTTGAAAAATTGTAGTTTAAGAGAAATCTTTATTGTTTTTTGCAATATAGTCCTTAGAGACTGATATTTTTAATAATTGATCTCATTTGCATAAACATAAGTACAAACTATTGATTAAAAATATGCTTTTAATTTAGAAATAATTACATAAGTGAAGGTTATTTGTTTTTTATTATAATACTTAGTATTATATACAATGAAACTTTAAAAACTGTTGATTCATAGTAAAAAGTATAACGAATAAATATATTATTATAAAATTGATGTGTTTTAAATTCTAAATTAATTTTCTTTCATGTAAAACTCCTAGCATTATCAACGGCACAACCGACCTCAGCTACGGCACAACTTGCCCCAATGTGGGGTTGGTAGTGCCTTGCCGCCTATGTTTAAAAAAATCACTTTTTCTTAAAAACTATTAAAAATGTGTAAGATCTGTAGTTAAATTCGTATAATAGATTAAATTTGGCTTAGGATGAACCACTACTCTCAGACATAGTACTTGTTTTATCCGAATCTTGAAAGGATTTGTCAAAATCGGCACTTTCAGCCCCGCTCTCCCCTACATATTTTATACGTAGCATACTTTAAAGCATGTGTTATGCAGTTGATTTGAAACATAGTTAAAATACGTGAAATTGTATTGACAAATGTCTCAAATTTATTCATAGTGTGAATTCCACAAAACGTGTTTAATATCTGGATTTCATCCATCTTAAATCATTATTCAAGTAATTTCTTTTTTTTTTGGTACTTCGGCCGCCACCTTATAATCCACTATATATTGGCCAAATTTAATAAAGAATAGAGATAAACAAACCGTTGTTATGCAATGACTTGTTGACACCTAAAAGGGAGATGTTAACAACATTTCCTAGATAGAAGAAGGTTAATCCTACTTTCTAAATATAAAAAGTTTATGTAGGTTAAGATATTTATGATTTGCGTAGAACGCTTAACCGATTTTGAATGAAATATTACACACATGTGGGCAAATTTCCTAATATGTTAAGTTTTCGATATAAATAGGTACATATTTTAAACGTAGCATACTTTAATGCATGTGTTATGCAGTTGATTTGAAACATAGTTAAAATACGTGAAATTGTATTGACAAATGTCTCAAATTTATTCATAGTGTGAATTCCACAAAACGTGTTTAATATCTGGATTTCATCCATCTTTCTTTTTTTTGTAGGGCTATCACGTAAAATTTATGTTGACTTTTTATGGTATATGCCTGTTTGGTGATGGTATACTGATATTTCTTCGACAGCTGGACTGTGTTTCTTAGGCGCGTCTTCTGGGAAACTCGGTGGAATCCCCACGGATCCCAAGCACAAACAAATGACACAAGGGTGGACTTACGGGATTCCCAGCGCTGCACTCTCCGGGTTGTGATGGAGGCCTCAACAGATGTTCCCTTGGTCACTTTGTTGGTAGTTTCAAGGGTTAATTATCGAATTATAGATTTTTTATATTTTTATGATAAGCCGGCCGGCGCGCATGGTGAAATTTTTTTTCAATGTTGTTGAAGCATGAGTTGAAGAGTGAGTGAAGTTATTCGTGAGCACTGAATTTGAATGAATGGGAAGGAACCGGGAAATTTGAATGTGCTTAATATAAGAATGGTTACATGCTTTAATAATGCCGCAATAGGAATTGTTAATAAATAGTTAGTATGTAAAAGTCGATTGTCATGTATATAATAGGAGATTTGTAAAACGTGAGTTGTGATAACCCTAAATTGGTTTCTTTACCTCTATTCTTTATCGAGCTTGGCACAAATATAGAATCACACGATAATGACATAGTATACGCATAAGTATGTCATGTTGCACGCAATCAAAGGCTTGGAGAGGTTTGAATTTTTTCGGTTTAAGTTTTTCCTTATCACTTAATATTTTGTTCCTGAATTTTCTCAAGTCATAAGGAGATTTATCGTACACATTTTTGAAAAATGTAGAGGTCTGTGGTTCCTCCAAACTCCGCTTTTATGTGTGTTATTCAAAAATCATCCACGTTCACATGACCGGCGGCGGAGGTATCTCCAACTCTAATAATTGTCGAATATTCTTCGGTAGGCTTCTCAACCAACACTGCAGTTACCACATTATTTGAGTCAATAGAAATATTTTAGCCAGATGTATTTGCAGAAGTTTCACTAAAAAACTTCTAAGTTTTGGGCATTTTTTTTTTACTATTTTATCTTCACTTTTTTATCCATAATTTGACTTTTCTAATTTATTTAAACATTATAATATTAGATTGTGATCGTGTAGCTAGGTACTCACTGTTCACTGACGACATTGAAAGTAAAATAAAAGGAAAGAGAAACACAATGACATGCTATAAGTGTTAAAAGAACTTAATTCGAATTCACAGTAAAACGAACATCGATGAATAATAAAACGAAAAACGCCGTCAAATTGACAACACTGCTAACTTACAGAAAATTCAATTTAGGGGAATTCACTGGGCATAACTTTTGAATTTCTCTTAACTGAAATGGGATAAATTTCCAAAAGTTCAGTTTGATCGAGATTTTTGGTAAGAATTCAAGGGCTCCCTGAGTTTGCGGGCCCTGGGGCACTGCCACGCCTAGCCCCTATATAAAACCTATATAAAAGCCAAATTCATTAAAAAATAGAGGTAAACAAACCGTTGCTAGGTAACGAGTTGTGTACACCTAAAATACTGTTCTAGATAGCAGATTATCATAAAAGTAATAATCCGACTTTCTACTAATTTAAACAGTTTATTTATGTTTAAATATTTATGATTTGCACACATGTAAGTTAATTTCCTAATAGGTTAAATTTTTTGATACATATACATATAATATATATTACTAGCTTTCCAACCGCAGCTTCGCCCGCGTGGAATTCGGTTTTTTCGCGCTTTATAGATTCCTCATTTTCGGAGATTAATTATCGTATCATGTAGCTTCTAAGTTTGCATGTGCGTATTCGTTTGCAATATATGTATTAACTTGTTTTAAATGACACACACCGCCATCTATCACTGAATTGGTAGAAAGATAACAATATTTTTGTATTCCCTCGGGAATATCAATTATTTCGCGATAAAAAGTACCTTGTTGTTTAATGTGAACTTCTTACTTTATGTTTGCAAATTTTCAAAGAAATCGGTTCAGTAGTTATGGCGTCAAAGCGGAACAAACAAACTCACTTTCCGATTTAAAATATTATTAAGGATACTAATTAGTCCATACTTGAAAGTCAAACATTTCAATTCAATTGCAATTCATGTGTTATGCAGTTGACTTGAAAGTAATTAAAATACGCAAAATAGTATTGACAAATGCCTCAACTTTATTCATTGGTTGAATTCCACATGGAGCTTGGCTTTGGTATAGGTAGCTAAAAATTGGTTATAGGTAGTTATGCCACTGCTTAGCAACTGTTTAAGTAATAATTTTTGAAATACACACATCAAAAGTGTCTAGGGATCAAGCATTTTTATGCGGATTACTTGAGATTGAGATGTGGCTTTGTAATAAATTTATGATTTTATAAATTTATATGAATCCTTTTTGGTGCATTTCATAATTTGAATCAGGAACTGTGAATCAAATTCGAGTAAAAGATGAAAATCAGCTGTCAATATTTTCCCTATAAAACATACAACGCATTGAAGACATTATTAGTGCTACTGTTTCCCTACTACTGATTAAAACCAACGTTATTATGGAGCGGCGACGTCATTTAAGCAGGGAAGAAATGCTCAGAGCCGTGGGAATGATAGAAGCTGGTTCCAACGCAACGTACAACGTACTGTGGCTTTAGCTCTGAATACAAGTCAGAGTGTTATCAGTCGACTTTGGACACGTTACCGACGCACTGGTACCGTGGCTGAGCGCCATGGAGGACGGTATCGCTGCACCACACGGAGACAAGACCGATACATTCAAATCTTAACTCGAAGAGCTCCAACAATAACCGCCATGATGTTAGTCGTGAGGCTTCATCACTCTTCAGGGAACTTAATTAGCGACCAAACAGTCAGAAACCGCTTGTATGAAGTGAACCTTCATTCCCGAAGACCGCTACGGGTACCACCTATAGCAATGCACAATCGTAGGATTCGATATCAATGGGCTCTTGAACACAGAAATTGGGCAGAAGAACAATGGCGTTTCGTGTGCTTTTCTGATGAGTCTCGTTTTGGTATGAGACCGGATACAAGACGTATACGACACTGGAGAACCCCTGGACGCCAACAGCGATTAAAATCCTGCCAGGAAGTCCATCCTTATAGTGGTGGAACCATCATGGTATGGGCGGGTATTTGGATCGGCGGAAGAACTGAGTTGATTTGGATCAGAGGCAACCTCAACGCTCAAATTTATGCTGAGACGATTGTATCAGACGTCATCGTTCCTCTACAAGTGCAAATCGGTCCCTTATTTCAGTTAATGCATGATAATGCACGACCGCACACCGCAAGAGTTGTAAGACAGACTCTCGCCGCAGCTAACATCAATGTCCTGCCCTGGCCTGCTCAGTCGCCAGACTTGAACCCGATTGAGCATGCATGGGATATGCTACAGAGAAGAGCTCTGCCGAATATGGAGGGTATCCAGTCGCAAGAAGACCTTTTTTTGTTGTTGCAACGAACATGGGCGGCTATTCCACAGCGTGATTTGGATGAACTCATTTTGAGTATGCCAAACCGATGTTCTTGTGTTGTTAGTGTTCGCGGTAGAAACACGGATTATTAATTGTTTAAGTTACCCAATAACATTTTAGAGAAAACTGTTATTTCAGTCTTTTTTTCGAACTTTTGTGTTAGTGGTTCAAATGTCAAATATCCCTTTATTAGGAAAATGGCAAATTTCCTTATTAATGCAAAGGTGACTTGGTTTATCGTTACTGTGACAAACGAAAACACTTTATTTGATGAATCCTTAAAGAAAATTTTAATTAATATCAATCAGGAGAAAAGTTATTGCAAAAATATATGTTGATCCCTAGACACTTTTGATGTGTGTATTTTGCTGAATTTCAGGTAAGACCGACGTCGTTTTTATTACATGATTTGACACAGTACACTATTGTAATAAAGCAGAAAGGTTGGCGTATTGATTAGAGGCTCTCGGGCCTCAACTACGGGGGCTACTAAGCGCACGCTTAGTAGGGGCCAGTTCCCACGTCTCTGGAAGACGGGGAAACTGGTCCTCACAAAGAAGCCAGGGCGCCCTGCGGACTCTCCGTCTGCTTACTGGCCCATTGTGTTGCTCGACGAGGTCCCGCGGACAGAGCTCCGGTGGGATCTCATGGCGATATGGAGAGTGCGATTGTCGCAACCCAGTGCTGGGCACGCTACAATAGCGGCAGCAGTAAGTCCCCTCTCATTCGGGAACACCGTTGGAGCTGCTGAACCTTGGACAAAACTGTCTTTGCATTGTGTAGATTCAATTTCCTAGTATTGTATAATTGCATGGAACACGTGTGAGCACGATCTACTTGCTGTAAAGCATCTATTTGTTGGGTTAGTCGTTTATTGACTTAATAGTGCTATGGCTGTTGAGAGTATGTCATGCTCACTCAAATGTCTCGCTGGTGGTGGCGTGTGTGTTGGGTCATTAGGTTCCCTTCAATATGGTTGAGCTGAATGATGCTGATCCATACGTCATGTTCGTGAACGGACGCCGTCAGAGGGGACTGGTCATCTCTTAGCTGCTACGGCGTATTTTAAATTCTGAATTGTTGTTTTTTTTCCATAATGGACGCTCTCAGCGTACAATATATTTCTGCATCGTTCTCACACGATTGATTTCAAAATGAATGATGTAATCAAATATTTGTATCAATAGCTTGATAATTTAAAAGAGTGTCCATGGAGTTTCTTGTCGTTCTTCTCCATAGGTACCTACTCTTTGGAATGGGCGACTAGCTTCACCTTACTGACTGACCGACCTTCTGACAATTCAAAAGTGCCTGTAACTGGTTTATTTGAAATAAATGCTTTGATTTGATTTGATTTTGAGGAGTGGCTAGAGAGGCGCCACGGCGCCCTCACCTTCCGCCTGACGCAGGTCCTCACCGGAAACGGTTGTTTCCGGAGGTTCCTGTTCCATATTAGGCGGGAGGAAACGCTAGGGTGTCACCATTGTGTGGATCTCCCTGAGGACACGGTGGAGCATACAGTGGAGGTCTGCCCGGCTTGGGTAGAGCACCGCCGTGACCTCGTAGCGGCGATCAGCGGCGATCTCTCGCGTCCGACCTTGGTCCAGGCCATGGTCCAGAGCGAGAGTGCATGGCAGGCCGTCACCTCCTTCTGCGAAGCAGTGATACTGGCAAAGGAGGAGGCGGAGCGCGTGAGGCAACGGGCATCCCAGCGCCCTCACGCCACTAGCCGCCGCAGTAGACGCCCCTGGTCGGGAGACGACACCTAACTCCCAACCACCGTAGGCGCGGGCCTGCGGGCGGTGAGCAGGGGGGTAATCGCGCTAAATAAAACAGTAGAAGTTCAACTCTTGTTCGTATCTAATCCAGTTAAAGTTATGGTTTAGTTTCGATCACATTTCCTATCGCGCTAAAGTTTTAAATTCGGTTGAAGTAAAATCAATGTATATATGAGTGATACATTTCATCAGATATAATAATAAAAAGTAAAACAATTAACAAGTAAATTTGACATGGCATAGAAAAAGTTAGCTTTGTTTTAACTTTTTCATTTGACAGCGATTACGTTCCAACTGCGATCCAGTTATGGTTAAACCGTTAGCGCGATACGAAACATAACAAAAGTTATGGTTTGGTTGCGATCCAATTCTGTTTTGGTTGAATTATTTTAGCGCGATTGCCCCCCAGTGGGCAGTTCGCCGCCCAGTAAGGACCAGGCCCGAGTCGACGGCGCGTCGTGTTTCACGCGCGCCTCAAAGAGATGTCAGCACATAGTGACGGGGTCCACGAAGGCCTGATGCCTCCTGGGTCAGGGTTGGGGGTTGGTTAAACAAAAAAACGTGACCCTGGCCGTCGCACAGGCAAGTGAAGAAACACGGGTGGGTTTAGTTATTTCCCATTACAAAAAAAAAAAAGTTGGCGTATTGACAACACAGGCAGATACACCGAACAACAACTTCACAGTGCACGTACTATCACTTGTAAAGGATTGCAGGTGAGCTATAGTTACCTCGTCGACGGCTGCGTCGGGGTGCAGGTCCAGGTCGGGGTGTAGGTCCAAGTCGGCGGTGAAGGGCGCCACCTGCACGCGGAGCTGGAGGCGCGCCTCCTGATCGCACTCCAGCGACGACGAGCTGCAACACATTACTGTTGCTGAGCAAATCATCAAAGCTGTCAGTAGAGACAATATAATACACACATCAAGTAAGCTTCTTCCAAATCTAGCGAATAAGTAATCATGATACGAGTAATATAGGACATTGTCGTCATGCTACAGTTGGCACATTAGAATAAAATACATAGCTATAAGTTCCTTGTATAAGATCTCTACTGTCAGGTACTGTACTGTGTCTTAAATATAGTTATTTTTATAAACTTTTCGAGTATCGTTAACTTGACCTGTAGGTATATCTTACGGATAGCAGTCTGTGGACGTTCATTAGTCGAAACGAATCACCCGACCGGCTTTAACCGGCTTCAACCGGCTTTCCAGAAAGATGATCATGTCTTAAACACTCCTCTCCATATACCACGATCTTTTTTCTTTACACGAAACCTGAATATAGTTTGTTCACAATAAGTAACTGAATCGATTCCAATCATTTTTACACCATGTTATATTTTTTCCAAGGTTTGTGGTTACCAAGCGCACAACTCAGCTGACGTTAGATCATAGCATTAGACGCGCGAGACACCGGCTGTGGCCAGGCGAGCAGTGCATTGACCATATTTTTGTTGGTATAACCAGGTAAGATAACAGGCTCATAACTTTTTGGTTTTTCATGATATCCTTTTGAAATTTTGTACATAGATTCTTTACTTAAAAATGGACACGTGTTTCGGGGTTCGTATAAACAAAAAATAACGTTTTACCTATATGTAACCATCGAAGTCGCCACTGATCCAGTTTCTTAATATTATAAACTAATGTTTGTCCGCAATCCCCCCTGATGGTAAGCAGTGATGCAATCGTTGATGGTTAAGCGCTCTAATGAAATGAAATGAAATGAAATCGCTTATTATGCAAGTCGCCTCACTGATCACTTTTACGCGTCATATTTTTTTAAACTAGATGGAACCGGCATTTCCTAACTAATAATATAATATAATAATCTTTATTACTTACACAAGCATTGTTACAAATACACAAGTGTGAAGTCCCTGACTCCTGTGCTAGGTGATATACCTGTGTTACAGTTTACCTGTGTGCCCTCTCCCAATAGAAAATTTTACAGAATTCTATGCAAACAGATTAACAAAAAATAAATGAATTTAGGTAATAAGACTAAACAAACTAAACTAAACTAAAGCGGTTAAGAGAAGCCTGTATTGAGTTTTTGGGAGTGCGTGTTTATGTGCGTGTGTGTAGGTATGCGCGCGTGCGTGTGTGAGGGTGTGTAGCAGTTATTTACCAGAAGGGTTTTTTTTTTTAATTTATTTCTAATACACTTATATTTAGGTTCACAATTTGTTTTAGCCGCACAACGAAAACCTCTCAGGGTTTATCTGCATGTCGGCGAGCCGCTCATAACAATACTATAAATAATTGTTATTGTATACAGTGCAACGCTAACAATTCATAGGTATGTTAATACCTAGGTACAGTCGCCCGCACATCAAGCCACCACAAGCCGCCAAACTTCCTCAATAGATTCTCAACTTTATCGCCAAAGCATTACGGTTCAAGCTTGATTGAGAAAGCTTGACAGATCCAGGCAGCTCGACCCGCTGGCGTCCGCATCCACATACATACATTATTTAAAATTTTGTGTAAAGAAACGCTTAGATTTATACTTATAATTTTTCGAACTCATTTTGTATAGCGTTTGCAAGTCTTCTGGGAGTGTGTTGACATAAAAGGGTACCAAATATTCTGCAACCCTCATCCCGTACACATTATTAAATTTTGGTAAGATGTAATTATTTTTCACTATTATCGTTCTCAGAAAGTCTGGTCTTGTTTTTTCGGTTAGCAGTTCAGGTCTATTAATTTCGGATAGAATACAGTATTTAACTTTATTGAACACATTCATAACATAACAATATTTAAAAAGGTCGTCGTCATGGTTTTGGAATTTCTTAAGTATATGTTTTGGAGCAATTTCTTTTAATATTCTAAGTTGTAGCTTGTAAATATCGGTCAGATATGTGTGATAAGTTCTTCCATAGCTGCTGAGTCCGTAACTGATAACAGAATCTGCTAGGGCCATATATAACATTCTAAGTGTTTTGTAAGGCAGCTTATATTTTAGTATGCTGAGCTTACCTAGAATAGACCTTAGTTTGTTGCACACGTAATCTTTGTGTGGTCCCCAACAGAATCTGCTATCAACCATTAGGCCAACGTACATGTGCTCATCGACAACTTCTAACGACGGGCACCCGCAAGTCTTTGTGGAACTATGCAGGCAAATATGTCCGTGTGCTATAACTTTAGGCTTAGTGGAGCATTTATTGTGTGATGAGTGTATGTGAACAATTTTTGTTTTTGTTGCATTTATTACTAAGCCTACATCATGCGCCCACCTACACATCTCGTCAAAATTACATTGGAGGGTTGCCTCTGCGTCCCGGATGTTTTTATTAGCGACTAATATACACGTGTCGTCAGCGAACGGGTATACAGAGCCTGATTTTATAGCATTACACATATCATTCACGTATAGTAAATATTCTGTCGGACCTATAATCGATCCCTGGGCTGTTTCCTTGCGTGGATGGAAGCTTTGCACTATACTCATTTTGTATTTTAACCGTGTTGTATCTGTTTTTATGATAGTTTTTTAATAATTCTAACATTGGCCCTTGTATTCCATTTTGTGACAACTTCTCAAAAAGTGTATCACATCGGAGCACATCGAAAGCTTTGCTGAAATCTATGAAAAGTGTCAAGACATGTTTTTTATCGTTTATCTGTCTATTCACTTCATCGGTAAATTCTCGTAATAATTGTGTCGTGCTCTTATTTTTCTGAAATCCATATTGTTTATTGTTAATTACTTCGTGTGTTTGCAAAAAGTTACTAATCTCATTACCAATGTAGCGTTCTATGATTTTATCTATACTAGACAATATAGTGATAGGTCGATAATTATTGACGTCATCGCGTGAGCCTTTTTTGTGTATTGGACGTATCACTCCTATTTTTAAAAGGTCTGGATACGTACCTGTTTTCAAACAGCAATTGATTAAGTGTGTAATAACTGGGGTTAGTTTAGCTGAAGTACACTTAACATCATTAGCACGTATCCCGTCGTAACCCGGGCTTTTCCTATCGTTCATTTGTTTGATGATTTGTTCAACCATATCTTCTCGTGCAGGTTTCACCCTCATCGACCTGTCAGGAACCATCTCGTAAGTATATTTATCCAAAAGAGGTACATCGCAAGAGTTGCTTAGGTTTTTGGTACTAGAATTAAATTCAGTCATGAAGGTGTTAGCTAATGTTGATGGATTCGTTCGAAAAGTTACAAGTAAAACATGTTCAATACATTGCATAATTCTGCCGGTTAAACTATTCACAATGTTCCAAATCTTCTTACTATTTTTAAAATTTTGGGATACTTCCCTCATAATTTGTTTATTTCTAACATAATTAGTGTATTTATTTGTTTTATTTCTATATCTATTGTATAACAATCTTTTCTGTGGGTTATTTTCATCTTTGAGCCAGATACCAAACAATTGGTCACGCTTCATGCACATCTTTTTAAGGTTTTCATTGGCCCAGGGACATGTATTGCGTTTACTGAAACTGCTTTTTCTTATTGTGAATTTACTTTTATCGTATACATTATTAAAGCTGGTGTGTATGTACTTAACTATTTCATTTGGGCACCTGTATTGAAGGGGTATACTCCAGTCGATGTTATTCAGTTCACTGCGCTTTATTATAACCCTATGAAATAGATATGGTTTATTATAACCCTATGAAATAGATATGATAACTCTCTCTGTTTCGTCATAGTTCAGTGACAGTAGCCATGATTTGAGAGTCCGTTTGACTTTATGTAAGGTAAGTTTATAAATTAAAAGGTTTTTATTTATTTTATTATACATAAGTGCGCATTGGGCACGAAAGTGTCGTCGCGCAAGTGCAGTACGACATTGCACAGACTCACAGACAGGAATTAAAGGATTACTTAGCTTGCCATCTAGTGGCATCGTGGAATGTTGGCGTAAGACTGATCGGAGGATATATAATTTTCTCACTGTCAGCACTTGGGCATCTGAGTACAGCTGAGCCGTGGGGTAGTCCCTTCAACGGAAATAAATAACTTTGAGAACAGCCCGCTGAGCTCGTTCCACCGCAAGCATCACTGTTTTGAAGGTACCGCCCCATATCGGGATACAGTACGTAATCATTGACTCGCATATTGATCGATATAATAAGGTTGGTGTTTCGATGTCAGCCGCATATTTGAGCTCCTTATATAAATATATTAGTTTTCGAAGCCAGGAGCATAGAGTATCCGTGTCCGTGCGCCAATCTAGCTTCTCGTCGATATAAACACCTAGATATTTGATACTATCTCGAGGCATTTGCAGATGCATGTAGATGAGCCTGCCTTGAGGTATACCGTAGCTGATAAATTCCTCATCACTGAGAACAGAATCAATTTTGACTCATTGGCTACGCCCGGTGAGATAATCTCTGTAAATATCCAGAGCTACACCTCGCACTCCTATATGCTCCATCTTAGCCAACAGCCTGGGGATAGACACCGTATCAAAGGCCTTAGCCAGATTCAAAAAGACACCGTAGCATTTAAGGGGACTATCTAATCTATCAATTAGCGTATTATTGAAATCAGAGATGGCATCCTCTGTGGAAATTCCTGTCCGAAAGCCATATTGATTATTGGCAATTAATTTATTTTTACAAAGAAATTTTGTCAAACTAGTGTTGAGGATACGTTCGGGTATTTTAGATAAAGAGCTAAGGACAGTAATGGGCCGATAATTAGAAACATCATCCTTTGCTTTGCCCTTATACACTGGATGAACAATGGCACGCTTGAAAGCCTTTGGGAAAACACCAGAATTTATGGCACAGTTGCAGTGCAGATTGACTGTTTTATTATATTTGGCGGGAAACATCCCGGATTGCGTAGTGATTGTTTCAAAACAATCACTACACAATCTATGAATAGTGGTTATAACAACTGCTTGGTCAACTAATGGGATAACCAAAGAGTGAACTGGAGATGAGGTAGGCCATGAGTAAATGGACGGTGAGACAGTAGAAAACTTTGATGCAAGGTTTACTCCGACATTAACAAAAAACCTTTTTTTTATTTTTTTAATGATTTATAAACCAGCGCTTGACCGCAATCCCGCCTGATGGTAAGCAGTGCCGCAATCGTTGATGGTAAAGCGCACTAGTTTATTAAGAGCCTATTCACTCTAGCCTTGAAGTCACTTAAATTGTAGTCCGACGGAAACACCGCCGCCGGCAGATTGTTCCAGTCCCTCGATGTACGCGGTAAAAAGGAGGAGCCGAAACGCTTCATCCGGATCGTAGAGGTGTTAACAACATAAGGGTGGAAACTCGCCATACGACGGGTCGTCCGTTGGTGGAACGGAGATGGGGGAATTAAATCGTGCAATTCCCTCGCACACTCCCCAAAATGTATCCTATAGAACACCGAAAGGCTGGCTACTCTACGCCTGTGCTCTAGGCTTTGGAGACCAACTCGAGTTAAAACAGGGTCACCAATCAGCCTCTTCGCACGCCTCTCCACTGAATCCAAAGTGGCCAGGTGACACTTAGCAGCACCAGCCCAAATGTGGCTGCAGTACTCCACACACGAACGGACCTGTGCTTTGTACAACATTAGAAGCTGCCCTGGTGTGAAGGACTGCCGGACCTTTGCGACGCCAAGTTTTCTGGCAGCCACCTTGGCCTTGGACTCAACGAACCGCCCAAAGTTTAGGTTCGAGGAAATCTCAACACCCAAAATCTGAAGGCGGTCGGTACACTCCAAGGATACATTGTGAAGTTGCTGATTTGATTTACGTAGTAGAGGGGCGAACGCTTGTGACGTTATTTTGTGATGGCGTCAAATGGACAGAGTCGCTTTGGAAAGTGGGGTTCGTCGAACGGTCACTTTGCATCGAGACGCGGACCAAGGCACTACTCCGAACCGAAACTGTCGGTTTGCCTATTCAAATTATTATTATGAAGATTGGAGGGTATATCTACACGTCGTGCTTCAATTCAAAACTCACCTACGAAATGGAACCTGTACCACCACACTAAGACACTGTCGACCCTACCGCTCTGCCGTCGCTGTCTCCGACATACATATACGTAACTCATCTTTATGAAAGTTTAGTAGAATAAACCTAATTATCCTTGTTCAAGGCTCCATCGGTGGGCCTCTCTTCTTGAACAAGCTGCTGGACCCTCTACTGGACAACCTGGATGCGCTGGGCGCGTACGTGCAGGCGTTCGCGGATGATATCGTGTTGGTGTTCTCTGGGCACACGGCGCTCGGAATCCAGCAGGATGCCAATGCCGCTTTAGCCTGTGTGCACGAGTGGGGTGTCATGAATAAGCTTCGCTTCTCCGCCGAGAAGACTCTGGCGATGGTTGTCACGCGGAAGCTTAAGTATGACACTCCGGTCGTGCAGATGGGTGGCTTTGACATCTCGATGGTGACCGAGCTCAAGATCCTCGGAGTCATCGTCGACAGTAAGTTGACCTTCAACAAGCATATGAAATATGCAAGGCAACTAACCTGTATAAAAAACTGTCAGCGATGGCTCGGGTGGATTGGGGCTTGTGTCCGGAGATCATCAGGACGATACCATCCTGTACGGCGCGAGCTCCTGGGCGAAAGCCGCCGAGAAGATCTCTGTGCAAAGAATCTTTGCCACCGTCCAGAGGGGTTTTGCACAGAAGATCGCCAAGTCGCATCGTACGGTGTCGCTCAATGCAGCACTCACGCTGTCGGGTCTCCTCCCGCTCGATCTTCGAGTGTTGGAGGTCGCCCGGCTGTTTGAGTGCATACGGGGACGCCCGATTGAAGAGCTAGAATCCCGCGAACTGAAGGAGCGTAGGGTCTTCACGGCGGCCCCTCACCCCGCCAGTGAGCCAGATATTGAATATCAGTATCTGGAGAATATGCTCCCCGAAACTGTGGCTCAGCTACAGCTCCCCGCTCATCTGATTTACACTGACGGTAGTAAATCGGAAGAAGGGGTCGGGGCGGCATATTCACACTGGCGGGATGGGTTCGACATTCGGACCAAGCGAATGAGGTTGGAGCCGATGTGTACCGTCTTTCAGGCGGAGCTGCTCGCGATAGCCAGGGCTACGGACCTGGTTGTCCTGAGAGGCTTCGACTGCGCGGCGGTGCTCAGCGACTGTCGATCCTCGCTCGACTTGATCCGAAACCCGGAAACGCACCATCCCCTTGCTACCCATATTCCTAAGAATATTAGGGAGCAAGAGGGGAGTGGTAAAATCCTCCGGTTCTTTTGGGTGAAAGCTCATGTCAGGAACCCCGGCAATGAGCGCGCCGACGAACTGGCTAGGCAGGCGGCGACTCAGTCCGGGGTCGCCCCAGCGTATGACAGGTGTCCAGTCTCTTACGTCAAGCGACGTTTGAGGGAGGGCACAGTAGCTGTCTGGAACGGGAGGTACACCGGCGGGGCCACGGCTGGGGTCATGCGGATGTTGTGACGTCTATCTGGGCGCAAATATTGACTGGTCACGGCGGCTTCGCCGCGTACCTGCACAAGTTTAAGCTTAAGGAGAGTCCAGCCTGTGTGTGTGACACAGGCGTCCGAGACAATTCAGCACGTACTGTTTGAATGCCCGAGGCACAACTGCGACAGATACGACCTGGAATTAAGTACAGGAAGAATTTTGACGGAAACAACCATTGCCGACCTCATGGCGGATAAACACTCCAGGCCGTATCTGGAGCGGTTTTGCCTCAAGGTCGCTATAATAAGTATCGAAAAGAACAGAACAAGATGGCGGCACGGCCAGCAAGGCCGTCGGCAAAAATAAGAGAATGTAATGTATAACGTGGTTCAACAGCGACAGTAATAATTTTGGAATAGATAAAGCAAATGTTGTAAATATAGAATAAGTGAAATAATGTAATGACAAAAGACGCTAAAAAGAATATGAGGAAAAGAGCAACCTCAAAAAACCACAAGCCAAATAACAGCTCACTGAAAAGAAAGAAAAATATTAATAGATAGAAAAATATAGATTAATAGTAAAAAACTATTCTTGCCATGCAAGAAGGACAGAGACGGCTATTAAAAAAAAAAACCTAAATATCCTAAATCAGAACTTCCACTCATTGGGTGTTCTACAAACACCCACAAAAAGAATTAAGTAGCTTTGAAAACGATAAAATTAAATTAAATATAACCCCCCCAGCTAAGCTTGTGTTAGATGTAGTCAGTAGTAGTACATTGGCCAGAATTTAAAATCTTTATTGCAACTACTACATATTAGATAGGTATAAGAACTTTTTATTAAAGTCAATTTTGTTTTACAGAAACTGCAGAATTATAACTAAGTAAACTATAACCTACTAAGTATTTCCATATAATAATATAATAATAGTCCATAGAAGATATGTCTAGCAATATGGGTTACAAATGGAAGTAAATGACACAGTGTTTATAAAAAGATTAATAATTTATTTTAAATCTTTGTTTTGTGCATGACAGCGGTGGATCTGTAACAAAGAGTTAAATCATTTTAATAACAATTAGAGCATTTTCATAATTTTCTAGAATATTGAGGAGGGTTTACACTACATACCTGCTAATTTATTGTATGCATTTTTCCACAGATAGTCAACAAAAGCCTGGTGCAGTGCTCAACCTTCAAGAAGATCCCGGTTCATACTGCACTGGTCTTGATAATTAGGCGCTTCTTATTGCTTTCCTCCTAAATTAAAAGACTGATTATTGATGTGTTAATATTATTACATTAGGTGTTGTATCTAGGATTTGTTTTATTATTTAAATGACAAAATGTCTTTTTGTTTTGTATAATAATTTTTTTTGACTTAATGTAAAGTAGATATTTAGTTTATGAGAAAATAGATACCTATAGTTATGAATAAATGTTGATTTTTAATAGGTATGTAGTTTCATTTATGTTGCTCCCAGCAAAAACTAGCCAGAGGTCTGATCAAATCAGATCTCCGGTCTGTCATACTATAAAGGTGCTGAATAAGCTTATGGGTGTATGTTTGGTATTCTGTGAAAGAAAGTATGCGAGAGAGTCCACTGTTCCATGTTACTTTTAGTAGTTGTCTTTAATTTAATTAATGTAATTAGTGTTGTACCGTTTTAGTTAACAATAAATAAATAACTGATAGAAGTCCTACTATTATGTACCTTTACCAACATAGTTAAAACAAATTCATACCTGTCGCAGTACTTCTGCATAATCCTCATCAGGTGGCAATAATGCTATTGGCATGTTTGCAATATTTGTGGTTTATTTTTTAGTTTCAAAGTCTTTGTTCCTTCATTGATTACACTAGACACAGGAATTTGTGAAACTTTAAGGAGGGCAATGTCCTTGTCCAATAAAATACTCGTAGGACTCTGATGCATAAAATGCAAGTGCTATTGGAATCTGCAATAAAAATATAACATTAATCAATCTATTTCGTGTTTGTAGCTATAGATATACTATAGAATAATACAGCAATTGTCAAATTACGTTTCCTCACCTTAATTTCTGCCCATACGCTATCAATTCGACGCAGTCTGGCCATAAGGAGAATGAGTTATTCAATTAACCCTCTTACTGAGACATATTCAAGGCAAAACGTTTTCAGAAATTCCGCCTCGGGAACATTAATAAAGGGATCCGTATTCAAACTCGTCAAGCGATGTGTTCGACGTCTCCTGCATATTATCTTCTTTCTCTAGCTGCCTCGCTTCGAAAAGCAATGATTGTACAAAGACGGCATCATAACAGTTCAATGATCAAAAGAACTGTCAAAATTTTAGCAGATTACCGCATATGTCAGTCATTGATTCGTCATTTTGGACAAGATTACCGTTTTATGCCATTTCGTTCGGTGATTGACTACTTGGCACGCCATTTTGTTAGTAGATTACGGATTTTGTCAAAATCGGTCATTATGACATTAAAAGTCGACAATTTTGACACTATTGCAATAGCAGGAATATTTTATTCCCTATAATGATGTGCCCGTTACAAATCGCAGCAGCAAGAGGCCCATGCGCAAGCTGTCCGGTGATGTAACGGGTGAGTCTGATTTATCCCTGGAAGACCTACGTGATACCATTAGAACTGAAATCAAGGTCGCGTTCAGCATTGAAATTACCAGAATGGTTGACGATCACTTTAAGAATTTAAACGAAAAGATCGCCGGTTTTGACGCTGCCTTATCGTTCAATAACAAGAAGGTATGAAAAACAAGTTTGAAGAAAAGGTATCTATTATAGAAAAACTGGAAAAAGAAAATACATATCTTCGATCAACGGTGCATGGTCTCTCAGAAAGGCTAAATTTGGTTGAGCAAAATCTCAGGGAGTCTAACGTCGAGATTAATGGGCTACCCGAGCATCGGTCTGAAAGTCTTCTGAACGTCGTCCAGCAATTGGGAAAAATCGTTGAATGCCCGATTAACAAAGAAGATATATAATACGCTACAAGAGTTGCCAAATTGAATAAAAACAGCGATCGTCCCAGATCAGTAGTTGTGAAACTATGTAAACGAGTAACCCGTGACCACCTCCTAGCTGCTGTTACCAACTACAACAAACGACACAAGGACGACAAGCTCTCTACGCAACATCTCGGCCTTGGTGGTAAGCGTGACCCTATTTATGTGTCTGAACACTTGAGTCCTCACGATAAGAATCTACACGCTGTAACGAGGCAAAAGGCAAAGGCAGCGCAATTTAAATTCATTTGGGTTCGTGATGGTCGGATTTATGCCAAAAAAACGAATCAACTCCTGAAATACATATCCGCAGTTTCGACAGTCTAGCATTAATCAAGTAGAATAGAGCCAATATGACACAATGATTATTGATGTGCAGAGTAACATTCAATCAACTTAATATATATTACCAAAATGTTCGAGGTATCCGCATAAAAACAACTGAAGTGTTCAATAGTATCCTACAATGCGGCTACTCTGTCTTGGCGCTGACGGAGACCTAGCTAAACTCCAATATTTCCGATAGCGAAGTAGTTGATAACCGATACTTGGTTTACCGTAGGGATCGTGACCTCACACGTAGTTCAAAAACTGACGGAGGAGGTGTTTTAATAGCCGTGTCAAAACTTATTCCTTCATGTCGAATGTACGCCTGGGAAAGTGAGTGTGAGGACATCTGGATCACATTAGATGTAGTTATGTATAAAAAACGTAAAAAAAATGCAGTATGTGTAGTCTACCTGCCTCCTCCAGTAAAACTTGATCTCTTGAATACGTTTTTGGATAATGTTAGTAACGTTTCTGATTGCGTGGATGCAATTGTGGTTATGGGCGATTTCAATTTGGGTTTCATCAATTGGACCCCTGAATCTAACTTAACGCATATGAACCCCAATGCCGATAATAATAGTGGCCGACTGGGGTTTGCCCTCACTGATTTTATCGCTTTGTCAGGGTTACAACAAAAGAATACGTAAAGTAATCAAAGAAATAAAATCTTAGACTTGGTCTTAACAGATGAAAACTGTGTAATTTCAAAGGCCGATGCCATCAGTAAAATCGACCCTTACCATCCACCGCTCGAAATCACGTTGAAAGTCAGGCCCAAGTCGTCACTATATACCCCTCGCATTGACTACAACTTCTACAAGGCCAACTATGGCGCTATTTGATCGGAACTCGGTGCGGTGAAGTGGTCTGAATGTTTTGATGGTCCTATAAACGTTGAGCAAATGGTTTTCAACTTTTATAATAAATTAAATCCAATAATTCAAGAACATTTACCTAAACATAGGCCTCGCAATGATAGATATCCCATTTGGTTTACGCGTGATCTAATACGGGTTCTGAGGGAGAGGGACAGGTTGCGGCATAGATATCGTAAGTATAATAATCCCCGAGATAAGCTCGAATACGATTCAGTCAGACGGCAATGTGATAAACTGTTGAGTGATTGTTATGCTAACTCTATGGATACTATTGAAAACAGCCTCAAAACGAGTCCTAAGACGTTCTGGACTTTCATTAAAAATAAACGATCGACATCAAACGCGTTACCTTCAGTAATGCACGACAATAACGATAACCATTGCTCGGGAGGTCCTGACATTGCTAATTTGTTCGCATCATTCGGTTCGCTTTACTCTAATACGGCTTCTGCAGCATCCTCTGCCAACGACACTTGTCCGCCCGCTGATTCGTACAACAGTAGACTCACGTGCCTCAGCATAACTGAAAAGGATATCATCCCAAAATAGAAGACGCTAGATACTAACAAAGGAGCAGGACCCGATGGGATTCCTCCACTCTTTATCAAAAGATGTGCGTCGCACATTCTCTTACCCGTTAAAACAAATTTTCAATAAATCGCTTACAAGCGGTACCTTCTCTACTGCATGGAAGCGAGCCCGGATAGTTCCGGTCCTAAAGAAGGGAGACAACGATAACGTGAGGGATTATAGACCCATCTCAATACTGTCATGCTTTTCTAAAGTGTTTGAAAGTATCGTCTGTCCAATACTAACAAGGCATACCAAATCTCTGATACGGGTGGAACAGCACGGTTTTCAGGAAAACAAATCTGTTCTTACCAATCTCGTCACATATGTCACGCCTATCATGGACAAAATCGATGGGAACCAGCAGGTCGATTCGGTTTATACCGACTTTGCTGACGCTTTTGACAGTGTCGACCACAAACTCTTAATAAGCTGCATAGTCAGTTTGGTGTTTGCGGATCGATGCTGAAGTGGTTTGAATCATACCTCAAACATCGGGAGCAGGTAGTGGTCTTGGCTGGATATGAGTCTAAAAATACTTTGCCACATCCGGAGTACCTCAGGGGTCCCATCTGGGCCCAATACTGTTCTTACTCTTTGTTAACGATATTGTAGCCGAAATCCATCACTGCCGGTGCTCCCTGTTTGCCGACGATATGGAAATCTCGCGACAAATCAGTTCAGTAGATGACGTGGACTTAATACAGGTTGACTTGGACCGAGTTTCTGCATGGTGTCGCGTCAATAAAATGAAGCTCAATGTCTCAAAATGCCAGCATATACGTTTTACACGGAAAAGGAAAATTATCAAAACGGCAGTCCACATAAACAATGAGGAAATCGCTGTTGTAACGGAAGTTAGGGATTTAGGCGTAATTTTTGACTCCGGACTGAATTTTATCTCTCACTATAGCAGCATTGTAAAAAAGGGAGCAAAAATGTTGGGTTTTATCAAACGCACTACTAAAGACTTCAGGCGTCCTACCTCGCTTGGGAGTTTGGTCGTGGAGGGTCTTCAGTCTTCAGATCAATCTCCCTTTGGCGCAGCATCGTTGGTCGTGTTGTTGGGTTTAACATTGCATCACCTCACTCAACTGCCGTCTTCCTTCCTATTCGCTCAGTTTTTCTGAGTGAATAGGCTCTTAATGAACTAGTGCGCTTTACCATCAACGATTGCGTCACTGCTTTCCATCAGGTGGGATTGCGGTCAAGCGCTACTTTATAATTTATAAAAAAAAACAAAAGTTCTGGATGACTTCTACCTTTTTTTTTTTAATAATTATAAACTAGCGCTTGACCGCAATCCCGCCTCTAGCCTTGAAGACACTCAAATTGTAGTCCGAAGGAAACACCGAGGCTGGCAAACTGTTCCAGTCCCTCGATGTACGCGGTATAAAGGAGGAGGCGAAACGCCTCGTCCGGATCGTAGTGGTGTCAACAACGTAAGGGTGGAAACTCGCCAACTTCCCGGCTCCGAAAACCGTACGCGAACTTTGCAGGTTTCTGGGGATGGTTAGCTTTTATAGGCGTTTCATCCCTAAGGCGGCGCAGCATCAAGGCCCCTTGAATACTTTGTTGGTAGGTTCGATGAAAGGTTCTCATCCCGTGCATTTCACCAGCAAACAGTTCGGAGCTTTTGAGGATTGCAAGTGAGGGTTGTGCCAAACTGCTTTACACGCTCATCCCGATTGGAAATCAAAATTGGCAATCGTCACGGACGAATCCGATACCGCAATAGGTGCCGCACTGCAGTAGTTCAAAGAACACTAGGGATGGCAACCACTGGCATTCTTCTCGAGGAAATTGTGTCCATCGCAGCAAAAGTATTCACCGTATGATTGCGAACTTTGGGCGACTTACGAATCCATTAAATATTTTAGGCACATGGTCGAAGCTACGAATTTTGTCATGTAGCATATACGGACTAATTATTCTCCGCGACAATTCCGCCACTTAGATTTTATCTCGCAGTTCATTACGGATATAAGGCACATCTATGGTAGGGATGACGTTGTTGCAGACACTCTCTCTAGGCTTGAGGAAATTGTGCAACCCGTTGATCTTAATCGTTTAGAAGATGCTCAAGAACACGATCCGGATTTGAAGCTTCTCCTGCAGGGTCAAACATCATTGCAACTAAAAAAGATGCAGCTACCAGGTGTTAAATCCAACGTGTACTGCGAGGAAAGAGATGATAATGTTAGACCATATGTCCCAAAAATGTTTCGGCGCCAGGTGTTCAAAAGCCTTCATTCGATAAGTCATCCAGGGTCGATTGCCTCAGTAAAGCTCGTTTCGGATAGGTTTGTTTGGCTAGGTATTAAGAAGGACTGTCGAGAATGGGCAAAGACTTGTCTGGCTTACCAGCGTTCGAAAGTCACACGACATGTCTCTTCACCATTAGGTACATTCAGTGCCCCATCTTCTAGGTTTATGCACATTCACTTAGACTTGTATGGTCCATTGCCCTTGTCACAAGGATATAGGTACTGCCTCACGGCAATCGATAGGTTCACGCGTTGGTCTGAGGTAGGGCCCCTTCAAGAAATCACAGCTGAAGTAGTGGCAAGAGCTCTAATTTCAGGATAGATTTCTTGGTTTGAATGTCTTGTTTCTATCGTTACAGATAGGGGAAGGCAGTTCGAGTCCACATTATTCAAACATTTGTCTGAAGCTATCGGTGTCCAGCACAAACGGATCACTGCCTACCATCCTGCCAGTAACGGTATTATCGAACCGGCATCTAAAAGCTGCAATTACTTGCCATGCAAATTTAAATTGGGTCGATACTTTACCATTGGTGTTGCTTGGTATCAGGAGTGCTTACAAGGAGGACCTGTTATCCTCTACAGCTGAGTTGGCGTATGACGAGCCGCTGAGATTCCCCGGAGATTTTTTCCAGCCAGAAGAAGACATTGCTCCTGATGTGACTGAGTACCTAGCACTAACTTCCCACGTCTTCCTGCGTGATGACTCCTGTCGCGAATCCCTGACACCTGCATACTCTGGACCTCATGAGGTCGTTGAAAGGGGCGATAAGTTTTTGAAGTGAAACTTCTTTAGGCACGCTTGACTTGGGGAGTAAGCTGGCGAAAGCGTTACGAAAAATGATCGGGCAAGGCGAACGGAAGTTAAGTGGGGGATATAAGCACAGAGGCGCCCGTGGCGCGAGCTTGGCACTACAAGGTCTACAACGTTTTTTTTTTTTTTTCAATAAAAATAGAAGATCTATGCAAATTATTATTATTATTTTTTTTAAATTTTGAGACACGGATACACTTATTTATTTATTTAGTCCCTCCTGTATCCCCCTCCCTTAGCCCCCCCTCACCCCTTAATATTCCCACGAAACTACCCCCCCTCACCCCTTAATATTCCCACGAAACTACCCCCCCTCACCCCTTAATATTCCCATGAAACTACCCCCCCCCCCCCCGACCCCCCTCATTGATTACCTCACCCCCCGTGGATTATCTCGGGAACCAGAGGTCGTGGACTTCCCGAGTTTGGGGTCCTCTGAATCAGGAGGAGGAGCCCGACCTTTTGGCCCCGAGAGAATCCACTCCCCCCCTCTCCCCCTCCCCCTCCCCCCCGCAACCTCACGAAACCTACCCCCCCACCCCCTTTAGTTACCTCAGCCCCCTGTGGATTATCTCGGGAACCAGAGGTCGTGGACTACCCGAGTTTGGGGTCCCCTGAATCAGGAGGAGGAACCCGACCTTTTGGCCCCGAGGAAATACATTTAATATCGGCATCTATAGATCGCCTTAAGCCGGCCTACATACTGTTAGACAAAAATACCTCACATGATAATCCATCGCCCACTACCACGAACATTAGTACCCTCACGGACACTCCCATCACTCTTACACAACCCAGATAGAGACCCCACCACCTGAACGAAGAAATGACATTAAGAAGATGCGTTCAGGTCGTATCGTCATTTTCCCGCACTTTATCGCCCTTAACGGTCTCTGACATTCTCACAGTACATTTAGAAGAATTGAAACTAAAGAATATACCCGTGGATGTAATATGTATAACTGAACATTTTATGACACCACAACAAGAGGCTACAATTTATTTACCCAAATTTCGCTTGGCAGCAAGTTTTTTAAGAGACGTAAATAGGGGAGGTGCATGTATATTTACCAGATTAGGACACCCATACGCTGTACTTAATAATACGTTTTCAAGTAAGGGTATTATAGAATATAGTGCAATAGAACTAATTGAACATAAGTTGATAATAGTTTGTGTGTATAGAGTACCCAACTCGTGTATGTCTACATTTTTTTATAATTTAGAAAAGTTACTGCACCAAATATGTGATAACACTAGTAAGAAAGTTGTTGTATGCGGGGATTTCAATATCAATACGTTAAAAAGAAACCGACAAATTTTAGATTTTGAACAAATTCTAGACAGTCATAACCTAAAACTAGAAATTAAGGTTCCCACTAGAGTCATAAGTAGCACTTGCATCGACAACTTTGCTCACAACATTCATAAATGCAAAAGCCAAATAATTGAATTAGGATTATCAGATCATACTGCACAAATATTGCATTTTCCAGTCAAAAGATCCTGTATATTAAAGTCCTGGCGCATTAAAGTACGCGATTATAGTGAGGAAAATTTGACAAAATTTAAAAATTGTATGAATAACTTGACATTTACCTGACAAATGATCCAAACGAAGCCTACAATCGTTTCTTGGAACTTTTCCTGTGTTTTTATAACTCATGTTTTCCTTAAAAATTAATAACAAAATCGTTATACAAAAAAAACTAAATGGGTTTCAAAAGGGATCAAAATTTGTAGCAAAATGAAAAGAAAATTACTATGGCAATATAGAACTCACCGGACGGAAAAAAAACAAACATGAATTCAAGCAATACGCGACGAAATTAAAAAAAAATATATGTCTTACGCAAAAGGCACAAAATAGCCATCGCATCAACACAGCTCAAAATAAATCGAAAGCTACTTGGTCACTAATAAATAACTCTAAATTTAAATTTCCCAGGGAACTAATTCGTGAAATATTAAAAGACAAAGTAAGCATTACAGATCCAACATCGATTGCGAATTATTTTAACGACTATTTTATTGACCAAGCTACAAAATCGATGCATACAAATAATTATAATAATAAAGCAATTTCAAATCTGAACATATTCATTAATCTAAACTCAATTTTCCTTACAGTGAAATCAAGCAACTTAAAAATACATCGAGTGAGGGTTACGATGGCGTCTGTACTAAAGTAATAAAACATGTATCTCAATCAATTGCAGCTCATCTAAGTCATATAATAAATTTATGCATTTCTACTGGAACTTACCCAGAAAAACTCAAAATATCAGTTGTTGTTCCTCTCCACAAAAAAGATGACAAAAGCAATATGGTAAATTATAGACCTATAGCTTTGATACCCATCTTTTCAAAGATATTCGAAAAATCCCTTCATAGCCGTCTTTACAATTTTTTAGAAAAATATAATATCTTGGCTAGCGAACAAAAAGGATTTCGTAGGGGTAAGTCCATAAATGCTGCAATATATGAACTAACTAACATTGTTTTGACTAATATGGATAAAAGAAATCCAATATGTGCTATTTTCATGGATATGAGTAAAGCTTTCGATAGTGTTGACCATAACATACTGCTTCGAAAATTAGATTCATATGGCATAAGGGGAAAAGCACTAGACCTTATTCACTCATATCTATGTGATAGAAGACAGTTAACTAAAATAACTAGAATATGCCTTAAAGCGCGGTATGAGAAAACATATAGATCCCAAACAAGAACCATAAAATTAGGAGTTCCGCAAGGTAGTGTCTTGGGTCCCTTGCCTTTTCTAATTTATATTAATGATCTCCCTAGACACATAAAGCATCCCATGGTACTTTTTGCAGATGACAGCACTGTACTAATAAAATTTGACAGTCAAAATGACTGTGAAAATGAAGTTAATGAGACATTAAGTACTATAATTAAATGGTTAATAGATAAGAATCTGAAAATAAATTTAGAAAAGACAAATATTATGCACTTTCATCAAAGAACTCAACCGAAAAGTATTATTTTATTAAATATAGTAATATTCGAGGTCTGCACTCCAATCTCATTGCAGTACATCACCACCTCGAGACTGAGAAGCCCCATCTACTTTTCTTGACGGAGACCCAGATCAGATGTCCGTCTGATGCGGCATACCTCAGCTACCCGGGATACGCATTGGAGCACCATTTCCTGCAGCGTGCCGGGGTCTGTGTATATGTCCGCAATGGCATTTGTTGCCGGCGCCTCCGTCACCTCGAAGACCCTCATTTCTCGTCCCTATGGCTGTTGGTTGACACTGGTGTGGACAAAATTATTTACACTTGTGTCTACCGATCGCACAGCGGTGATCAGGAGACAATTCGTTTATTTGACCACCTCAGTGAGGCTGCTGACAATGCGCTGCACCGGCACCCTGACGCACACTTCGTCGCTCTGGGGGACTTCAATGCCTGCCATCAGGACTGGCTTTTCCCGTACCAGAGGACCGACCACGCTGGGAGAGAAGCGCGAAATTTGGCGCTTTCAATGGGCCTTTCCCAGCTGGTAAAGCAAGCGACTAGGGTGCCTGATGTAGTTGGTCATACTGCCAATTGTCTGGACCTTCTGCTGACCACTGATCCGGACAGGTGTGTTGTGACAGTTTCCTCACCGTTGGGAACTTCAGACCACTGTCTGGTGAAGTCTGTGTCGACCTTCTCCCCACCAGATCACGACTCTCGTGGTGAACGGCGAATGTGGCGATACAGGTCAGCAGACTGGGATGAGATGCGCCATTTCTTTGCGTCTTATCCTTGGCAGCAGGTCTGCTTCTCTTCTAGCAATCCGTCGAGCTGTGCGGATGCTATAACCGATGTGGTGCGTCAAGCTATGGAATATTTTATTCCCTATAATGACGTGCCCGTCGGTGACTCGGCTCGCCCATGGTTCAATGCCGATTGTGCCCAAGCCGAACAGCGTAAGCACACGGCATTTCTCACCTGGGTTGACGCTCGTGACCACGGAGCTCCGGATCTAAGCTCAAAGAAGAGAGCCTTTAACCGTGCTGCCAAGTCCTACAAAAAGGCGCTAAAGAAGGCTCGCTTCGACCGTATTACCCATATTGGCAACAAGTTATCTGCGCAGCCTTCCGGTAGCAGATCTTTTTGGTCCCTTGCCAAATCGGTCGAGGCGAACTTCTGTCGGCCCTCACTGCCTCCGCTGGTTAGGCCTGATGGAACACCGGCTCATACGGCGAGAGAGAAAGCAGGTCTCTTTGCATCTCTCTTTGCCCATAATTCGCGTCTTGATACTGGCAGTGCTACTCCACCTATTTTACCCCACTGCGGTACTTCAATGCCTGAGGTTCGCATTCGGAACAAGGAGGTTCTGAGAGCACTGTGTCGTCTGGACGTGAATAAGGCTAGTGGTCCGGATGGTATATCAGCGATTGTTCTAAAAGCATGTGCGCCCGAGTTGTCTCCTGTATTGACACGCTTGTATCGCCTCTCATTTGGGACTGGTATAGTGCCCAAGTCCTGGAAGCTTGCCAACGTGCAACCCGTGCCCAAAAAGGGTATTCGTGCCGATCCTACCAACTATCGGCCGATTTCGATCACCTCCATACTTTGCAAAATTATGGAGCGTGTATTAAACTCGCGCCTCTTGGCATACCTGGAAGGTAACGATCTCCTCAGTGACCGACAGTACGGGTTTCGCCGCAATCGGTCAACTGGGGACCTACTAGTGTATGCCACTCACTTGTGGGGTGAGGCCCTCGAGAGAAATGGGGAAGCGATTG
Source organism: Sesamia inferens (assembly GCA_037179545.1). Lineage (NCBI taxonomy): Eukaryota > Metazoa > Arthropoda > Insecta > Lepidoptera > Noctuidae > Sesamia > Sesamia inferens. The sequence continues at coordinate 470,258 of CM073929.1, read as the reverse complement.
CTGTCTCCCTTGATGTCTCGAAGGCCTTCGACCGGGTATGGCACGCTGGCCTTTTGAGTAGCTTCCAGCGTACGGCATTTCCCCTAGCCTGACTGGCTGGGTAAAAGACTTCCTGACTGAACGGTCCCTCCGAGTTGTTGTCGACGGATGCTCATCTGAGCCCATGTCGACTAATGCCGGTGTTCCTCAGGGGTCTGTTCTCTCTGCAACTCTGTTTCTGCTGCATATTAACGATCTGCTGATGCCCGGTATCTATGGGTATGCAGATGACAGCACAGTTGTGGAGAGATACCTGCCGGATGCTCGGGCTAGTAGGGAGTCAATCCAGTCCGAAAGAGAAGCCATGGTAGAGCGAACGAGTGTTGCACTACAGGCAGTCTCCGAATGGGGCAATGCCAATCTTGTAGCATTCAATGCCGCCAAAACACAGGCGTGTCTTTTCACCGCCAAAAGGAGCCCGTTCACCTTGGCTCCTACTTTTCGGAACGTATCCTTGGAGTGTACCGACCTCCTTCAGCTTTTGGGTGTTGAGATTTCCTCGAACCTAAACTTTGGGCGCTTCATTGAGTCCAAGGCCAAGGTGGCTGCCAGAAAACTTGGCGTTATCGCAAAGGTCCGGCAGTACTTCACACCAGGGCAGCTTCTAATGTTGTACAAAGCACAGGTCCGTTCGTGTGTGGAGTACTGCAGCCACATTTGGGTTGGTGCTGCTAAGTGTCACCTGGCCACTTTGGATTCAGTGGAGAGGCGTGCGAAGAGGCTGATTGGTGACCTTGATTTGACTCGTGTTGGTCTCCAAAGTCTAGAGCACAGGCGTAGAGTAGCCAGCCTTTCGGTGTTCTATAGGATACATTTTGGGGAGTGTGCGAGGGAATTGTACGATTTAATTCCCCCATCTCCGTTCCACCATCGGACGACCCATCGTATGGAGAGTTTCCACCCTTATGTTGCTAACACCTCTAGGATCCGGACGAAGCGTTTCGCCTCCTCCTTTATACCGCGTACATCGAGGGACTGGAACAATCTGCCGGCGGCGGTGTTTCCGCCGGACTACAATTTGAGTGTATTCAAGGCTAGAGTGAATAGGCTCTTAATAAACTAGTGCACTTTACCATCAACGATTGCGTCACTGCTTACCATCAGGCGGGATTGCGGTCAAGCGCTGGTTTATAAATTAATAAAAAAAAAAAAAAAAAAAATATTTATGTAAATTATAATGGACAGACAGTAGAATCTGTAACAAATTCAAAATTTCAATACATATTGATTGCAGACTTTCATGGACAATCCATATACACAACCTCAGCAAAAGAATCAACAAATCCTCATTCGCTCTTTACAAGCTCTCGAAAATAGTTGACAAAGAAGCGATTTTAACAGCTTATCACGGTCTGGTAGCACCATTACTGAGATACGGCATTATATTTTGGGGTAATTCGGTAGACAAGGAATTTATATTTAAAGCTCAAAAGAAGTGCATTAGAGCAATGTGCCAAATAAATAGTACAATTAGCTGTCAACCTCGCTTTACTAAAAATTCTCACATTGCCTTCACTATACATTTACGAAGCAAATATTTTTATAAAATTAAATCTAAACTACTATAACACTGCTGTCAAAAGTTATTATCGAAAATTAAGGGATAAAAAAAGGTTAGAGGTACAAATACCCTATGGTAAAACGGCACTATTGAATAAAAGTATTTTATGCATGACATCAATAATCTATAATAAATTGCCTGATAGCATTAAACAATTGCCAATTATACATTTCAAAAAGAAATGACATCATTATTAATTGACAAGTGTTATTATGATGTCAGAGATTACTTGTGTGACAAAAATATTGTATTCCAATGACAGGATAGGAAAAATAAGTATATAAATATTGTAATAATTAATTATGACTAATATAACTTGAATTTGTATGTATTTATAATTTGAAATATTTTATTAATTTATCAAAAACTAATATGACTAATTTGTGTTTTGACATCTAATTTGTATTTAATTATTGTATGCCTTAACGGCGGGACATGTCAGAATTTCTTTTAATTATTTAAGACCTGTATCTATGATGTATACCTATAGTCTACAATAAAGATGATTTGATTTGATTGAGGGGGGTGATGTGGCGTGTATCGCCTAACATTTGTGAAACAAATAAGAAAAATAATTTGTACAATTTGTTGTTTGTAAAATTAGTTTGAATGCGCGAGCGGACAGGCAATCGTCGTTATGTATATTGTATTTCTGTAGCGAGAACCGGTTACGACGCGCGCGCCGCGAGCGGACGAGTCTTCAACCAGGCCACGCCTGATTCGTGGATTGTTGTTAAACTTGACTACTTGTCCACCGCGATTGTCTTTGTCTACCCTCAGATTGTTGACATAGTTATAAAATAAATAAACCCTCTGGTTAACCAAAATTTCGAGTATTTATTAAATTCATTGATTTTACCAAATATTGTAACGTATAAAAATCAGAAAAAATAGTAAACGGTATAAGCAGTGACATCTAGCGGCAAATTGTGGAATGAATTAATGATAGGTGCCATAGGTTCGTATAGATGGTGTTGTCGTGAAGAAATGCATTATAGATAGATTTATTATTAATAGAATAAAATAACTAAAGAAAGATTTTTTTCTTGACAAGTAATTGATTTAAAACTTTAATATTGTGAAAAATATACAGTCTGTCGTCGTGGTAGATGACGTATATAGACTTTGTAGCAAGGGGCAATGACATGAAATGAAATCGTTTATTAAGCAAGTAGGATCACCGATCACTTTTACACGTCATATTTTTTTTTTAACTAGATGAAGCCGGCATTTCCTAACTGACTACCTCTGAGAAGAAATAGCCGAAACAAACTCAGGGATCATCGTCTTTTTTCAAGTCCAGACATTAAAAATGAGAATGTTTACAATAATTTACCTTATAATTACGCATATTGCTAATAACAATGCTTATCAGAGCGAACAGCTCAGTCCCAAGCTTTTTTGTCTTCTAAATAATCTGTGATTTTATAATACCCTTTTTTGCAAAGTTTGGCCTTTATATACATTTTAAATCGTTTAATGGGTAAGTTTCGATTGTCCATGGGAAGCTTGTTGTAAAAGTGTATACATTGACCCATGAATGAGTTGCCTACTCTGTGGAGACGAGTGTGATGTACAGCTAGATTGTGTTTGTTCCTGGTATTTATATTATGAATATCGCTTATTTTCTTAAAATGCGATATATTTTTATGTACGTACATAAGATTTTTAAATATATACTGTGAAGCTACAGTCAGAATGTCCACCTCTCTGAATTTTTCTCTAAGAGAATCTCCAGGACCAAGGTTGTAAATGGCTCGAACAGCCCTTTTCTGTAAAACAAAGATGGTATTGATGTCCGCACAAGTTCCCCAGAGAAGAATCCCATAAGTCATTAGACTATGAAAATAACTTAAATAAACAATTCTGGCTGTATCCACATCAGTTATCTGTCTAATTTTCTTAACAGCAAAGGCGGCGGAACTGAGTCTACCCGACAGCTTCTCAACGTGAGGACCCCATTGCAACTTGGCGTCAATAGTCAATCCAACAAAAACTGTCGACTCGACAGGGATCAACTCTACTCCATTCAGTTGAACATTGGTACTTAGCTGCCTGACATTTGGCGTAGAAAATTTAATGACTTTAATTTTTTTTTCATTTAAAAGAAGGTTATTTACATTAAACCAACGGACAACTTTAGAAAGTGCATTGTTAACTTCGTCAAAATTGGCTAGCTGACGCTTGACTTTAAAAATAAGAGAAGTGTCATCCGCGAACAATGCAATGTTGTGATTATCCCTCACGTGATGAGGTAAGTCATTAATATAGATTAAAAACAAGAATGGACCTAGAATTGAGCCCTGCGGAACGCCCACGGTGACCACAGATCCTGCAGATCTCTTGCCATTAACATCAACCCTCTGAATTCGATTATTCAGATAAGAAGTCAGAAGGTCGAGAGCTCTGTCCCTTAAACCATAATGGTACAATTTCCTAATAAGAGTATCATGATGTACGCAATCAAAGGCCTTGGACAAATCACAAAAAATACCAAGAGCATCTTGCGATTCCCCCCAGGCCCCAAATATGTTCTTTAGCAACGCCACGGCCGCATCTGTAGTTGAACGACCCTTTGTAAAACCAAATTGTTTCACGTGCAATAAATTATGTAAGTTAAAATGCCTCAACAACTGTTTCAAAATTATTTTTTCAAAAATTTTGCTCAAAGTTGGTAATATCGAAATTGGCCGAAAATTCGTGGGATCACTTGAACTACCAGATTTGAACAGTGGAATTACTTTGCTAAGTTTCATCAAATCAGGAAATATACCATATGTGACACAAGAATTAAAAACAATTGCCAAGAAAGGTGCGATAACATCTATTATCGAAGCTACAGTATATACTGACAAACCCCAATGATCAGCAGTTCTCTTTACATCAAGATCCTTAAAAGATTCTATAATATCTTTAGCGGTCACAAACGTAAATTCAAAGTGTTTGTCACATTCTGGAACACATTCCTTTAGTATGGCGTAAGCAGAAGTGGAGGAAGAAGACAAAGTTTTTGTAGTTATTATTGGAATATTAGTAAAAAAATTCTCAAACTCAGTTGCTACCTCCAAGTCCGCCTTTATATCTACATCTTTAATTTTAAGATGGAAATCGCGATTTTGTGCTTTGGTTCTTCCAGTTTCAGAATTTATAATTTGCCAAGTTGTTTTGATTTTATTTCCAGAAGATTCTATTTTATTTTTAATGTGTATGGCTTTTGCTGAGGAATAGGCTCTTTTAAACGTTTTTGAATAATATTTAACAAATTCTTGAAAAGTTTCATCATGGTTATATGTTTTTTCCTGATACAAGTCATACATTTTTTCCCGGCTTTTATAAATACCTGGGGTTGCCCAGTCACTAAATATAAGGCGGTCGCTAACAGGCAATGTTTTTTTTTTGTGAAAACTTTCATAAATTCACAATGAATCAGGTTAAATAGTTCACTATACGCATGATCCGGGTTGGTGTGATGAGGCAAGCCCGGTAACTTTTCAATTAAATTATTTTTAAATTGTCCTAAACGATTTTCATTTACAGGAACAAAACTCACAAGTTTTCTTTGAGCTCTGACTTCACTTTTCTGAGGAAAAGTAACTAACTGGCCACAGTGATCAGAGTCTAACTCATTTATAATTAAATGGTCAGAAGGTCTTAAGTTAGTAAAAATGTTGTCTAAACAGGTGGAACTTGTGGCAGTTATTCTAGTCGGCTCAAAGAATCTTGCGTACAAATTATAAGACTTGAATAATGACATAAATTTACTAACTGTAGCTGATTTCTCTAGAACATTAATGTTGAAGTCTCCACAGACAACAACTGTTTGGGCTGCGGTCTATTTTGAGAAGTTTTTTTTTTTTGGGTTTTTTGACAGGAAAGCTAAGATGAGTGTCACGCGCATTTTTCATTGGACTTTTCAATTATTTATAGTGTCGTTTATTAAATAAAAGCGCGTGATTTATGTAGTAAAAAGTGCATTCAGTGAATAATTCATAAGGAACATTGAAATATCGTAGCATAGTGGCCACATCATAGCTTTGCCTCAAATCTCCTAGAAGTCGGCAAACGTGGCCGTGTTTTCAACTGTCATTGGCGATATCCACCATTATTGTGAAATATTTTTTTTAAAGAATTTCTATAATTTGTTACACGTATTATTGGCAAAATTGTGGTGTCTAACCACAGAGGCCATTGAAGAGTTGAAGTAGTATTCACTCTTATGAAAAGAAAAGTAAGAAGAAGAAAAGTTTTTTTTATAAACTCAGATTCAATAAAAGTCAAAAATATATTGAATGTCGCACGTGCAGAAGGGAATTGGCCCCAAAATGAAGAACCGTGTTGGAGATTGGACTACGATGTGGTTCAATTAACTCTAATAATAGTTAGATATTAGTAATTTAAAGAAAACAAGGTCTTCTCAAGGGACGTATACGGCTGCGTGTAGGCCTGTTGAGGGTTTGCGTCAATGAGGTGAGGCGGCAGGCACATGATGCATCTATAGCGTACACACAGGCTGGGAGATGCTGTCTGCGGCGTCGAATCCATGGATTGGTCTACATTAGGGTAATGTAACATACCCATAGTAAGTGTTAACCTGAACATGTCTTATGAGTTGCAAAAATCATAGTGTCAGTTTAGTATACGCCTTGTAATCTATTAAAGTATATGAATAGACCAAATCTTAATTGGTCTTATCAATCAATGTCACATTTTGGACGCCATACCGTCACTTGAGTGTACGCCTTGTATCTATTAAAATTCTTGAGAAGACCTAATCCCAACTTGTTTTATTTCTGTCAAGATCTCATGCGTATCATACCCAGGTCTCATGAAGGTGCTCCGATGAGCCAATCCGGTGGTAACAGACCCCGAGGTTGTTACAACTTATCAAAAATATTTGTAAGTAGCTATCGCTTTGAAAAAGTCGACAATTTAAAAAATTGACCCCATTACCTGACTTGCAGCGGCTGCATGTCATCCTGCAACAGCGGCAGCTCATCGTCGTCGCGTGCGTGCGCGTGACACTCGCAGCGGCAGTGCTCGGGCTCCACGTAGCTGAACTGTGTCCCCACCGCGCCGCCAGAGCCGGCCGCGTTTGCCGTCGCCGCTGGCAGTGTCTGAATGCGCTTCGGCTGTTTTCGTCGCTCTGGCACTTCCTCAAAGTCTATCCACTCGGTTTTCGGACGCGAGTCGAAGCCTGATGATAATAATATTTTTATAGAGTTCCGTGCCGAAATAGAATATAAAATAGGCCAGATCGCATTATAATAAACTCACATAGATATAACATTTTTTACGTATATCCGGACAGTCAGGCCACATGCAGTGATGGGTTCCGTTGAGATAAATATTTATGCATGCACAGTATCTACATAATTTACTAATATCATAGATTTTTTTACAACAAATAAATAGTTTGTAATCCCACCGAAAAGGTAAAAAAGTCGCCAGTGGGCGCAGGCCCTTATGAGGAAAGAAAGAAAATGCATTTATTTAGCGCAAACTATATGTAGACGCAACAGATAGAGACAAAAAGTAATTTAAAATAATAATAATAAAACCAAGTAAAATGTGAAAAGACAAATGGAGAAAACTAGCAGGAATGTGTGTCTCCCGGCTGCTACAAAAAGGCTCAGTTCAGCAGAAATATCAATGTCGAAAAGTGAAGATCAAATTGTAAAAAAATCGCCGGGTCGGCGTTTCAACATACATAATTATAATATATGGCATTCCTAACTCACTGTCACTTCCGCTACGGGTGCGCGGGCGAGCGGGACGGCGCGCCACAGGTGCTGCCGTGCTGGGCCGGCGCGGTAGGCGGATGCGCAGCTTGTCGTGAGGAGCCGGGGCCGCGGGGGCCGCGGGGGGCGCGGGGGGCGCGGGGGCCGGCGCCGCGGGCGGGGCGGCGCGCGGCACGGGCGGAGTGGCGCGCGGCCTCGACACGCCCGACACCAGCACCCCGCCGCGCTCGCGCACGGGCACCATGGGTAGCGCCACCGAGCGTTCTTGTGGCAGCGTGGTGGGCACGTAGGGAAGCTCCTCCTCAAACGATTGCTGCACCACCAGCCCGCGCTTCTCTACCTCGTCACCGGCGGGCGGCGGGGCCGATTCCGAGCTCGGCTCCGACTCGGACGAGTCCCGCACCGGGTCTGGGGGCGACACGGGGCTGGGTGCCGCCGCCGTGCCACAAGCCGACGTACCGGTCGAGCGGCGCGAGTCCTTCTCACCCGGGCTGCAGTCGGTGGCGGGGGTGACGTCACGTATCGTCGTTGTCTTCATCTCGTCGCCATCGATAAAGCTCGGGAATGACCCTGATATCTCACTCGTCACGCTTGGAGTCTTGGTGATGCTGAATTGTGTGCTGAATACCTGTTCACGGCTACCGACGTGGGTTGTAAAGACAAGTCGCTCCTTGCGCCGTCTCCTACCATCTTCTACAGTAGGCACAGACTCAATCCGGTCTATATCCGCAAGTAGTGCGGCCGCGCTGTTTTCTTCTGGATGTGTAGGAGTAATGGTGGCAGGTAAGACGGCGGTTATGTCGCTTTTTGTTTCCACTATGACGGCGTGGGTCGCTTTTAGTGGTGATGAGACTATGACCGGTGGACTTGGGAGACAAACATCGGCCAATCGCTCCGTGGGTGAGCGAAGAGGTATTATAATGCTTCCGTCCGGTAGAACAGTCCGTTGCATCGGTTTATGAGATACAGAAGGCGTAAACTCGCGCTCTGTAACAAGCCGCGATTGCGGTGCAGAAGCTGGGCGAGGAGGCTCGCGCTGTGTCGTCACATCCGCCGTGGTCTTATTTGTCTCGGCTTCACGGCGCGTGCTGCTCGAGCCGGGTCGTTCGTCTGGTGGCGTCCTCAATGGGATGTGGATGATTCCATCCTTCGTATCCTCGTAGTACTTGAGCTTATCACCGCGCCGGGTCCGCTCAATGGGCAGCGATGGGACGGCAGCGATTTGTCGCTGCGGCTGTACTACCGGAGAACCTTCGCGAGAACTAGGCGAGGTTGATGCAGCGCTTTTACGTGGTGTTCTAAATAGTGACAATACTGAGCCTCTAATCTTTCCAGCAGAGGTGGGGGTCGCTGAGCGGTCGCGGCTTTTGCTACGCGACCTACCCTCTGTGAGACTTCTCTTGCGGCGAAGAGCATCTGACGGCGAGTCGGGTGACGCAATTGTTTCGCGTGACTTGAACAGTGAGCAAAACGAAGATTTCCGTGAACCGGCAGCCCCGGCGGGAGATGGCGTGCGGCTGTCACGCGTGGGCCGACGTGGTGGGGAAGACGCGGGAGGCTCAGTACGGCCCACCAGTTCCGTGGGCCGTACGGCGCGCTCAGCGCGGTCCCCTTGCTCCGCATGCGCTGACAGCTCCAGCGTGGCGGGCTTACGCATTACTTCAGCGCTTGTATCCGCGATTTTTGTCCGCGTATTTTCATCATCTTCTTCTTCCTCGTAATCATCGTCGGGCTTCAGTTTTATTCGGATGATGTCTTTAGAACGATTTGCGCTCTTATAAACTTCGGGTTCGGACGTTTCACGCCGCACGCGAGGCCGCGCGCGCCTTTCTTGAGCTCGGGCACGGTTTTGTGTCTCTTTTTGAAGTTTGTCATCGTCGGGTGCTGCAGTCAAGGCTGATGCAGAAGTCATGGTTGGTGGACTCTGCATTGGTGTAGGAGTTATTACTGGTGTAGGAGTTATAACTGATGTAGGAGTTGTAATCGGTGCAGTAGTTATAACTGGCGCAGAAGTTATTACTGATATTGTAGTAACTACTGGGGTAGGAGCCAATGTGGCGGCAGGGACCAATACTGTAGGCACCGTTGAAGGCGCAATAGCTGGAGCGAGGTCGGGAGGAGCTGGTAGGGTGGGCGTGTGTATGGGCAGCGGGGAGGGGGGCGGCGCGCGAACGATACGCTCCACGGTAGCCTCAGTGCGCACCTCGCGCCGGTCACGCGCGTCCAGAGGCGGTGGCACGGCGCCCGGGGGAGATGACGTGCTCAACTTGGCGATTTCCAACAGACGCTCTTCCACAGCGGCCGCACAGATCTCTGGGTCGGTCTCGATAGGTTTCGGCCCACAAAAAGATGTCTCGAGTAGCATCCTGTGAGGTGATGGAGACCGCGAGACTCCTGACACAACCGATAGACGACCAACCGAGTGTCGGCTTTGGTGACTGAAAGCCGATAGTGCCGAATGTGCGGAGCACTGTGAGCCGACACTGGACAGCCTGCTGGTGCGCCCTGACACGGCCAGTAGCGCCGCCTCCGAGCCTTGGCTGTCCTTGCGCGAATGGCGGCGCGAGGCGGGTGGCGGAGGGGCGGCAGGGCGCGGCTCGCCGGGCGCGCCCTCCAAGAAGGCCAGCTCCTCGGTGGATGAGCGCAACTCGAGTGCGCCGTCCTCACGGAAGCCAAGCTCGAGGCGGCTTCGCGTGTCGTCTCCGGTGCCCGCGAACAGCGCTAGCTCGGGCGAGCTGTCGCGCGAGTCGTGGTGGCTCGAGCTCGAGGCGCGCGAGATGTCTATGCGTGGCGCGGCCGGCGTGTGGAGACCGGCGGCAGGCGTGGAGTGTGAACGCGCGCGCTGTTCGGGGGGCGCAAGTGCTGCACTCGCCGCGTTTGCCGTACTCGCTGGGTCCTCGCGAATCTCCGGTAGACGGAATGTTTGCTTCGTTTCTGGACTCGACTGTAGAAATCAGAAGAATTTGATTGTAGAGACGGTAGGTGAATAACTACTTGGAAAGAGCTGAAATGAACTGTCGGCACCGCATCATGACGTGTTAGTTTCAAAACGAACGGAGAATACTCGCGAGAATACCGACGGTACATTTCGGGTACATACATAGCTAAAGTCAAAGCAGGAAGAGAAGAACGTGAGAGATACATACTGGCAGTCTCACCTCATCAGAGACGTCGTGGTCGAAGGAGGCGATGGGCGCGGGCCCGCGGCGCAACTGGCGCACGGGCTCGCCGCTGGTCGCCATCGGCGGCGGCCGGCGAGCGGAGCCGGCGAGCGGAGCCGGCGAGCGGAGCCGGCGAGCGGGACCGCTCACTGCCGCATGGCGCCGCGGGCTCCGCACATGCTGCCACGAGCGGCTGCGCCGTCCGCGACGAGCGCAGTGCTTATCATTGACAATAGGTATAAATATTAAAATATAAGTAGGTCTTTCACTTATGTTATTATTTAAGTATCTGACTCTCTTCTTTTATTTTACTGCCTTCTGGGGTTTGCTGAGACTCACGATGCGTACGATATTTGCAACGGAATTTTGAGAAGAAAAATATATGATCAAATTTTGGTTAATTAATTATTTTCTTCTATTACACATTTGCCACCCGAAATATGCGAGTTATATTTTACTGAACCAAATTTCTTATACTGAATACCGATATCTAATTACTTTGGACTCATCAAACTGGATACGAGTAGTGATAACTGTACATTCCTTTCATGTCACAAATATTTTCAACACAGAGTCTTTGAAGTTCACATTAAACATTCAGAGTACACGTTCGGTGACCACTCGCGGCGCGCGGCCTTGCTCGATACCGAGGGCGCAAGGGGCCATGTGTAGCTGGCGGCGGAGGCGCTCGGGGCAGCGGGGCCCAGCGCCGGCGGGCCTGGGGCCGGGCGGTGGTGCTGGCGGCGCGGCGGAGCGGTCGCGCGGACGGAGCGAGTCGCGCACAGCCCGCGTCCGTCCTCGCGGACATCGAGCGCCGCGCCGCGCATGCGCCCGGCTGGCGCAGGCGCGCTGTTCGCCCTACTTCCGGCGGTGCATCGCGACCCGCACGTCGCTGACGAACACTCGCGGCACGGCCGGTGGCGCCTTACCTGCCCTTATTTGACGTGTCGTTTAGGCCGGTGCGGCGTACAGTAACCTTCAGTTGTTGGGTCGATTGCTCGTTGAGCCGTACGAGACCCTCATAAATAGGTACCGTAAATAATGGTCTACATGAATTTGAGTCAAATCGCTTTGCAGTAGGTAGCGATTGACCACGAAGATATAATACAGGCCAGTAGAAATACTTACCCATATTATGTCGTCGTCGTCAATCGCTTTTAAATCATTTTTTTATTCTTTTTGTACCCAGTATTTTTTTGTTTTTCTAATACTATGTTCTTCTTTTATTTTTGTTTTATTATTTACTAGCGACCCGCCCCGACTTCGCACGGGTGCAATGCTGATACTAAATACACCACAGAAAAACTGTGAACGTATAAAAAACACAACGGCCCGCCGCCGCTCCTGCCGCCCCGGCTGGCCGCTCCTGCCGCCCCGGCTGGCCGCTCCTGACCGTAATTTTTAAGTCTGTAATATCTTCGAAAATATCCATTTAAATCATATACTGTAAAGGGCAATACTTAGAGATCTATATTAAATTAAAAACTTATTTAAGGTATTAAATTTGGAAAAATTTTAATACTGTAGGTATTGGTTAAAATCTTATCGAAAATTAGCCTGTATTTGTCGTAAAAGTAAATGACAAAAAAATGTTATTGTGGGATATCCATAACAGGTAGATATATACCATGGCAGACTTTTGTGTACATCTTTTCAATGTGTACAATATTTAGTACATTATTTTGATAAATCTCGTAGGGTTCAGCCTGCGTTTGACTGTAAACGCGGAAAAATTTAATTATTTACGACATCACATTAGAAACCTCAAAAATAATAGTATGTCTCCATAGATTAATGCATGTTTTTATACATATAAACCTTCCTCTTTAATCATTTTGTCTATTAAAAAAACCGCATCAAAATCCGTTGCAGTTTTAAAGATTTAATCATACAAAGGGACATAGAGAAATAGAAAATAACTTTTATAATAGGTATGTAGTGATGTCTGTACAAAGTAGTGTGTGATAAGAAAGACATGTCCTAATTAAAAGTATTAGTATAGTAAAACTAAAGAATAATTTTTATACATTGTTTATAATATAATAATAATAGAGGTGGTAGGCCATAACATCAGCCGCCGGCAGAAGTTACCACCCACCAGACAAAGTCTTGCCGCCAAGCGATTTGTCGTGTTCCGGCATGATGTCTGGTGAAGCCGTACGGAGGACGGGTCTGAGCAGTTGTGTTGCGATGTGTGCCGAGTACGATGCGCCTAATGTTGTTGTGTTGGGAGTTTGGTCGTGGAGGGTCTTCACATCAATCTCCCTTTGGCGCAGCATCGTTGGTCGTGTTGTTGGCTTTAACATTGCATCACCTCGCTCAACTGCCGTCTTCCTTCGTATTCGCTCGGTTTTTCTGAGTGAATAGGCTCTTAATAAGCTAGCGCGCTTTACCATCAACGATCGCATCACTGCTTACCATCAGGCGGGATTGCGGTCAAGCGCTAGTTTATAATTATTAAAAAAAAAAAAAAAAAAAAAAAAAAAATAAATTGTTTACTTGTCAGCTTTGTACATAATTTGTTGTAACATTTTGCTAAAATATATGAAGTAGTGATGTATGATTGCCTGAACTAGTGCTAAGAACCTGTGCTAAGTGCTTCAAGTTGTTTGTCAATGTTAAACCCTCACGAATTTGAATCGGAAACGTGGTTTCATTGGCGATCCTTGTCGGGCGTGTTTGACACTGCTAAATAACTTCTTACGTTGGTGAGCTTTGGTACCTGTTAAGGGAACTTGGTGTGCAGACTGGTATGGGACAGTCAGCGAATTAAAAGACATCGGACGTCATTGTAAGGTCGACGCGGGCGTCGACCTCGCCGGACTTCACTTCTCGACGAAGCACACTGAGTCCCAGGTAAGTCCCGTAGATGTACTGGAGTGATCGGAGATTGATTTTACTTGTGTTGTAAGCCGACCTTGTTTGTTGAATAAGCCGTGACAAATGCGCGGTAGATGTACGTGCTGTACTGGGGCGCGTATACATCTTTTTGGTGAGGATTGTGGGGTGGTCGCTCACGTTGCTCACTGAGCTGGTACAATGATTTACTCGGGGTTAGTGAGGGTCACATGACATCACGGATCCCTACGTTTCTAATTCTGACTTAAACAATAAAGCATGAGATAAGTACTAAATTAAATGTTTATTCTTCTTTCTGTGGTTACATTAAAAAAATACTAACACGGTTGTGGAAATCAACGCCCCCGCTACCAGCGCTCCTGGCGAGTGAGTTTCTCTCGAAATTTCAGATTAATCTTAGTCTTCGTATTAGTCTCTTAGTCTTCGTATTCTTAGGCAAATCATTATTTCAACATGAACTCATGAAAAAAATAAATTTATTTATTAATTATTTAGGTAATCATCAGCGATACATAATATATTTTACAAATATGAGTATTACATTATATTACTTACGGCAAATTATAGGTTTCCCTGTGTAACAGGAATGTATAATTTTAAAGCATGCGAACAGACTAATATCAAATACATAGTTACAATTAAAAATAATAAAACAATACAGAAGGTTATACAATACCTACATGACATAGTTAACAATATAATGACAATTATGAAATTAAACTTAATATAAATAAATATTTAAAACTTGTTAAACGCAATCCTAACTGAACTCACTCAAAGATAGTAATGAATGTTATGATTATACCAAAAGATTTAATTTTTTTACAGTCACTATTCAACTAACCTCAATTCTTTTAAGATTTATGATACGGGTTAAAGTCTGTATTAAGGCCAAACTTTGCAAAAAGGGGTATTATAAAATCTCAGATTATTTAAAAGTAAAGACATTAAATAAAGCTCTTTGTTCAGAAGACAATAAAGCTTGGGATTGAGCTGCTCTCTCTGCTAAACAATGTCATTAAGTAGGTAATATGAGTAATTATGCTACAGTTATGACATTTTGATCACTGTTTTTTTTTTAAATTCATGTAAATTGTAACAATCAATTTGTACAAAGCAAACACATATTGTTATTGTAAACATTTTAATTTTTAATGTCTGGACATGAAAAAAGACTTGTTTCGGCTTTTCTTCTCACGAGGTAGTCAGTTAGGAAATGCCGGCTCCAGCTAGTTTAAAAAAATATGACCTGTAAAATTGATCCTACTTGCATAATAAATGATTTCATTTAATTTGAAAACATTTAAACTGTGATCAGCCTAGCCGAGATCGTGTGGCTCTTGGACAGTTTAAAAATGGGAAGGCCCCAGGAGAAGACGGGATTACCACGAAGCTCTTGAAAGCTGCAGGTACGCCTGTGCTAAAAGAGCTTCAGCGTATATTTAATTCTGCTCTTTTTTCGGGGAGAAGTCCTAAGGCATGGAACAAGAGCGTAGTGGTTCTGTTTTTCAAGAAAGGTGATAAAACCTCACTGAAGAACTATAGACCCATTTCGCTTTTGAACCATGTCTACAAGCTGTTTTCGAGAGTGGTCACGAATCGACTAGCGCGCAGACTCGACGAATTCCAGCCGCCTGAGCAGGCCGGGTTTCGAAGAGGATTTAGTACCATAGACCACATACACCCAGTGAGGCAGATTATATAAGACCGAAGAGTGTAATCAGCCCCTGTGTCTAACATTTCTAGACTATGAGAAGGCCTTTGACTCCATCGAGACCTGGTCTGTTCTGGAACCTTTGCAGCAATATGAATATAGACAAACACACAAAAATAATCATAATTAATCGGATAAAATCCATCAAAGCTCCAAATAGCTTTGGGGAAGAATGTGTTAGTAAAGATGGAAAGTTAGTTGGAACAGGGATATGTAACTTAGGAAGACGACTATACAGATCATGGGCTGGGTTATTATTGGAGCATTGGAAAAATATATGCTCCAATGAACCTTCATCCAGTCCACGTTCACAGACCGATGTGTCTCTGACTCGGATTTTGTGGAGGAATATCGGGGAACAACAATGGCCTATACAGAGGCGAGAAATATAAGATATTACCCTTCTTGAGGTTTTTTTAAACAGGTAAAATCAAGGTTTGGGTGTACCATTAGGCTGTATTGCGTGATAAAAAGCACCTTTCCGCTTACTTGTATTTTGCCACTGCACCTGCCATGTGGATAGCAAGTTCTTTTTTGGAAGGCTGAGCAAATCATAACCCTGGCATTAAAAATATTTGAGTTCAGCGTCTTGGGACGTGACAACGTCCTTAGCAAGAGCATCGACACACTCATTTCCTCTTATGCCACAGTGGCTTGGAATCCAAACCAAGTGGACTGTTTTATGGTTCTCGGCACGACATAAATGGGACTTTTTGATTTGGAGCAAGATTGAACTGTGCAGTTTGCTCTTGAAAGGACTTTGCTCGAAAGCTTGCAAGCAACTAAGGGAGTCCGCGAAGATGACACCAACATGTATTCTATGGGCTTCTATAAATAAACGAGCTTCCAGTATGGCCATGCACTCCCCCGTAAACACTGATGACTGTTTAGGGCATCTAAATTTCAACACGATTTTTGAGTTTTGGTAGTATACCGCAGCACCAGTGCAGCTTGAATTTGAGCATTTAGAGGCGACCGTGAAGAATATCTCAAAATTTCGCCAGCGCTCACCAACCGCCGCATTGACAATAGAGTTAGCCGATGGAGAATTTTTAGATATTATAGAAAATGACAGGTTTGAAAGATGGTTTCATGGTCAAAATTGTAAGCAGGGAGATTCGGAAACTGTGCGATAGGAGAATCTAAATTTTGGGACCAACGAAAAGAATTTACAAACAAGGACTTCTTAATGTTTCCAATAATTGGAAATTCGACATGCGGTATCCTCTTCCCTTCGCGCCCCCGCGCCGTGTGATGTGAAATTAATACGCTCCGGTTATATTTACGAATATCGCGTTCCGATTGTCAGTTCCGGCTGGTGTTTTCTTTCTGGGTTGTTTAATTGTGTCTAGTTTTGGTATCGTAAGTTTATTCTTAGTGTTTGTTTTTGTAATTACTCTAAATCAATCAATCTCGGTGAGTACATTTATTTTCTTTTTGTGAGGGTGACGTATTTTTTTTTCTTCTCGCTCGTAAGATTTGTTTTCTTGTTCATTATTTAGGTATGTCAACTTACAATGATGACCCGCCTGATCGTGGCGGAGATATTTTCCGTAGAAATAATAAGACACTTAGATCGCCACCAACGCAGACCTCCGCTAGGCGTCTATTTTGTGAAATGTCTCCGACCGACAAATTAATAGATGATAGGTCGAAACGCCTACAAATTGCACACAATTCTCCCGAAAATTCCTCGCCTACTTTAAATATTTCCAATACTAACAGTGATAATTATTATGATTTGGTTTCGCAGGCGTCTGTGTACCTGGCCAAAATCAACGAACTGGTTAATGATAACGGTCCTCATATAAATGTCGCGAATAAATCAGCTATTATGTTTTTTTTTTTATTTTTTTTTTTTAAATTAAAATATAAACCAGCGCTTGACCGCAATCCCGCCTGATGGTAAGCAGTGACGCAATCGTTGATGGTAAAGCGCACTAGTTTATTAAGAGCCTATTCACTCTAGCCTTGAAGACACTCAAATTGTAGTCCGACGGAAACACCGCCGCCGGCAGATTGTTCCAGTCCCTCGATGTACGCGGTATAAAGGACGAGGCGAAACGCTTCGTCCGGATCGTAGAGGTGTTAACAACATAAGGGTGGAAACTCGCCGTACGACGGGTCGTCCGATGGTGGAACGGAGATGGGGGAATTAAATCATGCAATTCCCTCGCACACTCCCCAGAATGCATCCTATAGAACACCGAAAGGCTGGCTACTTTACGCCTGTGCTCTAGGCTTTGGAGACCAACTCGAGTTAAATCAGGGTCACCAATCAGCCTCTTCGCACGCCTCTCCACTGAATCCAAAGTGGCCAGGTGACACTTAGCAGCACCAGCCCAAATGTGGCTGCAGTACTCCACACACGAACGGACCTGTGCTTTGTACAACATTAGAAGCTGCCCTGGTGTGAAGTACTGCCGGACCCTTGCGATTACACCAAGTTTTCTGGCAGCCACCTTGACCTTGGACTCAATGAACCGCCCAAAGTTTAGGTTCGAGGAAATCTCAACACCCAAAAGCTGAAGGCGGTTGGTACACTCCAAGGATACATTCCGAAAAGTAGGAGCCAAGGTGAACGGGCTCCTTTTGGCGGTGAAAAGACACGCCTGCGTTTTGGCGGCATTGAATGCTACAAGATTGGCATTGCCCCATTCGGAGACTGCCTGAAGTGCAACACTCGTTCGCTCTACCATGGCCTCTCTTTAGGACCGGATTGATTCCCTACTAGCCCGAGCATCCGGCAGGTATCTCTCCACAACTGTGCTGTCATCTGCATACCGATAGATACCGGGCATCAGCAGATAGTTAATATGCAGCAGAAATAAAGTTGCAGAGAGAACAGACCCCTAAGGAACACCGGCATTAGTCGACATGGGCTCAGATGAGCATCCGTCGACAACAACTCGGAGGGACCGTTCCGTCAGGAAGTCTTTTACCCAGCCAGTCAGGCTAGGGGAAATGCCGTACGCTGGAAGCTTACTCAAAAGGCCAGCGTGCCATACCCGGTCGAAGGCCTTCGAGACATCAAGGGAGACAGCAATCGCTTCCCCATTTCTCTCGAGGGCCTCGCCCCAGAAGTGAGTGGCATACACTAGTAGGTCCCCAGTTGACCGATTGCGGCAAAACCCGTACTGTCGGTCACTGAGGAGATCGTTACCTTCCAGGTATGCCAAGAGGCAAAACTAACGTATCGGTCACAGTGTAGTGCAGCTAGATTGCAAGTCACAAGCCGGAATTTATGTTGCGCGGTCTTCTAACTTTACGGTAACGTCTTTACGTGACCTCATGACGCCACACTGTGCGGTTGCTGAAGTCTCATCAGCTTCTTTTAAAGTATTCGTTGTAAGCTGTTACTTTCAATATTCAGATCCTGTTACTCCTCATATACATAATCTCCGTCATGTCTTGCGGTCACTTGCGGGCTGCAAGGTTATCGTTGGCACGGATGTCAACACGTCATCGTCTCTGTGGTATGGCAAGGTTCAGGCCACCGATACCGAACGACGCTGCGCTGTTGAGGATTTCATTGCTGAGATGAACCTATCGATTCATAATACCCCTGATGCACCACCTACTTTTTGCAGCCAAATGGGCGAATCTTGTATTGACGTCACACTTTCAAGTGCGGACGTACGTCTGGATAGGTGGCTCGTCCTAATGGACGCGTCTTGTAGTGATCATTGCCTGATCGTGTACGAATTTGTTCCTGGTTATATTCAGGGTCCGTCTCATATTCCCGGTAATTTCAGATATAGATATAAAGGCGCGAACTGGGAATTTTTCGGCTTGCTTTTTGCGTGTCACGCCAAAGAATTCACACGGGACGGGCTGTCAGCCGAAGAAAGTGCTGACATTATGTCAGAAATCTTTACCTACTATGCTGACATTGCCATTGGTCGCGGATCTATGACCAATATTCGTAGATGTGACTGGTGGAGTGATTATTTAGTTGAACAGCGTAAAAGATATAGCAGAGCGCGTAGACAGTTAAATAAACTCAAGAGCCGAAAGATTACTGGAGATCTTCTTACGTTCGCTTTAAATGCTTTTAGAGTTGCCAAGTCACGCTACAAAGCATCGGTGGAAAAATCTAAGGGTAACTTGTTGCGGAAAATCGTTGATAAACTTGACAGGGAGGGTCCGTGGTCTCCCTTATATCACGAATTTAAAGCTAACAGATCGGTCGACCTTGCATACGTTCAAAACATTAAAGTCAATGATAAGCATACCACAGGCATAGAGGAAACAACCGAAGTACTAATTAATACACTTATCCCTGATGATAGCGACTAGCACCAACAGATTCGAGCGTGGGCTCCTGTGCCACCTGAATCACCAATGTCAGACGTACAATCTAATGACGAATTTATAAATATTGTTAGAAAACTACCGGTCAACAAATCATCAGGTGAAGATAAAATATCTAATAGGATGATTAAAGAAGCGAGTAAAACAGCGGGTGATGCCATCTTAACTGTATTCAACCGATGCATTGCTGAAGGCCTTTTTCCTCGTAAATGGCGACGCGGTTTCATACGAATAATACCAAAGTGTGGTGACAAACCACCGGATGATCCGAAGTCATATCGTCCTATCACACTTCTACCATCTTTGGGGATACTTCTTGAGCACCTCATCGTTCCACATTTACTACCGAACGGTCCAAAATTCCATAATAATCAATATGGCTTCACCATAGGTAAATCTACAGTCGACGCGGCGCTTTCTGTCAGAAGAACCGTTAACCAATCTGAAAACAAGTACGTAATTGGGATCTTCCTGGATATTTCTGGGGCTTTTGATAACGTCTGGTGGACTATGCTGTTGTTAAAATTAAAAACCCGCAGTTGCTATAGAAACATATATAATCTCGTTTACTCGTACTTTATAAACGGTTCCGCAGTACTTAAGCTCGGTCATTTTTCTAGTACTAAAACACTAACCATGGGATGGCTCAGTTGTCGGTCCTTATTTATGGAATTTGGGTTTTGATGACTTCCTCGCGATCCCGCTTCCTTGTGGCTGTTCACTTACTGGTTACGTGGACGATGGCCTACTGCTCATTCAGTCAAGTACCCGAGTTGGACTTGAGAACTTGGCCAATACTTGCCTAAATTTAATATCTCAGTGGGGTGAACGTAACCGCCTAGCGTTTGCGCCGCATAAAACCTATCAACTTCTACTAAAAGGTAATCTTAAATCATTGCCTACTATTAAATTTAACAACGTTCCCATTAAAAAAAACAGTAATCCGTATGCTACCTCGGTATGATCTTAGAAAGGAATTTTTCATTTATCGAACATATAAAAATAGTTGGCGAAAAAGCTAAAAGGAACTTTTATGCCCTAACTAGAATATCCAAACCAACTTGGGGTCTATCATTCCTAACTTTAAAAACTATATATGGAGCTACCTACTTAGGATGTATGTGCTACCTGTTTTAGCCGATAGGGCCAGCATCGGGGCGGCACGACGTAAACTGCTTCAAAGCCAACGTTTGGCATTGATATTTTTATGCAAGGCGTGTAGAACGGTCAGTACTGAGGCCTTAGCGGTACTGGCAGGTGTACTTCCAGTCGATCTTGAGGTACAGCAAGGGGGAGGCCATGGACACTAATTTTGTTACACAACGCGAATTTAATAAAATTTCTAGATTATTTAAACCTCAGACTGAAGTCTGGGAGGACCTCTTATCCGAATGGCAAAGTAGGTGGGATAATTCCATCAAGGGCCGGCCGGCACCTCCATCTATTCTTTCCATCCGTTGGTGATCGGCTGGCTAAGACATGGCTGGAGGTTGACCACCGCGTTGCCCAATTTCTCACAGGTCATGGCAACTTTAAAAGTAAACTGTATTCTTTTAAACTTGTTCCTTCGCCTTTGTGTCAGTGTTCTACATTGAACTGTGAATTGGAACAGTCCGCACATCACATCTTGTGGGAGTGTGTTCTTTGGCAGAATGAACGCAATATATATTGGATAGTGTACAAGTTACATCTGGAGTAGTTTATTATACGGACCTTGTAGAAACTAAAACCAATTTCCGTGCGTTCAGGCGCTTTTGCCATACCTATTATTGGAATCAATTGTAACAGCTAATACCTACTTAGGACCCATTAACTTAATCAAATTTTATTCCGTGGTGTTTGGCAATCTGGGCTTCTCCCAGTTGCAATAATGTCCCTTTGTGCCGATTGGCCTAGTTCTGTTCTGTCTCCTGCTTGTTATGGAGGGAAGTGGAAAAAATATCTTTTTTCTTACTCCTCCGCTATTCTTTTCTGATTAATTTCGTTGCGGGACCCAAGACAGTTGAATCGTTTCTCCGGGACTCTTCGAGCTTCATTGCTCAGCGTTTTTCTGGCGGTCTCCACTGTTGATTCTGGCTTTCAGGAGTGGCAGTGCAGGTCTTTCACTCTTTGAAAAAGCGGGTGAGAGTATTTAATAGTGATTCTAGCCCAAAATTTCGACGCTAGATACTGTCTTCTCAAGGCCAAAGGTTCTGCGCACTCTACCTGCAATGCGTTAATTGGTGAGGATTTCATACAACCCAAAATGATCCTTAGGCACTTAGCCTGAATACTAGCCAGCCTTGCCAAATATTAACCAGCCTTGCCAAAGTACCTTTGTTGCAAGGAATTAAAAGGAAAGATCCACAGTCCAGAACACTCCGGACTAGAGCATTGTGTACCTGTTTCATGATGTAAAACTTTAAGGATGGGAATAGTTCTTTCGCACCTATTAGCTAAATAATTTAGATGATCTAAACCTGTCAATTTAGAATCTAAAACGACGCCTTAAAAATTCAACTTTTGCAAAAACCGGTACACCCCTTGGACGCTTATCGAAATTTGAGGTATTAATCTCCTGCGAGAAAATACAATCACAGCACTTTTTGGAGCGGACAGACTCAGGCCGTGGAAATTTAGCCATTGGTTTAGAGAATCCAGGGATATGCATAGAGATGTTGCAGCGTCGCTAACAGAGTGATTGGTAACATATAAAGTCAGGTCATCAGTATACTGAAGAATTTGACAGTCGTTATTGAGGCATGAGTTTAAGTCAGCTGTATATAGATTGTACAGTAAAGGGCTAAGCACAGATCCTTGTGGTAGGCCCTTCCATGACGTCCTGGCATCAAATTCTTCCCCCGGGACTCTCAAAACCAAAGACCTAGACATAAATAGACTACAGATGCACTGTAGCATTCTTTCCGGTATTTTTGCCTGAGAATCGGAAGAAGGACATTATCGTAAGCAGAGGAAATGTCTAAGAAGTGATGATGTGCGAATATCTGATACCAAAACTCCAACACTATCCATGGTACTGAGTCCCTTTCTAAAGCCAAATTGACACCTAAGAAGTAAGTCTCTTGATTCTACTAAAAATTCTAACCGGTTCTTCAGCAAGTGTTCAAAAATATTCGCAAAGACTGATAACAGAGCGATTGGTCTGAAGCTATTTGGGTCATCAGCGGGTTTGCCTGGTTTCAAGATAGCAATAATTATTTGAGTTTTCCACTGATTAGGCACCTTGCCATTAATGTAAGAAAAATTTAAAATATTTAAAAAGAGGGGTTTTGTTCCATGACCTGCATGTGTTAAAAAGGAATAGACGATCCCGTCTATACCGGGAGCAGAGACGTGGACATGGTTTTAAGCTAAGTTAAGCTCCAGCATAGAAAATGGTGCATCTAGAGGATCATCAGAAGGAATGGGAGACGGCTGTTTGAGTTCATTTTCCGCTGGTATATACGGAGGAGCCTGTTTGTCAAAGACCCGCTCAGCAGTTTCACGAAGGATGGAGAGGAAATTGTAGGAGAAGACCCGGATCTAAACCGGTTGATCCTCTTCCATACAACCGATAAAGAGGTGGATGGGGATAAAGAACCACAAAAGTTAACCCAAGTGGCACGTTTCTTTCCTCGCAGCAATCTTTTAGATTTAGCGAGGGTCCTGTTGTACGTCATTATATTATCGCTAGTCATCGCCCCATTGTAGGCCCTTTCAGCATCGTTCCTTTCCTTTATGGCTTTTGCACATTCGTGGTTCCACCATGGAGGAGAAGGATTTTTTCCACGAGCAGAGTTTTTAAAGGGAAAGCATGAGTTATCACTGGCTGTTATGGCAGAAATTAGGTTTTTATAACAGTTTGACACTTGTGAGGGACTAAGAGACTTAAAATCCTTTGAAACTAAATTTGGAAGAGAGTTAATATTGTCCTCCACTAGTGAGGATTACCCCGTCCAATCAGGGTTAGACAGATTATACCTCAAGAGTGGAGGGGTCGATTTTTCTAAATATGTTTTATCAGTCAAAGATATTAAAATTGGGTAGTGGTCACTTCCATTTGACAAACTGGTACACTCCCAGTGATACGACGCTGTGATATCCAGTGATCAAAATGTAAGGTCAACACAACTCTTATGCTGACCGGAAGAGACCTACGAGTTGGGCAATCATTGTTTAATATACATAAGTTAAGGTCGTCTAAGATTTCCACTAAACCTTCCTAAAAGAGTCGCAACATTCAGAACCCCACCTGAAGTGATGGCAGTTGAAGTCCCCCATAACAAGTACAGGGCCTTCTATGTATTCCAGGGTACGCTTCAGGACTGGGAGTAAACTTTGGTGAGGATGAGCAATATAGACTGATAGGAGGGTTATACCCTCCACCCTGCCGGCCACAATGCTAATATCATCCCCTACAAAAGGCAATGATACAGCCACAAATGGAACACGATTGTTCATGCAGAGAGCCGACCCGCCATAGCCATCAGATCATTCGCATCTGAGAATATTGAAGGAAGGTAAACGGAAACTAAGACTCGGAACAAGCCAAGTCTTAGCGAGAGAACAAGCTAAGGGTTTGAATTTGTTCAAAAGGAATGTGAGCTCGTGCTTCTTATAAAGATCTTCATAAAATCCTAGCATTCCTGCGAAGGCGGATTGGGAGCCACTTGAGTTCCTAGCGAAGGAGAGAAACATGGTCATTTTTTATTTATTACCTGATAGTTATTCTTCATCGTTCTAGATTACACTACTTGTTTTTATTTTTTCAGTTTTATTTTATTAGGTACGTAGTTTAGTTAACTTATTACACCGTTGGTATTTTTAATATTTTTTAAATATAAACGCATATCTCCTTTTAGTATCAACGTTGTTGGTAAACAAAGACGAAGGCAAGCTATTCTTCCAACGACTATTTAAACGATAATAGTTGGTCACCCTAATTAACCCAACACAATGTTTATATTCTTTCTCCAGAATCAGCTTGACTGAGCTCACAGGTTATATGAGTTAATTTATAATTATTTATTTTAAAAAATGCATAAATATGTTAGCGGTCATGCTCTTTATGCCTGGAGGGTCTTACTTATATTTCTATGTATAACGATTTTTTTCTTTTTTTACTTTGTTATCGTGGCTAGCTGGCGTGTAATAAATATGTAGGTTTATGTAATGTTCTGTGTTTCGTTAGTTACTTTCATACATCACCATCATCATTTCAGCCGAAAGACGTCCACTGCTGGGCGTAGGCCTCCCCCAAGGCTCTCCACGACGACAGGTTTTTTTTTTAGTAATTATATACTAACGCTTGACCGCAATCCCGCCTGATGATAAGCAGTGACGCGATCGTTGATGGTAAAGCGCGCTATTTTATTAAGAGCCTATTCACTCAGAAAAACTGGGCGAAAAGGAAGGAAGACGGCAGTTGAGCGAGGTGATGCAATGTTAAACCCAACAACACGACCAACGATGCTGCGCCAAAGGGAGATTGATCTGAAGAGCCTTCACGACCAAACTCCCAACACAATAACATTAGGCGCATCGTGTACCACCTAGCGATTGCTACTACTAGACCAACCAAACAATGAAAAAGTATATTAAGACAATTAATTAGTGCCTAGTATATGTTCCACTTGGAGGACGAATTGCGAATACCAAACCCGTAACAGAGAACATAGAAGTAATAAATGCCGTAACAACTAACCTTAGAACTTCCTTTACAAATGCTTTAAGGTACGGCATCTGGTTAAAATCCCCAGGTTTCAATGCTCTGTCCTCCAGAACTTTATGAATTTCTTCATACAATCGCTCTTGTACTGAGGGTCTTAATAATAATTGATACAGAACTAGAACTTATCATTAATTTTTTATATAATGTAGGCACTATATAAACGCCTGATAGAAATCTAATACCAATACTTTACAAAATATACCTACCACAGGTCCTGCGCCTCCCGCATCCAGCGGTTTCCCGCGACCTTCACCAGGTCGTCGGTCCACCTTGTCGGGGCCTACTCACGCTACGTCTTCCGGCGCGGCGTGGTCACCACTCGAGAACCCGTCGGCCCCATCGGGAATCGGTCCTACGGGCAATGTGTCCAGCACACTGCCACTTTAGTGTTGCAATTCTTCGGGCTATGTGCCGACATACTCTCGTTCTTTTGCGGATCTCCTCATTCCTGATCCGATCGCGCAGTGAAACCCCAAGCATAGCCCTCTCCATTGCCCTTTGAGTGACTTTGAGCCTTCTTATAAGGCCCATTGTTAGCGACTTTCATACATAGTACCTATTGTATAAAGTCAGGTGTTTTATTTTACTGAACAACGCGTAACGCCGTAACAAACTCCCCAGCAGCACAGACAGCTGTGCTGCTGGGGAGTTTGTTACGCCTTTACTTCTTCTTAGCGGAAGCACTAGTAAGTGGTG
Organism: Sesamia inferens; assembly: GCA_037179545.1. NCBI lineage: Eukaryota > Metazoa > Arthropoda > Insecta > Lepidoptera > Noctuidae > Sesamia > Sesamia inferens. The sequence goes on along the minus strand of CM073929.1, from coordinate 444,466 downwards.
AAGGGCAGGCGGACAGGGAGTCCCCCCGCTCTTATGTACCTAAAATTGATGTTCAAAAAGTGCTGTTTCAAAGCCTCACTTGAATAAATCAATTTTGATTTTGATAGATAGTTTAGATAATTGAAATACCAGATAAACAATGAATTTTATTTTTGTATAAACTTGACGTGTCAATATCTGTTCAATATATATACAACGCCATCTAGCGGTGAAGAGAGCAAGCATCGAGCGCCTTGAACATCGTGCGATCTTCTGCAGCTGACAGCACCGTTGCAACCGACTTCACTCTCTCAACGTTTTTTTCGCCAATGGTCGTGTTAACAAATTATTATTGTAATTTCTTTCAAATATACGTTTATATTACAAGAAATCAATAAACCACTCATTGAAGACATCCTTGCCCTCATCGCATAGGGACACACATAAGGAACAGTCTAACATATTGATCCACAGCTCCCCGCTCATCTGATTTACACAGACGGTAGTAAATCGGATGAGGGGGTCGGGGCGGCATATTCATACTGGCGGGATGGGTCCGAGATTAGGACCAAGCGAATGAGGTTGGAGCCGATGTGTACCGTCTTTCAGGCGGAGCTGCTCGCGATAGCCAGGGCTACGGACCTGGTTGTCTTGAGAGGCTTCGACTGCGCGGCGGTGCTCAGCGACTCTCGATCCTCGCTCGACTTGATCCGGAACCCGGAAACGCACCATCCCTTTGCTACCCATATTCGTAAGAATATTAAGGAGCAAGAGGGGAGTGGTAAAATCCTCCGGTTCTTCTGGGTGAAGGCTCATGTCGGGATCCCCGGCAATGAGCGCGCCGACGAATTGGCTAGGCAGGCGGCGGCCCAGTCCAGGGTCGCCCCGGCGTATGACAGGTGTCCAGTCTCATACGTCAAGCGACGTTTGAGAGAGGGCACAGTAGCTGTCTGGAACGGGAGGTACACCGGCGGGGCCACGGCTGGGGTCACGCGAATGTTCTTCCCCGACGTGGTGCGCGCGCGCAAGGTCCTGAAGTGCCTCGACAGGACGTCTATCTGGGCGCAAATTTTGACGGGTCACGGCGGCTTCGCCGCGTACCTGCACAAATTTAAATTGAAACAGAGTCCAGCCTATGTGTGTGACACACAGGCTAGTGAGACAATACAGCATTTACTATTCGAATGCCCGAGGCACAACCGCGACAGGTACGACCTGGAATTAAGTACTGGTAGAACGTTGACCGAAATAACAATAGCCGACCTTATGGCGGACAAGCACTCCAGGCCGTACCTGGAGCGGTTCTGCCTCAAAATAGCTAAAATTTGTATTGACCGAAACCGTACAAGATGAGCAGCACAGCCAGCAAGGCCGTCGGCAAGGATAAATGTATAATAATTATAAGTGACCTGTTATAAAATGTAACAAAAACAAGACATAAAATTATAATATAAATACTAGGATGACTAATAAATGGAAAAGACTGTAAAGTAATGAATAGAGATTAAGACATTGTATAAAATAAGACGAGATAAAAAGAATCCGGGGAAAAGAGCAACCCCAAAAAATCACAAGCCTAATAACAGCTCACTGAAGGCAAACAAAAAAAAAGAAATAAAGAAAAACATAAAACGATAAAAAAGATTCTTGCCATGCAAGAAGGATAGAGACGGCTTATTAATAAAAAAAAAAAAAAAAAACATATTGATCCATCGAGCCACATACGAAGAACCATTCGGCCACGTGGAGCGTCATAAGAAAAGGCATTGGAGAAGAGGATTGGCCAGGATTGTCAGCAAGTCGCATCCGGTCAGGTCACAAAACCCATCCTCTCCCTCTCCGTGTCCAACAATTTGAGTTAATATCGTTATTTTTACGTTTTAGTCGTTTGCGGTGCTGCGCCGGGGTGCTGCTTGGTGGAAAACTGTAAGTACTCTTGCTTTCTATAGCCCTCCAAAATGAGTGATGATGAGTGCTTTCACATTGCCTCGGTTCAGGATCCCGTAAAAATTAGAGAAAGATCAAAATCTCCTCATGTAGGTATTAGCACAATGTCAAATAAACGTCTCGCTGATTTGAAAAAGCAACGGGGTACGCTGAAAGGCAGGCTTACTTTATTTGAAAAGTATATTTCAAAGTTAGACAAATTAACGTTAAATTTCAAAAGTAAAACCGAATTAGATTTACGAATACAGTCAACTTGCACTATTTTAGAATGTTTTAATGACATTCAAGGTGAAATTGAACAATTAGTTGATGATTCCGATTTAGCTTCTCAATTAGAATACCGCGAATTAATCGAACAGCAGTACTTTTCCATCATGGCTGACGCGAAGTGCTTAGTTACTAACATTAGTGAACATAACCAATCTATTTCGCATCAAATAAGTAATCCTGTGTCTATAAAGTTGCCAGTAATACAACTACCTGCCTTTGATGGTTCGTTTGATCGGTGGTTGGAGTATAGGAACTCTTATCTGACGATGATACACGTGCGGGAAGATCTCAATGACATACAAAAGTTCCACTATTTAAAATCGTCTCTTAGTGGTTCTGCCTCTCATGTGATTAGTGCATTGGAATTCACTGCTCCAAACTACTCACACGCATGGAATTTATTAGAAAATAGGTTTCACAACAATCGGCTATTAATACAAAATCATGTAAAAGCATTATTTACTGTTCAGCCTCTTCAAAGTGAATCATATGTACAAATTAGAAAGTTAATTGATTCAACGTTACGTAATTTGCGAGCACTTAAATCATTAAACGAGCCAACAGATGCTTGGGACACTTTAATCATTTATCTCATTGCCTCAAAACTCGACCAGTCTACGGAACGCGAGTGGGAAACTCATAAAGGTACCCTAGTATCTAAAAGTGACTCAAATAACATAAAGTTAGATGATCTTCTAGAATTTCTAAAAAACCGCGCGGATATGTTGGAAATGATAAAGTCGAATAATAATAAAAATGTTTTTTCGTCTAAGCACAATAATAACGACTCACTAAAGTCAAATTCCAAGCAAAACAAAAGATTTAATAAGTCCAACAACATTTAATTGAAAAGCTACCGGGCTTGCCTCATCACACCAACCCGGATCATGCATATAGTATACTATTTAACTTGATTAATTGTGAATTTATGAAAGTTTTCACAAAAAAAACATTGCCTGTTAGCGACCGCATTATATTTAGTGACTGGGCAACCCCAGGTATTTATAAAAGCAGGGAAAAAATGTATGAATTGTATCAGGAAAAAACATATAACCATGATGTAGCTTTTCAAGAATTCGTTAAAAAATATTCAAAAACTTTTAAGAGAGCCTGTTCCTCAGCAAAAGCCATACACATTAAAAATAAAATAAAATCTTCTAGAAATAAAATCAAAACAACTTGGCAAATTATAAATTCTGAAACTGGAAGAACCAAAGTACAAAATCGCGATTTTCATCTTAAAATTAACGATGAAGATATAAAGGCGGACTTGGAGGTAGCAAGTGAGTTTGAGATTTTTTTTACTAGTATTCCAATAATAACAACAAAAACTTTGTCTTCTTCCTCCACTTCTGCCTACGCCATACTAAAAGAATGTGTTCCAGAATGTGACAAGCACTTTGAATTTGCGTTTGCGACTGCTAAAGACATTATAGAATCTTTTAAGGATCTTGATGTAAAAAAAACTGCCGATCATTGGGGTTTGTCAGTATATACTGTAGCTTCAATAATAGATGTTATCGCACCTTTCTTAGCAATTGTTTTTAATTCTTGTGTCACATCTGGTATATTTCCTGATTTGATGAAACTTAGCAAAGTAATTCCACTATTCAAATCTGGTAGTACAACTGATCCCACGAATTTTCGGCCAATTTCTATATTACCAACTTTGAGCAACATTTTTGAAAAAATAATTTTGAAACAGTTGTTGAGACACTTCAACTTATATAATTTATTGCACGTGAAACAATTTGGTTTTACAAAGGGTCGTTCAACTACCGATGCGGGCGTGGCGTTGCTAAAGAACATATTTGGGGCCTGGGAGGAATCGCAAGATGCTCTTGGTATTTTTTGTGATTTGTCCAAGGCCTTTGATTGCGTACATCATGTTACTCTTATTAGGAAACTGTACCATTATGGTTTAAGGGACAGAGCTCTCGACCTTCTGACTTCTTATCTGAATAATCGAATTCAGAGGGTTGATGTTAATGGCAACAAATCTGCAGGATCTGAGGTCACCATGGGCGTTCCGCAGGGCTCAATTCTAGGTCCTTTCTTGTTTTTAATTTATATTAATGACTTACCTCATCACGTGAGGGATAATCACAACATAGTATTGTTCGCGGATGACACTTCTCTTATTTTTAAAGTCAAGCGTCAGCTAGCAAATTTTGACGAAGTTAATAATGCACTTTCGAAAGTTGTCCATTGGTTTAATGTAAATAACCTTCTTTTGAATGAAAAAAAAACTAAATTCATTAAATTTTCTACGCCAAATGTCAGGCAGTTAAGTACCAATGTTCAACTGAATGGAGTGGAGTTGATCCCTGTCAGGTCGACAGTTTTTCTTGGATTGACTATTGACTCCAAGTTACAATGGGGTCCTCACATTGAGAAGCTGTCGGGTAGACTCAGTTCTGCCGCGTATGCTGTTAAGAAAATTAGACAGATAACTGATGTGAATACAGCCAGAATTGTTTATTTTAGTTATTTTCATAGTCTTATGACTTATGGGATTCTTCTCTGGGGAACTTGTGCGGACATCAATACCATCTTTGTTTTACAGAAAAGGGCTGTTCGAGCCATTTACAACCTTGGTCCTAGAGCTTCTCTTAGAGAAAAATTCAGAGAGGTGAACATTCTGACTGTAGCTTCGCAATATATATTTGAAAATCTTATGTATGTACATAAAAATATATCTAATTTTAAGAAAATAAGCGATATTCATAATATAAATACCAGGAACAAACACAATCTTGCTGTACATCACACTCGTTTCCACAGAGTAGGCAACTCGTTCATGGGTCAATGTATACACTTTTACAACAAGCTTCCCATGGACATTCGAAACTTACCCATTAAACGATATAAAACCTATATAAAGGCCAAACTTTGCAAAAAGGGGTATTATAAAATCTCAGATTATTTAGAGGATAGAGAGGCTTGGGACTGAGCTGGTCGCTCTGTTAAGCATTGTTATTAAGCAATATGCGTAATTATAACGTAAATTATTGTAAACATTTTCATTTTTAATGTCTGGACTTTAAAAAAGACGATGATCCCTGAGTTTGTTTCGGCTATTTCTTCTCAGAGGTAGTCAGTTAGGAAATGCCGGCTTCATCTAGTTAAAAAAAAACATATGACGTGTAAAAGTGATCGGTGATCCTACTTGCTTAATAAACGATTTCATTTCATTTCAACATAAACTCGCAATCTGTTACACATTCGTACCTCGGTAACTCAAGTTCTACTCATTATAAACATAACTCGGATAAGAAACAAAAACATGTTTGTGTTGACTGCGGCGGTGATCATCAATTGTATTCATGTCCGAAATTTTTAAATTTGTCCGTGCAAGATAGATATACAATCGTGAAAAATAAAAAGCTTTGTCAAAATTGCCGAGCAGTGCCGAGGTACAATCGGTTTTGCTATCGACGGCACTCATAGATATTCATGATAAAAGTAATAATTATCACACAGTTAAAGCACTTCTTGACAACGGGAGTCAGAATTGTTTTATCACAGAATCGTTATGTAATCGTTTACAATTACCTATAATACAGTCCACAATACATATTTCGGGAGTCGGACAAACCGTTTCAAAAAGTTCACACTCCTGCAAAATAAACATTCGTTCTAAAGTTAATGATTTTAATACAAACATTCAATGTTGGGTTCTTCCGTGTATCACATCGAAGTTACCTTCGTTAGACGTTCAATGTCAATGTATTGAGATACCTAAACATATATCGCTCGCGGACCCTACGTTTAGGGTTCCGTCGGACATCGATGTTCTTTTAGGAGCGGATATATTTTGGGATTTATTAAATAATAATAAAATTAAGCTTAGTAGTGGTCCATATCTGTACGATTCTAAAATAGGATGGATCATCTCTGGCCCGATTTGTAACCATCATTCACTTAAACCTAAAAGAGTTCAATGTAATTTCGCTCAAATTGATACTCAATTGCGAAAATTCTGGGAGTTGGAAGAATTGTCTGACTTACCGAATACCATGTCAAAAGATGATCGTTATTGCGAAAAATTATTTACAGAGACTACAAAACGTGATGAACACGGTAGATTCTCAGTTCGCATTCCATTAAAGGAATCTCCCGCGTCGTTAGGTGATTCATACACAATGGCTAAGAACCGTTTTTTATCTCTCGAAAGAAAATTAGATCGTTTACCTAACTATAAAAAACTATATAGTGAATTTATTCGCGAATACGAGGCACTTGGTCACATGACCCTAGTTGCATCAAAAGATATTTCTAACGTATTAAGTAAACTGCATTACATCTTACCTCATCACGGTGTTTACCGAGAGGATAGTATAACTACAAAATTACGCGTTGTGTTCGATGCGAGCGCGAGTACGTCGAACAACAAATCGTTAAATAATATACAGCATACAGGTCCGCCATTACAAAATGATATTTTTAGCATTTTACTTAGATTTAGGCAGTATAGATACGTAGCGTGCGCGGACATTCAAAAAATGTACCGTCAGATTTTAATTCAAGAAGATCAACGTAACTTACAACTAATATTATGGCGGGAAAGTCGAGATTTACCTTTGCAATTGTATGTTTTAAATACAGTGACGTACGGCACTGCGTCGGCTCCTTTTCTTAGCATGAGATGCTTAAAACAATTGGCATTGGAAGCTAATGATGATCTAGTTGCTAGGACGATTAATGACGATTTCTACGTCGACGATTTGATCACAGGGGGCAATGACCTTGACTCGTTAATGAAGTTATGTAATGAAATCTCTGCGTTATTAAAAAGGGGTTGTTTTCCGTTACATAAATGGACGTTTAGTCATGACGTGTCTCCTGAGAATTGTAAAGACCTAAACATCGGAGAAAATCACTTGTCTAAAACGCTAGGTTTAGGTTGGTATACAAAAAGTGATGAACTTTATTTTACAACTAAATTTACCCCTAGTGACAAAGTAGTTACGAAACGTACAATGCTATCTACCATCGCACAAGTGTATGATCCTTTAGGTTTGTTAGCGCCCGCAGTAATTATAGCTAAATTATTGTTACAAAACTTATGGTTAAATAAATTAGATTGGGACGACGAAGTTCCCAAAACCATTGCGACTACATGGGATAAGTTTCTTGCTGATTTACAACATTTACAAGATATAAAAATACCTCGTTACGTAATTTGTGAAAATTATAAAGAACTCCACATATTTACCGACGCGTCTAAAAATGTCTACGGAGCGTGCGCATACGTTAGATCGTGTCATAATAATTGTAATAGTACAATACCTGTTTCAGTGCGATTATTGTGTGCTAAAAGTAAATTAGCGCCGATTAAAGCAGTTAGCATTCCTAGGCTTGAGCTATGCGGAGCTCTACTCGGTGCAAAACTATATGAAAAAATAAAGAAGTCCTTACGTTTAACATTCGACAAAGTTTACTTTTGGACCGACTCAACCATCGTGCAAGGGTGGTTGCGTATGTCACCGCATCTCCTCAAAACGTTTGTACAAATTCGTGTCGTACAAATTAATGAATTAACATGTGATACAATTTGGCGACATGTTAAGGGTACCGAGAACCCTGCGGACATTATAACTCGAGGTGCTACGCTAGACACATTAAAGTACGATAATAGCAAAGACATTAAAATTATATGATAATAGTAATAAGTGGTGGTGTGGCCCTTCGTTTTTACAAGAGTCCAGTCTCATGTGGCCACAAATTAATAATAAAGAACAGCTGTTATCCGTTGATTTACCCGAAACTAAACCTGTTACTATTAATTTACATTCTATTCAATTAACTTCATTATTTAATTTTGAACGCTATTCGTCATTTATTCGTTTGAAGAGAGTTTGTGCATACCTACTGCGGTTTATAGATAATGTGCAAGCGGCGACTCGCGGCGGCACGCGTATTCGTAAAACCGGTCCGTTATCGGTAGATGAGCTGCAGCGATCGCTCGATACGTTGACGCGTTTTGTTCAACAAGAATCGTTTAATGAGCATTATCATAAATTAAAAAATGGTATACCGTTAAATACTAATTACAATAACAAAAGTAAGTTGTTATTTAATAAAATATCAGGTTTAAACATATTCTTAGACAAGTTTAATATAATTCGTATAGGCGGTAGGTTATCTAACGCTGTTGAATTTAATTATGACAAAAAACATCCCGTGTTGTTAAGCGACAAACACCGTTTTTCAAGGTTGTTGTGTGAACATGAACACAAGCGACTACTTCATGCTGGACCTCAACTTCTAGTATATTCCATGCGTGAAAGATGGTGGATCTTAGGAGCTCGCAACTTAGCCAGACAAGTAGTACACAATTGTGTCATATGCAAACGCATGAGAGGTAAAACATTGATCCCTCTGATGGGTAACTTACCTTCGGAAAGGTTAGAACCTAGTTTTCCATTTATGCAATGCGGCGTAGACTATGTGGGACCACTGCTCATATTGGACCGCAAAGGCAGGGGTGCTAAACTTATTAAAGCATATATTTGTTTATTTGTATGTTTTACGACTAGAGCCATACATTTAGAATTGGTAGGCAGTTTGAGCACGCAGGATTATATCCTAGCTTTAAAACGTTTCATAGCACGTCGTGGACAACCATATCAAATCTTTTCAGACAACGGAAAAAACTTCGTTGGTGCTGAAAAAGAGTTATCAGTAATTTTCAATAGTAGCAATGAAATTTTAGATTTTCTTAATAATAATCAAATTCGTTTGACATTTATACCACCTTATAGTCCTCATTTTGGTGGGTTGTGGGAGGCAGGAGTCAAGTCCTGCAAGTATCACTTACGGCGGGTACTGGGCAATGCCAGACTAACGCGTGAGGAGTTTGAAACGGTATTAACACAAATTGAAGCCATTTTAAACTCCCGCCCTTTGTCCCCTCTGTCCTCAGACTCGAACGATTTCCTCCCACTCACTGCCGCACATTTCTTGATCGGTCGACCACTGACTGCGCCCATCTGCGAAAGCCTAACGACGATCGAGCCTTCGAGACTGAGCCGCTACGACCGTGTGGAGCAGCTCAGATAACATTTTTGGCAACGGTGGTCAAAGGAATACGTGTCAGAGCTCCAGCAGCGCACCAAGTGGAAGATCAGCAATGAAGACATATCTCCAGACACGTTAGTCCTTATCAAAGAGGACCATTCTCCACCACTGAAATGGAAGCTGGGTCGGGTAAAGCAGGTGTTCCCAGGAGTATCCCGTGTTGCTGACATCCGTACGGCGCACGGCATCATTCGGCGATCGTTCTCAAAGATCTGCCCGTTATTCACACCATGATCAAAAGGCTTCAGCTACGAGTACTGTGTTGGAAGAATCATCCTGGTACTTCCAAGGTGTTCAATATATATACAACGCCATCTAGCGGTGAAGAGAGCAAGCATCGAGCGCCTTGAACATCGTGCGATCTTCTGCAGCTGACAGCACCGTTGCAACCGACTTCACTCTCTCAACGTTTTTTTCGCCAATGGTCGTGTTAACAAATTATTATTGTAATTTCTTTCAAATATACGTTTATATTACAAGAAATCAATAAACCACTCATTGAAGACATCCTTGCCCTCATCGCATAGGGACACACATAAGGAACAGTCTAACAATATCAGTTTCTAAATAGTATTTAGCAATAAAAATGTTTCTCTGGGCTTTCAGTCCACCGGACAGTCCCAACTGCCGCCAAGCCAGGCGCCCGCAGCACTCACTGTATTATACTATGACGGTTTCTTCGCGTCCGCGACAAAACACAGACACAGTCACATCCACGCTAACTGCTGATCCTGGCTGAGTCAATGCAATGTTCTGCTCGGATGGCGGGCCAAGTACGGTCCGTAAGAAGATAAGCCCGCTGGGCGGAAGTTTGAGCAAAGGGTTCGCCTCCACAAAGGAGGTATGCGAACCAAGCCAAGCCAGATAAGGGAGACGTTTCATGCGATTCATGGCCCTGACTTTTATGGGGCGCCGGTGTCGGCGAGGTCCCTAAGGAAGCAACCATCCCAATGCCTGACCTTGTCCCAGAGGATTATGTCCGTTTGGCTGGTCCGAAGATACCTCACGGTCTCCGCTGAGGCAGCGAGCCTCCTTGCCGGATTGCCGCCATGGGATCTGAAGCCCAAAGCCAAGGTGATGCTGGGAAAGGCAAGAGCGTGTGAGGGACCGTTAATACCAGCGCCCTAATGCCTCAGTCGTCGCAGGAGACGCCCTGGTCGGGAGACAACATCGAACTTCCGGCCACTGTAGGCGTGGGCTTGCGAGCTGCCCACTGCTCGCCGCCCGGTAAGGACCAGACCCGGGTCGACTGCGCGTCGTATTTCACGCAAGCCTCAAAGACATGTCAGCACATCGTGACGGGATCCACAAAGACCGATGGCTCCTGGGTCAGGGTTGCGGTTTGGTCAAAAAAGAAACCGTGGGCCTGGCGCACAGGCAAGTGAAGAAACACGGGTGGGTTTTAGTGAGTGAAAGTCTGAATTGGTAATGGAGAATTCACTCAATAGATTGAAGTCAAGTAACAGAAGTATTATTTTATGTGGGGATTTCAACATTAATCTTTTAGATGTTGCTCTTTCAAGTATTAGACTTCTCAATCTGTTTAGGTTTTATAATTTAATTAACTTGTTTTTTGAACCTACTCGGATCACAGCATTTTCGTCAACCTGACTTGATAATATATTTAGTGATTGTAATGCCAATAGTAAATTTGTGTTAACTGACTTAACATCCGACCACTATGGTTTATTAGCTAGCTTCCCCATGCAATTACAAAAAAAGCCGCATAAACTCCAATGCAGGCCTTATACAGCTAGTCGCTCCAAAATGTTTAAAATAATGTGGCCCATAAAATTACACATTGTTTTCAAGACCAAAAACCATTAAAATTAATGTATCGTCTGTTGGCTTTAACTAATGGGCTACTCTGGGAATTTCTAGAAGTAGAGCTAGACTGTACGAATTATATGGTTTGAAAAATTACAGGTTAGATACTCCCTTTGTAGAGTACCTATATAAAAATGTATTCAAAGATATAAAAAAAAAATTATATTTGCTAAATCTAAATTTCTCAGCGATAGAATTCAAAATTCAAAAAATAAAGTAAAAAGCACTTGGAAAATCATTAATCGGCAAATCTGTTAAACAGGATAAACAACTTGAGATTATGATCGACAACAAATTAGTTCACAAAGCCGCTGACGTAGCTGAGGCATTTAATAGCTTTTGCTAACATACCAATAGCTACAACTCGCTCTTTAAATTCATCCTTATCTAAAACTAAAAATCTTTTGTATAGTTTTTTTATAAATTACTAGCTTTTACCCGCGGCTTCGCTCGCATGGAATTAGAAAATTTTGTCAGGAAGAAAAACACATCAATCATGTATATAGAACAGAGCACTATTTAAGGACGCTAGTGTAAACAATGTTGTGGGTCTTTCCATTAACAGCTAAGACATGTAAATTTCTAGCATTGGATACTCGCGAACAAGCCACGTAGAGCTGCCCATGTGAGAAGCATGGCTTTTCCAAGTGTACCCCGGCTACTTGAAGTGTCTGACCTTGTGCCTTGTTGATAGTCATGGCAAAACTGAGCTTGAGTGGGACCTGCAACCTTTGAATTGAAATGGAAGATCCGTGCGAATTATAGGGATCCGAGGGATCATCATATGCCTCTGTTAAAATTGTGGCACCAATAATGTTATAAACAAGTTGTGTGACGCGAAGCTTTGTTCCGTTGCATATTCGCGGCGCATCTAAATTACGCATGAGCCTAACCGTAACGTCTAATTTTAGTTGCAGCTTATGTGAGGGCACACCTGATAGCTCTAAGGAATTTAAGAACTCCACAGGATATGAAGTACTCTGTTCTGCATCCATGATGGTGTCTACTGACAAATACTCTGTAATTTCAGTAGGAATATTTTTAAGAATGTCACTATTTATTTGGATAACAGTGTCATTTTTTGGAGCAAGTATTGCTCTTTGACATAGCCACGAATCATTATTTATATTATTCTGTAGGTCAGGGTAAACTCTGCCAATCAGTTCCACATCAATCTGTACTACGTTACAAAAGTCCCCCGTTTCGTCTCCAATCTCCGTAGCAGTTTGTCTGCATAGCGCCCTGTGTCTACATCATTGTAGAGGTGCACCCTCATATTTCTCGTCAAGCTGAATTTCTGGACATTAGTCCATAACGCTGACGATTTGAGGCAGGCTTTTATTTCATCTGCAGGTGTGCCTCTTTGGATCACTGGCATAGTTTGGCGGAAGTCACCAGCCAGTAGAACCATCATTCCTCCCATGATGTTTTTATAATTTCTAATATCCTGTAGAGTTCTGTTAAGTCTCAATTGACGTTGTGCATTTATCTCACACTAACAGTTTGCACTGACGAAACAACATATCCCTAGCGCTATTTTTGTTAAAATTACAGATTGGTATCTCTTCTTGATTAAGATTAAGGGGTACAGAATGCGCAGCGCGGCCCCCGTGCAGTAACGTGGCTGCTATTCCGGAAGAAGCCACTGCTACCGCAATGTTCTTGTCCTTTCTCACATGGGTCAGCAACAAATTTAACAAAAATGTTTTTCCAGTTCCTCCAAGGGCGTCAAGGAACAACAATGCACAATTTTGTGAATCTACTTGCCGTAACACTTGTTCGAATACATGACTTTGTTCTGGAAGTAACTGAGAAATCATTTCGGTCAATTGCTGCTCCAACGCGAAGGCGTATTGTAGTATAAAAAATTATAAAATAATGTTATTCTCAATCCTTCAACAAACTACTTTCAACTAACTATATGCCAAAAATCAACCCGATTCGTTGCTTTATTAGGGTATATATATGGACGATATTTGGTGTACACATACAAATATTCCAGTAATCTCCCTTGGGAACTTGATGTTTTTTAGGACTAAAAGTAGCCTATGTTACTCTCCATCTTTTCAACTAACTGTATGCCAAAAATCTGGTCGATTGATTGCTTAGCTACGGCGTGAAGGAAGGACAAACAAACAAACAATCACACTTTCACATTAATAATATTAGTATGGATAAACTAGCGCTTGACCGCAATCCCGCTTTATGGTAACCAGTGACGCAATCGTTGATGGTAAAGCGCACTATTTTATTAAGAGTCTATTCACTCTAGCCTTGAAGACACTCAAATTGTATTCTAACGGAAGCACAGCCGTTGGCAAATTGTTCCAGTCCCTCGATGTACGCGGTATAAAGAAGGAGGTGAAACGCTTCGTCCGGATCGTAGAGGTGTTAACATCGTAAGGGTGGAAACTCGCCGTACGACGGATTGTCCGATGGTGGAACGGAGATGAGGGAATTAAATCATGCAATACCCTCGCACAATCCTCCAAAATGCAATCAATCAGATCAATCTCCCTTTGGCGCAGCATCGTTGGTCGTGTTGTTGGGTTTAACATTGCATCACCTCGCTCAACTGCCGTCTTCCTTCCTATTAGCTCAGTTTTTCCGAGTGAATAGGCTCTTAATAAACTAGCGCGCTTTACCATCAACGATTGCATCACTGACGGACACGTCACCAAATAAACATTCAAAAAGTGTAGACGGTACCACGACCAACATGTCATCAGTGTTTGAGATGCAGGATACAATAGCACAGCTGACTGCAAAGTTAGAAAGTACAGAAAACGATCTAGAAAACAGAATATTAGAAAACAATAAAACTTAAATAAACAATTAAATAAATTGACTGCGGAAATTAAAATATTAAAGTCGCTATGCCAGTCTTCAACAATTACAGAAAGTACTCCTCTAAACACTGAAAAAAAGAAAAAATATTCTCGCTTCAGTCAACACGTGTCATCTACACCTTCCTCTCCGAGATTACCAGCTAATACAAACTCCGACCCTATTCATTTTCTTCTACAACAAAAAATCATTAAACTTCAAAAAGAATTTCAAAGCGCTGAAGAAGAGATTAAAGTTCTAAATACACAAATACAGAGACTAGAACAGTCTCTCAGGAGAGCGCCAAAACTGACATTACCTGCTGAGACCCATTCAACAACAGACTTTACCTTAAACCTGCAAAGTGCTTAATTGGATAAACTATAACTGTCTTTGGCGCGCAACAATGCGTAGGCATGGCTGCTGCTCTACTTCGTTCAAGAAACTCTAAACAATATGAAATGTATGGAGTATGCGCCCAAACGATGCCATATGCATGTAGTGATAAAATTGTAAAGTGCTGTATTAAGCTTAACCTCCGACCAGAAGACAAAATTGTAATATGTTTAGGCGAAAATGACCTTTATATAAGACATGTATTATCTCAACTCAAAAGGATACTTATGACATTTGATTATTTTTTGGATTATTATTTTAAATGTATTGAAAAATGACAACCTAAATGTAAATAAAGTAACAATAGTATAAAAAAATTGTGCAAATATTATAAAACTTGTGAATTCACACACAATAGCAAATATAACTTGCCTGATATTTGTAAATCGATAAATTACCTAATAGATTGTGAAGATTATGAAAAAAAATTCTAGATCAAGTCGAGATCAGGAAACACCTTACCAGTAGCAAACTAAGCTTTTTACCAAAAACAACGTTAAATAAGCCCAAAAAAGGGACCATTCCGTTTTACTTCTCTAGTAGCAACAGTAAGGAATTTAGAGTAAACAATCTTACTAATATTCCTTCTGAAAAACCTAAAAAAGGAAGCATACCTTATTATTTCCGTCCAGTTATTAAAGACGACACTTTTTTTTGTGCCTAAAATCTCGATGCGTGCTTCACACAATTTCAGAATTAACACTACAAGAGATGAGAGATTTACAGAATGATCCGCACATAATTTGTTTCTCCGAAACATTTATCAAAAAAGGATATGAGAGCTATCTCAAATTATCGGATTATGATATGGCAACATATTTTTGCAGGGGAAAACATCGTGGTGGTACGAGTATTTGCATACTCATTAAGAAGGGTATCAGTTTTAGAGAATCAGCATTTGTAACACATATTCTAAAATACTTCAAAATTGCATATATAATGCTAACATCAAATTTATGCACAACCGTAAAGCCACTTGGTCAGTCATAAAAAACGAAATCCAAAATACGGAAATCCAGAATATTGAATGTTTACAGGTTGACAATACTGTTGTAACAAAACCAGCAGAAATAACTTCTGCCTTCAACAACCATTTCATTAACTGTATCCCTACACAAAATCAAATAAATAGTTGTCTCAATGAAAACAAAATTGCCAACTCGATGTTCCTCACCCCTATGTCTGAAAGTGAGGTAAGGCAGCAGAAAATATCATTGAACAACACCAAGTCTGAAGGCTACGACGAACTTAACACCAGAACCATTTTTGATCAACTTATCATTTTCACAAGGAGTATTCACAAAAGCATTAAAATTATCCATTGTTAAACCATTGTTCAAAAAGGGTGATAAACGTGACGTGAACAATTATCGCCCTATTACAGTAATACCCGTCATCTCAAAAATATACGAGAAATGTATGTATCACAGATTAATAAATTACTGCAGTAAGTTTAACATAATAAGAAAACAACACTCTGTATTTAAAAAGGGTAAATCTACATCACTAGCCATATTCTCACTCTTAAAAACAATACTGAACAGTTTAAACAAAAATCAGTTTGTAACGGGGCTTTTCTTTGACTTATCGAAGGCATTCGATCTTGTTACACATGCCAACTTATTACAAAAATTAGAAGCTCTTGGGATCAGAGGATTGCCACATCAATGGATTTCGTCGTACCTAACTGACAGACAACAGAGTGTCGCAGTTACTAGACTGGACGAAAATAGAGACATGATAATGCATACGTCTGAATATCAATGCATAAAACGCGGTGTGCCCCAAGGTAGCATATTGGGTCCCATCTTATTTCTTCTCTATATAAATGATATAGTTGACATAACTAACCACAAATGTTTTCTTTTCGCCGATGACATTTCTATAATTGTAACTGCTGACAAAAAATATAATTCAATTACTGACCATGAAACTGACATAAATAATACTATCGACATTCTAATTAATTGGTTGAATAATAATAATTTATCTATAAATCATGACAAATCCGTATACATACAATTTAACAAACATTATAATAATAAATTTAATTTTAAAATGGATATACGTAAAATAACACATGTAGAACAAACCAAATTTTTAGGTAGTATTAGATGAATATTTAGACTGGAAAGCGCAGGTTCAGTACGTGTGCAATAAAATAAATAAATTTGTAATTGGCCTTAGAAAAACTAAACATGTAACTAATATAAAAATAGCTGTAATGTCATATCGAGCTTACGTTGAGTCTTCTTTGAGGTATGGACTTATAACATGGGGAAATAGTACGGAACACAACAGGGCATTTATCGCACAAAAAAAGTGTATACGCGCCTTATACGAGATCCCGTCGCGAATCGTGTAATCCAATATTTAAACAGCTTGGTTTGCTACCGTTGCCGTCATTATATATTTATGAGATGTGTATGTTTGTAAAGAAACACCAAGAATTACTTAAAACAGCAGAAGAGGTATGTTCACGAAGTCGGCGTGACCAATATACACTTGTACTTGACGAACTGCCTAGGTGTACTAAATATAATAAAAACTGTGTAGCTATGTGTGTACGTGTATATAATAATTTACCAAAGACACTGAAAGAATTAAATAAACAAATATATACGGACAAATCACACAGATTGAGCTAGCCCCAAAGTAAGTTCGAGACTTGTGTTATGGGATACTAACTCAACGATACTATATTTTATAATAGATACATATAAAGATAAACATCCAAGACCCAGGCCAATCAGGAAAAGATCGTTTTCCATCACGACTTGGCCGGGGATCGAACCCGGGGCCTCCACGTCGCAGGCAGGCGTGTTGACCGCTGCGCCACGGAGAGCGACAAATTTTAGAGTATTTAAATTTAAATTGCATAAGTGGTTGAATGAATATCATTTCTATAGTATTAAGGACTATTTAGAATACTAACGTTGACAACATGCACACGCAACGCTTGTACCTGCTTGTGCTAAACAATTTTGCATGCTTTATTTTTAAGCTAAACATGTGTGATCTTATTTTTGTATGTAAGACTTTTTATACCGTGTTTTAAGCAAAATAAATATATTATTCCCTTTATTTTTTTATACATACATATTGTTTTACATTTTTAAATATTAATATAAAAACATACAAACACATTTAAAAATATAAAAAATAGTGTTCCACCGATGGCGGGAGCGAGGTCCAAGCTACCGGTGGTTAGGGCTCCAGAGATAAGAACCTCCTCACAATGCGGGCCGTATCGAGAAGTACTGCCTTTTGAATCTGGCCCTTGATCCAACTGCCTAACGAGAGCCTCAATAGATGTTGGTCGAGGCTCTTGGCTATCACCCGGGGTGGGGTGGTGTTGGCGGTGTCTTTAGACATTTCCAACGCCTTCAACACCCTACCCTGGAGCTGTATTAGGGAGGCCCTGAAATACCATCGGGTGCCTCCCTACCTCCGCCGCATAGTAGGGGCTTATCTGGAGGACAGATGCGTCATCAATCGGGGACGTGACGGTGCCGGTCGGCACCAAATGTCGTGCGGTGTTCCACAGGGATCGGTCTTGGGACCGCTCCTGTGGAACATCGGCTACGACTGGGTGCTGAGAGGCGAGCTCCCGTCGGGCGCAGACTTGACGTGTTATGCGGACGACACGCTTGTCACTGCCCGGGGGAGCTCGTACAGGGAAGCGACGTTGATAGCCACGGCTGCGGTGTCACAGGTGGTGAACCGCATCCGGCGCCTGGGCCTAGAGGTGGCCCTTTACAAGTCGGAGGCCATGGTCTTCCATGGCCCCCGGCGTGCGCCGGCGCCGGGATCACATATCGTGGTCAGTGGGGCCCGGATAGCTGTCGAGTTCACCATGAAGTAACTGGGATTGGTGCTCGACAGCCGGTGGGAATTCGGGCCCCACTTCCGGCGGCTGGCGCCCAAGCTGATGGGTGCAGCAGGTGCGCTATCAACGCTGCTTCCCAACATGGAGGGCCCGAGCGCCGCCTGTAGGCGGTTATACGTAGGAATCGTGCGGTCCATGGCCCTATATGGGGCCCCTGTGTGGGCGATGGACCTGACGGCCGGAACTCTCGCCATTCTGCGCAAGCCGCAGAGGGCGATGGCCGTCAGGGTCGTCCGCGGGTATCGCACGATATCCTACGAGGCGGCTTGCGTCCTGGCCGGATTCCCGTCCTGGGACCTAGAGGCGAAAGTACTCGCGTCATTGTACCGACGGCGCGAGGAAGAGCGGACACGGGGCTCCAGTCCGGTGCAGCGGCAGATAGAGCTGCGCCGAGAGGAGCTCCGTCAGGTCCTGGTGGCGGACTGGCGGCAGAGGCTTATGCGCCCTACCGCCGGCCTTGCTACCGTCGAGGCGATCCGGCCAGTACTCGACGACTGGCTCGGGAGGAGGCACGGCTCCCTGTCGTTCAGGGTGACGCAGGTACTGTCGGGGCACGGTTGCTTCGGCAAGTACCTGCGTCGCTTAGGCAGGGAGCCGGACGCTCGGTGCCACCACTGCGTCCAATGCGGGAAGGACACGGCGCAGCACACGCTCTCCGAGTGTGTAGCTTGGGAGGAGCAGCGCCGTGTCCTCACAAATGAAGTAGGAGGCGACCTGACGCTGCCGGCAGTAGTGCGGAGGATGGTCGGCAGCTCAGAGTCGTGGGACGCGGTGGTGTCCTTCTGCGAGGACGTGATGTCGCAGAAGGAAGCTGCGGAACGGGAGAGGGAGATATCAACTCCCTTCCCGGGCCGCAGAAGACGCACCGGGCGCCGAGGAAGGGCGGATAACGCCCTCTTCCGCCCCCCATGAATGGGTCCAGGGGCGAGGGACATGGGGAAGTCCCCGCCCCCCATTGATATACCCCGAGGTGGAGGCGCGCGCGAGTGTCGGCGCGAGCCTTTGAGGCGATGCACGGGTTAGTTTAACACCCCACTACCCCGTGCAGGAGACGAGGCCCGGACAGACCGGTACAGCACGAGGGTGTGGGGCCGTGGAAGAATTTGGACTCCCGCGGCCCCACGCGCGCTCGTGATAGAAGAAACACCGGGGTGGTTTTAGTCAGTAAAAGTCTGACATACCCCGTTGCCCACCCCAGGGCGGCGGGCATCCTATGAGGATTTCCACACCGGCAAAAAAAAAAAAATAAAAAAAAATAAGGCTCTTGGCTATCAAACCATTGGCCGATACGACAATCGGTACAATAACTAAATAATAACGAGTTCACATTCCACATGTCAACAATCTCGTGCGCCAAGTCGGGATATTTAATTTTTTTCTTTCTCAGCTTTCACGAGATTCCCGTCATGTGGAATGGTAACATCGAAAATCATTACAAGGCGCGCTAATCGATCTATCACTACTATATATATGTCGGAGATCGTCGATTAATTTTAATAGAAGTTGCTGATTTGATTTACGTAGTAGAGGGGCAAACGCTTGTGCCGTTATTTTGTGATGGCGGCACATGGACAGAGTCGCTTTGGAAAGTGGGGTTCGTCGAACGGTGACTTTGCATCGAGACGCGGACCAAGGCACATCTCCGAACCGAAACTGTCGGTTTGCCTATTCAAATGGTTATTATGAAGATTGGAGGGTATATCTACACGTCGTGTTTCAATTCAAAACTCACCTACGAAATGGAACCCGTACCACCACACCAAGATGCTGTCGAACCTACCGCTCTGCCGTCGCTGTCTCCGACATCAGAAGTTGGATAAAGAACTACACTGCTCACAATCTCGTTATAAATCAAGAAACAGAATAACAGTCACTTTCTGCCAATATTTTTATAGTACTTGTGTGATTACTTGTGTAGTAGTACTGGCAGTGAGGCTGGAAGTGAACGTCACGTTACGAGGTGCGCTCAATTGCTGACGCAGAACAGATCGCTCTGCGTGATAGTGCGCTGCAGGAGTGCGCTGCAGGAGTGCGCTGCAGGAGTCCGCTGCAGGAGTCCGCTGCAGGCGAGCAAGTGCGGCTGGACGCGGTGCTATCCCGACAGTGCTGGTTGATGCTTGGTGCGCAACAGTGCTGGCTGTTGCTTGGCGCGCGATAGTGCTAGCTGTTGCTTGGCGCGCAACAGTGCTGGCTGATGCAAATGCGCTCGCGGAGCGCGCTTGCGGAGCGCGCAGGGTGCGCTTGCGGAGCGCGCAAGGTGCGCTTGCGGAGCGCGCGGTGTGCGCTTGCGGAGCGTGCAAAGTGCGCTTGAGGAGCGCGCTTCTAGCTGCGTGGTGAATCGGATCAATGGCGTGTGGCGCTGCTGGAGCTGCGTGCGGCGCAGCCGGAGCTGCGTGCGCCTTGCGGAACGCCCAAGGTTTCAAGACTTGAGCATCTACTCTGCAGGCGATGAGAAGATTTCAAAATACCCAAAACGTTTGTGGTAACGTAATGGGGCTTTATGAGAGCTCAGAGATGTCTGGTGTGCAACGGTTGAAAACTGCCAAGTGGCAGGTGTTTGTGGGAAGTTGCCATAATTCGGTGAGTCGTACTATTTTTATTTTGATTCAGTGGCCGAATGTTCTCTTGTCACGCAATCTGTAATTTCATTGCTATACGTACACACCCGCCAGTATATACAGTGTACAAGGTTGTGCCAGTGTGTTGTGTACTGAACCATTTCTTTGCAACATGATAAAAAGAGTTATTTTTGCAAATTTTATTTCTTGTACTACCCGATTATTGTTTGTTATAATGGACTGAGAAATTTTAAATCGGGGTTTTAAAATTATGTCTGGTTTGTCTTTAATTCAAAACTAAAGTTCACTGTGGCCTATAGTTACAAGCTCAATTGAGTTTCTGATAGTATGTGTGGCTAGACTATTAAATCTTCTCAAGAGAACAAGCGGTAACGAACATAGAAATGAGTGCTATTTACAAAAAAAAAAATGTAAATTTGATAGAAATGAGTTAAAGTAATGAAATTTAATATTGGTGAGTTGTTTGCTGGCGATAATGGCGATCGTTACCTATTGAAATCGTTGATTGGAAACAGAACTTATAAGTACCCCACGATCGCATTGGTACGAAAGATTTTTCCAAGTAATGTCTGCTGAGTTAGATTTTCATAATGTAGAAGATGGCGAGGAGGGTGCCTCCGTCAGCAAATAGAACACGTATCATGGCTATGTGGTCGCGCTGCTCGCACTAGTCTGTAGTCGTAACTGCAACCCAGTGAGGGGTTGTTCAGGGCGCGATGGGCAGCTAGTGGTGTGGCGGGGACACTAGTAGGTATGGTCGCACTGCACGCACTAGTCTGTAGTCGTAACTGCAACCCAGTGAGGGGTTGTTCAGAGCGCGATGGGCAGCTAGTGGTGTGGCGGGGACACTAGTAGATATGGTCGCACTGCATGCACTAGTCTGTAGTCGTAACTGCAACTCAGTGAGGAGTTGTTCAGGGGGCGATGGGCAGCTAGTGATGTGGCGGGGACTTTGGTAGATATGGTCGCACTGCATGCACTAGTCTGTTGTCGTGACTGAAACTCAGTGAGGAGTTGTTCAGGGTACGATGGGCAGATGGTGATGTGGTGGGGACCAGGATCTCAAAGGAGACTATTAGTTGTACAGTCATGTATTGACCTGGGAGTTGCGGACTCTTGAGTTGGTCGTATCACATGAGGTGATGACGATATGGTCAGGTCAATAATGAGTTGTCACTAGCTACTGTGGTAGCTGGGCGATGATGTGTTTTCTTTTTGACAATTATGATTATGATTTGATAATTATGAGACTTGGAGGAACCTTTTGTTTTCTTTTTGAATTTTGATAATTATGAGGCTTGAAGGAAGCTTTTGTGTTCAAGTTGTTAAAATAATTAAGTTTGGTTGGTTTCCTAATAGTCATTGTAATTAAAAGTGACGTGTGACGGTCAGGTTGGCCGAGTTCTCAAAAATGTTTCAAAGTCGGTTTTCTGTGCCTTTTTTTAATTTGTTTCAGACATGCACGAGGACGTGCAACGGGAAATATCGAAGTTTGGCCGGAATCGGCGGTTGGCCTGGTGAACCGGATCCTGGACTCCGGGGCTGAGGGAGCTTCGGATGCGACTGGGATTGGCGCTGGGATGATGATGATGATGATGAAGATGATGCACGAGGACGTGCAACTAGTCAGGCTGGCCGTGTCGGAGATCGTCGATTAATTTTAATAGAAGTTGCTGATTTGATTTACGTAGTAGAGGGGCAAACGCTTGTGCCGTTATTTTGTGATGGCGGCACATGGAAAGAGTCGCTTTGGAAAGTGGGGTTCGTCGAACGGTGACTTTGCATCGAGACGCGGACCAAGGCACATCTCCGAACCGAAACTGTCGGTTTGCCTATTCAAATTGTTATTACGAAGATTGGAGGGTATATCTACACGTCGTGTTTCAATTCAAAACTCACCTACGAAATGGAACCGGTACCACCACACCAAGATGCTGTCGCACCTACCGCTCTGCCGTCGCTGTCTCCGACATATATATATATATGTTGGAGATCGTCGATTAATTTTAATAGAAGTTACTGATTTGATTTACGTAGTAGAGGGGCGAACGCTTGTGACGTTATTTTGTGATGACGTCACATGGACAGAGTCGCTTTGGAAAGTGGGGTTCGTCGAACGCGGACTTTGCATCGAGACGCGGACCAAGGCACATCTCCGAACCGAAACTGTCGGTTTGCCTATTCAAATTGTTATTATGAAGATTGGAGGGTATATCTACACGTCATGCTTCTATTCGAAACTCACCTACGTAATGGAACCTGTACCACCACGCCAAGATGCTATCGACCCTACCGCTCTGCCGTCGCTGTCTCCGATATCAGAAGTTGGATAAAGAACTATACTGCTCACAATCTCGTTATAAATCAAGGAACAGAATAACAGTCAGTTTCTGCCAATATTTTTATAGAACTTGTGTGATTACTTGTGTGGTAGTTGTTCGTTGCCTTTGTATAAGCTTCTGTAAATGCTGGATGTCCTGGCAGTGAGGCTGGAAGTGAACGTCAAGTTACGAGGTGCGCTCAATTGCTGGCGCAGAGATCGCTCCGCGTGATGGTCCGCTGCAGGAGTGCGCTGCAGGTGTGCGCTGCAGGCGTGCAAGTGCGGCTGATCCTCGGCGCGCGACAGTGCTGGCTGATGATTGGCGTGCGACAGTGCTGGCTGGTGCTTGGCGTGCGACAGTGCTGGCTATTGCTTGGCGAGCGAAGTGCGCTTGTGGAACATGCAAGGTGTGCTTGCGGAGCGCAGAAGGTGCGCTTGCGGAGTGTGCAAAGTGCGCTTGCGTAACGCGCTTCTAGCTGCTTGGTGAATCGCATCAATGGCGTGTGGCGCTGCTGGAGCTGCGTGTGGCGCAGCCGGAGCTGCGTGCGCTTTACGGAACGCCCAAGGTTTCAAGACTTGAGCCTCTGCAGGCTCTGCAGGCGATGAGAAGGTTTCAAAATACCCAAAACGTTTGTGGTAACGTAATGGGGTTTTATGAGAGCTCCGAGATGTCTGGTGTGCAACGGTTGACAGTTGCCAGGTGGCGGGTGTTTGTGGGAAGTTGCCATAATCCGGTGAGTCGTATTATTTTTATTTTGATTTCGGTGCTGAATGTTCTCCTGTCAAGCTATCTGTAATTTCATTGGTATACGTAACACGCGATAGTACGTATACAGGGTATGGATAGTACCAGCGTTGTGTACTGAACCATTTCTTTGCGACATGATAATAAGAGATATTTTTGCAAATTTTATTTCTTGTACTACCCGATTATTATTTGTAATAATGGGCTGAGAAATTTTAAATTAGGGTTTTAAAATTTTGATGTCTATAATCAAAAAACAAATTTGTTTAATCCAAATTAACCATTCGGTGGTGCTTTTGAATAGTCAATGTCGGTCAGTCCAAGAAAAGTGAAGCTAAATTGCATGTTCCAAAGCGTAGATCTCTAAGAACGTGCAAGAAACTCCATGGACAAGTCTGGTTTGTCTTTGATTATTTTAAAAATAAAGTTCACTGTGGCCTGTAGTTACGAGCTCACTTGAGCTTCTGATAGGACGTGTGGTTAGATCATAAAATCTCCTAATATTGGATGATACTGAACTAGAAATACTACAACAACAAGACAAGAGAGCATGCGGCTACGAACATAGATATGAATGCTATTTACGAAAAATCTAAATTTGATAGAAATGAGCTAAAGTAATGATATTTAATATTGGTGAGTTGTTTGATGGCGATAATGGCGATCGTTACCTATTGAAATCTTTGATTGGAAACAGAACTTATAAGTACCCCACGATCGTATAGGTACGAAAGATTTTTCCAAGTACTGTCTGCTGAGTTAGATTTTTATAATGTAGAAGATGGTGAGGAGGGTGCCTCCGCCAGCAAATAGAACACGTATCATGGCTATGTGGTCGCGCTGCACGCACTAGTCTGTAGTCGTAACTGCAACCCAGTGAGGGGTTGTTCAGAGCGCGATGGGCAGCTAGTGGTGTGGCGGGGACACTAGTAGGTATGGTCGCACTGCATGCACTAGTCTGTAGTCGTAACTGCAACTCAGTGAGGAGTTGTTCAGGGGGCGATGGGCAGCTAGTGATGTGGCGGGGACCTGGGTCTCGGAGGAGACTATTAGTTGTACGGTCATGTGTTGACCTGGGAGTCGTGGACTCTAGAGTTGGTCGTATCACAAGAGGTGATGACGATATGGGTGTCAACTATGAGTTGTCACTAACTACTGTGGTAGCGAACCATGGTGTGTTTTCGTTTTGATGATTATGATTTTGATTTGATAATTATGAGGCTTGGAGGAAGCTTTTGTTTTCTTTTGAAATTTGATAATTATGAGGCTTGAAGGAACCTTTTGTGTTTTCTTTTTGAAATTTGATAATTGTGAGGCTTGAAGGAACCTTTTGTTTTCTTTTTGAATTTTTAATAATTATGAGGCTTGAAAGAAGCTTTTGTGTTTAAGTTGTTAAAATAATGAAGTTTGGTTTTCTAATAGTCATTGTAATTAAACGTGACGTGTGACGGTCAGGTTGGCCGAGTTCTTCAAAAATGCTTCAAAGTCTGTGTTCTGTGTTTTTTTAAAATTTGTTACAGACATGCACTAAGACGTGCAACCGGAAGTGTCGAGGTTTGGCTGGAATCGGCGGTTGGCCTGGTGGACTGGATCCCGGACTCCGAGGCTGAGGGAGCTTCGGATGCGACTGGGATTGGCGCTGGGATGATGATGATGATGATGAAGATGATGCACGAGGACGTGCAACTAGTCAGGCTGGCCGTGTCGGAGATCGTCGATTAATTTTAATAGAAGTTGCTGATTTGATTTACGTAGTAGAGGGGCAAACGCTTGTGCCGTTATTTTGTGATGGCGGCACATGGACAGAGTCGCTTTGGAAAGTGGGGTTCGTCGAACGGGCACTTTGCATCGAGACGCGGACCAAGGCACTCCTCCGAACCGAAACTGTCGGTTTGCCTATTCAAATTGTTATTATGAAGATTGGAGGGTATATCTACACGTCGTGCTTCAATTGAAAACTCACCTACGAAATGGAACCTGTACCACCACACCAAGATGCTGTCGACCCTACCGCTCTGCCGTCGCTGTCTCCGACATATATATAATAATATATCGCCGGTAGTTATTCGTCAAGATAACTTCGTCCATAATTGCACAGACAAAACCTTCAGTTTCCCCGAAAAGGTCACTGAATCGTAGCCAGGATACGGAAGCTAAGAAGTCTACATCGGGCTCATGAAGAGCCCGATAAAATCGCCTGTGAAGTTCCTTGCTTTGCCATACCTTCTTGCGGTCACCAGTGGTTAGTACTATAGGCTTGTGCCAGTTCTCTTTCGCCACGGATAGCGGGTTGAGCCCTTTGTCATCTCGGTGCATACCCACTACGGTTTGTAAAAAATATTCTCTGAGACTGCATATCTCTCGGTTGTGTAGGGTCTTCGCATTTAAAAAGCCTCGACCCCCGCACTTCCGCGGGATATACAGTCTCATCACCGATGATCGTGGGTGATGCATCCTATTTGCTGTCAGCAGTGTACGGACCCTTCTGTCTAGGGCGTCGAGTTCCGTCTGAGTCCATTTAAGTATGCCGAAAGAGTACATCAAAACGGCATGACCCACCCGTTGAAGGCGCGCACCTTATTTCCGCCTGAAAGAAGACTATGTAATACCTTCTTCAGGTGACCAAAGAAGCGCTCCTTCAACGATTGCTTCATGTCAGCATCGTTGATACCTAACGCTTCCGACATACCCAAATATTTATAGCTCTCGAATGAGGAGAGGGATCTAAGGTGTATGTAATCCGGGAGTGTAATTCCCTCGGACTCCATAATCTCCCCCTGCTTTACATGCATGACTGCACATTTGTCCACACCAAATTCCATTCTGGTGCCACTACTAAAAGTTTCGGTTACATTCAGTAGCTTCGTCAGATGCAATTCATTGGGGGTAAACAGTTTCAAATCATCCATGTAGAGGAGGTGAGATATGACCTGACCACCTCTCCGTAGTCGATAACCTAGATCTTAATTCTCCAACAGTGTGCTTAGAGGATTCAGAGCTAAGCAGAACCAAAGTGGACTCAGACTGTCACCCTGAAATATTCCCCGCTTAATCCATACAGGTTCTTCATTTCCCTGGATCTGTCGACTTCCTGGATAGCGATGGACTGTTTGTTTATTTTAGTTTTCAAAATGGATGTAAGAACTTTATAGATCGTTGGTAGACAAGTAATCGGCCTATAATTTTTGGGTTCCGCGGTGCTACCTAATTTAAATGGGTAATTCCAGTTGCTAAAAACTGGGGTTGCGAACCAGACTCTAAGAATACGGTTGGAGCAGAAAACCAAGAAACATTAGCTTGTTTTTCATCTAATAACCAAGTTTTATTAGCAACAGCTTTAATGAAGGCTATATCGAATAACGGGTCTATGATGACCATTAGGGCTTTGTTAGAACAAGGCTCTGAAGCATCCTTTGTTACGGAACATATTGTTCAAACATTAGGATTAAAGAAAACACCAGCTAAGGATTTGATAGTTGGTATAAATGTCAACCACAAAGTAGAGTTGAGTTCGGTTGTTAAAGTTAAAATACGGTCTAGGATTAATCCATCTGTGGAATTAGAAGAAAATGCATACGTTATAAAATCACTTACATCTTTATTGCCTAGTAGGGAAACAGCACGTTTAGATTGGATACAATTCCAAGATATACAGTTGGCGGATCCCAATTACTACAAATCAGATAAAGTTGATTTCTTGCTGGGGGCAGAAATTTATTGCAAGGTTTTACAAAACGGGTTGAAAAGGCTTCCTCAGGTTGTAGCACGGTGGCACAGCGTACTTCTCTGGGATGGATTCTATCGAGAACAGTATCTTCTGCTGACCATAACTCTTCCGATATCACCGTGATGAATCCCGTGAATTGTTTGTTTTTTTTTAACTCAATGCCAGTAGTAGCAGGTTGTATGTAGTTGTATGTAGCCAGGCATATTATACGTTACGGAATTGCATCGCTGACAGGGGTATTCGGCACTGGTGCAGCTACACAGGAGCTAAACTTAGCATTCGGGAACACCGTTGGAGCTGCTGAACCTTGGACAAAACTGTCTTTGCATTGTGTAGATTCAATTTCTTAGTATTGTATAATTGCATGGAACACGTGTGAGCACGATCTACTTGCTGTAAAGCATTTATATGTTGGGTTAGTCTTTTATTGACTTGATTGTGCTATGGCTGTTGAGAGTATGTCATGCTCACTCAAATGTCTCGCTGGTGGCGGCGTGTGTGTTGGGTCATTAGGTTCCCTTTAATATGGTTGAGCTGAATGATGCTGATCCATACGTCATGTTCGTGAACGGACGCCGTCAGAGGGGCCTGGTCATATCTTAGCTGCTACGGCGTATTTTAATTTCTGAATTGTTGTTTTTTTTTTTCTCATAATGGACGCTCTCAGCGTACAATATATTTCTTCATCGTTCTCACACGATTGATTTCAAAATGAATGATGTAATGTGCCTGTAACTGGTTTATTTGAAATAAATGCTTTGATTTTGATTTTTTGATTTTGATGCAAGCCCTCGTAGACGATGACGAGATTTTGAAAAAGGGGTAAATTTTTATAAAGAGGTTTTAAAAATCCTTAAGTTCTTACCTGGATTCCAAACAGATCTTGAGGGTGGGCGGTAGGTTACGCCGGTCAGATCTTGATCACAACCATAAACATCCAATAATTGGGTTTGTTTACGCTCGTTTATCGGTCGAGTCCGATTGTTAGTTAGTCGAGTTTGATAGATGGCGCGACCGGTACGGGCGAGCGGAATTATTATAATCTGTGGTCGGTGACGCGCTATACCAGAACGTTTCGTGAACGCCTCGTATCTCCCCCTTTCTCGGATCTGCTTCGTTTTTTAGAGGACGAGTGCAGAGTGGTGGACCAGCTGACCGACCCGACACCGGGAACGAGCACGGGTCGTCCGGTGGCGGCGAGGGGACAACCCCGCCGTCCGACCAAACAATTCTCGGTTGTCCGAACGGACTCCCCCTCCGCACCAGGTAAACGGTGCCGGTATTGCCGGGGGGACGGACATGACGTGCGTGCTTGCGCGAAGTTCGGGGGCCTCCGGACTGCGGGACGAAGAGCCCTCGCCAAGCAACGCGCCTGGTGTTACATGTGCCTGGGGGACCTCCAGTCAGTGTGCCCCCAGGCTAAGGCTTGTCTACATTGCGGCGGGAGACATCACGCTCTCCTGTGCCTGAATCGCAATGGTGGCGGGTCCGAAAGGGGCCCAAATTCCCCGCACACGGGCGGGGGCCCCAAGGGCGGGGGCCCCACGGGCGGGGGCCCCCCGCAGGATGTAGCGGTGGCCGTCGGAGGCTCGGGGAGGCGGGCGGTACGCTGCTCCCCCCCCCTTGATGGATTACCCTCGACTGGGGCGTTATGTTCCTCCGTATGCGGCCCACGGTTATTGGCCCACACCTCGGAGTAGTGTTGGAAGGAGTCCCTATGTTGCGGAGTGGGACCCTCTCGCCTACGGTCGGCGACCCCCTCCGATCTTTTCGACTCAGTCCAACCGGGGTCCAGGGGGGCAATCACCCCCCTCGGATTTTCATTAATGCCACTGTCGGGCGCAACCCCCCCACAGGAGTTTGTGCTGTTGCCAACAGCCTCCGTGCGTGTTTGGGGCCCCAAAGGTGATTTTGTCACAGTGCGTGCCCTCTTGGATTCAGGGGCCCAGGGTTGCATAATTTCTACTTGGCTCGTCCGACAGTTGGGTCTAATTGTGCCGCATAGGGAATCGGTACGGGGCGTCGGAGACCTGCGGATTTCGGATCCGATCGGTCGGGTTTCGTTCTCCTTCTCCCCCCACTCCTCCTCAACGCCGAAAATCGGTACTTCAGCGATTGTTTTTGAAACGGTGGTCGGGCCGCTTCCGCAAGTGCGAGCCCCACACGCCGCCGTTGAATTGTCGGCTGGACTGGCTCTGGCTGATCCTCACTTCCACCGACCTGGCCCGGTCCATTTATTGATCGGGGTGAATGTGTTAGGTCGTTTGCTGCGTGGAAGCAAACGAGTTTTGCAGGCAGCCGGTTTTGTAGCCATATCCACCTCTTTGGGTCATGTAGTAATGGGATCGTTTAGAGACGTCCCAGACCCCCCTTTGGCAGACAGCGACCTCGCTGTTGGTTCTGCCTTGTCGGACATCCTCCAACGCTTTTGGGAGGTGGAGGAGCCTCCGGCCGCAAAACGTTCATCTGGTTACGGCTAAAAGTAAGGTTGCCCCACTTCGGACCCGATGGACCATACCGAAGTTGGAGTTGTCTGGCGCCACTCTATTAGCCCGATTGCTCAACCACGTCGTCGACACCTTGGGAGCTAGTGTCGACTTTAGGTCGATCTTTGCATGGTCTGACAGCCAAGTCGTCCTTTGTTGGCTGAAAAGTTCAGTCCATACCCTCGAGGTATTCGTGGCCAACCGGGTGTCTCAAATTCAGACATCGAAAGCCCAGTTGATTTGGCGCCACGTGCCTGGCGAATTGAACCCCGCAGACTGCACTTCCCGCGGCTGTGAGGCGCCCGAACTTGTGAATCACCAGCTGTGGTGAGGTCCACCATGGTTGTTACAGCTGGAGGGTTCTTGGCCCCATACCCCCGCAGTGGTCAGGGCATCTACGCCAGGGGTGCATGTTCACGCCACCGAGACCGTAGCGGCTCCAGATCCGGAGTTTTTGCTTGAGCGCTACAGCTCTTTGGATAAATTGCTCGGCGTCACCGCCTGGATACGGCGTTTCATCCACAACTGTCGTAACCCTCGTGGCAAATTTGAGTCTCCGGTCCTCTCACCGCAAGAGCGCAATGACGCTCTGCTATATTGGGTGCGGATAGTCCAAGAGAGTGAATTTGCATCGGAGTTGAAAACCCTCCGCCAACGCACATCCAATCTGAAGGGACCCTTAGGGCGCTTGAATCCTTTCTTGGATGATCAGGGTTTGATGCGTGTCGGAGGTCGGCTTAGAAATGCTAAGCTCCCCTATGGGGCTCGTCATCCATTGTTGCTCCCCAAGAACGGCCCCTTGGTGAAGTTGTTGATCACGGACCGCCATGTGAAAAATGCACATGCCGGATGTAACGCTCTTACTGCGATCCTCCAACGTGAATTTTGGATTTTGTCTGCGCGGAGAGTGATCCGATATGTTATCTTTCGTTGTCTCCCGTGCTACCGCTTGAAGGCGGACATCGTGCAGCCCCAAATGGGGGATTTGCCTGCCGATCGAGTCACCGAATCGATGCCCTTTGCTGGAGTTGGTACGGATTTTGCGGGACCATTTATTGTAAAAGCTTCGCTTCTCCGTAACGCTAAGACCGAGAAGGCTTACTTGTGCGTTTTTGTGTGTTTA
Organism: Sesamia inferens; assembly: GCA_037179545.1. NCBI lineage: Eukaryota > Metazoa > Arthropoda > Insecta > Lepidoptera > Noctuidae > Sesamia > Sesamia inferens. The sequence continues at coordinate 413,269 of CM073929.1, read as the reverse complement.
GCTACTAAAGCGGTCCACCTCGAGGTGGTTAGTGCTCTCACGACAGAGGCGTTCGTCGCTGCTCTTGGCAGATTTGTTTCGCGTCGCGGACTGCCGTCCTTAATTCGATCCGACTGTGGGACCAACTTTAAGGGTACCGATCGTTATTTGAAGGAAGTTTGTGAATTTTTGGATAGGCATAATGTTGAGATCGGATCCACACTCTCCCGCAGAGGGGTGCGATGGCGGTACTCACCGCCGTCCTGCCCCCACTGGGGAGGTATATTTGAAGCAACTGTAAAGGCTGCGAAAACTCACCTTCGACGCGTTATTGGAGATACTATCCTAACTTTTGAGGAGCTCGCGACCGTATTTTGTAAGGTTGAGGCGGTCCTCAACTCGCGTCCGTTATGCCCTTTGTCATCCGACGCGAATGATTTGGAGGCCCTCACGCCGGGCCATTTCTTGACAGGGAGACCACTTAACGCCCTGCCTGAGTATCCTTATTTGGACATTAACTCCGGACGGCTCTCGCGATTTGAATTGCTTCAACAGCTTACGCAGAGTTTTTGGCGCCGTTGGCATCTGGAGTATGTGCACATTTTACAACAGCGCGTTAAGTGGTCAGACAGGTCGAACCCACCAAGAGTCGGAGATCTCGTTTTGTTAAAGGACCCAAACTTGCCACCCCTCCGATGGCGTCGTCGTGGACGCATTGTTGAATTGTATCCAGGGTCGGATGGTGTGCCCAGGTTTGCCGAGGTCCTGGTGGGGACTCTGTCTTGAGGCGCGCGATCGCCACACTCTCTCGCCTGCCCTTGGATTGAATTGTCGGACCGTTTGTTACTGTCCGGGGCGGGGGGATGTTTACGCTCGTTTATCGGTCGAGTCCGATTGTTAGTTAGTCGAGTTTGATAGATGGCGCGACCGGTACGGGCGAGCGGAATTATTATAATCTGTGGTCGGTGACGCGCTATACCAGAACGTTTCGAGAACATTTCTAGAAGGCAGGACTAAATCATCGCGCGCGTGGCGCGGTTTTGACGATTGATTTTCGAGAAATATAGTGCCGGGCCGCGGTTTTGGACAGTTTTCGCGTTTGTTGCCCGTGTGTTTGAAGTACTTCTTGGACTATAAACCGTAACAGTGCCGCCTTTAAATTGAGTGGAATTTGAATCTGAAACGTGGTTTCATTGTTGATTGTTTGTCGGGCGTGGATTGACGCTGCTAAATAACGGTTTTCTATGCTGGTGAGCTTTGGTTGTCCTCCTGGAGGAACTTTAATGTGTCTACTGGTATTGGACAATAAGTGTGGTGGAAGCCATCCGGATAGTATTGTAAGTCGGCGCGCGCGCCGATTCTCCGGTATTTCATCCCACGAAGGAACCCACGGTGTCCTAAGGTAAGTTCCTTAGTTTCGTTGTGGAGTGGTCGGAGATTTCTTGTTGTATAAGCCGTGACTGATCGCGGTAAATGTACGTGCTGTACTGGGGCGCGTATAGGGTTGTATCCTAAAAAATAATTTAATGTCTATCAGTGCAGCAGTGCAGTGTGTGAGCAGCAGTGGCGCAGCGGTCAACACGCCTGCCTGCGACGTGGAGACCTCGGGTTCGATCCCCGGCCAGGTCATGATGGATAACGATCTTTTCCTGATTAGCCTGGGTCTTGGATGTTTATCTATATATGTATCTATTATAAATATAGTATCGTTGAGTTAGTATCCCATAACTATAACACAAGTCTCGAACTTACTTTGGGGCTAGCTCAATTCTTGTGATTTGTCCGTATTAAAAAAAAAAGATAGATTTATAAAAAATATTGAACACATATTTTTTATTTATTCTTTCAATCAAATTTTTAGGAACATATATTGATTTAAAATGTCGCGTGACGTCATTAGCCCCCACTCCGTAACTTTAATACGTTATATTTCAGTAGTTTTTTATAATTTCGACAAAATAAAAAATACGGGTCTTAATTTATTTAATTATCTATAAGACGGACTAATTTTTTTTTATTATTTTCATTCCTTGGATACTTCCCTATTCGTCGGTCTACGCAAACTCCTAAACCGAACATATGTAGGTGACATAGTTTTAATTAAGGAGGATAACATGCCCACTGTCGGTTCTACTCGGCAGCGTGGTTAAGAGATATCCAGGATTGGATAATCTAACACGGGTAGTTACGCTATGTGGTTTTAAATTTAAATGACTAACCTCGAAACTGTGTGTCCTACCTATTGCTTAAACATTGTTCAGTAGGAACATATCATTAGTATTTTAAGCATTTTTTATTGTGTGTTAGTGTAAATAGGAAACAAGCTATTTTTAAGGGATATCTTCGATATGTATGTGTGTATGTTGTAACTTGTGATGTTTTATGTGAGAGTAAACGTCAACATCTAGCTCTGCACAAAAAGTTTGTTTAATAATATAATAACTTAAGTTCAGCACTAAAAATGCATTAAATACAAAGATACGTGTGTGAATTACAACGGATTATGTTTGTGTAATATATGGGTAGGCCATAAGTGAAAAACTATAACAACAATAGTAATTTCTGTAAAGTAAATAAAAGTGGAAATAAACTTTGTGAACATTACCTCAAGATCTGTGAAGTAGTTTTCCTAACAAGGTCTGTCACGAAAAGTGCCTAAAACAGTAGAAAAGTAGTTGTTTTCACGGAAAGCAATAGACACGAGAAACACTATATACTGTTTTTTTTTACCTACCTGCAAATGTAAACAATAGTGTCAGTGATACTCTAGAAATAATTGAGTGAGTGAGTGAGAGACAAGACGCACTTCATACAATGGCCGTACGTCGATCACCAACCAAGGATCAAATTACGTGTGCCGATAGCAATCAGTTGATAGCGGCTCGTAGCGAATCACAATCACAACCTGACCTTAGACAGTTATGGCAGTCGGAGGCCGAAATTAACAAAGTCACATGTCGCAAAAGAAAGACACCTAATGATGACTTTTCTGAGAGATTCGATCAGTTTGAGACTAAAATTATGTCTATTTTAACTAAAATGTCCCAAACGCAAACTGATAAATTGGACAAAATATCTCTACAAGTATCGACAATTACAGACCAAATCACACATATTAAAAGGACTACAGAACAACTCTCTCTAGAACAAATTAGGGTTAAGAATGAATTAGTCGAATTGGAATCTTCAAAACTTGATTTGGTGAATAAAATTGGTAACCTGACAAACGATATCGAATACTTGAAAGCTTCTGTATCTGGCAGTATACAGTCAACAATGATATTTTCACATGAAACCATGATCTCTGAAATTCATGAGCGCTTCCTAAGGGAGAAGAACATAGTTTTGAGTGGCTTACAGGAAATAACCTCCGGAAATTCGGTCGAAAGAAGTGAATACGATAAACAAGAAGTTATAAAAATTATAAAGTTAGCGGACCCGAATTGTACTATACCTACAAAATGTTTTCGATTGGGCAAATACAACAGTAATAAATCTCGCCCCATAAAAGTTTGTTTTCCTTCTGCAGACACTGTTAAAGCAATACTTCGTAATAAAGATAGAATTTATAAAGAGATTAAAAACATCAAATGTTACTCCGACCAAACACCGCTACAGAAAGAAGAAATGTTAAAACTACGAGCTGAACTGAATAAAAGAACAGAAGAAGGCGAGGAAAACCTCACTATTAAATATGTTAAAGGCGTTCCTAAAATCATAAAAAATCCATCAAAAAACTAACGCAAACAAATGTTGATTTAAGAAATGATCCCCTAAGTAATGTCACCTACCAACTATCGAATATTCATGCTAATGTTATCAACGACAAGAAATCTCTAAAATGTTTATACGCTAACGTACGCAGTATAATGAGTCCAGGGAAACTAGATGAATTAAAATGTATAATCGAATCTGTTCCAAGCACTCTACACCTAATTATACTAACGGAAACTTGGATAAAAAGTGACTCTGAGGCTGGGAGTGCTATGATAACAGAGTACACTCACTACTACAATTACCGTGCCAGGGGAAGAGGAGGCGGCGTCTCGATTTATGTACATACCAGTCTCCAGCACAACCTCGATGAATTATGTGAAGATGACAACCATTTTTTATGGATTCATCTCAACAGATTTTGCTTAGACATTGGTGTTATTTACAAGCCGGAAAGAACGAACAATGAAAATTTTCTAGGGACTTTCTCGCAGATGCTGCAAAAATATAAAAGGGCTGTTATATTTGGAGATTTCAACTACAATTTATTGAAAATAAGCCATGCAACTACTAACTACAAAATTACACTGCAGGAAAATGGATTTGAAATTCTGAATAAAATAAACCGTTCATTCTGCACAAGAGAGACACAAAGTACTAAAACAATCCTTGACCATGTCAGCACCAATGTAAGAAATAATAAATTCCATCTAGCCGTTATAAATTCCGCGATGTCCGACCACAAACATCTATATCTAGAAATACACAAATACAAACCAGAGAAGGAGACAAAAATCACATACACTACTGTGGACTATGATAAACTAAACAAGACAATCGAACAGACTGCTTTCCTGGACGACGACATGAAATACGAACAATTTGAGCAAAATCTAATGGAAGCTGTGAAGAAAAGTAGGATTACTAAAACAAAAATACAAAATCCACCAAAGTCAGATTGGATCAACAAAGATATTATCGATTTAATAAGCAGAAGGAATCACTTACTAAGTGTCCGGAATACGACACTATGCGAAGAACAGGAAGAAAATATAGAGACAGAATTATTAAAAGCAAGGAAGGAAGTCCGAGATAAAATTAAAATTGCTAAAAGTAGTTACTACTACAAAGCTTTTAAAAACTGTTCCAAAAAACCACCTAAAATGTGGCAATTAATTAACTCTTTGAACATCAACAAAAAACTTAAAAATACCATTGCCCCGTCGAAACTTGAGACGCCCTCGGGCTGTGTTAGCGAAATATCTGACGTATGCAACTGCTTTAATTCCTTCTTTGCCAATATAGGCGCTGACCTAGCTAATAAAATACCACCTAAATATCACGACACTGAAGTATACAAACAGTTGTATAGAACTAAAATAGAACCAAAGTACCCTGGCATAGCAGAATTTGCGCCTGCTTCTTTTACAGAAGTTAGCAAGATTATTGATAACTTAAATACGAATACGACAACTGGTCTCGATGGCATCTCGTGCAAGTCTCTGAAAAGTATTAAAAATGTTGTACTCGAGAAATTAACTACCTGCATTAACCACTGCCTTAAATCCGGGTATTTTCCTGATTCCCTCAAGATCGCCAAAGTGAGTCCAATTTTCAAATCTGGCAATAAATCGGACCCAAGTAACTATCGTCCTATCTCGGTACTACCAGTCATTTCTAAAATATTCGAGAAAATAATCTATAACCGCATGGACAAATATTTGAGCTCTTATAATTTCCTTTACCATAAACAGTACGGCTTCCGCTCTAAATCAAATACACTATCAGCCTGTATAGACCTTGTTACCAACTTGAAATGTAAAATAGACAAAAAACAAATAGCTCTTGGTATATTTATTGACTTAAAAAAAGCATTTGACACGATAAGCCATAAACTTCTCCTGGAAAAACTACATGATATTGGCATCAGGGAATCAGCACATAAAATAATTGAGTCATATCTCGCTAATAGACACCAGATAGTTAAAATCGGTGAGGTTAAAAGCACTCCTGAACTAATGACACACGAAGTTCCAAAAGGTTCCCTACTTGGACCTTTGCTTTTCCTAATATATATCAATAATATAAAAGACTTGGATCTAGCTGCAGATATAACATTATATGCCGATGACACTTGTCTCTTCTACTTTGGCAATGAAATTAAAGAAATCGTAAGTCGAGCCCAAGAGGACCTTAATATCCTATTTGCCTGGTTTCAGTATAATTTACTTACTATTAATGTGACTAAGACCAACTTTATGATATTTAGTGCTAAAAATAAATATGTTTCAAATTTCCAACAAATACTCGTTAATAATTAACCGTTAACAGAAGTAGAATCGGTGAAATATCTCGGTCTAATTTTAGATAAACACCTAACATGGAAGCTGCACTTGGATAATATGCGTTCAAAATTGTCATCATTGATGGGTATACTGCGAGGATCAGTTTGTTGCTTTCCTAAAACAGTAAAGTATATAATCTATAATTCCCTCGTCAAATCTCACCTTATTTACTTAATTGAAGTCTGGGGCTCTGCAGCTAAAACCAACATACAAAATTTGCAAATCACTCATAATAAAATTATTAAATTGCTCTTTCGCCTTAATTACCTAACGCCTACCGAAACCGTTTTCCAAAAAACTAAATTAATGACACTTGCTCAAATGTATAAATTCCATACCTGCATCCTTGTACGGAAAATACTGGCAAAAGATACACATTCTCAAATAATTTTTACAAAAAAAACTCAAATCCAGACTCGGTTACTGAGAAATGCTAATGATATCTGTCTATACAGCAGACCACGGACCAACTATGGTACTAGAAACATTAAGTATGAAGGCGCCAAAATGTATAACGAATTGCCAAAAGACATTAAGGAAATACAATCTTTTGCATTATTTAAAAAGAAGTTAAAATTTCACATTATGAAAACTTTCCAACTATCATAGTCTTAATAACTATAGTTATAAATTATAGTTACAAATTAAATTAAAAGTCCAAACAAATATTAACATCAAAAAGTTTTAGATGCCTTCAATAGTAACTTTGATGGAAATTGCGTTTCGACACGTAATAGGGACTCATAATCTTACTTTTGCAGATTACCCACAACCACTAAAAAATAAAAAATAAAAATATGTAATTCTTATACACTCCCTCGACTCTAATCTTGTCAAACTATTTTAGCATAACTTACCTTATCTTATTTTACTAACATAACAATAAGTCAATAACTAACAATACTGTATAATGAACTTGTCTAACTTTAAAAATATGCCGTTCCGATTCTCGTTTCAAGGAACGTTTACTTTTGTAACCAGTGTTTCTCATTGTAAGTGAATCATTGTATTCTGTTTTTTGAGAAATAAATGTCTTAAACCATAATTTGTAATTGTTTTAACTAAATAGTGTGAAGGACATAATATTCACAAAATGTCCTTGGTGGGCGGAATGTTCAGCCATCTATCAGCCAAATCAATGTCGCAACAAAGTTATTTTGAGCATGAATCTAATTTTAGTTATCTTAGGGACAGATAGATGGCACTTTTTATTTGAGTTGTAAAATTAGAAGTCGGTGTCAAGATTCTCCGCCAGTAATATGTAGTTTAAGGTAATAAGGTTCAATTTAGTTCGCCGACCTAGGCACGCTCTCACAGACCCTGATGACCCCATAACCCTCCTCCAAGAGGCCAATATGGCCACTAGCACAAAGCACAAAACACAAAAAACCGACCTACCGACCTCGCCGCTGAGGTCCATCGCGACGCGTTCAACGTAGTAATCGCCCCACCGTCCCTTGTCCGATGAAGGCCAGCCCGCGCCGCAGCTGAGCCAGTAAATATAAACTCCCGACTATGACCTCTGAGTTTGTTTCGGCCGTTTCTTCTCAGAGCTACTTCTAGGAAACGCCGTGGTCATCAAACCGAAATAAAAATAAAAATTCGATCCAGCCGTCCCTTGCTGTTCTCTCTAGCGACACCCTAAGCCGAGGTTCGTACCCCATAGGGGGTGCCCTTAGCGTGTAGTCGCTTAGCTTTTAGTAGCCCTGGCTGGAGGCTTTAAATTCACTTAAGGCAGCCACAGGATAGTCCGGTTAAGTAGTCACGACCTCTCAAGGTCAACTACGAGATGCAATATCAAAAAAAAAAAAAAAACAAAAGTTCAATTTAGTACATTTTATGTATTCAGGGATGGTAGAATAAACATTGGATTTAGTAACCTATGTTTCATTTTTGATATCAGTGGTAGAGACGTAGGGACCCGTAGTGTCATGTGACCCTCACTAAGCCTGAGGTACCTAATTCGATCATTTTGCGAGATCCGGGTCGATCGCGATCCACCCGTTTAGTGATCGGGTTAAAAGATTCGATCAATTGGGTCGCAGTTCATTTGTACGACCGAATGATCAATGCTCAATGTATGCTGCTTCAATCGCGCGCCGCAACCCGCGAACTGACGCGAACCATGAGCGAGAAATAACCAGATTTGCTCTTTGCTCTCACAGGTCACGCGACCTGTGTGACCCAAACATACCGGTTTATTCATTTCGGACAAAGAAAGAGGAAACTATCACGTTTTGTAAATGAACGATAAGGATAGACACATCTTGTTTGTTACGTCTCACTCCTTCACTAGAGGAAGCAGACTCGATCATTTTACAAATAAGCAATTAAGTAATGTAATGCTATAAAAATAAAGTTCATTTTCGTGTGCTTCGTACGTGGGTCAAATGATCGAATCTTTTTAAGATCCGCCTAGACACATCTTGTTTGTTATGTCTAACTCCTTCACTAGGAAGCAGACTCGATCAATTTACAAATAAGCAATTAAGTAATATAATACTATAAAAATAAAGTTCATTTTTGTATGCTTAGTACGTGGGTCATGCGAATTCTCTAGACATCTAGCTGTTAATTTAAATAAATGTGTTGACTTGGGGATATTTCCTGATCTAATGAAGAGTAATAAAGTAATACAATTGTTTAAATCAGATGATTACAGTGACGTTGGCAACTTCAGACCCATATCTATCTTATCTGCATTCAGCAAAATATTTGAAAAATTAATACTTAAGCAGTTGCTAAGACATTTTCATTTAAATAATCTCCTACATAGTGAACAATATGGCTTCACAAAGAGTCGTTCGACTACAGGTGAGGGTGCTGCTCTAATGAAACACATATTTAACGCATGGGAGAGATCGCAAAATTCTATTGGATATTTTTGTGATCTCTCCAAAGCCTTTGATTGCGTGCACCATGATATACTTGTGCGTAAACTACGCCATAACGGTGTCCAAAATAAAGCTCTCAACGTAATTAGTTCTTATTTACATAATAGATTCCAGTGTGTAGATATTAATGGTGTGAAATCTTCCGGGCTACCAGTTCAGTTAGGTGTACCGCAAGGCTCAATACTGGGTCCGTTCTTGTTTTAGTATATATTAATGATTTACCATTTTATTTAAAGGGCATCTGAGACGTTGTGCTGTTTGCAGATGATAGCTCTCTTATTTTTAAAGCAGACAGAATAGACAAGAGTTTGACGAAGTAAACAGTGCACTCTCAATAGTTATGGAATGGTTTACGTCAAATAACCTAGTTCTAAATACTAAGAAAACGAAATATGTAAAGTTCGCCTTGCCAAACGTTAGAAATCTGGAACCCAACATCGTTTTAGATAAAAAGGTGCTTGAAACTGTGGGCTCGGCAGTTTTTCTGGGAATAACAGTAGATGCCAAACTTTAGTGGGACCACACATATCACCCTAGTTGAAAGGCTCAGTTCGGCCGCCTATGCCGTCAGGAAAGTAAGACAATACACTGACGTTGATACAGCTCGTTCGAGATCCATAATGTTAATACTAGAAATATGGACAAACTACAAGCCCCTTTTAACCGACTTCAAAAGGTTCATAACTCTTTTGGTGGGCTTGGTATAACTTTTTATTTAGGTAGTGAGTTTTTACTTGTTTGCATTTCCATTTTAATGATATTTTAGTTATTGTTTTTATTTTGGCGTGGCTAGCTGGCATATGATAAAAAAAAATCATTGTTGTGTTTTTTTCTTGTGTTCATTACTGTACCTAGATATGTAGTATTGTATGAGAACAGAACAGAACAGATAGAGAACGGCCTTAGAATGTTCTAAGAATAGATGACATAGTCCTTGCGGTTTATCGGGTTACATAACATAGCATGTGCATGAGTTACGGGCTACGAACTTTGAGCTACGAGCTATGAACCGTAGCGAATGCTACGAGAGTGGACAGTTCACAGTGACGCATCTTGTCAGTGTTTGCAAGGGGTTTGTAATAAGGAATAATGCTTACGCTCATATTTAAATTTTATTCACAACAGAACATAGGGTCCGCGATGAGGTCGGCAGGTACTAAGTACTTACAACACTTCAAACAGCGCCTAGAACACCTTTATTATATTCATGTATATTTATATAATGCTGATTTGTATATAACATCACTAGCAGTTAGGAGTAAATACATAAATAATTATTTATTTTATTATTTTTATCTTACATTGCGCTCTAAATAGTGTGACTATAAGTAAGAAGTAGGTACATGCGAGTTGCACAAATAGGTTTACAACTGTATCGAATAAGCTGGAGTTGTAACTAGTGAGGCGCACACACGATATCGCGAGAATATAATGTTCTAACAGCGTAACATCTAACTACTTTGTATACACGTTCCAACTAAATATCACCACTAACTACCGCAAACATCATATTTCACAAGAAATATATATATATATGGGACCAATACATTATACTCATTTATTGTTGCATTTATCTAAAACAATACGAAGTCGATAAATATGAACACAAAGCTAATCAGCTCGTTCACGAAGACGCTCGCAAGCAGCCGCTTTTTGGAATCGCATGCCGAGCACGCCACTGTCCAACCCGCGCGCCACGTGAAGCACGTCAAGTGCTGGTCAGTGTCCCAGCAGGCACGCCACATGAGGAACGTCAAGTGCTGATCAGTGTCCCAACAGGCGCGCCACGTGAGGTACATCAAGTGCTGATCAGTGTCCCAGCAGGCACGCCAAGTGAGGAACGTCAAATGCTGATCAGCGTCCCAACAGGCACGCCACGTGTAGAACGTCAAGTGCTGATCAGTGTCCCAACAGGCACGCCACGTGTAGAACGTCAAGTGCTGATCAGTGTCCCAACAGGCTCGCCACGTGAGGCACGTCAAGTGCTGATCAGTGTCCCAACAGGCTCGCCACGTGAGGCACGTCAAGTGCTGATCAGTGTCCCAACAGGCACGCCACGTGTAGAACGTCAAGTGCTGATCAGTGTCCCAACAGGCGCGCCACGTGAGGCACGTCAAGTGCTGATCAGTGTCCCAACAGGCGCGCCACGTGAGGCACGTCAAGTGCTGATCAGTGTCCCAGCAGGCACGCCACGTGATGCACGCCGAGCGCTGTTCAGTATCCAGGCATGCGTAGTCGCGTACCATGTGCTGCACTCCTCGGCATAACATTATCGCTTATATCCTAATATATTTCTCAACAACAGAGTCCGGCCCCAACCGAGAGAAACCGATCTAGGACCACAAGCTAATACATTTCAAGGCCTCATTTAAATGGAGATATGAATCCCATATTTAACTTTTGTTCCCATCACTAGCGGCCTCATCTGAATCCGTGGCGCGACTGACCCGCCTAGTGCCTTGCAGCCTGCGGCCTCTTGGACTGACAGCTGGGCGCCCGGCCAGCGGCCGGCTTACTCAACTACTATTACTATACTCTATACTGTCGCTACTTGCACAGAGACGGTGCGCGGTGGGGTTACGTCCGCAGACGTTTACGAACTCTATCGTAAACCTTTTATCACATTATATACAATCGATATTTACTAATCTCATTCGACACACAGAGTAGTTGCAGCACTCACATCTTTAGCCTTTCTTATGTTTAATAGATATGAATCATATGAAATGTACGATGGGATCATTATATATAAATATTACTTCTTTTACACATGTTTGTAAATAATTCGAGTGTCACAATGACGTTCACACTGTCTACAGCTCACACACACTTCCCGGTCACTTCATGATATTATAATTACAATATTAGTATATTCCACGATTCCTACAGTGGACTTCGAGGGAGAACGCGCTCTTAGCTTTTCTAATAACAATATTCAGCAATTTACTAAAGGAAGATAGTCATTATTCGCGTATTGGTACGCGGCCGTTCACAGCCCACCACACAGGCCACAGCCCTGCCTCCTAGGATCACCTTTGTTGATTTATTAAACGTGTTAGTAGATAATATATACTCGTAACTCCAGCTCGCTTGGAGTTGGCTTAGTGTTCGACAGACACACGATCCTAGTCGGAGTCGGAGTCGCTTGAGGGCGGCTGCGGGAGCGGCGCGGCGGGCGGCTCGGGGGCGGGGGGCGCGGGGTCGGCGTGGCGCCCCGTCGTGGCCAGCGCGTACGCGGGCGCCGCCTGCCCCGACGTGCGCTCGATGCCCACACTGCAACAAGGGGCGCGTGAGACGAGCGTGAGACGAGCGTGAACCGCGCGTGAGACGCGCGAGGGCGGCGTGTGTCCGCAAGGTCGTACTCACATGTATTCGTGGCGCGCCAGGTACCGCACATATTTCTCAGGCGGGTCGCCGTCGTGATCCTGCAGCGACACGGATCGCACCGTCATGTGCGACACCTGCGTGGCTGGCATCGTGAACTCCACGAAGGCGTGGCTGGCTAGTTCGGCCGGCACCTGGTCGTACGACGTCAGCGCCATGCGGCACACCAGGTTGTGCGTCGTGTAGGCGCCTGCACAGAACAAAAGCTGTAGGATGGGCTCCGTTGTTGGTGCCTAAACAATCCTCAGTCCAGTGTGCGCTAGGCGCATTTTGCTAACGTACGAAAAGTTTTTAAGTATTTTTAAAGTTTAGTTTGTGTATATGGTTAAGAAGAGTTTCTTGGCGCGCTCGTGAAGTGACGTGCTCACCTTGGCCCTCCTTGGGCAAGCGCGGCATGCGCCACACGATGGCGCGGTGCTGGTGCTCGTACTTGGCCTGGCCCGACGTCACCTCGATCAGCGACTCCTGCAGCGTGTCCACCGCGCCCAAGAACCGCTCGATACCTTTTATCTTGCCCGTGCGCCTGGCGACCATCGTGATCATGTTAACGTTCTTAAGCATGGTTAGCATCAAACCGACTTTAAAAAAGAGGAGATGAGGTGGGTTCCAATTCAACTGAATGTTTGTTGTTACCTCAGAACTTTTGATTGGTTGGACAGAATTTGATGAAGCTATTCTTCTTTAAAAAAAAAAAAACATTAAATACAAATTCCTCATTAATAACGGAATCATAAAAGATATACGATTTTTATTTAGCAAGTGATTTAGTGTTTTAAATGTACAATGAAAGCTTGTGTTTGATTATTTGATGTAATTATTTTAAAAATAATAAAACATTAGAGACTTATAAATAATATCAGTCTTACTTAATCACTACTTAAAAGAACTACTTTACAAAATTATAATTATAATATCTTTATTTTAATAAGCTTTCGAACGGATATACTTACGTGATATGATTATCATAAAATTATAACTATAGAAATGAAAGCGTTTATTAAGCAAGTAGGATCACTGATCACTTTTACACGTCAAATGTTTTTATTTTTAAACTAGATGAAGCCGGCATTTCCTAACTGACTACCTCTGAGAAGAGAAGAAACAGTCGAAAAAAACTCAGGGATCATCGTCTTTTTTCAAGCTCAGCCTAAGTGTCTACATACAGATTTTCAAATATATATTGTGAAGCTACAGTCAGGTCACATTCACCTCTCTGAATTTTTATCTAAGAGAATCTCTAGGACCAAGGTTGTAAATGGCTCGAACAGCCCTTTTCTGTAAGTAAAACAAAGATGATATTGATGTCCGCACAAGTTCCCCAGAGAAGAATCCCATAAGTCATAAGACTATCAAAATAATTAAAATAAACAATTCTGGCTGTATCCACATCAGTTATCTGTCTAATTTTCTTAACAGCAAAGGCGGCAGAACTGAGTCTAGCTTCTCAATGTGAGGGCCCCATTGTAACTTGGCGTCAATAGTTAATCCAAGAAAAACTGTCGACTCGTCAGGGATCAACTCTATTCAGTTGAACATTGGTACTTAGCTGCCTGACATTTGGCGTAGGGAGAGAATACCTAATTTAATACATAATCTCACACCACGGGATGCTAGAGATCGTGTGAAATGAAGGAGTAAGTGTAGGAAAGTGGACCCTGGGCTTCAACTCGAGAGGCACGGATGCGACCGGGATTATACGCTGAGATGATGATGATGATAAACCCTATGATGAAGCTATAAGGTTTGTACTGTAATAAGCATCGCTATCTTTTACGTTTAAGCAATCGTGCGCTAAGTTGCAAGATGTTTTATTTAAATGAAAAAGGACCCTATTGTTCCTAAGACAGATTTGTCATATCTCTTATATTATAGAGATATTACAGAGAGATTACAGGGATTACCCATACTGTCCCAATACAAAAAAAAGACTGTAAGTACCTATATCAGAAGGATGATTTAGAAGTCATCTGCTGTATGGCGTCCTTCTACATATTTTTGCAACAGACTATTTTAGATACGTGAAATGTGCCAATCCACTCAGTGAACTCTCCAATATATAATAATAGTGCCAACCTCTAGTATAATATAAGAATGATAGATAGATATAAGAATGTCTAAAAGTGTTTGCGTCCGCTTGTGTCTGGTCTGACTACACTGACTACACTGCGGTGTGAATCGAACCTGTGGGCGGACTTCACAGATCCGTATCGGAAGTGCTTCTCCACGCGGAAAAGGTAGATCCAGCAGTCGGGGATGGGAAAGCGGATGGCGACGTCCTCGCACGGCACCTGGCCCAGCTTGCGCGACGCGAAGCCCGGCACCAGCACGTCGGCACGCAGCTCCACCTGCGCACACGAGCTGGTCAGCCGCACGACTCACAAAGTCCCAGCACAGGCTCACAGCAGGAGGACACGCACCTTGTTCCCGGTGACGCACCACACGGCCTTCAGCTGCAGCGGTAGCTCGCGGTTCTTAGGCGGCCGTACGCGGAATCGCATCAGCTCGATGTAGCATGCGTCCGGCGGCTTGAACCTGCGACACCACACGTGCTCATCACATATCGTACTGTCTACTATATATTATCTGTAATTTGTACAATCGAAATATTTCTTTCCTACCTTTAGTTTAAAGACCTACTTTGTAATTTAAATATTCCTGTAAACTGTTATGTCAAACAATTTGAATAATATATAATACAAGTATTGCTCCGTGCAATAGAGCATAGTCCCTACAGACTCGGCTTAGGATTGGAAATTCTGATGTACTATGACATCTATGTGAATTAAGACATCGTTTGTTTATAACTACCTAGATATCGAACAATTATGAACTACAACAAATAATTTACAATTGAACGCATTTTCTTTCGATAATATGTAATCCGTCTCAGATAAACCGACAACTTGTGAAATGCCATGGAACTTACATGTGACGGACACAGACACAGCCTGCGTTGGTACTGAAATAGCCAAGGGACTGCAAAACACAAAGACGCTGTTGCTGCAACTAGGTTACGGTTATCAAGCTAGGTTACGAAGACAGGTGACTCGTTTAGATACCAATAATAATAATTACTATGATTCGGGTCACATAGCAACATAAGACATAATCCACTGAAGGGCACAACGTACAGCTTGTTGCTAGCCAGTATACAGACAGGCCAGTAGAGGAGCTGCTTTTACGGGCATGCCTTGCTTGTCCCACAAAAAGCATGAACGCTTTCGAAAAGTCTATGATGTACGGGCGTATCGTTGTTCTAAGTTTAGTTCGGTATGTTGTTTGCTGCGTTTGTATAATACCCGATAGTATGCTTTATATGTAAAATTACATTCTTGGCACATAATCCAGCTGTGGACCCACACGAGCCATCTTGTAAGTAAAATGACATTCTTGGTAGATAACCCTGCTGTGGACCCACACTGGCCACCTTGGAGGTGGCTACCTTTTTTATCGTCCCACTGCTGGGCACAAGTCTCCTCTCAATTTCGTTTTCTTTTTGCGTGGTGTACATAATAAAGAGTTCATATTTTATTCGGTTTTATTGGTTTTGGCGCTCTCGAGTGGCAAGCGTGCAATACTGCGGTGCTAACTCGGGCCTGTCTGTTAGGACGACGGCGGCCTATAGCCACTGAGACGCACGTTGATCAAGCCACAGGCACGTTCTGTCAAGTACGTTGGCCACAGCGATGGCTCGTCAATAGGGCCGGTAGTTAGCCCTTTCAGGATAAAAACCGGGTAGGTATCCAATGCTTTATTCCTGGTTATAAACTACATGTGTGGCAAATTTCACAACCATCACAAGTAAGACTAGCTGCGCCCCGCGGTTTTAACTATATTAATTAATTATAAGTCTTTTTAATTTACGTCTGCATTTCAAAGCAATAGGCTTAGTAGTTACGGCGTGAAAGCGGAACATACTTACAAACAAATTCACTTTCCGATTTATAATATTAGTAAGGATTCCTGGTTATTTATATATTTATTTAAAAAGTATTGAAACACCACAAACAATGAACATTGAAAATAATTTAAACTATTCAATTTATAGCCGCGAAAATAATGGCATACATAGCATTGGCAGTTCATTGGCTCGAAGATGTAATACAATAATTAATTAAAAAAAAAAAGAATAATACGTGATGAAAATACTAATAATACTTTAAAATTAATATGTAACAAATAATACAATAATAATTGTCGAAATATTAATAGGAATGTGAAAAACGGTGAAAATATCGACCAATACGTAACAGCATTGAGGGTATTGAGTCAGCAGTGCGGGTTCGGAGGATTGCACGAGAGCTTGTTGCGTGATAAGATCGTGTGCGGTATAGTCAACAACACTGTGAGGGATCGACTTCTTCGCACAGAAGATTTAACATTATTAAAGGCGATACAAATCTGCCAGGCGGCAGAGATGTCCAAGGAGGAAAGTGAGTGCATCGACGGCGCATCAGCAGGTGTGCAGGTGAATGCAGTTCAAACTGGTAGCAGCACACGAGGCGGACGGCGCGCAAGGGGACGGCGCTTCGGCGGCGGCAGCGACAGCGGCGCCTCCCGGCCGCGGCCAGCACGCACGCAGCGCAGAG
The DNA here is from genome assembly GCA_037179545.1 of Sesamia inferens. Taxonomy (NCBI): domain Eukaryota; kingdom Metazoa; phylum Arthropoda; class Insecta; order Lepidoptera; family Noctuidae; genus Sesamia; species Sesamia inferens. The sequence continues at coordinate 396,364 of CM073929.1, read as the reverse complement.
CTTGCGAGCTGTGCGGTAGCGGGTGGTGTCGCGGTGGGGAACGGTGTCCGGCGCGTGACGCACACGCGTTTGTGAAAAGAAAGGTCACTTCTCGCGAGTGTGTGAGCAAAAGAAAGAAATACGAAAAGTGTTAAATCTCAGTGTAGAAACCATAAATAGTGACGATGGTAGTAACGAAATGTTTTTGTGAATACATTACAAGAGCATAAACAACAATGTAAGCCAGTAAAGGAATGGATAGAAGTTGTGAAATGCAACGGTAAAAACTTTACTTTAAAAATAGACACAGGATCAATGATTAATGTTATCTCTAAAGTTACCTATTTGAACTTAGGATTTTTTTACGCCGTTCACAAAACGTGTACTTTCCTTTACAGGCAATCAATTGCCAATTATAGGCATCGGTAATGTGCATTTTGTATTTAGGAAAACACGTTACGTATTGTTATTTGCTTTTGCAGATTTGAACTGTCAGAATGTACTAGGTTTAGAGGGTTGCATTGAATTAGGATTAATAAGTCAAATGAATGCAATAAATGTTGATCAATACTATGATTTGTTTCAAGGACTGGGAAAATTACCCGGTAAATATAGTATCGTAGTGGATAGAAATGTACAGTCAGTTGTTTGCCCAACTAGGAAAAGTCCTTTAGGACTTAAGGACAAATTGCTAGATGAGATACATAGAATGGAAAAGTTGGGTGTAGTTAGAAAGGTTACACATCCAACTTCTTGGGTTAATGCAATTGTACTAGTAGCGAAGAAAGATGGCAGCATTCGTGTTTGCTTAGATCCACGACCACTTAACCGCGCGGTGCGTTGTGCGCAGTACTCGTTGCCGACGGTGCCCGAGCTGGCAGCGCGCCTGCGCGGTGCTACTGTATTCAGCGTGTTGGACGCTCGCTGCGGGTTCTGGATGGTTGAGATAGATGACGCGAGTGCCGATCGGTGCACGTTCAGTTAAAAGCTAAGCAGCGCACCGGTGCTGGCGCTATACAGCGACAGTGAGCCGATAGTGCTGTCGGTGGACGCGTCCAGTGTGCTGCTGCAGGCGGGCCGCCCGGTGGAGTTCGCCTCGCTCACGCTCACGGACACCCAGACCAGGTATGCACAGATAGAAAAAGAAATGCTGGCTATTGTGTTTGGGGTCGAGCGGTTCAGGCAGTATATTTATGGCAGGTCTGATATCACCGTGCATACTGACCGCTGCAAGCCTTAAGTCATTAGTTTCGGTACCTGCTCCGTTACAACGAATGATGATGAGAGTGCAAGGATACGACTTTAAGGTGGTGTATACGCCGGGCAAGTATATGTATATAGCGGAGACGCTGTCACGGGCTCCACTAGAGGACACTCTGCATGATCGAGTGTCTGCTGAAGTTGAAATACGAACTTGCTAACGCATGTGCCTTTCAGTCAATCAAATATGGAAGCTATTAAAAAAGAAACAGAATCAGATAGTGACACCAGATGGCTAATTCGGCATATTATGAACGGATGGCCTAAACATAGGCGTGATGTGAACGAGAGAGTAAATGTTTTCTGGCCTTATCGTGAGCAGCTACACTGCGTTGAAGGAATCATTTTCAAAGAAGACTACGTGTTTATACCGCGTGTATTACGAGAAAACAAGCTTTCACGAGTCCATGAAGGACATTTAGGCATAGAAAGATGCAAACGGCACGCGCGCGAAATAATGTTCTGGCCAGGAATGTGTGAGGACGTAGAACGTGTGGTGCGATCGTGTGCAGCATGCGCGCTGCACGCGCCTCGCCCCCGCCGCCAGCCGCTGCTGCAGCACAGTGTACCGGCGCTGCCGTGGCACAGACTAGCCTCAGATACATTTGAATATAAAAAAAGAACTATATCGTTTTAGTCAATTACTTTTCTAATTATGTTGAGGTCGGGCAGTTGTCGACTGTCAGCTCTAGACAGGTTATTAATTTTATGAAAGAACAGTTCGCGCGGCACGGTATACCGGCGGAACTGGTGAGTGATAATGGACCGGCATACAGCTCACAGGAGTTTAAAAAGTTTATACGCGAATGGGAAATACGACATGAGACAGCATCACCGCATTATCCGCAGTCAAACGGTAAAAGCGAAAGAACCGTACAGACAATAAAAAATTTGTTAAAATAAATGTGTGGATTCGGGACAGGGTTTTAACTTAGCATTATTAAATTTTAGGGCAACTCCACGCAACAACATAGACTCACCTGCACAAATATTAATGGGTAGACGTATAAAAACTAGATTACCAGTTAGTGATAAGTTGCTAAAGGAGAAGGTAGATAACGACCAGAACTATAGAAGAATAATGATCAGTAGACAACAAATAAAAACAAATTACGACAAAACGGCGAAAAAATTAAAAAGCTTATCGGCAAGTGATAGGGCAACTTTGATCGGTAACGGTGACAGGAAGCGAGTAACAATAGCGGCACGTACATCACAACCACGTTCGTATATTGTAGAAGACGGACGCGGTGGTCGCCATCGGCAAACACGAATAAACGATCAGTTAGTTATGCGCACGGCAGGCTCAACAGAAAGAGTAGAGGAGTCAGCGAGGCAACTAGCAGACAGTGTAGGTGGAAGCAAGTCGCCAAGTGTGGTGACGGCTACAGGTATCCGCAGACGTAAACAAAGGATGCAAGCGGAAGTCCCAACCCAAGTACAGACAAGTCCAGGTAACAACAGTCAGTCGGTGCTGCTCGACGAGAGTGTTGAATATGAGAGTCTGGGAGATACTAGCGATCATTCGTCTACATCTTCACCACTTGCGGTTCTCATTGAAAGGTCTAAGGAAAGAACTGCACGAATGCTGACCAATTTCTTAGATAGTGAATAATCTCGATATGGTACCAATTGACTGCGTTAGAAACTAACTTTAAAAAAATGTAGATGTTTGTTTGTTACACATTTATATACACTTATTATACATTTATAAGTTAAGTAGAAATGGAAAATAAGTGTACTTAGCTAAATGTAAGTGGTAAAACTATATGGCATTGTTTACTTGGAAGGGAAGAGATGTAGTATATAAGTAGTGTGACGGTATTTGTATATAACGGTATGTGAGGGTGTCTGAAAATAAATCAGTGTTTAACCAACCTACGTGTGTTTCACTACAAGTACAATATCAAGTAACGACAAATCAGCTATAAAACAAGAAATGATTAACGATTAAAATTAAGGTGCATTTTTTATTTTGGTTTTAAAAATATACGCAACTTATAGTGGAACACATCAAGATCGGGTATTACCGTGATGATTAGACTTACTTACTTAGATTGCCTTCTGCGATTTCATTCTATTACTATATCCTTGTTGGCTAATTACTGAATACAAACTGAATTCCTTGAAAACATTATTTCATTAAAATTACACATCCTGCTAGAAAGAATAAAACTAAGGTGTGATATTATTTTATTGACAGAATGTTGGTTTTCACCTGCAACTATAATACCGAACCTTCCAGGATATTATGATAAGGGAACTAAGTTAAACGTTAAACAAAATAATGGTGTAGTAATCTACTTTGACGAACATCTCAGTGTAATTATTGAGGAACCTGTAATGCATGATTGTAATGCATTACAAATTGATAACCGTAATTGATAACCGTATTGCTATACTGGCCATTTATCGATCCCCGTCCTATAAAACATCGTCCAATTTCTGTCGTCATTAGATAAAACCTTACACAAACTCTCTTCCTTTGAACATGTTATAGTGATGGGAGATATTAATATTGATATTGATCCTCAAAAAATAAGTGAGAACGGAGAGCGTTATTTAACTTTAGCTGCTACACATGGCCTTTTGCCAGCTCATACTCTAATTACTTGTAGCAAAAGTCATACTTGTCTTGATCATGCACTGGTAAAAACCAACTGTCCTACCAGTATAATTGTGCCTCACACTACAATAACCGATTACTACCCTGTTTTATTAAACATGAGTTTGAAAAAGAGAAGACAATATGCGTTCTCTAAAACAGTAAAAACTGACAAGATTGGTTTACAAAGAGAAGTCAATATTTGTTATATTGACTTCTCCCAAATTAATAGTTTCGCAGACCCAAATTACTCCTTAAACTATTTTGTACAATGTATACAACAGGCAATTGCTAGTAACACAAAAGAAATAATTATTCCTAAGCGCCACAAGATAATAAAACCTTGGATGACACAAGGATTGCTACGATGTGTGAGAAATCGAGATAAGTTACATAAAAAGTTAAAACTAGATCCAAATAATAATATTTTAAAAATTACATACTGTCGATACAGAAACTTCTGCACTACCGTAATAAGGAAAGAAAAAAAAAAGCATACGAGAGAGACCAACTTCAAGCAGCAAAGCAGGATAACAAAAAACTGTGGAAAGTAATCAAAGACATCACTAACACTTCCAAAAAATGAAATATAACTGAAGAACTACTTACATTATCAGTTACTCCTGAACAATCACTCAATGAAGTTAACAGATATTTCATAAACGTAGGAAGCTCGTTAGCCGAAAGAATATAACAAAAAAAAAACATACAAACATTAGATTGCAATGCTCAAAATAGGTACATGTACTGACGAAATTGCAGAATATTCATTCGTATTAATGGATACCTCAGAGGATGAGGTAAAGCGCCTTGTCCTTGGTTTAAAGTCATACTGTGCATGCGGGTGGGATAACATAAATAGCGATTTTTTAAAAACCTAGAAAGACATTCTAATTCTCCCTTTAACTAAAATATTTAAGAACTGCCTGCAGTCAGGTGTGTTCCCGGAATCGCTAAAAAGGGCTGAGGTTTGCCCCATCCATAAGGGTGGCGACAGAAATCGTATCAATAATTACAGACCAATATCTATTCTACCGGCTTTGTTGAAGATACTAGAGAGAATAATAAACATCAGACTTATAGACTACTTAGAAAAAAATCAATTTCTGTCTACCAATGAATATGGCTTTCGGCAGGGTACGTCAACTGAGCTGGCTGTTAATAAACTTACCAATTATGTTAGCTCAACCATAGATAAGAAAAAAAAATGTCTCATTATCTTCCTAGACCTAGCAAAGGCTTTTGATACTATTTCTGTCTCCATTCTACTGGATAAGCTGGAAAGACTGAGAATTAGAGGCACACAGCACAAGTTTTTTGAAGGTTATTTGTCTGGGCTTTCTCAATGTGTCCGACTTGGTGCACACAAAAGTTGTAGCCTCCCAATCACTTATGGAGTTTCGCAGGGTAGCATCTTGGGGCCTACGTTATTTCTGGTATATATAAACCAACTCACTAAGCTTAGGCTACCCCAGGGTGAAATAATCTCCTTTGCTGATGATACTGCCCTCTGTTTTTCGGCGGATGATTGGGACGAGACTTTCCGTGTTGCTCAACGAGGTTTTGATGCGATCGGGAAGTGGTTGCGGGGTAATATTCTTACTCTAAACATAGATAATACGAAGTTTATCTGTTTTGGCATTAGAAATATAAGTGGAGTCACTCAGGGTTAGAAAATCGTATCACACGAGTGTCAATTGAGATCTAGCTACTCGTGACGTTCACTGGAACGGGTGCAGACGATTAAATATTTAGGTGAAATAATTGACAGCGCTCTTAACTTTAAAAAACACATTAAAATATTATCTGCTAGAATTCGTAAGTTAATATTTATTATTAAAAATTTGCGAAATGTCGCTGATCCCCACCTGCTAAGACAGATCTATTTTGCTCTCTGTCAGTCGCTTCTATCATACTGTATTTCCTCCTGGGGTGGGACCTTAAAGACCACCTTGAGGAGCCTTGAGATCGCCCAACGTGCAGTACTCAAAGTTTGTACTTTTAAACATATCTTTTTCCCTATCGTACAACTATACAAGAACTGTGAGGTTCTGACTGTAAGACAGCTATTCCTACTTAATGTCGTACTTCTACAACATACCTCACAGACTTATAATCCGCTAAACCTACAAAAACGAAGAAAGGATAGAGTATGCGTTAGAAACGAAATAAGTACTACTAAATTTAGCTCAAGATTTACAAACTTCATTGGACCTTATATCTATAATAAGATAAACAAAGCAATCAATATCTACCCTTTAATAAAAACCTAATGTAAGGAAAAGGTAACAAAATACTTACAAAAACTTAATTACGAAGAGACTGAATTAATACTACATAATATTTCACAGTGATCGACTACTTACCACATACACACACCCTCTTACATACATACACACATAATCATATCACACAAATAGAGGACACACGTACTGTCCAGTGCTTATTCTTAATTACATTAAATTTTAAGTTAATTTATTATTTCTGGTAAATTATAAAAATGTTAATTATATTTGGTATAGTTGATGTTATTGTATTTTATTTCATTAAATTTAATAGATTTATTCTATTTTGAACATGTAAATTTAGAAAGTGTTGACTGTACTCAATGGCTACCTACATATATCTAGTGCCTACTTTTTAAGGGATCGGGCGCTGATAACTGAAACATAGGCTTTTGCCTAGTTCGGTTACAGATGTCTAATCAGATGTGTAACCATAATTTATAGCCATTATATTTTGTGTAACAATGTAAACAATTTCTGAATAAACGTTATTATTATTATTATTCCCTTTATTTCTTTATACATACATATTGTTCTACATTTTTAAATATTTATATAAAAACATACAAAAACATTTAAAAATATAAAAAAATAGTGTTCCACCGATGGCGGGAGCGGGGTCCAAGCTACCGGTGGTTAGGGCTCCAGAGACAGGAACCTCCTCACGATGCGGGCCGTATCAAGGAGTACTACCTTTTGAATCTGGCCTTTGGTCCAACTGCCTAACGAGAGCCTCAATAGATGTTGGTCGAGGCTCTTGGCTATCAAACCATTGGCAGATGACAGCCGAGTTCACATTCCACATGTCGACGGATGTTGTTATTATTATTATTTTTAGGGTTGTTATGTGTATAGTTAGTGATAGGTATGTGTATAAATAGGTTGATGTTTTTCTGTGTACAGTGTAGGTGTTGTGTAACTTTGATATGTATTTACTTGTATATAATGAATATATACAGGATGTTTCTATTTCGGGGCGGTGTTGAACCTTCATGGTTACAAAAAGTAATAAGAAAATCCTGGCTGTTTTTGTATATTTTTGCAATAACTTTTCTCCTGATTGATATTAATTAAAATTTTCGTTAAGGATTCATCAAATAAAGTGTTTTCGCAATAAAGAAATTTGCCATTTTCCTAATAAAGGGATATTTGACATTTGAACCACTAACACAAAAGTTCGAAAAAAAGACTGAAATAACAGTTTTCTCTAAAATTTTATTGGGTAACTTAAACAATTAATAATCCGTGTTTCTACCGCGAACACTAACAACACAAGAACATCGGTTTGGCATACTCAAAATGAGTTCATCCAAATCACGCTGTGGAATGGCCGCCCATGTTCGTTGCAACAACAAAAAAAGGTCTTCTTGCGACTGGATACCCTCCATATTCGGCAGAGCTCTTCTCTGTAGCATATCCCATGCATGCTCAATCGGGTTCAAGTCTGGCGACTGAGCAGGCCAGGGCAGGACATTGATGTTAGCTGCGGCGAGAGTCTGTCTTACAACTCTTGCGGTGTGCGGTCGTGCATTATCATGCATTAACTGAAATAAGGGACCGATTTGCACTTGTAGAGGAACGATGACGTCTGATACAATCGTCTCAGCATAAATTTGAGCGTTGAGGTTGCCTCTGATCCAAATCAACTCAGTTCTTCCGCCGATCCAAATACCCGCCCATACCATGATGGTTCCACCACTATAAGGATGGACTTCCTGACACGATTTTAATCGCTGTTGGCGTCCAGGGGTTCTCCAGTGTCGTATACGTCTTGTATCCGGTCTCATACCAAAACGAGACTCATCAGAAAAGCACACGAAACGCCATTGTTCTTCTGCCCAATTTCTGTGTTCAAGAGCCCATTGATATCGAATCCTACGATTGTGCATTGCTATAGGTGGTACCCGTAGCGGTCTTCGGGAATGAAGGTTCACTTCATGCAAGCGGTTTCTGACTGTTTGGTCGCTAATTAAGTTCCCTGAAGAGTGATGAAGCCTCACGGCTAACATCATGGCGGTTATTGTTGGAGCTCTTCGAGTTAAGATTTGAATGTATCGGTCTTGTCTCCGTGTGGTGCAGCGATACCGTCCTCCATGGCGCTCAGCCACGGTACCAGTGCTTCGGTAACGTGTACTTCGTCACTCTGACTTGTATTCAGAGCTAAAGCCACAGTACGTTGCCGGGAACCAGCTTCTATCATTCCCACGGCTCTGAGCATTTCTTCCCTGCTTAAATGACGTCGCCGCTCCATAATAACGTTGGTTTTAATCAGTAGTAGGGAAACAGTAGCACTAATAATGTCTTCAATGCGTTGTATGTTTTTATAGGGAAAATATTGACAGCTGATTTTCATCTTTTACTCGAATTTGATTCACAGTTCCTGATTCAAATTATGAAATGCACCAAAAAGGATCCATATAAACTTATAAAATCATAAATTTATTACAAAGCCACATCTCAATCTCAAGAAATCCGCATAAAAATGCTTGATCCCTAGACACTTTTGATGTGTGTACATTTACTATTTTTAAATCTTTTTCTTTTGACTGTGTCACTTTATCAACAAATATATTTACTGCATACTGCTAACTGCGTATTCTATTTTAATTATAATATTTAACAAAGTAGACTACAGATGGACTGTAGCATTCTTTCCGGTATTCTCAGCTGTTGCAGTTTTTTGCCTGAGAATGGGAAGCAGGATATTATCGTAAGTAGAGGAAATGTCTAAGAAGGTGGCGACTACAGATTCATTTTTGGAAAATTATGTGCGAATATCTGATACCAAAACTCCAACACTATCCATGGTACTGAGTCCCTTTCTAAAGCCAAATTGATATCTAAGAAGTAAGTCTCTTGATTCTACTAAAAATTCAAGCAAGTGTTCAAAAATTTTCGCAAGGACTGATGACAGTGGGATTGGTCTGAAGCTATTTAGGTCATCAGCGTGTTTGCATGGTTTCAACATAGGAATAATTATTTGAGTTTTCCACTGATCAGGCACCCAGCCATTAATGTAAGAAATATTTAAAAAGAGGGTTTTTGTTCCATGACCCGGATGTGTTCAAAAGGAATAGACAATCCCATCTATACTGGGAGCAGAGTCATGGACATGGTTTAAAACTAATTAAGCTCCAGCATAGAAAATAGCGCATCTAGAGGGTCATCAGAAGGAACGAGAGACGGCTGATTGAGTTCATTTTCCGCTGGTACATACGGAGGGGCCAGTTTGTCAAAGAACCGCTTAGCAGTTTCACGAAGGATGGAGAGGAAATTGTAGGAGAAGACCCGGATCTAAACCGGTTGATCCTCTTCCATACAACCGATAAAGAGGTGGATGGGGATAAAGAACCACAAAAGTTAACCCAAGTGGCGCGTTTCTTCCCTCGCACAAATCTTTTAGATTTAGCGTTAGGCCCTGGTTTTTTTTATTATAAAAAGATTATACCACAGACTCTTTGTTCCGTGCCTTTTTTAGTTTAAATGTTATTGTTCGTTTATTTACTTAGGTGAGCTCCGCGTATTGCTCAAAATAAGTGTACTTATAAAGGGAAAAATGTGGGGGGTAGAAATTATTGTCTATATGACAGTCTCCATATTGACAAACTTAGAATATATTTACTAACTAAATGGTTTTTTTTTTTATATATGTCATGCTTGTAAACGTGCTTATATGTTTTTTCATTGAACTGTTGTGTTAGGGTCTTAACTTTTTTTTTTACAAATAATCAATTACAATATTATTACAATTTTACAATACTGTAACCAAACCCTAATGTTGGTTTGGTTACAATAATGCAAATAGACTCGACTTTGTTTTTAGGGGCCTTGCGGCCCCTCTATTATAGCATAGGTATATTATAGTAATAGTTTATGGAGTCAAACTAAAAAAACAAAAAAAAAAAACTTTTAATCTAAACTATTGTAAACAACAATAGTTTAGATTAAAAGTTTTTTTTTTTTTTAGCTTTAGGTCCTGTTGTACGTAATAACGTACACATGACTAGCGATAACCTAATGAGGTTATCGCTAGTCATCGCCCCCTTTCAGCATCGTTCCTTTCCTTTATGACTTTTGTACCTTCCTGGTCCCACCATGTAGGAGAAGGAATTTTTCCACGAGTAGAGTTTTTAAGGGGAAGTATGAGTTAGCACTGGCTGTTATGGCAGAAATTAGGTTTTTATAACAGTTTGGCACTTGTAACGGACTACAAGACTTAAAATCCTATGAAACTAAATTTGGAAGAGAGTTAATTGTGTCTTCCCATAGTGAGGAATACTCCGTCCAATCAGGGTTAGACAGATAATACCTCAAGAGTGGAGGGCTCGATTTTTCTAAATATGTTTTATCAGTCAAAGATATTAAAATTGGGTAGTGGTCACTTACATGTGACAAACTGGTACACTCCCAGTGACACGACGTTGCGATATCCATTGAACAAAATATAAGGTCAACACAACTCTTACGCTGACCGGGAAGAGACGACAACCACGACTACGAGTTGGGTAACCATTGTTTAATTTATACATAAGTTAAGGTCATCTAAGATTTCCACTAAACCTTCCCAAAATAGTCGCAACGTTCAGAACCCTACCTGAAGTGATGGCAGTTGAAGTCCCCCATAACAAGTACAGGGCCTTCTATGTATTCCAGGGTACGCTTCAGGACTAGGAGTAAACTTTGGTGAGGATGAGCAATATAGACTGATAGGCGGGTTATACCTTCCACCCTGCCGGCCACAATGCTAATATCATCCCCTACAAGAGGCAATGATACAGCCACAAATGAAACACGATTGTTCATGCAGAGAGCCGACCCGCCAATAGATCGGTCGCATCTGAGAATATTGAAGGAAGGTAAACGGAAACTAGGATTCGTAACAAGCCAAATCTCAGCGAGAGAACAAGCTAAGGGTTTGAATTTGCTAAGGAATGTGAGCTCGTGCTTCTTATGCAGCACGCTCCTCATATTCCATTGAAGAAACACTAGTTGAGGCATTCTTGTAAGATTGAAGAAAGTTGATGAGTGATGGGGCAACGTTGGACGGTAATGGAGTTTCATTAGAGGAAGACATTATAGTTAAAAGACGTTTGCTGAGAAGTTCAATTATTGAGGACAAGTTTTCAGGAGATTGTGTGGGTTGAGTATTGAGAGCACAGCCATTAGGCTGAGAAGATAAAGGAGTGCTAGTAAGCTGCTGATGTACAGATTTATTATAGGAGGGGGAAGGACAAGCTTGGCTCTTTGACTTAAGAAATACAATTTTGCGGTATGACTGGGTTTGTGACTTCGTAATGTCAGCATAGCTACGAGTAGAATTAGGGACTGTTTTACTTGCTTCAGCGAACGATATCACTTTCTCAGCCATAATGGTTTTAATACTCCTTTGTCTGCTATACTTCGGACAGGACTTGCTATTAGCAAAGACCCCCAGAGCAAAACACGCAGAAGGCTTCACTCTCAGCAATGCTGCAACCAACACCAGGGTGATCATTGCCGCACTTGCTGCAGCGGGGTTTGGAGCGACACATGGATTCTACATGCCCAAATCGGCAACACTCGCGGCATTGGATAGTAGGGTATATATATTGCTCAACGGTAAGGGATGTGTAGCAAAAAATTCGGTTAGGTAGAACTTGGCCATCAAATGTGATGACGCAAGTTTCTGTGGGCCTTTATTCTATTAAACCGTCTTTATTAACTCTTCGATTTATCCTCCTAACTTTAATTATAAGTCCACAGCCAGCTGGTACTTTTAAATACGCCAGGACTTCATATTCCGAGAAGTCTGTAGGGATACCACTGACAACGCCCATGCGTGATGCGGGTTATGTTAAAAGATGGAATAGTTGCTTCATAGTGATTTGAGCACAAAACATTATTAGACAAGAAGGCGTTGGCGTCCTGAGGCGATTTAAATTCCACGCGGTTACGGCCAAAACGCTTAACGTCAGTAATATTGCTTAAGTTTAAATTAGCTATTCGACCGGGTATGGCACGCTGGCCTTCTGAGTAAGCTTCCAGCGTACGGCATTTCCCCTAGCCTGACTGGCTGGGTAAAAGACTTCCTGACTGAACGGTCCCTCCGAGTTGTTGTCGACGGATGCTCATCTGAGCCCATGTCGACTAATGCCGGTGTTCCTCAGGGGTCTGTTCTCTCTGCAACTCTGTTTCTGCTGCATATTAACGATCTGCTGATGCCCGGTATCTATGGGTATGCAGATGACAGCACAGTTGTGGAGAGATACCTGCCGGATGCTCGGGCTAGTAGGGAATCAATCCGGTCCGAAAGAGAGGCCATGGTAGAGCGAACGAGTGTTGCACTTCAGGCAGTCTCCGAATGGGGCAATGCCAATCTTGTAGCATTCAATGCCGCCAAAACGCAGGCGTGTCTCTTCACCGCCAAAAGGAGCCCGTTCACCTTGGCTCCTACTTTTCGGAATGTATCCTTGGAGTGTACCGACCGCCTTCAGCTTTTGGGTGTTGAGATTTCCTCGAACCTAAACTTTGGGCGGTTCATTGAGTCCAAGGCCAAGGTGGCTGCCAGAAAACTTAGTGTAATCGCAAAGGTCCGGCAGTACTTCACACCAGGGCAGCTTCTAATGTTGTACAAAGCACAGGTCCGTTCGTGTGTGGAGTACTGCAGCCACATTTGGGCTGGTGCTGCTAAGTGTCACCTGGCCACTTTGGATTCAGTGGAGAGGCGTGCGAAGAGGCTGATTGGTGACCCTGATTTAACTCGAGTTGGTCTCCAAAGCCTAGAGCACAGGCGTAGAGTAGCCAGCCTTTCGGTGTTCTATAGGATACATTCTGGGGAGTGTGCGAGGGAATTGCACGATTTAATTCCCCCATCTCCGTTCCACCATCGGACGACCCGTCGTACGGCGAGTTTCCACCCTTATGTTGTTAACACCTCAACGATCCGGACGAAGCGTTTCGCCTCGTCCTTTATACCGCGTACATCGAGGGACTGGAACAATCTGCCGGCGGCGGTGTTTCCGTCGGACTACAATTTGAGTGTCTTCAAGGCTAGAGTGAATAGGCTCTTAATAAACTAGTGCGCTTTACCATCAACGATTGCGTCACTGCTTACCATCAGGCGGGATTGCGGTCAAGCGCTGGTTTATATTTTAATAAAAAAAAAAAAAAAAAAAAAGCTAAAAAAGCGAGCATATGTTACCGGATGTAAAGTAGATCCAGAGTTCGTTTGCGTTTCCAGATGGGAAACGTGGACAATGAAAGGTCCTTTATCAGTGCACAAGTATCTAGCTCGGCCTATATGGGATCTAGGTTGTTTTGTAGGGCGATTAGGAACATCCTCATCATTTCCGGGACGTTTTCGGATGTTAGTCTGAGAAGTAAAGGTTAGGGACTGGCTTAATGGGTTGGGGGTGGGACTTAGGTTAGAAGGGGAGAAGCGGATAGGGGGGTTGTAGGTATATCATCCGGAGGGTCCGGAGGTTTAGTTTTATCCATATTCCTGGATAAACGTATTTGAGGTAATGATTTAAAATGGATAAATTAACTAAAAATAGATACACAACAAACTTGACACCTAGTAACAACAGAAAAACAAAAACACAAGTCACAACAATCACAATATCACCGAAAAAACAACTAAAATTCTAATGCACGTGTAGTCAAAAACACCAGGGAATTGATAAAAAAAAATGAGGATAAGAAAAAAAAATTAAAAAAGTAATCCATTCAAACTCTTTTAATATATTTTGCGTGAATGTTTTTAACTCATGATCAAAATAAAAAAATCAAAAATCAAAAGTCATTTATTCAAATTAGGCTGAGAATTAGCACTTTTTGAACGTCAATATTACATAAGAGAGTCCCCCAAAACGCCCACCCATCGACACTTCCTAGTGCTTTCGCTGGGAAGAAGAAGTGGCGGAACAAACTCCCCAGCAGCACTACTGTCTGTTCATTTTTAAAATTGACATGACATTTAAACTCAGATACATAAACAGTCAGACTCAGAACAACTTCTTGTGGGGTATTCAAATAATAGTTCAGCGCAGTAGTCCACCGCTCAGACACTGCGCCAACTGTGTTCCGTGACGCCAGTCTGTGATACGTACTTGATGATCTGCGTGGCGGTGAACTCCTCGGGCTGCACGCAGGCATGGAACTCGGCCTCCTCCACGCGGATCCACTCCTCGGTGACCACGGGTATGATGTCGTGGCGGCCGACCACCTCCTTGCCCTGCCTCCGCAGGTCGTTCACCCCGAGCTCCACATCCGGCATGCCTGCGCACACAGGTAGCTGTAACGTCTGCGTGATGCTGAACTACTCGTGAGCTCGACCTTAAGCTAACATTACCGCTGAGGAAGCCAAGGAAAAACAGCCGCACGCGCGCGATCTGCTTCAACACGGAGCCCTCCGCGTCCTGCTCCACGTACAGCTCGTCCACCGCCGTGATTTGCACCTGCCACAGGGAATATCACATTCAAGTCGGTTTACATTACTCTACAACAATACACTTACACGTACCTTGTATTCATATACGAAATATTTTAATAGTTCAGAAACATCTATAGATGGTAAAGAATCTATGACAACGAATTTCTTAAACAGTTATTTAGGTAATTAATTACTTGAGACATTTTGCATAAAACCGTTACTCTGCGTCAATGACAAAAAATATTATACAGAGTGGACAAAAAGTCGTGGATCAAACGAAACAGGAAGATAAAGGAGGTAATTTTCAACAAAAACTCTTTCTCCAGCATCGCCATAACTTCATTGCACGAAAAGTTACGAATTATTATGTTTTTTTGAATGAAACTATAGAGTTATTTTACAATTTCATCAGTAAAAAATTTAATTGATTAAAAACAATAAAACAAAAGGTGTTGTAGTATGATTCGATAATGTATCCATACTACAAAAAATGTATTGCAGCTCCAGATACCAAATTTAACGAGCAATTAATTACTTTCCGTAAATTTTGGAATGTTACAAAATTGAATGTTCCTCGGCCATAACATCGGCCGCCGGCAGAAGTTACCACCCACCAGACAAAGCCTTGCCGCCAAGCGATTTGTCGTGTTCCAGCATGATGTCTGGCGAAGCCGTACGGAGGACGGGTCTGAGCAGTTGTGTTGCGATATTTGCCGGGTACGATGCGCCTAATGTTGTTGTGTTGGTAGTTTGGTCGTGAAGGGTCTTCAGATCAATCTCCCTTTGGCGCAGCATCGTTGTTCGTGTTGTTGAGTTTAACATTGCATCACCTTGCTCAACTGCCGTCTTCCTTCTTATTCGCTCCGTTTTTCTGAGTGGATAGGCTCTTAATAAACTAGCGCGCTTTACCATCAACGATCGCATCTCTGCTTACCATCAGGCGGGATTGCGGTCAAGGGCTAGTTTATAAACATTAAAAAAAAAAATGTATTACGGAAAAATGACCCTGTATTAAAAATTCTTTCTGATTTAATGCTGATTCAAATGAGGTACAACACTTTACTCTTTGACCTTTAGTTTTGGTTTTATGGTCGCTTTTTATATCAAGATGCAAGTTTCATTAAATTAACCTTATTTTTAATTTATTACTTCATCATAATCGGCTAGTTTTTAGTACGTTGTAACGCTAGAACTGTTCTGTTCTTGTGACACTTTTGATTGATTGCCTACCTGTGACGTACGCCTCGTTTATGGACGTGTGATAGATTGCCTATCTGTGACTTGCGCTGTGTGAATCTCACTTTGTGATTAGAGATGGGCAGAGGGTTTAAACCCAATGGGTGGAACCGGGTTAAAACCCGGTCTTTTGGGTTTAAACGGGTTTAAACCCGAATAAAAACCCAAGAAGCGGGTCTTTATTAATTACTATCACTAATATCTTCGATCGTGGACCTAACACGACTTGGGTACTTATAGTGTTTTTTGGAATATAAATATTACTGATAGTCGTGTATTTAGTATCACAGCAAGTTTGACCACTTACTCTTCGAACGTGATATTTCAACTGTATTATTTATACAAGTATTTCACAGTCCATTGTTTGATCAAGCATATTTTAAAATAATAGTACCAGTAGTTTAAGACATACAGTCTACTGCTGATTTGAGAGTCCATCCTATGAAGCGGAATTAACATTCTTCATTACATCTTTTAAGGGTATCCAAAGAAACATACAGTACCTACTCGGATTATAATATGAAACAAAATGGCGGCCGTTTCAGTTTTTGCGTTCCGTTTTTTTTTCATTAACCATTGCAGTTTCGGAAATATATAATGTTACTCGATCTTATGTGGTTACGCGCAGTCCTCCGCGCCGTATTCTCGCATCACATTTCGATTTGAGACCTGAAAATCAGCTGCACTGTGCCGCGTACTGTATAGTGAGGTGTAGGTTATGTATGAAAACGTCAGTAGAGGTATACCTCGAAAACCCACTACACTGTTGTCATGGGGGAATTTAACGCAAAACTGGGCATGTGAGAGGCGGACGAGACGAAAATGGGGCAATTTGGAGTTGGAAATCGGAATCCCCGAAGTCAGATACCTACTAATGGACTTCATGGAAAAGGAAGGACTCTTTGTGATGAATTCTTTTTCAAGAAACCATTGTACCTAAAGTGGACCTGAATTAGCCCTGATGGTCAGACCAAAAATGAAATGGATTTCATAATGTCAACGAGAAGGCAAATGTTCAACGATGTCTCTGTGATCTATGCGGTTAAAACCGGGAGTGATCACGGCATTGTTAGAGGCATCTTGAACCTCAACATTAGGCTCGAACACTCTCGACTTATGAAGTCTACGCTCCGTTCAGCATCAACCCGGCTCCAAAACCCCGAAAGCTTTCACATCGAACTGCAAAATCGCTTTGAGTACCTCGGTGAATGCGTAGATGTGGACCACTATAACAACAGGTTTGTGGAAACTCTGCAAAGTTCTTAGTGAATATTCTAGTAACTAAAATATTCACAAATATTTACATTTACTATGTTTAAATTATAACTACAATAAAAACCCGAATAAAAACCCTGTGGGAGGGAATAAATGGGTTTTTAAACCCAGTAAACGGGTTTAAACCCGGTTGATTGCTCATCTCTATTTGTGATTGCTACGGATTAGCTAGATAAGTGGAAGATGACTGCTGCGAGGAGGGCATGCACCCAACGGGAGTATGCAGAAATGCATTACCTCTATCATCTATGGCTTTTGGGACGGCAATGCTCTGGCAGCTGCCAGAAAATATCGACAATGCCACCCTAACCCAGACTGTTTCCTGGACTACAGGATCTTCATTCGTGTGTATAATGCGTACATGGAGGGAACCTTACAGTTAAACCAGTGGTACGATTTGGCAATGAAGAGCAAATACTGATACAGTTAAGATTGAACCCTGGTATTAGCTAACGCCAAGTATCACGAAATCTCGGGATCCCACGATCGACGGTGCAGTTTATTATTACCACGTGGGAAGGGTGCAAGCTTTACTGCCAGCTGATTAGCAGATCTAGAGTGAGATTTTGCAGAGAGATGCTTAGAAGACACAGAGAGGATCCGCAGTTCTTCAACAAAGTGTTATGGACTGATAAGTCAAATTTTAGAAGAATGGGAATTTCAAACATGCACCATTTACATTTCTACTCCAGAGTGAACTCACATATCATCAGAAATTATCGATTCCAGAATCTGTTTGGTATCAACATGTGGGCTGGAATAATTGACCAGCTGCTTGTGCTACATGAAATGCCACCAAGGCTGAATGGTACTCTGTATTTGAATTTTTTTTACAAAATAATATGAACTAAATACTTAATGAAACTGAGATTCCTGAACACTGAGTGGCAGAAATGTGGCTACAACAAGACGGCGCCTCGCTTCATTACGTTCGGGCAGTTCGAGAACATTTGAACGAGCGATTCCCTAACCGATGGATTGGTCGAGGCGGGCCTATTGCATGGCCACCCCGGTCGCCCGACCTTAATCCAATAGACTTTTTTGTTTGGGGCTATTTTAAAGAAATAGTGTATCAAGCAGAGAATATCACCGAACAAGAACTACGACAAAAGCTCGAGTTTGCTAAGTTACAAATTCTTAATAACAGAGGTGCAATTCGCCGACTACGTGTGAATTTTACTAGGCGGTGCAGATTGTATCAGAGGTAGAAACTTTGAACATTTAATGTAAAAAATAGTATTTTAATAAAATTATTAAGTCATAATCGTTATTTTTATTTCATGATGGCTTCTCAAATTAATACGTAGTATGTATGAGAAATTTTCTTTCCTAAATTTACCATTTTATTTTGCACCTTGATATGAAAAAAAGACCATAAAACCAAAACTAAAGGTCAAAGAGTAAAGTGTAGTACTTCATTTGAATCAGCCTAAAAAACTCTGCTCTTAAAGTAAGAAGTATTTTTTTTTTCATACCAAAATTTACGGAAAATAATTAATTGCTCGTTAAATTTGGTACCAAGAGCTGCAATAAATTTTTTGCAGTATTGATACATACGTAATATAACACCTTTTGTTTTATTGTTTTTAATCAATTAATTTTTTTACTGGTGAAATTGTAAAATAACTCGATAGTTTCATTGAAAAAAAAAATAATAATTCATAACTTTTCGTGCAATTAAGTTATGGCGATGCTGGAGAAAGATTTTTTGTTGGAAATTACCTCCTTTATCTCCCTGTTTCGTTTGATCCACGGCTTTGTGGCCACTCTGTATAAAACTATAAATAGTGATGTGAGAATTAATATTATATTGTAGAACTAGTATTTTAAAAAAATATGTGTGTTGTAGAAATTTGGTTAATATGTTTCTGCGCGATAAGGACCAACTTTATAGATTGATGTTTAGGTTTTGGTTTATTTGACGTGTCACGTAGCAAAATATGACAGCGAGCGACATCTCTCGTATCTAGATGGAAACGACAATAGAGTTGAGTCATCGAGCCGAGAGTTGGCGTCTCGCGAAAAACTCGATCAATAATTAAATAACGGGATTTAAATAAATGATTACCTGGTTAAAGAACACAAAATGGTAAGGAAACAGGTAACATTATCGCATTAAAATAAAAACCAATTCAAGAGGCTTAAATTAAATATTCAATTCGTGGAACGCCTTGTCTCAACGCCTTGTTCAAGGAAAAAAAAATCATTTAGGAGGTTGGTCGTTTTTGCTAGAAGATACTTTTGGACTGCTCGCGGTGCTGGAACGCGAGGTTAGCGATACAGGTCAGCAGACTGGGATGAGATGCGTCATTTCTTTGCGTCTTATCCTTGGCAGCAGGTCTGCTTCTCTTCTAGCAATCCGTCGAGCTGTGCGGATGCTATAACCGATGTGGTGCATCAAGCTATGGAATATTTTATTCATTATAATGACGTGCCCGTCGGTGGCTCGGCTCGCCCATGGTTCAATGCCGATTGTGCCCAAGCCGAACAGCGTAAGCACATGGCATTTCTCACCTGGGTTGACGCTCGTGACCGCGGAGCTCCGGATCTAAGCTCAAAGAAGAGAGCCTTTAACCGTGCTGCCAAGTCCTACAAAAAGGCGACCGCTCTACCATAGCCTCTCTTTCGGACCGGATTGATTCCCTACTAGCCCGAGCATCCGGCAGGTATCTCTCCACAACTGTGCTGTCATCTGCATACCCATAGATACCGGGATGTCTCGTGTAGATTCCCTGCCACACTTCGGTACGGAGACGGAGTGAGTCAGGGAGTTGACTGGTTAAGTTGGGAGTTTTTTTTTGTCATATGGTTTGCTACTTATGACACAGGATACTTGAAAATAAACTTGTGATTGCATCCATTTATTGTTTCATTTAGTGCTCCTATCTTACCATCTATTTCTTCAGTAAATTGACTGCGGCACGGTCAGACGTTCTTTGGACCCAGAGCCGGGTTACAGATGGTTTTGGAATGTAATTGGTTCGGTTTAACTGATACGACTTTAGTTATGGTTTTATGGTTTACACAAATAATGATCAAGTATAAGTAAAAAAGCTATATTGGTTTAATTTAAAAAATGGTTTGAATGATTTTGGTGTGGTTTGAGTAACGAGATTAACGGCCGAATACGCACTGACTTTAATAATTAATTGTAGTAGAATACGAATGCACGAAAGCAAAAGTGCTGAACTGTTTGGTTGTATTGCTCCGAACATACAACATGTACGAACATAAACTGATTTTTTTTTTAAATAACAAATTAAAAAAAACATATCCTTGGCTTCTATATCAAATTTTTCTCTTGAAATAATAAATTAAATATTTAAAATAATTTTAGTGTATTTAGAGACAGATACACCTTATATCTATAGCTGATACAGCAAAAGCCTGTCATCCTAACACATCGATAGAGACGTCATTTTTTTAAGGATTCAGAGACATTTTAGTACACGCGGAGTGGGAGAGCCTAGATCCTAGAGTCAGAGGCATAGGGCTGTCGTGTTGTAGCATACCTCCTCCATCTTGTAAGTGAGCGCGCGGTCGCGGTGAGCCGACAATCGGAACAGCGACTCCTCTATGCAACAGCTGAATTGCTTCACGTCCTCGTACGTTAGTGAGCCGATCTTGAACAGCTGCGACACCTACACAATACGTTTAAACAAACTGGAATGCTTCAAACAATTAAGCAAAAAGCACAACTACAAAGGGCGGCTCGACAGAACCAAAATCAATAAATTTGTCTCTATGGCACGATGTTCGTGCTAATTCGCAGACACGAAGATTACCAAAACCTAGTTTGATCCAGTTAAATGAAACTGTATGAAATTATGAATATATAATGTTATTATGTCGCACTAACTTGCGGCGCGTGTTCGACGGGCAGGCCGAGCTTGCGCAGGTCGCTGCCGAACTCCTTGACACCCTGGTAGTCGCCCTGGATGGCGTATGCCGCGAACTGTGACAGCTTGTTGGTGATGCGCTCCGCCTTCGTCACCTGACCTGGTCTGCGGGACGAAATACATATCATGTTTGCAGAATGTTTCTATATAAGTATCTAAAACAAATATGTGCTTGCAAAGATACTCTTTAAAATGTACTTTTCCTTAAAAGATTCAATAAGTAGATAAGTATTTCAAATTGAATTCTTTCAGTTTAATGAAAACGAACCTGACACCAGGGCGCTCCTTATAGAAAACGTACTGCAGCTTGACAGTGAAAATCTTGCCGAACTGGTCGAACTGCTGCGCGCCGATGTCAGACACGGAGTAGCACGCCTGCAGCGGCAGCTCCTGGAAGGGCTCCTTGTCGCTCGCTGTGTTCAGGAGCTGCACCACCGGGTTGTCGCCCGCCAGCGCCACGCGCACCCAGATTTTCTTCCAGAACCTGTGCAGTGTGCACACCCACAACCCGCGCTATCACTTACACTACTCACTACTGCACACAACTAAGTTGACAGAGAGGTATTTGTAGAGTTGAGTCGGTAGCCCCTTAATTAACATTGTGCTCCGTTAATAATCTGGGCGAAAAATATAAAATAAAGTTTTTCCATAGTGTATTCGTGTAAATATAAAAATAAGTTGTATAGAGTGAGTGAAAGTTTTATCCCATAGATATCAGTTTAATATCTCTGTGTATTATCCAATAAAATTTTTGTAAATATGTTTTAGTGATATATTCAATAAAAAATAAACCCTGTAAAATCTACCATACGTCAATTAAATGTTTAATTATATGCTTTAATTATTTATGTTTCCACTAGTATTTTGACATATTTCCACAATATAGGTATTCAAAACAATTTGTTAAACTTTTGAACACTGCTACAATCTCCCCAGGCATAATAAACTTTTTATTACATCCGGTCCACAATAGATCGGATACATCGTTTAATACTATGTAATTAGATGCTATATAGCTCTTTAAGTAGACATACATATACCTAGACCCTTTTTAACGACACTTTCTACTTAACTAAACTATGGTTCGAATCTCACCGAACTTGGAGTATTTTGTGATTTGATAAATTGTGTTTTGCTCGCCGACAGTAATAAAATCCAATAATGAATTTCTTAGATCCCTAATATTACTATGCGTCGCACGCGTACTAAATTTATTGTCCCATTGCTGGGCACAGGTCTCTCATACAGAGAAGGATTGAGCGTAATCACCACGCTTACTCAATGCGGGTTGGCGATTTCAGACTTAAAGTCCAGGTTTCCTCAAGATGTTTTTCCTTCACCTTCAGTCATTGGTGTTCAAGATATACTTAGAAAGTACATATAACTTTAGAAAAGTTACATTGGTACTTGCCTGACCTGGATTCAAACCCGCGCACTCATACTTGAGAGGCTGGTGTTTTAACCACTAGGCCACCACGATAATCCAAAAAACATGAAAAATAAAGAATCGTAAAATATTATTTTTTTTATGTTATTCCATAATAAAAAATATTATCTTCCTTTTGTAGCCTGACATCGTGCGTCTTTAATTTTACGTAATAAAAAATGGCGAAGTACGACAGTTACGATAGCTTGCCCAACACAAAATGGCGAGGTGGACGCTCTGTGCGATATTGGGCCGCCAACTGCCTGTTGGGATGGCGGGCCACAATAGGCCCCCCTCCCGCACCGAGTTGACATTGTTCACCGTCAGTGCGTGATAGGTTGATAAAGGCCTGCCGTAATTTTTTACATAGCGCGCGTAGTGAGTTATGGCCAGAATGGGCACCGTCTTTATCTGTAGGGAAGACGTGTACCCCAACAGTCGGGTCATTAATAGGCTGATCTCCTGGTTCTGAGCTACATATCCACCAATTTTCAGCCAAATCGATCGAGCCGTTCTTGAGTTATAAATAGTGTAACTAACACGACTTTCTGTTATATATTGTTGTTTACTTCTCTAAGGTGAATTCAAGGATATTGTCGAAGGGAAAGAATGAGTTCTGGATGATATTTTGTGGTGTAAAGCATATATTTATTTAATATCACACCCAACACTCAGGTTATACCCGAGTCATAAATCAACCTAATCAGGTAAATTAAAAAACATAAAAGGTCAGTATAATTTGTACCGATATTGTATTGTGTTACATTAAAGTCATAGAACAATTACTTTTGGATTGTGATTAGTATTTTAGCCAACAGCGAAAATTATTATTAAATCATATTAATTACTAGTTAATTATAATATAGTTAGCTTATTTGCTACATATTTAAGCTTAATATAAGTAAATTTAACGCTGTAACTAAATCACGTGGCATCCATTTTACAATCGTAATTGATTTGTAACAAGTATTCTAACGCAATAATTATAATCATATTATTTGAGGGTTTCATATTTTTGCAAATCATCGTAATGTTGTTAGTAGTACCTACATTTATCTAAAATATTCATATCCAACAGTTTAAAGTGTTGAAAGTTGCTTGCCTATTGGTTAATTAGCATACCTACCTATCCACGCGCTTTATTAAATTGTAATTATACAATAAAAAATATCTTAGCTAATTATTTAACAAGTAGAATTATTATTTGTTTCTGTAAGATTACATTTAACGTGTATTAGTGAACATTATTATTAATAAGTATTTGTAAGTATCAGTTGCTACAAATAGTTTCTCTGGGTTGTACATCATATTTGTGTTTAAACACATATTCCTGTATCAATTCCAGGTCGACTATACCCGTCTCCCAGTATAACCGACAAAGAGGAAAGGGAATTAATTAAAAAACGTGGCAGTTATAAGGACCCGTGACTGCTTTCAACAGCTACCTGGACTCACTCAAGGACAGAGAATTATTTGAGTGTGACATATATCTGAATTGCAGCTACCTACGTAAGAACAAAATGTAATCATTGTACGAGTACTTATGAGGAGGTACAGTACAGTTAGAATGTGTAGTGGATGACATCAAATTACACTACTCTGCACGTTCTGAGTTTGAGTTTATTTATTATAAATCCTTGTCCCGAGCTCAAAATCATTATGTTCAGTGATTTCAACCGGGTAGCCGGTAGATAAAACGGTGGAAAGTTGTAAAGGTGATTCTAGTGTTCACAAGCCAGTTAAATTGCCTACAATACAATTATGTACCTAAGTTTAGTGGGTCATACAGCAATTGGTTGGAGTTTCGACACTTTTACTAGTCTGATCCATAGTATTGATGATATTGACGAAATAAATAAGTTCCATTATTTAAGGATCTCTTTAGAGGGAAGTGCTAGCGTTGTTATTAAGTCAGTTAAGTTTTCTGCTAGAAACTATTCCGTGGCATGGAAGTTATTACGTGATCGTTTCGATAAAATAAGATTACTAATTCAGAATCATGTATCTGCGTTGTTCAACATTGAGCATATTACAAAGGAATCTTCTGTTTCGTTAAAGAGTTTAATAGACTAATTAAATAAAGATTTAGGTACGGGCACTGATGTCATTGGGCGAGCCTGTCAAACAGTGGGATACTTACACTGTTCATTTATATTGTGACGTGTAAACTTTATCAAAAAACCTATCGTGAATGGGAGGAGTTCAAAGGTAGATTAGATAAGGATAGTTCGATTACCTTTGACGTTGTAGCGGTACCTACAAACGCCAAAAATAAACCACGTGTCATACTGACGTTTCAATATGGATGTCCTCAGGGTTCAGTTGTCGGTCCTTATTTATGGAATTTGGGGTTTTGATGACTTCCTCGCGATCCCGCTTCCTTGCGGCTGTTCACTTACTGGTTACGCGGACGATGGCCTACTGCTCATTCAGTCAAGTACCCGAGCTGGACTTGAGAATTTTCCAATACTTGCCTAAATTTAATATCTCAGTGGGGTTATCGTAACCGCCTAGTGTTTGCGCCGCATAAAACCTATCAACTTCTACTAAATGGTAATCTTAAATCATTGCCTACTATTAAATTTAACAACGTTCCCATTAAAAAACAGCAATCCGTATTCTACCTTGGTATGATCTTAGAAAGGAATTTTTCATTTATCGAAAATATAAAAATAGTTGGCGAAAAAGCTAAAAGGAACTTTTATGCCCTAACTAGAATATCCAAAGCAACTTGGGGTCTATCATTCCTAACTTTAAAAACTATATATGGAGCTACCTACTTAGGATGTATGTGCTACGGTGCACCTATTTGGGCCTATAGGGCCAGCATAGGGGCGGCACGACGTAAACTGCTTCAAAGCCAACGTTTGGCATTGATATTTTTATGCAAGGCGTATAGAACGGTCAGTACTGAAGCCTTACCGGTACTGGCAGGTGTACTTCCAGTCGACCTTGAGGTACAGCGACGTGCTTCAATGTACTACTCCGCGAGGGGGGAGGCCATGGACACTAATTTTGTTACACAACGCGACTTTAATAAAATCTCTAGATTATTTAAACCTCAGACTGAAGTCTGGGAGGACCTCTTATCCGAATGGCAAAGTAGGTGGGATAATTCCATCAAGGGCCGGCACCTCCATCTATTCTTTCCATCCGTTGGCGATCGGTTGGCTAAGACATGGCTGGAGGTTGACCACTGCGTTGCCCAATTTCTCACAGGTCATGGCAACTATAAAAGTAAACTGTATTCTTTTAAACTTGTTCCTTCCCCTTTGTGTCAGTGTTCTGCATTGAACTGTGAATTTGAACAGTCCGCACATCACATCTTGTGGGAGTGTGTTCTTTGGCAGAATGAACGCAATATTATGTTGGATAGTGTACAAGTTACTTCCGGAGTCGTTTATTATACGGACCTTGTAGAAACTAGAACCAATTTCCGTGCGTTCAGGCGCTTCTGCCATACCTATTATTGGAATCAATTGTAACAGCTAATACCTACTTAGGACCCATTAACTTAATCAAATTTTATTCCGTGGTGTTTGGCAATCTGGGCTTCTCCCAGTTGCAATAATGTCCCTATTCTCTTCTCCCTCCGCTATTCTCTTCTGATTAATTTCGTTGCGGGACCCAAGACAGTTGAATCGTTTCTCCGGGACTCGTCGAGCTTCATTGCTCGGCGTTTTTCTGGCGGTCTCCACTGTTGATTCTGGCTTTCAGGAGTTGCAGTGGGTGGGAAAAGTGTGGCGGGTTTTGTCACAAAAAAAAAATAAAATAAAAAAAATACTGACGTCACACGAATTCTACATCTCGCAGTCAGAGTTTACCGTGCATCTAGCATATATGTATACAACTTCTCAATTTCAACCGTTGGGCAAGTGTCCGCCAGACATAACACCCGTCTGGTCGGAGGATCCTCCCTTTTCTACGGTGGATGAGTGAACTTTACTCCCTGTTCCTCATGCCGTCCTCCGTCGACCAAGAAGAGGAACCAAGAAGAGGAACGCTCCAGTGGTTTTAGCCGGTGAGAACCGGCTAAAACCACTTTAGCGTTCCTCTTCTTGCCTATGGCCGGGGGTGCGGGGCCTAGTTTGCCATTCACCGCATCCCCGGCAGGCTTGACCCACCGGCGCGAGCTCGGCGGGTCCCTCTTCCTCCCCTCCTTCCATCAGGTAGGCGTGTCGGAACTGCCTCTACACGCCTACTCCGGCCCTAGTGACGGACGTCGGACCCCCCCGGTCCTCGGCCTGTCGGCCTCTCGTTATGGAGGAAGCGGATCGACCTCGGCTTCCCTCCTCCTCCGGCCAGCGCGCCGTCGGCGGGACGGGAGAGTGCTCAGTGCCTCCCTCTCCCGTTCGGCCGTCTCCTTCTGCGCGATTACATCCTCGCAGAAGGCGACGACCGCGTCCCATGACTCCTCGTTGTCGACCATGACTTTGACCACGGCCGACAGCGAGAGGTCGGTTCCGCCGATTGCTGCGGTTAGCGCACGGCGCGGCTCGTCCCATACGGGACACTCCTCGAGGGTGTGCCGCGCCGTGTCCTCACCGCAGTGATGGCACGCCGGTGTCGGCTCCCGACCGATACGACACAGGTAACTGCCGAAACACCCGTGTCCGGTCAGTACCTGCGTCGCACGGAAGGTGAGCACCCCGCGCCTTTTCGGGTCGATCCACTTCTCCATGCAGGGTCTTACCGCCGCTATGAGGGCGTGCCCCGCACTGGGTTGCGCATGTCTCGCAGACCACTCCGCCACCAGGACTTGGCGGAGCTCGGACCGCTTCGCTAATCTATCTCTTATCCTAGCTTAACCTAACCTAAACCTATCTCCTTTCGTTTCCCGCGTGAATGGACACTTGGAGGAAGATTTGGGAGAAAGTCATGATGTGACCACTATGCTACAATATTTCACTGTTCTTTATGAATTATTCACTGAATGCACTTTTACTACATAAATCACTGGTTTTTATTTAGTAAACGACACTATAAATCATTTAAAAGTTCAATGAAAAATGAGCGTGGCACTCATCTTAGCGTTCCCGCCAAAAAACCCCGCTCATACGCATATCGAGCAATGTGAGTGTGACCAACCTTAAATTAGAGATCCTGCCCTACTTAGACAAGAAAACTGACAAATCCTGCCAAAACCAAAAGCACAAAATGCCAAAATAATGCAAATATAATCTAAAAGCTTAAAATTAAAACTCTTATTTTTTGAAGTTTTATTTAAAATAATTGATCTTAAAGTCTAAAAGTGAACTGAATTAAATTATGCATTTGTATTAGTATCGTATTCTTCTTGAGCACTTTCTTTATACATCGCCTTTGTCATTTGTCTAATCATTTCTTTAGTTGGCTGGAATGAGACGCAGTCACCATGTTCACTAATGCCCTGTTTAACATGTACGAACGACAGCAGGCCAAGCTGCCCCTAACTGTCAGATATTCACAATCAACATTGAGCCTTAACGCTTTACAGATAAAGTTGAAAATCTAACAAAGTTATCTGACAGATTGTAGTAGCTTAATGTGCTGTTGTCTGTACATTAAACAACATTCCAGATTATTTTTATTATTATTTTTTATTTTATTTCACATAAGAATTTTGTAGACTTCATCAGGCGAGATCTTTCGGACACTATGTTCAGATTCAATGTGCCTCTGACCATACGGTGATCGCTGCCGCATTTGAGCGAGTTGATCACTGAGACATCATTGAATATGTGCCTTTTTGTCGTCATAATGAAGTCTATCTCGTTCTTAGTGACCCCGTCGGGACTGATCCAAGTCCACTCGCCTGATGAAGTCTACGCTCCGGCCAGCACCCATCCAGATCCATAACTCCGAAGGTTTCCAGCTCGAGCTCCAAAATCGCTTCGAATGCCTAAGTGGTGAGGTGGACGAATACAATGACGGGTTTGTAGAAGCTGTCCGTACGGTCGGGACCAAGTATTTTAAGACCCGCCGTACAAATAGAACTAAAAAGCTCTCGGACTACACTCTCGAGCTCATGGAGGATAGACGTGAGATGATTTTGCGTTCGTCAAGTGATGCTTGCAGATACCGGCAGCTCAATAAGCAGATCTCAAAGTCTCTGAAGCGCGACCTACGTCGGTATAATACCGAGCGTATAACGGAGGCCATAGAGCGAAACAGAGGCTCTAAAGTTTTCGCTAGGGATCTGACTATTGGGCATAGCCGGCTAAGCAAGCTGAAGACTGACGACGGCAGGATCATAACGTCCGGGCCCGAGCTTTTGAGGGAAGTCGAGAATTTCTATGGACAGCTCTACACTTCGACGACAAAACCCGCATTAAATCTTGCTGAAGACCCTAGAGCAAGATTAACCCGACACTACACCGAAGATATCCCGGACGTCAGCCTGCAGGAGATTCAATTGGCTCTGAAACAACTTAAAAACAACAAGGCGCCGGGCGATGACGGAATAACGGCAGAGCTACTGAAGGCGGGTGGTGAACCGATCCTTAGGGCCCTTCAGAAGTTATTTAATTCCGTCATAGTCAAGGGAAAAACGCCACAGGCATGGCACAGAAGTGTGGTGGTACTCTTTTTCAAAAAGGGTGACAACACCCTTTTGAAAAACTACAGACCCATCTCACTTCTGAGTCATGTCTATAAGTTGTTTTCGAGAGTCCTCACGAATCGTCTCGCCTGCAGGTTTGACGACTTCCAGCCACCCGAACAAGCCGGTTTCCGAAAGGGCTTTAGCACAGTAGACCACATACATACGCTACGGCAGGTTATACAGAAGACCGAGGAGTATAACCTACCCCTTTGCTTGGCGTTTGTGGACTACGAAAAAGCCTTTGATTCGATCGAGACCTGGGCTGTACTGCAGTCTCTCCAGCGGTGCCAAGTAGACTATCGGTATATTGAAGCGCTGAAGGGTTTGTACGAAAACTCCACCATGTCAGTCCGAATACAGGACCAGACCTCGAAACCAATACCTCTCCAGCGTGGTGTCAGACAGGGAGATGTTATCTCCCCGAAATTGTTCACCGCTGCTTTGGAGGATGTCTTCAAGGTTCTGGACTGGAAAGGACTGGGCATCAACATCAATGGCGAGTACATGACACACCTTCGGTTTGCTGATGATATCGTAGTCATGGCTGAGACCGCGGAGGACCTGAGTACAATGCTCGAAGACCTCAGCAGAGCCTCCGAGCGAGTCGGTCTTAAAATGAACATGGGCAAGACGAAAGTCATGTCTAATGCCCATGTTGTACCGACTCCTATAAAGATTGGAGACTCTGTTCTCGAAGTTGTTGACAGTTACGTGTACCTGGGACAAACTATCCAGTTAGGAAGGTCCAACTTCGAGAAAGAGGTCAATCGTCGAATCCAACTCGGCTGGGCTGCTTTCGGGAAGCTACGAAAAATCTTCTCGTCCGAAATACCGCAGTGTCTCAAGACAAAAGTCTTCGACCAGTGTGTGTTGCCAGTGATGACATATGGAATTGAGACGTGGTCGCTAACAATGGGCCTTATAAGAAGGCTCAAAATCACTCAAAGGGCAATGGAGAGGGCTATGCTTGGGGTTTCACTGCGCGATCGAATCAGGAATGAGGAGATCCGCAGAAGAACGAGAGTAACCGACATAGCCCGAAGAATTGCAACACTAAAGTGGCAGTGGGCTGGACACATTGCCCGTAGGACCGATGCCCGATGGGGCCGACGGGTTCTCGAGTGGCGACCACGCACCGGAAGACGTAGCGTGGGTAGGCCCCCGACAAGGTGGACCGACGACCTGGTGAAGGTCGCGGGAAACCGCTGGATGCGGGAGGCGCAGGACCGGTCGTCGTGGAGAACCTTGGGGGAGGCCTATGTCCAGCAGTGGACGTCTTTCGGCTGAAATGATGATGATGATGATGATGAAGAATTTTGTTCTAAATACATTCTAGATTATTTTCTTTTTTTTTTCATTTTGTTTTGCCATTTATTACAAGTAACGTGCCATTTAATAATGTAAATATTTCTAACTTTGATATTCGACCTTCGACATGTTGATCCACGCAGACCTACTTTGGGAGCGGAAGGGTGTGTCAGACTTTTACTGACTAAAACTCACCCGTCTTTCTTCTTTTGCCTGTGCGACGGCCAGGGCCACGGTTTATTGTTTAACCAACCCGCAAGCCTGACCCAGGAGGCATGGAGGCATCGGTATTCGTGGACCCCGTCACGATGTGCTGACATCTCTTTGAGGCGCGCGTGAAACACGACGCGCCGTCGACTCTGGCCTGGTCCTTACCAGGCGGCGAGCTGCCTACTGCTCACCGCCCGCAGGCCTGCGCCTACGGTAGCTGGGAGTTAAGTGACGTCTTCCGACCAGGGCGTCTACTGCGGCGGCTAGTGGCGTGAGGGCGCTGGGATTCCCGTTGCCACACGTGCTCCGCCTCCTCCTTTGCCAGTATCTCTGCTACGCAGACGGAGGTGACGGCATGCCAAGCACTCTCGCTCCGGACCATGGCCTGGACCAGGGTCGGACGCGAGACATCGCCGCCAATCGCCGCTACGAGGACACGGCGGTGCTCTACCCAAGCCGGGTAGACCTCCACCGTATGCTCCACCGTGTCCTCAGGGCGATCCATACAATGGTGACACCCTGGCGTTTCCTGTCGCCTAATACGGAACAGGAACCTCCCGAAACAACCGCGTCCGGTGAGTACCTGAGTCAGGCGGAAGGTGAGGGCGCCTTGGTGCCTCTCTAGCCACTCCTCAAAGAGGGGACTTACCGCCGCTATTGTGGCGTACCCAGCACTGGGTTGTGACAATCGCACTCTCCATGTCGCCATGAGATCCCGCCGGAGCTCTGTCCGCCGTACCGCGATTTCTCGCGGCAGCGGAGTTATGCCCCGCGTTTTGTCTCCTCTCGCCACTCCCACATGTGGACGAGGGCTTTGGCCTCCAGATCCCATGGCGACAATCCGGCAAGGAGGCTCGCCGCCTCAGCGGAGACCGTGCGGTATCCCCGGATCAGCCGAACGGCCATGACCCTCTGGGACGCGGTCAGGCATCGGGCTGGTCGCTTCCTTAGCGACCGCGCCCACACCAGTGCCCTGTAAAGGACCATAGATCGCACGGCCCCCGCGTAGAGCATCCGGCAGGAGGCGTTTGGTCCCCCTTCATTGGGATGTTCTTATACCCCTTAAGAAGGATCCATCGGTTCTAGATAATTCTTTTAAGAAAGCTACACAATATATATATTCGTTGGAGCGTAGAATTTATTATTATTTTAGTAAAATGTATCATGCGTTTAAGTTAGAGAACGAGTCATTAGGTCATAAATGTCTAAAATTAATAATAATACTGCTTCATATTAATATGGGTATTTTATTCCTCATCACGGAATATTACGTGAGTCGAACAGTACCACGAAACTTCGTGTTGTTTTTAAAGCTAGTTTTCCTACTTTAACGAGTTTGTCTTTTAATGATTTACAAATGGTTGGGCCTACTGTGCAGTTCGACTTGTTGTCTATACTTCTTCGGTTCAGGTTCCACAAATATGTTTTATCTGCTGACGTAGCGAACATGTATAGATGTATAATCGATGTTATATATCACCCATCAAATAGATATTTACAAAAGGTCGTATGGCGTGATAATATTAATGAGCTTTTGAGCGTTTATGAGTTGAATACTGTTACATACGGTACGGCTAGTGCACCGTTCCTTGCGACACATTGCCTTAAGCAAATAGGACTAGATTGTAGTAGTAGTAACCCTAAAATATCAGAAATTATCATAAATGACTTTTATGTCGACGATTTATTAACGGGTAGTGATTTTTCAGACGAGTTAAACTTCATTCGTACCGAAGTAACAAAGGCACTTGGAATGGAAATCAAATCATCCTCAATTTGTGTCTAATAAGGACTCTGTTACGGGAAGCTTACCTGCTTCGGTAAATTGAAACATATCATCAAATGAGCCTGACAGGTTACTTGGTCTGAGCTGGTGTATTAAGTCGGATGAATTAGGGTTTCCTACTAATCATACCTACATCTTCTACAGGACACACTAAACGTGACTTACTATCTGTGATTGCGCGTATTTTTGATCTTTTAGGCTTATTGTCTCCTATAGTTGTCACTATGAAAATATTTTACAAAACACGTGGTTAGATAAATTGTCATGGAATCATCCACTATCTGGTGAAATTTGTAAGCAATGGGACTTATAATTAGACATTTGCCTCTTTTAAATAATTTTAGATTACCGCGAATTGTAGTTTGCGATTCATATAGGGAGTTGGAACTCCATATTGTTACAGATGCATCTCAGTGCGCATATAGTGCCCGTTCTTATATTCGTAGTGTCAACAATAATAATGAGTACTCGGTGTTATGTTATTAATGGCTAAGAGTCGAGTGGCTCCCATCAAACCCATCACAATTCCACGCCTTGAGTTGTGTGGAGTGGAGATAGGTTCTCGTCTTTGTGAGAAAATAGTGAGCTCACTTCGAGTTAAGGTCAGTCGGGTTTATTGTTGGACCGTTTCAACCATAGTGCTGTGATGGTTAAAAATGAACGTCCTCCGTAGCGCAGCGGTCAACACGCCTGCCTGCGACGTGGAGGCCCCGGGTTCGATCCCCGGCCAGGTCATGATGGAAAATGATCTTTTCCTGATTGGCCTGGGTCTTGGATGTTTATCTATATATTTATCTATTACAAATACTTATAGTGTCATTGAGGTAGTATCCCATAACACAAGTTTCGAACTTACTTTGGGGCTAGCTCAATCTGTGTGATTTGTCCGTATATAATTAAAATTTTAGATGATGCCAACCAAACTTCAGCCGTTCGTACGCAACCACGTTGTTAAAGTTTTGGATAATACAGGTGACTTGGCGGCACGTTCCAACAGATCAAAACCCAGCCGATCTTATATCTCGAGGTGTGGATATTAGTAATCTCCAGGGCTTAGATTTATGGTGGTCTGGACCAGGTTTTTTACAACTAGACCAGCCTGAATCGCCTTCTCAAGTTGAAAGTTCAGGTTTAGAACCATTACCAGAGACTCGACCTAATGTAGTTTTAAGTGCCATTAAAAACGATACAACAGATGTATCTTTCATTGAATTTAGTCGATATTCAAATTATTTACGTGTTGTTAGATCTGTAGCCTATATGTTGAGGTTTAAATTCATGTACTTAGGCAACGTTATCCTAA
Source organism: Sesamia inferens (assembly GCA_037179545.1). NCBI lineage: Eukaryota > Metazoa > Arthropoda > Insecta > Lepidoptera > Noctuidae > Sesamia > Sesamia inferens. The sequence goes on along the minus strand of CM073929.1, from coordinate 362,796 downwards.
AATGAGTTATTTATCACAAGATGAATTACAACAAGTACTTAATATTATTATAATTGAAAAAGTCAATCTGAGTCGTTCCCCGAGTATGACTAACTTTTAAATAAAAAGAACTTACCAAAAAAGAGTAACCTGTTAAAGTTTAACATTTATTTAGATGACAATAAAATAATGCGAGTAGGCGGCTGTTTAAATAATTCAATTTTTTCTTTTAATAAAAAGCATCCTATTTTATTACAGTCCACACATATTTTTAGGAAATTATTACTTAATTATGAACATGGAAGACTTCCGCACGCTGGTCCACAATTACTCTTAGCATCTATTAGGGAGTCATATTGGCCAATAGAAGGACGTAATTTAGCGAAAGCGTCATCATAAGTGCGTTTTATTTCATCGTTTGAAAGGTAAGATTGTATCCTATCATGGGAAACTTACCGTCAGAACGCTTACGTCCAGGTTATCCCTTTGAGAGTACGAGAGTAGATTATGCCGGCCCTATTATGAGTGCCAGTCGTCAAGGCCGTGGATGCAGGCCGGTAAAAGTGTATGTTGCAATTTTCATTTGTTTTACTACTAAAGCTATTCATTTAGAGCTTGTTGGCGATTTAACTAGGAATAATTTCTTACTGGCTTTGCATCGATTTATTTCTGGAAGGAAAATATTCAATGGTTTACCATTGAATTTTTTTTTCTTTGGTACCTCATTTATCAGAGCGTATAATGACATTTCAAAATTCTTTTTTTTTTTAATAATTATAAACTAGCTCTTGACCGCAATCCCGCCTGATGGTAAACAGTGATGCGATCGTTGATGGTAAAGCGCGCTAGTTTATTAACAGCCTATTCACTCAGAAAAACTGAGCGAACAGGAAGGAAGACGGCAGTTGAGCGAGGTGATGCAATGTTAAACCCAACAATACGACCAACGATGCTGCGCCAAAGGGAGATTGATCCAAAGACCTTCCACGACCAAACTCCCAACACAACAACATTTGGCGCATCGTACCCGGCACACATCGCAACACAACTGCTCAGACCCGTCCTCCATACGGCTTCACCAGACATCATGCCGGAACACGACAAATCGCTTGGCGGCAAGACTTTGTCTGGTGGGTGGTAACTTCTGCCGGCGGCCGATGTTATGGCCTACCACCGAGAAAATCAAATAGCTCGTCTTTGGGTGAATGTGCAGCGAGTGATCGTATCAGTTTTCATTTTATACCCGCTTATACCCCTCATTTATACCCGCTTATACCCCTCATTTTATACCCGCTTATACCCCTCATTTCGGTGGCCTCTGGGAAGCAGGTGTAAAGTCGACAAAGTACCACATTCAAAGAGTGTTGGGATATTGTAATTTAACCTTTGAGGAGCTTTACACCACACTGAATTGAAGCCATATTGAACTCTCGTCCCCTGACGCCGTTATCATCAGATCCTGAAGATTACACCCCGCCTACAAGGGACTATTTAAAAACGATGATGATGGCGATTGTTACTTATTGAAATCTTTGAGTGGTAACACGACCCCCACGATCGCGTACGAAACATTTCTCCAAGTAAGGTACTTGCTGAGTTAGATTTTCATAAAGTAGAAGATGAGGAGGATGGTGCCTCCGCCAGCAAATGGAACACATATCACGGCTATTTGGTCGCACTGCACGCACTAGTCTGTAGACGTGACTGAAACTCAGTGAGGAGTTGTTCAGAGCACGATGGGCAGATGGTGGTGTGGTGGGGACCAGGATATCAAAGGAGACTATTAGTTGTACAGTCATGTATCGACCTGGGAGTCGCGGACTCTAGAGTTGGTCGTATCGCATGAGGTGATGACGATATGGTCAGGTAAATAATGAGTTGTCACTAGCTACTGTGGTAGCCGGGCGATGGTGTGTTTTCTTTTTGATAATTATGAGGCTTGGAGGAACATTTTGTGTTTGAGTTGTTAAAATGATTAAGTTTGGTTTTCTAATAGTCATTGTAATTAAACGTTACGTGCTGACTGACTCTAATGTGTGCTTGAAAATACCCACAATAGAGTCGGAATGTGCCGATAACGGCTCAACTGGAGGTGAGTAATAAATTACTAACTGTTTAACAATAACCTGTGTGGTACTTACTAGCCTGTGTGGCAATAGCCTGTGTGGCGATAGCCTGTGTGGCACTAGCCTGTACGGCAATAGCCTGTGTGGCACTAGCCCGTGTGGCAATGACTTGCCTGTGTGGCAATGACTAGCCTGTGTGGCAATGACTAGCCTGTGTGGCAATGACTGGCCTGTGTGACAAAGACTGGCCTGTGTGGCTTCGACTGACGTTTGTGACATGTTTTGTAGGACTCTATGTTATGTGTTCCTTTTACAAAACATTTTGTTGTTTTTTGTTTTCTTTGTGCTTGAACTTAAAATTTGTAATCATTATGAGTTGTAGTATAGCGTGAACGAAGAGAGCGACTTTAGGAGTCAGGGAGATCGAACGGAGTGTATTATAAGACATTAAGTCTTTGATTTGCAGATGAAACCCACACACACGAGGACATGTGAAGTCGCAGGATGGCCGTAACGGCGCGTGACTGGTTAATTTTGAATATTGTGATTGACATAGCGATCGACAGTTAGCGCGGGCAGTCTTTGCTCAAGCTATGATCGAGTGTGTGTTGGTCATGCCCAAGCCCAGTGGCTCTTATCTGTTTTAATCTGAGATTATCATTGTAATCCCTTAATATTAAAGTGATCTAAGTGTCTGTACAGTTAAAATAATAAGAATCGAACATCACACTATAGTTATTGTTCAACGTTTTCTCACGATGGATGCTCATGCGGATCAGAAGACCCGACCCTGCCATCCTGACGTTTTCTCCTACATATATATATATATATATTTGCTTTGCTGGTATTTTGGCGTGGTAGCTGGCATATGGTAAATAATTTCATTGTTGTTGTATTTTCTTGTATTCATCACTATACTTACATAGTATTGTATAAAGTCATGTGTTTTTTCTTTTAAAGTAAACAGACAGCTGTGCTGGTGTTGAGTTTCTTCCCCCACTTTTTCTTCCCAACGAAAACACTAGGAAGTGTCGATGGGTGGGCGTTTTGGGGGACTATCTTATGTAATATCGACTTTCAAAAAGTGCTGATTCTCAGCCTAATTTGAATAAATGTCTTTTGATTTTGAAATGATTTTGTCAACATTCAGATTCAAAAGAAGTTTACAATCAAGACCACCAGGCGGGATACCATCAGGCGGGATTGCAGTCAAGCGATAGTTTATCATCATCATCATTTCAGCCGAAAGACGTCCACTGCTGGACATAGGCCTCCCCCAAGGTTCTCCACGACGACCGGTCCTGCGCCTCCCGCATCCAGCGGTTTCCCGCGACCTTCACCAGGTCGTCGGTCCATCTTGTCGGGGGCCTACCCACGCTACGTCTTCCGGTGCGTGGTCGCCACTCGAGAACCCGTCGGTCCCATCGGGCATCGGTCCTACGGGCAATGTGTCCAGCCCATTGCCACTTCAGTGTTGCAATTCTTCGGGCTATGTCGGTTACTCTCGTTCTTCTGCGGATCTCCTCATTCCTGATTCGATCGCGCAGTGAAATCCCAAGCATAGCCCTCTCCATTGCCCTTTGAGCGACTTTGAGCCTTCTTATAAGGCCCATTGTTAGCGACCACGTCTCAACTCCATAAGTCATCACTGGCAACACACACTGGTCAAAGACTTTTGTCTTGAGACACTGCGGTATTTCGGACGAGAAGATTCTACGTAGCTTCCCGAAAGCAGCCCAGCCGAGTTGGATTCGGCGATTGACCTCTTTCTCGAAGTTGGACCTTCCTAACTGGATAGTTTGTCCCAGGTACACGTAGCTGTCAACAACTTCGAGAACAGAGTCTCCAATCTTTATAGGAGTCGGTACGACATGGGCATTAGACATGACTTTCGTCTTGCCCATGTTCATTTTAAGACCGACTCGCTTGGAGGCCCTACTGAGGTCTTCGAGCATTGTACTCAGGTCCTCCGCGGTCTCAGTCATGACTACGATATCATCAGCAAACCGAAGGTGTGTCATGTACTCGCCATTGATGTTGATGCCTAGTCCTTTCCAGTCCAGAACCTTGAAGACATCCTCCAATGCAGCGGTGAACAGTTTCGGGGAGATAACGTCTCCCTGTCTGACACCACGCTGCAGAGGTATTGGTTTTGAGGTCTGGTCCTGTATTCGGACTGACATGGTGGCGTTTTCGTACAAACCCTTCAGCGCTTCAATATACCGATAGTCTACTTGGCACCGCTGGAGAGACTGCAGTACAGCCCAGGTCTCGAACGAATCAAAGGCTTTTTCGTAGTCCACAAACGCCAAGCAAAGGGGTAGGTTATACTCCTCGGCCTTCTGTATAACCTGCCGCAGCGTATGTATGTGGTCTACTGTGCTGAAGCCTTTTCGGAAACCGGCTTGTTCGGGCGGCTGGAAGTCGTCAAACCTGCAGGCGAGACGATTTGTGAGGACTCTTGAAAACAACTTATAGACATGACTCAGAAGTGAGATGGGTCTGGAGTTTTTCAAAAGGGTGTTGTCACCCTTTTCGAAAAAGAGTACCACCACACTTCTGTGCCATGCATGTGGTGTTTTTCCCTTAACTATGACGGAATTAAATAACTTCTGAAGGGCCCTAAGGATCGGTTCACCACCCGCCTTCAGTAGCTCTGCTGTTATTCCGTCATCGCCCGGCGCCTTGTTGTTTTTAAGCTGTTTCAGAGCCAATCGAATCTCCTGCAGGCTGACGTCCGGGATATCTTCAGTGTAGTGTCGGGTTAATCTTGCTCTAGGGTCTTCAGCAAGATTTAATGCGGGTCTTGTCGTTGAAGTGTAGAGCTGTCCATAGAAATTCTCGACTTCCCTCAAAAGCTCGGGCCCGGACGTTAAGATCTTGCCGTCGTCAGTCTTCAGCTTGCTTAGCCGGCTATGCCCAATAGTCAGATCCCTAGCGAAAACTTTAGAGCCTCTGTTTCGCTCTATAGCCTCCGTTATACGCTCGGTATTATACCGACGTAGGTCGCGCTTCAGAGACTTTGAGATCTGCTTATTGAGCTGCCGGTATCTGCAAGCATCACTTGACGAACGCAAAATCATCTCACGTCTGTCCTCCATGAGCTCGAGAGTGTAGTCCGAGAGCTTTTTAGTTCTATTTGTACGGCGGGTCTTAAAATACTTAGTCCCGACCGTACGGACAGCTTCTACAAACCCGTCATTGTATTCGTCCACGTCGCCACTGAGGCATTCGAAGCGATTTTGGAGCTCGAGCTGGAAACCTTCGGAGTTGTGGATCTGGATGGGTGCTGGCCGGAGCGTGGACTTCATCAGGCGAGATCTTTCGGACACTATATTTAGATTCAATGTGCCTCTGACCATACGGTGATCGCTGCCGCATTTGAGCGAGTTGATCACTGAGACATCATTGAATATGTGCCTTTTGTCGTCAAAATGAAGTCTATCTCATTCTTAGTGACCCCGTCGGGACTGATCCAAGTCCACTTTCGCTGTTCACGCTTTTTGAAGAAGGATAGATATAATTATAGAACGATAGTTTATAATTAATAAAAAAAATAAAAACCAAGCCTTTAAAGAATATCAAACTAAAACGTTAAAAATAATTTTTAAATTTACTTTATGATAGTAGTAGATAAACAATACTAGTATAAATGAGAAAAAAGCATGAGGCGCTTTAACTTTTTAGTTTGATATTCTTTAAAAGCATGTTTTTTTTAGTTTTTTTTATTTAAAAAGATGTTTTTAGGTTTCGATAAATGCAATCTGTCTTTTATTATAGGTACCATATATCTACAAACAGGTTATAAAAAGTCTTCATGGAATGAATGGATGTCTCTATTTGGTTGCTATCTACTATTTCATTCCAGTTGATCTGGTCCATCTTGTCATTAATAAGAGTATAATCAGCTTTACGATAATTATACTTCGTGATTTACAAGGGTTTTAGTAATATTAAATTAATATTTAAATCTAACAATGCATAAAATGGTGGATGGTAGTTATCGGCCTGTATGTATAAGTCTTGAATTGAGTTAAAAACTGCACTTAACATTAGATAATAGGAGATAAAGTATAGGTACGGCCATTGCTATATGATTGAACTGCATGATATCGTGAACAAGCATGAATTCCTTCAATCGATTAGAAATGGAAATGGTACCTACGCTAGTCATATGTTCATCAGAGGGGTCAAACTTCACACACTGCGCTGTAGGTATATTATAATCGCCAAGCAAATATATGTTGTCAGTTATCATTGAACTGATTAAATTATCCATTGTGTCGAAAAAAGCATTGTAAACAGTAAATGGCATATTGTTAGGTATATAAGTTGCGCGAGTGGTTTGGTTTATAAACCAAAATAAAGATAAAAATTAATGTAAACAAAGTTACGTCGTTTCCATGCAGGCCTTTTCCTGACTATATTGGCGTCAGCATCCAGTCTTGTCGGTTGCTGCTGGATAGTACTTTTAACAGCAAACTTTGTAAAAAAATATTTATAAAAATTTTTGTTGGTAAAAAAGCCTTTTAGGCAAACAATTAGCTGTTATTTGGTGGGACATGTATATAACATCATTATTGTACGGTGTACCTACCTATGTTCAAACAAATTAATGAATTACTTTATGACTACTAGGTAGGTATTCGAAACACATCATCCATCTCTGCTAACAATGTATTGATTTGAAAATAATCCTAGTTACTACCTATGTATATCATTCGAGTGGATACTGTCGAGTGTTTGTACTGACCTCTGTCCGGTGATTTTCTTTTTATTCGGCTGCCTCAGATGCATCTCCCAGCCAGGCCCCGCGTACTTGGTGCGGGGGAAGTCTTCCAGCGGCTGCGATACGTCGTCGTCGAATAACGGTGTGGGCGGACTCTCGCCACCGCTGCCCGCGTCGTCGTCGCCCCGCTCTGACACCACACACTGTTGTAAGTATCAATGAAGTCCGACCAGGCGAATGCTTGGGTTGCACCAATAGATATTCATACCAAACTGAGGCTCGGCGCGCGGCTGCTCGAAGCCGCTCTTGTCGAAGGGGTTGAGGCGCGGCGAGTCGGGCAGCGCGTGCGGCCGCGGAGGTGGCGCCAACACCGGCACGGCCGCCTCCTCGCCGCTCGGCGAGCTGTCTTTCGGTCTAGTGCAACAGTCAACCGGTCCATAAATGAGTTACATTATTGGACAATTCATTAAACTTACCAATTAAAACAATTGAATTGCTATTCTTACAAAATTATATTTTACAATTAAAACAATTGAATTGCTATTCTTACAAATTATATTTTACGAGCCATTGTGCCCAATTGTCTTGTTCACATACATTTCACAAAATAAACTAATATTGAGTTGAGTGCATGTTTTTCGTTCTATTTCAAGAAGAAGATTTACCTAATTCTGTGAAATTAAGACCCTCCATAGTCAGTTTAGATGTTATTTAAAACATGGCTACTAAAAATATGTCAATTTACGTCAGATGCGGACTAATTAGATATAGACTAATATTTACGTATTTTCTGTCCTTTTCTTAATGAAATGAAAGAAAAAGTTTCAATGAACTTAAGCTCAGTTTAATTTGCGAACAAGATAATCGGGCCAATATAATATATACAAGTTAATAAATCTCTTTGTGATGCGATTACTATACCTAAATACTTTGCTTGGAAGGTTTAAATCAACGGCCACAACAACTACCTTTTGTTTGTTCAATACTTCAATTCTCGAATTACGACTTGATTGAATGAAGGTGTGAGATTACATTAGTATGTATATATCATAATAGCATAGTGCTCTTTCATTATATAAAACGAGAACATATAATATATTTTTCTCAGAAACAGTGATGATTGATAACAGCTTGGTTACCTGATGAAGACAGAGAAGGTGTCGTCGGTGGAGTCCCTTGAGCCCTGCTGGTCGAGTCGTGGTGTGGCGGCAGGCGGCGGCGGCGCACCCATGCTCAGGAACGGGTCGAAGGCCTCCGCCTCGAAGCCGCTTGCCGTGGCCTCCGCTCCTCCGTCTTCTCCCCACGCTCCTGCGACACGTTCAAAACTCCAACCATGTTCAGGCATTCAAAAATAGTCATTAATTTAACTTGGGTTTTCAAAATCTCACCTGAGTTCAAGTTATTCGCAGAAGTAGCATCGAATTTCGCAGAGAATGCGTCAAAGGCATCCTGGCTACTGGGAAAAGCATCGTGCAGCATAGCTTCGGACTGCGCGCTCCATCCAGGATCTGTAGAAGGTGACGGCCCAGTTGCATCGAAGGCGTCTTCTGCTCTTATTTCGAATGGTTGTGCGGCGTTCGATCCTTCATCGAAAGTTTCAGTTGGGCCCGATGTGAAAAGATCGACTTGTGTCTCTACGATTCCATTCATCGTTTCCACCATTCCACTCATGGCAGCCGAATCAAAAATATTTTCTTTAACGTTATTGAACACGTCATTGTTGCTGCTCATTACTACGTCATCCGATTTGATGTCAAATATATTAACAGCAGCGTCAGAAAACGGAGCTTTTGCATCCACCGGTTCGATTACATTCTCAAACGGATTTAATTCGATCTCTAGTCCGGCAGGCTGAGCTGGGAAGTCATCTTTCATAACATCCGCAAATGGAGAGGTTATGTTAGACGTTGCAGAGGCAACCTCTGTCTGTGGCTCTGAGCAATCCATGGGCGCCACCGCATCTGTAATCGAGTCAATTACTGTAGGAAACACGCCGTCAGGCGGCACACTTATGGCACTTGACTCTTCCGCCTGTAAGCCGGTTTGTGCAGTCACTGACGCAATCGGCGTCGGTGCTTCTCCCATGGATTGCGGATTGTCATAGCTTGCATCAGTGGAGATATCATCTACTATGTCATCGCTTAAGAAATCAATTTGCTTTTCCTCTTTTCTTGGAGCCGAGTATAAGCTCATAATAGCCTCCTTAGTAGGCTTGATAGGGGCGGGCACGGGTGCATCAAACAGATTGATGTCATCGGCGTTTTGCTCGGGTGGTGCGGGTGGTGCTGCGGGCGGGCGCGGTGGCTGCGGCCGCGGCGGCGGTGGCCGGCTGGCTGGCGGGGGCCGCGCGGGTGGTGGCCGCGTCGGCTTGTTGCGGTTAATGTCGAGGCTTTCGCTGGGTGGCTCTTCAGCTGGTTCAGGTTCCGGCGTAGGGCTAGGGGAGTGAATATCACGTACGGAGACTGGGCTCGGAGTACGAGTTGGTGGGATACGGTCGAGGAGGTGAGAACTAGTAAATTCCATTTGACCGGTTACACTCAAAATCAAATTTTGGGTTTCGGGTGGCAGAGGTCTGGCAGGAAGCTGAGGCCCTTGCGCTTCCTCCTCGTTCAAAAATGAGTGATCGACCGCGGTGGAGACTAAGTCAAGTTCTGTGGGCTTGGTTATTCGGTCGTGAGTCACCGGACTTGTGAAAATATCTAATGGAGCAGCCTTGATTTCTGAAAAATCTTTATAGTGTTTCGCCCCAATTCCAGTTGGTTCTGAAGCACCGAATATATCCACGGGTACAGTATCGCCGGCTGGAGGTTCATGTTCGCTCCCAAAGTCCGAAAAAGGATTGCTAGTGACGAAAGGATTGTCACCAGTGAAGGCGTCCGGTTCTGCTTCTGTCATCATAAACGGATTGAGAACATCCGCAGTTATTGGAGCCGTTGGCTCATTCATACTTAAGAATGGATTGTAAGCCATTGCTATTTATTTTATTAATTTAAAAACTCGGATTCCAATAACTTCAATTCGGTTTTGCCCGGATTTAGATCACCCGCAAAGGATGTATCGAATGGATCGAAATCTGCCTCAGGCAACCGATTAGTGTTTGAGGGTTCCGGAGTTAACGCTTTCCTTTGAAATATGTCGTCAGACGGATCCAGCAAGTCGTGCTTGTTTTCTTCTGGATTATCAGTCTCCTCGCAAGAAAACTCTTTAGCTAGCAGCTTGAGTTCAGTTTTACACGGTGCGATATTACTCGCGAACGACGTATCAAAAGGATCAGGTACCGCTGAAGATCGCTGTGGCTCAGATGGTGTTAATACTTTAGTCTTTATTTCAGTTTGAGCACTGTGCAATAAATCACTGGCTTTCACACTCACTTTTAATATACTCGTTTGTGAATATTCCGAATGTCTTCTCCTATTTTGGTAGTTAACTTTTGGAGCCAAGTCTTCGTCAGAGCGCGTACGGGTTAAGGTATCTGGGACGCTGTCAGCGGCTTCTGCTTCTTCACTAACGTCTTCAGTGATTGAAAGTTCTCGTGAATAATAAGGTGTGACTGGTTTAGTTGACTTAACTTTTGCATCCAAACCTAGAGATTCGTCTGCCTCAACGTTGAAAATAACACTCTTGCTAACAGTAAGGTTTTCAGGGCGTGATGCCCGCCGTTCTGTTTTCTTGGGTTCGTCCGCTCTGGGATCAAAATCTGGATCACTTGGTACTTTATATATTGGAGAAGAATTAGAAGTTATTAATTCTTGTTCTAATAATTTAAGTTCTACTTTACCAGGAGCTACAATCCTATCAACAATAGTAGTGTCGAATGGATCTGTCTCACAATGATTTACATCCACTGGGTCTAAAGGTGAGTCACCCAATTGTGTTAAGTCAGTGGTGCTTCCACCTAATAAATCACGGATCGCTTGGTTGTCCTCCTTGACGATTATATCGTCAGAGGTTATGGATTCTCGTACACCTGAAGGATCAGTTAAATGAATACGAACTGAAGATTTACGCCTATTGTTTAATCTTCCGCGCACTTCTTCAGATCGTGGATCGAAATCGTCGTCGTCTTCTAGAATAACTGTTTCTTTATTCACCTGAAATTTAGTGCCGGGTATCACAGCATCCGCAAAACTTGTATCAAATGGATCGTCTTGATCTAAATAGGGGTCTACAATATCAATCTGATCTTCTATAATGCTTTCTGCAAATACAAACTCATTTTTATCAGCTTCAAAGGCGGACCATGACTCTTGTAAAACAGGTTCCACCTTTATTTCAGTTTCTCCTAATTTCGTAACTTCTGCGTTATCCTCAAGAGATTTTGCAGCAAGTAGAGAAAATTCATCAAATTCTTCATCTACCGACGGGTGGTCAGTGAAAAAAGGATCTTGCGTAGGTGCTCCTGATTGTTCATAACTTTTATTTTGAATCAAAGATGTGTGAAGAGATACACTTAAGTCTATAGGTGTTGTTATGGGAATATCTGTATCAAGGTCCAATATACTCTTTTCAATAGACTCACTAGCAACTTTCGATTCGGTTGGTCGTTCGTCGTACCCGTCAGTGCTTTCTAACAATAAATCACCGGGAATGACTCTTTTAGGGCGCTTACTAGTAACTGTTACATTATCTATTCTACCCGTAAGAACACCAACTGCTAATCCGATGTCTAATGCCTTTTTCCCTTTAGAAGATTTGATGTCTTGACCTTGTATTAATGCATCGACATGGGAAGTGTCAAATATATCATCGTCTTGGAATTCTTCCGGTGAATCAGGGACATACCCAAGCTTCACTTCCCCTCGCTCGACGGCATCCACATAGGAGGTGTCGAAGATGTCGTCTTGGTCGTCTTCCTCGGACTCGTCGTCTGTTACGCCGTACTCGCTTCTATCAGCCTCTTCAGCTTCTGCCTGAGCTTGAACAAGCTGCGGAAAGTCGGCTTCTGTTACTTCTACTACCGGTCTATGAGGAGCTTCCTTTTTTTCAGGTTCAACCTGCTTTGGAGGTATGCGTTGAAAAAAGGAAGTCGACTTGATGCGATCTAGGTCGCCTTGTGTCTTTTTAAGTACAGTGTCTATGCCCGTTGTCAAATCTTTAAATTTAGACCACTCTTCGTTCTCTTTCGCAGCTCCTTCCCCGCTTTCAGCGCTTTGTTGTTGATGCTCTCTTCTATACTTTTCTAGCTCCTCTTCGGTAAAAAGTTCTTCTTCACCTTTACGTTTAGACTTTTTCCCCTTTTTCTTCTTTTTAAGACCTTTGGGTAGTTTTAGCATTATACGATTTTCCTAATAATACTTTGTGTTGCTGAAACCAATAAATAACCACTTATATTGTTTTACTTATATAACGTACTGAGCTTCGATAAAATAAATACCTTGCTACTTATATGAAAGGCAACTTTATTTTATGTTCAAAACGACTTTTGCGCCTGATCTTTTAACCCCAATTCTATTGAATTATGTAAAGATTTTTATAGAATGTGCAAATCTTTATCATATGAATTAGTACGAAGGACTCACTTCTAGGCCAGTCCTATTTTTCGTGGCAAATAAGAGATAACGCAGAAAATTGGATTAGAATTTATGGGCACTTATTATTACATATTCATATTTTAACTTCTATAAATATAAGTCCACACGATTTAGATCCCAGGGTCGGGATTTATTTAAAAATATGGCTCATTTAAAAGGTCAGTGAGTATTTGATTTATCAAATGGCCTTTGTCCCGAGTAGGGCAAAAGGACTATTCGGAAGGATCTTCTCATTTCGCTCAGTAATGTATAAGTAGATACTTATTAATAGTTCATCCCTATATCCTAAAATTATCTAATTCCTATATGTTTTCAAAATTCCAAGTATGGTGTGTGTCGTAGGCAAAGGAATAGGTATAATGTATACGTAGCCAATATATAGCCACCTAGGTACCGGCAGTGTAAATAGAAACAATATGTGAGGCAGTGACGAACATGTAGTTATTACGATCTGGGGTGTGTGAGACGGATAATCGGTAATGGAGCTCCTCGGGGAGCGCGGTCAATGAGCGGGCGAGGCTGGGCGGCGGAGCCCGTCTGAGACACGTACCGAGCCTGGCGCCGCTACTTACAGCTAAGGCATACACTATCGCGCTACGGAGGGGCCTCTATACCTTCATCGCAACACTCGGCTAGTCGCGGCGGGATCGGATCGCGCGAGCGGGTGCGCTCGGGGGCGCTGCTGGGCGCTGGAGGCCGACTGGAGGCGACTGGAGTCCGCACGGAGCGCTGCGCCGCGCCCCATCGACCCGCGCAGACGCGCAGCGCCGTGCGCCGCCCACGCCCCCTCCCCGCGCCCCCTCACCGCGCCCCCTCCCAGCGCCTGCCGATACAAAGTTCAAGCGTCACCGCTCATGCTCAGCTTCCGAGCTATGCATTACGTAATCAACTTCGCAGGACATTCAGCCACTGAAACTAATTGAAATCAAATATATTCCAAGCTTGCTTACAGTTACAAGTACTAATTATCCAGTGGAAAGACAGGGTATGGAATACATTACCCATGATTTAAAACCAAAATTACCATTTAACCTGTCTTAAAACATGAGCCACAGTGGGGATTTATTTATGTATACCTATGCTAGTTAGATCAATATTTGGGTCTACAATTTAGGGATGCTAGTGGATAGGTATTAAGCTTTACACACGAGGCCTCTACATACTACAACACTGTATGTTTATACTATGTAACCATATGGCGATTTATATTATTAAAACATTTCATTCAAATTAATTATCCGTGTAATGTTAGTAGAAGTAAACCAATCTTAATCTAATGTTAGGTACTGTTAGTAATAAATTAACCAAAGTGGGTCTGGACTCTTGTCTACTTATGGCGAATCCCACCGGTCTGAAAACTCATTTAAGATGTCATCGTAGGAAGAGCGCAAGCGCGCCAATATGGAAGCGCAATGTTTCCGCATGATCGCGGTGAACCCGTCGACAGTCGCCTCCGCGAACATCCCTGACGCGCTACAGCGCCACGACAACCCCAAGAGCACACTGAATGAGTTATTGTCCTGTATGCGCAGGTTTGTAGCTGTCTGTGCACTGGGTATAGGCACGTGGTCCGCAGGCTGCTCGTGTACAACGGTTTGTAGATGTATGCAGTGCCGGTTTTAACTATACCAGCGCCCTGGGCAAGATTTCTATGGCGCTCTCCAACTGCAATTCAAACCCATACGAAAAAAGGGAAAGCATATAATGAAGTAACCATTTATCAAAAGGAATAATTATTTATTATCTATACTAATATATAAAGCTGAAGAGTTTGTTTGTTTGTTTGTTTGAACGCGTTAATCTCAGGAACTACTGGTCCGATTTGAAAAATTTCTTTTTGCGTTGGATAGCCCATTAATCCAGGAAGGCTTTAGGCTATATAACATCACGCCGATAGTAAAAAATAAACGTTTATTAGAATAAAACTAATAAAGTTTTATTTTTCTGGCTTTTCTATCAGCCTTCTTTTATAAGTTATCAAAGTCGATGTTTTCAGCAATTTCGTTTTCATTTGACAAAGTTGCTAAGTTTGTCAATCTAGACTGAGATATTGTTGATCGAAGATTGATTTACATCAGCTTTAGCTCTGAAAAAATCCGCTCCCTACTAGCAACTGTTACAGGTCAAAGATATTCGCATACAGTTGGATAAAGTTCTTGTAAGTGGTGAAATTTAAAACAAAAACGGGAGGAAACCTCAATCTAATCAGGCAAAAAGGATATCAGACTTTGTTTACTTACTTTACTTTCAAGTTCATCACAGAACATACAACTATTTATATCTCATTTAGAGTCTACAGTTAATTTTAATTGGAGAACACTACAGAACTTGACAAGGTCATCTTTTTCTAAAATCTGCTTAATATTGTACAAAAAAATACCAAAAACTCCGAGTACTCATTTAACTGTTCGAACCTTGCATTGATTGAAATTAGTGTAGTGTCCAAAAGACAGTTGAAAAATTCAACCTCAATTTTTTCCCGGAGAAGTTATAGGGTCATCGCTTGCAATTTGACCAGCTTGACACTTAACACGTCGAACTCTTGTTGTTCACAGGTTCAACACAGGTTCAGTTTCTAGTTTTTCGGCCAACTCCTTCACAGTTAAAAGCTTCTAAAGTCTGTAATTCTGTAGTCTTCCAAAAAATTGCAGCATTTTTTCAACATTTTTGTACATTTATCAAAATCCATGTCTGTTGACTATTGAGATTTACTTACGATATCCAATTCAAATCAAAAATCAAAATAAAATCAAAAATCATTTATTCAAATTAGGCTGAGAATCAGCACTTTTTGAACATCAATATTACATAAGACAGTCCCCCAAAACGCCCACCCATCGACACTTCCTAGTGCTTTCGCTGGGAAGAAGAAGTGGCAGAAGAAACTCCCCAGCAGCACAGCTGTCTGTTCATTTAAAAAAACACATGACTTTATACAATACTATGTATAGTGATGAACACAAGAAAATATAACAACAATGAAATTATTGAAAATATGCCAGTTACCACGCCAGAATACCAGCAAAGCAAAACAATATATATGTCGGAGACAGCGACGGCAGAGCGGTAGGGTCGACAGCATCTTGGTGTGGTGGTACAGGTTCCATTTCGTAGGTGAGTTTTGAATCGAAGCACGACGTGTAGATATACCCTCCAATCTTCATAATAACAATTTGAATAGGCAAACGCAGGCAATAGTTTCGGTTCGGAGAAGTGCCTTGGTCCGCGTCTCGATGCAAAGTCACCGTTCGACGAACCTCACTTTCCAAAGCGACTCTGTCCATGTGCCGCCATCACAAAATGACGTCACAAGCGTTTGCCCCTCTACTACGTAAATCAAATCAGCAACTTCTATTAAAATTATATCGACGATCTCCGACACGGCCAGCCTGACGATTTGCACGTCCTCGTGCATCATCATCATCATCATCCCCGCGCCAATCCCAGTCGCACCCGAAGCTCTCTCAGCCCCGGAATCCGGGATCCGCTTCACCAGGCCAGCCGCCGATTCCAGCCAAACTTCGATATTTCTCTTTACACGTCTTCGTGCATGTCTGTAACAAAATAAAAAAAAACCACAGAAAACCGACTTTGAAGCATTTTTGAGAACTCGGCCAACCTGACCGTCACACGTCACGTTTAATTACAATGACTATTAGATAAACAAACAAACTTAATTATTTTAACAACTTAAACACAAAAGCTTCCTTCAAGCCTCATAATTATCAAAATTCAAAAAGAAAACAAAAGGTTCAAATCAAAATCTTAATCATCAAAAAGAAAACACACCATGGTTCGCTACCACAGTAGCTAGTGACAACTCATAGTTGACACCCATATCGTCATCACCTCTTGTGATACGACCAACTCTAGAGTCCACGACTCCCAGGTCAACACATGACCGTACAACTAATAGTCTCCTCCGAGACCCAGGTCCCCGCCACATCACTAGCTGCCCATCGCCCCCTGAACAACTCCTCACCGAGTTGCAGTTACGACTACAGACTAGTGCATGCAGTGCGACCATATCTACCAAAGTCCCCGCCACATCACTAGCTGCCCATCGCCCCCTGAACAACTCCTCACTGAGTTGCAGTTACGACTACATACTAGTGCATGCAGTGCGACCATACCTACTAGTGTCCCCGCCACACCACTAGCTGCCCATCGCGCCCTGAACAACCCCTCACTGGATTGCAGTTACGACTACAGACTAGTGCGTGCAGCGCGACCACATAGCCATGATACGTGTTCCATTTGCTGGCGGAGGCACCCTCCTCACCATCTTCTACATTATGAAAATCTAACTCAGCAGACATTACTTGGAAAAATCTTTCGTACTTATGCGATCGTGGGGTACTTATAAGTTCTGTTTCCAATCAACGATTTCAATAGGTAACGATCGCCATTATCGCCACCAAACAACTCACCAATATTCAATTTCATTACTTTAGCTCACTTCTATCAAATTTGTATTTTTCGTAAATAGCACTCATTTCTACGTTCGTTACCGCTTGTTCTCTTGAGAAGATTTAATAGTCTAGCCACACATACTATCAGAAGCTCAAGTGAGCTCGTAACTATAGGCCACAGTGAACTTTAGTTTCGAAATAAAGACAAGCCAGATGTATGCACTCCGCAAGCGCACCTTGCGCGCTCCGCAAGCGCACCTTGCGCGCTCCGCAAGCGCACCTTGCGCGCTCCGCAAGCGCACCTTGCGCGCTCCGCAAGCGCACCTTGCGCGCTCCGCAAGCGCACCTTGCGCGCTCCGCAAGCGCACCTTGCGCGCTCCGCAAGCGCACCTTGCGCGCTCCGCAAGCGCACCTTGCGCGCTCCGCAAGCGCACCTTGCGCGCTCCGCAAGCGCACTTTGCGCGTTCCGCAAGCGCACCTTGTGCACTCCGCAAGCGCACCTTGCACACTCCGCAAGCGCACCCTGCACACTCCGCAAGCGCACCTTGCACACTCCGCAAGCGCACCTTGCACACTCTGCAAGCGCACCCTGCACACTCCGCAAGCGCAACCTGCACACTCCGCAAACACACCTTGCATGTTCCGCAAGCGCACCTCGCTCGCTAAGCAACAGCCAGCACTGTCGCGCGCCAAGCATCAGCCAACACTGTCGCGCACCAAGCATCAGCCAACACTGTCGCGCGCCAAGCATCAGCCAGCACTGTCGCGCGCCAAGCATCTGCCAGCACTGTCGCGCGCCAAGCATCTGCCAGTACTGTCGCGCGCCAAGCAACAGCCAGCACTGTCGCACGCCAAGGATCAGCCAGCACTGTCGCACGCCAAGGATCAGCCAGCACTGTCGCGCGCCAAGCATCAGCTAGCACTGTCGCGCGCCAAGCATCAGCCAGCACTGTCGCGCGCCAAGCATCAGCCAGCACTGTCGCGCGCCAAGCAACAGCCAGCACTTTCGCGACAGCGCCGCGTCCAGCCGCACGTGCACGCCTGCAGCGGACTCCTGCAGCGCACTATCACGCGGAGCGATCTCTGCGCCAGCAATTGAGCGCACCTCGTAACTTCACGTTCACTTCCAGCCTCACGTTATTCTGTTCCTTGATTTATAACGAGATTGTGAGCAGTGTAGTTCTTTATCCAACTTCTGATGTCGGAGACAGCGACGACAGAGCGGTAGGGTCGACAGCATCTTGGTGTGGTGGTACAGGTTCCATTTCGTAGGTGAGTTTTGAATAGAAGCACGACGTGTAGATATACCCTCCAATCTTCATAATAACAATTTGAATAGGCAAACCGACAGTTTCGGTTCGGAGAAGTGCCTTGGTCCGCGTCTCGATGCAAAGTCACCGTTCGACGAACCTCACTTTCCAAAGCGACTCTGTCCATGTGCCGCCATCACAAAATGACGTCACAAGCGTTCGCCCCTTTACTACGTAAATCAAATCAGCAACTTCTATTAAAATTATATCGACGATCTCCGACATATATATATTTAAATGAAAATGTAAATAAGTAAAAACTTATTACTTCAATAAAAACCCCAGGCATAAAGGGCGCGACAGCTTACATATTTATGTATTGAAAAAAAAAGTGAATTATATGAACTCATATAACGTGTCAGTAAGCTAATTCCGGAGAAAGAACACAAAAATTGTCCTGAGTTAATCAGAGCGACCAGCTATTCTTATCATTTAAATAATCACTTACAGAATAATATGCCTTTGAACAAAGCTTGGATTTGATGTGTTTTAAATGCATTGTAAGGCAAGTCTAGCAAAGCAGAGGGTATCTTGTTATAAAAACTTATACCAAGCCCAACAAAAGAGTTGTGAACCTTTTGAAGTCGGTGAAAAGGGGCTCGCAGTTTGTCCTTGTTTCTGGTGTTAATATTTCACAGTTTTTGGTGTACACAATAATATTTTACCTAACATATAAGATATTGGCGAAGATAAATTGTGAAGCAACCGTGAGAATACCAATATCTTTAAAGAACTCTCTCAGAGAAAATCTGACACCGAGCTGGTAAATTGCTCGGACAGCTCGTTTTTAAGTACAAATATATTTTGTATGTCAGCACAGTAACAGTAACATATGTCAACATACGCCATGTCATACGCCGGCAACAGATGTCACAGTATGACATCTGTTGCCGGCGTCTCCGTCACCTCGAAGACTCTCATCTATCGTCCTTATGGCTGTTGGTTGACACTGGTGTGGACAAAATTGTCTACACCTGTGTCTACCGATCGCACAGCGGTGACCAGGAGACAACTCGACTATTTGACCACCTCAGTGTGGCTGCTGACAATGCACTGCATCGGCACCCTGACGCACAGTTCGTCGCTCTGGGGGACTTTAATGCCTGCCATCAAGACTGGCTTTTCCCATACCAGAGGACCGACCACGCTGGGAGAGAGGCGCGAAACTTTGCGCTGTCAATGGGCCTTTCCCAGCTGGTGGAAGAAGCGACTAGGGTGCCTGATGTGGCTGGTCATACCGCCAATTGTCTGGACCTTCTGCTGACCACTGATCCGGACAGATGTGTTGTTACAGTTTCCTCACCGTTAGGAACTTCAGACCACTGTCTGGTGAAGTCTGTGACGTGCTTCTCCCCACCTGATTGCGACTCGCGTGGTGAGCGTCGAATATGGCGTTACAAGTCAGCAGATTGGGATGAGATGCGCCACTTCTTTGCATCTTATCCTTGGCAGCAGATCTGCTTCTCTTCTAGCAATCCATCGAGTTGTGCGGACGCTATAACCGACGTGGTGCGTCAAGCTATGGAGTATTTTATCCCCTTCAGTGACGTGCCCGTCGGTGGCTCGGCTCGCCCATGGTTTAACGCCGACTGTGTTCAAGCTGAACAGCGTAAGCACACGGCATTCCTCACCTGGGTTGACGCTCGTGACCGCGGAGCTCTGGATGTAAGCTCAAAGAAGAGAGCCTTTAACCGTGCTGCCAAGTCCTACAAAAAGGCGCTTAAGAAGGCTCGCTTCGACCGCATTACTAAGATTGGTAACAAGCTCTCTGCGCACCCTTCCGATCAGATATCAGATACAGCAGATCTTTTTGGTCCCTAGCCAAATCGGTCGAGGCGAACTTCTGTCGGCCCACACTGCCTCCGCTGGTTAGGCCTGATGGAGCACTGGCCCATACGGCGAGAGAGAAAGCAGGTCTCTTTGCATCTCTCTTTGCCCATAGTTCGCGTCTTGACACTGGCAATGCTACTCCACCTAATTTACCTCATTGCGGAACTTCAATGCCGGAGGTTCGCATTAGAAACAAGGAGGTTCTGAGAGTATTGTGTCGTCTGGACGTGAATAAGGCTAGTGGTCCAGATAACCAGGTATACCAGCGATTGTTCTTAAGGCTTATGCGCCCGAGTTGTCTCCTGTATTGACGCGCCTGTATCGCCTCTCATTTAGGACTGGTATAGTGCCCAAGTCCTGGAAGCTTGCCAACGTGCAGCCCGTGCCCAAAAAGGGTAGTCGTGCCGATCCTACCAACTATCGGCCGATTTCAATAACCTCCATACTCTGCAAGATTATGGAGCGTGTGTTGTACTCGCGCCTCTTGGCATACCTGGAAGGTAACGATCTCCTCAGTGACCGACAGTACGGTTTTCGACGCAATCGGTCAACTGGGGACCTACTAGTGTATGCCACTCACTTGTGGGGCGAGGCCCTCGAGAAAAATGGGGAAGCGATTGCCGTCTCCCTTGATATCTCGAAGGCCTTCGACCGGGTATGGCACGCTGGCCTTTTGAGTAAGCTTCCAGCGTACGGCATTTCCGCTGGCCTGACTGACTGGGTAAAAGACTTCCTGACTGAACGGTCCCTCCGAGTTGTTGTCGACGGATGTTCATCTGAGCCCATGTCGACCAATGCCGGTGTTCCTCAGGGGTCTGTTCTCTCTGCAACTCTGTTCCTGCTGCATATTAATGATCTGCTGATGCCCGGTATCTATGGGTATGCAGATGGCAGCACAGTTGTGGAGAGATACCTGCCGGAAGCTCGGGCTAGTAAGGAAACAATCCGGTCCGAAAGAGAGGCCATGGTAGAGCGTGTGAGTGCTGCACTACAGGCAGTCTCCGAATGGGGCAATGCCAATCTTGTAGCATTCAATGCCGCCAAAACACAGGCGTGTCTTTTCACCGCCAAAAGGAGCCCGTTCACCTTGGCTCCTACTTTTCAGAATGTATCCTTGGAGTGTACCGACCGCCTTCAGCTTTTGGGAGTTGAGATTTCCTCGAGCCTTAACTTTGGGCGGTTCATTGAGTCCAAGGCCAGGGTGGCTGCCAGAAAACTAGGCGTCATCGCGAAGGTCCGGCGGTACTTCACACCTGGGCAGCTTCTAATTTTATACAAAGCACAGGTCCGTTCGTGTGTGGAGTACTGCAGCCACATTTGGGCTGGTGCTGCGAAATGTCACCTTGCCACTTTGGATTCGGTGGAGAGGCGTGCGAAGAGGCTGATTGGCGACCCAGACTTAACTCGAAACGGTCTCCAAAGCCTGGAGCACAGGCGTAGAGTAGCCAGCCTTTCGGTCTTCTATAGGATGTATTCTGGTGAGTGTGCAAGGGAATTGCATGATTTAATTCCCCCATCTCCGTTCCATCATCGGACGACCCGTCGTACGGCGAGTTTCCACCCTTACGTTGTTGACACCACTGCGATCCGGACGAAGCGTTTTGCTTCCTCCTTTATACCGCGTACATCGAGGGACTGGAACAATTTGCCGGCGTCGGTGTTTCCGTCACATTACGATTTGAGTGTCTTCAAGGCTAGAGTGAATAGGCTCTTAATAAACTAGCGCGCTTTACCATCAACGATCGCGTCACTGCTTACCATCAGGCGGGATTGCGGTCAAGCGCTGGTTTATAATTTATAAAAAAAAAAAAAAAAACAGTAGAATACCGTAGGACATAACGCTGTGGAAATAACTAAAATAAACTAAACGAGCTGTATCAACGTCTGTATACTGTCTTACTTTCCTGACGGCGTAGGCGGCCGAACTGAGCCTTCCTGCTAGGGTTGATATGTGTGGTCCCCACTGAGCAAAAACTGCCGAGTCCACAGTTTCAAGCACCTCTTTGTCTAAAACAATGTTGGGTCCTAGATTTCTAACGTTTTCTTAGTATCAAGAACTAGGTTATTTGACGTAAACCAATCCGTAACTGTTGAGAGTGCACTGTTTACTTCGTCAAAATCATGTCTATTCCTGTCTACATTAAAAATTAGAGAGTTATCATCTGCAAACAGCACAACGTCACAGATGTCCTTTAAATAGAATGGTAAATCATTAACATATACTAAAAACAAGAATGGACCCAGTATTGGGCCTTGCGGTACACCTAACTGAACAGGTAGCTCGGAAGATTTCACACCGTTAATATCTACACACTGTAATCTATTATGTAAATAAGAACCTATCACGTTGAGAGCTTCATTTTCGACACCGTAATGGCGGAGTTTACGCAAAAGTATGTCATGGTGCACGCAATCAAAGGTTTTGGAGAGATCACAAAAAATTCCAATAGTATTTTGCGAATTCTCCCATGCGTTAAATATGTGTTTCAGAAGAGCAACACCCGCATCCATAGTCGAACGACCCTTTGTGAATCCATATTGTTCACTATGTAAGAGATTATTCGAATTAACATGTTTTAATAACTGCTTAAGTATTAATTTTTCAAATATTTTGCTGAATGCAGGTAAGATAGAAATGGGTCTGAAGTTGCCAACATCGGTTTTATTACCTGATTTAATTAATGGTATAACTTTACTTTTCTTCATTAAATCAGGAAAAATCCCCAAGTCAATACATTTAATAAAATTAACAGCTAGATAGGAGGCTACGATGTCTATTATATTACTTAATACTTTAATGGAAATGCTCCAGTAGTCACCGGTGTTTTTAGACTTAAGTGTTTTAAAAATATTAACCACATCACGCGGGGATACGTGTTCAAAGTGAAACAGACGACTACACTTAGATACACTGCTATGCAAAAGATTCTCAGCTTTAGATGGAAATGAATTTAAGGAGCGAGTTGTAGCTATTGGTATGTTAGAAAAAAACTCATTAAATGCCTCAGCTAAGTCAGCGGCCTTATGAACTAATTTGTCGTCGACCATGATCTCAAGTTGCTTATCCTGTTTAACAGATTTGCCAGTTTCATTATTAATAATTTTCCAAGTGGTTTTTACTCTATTATTTGAATTTTTAATTGTATCGCTTAGAAATTTTGACTTCACAGATACACAAATTTTTTTGAATAATTTTGAATATATTTTTATATACTCTAGAAAGGGAGTATCAAACCTGTATTTTTTCAAACCATATAGCTCGTATAGTCTCGCTCTACTTTTATAAATACCCGGAATCGTCTGTTGGATTTAACCAATGGGCTACATTGGTTAAATCCAACAGACGATCCATTAAGCCTAATGGTTTTGATCTTGAAAACAATTTGGTACTCCTTTTGCACAACATTAAAAAGGACACCATACATTTCATTTGAAAAAGTATGTCATACCAAACAACCAATAAAACTAAGAAGCTGAAATCTTTAAGCTGTTCGGCTAGAGTAGTAGCCTCATGAGACACTTGAACATCAGTTTTCTGAGTTTCTATAGCCACAGTAATTAACACATCATTGATAGCACTAATTTGAAAACGGACTGCTTTGACACTTCTTCACTTTGTTACATCTGATAAATCAACAAATCGCAATGTCAGCGAAAGTTGTTCTACATCAGTGATTCCCAAAGTGGTCCAGGTGGACCCCCAGGGGTCCACGGGAGACTTGCTGGGGGTCTACGTAGGCGTGAACAAAAAATGGGGGTCCATAAGATGTTAATGGGGGTCCACGAAAATTTATTTGCTTTTGATAGTAAAGAGCAAAAATGTAAGCATAGTTTTTATAAGGGCCTACCTACATTGTTTTAAGTACCTACCTAAGCAGATAATATTTTAATAAGGCAAGCGACTGTTACTTGCCCAAACTTGCGTATTCGATATTACGTACAATTTCGTGTACAGACTTGCAAATCGCTATCCGCCCGACAATGCTTAATGCTTGTTCAGACATGAACTTGATCACCACTATAAATACTTGATGCCAACGGCAAACGCATTCATTCGTTTCCGGAATTTCGAAAAAAGGCGGAATTTGAAAAAAAAGTTGTGAGAAAATTTATATCTGTGTTTGCTAGTGCCGGAGAAAAGTAAGTAACCTACGTTTTTTTTGTTATAGTACTTAAGTATTTTGTTTACGTGTACTAGTCGGTTGATCACAACGGCCTGTATAGATAGGTAACTTAGTAACTTACAGATATTTTAATTGTCCTCTTTCGATTTGAAGAATTGTTTTTTCACGAGAGAAGCACTGCCTCTCTAAAAAGGCCGAATAAGCAATATTGCAGAGCAATTAATTTTGTAATTTTTCTTGCAAATAACTACTAATTTTATAAAACAGTAATTTTATAATCATTTTAAATTGATTTTGATGTAATTATTTTATCAAAACTATTCTTTTTCGGAAAGAGGGAGCGGTGCGCGGGCGATGGGAAAAGGGCGGGGCTTGAACTTCGATGCCAGTTTGTCACGTTTTAACAATGAAGCCGCAGACACAAAATACGCAAATACACGGAGCGCGTGAACTCATTGACTTAATAAAATTTTAGTTATCGTTTTTATGAACAATTTTGGGATTTCGACTTTTATTTTTTCCTACACAAATATGATCAGTATTCGATACTGAGTACACCAATTTTTATTTATACTATTAAAAATTAGTGGTAAATTATATACTTTAAAATTGATACCGTTTTGTGAAAACGTCTGTATTTGTCTCAGCAGTTTATTACTTGGTCCCTTTACAAGTCGTAATTCTATTTCCGCGTGCTGACAAAGGCTGCGGTGTGATACCTATATTCAGAAAAAAACTTGGTTACTAAAATATTTTTTTACAGGTAAGGTAACTGACACGAAACATGGCTACAGCAAAGAAAAAATGTCGGCAATATAGTGTCGATTATTTGAAATATGGTTTTGTTCCATCAGAGGCAGACAAACAATTGCCCATGTGCCTATTATTTTTTTTTTTTTTTTTAATCTGCTTTTATTTTGGGGCTTTTATGGGGATATGTCAGCCCCATCGTCCCCTTTACACTGATCTTACTTACTAAATACAGTATAAATCCAATAATATAAGTATAAATATAAACTACATAATTAAGAAAAAAATAATACTAGAGCTATTCATATAGGACCTTCATTAAGCAACACAACTTTTTCGTCATCTCCGATAATGGTACTGACAAGATGGATTGTATTAAACCTATATCTAATTTATTTAAGTTAAATTCCCTTATGTATAGCTCCCGTTCATTTTTATTCCTAGTACACTCCATCAACAAATGTTGCACATCCTCAATTTGATTGCAAGTCGAGCAGTTAGGAGACTCGGTCTTTTTCATGAGAAATGCAAATTTTGCTGACGGGTAGTGTCCCGAACGAAGTCTTAAAATTAACTTAATGTCGCTTCTACTTAACGTACTATCATCGAACCAGGGTGCAAGAGACGGCTGTCCTTGAATGCTTTTATACCAAATACCTTTATGATGTGAAATTTTGAAAAAATTTTGTTTCCAACAATCAAAGTTCATTAATTTATATTTAGATATATATTCCCAATAATCAGGGACGTAACATAGAGGAGTACCATCCACTACTGCTGATTTTGATATGCGATCAGCCTTCTCATTTCCCCTTAATCCAATATGTGCTGGAACCCATTGCAATCTAAGTTTTATATTATTATTATTTAAAAAAAATAAACATTTTAAAATATCATACGCTATCGATGCACCTCTGCTGTAACCAGAGGCACATCGAGCGATATGTTGTAGTGCGCTCCTACTATGTGAAAAAATTACTACCTTGTTTAAATTTTGTTTCAGGGTGTAATTCATTGCTTGATAAATAGCAATGAGTTCCAGCGACATAATTGATATGTTACAATTAATTTTATATCCAAAACTATACCCTAAGCTCTGGTCAAATATTCCTGCTCCTAGTCCAGAATTGCTTTTAGAACCATCGGTATAAATTTTATGCCATCCAAAATAAGTAGTATTTAATTCAGCTAAGACATCGTTTAGTAATACATTTTTATCATTATTACATTTACTGGAGCTTACACTTTCTAGTTCGGTTTTAATTACACTTTTTTTAATATAAGATGTCCAAATTTCTAAACTAAAAATTTTAAGAAAATCCGATGATATAATTTTTTCATGTTTTGCGACATTATGTACTTTAACCAGTAATGGCTTTTTTTTCTTATGCCAATAAGAGATGTGACAAATATTGTCCAACTCGGAAATTAGATCAACTGTAATATTATTCGACCACGATCTACTTTTAAGGTAGTATTTGTATGCTAAATATTCTCTTCTCAAATATAAAGGTGGGATACATAGATCTGATTCCATTACATGAATAGGAGAGCTTTTAATATAACCTCCTATTAACCGTAGGGCCTGATTTTGCAGCTTATCTAATTTCGATAAATGAGTTTTAGCACTACAGTCATAAATAAAAGAGCCATAATCTAATCTACTTCTAATTAAGGATATGTAAAGCTTACGTATGTGTTTTGTATGAATACCCCAAGAACTACCCGTTAATAATTTTAATATATTTAAATATTTTGAGCTTTTACTGACTATTTCGTTTATGTGTTTACCCCAACGCAAGCTTTGATCTAACCACATACCTAAATACTTGGTACATTCTGAAAAACTTAATAGTTGCCCATTAATCTTAAAAGAAGGAAGTATTCTGCGTCTACCCCTACTAAAAACACAAAATGTAGACTTGGATGGAGATAGTTCTAGACCAAGTTCGGTCAAAGACAAAACAATACAGTCTAACGCAATTTGAACGTTATTTTCACATTTCTTAATATCCTTATCCTTAACATAAACAACAAAATCATCTGCGTATTGTGATACTATTATATCTAGAGGAAGTTGGCCAATCTTATATGTAATTAAATTAAACAATAATGGGGATAAAGGGTCGCCTTGAGCTAAACCTTGGTTAGTCCATCGATCTGATATCGCATCACTGATTTCTGACTTAATTCTTAGATGTCTCTCACTCAAAAAAGCCCAAATGTAGTTGCAAAAAGTTGACCCTATTTGGAAGTTCATCTAAAATTTTAACAGCTGCATCAACTGAAACATTATTATATGCATTTTGAATGTCAAGGAAACATGCTACTGTAGGGATATTTTTAGAAAAGCCATTTTGTACGTAAGTGACTAAGCGAGTTAGCGAATCTAAACAAGACATAGATTTTCTAAATCCAATAGTGTATGGTGATAATATTTTTCTTTTTTCTGTGTACCATTCTAGACGTCTTACCAACATTAAATGAAATATTTTACATAAACAAGAAATTAATGATATGGGTCGTAATTTAGGATCAGCAGAAGTGCTATTTGCTTTGGGAATAGGAATTATCTGTATATTACGCCACTGAGTTGGTAAAATACCCGAATGGAAGATTCCATTATATAAGTTAAGCAAATGAGATTTGGTTACATCAGGAAGATTATAAATTATCGTATAAGAAATACCGTCCTCTCCCGGCGCAGAGTCCTTTTTTTTTAAACAGTTTTCTAGTTCTTGGATAATAAAATCACACTCTAAAGTTTCATTATTCGATACAAACGTGGGTTTTTTGTTTGCAACATAGTCAGGAGTCAGTGATCGTAATAGCTCATTTTGCTTTGTGATAGAAGGATAGTTCGTAGACTGCTTATAACCCTTTATCCACCGCATACGTCGCCACATGTCATTAACTGATACTACTTGATCAATGGAATCACAAAAACTCTGCCACCCTAAGGATTTCGCTCTTTGAATTGCTATACTAGATTCTTTAATTTTTTCTTCTAATTTAGACAAATTATCAGGGGTAGGATTACGTCGAAACAATGCTAGACATAATCTACGCTGTGCAACTATGTGGGATAGCTCAGGATTCCAATAATTTTTTGGTTTAAATTTTTTAATAGGGCTAGAACAGCATTTGATATACGGAATATATTTGTCAGCAGCTAAATTTATTTTATGTAGGAGAAAATCATACATTTTTTGCACATTGCCATCAACAGGAAAAATTACATTTTTAGCTAAAAACTCACGATATTGTTTCCAATCTGCCTTTTTGTAATTTCTTTTTTTAACTGTAATAAAATCATCAGGAATTTTGATCGTCATTTTAATTATTAAATGATCACTACCGAGGTTTTCGTTGATCACTTTCCATTCGACTTTTATAGCAATATCAGAAGTAGCAAATGTTATATCTGGTGACGTTTTTTGTAAATTCCCATTAACTAATTTAACTCTTGTTGGTGAACAATCATTCAAGGAAATGAAGGAGTTTTCAAGCGACATATCCATAATTTGAGTGCCTCTTGTATCGACTTTAACAGACCAGTTCGTATGGTGACCATTGAAGTCACCAGCTATCAGGGTTTTATTTGGAAAATGAGAGAAAATTTCGTCCCAGTCTGAGGATTGCGTTTTTACTGATGATGGGCAATAGAGTGCAACAATGTTTTCTAAGTCTTTGCAATTAATTAATTTAACACATACTATTTCTATACCTGTATTTGAAATCTGAAAAGAATCAAAGTGTGACCGTATCGACTTGTGAACAAAAACAGCGACCCCCCCATAGGAGTCGTACCTGTCTTTTCGATATATATTATAGCCACTTACATTAAAGTCCATTTGAATATCTAACCATGTTTCGCTCACTATTGCTATGTGAATGTTTTCTTTATTTAGTATTTCTGTGAATGAAATTATTTTTGGCCGAATGCTCTGTGAGTTCCATTGAACAATGTTTATTCTAATATTTTTGTCAGAATTATCCATTTATGAAATTAATAATATTTTCTAACAAATTTCCCTTTAAAAAACAATTTAATATAATCTTCTTCAATTCTTCATATATACTTTTAAATAACAATATAGTTTTTTCTTGAAAAGTCCCCTCTAATGTGCATATTTTCTTAATTTTCATTAGAAATTTCTTGTATTCAAATCTATCGAATAATAATTGTTTATCTTCTTGGTCGTCTTTTTCTTTATTTGGAGATGAAAAACTCAGATAATTGTCTTCCTCTGTCGATTTTCCTGCAACAAGTTGGTCTTTCTTTCCTTGCTTTTTATTATTTTTAGATTTTCTTTCTGGTAATGATTTTTTTGTGCCATCTTGATTTGATGGTGGATCCGATTGAATGGTATTTTCTTCCTGTATTATTAACTCTGATCCATGGTGTACGGGCTTGGTAAGTACATTTCTATAGGTCAGGGATTCTTCAAGGGAGGTTGTAGTAAATGACGAGTTTTGTTTCATACGGGTTTGGGAGCTAACGTGTTCCCGTTGTTTTTCAAGCAATAGCTGAAGTGCTATTCGATATGTAACCTGCTGCTTACTCATAATGTTTCTTATATCTTTTTCCTTTAGGTATAGAGGACAGTTTTTGTCTAGGACAAGGTGACTTCCTTTACAGTTTAGGCATGTAATTTTATTTATGTTACAATTTTCATGGTCACCGCCACATTTTGGACATATTTTTTTTTCTTTGGACAGTACTTTAATATATGGCCAAATTGCCAACATCCAGAACACTGTGTCACGGGAAACACATAAGGCTCAACCTTTAAACGGCAATTATATGCAAGTACATAAGATGGCAGTTTGTTACCTTTAAAGCAAACCCGTACTGTCTCACTGTCAATCCATTTATTCTCCGAGTTGATTCGCCTCAGTCGCTTAATTGATACTATCTCGGTAGTGCATTCCAAAATTTCCAATATCTCTTTATCATTTAAATCTAGATCAACTCCTCTTACCACACCGTAGGCTAAGGATAATTCATTTATCAGTTGGCATCTCCATCCCATATCTTTGAATTTTTGGCATTCCATAAACTTAATCGCATCTTCTTTGTCTTGAAATTGAATTAAAACTTTATTGAAACTTTTATATTTAATTCTTATTATATTCTTGACATTTTCACACCTTAATAATCTTGCCAAAGCCATTTGTTTAGGTATGTTTTGTGTTGAAGTTACACACACTTCGTGTTTTGTTTTGTTATTCAATTCATCATCTTTTTCTAGATCTACCTTCATTTTATATTGTAACTCCACAGATTCGCTTCTATTTAATCTTTTAGGTTTTCTCCTATTTACAGTAATAAAATCTTCATCATTATCATTATCAACATCACTACTTTCATGTTCCCTCTCCTTCCTCTTCTCCGCTGTTTTTTTCTCACTTTCCTTATTTACGCCGGCTCGCACAATGTTTGGTTCCAACGAAACAACACAATCTTTTTCGCAATTCAGCGAACTATCCATATCACTTCCACTTTCATCTTCTCCACTCTCCATTGTTTATTAACCCATTACTTCCCAAGCATTGAAAATATTGGATTTTTTTGATGAAATCTTGTATTAGGGCTCTTAATATGTTAAGAAAAAATAATATGGCAAAAAAATAAATTAAAAAAAAAACGGTTTCGCTGACTCAGCATGTCCTATAAATAGGACAGTGGGAACATATGGTCAGGAAAAAGTAAAGATAAGAATTATATGGAAATCAGCTTTATTTAAAAATAGGACCAGTAACAGTATCAGAAATAATGTAATAAAAGCTTATTTTGTATGATAAGGTATGAAACAATCACTGCAGTGTTTTTTCACATTTAGAACAAAATGTTAAAGGCTTTTTTTTACAGCCTTGTCCTTGGCAACGTCTTTGTTTGTCCCTCTTGGTCATATAGTGACCATAGTTGTCAAATCTTATAGGTTGTAAAAGAACTTCTGAAGTACCTGATGTAAGCTTATTTACTTTGCCTTCCGATTTTTTCATCCAAGAAAAACATACCCTTCTTCTGAAATCAAGCAGAGGTATGGTCTCATCTTTATTTACCTGGTTATAAATAATCCATGCATTGACTAGAGTCATGTCCAAAACACGGATTACTAGAGGCCAATACCATTTTTTACCTCTAAAGCGGATTGGATACTTAGAAATAAGCCAATCATGTTTATCCACTCCTCCCATGTTTTTATTATAATTATGAATAAGCTTTGGCTGATTCACAGCAACTTTGGCCTTTTCTACCTTTGAGTACCTATTAGTTTTTACAAAAGGTTCAACAGTATTAAAATTAGTTAAGAGACATACTACATTGTTATCATGCCATTTCACGCATAATATTTCCTTATTTTTATCGAAACGGTGATCGGAATAACCACGTTCTTGCTTCTTCATTTCTTGTTTGGTCATGATTGGACATTTCTTAGTCCTATTGTCTCTGACTGTCCCTGTAGCTCTGAACCCTTCAGATTTCAAGTCAATCAACAATTGCATACTGCTGAAGAAGTTATCGAAGTAGACTACATGTGCACTAGGATCAGTACATACTGTAAGCAACTTTTTTACCACTCTTGAACCCAAGCCATCACCAGTATTACAAGATATTTGAGGATCCTTTCCTGTATAAAGCGAAAAGTTATAACAATATCCGCTTACTCCACACAGTGCCCAAAGCTTGTATCCAAATCTTACTGGTTTACTTTTTATAAACTGTTTGATACCATGGTGACCAAAGTATTTGACGATCATTTCATCAACAGCTAAGTTGGATTCAAAAACACCAAACTTTTGGAATGATTTATTAGCTTTATCGATAAATGGGCGAATTTTGAAAGCTTTGTCACTATTATCAATTCTTGAATTGTCATTGAAATGTAAATATGATTTAATTTTATCAAAACGATTCCGAGACATCGCTCGTTCAACAAATGGAATGTGTACATCATCATCTCTGCACCAATATAGTTTGCTTTGAGGCAAGTGGAGATACGAAGAGAAAAACAAAATTCCTATGAATACTTTTAGCTCATTCACGGTAAAATTGAAGTTCAAATCAGTTTTATAATTTTTGGCATAGGTTACTGTTTCATGCACTATATATTCTAGAATCTGGTCACATAACAAGTGTTCGAATATTTCTACCGCAGATTTTCCTTCCAATTCCGTAATCATATTTTCTAAACATTGTTTAGCAGTATTAGATTCCGGCTGAATTTCAGAATATACAGGTTCACACTTACGCCAAATGACTGTCTTGTTGGTCCGAGATGTGGTTTGAGTAGGAAGATCTTCCTCGACGTTATCAATTGTACATGAAAATTCCACTTGACCAGCCACATCTGACACTGGCAGAACTCCCATATCGTCGTCATTACCTTCTTCTATATCAGTCATTTCATCCACTTCATCCGGGGGCAATCTCGCAACTTCCAAGTCATTGAACTCCTCGTCACTACAAACTTCAATATCTTGAAGATACTCGGTGATTTCAGACACCATCAATGCTTTTTTATATTTTCTTCTCACTGCATCCATGATCTATAAACAATAATTATACATATATAGTAAGTATAAAAATTATATTATATATATATAAATATATATATATACATATACCATCCCAAACTAAACAAATATATCGTTAACCACTTGATAAGAAACAAAATCTAATATTTTTGCTTACCTCCTTTGCTTTCCTCAATCTTATAAAAAAATCACAATTTTTTATATTACGAGATGTGTTGTGCTTGACGAAGACTTATCGACTAAAGTAAAGTTTACGAAACACTTGCAAGAAACAAAACAATAGACACGTTTGAACTTATAGCGAGCGTAACAGGATCGAACACGCTTTCACGGCTACTTGTAAAGACATGTTCCCAGTGTCATATTTATAGTACGCCTTTTTTTGAATTAGTATCACAAGCTTCCAAATAATATTTTGTTTTAGTTTTTAATTATAATAGATTCAGTAGAGATCTAAAAATCTATTTGATGGACTTTGAAGCTGATAACTTTTTATTTTCGGTTTTTTATAATCAAATCATAATACTCTTTTTAAGCTGACGAATTTCCTCAATTTAAAAATATGTATATTATAAATACGATAACTTTTTTAAGAGCGAAAAAAATATATTTTATTGGGAAAATAGTGTGAAAATACGAATTTCATCAAAACCAATAAAAATAATAACCCTAACATAGAAAAAAAAAATGTTGAATATAGTGTCCTAAAAATAGGACAGTGGGGAGGAATGGGTTAAATAACTGTTTATGTAGTGACACTAATCGCGAAACTTATAAACACAGTAGCGGGCTATTAAACCAACTGTCAGTTACGGGTACGCGACAGCGACGATGTGCCTATTATGCAACAAAGTTTTGAGCAATAACTCTATGAAACCATCAAAGCTCGAAGATCATCTAAAAAGGTGTCATACTGATAAAATAGGTAAAGATTTCAAATATTTTCTAACATTGAAAGAAAAATATGGAAAGAGACCCACCGTGCACAGTATGTTCGCTTCAACATCTCAAAGTAACGATGATGGCTTGCGGGCATCTTACAATATCTCATTACTTATAGCAAAATCTGGAAAACCGCACACTATCGGAGAACAATTAATTTTACCCGCTGTTGAAGAGGTTTTAAAAACTGTTTTGCACAAATCTCCATTTGACGTACTAAATAGAATCCCATTAAGTAACAATACTGTACAGAGACGCATTGATGAAATGAGCTCTGATATCGAAAGCTTTTTGTGCAATCATCTGCAAAAAACTCATTTTTCTATACAACTGGACGAGTCAACGTTACCCAGTAATGAAGCATTACTATTGGCATATGTCCGATTTATTGTTGAGGAAGAAATTCACGAAGAATTGCTATTTGCCAGAACTTTGGAAAGTGACACTAAAGGCGAATCAATATTTAATGTCCTGAGTAATTTTTTTACGGAAAAATCGATCCCATTTACAAACATTATTTCAGTGGCAACAGACGGAGCTCCTGCAATGGTCGGGCGATATCGTGGGTTTATAAGTCATCTCAAAAGAATTATACCGGGACTTACAGCTATTCATTGCGTAATCCACCGACAACATCTTGTGGCAAAACATTTAAGTGACAGGTTGAACCAATCTCTTCATTTTGTAATAAAAGCTGTCTACAAAATCAGAAGCAATGCATTGAATACGCGTTTATTTGCTCAATTGTGCGACGAAAATGATGAAGACTTCCAACGACTGCTCTTACATACTGAAGTACGTTGGTTGTCGAAAGGTGCATGCTTAACGAGATTTTACTCTGTTTTCGATTCCATATTAGAGTTCTTAGAAAGTAGAGATCCAGATTTAAAAGAAAACTTGATCAAATTCAAAGCAGACATTGCGTATTTGACAGATTTGTTTAAAAAATTTAATGATATTAACTTGCAGTTACAAGGGGACAGCCTGAATTTAATAAAAACAAAGGGGATAATTTCGGCTTTTCTTGGGAAATTGAAATTTATGAAGCAAAACATTAGTCGGCGCGAATTCTCTCAATTTCGAAACTTGTCGCAGGTAGAATGTATTGATGAGGATATCCATACCTACAGTCAACATTTAAGTGCCCTGCATGATGACTTCAAAACCAGGTTTGAAGATATACTGACGATGGATATACCACCATGGATCATAAATCCATTTGATGAAACGGAAGTGGCCAATGTTGTATTACAAGAGGAGCTGCTCGAGCTAAGCACTAATGAGGAGCTGAAGGTGAAATTTAGAAAAGGTTACCCAACATTTTGGCTGCAAGCAGAAATACCCGAAAAATATCCTGGACTGTGGGAAATCGCAAGGAAATTTTTAATAGCTTTTCCCTCGTCATACCTTGTCGAAAGGAGTTTTAGTGCCGTTACAAACCTCTTAACAAAAAAAAGGAGCAAATTAAACATCACAGAGCGGGGAGATTTGCGGGAACATTGATCGTTTGCTGACACTCCATCAGATACATCCTTCCCATTAATTAAAATTATGACCTGAACCTATATTACCTTAATATTTTTTTCTTGTAATTCTATTCGTTTAATAAATAAAGTGATATAAAATGTACCATTTTTCGTTTTTATTTCACATATCGGAATATAGGGACAGAACTCAGAAGTGACACAATTTTTATTTTTTGGCGACTTTAAGAATGTGGTAGAAATGTAGCAGCAGGGGGTCCACCGAAACCAGTAAAACATGTTCGATCGAATATTTTTTTTTTATATCACCTTGTATACCATGTTTTAAGCAAATAAAATATCTTATCTTATCTTATCTTATCTTAAAATTTTGAAAGTGGTCCACGAAAAAATAAGTTTGGGAACTACTGATCTACATGAATAATGTCTGGAGTACAGCCAGTCCAGGTTTCCTCAAGATGTTGTGAAGTCAGCTATAATAGAATAATATTCTGATTTCTTTGCATGCGATATGATTTCTGACTTTACTTTTTCACTCATCTGCTCTATTAGTTCATTTTGAATGTCTTTTCCACAATAGTGGTCTGAAACATCACCCTTCATAGCTAATCGCAAGTGCTCCTTTGAACTTTCCGTTATTTGGCGTTTGTGGGAAGTACCTCTAAACGTCATACTGTTTTCAGCTGGATTATGATCTAGACCAAACAACATCATTCCATTTTGTCGTTTCCTTTCTAATCAAGTGTTGCTCTTGGCAGTCTATTGATTTCCTATGTATTTTTAATCGTAGTTCAGCATTAATCCATAAGAGGTAAAACTTCTTACGAAAAGTGTTATGCCTCCAAGCTTTCCGTTCTTACGTACCGGTGTAGATTACGCTGGGCCAGTGCTCGTACTGAATCGTAAGGGTAGAGGTTCTAAATTAAAGATTATATTTGCCTATTTGTTATATACGCGCAATACATGTAGGGCTTGTCAGTGACCTTACTTCTGATGCTTATCTACTTGCGTTAAGGAGATTTATTTCCCGACGTGGTAAACCTGACGAAATAATTTCGGATAACATCCACATGCTCCTCCGATTTAATTGAATATGCGACTAGTCAGGACATTAAATTCTCTTTCAACCCGCCTTATGTACCTCATTTTGGTGGATTATGGGAAGCCGGAGTAAAGTCGTGCGAGCACCACTTGTTACGAGTCGTGGGCAGTGCACACCTAACATTCGAGGAATATAGCACTGTATTATCGCAAATCGAAGCTGTCCTCAACTCCCGCCCCATTAGTCCTTTATCCGCAGTTCCTTCCTTTGTGTCCCTCTCACTTCCTGGTTGGGCGTCTCCTAACAGCGCCTACAACACCACAGCTGACTGACGTCCCTGCTCTCCGACTGACACGCTACCAGAGGCTTGAGCAGCTCAGACATTTCTGGATACGATAGTCTAAATAGTACATATCAGAAATGCAAACCCGGACCAAATGGAGACAACACGGGCGTGATTTGAAGCCAAACACACTGGTCGTCATCAAAGTGGACAACACGCCGCCAATGAAATGGAGCTTGGGGCGGATCATCTCAACAATACCAGGAAAGGATGGAATGTGTCGCGTGGCACTTATACTTGACTCTCATATTACGGATCACAAACCGGTTATATTCAACATTGCTAACACAAACCTGAATAATAAACCACCACGCATAACTATTCGCATAGACTATGATGCAATTAAACTGGACTTAGAAGTCTCGGATTTTTTTTTTAATTTATCCATCCAATTTATCCATGAACTTGTTTATAAATATTATCTCCTCAATAATTATTAAGTAATTTTCAAGTATACCAAAGAAATTAAAATTCCAAGAAATAAAAGAACAATAAAATCATGGAAAACAACCGGACTATTGCAATGTATGAATAATCGGGACCGATTACATAATAAATCAAAAAAAAGACAAAATTTTATTCTGAATACGACCTACTTATAAGCGGTACAAGAACTTTTGTAATAATCTCATCCGTAAACTAAAAATAGCCTATGAAAAAAGTGAACTAGAAAAATCCCGCTACAACCCAAAAGCGCTCTGGGAAACGACAAAACAAATCACCAATACCAGCAAAAAGAAGACTAGCCCGATTGAACTACTAAACATTTGTGATAACTCAAAATCATCCTTTAACGAAATGTGCAGATTTTTAAGTAACATAGGCACTAACTTGGCAGAAAAAATCATGTCCCAATCTCCCCAACCCGCAAACTGTTTTATTTATGTTTTTTTTTTTTTAACAGTTTTATCTCACCTATGAGATCATGCCATATTGTGTCACTCAGCACTACCGACTCTT
Source organism: Sesamia inferens (assembly GCA_037179545.1). Classification (NCBI taxonomy): domain Eukaryota; kingdom Metazoa; phylum Arthropoda; class Insecta; order Lepidoptera; family Noctuidae; genus Sesamia; species Sesamia inferens. Next base: position 325,749 of record CM073929.1, on the reverse strand, counting down.
TAGTGATACTTGAAATTGATGAATCAGAGGTGGAGTCCCGTATTATGCAACTTCGAGATGACTGGCCATAGGTTGGGATGGCATAACTCCCATTGTACTAAAGAGTTGCCGTCGAACCTTAACGCCACCATTGACGTATATCCTTAACTGTTGCCTACAGAAAAGTGTTTTTCCTGATGCGTTTAAAAAAGCTATACTCCATCTGATATATAAGGGAGGGAGCAGAAACTGTGTCAACAACTACAGACCCATATCGGTCCTATCACACTAAAATACTAGAAAGTATCCTGTCTAACGGGTTGATAAAATTTCTGAACAAACATCGACTCATTGCTGATCAGTATGGTTTTCACACAAGGATCTCAACCAAAGATGCAGTTCTTGACCTGACACATTGCTAGAAAGCTGGACAGTAGAATCAAATGTCTAGGGATCTTCCTAGATCTCTCCAAAGCCTTTGACACAGTGTCTGTTCAAAAACTTATCTCCTAAATGGAAGTCCTAGGTGTACGTGGAAACATCTTCGAGGTTTTAAAGATTACCTTCACAACCGGGCGAGTTAAAATAGGAGAGCATATAATTGGCTGTTGGGAGAAACGGAGACATGCGCTGGTAGCGCCTAGTATATTTTGATAGCAATGTACACAAAGCATACATTTTGCCTATACTCATATTATTAATAATCTGTCTACCTGTCTTCGTTAATATATAGTGAAATGTTTTGTGTTAATTAAGTTAAATAAATAGTTTCTACATTTCATCAGGTTATGGGCCTCTCCCTGCCTGTATAGTGTAGTACAGTGAAAATTTAAAGTAAATTAGTTGATTTTGATCAGAAATACGTATAACCTAAAAAATTGTATATTGCCTTAGCAACAGTGTCGGCGGTGATGTTACGAGTAGGTATTGCTTCGGGCCATTTAGTGCAACGGTCGATCATAGTTACTAGGTATCTATAGTCATTAGACGGCGGAAGTGGTCCGACAATGTCTACGTGAATATGTTCGAAACGCGCTGATTATTGAAACTCGCCGAGCGGGCTGATAACATGTCGCTGGATTTTCCCGCGCTGGCATCCGATACATGGCCTTGTCCACATACCGACTTCTTTATTCATATTAATTAATTTAGTGACCATTATCTTTCTTGTCGTACGGACGCCTGGGTAGCTAAGTTCGTGTTGTGCTTTGAACGCTACAAAACGATAAGACGCTGGTAGGTACGGGCGTAAGTTGCCTGTTGATGTTTCGCATGTGATAGGTCGTTGACCTCCGGGTATTGTGATTTGTGCAAACTTCAGATTTGGGTTGGTCATGCTGATCCTGAGTTCGTCGTCGTTCTCTTGGTCTTTAGCGAGTTGATTGTAGTCGATCGTAGATTGCGACAAGTTGATTTCTTCTATACGTGATAAGGCATCGGCCGTTTCGTTATTATTACCGTGAACGTATTGAATTTTCGAGCAAAACTGACTTATGTAATGTAGTTGACGCTCTCTTCTCGGTGTATGGCTGGTACTTGGCGTTCTTGTTAATGCATACGTTAATGGCTTATGGTCGGTGAATATTGTTACGTCGTTGCCTTCTATCAGCCGACGTAGGTGCTTAATAGAGGTAAACATTGCCCATAACTCGCGATCGTATACGCTATATCCCCCGCCAGCATCGGTCAACGAAGTACAACAGAACTCCGTCACAAATCTGCAAATCAGCATGCTTTGCAAACAAATCGAAAAGCTATCTCTCGAAGTCGCCGAACTACGAAGTAATCAGCAATATGCATCACATCGCCGTTCCCGCTCGCACTTTGCTAGCCGTCAACATAGCCGCTCACGCACACATTCCAGCCGCGCGCTAGTAACGCGCGTACACCGAAGGACGCCGACTGGCTATGCCGTTATCACTATCGATACGGCGACGAAGCGCGTAAATGCGAATCACCGTGTTCCAAGAGCAAGCAGAAAAACTAAAAAGTACATCGACTGTGGCGGGTGTCGATGTAAACCACACATCTCGCCGCCTATGCGTGATCGACATCAACAACAGAGAGAGATTTCTCGTCGACACAGGAGGCGACATATTGGTATTAGCCGTCCGAAATAAGAAAAATAAACCGACCAAGAATACCTACAAATTATTCGCGGCTAACGGAACAGAGATTCGTACCTACGGAGAGCGCACGCTTGAACTTAACTTAGGTTTACGAAGAAGCTTCAAATGGACATTCGTAGTCGCCGATGTAAAAACCTCAATACTGGGTGCAGACTTCCTAGTATACCACAAACTGCTAGTCGACCTACACCAGAGGAAACTTATCGACCGCGTCACCGATCTCAGCGTGAACGCCATCAAAACAAACGACAACGAAGAAACTATACACATGGTCAACCGAGACCACGTATATCACGTCGGGGTCACCAATTTGGAGGAGGAATCTTCTTAGGTAAAATAAAACGTGCGTGTCCGATATGATCTGTGTAATTCGACTTCAAAAGCCCTGTTTATATCTACACGTTTTATGGCACAAATTGTGGTATGACTAATTATTTACAATTATCAAATACAATATTATTACTAAGATCTTTAGCACGCGCCGCGTCTCGGTGAGGGGCGCGGGGCGCCGTTGGCCCGCGCTGTGAATCTATAAATATAGGTCGACGCACTGAGTCGTTCCTTTTCGTCGTGGGCCGCCCGCCGTGTCAAGATCTCCGCTGCGATGCGCCAACTTCGTGTGTAGTCTTCGCGCCAAGATTCCGCTGCGATGCCTCCTTCGTATGCAGTCTTCGTGTACATATCTCCGCTGCGATGTAACCTTCGAGTGCAGTCTTCGTGTACATATCTCCGCTGCGATATACCAACTCCGTGTGTCAAAAACGTACTTACGAGTGATGTCGTTGAACCCACGCAATGCATCACGTATCTTATTCCTTTGACAGTAAACGCCTTTTTCAAGGCGGCCTCTTGTTCCTTTCGACAGATGTGTCAAACGTATAGCGTCTCTCTCGAGACGGCGTTGGTCGATTATTTCTGAATGGATGATGTCAAAACGTATTGGTAATAAGGTGTTGGTTGGTATTACTTGGTAACTTACTGTTACTGTTTGGAGGTAACTGGTAACTGTTTGGAGGTACGGTAATTCTATGTGTGCTGTATGTATGTCGCTACATGGTTTTTTCTACATTTAAACTTAGAAGATTTTGATGAAGCCAATCAGACACAATATTAAAGCCGTTCTGGGCATGTTTGTATGCCTCATCTTTGGATTTAGCGGAAAATACTAGAGCAGTGTCATCGGCATAAGATAGTATTATCCCGTTATGTAGATCTAGACTGCAAAGGTTGTTTATATAAATTAAAAATAATGTCGGGGACCAAATCCAAATCCAAAAATACTACATTTCATCTCAGAACTAGTGTACTGACCTATTTTAACACATTGATAGCGATCGCTAAGATAATCAGAGAATAAAGAAAGTTGCCCTCCTGTTATACCAAGTGTTTCAAGCTTGTGCAATAATATAGAACAAGAAATAGTGTCGAAGGCCTTGGCGAGATCCAGAAAGATCCCTATAGTGTGCAAGCCATTATCTAAATTAGTACTTATATACTCTGTCAGCCTGTGAACTGCTTGGTTAGTTGATCTGTTGGTTCTAAACCCATATTGGTTATTAGAAAGCAATTTGTTAGTTTCAAGATATTTTATTAGTCGACTGTTTATAATTTTTTCTAATATTTTGGAGAGTCCTGTTAGTACAGAAATAGGTCTATAGTTGTTAACACATTTTTTGTCTACCGCTTTGTACACCGGTGTAACTACAGCTTTTTCAAGCAATTTGGGGAATATTCCGTTTGACAAACATGACAGAAAAATATGGGTTAATGGAGGAGCAAGAAAGTGTTTAAATCTTTTTAGTATATTATTATTAACTCCATCCCAACCAACAGCACAGTTGTCTTTTAAACCGGTAATAATTCCTAAAATTTCATTGACATCGGTGTCTAATAAAACAAAAGAATTTAAAGTATTCGAAGTATTGAACACTTTTGATGATGGCTGTGAAAAATGATTACTCTGGTTTAAGGTTTTTTCGGCCAGGGTTTTGCTAACGTTTGCAAAAAAGCTGTTGACTTTATTTTCAGCTTCGATGGGGTTTGCTGTTATTGACAGTAATACGAGTGGAGTTTCAGGATTTTTTTATAAAAATGTATTTGTTTTAATAAATTTCCAAACAAGCTTACTATTTTTCCCAGCCTTCTGTAATTCATTCTTCTCAAATTGATTTTTAGTATTATATAAAAGTTTGTTACAAAATTTTCTGTACCTTTTATATGTAACAGAAAGTATTTCATTATCAGGTGCAAGTTTCGACCTATGCCTAATACAACGGACGAGACGGAGCAGATATAACGGAGAAGATATAATACATTAAACCATGGATCACTCACTCCTGTGATCCATGGTTTAATGTTATTATATCTTCTAGGGATTATTTTGCTAAATGTAAATTTGTATTTATTGCAGCTTGAAGCATATTTATGAAATACTGCAAGGAAATCTTTGCATATTTATGAAGTACTGCAAGGAAATATATACAAACAAGTCCAAGAAAATTTAAATATTGCCAATTTAAATAAATATGAAATGAAATTAAAATTGATGGGATGGCTACTGGAGCGTGAGTAACTTCTCCACTAACTTCCTAAATTTCTCCATTACACTCACCCACATACACACTCTCACACACACCCTTACATACACATAGACATACACACTCGCTCACGCACCCTCAAATTCACACATGCACACACACACACGCACACAGACAGACATAAACACTCGTAGCGTAGGAAATTGAAATTTTTGGCAATATCACGACCAATCATTCATGTCGATCGACCCAATCCACTATTGTATTAATAATTAGTTAAAGCAATGAATCACTGTCTCTCAAGAAACAGGCTACCGCCTAGTTTGACAGGCAGAGTTTCCTCCTTTGGTGTACAGATCAGTTATGTATAAATCATGTATAACTATGTAAAATCTGATCTTTTCTTGATGAAATAAACATTATTATTATTTCGTTTATTTTTATACACACATATATATATGTCGTCGATATAATTTTAATAGAAGTTGCTGATTTGATGTACGTAGTAGAGTGGCGAACGCTTGTGACGTTATTTTGTGATGGCGGCACATGGACAGAGTCGCTTTGGAAAGTGGGGTTCGTCGAACGGTCACTTTGCATCGAGACGCGAACCAAGGCACATCTCCGAACCGAAACTGTCGGATTGCCTATTCAAATTGTTATTATGAAGATTGGAGGGTATATCTACACGTCGTGCTTCTATTCAAAACTCACCTACGAAATGGAACCTGTACCACCACACCAAGATGCTGTCGACCCTACCGCTCTGCCGTCGCTGTCTCCGACATCAGAAGTTGGATAAAGAACTACACTGCTCACAATCTCGTTTTAAATCAAGGAACAGAATAACAGTCACTTTCTGCCATTATGTGTGTAGTTGTTCATTGTCTTTGTATGAGCTTCTGTAAATGCGGGATGTACGGGCAGTGAGGCTGGAAGTGAACGTCATGTCACAAGGCGCGCTCAATTGCTGGCGCATTGATCGCTCCGCGTGATGGTCCGCTGCAAGAGTGCGCTGCAGGCGTGCAAGTGCTGGCTGTTGTTTGGCGCGCGACTGTGCTGGCTGTTGCTTGGCGCGCGACAGTACTGGCTGATCCTTGGCGCGCGACAGTGCTGGCTGTTGCTTGGCGCGCGACAGTGCTGGCTGTTGCTTGGCGAGCGATAGTGTTGGCTGATGCTTGGCGCGCGACAGTGCTGGCTGTTGCTTGGCGAGCGAGGTGCGCTTGCGGAACATGTGACGTGCGCTTGCGGAACATGCGAGGTGCGCTTGCGGAACATGCAAAGTGCGCTGGCGTAGCGCGCTTCTAGCTGCTTGGTGAATCGCATCAATGGCGTGTGGCGCTGCTGGAGCTGCGTGCGGCGCAGCCGGAGCTGCGTGCGCTTTGCGGAATGCCTAAGGTTTCAAGACTTGAGCCTCTACTCTGCAGGCGATGAGAAGATTTCAGGCCAGCATTGACTCTGCAGGCGATGAGAAGATGTCAAAATAACCAAAACGTTTGCGGTAACGTAATGGGATTTTATGAGAGCTCAGAGATGTCTGGTGTGCAACGGTTGACAACTGCCAAATGGCAGGTGTTTGTGGGAAATTGCCATAATCCGGTGAGTCGTACTATTTTTTATTTTAATTTCGGTGCTGAATGTTCTCTTGTCAAACAATCTATAATTTCATTGGTGTACGTACACACGCATCAGTATATATACAGTGTACAAGGTTGTGCTAGTGTGTTGTGTACTGAACCATTTCTTTGTGACATGATAATAAGAGTTTATTGCAAATTTTATTTCTTGTACTACCCGTATTCTTTGTTATAATGGACTGAGAAATTTTAAATGAGGGTTTTAAAATAATGTCTGGTTTGTCTGTATTTCGAAACTAAAGTTCACTGTGGCCTATAGCGACGAGCTCACTTGAGCTTATGGTAGTATGTGTGGCTAGACTATTACCTAAATCTTCTCAAGAGAACAAGCGGTAACGAACATAGAAATGAGTGCTATTTACGAAAAATCTAAATTTGATAGAAGTGAGCTAAAGTAATGAAATTTAATATTGGTGAGTTGTTTGATGGCGATAATGGCGATCGTTACCTATTGAAATCGTTGATTGGAAATAGAACTTTTTTTTTTCTTTATTTATTTTTAGGAACTTTTATACAATTATTGTACATGCCAGTCCCATCAGACCTTATAATTAATAATATTATAAAAAAACAACAATAAAAATCCTACTTTATAACGCAAAACCCAACAACACAAACTTAATTAATTTATAAGCAGCTCCAGAGGTTGGTGTCGACAAAATATGATGGTACATACAAACATCGTTTACATTTAAATTTAGCTCTCTAACTAGATCCTCTCTGGCGGACTGAAATCTGACACACTCCGTCAGCAAATGTACGACATCTTCCACAGTGCCACACACCTCACAATTTGGTGAATTAATTTTTTTTCATTAAAAAACCATAATTATTCAGCGGCATGTGTCCAGATCTCAGTCTGTGAGCTACAACTATAAATTCTCTAGTTAGCCTAGTGTTATTAAACCACGGTATATGAGGAGGTTCCGAAACTATAGATCTGTACCATATCCCTTTATGTTTCGATCTTTGATTAAAATACTCTTTCCAAACTTCATGACATATATGTTTATACCTAGGCAATATTTCTATATAATTAGTTCCAATATTTTTTTCCCTTCCACCAACAATACCCAACTTCGCTAAACGGTCAGCCTCCTCATTACCCTTAATACCTACATGTGAGGGAACCCATTGCAACTTCAGATCCATACCTCTTAAAGATAGATAGTAAATTTTAGATAAAATTTCATAAGCTATCGGTGCACCTCTGAAACCAGAGGCGCATCGAGCTATATGTTGTAATGCACTTTTACTGTCTACACAAATTAATATTTTTCTATTATTTTCAATGGATATGGAATACGTAAGCGCTTCTGAAATTGCAAAGAGCTCCAAGGACATAACTGACACATAGTTATTTATTTTAGAACAGGTATTTGTATTTCCCCAATTCACAGGGTCATAAAAAGCAGCTCCATTACCATTAGCGCTCTTAGACCCAACAGTATATATTTTATAATAATCTTGATATTTATCTGATATTTCTTTCAAAATTTCAGTTTTAAGTGAATTGACATCATACATATTTTTAGGATTTTTAATTGAGTCTAAATTAGTCTTTATTATATTTTGAACGTTAATCTTAGTTACCCATATATCCAATGAGAACATTTCTATAATCGGGGATGACGTTATACTTTCTTCTCTAACCCTATCAAAAACACTAATAAGTAGTGGAAGCTTTTTATTTGCCCAATATCTGTTGTGTCTAAGAGCGCTAAGCTCCGACAGCTGCTTTATAATTACGTTATCGGATATAGAACGCGACCTTATACAATATTTGAATGCTAACCATTTTCTCCTAACGTGCAGTGGAGGCACACAGAGCTCGCACTCCATAACGTGTATCGGTGTGCTTCTTATAAAACTCCCTACTACTCTTAGAGCCTGATTTTGGATTTTTTCTAGTTTATAAGTATTTATTTTAGCACTATTATCATATAAGAAGCACCCGTAGTCCAATCTACTCCTTATTAAAGCTACATAGAGCCTACGAAGATGAACTTGATGGACACCCCAGGCGGGGCTTGTAAGTATTTTAAGTAAGTTGAGAAGCCTCTGAATCTTTCCGACTAATTCGTTGATTTTTTACCCCAGCGTAATGTCTTATCCAACCAGACGCCCAAATATTTATAAAAACATACCGTTGTTAAGTTCTCTATTATCTACTAAAAGTTGTAGTTGCTGTTGCCTATATCCCCTACTAAAAACACAATATTTCGTTTTACTTGTGGATAGTTCCAGTCCTAATTGATCCAATAATACTATAAAAGTATTTAAAGCATTTTGTATTTTATTCTGACCCTCTGTGATATCCCTACAGGTAAAATACAGTACAAAATCATCTGCATACTGACATGAGTACACATCAACAATATCTAGACAAAACCTATATGTAGCAATATTAAAAAGTAACGGAGAGATGGGGTCACCTTGCGCCGAGCCAAGCGATTGCAGACTCATCAGCAACTTTAAGATGTCGTTCGCTAAGAAAGTTCCATAAGTATTGGCAAATATTTTTACCAACACCCAAGCTATCAAGAATCTGCAGTAATTTTTCTATTAATATATTATTATACGCCCCTTTAATATCAAGAAAACACGCAAGAGTTGAAAAATTCTTTGTAAAGCCTATCTGAATTTGAGTTACTAGACGTGTGAGACAATCATAGCTCGACTGCCCTCTCCTAAAACCGACAGTATTAGGAGATAAAATTCGATTCTTCTCCACATACCATTCGAGTCTTTTAGTAATCATAGCGTGAAAAATTTTGCACGTACACGACATTAATGAAATAGGTCTTGGCTTGCTGTTAACATTCAACCCAGCATCTGACCTTGGTATGGGTATAACTCTAATATTACGCCACTGCGATGGAAATTTACCGGAATTTAATATAATATTGTAGATTTCAAGCAAGAACAATTTACCAAGATTTGGCAGATGTAAAATCATGGAATACGTTATCTGGTCTTCGCCTGGAGCAGTATCTTTTTTCTTTAAACAATTATTCAACTCTTGCAACGTGAAATCAGATTCAAGCAACGCATGTCTAGACGTAAAGGTAGGTTTTAGCGAAACGACATAATCTGGTGCCAGATCACATAACATTTCTCTTTTTAGCTCCTGAGGAAACTTAATATTCGATTTCCTATAACCCTTCACCCATCGCAGTCGACGCCACATGTCTGAAGCTGAAACTTTGTAATCAATGTCTGCACACAGTTTCCTATAATAATTAGATTTCGCTTTTTGAATAGCCTGTTTAACCTCCGAAGTTTTTCTTTCAAGTGATGCAAGGTTTCCTGGTGTTGGATTCCTTCTAAATTTTTTGAGTGCCAGTCGACGTTCTGCAATAATTTTAGATATCCCTTTGGCTTAAATTTATTATTTGGTGTATTGCAAAATTTTATACGTGGAATATTCTTATCGGCTGCATTATCTATTTGACAGGTGAAATAATCGTACAAAAGCTGAACGTCACTTTCCGTATCAAAATGAGAAAAACTATTGAGAAGATTATTTTTGTATCCAGTCCAATTGGCTAATTTATAATTTCGTTTTTTATGAAAGTAAACATCCTCGAAATAATTTACTTTAAACCTGATAAATAAATGATCGCTTCCTAAGTTTTCGTTCATAACATTCCAGTCAAAATTAATAGCAATATCCACAGATACAAATGTCACATCGGGTGAAGAGGATTGGAGGATATTATTCACTAATTTAATCCTAGTGGGCTGTCCAGTATTCAGAGATGTAAAACCAAATTCTAATGCTGACTCAAATATTTGTTTCCCTCTATTGTCATTTTTATATGACCAGTTTGTATGGTGGCCGTTAAGATGTCCCGCTATTAAACAATTATTTGGAAACAATGAAAAAATTCTATCCCAATCAGATTGAGTAGTGTGAACAGAACTAGGACAATAAACTGAAATTATATGCTTAATATCGCCACAGTTATTAAGTTTAATACATAACATCTCGATTCCCGGATTATTTGAATATACCTGTAATTCCTGTATATTTATTGACTTATGAGCAACGATAGCAACCCCACCATACGAATCCCCTCTATCTTTTCTATAAAAATTGTAAGGATTAGTATTTACATAAACCTCTTCTCCCAACCAAGTTTCACTAATTAAAGCTATATGTATTTTTTCTTGCAACAATAAGCATTTAAATTCTTCTAGTTTGGGTTGCAAGCTCTGTGCGTTCCATTGTATTATATTTAAATTTATATTTTTACGTGAAAAAGCCATCTTTAAACACAGAAATAATTGTATTATAAATATCTCCTTCCTTAAAAAATCTCCAAACTAATTGGAAACACTGTTCAAATATAAAATTACATACTAATTTAACTTTGACATCGAAGCTACAATCAGATAAACATACTTCTTTGAGTTTATGAAATAGTATTTTAAAATCAACGTTACGCTTTGGGGGTCCTTTACTGGTTTCCATTTTTTCCTGCTGTAAATGAGATTCCTCTTCATTATCAATTGTAAAATTACGACATGTATCTGACTTTTTTTTCTTTTTCTTTTGTTTTCTTACGGAATGTTTACCCAGAATGATTGAATCTGTCGACTCTTCCCGGCTTTGTTCTTTATCTTCGTCGTTAATATGTTAATTTCTTTCCAGAATTCGTTTCTCTGGCCGACCTTTTGTTATTAATATGTCCCTGTACGAAGTCTTATCATTACATAATAAAATAGATTCATTATGCTTTTGTGTTTGTGTAATATGATGTTGAACTGGTGTTTTTCTTCCTGCTAAATATATGTACAATGCTTTACGGTATGTAGTATTCTTCTCACACATTATTTCTCGTATTTTCTTTTCTTTAATAAACATGGGACATGACTTTTCTAACGCCATATGTTGCATCTTGCAGTTTATACATTTGTAGTTTGTAGTATCACAATAGCCATGATTTTCCCCACATTTCGGGCAGCGTATTATTTTTGTCGGGCATGATTTTATTAAATGCCCAAAACGCCAACAACCCGAGCATTGTCTAATAGGAAACATATATGGTTCCACTTTAAACCGACACCCATACATTGACACATATGAGGGTAAAATAGAACTTTTAAAACATAGTCGAACTGTCTCGCTATCCACCTATTCTCTAGACACCTCCAGACGTTTTAACCTTCTCACACTGACAACTTCACAATCACTTTCAAGACTCTGCCTTATTTCTTCTATATCTATGTTTAAATCTATATGTTTAACAACTCCATAAGATAAATTGACTTCATTTACAAATTGACATCTGAAGGCCATATCTAGAAACTTTTGACAATTAACCAGTTTTTCAGCGTTCTCTCTGTCTTCAAATTCTAAAATTACCTTGTATGCATTTTTATATTTTATTTTGCTTATATTTAAGATATTTTCCGACTTCAATAATTTAGCTAAACCAAATTGTTTTGGCAATACTGTATCTTTTCCCGTAATGCTCACGACATTGCCCTGAGATATTACACTCCTTTCACCACTCATACTAGTATCAGATTTCTTAGATGATCTTCTTGCTTGTTTTTTGCTTCCCTTTCTAACGGTTATAAATCCATCATCGCCTTCTAAAATCTCCTCACTTTCCTCTCTTAATCTTTTCTCTGGTACCCTCTGAATATCCATCGGAGTACTACAGCTCTTCTCCATTCCGCTTAAATTAACTTGTTGCTCACTATTTTTTAATATTTCCTCTTCTACAATGTTACCATCACTCGATTCACATCCAAAATCCGTCACTTTATCCATTGTCAACAAACATTTGGATAGTACGATAATACGTCGGTAGTTGTAAAAAAAGTTAAGAAGATAAATGTTAACTATTTATAATGCGTGCGCTCGCCTCGGCACCTCGCGCGGCACTGAAATAGAACTTATAAGTACCCCACGATCGCATAGGTACGAAAGATTTTTCCAAGGAATGTCTGCTGAGTTAGATTTTCAAAATGTGGAAGATGGTGAGGAGGGTGCCTCAGCCGGCAAATGAAATGAAATGAAATCGTTTATTAAGCAAGTAGGATCACCGATCACTTTTACACGTCATATATTTTTTTTAACTAGATGAAGCCGGCATTTCCTAACTGACTACCTCTGAGAAGAAATAGCCGAAACAAACTCAGGGATCATCGTCTTTTTCAAGTCCAGACATTAAAAATGAGAATGTTTACAATAATTTACCTTATAATTACGCATATTGCTAATAACAATGCTTATCAGAGCGAACAGCTCAGTCCCAAGCTTTTTTGTCTTCTAAGTAATCTGTGATTTTATAATACCCCTTTTTGCAAAGTTTGGCCTTTATATACTTTTTAAATCGTTTAATGGGTAAGTTTCGAATGTCCATGGGAAGCTTGTTGTAAAAGTGTATACATTGACCCATGAATGAGTTGCCTACTCTGTGGAGACGAGTGTGATGTACAGCAAGATTGTGTTTGTTCCTGGTATTTATATTATGAATATCGCTTATTTTCTTAAAATCCGATATATTTTTATGTACGTACATAAGATTTTCAAATATATACTGTGAAGCTACAGTCAGAATGTCCACCTCTCTGAATTTTTCTCTAAGAGAATCTCTAGGACCAAGGTTGTAAATGGCTCGAACAGCCCTTTTCTGTAAAACAAAGATGGTATTGATGTCCGCACAAGTTCCCCAGAGAAGAATCCTATAAGTCATTAGACTATGAAAATAACTAAAATAAACAATTCTGGCTGTATCCACATCAGTTATCTGTCTAATTTTCTTAACAGCAAAGGTGGCGGAACTGAGTCTACCCGACAGCTTCTCAACGTGAGGACCCCATTGCAACTTGGCGTCAATAGTCAATCCAAGATAAGCTGTCGACTCGACAGGGATCAACAACTCTACTCCATTCAGTTGAACATTGGTACTTAGCTGCCTGACATTTGGCGTAGAAAATTTTATGACTTTAGTTTTTTTTTTTTCATTTAAAAGAAGGTTATTTACATTAAACCAATGGACAACTTTAGAAAGTGCATTGTTAACTTCGTCAAAATTGGCTAGCTGACGCTTGACTTTAAAAATAAGAGAAGTGTCATCCGCGAACAATACAATGTTGTGATTATCCCTCACGTGATGAGGTAAGTCATATTATCATATAGATTAAAAACAAGAATGGACCTAGAATTGAGCCCTGCGGAACGCCCACGGTGACCACAGATCCTGCAGATCTCTTGCCATTAACATCAACCCTCTGAATTCGATTATTCAGATAAGAAGTCAGAAGGTCGAGAGCTCTGTCCCTTAAACCATAATGGTACAATTTCCTAATAAGAGTATCATGATGTACGCAATCAAAGGCCTTGGACAAATCACAAAAAATACCAAGAGCATCTTGCGATTCCTCCCAGGCCCCAAATATGTTCTTTAGCAACGCCACGGCCGCATCTGCAGTTGAACGACCCTTTGTAAAACCAAATTGTTTCACGTGCAATAAATTATGTAAGTTAAAATGCCTCAACAACTGTTTCAAAATTAATTTTTCAAAAATTTTGCTCAAAGTTGGTAATATCGAAATTGGCCGAAAATTCGTGGGATCAGTTGAACTACCAGATTTGAACAGTGGAATTACTTTGCTAAATTTCATCAAATCAGGAAATATACCAGATGTGACACAAGAATTAAAAACAATTGCCAAGAAAGGTGCGATAAAATCTATTATCGAAGCTACAGTGTATACTGACAAACCCCAATGATCGGCAGTTTTTTTTACATCAAGATCATTAAAAGATTCTATAATATCTTTAGCAGTCACAAACGTAAATTCAAAGTGTTTGTCACATTCTGGAACACATTCTTTTAGTATGGCGTAAGCAGAAGTGGAGGAAGAAGACAAAGTTTTTGTAGTTATTATTGGAATATTAGTAAAAAGATTCTCAAACTCAGTTGCTACCTCCAAGTCCGCCTTTATATCTACATCGTTAATTTTAAGATGGAAATCGCGATTTTGTGCTTTGGTGCTTCCAGTTTCAGAATTTATAATTTGCCAAGTTGTTTTGATTTTATTTCCAGAAGATTTTATTTTATTTTTAATGGCTTTTGCTAAGGAACAGGCTCTTTTAAACGTTTTTGAATAATATTTAACAATAGATACATACAGATAATAGAACACGTATCATGGCTATGTGGTCGCGCTGCACGCACTAGTCTGTAGTCGTAACTGCAACCCAGTGAGGGGTTGTTCAGAGCGCGATGGGCAGCTAGCGGTGTGGCGGGGACAGTAGTAGGTATGGTTGCACTGCATGCACTAGTCTGTAGTCGTAACTGCAACTCGGTGAGGAGTTGTTCAGGGGGCGATGGGCAGCTAGTGGTGTGGCGGGGACCTAGGTAGATATGGTCGCACTGCATGCACTAGTCTGTTGTCGTAACTGAAACTCGGTGAGGAGTTGTTCAGGGTACGATGGGTAGATGGTGGTGTGGTGGGGACCAGGATCTCAAAGGAGACTATTAGTTGTGCAGTCGTGTATTGACCTGGGAGTTGCGGACTCTTGAGTTGGTCGTATCACATGAGGTGATGACGATATGGTCAGGTCAATAACGAGTTGTCACTAGATACTGTGGTAGCTGGGCGATGATATGTTTTCTTTTTGACAATTATGATTATGATTTTGATTTGATAATTATGAGGCTTGGAGGAACCTTTTGTTTACTTTTTGAATTTTGATAATTATGAGGCTTGGAGGAACCTTTTGTTTACTTTTTGAATTTTGATAATTATGAGGCTTGAAGGTAGCTCTTGCGTTTAAGTTGTTAAAATGATTAAGCTTGTTTGGTTTTCTAATAGTCATTGTAACTAAACGTGACGTGTGACGGTCAGGTCGGCCGAGTTCTCAAAAATGCTTCAAAGTCGGTTTTCTGTGTGTTTTTTTTTTAATTTGTTACAAACGTGCACGAGGATATGTAACAGGAAATATCGAAATTTGGCCGGAATCGGCGGTTGGCCTGGTGAACCGGAACCCTGACTCCGGGACTGAGGGAGCTTCGAGTGCGACTGGGATTGGCACTGGGATGATGATGATGATGATGCACGAGGACGTTGCTGATTTGATTTACGTAGTAGAGGGGCGAACGCTTGTGACGTTATTTTGTGATGGCGTCACATAGACAGAGTCGCTTTGGAAAGTGGGGTTCGTCGAACGGTCACTTTGCATCGAGACGCGGACCAAGGCACATCTCCGAACCGAAACTGTCGGTTTGCCTATTCAAATTGTTATTATGAAGATTGGAGGGTATATCTACACGTCGTGCTTCAATTCAAAACTCGCCTACGAAATGGAACCTGTACCACCACACCAAGATGCTGTCGACCCTACCGCTCTGCCGTCGCTGTCTCCGACATATAAATATTCATTTACATTTTTAAATGTTTATAAAAAACATAAAAACATTAAAAAATATGAAAAATAGTGTTCCACCGATGGCGGGAGCGGGGTCCAACCTACCGGTGGTTAGAGCTCTGGAGACAGGAACCTCCTCACGATGCAGGCCGTATCGAGGAGTACTGCTTTTTGAATCTGGCCTTTGATCCAACTACCTAACGAGAGCCTCAATAGATGTTGGTCGAGGCTCTTGGCTATCAAACCATTGTCCGATGCGACAATTGGAACAATGACTGCGAGTTCACATTCCAAATGTCAAAAATCTCGTGCGCCAAGTCGAGATATTTAATTTCTCTTTCTCAGCTCTCACGAGATTCCCGTCATGTGGACTGGTAACATCAACAATCATTGCGAGGCGCGCTAATCGATCTATCACCACTATATCAGGTTTATTGGCAACAATAGTCCTGTCAGTAATGATAGACCGATCCCAGTATAACGTGACATGGCCATTTTTAAGAACTGGGTCGGGCACATACACACATCAAAAGTGTCTAGGGATCAAGCATTTTTATGCGGATTTCTTGAGATTGAGATGTGGCTTTGTAATAAATTTATGATTTTATAAATTTATATGGATCCTTTTTGGTGCATTTCATAATTTGAATCAGGAACTGTGAATCAAATTCGAGTAAAAGATGAAAATAGCTGTCAATATTTTCCCTATAAAAACATACAACCCATTGAAGACATTATACTACTGTTTCCCTACTACTGATTAAAACCAACGTTATTATGGAGCGGCGACGTCATTTAAGCAGGGAAGAAATGCTCAGAGCCGTGGGAATGATAGAAGCTGGTTCCCGACAACGTACTGTGGCTTTAGCTCTGAATACAAGTCAGAGTGTTATCAGTCGACTTTGGACACGTTACCGAAGCACTGGTACCGTGGCTGAGCGCCATGGAGGACGGTATCGCTGCACCACACGGAGACAAGACCGATACATTCAAATCTTAACTCGAAGAGCTCCAACAATAACCGCCATGATGTTAGCCGTGAGGCTTCATCACTCTTCAGGGAACTTAATTAGCGACCAAACAGTCAGAAACCGCTTGCATGAAGTGAACCTTCATTCCCGAAGACCGCTACGGGTACCACCTATAGCAATGCACAATCGTAGGATTCGATATCAATGGGCTCTTGAACACATAAATTGGGCAGAAGAACAATGGCGTTTCGTGTGCTTTTCTGATGAGTCTCGTTTTGGTATGAGACCGGATACAAGACGTATACGACACTGGAGAACCTCTGGACGCCAACAGCGATTAAAATCCTGCCAGGAAGTCCATCCTTATAGTGGTGGAACCATCATGGTATGGGCGGGTATTTGGATCGGCGGAAGAACTGAGTTGATTTGGATCAGAGGCAACCTCAACGCTCAAATTTATGCTGAGACGATTGTATCAGACGTCATCGTTCCTCTACAAGTGTAAATCGGTCCCTTATTTCAGTTAATGCATGATAATGCACGACCGCACACCGCAAGAGTTGTAAGACAGACTCTCGCCGCAGCTAACATCAATGTCCTGCCCTGGCCTGCTCAGTCGCCAGACTTGAACCCGATTGAGCATGCATGGGATATGCTACAGAGAAGAGCTCTACCGAATATGGAGGGTATCCAGTCGCAAGAAGACCTTTTTTTGTTGTTGCAACGAACATGGGCGGCCATTCCACAGCGTGATTTGGATGAACTCATTTTGAGTATGCCAAACCGATGTTCTTGTGTTGTTAGTGTTCGCGGTAGAAACACGGATTATTAATTGTTTAAGTTACCCAATAAAATTTTAGAGAAAACTGTTATTTCAGTCTTTTTTTCGAACTTTTGTGTTAGTGGTTCAAATGTCAAATATCCCTTTATTAGGAAAATGGCAAATTTCTTTATTAATGCAAAGGTGACTTGGTTTATCGTTACTGTGACAAACGAAAACAATTTATTTGATGAATCCTTAAAGAAAATTTTAATTAATATCAATCAGGAGAAAAGTTATTGCAAAAATATATATTGATCCCTAGACACTTTTGATGTGTGTACTTATAATACGGTACCTCAGAATCCACAAATTTATATTTCAAAGCAAGTTTCTGGTGGATAATCCTAGCTACTTGGTTATGCATGTGCAAATACACGCCGTTAGCTAAACGAGAGCAACCAGAGATAATGTGTCTGATGGACTCACCCGGATGGTGACATGCCCGACACACGTCAATCGTCCCGTCCTTCATAAAATATCTCCGGTAGTTATTCGTCAAGATAACTTCGTCCATAATTGCACAGACGAAACTTTCAGTTTCCCCGAAAAGGTTACCGAATCGTAGCCAGGATACGGAAGCTAAAAAGTCAACATCGGGCCCATGAAGAGCCCGACAAAATCGCCCGTGAAGTTCCTTGCTTTGCCATACCATCTTGCGGTCATATGTGGTAAGTATTATAGGCTTGTGCCAGTTCTTTTTCGCCATGGATAGCGGGGTAAGCCACTTGTCTACTGTGACCACATCATGATGCATGCCAATTACGATGTTTAAAAAATATTCTCTAAGAGTATACCTCTCGGTTGTTGAGGGTCTTCGCATTTAAAAAGCCTCGATCCCCGCACTTCCACGGAATATACAGTCTCATCACCGATGATCGTGGGTGATGCATCTTGTTTGCTGTCAGCAGTGTACGGACCTTTCTATCCAGAGCATCGAGTTCTGTCTAAGTCCATTTAAGTATGCCGAAAGAGTACATCAAAACCGGCATGACCCACCCGTTGAAGGCGCGCACCTCATTTCCGCCCAAAAGAAGACTATTTAATACCTTCCTCAGGCAACTAAAGAAGCGCTCCTTCAACGATTGCTTCATGTCAGCATCGTTGATACCTAACGCTTCCGACATACCCAAATATTTATAGCTCTCGAATGAGGAGAGGGATCTGAGGTGTATGGAACCCGGGAGTGTAATTCCCTCGGATTCCATAATCTGTCCTCGCTTTACATGCAGGACTGCACATTTATCCACGTCAAATTCCATTTTGATGCCACTACTAAAAGTTTCTGTTACATTCAGTAGCTTCATCAGATGCAATTTATTGGGGGCAAAGAGTTTCATCATGCACGCAGAGGAGGTGAGATATGACCTAACCACCTCTCTTCAATCGATAACTCAGACCTGAATCCTCCAGCAGTGTGCTTAGAGGATTCAGAGCTAAGCAGAACCATTGTGGACTCAGATTGTCGCCCTGGAATATTCCTCGCTTAATCCATACAGGTTCATTATTCCCCTGGATCTGTCGACTCCCTGGATAGCGAAGGACTGTCTTCCATTGCCCGATACACAACTTAAGGAAAGTGTTGAAAAGAGTTGCATTTATCTTGTACAACTTATAATCTATCCAGCAGGTAGAAAGATCCTTGGGGGATCGACGAACCTGTTGGCTGATTGCTATGTCTACGTACCACGGACCCGCTTCTACATCCATTTTGAGAGACAGACATGCATCATGTCATCAACAACTCCATCGAGTTACTGTCAAGATGATTGATTATTTTAGCTTTCAAAATGGATGTAAGAATTTTATAGACCGTAGGTAAACAACTGATCGGTCTATAATTTTTGGGTTCCGCGGTGCTTCGTGATTTATGGAGCAATTGGGTAATTCCAGTTGTTAAGAACTGGGGTAGTGAACCAAACTCTAAGGATAACTGGAATTGAGATGCCAAACAAGTGTGTGAACTACTTAGCCATTTTAACCAAAAGTTATGCAGCCCGTCCGGTCCCGGTGATTTCCAGTTCGGTAACGAACGGATTGCTGTGGCTACATCTGATGGTGTTATTAAAATGTTATTCATTTCTTTTTATAATCTCACACACTTGTTCGACATCCTGTATCCAATCACCCTCAGTGTGACAAACGGATACCGACCAAATGCCGCGCCAAAATGCACTTGTAGTGGCATCATCCGGGCGGTACCCGTCGGCCTCGTTTTGTTCAGGTCGCCCCCTGGCTCCATATATCCACCTCTCATCGCTCCGGAATATGCGATTCTGCGTATATCGATTCACTCGCTTCTTATACCGCCGAATACGGCTCGCCCATGCACAAACTTTCTGCTTCATAAACTACTTTCGTGTACTTTTACGAATAAACTTAATAATTGTGAAGTCTGTGGTTTTCGTTAACTCATCTTCAACTCTCTCTGAACCATACATAAAAGTGGTCCTTCGAACCGGATTTATCAAGTGTTTGTTATTTCTATTAACGTTACTAAATCGGTCTAGCTGGAATTCCAGAAGAGCAGATTGCGTTAGTGGTTATTGTAGCACTTAATATCCATAACTTGCGGAAACTTCGCAACTTTGGTGTACCAACCTACGGTGATACAACTAGGTACTCATCTCTACCAACGGGTATGCCAATTACTAATAACAATGGTTCAGAGCGTGATGGAACTGATAAACCGTCAAGAAACTATCTTCAGAGACTTGAAGCTCACTTGTACTAACTATAAGAAAGACAGTCTGACTAGTAAGAACTTGGCGTACCTGTTACAGAAATACCAACTATAAATTCAACAATGAACAATATCTTTGAACTTGGCTGGAAAAATGCGAAATAAAACATTACGGAACTGGAAATGCCATCTACAGTAGAAATGAGTAGAATAGATCAGCAATTGGAATTCCAGAAAAATAGAGAAATATTACCGAGGGCGTCTGACTTGTCAAGTCACGACATCTATCTATATTCGGTCACTTCTCTCTTGTTGGCAGGAATCGCTGTACTTGCCCTCTATATCATAATAAAACAATGGCGCAAAACAAAGAAAGGCGTCATACCTAGAGGAAGAGAGAACTTCGGTGGGGACATCGAGTTACAAGAAAGACATGATTCGACCCATGCGGAGCCCGTTTACGGCGAAGCCAGACAGCTGAAGAAAATATTTCACTTTGAGGACTTAAACTGAGATTGTATTTCTATATCTACACTTTAACACATTCACTATTTATGTACTATTTACAGGGCATAGAATTTATCACCGACATATGCAACACTATCTGGAAAACAGGTAAATGGCCGAAAGACTGGACAGAATCGGTTTTCATCCCCTTACACAAGAAAGGTTCTTCGAAAGACTGTGCTAACTATAGAACCTTAGCGCTTATATCACATGCAAGTAAGATCCTGCTTTATGTCATCAACCGACGCCTGAACTACTTTTTAAGCCGACAGATTCCTGAAGAACAGGCAGGTTTTGTTAAGGGTAAAGGAACGCGGGAACAAATATTGAATGTCCGCCAAATTATTGAGAAAAGCAGGGAATTTAACAGCCCCGTGATCCTTTGCTTTATAGATTATACAAAAGCCTTCGACTGTGTAAAATGGGATAAACTATGGAGTGTGCTACTGGAGATGGGAGTTCCTGAACATCTTGTTGCCCTAATCAAGAGTCTGTACACAGCAAATCGATCTTTCGTCAGGATTGGCGCAGAATACTCCAGTATGTTCCAAACGAAGAGGGGTGTGAGGCAGGGCTGTATCCTTTCCCCTGCACTTTTCAACATATATGGAGAATACATAATGCGGAAAACCATCCAAAATTGGGAGAAGGGGTTTCCTATAGGCGGAAAGAGATTATCAAACCTCCGATATGCTGATGATACCGTACTCCTGGCAACATCTATGGAAGATATGAGTGAGCTGTTCCAAAGACTCGAAATTGAAAGTGGCAACATTGGTCTTGCAGTCAACAGAACTAAAACGAAGATGATGATAGTAGATCGAGCCGGAACTTTAGCAAATGTCACCTGTAACATTCCTGGCATTAACATCGTCGATCGCTACATCTATCTAGGCTCCCAAATCTGCGACGATGGCAGTTGTGTTCCCGAAGACAAGAGGCGTATCGGGATGGCTAAGGACGCAATGACCCGTCTAAACAACATTTGGAGGAGGAGAGGAATTGGCATTAAAACTAAGATCAGATTGGTTCGTGCCCTAGTATTCCCTATCTTCCTCTATGGTGTGGAAACGTGGACGATCTTAGCTCGAGAACGCCAGAGAATCGATGCATTCGAGATGTGGTGCTGGAGGCGATTACTCCGAATACCTTGGACTGCAAAACGCACCAATGTGTCGATTCTGAACCAACTTAACATAAAAACCCGTTTGTCGACCATATGCCAGCAACGTATTTTGTCCTATTTCGGTCACACAATGCGCAGAGGCGATGAATGTCTTGAAAAATTGATTGTCGTTGGGAACACCGAAGGCAAACGATCGCGCGGTCGTTCACCAACCAGATGGACCGATCAAGTCAAAGACACATCGTCTTCTAAATTCTAAGCAGTGGTGAGAGACGCGCTGGATCGAAACCGATGGAGGCAGATCATCCATTCGAAATGCTGCCCCAATGCTGATCACGATCCTCAGATATGAGGGACCGACTGCAGAGAGAGAGTACTATTTACATTTAATTCTTTACTTTACACTTTTCGTACGTAATCCATACTAATATTATAAATGTGAAAGTGTGTTTGTTTGTTTGTTTGTCCTTCCTTCACGCCGTAGCTAAGCAATCAATCGACCTGATTTTTGGCATACAGTTAGTTGAATAGATGGAGAGTAACATAGGCTACTTTTGGTCCTAAAAAACATCAAGTTCCCAAGGGAGATTACTGGTATTCAGCCTAATCCGGTTAGACTGGCGCTGGGGGTATTAAAATATTTTCTGGCGTTTTGGTTTCTATTGAAAATAAAACAAATTAGAACTTATTATTTGTGAAAAAGTTAAAAATATTTGCTGATAACAAGGCAATTTTCCATAAAAACAAAATAAAAGGTCTTGTAATTAATAACTATTCTTAGTTTGTAATGGATGCTCATCCCATTTTTCCCTCGGGAGCATGTACGGTTCCGTACAGGCATTATTTGCTTATGTCGCGACCTACTTTGCGATTTGTATTATTTATGTTAATATAGATAGGTACTTTGTTAGTTGACCAATAGCTGCCGTAGCGCTATAACCGCGGATTAGCATCCGCACTTTCGTGTACTTTTACGAATAAACTCATCAATCTTCAACTATCTCTCCTCTCTCGGACCTCGACCACGAGCAGACGTGTTTTTGGACGACACAAAGTTTTTATTTAATTAATAAATCAGATTTTAAAAACAATAATTCAAAGTAAAAAATAGGAGTGCATAATCGTGAGGAGCTGAGCTACACAGCGCGGCGATATCCTGTGGATAGACAAGCTCCGCCCTGCTGCGCGAGACCTTACTGCCGGGATACTGACATCTCATTCGGACAGCGTGCGTCCCGCTCACTAACGAAGCCAATAGAAGGTACAATACTCTCCAGTCTGGCTCCACCCCGTTGTTAACGTCATTGTTGATGTACACAGCTT
Organism: Sesamia inferens; assembly: GCA_037179545.1. Classification (NCBI taxonomy): domain Eukaryota; kingdom Metazoa; phylum Arthropoda; class Insecta; order Lepidoptera; family Noctuidae; genus Sesamia; species Sesamia inferens. The sequence continues at coordinate 302,643 of CM073929.1, read as the reverse complement.
GCCACTGGTTCCATGAGAGCCTGGTACCTGGCAGTGTTTGAGTGGTTCAACTTTTGACAAATTAGCTTTTGATAATTAGCTTTTGCTGTTGATAAATAAGGAACGAAATAGATTTTAGTCTCTTTCTAACTTTCTACATTGATCTTTTGCCAAATTTTGTTTTCTATCTGCCCTATAAACCTTTTCTCCTGGTAACTACGTGGTGAGCTATACGGAATCATGCCTATAAATCGTTCACCTCCACCGGCATCTACGCCAATGTCAACTACGTCTTCGACTGAAACCTTAGCGCCTGTACTGGCGCAGGAAGCAATAATACCCCAATGTAAATCTGCGCCTGATCTTTCCATAATATCAAATATAACGGAACGTAAAAAGAGGAAGTTCGATGGCGAAGAAAATATCACGCCTGTGACTTTGTCTACGTTTAATGCGTTCTCTGGCAAACAGCAACTACGATTTGAGGAGTTAATGGAAAAGATCGGTAGCATTATTGTACAAAACTCAGAGTTGAAGCACAGTGTCGAGGTCATGTCGTGTAAGTACGATGAGTTCCTGGGACGTATTGCCACGTTAGAGGTGGAACGGGCAAATGATAAAAAAAAGATCCAACTATTAGAAGAAAAGTTGGAACAATTTGAGCGTAAATCTGGCTCAACGGGCATTGAAATCCGTAACATACCCAAGACTGATAAAGAGACAAAGGAAGATCTTTGCAGCCTAGTTGTCAATATGGGAACGTCACTGAAAGTGGATATCGAAAGCTCTACGATAAGAGATATTTACCGACTTAATTCAAAAGACAAGTCCCACCCAATCATTGTGGATTTTACCACGACTCTCACTAAAGAAAAAGTCATCAGTGGAGTTAAAAATGTCAATAAATTGAAGGCTAAGGAGGCGAAACTTAATACTTCTCACTTTAAACTAAATGGCCCTCTGATGCCGGTTTACGTTGCGGAATGCCTCACATATAAAGCACAAAAGCTTTTTTATCTGGCCAGGGGTTTCCAACGGAGCCATGGTTACCAATTTTGCTGGACTGCAAATGGTATAGTGTACCTTCGAAAAAAGGTCAATGATCCGCAAATAAGAATAACTTCAGAATCTGATGTGGAAAAATTGATTTCTAACGAGTGACTAGTCTTGGAAATTATCTTGTCATATTGTATTTCTGATATATTGTTTATGCATGCTTCAATTTTATTAATAACTTTCTTTAATTATTGCCAATTTACACTAAACAGGAACACACACTTAAACATTTTTTATGAGCTGAAGAGTATCACTTCACTAACTTACTATTTGAATTTAATCTTTACTTCTGGTTGCCATTTTTTACTTTGTCCCATTTCCTATAGAGAATCATTTTTGGTGATTTAAATAGCTTAACAAATGACATAGATAATTGCTCTGTCTCAAAAGTATCAGTTTGTGATCTTGAAAACTGTCATGAGGTGATATCTTTTTCGCCTGACAAACGTCTGACCATACTTACGCAAAATATCCGTAGCGTTAACTGTAACCTCACTGGACTTGTACTGTTACTGGATAGGTTAAAAATGAATTGTGACATAATAGTCCTCACGGAATGTTGGTTATTAAAAACTAATGTTATTCCTACTCTACCAGGATTCCAATCGTTCTCTACTTTAAAAAATTTAAAGCAAAATGACGGAGTAATTGTTTATTACAAAGAACATATTGACTTAGTGTTTGAAGAACCATTTTTTCAAGAAGGAAACTGCCTTATTACCCGATGTGGCAAGCAGTTGACGATAGTTTCTATATACCGCTCTCCCTCATACAAAAACATTGATCCCTTTCTTGACTCATTACATGAGACTCTTTTAAAAGTAGAAGGGTCCAAAAACTTGATGTTACTAGGTGACATTAATATTCCCATCAACAATTCTAAAATTGATTTAACTGGAGAGAAGTATTTGACTTTTACTGCATCTCACGGATTACTACCTGTCCATACAGAAATTACTCGCAGTGCGAGTGGAACATGTCTAGACCATATATTACTAAGAAGTACCTACTGCACACATACTTTGATTCCTACAACTACTTTAACGGATCATTACCCTGTGATAGTATGTTTAGATCTTAATTTATCTCCAACCCTTATAAACAGTACATATACAGTAACCAATGAGGAAGCCTTAACTCAGGACATCCTAAAAATCGATCTAACTCCGATATTCCAGTCTAATGATCCTGAATTCTCTATCAACTACCTAACCAGCTCAACACAGGCCGCAACAAATAATAATACTGTTGTTGTCAAAATATCAAGACGTAAAAGGATCATCAAACCATGGGTAACTCCTGGGTTATTGAGGTGTATGAAGAATAGAGACAGACTACACTATGAATTGAAGTCCTCACCAGATAATGAAACTCTTGATAGAGATAGTCAAACTTAAGTATGAGAAATCGGAGGTTGAAAAAACAAAAAACGATCCAAAAAAGCTCTGGAAAGTTCTTAAAGAGATCTCTAGCTTGAATAAAGTCTCTAGTCACCCGAACCATCTTCTCAAGGTTGGCTCCTCACCTGAAAAGTCCCTGGACTCTATAAATAAGTTTTTTGTAAATATAGGCCGGACCTTAGCTGAAGAATGCTTGAACCTTCACAATACAGTTGATGCTGCATCCCCGTTATTGACGGATTCCCTCTATATTAGTACTCAACTAAACTCGTTTGTGTTAGAGGAAGCGGATGAAAATGAGGTCTTTCGTCTGGTGATGAGTCTAAAGACAGAATGTACGGTGGGCCACGATAATGTGTCAAATAAATTTTTGAAGAAACACGTTCAGTTCTTTGTCCCGGCGCTTACTTACATTTTTAATCAATGCCTTCAGACGGGTCAGTTCCCTTCCCAATTGAAAAGTTCTGAAGTCCGCCCGATTTTTAAAGGCGGTGATAAAAAGGACATCTCTAATTATCGCCCAATCTCTATTCTACCCGCTATCTCAAAACTCCTCGAAAAGATAATTAACAATAGACTCACAAAATACTTGGAAAAAAATAAATTGCTTGCAAACAATCAGTTTGGCTTTAGAACAAATAGATCAACCGATGATGCTGTTTATTATTTAACTGAATATGTTGGTACTAACTTAGACAGAGGGCTGAAATGCTTAGCTATCTTCCTGGACCTAAAAAAAGCATTAGATACTATTTCTATTCCCATATTAATTACCAAGCTGGAAAAGCTTGGAGTGAGAGGAATTCAACTCCGGCTTTTCGAAAGCTATCTAACCGGGCGGACGCAGTGTGTTCGAATAGGGCGTCATGTTAGCGCTGATCTTCCAGTGTCTTTTGGCATTCCCCAGGGCAGTATTTTGGGGCCTACTCTCTTTCTTATTTACATAAACGATCTTACTAGCATCATCGTGCCCAATGGCGACATCATATCTTACGCTGATGACACAGCCCTTCTTTTCTCTGCCAATACCTGGGATGAGGCCTTTAATGCTGCGCATAATGAGTTTAATGTAGTAAACCAATGGCTTAGGCTTCATCTTTTGACCTTGAATATTGTTAAAACGAAATACCGAACTTTCAGTATACGGCAATCAACACAAGCAGGGAGCAACTATAACATAGTCCCTCACCAATGTTCCCTAGACACACACTGTACCTGTAATCCAATCGAACGCGTTGTTACAATAAAATATTTAGGGATCCTCTTCGACCGCCATCTCAGTTTCAAAGATCACATAAAATTACTTAGCGCTCGAGTCAGAAAACTTATTTATGTATTTAAGAGGCTGCGTCATGTGGTTGATCCTATGTTATTGAAACAAATCTACTTTGCCTTATGTCAGTCAGTTTTAACGTATTGCATTTCATCATGGGGAGGAGCTCCCAAAACTATAATTAAACCTACTGAGATTGCTCAACGCACAATATTAAAGATTTGCGCTTACAAGCCTCGACTATTTTCCACGACGTTGCTTTATAAATACTGTGAAGTACTTACTGTTAGACAGCTCTATATACTGACAGTAGTTCTAAAGCAACACCGAAACATAGCATATGACCCCAACTACAAACATAGGCGTAGGAAACAAATAGTTTGCACTCGTGAACATAAACCTGAAACTTCCTTTATCAGAAGATTCTTTGTATTTTTGGTCCCCATGTCTATAATAAAATCAACTACATTCTAGACGTTTACCCTCTCATTGGGGATCGTTGTAAAGACAGAGTGAAGAAGTACTTGCTGACCTTAACATATGAGGACACTGAAAAATTGTTAATCGTACCAGAGTAAATAGGCTCCTTTGGGCAACTTTTCAGATATTTTATTTTTATTTATTATTATTATTTTCTTTTTTTACTCTTCATCTTCATATTACTTAAACACACATACCTGAGTACACTCAAAATTCCACACCAAACACACACACTCTAACACTCACCACCGTTTACACATTCATGCACCCTTCTCCATACATAAACACCAACTCACTTAGCTTTCCTAGTATTTAACTCACTAAGTTTGAGCTTAATTAATTGTATTTTGTTTTATGTAAAATTGTTGTAACAAACTTACTTTTTAGCTTAGTTTATTTTATTTTGTATTATTTTGCGTTTCTTTTTATCGACATAAAGCTGTTCGCGTTAGATTAATTTTTTAAGATATTAACTTACTGAGAGGTTTGGCGCTGCACACCGAGATACAGGTTTTACCTAGTTCGGTTGCAGATGCTCCTATTATGTAGCGTATGTATTACCTATATAGTTACTATGTTTTATGTTGTTTTGTAGTTCGTATATTTATTGGTGAATAAATTTATTATTATTATTCCTTTATTTCCTTGTATACACATATAAATTACATTTTTAAATATTTCTATATAAATAATACATAAAAAACATTTAAAAATATAAAAAATGGTAGCCCACCGGCATCGGGAACAGGGTCCAAGCTACCGGCGGTCAGGGCTCCAGAGAGAGGAACTTCCTGACAATGCGAGCCGTGTCCAGAAGTACAGCTTTCTGAATCAAGCCCTTGATCCAGCTGCCTAACGAGAGCCTCCTGAGGTGTTGGTCGAGGCTCTTGGCTATTAAGCCATTGGCTGTCACGACTATCGGCACAATGACTGCTGAATCCACCTCCCACATGTCGACAACCTCGTGAACCAAGTCAAGATACTTAATTTGTTTATCTTTCTCGGCTTTCACGAGGTTCTCATCATGCGGGATGGTTATGTCAACAATCATTGCACGCCGCTCTGATCGATCCACCATCACTATATCAGGCTTATTGGCAATAATAGTCCTGTCAGTGATGATGGATCGATCCCAGTACAATGTGATATGGCCATTTTCGAGAACTGGGTCGGGCATATACCTGTAGTACGGCACCTCTGATTCCACAAGGTTGTATTTGAGAGCAAGTTGCTGATGAATTATCCTGGCTACAAGGTTGTGTCTATGCAAGTACTCTCCGTTAGCTAGACGAGAACACCCGGAGATAATATGTCTTATTGATTCCCCCGGCCGGTGACATGCCCGACAGATGTCAACTGTGCCGTCTTTCACAATAAATCTCGGGTAATTGTTCGTCATCATAACTTCGTCCATAATTGCACATACAAAACCTTCGGTTTCCCCAAAAAGGTCACCGAATCGTAGCCAGGCTACGGACGCTTGCAAATCTACATCAGGCCCGTGTAGGGCTCTGAAAAGGCGTCCGTGAAGCTCTTTGCTCTTCCATACCTCCATGCGGTCATTGGTGTCAAGCACTACTGGTTTACGCCAGTTCTCTTTAGCCAAGGAGAGCGGAGTGAGGCCCTTGTCAACCGCGACCACATCTCGATGCATCCCCACGTCGGTTTCTAGAAAATATTCCCTGAGACTGCATATCTCGCGATTGTGGAGGGTCTTAGCGTTTAAAAAGCCACGACCTCCACATTTTCGCGGGATATACAGCCTCATAACCGATGATCGTGGGTGATGCAATCGATTTGCAGTCAGCAGCGTACGGACCCTCTGATCCAGGGCGTCAAGTTCGGTTTGAGTCCATTTGAGTATGCCGAAAGAGTACATCAATACCGGCATGACCCAACCGTTGAAAGCGCGCACCTTGTTTCCGCCTGATAGAAGACTATTAATTACTTTTTTCAGGCGGCCAAAGAAGCGTTCCTTCAACGAATGCTTCATGTCAGTAACATTGATACCCAACGCTTCCGCCATACCCAAATACTTATAGGTTTCGGATGCGGAGAGGGCTCTAAGGTTTATGGAACTCGTGAGTTGGGTTCCCACGGGTTCCACAATCTCTCCTCGCTTTACATGCATGACTGCACATTTGTCCACACCAAATTCCATCCTGATGGAGCTACTGAAAGTTTCAGTAATTTTCAGTAGCTCCTTCAGTTGTGAATTGTTGGGAGCAAAAAGTTTCAGGTCATCCATGTAAAGGAGGTGCGATATAACCTGACCACCTCTCCTCAACCGATAGCCTAGACCTGAATCCTCCAATAGTGTGCTTAGAGGATTCAATGCTAAGCAAAACCAAAGCGGACTCAAACTATCGCCCTGAAATATTCCTCGCTCGATCCTTATCGGTTCGCTATTCCTCAGAATATTTCGACATCCTGGATAGCGAAGGACTGTCCTCCATTGCCTCATACACGTCATCAGAAAGGTGCGTAGAGTTGTATCCACTTTATACAACTCCAGCACCCGCATGAGCCATGTATGTGGCACTGAGTCATAGGCCTTCTTATAATCTATCCAACATGTCGAAAGATCCTTTCGGGAACGACGAACTTGTTGGCTAATGGCCACATCAATGAGGAGTAGCTCCTTAGTACCGCGGTACCCGCTCCTACATCCATTTTGAGAGGCAGACATGATGGCGTTGCTGTCAATATGTTTGATAATTTTAGTTTTCAAAATGGATGTAAGAACTTTATAGACCGTCGGTAAACAGGTGATCGGTCTATAATTTTTGGGTTCCGCGGCGCTACCTGATTTATGGAGCAGGTGGGTTATTCCAGTAGTTAGGAACTGAGGTAACGAACCAGACACTAAAGCAGTCTGGAAATGAGATGCCAAGCGAGCGTGCGACCTTGGAAACCATTTTATCCAAAAGTTATGCAGCCCGTCCGGTCCTGGAGATTTCCAGTTAGGCAACGGACGGACTGCACGAGCTACATCTTGGGGGCAGATGGTAATAGCCCCCATTTCAGGTATTGGGTCGCAGGCTCGCTCGACATCCCGAGCCCAGTCACCTTCAGTGTGACTGACAGATACCGACCAGATACTGCGCCAGAATGAACACATGGCATCATCATCTGGTAGGCACGTGTCAGCCACACCTTGTTCTGGTCGTTCCCAGTCCCTATAAACCCACCTTTGATTGCTCTGGAAGGTGCGATTCTGAGTATATCGTTCTAATCGTCGTTTATATCGACGAATACGGTTCGCCCATGCATACACTTTCTGCTTCAGGAAGTCGATGCGCTCCGTGACACGGGCCATATAATTGTCAGGGCTGGTATTAGTACCTGAGAATGCCCGCCTCACAAAGCGCATCACTCTAGGACGAGTATTACCCTCCCTGAAGCAGATTAGTTTACCGATGAGTGCTCTGGCCCCACCAATACGACGTTCAATCCTGTGCTGCCAAGCTGGTACTACTGGTTTCGGTCGTGTAGCTCTGGAGTCACTGTGAAATTTGACATGAGCTACACGACAAGCTGCTACAGCTGCGCAGTACAGGATTGAATGAGTATCAGTGAGGTCCTCGCAGGTATCAAAATAATTTGATAACTGCGCATCCAGAGCAGCCATCAGTGCCCTATTTCTGTTATGCATGGGCAAACGTGGCAGGCGTGGTCTAATTTCTGCCGACATGTAACGGTATTCCTGAATCGCAGCCTCCAAAGCATTCCTTAATTCCTCATTGCACTGGGTACTTACATTTGTAGCCCTATCATTACTCCCCTCGTCAGCATAGTTTGTGGACTGCGGTGGTACCTCCGCAGTCTGCGACTGGTGAGTGATGACACGGCTACTCTGCATTTCTTTTCGCAGGCGATCAAGCACAGTATCATCCAACATATGATTACGCTAGATAACCCGTACCTGATCCGACAGTCGTTGTGCCGAAACGTTGACAGCTGGTTCAAGCACCTGAAACAGAGAGAGCTTTCGAACACGGTACGCGGTCAGGTTGTTTCCTCCCTCTGTAGCCCCATAGTATGAGCGCATGACATTTTTGTTGATGGATTGCGTCCATCTCATGCGCTGCACACTTCCGCCGGGAGCTGGGACCCTGTCAGAAGCCGATGGGCCTCGAGGTCCTAAGCGGTCCGGCGGCCGGCGTCCTCCCCGTCGGCGAACAGGTGGTGGCGTCGTCGGCGGAGAGAAGTACTCGTCGCTCGAGCTCGACGCAACTGCCGCGGCCGGGGTCGTCACAGCGCTTACAGTGGGGCTGGAGACCGGCGGCGGCGAGGCGGAGCTGAGCAACGAGTCCGGAGATGTTGGGCGTGCACGTCTTGCGGCAGATCTTGTCAACATATTTTCACATTTTTAAATTTCCAAATTTCTATTTCTTGTTGTTAGGTGACATGTTCTGTCATCCTGTCTTGTCTGTTTTGAATTTTCTAGTTTGTCCATTGTATTTATTTCCGCGATTATTTTTATTGTATGTATATTATTTGTTACTGTTTTGAGATTCACAGTGGGTATATATGTGCACAAAGAACTATTAATTAATTTATTAAATATTATAGTGGTAAATTATTTGAATGTGTTCCGTTGACGTTGACGGTGTTGCCATCTTATTATTATTATTACTGTTGAACCTTACAGGTCTCTTGCAGGGCTCACAAATGAAAGATGAAAGTTAGGACTTAAACCCCTTTATTACATATCTTCCTTTGTTCATATATATTACTAGAAATAACTATTACAATTTAGACATCTTTACGACAATATGGTTTATAGTGAACTACGTCAATTTGACGCAGTACAAACCTTCTAGTTATTATGACATTCACTATTTAAAAACACGCAATCCTTGATTCGGCCAGTATTCTCACAAAGGAGTTGAGATTACTTCCAACACACCCCCTTAATCTCAACCCTTTGGAGAGAAAACATCCAGAACCACTTTAAACATCTTAAATACATTAAATTTTTTTAACACTTTGGACAACACACCATTTTCTCAAAAACTTTCTAAACAACCAAACCCAAACATAAAACTAACCCTAAACCTCACAACAATAAGACAAAAACTAAACACTCTACCAACCTTAACAAAGAAAAACTACAAATCATACACAACCACATAAATCTAAAAACCATATACATAATCCCATAAATCGTACCTATAAACGCATAAAAAAGAGTTCACAAACCTTTTCCAATGTTTCACAAACCTATTCCAATATTATTATGCTCACGCTTCCACTGTGCTAACGCAGTGTTTCTCCTCCCCTAATAAAAATCTTTGATTATCACAAAACTTAAGTGCACCCCCTTAAACTAACCTAACTTACAAGTCACTAATTTTCTTCCGTAAGCTTCTTTTTCGTCTACTAATTCCCATGTCCCATTCTTCTCTAACGAACACTTTTCCTCCTCTATTGCTTCTAACCATTCCCTATCTATAACTTCAACAAACTCCCTATCTATAACTTCAACAAACTCCCTATCTATAACTTCAACAAACTCCCTATCTATAACTTCAACAAACTCCCTATCTATAACTTCAACAAACTCCCTATCTATAACTTCAACAAACTCCCTATCTATAACTTCAACAAACTCCCTATCTATAACTTCCAACTGCGCCACTCTGCTAAGAAATCCATCTCAAACTCATTAAATCTATTAGGAACCTTCCTCTCTCTATAAGGATTCCTCTTGGGTACACTAGATTCTTCTTCACACTCATTAACTCTCTCTTCAATAATCTCTTGACTCGCATCTCCTCTGTATCAGCTTCATTATCAATCTCATGATTTATTTCAACTTCTACTTCAACTCTATCTCCAAAATTTCTCCCAATACTGGTTTCCCTTTGGTTGTCCAACTGTATCCTTGTGTTTTGTTCCCTACACTAATTTATTTGTTCACTTATTTCTTCATTCTCTGAATCACTTTCATTTGTTCGCCCTTCATTTGTGCGCCCTTCATTTGTGCGCCCTTCATTTGTGCGCCCTTCATTTATTCCATCTTCAATTGTTCCATCTTACAACCGTATTACTTTTCTTCGCGTTCCTGCGTTCTGGGCCCATAACCTGTTGAACCTTACAGGTCTCTTGCAGGGCTCACAAATGAAAGATGAAAGTTAGGACTTAAACCCCTTTATTACATATCTTCCTTTGTTCATATATATTACTAGAAATAACTATTACAATTTAGACATCTTTACGACAATATGGTTTATAGTGAACTACGTCAATTTGACGCAGTACAAACCTTCTAGTTATTATGACATTCACTATTTAAAAACACGCAATCCTTGATTCGGCCAGTATTCTCACAAAGGAGTTGAGATTACTTCCAACAATTACTATCTCTGAACCATACAAGGACACCACCGCGTCCCACGACTCTGCGCTACCGACCATCCTCCGCACTGCTGCCGGCAGCGTCAGGTCGCCTCCTACTTCATTTGTGAAGACACTGCGCTGCTCCTCCCAAGCTACACACTCGGAGAGCGTGTGCTGCGCCGTGTCCTGCCCGCATTGGACGCAGTGGTGGCACCGGCTCCCTGCCTATGCGACGCAGGTGCTTGCCGAAGCAGCCGTGCCCCGACAGTACCTGCGTCACCCTGAACAACAGGGAGCCGTGCCTCCTCCCGAGCCAGTCGTCGAGTCCGGCCAGTAGGCCGGATCGCCTCGACGGTAGCGAGGCTGGCGTTAGGGCGCATAAGCCTCTGCCGCCAGTCCGCCACCAGGACCTGACGGAGCTCCTCTCGGCGCAGCTCGATCTGCCGCTGCACCGGACTGGAGCCCCGTGTCCGCTCTTCCCCGCGCCATTGGTACAATGATGCGAGTACTTTCGCCTCTAGGTCCCAGGGCGGGGATCCGGCCAGGACTTAAGCCGCCTCGTAGGATATCGTGTCGTGTGATACCCGCGGACGACCCTGACGGCCATCGCCCTCTGCGGCTTGCGCACAATGGCGAGTGTTCCGGCCGTCAGGTCCATCGCCCACATAGGGTCCCCCAAACAGGGACATGGACCGTACGATTCCTAAGTACAACCGCCTACAGGCGGCGCTCGGGCCCCCCATGTTGGGAAGCAGCGTTGATAGCGCGCCTGCTGCACCCATCTGCTTGGGCGACAGCCGCCGGAAGTGGGGCCCGAATTCCCACCGGCTGTCGAGCACCAATCCCAGGTACTTCATGGTGAACTCGACAGCTATCCGGGCCCCACTGACCACGATATGTGATCCCGGCGCCGGCGCACGCCGGGGGGATGACCCACACCTGATCCGACAGTCGTTGGGCCGAGACGTTGACAGTTGGTTCCAGTGCCTGAAACAGAGACAGCATCCTTTCACGGTACGCAGTGAGGTTAGTTCCCCCTCTGTAGCCCCGTAATATGCGCGCATGACGTTCTCATTCATTGTTTGTGTGGTTGGGTGCTGCGAATGAGATGGACTCAACCATCTCATTTGCTGCACCCAACCACCGGCAGCGGGGACCGGCTCGGGGCCGGATGGTCCCTAAGTCCCAAGCTCGTCGGTGGCCGGCCTCTCCCCTGCCGACGTACAGGTGTTGGCGACGTCTGTGGAGAGAAATACTCGTCACTCGAGCTCGACGCAACTACCGCGGCCGGTGTCATCACAGCATTCACAGTGGTGCTGGAGATCGGCGGCAGCGAGGCGGAGCTGAGCGACGAGTCCGGAGGTGGTGGGCGTGCTCTTCGTGTGGCTGCTCGTGCCAATATATTCATTGTTATACTCGAAATACAGTCAAGTTTTAAGGAATTCCTGGTGTCGCCTACTCATTTCAAGCCCTCAACCTCCTAACGCGCAGCAGAGCTTGAGAACTAAACACAACCACACACCATGATCGTTATTATTTTTGCTTTGTGTTATTTATAGCTGTTGTATATATACGGCGCTTAGCTCATGTTAATTTATTCAGAGAGTGATTGACTATGTCATCAAAAAATAATTATTTATTATATAATCGCGTGATACTCTCATAACTCGTATAGTTTGTTCCAAGTGTCTAATAAGAATGTAAACAAACCCTGTTTATACCTATTCTTACGCAGTTCCCTACATAATTATGAGGTATGAACTTTATATCTTAAGATTTTAAAGTAGTAGATACCTACTAAAAATTGTTTTCTTTTGTAATAATGGTACGGAATCCTTCGTACGCGAGTCGGACTCGCACCTGGCTGGTTTTTCCAACAATTACCTATTCTTTAAATGAAATGATAACTTTATAATTTAAAAATCACCGAAAAAATTTAGTAGGTACATAATATTTAAATAAATTGCAAGCCGCATTTAATGGGTAATACCACCGTACTGATACACCGTGCTGCGCAGATTGGTATCCGCATCCTCATATTAAGTGAACTATTTGTCTAAATTCAGAATTAAGGAACAAACCCTAGGGGCACGCCACAATAGCGGCGGTACCTAAGTCCCCTCTTTGAGGAGTGCTATAGGGTTGAGAGTGTAAATATAGTTTACATTACGGAATTGTGGAGGAGATATCTATGCTTTTATTGGTGTTTGAGGGTGTTTGCATGCATAATTTGCTTTATTTAATTTTAGCGTAACCTGCGATTAGAGCGTGTGATAAAAATACTAGCACTTGTTTCCACCACAAGATGCTTCTTCCACCGATAGTAGCACATTATGATGATGAGATAAATGTACTTACTGATGATACCAAATACAGTTCCGAACCCCGTTCATTAGATTCTTCAATTGAGCGACTCAATATTCTAGAAAATGATAATTTTTTACCGGAAGATATGACACCATCCACTCCCACTATTACCGAAGGACTCGCCACACACAACCCGTCGCAGCATTTGCCTACACTGCAGTCAAATTCTTCAGTTTTATCCATGTCACCAAGCCCAATTGCTTATACAGTTAGGTATAGTGAAAGAAACTCGATCAAAAAAAAGAAAACTCATTCGCCTCATTTATTCACAAAAAAATAAAAAGTTTGTAAGAAAGCCTCTTGAATTTCAATGGGAAGGCGGTAAATTCAAACATGGTGCGATGTTGGAAGACATGAACTTCACTCAGTTTGGTTCAGAGTAGTGCAACGTAATCTCAAGCCCGTAAATATTACTCATGACGGGCTGTTGGATTTTATAGCAATAAATTTGCTAATGCGCGTTGTCAAGATTGCCATCCTAACGTGACTACTGGAAGACGGGCCTTAAATATAATCTTATTGCCGATATTATGAATTTGAAGCGTTAGGAACAAATTCGCCAGTTTTTGCATTTTGTTGATAATTCTCAGCAAAATGGAGATCGTTACTTTAAAATCCGTCCGATTTTGGAAGCAGTAGGTACGTAGAAATTGTCTTAAAATAAAGGAGGAACATCGCTATAGTATCGATGAAATGATGGTGCCGTAAAAGGCCACAAGAGCTAGCAACAGGCGCCAATATTTGGCAAAGAAACCTAAGAATTAGGGTTTTAAAATATTTCTCAGAGCTGGGGTATCTGTCTGTGTCTACGACTTTATTCCAGGCGTGGAAGATACATTTAGATTCCATTCTTTTACAGAATATGAAAATTCTTTAGGAGTTGGCGCCAAAGTTGTAATAGCCCACTGCCAGAGAATTAGACATAAACCGGCAATAGGGATATATCCAAGCTTTGAAAATCAAAAAAATAATTAGTCCGTCTTATAGATAATAAAAAAAAATTAAAACCCGTATTTTTCATTTTGTCGAAATTACCAAAAACTACTGAGATATAGCGTATTAAAATTACGGAGTGGGGGCTAATTACGGCACGCCGTTGTATATTTTGTAGCACGGCGTGACGTCATGCGAACACTTTCAGTATGCTGGGCAGCACCTGCCTAGAGTTTTGGGAATGCTATTCACATTTTGTATGAGACATTCATACTTACCGAAGGCATTGATGAAAACGGTCGTGGTACCTATAATTAAAAATAAAACTGGGGATCTCGCGGACAAATGCAATCCGACCAATCTCATTGGCGACTACGGCGGCGAAGGTTCTGGACTGTGCTTTGGAGAGACAGCTTAAAAACCACCACCAGCAGCACGACGCTCAGTTCGGTTTCCGAACCGGACTGTCGACTGAATGTGCTATTATGTCTCTCGAGCATACGGTTAGGTACTACACTGACAAGGGTACGCCAGTCTATGCTGCTTTTCTAGATCTTTCCAGGGCATTTGATTTGGTTAGGTATGATATTATGTGGTCTAAATTAACTGAAGCGGGTGTGCCTGGGGAACTAGTTAACCTATTTAAGTACTGGCACGGCCACCAAACTAACCAAGTCAAATGGCTTGGAGAGCTTTCGGACGAGTATGGGTTGGAATGTGGGGTGAGACAGGGTGGACTTACATCACCTACACTATTCAACCTGTATATTAACCAGCTGATTGTTGAGCTGAGTGGTACCGGGGTTGGCTGCTCGATTGACGGTTACATGGTCAACAGTATAAGCTACGCGGACGACATGGTGCTGCTCAGTCCATCAATCTCTGCACTTAGGAAGTTATTAAATGTATGTATGGATTATGCGAAAACACATGGACTTCTATATAATGATAAAAAGAGTGAGTTACTAATATTTAGGTCCCGGGGTCGAAATGTTTTATGTACACCCCCTGTACTGCTTAACGGTGTCGCACTTAATAGAGTTAAAGAATTCAAATACCTCGGCCATGTGATTACCGAGGATTTGAAGGATGACAAAGACATGGAAAGGGAAAGGAGGGCGCTGACGGTCCGCTGCAACATGCTGGCTCGCAGATTCGCGCGGTGCAACGAGGAAGTAAAAATAACGCTTTTCAAAGCATACTGTCAAAACTTGTACACGTGCAGTCTGTGGGTCAACTATACGCTGCGGGCCTTTAACGCGCTCCGAGTACAATACAACAATGCATTCAGGGTGATGCTGGGGCTTCCACGGTACTGCAGCGAATCGGCCATGTTTGCACACGCCCGTACGGAAGGGTTCGGGGCGACAGTGAGGCGCCGCGTGGCCTCGCTCATGCGCAGGGTCAGGGGGAGCACCAACACCATCCTGTCGGTCATTGCTGACAAGCCAGACTGCCCCATTCAGCAGCGTTGGGTACGATCGCATGTGCTTGTTCCAGGTGCCCCTGAAGGTGGCAGGTTCATGAATTAGGTTTTTTTTTAATGTTCTATTTTGTTTTTGTTTTTCTATTTGCATTACTTGTTTTATTCTGTTTAGATACTAACATAGTTGTTTTAAGTCATAATGTTACTAACAAAATATGGGGAAACCTGAAATAAACAAATTTTATTTTATTTTATTTTATTTTTTTTATTTTTAAATCAATATATCTTCCTAAATATTTGAATGAGACAAAAAATAAAAAATACGTGTTCAATATTTTTGATAAATCTATCTGATGAACATTAAATTATTTTTTAGGATACAATCCAATTGTGTATTTTGACAACTTCTTTTCATCTTTGGAACTGATACATTTGTTACGCAGTGAGTATGGCATCTTTTCCTTGGGCACAATCAGAGCTAATCGTTTAAGGGGGTGTCACGAAAAACTGCCTAGCGATAAAGACTTCTTAAAATAAGTTGGGCGTCGTAAAATGGGCCGACAACAAATATGTTATATTAACAAGTTCTTATGTAGTGTAAAATAAAACAACCCCTCCGATATTCCAGCAAAGGAAAGACTTATCTTTAATATTTAATCATTTTTATTCATATCTACAGTAATTACACAATAGCTCAGTCACCATCATCCTTTTTCTTCTGCCTTCTTTTTTACATCCAAAATCCGCCCGTCTATTTTTTTCTTTATCTCCTATAGTAAGACCGTTTAAACGAGCCTTCGCCCACGGGGTACAGGGACGCGGGGGTATGACGAAAACGGGGGCCGAGGGAGGTGCGGGCGGTAGGCCCACTTAGTATGATACACAAGAGATGAAATTCATATTGGTTAGGTTTTAAGATATGTGACGTCATATTAGTTAACGATGAAAGTATGTTTTTTTTATTATGTAGTTAATTGACGACTACAGATTTGTGTTTATTATTTACAAGCTAGTTTCCCGTGACTTTTTCCAGGCAAAAATTTGCCATGTCCTTTTTCATTCTAATCGATACAGAAGTTTTAGTGTGAAAGTGCGACGACTGATAGATAGACAATATTAACTCAGTACGAATGTAAAAAGCTTTCTCAGGTATACATACGTACGGAGGACGGGTCTGAGCAGTTGTGTTGCGATGTGTGCCGGGTACGATGCGTCTAATGTTGTTGTGTTGGGAATTTGGTCGTGGAGGGTCTTCAGATTAATCTCCCTTTGGCGCAGCATCGTTGGTCGTGTTGTTGGGTTTAAAGTTGCATCACCTCGCTCAACTGCCGTCTTCCTTCCTATTCGCTCAGTTTTACTGAGTGAATAGGCTCTTAATAAACTAGCGCGTTTTACCATCAACGATCGCATCACTGCTTACCATCAGGCGGGATTGCGGTCAAGCGCTAGTTTATAATTATTAAATAAAAAATTAAAGCTGTAGCATTGTACTACAAATGCCACACGTGTTCGCTATTGTGGCGTTGTACAAAGACTACACATTTCCTCTTACGCGTCGACTGTAAATCAAATCGACTATTAATCACACAGAAGAATGCGGACGTCACGGCGCGCGTCCCTGCGACCCTGACTCCCGCAGCGAGGGTGCCGACCCTGTTTCCATGAATATTCACCCCGGAACACATGTGCGTGGCCGGCGGTCAGCGTCCGTGGGAACCATACGAGTCGTCTAGCACGTGAAGACGGAACTGGCGCGCTTTTCTACATCAACCAATCATACGCCGCGGCCTGCCTCGATCAACGAATCAGCATCAAGAACGAAGCTGATTCGTTAGTGGTTACCCCACTATCATTTAGAGATAGTTAGTATAGAGATAGTTAGTATTTAAGTGAGTGCATAGCTTGTAAGAACATTATTATTGTCATATTCTACATCATTGTACAACATCATTATACAACGTCATTATTATATCCATTCCTGAATCACACTCTTGTATCGCGTCTTTTCACACGTCAAATACATTGTACTCTGTTACATTCGTGCAATACATAAAGTTCAATTTATCTGAGTTTCAATTACGCGACACGACCTACGCGCTACAGTGGTGACCTAAGCGACGTGAATCAAGACAAACGTGACGGTACTCGTGATTAGCACATTCTAGTGGCTTCCCACAAGCGGGTCTCACCACTAGGATTTCAAGAGGCTATATTCACGGTATTGCTGCGTGATACACCAGAAGAGTAATCAGGATGGCGACCAACAACGCAACACAGGTAAGCAACGCAACACAGGTAGGAGGGCAAGTCGACACGCTCACACTACAAGCACGGCTGTCTGACTTTTGGCCGGCGTATCCCAGACTATGGTTTACACACTTCGAAGCAGTAATGGCGCCACAGAGACAAGGTGATGACGCACGCTTTCAAGCAGCTATCGCCCGACTAGGCCTGGACGCACTTCAGCAAGTAAGTGATATTATAACCAACCCGCCCATGGAAAACAAGTACGAAGCCCTGAAGTCCCGACTCATCAGCGTCTACGAGGAATCCGAGAGCCGGAAGCTGCAGAAGCTGATGGATGAGATGGAACTCGGAGATCAGAAACCCTCACAGCTGTTGCGAAAAATGCGGGAACTAGCCGGACAGAAAATACCAGACGGTACACTGCGCATCATGTGGACCCGGCTACTTCCACCCTCATTACGCGCTGTCCTCACCGTGAGCAACACTACGGACTTGGAAAAGTTATCGCAAGTAGCAGACAGTGTAATGGACAGCATCGCGCAACCTAACCAGGTCGCGCAGATTTCACGCACGAGCGATGTGGCTGCCCTACACGATCAATTAAGGCAGTTATCTCTGGAGCTGGCAGAACTCAAGAACAGGCAAGGATCCAGACCACGATCACACAGAACATTCGACAGACGGCGTTCGAGATCGCGTTCAACAAGCAACGATAATAGCAACCGCAAGTATTCAGAACAATCACTTATCTGTTATTATCATCGCAAGTACGGCAACGAGGCGCGTAAGTGTACACGTCCGTGCAATTTCAACAACAACAACAACAGCGCCCAGTCGGAAAACTAATGCCTGCGTCGGTTGAGGCGGCAACTGACGCGAACAACACTTCCCACCGCCTATTCATAACTGATAGGAATTCGCGTCTGTCATTTCTAATTGATACGGGCGCAAACGTTTCCGTGATACCGAGGACAAAAGGCGGGAAAGCAAAACAAACCGATTTCTGTTTGTACGCAGCAAATAACACGATCATCCCAACGTACGGAGAGAAAACCCTACAACTGGATCTCAACCTACGACGGCCGTACACCTGGAAATTCATCGTCGCTGCAGTCAGCAAACCCATCATCGGTGCAGACTTTCTGAAGCGTCATCAACTTCTTGTCGACATAGCCGGCCGACGCCTCGTCGACAAAGTTACCAACATGACCGTCAGAGCATCAGTCATTCGTTCCGCCGAACCCACAGTTCGAAGTATCGACATGGAACAGCCGTATCACCAGCTCCTCAGTAAGTTTCCTGATATCCTGCGACCATCAAGCATGAAGGATACTCCCAAACACAAGGTAGAACACCACATCGAAACTACTGGCCCACCAGTGTTCAACAAGTGCAGACCTCTTCCTCCACATCGCTACCTGCCCGTGAAGAAAGAATTCGAGCTCATGATGCAGCAAGGAATTTGCCGACCAAGCAAAAGCCCTTGGTCCAGTCCGCTACATGTCGTTCCTAAGAAAAACGGCGACTTACGCATCTGTGGTGACTACAGAAGACTCAATGACGTCACCAAACCCGACCGCTATCCAGTCCCACGCCTCAAAGATTTTACCTACCTACTTCACGGCAAGAAAATCTTCAGTACTCTCGATTTAAACCGAGCTTATTCTCAATTAAAAATCTTCGAACCTGATATCGAGAAGACAGCGATCACTACACCATTTGGTTTATTCGAATTTCCACGAATGTGCCCAGGTCTCAAGAACGCCGGACAGACATTCCAACGATTCATAAACGAAGTACTCAACGGAATAGACTACGCGTTCCCATTCATCGACGATGTTATCGTTGCATCTGAAAGTGAAGCAAGCCACATCGGAGATCTGCAGGAAGTTTTACGCCGATTAGACACGTATGGCGTCACTATAAATCCCTCTAAGTGTGTTTTTGGCAGAGAAACCGTCAAGTTCCTAGGTTATGAAGTATCAAGCAAAGGAATCAAACCACTTCAAGACAAAGTCAAAGCAATCACAGAATACCCAAAACCCAAAACCATTCAAGACTTACGAAGATTTATTGGCATGATAAATTTTTACCGAGACAGTGTCCCAAATGCGGCAAGCATTCAGGCGCCGCTGAATGCATTCCTTCATAATTCAAAAAAACGAGACAAGACGGAAGTAAAGTGGGACAATCAATCGACAAAAGCTTTTGAGTTGTGCAAACAAAGCATAATAAACGCTGCTTTATTGTCTTACCCATCCAGTGCGCCAGAGGACCAAATCGCTATTTTTTCGGACGCCTCAGCTACCTGCGCCGGGGCATCTCTACAACAAAGGCGAAGCAACGGACAATGGCTGCCACTCGGATATTTTTCAAAGAAATTTTCAGAAAGACAAAAAAAGTACTCGACTTTCGATCGGGAGCTCCAGTCAATAAATATGGCAATAAAATATTTCAGAAAGATGTTTGAAGGCAAAGAACTCGTGGTTTACACTGACCATAAACCGCTGACCTACGCAATCCGCAAGCCTCCTTCCGATAACGACACACCACGGCGAATTCGGCAGCTACTGTTTATCAGCGAGTTCACTACTGACATTCGACACGTGAGCGGAGCTCAAAACGTTGTAGCAGATGCATTATCACGCGTCGAAACTATCGACGTGCCCTCACCCATCAACTACGACGAGTTATCCCAAGCTCAAGAAAACGACAGTTGTATCCCTACATTGTCTCAACAGACCAACATACAACTCAAGAAAATCATTTTACCGGGTACTAACAAGCCAATATTCTGCGAAACATCGACGTCACACGTTCGTCCATATTTAACAGCTGATTTTCGTCGCATAGCTTTCAACGCCGTGCACAGCCCAAGCCACCCAGGAGTACGATCCACACGGAAGCTGATGCAAGAGCGATTCTTTTGGCCTTCAATGAATACCGACATCGGCCAGTGGACTAAGACATGCAATTCGTGTCAGCTCTCCAAAGTACAGCGACACAATCATAGTGACATCGCAACATTCCCACCGAGCGAACGATTTCAACATATTCACGTTGATATCGTTGGACCGCTACCGACGTCAGCATGTGGACACAAATACTTGCTCACGATGATCGACCGGTGCACACGATGGCCTGAAGCTGTACCACTTCAAGAGACAACCGCTGAAATCGTCGCAAGAAAACTTTACGAAGTGTGGATATCTCGTTTCGGTTGTCCAATAAGAATCACTACCGATCAAGGACGACAGTTCGAAAGCCGACTATTCCGAGACCTCGCTCAATTACTCGGTGTAGAAAAAACCCGTACTACTGCATACCACCCGCAGAGTAACGGAATCGTCGAACGCTGGCACAGGACATTAAAAGCCGCACTCATGGCTAGACTAGAAGACAGCAACAAATGGATCGACGAATTGCCTGCTGTTCTAATGGGTCTCAGAGCCGCTATCCGCTCCGACTCTAACACAAGCGCAGCCCAACTCACCTACGGTCAAGCAATACGCCTGCCAGGCGATTTCATATCACCAACACCAGCTACACCGAAAATGGACCACGACTACGTCAATCACCTGCAAGAAGTGATCACCAAGCTCACACCTACATACAAATCGCATGCAAATAAGCGATGTATGTTCGTGCACAACGACCTACAAACATGTAGCCACGTGTTTGTACGCGATGACACCGTCCGCAAACCTCTGCAGCATCCATACCTAGGTCCATACAAGATCATCGAACGTAAAGAAAAGTATTTTACAATCCAGCTACCAGGACGAATTAGCAATATATCGATTGATCGCCTCAAACCTGCGTACACAATCAACACAGAAGATGATCCCAGGCATACGAACAGCGAGACCAATCAAGCACCTGCAGCTACCACAGATGAGCAAACCAGCCTACATCCAGACCCGCATACGAGGGAACAACGTACCAGATCAGGCAGGATCGTCAAGCCGCCTGCACGCTACGTACGCTTTGCTAAAAAGGGGGGAGTACTGTAGCATTGTACTACAAATGCCACACGTGTTCGCTATTGTGGCGTTGTACAAAGACTACACATTTCCTCTTACGCGTCGACTGTAAATCAAATCGACTATTAATCACACAGAAGAATGCGGACGTCACGGCGCGCGTCCCTGCGACCCTGACTCCCGCAGCGAGGGTGCCGACCCTGTTTCCATGAATATTCACCCCGGAACACATGTGCGTGGCCGGCGGTCAGCGTCCGTGGGAACCATACGAGTCGTCTAGCACGTGAAGACGGAACTGGCGCGCTTTTCTACATCAACCAATCATACGCCGCGGCCTGCCTCGATCAACGAATCAGCATCAAGAACGAAGCTGATTCGTTAGTGGTTACCCCACTATCATTTAGAGATAGTTAGTATAGAGATAGTTAGTATTTAAGTGAGTGCATAGCTTGTAAGAACATTATTATTGTCATATTCTACATCATTGTACAACATCATTATACAACGTCATTATTATATCCATTCCTGAATCACACTCTTGTATCGCGTCTTTTCACACGTCAAATACATTGTACTCTGTTACATTCGTGCAATACATAAAGTTCAATTTATCTGAGTTTCAATTACGCGACACGACCTACGCGCTACAAAGCAATAAATAATCAAAAAAACTAGGTCTATTTAATGTGATTACAGATATGTACTTACCAAATCTTAATAATTAATCTTAATACTTACCAGATATGTACTTACCAAGTCTTAATATAACACAGGTAACACTAAATAAATTAGAAGAATCAGATCCGAAAGAAAACTACGAAAATTTTGTTGCGAACATCAGAAACAGTTTTATACGTGCAAGTCGCTAGTCGTCGAGTGAACGTTGCTCTGCGCTAGTGCCGCTAGTGTGCGTGTAGGCTTTATTATATACCTTCTTATCGGCGGCGGATGGCTCTTCTAACGTGTTTTGTTTTCGATGAATATTGACTGTATCTATGTGCCCCTTGTATCAATGTACTCCGTCTCCCCCTAACGATTTTATTTATACAGCGTGGAATTTTAATGGTTGTTTTCCCGCAGCGAAACGGTTTTGTCTTAGTAATACAATCGTTTCATCAATAAATAAAATATTAGAAACATAAAAAACTCGAAAGTGAGCCCAAACCAATAGTAAACTTCTGATAATCTACAGCTGAATGGCGTGGGGCCATTGACCCGCGTGCTTCAACTATTATCCATTCATACTTTTACGGGCTTAAGATTTTCATAAATACTTTTTAGCTTCAATTTACTGAACACGAAAATAAAATTATTATCTAAGATAATTGTTTGTAATTTTTGCGCTTAGACTACTTTATGTCGTATCACTAGAGTCGAGAGCTTACTTTACTTTGAAAATTTATAAAGCGGCAATGCCTTTGAACGGTAGTTTTTTTAAATGCTAGTTTGAGCGGTAATTTTTTGTATTGGTACATTTAAGTTACTTTAAACCTTCATGGACTTCAACTAGGTATCACTGCGCGCGGGAGCTTATTATGGTTTGAACATTAAATGCATTGCTTTCCATTGAGGCGGTTTCATTCCCATTCCGAGTAGTACCTACAACATGTAGGTAGCGTAACTAACTGTTCTCACTTTTTCAAGTTGATGATTTTTTTTTAAATTGTTTTTTATTATTTTATAATATAAATATTTTTAATTTTGTGTTTTACACATCGAAAGTACTCCTTAAATAAAATCGTTCTGCCGCGGGAAAACAACCATTAAAATTCCAGCGTGTATATTGTCTGCTGTGTGTGTGAGTTTCCACTCATAAAATAAATGAATTACTAAATGGTTTTTTTTTTAATCATTTGAAAACCCAGACCTATAATATACCTACATAGCTACGTACGCATAGGTACTTAGCTACAATATACATACACATAGCTACGTATGCACAAGTATATACTATGTATATGTAGCTATAATACACTTCTGGACACATCTATTGGCCCACCTTAGAGTTTAGATTTCGATAGCCCCTACCGAAATATGATTGCTAGATGGAACAAAGACTATTGATGCAATTTTAAACCTGATACATCTTATCATCTTTTTCGATCGTATTGTTTTAAATTTGAATTCAGAATACCATACGACATGGAACTACGCCTAACAAGTCGGATACGCGCCTTGTTAAAGGCAATTGATTTTTGAATAAAAAACATGTTTTATCAAATAAAGGTTTAATTTAATAACGCGTGTTGCCTCCATGGGCATCTACCACAGCTCTCATACGATTAGGCATAGAGTTTATCATCCGCTCTATGAAATTTTGAAGGATCATCTCCCATTTCTTCTCTATGTCAGTTTCAACACCTGCATCGTCTGGGCAAGTGGCTGACGCGCCTAACACGTCTTTTTAGCTCGTCCCACATGTGCTCAATGCAATTCAATGGGGTTCATGTCTGGGCTTCTAGCTGGCCAGTCCATAACTGTGATGTTCACATCCCTAAGATATTCCCTGACGATGCCGGCCGTATGGGCTCTTGCATTATCATGCATAAAAAAGGAATTTTGGGCCCACTTAGACCGCGTATGGTAACACGTGAGGTTCTAAGCACTCACGAATGTACCTTTCAGCATTTAATGTTGGCAGCCGTGGTCCTGTAACAGCCTCAAGTTGAGTTTTGCCGCTCGCGGATATACCGCAGCAGACAGTCCATGAGCCACCGCTATAAGCAACCCTCTCTTTAAAGCAGCATTGTGCGAAACGCTCTCTCTTACGTCGGTATACCTTCTTCCTTCCATCATTGCCATCTAACACAATTTTAGACTCATCAGAAAAGAGTACACGGCTCCAATCTTGCTATGTCCAATTTAAATGAGTGCGTGCAAAAATGAAGGCGCGCTGTTTGGTGGGCTCGCGTTAGTTTGGGCCCATTAGCTGGTTTGTGTGGTACCATATCGCGTTCTTTTAACCTTCTCTGAACAGTTCGAGCGCTCACAGATACTCCGTGGAAGTCGTGAAGTTTGTTTTTGTATCTCAATGGACGTAAAGTGACGACTTCTCAAGCTGGTCGTCATGATGAATCGATCCTGCCTTTCAGTTGTGACCCGATATCGTGGCCTTCCTTGGTGACGAACGAAGCCGCCAGTCTCTAGGTACCTCCGATAAACATTTCGGACCGCAGATCGACTTTTTTTTGGTTGTGTCCGGCCTGAATAAGTGTCACAGCTTGGACGGCGACTTCAGGTGAAGTATCCATAGATTATTGATAGAATCTCACCTTAATGTTAAGAATAGGTAATGTTTGTTGCAAAACAAAAAGATACCAAACACTTTTTCAAAAATTAAATCCAAGTAAACGAATAAAACCAAGTTTTCTTAGTACCTATTCGATTGTTTGATATCAACAAACAGGCTCAAATTGTCCTTTGTTTCTTTAAATTGTGTGTTCGAAATTCAAAAAAAGACTATTGAATGAAATTGTGAATGTACCAGGGTCAAAACTGCATAAAAACTTTTTGCTCGACCTAATATAAAATTTTAGCTAGGACCAAACGAAACTGAAAATGCAAGGTGGGCCAATAGATGTGTCCAGAAATGTACATAGGTACGTAGGTATAATATACATAGCTACATACGCACAGCTACGTATATCATTCACTAGTAGTTGTTCACCCGCCAAATGTAAGAGGGCAGCACTTTCCACACATGCAAATTTTACCTCAGAGTTGTTACTCTTTATCTCTATACTTACTATTTCTACTCTTTGGAGTAGAGAAAGAAGTCGCTTGATGAGACGAAGAGAAGACCAAGCATTTAGTAGGTATGTAGGTAATCCATTTTGCGAAAAGTAAAAAAAAAAATACCTGCTTTAGGATTTACTAAGTAAAACTTGGTGGGCAAAGCAGATTAGCATAGAAAACTAATATTCTTGTATTTTATTGCTAATCTTTATTTTTCTTAATTCAACACGAAAAAAGTAAGGAGTATCCAAACAAAACGTATTAAAAGTACGAACAGCGCTAATTATTCTCCTAGTGGCAGACATAACGTACTAATTTGTCAAAATAGGTTATAATGCAACAAATTATGAAAGAGTTTAGATTGGTATCGGATCTCTCTTTTTGCCACATTGTTTTAGACGGTTTGTCTCTTTTTATCTTCTACCAGACAGCATTGACGTAAACTGTCACTGTTACACCGCGAGGCTACGTACCTACGTAGTAACATCGCTTACGTTCATGTTTTTTGAGAAGAAAAACTTTGAAATCTGTACATTATTGTAATATTACCCGAGAAAATGTTTGGTGGCAGTGTGCCCGTAGTGATTCAATCTAGGTGAAACACGCGCGGCGAAAGGGGAGTGCAAAACGTGGTGTGTCGAGCACGAGCTTGCGGTTGTCGTAGTTTGTTATCAAACAGCGCTGTGCGAGGCCGCGACCTCGAGACCATGGCGGAGGCGGCGCCCGGGAACATCGTGAAAGAGGGCTGGCTGCAGAAGCGCGGCGAGCACATCCGCAACTGGCGCGACCGCTACTTCATCCTTTTCGACAACGGCGACCTGGTGGGCTTCAAGACGCAGCCAGAACGGAACAACTACCGCGATCCGCTCAACAAGTTCACGGTGCGCGATTGCCAGATCATGGCTGTGGACAAGCCTCGACCCTATACCTTCACCATCCGTGGCCTGCAATGGACCACCGTCATCGAGCGCAATTTCTCCGTGGACACTGAGAAGGAACGGTGAGTGTGTCCCTGACTTGGTCACAGCTTGCCTCGTGTTTGCTCATAGACCACTGGTCCACTGGTCCACAGGTCCACAGGGCTAGCTGCTTCATCATCATACTACATGTTTTATTAAACCCATTCTAGTTGCTAGTGGTGTTTCACTTCACAGTAACTGCTCTGGGTTTGCCCGGTGTTTGTGTCATAAGGAAATGAATTGTCCGGGTGGATGACATTCTTATGTTTTCCTGTTTCAGTGTTTATTGATGTAGTCATCTGATGAAAATATGTGAAGTTTGTTTGTTTTCCTAATTCCAACCTATCTACCACATATTAAAATTAGAATCATGAACAATAACAAGTTTGACAATATACTGTTAAAAACACCTGATAGTGGTGCTATCTGAACTTTTACCCCCTTATTCATAAACTATGTTTAAAGTTAACTAGTGATTAGCGAACCTTTAACCATACATTTTAGATGTTGGCACGTCACTTAACTTTAATCATCGTTTATGAATAAGGCCCATAAACACTGGTGTATTTATTCATAAAGGATGATTAAAATTAAGTGATGTGCAAATGTCTGAAATGTATGGTTAAAGAATGACTAATCATTGGTTAACTTTAAACATTGTTTATGAATAAGGGGGTTAATTTTAACGATGATTACATTTCTTTTATTGAACCAAAAATAATTTTAGCATGACCTTGTCTTTTTTATGTTATACAGGATATGCTGAATGGCCGATTAGGCTACAGCTATAGCTAATGCCAAAATCAAAATCAGTGCATTATTTCAAGTACTTAAACCAATTATAGGCACTTTTGAATTGTCTAAGAGTCATTCAGTAAGATGATGAGAATAAAATAATGCAAAATACTTGTAAAATTGTTATATTTCATTACATCACTCTCATATTGAAATTAACCATTTGAGAATGATGTACAAAGATGTGCAAATTTTTAACTTTTATGTTAGCAGGTTTATACATAAAAATTAATTAGAAATTAAAATAAGTTGTGGCATCTAACAGATGACCAGTCCCCACTGACAGTGCTCATTCACGAACATGATGTCTGCATTAGCACCATTGAGCTAGGTCACTTTCAAGGGATCTGACTGAAGCAAGACACATGCAAACTCCAGCGAGATATTAGAATGAGCATGACATACTCTCAGCAGCTAGAGTACATACAAGGCAATGAAGGACATAGCCAGTAAATGTAGCTTTTCAGCAAATTTTTACTACTTTACATAGTGCTCACACATGTGCTATGCAATTATACAATACTGTAATAAGGAAATTTAATGTATACAATGCAAAAATAGTATTTACCAATGTTCTGCAGCTCCAAGAATGTTCCCGAATGCAAAGTTTTGTGTCCTCGATAAAGTCTTTAAGCTTATAAAAGGCTTTCTGTTACAACTTTTTTTTATTTTTTTTGTAATAATTATAAACTAGCACTTGACCACAATCCCGACTGATGGTAAGCAGTGATGCGCCAAAGGGAGATTGATCTGAAGACCCTCCATGATGAACTTATGTTTAATTAATAAATTAACCCCTAATGCAAAAACAGGGGTGTTATAAGTTTGATGTGTCTGTGTCTGCTGTTTGTGGCATCAAAGCTCCTGAACAGATGAAGTGATTTCAATTTTTTTTTATTCAAAGTGAATTAATTATATGTGAGTGTTCTTGGACTTGCTTGATAAAAATCGGTTAAGTTGTTTTAAACTTGTGGATGTGAAAGTGGGGTAGAATAACTGAATGTCTGCAAATATACTCTAGTGGGTTTTCAAATATAATAAGTATGAGTATCACATAAAACATTTAACTAGTGATTAGCGATTCTTTAACATACATTTTAGACATTTGCACATCACTTAACTTTATTTATGAACATTGTTTATGAACAAACCCCTTAAACACTGTGGTGTTTATTCATAAAGGATGATTTAAGTTAAGTTAAAAGGTTAAAAATGTATGGTTAAAGAATCTCTAATCACTAGTTAACTTTAAACAGCGTTTATGAATAAGGGGGTAAATGTTCAATGTAAATTGGTTGAGCTGAGTAAAAACTCTGGGTGTAAAACTGGCAGAACATTTTAGAAAACAACCTCTGTATTTACAATTTAACATAATCGACATCATAATAAGTAGGTATGTACGATAAAAATATTGCGAAACAATCGTCTCACAGAAGCAAAG
Organism: Sesamia inferens; assembly: GCA_037179545.1. Classification (NCBI taxonomy): domain Eukaryota; kingdom Metazoa; phylum Arthropoda; class Insecta; order Lepidoptera; family Noctuidae; genus Sesamia; species Sesamia inferens. The sequence goes on along the minus strand of CM073929.1, from coordinate 274,224 downwards.
GCTGCGGAAAGGGATAGAGAGATTTGTTCCACTCACCCGGTTGGGCGGATAACACCCTTGCTCTTCCTTCTTTTTTAGGGTTTCGTAGTCAACTAGGAACCCTTATAGTCTCACCAAGTCTGTCTGTCCATCCGCGGATAATTTCTTTGACCGTTAGCACTGAAGAGCTGAAATTTGGCAACAGGGCTGACAAGGTCCAAAAAAATTTTTTATTGGGGTACCCCTACATGGAGGATGGAGTGATGTTTTGACATGCTTTTTATTTCATTTCCACTTGTGATATACATATTATATTGTTGGATAGTTATTTAAAAATGAATACTTAGGTGTTTACTAAAATAATTTTTGAATATTGTTAATTATTTTCGGGAATAATCGCTCCAAAATTAAAAAAATATAATGGAAGTGCTTGTTGCAGAGTGTTTATCCTCGAATTCCTCCAAAACAGCTGAACCGATTTTAATGAAATTTAGTATACATACATATATATTATATGACTAGGTACTAGTTACGCAGGTGAAACCGCTTGGTGCGGCTAGTTAATATTATATGAATGAGTTGTATACCTAGAAAGGATGTCTTTTTTATTATTAAGATCCCATTTAATTTTCATCAAAATTGGTTTGAATATTTTGTAGTGTTTGTGAGATGATTTGTTTGGGTGTGCAGCGAGGAGTGGGTGGCGGCGATCCGCTTCGTGTCGTCGCAGCTGAGCGCGGGCGGGCCCAGCGCCGGCGCGGGCGCGCTGCCCGAGAGCGACGACCGCGACATGGCGCAGCTCGGCACCAGCTTCCGGGACCCCCGCCGCATAGTGCGTACTCACACTCTATACTACCGACAGTACCGACTGCACGCCTGGAACTTACAAACAACCCTTACTATTTTACTATAGACATTTTACAAAAAAACAACCTTATCCTAATACAACTGCGGGAAGCCCAAATCGAAGATATGAAAATGCGAAATCAACATGTTGTCTTGTATGGTGCCGATCGGAAGGGATCGATATCAATCACACTCTGTCGCTATGACATAGAAATATTACATCTCAGTTGCAAGGAAAAACAAAAACAATAACTTACAAATATTGTAGGCATATGACCTTACCATGTTTTCAAATTATAAAGGTGTATCTGACATCGACGCACAAACGAGTACCATGGATCCAGTACCTACATGATTCTAAACCCCCCAATGGTGGAATTTTTTATAGGTTTTTTCATGATTAAAAAAAAAAAGAATTTTTTTTTTCACTTTAGACCGTTCATAATTGCTATACTTTTATAACCCAATAAGATTTTAAAGTAAACATTAATTAATTCGCTAATAACACAAATAAGCGCAATGAAAACAAAATTCGAAAAACTATCTTATCAGCTGATTTAATAGAGTTCACATCAGGGATTAACGTCATACTTACAAACCCGTACGGCGGCACGCTTGCAACGTTCAAAAGTCGAGTCGACACTTTTTTAAAACACTGAATTCTGTAACCGTTCATTAACGACATAAATGACTCATAATTTTATTAGTGACATGCGTTCTAGCCTTTTGCTTTTTGTTAAGTTTGCGTTCCAATACTTCCAATGTCAGATACAGCCTGTATAGGAACTCTTGCACAATGTGTTCCGTGCCATTATCAATATAAATCACGTCTGTGGTGTGGGAGTCCCCTTTAATATTTTTGTTATTAGTGTCTGTTGTTATAGCTGGAACAGAAATATATGATCGGTAAAAAATTGACCTGTTTAGCTATCACGGTTCTTGAGATACAACCTGTTGACAGACTTACCATCTTTACTCTTTGGTTATGGAACCCTAAAAATAATGAAAGTTTCTATTTAGTAATATTGGCTAAGTTAAATATTTTGACTGTCCACACTATCCACATTGCGCACTAAGTAAGGGCCGCTTACTCCTGATTAGCTACTTGATTCTTTGCTTAAAATGTTCAAATAATACAGATGGATTGATGGAAGTCATAAGAAAGCTTCAGCTGGCTCCACTGTAACCATTATTATGTGGCCTTCATTATGTAACAAGCAATGTGCAGGTTTCTGTTGTCATTGTGATTGTGGTTTCTGTTGTCATTGGAAAATTTGCAGCGGACATCCATCTAGGTCAGCGTTTCCCAAACTTTGTTGTACTGTGACCCAGTAAATTTTATACTCCTAAAGGTTTTGGGCCCAACTAAAATCGGTATTAAATAAAATAAAACACAAATATTGCTAATATGTATGTATTATAGTTATCAGTGAGAAGTACGGTGCTGTTTATTTTTGACCAAGGCATCCAAGTCCGTCGAAAACGATGAGTTTTATCCTGAGGTCTGGTTCGACTTTAAGTCTGTTTCTATATTTCTTTTTAGCTTAACTATTCTTGTAGTCTAGTTAATCGAAAAATAAAATCGACCCTCTCCCAGTACTTATTTAAAGTCGCGGCATTGCCTTCATAATGGTGCGACCCGGTTTTTTTGACGACACGCTGCCAGCTAGCGACCCACCTGATGGTAAACGCTGCTCTAGGTTCTATGGCAGGTGATTTGCCCGTTAGCACCAACGGCACCCCCAGGCAATCAACACTACATAAATCTCACGAGCCTGCCCGTCTCTGATCACCGATGCAGCGTTATAGTTGTCTTGTTGTTACTTAGGCGTGTCGTTCACTCGTAAATTCAGGTCCGGTCAGGTCGTGGTCTTTATGTGTAATAATAATGTTAATCGATTTAATGCGTCGGCACCCAACAAAATAATCCAAAATAGCGGTGGTGTTGTGTCGCAGTCTGCCACAGAGCCTGCGCAGTGCCCTCGTTTCATCTTGCCTCCGCGGCGTCTGTGACAGGCCCGTGACACGATTAGTATGTGACCGCTAAGATAAAATTTATGAAGGAAGTATAGCCGCGCGCACCTTGACTACATAGGGACTACGATACGACCCAATCGCGCTTCGACTTGCCAGTCACTGACGCGTCTTACATCTCTGTCAGTGTGTCTAGTGTGTTTTTTACGTTACCGCGATCGAGACGTTTATGACTTTCAGCGCTCTAATGACCGTGAGAATGAGATTACCGGCAACAGGGAACATTACACAAACATCGGCGCAGAGGGAGCTACAAGCAATAAATTTATTTAGTTCCTTTTTCACTGTAGAACACTTACAACTTTATAAATACTTAGTACTACCATATTTAACGATAGTCTTAAATACTTAAAATAAACACTAATTTTAAAATACATATTTACATAATATGGTGCATTTGTACTGACGTCATAGCTTGTGGCGACCTACCTGAGCTAGGTTATTAAAAACCTGTGTTTCAGACCATCCCAGACTAAGCGAACAGCGGATTACAATTATTTTATTATTGAAATAATACTGTACTACTTATAAAAAAAAAGAAAAAATACCAATTTCACATACAAAGTTATTGGAAGTATTAGGTCTTTTTTTACTTATGAAATTGCCGTTTTGTATGGGAGGAATAAAAGTCGTTTATTTTTTAATATAATATAATTTATTTAATCAAAGTATGATCCATTGCTATCTATGCACTTCTGCCATCTCATAGGTATTTCGTTAATGCCTTTTCTAAAAAAAACATTAGGTCGGGAATCAATAAAATCTTTGAAGGCGGTTTGGACTGCCTCATCGGAGTTGAATTTATTCCCCTGCAAAAAGTTATTTAAATTTATAAAAAAATGGTAGTCTGTTGAAGCAAGGTCCGGGGAGGAGTACGGTTGATGTCTTAAACATTCTAAATACTAACATTATTAATAACTTTTTTTTCGGAATAATCATTTTGACTATGTGTCAGATGTATTATTGAAGTGAAACTTCTTTACGCACGCTTGACTTGGGGAGTAAGCTGGCGAAAGCGTTACGAAAACTGATCGGGCAAGGCGAACGGAAGTTAAGTGGGGGATATAAGCACAGAGGCGCCCGTGACGCGAGCTTGGTACTACAAGGTCTACAATGTTTTTTTTTTTCAATAAAAATAGAAGATCTATGCAATTTTTTTTTTTTAATTTTGTGACACGGATACACTTATTTATTTATTTATTTACACTTAACACTATACATTAAATTTTATGTTGACTGACAACCATTAAGGGGTCAGTTAACATAAAATTTGGTACCGCCTACTTCACAGTCCCTCCTGTATCCCCCCCTCACCCCTTAATATCCCCACGAAACTAACCCCCCCCCCCCCCGACCCCCTCATTCATTACCTCACCCTCCCGTGGATTATCTCGGGAACCAGAGGTCGTGGACTACCCGAGTTTGGGGTCCCCTGATTCAGGAGGAAGAGCCCGACCTTTTGGCCCCGAGGGAATCCACTAAGGAGGGACTCCACTTTTTTTTTCAATAAAAATAGAAGATCTATGCAAAAATATTAATTTACCAATGAAACCATGAAAGAAATTTAAATATTTATAGAAAATTAATATATGTATATGTGTATACATGTATATATTGTATTGTACACATATATATATATATATATATATATATATATGTCGGAGATCGTCGATATAATTTTAATAGAAGTTGCTGATTTGATTTACATAGTAGAGGGGCGAACGCTTGTGACGTTATTTTGTGATGACGTCATATGGACAGAGTCGCTTTGGATAGTGGGGTTCGTCGAACGGTGACTTTGCATCGAGACGCGGACCAAGGCACATCTCCGAACCGAAACTGTCGGTTTGCCTATTCAAATTGTTATTATGAAGATTGGAGGGTATATCTACACGTCGTGCTTCAATTCAAAACTCACCTACGAAATTGAACCTGTACCACCACACCAAGAAGCTGTCGACCCTACCGCTCTGCCGTCGCTGTCTGCGACATCAGAAGTTGGATAAAGAACTACACTGCTCACAATCTCGTTATAAATCAAGGAACAGAATAACGTGAGGCTGGCAGTGCTGGCTGTTGCTTGGCGAGCGAGGTGCGCTTGCGGAGCGCGCAAGGTGCGCTTGCGGAGCGCGCTACTAGCTGCGTGGTGAATCACATCAATGGCGTGCGGCGCTGCTGAAGCTGCGTGCGGCGCAGTCAGAGCTGTGTGCGCTTTGCGGAACGCTCAAGGTTTCAAGACTTGAGCCTCTACTCTGCAGGCGATGAGAAGATTTCAGGACAGCATCTACTCTGCAGGCGATGAGAAGGTTTCAAAATACTCAAAACGTTTGTGGTAACGTAAAGGGGTTTTATGAGAGCTCAGAGATGTCTGGTGTGCAACGGTTGACAACTGCCAAGTGGCAGGTGTTTGTGGGAAATTGCCATAATCCGGTGAGTCGTACTATTTTTATTTTGATTCCGTGGCCGAATGTTCTCTTGTCAAGCAATCTGTAATTTCATTGGTGTATATACACACGCGCCAGTATATATACAGTGTACAAGGTTGTGCCAGTGTATTGTGTACTGAACAATTTCTTTGCGACATGATAATAAGAGTTATTTGCAAATTTTATTTCTTGTACTACCCGTATTCTTTGTTATAATGGGCTGAGAAATTTTAAATCAGGGTTTTAAAATTATGATGACTGGTTTGTGTTTATTTCAAAACTAAAGTTCACTGTGGCCTATAGTTACGAGCTCACTTGAGTTTCTGATAGTATGTGCGGCTAGACTATTAAATCTTCTCAAGAGAACAAGCGGTAACGAACATAGAAATGAGTGCTATTTATGACAAATCTAAATTTGGTAGAAGTGTGCTAAAGTAATGAAATTTAATAATGGTGAGTTATTTGATGGCGATAATGGCGATCGTTACCTATTGAAATCGTTGATTGGAAACAGAACTTTTAAGTACCCCATGATCGCATAAGTACGAAAGATTTTTCCAAGTAATGTCTGCTGAGTTAGATTTTTATAATGTAGAAGATGGCAAGGAGGGTGCCTCCGCTAGCAAATAGAACACGTATCATGGTTATGTAGTCGCGCTGCACGCACTAGTCTGTAGTCGTAACTGCAACCCAGTGAGGGGTTGTTCAGAGCGCGATGGGCAGCTAGTGGTGTGGCGGGGACACTAGTAGGTATGGTCGCACTGCATACACTAGTCTGTAGTCGTAACTGCAACTCAGTGAGGAGTTGTTCAGAGGGCGATGGACAGCTAGTGATGTGGCGGGGACTCTGGTAGATATGGTCGCACTGCATGCACTAGTCTGTAGTCGTAACTGCAACTCAGTGAGGAGTTGTTCAGGGGGCGATGGGCAGCTAGTGATGTGGCGGGGACCTGGGTCTCGGAGGAGACTATTAGTTGTACGGTCATGTGTTGATCTGGGAGTCGTGGACTCTAGAGTTGGTCGTTTCACAAGAGGTGATGACGATATGGGTGTCAACTATGAGTTGTCACTAGCTACTGTGGTAGCGAACCATGGTGTGTTTTCTTTTTGATGATTATGATTTTGATTTGATAGTTATGAGGCTTGGAGGAACCTTTTGTTTTCTTCTTGAAATTTGATAATTAAGAGGCTTGAAGGAAGCTTTTGTGTTTAAGTTGTTAAAATAATTAAGTTTGGTTTTCTAATAGTCAATGTAACTAAACGTGACGTGTGACGGTCAGGTTGGCCGAGTTCTCAAAAATGCTTCAAAATCGGTTTTCTGTGCTTTTTTTTTAATTTGTTACAGACATGCACGAGGACGTGCAAAGGGAAATATCGAAGTTTGGCCGGAATCGGCGGTTGGCCTGGTGAAGAGGATCCCGGACTCCAGGGCTGAAGGAGCTTCGGATGCGACTGGGATTGGCGCTGAGATGATGATGATGATGATGATGATGAAGATGATGATGCACGAGGACGTGCAAATCGTCAGGCTGGCCGTGTCGGAGATCGTCGATATAATTTTAATAGAAGTTGCTGATTTGATTTACATAGTAGAGGGGCGAACGCTTGTGACGTTATTTTGTGATGACGTCATATGGACAGAGTCGCTTTGGATAGTGGGGTTCGTCGAACGGTGACTTTGCATCGAGACGCGGACCAAGGCACATCTCCGAACCGAAACTGTCGGTTTGCCTATTCAAATTGTTATTATGAAGATTGGAGGGTATATCTACACGTCGTGCTTCAATTCAAAACTCACCTACGAAATTGAACCTGTACTACCACACCAAGAAGCTGTCGACCCTACCGCTCTGCCGTCGCTGTCTCCGACATATATATACATACAGATGGAGCGAAAGAAGTTTCACTTCAGTCGTGTGGTCATAAGCACACTCATATTTTTTGTTAGATGTCATTGTCATGGTTCTGTCCAACTATCATTGCGTCGCGTTCCATTCAACGTACAGTTCCATGTTTTTGCTCCGTTCCTATTCCTATTTTTGTTTCTACTTTTGTAAAATTCCCGCCAATATACCAGCGAATGGGGGAGGTTTTTCGCAAAGAAAAATCATACCTACTTTTATTATATTTTGTGCCTTTGCTTATGTTTTAGTAGTATAGTTATTTTATATATTATTTACTCTTGTTTAGAAATATAGAATATTTTTATATTTATATTATAGTTTGTTATACTCGGTGATGCTATAGCTGTTCTTAATGACGGCTTCTACTCATGCTCTTCTTCGACTAGCTTAGTTAGTGCGGACAGTGACTTCCTTACCACAATGTTTGTATGACAAAATCTCTTCTCTTTTATTCCCAAGACCCTAAGGATCTTCACATAGCTCACATTAATGGTCAGAGTATTCCTGGTCACTATACTGAACTTCTGGCATCCTTTAGCGGTGCTAATCTGGACGCACTTTTAATATCGGAATCCTTCTTGAAACCTTCATTACACTCTAATCAATACTCACTGCCCGGCTTTATCTTGATACACAACGACAGGACCGGCAAAGGTGGAGGAGGTGTTGCTATGTACCTGCGTGCTGATTTACCCTTTAAGGTGGTCAGTTCGTCTCCTAGGTATTCTGAGTCGGCTGAATACTTGTTTGTTGAAGTTATTATTCATCACACAAACGTTTTGCTTGCAGTTCTTTACAGTCCCAATCTTCACATTGACTATTTTAACTCTCTCCATTCCGTACTCTGCGATCTCTACTCTTTGTACGAGCACGTAATTTTGATGGGTGATTTTAATACCTGCCTGATCAAAAATGATTGATGAATGAATGATTCATTCTTATCTTCTTTTAATCTTCAAGTATTGCCTTTTTCAATTCACTATTTCCCTCACTGTACACCCTCGTTTCTAGATCTAATGATCGTAGCCAGTCCCAGTAATGGCTCTTACCATGGTCAACTTACGGCTACCTTCTCTTATCACGATCTCATTTATCTCTCACATCGTATAAGCAAGCGAAAGGCCCAGTTTCTGTATTTCCGCAACTACAAGGGCATAGATTCGGAAGCTTTGCGGGGTGATGCCGACGATCTCGACTCGATCCCTATTGTTGAGTTGGATGACATCGACGATAAGGCGAATTGTTTTAATGCAACGGTTATCAGCCTATATGATCAGCTTGCTCCTATACGACGTGTCAAAGTTAGACTTAATCCTGCACCTTGCATAACTCTGCAAAGTAAAGTGGTTATGGCTCGCAGGAATTAAGCTAAGAGCAGATATAAGCGCAGACCTTGAGAGCTGAATCTCTCTTACTACAAATCTTTCCGCCTTCGCAGGAATATTAGGATTTTATGTCTCCTTTTCAACATCTTACACAAACCGTCTTATCCTTCCTACCTGCGTGAGCGTTTTTCTTACGCGCGCTCTAGCGACGCATCCTGTAGATCACACCTAAGATCCATCCTTAAATCTCATCCTCATAAAATGATTTACTATTCTCTGTACATGCTGTAAGATTGTGGAACTCACTCCCGCTTAACATTCGTGATTTAAACACTACATATTTCTAAATTTAAACGTCGATTAAAAGAGCATTACCTCTCTCATATTTATATATTTTAGTATTATGTATTTATTTAAGTAGTATACTTATTTATGGTTTATATGTTTAGGTATATTTAATATTATTACTTTAAGTTATCATATTCATATTTTATTTCCTCCTTGTTCTTACACACTATTGTCTACATTTCTGTTTTACTTCTCCTTTCGCAGATCTGCTGGAAGAAATTTCTTAAGAAATAAGCAGCACCTTTGTACTCAGATCTTAATTTTGTCGTATCTTTATGTATTTTATTGTGTGTACATAAATAATAAAATAAATAAAAATAAATAAAGTGCTGGAGTTGTACAAGATAAATGCAACTCTACGCACTTTCCTTAGGTCGTGTATGGGGCAATGGAAGACAGTCCTTCGCTATCCAGGGAGTCGACAGATCCAGGGGAATGATGAGCCTGTATGGATTAAGCGGGGAATATTCCAGGGCGACAGTCTGAGTCCACTTTGGTTCTGCTTAGCTCTGAATCCTCTAAAAAAATACTGAAACTTTCAGTAGCGCCATCAGGATGGAATTTGGTGTGGACAAATGTGCGGTCATGCATGTAAAGCGAGGAGAGATTGTGGAATCCGTGGAAACCCAACTCACGAGTTCCATAAACCTTAGAGCCCTCCCCGCATCCGAAACCTATAAGTTGCGTATGTCGGAAGCGTTGGGTATCAATGTTACTGACGTGAAGTAATCGTTGAAGGAACGCTTCTTTGGCCGCCTGAAGAAAGTACTTAATAGTCTTCTATCAGGCGGAAACAAGGTGCGCGCTTTCAACGGTTGGGTCATGCCGGTATTAAATGTACTCTTTCAGCATACTCAAATGGACTCAAACCGAACTTGACGCCCTGGATCAGAGGGTCCGTACGCTGCTGACTGTAAATCGATTGTATCACCCACGGTCATCGGTTATTAGGCTGTATATTCTGCGAAAATGTGTTTGGGTGCTCTGGGGTCCCACCACCATCTTTGGGACTCAAGTCAACCCCACCTGCCAGACGGTGCACCTGCTGACCAACGAACAGGGCGCTGACGCCGGCTTTCCCTTCGGGGTTTAGTGGTCAGACGGCAGTCGCACTTGTAATTAGCCAAATAAGCCAATCTACAATGGAAAGAAACATAAGAGCACATGTCACGGCTAGGGCGCCGCCGCAAAACGGCGCGCAGGAGCCTCGCCCGACTCCTGTGACCTGTGGGCTAGGGCTACCGTGTCAGAGGCGGACACGGCTGAAGAAGCGAGCCCAAACCAAGAAAATCCGTTTCGCGTCGTGGAATGTTGGCACGCTAACTGGGCGCGCGAGAGAACTGGCCGAGACTCTCCACAGGCGGAGGGTGGCCGTGGCGTTCCTGCAGGAGACTCGGTGGAAAGGCAGCAGATCCCGACTTATTGGGAATGGCTACAAGCTGATCTACACGGGTGCACCTAGTGGGAGAAATGGGGTCGCCGTGGTGTTGTCTGGTGAGCTCCGGGATGACGTCTTGGAGGTAAATCGCGTCAGTGATCGGCTGATGTCGTTGCGGGTGCTTGTCAATGGGGTTATAACCCACTTGATAAGTGCCTACTCTCCGCAGGCGGGGTGCGGTGACGCCGAAAGGACGTTGTTCTGGACCCAGTTCCAGGGAGTCGTTCTGGGTGGTGATTTGAACGGTCATGTGGGTGAGAAGTGTGACGGGTTTGATCGTGTTCACGGTGGCTTTGGGTACGATAGCCGCAACGCAGAAGGAAGCAATATTCTCCGAACGTGTGCGGCCGCTGACCTTGCTATCGTGAACACCTACTCCAAAAAGAAACCGGAGCACCTTGTCACCTACCGGAGCGGACGTTGTGCTACCCAGATCGACTTTCTACTGGCTAGGAGGCACCACATCGGCAAAGTAGCCAACTGCAATGTCATACCCGGTGAGAGTCTCACTGCACAACACCAGCTCCTTGTCATGGATCTCTGCGTAAAGGCCCAACGCAGACGTAGAGCGCGCCAGATCCGGTGGTGGCTGCTGGATGAAAACAGGTCCCAGAATTTTGCGGCTGTTATTGGCGACAAGTGCGCCGGTACCGATGGGGAACCTGTTCAAGAACACTGGAACAGGATCCAGGCAGCTATCACTGGGGCGGCGCGGGTGTGCTCGGCGTCTCTAAGGGTAGCAAACGTGACAAGGAGACCTGGTGGTGGGACGACACAGTCCAGAGGGAGATTAAGGTGAAGAAAGCCCTCTTCAAAACGTGGCAAGCGACCGGATCCCCTGAAGATCGCGACGCATACAAAGTTGCCAAACGTGCCACTAAAAGAGCTGTAGCCAGAGCCAGACGAGCTTACTTGCAACCGCTCTACGAGAAGCTGGAATCGTCTGAGGGGCAAAAGCTCATTTACAAGTTGGCACGTTCTAGGGTCAAAGCGGCACAGGATATATCCAAGTGTCGCTGTGTAAAAGACCCTGTTGGCAACCTACTATGCGAAGACCTCGCGGTGAAGGAGAGATGGCGCTCGTACTTCCACGAGCTGCTGAATAAGCAGCACCAAGAGGTGCAGACACCGGAACTCCCTCCAAATCTTGGATTAGTGCCCCCGATAACGCCTGAGGCAGTCCATACGGCTCTTCGTCGCATGGCAAATCGGAAAGCTGTTGGAGCTGATGGAGTTCCCATTGAGGCCTGGAAGGCGATGGGTCCTCGCGGTGTGGGCATGTTAACTAGCTTTTTGAACCGCGTGCTCCTGACCGGCAAAATCCCGTGCCAATGGAGACTGAGTATTATTACTCGGTACAGGAGTGTAGCAACTATCGCGGTACAAAGGTCATGTCCCACACCATGAAGATCTTTGAGAGGATTATGGACTCCCGGATCCGGCAGGAGTGTGCTGTCTCGGAGTGTCAATATGGGTTTCGTCCAGGGTACGGAACCATAGATCCTATCTTCGCACTAAGGATCGCCATGGAGAGATACAGATCGAAGAACACGCCTCTGCATTTGCTCTTTCTTGATATGCAGAAGGCCTTTGACTGTGTCCCTCGGGGGGTGATCTGGTGGGCACTGAGGTCCAAAGGGGTACCAGAAGCCTATGTTGACATAATTCGAGAGTGACATGTACCTCAATTCCGATTCCGTTGTTAGGACCGCTGTTGGTGACACTAAACCCTTCCCCGTCACCGTCGGAGTCCACCAGGGTTCCGTTCTTAGTCCGTTTCTGTTCAGCGTGGTATTGGACGCCTTGTCGGATAGCATCAGGGATTCACATGAGCAACCTCCTTGGTTGCTTATGTATGCTGACGATATCGCGCAAGCAGGAGCTGCGTGTCACGGAGATGAACATGCTGCGGTGGATGTGTGGAGTTACGCGGAAGGACCGCATCAGGAACTCCCGCATCCGTGGCAGCCATCATGTCCGTGACATAGCGGAAAAACTGCAGGAGGGTCGCCTTCGTTAGTACGGTCACGTCTTACGAAAACCGGCATGTTACGTGGGTCACAAATGTCTTGCCATAGCGCCTCCGCCGGGCCGGAACAAGCGGGGTAGACCAAAGAGGTGCTGGCTTGACGTAAGAGATGACATCCGTGCCAACAATCTCACACCACAGGATGCTAAAGATCGCGCGAAATGGAGGAAATTAAGCAGGAAAGCGGACCCCGGGCTCCAACGCGAAAGCCGCGGATGCAACCGGGATAACGCTGAGATTATGATGATGATGATGATTCTGCGAAAATGTGGAGGTGGCTTTTTAAACGCTAAGACCCTCCACAATCGCGAGATATGCAGTCTCAGGGAATATTTTCTAGAAACCGACGTGAGGATGCATCGAGATGTGGTCGCGGCTGACAAGGGCCTCACTCCGCTCTCCTTGGCTAAAGAGAACTGGCGCAAACCCGTAGTCCTTGACACAAATGATCGCATGGAGGTATGGAAGAGCAAAGAGCTTCATGGACGCTTTTTCCGAGCCCTACATGGGCTCGATGTAGATTTTCAATCGTCCGTAGCCTGGCTACGTTTCGGTGATCTTTTTGGGGAAACCGAAGGTTTTGTATGTGCAATTATGGACGAAGTTATGATGACGAACAATTACCGGAGATTTATTGTGAAAGACGGCACAGTTGACATCTGTCGGGCATGTCACCGGCCGGGGGAATCAATAAGACATATTATCTCCGGGTGTTTTCGTCTAGCTAACGGAGAGTACTTGCATAGACACAACCTTGTAGCCAGGATAATTCATCAGCAACTTGCTCTCAAATACAACCTTGTGGAATCAGAGGTGCCGTACTACAGGTATATGCCCGACCCAGTTCTCGAAAATGGCCATATCACATTGTACTGGGATCGATCCATCATCACTGACAGGACTATTGTTGCCAATAAGCCTGATATAGTGATGGTGGATCGATCAGAGCGGCGTGCAATGATTGTTGACATAACCATCCCGCATGATGAGAACCTCGTGAAAGCCGAGAAAGATAAACAAATCAAGTATCTTGACTTGGCTCACGAGGTTGTCGACATGTGGGAGGTGGATTCAGCAATCAAATTGTGCCGATAGTCGTGACAGCCACTGGCTTAATAGCCAAGAGCCTCGACCAACACCTCAAGAGGCTCTCGTTAGGCAGCTGGATCAAAGGCTTAATTCAGAAAGCTGTACTTCTGGACACGGCTCGCATTGTCAGGAAGTTCCTCTCTCTGGAGCCCTGACCGCCGGTAGCTTGGACCCTGTTCCCGATGCCGGTGGGCTACTATTTTTTATATTTTTAAATGTTTTTTTTATGTTTTATTTAAAAATGTAATTTATATGTATATACAATCAAATAAAGATAATAATTTTTATTTTCAAAAGTACAAAGACGTTACAAGAAAGAGTTACATATATTTTGGTAAGGTAAATTGTACAGAGGCAAATAAATTTAAGACAACGACTCCCAAACTGAGACATGCTCGTATCTTGGGTAGTCGACGGTCAGCCGTTTTAATTGTGCGATTGACCAGTCTCGGTTGTTTAGCGGCTAGTTTATCCATCATTATGTGAAGCTGCTCACAGTAGAGATCTGCAGTAATTGTCTGGCCAGATTTAAGGAAGCTGTAGTGCACCATACCGGCACTAGTTCACCAAACGCTGACCAATAACTTTTCTAGCCAATTTTCTCTGGGGCAGAATTTGGTTGGTTTACCGGTGTTCAGCCATTGCGATGTGCGCTTCCTATTGTTGTAGAGTATCCACTTTTCATCACAGGTAATGATTCGATTTAAAATCCCTTCATTATTGTGCCGATTCAGTAATGTAACGCAGGATCGTCGCGCGTTTGTCGGTTTGCTTCACTCAATTTCTGAAATAGCCACCTTTCGAGCGTTCTTATCTTCCTAATTTGTTTCAATTGCATTAAAACAGTTATATCACTAACACCGCCGCTTGCAGCTAACTCGACGTAGTTTACGATGGATCTGCTTCCACAATAGCCTCCAATTCTTCATTGTCGACTTGATCTCCGGTCGTCCACGGGGATTGTTCTGTAGGTTGAAATTTCCAGAACGAAAACGTTGGAACTAAAAACGCACTGTGCTTTCTCTAGCGACACCCCTGCCATACACATCATTAATTCTTCGAGCCGTTTCTGCAGCACTGGTGCCACGGCGGAACTCATATTCGTAAATAACGCGAAATCTTAAATTTTCCATGTAAACTCAATGACGCAGAGAAAAAAACCAAAAGAAAATAAAACAAAAGAATTACGGTTTTCGAGACACAAATTGATGAGTGCTGATGTGTCCAAAGAGGAGATATTTGAGATGAAAGTGGCCAGTACGACAAAACGCCAATTTCTAATGTAAAGACCTAATATTAATGTACGTACCTAAATACTTTTGCAGGTATTGGATGCAGTCCACAAGTTTTCTTAACTAATTTCTTATCGTCGGAGGATTATAAACATTTTCTAAGCCGTTTGTGTACAAACTAACATGACTTCTGTAAAACTTGTTTTGTCTTCTTCCATAATTTTTACGGAATCGTTAAATATTGATGGTTGCACAGGAACAATGTTAACCATAGTTCATTCACAGGTCATTCATTTGTCTTATTTTACTGTATCCAAACATTGTTTTGTATTGTATTTCACAAATATATTTTTGATTTTATACTACGTTATTTTTTTATATGCGAAACGCGAAACACGTCTCCAGTATTTTTAAGTAAAGAATCTATGTACTAAATTTCGAATAGATATTGGCGTGACTTGAACGGCGCATTTTTATATCCGTAAGCCCTAGGCAACTTGCGGGCGTTTATAGATCTATCTGAGGTTGTAAGCCTTGACGAGATTTTGCTGTAAATGCTAAGATGAAAAGCAGCAGGATCAAGAGGAAGTAGGAATCTGTGATATAGGTAGGTATGTACTTCCGACTCCGCCCTGGTGGCTGCTGCTTGATTCACTCACACTATCACAGTGCACTTGTGTAGTTTTGACGTGACAACGTCTATTAAATTGGTACGGCGTGGAGTCATTCTCGAAAACACCGTAACGGCCGAATCTGACGCCACACGGAGTCCACGCCTACTTTACCCCCACCCCTAGAGCGTGTGTCACACTCGTGCGCGAGGTCTATTACCATGTAATAGACGTTGTCACGTTCAAATATCGGCAGTAGACGGAGTTCTACAGACAACCAATTTTTTTAGTTTTATGGGTACCCAGTCACTCCCTGCAGTGGTTTTATTTATTTTTCCAAGATTTAATCAAGTTCGGACATGGCTTTTTAATTATTTTTCTGGTAAGCGTTATGATGGCCGGCTTGTTACCGCGGCGCGTGATTTTGCACTGGCGGTAGGGGCACACCAGGCTTGGTAGGTCGGCGTTAGGAACTAGAATTTAGGACGGGGGTAGGACACAGGAAATTACAAGCTCAAACAGATATCATGAAATATTACAAAGTTATGAGCTTGTTATGTTACCCCAATATGGTCAACGCAGCGTTCTCCCGCTCGCGCCTGCAGCGGTGCGGCGTCCTCTTGCGTTTATTGATAATAATTTTTGATTGTTTCTTTGTTATTAACTAGTGATTTCATTTTCCATCACACTTACAGGCTTAAACTGTCGTAACTGTCAAGTAAAAAACGTAACGTAGAGCCAGTCTCTTCGAACTTTGGATTCAGGTGTGAGGTGTGCGAAGAGGCTGATTGGCGACCCAGATTTAACTCCAAAACGGTCTCCACACAGGCGTAGAGTAGCCAGCTTTTCGGTGTTCTATAGGATGCATTTTCGCGAGTGTGCGAGGGAATAGCATGATTTAATTCTCCCATCTCCATTCCACCATCGGGAGACCCATCGTCGAGTTTTCACCCTTACGTTGTTGACACCACTGCGATCCGAACGAAGCGTTTCGCCTCCTCTTTTATACCGCGTACATCGAGGGACTGGAATAGTTTGCCAGCGCCGTCGGACTACAATTTGAGTGTCTTCAAGGGCAGAGTCAATGGGGCCTTAATAAACTAGTGCGCTTTACCATCAACGATTGCTTCACTGCTTTCCATCAGGCGGGATTGCGGTCAAGCGTTAGTTTATAAATTATAAAAAAAAACTTTTTGAACCCGATTTTGAATCGTTTGAACACTAGGATCGACATTGAACGTGCGTAAATTGTGATACTCTCTAAATTTACGCTGCGCAATGGTGACCGAATCATTGTTGCAATAAAACTCACACTCCAAGAAGCACGGTCCGCTCCGCTGAAACGCTCTATGGCGACTGAATTCTGAAAGATCGTTGGTGCTTCCTCTGCACCAAAAGTGCCAATCCTGCGCGTTATTTGAATTTTATTCGACATTTAAAAATTCCAAATTTGAATTTGCTATTGTGAACTAGGTACGCCGCCGTGCGTGTCAAGCCGCACTTGTGTCCTACAAAAGAAAAATATTTTTAAAGGAAATACTTTGAATTAAACTAAATAAATAACCACCTGTCGAGTGATAGCTGAATATACTTTAATAAACCTAAATCATTTTTACTATTTGATGTTTCCAATTGCCGCTCTAATTTTTAACCGACATAAAACCGAGGAGGTTCTCAATTCGTCTAAATATTTTATTTTTTAAGTATGTTTCCCGATTACTCGAAGACGCCTGGACCTATTTGCAAAATTCTTTTTTCGTTTGAAAGGGTATACTTTCCAGTTGGTCCTATAGTCACCAGGTCAGGATGCGATGATAGAAGACCAGAGAAATCAAAGGGAACTTTTAAAAATCGTATGGGCGACAAAAGGCATTTTTAAGTATTTTCATTAAGTATTTTAAAGCACTACGATATAATAAAGGTCTGGGGTAGATCTGATGATGGAGCCGGGAGACAGTCGAAGGAACTCCTCAACTTTTCACAGCAGCTACCTAGTGTTTGTGCTTGATTAATTTGTATTGTGAAGAATTTTACACCTCAGTGGTTGTGACTGTCATAATGGCTCTGATGATGAAGACCAGTTCCGGGAACTCCTCAGCGGCTTACAGTAGCTACTTTGTGTTTGGATTTAATTCATTTATATTGATGAGAACTTTACACCCGTGTGGGTTAAAATGAAGGTCTGCAGTAGATCTGATGATCAAGACCCTAGACAGTCGAGGGAACTCCTCAACGATTCACATCAGCTACTTTTAGTTTGTGATTGATTAATTTGTATTGATAAGGACTTTACACATAGACGGGTTGTAACTGTCATTAAGGCTCTGATGATGAAAACAAAGGCCAGTTCGAGGAACTCTTCAACGGTTTACAGTAGTTACCTTGTGTTTAATAATAATAATAATATGGTTTATTTCTCTCACCAAGGAACATTATTACAATAAATAGTGTGTAAATACAATTTTGCCGTATTCTCGAACCTTTGTGAGAGCTGGAGTCTGAACTAGGTTCGAAACCACTGATAAAGATCTCCAGGGTCACACCTCTTGAAACATTAATCATTTGAAACGGCATCGAGAATATTTTTTACATATATCACTATTAGTTTGAAAAACATTTTCAGCAGAGAGGTAAATCTAAAGATAAAGGGTGCACTCGAGAAGTGTAATGTGAGGTGATGTAGTGATGTAATTGTAAGAAAGTGTATAGTGTGTGAAGGTGTAAGGGTGTTATGTGTAAATGCATGTGGATTCAGTGTGAGAAATTGTGATT
The DNA here is from genome assembly GCA_037179545.1 of Sesamia inferens. Lineage (NCBI taxonomy): Eukaryota > Metazoa > Arthropoda > Insecta > Lepidoptera > Noctuidae > Sesamia > Sesamia inferens. The sequence goes on along the minus strand of CM073929.1, from coordinate 256,191 downwards.
AATATTGAGTGGTTTGGATAATGCTTTCTGTACTTTCATAGTCAATGTCCAGTAGCCAGTTCCTTACAGTAGTTTTGCATTTATGCTTAACCATAGAGTACAAATTTAAGATTTCTTTAAGTTTGTTGTACATGTAAGGACCAAGGAAGTAAAAAGATCGCTGAGCTAGCTTTGAATGGACAGGGATGGATGAACATACTGTATGTTTCCGCCTCGAGGATTGGAACTTTTCGGGATTATAGGAATTGCGGGAGTGGGTAGCGAGAATTAAAACTAGAATAAACAATTTCCGGATAGAGAGGACCTTACAGGTATTATAAAGTTCTGTGGTAGGGAACCGATAAGGAAGGAACCAACCCACCAACAAATGCGTTTTTGCTGTTCCGCCCCTGACTACTATACAGTACTGTGCAATTGATTGACACAGAGCTAGATAAACTTGTCTAAGTACTTGAGTGTCAGCCACATGGCGGAGATTCTTAAAAATAAGTATCAGCTTGCGCAGTCGAGAGGTAAGTACGTCTATATGGTTATAGAATGATAAAGAGTCATCTATTTGAACCCCCAAATACTTCATAACATCGGCACGACCCAGGAGAGGACAGCCACATGCTGTTTGAGATTTATTACAAGAATGTGCAATTAATGAAAACTGGGATGTTGTAGGTTTTCCAACTTTTGACAGAGAAAAGGCAAGATACTTTGATTTATCCACATTAAGAGTAAGTAGGTTGTGAGACAACCAGTCTGTAACAATGTTGAGTCCAAGCTGTGCACATGTAAATGTCGAATTCCAGGAACACCCGTGGAATATTAAAGCGGTATCGTCTGCGTAGGTAAAGATGGAACCATTACAAAGTACGTGAGGACAGAGGTCATTAATATAGATGAGAAACAGGGTCGGTCCAATAATACTACCCTGTGGCACACCGTAAGTTATAGGGAGTTCATCACTTAACCAGTCTCTTAACACTGACGTCTACCCGTAAGATAACTCGCGAAGAGTGAGAGCTGAACACCTCTGATACCAGTCTTCTCAAGATGAGAATGATGAGAGATGAGATGTAATGTTAGTTGTGAGATCTAAAACCGCATTACTGGTAGACACCCCCGAACGAAAACCATATTGGCTAGAGGATAAAAAATTACCCTGCTCAAGGTATTTGATGAGCCTATTGTTCATGATGCCTTTCTAGCAGTTTGGATAATGTAGGTAGGATTGAAATCGATCTGTAGTTATTAGGTTTATCTCTGTCACCGCTCTTATGCACAGTATGAACGATTGCTAGCTTGAATGCATCAGGAAAGACTCCTGTGGTGAAAGCCAAGTTGAACAAATATGTGAGGTGGGGAATTAGTAACTGTTTTACGTTTTTGAGCAGCGTACCAGACACGTTATCGGAGCCTACTGCACAATCGGTTTAAGCGCGTTAATTAATTGTTCCAATTCAGTATCGTCAGTATGTAGGAGGACAAAGGTTTTATGATTCTGGATGTCATCCCGTCGCAAGGGTGTATCTGGGACAAGTATGTTTTCAGCAAGTATGCGTCCAATATTCGCGAAATATGTATTGACTTCATTAACAGAACACTTGGGATCAGATGATGACAAAAGATCAGTTGCAAGTGTTTTATGTTTAGCCGTGTTAGTAATTGTTTTTATAGCTTCCCATATTTTTTTACTATTGTTTTGTGAGTTATTAATAAGTTTTTTTTTATCAAAGTTTCGTTTAGCACTTTTAAGCTGCATGGAACAGTAATTCCTGTACCTTTTAAATGTAATTTTAAGAATCTCGTTTTCTTGAGATTTGTGTATTTTTTGATGCAACTTGTCACGGTTTCGAAGACATCTTAAGAGCCCTGGGGTCATCCACGGCTTTCTCAGCCGTTTCCGATATGGCACAACTTTGTGGATTGTGTTTTGTAGCATAATTACACTTAGTGTATTGATAAAGTAGTTAGTTGCTTCATTAACATTATCTATACCATATAGCAGACTGAAATCAAATTCGTTAAGCATAAGTTCAATGTTATCGTAGTCGAGCACTTTTGTCGTTTTAGTTTTTAATAGAAGGACTTTGGAAGATTTAGCATTTTGAACGAACAAGAGAACAGTATCATGGTCAGTGATTGCGGTGCAAGCGACATACGAGAAAGCTGGAACTTTTGATTTCAGCATTACATGATCAAGGCACGAGCTATTGTAACGAGTGGGAAACGTAAGGGCCGGTAACAAACCGTGAAATGCCAACATTGTGAGATACTCAGTAGCAAGAGAGACGGTACTACTGTTAGAAATGTCAATATTCACCCCGTTACAATAATATTACTATAAGAGGAGATGGATGTAATAAGCTCGTTCAGAGATTGAATGAATGGTGAGACATTTCGGTAAGAAGGAGGGCGATATATAGCTACAATTACTGTCTTTGTTAAATTTCATCACGAGACAGTTTCCATCCTGAAGAATGTGTTCCGTGACAGAGTCGGGGTGGTGGTTCCTAAAATAAACCCACCACACCCTCATTTTGTGTGCTATGTTTGCTAGTAGCCGCGGAAGTATAGTCATCTAGTATAGGCAATGGGGGGAATTATATACCCAGCATTCAGTGAGTATTATTATGTCCCAAGATGTTCCACTTCTTTCAAGTAAGGCTGTAAGTTCAATAAAGTTCTTATTTACACATCTTATGTTTTGACATAGAAGCTTTAGTGCATTGCTATGTGACCTAGCAATTTTGATGCACTCTTCTATATCACATGTTGCAGATTCGGCCACTGATACTTTATCCAGCTCATCTTGAATATTAGTTAGATTATCGAATAGTTACGGAAGGTACAACATTGGATCGAACTAAGGTAGTGCGTACGGATTTTCATAAACATGGAACGCAAAACATATAAAAAAGGACAAGACAATGGTGTAGTTTAAACAAGTATGAAAGCGGTTTTGTGTGTAATGTAAGGTGTAATTTATTAGTTTATTTGTGGTACAGCCACAAATAAACTAATAAATTACACCTTACACACCACAGGTATATGTATGTGTATATTTGTGCTAGGTGATTAGTGATTTTCAGTAAGTGTAAATGTGTAATCATAATCGCATACGAGATAGGTAAAACAAGTAAAAAAGTAAAAACATCAAAATGCATAAAAGTATAACTAACAAAGCAGAAAAAGAAGATGATATCAATGGTGAAATTACAAATTACATAATAATAAGGGTCTACATAGCATTTTAGGGAAGACATATATCGTTCATCTAGTCATTTTTCAGCAATTTTGGGTAAATCTTCTTCCGAGCTAATGCAAAACCGTTTCGATCCGTCTTCCTTGCGAATGTACACCTTACCATGGGCTGTCCAACAGTGTTTGAATTGGTAAAGGGTAGAAAATTCTCTAGCCAAGAAGAACAGTTTCCTAGTTTTCGTAGGCAGATTATCTGAGATGTATACCGGGAGTTTTGGACCATCAATCTGCAGGGTGGCGGTGTTTAATTTATTATTCCGGTTCTCCTTATTGTACGTCCTGGCAGCTTGCAATGTAATGTCTTTTTTTATAACTGTTGTGAGGTCTAACATGATGATGTTAGTCAAGGATATGGACGAGTGGATCCTAAATACATCCCTAATTTCGTTTTCTGCTATCTGAGGTCCAAGGGTTGTACTGATATTTTTAATGACATTTACAAGATCCAGTTTAGATTCGTCCAGTTTTTTTTGGGATGTTTTTAATTTCAAGGCACGTGTTTTTTGTTTGCTTTTCCAGTTGATCGACCCGTTCTTCCAGCCTCTTAATGTACAACCTACTTTCCTTTCTTTCAGCCTCATATTGTGACATTTTATTTATTACCAGTTTATGTTATATTAGTTTGGACTTCATTCATTTATATTCATGAGCACTTTGCACCCACATGGGTTATAATGGTGATCCGGTTGGTGACCTGTAACACAGACTTCTTCAAAAACCTACTTTAAGCACCTGTTTCTTCCAATGGTGGAATATAAGTAAAAATATTGTTAAACCAATGTTGTGAAGAGAGAAATAAATTAAATTAATGATGGATCTGAGACACGGTCTAGGGAACTCCTCAACGATTCACAGAAGCAACCTTGTATTTGTGCTTGGTTAATTTGTATTGATAAGAGCTTTACACCTAAATTTATTGTGATTGTCATTAGGGGGAACTCCTCAACGGTTTACAGTAGCAACATTGTGCTTGGAATTAATTCATTTATATTGATGAGAACTTTGCACCTATATGAGTTAAAATGATGGTTTGCAATAAACCTGATGATGAAGACCATAGGCAGTTGAGAAAATTCCTCAAAAATTTACAGCATTGAAGTTTAACATAGGACAACCACTACTTACTTGTCACGCTTATGCAGCAATCAATTAGAATCAAGAGACTCAATTTAAGTTTCACTTTCATTTTGGTTTCAGAGTAATTTTATAGAAATCGCTTCTTCTTCTTCTTCTTCTTCTTCTTCTTCTTCTTCAGCCTATGGATGTCCACTGCTGGACAAAGGCCTCCCCCAAGGCTTTCCACGCTGACCGGTCTTGTGCTGCCCGCATCCATCGGCTTCCCTTGACCTTCACCAGGTCATCGGTCCACCTTGTTGGGGGCTTCCCTACGCTGCGTCTTCCAGTACGTGGCCGCCACTCCAGAACCTTATTTGTGTGACTCTGAGCCTTCGTACGAGGCCCATTGTTAGCGACCACGTTTCAGTTCCGTAAGTCATCACTGGCAACACACACTGCTCAAAGACTTTAGTCTTGAGACACTGTGGTATTTTGGACGACGAGAAGATGTATCGTAGCTTCCCGAACGCTGCCTAGCCGAGCTGGAAATCGGTAATCGGTTCAGTGGCTCCATTTTTAAACTAAAATTACGGGTAAAAATTAAAGTAAACAAAAATACGTCGTTTGCTTATATGCCATTTTCCAACTATTTTACCGTCAGCATCCCGTCTAACCGGATGCAGATGAACAGTACTTTTCACAACTAAAAAGTGTAAAATAAAAACTTTTTTCCAAAAAAAAACAACCGACTTTCAAAAAACACTACAAAGTGAAAAATAGGAAGTGGGTGTCAAAATCTAATATACAAAAACTTAAGACACCGACTTCCGAAATTAGTTATTTCTAACTTTGTAGTGTTTTTTGGAAGTCGGTTGTATTTTTTTTTTTTTTTGTAAAATTGTTATTGCTATATTAACCTAGATGGCGGTACAGAGACATGAGAGCACAGCTTTTCTATGAAATTTCTTTACAGGCCCTCTATTATATCTTAAATCTCTTTGTTTATCGGTAGTAACTTTTAATGTAGGTAAAATTTATCGTTTTATATACAAAATTCTTTATTTTTCCAGTGTGGTTCCCGTTATAGGTAGATTGATAACTAGTTAACGAACAATGTCACGATCACGATCGATACTTAACTAATATATGGCATTGTTTTGAATGGCATTCATTCGCATCCTAAGATGTGAAAAAATCGGCATCCGCAACATCTCTGCTGTACTGCACTCTGGTCCTATGGGGTCGCTCCAGGCGGCAACCTTACCGTCCACCGCCGAACCTCACAAACGTCTCGATACCGTAACCGTAAAATAAACTCGCACTACGTCCTCTGCTTCTCGCAAACTAACATTTCGGCCGCTGAATACGGGATTACCTATTGACTCTTAATACTCAACCCCTCGCTCACTAATCATATCACATTTTACACTATTCGATCCACTTTGTTTGAAACACACATTTATTATTTTTAGTACCTATTTACATACAAAAAAAAAACATGAAACAAGGTTTGTAACTACGATATGGCTATATCACATATGTATTTACAAACTATGCTTTTATACCTGTCATATGCATATGTACCTCATGTAGTTTTCATTGCATAATTACTTGTGTTGGTATTTTGGTAAACAGGAAAATTGCATGCGTTAGTCATTCATTAGTCAGAACCACAACATTGACGACCAACAGGTCGCCACAAACAGATAATACACACACACGTTCACATAGACAAATATCTACGGCACGCGTCAACAGAAAGCCAGCGAAGCGCACTCGCGACTCACGTACGGACGGGTGACGTTTGACGTGCCTTGCGTGCACTTGTTTTAGTTATTATATGGACAATTTACTTTAACTTATCTATTTCGCACCCTGCCTGCCTGTCCCCGATACCTTCCATATTTTATTCAGTCATTCGAAATTCGCAGGCATCACTTAGGAAATTTAGTTGCAATGCCAAGTGACATTTAAAAACTTGCAAACTTGTGTGAGGTAGTGATCGAGCCAGTTGCTTTTCGCATTCTCAGTTCACTGGACGGTCAGCCATTTCAAGTTTATCTATTTATTTATTTATTCATTTGGACATTTAACAGAGAAAACACCTTAAATGCTAGAAAATATAAATAACAGGATGTGACCTTGTGCTTCTCCGCTTATAAGAAGTCACAACATGCAAATAATAATATAACAGCAAATTTAATTTGATACAACGATAACAATTTGTGTCCAACAAATTGTTATCGTTGTATTAAATTAAATTTTAAAATAATGTTATATGAAATTAGATTTTAAATCAATGTCAAATTAATTAAATTTTAAAACAAAGTTATATTAAACTAAATTTTAAGACAATGGACAACATAATTATATTAAACAAAAAGTTGTATCACGACACAATAATAAAATTTGTTAAAAAAAAAGAAACAGGAACAAGCATTTTCTTAACTATGTCAAATAATGATAATGAAATAAAGTTAACATTATCCGTTCATTATCTCGACATTCTGTATAATAAACTACCTTATTTGAGGTTGATAGAATTTACAAAACGGATTTAATTATTTGTTTATATAATGTATACAGCGTGGAATTTTAATGGTTTTCCCGCAGCGAAACGGTTTTGTCTTAGTAATATAATCGTTTCATCAATAAATAAAATATTAGAAACATGTAATAGCAGATTTGACACAGTGATAAAAAAAACTCGAAAGTGAGCAAGAAATAATAGTAACCTCTTGAATAATAGTAATCTACAGCTGAATGGCGCGGGGCCACTGACCCGCGTGCCTCAACAATTATCCATTCATACTTTTACGGGCTTAGGACTATCATAAATACTTTTTAGCTGCAGTTTACTGAATACGAAAATAAAATTATTATCTAAGGTAATTGTTTGTAATTTTTGCGCGCAGACAACTTTATGTCGTATCACTAGAGTCGAGAGCTTATTTTACTTTGAACATTTATAAAGCGGCCTTTCGCCTTTGAACGCTTAGCGGTAATTTATTGTAAGTTATTTTATACCGTATGACACGCACATGACAGATTTTTTTGGTTTGAACAATTTTTTCTTTTGTCGGCATGGCGGTGAATTGATGGATTGTTGCCTACAAGCTATTTAATGCTGTATTACTATGCGCGGGAGCTTATTATGGTTTGAACATTAAATGCATTGCTTTCTTTTGAAGCCGTTTCATGTCCCTTCCGAGTAGTACCTAGAAGTTGTATATGAAAAAATAATTTAAAAAAAAATCATCAACCCGAAAAAGTGAGATTTTTTTTTTCAATTATTTTTATTATTTTATAACACAAACATTTTTATTTTTGTCTTTTCCTCTATTCACCCAAAGTATTCCTTAAAGCAAATCGTTCTGCCGCGGGAAAACTACCATTAAAATTCCAGCGTGTATACATATTTCTGAGCGCACCCATTCAAAGTGTCGCGCGTCGCCCCTTTCTAAGAATTTCTCCTGTATCAAGGAAAAATTCTTAGTGAGGTTATCAAAAAAACCTGTTAAAAGAAGAGAATCATGTCATGTAAAGGGTTTTTCAATAGGGACGCTCGAACTTTGACTGCGCATAGCGGCCATCTTGGTAAAGCGATAGCTGTCAAATTTGGCATGAATACATATTTAGTCTCGACATTTCACCATGGAACGCTACACGCTTCAACAACGCGTAGAAATTATTAAAATTTATCAAAATCAGTGCTCTATTCGCCTAACGTTCCGTGCGTTTCCGTCCAATTTATGGCGTTCATGGCCGTCCTACAGAGTCCACAATCAGTCGGTTGATAAAAAAATTTGAGACAACCGGGATGGTGATCGATGCAGTGCAGTTCCTGTACGTCAATGAAACGCAAGATCGTTGGAGAATATTGTTGCCGTTCGAGACAGTGTGCGAGAAAACCCCAGACAATCATTTCCGCGTCGTGCGCAAGAACTGGGTCTTACTGCGACATCAACATGGCGAATTTTGCGCCGAGATTTGGGTTTTCATCCATATAAAGTGTAATGTCCGGGGTTCAGGCTACTGAGCAATGAAAGACAAAGCTAGGCAAGAAATACAAATTTACTTAGCGACTACAATCTTTCTCATAATTTACTTAACGACTACAAGTTTCCTTACAATGCGGACGAGCATTGGACGGCTACGTGAAATCTCTAGTGTATGCAGATAAACCACAGTCAATTGCTGCCCTAAAGGCCAACATAACTCGCGTTCTTCGTGAAATTGAGCCCCATTTATGCGAAGACGTTCTTCAAAATTGGTCCACTAGAATACACCATCTACAGCGGAGTCACGGTGGCCATTTGGCTGATACTATTTTCCACACATAATGTCATTGAATATTCTATAAAATGTAATAAAAATTGGGACAACAAATGGGAAGAAGGACATTATCGTATGCAGAGGAAATGTCTAAGAAGGTGACGACTACAGATTCATTTTTGGAAAACGATGTGCAATATCTGATACCATAAGTCCAACACTATGCAAGGTACTGAGTCCCTTTCTAAAGTCAAATTGACACCTAGGTAGTAAGTCTCTTGATTGTATTAAAAATTCTAATCGATTTTTGAGCAAGTGTCCAAAAATTTTCGCAAGGACTGATGACAGAGCAATTGATTTGAATTTATTTGGGTCATTAGCGGGTTTGCCTGATTTCAAGATAGGAATAATTATAGAATAGAATAGAATACTCTTTATTATGTACACCATATAGATTACAGAACATAAATAAAAATATTTTACAAAGGGTGACACAATGGGCGGTCTTATCGCTAAGAGCGATCTTTTACAGACAACCTTTGGATGGAATTCTAAGAGGTAGGATAAAGAAATAGTGTACTATTTACATAGATTATACAATAAATATATACGTTAAGTACATCATACTAGTTTAAATAAATTTATACATCTAATTAATAAATATCATACAAGAGCACATTAAATATAATAATATGTTTAAAGAGAGAGGAAGTGCTTTTTTTATCATAATTTTAAAAGTAAAAAGTGTTTGAGCACGCCTTACGGACACGGGCAAGTCATTCCATAGCCGAACTGCTTGTACAGTAAAGGATTTATCATAGAAACTAGTGGAATGCATCGGCATGTCTAATATCAGGTTTTCCGATGACCTCAGATATCTATTATGTGTGTCATGAAGGAACTTGAAACGTTCTTTAAGATAAGAGGGGGTTTTAGAATTAAACAAAATGTTGTAGAGCTGAAATAGTATATGAGAATTCCGGCGAAGACGTATTTGAAGCCACTTAAGCATAAAATTATTTGAGTTTTCCACTGATCGGGCACCCAGCCATTAATGTAACAAAAATTCAAAATATTTAAATAGAGGGTTTTTGTTTCATGACCCGCATGTGTTAAAACGAAGTAGATAATCCCGTCTATACCGGGGGCAGAGTCGTGGACATGGTTTAAAACTAAGTTAAGCTTCAGCATAGAATATGGCGTATAAACCGATTGATCCTCTTCCATACAACCGATAAAGAGGTTCACAAAAGTTAAACCAACCGGCGCGTTTCTTCCCTCGCAGAAATCTTTTAGATTTAGCGAGGGTTCTGTTGTACGTCATTAGGTTATCGCTAGTCATCGTCCCATTGTAGGTTTATAACATTTTGACACTTGTAAGGGACTAAGAAGCTTAAAATCCTGTGAAACAAAATTTGGAAGACAGTTAATTTTGTCCTCCAATAGTGAGGAATACTCCGTCCAATCAGGGTTAGACAAATTATACCTCAAGAGTGGAAGGCTCGATTTTTCTAAATGTTATATCAGCCAAAGATATTAAAATTGGGTAGTGGTCACTTCCATGTAACAAACTGGTAAACTCCCAGTGACACGACGCTGCGATGTCCAGTGAACAAAATGTAAGGTCGACAGAACTCTTATGCTGACGGAAGAGACCTACGAGTAGGGCAACTATACTATGTTTAATGTACATAAGTTAAGGTCATCTAAGATTTCCACTAAATCTTCCCCAAAAGAGTCGCAACGTTCAGAACCCCACCTGAAGTGATGGCAGTTGAAGTCCCCCACAACAAGTGCAGGGCCTTCTATGTATTCCAGGGTACGCTTCAGGACTAAGAGTAAACTTTGGTGAGGATGAGCAATATAGACTGACTAGCTTTCCATTCTAGCTTCTGAGCAATATAGCAGACAGACAGTGTGTAGTGGTATGCTATATAATGCAATGAATTTTGAGCTAGTGACTTTAAAACTATAAACTTTAAAAATATGAGAATGAGATGTTGAAGAGTGAGATTGTATGGAGTGAGAGTGAGTGTTTGGTGATTATGTTTAGGAAGTGTTTGTGGTGGAGTGGGTGTATGTATGTACATATGTGTGAATATTTTATTTAGTGCTTATGCCAAAAAAAGGTGGATTACACTTAAAGAGTGGATATTATTGTATTGAGTAGGTTAAAAGTGATTCCGTTCCGTGATAATTCTGTTTAAAACAGCCAAACAACGTAAGACATATAATGTGCTCTGGTGTGTATTTGTGTTGGAGTGTAGTTTTGAGAGGGAGTGCATGTATGACGTTTAAGAGTATGAGTAGTGAGTATGGGAGAGTGTGTGTACTTTTAAGGCTGCGTGTGAGCGAGAAAGTGTGAGTATGCAGGGAAAGCGCTTATTGGTAGATAAATAAGTGAACTTGTATGAAGTTTAGCTAAAGCTAGTTTTGCATAATTACACGTTTTGATAATAGCGTCGATTGCCTTGTTCACAAACTAAACCAAATTCTATTTCATTTAAAAAGGGCAGAAGATAAATTTTAGTTTAGTCCAGTCGATTTAGTCCGCGTCTGACGTGAATTGACGTATTTTTTGTAGCTATGTTTTAAAACACGTGTCTGTCTATGGAGCATCTTTATTTGTTTTAAAACACGTGTCTGTCTATGGAGCATCTTTATTTGTTTTAAAACACGTGTCTGTCTATGGAGCATCTTTATTTGTTTTATAACACGTGACTGTCTATGGAGCATCTTTATTTGACAGACACCAACTAGATAATGTTTGTCTTCTGTCCTTTTCGTAATGAAAAAGATTTACTGAAGTAAAATTTACTGTGTGAAAAACGAATCGCCGCCGATATTCACTCACTTCATGTTAAAATTAATTATTAGAAAATTACTAGTCTATCTGTTGTTCTAGCGTTCCTGACATCAATTAACTTACATTTAAAAGCAACAATTTTAGTATATAACGATAGTAGTTAGTGAGATGTAATGTGTACCGTGTGCGTTTGTTGCGCAGACGTTGGAGAAGTTCGAGTTCGTGAAGGTGCTGGGCAAGGGCACGTTCGGGAAAGTGGTGCTGTCGCGAGAAAAGGGCACGGGCAAGCTGTACGCCATGAAGATCCTCAAGAAGAACCTCATCATCCAAAAGGACGAGGTGGCGCACACTATCACCGAGAACCGCGTGCTCAAGAAGACCAAGCATCCCTTCCTCACGGTATGACACCGCCGACCACACTCGACTTGCTTATTTTAAATAGACACAACTTACAAACTTTTGTTTACGCAGTTAGTCCTTCAAGTAGACCATTGCCGATTGTGTACGGGCATGGCGACCATCGTTGGTCATTTCGAATAGCTCACCTCCAGATGTGGATCAGAAACTGGTTTTTTTTAATGTTTTACAATATTTTGTATCTCTACATCACTAGATTAGTTATTAAACGGCGAAAAGTATACGTTTTACACAATGCTACATAGTATTGTATTACCGGCTCGTTCTGTTGCACTGAGTGTTGTCCCGCGCAGGCACTGCGCTATTCGTTCCAGACGGCGGACCGCGTGTGCTTCGTCATGGAGTACGCCAACGGCGGCGAACTGTTCTTTCATCTGTCGCGCGAGCGCTCCTTCAGCGAGGAGCGCACGCGCTTCTATGGCGCAGAGATTGTGTCGGCGCTCGGCTACCTGCATGCCGAGGGCATCATCTACCGCGACCTCAAGCTCGAGAACCTGCTGCTGGACAAGGACGGCCACATCAAGATCGCGGACTTCGGCCTGTGCAAGGTAGGCAGCCAGGGGGACGAAAAAACCCCCCTCCGGCCCCGCTCCTGTACTGACGCGCTCCTTTCGCAGGTCAACATCACCTACGGCCGCACCACCAAGACGTTCTGCGGCACGCCCGAGTACCTGGCGCCCGAGGTGCTGGAAGACACAGACTACGGGCCGGCCGTGGACTGGTGGGGCACCGGCGTGGTGATGTACGAGATGGCGTGCGGCCGTCTGCCGTTCTACAACCGCGACCACGACGTGCTGTTCTCGCTCATCCTCAGCGAGGAGGTGCGCTTCCCGCGGACACTGTCGGCGTCGTGTCGCGGGCTGCTGGCGGGGCTGCTCACCAAGGAGCCGTCCAACCGGCTCGGCGCCGGCCCCGACGACGCCCACGAGATCATGAACCACCCGTTCTTCGCCTCCGTCAACTGGACTGACTTGGTGGCCAAGAAGATCCCGCCGCCGTTCAAGCCCCAGGTGGAGTCGGAGACCGATACGCGTTACTTCGACTCTGAGTTCACGGGCGAGTCTGTGGAGCTTACGCCGCCCGAGAACGACTCCAGCCTCGCACGCATCCAGGAGGAGCAGTTCCCACAGTTTTCCTACCAGGTACGCTCACTTACATATATTTTTCAACTTTAGGGCTAGTTTTGTTTGGGCACACCACAATAGCGGCGGTAAGTTTCCTCTTTGAGGAGTGGCTAGAGAGGCGCCACGGCGCCCTCACCTTCCGCCTGAAGCAGGTCCTCACCGGACACGGCTGTTTCGAGTGGTTCCTGTTCCGTATAAGGCGGAAGGAAACGCCAGGGTGTCATCACTGTGTGGATCGCCCTAAGGACACGGTGGTGCATACGGTGGAGGTCTACCCGGCTTGGGTAGAGCACCATCGAGTCCTCGTCGCGGCGATCTCTCGCGCCCAACCCTGATCCAGGCATTGGTCTGGAGCGAGAGTGCATGGAAAATCCCAGCGCCCTCACACCTCGGGATCGGGCGACAACATGGCAGAATTAACGGAATATTATGTTGGATAGTGTACAAGTTACATCCGGAGTCGTTTATTATACGGACCTTGTAGAAACTAGAACCAATTTCCGTGCGTTCAGGCGCTTTTGCCATACCTATTATTGGAATCAATTGTAACAGCTAATTACAACGACTTAGGACCCATTATCTTTTTTTTTTTTTTGTTCCGGGGTGGAAAATGCTCAATGGATGTCCGCCGCCCTGGGGTGGGCGACGGGGTATGTCAGACTCCTACTGACTAAAAACCACCCCGGTGTCTCTCCGGTCACGTGCGCACGGAGCTGCGGCAGTTCCTGATTCTGCCGCAGCCCCACACTGTGGTGGCGCCTCCTGCACGAGGTAGTGTTAAACTACCTACTAGTGCATCGCCTCTGAGGCGTGCGCCGACACTCGCGCGCGCCTCCGCCTCGGGGTCCAACTATAATAGGGGGCGGGAACTTCCCCATGCCCCTCGCCTCTGGACCCATTCATGGGGGCCGGAAGAGGGCGTTATCCGCCCTTTCTCGGCGCCCGGTACGTCTTCTGCGTCCCGGGAAGGGAGTTGAGATCTCTCTCTCCCGTTCCGCAGCTTCCTTCTGCGACATCACGTCCTCGCAGAAGGACACCACCGCGTCCCACGACTCTGCGCTACCGACCATCCTCCGCACTACTGCCGGCAGCGTCAGGTCGCCTCCTACTTCGTTTATCAGGACACGGCGCTGCTCCTCCCAAGACGCAGTGGTGGCACCGAGCGTCCGGCTCTCTGCCTATACGACGCAGGTACTTGTCGAAGCAGCCGTGCCCCGACAGTACCTGCGTCACCCTGAACGACAGGGAGCCGTGCCTCCTCCCGAGCCAGTCGTCGAGTACTGGCCGGATCGCCTCGACGGTAGCGAGGCCGGCAGTAGGGCGCATAAGCCTCTGCCGCCATTCCGCCACCAGGACCTGACGGAGCTCCTCTTGGTGCAGCTCGATCTGCTGCTGCACCGGACTGGCCCCGTGTCCGCTCTTCCTCGCGCCATCAGTACAATGACGCGAGTACTTTCGCCTCTAGGTCCCAGGGCGGGGATCCGGCCAGAACGCAAGCCGCCTCGTAGGATATCGTGCGATACCCGCGGATGATCCTGACGGCCATCGCCCTCTGCGGTTTAAGCAGAATGGCGAGAGTTCCGGCCGTCAGGTCCATCGCCCACACAGGGGCCCCATACAGGGTCATGGACCGCACGATTCCCACGTATAACCGCCTACAGGCGGCGCTCGAACCCCCCATGTTTGTGGACGCCAGTCGCCGGAAGTGAGGCCCGAATTCCCAACGGCTGTCGAGCACCAATCCCAGATACTTCATGGTGGACTCGACATCTATCCGGGCCCCGCTGACCACGATATGTGATTCCGGCGCTGGCGCACGCCGGGGGCCATGGAAAACCATGGCCTCCGACTTGTCAAGGGCCACCTCCAGGCCCAGGCGCCGGATGCGGTTCACTACCTGTGACACCGCAGCCGTGGCTATCAACGTCGCTTCCCTGTACGAGCTCCCCCGGGCAGTGACAAGCGTGTCGTCCGCATAACACGTCAAGTCGGCGCCCGACGGGAGCTCGCCTCTCAGCACCCAGTCGTAACCGATGTTCCACAGGAGCGGTCCCAAGACCGATCCCTGTGGAACACCGCACGACATTTGGTGCCGAGCGGAGGACCCATTAACTTAATCAAATTTTATTCCGTGGTGTTTGGCAATCTGGGCTTCTCCCAGTTGCAATAATGTCCCTTTGTGCCGATTGGCCTAGTTCTGTTCTGTCTCCTGCTTGTTATGGAGGGAAGTGGAAAGAATCTTTTTTCTTACTCCTCCGCTTTTCTTTTCTGATTAATTTCGTTGCGGGACCCAAGACAGTTGAATCGTTTCTCCGGGACTCGTCGAGCTTCATTGTTCGGCGTTTTTCTGGCGGTCTCCACTGTTGATTCTGGCTTTCAGGAGTTGCAGTGGGTGGGAAAAGTGTGGCGGGTTTTGTCCCATTAAAAAAAAATGTCCTTCGCTCCGCACAGAGCGGGAGAGGCCATTTGATATTTTCCCAAAAACGGGCTGTTTTTGTTTGAATCACACAACAGACTATATTTTTCAGACTCATCATTATACATCTTGTAATTTCAATATCGTAAAATGACATTTAACTATCATCTTCTTTACATACCAGACCGAACCACAAACATGACATTGACGGACTGATAATTATTATTTAAATGTTTCTTCAAAGAGTGAGATATATCATCTCGACTTGGGATGCATGCTATTTTATTTTATTTTTACATTTTAAGGAAACTTACACCTAACATATATACAGGTAGAAGATAATTAGTGAAGGAAGGCCAATTAAAAGTTTCCACAGACAATATTAGGTTAGCACAAGAGACAGTAACAGGTACAGCACAGGACAGGAAAGTGAAATTAAGAACAAGTAAGCACTCTGAAATTATTTTAGTGATTAACAAAGAAGTTATTTATTTATTTTTTATTTATTTTTATTTATTTATTTACACATCCTTTTCAGGCATCACAGCCCATAAAACATAAACAATGCAATATTAAATTAAATCAAAAATACAAACAATAACAAACTACATATACAAATATACAAGGTGTCTCAAAAGAAAGTTCACATTTAAATCTTTTTTTAAAAGAAAAGTCTTAGCTTTATTGAAAAAATGTTTATTTTATATTGAAGTACACTGTTTGGGAATTTATTTTTTAAAAATAACATCGTCCAAATGTAAACCGTTGCGCTCTCGGCATTCATTTAGTCGGGCACTAAAATTGCCTATGACAGCTCGGCAGGTAGTCTCCGTGATGGCTGCCATTTCATGACGGATATTTTCTTTTAATTGTGCCAGGGAAGTCGGTTTATTAGCGTAAACTTTTGTTTTGACATAACCCCACAGGAAAAAATCCATAGGCGTTAAATCGGGACTCCGTGGAGGCCAATTTATGTCACCTCGCCTGGAGATTAATTTGTTCGGAAAAATTTCTCGAACTCGAGGCAGAGATCTGTTGGACGTGTGTGAAGTTGCTCCATCCTGCTGGAACCATGTTCTTTGGTTGTAACTAGGAAAGTTTTGCAGTTGGGGTACGAAAAACTCGTCTAACATCTCCACATAACGCTCTGAATTCACTGTGAGTGTGCGTCCCCTTCCATCTTCAAAAAAGTAAGGGCCGATAATTCCTCGCGCCGACATCGCTGCCCATACGGTGACTTTGGGTGAATGTAGCGGTTTCTGATGTTTTTGTTTTGGGTTGGTTGCACTCCAGTAACGACAATTTTGCTTGTTTACATGTCCATTCAGGTGAAAATGGGCTTCATCGGAAAACAAGATGTTGGTGAACGTTGGAAAGCGCTCAATCATCTGATTTACAAAGGCAAGCCTCTGACCAGCATCTTGAGGCTTCAGTTCTTGCACTAACTGAATTTTGTACGGGTGCAGCTTTAAATCTTTGTGTAAAATGCGGCATAATGAAGATCTGTGCACATTTAAAGCAACAGCACGCTTCCGAATCGAGAGGTTTGGATCATCTCGAATAGACTGAGTAACACTGTCCACGTTTTCGGCTGTTCTTGATGTTCTTGGTCGCCCAGATTTTGGTTTCTCCAGAGTTGACCCAGTCTCTTCAAACTTCTCAACCCATTTTGCAATGAGACGAGTGCTAGGCGCATCATTTAAGTGACGAATATGTCGAATACTGCAGAATTTTCTACGCGCTACAGTCGCCGAATTACCGTTTTTGTAAAACTCACGTACGCACAACGCCCGGTCCGCACCAGAGAAACGCTCCATAGCGACTAAATTCCCAAGAGCCAGACTACCGACTGACATACCCCCCGCGCCCCTCAGAATAGTTGCTTTCGCGTAATAAGATAAGCAAATGTGAACTTACTTTTGAGACACCTTGTATTATACAAATTTTGAAATGTCAAAAAAATAAATCAGAAATACAAATAATAATAAACTACATATACAAATACAATTATGAAAATTTTGAAATGTCAAAAATAAAGATATAAAAAAGTCAAAATATTTAATAATACGCCTGCCTCTGAGTCATTTGTTTGTTTGTCAGTACATTAATCATATAACAATGATTAATATATTGACAATCAAACCTATTCGCAAATACGCTCAGGATAGTGTTGGAGCTGATCCGGAGCCTGCGCCCCAGAGACGCGCACCGCTTTCGCATTGTCGTGTAAAAACAGTCGACACGGGCATCGGCAAACATACCCGAGGCGCTGCAGTGCCGGGGCAGCCCCAACAACACCCTGAACGCATTATTATACTGTACACGGAGAGCGTTGTACTGCTTCTGGGTATATGACACCCACAGGCCCGCCGCATACAGGGACATACAAAATGCTCTGAAAAGAGTTATTTTGACGGCCCCCGAGCAACGAACAAATCTGCGGGCAATCATATTGGCCCTCACAGACAATGCCCTCCGCTCTCTATCGATGTCCGCATCATCCCTCAGGTCAGAGGTCACGATATGCCCGAGATATTTAAACCGTTGAACTCTATTTAATCTAACACCGTTCAACGTAATAGGCGGAACAGCATCCAAGCAGCTCCGACCCCTGGCCTGAAAGACCATGCATTCGCTCTTCTTTGCGTTGTATACCAGGCCATGATCCTGCGCGTAACGCTCGCAGACACCCAGCAACCTAGACAGACCACACACTGAAGCGCTCAGCAGCACCATGTCGTCCGCATAACTAATATTGTTGACACAAACACCGTCAATATGGCAGCCGACACGGGTGCTACTGAGCTCCTCTATCAGTGCGTTTACGTACAGGTTGAACAGCTTCGGCGAGGTCAGCCCCCCCTGCCTCACCCCGCACTCCAACCCGTACGGCTCCGACAGAGCACCCGACCATCGAACTACGTTGACCTGGTTAAAATACCAGTACCTGAAGATGTTTATTATTTCAGGGGGCATTGAGATGTCAATTAACTTTTGCCATAGGATGTCATAGTTAACCAGGTCGAACGCCCTCGACAGATCGAGAAAACAGGCATAGACAGGTGTGCTTCTATCGGAGTAGTACCTGACAGTTTGCTTCAAACACAGGATCGCCGACTCGGTAGACAGTCCCGGTCTAAACCCAAATTGATTATCATGAGTAACTAGATACCGGTCAAGCTGTGTATTAAGCAAACCGTCAAGAACCTTAGCCAGCACTGTTGCTAATGAGATTGGCCTGTAGTTGCTGGCGTCGCTTAAGTCCCCGGTCTTACTCTTCACAATTGGTACCACCACGGTCCTCATCATTTCTGCTGGTAGGTATGCATGTCCTATACAGAACGTATATAGCATGGCAAGGACTCTGGGCAGGTGGACGCCAGCATTCCTTAAATGTTCAATGCTCAGACCATCATGGCCAGGAGACTTACCTCGTGACATTGTCTTTATAACATCCCGAACACTCTTGGATGTGAATCTGGTGTTTATCTCCTGTCCATGTGATCCTTCTGCACCGGATGATCGTGATGGCCCCAATGGCGATTTCACTAAAAAGTGATCCCTAAATATATCAGCAATACATTTCGGTTCACTCACACCGTTGACACTCACGGGTAAACCCGGCTTATTATTGAGCCTACTAGTAGTATTCCAAAAGTTACGAAAGTCATGTTTCGAATGTTGAGAAGCGAGAATGTCCATCTTTATCTGCTCCTTATTGTTTTGGCACCACTTTAAGCGTGATTTAAAGATTCTACGACTCTCTCGCATCTCCTCCCAAACAAGTCCTTCACTCGGTTTACCACACCGAACCCAATCCATAAACTTACACCGAGCTACCCCGTGAGCATCACGAACATGCCTGTTCCATCCGATTACGGGCTGTCTTCCTCTCGGTTTAACTACAGTATGACTCTCAGAGGCGGCTTTACACAATGCATCAACAATCTCACGATACATTCTGTCAATTATACACATATGGTCTCTGTTGTCACAACGTTTACCGCTACAGTTACTGAATTCAGGCGGAAAATCAATGTCTCTTAAACTATCATTACATAATTTATTATAAAAGTCTATTTGCTCGTGGCTTCTTTCCCCCCATTTTATTTTGTTACATTTAACATTTTGTAACAAAATCTTTGGTTTTACATTATTTATATTACACTTAATAATGAGTGGAAAGTGGTCAGACCACACCGGATCGTACCTGATGTGTGTATCGATTATAGTTTCAAAAGCTGATTCAGTTACCACACAGTGGTCTAACCATCTTAGAGCACCATTAGCGTCACTTATAAAACTATATGTGTCAGACAGTAAACCTAATTTAATGAGATCGGCACATTTCCAATCCAAGTCGTTACAAAAATTTAAAAGTTCATAATAGAATTGCTCACCCGGGTGGGCGTTGAAGTCGCCCAACATGTAAACACACTCAATACCTTCACTGCCCACCACTGCGCTCAACGTTGCCATACAATCAGTAAACTCAGTTAGATTCGCCGTGGTGTCAGTCGGCATGTACACACTGAACACTAAGAATGACCTTTGTTCTATCACCACTTTAATACAGCACACTCGCGTATTATCACATCGGACTATCGTAACATTATTAAAGATTTTCTTATTCCACAACAATGCAACACCACCCCATGGTCGTCCTGAAATCATTCCCTTTGATGTATCCATGGGCGATACACCCGTATAAGCGAAGTCATCATCTATACAGCTCAGATAATCAATGTCGTGCGGCAGCAGCCAATGTTCTTGCAAAGCAATTATGTGCGATGTTCTACATAATCGCCGGACATCATCTACTGAGCGCTTCACATTCTTACAGTTGAAACTTATAAAGCTGTATGGTTCCTTATTTGCCATCTTTATTTTATTCTTTGATCGGCTGACACAACATAATTACCGTTCGCACTCCTCTGACGATAATTTATAAAACGTCTAAATATGACTCCTTCTGGCCACAAGTTACTGTCTAAAAACAGATTCAGCTTCTGCTCCGATACAAAAAACTTAAAAGCTTTATGATCATTTCCTTGTTTTATGGCAATTTCTTCTAAAGTTATCAACTCCTTCGTCTTTCTGTACACATAGTCTATTATGTCTTTGTCTGTTGCGTCCTTGTGAATCTTCGTTATGAATATCGGAACTTTTATGTCAGCGGCTTTGAAGCCCCCTTCCATATCTCTCGAAATACCGGATTTCCCTTGATAACGGTAATTAAATTTCTTGCGTCTCGATACGGTCCTCCAGCCCTCATTATGATTCTCATTTTCAGATTCACCTACTGTATTTACTGCGCTGTGGCGCTCGACTCTTTTCTCAGATGTTATTATGCAATTATCGGTATACTGGCGGGCTACCTCGGCTTGCCGCTCCACTCCGCTCGTCGTTAGATTTTCGCCTTTATTCAATACCGGTGACCGTTGTGTTGGAACAGCTGACTTACATATATTTTGTTTTACCTTTACCCTCAATATATCTCGGTATTTTTGTACATTGTCACTAGAACTGTTCTTGTGGTTAACTACCGGCTCATTTAAAGTAGAATTGTTTATAGTGGAATCGTTTATATCGTGCGAGAGACCAACTGGCCCACTATCGTGCAGATGCCATGCTCCGCGCCTTCTATTCACATTATGTGGAGACACAGGTAGTAATGAGTCATTTCTTAACTGCAGTAACTCAGATCTGCACTCACTCAGCTGTTCTTTCGTTACGTAGTTAGTTTTTACTATATCTAATTCGCTTTGTACCTTTAGTAGGTCTTTCAGTAATTTCATGCAATCAAGATGATCAAAAAGAATAGGGGGTAGCTTTTCCAAATCTCGGGCTACAAAAATAGGTATGAGGTCTGGTTCGGTCGATTTATAAAGGCTCAGTATATCGACTAGGTCTCTTCCCTCCTTTCCCTTGTTTTTACGATTCGTTTTTATTTTGTCCGTAGGAATAGATTCAAACAATAACGATTTAGCTTGCTTAATTTCTTCGCTCGTAAATGACGTTGAACATATTCGCACCAGTGTTTCCTCGTCTATTATCGATATTTTATTTTGAATGTACGATAAAAGCTCGTTGATCACTATATTACACGAGTTACATTTGATAATTTCCGACATTTTAAGCACGATTATAAACACGGCACACGGACTACCCTCTCAGCGTCCGACACCGAAAGATGCGCGCGCACGACTGATAACAAAGATTTTTTTTTAGTTTAGGAACACTGGTGTAGAATAAATCGAGCTCATTTACCCTCTAACACAACAAATAATATGCTCTGCTAGCTCTTATCATGTATAAGAGTTTTGTCGGTATACGCATCGCACAGAGGGAACATACAGAGGCTGATGATTCCTTAAAGTGAAGGATGGAACACGCAGCCCAATTTTGCTCAACAATTCAGAACAGTCGATTGAGCCATTAGCCATATTGAACAGAAATACCATGTCGGCAATTTTTCTCCGCTCAATTAATGGGAGAATATGAAACATTCTGCAACGGTTGTTGTAATTAGGCAAATAAGTTCTGGATCTGTATTCGAGATGACTGCGCACATAAGCACAGTACAGATTTTTTTGTGTTTTCGGCTAAGGACTCATGAAGCGGTTTTCACTCGCGCCTGCCGCGGTGGCGGAATGTAGTTTTATTTTCAAAACTCACGAGACCGGAGTTTTGTGCGGTTACACAGCCGTCGCGCTTGCGATTATCTCTCGGGCGACAACATGACCGCCGCCCGCCGGGACAACATGACCGCCGGCGAGCCGCGCCCGCCGGGACAACATGACCGCCGGCGAGCCGCGCCCGCCGGGACAATATGACCGCCGCCCGCCGGGACAACATGACCGCCGCCCACCGGGACAACATGACCCTCTAACAACCCACACACAAGGGACTAAAATGCGTCGTGAAATGTGCTTTAACTTTTTAGATATAAATCTGCATTCTACAGAAGCAGCGGGCCCGCAACCGCAGCGGATGCGGGTCAAAACCGCTCCGTGAGTTCATAGCCTAATATTTTAAAATCAGCTAATATCCTCAAGATACAACCATAGGGCCTTAGAATCTTTTTTAATAATTTTATCAATGTGTGTGTCAAAGAGAAGGTTAGAGTCAAAAGTGATTCCCAAGTCTGTAATCGTGTTAACTCAGGCTATTGAAGTATTGGCTAGTTTGTAGTCATAAATAATGCGCTTTAGTTTCCGAGTGAATGTACACGTGCAACATTTCGAGACATTTAGATCTAACCGGTTGGCCGTGCAGTACCCTACGAATCTGTCCAGATCGTGTTGGAAGTGTTCAGCATCTTCATGAGTCTTGATTTCACTTAGAATCTTCATGTCGTCCACAAATAAAATTAATTTTGTATTCTGCTAAGTGTCACCTGGCCACTTTGGATTCAGTGGAGAGGCGTGCGAAGAGGCTGATTGGTGACCTTGATTTAACTCGAGTTGGTCTCCAAAGCCTAGAGCACAGGCGTAGAGTAGCCAGCCTTTCGGTGTTCTATAGGATACATTTTGGGAAGTGTGCGAGGGAATTGCACGATTTAATTCCCCATCTCCGTTCCATCATCGGACGACCCGTCGTACGGTGAGTTTCCACCCTTATGTTGTTAACACCTCTACGATCCGGACGAAGCGTTTCGCCTCCTCCTTTATACCGCGTACATCGAGGGACTGGAACAATCTGCCGGCGGCGGTGTTTCCGTCGGACTACAATTTGAGTGTCTTCAAGGCTAGAGTGAATAGGCTCTTAATAAACTAGTGCGCTTTACCATCAACGATTGCGTCACTGCTTACAATCAGGCGGGATTGCGGTCAAGCGCTGGTTTATAAATAAATAAAGAAAAACATTATGAAGATTTTCAATAACAAGGGTCCCATAAGCGATCCCTGTGGAATTCCTGGGGATTCCTTAATGGATATATATCAAGAACTATGACAGCCCTCATAGTTCTTGATGTATATCCATTAACGACAACAGTTCGACACCTGTTGGCCACATAAGATGAAAACCACCTGAAGAGATTTCCACTGATACCCATAGCCAGCAGTTTAAAAGTATAACGTGATCCAGACGATCAAAACACTTGCTGTAATCTGTGTAAATTACATCTACTTGTGAGTGGCGGGCCATACATTCAGTCAAGTAGTCGCTACAAAGAATTAAGTTGGTGGTTGTGGACCGACCTCACAGGAAACCATGTTGGCGGTCGTTGATGCTTAATTTAAGTCAGGTGTAAAGCTTGTATACAATTTTTTCCAAGATTTTAGCGAAAATATATAGTTTGGATATGGGTCTGTAACCTGCCAGACGGTGCACCTGCTGACCAACGAACAGGCATAACCGCGACAGATACGACCTGGATATAAGTACAGGAACAATTTTGTCGGAAACGGCCATCGCAGGAATTATGGCAGATAAGCACTCCAGGCCGTATCTGGAGCGGTTCTGCCTCAAAATCGCTAAAATAGCCATCGAGAGAAATAGGACGAGGGGCGGCACAGCCTCGCGACCGCCGTCGGCAAGAATAGTTTAAGAAATATAGCCAATGTATAGTAGTAAGATAGTAATAAGTAGAATAAGACTAGCGTAGAAATGTATATGAAAATGATACAAAGACAGAAAGATAACATAAGAAAAATAAAAGAGAAATGACTTGGGAAAAGAGCAACCCAGAAGAAAAAAGACAAGGCATAAGCCGCAAAAGAAGATAGCTGTAAAAAGAAAGACAGCTAATAAAATAATAAAATGGGCAAAAAAAGAATTCTTCCCATGAAGCGAAAGACGGCGATTAAAAAAAAAGAAAGACCAACGAACGGGGCGCTGACGCCGGTTTTCCCTTCGGGGTTTAGTGGTCAGACGGCAGTCGCACTTGCAATTAGCCAAATAAGCCAATCTACAATGGAAAGAAACATACGAGCACATGCCACAGCTAGGGCGCCGCCGCAAATCGGCGCGCAGGAGCCTCGCCCGACTCCTGTGACCTGTGGGCTAGGGCTACCGTGTCAGAGGCGGACACGGCTGAAGAAGCGAGCCCAAATCTAGAAAATCCGTTTCGCGTCGTGGAATGTTGGCACGCTAACTGGACGCGCGAGAGAACTGGCCGAGACTCTCCACAGGCGGAGGGTGGCCGTGGCGTACCTACAGGAGACTCGATACTTAACAGATCCCGGCTTATTGGGAATGACTACACGCTGATCTACACGGGTGCACCTAGTGGGAGAAATGGGGTCGCCGTGGTGTTGTCTGGTGAGCTCCAGGATGACGTCTTGGAAGTGAATCGCATCAGTGATCGGCTGATGTCGTTGCGGGTGCTTGTCAATGGGGTTATAACCCACTTGATAAGTGCCTACGCTTCGCAGGCGGGGTGCGGTGACGCCGAAAGGACGTTGTTCTGGACCCACCTCGAAGGATTGCTTCGCGGGATCCCGTTGTCCCAGGGAGTCGTTCTGGGTGGTGATTTGAACGGTCATGTGGGTGAGAAGTGTGACGGGTTTGATCGTGTTCACGGTGCCTTTGGGTACGGTAGCCGCAACGCAGAAGGAAACAATATTCTCCGAACGTTTGCGGCCGCTGACCTTGTAATCGTGAATACCTACTTCAAAAGGAAACCGGAGCACCCTGTCACCTACCGGAGCGGACGTTGTGCTACCCTGATCGACTTTCTACTAACTAGGAGGCACCACATCGGCAAAGTAGTCAACTGCAAAGTCATACCTGGTGAGTCTCACTGCACAACACCGGCTCCTTGTCATGGATCTCTGCGTAAAGGCCCAACGCAGACGTGTAGAGCGCTGCCCGCGCCAGAGCCGGTGGTGGCTGCTGGATGAAAACAGGTCCCAGGATTTTGCGGCGGTTATTGGCGACAAATGTGTCGGTACCGATGGGGAACCTGTTCAAGAACACTGGAACAGGATCCAGGCAGGGGCGGCGCGGGTGGTGCTCGGCGTCTCCAAGGGAGGCCGCAAACGTGACAAGGAGACCTGGTGGTGGGACGACACAGTCCAGAGGGAGATTAAGGTGAAGAAAGCGCTCTTCAAAACGTGGCAAGCGACCGGATCCCCTGAAGATCGCGACGCATACAAAGTTGCCAAACGTGCCACTAAGAGAGCAGTAGCCAGAGCCAGACGAGACCACTTGCAACCGCTGTACGAGAAGCTGGAATCGTCTGAGGGGCAAAAGCTCATTTACAAGTTGGCACGTTCTAGGGTCAAAGCGGCACAGGATATATCCAAGTGCCGCTGTGTAAAAGACCTTGTTGGTAACCTACTATGCGAAGACCTCGCGGTGATGGAGAGATGGCGCTCGTATTTCCACGAGCTGCTGAATAAGCAGCACCAAGAGGTGCAGACACCAGAATTCCCTCCAAATCTTGGATAAGTGCCTCCGATAACGCCTTCCTGAGGAAGTCCATACGGCTCCTCGTCGCATGGCGAATCGGAAAGCTGTCGGAGCTGATGGAGTTCCCATTGAGGCCTGGAAGGCGATGGGTCCTCGCGGTGTGAGCCTGTTAACTAGCTTTTTGAACCGCGTGCTCCTGACCGGCAAAATCCCGTGCCAATGGAGACTGAGTATTATTACTCCAGTCTTCAAAGGCAAGGGCTCGGTACAGGAGTGTGGCAACTATCGCGGTGTAAAAGTCATGTCCCACACCATGAAGATCTTTGAGAGGATTATGGACTCCCGGATCCAGCAGTAGTGTGCTGTCTCGGAGTGTCAATATGGTTTTCGTCCAGGGTACGGAACCATGGATCCTATCTTCGCACTAAGGATCGCCATGGAGAGATACAGATCGAAGAACACGCCTCTGTATTTGCTCTTTCTTGATCTGCAGAAGGCTTTCGACTGTGTCCCTCGGGAGGTGATCTGGTGGGCATTGAGGTCCAAAGGGGTATCAGAAGCCTATGTTGACATAATTCGAGACATGTACATCAATTCCAATTCCGTTGTTAGGACCGCTGTTGGTGACACTAAACCCTTCCCCGTCACCGTCGGAGTCCACCAGAGGACCGTCTTTAGACGCCCTTTCGGATAGCATCAGGAATTCACATGAACAACAACTTGGTTGCTTATGTATGCTGACGATGTCGCGCTGGCGGACGCGGACGGGGATCGGTTAGTGCGGCGTGTGAATGTGTGGAAGGACTCGCTCGAGGACGGAGGTCTGAAACTCAATGTGGCGAAGACCGTGTATATGGCTAGCAACACGACAGACCCCATGTCTGTGTGCATAGGCGGTGACATGGTCAAGTGCACAGACCAGTTAAAAATGGGGAAGTGGTTTCCGTCTCCCTAAATGTCTCGAAGGCTTTTGACCGATGCATGCCGATAGCATTCTGGACTTTTGTTTTGTGTCTCAGTCAGTCAAATCAGGGTTCGAAACGTTTCACCTCGTCTTTTATACCTACCGTACATCGAGGGACTGGAAAAATTTGCCTGCGGCGACCTTTCCGTTTGATTACAATTTAAGTGTGCTCAAGGCTAGATAGAGTAAATAGGCTCTTAATAAACTAATGCGCTTTATCATCAACTATTGTGTCACTGCTTACCATCAGGCGGGATCGCGGCTAAGTACTAGGATATAACGTTAAAAATATTAGGTAATAAATAACCACAGCATTTGCAAAAGCTACAAAAAATTTTACCTACCTCTTTTTCCCCCTGAAACACAACATACAACACTTTGGGCACTTGACATACATAGATTTAAGAAAAAAACTCTATTTACTGAATTAGTATTTGATTATAGTATACTCGTATAGTATGATTTGAATTAATTGTATTTATTCAGTTGCATTAGACATGAAGCCGATCTTGACATAGTTGGTAATATACAGAACATGGAATCAGCTCAGTGCTGTTGGTCCAAAAGGTGTGATGATTATGGTATCGGGCGTGTGTTGCAGGACATCTGCTCGTCGGCGCATTCTGCACTGTCGCAGCACTCTGCGTTGGCCGACAAGCGACAGTAGCTGGGCTCGGCCTGCAAGCGGGGCTCGGCCTGCGAGCGGGGCTCGGCCTGCGAGCGGGGCTCGGCCTACCAGCGGGGCTCGGCCTGCGAGCGGGGCTCGGCCTGCGAGCGGGGCTCGGCCTGCCAGCGGGGCTCGGCCTGCGAGCGGGGCTCGGCCTGCGAGCTGGGCTCGGCCTGCGAGCGGGGCTCGGCCTGCCAGCGGGGCTCGGCCTGCGAGCGGGGCTCGGCCTGCGAGCGGGGCTCGGCCTGCCAGCGGGGCTCGGCCTGCTCGTTGTCTCACGTATTGCTGACCGTGAGATCGCACGCGGGACTCTGTCCAAGCGCTGCACCACTTGTAGTGACGTCTGGGTGCGTCCTCCAATGTTCATTTCAGTTTATATTTCTGGACGAACTTAAAATATGCCACCATTGCAGTGTATCCGTAATCAGCATTTATAACATCGAAAGTCTTTATATTCATAAATATATCATATTCATAGTCTTTCCACGCTATAAAGTTACTGAAAGTTTTATGTGACCGCCTCAGTGTATCATTTCGACATCTTCGACGTTATCCAATCGTGTAGTGTCATTTCCGTGATCAGACTGAACGCTAAGTATCTGTTATGACACTCGTGAGGATGAGGACTCTAGGTATTTCAGGAGGCATAAATAAAACCACTTTATTACAGTATTAATATTGTATTCTGTTAAAACAATACAAATAGCTGGAATATCCGAAACTGTCATAATTTCTTCACAAACAATATGCTAGAGACAGACGAAAGAGCTTCAGATCTCTCCGCGGGTGTGCACCCGGCTGTCGTGCTCTCAAGGCACTATAGTCGACGCGACAGGCACGCGTGCCGCGCCGCGACAGTAGCAAGCGAGCGGGCGGGCGAGCGAGCGGAGAGCAGCGAGCAGAGCGAGCACGCGCCGGCCTAGACTAGCGCCGTTCATGTATTTCCTTTTGTATATATTATTAAAGTTAGGATAAAGCGACTGTTGTTTCATTGTCTCGCCCCCATACCCCACTGTCTACTGCCGCTGGCGCTCCAGAGTAGACTACGCTTACATATACAATATCTCGGATAAACTTTAAAAACGTTAACAACCAATAACTATACAACAGGCGCTTCGGACGGTCGAGTCGGTGCACGTCC
This sequence comes from Sesamia inferens, assembly GCA_037179545.1. Taxonomy (NCBI): domain Eukaryota; kingdom Metazoa; phylum Arthropoda; class Insecta; order Lepidoptera; family Noctuidae; genus Sesamia; species Sesamia inferens. Next base: position 227,714 of record CM073929.1, on the reverse strand, counting down.
TAAGAGTATTATATTATAAGGTGGGCCCGACGTTATTACTCGTGCGCCTTTTTCGATTAGATATGTATGCGCGAGTCGTTCGCGTATCGATCGCGTACTATCCGTACGATCAGTACTATCAGTACGAGCGTTGCGTGCTCGACGACGCGCGACGCCTTACACCTAAAGTAGGTACATGAAAACTCGTAGCGTATAAAAGTTAGTCGTTGCAGTACAAACTTATACAATAGGAGCTCTGTTATGCAGTAGTGTTACGTAGTAGGTACGGCTTGTTGCCTTGGGCGTGTCGCCGCCTGGCATCGCTTACTAAACGAATCATATCCAATGAGGAACGAGTTATACTATATGAGAACACATTGCTGCAGAACAGTGCTCTTGCTCGTGTAGAGAAGATATAGCAATCATACAAAAATAGTTGGTCTTCAAGTGTTATTATAGTGAAAATTAACAGTGGAAAATATTGCTTTAAAATGCGAAATAGTATCTGTTGCTACTAGAATAGACAGTTTGACTCACTTAGTAATAATACAATTCTTTACAAATTCGTTTGTTTAGCCCGTCGAGGAATTAGGAACTTTGGCAATCACCTCACCACCAGTGCATATATTTCGTCAGTCGTGATGACATGCGCTTACCGAGCACTACAGAGAGCGACTTCATGACGACTACGTGTGCATTCTTCCTACGACTCTGTGCCTACAAACCTGTTGGGATTGTATATTTTTTGTGCATAACTTAACAAAACTGGGCGCCCCGACTGAAAGAGGATGCACACAAACCCCACATCCTTGGTAAAGGGGACCTACATATGCGTAATAATCTGGTGCTGGATTGGCATGGAAGACGGATGTAGAAGAGACTCGTGTGAAATGTCGTTATACTTAAGTTATAGCTTGTCTATAAAGTCGTGAAAATTGATGTTTCTGAACCTAAACATTTTACAAGTAGGGCACTACACAACACTAAATCTTAGTCAGTACAAGTACATCGGCAGTCGTCGATTTGTTTTGTAACTTGTTATTTATTGAAATTTGTATTAATTTTCGTTAAATAGGTATGAGGAAAACAAACCGAAGTGGAGCTCTGGCAATTATTTTTAAAGTTTATCATCAATGTTTGTTAGTACACCAAACTGAACAAATTTTATCAAATATAGAATATTTATGCTTGAATAGTTGCTAACACAGGTATGTAATCATGTTACTGTTTGTTTTTATCTGCTAGAAGTTTACGATTTGAAGACTAAAATGAAGATTGTTGACATTGCACATTTATAGGTTAGATTACAAAAATAAGTAGACCATAGTGTCCTCCGCTCCGCTGATTTTAAAAATTAATTATATCATGTTCGGAATTAAAATTAGTTCTAACCATCTTCCGATAGAAATTACATATTATTATTTTTAATCTTTCAGGAAAATGTGAGAGTAAACCCTTTATCAAGTATGTACGAGTTAGTTATTCGCTTAAGTGAAGATAGCAGGCTGATGACAGCAGTAGCGGAGACGTTGTTAGTAACGCAACTTACAATGAAAATACTTTTTAACGAAGAATATTTGGAATCCGATGATGAAAGCAATTATTATGTTTTGGAATACTTTTCATTGGTAAAAACACGTTAAAACATAATGATTTTTTTGTTTTTTCACTACAATTTGAGTGTCTTCAAGGCTAGAGTGAATAGGCTCTTAATAAACTAGCGCGTTTTACCATCAACGATCGTATCACTGCTTACCATCAGGCGGGATTGCGGTCAAGCACTGATTTATAATTTATAAAAAAAAAAACGCCAGAGACCATAGATTTGTGTTTTCATTAAAACGTTATCTATAACAAAAAGGAGTTGTTCTTTTTTGCGCATTTAAATAACAGCTTTATTTTAACAACGGTTTCACTTTTAATTTTGTATCTTTATGGTTTCGAAGATTTGTGTATTGGCTTAGAAACTGAACGACGTTTTAAATTAATTTAATTCTCAACACGTTTAGTCATTTGCTCTGCGAGCGGTCATTAATATTTACAACAATCTCACGCCTGTACATATTCCTTAAAAGGTAGACAGCAGTAGGTATACAATGAAACAAGACATGCGCTTTGGTGATATTCATATTAGTAAGAGCGTCGCGTCAAATTATAAGATCAAGGTAAGTTCTCTCAACTCTTGTTAGTACTGCACCATCATTGTTGTAATGCACGACCATTATGTTGAATGAAGTTTAATGTGTTAGTTATCTAGGTACTCAGTCTGAGGAGAGGCCCTCTTAGAGTCTCCCCTGGGATGTGCCTTACAGGCGTTGCGCTGGAAGGGTTCTGGAATTGGCCTTTTAAGAGGAACAGGGACCTAGGCGCAGATGGTGATCACCGGGGTGGTTTTAGTGAGGTAAACATCCCACACTAGCCGACCTCATTCCTCAGGGGGGTCGGGTGCCTTTTGAAGGTATCCCCCCGAAAACAAAAAAAAAGGTACTCAGTCTGGTCACAGATGAATTTTTTAAATTTGTTCAGAGTTCAATTCTAAGTGACCACGAGAAAGCAAAATAAAGAGTGATTCTGCGGTTATATCAGGTCCACAATAGATCTCATCATAGCGCGATAATTTCGGAAGACAAGTTATGTTTGCTCAAGCATATACTTTTCTTTGGTTTTATGCATCGCTACGTGTCGGCAAGAAATATCCAAGAGGAGCACAATTATGGTTGGTGAGGAGGTTACCAATGTTATTAGACGACATAGCTACTTATGGCTCGTTCTCAAAATCACAGTAGAACCGAGTCCCGTGTCACGGTGTCCAAAAGCGTAACGCAGCGTGTCTACTAGTTTCGTGTGTGGCTACATAATATCTACATTATCATAACTAGATATATACAGTGGGGAAGCGGGCCCCGTCCCCGGGCCCCCGGCGCCCCGCCGTCTACTGCGGCCGCGCGCCGGGCGCCGCCGCGCGCTACACGAAGTCCCGGCGCCGCTGTGTCGCGCCCGGGCTGGCGGGGCCCGCGGGGCCCGCTGGGCCTCCGGGGCCGCCGGGGGCCTCGCTCGGCGTCGTGGCGGGCGGCGTGGGCGCGGTGCCTTTGCTCCGCGCCTAAAGGACACGCCAGCGTTAGCGACGAGAGTGAGTGTTAACAGTAGCCGCAGACACAGTGTCGCTCGTCACCTTGGAGCGGCGCTTGCGGGCGGTGCCGCCGGCGTCGGGTTCTGGCGCGGGGACGGCCGTGGAGCCGGTCGCCGCACCCCCCGCGACCTCCGCCAGCGGGTCTGCGCCCAGCCGCGATGCCAGAATGGTCAGCAGCTCTTCGACGCGACCAAGCTGAAACCGTTCAGGCAAGAATAATTAGAATAGAATAGAATACTCTTTATTATTTCATTTCTATAATATAACTAGCTATTGCCCGCGACTTCGTCCGCGTGGACTTCAGTTTACTGGAGCTCAGTTTACATAAAATTAGCTCCTGTTAAAATAATGGGAGCAATATGTACGCCGGCATCCACTCCCGTTTTCGTAACATTTTTTGTTACTGCTCTGCTCCTATTGGTCATACCGGGATGTTATATAGCCATGTCCTTTCTCAGCCTCTAGACCATCTGTGTACCAAATTTCATTACAATCGATTCAGTACTTATGGCGTGAAAGCCGGACAGACAGAGATACTTTCGCATTTATAATATTATAGTATGGATTAATCTTTGTTTCTGTTTGCATTACAGAAACATTTATATGAAATGAAATGAAATCGTTTATTAAGCAAGTAAGCATACCGATCACTTTTACACGTCATATGGTTTTTTTTTTATTTTATTTTTTTTAAACTAGATGAAGCCGGCATTTCCTAACTGACTACCTCTGAGAAGAAATAGCCGAAACAAACTCAGGGATCATCGTCCTTTTTAAAGTCCAGACATTAAAAATGAAAATGTTTACAATAATTTACGTTATAATTACGCATATTGCTTAATAACAATGCTTAACAGAGCGAGCAGCTCAGTCCCAAGCCTCTCTATCCTCTAAATAATCTGAGATTTTATAATACCCCTTTTTGCAAAGTTTGGCCTTTATATAGGTTTTATATCGTTTAATGGGTAAGTTTCGAATGTCCATATAAAGATTTTACAAAGGGTGACGCAATGGGCGGTCTTTTGTTTTTCTTTCTGTTTTGGTTTCGCACGGTTTGTGCATTTAGCCAATGTGACGTAGGTAATGAAATATTCATGTCGAAAAAGACGGCCGCGTGAACCGTCTTACGAGGGAGGTTTGATAAAAAGTCATGATGTGGCCAATATGCTGCGATATTTCACTGTTCTTTATGAATTATTTACAGAATGCACTTTTGACTACATAAATCACGCACTTTTATTTAGTACTTAAACAATAGGTACTATAAATAAAATTTATAAAGTCCAATGAAAAACGTTGTGGAGAAATACCTGCCGGAAGCTCGGGCTAGTAAGGACACAATCCGGTCCGAAAGAGAGGCCATGGTAGAGCGTGTGAGTGCTGCACTGCAGGCAGTCTCCGAATGGGGCAATGCCAATCTTGTAGCATTCAATGCCGCCAAAACACAGGCGTGTCTTTTCACCGCCAAAAGGAGCCCGTTCACCTTGGCTCCTACTTTTCAGAATGTATCCTTGGAGTGTACCGACCGCCTTCAGCTTTTGGGAGTTGAGATTTCCTCGAGCCTTAACTTTGGGCGGTTCATTGAGTCCAAGGCCAGGGTGGCTGCCAGAAAACTAGGCGTCATCGCGAAGGTCCGGCGGTACTTTACACCAAGGCAGTTTCTAATTTTATACAAAGCACAGGTCCGCTCGTGTGTGGAGTACTACTACTGGTGTTTCCGTCACATTACAATTTGAGTGTCTTCAAGGCTAGAGCTTAATAAACTAGCGCGCTTTACCATCAACGATCGCATCACTGCTTACCATCAGGCGGGATTGCGGTCAAGCGCTGGTTTATAATTTATAAAAAAAAAAAAAAAAAAAAAACAAAAAAAAAAAAAAAAAAAAAAAAAAAAAAAAAAAAAAAAAAAAACGAGCGTGACGACACTCAGCTTGACTTTTCCGCCAAAACTCCAATGGGCGGTCTTATCGTTAAGGGCGATTTTTTATGCCGGAGCTACATTAGCGGGCGAAGATTCGTCTCGCGTTGGCGCGCATAATATCCGTTGTCGGACATACACGATGTTGTTGTCTAAGCGAAGTCTGGCGAAGATTCAGAAATCTGCCTACGGCGAATATTCGTTGTTTAGTTGTGCTGCGGAAACGTTGGAGGAAGTAGTGGCTTTGCAGTATATGTTATTAAATAATTATTGATTACATGTGTACAAAACAAAAACAACGAAAAAAATGCAAAAAAAACACGTCAGTAACGCTTCAAAGTCTGAACGATACTAAAGTGACATAGGTGTGGCCACTCCAGCGAATATTGTCACGACAAGTCCTTTGAAGCGCGCCACTTTACCGACAGTGCCCTGATGCAACATCGTCTGCGCACGAATATATTGCGTTGCAACGATGTACCCGCCCAAATACATCGCCGTAGCCCGCTAATGTAGCCCCGGCATTACAGACAACCTTTGGATGGAATACTAAGGAGAAGGAGAGAGAAATAATGTAGGTAGTCCACAGTGTACTATTTACATAGATTGTGTAAATATGTAGGTACAGTGTATCACACTATAGTAAGACCGTTTAAACGAGTCTTCGCCCACGGGGTACAGGGACGCGGGGGTATGACGAAAACGGGGGCCGAGGGAGAAATGAAATGAAATGAAATGAAATCGTTTATTAAGCAAGTAGGATCACCGATCACTTTTACACGTCATATGTTTTTTTTTTTTTAACTAGATGAAGCCGGCATTTCCTAACTGACTACCTCTGAGAAGAAATAGCCGAAACAAACTCAGGGATCATCGTCTTTTTTAAAGTCCAGACCGTTAGGGAAATGGACAGCCTCCGTGGCGTAGCGGTAGCGAACGCGGCCGTTGCGCAAGGAGGCGCGGGTTCGATCCCCGCACAGTGCAAATATTTGTATGCATGAATATGAATATTTGCACTGGTCTGGTCGTGCCTCGGAAAGCACGTTAAGCCGTTGGTCTCGGTTGCCATACGAACATCTAGTGGCAGTCGTTACGGGTTGTTGGAGCCCTCAAAAGTCTAACAGTTGGTCTAACTGCAATGCTTAGATATCGCCTTCGGGTTCTGGAGGTCAGGCGGCAGTCGCTTCACGGAAAATATCGAAATTTAGCCAAAATCAGCAGGTTAGACTGCTAAAGCGGACCCCAGACTCCAAAGCTGAAAAAGCTACGGATGCGACTGGGATTAACGCTGAGATGATGATGATTCCGTAGGGAAATGGGAGCACTGTGTAAACCACGTAATTAAAATTGAGGAACAATACAGCAAACATGACAATATTGTAGATGATGTTGTTGATTTTATTATAAATGTGCCTCCACGTTTATAATAAAATCAACAACATCATCTGATCAACAAGATGCTGATGATTCTGATGATGGTAGCCTCGAAAGTGAAGAATCGAGTTCTAGTGATGTTGATATGGAAATAAGTGATTGATTTATAATTTTTATAGTGCAAGAGTACATTACATAATATTTTATTTTGTAATAAAATAAAGCTAAGGAATCTTATTATTTGTTTAAAGTAATTCTGGCACTATTAGGAAGTCAAATTAAACAACATTACTGTATTTTATGATTTGTTTGCTTTTTCTTCCTTTTATTCCTGAGAAAGCTTTTTACATTCGTACTGAGGTAAAATAAAACAATAATTAATATTTTAAATGCGGAAATAACTCTGTTTGTCTATCTATCAGTCTGTCGCACTTTCACACTAAAACTTCTGTATCGAGTAAAATGAAAAAGGACATGGCAAATTTTCGCCTGAAAAAAGTCGCGGGAAAATAGCTAGTAAATAATAAACACAAATCTGTAGTCGACAATTAACTACATAATAAAAAAAAAACACACTTTCATCGTTAACTAATATGACGTCACATATCTTAAGACCTAACCAATATGAATTTCATCTCTTGTGTATCACACTAAGTGGGCCTACCGACCGCACCTCCCTCGGCCCCCGTTTTCGTCATACCCCCGCGTCCCTGTACCCCGTGGGCGAAGACTCATTTAAACGGTTTGTTTAATAAAACAAAAACAACGAAAAAAATGCAAAAAAAACACGTCAGTAACGCTTCAAAGTCTGAACGATACTAAAGTGACATAGGTGTGGCCACTCCAGCGAATATTGTCACGACAAGTCCTTTGAAGCGCGCCACTTTACCGACAGTGCCCTGATGCAACATCGTCTGCGCACGAATATATTGCGTTGCAACGATGTACCCGCCCAAATACATCGCCGTAGCCCGCTAATGTAGCCCCGGCATTACAGACAACCTTTGGATGGAATACTAAGGAGAAGGAGAGAGAAATAATGTAGGTAGTCCACAGTGTACTATTTACATAGATTGTGTAAATATGTAGGTACAGTGTATCACACTATAGTAAGACCGTTTAAACGAGTCTTCGCCCACGGGGTACAGGGACGCGGGGGTATGATGAAAACGGGGGCCGAGGGAGAAATGAAATGAAATGAAATGAAATGAAATCGTTTATTAAGCAAGTAGGATCACCGATCACTTTTACACGTCATATGTTTTTTTTTTTCTTTTTTTTTTTTTTTTTTAACTAGATGAAGCCGGCATTTCCTAACTGACTACCTCTGAGAAGAAATAGCCGAAACAAACTCAGGGATCATCGTCTTTTTTAAAGTCCAGACATTAAAAATGAAAATGTTTACAATAATTTACGTTATAATTACGCATATTGCTTAATAACAATGCTTAACAGAGCGAGCAGCTCAGTCCCAAGCCTCTCTATCCTCTAAATAATCTGAGATTTTATAATACCCCTTTTTGCAAAGTTTGGCCTTTATATAGGTTTTATATCGTTTAATGGGTAAGTTTCGAATGTCCATGGGGAGCTTGTGTGTGGGAGGTGCGGGCGGCATGCGCTTTCCCGTGTTCGTTCATTTCGTTCGCTACGCGGTTAGCGAGCGCATGTGTTGACAGTTGCGGACAGTCTGTGCAAGTTATACACGAGATTACATTCTCAAGATGAGTCTAATTATCTTCGGACATAAAATTAATAGTCAGTGTAAGCAAGTGGTTTTTAATGTATACGAATATTCTAGAAAAGGGAAACTGGATCCAAATTGTGCTGAACATCAACAAGATATAAATTTAAACAAAACTGTAGCAGAGGTACTGGAATATCGGAAAAGTCTGTATCTAGAATTGCACAACAGGGGAAACTATTAAAGGACAACGAAAAGTTTAAATCACCGCGTAAGTCAAAACAAATTCGCAAAAAAGAAAAGAGTTGAAATAGATGATTTCACAAAAGGAGTGGTAAGGAGAAAGGTTACTCAGGTTTATACAATTTTTTAAAAAATACCCATATTTAAAACTTTAAATTATGTACTTAGAGCAGAGGATATATTACACTGCGGCAGGGAATATTTACGATTATTATACATGATATTATACATGACCTGGGTTTTAAATTTAAGAAATGCGGATCTAAAAGGAAACTCTTCATCGAACAGAAAAAATAAAACATCATGGCAGTGGAATTACTTAAGAACTATTTAAAAATATCGTAGAGAAGGAAGACATATTTTATATCTTAACGAGACGTATATAAATGCATCACATAATGTTTCAAAATGTTGGCAGTCAAAGGATGAACACGACGTGCTATCTCATATCGGTAAAGGGGATCGTTTGATCATTGTACATTGCGGAGGCCAAACTGGATTTGTCGACTTGTGATATTCAAATCCAAATGCAAAACAGGTGATTATCACGATTCTATGAACTTCGTGAATTTCAGTAAATGGATAAATGAAAAACTCATGCCTAATATACCACCAAATTCAGTCATAGTCATGGATAACGCAGCTTATCATTCCGTTCGAAAAGAGAAAAAGCCGACTATGGTTTCTACTAAATTAGCTAAGCAAGACTGGTTACGACGTCATGATGTGCCTTTTGATGACAAACGTAGAAAGGATGACTTATACAAATTAATAAAAAGACATTTCACAGAAGAAATTTACAAAATCGATAAGTTACTAAAAAGAAACGGACATGAAGTATTACGTTTGCCACCATATCACCCAGATCTGAACCCGATTGAGTTAGTCTGGGGTGATATTAAAGGACAATTAGCACTACAAAGCATCGACTCTAATTTGGATCAGAAAACAAATATCTTAGAGAGGTCATTTGCTGAATATTCCGTAGGGAAATGGACAGCCTCCGTGGCGTAGCGGTAGCGAACGCGGCCGTTGCGCAAGGAGGCGCGGGTTCGATCCCCGCACAGTGCAAATATTTGTATGCATGAATATGAATATTTGCACTGGTCTGGTCGTGCCTCGGAAAGCACGTTAAGCCGTTGGTCTCGGTTGCCATACGAACATCTAGTGGCAGTCGTTACGGGTTGTTGGAGCCCTCAAAAGTCTAACAGTTGGTCTAACTGCAATGCTTAGATATCGCCTTCGGGTTCTGGAGGTCAGGCGGCAGTCGCTTCACGGAAAATATCGAAATTTAGCCAAAATCAGCAGGTTAGACTGCTAAAGCGGACCCCAGACTCCAAAGCTGAAAAAGCTACGGATGCGACTGGGATTAACGCTGAGATGATGATGATTCCGTAGGGAAATGGGAGCACTGTGTAAACCACGTAATTAAAATTGAGGAACAATACAGCAAACATGACAATATTGTAGATGATGTTGTTGATTTTATTATAAATGTGCCTCCACGTTTATAATAAAATCAACAACATCATCTGATCAACAAGATGCTGATGATTCTGATGATGGTAGCCTCGAAAGTGAAGAATCGAGTTCTAGTGATGTTGATATGGAAATAAGTGATTGATTTATAATTTTTATAGTGCAAGAGTACATTACATAATATTTTATTTTGTAATAAAATAAAGCTAAGGAATCTTATTATTTGTTTAAAGTAATTCTGGCACTATTAGGAAGTCAAATTAAACAACATTACTGTATTTTATGATTTGTTTGCTTTTTCTTCCTTTTATTCCTGAGAAAGCTTTTTACATTCGTACTGAGGTAAAATAAAACAATAATTAATATTTTAAATGCGGAAATAACTCTGTTTGTCTATCTATCAGTCTGTCGCACTTTCACACTAAAACTTCTGTATCGAGTAAAATGAAAAAGGACATGGCAAATTTTCGCCTGAAAAAAGTCGCGGGAAAATAGCTAGTAAATAATAAACACAAATCTGTAGTCGACAATTAACTACATAATAAAAAAAAAAACACACTTTCATCGTTAACTAATATGACGTCACATATCTTAAGACCTAACCAATATGAATTTCATCTCTTGTGTATCACACTAAGTGGGCCTACCGACCGCACCTCCCTCGGCCCCCGTTTTCGTCATACCCCCGCGTCCCTGTACCCCGTGGGCGAAGACTCATTTAAACGGTTTGTTTAATAAAACAAAATATAATGAGTCATTATATTTTTTTTTTCTCATGTGTTTTTTTTATCAGTTTTGGTTTGGTTTTAAAAGTGGACTGAGTTCGTACACGCCTCACGTGTATTAGAATTTTTATCAAAATCAACATCACTTTTATTTGTGTAAAAAATGGTAGTGAATAAAACTCTTAAATTCAAGTTCATAGGTTGTTCATGTTATGCCAAGAAGCGTTTAAATATACATAGTGGCACGCTAAATATAAAGAATATTAATCAATCGTGCTAGAGGGAAACTCAAATTAAACATTATATTATGACTAATAATAAAAAAGTTACAATGTCATAATACTGAATATACCTACTACTAATAAGTATTTCACCTGTCAATGCATAATTTAAAAAAAATGTAATCACATAAATAAATAATTTATTTGACATTAATAACTGTTTTCATTTTGTTTTGAATTGTGTAACATTCAAATTTTAAGCCAACTGGTAATTTATTGTAGATGCGCGGTGCCATGCCTAAAACAGTCTTATTCACTAAGGAAGTCTTACAACGCTGTTTTTTAAAGCATTGCATATTGGCTAAGTTATGCAAAATCAATTGAGTTATATTATACGAGGGTCAAACTGAAAGTTCTTAGAACTGGCCACTTATAAACAATACAATAAAAAAATAATTCAAAAATTTGAAAATAGAACTCTTTGGCAATATTACTGAGTATATATTTCATTCATTTTTCATTACTTATACGATTTGGCGGCAAATTGAAAATTGTCTGTGTCACGTCAACATGAATTTAACACGAGAAAATTTTCATGCAATGATTTTTTATGACTTTCGATGTAATTTAAGTCAAAAAGAAAGTTATGATAGACTACGATTGGCCTTTCACGATGAAGCTCCATCTCGTGCGACTGTTTACAACTGGTTTAATGAGTTTAACCGTGGTCGCACTAATCTCACTGATGATTTACGTGAAGGACGGCCTTCTACGGCGACGACTGAAGATAACATCTGTGTTGTGCGGCGTATGATAGAGACTGAAAAAAGAGTGACCTATCAGCAGATTCGGACAAGCTTAGGCATCGGTATGAGTCAAGTGCACGAAATCCTCCACGAACATTTAGCGGTCAGGAAGCTTTGCGCCCGGTGGATACCTCATAATTTGACTGAGGCTCAAAAACTCCATCGTGTGGATTGATGCCGTAAAATGATTGAAAGATTTAACGGAGGTTACTCAAATGCGACCGACTCCTATAAAGATTGGAGACTCTGTTCTCGAAGTTGTTGACAGTTACGTGTACCTGGGACAAACTATCCAGTTAGGAAGGTCCAACTTCGAGAAAGAGGTCAATCGTCGAATCCAACTCGGCTGGGCTGCTTTCGGGAAGCTACGAAAAATCTTCTCGTCCGAAATACCGCAGTGTCTCAAGACAAAAGTCTTCGACCAGTGTGTGTTGCCAGTGATGACATATGGAATTGAGACGTGGTCGCTAACAATGGGCCTTATAAGAAGGCTCAAAGTCACTCAAAGGGCAATGGAGAGGGCTATGCTTGGGGTTTCACTGCGCGATCGAATCAGGAATGAGGAGATCCGCAGAAGAACGAGAGTAACCGACATAGCCCGAAGAATTGCAACACTAAAGTGGCAGTGGGCTGGACACATTGCCCGTAGGACCGATGCCCGATGGGGCCGACGGGTTCTCGAGTGGCGACCACGCACCGGAAGACGTAGCGTGGGTAGGCCCCCGACAAGGTGGACCGACGACCTGGTGAAGGTCGCGGGAAACCGCTGGATGCGGGAGGCGCAGGACCGGTCGTCGTGGAGAACCTTGGGGGAGGCCTATGTCCAGCAGTGGACGTCTTTCGGCTGAAATGATGATGATGATGATGACTCAAATGCTGTGTTCGACATACTAACAGGTGACGAAAGTTGGATTTACTGTTATGATCTGTTGGAGGTTGTATACCTACCTTGGCAACTAACACATGATGCAGCTGTCTGTCGTCATGACATAACTATATAAAAAGATAAATGGTGTGAAGCTGATACGGTCTATAATTTAGTAAATAATGTATCTACTCGGGAAATGCGCTTAATGCTGGATTGGTTCTATTTCTAATAGGTTATGGGCCCAGTCTGTACCTGAGTAAATATTATTAAAAAGTGATCGTAAAAATATTTCCTAAAAAATACTGATTGTCACATTGTTGACAGTCAAAAAACAATACTGTCAAAAATAAAAAGAAGAGTGAAAAAATGTGTGATGAAAATTCTGTTTCTGGTTCCTTTTGCGGAATTAAAAAACTGCAAGGAGCGAATGATTTTACAACGTGGAAATTCATTGTGAAAAACCTCCTCGAATCCAAAAACTTGTGGGATGTTGTGGAAACAGAAAACATCAGTGATTTACAAAGAGACAGTGATAGGAAGGCACGATCAACTCTATGTCTGCTTATTGAGCCTACATGTTTTGCGCACGTGTACCAAGACAAAACCGCACGCGAGGTATGGCAAAACTTGTGCAGAGCCTACGAGGATCAAGGCTGGGGCAGGCGAATTTTGCTGCAACGCAAACTATGGCAGTGTCGTTTGGAAAATTATTCAAATATGGAAAAATACATCTGCGATATAGTACACCTGGCACAGCAGCTTAATGATATAGACGCAAAAGTATCAGACGATTGGCTCATTTCGATACTATTGGCTGGCCTAACGAGCGAGTACAACCCGTTCGTGATGGCCATCGATAATAGTGGAAAAGAGGTAACACTAGAACAAGTAAAGACCAAATTACTACAAGAAGGTAACAGACAAGCCGAATTGAGTAATGGGGCTGGTGAGCAAGCTTTTACCACTCAAAACAGGAAGAGCAACAATAACACTGCTCGGAAACCAGCGACATACAAATGTTTTAAGTGTCACAAATTTGGACACAAAGCATCAGAATGCAAAAGCATCAAGAAAACTGCAAATGTTTGCATGGGTACTGCCGATAACATAAGTAAAAACGCCTGGTATGTTGATAGTGGCTGTTCTACCCATATGACGAATGATGCGAACAAACTAGTGCAATATAAGGCACAGATAGGCGACTGTAAGATAAAAGTTGTCAGCGGTGAAGAGATATCAGTAGTTGGGAAGGGCAATGCAGCACCGATAGTGAGGAAAAATGAGAAACTCAAATTAAATAATGTCCTGCATGTTCCCGAATTGTCGATGAACCTAATCTCAGTGAGTGATCTCGTAAGAGACGAGTACAAAGTTGAGTTTGACAAGCATGGATGTTTCATTAAAGATAAAAATGACCGCAAAGTTGCCACTTGCAAAGAAGTTGGTGGAATTTTCAAGCTGATTGAAAACAGCAATATTATGGTTAATTTAACAACATCGAATGAAGTTTTGTCGAATCTATGGCACAGGAGACTAGCTCATCTAGGACAAAAGTACATGATCACCTTGAAAAACATGGTATCTGGAATAGAATTCAAAACTACGGACAAAATAGAGCCGTGTGTTCCATGTATAAATGGAAAGAGCTGCAAGAGTCCATTCAAAAAACAAGGCACTCGAGCAAATGATTTATTGGAGATTGTGCACACAGATTTGTGCGGCCCAATGGAAGAGCCATCTTTTGCTGGTTCGCTGTATATGCTTTTATTTATTGATGATTTTTCGCGAAAGACGCACGTCTATTTTTTGAAAAACAAAAGTCAATGTCTCAACAAGTTTCGTGAGTATAAGGCGGAAGTAGAAAATGAGACTGGGAAGATGATCAAGTGCTTGAGATCGGACAATGGCAAAGAATTTTGCAACGATGCTTTCGACAAGCATTTGAAGTTAGCTGGTATAAAACATCAAAAGACAGTTCCATACACACCGGAGCAGAATGGCGTGGCTGAGAGAGCGAATAGAACAATCGTTGAAAAAGCTAGAACATTACTTTTTGAAGCCAATTTAGGCAAAAGATTTTGGGCAGAAGCAGTCGGAACAGTTGTATATTTAAAAAACCTAAGCCCTACGAAGGCTGTCACTGGAAAAGTACCAGGAACGATTACCCATTAAGAGGGCGGGCAAGTACAGTTAGGTTTAGGATTTGTAATTTGAGTTTTATACCTATCTGTTGTAATGGCTAATTTTAATTTTGATATTGTTTTGTTTTGTTAATGTGACGCGTTGGATTTATTACTTCTATATGTAATTAAGTTAGCGTTTTGGTTCTAATTTGTATAGCTCATCATGTAGTAGATTGAGGAGGCGTGTTGGAGGTTGTATACCTACCTTGGCAACTAACACATGATGCAGCTGTCTGTCGTCATGACATAACTATATAAAAAGATAAATGGTGTGAAGCTGATACGGTCTATAATTTAGTAAATAATGTATCTACTCGGGAAATGCGCTTAATGCTGGATTGGTTTATTTCTAATATGATCTTGAAACCAAAAGACAATCTGCTCAGTGGTTGTTTCCTTTCGAGGAGTTGCCAACTAAAGTGAAGAGAGATCAAAGTGCGGGATAAAAATGGTGGCCTCGTTCTTTGGAAGGATAGGTCATTTCGCAACAATTGTGTTAGAGGATCAAAAAACAGTTTCTGCAGTATGGTACACTACCAATTGTTTGCCACTTGTCTTGGAAAAAGTTCGAGAGAAACGACCTCGTAGTATTATCCTCCTTCACCACGACAACGCACACCGCCAAGCGAACGATCGACTATTTGGCGACATCAAACGTTGAATTACTGGGTCACCCGCCGTATAGTCCCGACCTCGCGCCTTGTGATTTTCATTTATTTCCAAAAATTAAAGAAAAACTTAAAGGAAAGCGGTTTATGAATGCTGAAGAAGCGGTGGCTGAGCGATGCCATTGAAGAGACCCCTAAGGACGAGTGGGCAAAGTGCTTTTCCCAGTGGTTCCATCGCATGCAATGGTGTATTGACGTGAATGGACAATATTTTGAAAAGATATAATAAAACTAATAACTGGCTAATGTTATCAGTTTTTGATTTTCTAAGAACTTTCAGTTTAACCCTCGTATATAAAAGAAAAAGAATAATAAAACATCAAAAGCTAATTTTGATGTTGTATTATTCAATTTCTTTTATTGATACTCGATGTTTAGAACCTTTTGCAGGGATCGTGTTCGTGGTCACGGGCAGACTGAAATCTGCAAAAAACCTAACAATAACTCAATTATTTTAGCATAAAAAACCTAATACACGATTTAAATCCGTTAAAGATGTTTGATTTCTAAATTCTATTGTATTAACATAATTTTAGAAATGTTAGGACTTCAAAGATTCAATTTGTTGCAGATGTTATTGATTATAATAATTGATTAGTACAAAATGTCTGAACATGTTGATAAAAAAAGAAAACCATCAGCGTCAGAATATAGAAAGCGGAAAGCAGAGAAAGAGAAGGAAATTCGGAGAACAAAAAAGTTCATGAAAATTGATAAATATATCACGACAAAAAATGAAGACCTGAATATGCCATCTACATCTGGAACACAAATGAATGTATTGACTGCGGAGCCTCTATCTGACAAGTTAAATCAGATAATTGAAGAGACTGTGGATAAAGTTTCCCAAAGTTTGACAAGCTGTGGTACAATTACAAATGCTGCTCAGGATGATTCCGTTGATGATGTAGGTACAACAAACATAAATTATAGATGACGTTAGTACTATTGTACCGAATATATCGGATCCAGCCTCTTGGCCGGTCACTCGAAATAGCAAAATCATTGATCATATAATTACTAGTGTTCCAGTGCAAACTCATATTGATAATTATCCGAAGAATGATACAGGCCGACATTTCTCTAATTCCCATTTCATATAAAAACTTGCAAACAATGAAACAATTCAGCGTCGTTGGTTAATTTACTCCGTTTCTAAGAATCGAGTTTATTGTTTTTGTTGTCGATTAATTAATTAATTATTACTTTTCGGATCATATTCCGTTACTTATTGAATGTAATATCGATTTAATAACACCTAAATTGGTAAACCCAGACTATGTTCACAATAAGATAATATGGGGTGAAAGAGACATCTATCAAACGAATGATTATTCCAATTTTTGTAATTCTAAATTAAAATTAATAGATTTTCCAGATGAATTTCGGTATTGCGCGCATAGAACGTGTTCTAATAATAATCACGTGAAAATATTGGATACAATGTATACTAATTTAGTTGATATTTTAAAGGAAGGTGCATACCGTACTTATTTATGTAAACAAGTGCGTCACAATAATAAAAGATACATTCCTGGTTGGAACAAGTACGTGCGTGACGCTCACAGGGAGGCTCGACTGTGTTACCAAACATGGTTGTTGTATGGTAAACCTGTCAGTGGTTATGTTTACAATAAAATGTGTGAAACTAGAAAAACTTTTAAGACCAATCTGAGAAAGTGTCAAGATAACCAACAGCAGATTAAGATGGATATCTTAGCTGAACATCACACAAAAAAGAAATTTGGATCATTTTGGAAATCAACGAACAGTTTGAATCCTAGGTCGAGTCCTCCTGTGAGCGTGGCGGGTGTTCATGAGCCGGCGGACATAGCCAATGCATTCCGGCGTCATTTCCAGGTTGAGTCACCTCTTACTAGGCCTGTACAGGTGGTTGATGCTGGGAACTGCTCTGGGGACGTTTCTATTGTTTTTACGGCAAAGGAAATTTCAGAAATTATAAAGAAAATGGAGAGGGGCAAATCCCCGGGACATGATGGCCTTAGCATCGAGCACCTGAGGTATGCGGGAGGACACTTGTCGCGTGTACTCGCTTTGTTTTTTAATATGTGTGTTACTCATGGATACTTACCGACTGATCTAATGTATACAATCGTAGTGCCTATTGTGAAAAATAGAACTGGGGATATTTCTGATATTTCCAACTATAGGCCCATTTCCCTGGCCACTGTCATAGCAAAAGTTTTGGACAGTCTGCTTGACAAGCAATTGGCTAAACACCTTGAACTACATGATGCCCAGTTTGGTTTTAGACCTGGGCTGTCTACCGAGAATGCAATCATGTGCCTCAAGCAGACTGTTCAATACTACACAGACAGGAAGACTCCCATTTTTGCCGCTTTTCTGGACCTTTCCAGGGCGTTCGATCTCGTATGTTATGATGTTTTGTGGCGCAAGCTGGAATGTGAGACTACATTACCACCTGAAATAGTGTCGATATTTAGGTACTGGTATACCAGTCAATGCAATAGCGTGAAGTGGGTAGGCTCGTACTCGGTTATGTATCGGCTGTCGTGCGGGGTGAGGCAGGGGGGGCTCAGCTCACCCAGGCTCTTCAACCTTTATATAAACCAGCTAATCCTTGAGCTCAGCAGCACCAGAGTCGGATGTCATATTGACGGGATTTGCATAAACAATATTAGTTATGCTGATGATATGGTGTTGCTGAGCCCATCTATCGATGCCCTGAGGCGACTGATCGCTATATGCGAACAATATGCGGTGACTCATGGGCTCAGATATAACGTCGTAAAGAGTGAACTATTAGTTTTTAAAGCAGGTGGCATGACATATTCGTGTATTCCTCGTGTCGCACTGTGTGGTGAACCCCTGCGAAGGGTGGACAAATTTAAGTATCTGGGTCACTGGGTCACCGAAGACCTAAAAGACAATTGTGATATTGAAAGGGAACGTAGGTCGCTGGCTGTCCGTTGTAACATGTTGGCCCGCAGGTTCGCGCGTTGTACGAAGGCAGTTAAAGTTACGCTTTTTAAAGCTTACTGCCAATCCTTCTACACGTGCAGCCTGTGGGTTAACTTCACTCAGCGGGCATACAGCGACCTACGTGTTCAATATAATAACGCACTGAGGGTGCTGTTGGGGCTGCCGTGGCGTTGTAGTGCGTCAGGGATGTTTGCCGATAACAATATTAATGGTTTTACTGCCATTATAAGGAGTAGATGCGCATCCCTGATGACGCGTGTTCGCCGCAGTAACAACAGTATTCTCAGTGTGTTCGCGGATCGGTGGGATTCTCCCATGTGGCAGAGGTGGATGCAGCTCCACGCTAAGTTCTAAGTTTTAAGTTAATTTTTATGTATGTGTATCTGTGTCTGTAACCTACTAATACTAGATGTTAAGTAAGATTGTTACTAACCTTATGGACTCCGGTCTGAAATAAAGTATTCTATTCTATTCTATTCTATAGTAGCTCAACGTCGAATTTAGTATGTGAAGGGTATAACAACTGGAAACACTTATCTGAAATGTTAAAATTCATGAGAATAGCACTTTCCATAAGAAGTATTACCTTTCATGGATTGATGCTAAAATACGATTATAAATAGGAAAAACAATAGACCGCCAAGAGCAACACTTGATTAGAAAAGAAGCTACAAGATGGAATAATGTTTTGTCTAGATTGATGCATATCACACTTTATTTAACTGAAAACAATATGGCGTTCAGAGGTAGGTACTTCCGACAAACTATATACGCCAAGTAACGGAAAGTTCTTAGGCTTAGTACAACTACTAGCCAAATTTGATCCAGTATTGCAGGAGCATTTGCGATTAGCTATGAGGGGTGATGTTTCAGACCATTACTGTGGAAAAAACATTCAAAATCAATTAATAGAGCAGATGGGTGAAAAAGTGAAGTCAGAAATCATATCACACGCAAAGAAATTAAAATAATTTTTCCATTATATCAGACTGTACTGTCTGATGTAGACAGTCTGATATAATAGAAAAAGTTGTCATGTAGAACAACTTTCGCTGACATTACGATTTGTTGATTTATCAGATGATAATAAAAAAAATCAGTAAAAGAGCATTTCTTGGAATTCATATCTGTCAATGAGTCAACTGGTGAAAGACTGACTGAAGTTATTATTAATGTTTTAAATAAATACGGACTGCACTTGAACGACTGCAGGGGTCAGGGTTATGCCAACGGAGTGAATATGAAAGGAAAAAATATTGGGTTTCAAAGGAGAATTCTCGACATAAACCCCTTACCTGTTTATGTACCTTGTGGCTGTCATAGCTACAATTTAGTACTATGCGATGCCGCTAAGTCATCAGTAGAATCAGTCACTTAGTTTGGCGTACTTACTTCAGAGATTGTGCACATTGTTTTCAGTTTCTGTTCATCGATGGAAAATTCTAACTGATCACTTGGGACTATATACTATAAAAAAAGCTCAGTGTCACACGTTGGGAAGCAAGAATAAGAAGTATTAAAGCAGTACGTTGTCAAATTAATGCTATCCATGATGCTTTAATTAATTTAGCTAATGAAACTCAGAAAACTGATGTTCAAGTGTCTCATGAGGCTACTACTCTAGCCGAACAGCTTAAAGATTTCAGCTTCTTAGTTTCATTGGTTGTTTGGTACGACGTACTTTTTCAAATAAATATCGTAAGTAAATCTCTACAATCAACAGACGTAGATCTTGGTAAATGTACAGAAATGTTGAAAAAATGCTGCAATTTCTTGGAAGATTACAGAAATACAGGCTTAAAAAACGCCATTTTAACTGCAAAGGAATTGGCCGAAGAATTAGAAATTGGACCAGTGTTTCGAGCTCCAACAAGAATGCACCATGTTAAGCGTCAAGCTGATGAAATTGCACGCGATAACTCTATAACTTCTCCAGAAAAAAAAATTGAGGTTGACTTTTTCAACTGTCTTTTGGACACTACAATAACTTCAGTCAGTGAAAGGTTCGAACAGCTAAATAAGTACTCGGAATCTTGGTCTTTTTTGTACAATATTAAACAGATTCCAGAAAAACCCGACCTTTTCAAGTTCTGTAGTGACCTCCAATTAAAATTAACTGTAGACTCTAAATCAGACATAGATGGTTGTATGTTGTGTGATGAACTTGTAAGTCTGATATCTTTTTTGCCTGATCAGAATGTGGTTACTCCCATTTTTGTTTTAAACTTCATCAAAGATCGCAACTTACATGAACTGTATCCAAATGTATGCCTGTAACAGTTGCTAGTGGGGAGCGGAGTTTTTCAAAGCTGAAGCTGATAAAAACCTACCTTCGATCAACAATATCTCAGTCTAGATTGACGAACTTAGCAACTTTGTCAATTGAAAACGAAATTGCTGAAAACATTGACTTTGATAACCTTATAAAAAGAGTTCGCTGATAGAAAGGCCAGAAACGTAAAATTTTATTAGTTTTTTCTATAACTTTATTCTTTTTGAAGTGAAACTTCTTTAGGCACGCTTGACTTGGGGAGTAAACTAGCGAAAGCGTTACGAAAAATGATAGGAAAAAAAATGATGAAGGCGAACGGAAGCAGAGTATAGTCCTATTTCGTCTGTAATACAAACAAGGAGTTGGCTCATGTAAATATTGCATGACCTGTCGAGTATGAAGTTGTGAGTTCGCATCTCGCCGAAGGCAATATATATTTTTTGGATCTTTTTAAGATTTGTTAACAATTGAGTCGAGTATGAAGTTGTGAGTTCGCATCTCGCCGAAGGTAATATATATTTTTTGGATCTTTTTAAGATTTGTTAACAATTGATTACCTAAGAGCACAAATAAATTTATAAATTTCGTTCTGTTCTGACCTTTATATTGTTTTATATATTTTTGCTGAACATTTCTGATATAATTGAAAGTATAGAAGCTTTAAGATATCGTCACAATACGATAATTGGACACAAAGTACAAATTGCTTTCGAGCCTCATAAGCTCAATTATTAAGCTAAGTACCTTGATTGATTAAGAACTATGAATTTCTTCGAGAACATGACGCTGCGAACACCCCCCGACCCCCTCATTGATTACCTCACCCCCCCGTGGATTATCTCGGGAACCAGAGGTCGTGGACTACCCGAGTTTGGGGTCCCCTGAATCAGGAGGAGGAGCCCGACCTTTTGGCCCCGATGGAATCCACTCTCCCCCTCCCCCTCCCCCCCCGCAACCCCACGAAATCTACCCCCCCCCCCTTTAGTTACCTCACCCCCCCGTGGATTATCTCGGGAACCAGAGGTCGTGGACTACCCGAGTTTGGGGTCCCCTGAATCAGGAGGAGCAGCCCGACCTTTTGGCCCTGAGGGAATCCACTCCCCTCCTCTCCCCCTCCCCCTCCCCCCGCAACCCCACGAAACCTATCCCCCTCTCCGACCCCCTTTAGTTACCTCACCCCCCCGTGGATTATCTCGGGAACCAGAGGTCGTGGACTACCCGAGTTTGGGGTCCTCTGATTCAGGAGGAAGAGCCCGACCTTTTGGCCCCGAGGGAATCCACTTTTTTTCTTTTTTTTTTAAATTGGAGGTCTATGCAAAAATATTAATTTATAAATGAAAGCATGAAATAAATTTAAATATTTATAGAAAATTAATATATGTATATGTGTATACATGTATATATTGTACACACATATACCTATATATATATATACATACATACAGATGGTGCAAAAGAAGTTTCACTTCAGTCGTGTGGTCATAAGCACACTCGTTTTTTTTAATAAATGGTTATTTTTATTAGAAATTAACGAATCCTGTATTAAGCGCATTCCCCGAGTAGATACATTATTTACTAAAATATAGACCGTATCAGCTTCACACCATTTATATTTTATAGTTATGTCATGACGACAGACAGCTGCATCATGTGTTAGTTGCCAAGGTAGGTATACAACCTCCAACACGCCTCCTCAATCTACTACATGATGAGCTATACAAATTAGAACTAAAAACGCTAATTTAATTACATATAGAAGTAATAAATCCAACGCGTCACATTGACAAAACAAAACAATATCAAAACTAAAATTAGCCATTACAACAGATAGGTATAAAACTCAAATTACAAATCCTAAACCTAACTGTACTTGCCCGCCCTCTTAAGGGGTAATTTTTGTACAATCTGTTAAGTTTTGGGCCTGGCAGAGACTTCGTTAACATATCAGCTAACATCTCTTGTGTACACAAGTATTGTACATCAATCGCCTCCTTAATCAAGGCTTCGCGGACAAAATGATACCTACTTAATATCTATATGTTTTGTTCTATTATGGTTCATTTTATTTTGCGATATTTTATGTGCTGACTGATTATCGTTAAAAATAATCGTTGGTTTTTCGCAAATATTTTAGTCAAACTAGACAACAAACCTCGCAAGTAAATTGCTTCTTTAGCAGCCTGACTGAGTCCTATGTATTCTGCCTCAGTCGACGACAATGCTACACATCGCTGCTTGCGACTTTCCCATACTATTAAATTATCGCCTAATGTAAAAAGCATTCCTGTGAAGGACTTTCGATCGAATGATCCCCCCCAATCAGCGTCAACGTACCCGCGCATCTCTAAGTTACCGGATTTTCGGGAGACAAGCGCAAAATCAGATGTCCCCTTTATGTATCGCAACACCCGTTTAGCACAATTGAAGTGCGTCTCATCATAGCATGAATTGAATTGAGACAGTAAACTTACAGCATGTGCTATATCAGGCCTAGTAGTTTGAGCCAGATAATTCAGACATCCTATCAAACTTTGGTACGGCAACCTACAACCAGGCTCAGCTTTTTCTAGCTTGAGGCCTGCCTCCATTGGGGTATTGACTGGTTTGCAGTCTGATATTTTAAATTCTTTCAATATATTCAGGACATACTGATCTTGATCGAGATAAATAGTTCTCTATCTCTTTGTAACCGCATACCTAGTACATGCCTAGCTTCGCCTAAGTCTTTGACTTTAAACTTTTGAGCAGCATGTTTTTCAAAGCTTGCTTCTCTTTATCCTGCTTTGAAGGATATAACACAAGTATATCATCAACATAGATAACTACGACTATCCTATCTTGATCTATTATCTTTTGATATAAACAAGTCTCTATCTTTGATTGTATAAAACCTAAATTAAGCATCTCCTTATCTAATTCGTTAAACCAAGCATTAGAGGCTTGCTTCAATCCATATAATGACCGTTGTAGTTTACAAATTTTGTTTTCCTGACCTTCGGCTATAGCGCCCGCTGGCTGAAGAATGTAAATGTCTTCCTTCAATTTTCCGTACAGGAAAGCAGTGGTAACATCCCACTGGTGAATTGTCTACTCGTATTCTGCAGCTAGTGAGAATAACAAGCGAAGGGTAGAGTGCCTCACGACAGGAGAATAGGTTTCATTATAATCAATTCCACGTACCTGTGTAAATCCTTTAGCTACCAACCTCGCCTTGTATTTCAATATGTTACCATCACTATCTCGCTTGATCTTGAATACCCGTTTGTTCTGTATAGGCTTCTCATCGCGCGGTAGATTAACTAACGTCCACATTTGGTTCTCCTTCAACGAGTTGAGCTTATGCCTCATCCATTGTCGTTGGATCGCCATCAATATCTGCGATAGCTTTTCTTTCAGCTTCGGCTTTCGTACATGCGCATCTGTAGTCCACATTATTCCTTGGACGTAAGTTATATCTCGGCGGGTTCTCACAATCGTTTTCAGATTGTAATGTAGGATTGGTACTTGCTTCTTGAGTTTCCTGTCTTATTTCATCAATAGTTTCTTCAAAAACGTCTTCATTGCTTCCTTCACTAACGCTGTGAATTTCAATCTCAGGTTCAACACGTTCCTCCTCTGTTGAAATAGAAACGACCGAGTTCTTCGTCACTTTTATACCGTCTCCAGGAAAAATATTTTCTAAAAATTGGACGTCTCTCACAATTGAAAATTTTCCAGTCTTTGGTTCAACCAATTTGTAACCTTTCGTAGTCTCGCAGTAGCCAACAAATATCAGAGCTTCAGTTTTCATGTCCAGCTTCTTTCTCTTTTGTTTTGGTTTCAGAGCGTATGCCAAACATCAGAATACTCTCAGATGACTCAGATCTACTCATTTTCTACTTCCGCCTTATACTC
This sequence comes from Sesamia inferens, assembly GCA_037179545.1. Taxonomy (NCBI): domain Eukaryota; kingdom Metazoa; phylum Arthropoda; class Insecta; order Lepidoptera; family Noctuidae; genus Sesamia; species Sesamia inferens. Next base: position 203,309 of record CM073929.1, on the reverse strand, counting down.
ACGAAACTTGTACATTTTTGGCCGCACAAATCTGTGTGCGGCCCAATCTCCAATAAATCATTTGCTCGAGTGCCTTGTTTTTTGAATGGACTCTTGCAGCTCTTTCCATTTATACATGGAACACACAGCTCTATTTTGTCCGTAGTTTTGAATTCTATTCCAGATACCATGCTTTTCAGGGTGATCATGTACTTTTGTCCTAGATGAGCTAGTCTCCTGTGCCATAGATTCGACAAAACTTCATTCGATGTTGTTAAATTAACCATAATATTGCTGTTTTCAATCAGCTTGAAAATTCTACCAACTTCTTTGCAAGTGGCAACTTTGCGGTCATTTTTATCTTTAACCACACATCCATGCTTGTCAAACTCAACTTTGTACTCGTCTCTTACGAGATCACTCACTGAGATTATGTTTGCGCTAGTTTATCGATCGGGTCCGATTGCTAGTTTAGTCGAGTCGATAAATGCCCGATCGGTGGGCCAGCGCGATTATTGTCTATGGCGGCGCGCGGCCGCCATTGTAACACAACGTCTTGCGACCTCGCCGGATAAAGGTCCGTTGCTTGAACTTGAAATATAACAACGTTTTTGGAACCGCGCCGGTAGCGGTCGTTGCTTGAAAATAAGAACGTGATTAGACCCCGCAGCGTACGGGGCCGTTGCTTGAAATCTTGACGAATAATCTTCGCGTGCGTCGCATGTTCGGTCGAATGATTTTCGGGAAATTATATGTACTACCGGCGCGTCTTGTATATTTTGTCGCGATTGTGGCCCGGGTTTTGAAGTGTTTATTTGAACTATAAAACGTAACAGTGCGTCTGTAAATTGAGTTGAATTTGAATCGGAAACGTGGTTTCATTGGCGATCTGTGTCGGGCGTGTTTGACACTGTTAAATAACTTCTTACGTTGGTGAGCTTTGGTGCCTGTTAAGGGAACTTGGTGTGCAGACTGGTATGGGACAGTCAGCGAATTTGAAGACCTCGGACGTCATTGTAAGGTCGGCGCGCGCGTCGACCTCGCCGGACTTCGCTTCGTGATCGAGCACACTGAGTCCCAGGTAAGTCCCGTAGATTCCTAGTGTATGGTCGGAGATTAATTTTACGTGTGGTGTATGCCGACCTTGTTTGTTGAATAAGCCGTGACAAATGCGCGGTAGATGTACGTGCTTTACTGGGGCGCCTACAGATTAGGTTCATCGACAATTCGGGAACATGCAGGACATTATTTAATTAGAGTTTCTCATTTTTACTCACTATTTGTGCTGCATTGCCCTTTCCAACTACTGATATCTCTTCACCGCTGGCAACTTTTATCTCACAGTCGCCTTTCTGTGCCTTATATTGCACTAGTTTGTTCGCATCATTCGTCATATGGGTAGTACAGCCACTATCAACATACCAGGCGTCTTTATTTATGTTATCGGCAGTACCCATGCAAATATTCGCAATTTTCTTGATGCCTTTGCATTCTGATGTTTTGTGTCCAAATTTGTGACACTTAACACATTTGTATGTCGCTGGTTTCCGAGCAGTGTTATTGTTGCTCTTCCTGTTTTGAGTGGTAAAAGCTTGCTCACCAGCCCCATTACTCACTTCGGCTTGTCTGTTGCCTTCTTGTAGTAATTTGGTCTTTACTTGCTCTAGTGTTACCTCTTTTCCACTATTATCGATGGCCATCACGAACGGGTTGTACTCGCTCGTTAGGCCAGCCAATAGTATCGAAATGAGCCAATCGTCTGATACTTTTGCGTCTATATCATTAAGCTGCTGTGCCAGGTGTACTATATCACAGATGTATTTTTCCATATTTGAATAATTTTCCAAACTACACTGCCATAGTTTGTGTTGCAGCAAAATTCGCCTGCTCCAGCCTTGATCCTCGTAGGCTCTGCACAAGTTTTGCCATACCTCGCGTGCGGTTTTTGCTTGGTACACGTGCGCAAAACATGTAGGCTCAATAAGCAGACATAGAGTTGATCGTGCCTTCCTATCACTGTATTTTTGTAAATCACCGATGTTTTCTGTTTCCACAACATCCCACAAGTTTTTGGATTCGAGGAGGTTTTTCACAATGAATTTCCACGAAGTAAAATCATTCGCTCCTTGCAGGTTTTTAATTCCGAAATAGGAACCAGAAACAGAATTTTCATCACACATTTTTTCACATTTCTTTTTTTTTTTTTGACAGTATTGTTTTTTGACTGTCAACAATGTGACAATCAGTATTTTTTAGGAAATATTTTTACGATCACTTTTTAATAATATTTACTCAGGTACGGACTGGGCCCATAACCTATTAGAAATTAACAAATCCAGCATTAAGCGCATTCCCCGAGTAGATACATTATTTACTAAAATATAGACCGTATCAGCTTCACACCATTTATATTTAATATTTATGTCATGACGACAGACAGCTGCATCATGTGTTAGTTGCCTAGGTAGGTATACAACCTCCAACAATTTTTAATATTAAATTATAATTAATCCTTTAATAAATGGTTATTTCACTATATGCTTTCCCTTTTTTCGTATGGCTTTTAATTGCAGTTGGAGGGCGCCGTAGAAATCTCGCCCAGGGCGCTGCACTGGTACAGTTAAAACCGGCACTGATTCTGACAGTCATTCATTCGACAAAGGGCTGTAGCACATCGGGCTTGTTACGTAATTAAAACTCAAATGAATTGAATGCTTTGTATTGTACGTGTGTAAATGAGTACAACGTGTATGAAGTGTATAAGAATGTGATTAAGAATGTACAAGAGTATGAACAGGAAAGTGAATAAGAATGTACAAGAGTGTAAATAAGAATGTCTCTTACAAGCAATGTACTCACTTAAATAAACTTTACTTAATATAAACAATAGTGGCGTAACCAATAGGAAAACAGTTTGCTGTGCTGCAGAAATCCCCGCGGTCTCGCGTGCGTTCTCGATGTTGATTTGTTGTTCAAGGGAGCCCGCGGCGTGTGATTAGTCGGTGTAGAGAGCGCGCCAATTCACAGTTCACGTGCAAGACGGCACGCTATGGTTTCCCACGCACATCGACGATAGTCAACAGATGTGCTTCGGAGTTGAGATTTATAGGCACCTCGATGGGTGGCAGCGACGCACGCCATGACTTCATCGGTCCTAATGTGATTTATAGGCAACCCTTCACAGCGGGTAGTCGGGTCGTCCCGTGCGAAAATGTTGCAGCTGCTACAATGCCATGAATATGACATACTTAATATGGAAATGAAAATAAATAATAATTACACAGACTGAGCTAGCCCCAAAGTAAGCCCGAAACTTGTGTTATGGGATACTAACTCAACGATACTATATTTATAATAGATAAATATATAGATAAACATCCAAGACTCAGGCCAATCAGGAAAAGATCGTTTTCCATCATGACCTGGCCGGATATCGAACCCGGGGCCTCCACGGCGCAGGCAGGCGTGTTGACCGCTGCGTCACGGAGGACGTGTTATTGGCTATGGTCGACCGTGTAGTACCACGGAGGACGTGTTATTGGCTATGGTCGACCGTGTAGTACCACGGAGGACGTGTTATTGGCTATGGTCGACCGTGTAGTACCTACTAAACATGTTAATTACCTTTTGCTGAAGTCTCTGCACCTCGTTGCGCACGTCCCTGCGGAGCTCGGCAAGCGCCGCGTCGTGCGAGGCGTGTGCCGCGTGTGCCGCGTGCGACGCGTGCAGCGCGTGCGACACGCTCGGCCGCCTCTCGTCCAGCTCCTCTTCGATGGTGTCCTGTCGCGCACTCGCGCTGCTCACGCTCAGTGCACTCGCCGAGCGGCCCTTCGCGAATGTGGCCTGCAAAGTGGTCAATTGTTTAATCAACCGAGAGGCTCAACTGGACTCAGGCCACGTGACATGTTCCGGCGTTCACCTTAAGCGTGAGCGCGGTGGCCGTAGACGCAGCGGTCAGCGCCGGTGCCGGGGCCGCGGTCGTGACGGGCTCGGCGGACGCCGCGCTGGGCAGCGGCCGGTCGCGAGCACTCAGGCTGCGGGTGAAGGCGCCGCGGGCCGGCTCGGGCGCGCCCGCGTCCAGCGAGCCCGTGGCCAGCAGGCGGCCCCACTTGCCGCGGGCGGCGGGCGCGGGGGGCGCGGGGTCGCCTCGCTCGGGGTCGGGGGTCGCGGGGGGCGCGGCGGCGGACGAAGCACGCGCGGGCGCGGGCGCGGGGGCCGCCGCCACGCTCCGCTCACGACGGAAGCGCGAGAAGATCTTGCGAACGAGATGATCCTGAGCCTGCTCGAGTTGCGGCTCGCGTTTGCGACGTTCCATGAGCTCACGCTCGCGGCGCACGTCCGCCACCTTGCGGAAGATGAGCCTGTGGCGCAGGTTGTAGGTGAGCGTGAGGTTGCGTGCGAAGCTGTTGGCGAAGGCCTGGTAGAAGTCCAACACCTCGAGCAGTCGGTCGCGCTTGATAGTGTGCAGGTCGCAGTAGGTGAGGGCGCGGACGTTGGCCGCCGACTGTCCCACGGCGCTGTCCTTCCAGAACGAGTCGCCGAACACGTCCCCCTTGCCTGCAACGCGAGTGCCGCAGCCACAGAAATCTTAATAATAAGGCAATAAAATGCTACCTTTACTGTGTTTTACTACAGGGACGTGTGTCATCGATTCGCAGCTAGCACCACATGAACCAACAATACCTACGTACACACTATCACTTACACATACATTTTTTTAAGCGTCAAAGCAAGCACTAGTTTTGCTTCACTTAAGCAGTAATGCTATCATTGATGATAAAGCGCACTAGTTTATTAAGAGCCCGTCCACTCTAGCCTTAAAGACACTTAGGTACATTATCATGAGATGGAAAGATCGCCGTAGACAAATTGTTGCAGAAATATAAAATCGTTTTCTGTAATAATGTAGGTACTGAAACTTTTTAAATAGACTTCATTTAAGAATCTTTTAAAAACGATGTTGGCCTCGATTCCCTTGTTCACTAACTAAAATAAATTACGTTCAGTGCTTCTTTTTATTTATACAGTATGTTAAGAAAACCCTGTCTGACCCATGAAGGTGTTGTTAGGTATCGATAACTGATTCTACTAATGCATACAAAACCGGGATAAAGTTAAAAAAAAATCCCCCTAAAAAATAAATATTATTTCGCAAAAAGTGGTAACTTAATAAATGTGCGTTAACCACCCTTCCGCGGGGGGCGTGCGGCAGGGCACGCGGCACGTGGTCGCATCGCTATTCTCTCATAATAATACCGGTGTTGTCACTTTTTTAAAAATTACCAAATTTCGGGGAAGTTGGAATTAATTCGCGGGAAAAAAAGATTATTTCAAAATTCATTTGTATTGGTACTATGATGATTTCGTAAAATTTTATATTATATTTGGTCATGTGTTTACCTAACCTTTATTATCCTTATGGGTCGGACAGGGCTTTCTTAACATACTGTATTTCATTAAGAAAATGGCAGAAGATAAAATGTTAGTTTAGACCTGTCAAATTAGTGCACTCCTGACGTAAATTGGAATATTTTTAGTCGCAAACGCCATGTTTATAATCGCGTCTAAACTGGTTATAGAGTATTTTAATTTAACAGAATTAAACTAAAATGTTATCTCTTATCCTTTTCTTAATCTACACTTATATTATAAAGAGGAAAGATTTGTATTTTTGTATGTAACGAATAAAATCAAAAAGTACTGTAAGTAAAACAAGAAAAAAAAGTGATTAAAACTCTAGTTAGAAAGAACATACAGTAATCAAGTGTGAAGTACATCAAAATTTTCCAAAATTTTAAGAGAAATAGTGACAAATACTTCATAACGGCCGCTGCGCTCAAATTCAAGAAGAATTTCTAAACAACACAACAAATAGTGCAATTCCAAATGTGAGAAGCACATAGTGACCAAGAAAACAAATCTATAAAAGGTAGGGGAATAATGAGATACATTTTTCTGCTTTTTCATAAAATATAATAGTCATAGTCGAAAAAGTAAAATAAGCAACACAAATGGCTTCTTTTTGTGCTGGATACTACCAGAAAATACCAGGAGTTGAAAAACTCACCTGTAAAAAATGCACAAATATATATGACCTACAATGTGCAAATGTGTCATTTCACCATTTCGCCAAATTGATGACGAAAAATAAATGGCAATGCCAAGCCTGTAACTGCAAAACCCCTAAAGTTAGCAATACAAATACCCCCATACGTCCACAAGATCGTGAACTATCCCAGCAACCAAAATCACCTTGTGATGAAAGTAACGTCACCATTAGAAAAAGAACACATTCAACTCGGAAGACTTAAGTATACTTGGAGATACAATAAATGCAGAGGAAAAGAAAACAGTCACTGCATCCCAATTAACGCTTCAAAACCTAAGCAAAATTATTATGCTTCGCCTTAAAAAAAAAATACAGTTATCATAACTGAAATGAAAAGTACAATCCAAAGTGAAATTAATAAGGCCATCACTACATTAAAAGAAGAAATAGAACAAAAAACAGATGTATTAAATAAACAGAACGAACTAAGAAAGGAAGAAATTGAAAAAGCTAACCTGAAAATTGAACACCTGTAATGTAATGATTCTTTCTAAAATATTAAGAACATTTATTAGTATTTTAATGATCAGTTTTTGTTTAAATTTCATATAGTTATCTAGAAAGAGCGAAACCGGAAATTACGCCAACTCTCTAGTACCCTCATTTAATTCGTCAAAGTGGTGGCGGGGATTGAAATTAGAAATAAGCATTTTTAGAGCCAGTACGCTCAGTCCTTGGTTGTCATCCGAATCACTCGGAATAGTTAAGAAATATTGGAGTCCGTCCGTTATGTATTCGATTTAAGTATAATATATTGGCTGTTACCTGTTGTGAAGAATAAAATTATTATATGGATCTGTCCAAGTTGCAGTTTTATTGAAATCTCAGAAGTGAGAGAGGATTCAGCCCACAAAATAAAGTTATGTATAAGCAATATTCATTTCTTGATTATAAAAAAAATGATAATGTATCGTTATTTCAAACCATGCCATGTAGTATTTAAAATATTAATTTTACGTAAACCAAATCTAATCGGTGGTTTTATTGTCGTTGATTCATCTGGTGAGGGCAACTCCCTCATGGTGTTTTGGTGATAATATACCAACGTTGAAGTTTTGAATGTATAAGTTCGTACAGTTTCTAATCGTGAATGGGCAGCGTTCGGTCAGGGCAACTCCTTGACAATGCTATTTATTCACATTTTGTGGTTTATCGCGGCGAACATTTGGTTAAGGCGACTCCTTAATATTGTTGTTCGTGATAGCTACAGGAAACTGTATGTAATTTGGGTACCTAGATGTTTAGAATAAATATTTTTATGAACATAATAATTGAGGGTATGGTTTGAACAGATATTTTTAGACACAGATCAGATACAGTAACTATAATATAGAAAGAAAGAAAGAAAGAAAGAAAAACGTTTATTTGCAATAAAAATGACGCAAGAGTTTACAAAAACATAAAAAATAAGAAATAGTTGAGGGAAACATGCGTCACATCCACGCAAAACGGCTGTCGCTCAGCATTATGCTGCGACTCTATGCAAAAACAGAGCCCAGCGCTGGTTTTCAGCGACAGCCGGCGTCGACGTACAGACGTCACCCGATGCAACAAACAATTAAAAGCAGCACCAAACCGGTATTAGTAAAAATAAAAAAAAAAAAAAACGTGATAATAAAAAGATATAAAAAGTAAATCTAATTGTAAATCGTGAGAGTACAGTTTAAACAAACAAACAAAAATATAAAAAAACAAAATACGGGATATATAAAAACTACGAGAATATCTTCCTCAAAAATGACATACATCAAGTTCCGATTTGAAATTCAGCATTTCCTAACATAGTCTGTGGTTTGTGGTTTGTCGCACGCGCATCCAAGTCAACATGCATCAATGTTTACATTGTTTGATTACTGTTAACATTTATAAATAATTTGTATTAGAATTAATTATTACCACACAATTGAGTTACAAAATGCTCCATACGTATAATGTTACGAACAGTTATGTGTCGGTGTTTTATCTTAGCATCAGTGAGTAGGACCACCAATGCCAGCCGCGTGCAATCAGGGGTAGGTTCAAAATTCGGTATCTTTTTGAATTTGTAGTAAATACTGCTTGAATTTTGATCTAAAACCACTAACCGTCTTTATAGCACGAAAAGGAGGTGGCAAATCGTTCCAGCAACGAGAGGCAGCGAATTTGAAACTGCCACGGAATGCAGCAGTTCTATGTGATGAGGCTAGCATTAGGTAAGAGGAAGCCCTGGTTCTAATCTTGTTAAAGTCGCGTGACCAGGTCAGTTTATTATATAATAATAAAAATAATATGTATGTTCACTGGATTATTGTTAAGATTGCGTGGACTATGCTGGTTCACTGGATTATTGTCAGGATTGAGTGGACTATGCTTGTTCACTGGATTGGATTATTGCTAGGATAGGGATAAGGTATGAGAAAAAAAAAATTAACAAATTAAAATATAACAAATTGCCAAATGAAATCAAGGAGTGTAGAAGCATGAATATTTATAAAAGAAAACTAAAGGAATATATTACGCTGAACGTAAGTTGTACATAAATACCCTGGCAACATACTATGAAATACTTGGTAAATTAATAAAGTATTAAATACGATTACTACTTGTAAATCAAGAAAATTAAGCATAAAAAACATGTACTTATTTAAATATATTTAATAATAAGTATACCTAAGTAATAATTACAACATAAAACTAACATACACATTATAGCCAAAATTATAAAATGAAACACAAAAACGATCACCGGTCTCTGAGACTATAGTTTGCTGCATACATAAGCACATCTACACAATAATTTGCTCAAAAGTAAATAATCAATAAGAGGGTACCTCGGTTTCTAATTGGCCAGCCGTATTAACTTGTTTGTAAATGTACTATGTAACTACCCACACTTTTGTTTTTTGCTTTCTTATCGTTTTACCTATTGTGTATCTGCATGCTGCGTCACTAGACGAAATAATTTGTGCATTAAATGTTAAATCTCATATAAGTGAACTGTATTATGTTCTTTTTGAGAAATAAAGTTCTTTAAACCTAAAACAAAGAAAAAAAAGAGCAGAAAAAAAAGAGCAGAAAAAAAAGAAGTATCTGATGAATCGAACATTAATTTTTATAAGTCGTCATCCCAATTGCGTGGACTAGGTTTGTCCACGGGATTAATGTCGGGATTGCGTGGACTAGGTTTATCCACGGGATTAATGCCGGGATTGCGTGGACTAGGTTTGTCCACGGGATTGTCAGGATTGCGTGGACTAGGTTTGTCCACGGGATTGCCAGGATTGCGTGGACTAGGTTTGTCCACGGGATTAATGCCAGGATTGCGTGGACTAGGTTTGTCCACGGGATTAATGTCAGGATTGCGTGGACTAGGTTTGTCCACGGGATTAATGTCAGGATTGTGTGGACTAGGTTTGTCCACTGAATTAATGGCAGGATTGCGTGGACTAGGTTTGTCCACTGGTTTAATGTCAGGATTGCGTGGACTAGGTTCGTCCACGGGATTAATGTCAGGATTGCGTGGATTAGGTTTGTCCACGGGATTAATGTCAAGATTGCGTGGACTATGTTTGTCCACTGGATTATTATTAACATTGAGTGGACTATGTTTGTTCACTAGATTATTGTGAGGACTGAGTGGATTATGTTCAGTAGTTGCTTGGATAAAATTAATGGCTTAAAGCTTATGAAACTATTAGCAATGAATATTTTTGTACTGATTTGGATAATCGGGGTATGGATTTCTACTCGGTTCAATTTATTTTCAGCCATGGTACCAAGCGAGGATGATAAAAAGGAGGGGCACCTCCAACTACTCCGCCTAGGAGGCAATCAAAGAATAAAAGGAGGACGACTTCTACTTCTAGCGAAGAGGCCACACCAAGGAAGGCTCGTAGGACATCGAGTATGTTGGCCGCAAAAGACTTGTTGAAGCTGCTCCCCGACTTCAAAGGAGAACCAAGTGGAAATTCATTTCAATTTTTAAAATTTAAAATAATGTAGTTCCCGAATTCGACCCAGCCTATAGGGCTCTAACCATTGACAGCTGGCTTAGGAAAACGAGAATGACGAGGCAAACTAGTTGTCATTATTTCATTATTTTCATTTTCGTCAATTACCCATTCATAACAATTTACATTATGTTGAATATTGCATATAAAATTAAAATAGAAATACCACATGTGGCTAAAAAAAAAATTAAAAATGTCGATTTGAATATTTTATTGTGTGTACATAAATAATAAAATAAATAATCACAGACAAACTTAACAAGTCAATCAATTATTCTTAAGTGTGTCAATAGATATATAAACAAATGTCAGATATGATTACAAGAAAAAATAAATAAAATAATGTCAAATGCATTGTTACAGTCAAAGTTAAGGAATTGAGTCGAAAGCGTGTTCACTGGTACTTTCTTTATTTTGTATCATTTGACATGAATTCTGATACTGATTATAAACTAAACATCTTTCCAACAAGGTTATTAATTTATTTTTAAATAAATGACTATTATATATTAACAATTTCAAATCAGTTAGTAACCTATTGAACAATTCAAGTGCTTGGTAGCTGGAGCAATGCCTGACCACGTTAAAATTTGGTGACAACTTGTGTTTAAACTCCTTTCTTCATCTGCTTTCTCTTACCTTACGTTCCTCTTGTGATTGATACTGATGAATATACTTGGCAAAGTAACAAAGTATAACCAATATATATAAACTTAGTACTGTCGAAATATTCAACTTTAAAAAAAATGCTCTCTACAAGATTCTGTTTGTGAGATCCTTATTCAAGTCCTTATAGCACATTTCTGTAAGATGAATGCTTTCTGACACGTATAATTGTAACTGTTACCTCAATCTAGCTTCGTTAAGCACTATAATAATTAGCCTTTAGATGCTTTAAATCTAAAATATCTCTAAGGCTCCTGAGTGCATAGCATGCTGATGAAATAGAAGAGTCAATAGCAGCTAGCTCATGTTTTTAATTTAAGTTCACATCTATGTTAATACCTAAGAATTTGACTTTGTCTACTAAGTCAATCTTGCCTCCATCAATTTGTACGTCTAGATCGGGGGTCACCAATTAGTTATGCTCGGGGTCCGTTTTAAGAAATGAAATGACCATCGCGGTCCGCACATTTTATAGAAAAAAAATTTATTAAAGAAATGTAGTTACGGAAATAACAAAGATAATTTTTTACTTTTCAATGGGAAAAATGATTTTTTCTGTTGTGGACTATCTGTCTGAAGTTTGGAGTATAATTGGTGCACGCTATTGTCATTAAATCCTGGAGATGTTCATTAGTAAGTTGAGATCGAAATTTATTCTTAATGAAATTCATCTTTGAAAATGCTGCTTCACAAATATATGTTGACCCAAACAAAGTAAGAAGTTTCATAGCTATTTTTTTTTAGTTCTGTATATTTATTACCACACACAAATTTTATCCAGAACTCTTCACAGGAAACTTCTGCATGTTTGTGTTTTAAAACTGTGTTTTCTTGGAAATCGATCATTTCTATCGTTAACAATCCGCGAACTTGCATGTTTGTCGAAATTTGTCGAATTGACGTTAACAAAGATAGTGCGGGAGATACATTTTTATTAAATTTCGTTCTCTGTAGTGCAAGTTGCTGTGTTCTTGCGGTCCGCACAAAATGGGTTGGCGGTCCGGATGCGGACCGCGGTCCGCCATTTGGTGACCCCTGGTCTAGATTGTCGTTGTTACGAGTTGTTGTCTTGAATAAAGTAATGTTGGTTTTACTTGTATTTAGCAAAAGGTAACTGTAAACCAATCGTAAAGATTTTTAAGTGGTTCGTTTACAGCTTGGGTCAATTCCTTTAAGTCATTGGCCCCTATTATGTTAGTGTCATCCGCAAAGACAAGTTTTACATTAAGTTTAGTGTGATGCATAAAGTTCAGCAAGTCATTTGTAAATATAATAAATAGAATAGGCCCCAAAATTGAGTTTTGAGGTACACCACGTTGTATCTTCGTGATTTTAGACGTGTATACAACTTCCATGATTGTTTCTATAAATAAATTAAATAAATTGTTTATTTCTCAACTTTGTACATAATTTGTATAATGTTTTTCTTAATTCTAAATAGCTATCGATGCTTTTAATTTTTACAGACATTCTTCTATTATGTAAGTAGGATCTTATGAGAATTAAGGATTTGCCTCTCGATACTGTAATGTTCTAAGTCAGTCAGTAATAATTCATAGTCAATAGTATCAAAAGCTGAGCTGAGGTCGATAAATAGTCCAGCCACTTTCATTTTGTCATTTAATTTATTAATTGTCATATGTGTTTATGGCATCAGAACAAACAATCTCCTTTCTGTTAACCAAATTGTCTTCTATTAATTATTTTGACATTCAAATGCACCATCATTTGACATTCATATACATAATATTGCCATATTTAAAAACGAAAGTGTGCTCTATTCATTGAATTCTGATATTAAGCCAGATTACAAGAAATGAACTGTGCGATTCTGAAGTAGATTTTCTATATTATGATTAATTAATTAAGGTAATTTAATGTAATGATTCTTTTTCTTGATTTGATAATCAACTGAGATTTTAAGTAATATATTATTGAATAGTATTTGTTATTGTTGTATATTATTGAAGTAGAAAGTCCGATAGAATCTAAGTTGTGTACTTCTATATTATGTTATTTATGAATTCTTGATATTAGCTGTAGTGCGCCAGGAGGCTGCACTAAGTAGGATGGCCGAATGTAATGTAATGATTCTTTCTAAAATATTAAGAACATTTATTAGTATTTTAATGATCAGTTTTTGTTTAAATTTCATATAGTTATCTAGAAAGAGCGAAACCGGAAATTACGCCAACTCTCTAGTACCCTCATTTAATTCGTCAAAGTGGTGGCGGGATTGAAATTAGAAATAAGCATTTTTAGAGCCAGTACGCTCAGTTCTTGGTTGTCATCCGAATCACTCGGAATAGTTAAGAAATATTGGAGTCCGTCAGTTATGTATTCGATTTAAGTATAATATATTGGCTTTTACCTGTTGTGAAGAATAAAATTATTATATGGATCTGTCCAAGTTGCAGTTTTATTGAAACACCTAACAGAAGAAAACGAGAAACTGAAAAAAGAGATATTAGATATAAAATACCGAAAATATACCTCAACTGTAACTTGCACTGAAACAAACTCAAAGAAAACAGTTCTCTACGGATTGGCAGAATACTACAAAGAACCACGATTCGACCTTTCGAAAACATAGACCAACCCTGTAAAATTCTGTTTCAAAACATCCAAAGTATAAACAACAAACAACACATAATGGACTCTTTCTTAACTGAACACCCTATTTATCAAGTTGTGTGCATATATGAGTCTTGGCTATACGAAGAAAAACTAGCCCTCATTCAAATTAATGGCTATAATATTACATCATCATATAGCCGAAAAACTCGAGGAGGAGGAGGCGTCTGCATCTTCCTTCAAGATCACATGGAATATATAGATAGATATGATATATCAAACATGTCTACAGAGTATATACTGGAAGTGTGTGCTACTGAGTTACCAAAACAAAATCTTTTAATTATTACTATGTATTGGAATAGAAGAGAAGAAGATATATTTATTAACAAAAAAAAACAAATTTTAAATTATATAAATTTTAAACATAAGCAAACTAACATTGTCATCGGTGGAGATTTTAATATCAATTTATTAGACAACACTCTAAAGACCAACCAGTTCTTAGAGCTCATGCTTGAATATAAATTCACTCAGCACATTAAAAAACCTACGCGTATTACAGAAACATCTTCAACATGTATAAATAAATAAATAAATAAGCTATTTATTTCTTGCTCTTACGTATTACAAGTTCAAATGCGATATAAAAGTATCTATCTAACTATATATATATATATATATGTCGGAGACAGCGACGGCAGAGCGGTAGGGTCGATAGCATCTTGGTGTGGTGGTACAGGTTCCATTTCGTAGGTGAGTTTTGAATTGAAACACGACGTGTGGATATACCCTCCAATCTTCATAATAACAATTTGAATAGGCAAACCGACAGTTTCGGTTCGGAGTGGTGCCTTGGTCCGCGTCTCGATGCAAAGTGACCTTTCGACGAACCCCACTTTCCAAAGCGACTCTGTCCATGTGACGCCACCACAAAATAACGTCACAAGCGTTCGCCCCTCTACTACGTGAATCAAATCAGCAACTTCTATTAAAATTATTCCGACGATCTCCGACACGGCCAGCCTGACGATTTGCACGTCCTCGTGCATCGTCATCATCATCCAAGCGCCAATCCAAGTCGCATCCGAAGCTCCCTCAGCCCCGGAGTTCGGGATCCGCTTCACGAGGTCAACCGCCGATTCCGTCCAAACTTCGATATTTCCCGTTGCATGTCTGTAACCAATTAAAAAAAAAACACAGAAAACCGACTTTGAAGCATTTTTGAAAACTCGGCCATCCTGACCGTCACACGTCACGTTTAGTTACATTGACTATTAGAAAACCAAACTTAATTATTTTAACAACTTAAACACAAAAGCTTCCTTCAAGCCTCATAATTATCAAATTTCAAAAAGAAAACAAAAGGTTCCTTCAGGCCTCATAATTATCAAATTTCAAAAAGAAAACAAAAGGTTCCTCCAAGCCTCATAATTATCAAATCAAAATCATAATTATCAAAAATAAAACACACCTTGGTTCGCTACCACAGTAGCTAGTGACAACTCATAGTTGACACCCAGATCGTCATCACCTCTTGTGATACGACCAACTCTAGAGTCCACGACTCCCAGGTCAACACATGACCGTACAACTAATTGTCTCCTCCGAGACCCAGGTCCCCGCCACATCACTAACTGCCCATCGCCCCCTGAACAACTCCACACTGAGTTGCAGTTACGACTACAGACTAGTGCATGCAGTGCGATCATATCTACCAAAGTCCCCGCCACATCACTAGCTGCCCATCGCCCCCTGAACAACTCCTCACTGAGTTGCAGTTACGACTACAGACTAGTGCATGCAGTGCGACCATATCTACCAAAGTCCCCGCCACATCACTAGCTGCCCATCGCCCCCTGAACAACTCCTCACTGAGTTGCAGTTACGACTACAGACTAGTGCATGCAGTGCGACCATACCTACTAGTGTCCCCGCCACACCACTAGCTGCCCATCGCGCTCTGAACAACCCCTCACTGGGTTGCAGTTACGACTACAGACTAGTGCGTGCAGCGCGACCACATAGCCATGATACGTGTTCCATTTTGCTGGCGGAGGCACCCTCCTCACCATCTTCTACATTATGAAAATCTAACTCAGCAGACATTACTTGGAAAAATCTTTCGTAAATCGTGGGGTACTTATAAGTTCTGTTTCCAATCAACGATTTCAATAGGTAACGATCGCCATTATCGCAATCAAACAACTCACCATTATTAAATTTCATTACTTTACCTCATTTCTATTAAATTTAGATTTTTCGTAAATAGCACTCATTTCTATATTCGTTACCGGTTGTTCTCTTGAGAAGATTTAATAGTTTAGCCACACATACTATCAGAATCTCAAGTGAGCTCGTAACTATAGGCCACAGTGAACTTTAGTTTTGAAATAAAGACAAACCAGACATCATAATTTTAAAACCCTGATTTAAAATTTCTCAACCCAGTATAACAAACAATAATCGGGTACTACAAGAAATAAAATTTGCAAAAATAACTCTTATTATCATGTCGCAAAGAAATTGTTCATTACACAATACACTGGCACAACCTTGTACACTGTATATATACTGGCGCTTGTGTACATATACCAATGAAATTACAGATTGCTTGACAAGAGAACATTCGGCCACGGAATCAAAATAAAAATAGTACGACTCACCGGATTATGGCAATTTCCCACAAACACCTGCCACTTGGCAGTTGTCAACCGTTGCACACCAGACATCTCTGAGCTCTCATAAAACCCCTTTACGTTACCACAAACGTTTTGAGTATTTTGAAACCTTCTCATCGCCTGCAGAGTAGATGCTGTCCTGAAATCTTCTCATCGCCTGCAGAGTAGAGGCTCAAGTCTTGAAACCTTGAGCGTTCCGCAAAGCGCACACAGCTCTGACTGCGCCGCACGCAGCTTCAGCAGCGCCGCACGCCATTGATGTGATTCACCACGCAGCTAGTAGCGCGCTCCGCAAGCGCACCTTGCGCGCTCCGCAAGCGCACCTTGCGCGCTCCGCAAGCGCACCTCGCTCGCCAAGCAACAGCCAGCACTGTCGCACGCCAAGGATCAGCCAGCACTGTCGCACGCCAAGGATCAGCCAGCACTGTCGCACGCCAAGGATCAGCCAGCACTGTCGCACGCCAAGGATCAGCCAGCACTGTCGCGCACCAAGGATCAGCCAGCACTGTCGCACGCCAAGCATCAGGGAAGCACTGTCGCGCGCCAAGCATCAGCCAGCACTGTCGCGCGCCAAGCATCAGCCAGCACTGTCGCGCGCCAAGCATCAGCCAGCACTGTCGCGCGCCAAGCATCAGCCAGCACTGTCGCGCGCCAAGCATCAGCCAGCACTGTCGCGACAGCGCCGCGTCCAGCCGCACGTGCACGCCTGCAGCGGACTCCTGCAGCGCACTCCTGCAGCGCACTATCACGCGGAGCGATCTCTGCGCCAGCAATTGAGCGTACCTCGTAACTTCACGTTCACTTCCAGCCTCACGTTATTCTGTTCCTTGATTTATAACGAGATTGTGAGCAGTGTAGTTCTTTATCCAACTTCTGATGTCGGAGACAGCGACGGCAGAGCGGTAGGGTCGATAGCATCTTGGTGTAGTGGTACAGGTTCCATTTCGTAGGTGAGTTTTGAATTGAAACACGACGTGTAGATATACCCTCCAATCTTCATAATAACAATTTGAATAGGCAAACCGACAGTTTCGGTTCGGAGATGTGCCTTGGTCCGCGTCTCGATGCAAAGTTACCGTTCGACGAACCCCACTTTCCAAAGCGACTCTGTCCATGTGACGCCCTCACAAAATAACGTCACAAGCGATCGCCCCTCTCTACGTAAATCAAATCAGCAACTATTCAAATTATATCGACGATCTCCGACATATATATCGGAGATCGTCGGAATAATTTTAATAGAAGTTGCTGATTTGATTCACGTAGTAGAGGGGCGAACGCTTGTGACGTTATTTTGTGAGGGCGTCACATGGACAGAGTCGCTTTGGAAAGTGGGGTTCGTCGAACGGTAACTTTGCATCGAGACGCGGACCAAGGCACCACTCCGAACCGAAACTGTCGGTTTGCCTATTCAAATTGTTATTATGAAGATTGGAGGGTATATCTACACGTCGTGTTTCAATTCAAAACTCACCTACGAAATGGAACCTGTACCACTACACCAAGATGCTATCGAACCTACCGCTCTGCCGTCGCTGTCTCCGACATCAGAAGTTGGATAAAGAACTACACTGCTCACAATCTCGTTATAAATCAAGGAACAGAATAACAGTCACTTTCTGCCATTATGTGTGTAGTTGTTCATTGTCTTTGTATGAGCTTCTGTAAATGCTGGATGTACGGGCAGTGAGGCTGGAAGTGAACGTCATGTCACGAGGTGCGCTCAATTGCTGGCGCATTGATCGCTCCGCATGATGGTCCGCTGCAGGAGTGCGCTGCAGGAGTGCGCTGCAGGAGTGCGCTGCAGGAGTGCGCTGCCGACAGTGCTGGCTGTTGCTAGGCGCGCGACTGTGCTGACTGATGCTTGGCACGCGACAGTGCTGGCTATTGCTTGGCGAGCGAGGTGTGCTTGCGGAACATGCAAGGTGTGCTTGCGGAGCGCGCAAGGTGCGCTTGCGGAGCGCGCTTCTAGCTGCTTGGTGAATCGCATCAGTGGCGTGTGGCGCTGCTGGAGCTGCGTGCGGCGCAGCTGGAGCTGCGTGCACTTTGCGGAACGCCCATGGTTTCAAGACTTGAGCCTCTACTCTGCAGGCGATGAGAAGATGTCATAATACCCAAAACGTTTGTGGTAACGTAATGGGGTTTTATGACAGCTCAGAGATGTCTGGTGTGCAACGGTTGACAACTGCCAAGTGGCAGGTGTTTGTGGGAAATTGCCATAATCCGGTGAGTCGTACTATTTTTATTTTGATTCCGTGGCCGAATGTTCTCTTGTCAAGCAATCTGTAATTTTATTGGTGTATGTAGGTACACACGCGCCAGTATATATACAGTGTACATGGTTGTGCCAGTGTATTGTGTACTGAGCAATTTCTTTGAGACATGATAATAAGAGTTATTTACAAATTTTATTTTTTGTACTACCCGTATACTTTGTTATAATGGACTGAGAAATTTTAAATCAGGGTTTTAAAATTATGATGTCTGGTTTGTCTTTATTTCAAAACTAAAGTTCACTGTGGCCTATAGTTACGAGCTCACTTGAGTTTCTGATAGTATGTGTGGCTAGACTATTTAATCTTCTCAAGAGAACAAGCGGAAACGAACATAGAAATGAGTGCTATTTACGAAAAATCTAAATTTGATAGAAGTGTGCTAAAGTAATGAAATTTAATAATGGTGAGTTGTTTGATGGCGATAATGGCGATCGTTGCCTATTGAAATCGTTGATTGGAAACAGAACTTATAAGTACCCCCACGATCGTATATGAAAGACTTCTCCAAGTAATGTCTGCTGAGTTAGATTTTCAAAATGTAGAAGATGGTGAGGAGGGTGCCTCCGCCAGCAAATAGAACACGTATCATGGCTGAGTGGTCGCGCTGCACGCACTAGTCTGTAGTCGTAACTGCAACCCAGTGAGAGGTTGTTCAGAGCGCGATGGGCAGCTAGTGGTGTGGCGGGGACACTAGTAGGTGTGGTCGCGCTGCACGCACTAGTCTGTAGTCGTAACTGCAACCCAATGAGGGGTTGTTCAGAGCGCGATGGGCAGCTAGTGGTGTGGCGGGGACACTAGTAGGTATGGTCGCACTGCATGCACTAGGCTGTAGTCGTAACTGCAACTCAGTGAGGAGTTGTTCAGGGCGCGATGGGCAGCTAGTGATGTGGCGGGGACTTTGGTAGATATGGTCGCACTGCATGCACTAGTCTGTAGTCGTAACTGAAACTCAGTGAGGAGTTGGTCAGGGCACGATGGGCAGATGGTGGTGTGGTGGGGACCAGGGTCTCGGAGGAGACTATTAGTTGTACGGTCATGTGTTGACCTAGGAGTCGTGGACTCTAGAGTTGGTCGTATCACAAGAGGTGATGACGATATGGGTGTCAACTATGAGTTGTCACTAGCTACTGTGGTAGCGAACCATGGTGTGTTTTCTTTTTGATAATTATGATTTTGATTTGATAGTTATGAGGCTTGGAGGAACCTTTTGTTTTCTTTTTGAAATTTGATAATTATGAGGCTTGAAGGAACCTTTTGTTTTCTTTTTGAAATTTGATAATTATGAGGCTTGAAGGAACCTTTTGTGTTTTCTTTTTGAAATTTGATAATTATGAGGCTTGAAGGAAGCTTTTGTGTTTAAGTTGTTAAAATAATTAAGTTTGGTTTTCTAATAGTCAATGTAACTAAACGTGACGTGTGACGGTCAGGTTGGCCGAGCTCTCAAAAATGCTTCAAAGTCGGTTTTCTGTGCCTTTTTTTAATTTGTTACAGACATGCACGAGGACGTGCAACGGGACATATCGAAGTTTGGCCGGAATCGGCGGTTGGCCTGGTGAACCGGATCCTGGACTCCGGGGCTGAGGGAGCTTCGGATGCGATTGGGATTGGCGCTGGGATGATGATGATGATGAAGATGATGCACGAGGACGTGCAACTAGTCAGGATGGCCGTGTCGGAGATCGTCGATATAATTTGAATAGTTGCTGATTTGATTTACGTAGAGAGGGGCGATCGCTTGTGACGTTATTTTGTGAGGGCGTCACATGGACAGAGTCGCTTTGGAAAGTGGGGTTCGTCGAACGGTAACTTTGCATCGAGACGCGGACCAAGGCACATCTCCGAACCGAAACTGTCGGTTTGCCTATTCAAATTGTTATTATGAAGATTGGAGGGTATATCTACACGTCGTGCTTCAATTCAAAACTCACCTACGAAATGGAACCTGTACCACCACACCAAGATGCTGTCGACCCTACCGCTCTGCCGTCGCTGTCTCCGACATATATATATATATCGGAGATCGTCGGAATAATTATATATGTATTTGGTTAGTAACTCTAATTGTAGCAAATACTTAAATGTTAGTTTTGTTAGTTTTTAATTTAACTTTTTACAAAAAGAAAACATGTTATTTCTATAGCAATAGAATTATTCAGCAAGAACCCCGTTTTGGGTAAAGGCCTCCTCCAAAGATGCCCATAGATCCCTATCTCTTGCCAAGACAGTCCAGTTTGGGCCGGCTGTACGTCTGAGATCATCTTCCCATCTCGTTAGTGGTCTACCTCGGCTTCTTTTGCCCGTTGGGCCCTTCCATGATGTCACTCTCGCGGTCCATCTATTATCTTTATATCTCGCGATATGGCCAGCCCATTTCCATTTCAGTCGTAGTGCATGCGTTAGAGCGTCGGTCGCTTTGGTAGTTTTTCTTATTTTAGTATGCCTTACTTTATCTAACTTCCTTATGCTGAGCATGCTTCTCTCTAACCCTCTTTGACAGGTAGTGATTTTTTGTGTGGCTTTAGAGGTAAAGTTCCACGTCTGGTTCCACATATGGGTTATGTGAAACATGGTGAGAGGCTCGAATTCATGACTTTTGTCTTGATGTCAGTCGGCCAATTACTTTTAAATATTTCTTTTAATTTCCAATATTTATTCCACGTGGATTGTACCCTTCTTTCTATTTCCAATATGTCGCTGTAATTGTCAAAACTTAACAATTTTCCCAAGTAAATGTATTTCTCGACATGTTCTAGGGCTCTCCATTGATAATTATGGGTCTTTTCCAGCTGTCGTTGGTCACATTACCTTGGTTTTTGTTAGGTTCATCTCTAGTCCCAACTTAGTACTGACTTCGTGCAGAGACTCTATCATGCGTTGCATCTGGCCGGCCGTCTCAGACAGGAGGACTAGGTCGTCTGCGAACCTGAGATGACTTAAATAGGTACCCTTTATATAGAGTCCTTGTTTGTGCCAATCCAGCTTACTAATTATATTTTCCAGGATTGATATAAATAGTATGGGAGAAAGTGGGTCTCCCTGTCTTACTCCTCTTTTAATAGCAAAATACGGGCCGATTGCCTCGAGTTTGATCCTACCTTTATTGTTATTGTATATACTTTGAATAGCTTTTATGTATACTTCTTCCACTCCTTGCTCTACCAAGCTTTCCCATATGCTATTGTGTGAAACGGAGTCGAAAGCTTTTTGGTAATCAACAAAAGTCAAATAAAGAGTTCTCTGCTGTTCTTGGTATTTCTCTTTGACTAGCTCAATTGTGTGGATGTAGTCGATTGTTGAAAAACCTTTCCTGAAGCCCGCTTACTCTACCGGTTGTTTTGTTTCTAATGTTGTAGTTTTCTTTTGTTTATAATTGTAGAGAACAATTTGTAGAGGCTGGGTAGTAGGCTGATTGGTCTATAATTTTCGACATTCTTGGGGTCTCCTTTTTTATACAAAAGTATAATGTTTGCTTCCGACCATTCTGTGGGAGTTTCAGAGCTTTGTAGTATCAGGTTGAATAGTTTGGCTAACGGTGTAGCCAAGATGAACTGGGCAGTTTTTATCGCTTCATTTGTGATGTCAGAGCCTGGACATTTTTCAACTTTAAGTTTCTTAATGGTTTCTGTAATTTCGGACTCACTGATCTCTATATAGTCTTTAAAATTATTGTGTTGTTTGTTGTTATTTGGTGCTGTTATGTTGTTATTTTTGTCGCTGTATAATTTCCTATAAAACTCCGTCGCAGTTCTTATAATGTCACTTCGTTTACATATATCCTTGTTGCGATTTTTTAGTTCTTTTATCCAAGATGTATTTGTTCGAAGTTCCTTAAAAGGTTTCTTCGTGCTTCCACAAAGCTGTAGGTGTCTCAGTATAGTGTCTTGTCTGTGTATTGAATAATCTTTTTTTATATATCTATTGACTAACTTGTATAAGGCAGAGAGTATATTTTCATGGAGCGAGTTTTGTTTTTGGTTGATTGCAGGGTTTTTCTTCTTTGTAGTAGTTTTTCTGTTCTTTCCTGTATTATTTTTTGTTTTTGGTTTCCCTTGTTTATTTGTGCATATTTCAGGCACTCAGATATAGCATTTTTAATTTTTTCGTAACAGGTATGTACCGTTTCTTTTTCTAGGAGGTTTGCTGACCCAGATAGTTTTAATGTCAGCATGTTCTTATACTTTGTTATTTCGTCTTCACTTTTAAGCTGGTAACCTTGTTTATTATTAAATGTGGTCCTACTTAGTTTATTCTTAGGGGGCATTAGTGTTCCTCTGAGAGTACGATGGTCAGGTGGGTAGTTCAGGTTTAAAACTTCGAGGTTCGTAAATGATTTTGGGCGGTTTGTGAGAATGTAGTCTATCTCGTTTTTGTGTAGTCCATTTGGCGACTTCCAAGTCCATTTCTGATTGGGATTTTTCTTAAAACAACTATTTATTATGGTCAACTTGTGCTCGAGCGCAAAGCTTACGAGTTTCTGGCCCCTACTATTCCTTGTGCCATATCCGTGTTTTTTAACTTTGCTTTGAAGTCGCCCATAAGTATAACGTGTGTGTTCGACGTTTCTAGTGCTTTTCTAATTGATTCATATAATTCCTCAATTTCAGTCTCGCTCGCATCTGTCGTAGGGAAATATACTTGCAGAATGGATATCTTGTGGCCTCCTATGTCTATGTTGAGTATAGCTAGGCGTTCTGATATACCCTTGAAGCTCTCTATGTTGTTTTTTATAGTCTTGTTTATTATGATGCCTACCCCGTAAAGTCCAGCTGTTTGACCTATGTA
Source organism: Sesamia inferens (assembly GCA_037179545.1). Taxonomy (NCBI): domain Eukaryota; kingdom Metazoa; phylum Arthropoda; class Insecta; order Lepidoptera; family Noctuidae; genus Sesamia; species Sesamia inferens. The sequence goes on along the minus strand of CM073929.1, from coordinate 180,253 downwards.
GTAGAGTGTAAAATTCTCATATTCTTCAATTTCCCAGCCTGATCGTCTTACTTCTGAGATTCCCATTATATCATAGTTTATACAACTTAAGCTTTTTTCTAGTTCCAGTAGACGTGTATATGAAGACAGAGTCTTAACATTGTATGTCAATATCTTTAATTGATGATTTTGTTTGTTATTGTTGTTTTTTGAATCTGTGATTTTCTTTGGAGGGTTATGGTCATGATCCCCCACGGTGACCAGGGTGAAGGGGACAGCTTTCTTTTGGCTGTTTGTTTTAATATGACCAGTTTGTCATATTTTAAGAAAGCCGTATTTCCTTTTTCTCTCTCTGTTTTTAACTGGTCTTGTAATTGCTTTCTTTTTTCTAGAACGTGTTTAGGGTAGTCTTCTTTCATTTAGTAACTTGTGTTTTCTAATGCTGTTTTTTTCTTTAGTATTTTGATCTTTGTGCCCAGGTTCAAGAAGGATACCACTACTGGGCGTGGTCTATCGCCTTTCTTCCCTAGTCTTTTTATTTCTTGTAAGTCACTAAAGGAGAGTTTGAGTGACAAATGCTGTTCTATTCATTTGAGCACATGTTTTTCTAGTGTATCGTATGAAGATTCCCACTCTTCGATGCCGAAAACACTATATTTCTTCGTCTCGACTGCTTTTCGAGAAAATTTATCCTTTTCTCCTGATTGTCTACTATTTCCTTTAATTTTTCATGTTTCTTCAAATTTTTCTTCCAACATTCTGTTTATATTTTGTGTCACTTGTTCTGTCACCCTGTTTCGATTTTCTCGAATCGCCTTCTTTGGTTCATCTAGTTCCAGCTGGATATTTTTAAGAGCTTTCATAATTTCGTCCATTGTTTTTATTTTGTTTGTATACACTAAGGTTTATTTACATATATGTAACGACCTCTAGGGGCTTAACTTTGTAGGCCGGTCGTGCTCCTGGATGAGAGCGGAAAATGCTTTGAGAGAATCATCGCCTCTCGCATCCAGGAGCACCTGGAAAGCCGTGGGCCGCAGTTGGCGGACTGCCAGTACGGCTTTCGGACCGGCCGGTCCACGATGGACGCGGTGGCTCGCCTCAAGAGGTGGACTGAGGCGGCCACAGCGAGGGGTGAGGGTGTAGTCGCGGTGTCGTTAGACATCGCGAACGCGTTCAACACCCTCCCCCACGAATGCATAGAGGCGGCACTGAAGTACCATGAAGTGCCCCTCTACCTCTGCGCCCTCGTGCGGGACTACCTCCGTGAGAGGAGGGTGCTGTACGAGGACGCAGAGGGTCGCGTCCAGTCGTGGGCCGTATCAGTAGGAGTACCCCAGGGATCGGTGCTTGGTCCCCTGCTCTGGAACCTGGGGTACAACTGGGTTCTGCGTGGTGCGCTCTTGCCGCGTATGGACGTCGTCTGCTTTGCGGACGACACCCTAGTCGCGGCCAGGGCGCGTGACTGGGAGGAGGCGGTTCACCTTGCGTCGGTCGGCACCTCATTGGTCGTCCGGCGCATCCGCCTCCTGGGGCTGGAAGTGGCTCTCGAGAAGACGAGGGCCATGACCTTCCACGCCTCACGACGCAGAACCCCACCGGGTCTCCGTATCCGAGTGGAGGGGGTCCGGGTTCCCGTCGAGGTGCATATAAAGTACCTCGGCCTGATCCTGGATCCCCGCTGGAGTTTCGAGGAGCACTTTAGGCTCCTCGCTCCGCGGCTGTGCTCATTCGCAGCCGCACTCGGACGGCTCCTCCCCAATCTTGGGGGGCCGAATTCGGCGTGCCGTCGGCTGTACCAGGGAGTGGTACGGTCGATGGCGCTCTACGGAGCCCCGGTGTGGGCGGAGCGCCTTTCCCGGGCAACAGTGGCCCTGCTGCGGAGGCCGCAGAGGGTCATCGCGACACGGACCGTGCGGGCATACCGCACGGTAAGTCATGGGGCGGCCTGCGTGCTCGCGGGCACGCCCCCGTGGGAGGTCGATGCCCTGGTTCTGTCCCAGGTGCATCGACACCGTGTCGCGGCCCGGGAACGGGGGGAACGACCCGCCTTCGAGGAAGTAAGGCGGGTCAGATTAGCGGCTCAGGGGGAGGCCCTGAGCCGGTGGAGGGAGGCGCTCCGCTCCCCAGCTGCCGGCCACCGGACGATTGGAGCGATTCGTCCGGTGTTGGAGGGATGGGTTGGGCGCCGGCATGGCAGCCTTACCTTCCGCCTAGTGCAGGTACTGACCGGACATGGGTGCTTCGGTCACTACCTGCACCGAGTCGCCCGTCGGGAGGAGTCACCGCGGTGTCATCACTGCGACTCCCCCGACGACACGGCCGAGCACACCCTAGTGGAGTGCCCGGCCTGGCGGAACGAGCGCCGCGATCTCGTTGCGGCGCTCGGAGGCGGACGCCTCTCACTGGCAACCATGGTACGAGCCATGGTTGAAAGTGAGACGGCATGGGAGGCTGCCGCCTCCTTCTGCGAGACCGTCCTCTTGCAGAAGGAGGCTGCGGAGAGGGAGCGGGAAGAGGACGTACTTGCCGCTCCCCTCCGGCGTAGACGGGTGGGGCGAAGAAGGCGGGGGACGAACCCCCGTCTCCTTTAGCCCCAGGGTGTGACCAGCGCGTGCGGGTAGCTCCCGCACGTGCATTGCACAACGGTCACCACGTCTGGGGATTATTCCGTTACCGGGTAATCCCCCTTTGGCGCGGAAACCGGCCCTACAGGGGAGGGCCGGCAAGCCCTGAGGGTGTCACGGAGTACTTGGCCTTCGGGTCGGCCCCGTGACACTCTCAACACAGGGCCCGACGGTAACCGGGTGGTTTTAGTGGGTATTCCCGGCTACGGCCGGGCGAGTCCCACACACGCTCGTCGCCTAGCTAGCGACGGGTATGGTGCGTAAAGGCATTTCCACTCGAGAAAAAAAAAAAAAAAAAAAAAAAAAAAAAAAAAAAAAGGGGCTTAACTTTGTATTTTTGGAATAAATGTAATCGATCGATGCAGTGTCACAAAATTGACAGAATCCAAGTAGTGTTGTCCGTCTATGAAGTGATACGTGATTCATTCAACAGATGGCGTTGCTTGCGTGGAAGTGCTATAGATGACTTAGCAAAAACTAAAATGAATTCAAAAGCACCTCAGCTCGTTCCTGATCCCTCGCAAGCATAGATTAGTTGATTAAAGCTCAGCCATAATGTCTTATACTGGGTAATAAGCACTAAATGATCACAAGTCACTAGTGATTGTTTGTCACATAACTTTCACCTTTTTGAATCTTTATTGTTGTTTTTGGTGGTGTCTTCAATATATCACGATATCTTTCAAATTTTCTTTTGCAATAACACTTTATTTCGTTTTAGTATACTTTAAAATACTTTTTTTTTTAATATTATAACAGAGCCAATGTAAACTGTGGCACAGTTGCGCCTACCCTCCTTCAACATGTCTCGACTTAATATTTACAAACTTTAGTGATAAAAAAACGTCTTTTACCATCGAAAATTTTGGTCTTTCCGATCATTGCGGTACAATTATAAACCTTAGCATACCTCAACCACAGACACAAATTATCTGGTATACAATTAAAAGATTAGGGTGAGATGTCCAACAGTGAACCAGTGGTACACATTGAGCCACCGTTCTTACTTTGTAAATGCTTCGTTTTCAAACCGTGCTTGGACACGAATATACTCAGTTTTTACTGCGCCGCCTGCTGGTAAGTCGGGAACTAGCTAGCGTCAAAGACGTCCGTGTGGCGGATCGCAATACGATTTTCGGCGATAAAACGTGAGTATTACCTTTTCGTATTACTTCTGTTATGCGTACGTTTATTTGGCTACCGTATGCAACTAAAATCAGTACAATAACTCTTTTCATTTGTTTTTAACATCACCTTAAACGTTGAATGGTGGGTGTAGTACACAGTGAACCGCGAACATAATAATAGAATTGTTATTGTTTCAGCATAGGGCGAATCAAACCAGCGCCTAGGAAAATTGGAGGCCACACAAAAGAACACATGTTGCAAGCCATGTTGCTAGTAAAAGATGGACGTTTCATATTTAAAAATAAAAAACATTGTCAAAAACATTTAATTAATAAAGTTGATTACTTAGTAACATTTACAAGGCTTTTTATTGCTTTACCTTAGTTTTGTAGCATAAATAGTCATAATTTATTGTAAAATAAATAGGAAGCTTCACTGAGTACATATTGGTTCACTGTTGACCTGGCCCCGGTTCAGAGTGTCCCACGTGGTGGACTCAGTGAGCCATTTGCCATCTTTTAAAAAAACTTAAATATATACCATCCTGTTGCGTTTGGTTCTAAAATGAGTATGCAAAATTATAGCCAGATATATGGAAAGTCCTCTAGTAAAAAAAAAACTTCATTATCTTTAGAAACAGCTGAGCTATGAATGTGCAACTTTTTCATGGTTCACTGTTGGACACCTCACCCTATTTAATTCAACAAACATCGAGAAATTTAAATCCGGTATCAGTACACAAAGTTGGCACGACATAATACAAACTAACAAAGATATCAATGAAAACTACAATTCATTTAACAACTTATTAATAAAAGCTTTAAATCAATGTGTCCCAAAGCGAAAAATAAAAGTTAAAACATATTTTACAAAATGTTGGCTAACTAAGGACATTAGAGTGTCCTGCAAAAATAAAAGGCTGCTAAAAATACTTTCCACTAAAACCAAAAACGAAATAATAAATAAGCATTATAAAAAATTCGAATAAATATTTAAAAAAAGTAGTTACAACAGCAAAAAAGATACAGTACATAAACAAAATAAAGAAATCGGAAAATAAAACAAAAACAGTGTCGAGTATCACAAATAACAGAACAAACAAAGAAGGAGAAAATTAATAATCAACTAAAATATAACAATATTTCCACATCCGAACCTAAACAAATTGCGAACATTTATATTGACTTCTTTGCATCTATAGGAGAAAATAGCAACAATCAACCTGTTTATACAACAACCAACACCTCTACGTTAAACACCACGGAGAACACCATGTTTCTTAGCCCAGTGGAGGCTTGGGAAGTTAACAAAATATTAAAAAACCTAAAAAATAAACACAAGTTGCGGTATAGACGAAATTCCACCAAAATTATTAAAAGAATGCGCAAGTGAATTAACTTTACCATTTTTCTTATAATTGAACCAGTCTTTCACAGAAGGTAACTTCCCCGAATTGTTAAAAAAATCCTTAATCAAACCCATCCATAAAAAGAACTTTATAACTAATCCTAACAATTATCGACCTATTGCACTCTTACCTTCAGCCTCGAAAATTTTCGAAAAGCCATGTGTGACCGTATTTACACCTTTTGCGAAAAATTAAAACTATTTAGCGACTGCCAATATGGTTTCCGAAAAAACCGCTCCACCACATTAGCTGTGTATAAATATATCCAAGAAGCACTTAATATCATAAACGACTAGAAATATGCCGTGGGAATATTACTGGATATTACCAAAGCATACGACAAAGTACAATTTAAAATACTGCTTAACAAACTATATGATATGGGCATCCGCGGTAAAGCCCACGATTGGCTTAAATCTTATTTAAAAATAGACAGCAAATAGTTTAAATCTAATTCTTCAACCATGATGATAGAGAAATAGAAAAAATCCGATCCTACACCAAAATAATAAATGTGTCCATCCCGCAAGGCAGTGTCATAGGCTGCCTATTACTTCTTGTTTACATCAACGACTTACCAAAAACCATAGAGGGACCTTGCGTTCTATTTGCAGATGAGATATCCTTATTAATATCATTCCAAAACAACAAAAAAAAAAATATAGAAGATAAAATAACTGCCACACTCACTAAAACTTGTAACTGGTTAACTTCGCACAACCTGGAAATTAACTATTCTAAAACTAAATTAATAACTTTTCACCCTTACCAAAAAGCTCCCCTATCTCTTAATAATATAAAATTTAACGGCTCAAAACTGGATTCAGTTGATGAGTTTACTTTACTTGGACTTATAATAGACAAACACATTAATTGGAAAACACAAATACAAAAAACCCGTTCGAAAATATCAAAGTTTTCATATGCTCTCCGAGAAATTAAAAAGTCCACCAACTTGCAAACTGCCCTCACCACCTATTAAGCTGCTTAGTTATGGTGTAACTCTTTGGGGTAATAGTACAGATGCACCGACCCTCTTTACTCTACAAAAAAAATTAATTAGAATCCTGGCAAATATTGAACAAACAGACAGCTGTAAACCGTATTTTATAAGACATAATATTTTAACTCTCCCAAGTATTTACATTCTAGAAACTTGTAAGTTTGTTCGTAAGCATCCACAATTCTATACAACGCGCGAAGACATCCAAACACTCTACACACTCAGACACCCCTCCAGATTAAATATACCAACATTCAAACTGAAACTACATCTACAAGCCCCTACGTAATGTCAATTAAAATATATAATAAACTACCGGACACAATAAAGGAAGAAGAAAAGTTAAATATATTTATAAATAAATTAAAAAAAAATCTAATAAACAAATGTTACTACACTATAAATAAACATCTTAGCGATAAAAACAAAGAATTTAAATTAAAATTAAATATATAATTGATTATACTTATCTTAAACATACTACAAAAAAACCGCCTGAAACGTTATAATTATTCATAATTTAAACACAAATATACAAATAAGGAAATAAATAAATTAAGTAAAATTAGTCAGACACCAAAGATAAAATAATATATAAATTGTAGATTAAGTAAAATGATGCTAATAATCTCCGTATATATTTTATTTATTATTAAATTAAAATATAATGATATTATTTTAAGATATTCAAACAGAGTTTCCTCTCTCCTGTTACCATATTACGTAAGTGTACGAAATTCCGTAAGTTTTCGGTTTAGGCCTAAAATTAAGAAAATTTCTAATTGTATGTATCAAAAAGTTCTAAAATTATCTATTAAGTATGCACAATAAAGCGTCAATTACACACGATAAAAAGAACTGTAACCATCGTTGCAGTTGTCACGTCTTCCTCGGTCAGTCTGCGCCAAACCGCCATAAAGGTAGTGTGTGTGTTGCGTACGCGTAAGTGTTTACGCTCGTTTATCGGTCGGTTCGATTGTTAGTTCGAAGATTGTTTGACAGATGGCGCGACCGGTACGGCGAGCGTAATGTATTATAATCTGGGGTGTGGTCGGTGGCGCGCGGGGGACAGAACGTTTCGAGAAGTCTTGAGAAAATCATCGCGCACACGGGGTGCGTTTTGACGATTGATTTTCCGGAAATATAGTCCCGGGCCGCGGTTTTGGACAGTTCTCGCGTTTGTTGCCCGTGTGTTTGAAGTATTTACTTGGATTATAAACCGTAACAGTGCCGCCTTTAAATTGAGTGGAATTTGAATCTGAAACGTGGTTTCATTGCTGATTGTTTGTCGGGCGTGGATTGACGCTGCTAACTAACGGTTTTTTTTATGCTGGTGAGCTTTGGTTGTCCTCGTGGAGGAACTTTAATGTCTACTGGTACTGGACAATTAGTGTGTTGGGAGCCATCGGAGAGCGTTGTAAGTCGGCGCGCGCGCCGGCTCTCCGGTATTTCATCCCACGACGGAACACCCGGTGTCCTAGGTAAGTTCCTTAGTTTTGCTGTGGAGTGTGGTCGGAGATTTGTGTAAGCCGTGACTGACCGCGGTAAATGTACGTGCTGTACTGGGGCGCGTACATCGATGGTAGCAGAGCGTGGTTGATTAATTTGATTAATTAGAGTAACATTCCAGTATTTTGCAAATATTTGATTTTTTATTTTTTGTTGTCGGTAGTCGTAAAATTAAATCTCTGACCACCTACCACACTTGTGTGGATCCGATAATAAATTTATAATTTGGCAAAGAAAAAATGTAAAAAAAATGTAGGTAGTTGTTTTGTTGTTGAATCATTGAGCCCTACGGCTACCAGTAAGTACATTGTTGAATCATTGAGCCTACGGCTATCAGTAAGTACGAGTTATTTTTACGAGTAATGTTTTGTTTTTGTTGATTTGGTTAACTCGTGTATTCGTACGAACACAAATAGTTCGTTTTTGAATGTTGTTTTGATTTAGTTTGTAATTCGCAGTAATAATTTTGTTCTGTTTGTTTGTTTGATTTATTTTGTAATTGGTAGTAATAATTTTGTTTTCTTTGTAAGTTTTGAACTGTGTTGCAATTAAATTAGGCCCTTTGCACACTGTCATATTTTGTATTTATACATTGTAATATTTTTATTTATACTTGTTAATATTTTGTTTTGTAACGGTTGCCCTTAGCTTTGGTCCCCACACGGTTTCGCGGGATTTATAGAGTTATTTACGCTTTTTTGTTATTTTCCGCGCGTTTTTTAATTGAATTTAATTTGTTAATTTGAATTTGAGGCTTTAATTTGAAATGGCTCCCAATCCGCTTACTACGGCTAAAGCAGAGGTTCAGGCCGCATTGCGTTGGCTCGCGTGTGCGGCTGCCCTGATTGTTCGGCAGGATCGGGTTCAGGCATTGTTGACCCGTTACGAAGGGTTGCCTGCGCGCATGCAAGAGTTGGATCGACACGCTGTCGACTTCCATGCCTACGTTTTGGAACACCCTCCAGCGGATGACGCCATAGTGGAGACCTTTAAAAGGGATGTCGACCAGGCGTACGAACTGGCCGACCAAATTACGGAGTCGGCAGAAGGGCTCCTGGCTGCCCGTAGGGGAGAGCCGACTTTGAGCGGGGAGGTTAAACCGACTCCGCCGGCTTTGTTGGGGAGACTGCCCACACTGGAGATTCCCCACTTTGACGGGGACCTCACGGCTTGGATGGGCTTCATCAACCTGTTTGACAGCTTGGTGGACTCCAGGGAAGATTTGTCCTCCAGCCAGAAACTGGCTTATTTGCGCTCCGCCCTCCGCGGAGAAGCCAGCGCAGTGGTCCAGCACCTGATAGTTAGCGATGCTAACTACCAGTTCGCGCGGCAGTTGTTGCTGGGCCGCTACCAAAACGTCCGCTTGCTAGCGGACACCCATGTGGCGGCCATTTTGGCCCTACCGAAGGCAACGCGGGTTTCCTCATTGCGGAAGGATTTGGTCAACCCGCTCTTGACCGCCATCCACTCGTTGCGCCGGCTGGATTTGCCGGTCGACCAGTAGTCTTTTCTTCTTCTGCACATCGTCCTCACGAAATTGCCCGCAGAGGTAAAGGGGCGATTTGAACAAAGGTACAGGGGCAATAGCGCCTCATATCTCCCCCCTTTCTCGGGCCTGCTTCGTTTTTTGGAGGACGAGTGCAGAGTGATGGACCAGCTGACCGACCCCACACCGGGAACGAGCACGGGTCGTCCGGTGGCGGCGAGGGGACAACCCCGCCGTCCGACCAAACAATTCTCGGTTGTCCGAAGGGACTCCCCCCCCCCCCGCACCAGGTAAACGGTGCCGGTATTGCCGGGGGGACGCACATGACGTGCGTGCTTGCGCGAAGTTCGGGGGCCTCCGGACTGCGGGACGAAGAGCCCTCGCCAAGCAACGCGCCTGGTGTTACATGTGCCTGGGGGACCACCTCCAGTCTGTGTGCCCCCAGGCTAAGGCTTGTCCACATTGCGGCGGGAGACATCACGCTCTCCTGTGCCTGAACCGCAATGCTGGCGGGGGCCCCAAGGGCGGGGGCCCCACGGGCGGGGGCCCCCCGCAGGATGTAGCGGTGGCCGTCAGAGACCAGGACCCATTCCTTTGGCGTTGTTTTCTTTTTCACCGACCCCGAATATTTGGCCTTTGAAATTTGATCTCTTTAATCCTAAGACATGACAAGACAAGACTGCGTTTTCGGTTATTAAAGACAACTGAGAACCCTGGTCAACTAAAGCTCTAATCCTGTGTTGTATTCCATTAGCACCCTTTACTTTTACGATAGCCGTGGCTAAAAGTATTTCAGATACGCCGTCCCAAGACGCATGAGACGACCTAGATGTGATCTTCCTGGTTGCATTATTGTTGGCTGTACCTTCTGCTGACGCAGTTGGACTTTGTTTTGACAATGCTTCGTGAAATAGCGTATTGTGTGTAGCTAGACATTTCCGGCATTTTTGTTCGACTGACACGGTTTATTATTATGACTGCATAGGCAGTTTTTGCAATAATTTAATTGCACAATTTGATTTAATCTTTGCTCATGAGTCATTCGTAAGAATTCAGGGCAACGCCACAACTCGTGTTCAGAATTGCATAAGGCGCAATTTATTGATCGCGACACCTGCAATGCATTCGATTTATTAGGGTTCTCCTTACCTCCTGATTGATGAATATTTCGATGAAATGCTTTTCTTTGGTTTTGGTTATTATATTTGAATGGTTGGTGCAGCGCAGTTTTTAAGTTGGTTGGTTCTTGTTTGCGACGAGATGCCTCTAGCGCTGTGAATTATGTCTCTAAAAATTCCAGGAACTCCTGTAGTTCGGGTAGCTCTCTACGATTCTTTACCGACTCTATGTATTCGGTGAATGTCTCGTTATCCAGCTTTTGCTAGGGTGCACTAAAAGTGGATCCCAAGTTTTTTAGATAGTAATTTTATTTTCGTTATCAATTATCTTAGATAGTAATTTTATTTTCGTGTTCAGTAAATTGCAGCTAAAAAGTATTTATGAAAATCGTAAGCCCGTAAAAGTATGAATGGATAATAGTTGAAGCACGCGGGTCAATGGCCCCGCGCCATTCTGCTGTAGATTATCAGAACTTTACTATTGGTTTGTGCTCACTTTCTAGTTTTTGTTTTTTTTATCACTATGTGGCGTATTGTGTCACAACACTATTTAATGTTACAACCCTAATCACTTATTGTTTCCGACTTTAAGTACACAGAACTCCGCTTGCGGCTTGCATTGCCGGCAGTACGTATACAAACCTTACGACAAGCGGTCGGTTATAAAAGAGTAGACTTTAACTCTCATAACTCATCTCAGTATTCTCAGTTCTTCCTACCATTGTTAACTAGCTTCAGTGATAGTGATTAAACTGTTGTTCCTGTATCCACGTCTTTTATTAGGAGTGTACCTCCAAAACTATGTTAAATCTGCCACTTTATGTTTCTAATATTTTATTTATTGATGAAACGATTGTATTACTAAGACAAAACCGTTTCGCTGCGGGAAAACAACCATTAAAATTCCACGCTGTATATATTGTTTTGCTTTGCTGGTATTTTGGCGTGGTAGCTGGCATATTTTCAATAATTTCATTGTTGTTGTATTTTCTTGTGTTCATCACTATGCATAGTATTGTATACAGTCATGTGTTTTTTTTTTAAATGAACAGACAGCTGTGCTGCTGGGGTGTTTCTTCCGCCACTTCTTCTTTCCAGCGAAAGCACTAGGAAGTGTCGATGGGTGGGCGTTTTGGGGGACTGTCTTATGTAATATTGACGTTCAAAAAGTGCTGATTCTCAGCCTAATTTGAATAAATGACTTTTGATTTTGATTATGATCGTTGCAGTATTTCACAGCCTCAAAAACGCTTGGAGTAAAGCAGTACATACTTGGAGGATGGAGAATAATGGCAGACGCTTGAAGCGAGAAGATTTTGGTCCCGTGCTTGAAAAAGCCATCAAAACGACTCTGCGACCAGATATTATTCAAAATGGCTTTCGAAAGGCCCGTATCCCTTCGACGAAAATGCAGTTAAATATAAAAAAAAAATGCCTAAATCTTCTGCGGCAACTGCGTCAAGTTCAGGCCCAAGTACAGTTACAAGTTTGAGCTCTTTAGAAAGCAGCAAGCAGTTACAATCTAAAGATTTTATTAAGTGGTTCGAGATTAATTTAAATGCTCATAAATTTGAGTTCCAGTAAAGGTAAAATAATTATTTAAAAAAAAACTGGCTCCTATTATAGGAACTGCTGAAGCTTAAAGAAGAAAAAGAAGACAAGCTAAAGCAAAAAGAAATAAGAAAACAAGACCGTGAAAATGAATCCAAAGAAAAAATAATGGCGAAGAACATAGTAAAAAAAACAAAAAGAAGTCATCCAAAGTTCCAGATCAAATTAATGAACCCGGTCCTTCGAGAACAACAACAAAAAATAGAGAAATTAAAACACCAGCCATAGTTTCAGGTGAAAGGATTGATTCTAACTCGTTTAAAATAACTTGATTATATTATAATTATTTATGAAGGAGAAAATTTTCCGTGTATACTAATGGAAGTTATACATGATGCATCTGAAACAAAATATAAAATAAAAACTATGACCATGACCGGTTTCGACCCAAGTGGGCGAGTGAATTGGCGTTGACCTCAAAAAGATGACATTTTAATATACGACGCTAAAGAAGTTCTCAAAAAAATTAAAGCGGTAAATAAAAGAGGCGTATTTTCTATTCAAAGTTTAGACTCTGATGATTAAATTATAGACTTTAACGGATTATTTCATATATAAATAAATAAACGCATATAATATAGTTCGCTAAACCCTGCTAATTTAAATCGATGTAAGTACAAACTTTCTATAAGTACCTAAAATATAAATATAGACTGATGATTAAATTTTGGAATTATAAACTTTTTTTTTAATTTATATATTATAAACTAGCGCTTGACCACAATCCCGCCTGATGGTAAGCAGTGATACGATCGTTGATGGCAAAGCGCGTTAGTTTATTAAGAGCCTATTCACTCTAGCCTTGAAGACACTCAAATTGTAGTGTGACAGAAACACCGCCGCCGGCAAATTGTTCCAGTCCCTCGATGTACACGGTATAAAAGAAGAAGCGAAACGCTTCGTCCGGATCGTAGTGGTGTCAACAACGTAAGGGTGGAAAGTCGCCGTACGACGGGTCGTCCGATGGTGGAACGGAGATGGGGGAATTAAATCATGCAATTCCCTTGCACACTCGCCAAAATGCATCCTATAGAAGACCGAAAGGCTGGCTACTCTACGCCTGTGCTCCAGGCTTTGGAGATCGTTTCGAGTTAAATCTGGGTCGCCAATCAGTCTCTTCGCACGCCTCTCCACTGAATCCAAAGTAGCCAGGTGACACTTAGCAGCACCAGCCCAAATGTGGCTGCAGTACTCCACACACGAGCGGAACTGTGCTTTGTACAACATTAGAAACTGCCCTGGCGTGAAGTACCGCCGGACCTTGGCGATGACGCCAAGTTTTATGGCAGCCACCTTGGCCTTGGAGTTAATGAACCGCCCAAAGCTTAAGTTTGAGGAAATCTCAACTCCCAAAAGCTGAAGGCGATTGGTGCACTTCAATGATATATTCTGAAAAGTAGGAGCCGAGGTGAACGGGCTCCTTTTGGCGGTGAAAAGACAAGCCTGTGTTTTGGCGGCATTGAATGCTACAAGATTGGCTTTGCCCCATTCGGAGACTGCCTGTAGTGCAACACTCGTACGCTCTACCATATCCTCTCTTTCGGACATGAAATGAATATAATATAGTTCACTAAACCGCGCTAGAAGTAAGTCGAAGTAAGTCCAATTTGATTCATGAAAGTTTAAAGTTACTATAAGTACCTAAAAAATTAAATAAACTGTTTTCCTACACTTATAAAATAAAGTTGTTTTATTTAGAACACGTCACATTAAATTTATGTTTTATATTTCATGTAATCCTGCAGAAAAACGGCATTTTTCTGAATTACCAGCACGGAATTATCTGGAGAGTCAAATTTTATACCGTAATAACGGACATTTATTAGGTCCAGAAAATTACGATTACTTTAACAAAATAGTTTAAATACAGTAGTGTTACATAACAATCTCTTCTCTGAAAACCTCTTTTCACGACTAAACTAACTTCAATTCGCTGATTTTTCCTGTTTTACTGAAAATTTATAGGAAAAACAAGAATGCATTAGTACTCCAGAATTACGTACATTTACCTTAAACGCATTTATTTTACTCATGCTATTTATCAATATCAAAATAATCAGTTTATGAAGATAATATTTGGTCTTTGAATGATTAAAATTGGACGTTTGGTTTCGAAGTTATGGCGAAATTAAAATATTACAATTTCTTACGACGCATGCGGGAGGGGAGTTTAGATCTATGAGTAAGGTCCCCCCCACGTGGCTCAAACGCGAGGTCGGCTCTCTACGCAGCGGTGGTGCGTGAAGGCTAATAATTTTCGTGCGATTTTTTTTAGATTTCGTTGTTAAAACTACACCTACGCAAAAGTTCTTCTCAGAACTAAACAACAGTTCTTCTCATAGCTAATTAACAGTTCTTTACAGAGCTAACCAATAGTTCTTTTCAGGGGTAACCAACAGTTCTTTTCAGGGCTAACCAACAGATCTTTTCCGGGCTAAACAACAGTCCTTTTCAGAGCTAGAATATTACACGCTATTAACATTTTCTTAAACATTTGAATAAGAGAGCCAGGCAGGTAAAGTTATCAATAAAAAAATTCCTAACTAATAACCATCTATTATCTGGTTATTTTTTAATAAATGTACGTAAATACAATAGTCTTTTTCAAAAGAATTCTTTTGGGGCAAAAAAAAGAACTAGGGTAGGTAATTTTATAACCACTTTTAAAATTGAAGGACAGGTGTATCATCTCATTGGAAGCTTTTTACCACCATCAGGCCATAACCCACAATTCTTACAAATATATTTTATTTCGGATGCAGACCAGCTATCGTTGCGATCAATCTTCGTATCAACCTTAAGAAATTTAATTCGCAAATGTGAAAACTGAGTATTAATTACATTTAAATATTTTCATTGAACATCCTCATAAAGACAACCTATGCAGCCTACGGATAATGGCTGCGTCGTCGATGTTAGTGTCGGTGTCTGTGAATTGACTTGGGAATCATTTTGCTGTCCATGTCTTGCCTGGGTAGGCGTTTTGTAGCGATAACAGACATCCACGCGGGCGGACCTGCGGGCGACCGCTATGTTGTATAAAACAAAGTCGCTTTCTCTGTCCCTATATCCCTATATGTATATGCTTAAATCTTTAAAACTACGCAACTGATTTTGATGCGATTTTTATAAATAGATAGAGTGATTCAAGAGGTAGGTATGTATAATACATGCACCCGTGCGAAGCCGGGGCGCTTCGCTAGTGAAATATAAAGAAAAAGATGCACATAACTTAAAATTTGTTTAGTTTGTGAACAAGAGAATCGGCGTCATTATTTCAAAAATTAAGTTAAGTACGTACCTAAACATAATATTAAGTACGTACCTAAACATAATATTAAGTACGCACCTAAATATAATATTAAGTACGTACCTAAACATAATATTAAGTACTCACCTAAATATAATATTAAGTCCGTACCTAAACATAATATTAAGTACGCACCTAAACATAATATTAAGTACGTACCTAAACATAATATTAAGTACGCACCTAAACATAATATTAAGTACGTACCTAAACATAATATTAAGTACGCACCTAAACATAATATTAAGTACGTACCTAAACATAATATTAAGTACGCACCTAAACATAATATTAAGTACGCACCTAAACATAATATTAAGTACGTACCTAAACATAATATTAAGTAGGGTGAGTGGGGGTAAGATGAAAAACGGGGTAAGATAAAAAAAATTAATAACGCCCAATACCGGGGACTTGTTTTAATGCTGGCAATATCATTGTGGACATCATTTTATCTTGCCCCACCCCGCAGCCTTTTTTTTTTTTTTTTTTGCCGGGTTGGAAATCCTCATAGGATGTCCGCCGCCCTGGGGTGGGCGACGGGGTATGTCAGACTTTTACTGACTAAAACCACCCCGGTGTGTCTTCTATCACGAGCGCGCGTGGGGCCGCGGGAGTCTAAATTCTTCCACGGCCCCACATCCTCGTGCTGGCCCGGTCTGTCCGGGCCTCGTCTCCTGCACGGGGTAGTGGGGTGTTAAACTACCCCGTGCATCGCCTTAAAGGCGCGCGCCGACACTCGCGCGCGCCTCCACCTCGGGGTCCATCAATGGGGGGCGGGGACTTCCCCATGTCCCTCGCCCCTGGACCCATTCATGGGGGGCGGAAGAGGGCGTTATCCGCCCTTCCTCGGCGCCCGGTGCGTCTTCTGCGGCCCGGGAAGGGAGTTGATATCTCCCTCTCCCGTTCCGCAGCTTTCTTCTGCGACATCACGTCCTCGCAGAAGGACACCACCGCATCCCACGACTCTGAGCTGCCGACCATCCTCCGCACTACTGCCGGCAGCGTCAGGTCGCCTCCTACTTCATTTGTGAGGACACGGCGCTGCTCCTCCCAAGCTACACACTCGGAGAGCGTGTGCTGCGCCGTGTCCTCCCCGCATTGGACGCAGTGGTGGCACCGAGCGTCCGGCTCCCTGCCTAAGCGACGCAGGTACTTGCCGAAGCAACCGTGCCCCGACAGTACCCGCGTCACCCTGAACGACAGGGAGCCGTGCCTCCTCCCGAGCCAGTCGTCGAGTACTGGCCGGATCGCCTCGACGGTATCGAGGCCGGCGGTAGGGCGCATAAGCCTCTGCCGCCAGTCCGCCACCAGGACCTGACGGAGCTCCTCTCGGCGCAGCTCGATCTGCCGCTGCACCGGACTGGAGCCCCGTGTCCGCTCTTCCTCGCGCCATCGGTACAATGACGCGAGTACTTTCGCCTCTAGGTCCCAGGGCGGGGATCCGGCCAGGACGCAAGCCGCCTCGTAGGATATCGACCCCGCAGCCTGTGTCAGTCGCTGAGTGAAAGTGTTGGTGTATTATTTGACATTTTCCCGAACAGTACATTTCCCGCGAAAAATTGAGTTTTTCGATCTTACCCCGCTCGCTGTATCTCCTTACTCAGGTAAGGAACAAACATGTTGTTTTGATATTCGTAATTAGATTTAAACTGTAATATGCTATATAATGTGGTGATTACTATATTTCACGTATTTTGTGTTATATAACATACCTGTCGCCTTGTAATGTCAATTTGGCAGTGATTATAATAATACTGTTTAATAATGTTTATAAAGGAAAGAGTGCCTAGTTTTGTTTTTTATCTTTTTGTTAATTATTAGGAGACGCATAAATGCGAGTAGGTGATTTTTTAAATATTTTAGTTAAGTACTTACTTCTGCTTTGCGGGATTACCAACTGATCTGATAAAGCCAAACTTTATATTTTTGATAAGAGGTTAGCAGTGGCGAAGGGTCCATACAAGCCGATTCCCACCGGGTTACCTTTCAAAAATCAGTTCCATATTCATACAAAAGTATTTACATTCTATTTCATTAACAAAGTATTATTTATCAAACGCCTGCGCGATTTACAATAGCAATAGTAATTCTTAGCAATACCCTAAGTATCACATTTCATTTTATAGTCGTAAATTAATCAGCGCTTCAATTTTTCGTACTTTACGTTGAAGGAAACCCGCGGAATCACGGATTACCTCAGTCAACGACGGCGAAAAGAGAGAGCGTGTCAGACCATCTCTTTCTAATTCTCGCTAACCGTCGGTAAAACTTGATAAATATGAAGCTACTCGCGGGCGGCTTATAGTACTCTCCTCTACTCATTAGAAAGAGACAAATTAACCACGCTACTACGAGAAAGCGTTCTATACCTATGGTGCGTGAGTTTTTCGTTTGTTTTTAATATTTGTGTTATTTAAACTGTGACGGATTCTGTAAGGTAATTTAATCGCAGATTTGGTTAAATACTGTAGATTTTGTTTGTTATTATGGCTTTAATTCATATAGAGTGCTGTTACTGTTAATACGTCTTTGAAAGACGCATTTTCTCAAGTTTCGACTCTTTGCAGTTTAATTCTGACCCTCCCCATTTCAGTAGCTTCAGCTGAGCGGTCATTTTCTGCTTTAAAACGCATTCACACGTATGTGCGAAACTGCCAAAAAGAGCAGAGATTGTCCGATTTGGCTATCATGTCAATTGAAAAAAATTTGCTTAATAAAATGAAAAGTAATCCGAATTTTTATAACAACATTTTAGCTCATTTTGTTAAAAAAAAAAACAGACGCATTGCATTAGAATATAAATAACGTTGTGATTGTGTATAATTTGCTTTATTTTTGCTTAATATTTTTGTTGGTTTTGGATCGGTGTTTGTGTGGTTCGGTTTTTAACACTTTATTATTTTTGTAATTTTTTATTTTATTTTTTTTTGACTCTTATTCCCTAACAATAGGTACTTAACTAAGTACTTACTAACAAGCATGCATGTGTGGTATAGAGATGCACGTCGAAAAAGGCTTTTCACAAAGCCATCATACTTGAAAGACATTGTTATGAAATCATCAGTCCTTTTTTGTATGGTGAAGGTGGGGCTTTTCATATTATTCTTATCTGAAAACCTCCTCCAAGATATCCTGCAGTAGGTAAGTGTTTAAGTGTTTATTTTTTTGGACCGGCTTCCCTTTGTCAAAATTTCACCCTTCGCCACTGGAGGTTAGTTATTTTTAGTTTTATAAGGAGTACTTATAACGGACTGATTTTATTTAACTGTGATGTTACCTCCTTTGAAATAATATTTTTAATAATATTTAATTGTATTCTGCTGTCGTGTTGTTTATTTAATAAAAATAATTATAATATAGGCTACTTGGTACTAAATTAAAACGTGTGGTTTATTTATAGACTTGACAGTCATCTATGAGCATGATTATTTAATTTATTTAATATCTATAATATGTTGAGCACCCCTGACTGCCAGCCGTTTCAACGGGGTAAGAACGATATATTTTATTTGAAAAATGTATTTTTCTTGCTTTTAGAATGCGAATTTTTAGTGTAACTCATTTTCAAGTTATTTAGGTTATTGAAGCAGAAGGTTTATTGATCACCACACAAGCATAATGACAATGAATACGATTTTAGTTACTGTATCAATCTTACCCCTTCAGCATTTCATCTTTCCCCTACATATTTTTTTTCTTAAGACCAATTTTACTAACGTTTTTTTCATAAAATATTGTTTCAAAAAGATTGCTGTCAACTTTATAGAAACAAGTTGACTGTACTTTTTTACCCAAAACATCATTTGATGCAATTGACTTAAATTTTTTTGTTTTACAACAGTTTAACCATCAACACTGTTTATCTCATCAAAAATGCATTCCATCTTACCCCCACTCACCTTACGTACCTAAACATAATATTAAGTACGTACCTAAACATAATATTAAGTACGCACCTAAACATAAAATTAAGTAAGTACCTAAACATAAAATATTAAGTAGGTACCTAAACATAAAATATTAAGTAGGTACCTAAACATAAAATATTAAGCAGGTACCTAAACATGAAATATTACTTTCCTATCCTATTATTTGCAAAGTTGCAAATTCTGAAAGAGTTTCTTTAGTTGGATATACTGTAAAACCCCATTTTTACCCTTTCGCGTCCCAAATAACACAAGTAACCACAACAAACGCTCCACTGTTCTACGAGACATGCATAGAGATGCATGCATGGATCACGTATCTTTGCGACTTCTGTTTCTCTATTATTAAGATTTCTGTGGCATCAGTACGATGATTCTCCCTTTATATTAATATACTTAACGGAAAATATGTATATCACTTACCGAGAATGGCGACAACCTCGTCGTCCTGGATGACCTCGAGGCTGCCGGTGACGATGAAGCATAGCGAATCGATTGATTCGCCCGTGTGGTACAGCAGGTCGCCGGGCGCCGAGTGCGACATCTGGAAGTGCATGGCGAGCGCACGCAGACAGCCGTCGGATGCGAGACGGAAGGCTGGGTGCTCGTTGAATACCTTGCGATTCAGGTGCACACAGATATCCGCCTTCATGTCCTTTGGGCAGTAGTTCAGCACCTGCGGCCACACGAAGGTGAGAGTGCGGGGTGTGTTGTGAGGGTTATGCGTGGCACTGGTAGGCTCTGACCACGGTAACAAGTAAGCGGGCGGCGTGGTATACCTTATCGGTGTCCAGTCCCTTGGTCATAGCCCACGTGGACACGACGTAGTCCATGACGCGCTCGCTCAGCGCCTTGGGTACCTCATGCAGCTTCATAAACTCGCGCACGTTGTTCAGCATGTCGTGATACTTGGCCGTGGCCGACGTCATTTGTTGGATGATGGTGGTCACGTGGCCGAATATGGTGGCGTACAGCAGGGCTGCCAACATTGGAACGCTTCACGGTAAGCGGTAGAAGGCTCCCAGTTCCCCGCTCAACACGTGACATCGATTACTTCAGAAATAAGGTACGAGGGTCAAACTGAAAGTTCTTAGAACTGGCCACTTATAAACAATATACCTAATAAAAAACTAATTCTAAAATTTGAAAATAGAACTCTTTGGCAATATTACTGAGTATATATTTCATTCATTTGTCATTAGTTATACGATTTGGCGGCAAATTGAAAATGTCTGTGTCACGTCAGCATGAATTTAACTCGAGAAAATTTTCGTGCAATGATTTTTTATGACTTTCGATGTCATTTAAGTCAACAAGAAAGTTATGATAGACTACGATTGGCCTTTCACGATGAAGCCCCATCTCGTGCGACTGTTTACAACTGGTTTAATGAGTTTAAACGTGGTCGCACTAATATCACTGATGATTTACGTGAGGGACGGCCTTCTACGGCGACGACTGAAGATAACACCTGTGTTGTACGGCGTATGATAGAGACTGACAAAAGAGTGACCTATCAGCAGATTCGGACAAGCTTAGGCATCGGTATGAGTCAAGTGCACGAAATCCTCCACGAACATTTAGCGGTCAGGAAGCTTTGCGCCCGGTGGATACCTCATAATTTGACTGAGGCTCAAAAACTCCATCGTGTGGATTGGTGCCGTAAAATGATTGAAAGATTTAACGGAGGTGACTCAAATGCTGTGTTCGACATACTAACAGGTGACGAAAGCTGAATTTACTGTTATGATCCTGAAACCAAAAGACAATCTGCTCAGTGGGTGTTTCCTTTCGAGGAGTTGCCAACTAAAGTGAAGAGAGATCGAAGTGCGGGAAAAAAATGGTGGCCTCGTTCTTTGGAAGGATAGGTCATTTCGCAACAATTGTGTTAGAGGATCAAAAAACAGTTTCTGCAGTATGGTACACTACCAATTGTTTGCCACTTGTCTTGGAAAAAGTTCGAGAGAAACCACCTCGCAGTAGGATCCTCCTTCACCACGACAACGCCTCGTCGCACACCGCCAAGCGAACGATCGACTATTTGGCGACATCAAACGTTGAATTACTGGGTCACCCGCCGTATAGTCCCGACCTCGCGCCTTGTGATTTTTATATATTTCCAAAAATTAAAAAAAAACTTAAAGGAAAGCGGTTTATGAATGCTGAAGAAGCGGTGGCTGCGTATCGCGATGCCATTGAAGAGACCCCTAAGGACGAGTGGGCAAAGTGCTTTTCCAAGTGGTTCCATCGCATGCAACGGTGTATTGACGTGAATGGACAATATTTTGAAAAGATATAATAAAACTAATAACTGGCTAATGTTATCAGTTTTTGATTTTCTAAGAACTTTCAGTTTATCCCTCGTAAGTACATACAAATACTTGTCTAGCAACTAAGTATCTAACTTTTCTCAAATGTATGACACCAATGTATATTAGCAGAAATTGTTTGTCGTCCTGTGCATAGTATCAGTAAAATAGAGCGTATAACACACCAAAACCTAAGAATGAAGTTGACTGAATCATAAATAATATACGTTTGTACGGGTGATCCAACCATAGAGGGGTGAGCGTCATGTACGACTACGCTAAATAAGCTTCGCATGTGTATCTTTTTGTATTAGTTTGGTAGTTGGTAGCCAATAACGACAAACTAAACAAAATTGTCATACGATGAAAGAGTGGTCCTGTGTGTAGCGCCACTACCGCGGGGTCCACGGTGCGCTGGCGGCTCAACTAAAAACTGTCCTGCGTAAATCGGACGATATGCAAAAAGTAGGTACTATTATGAAATCATCCACAGAAGACGATCTTTCTTCGCACAATCATATTACGATATGACACCAAAGCCTTACATACAAAACAAATGTTTATATATATGTGTATAGTGCGATCCGCGCTGTTGCCATACATGACGCTCATGACCACGTATGCGACGCGCCGTGACACTTCGTGGGCCTGCACTGGGATTAGGAGTGGGGGCGGACAACACAACTAATACCAACAAAACATATAAGTACAGGTCTGTGGACGGAGTACAGGACTGGGCTGGAGTGGGGGGTGTAGCGATGTTGCGCCAGTACAACACACACCGTGCGCACGCGATAGTGAGGACACGAGAGAGGGGGGGCGCGGCCCCCGCCGCAGTGGGGACCTGCGCGGGGGTCGCGCCGTGCTCCGGCTAATAACAGAAGAATTCCGGCACCTGCCACTATCATCATGCAGATGGTGAAGATCTTCTCGTTATCGGTCTCGGCGGCGACGTTGCCGAAGCCCACGGAGGTCATGCAGGTCATGGTGAAGTAGAGCGCTGTGACGTACATGGTCTTGCGGGACGGACCGTTGACGAGCTCGGGTCCGTCCGACTCGTTGGACCACACGTACGAGTACGGGCTCTGCGTGACATTGGCGAGCTTCCACAGCCACGAGTACTGCAGGCCCGAGTCGGCATCCGAGCGGCCTATGGAGTACCACACGCACGCCAGCCAGTGCGCCACCAGCATGTAGAAGCACAGCAGCAGGATGAGCATGGCGGCACCGTACTCCAGGTAGCGGTCCAGCTTGCGCACCACACGTCCCAAGCGCAGCAGCCGCACCACTTTGAGCGCGCTGAACAGGCTGCCGATCCCCTGCCGACCCAAAGACAGGCGATATACTGCGACAGGTTACGAAAAGAATTACAAGCAAGGTGTTATTGTTGAACGGGGTGTGTTGTGTGGGTGGTGCGGATACTGGCAGGCCGAGTTGTACTCACGTCCTCGTCGTGGTCGAAGGCGTTGAAGACGTCGTATGGCAGGCACGACAGCAGGTCGATGAGAAACCACGATTTGAAGTAGTTCTTGCGGATGACCTTCGGGTCGCTCACGACCTCCCCGCCCGGGCCTACGAACGTGGTGTGGAAGTTCAGCACGATATCGATGAAAAACACCACATCCACGATGGAGTCGATGACTAGTAGCGACACGTCCTCGCTCGTCTTGTTCTTGAAGGCCACGTTGTACGGCACCATGATGGCCGTGTAGAACGTGAGGCACAGAATGATCCAGTCCCAGATGGCCTTGAAGGCGCAGTAGTGCAGTAGGATGTGCGGCGGAGTCTTGGGCGCCTCCTGCCGGTACTGCGGCAGCACGTCGCCTGACAGCGACATCACCTGCAACACACACACACACGCGCACGTCACACACACAGGTACACCACTCGCGCAGCCAAGCAGACACTCACACTGCAATACATGTCGCATCTCGATCGACCATATTGTCGAAGTAGCCGTATTATACAATATGTAAAAAAAACCCTGTCCGATTCATACGAAACCTGGCTAAGCTTAAAAAAAATACCCCCTAAAAATAACTAAACTTTAGGCGGTTCATTGAATCCAAGGCCAAGGTGGCTGGCAGAAAACTTGGCGTTATTGCAAAAGTCCGGCAGTACTTCACATCAAGGCAGCTTCTAATGTTGTACAAAGCACAGATCCGTTCGTGTGTGGAGTACTGCAGCCACATTTGGGCTGGTGCTGCTAAGTGTCACCTGGCCACTTTGGATTCAGTGGAGAGGCGTACGAAGAGGCTGATTGGTGACCCTGGTTTAACTCGAGATGGTCTCCAAAGCCTAGAGCACAGGCGTAGAGTAGTCAGCCTTTCGGTGTTCTATAGGGTACATTTTGAGGAGTGTGCGAGGGAATTGCATGATTTAATTCCCCCATCTCCGTTCCACCATCGGACGACCCGTCGTACGGCGTGTTTCTACCCTTATGTTGTTAACACCACTACGGTCCGGACGAAGCGTTTCGCCTCCTCCTTTATACCGCGTACATCGAGGGACTGGAACAACAAGCCAGCGGCGGTGTTTCCGTCGGACTACAATTTGAGTGTCTTCAAGGCTAGAGTGAATAGGCTCTTAATAAACTATCGCGCTTTACCATCAACGATCGCATCACTGCTTACCATCAGGCGGGATTGCGGTCAAGCGCTAGTTTATAATTAAATTAAAAAAAAAAACTTACATAGCAATACAGGGGGCAATCAAATAAAAAGCCGACAATAATACCGTAGAAATAGGTGTTGTCGTGTTGTTTTAAAATTTACTAAATTTTGAGGAAATTGGAAAAAGTTGGTTTTCGCGGAAAAAAAAGATTATTTCAGAATTCATTAGTATTGTTACTATGATGATTATGTAAAGTTTAAATTTTATTTGGTCATGTGTTTACCTAACCTTTAGGTATTATCCTTATGGGTCGGACAGGGTTTTCTTTACATATTGTATAAGTACCTACAGCATGTTGTGTTGCTCCGCGTTCATAAAGACGAAGCGCTTTGTTCGCTCATCGCCAGAAGCACGCACACGTAGCACGGCTTCCTTTGGACTCAGCTTGTAGGGTGTATACGCTTTGTATTATAGGCGTGCGTGCGATTCGTGTAACGAAGTTATTTAGTTGCAATGAGTCAGTGTCATGTCCTCATCTCTACAGATTTAGGAATTATATTGTTCTTAGGAAACATGTCATTTAGGTTAGAGTTACGAAAACCTTCATTCTAAAATAAAAATATATGATAATTATAATACTAAGTGAACTCCAATTAGGGTCCCATCAGAGCCAACATAAATAATCTGCTGTTTTATTTTAGGTAATGCTCTTTCCTTTAATAAAATTGAATACATACAATTGACACAAATTAGGTAAGTACCGCATTAATATAATTAAATTTTTCTAGTTTAAACCATATTTTGAGATTTTGTGTAATTTTCTTACTAGGTAAGTAATGTTGAACGACATAATTTAAATGTGTGGTGACAACTCTAAATATAACTTGCTTATCTATACTATTATAAAAAGGTAAAATTTGTTAATTACGAACAATCAAAAATTATTAAGTACTTATCAATAAACGCAGGACAACACCACGCCAGGAGACCGGTGCGTTGACCAAATATTTGTTGGGACAACCAGGTAACATAACAAGTTCATAACTCCACCGTGTCCTCAGTGCGATCCCCACAGTGGTAACGTTTCCTCCCTTTTTATCGAAAATACTAACTGTACGGGTCAATCACCCTATAGTACCTACCTAACATTACTAGCATCTTTTGGTCTACTCCCAGCTCATACGCTGTCTACCAGACAGGGAAATTGCTTGGATCACATAATACTCAAGACCAAATTTTCAGCTCATGCTCTAGTAGCGCATTCTGATCATACCGACCATGAAACAGTGATTCTCTTTTTACGCAAAATAGCGCAAAAACCAAAGACCTCCAATACAACAACGCGAATAAATTACGACAAATTAAAGTCAGATCTAAATACACTCGATTTACATACGGTTTATGAAATGCAGGATCCTAACACGGCAGCGGAATTCCTTATACACTCTATTGCGCACATCATACAGCGAAACACCCAAACTGTCAAAATCCCTAACCGGAAAAAAATTTTAAAGCCATGGATTACACCAGGGCTTCTACGCTGCATGACGCATAGAGATAATATGCACAAAAAGATTAAATTATCTCCGAACGACACAACCCTTTTAGTATCATACACTCGCTACAGAAACTTCTGTAATGCGCTACTAAAAAAAAATAAAAACAAAC
Source organism: Sesamia inferens (assembly GCA_037179545.1). Taxonomy (NCBI): domain Eukaryota; kingdom Metazoa; phylum Arthropoda; class Insecta; order Lepidoptera; family Noctuidae; genus Sesamia; species Sesamia inferens. Next base: position 154,555 of record CM073929.1, on the reverse strand, counting down.
ACGAACAAGACGAGATAAAAAACGCTGGTCGTAATAGTAAAGAACTATGGGAGGCAATCAATAAAATCACAAATAGAACTAAAGTTAAAGAACCCCCAACAAAGTTGCTCACACTTTCACCCACCGCAGATCAATCAGTCGAATTAGTGAATAACTATTTTGTTACTATTGGCAGAAGCCTAGCTGAGAAAATACAAGGTAGTCAACCAGGGACACAGAAAAGTCACACCAACGACTACTCATGCCCTCACTCAATGGTATTACTTCCTACAGACATGGATGAGGTTGAAAAACTGATAGTGTCCCTGCGTGCAGGCTGTGCTGTGGGTTGGGATGGTATATCTGCTAGGATAATTAAAGAGCACAAGAATATTATGGTTCCACCCCTGACACATATCTGCAATTTAGCCCTCGCAACCGGTAAATTTCCAAAAGTTTAAAAAAAATCAGTAATTACTCCTATCTTTAAGGGTGGAAATAGAGACCAAGTAACTAACTATAGGCCCATTGCTATTCTGCCCACGTTATCAAAAATCCTCGAGCGCATTATGAATAACAGATTAATATCTTACCTGGAAAGTAAAAAGCTCCTATCTCCAAACCAATATGGTTTTCGTGTCAGTAGATCAACCTCTGATGCAGTCCATGATTTAACAGATCACATTGTTAGGAACCTGGATGGTGGGCGGAAGGTTTTAGGTATCTTCCTCGATCTGGCAAAGGCCTTTGATACCGTCTCTACTTCCATCCTTGTAGAAAAGATACAGAACATAGGTGTGAGAGGAATGCAACTAAGGCTTTTCGAAGACTACCTTAAAGACCGTACACAGACCGTTAAGATAAACAATCACATAAGTACCGAAAAAACCATCACACACGGAGTTCCACAAGGCAGTGTGATCGCGCCGACTCTATTTTTAATTTATATTAACGACCTGTGTGCGCTTAATCTCGACAGAGGTAAAATCTTTAGTTTTGCTGACGACACGGCCCTTATATTTAATTCCGATACCTGGCAAAGCGTTTACGAAAATCCACAATCTGGCCTGAATAAGGTCTCAAAATGGTTGCATGACAACGTCCTTACCTTAAATGCAGACAAGACTAAATACATCAACTTCTCTATGCGAAAGGTTTCTCAGGGTTTGGCACCCCAGTTATCTATCACCGCCCATAAATGCCCCATCCCTTACGGTATGAATTGTACGTGCACCAGCTTAGAGAGAACGAACTCTATAAAATACCTTGGAGTGTTGCTGGATCCCTGCTTGAGCTTCTATCCGCACATCGACACCCTTACCTCCAGGATACGTAAATTAATTTATGTATTCAAGAACCTAAGACACGTGGCGGGTGAAAGCCTTAGGAAGACGGTCTACTACGCACTCTGTCAGTCTTTGTTAACTTATTGCATAACTACATGGGGTGGCGCACCTAAATCGACTCTTCTTCAACTCGAAAGGGCGCAGAGGGCAATTCTAAAGGTATCATCTTTTCGACCATTCCGCTACCCCACAACCGACTTGTATCGAGAAAGTGGAGTTCTTACGGTTCGTCAACTGTTCATTCTGCAGACTGTTATGAGACAACACGCACATCAAGCTACTACAATCTGTCAGATTTATTTATTAGATTTTCAACTTTATCTCTAAAGCATGAAGGCTCAAGGTTGATTGGGAATATCTGACAGTTTCGGGTAGCTGGACCTGTTGTCGTCGGTACTTTTTTTTTTGCAATTAAATTATTTAAAAAAATCGTGCACTCAGTATTCTAAGAGCAACGTGTTTTGGGGTTTCGTGAAATTAAGAAAAAAAAATGCATCATCAATCTATAAGAACAAATTCAATAGGTACTTACCTACCTCTATCCAAAGAAATATCACTTCCTCACGTCAGACATGCTTTCCTAGGATTAATTAAACTACTCTCTGAGTGCATAAAATACAGACATACCTACTTCATAGTATTACAATATCTTTTTGGCACACTGTCCATATAAAATGTTCTATTATTCTATATTTCAGTTTGTTATTTCATAACTCTGTTATGATGTGTTTCCATAGAACACTACAGTTGTAGGATTGGGCGCCTTATAGTCTGCAAAGCGGCTAGCTAGTGCTAACAGTAGTGCGTAGAGTGTAAAGGTGCGTGTTTACATGGTGTGCGGGAGTACTGACATGCGCCAGGTGGCTCGCGCGCTGCGGCTCCTTCAGGGCCGGCAGCGCCGACACCAGCACCGAGCGCGAGCGCGTCACCGAGCGCGCCAGCTTCGCGAACTTGGACAACCCTGCGAGCAGGTATCAGTAGCATCACACAACGAGAGCTCAGATCTTTACCAAGTTTATGAGTTGGGTAAGCGAGAGGTGCTCGCTCTCCCACCAGTGCCAAGGCAAGGATTAAACAAATAATTGTTACTGGCACGGATCTTCAGCGCAAGTAAAAAGTAGCGCTCAAGAGCCGAGTGTATGTATTACTGTAATGCTGAGGAGAGTGGCATGTCCCCTGTGGGTGTAGTGCGTCGTGTGTTGTACTGGCCTCCTTTGGGGTCGTCGGCGTCGATGGGCTGCTTGAGCGCCGTGATGTCGCGGAACGTGAGCAGGAACAGGACCACCAGCTCGCGCTCGTTGCGGATGGGCGCCACGTGCACCAGGAGCCACAGCGGCGTGCCTGCACAGGGAGACTCGTGTCACTACTCACCCCTCACCGCTGCGACACTACGCTCGGGTACGTACGGTTCTTCTTGTAGAGCAGGATCTCGAACTGGTCGGCGAGGTGGTGGTCGAGCGCGCGGTCCACGCGCTCTACCGCCTCCTTCTCCGTCAGCTCGCCGTACATCCACGTGCACCTACAACACGCACACGTCACCGCCACGCCACCGCCACCACACACATGCACACGTCCTACACTGTTACTTCCATAACAGTAAACAAGCACATCAAAGGCCGACACGACAGCACTGCATCATACTCGCAATGCTGGCCTCGTGCAGGGAAGTCTTGCAGCGTTTTAGTGCTGACAACAAGGTGTAAAGAGTCATGTGTTGTTCGGATATACGCAATCCCACATCGGCGTAATCGTCACTAAATCGTGCGCCGGGCAAGGCTTGGCAATCAACGCACATTTGTATACCGAAGCCCTCCAGCTTTGAAGATCCACGACAAACATCTTTTGTCAAGATGGCGACTACGCCTAAAACCTTGATATTCTTGTATGTTATCTCTCGGAAACATAACACTAAAAGGGATTTGGTCTTTACATGTTTGCTGTTCGCATTGATGTCAGCTATCGATTTATAGGTTTGTTATTTCGAAAAAAAAATACAATATGCTGAATCAGTAAGCACGTATGCTTGGAATGAAGATTTTTATATGGAACCTTCCATGTAATAATCTTTATGCCCCTTTGGGTCCTAACCCTGTCTTTACAGCAAAACATAAAACGGATTGTACGAGTAATCAAAACTTGTAGAAAGTTGTCAGAAATTAAAGCAAAATAATTAGCAACCAAAACATGTCTGAAAAAATTCGATGCCTGTAGCATACACGTTGTGATCAAGCGAAGTAGGCTAGAGCTGTGGAAATATACAGTTCATGTTAGGAGAAATTAACTAAGAAACAACAACATACTCACGCTTTGTTCCCACGGGTTTAGGTAACCAAGACTCAAGCATTACTTAAAACTAATTTTAAGCAATCAGGTGCTTTCTAACGAGATTTAAGTAAAGCTTGACTTTTGAGTGAAACTCAGTAATATGGATCTTATTTTTAGTGTCGTTAAATATTCAGTACTAGGGCGATAAAAATAATACAGGATGGCCAAGAAGTCCTTAGACATAATACACAAATGTAAATTATAATTAACAGAGAAAACTAATAAAAATAGGAAATATCTTGTCATTTCATATTAATCTTTATAATGTTATCTGGAAAATTGTGTAACGCTGGTGCAAAAAAGTTACATAGGTACGTAAACCGCTGTGCCTGGAAGGGCTCTATGACGTCAGCGTAACTAGTCTTCTGGACACATCTATTGGCACACCTTAGAGTTTAGGTTTCGATGGCCCCTACCTTAATATGATTGCTAGATTGAACAAAAACTATTGATGCAGTTTTAAACCTGATACATTTTACCATCTTTTTCGATCGTATTGTTTTAAATTTGAATTCAGAATACCATACGACATGGAGCTACGCCTAACCAGTCGGATATGCGCCTTGTTAAAGGCAATTCATTTTTGAATAAAAAACATGTTTTATCAAATAAAGGTTTAATTTAATAACGCGTGTTGCCTCCATGGGCATCTACCACAGCTCTCATACGATTAGGTATAGAGTTTATCAACCGTTCTATGAAATTTTGAGGGATCATCTCCCATTCCTCTTCTATGGCAGTTTTCAACTCCTGCATCGTCTGGGCAATTAATTGACGAGCCCTAACACGTAGTTTTAGCTCGTCCCACATGTGCTCGATGGGGTTCATGTCTGTGCTTCTGGCTGGCCAGTCCATAACTGTGATGTTCACATCCCGAAGATATTCCCTGACGATGCCGGCCGTATGGGCCCTTGCATTATCATGCATAAAAAGGAAATTTGGGCACACACAGTCCGCGTATGGTATCACGTGATGACGTGAGGTTCGAAGCACTCACGAATGTACCTTTCAGCATTTAATGTTGGCAGCCGTGGTCCTGTAACAACCTCAAGTTGAGTTTTGCCGCTCGCTGATATACCGGCCCAGACAGTCCATGAGCCACCGCCATAAGCAACCCTCTCTTCAAAGCAGCATTGTGCGAAACGCTCTCCCTTACGTCGGTAGACCTTCTTCCTTCCATCATTGCCATGTAACACAATTTTATACTCCTCAGAAAAGAGTACACGGCTCCATTCTTGCCGTGTCCAATTTAAATGAGTGCGAGCGAAATGCAGGCGCGCTGTTCGGTGGGCTCGCGTTAGTTTCGGTCCATTAGCTGGCTTGTGTGGTATCATATCGCGTTCTTTTAACCTTCTCCGAACAGTTCGAGCGCTCACAGATACTCCGTGGAAGTCGCGAAGTTGGTTTTGTATCACAATGGAGGTAAGGTGACGATATCTCAAGCTGGTCGTCACGATGAAATCGATCCTGCCTTTCAGTTGTGACCCGAGATCGTGGCCTTCCTTGGCGAAGAACAAAGCCGCCAGTCTCTAGGTACCTCCGATAAACATTTCGGACCGCAGATCGACTTCAATTAAGTTGAGCACTCACATTTCTTTGGCTGTGTCCGGCCTGAATAAGTGCCACAGCTTGGGCGGCGACTTCAGGTGAAGTATCCATAGATTATTGATAGAACCTCACCTTAATATTAAGATTAAGAATCAGTAATGTTTGTTGCAAAACCAAAAATATCATTCACTTTTTCAAGAATTAAATCCAAGTAAATCAATAAAATCAAGTTTTCTTAGTATTCGATTGTTTGATATCAACAAACAGGCTCCAAATTGTCTTTTGTTTCTTTAAATTCTGTGTTCGAAATTCAAAAAAAGACTATTGAATGAAATTGTGAATGTGCCAGGATCAAAACTGCATAAAAACTTTGTGCTCGACCTAATATCAAATTTTAGCTAGGACCAAACGAAACTGAAAATGCAAGGTGGGCTAATAGATGTGTCCAGAAGTGTAGATTACCATTTTATAACTAATTTTCCAAAGAAAACTTGTGGATCACATCATCGTTTATGTTTTAGATGACAAATATGAAGGATGCCACATAAAAAGGAAATAGGGAACTGCCTTCCTGTAGAATAACTGCCGATTTCAATGTGGGCAAGGATAGCGAAGAGTATAGTTGCTCATATTGATAACCCAGATGAATGATCAGATAGTTATAGTAGTATATACCTGCATGACTTCTGCATGACCTCGGCGCGGTTGTAGCCGCTCATCTTGCAGAAAGTCTCGTTGCAGTACACGATGGGGTAGTCCACGATCTGCGCGTTCGCCAACAGGAAGCTGCTGTCTGCTGCAGGGAAGCGTCACACATTATAGCACGTTCCGTCTACTACTACCCACTACAGGCACGCCCATTCCGCCGCCGCGCACCGTGTCCATCAGTAGTGCCGAGTTCTGGCCTGATGGGTGTCTGTGTCGGTTTATGAGCTGGCACGCACGTGTTGATGCGGCGGTGAGCATAGAACTAGTAACAAGTGACTCACGCTGCGAGGACGAGCGGCGGATGATATTCTCGAGGAAGGTGTTCTGCGGGGCCACGAGCCCCCGGCGGCCGCCCGGCATGGCGCCGCGCGCCGAGCGCTGCTAGCGCCTCCCAGCCGGCCGTCACATGCCGCGCCTGTCACACAACCACATTCTCATGTCATTTACTTACAACTCTCATGATAAAAATTGATATTATTTGACATTTTCATTATTTCGACGTAGGAATCTACTACAAGTTTTGACATTTCATTAATAAAAAATAATTCCTCATTTAGCTTTGACATTCAATTCATTTGGTAATTAAATTTTAAAACATATTTCTAGAAATGTACGCCTCCTGTGAGGATCACGCTTTAGGATTATTTTATTTGGTGCACCACTTTTACCATTTTATAAATTATCATTAAGGAGCAGGTTTTCTGGCACAGATATTAGTAGTTTATTAGTTTTATAACTATTACTTAAAAGACTGCGCGGTTAGCGCAGTGGTTAAGCTATTGAATGTTGCGCAGCGTGTCACGGGTTCGATTCCCGCACGGAACAAATATTTTATGACCTACAGGTAGTTGTTTGTGTATGTGAGTTTATATATTTGTAAGCGCACTCACGTTAGATCCTGATATTGTTATAGCAGGTATTGAACGCTAGATGTACAGACGACAGCTACTTACTACATTTTTTTTATATACATATTAGTTTGGATGATCAAGCATGGGTAACTGTGTTACGTCATTCTAAAGCCAACATGCTGGCATTTCCAAGATGGCGGAACAATTATTTTTAATATTTACTAATATGGAGTGGAGTGTCAGTGATTGTCAACTGGAAAGTCATTATGACGCCATTTTGTTAGTAGATTACGAAACTTGTCAAAATCGATGGTTATGAGATCTCTGATCGATCATTCTAATACTATTGTAATAGCAGACTAGGACGCATGTTTAGTACTTAGAGCCAAATAGGCTTACTGTGAGATGGCGACGACGTGTGCGATGTCCACTTGAATGATTGACTGTACCAAAACTAAAGACATTGCTCTGACATTTTATTAAATTGGAATTTAAGACTTGTTCAGATCCCCTGCGGCGTCAACATCTTACGTCTATTTACGTCTCTAATCATCATTGATTAACATCATTGATTGCAATGGCAATAATTGTCTCGTCCTTGAAATCAAGCATGTAGCAAAAACCTGAAGATTTACCAACAAGAAGCAACTGCTTACACCGACGGCTATTGCTAAGGACAACCATTACGAGAACATCTAGCTTCGTGTTTTTTTAAATATTATACCTTAACTAATAATAACTATCAACAGAATGTAGGTTATATATGGTTCGAGGAGCAAAACATAGACTTCGTTTCAAAAATTATGAACGCACGTGCAATAGGGATGTATTCAAGGGATGAAAAGCAAAAAAATAATCAGTCCGTCTTATAGATAATAAAAAAAAAATAAGACCCGTATTTTTTATTTTGTCGAAATTACCAAAAATTACTGAGATATAGCGTAATAAAGTTACGGAGTGGGGGCTAGTTACGCCCGTGGTATATTTTGTACGACGGCGTGACGTCATGCGATATTTCAAATCAATATACATATCTTCCTAAGTATTTAAATAAAAGAAAAATAAAAAATACGTGATGAATATTTTTTTAGAAATCTATCTGATGGACATTAAATTAATTTTTTAGGATACAAGCCAATTGAACGTAGGTAATTATTTTAACCGAGTCGCAGCTCAATGAAAGGTACCAGTGGCAGATTTAGAGGAGCTGCAAATTTAGCCCAAATAATAATAACAAAAAAAAAACTTAATTAAAGTATATATGCAGAAAACTTATGGAATATGTAAGAAAGCTACCTAGTGGAGCTGGGTATAAAAAGAAGACCAAGCTTGGGCGCCAGCCGCCGGAAGTGAGGCTAGAATTCCCAACGGCTGTCGAGTACCAATCCCAGATACTTCATGGTGGACTCGACAGTTATCCGAGCCCCACTGACCACGATATCTGATCCCGGCGCTGACGCACGCCGGAGGCCATGAAATACCATGGCCTCCGACTTGTCAAGGGCCACCTCTAGGCCCAGGTGCCGGATGCGGTTCACCACCTGTGACACCGCACCCGTGGCTACCAACGTCACGAGCTCCCCCGGGTGGTGACCAGCGTGAGCTCCGCATAACACGTCAAGTCGCCGCCCTACGGGAGATCGCCTCTCAACACCCAGTCGTATCCGATGTTCCACAGGAGCGATCCCAAGAGCGATCCCAGTGGAACACCGCACGACATTTGGTGCCGATCGGCACCGTCACGTCCCCGATAGATGACGCATCTGTCCTTCAGATAAGCACCTACTACGGGCGGTAGTAGGGAGGCTCCCGATGGTATTTCAGAGCCTCCCTAATACAGCTCCAGGGTAAGGTGTTGAATGCGTTGAAGATGTCCAAGGACACCACCAACACCACCCCACCCCGGGACACCGTATCATCCGCCAAGGCCCTTACGCGCATGATGGCGTCTATGGTGGAGCGCCCCCGACGAAAACTAAACTGGCTGTCGACCAGGTTCAGCCCCTCTCTGCACAAATGGCCGACGAGGCGATCTGCGATAATACGCTCGAAAAGTTTGCCCGCCTCGTCGAGCAGCACTATGGGCCGATATTAAACCAACGTTGCCTTGCCAGACGTTCCGATTTTTAAATCAAAATAAATGTCCCGCACGGGACAGTCTCGAACACATTATACCAAAGAAGAAAAACTGGGTAAACAGGGCTTAATGAAATGCATAGTTGTGTGACGATAGATGTTTTTACTATCGTTTGTCACGGAAACGTAATTTTAAATCGAAAAAATCAAAACTCTCGGTTATTATATTCCTACCTTTTTTAATATGTCTCGTTTTGACATACGGATCCCACCTTTTCATTAAAAAAATCCAAAATAATGACCTGGCAAAATAAAAACGTAACGCTGGTCTCAACCGCTAGAGCACATTCAAGTTAATGATAAACGTACTTACTCAGTTATGCAAATATATTGTTTTCAAGTGAGCAGCTCCAGCTTTAGTTTATGCTGCCCGTGGGCAAGATCGGCTTACTCGTAGAGTCAATATTTTGTCAATCCAAGGGGATTGTCAAAATGTCAAAATGCACATTTACATAATGTGCGTTTTGACGCCAAGTACGCTTTTTTAAGGAAGGTCGCAAAAGTGTCAAGGAGACCTGGTGGCGGGACGACACAGTCTAGAGGGAGACTAGGGTGATGAAAACCTTCTTCAAAACGTGGCAGACGAACGGATCTCCTGAAGATCGCGACGCATATAAGGTCACCAAACGTGCCATAAAAGAGCTGTGGCCAGAGTCAGACGAGACCACTTGCAACCCCTCTACGATCGTCTGAGGGGCAAAAGCTCATTTACAAGTTGGCACGTTCCAGGGTCAAAGCGGCACAGGATATATCCAAGTGGCAATGGCAACCTGCTATGCATGGACCTCGCGGTGAAGGAGAGATGGCGCTCGTACTTCCACGAGCTGCTGAACAAGCAGCACCAAGAGGTGCAGACAACGGAACTCTCTCCGAACCTTGGACTATTGCCCCTGATAACGCCTGAGGAAGTCCAAACGGCTCTTCGTCGTATGGGGAATCGGAAAGCTGTCGGAGCTGACAGAGTCCCCATTGAGGCCTGGAAGGCGATGGGTTCTCGCGGTGTGAACTAACTTTCTCAACCGCGTGCTGCTGACCAGCAAAATCCCGAGCCAATGGAGGCTGAGTATTATTACTCTAGTCTTCAAAGGCAAGGGCTCGGTACAGGAGTGTGGCAACAATCGCAGTATTAAGGTCATGTCCCACACCATGAAGAACTTTGAGAGGATTTTAGACTCCTGGATCTGGCAGGCGTGTGCTGTCTCGGAGTGTATGGGTTTCGCCCAGGGTGCGGAACCATGGACCCTATCTTCGCACTGAGGATCACCATGGAGAGGTACAGATCGAAGAACACGCCTCTACATATGCTCTTTCTAGATATGCAGAAGGCCTTCAACTGTATCCCTCGCGGGGTGATCTGGTGGGCGCTGAAGTCCAAAGGGGTACTCGAAGCCTATGTGTTGACATAATTCGAGACATGTACCTCATTTTCGATTCCCTTGTTAGGACCGCTATTGGCGACACTAAACCCTTCCCCATCACCATTGGACCGTCCACCAGGGATCCGTCCTTAGAGCGTTTCTGTTCAGCGTGATATCAGATGTCTTGTCGGACAGCATCAAGGATTCACATGAGCAACCTCCCTGGCTACCTACTTATGTATGATGATGATATCGCGCTGGCGGATGCGGACAGGGAACGGTTGGTGCGACGTGTGAATGCTTGGAAAGACTCGGTCGAGAACGGAGGTCTGAAACTCAACGTGGCGAACACTGTATACTTGGCCAGCAACACGACAGACCCCATGTCTGTGCGCATTGGCGGAGACATGGTCGAGAGCACAGACCAGCTTAAATACTTGGGGTCTGTGCTTCACGTGTCCGGCGACATTGATTGCGACGTCAGGTCACGTATTTCCGCAGTTTGGGCAAAATGGCTTGAAGTGACAGGTGTCATTTGTGACCTCATAATGCCGGTTAAGCTTAAGGGACGGGTCTATAAGAAGATCACTAGACCTTCTTCTTCTTTATGGCAGTGAGGCGTGGCCTGTGCTTGAGCGACACAAGCAGGAGCTGCGTGTCACGGAGATGAATATACTACGGTGGATGTGCGGAGTTACGCGGAAAGACCGCATCAGGAACTCCTGCATCTGTGGCGATCTTCGTGTCCGTGACATTGCAGACAAACTGCAGAAGGGTCGCCTACGCTGGTACGGCCACGTCTTACGAAAACCGACACGACATGAAACGGCAAGACATTTGTTACGTGGGTAACAAATGTTTTGCTTAACTAATATTACTAACAGCAATAATATCGTTAATAAAAATAATAAATCTAATAATATTCAACCTCAACCCAGATTTAATCAATCTAAGCCTTTTTTTTTCCGGGTGTAAAATCCTCATGGATGTCCGCCGCCCTGAGGTGGGCGACGGTGGGGTCTGTCAGACTCCTACTGACTAAAAACCACCCAGGTGTCCCGTCTCACACCTACACCGGAGGCTGCGAGAACTAATACTGCTTCCGCAACCCCCGATTGGTGCTGGCCCGCCGCCGTGGGGCCTCCTCGGGTCAAGAGGGGGAGTGAGGTGTAGAACTCCCCCCGTGACGTCTAAGAGTGGCGCGCGTGGAACACTTCGCACCGCCACCTCCGGTCCTGATGTTTGGGGGGCGACAGATGGGGGCTGGAAGAGGGCATTATCCGGCGACGCCCGGTACGCCTGCTGCGGGCTGGGTGAGAAGACGAGATCTCCCTCTCCCTTTACGCAGCCTCCTTCTACGAGACAACTGTTTCGCAGAAGGAAACCACCGCATCCCAGAACTCTTCGCTGCCGACCATCGACCTGATTACGACCGGCAGCGATAAGTCACTGCCTACTTCAGAGATGAGGGCACGGCTAAATTCTTCCACGGCCCCACACCATCGTGCTGGCCCGGTCTGTCCGGGCTTCGTCTCCTGCACGGGGTAGTGGGGTGTTAAACTACCCCGTGCATCGCCTCAGAGTGGCGCGCCGACACTCGCACGCGCCTCCGCCTCGGGGTCCATCAATAGGGGGCGGGGACTTGCCCATGTCCCTCGCCCCTGGACCCATTCATGGGGGGCGGAAGAGGGCGTTATCCGCCCTTCCTCGGCGCCCGGCGTGTCTTCTGCGGCCCGGGAAGGGAGTTGAGATCTCCCTCTCCCGTTCCGCAGCTTCCTTCTGCGACATCACGTCCTCGCAAAAGGACACCACCGCGTCCCACGACTTTGCGCTACCGACCATCCTTCGCACTAATGCCGGCAGCGTCAGGTCGCCTCCTACTTCATTTGTGAGGACACGGCGCTGCTCCTCCCAAGCTAAACACTCGGAGAGCGTGTGCTGCGCCGTGTCCTCCCCGCATTGGACGCAGTGGTGACACCGAGCGTCCGGCTCCCTGCCTAAGCGACGCAGGTACTTGCCGAAGCAGCCGTGCCCCGACAGTACCTGCGTTACCCTGAACGAAAGGAAGCCGTGCCTCCTCCCGAGCCAGTCGTCGAGTACGTACTGGCCGGATCGCCTCGACGGTAGCGAGGCCGGCGGCAGGGCGCATAAGCCTCTGCCGCGAGTCCGCCACCAGGACCTGACGGAGCTTCGTCCGGAGTTCCGGCCGGCCCATGTTGGGAAGCAGCGTTGACAGCGCGCCTGCTGCACCCATCAGCTTGGGCGCCAGCCGCCGGAAGTGGGGCCCGAATTACCACCTGCTGTCGAGCACCAATCCCAGGTACTTCATGGCGAACTCGACAGCTATCCGGGCCCCACTGACCACGATATGTGATCCCGATATGTTCACCACCTGTGACACCGCACGACATTTGGTGCCGACCGGCACCGTCACGTCCCCGATAGATGACGCATCTGTCCTCCAGATAAGCCACTACACCCGATGCACCCGATGGTATTTCAGAGCCTCCCTAATACAGCTCTAGGGTAGGGTGTTGAAGGCGTTGGAAATGTCTAAAGACACCGCCAACACCACCCCACCCCGGGACACCGTATCCTCCGCCAGGGCTCTCACACGCATGATGGCGTCTATGGTGGAGTGCCCCCGACGAAAACCGAACTGGTTGCCGTCCAGGTTCGGCCCCTCTCCGCACAAGTGGCCGACGAGGCGATCTGCGATTATGCGCTCAAAAAGTTTGCCCGCCTCGTCGAGCAACACTATGGCCCGATACGCGGACGGTGAGTCCGCGGGGCGCCCCTCCTTCCTGAGCAGGACCAGCCTCCCCTCCTTCCACACACTGGGAAACTGACCCTGCTCGAAGCATGCCGTGAAGAGCCCCCTCAGCTGGGTCTCTAGCTCCTTCAGAGCCAGGACGAGAGCTCGGCCAGGAACTCCGTCGGGTCCGGGCGCTTTATTCTTGGCCCGGAGCCGCGACAAGGCCGCTCCCGTCTCTGCTTGCGTCACCACGGGGACATTGGTGCCCTCTTCTTCTGGAGAGTCTGTGGCTGAGGGTGAAACCATCGCCGGGGGAACATGTCCCGCCCGCTCAGGGAAGAGGGTGGATACCACCGCCTCCATCAGCTGGGGTTGCATACTTTGCACCAGTGGGGGCGCCCAGGGACGCAACTTGCCCCGTACCCAACGGTAAGGGCGCCCCCACGGGTCCCGATCTAGGGACCCCAGCAGCTCTTCCCTGGCCCGCGACTTAGAATCGCCGATGGCCAGCCACAGAGTCACCTGGGCCGCGCGGTACACCCCATACCGCGCGGCTTCCTCGACCTGGATGTATACTGTGCCAATCAAATCATGCTCTTTATACCAATTATGTCCAACTTTTATTTCTAAAGCAGCATAAACTTTGCTTAAATTGTTTACGCACTAATCATACAACTGAAAAATGCTTCTCTTCATACACCTGCAAGACCTGTAATCAAAAACATAATAGTTTATTGCACTTTCCTTCAAACAAACAAAATGATAATTCATCAAATCAAAATAATTCATATAAAAATATATCAAACAATAATTCATCTAATAATCAATCAGCATCAGATGAGTCTGATGAACATGTGACCCCTGTCACATCCTTGTCCTATATTTCTGGCTGCGGGTCCAAGTCTTCTTTTGTGTTGTTGGCCACAGCTGAAGTGGAAATTAGGGATGGGCGTGGCTCATATCAAAAGGTCCGAGCTTTAGTAGATCCGGGTAGCCAAAGTCATATTATATCAAATTCATGTGTCAATCGTCTTGGTTTGACTCGTTATAAATCAAACACACCAATGTCAGGGATCGGCGGAATGCCAACCCAATCATCAAGCAAGATCTTTTTGGAGATCCGTCCAGTAAGTAAGACAAGTCCGCTGTTTACTACTGAGGCTGTGACTTAACAAAATATTTAGCGATATGCCTACTCATCAAATCAATATCAATCAATTCAACCATATCACTAATATCAAATTGGCAGATGAGCACTTTGATAAGTCACGTCCAATTGATACTCTCATTGGTGGAGAAATCTTTCCGCAGATTGTATTGCCAGGCAAGATAGACGGCGGAGATCATATAACATCAGCTGTCAATATAGTTTTTGGGTATGTCCTCATGGGCAAGACCTTATCAGCTTGTACTCCCAAACCATTATCAATCAATCATTTGTCTCTGGATGCTAAATTTGACGATGCAGTTCAGAAGTTTTGGGAGATAGACAACACAATCATCATCAAAACCAATCCTTTCAGCGGAAGACCTTCGTTGTGAAAAAATTTATCTATCAACACATCAGCGTGACCCTGATGGTCGTTATGTAGTTCAACTACCGTTTCGTGATCCTCGACCATCATTTGAGGGTTCATTTAACATTGCCCTTCGGCAATTTCACCATTTAGAGAAGCGTTTGCTTAATCAACCAGCATTTCATCGCCAATATCAAGAACATGTCATGGAGTATCTATCATCAGGTCAGATGGAGATTGCGTCACCGGAAGAGTGTCAGTACCCCACTGCCTATTACATACCTCATCATGCGGTTGTGAAGCCTGGGAAGTTGTGCGTCGTATACAACGCTTCCAGTAAAGATAAGAACGATGTTTCCCTCAACGACACCCTCCTTACCGGCGCCAAGCTGCAAGCGGACATCTGCAACATCATTTTGCGTTTTCGCCTCCATGCCATTGTTTTTTTTTTTGCCGACATACGACAAATGTACAGGCAAATCGTCATTTCGGATCATCATCGGGATTATCAACGAATCTTCTTCGTAAGTTCACCTGACCCATCCATCCAGAAGTACCGTCTTAATCGAGTCATATTTGGTATATTATCAGCGCCATATCTGGCTATACGTACCATGCGTCAGCTTGCTTTGCTCAAGATGAGCAAACATCATCCAGCCGCTGCTGAAGTGCTGCTGAACGACCAGTACGTTGATGCTGTTATGACTGGCGCGCAAGAAATTGATCGTGACCTTAATATCAAACCACAACTCGTCGGCATCATGGGTTCGGTTTGGAGTTAAGGAAATTATCATAAAGCGGACGTGACTTTTGACAATGATACAAACTTCATCAAGGTTCTTGGAATGGCCTGGAACTCATCGCAAGACATTGTCAACCAGCTGCCTCGCGATTGCATCAAGCGAACGATGCTATCAGAGCTTGCTCGTCTTTTGACCCCATTGGTCTTTTAACACCTTTAACGTCTTTAGCGAAGTATCTTATTCAACGCCTATGGCTCATGAGTTCATCCTGGGATGGTCCAGTGCCACAGGATATTCATCATCAATGGACTAAGTACACTCAGCAACTTCCTAATCTTACGCAGCTTCACATTTCAAGACGTATCACTTGCGACGACGCATTCTCTTATCAATT
The DNA here is from genome assembly GCA_037179545.1 of Sesamia inferens. Lineage (NCBI taxonomy): Eukaryota > Metazoa > Arthropoda > Insecta > Lepidoptera > Noctuidae > Sesamia > Sesamia inferens. Next base: position 138,895 of record CM073929.1, on the reverse strand, counting down.
GCACGGTTTCTGTGATGCTAGCGAAGCAGGTTATGCATGTGTCGTGTATCTTCGCTCCACTAACAAACATAATCATCATCATGTCCCTCTCGTGAGCGCCAGATCACGCCTGGCTCCTGCCAAGCGCAGGACTCTACCCCGGCTTGAGTTGTGTGGTGCGACTCTACTTGCGGAACTTTTTCAGCATATGCATCAACATTTTTGGTCTCGGTGGCATACTGAGTACCTAACGATGCTATTATAAGGTTACAAATGGATAAAGATTGTAGGTGAAATAAAACCTGATCAATTAGTAATCATTAGAGATAAAACGACCCATCCCTTGCAATGACGTTTCGGTCGAATTATATCATTATATCCTGGACGTGATGGTGTGTGTCGCGCCGTTGGTGTCAGAACTGGTAAAGGTGTTATCACCAGATCCCTTGTAAAGCTATGTCCCATACCGAATGGATGTGACTAGTTAATCATTTTCCCTCAGTTTCCAAATCATATGTATCATTTCATCATTATGTTTCTTTTAATGAACATAATTATCATTTTGCATTTCAGCATAATTTAAATTATCATTTTTAAGTTTAATTGGTTGTAGTAAACTTATCAATCATAAAATCAGCATCATCCCCCTTATTCATAAAAGCTGCTTAAAGTTAACTAGTGATTAGCGATTCTTTAAACATACATTTTTGACCTTTTAACGTTATTTAACTTAAATCATCGCTTATGGATAAGCCCCTTAAACACTGTGGTGTTTATTCATAAAAGATGATTTAAGTTTAAGTTAAGTGACGTTAAAAGGTCAAAAATGTATGGTGAAAGAATCGCTAATCACTAGTTAAGTTTAAGCAGCGTTTATGAATAAGGCGGCATATGAGTATTCAGGCCCAAAATTTCGCCACCGGGGGGGAATAAATGTTAAAGCATGCAACCACCTTATATCAAGCACATTCAAATTTCCCGGTTCCTTCCCATTCATTCACATTCAGCACTCACGAATAACTTCACTCACCCTCTCTTCAACAACATCAGAAAAATTTCACCACGCGTGCCGGCCGGCTTATCATAAAAAATTCTATTTGAAACCACCAACAAAGTGACCAAGTGAACATCTGTGGAAGCCTCCATCATAACCCGGAGAGTGTAGCACTGGGAATCCCGTAAGTCCACCCTTGTCTCATTTTTTTGTGCTTGGGATCCGTGGGGATTCCACAGAGTTTACATACACAGACATATTGTTTAAACACGGCCGAGGTTGCGAGAACGAAAACTGCTTCCGCAACTCCCGTTTGGTGCTTGCCAGCCACTGTGGGCCCGGTCCGTCAGGTTAGCCACCCAATTCCCAGCCGCACCAACCGTCCCCTGTCCGCGTCAGCCAGCGCGATATCCTCAGGATACATGAGCAACCAGGGAAGTTGCTCATGTGAATCCTTGATGGTATCCGACAAGACATTTAATATCACGCTGAACAGAAACGGAGGACTAAAGACGGTTCTCTGGTGGACTCCAACGGTGATGGGGACAGGTTAAGTCTCGCCAACAGCGGTCCTAACAACGGAATCAGAATTAAGGTACATGTCTCGAATTATGTCAACATAGGCTTCTGGTACCCCTTTGGGCCTCAGTGCTCACCAGATTACATCTAGAATCTATTCATATCTAGAAACAGCATTTGCAGAGACGTGTTCTTCGATCTGTATCTCTCCATGGTGACTCTTAGTGCTAATCTAGGAGCCATGGTTCCGCACCCTGGACGAAACCCATATTAACACACCCGAGACATCACACTCCTGGCGAAAGTAGTAGTAAGTATCCTCTCAAAGATCTTCATGGTATGGGATAAGACTTTTAACCGCGATAGTTACCATACTCCTGTATCGAACCAATGGACACTGAGTTTTAACTCAGCCTTCATTGGCTCGAGATTTCGCCGATCAGAAACACGAGGTTCAGAGGTTAGTTAACATGCCCACACCGCGAGGACCCATCGCCTTCAAGGCCTCAATGGGGGCTCCGTCAGTTGCGACAACTTTCCGATTCGCCATGCGACGAAGAGCCGTTTGGACTTCCTCGGGCGTTATCAGGGGCACTAATCCAAGATTTGGAAAGAATTCCGGTGTCTGCACCTCTTCGTGCTGCATATTCCGCAGCTCATAGAAGTACAAGCGCCATCTTTTCTTCACCGGGCAGTCGTTGCATAGCAGGTTTCCAGTACTTTTACACAACGGAACTTGGATATATGTTGTGCTACTTTGACCCTGGAACGTGCCAACTTTGAAATGATCTTTTGCTCCTCAGATGATTCCAACTTCTCGTAAAGCGGTTGCAAGTGGTCACATCTGGCTCTGGCTACAGCTCTTTTAGTGGCACGTTTGGCAACATATATGCGTCGCGATCTTCAGGAGATCCGGTCGGATGCCACGTTTTGAAGAGGGCTTCCGTCACTCTAGTCTTCCTCTGGAATGTGTCGTCCCACCACCAGGTCTCTTTTTCAAATTTGCGGCCGCTGTTAGAGAGGCCTAGCATCACCCGCGTCGCCCCAATAGCCTGGATCCTGCCCCAGTGGTCTTGGACATATTCTCCATCGGTACCAGCACACTTGTCGTTAATAACCTTATTTTATCAAGCAGCCACCACCGGATCTGGCGCCTGCAGTGCTCTACACGTCTACGTTGGGCCTTTACGCAGCGATCTATGAAAAGGAGGCAGTATTGTGGAGTGAGACTCTCACCGGGAATGACTTTGCAGTTGGCTGCTTTGCCGATGTGGTGTCTCCTAGTTAGTAGAAAGTATATCGGGGTAGCGCTTCGCCCGTTGCGGTAGGAGACAAGGTGCTCCGGCTTCTTTTTGAAATTGGTGTTCACGATTGCAAGGTCAGCGATCGCACACGTTTGGAGAATGTTGTTTCCTTCTGTGATGCGGCCGCCGTACCCAAAGCCGCCATGAACACGCTCAAACCCGTCACTCTTCTCACCCACACGACCGTTTAAATCATCACCCAGAACCACTCGCTGGGATAACGGGACCCCGTGAAACAGTCCTTCGAGCTGGCTCCAGAACAATGTACTTTCGGCATCACCGCACCTGGAAAAGCGAAACGGACGTTCTGACACGGTAGTCCTAGCCCACAGATTACAGGAATAGGGCGAGGGCTTCTGTTTATAATTTTTTATAAAAAGCACGTAAAACAGTTAGGGTTCCTATAGGTTCATAATACTTTGGCTTGTTTTGCTTTTACGAGTGCGACTGCAGTCAGACCACTCAGCCACGAAGGGAAAGCTGGCGTTAGCAACCCGTCCTTAAATCAGCAGGTGCACCGTCTGGCTGGTGGGGTTGACGTGGGTCCCAAAGATGGTGGTAGGATCCCAAAGCACTCCAGTACCTGATCGTAGTATTCATGACGAAACCAATTATTTAACAACTCATTTTATACCCGGTTTTTTTTATAAACACCCGCTAAAAAAGGGTATTTTTTCTTTTTTACCAATTTTACCCTTTCCTTCCAAATTTTACCTTCTCATTTTTTTACCCATCTCTATCCATGCATCATTTTAGTTATGGGCGCCGTCCGTTGGGATGTAATCAAATTATTTGAAACAATTTTATTATTTCAAAAGAAGAAGAAGAACTGGTTAGAACCTCCACAGAGTGGCGGTTCTTTTGCCAGAATCTGTACACGGGTAGTCTATGGGGCAATTACACTAAAAGTCGCTGGATGTCCTGCACGTCCAATACAACAATGGCTTCAGGATGTTGTTGGGACTTCCGCGCGTCGGGAATTTTTGCGCTTGAGTGAGACAGTCCTAACAGCATCCCAAGAACTGTATCGGAGAGTTTCGGTTCTCCAATTATAAAGCAATTTATACAGAGGGTGGTGGGTACTAACACTAGATAATAAGTAGTTTTTCTTTTTGATGTTACTAACACTCTATATTTTTTATTTGTAATGGTCGACTAGCTTCATCTTACTGATTGACCGACTTGAAACAAATGCTTTGGTTTTGAGTCAATGTAACAAATAGCCCATGAATGTTCGGCAGATGTAATAATAAGTATTCCTATACTTATAGAACCATTAGAAAATGGTTTCCCCACATCATTCGAATACGATTACGCCCAAATACCATGAAAGAGGCTCATTATACATCTGAAAACAGGTGTCTATTTACATCGTACCTAGTTTCATTATGTACGATTACGATATGTAAACTAACTTAAAAAGATCGTTGCAAAGAAAAAATTAAAATCTCAATTTATTGACACATCCATTCTACCATACATTTATGATATTATACATTACTTGAGATTTTACTTTCTTAGGTTGAATAAGTTTTAAAATGTTGCCTCACTCTAGGAAGTTGGGAAATGATCCTGTACCTACCGTGGGTGCGTTTACAAATATTTGAGCTCCCATACACACAGCCACATCAGAACAACTACTTGTAGGTTATACATACAAATATTTGTTAAGTGCAGGAACCGGACCCGCAACACGCAGCGTACTAGTTAATCGGACCCGCAACACGCAGCGTAGTACTTAGTTAATCGCTCCAACCGTGCCGTCTATACGTACATACATATAAAAGTAAACGATGCAAATTTAAGTTAATTTGCCCTAGTAACAAATGGTCTATTACATTGACAACGTTTAGCATGTGATATGATGCATACGTTAGTTTTGACTACTTATCTCCCATTAACAACAAACCTATAATAAAATACCTGTCAACTTATAACCTTGAGAATACGGTACGTTATTATTTTTTTTTTATTTATATGATATATAACTGGTGGTATCGCACGTACCTAAAGCTTATTATTTACAGTTTATCTGAATATAATTATTATTACAGTGTATCTGAGTACCTATATTTAAAGTATGTGGAAAAATCATTTATATTTTAACTCAAATTGAAAGTTTTAATTTCAAACCAGTTGTTTATAATTAAATATAAATTTATTTATCGCAGCACCCTGCATACAAAGATTATAGATTTGTACAGACGACAGCAAATGCTACTAGAATTTTTCAGATTTCTTTAGTTAGATTTCCAACGTTATGGTTAAACCTGTCGGGTAGTTTCACGTGTGGTCGAGTGTCGTCCGAACCTCAACTGCGACAAAATATCGCTACCTATGAAAAGTTCAGAAGATACCAAAGCGAAGCCTAATTTATCTGATGGTGTGCCAGCCCAGTCACCACCTCGGTATGTGCTGCAACTTCTGTCTCCCATTCTGATTATTCCGAGTGTCATTTTTGTTGTTTCACTAGCGACATGTAAACATGACACGTGCGAAGGGTTGCCACTTGCCAGACAGGACAGGACAGGTCCTGCTTTTCCTAGTCACACATTTTCTCCTCCCTTACTTACTGTAAGTTCTCATTTGTACTAAAAATCATAAATTTCGTGACGTGCATGGCTGCAATCATATACAGACACATAATTCTTTAATTGTTACTCAAAACAACTTCAAAAACATGACCTGTGAAGATTTTCATAATTATTTGTTGGGAAACTTTCAACTTCTTGCGGAAATACGCAGCACAGGTAAATAAAATAAAGATAATTACCTAATAGGTATAAATAAATCGTTTAAATTTTAATGTCTCCTTTATCACAGAAAATATCACCTTTATGAAATTACCACCTGGTATCCCTACTCACACGGAATATCTTCACTTCTCTAACTAAAACATTTACCCCCTTATTCATAAACGTTGCTTAAAGTTAACTAGTAATTATCGATTGTTTAACCATACATTTTAGACGTTTGCATGTCACTTAACGAATCATAGTTTCTGAATAAACACCTTAAACACTGTGGTGTTTATTTATGAACGATGATTACAGTTAAGCGACGTTAAAAAGTCAAAATTGGCGTCGCATTTTTTTTTCCATTTCGTTAAGAAAACGATAGAAGATAACATTTTAATTTCATCCTGTCAAATTAAGATACTCCATAGACACTTTAGACGCGATTATAAATATGGCGACTAAATACGCCAGTTTACGTCAGGAGCGCACTAATTTGACAGTTTTAAATTAATATTTTATATTCTGTCCTTTTCTTAATTAAATAGAAAGAAAAAGATGCACTGAAGTTAAATTAGTTTAGTTTGTGAACAACACAATCGGCGCCAGTGTAATAGATATAATATAATGTTTGGTTCCTGGTGACCATCGACAGTACGTCGAGTGATTCAGTGACATCGTAATCTTACAGATTTCATTAGTTTCACTAATAGTTTGTGTTTCTTTGTGGGAACTTCAGAAAGATAATCTACTTTTCCGGGTGGCCATTAACAAGCTACTTCAAAATGTTACCTTATGTATAGGTAATTAAAAAAGAGCATAGAGATACAACGTCGTTGGTAGCAGACGAGATCGACATTATTGTTTACGTGTTCGAGTGACCATCCAGCGGACTCGAGCGGCCGCAGCACTGCACACCGCCGCGGTCGAACTGGACCCAGGGCCTCGGCGTTAATCCACTTAGGAGCCGCTCGCCCCACGCGCTCCACACGGCTCCGGCGATACGATCGACGTCACACGACACTATGCACCGCACACGCGATCGAACGGCCTGCTGGGCTAACCGACGAGCCCGCCGCACGGGGCTCCGCTCGCCACTCGCCAGACGGCTCGGCGCGGCAGCAGCACCTACCTCGCTGTCCGGCGACGCATCGGACGCGCGAGCGCTGCGGGACCGAGGAGCGCGCACTTCCGACGCTGCAGCTGGTCGTTCAGTAGCGGGGTCGCGGGGCGAGGGTCGCGGGGCGCGGGACTGTCGGTGCGGCGGAGGCGGCGCGGCGCGGCTCACTGCCGCACGCGGGAGGCGCGCGGAGCGGCGGTGCGCGGCCGCTCGCGCACGCGCTCTTCAACACGAGCGTTACGTAAGTCGCGAGTGCTGCGACCTCTCGGCTCCCATGTCCCGACAGCGGCGCGCCGCCGAGGCCGCAGTCCGCCACACTCGATACTAACACGAATTTACGGACTTACTTGTTAATATTAATGATACGTTGCACGCCTCTTGATGCAGATGTTCTAGGTAGGCAGGGAGTACCCACTGTATCTGCCGTTTACGAATTTGCCTCTTTTTTCCTGATTTGTGCCGAACTTCAATAACAAACTGAACTTAGGTATCGGAATAGGTATCCATCACTTGTTTGTCCGTCTGTCAAAAGTGCGACATAGGAATTCTAATGTTGACAATTGACATAGGTAATAATAAAGTTAGGTCTCGTTGATACTCGAGCCTGCACCCAGATTGCGTATCTTACTATTATTACTTACTATCAATTGGAATCATTTTCAAACGTATCGCTAATCCATTGCTCCATATTTTCGAAAAATGTGTGCTCAACTGGCTCAACACATAAATAACGCAATAAATGTTGTTGAACTGTCAGAAACAAAATGATACCCATGCTACTGATATTGCGTTACACAATTGCCCTACAGATCGGGTTCTGCTTATCGTCTAGGTTTTATTGATTAAACCCTTTTTTACAGAAAAATCAACGCGCTTAGGTAATTGCAGAAAAAGAAAACAGGCCAACACCTGTAGATCCAGCACAACGCACTAAGTTGACGGCCGCCTCAGCGTGATGCGGCCGGAATAGTCAACATCATGAGCCAGCAGTGCGCTGCACCGCTGCAACTCGGCACCTTAGACTTGGTACGACTTTGTCTGCATTTCATTACTTGCTAGAGATAAACAAGCAGCTGGGATGAATTCAATCTATTAAATTAGAAGATGTGTTCCACTACGCATGATTTTTTGCAATGAGAGTCGTTTTTTTATGTACCAATTGTAGAAGGGGGTATCGCCATATATCTAAGGCCAGTAGCGCACTAGCGGCCTGGCCGCAGCGGCCAGGTCGCGGCGGCCATCGAGATAGATACCTTAGTATGAAATCGACACAGAGCGCGCGCACCTGGTCGCACGCGACCAGCGGCCACACTCAGCCGCAGCGGCCAGCGAGATCGGAGCGGCGCGTTTGCGGCCAGTGTTCAGTCGCTGGTCGCTGCGGCCACTGAGATCTATAATATTGTAGTAAAATCACCAGTGTGCGCGCACTAGCCGTGGCGGCCGCACGTGTTGTAGAGCTACAGCGTGATTTGTAATTATCGCGATGTCTTTCGACACGGAAAGACTTATAACAGAAATCGAGACGAGGAGGGCGTTGTGGGACATGTCCTGTGAAGACTATGCCAACCGAGATGATAATTAAATTATGATAATTAAAGAACTTGTCATCATATTGCTGAAGGTCCGTGAAATAAGTATAAAATAATCCTTTTGTTCGCCTTTCACGAAGCAAGGGATGAACCCAATATTTTTTCCTTTTCTTTTTCCGCTTCTTACTTATAAGATACAAAAGCACTGCTATTTCCTCAACGTCCATTTTGAAGCGCGCTGTACGTGCAACTGACGATCGTGGCCGTGGTTTTGGCCGCGTTGCAAATCGATCCCTGCGGCCTGGCCGCGCGACCTGGCCGCTGCGGCCAGGCCGCTAGTGCGCTACTGGCCTAAGACAGCTGAAACCAGCTAAGGGTTCTTCATCAAATACTTAGTTGAATATTTTTTGTAACGACGGTACGTCAATCTACACTTTTTTATTTTTTTATTGTAGCACCTTGTGAAAGAAATTATGAATTTCTACTTGTGCTTCGTAAATTATCTAGCTGTTGATCTCTGCGATGTCAAGCAAGGCAAGTATCGATATAACTTTTCTAAAGTGATATGTACTCTATAGGTATATCTAGGACATCAATGACTGAAGGTGAAGGAAAACATCTTGAGGAAACCTGGACTTTATAAGTCTGAAATCGCCACCCCGCATTGAGCAAGCGTGGTGATTACGCTCAATCCTTCTCTGAATGAGAGGAGACCTGTGCCCAGCAGTGGGACGATAAAAAGATTGATGATGATGACTATTGTGATCTCTGAGGTTTGTTCGCCGATTTCGCGTTGTCAACGGAGCAGTTTCACGGCCTGCCGCCTCCCTTTGCTCTTGTGAGTGAGAAGCACGAAGTCGAGTCATACTAAGGCGGTGCTCTGCACGTGCAATTTCTTGCTCTTCTTCACTGCTTTCATTCAAAATGTTTCGATTTACTCTTGCATTACGGCTTTGTCGAGAAAGATTAGATGGTCTTGGTCGCGGCATGGTATTTTTATTGATGACTAGCTGACCCGGCGAACTTTGTTCCGCCTTAAAGGCAATAAATATCACATGATCACATTTTTACTTTTTCAATTAGGAACATTGTAAATAAATAAATAAAAAATAACATTCCATGATTCTTTTTATTTGTCATTTAGGTATTTATTGTATCACCTTGTGAAAGAAATTATGAACTTCTACTTGTGCTTCGTAAATTATCTAGCTGTTGATCACTGAGATGTCGTGGTGGCTTAGTATGTCGTGGTGGCCTAGTGGTTAAAACACCAGCCTCTCTTGTATGAGTGCGTGGGTTCGATTCCAGGTCAGGCAAGTATCGATGTAACTTTTCTAAAGTGATATGTAGGTACTCTCTAGGTATATCTAGGACACCAATGACTGAAGGTGAAGGAAACCATTTTGAGGAAACCTGGACTTTATAAGTCTGAAATCGCCACCCCGCATTGATTACGCTCAATCCTTCTTTCTCTGCATGAGAGGAGACCTGTGCCCAGCAGTGGGACGATAAAAAGATTGATGATGATGATGATGATGATGATTTCTGAGGTTTGTTCGCCGAGTTTGTATTGTCAACGGAGTAGTTTTACGGATTGTCGTCTCCCTTTGCTCTTGTGAGTGAGAAGCACGAAGTCGATTCATACTAAGGCGGCGCTCTTCACTTGCAATTTCTTGCTCTTTTTCAGTGCTTTCATTCAGAATGTTTCGATTTACTCTTCATTACGGCTTTGTCGAGAAAGATTTAATGGCCTTGATCGCGGCATGGTATTTTTATTGATGATAAATGGCACAGCAATATAGAAATTTTGAAGTTGAAGTTGGCTTTGTGGTTTTTTATTAGAAACTTTAATAAACCAGCAGAGAGTATTTATTATATTCTTTGCTTTAAACGATTGCTTCAACCGGTTAGACTTTTTTTTTAAATATGCTCAGCTGTCATTTGCTTTTTGTTATATCATTTTTGGTATATGAATCGCTGACTTACATTTTGAATTAGTTGGTTTGTTATTCCATGTCAGTTGCGTTTTGTTATAACAATCAGCCGTTCTTGAGTTATATATAAGTAGTGAATAAGCAACTGAATCGATTCCAATAATTTTTACACCATGTTATATTTTGTCCCAAATACATTTAGAAATTGTTACAGTGTAGTTACCGAGCGCGTCACGCAGCTTACGATAGATACATCATAGTATTGCGCGCGCGCAACAGCTGACGCTAGAGGTCAACCCACCGCACTCGCTCGCCCGCGGATCCTTTTTCTTTTTTTCTTATTCTCTTGAGAAGATTTAATAGTCTAGCCACACATACTATCAGAAGCTCAAGTGAGCTCGTAACTATAGGCCACAGTGAACTTTGGTTTCGAAATAAAGACAAGCCAGACATCATAATTTTAAAACCCTGATTTAAAATTTCTCAGCCCATTATAACAAAGAATACGGGTAGTACAAGAAATAAAATTTGCAAATAACTCTTATTATCATGTCTCAAAGAAATTGTTCAGTACACAATACACTGGCACAACCTTGTACACTGTATATATACTGGCGCTTGTGTACATATACCAATGAAATTACAGATTGCTTGACAAGAGAACATTCGGCCACGGAATCAAAATAAAAATAGTACGACTCACCGGATTGTGGCAATTTCTCGCATACACCTGCCACTTGGCAGTTATCAACCGTTGCAAACCAGACATCTCGAAGGTCTCATAAAATCCCATTACGTTACCAAAAACATTTTGGGTATTTTGAAACCTTCTCATCGCCTGCAGTGTGCACGATCGAGATCGATGCAAAGCAATTAGCCTTCTTGTTCTTTATATTTTTCTATTATTCTTTTTTCGTATTTTGTTTTTCATTGTCATGTTATAGTTGTCATATTATTAATATATAAAAAAATTCGTTGAATAAAAACAGAAACGCAAACATTTTTCCTACATTTTTTTATTCACCAATGATCAGGAAAATTGGTCCTTCGAGCCGGATAGTGAGTGGTGTTTATAGGACACAAATGGTTGTCACGCGGAGCCAGGCCGCACAAAACAGCGTGCCTCGTCCTGCATCATCGGCAGCGCCCGCTAGCGTTACGACTCCGCCTCCGGTGCAGTCTACAGTCTCCACGTCCCGCACACTCGCCAGTCCCTCAAAAACACACTCTGTCACCAGCCGCTCATCGGTAGTGGCAAGGAAGCTCTCCGCCGAAGCACAACACGCCCGTGAACTCGCCCGTCTGGAGTTAGCTGCGGAAGAGGAGAAACTGCAAGCTCAACTACAACTACAGCTAACAGCCAAAAGACTTGAGTTAGAAAAACGGACTGCTGAGCTGGAACACCAGGCTGCTGTTGCTACCATTGAGGCCGAAGAAGGTAGCAGGTGCAGTAGAAAATCTGGTCGCAGTAGGGCCAGCATTTCAAATTGGGTAAACAGTAGTGTGCAAGTCATTGAGTCACAAACCGACAACAAAAACAATGACACTGTTGTACCATCTGAGAAACCCAATCCTGCTCCACCACGATCTTCGCCATCATCACACGTAAGATATATTGATTCATTCCCTATTCACAATCACCCTAATACGTTACATTACTTTGAGCCAGGTACGTCACAATACCAATATCAGAATAACCCAGTTAACTATACGGGACTAGAGGAATCTGCCAGACCCGAGTTCGATCCAGAGGGAGTTGCCTACGCCGAGTCCTACGCAGCGGTCGCCCCGGCTCGTGAGTACCGAAGCGCCCAGGATCCGGTGGGTCAACTTGTCTCCGCGTTTGATAGTCTGGTAAGAAAACTTCCTTTCAACAACAGTTCCAACAACAGACCGGTCCAGAGGTCAAATCATATAAACTTACCTGTGTTCGACGGCAGAGCACCACTTGACTGGCTCGTGTTCAAGCGGTCATACCTAGACTCTGCCAACACATATACACCCGCTGAAAACCTTGCCCGCCTAGGTGTGTCATTAAAAGGTACAGCACGTGAAGCGGTGTGCGTTCTTCTGTCAACAGCCTTACACCCTGACGTAGTCTTAGAAGAACTAGATAGGCGCTTCGGACGGCCTGAACAGATAGTGCTACGAGAGGTTGCAGCCATCCGTGCTTTACCTAAAGTGAACAATGAATTGAGAGACCTTCCTGCGTTCTCTTCACGCGTTAGAAATTGTGTAGAGGTTGTTAAACTTTTAAATGAATCGGACTATCTGTATTCCCCAGAATTGTTTATTGCTCTTATCAATAAACTGCCCCTACTGGTGCGCACAAGGTGGATGGACTTCGCTGCGACACATGTCGGCGCTGGCCCTACCTCCAGCCTGGGCAAGGTGGAGCTGCTGTCTAGGTTCCTGGCCCAAGAGGTGGACCTACACACCAAGTTCGACAGCACTTTCTCGGACTTGTCACATAATCACATTCATAGAGAACGCACGCATGCAACCGTGGAGGAGGTGGAGCTGGTGCACACGGTGCATTCGTACTCTGAAAAACATCCATCTACCGAAAAAACACGAAACATTCGTAGGTCGTCTTGTTTATGTTGTAAAAAATCGTCACACGACATATCGAAATGTGACAAGTTTAAGTCAATGTCAATTCATGAAAAGTGGCAGTTTATAAAAGAAAATAAAATTTGTTATCGTTGTTTAGAAAAAAGGCCGCATACTTTCCGGTTCTGTAACAATAACAAAAATAAATGCCAAATAGGTAACTGCAAGAATAGACACCACACTCTGTTACACAATCCCGAGTTCACATGGACATTCGCTGAACGAGATGCTTCGCCACACAACACGCTTCCCTCCCAAGTTCCTCCTGTAGCCATTTCGGTCGATCCGGGTTCCAGCGTGGTGCGGGAGATAGTCAACCACACAGTCGCGGCGCCGGACGTATCCAGGGAGCTCGCTGTGGTTCCTACTCATCGTCCCCTTCTGAAGATGGTAGCAGTCACCGTATCGGGACCTGCGGGTAAGGTAGACACGTACGCGTTGTTGGACGACGGGTCGACTTCGACGTTCATCGACTCCGACATTACTGACCGTATAGGTGCTAGCGGACCGTGTGCGCAGATACATTTGGATTGTGTCGGCGGGTTGTCTCGGGAGACCGAGGTACGGTACATCGACTTCGAGATAAAGGGCAAGCATGTAAACGAAACCTTTACCATAAGGAACGCGCGATCAATTAAAAATTTAGGGTTAGCATGGAAACAATATGCCAGGTGCAACGACCTTCATACTTACCCCTATCTGTCTGACATAACTCCAAAGCTGTGTTACGACAACGCGAAGCCTATGCTAGTGATCGGAATTGATAATTGGCATCTCACCATAGCGAACGCCACGAGAAAGGGTACCAAGTATCAACCAGTAGCGATACAAACGGTGTTGGGCTGGGTAATTTTTGGTTTCGCGTGCAGTAAAACTAGGCCGGTAGAAAAGCTATACCACACTGCAGATACCGCTGCTAGGGATCCGGAGCTTGACGAGTTCATCATAGCGCAGTATAGACTGGACGCAATAGGTATATCAAAGCACGAGGCGCGTAGCACCGAGAACCAACGCGCGCTCGATATCCTCGACCGCACGGCACGCCGGCTTCCCGAAGGTCGCTTTGAAGTAGGTTTGTTGTGGAAGACCGATAAGTTAAACTTACCAAATAGCTATCCGTTGGCTCTATCCAGGTTTAAGAGTCTTGAGGCAAAAATGATTAAAGATCCCGCGTATGCCAAGAAATACAGTAAAAACATCCACGACATATTAGCCAAAGGATATGCCGAGGAATGTAGCGAGATCAAACCGGTGGGTGTTTGTTGGTACTTGCCACATTTTGGCGTGGTAAATCCCAACAAACCAGAAAAACTGCGCGTGGTCCATGACGCTGCGGCACGATCACGAGGAGTGTCCCTGAACTCAATGCTGCTGCCCGGACCCGACTTCTTACAGTCCCTACTAGGTATCTTAATGCGCTTCAGGGAAGGAAAGATCGCCGTTACCTCTGATATCAAGGAAATGTTTCCTCAAATAAAAATTATCGAACGTGACCGCGATGCCCAACGCTTTCTGTGGCGCGACGATCCTTCTGGCCCTATCAAACTATATAGGATGTCTTCGATGATGTTTGGGGCCTGTTCAAGCCCATCGACGGCAATCTATATAGTCAACCTAAATGCTGCACAATTTCAAGAAGAGTTTCCCGAGGCCGTGGCAGCCATTAAGTTGAACACCTACATGGACGACTTCATTGGTAGCTTCGACAACCTGAACGATGCAGCCCGGCTGGCCTCTGAAATCGTTACAATCCACAAACGCGGTGGTTTTGAGATGCGCGGCTGGATTTCCAACGAACCAGCAGCACTGGCCCAGCTGTCAGCCGAGCTGATATCCGAACTGGCTAATAGTAGAGACGTAGAGTTGTGTAGAGACTCAACCACTAGAACGCTAGGTGTCCTCTGGCAGCCAATCCGCGATGTCCTGAAGTTTAATTCTGTAGTGTCTGTCAACATTTCAGCTCCAGTTACTAAACGTCAGGCACTGACCCAAATCATGCGTGTGTATGACCCGCTGGGTATTCTAGCGCCAGTTGTAATCAGGGGGCGAATCCTATTCCAAAACTTATGGAGAAAAGGTTTGGAATGGGACGAAACTATGTGTGACAGCGATTCCAAGTTATGGCGCGACTGGTTTGAAGCTGTAAAGTCAATTTCAAAGGTTCGCGTGCCGCGGCACTACTACATGGGAGACGCAGAAAAATTTTGTCGTGAGTTGCATGTTTTTTGTGATGCCAGCGAGTCTGCGTACGCCGCGGTTGCGTATTGGCGAACCATTGATGTGTCCGGAAATGTTAGCGTATCTCTTATTAGTACAACCCCATCTTGTAGAGTCAACGCTAATGTAGAAGTTGAGTTGTCCGTACCTGTCGTAGCTAGCTTTTCATACTTTAGCTCATGGTTTAGGATGGTAAGGGCGACTGCTAGAATTCACCAGTTCATTGCCATCTGCATAACTAAGGTTCGGGGGGTATCTAATAATTTTATTCTTTCCCCACATCGTAGCCAAACTTCTTCAGATGCGCTTTCCCTCGACGTCGCCCTACGACCCCTGTCAGTAGAAAACCTGAAACATGCGGAGATCCATATTTTCCGTCAAAGCCAGAACAACGCCTTCAACCGGGAACTGCTCTGTATACGCGCCGGACGCTCACTTCCTTCAAAGAGCCCACTTGTCAGCCTCTCTCCAGCCTTAGACCAGAGAGGACTAATGTATGTGCAAGGACGTGCCGCCGCCATCAGAGATGTAACCACAGAGACTAAACCAGTCATATTAAATGGGAAGGACAATGCTGTTCGTCTGCTCGTCGCACACTTTTATGAAGAGTTCGGTCATGCTAACACAGAAACGGTGATCAACGAGTTGCGGCAAAGATTTTGGATCTTGGGTTTGAGAAATACCGTCAGATTCCTGCTGGGCACCTCATCGGTGTATAACTTCCCTGCTCAACTCACGGACGCAGATTTATGCAGCAGGAACCACTGGCGTAGGGCCGTAAGACTGGCCGATCATTTCTGGCGGCGGTGGATTCGAGAATACCTACTACAGCTGGCACCACGAAGAGTCCGCGGCGGTGAAGTGTCGGTCAAAATTGGAGACCCTGTACTAATCGCAGATGGAGACCTTCCGAGAGGCACGTGGCCGCGAGGCGTGGTCACAGCGCTGTTCCCTGGTCGTGACGGAAACCTCAGAGTGGTCGACGTCAGGACCTCTACCGGAATTCTCCGTCGACCTCTAAAGAAGATCGTTCTGCTTTGAAAGGGGGAGCATGTGCACGATCGAGATCGATGCAAAGCAATTAGCCTTCTTGTTCTTTATATTTTTTCTATTATTCTTTTTTCGTATTTTGTTTTTCATTGTCATGTTATAGTTGTCATATTGTTAATATATAAAAAAATTCGTTGAATAAAAACAGAAACGCAAACATTTTTCCTACATTTTTTTATTCACCAATGATCAGGAAAATGCAGAGTAGAGGCTCAAGTCTTGAAACCTTGGGCGTTCCGCAAAACGCACGCAGCTCCGGCTGCGCCGCAAGCAGCTCCAGCAGCGCCACACGCCATTGATGCGATTCACCAAGCAGCTAGAAGCGCGCTCCGCAAGCGCACCTTGCGCGCTCCGCAAGCGCACCTTGCGCGCTCCGCAAGCGCACCTTGCGCGCTCCGCAAGCGCACCTTGCGCGCTCCGCAAGCGCACCTTGCGCGCTCCGCAAGCGCACCTTGCACACTCCGCAAGCGCACCCTGCACACTCCGCAAGCGCACCTTGCACACTCCGCAAGCGCACCTTGCACACTCCGCAAGCGCACCCTGCACACTCCGCAAGCGCAACCTGCACACTCTGCAAACGCTCCTTCCGCGCTCCGCAAGCACACCTTGCATGTTCCGCAAGCGTACCTCGCTCGCCAAGCAACAGCCAGCACTGTCGCACGCCAAGCATCAGCAAACACTGTCGCACGCCAAGCAACAGCCAGCACTGTCGCAACAGCGCCGCGTCCAGCCGCACGTGCATGCCTGCAGCGGACTCCTGCAGCGCACTATCACGCGGAGCGATCTCTTCTGCGTCAGCAATTGAGCGCACCTCGTAACGTGACGTTCACTTCCAGCCCCACTGCCAGTACATCCAGCATTTACGTTAGAAAGTCATACAAAGGCAACTACCACACAAGTAATCACACAAGTACTATAAAAATATTGGCAGAAAGTGACTGTTATTCTGTTCCTTGATTTATAACGAGATTGTGAGCAGTGTAGTTCTTTATCCAACTTCTGATGTCGGAGACAGCGACGGCAGAGCGGTAGGATCGACATCATCTTGTTGTGGTGGTACAGGTTCCATTTCGTAGGTGAGTTTTGAATTGAAACACGACGTGTAGATATACCCTCCAATCTTCATAATAACAATTTGAATAGGCAAACCGACAGTTTCGGTTCGGAGATGTGCCTTGGTTCGCGTCTCGATGCAAAGTGACCGTTCGACGAACCCCACTTTCCAAAGCGACTCTGTCCATGTGACGCCATCACAAAATAACGTCACAAGCGTTCGCCCCTCTACTACGTAAATCAAATCAGCAACTTCTATTAAAATTATATCGACGATCTCCGACATATATACAGGGTGGCGCAATAGAACGTGCATATTGCATCATCTGTTTTTGCGAGGTAGAAGGGGCGTGGGCGAGGGGAGACCGATATCGTTGGGTAGCGCGGTTCATGAAGTTTTAGTCACTATGAGTCACTTCGACGGGAAGCGTCGCGCATTTTGCGTGCGCGCATTTTACGAAAACTCTCGTTCGTACGTAGTTGTCAGGCGACTATTTTGTTCTGAGTATGGTGTACGGCAAATTAGGGAGGCTCCGAGTGCTAATTTAATTAAAATCTGGATAAAGTGGTTTGAAGAGACTGGATCGACGTTTATACCACACGCAAAATGTCGTCCACGCACATCTAGGACCGAAGACAATATTGAGAGTGTTAAGCAGTCGATACGAGAAGATCCACAAATGTCTACTCGCAAGAGATCGTCTGTCCTAAACATATCGCGACGAAGTTTGCAACGAATTTTATTGCATCCATACAAGCTGCAATTAACTCAAGAATTGAAAGACTCTGACTTCATAGCACGGCTCACATTTGCTAATGAAATGCTCAATCGGTTTTCAAATTTTGAAAACATCCTTTTCTCTGATGAGGCACATTTTCATATGAATGGGTTCGTAAACCGCCAAAATTGTCGTTATTGGAATAGTGAGAATCCCAGACTCAAACATCAAAAACCGTTACATATGCCTAAAGTGACAGTTTGGGTCGCAATCTCTGCCAAAGGAATAATTGGTCCTTATTTTTTTGAAAACGCACGGGGGCAAAACATCACTGTTAATACCGAACGCTATGTTGCGATGTTGGAAGGTTTTTTGGCCCCAGAACTTGAAAATTCAAGAATAAAGAACTCTAGGACTTGGTTCCAACAAGACGGAGCTACCAGTCACACATCAAATGACTCCATGGCGGTTGTGAAGCAGATGTTCCCTGGCAAACTGATTTCGAAAAGAGGTGATATCCCATGGCATCCGCGCAGTCCAGACTTGACGTCTCCTGACTTTTTTTTGTGGGGATACCTCAAACACAAAGTCTACACCAATTGTTTACGCTTGATCGTCTCCAGGCGTCTTTGATTGTTAGTTCGAAGATTGTTTGATAGATGGCGCGACCGAGCGTAATGTATTATAATCTATGGTGACGCGCGATGACAGAACGTTTCGAAAAGTCTTGAGAAAATCATCGCGCACGCGGGGTGCGTCTTGACGATTGATTTTCGGGAAATATAGTCCCGGGTCGCGTTTTGGACAGTTCTCGCGTTTTGTTGCCCGTGTGTTTGAAGTATTTTTTTGGATTATAAACCGTAACAGTGCCGCCTTTAAATTGAGATGAATTTGAATCTGAAACGTGGTTTCATTGCTGATTGTTTGTCGGGCGTGGATTGACGCTGCTAAATAACGGTTTTTTATGCTGGTGAGCTTTGGTTGTCCTCGTGGAGGAACTTCAATGTGTCTACTGGTATTGGACAAATCAGTGTGTTGGAAGCCATCCGGACAGCATTGTAAGTCGACGCGCGCGTCGGCTCTCCGGTATTTCATCCCACGACGGAAAACATGGTGTCCTAGATAAGTTCCTTAGTTTTGTTGTGGAGTGTGGTCGGAGAATTCTTTGTTGTGTAAGCCGTGACTGGTCGCGGTAAATGTACGTGCTGTACTGGGGCGCGTTCATCGATGGTAGCAGAGCATGGTTAATTAATTTGATTAATTAGAGTAACATTCCAGTATCTTAATAACCCTCAGCGGCTATTTTGAAAATGTTTGATTTTTTATTTTTTTGTTGTAGGTAGTCGTAAAATTAAATCTCTGATCACCTTCACACACTTGTGTGGATCCGATAATAAATTTATAATTTGGCAAAGAAAAAATGTAAAAGAAATGTAGGTAGTTTGTTTTGTTGTTGAATCATTGAGCCCTACGGCTACCAGTAAGTACATTGTTGAATCATTGAGCCTACGGCTATCAGTAAGTACGAGTAATTTTTACGAGTAATATTTTGTTTTTGTTGATTTGGCTAACCCGTGTATTCGTGCGAGCACAAATGGTTCGTTTTTGAATGTTGTTTTGATTTAGTTTGTAATTCGCAGTAATAATTTTGTTCTGTTTGTTTGTTTGATTTATTTTGTAATTGGTAGTAATAATTTTGTTTTCTTTGTAAGTTTTGAACTGTGTTGCAATTAAATTAGGCCCTTTGCACACTGTCATATTTTGTATTTATACATTGTAATATTTTTACTTATACTTGTTAATATTTTGTTTTGTAACGGTTGCCCTTAGCTTTGGTCCCCACACGGTTTTGCGGGATTTATAGAGTTATTTACGCTTTTTTGTTAATTTCCGCGAGTTTTTTAATTGAATTTAATTTGTTAATTTGAATTTGAGGCTTTAATTTGAAATGGCTCGGCTACGGCTACGGCTAAAGCAGAGGTTCAAGCCGCATTGCGTTGGCTCGCGTGTGCGGCTGCCCTGATTGTTTTCATTGTTGACCCGTTACGAAGGGTTGCCAGCGCGCATGCAAGAGTTGGAGCGACACGTTGTCGACTTCCATGCCTACGTTTTGGAACACCCTCCAGCGGATGACGCCATAGTGGAGACCTTTAAAAGGTATGTCGACCAGGCGTACGAACTGGCCGACCAAATTACGGAGTCGGCAGAAGGGCTCCTGGCTGCCCGTAGGGGAGAGCCGACTTTGAGCGGGGAGGTTAAACCGACCCCGCCGGCTTTGTTAGGGAGACTGCCCACACTGGAGATTCCCCACTTTGACGGGGACCTCACGGCTTGGATGGGCTTCATCAACATGTTTGACAGTTTGGTGGACTCCAGGGAAGATTTGTCCCCCAGCCAGAAACTGGCTTATTTGCGCTCCGCCCTCCGCGGAGAAGCCAGTGCAGTGGTCCAGCACCTGATAGTTAGCGATGCTAACTACCAGGTCGCGCGGCAGTTGTTGCTGGACCGATACCAAAACGTCCGCTTGCTAGCGGACACCCATGTGGCGGCCATTTTGGCCTTACCGAAGGCAACGCGGGTTTCCTCATTGCGGAAGGATTTGGTCAACCCGCTCTTGACCGCCATCCACTCGTTGCGCCGGCTGGATTTGCCGGTCGACCAGTGGTCTTTTCTTCTTCTGCACATCGTCCTCACGAAATTGCCCGCAGAGGTAAAGGGGCGATTTGAACAAAGGTACGGGGGCAATAGCGCCTCGTATCTCCCCCCTTTCTCGGACCTGCTTCGTTTTTTGGAGGACGAGTGCAGAGTGATGGACCAGCTGACCGACCCCACACCGGGAACGAGCACGGGTCGTCCGGTGGCGGCGAGGGGACAACCCCGCCGTCCGACCAAACAATTCTTGGTTGTCCGAAGGGACTCCCCCCCCGCACCAGGTAAACGGTGCCGGTATTGCCGGGGGTACGGACATGACGTGCGTGCTTGCGCGAAGTTCGGGGGCCTCCGGACTGCGGGACGAAGAGCCCTCGCCAAGCAACGCGCCTGGTGTTACATGTGCCTGGGGGACCACCTCCAGTCAGTGTGCCCCCAGGCTAAGGCTTGTCCACATTGCGGCGGGAGACATCACGCTCTCCTGTGCCTGAACCGCAAAGGTGGCGGGTCCGAAAGGGGCCCAAATTCCCCGCACACGGGCGGTGGCCCCCCGCAGGATGTAGCGGTGGCCGTCGGAGGCTCGGGGAGGCGGGCGGTACGCTGCTCCCCCCCCTTGATGGAGTACCCTCGACTGGGGCGTTATGTTCCCACGTATGCGGCCCACGGTTATTGGCCCACACCTCGGAGTAGTGTTGGAAGGAGTCCCTATGTTGCGGAGTGGGACCCTCTCGCCTACTGCCGGCGACCCTCTCCCACCTTTTCGACTCCGTCCAACCGGGGTCCAGGGGGGCAATCACCCCCCTCGGATTTTCATTAATGCCACTGTCGGGCGCAACCCCCCCACAGGAGTTTGTGCTGTTGCCAACAGCCTCCGTGCGTGTTTGGGGCCCCAAAGGTGATTTTGTCACAGTGCGTGCCCTCTTGGATTCAGGGGCCCAGGGTTGCATAATTTCTACTTGGCTCGTCCGACAGTTGGGCCTAAATATTGTGCCGCATAGGGAATCGGTACGGGGCGTTGGAGACCTGCGGATTTCGGATCCGATCGGTCGGGTTTCGTTCTCCTTCTCCCCCCACTCCTCCTCAACGCCGAAAATCGGTACTTCGGCGATTGTTTTTGAAACGGTGGTCGGCCCGCTTCCGCAAGTGCGAGCCCCACACGCCGCCGTTGAATTGCCGGCTGGATTGGCTCTAGCTGATCCTCACTTCCACCGACCTGGCCCGGTCCATTTATTGATCGGGGTGAATGTGTTAGGTCGTTAGCTGCGTGGAAGCAAACGAGTTTTACAGGCAGCCGGTTTTGTAGCCATATCCACCTCTTTGGGTCATGTAGAAATGGGATCGTTTAAGGACGTCCCAGACCCCCCTTCGGCAGACAGCGACCTCGCTGTTGGTTCTGCCTTATCGGACATCCTCCAACGCTTTTGGGAGGTGGAGGAGCCTCCGACCGCAAAACGAGTGGACCCGTTGGACGAGGAGTGCGAATTGTTTTATCAAAACAATACTGGTCGCCTCCGCTCGGGTCGCTTGATCACTCGCTTGCCCTTTTTGTCAGTTCGCCCCCTCTTGGGCAGCTCCCGGCCGCTGGCCGAAAAAAGGTTATTGTCTATGGAGCGCCGAATGGCGAGGGACCCCGCATTTAAGCAGAAGTACGTGGACTTCATGCGGGAGTATGAGGAACTGGGGCACATGTCGGTTTCGCATCTGGATTAGCGAAATGAAGAACATTATTTTCTTCCCCACCACGCGGTTTTGAAGACTTCCAACGGGAAGATACGTGTGGTCTTTGATGGTTCAGCACCCACGTCAACCGGAGTGTCGTTGAACCAGTGTTTGCACGCCGGACCGAAGTTGCATCACGATGTGAGTGATGTTTTGACCAACTTCCGTCGACATGCTGTCGTTTTTGTGACCGACATTCGCATGATGTTTCGGCAGACTGTGATTCACCCGGAAGACAGGAGATACCAGCTTATACTTTGGCGAGAGGATCCCAGGGATCCAATGCTCGTCTACGAGCTGAACACCAACACCTATGGACTACGATCGAGTCCTTTTGTGGCGATCCGTTCGCTGTGGGAGCTCGCAGAGCGCGAACGGCTGCGCTACCCCCGCGCGTCTGTCCTCATAAAGGAGGATCTGTACGTCGATGACGTTTGTACAGGCGCCTCGAGTGTACGAGAGGCCCTGGTCTTGCGAGATGAGCTGATCGCTCTCCTAGGAGCTGGTGGCTACGAGTTGAGGAAATGGGTGTCCAACTCGCCCGAACTCTTGGCAGATGTACCCAAGGACCACCAGCAGGAGCCTCATCTCTTTGAAAACCCTGATACTCCAGACATGTTGTCTGTTTTGGGAGTACAGTACAAACCAGTCCAAGATTTGTTTACCTATAGATTGGAGCTTCCGAGCCCAAAGGTCTGGACTAAACGCACAGTGCTGTCCACTGTAGCTCGCACCTTTGATCCGAATGGTTGGCTTAGTCCTGTAGTGTTCGCGATGAAGTGTTTCCTACAGGAACTATGGGCAGCGGAAGTGACCTGGGATGAGCCCCTCTCCGGCAACTTGCTCCGAGACTGGGTGCAGTTTGTCTCATCCCTCCCGGAAGTCAACCGTGTTTGTATCCCTAGGCACATATTGCCTGAGGGACGGTTTTCCGCTAGCCTACACGGCTTTTGTGACGCGTCCGAAAGCGGATACGCGGCAGCCGTGTACATTCGAACGGTGGACGCACGAGGTGTTGCCGCCGTTCATCTGGTTACGGCTAAGAGTAAGGTTGCCCCACTTCGGACCCGATGGACCATACCGAAGTTGGAGTTGTCTGGCGCCGCTCTATTAGCCCGATTGCTTAACCACGTCGTCGACACTTTGGGAGCTAGTGTCGACTTTAGGTCGATCTTTGCATGGTCTGACAGCCAAGTCGTCCTTTGTTGACTGAAAAGTTCAGTCCATACCCTCGAGGTATCCGTGGCCAACCGGGTGTCTCAAATTCAGACATCGAAAGCCCAGTTGATTTGGCGCCACGTGCCTGGCGAATTGAACCCCGCAGACTGCGCTTCCCGCGGCTGCGAGGCGCCCGAACTTGCGAATCACCAGCTGTGGTGGGGTCCACCATGGTTGTTACAGCCGGAGGGTTCTTGGCCCCATACCCCCGCAGTGGTCAGGGCATCTACGCCAGGGGTGCATGTTCACGCCACCGAGACCGTAGCGGCTCCAGACCCGGAGTTTTTGCTTGAGCGCTACAGCTCTTTGGATAAATTGCTCGGCGTCACCGCCTGGATACGGCGTTTCATCCACAACGGTCGTAACCCTCGTGGCAAATTTGAGTGTCCGGTCCTCTCACCGCAGGAGCGCAATGACGCTCTGCTATATTGGGTGCGGATAGTTCAAGAGAGTGAATTTGCATCGGAGTTGAAAACCCTCCGCCAACACACATCCAATCTGAAGGGACCCTTAGGGCGCTTGAATCCTTTCGTGGATGATCAGTGTTTGATGCGTGTCGGAGGTCGGCTTAGAAATGCTAAGCTCCCCTATGGGGCTCGTCATCCATTGTTGCTCCCCAAGAACGGCCCCTTGGTGAAGTTGTTGATCACGGACCGCCATGTGAAAAATGCACATGCCGGATGTAACGCTCTTACTGCGATCCTCCAACGTGAATTTTGGATTTTGTCTGCGCGGAGAGTGATCCGATATGTTATCTTTCGTTGTCTCCCGTGCTACCGCTTGAAGGCGGACATCGTGCAGCCCAAATGGGGGATTTGCCTGCCGATCGAGTCACCGAATCGATGCCCTTTGCTGGAGTTGGTACGGATTTTGCGGGACCATTTACTGTAAAAGCTTCTCGTCTCCGTAACGCTAAGACCGAGAAGGCTTACTTGTGCGTTTTTGTGTGTTTAGCTACTAAAGCGGTCCACCTCGAGGTGGTTAGTGCTCTCACGACAGAGGCGTTCGTCGCTTCTCTTGGCAGATTTGTTTCGCGTCGCGGACTGCCGTCCTTAATTCGATCCGACTGTGGGACCAACTTTAAGGGTACCGATCGTTATTTGAAGGATGTTTGTGAATTTTTAGATAAGCATAATGTTGAGATCGGATCCACACTCTCCTGCAGAGGGGTACGATGGCAGTACTCACCGCCGTCCTGCCCCCACTGGGGAGGTATATTTGAAGCAACTGTAAAGGCCGCCAAAACTCACCTTCGTCGCGTTATTGGAGATACTATCCTAACTTTTGAGGAGCTCGCGACCGTATTTTGTAAGGTTGAGGCGGTCCTCAACTCGCGTCCGTTGTGCCCTTTGTCATCCGACGCGAATGATTTGGAGGCCCTCACGCCGGGCCATTTTTTGATAGGGAGACCACTTAACGCCCTGCCTGAGTATCCTTATTTGGACATTAACTCCGGACGGCTCTCGCGATTTGAATTGCTTCAACAGCTTACGCAGAGTTTTTGGCGCCGTTGGCATCTGGAGTATTTGCACATTTTACAACAGCGCGTTAAGTGGTCAGACAAGACGAACCCACCAAGAGTCG
This sequence comes from Sesamia inferens, assembly GCA_037179545.1. Lineage (NCBI taxonomy): Eukaryota > Metazoa > Arthropoda > Insecta > Lepidoptera > Noctuidae > Sesamia > Sesamia inferens. The sequence continues at coordinate 113,959 of CM073929.1, read as the reverse complement.
GAAACCTCGTTTTGTTAAAGGACCCAAACCTGCCACCCCTCAGATGGCGTCGTGGACGCATTGTTAAATTGTATCCAGGGTCAGATGGTGTTCCCAGGTTTGCCGAGGTCCTGGTGGGGGACTCTGTCTTGAAGCGCGCGATCGCCACACTCTCTCGCCTGCCCTTAGATTGAGTTGTCGGACCGTTTGTTACTGTCCGGGGCGGGGGGATGTTTACGCTTGATCGTCTCCAGGCGTCTTTGATTGTTAGTTCGAAGATTGTTTGATAGATGGCGCGACCGAGCGTAATGTATTATAATCTATGGTGACGCGCGATGACAGAACGTTTCGAAAAGTCTTGAGAAAATCATCGCGCACGCGGGGTGCGTCTTGACGATTGATTTTCGGGAAATATAGTCCCGGGCCGCGGTTTTGGACAGTTCTCGCGTTTTGTTGCCCGTGTGTTTGAAGTATTTACTCGGATTATAAACCGTAACAGTACCGCCTTTAAATTGAGTTGAATTTGAATCAGAAACGTGGTTTCATTGCTGATTGTTTGTCGGGCGTGAATTGACGCTGCTAAATAACGGGATTTTTATGCTGGTGAGCTTTGGTTGTCCTCATGGAGGAACTTTAATGTCTACTGGTATTGGACAATTAGTGTGTTGGGAGCCATCGGACAGCGTTGTAAGTCGGCGCGCGCGCCGGCTCTCCGGTATTTCATCCCACGACGGAACACATGGTGTCCTAGGTAAGTTCCTTAGTTTTGTTGTGGAGTGTGGTCGGAGAATTCATTGTTGTGTAAGCCGTGACTGATCGCGGTAAATGTACGTGCTGTACTGGGGCGCGTTCACCAATAATCCGAGAAACATCAGTCAGCTCAAGGAGAATATTCGTGGTGAAATGGCAGCAATCACACCAGCAGTACTTAAGAAAGTTTTCGGTAATTTCCGTTTGCGGTTAGAGGAGTGCAAACGTAGAGAGGGTCATCATTTAGATGATGTTATTTTTAAAAAATAAACTTCAGTTATCACTTAATAATTGCTTAGTTTTATTATTTTAACTATACCTTTTGTATTTATTTTTTAATAATTATTTTAAAAATGCACGTTCTATTGCGCCACCCTGTATATAGACTAGCTGACCCGGCGAACTTTGTTCCGCCTTAAAGGCAATAAATATCACATGATCACATTTTTTACTTTTTCAATTAGGAACATTGTAAATAAAAAATTTATATATATTCCATGATTTTTTTATTTGTCATTTATTTATTGTAGCACCTTGTGAAAGAAATTATGAATTTCTACTTGTGCTTCGTAAATTATGTAGCTGTTGATCTCTGAGATGTCGTGGTGGCTTAGTATGTCGTGGTGGCCTAGTGGTTAAAACACCAGCCTCTCTTGTATGAGTGCGCGGGTTCGATTCCAGGTCAGGCAAGTATCGATATAACTTTTCTAAAGTGATATGTACTCTATAGGTATATCTAGGACATCAATGACTGAAGGTGAAGGAAAACATCTTGAGGAAACCTGGACTTTATAAGTCTGAAATCGCCACCCCGCATTGAGCAAGCGTGGTGATTACGCTCAATCCTTCTCTGAATGAGAGGAGACCTGTGCCCAGCAGTGGGACGATAAAAAGATTGATGATGATGATTATTATGATCTCTGAGGTTTGTTCGCCGATTTCGCGTTGTCAACGGAGCAGTTTCACGGCCTGCCGCCTCCCTTTGCTCTTGTGAGTGAGAAGCACGAAGTCGAGTCATACTAAGGCGGTGCTCTGCACGTGCAATTTCTTGCTCTTCTTCACTGCTTTCATTCAAAATGTTTCGATTTACTCTTGCATTACGGCTTTGTCGAGAAAGATTAGATGGTCTTGGTCGCGGCATGGTATTTTTATTGATGACTAGCTGACCCGGCGAACTTTGTTCCGCCTTAAAGGCAATAAATATCACATGATCACATTTTTACTTTTTCAATTAGGAACATTGTAAATAAATAAATAAAAAATAACATTCCATGATTCTTTTTATTTGTCATTTAGGTATTTATTGTATCACCTTGTGAAAGAAATTATGAACTTCTACTTGTGCTTCGTAAATTATCTAGCTGTTGATCACTGAGATGTCGTGGTGGCTTAGTATGTCGTGGTGGCCTAGTGGTTAAAACACCAGCCTCTCTTGTATGAGTGCGTGGGTTCGATTCCAGGTCAGGCAAGTATCGATGTAACTTTTCTAAAGTGATATGTACTCTCTAGGTATATCTAGGACACCAATGACTGAAGGTGAAGGAAAGCATTTTGAGGAAACCTGGACTTTATAAGTCTAAAATCGCCACCCCGCATTGATTACGCTCAATCCTTCTCTGCATGAGAGGAGACCTGTGCCCAGCAGTGGGACGATAAAAAGATTGATGATGATGATGATCTCTGAGGTTTGTTCGCCGAGTTCGCATTGTCAACGGAGCAGTTTCACGGACTGCCGTCTCCCTTTGCTCTTGTGAGTGAGAAGCACGAAGTCGAGTCATACTAAGGCGGCGCTCTTCACGTGCAATTTCTTGCTCTTTTTCGGTACTTTCATTCAGAATGTTTCGATTTACTCTTCATTACGGCTTTGTCGAGAAAGACTTGATGGTCTTGATCGCGGCATGGTATTTTTACACCATGTTATATTTTGTCCCAAATACATTTAGAAATTGTTACAGTGTAGTTACCGAGCGCGTCACGCAGCTTACGATAGATACATCATAGTATTGCGCGCGCGCAACAGCTGACGCTAGAGGTCAACCCACCGCACTCGCTCGCCCGCGGATCTTTGACCATATTTTTGTTGGGACAACCAAGTAGAATAGCAAGCTTATAATAAATAACTTTGTGGTTTTTCATTATATCTTTTTGAAATATTGTACATATTTTCTTTACTTAAAAATACTGGACACGTGTTTCCTACTTTGTGGAGGTGCAAGGTACCAGGGTAGCACAAAAGTGTAGGAGAAGTCAAAACAATAAAGCTCATTCATTCATCATTCAAATCATCATAATAGATGAAAGAAGTTTTATTGTGCATAGTTTGTGGAGGTGCAAGGTACCAGGGTAGCACAAAAGTGTAGGAAGTTGAAACAATGAAGCCCATTAATTAATTCATCATTATCAATCAATCAAATCATCATAATACATGAAATAAATATTTTTGTGCATGGTTTGTGGAGATTCAAGGTACCAGGGTAGCACAAAAGTGTAGGAGAAGTCGAAACAATAAAGCTCATTCATCATCATCAAATCATCATAATACATGAAAGAAGTTTTATTGTGCATAATTTGCGGACGTGCAAGGTACCAGGGTAGCACAAAAGTGTAGGAGAAGTCGAAACAATGAAGCTAATTTATTCCCACGGGATCGACGGGAACGGGATAAAAGGTATCCTATGTCCATTTCCTAGTTTTTAGCTACCTCATTATCAATTTTCAGCCAAATCGATGGAGCCGTTCTTGAGTTATAAATAGTGTAACTAACACGACTTTCTTTTATATATATAGATATGTGTGTACAATATATACATCTATACATATATTAATTTTCTATAAATATTTAAATTTATTTCATGGTTTCATTGGTAAATTAATATTTTTGCATAGATCTTCTATTTTTATTGAAAAAAAAAAAAAAAAACGAGTGTGCTTATGACCACACGACTGAAGTGAAACTTCTTTCGCTTTTTTAAATTACCTATATATATATGTGTGTGTACAATATATACATGTATACACATATACATATATTAATTTCCTATAAATATTTAAATTTATTTCATGGTTTCATTGGTAAATTAATATTTTTGCATAGATATTCTATTATTATTGAAAAAAAAAAAAACTCGTTGTAGACCTTGTAGTACCAAGCTCGCACCACGGGCGCCTCTGTGCTTATATCCCCCACTTAATTTCCGTTCGCCTTGCCCGATCACTTTTCGTAACGCTTACGTCACGCGTTCGCCAGCTTACTCCCTAAGTCAAGCGTGCGTAAAGAAGTTTCACTTCAAAACTCTTTGTAGACCTTGTAGTACCAAGCTCGTGCCACGGGCCCCTTGTGCTTATATCCCCCACTTAACTTCCGTTCGCCTTGCCCGATCACTTTTCGTAACGCTTACGTCACGCGTTCGCCAGCTTACTCCCCAAGTCAAGCGTGCGTAAAGAAGTTTCACTTTAAAAAGAAGGTGAACAGTTTTTGCAAACGTCAACGCAACAGAACTGTTATAAATAAATAAATAAATAAGCCTTTATTGCTGTAAAGTTAACAATATCACTAATTTACAAAAATTTACTTAATTTTATACATATAATTTTTAACTAATATATCGGCAACCGGTTTTTTCTTTTTTTATTATTATTATTTTTTTTTTCTTTCACAGCTTGTCCTTCGACAAAGGCCTCCTCTAAAGCTTTCCATTTTGTTCTGTCCCTTGCAGTACGTGTCCATTCTGGACCAGCTATCTTTTTTATGTCGTCTTCCCATCGTTTAAATTGTCTGCCTTTGCTCCTTTTACTGCCTCTGGGGTACCACTCCGTCACCAGTCTCGTCCATTTTTCTTTTTCCTCCCTTAGCATGTGTAGGCCTGTAACAGAACTGTTACAGGCCTGCTAATAAGACGTCAAGGTACAGAAAACTAATTTAGGACTGTTTCTGCCCTGCTATAAGAGCTCATGGCAAGGCCCCAGACGGTGCTCAACGCCGTCAAACTAATTCAATTCAATTCTTGATTAATGGCCTTTGTGAAAAAAAGCTATCTACACTATCGTGCGAATAACTTCTTAAAAATAACAATAGGAGATGGCCTATTTCCATTTGCAATTATTTGGTACTTACTAGTTCCTTATCTCACAAAACTGTCAATGACATTGTCACATCTTGACCTAAAGGTCTTGGTTACCAGGTCATAAAATTCCAAAAAAAAAAAAAGAAAACATTGTCACAAATGTCACAGGTTGCCAGGCCACTGGCTAGTTGTCACTGTCAGATTTGATACAAAATATATAAACAGTCGAAAACTGTGATCACAGAGTAACTTTACTACCCTTTTTTTATAAATACACTGCACCAATATTACCGATTATTTTTCGATCTATCGGCTTTTCCAGATAATAAACACCCTAATACACATAAAATCACAGGACCTACGTGAGGCCAATCACCTTGCTGTTGTAAATGCATTACAGTTATAAAAAGGATTTTCAGTAAAAGCCACCCAGAATGAAATTGCAAATGTTCAATAATTCAGTAATTATTGTTTAGTTATTTGAATCACTTCAATCCTCGAGCAAGATCACGTTGTGATTTCCACGTTTGGAAGCATTGGTGCCGAGCAGGGGTACAACTGGTGATGGCAACTGGAGCTGTGTCTCAATTCTCGGGTGGCGAGTTGACACATGAGGTAAGATCCGCAGCCGTTACTTATATTAGGTTATATGAATTGTAAGTCTGCTCTATTTTTCTGATTATTTTTCCATTTTTACACTTAGAGTAGCAAAATATATGTTTAGAAAATCAAAAGGGCAAGTTATGTCTACCTACATTATTTCTCTCTCCTTCCACTTAGTATTCCATCCAAAGGTTGTCTGTAAAAGATCGCTCTTAGCGATAAGACCGCCCATTGTGACACCCTTTGTAAAATCTTTTTATTTATGTTCTGTAATCTATATGGTGTACATAATAAAGATTATTTTTTATTCTATTCAACCACCAGGAATGTGGAGGGGCTTTTGGCTAAAGTAATAACAGCTGTAGAGGTTGATGGTGATGTTTATGCATCATTACCTTTACAACCTGGTACTTGAACGTTTTAAAGCTGACAAAGTAATACTAGAAATTTTTGTGAATTATAATACTTTCCCTATTAACAATTCTGTGGATTTGTAATATTAAGAAGAGAATATTGTGTGTTTTGTGTGTTGGTAGTGAGTCAACATTGTTTATAGGTACACTATTACAAGATGATCAAAAATAATCATGTTACTATTTCTGTGTTAGTATGTCTAACCCGGGATTAAGCCCTTTTGGGTGTTGCTAATTCATGAGACTTAGACCACCCCCATCACCCTCACTATCAGAGAACATCAACAAAGACACCCAGAACTGCCAGTGTGCATGGAAAGTGAAGTCAAAATCATTACTTAAGTACCCGTCAAGGTATCAACACACGTAGGTGCGCTGTCTAAAGTTATAAGTAATTCTGTGCCTAAATCTAGTATTTGTGTTTAGAAAGATTACCAAAGTGAACCCGAGTGAGTGATTACACTGTGTAATTATTGGTGGCTAAAATTAACAGTGATTTAGACTAAAAACAGTGATTAAAACCCAAGGGTGACATGTGCGTTTCTGAAGTTTTCTCCACCTACCTACATAAATGAAATCAAAATTTTATAACATCACTAGACGTCAATAATATCATCATCACTTTGCACAGTGTTGAAGTGTAGGAAAAAATTCTATCATGAGCCAAAAAAATGTTGCCAACAACGACCAATTAAAAATGGCCAAAAATAACAAATCAACAAATCAATCAATCAACAAGAAACAACCCCTTCTGTGGATAATGCTCAATATCCTCCTTGACCACCCTGGCAACTTGTTCCTTCGCCCCGCCTTAATAAAAAAAGGAAAATTACTCAGTCACTTCCACAGACTGAAAAAACAGCAACAAGCAACAGGTTTGGAAACCTACCCTTGGATCCTGTCGACAATTCGGGTTCTAATGATATCCCTAAAAAGCCTAACAGACCTCCACCGATTGTACTTTATGGCATACAAGATGTCAGAGAACTATCAAAATTAATTGAAACAGTCACCAATAAAGACCTATTCAAACTTAAGATCCTGAATAAATCGGTCTTGCATGTACTTCCATGTAATGTGGAAGAATACAAAAAAATAATTTCAATTATTCATGAAAACGGACTTATTGGCTATACATTTACTCCAAAGGAGACTAAAAGCTATCGGATAGTCATTAAAAATCTCCATCACACTACACCGCACGATGCCATCATTGAAGCCATTGAAGCTTCTGGAAACAAAGTGAGGGGTGAAATAATTAACGCGCGTTTTGGGCCAGACAAAAAACCTACTTCCACATTCTTTGTCAACCTAGAACCAGATAATAACAATCCAGCAGTAAAGAAAATCCTTTACATATATAATCAAAAAATAAAAATTGAAGATCCTCGCAAATCCAAGAGTATTGTCCAATGCCAACGCTGCCAAGAATATGGACATTCGAAGAACAATTGCATGAGGCCTTTTAGATGTGTTAAGTGTGGAGAAAACCACAAAACCTCTGAGTGCGATAAAAAAGATCGAAACACACCCGCTAAATGCGCGCTTTGCTCTTGCGATCACCCAGCAAATTACAAAGGTTGTCAAATTTACAAGGAGTTTGTGGCTCGGAGACAAAACCATAACCCAAGGTCAAGAAAAACAAATCAGCCTACTACGAAATTACCTGATACTTCAGTCACCGTACCAGAACCACGCTTGCCACATCGGATTGTTGAAAACCAAACTTCACAGCACAAAACTTACGCTCAAGCAGTAGTTGAAAATACCGAAACATGAACATTAAACTATGGTAATCCTGACCACTACCACCTGAATACTGCTCTAGAAAACAACCGAACGACGGTATTTGTATATAACGGTATGTGAGGGTGTCTGAAAATAAATCAGTGTTTAACCCTGTAACCGCCAACGCCTTAATATTACGTGTTGTCAGAACATTACATCAGACGCCACGTCGGAATATTGCGTAGAAAGTCCTGTCATTTAAAAAATGTACAATAAATGTTGAATTTGCTTACTGAATCTTAGTATATTTCGTGTAATTACTTTATTTTTAACAGTATTAAATACATATTTTAGCTAATTGATTGAAATAATTACATGTTCTCAGTTCGTGATACGTCTAAATATCAACCTACTTCGCCGAACCCGTAATTTCAAGTAGACTAGTGTTGTACCGCATATGAAACTCCTGATAGTAAATTAATAAAAAACATACCTACTATTTTTCACAAAACTATCAAGTGAACATTAATCAAAATTTCATAGTTTATTAAACATTTATTTATTTATTCAAAATTCAATAAGCTTTAGTGAAGTAATATGTAGAAATCAACAAATAAGTATAGGTAAATTAAGTACAAACTTATTCCAGAACGTCACTAGTACAGGCTATCCGCGAACGCCGTCGCCGTAATTTTACGTGCGGCTCAAGGTCAACTAAAGTCATATTTTGAATAAACGTCAGTTGCGTTAGCGCCATCGCCGTGATAACATGTGCTCACGTTATTATTACATCTAAGCTAGTGTCGAGAAGTTATCGATGATGTTATACGACGACGAAGAACTATTAAATATATTGCAGCAAGCAAACAATGATATTTGTAGTAGTAGCAGTTCAACGGATAGTGATAATAATTCGGTAAATAACTCTAGTTTTCAAGTCTGTTTATTTATCCTCAGTCAAAAGGACAGCTAAATAATAATATGTGTACTTATTTACCCATTTATTTTGTTTTAAAGAAAATACAGTTAATTTAGTTGTTTTATTTGTTGTTATTTATTATTATTTGTATCCTAATATTTTAAACGCGTATCATTTATTTACATAAATGTCATACCGTCTTTTTGTCCGCGGGATAGTAAACGGACTAAATAAGTTTACTTGTGGGTGTTGTTGGGTTTATCATTGCATCACCTCGCTCAACTGCCGTCTTCCTTCCTATTCACTCAGTACATTAAAATGAAAAGTTTTAAAAAGAAAAGTAGGTGTGCACAGCGGGCGCACGTCCTCTCATTTAAAGTGCACCTCTCAAACATTCGAGGTCTGCACTCCAATATCGATGCAGTCCATCACCACCTTGAGACTGAAAAGCCCCACCTACTTTTCTTGACGGAGACCCAGATCAGATGTCCGTCTGATGCGGCATACCTCAACTACCCGGGATACTCTTTGGAGCATCATTTCCTGCAGCGTGCCGGGGTCTGTGTGTATGTCCGCAATGACATCTGTTGCCGGCGTCTCCGTCACCTCGAAGACTCTCATCTATCGTCCTTATGGCTGTTGGTTGACACTGGTGTGGACAAAATTGTCTACACCTGTGTCTACCGATCGCACAGCGGTGACCAGGAGACAACTCGGCTATTTGACCACCTCAGTGTGGCTGCTGACAATGTGCTGCATCAGCACCCTGACGCACAGTTCGTCGCTCTGGGGGACTTTAATGCCTGCCACCAAGACTGGCTTTTCCCATACCAGAGGACCGACCACGCTGGGAGAGAAGCGCGAAACTTTGCGCTATCAATGGGCCTTTCCCAGCTGGTGGAAGAAGCGACTAGGGTGCCTGATGTGGCTGGTCATACCGCCAATTGTCTGGACCTTCTGCTGACCACTGATCCGGACAGATGTGTTGTTACAGTTTCCTCTCCATTAGGAACTTCAGACCACTGTCTGGTGAAGTCTGTGACGTCCTTCTCCCCACCTGATTGCGACTCGCGTGGTGAGCGGCGAATATGGCGTTACAAGTCAGCAGATTGGGATGAGATGCGCCACTTCTTTGCATCTTATCCTTGGCAGCAGGTCTGCTTCTCTTCTAGCAATCCATCGAGCTGTGCGGACGCTATAACCGACGTGGTGCGTCAAGCTATGGAGTATTTTATCCCCTTCAGTGACGTGCCCGTCGGTGGCTCGGCTCGCCCATGGTTTAACGCCGACTGTGTTCAAGCTGAACAGCGTAAGCACGCGGCATTCCTCGCCTGGGTTGACGCTCGTGACCGCAGAGCTCTGGATCTAAGTTCAAAGAAGAGAGCCTTTAACCGTGCTGCCAAGTCCTACAAAAAGGCGCTTAAGAAGGCTCGCTTCGACCGCATTACTAACATTGGTAACAAGCTCTCTGCGCACCCTTCCGGTAGCAGATCTTTCTGGTCCCTAGCCAAATCGGTCGAGGCGAACTTCTGTCGGCCCACACTGCCTCCGCTGGTTAGGCCTGATGGAGCACTGGCCCATACGGCGAGAGAGAAAGCAGGTCTCTTTGCATCTCTCTTTGCCCATAGTTCGCGTCTTGACACTGGCAATGCTACTCCACCTAATTTACCTCATTGCGGAACTTCAATGTTGGAGGTTCGCATTAGAAACAAGGAGGTTCTGAGAGTATTGTGTCGTCTGGACGTGAATAAGGCTAGTGGTCCAGATGGTATACCAGCGATTGTTCTTAAGGCTTGTGCGCCTGAGTTGTCTCCTGTATTGACGCGCCTGTATCGCCTCTCATTTAGGACTGGTTTAGTGCCCAAGTCCTGGAAGCTTGCCAACGTGCAGCCCGTGCCCAAAAAGGGTAGTCGTGCCGATCCTTCCAACTATCGGCCGATTTCAATAACCTCCATACTCTGCAAGATTATGGAGCGTGTATTGAACTCGCGCCTCTTGGCATACCTGGAAGGTAACGATCTCCTCAGTGACCGACAGTACGGTTTTCGACGCAATCGGTCAACTGGGGACCTACTAGTGTATGCCACTCACTTGTGGGGCGAGGCCCTCGAGAAAAATGGGGAAGCGATTGCCGTCTCCCTTGATGTCTCGAAGGCCTTCGACCGGGTATGGCACGCTAGCCTTTTGAGTAAGCTTCCAGCGTACGGCATTTCCGCTGGCCTGACTGGCTGGGTAAAAGACTTCCTGACTGAACGGTCCCTCCGAGTTGTTGTCGACGGATGTTCATCTGAGCCCATGTCGACCAATGCCGGTGTTCCTCAGGGGTCTGTTCTCTCTGCAACTCTGTTCCTGCTGCATATTAACGATCTGCTGATGCCCGGTATCTATGGGTATGCAGATGACAGCACAGTTGTGGAGAGATACCTGCCGGAAGCTCGGGCTAGTAAGGAAACTATCCGGTCCGAAAGAGAGGCCATGGTAGAGCGTGTGAGTGCTGCACTGCAGGCAGTCTCCGAATGGGGCAATGCCAATCTTGTAGCATTCAATGCCGCCAAAACACAGGCGTGTCTTTTCACCGCCAAAAGGAGCCCGTTTACCTTGGCTCCTACTTTTCAGAATGTATCCTTGGAGTGTACCGACCGCCTTCAGCTTTTGGGAGTTGAGATTTCCTCGAGCCTTAACTTTGGGCGGTTCATTGAGTCCAAGGCCGGGGTGGCTGCCAGAAAACTAGGCGTCATCGCGAAAGTCCGGCGGTACTTCACACCAGGGCAGCTTCTAATTTTATACAAAGCACAGGTCCGCTCGTGTGTGGAGTACTGCAGCCACATTTGGGCTGGTGCTGCGAAGTGTCACCTTGCCGCTTTGGATTCGGTGGAGAGGCGTGCGAAGAGGCTGATTGGCGACCCAGACTTAACTCGAAACGGTCTCCAAAGCCTGGAGCACAGGCGTAGAGTAGCCAGCCTTTCGGTCTTCTATAGGATGCATTCTGGTGAGTGTGCAAGGGAATTGCATGATTTAATTCCCCCATCTCCGTTCCATCATCGGACGACCCATCGTACGGCGAGTTTCCACCCTTACGTTGTTGACACCACTGCGATCCGGACGAAGCGTTTTGCTTCCTCCTTTATACCGCGTACATCGAGGGATTGGAACAATTTGCCGGCGTCGGTGTTTCCGTCACATTACGATTTGAGTGTCTTCAAGGCTAGAGTGAATAGGCTCTTAATAAACTAGCGCGCTTTACCATCAACGATCGCGTCACTGCTTACCATCAGGCGGGATTGCGGTCAAGCGCTGGTTTATAATTTATAAATAAAAAAAAAAAAAAAAAACTGTTTTTGAAATTTGTTATCTATGTTTCATATAATACTAATCTCATTTTAAATTGCTACAGGAACAGAAATTTTCTACTACTTGGAGTGAGACAGCATTTACACCTGAACTGTGTGAATTTAATGACTACATTGCAGGAATTCAATCAAACGATCTTAATTCTCAATTTAAAGAATTGGACTGTTTCTTACATTTTCTAGGCGAAGAAATTATATTCAAAATAGTAGAATTCACTAATGCTCAACATCAAAAATTTATACGTCGCTGTGATTTAAGAGATTTTTCAAGGCTTCAGAATTGGCGAGAAATTTGTGTAGCAGAAATGTACGTATTCCTGGCTATTACATTTTTATTTACACGAAACAAGCACCTGACTGTAGAGGAACACTGGGCTACGGACCCCTTATTGCAATCTCCAATATTTTCCAAGACAATGTCTAGGAACAGGTATACTACTATACTAGGTTTACTTAGTTTTGCTCTACCAGACACGAATACTGCCCATGTTCTAAAAGACATACTACCTCTGCTGCAACACATCAAAAATAGTTTCAGGAGTTCTCTTACGCCATACCGGGACATGTGTATAGATGAAAGCATAATGCCTTTTAAAGGTTACGGTTCTATTAAGCAATATATACCAAATAAAAGAAACCGTTTTGGTATTAAGTTATTTATAATATGTGTTGTTAAGACTAAATTAATAATTGATTTTATAATTTACTGTGGATCACAAACTGAAATAGAGGATCCCAGTAATTTAGGAATCACTGGCGCCGTGGTTATGACCCTATTAGAAGGTTTAACCGACGCAAACCGACGGATTTATGCAGACAACTGGTACAGTAGTCCTAAACTGTATCAATACTTATACAATCGAAAAACATATGCATGTGGCACGGTGCGGCTCAATCGACTTAAGAAAGCTGGAGCAGGATTTAAACCTTTAAAAAAGGAGAAATTCACGCGCTATACAATAAACCTCTGATGGCTCAGAAGTATAAAGATAAAAGAGACATTTACATGCTCTCTACATGTCACACGACTGAGTTTGGACCTACAAATAAATACAATAGACAAACCGGGCTGCCTATAATGAAACCGGAAATAGTCATAGATTACAATAAAAAAAGGGGACGGTTGATAATACAGATATGTTGTTACATTCAGTTCAATGTATAAGGAAATCTAAAATTTGGCATAAAAAGCTCGGTCTGCATCTCATTGATCTATGTATGCTTAATGCTCATGCCTTCTTTAAAATAACTCATGCAAATACAAGCTTGGCCGATTTTCAATTAGGAGTTATTAGGCAGTTAATAGAAAAATACAAAGAGCCTGAGTTGGAATACTCGCTCCCGACCACTTCTCGATCCATAAGTGCACTACGAGTATCAGCACAACATCTTGCTGACCATATGCCAGTATATACAAAAGGCAAAAAATGAAGATCTTGTTTTGTATGTCAACATACAAAATTAAATTAAAGACGTCGGAAAGTGTCTCGCTTCATGTGTGAAATTTGCCAAGTAACACTATGCATCGTTCCATGCTTTAAAATATACCATAAAGAAAAAGAGTTTTAATTTAATATGATGATTAAATTAAAACGCGATCTTAAAAACTTTATCGATGAATGTCTAAAAGAATTGAGAAACAATTGATTTTGGTAAATCTTCTTACTTACACACACACATACCTCACACCTACATTCAAACAACGAGCATACAGTCCACTCATTAAAATTGTAAGTTAGTGCAAAATAAATATCATTAGAGAACAGACGTAGTGAGAGTTTTTTTTTTATCAATTCACCAAACTACAAAATATAGACCTTATTGCCGTGAATATATGGTCCAAATCGAGCCGGATTCTTCGAGTAACATCGGGCGAACGAGCGCCGTCACTGAGAATAAAGAGCGGATTATTTTGCTACCTACCTTCGAGCTTCATATCAAATCAATAGCAAAATAATTATTCAAAAAATCTGTATTTATTTGTTTGGATTTGGAGTTACTACGTTTAATACAGTATTGTGCACCATGGAGGGGCTTTTAGCCTATCAGAAAGAAACACTGGAGAACTTAAAGAAAGCCGAGAAAAATTACAAGAAGACACCCAAAGATCGGATCAAAAAACCCTACTTGGAAACCAGATTGGATAATTTGGAGCAGTTGTGGACAGCGTTCAAAGAGGGACACAAAGCCATAACAGGCAAAGCGACTCAAAAGGAAAAGCAGGATACCTACTTTACTGAGGATATGTACGAGGAGTTCGAAGAAGGCTATATCTCATACAAGACTTCATTGAAGGAAGCCCTGCAGCCCTATCTTGCGTCATCGAGTGGAACTGCGTCCGTAAACCCGAAATCTAATGCTGGACATGTGATTAGTGAGTGCGACATTAAGTTACCGCGTATTCAATTACCGACATTCAGTGGAAAATATGTGGAGTGGCAAACGTTTTATGATATGTTTTTGTCAATGATTCATACCAATAATAATTTAACACCGGTGCAAAAATTGCATTATCTTAAAAGCAACTTGTCGGGTGAACCAGAATGTTTGTTACGTAATTTTTCCACAACTAATGACAATTACGAAGAGGCTTGGAAACAGTTATTGAAACGTTACGATAATAAGCGTTATAATTGTAATGCACTTATGAGGTTATTGTTTACGCAAAAACCAGTTACGAGTGAATCTGCAGGTGCCATTAGACAATTATTAGATACAAGTACAACTTGTTTACAATCCTTACGTAATATGGGCATTACTTCTGAGCGACTTAATGATGTTTTTGTTATCTATTTAGTGATTTCTAAGTTAGATCCTGAATCCGTAAAGCAGTGGGAATATCATTTAGGTATACTTAGCGACGACCTACCCACATGGACTCAATTATCTGAGTTTTTAGAATCAAAGTTTAGGTCGTTAGAAGTGATAGATATTAATAAGGTACGTACCACCAACACTAATACAAAGTCAAAGACATTTCATGGGTCTGTTGATAATAATAAGAGTAATTCTAACGTGACTATCAAATGTAATAAGTGTAAAGGGGAACACTATTTATATCAATGCAAGGAATTTAGTCAGCTAAATGTTAAAGATAGGCAAGATTATGTCCAAAAAAACAACCTGTGTTTTAATTGTTTCTCTCCGTCTCATCCAGTTAAGAAATGCCATAATTCTGTGAGTTGTAAGCGATGTGGCAGGAGGCATCACTCATTACTGCATTTTGAAAGGGAGGTGAGCAGCAAGGGTGAGGATTTCCCTGCTCAGCGTGAGCCAGACAAAACCGTGAGTACTATTTCAACTAATTTCTCGAGTAAAGGATTGCAACCGAATCAAGTTTTGTTAGCAACTGTGTCTGTTTTTGGATACAATGATCACGGTTACAGACAACAATTGAGAGGATTGTTGGATCAAGGCTCGCAGGCATCTTTTGTTAGTGAATCGGTAGTTCAATTGCTTAGACTTTCTCGTAAACGCGTTAGTGGTACGGTTTCGGGTCTAGGCAGTGGTAGCCACACAAGTGTAAAGCACATGGTTTCTTTCCGAGTGGTTTCACGTCATGACCCTGAAGTATCTATCCAAGTAAATGCATATGTATTGGGATCTGTTACATCATTACTTCCTTCAACCGAGTTACACAAACCTGATTGGTTACATTTAGAAAAACTACCACTAGCTGATCCAGAGTATGCCAAACCAAGTAAAATCGATATTCTTCTTGGAGCAGAAGTTTACAGTGAGATTTTATTGGACGGCATTGTACGTCATAATAAAATATTGGCACAAAACACTACCTTAGGTTGGGTATTATCAGGGAGGGTGTCACAAAATTCAACTTCTGCTGTCAATAGAATGATCACCATGCATTTACACTTGAGTGGAGAAGAGCTACTTAAGAAATTTTGGGAAATAGAAAATGAGCCTAACTTGATACAACAAAGAATGACAGAATCAGAACAACGATGTGAAGAATTTTATAATAGTACAACTACCCGAGATGAAGAAGGGAGGTTTATTGTTAAACTACCTTTCAACAAAGAGGAACCAGAGTGTCAATATGGAAACTCAATACTTATAGCTACAAAAAGATACGAGTTTTTAGAGAAGAAACTGCAAAGAAACACTACTTTAAAAGAAGAATACCACAAAGTTTTGCATGAGTACCTTACTATGAATCACATGACACCGATAGAAAATGAAAACATAGACAATCCCAAGGCGATTTATCTTCCGCACCATGCCGTAGTTCGAGAGGATAAGGAAACAACCAAAGTCCGAGTAGTTTTCGATGGTTCATGTAAAGGTCTTAACAATTTTTCACTTAATGATAATCTCCTGATTGGTCCTAAATTACAACAAGATTTGAGACATATCCTTATGCGATGGAGAAGTCATAGAATTTGCATAGTAGCAGACATTATCAAGATGTTCAGAATGGTGAAGGTCAGTCCAGAGGATACAGACTACCAAAGAATTGTGTGGAGGCCACAAATAGACGAGAAATTAAGACATTATAAACTATTGCGAGTGACTTTTGGTACTGCGTGTGCTCCATATTTAGCTGTAAAAACTCTTCAAAGATTAGCTGATGAAGAACATACAAAATTTCCGACAGCAGCAACAATATCAAAAAAAGACTTTTATATGGATGACCTTTTGACTGGCTGTGACACTCTACCAGAGGCCATACACATCTATAGTGAGATGAATAAATTAATGAACTGCGGTGGTTTTGAACTACAGAAATGGAGTAGCAATAATGAAGACTTACTGACACACATAGAAGGGAACAGCCACAGTAGAAATGATTCATTAAAATTGAAAACTACTGCTGTCATGAAGGTACTTGGCTTAAAATGGCATAGAAATATGGATTGTTTTCAGTATACACTTGATTTACCAGACATAAAACAACCTATTACTAAACGGCAAGTATTGTCGGAAGTAGCCAGGCTGTATGACCCATTAGGATGGATTGCTCCTGTAATAATTACAGCAAAAATATTCATCCAAAAATTATGGAAATCAAAGCTCAATTGGGATGAGGTTCTGGGTACAGACTTAACAAGAGAATGGTTACAATTTAGAACAAGTTTAAGACATTTAGAGAAAATAAACATACCCCGATGGTATCATTTCAGTCCAGGATCAAAGGTCGAATTACATGCATTTGCTGATGCTTCCAAATTGGCATATGGTGCTGCTGTATACATCCGCGTTATCAATAATGACAACGAAATTTATGTGAGTTTGGTATCAGCAAAAAGCAAAGTTGCACCGATTGAGAAGGAGATATCTATACCAAGACTAGAGTTGTGTGGTGCAGTTCTAGCAGCAAAGTTAATATTTGAAGTATCACAAATAATGAACATACCAAAGGAAAACTTGTATGCATGGTCCGATTCTACAATAGTTCTAGCCTGGCTGAGAGGAGGGTCCAGTCGCTGGACTACCTTTGTGAGCAATCGTGTGTCTGAAATTCTAAATATTTTAGAATATGATCACTGGAGGCATGTTACAACTGATACGAATCCTGCTGATTGTGTTTCAAGGGGTATAGCTACACAAGATTTACTGGAGCATTATTTATGGTGGGCAGGTCCATCTTGGTTTTCACAATCAACTACAGAGTTAAATAGCCGTAATGATTGTATTGAAGATACTCATGAAGAAGAAAGACTTACATCTTTAACTGTTGTACCTGTATTGAAGAATACATTTTTTTGGACTATGTTTTCATCACTGTCTAAAACCTTAAAGGCCATATCATATTGGAGACGAATTTTACAGAATTTAAGATTACCAAGAGAGAAACGAATTTTATATTCCAACATAATTACACCTGAAGAACTAAATATGAGTTTAATAATATGCATCAAACAAGTTCAAGAAGAGCATTTTCGTGATGAAATGGAACAGCTAAAGATGAAGAAGTTCGTCCCGAAAAAAAGTAAACTCCGCAGCCTTTATCCCCTTTTTGATAAAAATGGAATACTAAGAGCTGGCGGTCGTATTGATGAGTCAGAAGTCACATATGATACAAAGCATCCTATACTTATGCCAGCTAAGAGCCATCTTACCAAGCTGATAATTGGTGATGCTCATATCAAAACCTGTCACGGCGGACCACAAGCTATGTTGTGCTATTTAACCACTAAATATTGGATATTACGAGCAAAGGAGATGGTTAAGGGTCATTACAGAGCGTGTGTTAAGTGCTTGAGGTATTCCAAGTCTAAACCTAATCAACTCATGGGTCAAATTCCAGAACATAGGTTGAAACCAACTCGACCCTTTAAATCGTCTGGTTGTGATTACTTAGGCCCTATTAGTGTGAGATTTTCTCCTGGAAGAGGAGCGAAATCCTATAAGGGATATATTTGTTTATTTATCTGTCTGGTTACTCGAGCCATCCATTTGGAAGTGGTAACTGATTTAACATCAAAAGCGTTCATTGCAGCATTCAAGCGTTTCACAGCAAGACGAGGTCACTGTCAAGACTTATTTAGTGACAACGGCACTAACTTCGTTGGTGCTAACAAGCAACTTCGTGAAATGTTTGATAGAGCTAAATCCACTGTGCCGCGGGAAGTTGAAGAAATGTTAAGTTTGGAGAACACCACATGGCATTTTATACCCCCACACGCACCTAATTTCGGAGGTCTCTGGGAGGCCGGTGTACGTAGTGTTAAAACACATTTATATAAGGTAATTGGAAATAGCACACTTACCTATGAAGAGTTGTCTCCTGTTTTAGCACAGATCGAGGCTTGCCTCAACTCCCGGCCAATAACAGTAATGAGTGATGACCCTAGCGAACCTCAAGCTTTAACACCAGGTCATTTTCTTGTAGGTGAACCATTAATAAATATTCCCGATGAAGATAATTCAAATCAAAATGTTGTAGGTCTTGATAGATGGATATTAACACAAAATATGGTTAGTAATTTTTGGAAGCGATGGTATAGGGAGTATTTAGTAAACCTTAATAAACGATATAAATGGAACACCCAGAAATCTGAGCCTGACATTGGTGATATCGTAATTTTGAGAGATGATAATATCCCACCTGCTAAATGGATTTTAGGAAAAATAACAAAAAAATACTTAGGACCTGACAATATTGCACGGGTTGTATCTGTTAAATGTAAGAATGGCGAATTTAAACGTCCTATTAGTAAATTATGTATTTTACCAAAGTAAATTGATTGTTTACTTGTATTGTATTGCTTGGTTATGCGTGATTTATTAGAGTAACTGTGCCTACCTACCAATTATCAAGTAGCTTTATAATGATAAAGGAATTTGTGTTAATTTTAACTTTATGATCCTTCTTTGTTTTTTATTTTTTTGTACACTTTTTTGGATAGGTGTTTTGATTTTTTTCTCATTTTCTTTGTTATAATATTTCTCTCTCTATATATATATATATGGTTTATTAAAGCACTGCGTGCTTTGGTGGGCGGTATGTCTAAAAGAATTGAGAAACAATTGATTTTGGTAAATCTTCTTACTTACACACACACATACCTCACACCTACATTCAAACAACGAGCATACAGTCCACTCATTAAAATTGTAAGTTAGTGCAAAATAAATATCATTAGAGAACAGACGTAGTGAGAGTTTTTTTTTATCAATTCACCAAACAACAAAATATAGACCTTATTGCCGTGAACAATGAATAAAAAGAATGTGTCCAGACCTAAATGTCTATGTACCTATTCAGTATTAATTTTGTTACGTCATTCGTATTTGGCTTTCGAAGTAAGCGGACGTACATCATGTCAACTTCCGAAGAATCTCCTCCGCTATCACCATCTATTCTCAAACCAAACACTTCTGAAACGAGAAAAAAACACGTCGATGTACCGACGCAGACAGAGTCATATTACGTGTGTTATGTGAAATCGGAAGAAAATGATTGTACGGCCCTATTTAATTTACCTGATTTAAGATTTTTTAATCAAAGACCACAAGATCCTCGAAACGAGCATTTTGGTGCACTGATAGCATTTGAAATGGAGTCTGTTCAACCCCAAATACGGTCACAAGTTTATATGAACATCATAAATTTAATACGTAATGCTCGTGCAGAAGGTTCAGACCCGTATCCATCTCCAGAATATTGATTTTTTTATGAAGAAATTTAAGAATCAAGAATAATTAGCTAATGTACCTATGTTTGAGGACTGATTAACTCATATTTGAAGACTGATTAACGTATGTTTGAAGAGTGATTAACGTATATTTGAAGACCGATTAACGTATATTTGAAGACTGATTAACGTATGTTTGAAGAGTGATTAACGTATATTTGAAGACTGATTAACGTATGTTTGAAGAGTGATTAACGTATATTTGAAGACTGATTAACGTATATTTGAAGAGTGATTAACGTATATTTGAAGACTGATTAACGTTTGTTTGAAGAGTGATTAACGTATATTTGAAGACTGATTAACGTATGTTTGAAGAGTGATTAACGCATATTTGAAGACTGCTTAACGTATGTTTGAAGACTGATCTATATGCGGTACTACCTACTTAATAAAGAAATAAACATTTGATTAGTTTGTAAGTTTTATTTATTTCTTTTTATTGATATCAATATTTTATATCATTTTGCATAATTGTACCTAAACGTTGTTGGCGCTAGATGCATTCCACGCGATTTTAAAGGGTATTGTGAATAAATAAAGAATTTATGCATCGATATTAAGTATTGCCAACACTGTTCCAACTTATACCTAAAGTGACGTGGCGCTGGAGGTTCGTCAAAGGGATCAGTGACATGGCGGTTAAAGGGTTAACCAACCTACGTGTGTTGGGTTTCATTTTGACAGATTAACAACATTCATTGCGGCATTTACGTCGTTGAGCAGACACGTTTTTCGAATATATGGAATAATGGATTAGAAGTAAGCTTCTAAATGATTTCAATTGATAGTAGGTAATAGTTTAGTAAGCAGTTAGGGCTCTGTGCCATTTAACATTTTTCTGACTTTATCATATTTTTTTTTTTTTATAATATCTTACTTATAGCACTGAATTAGAATGCTCTGTAATAGTGCTATAATTGTATGTCTCTAAATATAATAATTTTTATACATTCATTGTGATCTATGTTCTAATTTCATTTCATATGAATGGCGCAGGCGGGCGAGCCGACAGACAACGCGAGTGCCGAGGCTACGGCACTTCACGAGCGCCTCGTCGCTTACGTGCACGCACTCGCCGGTGGACATGTAAGTATTCTTGGAGCACGTCCGAATGCTCCCGAAGGTAGCCGAGTACGCCCGACACTCACCACCGCTGTCCGTAGGAGCCGCGTTCCGGCGTGTGGAACGAGCACTCGTACGCACGCGCGCGGGGCGTGACCCACGGGCCCGCGGCGCACGTGCGCGTGCTACTGGCGCCGCGACTGTCTGTCGAGCGCGGGGACGTGGACGTGGAGCGCGAGGAGCCGCCGCCGCCCGAGCTGCCCTCCCACCGCGAGCCCGAGCGCGAGCTCGAGGACAGCGAGCACGAGGACGAATGGGAGGCACGCGTTACGGCGCTCGCGCCCAGTGCCATGCACGCGCGCCTCGCCGAGCACGCGCTCGACACGCTGCGCCGCATGCGCCTCGAGCGCCTGGCGGGCCCGCGCCACGCGGCGGGGGACGCGGCACGCTCGGCCGCGCGGCGCCTGCGGCTGGCCCTAGCCGCCGCGGCGGCGAACCCGACGCACGCGCAGCGGCCCGACGTCTGGCTGCACGCCACGCTGTACGCCTACATGCCGCGCGCGGAGCGGCGCCTGTACGACGAGCTGACGAGCGAGCTGCGTCGCATCGCGCCGCGCCTGGCGGAGCGCCTGACGGGAGGGCGCGCGCCCCCCCCGCGCCCCGACCCGCTGGCAGCGGTGGGGCCGGCGCTGGGCTGCGACTCGAGCCCGTGGCTGGTTTGGCTGGGCTGCGGCCGCTCCAAGCTGGACGCACGCTGGACGCGGCGCCTGGGCGCGCTGGTGTACACGCGCGTAGTGTGCGGGGCGGGGGGCGTCCCCCGGGGGTCGCCGGAGGGGTGGTGCGCGGGGGTGGCGGGCAGCGCGCGCGCCGCTCTAGTCGACACGCTAGTGGAGGCCGGGTGAGGACGAGGTCTGTGCGGTGTCGAATGAGTCACTATGTAACATTTGTTTCATTTAGATCGCGTGCACCCGCAGGGACCGGCCGGTCATCCTGGGCGGCATCGGCGCGGGCGCGGCGCTGGCGACGGTGCTGGCGGGCGTGGGGGGTGGGGGGGCTGCCGGCGGGGCGGGGGGGGTGCGCGGCCTTCTACTACTGGCGCCGCCGCTGCTGACGGCGGAGGGCGCGCGCGACACGCCCGACGACGTGCTGGCCGAGGTTAGTGTCACGGTACAGAGCGCAAGTGCCGGGCGAGGTGAGTGTCGCGGCACAGTGCCGGGCGAGGTGAGTGTCGCGGCACAGTGCCGGGCGAGGTGAGTGTCGCGGCACAGTGCCGGGCGAGGTGAGTGTCGCGGCACAGTGCCGGGCGAGGTGAGTGTCGCGGCACAGTGCCGGGCGAGGTGAGTGTCGCGGCACAGTGCCGGGCGAGGTGAGTGTCGCGGCACAGTGCCGGGCGAGGTGAGTGTCGCGGCACAGTGCCGGGCGAGGTGAGTGTCGCTGACCGTGGTGGGACCGACAGGTGCGGCTGCCCCTGCTGGTGGTGACGGGGACGGGCGCGGCGCAGTGCTGGCGGGGGGCGGCGCGGGAGGTGGCGAGGGCGCGCGGGGAGGGGGAGGGCACAGCTCGCCGCGGGGAGGGGGAGGGGGCAGCTCGCCGCGTGCTGGAGCTCCGCGGCGCCGACGACGCGCTGCGCTTGCCATCCGACGACAGACGCCGACGTCGCCTACCGCAGCATGCTCTAGACGCAGCCGTAGCGGTGAGTGAGCCTTCAAAAGATGAACCTCCGACCTAGGTATACAGGCCGGACGGCAGATATGATTCGCTCGTACGAAGCGCCAGTCTGCCGATACTCCTAATAATAATATAAATTCCACAAACAGATAAAAGAGATTAGAAAGGTGTATAATAAATATCACAACATGTACGTTCCGCGTACTAATTTCCAAAAAATGTATAAGAAGCCTGACGCCGCTTGCAAGCCCCGGTACCTCAAAGAAAAATAATATTCTCTGCTATCATTTAATACGGGGAAATCCGAATTATTTTAAAAGAAATCGATTTGTAAGCAACGCCATCTATTCGAACTTGGCATTGATTATAAATTTATTCCTCCATTTGCTGCTAGATGGCGCTACTTACCTCGTTTACGAGTAGTGAGATTAGTAGCGCGTACGGCGTGTTACTTAATTAAAACTCAGACGAATTCAATGTTGTGTATTGTACAATACACAACATTGAATTTACATATATAAAAGAGTACAATGTATGTAACGTATATAAGAATGTAATTAAATATCTACAAGAGTATGAACAGGAAAGTGAATAAGAATGTACAAGAGTGTAAATAAGAATGTCTCTTACAAGCAATACACTCACTTAAATAAACTTTACTTAATATAAACAATAGTGGCGTAACCAATAGGAAAACAGTTTGCTGTGCTGCAGAAATCCCCGCGGTCTCGCGTGCGTTCTCGATGTTGATTTGTTGTTCAAGGGAGCCCGCGGCGTGTGATTAGTCGGTGTAGAGAGCGCGCCAATTCACAGTTCACGTGCAAGACGGCACGCTATGGTTTCCCACGCACATCGACGATAATCAACAGATGTGCTTCGGAGTTGAGATTTATAGGCACCTCGATGGGTGGCAGCGACGCACGCCATGACTTCATCGGTCCTAATGTGATTTATAGGCAACCCTTCACAGCGGGTCGTCCCGTCCGAATGTGTTGCAGCTGCTTCAGATTTTTAAACGAAAACAAACGAAACAATACCGCGGTCACAGTCCGGCCCGAACAGAGTTCCATCGTCTTATACTTACTTAATACGATAAACTTTGACGTTCCACGACGCTCACGTGTCGCTGCGCTGCAGGAGGAGTGCGCGCGCTGGGTGTTCGAGACGGCGACGAGCGCGCCCGACGAGCGACACGAGCGACACGAGCGACACGAGCGCCACGAGCGCCACGAGCGACACGAGCGACACGAGCGCCACGAGCGACACGAGCGACGCCGCCGGGACGTGCGCCGCGCCGACCTCGAGGAGGACTACGCGCACCTGCCCAGCGCCTCACTCGCCGGGTGAGTCACAATATTATACAAATCTTCGCCCGACAAATTTTTTGGGTTCGAAAACTCGTCATATCAATGACACGGTTCCAGATCTGAAAGGCCGACGGAAGCGGGCGGGGAGTCGTCGGGCCGGCGCGGGCCCGCGGTGTGTCCGGAGACAGCGGGCGCGGGCCGCCTCGTGTCCCGCGGCTCGGGCGCCACGCCGCTGGCGCTGCTGCCTCCGCGGCGCCGCGCCGCCTCGCCCACCGCCCCCGCGCCCCCCGCGCCCCCCGCCGCCCCCGCGCTGCAAGTGGCGGACATCATGCGGTTGCCCATCGTGTTCGCGGACGACGAGCTCCCGCTGGAGGAGCCGGCAGCCGCCAGCCCCGTCACCGTGACGTCGGGCTCGCGCGGATACACGCGTGTCATCGTCGCGTCCCGCGGCGTGCGGACAGGGCCCGGCCGGGCGGGCCCGTCCATACGGCCCGGCCCGACCGCGCGGCCCGGCCCGACCGTGCGGCCCGGCCCGACCGTGCGGCCCGGCCCGACCGTGCGGCCTGGACGACCTGTGCTTCTGCGGCGCGGAGTGCGTCTGCTATCGCGGACTGATCGCCCGCACTGACGCCTCCACTTTTACGACTGACACAATAGCTTGTATAATAATTACATTATTATAAATAAATAATAATACCTACATTAAATGTGACTATCTTTAAAACCCAATTTCACTCCAACATTCACGAATGAATTAGAAAAAAAATTAGGAGAAATCTTTTCGCATCATAAACTCACTAGCGACCCGCTCCGGCTTCGCACGTGGACAAATGATATAGGTACTTGTTCAAGATATAATTTCTTATAAACTTGTTGGCGTGCTCGATAGATGGCGTTGGCGTAGATTTAAAGGTCGCTATGGTTTCGTTACCGTATATAGTAAAGTTTTTTTTTTAATAAATTTGGGATCGAGCTATCAAGTCAGATCAGCACACAGTGGTTTTATTTACAACCCTCTCTAGTGTACCAACAAGTCAAACTCCCTAAATACCATCGGGGTATTTAACCATGGTCCTTCGAGCCGGATCTGTGGACAGGTTTTGATACAAGTGGAGCCACCGGGGCTCACTTTTCGTCCCGTGTACTTGTACCGCAGTGGATAGCTGCAGAAAGGTACACGACAGCTCCGCCCAGCGTTGGCGGAAACTAGTCCAAAGGGTGGCCACAGAGGGCGCCAGTTGCAGGTTGAAAACGGTGTTTGTGTGAAGTGCAATCTTGTGAGTACATTTTATATCTTGTCTGCGAATTGGAGACACTGTACGAGGCAATAATTTTGAACTCTATTCCAAGAAGTTTAACTAAAAGGCAAAATGTACGGGGTTGTGTGACCACATACACAAAATGACATTATGCACGGGATGTGTGACCACGATGCACGAATGTCAATGTTGAGATGAAATGATGTCAGCTAGTAGGAAGTGGTGGATGTTGTCAAGATGAAACGACCTTTACTAGCGAGTGTCTTTAGTTCACTGACTATACAAAGTTTACATGAAATAAGGAAATATTTAATGTAGGTCGCGCATGATCGATGCTATGCTATGTCATCCAAATTAATTATGTATATAAAACTAATGTACGTTTGTCCGTACATACTAACAACACAAAAGAGAAGCAAATTAATTTTGTACAATCATGTTTCACGGCAAGATTTACGTACAAATATAATAAATTAAAAAAAAGGTCCGGCAGTACTTCACACTAGGGCAGCTTCTAATGTTGTACAAAGCACAGGTCCGTTCGTGTGTGGAGTACTGCAGCCACATTTGGGCTGGTGCTGCTAAGTGTCACCTGGCCACTTTGGATTCAGTGGAGAGGCGTGCGAAGAGGCTGATTGGTGACCCGGATTTAACTCGAGTTGGTCTCCAAAGCCTAGAGCACAGGCGTAGAGTAGCCAGCCTTTCGGTGTTCTATAGGATACATTTTGGGGAGTTTGCGAGGGAATTGCACGATTTTAATGCCCCTGTAGGAACATACATACAGCACATATAGAATTACCGTACCTCCAAACAGTTACCTCCAAACAGTTACCAGTTACCAAGCAATACCAACAACACCTTATTACCAATACGTTTTGACATCATCCATTCAGGAATAATCGAACAACGCCGTCTCGAGAGAGACGCTATACGTTTGACACATCTGTTGAAAGGAACAAGAGGCCGCCTTGAAAAAGGCGTTTACTGTCAAAGGAATAAGATACGTGATGTGTTGCGTGGGTTCAACGACATCACTCGTAAGTACGTTTTTGACACACGGAGTTGGTATATCGCAGCGGAGATTTGTACACGAAGACTGCACACGAAGGTTACATCGCAGCGGAGATATGTACACGAAGACTGCACACGAAGGATGCATCGCAGCGGAATCTTGGCGCGAAGACGACACACGAAGCTGGCGCATCGCAGCGGAGATCTTGACACGGCGGGCGGCCCTCGACGAAAAGGAACGACTCAGTGCGTCGACCTATATTTATAGACTCACAGCGCGGGCCTGCGGCGCCCCGCGCCCCTCTCCGAGACGCGGCGCGTGTTAAAGATCGTAGTAGTAATAATATTGTATTTTATAATTGTTAGGTTAGGTTAGGTTAGGTCGGGGTACGCCCCACAGTGCTGACTTCCTCGCAGTGTACCCCGGGCAACGCCGTGTCTGACCACCGTAACGGAGTGGCAGACCGGTGGCTAACAGGCACTGTGACCTACGCGATCTGCGAATTTTTATTTTACTTGAGGGCGATTGCGTACATTGTGGTTTTTATTATTGTTTTTATCGTGGGTTTTATTCTATTGTGGGTTGGTTTTATTGTTGTTTTTAATTGTTATTGTGGATTTGGTTTCTGGTTGTCATTATGCCTCCGAAACCATTGCGGAATGCCTCCGGGCGTTTCGTATCAAAAGGCCCTTCTCAGGGCCAACCCAAAGGCCCTTCTCAGGGCCACCCCGACGAAATGTCGGCGTCGGAGGCGAGTCGCGCACCTTCTGCGACGGGCTTCTGCGGAGAGGACGAGTTCTCCGACTCGGACATGGGGTCCGTTGTCGGGAACTCGTCCTCTGTGTGTGGAGTGGCTGCGGAGCGCAGCCTGAAGAGGGCCTACCTGAGGCTCGGGTCCGAGGGCTCCTCGGGCTCGGCCAAGGGCAGGCCCAACAAGAAGAAGTCGAGGGCGAAGAATGCTTCGCCATCGACTTCTTCTCAGGCTGGCACCCACGACGTGGGTTTGGCAGACGCCCAGCGCCAGCTCGGCTTGGCCAGACGGGCCGAGGCCGAGCTGGAACTGGAGGAGTTGGTTGCCGCCAAGGAGAGGCGCGCAGCCAAGGCAAGGGCCGGATACGGTTCGGCCCTCGTCTCCTTCGAGGGCCTCTCCGTAGCGGAGCTAGCTCGGCTGGCGAAGGAGGACATGGAGGAGATCGTTGAGGTCGCCTCCAGGTCCTCAAATTTGAAGGGTACCTTCCAGAAGGCCCTTAAATGCCGTGCAAACAGCTTGCACGGCATTGTGTCTGAGCTGACGCAACGCTCTGCCTCAGACGAGACGCGGCAGCTGCAGGCGAGGGTCGATCGCCTGCAAGCTGAGGTTAGCCAGCTTCATAAGAAGCTGGCTGAGGCTACGGCCCCGTCCCCGTCGGCCTCGGCCCCGTCGGCAGCGGCCGCGTCGGCAGCGGCCCCGTCGGCAGCGGCGGTTCCCGCCCCCTCCTCCTCCCACCTTGAGGAATTGTTCCGCAAAGTGGTCATGGAGGAGAGGGCGTTCACTCGTGCCTGCTTCGCAGGCATAGAGGACCGCCTGCTGCCGGAGAGGCGGCTCCGTCCGCCGCTAGCGGCCGACAAGGCGCCGACAGCGGCTCCCCAGGCCCCAAAGCCCTCAAAGGGCAAAGGCAAGGGGAAAAAGTCGCCGGGGGCTATGCCTACCCCCAGTACGAGTGCGGGCGCCAAACCGGGGCCGGTTGCCAACGTGGCACCCCCCCAGGTGCAGGAGGGAGACGCCCTCCTCCCTTCCACCACCCCAGCCAACCAGTCGTGGTCAGAGGTGGTTAGGAAGGGAAAGGGAAAGGGCAAGAAGGCGTCCCAGGCCCCGGCTGCCTCGGCGGCTGCCCCGGCCGCTGCCCCGGCAGCTGCAGCGGCGGCCCCAAAGGCGCCGAAGCTGGTTGCCCCCAAATCCGCGGCGGTCACGGTGACCATCGTGCCCGAGGCCGCGGAGAAGGGGGTAACGTACGAGTCCGTGTTAAGACGGGCTCGTACTGTCGCCAACCCCGCCGAGTTGGGGATTGGCGCTTGCCGCCGGACCCAAACCGGAGCTCGACTATTCGAGTTTCCGGGGAAGGACGGCGGCAAAAATGCGGACCTCTTCGCAGTCAAGCTGCGGGAGGTCCTCGCCGATGTGGCGAAGGTCGCCAGACCGACGAAGGCCACAGCCATCGAGGTGACCGGTCTCGACGACTCGGTCACCAAGGAGGAGGTGGTGGCGGCCATCGCCTCGGCAGGCGGCTGCGAACCCGCAGCGGTGCAGGCTCGGGCTATTAGGCCCGGCCGCGGTGGACTGGGCACTATCCGGCTGGTGTGCCCAGTCGCCGCAGTGTTGGCCGTCCGGGCAAAATGCCAAGGACGGCTCTTGGTAGGATTTAGCCGGGCCGTGATCCGGGTACTTGAGGCAGCGCCGATGCGCTGCTTCAAGTGCTTCGGCATCGGCCACACCCGAGCCATGTGTCCGTCCACCGTGGACAGGGCGGACACATGCTTCCGCTGCGGGAAGCAGGGGCATATGGCGGCCTCGTGCGATGCCGCCAAGCCACATTGCGCGGCATGCGCCGACAGTGGCCGCCCTGCGGACCATGTGATGGGGGGGAGCTCATGCCGACCCCCCACCAAGAAGGGCAAGCCGCAGGCGGCTACAAGCCGTCCTGCCGCTGCTGCCACCACTCCCGCTGATGTCCCATCAGCGGCGGCGGCCGAGGGTGATGCGATGGTCGAATAATGGGTATCGACCATCGCATCTTGCAGGCAAACACCAACCACTGCCGGGCTGCCCAGGACCTGCTGGTGCAGTCAATGGCCGAGTGGTTGGTGGATGTGGCAGTGGTGGCCGAGCCGTACTATACTCCCAGCAATTGGCTGGGAGATAGTGACGGCTCGGTGGCAATCGTGGCGCGGTCTTCCTCGGACTCCCCTCCCCTCTCGCTCTTAGAGAGGGGACCGGGATACGTGGCCGCCGCGTGGGGAGGGTTGGCCCTTGTGGGGGTCTACTTCTCCCCAAACCGCCCTCTCCAGGACTTCGAGGATTTCCTCGGGGTCCTGACGGCGGTCATCGGGAGGACGGCGCCACGACAGGTCTCCGTGCTCGGAGACCTGAATGCCAAGTCGGTGGTCTGGGGAAACCCGGCCACCGACGCCCGCGGTCAGGCGGTCGAATTGTGGGCGGCCTCGTCTGGTCTCTCCCTCTTGAATAGGGGGAGCGTCCAGACGTGCGTGCGGCGGCGGGGCGGGTCCATTGTGGACCTCACCTTTGCCACGCCCGCACTGGCCGCCCGCATTCGAAATTGGAGGGTGGAACTGGGGGAGACGATCTCGGATCACCGCTACGTGCGATTCGAGATCTCCCCCCAGAATCCACGGGGGCGCCGCAGCACCCCCTCATCGTCGGGCCGTTCCCCGTTTCCAAGGTGGGCTCTGACCCACCTGGATCGGGAGGCGGCACGGGAGGCCGCGTTCGTCCAGGACTGGCTTTGGCCAGGTCCCGGTGGGGACGTCCTGGACGTGGACGCGGCGGCGGCCCGACTGAGGGGGTCATTGACCGAGGTGTGCAACGCCAGCATGCCTCGGTCGAGACGTCCACCTCCCCGACGCGCCGTGTACTGGTGGTCGGAGGAGTTGGCGGCGCTGCGGGCCACCTGCGTGGCGGCACGGCGGGCCTACACCCGCTCGCGTCGGCGGCGCCGACGGGACGAGGCCGAAGAGGACCGCCTCTACTCCACATACGTGGAGGCGAGGGTGGCCTTCAAGTCGGCCATCGGCGCCGCCAAGGACGCGGCGAGGGCTGAGCTGCTGGAGGGTCTCGACAACGACCCATTCGGGAGGCCATATAAGGCGGCGCGGAACAAACTGCGTCGCATTGGTCCCCCGGTTGCCGAGACCCTGGAACCAGCGCTCCTGGATGGGGTGGTGCGGTCCCTGTTTCCGCGCAGGGATCCGCACTTCACCCCACCAGCGATGGGCCCGCCAAGGGAAGAACCGGAGGAGGAAGCTCCTCCTCCTCCGGTTTCAGAGGAGGAATTTGGCGCGGCGACGCTCCGTCTCCGCGCCAAAAAGACGGCTCCTGGCCCGGACGGCGTTCCCGCCAGGGTGGTGGCCATCGCGGTCACCGAGATGGAGGGAAGGTTTCGGGACCTCTTCAACGCGTGCTTCGCGTCGGGGAGGTTCCCGAAACCTTGGCGGGAAGGCCAATTGTGCCTCCTCCGGAAGGAAGGGCGGCCGGCGGACTCCCCCTTTTTTTTTTTTTTTTTTTTTTTTTTTTTTTTTTTTTTTTTTTTTTTTTTTTTTGTTCTCGCTGGGGAAAATGACAATTACGCATCCCCTCCCGTCGGGGGACGGGAAGGGTATGTGGGACTCCCCGGGAGAGAGCCTCCCGGTATACCCACTAAAAACCCCAGCGCAACTCCGGCATCGCCATAGTGGCGGGGGAGTGGGAAACTAGCACAGCCTCAGCTACCTCTCCCCCGCCGGCGAACCCCGCCTATTGAGGCGGGCCCTCATTTGCCCCTCTTAAAGAGGGGCCGCGGCTCCCGCGTGGTGAGCGGTGCAAGGCGGGCGCGGGCACCCCCGTGCCTCACGCCCGCCGCTCACCTCAGGGCGGGAGAAAGCGGGCGAAGTCCCGCCTTCTCCTGCCCCTACGCCGCCTGCGGAGCGCCGGAGCGAGGGGATCCTCCTCCCGCTCGCGCTCCGCGGCCTCCTTCTGCGACATCACGACCTCGCAGAAGGAGGCCATCGCCGCCCAGGCCCCCTCGCTCCCCACCATCGCTCTGACGACGGCGGGCAGCGAGAGGTCCCCTCCTACCGCCGCGACAAGATCGCGGCGCGGCACGGCCCACGACGGGCACACCGCGAGGGTGTGGTCCGCCGTGTCCTCCGCCGCGCCGCAACCGTGGCACGACGGCGTCTCCTCTCGTCCTATCCGGTGCAGGTACCTGCCGAAGCAGCCGTGACCGGAGAGTACCTGCACCAGACGGAAGGAGAGGAACCCGTGACGCCTGTCGAGCCAGTCCCTCAGGACTGGCCCGATGGCGTCGAGGGTGCGACGGCCGAACACCGCGGAGGCGAGGTCGCGCGTCCAATGTTGGACGATGGCGTCCCTCGCCTCCCGGCGGACGGCCTCCCTCAACTCCGGGGCCGGACGCTCGCCCAGCGCCCTGCGCCCCGCCGTCCACTCGTACACTCTGGCGAGCACCCAGGCCTCGAGCTCCCAAGGCGGGGTGCTCGCCAGAGCGCATGCCGAAGCGAAACCTACCGTGCGGTAGGCCCGCGCTACCCGCTGGGCGATGGCCCTTTGGGGCGCCCGAAGGGCGGTGAGGTTCTCCCTCCTGTGGAGGGAGTCCGCCCAAATTGGGGCCCCGTAAAGGGCCATGCTCCTCAGTATGCCGGCGTATAACCGCCGGCAACGACTGCTCGGCCCTCCCATGTTCGGCATGAGCCATGAGAGGGCGTCCGCGGCTTTCAGCAGGCGCGTCGACAGCCCGTTAAAATGCGGGCCGAAGCTCAGCCTGCTGTCCAGCATTAGGCCCAGATATTTCATCTGGGCCTCGACCCCGATTCTGACGCCCTCCACAAAAATGTGGGCGTCAGGTGGGGGGCGCTGCCGGGGGCCGTGAAAGAACACGGCCTCCGTTTTGTGCAGCGCCACCCTCAAGCCCAGGCGGCGAATCCTTCCCGCCACTAAGGATCCGCCCGCCGACGCCAAACTGGCCGCCTCCCGGAAGGTGCTCCCGCGGGAAGTGAGGAGAGTGTCATCCGCGTAGCAGATGACACTCGTACCTCGTAGGAGGATTCCCCGCAGGAGCCAGTCATAAGCGACGAGCTCCGGAGATACACTGTGGGAACCGGCGTTCCACAGGGGTCCGTTCTAGGGCCTCTTCTGTGGAACGTCGGTTATGACAGGCGCAGGGGCAGGAGAAGGCGGGATTTTGCCCGCTTTCTCCCGCCCTGAGGTGAGCGGCGGGCGTGAGGCTCGGGGGTGCCCGCGTCCGCCTTGCACAGCTCACCATGTGGGAGCTTCGGTCCCCCTCCTAGGAGGGGCAAATGAGGGCCCGCCTAATTAGGCGGGATTCGCCGGCGGGGGAGAGGAAGCCCAGGCTGTGCCACTCTCCCACTCCCCCGCCACTATGGCGATGCCGGAGCGCCGCTGGGGTTTTTAGTGGGTATACCGGGAGGCTCTCTCCCGGGGAGTCCCACATACCCTGCCCGTCCCCCGACGGGTGGGGATGCGTAATTGTCATTTTCCCCAGCGACAACAAAAAAAAAAAAAAAAAAGGTTAGGTTAGGTTGGGGTACGCCCCACAGTGCTGACTTCCTCGCAGTGTACCCCGGGCAACGCCGTGTCTGACCACCGTAACGGAGTGGCAGACCGGTGGCTAACAAGCACTGTGACCTACGCGATCTGCGAAATTTTATTTTACTTTGAGGGCGATTGCGGATTGTGGTTTTTAATATTGTTTTTATCGTGGGTTTTTATTATTGTGGGTTTGGTTTTATTGAGGATTTTATTTTTTATTGTGGTTTTTGGTTTTAGCTATGCCGAAACCAATGCGAGATGCTTCCGGGCGTTTCGTCGCAAAAGGCCCTTCTCAGGGCCAACCAAAAGGCCCTTCTCAGGGCCAACCCAAAGGCCCTTCTCAGGGCCACCCCGACGAAATGTCGGCGTCGGAGGCGAGTCGCGCACCTTCTGCGACGGGCTTCTGCGGAGAGGACGAGTTCTCCGACTCGGACATGGGGTCCGTTGTCGGGGACTCGTCCTCTGTGTGTGGAGTGGCTGCGGAGCGCAGCCTGAAGAGGGCCTACCTGAGGCTCGGGTCCGAGGGCTCCTCGGGCTCGGCCAAGGGTAAGCCCAACAAGAAGAAGTCGAAGGCGAAGAATGCTTCGCCATCGACTTCTTCTCAGGCTGGCACCCACGATGTGGGTTTGGCAGACGCCCAGCGCCAGCTAGGCTTGGCCAGACGGGCCGAGGCCGAGCTGGAACTGGAGGAGTTGGTTGCCGCCAAGGAGAGGCGCGCGGCCAAGGCGAGGGCCGGATACGGTTCGGCCCTCGTCTCCTTCGAGGGCCTCTCCGTGGCGGAGCTAGCTCGGCTGGCGAAGGAGGACATGGAGGAGATCGTTGAGGTCGCCTCCAGGTCCTCAAATTTGAAGGGTACCTTCCAGAAGGCCCTTAAATGCCGTGCAAACAGCTTGCACGGCATTGTGTCTGAGCTGACGCAACGCTCTGCCTCAGACGAGACGCGGCGGCTGCAGGCGAGGGTGGATCGCCTGCAAGCGGAGGTCAGCCAGCTTCATAAGAAGCTGGCTGAGGCTACGGCCCCGCCCCCGTCGGCAGCAGCCCCGTCAGCAGCGGTTACCGCCCCCTCCTCCTCCAACCTTGAGGAATTGTTCCGCAAGGTGATCATGGAGGAGAGGGCGTTCACTCGGGCCTGCTTCGCAGGCATAGAGGACCGCCTGCTGCCGGAGAAGCGGCTCCGTCCGCCGCTAGCGGCTGACAAGGCGCCGACAGCGGTTCCCCAGGCCCCGAGGCCCTCAAAGGGTAAGGGCAAGGGGAAAAAGTCTCCGGGGGCTCAGCCTACCCCCAGTACGAGTGCGGGCGCTAAACCGGGGCCGGTTGTCGTCACGGCTCCCCCCCAGGTTCAGCAGGGAGACGCCCTCCTCCCTTCCGCCACCCCAGCCAACCAGTCGTGGTCAGAGGTGGTTAGGAAGGGCAGAAAGGGCAAGAAGGCGACGAAGGCCACGGCTGCCCCGGCGGCTGCCCCGGCGGCTGCCCCGGCAGCTGCAGCGGCGGCCACAAAGGCGCCGAAGTTAGTTGCCCCCAAAACCGCGGCGGTCACAGTGACCATCGTGCCCGAGGCCGCGGAGAAGGGGGTAACGTACGAGTCCGTCCTGAGGCGGGCTCGTACCGTCGCCAACCCCGCCGAGTTGGGGATTGGCGCTTGCCGCCGGACCCAAACCGGAGCTCGTCTATTCGAGTTTCCGGGGAAGGACGGCGGCAAAAATGCCGACCTGTTCGCCGGCAAGTTAAGGGAGGTGCTTGCCGACGTGGCGAAGGTCGCCAGGCCGACCAAAACCACCTCCATTGAGGTGACCGGTCTTGATGACTCGGTCACCAAAGAGGAGGTGGTGGAGGCGGTCGCAAATGCCGGTGGCTGCGAACCCGCAGCGGTGCAGGCTCGGGACATTAGGCCCGGCCGCGGTGGACTGGGCACTATCCGGCTGGTGTGCCCAGTCGCCGCAGTGTTGGCCGCCAAGGCTAAATGCCAGGGGCGGCTTCTTGTGGGCTTTAGCCGGGCCGTGATCCGGGTGCTTGAGGCAGCGCCGATGCGCTGCTTCAAGTGCCTGGGGATTGGCCACACCCGAGCCATGTGTCCGTCCACCGTGGACAGGGCGGACACATGCTTCCGCTGCGGGAAGCAGGGTCATATGGCGGCCTCGTGCGATGCCGCCAAGCCGCATTGCGCGGCATGCGCCGACAGTGGCCGCCCTGCGGATCATGTGATGGGGGGGAGCTCATGCCGACCCCCCACCAAGAAGGGCAAGCCGCAGGCGGCTACAAGCCGTCCTGCCGCTGCTGCCACCACTCCTGCTGATGTCCCATCAGCGGCGGTGGCCGAGGGTGATGCGATGGTCGAATAATGGGTATCGACCATCGCATCCTGCAGGCAAACACCAACCACTGCCGGGCTGCCCAGGACTTACTGGTGCAGTCGATGGCCGAGTGGTTGGTGGATGTGGCAGTGGTGGCCGAGCCGTACTATACTCCCAGCAATTGGCTGGGAGATAGTGACGGCTCGGTGGCAATCGTGGCGCGGTCTTCCTCGGACTCCCCTCCCCTCTCGCTCTTAGAGAGGGGACCGGGATACGTGGCCGCCGCGTGGGGAGGGTTGGCCCTTGTGGGGGTCTACTTCTCCCCAAACCGCCCTCTCCAGGACTTTGAGGATTTCCTCGGGGTCCTGACGGCGGTCATCGGGAGGACGGCGCCACGACAGGTCTCCGTATTGGGAGACCTGAATGCGAAGTCGGTGGTCTGGGGAAACCCGGCCACCGACGCTCGCGGTCGAGCGGTCGAATTGTGGGCGGCCACGTCTGGTCTCTCCCTCTTGAATAGGGGGAGCGTCCAGACGTGCGTGCGGCGGCGGGGCGGGTCCATTGTGGACCTCACCTTTGCCACGCCCGCATTGGCCGCCCGCATTCGAAATTGGAGGGTGGAACTGGGGGAGACGATCTCGGATCACCGCTACGTGCGATTCGAGATCTCCCCCCAGAATCCACGGGGGCGCCGCAGCACCCCCTCATCGTCGGGCCGTTCCCCGTTTCCAAGGTGGGCTCTGACCCACCTGGATCGGGAGGCGGCACAGGAGGCCGCGTTCGTCCAGGACTGGCTTTGGCCAGGTCCCGGCGTGGACGTCCTGGACGTGGACGCGGCGGCGGCCCGACTGAGGGGGTCATTGACCGAGGTGTGCAACGCCAGCATGCCTCGGTCGAGACGTCCACCTCCCCGACGCGCCGTGTACTGGTGGTCGGAGGAGTTGGCGGAGCTGCGGGCCACCTGCGTGGCGGCACGGCGGGCCTACACCCGATCGCGTCGGCGGCGCCGACGGGACGAGGCCGAAGAGGACCGCCTCTACTCCACATACGTGGGGGCGAGGGCGGCCTTTAAGTCGGCCATCGGCGCCGCCAAGGACGCGGCGAGGGCTGAGCTGCTGGAGGGTCTCGACAACGACCCATTCGGGAGACCATATAAGGCGGCGCGGAACAAACTGCGTCGCATTGGTCCCCCGGTTGCCGAGACCCTGGAACCAACGCTCCTGGATGGGGTGGTGCGGTCCCTGTTTCCGCGCAGGGATCCGCACTTCACCCCACCAGCGATGGGCCCGCCAAGGGAAGGACCGGAGGAGGAAGCTCCTCCTCCTCCGATTTCAGAGGAGGAATTTGGCGCGGCGACGCTCCGTCTCCGCGCCAAAAAGACGGCTCCTGGCCCCGACGGCGTTCCCGCCAGGGTGGTGGCCATCGCGGCCACCGAGATGGAGGGAAGGTTTCGGGACCTCTTCGACGCATGCTTCGCGTCGAGGACGTTCCCGAAACCTTGGCGGGAAGGCCAACTGTGCCTCCTCCGGAAGGAGGGGCGGCCGGCGGACTCCCCCTCGGCTTACCGGCCCATCGTCTTGCTTGACGAGGCCGGTAAGATGTTCGAGGGGATCATCGCCGGCCGCCTGAAGTGTCATCTTCGGAGCGTGGGACCGGACCTGTCGGACGCCCAGTTCGGTTTTCGAGCTGGGCGTTCTACAGTGGACGCCCTGGCCCGTCTCAAGGGCCAGGTGACAGAGGCGGTAGGAGTGGGGGATGGAGTGTTGGCTGTGTCATTCGACATTGCCAACGCCTTCAACTCCGTCCCCCACTCCACCATCCTGGAGGCCCTCCGGTTCCACGGAGTGCCCCAGTACTTGCGGGGCCTCCTGGCCAGCTACCTGGAGGACCGTGCTGTCCTCCTCGTAGACGGGGCTGGCCAGCTCCGGAGATACGCTGTGGGAACCGGCGTTCCACAGGGGTCCGTTCTAGGGCCTCTTCTGTGGAACGTCGGTTATGACTGGCTCCTGCGGGGAACCCTCCTGCGAGGCACGAGTGTCATCTGCTATGCAGATGACACTCTCCTCACTTCCCGCGGGAGCAGTTACAGGGAGGCGGCCAGTTTGGCCTCGGCGGGCGGCGGACTCCCCCTCGGCTTACCGGCCCATCGTCTTGCTTGACGAGGCCGGTAAGATGTTCGAGGGGATTATCGCCGCCCGCCTGAAGCGCCATCTGCGGAACGTGGGACCGGACCTGTCGGACGCCCAGTTCGGTTTTCGAGCTGGGCGTTCGACAGTGGACGTCCTGGCCCTTCTCAAGGGCCAGGTGACAGAGGCGGTAGGAGTGGGGGATGGAGTGTTGGCTGTGTCATTCGACATTGCCAACGCCTTCAACTCCATCCCCCACTCCACCATCCTGGAGGCGCTCCGGTTCCACGGTGTGCCCCTCTATTTGCGGGGCCTCCTGGCCAGCTACTTGGAGGACCGTGCCGTCCTCCTCGTGGACGGGGCTGGCCAGGTCCGGCGGTATGGCGTGGAAACCGGCGTTCCACAGGGGTCCGTTCTAGGGCCTCTTCTGTGGAACGTCGGTTATGACTGGCTCCTGCGGGGAATCCTCCTACGAGGTACGAGTGTCATCTGCTACGCGGATGACACTCTCCTCACTTCCCGCGGGAGCACCTTCCGGGAGGCGGCCAGTTTGGCGTCGGCGGGCGGATCCTTAGTGGCGGGAAGGATCCGCCGCCTGGGCTTGAGGGTGGCGCTGCACAAAACGGAGGCCGTGTTCTTTCACGGCCCCCGGCAGCGCCCCCCACCCGACGCCCACATTTATGTGGAAGGGGTGAGGGTCGGGGTTGAGGCCCAGATGAAGTATCTGGGCCTCATGCTGGACAGCAGGCTGCGCTTCGGCCCGCACTTTAGCGGGCTGTCGACGCGCCTGATGAAAGCCGCGGACGCCCTCTCATGGCTCATGCCGAACATGGGAGGGCCGAGCAGTCGTTGCCGGCGGTTATACGCCGGCATACTGCGGAGCATGGCCCTATATGGGGCCCCCATTTGGGCGGACTCCCTCCATAGGAGGGAGAACGTCACCGCTCTTCGGGCGCCCCAAAGGGCCATTGCCCAGCGGGTAGCGCGGGCCTACCGCACGGTAGGCTTCGCTTCGGCATGCGCTCTGGCGAGCACCCCGCCTTGGGAGCTCGAGGCCTGGGTGCTCGCCAGAGTGTATGAGTGGACGGCGGGGCGCAGGGCGCTGGGCGAGCGTCCGGCCCCGGAGCTGAGGGAGGCCGTCCGCCGGGAGGCGAGGGACGCCATCGTCCAACATTGGACGCGCGACCTCGCCTCCGCGGTGTTCGGCCGTCGCACCCTCGACGCCATCGGGCCGGTCCTGAAGGACTGGCTCGACAGGCGTCACGGTTTCCTCTCCTTCCGTCTGGTGCAGGTACTCTCCGGTCACGGCTGCTTCGGCAGGTACCTGCACCGGATAGGACGAGAGGAGACGCCGTCGTGCCACAGTTGCGGCGCGGCGGAGGACGCGGCGGACCACACCCTCGCGGTGTGCCCGTCGTGGGCCGTGCCGCGCCGCGATCTTGTCGCGGCGGTAGGAGAGGACCTCTCGCTGCCCGCCGTCGTCAGAGCGATGGTGGGGAGCGAGGGGGCCTGGGCGGCAATGGCCTCCTTCTGCGAGGTCGTGATGTCGCAGAAGGAGGCCGCGGAGCGCGAGCGGGAGGAGGATCCCTTCGCTCCGGCGCTCCGCAGGCGGCGTAGGGGCAGGAGAAGGCGGGATTTCGCCCGCTTTCTCCCGCCCTGAGGTGAGCGGCGGGCGTGAGGCACGGGGGTGCCCGCGCCCGCCCTGCACCGCTCACCACGCGGGAGCCACGGCCCCTCTTTAAGAGGGGCAAATGAGGGCCCGCCTTCTTAGGCGGGTTTCACCGGCGGGGGAGAGGAAGCCCAGGCTGTGCCACTCCCCCAGTCCCCCGCCACTATGGCGATGCCGGAGCGCCGCTGGGGTTTTTAGTGGGTATACCGGGAGGCTCTCTCCCGGGGAGTCCCACATACCCTGCCCGTCCCCCGACGGGTGGGGATGCGTAATTGTCATTTTCCCCAGCGACAACAAAAAAAAAAAAAAAAAAAAAAGGTTAGGTTAGGTTTCGCGACGGGCCGCTTCCCCAGGAGGTGGAGGGTGGGCAGGCTCTGCCTCCTTCGCAAGGACGGACGTCCTGCCGACTCACCGTCGGGTTATAGTCCGGTCGTGCTCCTGGATGAAAGCGGAAAGTGCTTTGAGAGGATCATCGCCTCTCGCATCCAGGAGCACCTAGAAAGCCGTGGACCGAAGTTGGCGGCAGTCCGCCAACTTCGGTCAGCCAAGTACGGCTTTCGGACCGGCCGGTCCACGATGGACGCGGTGGCTCGCCTCAAGAGGTGGACTGAGGCGGCCAAAGCGCGGGGTGAGGGTGTCGTCGCGGTGTCGTTAGACATCGCGAACGCGTTCAACACCCTCCCCCACGAATGCATAGAGGCGGCACTGAAGTACCATGAAGTGCCCCTCTACCTCTGCGCCCTCGTGCGGGACTACCTCCGTGAGAGGAGGGTGCTGTACGAGGACGCAGAGGGTCGCGTCCAGTCGTGGACCGTATCAGTAGGAGTACCCCAGGGATCGGTGCTTGGTCCCCTGCTCTGGAACCTGGGGTACAACTGGGTTCTGCGTGGCGCGCTCTTGCCGCGGATGGACGTCGTCTGCTTTGCGGACGACACCCTAGTCGCGGCCAGGGCGCGTGACTGGGAGGAGGCGGTTCACCTTGCGTCGGTCGGCACCTCATTGGTCGTCCGGCGCATCCGCCTCCTGGGGCTGGAAGTGGCTCTGGAGAAGACGAGGGCCATGACCTTCCACGCACCACGACGCAGAACCCCATCGAGTCTCCGTATCCGAGTGGAGGGGGTCCGGGTTCCCGTCGAGGTACATATCAAGTACCTCGGCCTGATCCTGGATCCCCGCTGGAGTTTCGAGGAGCACTTCAGGCTCCTCGCTCCGCGGCTGTGCTCATTCGCAGCCGCACTCGGACCACCTCCCCAATCTAGGGGGGCCGAATTCGGCGTGCCGTCGGCTGTACCAGGGAGTGGTACGGTCGATGGCGCTCTACGGAGCCCCGGAGTGGGCGGAGCGCCTTTCCCGGGCAACAGTGGCCCTGCTGCGGAGGCCGCAGAGGGTCATCGCGACACGGACCGTGCGGGCATACCGCACGGTAAGTCATGGGGCGGCCTGCGTGCTCGCGGGCACGCCCCCGTGGGAGGTCGATGCCCTGGTTCTGTCCCAGGTGCATCGACACCGTGTCGCGGCCCGGGAACGGGGGGAACGACCCGCCTTCGAGGAAGTAAGGCGGGTCCGATTAGCGGCTCAGGGGGAGGCCCTGAGCCGGTGGAGGGAGGCGCTCCGCTCCCCAGCTGCCGGCCACCGGACGATTGGAGCGATTCGTCCGGTGTTGGAGGGATGGGTTGGGCGCCGGCATGGCAGCCTTACCTTCCGTCTAGTGCAGGTACTGACCGGACATGGCTGCTTCGGTCACTACCTGCACCGGGTCGCCCGTCGGGAGAAGTCACCGCGGTGTCATCACTGCGACTCCCCCGACGACACGGCCGAGCACACCCTGGTGGAGTGCCCGGCCTGGCGAAACGAGCGCCGCGATCTCGTTGCGGCGCTCGGAGGCGGACGCCTCTCCCTGGCAACCATGGTGCGAGCCATGGTTGAAAGCGAGAGTGCATGGGAGGCTGCCGCCTCCTTCTGCGAGACCGTCCTCTTGCAGAAGGAGGCTGCGGAGAGGGAGCGGGAAGAGGACGTACTTGCCGCTCCCCTCCGGCGTAGACGGGTGGGGCGAAGAAGGCGGGGGACGAACCCCCGTCTCCTTTGCCCCAGGGTGTGACCAGCGCGTGCGGGTAGCTCCCGCACGTGCATTGCACAACGGTCACCACGTCTGGGGATT
Source organism: Sesamia inferens (assembly GCA_037179545.1). Lineage (NCBI taxonomy): Eukaryota > Metazoa > Arthropoda > Insecta > Lepidoptera > Noctuidae > Sesamia > Sesamia inferens. Next base: position 73,120 of record CM073929.1, on the reverse strand, counting down.
ATTCCGTTACCGGGTAATCCCCCTTTGGCACGGAGTACTTGGCCTTCGGGTCGGCCCCGTGACACTCTCAACACAGGGCCCGACGGTAACCGGGTGGTTTTAGTGGGTATTCCCGGCTTCGGCCGGGCGAGTCCCACACACGCTCGTCGCCTAGCTAGCGACGGGTATGGTGCGTAAAGGCATTTCCACTCGAGAAAAAAAAAAAAAAAAAAAAAAAAAAAAAAAAAAAAAAAAAAAAAAAAGGTTAGGTTAGGTTAGGTTAGGTTGTCCCCGTGGTGGGGTACGCCCCACAGTGCTGACTTCCTCGCAGTGTACCCCGGGCAACGCCGTGTCTGACCACCGTAACGGAGTGGCAGACCGGTGGCTAACAGGCACTGTGACCTACGCGATCTGCGAATTTTTATTTTACTTGAGGGCGATTGCGTACATTGTGGTTTTTATTATTGTTTTTATCGTGGGTTTTATTCTATTGTGGGTTGGTTTTATTGTTGTTTTTAATTGTTATTGTGGATTTGGTTTCTGGTTGTCATTATGCCTCCGAAACCATTGCGGAATGCCTCCGGGCGTTTCGTATCAAAAGGCCCTTCTCAGGGCCAACCCAAAGGCCCTTCTCAGGGCCACCCCGACGAAATGTCGGCGTCGGAGGCGAGTCGCGCACCTTCTGCGACGGGCTTCTGCGGAGAGGACGAGTTCTCCGACTCGGACATGGGGTCCGTTGTCGGGAACTCGTCCTCTGTGTGTGGAGTGGCTGCGGAGCGCAGCCTGAAGAGGGCCTACCTGAGGCTCGGGTCCGAGGGCTCCTCGGGCTCGGCCAAGGGCAGGCCCAACAAGAAGAAGTCGAAGGCGAAGAATGCTTCGCCATCGACTTCTTCTCAGGCTGGCACCCACGACGTGGGTTTGGCAGACGCCCAGCGCCAGCTCGGCTTGGCCAGACGGGCCGAGGCCGAGCTGGAACTGGAGGAGTTGGTTGCCGCCAAGGAGAGGCGCGCAGCCAAGGCAAGGGCCGGATACGGTTCGGCCCTCGTCTCCTTCGAGGGCCTCTCCGTAGCGGAGCTAGCTCGGCTGGCGAAGGAGGACATGGAGGAGATCGTTGAGGTCGCCTCCAGGTCCTCAAATTTGAAGGGTACCTTCCAGAAGGCCCTTAAATGCCGTGCAAACAGCTTGCACGGCATTGTGTCTGAGCTGACGCAACGCTCTGCCTCAGACGAGACGCGGCAGCTGCAGGCGAGGGTCGATCGCCTGCAAGCTGAGGTTAGCCAGCTTCATAAGAAGCTGGCTGAGGCTACGGCCCCGTCCCCGTCGGCCTCGGCCCCGTCGGCAGCGGCCGCGTCGGCAGCGGCCCCGTCGGCGGCGGCGGTACCCGCCCCCTCCTCCTCCCACCTTGAGGAATTGTTCCGCAAAGTGGTCATGGAGGAGAGGGCGTTCACTCGTGCCTGCTTCGCAGGCATAGAGGACCGCCTGCTGCCGGAGAGGCGGCTCCGTCCGCCGCTAGCGGCCGACGAGGCGCCGACAGCGGCTCCCCAGGCCCCAAAGCCCTCAAAGGGCAAAGGCAAGGGGAAAAAGTCGCCGGGGGCTATGCCTACCCCCAGTACGAGTGCGGGCGCCAAACCGGGGCCGGTTGCCAACGTGGCACCCCCCCAGGTGCAGGAGGGAGACGCCCTCCTCCCTTCCACCACCCCAGCCAACCAGTCGTGGTCAGAGGTGGTTAGGAAGGGAAAGGGAAAGGGAAAGGGCAAGAAGGCGTCCCAGGCCCCGGCTGCCTCGGCGGCTGCCCCGGCCGCTGCCCCGGCAGCTGCAGCGGCGGCCCCAAAGGCGCCGAAGCTGGTTGCCCCCAAATCCGCGGCGGTCACGGTGACCATCGTGCCCGAGGCCGCGGAGAAGGGGGTAACGTACGAGTCCGTGTTAAGACGGGCTCGTACTGTCGCCAACCCCGCCGAGTTGGGGATTGGCGCTTGCCGCCGGACCCAAACCGGAGCTCGACTATTCGAGTTTCCGGGGAAGGACGGCGGCAAAAATGCGGACCTCTTCGCAGTCAAGCTGCGGGAGGTCCTCGCCGATGTGGCGAAGGTCGCCAGACCGACGAAGGCCACAGCCATCGAGGTGACCGGTCTCGACGACTCGGTCACCAAGGAGGAGGTGGTGGCGGCCATCGCCTCGGCAGGCGGCTGCGAACCCGCAGCGGTGCAGGCTCGGGCTATTAGGCCCGGCCGCGGTGGACTGGGCACTATCCGGCTGGTGTGCCCAGTCGCCGCAGTGTTGGCCGTCCGGGCAAAATGCCAAGGACGGCTCTTGGTAGGGTTTAGCCGGGCCGTGATCCGGGTACTTGAGGCAGCGCCGATGCGCTGCTTCAAGTGCTTCGGCATCGGCCACACCCGAGCCATGTGTCCGTCCACCGTGGACAGGGCGGACACATGCTTCCGCTGCGGGAAGCAGGGGCATATGGCGGCCTCGTGCGATGCCGCCAAGCCACATTGCGCGGCGTGTGCCTCCAGTGGCCGCCCTGCGGACCATGTGATGGGGGGGAGCTCATGCCGACCCCCCATCAAGAAGGGCAAGCCGCAGGCGGCTACAAGCCGTCCTGCCGCTGCTGCCACCACCCCCGCTGATGTCCCATCAGCGGCGGTGGCCGAGGGTGATGCGATGGTCGAATAATGGGTATCGACCATCGCATCTTGCAGGCAAACACCAACCACTGCCGGGCTGCCCAGGACCTGCTGGTGCAGTCAATGGCCGAGTGGTTGGTGGATGTGGCAGTGGTGGCCGAGCCGTACTATACTCCCAGCAATTGGCTGGGAGATAGTGACGGCTCGGTGGCAATCGTGGCGCGGTCTTCCTCGGACTCCCCTCCCCTCTCGCTCTTAGAGAGGGGACCGGGATACGTGGCCGCCGCGTGGGGAGGGTTGGCCCTTGTGGGGGTCTACTTCTCCCCAAACCGCCCTCTCCAGGACTTCGAGGATTTCCTCGGGGTCCTGACGGCGGTCATCGGGAGGACGGCGCCACGACAGGTCTCCGTGCTCGGAGACCTGAATGCCAAGTCGGTGGTCTGGGGAAACCCGGCCACCGACGCCCGCGGTCAGGCGGTCGAATTGTGGGCGGCCTCGTCTGGTCTCTCCCTCTTGAATAGGGGGAGCGTCCAGACGTGCGTGCGGCGGCAGGGCGGGTCCATTGTGGACCTCACCTTTGCCACGCCCGCACTGGCCGCCCGCATTCGAAATTGGAGGGTGGAACTGGGGGAGACGATCTCGGATCACCGCTACGTGCGATTCGAGATCTCCCCCCAGAATCCACGGGGGCGCCGCAGCACCCCCTCATCGTCGGGCCGTTCCCCGTTTCCAAGGTGGGCTCTGACCCACCTGGATCGGGAGGCGGCACGGGAGGCCGCGTTCGTCCAGGACTGGCTTTGGCCAGGTCCCGGCGTGGACGTCCTGGACGTGGACGCGGCGGCGGCCCGACTGAGGGGGTCATTGACCGAGGTGTGCAACGCCAGCATGCCTCGGTCGAGACGTCCGCCTCCCCGACGCGCCGTTTACTGGTGGTCGGAGGAGTTGGCGGAGCTGCGGGCCACCTGCGTGGCGGCACGGCGGGCCTACACCCGATCGCGTCGGCGGCGCCGACGGGACGAGGCCGAAGAGGACCGCCTCTACTCCACATACGTGGGGGCGAGGGCGGCCTTTAAGTCGGCCATCGGCGCCGCCAAGGACGCGGCGAGGGCTGAGCTGCTGGAGGGTCTCGACAACGACCCATTCGGGAGGCCATATAAGGCGGCGCGGAACAAACTGCGTCGCATTGGTCCCCCGGTTGCCGAGACCCTCGAACCAGCGCTCCTGGATGGGGTGGTGCGGTCCCTGTTTCCGCGCAGGGACCCGCACTTCACCCCACCAGCGATGGGCCCGCCAAGGGAAGGACCGGAGGAGGAAGCTCCTCCTCCTCCGGTTTCAGAGGAGGAACCCCGACTGTATTTGGCGCGGCGACGCTCCGTCTCCGCGCCAAAAAGACGGCTCCTGGCCCCGACGGCGTTCCCGCCAGGGTGGTGGCCATCGCGGCCACCGAGATGGAGGGAAGGTTTCGGGACCTCTTCGACGCGTGCTTCGCTTCGGGGAGGTTCCCGAAACCTTGGCGGGAAGGCCAATTGTGCCTCCTCCACAAGGAGGGACGGCCGGCGGACTCCCCCTCGGCATACCGGCCCATCGTTCTGCTCGATGAGGTCGGTAAAATGTTCGAGGGGATCATCGCCGGCCGCCTGAAGTGTCATCTTCGGAGCGTGGGACCGGACCTGTCGGACGCCCAGTTCGGTTTTCGAGCTGGCCGTTCGACAGTGGACGCCCTGGCCCGTCTCAAGGGCCAGGTGACAGAGGCGGTAGGAGTGGGGGATGGAGTGTTGGCTGTGTCATTCGACATTGCCAACGCCTTCAACTCCATCCCCCACTCCACCATCCTGGAGGCGCTGCGGTTCCACGGAGTGCCCCTGTACTTGCGGGGCCTCCTGGCCAGCTACCTGGAGGACCGTGCTGTCCTCCTCGTAGACGGGGCTGGCCAGCTCCGGAGATACACTGTGGGAACCGGCGTTCCACAGGGGTCCGTTCTAGGGCCTCTTCTATGGAACGTCGGTTATGACTGGCTCCTGCGGGGAACTCTTCTGCGAGGCACGAGTGTCATCTGCTACGCAGATGACACTCTCCTCACTTCCCGCGGGAGCAGTTATAGGGAGGCGGCCAGTTTGGCCTCGGCGGGCGGATCCTTGGTGGCGGGGAGGATCCGCCGCCTGGGCTTGAGGGTGGCGCTGCACAAAACGGAGGCCGTGTTTTTTCACGGCCCCCGGCAGCGCCCCCCACCAGACGCCCACATCTTCGTGGAGGGGGTGAGGGTCGGGGTTGAGGCCCAGATCAAGTATCTGGGCCTCATTGTGGACAGCAGGCTGCGCTTCGGCCCGCATTTCAGCGGGCTGTCGACGCGCCTGCTGAAGGCTGCGGACGCCCTCTCATGGCTCATGCCGAACATGGGAGGGCCGAGCACGCGGTGCCGGCGTCTGTACGCCGGCATTCTGCGGAGCATGGCCCTTTACGGGGCCCCCATTTGGGCGGACTCCCTCAATAGGAGGGAGAACCTCACCGCCCTACGGGCGCCCCAAAGGGCCATCGCCCAGCGGGCAGCGCGGGCCTACCGCACGGTAGGCTTCGCTTCGGCATGCGCTCTGGCGAGCACCCCGCCTTGGGAGCTCGAGGCCTGGGTGCTCGCCAGAGTGTACGAGTGGACGGCGGGGCGCAGGGCGCTTGGCGAGCGTCCGGCCCCGGAGTTGAGGGAGGCCGTCCGCCGGGAGGCGAGGGACGCCATCGTCCAACATTGGACGCGCGACCTCGCCTCCGCGGTGTTCGGCCGTCGCACCCTCGACGCCATCGGGCCAGTCCTGAGGGACTGGCTCGACAGGCGTCACGGGTTCCTCTCCTTCCGTCTGGTGCAGGTACTCTCCGGTCACGGCTGCTTCGGCAGGTACCTGCACCGGATAGGACGAGAGGAGACGCCGTCGTGCCACGGTTGCGGCGCGGCGGAGGACACGGCGGACCACACCCTCGCGGTGTGCCCGTCGTGGGCCGTGCCGCGCCGCGATCTTGTCGCGGCGGTAGGAGGGGACCTCTCGCTGCCCGCCGTCGTCAGAGCGATGGTGGGGAGCGAGGGGGCCTGGGCGGCGATGGCCTCCTTCTGCGAGGTCGTGATGTCGCAGAAGGAGGCCGCGGAGCGGGAGCGAGAGGAGGATCCCCTCGCTCCGGCGCTCCGTAGGCGGCGTAGGGGCAGGAGAAGGCGGGATTTCGCCCGCTTTCTCCCGCCCTGAGGTGAGCGGCGGGCGTGAGGCACGGGGGTGCCCGCGCCCGCCCTGCACCGCTCACCACGCGGGAGCCACGGCCCCTCTTTAAGAGGGGCAAATGAGGGCCCGCCTTCTTAGGCGGGTTTCGCCGGCGGGGGAGAGGTAGCTGAGGCTGAGCTAGTTTCCCACTCCCCCGCCACTATGGCGATGCCGGAGTTGCGCTGGGGTTTTTAGTGGGTATACCGGGAGGCTCTCTCCCGGGGAGTCCCACATACCCTGCCCGTCCCCCGACGGGTGGGGATGCGTAATTGACATTTTCCCCAGCGAGAACAAAAAAAAAAAAAAAAAAAAAAGGTTGTCCCCGTGGTGACGCAAGCAGAGACGGGAGCGGCCGTGTCGCGGCTCCGGGCCAAGAATAAAGCGCCCGGACCCGACGGAGTTCCTGGCCGAGCTCTCGTCCTTGCTCTGAAGGAGCTAGAGCCCCAGCTGAGGGGGCTCTTTACGGCATGCCTTGAGCAGGGTCAGTTTCCCAGTGTGTGGAAGGAGGGGAAGCTGGTCCTGCTCAGGAAGGAGGGGCGCCCCGCGGACTCGCCGTCCGCGTATCGGCCCATAGTGCTGCTCGACGAGGCGGGCAAACTTTTTGAGCGTATAATCGCAGATCGCCTCGTCGGCCACTTGTGCGGAGAGGGGCCGAACCTGGACGACAGCCAGTTCGGTTTTCGTCGGGGGCGCTCCACCATAGACGCCATCATGCGCGTGAGAGCCCTGGCGGAGGATACGGTGTCCCGGGGTGGGGTGGTGTTGGCGGTGTCTTTACACATTTCCAACGCCTTCAACACTCTACCCTGGAACTGTATTAGGGAGGCCCTGAAATACCATCGGGTGCCTCCCTACCTCCGCCGCATAGTAGGGGCTTACCTGGAGGACAGATGCGTCATCTATCGGGGACGTGACGGTGCCGGTCGGCACCAAATGTCGTGCGGTGTTCCACAGGGATCGGTCTTGGGACCGCTCCTGTGGAACATCGGCTACGACTGGGTGCTGAGAGGCGAGCTCCCGTCGGGCGCCGACTTGACGTGTTATGCGGACGACACGCTTGTCACTGCCCGGGGGAGCTCGTACAGGGAAGCGACGTTGATAGCCACGGCTGCGGTGTCACAGGTGGTGAACCGCATCCGGCGCCTGGGCCTGGAGGTGGCCCTTGACAAGTTGGAGGCCATGGTTTTCCATGGCCCCCGGCGTGCGCCGGCGCCGGGATCACATATCGTGGTCAGTGGGGCCCGGATAGCTGTCGAGTTCACCATGAAGTACCTGGGATTGGTGCTCGACAGCCGGTGGGATTTCGGACCCCACTTCCGGCGGCTGGCGCCCAAGCTGATGGGTGCAGCAGGCGCGCTATCAACGTTGCTTCCCAACATGGGGGGCCCGAGCGCCGCCTGTAGGCGGTTGTACGTGGGAATCGTGCGGTCCATGGCCCTGTATGGGGCCCCTGTGTGGGCGATGGACCTGACGGCCGGAACACTCGCCATTCTGCGGAAGCCGCAGAGGGCGATGGCCGTCAGGGTCGTCCGCGGGTATCGCACGATTTCCTACGAGGCGGCTTGCGTCCTGGCCGGATCCCCGCCCTGGGACCTAGAGGCGAAAGTACTCGCGTCATTGTACCAATGGCGCGAGGAAGAGCGGACACGGGGCTCCAATCCGGTGCAGCGACAGATCGAGCTGCGCCGAGAGGAGCTCCGTCAGGTCCTGGTGGCGGACTGGCGGCAGAGGCTTATGCGCCCTACCGCCGGCCTCGCTACCGTCGAGGCGATCCGGCCAGTACTCGACGACTGGCTCGGGAGGAGGCACGGCTCCCTGTCGTTCAGGGTGACGCAGGTACTGTCGGGGCACGGCTGCTTCGGCAAGTACCTGCGTCGCTTAGGCAGAGAGCCGGACGCTCGGTGCCACCACTGCGTCCAATGCGGGGAGGACACGGCGCAGCACACGCTCTCCGAGTGTGTAGCTTGGGAGGAGCAGCGCCGTGTCCTCACAAACGAAGTAGGAGGCGACCTGACGCTGCCGGCAGTAGTGCGGAGGATTGTCGGCAGCTCAGAGTCGTGGGACGCGGTGGTGTCCTTCTGCGAGGACGTGATGTCGCAGAAGGAAGCTGCGGAACGGGAGAGGGAGATATCAACTCCCTTCCCGGGCCGCAGAAGACGCACCGGGCGCCGAGGAAGGGCGGATAACGCCCTCTTCCGCCCCCCATGAATGGGTCCAGGGGCGAGGGACATGGGGAAGTCCCCGCCCCCCATTGATGGACCCCGAGGCGGAGGCGCGCGCGAGTGTCGGCGCGCGCCTTTGAGGCGATGCACGGGGTAGTTTAACACCCCACTACCCCGTGCAGGAGACGAGGCCCGGACAGACCGGGCCAGCACGAGGGTGTGGGGCCGTGGAAGAATTTAGACTCCCGCGGCCCCACGCGCGCTCGTGATAGAAGACACACCGGGGTCCTCATAGGATGCCCGCCGCCCTGGGCCGACGGGACGAGGCCGAAGAGGACCGCCTCTACTCCACATACGTGGGGGCGAGGGCGGCCTTTAAGTCGGCCATCGGCGCCGCCAAGGACGCGGCGAGGGCTGAGCTGCTGGAGGGTCTCGACAACGACCCATTCGGGAGACCATATAAGGCGGCGCGGAACAAACTGCGTCGCATTGGTCCCCCGGTTGCCGAGACCCTGGAACCAGCGCTCCTGGATGGGGTGGTGCGGTCCCTGTTTCCGCGCAGGGATCCGCACTTCACCCCACCAGCGATGGGCCCGCCAAGACCAGCGGCTCTACCGGAGGAGGAAGCTCCTCCTCCTCCGGTTTCAGAGGAGGAATTTGGCGCGGCGACGCTCCGTCTCCGCGCCAAAAAGACGGCTCCTGGCCCCGACGGCGTTCCCGCCAGGGTGGTGGCCATCGCGGCCACCGAGATGGAGGGAAGGTTTCGGGACCTCTTCGACGCGTGCTTCGCGTCGAGGAGGTTCCCGAAACCTTGGCGGGAAGGCCAACTGTGCCTCCTCCGGAAGGAGGGGCGGCCGGCGGACTCCCCCTCGGCTTACCGGCCCATCGTCTTGCTTGACGAGGCCGGTAAGATGTTCGAGGGGATCATCGCCGGCCGCCTGAAGTGTCATCTTCGGAGCGTGGGACCGGACCTGTCGGACGCCCAGTTCGGTTTTCGAGCTGGGCGTTCTACAGTGGACGCCCTGGCCCTTCTCAAGGGCCAGGTGACAGAGGCGGTAGGAGTGGGGGATGGAGTGTTGGCTGTGTCATTCGACATTGCCAACGCCTTCAACTCCATCCCCCACTCCACCATCCTGGAGGCCCTCCGGTTCCACGGAGTGCCCCAGTACTTGCGGGGCCTCCTGGCCAGCTACCTGGAGGACCGTGCTGTCCTCCTCGTAGACGGGGCTGGCCAGCTCCGGAGATACGCTGTGGGAACCGGCGTTCCACAGGGGTCCGTTCTAGGGCCTCTTCTGTGGAACGTCGGTTATGACTGGCTCCTGCGGGGAACCCTCCTGCGAGGCACGAGTGTCATCTGCTATGCAGATGACACTCTCCTCACTTCCCGCGGGAGCAGTTACAGGGAGGCGGCCAGTTTGGCCTCGGCGGGCGGATCCTTGGTGGCGGGGAGGATCCGCCGCCTGGGCTTGAGGGTGGCGCTGCACAAAACGGAGGCCGTGTTCTTTCACGGCCCCCGGCAGCGCCCCCCACCCGACGCCCACATTTATGTGGCGGGGGTAAGGGTTGGGGTTGAGGCCCAGATGAAGTATCTGGGCCTCATGCTGGACAGCAGGCTGCGCTTCGGCCCGCATTTTAGCGGGCTGTCGACGCGCCTGCTGAAAGCCGCGGACGCCCTCTCATGGCTCATGCCGAACATGGGAGGGCCGAGCAGTCGTTGCCGGCGGTTATACGCCGGCATACTGCGGAGCATGGCCCTATATGGGGCCCCGATTTGGGCGGACTCCCTCCATAGGAGGGAGAACGTCCCCGCTCTTCGGGCGCCCCAAAGGGCCATTGCCCAGCGGGTAGCGCGGGCCTACCGCACGGTAGGCTTCGCTTCGGCATGCGCTCTGGCGAGCACCCCGCCTTGGGAGCTCGAGGCCTGGGTGCTCGCCAGAGTGTACGAGTGGACGGCGGGGCGCAGGGCGCTGGGCGAGCGTCCGGCCCCGGAGTTGAGGGAGGCCGTCCGCCGGGAGGCGAGGGACGCCATCGTCCAACATTGGACGCGCGACCTCGCCTCCGCGGTGTTCGGCCGTCGCACCCTCGACGCCATCGGGCCAGTCCTGAGGGACTGGCTCGACAGGCGTCAGGGGTTCCTCTCCTTCCGTCTGGTGCAGGTACTCTCCGGTCACGGCTGCTTCGGCAGGTACCTGCACCGGATAGGACGAGAGGAGACGCCGTCGTGCCACGGTTGCGGCGCGGCGGAGGACACGGCGGACCACACCCTCGCGGTGTGCCCGTCGTGGGCCGTGCCGCGCCGCGATCTTGTCGCAGCGGTAGGAGGGGACCTCTCGCTGCCCGCCGTCGTCAGAGCGATGGTGGGGAGCGAGGGGGCCTGGGCGGCGATGGCCTCCTTCTGCGAGGTCGTGATGTCGCAGAAGGAGGCCGCGGAGCGCGAGCGGGAGGAGGATCCCCTCGCTCCGGCGCTCCGCAGGCGGCGTAGGGGCAGGAGAAGGCGGGATTTCGCCCGCTTTCTCCCGCCCTGAGGTGAGCGGCGGGCGTGAGGCACGGGGGTGCCCGCGTCCGCCTTGCACAGCTCACCATGTGGGAGCTTCGGTCCCCCTCCTAGGAGGGGCAAATGAGGGCCCGCCTAATTAGGCGGGATTCGCCGGCGGGGGAGAGGAAGCCCAGGCTGTGCCACTCCCCCACTCCCCCGCCACTATGGCGATGCCGGAGCGCCGCTGGGGTTTTTAGTGGGTATACCGGGAGGCTCTCTCCCGGGGAGTCCCACATACCCTGCCCGTCCCCCGACGGGTGGGGATGCGTAATTGTCATTTTCCCCAGCGACAACAAAAAAAAAAAAAAAAAAAAAAAAAAAAAAAAAAAAAAAAAAAAAAAAAAAGGTTAGGTTGCGGGTTCCGTTCCGTGCGCAGTTTCTGGACCTGCCATCGGACGCGTCCCCAGGTGGCGGATAGGGGAACGGCCCCCAGATATGGGGGTTACCGGTTTACCGGCGCGGACCAAAACCAGAAGTGGGGACCGCTTCGGCGGTCACGCGCGGCGGGTCGGCCACCACTCCAGGTGGCTGACGTGACCCGAACTCCGGGTCACCGTCGGGCAACCCGGTCTCCTCACTGAGAGGAGCTGGGGGCCCCGTTTGCCTTCGGGCAAACGAGTGGGCTAAGAGGAAGGACACCTCGCTAAAAAAACCCGTGGCTGCTGCGTCTTCTCGCACACGGAGACGTGACCAGCCGGGCCCCTCCCTATGGAGGGCCCACTGTGGGCCTGCCTTCGGGCAGGAATCGCCGGCGGGGTTGTGGACGGCAGGCTTGCTACATCCCATGACCCCGCCACTAAGGCGATGTCGGTGTGCCGCTGTTGGGTTTAGTGGGTATTCCTGGCTACAGAGCTGGGCGAGTCCCACACACGCCCTTCGGGGTATGGTGCGTAAATGCATTCCCACAGCGTCAAAAAAAAAAAAAAAAAAGGTTGCGGGTTCCGTGCGCAGTTTCTGGCCTGCCATCGGACGCGTCCCCAGGTGGCGGATAGGGGAACGGCCCCCAGATATGGGGGTTACCGGTTTACCGGCGCGGACCAAAACCAGAAGTGGGGACCGCTTCGGCGGTCACGCGCGGCGGGTCGGCCACCACTCCAGGTGGCTGACGTGACCCGAACTCCGGGTCACCGTCGGGCAACCCGGTCTCCTCACTGAGAGGAGCTGGGGGCCCCGGGGCTGGCCAGCTCCGGAGATACGCTGTGGGAACCGGCGTTCCACAGGGGTCCGTTCTAGGGCCTCTTCTGTGGAACGTCGGTTATGACTGGCTCCTGCGGGGAACTCTTCTGCGAGGCACGAGTGTCATCTGCTACGCAGATGACACTCTCCTCACTTCCCGCGGGAGCAGTTATAGGGAGGCGGCCAGTTTGGCGTCGGCGGGCGGATCGCTAGTGGCGGGGAGGATCCGCCGCCTGGGCTTGAGGGTGGCGCTGCACAAAACGGAGGCCGTGTTCTTCCACGGCCCCCGGCAGCGCCCCCCACCCGACGCCCACATTTATGTGGCGGGCGTAAGGGTCGGGGTTGAGGCCCAGATGAAGTATCTGGGCCTCATGCTGGACAGCAGGCTGCGCTTCGGCCCGCATTTTAGCGGGCTGTCGACGCGCCTGCTGAAAGCCGCGGACGCCCTCTCATGGCTCATGCCGAACATGGGAGGGCCGAGCAGTCGTTGCCGGCGGTTATACGCCGGCATACTGCGGAGCATGGCCCTATATGGGGCCCCCATTTGGGCGGACTCCCTCCATAGGAGGGAGAACCTCACCGCCCTTCGGGCGCCCCAAAGGGCCATCGCCCAGCGGGCAGCGCGGGCCTACCGGACGGTAGGCTTCGCTTCGGCATGCGCTCTGGCGGGCACCCCGCCTTGGGAGCTCGAGGCCTGGGTGCTCGCCAGAGTGTACGAGTGGACGGCGGGGCGCAGGGCGCTGGGCGAGCGTCCGGCCCCGGAGTTGAGGGAGGCCGTCCGCCGGGAGGCGAGGGACGCCATCGTCCAACATTGGACGCGCGACCTCGCCTCCGCGGTGTTCGGCCGTCGCACCCTCGACGCCATCGGGCCGGTCCTGAAGGACTGGCTCGACAGGCGTCACGGGTTCCTCTCCTTCCGTCTGGTGCAGGTACTCTCCGGTCACGGCTGCTTCGGCAGGTACCTGCACCGGATAGGACGAGAGGAGACGCCGTCGTGCCACGGTTGCGGCGCGGCGGAGGACACGGCGGACCACACCCTCGCGGTGTGCCCGTCGTGGGCCGTGCCGCGCCGCGATCTTGTCGCGGCGGTAGGAGGGGACCTCTCGCTGCCCGCCGTCGTCAGAGCGATGGTGGGGAGCGAGGGGGCCTGGGCGGCGATGGCCTCCTTCTGCGAGGTCGTGATGTCGCAGAAGGAGGCCGCGGAGCGCGAGCGGGAGGAGGATCCCCTCGCTCCGGCGCTCCGCAGGCGGCGTAGGAGCAGGAGAAGGCGGGATTTCGCCCGCTTTCTCCCGCCCTGAGGTGAGCGGCGGGCGTGAGGCACGGGGGTGCCCGCGCCCGCCCTGCACCGCTCACCACGCGGGAGCCACGGCCCCTCTCTAAGAGGGGCAAATGAGGGCCCGCCTTCTTAGGCGGATTTCGCCGGCGGGGGAGAGGAAGCCCAGGCTGTGCCACTCCCCCACTCCCCCGCCACTATGGCGATGCCGGAGCGCCGCTGGGGTTTTTAGTGGGTATACCGGGAGGCTCTCTCCCGGGGAGTCCCACATACCCTGCCCGTCCCCCGACGGGTGGGGATGCGTAATTGTCATTTTCCCCAGCGACATCAAAAAAAAAAAAAAAAAAAAAAAGGTTAGGTTAGGTTGTACTTGCGATTTTATTTTATTTTGAGGGCGATTGCGCACGTAGTGGACTATTTTATTGTGGGTTTTTATTCTTATTGTGGTTTTATTCTGAATTTTATTGAGGGTTTATTTTATTGTGGGTTAGGTTTTATTGCGGTTTTATTCATTTTTATTGTGGTTTTATTCATTTTTATCGTGGTTTTTGGTTTTAGCTATGTCTAAGCCATTGCGTAATGCCTCCGGGCGTTTCGCCAAAAAAGGCCCTTCTCAGGGCCAACCAAACGGCCCTTCTCAGGGCCAACCCAAAGGCGAGTGTTCGGCCTCAGAGGCCAGTCGCGCACCATCCGTGGCGAGCCTCTGCATGAGCGTGGCGGACGAGTTCTCGGACTCGGATGTCGAGTCCGTGGCCTTGGACTCGTCCGTATGTGGGGTGGCTGCAGAGAGCAGCCTGAAGAGGGCTTACTTAAAGCTCGGGTCCGAGGGCTCCTCGGACTCGGGCAAGAGTAAGCCCAAGAGGAAGTCGAAGGCGAAGCAGACATCTGCTTCGCCTTCGACTTGTTCTCAGGCCGGCACCCACGATGTGGGTCTGGCTGTCGCCCAGCGCCAGCTCGGCTTGGCCAGACGGGCCGAGGCCGAGCTGGAACTGGAGGAGTTGGTTGCAGCCAAGGAGAGGCGCGCAACCAAGGCGAGGGCCGGTTATGGTTCGGCCCTCCCCAGTTTTGACGGCCTGTCCGTGGCCGAGTTGGTCCGCTTGGCGGAGGAGGACAAGGAGGAGATCGTCGCGGTCGCCTCCAGGTCCTCCAACCTCAAGGGGACCTTCCAGAAGGCGCTAAAATGCCGTGCAACAAGCTTGCACGGCATCGTCCTAGAGATGACGCAGCGGACTGCGTCTGAAGAGACCAGGCAGCTGCAGGCGAGGGTGGATCGCTTGCAAGCGGAAGTCAGCCAGCTTCATAAGAAGCTGGCTGAGGCTACGGCCCCGTCTCCGTTGGCCGTGGCCCCGTCGGCAGCGGCCGCGTCGGCAGCGGCCCCGTCGGCAGCGGCGGTTCCTGCCCCCTCCTCCTCCAACCTTGAGGAATTGTTCCGCAAGGTGGTCATGGAGGAGAGGGCGTTCACTCGTGCCTGCTTCGCAGGCATAGAGGACCGCCTGCTGCCGGAGAAGCGGCTCCGTCCGCCGCTAGCGGCCGACAAGGCGCCGACAGCGGCTCCCCAGGCCCCGAGGCCCTCAAAGGGCAAGGGCAAGGGGAAAAAGTCGCCGGGGGCTCCGTCTCCCCCCGGTACGAGTGCAGGCGCCAAACCGGGGCCGGCTGCCATCGCGGCACCCGCCCCACAGGTTCGAGAGGTCGACGCCCTCCTCCCTTCCACCACCCCAGCCAACCAGTCGTGGTCAGAGGTGGTTAGGAAGGGAAAGGGGAAGGGCAAGAAGGCGTCCCAGGCCCCGGCTGCCCCGGCGGCTGCCCCGGCAGCTGCCCCGGCAGCTGCAGCGGCGGCCCCAAAGGCGCCGAAGTTGGTTGCCCCCAAATCCGCGGCGGTCACGGTGACCATCGTGCCCGAGGCCGCGGAGAAGGGGGTAACGTACGAGTCCGTCTTAAGACGGGCTCGTACCGTCGCAGACCCCGCCCAGCTGGGAATCGGTGCCTGCCGTCGGACCCAAACCGGAGCTCGGTTATTCGAGTTTCCGGGGAAGGACGGCGGCAGAAATGCCGATTTGTTCGCCAGCAAGGTGCGGGAGGCCCTTGCCGATGTGGCGAAGGTGGCCAGGCCGGTGAAGTCCACGGCCATCGAGGTGACCGGTCTTGATGACTCGGTCACCAAGGAGGAGGTGGTGGCCGCCATCGCCTCGGCAGGAGGCTGCGACCCCGCAGCGGTGCAGGCTCGGGAGATTAGGCCCGGCCGCGGTGGACTGGGCACTATCCGGCTGGTGTGCCCAGTCGCCGCAGTGTTGGCCGCCCAGGCTAAATGCCAGGGGCGGCTATTCGTGGGCTTTAGCCGGGCCGTGATCCGGGTACTTGAGGCAGCACCGATGCGCTGCTTCAAGTGCTTCGGCATCGGCCACACCCGAGCCATGTGTCCGTCCACCGTGGACAGGGCGGACACATGTTTCCGCTGCGGGAACCTGGGACATATGGCGGCCTCGTGCGACGCCGCCAAGCCACGTTGCGCGGCGTGCGCCGACAGTGGCCGCCCTGCGGACCATATAATGGGGGGGAGCTCATGCCGACCCCCAACCAAGAGGGGCAAGCCGCAGGCGGCTATAAGCCGTCCTGCCGCTGCTGCCACCACTCCCGCTGATGTCCCATCAGCGGCGGCGGCCGAGGGTGATGCGATGGTCGAATAATGGGTATCGACCATCGCATCCTACAGGCAAACACCAACCACTGCCGGGCTGCCCAGGACTTACTGGTGCAGTCGATGGCCGAGTGGTTGGTGGATGTGGCAGTGGTGGCCGAGCCGTACTATACTCCCAGCAATTCCAGAAATCAAGAAATCAATTCAAGAAATCCCAGACAATTTCTTTAAAGGGAAAATTTAAACGCCCCCCTACGGTGCGTATGGGCGGCGCCTCGATCGCGAGTGCGGGACGGGTCAAGTTGCTGGGCGTTGTTATTGATGAAGCGGGCTCCTACGTGCCGCATGCTAGTTTGGCCGGCCAACGGGCTGTGAACGCCTTTGGGAAGATGTCGAGGGTCTCGGCGTCTTCCTGGGGCGTGAGGTATAAGGCCCTAAAGGTCCTGTTTGCAGGGACCTATGTGGCTGTCCTCACATATGCTGCGGCCGTATGGTGGCGGAGAGTTTGTTGTTATGCAGTGCGGAGTACGCTGCTCCGCACGCAACGCCTGGCACTGGTGCTGCTGTCGAAGGCCTATAGGTCTGTGAGTACCACGGCACTGCCTGTGCTGGCGGGTGTGCTGCCGGCCGACCTGGAGGTTTGTCGTGCAGGACGAATCGCGCAGGAGTGTTCCGGAATGTTTGGCATGGAGCGCAGGGAGGCGATCAAGAGGGTAAGAGCGGAGGTCGTTGCCCAGTGGCAGGAGCGGTGGGCTTCTTCCAGGGACGGTAGGGAGCTGTACTCCTTCTTTCCGGACGTGGCTCTGCGTCTGGCGCTGGAGTGGGTGGAACCGGAATATGTCACATCACAGATGCTAACAGGACATGGGAGTTTCAGAAGCCGGCTACACGCAATGTCGGTATCCGACGTTGCCGTATGTTACTGTGGGCTGGCGGATGAAACTCGGGACCATGTCCTGTGGGACTGCACCCTCTATGAGGAAGAGCGAGAGGCCATGTTGTCAGACTGGTCCAGACACGTGATTGGTCCGGTTTACCACCAAGACCTGGTAGCGGACGCGGAGGGCTTCCGGAGACTGCGGTCATTCGCCCACAAATGGCACAGAAAAAGGAAGGAGTTGGAGCTTGGTGCAGAGCGTGAGGTCAGCTAGGCATAATGCTGATGCGGCTGCAAATTTACTCTGGGACTAGCTGCTCGGGTGCGAAGTCACGTATTGTGTCGTTGCACGTCCCAATCGGGAGAACTAACACGAGCAGACGGACAACTACTAGACTGTACAATGGTCCGTATGCCGCAAGGCGGGAAGGACCTGTACAGGACAGTCGGGGTTCCCCTCTCGCTCTTAGAGAGGGGACCGGGATACGTGGCCGCCGCGTGGGGAGGGTTGGCCCTTGTGGGGGTCTACTTCTCCCCAAACCGCCCTCTCCAGGACTTCGAGGATTTCCTCGGGGTCCTGACGGCGGTCATTGGGAGGACGGCGCCACGACAGGTCTCCGTGTTAGGAGACCTGAATGCCAAGTCGGTGGTCTGGGGAAATCCGGCCACCGACGCCCGCGGTCAGGCGGTCGAATTGTGGGCGGCCACGTCTGGTCTCTCCCTCTTGAATAGGGGGAGCGTCCAGACGTGCGTGCGGCGGCAGGGCGGGTCCATTGTGGACCTCACCTTTGCCACGCCCGCACTGGCCGCCCGCATTCGGAATTGGAGGGTGGAACTGGGGGAGACGATCTCGGATCACCGCTACGTGCGATTCGAGATCTCCCCCCAGAATCCACGGGGGCGCCGCAGCACCCCCTCATCGTCGGGCCGTTCCCCGTTTCCAAGGTGGGCTCTGACCCACCTGGATCGGGAGGCGGCACGGGAGGCCGCGTTCGTCCAGGACTGGCTTTGGCCAGGCCCCGGCGTGGACGTCCTGGACGTGGACGCGGCGGCGGCCCGACTGAGGGGGTCATTGACCGAGGTATGCAACGCCAGCATGCCTCGGTCGAGACGTCCACCTCCCCGACGCGCCGTGTACTGGTGGTCGGAGGAGTTGGCGGAGCTGCGGGCCACCTGCGTGGCGGCACGGCGGGCCTACACCCGCTCGCGTCGGCGGCGCCGAAGGAACGAGGCCGAAGAGGACCGCCTCTACTCCACATACGTGGGGGCGAGGGCGGCCTTCAAGTCGGCCATCGGCGCCGCCAAGGACGCGGCGAGGGCTGAGCTGCTGGAGGGTCTCGACAACGACCCATTCGGGAGGCCATATAAGGCGGCGCGGAACAAACTGCGTCGCATTGGTCCCCCGGTTGCCGAGACCCTGGAACCAGCGCTCCTGGATGGGGTGGTGCGGTCCCTGTTTCCGCGCAGGGATCCGCACTTCACCCCACCAGCGATGGGCCCGCCAAGGGTAGGACCGGAGGAGGAAGCTCCTCCTCCTCCGGTCTCAGAGGAGGAATTTGGCGCGGCGACTCTCCGTCTCCGCGCCAAAAAGACGGCTCCTGGCCTGGACGGCGTTCCCGCTCGGGTGGTGGCCATCGCGGCCACGGAGATGGAGGGAAGGTTTCGGGACCTCTTCGACGCGTGCTTCGCGTCGAGGAGGTTCCCGAAACCTTGGCGGGAAGGCCAACTGTGCCTCCTCCGGAAGGAAGGGCGGCCGGCGGACTCCCCCTCGGCTTACCGGCCCATCGTCTTGCTTGACGAGGCCGGTAAGATGTTCGAGGGGATTATCGCCGCCCGCCTGAAGCGCCATTTGCGGAACGTGGGACCGGACCTGTCGGACGCCCAGTTCGGTTTTCGAGCTGGGCGTTCGACAGTGGACGCCCTGGCCCTTCTCAAGGGCCAGGTGACAGAGGCGGTAGGAGTGGGGGATGGAGTGTTGGCTGTGTCATTCGACATTGCCAACGCCTTCAACTCCATCCCCCACTCCACCATCCTGGAGGCGCTCCGGTTCCACGGTGTGCCCCTTTATTTGCGGGGCCTCCTGGCCAGCTACTTGGAGGACCGTGCCGTCCTCCTCGTGGACGGGGCTGGCCAGGTCCGGCGGTATGGCGTGGAAACCGGCGTTCCACAGGGGTCCGTTCTAGGGCCTCTTCTGTGGAACGTCGGTTATGACAGGCGCAGGGGCAGGAGAAGGCGGGATTTTGCCCGCTTTCTCCCGCCCTGAGGTGAGCGGCGGGCGTGAGGCACGGGGGTGCCCGCGTCCGCCTTGCACAGCTCACCATGTGGGAGCTTCGGTCCCCCTCCTAGGAGGGGCAAATGAGGGCCCGCCTAATTAGGCGGGATTCGCCGGCGGGGGAGAGGAAGCCCAGGCTGTGCCACTCTCCCACTCCCCCGCCACTATGGCGATGCCGGAGCGCCGCTGGGGTTTTTAGTGGGTATACCGGGAGGCTCTCTCCCGGGGAGTCCCACATACCCTGCCCGTCCCCCGACGGGTGGGGATGCGTAATTGTCATTTTCCCCAGCGACAACAAAAAAAAAAAAAAAAAAAAAAAGGTTAGGTTAGGTTGGGGTACGCCCCACAGTGCTGACTTCCTCGCAGTGTACCCCGGGCAACGCCGTGTCTGACCACCGTAACGGAGTGGCAGACCGGTGGCTAACAAGCACTGTGACCTACGCGATCTTGCGATTTTATTTTCTTCTGAGGGCGATTGCGTATATAGTGGATTATTTTGTTGTGGTTTTTATTTTATTGAGGGTTTTTATTCGATTGTGGTTTTTTATAGTATTTTATTGTGGTTTTATTTGTTTTTTATAGTGGATTTGGTTTTTGGTAGCGATGCCGAAACCAATGCGAGATGCTTCCGGGCGTTTCGTCGCAAAAGGCCCTTCTCAGGGCCAACCAAAAGGCCCTTCTCAGGGCCAACCCAAAGGCCCTTCTCAGGGCCACCCCGACGAAATGTCGGCGTCGGAGGCGAGTCGCGCACCTTCTGCGACGGGCTTCTGCGGAGAGGACGAATTCTCCGACTCGGACATGGGGTCCGTTGTCGGGGACTCGTCCTCTGTGTGTGGAGTGGCTGCGGAGCGCAGCCTGAAGAGGGCCTACCTGAGGCTCGGGTCCGAGGGCTCCTCGGGCTCGGCCAAGGGTAAGCCCAACAAGAAGAGGTCGAAGGCGAAGAATGCTTCGCCATCGACTTCTTCTCAGGCTGGCACCCACGATTTGGGTTTGGCAGACGCCCAGCGCCAGCTCGGCCTGGCCAGACGGGCCGAGGCCGAGCTGGAACTGGAGGAGTTGGTTGCCGCCAAAGAAAGGCAGGCGCGCGCAACCAAGGCGAGGGCCGGATATGGTTCGGCCCTCGTCAGTTTCGAGGGCCTGTCTGTGGCCGAGTTGGTCCGCTTGGCGGAGGAGGACAAGGAGGAGATCGTCGAGGTCGCCTCCAGGTCCTCCAACCTCAAGGGGACCTTCCAGAAGGCCCTTAAATGCCGTGCAACCAGCTTGCATGGCATTATAGTGGAGCTGACGCAACGTACTGCGTCAGAGGAGGCAAGGCAGCTGCAGGCGAGGGTGGATCGCCTGCAAGCGGAGGTCAGCCAGCTTCACAAGAAGCTGGCTGAGGCTACGGCCCCGCCCCCGTCTGCTGCGGCCCCGTCGGCAGCGGTTCCCGCCCCCTCCTCCTCCAACCTTGAGGAATTGTTCCGCAAGGTGGTCATGGAGGAGAGGGCGTTCACTCGGGCCTGCTTTGCGGGCATAGAGGATAGGCTCCTGCCCGAGAAGCGCCTCCGTCCGCCTTTGGCGGCGGACAAGACGCCGACAGTGGCTCCCCTTGCCCCGAAGCCCTCAAAGGGCAAGGGCAAGGGGAAGAAGTCGCCGGGGGCTCTGCCTCCCCCCGGTACGAGTGCGGGCGCTAAACCGGGGCCGGCTGCCATCGCGGCACCCGCCCCCCAGGTGCAGGAGGGAGACGCCCTCCTCCCTTCCACCACCCCAGCCAACCAGTCGTGGTCAGAGGTGGTTAGGAAGGGAAAGGGGAAGGGTAAAAAGGCGACCAAGGCCACGGCTGCCCCGGCGGCTGCCCCGGCGGCTGCCTCGGCGGCTGCCCCGGCAGCTGCCGCGACAGCCGCAAAGGCTCCGAGGCTGGTTGCCCCCAAAACCGCGGCGGTCACGGTGACGATCGTCCCCGAAGCCGCGGAGAAGGGGGTAACGTACGAGTCCGTCCTGAGACGGGCTCGTACCGTCGCCAACCCCGCCGAGTTGGGGATTGGCGCTTGCCGCCGGACCCAAACCGGAGCTCGTCTATTCGAGTTTCCGGGGAAGGACGGCGGCAAAAACGCCGACCTGTTCGCCGGCAAGTTGAGGGAGGTGCTTGCCGACGTAGCGAAGGTCGCCAGGCCAACTAAAACCACCTCCATTGAGGTGACCGGTCTAGATGACTCGGTCACCAAGGAGGAGGTGGTGGCGGTCATCGCCAAGATGGGAGGCTGCGAACCCGCAGCGGTGGCAGCTCGGGACATTAGGCCCGGCCGCGGTGGACTGGGCTGTATCCGGCTGGAGTGCCCAGTCGCCGCAGTGTTGGCCGCCCAGGCTAAATGCCAAGGGCGGCTACTGGTGGGCTTTAGCCGGGCCGTGATCCGGGTGCTTGAGGCAGCGCCGATGCGCTGCTTCAAGTGCCTGGGGATTGGCCACACCCGAGCCATGTGTCCGTCCACAGTGGACAGGGCGGACACTTGCTTCCGTTGCGGGCAACAGGGGCATAAGGCGGCCTCGTGCGAGGCCGCCAAGCCGCATTGCGCGGCATGCGCCGACAGTGGTCGCCCCGCGGACCACGTAATGGGGGGGAGCGCATGCCGACCTCCCGCGAAGAAGGGCAAGCCGCAGGCGGCTATAAGCCGGCCTGCCGCTGCTGCCACCACCACCGCTGTCCCAGCGGCGGTGGCCGACGAGGGTGATGCGATGGTCGAGTAATGGGTACCGACCATCGCATCTTGCAGGCAAACACCAACCACTGCCGGGCTGCCCAGGACCTGCTGGTGCAGTCGATGGCCGAGTGGTTGGTGGATGTGGCAGTGGTGGCCGAGCCGTACTATACTCCCAGCAATTGGCTGGGAGATAGTGACGGCTCGGTGGCAATCGTGGCGCGGTCTTCCTCGGACTCCCCTCCCCTCTCGCTCTTAGAGAGGGGACCGGGATACGTGGCCGCCGCGTGGGGAGGGTTGGCCCTTTTGGGGGTCTACTTCTCCCCAAACCGCCCTCTCCAGGACTTCGAGGATTTCCTCGGGGTCCTGACGGCGGTCATCGGGAGGACGGCGCCGCGACAGGTCTCCGTCTTAGGAGACCTGAATGCCAAGTCGGTGGTCTGGGGAAATCCGGCCACCGACGCCCGCGGTCAGGCGGTCGAATTGTGGGCGGCCACGTCTGGCCTCTCCCTCTTGAATAGGGGGAGCGTCCAGACGTGCGTGCGGCGGCAGGGCGGGTCCATTGTGGACCTCACCTTTGCCACGCCCGCACTGGCCGCCCGCATTCGAAATTGGAGGGTGGAACTGGGGGAGACGATCTCGGATCACCGCTACGTGCGATTCGAGATCTCCCCCCAGAATCCACGGGGGCGCCGCAGCACCCCCTCATCGTCGGGCCGTTCCCCGTTTCCAAGGTGGGCTCTGACCCACCTGGATCGGGAGGCGGCACGGGAGGCCGCGTTCGTCCAGGACTGGCTTTGGCCAGGTCCCGGTGGGGACGTCCTGGACGTGGACGCGGCGGCGGCCCGACTGAGGGGGTCATTGACCGAGGTATGCAACGCCAGCATGCCTCGGTCGAGACGTCCACCTCCCCGACGCGCCGTGTACTGGTGGTCGGAGGAGTTGGCGGAGCTGCGGGCCACCTGCGTGGCGGCACGGCGGGCCTACACCCGCTCGCGTCGGCGGCGCCGACGGGACGAGGCCGAAGAGGACCGCCTCTACTCCACATACGTGGAGGCGAGGGCGGCCTTCAAGTCGGCCATCGGCGCCGCCAAGGACGCGGCGAGGGCTGAGCTGCTGGAGGGTCTCGACAACGACCCATTCGGGAGGCCATATAAGGCGGCGCGGAACAAACTGCGTCGCATTGGTCCCCCGGTTGCCGAGACCCTGGAACCAGCGCTCCTGGATGGGGTGGTGCGGTCCCTGTTTCCGCGCAGGGATCCGCACTTCACCCCACCAGCGATGGGCCCGCCAAGGCAAGGACCGGAGGAGGAAGCTCCTCCTCCTCCGGTTTCAGAGGAGGAATTTGGCGCGGCGACGCTCCGTCTCCGCGCCAAAAAGACGGCTCCTGGCCCCGACGGCGTTCCCGCCAGGGTGGTGGCCATCGCGGCCACCGAGATGGAGGGAAGGTTTCGGGACCTCTTCGACGCGTGCTTCGCTTCGGGGAGGTTCCCGAAACCTTGGCGGGAAGGCCAGTTGTGCCTCCTCCACAAAGAGGGACGGCCGGCGGACTCCTCCTCGGCATACCGGCCCATCGTTCTGCTCGATGAGGTCGGTAAAATGTTCGAGGGGATCATCGCCGGCCGCCTGAAGTGTCATCTTCGGAGCGTGGGACCGGACCTGTCGGACGCCCAGTTCGGTTTTCGAGCTGGGCGTTCGACAGTGGACGCCCTGGCCCGTCTCAAGGGCCAGGTGACAGAGGCGGTAGGAGTGGGGGATGGAGTGTTGGCTGTGTCATTCGACATTGCCAACGCCTTCAACTCCATCCCCCACTCCACCATCCTGGAGTTCCACGGAGTGCCCCTTTACTTGAGGGGCCTCCTGGCCAGCTACCTGGAGGACCGTGCTGTCCTCCTCGTAGACGGGGCTGGCCAGCTCCGGAGATACGCTGTGGGAACCGGCGTTCCACAGGGGTCCGTTCTAGGGCCTCTTCTGTGGAACGTCGGTTATGACTGGCTCCTGCGGGGAACTCTTCTGCGAGGCACGAGTGTCATCTGCTACGCAGATGACACTCTCCTCACTTCCCGCGGGAGCAGTTTCAGGGAGGCGGCCAGTTTGGCCTCGGCGGGCGGATCCTTGGTGGCGGGAAGGATCCGCCGCCTGGGCTTGAGGGTGGCGCTGCACAAAACGGAGGCCGTGTTCTTTCACGGCCCCCGGCAGCGCCCCCCACCCGACGCCCACATTTATGTGGAGGGGGTGAGGGTCGGGGTCGAGGCCCAGATAAAGTATCTGGGCCTCATGCTTGACAGCAGGTGGCGCTTCGGCCCGCACTTCAGCGGGCTGTCGACGCGCCTGCTGAAAGCCGCGGACGCCCTCTCATGGCTCATGCCGAACATGGGAGGGCCGAGCAGTCATTGCCGGCGTCTGTACGCCGGCATTCTGCGGAGCATGGCCCTGTATGGGGCGCCCATTTGGGCGGACTCCCTCCATAGGAGGGAGAACCTCACCGCCCTACGGGCGCCCCAAAGGGCCATCGCCCAGCGGGCAGCGCGGGCCTACCGTACGGTAGGCTTCGCTTCGGCATGCGCTCTGGCGAGCACCCCGCCTTGGGAGCTCGAGGCCTGGGTGCTCGCCAGAGTGTACGAGTGGACGGCGGGGCGCAGGGCGCTTGGCGAGCGTCCGGCCCCGGAGTTGAGGGAGGCCGTCCGCCGGGAGGCGAGGGACGCCATCGTCCAACATTGGACGCGCGACCTCGCCTCCGCGGTGTTCGGCCGTCGCACCCTCGACGCCATCGGGCCAGTCCTAAGGGACTGGCTCGACAGGCATCACGGGTTCCTCTCCTTCCGTCTGGTGCAGGTACTCTCCGGTCACGGCTGCTTCGGCAGGTACCTGCACCGGATAGGACGAGAGGAGACGCCGTCGTGCCATGGTTGCGGCGCGGCGGAGGACACGGCGGACCACACCCTCGCGGTGTGCCCGTCGTGGGCCGTGCCGCGCCGCGATCTTGTCGCGGCGGTAGGTGGGGACCTCTCGCTGCCCGCCGTCGTCAGAGCGATGGTGGGGAGCGAGGGGGCCTGGGCGGCGATGGCCTCCTTCTGCGAGGTCGTGATGTCGCAGAAGGAGGCCGCGGAGCGGGAGCGAGAGGAGGATCCCCTCGCTCCGGCGCTCCGTAGGCGGCGTAGGGGCAGGAGAAGGCGGGATTTCGCCCGCTTTCTCCCGCCCTGAGGTGAGCGGCGGGCGTGAGGCACGGGGGTGCCCGCGCCCGCCCTGCACCGCTCACCACGCGGGAGCCACGGCCCCTCTTTAAGAGGGGCAAATGAGGGCCCGCCTTCTTAGGCGGGTTTTGCCGGCGGGGGAGAGGTAGCTGAGGCTGAGCTAGTTTCCCACTCCCCCGCCACTATGGC
Source organism: Sesamia inferens (assembly GCA_037179545.1). Lineage (NCBI taxonomy): Eukaryota > Metazoa > Arthropoda > Insecta > Lepidoptera > Noctuidae > Sesamia > Sesamia inferens. Next base: position 48,292 of record CM073929.1, on the reverse strand, counting down.
GATGCCGGAGTTGCGCTGGGGTTTTTAGTGGGTATACCGGGAGGCTCTCTCCCGGGGAGTCCCACATACCCTGCCCGTCCCCCGACGGGTGGGGATGCGTAATTGTCATTTTCCCCAGCGACAAAAAAAAAAAAAAAAAAAAAAAAAAAAAAAAAAAAAAAAAAAAAAAAAAAGGTTAGGTTAGGTTAGGTTAGGTTGGGGTGCGCATCAAAATCACAAAATCCGTGCGCAGTTTCTGGCCTGCCATCGGACGCGTCCCCAGGTGGCGGATAGGGGAACGGCCCCCAGATATGGGGGTTACCGGTTTACCGGCGCGGACCAAAACCAGAAGTGGGGACCGCTTCGGCGGTCACGCGCGGCGGGTCGGCCACCACTCCAGGTGGCTGACGTGACCCGAAGTCCGGGTCACCGTCGGGCAACCCGGTCTCCTCATTGAGAGGAGCTGGGGGCCCCGTTTGCCTTCGGGCAAACGAGTGGGGCTAAGAGGAAGGACACCTCGCTAAAAAACCCGTGGCTGCTGCGTCTTCTCGCACACGGAGACGTGACCAGCCGGGCCCCTCCCTATGGAGGGCCCACTGTGGGCCTGCCTTCGGGCAGGAATCGCCGGCGGGGTTGTGGACGGCAGGCTTGCTACATCCCATGACCCCGCCACTAAGGCGATGTCGGTGTGCCGCTGTTGGGTTTAGTGGGTATTCCTGGCTACAGAGCTGGGCGAGTCCCACACACGCCCTTCGGGGTATGGTGCGTAAATGCATTCCCACAGCGTCAAAAAAAAAAAAAAAAAAAAAAAAGGTTGGGGTACGCCCCCCCCCCCCATTCCGTGCGCAGTTTCTGGACCTGCCATCGGACGCGTCCCCAGGTGGCGGATAGGGGAACGGCCCCCAGATATGGGGGTTACCGGTTTACCGGCGCGGACCAAAACCAGAAGTGGGGACCGCTTCGGCGGTCACGCGCGGCGGGTCGGCCACCACTCCAGGTGGCTGACGTGACCCGAACTCCGGGTCACCGTCGGGCAACCCGGCCTCCTCACTGAGAGGAGCTGGGGGCCCCGTTTGCTTCCGGGCAAACGAGTGGGGCTAAGAGGAAGGACACCTCGCTAAAAAACCCGTGGCTGCTGCGTCTTCTCGCACACGGAGACGTGACCAGCCGGGCCCCTCCCTATGGAGGGCCCACTGTGGGCCTGCCTTCGGGCAGGAATCGCCGGCGGGGTTGTGGACGGCAGGCTTGCTACATCCCATGACCCCGCCACTAAGGCGATGTCGGTGTGCCGCTGTTGGGTTTAGTGGGTATTCCTGGCTACAGAGCTGGGCGAGTCCCACACACGCCCTTCGGGGTATGGTGCGTAAATGCATTCCCACAGCGTCAAAAAAAAAAAAAAAAAAAAAAAAAAAAAAAAAAAAAAAAAAAAAAAACGCCCCACAGTGCTGACTTCCTCGCAGTGTACCCCGGGCAACGCCGTGTCTGTGTCTGACCACCGTAACGGAGTGGCAGACCGGTGGCTAACAAGCACTGTGCTCTACGCGATCTGCGAATTTTTATCTTTCTTGAGGGCGATTGCGGACGTTGTGGATTTTATTTTATTGTGGGTTTTTATTGGTAGTGGGTTTTATTCTGATTTTATTGAGGTTTTATTCTGTTTTTATTGAGGTTTTATTCGAGTTTTTATTGTGGGTTTTATTTTTAATTGTGGTTGTTGGTGGACGCGATGCCGAAACCATTGCGGAATGCCTCCGGGCGTTTCGTCAAAAAAGGCCCTTCTCAGGGCCAACCAAACGGCCCTTCTCAGGGCCAACCAAAGGGCGAGTGTTCAGCCTCAGAGGCTAGTCGCGCACCATCCGTGGCGAGCCTCTGCATGAGCGTGGCGGACGAGTTCTCGGACTCGGATGTCGAGTCCGTGGCCTTGGACTCGTCCGTTTGTGGGGTGGCTGCGGAGAGCAGCCTCAAGAGGGCTTATTTGAAGCTCGGGACCGAGGGTTCCTCGGACTCGGGCAAGAGTAAGCCCAAGAGGAAGTCGAAGGCGAAGCAGTCCTCTGCTTCGCCTTCGACTTCGTCTCAGGCCGGCACCCACGATGTGGGTCTGGCGGACGCCCAGCGTCAGCTCGGCTTGGCCAGACGGGCCGAGGCCGAGCTGGAACTGGAGGAGTTGGTTGCCGCCAAGGAGAGGCGCGCAACCAAGGCGAGGGCCGGGTACGGTTCCGCCCTAGCCACTTTCGACGGGCTCTCCGTGGCTGAGCTGGCTCAGCTGGCGAAGGAGGACATGGAGGAGATCGTCGAGGTCGCCTCCAGGTCCTCCAATCTAAAGGGGACCTTTCAAAAGGCCCTCAAATGCCGTGCAACTAGCCTGCACGGCATTGTAGCGGAGCTGACGCAGCGCACTGCGTCTGAAGAGACGAGGCAGCTGCAGGCGAGGGTGGATCGCCTGCAAGCGGAGGTCAGCCAGCTTCATAAGAAGCTGGCTGAGGCTACGGCCCCGCCCCCGTCGGCAGCGGCTCCATCGGCAGCGGCCCCGTCGGCAGCAGTTCCCGCCCCCTCCTCCTCCAACCTTGAGGAATTGTTCCGCAAGGTGATCATGGAGGAGAGGGCGTTCACTCGGGCCTGCTTTGCGGGCATCGAGGACAGGCTCCTGCCCGAGAAGCGCCTCCGTCCGCCTTTGGCGGCGGACAAGACGCCTACAGTGGCTCCCCAGCCCGCGAAGCCCTCCAAGGGCAAGGGCAAGGGAAAGACGTCAACGGGGGCTCCGCCTACCCCCGGTACGAGTGCGGGCGCTAAACCGGGGTCGGCTGCCATGGCGGCACCCGCCCCCCAGGTGCAGGAGGGAGACGCCCTCCTCCCTTCCACCACCCCAGCCAACCAGTCGTGGTCCGAGGTGGTGAAGAAGGGGAGGAAGAAGCCGAAGAAGGCCCCGGCCTCCTCGGCGGCTGCTGCGGCGGCTGCCCCGGCCGCTACTCCGGCGACAGCCCCGGCAGCCAATAAGGTACAAGTCGGCGGGAGGAAGCTGGTTCCTCCCAAATCCGCGGCGGTCACGGTGACCATCGTCCCCGAGGCCGCCGAGAGGGGCGTCACCTACGAGTCCGTCCTGAGACGGGCTCGTGCCGTCGCGGACCCCGCCGAGTTAGGGCTCGGTGCCTGCCGTCGGACCCAAACCGGAGCTCGTCTTTTCGAGTTTCCGGGGAAGGACGGCGGCAAAAACGCCGACCTGTTCGCCGGCAAGCTGAGGGAGGTGCTTGCCGACGTGGCGAAGGTCGCCAGGCCGACTAAAACCACCTCCATTGAGGTGACCGGTCTAGATGACTCGGTCACCAAGGAGGAGGTGGTGGCGGCCATCGCCAAGGTGGGAGGCTGTGAGCCCGCAGCGGTTGTAGCTCGGGACATAAGGCCCGGCCGCGGTGGACTGGGCTCTATCCGGCTGGAGTGCCCAGTCGCCGCAGTGTTGGCCGCCCAGGCTAAATGCCAAGGGCGGCTACTGGTGGGCTTTAGCCGGGCCGTGATCCGGGTGCTTGAGGCAGCGCCGATGCGCTGCTTCAAGTGCCTGGGGATTGGCCACACCCGAGCCATGTGTCCGTCCACAGTGGACAGGGCGGACACTTGCTTCCGTTGCGGGCAACAGGGGCATAAGGCGGCCTCGTGCGAGGCCGCCAAGCCGCATTGCGCGGCATGCGCCGATAGTGGTCGCCCCGCAGACCACGTAATGGGGGGGAGCGCATGCCGACCTCCTGCGAAGAAGGGCAAGCCGCAGGCGGCTATAAGCCGTCCTGCCGCTGCTGCCACCACTCCCGCTGATGTCCCATCAGCGGCGGTGGCCGAGGGTGATGCGATGGTCGAATAATGGGTATCGACCATCGCATCCTGCAGGCAAACACCAACCACTGCCGGGCTGCCCAGGACTTACTGGTGCAGTCGATGGCCGAGTGGTTGGTGGATGTGGCAGTGGTGGCCGAGCCGTACTATACTCCCAGCAATTGGCTGGGAGATAGTGACGGCTCGGTGGCAATCGTGGCGCGGTCTTCCTCGGACTCCCCTCCCCTCTCGCTCTTAGAGAGGGGACCGGGATACGTGGCCGCCGCGTGGGGAGGGTTGGCCCTTGTGGGGGTCTACTTCTCCCCAAACCGCCCTCTCCAGGACTTCGAGGATTTCCTCGGGGTCCTGACGGCGGTCATCGGGAGGACGGCGCCACGACAGGTCTCCGTGATGGGAGACCTGAATGCCAAGTCGGTGGTCTGGGGAAACCCGGCCACCGACGCCCGCGGGCGGGCGGTGGAATTGTGGGCGGCCACGTCTGGTCTCTCCCTCTTGAATAGGGGGAGCGTCCAGACGTGCGTGCGGCGGCGGGGCGGGTCCATTGTGGACCTCACCTCTGCCACGCCCGCACTGGCCGCCCGCATTCGAAATTGGAGGGTGGAACTGGGGGAGACGATCTCGGATCACCGCTACGTGCGATTCGAGATCTCCCCCCAGAATCCACGGGGGCGCCGCAGCACCCCCTCATCGTCGGGCCGTTCCCCGTTTCCAAGGTGGGCTCTGACCCACCTGGATCGGGAGGCGGCACGGGAGGCCGCGTTTGTCCAGGACTGGCTTTGGCCAGGTCCCGGTGGGGACGTCCTGGACGTGGACGCGGCGCCGGCCCGACTTAGGGGGTCATTGACCGAGGTGTGCAACGCCAGCATGCCTCGGTCGAGACGTCCACCTCCCCGACGCGCCGTGTACTGGTGGTCGGAGGAGTTGGCGGAGCTGCGGGCCACCTGCGTGGCGGCACGGCGGGCCTACACCCGATCGCGTCGGCGGCGCCGACGGGACGAGGCCGAAGAGGACCGCCTCTACTCCACATACGTGGGGGCGAGGGCGGCCTTTAAGTCGGCCATCGGCGCCGCCAAGGACGCGGCGAGGGCTGAGCTGCTGGAGGGTCTCGACAACGACCCATTCGGGAGGCCATATAAGGCGGCGCGGAACAAACTGCGTCGCATTGGTCCCCCGGTTGCCGAGACCCTGGAACCAGCGCTCCTGGATGGGGTGGTGCGGTCCCTGTTTCCGCGCAGGGATCCGCACTTCACCCCACCAGCGATGGGCCCGCCAAGAGCAGCGGCTTTACCGGAGGAGGAAGCTCCTCCTCCTCCGGTTTCAGAGGAGGAATTTGGCGCGGCGACACTCCGTCTCCGCGCCAAAAAGACGGCTCCTGGCCCGGACGGCGTTCCCGCCAGGGTGGTGGCCATCGCGGCCACCGAGATGGAGGGAAGGTTTCGGGACCTCTTCGACGCGTGCTTCGCTTCGGGGAGGTTCCCGAAACCTTGGCGGGAAGGCCAATTGTGCCTCCTCCACAAGGAGGGACGGCCGGCGGACTCCCCCTCGGCATACCGGCCCATCGTTCTGCTCGATGAGGTCGGTAAAATGTTCGAGGGGATCATCGCCGGCCGCCTGAAGTGTCATCTTCGGAGCGTGGGACCGGACCTGTCGGACGCCCAGTTCGGTTTTCGAGCTGGGCGTTCGACAGTGGACGCCCTGGCCCGTCTCAAGGGCCAGGTGACAGAGGCGGTAGGAGTGGGGGATGGAGTGTTGGCTGTGTCATTCGACATTGCCAACGCCTTCAACTCTATCCCCCACTCCACCATCCTGGAGGCGCTGCGGTTCCACGGAGTGCCCCTTTACCTGCGGGGACTCCTGGCCAGCTACCTGGAGGACCGTGCTGTCCTCCTCGTAGATGGGGCTGGCCAGCTCCGGAGATACGCTGTGGGAACCGGCGTTCCACAGGGGTCCGTTCTAGGGCCTCTTCTGTGGAACGTCGGTTATGACTGGCTCCTGCGGGGAACTCTTCTGCGAGGCACGAGTGTCATCTGCTACGCAGATGACACTCTCCTCACTTCCCGCGGGAGCAGTTATAGGGAGGCGGCCAGTTTGGCCTCGGCGGGCGGATCCTTGGTGGCGGGGAGGATCCGCCGCCTGGGCTTGAGGGTGGCGCTGCACAAAACGGAGGCTGTGTTCTTTCACGGCCCCCGGCAGCGCCCCCCACCCGACGCCCACATTTATGTGGAAGGGGTGAGGGTCGGGGTTGAGGCCCAGATGAAGTATCTGGGCCTCATGCTGGACAGCAGGCTGCGCTTCGGCCCGCACTTTAGCGGGCTGTCGACGCGCCTGCTGAAAGCCGCGGACGCCCTCTCATGGCTCATGCCGAACATGGGAGGGCCGAGCAGTCGTTGCCGGCGGTTATACGCCGGCATACTGCGGAGCATGGCCCTATATGGGGCCCCCATTTGGGCGGACTCCCTCCATAGGAGGGAGAACGTCACCGCTCTTCGGGCGCCCCAAAGGGCCATTGCCCAGCGGGTAGCGCGGGCCTACCGCACGGTAGGCTTCGCTTCGGCATGCGCTCTGGCGAGCACCCCGCCTTGGGAGCTCGAGGCCTGGGTGCTCGCCAGAGTGTATGAGTGGACGGCGGGGCGCAGGGCGCTGGGCGAGCGTCCGGCCCCGGAGCTGAGGGAGGCCGTCCGCCGGGAGGCGAGGGACGCCATCGTCCAACATTGGACGCGCGACCTCGCCTCCGCGGTGTTCGGCCGTCGCACCCTCGACGCCATCGGGCCAGTCCTGAGGGACTGGCTCGACAGGCGTCACGGGTTCCTCTCCTTCCGTCTGGTGCAGGTACTCTCCGGTCACGGCTGCTTCGGCAGGTACCTGCACCGGATAGGACGAGAGGAGACGCCGTCGTGCCATGATTGCGGCGCGGCGGAGGACACGGCGGACCACACCCTTGCGGTGTGCCCGTCGTGGGCCGTGCCGCGCCGCGATCTTGTCGCAGCTGTAGGAGGGGACCTCTCGCTGCCCGCCGTCGTCAGAGCGATGGTGGGGAGCGAGGGGGCCTGGGTGGCGATGGCCTCCTTCTGCGAGGTCGTGATGTCGCAGAAGGAGGCCGCGGAGCGCGAGCGAGAGGAGGATCCCCTCGCTCCGGCGCTCCGTAGGCGGCGTAGGGGCAGGAGAAGGCGGGATTTCGCCCGCTTTCTCCCGCCCTGAGGTGAGCGGCGGGCGTGAGGCACGGGGGTGCCCGCGTCCGCCTTGCACAGCTCACCATGTGGGAGCTTCGGTCCCCCTCCTAGGAGGGGCAAATGAGGGCCCGCCTAATTAGGCGGGATTCGCCGGCGGGGGAGAGGAAGCCCAGGCTGTGCCACTCTCCCACTCCCCCGCCACTATGGCGATGCCGGAGCGCCGCTGGGGTTTTTAGTGGGTATACCGGGAGGCTCTCTCCCGGGGAGTCCCACATACCCTGCCCGTCCCCCGACGGGTGGGGATGCGTAATTGTCATTTTCCCCAGCGACAAAAAAAAAAAAAAAAAAAAAAAAAAAAAAAAAAAAAAAAAAAAAGGTTAGGTTAGGTTAGGTTGGGGGGGGGTACGCCCCACAGTGCTGACTTCCTCGCAGTGTACCCCGGGCAACGCCGTGTCTGACCACCGTAACGGAGTGGCAGACCGGTGGCTAACAGGCACTGTGACCTACGCGATCTGCGAATTTTTATTTTACTTGAGGGCGATTGCGTACATTGTGGTTTTTATTATTGTTTTTATCGTGGGTTTTATTCTATTGTGGGTTGGTTTTATTGTTGTTTTTAATTGTTATTGTGGATTTGGTTTCTGGTTGTCATTATGCCTCCGAAACCATTGCGGAATGCCTCCGGGCGTTTCGTATCAAAAGGCCCTTCTCAGGGCCAACCCAAAGGCCCTTCTCAGGGCCACCCCGACGAAATGTCGGCGTCGGAGGCGAGTCGCGCACCTTCTGCGACGGGCTTCTGCGGAGAGGACGAGTTCTCCGACTCGGACATTGGGTCCGTTGTCGGGAACTCGTCCTCTGTGTGTGGAGTGGCTGCGGAGCGCAGCCTGAAGAGGGCCTACCTGAGGCTCGGGTCCGAGGGCTCCTCGGGCTCGGCCAAGGGCAGGCCCAACAAGAAGAAGTCGAAGGCGAAGAATGCTTCGCCATCGACTTCTTCTCAGGCTGGCACCCACGACGTGGGTTTGGCAGACGCCCAGCGCCAGCTCGGCTTGGCCAGACGGGCCGAGGCCGAGCTGGAACTGGAGGAGTTGGTTGCCGCCAAGGAGAGGCGCGCAGCCAAGGCAAGGGCCGGATACGGTTCGGCCCTCGTCTCCTTCGAGGGCCTCTCCGTAGCGGAGCTAGCTCGGCTGGCGAAGGAGGACATGGAGGAGATCGTTGAGGTCGCCTCCAGGTCCTCAAATTTGAAGGGTACCTTCCAGAAGGCCCTTAAATGCCGTGCAAACAGCTTGCACGGCATTGTGTCTGAGCTGACGCAACGCTCTGCCTCAGACGAGACGCGGCAGCTGCAGGCGAGGGTCGATCGCCTGCAAGCTGAGGTTAGCCAGCTTCATAAGAAGCTGGCTGAGGCTACGGCCCCGTCCCCGTCGGCCTCGGCCCCGTCGGCAGCGGCCGCGTCGGCAGCGGCCCCGTCGGCAGCGGCGGTTCCCGCCCCCTCCTCCTCCCACCTTGAGGAATTGTTCCGCAAAGTGGTCATGGAGGAGAGGGCGTTCACTCGTGCCTGCTTCGCAGGCATAGAGGACCGCCTGCTGCCGGAGAGGCGGCTCCGTCCGCCGCTAGCGGCCGACAAGGCGCCGACAGCGGCTCCCCAGGCCCCAAAGCCCTCAAAGGGCAAAGGCAAGGGGAAAAAGTCGCCGGGGGCTATGCCTACCCCCAGTACGAGTGCGGGCGCCAAACCGGGGCCGGTTGCCAACGTGGCACCCCCCCAGGTGCAGGAGGGAGACGCCCTCCTCCCTTCCACCACCCCAGCCAACCAGTCGTGGTCAGAGGTGGTTAGGAAGGGAAAGGGAAAGGGCAAGAAGGCGTCCCAGGCCCCGGCTGCCTCGGCGGCTGCCCCGGCCGCTGCCCCGGCAGCTGCAGCGGCGGCCCCAAAGGCGCCGAAGCTGGTTGCCCCCAAATCCGCGGCGGTCACGGTGACCATCGTGCCCGAGGCCGCGGAGAAGGGGGTAACGTACGAGTCCGTGTTAAGACGGGCTCGTACTGTCGCCAACCCCGCCGAGTTGGGGATTGGCGCTTGCCGCCGGACCCAAACCGGAGCTCGACTATTCGAGTTTCCGGGGAAGGACGGCGGCAAAAATGCGGACCTCTTCGCAGTCAAGCTGCGGGAGGTCCTCGCCGATGTGGCGAAGGTCGCCAGACCGACGAAGGCCACAGCCATCGAGGTGACCGGTCTCGACGACTCGGTCACCAAGGAGGAGGTGGTGGCGGCCATCGCCTCGGCAGGCGGCTGCGAACCCGCAGCGGTGCAGGCTCGGGCTATTAGGCCCGGCCGCGGTGGACTGGGCACTATCCGGCTGGTGTGCCCAGTCGCCGCAGTGTTGGCCGTCCGGGCAAAATGCCAAGGACGGCTCTTGGTAGGGTTTAGCCGGGCCGTGATCCGGGTACTTGAGGCAGCGCCAATGCGCTGCTTCAAGTGCTTCGGCATCGGCCACACCCGAGCCATGTGTCCGTCCACCGTGGACAGGGCGGACACATGCTTCCGCTGCGGGAAGCAGGGGCATATGGCGGCCTCGTGCGATGCCGCCAAGCCACATTGCGCGGCATGCGCCGACAGTGGCCGCCCTGCGGACCATGTGATGGGGGGGAGCTCATGCCGACCCCCCACCAAGAAGGGCAAGCCGCAGGCGGCTACAAGCCGTCCTGCCGCTGCTGCCACCACTCCCGCTGATGTCCCATCAGCGGCGGTGGCCGAGGGTGATGCGATGGTCGAATAATGTGTATCGACCATCGCATCTTGCAGGCAAACACCAACCACTGCCGGGCTGCCCAGGACCTGCTGGTGCAGTCAATGGCCGAGTGGTTGGTGGATGTGGCAGTGGTGGCCGAGCCGTACTATACTCCCAGCAATTGGCTGGGAGATAGTGACGGCTCGGTGGCAATCGTGGCGCGGTCTTCCTCGGACTCCCCTCCCCTCTCGCTCTTAGAGAGGGGACCGGGATACGTGGCCGCCGCGTGGGGAGGGTTGGCCCTTGTGGGGGTCTACTTCTCCCCAAACCGCCCTCTCCAGGACTTCGAGGATTTCCTCGGGGTCCTGACGGCGGTCATCGGGAGGACGGCGCCGCGACAGGTCTCCGTGCTCGGAGACCTGAATGCCAAGTCGGTGGTCTGGGGAAACCCGGCCACCGACGCCCGCGGTCAGGCGGTCGAATTGTGGGCGGCCTCGTCTGGTCTCTCCCTCTTGAATAGGGGGAGCGTCCAGACGTGCGTGCGGCGGCGGGGCGGGTCCATTGTGGACCTCACCTTTGCCACGCCCGCACTGGCCGCCCGCATTCGAAATTGGAGGGTGGAACTGGGGGAGACGATCTCGGATCACCGCTACGTGCGATTCGAGATCTCCCCCCAGAATCCACGGGGGCGCCGCAGCACCCCCTCATCGTCGGGCCGTTCCCCGTTTCCAAGGTGGGCTCTGACCCACCTGGATCGGGAGGCGGCACGGGAGGCCGCGTTCGTCCAGGACTGGCTTTGGCCAGGTCCCGGTGGGGACGTCCTGGACGTGGACGCGGCGGCGGCCCGACTGAGGGGGTCATTGACCGAGGTGTGCAACGCCAGCATGCCTCGGTCGAGACGTCCACCTCCCCGACGCGCCGTGTACTGGTGGTCGGAGGAGTTGGCGGAGCTGCGGGCCACCTGCGTGGCGGCACGGCGGGCCTACACCCGCTCGCGTCGGCGGCGCCGACGGGACGAGGCCGGGGAGGACCGCCTCTACTCCACATACGTGGAGGCGAGGGCGGCCTTCAAGTCGGCCATCGGCGCCGCCAAGGACGCGGCGAGGGCTGAGCTGCTGGAGGGTCTCGACAACGACCCATTCGGGAGGCCATATAAGGCGGCGCGGAACAAACTGCGTCGCATTGGTCCCCCGGTTGCCGAGACCCTGGAACCAGCGCTCCTGGATGGGGTGGTGCGGTCCCTGTTTCCGCGCAGGGATCCGCACTTCACCCCACCAGCGATGGGCCCGCCAAGGGAAGGACCGGAGGAGGAAGCTCCTCCTCCTCCGGTTTCAGAGGAGGAATTTGGCGGGGCGACGCTCCGTCTCCGCGCCAAAAAGACGGCTCCTGGCCCCGACGGCGTTCCCGCCAGGGTGGTGGCCATCGCGGCCACCGAGATGGAGGGAAGGTTTCGGGACCTCTTCGACGCGTGCTTCGCTTCGGGGAGGTTCCCGAAACCTTGGCGGGAAGGCCAATTGTGCCTCCTCCACAAGGAGGGACGGCCGGCGGACTCCCCCTCGGCATACCGGCCCATCGTTCTGCTCGATGAGGTCGGTAAAATGTTCGAGGGGATCATCGCCGGCCGCCTGAAGTGTCATCTTTGGAGCGTGGGACCGGACCTGTCGGACGCCCAGTTCGGTTTTAGAGCTGGCCGTTCGACAGTGGACGCCCTGGCCCGTCTCAAGGGCCAGGTGACAGAGGCGGTAGGAGTGGGGGATGGAGTGTTGGCTGTGTCATTCGACATTGCCAACGCCTTCAACTCCATCCCCCACTCCACCATCCTGGAGGCGCTGCGGTTCCACGGAGTGCCCCTGTACTTGCGGGGCCTCCTGGCCAGCTACCTGGAGGACCGTGCTGTCCTCCTCGTAGACGGGGCTGGCCAGCTCCGGAGATACACTGTGGGAACCGGCGTTCCACAGGGGTCCGTTCTAGGGCCTCTTCTATGGAACGTCGGTTATGACTGGCTCCTGCGGGGAACTCTTCTGCGAGGCACGAGTGTCATCTGCTACGCAGATGACACTCTCCTCACTTCCCGCGGGAGCAGTTATAGGGAGGCGGCCAGTTTGGCCTCGGCGGGCGGATCCTTGGTGGCGGGGAGGATCCGCCGCCTGGGCTTGAGGGTGGCGCTGCACAAAACGGAGGCCGTGTTTTTTCACGGCCCCCGGCAGCGCCCCCCACCAGACGCCCACATCTTCGTGGAGGGGGTGAGGGTCGGGGTTGAGGCCCAGATCAAGTATCTGGGCCTCATTGTGGACAGCAGGCTGCGCTTCGGCCCGCATTTCAGCGGGCTGTCGACGCGCCTGCTGAAGGCTGCGGACGCCCTCTCATGGCTCATGCCGAACATGGGAGGGCCGAGCACGCGGTGCCGGCGTCTGTACGCCGGCATTCTGCGGAGCATGGCCCTTTACGGGGCCCCCATTTGGGCGGACTCCCTCAATAGGAGGGAGAACCTCACCGCCCTACGGGCGCCCCAAAGGGCCATCGCCCAGCGGGCAGCGCGGGCCTACCGCACGGTAGGCTTCGCTTCGGCATGCGCTCTGGCGAGCACCCCGCCTTGGGAGCTCGAGGCCTGGGTGCTCGCCAGAGTGTACGAGTGGACGGCGGGGCGCAGGGCGCTTGGCGAGCGTCCGGCCCCGGAGTTGAGGGAGGCCGTCCGCCGGGAGGCGAGGGACGCCATCGTCCAACATTGGACGCGCGACCTCGCCTCCGCGGTGTTCGGCCGTCGCACCCTCGACGCCATCGGGCCAGTCCTAAGGGACTGGCTCGACAGGCGTCACGGGTTCCTCTCCTTCCGTCTGGTGCAGGTACTCTCCGGTCACGGCTGCTTCGGCAGGTACCTGCACCGGATAGGACGAGAGGAGACGCCGTCGTGCCACGGTTGCGGCGCGGCGGAGGACACGGCGGACCACACCCTCGCGGTGTGCCCGTCGTGGGCCGTGCCGCGCCGCGATCTTGTCGCGGCGGTAGGAGGGGACCTCTCGCTGCCCGCCGTCGTCAGAGCGATGGTGGGGAGCGAGGGGGCCTGGGCGGCGATGGCCTCCTTCTGCGAGGTCGTGATGTCGCAGAAGGAGGCCGCGGAGCGGGAGCGAGAGGAGGATCCCCTCGCTCCGGCGCTCCGTAGGCGGCGTAGGGGCAGGAGAAGGCGGGATTTCGCCCGCTTTCTCCCGCCCTGAGGTGAGCGGCGGGCGTGAGGCACGGGGGTGCCCGCGCCCGCCCTGCACCGCTCACCACGCGGGAGCCACGGCCCCTCTTTAAGAGGGGCAAATGAGGGCCCGCCTTCTCAGGCGGGTTTCGCCGGCGGGGGAGAGGTAGCTGAGGCTGAGCTAGTTTCCCACTCCCCCGCCACTATGGCGATGCCGGAGTTGCGCTGGGGTTTTTAGTGGGTATACCGGGAGGCTCTCTCCCGGGGAGTCCCACATACCCTGCCCGTCCCCCGACGGGTGGGGATGCGTAATTGACATTTTCCCCAGCGAGAACAAAAAAAAAAAAAAAAAAAAAAAAAAAAAAAAAAAAAAAAATAAAAAAATAAAAAAAAAAAAGGTTAGGTTGGGGGTCCGTGCGCAGTTTCTGGCCTGCCATCGGACGCGTCCCCAGGTGGCGGATAGGGGAGCGGCCCCCAGATATGGGGGTTACCGGTTTACCGGCGCGGACCAAAACCAGAAGTGGGGACCGCTTCGGCGGTCACGCGCGGCGGGTCGGCCACCACTCCAGGTGGCTGACGTGACCCGAACTCCGGGTCACCGTCGGGCAACCCGGTCTCCTCACTGAGAGGAGCTGGGGGCCCCGTTTGCCTTCGGGCAAACGAGTGGGCTAAGAGGAAGGACACCTCGCTAAAAAACCCTTGGCTGCTGCGTCTTCTTGCACACGAAGACGTACCCAGCCGGGCTCCTCCCTATGGAGGACCCACTGTGGGCCCGCCTTCGGGCGGGAATCGCTGGCGGGGGATTGGTAGGCAGGCATGCTATTTCCCATGATCCCGCCACTAAGGCGATGTCGGTGTGCCGCTGTTGGGTTTAGTGGGTATTCCTGGCTACAGAGCTGGGCGAGTCCCACACACGCCCTTCGGGGTATGGTGCGTAAATGCATTCCCACAGCGTCAAAAAAAAAAAAAAAAAAAAAAAAGGTTAGGTTGGGGGACGCCCCACAGTGCTGACTTCCTCGCAGTGTTCCCCGGGCAACGCCGTGTCTGACCACCGTAACGGAGTGGCAGACCGGTGGCTAACAAGCGCTGTGACGTACGCGATCTGCGAATTTTATTTTTACTTGAGGGCGATTGCGTACAGTGTGGTTTTATTATTGTTTTTATCGTGGGTTTTATTATTGTGGGTTGGTTTTAATTGAGGTTTTATTTGTTTTTTATTATTGTGGTTTTTGGTTTTCGCTATGTCGAAACCACTACGAAATGCCTCCGGGCGTTTCGTATCAAAAGGCCCTTCTCAGGGCCAACCCAAAGGCCCTTCTCAGGGCCACCCCGACGAAATGTCGGCGTCGGAGGCGAGTCGCGCACCTTCTGCGACGGGCTTCTGCGGAGAGGACGAGTTCTCCGACTCGGACATTGGGTCCGTTGTCGGGGACTCGTCCTCTGTGTGTGGAGTGGCTGCGGAGCGCAGCCTGAAGAGGGCCTACCTGAGGCTCGGGTCCGAGGGCTCCTCGGGCTCGGCCAAGGGCAGGCCCAACAAGAAGAAGTCGAAGGCGAAGAATGCTTCGCCATCGACTTCTTCTCAGGCTGGCACCCACGACGTGGGTTTGGCTGACGCCCAGCGCCAGCTCGGCTTGGCCAGACGGGCCGAGGCCGAGCTGGAACTGGAGGAAAAGGTTGCCGCGAAGGAGAGGCGCGCAGCCAAGGCGAGGGCCGGTTATGGTTCGGCCCTCGTCAGTTTCGACGGCCTGTCAGTGGCTGAGTTGGTCCGCTTGGCGGAGGAGGACAAGGAGGAGATCGTCGAGGTCGCCTCCAGGTCCTCCAACCTCAAGGGGACCTTCCAGAAGGCGCTGAAATGCCGTGCAACCAGCTTGCACGGCATAATAATGGAGCTGACGCAGCGTACAGCGTCGGAAGAGACGAGGCAGCTGCAGGCGAGGGTGGATCGCCTGCAAGCGGAGGTCAGCCAGCTTCACAAGAAGCTGGCTGAGGCTACGGCCCCGCCCCCGTCGGCCCCGCCCCCGCCGGCAGCGGCCTCGTCGGTAGCGGTTCCCGCCCCCTCCTCCTCCAACCTTGAGGAATTGTTCCGCAAGGTGGTCATGGAGGAGAGGGCGTTTACTCGGGCCTGCTTTGCGGGCATCGAGGATAGGCTCCTGCCCGAAAAGCGTCTTCGCCCGCCACTTGCGGCAGACAAGACGCCTACAGTGGCTCCCCAGCCCGCTAAGCCCTCAAAGGGCAAGGGCAAGGGGAAAAAGTCCACGGGGCCTCCCCCCGGCACGAGTGCAGGAGCCCAGACGAAGTCGGTTGCCATCACGGCACCCCCCCAGGTGCAGGAGAGAGACGCCCTCCTCCCTTCCACCACCCCAGCCAACCAGTCGTGGTCAGAGGTGGTCAGGAAGGGAAAGGGGAAGGGCAAGAAGGCGACCCAGGCCACGGCTGCCCCGGCGGCTGCCCCGGCGGCTGCAGCGGCGGCCGCAAAGGCACCGAAGTTGGTTGCCCCCAAAACCGCGGCGGTCACGGTAACCATCGTGCCCGAGGCCGCGGAGAAGGGGGTAACGTACGAGTCCGTCCTAAGACGGGCTCGTACCGTCGCAGACCCCGCCCAGCTGGGAATCGGTGCCTGCCGTCGGACCCAAACCGGAGCTCGGTTATTCGAGTTTCCGGGGAAGGACGGCGGCAGAAACGCCGATTTGTTCGCCAGCAAGGTGCGGGAGGCCCTTGCCGATGTGGCGAAGGTGGCCAGGCCGGTGAAGTCCACGGCCATCGAGGTGACCGGTCTTGATGACTCGGTCACCAAGGAGGAGGTGGTGGCCGCAATCGCCTCGGCAGGAGGCTGCGACCCCGCAGCGGTGCAGGCTCGGGAGATTAGGCCCGGCCGCGGTGGACTGGGCACTATCCGGCTGGTGTGCCCAGTCGCCGCAGTGTTGGCCGCCCAGGCTAAATGCCAGGGGCGGCTATTCGTGGGCTTTAGCCGGGCCGTGATCCGGGTGCTTGAGGTAGCGCCGATGCGCTGCTTCAAGTGCTTCGGCATCGGCCACACCCGAGCCATGTGTCCGTCCACCGTGGACAGGGCGGACACATGCTTCCGCTGCGGGAAGCAGGGTCATATGGCGGCCTCGTGCCAGGCCGCCAAGCCGCATTGCGCGGCATGCGCTGAAAGTGGCCGCCCTGCGGACCATGTAATGGGGGGAAGCGCATGCCGACCTCCATCAAAGAAGGGCAAGCCGCAGGCGGCTATAAGCCGTCCTGCCGCTGCTGCCACCACTCCCGCTGATGTCCCATCAGCGGCGGTGGCCGAGGGTGATGCGATGGTCGAATAATGGGTATCGACCATCGCATCCTGCAGGCAAACACCAACCACTGCCGGGCTGCCCAGGACTTACTGGTGCAGTCGATGGCCGAGTGGTTGGTGGATGTGGCAGTGGTGGCCGAGCCGTACTATACTCCCAGCAATTGGCTGGGAGATAGTGACGGACGGCACGGGAGGCCGCGTTCGTCCAGGACTGGCTTTGGCCAGGTCCCGGCGGGGACATCCTGGACGTGGACGCGGCGGCGGCCCGACTGAGGGGGTCATTGACCGAGGTATGCAACGCCAGCATGCCTCGGTCGAGACGTCCACCTCCCCGACGCGCCGTGTACTGGTGGTCGGAGGAGTTGGCAGAGCTGCGGGCCTCCTGCGTGGCAGCACGGCGGGCCTACACCCGATCGCGTCGGCGGCGCCGACGGGACGAGGCCGAAGAGGACCGCCTCTACTCCACATACGTGGGGGCGAGGGCGGCCTTTAAGTCGGCCATCGGCGCCGCCAAGGACGTGGCGAGGGCTGAGCTGCTGGAGGGTCTCGACAACGACCCATTCGGGAGACCATATAAGGCGGCGCGGAACAAACTGCGTCGCATTGGTCCCCCGGTTGCCGAGACCCTGGAACCAGCGCTCCTGGATGGGGTGGTGCGGTCCCTGTTTCCGCGCAGGGATCCGCACTTCACCCCACCAGCGATGGGCCCGCCAAGGGAAGGACCGGAGGAGGAAGCTCGTCCTCCTCCGGTTTCAGAGGAGGAATTTGGCGCGGCGACGCTCCGTCTCCGCGCCAAAAAGACGGCTCCTGGCCCGGACGGCGTTCCCGCCAGGGTGGTGGCCATCGCGGCCACCGAGATGGAGGGAAGGTTTCGGGACCTCTTCGACGCGTGCTTCGCTTCGGGGAGGTTCCCGAAACCTTGGCGGGAAGGCCAATTGTGCCTCCTCCACAAGGAGGGACGGCCGGCGGACTCCCCCTCGGCATACCGGCCCATCGTTCTGCTCGATGAGGTCGGTAAAATGTTCGAGCTGATCATCGCCGGCCGCCTGAAGTGTCATCTTCGGAGCGTGGGACCGGACCTGTCGGACGCCCAGTTCGGTTTTCGAGCTGGCCGTTCGACAGTGGACGCCCTGGCCCGTCTCAAGGGCCAGGTGACAGAGGCGGTAGGAGTGGGGGACGGAGTGTTGGCTGTGTCATTCGACATTGCCAACGCCTTCAACTCCATCCCCCACTCCACCATCCTGGAGGCGCTGCGGTTCCACGGAGTGCCCCTGTACTTGCGGGGCCTCCTGGCCAGCTACCTGGAGGACCGTGCTGTCCTCCTCGTAGACGGGGCTGGCCAGCTCCGGAGATACGCTGTGGGAACCGGCGTTCCACAGGGGTCCGTTCTAGGGCCTCTTCTGTGGAACGTCGGTTATGACTGGCTCCTGCGGGGAACCCTCCTGCGAGGCACGAGTGTCATCTGCTACGCAGATGACACTCTCCTCACTTCCCGCGGGAGCAGTTATAGGGAGGCGGCCAGTTTGGCCTCGGCGGGCGGATCCTTGGTGGCGGGGAGGATCCGCCGCCTGGGCTTGAGGGTGGCGCTGCACAAAACGGAGGCCGTGTTCTTTCACGGCCCCCGGCAGCGCCCCCCACCTGACGCCCACATTTTTGTGGAGGGCGTCAGGATCCGGGTCGAGGCCCAGATCAAGTATCTGGGCCTCATTGTGGACAGCAGGCTGCGCTTCGGCCCGCATTTCAGCGGGCTGTCGACGCGCCTGCTGAAAGCCGCGGACGCCCTCTCATGGCTCATGCCGAACATGGGAGGGCCGAGCAGTCGTTGCCGGCGCTTATACGCCGGCATACTGAGGAGCATGGCCCTTTATGGGGCCCCAATTTGGGCGGACTCCCTCCACAGGAGGGAGAACCTCACCGCCCTTCGGGCGCCCCAGAGGGCCATCGCCCAGCGGGTAGCGCGGGCCTACCGCACGGTAGGTTTCGCTTCGGCATGCGCTCTGGCGAGCACCCCGCCTTGGGAGCTCGAGGCCTGGGTGCTCGCCAGAGTGTACGAGTGGACGGCGGGGCGCAGGGCGCTGGGCGAGCGTCCGGCCCCAGAGCTGAGGGAGGCCGTCCGCCGGGAGGCGAGGGACGCCATCGTCCAACATTGGACGCGCGACCTCGCCTCCGCGGTGTTCGGCCGTCGCACCCTCGACGCCATCGGGCCGGTCCTGAAGGACTGGCTCGACAGGCGTCACGGGTTCCTCTCCTTCCGTCTGGTGCAGGTACTCTCCGGTCACGGCTGCTTCGGCAGGTACCTGCACCGGATAGGACGAGAGGAGACGCCGTCGTGCCACGGTTGCGGCGCGGCGGAGGACACGGCGGACCACACCCTCGCGGTGTGCCCGTCGTGGGCCGTGCCGCGCCGCGATCTTGCCGCGGCGGTAGGAGGGGACCTCTCGCTGCCTGCCATCGTCAGAGCGATGGTGGGGAGCGAGGGGGCCTGGGCGGCGATGGCCTCCTTCTGCGAGGTCGTGATGTCGCAGAAGGAGGCCGCGGAGCGGGAGCGAGAGGAGGATCCCCTCGCTCCGGCGCTCCGCAGGCGGCGCAGGGGCGGGAGAAGGCGAAATTTCGCCCGCTTTCTCCCGCCCTGAGGTGCGCGGCGGGCGTGAGGCACGGGGGTGCCCGCGTCCGCCTTGCACTGCTCACCATGCGGGAGGCACGGCCCCTCTTTAAGAGGGGCAAATGAGGGCCCGCCTTCTTAGGCGGGTTTCGCCGGCGGGGGAGAGGTAGCTGAGGCTGTGCTAGTTTCCCACTCCCCCGCCACTATGGCGATGCCGGAGTTGCGCTGGGGTTTTTAGTGGGTATACCGGGAGGCTCTCTCCCGGGGAGTCCCACATACCCTTCCCGTCCCCCGACGGGAGGGGATGCGTAATTGTCATTTTCCCCAGCGAGAACAAAAAAAAAAAAAAAAAAAAAAAAAAAAAAGGTTGGGGTACGCCCCACAGTGCTGACTTCCTCGCAGTGTACCCCGGGCAACGCCGTGTCTGACCACCGTAACGGAGTGGCAGACCGGTGGCTAACAAGCACTGTGCTCTACGCGATCTGCGAATTTTTATCTTTCTTGAGGGCGATTGCGGACGTTGTGGATTTTATTTTATTGTGGGTTTTTATTGGTAGTGGGTTTTATTCTGATTTTATTGAGGTTTTATTCTGTTTTTATTGAGGTTTTATTCGAGATTTTTATTGTGGGTTCCCTGAGAGTGGCACGGCGTACTTGGCCTTCGGGTCGGCCCCGTGACACTCTCAACACAGGGCCCGACGGTAACCGGGTGGTTTTAGTGGGTATTTCCGGCTTCGGCCGGGCGAGTCCCACACACGCTCGTCGCCTAGCTAGCGACGGGTATGGTGCGTAAAGTCATTTCCACTCGTTAAAAAAAAAAAAAAAAAAAAAAAGGTTAGGTTAGGTTAGGTTGGGGTACGCCCCACAGTGCTGACTTCCTCGCAGTGTACCCCGGGCAACGCCGTGTCTGACCACCGTAACGGAGTGGCAGACCGGTGGCTAACAAGCACTGTGCTCTACGCGATCTTGCGATTTTATTTTATTTTGAGGGCGATTGCGTACGTAGTGGATTCTATCGTAGGTTCTATTTTATTGTGGGTTTCGTTGTATTGTTGTTTTATTTTTTACTGTGGATCTTGTGGTTGACGCTATGCCGAAACATAAGAGAAACGCCTCCGGGCGTTTCGCCCCAAAAGGCCCTTCTCAGGGCCAACCCAAAGGCCCTTTTCAGGACCACTCCGAGATGTCGGCGTCAGAGGTCAGCCGCGCACCGTCTGTGGCGAGCCTCTGTACGAGTGTTGCGGACGAGTTCTCGGACTCGGATATCGGGTCCGTAGTCTTGGACTCGTCCGTGTGTGAGGTGGCTGGAGAGAGCAGCCTGAAGAGGGCCTATTTGGCGCTCGGGTCCGAGGGTTCCTCGGACTCGGGCAAGAGTAAGCCCAAGAGGAAGCCGAAGGCGAAGACTGCTTCGCCTTCGACTTCTTCTCAGGCCGGCACCCACGATGTGGGTCTGGCGGACGCCCAGCGCCAGCTCAGCTTGGCCAAACGGGCCGAGCTCGAGCTGGATCTGGAGGAGAGGGTTGCCGCGAAGGAGAGACAGGCGCGCGCGGCGAAGTCGAGGGCTGGATACGGTTCGGCCCTCGTCTCCTTCGGTGGCTTGTCTGTGGAGGAGCTGGCTCGACTGGCTAAGGAGGACATGGAGGAGATCGTCGAGGTCGCTTCCAAGTCCTCGAATCTGAAGGGTACCTTTCAGAAGGCCCTGAAATGCCGTGCAACCAGCTTACACGGCATTGTGTCAGAACTGACGCAGCGCACTGCGTCAGAAGAGACGAAGCAGCTGCAGGCGAGGGTGGACCGCCTGCAAGCAGAGGTCAGCCAGCTTCACAAGAAGCTGGCTGAGGCTACAGCCCCGCCCCCGGAGGTGCCGACGGCAGCGGTTCCCTCCCTCTCCTCCTCTAACCTTGAGGAAATAATCCGCAAGGTGGTCATGGAGGAGAGGGCGTTTACCCGGGCCTGCTTTGCAGGCATCGAGGACCGTCTGCTGCCGGAAAAGCGTCTCCGTCCGCCATTAGTGGCGGACAAGGCGCCTACAGCGGCACCCCAGGCCCCGAAGCCCTCAAAGGGCAAGGGCAAAGGCAAAGGGAAGACGTCGCCGGGGGCTCTGCCTCCCCCCGGTACGAGTGTGGGCGCCGAACCGGGGCCGGTTGCCATCGCGGCACCCGCCCCGCAGATTCAGGAGATCGATGCCCTCCTTCCCTCCACCACCCCGTCCAACCAGCCGTGGTCAGAGGTGGTGAAAAAGGGCAGGAAGAAGGGGAACCAGGCCCCGGCTGTCCCGGCAACTACCCTGGCGGCTGCCTCGGCAGCCAAAAAAGTCCCGAAGCTGGTCCCTCCTAAGACCGCGGCGGTCACGGTGACCATCGTCCCCGAGGCCGCCGAGAGGGGCATCACGTACGAGTCCGTCCTGAGACGGGCTCGTGCCGTCGCCGACCCCGCCGAATTGGGGATTGGTGCTTGCCGCCGGACCCAGACCGGAGCTCGACTCTTCGAGTTTCCGGGGAAGGACGGCGGCAAAAATGCCGATTTGTTTGCCAGCAAGGTGCGGGAGGTCCTTGCCGATGTGGCAAAGGTCGCCAGGCCGACCAAGACCACCACCATTGAGGTGACCGGTCTCGACGACTCGGTCACCAAGGAGGAGGTGGTGGCGGCTATCGCCTCGGCAGGAGGGTGCGAACCCGCAGCGGTGCAGGCTCGGGATATTAGACCCGGCCGCGGTGGAATGGGCACTATTCGGCTGGTGTGCCCAGTCGCCGCAGTGTTGGCCGCCCAGACTAAATGCCAGGGGCGGCTACTGGTGGGATTCAGCCGGGCCGTGATCCGGGTGCTTGAGGCCGCGCCGATGCGCTGCTTTAAGTGCCTCGGGATCGGCCACACCCGAGCCATGTGTCCGTCCACAGTAGACAGGGCGGACACTTGCTTCCGCTGCGGGCAACAGGGGCATAAGGTGGCCTTGTGCGAGGCCGCCAAGCCGCATTGCGCGGCATGCGCTGAAAGTGGCCGCCCTGCGGACCACGTAATGGGGGGGAGCGCATGCCGACCTCCCAAAAAGAAGGGCAAGGCGCAGGCGGCTATAAGCCGTCCTGCCGCTGCTGCCACCACCCCCGCTGTGATCCCAGCGGCGGTGGCCGTTGAGGGTGATGCGATGGTCGAGTAATGGGTGCCGACCATCGCATCCTGCAGGCAAACACCAACCACTGCCGGGCTGCCCAGGACTTACTGGTGCAGTCGATGGCCGAGTGGTTGGTGGATGTGGCAGTGGTGGCCGAGCCGTACTATACTCCCAGCAATTGGCTGGGAGATAGTGACGGCTCGGTGGCAATCGTGGCGCGGTCTTCCTCGGACTCCCCTCCCCTCTCGCTCTTAGAGAGGGGACCGGGATACGTGGCCGCCGCGTGGGGAGGGTTGGCCCTTGTGGGGGTCTACTTCTCCCCAAACCGCCCTCTCCAGGACTTCGAGGATTTCCTCGGGGTCCTGACGGCGGTCATCGGGAGGACGGCGCCACGACAGGTCTCCGTAATGGGAGACCTGAATGCCAAGTCGGTGGTCTGGGGAAACCCGGCCACCGACGCCCGCGGGCGGGCGGTGGAATTGTGGGCGGCCACGTCTGGTCTCTCCCTCTTGAATAGGGGGAGCGTCCAGACGTGCGTGCGGCGGCAGGGCGGGTCCATTGTGGACCTCACCTTTGCCACGCCCGCACTGGCCGCCCGCATTCGAAATTGGAGGGTGGAACTGGGGGAGACGATCTCGGATCACCGCTACGTGCGATTCGAGATCTCCCCCCAGAATCCACGGGGGCGCCGCAGCACCCCCTCATCGTCGGGCCGTTCCCCGTTTCCAAGGTGGGCTCTGACCCACCTGGATCGGGAGGCGGCACGGGAGGCCGCGTTCGTCCAGGACTGGCTTTGGCCAGGTCCCGGCGGGGACGTCCTGGACGTGGACGCGGCGGCGGCCCGACTGAGGGGGTCATTGACCGAGGTGTGCAACGCCAGCATGCCTCGGTCGAGACGTCCACCTCCCCGACGCGCCGTGTACTGGTGGTCAGAGGAGTTGGCGGAGCTGCGGGCCACCTGCGTGGCGGCACGGCGGGCCTACACCCGCTCGCGTCGGCGGCGCCGACGGGACGAGGCCGAAGAGGACCGCCTCTACTCCACATACGTGGAGGCGAGGGCGGCCTTCAAGTCGGCCATCGGCGCCGCCAAGGACGCGGCGAGGGCTGAGCTGCTGGAGGGTCTCGACAACGACCCATTCGGGAGGCCATATAAGGCGGCGCGGAACAAACTGCGTCGCATTGGTCCCCCGGTTGCCGAGACCCTGGAACCAGCGCTCCTGGATGGGGTGGTGCGGTCCCTGTTTCCGCGCAGGGATCCGCACTTCACCCCACCAGTGATGGGCCCGCCAAGGGAAGAACCGGAGGAGGAAGCTCCTCCTCCTCCGGTTTCAGAGGAGGAATTTGGCGCGGCGACACTCCGTCTCCGCGCCAAAAAGACGGCTCCTGGCCCGGACGGCGTTCCCGCCAGGGTGGTGGCCATCGCGGCCACCGAGATGGAGGGAAGGTTTCGGGACCTCTTCGACGCGTGCTTCGCGTCGAGGAGGTTCCCGAAACCTTGGCGGGAAGGCCAACTGTGCCTCCTCCGGAAGGAAGGGCGGCCGGCGGACTCGCCCTCGGCTTACCGGCCCATCGTCTTGCTTGACGAGGCCGGTAAGATGTTCGAGGGGATTATCGCCGCCCGCCTGAAGCGCCATCTGCGGAACGTGGGACCGGACCTGTCGGACGCCCAGTTCGGTTTTCGAGCTGGGCGTTCGACAGTGGACGCCCTGGCCCTTCTCAAGGGCCAGGTGACAGAGGCGGTAGGAGTGGGGGATGGAGTGTTGGCTGTGTCATTCGACATTGCCAACGCCTTCAACTCCATCCCCCACTCCACCATCCTGGAGGCGCTCCGGTTCCACGGTGTGCCCCTTTATTTGCGGGGCCTCCTGGCCAGCTACTTGGAGGACCGTGCCGTCCTCCTCGTGGACGGGGCTGGCCAGGTCCGGCGGTATGGCGTGGAAACCGGCGTTCCACAGGGGTCCGTTCTAGGGCCTCTTCTGTGGAACGTCGGTTACGATTGGCTCCTGCGGGGAACTCTCCTACGAGGCACGAGTGTCATCTGCTACGCGGATGACACTCTCCTCACTTCCCGCGGGAGCACCTTCCGGGAGGCGGCCAGTTTGGCGTCGGCGGGCGGATCCTTAGTGGCGGGGAGGATCCGCCGCCTGGGCTTAAGGGTGGCGCTGCACAAAACGGAGGCCGTGTTCTTCCACGGCCCCCGGCAGCGCCCCCCACCCGACGCCCACATTTATGTGGCGGGGGTAAGGGTCGGGGTTGAGGCCCAGATGAAGTATCTGGGCCTCATGCTGGACAGCAGGCTGCGCTTCGGCCCGCATTTTAGCGGGCTGTCGACGCGCCTGCTGAAAGCCGCGGACGCCCTCTCATGGCTCATGCCGAACATGGGAGGGCCGAGCAGTCGTTGCCGGCGGTTATACGCCGGCATACTGCGGAGCATGGCCCTTTATGGGGCCCCCATTTGGGCGGACTCCCTGAATAGGAGGGAGAACGTCACCGCTCTTCGGGCGCCCCAAAGGGCCATCGCCCAGCGGGTAGCGCGGGCCTACCGCACGGTAGGCTTCGCTTCGGCATGCACTCTGGCGAGCACCCCGCCTTGGGAGCTCGAGGCCTGGGTGCTCGCCAGAGTGTACGAGTGGACGGCGGGGCGCAGGGCGCTGGGCGAGCGTCCGGCCCCGGAGCTGAGGGAGGCCGTCCGCCGGGAGGCGAGGGACGCCATCGTCCAACATTGGACGCGCGACCTCGCCTCCGCGGTGTTCGGCCGTCGCACCCTCGACGCCATCGGGCCGGTCCTGAAGGACTGGCTCGACAGGCGTCACGGTTTCCTCTCCTTCCGTCTGGTGCAGGTACTCTCCGGTCACGGCTGCTTCGGCAGGTACCTGCACCGGATAGGACGAGAGGAGACGCCGTCGTGCCACGGTTGCGGCGCGGCGGAGGACACGGCGGACCACACCCTCGCGGTGTGCCCGTCGTGGGCCGTGCCGCGCCGCGATCTTGTCGCGGCGGTAGGAGGGGACCTCTCGCTGCCCGCCGTCGTCAGAGCGATGGTGGGGAGCGAGGGGGCCTGGGCGGCGATGGCCTCCTTCTGCGAGGTCGTGATGTCGCAGAAGGAGGCCGCGGAGCGCGAGCGGGAGGAGGATCCCCTCGCTCCGGCGCTCCGTAGGCGGCGTAGGGGCAGGAGAAGGCGGGATTTCGCCCGCTTTCTCCCGCCCTGAGGTGAGCGGCGGGCGTGAGGCACGGGGGTGCCCGCGCCCGCCTTGCACCGCTCACCACGCGGGAGCCACGGCCCCTCTTTAAGAGGGGCAAATGAGGGCCCGCCTTCTTAGGCGGGTTTCGCCGGCGGGGGAGAGGAAGCCCAGGCTGTGCCACTCCCCCACTCCCCCGCCACTATGGCGATGCCGGAGCGCCGCTGGGGTTTTTAGTGGGTATACCGGGAGGCTCTCTCCCGGGGAGTCCCACATACCCTGCCCGTCCCCCGACGGGTGGGGATGCGTAATTGTCATTTTCCCCAGCGACAAAAAAAAAAAAAAAAAAAAAAAAAAAAAAAAAAAAAAAAAAAAAAAAAAGGTTAGGTTAGGTTAGGTTCCGTGTGCAGTTTCTGGACCTGCCATCGGACGCGTCCCCAGGTGGCGGATAGGGGAACGGCCCCCAGATATGGGGGTTACCGGTTTACCGGCGCGGACCAAAACCAGAAGTGGGGACCGCTTCGGCGGTCACGCGCGGCGGGTCGGCCACCACTCCAGGTGGCTGACGTGACCCGAACTCCGGGTCACCGTCGGGCAACCCGGCCTCCTCACTGAGAGGAGCTGGGGGCCCCGTTTGCTTCCGGGCAAACGAGTGGGGCTAAGAGGAAGGACACCTCGCTAAAAAACCCGTGGCTGCTGCGTCTTCTCGCACACGGAGACGTGACCAGCCGGGCCCCTCCCTATGGAGGGCCCACTGTGGGCCTGCCTTCGGGCAGGAATCGCCGGCGGGGTTGTGGACGGCAGGCTTGCTACATCCCATGACCCCGCCACTAAGGCGATGTCGGTGTGCCGCTGTTGGGTTTAGTGGGTATTCCTGGCTACAGAGCTGGGCGAGTCCCACACACGCCCTTCGGGGTATGGTGCGTAAATGCATTCCCACAGCGTCAAAAAAAAAAAAAAAAAAAAAAAAAAAAAAAAAAAAAAAAAAAAAAAAAAAAGGTTAGGTTAGGTTAGGTTTTTTTTTTTTTTTTCAAAGTGCCGTCTATCGCTTCTTGCGTGGCAAGAATTCTTTTTTGCCGTTCTGTTTTAGCAGTCCTTTGTTTTTTATACCGCTATTCCTTTTTTGCGGCTTACGCCTTGTCTTTTTCTTTTTGGGTTGCTCTTTTCCCACGTCTATTTTTGTTTCTTTTCTTTGTCATCTTTTTTATATATTTACAATATTACTTATGCTAGTATAACTTACATCTATTATATCTATTACTATCTATTGGCATATTCTTATTCTATTCTTGCCAACGGCACAGTGCTTGGCTGTGCTGCCCTTGTCCTATTTCTTTCAATACTTAATCTTGCAACTTTGAGGCAAAACCGCTCCAGGTACGGCCTGGAGTGCTTGTCCGCCATGAGGTCGGCTATAGATGATTCCGTCAATTTTATACCAGTACTTACTTCCAGGTCGTACCTGTCGCGGTTGTGCCTCGGACACTCGAAGAGAAGGTGCTGGACTGTCTCGCTGGCCTGTGTGTCACACACACAGGCTGGACTATCTTTCAATTTAAACTTGTGCAGGTACGCGGCGAAGCCGCCGTGACCAGTCAAAATTTGCGCCCAGATAGACGTCCTGTCGAGGCACTTCAGGACCTTGCGCGCGCGCACCACATCGGGGAAGAACATCCGCGTGACCCCAGCCGTGGCCCCGCCGGTGTACCTCCCGTTCCAGACAGCTACTGTGCCCTCCCTCAAACGTCGCTTGACGTATGAGACTGGACACCTGTCATACGCTGGGGCGACCCTGGACTGGGCCGCCGCCTGCCTAGCCAGTTCGTCGGCGCGCTCATTGCCGGGGATCCCGACATGAGCTTTCACCCAAAAGAACCGGAGGACTTTACCATTCCCCTCTTGCTCCCTGATATTCTTACGAATATGGGTAGCAAGGGGATGGTGCGTTTCCGGGTTTCGGATCAAGTCGAGCGAGGATCGAGAGTCGCTGAGCACCGCCGCGCAGTCGAAGCCTCTCAGGACAACCAGGTCCGTAGCCCTGGCTATCGCGAGCAGCTCCGCCTGAAAGACGGTACACATCGGCTCCAACCTCATTCGCTTGGTCCGAATCTCGGACCCATCCCGCCAGTATGAATATGCCGCCCCGACCCCCTCATCCGATTTACTACCGTCTGTGTAAATCAGATGAGCGGGGAGCTGTAGCTGAGCCACAGTTTCGGGGAGCATATTCTCCAGACACTGATAATCAACATCTGGCTCACTGGCGGGGTGAGGGGCCTCCGTAAAGGCCCTACGCTCCTCCAGTTCGCGGGATTCCAGCTCAGCAATCGGACGTCCCCGTTTGCACTCAAACAGCCGGGCGACCTCCAACACTCGAAGATCGAGCGGGAGGAGACCCGACAGCGTGAGTGCTGCATTGAGCGACACCGTACGATGTGACTTGGCGATCTTCTGTGCAAAGCCCCTTTGGACGGTAGCAAAGGTTCTTTGCACAGAGATCTTCTCGGCGGCTTTCGCCCAGGAGCTCGCGCCGTACAGGATGGTGGGTTCGACCACCGCGGTGTATATCGTCCTGATGATCTCCGGACACAAGCCCCAATCCACCCGAGCCATCGCCGACAGTTTCCTATACAGGTTAGTTGCCTTGCAACAAGCATATGAAATATGCTTGTTGAAGGTCAACTTACTGTCGACGATGACTCCGAGGATCTTGAGCTCGGTCACCATCGAGATGTCAACGCCACCCATCTGCACGACCGGAGTGTCATACCTAAGCTTCCGCGTGACGACCATCGCCAGAGTCTTCTCGGCGGAGAAGCGGAGCTTATTTACGACACCCCACTCGTGCACACAGGCTAAAGCGGCATTGGCATCCCGCTGGATCCCGAGCGCCGTGTGCCCAGAGAACACCAGCACGATATCATCCGCGAACGCCTGCACGTACGCGCCCAGCGCATCCAGGTTGTCCAGCAGAGGGTCCAGCAGCATGTTCCAGAAGAGAGGCCCACCGATGGAGCCTTGGACACAGCCCTTGGTCTGGGGCTTCCGCATCGTCTTCCCCGCGTAGCGCACGACTACGCTCCGGTCCCTGAAGTAATCCTCGACAAGACGCCTAAGATTAACGGGAATACCTTTCTCTATCATTCTGCACTTTATAGCAGGCCACCATGCATTGTCGAACGCCCCCTCGATGTCAAGAGAGACTATCAGGGCGGTCTCCTTCTTGTGGAGGATGCCTCTGACGTGTTGTATCAGGTCGTACAGCGCGTCCTCCGTGCTCCGCTGCGGTACGAAGCCGTATTGCCGCGCATTGGACTTGGGCAAGAAGTGCCAACGGATTCGTCGACACAGGATTTTCTCCAATATCTTGCCCAGGATGGAAAGTAGTCCAATGGGGCGATACGACTTTGCGCGGGCATAGTCTGGACGCGCCGGCTTCCTTAGCACCACGACAGATGCCTCCTTCCACGGCGCTGGGAAGCACGCCAGGTCAAGACACCGGTTCAGGATGGCCAGGAATAGCTGGATATCCTGGTTAATTACCCGGCAGCATATATCGCTCGTAAAACCATCCGGACCCGGTGCCTTTTTAGGGTTGAAGCTGCGCAGAGTCCGGACCAACTCCCCCCTGGTAATCGGGGGGTCGTCGGTCTCTCCCGGTAGGCGCATGCTGACCAGATCCGCCCGACCTCTGATGACGGTGTGGACCTCAGAGTCCACAGACGCGTCATCATCGGCGAAGAATGTTCTGGCCAGCAGCGCGACCGATTGATCCGGGCTCTGCACAACTCCACCCTCCACGAGTAGCTGGTCCTCGGGACGACCCGACGCCCTTCTCAGCACCCGAAAGATACCGTCCCACATAGACTCCCTTTCTTGCATCGAGCAGAACTGCTTCCAGCTCGCAGTTTGGGCGCTGACTGCCCTCCGCTCGTACTCCGCCTTGGCACTCAGGTAGTCTTCCACAACATACTGTCTGCGACGCGGCGCGGCACAGCGGATCCTACGCCGCTTTGTGTTCACGTCGCGCCGCAGCCTTTCAAGCTCGTCGTTCCACCAAGGAAAGCCCTTCTTGGGTTGGGGTGGTCTGTGCGGGGGGATAGCCCTCCCGCACGCTTCAGTCACAGACTCTAGATAGTCTGAGACCACCCCTTCAAGCTCGCCCTTAGTTTGGGCGTTGGATATCCGCTCCAGGGTGAGCCCTCGAGCGGATATCCCGCTTTGCATTTCCTCGGCGAAACGACCCCAATCAGCCTTCCGGGTGTTGAAGCGCCGACTCGTCCACCGGGTGTTGCCCCCGGGTGGCACCTTGAGACCCAGAACCACACGTATCGCCCGATGATCAGAACTTGTCACGGAGTCGTCCACTTTCCACTCAAGGACGCTTCTCAACAGCCCCTGGGTGCAGACGGTAACATCGACATGACTCGTGTACCGCCTGCCCCCACGGACCGTATCGAAGGTGGGGACGACTCCTTCGTTCAATACGTGCAGCTCCATATCATCAAAGAACCCCCTCAGGGACTCCCCCCGAGAGTCCTCCTCGACGCTCCCCCACCACGGACTCCATGCGTTCCAGTCCCCTCCCATGAGGATCCTGCCCGTGCCGACCCGGCCCATGAAGTCACGTATCTGCAGAAGGTACGGCTCGATATCCTCCGTGCCCTCAAGGTATACAGAGACAGCCGCCACGGTCCAATCGCCCGCCTTTAAAACGACAGCCACGATATTCTCGGTGATGATTAGAGGGTTCACAAGAACCTCCAAGTCATCCCGGAACACCATGACTGCCGCTTTGACGGGTTTGGTCCTAGCAGACTCCCTCTGCACCACCCTAACGCCACGGAAGCTACCGACCCGCCCCTCCGCGCCAACGTAAGGCTCCTGGACCAGGGCGACACCGACACCACCCCCATGGGCGGACAAGACTAACTCCTGAGTAGCAAGGCGGCCGCGCTGGAGGTTGGCCTGTAATGCTATAAAGCGATCCTTGCATTCACTATCCACTGCGGGGCCCTCAGCAATAGCTTATGGAGGAGCGCGCGATACCGTCCCACTTCTGCCTTATCGGACAGCCGCCGTCGAACGCGTTGTGTCCCGCCGTCTGCAGTCCGGCCCGGTCGCAGTTCACACAGACTGGGGCCTTCCCGTCCACGCGGGAGGGGCACTTCGCACGGTCGTGCTCCCCCCCGCAGTGGGCGCAAAGGTCCACCTTCTGTTTGCAGAATCTGCGGCCGTGGCCGTACCCCAGACACCGGGAACACTGCACCAACGGCGACTGGTCCTCGGCAGTCAGGCCCTGTATATCGATGTACAGGGTCTCCGCCTCAGTCAGCCTGCGCCACACCTGAGGGGAGACCTGTAACACCACATGGGCCTGGAGAGGGTTCCGCGCCCTCCTCCTATAAACCTCCTTGACCCGGAAGTGAGCATCGTCCATGCCCAGCCACAACTTCCGGTTCTGAGTTTTGAGAGACTCAACAATGTCAGCCTCGGAGTTGTAGCTGAGCAGGTTTCGGATGACCACCCGCGGGTCTCGGTTTGCTGCGGGCTGGGTGTCGAGGCCGTCCCGAGCATTGAGTCGGCTCTGCGCCTTCTCGAGCTCCGGCCTGTTCCCGCAGCAGATCACCACTTTTCCATCTCTGACTTTCCTTATCCTGTCGACCTGGATTCCCGTTTTCCGGGCGTCTAGGGCCTCCCTAACTTTCACAATCACATTTTCACTCGTGTCACTCTTCTCCTTCGATGAGACGACCAGCGCATGGTTCGGTCGGACGGGGAGAGGGCGGGCCTTTGTCTTTGAGGCCCTCAACTTCTCGGCGTACGTTGCCGCCGGGACCTTGAGGGTCTCCACGGCCTTTCCGGCCTCCCTAATGGTTTCCCCGTATTTCTTTACCCTCTCCCCGACCTCCCCGACCCTCGCCCCGATCACCTCCACTTTCGTTCCAGTCTCTTCCATTCTCTTGCTTACCTCCTCCGTCATTCTTCCCGCGCACTCCATCTTCTCAGCCATCCCATCCACTTTCTTTCCAGTCACCTCGATACTCACCCTTACTTCCTTCATTTCTTCCACTAGGCCCTCTAACTTTTTAACATTGCCGCAGAGCGCCCTGCCCGGGGGGTACTCGTCAAACCGGTCCATCACATCATTATTTATCATATGCTTGATGGACTCGGTATTTGTGACGAGCTCCCCCAGGCGTGCCCCAATGTCCAACTCACTAATGCTCCGGGCCAACTTCTCTATAATGCGGTCTTTTCCTTCAAGCTTCTCCCTTAATTCTTTCTCCTTTTCAGACCGCAACTGCTCCAGCTGGAGCTCCCGGGAGCGAAGCGCCTCATCCACCTGGAGGACTGTTTCGAGCAGTCCCGAGAGACTGCCCAAAACGCCCTCCTTAATGGACGTCTTCAAGTTGCCCGAGAGCTCCAGCTGGGCCTTCGCGGCCCGATACAACCTATTGGCCCGGGCTGAGTGGCTCTCCGTTGGGCGGGCGCTATTCTGCGGCTGCGACTGGGCCACCGCGGCCTCGCGCGACCCGCCATCCTTGTTGTCCTTACGCTCTGTGTGCGTGACACTAACGTTTTTTACGTTCTTTCCTGTGATTAGAGACATTTTTTACAGGGCAGCACAACCAAGCAACAACTAGGGAACAATCAAATAAATTTAAGATTATTACAATTAAAACAATGAATACAATTAAAATAAAATAAATAATTAAAATTGTTAAAATTACGTCACCAAAACGGGTGGCGGTCAAAAGACAATACAATTTTAATTAAAATTTTTCCCAATAGGGGACGGTCCACACACACAAATTAAAATATTATCGTCAATAAATTAAGAATAAAATAAAATAATTAAAAGCTACGTCCCAATAGAGGATAATCGGCAATACACAATAAAATTGACTATTGATACGTCAAAATGACGGTCAAGCTTAACTTAAAGAATAAAATAAAATGCAGTAGGTCAAATTATAATTAAAATTGTCCCAATAGGGGACGGTCAATAATATAATAAAATTCAAAATAATTACAATAATTAATAATAAAACAGTTAAAATCTGCGCCACCAATAAGGGTGGCGGTCAAAAGAACTTAGCTACTTAAACTAGATTAATATTTAAATCTCACGTCCCCAAAAAGGGACGATCGACACAAACACAACAACAATCACAACACAGTCACTAACCTAACCTTAATATAATTAAACTATTTATGTCTGCTAAGTGAGCAGTCTCGTACAACAGTTGACAATAAAATTAAAGTTAACACTTATATTCCCAATAGGGGGACGAACACAGTACACTCACAACAGACTAAAAATTTTTTCCTAACTAACCCAAAATATATAAACTTAAGAGATTTAAGAGATACGGCCCGTTTGTCCCACAATTTAGCGCACACCGCACCAAGTATGTGTGTGTGTGTGTGTGTATGTGGAATCTCCCGGGGCCAGCTGCTTAGGCTCCTCCTCCCAACTCCGAAGAGCCCAAACTCGGCTGGTCTGTGACCACTGGGTCCGAAGATAGGCCGCGGGGGGTGTGAAGTAGGAGCGCGTGGGGGGGGAGAGGGATTTCCTGGGGGCCAAGAGGTCGGGCTCCTCCTCCCGGTTGCAACGAGCCCAAACACGGGTAGCCTACGACCTCTGGTTCCCCAGAGAATCCGCGAGGGGGTGGGGTAATATGAGGGGGGCGTGGGGCGGGGGGGGGTCGGGCGGGGTTAGTTAGGGTTGGGTATGGTAGAAGGGAGTCTAGGGCAAGGGGAAGTGTCGGGAGGGACTGTGAAGTGAGGCTGTAGAGTGAATAGATTTGATAATTAATAAGTTTTGTATGTAAATGTTGTTTGTGAATGTAGTGTAATGCGTGTTATATGTGTGGAGTGTGAGCGTGATGTTTTATGTAAATACCAGCCCGACTCACCAGGTCCTGTCGGCTTTGCTGACCAATTTTAAACCTTAGCGCCTTAGCACTAAGGTTGAATTTCCAATATTAAAGTATATATATAATTGGCCAAATCAGTAATAAAAGTATGTAATTTAGGCTGGGGTGAGTCGAGCTACATACATGTATAATAATAATGATGAGATTTTTTCAGCGCGGGTGCTGCACGGCACAGCGGGTGCTGTGTGGGAGTATGCCGCCGGGTGAAAATACTTCGCGAATTTACCCCGAGGTTTTCTCCCCGGCGTCGTAGAGGGATGGGACAAATTCGATCCGATGGGGAGTCTTCTAAAAACGACCTCCCTTTTTACCGCAATCCTCTGGGATCCTCCGTTCCGGAGATATTTTTATTATCTAGTCGACGCCGAGGGCGTGGGAGTCGGGGTAAATTTACGACCTAGATAATGGCCGTATCTCTTTAATGCGACAACCTATCTTGACTAAATTTTTAAAGAGGGTGGCTAGGGGGCTTATCTATATACTACAGGTTAAAAACAATCGAAATATTAAGCACTAAACACGTAATCAAAATTTTAAAAATTGATAAAACAAAGTTGTTATTGCCGTCGCGTGAAAAGTCTTGGTTTAGAAATTAATTTTTTCCCACCTGTTTTAAAGTCCGAAATTTTTCTGCTTTCACCACCACTTCCTTCAGTATCTCTTCTCTCTTCCGAAAAATTTTTAGGTAGGGTCGTCACTTTTAATTTAAAGAATTTTAAAATCAAAAAGGGATCTAGCGCTTTCGCGGCCGCACTAAGGTTTGTTAAAACTTGTTTTTATCATAAAACACACAAGGGATGGTTTTTCCTGGGAATTCCTTCACATTCCGAGTTCTGGGACTGGCCCGCTCCTCCCTGATATACCAGGGGTGGTTTTTGGTCCTGTATAGGGGGACCACGTTTTTTCTTCTGGTCGGAAAAATCACTGGATTTCCTCGCGCGAGCGCGGGAAAAATCGGGGGCCTTTTCTACCCTGTAGAACTCGTTATAGCGGACCGGAATATACTTTAAAAACACACCCTTATCGATTTAACTTTTGAGATAGTCGCACTTTTTCCTATTTTTCACACCACAACAAAGGTTTTTTCCGTGAAAACTCGCTCAAATTTCCACGGATCGCGGTGATTTCGGTAGCACTGCACTCCTTATTCAAAACCACGTATTTTGATATGCGGTTAGGTTAGGTTAGGTTAGGTTAGGTTAGGTTAGGTTAGGTTAGGTTAGGTTAGGTTAGGTTAGGTTAGGTTAGGTTAGGTTAGGTTAGGTTAGGTTAGGTTAGGTTAGGTTAGGTTAGGTTCCTCGAGAGGGACGGCCGCCTCTTGCCGCCCAAAACTCATCGTCCCTCGCTGGCGGCTGACAGTCAATCGAGCCAGCCCCCAGCGAGGGAGAGAAGAAGTATGGACGAGACCGAGCCGGCGACACTGATGCCGCCGCCGGCTAACCCGCCTAAAAAGACCAAAAAGGCGAAGAAAAAGGAGCCGAAGAGACCGAGGGGGACAGAGGCAGAGGCCAGACCTGCGCCTGAGCCGGCACGCGCAGAAAGTCAGGTCCCTGGGAGCTCCCGGGACGTACAGCCCCTGGTGCTGGAGGGGGAGTCCTGGGCCACGGTGGCAAAGAAGGGGAAGAAGAAGGCCACCACCGCCCCTGCTCCTACTCCAGGCCAGAAGACAGGCCAAAAGACAGGCCAGAAGACAGGCCAGGAACAAAAAGGGCCAAAACCGGCGGGCCCCAGCAAGGCACCAAGGGTGCCAAAGAGTCCCGCAATTGTGGTGACCCTAAAGCCTAAGGCTATAGAGGAGGGCACCACCTACGTGGACCTAATACGAAAGGCGAAGGCGGCCATCAATCTGGCCGAGCTCGGGGTGGGTCTGGGAAAAATAAGGAGGTCCATGACGGGGGCCTCCCTCATGGAGCTCTCGAAGGAGACCTCCGCCTCCCAGGCTGACACCTTGGCAAAAAGGATGGCTGAGGTGCTTGGGGAGGTTGCCGAGGTGACCCGCCCCACCAAGATGGCGGCGGTCCGCGTAGGTGGGCTGGAAGAGTCGCTCACATCTGAGGACGTCAAGGGGGCCCTGGCCGAGTTGGTCAATTGCCCGCCCGACCAAATTCGGGTGGGCACAATTGTGTCGGGAGCGAGGGGCATGGGCTCGGTCCGAGTCTCATGCCCCGTAGAGGCCGCAAAACAGCTGGCGGAGAGGGGTAAGGTGGACGTCGGCTGGAGCGCCGCCTCCATCCAACTGTTGGATCAGCGCCCAATGCGCTGTCGGAAGTGCATGGACACGGGGCATACTGCGGCGCTCTGCCCGTCCACCAAGGACCGGAGCAAGCAGTGCTTCCGCTGTGGCGAGGAGGGCCACTTCTCGATGGGCTGCACGGCCCCTGTAAAGTGCGCGCTTTGCACGGACAGGGGCCTACCCAGCGGCCATAAGATGGCCGGCTCCGCCTGTAAGGCGCCACCGGTCCGGGGCCGCCCCGCTTGGGGGCCGCAGGCTGCCGCCTCGGCGGCCGCCGCTAGGACGGGGGCACCGATGGACACTACTAATGCCAGGTAGGTCCATCGGTGTCCTCATTCCGCAGGGACGCCTCTCGCTGGCAACCATGGTCCAAACCATGGTTGAAAGCGAGAGTGCAGGGGAGGCTGCCTCCTCCAAGAAGGAGGCAGCGGAGAGGGAGCGGGAAGAGATTGCCAATTAGCAAACTATTCCCGCTCCCCTCCGGCGTAGACGGGCGGGGCGAAGAAGGCGGGGGACGAACCCCCATCTCCTCTCGCCCCGGAGTGTGACCAGCGTGTGTGGGTAGCCCCCGCACGCGCATTGCACAGCGGTCACCACGTCTGGGGATTACCTCGTTACCAGGTGATCCTCCATCGGCGCGGAAACCGGCTTAGCCGGAAAGCCCGGGGGTGACACGGGGCCAGTTGCCTTACAGGCAGATCCCGTGGCACTCCCAGCAGGGCAAGAGGGTAACCGGGTGGTTTTAGTGGGTATTCCCGGCTTCGGCTGGGCGAGTCCCACACACGCTCGTCGCCTAGCTAGCGACGGGTATGGTGCGTAAAGGCATTTCCACTCGAGAAAAAAAAAAAAAAAAAAAAAAAAAAAAAAAAAAAAAAAATTAGGTTAGGTTAGGTTAGGTTAGGTTAGGTTAGGTTAGGTTAGGTTAGGTTAGGTTAGGTTAGGTTAGGTTAGGTTAGGTTAGGTTAGGTTAGGTTAGGTTAGGTTAGGTTAGGTTAGGTTAGGTTAGGTTAGGTTAGGTTAGGTTAGGTTAGGTTAGGTTAGGTTAGGTTAGGTTAGGTTAGGTTAGGTTAGGTTAGGTTAGGTTAGGTTAGGTTAGGTTAGGTTAGGTTAGGTTTTTTTTTTTTTTTTTTTTGATAGTGCCGTCTTTATCTCCTTGCGTGGCAAGAATCCTTGTTTGCTTTTTTGTTATTTTTTGCCAATTCTCTTTTTTCCGCTTTCCGTTTTTTGCGGCATTGGCCTTGTCATTATTTCTTTTCTTGGGTCTCTCTTTTCCCACGTCATGTTTTATTCTTTTCTTTGTCATTCTTTTCTTTTAGTCATAATTTTACAATTTCTTATACGTTTCTACTTATAGTCTAACTTGGTTAAAATTAATCCTAAGTAATTCTCGCCGACGGCACAGCGCTTGGCTGTGCTGCCCTCGTCCGGTTTCGTTCTATTGATATTTTTGCCACCTTGAGGCAAAACCGCTCCAGGTACGGCCTGGAGTGTTTGTCCGCCATGAGGTCGGCTATGGATGATTCCGTCAATTTTACACCAGTACTTACTTCCAGGTCGTACCTGTCGCGGTCGTGCCTCGGGCATTCTAATATTACATGCTGTATGGTCTCGGACGCCTGTGTGTCACACACACAGGCTGGACTATCTTTCAATTTAAACTTGTGCAGGTACGCGGCGAAGCCGCCGTGACCCGTCAGGATCTGCGCCCAGATAGACGTCCTGTCGAGGCACTTCAGGACCTTGCGCGCGCGCACCACGTCGGGGAAGAACATTCGCGTGACCCCAGCCGTGGCCCCGCCGGTGTACCTCCCGTTCCAGACAGCTACGGTGCCCTCCCTCAAACGTCGCTTGACGTATGAGACTGGACACCTGTCATACGCTGGGGCGACCCTGGACTGGGCCGCCGCCTGCCTAGCCAGTTCGTCGGCGCGCTCATTGCCGGGGATCCCGACATGAGCTTTCACCCAAAAGAACCGGAGGACTTTACCACTCCCCTCTTGCTCCCTGATATTCTTACGAATATGGGTAGCAAGGGGGTGGTGCGTTTCCGGGTTCCGGATCAAGTCGAGCGAGGATCGAGAGTCGCTGAGCACCGCCGCGCAGTCGAAGCCTCTCAGGACAACCAGGTCCGTAGCCCTGGCTATCGCGAGCAGCTCCGCCTGAAAGACGGTACACATCGGCTCCAACCTCATTCGCTTGGTCCGGATCTCGGACCCATCCCGCCAGTATGAATATGCCGCCCCGACCCCCTCATCCGATTTACTACCGTCTGTGTAAATCAGATGAGCGGGGAGCTGTAGCTGAGCCACAGTTTCGGGGAGCATATTCTCCAGACACTGATAGTCAACATCTGGCTCACTGGCGGGGTGAGGGGCCTCCGTAAAGGCCCTACGCTCCTCCAGTTCGCGGGATTCCAGCTCATCTATCGGACGTCCCCGTTTGCACTCAAACAGCCGGGCGACCTCCAACACTCGAAGATCGAGCGGGAGGAGACCCGACAGCGTGAGTGCTGCATTGAGCGACACCGTACGATGTGACTTGGCGATCTTCTGTGCAAAGCCCCTTTGGACGGTAGCAAAGGTTCTTTGCACAGAGATCTTCTCGGCGGCTTTCGCCCAGGAGCTCGCGCCGTACAGGATGGTGGGTTCGACCACCGCGGTGTATATCGTCCTGATGATCTCCGGACACAAGCCCCAATCCACCCGAGCCATCGCCGACAGTTTCCTATACAGGTTAGTTGCCTTGCAACAAGCATATGAAATATGCTTGTTGAAGGTCAACTTACTGTCGACGATGACTCCGAGGATCTTGAGCTCGGTCACCATCGAGATGTCAACGCCACCCATCTGCACGACCGGAGTGTCATATTTAAGCTTCCGCGTGACGACCATCGCCAGAGTCTTCTCGGCGGAGAAGCGGAGCTTATTCATGACACCCCACTCGTGCACACAGGCTAAAGCGGCATTGGCATCCCGCTGGATCCCGAGCGCCGTGTGCCCAGAGAACACCAGCACGATATCATCCGCGAACGCCTGCACGTACGCGCCCAGCGCATCCAGGTTGTCCAGCAGAGGGTCCAGCAGCATGTTCCAGAAGAGAGGCCCACCGATGGAGCCTTGGACACAGCCCTTGGTCTGGGGCTTCCGCATCGTCTTCCCCGCGTAGCGCACGACTACGCTCCGGTCCCTGAAATAATCCTCGACAAGACGTCTAAGATTAACGGGAATCCTCTTCTCAATCATTCTACACTTTATAGCGGGCCACCATGCATTGTCAAACGCCCCCTCGATGTCAAGAGAGACTATCAGGGCGATCTCCTTCTTGTGGAGGATGCCTCTGACGTGTTGCATCAGGTCGTACAGCGCGTCCTCCGTGCTCCGCTGCGGAACGAAGCCGTATTGCCGCGCATTGGACTTGGGCAAGAAGTGCCAGCGGATTCGCCGGCAGAGAATTTTCTCTAATATCTTGCCCAAGATGGAAAGTAGTCCAATGGGGCGATACGACTTTGCGCGGGCATAGTCTGGACGCGCCGGCTTCCTTAGCACCACGACAGATGCCTCCTTCCACGGCGCTGGGAAGCATGCCAGGTCAAGACACCGGTTCAGGATGGCCAGGAATAGGTCGAGTTCCTGGTTAATCACCCTGCTACATATATCGCTGGTGAATCCATCCGGACCCGGTGCCTTCTTAGGGTTGAAGCTGCGCAGAGTCCGGACCAACTCCCCCCTGGTGATCGGGGGGTCGTCGGTCTCTCCCGGTAAGCGCGTGCTGACCAGATCCGCCCGACCTCTGATGACGGTGTGGACCTCAGAGTCCACAGACACGTCATCATCGGCGAAGAATGTTCTGGCCAGCAGCGCGACCGATTGATCCGGGCTCTGCACAACTCCA
Source organism: Sesamia inferens (assembly GCA_037179545.1). Taxonomy (NCBI): domain Eukaryota; kingdom Metazoa; phylum Arthropoda; class Insecta; order Lepidoptera; family Noctuidae; genus Sesamia; species Sesamia inferens. The sequence continues at coordinate 9,177 of CM073929.1, read as the reverse complement.
CCCTCCACGAGTAGCTGGTCCTCGGGACGACCTGACGCCCTTCTCAGCACCCGAAAGATACCGTCCCACATAGACTCCCTTTCTTGCATCGAGCAGAACTGCTTCCAGCTCGCAGTCTGGGCGTTGACCGCCCTCCGCTCGTACTCCGCCTTGGCACTCAGGTAGTCGTCCACAACATACTGCCTGCGACGCGGCGCGGCACAGCGGATCCTGCGCCGCTTTGTGTTCACGTCGCGCCGCAGCCTTTCAAGCTCGTCGTTCCACCAAGGAAAGCCGCTTTTTGGTCGGGGCGGTTTGTGTGGGGGGATAGCCCTCCCACACGCTTCGGTCACGGACTCAATAAAGTCCGCGACCGCCCCCTCCAACTCAGCCTTGTTGCGGACGTTGGTGACTCGCTCCAGGGTGAGGCCCCGGGCGGTCACCCCACTCCGCATTTCCTCGGTGAAACGACCCCAATCAGCCTTCCGGGTGTTGAAGCGCCGACTCGTCCACCGGGTGTTACCCCCGGGGGGCACCTTGAGACCCAGAACCACCCGTATCGCTCGATGATCAGAACTTGTCACGGAGTCGTCCACTTTCCACTCAAGGACGCTTCTCAACAGTCCCTGGGTGCAGACGGTAACATCGACATGACTCGTGTACCGCCTGCCCCCACGGACCGTATCGAAGGTGGGGACGACTCCTTCGTTCAATACGTGCAGCTCCATATCATCAAAGAACCCCCTCAGGGACTCCCCCCGAGAGTCCTCCTCGACGCTTCCCCACCACGGACTCCAAGCATTCCAGTCCCCTCCCATGAGGATCCTGCCAGTGCCGACCCGGCCCATGAAGTCACGTATCTGCAGAAGGTACGGCTCGATATCCTCCGTGCCCTCAAGGTATACAGAGACAGCCGCCACGGTCCAATCGCCCGCCTTTAAGACGACAGCCACGATATTCTCGGTGATGATTAGAGGGTTCACAAGAACCTCCAAGTCATCCCGGAACACCATGACTGCCGCCTTGACGGGTTTGGTCCTAGCAGACTCCCTCTGCACCACCCTAACGCCACGGAAGCTACCGACCCGCCCCTCCGCGCCAACGTAAGGCTCCTGGACCAGGGCGACACCGACACCACCCCCATGGGCGGACATGACTAACTCCTGAGTCGCCAGGCGGCCGCGCTGGAGGTTAGCCTGTAACACTACAAAGTGATCCTTGCGTTCACCATCTACTGTGGGGCCCTCAGCAATAGTTTATGGAGGAGCGCGCGATACCCTCCCACTTCTGCCTTATCGGACAGCCGCCGTCGAACGCATTATGTCCCGCCGTCTGCAGCCCGGCCCGGTCGCAGTTCACGCAGACTGGGGCCTTCCCGTCCACGCGGGAGGGGCACTTCGCACGGTCGTGCTCCCCCCCGCAGTGGGCGCAAAGGTCCGCCTTCTGCTTGCAGAATCTGCGGCCGTGGCCGTACCCCAGACACCGGGAACACTGCACCAACGGCGACTGGTCCTCGGCAGTCAGGCCCTGTATGTCAATGTACAGGGTCTCCGCCTCAGTCAGCCTGCGCCACACCTGAGGGGAGACCTGCAACACCACATGGGCCTGGAGAGGGTTCCGCGCCCTCCCCCTATAAACTTCCTTAACCCGAAAGTGGGCCTCGTCCATGCCGAGCCACAACTTCCGGTTCTGCATCTTGAGGGACTCAATGATGTCAGCCTCGGAGTTGTAACCCAGCAAGTTACGAATAACCACTCGCGGGTCTCGGTTTGCCGCGGGCTGTGTGTCGAGGCCGTCCCGAGCATTGAGTCGGCTCTGCGCCTTCTCCAGCTCCGGCCTGTTCCCACAGCAGATAACCACTTTTCCATCTCTAACTTTCCTTACCTTGTCGACTTGGATTCCCGTTTTCCGGGCGTCCAGGGCCTCCCTAATTTTTACTACCACACTCTCGCTCGTGTCCTTCGTGTCTTTCGAGGACACGATCAGCGCATGGTTCGGTCGGCAGGGGAGAGGGCTGGCCTTTGTCTTGGAGGCCCTCAACTTCTCGGCGTATGTTGCCGCCGGGACCTTGAGGGTCTCCACGGCCTTTCCGGCCTCCCTTACGGTTTCCCCGTACTGTTTTACCCTCTCCCCGACCTCCCCAACCCTTGCCCCGATCGTCTCCACCTTTTCATTCGTCTCTTTCGTTCTCTTCTGTACCTCTTCTGTCATTCTTCCCGCACATTCCATTACCTCAAACATCTCGTCCACTTTCTTCCCAGTCCTCTCTGTACTCACCCTTACTTCCTTCATTTCTTCCATTAGGCCCTCTAACTTTTTTATATTTCCGCAGAGCGCCCTGCCCGGGGGATACTCGTCAAACCTATCCATGATGTCATTGTTGATCATCTTCTTTATGGTTTCGGTATTGGTGACGAGTTCCCCCATCCGAGCCCCAATGTCAATTTCGCCTAAGCTCCGGGCCAATTTCTCTATTATCCTGTCTTTGGCTTCTACCTTTTCTCTTATATCTTTCTCTTTTTCTATCCGCACACGCTCCAGCTGGAGCTCCAGGGAGCGAAGCGTCTCGTCCACCTGGAGGACTGTTTCAAGCAGTCCCGAAAGACTGCCTAAAACGCCCTCCTTGATGGACGTCTTCAGGTTCCCCGAGAGCTCCAGCTGGGCCTTCGCGGCTCGATACAATCTATTGGCCCGGGCTGAGTGGCTCTCCCCTGGGCGGGCGCCAGTCTGCGGCTGTGACTGTGACTGGGTCACCGCGGCTCCGCGCGACCTGCCCTCCTTTTCTTCCCTTTGCTCTGTGTGCGTGACGTTTACGTTTTTAACGTTTTTTCCCGTTATTTGCGACATTTTACAGGGCAGCACAACCAACACAAACAGAGGAACAAGGGCTAAGGGTAACAATCAGAATATTTAAAATTTTACAATTAAACAAGGTAATAAATAATAATTGAAATATTAAAATAAAGTAATAATTAAAACAGTTAAAATTTTACGCCACCAAAAGGGGTGGCGGTCAAAAGACAATAATTATTTACAATTTAAAAATTCGTCCCAATAGGGGACGGTCCACAACACACACAAATTAAAATATTATCATCAATAAAATCAAATTAAAATAAGAATAAAATATAGAGTTAAAATACAAAAGCTACGTCCCAATAGGGGTGGTCGGCAACACACAATAAAATCGACAATTGATACGTCACAATGACGGTCAACTTAAATTCAAAGAATAAAATATAAAATACAATAGGTCAAGTTATAATTAAAATGTCCCAATAGGGGACGGTCAGTAATATAAAAATTTCAAAATAATTACAATAAGAAATTAATGATAAAAACAGTTAAGATCTACGCCACCAATAAGGGTGGCGGTCAAAAGACTTACTTAAACTAAATTAAAACTAAAAGTCCCAATAGGGGGACGACAACACAACACAAATAATATAAATAATACCTAACCTAACCTAAAAGACACGGCCTGTCCGTCGATTTAGTGCGCAGCACCAGGTGAGTCAAAAGGATAGGACAGGACGGGGAGGAGAGGGAAGTGGATTCCCTCGGGGCCAAAATGTCGGGCTCGTCCTCCCGATTCAGGGGACCCCAAACACGGGTAGTCCACGACCTCTGGTTCCCGAGATAATCCACTGAGGGGGTGAGGTAACCAGAGGGGGTTGGGGGGGGGGTGTAGGTTTCGTGGGGATGCGGGGGGGGGGGGGGGGGTAAGGGGGGGTGGATTCCCTCGGGGCCAAAAGGTCGGGCTCGTCCTCCCGATTCAGGGGACCCCAAACACGGGTAGTCCACGACCTCTGGTTCCCGAGATAATCCACTGAGGGGGTGAGGTAACCAGAGGGGGTCGGGGGGGGGGGGGGGGGGGGTAGGTTTCGTGGGGATGCGAGGGGTGGGGGAAGGGGAGGAGGGGGGGAGGGGGGGGGTAGGTTTCGTGGGGGTGCGAGGGGGAGGGGGGTGGGGAGGGGTAGTAAGGGGGGGGGGATACCGGAAGGACTGTGTAGTAAGCGGTACCAAATTTTATGTTAACTGACCCCCGTTACTGGTTGTCAGTCAACACAAAATTTAATATATTGTGTTAAGTGTAAATAAATAAAATAATGTGTCTGTGTCGCAAAATTTAATAAATAAATGTAGGTGTAAGTTAAATGTATTGTGTAAATGTATGATTAATGTTTAATTATGTGTGATGTTTAAATGTTATGGCGCTGCGTCACCGTGTGACGTCACAAATAATTACGCGAATTTACCCCGAGCTTTTTTATACTACCTCGTAGAGGGGTGGGACAAATTTTGTCTGATAGTCTGTCCTCCAAAAACTACCCCCTATCAGGTTTCCTTCCCCTGGGACTTCCCGTTCTGGAGTTATAGCCGGTTTTTCCCGGAGTCAAAATTACGGGAGTCGGGGCAAATTCGCGCTTTTTAAAACAGGCCGTATCTTTTTTGTTTGACAACCGATTTTAACTAACTTTTATTACTAGCTAATCTATACACTAAGGGATGTCTTACAATTACAATCTAATTAAAATACTTATATTTGACAGAGTTATAAGCGTTTAAAATTTTTTCCGGCAAAACCAAATTGTTTTGCCGTCACGAAAATTGTTTATAGTTACTAATTAATTTTTCACACTTACAGTTTTGTACAAAAAATTTTTCTTTTCCTCTTGTCTCGTAGCAGGGCGTATCCCTTAGTCTTACACAAAATTTAAGGGTAGGTTGTCACTGAATAATTTTAATTAAATTAATTTTAAAATAGGTCTGACGCTTCCACAGCCGCAGAACAATTTGTAGAATTTTGTTTCTTTAATAACTTTTTATTATTTATACATTTCACAATTTTGAAAACACTGCACTATTTTGCACCACTTCCTGCTTCCTGTTGTCGTGCTGGGCGCCCTTTCTGATCCCAGAAAGGGGGACCACGTTTTTCCCAGTAATCAGGAAAGCCCCCGTAACTCCGCGCTTGTTTGCGGGAAAAATCGGGGACTTACACCAGGTTGTAGGGCTCGTCGAGACGATCCAGGGGACACCATAAAAGATATATGTCACCGATCTTGATCGCGAGATATACACACTTTCTTGTATTTTTGCCACGAAAAAAAGCAGTTTTTCGGGGAAAACTCCCCCGATTTCCATCCGATCGCGACGATTTATACGGCGTTCAACTCGTCGCGTCGCGGCGCGTATTTTCATATATCACACGGGTATACTAGTGCACTTTTGCCACGCAAAACGATTTTACTAGAGTTAAAACCACGGAGTGTAGGTTAAGCGTGGCGTTCCGGGCGGTGGCTGGGGCCAGACTGGTTAGGTTAGGTTAGGTTAGGTTAGGTTAGGTTAGGTTAGGTTTCCGTGCGCAGTTTCTGGCCTGCCATCGGACGCGTCCCCAGGTGGCGGATAGGGGAACGGCCCCCAGATATGGGGGTTACCGGTTTACCGGCGCGGACCAAATCCAGAAGTGGGGACCGCTTCGGCGGTCACGCGCGGCGGGTCGGCCACCACTCCAGGTGGCTGACGTGACCCGAAGTCCGGGTCACCGTCGGGCAACCCGGTCTCCTCATTGAGAGGAGCTGGGGGCCCCGTTTGCCTTCGGGCAAACGAGTGGGGCTAAGAGGAAGGACACCTCGCTAAAAAACCCTTGGCTGCTGCGTCTTCTTGCACACGAAGACGTACTCAGCCGGGCTCCTCCCTATGGAGGATCCACTGTGGGCCTGCCTTCGGGCGGGAATCGCTGGCGGGGGATTGGTAGGCAGGCATGCTATTTCCCATGACCCCGCCACTAAGGCGATGTCGGTGTGCCGCTGTTCGGTTTTAGTGGGTATTCCCGGCTTCGGCTGGGCGAGTCCCACACACGCCCTTCGGGGTATGGTGCGTAAATGTCATTTCCACAGCGTCAAAAAAAAAAAAAAAAAAAAAAAAAAAAAAAAAAAAAAAAAAAAAAAAAAAAAAAAAAGGTTAGGTTAGGTTAGGTTGCGGTGGACTGGGCACTATCCGGCTGGTGTGCCCAGTCGCCGCAGTGTTGGCCGCCCAGACTAAATGCCAGGGGCGGCTACTAGTGGGCTTTAGCCGGGCCGTGATCCGGGTGCTTGAGGCAGCGCCGATGCGCTGCTTCAAGTGCCTGGGGATTGGCCACACCCGAGCCACGTGTCCGTCCTCCGTGGATAGGGCGGACACCTGCTTCCGCTGCGGGCAACAGGGGCATAAGGCGGCCTCGTGCGAGGCCGCCAAGCCGCATTGCGCGGCATGCGCCGATAGTGGTCGCCCCGCCGACCACGTCATGGGGGGGACGTCGTGCCGTCCTCCCTCCAAGAAGGGCAAGCCGCAGGCGGCTATAAGCCGTCCTGCCGCTGCTGCCACCACCCCCGCTGTGATCGCAGCGGCGGTGGCCGAGGGTGATGCGATGGTCGAATAATGGGTACCGACCATCGCATCTTGCAGGCAAACACCAACCACTGCCGGGCTGCCCAGGACCTGCTGGTGCAGTCAATGGCCGAGTGGTTGGTGGATGTGGCAGTGGTGGCCGAGCCGTACTATACTCCCAGCAATTGGCTGGGAGATAGTGACGGCTCGGTGGCAATCGTGGCGCGGTCTTCCTCGGACTCCCCTCCCCTCTCGCTCTTAGAGAGGGGACCGGGATACGTGGCCGCCGCGTGGGGAGGGTTGGCCCTTGTGGGGGCCTACTTCTCCCCAAACCGCCCTCTCCAGGACTTCGAGGATTTCCTCGGGGTCCTGACGGCGGTCATCGGGAGGACGGCGCCACGACAGGTCTCCGTTTTAGGAGACCTGAATGCCAAGTCGGTGGTCTGGGGAAACCCGGCCACCGACGCTCGCGGTCGAGCGGTAGAATTGTGGGCGGCCTCGTCTGGTCTCTCCCTCTTAAATAGGGGGAGCGTCCAGACGTGTGTGCGGCGGCAGGGCGGGTCCATTGTGGACCTCACCTTTGCCACTCCCGCACTGGCCGCCCGCATTCGAAATTGGAGGGTGGAACTGGGGGAGACGATCTCGGATCACCGCTACGTGCGATTCGAGATCTCCCCCCAGAATCCACGGGGGCGCCGCAGCACCCCCTCATCGTCGGGCCGTTCCCCGTTTCCAAGGTGGGCTCTGACCCACCTGGATCGGGAGGCGGCACGGGAGGCCGCGTTCGTCCAGGACTGGCTTTGGCCAGGTCCCGGCGGGGACGTCCTGGACGTGGACGCGGCGGCGGCCCGACTGAGGGGGTCATTGACCGAGGTGTGCAACGCCAGCATGCCTCGGTCGAGACGTCCACCTCCCCGACGCGCCGTGTACTGGTGGTCGGAGGAGTTGGCGGAGCTGCGGGCCACCTGCGTGGCGGCACGGCGGGCCTACACCCGCTCGCGTCGGCGGCGCCGACGGGACGAGGCCGAAGAGGACCGCCTCTACTCCACATACGTGGAGGCGAGGGCGGCCTTCAAGTCGGCCATCGGCGCCGCCAAGGACGCGGCGAGGGCTGAGCTGCTGGAGGGTCTCGACAACGACCCATTCGGGAGGCCATATAAGGCGGCGCGGAACAAACTGCGTCGCATTGGTCCCCCGGTTGCCGAGACCCTGGAACCAGCGCTCCTGGATGGGGTGGTGCGGTCCCTGTTTCCGCGCAGGGATCCGCACTTCACCCCACCAGCGATGGGCCCGCCAAGGGAGGAACCGGAGGAGGAAGCTCCTCCTCCTCCGGTTTCAGAGGAGGAATTTGGCGCGGCGACGCTCCGTCTCCGCGCCAAAAAGACGGCTCCTGGCCCGGACGGCGTTCCCGCCAGGGTGGTGGCCATCGCGGTCACCGAGATGGAGGGAAGGTTTCGGGACCTCTTCAACGCGTGCTTCGCGTCGGGGAGGTTCCCGAAACCTTGGCGGGAAGGCCAATTGTGCCTCCTCCGGAAGGAAGGGCGGCCGGCGGACTCCCCCTCGGCTTACCGGCCCATCGTCTTGCTTGACGAGGCCGGTAAGATGTTCGAGGGGATTATCGCCGCCCGCCTGAAGCGCCACCTGCGGAACGTGGGACCGGACCTGTCGGACGCCCAGTTCGGTTTTCGAGCTGGGCGTTCGACAGTGGACGCCCTGGCCCTTCTCAAGGGCCAGGTGACAGAGGCGGTAGGAGTGGGGGATGGAGTGTTGGCTGTGTCATTCGACATTGCCAACGCCTTCAACTCCATCCCCCACTCCACCATCCTGGAGGCGCTCCGGTTCCACGGTGTGCCCCTTTATTTGCGGGGCCTCCTGGCCAGCTACTTGGAGGACCGTGCCGTCCTCCTCGTGGACGGGGCTGGCCAGGTCCGGCGGTATGGCGTGGAAACCGGCGTTCCACAGGGGTCCGTTCTAGGGCCTCTTCTGTGGAACGTCGGTTATGACTGGCTCCTGCGGGGAACTCTCCTACGAGGCACGAGTGTCATCTGCTACGCGGATGACACTCTCCTCACTTCCCGCGGGAGCACCTTCCGGGAGGCGGCCAGTTTGGCGTCGGCGGGCGGATCCTTAGTGGCGGGGAGGATCCGCCGCCTGGGCTTGAGGGTGGCGCTGCACAAAACGGAGGCCGTGTTCTTCCACGGCCCCCGGCAGCGCCCCCCACCCGACGCCCACATTTATGTGGCGGGGGTAAGGGTCGGGGTTGAGGCCCAGATAAAGTATCTGGGCCTCATGCTGGACAGCAGGTGGCGCTTCGGCCCGCACTTCAGCGGGCTGTCGACGCGCCTGCTGAAAGCCGCGGACGCCCTCTCATGGCTCATGCCGAACATGGGAGGGCCGAGCAGTCGTTGCCGGCGGTTATACGCCGGCATACTGAGGAGCATGGCCCTATATGGGGCCCCCATTTGGGCGGACTCCCTCCATAGGAGGGAGAACGTCACCGCTCTTCGGGCGCCCCAAAGGGCCATTGCCCAGCGGGTAGCGCGGGCCTACCGCACGGTAGGCTTCGCTTCGGCATGCGCTCTGGCGAGCACCCCGCCTTGGGAGCTCGAGGCCTGGGTGCTCGCCAGAGTGTACGAGTGGACGGCGGGGCGCAGGGCGCTGGGCGAGCGTCCGGCCCCGGAGCTGAGGGAGGCCGTCCGCCGGGAGGCGAGGGACGCCATCGTCCAACATTGGACGCGCGACCTCGCCTCCGCGGTGTTCGGCCGTCGCACCCTCGACGCCATCGGGCCAGTCCTGAGGGACTGGCTCGACAGGCGTCACGGGTTC